>OU343122.1:2500-10002500 GCA_910594945.2 Amphipyra berbera | reverse complement strand
ATTATCACAACGGAACACGCATATCCAATATCACAGATTTGAACTGCGCTTCCATCTCAAGCTAAGTGCGTAACTACGTGAAACATCCAAGGGGTCGTCTTATGCTCGAAGGCCGTCGTTATCAAACTGTCAAACTACATTATAAGCTTGTTTACGCCAGTGTCATCTCCATAAATACATACAAACTTCTTACTACCATCTTGATACAATTACGTCTTCATGGGCCAAGTTTAGTACTCGGATTATTCTATTCAAAAACATCTTTAAGGCCAAACAGAATAACATTAAGACTCAGCCGCTGTTGTTTGCAAATAATAAGAAAACAGACTTGGTAAGTTAAAAAATTTCGCGTAAAATTTGCATAAACCTCGCGGAGCCCTGTTCAGTTTTCTCTACTTTCGTTTTTTATATCATCTTTTACACCGTTCGTCCCTGACTCATTTTATAACAATATCTTATTAAGCGTTTCATAAAATACTTTGAAAGACAAAGTTTTATAATAATTGTTAATGGTGTTACTGAATGTGAGTGAATTATTTTTGTGGCGGTGGAAAATTCCTGGTTCTTACCGATCTGTCAGTTTGTTACCGATTTTCCGACAGCCCTACTTTTCCCTCGTACATTTATCTACGTAGAAAAAATCCTAGTGAAAATCTTCCGTCCGAAGCCACCCTTATATATATTAAGTAGGTTATTTTATATATGTTGAAGGAACACGTGTTATTTCACTGTGAGCCCGCCAAATCAAACATAATCGTGATGGATAATATCAGCTCTCATTTCAGTTGACTTTGAAACAGAAATGTGCGTGAATAGGGAATAATTTTCTAGAGACCATAAATAGAATTAAGTGTATTGTCTTGAACAAAGTTTGTGACGCCTACACGCAAGTAATAATTCGGTTAAGTTGACTGTATATAAAGCTAAGCCTGAATAAGGCTGATAAACAAAAAGAGCTTTGGAATCTAAGAATATCATGAAATAAGCAATAAAAACTTTGGCAAAACTCTACGATGACTTACTTAAAAGTATGAAAAAAGATTTCTTTGGCGATACGACTTCATTAAAACTCAACAAGTTTCCAAAAGTTAAACTTTTCCACCATAGACTGAATAAACAAAAACAGATTAAAAAATAAATATAAAGACGAACAAATCTAAGATACAATATTAATATAAAAATAAAAAATTGCAATAATAAAACAGTTGCCGATACAAAGATACATAACTCACTAAAGAAAAAAATATATGTACGCGAGCTAACGGAGCATTGCCTTTGTGAACTTAGAACTGAATCCCCGGAGGTTTATGTCTTTTCGGATCAGGAGGCTTACGGGAGGACGCGCGAGGAAAACTCCTTTCCTTCATAAATATTTACTTTATGAAATAACGCGCCCCCAGCTCAGCTTAGTCTTACATACTGGCTGGGACCAGGTGATAACTGGCAAATGACAAAAAACACTCTTTTTACTTACAGTCACACGTCTTCTTATTAGAAAATAATAATATGTACCTAAAAAAGTAAATATTTTTTCAATTCTCGTTGTATGTCGCAGCTATTTATGATCGAATCGTATTTTTTATAAATTACTTTCCGCGATAATATCATAAAAATGATTGCAATGTGCATAATAGAGGAGTGTTATTATCACAGAAAGCAGAATACATTTTCATTACTCTGTTCTTTTCTCTGGATATCATAATACAGTTACCTACAATTAATATTTAAATTCTTCTTCTTTTTCATGTGGTTAGTGACTAACCTGGTGTCAGAGTTTATGCTGCCCATGGGCCTCTGACTTTGCTTCACATGCCGCCGAGAAATATCTCTCGGGCATCTCTCTTCCACACGATGTTTTCCTTCATCGTTTTTAAGCAAGTGATAATTATACAATATGCACATGAATCCGAAGAGTCAGAGATGCATGCCTTAGGTTCGACCTCGAGGCTGTGACTTGACAGTTCGACGGTCACACCACTAGGCTATCGCAGCTAAATATTTAAATTGATTACATACCTACATACATAAACTCACGCCTTTTTCCCATGGGGGTAGGCAGAAACTATAGAACGCCACATGCTACAACCCTTACATACCCCTTTCGCTTCATCCACATTCATACATCTTGTCATACACGCACGCCGGTTGAGAGTACTACGCACCTGACCTTTGTGAAGAACATCACCCTGACCTTTGTGAAGAACATTACCAATAACATCGATGTATGTCCTTCTAGGACGTCCTCTACCGGCGTTTCCATTGACATCCGCCTTATAAATTCCTTTTGTTAATCGCCGTTCACTCATTCTCTCAACATGACCAAACCACCTAAGCGTACTCCTTTCAATTTTTGTCACTACATCAACTTTTAAACTGCAACTTTAAATTGATCAATTTTTATAATTTTATTGTCACATTGTATATTAATTAATATTGGTATGCTACCTGTGGCAGGACACAGAAGCACATGATTGTTATGTAATGTAGTTCAAAAAATATCTGTGTACGCAAATATACGTTTTCATTGAGCGATTGATACAATGAGCAAATTGAAAAATGTCATTTTTTAATAACTGCGGAATTGGCAATATTTTTGAAGTAGCACGAACGTTTTGACGTATAGTATCGGTAATTTAAGCCAATTTTGATTCGAAAATACAACTGTCTTATAGCACTTTCGTTTATTTTTCCGATACATTTTACAATTTGTATCATACATATACGTAGATATAAATAAAGTTTTCAATTTAATTAAATAGTGTGTTTGAAACAAGTATTCCGATTCAACATTCACTTATATGAACGTTACGTTTAAGTTTTTAAACCGGACGGCATTCGTGTTAGGCCTACTGTCCATTACTACATAAAACGTTATTGACAATATAGCTACCTGCTGCATGTTTTTCATTTATTGACGGTAATATTTCATACAGTGACGGTAATATTTCATGCAGTGGCGGTAATATTAAAAGTTCTATCTTTAAAATCGTTGCGAGGAAATAAATCAATTTCGTAATATGTTTAAGTATGGTTTAAGTAATAGGTTCTTTCGGTTTGCAAGTCATTCGCCCCGCAATTTGCTTAAGTAGCATTCCGGATACGGTTTCGTCTATTACGTACGTGTATTTCGTTAATACCATCTATCGCAATTTTAAAATTTATTTCCTGCTGTTGTTATATCTTAGCAGGAATAGGTAGGTATTATTTTTCTTCAGACTATATTTGAAAACCAGCTAATTATATATCTCTGTTACTCTAAATCCTTCGCAACTTATCATTCAAGTTATTTTTTTTTTAATTTCATTTCATGGCCCTTCGTTAGATCGTTTGATCAGGAGGTATGTTATGTTCATAGTTAAAATACTTATAACCTACTGAAGTATACCTACCTATTTTCTTAATGCGATTCTAATCGAAAATTGTCGTACTTTTTTTAGTATTAATCTACACTAATATTATAAAGTTGAAGAGTTTGTTTGTTTGTTTCAACGCGCTAATCTCAGGAACTACTGGTTGGAATTGAAAAAATATTTTTGTGTTGGATAGTCCACTTATCGAGGAAGGTTATAGGCTATATAACATCACGCCACGACTAATAGGAGCGGAGCATAACTGAAAAATGTTGCGAAAACGGGTAAAATGTCCACCCTTGCGAAACCGGGACGGGCCGCTAGTTTATTATAAAAGGAGCTGAATGAAACTCATATTATTGTCAATCGAAAAGTTCTGTGCCATAGATAAAAAAATCATGTTAAGATAGGTAAAACAATGGTCGAATTTTGACCATAAGCGATACTACTTGAAAATAAATTACAATAACGACACTAAACTTTTATAAATATCAGAGCAGTATTCATACCTTACTGCTCTCATAGCTTCTTCTTTGATGTCACCTCGAGATTGTAACGTAATATTAGTACTAACATGAGAACAGTTTGATTATATACCATTCCATAAGTCAGTTATTGAAGGATTCGTTTTATTATCTCGTTTCCTCATGCTACTAAAATCATAGACAAAAGGAGATGAGAAATCGAATCTGTCGACAACTGACTTGTCGAAACGTTCTGAATGGTGACATGTGTTGGTGCAAGATGAACACGTCATTATGTTGACAATCGATTAACTACCTACATCTGTCTCTCAGCCTGTTACAGACATGTCCTAACTTTAAATTAATAAACGAAATACTATGTAAAGAAAAAAGTAATTTAAAGTTTTTCGCTTAGGCCATTTCAAGTTTTGTCAACATTCGAAACTTGTTTGGCTCGAATATTTTTCTTACATACGCTAACATTTTTACACCTACTGTTTTTTTTTTTTATGAACTAAGTAAGGCATCAATCACACCTACATCCTAGTATTTTTCAAATATGTTATGGTGCGTCCAGACCTGACGAACGCGCCGCGAATGCGCCGATCGCGAGCTGCGCGCGAGCATCGCGCGGACGGCGCGCGAGCTTTTGTACGAACATGAAATGCACGCGCGCAGCTCGCGAGCGGCGCATTCGCGGCGCGTTCGTCAGGTCTGGACGCACCACTAGAGTCAGCTTCTAATTTTACAGGGAGACCTACACAATCCAATTCCTCAGAATGTTTACCAATATCCTAAGAATTTGCGACTTTCGGGCTTCTGACTACTATGATAATGACAACTGTCATAGATTTTGGATTAAACCTGAGTCCGTGCTCTCCGAGGATCACGATGTGTAAAGGTTCGATGACCCGAGGTCAAGCGGTCACACAGACTGACCGCAGCAAGCGCAGCTCACTGATCAATCTTTCCGCGCATTCGATACGTCACTTAGCCACCGGTACCTTCATTTTACTTCGTCAGGATCCATCTAATGACGTCAAACAAATTCAAACGGATAAGTGTACAGAGTCAAGAAGTGCAAACATCTTTATTTGAATACAGCGAAGTTGAAATAATTAAAATTTTTGTCACAGTTATTGTATTCTTGTTTCCTTATAAAATATTGAAATAGTAGGTATCATAGTTTTGTTGGCTTAAAAATCAGCAATCAACCATTGAAGTGGGAAATAGAATTTCAATATATTGGGAAATACAGGAAAAAAAATGTATTTTTCATTCCAATTACGACGTATGTATTCAGTATCTTTCAGTTACCATTTTTTTTTTTCATTAACTTGATCCACGTATTTCCTCTATACCTAGGTATATACATAATAAAAGAACCCTCCACAAAATACTGCCTTTCAATTCTGATCCACCAAAAAATTAATTGTGCCATCATCAGATATGTGTTAATACAATATTCAACGAATGCGGCATGAGCCATGGAGAGGCAGCGGCGTGTGAATCATTCATCCAACTGAACGCAACCGACGCAGCGACGTACGGCTGGCATCCATCTGTGGCCAATGCAATACGCCACTGAAAAGTTACATCCAATTAGCAAGAACCGATGACGCGCATACGCCATCCACTCGCTGAATTTGACAACTGCTGTCATAGTTTAAATTTCGAATTTTCGAAATACCTTACAACGACAACGAAATACATTTATTTTAAGTGAAAATAGGTAAAATTCGCAATCGTACTGGAAAGTTGTTTTAGTTTTAATTGTTCGATGTTTGCTTGTTAGGGATTACCAGTATGCGAGTTTTGCGATGTAGTAACTGTTGGCGTTTCACTGAGTTTGAACAAAAATTTAATGTTAGCTTTTATGCTTCTGGGCTAATTTTGCCTTTCGACTAAACCGCTAACCTACGAAACCGTTACCGATACAGTAACGATACATAACATAACATCACGCCTGTATTCCCCGAAGGGTTGGGCAGGTTGGGCAGTTAGTAACACCCTCATTTCGCCGTTATGTTTAAGTCCCATGTAATAGCGAGCCTGTTGCCATCAACCTCGTACAAATCCAAACTCCGGGCTGCTACTGAGGAATTCCTCACTGAAAAACCCAATAGCTCAGCCCGACCTGGGGATCAAACCCAGGCCCTCACGATCAGCAGTCGCTTTTGCCACCACTAGTCCAACGAGGCAGTTTTTATAAATTTATACGTAAGTATTATAAATAACCAAAGATAATGTATTCGCATTTTTTGCTCTGATATCGAGCTAAACTTAAGTCATACTACACATAAACTTTCGCGACTAGCTCTTGCGAGGTTCATAAAAATATATTATTATAACAAAAAATACAGTACAATCAAAAACATGTTATTTAAAAAGAATCTTACTTCAAAACAGCGCTATTTCCGATGGCAATGAAAGACTAAGAGGTCGTCTCGGTTCATGAAAAAAATACTTATATTTTTACTTATCTGTGAAAGTGTCTCTTTTTCGATATTAAGTGATAAAACTAAATAAATGGAAATAAGTAACAAGGCGATACAACGTTAAATGCTATATAATGTCTTATTCGATTTGATGCATTATAATTAAGATTCCATACTTAATAACTATGGAATAACAGTAAAATAATTAATGAGCAAAATACTGCTACTAAATACTTGATAACTGTAGTGATAGCCTAGCGTGTCATAAGAATCTGATTATCATTTACTTTAACGGTGAAAAAAAAACATCGTGAAACCTACACACTCAAGTGGGCTCTAAAAAGTTCTCGATGGTGTGTGTAATCTGCTAACCCGCACCAGGCCAGCGTCACACCCTACTTACTCTGAGAAGAAGCTTGTACCCAGCAGTGGTACAAATTATACTATACTTAATAACTGCAAATAATTAGACAATTAAAAATACTAAAACATTTACCGCATACCACCTTAGCTTATAAGCCCTATGACAGTAATTCCTCCAGCAATCAATAATAATTTGGCTTTCTCAACTTTCTCGGTTTTCCTTTGAAGTAAACCAAATAACACATAAAAAAATTGCATAGCAAACATTAGACTTAAGATCATAAAGGTCAGTTCACTTACAACCAGCATTGCTTTTAATTCTGTACACTGCGCGTCGCAAAGTATTGTTTGCGTCAGTTTCTATGCAGCAACACGCACCACATTTTCCGATGTTATTGTGGCAATACAGTGTAATGTTACTACTGGGAAATAAACTCCTAAACTTGAAATAAACATTTCAAAATAAATAAATACTATTTTGAATGATATTTCAGAAAAGAACACAAGTAACGGCAGGGCAGATTCTATTCAAATTAAATTATATTTGATAAAAGAGTCTGATTTACAAATTGAAACCTAACCCTAAAATTTTAAAGAAAATAAAGAAGAGGTTTTTTCCAAAAATTCGAGCTGTACTCTAGAACTAGATTAAGATTTCCCTTTACCGTCAGGCAAGGTCCGTCTAAAAAAAACTATCTAAAAGAAACACTGATATTGGATCAACTTGGAACCCTACTTCTTCCTCGCAAGGCAAACAAAGGAAGAAGCTAATAAATAATAATAAGTCACTCTTACAAAGACTAGTGTGGGCCGACAAAAACTTTGCACACTTTTTATCTTACAACATGTAATAAGTTTTTTCATTCGCAGATAACAAAAGGAACGATAAAAGCAAATGAATTAAACCTGCTAAATAAAGGCAACAAGAGAAAAGGAAAACTAAGTATAAATACGAACCGTATTAAAGAAAATGTCAATAATTATAGTCGACATTAGCACCACCACAGAACTGTTTTCTCTTTTTCAACGAAACTTGTTTTAAAGCGGTAATAATGAAACAGTGGTGAACACAGTTTTATTTTCCATTCACTAAATATAATTCGTAGAATAGTATTAATAAAGCGAAATTTTTTGCAGTGATAGCCTATGGTGTGACTGTCAGACTGCCACGTCATAGGTCTCGAGTTCGAACCCTAGTCTCGCACCTCTGATTTTTCGGATTCATGTGCGTTTTGTATAATTATTTACTTGCTTAAAAACGGTGAAGGAAAACATCGTGAGGAAACCGGCATGCCTCAGAGATATTTCAGAGATATTTTATTTCAAGTCAAAGGCCCATGGGTGGCATAAACTCTAACACCAGGTTAGTCACTAACCACACGAAAAGAATAAGAAGCGAAAGGATTTGGAACTATGATATCTTAATACATATAATTCTTCTGTACGTGTGTTTGTCACCTAACTCCTCCTAAACGGCTGGACCAATTTGGATGAAATTTTGTGTGTATAGGTATATTTCAATGGGTTCCTAGATGGTTTGAAAACACAATTGAACCCGGTAGGTGGCGCTGCTGTCGGTATGCTTTTCTGGGCAGGACGACGTCTTCCGGGTCCGCTAGTATTATATAAGTATATAAGCACAATCTCCGAATCTATACATACAAGGAGAAATGATTGATGATTCATCAACGCAGAGACAAAACCACTGAAGCTGGAAAGATGAAATTTGGACAGTAGATTTCTTTAGTGACGTAAGCTTCTTCTATGGAATATTTTTTTGGAAATTCTACTCCTAACGGGGTAAAATATAGGATGAATGTTGTGAAATTCTCGCGGATGAAATCGTGGGCTAAGTTCTAATACAGCTTATAATCACAATCTGTTACTAACTCATTACCTACTAACAACCTATGAACCGATATGTCTGAAATAAAGATTTTTTTTTTATTCTGAGTACAAAAGTAATTTTTTGAATTGGTATATAATTACATATCGATGTATAATATAACCCTGGCGTTGGAAATTAGAGTCATAATCCAATGATAATAGTGCAAATGACTGAAAGATATATGGTACGAATAAGCATACATATTAAATGATTAGATTGGCCCGAACTATGAAATTCGGCAATTTATTAAATTAGCCCTGTCCCGACAAAGCGAATATTCGCCAAATATCGATTTCGGTCCTGGAATATGTAATATCTAAATGTACTTATAAAGGCTTTTAGACTTATTTAATGATATAGTGGACGATGATGCAAACGCTGTAACGTCCTTTGACGAATTGCCTCATAATTTGATGCACCTCTATTGTGTACCAATGAAATATGGGCGTTCGAAAGCACAAAATCTCTATTCCCCGTTCCTAAAAGTGAATATCAAATTATGATGGTGAATATAGGCTTTGTATCTTGCTTATTGATATACTATTAAATACAGAAATTAAATATACCCCGTGTAATTATTGCCTTACATAAATTTGTAACTAATTATAATAATCGATTTTATTTTTTAAACGGTTTTATAATTAGCTACACTTCGTATATTTGTTTGTGTGTTTGATTCAAATCTTGCGACAGATTTTTCAGCTACTTCTGCCAAATGCAATTCCCATGACAATACAACATTATTATAATTTCAATCTTTAATCCTCAAATCCTGATGCTGCAGGGGTACTGCAAGATAAAACCGCGAAACTTAAGAGTTTGCATCTTATTTATTATAAATAATTCGATGTTATTCTTCATAAATAAATGACCTAATATTTCATAATATTACTAGCACAGCAGCAGCCTAATCGTACAAAAACATTATGAATACTTACAAATTTTCACTTCCACTAAAAATATTTTCCAAGAATTTCCACACACGAGCCTCGTAAGCCTTTACAGAAAAAACACAAAACAACGCTACGGGCAAACGTTATTACATTGTGTAATACACAAAAAATATTTATTTTACCTTCACTTATTTTTAAAAAGATAAAGAGTTAAAAAAAATAACATCATACAACATTTAAATTAAAATACTGTTTAAAATATCTTTCTTTTTAAATGGTTTTAATCAGCTTCACATCGTATATCTGTTCGTTTGTTTCAAAATTTGCGTTTGATTTTTTAACTACATCTGCTTAACCGATTCTTCTGAAACTTCGCAGGCAAATTCAATTCCCATGATAATACAACATTATAATCATTTCAACCTTCAATCCTCAAACCCTGATCCTGCAGGGGTACTGCAAGATGAAACCGTTTAATTTAAAAGGTTTTTTAAGGGATTTTTAATATTTACTGTTGTACTAGCCTTGTTAGAAATACCAACACGTATCTTAAAACCGGGTACTGACCGGCGTTACAGGGCGTAATGTAATGGTGCGTCCAGACCTGACGAACGCGCCGCGAATGCGCCGCTCGCGAGCTGCGCGCGTACATTTCATGTTCGTACGAAGCTCGCGCGCCTTACGCGAGCGGCGCAGGTGGTGCGCGCGTGCCGCTCGTGGAACCTGCCATCAACGTCTTCTGTTCTTCCTTTTAGTTTTTGTCAGTAATAAAATAGCCGATGCTGCAGCAATTATGCTAACGGCAGTCGTACGGTCCGACATCCTCGGAAGCAAATTTACAACTGAGGCTCATAGTTCAAACGCGAAAGAAGCCATGTGCGCACGAGAGGCGCGCGAGCCGCGTGCGCGCTGCACGCGCGCCCCACTCGCGCCTTGCCGGAGTTGCACTAGAGCGGCGCACCAAACGTTCGCTATAACTGCACGCGAGCAGCACGCGCGCAGTTCGCAAGCGGCTCGCGAGCGGCGCATTCGGCAGGTCTGGACGCAGCATAACGTGTTACACAGCGAGCGTTCGTGCAGTCAGTACGGGGAAACAAGGCGCTTGTAACGAGCATTTACACGGAGTTTAGAACACGGCGTAATGTAACATGCTTGCTGCGAATGTTACATTACGGCCGGTAACACCGGTCAGTAACCAGCTTAATATCAACGTAGTTTCTTTGATTTAAAGTTATATTAAGCGCAGTAGTAATTATTGAATCGATAGAAGCATTGAACATCATCAATCGATAATAATAACTATTAATAGGATGACGAGGATCATGAATGCCTTGTTGGTCTAATAGTCGCAAACGCGACTGCTGAGCACGATGTCCTGTGTTCGATCCTTAGGTCGGGAAAAGTGTTATTGTGTTTTTCCATTAGACGTTTCTCAGTAGCAGCCCGTGGACTCTGGAATTGTGCCCGGTTAATGGCCTATTACATGGGACTTAAACATTACTGGCGAAACGAGGGTGTACAAAAAACATCTCTGCCTAATCCTTTGGAAACTACCTACGAGGTGTTATGTTATAGTATCTGTTTAATTAAACTGCATGGTTACACAATAAGTGGACGATGATGATCCTGATGATGATACATACATGATGATCATCATCGTCCACTTTTGAATAAACCTATCCCACAAAGATTGCTACAATAAAAGATAGGGACATCACTAAATCATAGACAATCATCTTTTTTCTCTATTTAGTTTTCTAACTATTTATAAATCTTTAAATAATCTAACGACAAACTCACCCTTAAGGAACTCTTTACTTGTTAAATACTTTATGGGCACATTATCAAAAAATACTCTCCCTTATTAGAATAAAGAAATAGACAAAAAACGACTCCCCCTAAGTATCCCATGAATAATTAATTAAAGCAAGAAATTAGTAAAATACCGCCAGTATTTAAATTACAGCAACATCAATCAACCTAATTGTAAACAAATTAATAATATACGAATTGTCAATAATTAATTAACTTAATTACCGGAACACCGGAGGCTACTGTTTCGGCAAAATGTAATTGGGGTTTTCTTTTTCAAGATTATCCTATAATAGCCGAAGGTTGGGATAGTACCCGCTAACATTGTAAGGCTAGCTACCACATTGAAATCTAATGGTGCGTCCAAACCTGACGAACGCGCCGCGAATGCGCCGCTCGCCAGCGTTCGCGAACTGCGCGCGTACATTTCATATTCGTACGAAGCTCCCGCGCCGTACACGCGCCGCTCGCGAGCAAGCTACGCGCCGTACTCGAGCGGCGCAGGTGGTGCGCGCGTGCCGCTCGTGGAACCTGCCGCCAACGTCTTCTGTTTTTCCTTTTAGTTTTTGTCAGTAATAAAATAGCCGATGCTGCAGCAACTATGCTAACGGCAGTCGTATGGTCCGACATCTTCGGAAAGAAATTCACAACTGAGGGTCATAGTTCAAACGCGAAAGAAGCTATGCACGCACGAGCGGCGCGCGAGCCTTGCCGGAGTTGCACTAAAGCGGCGCACCAAACGTACGCTATAACTGCACGCGTACAGCACGCGCGGTGTTCGCAAGCGGCTCGCGAGCGGCGCATTCGCCAGGTCTGGTCGCACCATAAGATCTCTTATTGGCTAGAAGGGATCCAAAACGGTTCTATCGATAACTGCGTAATAGAAGAAAAAAAATGCATGTCGAATCAACACAAAAAGAGGTTATTAATTTCATACTACGTTATCATAGTCTTTTGTTAAAACTATCGTGAAGTATCATACCAGTAGGCCTTGCACTAATGTTGACTCTTTAGTAACTTGAACGTTACGTTAATTTGAGTGAATTTTGAATTGGAAATACTTTATTCATATCGTCACCGGAAAGCCAATACTAGATTAAGAGCCGATTAGTTGGGATTTCGTAACATAATATAATAAAATACGAAATCCCAACTAACCGACGCAGAAAAAAAAATCCAATCCAACGATATAATACATAACTCATTTTAGCCAAAATGGCGCTGTATTATTGGTTTTCCAGTGACGATATCTATGTATGATACAAATTGTGCATGTTGCAAAAAATTTACAAAGATATTATAGGACAGTTGTATTTTCGATTATAAATTCGCTTTCATTAGCGATACGTATACGATACTATACGTCAAACGTTCGTGCTAGACCTATAGAAACTATGGTTATCAATAAAAGCATCAGCACCCAATAGACCATTTTTTTATCGTGGAAGAATCCTCATTGATGTCTTTCGCCCGGGGAAGGTGAGGGTGTCTGCCGGACTCTTACCGGCTAAAAACCCACGGTGTTCCTTTTCCTAACCATCGGCCTGGGTCGTGGGATTCGCATAAGCATGCACCGCAACCCCGGCAGAACCCAATAGACCCTGGTAAGTTACTAGAAATTCACCAGGAAAAAATAGATTCACATAATATCAAAATTATCATGCAGACAAAGTTGGTCTCATAAGAATTAATTAGTATAAAATATCAGAGTCGCAATGATCTTCGACACAAATTAAAACTTTGAGCTGTGAAAGAGCAAAGATGTGGCCCCAACGAATTGTGCCGGTTCTGTCTCGCTTTAATTGCGCCTGCTAGGGCTCGTTTACATTTATTACTGCCATTGAAAAATTCTTGTAACGATGAATACTCCGTGCGGAGGAAAATATAAAATATTTTTTAAACTAACCTTGTTCTCACCTATTAAGATAGGAGAGACTTTTTGTTCGAGTTATTTTCTTGGTAATATTGTAACTTCGATGTTGGAGTAAATTACTTTGTTAATTTTTTAGTAGACAGTGTGTATTCAAATGAGGATAACCTGTATTTATTGTTTGAGATATTATCGCCCTGTGTTTTTTGCATGATTCCTTTGAAGCGCAAAAATAGGGTAGTAATATTTGGTAAACGTATAGTCCACGCACCCGTCACAATTGGTAAACGTATAGTCCACGCACCCGTCACAATTGGTAAACGTATAGTCCACGCACCCGTCACAATTGGTAAACGTATAGTCCACGCACCCGTCACAATTGGTAAACCGTATAGTCCACGCACCCGTCACAATTGCTCAATGCATGTTTTTGTGTGTTTGAATCATGCGCACGGATTATCTTTTTAATTTGTGATTGATTTACGCTATCTCCTCCTTGAAGCCAAGTGTAGAAGATTTTAGCTCTTTAAAGAAAAACCACTTATTTGGTCATCATTCTACCATATTCCCACTCCTTATATATATAACGTCGAGAAACGACACGTTTGGTGCAGTGGCTGAGCGATTGGCTTTTGTACTAGTCGTAGGTTCGATTTCCGTACTGATCAAATATTTGTATGGCCTACAAATAGTTGTTCCGGGTCTAGGCCTTGTGTATGTAAAGACGTCTGTAAACGCACCCACGACACAGAAAAAATCCTAGTGTGGAGTAACGTTTTAAAAAAACGCCAAAACGCCAAAGACTTCATGGATACCTTCCACCCTGGGAAAATCGGAGGGTTATATCGGACCGACGAAAACCACCATGGTCTTCCTCCGCAGAACCAGAGCCGGAGTCGCGGGATTCGCTATTTTATTTACCGCAATACAACACCACATTCCCTCTTTTATGCTACTACACAACAACGCTAAACAAGTTAAAGTTCACTGGTATCGTTTAACTTTAACACCAACACTATTTAAAAGCACGGTTCCCGCCATCGACGTTCGCAAATGGCGCGTGACGGTAAATACTTTAATGAACGTAAAGTTTTTCTTCAAGTCAATAGCGAATTAGTAGTAATAGAAGTTTTAATTTATTATTAAATTCATGTTGTAATAATCTTACAGAATTAACTTCAGAAGAAAATGAAATGTAGTCATTATTTACCAAACTCAGCATTTTGCCTTTTGTTTTAATATTTAAAGAAGCAATAAGTAAAATTACAGCCAACGTTTTTTCTCAGAAATCGGAAGTAACGGAAGCGAACTTAACCTTTAATCAAATTATTCAGATCGATTGTAACAAATACTATTAAGAATGTTCCGGGATAGGTATGCAAAGGAAGCAATACTGTTTAAAGGAAAAACGGGCCGCGTTATACTGCAAACAAAACTGAGGCAGAAGGTTTAATCTCTATGAGGTACAAATCGCTCGTTATGTAAATTGAATCTCTTGCAAATTTGAATAGCTTTCATAAGCCAATTCCCTCTGAATAAAAACAATAGAATACTCTTTCATCGTTTTAGATATTTCTTAAGGAGGAATTTATCTCGGGTCATTAATTATTCAGCGTCGTACCTAGTTACGATGAGATAACATCTTCTTTTTCATCAGTAGCTACCTACCCACTTTCAGACCGAGTCATTTTAGTATCGGACTCCTTGATATACGCTACTTCCTGAAGGAATATATTTAAACCTCTCAGATTGTTGATATTTTTAGCACTTATTTTCTAGGTTAGTCTTTCTACGTTAGGACCAATTATAGATTTTTTTCTGCTTCATTCGCTTTGTTTCCTGTACGAATGATAAAATTAATAAGATTTACAGAAGAGTCTGAACGAAAAACTTCAATAAACATTATTATTCAAGTAATTCCGATAACGTTTCTAAAGACGACCCCTCTTCGATAGAACAGTAGTCAATCCTTTTATTATTTTGTCTTTTCAACCAGAGTTCAATTCAAAAGCTCTGGGCTTGCGCTGCCTGGATCATTCTCCCCTTTTCGAGCAGGATTGCTTTTGATTTCAGAAGACTATTGTCACTCTACGGAAACCAGATTTTTCGGTAATTATTATCGAAGTAATTAAGGGGGAGCCAGCAGCCGATCCCCCTTAAAAATCCCTTAATCGCCTCATATACCACCGAAAACCGCTTCAGTCAAAGCGGGTACTATACCTCAACACATATTGTCGCTCTTAATAAGGCTTAAAAATTGCAATATTGCATAAATAATGTAATAATGGGCTGCTTTACTTCGCTCGAGCTCCGTTGAATAATCCGATTCACCTAGTTAATTCATTCACTTATGAGAGAATACGGTACATTGTTCTTTTTATTTAAAAAATATATATTTTCATAATTATATGCAAACAAAGAAAGGATGCTGCAAGTCTTTTGGGCACGTTACCAGTTGACAGAGATCAGGGGAATATTCTGATGCCCCCTCTTTTAGTTCATAGTTTTATATTAGAATCTTTTTATTTACTTGCATTTTCAATACAATAGATATGGAACCTTGCATTCTTGTTTTTTTCGGATAATCTTTTGCTGGCGTGTTCTTCAGGATATTATTATGTAGTATTTTTTCTGTCTCTGATAGGATACCAAAATTGGTTGTATTTCTATCGTGTTATTTAAACGAGATTGGTGACTCACCTACATAACTCTCAAAAAATTTGGGTTGATGTGAAGCTGAAAGCCACAGCTACCTATATTAAGTTTTTTAACAACTTATTTTTTATCGGGCCATAGGCATAATATCTTAGTCGGCCATGGACCACCTGTGATATCATTTTTCAAAATACTCCAATATTTTAGTAAATTATTTACAACAGGCAAGTATACCTGTCTCTGATTTCATGTACATTCAGTAGTGAAACGACACTAAATTGGTTCCATTCACAGCTGAATGAGAAGATCAAATGCAGTCAGGACGAAGTATTTTCTCTCGTTTCACTGCAATTACTCAACACAGTAGAGCGTTGAAACTATAATTTTTGCTTTGTGAAACTATACTGCGTCGTGTTGTTGTGAACCATTTTTAACCGACTTCCAAAAAAAGGAGGAGGTTCTCAATTCGTCTGTATGTTTTTTTTTTCTTTTTAATATTTGTTACCGCAGTACACCCGCATTTATGAACCGATTTGAAAAAATATTCTTTTGTTTGAAAGAGTATTCTTTCGAAATGGTCCCATTTAAATTTGGTGAAGATCTGATAAAGAACTTCGGAGATAAACAATGGAACTCCTCAATGACGAACAATACGCATAATGTGATGATGTGATTATGTGTACGAGCAGCGTCTTTAGCAGGTCCAACCATGTTTTAATTAAGGCCACTAAAATGGATGAAATAAAAAACATTTTAACAAAAATAAAACCGACTTCAACAAAACGAAAAAGTAATAAAATAATTACCATATTATAAAAGTGACAGATTCAGAAGTCGGTGCCTTTATTTTGGTTCAGCGTGGATTAGCACCGGCTTCTGAATCTGTCACTTTTATAATATGGTAATTATTTTATTACTTTTTCGTTTTGTTGAAGTCGGTTTTATACTGACCCTACTGTGGGTACTCTCATTAGTTTGCGAAATTTTGGCTAATTGTAATATGTTTGTAATGACTTTGTAAGTAACAAGTTCATACAGTATTCACCACAATGACTTTAGAATTATACAGGGTGAAAATTTGAATGACTGGTCAAAGTTTGAATCGTAATCTGGTATAGTTTAAATAACATTAAAACCGTCTATAAGCAAAAAAGATACACTATGAAAAAGAAAATGGAATATTAATAAGGGACTCTGCTAATTTATTTAATTCACCCTGTATACGTAAAATAACATAAAATTCTACCCCCGTAAAAATTATCCGAAATGATATCCCCGTAATAGATGTCTTCTTGTTCCACAATTAAAAAAGGTTCAAACAGCTGAAATTACGACACTTCATTATCGCAGTAACAAAAAGCGGACAGTTACGATACTGTTGTCTCAAGATTCAGAGATTCAGGCTAGAGCAATAAAAATGAACAAAACAGAGTAGTTGTGCTCCACAATGACGGAGCTAGACACGGTGTCAAGTGCAGAAAATTATGTCCATTCATCCGGCGCTTGCAAGGATTATAAAACGAGGTCGCATCTTCAGCATCTGACTCCAACTGACGACAGTTTTAAGCGTTTTTAACATGACGTAAGCTCGCTAATTAATGTTTGTTGCTAAACATAGTGGTTTATTTATTCCTTTTTATTTACATTCAAGTGGGTTTGGTGTTAATTGGGATTATTCTATGGTGGATTAATGATGTTCAGGCAAATTGATTCTAACCTGTATTTCCAGCCGTCATTTTAGCGTCGTCAAACCAGATTTTTTCTCGTTTTTCATATACTTTGTAATATAAGTTTTACATAGCGTAACAAAAACAATGTTCCGTTTCATTGTGTCGGTATATAATATCATAATATCGAAGCGGCCCAAACAAAAAGGTACCGTAACAAAATCTACCCTTAACATCAGATCAACTTATTCCTGAACATCGATAAGGTACATCGCCCTTTCACCTAAACTTGATAACCAACCCGCCATTCTCCGCTTATAGGTACCTTTTCCTTAAATAAACGTAGAACAATAGATAAGTAAAAATATATGTGAAGAACGGTCGGTAGATGGTAGATAAAAAGATACGTCGATAATGTCAAACTCTAAGAAAAAGTTAATTCGCATTAAAAGTAAAAATCGGATAATTCGGAAAGGAGGTTCGAAAGCCGAGGCCAGAGTAAGAAGAGTCTGGGTAATGTCCTCTGGCACTAATTAAAACTTTGGAAACAGCGGGAAAAAGGGTTGAGAAATATGGCATTTGGCGGATAGTAATGGCGCTGTGGTCTTATTTAATTTCCACAGTTTTTCTTCTAGCGGTCTCGAATTAGAATATAACAGTTTGAACTTCGCAGATGTCCCGATTATAGTTTGGAGTAAAAATTTAATTTAATATATTTCGGCATTTGTCGACAGACAAGCTGTTAGAGAAAAATTAAAACTGGTTCCCGATGTAAATTTAACATAAAATGCTTACATTTAATTAGAGGGGCTCGTGGCTAAATAACAACCGCACGGATCATACGAGCTATGAGGTTAAGGTGTGCTTGCCGTGGTCAGTCTGTAGATGGGTAGCCTTTCGTTACACATCGAGTCACCTCCGTGCCTCGGAGAGCACTTTAAACCCAACGGTCCCGGGTGTCGTACGAATACCTATGACGGTTATAAAGGAAGTCAGAAACCCGAAAGTCTGACAACCGGTCTAACCTTAGAATATCACCATTGCCCCGTAACTGGGTTGCAGAGGTCTGATGGCAGTCACTCCGTGTAAAATACTAGTAGGTATTCAGACGCATCTGGTTAAACTGAAAGCTAACCCCAACACAATTGGGAAAAAGCTAGACAGAACTTAGATTTAATTATACAGAATCATACTTAAGCATTAATTACACTTACAATTATGTAAAACAGACAGCAATAAAGGTTTATTTTAATTTAATATTTCGTGTTTTTATCAGATTACATTTGATGCGACTAACTGTGAATAGACTAAAGGCCCATCAAAGACAACCAAGCTAATACAGTAAGAAACATGAAACAAGCCACTTATTTTCTTCAAATTAACTTCTTACAAGAACCCAGCGATTGAGGACAGTTCAGCTTCGTTGTGAGGATGTAACCACACTGTACTGGCTACCGATTGGCGCATCATCTTACACACGGGTCGTCGGCAGTCAGAGGGTCAGCTCCAAGTTCGCGTCCTGAGAGAGTTGTTAGTTTCAATTCGAGCCACCGCACGATGGAGCGTTTTTGAAATTCGTTTTTTTGTAATTCGAATTAAATTCGATCTCGGAGTCGTCACGAATAAGGCTGGACATCCACCAGAGGAAAATGTGCAAATCGAAAAAGTGTAGCGAAGATGTGAAACGGTGTAACCCTTTCCACCACAACTGTGCGAGGAATGCGTAATGTGTAATGCGTAATGTTTAATGCGTAATGTTTAATGCGTAATGTGTAATGCGTAATGTGTACAAATGAGCCGTGGCGGGAGCGGTACACATTCCTCGCAACACATTTCTCGCTTGTTTTGTATGAACAAAAACCTCGCACTGCTAGACCCATATCCACCAGAGCTGCGCAGAGCGAAGCTAGGTAAATGAAGTGATTCTATTGGTGCTTACAAAACACATTCCTCGCTACGCAGCTTAACACAGCTCTGGTGGATGCTCAGCCTAAGTCCCCTACTTTTCTAACAACGCAGGAATCTTTTATACAACACGAACTTCCTTCGTAACGCTTGCGCTTGGAAACTGTTTCTTTTCTGCCTAGTTTTTTCTCAACTATGTTGGGGTCAGCTTCCAGTCTGAATACCAGCATTTTACACGGAGCGACTACAATCAGACCTCCGCAACCCGGCAACTGGGCAATGCCGATATCCTATGGTTAGACCAGTTGCCAGACTTTCGGACTTGACTTGGAAACTCTTCTTCTTCTTCTTTTCGTGTGGTTAGTGACTAACCTGGTGTCAGAGTTCATGCCGCCTCTGACTTGGCTTAACATGCCGTCGAGAAATATCTCTCAGGCATGCCGGTTTCCTCACGATGTTTTCCTTCACCGTTTTTAAGCAAGTGATAATTATACAATACGCACATGAATTCGAAAAGTCAGAGGTGCGTGCCTTGGCTTCGAACTCAAGACCTATGACTTGGCAGTCCGACGGTCACACCACTAGGCCATCACTGCTACACTTGGAAACTGAACTATTGTTATAAAATAAATAAAAATTGTAAAACGATTGCTGCTGTCTGTAAATCTTTGGACAATAATACTAACAAAATTGTTCAAATTCGTAATCGCCCTGCAGTTCAATCACGGCTAATTGACTTTTTTCTTATAGAGATAATAGTCAAACGGACGTAGTTGAACTGCGGTTCGATTGCGTTATTAAACAATTTTATCAGTAGAATACGCCAAATAAGCCGCTTGATATCGAATTTCCGATTTATCATCAAAAAAGAAAACGTAATTATTGGTGGTAGTAGGAAAAGCGAAATCATCTGAATACGCTTATATCTCCATGTTAATTAAAAAAGCTAAACAATTCGAACCTTTCATAAAACTCTACGAACACGAACACCCAATTAATTTTGATTTATTTCCGAGTAAAATCTGTTCAATCAAAGCGAAACTAGCGTAAACGTATACCGTGAGCTGCTGATTTTGTTTTTTTCTGAGCTCCAAAAGGAAGTGGCGTATTAATTAATTCCCTCATCAATCATTTGCCGCCTTCTCTTGAACCCGACGTCACTAGCATTGTTAGAAGTGAACAGGACCACGCAGAAATAAAAATGGCTACCTACAAGTGCCTACAAGTTACAGCAGCTCTTAGGTACGCGTTTTTTTTCTTGTAGTTATATTATTACGAGGGATTTCCTTATCAAAAGTGAGCTCTGTTATTATTTTTCATTTCGCAGTAATTACAGTTTAGACCTTTGCCCGTCGCTATGAAGAACAAAAAATAAGGTTGATTATTTTTTCAGGGAATGTTCAAGTAGCAAGTTTGAGTAGCTAAGCAAGATTTTTACTATAGCTTCCCATCATTACCGTCACAACATAAAGTAATACGTCGTATTAGTCTCCAATAAACCCAACTACCTACTTAATTTTCTTCTCGATTTCAAAAAGACTAGCACGTATCAATAATTTCGTTTATGGGAAAATAAAAATCGCATTTAAACAATCGTCACTTACTTTGATGTTGACTCTACGCCTGTCTCGTTATTACATTTACATTACACCGACACATGGTTATTTTCAACAGTAGTGACAGCCTAGCGACTGAACAATTACCTTTGGTGTAGGAAGGTCTGTGAACCTGGACCGCAACTTACTTTTCAAATTCATTTGCATTTGGGCATCAACTGTGAAAGTTAACATCGTGACGATACCTGTACACCTAACATTACTCCAAGAACTCCTCGATGGTGTGTGTAGTCGGCCAATTCTTCTCAGTTTAAGAAGAAGCTCGTGCTTAGCAGTGGGACAGTCTTCTTCTTCTTCTCGTGTGGTTAGTGACTAACCTAGTGTCAGAGTTTATGCCGCCCATCGGCCTCTGACTTGGCTTCATATGCCGTAGAGAAATATCTCTCAGGCTCTCAGTTTCCTCACGATGTTTATGGTTTAAGTATGTCTTTAATTTACCCACAAAATTTTGATTTTTGTTTGGCATGAATCTATGTACGTTAATTATTGTTGTCTTCTTTTAATATTTGTGCGTGTCCACACTAGCTCTACTCATGAATGTCGTCATTTTTATATAGTTAAAATATTTTTCATTAAGTGAAATTTGTAATAAATTTATTTTGAGTAAATAAAGATTCTTTAACCACGTGTTTGCCGTCACCGTTTGTAAGCAAGTGATAATTATACAATACGCACATGAATCCGAAAGGTCAGATGTGCGTGCCTTAGGATCGAACTCGAGACCTATGACTTGGCAGTTCAACGGTCACACCACTATGGTATCACTGCTACAGTACAGTAATGGGTTGATTATGATGATTTATGATAATGATTATTTTCTAGCACACAAACCCTGGTCAAACCTGTAAAAAACACACATTAAGTAACTGAAGCTGTAAACAAACCACGAACACATGAAGCCGTACAAAACTCGAAAGTCCTTATTTCCTGAAGGCAAATTAATTTTCATCGAATGCTGCTACACTGAATATATAAAACAAGTTTCTCCTGATTCCGCCAGTCCGTCTAATAACTAGACAGAACGAAAACGTTTGCTATTTGAGAGCAATCTTTCGACTTCCTGTCGAGTCGCCATGGACGCAATTAAGCACAGGAAGACCGTTAATGACGTCACACCCCAATCTTTTCGTGTACACTTGTAGCCCCGTTGTGCAGCCATTAACAATACTTTGATCGCAAATAATACGCCTTTTTCTTTCTATGATGTCTTTGCTAATTGGGTACGAAGGAGTATTTATGTTTTAGTAAAAATAATGGTTCCTTTTTTTGTTTTTTTTTTTATTGTACAGAGGCGAAGTTAGGCATTTTCTATCAATCGATCTTAGGGTGAAGCAGAGCTAAAACATGGTAGGTGCAGTAAAAAAATATTGTGTTGTGAATAGATATAATTATCTGTACTAATATTATAAAGCTGAAGAGTTTGTTTGTTTGTTTGAACGCGCTAATATCAGGAACTACTGGTTGGAATTGAAAAATTATTTTTGTGTTGGATAGCCCATTTATCGAGGAAGGTTATAGGCTATATAACATCACGGTACGACTAATAGGAGCGGAGCGTAAATGAAAAATGTTGCAAAAACTGGAAAAATGTCCACCCGTGCGAAGCCGGGACGGGCCGCTAGTTTAAAATAAACTTATAGATAACTACGTAACATTTATTATTTTCTGTATAGTTACCTAAATTGTTTTTTGTATATAGTTCAGAACTCTTCCCCCTAGCCTTTTCCCAATTTTGTTAAGGTCAGCTTTCAGTCTAACCAGATGCAGCTGATTACCAGTATTTTACACAGAGCAACTGCCATCAGACCTCCGCAACCCAGTAACTGGGCAATGCCGATATCCTATGCTAAGATCGGCTGTCAGACTTTCGGGCTTCTGACTACTATTTGACTATCATAGGTATGGCACCCGGGATCGACGGTTTAACGTGCTCTCGGAGACACGGAGGAGTCCCGATGTGTAACGAATGGTCACCCATCCATGGACGGACCGCGGCAAGCGCAGCATTAACTCGCAAATCATATGATTGGTGCGGTTGTTAATTAGCCACGAGCCCTTTAATTAGTCATATAGTTCAGAATTACCTATCATTATTTTATAGAAATTGCACATTACTACAATACTAAAAGCAGTAATAGCCTAGTGGTGTGACCAAGTCATAGGTCTCGAGTTCGAACCCAAGGCACGCAGCTCTGACTTTTCGGATTCATGTGCGTATTGTATAATTATCACTTGATTAAAAACGGTGAAGGAAAACATCGTGAGGAAACCGGCATCGACAGCATGTGAAGCCAAGGCAGAGGCCCATGGGCGGCATAAACTCTGACACCAGGTTAGTCACTAATCACACGAAAAGAAGACTACAACACTTTAAAAAATATTTTTCATTCACCTCTATCCGCCTTGATAGCAGAGGAGATGTGACCTTCTAAATACATATTAAAGAAATTATCTATTTATAAGTTATTTTACCGTCAAACTGTTAAGTTAGATGCAAAATATCTGTAAATGGACTGTATTAGGTATTCCTGTTAAGAGGAAACGCGGCTTGCAAAATATTAATAATTTGAATAGGTTTTTGCGATCTATTTCCGTCCCACCCCTCCCGCAAATCTTTCCAATTGAGCGCGAAAGAGACACCTGCATCTCGGACTGATTTCTCCTGTGCAATATTAGCGAAATCGTACGTTCGTATTTCCCTGTTTTCTTCTTTAAATCTAGACCGATTTTAATATCTTTTTCTGTAATAATTAAAAAAAGAGTTTGGTTATGTCTGTATGTTTTTCTTTTATTTTTTATATTCGTCAAATTTGTTTGCCAGATGTTTGAAAACGGTGTTAAAACCGGTCGATTTTTGTAAAATTTTAACGTTTCTAGTCCTTTTAATAATTAATTTATTGACAAAAACAAAACATAGAGACATAGTGGCGGTAGATATATATCATATGGTAAAAAAAAATTGTTCTAGTGACATTATCCAAGGAGGAAACTGAGGAATACGTTTGTATGGACTGAATGCCGACCGCATTTCCTCTTAAGTTCTTCAATTTAGCTCAACACACACAATCTCTGCTCAAGCTTTTACCATTTTAAAATGTAATGTTTCAGGAAAATATAAACAAAATTTGAGAAGAAATTGTCTATTATGAACTTTACACCAAACTTTTCTTTGAAGGAAGATTTTTTCATTTAAACTGTTGTTTTAATTATTATAATGACTGTAAACTCCGTAACTTTATTGTTTCAATAAACATGGGTCGGAATTCGCGCAACCTCGTTCAACAAATTACTCGAAACAGATAAAGTTACTTGAAAACGTTTTATTCTTCTTATCTTACTCTTGGTACTTCATTTTAGTAACCAAATATAAAGGGTGGAAAATTAAATAAAAAAAATATTGCTAGGTATCTTCAATACTAAGGGCCGATTTTTCAATCGTCAAGTAAACTGGACTGCTGATCGTGTGGTCCTGGGTTCGATCCCCAGGTCGGGCAAAATGTTATTGGGTTTTTCAGTGTGGAATTCCTTAGTAGCAACCCGGAGTTTGGATTTGTGTCTGGTTGATGGCAATAGGCTCGGTCCCTACTACATGGTACTTAAAACATAACGGTGAAATCAGGGTGTTACTAATACACCTCTGCCCATCCCTTCGGAGAATACAGGCGTGATGTTATGTTATGAGTAAACTTGACATTTTGGCATTATTTTCTGTACAAAAGCTGTCAAAACATCAAACTTATTCTTCAGACTAGCTGCAACTTCGGCTGCGTAGGAGTCGGAGAAAAACATTATGCTTATTTCTTTCTTGATTAATATTTAAAATTCTAATATCTTTTGATTGAAAGAACCGATGACGATGAAACAAATACTAAATGTTACACCGAAATACGCATAATATTTGTCTATAAAAGTCAATCGCTTTGAGTCACTACTTTTTACGTGTGGCGTGCAAAAACCAACCGACAAACAAAATA
This sequence comes from Amphipyra berbera, assembly GCA_910594945.2. Classification (NCBI taxonomy): domain Eukaryota; kingdom Metazoa; phylum Arthropoda; class Insecta; order Lepidoptera; family Noctuidae; genus Amphipyra; species Amphipyra berbera. The sequence goes on along the minus strand of OU343122.1, from coordinate 9,977,605 downwards.
TCGAAAAATGGTCGAAATGGATTCTATGGGTTATCCTTTAACCATCCCGTATTTTTTTTAAACATTTCCGATGTACAGACATGCCATGTCTACAGATTTATTATATGTATAGAAGGTAAAAGGTAGATATTCGTCGATTGAAAAATCGGCCCTTTAGATACTCTCCCATCAGATGGCGTTGGTTTCCCCACCCTGTATACGACAATTCCTAGTTAAAAGTAGATCAAAAACTGTATTTTTCAAACCATAATAAACCAAAGTTTAAAATTTTAAAAAAAAATTACGACACAAGCACGAAATATAATTTAAAAAAAATAAGGTATCTCAATTACCAATCTGTCACAACACGTTGTATGAGCTGGCTCAAATTAAAGCCGTCTGCTAAGTTTAGAAACAATTTAATTAACTCTTACAAATTGCGCTCAAAATCTAAAGTGGAAGAAAATGACGAACTTTTTCCTGAAGCGAAGTTTTTTTTTGGAATATTAATTTGTTTATATTTTTAATAGACAGTGTGTTGTGCACATAATATAAAAAATTTAAACCGACTTCAAAAAAGAATAAAATAATTACCATATAAAATTAACAGTTTCAGAAGTCGGTGCTGATCCACGCTGAACCAAATTGAAGGCACCGACTTCTGAAACTGTTAATTTTATATGGTAATTAATTTATTCTTTTTTGAAGTCAGTTTAATTTTTTTGTAAATAATGTTTTTACTTTTTCATTTTAGTGGCCTTAATTAAAACTTGGTTGGACCTACTAAAGACGCTGCTCGTAACATAATCACATCATCACAATATGCGTACTGTTCGTAATTGAGGAGTTCCATTGTCTATCTCCGAAGTTCTTCATCAGATCTTCGCCAAATTTAAATGGGACCAACTTCGAAGTATACCCTATCCATTAAAAAAAGAATCATCAAAATCGGTTCACAACTGGCGAAAACATCGATGAAAATACAAAAAAAAATAAAAAAAACATACAGACGAACCTCCTCCTTTTTGGAAGTCGGTTAAAAATCACGCCAGTATTCCCCGAAGGGTTGGGCAGAGGTGTGTTAGTAACACCCTGATTTCGCCGTTATGTTTTAAGTCCCATGTAATAGGGACCGAGCCTATTGCCATCAACCGGGCACAAATCCAAACTTCGGGCTGCTACTGAGGAATTCCACACGGAAAAACCCAATAACACTTTGCCCGAGCTGGGGATTGAACCCAGGTCCTTACGATCAGCAGTCGCGCTTGCCACCACTAGACCAACGAGGCAGTTTGTATTGTGTAATCCTTGGCCAATAAGGCCTTTGGTAGTGTCATTGAATATTGGATGCTTAGATAAAACTGATAAGATCTTAACTATGAATAATCTATAATCTATTTGGCAATACTGTTAGTAGATAGATTGTGCTTAGCAATAAACGTCTGCAATTATTAGCACTAGCAGCCCGTCCCGGCTTCGCACGGGTGGACATTTTTCCCGTTTTTGCAACATTTTTAGTTATGCTCCGCTCCTATTGGTCGTAGCGTGACTTTATATAGCCTATAACCTTCCTCTATAAATGGACTATCCAACACAAAAATATTTTTTCAATTCCAAGCAGTAGTTCCCGAGATTAGCGCGTTCAAACAAACAAACTCTTCAGCTTTATAATATTAGTAAAGATGAAGTCATAATTTTTAAACGAAAATGTTTTAAATCGTTCTATCATTTTATAACTATAAAAATTGCTTCATAAAAATTGAATTACGACACGTTTTATGGATGTTACACGCTATTTAAGGATAAATACTATTTTTAAAGGACATGTTCGTAAATATAAAAAGCACATTTTGTTGGGACAGGAAATTTGGGCGCCTTTAAGGGCCCATATAACCTCGAACAAAATATATATACAAACCCTCACAAATAGTGAGGACGACACTACGAAACGAAGACGCGATATAAGCAGTCCATGTATTTTCTAAATGTCTTAAGTACCACGAGAAATGTCTCAAGAAAAAATAATAAATCTGCAGTGTACCCGCCTTCTAAACAAGGGTGGGGGTGCAATGCATCACCTCAGCCGGTAATAAACCCCCCACAAGAGCATCCTACTCCGTTCTTTTATTTCAATAACCCTCAGCTTGTTTGAAACTTTGAGTATTATTACACTCTTTTGAAAATAAAAAAGGAATGGCGGCTCTCAGGGTTTACTGTTCATCGTTACTGAGTAATCTTTATAGGTGTAGTCGTAGATCGTTGAAGTGGCCAGAAAAGAAATGGAATAGGTGTTAAAATTATATCTTTTTCTTTTTGTGTGGTAAGTGACTAAACTGGTGTCAGAGTTTATGTCGCCCATGGGCCTCTGACTTCACATGCCGTCGAGAAATATTTCTCAGAGTCAGTCATTATCTCATGTTTTCCTTTTCATATTTATGCAATACGCACATGAATCCGAAAAGTCAGAGGTGCGTGTCTTCGGTTCGAACTCGAGACCTATAACTTGGTAGTTCAACGGTCACACTACTAGGCTATCACTGCTGTTAAAATGATATGATTCTCGTTTATATTTTTATAGGTGGTATTCTGTTTTGATTTATGGATTTGAATCCACGGGGGCATTTTCAGTAGCTACTGATTTATAGGTACTTTTTTCTTCAAAATGTTCTTATTACAACTAACTGGCACGTAATATCATTATTACACCGATTGATTCAACTAAGTAGGTACTCTAGCAAAAACGAGACATGAAAAAGGGTAGTGCGTTTGATACAACCATCAAAACAAATTATATTAAGGCGAGAAAGTGCGATTCTTCGTCACGCGATCTCTAATGGCGTAATAAAGTTAGGAGAAAGAAAACTTGGCAACACCGCCGCGGCATCCGCGCGCTCTTTTGCGTATTTATTAACTCCGCCACTATAACAAGAGCCTCAGGCCCTCATTCCTATTACTTTTCTTTTGAAGAATTCTTGAAAGACGGGGAATCGTTACAGGTCTACGTTAGTGGTTGTGTTGTGAAATCTGTTTGTGCTAAAGTCGTCACGCGCAGCCGCTGATGAGCCGTAGACGTGATATCACTCACTCGAACGTGACTTTCGTTTTATTTGAGATCTTGCGCCTAAAGCTTAGTTCCACTAAATATAAATACAAAGGATTTTACAATATTTTTCGGGTATTCTGTATTCTACACCACGACGGGTCATAAAACGGTAATGCCTAGATTATTTTGATAGCTACTAAAGTACATAATTTTATTATAAGCTAAAACTTCAAAAATATTAACGTGAGCCTGTTGTTTAAAGTTTGTTTTATGTTCTCAGAAAACTTTTTTATTTGTTGCTTACACCGGAAATTTCTTACAAAATAATTCCAATCATCTTAGTTTAGACGCTTGGTTACCTACTTTCAGGTTTTCTTCAATTAGGAGATTTAAGAGTAATTACGAAAATGAGAAATGGGAAAAGTTCATTCTTGCGGCCATTGAGTTTTGGGTATTTTTTTTTTAATGAAGTCCGTATATTCTGCCTCTTTGTCATGAAAAATTAATTTTCCTTCTTAATTCTAAATACAAAAAAAGTCTTTGAAGTGAATTTGTTAATAAGTGAACATTGTAACAAAATTAACATAAACTTGTTGTTTTTATAATTTGACACTCAATTTACATTTTCAAATTAGTCGTCATGAATAACAACAGATGCTTATCTTGATTAAAAATGTAATAAATATTCTATATAACGCGTGCGGTTTAATATTAATTGGGATTAAGCCTTCAGTATTTAGGCTGCCACGTGATAATGTATTACGTTTAAGATAATTAAGTTAGCTTCAACCAAGGTTTTAAGCGTTTATTTCTATAATGCCGAGGGGAATGTGAGCCGACCCTATTAGATGGTTATGTTTACAAACTAAACGATTTGATATTGAATCCCAAAATAGTTTGGAAGCAAACACGTTCCTGATTTTATTTACACGAAAGTACAGTTCGGGCGACGAGTCGTGGCCGCTCTGAACATCTTGCAGGTGGTCGCGAAATAGATTTTTCAGCAACAAAATAGCTTTTAGTAAACATTTAATTATTACGATCCGAGGATTAGCCATTAATTAAGTAAAGGTTATTTAATATTTTTTTACAGCAACTGTTTTCTTCACGAGTGTACATGCGCGGAAGTTCGCAAAGCCTATGTTCAGAGTGGCCACGACTTGTCGCCCGAACTGTACCTATCCGCTTCTTAGTTGGCTTTATTAATACGTCATATATTATAGATTACCGTGACTTTCCTATGGGATTCTAATGATAGAAAACTAAAGAAAAGTAGACTTTACTAGAGGCGATTTATTTACTTCATGATCGTAGACTAACTTGATATCAGGGTCTTCTAAGCTCAAATGTATCGTCACCTAATTACCTCTAAGTGCAGTTACTTTTATATTATGGCAAACTATTGTGTTTTTCAGGTGATATTAAAAGCTAATAAAAGAAGAATGAAGATGAATGTGGATGAAGCGAAAGGGATATGTAAGGGTCGTAGCATGTGGCGTTCTATAGTTTCTGCCTACCCCCATAGGAAAAAGGCGTGAGTTTATGTATGTATGTATGTATGTATTAAAGGCAACTAGTGTGTTATAAGAATACATGACAGTCGTTACGGGTAGTCAGAAGTCCGAAAGTTTGACAACCGGTCTAACCTTAAGATCTCGGCATTGTCCAGTTACTGGCTTGCGGAGATTTGATAGCAGTCAGCTCCGTGTAATATACCTACTGGTATTCAGCCGCATCTGGTTAAACTGGAAGCTGACCCCAACATAACTGGGAAAAGGCTAGGAGAAAGATTTAAAGCAACCGGTATTTACATAAAACAGCAAATTAAGGCTGTCTAGTGTCCTAACCTAAGGTCAAGTTTGACGACATGTTTAGCTCAGTGGCTGAGCGCTTGGCTGCTACGCGACCGGTCGCGGGCTCGATTGCCGCACGGAAAAGTATTTGAGTGACCAACTGGTAGATAATTTATAATTTTTTCGTTATTTCGATATTTTTTTCGTGTCTGGGAGTTTGTACATGTAAAAATGTATATCTGTAAACGCACCTACGATACAGGAGTGTTGGGCAACGTTTGGAAACCAGCCCTTAGTGATGTATTTCAGTACCCTCGTTTATTGACCTGATTCAATCTCTCAATCACTTCTTTTTGTATCAAGCTTTTTTCAAATAATATATTGAAGTCGGCTTCCGGTCTAGACAAATATAGCCGAAAATCAGTAAATGGCCGTTTTAAAAATGTGCCCGGATATAAACCGGATTGCCTATTTTTAACCCGTAACCACAGGATAGATTCATTGATTTTATCACTCTGCAATAATTTAGATATTATTCGAGAAAATGAAATATTCTGGTATCGTACCGCAGTCTGGTACGTAATAATATGTGCCCGGTTCTACACTATACCGATATTTATATCTGAAACGTTACGGATTCAGTTATTGGTGGTATTATTGTATTATAAGTCATTGAACTATCGATTTTCCCCACCATTGGTTGGAGACCATTCAGGTCTCGCCAATAACTTCGCGGTTACGTAGAAACGGTCCGCAAGACCGTCTACAAGCAGTCGAATAGAGAAAATAAATAAAAAAATCTATTTTCCTCGTAAATTTAGATAACTAAATAACTTTTTTACATGTAGGACTTATTGTTAGAGTAGGTTTCTAGTCTAGAAGTAAATAAGAACTAATTTCAGAATTAAGTAAAATCTAGACTTTTTTCAAACTCTCAAAGTCATTTTTTCTTGACTACACGTACTTACGAAATACTTCTCCACACATTCTTACAAAATTCATTCATTATATCGTAGTTTTTCTAAGTACTTATAAGCTTTGAACATGAAAAGATAGAAGGCTACCAATTACAGCTCTCTAAAAATTAAAAAGGTCTTAATTAACTAAATGTAGTAGCGTGAGTCACTCATTATAAATATAAAACATCCTCTCTAAGGGTCTTCCTACGCTTTAACATTTAAATTAACTTAATAAAATCATAATGGCCATGTCCCTATTCCGCGAAGAGATAGGCAAAGTTGATTATTTTATATTCGCTGCTTGTCAAAGCTACTTCTAGGCCTCATGTCGGGCAAATCTATCTGAGAAGAACTGTATCTGAGAAATTTCCAACCAAAGAAAGATAAATTACAACTTGCGTGATCTGGGACCAATTTAAGGACCCACTTGATAGTCGCGCTTGTAACATTGGGAAAAATGAAGGGATTAATGATACCGCGCGATAAACAAGACATTTGAGATCGATCTGCCTAGCCTTTTCCCAACTATATTGGGGTCAGCTTCCAGTCTAACCAGATTCGGCTGAATACCAGTATTTTACGCGGAGCGACTGCCATCAGACCTGCGCAACCCAATTACTGGGCAATGCCAATATCCTAAGGTTAGACCGGTTGTCAGACTTTCGAGCTTCTGACTACCCGTAATGACTGTCATAGATATTCGTATGACATCCGGGACCGACTGTTTAACGTGCTCTCCGAGGCACGGAGGGATCTCGATGTGTAACGAACGGTCACTCATCCACGGACTGACCGCGGCAAGCTCAGCTTAACCTCACAAATTGTATGATCCGCGCGGTTGGTAATTAGCCACGAAACAAGACATTTGAGAGATTCCTCTTAAGTATAGTTTTAATAAGACAGGAAAAGAAATTAAAAAAAAATACAAATGTATGGAATTCTACTTTATCGTAGCTGCTGTTGGAAAATCTCTCAGATGAGACCTGTTTATTCATACGGGCCTAAGTTTTGTTCAGGAAGCCCACGTGCCTACAACTTGATATCGTCACGTCAAAAACAATTTCACAATGGTTTAACCGCGGTTTCTTTTTCTACGAGAAAACGTTTTTCCAGCCTCCTCAAGGAAAGGCTGGGGAGTGCGGAGTAGGTCAGTCAGTGTCACAAAAAATGTGACAAGCTTGTTTTCATACAATTTGACAGCATTGTCATGATAACTAATTTCTATTACCTACCTACCTATCAAAGGGGTTCGAACATTTTTCAATGGAAGCTGGCATAGTCACCCTGAAAACTTTTTTATTTTTTCAAAGTGGCTGCGCTCTTTGAATCTGGTATATATGGGTAGAGGACACTTAGGCTGAGCATCCATCAGAGCTGTGCTAAGCTGCGTAGCGAGGAATGTGTTTTGTAAGCACCAATAGAATCACTTCATTTACCTAGCTTCGCTCTGCGCAGCTCTGGTGGATATGAGTCTAGCAGTGCGAGGTTTTTGTTCATACAAAACAAGCGAGAAATGTATTGCGAGGAATGTGTTGCTAGGAATGTGTTGTAATATGTAATGCGTAATGTGTAATGCGTGATGTGTAATGCGTATTGTGTTAATGTGTACAAATGAGCCGTGCGAGGATAGGTAGCGGACTCTTTTCGAATAGGGTGGTGTGGCGGGAGCAGTACACATTCCTCGGTAATATCATTAAAAATTAATTACATAATTACATGTTTATATGCGTAATTAGTTCAATGATTATTGAAATATCTCGGCAACGTATTACTTTAGTATTCTCTATCCATATACACGACAAACAAAGAGCGCCGCAACATTGAAAAAAAAAATTACGCCAACGGCTATGCCACAAAGGTTCTATCCCATTTCGAAGTTGGAACTGAAATTCACATATCATAGTAACAGACAACCAGTGGCCAGTTTCCCAGATATAAAGGTGATAGACGGACGACGGTTAGACAACAAAGCAAGATTAATAGACCCACTATGAGATCTAGACACGCTAAAAATACATAAATTATGTATAGAAAAAGGTAGGTAGGTAACCCTTTTTCATCTCATGAAACTTAGGTAGGTAACTTACGAATATTACATTCACACGGTCACGGCTCACGTTGCAAAAACAACGCGAAAAATTATAAATATTTTATTAGTACATGAAATTAGGTACATGTTTCGGTTTAAAATTACACCCTCTTCTGAATAAAGGTTACTGAGTGCGAGGGCTTGTTATTATCTCTGTTTTTATTTACGTAGTAATATCTACTACTCTTTTGGTTAATCATTGTGGTTCCTTGGAGGGGTCGTGGCTACTTAACAACCGCGCGGATCGTACGTTATGCTGAGATGGGTCCCTTTTTTTGTCTCGTGGAGGCATTATATAACTCTTTTATTTTGTTGATTTTTTATTTTATGTTTGTATGTCTGTAACGAGACTTAAATAAATTATTTTCTTTCTTTCTTTCTTTACGATCCTTGCTGGTCAGTCCGTGGATGAGCATTTGTTACACATCGATATACTCCGTGCCTTGGAGGGCACGTTAAACTGTTGGTCGGGCGTCATACCAATACCTACGACGTTACGGGTATAAAGAAGAAAGGAAGAAAGAGGGTTGCGAAGGTCTGACGGCAGTGGCTTCGTGTAAATTTGTGGTATTAAGCCGCATCTGGTTAGAATTGAATCCGATCCTAACATAGTTGCGAACAGGCTTAGAACATGGTATTTTTCTATAGATTTGTAAAGACAACAATTTGCAAAAACTGAAACAGCGAATGCAGCCTGTTGTATTCGGAATTTTCCGATGTTGTTTTTACTAATGTTATACTTCGCTGATCTTAAATGACTTATTATATTGGGATACACCGCAATATGCAAAAATAAGTTTTCTTTTATCTGAATATTCGGAAAGTTATGGGGATTATTACGAGTTATATTCTATTCAAAATAATGCATTAAATTCACTGTTTTCATTTTCATTTACTGTCCTTCATAAAATCAGACGCTGTTTATTATAATTATAAGCAAAAAGTAAATCATATCCACTGAATTCGGAAAATTCCGAGAAAAATATCCAATTATTTTCATTTCAGAATAATGGGCCGAATTCGTTATTTTAATTTTCTTGACACTGTCTCTTACACCTGGTATAAGAACAACAGCATTATCGTTCAAGTTCGGAGGAAATAAATTGAACCGGCATGATAAACCCCTCATTAACGCAGTAATATCTTCCTCTCAAAACAGCAGCAGTATTAAAAGTAATGTTCTTATAAACACAAAAATTTTATAACTGAAGAAAAATCAACTCCTGAAACCTCAGAAATGGTCAAAAAGCAAATTAATTAGAATCGCAGTCAAACGAAAAATTTTAATGCTATTTCTAAGACGCAACTACATAATAACCTACCCATCTATAGAAGTAAAAAGCAATTTATAATAGTGACCAAAAGTGCACAGTAACAGGCAGCATTGCTGAAAATTGCATCCGAGACATTCAGCTTCATGATAAATGGTTCCGTCTGTCTTTAAGAATGTAGCCAGACGGTTAAACTATGGAAGAGACAAGTCATCCATCGTAATAATGTGACGTATCTACCTATTCATTCCGCTTTAAAGCGCTTTTGATGGAAAGAATGCATTTTTATTTTGTACTGGCTAGATCAGAATCGCGGTTTTTGTATTTCATAAATAAATAACTACACAAGCGTTGTATTACACAATTATAAAGGTACTCGTAATAGAGCAAAACCATGTTTTATGGAGCTAATACGTGTTCTTTTTTCTTGTTTAGGTACTACACAATCGTAACGAACGGTATCTCAAAGATCACAACAAACAACACGTTCAGTTGCCAATTACGAGTAAGATGCCATCTCCACGTAGATACATCAAATGCTGTCTTCAGTGCGAAAAATAAATAAAAAGCACAGCTCTTATTATCGAAGCGAACTTTTTCCTTCACAACGATTTCACACAAACTTGCAGTTCGAATAAATATCTCGAATATTTTTATCATAATTTCCGCGCTGCATATTTCATGAGGCTTTTTTGCGATGCAATTACGTCAGGCTATCAATTAAGTACATTAGTCTGCCGAAAACACATGTAACGCTGCTGTTGTTAAAAAAACGGGTCACAAAACACAAGCTGCGCTGCGACCACATTAATAATTTATCAGCCACATGACGGCTGTTTGCTAATAAAGCGTGGATTCGCGCTGGAAATATTAATAAAAGCAGCTTGCAGCCGGAACTCGGACGGTCGCCGGTCGGAACCGGCGCGCGCCGCGCACGGCCAATGACAAATGACCAGTTGAAACTTTCATTTAGTTTACTATTTGAATTAAGCGACCAAAAATCATTATTTAGGGTATCCGATTTTTGACAGCGTGCGTGTTACAACAGTTATCATAATTATCTCAATTTATTTGGTAATACTTACATGGAATAGTTTTTGTATATTGCTGCATGCCGATGAGGTAAATTTCGCAGGTTATTAATTCTGTTTAACGTGTGATTTTACCAAGTTAGATAACATTTACCCGAGGAATAAAGACGTTTGGCAGAGTTTCTACACAAAAGCCGTCAAAACTTCAAACCTTTCCTTGAGATGAAAGTTATCTGACGCTCGGCTATAAGTGACCATTTTGAAGCAAATGCTGTCTAACCAGTCAGTAAGGTCCGTATTACAGAACGAAAGTCAAGCATTGATCTCTGTTTAAAACTAGTTTTGAGTAGAGTTTTAATTTTAGAACGTTCCTCAAGCATAGATTCATTGATCATAGTTCAGCTGAGTTTGGCTTTATTCTAGATCGTTACTCAGTTCGTAAATTCGACTCCAAGCAGTGATTTGATCTGTAATCACCCAAGTATGGCCGACACCGTGCTTGAGCATAGATTGTCTTGTCAATTGATGTTATATTTTACTCTTTCTTTGTTGCCTGGCTATAATAGTTATTTTAAAGATTTCTTTATTTATATTTACCTATAAAAATAAAGCCATCTAATTATTACATTAATTACGATACTTTACTTCAATAAATATATGAATAATAACGCTGATTTAAAACAAAATTTGAGTTTAACCTTTTTAAATTATAATAATAACATTGTTATCAAAATATAGTAAGTAAAACATTAAAGTCTACTTTTCAATAAATACGTTCATTTATCACAAGCGTACATCTTTAGCATTTATTCGTTGTCTCACTTAAACCTTTAAATTTGTCTCTTTCACACATCATGCATTTATTAATCATCGTGTTCCATTCCGATATAAATAAATTAATATCACTAATTTCTGTAGGGAAACCATTTTGCTCACAATTTGCGGCTTTTTATTAACATTTTCTAAATAATAGGGTTCTTATGGTACATTTCATAATTTCTAATCCTGTGAAGATCGGAACAAAGTTGGTAAAGAAAATAAAAATCGTAATCGAAAATAGGCTGATGCATAGACAATACACACCTCTGCTTGAGGCTCAATTTGAGTCTCGATTCAGCTGAGTATAGATTGATTACTGTTCTGGAATAAGACCAATGCTCAAGTACTGATTCTATACTTAAACAGTGATCAATTGATTGAAGATCAAACTGGACTTGAGGAATGTCCTGTAATACGGACCGAAGAATGTACATTCACCGCTCGAACTTACCATCCTGGCCACAAATATAGAGCCGTCCTATCGCTGTAATGAACACGCTTTGCCGGCGAATTAGCGATCAAAGTATAGTATTTTTGATAATACAACCAAACAGAAGAGTTCACGTCTTTTTTCTTATTTATAACTGACGTGAAAATCATTTTCAACGACTCGCTTTAATACGTTTCACATGTTAATTGTTTCATAATATTTTAAACATCTTTTCGACAAGAATTTCACCTTTTTATGCAACCTGTCGAAATTAATAATTTATGAATTACCGGAGCTACATGTCGTTATAATACATTATTTATACGTTACTCTTACAATTCGTTACAAGACCATGAAGGGTTAATCAATTTTAGGCGCAATGGACACGGAGAGGACGTAACGTGGACCCTGTGTGAATTGCGCCTTATATATAATTTAACTAGCGGACCCGGCAGATGTCGTCCTGCCCGATAAACCTGCGCCACCTACCGGGTCCAATTGTGTTTTCAAACCATCCAGGAACCCATTGATATACAAAAAAAAATCCATCCAAATCGGTCTAGCCGTTAAGGAGTAGTTAGGTGACAAATACGTACAGAAGAATTATATATATACCTATATTAAGATTGATAAGTATTTTGATGCACAGCATAGAATCAGGCACTAATGAAGAACAGACCATCAAAGGATCAATCATTTTGTTACGACATTCATGTGGAAGCATTTCTCAAAACGGCTTAGTTATCCAGGGAATTTCCCCTGTATTCAAGCTTTACTGGTTCCTACAAATGGGGATAACTACACGTTTCATGTAGCATGCACAGCACAAGAACTATTGAACTAATAACCGGAACCTGAATACGAGCCTCAATGTATTTAAAACAGATTCAAACGCTTTGGAAGGCCAATATTCAGTGGACGTTTTGGACTGGTATGAATGAAATAATCATACTTAACGCATCCAACAGTCTCTTTGTTAAACTAATGTGAACACGCCATTAGACTCAAAGAGCGTTGAATATTAGCTATAAAACCATTTGAAGCCACGATAAGTATCCCATTCACTGCTAATGATTCTTACCACTGTTAAGTACCAATAATGTCGATATTATCGACAGTTTCCCACTCTACGTATTTAACCCCGGATAGTGGGAACATATTCACAGTACCTAAGCTGTCTGTATGTGTGTTGTTCGTTATGTTTTTGGAAAATAGAGTAATAACTGCCTCGTTGGACCAGTGATGGCAAACGCGACTGCTGACCTTGAGATCCTAGGTTCGATCCCCAGGTCGGGCAAAGTATTATTGGGTTTTCCGTGTGGAATTCCTCAGTAGCAACCCGGAGTTTAGGCTACACACACACATAATAGGCTCGCCCCCTATTATGTGGTACTTAAACATAACAGCGAAATGAAGGTGTTACTATACGCCTCTGCCTAACCCTTCGGGGAATACAGGCGTGATGATATGTTATGAGTAATAACAGCCACTTTGCCTGGACGATAGGGGCATATTTTCCGTCGTCCAAATTTCGTCATTAATGTGCTGACGATCATGTCGTTATTTATCGACCCAAGCTGTGATTTTGGTCATTGGTATCTTCAGCCCATTCCAGTCATCAGCTTGGAGATTATTAGCAAATGCAATGGCATATCCAGGTATTAAAATTTTGTATAAAAATTAAACAAACCGTTGATCGTGAAAAACATTCAGTAATCTTTAAGACTCTTTTAAATGTACCTACACATTATTATAAAACTAAAATTGTAGAAGAATAAGTGTTAAGAGTCCCGTTTCACAGCCGTCTCGCTCTAACATTAAGTCTTTTTTTTTAAATTTAAAGAGATTTTAGGTGATATTGAAAAATGTAATCTATGAAAGTTCAGTGTATCGCCTTCTGAGTGTCATCATAAATATTAAAACAATAGTTTTATTTCCATACATGATTTATATAGAAAAAACATAAAATATTAATTTTCTTTCTCCTCTTTCTAGGCAACAAATCAAGACGTAAATATGTTTCAAATACAATTTTAATGTTATTCAGAAGCATATTTCCTGAATGCATTGTTCAACATCGCCTATAATCTCTTTAAATCTTTAAAAAGCCATAAAAAGAGAGCGAGATGGCTGCGAAACGGGAATGGCCTCTTAATATTTTCTAAAATTGTGTATGTTTATGTATTTTTGAAAACTATCAGGTACATTTTTCACTATCAAAGCTTGTTTACCTTACATGCAAAATTTTAATGGCATAACTATTTATGTGGTAATTATAGCATTACCCTTGCGACCGTTCATTTTAACGAGCTCCGAGGAGGCCATTTTGCAGTGGACGTTTACGGACTGTTTATTAATTAGTCTAATAAAGCTTAATTTCACCATTGCAACAGTACCAAGTTCTGCGTTTCGCATTAAGAACACTACACCGTGCAAATCGATTGTCTAAAATTTTAATTACGCTGGGACGTTATATCCGTCGCGTACTTCCGTAGAATAAGCTGCACATGGCATACAGCAGATCGGATGTAATAACATAATCACGCCTATGTTCCCCGAAGGGTTGGGCAGAGGCGTATAGTAACACCCTCATTTCGCTGTTATGTTTAAGTCCCATGTAATAGGGGGCGAGCTTATTGCCATCAACCGGGCACAAATCTAAACTCCGAGCTGCTACTGAAGAATTCCACACGTCAAAACCCAATAACACTTTGCCCGGCCTGGGGATCGAACCCAGGACCTCACGCTCAGCAGTCGCGCTTGCCACCAGTAGACCAACGATACAGTAGTTACATATTTATCCTAGTAGATGATATGATTATTCCAAAGCAATTATTTATATATTTTCGTTGTCATGATTAGCGAACATTATCATTACAGAACAGAAGAGAACCAGCAAACCCTCTAGTGTACAGTAGTTGTCACTCTAGCCACTGCAGAACATAGGGCGTGATTTTCATGTTTATTTTTTACTTGAGTCAGATACTCGGAGAATCGTACTCTGCTTCACTTCGTGTGTTTAGTGACAAACCTGGTGTCAGAATTTATGCCACCCATGGGCCTCTAACTTGGCTTCACATGCCGTCGAGAAATATCTCTCAGACATGCCGGTTTCCTCACGATGTTTTCCGTCACCGTTTTTAGCAAGTGATAATTAGACAATACGCACATGAATCCGAAAAGGCAGAGGTGCGTGCCATGAGTTAACACAGTGTACATACCTATCTACTCAGTGGTTCAACGAGAATTTGAAACTGTCAGTTTTTAATTGGATAACTGTATGGAAATGGTTAGACTGTGGTCGTGAACTCGTTCCCTTGATACAAAAATACCTTCCCTGAGGTCCCCCTCAGGGAAGGTATTTTTGTATCGATTTTTCTCGAGGCGTTTTGTATGACTATGGAAGCTTCATAGGCGCCTCCAATTTTATAACTTAAAAAAATAAAAATATACAGGGTGTATGCGTATTCGTGCAATTCCTCCAAACCTCGTGATCTACCCGTGAGACAGATTCATTCTGCGTGGGATTTTTTCTGATACGACATATTTTTTTTCCAAAAATCATCCTGTTATTCGTAACGTGCTCACTGAAGGTGTAGGAGATTTGAAAGTGATTGACGTTTACCAAGGAAGCATAACACCAAATTGAATTATAAGTACCCAACAGTGTGTGTGATAACCTTGTGGTGTGACCGTCGGACTGCCTAGTCATTGGTCTCGAGTTCAAACCCAAGGCACGCACCTCTGACTTTTCGAATTCATGTGCGTATTGTAGAATTATCACTTGCTTAAAATCGGTGAAGGAAAACATCGTGAGGAAACCGGAATGCCTGAGAGATATTTCTCGAATGTATGTGAAGCCAAGTCAGAGGCCCATGGGCGGCATAAACTCTGAAACCAGGTTAGTCACACGAAAAGAAGAAGAAGGCGTGAAAATTCAAAATATTTTTTATAATAACAGCTTACCATTTCCTTCTACAAATTAAAAATCCACAAAGAACTACCCACTTACAAAATTGAAATATTCAAATTCTCCCAGGATTCTTATTTAAAATATATTCACGCCTAGTAGGTACTAATTTCATTAATATCTCATATTCCTGAACATTTTAATATTTAACTTCGCGATCTTTTCCCTTGCGACGATTATAACCTAAAATTCTGTCGAGTGCGATGACACCACTTAGCACAGGGTCAACGACCTGTGTCTGGAGGAAGCTTTTGATGTATAGAAGATACCTAGTTTTTATACAAGTTGGAACATAATTAATAATAAACCTGAAAACAATTTTTAAGACGTTTTAATCGATTTCAACGATTTTCATGATTTTTTTTACTTGAGTCAGAAACTCGGAGAATCGTACTCTGCTTCATTTCGTGTGTATAGGGACAAACCTGGTGTCAGAATTTATGCCACCCATAGCTTTCTGACTTGGTTTCACATGCCGTCGAGAAATATCTCTCAGACATGCCGGTTTCCTCACGATGTTTTCCTTCACCGTTTTTAAGCAAGTGATAATTAGACAATACGCACATGAATCCGAAAATTCAGAGGTGCGTGCCTTGGGTTCGAACTCGAGACCTATGACTTGGCAGTCCATCGGTCACACCACTAGGCTATCACTTCTGTATAGTATACTAGTATGCTAGTAGTCACTTAAACAATAAAATTAAACTTTACTTCAAGGTAAGTAGACTGAATTTTAAAGCAGTTAAAATGCACGAAGCACAACGAATTTCTTAAAAAAAACATAGCAAAGTAAATCAAAATTAACTTTTTACTACTGTATAATATTGTTCTTTACCTTAAAATCCTAATTGGGTTGTTTGAGGTTTCTGGTTATTTCTGTTTCACGTTGTATTATTTTCAGAGCTTGTTAAAGCTAAAACATTCATTGTTTCACCAAACCACATCATTACGCTTGTATTCTAGCAAAGGATAGACAGAGGGGTACTGCTATCAGTGGCGGACCGAGGGGGGTCATAGGGGTCATGACCCCCCTCCCCAAATCGTACATGTCAAATTGACAAACCTCTATAGATAATTTACAAAAAAAAATGCTATAAATTCTTATGTGCTCAATTTATTTTACTGTTAATATCCCCCCCTCAAGTCTTTGGCTGCGACTGCGCCTGACTGCTATGCGATTCTCTAGTAGTAACACGTCGCTGCGACTTCGCTGCGCTCGTAGACGATTCCGCAGTTGAAACATATATTACGTGGCTGCATCGAAATGTCAGTGCGCGATACATAATAAGAGCAATCGAGCTCAAAATTATCCGTACTAATAATAATATTATAAACGCGAAATCCTTACTCTATATATATATATATATATATAATATTATAAACGCGAAAGTTTGTATGTATGTATGGATGTTTGTTACTCTTTCACACAAAAACGGCTGAACGGATTTAGATGAGATTTGGCACACAGATAGACTATGCCCTGTATTAACACATAGGATACTTTTTATCCGGGTGCATCAAGTAGTTCCCCTAGGATGCGGGTGAAACCGAGGGTAATAGCTAGTATAGATATAAATGTCAAACGTAAAGCCAAACCATTGTTTGCCGCATCTAGAGGTTCATGTAAATTAGTGAATACCAAACCTTCACAAGTAACTGCCTCGTTGGTCTAGTGGTGGTAAGCGTGGCTGCTGATCATGAAGTCCTGGGTTCGATCCCCAGGTCGGTTAATGTTATTAGATTTTTACATGTGGAATTTCTCAGCAGAACCACGGAGTTTGGATTTATGCCCGGTTGAGGGCAATAGGCTCGCCTCCTATTACATGGGACTTAAATATAACGGTGAAATGAGGGTTTTACTATACACCTCTGCACAACCCTTCGGGGAATACAATTGTAATGTTATTTTATTTCACAAGTTCTCCACGGTTTGCTCTCAAGAATCACACTGCATATTATACAACACCCACGTCTCACCGATGACGACTTTCATTTATTTGCCATTTCTAAGCTCTCCTTTCATTTTATTTCAACTATCTCATTAAAAAAGTATAAATGCATGAACGTTCTTAGCAATTGCCAATTGTTTTTCTAGTACTAGTTAATAGGAAGTAATTAGCTAGAACTAATTAGGTAGACCAATGATTGTCTGAATGTTATTTTTTAAATGTCCACTCCTTAACGAGGACTTGGTCAAAGGGGAAATTACCACCACGGTAATCATTACTCTTAGCAGACGGATTGGAGATCGTAGAAGGACGATGCTACCCATCCTCTTGCAGGCGCGGATCCAGCCTTCAAAAAAGGTTGTGGTCACAGCCACCCGAAAATCGGCCAAGTGCGAGTCGGAGTATGAACTCGCTCATGATCAATATAGTGCGTTCCTACAAAGGAGATGATTACAAAATATATGACGCACTGACCACGATTTTGTACAGTGTATAGTTTCACTGGGCAAAGCCTTGGGGCGAACACCAGTAAATTAATAAATCTGTAAAATGTTAGTTTGTCCGCTCATTAAAATTACAAAAGGAAATGTGTGTTTGTTTGCACATCACAGTGTTACATTTAGAGTCTAAACTACTATCGACCTCAAAAGACCGTGAAAGTGTGACGTCACAAGTCTATTAGGGTTGTGGGCATGCCCATCGTGCCCACAACGGTGGATCCGCGCTTGTCCTCTTGACGTAAGACCTTAGTAGCCTTTAACGACACCCACGGGTGGAGAAGAGGTGGCCTGTTCAGGGATACAGAACCCTAAAGCTCAACTATGTCAACTGATGGACACTTGGACAAAGACCGCTCCGAAGTCTCCTAAGCACCTTTCAAAAATGAATTAACATAACATAACATCACGCCTGTATTCCCAATAGGGTTGGGCAGAGCTGTATAGTAACACCCTCATTTCTCCGTTATGTTTGAGTCCCATGTAATAGAGGGCGAACCTATTGCCATAAAAAGGGCGCAAATCCAAACTCGGGCTGCTACTGAGGAATCCACACGGAAAAACTCAATAACAACTTTGCCCGAACTGGGGATCAAACCCGGGACCTCACGATCAGCAGTCACGCTTACTACCACTAGAACAACGAGATAGTTAAAAAATGAATTAGATTGAAAAAAAATCGTTTTCCACATAATCACATAAAACATTTTAATATTCTTACTCAAATATTCACGCGACGATATTTTCGGTTGATATTGCGAACCATACTGATTTATCATTCGCGTGATGGTCTTCATGGCAAGGCGCTGTCTCTAGCGGAAAATATATGGCCTCTTTGAAGCGCAAAAAGATGGGTAATTTCATTGAATTTATGAACGTATCACCGTTGATATTGCGACGTTGAAAATTTGTACGTAAAATTATTGTGATAAACATTGTATTTAATGTTAGTTTTTAATGTCCACATGTGTTGTTATTGCTGCTTGTAGGTCGGTTTATGGGCGATACATGATAAAGGAGTAACTGGCCAATGGCGATGATTTTAAATAAGAAAATGAATTAGAAGAACAAATTGGACTCGTGGCTAACAACCGCGGATCATACGATTGGCGAGGTTAAGCAGCGCTTGACGCGGTTAGTCCGTGGATGGGTGACCGTTCGTTACGTTAAACCGTCGGTCCGGGATGTCATTTGAATACCTATGACAGTCGTTACGGGTTGTCAGAAACCCGAAAGTCTGACAACCGGTCTAACCTTACGATATCGGCATTCCCCAGTAACTGGGTTGCGGAGATCTAATGGCATTCGCTCCGTGTAAAATACTGGTATTCAGCCGCATCTGCTTAGAGACAGCATCTGGACAGAATAAAAACTGCAGCAAATCTTTTTCTTTTACCATTTACGTCATAGTTGCTCGAGAGTTACAAAATAAAGGCAAACATATATTGTCCAAACAGCTATACATGTGTCGTACTGAGCTATCCTAGCCTTCGTGTAACAATATCCAATCAGGCTTGCCTTGCTATAGTACGTCAGATCGGCTATGGAAGCCTTGTCTAGCGCGATAACTTCCTAACAATAATGCAAAATTTCGAACCAATAGAAATTACTTCACTAACGCAGCTTCGAACTAATATCACTACCCTGTTTTTCTTCCTATATAGAGATAACATACCTTATAATTAAATATCATACGGGCGTCTCATTATCCTTAATCAATGAGCTAGCTTCGATTATCTTCGCGACAGGATCTAACTCATGATATTATCAGAATTGATCCCGATGCTACACTACGTAATGTAATAATTAATATCGAACAAATGTAATAACTAATAATGTAACAAAATTACAGAAATATTAATTCTATTAGCCCTCTTAAGTGTCAGTAGAGGTTGGAGTTTGGAGAAAACTTGGGCACTAATCCTTATTA
The DNA here is from genome assembly GCA_910594945.2 of Amphipyra berbera. Lineage (NCBI taxonomy): Eukaryota > Metazoa > Arthropoda > Insecta > Lepidoptera > Noctuidae > Amphipyra > Amphipyra berbera. The sequence continues at coordinate 9,957,845 of OU343122.1, read as the reverse complement.
ATAAGTTCGTAAAGTTATATTATTAAATGTATTAATTACTTTTGGTAATATAATTGATTTGTTATAAGTATAAGATATATATTTTATTACATAACATAAAATAACATAATTAACCCGGGCCTCTTCTCAGAATGAGAAGGGTTTAGGCCTTACACCCATATTCTAAGACGTTCCTCCAAAACTTACTCGACTCGACTCCACCTCGAGATTTTTCATCAGTCGAGGTAAGGAATCATCTGTCAAACTCAAGGTACCTCGGAACCTACCTTAAGGAAGAAAGTGTCAAAGTTCGTATGTAACAAAAATGAATTTTGAAGACTTTATCGAATATGCTTACGATAATCCTTACAAATATTTATCGCGGCGTTATTTGCGCGATGCAGATAATTCAAATTATGACGTAATGACTCCGTCGAGGAACCTCAAAGTTCACTCGAAATTGCGACTAAGAATACAATTTTGAAGGTGGTTTCGAGGCCGTTCTGTGTCGAGTATGAGTCGAGTAAGTTTTGGAGGAACGTCTTAGAATATGGGTGTTGTTAGTCCACCACGCTGGCTCAGTGCGGGTTGGCAGACTACACACACCATCGAGAACTTTATGAAGCCCTCTCAGGTGTGCAGGTTTCCTCTCAATGTTTTTCTTTCACCGTTAACACAAGTTATAATCAAACAGTTCTGTTCCACACATGAATTCGAAAAGTCAGAGTTACGGGCCGGGATCAAACTAGACCCTCCTTTATGTAAGGCAAGCGTTCAACCGCTAATCTATCACTGCACACAAATTATTATTATTAACATATATGTTGTCATTATGATTAGGTTCTATGAGTACCTATAAGATAAGTACCTACTGCTTGATTGTCCATAAACTAAGGATATTCAAAAAACTGTCTTACTAGACATAACTGGCGAAACGAGGGTGTTACTAAAACACCTCTGTTGAATCCTTTGGGGAATACAAGGCGTGATGTTATGTGTGTTGTGTCTTAACATGACACGAATCATGAATAGAGATTTTATACAGACGGCTGTCAGTACAAATGTTCTCGAAAATAGAGCGATTACCGCAGCTGCAGGAAAATGGCCGACCGAGTTTACACTAAAACGGTAATACAAAAGCAATATCCAACACTTCTAGTGGCACCCACAACAGAAGCAGGATATTTTGTAAACATTTTACTGCGTCCCAGTCTGTGACGATATTGTGGACGCTGTCGTTGCAAAATGGCAGTTTTTACTGCCTTCCACGAGACCGTTCGGTAACGTTACATCCCGCCATAGTTGTCGTTATACAGAGAAATGTTCTTTAAAAGTAAGAGTTTTTTTTACTCATACACTTTTTGCTTGAGTTTTCTTAAGAAACTGGTAAAGTAAAGCAATAGGGAACTTCTCTAGTTTTATAAGTAAACTCTGAATTAATACTAAGGAAATAAAGTTTGTTTAAAATATTTATAAAATCTGATTTTCATAAAACTGTTGTTATTTTTACGACGAGTTTTTACGAGCTTAGGCTTTTTTAAGATTTTTTTTATCACGCCCACCTGCTGGTGTTTGGTTTCGCAAACTAAGTATAACAAAAGGAATGGAAAAAGCAAAATGATGTTTTGAATGTTGGCAGGCGAGCTTTCACACTTTGCCGCCTCTCGGTGCTCGTTAAGGTGACAAAACACCGTTTTTAGTTTCCTCTAACGCACCGTATCTCTGGCCCAACTGCAATTTTCTCACTTAGGTACCATGGCTATTTGCAAAACGTGTGAAACTTGCCCACTAAAGTTGCACTACAGTTGAATTTTGTTTATGTTTATAGTATGTAAAATTATGCTGGTCTTAAAACTGTGTAACATAACATTAATAATTTAAGGAATACTATATTTTAGTATAAGGATGTAGAAGTGTTAGAGGTTGGGTCTCGAGATGGAATAATATATTATGTCGACCGAGACAAAATAGGTTACGATGATCGGATGCTCTCCAAATAATTTTAGAAACGAAATTATCTGCGTACCCAACAAAATGAGAATCAGACTTAGATGTTTACTTTTAGTAAGGTCCTAACATTCATATTATTTTAGATATCTATGAAGTTATGAGTTAGTTTTGCGCAGACTTTGTTTTAAGTTCGATGTTTGAAAGTCTAGAGACTTTACAGGATATTTTTTCCCACATTACCAATTAACGCACTATAAGGCTGCGTTCAGACAACACGCGCGTCAACACCCGCGTCTAACTCGCTTTGAATTTTTTTGTATATAATTTGAGTCTTATGACACATCAATACATCTCAAATTGCATTTATCGAAGTCCAACCGTACACGCCAAGCTCATGCCATGTTTCGGTAATGCAATTTGAGATCTATTGATGTGTCATAAGACTCAAATTATATACAAAAAATTTCAATGCGAGTTAGATGCGGGTGTTGATGCGCGTGGCGTGCACTTAGCGGGCGCGTGTCGTCTGTACGCAGCCTAAAACAGTGTTAGGTCGCCAATACACTTGTAAGTGCTTCCGTAAAGTGACTTATGACAATTAATTCGACTTTACAAATCAGTCGATAAGCTACTTACAAGAGAGTTTACATTTGCAAATTTATCGTAACTTAATTACGTAAGGGACTTGCGTGAGGAAAACTTACAGGTGTAAAGCCGGCCTTACATCATTTTCACACCATACAAAAGAACACTTATTAAAAAATACGACAATCCCGTCTGCAAATTACATCATGCATACTTATACAAAGTCTAAAAAGACCATTCACGAAGCCATCAACCATGCATTCAGTACATCAAACTAAGTAACCCTACGCAAAAGTTGTCGCTGGGAGACAACTTTTTTTTGGGTGAAAAATTTGGTTTTTCTGTAAAGCCCAATGTAACGCACTCAAAACACTGTGCTGATAGATGCAATGAGTAGTAAACGGGTAATGGAGGTATTTCAAGTACATTTGCAACCTTCAAAACTAGCATTTAAAAAAAATGTTGTGTAAAAGTTGGAACTTTGACCTCCAATATCTCCGTAACCAGAAGGTTCCCAGGCATAGTCCACGACAAAAAAAAATATCGCAATGACGTGGAGAATAAGTGCCTTTCGCTTCGTTAAGGGTCTATTTACACCGTTTATATTTAGTTCATGCATGAATTCACGTCACCATCGCAAATGTCCCAAACAAGATCGCGGGCGCAAGCGGTCTACGTAGTTACTATCACTTGGCAAAGTTATTCGTGTCACTTCACATTTCTGAAGTTGGAACCGCGAATAACGGAACAAGTTGAAGTGGTTAGACACTTTGTTGCAAGGTCCTAGCTAGGTGCAACTGTTGCCGACAGTATCACAGACAACTTTGTAGGATCGTTCTGATAAGCCGCCTACATACCGGCGCTAACTAATGTTGACGACACGCTCGTCGGTTAGGCACGATACTGTTCGCTGTTTTGTAGTTTTTTTACCTAAGTACAGTACTGGAGAGTTGGTCTGTGGCCTCGTCGTAGATAGGTGAGATAGTTTAGTATAGAAACGGGCGAACTTACGAAGAGGGTTAAAGTCTTTTTAATACTTTGATTCTGGATAATGATGATAATGAAATATAGGTTACTATGTAGAGTAAAGCACTTGACGAAGTCTTATCTAGACACGCGGCAGCTGTCAAGCCAAGTTCAAAGAAAAAGGAACTAGCGACGCAGCAGCCGTGTGTAGCAAAGCAGATAACTTAGGATAAATTGAAGCTCAAGATTTGACTTGGCTAGTTTTCACATACAAGTTATCTTATATTTGGCTAATCAACTTATCTTCTTTATGTTATAACATACAATAGCGTATACGCAAGTTACTGTTTTTATATTGTAAGGTCAACATAATTATCTTACTCTTCTAAAAAATCGGTTTGCTGGTAAAAACTAGCCAAGTCAAACTTGAGCTTTGTGTAAATAAATTTCAGGATTATCTACAGAACTTGGCACCTATTTAGATCTCAATTCTTTTGTCGGCGAAGTCGACAACCACGCATATTCTTATTATTGAACTTGGCTCCCATTTTCACATTTATGTTTTTGATGGGGTCGTAGTTTTTCTTGAATTAAGGAAGAAAGCAATACATTTTCTGGTTATGTGTGTAAATAAATGAAACATTATGATGATCTAATTGTAAATCAATTCCTTATTTTGTTGTGTGCCAATAAATGTTTTTTTGAACGGTTTTAATTAGCTTCAATACGTACCTATATTTGGTTGTTTATTAAATTTGATCGATTCAAATCTTGCGATAGATTTTTCGACCACTTCTGCTTAACCGATTGTCCTAAAACTTCGCACACAAATTCAATTTCCATGACAATACAACATTATAATAATTTCAACCTTCAACCCTTAAATCCTGATGCTGCAGGGGTACTTTAAGGTCAAACCATTTAACTAAAAAGTTTTTATATAGGATTATTCTTTCGTTAAAAAATCCTTTTAAAAAGAATCTCAAGGCGTTATTTATCGGATATTAATTTCTGTAGTTTTAATCATAATGTTCTGTTTGTTATCAGGAGGTATCGAGGTACCGGAGTTTGGGGAGCCCATCACGAATCTTACGGTGCCTATCGGAAGGGATGCGACTTTCGAATGCATAGTTGTCAACCTTGGCAACTTTCGCGTAAGTATTTCTAATAATTATTAACATTACATTCAACCATTATGTATGTTTTGTCCCATGTAAGAAAATAGACATCATAGATACCTATTATTTTTAAAAGAGTAACCATGAAGTTTCTTGTCGGCTCTTCTCCATAGTAAACGACTAATTGGAACCGTGCATCTATATTCGACTTTTCATAAGCACCTGTATTGGCCTATGTGAAATAAAAAAAAATATTTGATTTGATTTGACATTTAAAGCGTTCACCAGACCAAACGCGCCTGCTGACAGCGGGCCCTCGCTTGCATTTGGTGTGACGTGCTTCGTAGTAATCCCCCGAATACAAATCACGGCGGCCCGCGATGACGTCCGAGACGCCCCGCGTTGAGAAATAGAATAGAAATAGAAATAGAAATAATTTATTTGCCAATAATGTAGGTATACAGATATGATGGTTGTTTTGATGATCGTCCCGGCTACATTTTGCCTTACGGCATGCAAAATTATTTAACATAAAACATTTACATTTTACTGCACAATAAAAAAAACACATAAGTACAGCATTCTATTTACTAAGCAAAATTACTATCATTATTAAAATACTCATATTATTCAAAAACATTGGGAATTAGGTACAATGGCAATAATTTTAATTAACAAAATATATACCTATATTTATATCAATAACTTAAACTACAAAATTTTAATTAATTAAATTAAAAAAATATCACTAATATCTCAATAAATTAAACTCAGAATTACAATAAAAACTAAAGATAGAAATGTCACTAAATTAAATCACAGGAAGCAGCATACACTTCATTAACAGAAAGTTTTGTCATTAACAAAATCTTTAATTGTAAGTGTGGCCAACGCTTAAGTTTATTGAATCTCCTTAGCATCATTTAATTTAGTTAGACCAGACTAGATTATCTTGTCTGGAAATAATAATATCCGCTACAGGCCTCACTTAATATCAGCCAACACGTATTTACTATAACTGAATAATTTACTTTCGAATCAAGCCATTATTACTTGGAACAATCTATATTAATAGTCTATGTAGACAAAAAGCTGGCTCCGTCCCGCCAACAACTATAATAAAGTCGAGAGGCTTAATATTAATTATGTTAGTTAACGTGGATTAGCTAGTCGGTTTTAGGCCGAATAAACTACTGGCAACACTAAAATTTCGAAGTAGAAAAGTTTTGCCGCAGCAGATTAGCGATGAACCGAAATAGCGAGCTGGATTGTCTAAACCGCATCATAAAGTGTACCGCTGTGTTAGTAACATTTAGATTTAGACATCTTCACAATACAAGGATAGTTGGAAATAGGGTACTACTAATCTTTGAGCCACTTAAAGTATGACTACTTTATTGCAAGTGTTAAAATTTCAGACAACGTTTATTTTTAATTGCATTATCTTTTCGCAACGATTTAGTTTACGAAATGATGCTAATTAATTTATCCCTTAGGCGGTTAAGAAGAACATAGTCTGCTTAGTTGTCGGCAATAAGATTGACAAGCATATAATTTTGGGACCCAGTGCATAATATCAGCAAGCACATTGGGTCACCCGCGCGACGACTCAACGAGTATTTCCAAGGAGAGTTGATGTCAGGCAGGGGGCTGATCATAAAACAATAAGCCAAAACCTCTAACAACATGGATTTATGAAATACATGTTGTGCCAACCCCACCTAGAGTGGGATAAGGGCAGGAAGAAGAAGAAGGCGGTCGTAAGATTGTTATGTTTTAATAACTCAGCCCAGGTCAGGGGGTGCATTAAAAGAGTCTCCACGAGTGACCTTGCTGATTGGCCTATAGTTTTGCCACCACATGAGCTATTCCGATATAGGTCGTACTGACGTAAAAGAAGAAGAATAACTCGAGAGACATCTAAACACACTTACGGAAGCGGCTTAATTAAGGCGAAGATCGCGGACTTAGAAATGTTACAGAAGCACAGAACAGAAGCAATCTTGAAAAAAATCTTAGTATACAAAGAAATGTAGGTTAGCAACTACCTAAGGCTGCATGCGTAATTAATAAGTTTTGTTTATGCATAATTTACGCGAACCCTTTCCTTATTTGAATGTCTGACTTGACCTAAAAATTAAACAAAAAAAAACTCCGTAGCCAAACCTGTTCTTTTTTTTTAAAGAATGTTTTTTAAAATGGAAGAATGTATAACGGACTTAAATCGACTCCTAAACGTTGGAATCGTCTTTGAATTGTTTTTACCGAGTTTATTCTGCTATACTAGTAAATGTATTTAAATTAGTTTATTTTACCGATTTAAATAATTGAAAGCAAAATTAAAATAATTAACCTGTGAAGTGCTACACGTTTTCAAGGTTCAGAATGACTTATAGGTAATTATTCAAAAGACTTCATTAAGGATGGGTAGGTAACCATCCTTAATTAAATCTTTTGAATAGGGCCTATAACATACTCGTACATAAAGAAAACTTACTTTCAAAAGATTCATTTTAGTAAAAACCATTATACAAGCACTTATGTAAGGCCCCATTTTGACTGCTAACTGCTAAATCTTTAACCATGTATTCATTTGTCAATATTTGTTTTAAAAACACTGTCAGAAACAAGAATTTACGTGTTTCTGAAACATTCATACATGTAGCGGTAAGCATTACTGATTGTTTCTGATAGCAAAAACTCCGAATCATTGTATCTAGAAACCATTATTTTAACTGACAATAGACGCGTGTTGTACGATTCAACAAAACCCAGCACGCTTGGTGGTAGGGTCTATATGGTCCGCCTGGCAAGCTACTACCCTCTCATTAAAGTCCGGCGCCAAGCAGTTCACTGTGTTCCGTCGTGTGTATGTGGCAGCCAGAGGCGTATAAGGGAATCCCTCTATATCTCTGTTCCTTGGATTCGTGTGCTCCATGTTAGACCCTGTTTGCGCTTACCATCAGTTGAGACTAGGCTCGAACGCGACCATGTCAAGAATAAAAGAAAGAAATTACATGGTGTTGCAGAAACTACTGGCAACTTGTATCCGGAACATTGTTTACTAGTGAATACAAGGCCTTAAGCTTATCATTAAACATTTATAAAAATATAATACTATTTCCATATTACTGGAAACAACTCCTCAACTCTCCCTTTTCCAGGTGGGCTGGGTGAAAGCAGACACGAAGGCGATCCAGGCGATACACGAGCACGTGATCACGCACAACCCTCGGGTGTCCGTCTCCCACAGCGACCATTCCACCTGGTACCTGCACATCAAGAACGTGCAAGAAGAGGATCGAGGACAATACATGTGCCAGATTAACACAGACCCTATGAAAAGCCAGGTGAGTCAGTTAAACGGGTCCTCTTATCATCTGATAATGGCTAAATGGCCAGTTTGAAAATTTTGTAAAAAGCAGTGATAACTTAACGGTTGAACGTTTGCCTTCCATGCAGGAAGGTCTGAGTTTCAACAGACCTGCACCTGCATCTGCATTTTTCGAATTTATGCGCGAATGAGAATTTGATTATAACTTGCGTTAACGGTGAAGGAAAACATCGTGAGGAAACCTACACACCTGAGAGGGCTCCAAAAGTTCTCGATGGTGTGGTACTCGCCAACCCGCACCAGACCAGCGTGGTGGGCTAAGGCCTAAACCCTTCTCATTCTGAGAAGAGGCCCGTGCCCACCAGTGGGACAGCAATGGCCTGATTATTCTATGCTATGGCCAGTTATTGAAAATACAGAAAAAAATAATCTAGTCAGTAATAAATAGGATATCGGTTGCGCGAATAAAACACATTCATACATGCAGTGAATTATCCCGAAAACCATGATTGAAGCGTAAATGGATGCTGTTGCTTATTCATCTGACATCAATGTCTTTTTTTTTTAAAAAAACCTTGCCCCACACTATTATTTCTCCTGTATCGTGGGTGCATTTACAAACACAAATCTTCACACGCACAAACATCCAGACCCGGAACAACTATCTGTACGCTATACAAATATTTGTTCCGTGCGGGAATCGAACCCACGACCCATAGCGTAGAAGCCGATCGCTCAGCCATTGCACCAAACGTGTCGTCAAATATGCAGTCGCTTCAAACTACATGGAAAAATAGACCAAGAAGCTCTCATCATGCCTTAATTTTCTAAAATGGAAAAATACAATAAATGAATACATCATACCTGAGCGATGGAGAATAAATTGTTCGTAAGATTTTTAAAATTTCATAAATTTCCATCCAAAAAGTTTTATTACACACCGCAACCCAGATCCTTGTTACAAAGTAATGGACTGCGGTACGGTCCGCTGAAAATTCAGGAATCATTTAACGAGAATGCGTCACGCGGTGAGCTGCACTTTAAACGATATGCTGACATAAATTGCAACTTATGCGGTGCTAGGAGTATAGTACTTATGTATTATATACTTAGGTACATGTTTGAACATAGAGCAACGCGGCCACCGATGGACCGAGTCGTCGACCGCGTCAGTTTAAACGTTTGAAATACGTAGTATAGTTAGGTATTATGACCTCTTTCAAATGGTGAAAGAAAATGTCGAAAACTCATGTGAGGAACTGTCGTGAGGGTTATTTCTTATGAAATATGTTCTGCCTAGCCTTTTCCCAGCTATGTGTGGGGTCAGCTTCCAGTATAATCAGATGCGGCTGAATACCAGTATTTTACAAGGAGCGACTACTATCAGACCTATGCAACCTAGTTACTAGGCAATGCCGACATCCTACGGTTAGACCGGTTGTCAGACTTTCGGCCTTCTGACTTAACATAACGACTGACATAAGTATGCATATGACACCCGGGATTGACTGTTTAACATGCTTTCCGATGCACGTAGGGATGCAACGGACGGTCATCCATCCTCAGACTGACCGCGGCAGGCGCAGCTTAACTTCGCAAATCGTATGATCAGCACGGTTGGTAATTAGCCACGAGCCGCTGGAGTTAGTTAAGAAATATCTTAATTTATAATTTGTGAACGTAATAATTTATTCTACTGCCTCGAATCACTTGGTTTTGAAACGACCTATACAATATTTTACATAAATAGGATAGCAAAATGAAAGAGAAGAGATGATGAAAGAATTAAATTCAAGAAGAATTTACGTCAAGATTCCAGATTGTTCTAGAAGTTGCCGAGAATACAAAAAAGAAACATTCCACGCATATGAATGGCTAATTATACAATGATGTTGACGAACATTTTTTAGGCTCGTCTGAAGTAGGCAATGAAGTTGTTATTACCACTTTAAATAGAGCAGGAAAATACCGCAAGGAAACTCCTGTAACCTACTAATAAAATTCCTAACGTGTGCCCGACCTGCCGTTGGGCATGAGTGCCCCGCGTGACGTAGACACATCGACATTATTCTACACGCTGATTGATCCTCTATCACGGATCTTTATTTACCAAGAAAGGGTAACAGCATGATAAGCGATCTATGAAAAAGCCAATTAGCAGTACACGCTATGAAGCTATAATATAAATAAACAGAATCCATTATCAGGCCATCAATGTCCTACAGCTGGGTACGGGCCTCTTCTCAGACTGAGATGGATTTTGGCCGTAATCCACCACGCTGGCCTAGTACGGTTTTCCTTCAACGTTAACACAAGGGATAATCTAAATATATAAAGAAACTAGCGGACCCAACAGACGTCGTCTTGCCCGGAGAATTTGGTGACATACCGACAGCAGCGCCACCTACCGGGTCCATTTGTGAATCTAAACCATCCAGGGCGCCACCCAAACGCATACAAAAAAAATCATTCAAATCGATCCAGCCGTTTAGGAGGAGTTCAGTGACATACACGTACAGTCGAATTATATGTATACCTATAATAAAGATGGATAATAAGATTACACGAATCATGCCCATGGAATTAAAACCAAAATTCATTATTAATTAAAACATTTTATTTCATCCAACGTGGTGTTTCAAACACTTTGCAGCTTTCAACAAACTTATTAAATGAGGGAAACGCTTAAACTTATTTCAATTCAACTCATTCCTATTAATCTGCAACTCCGTGAAATAAATCTGTTATTTGTTTCAATAAGAATTGTACAATTATTCCCAATGAATTTACTTAAGAACAGAATACATATTTGCATGAAATAATAGTATGTATAGATTTTCATAATTATATAATAATTAAACGTAACACCACGCCTGTATGCCCCGAAGGGTTGGGCAGAGGTGTTTTGGTATACCCTCGTTTCGCCTGTTTTGTTTAAGACCCATGAAATATGGGGTGAGCCTATTTGCCAATAACCGAGCACAAATCCAGACTCTGCTACTGAAAAATTCCTAATGGAAAAACCCAATAACACTTTGCCCGATCTGAGGATAGAACCCAGGACCTCACGATCAGCAGTCGCACTTGCCACCACGTTTTTCCGTGTGGAATTCCTCAGTAGCAGCCCGGAGTTTGTATTTGTGCCCGGTTGGTGGCAATAGGCTCGCCCCATATTACATGGAACTTAAACATAACGGTGAAATGAGGGTGTTATTATACACCTCTGCTCAACCCTTCGGGGAATACAGTCCTGATGATATGTGTAAATGTTTTGCCAATTTATCAATTTAAGTCCATTATCAAAAACTCATTTAGTAGAAATACTTTACTCAAAAACGCTTGTAGTGTGGTCATTATTTTGACAACCTTCTTTGAGCAAAGTCGACCTTTCCGCGCTACTTGAATAGGCGCCAGCAAACTTGTATGGAATTTCATTGCTGGTGAATTTTAGCCACCAGCAATTTCTTTGAAAATCCATTATTGTCGAGTTTTGTTTCAAAAATAGTCAGGTGCAAAAAGATTTTATTCAGATTTTGACTGTATAGGTTCAGGCAGTAGTACAATCATTAAAGACTAATTAAAAAAAAAAAACCGAAGCCCGGGGAAGAAACAAATAGTTACTTTAAATAAATTCTTACTATACTAAGCTGGTTTTATTTAAATTACTCGCATTGTTAGAGAAAATTGAGAAAATTGTTTGTGCATTGTTAGAAAGAAAGAGAGAGAAAACAGAGCTAGGGATATAATTCATATCAAATGTATGAAAGATGATGCAAGTAAGGTTTTGACCAAAGATAAAGAAATAAAAGAACGATGGAAGGTATATTTCGAAATCTAATGAACGAGGAGAATGTTTGGAATGGTATGCTCAAAGAGGTACAAGTAAATATGGGTTTGGTGAAAGAAATTAGCATGGATGAAGTGAGAAAGGCAGTTAAAAGTATGAACAATGGAAAGGCCATGGGCCCAGACAACATACCAGTAGAAGTATGGAAGTTATTAAAAGAAGATGGGTGTAAGTGGCTGACTTTATTCTTCAATAAGTTGTTGCATGAAGAAACAATCCCACAAGAATGGTGCAATAGTTCGCTAGTGCTCATCTTCAAGAATAAAGGTGATGTACAGGACTGCAACAACTACCGAGAAATAAAGCTCATGCCACACAATGTGAAAGTATGTGAGAAGGTGATAGAGAAAAGATTGCGAGAAGAGAGTGATATTACCCCAAACCAGTTTGGGTTTATGCCAGGTAGAGGAACAATGGACGCCACTTTTGCACTCCGCCTATTGTGTGAGAAATACCTACATGCACACAAAAACTTGCATATGGTGTTCATTGATCTGGAGAAAGCGTATGATAGGGTACCTCGTGATGTGCAGTGGTGGGCCTTGAAAGAGAAAGGTGTGCCTGGGAAGTATGTGGAGTTGATTCGCGCTATGTACAGTCGATCTAGTACCTACGTCCGGTCAGCTGCTGGCAACACCGACCAGTTCAGTGTGGCTGTAGGCTTGCACCAAGGGTCGGCTTTGTCCTTACCTTTTCCTGTTGACAATGAGCGCTCTGACGTCGGACATACAGGAAGAGGCACCCTGGTGCATGCTGTTTGCCGACGTCATTGTTCTTGTCAGTGAAGATGGACTCGGGATCCAGAGCAGATTGGAGAAATGGCAACAGAAACTGGAAAATGTTGACTTGAAAATCAGCAGAACCAAAACAGAATAATGTTCTGCGATTTCGGCGGTCTCTCTAGTTCTGGAGCCATAGCGCTAGATGGCTTGCTTCTTCCGATCTGCTCCGATTTTCGGTATCTCGGTTCACTCGTGCAAAGCGATGGCGAAATTGATCGGGCTGTCAAGCACAGAATTAACACAGGGTGGATGAAATGGCGGCAGGTCACGGGAACAACCTGCGGCTCGCGATTCCCCTTAAACTTAAGGGGAAGATCTATAAAACCATGGTTAGACCTGCTGTCTTGTATAGATCGGAATGTTGTGCCACAAAAAGGATAAATGAGAAGCAATTGCATGCAGCTGAGATGAGAATGCTAAGAGGGATGTGTGGTATTACGCGAATGGATAGAATTAGAAATGAGTATGTAAGAGGAAGCCCGAAAGTGGCGCCGGTGACTGAGAAGTTGTGTGGAAACCGGTTGTCATGGTATGGGCATGTGATGCGGAGGAACGAGGAACATGTCGTGAGGAAAGTATTGAGTATGAATGTGGATGGTTATAAGAGTAGAGGAAGACCAAAGAAGCGATGGACGGATAGTGTGAAAGATGATATGGCTAGAAAGGGGGTGACTACTGAAATGACGGCTAATAGAGATGTATGGAAGAAGAAGACATACTGCGCCGACCCCAAATAAGTTGGGATAAGGGCAGGAGGATGATGATGTTTGAGTAAAGCACCATACAAGCCTTGGTCCGCAATGACTGCGCTGCTGGCCACGCTATGATGGCCTCGAGCTTAGGTTAGCCACGCTCTCGGCCTTCAAGCTTGGTCATCATTGCAGCCCTTGCTGTCCGCTATAAAGGGCTTGTCCATCAAGAGCTGCGCTGGAGCTGCGCTACACTGCGCTTTCGGCCATCATCAGTGCTGCCAGCAACGCAGTCGTTACAGACCGCGGCAGTAATGTACTATTAATACAAAGATACAGCTACAAAAAAGTGCTATCACGCTAACACGGTTATGATTCATTAGCTTCAGATATAATTGCCACTTCTATTTATTAAGTCGTCGCTCCCGTTTCAATTCGTCGAACGCAAATCTGAAAAGTCTTTCATTTAATACCAATTTAGTACGGGTTTAGTACCAAAATGTGATTAGAGCGTCTCTCTAAGCAATTTGGAGTTAATATTTTCTCTTCGCCGATCGGAAGACCGCACAATTCAGATTTAATTTCATCAACAACGCAAACTATGTTAGGTTTCACGATAATTAAATGATCCTGTTTACACTTTCAATGGTGTATTGATTTTAGCCTTACAACCTCGTGATCATTTGTGAACATTAATTAGATTTTTGTGTCATTGAGAATATTGAAAATCTAATCTATATAAATAAAAATGAATCGCCAAAGGTGTTGCTAAGCGCAAAACTTGAGAACGGCTCGACCAATTCGGCAATTATTTTTTCTTATGGAGAGAAAAAACAAAAATTGCGTGGAAAATAGTAAAAACAACACTTTTATTTTCCCACTACAGGCCAATAACTTTTGACAGAACGAAGTCTGTCCGAGCAGCTAGTGTTAAAAAAAATTATGTGTCTATGAAGGACAATTTGTGGCTCCATGTTCACGACAGCCTCGTTGGTCTAGTGGTGGCAAGCGCGACTGCTGATCGTGAGGTCCTGAGTTCGATCCGCAGATCAGGCAAATTCTTATTGGGTTTTTCCGTGTGGAATTACTCAGTAGCAACCCGGTATTTCGATTTGTGCCCGATTGATAGCAATAGGCTCGCCCCCTATTACATGGGACTTAAACATAACGGCGAAATGAGGGTGTTACTATACACATCTGCCTAACCCTTTGGAAAATACAGGCGTGATGTTATTTTATGTACAATTAAGCAGTTATGAACTGCAATTTTATCTTCTTATTAATTTTGCCATTGTTCCAGATGGGCTTCTTAGACGTGGTTATACCACCAGACTTCGTCCCCGAAGAGACTTCGGGAGACACGATGGTGCCTGAAGGTGGTACCGCCAGGGTCTCGTGCAAAGCCCGCGGCGTGCCACCTCCAAGGGTCATGTGGAAACGAGAAGATGGACAGGAGATCGTCGTACGGGACCAAACTGGGGCGAAAAGCAAAGGTTACATTAGTTTATTATTATATCCTTCCTTCATAAAGGTCTGGAGAAACTAGGATGAAATAAAAACGAGTTTGAGGGTGAATATTCTGTCCGTACGTCGAGACCAAGCATATCCCGACCCCATCCCTTACATATATTGTGATCAAATACTTATACAAAATGGAGCCAGTGCGTGTCCAGAGCGCATAAAAACTATCGACACAATATTTAACACGATGGAATTATGATGTTAAGTGCAAATAATACCACACTAGCGACCCACCCCGGCTTCGCTCGGGTGCAATGTAGATACTAATGTGAGGCATATAAACCTTCCTCTTAAATCACTCTATTTATTGCTGAAAACTGCATTAAAATCCGTTGCGTAGTTAAAAAGATCTAAGCGTACAGACAGCGGGAGCGAATTTGTTTTATACTATTTAAAGATATAACGATCGTTTTCTGGCCCTCTATGTGCCCTCATATAAAGTACTCGTGAAATACCAGTTGGCACATAATCATCAGAATTGCATTCCATATTTAGATTCAATAATATGAGCATAGCAAATGTTCATCAAATTGTATTTGCAATACCTATATGTGATAATTTTGACTAATGCAGCTACAACATCACGAAAATGGCTACAATAATGAATTATAATTA
Organism: Amphipyra berbera; assembly: GCA_910594945.2. NCBI lineage: Eukaryota > Metazoa > Arthropoda > Insecta > Lepidoptera > Noctuidae > Amphipyra > Amphipyra berbera. The sequence continues at coordinate 9,942,459 of OU343122.1, read as the reverse complement.
AGTCCTCATTCATTTGTTCTACTGAGGGGCTCGTGGCTTAATAACAATCGAGCGGATCGTATGATCTGCGAGGTTAAGTTGCGCTTGCCGTGATTAGTCCGTGGATGGGTGACCGTTCGTTACATATCGAGACCTCTCCGTCCCTCGGAAAGCTCGATAAGTCGTCGGTCACGGTTGTCATACAAATACAACAGTAGTAACCGGAAGTCAGAAAGAAGTCCGAAAGTCTGACAATGGCTCTCACCTTAGGATTTCGGAATTGCCCAGTAACTCTGCGAGGTTCTGATAGTAGATAGTAGTCACTCCACGTAAAATACTGATATTCAATCGTATCTGGTTAGATTGGAAGCGAACTCCAACATAGTTAGACAAACTGGCTGTTGTAACATTTTGAGGTCATTATAACACTATTGCACAGTTAACTGCCTCGTTGGTCTAGTGGTGGCAGGTGCGACTGCTGATCATGAGGTTCTGGGTTCGATCCCACGCTCCGGCAAAGTGTTATTGGGTTTTTCCGTGTGCAATTCCTCAGTAGCAGCCTGGAGTTTAGATTTGTGCCCGGTTGATGACAATAGGCTCGTCCCCTATTACATGGGACTTAAACATAACGGCGAAATGAGGGTGTTATTCTACACCTGCCCAATCCTTCGGGGAATACAGGCGTGATGTTATGTTTTGCACAGTTACTTTGATCAATGATAGCAACTATTAAGAACGTTCTTTTACTTTAAAAATAATATTTCAGCATCTAAGCATAAATGCAGTAGAGGGGCGCGTGATTTTGGATTGAATTCCATACGACAGAATAAAATAGGCACATTTTTATAGGGAATCCCCATGCCTACCAAAACAAACCCATTCACGTAATAGTTGGCATACCATAATAACCTGTAAATTGCAATAAATATGGGGTACATTGGTCATTAGTCACGCAAGCCGCACTTACCAGGAATATACTGACATTAGGGGCTTATAATAACAGGCATACAATTTTGTGCACCCTCAAAACACATACGAGTGTGTAGTGAACACGACAAAATTGTATAATAACTAGTTAGCAGTAGTGACAGCCTAGGGGTGTGACCGTCGATCTGCCAAGTGGTAGGTCTCGAGTTCGAACCCAAAGCACGCAGCTCTGACTTTTCGGATTCATGTGCGTATTGTATAATTATCACTTGCTTAAAAACTGTGAAGGAAAACATCGTGAGGAAACCGGCATGTCTGAGAGATATTTCTGTGAAGCCAAGTCAGAGGCCCATAGGCGGCATAAACTCTGACACCAGGTTAGCCACTAACCACACGAAAAAAAAAAGAAGCCAGTTTTTAAATCCAAAAACATAATACTGACTTTGCTGTCAGTCGGGGAAAAAAGGAAACAGTTTTGCTTAACAACGGCAATGAACAACAATACTGTTCCTATAAAAAAGGGAATTTTATCTGTGCATACTACTATAATAGTGATACGAGGAAGATATACGACTCATGGTACAACAGGTTTGAAGTACGAATCGTCTAAAAAAATTAAACTCTAAAATAATTCCTTAAAAACACTTGAGTTAAACGGTTTTTTACCCCTGCAGCTTTAGGATTTGAAGATTAAAGGTTGCAATTATTATAATGTTGTATTGTCATGGGAATTTAATTTGTGTACGACGTTTCATGAGAATCGGTTTTGCAGAAGTACTTGAAAAATGTGGCGCAAGTTTTGAACCAAATAAACAAACAATACACGACGAAAAACCTATGGATAAGAAATTAAACTCAACAGATGTTTTTCTGTGGCGTCAATCCGTAATTTCTGGGGATCGTTCAAAAAATTAAAGTGGCAAGCCATCCGGAGTACTTAGTGAAGAGAGTATGCTGGACACTAGCAATTTTTATATAGAAACCTGTTTTTATGTAGAAAAATAATCAAAGAAAGAAAGTAAGGGATATTGAACCTTTGAAAGAAACAGGAAACCCCACAGATAGTTTTTAATCGATCATACTTTCTTAAGAGAATACGAGATAAGTCTCGTTCCATTATTTATTTTCATTTTTCAATACCTACCATTCCGACAAACAGCTAGTTCACACAGAAACTGTTTACAGGACCCGCTTTAGCGGATCCGTTTTTATTTTGGTGATGGCGTCTGATGTTATAATTATGAGCGCATTCACATACACGATAGTATTCCGAATCCAGTAAAAAATACTGGCTCCGTTATTTTTATCGTATCCTGTCTGCCAGATGCGACGCAGCTGCCCTTTGTTTAACTGATCCGTCGGTACAGATGTAAACAACACATCCAGTACTGACGGATCCGCTGTGTGAACGGGCTCTTAGTTCATGGGAACTAACACTAATTTATTGATACTTTGATGAAATACGAACATAGACCGACAAGACTATTTCCTCGAAATCGAGGCAGTTAGCTTTCAATGGGCCATGTTGACTGTAGATGGTTTCTGTGTGCATAAGCTATGAAGGTACTTTGTACGGGCTTATGATGGTAACTATTAAGAACATGCTTGATATCAATATTCAATATACTCAACCATATAGTAGTTAATATGCACATAAGAGTGTATTAAAATAGAATGGTAAGCAATTTGTCTATAAGACGGATGAAAGAAGATTACACGTAGCGGAGATGAGAATGTTGAGATGGATGGGTGGAGTGACGCGAATGGATAAAGTAAGAAATAAGCATATTAGAGGAAGTTTGAAAGTGGCACCAGTGACAGAAAAGTTGAAAGGAAAGCGTTTGTCTTGGTATGGGCATGTGATGAGGAGGGATGAAACACATGTGACTAAGAGAGTGATGAATATGAATGTTGATGAATGGAGGGGGAGAGGGAGACCAAAGAAAAGATGGATGGATTGTGTGAGGGAGGATATGAAAGATAAGGAAGTAAATGATAATGAGACGGCTGACAGGGAAGACTAGAAGAGAAAAACATATTGCGCCGACCCCAAGTAACTTGAGACCAGGGCAGGAAGATGATGATGATGGTAAGCAATTTTTCTACGAGTAATTATTTATGACAATTAATGACGTCATAATAACGGAACTAGTATTTCATGCCATTTTTTTGTTATTAAAAAAGCCTCCATGAGTGACGATACTCAAGTACGTCCAGTGCACCCTAGGCAGTCAACCTCACTGCCTAGATATACTTTTCACTAAGGAGTGAGATACTGTTTAGATACTCTTTTTACAAAAGTTATCAAATGGTACCCATTCAGACCAAATTCCTAAATTGTTCTGCCTAGCCTTTTCTCAACTATGTTGGGTTCAGCTTCCAATTTAACCAAATGCGGCTGAATACCAGTATTTTACACAGAGCGACTGCCATCAGACCTCCGCAACCCAGTTACAGGACAATGCCGATGTCGTAAGGTTAGACCGGTTGTCAGACTTTCGGGCTGCTGTCATAGGTATTAGAAAGACACCAGGGACCGTCTGTTTAATGTGTTCTCCGAGGCACGGAGGGCTCTCGGTGTGTAGCAAACGGTCACCCATCCACAGACTGACCGCGGCAAGCGCAGTTAAACGTCGGTAATTAGCCACAAGCCTAATTCCTAAATTACAACTCTCTAATAAACGGGAGTCGACTCCACTATTTTCTTTTCACACGCTAGCGTATAATTTGACGTCACACATTTTGCACATAAGAAACGTGTTCTCTTTTCATAACCCGATCATGCTCAGTCAATAAACGCCCACTATAACCGCCCACTGTGATCGGAGATTCATCTCCTCATAGGCCGATTTCAATATCGTTCCGAACGTTATTGGTTAAAACTACGCCTCGTGTAGCAACAATGAAACGTAGTCTCCTTTGCGTACCAGATCTTTTCATCCGTTACATGTAATTGGTGAAGTGCTACATTTAATTACTGTGTGATCATTTTATTCAGAGCTGTAGACTACATTACGGGGCAAGTATGGTAGATCCTATGACGTTGTATTCGCAGGCAAGATTGCATCAAAAACTTAATTAATAAGGTGTCAAAGATTCAAATGAAAATATAATTTTGGCTCAAAATATATCTAAATATTTCTCTCCTCAACCTTGGTAATGAACAATTAAACAAAATAATTAACCGAAGATCAAATTTGAGACTTGATTAAATTGCTAACGGCGACTACAAAATCCATAGTAGACGTTATTATTACAATGCTTAGGGTAAATTCTGAGGGAGAAGGTATTGTTTCACAAATTACCGGTGTAGAAGGCAATACGAGACCCCTGAAACAACGAAATAAACCCACGATAAAATCAACACCAGGCACGCTACGAACAAATAGTGATTGAATGCTTGTTTTCATTGGAATGACGTGTTCGGCGTGTGTGATCGTTGAACTGATTTTTTCAATTGTTCTTGAAGTGTAAATGCTTAAAAGATGGAGAAATAGATGTGTGACGTTGTTTTAATTATTCGTCATCATAATCAGCCCATTACTGTCCCGCTCTTGGGCACGGTTCTAAGATTAAGAAGGATTTAGGCCTTAGTCCACTACGTTGGACTGGTTGACGTACTGAACACACCATTGAAAATTTTTGGAGTTTTCTCAGGTTCACAGCAGTAGGTCTAGCAAGAACATTTGACTATAATATCGTAAACGCATCGCTAATATAAAAGTGAATTTCGATTGGAAATACTCGTTTCGCAGGGACTATTTAATTAAATTCAAAACTTTATTCATATCTATGTATAATACAAATTATGCATGTCGCAAAAGAATAAACCAAATGTTATAGGACAGTTGTATTTTCTATTCAAAATTCACTTACATTAGCGATACGTTTTCGATACTATACGTCAAATGTTCGCCTACGTCCGAAAAGTCAGAAGTGCGGGCCGAAGCTGGCCGAAGTATTAATTAACGACTAATCGGAAAAACCACAAAAAAATATAATATGGTGATGTTGACCAAACTTTTCGTACATTTCTTTAGCATGTGGCGGCGTCTATCACAACACATGCGAACTACGCAGCACAACGAATATCTAGCAGACTACAGCGACAACAATGACAGCTGTCAAATGAAAAGTCACAAAATCCTGCATCGCGATATCAAGATTTGACGCGCAGATAATATATATATAAGTTCGGAACATCAACCGTTGGGCCGACCGGCGTATCATCCTCGCCGACGAGGCCCATCGCGACGTCCCACCGCCGCCGTCCCTGATCCACCGTGCTCACCCACCGCAGCCGCGGTGCCGGTCGTCTTTTCTGACTCCGCAGTCACACCGTTAATTCAGCCCTCATCAAGCTGTTGCATCCTTCCCAGTCCTCTCGCATTCAACGCCCTAAGCCAAGGTTCGAGTCCCCCTAGGGGACGCCCTTAGGGTGTTGCAGCTAAGTAGCCATGATGTTATTAATAGTAGTTAGCTAGTATTTAACTTAAAATTGGTTGGAAACCCTTCAGGTCTCACCAATAACTGCCCGGTTACGTAGAAAAGGTCCGCAAGACCATCTACAAGCAGTCGATTAGGAAAAAAATAAAATTCAACCGTTGGGCAGTGGCCCTCCAGGCATAAGACCCGCCTGGTAGGAGGATCCTCCCTTTTCGTTGGAGGAACACCATACCTCTTTCCTCCACAAACAGTATTAGCAAAATCCCTACTAGCTCTATAACAAATAAATGAAATAATAACGTATTGGTTTCGGTTATCTGATAGAAAAACACCGCAGTTTGTGGTCGTCATCTGATTGTGGTCCACAGACGTTAATATGTGGTGCACATAATATAAACTGCCTGAATTCTTTATGAACTATGTTCGATGACGTCAATTTAGTTTACATAATTATTAGAGTTTTTTTAATGACATCATTTTTTTCTGTGTCCTGGGTTTTTACAGTCAAAATCACGCATAGGAGCTTGGCACAAATAACAGACGGAATAAAAATAACAATAATTATGTAAACCTTACAAATATACAATGTTAGTCGGAAAGGGGGTACTAATCCGAAAGGGTGTTAAACTACCCAAAATAATTAATAACTTCTGTTCTACAACTTGCCCTAAAAGTAAAATTTTACTAAAATAGTTGTTCAAAGATTTCATAAAAAAAAACGATATAATCCATCTATAAATAATCAGCTGTGTTTACATTTCACGTCATATTTATTTCATTTTTCTTGGTATTTATTTTTTAATAAATAGCAAATATTAATTTATATTTTGTAAATAAAAATCTAATTTTGCTATTTTGACACTTGCTTTCAAACTTTACCCGAGGATTAGTACCCCCTTTTCGACTAAACTTGTATGTAACTAAAATCAAGGTTTTACTTTTGTGTTAGCTCTACTATACTACAATAGCAAACTTAAAAAGACTGGTATAAAAGTTAAGTGATTAGCTTCAGTAAGACCAACTTAAAAAAATATTGAACCAACAATATACGGACGGATTTCATTGTATTGTACTGGGTTTTTGTTTTTTAGATGATTGGAATAGTTACCTAGTGTAAAATACATACAACAAAATCGTGTAGGGGTGAATCTATCATTACAGTTATAGCCAATTTCGGTTTTTCAGGATTGCGAGCATGGTAAATAAAGTAAATGAATCCAACACAGACTCTCCACCACTGAGAGTACTCATATTTGGGTTAGGGGTTAGTTACAGAAGCTAGTTCACAATGTAATAATTAACACAATTTACACAAGATCAGAAAATAAGGACAAGCTAATCAGATATAAAAGGTCAGACTTCTTCAGTTGTTCGACATGGAATCCTCTGCTCCGTCGGATGACCAGTGTTTTTATAACTTCGGGTACGTTGATTCGTCTTGACGATTACCCTCCTTTATCAACATTGTCCAGTGTTACCAGCTACCGATAACACTAGTGCGTGTAAATATTGAAAACATAACCAAATACACTTCTTTTCTTGTCCTCCGGTGTCAGCACGTGCTATACGAGGATAGCACATGCCGTGATGAAAAGATTAGCCAGTCAGCTACGTTGGTAGCGGGACTGACTGCCTTAGAGCATCGTCATCCAAATACACTCTATTATTACGATTTATTAGTAAGTACCAAAGAGCAGTGGTGGCCCAGTGGTAACGGCCCCGACTTACAAGTTGTATGTCGTGGGTTTGAACCCAGCCAGGCGCATTACTTTGTGTAATTTATTTCATCACCACTGCTCTCAAAACGGTGAAGGAAAACATCGTGAGGAAACCGGCATGTCCTAGAACCAAAAATTCGAAGACATGTGACATCTACCAACCCGCACTGGGCCTGTGTGGTGGATTACGGCCCATTCCCTCACAGAGAGGAGGCCTGTATCCCAGCAGTGAGAACATTATAGGCTGATGATGATGATGATGATGACTAGCAAGTACCTAAGTACGGTACCATACTTCAATTATTCGGGTTGTGGAGGTCAAAAGCCAGTCGCCATAGCACTCCGTGTAAAAGTTCCGACATTCAGCCACATCTGCCATCAAATTTCCTCGTTGGGCTAGTAGATAATGACCGCTGATCGTGAGGTCCTGGACTCGATCTCCAGGTCGGGCAAAGTGTTATTGAGTTTTTCCGTGTGGAATTCCTCAGTAGCTGCCTGGAATTTGGATTTGTGCCCGATTGATGGCGATAGGCTCGCCCCCTATCACATGAGACTTAAACAACAGCGAAATGAAGATGTTAAGATATTTCTCTGAACAACCTCTTCGGATAATACAAGCGTGATGTTATGTTATGTACCATAATACAGTTATTCGGGTTGTGGAGGTCTGAAGCCAGTCGCCATGGAAGTCCATGTAAAAATTCCTATATTCAGCCACATCTGTCATCAAATAATTGAGAAAAGTACGGATACAGTTATTAACCCCACAATACATTAAACATGCCTAATTAACTACCCACAAAAAAAAGGGAAATAACTGGAAAAATATTTCATTTGTCTTAGTTTATTTGAATGGCGCCAGGACGCCATTGTTTTTCTGAATATGTATAATACGAAAGTCTGTGTGACCGCATTTGAGCCCACAATGAGCCGCGCGGCGACTATTCTCGGGATGAGTTTCGAGTCCAGTATTGTTTAAAGTTTGGTCGTAATTAGTAGAGTTCTGCTGTTGAATACACTTCTAGGTCTCATTATACGAATGGTGAATAACGTTTGAATAATTTATTGGGATCTGTATCATGATTCATGTTACTAATTTTGGGGTGTTGTATTCCTTTAGTGGTGGTGATTCCGATTGTGACTCAGTTTGGAAATGTGAAACAACCCTTATCTTAAGGCTAGACATCCACCAAAGCTGTGCGAGGAAAATGTGCGGTGCAAAAATGTGTAGCGAGGATGTGAAACGGTGTGACCCTTCCACCAGAGCTGTGCGAGGAATAGGTAATACGTAATGTGTTAATGTGTACAAATGAGCGGTGCGAGGATAGGTAGCGGTCTCTTTTCGAACATGACACACCACCCGTGTGGCGGGAGCGGTACACATTCCTCGCAACACATCCCTCGCTTGCATTTCTCGCTTGTTTTGTATGAACAAAAACCTCGCTCCGCTAAGCCCATATCCACCAGAGCGAAGCTAGGTAAATGAAGTGATTCTATTGGTGCTTACAAAACACATTCCTCGCTACGCAGCTTAGCACAGCTCTGGTGGATGCTCAGCCTAAAACACACTTAAGCTCGACCGCAAATTATAAGAAAATTTCTGAAAGGCATTCTTCGCGAAACGAAGCCCGTCGCGAAATCCCACCGCCGCCGTCCCTGACCCACCATGCTCATCCGCCGCCGCGGTTCCGATCGTCTTCTCTGACTCCGCAGTCACACCGATAATTCAGCCCTCATCAAGTTGTCTTCCTCCCAGCCCGCCAGCAACATCCTAAGCCGAGGTCCGAGTCCCATTAGGGGTCGACCTTAGTGCTGTTGTTGCTAGTAGTCATGATGTTAGTAATAGTAACCTTTTTTTTTATCATGGGGAAATCCTCATGGACTATCCCCCGTCTGGGGAAGACGGGGGGGTGTGCGGGACTCTTACCGGCTAAAACCACCACGGTGTTCCATCTCACACTTGCGCCGGGCGTCGCGGGAATCTACAATACTTCCTTTTTTTCTTTTTTTTTTTTTCTCACGTGGGGAAATCCTCATGGACTATCCCCCGTCTGGGGAAGACGGGGGGGTGTGCCAGTCTCTTACTGGCTAAAACCCCACGGTGTCCCTCCTTCTGACCTAAGGCCGGGGTCACGGGATTCGCTGTTGCATGCACCGCGACCCCAGCAGATCTCGGTCCACCAGCTTCTTCTGGTGGACCTCTCCTGTGGTGGGGCAGTTGTTCCCCTGCCCCACATCCATCCGAGAGGCGCGCGCAGGACATGACGCGCCATCCTCCCTGGGCCCGTTACTGGTCGGGCGACGGGTTCCCCAACCCGCCGCCCGCAGGCCACTCATTAGGGTGGCCGGAGATCATCACGCGCCCTCCGGCGCCCGGTGCGTCTAGCGCGAGAAGGGAGAGAAGAAGCGGCCTCCCTCTCCCTCTCCGCTACCTCCTTGATCGCCATCACCCCCTCGCAAAAGGAGGCGATGGCTTCCCACGCAGATCTACAATACTTCCTAACTAGCTTAGGTTAAGTTTTTGTTATGCTACAGTGTAGATTAGTGTAGGATATAATTATCTTGTATTTTTATTTAATTTTTTTATATGTATAGATATTTTTTAATTATAAGATAATTTTAAGACCACACTATCGCATTCGGTATACACCTGTAATGATAGTTGTAAGGGAGATTATAATAAATAAATAAGTATTTTACTCGTCCCCCTTGGATGGAGACTCTTCAGGTGTCGCCAATAATTGCCTGGTTACGTAGAAACGGTCCGCAAGACCACCTACAAGCAGTCGAATAGTAAAAAAAAAGTATTCTTCGCATACATTTTATTCTAGACCCCGCACACTGTCAGAAATTGCTGGATCCGGCAGTCTGTGGGCTCTAGTACAAAATGTATGCGCAGAAATTCTTCGCGCATGCATCAGAAATTTTCTAACAGTCCCTAATAATGTGCGGTAAGCCTAAAGAAGTTTTAAAGAATAATACGATTTACGTTAAATACATTATAATATATAGTTAAGGTCTCATAGTTTGGTATTTAAAAAATTCCAAGTAAGGTTTTTAAAAAATGTCTATTCTGTACAACCTTTTTTAAGCAGCAACCGATTTTCAGTAATGTATTCGTTTTAAATTATTTATTTTGGTCAAAGAAATTAATATGTTTCAAATTTTTGACACGTTTGGTGCAGTGGCTGAGCGATCGACTTCTGCGCTACGGGTTGTGGGTTCGATTCCCTCACGGAACAAATATTTGTATGACCTACCGATAGTTGTTTCAGGTCTGGATGTTTGTGCGTGTGAAGATTTGTGTTTGTAAATGCACCCACGACACAGGAGAAATCCTAGTGTGGGGCAACGTTTTTTTTAAACAAACAAAAAAAGTTGAATGTGCTAGGACTTAAACCATTTTAATACAGTAACTAACAAAATTAAACTTTTATTATCTGCACAAGTATGTGTATCTAAAAAAGATAATAGATAAGGAATTGTCTTCGCACCTGCTTTTTAAACCGACACAAAGAAAAACGTTCCTCCAAAACTTACTCGACTCAGGACGGTCTCGAAAACACCTTCAAAATTGTATTCTTAGTCGCAATTTCGAGTGAACTTTGAGGTTCCTCGATGGAGTCATTACGTCATAATTTGAATTATCTGCATCGCGCAATTAACACCGCGGTAAATAGTTGTAAAGATTATCGTAAGCATATTCGATAAAGTCTTCAAAATTCATTTTTGTTACCTATGAACTTTGACACTTCCTTCCTTAAGGTAGGTTCTGAGGTACCTTGAGTTTGACAGATGATTCTTTACCTCGACTGAGGAAAAATTTCGAGTCGAAGACGTTTATGTCAACTAAAGGCTGAGTCGAGGTGGAGTCGAGTTGAGTAAGTTTTGGAGGAACGTCTTAGAATATGCGTGTATAATTCAAAATAAAGCTTCACTTATTCATACACAAATCAAGCTTATAATAGCTTGTAGCAAATATACTCAAACAAATAAACTAGCATTTTATCTTGTAAAGTCGTTCTTGAATACTGCAATATATTTCCTACAATGGTTGCCGCTTTAGCACAAAGCTGGACGATTAATGTAATTAAATTTTACTGCACATTTTAAGAATTTCAAATGAACAAGGTATAAATTCTGTGAACAATACAGCCAGTTGTTCAGCGCGTTTAAAGTCAGCGATTAATTGCTGCGTTATTTTATTGATTATCCTATGAAGATTGATCAGATTTGTTTTGATGACAGACACTCAAAAAATAAAATAGACAGTTCATTTTATGTCGCCCCAGAGGAGAACGTACACAACCAATAACATTCAATGGCCGAGTGCATAACAATAGAGTTTATTCAACGGTTGCGGTGCATGCTTTTGCGAATCCCGCGACCCCGGCCGTACGGTCAGGAGAAAGAACACCGTTGGTTTTTAGCCGGTAAGAGTCCGGCAGACCCTCTCGCCTTCCCCGGGCGAGGGACATCCATGAGGATTTTCCAACGAGTAAAAAAAAAAAAAGTGTTTATTCAACGGACACGGGTTTATTAAAAATTTGGTACTACTAAAATGTTTGATATATTGATTGCCGGAACAATTCTACGTAGCTTTTTAGGGGTCTGTACCCAAAACGTGCCAAATGGGACTCTTTTACTAAGCCTAAGCCGTCTGTCCATCTGTCTGTTCGTCCGTCCGTCCATCCATCCATCTGTCTGTCGGTCACAGGGTTGTATCTTTTTAACCGTATTAGGTAGCCAGTAAAAATGTTCACAGAATAGGTGTTACTATGACCTCTATAATGGCAAATAATAAAAATAAAAAGTCTAAAGGGACCCCTTTGGGCCCCCTAAGCTCACCCCCTATTATGTGTGGGACTTAAACATAACGGTGAAATGAGGGTGTTACTATACACCTCTGCCCAACCCTTCGGGGAATACAGCCGTGATGTTATGTATGTTTAAGTATTATGTATATCATCAAATGTTGAGAACGGTACGTATACAGTTATTAACCCCACCATACATTAAAATATGCCTAATTAACTACCCACAAAAAAATAGGAAATAACTGGGTCCCCATACAAGATACCTCGAAAATAAAAAGCATTTTTACACGTGTATGGTTAAGATAAGAACTAATATAGGATAAGGTGATATGTTTGACTTTTGTTCGCAGTGCTAACATTCCAGGGTGAAGTGTTGAAGCTGACGAAAATATCACGTTCAGAGATGGGTACATACTTATGTATCGCCGGTAATGGCGTCCCACCAACAGTCAGTAAGAGGATCCACATCAGTGTACACTGTAAGTCGATATTTTTAATGTTTCATGTATTTCGCCGGCCGGCAATTAAGCCTGATGAAGCCTTAGAAAAAAGATTCCTTTTTTACATCTCGAAATATCAGATCTCACTCAAACGTAAAGTGTAGTTGATCTAAAGAGGTCGTGGGTTAATTAAAATAATTTTGTGCTTTTTGTAAACATTTCTTCGTGAAAATGTTTAAGTATTTCGGCATTTTAATGATCCTAAAGAGTTTTTAATTAAATTTAGATTTATATTTATCTATTGTTTTTTGTTTTTGTACAGTTCACCCGGTGATTCAAGTGCCAAATCAGCTGGTGGGTGCACCGCTCGGCACTGACGTCACTATAGAGTGCTACGTCGAGTCTTCGCCAAAGTCTATCAACTATTGGGTAAAGGACCCAGGTAAGATAAATAGTCCGGTTTCATGATTTGACTGCGTAGGTTCTAAACTTTCCGAAGAGCCGATGTCCTGGATTTACCTGATCAATAATAATACTTAGATTTCCATACCAACTACAAGTTCAAATCCAATATCGAAATGAAGGTGGTTTAAGATCATGAGTATAAAATTATCGTTCCGCAATAAAAGTATCTAAAAGTAATAAAATTGATCTCTTATATTACCCTGGATTGAATATAAATATACTTTAAAAGTTCAACATTCGAATTTTAATACCGTTTGATTAACTCGGCTGGCAGGTAAGGCATCCGCGATAAAAGCGAAACAAATTATAAGACAGCCATAAAACTCCTAGGTGTCTGCACAAAGTTTTTACATTTTTCATAAAACTTCCGCCGAGGAAAGATGAAATTCTAATATTGAATTTAAAAACAAGTGTGTTTTAAGTAATAAATTGTTCTGCAGGTGAACTGATCATACCTTCGGAGCACCACGTGATGTCAGTCAGGCAGAAGTCGATGTTTGAAGCCGAAATGACGATGACGATTAAGAACATTCGACGAGAAGACTTGGGCAGTTACATCTGCGTCGCCAAGAATTCCTTAGGGGACGTCGAAAGCAAAATAAGATTATACGGTACAGTATCTGCCTTTCTATTTTACCAAAATACATTCAATTTCTCGTAATTTTCTTAATTCAACATAATTCAGTTAAATATTCAGCTTTTGTTCAACCGAATATAAATATTTACGCACAGCAAACGCACATAAAACGTGTTCAATGACTTTCAAATCTGCATTTCAATTGACAAAAACATTAAATAAATGCAAAATCGAAATTAAATCGGAATATTGATGTTACGCGGTGACTACACTACCTATTGATCGATTTTAAAACAAACATTTATCGTGTCACAGAGATACCGGGCAACGATAGGCACGCCTACCAGTACCCTGATGTACGGGCAACCTCGGATGATGAGTACGGAACGAACGCGTATGATGACGAAGACGAGGATGTCGATAGCATGAAGAGTAACAGAGTGCCAGACAGGGCCAACAAATGGTACTCCAATGATGGGAAAGTCATAGTGACCACAGCTACTGGTGCTTCTACTAGAATCACCACAACGACAGCAATCTTCCTGTGTGTAATAAAAAGTCTGCTATAATTACTATAACTGCTACAATAAACGTTTTCTTTTTTATCGTTAGGCCTGATGCAAATTCAGGTAAATTGTCAACAATCACAGCCTGTAATTACGTTTAATTGGAATAATTTCTGTAGGCATTGTTATTTTACGTTTTTAGAGTCGGCGAATTTTTTGTTTCATAGTTTTTTATTCCATCAGCGTGTAACGTGATAATAACTAGTCTTATAACGTTGTATATAGTTTGTAATAGGCGAATATCCGAACTGTTTGTAAGAATATAAATAATGGTAATTCATCTCTGATACTTACTGTTAAATACATTTACGAGATCGTATTTAAGCAAATGTTTATAAATGAATGTGCCATGTATATTGCTATTATCTTGAATAGAGACATTTATATTAAAGTTTTTATTGGGCATGGTAAATTTAACTGTAAATAATATATTGGTATGTAAGCGATAGAGGACATATTTACTTAATGATTTGTTTGAGACATAATATAAAACAGTTAATAGTTGCCGAGTATTTACCACTTAAAAGTTACAGTTCCCAGTGCTTACTCTCCAATTGCAACTTTGGTAGCAGATATGGTACGTATTTATAATGGATTTGGTACCTCAAGTCTTTAAACAACCAATTTTATTGTATAACAGCATTAAGATTTGTTCAACGGTTGAAAAATAGAAATTAATAGAATTCCTAAAGTTGCAGATGGAGTTATTTCCGCGTGTATCTAAATAATGTAGGTAAATAATAATGTAACTTCTTCCGAACACTGTACGTTAATATCCTGATCGTTACAAAAAATAATAAAATCAAGGACATGTCGCATTGCTTCTTAATTTCATCCAAAACCTCCGTTTCTCGGGGACTTTAATACCTAATTGAATATTTCACGGAGCTCTATGTTAATGTTGCGAGGGGTGATAAATGGTAATGATATTCTTCGTTATTCTGACTAAAATTCATACGTATTACAAAATAGAACCATTTCACAACACTAATTGTGTTTCAAGTTTTATACTTACTTTATAAACTAGTTTTATGTGTACGTTCACTTATCGTATAAACTTGGTAATTACGAGACTGAGTAGACATCAAAAAAATATCTTGTTGAAATATATTAATTACTATACCTACAATTTTGGACAAGACCCCCTTCCTCCATAGCCTGCTTCTTCTTATCATGTCGATGGTACAGTTTTTTAAATTAGCGTACTGTATTAGTGTAGGTGGCATGCCAATGGAGGCTAATTTGAAGCTGAAAATCCACTAGACAGCGCCACTTTGGAACGAGGTAAAAAAAAATACAAAACTGTCAAATTCCTTGCGCTTTGCCTTTTTAATAACAATAATTTGATAAATAATTTTATTTCAGACCATTTATACAGTCGAAATATCTGTTTTATTGGTGGATCTGTAATTTTTCACCTCCGTCCAAAGTGACGCCGTCTGGTAGGTTTTCAGTCTAAAATTAGCACCATTGCGTTGTCAGAGGCCTGGTTGAGACTATAGACTACTAAAACTAAGGTATTATACCATAATCACTAAACAGGTGGATAGTAACAGGACAAAGACTCCTTAACAGTGTTCATCCGGATGGTGCTGGCCGTCTACATGACAGAACCTCATACTGCACGAAGGGAGGCGATAACTAAGTTATATGCGATCACACGGCACATTGCATGGAAATCACTAGACTAATGTGTTGTACTGCAATACAACATACGTATATGAGGCAGTCTGGAGGGGTAAGCAGAGCAACATGACTTGAAACAACATTTATTTATTTATATAGGTATTATTTATGTAAACACAATAAATTACAGATAAAAGGTATATTAAGAAGCACTTAGGTATAAAAGATACTGCTCATTTCTGAAGAAATTTCTGCCAGTAGACCTGCGACAGAATAATGGGACAACGAAAACTCATTATAAAACGAAACTCAGTAGGTAGGTACATTATAAAAATACTAAATCGGGTTTAATCGCGTAGAAAATTGTATATGGCAGAAAAATACCTTATTTATCCTGACGTTTCAGTTCCAGTAGGTACAATTTAAAAACTATAACAAATGAATTTACTAAATATATTTATATCGATAAAATAAATAAAAACATTTGTCTGTTTAATACTGCGGATTCAGGGAGTTATCACAATTCGCAAAAAGCTGGGTGGTTTTAGACACACTGATCCGCTTGACGTCTAAAATATTGTGTGTTTAGAAGTGAAAACATTCCACAGCATGCGTAAGTGTGCTGACCTATGAGAAAGATGGAGGCCAATTTTACTAAAAAAAATTGTTTATATTCCTAATCGAACCGCAGCTGAACCACAATCGTTTGACCGTAATCTCCATAAGAAAAAAAGTCAAACGGCCGCGGTTCAACTCCGGTTCGATTGCGAATATAAACAATTTTTTGTTAGCAGAATGGCCTCCTAAAACGATGCGGAAAGGTGACAACGAAATGACTCATTTTCCATGAGTAAAATGCGAATTGATGCGTTGATTGATGTGAGTTGATGCGAATCGATAAGTGTGTTTAGTACCGTTGCTAGAGTACAAAAATATTTATTCTCGAGTATCCTTTTAAAATTATCTTATACATGTAGTTATATGATATATGTAATCTTCGGCAATTCGTAGACATTATACAGAGTGTAAACGAAATCATGTAATTCCTTCAAACCTAGTGATGTACTACTGACATAGATTAATGCTGCACGGGATACTTTTGGATTCAATAAAAATAATTAGAAAAAGTAAACAAGTGTTCTTAACGTGAGGCATTTTAGCCGAACGAAGTGCGCGGCTATCGCTCGCCACACGGTCATTTAACTCGGGGCGCTAAAATGCCTCACGTTAAGAACTCTTGTTTACTTTTTGTAAATATTTTTTTATTGAATTCAAAAGTATCCCGTGCAGGATTAATCTATGTCAGCAGTACATCACTAGGTTTGAAGGAATTACATGATTTCATTTACACCCTGTAGAACAGAGACCTGGGTATCTTCATAATACAAGGTTATGCCTGTATGCCTTTTTTTACCTCATCATAGGTGAATGCTGGAAAAGGGTTCAACGCGTTGATAAGACAAACTTGACAGGTGTGTTAATTCATTGACAATCGGGATCGGTGGACCCGAGCTGATAAAAGCATCGGTCGTATCAAAAGCAATGGGGTACCTATCATTTGCAAGCGAAATTTCAGATTCAATCGGGTGTGTTCTGAACCCAATACATTTTTGACCATCGACTAATCTGATCTTCAATAAAATTCGATTGGTTGCCTAAGCCCTAAGCCATGCACACAATGTTAAAAATATACTCATCGTCCAGGTTTTCATTATTCCATAAACAGCAGATAAAAGGAGAAAAATAACGCCATATCCATACCTATGCCTTTTTTGAAATTGGTTTCAATTTTATACTGGCAGCTAATATTTAACTCTCATGATTATAACCAGTAAAGAAATTATGCACATGGCCTTAGGCTACGCAGCTATCGTTTGCACAAATGTCGTTATAAGTTTATGCTACAAAATTTCATAAAGAAGTCAATAAGATGAGATAAAGAACTTTATTTAGCAGTGTTAGCCCAGTGGTATGATTGTCGGACTACCAAGTCATAAGTCTCGAGTTCGAACCCAAGGCACGCACCTCTGACTTTTCGTGCGTATGTATATGTATAATGTGCGTATTGTATAATTATCACTTGCTTAAAAACGGTGAAGGAAAACATCACATCATCATTTATTTTAAGAAAATAAAAAAAATCACGAGGAAACTGGCATGCCTGAGGGATATTTCTCGACGGCATGTGAAGCCAAGTCAGAGGCCCATGGGCGGCATAAATTCTGACACCAGGTTAGTCACTAACCACACGAAAAGAAGAAGAACTATTTATTTAGGAAATTAAATTGTATTATTAACGGTTTTAAAAGAAAAACTTAGCTAATCTATACTAATATATAAAGCTGAAGAGTTTGTTTGTTTGTTTGAACGCGCTAATCTTAGGAGCTACTGGTTGGAATTGAAAAAATATTGTTGTGTTGGATAGTCCATTTATCGAGGAAGGTATATAACATCACGCTAAGACCAATAGGAGCGGAGCATAAATGAAAAATGTTGCAAAAACGGGAAAAATGTCCACCCGTGCGAAGCCGGGACGGGCCGCTAGTACAAAATATAATCACAAAATAATCTGTATGTAATTTCTTAACAGATCTGCGTCAGGTACTCTAATTGTACTTGTTTTAAATTGATTTTGCAAACTTTAGATCTAGATGCATAGCGAGAATGTATGCATGAATTTATCAAAGCAAGTGGAGCCAGGAGCCAAAACAATTATCCAATATATTATCCAATTTAATTGAATTACTATATTTATACTTAAGTTAACTTACTATTAATCATCGTTCTCGTAATGGGACATTTTTCGACGTTCAAAGCAATCAAAAAGGTTTTTTTCAATACTACGCATTCCGTTCAGGTCAGGCTAATTAATTCCATTAACTTGACTACTGGCAAATGCATCAATTTACGTTATCCAATTAGCTGATGATTTAATTTTAGTATCAAATAAACAGGAGAATTTCATCAATCGAATTCACCACTGAATAATTGAATGCACACTGAAAGTTATCAATTGTTGACAGGTACAGAGATAATCTAATTTTGGAAACGATGTAGGTGTATGGAAAATCATCATAAGCCTGTATCCACAAATTTAATTTAAATTGAATCGTGATATCCACGAATTTAATTTAGAAGTTTAATGTAGGTAGATACTTATCCATAAATCCAGCGCTTAAACACCATAATTTTTTTTTATTAATCTATTACACATATACCCACATTTTTATGAAAGTAAAGTGACAGTTCTGTGTTCCATATATAATTCATAATGTTATTAATTAAGTGTAATTTACAATTAATATAAACAGTTCCACATCACATGTGTTGAATCTGCTGATATCCAGGCGACTGCATCTGTAAGTATACCTGCTTCACTTAATAAAACAAAACAGACTGTAAACAAACTTTCTCAAGTATTTCGGTCGAGGCTCGCCTTCAAAATATACTTCATTTATCACATAATTAACCGCTTCCACTGTTTTATCTCGCCATCTCACTGCATTGCACCAAGCTGACCTCATTATGTTATTGCTCTTAAGCTCTAAATCTGCTGTATCACGGGTTAAGTAATTGGGCGGCAAATTAGCTAAGCCCAAACTGTCAATCACTATAACCCACTTATGCGAACCGGGTGAAACGGTCAGATTATAACGGTACACTAGCAAGAAAATTACATAGTAGAATATTCAAAAAAAAAAATGGCGCTTCTATTTTTACGTTAGCCGTTATTCAAAAATATGCTCGTCATATACCAAACTGTATTTTGTACCTATGACTTTTTTCCGTGTGAAACTGGGTTTTTCCGTGTAAAATTCCTCAGTAGCAGCCCGGAGTTTAGATTTATGCCCGGTTGATGGCAAGACTCGCCCCATATTACATGGGACTTTAACATATCGTCGAAATAAGGGTGTTACTATACACCTCTGCCTAAACCTTCGGGGAATACAGGCGTGATGTTTGTTATGTTATATATACCAAACTGTCTAAAAAACACGAAATTATCTTGACAAAATAATGTGAATGCTATGGGATTTGAATCGATAATTTAATTATGTTCTACAAAGAAACAGTAACCACAATCCAAAGATGCAGATTACAAAAGACACACACATAATATAATCGCGAATGTGACTTCAAAGAATCCAAATAACACAAGAAGAAGAGTTGAATAATCACCATTATATTTCGTCGAGACAAGAGAGCTCTCACAAACGCCCTTAATTTGGGCAATCTAAACATGGCAAAGCAGAAGTGATTGATGCCAACAGCCTCGCTCCGGCTGCGTAACAAGTGTTTCTACGTGACAGTAATCAAGAAGAATCTCGTCATTCCTGTTACAGGAAATTGATAAATCAATTTGAATTTACAAGTGATGTTGACAGTAATTATAATACTTATATCGAATAAGTAGAATTTGAATTTGAATACTAATGATGTCACGTTGCGTGAATGATTTGGAACCTTTGAGAACATAACAACATAACATAACGCTTGTGTTCCTCGAAGAGTTAGGCATAGATGTATAGTAACACCCTCATTTCGCCGTTATGTTTAAGTCCCATGTAATAGGGGGCGAGCCTATTGCCCTCAACCGGGCACAAATCCCTCCAGGCTGCTACTGAGGAATTCCACACGGAAGAACCCAAAAACACTTTTCCTGACCTGGCGATCGAACCGAGGACCTCACGATCAGCAGCTGCGCTGGCCACCACTAGACCAACGAGACAGTTATTTGAGAGGTTTTGCAGGATATTTGGATATTGTCGAATATATCGTAGGACTGCCTTGTTGGTGTAGTGGTCGCAAGCGCGACTGCTGAGCATGGAGTTCTGGGTTCGATCCCCAGGTCGGGTAAAGTGTTATTGGGTTTTTCCATTAGGAATTTCTCAGTAGTAGCCTGGAGTCTGGATTTGTACCCGGTTAATGGCAATAGGCTCGCCCCCTATTACACGGGACTTAAACATAACTGGCGAAACGAGGGTGAACTAAAAAAACACCTCTGCAGATCCCTTCAGGGAATGTGAGGCGTGATATTATGTTATATCGTAGGAATCTTCTTCTTCTCTCGCAGTAGCTTTACGGGAATAACTCAAGCCATGGTGAAAATATTAGCCAGTCAGTCAATTACTCGTGAAAGCTCTTTTAATTTACCTCAAATGTCGTACGAATGATAAGTTAAGAGAAGTCCTAGACGAGAGGTTCGTAGAATCCTTAATCGAATTTCTAGACGAAATTTGGTCATAAAATACCTGACCTCTATTACGAGTAGAACTAACGTTCTCTAGCATTAAATAAAATTCATTCGCAAACATTTCGACACGAAAATTCTATTCTTAACGAAATGTTAAATCTATTCAATTCAAAACAAAAGTTCGGATTGCGATTGTGAAATTAATTATTTCGCATAAACTAATTCGAACTATCTATTGTAACAAATAAACTATCTTTTAGTTTTGCAGTCCTAATTGTTTTTATAGTTCATGAAAATGCAAACAAGCTCCACATAGGTGGACGGTGGATAACACAACAATGGAAATGTTCAAAGCTTCAGCTCTATCAAATAGTCATTAACACTGCACACCTATTATTCAGCAAACACTGAAGCAATTTTATGTTCACATACACAAAGAGGTTTGATAACTACAAGTGCAGTTGAAGTTTCTTTGTGCACAAACAAACATAATATATAAAATAACAGTGTATGTAATTATGAGGTGAACTTGCCTGGAGTTACCGCTTTATAACGCCGAACTATCTCAATGTTCAACAAAACTCAAAGTTAGGGCCGGTTTTAGCCCAAAGCTGTATTAATGTTCTGTTTCAATTTGGGTACCTCTCGAGTACCTTGCCTCTATAGATATCCAGCCTAATAGAACTTTGGTGGCAGTGCAGTTCACTGAATTTGGTTTCAATTGACACTTTCTCTGTTTCAAGTGTTTGTCGGTCTCGGCTTCAAATGAACTGATTCTAATTAAAACTGGAGTTATATTATTAGGTTTCAACACCGTTGTAATAGTTGGCAACAAGCACAAGATTGCTATCTCAGACTTATCTTAATTAGTTAAACAATTAAATATTCGTGTTTTTTTTATTATGCATGTTCAAATGACTAGATGTATTTATTAGATAGATGATCCTTAGTATGAGACGTTCACATATGACTCACAATATGCATAACGATTTAATTATGAATCATGAACGTTACCTCCTATGAAGTCACTATTTAAAGGGGATACAACCTTTAACACAGCCATCCCGTCATTTTCATTTTTTTACAATGTTATGGCGCGCATTGTTACTGTTATACATACTGTTATGAGTAGAGGACACTTAAACAAACAAAAATGGACGCAATATGGTGCCCTAAAATGTAACATTGTCGAGATATTAGGAGGCAAAGATCGCCATATGACAACAATAACAATCATTAATAAAAACCGGCCAAGTGCGAGTCGGACTCGCGCACCGAGGGTTTCGTACAAACTTGTAGGTATGTAATAATATTTTTTTTGCGATGTAATTACAAATTTACGTATTTCAGATTTTTCCCTTTACTTGTGCTATAAGACATTGCTTCTTTCCAAATTTTATGATTCTAGGTCAACAGGAAGTACCTTATAGGTTTTTATTCCCTTGCGAGTGTCACAATATGCGGCATAAACGGCCCTATCTTATGATTACGTTGACTTAGAAGTTTGATTTTTTCACAGCTTCACGGAATTGCAGACTTGAGTATTTGATATTAATTTCAACTTGATACTTGGTCTTGACAGACAGACAGACGGACAACGAAGTCATTCGATAATGTTTCCTTTTATCCTTTGAGGTACGAAACCCTAAAAATGAACTAATTACGCACGTACGCCATGGCAGGGTGGCTATGCCAACTTCCATACAAAAAAAATCAAACCCCTTTGGATCAGCGATCGTATCAAATTAGCCATTCAAAATAGGCCTCCTATATGCGCTCTTAGAACAAATTCTGGAAAACATAGTAGAAGCCGCTGTACGCAAAAGATAACTCACAATATTCGAGCTAGTATCTCTATTCAACGAACATTTTATCGACGCGGTATGAATGCAGAGAGGTTAATGCACTTGTCAATGTCAGTACGTAACACGTTTGAGCCTATCGGACCGTGTCTGTGCCACGCTAGTTGGTTGAAAAATATACAGAGCCTCTATTGTTCGCTATTTTTAGGGTTTTATCCAATATTTTACTGAGGGATGCAACCCTTCATAGTTTGTGTAAGATATTTGTTTGTGATCCGTTGTTTTGTTGATGGCAGTGTGTTTTGAATAGAACTTTGCGATAATTTCTTTAAGATATATAATAATGATTTTTGATCGTTCGTTCTGCCTAGCCTTTTCCTAACTATGTTGGGGTCAGCTTCCAGTCTTACCTGGTACGGCTGAATACCGGTATTTTACACGGAGCGACTGCCATCAGACCTCCGCAACCCAGTTAACTGGGCAATGCCGATATTCAGGCTTCTGACTACTCGTAACAACTGTTATAGGTATTCGTATGACACCTGGGACCGACGGCTTAACGTAGTCTATCAAGTTCGGAGGGGTCTCGATGTGCAACAAATGGTCACCCATCCACGGACTGACCGCGGCAAGCGCAGCTTAATCTTGCAAATCATATGATCCGCGTGGTTTTTCATACGAGCCCTTCAATTATGATTATTGATAATTCAGTTATTATAATTCAATAGATTTTCAAATGGCTTACATTTTTTTACCTACCTCAAATATTTTATTTAAGAATGATTTAAAATCTAAGCATCCATGTTCACGTCACAACTTCTACGTCGACAGAGCTGGAAACAAAAGTTATCGGTATTGAGCTCTGTTTTCCAAATTGCGAGTATAAAATAGCAAATAAAGTTGAAATAATTCCCAAACCACACCAAAACATTATAATATTTAATATTAAGAAACTTTTAATCGAAATGAACTGAAGGAAAGCCAAAACGTACTGGCAGACGACACAGAAACACCTGCGTAAAGAAAATTTGTCTTAATTTGAGGTGATACCGCCTACGCGTAATGAGATTAAATTATTTAAGTCTAGGCCCTACTTCAACTCTTGCTTGCTAAGCAGACTTGGAAGATCTCATAACGCCACTCAGTCTGACTGTAATGAATAAACCTGACATTTTCGGGGAGAATGTCTGTATCTGAGTGGAAAATTGGAGATTACAAGATCTTAAAGACGTTGCATGAATAAATTGTGTAAGTAAATTAATTTTCCTGAATTGCAGGTTCGGTTACTGAATTTTGGGTAGTTGAGAAGCGTCCATAGCTCAAACGCGTTTCGATTAAGCTACAACGGTGCGTCTGCTAGATTGGTGCTAGTCCTAGATTACATAACACCACGCCTGTATACCTCGAAGGGTTGGACAGAGGTTTATAGTAACACCCTCATTTCACCGTTATATTTAAGTCACATGTAATAGGGGGCGAGTCTATTGCCATCAACCGGGCACTAATCCAAACACCTGGCTGCTACCGAGGGATTCCACACGGAAAAACTCAATAACACTTCGCCCGACCTGGGTATCGAACCTAGGACCTCACAATCAGTAGTTACCTTTTTCCCTGGATTAGATTTTTTTGTTCCTTTATCTTGGACGCGCACCTGTTCGCACCGTACGCGCCGCAATCGGCGCTGTCATCGCTTTTGGTGACGGTACTGCGACGAGCGCGTCTCCAATGGGTGTGTGAGATTGCATAGAAGTTCATACAAAGAATCCTAATGAGGCGACTGCGGCGCGTACGGTGCGGATAGGTGCGCGTCCACCTTACCCAAACCTAATTTGACGACACGTTTGGTGCAGTGGCTAAGCGATTGGCTTCTGCGCTGCGGGTCGTGGGTTCGATTCCCGCACGGAACAAATATTTGTATGGCCTACAGATAGTTGTTCCGGGTTTGGGTGTTTGTGCATGTGAAGATTTGTGTCTGTAAACGCACCCACGATACAGGTGAAATCCTAGTGTGGGGCAACGTTTTTAAAAAAAAATAAAAAAAAAATTGAGTAACACGGAAAGTTCTAAATTATTAAACAAAACCACAAACATGAACGTAACATCTTCTTTTCATGTGGTTAGTGCCTAATCTGGTGTCAGAGTTTATGCCGCCCATGGACCTCTGACTTGGCATCACATGCCAACGAGAAATATCTCTCAGGCATGCCGGTTTCCTCACGATGTTTTCCTTCACTGTTTTTATTCAATATGCACATGAATCCGAGTAGTCAGAGGTGCGTGCCTTGGGTTTGAACTCGACTATGACTTGGCAATCCGACAGTCACACCACAAAGTTATCACTGCTGTTAAACGAAACATTATTTCACACCATTTATTTACCTGTATTTTTATTAGCGTTAAGAAAATACTTGGTATAGGTAAATCTAATTTAAAGGGACTTACCCAGTTACTCAGCTTATACTAAAACATCTGGGATTAACTGTCAGCCCATATCCAGCACTGGCTGGCTGGCCAAATTAAACGATAACTAATGAAAACCGTAAAACAATGACACTCAAGTTGCGTCGCGTGAATGTACGCCGTCTTGCCGACCGCAGCTGGATTTATGTGGAGCAGAATTTTAAAAGTGAAGCTTCCAGAACATTTTGTTAAATGTACTCTTACTCTTTGTACTGTTCTTAATAATGTGTACTCCTTCTGTTTTATTTCTTTTAGTGTACAATAAAGTATATCTATCTATCTATCTATTACTTAATCAAAATCCAAATTGTGATAGTGCAAAAAAGTTGCGTCATTAATCTATACTAATATTATAAAGAGGAAAGATTTGTATTTTTGGATTTTTGTATGTAACGAATAAACTTAAAAACTAATGGACCGATTTCAAAAATTCGTTTGCCGTTTGAAAGCTACTTTATCACTGAGTAACATAGGCTACGGGCGGAGCTGTGAGGACTCAGCTAGTGATTTAGATTTTGGATAGAACGGCGTATCTCTTTGACCTATATTTTCGTATACAGTCCAGTCATTAGATACTAAGGCCCGATTGTACTAACATTGGATAGCGTTATCCAAGGAATTGTCTGTCAAAACGTCAAAACTGTCAAAACGTCAAATATAAGGTCCAACCAAAATACCTGGACAAACTTTTACACAGTGTTCAGTAAGTGTAACTGAATATATCTATGCAAAAAAAAACGAGATCCAAGTGTTTTTTTTTCTAACCAAATTTTTTTTTTCAACTTTAATTTTACTTTAATTTTTACATTTTTCACTTCGCTGTGTAGGTAAAACGCGGCACGGAATTAGCACGCACCCCTATGGCAGTCGATGCATAAGAAATGGATGAGTTTATTCTTAGAGAGTACAGGCAATTTAAAACATTATTATTTTTTTGTTAGAAATAAACACTTGGATCTGGTTTTTTTTTTACATAGATGTGATTAGTTAAACGTATTGAACACTGTGTAAAAGTTTGTCCAGGTATTTTGGTTAGACCTTATATATTCCTTGAATAAACGCTATAAGACGTTAGTAAAACCGGGCCTTAAACGGTTGATGAAACATAGAAATCATAACCTTAGATTTAAGTTACATAACATTACATCACGCATTTTATTCCCCGAAGGGTATGGCAGAGGTGTTTTCAGTTCACCCTCTTTTCGCCAGTTATATTTAAGTTCCATGTAATAGGGGGCGAGACTATTGCCATTAGCCGGACACAAATCCATACTCCGGGCTCGTACTGAGAAATTCTAAATGAAAAAAATCACTGCCCGACCTGGGGATCGAACCCAGGACCCGATGTTCAGCAGTTGTGCTTGCAATCACTAGGCCAACAAGGCATTCAATTTAAGTTCTAAATATGAATAACAGAATGGTTCTTGAGTGTGCATGACGATCGTATAAGCCATAAGTCGTCCTGTAACTTATAAAGATTACTAGCGACCCGCCCCCGCTTCGCATGGGTGCAATGTAGATACTAATGTGGGGCACATAAACCTTCCTCTTGAATCACTCTATTATTGCTGAAAACTGCATTAAAATCCGTTGCGTAGTTTAAAAGATCTAAGCGTACAAACAGCAGGAGCGACTGTTTTATCTATATTCTATACTATAATATTAGGTCCCCACCTATGAAATCAGCGTTTTGTATGGAGAATTTTAAAGAAGTGGCATTTTACATATTAACATTTTCTTAATTTATTTAACAACTATGAATACTAATGTTTTAAAACTTTTATGCACTAATGTTTAAAAACTAAGATAACGTATGCCACTTAGATTATGAGACAAAAATAAGTTTTGGCTAAGTTAAAACAAAAATAGTGGTCATTTCTGCTAATAAAAAGAGGAGTCATTTTTAAGGTATTTTTTATGTTTAGAAAACTATTAGTAATAAGGTTTTTTTACTATTGGTAGTTGTCTATGATGGTCATTATTCGATATACTATCAACCAATTAATGAATATTTTAAATCATAGAAGTAACGAGGTTCTCTATTTGTGAGAAAAAAACGCCAATTTCATAGGTGGGGACCTAATATTATAAAGAGGAAAAATTTGTATTTTTGTATGTAACGAATAAACTTAAAAACTACTGGACCGACTTCAAAAATTCTTTTGCCATTTTCTAATGGCAAAAGAATTACTCAGTGAGAATGAAGCTTTCTAGCTTCATTCTCACTGAGTAACATAGGCTACGGGCGGACCCGTGAGGACACAGCTATACTACGGAAAGAGGTCATGTTACAGGTCTTATACCGTTTGCATTCACCCCAAACGTCAACCAGTACGACTAGCACAAACGTTGTCACGTAAACGTAACGTGAATGTGAGTGAAATTTGAATTGGAAATACTCGTTTCAACATACTATTTAATTAAATTGAAAACTTTATTGATATCTACAGTATGTATGATACAAATTGTGCATGTCGCAGAAAAAATAAACCTAAATGTTATAGGACAGTTGTATTTTCAATTTAAAATTAGCTTACATTTTTTTTTCTTTTTAACCGACTTCCAAAAAATGAGGAGGTTCTCAATTCGACTGTAGGTTCTTTTTTTTTTGTATGTTTGTTCCTCGATATCTTTGCTAATTGTGAACCGATTTTAATGATTATTTTTTTGTTTGAAAGAATATTCTTTCGAAGTGGTCCCATTTAAATTTGGCGAAGATCTGATGAAGAACTTCGGAGATAGACAATTTGAAGTCGGTTTTTTTTTTGTTAAAAAGTTTAATTATTTCATAAAAGGTGCTGTAGTACAGTGCAATAAACAATTATTTAAACAAACACTTAAGTACACTACACTGAATGGTTGAGGTACTGTCCTCTTAGATAGGCTACAGAATAGCCTGTGGTAAAGAGAAACAGTGCCGTAACCCACTGGGGTGAAAAAATTGTATTATTAGAATTGTCACAAGTCACTTTTACACACACACATATTACATTAACGATAAGTTTACGGATACTATACGTCAAATGGTCGTGCTAAGCTTACAGGTCGATTGACCACCTCATCATTTATTTATTTATTTATACTTCTATGCACTATTGTGGTACATAAGGCGGACTTAATGCCATAAGGCATTCTCTACCAGTCAACCTTAGGGTTAAAAAGAAAAGCATCAAAAAACGTAGGTACAGGAAAAAGATAAGTTGACAATTTTGGACTGAATATATTAGGAAATCAAAAGTTAAATATAAATTACATAAAATACATATATACAAATAATAAAATATATAGATATTACAATATATATATATATATATATATCAATTACAAAACGTTTTGAAAAACTTTATGCAATTATGACGAAGACTAAATTAGATGATTAGGAGTGCAGCGACTTCAAGTAGTGTTTCCTAACTTTGCGTTTGAAGGAGAATTTACTAGGAGCTTTTATAATATCAAGGGGGAGCACGTTCCAAAGTTCATCATCATCATCTTCCTGCCCTTATCCCACACCAGCTGGGGTTGGCACAACATGTATTTCGTAAATCCATGTTGTTAGAGGTTTTGGCTTATTGTTTTATGACCGGCCGCCTGCCTGACATCAACCCTCCTTGGGAATACTCGCTGCACCGTCGCGGGGGTGACCCAATGTGCTTGCTGATATTATGCACTGGGTCCCAAAATGAAATGCTTGTCAGACTTAGTGCCGAAAACTAAGCAATAAGTTCTTCTTGGTGGAGTATACTTGAAGTTACTCGACCCACTCATCCAATTTTGCTAGGGACTTTGGTTCTGACACATCGTAAACTAATATAGCACCCTGAGCTTCTCTGTAAAAACTTGATGTCAATGTTCTGTATCGCTCCTGTCCCGCAGTATCCCAAATATCGTTTGACCAGCTGAAACCCTGTAATGAAGACTGAAAGGTTGATAATTTTGACTTAGACAGCGACAATATGCGAAAATACCATTCACGCCATTCTCCTTCACAAGACAAGCAGAAGTCATAAAGTACTAATATTTAAGTTAGTTATTTTGCAAACTTGACCTAGTATTAAATAGAGTAAAGTCAATTGTGCTTGACCAACAAAGGGTAAGGTCAGTAACAATAATTTATTCGAGAACTTTAGCTAACATTTTGGTAAGCATTGTCTATGGTATTCAACCTCGGAATACTTGTCAGTCAGTTTACATAAAACTGAAAAATGTAATGGCATGATTGTGTATGACATATTATGCCTATTAAATAATAATATTTAACAGCAGTGATAGCCTGGTGGTGTGACCGTCGGACTGCCAAGTTATTGGTCTCGAGTTCGAACCCAAAGCACGCACCTCTGATTTTTCGGATTCATGTGCGTAATGTATAATTATCACTTGCTTAAAAACGGTGAAAGAAAACATCGTGAGGAAACCGGCATGCCTGAGAGATATTTCTCGACGGCATGTGAAACCAAGTCAGAAGCCCATGGGCGGCATAAACTCAGACATCAGGTTAGTCACTAACCACATAAAAAGAAGAAGACATTATGCTTTATTATCAGTGGCGTGCAATGCATATAGGCAATTGAGTAGTGCCTACCTCATAAGATTTAAGTAACTACTCCATCTTTAACTATTACTATAAATAAAATAAGCATGTATGGCTATTTCTTTTGGTGACATTCGTATTGAAATGGGCTTAAGCGTACAATTGAAAGGCGACATCGCTAGTGCTGCCTAGTCCAAAAACCAACGCACGCCACTGCTTATTATCCTAATAAGCTAAATAAGACGAAACACATGACTAATTAAAGCCAAACATTGTTAAGATATAGGCAAGAAGACATACTACAACTTCTAAATTGTAACTTAACCTGCACAATGTAATCAACGCCAATCTCGCAGGATTTAAATTCCATTTACAGTGATGAATAATCTATCTAGGTAATTACGCTTAGGTATTATCGTTTATCAATGTATGCGGTTTTACTTATGTAGGTAGGTACGTATATCCACAAAACAGATAGGTGGGAGTATATTCGAAAAATATTAACAAAAATTGAGAACGTCATTAGCATCATCCCAAAGTTAAGAATACAGATGTTTAATACTATAATTATGATAATGAAAACTCAAACTATACCGCTGCCGTAAAGCAATAAGACAAGAATAAAAACAATCTGACAATACTATAACGTTAACAACCCGGGAGAAGAATGATTTGTTAAAATAATGTTAAAAATGTTCGAATATTCACCAGGGCACAAAAGTCAATCTACATACAAGTGCGCTCAACCAACGCACACATAGACACTGCTCACGGACACGATATCTCGGACTGGGACTAGAGTGCGAGTGAGTGCGAGCGCGAGTGCCATGCGCTTGAAAGAGATAGATATATAGATAGAGCGACCGCCGAGCCTAAGTATAAAAAGTGAAGTACATACATGTGATTGACTTCTGTACCTATCTGTTTTGTGGTATATCTTTCAGGGATACCTGACTAGTTTTGGATTCGATTGGAGCCCTCAGAGGAAAACTAGTCGGACATCCCGATTAACATATAACATAACATATTAGCCCATTACTGTCCCACTGCTGGGCACGGACCTCTTCTCAGAATGAGAAGGGTTTAGGCCTTTGTCCACCACGCTGGCCTGGTGTGGGTTGGCAGACTACACACAGCATCGAGAACTTTATGGAGGTCTCTCAGGTGTGCAGGTTTCCTCACAATGTTTTTCCTTCACCGTTAACGCAAGTAATAATCAAATTCTGATCCGTACATTAATTCGAAAAGTCAGAGGTACGGGTCGGGATCGAACTCAGACCCTCTTACATAGAAGGCAAGCTTCAATATTCAATCATTTATTGCATTCCACAATGTATTGCTTAGGTGGTAAGTAAACTTTTGTTGTAACAATCGTGGACCCTGTCGGGCACAGCAAAAGAAAATTTGAACGAAGAGGACTTATTTATACATGCAAACTAACTTAATCTAGGTAACATTTTATTTATTATTGAATTAATCTACACAAATTGAATTAATTCACAAAACCAGTTCGGTTTCATGCCTTGTCGAGGAACAACGGATGCCATTTTTGCTATTCGCCAACTTTGTGAAAAATACAGAGGTGCTCACAAAAATCTGCACATGGTTTTCGTTGATCTTGAGAAGGCATACGACCGGGTACCCCGTGAGGTTTTGTGGTGGGCCCTTAAGAAGAAAGGTATGCCTGGAAAGTATGTGCAGTTGATCCGAGCGATGTACGGTAGATGCCGTACTCAAGTCCGGTCCGCAGTGGGCACGACTGCCAGTTTCAATGTGGCTGTAGGCTTGCACCAAGGGTCAACTCTCAGCCCTTACCTCTTTCAGGTGATAATAGACGCTCTTACGTCGGAAATCCAGGAAGAGGCTCCTTGGTGTATGCTGTATGCCGATGACATTGTGCTGGTTGCCGAGAGTGGCCTAGGGGTCCAGAGAAAATTGGAGGAATGGTGGCAAAGACTGGAGAGTGTTGGCTTGAAAATGAGCAGAAGCAAAACGCAGTATATGTTTTGCGATTTCGGCGGTCTCTCCAGTCCTATGCCTATTACCCTCGCTGGTATATCCTTACCAGTCTGCTCCGACTTCCGGTACCTTGGGTCAGTCGTTCAAGGGGATGGTGAAATTGACCGAGACGTTACGCATCGGATTAACTCAGGTTGGATGAAATGGCGACAGGTCACAGGGACAACTTGTGACCAACGGATGCCCCTCAAGCTGAAGGGCAAAATCTACAAATCCATTATAAGACCTGTCGTGCTGTACAGATCAGAGTGTTGGGCCGTGAAGAAGATGGATGAAAGAAGATTACACGTAGCGGAGATGAGAATGTTAAGATGGATGTGTGGAGTGACGCGAATGGATAAAGTAAGAAATAAGTATATTAGAGGAAGTTTGAAAGTGGCACCAGTGACAGAAAAGTTGAAAGGAAAGCGTTTGTCTTGGTATGGGCATGTGATGAGGAGGGATGAAAC
The DNA here is from genome assembly GCA_910594945.2 of Amphipyra berbera. Classification (NCBI taxonomy): domain Eukaryota; kingdom Metazoa; phylum Arthropoda; class Insecta; order Lepidoptera; family Noctuidae; genus Amphipyra; species Amphipyra berbera. The sequence continues at coordinate 9,910,443 of OU343122.1, read as the reverse complement.
ACATGTGACTAAGAGAGTGATGAATATGAATGTTGATGGATGGAGGGGGAGAGGGAGACCTAAGAAAAGATGGATGGATTGTGTGAGGGAGGATATGAAAGATAAGGGAGTAAATGATAATGAGACGGCTGACAGGGAACAGTGGAAGAGAAAAACATATTGCGCCGACCCCAAGTAACTTGGGACTAGGGCAGGAAGATGATGAATAGAATAGAATAGAATAGAATATACTTTATTGTACACCAAAATTGTAACACAGCTCTTATACAAGCATTTATATAAGCTTTCAACGACTAGGCTATCACTGCTTAATTAAAATACGTGATTAATTAATTAGTTAATTAACATACGTGATGAAAACCGCATCCATCCATAAACAAGTATATCACTCATGAAAGTTGCTGCTGAAACGCTGCTACCTCTCTTGACAATAATTATTCTACTTTTTTTTTTTTAATCTTTGCCCCACACTAGGATTTCTCCTGTTTAGTGGGTGCGCTTACAGACACAAATCTCACACGCACAAACGCCTAGACCCGAAACAACTATCTGTAGGCCATACAAACATTTGTTCCGTGTGGGAATCGAACCCGCGAACCGTAGCGCAGAAGCCAATTGCTCAGCCACTGCACCAAACGTCCCGTCCAATTATCCTTTAGTTGTCTTTTGCAAAGCCCACAGTTGGAGAAAGGACCGCCTTACTCTTGGCCGAGAACAACAGTTGGGCCCGTGTGAATAAACAGCTCTCATTTGAAACATCCTTCTTAAGTGTAATTTTAATATGACTTGAAACGTGTTGAACAGGAGTGATAACCTAGCGGTTAAACGCTTGCCTTCCATGCAGGAGGGTCTGAGTTCGATCCTGGCCCGTACCTCTGACTTTTCGAATTCATATGCGGTAGTCTGCCAACCCGCACCAGGCCAGCGTCGTGGGCTGAGGCCTAAACCCTTCTCATTCTGAGCAGAGGCTCGTGCCCAGCAGTGGAACAGTAATAGGCTAATTATGTAATCATGTTATAAGACGTATTAAAAAAAATAGGTTGTTAAATGTATGGAATTCTATTTTATGGTAGCTACTGTTGGAATATCACTCAAATGAGAACTATTTATTACTAGGGGGCCATAAGAAGAAATGCGGTCGGCATTTAGTCCATACAAACGTATTCCTCAGTTTCCTCCTTGGATAATGTCACTAGAACAAATATTTTTTACCATATGATATATCATATAGATAGATAATATATTATCTATCATCTCTATGTCCCTATGTTTTGTTTTTGGCAATAAATTAATTATTAAAAGAACTAGAAACGTTTAAAATTTACAAAAATCGACCGGTTTTACCACCGTTTTCAAACATCTCGCAAACAAATTTCACGAATATAAAAAATAAACGAAAAACATACAGACATAACCAAAGTCTTTCTTAAAGTATTACAGAAAAAAATATTAAAATCAGTCCAGATTTGAAGAAGGAAACAAGGAAATACGAAAATACGATTTCGCTAATATTGCACAGGAGAAATTAGTCTGAGATGCAGGTGTCTCTTTCGCGCTCAATTGGGAAAGTTTACGGGAGGGGTGGGACGGAAATAGATCGCAAAAACCTATTCAAATTATTAATATTTTGCAGCCCGCGTTTCCTCTTAAGGTGAGTATAGACTAGAATATTTACTTGTAACAGAACATTGAGTCGCTCTTTTGTGTCACCCTGTCACAAAACGAAAAATGAGCACGACGCGGCGACGCTCGACACTTTGTTATAAATAAATGCTCTAGTCTATACTCACCTTTAGGTAGGAACTAGACTCCTTATATTCACCAGACAATGCTGACTTTGTTTATTCTGTGGGTTTTGTCATTTCACATGAGATTAATATTTAAATCTGATTTAAAATATTAATTATAAATGTTTTCAATAGACAAACCCATATTGTATAATATGAATATGATATGCTATGTAATGCTAAATACTTCATTCATTAATGATGGAAAGCTTAATAAGAATTTATAATCTAGGTATAATGCATGCATTTAATATTACTTTGATATATTAAATGAATGAATAACACAGTACTCCTGTTTGGCATCGGTTTAATTAATTAGGGCTTTAATTTTTTTTTTTTATTAATATGGCAATGTAGAGAGTGATTGTCACTGTTTTTGAAACGTAAATAGAAAATATTTTACCTAAACTTTCGGAATAATCCAAAGTTTTTTATCAGTTTTATTCCACACTTTTTTATTTTATTTTGTACGGACTATATAAAACACATAACATCACGCCTGCAGTCCCCGAAGGGTTGGGCAGAGGTGTATAGTAACATCCTCATTTCACCGTTGTGTTCAAGTCCCATGTAATAGGGGGCGAGCCTAAAGGCATCAACCGGGCACAAATCCAAACTCCGGGCTGCTATTAAGAAATTCCATACGGAAGAACCCAATAACACTGGGATCTAACCCAGGACCTCATGATCAGCAATCGCGCTTGCCACCACTATACTGACAAGGCAGTTAAATAGCTAAATTACCAGAGTAATACTGCAAACCCATTTTTAGAGACCAAGCACACACACGTCATCACAGTTATTATTAATTTGAATTTGCTGCAGATACCTATTTAAAAACCACACCAACATTTTAGCACCTACATACAAGAGTACATTAGAACGCAATTTATTCGCGCAATCTTAACTTACGTTTAATTAAAACTATTAGGTAGCATCCCTGAAAGTTGGGCCACGTGTGATAGGAGCGGTCCATCCCTAACTCGCTGCTATATAGATGTGGGTTACTTGATAATTAACATTCTAGAAAGACGGGTACGTGAGGCAGCCCTATCGTGCCGTTTACTGATTAGGAACATATTAGACTCGCCGAGTGGAATGTGTTATTGCTAATTGAATAAACTTGATTTGTGTTTAGTAGGGTTAGTGACAATCGGTTCGTTCAATAAACTGTGATTTGACATTGAAAAGAGGTATTTCGAAGAACTATACAAGGTTAGTCGGAAAGGGACTATTTTAAAACAAGTGTTAAAATTTCAAAATTCGATTAATTTTTTTTCCATAAAAAATATTTTTATTTTAGTTTTTTCGAAAATTCTTCATCCCTGAATTTCTGAATTCACAACTAAAGAGTTGTGAATTCAGAAAATGGGGTTTCTAATCCGTGACCCCAAATATGACCTAAAATGTAAACACAGCTGATCATAATGTACTGTTTTAAATTTCCATGGTTATTGACGTTAGTAGAATAAACAGGTACATGGTGTAAATCCCGACATAGTTTATTCTACTAACAGCTGATCATAGTTGAGGATAGATAGAATTTAGCGTATTTTTTATGAAATCTTTGAACAGCAATTTCTCTTAAACTATCGAGTTTTGGGGAAAGTTGTAGAATAAAAGTTATCCATTATTATGGCTACTTTAACACCATTTCGGCTTAGTACCCCCTTTCCGACTAACCTTGTATATTTCGGTTACTTAGAGCCAATGCACACGACGTCTTTTGTACGCGCAGACGACGCGCGTTAACGTCAAACTCCTTACTTACTAAACGTGTGTATCGTTTTTTATGTAAGGAGTTTGATGATAACGCGCGTCGTCGCATAAAAAAGACGTTGTGTGTATAGGCCCTCATGATCAACTACACAAACGCAACTCAGTTTTAAGTTGCCGTTATTTTCGTGCTGTCACTCTCACTTCGCTTTAGAGTGACAGTGACAGCACGAGACTATTAACGGCAACTTAAAATTGAATCGCATTTGTGTATTTGGTCAAAAGAACCAAAAAAAAATTTGACGGTAATTTAAGTCTTAATATAATGAAATATTACGATTCACACCTAGCGAAGCGCATCGGAGAAGATGGTACCGCAATTTAAAATGCAATAAAGAGAATTGACATGTATCTAATATGATTAAAGTTCATTTTTGCGTGTGCTTTAGCGGCAATCGAGCGGACGGCGCGGTTTTTTTTTTACATTTACCAGTACAGGCGTTTATGAAAATTCGGATTTAGGTGCACGATTCCAATTTTTCGTTTTCTATGGAGAAGACCCGGCAAGAAATTCTTAAAATCAATATCTACAGGGTCATTTGTAAAACACCGACAACCTCTCAGGACTATGTTAATAACATCATAATCAACAACTTTTGTTCTATGAATTTTAAAAATTCATCATATTTTAGTTCATCAGATTTTTATACAAAAATAAAAATATTTAAATTGAACGGTCTAAATGTTGCAAAGTGTATGCGAAGCAAAAGAAAGCGATAGTAAAATAACGAGGGGAGCGGGATTAGGGCGGCGGGGGCGCTTTAGAGTATTCAATTTAAATATTTTTATTTTTGTACGAAAACCTGATGAACTAAAATATGATGAATTTTTAAAAGTAAAAAAAAAATTGTTGTTTGTGATGTTAGTAATATGGTCCTGAGAGGTTGTTAGTGTTTTACAAATAACCCTGTATATCATTTTCTATAAATATAATGATCATTAAGTGTAGGTTATATTATGTAAAATCAACGTAGATAGTGTTAAATACAATAGTTATGAAAAAGATAATCCATATAAATAATTAGTTTAAAAAAATGTAGAACCTTTGCATTCTCGTGTTAAGACTTTATCTAAACAACTAATGGCCGATTACTATAATTTTCGGACCGTTATTGCTTAAAATTGAGACTCTTATATCTTTACCAATAATGAAGCAAAACCATGGCTTTACATAGTAGACCCTCCCATATGGAAGTAGCTATCACAGGTAACATTTGCTCAAGAGTCATATTGCCCAGTTTGGCAATAAAAGACGCTACTATCCTAAAATACATACAACAGAATCTTGTAGAGAAGAATCTATCATTGCAGTTATAGCTAATATCGGTATGTCGGGATTGGGAGCATGGTAAATAAAGTAAATGAAACCAACATAGACTCCACCACTGAGAGTACTTATAATTAGGTTAGTTACAGAAGCTAGTTCACAATATATCACGATATAATAATACATAAGATCAGAAAATAAGGACAAGCAAATCAAATATAAAAGGTCAGACTTCTTCAGTTGTTCGACATGGAATCCTCTGCTCCGTCGAATGACCAGTGTTTTTACAACTTCGGGCACATTGATTAATCTTGACGATTACCCTCCTTTATCAACATTGTCCAGTGTTACCAGCTACTGATAACACCATTGGTAAGCAAAACGATTCGTTTTTTTTATAGAAACTGGGTAAAGGCCGTCTGCCGTCATCGTTATTCAGAGAATTCAGCTATAGATCATACGTTTACTACTCGTACTATAGCCGTCAGCCATCTGACATGTGTCTACACTAATTTTACATTTGAAATATTATATCAGTAACCACACATAACATATTCGTATCATTTTCACCTACCTAACCTGAACTGTTACAATGTATTGTTTTAAATTTCCATGGTTATTGACGTTAGTAGAATAAACTATGTCGGGATTTACACCATGTACCTGTTTATTTTTGAGACTCCGATATTTCGGCGCAGTTGCATGCGCCGTGATCACGGAAGAACTGTCGATTGTTACGTGTGGGTAGAAGTTATAATTTTTACAAGTTATGAATCATTACCTTTTTTTTTCAATCGTTGCCCCACACTAACATTTTTACAAGTTATGAATCATTACCTTTTTTTTTCAATCGTTGCCCCACACTAACATTTTTACAAGTTATGAATCATTACCTTTTTTTTTCAATCGTTGCCCCACACTAACATTTGTCCTGTATCGTGGGTGCGTTTACAAACACAAATCTTCACAAACACAAACACCCAGACCCGGAACAAGTATCTGTAGGCCATACAAATATGTGTTCCGTGCGGGAATCGATCCCACGACCCGTAGCGCAGAAGCCGATCGCTCAGCCACTGCACCAATCATGTCGTCAAATAATTCTAGAACAACGAAAGTTAAGGGTAAAGTCATCATCATAAGAGATGCATTCAAAGACCTTCCACAAGTGACTATAGGTACTAAAGTACGTCCGTCATATCCTGGACAGTCAGCCCCGCTACCAACCTCGCTGACTGGTGAATCTTTTCACCACGGCATGAGATATTCGAAGAAGAAGACAATCATAGTAGAATTGATTATCTCCATAGCCCACAGCAACGATCGATAATGTATAGACGAATGAGACTGCTCATGCTTCTGATATATCCGATTTGTCACGTTTTATGACATCGATCTGCAAAGAAGACGTAGGCCACACGGCAAAAAACAAAACTTACCCCTACAATATTACACAAAGTTTATAAAATACTACAATACAAACAATAATAACAACGGTTGTAACATAAAAAAACAAAGAGAAAAGTAAAGTCGTTTTTAATTTCCTTAAAGTTCTTTGTGGAAGGTACAACCCTCTCACATAATTGAAAATCCCAAGTAATCGCTTAAAAGTACATTCAATAAAACCAATGTCGGTCTGTAACAACGATCGACCATTTATATTGGCAATTAAGATATTTTTCAATTTTGTAACACATTTCCGTATCACCAGTATTGGCTCAAATATTTGCGGTTCGGTTGTGGCATTTGTGATATGAACGATATGATTGCTTTCAATTGCTTCGCTTCAATTCAAACGTATGTTTGTAAAGAGCATATATAAGTTATTAGCGATGCACAGAGCTGGAGCGGGCATCAATATTAGATGCGACTGAACCGGTCTAAACTGCATATAAGATGCTGGAGTTTGAAGCGGTGAAGTGTTGAGTTTCATGATCATAGTTAGGGATGTCGCTTACATAACGCCTTTGCACCTGATCGGTATTGCGTCAAGCCAAAGCGCCATTCACAATGTTGACTGCTCGCCACAAGCGCATAGCTGTCAACACAATTTTGCTACACACACCACCATGGGCGTAGGCAGGTTGGGGCGGGTGGGGCGGTTGTCCCACCCTAGCACGGGGAAGACAGATAGGTAAATAAGTCTAGATTCAGTCAACTCGACATCCATGTCTACATAAATAGACAGACCAATGTCCGGCTATACTAATATGAGCCTCAAAAATAATTCGAAATCTAAAATTCAAACCTCAAAATTCTGCTCTTTCAGATTTAGTGAAAAGTTTAATATTTATTGTTTGACCGAGCTGCTTTGCTCAACCCTGGACCAAATTCTGGCTACGTCCTTGCACACAACTAATATAACGTAGGGAAATCATTGACCCTAAAATGCTGCATCTCATCTTTTAATTTACCCGTAATAAAATCTTATGACCTCCCCAGGTAAGTAAAGTCTTTTCTCAGCATGAAACCACAATGCTACCACAGCAATCAAAGTAGCCGATTTAACGATCGACAATCGCGATAGTTCACGACTACAAACAGATTGCTAGCCATGCCGGGCACCAAAACAACCAGTTTTTAGTTAACTCTTTAAACTTGAACTGAGTAGCTTTAGCCCAGAACAACTTGGAAAAATCCTCTAGGAGGTCTGTTTTACTCTTTTTCTTAGAGTAAAAGAATGAAAATCGTTTAAGTCAAGAAAAGCCGTCAAAAGATGTAAATCTATTTTTTGCTGAGTTTTAAAACTCGCCTTACCCCTTCATTAGTCTAGTGGTTGCAGAAAGTACGTAATGCAGCCCTGGATTCGAATCGCGGGTGTTCTTGTTTTAAATCAGTAGCAGACCAAGGTACTAATTATACTTTAAAAAATACAATACTTTTTAACACATTTGCATACCTTTTTATGGAGTCTCCTTTATGATGTGAGTAGGTACCTTAAGATTATCGGAAATTATTTTTCAAGAACTACACAGGGTGCTATTAATGCAAATAATAATATTATCAGCGCTAACCCTATTAAGTTGATACGAACTAGTATCGAACTTGTATAGAACAAGTTCGAAAACCTAGATACACACAAGATACGGCTCAGAACACAGTTGAATGTGGCAGCATTATCAATTCAGAGAGGGGTGAGACTTCCTGTATCAACGTTTACGTTGGCTTCTCTTCAACTTTTGCTTTTAGACTGCTTTCGGTTTCCATGAATGAATTATTGAAATATCGGCAATGATATTGTATTAGAGGCTCAGGAACAAAAGGTGTCATATACAGTTTAAATTTTTGTTCAAAAATCGAGATTTTTACCTCGTGTGGGGACGGATTAGAATATAAAACTTCCTCACCGCACGCTGGGAATAGACGCGTATTGTAAGATTCAACAAAACCCAGCATGCTTGATGGTGTGATCTATACGGTCCGCCTAGCTAGCTACCACCCTCACATTAAAGTCAAGCCAAGCAGTTTACTGTATTCCGTCGTGTGTATGTAGGAGCCAGAGGGGTATAGGGAAATCCCTCTATATCTCTGTTACTTGGATTCGTGTGCTCCATTTTAGATCCTGTCTGCGCTTCACCACCAGACACCTTCACACCATCAGAGGAGAGTAGGGCCAAACGCGACCAAGTCAAGAATAAAAACAAAATAAAAAATCGAGATTTTTTCTTCACGATTAATCTGTTTGCCTTGCAAATGTCACTTTTTGATCAGAGTGTGACTTGGAAATGCTGTTTTCTTTTTAACATGGCAATTTTTGAACCAAATCTCTTCAGATATCGGTAAAATCCAAGGTTTTGAGTCCGATGGGGGAAAAAAGCTTCGAGACAAAAGTGTAAATGACACTTTTTATTCCTGAGCTCCTCATACAAAAGATGAACTAGGTATAAGTGACATTTCAAAAAAATTATCGTTAGTGGAAAGGTAAAAAGACTAAAGCGCCAATATACATAGTTTTGTTAATAACCCTACATTTGTGTAACGATTTTTTGGAACAATAAACTATTATTATTATACCTACTTTACAGTAGAGAGATTCAAAGTATTTTTTAAGACAATAAACAGATTTATTTTTCTTAAAGTATACATATTAAATAGATAATTAAATTATCTATTTAATATGTATACTCTAAGAAAAATAACTATATTTATTTTCTTAAAAAAATACTTTGAATCTCTCTACTGTAAAGTAGGTATATTGGCGCTTTCGTCTTTTTACCTTTCCATTGACGTTATGTTTGTCTAACTCATCAGAGTTACTAGTGAAAATAATGCAGGATCGATTTTAAAACGCCTTGTTCTGTGAACGTAACATATCTATAGATAATTTAATTACATATCGGGTTATATAGGAATATCCCTAACAATACACGTTTCCATTTACCGATGCAGCATCCGGTGAGAAAAGTAATCTTCTGTCAACAAGCTGCTTGCCCTGGGGGGTGACAATGGGCCTCACTTTCTTTAAGGAAAAACTGATGTCCAACTTTGAAATGCACTACTATTATGAATAAATTTATGAAAAACTGAAATATACACGACAAGAAAATCAATTATTCGCTTTAAGTCCATTCATTTAAAAGTTCTGAGATAAGTACACTCAGAATGCATAATTTAAAAATACCGTTATCGAAACACCAGTGCTTAGACGACATTATTTAAAAAAATATATTAAGGTATTAAAAAAAGTCATTTAGTATTATTTTTATTAAATAGTAGCTGTGTCCTCACGGCTCCGCCCGTAGCTTTGTTACTCAGTGATAATCTAGCTTTCTAACAGCAAAAGAATTTTTGTAATCGGTCCAGTAGTTTTTAAGTTTATTCGTTACATACAAAAATATAAAAATACAAATCTTTCCTCTTTATAATATTAGTATAGATAGTATAGATTTATAATTTAACAAATTGAGGGGCTCGTGACTAATTAGCAACCGCGCTGATCATAAGATTTGCAAGGTTTAGCTGCGCTTGCCGCGGTCAGTGTGTGGATGGGTGACCGTTTCGTTACACATCGAGACCCCACCGTACCTCGGAGCGCACGTTAAACAGTCGGTCCCGGGTGTCATACGAATACCTATGACAGTCGTTACGGGAAGTCAGAAGCCTGAAAGTCTGACAACCAACTAACAGTAGGATAGCGGCATTGCCCAGTAACTGGGATGCGAAGATCTGATGACCGTCGCTACGTGTAAAATACTGGTATTCAGCCGCATCTGGTTAGACTGGAAGCTGACCTCAACATAGTTGGGAAAAGGCTAGACAGAACGAAGTAAACAAATTCATGACCCACCTTGTCTAGTATACCTATATGTATAATGACGTCAAGCCCTTTCTTTACAAAGAGATGCAAGATGCAGAACACACAGCTGAATGTGGCATCATTATCAATTCAATGCGCAGTGAGACATCCTATATCAACGTTTACATTGGCCTCAATCTCTTCGACTTTAGCTTTTAGCGCTCAGAGGAACTTCGCCCATCATTTGCTCAATTATTCTGATATGTCTGCAAAAATGTTGACTTTAGGTGATAGGAGTTATTTAGATGGAGTATTCTTTAGTTATTAGATGTCATTTTTTTAAACTTTTAGATTCTGCGCTTTTTGGATACTACCGCGTTCCCACTTTGTCGTGACGACAGATAGTCGTGTAGTTTTAAGTGTCGTGGCTTATATATTTAAATGGAAGTGTTCACATATAAGACGACACGATTAACTGCCGTTCACGACTTGTTTTTGCAGTGACGACAGATTGTCGAGTCAATGAGAACGGCTAACACGACAGTCGTCCAACGATAAATTTATCGTCGCGACATCGTAATGTGTCGTTGTTACGACTATCTGTCGTAGCCACGATAAAAATATCGTCTCGTCTTGTAGCTTGCTACTGATGTGCAAACGACAAAGCGACTGTGACAATGGGAATAGCTAGATACGATAGTCGCTATACGATAAAAAATTGTGACGACAAACTATCGTTCTAATGGGAACAGCTAGAGACGACAGTCGTCCAACGATAAATTTATTGTCACGACATAGTGGGAACGCGCCCTACCTTGCTATCCACGGACGTAAGGCGGCATTTTTATGTTTTTGCATAGTTATCATATCCACTGACGTTCAAGTGGTTGGAAATCTGTTAGATCGTATATTATGTGTCAAGGTGTCATGACGTCATCGCAACGTGACGAAATCTAATCTAAAACGTGGTATGTGTGCAATTATGTTGGCACTTTTTGGAACAGCGTACTAAGGTGTTATTTTCTTTTAGTTATCCTCCGTGAAAATGTTTGTTGTAACGTTAAGCGATGCTAAAGTGCAGCTCGTAAGCATCTTACGAAGCTCTGCTCAGAGGGAGTAAGATTCCAAAGAATTTCAGTAGAACGCCTTATGTATACTATGTATTTTCATGTGAATGACAATGAACACTACTCTCCACTTAAGTTGTACTAAAACAGGTTCTGTACACTTAATGTGTATGCTAAGGCATATTCAAAAAATAATTTCATTGCCACCTTACAATTAAAATCAAAACAAACAAACTGCAATCACTATGATAAGCAAGTACCTATTGTATTTAATTTTCTCCCATCTGCGAACACAATCCACGGTAATATTCTAAATTTAAATTCTCTCTGCATTTAGTAAACAATGTAATTGGTCGGGGCACTATACTCGATTGAAGCTGGAAATGCAGACGCGTGTAATTAAGTCTGTCTCGGGTGCAGGCCTTTTCGAATGACAATGAGTCCGAGTCTAGCTCACGGAGCGTCCCACACAAAGGCGTGAACTGAACTAATGGCGCGTACATAATCCGCACAAGTCCCCCATTCACCAGTTACTGGCAAATTTTTCAACGATGATTTACGAACCCGTCTATATCTGACGCTGAACATTTGACAGCCAAATTGTTATGTGCTGCCACTTGATTTATTTATTTACCGCAATACGTATAGATCAAACGGTTTCCTCGCCAATGTTAATGGAAAAAGTTTTGAAGTAGTCTATTTTTGCGACTTCCTGGAGATAATTTAATTTCTGTCCTTTGATATAAAAGAAAACGTGATTAAGTTACAAAGGATCTAATATTAATGCTAACAAATCATAAGTTCGCCAGAGATTCTAGATCGCTACACACAACACGAGCTATTAAGTGACAAAGAAAATTCGATCCAAAGTCGAATGGAAACATACCGTACCAACGAATGCCTGCGAAAGTTATAATTGATGTGTAAACCTGTTATCGCAAAACCTTCAGATATTGAGTTATAAAAACAAGTTGTTAACATAAATTGGAAAAAAAATATTGTTGCATGATTTTTTTATTACCTGTCATAAGCTCTTTATTATTATTTGAACGTTCAAGATACATAATAAAATTTTAAAGGCTATTCGCTGTCAAGTAATCTAACGAAATTACATGATGTAAAACGGGATTCATATCGAAATAAATTGAGTCCAGTAAAACGAACACCTTTTTATAAAAGAAAGCTATTTTCATAACGTATTTTTTTCAGTTTTCATCACTATAAACTATAGAAGCAGGCATAAAATTATGATCGAAATTTTATGAAAGTCGGACCGTTTTAATAATTTTGTTAATATTTTAATATTATCGTTATTAAAATAATAATTTATGGATTTAATTTAAGAGATACCTAATTTATTGATTTTTAAAGTCAGCGTTTTTTTAAAATTATGTACTTACGGTTGCCGCTAGGAAAAAAATATTATTTTCAGTAAGTAACTATATCTCAAGTCAAGTTTGAGATGCAGACGCACAATGCTTATACAGTCGAGTCTAAACAAGAATTTCTTGCACGAACTCCGGTCCCTCATAAGTTTATATGAACGTGTATACACTAGGTACTCTACTTCGGCGCTAGCCAAGAAACTTGTATTGTTATGTAGCCCCAACGGACGTAGTGTACCAACATAATAATAAAGTAATGAGCAACCAGTGTTAATCAAAAGGGAACCATACTTAATTTATGCACACATTTTTGTTTAGAATTAAAAAATACCCTTTGACGGATTGAGTGACACTTCATTCGGCAAAATCGGGCTATTATTTAAAGCTTTCACCACACCAAACGCGGATCACGAGCGGGGCATGTCATCGGCGGGCCCGCATCTGGCGTGACATGCTTCATAGTACCTTCTTGAATACAACTCACGCGGGCCCGCCGACAACACGCCCCGCTTGCGCCCCACGTGTAGTGTGGCGAATGCTTAAGATTTATCGGATATCCCTAAACACCCATTATACATATTATGCTAATACTTAGGCTGTCAAATTCACACTTCCCCTTTGGCTCAGCCATATGCATACAGCACGTGAATTTGACAGCTATTATGTAACCATGCCTTTACGGGAAAAGCCGGTTTGGTAACATAAAGGACGAAGAAAATAAACCCCGACCAAGTTTACCCTTCCAAGACGAGTGTTTGAACAACCTACAGCCGTCTAGATGTTTGTAAATGTACCTAATGATACCCTAGGAAATCCCGGTGAATAGCTAAGTGGAAAGTGTATATTTATTTACTTCACAGCTCGATGTTTATGGACATAAAAGACCTATGTGTTGTCACAAAGGTATATACACATTGTTAACCTTATTGTTACTTCAAACCTACCAAAAGTAGTGAACAATAAAATAAAACCACGCAGTCAGCCTAAAACGCAATTAACGTATAGCCCTTTCGTGAGCCACGGTGCATTAATTAAGCAGCTCTAGAGGGTTGAAACGTACGTAAACGAGAAAAAAAATACAAAACCCCAGTGAAGATGCAATTTTTAATTGATACATATTTTACTAATTCATTCACATAATGCCTATTGTGTCCTCAGTACTTTATAGGACAACGCTACCTTTTTTTATACAGCATACATAAGTACCCAGGCCTTTTTCCCATGGGGGCAGGCAGAAACTATAGAACTCCACGTGATACGACTCTTACATACTCCTTTCGCCTCATCCACATTCATACATCTTGTCATACACGCACGTGATAACAAATATCATAGGTACATAATTACTACTTGTGAATACCAATTAGTCGACCATGCCAGTATTCTCAGCTGTTCCGAATAAAGGAATCTAATGCTGTAGGTACAAAGACTGCCCCTGATTTCCAAAGCAAATGGTTTTAAAATATGTCTATCAACAAATCAACATTTCATGACTTTTATAAGGCCGTTTGTCTTTCTATGGGGGAATAAGTTCATGATTGCCATTCAAAAAGCTTTCCTCTACAGCCGTTTCGATTCTCGGAGCTAAAGGACTGCCCCGTGTCGCGTCAACTTGCTAATTCGAAGGAAGTTTGGTTCTACCTCGACTTTGTCATTCCGGATCATGTCACGTAGAGAAACTCTGAGCATTGCTCTTTCTATAGCTCTTTGAGTGACTTTTAGACTAGGTAGATTCATGAAACCGAAAATATAGTACGTTGAGGTTTTATTGCGTTATTTTTTTTTGATTTTCTATGATGAGGTGAGTAGTAATTCAAATAGTATCACGCTCTTAGTAACACCATGAATTATAGCATAATTAGTATAGATTTTGATTTTAAAATACCGGTATTCAGGCGCCTCTGGTTAGACTAGAACTTAAGAGGAAGGTCCTTAAAATTCTATAAATTAATTATATTCTACCTCTTATAAGACACTCAAGTTAAAAATACAAAACTGCATAAACTATTGTTGCTATTATACTCCCAAGAGACTAGGAAAAAATTAAGTTCTCCTGACGGTGCTCTGAAGTTGGCAAATAAAAAAATATCATCCCACTTATACTTCAGCAAAATCTGGAGCAAGAGCTGCTGGACAGAAAACTGTAATATAATAATATTATGCTCTGCATTATACAGTATATATTTTTAGCATAATCATAAGCCCATTACTGTCCCACTGCTGAATACGGGATTTTTCTAGGAATAGGAATGGTCTAGGCCTTAGTCGACTACAGTGGCCAGTGCGGGTTGGCGGACTACGCACGTAGAGGACTTTTTATTGAGATAAAACTTTTTGACAAAAATAAAACCGACTTCAAATTGTCTATCTCCGAGGTTCTTTGTCTGATCTTCACCAAATTTAAATGGGACCACTTCGAAAGAATACTCTTTCAAACAAAAAATAATCATTAAAATCGGTTCACAATTAGCAAAGATATCGTGGAACAAATATACTAAAAAAATAAAGTAAAAAAACAGTCGATTTGAGAACCTCCTCCTTTTTTGGAAGTCGGTTAAAAATACTAATTTAGCACATAAATTATTGTTTAATATCATTGTATAAGGGTTTCAACGCATCCAACTATTGTTAAAAATTCGTGTCCATTTCCCCAAAAATAAATAGCTCAATTCTGAACAAAAAGCATACCAACATACAATTTTTCATTCGCAGGAAAATATTCCTTTATGTTTATTTAAATATGGAACAATAAATGTTAATGGTAGGTAACTATGATTGGGAGCGTGCCGTCGACATTCGCATTTTGAAACCGTTGCGCCCGCCGCCGGCACCGTGTGTCCTGCGTCCGTGTCGCCAACTTTTAATAGAGTTGAAGCGCGCGAATCCAATTCGAAACTCTGTTAGTATGTAATAATATACATTTGGGATTAACTCGTCTATGAAATGCGGATGTTTCGAGATCTTTTAATTTAAATGAAATAGTGGTTGAGTTTGACCCTAGAACACGATAGGTATATCTAGGCTAGTATTGATTCTACAAGAGAAATGCATACATTTTTACAAAAAATACTTAAAATAAAAGATAAAAAACAAGGACCGATTTTACCAAAATTATCTAAGGTATAAATCTGTCACTTTGACAGATTGTCTATACAAAAGCTGTGAAAACTTCAAAATTCCTCAGATAAATGTTATCCAACATTGATAAAATCGACCGTTAAAAGTCTAAAACAGAAAGTTAAATTTCTACCTGTGAACTAACCAACGAAACATTTGTGTCAAACCGAACATAGTCTCAAACTAGGATAGTTCTACAGTTATTTGCTCTCTAAGTATTACAAACCGTCGCGACTTCTCCGTCCAATGCCCGTAAAGTCCGTCTGCGGCCAACACTGACCTCATCTGAAAGCAGAAACCATTTTAATGAAACAATACATTCATACCCTCTGCAGAAACCGTAAATATATAATAAAGTACAAGCTTAACAAGGAAAACCGCTTGAAACCATAATACAGAACGTATTCCGAGTAATAATAATGTAATCGAATAACCTACATCAAAAACACATTACCAAATATTTCATTACAATTTTACGTCGATTTTACCTTTTATAATAGGCACAGATAACGATATACAGCCGTCAGACTAACACTTTTCATTACCTACATAATTCTAAATTAATTGTAAATAACGCGCTTTGTTTCGCCGCTTATAAATCTCTTAAAATATGCTTAAGCATCCCAGTTCGTAACGTTGTTCCTATTTGCTTTATTAAATTTTACCCGTAACAGTCTTCAGGAGGGAAATTTATTTCGGTGTCTGTGAGTGCGGGTGTGTTTCATTATTCTTCAGCTAAGCCGCGGATTAGATTAGCAGCCTCTCACGGCGCTTGTTGTCAAGCAATGCATATTACATTAAGTGTAAACTAGACTCGTTTCTTTATTTAGATTGTGAGAATTCACTTAACGGTAATCGTATTCATGAATACGGATGTACCTATTTAAGTAGGGATTTTATATTTCTGCAGAAATGCCTAGTCAAAGAAAACAAGATCTTTCTCGCACTTTCAATGATAATTTATTCTTTAATATCTCGCCGAATGTTGCCTGAATGAAAAATATACCATAATATTAACAAAAAAATACAAATGCTGACGAGATTACAGTGGCCTGAATTTGACGTACAAAGTCCATTCCTATAAAAAACGTAATATTCCGTTTCAATTATCTTTATGGATTTGCGACATCGAAATCCTGTCATAACACAAAATGACGACTGAGAAATGAAACAAATACTCAGAAAGGAGGAGTAGCTCTGAGTCCAAGCCTCCGAGGCCCTCGACACATGACGAATATGAGCCAGAGGGGATTATGATAACAAATACACCGCGAATGAAGGGGTCAAACTCACTTTATTTATCGAACCGCAGACGATACTGAATTTGTTGTCAGAGAAGGGTATCCAAGATGGTCGAGTCTTAAAATTTCAAATGAAGAATCTACAATGCAATGATCAAAAGCACGCGTGGGTGTTCTTTTTCATGTCATTTAAAAAAAAACAATTGCCAGACAGAAGTCATAAAAAGATATATTAATTTAAAAAGTGTTCTTTTTATAAAACTGAACTTTCGTAAAGTGATATTCAGCTGTATGTGGATTTATATCGAAAAAATATTGAGATATTTAAACAATTATTATCAATCAAAAATAAATCGTAACCACCTTAATTCAAGGTTATTTTTTGTTAAATCTGAAATAGATAGAGATTAAATCAAAAACCAATATTTATTCATACATTTAAACATTATAATAAAAATAACAATAGCACATGCAACTACAATAAATCGGGGATAGCAAATGTCATAAAACAAGCACTGTCAGGTAGAAGGAAAACAAAGCGGGTGGCAGACGACGAGTGCAGTTTGTGGCGATAAAATTGCTCCAGAATTATTCCAGGCCGCCATCTGTCGCAGCCGGATTCTGCCGCGCTGACATGATACCTGTCCGACTAACCTATGTACCTATGTAGACCGTGGAAGCGCATATACGTAATTATATTATTATATCTTTAGTTCTGTGAATAATTATAGTATTATACCGAGTCTAAGGGACAATGTACGGAAAACTGAAACTCGGCCTATTTAATATTCTCAATTGAAAATACGTTGAAATTTTCCTCTAATTTGCAGGGATACTTTTCACATATTTTCAATTCAAAATAATGGGCTGAATTAGCTGTTCCAGTTTTTTCATACAACTGGAATACCTAATGTAGTTATTTTATTAGTAGCTACTGACAATTTGACGTCTTATTTATGTTCTAAATTGACGACTTATTTATGTAAATACATACATACATAAACTCACAGAAACTATAGAACGCCACATGCTACGCCCTTTACATACCCCTTTCGCTTCATCCACATTCATACATCGTGTCATACACGCACGCCGGTTGAGAGTACTACGCACCTAACCTTTATGAAGAACATCACCAATAACATCGATATATATCCTTCTAGGACGTCCTCTACCGGCGTTTCCATTGACATCCGCCTTATAAATTCCTTTTGTTAATCGCCGTTCACTCATTCTCTCAACATGACCAAACCACCAAAGCATACTCCTCCTTTATATGTAAATAGTAGATATCGAAATGAGGCATAATGTCATTGTGAGTGTAGGTAATGTTTCACACTAGACTTAGGTACGTGTCGCGCGTTAGAATAGTGTACATGCCTTCATACAAAATATATGAATAGATATATCTGATAGCGTCAGATGCACCTACTGATGCATCACGACACGACATGTAAGTCTAGTCTGAATCCGGCATAACTCTCTCTATCTCTCCCTTTCACTCTCATAGTTGTAATTGACTCCTATTCAGGCATAGTAAAGCTAATCTGAGCTATTGTATAAAGAGAATTACTAAAAAGATAAATTTATATTCTTACGGCATATTAGCAAAAAAGTTCTGAAATTAATTATCCTTGTGCATTTGAAACCAGCATGGAGTTCTGCATTCATTCGAAATTCAAAGCGCTTAATTAAAAATAAACTTCTTGTCACCTGGAAATGCAGAGCAGAATAAATTCTAAATGTGGCCGAATTAATCTTTACTGGCCAGTGTTAAATGTTTTTGTAGACTACGAATATTGGTATTAATTTTACAGTTTGTTTAAAAATTAGCTTTACATGTAAAATATTTTAAAAAAACGAAGTAGGTAAGTACAATAATTGGTACTGACTTTAACCCATTAATATTATAATACGCCAGGATTTTTTATGCATTATTTTACTTAATCAGAACGTAAAACCATTTGAATAAGCCTATATAGGTAAATATATTAAATATTCAAATTCGTTTCACATTGTGGGAGTTTTTTGTATGTAATAAGTTGGCAAACACTGCCCACTTGATGGTAAGTGGTTACCGCCGCTGTAACGCCAAGAGGATTGCTGATACGTTGCCAACCCCAGACATACAGTTAAAAAGTCTCATGTTCCTGTAATTTCAACAGCGACCGTAACCTTCAAACTCGGCAATGCTGCTCGGTGGCAGAAATAGGTATAATGGTAGTGTTTTCCCGCACGAACTCTTTCACAAGGTGTTCTACTATGTACTGATAAAGATATACAGATAATTTTAAGAGCCAAGCCACATCTGACGGAGTATACGTCGCCGATTTTCCGCCGGTACACATTATTCCATACAAACATTTCATACCGTACACATTTGACCGAAGATGCGTTACTAAAATTCCTCGAGTAAATTACGTGACGGAAGAACGGCGACGTATCTTCCGTCAGATGTGGCTTAGCCCTAAAGCAGATTCTAGTACAAGTATCCTACTAACCAGCTTGTGCTTTGAGGCGAACTGCTCAAAACAGTACCAACCCTATTTACAATGGACTATGTTCAGCAGCTGATGGCCATGGAATGAGTTAATTCATTGATTAAATGGACTATAAATGGCTTAGGTAATTGCTTATGTTTTCATTCACAAACAAACACTCATAGCTGTAACAAATACGTAACATCAAATAAAATCGAATCATTTTCGCCGCCTATTACCAGATTTGTCAATATCTAAACGTAAAGATACATTAACAAAGAGTACAAGTATTTATTTCGCTGTTGTCAGTAGGCGGCACCAGGTATTAGAGCAGCCACGTCGCCGGTATAAAACACTTTTGAACCATCAAAAGAAAATTATGTATATTTATTCAATAAACTCTCGAAAAATATTCAGTAAGGTTGCGTGAGAGTAACTGATGCGATTTTCCTCTCTGTTCTCATTTTCCGTCCCATATTTTTGTTTTCAACTCCACTGAATATTTTTATTACATTTTCTTGTCTCTCAACACATGAGTTATTTTCGTGTTGGCAGTGCGGTTTTTGGACTGCTTCCGGACGCGTTCGACTACAAAAAGTTATAGGCTACTCTATGTCTTACGCGTGTAGACGGGCGTTTACGAAGAGTGTAACTTTAAACTTGAGACATATCAGTTTCTTTTTTCTATCGTACTGCTTACAATTTTTCCTTGCGGACCGTTCGTAACCGGGCAGTTATTGGCGAGATCTGGAGACCCGGGTCTCCAGCCAATAACGTATCAGACGACTGCGTGTGTCTTTATATAGATTAAAATGTACGTTACTTACCAGCTCTGTATTTATATGTAGTTTAAGGGTTTCTGTTAATATGGAAAAGATGTATAGCTATTAAAATATTAATTACCTATGTCTTAAGAGGAAACCTGCACACCTGAGAACGCAGCAAAAAGTTCTCAATGGTGTGTGTAGTCGGCCATCCCGCACCAGGGCAGGGAGGTGGATTAAGATTTACTAAAACCTTCTCATTCGCAGAAGAATGCCCGGCAATGGGACAGTAATGGAATGATTAATGACAAGATGGCTTCCGGGAAAATAAACAAATTTGATAGGATCAAATATAGATTAAAATAAACACTCATAAACAGCATACAATGAAAAACGTAATTTAAATTATTGAATGTGACCGAGCCTTTGAGCTTAATTAATATTAATTACATTTATTTCATACAAATGAGGTTTCAGTATTTAGCGATAATTTATTCATTTTAGAGATCATTCAACGATTATTATATTCTCAATACATACCTTCTTTTCACACCTTTACCTGGATTGTGGGAATGCAAAAGGATGGGGAAAATCTAATAATATCCTGTGTTAAATTCACAAATCGCTCGCGGTTACTAGCCGTGAAATTTCTATATAAAAGGCCAAAGGAATGCCAGCCGTGACTGTGAAACTTCGGCGACTCACACCAATTCGACGGTATCTTATTCATGAGCATCTATGGCCAAAAAAAACCGGACAACTTTGAAATATATTTCTGATGCCTTCTATTAATGTCGTGAGATTAGATTTTTATTTAAAAACTGATAAAACATTTATTTTTGTAGAGCTATTCTCGTATTATTGGCTTCTTTAGATTTTATATTTGTAACATTTCATGTTACTTATTTTATCACTAAATTTGAGAACCTGGGTTGAAAGACCTACCGGTCGCGTTCATGTTTTTTTTTATTTAAAAGGAAAAAATAACAAAATCGTTTTTCGTATATTTGTTTGTTTATTTGTTTCTTTGTTTTTTTTATTCAAATCTTGCTACAGATATTTCAACTACTTCTGCCCGATCCTCCTGAAACTTCGCACACAAATTACGTCCCATGACAATACAACATCCCAATCTTCAAATCATGATGCTGCAGGGAAACTGCGAGATAAAATCTTAACTTAACCTTATAACTTAAAAGTTTTTAAGGGATTATTTCTAGAATAACACAGCATCATAACCAGTATAATGTAAGATATGAATGAAAAAAAGTAAATTTATGCCACACCACTTCGTAAGATAAAATAATCATCTTATTTGCAAACTAAAATATTCTTAAGCCACGGTTTTGCGAAGGAACAAAAACTGGCTGCTTAACATAAAACTTGAACCTTCTTTAAACAAATACTTTGAACCGTGTAAGCAGGTTCAAGTGACGCGAGGTGTACCTAACTTTAGCCGGTTAGCTACCCTTATCTTTCACCCTCCGATTAGGTGAGATTAATGTATGAATAATCTATATAAATAAAAATGAATCGCCAAATGTGTTGCTAAGCGCAAAACTTGAGGACGGCTCGACCAATTCGGCTATTTTTTTTTATATATTCCTTAAGGCACAAGAAAGGTTCTTATGGAGAGAAAAATCTTAAAAATTGCGCGGAAAATAGTAAAAACAACATTTTTCTTTTCCCATACAGGCCAATAACTTTTGACAGAACGAAGTCTGTACGTGCAGCTAGTAATTGTTATAATTTTGGTACCAGTAAAACTCTTTTAATGCATACGTGGAAATCTTTGCCCTGTGCTGCTTTTTTTAAATACCTACTAATCTTATGGCAAACTAGCCGACGCGACGGTCCACTTAATGGAAAGCAGATATCGCCGCTTTACCTACAACACCAAGAAGATTGCTGATGCGTTACCAATCTTAGAGACAAAGTTGGAAAATCTTATCACCCATATTCTAAGACGTTCCTCCAAAACTTACTCGACTCATACTCGACTCAGGACGGCCTCAAAAACACCTTCTTATTCTTAGTCGCAATTTCAAGTGAACTTTGAGGTTTTTCGACTGAGGGGTCCTCAAATTAGTCGAGGTAGAGTGGAGTCATTACGTCATAATTTGAATTATCGCGATAAATAGTTGTAAGGATTATCGTAAACATATTCGATAGTCTTCAAAATTATTTTTTGTTACATACTAACTTTGACACTTCCTTCCTTAAGGTAGGTTCCGAGGTACCCTGAGTTTGACAGATGATTCCTTACCTCGACTGAGGAAAAATCTCGAGCCAAGGACGTTTATGTCAACTATAACTACCGATGGTAGTGCGAAAGACTGAGTCGAGGTGGAGTCGAGTCAAGTTTTGGAGGAACGTCTTAGAATGTGGATGTATGTGCCTGTAATTCTACCGGCACCCATCCCCTTCAAACTAGAATACAGCAATGCTGCATAACGGCAGAAATATGTTGGTGGATATTCCTGTCTAGGCTATTTGCAAGTGTTTAGGGA
Organism: Amphipyra berbera; assembly: GCA_910594945.2. Taxonomy (NCBI): domain Eukaryota; kingdom Metazoa; phylum Arthropoda; class Insecta; order Lepidoptera; family Noctuidae; genus Amphipyra; species Amphipyra berbera. Next base: position 9,887,813 of record OU343122.1, on the reverse strand, counting down.
AATATTGTTTCTACTTAGATCTAAAAATACATTCCACTTTAAATCTCCCGCATAATTATTGTGATTTCCCTACAGTAGGGAAGAATTTTAAATAAACCAAAATTTAAACGCGCATCTAGGTTTTTACGTATACTGGCACATTCCCAGTAAATAGTTTCGGTGGTCTATGTCGCACGAGGCCCAGAACTCATATTTTTACTTTTATGTGATAAAATTATTAAAATCAACTTATTTTAAAATTCCCTTTTTAGCTCTTCATATTTAATTCCTTTGACTATTATAACATAACATAATTAACCCATTACTGTCCCACTGCTGGGCACGGGCCTATTCTCAGAATGAGAAGGGTTTAGGTCTCAGTCCACCACGCTGGCCTGGTGCACTTTGACAGACTACACACACCATCGAGAACTTTATGGAGCCCTCTCAGGTGTGCAGGTTTCCTCGCGATGTTTTTCCTTCGCCGTTAACGCAAGTGATAATAAAATTATGATCCCCACATGAATTCGAAAAGTCAGAGGTACGGGCCGGAATCGAACTCATACCCTCCTGCATGGAAGGCAAGCGTTCAACCGCTACCCTATAACTTACAACAACCACTAAAATTCTTTCCCTTAAAAAAATGAAAACGGTTGACATTGATTCCCTAAACACAAACTAAAAACAAAAAAATAGGTAATATAAAGTAGTGACGTCACTCGTGGTATCTCACCTAAGGTGGGCCGGCGACCCTTATCAAGCGCCATCCGATTAGGCCCGGATTAACCGGACAAATGGAATGTGTAATTATCTCTAGCTAACTAATCGCATTTAACTCGACGCGGCGCAACGCGTAGTGTAACATGGTGTATAACAAATTATTGGTCGGCGCACTGTGAAGGTTTATTGTTATAATTTGCAAATGTAACTACAAGTTTTTTTAATCGTTTAGACGTACCTACGTTATCTTTTGTTTATATTTTTGGAAAGATGAATATTACAAATGGAGTTAATAGCCATAACATAACATCACGCCTGTATTCCCCGAAGGGTTGTACAGAGGTGTATAGTAACACCCTCATTTCGCCGTTATGTTTAAGCCTATGTAATAGGGGGCGAGCCTATTGCCATTAACCGGGCACAAATCCAAACTCCGAGCTGCTACTGAGGAATTCCACACGGTAAAACCCAGTAACACTTTGCCCTACCTGGGGATCGAACCCAGGACTTCTCGATCAGCAGTCACGCTTGCCACCACTAGACCAACGAGGCAGTGAATAGCCTCTAGCTAAGAATGCAAACTGTATTACGACATGGTGTTATATATTTAAGTACATGAAATCGTAGAATGGATTTATAAGTATATCACTTTTAACCGACGACGACATTATTGAATGCTGCGGGAAACCCACCCATCGGTGCACAGGTCGTTTGATTGTCAAAAGATAATGATAACTAACTATGTTTCAGTTCTACAATTATTCTTATTTTCAATTAAATGAAGAGGGTTTTAAGTTAGTTATTGTTAATGTTCATACTACTTATTATAATAATACGAATAGTTGAACAAACTTATATTTCTCCGAATCTTGGCTAGACTCAACGTCAAATTCTCATCTAAATTCGGCAAAAAATCTCAAACTAACTCTTAACTTATATAATATATAATAACCAAGCAATTAAAGTTAAAGGGGTGGTTTAGTGTATATTTATTTTGGCATATATTCTAGGAACGAGTAACAGCTAGTTCACACAGAAACCGTTGACGGGACCCGTTTTAACGGATCTGATTTTATTTTGGTGATAGCGCCTGTAGTTGTGTGAGCGAGATCAAATACACGACCGTATTCCGAATCCAGTAAAAAAATACTGGATCCGTTATTTTTATCGTATCCTGCCTGCCAAATACGACGCAACTGCCATTTGTTTAACTGATCCGTCGGCACAGATGTAAACAACACATCACATCCAGTATCGACGGATCCTTTAAAACGGATCCGCTGTGTGAACGCACGGTAATAGTTATATTAATAGTTTAGCAAAATCCTACGAATCTTTACTCCAAACTAACGTTAACAAAAAATTATATATACAAACTTAACAGAAATCTTAACTTTAATAACGTACCTACTAACGAATAATACAGTCTAGCTTAGAAAATAGCCGAGTTAACATTTACGAGTATTATTGTAGGTACTACTTTATCCACTTATACTCTATTTAATATAATATTAGACAATTTAATAAAAACCGCGCGGATCATATGTTTTATAATATTAAGCTGCGCTGGCCGCAGTCAGTCCGTGGATGGGTGACCGTGCCTAGGAGAGCACGTTAAACCGTCGGTCCCGGGTGTCATACGAATACCTATGACAGTCATTACGGAAAGTCAGAAGCCCGAAAGTCGGACGGCCGGTATAACCTTAGGATATCGGCATTAACCAGTAGGTAACTGGGTAGCGGAGGTCTGATGCACGTCGCTCCGTGTAAAATACTGGCATTCAGATACATATGGTGGCTAGATAAAACGTTAAGACCAGGGATTCCCAAACTGGGTTCCGCGTAACCTAGGGGTTCCGTAGAATAGTCATCAGGGTTCCGCCAAAATGATTTATTATTAGCTATTAAATGAGCTGTGTTATGCAATAATGTGTCAACCCACAAAAATATTAGTTCTGTGTTAACGCCATCTGTGGTAGGTCTACAACACTTGAAAAATGCAAACTGCATTAAGATTTTTTTAATAGACGCGTTATTAAATTTACTACAGTTCTGGGCATTTTTTCAAGCGTTGAGTATAGACCTACCACAAGAACTAGATGAAGTTAACACAAAATTCATATTTTTGTGTGTTGACACATTATTGCATAACACGGCCCAAATAATACCACGGTTACAAATATTTGATATGGGGTTCCATAAAATAAAAGGTATTTGGTTGGTGTTCCGTTATCTTTAAAGTTTAGGAACCCCTGGATTAGATAATTTAATAAGACCCATTTTAACAAGGAATGTATAGAAATAAGCAGCATGTTTACTTCGAGCAGGGATTCAACACAGTATTATACTTTTATGAAACTTAACCGTCAATAAAGATGAGCTAAAACTATACTTGAAGAAATAGTTCAAAAGATATTCGTGCCTTGGTGGTATTTTTGTTTAATGTAATAATGTATGAAACTAGCGGACCCAACAGACGTCGTCCTGCCCAGAAAATTTGGTGACATACCGAGAGCAGCGCCACCTACCGGGTTCAATTGTGAATCTAAACCATCCAGGGCGCCACCCAAATGCATACAAAAAATTCATTGAAATCGGTCCACCCGTTTAGGAGTTCAGTGACATACACACGTACAGTTGAATTATACATATAAAGAAGATGGAGTATAGCGGTACACAAACAATGTCAATCTAAAGTTTTAAATTAAGTAATAAGTAGGTTACATCAAAAAACATCTAACTTAAAAAAACATATTTTTAACTGACTATTAGAATAAAGGTTTTTTGTTACCGCTATTTACATTTCAGAAATTACAATATTCAGTGGATGTTACACAATATTTAGTATAAAAAAAAACCTGCATTTTAATCCAAACAATACCACAATAGTCCAAGTTAGAGAAATGAATATTTATGCCGACCTATATTCTAGCACGGTATAGCGTACAATGGAGTGGTTGTCGGGTGGCGTATTTGCGAGTGTAAATTGAAACATGTCGAGAGTTAATTGCGTCCAAGCCGGGAGGGAGGGGCTGCGGATAATCCTGGGACCTGGGTGACCCCGCGCCTTGCGACCTTTCGCCAAAGATAAACGCTAACCAACACCATCGCTTGGATAGTGCGAGTTAACAACGTAAATTGTTGTATTTTGTTTTAGAATTACCCGTCTGGGGAATTGCTGGGGTTTTTCATTGTTTGAGGAAGAATATTAACGTTTAGAAATCTTAGGTGCTCGTGGTAATTAACAACCGCGCGAATCATACGATTAGCGAGTGCCAGCTGCGCTTACCGCGGTCAGTCTATGGATAGGTGACCGTTCGTTACACATCGAGAGACCCCTCCGTACCTCAAAGAGCACGTTAAACCGTCGGTCTCAAATGTCATACGAATATCTATGACAGTCGTTACGGGTTGTCAAAAGCCCGAAAGACTGACAACCGGTCTAACCTTAGGATATCGGTAATGCTCAGTAACTGGGTTGCGGAGGTCTGAAGGCAGTCGCTCCGTGTAATATACTAGTCTTCAGCCGCATCTGGTTAGACTGGAAGCTGACAATAACATAGTTGGGAAGAAAATGGGCCGAACACAGAACACATTAGCGTTTAGAAATTGAACAAAATTTAGTTGGTGATTATCGGGTTTCACGGCCTAATATTAGGGAAGATAATAAAAAGGATACAGCAGTGATAGCCTAGTAGTGAGACCATCGGACTGCCAAGTCATAGGTCTCGAGTTCGAACCCAAGGCACGCACCTCTGACTTTTCAGATTCATGTGCGTATTGTATAATTATCACTTGCTTAAAAAACGGTGAAGGAAAACATCGTAACGAAACCGGCATGTCTAAGAGATATTCCTCGACGGCATGTGAAGCCAAGTCAGAGGCCCATGGGTGGCATAAACTCTGAAACCAGATTAGTCACTAACCACACGAAAAGAAGAAGATAAAAGGGTTAAGATAAGGTTAGGTCGATAACCATATTACTGAAAATATAACTTAAGGACTGTAAATAAATTATTGTTCAGACACTAATGGAAAACAACAATAATAGTTGTGCAGTCTTCAAAAGCTTTCTGTATAATCACCAAAAGATTATTTACCATTTTTTTTTCAATTTGGGCTACGCCAGGGGTCGCAACCTTTTGAGACGGAAGACCCAAAAGTTGCAATTTACGAAAATTCACATTTATTAAAGAGCCACAAAAAAAAATAATTTCAATATTATAGTATTTGCTTACACAGGGTGTCCTGTAATTAATGGATAACCTTGAAATAGCATTTAGCTAAAATAAATACCTTTAAAATCAATACGAAACGAAAATACATTTAGATAAAGTTACTATATCTCAGTCATAGTCAGTATATTTCAGTCATACTATATTATAGTACTCAATTATTCATCGACTGCACGATTTCAAGGGTTTTGATAGTAAAATATTTGTTTTTTGCTTATGGAACTGAAGAGCCGCAACTTTACATCGAAAGAGCCACATGCGGCTTGCGAGCCGCAGATTGCCGACCCCTGGGCTACGCCATGCTATACACTCATCATTAAATAATTTAAATTTCAGTTTATGGTGGAAGGTGTCTTGAAATGGACTCGTATTTTCTTTGCCCTTTTTAACTAAGCACGATGTCGGCCTGTATTCAAAAGGTCAACACTTTTACCATGGATTCTTACTAATGGTTAACAGACTGCTTTAATAATTATAATGGAACTAGCTTTTGCCCACAGCTTCGCTTGCGTGATTTTTTTTCACCCCCTTAGGGAGTGAATTTCGAGAAATCCCTTCTTAGTGGATGTTTACGTCACAAAATGAACCTACTGTCAAAATTTCAAGTTTCTAACCCCAGCCGTTTAGGCTGTGCGTTGATAGATCAGTCAGTCAGTCAGCTTCTCCTTTTATAAGTATAGATTAATGGTCAACTTAAATAATTAAAATATGAAGCATTGGAAACGGGGTTGTTCCGTTTCAAACCAAATCCCATTGATTCGGAACTGAGAGACGGCAATTCCTTGAATATCTCGTTCATTGTACCATTCACTGCATTGCTAAGTAGATATTGGGCTATCTTTAGTAAAGCAAAGTTACGTATAAAAATTATTAATGACCCATCAATTGATTTATGAAAACTACACCATGGTTTTTTGTTTCAAATGGGAATAGTCTATATGAAAACACCCACAGAAAAAGGATAAAATAAATGTCTAATAATAAAAATTATGTCTCAAAAACACTTTTGCCGTGCATACTAAGAAAATTCTGCTATAGCGCTAAGTTATATTGTCAACCAATCATTTACCAAAGAAGTCAATAGGTACTCATTATTCTTCTAGATTAGTGCAAAAACCAATTATGCGCTAAAGCAACCCTACACTGCCGCTGTAGGTTACAAACTTTGCACAAGTCTCCCACCGAGTGTCATCGAGTAGTACAACAACAGCCTCTTTATTACATAGGTTATGCTCACCATCACTAAAAAAAATGATTTAAAAATACTTCAGTCATACATGTTTTTTTTTAAGACTCCATATTTTTCAACCAATAATTTACCTCTAACTAGCTGTGTCCTCAAGGCTCCGCCCGTAGCCTGTGTTACTCAGTGATAATGTAGCTTTCTAACGGCAAAAGAATTTTTGAAATCGGTCCAGTAGTTTTTAAAGTTATTCGTTACATACAAAAATACAAATCTTTCCTCATTATAATATTAGTATAGATACCAAAGTAATAGAAGGCTAGTTACATGAACCCCAAAAAAATTGCTCATATTAGTGCAAAAAACTTTACGTTGCCGGCAACCCTACACTGCCGCTGTAGGTTACAAACTTTGCACGAACCTCCTCACGGAGTGTCATCGAGTAGTAAAACAAAGGCCTCCTTATTACACAGGTTGAACTCGTCATAATTTCAACAAGTTTATGTGCGTTCAACAAGAGTAATGTCGTACCTGATTTATGTTTGCCTGGTGTTGTAGACTTAGGACTGGTACACGTTTATGAATCTTTGTTGCCGGAAACTTTAAAGCAAGGAATGTGTCTAGTGGTGTTCTGAGAATCAAATGCTGTGGATTTAGTCTTTGTTTGTTCACAATATTTCTATTTTAGGCTGTTTAAGAATATTAAAATACAGAGTAATCGAAACAGATAAAGGTTTATGGACACGTAAAAAATATAGATTTAATTAAATATTGACGGGGGAGACTAAGTTGTAAAACCATTACAGAGTTAAATTCAATTGATCTAGTGGTGATTTTGGCACTAGGTACCTTATCACGTAACTTGGCAAGAGTAGAGAAGAGAATTCTTCTAATTATGGCAATAACTGTAGAATAATGACAAGCAATAAAAGTGACCATTTTTTTGTTGCACTAAGTGTACATACGCGAACCTACTCCCACTACGCCAAAACCTTGCCAAATTACGTGCCGGCGACTTGTAGGTTTAATAATTCTAGTAAAACTAGCAGAAATAATGTTCATGGTCACAAAAAATAGTAATAGGATCTGAATTTTATACGCTATCATTTTAGTTATATTAATTGAATTAAATCTTAATGATCAAAATACCCAGTAGATTTATATTCTTCGATATGGGCATCCTAACAGAGCAGAGCATCACAATGAACGGCCGTCGGCAAATATAGGGTTAATTTGAATACTATTTAACTAATACCGAAGAGCGCGCATGTAGTAGGTATTTTGTTATCCAATTAATTAAAGTTAAAATATTTTTTATTTGAATGTGTTCTATTAATGATACCCAGTAACCCTGTGTAGTTTCATAAGTAAATTTTTTGCTATAATCGTCACGGTTCTGTTATACAACCCTACCTAATCCCGATCTAAAAATGTCGTCGTAATGTGGGACACGCGCGACGCTGAATTATTGGACTGTGAAAGAGTAACTTTACCAACTTGCTCTTCACTCGAACTCGATCTCAACATTTCGTCGAAATCATAATAACCTTCTTTTCGAGGTCGATTCCTTAATGTTGACTTTGAAAGTCGAATTCAAGAATTTGTTATCTTTGTCTTTCGAATCCGATCGAATTCAAAGGAGATCCTATCTTCTGGTATCCGCTTCACAGTAATTTACAACTTGCATAATACTTAATAGTGTTCAAAGATGGGAATATTAACTCTGCATAGGCGTCTTCATCGTTCTTTGAAAAGTTTCTCGACTTCTCATCGCAGTAACTTCATTCCGTTGTTCTTTAAAGCCTGCATGCAAGTCAAAGCAATTGCAACTATTCCAAGTGTCTTAAACGAGGAGCTCCAACTAGAATATTAACTGAGGATTTAGTATTTAGTCGAGAGTGGAAATTGAAACATGTCGGGAGTTAATTGTGACTAGGGCCCGCGGTCGCTTCAGTTCTCGCCAAATTTCGAATTCAGGGCGTCGACACAATGCAAACTTTACCTTGTTGTTTGACAAACTCTTTGTTGTGCTCATCGAATAATAAATTTAGGTGATTCGCGGAAACAGATGTTTTGATGTAAAACGTTATTATCCTTCTGTTTTTTCTCTCTAAATTAATTTAATTAAGAACAATCAGAGATGGGCGCACAAAAGCTTCTTCGTTTAATTGTAAGACGCTGTCGTTACTAAGAAATTACCGGCGGTATTATATAGGAACAAAGACTCCAATTCCCTAGGGATAGCACAAAAAGCACGAGTGTTACCTACGTGTTATATTGAAAACAAAGGTGTTCGACAGTGGGACGTTAAATTAAACAGTTAAATAGATCATTAATGGATGAAGTGTGGATGTAAATGAATTGGGTTTCGACAGTTTTGTTTGTTTTCACGGGTGGGATGATGGCTCTTGACTGAAGCGCCCGACCGCACTCGCGCGCCGACGAGCCGCGCCTTACCGCTCGTAACCAATTTTACATTCGATATGAGTGACGCGCCTCGCTGTTACATTAAAAGTTAACATCACCGCATCCTCGTTAATTTATATTGGCTTTCTGTTAAGCGGTATGGACGCTTAATGATGGGAAACCTATACTGAATACCTACATGATTGGAAAGAGAATATCTCTCGCAAAAAACGGTCTGTTTGTTTATGAATCGCAATTCATGTTCAATATTAATTTAATTTGAAAGAATCATTTTTTTTATTATTGAAAGAGTAAATTAAATCCCAGCTGTGAGCAAAACTAGATAAAAAAATGTTTGTATAGATTATACGTATTTTACGTACAAACTTTTAAGAACGTTCATTTAATATTGTACCTACGAATGTTGGGCTGTAGACACAGACATCTAAATAATAAGGCAAATATTAAGCATGGTTTATTGTTATGTGGAAAGCTTAATTCAAAAAGAACCATGTTCTTAATCTACTAATCACTATCGCCCATGGGCGGCATGAACTCTGAAACTAGTCAGAGTTCATGCCGGCCATGAGCCTCTAGCTTGGCTATACAGGCCATCAAGAAATATCTCTCAGGCGTGCTGGTATCCTCACGATGTTTTCCTTAACCGTTTTTTTAAGCAAGTGATAATTATACAATATTCATATGAATCCGAAAAGTCATAGGTGCGTGCCTTGGGTTTGAACTCGAGACCAAGTCATAACTTGGCAGTCCGACGTCATGCCTCTAGGCTATCACTGCTACTTAATCTACTTAAATCACATTGTCCAGAAATCTAAAACACCTGATTTGGTTTATAAAATACCAGATTTCGCCCGTAGCTTCGCTTGCGTGATTTTTTTTTTACTCCTTTTGGGGAGGATTTTTGTAAAGTCCTTCTTTATTAGATGCCTACGTTATAAAAGGCACCTACTGTCAAAATTTCAAGTTTCTAACCCCAGCGGTTTAGGCTGTGCGTTGATAGATCAGTCAGTCAGTCAGTCATTTTCTGCTTTTATATACAAGGTTAGTCGAAAGGGGGGTACCTACTAAGCCGAAAAAATGTTAAGTAGGTACCCATAATATTGGATAACTTTTGTTCTACAACTTTCCCCAAGAAAAAGCTGTTCAAAGATTTCATAAAAAATACGCTTAATTCTATCTATCCTCAGCTTTGTTTGCACTTTAGATCATATTTGGGGTCACGGATTAAAAGTTCCATTTTCTGAATTCGTAACTATGGCAAGGGGATGAAGAATTCTTGAAAAAAACTAAAATAAAAATCATTTTGCATGTTTTCTTTTTAAATCGAATTTTGAAATTTTAACACTTTCTTTATAATTTATAATTTAATAATTTATTCAAATAATAACGTTCATAAAAAGTGTACATTTAGCCAACAGAAGATTTTCCATACAATTATAATGCCTAAAAAATAAACTAAAACTAAGATATTATTATTATAGGTGGAAGTAATGGTGGTTCGGAATTGCAACGTTAGATAGCGACCAGCCCGTCTAGGTTAATTTAAACCTGTGTTTCAGGCCATCACTTTATACTGCAATTACTTTAAAACAACCATCAGTGATACATTAAGTGGTCCGCGGCTTAGTACCCCCTCTCCAACTAACCTTGTATACATACAGATATACTACAGATAGTGGTGAATAATAATTTTAGTAACCCAATATGCACACAGTTGCTTTGCCAATCGTCTACAAGCCATATCGTCAACTAAATTTCTCTTTCCGAATTTTAAATTTTAATTACAATAGTTCAGATTTCCGACAAAGTAATTTCAACTGAAAGCTCAACTGAAAAGTACAATTAAACTGTCTTCAAAAAAAATATTGAAATTAAAGTCACGTTTCTCAATAGTAGAGGGAAAGTAAACAAATATGGCATAAAAAAACGTTCAAATGGAGTTATCAGTTAAACACTTTTATAAATATAACATCACACCTTGTATTCCCCCAAGGGTTCGGCAGAGGTGTTTTAGTACACCTTCGTTTCGCCAGTTATGTTTAAGTCCCATGTAATAGGGGGCGAGCCTATTGCCTTTACCTAACTGGGCACAAACCGGTTAGGATAGGTCAACTCGAACCTGCTGTGGCACTTTCCTCAAAAGGCCATTCCAGACGTTGCCCTACATCGTTTCACTCGCATAGTTTTTATAATATAATGTCTGGATTTTAAAAGAGACCTTGACCTCTGAGTTTGTTTCAGCTTTTCTTCTCAGAGCTAGTCAGATAGGAAATGCCGGCGCCATCTAGTCTTAAAAAAAAGCTTTACATTGACTTGTAAAAGTGTCTGTAACAGATTTATTTACAGAAATAAAAATCATTTATCATTTAAAAATCATTTATTTATCAAATCCAGAGAGAAATTTCTAATGAAAAAACCCAATATCACTTTGTATCCCAGGACCCCATGCTCAGCAGTCACGCTTACCACCACTAGACCAACAAGGCAGTCGCTGAATTAAACACTTTTAGCTGACGATATTTGTATCATTACCCCAGACAATTAACATACACCGCTGGATGCGACCCTCCCAATGCCCGCTACAATTAACGGCCACAAAACGCGGTGATATTGAAGGCTCGTGGCTAATTACCAACCACGCGGATCACACGATTTGTGAGGTTAAGCTGCGCTTGTCGCGGTCAGTCCGTGGATGGATGACCATTCGTTACACATCGAGACCCTTCCGTGCCTCGAAGAACACGTTAAACAGTCGGTCCCGGGTATCATACAGTCGTTACGGGAAGTCAGAAGCTTGAATGTCTGACAACCGGTCTGACCCTAGGGTATTGGCATTGCCCAGTAGTGGGAGGTCTGATGATAGTCGCTCCGTGTAAAATACTGGTCTTCAGCCGCATCTGGTTAGACTGGAAGCGGACTCCAACTCTGTGTTTACACGTGTGGGGACGCTGGGAGTAGACGCGTGTTGTAAGATTCAACAAAACCTAGCACGCTTGCTGGTAGGATCTCTACGGTCCGCCTGGCTACCACTCTCACATTAAAGTCCGGCGTCAAGCAGTTTACTGTATTCCGTCGTGTGTATGTGAGAGCCAGAGGAGTATCGGGGAATCCCTCAATATCTCTGTTTCTTGGATTCGTATGCTATATCTTAGACCAAATGTGGTCAACTGTGTGGTGGAATAACCGATGGGGAAGAAAGGTTCTTGAGTGGCGACCACGAATCGGAAAGCGCAGCGTAGGTAGGCCTCCCACTAGGTGGACCGACGACATTGTGAAAGTCGCGGGCAACCGATGGATACAAATGGCGGATTGCAGTTCGATGTGGCGGTCTAAGGGCCTTAGTTCAGCAGTGGACGTCTTCAGGCTGATTATGATGATCTTAGACCCTGTCTGCTCTTACCATCAGGTGAGACTAGGCCCACCCTCACATTAAAGTCCGGCGCCAAGCAGTTTATTGTGTTCCATCGTATGTGAGAGCCAGAGGGGTATAGGGGAAAGGCCTCTATAACTCTGTTCCTTGAATTCGTGTGCTCCATCTTAGAGCCAGTCTGCGCTAACAATCAGGTGAGACTAGGGCCAAACGCGACCAAGACAAGAATTAAAAAAAACGTAGTTGGGAAAAGGCTAGGCAGGACCAAAGCGTGGTGATATGACTGTACACACAGGCTTCACAGATGGATCGGTGATCAGTGATCACTAATCCCATAATCTATCCCGTACTGTGATCACTGATCACAGTATGTTGTATGGTCTGCAAATTTTAATTTTGAATCTGTCTTGGCCAAATTCTCAAACGCTAAGTGACAGAGAGAGCACGAGAATTAACGGCAACTTAAAATTGAGTATCGTTTGAGTATCTAGCCATCTGTATGAGAAATAAAGATACCCATGATACACCTAATCTTTGTGTGAGACTATGAGCTTGAATTTTTTTTCCATGTCGTCTTCTTGTGGATGGTCTTGCGCACCGTTTCTACGTAACCGGGCAGTTATTGGTGAGACCTGAAGGGTCTCCAACCAATCCCGACGAGAGTAAAATACTTAACCTAAGCTAACTACTACTACTACTACGTCTAGTACTAATATCATGACTAGATAGCAACAACACCACTAAGGGTGTCCCCTAGGGGGGACTCGAACCTTGGCTTAGGGCGTTGCTTGCGAGAGGACTGGGACTATGAGGTTGAAGCCTGTATATTTTCATTTATTTCTCTTCAGCCAACATTTCTATACCCCTTCCCTACTGAGAACCCCCCTATAAACGGGACCTTTTTACTTAAACGATACACTTACACAAACCCTTATAAAAATAAATATTTATTAACTGCTCTTATCTTATAAAAACATTAACATTCCCGACAGTAAACTAGAATGGGTGGACACAAAATAATAAGTTCTACTGTATCAACTCAACACTACAGAATAATCATGTCCGAGTGGAAAGAATAACGTCTTAGATAGTACAAAAATTATCTCAACAAGAATAATGTTGTTCCCACTTTATATTGTGCTTCCTATTTAATTACAAAATGTACGCGGAACTGGGAGAGCAAATCGACGGGTCCTACGTATACCTACTGGTACAACCCGCAAAAATGCGAAATCAACTTTTCTACATCAATCACCTTCAAATCACCGATATTTTACTCGATTTTTTTTAAATGTAGATAGTTTCGTTGTTACAAATTTGCAAACAAATTAAAATAACAGTATTATTTTATACGGGATATAATAAATATTTAAGATCTTTAAACCGCTCTTCTATAAAGTTGTGTTTTTACACTTGCACCATTATACGTAGGACCCGCCGAAATAATCATTACAGAGATAATTTGATATAAAGGTTTTAGGTCAAAGTACAAAGGATTCTACAATTTGTGTTTCCATGAAACGAAAAACGTAATCCACAAAGCAAAACACGTAGATTTTTTTCTAACATTGTCGTTTCCCAGTACTCAAAGGAAAGTTCCCATTTTTTTGGATTAAAACCGACAAGTTTAATCTCACCATCCGATTACACTCGGTCTTATGCCACTAAATAATATTATAACAAACATAATTTTTCACATTATACCCTATTACCCGTAATAACGGACATTAACGTGCCTAAGTAATTACGCTCCCCCTTTTTATGAGAGTATCTAGCTGCGAAAATATTATAATCATGAACAAAAATAATTCCCTCCACAAAACTTTAATGGAGTCAATTAGCGCTCGTTCCGAATTCAGCAAGTCACAAAATTATTTTTAAATTTAAATGTATGGAACTGGTAAAGTCCATAGTTTGTTATCCGAGGAGACAGCACACCGGCTGGAATAACACGACGCAAGGTAATCCACACGAGAATAACAATGTTTTCACTTTATTTTCACTTGTTTTTGCCCATTCCCACGAATGCTCCGAGGGGACAAATGGATACGACTGGGACCTTTGCCTTATTTACCGGTTGGTTTTCATAAAAAGTCTTTGCGTGCCAACATTTTTATTCCGACAACATTATACGAAACTTTGTGAATAACTTTATGATATGAATAATTAATTTGCGCATACGCTTAATTAAGTTAATCGCGTCAAGATTGCCGAATCGTGAAATATTACAGTGTCGATTTAGTTGTTCTATTTCGATTATAATTTGGTTTATTTTGATAACAAATACGCAAAAGGCGTTGTGATGATACAATTAAAACGTAAATATCTTATGCATTCCATTATAATTTATTATTTCAAGTTCCACATCCGTTGTGAAACATTTGATTGGCGTAATGAAACACTCGGTGCGTCGTCTAACATCCGTCTGCGGCATCGACGAGAGTTCATTCGTACGTACTCGTCATTCACACACACGCCTAACGAACTTTCCACCTCAAAGGAATCTTGTATCACTCCCGTCACGCCACCCATTTCCCAGGCTTCGCGAGGTATTCTGTCGAGAATGGGGAGGGTCTAGTAAAATTACTTTCACGAAGACCGCGCTCCGCACTGGGCCGCCTTTTGCAGCCACGATAATATGTGTGATATATTGCGCCAAGTGTGCATTGTGATCTTGACACCCACTTCGCTATAAAGTGGCCAATTTATTATAAAATATTATCGTTGGCAACATTATTTATTCATTTATTATCAACATGCGATGTGGGCCAATATGCGCGCCACTCATTATTATTCCCATGGTATTTACACGTAGATAAATCAATTTCGTGCATGATTATTGTTGATTATACTACACCAATCCTAATCTGTGGAACGGGCTAACAGAATGTGAATAAACATACGAACTGGAATCACAAAATTAATCCAATCAAACAATATAATTGAACAGCCTACTTTTCCAATTCAAACAATTTATTTAGACAATTTATTTGGTACGTGTACATTATTGTTTGTAAAAATTGTCACTAAATCGAATAAAACTCGATCAATTTAGAAATCGAAGCTGTCGAGAGTAAGCATCTGGCTACTACTTCAGGTTCCTAAGCCAAAGCTGTACCACCAAACAGAAGTTATCTACAAAACAATGGTTCATCCAATTATTGTTGAAATTTCATGAATATCAAACATAATGAAGAAGTTGTTGTTCATTCGGTAGTTCAAATAGAATCAAAGTTATTATTCTGAACCGCAATAGAGCCCACTTGATCTTTTGAGTTGTATGTAGGTACCTACCCTGACTTTGCTTTGCTGTATCGAAATAAGCGTAGGGTTCCGCTTTATGTGGGGTATCGTTTAGGCTACTTCTAGTGAGCTAAAAAAAATATTTTATCCGATTAATCAAAGTTCTGGGAGCCTACTCCGACAATCGAGATACGAAGTTTCAGCTGACGGATCGCACGTTTTTCAACCACTAAAGTGTTTCGGATCCGACGATAGAATCCATTTTCGCGATTTTACATTGTCTTTGTTTCACTCTACTCCCAAAATGTTAATTGACATCTAGTAGTTCGTTGTTTGACAATTCTGTGATGGTATATTTATTATTTCGATGTTCGTCGTTGTTTTGTTTTGGTCCGAAATATCGACGCTCGTTTTTCTGAGTAAACACCCTGGTACGGAATCCTATTTGCGCGAACACAGCTCGCTATGGACAGGTTTTTTAAATGGTATAGATACTGTAAAATATATACAACAGATCCTTGTAGGGGTACATCTATCATTATATTTACAGCTAATATCGGTATGCCAGGATTGCGAGCATGGTAAATAAAGTAAATGAAACCAACATAGATTTTCCACCACTGAGAGTACTTTTAATTGGGTTAGTGAATAGTTACAGAAGCTAGTTCACAATACGAGGGCAGAGTGATAAGTCTGGTAAAAATCAACTAAGGAATAAAGTTATCGCAAATTGCACATAGTCTTTTTATTTAACACTCTTTTGAGAATCTAAATGATAACTTTTAGTCAGTTATGTCGGTTATCTTTTTTTTGACAGCCATTAAATAAAAACAATTACTTGAGTTTTCGCAAACATGGAGAAAAGTGAATTTCGTATGTTGATTAAACATTATTTTTTGCGTAAAAAAACTATTACGGAAACGAAACAAAAGCTTGACAAATAATATGGGGACTCCGCTCCGTCGATCAAAATGATTCACAACTGGTTTTCCGATTTTCGTTGTGGTCGTACGAACACAAGTTATGCTGAACGTCCAGGACGCCCTGTAAAGATGATCGCCAAAATCCATAACATCGTATTGAATGACCGACAAGTAAAAGTGCGTGAGATAGTTGAGATAGTAGGCATCTCAGACGAACGTGTGCGCAATATCTTACTCCAATGTTTAAGCATGAAGAAGCTCTCCGCGTATTGGGTGCCGCGTTTACTCACTATGGAACAAAAACACACGCGTGTGACTACTTCAGAGGTAGGTTTGGCGTTGTTTCAACGGGATAAAATGAAATTAATGCGTCGTTTCATAACAGTAGACGAAACGTGGATCCACCACTATACACCAGAAACCAAGGAACAGTCAAAACAGTAGATTGCTTGAGGCGAACCTGCGCTGAAGAAGGCCAAAGCAGTTTTATCGGCCAACAAAGTGATGGCCTCAATTTTTTGAGATGCACGTGGTATAGTCCACATTGAGTATCTACAGAAGGGTAAAATGATTACCAGCGAATATTATGTCAATTAATTGGACCATTTCAACAAAGTTTAAATGCAAAAATAGCCGCATTTGTCTCAGAAGAAAATCCTTTTCCATCAAGACAATGCACGAGTGCACACCTGCGCGATCGCCATGGCCAAATTCCATGAGTTACACTATGAGTTACTTTCTCACCCACCATATTCTTCGGATTTAACCCCCTGCGACTATTTACTGTTCCCGAATTTTAAAAAATGGCTGGGTGGAAAAAAAATCCTCCAATGAAGAGATCATGCACAAAACTAATGCCTATTTTAAAGGGTTTACAAAATCGTATTATATTCAAGGGATCGAAAAGTTGGAGAAACGTTGGATGAAGTGTATGGAGCTAGGGGGAGACTATGTTGAAAAATAAATAATAACTTTTACAAAATATATATTCCTTGTTTAATTTTTACCAGACTTATCACTCTGCCTACGTATAACACAACATAATAATTTACACAAGATCAGAAAATATGGACAAGCTAATCAGATATAAAAGGTCAGACTTCTTCGGCTGTTCGACATACAATCCTCTGCTCCGTCGAATGACCAGTTTTTTTATAACTTCAGGTACGTTGATTCATCTTGACGATTACCCTCCTATGTCAACATTTTCCAGTGTTACCAGCTACCGATAACAGTACTTACCCGTTGACAACTCTGTAACTTGCCCGCTTCATAATTTAATTCTGTTTCTAATGTTTCAGTAGAATAGCTATTTCGGGCATGCATGTAGGTCCTAATTTAATCACGGTGTGCTGAAAACAGTACGCAACGAGAATATTTATTATAATTACTTTAATGTTCAAATGTGTTTCGTACAATGTTGTGATAATAGTTTTATTTAGAAATTTGTTTGTGTATGCAAGTGATTACTTACTATTAGCGAATTGAGCGTAAAAGTAGTAAAAGGAGACATTACCTTAAGAAGATGGGTAAAAGCGTCCTCCTGTCAGTGGCGGTCCGGGGGTCGTAGGGGTCATGACCCCCTCCATAATCGTACACGTCAAATTGACAAACATCCTAAAAATAGATACTTAATTTACAAAACAAAATTTGTGCAATAAATCCTAATGTGCTCAACTTATTTTACTGCTAATATATATGACCCCCCCCCCCCCCAGTCTTTGGCTGCGACCGCGCCTGCCTCCTGTCTGCTAATAACGACATACTGCCATCACCAACCAAGCTTGGTCATTAAGAAAAAGGAGATCGGAGGGAGTCGATCCAAGTAGCGTCCGATGATGAACCTTATTTTATTTTAAAGCTCATTATAAAAGGATATTTTTAATCTATGGGTACTAAAAACTCTGTCCATGGAGAAAAAAGTGAAATGATAAAGTATTAAAATTAAAATATAAACATTCACATATTTATGTACATGAAACCACTTTTTGTATCATATTATTGTTCATTTGCACGCGTCTGTGTCAGAGCAGTTCAAACACGTGGTATTTCTTTTATAACTGCGTGAAAATGAGATAGCTAGACGCTCCAGACGCATCACAGTAAAAGCAAGGCGCTAAAGGGGACCGAGGGGCCTGAGGGAGGGGCACACATTTCACGTGCATGACCAGCGCGAACTTCGCTTCTTTTGAAAAAGCGAAGTTCACGCTGGTTATGCGCGTCTTCTTCAGTCACCTTGAACCAAGGCCCATACAAAAATATCTGATGTCCTTTCCCTTTGATCGTTCATTGTACCAGTCATTAGGAGTCCCATGTTCAGCAGTGGACGTTAACGGACCCATGCGATTGAATATTACCCGCAAATACGGATTTAACCGCTGTAGTCCATGATGTGACTTCTTTATTGAGTTGAAACAGTCAATCTATTAGGAATAGGTACGTATCTGTATTAATATTAAATGTTAACACTATTAAATGAGTTCACGATTAATAAAATATAATAATTAGTGAGCTTTAAGTCAACCTTTCAAAATCAGCACGTATTTAACATAAATATATCGAAATTCGTTAAAGTAATACTCAAATAATTACTCTTATACATATACATATAAAAACAGAATTGATATTAAACATTAAAACTGTTCGGTTTTGTTCAATTATAACTTTAATGAAATATAACAAAATAACAGGCCGTACCTACATCCCTTGCTTGTCCATTCGTTCAACCATAGGCGCCCGGCATCCCAATCTAATTAGTTAAATCAAACAAAATTCGTCTATTCCTATTGCTTGTTTTCCAGAATCAAACCCTCTAATTTCAAATAATCCGACATGACAACAATCCTAACGTGGTGGCTTGATAGTCGGGGATGGTCCCATGTGTACTACCCTACTGTATAATACCGCCCTATACCTATAATAAAAGGGAAACAGAACAATTTTATTACACATCCCCTAGTACAGATTGTTTCGTAAAACTGAATTTCATAATTAAAACGCGAGCGTCTCTCGAATAAATATTAATTGAAAGCTCTTTCTAAAAAATATAAATACATTCTCTCTATACGTGGAGTATGAACCAATTAATCGAACACACAATAACCAATAACAAATACAATAAATAACAATGTAACGCCATTATTATTCTGAAGAGATGGTTCTCGGGGATTATTACAGCAAACGTGCGGCCATTATCGAAACGAGACAGCGAGGGGGTAATTATAACAATTATGAACGCCAGCGCAAATCCGCGCGCGTACACAACTCACGTCTGGACAAAGTACCGGTGGGCCTGCCGCCAGTCAGTTAATAATTCAATCAGTCAGGGCGCCCCAGCGGAGGGCCCGCTCTGCTTAAACGCACAAATATGCAAATTGACGTAGTCCTCCGCGATACTTACTTACAAACTTTAAAATTAAATTGCGACCAGCTTAGACACCGATAGCTGTTGAATACCGTTTTATGCGATGCTAACATGACACGCGCATGACGTGATCATTTTATCCGCCTGTTAGATGATGAAGGGCCTTTTAAGAGACCGGTACAACACAATGAACAGTTGTGAGACAATAATTATTGTAATAATCACCATCCTTGACAAAGTAAATGGTGATTAAATGCAAACCGCACCATGATGTTGTAGCTCTCAGAAGACTGCTGCCCGTCCACTTGACGTAATCTTGTAAATACCTTAATCGATACCCACGGAATGAAAGAAGGTGGGTTTCTTAACTGGGACCCACTTTTTTTCTCCTCCCCTCCCACCCCTCCTATTTGTGGGGTTTTGACCTACGTCCTCTTGAGAGACGTGCGCGGATCACGACGCGCCACCTTTTCGGGTGACGGGCCTCGCTGGCAACCACTGCAGTGAGTTACCGAAAAATGCGCATGATGTGTAGAAACGACGTAATTATCTCACTAACGCGCCACTCCGAAAGTGCGCAAATTAGTTTTCGCGTAGAACAGAATACAATAAAGATAAGCGATCAGGAAAGCGCGGCATTTATTTGTCTAGTCAATTAACTATTGTGTGTTCGTACCTTTGTTGTGTTATATTAGCTATATTAAGATAACGATAGACAATTAGGTCTGTACAATAGTTTTATTGATTCTATGTATTCTTATTGGAGAAATTGCTACTGTTTCTTACTGAGAGTTCTACTAGATTATTGAGACTGCCATCAGATCTCCGCAACCCAGTTACTGGGCAAATCCGATATACTAAGGTTAGACCGGTTGCCCAGCCTTTTGGGCTTCTAAATACCCATGATAGCATGCATGATGCATGACTGCCTTGTTGGTCTAGTGGTCGCAAGCGTGACTGCTGAGCATGGAGTCCTGGGTTCAATCCCCAGGTCGGGTAAAGTTTTATTGTGTTTTTCCATTAGGAATTTCAAAGTAGCACCCCGGTGTCTGGTCTTGTTCCCGGTTAATGTCAATAAGCCCTATTGGGACTTAAATATACCAGGCGAAACGAAGGTGTACAAAAACACCTCTGCCGAACCCTTCGGGGAATACAAGGCGTGATGTTTTGTTTTGTTACTACCATAAGTATTCGTATGGTATTCGGGACCATACGAATACTTAAAGTAGGGTTTAAGGTCAAAGCACACATATCAAATCGGAAAGGGATCGTCACCGTATCAACTCAAACCGTTCAGTATTCTTTGTATGAAACTCCCTACTGCAACGCACACTAATCGGAATCGTAACGTAATCGCCTCGCCTCGTGACAACCTCACGAACGGCGGTGCGGTGTGTGGTCAACGTGGTTCCCGCGCTTACGGCTCGTCGTCCCCGCGCTTACGTCTCACCGTACCCGAGCTTACGTCTCTTTGTCCACCCTTGCCCCTCTCACCCCTCCCATGGCCTGCCTGCAACACACTACTGTTACTGCAAGCCGTAAGCGCGGCGTCGCCTAGCCGTAGCCGAGTCGACGTATCGGAGCTGCTGATCCGGTTTGGTTACGTGCTTACGTTAGGTTGACGCCTGTTTGACGGCGAGGCGAAAGGCGATACGGTTACGATCCCTTTCCGATTTGATATGTGTGCTTTGACCATTAACGTGCTCTTCGAGGCACGGTGAGGTCTCAATGTTTTACTAACGGTTATCCATCCACGGATTGACCATGGCAAGCGCAGCTTAACTTCTCCGATCGTACCAACCATGCGATTCACTTTACCTTTCAAATATATTGCCATCACCTCCCCTCACGAGATGAAATTTTCAAACTGTCAGTTTGGATAAAAAATAATCAGTATACAAATAAAACAGGTAGGAAAATGTGCAAATTACAAGTAATAAACCCATTATTAGATATGGCAAGATATCAAAAACCCATAATAACGTAACGTCTAAAGTTGTTGTAAAATTTTATGTTACGACCCTGTTTCTGCCAAACGAAACTTTTGTTACTGCGATACCGAAGTTTATGTGTCTCTACAGGTATATGTAGGTACCTGTGTGTATTTACATGTTGGAACAATAAGGAAAAATGTTGAACATCTGGAAAATAATTAGCAAAGTTTGATTTTAATTTAGGGTTATCGACTACGATAAACTTGGGAGGGAGACAAGTTATTTTAGGTAGACACTTACTTTTAATTATTACACAATATTTTTTTATGTGTCTGGTTGGCAGAGGCCTACGGCCCACGTAATGAGAAGTTTTTATCACCACCTACAATGACAAGAGGATTGCTAATATGTTGCCAATCTTATAGACAAAATTTAAAAGTCTCATTTGACTGTATTTTACCGGAACTTCAAACGGGAACACGGCAATGCTGCTCAGCGGCAAAAAAAGACTTCAAGGACGAACTCAATCACAAGGAGGTCTACTAATACATATATAACATCACGCCTGTACTCCCCAAAGGGTTCGGCAGAGGTATTTTAGTACACCCTCGTTTCGCCAGTTATGTTTAAGTCCCATGTAATAGGGGGCGAGCCTATTGCCATTACTCGGCCACGAATCCAGATTCCGCACTGCTACTGAGAAATTCCTAATGGAAAAATCCAGTAACAATGCCCGACCTGGGGATCGAACCCAGGACCCCATCACAAAACAGATAGGTACAGAAGTCAATCTATATACAAGTGCGCTCGAGCAACGCACACATAGACACTGCTCACGGACACGATATCTCGGACTGTTTGGGACTAGAGTGCGAGTGAGTGCGAGCGCGAGTGCCATGCGCTTGAGAGCGATAGATATATAGATAGAGCGACGGCTGAGCGTAGGTATGAAAAGTGAAGTACATACATGTGATTGACTTCTGTACCTATCTGTTTTGTGACCCCATGCTCAGGCAGTTACGCTTGCAATCACTAGACCAATAAGGCAATTACTAGTTGGAGTTCTACTACTAAAATAGAAATACTACAATTTGCATAAGAATTGCAAATATCAGCTGTTTCAGAATGAAAGCTCTATAAAAGAAAAAGCAGCTGGTCGTACAATTCTTAACTACGGCATTACTAACCTCTATCTTAATAAAACATGTCCGGCCTAGCCTTTTCCTAATTATGTTGGAATCAGCTTCCAGTCTAACCAGATGCGGCCGAATACCAGTATTTGACAAGGAGCGACTACCATCAGACTCCCGTACCTAGTTACTGGGCTAAGCTGATATCCTAAGGTTAGACCGGTTGTCAGACTTTAGGACTTCTGACTTCCCGTAACGACTGTCATAGGTATTCGTATGACACTCGGAACCGACTGTCTAACGTGCTCTCCGAGGTGCAGCTTAACCTCGCAAATTGTATGATCCACATGGTTGGTAATATGCCAAGAGCCCCCCCCCCCCCCCCACCTATAGCTTAAAAAAACAAAATGTAGTATTATTTTTACAAAACCCTGTATAAAAAAACAGCCTAAAACAAAATGGAGCATTAAAAGTGTCTTTACCATTTGCTCCCGGTTTCACATTTGCCCAACATATTTGAAATTCAAAAGAACGTTTACCAAAAATAAAATTTAAATCAAATATGGTGTCGGCGAGATGAAACACCATCTTAATTAAATTCTAAATTAGAAGATGAAAGCTTTTATAAGCTTTTTGTTTTGACTCTTCATTATTATTTGCTAATTCTAAGCCGATTTCAATCGCAAAGATTTTGCCATTAGATTAACATCTTGATTACCCACCTTCACAGTTTGCGAAATAATAAAATGTACTTCATTTAGTTTCAGAACTAATTTATCACCTTCAAACATTAATCCGTTCTACCTAGCCTACGCAATTGTGTTGGGATCTGCTGCCAGTATAACCAGATACGACTGAATACCAGTATTTTACAGCTTCTGCCATCAAATCTCCAGAACCCAGCTACTGAGCAATGCCAAAAGCCTAAAATTAGACCAGTTATCTGACTTTCGGGCTTCTTTCTGGCTACCCGTAACGACTGTCATAAGTATTCATATGACACCCGGGACCGACGGTTTAACTTGCTCTCCAAGGGACGGAAGGGTCTCGATCTTAAACTTTAATCCAAATTCAATAATGAAATCTTACAATGCCTCCTCGAATGACGATATTTAAGTACCTACATGTGGCTGACGCACCATGGGAAATCAGCCCCGCTGCCATCCTTGCAGAATGCCTAATATTTTCACTACGGTATTTGTTATTTCCGTATATACATAGCTCGTGCCGACATAAAAAAAAAAACCTATAATTACATTATTCGCTATGTGGTTTCCACGAAATTGTAACAGTTAGAGGTTAATATTATGCTTGAAGTAAACTCAAACTCAAAAACTAATTTATTCAAAACTAGCGACCCGTCCCAGCTTCGCACTGGTGGACATTTTTCCCGTTTTTGCAACATTTTTCATTTATGCTCCGCTCCTATTAGTCGTCTGCGTGATGTTATATAGCCTATAACCTTCCTCGATAAATGGACTATCCAACACAAAAATAATTTTTCAATTCCAACCAGTAGTTCCTGAGATTAGCGCGTTCAAACAAACAAAAAAACTCTTCAGCTGTATAATATTAGTATAGATTAAATAAAAGAACCCACCGCTTACTATGAGAAAAAACGGCGTAACAAACTCCCTAGCAACATTATTATTATAGTACTAGCTGCCCGGACAGACTTCGTTCTGTCAAAAGTTATTGGCCTGTAGTGGGAAAAGAAAAGTGTTGTTTTTACTATTTTCCACGCAATTTTTATGTTTTTTCTCTCCATAAGAACCTTCCTTATGCCATAAGGAATATATTAAAAAAAAATAGCTGAATTGGTCGAGCCGTTCTCAAGTTTTGCGCTTAGCAACATATTTGGCGATTCATTTTTATTTATATAGATTACATCTCATTCAAACATCATCATCAATCTAGCCTTTCTCAACTATTTAGGGATTGTCTTCCGGTCAGGTTCTTTTTTTAGCCCGTAAACTTCCACGTCCACACGTCCAGACATGGACCTCACCATCACTGAAATCTAAATTGTATTTAGATCTACAAGGTTAGTCGGAAAGGGGGTACTAAGCCGCGGGCCTCTTAAAGTATCACCGATGACTGTTTTAAAGAAAGTGTTAAAATTTCAAAATTCGGTAATTTTTATTTGCATGCAAAAAGATTTTTATTTTAGGTTCTTCTTCCTCCTCTTAGCCTTTTCCCAATTATCTTGGGGTCAGCTTCCAGTCTAACCAGATGCGGCTGAATACCAGTATTTTACACGGAGCGACTGCCATCAGACCTCCGCAACCCAGTAACTGGGCAATGCCGATATCCTAAGGTTAAACCGTTTGTCAGACTTTCAGGCTTCTGACTACCCGTAACGACTGTCATAGGTATTCGTATGACACCCGGGACCGACGGCTTAACGTGCTCTCCGAGGCACGGAGGGGTCTCGATGTGTAACAAATGGTCACCCATCCACGGACTGACCGCGACAAGCGCAGCTTAACCTCGCATATCGTACGATCGGCGCGGTTGTTATTTAGCCACGAGCTCCTCTATTTTTATTTTAGGTTGTTCAATAAAAAATCGTACCTGCTATAATTATGAATTCAGAAAATTAATTATCTAATCCGTGACCACAAATATGACCTAAATTGTAAAAACAGCTGGTCATAGCTATAGATAGATAGATTTTAGCATATTTTTTACGAAATCTTTGAAAAGCTATTTCTCTTAAACTAAGTTTTGGGGAAAGTTGTAGAACAAAAGTTATCTCTTATTATGGGTACTTTAACACCCTTTCGGTTTAGAACCCCCGTTCCGACTAACCTTGTACAGTAATAAATATATAATAATAATAGTAAATAAATACATCGATGTTGTTGATGATGTTCTTCACAAAAGACAGGTGCGTAGTACTCTCAACCGGCGTGCGTGTATGACAAGATGTATGAATGTGGATGAAGCGAAAGAAGTATGTAAGGATCGTAGCATGTGGCGTTCTATAGTTTCTGCGTACCCCCATGAGAAAAAGGCGTAAGATAAGATAACTTTATTTGCTTAAACATGTGTATACATACAATTGCATGCAAGATTACAACATAAAATATTTATGAGTGAGTTTATGTAATTGTAATAAATAATATTAAGATTTCTGTGGTCACAATGAATTGCAAAAATATAACAGTAGCGCACAGAGAATAAGGACCTAGTTATTGTCAGTAACTACCACAGTAATTTTTATTACTTAGCACATCTGTCAAGGTAGGTATTACGACAGATGACAACTATTTGTACTTACCACTCGTGTCCTTATTGAGAACCGATCCCCGGTCTAAAGCCGAGACGAACAATGCGTACATGTAGACACAATAATAGCTATTATGTTACTACTACATAGATACCTACTTATATAGCTATTTTATTAGACGACGAAAGATGCTTTACATTTAGAATTAATTGATAAATCGTGAGAGTAGACCGGCTGGTGGCTAATTACCAACCGCGCGGATTAAACGATTTGCAAGGTTAAGCTGTGCTTGCCGCGGTCAATCCGTGTATGAATGACCATTCGTTACACATAGAGACCCTCCTGTGCCTCTTCAGAGCACGTTAAACAGTCGGTCCCGGGTGTAATACCAATACCTATGACAGTCTTTACGGGAAGTCAGAAGCCCGAAAATCTGACTACCGATCTAATCTTAGGATATCGGCATTGCCCTGTAACTGGGTTGCGGAGGTCTGATGGCAGTCGCTCCGTGTAAAATACTTGTATTCAGCCGCATCTGGTTAGACTGGAAGCTGACCCCAACATGATTGGAAAAAGGCTAGGCAGAACATATGATACAGACTCGAAAGAGATTTTAATTCTACAATTAACATTTAAAAATGATTTGGTACACACAGAGCAACAAAGACCTTAATATTCTATCAAAGAAAATATCGCAGACTTGCAGATGACACATGCCAGAGACGGCGGCATTCTGAATCCATTTATTCCACAAAATATTGAATTCTAAAAAACAATTTCTAGGATTAATTTCTTTGAAGTAATCGTTTGAAACATTTGACATAGGAACGTTTAAAAAGTGCATAATCAGCGCTTGCCAGGAGGCATTTTGCCAGAATCCTGTAGTGATAAATCTCGAAGGCTTCCATTCAATAGAGACTCGTGCGAATTATTAACGCCCCATTAGTCTTCGCCGAACGTCTTTATTTGTACAGAGAAATCTTATTGAAATGCCTATCTGTTACGAGCAAAATTATAAAGGGCTTATCGGTACGGTGAGCCGACTTCGGCCTCGGCTTCGGCTTCGTATAAATCAATTTCGTTGTCACAGTCCTTTGTTGTATTTCGAGCTAGGAAAATGCATTCAGGATAATAAGGTGTCTTTGTTATACTTACGACATTATAATTTTTGTATGAAGTTTTTCATGAAAATTGCATCTATGAATATTAAGAATGTATCAATATTAAACGTCAACATATTTAATTAGCCTAATAAGCACTTTGTGACAGATCAGTGTAAATAATGTTTAAATGTATAACGAAGAACGAATTTTCCAGGCATAAAATTAAATAAGTTACAAAAATAAACAATAATCTCAAAAAGTACAAAAATAAACAATAATCTCAAAAAGTACAAAAATAAACAATAATCTCAAAAAGTACAAAAATAAACAATAATCTCAAACGTGATTATTTGGTACTGCTATTCTATAAGAACAAAAACATATATATTCTACCTAGCCTTTTCCTAAGTAATTAGTATTAAATTCCAGTCTAACCAGATACAGCTGAATACCAGTATTTTACGCGGAGCAACTGCCATCAGACCTCACAACCCAGTAGCAGGACAATACTGTTATTCCAAGGTTAGACCAGATGTCAGACATTCGGACTTCTGACTGCCCATAACGACTGTCATAGGTATTCGTATGACACCCGGGACCGACTGTTTAACAAAAAAGATATAAACACATAAATATAGATAGATAGAAAAATATAGAAATATAATAAGAAATATATAGATAAATATAGGTAACCAAGAACATTTAGGTGATCCTAAAACCGATAAAATGAACATTTGAAAGTTTCAGACATTAATTTATTTTGCCAAACGCCTAAAGTGGGTGCTCCATAGAGTATCGAGATTACTGCTCGCAATAACTTATTCCTTACTTTATTTATTACCTTAATTTCTAGTAGTCACGTTGTTAATAATTTTCAAAGTGAGACCAGCTGGATGCTTTCGGATTATAAAGTTCCGAAACTGTTCTGTTGTAAGTAACATAAACAAAATCAGCCAATAAACCCATATATTCACTAGTAAACAATGTTCTGGATACAAGTTGCCAACAGTTTTTAAAACACAACATAAATGTTTCTAAAAACGATATTTCGAAACTTTTCCGTCGCCATGAACACGTAGTGTTTACCGTAACATGTATCAATGTTTTAGAAACACGTAGATTCTTTTTTCTAAAACAGTGTTTATAACCAAATGTTCACTAGTGAATACATAGCTTTACTATCCCACTGCTGGGCAGGGGCCTCTTCTCAG
The DNA here is from genome assembly GCA_910594945.2 of Amphipyra berbera. Taxonomy (NCBI): domain Eukaryota; kingdom Metazoa; phylum Arthropoda; class Insecta; order Lepidoptera; family Noctuidae; genus Amphipyra; species Amphipyra berbera. The sequence goes on along the minus strand of OU343122.1, from coordinate 9,859,759 downwards.
AAGGGTGAGGACTTAGCCCACCATATTGGCCTGGTGCTGTTGTAAGTCACTTTGCCAGAAATCATTGCTTGCAACAAGAGTATCAAGATAGAGAAAGTTTCAGAAGTGTGTACGTATTCATTTCTAGAAGTCTATAAAATTCTTATTCAAACGGAAGCAATTAACTTAACAACAGAAGTACTCACACAAATAATTGTCAGCAACAGCTAGTAAGTCGAGCAATGTGATGCTCTAGTAGAAACACGTCACTGCGGCAGCGCTGCGTTTGTAGACGAATCTGCGCCGCGCGAATCTTATATCCACTTCTTTCTCTTTGAATTTTGATCCAAATTAGTTTAGGGTACCTACCTTTTATTTTTAAGCAAAATAATTATCATTTTCAAGGCACCTGACAAGTCTTAGCTTATTCTACCTTTACCTTATTATCTTTACCCGTAACTGCAATAAGTCATAAACGACACGAACGAACAAAACCGCGAACTCTAATACTTTATACGTCGCATTATAGTCGGTCTCTACTCTGTAGGTACGAGGTGCAGTCCATAAATTACACCAAATGTTTACTCCAGGGTCTCGTATAGTAACAGGTTGTGAGGATATAAAATATTTAATAGCAGACACTACTTACAACAAAACGAAGCGGATCACGGAAAAAATTTAGTACAACACTATAAAAAGAAACATCCGAGACATCGGTGGTATTGTAAAAAACGTAATAAAACTAAGCATTAACACTCGTATAGTTATTTCAAGTAACAAATAATCATTACAAAGCAAATTGGACCAGAAAATATCCATTAAAACGGCGGCCGGTGACCAATAACAACTACAGACGCACAGCTCCGTGTAATTTTGTTTTATAATAATTGAAAAACAACATTTCGTCTCTTATCAAATGAACAAAAACATTATCGTAACGCGCCCAATGTAATTTGGAATAATGTTTTGTGTAATAGGTCTGTTCGGCAAAGTAGAGAGAGCGCACTGCTCTTTTTGCCAAATTTCCCACGCCCCGGCCGCTATTACAAGCAAAGCAATCCACAAAAAGATAAATTGTGAGTAAATTTATTACAGCAGAGTGCTCTCAGCAGGACAGATTTTCTTAAAGAACACTCAGGTACTTGTTTTTTCTTCGTGTTTTGTTTAATTCTTACCCAAAAATGAATTTTTGACACATTTTTTATCTTCCATCTGCTCCAGACACCAGTGTTACGTTTTATTATGGTGTTGTCCTGGTTTTCATTCATTAATTTGGAATTATAAATAGATCTGTTACGTCGTACACTGAAAGAGAAAACAGCATTAAACATCATGGAATGAAGACTCTGTAAACTGATCATATTTCACATGGAGGTATTACGGAGTATTGGTGACCATTGAAAATGTTTTTCATAGAGCAATAAATTCCCACATAATGACTTAAATTAGCAAATTAATTAATTAATATTTTACAAAATTTATTATTCGAGTTTTTTTTTTAATTTTTAGACTTCTTATTATAAATCGCCGTTTATTTCTATTGTAAACGATGTCGAATAGTAGTGTGTAGTGACGAGTACGAGAAGTTTCAAGTTTTTACAGAGACGCTCACGGTGCTATATTAGTTTACGATGTGTCAGAACCAAAGTCCCTAGTAAAACTGAATGAGTGGGTCGAGGAACTTCAAGTATACCCCACCAAAAATAACATAGTCTACTTAGTTGGCGGCGATAAGATTGACAAGCATATCATTTTGGGACCCAGTGCATAATATCAGCAAACACATTGGGTCACCCACGCGACAGCGAATATTCCCAAGGAGGGTTGATTTCAGGCAGGCGGCCGATCATAAAACAATAAGCCAAAACCTCTAACAACATGGATTTATGAAATACATGTAGTGCCGACCTCACCTAGTGTGGGATAAGGGCAGGAAGAAGAAGAATGACTTAAATTAGCAGTAGCACGTAAAGTATTATATGCCTTTGCGAGTTCCGAAACGTTAGGTAATAAGGTTTGAGCTACACGATGGCTGATGCATGCATGCCGTCAGTTAGGACAGGTCAACTCAAACTTGCTATAGCACTTTCCTCAAAAGGCCATTACAGACGTTGCCCTACATTGTTACACCCACATAGTTTTTAAACCACGATGTCTGGACTTTAAAAAAGACCTTGATCTCTGATTTTGTTTCGGCATTCCTTCTCAGAGTTAGTCAGATAGGAAATACCGGCGCCATCTAGTCTTAAAAAAAACATTACCTACATTGACTTGTAAGTGTCCGTAATAGATTTATTTACAGAAATAAAAATCATTTACATACATAACATCACGCCTGTATTCCACGAAGGATTGGGCAGAGGTATATACCTCATACTATATATATAGTAACACCCTCATTTCGCAGTTATGTTTAAGTCCCATGTAACAGGGAGCGCGCCTATTGCCATCAACCGGGCACAAATCCAAACTCCGGGCTGCTACTGAGGAATTCCACAAGGAAAACCGAATAACACTTTGCCCGACCTGGTGATCGAACCCAGGACCACAGTCAGCAGTCACCTCTTGAGTATTATGTTCTGTGGCAGTCACGCTTGCCCCCACTAGACCAACGAGGCAGTCAAAAATCATTAAATTATTATTTACTAGCTGTGTCCTCACGGCTCCGCCCGTAGCCTATGTTACTCAGTGACAATGTAGCTTTCTAACGGCAAAAGAGATTTTGAAATCGGTCCAGTAGCTTTTAAGTTTATTCGTTACATACCAAAATATAAAAATACAAATCTTTCCTCTTTATAATATTAGTATAGATTTATCATATAGATAATTTCAAAAAAGTAAAAGCACACATCGCTACAAATTCTAACACATCATATGTACATAACTACCCACGTATATTTCATCTGTAATACAGTCATTTGTAGAACCCAAAATTCCTAAGCTCTCGTTGACGCCATTTCCACATTAATATGGCGGAGGTAAATCTCCAAAAAGGCGTGTTAGATCTGTCACGACATATTTGACGTGTCCTTATGGACTGCCGACTTCTTACCTGACGTTTTTACTTACTACCCACATTGAAGGCTGAGGGCACGATTGATTTTTGTCGTTGTACAGTAAGTTCTTTTACTCATAATACTTATAAATGTTTTTTTTTGGATATTTCGATGTTTGCTTATGTAGCCGAAATCGCAAAATGTTACTCTTTATCTCTTAAAAATATACATTGCCGTACACTAGGAATACTCTTGTATTGTTGTGGGTGCGTTTACAGACACAAATCTTCACATGCACAAACATTCAGAGCTGAAACATTTATCTGTAGGCCATACAAATATTTTCTTCGTGCTAGAGTAGTACCCGCGTCACGTTGTACAGCAGCCAAGCGTTCAGCCACTACGTCAATCGAAAATCAATTCGGAAGAAATTATTTGGTGAAGGTTTTATAAAACTTTTGATAACATTAAACAACGTTGCATACCATGTAGACCACGCAAATTTATTCGCATACGTATGGATTCAGAAAAGCCATTTTAACACAACATCACGGCTGTATTCCCGGAAGGGTTGGGCAGAGGTGTATAGAAACACACTCATGTCGCCGTTATGTTTAAGTCCCATGTAACAGAGGGCGAGCCTATTGCCATAAATCGAGCACAAATCCATACTCCGGGCTACTACTGAGGGATTCCACACGGAAAAACCCAATAACATTTTGCCCGACCTGAGGATCGAACCCAGAATCTCACGATCAGCAGTCGCGCTTGCCACCACTAGACCGACAAGGCAGTTTAAATCAGTCTGCAACAATAAACAAAACTTTCTTTGCTTTATGGTCCATTCGTCGTGTAGTCCCATAATAGGTAACCCCGTATCTTCCCGCGGGTGCCATACGACTGAACTCAATTTTTACCTTACACATACAGGTGACGTCATATTAGTACTGTACAATATGTTACGGAATTCCCGTATATTTGGAGAAAAAGAGAGGAGGCTACTTAATTACTGCGACCACCAAACACTTAAAATGACGTCTCTATTACTGTATCTCCCCAAGTCCCAAACCAATTATAATTACGTCACCAAAATCAACGATAATCTAAATCGTAATCCAAAGCAGAATTTAGTGTTCTCTATCCCACGAAGGATCCAGCGGACATCAATCGCTCCTGTCCTAATAACCGTTTAAATAGCAGAAAGATTTATGGAAAAGCCCAACAAAAGGGCCCTCGATCCGCCTGCGCCGATAAATCTACGCAGAAAATAATACGATCCCCGAGCGATTTGTTCACTGGGACAAAGACTATGTTTTGTCCAATAAAATTAAGGACCGTTTCATAGCGAAGATCGCGTCACGTCAAGTTGTTTGATCGTTAAAGACCGTCCTAGTATTTTGCCTGTAGTTCTCTAACTTAAATCTTTTAAAGTTTGCCTTTCAAAGACGTTCTATTAAACATTTTTCTCATGTCACATACTTTTAACTAGACAAGCGATTTTCTGAACTAATTATACCGCAAAATCTAGAATATATTTTTTTGATAGCAAAAATGATTCTCTTTGTCTAACAACAGAAGAATTGAACGTAAATTTTAATTTAATATAATAATGACTTCTTTGCCCGTTATTCTAAACCTCGTCTGTTAATTAAACGACATTCAAAAATGGCTTCATATCTTGTGCACAGAGCAGGTGGAGAGAAACACATGAGAAATAATTTATTACAAAGGGCAAAACACCCTCGCCTTTTATTCATATTTAAATGGGGAGTCTCATATTGTAGGTAAGATTTGGTTGATGTGACCTTTCTTTTCCCTGTTGTAATTGTGAATTGTACATACCCGAGATAAATTTTAGCGAAATTACGGTTCATATTTAAAACTACTATATTTATAAGCTACCAGTTTTAAGAGAATACATGTGTATAAAGTTTATTTTATACGAAACCTTACCGTTTAAATCAACGAAGGTAAACGTACAAAGAGCGTAACTGCAAAGCGGTTCGCTAGTGGAGTTCGTGGTTAAGAAAATAAAAGTTGCACGTACATACATCTACATAAGGTAGATATCTGTTACAAATCGAGCTCCCACTCACAGTCGAACGACAAAAGAGCTGAGACCACCTTTTTTATCTTTCTCTTTTCGCTTGGACGAGCCTCGTGAGTGAAGAAAATTATTGCCTCGCAGAAAAACCTGTGGAGTTGGAGGAAGGTCAGGAAACAGCACACAAAGACAAAACTGCCGATTGAGGAGATCGCCGAAATAATCACCGCCGACATCGGAACCGTAGCAATTTATCTTTTAAATTCCTTTTTCTATTTTTAGACTCTTCTATGTATGACGCAATTCGAAACTATTGTTCTGTGTTACACAAAGACCTAAATGTAATGAATGTTTGATATTTGGATACCAGTTCCCCACCTCGTTGAAACCTCCCATTGTTAGATCAAATCTAATCACTCCACTTATCTAACTACGCCCTGAATTTTAGGTTTCGCAATTACACTCTATCACTCGTGTTATTAAATTCGGTGAATTTGGTACAATATTTGAATGGGTAATGCGAGTACCTAATCAGGAAATTGGTGGTGTTCTAAAATTTATGAAACGTATTTTAAATTTTGTTGAGGCAGTAGGTATGAAAGCGGCATAATTAAGTGTGGCCAACATTTCCCCGGCCGCCTCTAAAAGTAATAATTTCCGTGAGAATAGTGGTGCGGCGGCGACCTAATCATGCCTACATGACCGCGCAGCGATCTCCCCATCTACGTCTCATTAAGGCTCCGTGCTAGCGTGTAGGGTGAGGCGTACGATTCTCGGCAGTTTAGCCGAAAGCCCCAAGTCGTAATTCGTGGCGGCGAAGGCTGCTAACAGACCGACTGGCGGGCATTATTAACGGGCCATTAGCTCTCATTCGACGCTCGCCGGGATCTGCAAGACGCCACCGCGGCCTATAGACAACTATTCTGAGTCTTGGAACGGCGAAAATTCTAAATCCGATAATTGTCGACGGTTTAAGTTCGTAAGACAGGTTTTCTTTGACGTTATTTGAATACAAAGTAAATAAATTGTCTTGTCTAAATAAACAAGAATTTGGAGGTATACAATTTGGTATATGTATTTTTCGTCACATTAATTTTCTCGATGTTTCTTACCAGAATTTTGTAGAATTTTCCACAGAGCTTATTTACCAGAATACATACGTTATATTTTTAGCTGAACCTAGTCATTTTACATCTTAAAACATTATCTTCCATTTCGTGTACGATAAAATATTATATATTCTACTCTACAATCCCAAATGTGTAGCAAAATATGGCTACAACATCGTGACGACAGCTTATAAGACGTAAAGCGAGCAGAGTACATATATCAGTTGCTGACACGAAAACAAATACAAATCTGTTTTCAAACTTCCGTAAACACTATTCCATGAACCTTCAACCGATTGAATATGCATTTCATATGAACAATAAAGAGACGAACCCATTTCCGTCGCAAAACAATTTTACTTCAAATAATATTTGAGCGCAGGCAAACTATCTGGCAGTCAACAGTAGTTCATGGTACACCGGCGGCTATATTCTGTAACTGCACTAACTTTTATGCAAATATAGAGTGTAACGCAGGAGCACATCCCACCTGGGATCCGACGCTCAACTCCGGAGCACGCCCCCCACTCACTAATTAACGACCAAAGTTTGAACAACAACAATACCTAAAGCCATACCTCATTAGAGATTGTACTTGTGTATGAAAAATAAACCGTTATCCGACAAAAGTTTGGAAATATCTTTTGGTAAAAAAATTGATGCGAAAAAATTGGGTTTAGTTTATTCGTAGGCTGAGTTCGAACGGTCGCGCGATGTTGCGCGGTTGTCATGCCCGGGTATTACCTATAATTAGTACCTGGATGACCGAGCTTTGCTCGCTTTTTTTTTGGTAAATCGACGTTTTCTAAAAATGAAACCTAGCTAGATCGATTTATCGCCCTCGAAACCCCCCTGCATACTAAATTTCATGAAAATCGTTGGAGCCGTTTCCGAGATTCAGATTATATATTATGTTACAATCATAGTGATTAAATAGCTATTAGACACAATGACTGGTCATTATATATAATGACTAAGTTCTCTAGACAATATGATAAATTAATCACTTTATTCGGATATTATTCATAATAGCAGGTCGAAGTTAGTCAAAGTAATAAATACGGTTTTTTGTGTTATGGCTAGTGAGCTTTCAATTTACTTTTTTAATTAATGTTAAATTATTATCTATGACAATGTTACATACATACATACATACATACATACATAAACTCACCCCTTTTTCCCATGGGGGTAGGCAGAAACTATAGAACGCCACATGCTACGACCCTTACATACCCCTTTCGCTTCATCCACATTCATACATCTTGTCATACACGCATGCCGGTTGAGAGTACTATGACAATGTTAATTATAATATTATACGATACAGATTTTTTTATTCACTAGGAAACCTAAAAGTAAACCTAATCGACGATGCATGCTTGCTTTGCAAAAGAGGAAATCTGGCAGTCGCAGTTCTAACCTAACCTAACCTAGCCGTTTCGAATTTGACAAACTGTTTATTGTCTAAAGATCCGAATCCGTCATTCTATTCGTCGATAGAAAAAATATAATTATTACCATTTAAAATAACAGCATATTATTGCTACACATATGCTTAAGGCAAATTGAAATAAAACTTTATAAGCTTCACCTATACTTATTTTATTACTTTATCCAAGTCTTAATTCTGTGTCAATTATCACTTTGTCTAAATTGAGTAGATAGGTATTATACATATATAATAGCTGGATACTATATACAATATCCGGATTAATTACTTTGACTGTAACATATATATACAAGAATTGCTCGTTTAAAGGTATTAGATAGATAGATAGATAACAATGAAACGTGACCTTTCACAGTAGCGCAATACCGGGCGTTAACGCGTCTTATAGCGTGACGGATCGTACACCATTGAGAACAGTATAAACGCGCGTTGTACCGCAAAATTGCGCGACTATCTATGCTTGGCCTAATAACATTAGTCTACCTACTTTCTGATAACGAAGCCTTGTCTGACCGGTAATAATCCGAGACGTAGTAACCTGATTTCTTAGGATTATCTAGTTATACAAAAAGCTTATTATACAGCTAAAAAAAATATTATCATTTGCCTTTGACTATTATACACATACCTAACCAGCTTAACTAACAAGAAACCGTCTCATCATTACCCTTTTGTGTCTTCACTCTCCTATAATACTATTATCATGACAAGTTTGCTCTCTTTTAGTATGTAGCTATATACAAGGTTAGTCGGAAAGGGCCACGTAAAGTATCACTGATGACTATTTTAAAGCAAGTGTTAAAATTTCAAAATTCGATAATTTTTATTCGCATGCAAATGTTTTTTTTTTTTAATTTTTTCAACAAACATACCTGCTTTAGTTATGAATTCAGAAAATTAATTATCTAATCCGTGACCCCAAATATGACCTAAATTGTAAAAACAACTGATCATAGCCATGGACAGTTAGATTTTAGCATATTTTTTACGAAATCTTTGAAAAGCTATTTCTCTTAAACTATCGAGTTTTAGGGAAAGTTGTAGTACAAAAGTTATCCCTTATTATGGGTACTTTAATACCCTTTCGGCTTAGTACCCCCTTTCCGACTAACCTTGTATATAGCGTTATCTCATTCTGGCATGACATACACTTCGCTTTAAGGTGTCATGCACATCCCTAGTTAGTTGACCAGTACAGCCTGCCCAGTTTCGCTTGAGAGACGGCGAAACAGGAAATTTAAATTAAATGTTCTAAATTTGACGTATTGTTGACATTTATTTTGACTTTGCAAACGGTGTTGCCAGCAACTGTTTTTTTATGTTATAGGTTGACAAACAAGCCGACGACCCACCTCATAGAAACTGTTTATCACTGTACACGTACAACGCCATAAGGATTGCTGATGCGTTGCTGGCGAACGTTACAGACAAAGTTAGATGATCTCATGTGCTTGTAATTTCACCGCCACTCATACCCTTCTAACCGGAATAAAGCAATGCTGCTAGATGGTAGAAATAGGTATGGTGGTAGTTCTTCCCCAGAAGAGCTCTTTCACAAGGAACTTAACGCCCAATTATACCAACGTCAGATACCGTTTGTTGAAGGACTAAGGCGTTTTGACAGAATTTCTATACAAAAGCTGTCAAAACATTAAATTTATTCTTGAGATAAAAGTTATTCGACGTTTGTGAAATCGGTACTAAATTACATAAATATTCTTACCACTTCAGTAATAATACTTACAGTAGCTTACGTTTGCCGAGCATAGTGATTAGAACCGAGGAACCGTCCTTTATGGCGATCTTTGAGAGGGGTCAATGTTTTGTTCTAAAAGTTTACTGGCAGTTAGTTGATTGATTGTTCCCCCAGCGTTTTTCCCGCTCAGTGAACCCTAGACCTTACTCGGTAACTCGTTCATGAACTTTGCGCTCATTAGCAACTACACATCTAGTTCCAATGTTTATATTATTTCAAACAAGGAGTGTTTTTACCAAGTTTGTGATTATAAAAATATTCTCTTCAGCTGTGTCCACACTTGCTCACGGATGACGCAACGCGTGCGAACTGCGCATTCTACGTGCATCCTACGAACAATCATGGACGCTTCTTTCATACATTAGGGTCTGAGTTCATTCCGGCCCGTACTCCTGACTCTTTGAATTCATATGCGGGTCAGAATTTGATTATCACTTGCGTAAGCCGAAGTGACAACTTAAAATTGAGTCATCACAATACTTTATGATAACAGTCGCTCTGTGTACAATAGCAGTGATAGCCTAGTGGTGTGACCGTCGGACTGCCAAGTCATAGGTCTCGAGTTCCAACCCAAGGCACGCACCTCTAACTGTTTGGATTCATGTCCGTATTGTATAATTATCACTTGCTTAAAATCGGTGAAGGAAAACATCGTGAGGAAACGGGCATGCCTGAGAGATATTTCTTGACGGCATGTGAAGCCAAGTCAGAGGCCCATGGGCGGCATAAACTCTGACACCAGGTTACTCACTAACCACATGAAATGACTGATGTGTACAATACTGGTATTTTTCTAAAAGTTAAAGTTGCTAAAAGGCTATACAGAACGAAAAGAGGATGATGAATGATGATTTTAATTTCTATAAATAAACCTATTACAGAGACTTTTACAGGTCAATGTAATGTTTTTTTAAGACTATATGGCACCGGCATTTCCTGTCTAACTAGCTCTGAGAAGAAAAGCCGAAACAAACTCAGAGATCAAGGTCTCTTTTAAAGTTCAGACATTGTGGTATAAAAACTATACGAGTGTAACAATGTAGGGCAACGTCTGAAACGGCCTTTTGAGGAAAGTGCCAAAGCAGGTTTGAGTTGACCTGTCCTAACTGACGGCACGCAGGCATCAGCCATCGTGTAGCTCAAACCTGCCCATCGTCTTTACATTATCCTTTAATCACATTTTACCACAACCGCGAGAAAATAGGGCCGATATATTCTTTACCAACTTTACGGTCTGTTTAACTGTAAATCTACTGTTAATCACCAAGGATTAATTGGAAATAGTATAATCTATGTAATTTGGTTAAACAGTCCAATACATAGGCAATCTCAATCACATAGCGAGGTAACCCCTTACGGGAGCAACCCAATTTACTAGTGTACAAGTTTATTTGGGTAACTGTCCTTCGGGTATTATAATAAATGGGAGGACAAATTCTCGACCTTTTCGTTATATTGAAATTTTACTAAGTCATCCAATCGAGAACTTTAATTAGCAGCCAAATATAATTTTGTACAAACGAAATTAGTGTGATATTTACATCTGAAATAAAAAGGAATATGATTATACTGTTCAAAATTGAACAAAATATACGTCAACTGGTTGGCTGGGATGGTATGTCAGGTCATGTAAATCGTTTTTAACCGACTTCCAAAAAGGAGGAGGCTTCAATTCAACTGTGTTTTTTTTTTGTTATGTTTGTTCCGCGATATCTTTGCTAATTGTGAAACCGATTTTAATGATTCTTTTTTTTTAAAAGAGTATTCTTTCGAAGTGGTCCCATTAAAATTATGTGAAGATCTGATGAAGAACCTCGGAGATAGACAATTTGAAGTCGGTTTTATTTTTGTTAAAAAGTTTTATTTATGCCTAGCCTTTTTCCAACTATGTTGGGATCAGCTTTCAGTCTAACCAGATATAGCTGAGTACCAGTATTTTACACGGCGTGACTGCCATCAGATCTCCGCAACCCAATTATTGAGCATTGCCGATATCCAAAAGTTAGACCGGTTGTCAGACTTTCGGGTCGGTTTCTGACTACCTGTAACGACTGTCATAGGTATTCGTATGACATACGACATACGTGCCTCGGAGAGCATAATGCACCGTCGGTCCCTGGGGTCATGGACCGACAGTTTAATATGCTCTCCGAGGCACGGAGGGGTTTCGATGTGTAACGAATGGTCACCCATCCACTGACTGAGCGCGGCAAGCAGAGTAACGTTGCAAACACATATTGGTTTTTTAAGTCATTCTCTTTCTTATTCCGTTAATTTTTCACTTTTTAGAGTTAAAGTTGTTCGCTTCACAACTAAACAGAGTTTTTTTAAGTTTTATTTTGTCTACACAGAGATCTCCGTCAATTTCTAAGAGATATTCGTTTTTAATGTGAAACATCTAATGCGGCGGTGTGAGAGCGATTGTTGCGTAGTAACACTCGCGATGGTTGACACACGACGGCAGACCTTCGTTTCTCGTTGGCACTCTTCGGTTAGATACTGCCAGTTTTTTTTTTACATAATGAGTTTCGATGTTTCACATCTTCCAGATGTGCCGCAAAGGCTTATTTTTTTTACAGATATTATTAGTTACACATATAGAACAACCCCTTATAGTTTGGGCAGGTATTTTGGCAAGACCTTATATGTAAAAACCCGTCTAATAACCAAACATATTAATACTTGGTCCAAACAAACGGACCGACCAACTTTCTAATTCATTCGTTTGAGTTTAATTACTGATATTAATCAATTCGGATTACGAACATATTTGTTTAAAATCATTGGGATCCCAATTTGCCTACACCATGTAAGTACCTATTATTAATACAACCGTGGTTTCATATTAGGCGGTTAATTAATCTTCATATACTTACCACAGTTAATGCCTTATAAATATTATATTATTACATGCTAAGTATATAATATATACAGCTTACGGTTCGGGTATATATTCCCAGTCATTGCATTATAAAGGAGTCTGAAATGAGTATTTCCTTTAATCCGGATTACGGCTCTATTAAAGACGGAAGAAAACAAGGGATCAGAATTAAAGAAAAGATTAGTAATTCCCCGTCCGGAGACGCCGTAGTGAAGTAGCACAAACAATAAATCTTTGGCTGTTTTCTTCCGGCCGGCCGCTGCAAAAACGGCCACGCGTAATTAATTACCTCACTTGGTCGGTCAGCTTTGGATTCCAATCCCTGCTTTCGACTTTTTTGGCTTACACTAAACTGTGGATGGCTGGGTAATTGATTTGGTCTAAGCTGCCAACAGTATAAACCGATTGTCAATCAACTTCACTTTATGTGAGTATTGAATGACGTTTCGAAGGGTTTGTCTCGTTTTTGATGCATGGATTAAGGTTTTAATGTAGAACCTTATAAAAATTGTTGGCTCTTATAATCGGTTTCCTTTTGAATTATTACCGACAGTATAAATAATATAATAAACAAAATATATTTTAATTTTGACTTTTTGAATCCTGTTTTAAAAACAGATATGTTTGACATCACAGTTACTTCCTAAAAATGTACAAAAATATTGAACACCGTAAGCTCAAACTCAACAGTTTATTAATTTCGAACAACCGTTAAAGAAAAACGTGTTTCTCTACAAATTACTTCGAAGCAGCATCAGATAGCCAGACATAAAAAAAAATTAAAACATCGTTGAAGTTGGAGATCTCAGTAATGATCTGCAGTGAGATCGCTTTGAATTGTTTTCGTTTTCGCTCGCTCCGAGGAAGCTTTCGACTTAGTGGAGATACGGTGGAAATACGCGCTTATCTGTTGTGCTTCGTATCAGCTGCGTCACTATTTTGTGTAGACCTTTGTTAGCGTAGTGTTATATCGCTAATAGTATTATGTATTAGAATACCACAATATAAACTATGCTATTTCGTTGTTAGGAAAATATTCAGACTCTCATTCAAACTTAGTTATAAACAGCTTGAAAAGTAAATTTAGATTATTCTATTAATAACCAAGTACATAACAGGAATAATATATTTTTTAAACATTGCCCCACACTAGCTATTCTTCTGTATTGCGGGTATATTTACAGATACAATTCTTCACATAGGTACATACTTAAACACCCAAACCTGGAACAATTATCCGTAATCGGGAATCGAACTCGCGACTCGTTGCGCAGCAGCCAAGCGCTCAGCCACTGGGCCAATCGTGTCGTCAATTTGCTCAATTATTTTAGTTTCTTACCGTTTCCTCACACTTAGATTGGACCTGCTTACACGCTTTATTTACTAATTATGATAGAAAACTTACTAGCCAAACATGTCCTTAATTACAAACACACAAAGTACATATGGAATAACTGAGTATTACCTTCCAAGAGTAACACAGGCTGAAAACAATCAAGTTAGTACAAACAATCCTAGACTAATTCTGAAGTCTAGGTTCCAAATAACTAGAATTTACACGTGTCTTGTTAGTTACATTAACAATACAGAATATAACAATGATCTTATTCACATACGAGTTCATTGAGTAATTAAGGCCATTTAAAACAAGTAGAAAACCTGTCAAGATGACATTTATAAAATTGCTTTTCACGTATTTTTTTTAATTTTGATTTGTTTAATTGTAAACTATGTCGAATACGGATTACGAGCGGGACAGGAGCGATACAGAATATTGACATCAAGTATACTCCACTAAGAAGAACATCGTCTGCTTAGTGGTCGGCAATAAGATTGACAAGCATGCAGCACCCGCAAGCCCGAGATGGAATAAGATCGTAGGTGGTGCTTGCCACCAGCAAAAGCATTCCCAAGGAGAGTTGACGTCAGGCAGGCGGCCGGTCATAAAATATAGCCGAAACATTTGTGCAGTATGATATGAGACATACTGCGCCGACCCCAAATAAGTTGGTATAAGGGCAGGAGGATGATGAAGGCCATTTAAATACTCAAAAAAATACAAATTAAAGGAAATAAATTACGCAATTGCTTGACAATATGAGTGCGACCGCATTACAGAATAATGTCATCGCTTATTATATTGGGAGGAAGGAAACTATAGAAGCCTATTTTTTTTTACAGAATTTTAAGTATGAAACAAAATAATAGTAATAGCACACCTAAAGCTGTGTTCACACTCGCGTACGTGCAGCGCATCCGCGCGAACCGCGCATTTTACGTGCATGCTACGAGCAAGCGAGCGGCACACGAACTCGCAAATGAATCATTAGTATTTGCAGCGCGCACGCAAACTTTTCGCGAACTGGTGATAGTATGTTTACTTCGAGCACAAGCGTTAATGGAAAGTGACGTGTACACAGCGGTTTCTCGCGCAGTCAATGCACGCTTCGCGCGCGTGCGCTCTACACGCGTCAGTGTGGACAGTGCTTAATATAAAAATCCGCTGCTAAATATCGACCTCTCCTTTAAATTACAAAATTAAGCAGCACCAAATAAAAGGTAAACCATGAACCACAACTGCAGATTTACGTTCGAAGGTGGGTCCTCCTACACAATCTAGCCACACACAATTTAATCAGCATAATACGATATTATTAGTTTAAAACATTGTTCTGCCTAACCAGATGCGGTTGAATTCTAGTATTTTACACGGAGCGGCTGCCATAAGACCTCCGCAACCCAGTTACTACGCAATGCCGATATCCTAGGTTTAGACCGGTTGCCAGACTTTTGGGCTTCTGACTACCCGTAACGACTGTCATACGTTTTCGTATGACGTGTAACGAATGGTCACCCATCCACGGACTGACCACGGCAAGTACTATCCGCGTGGTTGGTAATTAGCCACAAGCTCCTCATTATTAGTTTACAACATCACCTACTCTAAAAATAGATATTCAAATTCATGATATAAAGGTCTTTATAGTCTAATCAAACCTTAAAATGTTAGTATTTAGTCATTCCCGTTTAATATAAATTCTAACAATATGGAAGTCTGTAACCTGCGGGCATGATATACACCTAACCGGACGAAGGGCAAAGGTCACTACTATATCACTCGCTCGAATCTCAACAGGTGCTCAATTAATACTTAAATAGTACCTACCACTTTATTATTACACCACCTGCGAGTTTATCGTCTTATTAATTTTGAATCGTTGTACCGAATATAGTGCTGGAGCTGTTATCATTTTTAAATACGTTTTGGAATAGATTTTTGATTAAAATATTTTCTGTTTGGGATTTAAAAAATATCTTCCAAATAGAGTTTTATAACTGAAGATTTTTCCACGTGTAATATTTGTGTGGTAAACAAAATTGTATCTTTTTTATGAAGACTTGAACTAGTATACCAATGAAATCATATTTTATAAATAAAAACATAACTAACATAACAAACATATATTATCATCAAATATTTACAGACAACGTATAGATATGAACGACTCAAAAACCACTCCATTGAAAGATATTCATTCTTCAGCTGAAAAACAATATCAGTATCAACAAGCATGTTTACATCGAACAAACAAATATTTCTACCACGAAGGGTTATTGTGGCCATATTCCGCCTCAGGCTAATACTTTGCGCTACAAATACAATAATAATTAGATCACCACCACCTTTTGTCATACTGTTAATTACACTAAACAAATATTTCCATAATTACGAGCATAATATTTACATAGATCTAACCAACATTTCGTACCACGAAGAGTGACATTGTACCGCAAGTCGTCGCATGTATAAGACTGTTTGAGCGTTAATTATTTGCGCTCCAGTTAAAACTTGTGGTGGTTTTCATATTTTGAAATTCAATAGATAAACTTATCTACTTAATTATTACCTACCACACAAAATTTACATTAACAAAACAAACATTATAAGTAGACATCGGATTATATGCATTTGCATGTTTGCATATGCAAATGCATATAATTCTATTGTTATAGCGTTATTGCATATTTTGGTACTTTTTCATTGACAGTGCTTATTTCAGTAGGTAGTTATACGTGTTAGGCGTGTTGTATTATGCCGTCGACACGTCCACCTCGCACAAACTCAGCGAGCGCACCATATTATATTACTTTCCTCTATGGAGCGCACTGAATCCTATATAAACAGGGTTGCCAGAGGGCGAATTTTTTTTCTCGTACCAGGGCTGCCAAATATCTCGTACTTTCAATACATAATCTCGTATTTTTTTAAATCTCTTTTTATCCTTAATTTACGCCATGTACATACTATTACTAGCTAGCCTGGGGTAGGCAGGTATATTCCTTAAGTTAGAGGCCGCCAAATGAAAAAAAACCGTTAAAAGTAAACAATTTTTAAATTTTAACACTTTTTTTTAAAACAATCACCCCCCTTTCCGACTAACCTTGTAGAAATAATGTGAAAATAAACGTAAATTCTAATAATAAATGGTTTTTTGATTGTGCATATTTCGTCCTTTTTAATGCATATTTGCATGCATATTTTGGCATTTTGATAGTACATATAATCCGATGTCTAATTATAAGTTATAACAAATCTTTAGAACCACAAAGGGTGACATTTTACCAGAACCACAAGTCACAAGCTGATTGTTGGCTAATTCTTCACACTTCATTGAAGGGTTATACACATCACAATGATAGCTCATGTACCGCACAAATTCTTTTTATCTATACTAATATTATAAAGAGGAAAGATTTGTATTTTTGTATGTAACGAATAAACTTAAAACAACTGGACCGATTTCAAAAAATATTTTGCCGTTAGAAAGCTACATTATCACTGAATAACATAGGCTACGGGCGGAATCGTGAGGACACAGCTAGTTTATAATAAAGAAATTAAATTAAAATATTACCATACAAGTATGTTTATATCAATTAAATAACACTCACACCATATCGTTAGCATCACGAAGGGTGACATTTTGACAGAAGTCTCCCGGGCTGATTGTTAGCTAATTCTTCATGGTCAACTGAAGGCTGTATAGAACGCAACAACCACTTAAGTACAGTACTGTATCTTATATAATTTCATTTAACAAACATTATTATCAATATATGTATTAATAAAAAAAGTGTTTACATCAACCAAAAAAACACTTACAACAAATCGTTCGTACCACGAAGGGTGACATTGCGCCACAAGTCGCCCCAGGCTGATTGTCGGCTAATTCTTCGCGCTCCACTGAAGGTTGTACATCGCAATAAATTCGTGGCATTCAGACGACCCACCCAACTGAAAGAGTCCCGATAAAAACGAGATGACTTGCTCTCTGACACATTTTTTTACTCAGAAAACAATGTTCGCGACCTCTGAGGTATTAAGACATTGATGGGTATTGTCTCTATTGAATATTTCATTACTTCCTACCCTTATGACTTTGTCAAACGGTGGTTGTTAAGGTGGAATCGTTACGTTGCCGTATTTTTATAGATCTGTTGCGTAATGCGGCTTTTTATATAAGTATTTACGAGTTTATTTGAACAGAAACAAGGTTGGACAGGATTATTTATTTTTTGATTGAACCAAAAATAATAAAAATGTTACCTCAATTGAGGTCACGTAGATTGTTATTATAAAATCCTCAATTGACCAAGTTTTTGATAGATTAACTTGAACCTTAAAAAAGGTGTGTTTCGATCAAGGGGGACACTTGCCGGCAGTGTAGGCCTCGTCCATAGATCAAAGACATAGGTGAACAACATAAGTGCAACTGGAATAATAGTTCACTTTCAACATGTACAAAAATATATTTTTATCTTTGTTAAAATGTATAATTTTGTATCATTTAATCCTACGGTATTTGAGGTCATATTGCTCGTAGGTGTAATGATACGTAGTGATAGCCACTGCTTCAATTGGGTTGTCAATAACCTAAATAAGCATACCAAATCCTAATTTCCTATTAAACCGCCAGTCTCAAAGCTATTTAGCCTACAACTTCGAGTTAAATGAACCATCTCCTACATTTAAAGCAATTTTCATTGGATATAAAGAAATTCTCAAGCATTACATTCCTTGAAATTTCCTTTGTAGAAAAAGGTATATTCTAATTCATCGGAAAATCAAACAGCTTTGTAACTAATTACTGCAATACATTAGTAACGGGAATAAAATGTTTCTATTTTTATATTTCCCTTGTTGATCTTCTACGTCGTGTTTCATGCCCATACTAGGGTTCTTGTTGGAGAAAGATGACTGCATCTATACTTAAAATTCTTCGAACAAGCAAAAAAAGTCATAGGTCTCGAGTTCGAACCCAAGGCACGCACCTCTGACTTTTCGGATTCATGTGCGTATTGTATAATTATCACTTGCTTAAAAACGGGGAAGGAAAACATCGTGAGGAAACCGGCATGCCTGAGAGATATTTCTCGACGGTATGTGAAGCCAAGACAGAGGCCCATGGGCGGCATAAATTCTGACAACAGGTTAGTCACTAACCACACGAAAAGAAAAAAATTCTTCGCGAAGCCTGTCGCTCAACGTAGTCTCAAATTTGATGGATTCTTTGCCCTTGCAAATTTTCTGTTGTCCTTTATTATTCAGTGATGTTTGCAGTGAAACTTCATCCATGTACTGGCTAGTTGCTGTCCATAGGTACTACTACATAAGTTATAACTCTTTAGTAGAGAGCGGAGACCGAATTATTACGCTGCACTGAAGCAATAAGCTATGCAAGTATGAGTAGAAGTGACATTAACGTGTGTCTACACCTAGTGGGACAATTAGATATGCTTGGTTATTTCAAAAATTAAACGTAATAGAAACACATAACATAACATCACATATGTGGGGTAGGGGTATAGTAACACCCTCATTACGCCGTTATTTTTAAGTCCCACGTAATAGGAGGCGAGCCTATTGCCATCAACCGGGCACAAATCCAAACTCCGGGCTGCTACTGAGGGATTTCACACGGAAAAACCCAATTACACTTTGTTCGACCTGGGGATCCAACCCAGGACCTCACGATCAGCAGTCGGGCTTGCCACCACTAGACCAACGAGGCAGTAATAGAAATAATAAAAAGTAATAGAAAGAACGTTTATTGTAAAACGAAAAGAACACAAGCAGAACTATAACTTGAGATTGACTTGAGGTCCATCAGCCGCCTATTAAATAAGTACCCCGCTGGATGGAGGTTAACATAAATGTCAACAATCAGGTGAAATTCGATGACATAAATCCAGAACTATAATAATCTCCTGAATCACTTTGTTATGATGGGGGTCCCGCTACGTGAAGACACACGACTTTAACTGATATCGACACTCGTGACCATGTCAACACCTAAAACTCAACTCACCCATCGCATAAAACGTGTTACAACATATCGAACAATTATCCTAAAGATAAAGAAATAATTAAAAACAAAAACCGAGCATTGAGTCGACGCTTTCCCGCGCACCGATAGCGGCCATTTTGGAAAACCCAAAGCTCGCTTCAATTTTATTTTCACGCCTGCAGTTCGCAGATACGCTGAAACTTTCATCGCAGGCTTTCACTAGACCCGAGAGCGAAACATAAATTGTCGACGGACGGCAGCCCATGTCTTTATTTTTCAAAAACAATGCACGTATGTCCATGTGTTTTTTTTTTGCCAAATGAATTGGTGTCTTTTAGTCAAGTTTATGGAAATTAATTTTTAAGAGTTGTTATGAATAGGTAAATTAGCTGATTTTTTATCGGTTTTTGATATGAAAAGTGAAATTTTCATAATCGATTTTACTGAAGTGTAACTTATTCCATATTTCCTAATGGCCGATTTTTATATTTTACCAACCGTTATTAGTTAACGTATTTAATAAGAAAGTGACGTCTTTGTGGATTAGTAAAGAAAGTCAAGTTTGACATTACCAAATCCTACGATTGGTAGGTAAACAATACGATCTGCGTGGGAAGCCATCGCCTCCTTTTGCGAGGGGGTGATGGCGACCAAAGAGGAAGCGGAGAGGGAGAGGGAGTGGTGTGCTCTTCTCCCTTCCCGCGCCAGACGCACCGGGCGCCAGACGGCGCGCGTACGTGATGACCTCCAACCGCCGCCCGACCAGTAACAGGCCCGAGAAGGCGGCGCGCAGTGTTCCGTGCGCGCTTCTCAGGAGGACGTGGGGCAAGGCCCCCAGAGGAGAGGTCCGCCGAGGGTTGGCGGACCGGGACCTGCCGGGGTTGCGGTGCATGCTTTTGCGAATCCCGTGACCCCCCGGCCTTAGATCAGAAGGAGGGACACCGTTGGTTTTTAGCCAGTAAGAGGGCGGCAGACCACCTCGCCTTCCCCGGGCGAAGGACATCCATGAGGATTTTCCGACGAGATAAAAAAAAGGTAAACAATACGATTCGTTTTTGGATATTATGGCAGCCGAGCATAACAGTTTGCTACTGTAGAAAGTCCATCCAATTTATTTTTCATTATATTTTAGTTTGTAAAACTGTTTTATTTTCTGTATATTGGAAGCAATCCTCTTACGGGTTTTAACTTCCCTATCACCGGAGTAATGTAAGTTCCTATTAGAAACAAGCAAAAAATACTCGTAGTGTACCTATACTTAGAAGGGATCAGGGGAAGAACAACTTTTGTCACATTTTTTATTTTTTTCAACTGGCAATGCAGTCTGAATGGTTATACCTTTCGCTATGTTCTGTCAAAACAACAGGGCAATAACATCCATAGTCTCCGAGCTTTCATGCTTTTAAAATATCGATACAGGGAAAAAAACACCCAATGTCCGGACCGTTCAGGAAAAATACAACCGTAAGATCATCAAGATCTTATCTTTTATTTAGTAATATCTCAGTTTGTTCATTAGGTGACAAAAGTGGTTCTTCCCCTGATCCCTTCTTATGTAACCACAAAACTATGTATAATAATACCCCAGGTAGATTTTTTTTATTTAATCGATTTACACGAATTATGCTTATTCCACGAATAAAGTAAGTTATTTTTTTTATAACCATACCATTTTTAATTTATCGTGGCTAATTAACAACCACGCGGATCATGTGATTTGCAAGGTCAAGCTGCGCTTGCCAAGGTCAGCCCGTAGATGAGTGACCATTCGTTACACATCGAGACCCCGTCGTACCTCGGAGATCACGTTAAACCGTCAGTCTCGGATGTCATACGAATCTACTGGCAGTCGCTCCGTGTAAAATACTGGTATTCAACCGCAACAGGTTAGACTGGAAGCTGACCCCAACATAGTTGGGAAAAGGCTAGCCAGAACAAACCATTTTTAACCGACTTCCAAAAACGGAAGAGGTTCTCAATTCGTTTGTATGTTCTTTTTTTTTTATGTTTGTTACCTCATAACTCCGTCATTTATAAACCGATTTAGATAACTTCTCTAGAGATTTGGTTAACCTAAAATTAAATAAAAAACATTTTAACAAAAATAAAACCGGCTTCAAAAAAACGATGAAATGAATAAAATAATTACCATATTATAAAATTACCAGTTTCAGAAGTCGGTGCCTTCAATTTGGTTCAGCGTGGATTAGCACCGACTTCTGAAACTGTTAATTTTATAATATGGTAATTATTATATTCTTTTCATCGTTTTTTTGAAGTCGGTTTTATTTTTGTTAAAAAGATTTTTATTTAAGTTTAGATTAACCAAATCTCTAGATAAAGTGCGAAACATAACTTCAATACTTACTTGTTATGTTATGCAGATTCTACACATAGAAACTTGAATCTAAACATAAACAACAACATTAGGTACATTACATTAGGCAAGAATACCGATGCTACTTCAATGGAAATTAATTACAAAATGTATCTACCAAAACTTACGACGCGGCGAGGTGCACACGTATTTGCTTAGTTATAAGTATATTAAAATAAACTGCAACGCTGCCCGTGATTCAAGTAACAGCCCGTTCACACAGCGGATCCATTTTAACGTATCCGTCGATACTGGATGTGTTGTTTACATCTGTACCGACGGATCAGTTAAACAAATGGCAGCTGCGTCGAATCTGGCAGGCAGGATACAATAAAAATAACGGATCCAGTATTTTTTACTGGATTCGGAATACTGTCGTGTATGTGAACTCGCTCATACAACTACAGACGCCATCACCAAAATAAAAACAGATCCGCTAAAACGGGTGCTGTAAACAGTTTCTGTGTGAACTAGCTGTAACCTAACGCTAAGTTTACCCGTATAAAGAAAGATTAACCCGTTTTCCTAACGTTACCCATACCATATCTCCAAACAAGGAAATCATACATAACATCACGGCTATATTCCTCGAAGGGTTGGACACAGGTGTATAGTAACACCCTCATTTCGCCAGTTATGTTTAAGTCCCATGTAATAGGGGGCGAGCCTATGGCCATTAACCGGGCACAAATCCAGACTCCGAGCTGCTACTGAGAAATTCCTAATGGAAAAACTCAATAACACTTTGCTCGACCTGGGGATCGAACCCAAGACCCCATGCTCAGCAGTCGCGCTTGCGACCACTAGATCAACAAGGCAGTCACAACAAGGAAATCCCTCATTTTATCGGAGACAGACCGCCCGTAATTGGCGACCAGCTATAGGGAAAATACAACACAACGCTGTTATCATAGGATTAATTGAAAATTCAATTACCAACACAATATTGGAAGCGGTTTACTTATTTGAGAGCATATTACTCATAACAACATCGAGTGCTTTTACCAACCGTGCAGATCATACGATTTGCAAGGTTAAGTTGCGCTTGCTACTGTCAGTCCGTGGATGGGTGACCATTCGTTACACATCGAGATCCCTCCGTGCGTCGGAGAGAGCACGTTCAACAGTCGGTCCCAGGTGTCATATAAATACCTATGACAGTAATTACGGGAAGTCAGAAGCCCGAAAGTCTGACAACTGGTCTAACCTTACGATATCGGCATTGCCCAGCAACAGGGTTGCGGAGGTCTGATGACAGTAAAATATTGGTATTCAGCCGCATCTGATTAAACTAGAAGCTGACCCCACCATAGTTGGGAAAAGACTAGGTAGTACATATTACTCATAACATAACTTCACGCCTGTATTCCCCGAAAGGTTGGGCAGAGATGTATAGTAACACCTTAATTTCGTCGTTACGTTTAAGTCCCATGCAATAGGGGCGAGCCTATTGCCATCAACCGGGCACAAATCCAAACCCTAGGCTGCTAATGAGGAATTCCACACGGAAAAACCCAACAACACTGCCCGACCTGGGGATCGAACCCAGGAACTCACGATCAGGCGCGCCGTGTTCCGTGCGCGCTTCTCAGGAGGACGTGGGGCAAGGCCCCACAGAGGAGAGGTCCGCCATGGATTGGCGGACCGGGACCTGCCGGGGTTGCGGTGCATGCTTTTGCGAATCCCGCGACCCCGGCCGAGCGGTCAGGAGAAGGAACACCGTTGGTTTTTAGCCGGTAAGAGTCCGGCAGACACCCTCGCCTTCCCCGGGCGAGGGACATCCATGAGGATTTTCCAACGAGAAAAAAAAAAAAAAGGACCTCACGATCAGCAAGCAGCGCTTGCCACCACTGGACCAAAGAGGCAACACTCATATCTGTGTATATCACTCATATCTGTGTATATCACTCATATCTGTGTATAATTATTTTGCAAAAGACAATGTGCTAGGAACTTAGTACACAACGCTATTTTTAGTAAATACCAAAGCCGAGGTACCTCATAAAGATTTTCATTAGAACTGTCTGTTCTTTATTACCGACTTCCAAAAAAAGGAGGAGGTTCTCAATTCGACTGTATGTATATTTTTTTTTGTATGTTTGTTCCGCGATATCTTTGCTAGTTGTGAACTGATTTTAATGATTCTTTTTTTGTTTTAGTGAAGATCTGATGAAGAACTTCGGAGATAGACAATTTGAAGTCGGTTTTATTTTTGTTAAAAAATTTATTATCCCGTGTGGGGACGGGTTAGAATATGAATCTCCCTCACCGCCCGCTGGGAATAGTCGCGTGTTGTAAGATTCAACAAAACCCAGTACGCTTAGCGGTAGGATCTATCTACACGGTCCGCCTGGCTAGCTACCACCGTCACATTAAAGTCCAGCGCGCTATTAACTGTGTTCCGTCGTGTGTATGTGAGAGCCAGGGAGATACAGGGGAATCCTTTTATATCTCTGTTCCTTGGATTCGTGTGCTCCATCTTAGATCCTATCTGCGCTTACCATCAGGTGAGACTAGGGTGGAAGGCAAACAAGACAATAATAAAAAAAAAACGTAAAATCTCTAAGTTATATGCTAATTTATGTTACGGTAAGTTCCCCACTAGAGTACGGAGTGCATGGGATGTGCCATGCTTGTCTAAGTAAATAGTCATTTGCGGTCCACTGATATACATAGATCCAGGTCGTACCCAGGGGGGTGTTGGGATTCAAATGCCCCGAAAACTCAGATAATTAAATCACTTTTAAAATGTATAAATTAAAATGTATACTCTCGTTATTGTAACCGATTTTCTTATTCAGAGTTCAACCCTTGATCAGAACCCTAATAATTAAGTAATGTTTACTTTTATTCGGTTTATTTTTATACTGTTCTTTCTAACAACTAGTAGATCTATAACTTTCGTGAGATAATCAGTAGATTGTCTAGACTAGTAAGTCTAGACTAGTCGGGCAATCCCGGAAAATGCACGTGAGTAAACCATAACTAATCATAAATAACTAGTAAATCTGTTTAGTAATATGTGGATAACGTTGTGAGTAGTGTATTTATTACCTCTATTATTAAGTTCTAACCTATGTTTACTTATTATTACACTGCTGTTTGTTGTCCTTAAATAAATAAATAAACCCCCTCCGAACAAAATTCCTGGTTACGACTTTGGCGTAGAAACCTATAGAAGCCAATGTTGAAATTAGAAATTAAAGCAAAATGCGGGTTACGATAGAATCTTGATAGTATATCCCATCTTTTTATTAGTTCCGCAAGGACGAATCCAAACGATCACTATCCCAGTTACTATTAATGCGAAGGTGAGTCTGTACGTTTGCTTCATTTTCACGGCTAAACTACACAAACCGACTTTGATGATTACATGCTAGAGAAGACTTGATGTATATGATAACAGGCCAGGTTGGTAGCACCTTAAACCGACGAGAATACATGAGGAGGTCAATTAATGTAGATGAAGCGAAAAGCGTGTATCAGGATCAAAGTAGGTAGAAATCTATAGTCTCTGCCTACCCTAATGGAAAAGAGGCGTGATTTTATGTATGTATGAAGACTTGATACCCGGAGAAGTAGGTACCTATATTAGAGTACTTTACAATCCGGATAATTAAGCTTTGGAGGCTCGTGGCTAATTACCGCGCCGATCATACGGTTTGCGAGGTACGCTTGCCACGGTCAGTCTGTAGATGGGTGAGCGTTCGTTATACATCGAGACCCCTCCGCGCCTCGAAGAGCGCTTTAAACCGTCGGCGTCGGGTGTCATAAGAATACCTATGACAGTCGTTACGGGTAGTCAGAAGCTCAAAAGTCTGACAACCGCTGGATATCGGCATTGCCCAGTAACTGGGTTGCGGAGGTCTGATGGCAGTCTCTTCGTGTAAAATACTGGTATTCAGCCGCATCTGGTTAGACTGGAAGCTGACCCCAACATAAGGAATACTAGGAGAAAGATAATTAAGCTTTGAAATTTAATTTAGCTAGGCATTGGTGTCGATTCCGTTGCACATTTTGACAGTACTAAACTAGACTAAACGCAACTGTCACTTTCTTTTTCTATTGAAACAGAAAGAGACAAACACTCTTAGTTTAGTTTCGTCTTCTCAAAGTGCGCAACAGAATCGACACCATTCACTTACTTAAAAGTAATATAAGGGCGGGTACAGACTGCAACGTAACATGCAATGTAACATGAAAGGTATGTAGTACGCACGCGTAGTGTGCACAGTTCATGCGCGCAAGGCGTCCACACTATGGAAATTCTGTTACATTGCATGATACATTGCGACAATGTGGACAGCAAATTCTTTCATTACGTGTTACATTGCATGTTACATTTCGGAAGTTCCCTGATCCCTTCATATATACATATATATTACAATATATATATATATATATATGTTAGTATTATGTCGATGTATGGTGTGTAATATATATTTTGCAGCAGTACACCACGGACTACCCCCCCTATCTTATTCATTGACTTCCTGTTCATCCAAAGGTTGTCTGGTAGATATCGCTATCAGCAATAAGACCGCCATTGTACCCTTTAATGTTTATTATTGTATAAGAGCTGTGTTACAATTTTGGTGTACAATAAAGTATATTCTATTCTAAGTCTGTACCCCGCTTTATATGAGCATTTCACACTAATTTTTAAGGGAATTGGCAGGAGCTCAGTAACATCACCTTATCTTATAGGTACATTGATATCGAACGTCAACATTACCCGTATTCCTCCATTAGCACTTGTAATGGTATGCCCCGATTGTATCTAGTTGTCGAGATACAACGTAATTACTTGTTAATGTGTTTTCAGTACAGTACAATAGCTACCTACATAGTATTACACTTTGTAACCCTCACGGGGTGAGTATGATATACCTATAATTAAGAGAATATAACTTTTAATATAATATTTTTAAATTAAACTATTTCATTATTGACTGCCTTGTTGGTCTAGTGGTAGCAAGCGCGACTGATGAGCGTCAGATCCTGGGTTCGATCCCCGGGTCGTGCAAAGTTTTTCCATTAAGAATTTCTTAGTAGTAGCCCTGAGTCTGGATTTATGGCCGTTGGATGGCAATAGGTTTGACTCCTATTACATGGGACTTAAACATAACTGGCGAAACGAGGTTGTGCTAATAACACCTCTGCCAAAGCCTTCGAAGAATACAAGGCGTGATGTTATGTTATGTTTTAAATTAAAAAACAGGTGACTTGACTCGTTGAAACGGAATTATTACATACAACTTTTTATATGAATTAAAACAAGTTGCATTTCAATTGTTTTTCTGCAGACACTTCAAATACGTCAACATTGTAACTCGGTAAACGATCTTTGTTAAAATTCTCACTATATAATAAGAATGTAATATTATGTATATGTATGTAATATTATCATAATATTCCATATTTTCTCCGACCTTATCTTACAGCTATTTCACACAGAAACAGTTTATAGGACCTGTTTTAGCGGATCCGTTTTTATTTTGGTGATGGCGCCTGCAGTTGTATGAGCGAGTTCACATACACGACAGTATTCCGAATCCAGTAAAAAATACTGGATCCGTTATTTTTATCGTATTATGCCTGCCAGACGTGACGTAGCTGCCATTTGTTTAACTGATCCGTCGGTACAAATGTGAACAACACATCCAATACCGACGGATCCGTTAAAAACGGATGCGCTGTGTGAACTGGCTCTTACTCCCAAAAAACATAAAATATAAACCAAACGCGATTGAAATCATCTTACATACTTTCATTCTATTACGCCATAAATCAGATTACTACATCGGAGGTCAAATAACCACAAAAACCATTGAATAATGTCTCGTCAACTAAAATTACAGTACTAAAATGATAGTATCCTTGATGTCGATGCCTTAGGTAATATCGGATCTAACGGTCAATAAAATTGAAAGATATGATCCCCAAATTTATCAGTGACCCCCCGATATCGTAACCCACGAAATTTCACGGACGAATACCGCCCCGAGCCGTATAAAGTTTGCTCAAGAATTGATACTTAAGTAAACACGATTTTGTTTACAGAAAAAATAAACATTAAATGGAATCTCTGTTGCCAAACATGACACGTCATAGTGTGAAAGATTTTGTTATTTCTGTGTATCAAATTGGGTACTGTTTACTTTAAGGATTGATAAAAATAAGTGAGTGAACGGCGGTGTTAAAGGAAACCATTGGATAGATAGATATACTTTATTGCACACTAAAAGAAATAAAACAGAAGGAAAACACATAATTAGGAACAGTACAAATGGCGGTCTTATCGCTTAAAGCAATTTCTTCCAGACAACCATTGGATGGAAAGAATTGTTAAGAAAAATATAAAGGGCAGTTTGCAGCGTACAAATATGTAACCTACTAAAAATCGGGAATCAACTAAATAATAAGATGCATTGAACCAATATAGTTCTATGGGTTGATCAATTTATAACTACAGATAATTGTTCTAGTCTTGTTGGTCTAGTGGTCGCAAACGCGGCTGCTAAGCATGGGATCCTGGGTTCTATCTCCAGGTCGGGTAAAGTAGCATTGGGTTTTTTTAGCAGCCCGGAGTCTGGATTTGTGCCCGGTTAATGGCAACAGGCTCGCTCCTTATTACATGGGACTTAAATATAGCTGGTAAAACGAGGGTGTATTAAAACACCTCTGCCTAACCCTTCCGGGATAAGGCGTGATATTATGTTATGTTATAATTGTTCCGGCGCTGGAGGTGTGTGCATGTAAAATTATTGTCTGTAAAGGCACCAAAGATACTAGAAATCCAAGTAAAAAAAAAACAAGGATTTAATTAGACCAAGACATAGGTATAGAAACAATGTCTCCTTACAAGTTAATCACATTTCTGATGTTTGAAATGCCATAACATGAGAAAAATATTAAACACACTACACTTATCTCTAACTAAAACCTACGTTCTTTCCGGATGTATTCACCACATAATCATGAAAGTATGTAGGTATCTAAGTATATAATGTCCCTTGCATGTTAAGTAGTACTCTAAGCGACACAGAAAATACGATACCGGCTGAATTTACCTACGATAATAACTTATCGATCGCTGCAACTTACAAGACCGCACCTGAATTTGAGGAGGCGAACGATATTATAAACGTTTCCAGAAATACATAACTAAAACGTCATGATTGTGACTTATAAACTTAGTTTATGTCTCCAGTTTTAGTCGAGTACAAGTTTTTAGTTACTACTGTATTTATGAATGACATTAAAGGCCCGTTTATAAGTTCTCAGTCTTGTTTAATGTAGTTACGTGCTTGTTGAGTCACTCGAACCGTGTAAACAAGCAGTTTAGTCGTTAGTCGAGTCTTTAGCATAGACAGACACATTGATCTTTTAGGTACCTATTAGGGTCAGGTTTAGTGCCAGAGCTCTATTGAAGCCGTCTAAAGAAGCTGAATTAAATGTTGATAAAACTGTATCATAGGTATTTTGAAAGGTTTTCAGCACACCGTCGTGTTAATTAATACCTATATAGGTAGGTGATGGTGGGTGATATTTTATCCTGTCGAGTCCATCCTAGTTATCCAGCAACTTTACGACTTGTTGTTCATATATTTTATGGGATTTACTGCGCAGAGCGTGAAAACACCTTTTCCTCTAGTTGGGCTTCATATGTGGCATGTGTGAACTCACTGAACCCAAGCAACCAGTAATGAAAGGTAAGATAAATTGTTTACCTGATCCTAGTACAATTTTAGATAGACTTTAAGAATTTAAACTTACCTACCATACATCCAAATAAAAATTAAATTGTACTAAAAATTATATTCTCCACAAAAACATTAAAACAAGAACATAAGTTGATACTCCAAGCATTGTTAGACGACACAAAGTCAGTACATGAGGTTGCAAGACTTGCAAGTGCATCGTAGGTAAGTACTAGCAGACAGTACTCGTCGCAACGAACCGAATGAGACGTGAAATTCGGCACTTTGAATTTACGATGCCTCCACGCCGCCTTATAGTTACTTCTGACCTTTGCTTTATTTTATATTAAAATTTATAGTACCTACGTGTAGGTACTTTAATATGGATCGTTGGATTTTTTTCATAAAACGAGCAAACTATTTTGCAATTACGTCTAACTAAAGCATTAGTTAGATAGGAAAATTATCGTGCTAACTAGATGAGTTAAGTAAAAAATCTCGACGAATAGGGGTATATAAATATATTATAGGATCATGACACTTATTACTATAATTTAATTATATTAGTAGGTAATTAAAATGCTAGGTTCTTAATTTCATAACATTTTTGCATTGTTAACTTCTCGATCTCTTTTCATATTAAGAGGATAAGTAACATCTTTCCAGAATAGGATATCTTTTCTAGTTCTATCCACATTTCTATCCACCTGTCAACCCCTTCGATATAAAAGGCGTTATGATATTACCCGATTTACACATACATTAGTTAAGCAGTGAGTTAACTTGCCGATATAATAAACTAATGGTCAAATTCTCAAACGCTACTCATATTTAAGTTACCGTTAAGTCTCGTGCTGTCACTCTCACTTCCCTTTAAAGTGACAGCGACAGCACGAGATTTAACGGCAACTTAAAATTTAGTAGCGTTTGAGTATTTGACCATTAGTTAAGCAAGTACTAAACCTAATTCGCCAATATAGTTCAAATTAAGTTTTCTATTTAATTCGCCTAATCAGGAACTCAAATTCGCTACTTAAGTGTTTAATGTGTAAATCAGACTAAGTGTCGAATTATTTAATACTAGCTGTGTCCTCACGGCTCCGCCCGTAGCCTATGTTACTCAGTGATAATGTAGCTTTCTAACGGCAAAAGAATTTTTGAAATCGGTCCAGTAGTTTTTAAGTTTATTCGTTACATACAAAAATACAAATCTTTTCTCTTTATAATATTAGTAAAGATTAGTATAGATAGTATAGATCAAAGGGATTTTAAATTATGTAAACACTTGCAAACTGTCAATAATTCCCACCCTCAGTTCTCACCATTTCCCTTAATTTTTCCTCCTACCCGCAAGTGTTGCCGTTTTGTACCCGACCCACATTTGCTTCTTCCGTTCGTTCGCGACCGCCGAGATCGATACATTGTCTCCGCTAAATTTAATTAAGTGTATAAAAACCGATTAAACTTTTCTTATATCGCTGTGTTCGTAACCTAACCTAGATAAATATTCGCCGTAGTGAACAGTGAATTAGTGATCTACGATCGAGAGGCTGCTGTTCTGCTGATCCACATGGACGGCACGTGCCTACACTGTCACACTTGCAGGTTAGTTCGTTCGTTCTGCCTAGCCTTTTCCCAACTATGTTAGGATCAGCTTCCAGTCTAACCAGATGCGGCTGAATACCAGTATTTTACACGGAGCGACTGCCATCAGACCTCCACAACCAAGTTACTGGGCAATGCTGATATCCTAAGGTTGGACCAGCGATCAGACTTTCGGGCTTTTGAGTACCCGTAACGACTGTCATGGGTATTCGTATGACACCCGGGACCAACAGTTTACCGCGCTCTCCGAGGCACAGAGCAGTCTCAATTTGTAACGATCGATCAACCATCCACGGACTGACTTAATTAGCCGCGAGCCCCTCGCACACTTGCAAGTTAGTCCTATTCTAATTATTAGGTTAGTCATATTCGTTATTTCCCTCTCGCTCACGCACATTATCTGTGAGTGAAAAACAATTAGTAGATCGGCCATTTCTATAATTACGTCAAGAGGCTTGTTAATAAAATTATTTTCACCGACTGTTCGTTGAGGTGGTCTATTAGAAGTTTTGAAGCCCATGTTTAATAGTGGATATTAACGTGCTAGTTTTAGATAAGTGGCATATCGTAAGAGGCTTAAGCTTGAAAGGTTAAAGTATAAAGTTAATCCTCTGCAGACTAACGGGGTGTCCTGCGTAACCGAAAAACAGGACACCCCGTATGGCTATAGGCCGGAATTTCTTAGTATGGTTCATGGGCCCTCTAGTGGTCCATAACATAAATGACGGGGGTCCACGGCCACGGGCTCACCCATTTAACATACTTATTGTAGTATTAAAAATTTTGTCACTCGTTTTTATTATACAGTAGTTTGTAAAATGCACTACATTTTTGAAATATTAAAAGTGGTCCGTGACTTAAAGTTTACAAATTGCTTCTTACAGCTAGTTCACACAGAAACTGTTTACAGGACCCGTTTTCATTTTGATTATAACACCTGTAGTTGTATGAGCGAGTTCACATAGACGACAGTATTCCGAATAAAGTAAAAAATACTGGATCTATTATTTTTATCGTATCCTGCCTGCCAAGTGGGACGCAGCTGCCATTTGTTTAACTGATCCGTCGGTACAGATGTGAACAACACATCCAGTACCGACGGATCCGTTAAAACGGATCCGCCTTGTAAACGGGCTCTTAGAGGCTAAGCTCTTTGTGGTTTTTAAACAATTTCAATAAATACAATATTGTCTAAGCCTATACAATACAATAGCGTCGATATTGTGGTCACAAATAAATAATCTATTTATTTTTATGGCCCATTCTTAACATAAAAAGTTTTATTGTTATAAAAGAAAATTCATTGTATAGGTACCTAGGTAGTCTTGAGAAATTCTCTTCTTTTTGCATAACCTATTGGTTTTACACACAAATATGAATTAGATATTTTATCAACAATAACACTGTTTTTTGTTACTTTGAAAGATATAATATTATTTTTTAGTTCTATTTCTAGATAAAATAAAGTGACAATTTGCCCGTTGTCTAGGATCTTGATCTACCTACGCATTTTCAATCTAGCACAAGAATTAGTAGATAGGTTTTGTTGCGGATTCACTATAAGATTTTTTTATTCAAATTTTTTCAACACGCTCATAAAGTGGCTCTTATTGGACCGCTTTTAGGTTCGTAATGTAGCTTATTGCGGATTAGTCCGGTAAAATGTACTTACCACAGATTAATGATACGCCTAAAAAATAATACCTACTTAAACTTTTTTATTATAAAAATAGAATAATAAACTGTGTCAGTTAAAATACCATAAATAAACATTTCATTTCATAAAATTATTTATTTTTGTCAGCAATTTAACATTAATTAATGTAGGCCACGCATAAAATTACATTGTTTAATGTGTGACGATGGGCGACCGTCGCGCCACCCCGCGGCATTGTTGTCACTTTTGGTACTGTCATATTTGTTCAGTTACTTTTTTTGCACGCGTGTTTTCTTTCGCTCGCCTATTTTCTACCTTTCATTGCATCCTGCTATTTTCCTTATCCCTCGCTTACAATTAATTTGTGTTATAAACACAAAAATAATCAGTTGATTTTTTTTTTATATTAGGCTGTTTGCCCTGTCGTCTTTCACCTGCGCGCGCATAGCTAACTCGGCCCCGGGCACCACAGATTAATTATATATGTTTACATAGAAATCCACGCGCCATTTTTTATAAATTCTTTTGTATTAAAGACTTAGTCTGTTATTTTCCTCGCAAGTGTGTTGAAAAACGTCGTATGAAACGCGTGTGCATTGATCATTAACTTATCGCACTCGCCTGCGACTCGCGCGCACCGCGCCGACCACCTCGTATATCGCCTCGACTATAAGGACCAACACAGCACACTTATATCATAATGTACTATTACGGCACAGCTTAGAAAATTTGTGTGATATCTATTGCTGAAAAATACTGCGCGAAAATTAAATATTCTGTTGGAAAACATAAAAACTGCATCGAAATAAAATTACCTGGACAACAACGCGTGGCTTGAATAAGATAAGTCGCAGTTTTAGGTACTTTTTATTTCACAGCCAAATTCGTATCATAATAAATTACTGAAAGGTCTGAAACCTGACCTACTTTACCTTATAAAACTTATCGTTATTCGTACGAGTACCTAATAGGTACGTAATAAATATAAACACAAATAAGATTTAGACACAGTGGCGTAGCGTGCCTTGGCGGGGCCCCGTATAAAAATTTGTTTGGGGGCCCTTAGGAAGGGTAAAGATTTCTCACAAAAGAAAAAAAAATGTTTGCATAAAATTAAAAGAAATATTTATTCATCATAATTATCTATCTGTCACTTTTTCCAAAAATTTTAGAAACAATTCAAATTAAATATACACTCTGCTTGCCTTTCTTCGGCAAACTGATGTATTAAATCATTTATAGCCATGGACCTATTATACTAACGTTAGTATAATACGTCTATGTTTATAGGTGACTAGCTTTTGCCCGCAGCTTCGCTTACGTGTTTTTATTTTCACCCCCTTAGGGGTTGAATTTCGAGAAATCCCTTCTTAGTGTATGTTTACGTCACAAAATGAACCTACTGTCAAAATTTCAAGTTTCTAACCCCAGCCGTTCAGGCTGTGCGTTGATAGATTAGTCAATCAGTCAGTCAGCTTCTCCTTTTATAAGTATAGATGATGACTTTAGTTTTTCTAAAGTTTTTGCCTCTATGGACAATAGAAACAGGTCTGACAGTTTTTATAGAATTTTGCTTACGCACGTTGGGGGCCCCGTATAATTGATACGGCAGATACGGCGGTAGCTACGCCCCTGTTTAGACATTACCTATTTCGCAATCCGAAATTACGTATTCGAATTTACGTAAGTAGATAGAATAAAATCAAATCTTAGTTTGAAGTTTGCGATAATCATTTGATGTAGTTTTCGCAGTTGACTATAAAATATAAAACAGGTGACGCTTCAGCTTAAAATAGTCAAATTAAATCCTTAAATTAAATAAAATCACCCAAAAAGTTAATTTATTTGTCTACCAAAAATCTTTAAACTCAACTTGGATAATAAACTGTCAAAATGTTAAGTCGAAGCAGATTAATTAATTAAACTATGGCTATACTTGCTTTGTCCGCCTTAACCTCGTCTGTGAGTCAAGATAAAAGCTATTTGAAAGTCGCAAGGTGAGCCTGATTATTATGAAAATGTGAACACCATCTTATTAGCGCTGCGCTCGGAAAGTATTGTATGTCCCATCGACACCCCGGCCCCCGACGAAGAAGCCATCTTGCCTTAATTATTCCGCGTTTTTCTCAAATAGTCTAGACGAATTTGATGTTATAATTTTATCAAATATATTTCTGGGACACGAATTTCAAAATAAGTGATTGTAAAATACCAGAGGGGCTCGTCGCTAATTACTAACCGCGCAGATCATACGATTAGCGAGGTTAAGCTGCGCTTACCGCGGTCAATCCGTGGATGGGTGACCATTCGTTACACATCGAGAATCGCCCGTGCTTCGGAGAGCACGTTAAACAGTCTGTCCCGAGTGTCATACGAATACCTATGACAGTCGTTACGGGTAGTCAAAAGCCCGAAAGTCTGACAACCGGTCTAACCTTAGAGTATCGGCACTGCCCAGTAACTGGGTTGCGGAGGTCTGATGGCAATCGCTCTATGTAAAATACTGGTATTCAGCCGCATTTGGTCAGACTGGAAGTTGACCCCAACATAGTTGGGAAAAGGCTAGGTAGATATTATACCTATATAAGTGATTGTAAAATATAATAAGTAGAAATTCACAGCCTGATTTCACACACTGCTAAGTAGTGCTAAGTTTTTTTTGTGTAAGCTTCTCTCTGCATGTGCCATTTTGCCCAGTCCTGCGCTAATATTAGATTGGTATAGAGGTCTGAATAGCTTATAACATAGTGTCACATATTTTGGGAAGAGCGCTGGTGTCTGAAATACAGATATCCCTTATCTAGTTCAGGCGGATATCTTGTCGTCTGGTATAGGTACTGATGGAATCTCTATTTTTAAGATACATCTTAAAAATAGAGATTACTTCAGTACTTATACCTATATATATCATGAAAATAAATAGCATCCATGGATGTTACAAATATGCATCATACATAACATACATACATAAAGTCACGCCTTTTTCCCATGGGGGTAGGCAGAAACTGTAGTACCTACGCCACATGCTACGACCCTTACATACTCCTTTCGCTTCATCATACATTCATACATCTTGTCATACACGCACGCCGGTTGAGAGTACTACGCACCTGTCCTTTGTGAAGAACATCACTAATAACATCAATGTACGTCCTTCTAGGACGTCCTCTAGCGGCGTTTCCATTGACATCCGCCTTATAAATTCCTTTTATTAATCGCCGTTCAGTCATTCTCTCAACATGACCAAACCACCTAAGCATACTGCTTTTAATTTTTGTCACTACATCATCTTTTAAACCTCAACTTTGTCTAATCCCATCATTCCTCAATGTATCATACAAATCTATAATAATATAATATTATTTATAATAAAGTACCTATGTTTATGATGCATGCGTAGGTACCTAACACTAGCTACACTTAGTATCAACCACAAAGGTGCGTCTTTTATAACTCTTTTTAACCGACTTCCAAAAAAGGAGGAGGTTCTCAGTTCGTCTGTATGTTTTTT
Organism: Amphipyra berbera; assembly: GCA_910594945.2. Taxonomy (NCBI): domain Eukaryota; kingdom Metazoa; phylum Arthropoda; class Insecta; order Lepidoptera; family Noctuidae; genus Amphipyra; species Amphipyra berbera. The sequence goes on along the minus strand of OU343122.1, from coordinate 9,823,339 downwards.
TCTTTTTTTAATGTTTGTTACCTCATAACTCCGCCATTTATAAACCGATTTAGATAGTTTTTTTTTTATTTGAAAGGATATACTTCCAGATTGGTCCCATTTAAATTTGGTGAAGATCTGATGAAGAACTTCGGAGATAGACAATAGAACTCCTCAATGACGAACAGTACGCATAATGTGATGATGTGATTATGTTACGAACAGCGTCTTTAGTAGGTCCAACCATATTTTATAATTAAGGCCACTAAAACGAAAAAAATAATAAACATTTTAAGAAAAATAAAACCGACTTCAAAAAAACGATGAAAAGAATAAAATAATTACCATATTATAAAATTAACAGTTTCAGAAGTCGGTGCCTTCAATTTGGTTCAGCGTGCATTAGCACCGACTTCTAAAACTGTTAATTTTATAATATGGTAATTATTTTATTCTTTTCATCGTTTTTTTGAAGTCGGTTTTATTTTTGTTAAAATGTTTTTATCAAGTAGTATACAGCAATATCTCCCTAACAACATTTTTTACGTAGTCCATTAAGTCGCAGCTTAAAAAATGAAAAATCTTTATTGGTATTTTCGCCGCTGTAGTTAACAAATGCCATAAAAATTTCATAGGTGACTCCCATGAAACATAAATTGTGGGTGTTAATACACTCGGGGACAACGACATACTCAAGCTTACACGAGAGGCACTAAGGAAGATTTGTTACAACTTTAGTGTGATAATGTTTTAACAAAGGTTTTTGGCGTGCTACGTTTTCTGAGAATGTGTATGTGTTTGTGTTACTGAAGACAAGTTATAATAATATGTTTTTCGAAGATAAGACACTAATCCCAGTCATCTTTACATAGTATAAAACAAAGTCGCTCCCGCTGTCTGTCTGTCCCTATGTGTATGCTTAGATCTTTAAAACTACGCAACGGATTTTGATGCGGTTTTTTTTAATAGATAGAGTGAATCAAGAGGAAGGTTTATATGCCCCACGTTAGTATCTACATTGCACCCGTGCGAAGCCGGGGCGGGTCGCTAGTAAATAATAATTAATGAAAAACGTATTCGTCATAGTCGCTGTTATACATATTTTCCTTTCATATCTACATTTAGTAAAACAAGTAGTTTAATGTTTTACAATTCCCACAGTTAAGTCATCGATGAGTTCAGTAAACCATCCTACAATTAGATACCTACAAATACGACGACCATGTTCTAAATCAAACGCATTATTCATTCATTCTTCGAAGCATCCATAATTCATTTCAACAGCTCCATACAAAATCAAACATCAAAAATCTCACAGCCGCCTATGTATAAATGACAAGAGAATTTTTCAGAACATTTTCCCATAAATATGATAAGGGGAGGGTTCCTCAGTTGGTAAAGCGGTACGACACCCATAACTTTGCCGCGGGCAGTCTGGATCTGGTGCATGAGCATACATTCTTTATTAAAATATATCATCCCTCGTTGATTTACTGTGAGATTGGCTTGCATTTTGTGCAAGCTTAGTTTTGAAACTGTGATTTAAGTGTACCTACCTACCTAGTATTTTGCCCTGATACTTACAGCGCAACTTACGAACTATTTGGTGTGTATATGTGTGGTCAATTAAACGTAATAACAGGATTTAATAAAAAAAAATTACAGATAAAGTCATAATACTTACTAATCTTGAAATCTGAATCTTCCGTGTTACCTACTTGCATTACTTCCTATCTTTGCAATGACTTTTATTAGGTAGGTACTAGCTTTTCCCCCACAGCTTCGCTTGTGTGATTTTTTTTCACCAGCTTAGGGGAGGAATTTTGAAAAATCCTTCCTTAGTGGATGCCTACGTTATAAAAAGTACACGCTGCCAAAATTTAAGGTTTATTAATGTCCCATTGACGTAAGCCAACTCTGCTCCCATTTTTAAAAATGGACACAGACAAATTTATAAATGTAAACAAAATGTGAAAAACAGTACTACACACTAAATTAAACTTATAAGACTTTTTAACCCCGTTAGGGGATGAATTTCAATAAAATACGAAACACGTCTTGCATAAATTCTGTTAAAAAAGGTTTATGCAAAATTTGAAGTAGATTGGACCAAGGAATCATGTTGTCCCATACAAACTTTGCCCCCCTTTTTCACCCCCTTAGGGGTAGTATTTCGGAAAATCCTTTCTTATCGGATGCCTACGTCATACAAAGAACACACTCCAAGTTTCAGGTCTCTACGATCAGCGGCTTAGGCTGTGCGTTGATCCGTCAGTCAATCATTCAGGACAAAGCATTTTATATGTATTGATAGATTAGATATGTAGGTACCTACCTTTTCATAACATAACATCACGCCTGTATTCCCTGAAGGGTTAAGCAAAGGTGTACCTATATTAACACTCACATTTCGCCGTTATGTTTAAGTCCCATGTAATAGGGGGGCAAGCCTACTGCCATCAACCGGGCACAAATCCAAACTCCGGGCTGCTACTGAGAAATTCCACACGGAAAAACCCAATAACACTTTGCCCGACCTGGGGATCGAACCCAGGACCTCACGATCAGCAGTCGCGCTTGCCACCACTAAACCAACAAGGCAGTTGACCATGACCCACCTGTTAAATGTATTTTTGGGGAAGAGAATGCCCTGGGCACCATGCTGGGCACCAGGGGCGGCCATTGCGAGGCTCCGGGCGGATAGATTTTTGCGAGGCCCTTTACTTTATGGAATTCGTTTTAATAATGATGCTTAACGAGAAATGCAAAGTTATAAATTAATTAATTTAGAGTTTTAAAATTGTTATTGGAAATTAATATTTTTCTACTTGGGTTGTTACGCGAGTGCGCGAAGCCCCTGCAAAAGCGAGGCCCCGGGCGGTTGCCCTGATCGCCATCCTCAAAAGCCGCTGGTCACTTAATTGGCGGTACCTAAGTTTTGTGGTAGTATGCTCTTGTTTTACAGGGTCCTATGATATCTAAAACATAATGGTGAAATGAGGGTGTTACTATAAACCTCTACCTAACCCTTCCGGGAATACAGGCGTGATGTTGTTTATGGTATGATATCTATGGGAAAAAGACCAATTTCTAGCCATGGATAACAAGACGTGTGTAATAACACATTATCATACCTAGGTACTCCTTATTTTACCTTAAAAAGCTCGTTCTTTACACAGTCGCAATAGAAAAGATAATTATCATTTTAACTTTCCACTAAAAATCACATTAAACAGACAAATAGCGATAAAGCAGGTAATTTAGATAGGGGAATGGATACAAATGTAAATAAATCTCGCGCTCGCCGTAAATTTCATGGGCCCTAGGTAACCCCAGCTGTTAATGTGGTATCGTACACTTCTTGACCACCGCTTACTACAATATTTCACTTGATTTAATACCACTAACGTTATTTCAAATGCTTTTTATTATTATTCTATTTAAGGTAGGTACTCTATTACTTTTTAATCAACTAGGTACAAACGGTACGTATTACGCATATTTCTTGGGATTACTGTATAAAATTGTAAAATACATAGGTAATAAAAGTTCTACCCATCCTTTATCTCCTAAAGTAAGTACGCTGAGTTTAGACATCAGTGATGAATTCTGTAAGTGACTCAATCTTGATTCACATCTCACTTTTACTACCTACCTCGGCTTAGACGCAAAACATCCACTTCCCACAATGTCTACCGTTCGCAAAACGTCCATTTCTCACAATGTTTCTTTTAAGCGTCGCTTTCGCAGATTGGCCAAATGTCCCCTTCGCAAAATACCTACCGTTTCAAATTTTTGTAAGTAAATATAAAACTATAATTTTCTAGGGACATGAGTACATAAATTCTATTCTTTGCTACTATGTACTCATAAATTTTACCCAAACAATAGTAAACCGCTACCAATTTACATCTCTATACATACATGTTTTGAAATATAGGTGCACAGAAACTTTCCGGGTACACCTTTCATACCATCAAACTGAATTAAAAGGATGTCCAGTGAAGATATGATCTCTACTGAATTTTGTCCCTTTTATAACGGCGGGTATGAAGCGAGCTTCGAACCATATTCGTTATAGATTGTCAGGGCGGACGCGGCGCATCCAATTTCGCGTTAACATTATCTATGTTGTTGCAGCAACTCAGTCTTCTCAATTAAAAGCCTATCTCTACAAAATACTCCCTAAAATATAATTAACATTTGACAAGCAAAGTTTAATTACGACATGATACTTGGAAGTTGGAACTTTTGTTAAATAAAAGTGATTGATTCGTCGGTATAAAGTTCAAAAGTTGAGACTGAACTATGTTACGAAGCGTTATTTCAACAGAATTATTTAACTAAAAGGAAAGGAGTATCTATGGTGTTTTTTTTTTCTAAAAATCTAAATAAGGCTATGTTCAGGGAAGACGTTAGATGAAATTGACCAATAAAACCCAGTTTAAAAATCCAATAAGGATCATAATTTATTTAAAAAATGATATATTACACTTTACAATTGACCGAACTCGTGTTAATGTGGCGGGTCTACCATAATAATCGATAATTTAAAATTTCGAGTATCACAGTTCTCTTTTCATGTATGTAATGGTGCTATTTTTCCGATAAAGAACATCCAAAATAAAACTACACTAGTAAAAGTGCCCACAATATCGTGTAACACTTACGAACCGTGATGAAAGCGTATTTATAGTAATATGTAATGATAATAACACCATTCATGATGTTAATAAAACATTTAAAATTCAACTGGAGTCAATAATGACAATGCTAAAATTTTATATACTTAAATTGTCTTTATTAAATTCATCAGGTCCAAAAAATGTATGAGCATTCCTGAATACATTATTCTATTAATAATATTATATAATATCTATCTCTGTTAGGTTTATCCAGCCACATTAACAGTCGTATTGACCGATGCATAAAAGCATCCTACACATACATTCCATTGGTAATAACTATAACATTCTAGTAATATGTACAACTTTATTTACAACGTTGAAACTCACGATTTTACTGCCACTTTGAATAAGACACGTTGTGATAATAAAACCAAATTTTATATTGCTTCATATACATCTTTATGTGTAACACACAAAATATCAAAATGACAGGAAAACTGTTAGTTTTGGCCTACACATATTCACGTTCCTTGGTCTAACAAACTTTGTTACAAATCAGCAAGACATGGCTGCAATGCATGAGTTAACACAAAAATGCTTTTGAAAAATAATGAAAAATATGATATGACATTTGCATATGAATGTTAAAAATGTTTTCTACAATGATAATTACAGTATTCTTAATATACCCCGTTCAGTTTTTTTAAGATTCAGACAGATTGACAAAGTATTCTCATTTCCTTACAAACAAAAATGATTCGCATACAATATGCAATAACTAACCGCTCAACAGTGAGTCACACTATCGAGCTTGTGAGATCATTAACATCGCATCTCGTGTTATTTTACTGTACACTGACGACATGACTACTTACCAGGCGGAATCGCAATACAAAATCATTGAATATGATTATTATATGGTAGAGTAACAATAACAATCAGAATATCCACAGACACTGGCTTGGTATCATTCAATTAAACACAGGAATTAATATCATAACAGCACATGCTTGTGTCCATTGTCTATAACAGGCCTACGTTTCGTGATTCCATCGAACTAAGTTCTCGACTTTGAACAGCAAATGTGGTCAGTCAATAAAATCACACTAAAATGTCACCAAAACTCGCACTTTACTAGCTGTGGTTATTAGCGTTACTGTACATCACTGAGTTGTTAACTCTCTTCATACTTATTGAGGCACTGCTTCCGTTTTTTTCTAGTCCCGCCAAAAAGTCTTCCAAAAGTTTGGCAAGGGCCTTACGCTTGAACCGTAACGACTCGTTTATAACTTCGCGTATCACTTCCTTTTTAACGTCCACACCACCTTGTAATTGTTTTAAATTTTCAAACAGTTTCGTGTAATCTGTAAATAAAAACATTATTTAGTAAAAATCAAAAGTTTGTTTCATCTAGCCTTTTCTCAATTATGCTGGGGTCAGCTTCCAGTCTATCCAGATGCGGCTGAATATCAGTATTTTACACAGAGCGACCTCCGCTACCCAGTCCTAAGGATAGACCGGTCGTCAGACTTTCGGGCTTCTGACTACCCATATCGACTGTCATAGGGATTCGTATGTCACCCGGGACCGACGGTTGAACGTGGTCTCCGAGGCACGCAGGGTCTGGATGTGTAACGAATGGTCACCCATTCACGCACTGACCGCGGCAAAAATTGCATAACCGCGCAAATAGTATGATTAAAATTAAAAATAAATCACAACAAATAAATTCTGTACTCATTTTTAGTTCGGCTATGCTTTATCAAAATGATAACATTGATAACGGTATCAACAACTAAATTGCATAAAACCAAAATAAAGTATTTGTTTATTTAGTAGATAAATCTTTATCTCTTCTGTAGACACACATACAAAAACCACGCTGGAGATAGGCGGAATCTATAATATCGAATTAACAATTCCCGACAAAGAATACGCCCAGTTCCTCACTATGCTATTTGCGGTGTAGCGGTGCGGGAGACAACTGTCAGAATTTCATTTGTAGACAATAACATTTTGGCAGGGTAAATTTATTTGGTTGCGGTGCATGCTTTTGCGAATCCCGCGACTCCGGCCGAACGGTCAGAAGGAACACCGTTGGTTTTTAGCCGGTAAGAGTCCTGCAGACTCCCTCGCCTTCCCCAGGCGAGGGACATCCATGAGGATTTTCCAACGGAAAAAAATAAAATAAAAAGGGGAAATTTATTTAATTTACTACACAGCTATTACTCAGTGGCGAGCCTACAGGGCAAGCCCGATATTTTTATGGTACTTATTTTAATATGCAAGGTAAATTATGACAATATATTTTATACTTATAATAATTCGATCTTAAGATCTCCAACTATTTGTTATCAGACGAATTATAAATATCAAAATAAGTACCAAAAAAATATCGGACTTGCCCTACAGACACGCCACTGTTATTACAGATTCCGTGTTTTAAGACTGTATATTGGGTGCAACTGAAATATTAAGTCATGATTGTACATTTCGTCTAATGTTGTCACCCGCACTACACGGCAAATAGTGTAGTGGGTATCGTAAAAAGGGACGAGGGGAATACGTCAAGAAGACCTGTTCTTATCAGCAGCAGCGTCCTGTATGTTAATAACAACAATCTGAGATCACTAATCCCTCTGCTAACCGTGATTATTATGTCAATTTCCCCATAATAATCCAATGTAGCTATCGTTGAGAGGCCCTTGTTCATCAGTGGACGTTGACGGGCTATTGAGATATGAGATTTAGGGTTGACCCACATCTGTCAGCACGGAATCGCGTTTTTTCATGCTCCATCTTTTTATGTCTCTCAGAAACATCATTTTATCGAGCGAGAAAGACAGCGTGAGTTAAAAACACCGTACCATCTCATCTGTAGATTCTGGCATTATTATTGCAACATTGCTATTTGTATCTTTACATAGTATAAAACAAAGTCGCTTCCGCTGCCTGTACGCTTAGATCTTTTTTAAACTACGCAACGGATTTTAATGCAGTTTTCAGCAATAGATAGAGTGATTCAAGAGGAAGGTTTATATGCCCCACAATAGTATCTACGTTGGACCCCTGCGAAGCCGGGGCGGGTCGCTAGTCAAGTATAAATTAGAAATGTGTTTAGTTACCTTTGCCGGGTCGTCGGACCGCGCGGAACACTTCCGATCGTACGTCTAGGTTGTGCTTTCTTATGTCTGCAAGCTCTTTGCGCGTCAGCTGAGGCGGCATCGTCAACTGCGTTAGTTGTTTGTCGTTCTATAACATAATTTATAATATTATTGTAATATACGTATGCGTTTGGGCTGAAAATACTTTTAACGTTGAATATCATGGTTTTACAAAGGAATTGCACTCAAGTTTGTATGTGGGGTGCATACAAACTCAAGTGTCAATTTTCTCCCTATACTAGAGAATTTAGGCGTAAATGTAGATAAATAGAGAGAACAGTTCCTTGTTTGCAATTTTATACTTTAATTTTCATGTTTCATAATTTGCGTGTTAAAAAAACAGGCTTAGTTTTTGGGCTGGTCCTTCACATTATAACAAACAATCTGTTTAAACAGATTCATACGAGATTTCTGTCACCCAGCTTGATATGGGAACCTGATATTGTAAAATAAGTATTCTTATTCACAGTAAGCATGTGTACATCTCAACTGGTTCAGCATTACTCACATAAACGCAAGATACCATGCTGTAGAATGTCTCGTACCTTTCGTTTCCTCTTCCGTGAGCGTGCGTTGGAGTTGTTCTCAGCAGCGACACCCTGCAGGATGGCGTTGATCTGTAACTCCTGCGTGTCGTGCAGCACCGGCGGCGCGGGCGGGGGCGGCGCGGGCTCGGCCGGGGGGGAGGGGGACCGCGGCATCTTGCTGCCCATCGTCGTGTAAGCGTCTGGTGGAAAATACAACATATTTTTAGTAGGTACTCTTACACCTCCTTTTTTTCTTTACGGATTGATTTTATTGCGAGTTTTTTTTATTAGCAGGGTACCCGTTTGCTGATGAAGCGACGTTTGGAATAGTTATACGCTTGCAATCGATATTTAACTTGATCGTACAATAAATGTATTGTTTTAGTATATATATAGTTCATTAATTATAATTTAATATTATAGGAAAACTTACCTCCATTGAGGAAGGGTTTGACGACGGGCGGCAGGTTGGCGGGCGCCACAGCCGGCGGAGACGCGGGCGGTGATGCTGGACCACTTGCCGAACCGCCTGTATCCATGTTTGGAGGCTCCTGGGATCAATCAATTGATATCGTTTTAGGTCAGAATTGAATCGTAAATTTGCACGATATGAATTTTTAATTTTATTTAAAAATATACATAAGAATAGGAAATTTATTTATTTATAGCAAACGAAATTTTACTGCGTGGGCTTACTCCGTTTTCGTAATAAAAGAATATATAAGCTGCATTAGACAACAGCGACCCTTATTCAGAAATAGAAAGTTATAATTTTTCGATCGATAAAAACCCTAAAAATATTCAAATGTTTCAGATAACTGTAATGAATAAATACCTCGGGAGGCCTGCCAGAGGGCAGATCTGACGGCACGGGCGCGAGCGGCGAGGCGGGGCGACGCGTCGTCACCGGCGACAGCGGCGTGACCGGCGCCGCCGGGATGACAGCCGGCTGCGGTGCGGGCGGCGCGGGCGGCGCGGGCGGCGCCGGCGGCGGCTCGGCGGGCTCGGACGGGCGGCGCGCCACGATGTGGTGCGGCAGCGGGCCCGCCTTGCGCTTGGGCGGCGCGGCGCGCGGCCCGTCTGCGCCGCGCTTGCCGCCCGCGCCGCCGCCGCCAGAGCGCGGGGCGCCTACTGGGTCCAAGTCAGCCTCGTCTACCATCATGCGCTGTGGATGCATAAACATATAGTTACTGACTATTCTATGATTTTACACAATAAAAATGAATGTAAACATTTACGTACTTCATATAGCGTTAAGCGTGCACCTCTGACGTAATAATATCGCATCAATCCATGGCACGCTAGAAGACGTGACCACGTTCTTGTTTAAAAAAAATATCATAATATTTACCTTGTCTATCTTGAAGGGGTTCCCGAACATATGTTGTCGTACAGGCTGCGACTCGATCTCCCGCAGCTGCGGCGTCATCCGCTTGAGATACTCCTGGTAGTTGCCCATCTGAGCCACAGGCATCGAGTGCACGCTGTCCTCGTCCACCAGACGAGTGTGTGCCAATGATGGTTGCAAGAAGTTCGCACGCATTCGAACCACCTGGAAAATTAAAATTAATATTATTACCCCCTTGATCTTACTGGCGTTTGCTAAAAATGTAACCCTAACGAGGTTTTATTATTTAATAAACACTAATTAAAGTTAAGTCGTGTTTTTTTATGGGTAAACTTGTTTATCTAATAAGATCTAATACCATTAACGTGGCTGGAGGCCGTGAATAGACACTTTTTTCTAACCATTTACACAACATACATTACATTTATTTTTCTTGAACTTTGGAATACACTAAACTAAAATTATGAGGCGACATGGTTAAGATTGTCCTAAAAGATGAAAAACTGAAAAAAATTGTATAGCAATACGTTTTTAGAACTTGCGGTGTATAAGATACAGCTTATATTCAGTTGCGTCTTTCACTTTCATGTGTAATAAATTACATAAACAGTGACTCACATACCACACTGCCTTATTAGAATACAATGTGGTAATGGGCACACAAAAAAATGTTAGTATATGTTAAGTAGAAATTTGTTTGGAAACATGCCAAGAAACAATTGCAGAAATACAACAATAAGAATTATTATTCTTTGTTTGTTTACAATTTACATACATCTTGAAAATTGTGGTCAGAATACCCATACAATAAATAATAATTATAGAATTGCCACCACATGCGTCGCTCTCGAATAATATATTTGAAGCAAACGCGTTTAATGTGGTCATGCATATCAACATCTGAATGAGCAGTGTTACCTGATCTAGTAAATCTCTTCGCTGTATGTCAAAAGGATTCCTATAGGTGTGCGCCTGCGCCTTGTGCCGCCCGCGCGACAGCCCCACCACGAACCCGCCGAACTCGTTGAGCTGGTCCCGCAGCGCTGAGAATTTGTCTTGAAGACACGGGTGTGTTGTCAAGTCTTTTCGAAGTGGTGATCGCGGCATTACCCGAACGCTTTCGGCTACCTGAAAGCATACAATTGTAGTATTATTAACTATTATCGTCTTATTAAGTTTCTGTAATGGACTATCCGGCCATATTTCCTAAAGCGGAGTGTAAGTATTGTTGAATGGAACGTTAGTATGTAGCAGGCCTTCCCAGCAAACACTATGTCGTCAGTGGAAAGGTAAAAATACTAAAGTGCAATATCAACTATCAATACCAATTAACTATCAATATCAATTATCTACTTAATATGTATACTCTAAGAAAAATAACTATATTTATTTTATTAAAAATTTACTTTGAAAATCTCTACTGTAAAGTAGGTATATTGGCGCTTTAGTCTTTTTACCTTTCCACTGACGATGTGTATTGGAACATGTAGCACGAATTTTGACAAATTTTGTATAAGATTTGCCAAATTTTGCATGACATTTGACAAATTTTATATGAGATTCGACAAAATTCGTGACATATGCCTTGTCACGGTAGTGCGTGATAAGCCGCTAAACGATCATTATAATTAATGGTATCATGATTTCACTTGATGCATGAATATTAGTATCTCAGTCACTAATTAGTTACACATTCGTGACTCACACAGACACATCTAAGATTGAACAATTACAAATGAATCATTTTGTAATATGAGATTGCTCACAACAACTTTTTGATATGAATATGTAATGAATGAATGAATATGAAACTTTTATAAGAAGTATTTAACTTTCATATTTACCTTCTGGGTATTATTGCTGGAAGATTTATTGATGACATCAGCACAAAGCTTTTCGAATTCTACCTTTGCTTGGTTTTTCAGTCTTTTCAAATAATTCAATACAGAGAAACTCAGTGAATTGTCTTGAGAGTCGGGAATTAAACTCTGTAGCAGTTGTGCGGATGCTCCCATTTTAGTCAATGCTCTGCGAAGAGGCTGAAAATAACGACATAAAAACATAATTAACTTGAATCAAACATCATATACAAATCTATTGAATTCACTTGACTCTTGCAACAGGTATAGAATAATAAGCAGCTGTAAATGTTATGCTTCATTTTCCCTACCAATCCAGCAAGCGATTATATCTACAAACCATTTCGTATTCATATAAAATTAAAGCCAACTTTTCATGTAAGTATGTGAGTATATAAAATGATAGTAATCAATATAATCTCAATTGTAAGTCAACGGTGGACGAGACTAGCTTAGGATCATGTTGAATGGCGTAACGGAGAAAATACCTTTATTATTGCCATCGCTGTTCATTCTGCCTAGCCTTTGCCCTACTATATTGGGGTCAGCTTCCAGTCTAACCAGATGCGGCTGAATACCAGTATTTTACACGGAGCGACTTCCATCAGACCTCCGCAACCCAGTTACTGAGCAATACCGATATCCTAAGGTTAGACCGGTTGTCAGACTTTCGGGCTTCTGACTACCCGTAAAGACTGCCATAGGTATTCGTATGATACCCGGGACCGACGGTTTAACGTGCTCTCCGAGACAAGGAGGGGTCTCGATGTGTAACGAACGGGCGCCCTTCCATTGCCATCGCTGTGTGCACTAAATACAGAGTGTAAACGAAATCATGTAATTCCTTCAAACCTTGTGATGTACTGCTAACATAGATTATTAACCCTGCACGGGATACTTTCGGATTCGATGAAGAAAACAATTACAAGAAGTGAATATGTATTCTTAACGTGAGGCATTTTAGCACCTCGAGTTAATGAACGCGCGGCGAGCGATAGCCGCGCAATTCGCTTGGGGCGCTAAAATGCCTCATGTTAAGAACACATGTTTACTTTGTATAATAATTTTTTATCGAATCCAAAAGTATGCTGTGCAGGGTTAATCTATGTCAGCATTTCATCACGAGGTTTGAAGGAATTACATGATTTCGTTTACACCCTGTATAGAAATATAGGTCATCATTAAACTTACCGCAACATAGTAAGAAGGCATTCTGTCGAGATAATGTTGGAACGCAAGCTTCCACTCAGGAGTAGGCTTGCACCGGTGCACCTTAAACAAATCGTCCAGAAGAGGCAGCAGCATCGGATAATTGTACGGTAACACGAACAAGTTCACACAGGTCAAGTTCGTTGACGCCTTCAAGTAGCCAAATGGGTGATTGATCTCAGAGTTCTTGCACCCACTGTTGGCTACGAACACCTGAAAATTCATAAAAGAAAAATGTTAGTATAATATTAGGGTACCCTAGGGAGGGGAAGAAAAAGAAAGGGAAACCCTTGAGAAGACGGCAGGATGACATGGTGAGGACGGCTGGAAAGACATGGACTAGACAGGCAAGGAACAGCGAGAACTGGAAGGGGCTGAAGGTGGCCCTTGCCAAAGGGCACACTGAGACTCCATTAAACTGATATTAAACGCGTAATACAACTACCTATCTCTCTGAATAAAGGCTATAAATAAAATAAATAAAAGTATAATATTATGCTTATCATCAAAAGAACTGGTAAATTCCATTAAGCCATGTTCAGAATATTGATTAAATGTAAAACAATAATCTGGTCAACTAAATCTTTGTTCACATACATTTAGTTAACTAAACTATTCGCTACTTAACTAAATTACCAGCTTGTGAACTAGGCTTTTTGGAACACCTGTCAAGCCTAAAAGATTGTCACAGAAAAGGTCCTCAGAGCAGTCTACCATAATAAATGATATGATGATTGCAGTATTATTTATTTCACATAGTGATGCTAATATCAGTTCTTACATTATTAATCAGGTAGAAGCTAATGCCTATGCCTTCCGTGGCCTTTTACAACCACAAGAATTAATAGGATGGTTTAGTCGTAGTTGGGCAAAAAAATGTACCATAACAAAATCAATATGCAGATACAAACATGGCAATTTGACAATGAATTATTAAACACAATAGAAGTAGTTGCTCACATTATCTAATTAGTGGAGTGCAATTTGATACGTTTGTTTACATGGCTGCAAAGTAACCTACATAATAAATTTATTTAAATTGGAACCAGTTAGTAAATATCTTGTTGCTAGTGACCGTTTACGAAAGTTGTACAATGTAGTAACTGACTGCCACCCTATATGGTTATAGGCTATAAGCTAAATTACGAGTACAAACAGCACCAATTTTTTATTCGATATTTATGACTTGGACAAAAAGATCCGCTAATACATTCATAACGTAACAAAATATCACGCATGTATTCCCGGAAGGGTTGGGCAGAGGTGTCTAGTAACACCCTCAATTCACTGTTATGTTTAAGTCCCATGTAATAGGGGGCGAGCCTATTGCCATCAACCGGGCACAAATTCAAACTCCGGGCTGCTGCTGAGAAATTCAACACAGAAAAACCCAATAACACTTTGCCCGACCTGGGGATCGAACCCAGAACCTCACGATCAGCAGTTCGCGCTTGCCACCACTAGACGAACAAGGCAGTTAATGATAACATTTAATTTTCTTTTATTACTACAACATGTATGTAGAAAAATTTTCTTACCTGCCAGCAGATGGTCGGTTGTTTCCTGGCCAATATGAACTGGGTCAGTGGACTGGGTTCCAACTCGTACTTGTCAAATGGTAAGTTGTCAATAACCATGGGCTCCTGACTCGAACATGTGAACTTCACCACTGGGTGTGCAGAACGAGGTGGCTGAAAACGACAAACAAAATAAATATGAGTATCTATTTAAGTTTAGAAAGACGAGTAGCAATTGTTTACGGTACAAAAATTTTAAGTGACGTCACTGAGTTTATGTAGATAATGCACTAGGCTGAACCGTCTTACCGTGACTCCATAAAGATAGTACGCGGTCTGCGAGCCTCTGATTGGTTACCGCCCCTAACTATACTGCCTGTTGCAAACTTACTACATACACTGCAGACATAAACAATTTATGTCAAGGTCATAATAATCCCGAAGTTCTTAACAAAAAAAAGAGTCACAGTACATTTATTGTGACATCTTTAAATGCACTTTTAAACTTTGTGCTTTTATGTTCACCGAGTTTAAGTGTTAACTTTTTGAACAAATAAAAAATGCAATTATTTTCGAGAATCGTCGTGAGTTCAATACCGGACATGAACCAATATTTTCCGAACGTGTGTACTCAGTTTATTACAATGACCGTAAATCGTGACGAAAGTTTGTATTGTTAATAAGAAAATCGAACATGTAGAGCCATGGGAACCGCGGCTGTTTGCAACACCTGACAGTAGTTTTTACATTAACAATTCACCACAAGGATTAAATGGTTTCTACATAAACGGCAATTAAATAATCCATCACTTAAAGTTTTTAGTTAAACATTTTTATCTTGCAGTACCCCTGCAGAATCAGGATTGAAGGTTGAAATTATTATAATTGTTGCATTGTCATGGGAATGTTATTTGTATGCGAAGTTTCAAGAGTATCGGTTAAGCAGAAGTAATTGAAAAATCTGTCGCAAGATTTGAACAAACAAATATACGAAGTGAAGCTTATTAAAATTGCTTAAAAATCACAAGTTTGTAGTAACTTAATCCTGAATGTTTAATTTTACACATTAAGGTCCGTATTACAGAACGAAACTCAAGCATTAATCTCTGTTTAAAACTAGTTTTGAGTCGACTTTTAATTTTAGAACATTCCTTAAGCATAGATTCATTGATCATAGTTCAGCGGAGTGTGGCTCAAATATTACTGTACTCTATGGTGTGGCGATATTCTACATCGTTACTCAGTTCGTAGATTCGACCCCAAGCAGTGATTTGATCTGTAATCAACCAATCGATTGGCTCGATTTGAGTTGAATCATCTGAGTATAGTTTGATTGCCGTTCTGGAATAAGACCAATGCTCAAGTACTGATTCTATACTTCCACAGTGATCAACTGATTAAAGATCAAACTGGACTTGAGGAATGTTCTGTAATACGGACCTAAGTATCGTGGTTTCCACTGGTATTCCTGAGGTAGGCAGTAACGAGTTACGGGTACAATATTACGGTGATAACGGTACATCAATTTGCATGTCATGAAGAGCAATCATATCCCCTTATTAGGACACAATTAGTTCTCAAGAGACTTAACTTACGCCCTAATTCGGTCTCGCTTATTCTAGATCTCTAACGAAACGAAAGCGGTAACAACTACAACTTTTAACTATTTTGCTATAATAATAATTGTTACCACTTGTGAAATGACACAAAATATCTACCACAATATTATCAAAAAGCCATAGAATAACACATACCAATGTTTGCGCGTTGGGGTCCGATCGGAAGGACTCCGGTATAGGCCAGAAGCCCACAGCGAAGCCTTTCTGCGCAACCGTCCGCGGCACGTAGATGAGGCGGCGGCAGGAGTGCCACGCCTGCGGAGCACTGGGGCCTTGGCTCTGGGTCTGGTACTGGCCGCTGTTCCAACGCTGCAAGGAGAAGTAAATTAAGTATGACGTAAGTAAATAAGTTTTTACGGAGACGCTCACGGTGCTATATTAGTTACTCTAATGCTGTCTATCTCGTTTTATGTAAAAAAACAAAAACAAATAAATAGACTGTTACTATGGTTTTTAATAAGCTCTAATCTGCTTTGTTAAATTTCTTAGATCATCGATATTTTATTTTTTATATTCGTGTATGCTTCCATTTTGTTCATAAAGTCAAATTTATATTTATTCAGCTCAAATGATTGAGCAATAGAAAAAAATAGGTCAGCTAATTATTGGGCGGATATTTATGAATATTGATAGCATCAATAATTCTCAAGACCGCCACACCCCTTAGAATTAATTGATAAACAAGATGGTTAAAAAAATTCTGATTCTCCGACGTGCACACAAGTAGTGCAGTACAAAAAATACATAATTTGCGATGTTAAAAATGAACATAACAAAATTACACGATGTATTCTAAACAAGCAGTTTATCGCTTATATTGTTAAGTTTCTATAGGTTATTGGAGTACTCGTCATTATGAACAACTTTTACGAGGGACTAACCCTGAAATCGGGAAAACTGCTGCTCCATACATTTATTTTCGCATAACTCGACAAAATGTAGGCAACAGCTGCTTTTTTTTGCTTCGCGATTTTTGGGTTGGTCTTTAGTAAAAGTTGTTCATAATGATGAGTACAATGAGCCCCTGAAGTAATATTTCGGACTTGACACGTTGTATAGTTAGTCATCATAATTACGTTAACATTTCCAAATTAGCACGAGGAAAATATCGTTCTATCTGTCATAATAATTCTATACTTCAAATATTCACATAATAATTTTGATACAAAATAAATAATCAGTAAGTTTACGTTAAACTCTTTTCACACTTCATACAATGATCACTTTTAATGCTGACTGTACACGTAAAATTTACTATGTATATGTGACGGTTTCAAAATCATGATGGCATCATATAAATAGATTAGAAGGTGTGTAGGGCTTTGCACCCATCATTTGCGTCACAAAGCACTTACTTATCACTAAACGAACTATCGTAAGCTATGTAAGACAAAGACAAGTCATACTTTTCAAACAATGTTATAAATGTTCAGAATTTAAGTAACTATATTGTTAGTTGGAATGCCTGTTTAAAAATGTAAGGTTTATGAGAATATTATTGTTTCTATAAGCCTGCTTATAAATACTGTAAATGCAAAAATGTTTGATACACAGCTAAACTGCCGAACCGACAAAGAATTGTGGCAAAAAAGTTATTTAGGTAAGTACTTGATTCCCGAAAAAATATATTTAATACCAGAAAACTAAGAAAATACATGGTCCGTGGCGCATAGGGCTTGTCTGTTATCATGATTACAGTAGAGAAAGCGCAACAAATCATACAATGTTATTCGGGAAGCGATTACTAATCCGAAAAGGTTAAAATTTACCTATAATAATGAATAACTTTTGTTTTACAACTTTCCCCAAAAGTCAATAGATTTAGAAAAATAGCTGTTCAAAGATTACATAAAAAATATCTAAAATTCATCTATCTTCAACTATGTTTACATTTTAGGTCATATTTGGAATCACGGATTAATAAGCTCCATTATCTGAATTAGTAACTAAATCTTGGCTGTCGATTTTTTTTAAATAAAATAACATTTCTTTTTATGAAAATAAAAATAAAGGTTTTTTTTTAATTTGAACACTTTCTGTATAACAGTTATCGGTGATACTTTAAATTGCCCGAGACTTGGTACCCTTTTACCGACAAATATTGTATAAACTATAGGTCTGCTGAAGAACAAAACTGATGACGACTTGGTATATGAGATTAATGGCTGTCGGTGATTATAATTTTTAGATTCTGCAAGAAAAGAAAAAAGAACTCATATTCTTAATGTATACAAAATAAATAAAAACTACTCACTCCATTCCTCTCCCCATCACCATCGACTTCCTTGTCACCCTCATGGTTGGCATCATCCGTTTCACCTTCCCTGATGGTAGCCCCGTCAATTGGGGGTGGATCGGGGCCGATCTTCTCGAAGTTAATCACCACACCACTCTGCACTTTCTGAACCAAGCTGTCGATACACTGCATCAGCATACGATGAGAGGTGATACAGTACGAACGACCTGGAAATTATCACCACAATTTGTTAATTCGATCGGAAAATTATAGACTCCCATTTTAATAAATAACAGACAATGGTGTCGATTCTGTAGCACATTTTGACAGTACTAAACTAGACTAAGTGCAACTGTCACTTTCTTTTTCTATTGAAACAGAAAGAGACAAACACTCTTAGTTTAGTCCTGTCAAAGTGCGCCACAGAATCGACTCCAGATTACTATCTTCTTCTTCGACACGAGCAATATGAGAATAGATCATGTCGTGGTGAAAAGATACCTAAGCCAGCCAGCAAGGCTGGTAGCGAGGCTGACTGCCCAGGGTGCACCGGACGTACACTCATGGGGACTCTTTTCAAGCAACCTATCTTAATGGCTGATTACGACTTAGAATTGGCCGTGTCGGTGTCAAAGACGATTAACGGATTTTATATGAAACTAGCTGTGTCCTCACGGCTCCGCCCGCGTAATAAGTTTTATTTCAGTAATAAATATAATCTATGTTACTCGGTGATAATGTAGCTTTCTAGCGTCAAAAGAATTTTTAAAATCGGTCCAGTAGTTTTTAAGTTTATTTGTTAGATACAAAAATACAAATCTTTCCTCTTTATAATATTAGTATAGATAAACGGACACCAGAACGTTTGTTTACCAGTGGTACGGAAGTAAAGTGGTATTTATTTTGGACATAAAGATAAATACGTAATCACCAAGGTAATATCAAGTTGAAGAAATTTTTGTATAGATTGAGGAATAAGGAAACCATAGACGACTTCGACAAAGGTTTGTTAACAAATGTACGATCTTTTTATTTCTACACTGACAACTAGTTAGCGCAGTAGCTAAATCTAAAGAAAAAGGGTACGTTAAAAATAAAACTACAGTCTAGCATAATAACATAGCATTATCAGCCCATTACTGTACTGCGGGCCACGTGTCTGTTCTCAACACGATAAGAGTTTAGGCCTTAGACCACCACGGTGGCCTACTGCGAGTTGCTCTATCAGGTTTGTAGGTTTCCTCACGTTTCCCTCCACCATTAACACAAGTGATAATAAAATATAAAATGAGTTCGAAAAGTCAGAAGTGCGAGCCAGGATCGAACTCAGACCCACCTGCATGAATGCCAAGCGTTCTACCACTAGGAAGGATATCATGCCTTTCAGATATTTTTATAAAACAAAAACGTCACGAAACAGAGACATAAAAACGGGATAACTACGTCGGAATTTCGGACACGTGTTTGAGATAAATAGGTAGCACTTCACAATACATATAAGTACCTAGTTAAAAAAATAACAGGAAAATAATTTAATCTTCTACTAGGTAGGTATTAAAAATAAATTATTATCATGCTTTAAATTTATATAACGTGTAAGGTTTTTTTTACTTATTTAAGGCAAAACAGAGTCATTTAATGTAATCGAGTTAATTATTCGTATTTCATAATATAAACTCTATCTATAATAAGTACTTAAGAATTATTATTAATGCTCGAACCGTTAAATTAAACCCGATGTTAGCTCTGCAGTATAATATATTATTTATAAATATACTTAGCTGTATGTATTTATCTACCTTGACTCTAAACGAACAGCACAAAAACTAGTCAGACTGGTTTTCTAAAGGGCTTACACTATCCCCTGTTAATATGAAATTTCTACATCCGTTTATTTATATTTTAAGCTTATTATTATCTGTTAAAGAATCTACTTACCTGAATATTTTAAAGCTCATACTAATATTGACATTACGAAGATAACTTCAAGTTTTATAATCATATGTTTGTTTACAAAATAATAATGGTTACTTTTTAGATAAGTGTCACGAAGAAGCAACTTGGTATATTATTGTCTATATGTACAAAGGTTACAGGTTACATAATGTTTACTTACCGCCAGTTACTTCACACATCGCGTCGATAGGTGACGAGTCTGAAGGCACAAGCCCTGTGTCCCTCTCAACGGCCGGTGTCCCGGCTAGCCTCAGCACCAACGAAAATAATCTTTGGTCCCATCGGAACGGCTCGCGAGTCAACTCAGAGCCGGGTATTGGGCAGTTCATTGGCAGATTGAACTGTAAGGTGCATTGTTGACATAAGTATTTATCACTATAGGTAGACTAGATTAAGCACAGCTCCAAACATTCCGATTGTACATCTGAGTCACAAATTGTTATCTGTTTAGAAACTTATGGAGTGAATCAGTCGTAATTTAACTGATAAGTTTGAATAACTCAAAATATTCACAACTTCAACTTAGCAGATTCGATTTGTTTATGCAACAAACAGCCCATACATTGTCTTGTTATCACACAACGAAAGCTTTGATAGAATTTTAATTTGGTAAGTATATAGGTTTGTTGTCGCTTCGTTGTATTTAAATTGACAGGAACCTACTTATCCATTCGAAACTATAAGGGCCAAGCCACATCTGACGGAAGATACGTCGCCGATCTTCCGTCGCGTAATTTACTCGAGGAATTTTAGTAACGCATCTTCGGTCAAATGTGTTCGGTATAAGATGTTTGCATGAAATTATGGGTACTTATGTAGGTAGCAATAATCCGAAATGCTTGAAAGATTGTTTCCATTTATATCGAAATGGGACTCAAGCATACATAGTTGCACATTTCCAAAAAATATATTTTAATTCTATTGACACTGTATTCAAATGAAACACCTTGTAGGTGAAATTTGAATAAAGCATGCGTGACCTCCAAACCGCTAAGATGCGATGTGAGTTAGAGTAAAACACGTAACAGCTAGTTCCACACACGATACAATTATTGGGAGTTGGTCGATATTCAGAAGAGAGGTGCAACAACTGGACGCTGAACTGAATGAACCTCAGGTATCAAACTAATGGCACAGTTTTAAATCATTTCCTGGCTTATTCTCTATAAACGGTGTAAATAGACCCTTAACGAAGCACAAAGGCACTTATTCTCCACGTCATTGCGATATTTTTTTTGTTCTGGACTATGCCTGGGAACCTTCTAGTTATTGATATATTGAGATATTGGAGGTCAAAGTTCCATCTTTTTCACAACTTTTTTTTAAATACTAATTTTGAAGGTTGCAAATGTACTTGAAATACCTCCATTATCTGTTTACGATTCATCGCATCCATCAGCACAATGTATTGTGTGCGTTTCATTGAGCTTTACCGTAAAACTATATTTTTCGCCCCCAAAAAAAGTCGTTTCCCAGCGACAATTTTTGCGTAGGGTTACTTAGTTTGATGTACTGAATGCATGGTTGACGGCTTCGTGAAGGGTCTTATTACACCTTATATAATTTTAATGAAAAACACGCAAGTAACGCGACCGAGTATTTGCGTGGCGCCGCTTGTAAAGGCAATTTGACAATAACATGTCAAAATCCGTACATTTAAAATTAATACCTATCTGATTTTTCCAATTGTTACATTCGGAGGGTAAAACCGCCGGTCGTGTTATTTCTATGTTACGTTTTGATATGTCATAGTGAATGAGGTCTCTGCAACGTAATGTATGGGAATATATTACGTTTGTGAGAGTCGCTGTCGGGATACAACAGCGAGGCAGTCCCGAAAACTCAGTAACCGAATAAAAGTATTATCATGTTGCAATGTCGAAACAATCACAAAATCGCGAGAAACCTTAGGTCACCGATAAAAGAGCAACGTGTGTGCCGAACCTTAGCCAAATTTATGCGCATCATTCATTACAGATATTTATGACGTAAATAAGTAGGTTACACTATAACTAATGCATTGTTTCGTTCGACCCACTGCAACTGAGGCAGTACAATTAGCCATTACCACAATTATTTTATAATGTCACTCGTAATCTTTATGGACCTAAATGTTAAGAATATACAATCACGTCATAATTACTTTGCCATCTAAGGGTTCATAACGACGCCTTAGAGTGAAAACCTCGTAAGTGTAAAAGCAGTAACTTTTCAGGAGGAAGAAAAAACTGCGTGCTGTAAAATTTTTGTACGGCGTCTCTTATGTTTTTTTATTAATTATTCACGCCAAACTGTATTTACGAGGTTCTCATTTACTATCATAAATGGCACTACGAGTATCGAATGAACAAATTAGTCAGATCAGGATGTGCGTTGCGAAGGTTTCTTCCTAAAAACGTAATAAAATAAATTATAACAAAAATGCATTCCTGAGGTTTTCACTCTAAGGCGACGATAAGGTGGTGCCTTTTTCAGGTTTTTTTTTATTACTTATTCTCTCTACAAAAAAATCAGTCTGGGTAATGAAGAAAAGAGTTAACTATACAGAGTGAGTTTTTGACTTGGGACTGGACTCCCCAGTCCAGTCGTCTGGGGCCTAATTTACTGACACATCAAACGTAAAACGCAAATAACAAGGCCGTATTACCATCCATATGCAATCAGGTAATTAGGGTGTTAATTTTAAATTAATTTGACATATTGTTGTCAGATGACCTTTGCGAGCAGCGCCACCATAAACAGCAAAAATATAATTGTAACGAGATCGCATTTCTGCAATTTAGATTTTAGAAAAAGCAACTTTTAATTTTAAATGTAGGGATGGAGCTTTTTTCTAATATTCTATTTCTTTCTTTTGCCACATATGTAATATTCCGTTGAAGCATTTGTTTCTCATCAGGAACTCTGTCAATTGGGGCAATAATACAGGTTATATTTTTTTTGGAAGAACATTAGGTTCGATTCACGGCTAAACTAGGCTGTTTTGTCAGAAATCTAAAAATTTAATTTATGTTCTCCACGACTCCTTTCGACGACTTTTCAGTTATCTTAATAGTTTCGGATATAACCCTCCAGTCCCATTTCAAAACTCATAGTACAAATGATTTTTAATACTTTAACCCTTTATAAGGCAGTGGCAATATGTTTGCCACCAACTTTTTTGGCAGATGTCGCGTAAGGCTCCTTGTTATATTTTTATTTTCAAACCTGGCTGTATGCAATTTTTTTTTTACATTTTTTAAATAAAATATAAAAATTTCACTTATTTTTTTTGAGATTTTAGTATATATCGCACCTCCGCTCAAATAGTGTCGTAAGTGCAAAATACTAATCGTCGAAAAAATGCATTTAAACGTTGCTCTTACTTGATTTTTCACTTTTTAGGACATAACTCAGAAACTTAATTAAACCACTACCTAAAACAGTATTTGAGATGAAATTTTGAAGTATTCTGAACCTAACGAAACAATAAACAAGATTTTTGATGTTTTTGAGTTATGATACTATTTGAGCGGAGGTGCGATATACATAAAAAAAATACCAAATTGTTTGTTATTTACTTTTCCTAAAATCTTCTGCCTTATAAAGGGTAAGATTTTTTAAGTGTTAACTAAGCATCTGCGTAAATTCCTATACATAGAGAATCACATAACATACAATCACTGTTTAAAAATTCCAATTCAACGCAACATAAGCCCTGCTTAGATAAGATATGAAAAGCGCATTCGTTTTGATACTGTGCTAGTAACATAGTTAATTAAATCTTTCTACTTTCCCTTTTTAGGGTTACGGAGACTATTCTTTTAGAGATACGGACCTCCAAAGGCAAAACGATAAGACCACTCTTGCGTCCGTCGGTCTGTCTGTCACAAATGTTTTACTCGAAAAATACATCGTCTTCGAGAAACGCACATATTTCGACAGTCAATGACTAGAAATGTGATTTTTTAAATTTCTAATACGTTTCTTTTTTAAAGTTATTTTTTGTATCGTATGAGTTATCTTTCGAAAAGGCTAATTAAAAGAATTACAAAAAAAGAAAATTGTCAATTATAAAGATATAGCCTAAAATTGTGTGAAAAAACACTGTTCCCTGATCTTTTAGGTTTCTAAAGCTTAACTGCCGCTTTTTAAGTCAGTTTTATAGACGGTGGAAATAAATGTATAAGTTCTGGTACGGAACCCTGATTGCGTGAGCCCGACTCGCTCTGTACCGGTTTTTTAATACACAAAATGAATTAGACACGTATACATTTGTCTTTTTATCCAAGATAAATATCACTGAGTAAAAGGAAACCCCTTTTATAATAAAATAATATTGATGAACCAGTACTAGTTTTATTTAGTAACTAGATGACCCGGTTAACTTTTAACCACCAAAATCGTTTATTTTTTTATTTTTCCTCATTTTTTTTTCCTAAACAACCCCAGTATCGAGGCGAACAAAACAAAAGAAAATATTCAAATCGGTCGAGCCTGTTTCGGGATTTTGAAAGACTAAAGCACGGCAATTGATTTTTGTAGATATTGTATTGTATACATAACACTAACAAATTAATATTTGCTACAATTAGTACCAAAGCCGTACTTAAATTCATGGTCTTAATCTTCACACAAGTCCTGGTTTAAGTACTGACACATAGTTAGTACCTACACAAACATTGTACTATGGTGGCCCATACATAGTACAATTAGCACCCCTGCACGCAGCTATCCAATATAATTATTTAGTCTAATAGTTTCTTACTCAGTTCGTCTTAAGTAGGTATTTAATTATTTCAGTATTATTAAAAATTACAATACTTAGGTACCTATTATTTATATTTTATTGTTTGAAAATAGTGTTTCAATAAAATGTGTCCATCAATCAATGTTTTTTGAAACATTAAGTTTCAGTGTCAATAGGTGTTTTTTTCGTCAACATTGCAGATATTTCTGATATCAAAACTAGGATGTCTAAGGAACAAAATGAGTTTGACATCTTAAGAGGAAATGCGGTCGGCGTTTAGTCCATACAAACGTATTCCTCAGTTTCCTCCTTGGATAAAGTCACTAGACCAAATATGTTTTACCATTTATGATATAGGTATATCTACCGCCACTATGTCCCTATGTTTTGTTTCTGTCAATAAATTAATTATTAAAAAAAATAGAAACGTTTAAATTTTACAAAAATCGACCGGTTTTACCAACGTTTTCAAACATCTGGCAAACAAATTTGATGAATATAAAAATAAAAGAAAAACATACAGACATAACCAAAGTCTTTCTTAAATTATTACAGAAAAAAATATTAAAATCGGTCCACATTTGAAGAAGGACACGGGGAAATACGAAAGTACGATTTCGCTAATATTGCACAGGAGAAATCATTCCGAGATGCAGGTGTCTCTTTCGCGCTCAATTGGGAAGGTTTGCGGGAGGGGTGGGACGGAAATAGATCGCAAAAACCTATTCAAATTATTCATATTTTGCAGCCCGCGTTTCCTCTTAAAGATAGGTTTTTACCCGACTTCAAAAAAGGAGGAAGTTCTCTATTCAGCACAGGTGTATTTTTTTTTGTGGTGATTTCTGGGCCGGTTTACGTAAAATCTTTTTTTATTTGAAGGATATAACCTACCTACTCAGATGGTCTCGTATAAATTTTGTCATGATCTAATGAAACATTTTGGATACAGAATGGAACTCTTCATCGACGAACATGTGCACACTGATTTCATGTTATCAGGGTTATTGTAAATAAGCGAAATTAAAGACTTCAGAAAATGTAAATTTTATTTCTGGCCATTTATTTGACGATTTTCAAATGTTGAATTCTTTTTTTTTATATTTTTTTCTTTTATTATGGGTATGAAGAGCCAGACCTTGAACTGTGAGAAATGGAGAGGAGTGATCAAAGAAGTACTATAGTCATATAGTCATATTATGCTCGAAAAAGAACTGTACTTTAAGATTTTTTTAAATAATACATGATTAAGCTGGGAATAAACCTGATTTACTTCTTTGCAAAATATAATAATCATCCTGTATTATTGCACCAATCAATAGTTGATAATGTTGCTAATAAGGAACAAATCCTGCAAAGAATTGTTCTGTGGTAAATAAGAGGAAATAAAAATTTCTACAATTTTCCTTCATTTTCA
This sequence comes from Amphipyra berbera, assembly GCA_910594945.2. NCBI lineage: Eukaryota > Metazoa > Arthropoda > Insecta > Lepidoptera > Noctuidae > Amphipyra > Amphipyra berbera. The sequence goes on along the minus strand of OU343122.1, from coordinate 9,797,154 downwards.
TACAATTCATAAGCAATCTAGAGGTAAACATTAGTCTTTGAAGCTAACCAGGTGTTTTTTTAATAATGATCTTATGACATGATTTGTCTGTACAAATCATGTAAGTTTTTACTTAATTGGTGTTGAAAAGAAATGCTTGAAGTTTTAGTCTGTGAGCAAAATCAGACATTTTTTTTTTTTGCCGACTTTGTTGTATTTGATTCTCATAGGAACATTATTGATTGGTGATACTCTAATATCAAAAACTTGGCCAAAACCGGAATTTTCAAAAATCCAAGGTTTTGCTTTTATTTTTTACCTCCTTAATCAAACCCATGACTCCTTTGACCATCTTACTCTATATCTCAGTTTTGGTGATTTACCTTAAATTCCTTCTTAAAAACTCAATCTGTATATAAATACAACTCAGCCTGTATAAAAACAATAATGTAATTTTATTTCTTAGGCAATCTAGTTGGGTTATTATGAGCTCAAAGTTTTGCAATATCCTTTGTTTCCTGTACCTACACTGCTGGACATAAATCTCTCTCAACCAAAACAAAATCAATTGTAAATAACAATAAACTAAATATAATATTGTCCGGAACTTGTTTAAAATTGATAACAGAAGCACCTGAGATAAAAAGATGTTTAAATATTCAAACAATGGTTTAAGGAATATTATTTCAGAGCACTAAAATGCAATTATAATCATAAAAATTACAACAATCAAATTCATAGCATCAGTGCTACATGCACTGTTGAATCTTAACTACATATAGTTACTCACCTCTTCCTGAATGCCAGCATTGCTTGAAAGTTTCCCTCCATCCGTGATAACAACAATAACAGAAGGTTCAAGATAGAATGGGCATCTTCCCTGGCCATATGTGTCAATACCAGTCTGCATGCGATTTATGTTTAGAACATCAAAGGCATGCTTCAAGGCTGCACCCATTGTTGTCAAGCCCAGACATTGCAAATTCTTCAATTCATTTATAAATGTTGCTAGATTCTCTTTCCAACCAGCCTGAAAATTAACAACTTAAGTTAGAACCATACATATTGTGCAAAAACACTCCAGGAAATATGTCAAAATAGATAACTGTGGCACCATAACTGTTTAACCACAAGCTATACATATAGACCTATAATAATCATAAAGTGTAGCAATGCATGTTATCATTCAATACATAATTCAGAACAATATCAGACTTATAAGAAATTAATTGGATGTGTTGTGTGAATCAATTTGAATTTCCCCCCCAAATCGCCATTTCGTAGTGTGCGGGCTCGGCCAATGAGAGTGTGCGACGAGCGCGCAGTAGCGGAGCGCTATCTATCGCGGAGGCAGCAACGGCGGCGATTCGTCCTGTTTACGTCGTGCTGTCTATTTCAGTAAATTTCGCACTTTCAAAATATATGTAAATGTTCTGGATTACAGATTACGGTGTTTGAAATTTAGACACTGTTCAACCGGCGTAAACACGCTCACTTATGCACAATCCACAAGGAAATCTTCGTTAACGTGTTCACTCTGATATACTAACCTTGATGTTCGCGGGTGGTTCTTCGAAAGTTAGAAGCATATACCTGTCGCCTCTGCTTTCGGGGGAACGTTGACGAACCTAAGAAATAAAATTAATCAGTCCAACACACTAACACGCGATAAACAAATCGATCACAAAAACGAGGCGGTTGACGAGTCGATGACACTGCACGTACCTTTACGAACGTTTCCACAGCGCCCTTGGCTACATCGAGCAACGTTGGGCGTCCGCCCAAATAAGCTCTTTGGTTCATAGAGGCTGAAGTATCTATTAGGAAAACTATAATAGTCATCGTGAAAATTGCCTAAATGTCCTTCGAAATACATTAAAATATGCGCACGCTATTATGAACTAAGAACAAAAATGGCCGCTACATCGTACGCAGACTCGCTGAGAGGCGACCGTCCGACAGCCGCTTCGACGAGCAGCTGAACAAGCTACGCCACGACGAAGACTCCAAAAGTACCACGTGACCTAATCACACGTTCGGAATTTGTCGGCTATGTCCGTTGACTAGCTATAAATGTTGCCATACGGTTGTTAAGGTTCCCTACGTTCATAATAAAAATTAGTCACAAAGCATTTATAGTACGAGCATTATTTCACTGGAGTAAACTGACAAGTACTAATGTCAAAATGTTTTAATTTAACCGTATTTTGTTTTAGGCCTATAAAGTTGGTAAACAATTCTCAGTTACATTTTATTGAAATCTTACCTTTCCATCTATCACATTGTTTTAAAAGTAATTTTTATCTAACTGATTTTTTTTATTTATCTTGTTCCAAATTTAAGAGCATTGTGGTTTTTTTTTATTAGTGTCTTCTTTTAGATTTAGATTTTCAAGTTTTAGGGCCTGGTGGCAGTTACTTGAACCAAGGTTCTTATTCTAGTACTACAAAGATATTAGGGCTTAAAAAAGATACGGGGTTGCTTTGTGAAAACGGTGTTTCTTTTTTGGTTTAAGGATGTATTATTTCCAGAATAGGGTGTATAAGGCCTTACTCCCTCAAGCTAAACTATGCGGGTAATTCCTAAACGATAATTCTACCATATTTCAAGGGAAATAGAATTCTGTAGCAACACTGCTGACTAATAAGTGAATCTAATAAGTATTGAAACGACTTATTTCTTAACACTGCGTTTGAAGTAATTTATATAAAATTATCAATACAATATTTACAATTATATAAAAAGTAAAATAAGATATATAAGACATTAAAATTATGATTATAACACTAAATGAATACTCAAGCAAAATCAGTATACATTCCGCGGTAAATTCAAATACAGAACACTGCATACATAATGAATAAGTAATAATAATTTACTGTGTTATTTATTACTGCAAATTATTTCGTGACTACATAATACTGACTCTGGTAATTGGTAATTTTGCCAACCAAATCATTATCTTAGTTTAGAAATGGCATCAAATTATTATTGGATGGAACTTAAACATCACGCTTGTAAGTACCAACAGATTAGACGGAGGTCTGTGGCTTTTTCTGTATTCTGGGATAGAGGTTTACGCATGGTTTACGAATGATCACCAGCATGTCATTTATTTGTATGACAAAAACATATCACTATGTACGTTGAAGTATACTGTGACAAAAATTATCAATCCAGGAAACAATAATTTCAGCGCCGGATGTATTACTGAGAACATAAATTGAAAAAAATCTCATTTCGATGATTTGTACCCAGGACCTTAATCACGTAGTGGTATACTTTTTAGATCTCACTAGTCGCGCTAAGCTACTGCAGCTACGATTACTAGACTATCTAGAATGACCGTATAGTTTTATGAATGGCAATTATTGGAACAGGAACATTATATAAATTCAAATTTATGTAAGGTATGGTTGCACGTAACACGCGGCGATCATTAGATAGATAGATAGATAGATATACTTTATTGCACACTAAAAGAAATAAAACAAGGTATACACATAATTAACAGTACAAATGGCGGTCTTATCGCTTAAAGCAATTTCTTCCAGACAACCATTGGATGGAAAGAATAGTTAAGAAAAAATATAAAGGGCAGTTTGCAGCGTACAAATATGCAACCTACTAAAAACCGGGAATCAACTAAATAATAGGTATAATCACAATACATATTTTAAATATATATATATATATATATATAGGTATATATATACACACACTCAAATAGGATACATACATAATTAATTATATATACAGATAATTTACCTATATAAACCATTAAAGAGCAAGATAATGTTCATTAATTAATGTTCATTAGTGTCTACTTGCACCCTCTAAAAATAGACGTGTTGTTAATAAGTTTGTCAATTAGTATTTAATTTACCGAGCATCTTATACCTACGTACCTAACAGGAAAAATTAAGAACCACGGCATCGGAATCAAGCTCGAGTCTCGAAAAAGAATCTCCTCACAATGATGCCGATGTGCACTTTGACAAGACTAAACTAAACTAAGGGTGTTTGTCTCTTTCTGTTTCAAAAGAAAAAGAAAGTGACAGTTGCGTTTAGCCTAATTTAGTCTTGTCAAAGTGCGCAACTGTAAAAATGTGCAACAGAATTGACACCTATACGTGCCGTGTCTCAAAGAACTGCTTTCTGTATCAGGCCCATAATGCATCCACTCAATTATTAATCTATTTATTGGTCCTTTTATTAGATAATGTTTGGTTTCGAACATAGAAAAAGACATGCTGCGCCAACCCTATTTATGTTAGAATAAGGGCAGGAGGCTGATCATGATTTGGTTTAGGTCATTAAAATGTATATAACTTTTGTGAGCAATTTATAAGATTGATCTCAACAGGACGTTTGGTTAATATGGCAGAAGTATGTAACTATTGTTCTTTATTAGGAAGAATAAGGCTGGCCGCACATTGGCCACTAAGTTGCTCGAGACACGGTTGAACACTATTTATTTGTTGCTGCAGTTACCGTTTGGCGTAGGTACGGCCTACCTATGAATGATATTTTCTGAAATTTTTATTTTGTAAAGCAGATAAACATTCATCATCATTGTGTTTACTACTATGATATCACCAAATAAAATGTATGTACTTACTTTGTTTAATTTGTTTTCGTCATAGATACGGTTTTTTATCTACCGATTTTCATAAACTTATAAAGGTGTACTTACACGAGGCGATTATCGTAACGACCAGATTTTGATGAATTGTATCGACGATCCATCTTTCGAAGACGGCTGTCACACACGAACGATGTGATCGAACGATTTCTCAGTAAATTCTCAGCGTCTGTGCAGAGTTGCAGCGGGAAAGCGTTATGCACGTGCGCGACGGAGTCGCAACTGCTTTGTTTAGGCGCACTGGCTCCCATTTTGTACAAAAAGAGCAAAATCAAGGAAAAAGAAGACTAAGACCGAATGGACTAAAACATGGCTCCTGAAAAGACATCAGTATTCTCACATACATAAATATTCGATGTTTCCTTAGTTCGATGCGTCATAGTGCCATCTTCCGAAAAATTTACAACGTGGCACCGAAACACTCTTTCTCATTCGATAGCCAGCGGCAGCGGCAGACTGACGACGATCGATCGCATCCGATCACGCCATACACGTGCGATGGATCGAGCGATGTTGAGATCACGTTCGATATTTTCGAGGTTGGCTGTTGCGATCTTCGGTCGATCGTTCGACTACAAAATTGGATACGATATCGCCACATAATTATGTACAATACGTCGTTCGATTTTATCATCTAACGACGGATAGTTACTATAACTGCCTCGGGTATGTGTATCTTAGGGGCCCCCAAGACGATCAAGCGGTTTGATTAAAATACGTACATTTTGATTTGATGACAACACTAGTTTGACAAACATTCACAAATTCACGATTCAGATTGAAGCAACTTTGATGAAAATGTATATTTTTGTTGTTTGACGCGTCGCCGTCTTTTGATCGTGTTCACAACTCATTTGAACAAACGTGGCTCTGTATGGAGATTGCTTTTTTTTACGTAGGTAGTGGTTATTTTCTTTTGATACTGTGGATCGCTATCAAATAAGCCGCACGTTGATGAATTGGGCATTTGGTGATAAAGACGCGGAATATTCAACCAGACATGAAACGGTTTGTTCAAACACTTACCGTCAAATCCACTAGCAAGTTAAATTTTGCAAAGATAATTAATCAAGTGCTTGCTTACCTGTTAACACTGAAAGCAAGTTTTGTTCAAACCTTCTCGGGCAGCAGGCATGCGGTAAATCAGGAAACTTCTAAAAGTCGATTTTCTGCGGGCATGTACACAGTGAGAATTAACGTGCTAGTGGATTTAACGCTTATGGTTCGAATGAAACGGTTACGGGCCCTAAGATGTGACTGTAGTAATCTTTTTAAAGTTCCCGCCACGAAATTGCGCACCTCTATTTATAATGTATTTCGTCACGATTTCGTGCTGCACCGCTGCTCACTATTGAATTAGAAACAACCTCTATTAGTCGAATATGTTATACTATTCTCGTCAACATGATTTTAAATCGGTTACTTACTTTTTTTAATTTACTTAAATAATTCATTATCATCAGACCCTGTAGAGTGACTTACCGTCTATGTCTAAATCCATATCTTTAGGCAAAGCCTTGTTCCAGCTAGGCAGCACAGCGCCGCGCCGGCGCGGTGTACTGCACGTAAAGCAGCACGAAATATGAATAACAAGTAGTTGTCATGGTCGCGAGTATTAAGATACTCACTAAACGTTCCATAGTATAAGTACTATACTGCTATTAACAAACGCGCCAAAAGAAGTATAACTTCAAAAGTATCGTGCTGTCCTTCGTGGATTTTCACGAGCAGTCATAAATTCAAACAGTATTATAAATTATGTACATTTACTTACATATTTCGATACTTGCCAAGATGTGGGCACGAGTAACCATAAGATAAAACCAAAAAAAATATTTTTGATACTAATTTTCTTATCCTATAATCGACTAATTACAATGAATTTGAATAACACAACACGCTCAACACTAAAAATGATCAACAATGACAACAATACTGAATTTGACAGATACATAGATGACAGATGTCAAATTAATATAAAATAAACACAAATCGTTAAAATGATAAAATGCTCGTTTTCGTTTAGTGTTTATGGGTGCCTAATTTAAATTATACACGTTTAGAAGTCAAATATTGCTTCATACTCATAAATAAAATATAATTAAATCGATTATAACTTTGACTTCCGTAGTAAACTTCTTAAACACAAAATTATGGACGAAGTACTGGAAAAACTTGGAACAACCGTCATCAGCCAAGATGTAAATGAAACCGGCAGAGCCAATTTTGAAGCGATGTATAAAAATTGGGGGAAGTTGAATAACCAAGAACAAAGACGAAAGGATATGCTTGATAACCAAAAAGGGTGAGTTACCATACTTTGTAGCTATAAGTTCTGGGCCTCGGAGCAGCAGGTTGGACCTGTGGTAGTTAATAGCCCAGTTTATATACTTGTATTATTGGATACGAAGTCATATTACCTAGCTTAGAAACGAGTCTAGCCTAATTAATATTTGTGAGAGCTTCTACGGGATAGGGGAGGGTGCCCTTTCTAGTTATCCAGCTTCTTAAGAGAGAACATGATTGTGTGGTGTAGGAGTAATTAGGCCTGAGTCCGATGTATGGTATCTAATATTGGTTACCATCCAAACATCGGATCACATTGATTTGATGTTTACAGCAACCATATTCACCACATCAAACAACCCCAAACAAATGTCGATTTCAAATTCACCAAACCAACTGAACAACGAATTCTTAATAAGCAGATACATTCATCTAAAATCCAATCATCTAAAGCAACCTCTAGCAAGTAGCAACCGATAGATATTTGCCTCCTCTCTTTTGAATCCATGTAGACCCGACTGTGAGAAATAGATGAAGCGAATATTGCATCCGGTGGGCTACAAATGTTTGGTTGCCACCATATTAATATCCATAGATATCGACATCTGAAAACTGATATTGACATTAATGAAAAATCTAATTATCAGATGGACTACCGTTACCGTAAAACTCAGATATTACCCATCTCTAGGAATAATATTTTTTTATGAAATTTGGAGGTTTTATCCATTTCTTTCTTTTTGATGTTACCCTACCTGTTTAATAGATCATAATATTATAATTAAGTATGCAGGCAAACAATGAATAAGCTCTATGCAGGGATCTGGCATTGATTTTGTGCGAGTAAACATTTTGGGTGTAAAAGATATGATCACATAGACAATTATATAGATTGGGTAAATCAATAAATTAATGCAGATGTAGTTATCTCTTTTGTCCACCATACATATATAATATTGAGACTAGAAAATGCTCTACTGGTTACTATGTGCTGGCTGCGGATAAAGGTACTAAGTTTCTCTAACCAACCTGAAAATCCTCATATCATTTTTACAGCAACCGTAACACCATTATGGACAATTATCGTGGTGTTGTGGAATTAGTGGAGGCTGTTGAAGGAAGCAACATCTTCCAAGACCCAAAGGTAAGACAAATCAATAATGATGAGAATGATTATTGTTAAAAATCTGTCTTTAACTTCTGCACTATCTGCAATTTGATTAACTACTAGCTGTGTCTTCACGGCTCCGTCCATAGCCTATGTTACTCAGTGATAATGTAGCTTTCTAACGGCAAAAGAATTTTTGAAATCGGTCCAGTAGTTTTTAAGTTTATTCGTTACATACAAAAATCCAAAAATACAAATCTTTCCTTTTTATAATATTAGTATAGATAGGTACTCTCTATATAGACTATTAAGTACTACTCATTTACATTGATATTTTTTCTGTTGAGTAGGTAGACCACGTCCCATACTTATTTGCCCGTTCTTCTGTCACCTTGACTATAGTTAATGTGATGTGTATTGTCAATATTCTGCTACATTTAAAAAAAAAGCTTGTTATAATGTATATTTCTATACAAATTATAACATCTGTAAATAAATAAATCAATCAATCTGTTATTTCCTTTCAGCCTTTGTACAGGCCACAACTTTTTGTTGCGGGGTTCACTAGAATGGCATATAGTAAGGTTCTAATGTTATCAGAATGGATGATAGAGAAGCCTGAAGACTTCCATGAAAACTGGTATGCGATACCTTGCCCCAAAGGTGTTAGGACTTTGGTAGTGGCCAGTCAAGTAAGTTGCTTTATTTCTAGTATATTATACGGGGTGCTAACTGGTGTTAATTGCCTCGTTGGTCTAGTGGTGGCGAGCGCGACTGCTGATCGTGAGGTCCTGGGTTCCATCCCCATGACGGCCAGTGTTATTGGGTGTGGAATTTCTCAGTATTAACCCGGAGTTTGGATTTGTGACTGGGTGATGGCAATAGGCTATTACATGGGACTTAACATAACGGCCTAGTGAGGGTGTTACTATACACCTCTGCCCAACCCTTCGGGGAATACAGACGTGATGATGTTATGTTATACAGGGTGGAAAAAATAAAAACCTTTGGCCACTAAATCATTCTGAAGAATGTTTCGATACATCAGCTATCAACCTTGTTATAAGAATTTTAGAGAAAATGAGATAACAAACTGAATTGGTTGACAACTATCTTATTGAAACAGTCTGAATCGGAGGGCTGAGGTATAGTATCTGAAATATTAAAGATAGCAAATTTTACTCAAAGGAGTACTTTATTTTGTTTTTAAAAGTAAGATAACATGTTTTCCCCCTAATTTATGTAATATTGCTAAGCATCTATTTCAGTTATGCGTTGTGTATAATTTCAGGGTATAACTAAACTCTTCTCTAAGTTTGGTCAATTCAGATCAGAATGTTACACAGCCTTACCTGGTGGTAGCCCCGGCCAGGCCGGCAAAGATACCCGCCGCTGCGTACTAGACGGCTTCTATGTTGATACCTTAAAAACTATGTATATTTTGGACCTACTAGCATGGAATAATCTGCAAATGGGTGATGGAGAGGTAAGCTATTGGATTTTTTAAAATATTTTTCATAGTGGTGCTGGTTGCATAAGAAGATTTTATTGATGTGTGATGTTTAACATTAGCTGTAATTTATATTATTTTTTTTTAACTTTCTTTTTTGTGTTCGGGTTACCAAGTAATTTATATGTTTAAACTTAAGTCCAAATTTTTGTTGTAGTTTTAAGTATTTAATTTTAAGTTTTTTTTAAAATTTTAATTATGCTTGTGTGTCCGCTTGGGCATAAAAATAAATACTTTTTCTTTCTTTCTAACAATTTGTATGAAAAAGTTTATCATCAAATTTGACCAACTTCTGCTTATCAGTTTTTTTCTCTCATACAACGAAATGAGTCGTACATGAATCCAATTCTATAAGTGTAATAAACGCTCGCCTCAGACGGAACGTGACAATGAGTCACGCTTTTTCGTGCATGCTGCCGGCGTTCATCGTTTTATTAGACGTTGTCACGTCAAACATTGCCAACTTTATCATTATTTTGAGGAAGTTCACGCTTGACCAAAAAAAATTATATGCCAGTATTGTTTTCATGAAAAATAAGCAAGGGTCTCCAATGAAAGTTTGCCTGTGGCTCCTTTGGTTTAGGATTTCCTCATAAATTTCCAGTTAACACTGTATAAATATTTACCTTTTAAAACGTCATGCTTTACTGTATTTTTTTCAAAAAAATCTTTCATCATAAAATAATTTTAAAAAATTGCAGGCCAACTGATCGTATTCATCTTAAACATAGTATTATAGGTTTTTTTTAATGAATTTGTACCTCTGCCCTGACACATTAGGGAGCGTGCTTATATTGTTGATGTGTTGTTGTTGATCCTCTATTTAAACTAATTTCCTCTTAAACTAATTAATATTTGTTATTACAGACAGAATTCAGGCATTATTGGTTGCTAACCCAATTAGAAGAAATGCCTGAATTAAAAACGCTAAGTAAAAGAAATAAGTTGATCTTTCAAATACTACCCAAAGTTCCATGCGATCCACAAGGTTTTGACGAGTAAGTTATGGTACCTTTAATAACTAATATGTAGGTACATAGTAAAAAGTTTAGGCAGCCATCGCGATCCAATGCTAAAACAAACATTATGAAAAACATATGCTATATAAATTATTAATAATAATTCATTTTACAGATTTATGATGAAATTTCCACTATTTCCAAATTTTATTCCTAAACTGGATGGGCTGCTGTTTTACCACAAGATGGCCCATTATTTTTCTGGACAAACCCCACTGGCGGGCTGGCTATATCCTTTCATGGTGCCAGAAGTGATAGGAGCAGGTAAATAAATTAATATTAATTATATTTGTAACCAAACAGCGACTCTGAAGCTAATTGAACAAATCCCACTAATATAATAAATATTAAACTCTGTCAAGGTGGATGGATGTTTTTACTCAATCACGCATAAACAGCTGATCGGATTTAGATGAAATTTGGCGCACAGATAGACCACGGTACTTTTTATCTGGGTATATGAAGTTTTTCCCCAAGAACGCGAGTGACACCGTGGGCAACAGCTAGTTATTACTCTAATTAAATTTAAAACTAAGGACATTAAGGGACCAAACACACGTAGCAGCATCGATTCTCATTTCACTCGTAGAAAATGGCCTTTTTGTATGAAGACGCGTGCGCATCCAATTAGTTAAGCAAAGTATTGTGAAATTCTTTCTGCTGATTCCCAGCAACGAATAAGCTAATTCTCTGTTTTCCCATATTTGTCGCAAAAGGTGACTAAGAGCGAACGAGTACTAGTGTGACCAAGGCCACGATGGGGGCACTGCGGCCGCGTAGGTGGCGCTACCTGCGTTTGTAAACTAAATTCAAGTTTTAAAGGGCCGCATGCGACTTGCCCGGTCGTGGCCGTAGCTGTGGCCGCACCAGTGTGCGTTCGTTCTCAGGAAATAACCTAACATACATCCTCCCATATAAATACCATCAGCAGACCAGTTTATATCGATAAAATAAATAGTTTGTTGAGTGCAATCTCAATGTAGGTATGGAAATTGCTGTTTTTCTAGATGTGAAAGTAAATCCAGCTTACATGCTCGAAAAGCCAGACGATTACGTGTGCCAAGCAGATTTCATACAGAAGTTTGAAAAGAAGGCAAAATCCTTTGGCAAGAAGAAAGATAAGAAACATTATGATACTAGCATGGATACTACACCGATGCAGTCGGCGCCGTCGTCGCCCCGGAAGTCGCCCTCGCCAACGTTTGTAAAAAAAAGTGTAAGTATTACAAATACACGGACAAGTGCACTGAGGGTCCCGTACCTAGCTATTATAACCGTGACTCGATACCTCTAGCCCAGGGGTCACCAATTAGTTTCGCTCGGGGTCCATTTTAACCCTTTATAAGGCAGTGGCCACCAACTTTTTTGGCAGATGTCGCGTAAGGCTCCTTGTTATATTTTTATTTTCTAACCTGGCTGTATGCAATTTTTTTAGTTTTTTTTAAATAAAATATAAAAATTTCACTTAAAAAAATTTGAGATTATAATTTATTAGGTATTTAAAAAAAATACCAAATTGTTTGTTATTTACTTTTCTTAAAATCTTCTGTCTCATAAAGGGTTAAGAAATGAAATGACCATCGCGGTCCGCACAACATTTTATAGAAACAAATATTTGTTAATAAAGATAATGCGGAGGATACATTTTTATTAAATTAAGTACTCTGTAGTGCAAGTTGCTGTATTCTCGCGGTCCGCGCAAAATGGATCGGCGGGCCGGATGCGGACCGCGGTCCGCCATTTGGCGACCCCTGCTCTAACCGTTCTTGATAAAAGAGGGCCTTGCCGTACAGACGGACGGGTAACCAAGTAATCTTAAGAAGGTCCCTTTCTTATTTCGAGGTAGGGAACCCAGATTTTTATTTATGAAATTTTTTTAGTCATTCATGTGTGACGTGTGTTTTCTTACTTTTTTCTATAGAAAGATTCTGAGATAAAGACTGAACCAATGGAAGCAGATATCCCTAAAGATGCACTAAAAACAAAAAGCGAAGAAAAGACAGAAAAGATGGAGTGAGTTACAGTACATTGGACGATACGTGTCAAATTATTCATTATGCTGGTTTTAAATTAGACCATGTTCCCTGTTTCTCCTAAGGAGCTCTAAATGATAATGATAAATGATAAATTATTTTTATTTCTGTAAATAAATCTGTTACAGACACTTTTACAAGTCAATGTAATGTTTTTTTTAAGACTAGATGGCGCCAGCATTTCCTATCTGACTAGCTCTGAGAAGAAAAGCCGAAACAAACTCAGAGGTCAAAGTCTCTTTTAAAGTCCAGACATTGTAGTATACAAACTATGCGAGTGAAACGATGTAGGGCAACGTCTGGAATGGTCTTTTGAGGAAAGTGCCATAGCAGGTTCGAGTTGACCTGTCCTAACTGACGGCAAATCTGCATCAGTCATCGCGGAGCTCAAACCTTATTTTAGGGAGCTCAACAACCCGACCGCTGCACGACGCTATCATTCAGCTGGACATTTGTGTGGGTCACAAAAAAAAACTCAAGAACCACCAAACGTTTACAAAATTCGTGTATAAAGCTACCCTACATGGTACTCACATTCACAATTTATTAAAAAAGTAAAATAACAAATAAGGCGATGAGATAATGTCTAAGATGTATCTTTAAGGCTGGTGTTTACTAACATTAATTCTCTGGTTAAACAACGGTTTACTCGAAATCGTTTTAAGAATTTTGGATAAACAGTTGATTAGTCTAAGTAGCTACAGCCACTTAGGGAACATACCCATACTGCGTGACATGTTCAGGGGGATCAGGAGGGGATCTTCAAAATACCACGCATGGTCACAGGGGCGGGGGAGGGGGCTTAGGTTTTCATCACGTAGTCAATATCCTCTAGGGAAAACTCGCGCTTTTTCGAGCTATATTTAAATATGGCGCGCAGCGTCTAGCGCTTTTTAAACTCACAGGAGGCAACACTGACGCACATACGAGCCGAATATTTTTTTTTATCTTTCGGTTTGCAAAATATGATTTTAAACCATATTTATGAATCACTACGTGAAAACTAGAGGAGGGGGGGGGGGGGGGTATAGGCATATACTACGGGTGGTCACCAAGGGGAAGGAGGGGGGTAAAATATTGTAAAAAATGTGTCACATAGTATGGGTACGTTCCTTTACTAGTCTTTAAGAATATGTCGTTTTAGCATATCAGTAAGAAATGATTAGGGGAATTATACAACGCGTAACGTAAATAACCAGAAATCTCGCACACCAATTAGAATATCAAGTTAAAAGCATAATACAATACTTTACCATATTTTTTTAAGAAGTTATGTTTAAGTCCCTTGTGGGGGCGAGCCTATTGCTATTAATCGGGCATAAATCCAGACTCTGGGCTGTTACTGAGAAATTCTAATGGAAAAACCTAGTAAACATTGCCATTGTACCCTTTAATGTTTGTTATTGTATAAGAGCTGTGTTACAATTTTGGTGTACAATAAAGTATATTCTATTCTATTCTAAACAATTTACCCGACCTGGGGATCGAACCCATGACCCCATGCTCAGCAATCGCGCTTGCGACCACTAGACCAACAAGGCGGATAAACATAACTGGCGAAACGAGAGTGTGCTAAAACACCTCTGCCGCACCCTTCGGGGAATACAAGGCGTGAGTGATGTTATGTTTTTTTAAAGAAATTGGTACTTTCTTCTTTATTCCGGTGAAATGCTTGCTGTCCATGCAGTGAAGTGCAGTGGTCTGAGTTAAATCTCGGCCCGCAAATCTGAGTTTTCAAATTCATGTGCGGATCAGAATATGATTATCACTTGCGTTAACTGGGCGGTGTTATGCAATAATGTGTCAACCCACAAAAATATGAATTTTGTGTTAACGTCGTCTAGTTCTTGTGGTAGGTCTATACTCAACGCTTGATAAATACCCAGAACTGTAGTAAATTTAATAGAGCGTCTATCAAAAAAATATGAATGCAGTTTGCTTTTTTCAAGCGTTGGGTAGACCTTCCACAATAACTAGATGGCGTTGACACAGAACTAATATTTTTGTGGGTTGACACATTATTGCATAACACAGCTCAACTGTCAAGGAAAACATCATGAGAAAACCTGCACACCTGAGAGGGCTCCAAAATGTTCTCGAAAGTGTGTGTAGTCCGCCAAACACGCGGTGGATTAAGGTCTAAACCCTTCTCATTCTGAGAAGCAGCCCGTGTCCAGCAATGGGACAGTAATGGGCTGTTATGCTTATGCTATTTCGTTTTATTTAAAATTCAATTGACCGACAGATTTGTAAAAATCACGTTTATTTTTTACATTTTTTAATTGCTATGACCGATTTAGTAGGTAGTCGATTCTAAACGAACTAGTTTCTGGTTAAATATGTTACACCTTAAGCCGGGTACAGACTGCTGTAACGTAACATGCAATGTAACATGAATGGTACGTAGTACGCACGCGCAGTGTGCACGGTTCGTGCGCGCAAGGCGTCCACACTATGGGAATTCTGTTACATTGCGACAATGTGGATGGCTAATTCTTTCAGTCTGTACCCGGCTTTAGAGTTAGGCCAAGCTAACTCTGCAGAGGAATTATGGCAACACAGCCAACAATTACTGAAAAAATCTTTGCAGTGTCGTCATTATTCTAATCAGAGTTGGCTTTGCCTTAGCCATACCTACTTACCTAGCCCGGCAGAGCAAAGTTTGCATTGGAAAATGTCGATTTTTGTAAAGATTTTAGTTATTCTTTGCAGTGCTGGTATTACAGTTCTAATGCAAAGTTAGCTTGGCCTGACTCTATATACTATCTATCGAATCTTAAATGTAGGTTTAGCAAAGAACATTGTTTTTTTTTTGCGGTCATTTAAGTATTACGTAAGCACGAAACCGGTGAGGGGGGGTCTTTGCTTAGCTTATTTTTGATGACATGGGGGACGGGGGTGTCTAGATGATGATTACGTCAGCAATTTTTATTTATTTTTCTAGACTTAAAAAACTACTGCTCGTGAATAACAATAAAGAAACCTGATCAGTTTAAAAAAAATATACCAATGTTTACGCTAGCATAGGGGGGGGGGGGGGGGGGGTAAAACCTTTGCTTACTTTTTTGCTGACAAGGGTCAATAATTACTAAAATTCTGCTTACGTGATACTTGAATGGCCCCATAGCCCTGGATATGGCTGTTTCTTGTCCTGGTGATATACGTTTATCTATTTTTAAGTTCGTTTTACTATTTTAATTCAACTGCATGTTCAATACTTTAGACATAATCGTTGTAATCAGTAGAAATGTGTAACGCGTAATCAAAGTTGACCTCACCCGATGTAATTGACTGCGTTGATTCCTAGTTTGGCATTAAAATGAGCTTTTACAATGGTATTTTCGGAATCAGGGTTAACGGTAAAAGTGGACCCTCGCGAAATAGCCAGGTTTAATATTATAAATCCAGGCGGAAGAGCGAGAATTGTACAATTTTTATTGGTACTCAAGTACCTAGTCGTAAAATAATAATTTATTAACTATGGTAGGTACACTATTATATAATAGAAAATACCAATAAATAAATGTGTGTAGTGTGTACAGAGAGTTGTTTGGTAGAGAGTTACTAGAGGCCAATATTGTCTACTAACAAAATTGTTTAAAATCGCTCGAAACACCGTTTGACCGTTATTATTATAAGACAAAAATTCAAATATTTTTGGTTGAGTTGCGGTTCGATTGCGACTTTTTATCATTTTCTTATTAGAATTGGCTTCCTGAACTGTGTAGCAAATGTGTATTTATTTATGCATTTCCAGTACTTTGTCGTTTTTCTGGAGCGGTTTTGAATATATTTTCACCTGGGTGCCTAAAAGTTGTTCGATTTTAAAGTTAGATAATATTTCGAGCAATTCTGCGGCGCATTTGCAGGTTTTCTTATCTGTTTCATGTACATTTATGTTGTCATAGAATGGCATTCATTGAAGACTTTTATTTGTTAGTATTGTGTATACATTTGTGTATTCTATATTCAGTGAACTGAATACTATGTACATACTGTTTTGAATAAAATAAATTTTATTGTGATAATAATGACTTTTATTCAGTACTCAGCTTTACCCGGCCCGGCTTCGCACGGGTAACCCTAAGTATCTACGGCGTACCTACCTACGTACCCTACCGACCTACCTACTTACCTACCTACTCTACCTACCTACCTATTTACCTAAAACCCATTAATTCAATTTTTCGTCAGTAACCTTCTCGGGCGCGTATACAACAACTTACCAAAATCTATGAATGGTTTAGGACCACATAGAGGGCGACACACAAACATTCATTTTTATTTATATAGAAGATTACTCAAATTATTTTTTAGACCGAATGGCGGATCGTCTTGAATCAATCTCCAACGGTCGTTTCCCCGTTGAATTGTTCACGCTATAGAAGTGTAGAACGTAGTCCTGGTATGAATGTTTCGACATGCTAGACGACAAAGTATATTAACCTTTTAAGCGCGTGAGTCGCATTTATGCGACAAATATTTCCGTGCCCCTAGCGCGCGTGTCGTATTTCTGCGACTGAGAACATGCATGGTTTTTTTGTTCTATTTTCGTCCTATGAACTGCGTGGTACAACTAATACGATTATTCAATAGAGATATGATTTACAACAATTACTTAAAATTGTTTCATAGCTCTAAGTATTGAAAAAGCTTAATATATTTATTGTAGGTATTATGTTATCGACTCGTAGTCGCGCGCTAGGGGCAGGGCAATTGATATTTAGCCACGCGCTTAAAAGGTTAAAGAATCGACGCCAGAAAATTGCGGATAAAAGCTTATTCATTTATATGATAGGTAAGTACATTAATATTATAAGTGCCTATATTTTGACAGTAAGAAAGAGTAATAAAATCTTGACGATTGTTTGCAAACCGTAAATCGAGATATCCTTGGAGAATGGAGCTGTAGACAGATGGATCCTGAATATTAATAAAGAGAAGATCGTAAAACAAGACAGTTAAGTTATATAAAATGGTGCAAACTAATTATTCTTCTAACACCTAATGAAACATTGGATAGTTAGTATTAGCTGTTGACTATGGTACGTTGTCTGTAAGGTTTTGCGTCAGATGAATGTTAGGTAAGTAGGTACTTAAGTATTTATTTTGTAAAACATGAGTAGGTAGTAGTAGGTGTTGTATGAATCGCAATTACTTTTCAAATATCCTATACCAACCTAATATTCATTTCCAGCGTTAACTGCTACTTACTTATTTATTTATTTATTAATCACCAACTTGCACTAACAGTGGTAAGACACCAAACATACAAGTTATAGGCTAATAACATGGGATTCCCAATAGACACTACATTAAATAGTTAAAGAGGTCTCATTATCACCACGATTAATCACGGCGATCGCAGCTAGTTGTTATTACCAGGCTAAAGGACGCTGCTGCCCATCCTCTTGGCGTAATCGGTTCCTCCATGGTGACGCAAGTCGGAGCAACAACAACCGCGTCCGTACTACGATGACTTGCGTCTATGCCAGACTGGGACCTGAAATCGGTCCGGGCGTTTGAGAGACGGTCGGCACAGTGCTGGCAAAAAAAAAAAATTAATAATAAATTAATAATAGCGATTAGACGGACGAGGTCTTTTTTTTAACCGACTTCCAAAAAGGAGGAGGTTACTATGTTCGTCTGTATGTATTTTTTTTTGTGTATTTTCATCGATATTTTCGCCAATTGTGAACCGATTTTGATGATTCCTTTTTTTATGGATAGGGTATACTTCGAAATTGGTCCCATTTAAATTTGGTGGAGATCTGATGAAGAACTTCGGAGATAGACAATGGAACTCCTCAATGACGAACAATGCGCATATTGTGATGATATGATTATGTTACGAGCAGCGTCTTTAGTAGGTCCAACCAAGTTTTAATTAAGGCCACTAAAATGAAAAAAAATAAAAACATTTTTTACAAAGAAATTAAACCGACTTCAAAAAAGAATAAAATAATTACCATATAAAATTAACAGTTTCAGAAGTCGGTGCCTTCAATTTGGTTCAGCGTGGATCAGCACCGACTTCTGAAACTGTTAATTTTATATGGTAATTATTTTATTCTTTTTTGAAGTCGGTTTTTTTCTTTTTAGACACTCCCCTCACTCTTTCTCCTGTATCTTAGGTGCATTTACAAACACAAACAATTTTACGGCTTTTTTTTCAAGCGATAGGCGATAGTTCGACGACCTTTTTTTTTGACATTCCCCTCACTCTTTCGATTTCTCCCATCGAACCGGCCCATTAGGCCACACCGGCCCTTTAGGCATCCGGCCCCTCGGGTATTTGCCCGTATGGCCAATCCGGGCCTGGTCTATGCAACAGCTATGTGCGACTCAGTACAATATAGTGCGATGCTAAAATCGTTCTGACGCGCGTCGCTCCGATTTGCGTCACCGTAGGAGAACCGCCTTAGTCGTCTTTAAAACACCCACGGGTTGGTCAGGGGTGGCCTATTCATTACCGCTAATTACCTACACGGAACTGGACCAGAACATACTTCATGATTCATAAGCCAGCTGTTTACATTAGCCTAATCCGGTTTATTCACGATTCGTTTTCTATTTTCTTTCTTACAAAGAAAACGAATAGGTAACCATGATACCCATTTAGCATCTGAAATAGGTAAGAAAACAATATTTCATCCCTTATAATTTCTTTCTGATTTACTACCACCGCTGGATAACATAGAGAACTGAACCGTGAAAACACGATAAATCGGTATTTGTAAGATATTACGATGTCCCATAAAAAATCTAGAAGATTCGGCGCATTTTTAATAGATGAGTGTATGGAAGATAGGCTTACTAAACCGCCTTCGATGTGTTTTTTTTACCCCGTTGGGTTTTTAGTGCGATAGGGAATCGTACCATAGTGCTGAATTGCCCTTTAATTCTGTTAACGACATCAGAACGTGTATAAAGGTAGGTAAAGAACTTGTTAACTGCCTTTTTGGTCTAGTGGTCGCAAGCGCGACTGCTGAGCATGGGGTCCTGGATTCGATCCCCAGGTCAGGCAGAGTGTTATTGGGTTTTTCCATTACGAATTTCTCAGTAGTAGCATAGTCTGGATTTGTGCCCGGTTAATGACAATAGGCTCGCTTCCTATTAGATACATGGGACTTGCACATAACTGGCGAAACGAGGTTGTACTAAAATACCTGCCGAACCCTTCGGAGAATATAAGGCGTAATGCAAAGGCGTAATGTTATGTTATGTTATAATAATAATGCAAAGGCGTAATGTTATGTTATGTTATAATAATAATGCCCTTTATTCTGAATTGTTTTGTTTGTTTTGTATGTGCTATTAGTGTTCGGCCAGACTGGCAGCGCGGTGCGGGGAGCGGCGCGGGTGCGGGAACGCGCGCGATTTACCTGTCCGCAGTGGAGCGTGGCTTCGTTCTGAGCGTTGTCGTGTCCAGTGTTTGTCAAAATATCATATGGATGAAGAAGTCTTATTTTTACTGGAAAATTCTTTCTAAAAAACGATGTTTCGACATCCACAGTGCAGATCGTGCTTGAATAGCACTTATTAATTCTTCAACATTTAATTTTGAAGACGCTATCACAACAACGCGCGTGGTCAGCTCGAACTAGTTTGAGATCCCCCGCTCCCGCGGGGGTCGTCGCTTGCCGCCCGCGCTCTCACTGCGGCCACTTGTATGAACGACCTATGGCGTGAGCTACCCGCGCGCTCCCCGCGCCAAGTAGCCCGCGCCGCTTCCCGCGCCCGCGTGCCCACTACGGACACTCAAATGAAGTTCTTCTGTTTGAACTCGCCGCACCGCGCCCGCGTTTGCAGTCTGGCCAAAGGCTTACAGTATATCCCTCAATTCAGTGTGCCTTTTGGCAAAGGCCTCCTCTAGCTTATGTTATGTTAAAGGTAAACAAGTTAGATCTCTAGTGCCTACCTACTCAAATTAGGAAGACCTTATTACTTCTTTGTCACCTCAGCAGTTAAGTAAATAAGAATTATGCGGCCTTTCACAATGTGGGGACCGTATACCTGTCGCACTACGACTAATTAAAGAGTTAAATAGCCCAAAATCACCGAAGCAAAAGTTTGGAAGGGGTTTTTACCTCCTTATCGGGATTAACGCACTCAAGGCTACTTTCCTCGGTTCAAATAATGTGCCATACAAGTTATTATAGGCACCTACTTAGATACAAGTGTACTTGAGGGTACTTAAACAATCACGTAAACAGATATCCTTTAAGTGCCGCCGTTGAGTGCCTTGTCTATAATGACGAACTGATCTTCGCGTATAAGAGTTAGCTGAGAGTTATGGTAGTTTTACTAGCTGCGTGGTTGGCAGTCTGCCAGGTTTGTATCACGAAGGTGGTTACTGACTGGCCAATGGCTTATTTAAAAGAAATGACGAATGATGTTGTTTCATAAAGAATATAGAAGATATGCAACTTCATCGAGTTTGGACCTCTATCCTCGTTGATCTTATTTCAGATAGTCATTTGATATTCGCTCTATTCTAGCGGAAGTTTTACAAAATAAGTCAAATAGTATAAAATTCCCGATGAATCTCTAGGAACATTTTACATAAACCGTTCTCATAACTGACATAACATTTCAAGTTTTGAAGTGCATATAATAATATTTTTTTTGTAGTCTTGTTTCTCCTTCGGTAAATCTGCAGTCAATTGTTTTCCCTATGTAATTTATTCAAATGACGCACTATTTATAAATAAGTGGCTATTAAAATTCTGTTTTGTTTTATATTACTCAGACTAAAATATTATTCTTCACATTTTAATCCAATTAGCTTAATACACAAGCATTTGTTTAGAAGGTTTATTTTAAAAATAACATCTAAACATATTTTTACGCGTTGTTTGCGTGGTTTGTCTCAGGTGTGTGTTACATGAATTTATTTCTTGCGAACAAATCCACGGTTATAAATTCTATATAATAGCGCGTATGACGCGATGCGTACCAAGCACCCTCGTTCCTTTTGTAGAATTATTTGAATGTATGTTTCAGAACATACCACCCACGTATTAATGGTTCAATTCATTTTCTGCTAATTGAACCAAAACAAATAATGAAACGATGGTATAATTGGCCTGTTATATTTTTGGACCCATTTTTAATATTATTATTTTCCTCCTAGCCTTTTTTCCTAACTAGGCATGGTAAGGGGCCGGCTTGCAGTCTGACTAGATACGGCTGTATATAAGTATTTTGCATGGAGCGACTGCCATCGAACCTCTGCAACCCAGATACTAGTCAATCCTAAGCTCAGGCCAGCTGTCAGACTTCGGGCTTGTGACTACCAGTAACGACTGTCACAGATACTCGTATGACATCCGGGATCGCTCTTTGAGTCACTGAGGGGTCTCGATATGTAACGAACGTCAACATTCATAGGTTATATTATAGAAACACAAATTCGCTCCGCACCGCGGACTCGAATCACACGCGATCTTAGTGTTTAGACCGCGTTGCTGAAAAAAACATGAAAGAAGAAGGAGGACCAATAACCACGACCTACTCAATAGTCGATGATAGCCATTCTTCAACGTTCATTGATAGATAACCTACTATTATTATAAGGGAACTTACCCATACTACGTGACCCATTTTTTACTATTTTTACCCCCCTCCCCCCCTCGGTGACCACCCGTAGTATATGCCAATACCTCCCCCCCCCTCCCCCTCTAGTTTTCACGTAGTAATATATAAATATGGTTTCAAATATTTTTTTGCAAACAGAAAGTTAAAAAAGATAATTGACTCGTATGTGCGACAGTGTTGCCACCTGTGAGTTCAAAAACCGCTAAACTCTGCGCGCCACATTTGAATATAGCTCAAAAAATCTCGAGATTTCCTTAAATGATATTGACTACGTGACGAAAACCTAAGACACCCCCCTCCACCCCTGTGACCAAGCGTGGTATTTTGAAGACCCCCCTTCCCCCCCTGAACGGGTCACGTAGTATGGGTACGTTCCCTAAGTAGTTGTGTTCGACTGACAGGATGGGCCCTTCAAGTGGGCGACGTTGTCATTGGTGTCGATTCTGTTGCACATTTTGACAGTAGACTAAACGCATCTGTCACAGAATTAAACTTTTAAGTAAATTTTTTTTAGAAGATATTGAAATAACTGTCTCCTGCAAAAAAAATGGCCGATCAAATGTTAATAGGTACAAGTTTGTCATCGTACGCCATAGATAGCTTAGAAGTATTTTAATTGAAAGTTTGTTGAACTAGTACGTGTATAACGAGTTAATCAATCTAAAGAACAAATAAAACGCTTTTGAAGAAATTTTTATTTACGAGGTTTTCACTGCCGAGCGTCGATAACTTGTTAGTCTAAACTACGATAACGATTGAGGGATGTGATTAATTACGCATGTACATAATATACAGATTTCACTTGAAAATAAATTGTTTTTCTAGCTAAACAACTTGCTTCTGTTATCCTCTCAATGGGTGGCCAATTAAGAACATACCTAACTACCTACGTGCATTACTTTGTTGTGAAGTATTTATTAGCTCCCCAAGTAGGTCAATGTAATTCTGAGAGCACGTAAACAGTAAACACCTGAAAAGTATTATGTCATATTATTTTGTTGTTTATTAGAATGGAGAAATGTAGTTTTCGCAACCTTAAAACCACTTCGCGACTGTAATCAGATGTAACGATCTTCTTAAACTTTTATTTCTAAAGTGAATAATGCGCCTGTTCATAACGACAGCAATCTTTTACTTATTTTTATTACCTACTTACCTACAACAATAATAATCTATGTACATTTGCAAGTGAACATGCGACGGCACCAGCAATATTGCCGGGAAACTTATCAATATTGGCCTAATATTGACGAGTAATACGACCGTAACTGCCTCGTTGGTCTAGTGGTGGCAAGCGCGACTGCTGATCGTGAGGTCTTAGGTTCGATCCTCAGGTCGGGCAAAGTGTTATTGGGTTTTTCCGTGTGGAATTCCTCAGTAGCAGCCCAGAGTTTGGATTTGTGCCCCGTTAATGGCAATAGGCTCGCCATAAATCGGCGGTCATTTCTATCGTAAACGATGTCGAATACGGATTACGTATTACAAGCGGGACAGGAGCGATACAGAACATTGACATCAAGTTTTTACAGAGACGCTCACGATGCTATATTAGTTTACGATGTGTCAGAACCAAAGTCCCTAGCAAAACTGAATGAGTGGGTCGAGGAACTTCTAGTATACTCCACCAGGAAGAACATAAGTAGTTTGGTTAGTTGTCGGCAATAAGATTGACAAGCATACATTTTGGGACCCAGTACATAATATCAGCAAGCATATTGGGTCACCCGCGCGACAGCGCAACGAGTATTCCCAAGGAATGTTGATGTCAGGCAGGCGGCCGATCATAAAACTATAAGCCGAAACCTCTAACAACATGGATTTACGAAATAGGTACATGTTGTGCCGACCCCACCTAGTGTGGTATAAGGGTAGGAAGAAGGAGAAGAATGGCAATAGGGTCACCCCCTATTACAAGGGACTTAAACATAACGGCAAAATGAGGGTGTTACTATATACCTCTGCCCAACCCTTCGGGGAATACAGGCGTGGTGGTAAGTTATGTTAATACGACCATAATGTCATAACATTGCCGATCATACCTGCCGGCCACTTATTGCCGTATAATGTTGATCGTTACCGCACAAAACATTTCCACCACTTTGACTCAGCGGTCAACAATGAGAAACCAACAATCAATAAAACTTGTCGCATCCAGGAAACTGATTTGACTGATTTTAAACCCGCAATATAATTAATCAGACGAAAAAATAGGAGAAACGGCAAAGAAAATTAGTTTTCACTATTTTTTCCAGGAGTACGGCGAAAATGTGTTGCCTAAATGGGCCGTGTTATGCAATAATGTGTCAACCTACAAAAATATGAATTGAGTGTTAACGTCATCTAGTTCTTGTGGTTGGTCTAGTCAATACTTCAAAAAATGCCCAGGACTGTAGTAAATTTAATGGAGCGCAGTTTATCAAAAAAATCATAATGCAGTTTGCATTTTTTCAAGCGTTGGTAGACTGCCACAATAACTAGATGTTGTTAATACATAATTAATATTTTTGTGGGATGACACATTATTGCATAATACAGCTCATTAATATACCTACCTACGAGCTTCATTCCTGTGCGTATCAATCTAACCTTATCAATCTGGTCACCATTAAGCTCACACTATAAGCCGATACGAGAGGTTCATATCAATCAGATAAGCCGTTTTTATGTGAATCCCGAACAAACAAACAAAACTGTCCTCTCTATGATATTAGTTTGGGTATGATTGATGATAACCTGACACATATCTGTACCTAACGCAAGTATTAGCAGTAAGTACCGCACTGACCGATCGTTTATGAAAAAATAAGTATCGCAGAGAGAATATTTCGAAAATATTGGCAAAGAAGAGTATACAGGGTGTAAACGAAATCATGTAATTCCTTCTAACCTCGTGATGTACTGCTGACATAGATTAATCCTGAAAGGAATAATATGGATGCAATAATAAAAATTACAAGAAGTAAACATTTGTTATAAAAATACCTTATTTATCCCGACGTTTCGACCGAATTTCACCGGCCGTGGTCACGGGTACACTGAAGTGGTGGAGCAGTTGTCATCTTCGTGAAGCAAGGGTATTTTCATCTACCCTCACTTGATAGATAGATAGATATACTTTATTGTACCTACACTAAAAGAAATAAAACAGAAGGAGTACACATTATTAAGAACAGTACAAATGGTGGTCTTATCGCTTAAAGCAAGCTTGATCTTGATTTTTAAGAATATTATTATCGTCGGTACTTCGACACACCACACTAACGACGTCTTTACACTCGCCTAAACATGTGTTCTTAACGTGAGGCATTTTAACGGGCCGAGCATATTGCGCGGCTATCGCTCGCCGCGCGGTCATTTATCTCGGGGCGCTAAAAAATGCCTCACGTTAAGAACACATGGTTACATCTTGTAATTTATTTTATTAAGTCCAAAAGTATCAGCACTAAGCAGGGTTATTCTATGTCAGCAGTACATCACGAGGTATGAAGGAACTACATGATTTCGTTTACACCCTGTATATGCTGTTGTAGCTTTTTACTGGTGTGGCAATATTCTGCTTACCTTTTTCCTAACCATGTTGGGGTCAGCTTCCAGCCTAACCATATGCGGCTGAATACCGGTATTTTACACGTAGCGACTGCCATCAGACCTCCGCAACCCAGTTACAAACCAATGCCGATATCCTAAGGTTAGACCGGTTTTCAGACTTTCGGGCTTCTGACTTCCCGTAACGACTTTCAAGATATTCGTATGACAACATTCTTATTTCACCGTTATGTTTAAGTCCCATGTAACAGGGGGTGTGCTTATTGCCATCAACTGGGCACAAATCTGAACTCCGTGCTGCCACTGAGGAATTCCATACGGAAGAACCAAATATCGCTTTGCCCGACCTGGGGATCGACCCCAGGACCTCACGATCAGCAGTCGCGCTTGCCACCACTAGACCAACAAGGCATTTATGTTAGTTGATTATAATTAACTAGCTGTGTCCTCACGGCTCCGCCCGCGTAATAAGTTTTATTCCAGTAATAAATATAGCCTATGTTACTCAGTGATAATGTAGTTTACTAACGGCAAAAGAATTTTTGAAATCGGTCCAGTAGTTTTTAAGTTTATTCGTTACATATAAAAGTACAAATCTTTATAATATTAGTATAGATAACGTAAAGGGAGGAAAAGATCTATAAGATTTTGAACTTCGGTTTAAAGACATTTATTTTTCTCAAAAAAGAACAGATTACAGTTCACTTACTCTGAGAAAAGTAGAAATAAAAGTATTTGAGCATGCAATACAAATCTGTGTCTTAAAGATTAACATTTCTTTTTATTGGTATGAAAGTGGTAATGACTAAATATAGGTAGGTATAGCATAATATAAATATTTAATATAACAATTTTTATAAGTAACGGCTCAGTGTTTTTGACTGACAAACAATTCTAAACGTTTTTAAATACAAGTAGGCTTTTACTGTTAATTATACAATACAATACAATACTCTTTATTGTACACAAAACAAACAAGAAACATTACTATAAAAATAGAGATGTATAATGGGCGGTCTTATCGCACTAGGCGATTTCTTCCAGACAACCTTTGGATGGACATGAAGTGCAAGAAAAAAAAAAAAAAAGAGAGAGGTAGTTCACAGTGTAACAATTAATTAGGAGACATTAAATTATGTACGTTAAATAAACCTAAAAACACAAATAAATAAATATTATATACAATAAATATGAAATAAATATATATAGTGTAATGTGTATGTAATACATAATATAAACAGACAATAAATAACTATACATAAAGATGCAAAATTAACTATATTGATAGGTAGTGATCCTTGACGAGTCTTTAATTATGTCTTCGGGTAAGTTATTGTATAATTTTGCTCCCTCATATAATATGCTTTTCTTGCCATAGTTGGTTCTAGGATGTATCAATTCTAATTTGTTACGTCGCCTAGTATTGTATGTTTAATTTTTTTTATTAAAATGCACTTGTGAGTATGTCTTTTGTGTTATCATTTTTCTTACAAGAGTACATGTTTTGTGAATGTATAGCTGATTAATTTTTAGAAATTGGTATCTATGTAATCAAAAAACTGATATCAGTCATGTAGGTAACTGAGGGGCAAAGAACTCGACGCTCTCGTTATAATATAGGGCTGCACATTATTCATGGGCTTTCTCACGTTATTACCATAATAAAAACTGAGGAAATAAAAAGAGTAATTTGACACAAACGTCTTGTAGCGTACCCAGCACTTAGCCACGCTATATAGGAGCTATAAAACACTCTTGTTTTTATAAACGAAGGCACATTTCAGATTTTAATGTTAGACAACGAAGCTGGTCTATTTCTCGATAAGTTATTAAGATTTAGACGTCGATCGG
Source organism: Amphipyra berbera (assembly GCA_910594945.2). Lineage (NCBI taxonomy): Eukaryota > Metazoa > Arthropoda > Insecta > Lepidoptera > Noctuidae > Amphipyra > Amphipyra berbera. The sequence goes on along the minus strand of OU343122.1, from coordinate 9,769,577 downwards.
TTCTAAATAGAAACGTTATTGGCTGTTAAACCGTGGGTTTTCGCGTTTTAAATTGATGGTTCACCAATTCATTGTTGTTAATGAATAGCTGATATAATTTATATTGTTTGCTTGAACTTGCAGATATATGAGTGAAGCTTCTCGATTTATCGTCAGAAATTGCATTACATTGGAAGTAAAATAAATTCTACGTAACCGCGTCACTATATGCATCACACAACTTAACTGGTCCATTACTGTCCCACTGCTGGGTACGGGCCTCTTCTCAGAATGAGAAGGGTTTAGGGCTTAGTTCACCAAACGGGCCTGGTGTGGGTTGGCAGACTACACACACCATCGAGAACTTTATGGAGCCCTCTCAGGTGCGCATGTTTCCTCGCGATGTTTTTCCTTCGCCGTTAACGCAAATGATAATCAAATTCTGATCCACATATGAATTCGAAAAGTCAGAGATACGGTGTAACGTAGGCGGTTAGGTTAAATACAACCGTTCGTGGCGCTGTCGCGGAAGGTGTGTCGCTTAGAATATTCGCGATGCGTTCCGAGGTTTTTGATGTAGTAGGAAATGGTCCAAATTCCAACCGAACATGTATTCAAAACATGTCAGTCATCACGGGTGCGTTCCAATAATAATTAGAATAGTAATTACGTTTAGTTGCAAATACTTTAATTATTTTAAAAATGTAAAATAAAATGCAAATATAATTGATTTGTAACGGCTTTAAATTAGATTTGATTATTTCTGTAGTATTTTAGAATAAAAGTATGTAGTTAGATAACGTAATTTCTTTGTATGTTAGCTAAATACCTGCTTGAGATAACGTACAACCTTATAACGGGTCGGGATCGAACTCAGACCCTCCTGCATGGAAGGCAACCGTTCAACCGCTAGGCTATCACTGCTTACATCACACAACTTATAAATGCTAATTAAAAAAAAGACCTAAATGTAGATCTGAAGTGAAATGAATTGCTCATTCATGTGCCATGTGCCCGCCAGCATTTCGAATACCTGCAGACGTCCTGAGTGTGCATGAATTCTTTAGGGCGGCAGGGTTTGTGCAGCGTGAAAAGAGCGTTAACCTCATGCTGAAGGAATTATAGTCTGTATTTTGTATATATGATGGAATCAGGCGTTACTTTGCGGAAATCCATGATCTATAAATATACAATAAAATATTTAGTGTTAATTCCGCGAAAAAACAGTTGATCAAGCCTGAATGCAGTATGCAGCACCGCCCTCCCGCCCGCAAATATATGCAAATGCAGAAGGTGCGATTAATAACATGCAACACACAAGCAAAACAAACCGATACGACACGTGTTTCGCCCCTCCACGGTGCATCCTCAGGTGATGTTGACTCGTCGACCGCTTGGACGCGCGCTCGCTTTTTCGCGTCCAAGCGGTCGACGAGTCAACATCACCTGAGGATGCACCGTGGAGGGGCGAAACACGTGTCGTATCGGTTTGTTTTGCTTGTGTGTTGCATGTTATTAATCGCACCTTCTGCATTTGCATATATTTGCGGGCGGGAGGGCGGTGCTGCATACTGCATTCAGGCTTGATCAACTGTTTTTTCGCGGAATTAACACTAAATATTTTATTGTATATTTATAGATTCTGTATTTTGTGTATTGTCTTTTACAGTCGTAGTTCATAAGCCTCACCTTTAGCAGTGATAGCTTAGAGGTTTGACTGTCGGACTGCCAAGTCATAGGGCTCGAGTTCGAACCCAAGGCACGCACCTCTGACTTTTGTGATTCATGTGCGTATTGTATAATTATCACACACAACATCAATATCACGCCTTGTATTCCCCGAAGGGTTAGGCAGAGGTGTTTTAGTAACACCCTCGTTTCGCCAGTTATGTTTAAGTCCCATTTAATAGGGGGCGAGCTTATTGCCATTAACCGGGCACAAATCCAGGCTTCGGGCTGCTACTGAGAAATTCCTAATGGAAAAACCCAATATCACTTTGCACGATCTGGGGATCGAACCCAGCACCCTATGCCCAGTAGTCACAAGAAAAACATCGTGAGGAATCCGGCATGCCTGAGAGATATTTCTCAACGGCATGTGAAGTCAAGTCAGAGGACCATGGGCGGCACAAATTCTGACACCAGGTTAGTCACTAACCCCACGATAAGAAGAAGAAGGGGGTAATACGCCTATCTTCTGTTATGAAAGGAGAAGCTAACTGACTGGCTGACTGATCTATCAACGCACAGCCTAAACCACTGGGGTTAGAAACTTAACATTTTGACAGAAGGTACATTTTATAACGTAGGCATCCGCTAAGGGAGGATTTTTCAAAATACCTCTCTTAAGGGGTGAAATAAAATCACGCAAGCAAAGCTGGGGTTAAAAGCTAGTTAATTATATTGGGCAAATGACTTAGTGACCGTTTATTTATCCAAGTCTGTCTAGCTGCTGCCGCTACTGTTCGTCACCGTATGGGATATTTAGAGGAAAACTCCTTTAGCTGCTCGACGAGACTGGACAAACAGCGAGATAACTAAGTCTCGAACTCACCAGCCCATATGTTTTATTAGTAAAACTACTTGTTAGTGTAGGAGGGCCCTGGAGTAATTAAAAACCGCGCGGATCACATGAATTACAACGTTAAGCTGCGCTTGCCGCGGTCATTTCGTGGATGGGTGACCATTCGTTACACATACATCGCCACATCCGTGTCTCGGAAAGCAAGTTATACCGTCGGTCCCGGGTGTCATACGAATACTTATAGCAATCATTACGTAAGTCAGAAGACCGAAAATCTGACAACCAGTCGAACCTTAGGATATCGGAATTGCCCAGTAACTCGGTTGCGGAGGTCTGATGGCAGTCGCTCCGTGTAAAATACTGGTATTCAGCCGCATCTGGTTAGACTGGAAGCTGACCCCAACATAGTTGACAAAAGGCTAGATAAAACGAATGAACCGAAAGTACGCGACGCAATTCGGCGTGATTACGTCTGCAATGATTTTATATTACCCGCGACACACCATACTGAAATAACGACGCGTCTTGTCGATATAAAACACATAGCTGCCGAGGTTCAGCCGCGTAATTTCGACATGATGTGGCTAGATTATTTAAACAGTAAAACCGAGACTGCGAAATCTTCACAGATGTAGACGTGACCTCGTGTCTACTTTGTATTACTCTCGTTTTCTTTTTACGGCAACGTTGTTGAGTGTAACAAACTCACGCGGTGTAGGTTCTACTTGTAGCCATATATGCAATGACATTGGTTGTGATTGTTATGGAATGCCTGGTTGGTTTAGTGGTGGCAAGCGCAACTGCTGATCGTGAGGTACTTAGTTTAATTCCCAGGTCGGGCAAAGTGTTGTTGGGTATTTCAGTGCGGAATTCCTTAACAGCAGCCCGGAGTTCGGATTTGTGCCTGTTTGATGGCAATAGCCTCGCCCCCTATTACATGGGACTGAGGGTGTAAAGTAACACCTCTGCCCAATCCTTGGGGGAATACAGGTGTGATGTTATGTTGTATGACTTATGAGCGCATTTTATTATTCACAAGTACTAATGTACTATAAAATGTAGTACCTACTTACTTGAGATTTCCCAATTTAACTTTCACAGCTTGCGCGGAACGGCATACAGCGTGGTTCCTTTCAGACATAAAGCTGGAAACTAAGGAGTTTTATTATGCATATTGAAATGGCCAGTTTAAAGGATTATTTTATGATTAACTATACATACAATACATACTATACATTTTAAAATTACCTTGTTTTCGAGCACTTTCAGTTTAGTATTCAGATCTGTTATTGGTGCCTAATATCAAGATGACATTTATAAATTTGATTTGATATGAATTGCGAACTATTATGAATTATTGTAAAAGATGTCAAATACGGATTACGAGCGGGACAGGAGCGATACAGAATATTGACATCAAGTATACTCCACCAAGAAGAAGATAGTCTGCTTAGTGGTCGGCAATAAGATTGACAAGCATGCAGCACCCGCAAGCTCGAGATGGAATAAGATCGTAGGTGGTGCTTGCCACCAGCAAAAGCATTCCCAAGGAGGGTTGACGTCAGGCAGGCGGCCGGTCATAAAATATAGCCGAAACATTTGTGCAGTATGATATGAGACATACTGCGCCGACCCCAAATAAGTTGGGATAAGGGCAGGAGGATAATAATGATCTGTTATTGGTGCCGATTCTATTGTCCACCGACTAAACTAAAATTAGAGAATTGCTATGTTTTATTGACAGTGAGCGTGAGAAAAGGACGGTGATAGATAAGAACTAAGATAGAGATGTCAAACTGCTTTACGTCTTGACCTTCACCGTGTTTATAGTCGACATTTTTTAACGTGACGTCTAAATTTGTATGGAAAATTTTAGTTCAAATTAATTTGACAGCTCTTATTTATGTCCGTCTCTTTCTTACTTAATCAGAGTGAAAAAATGGCAATAACCTAAATTAAGTTTAGTTTGTGCACAACGGAATTGGCATCATTGTAATATAATATAACATCACCCCTTGTATTCCCCGAAGGAATCGGCAGAGATGTTTAACACACCCTCGTTTCGCCAGTTATGTTTAAGTCGCATGTAATAGGAGGCGAGCTTACAACCAGTCACCATTGTAATATAGATTAGGGGAATTTAAGTGACATATCCGCTTATAGTACGTAAGTCAGTGTTATTTCGGTAACAAATCTTCTACCAAAGACGTCTAGAAAATTAAAAAAATAAATAAAATTAAATAGTTTATTTGATAACCATAATTGTACAACAAATTTGAGATTGAAGCCTCCTTTTAAGCAAAAGATGCCTGTATTAGGAGACTCCGCTCTTTCATAAACAAAAAGTGTCTATTCAACTATACTAATACGAGTACATAATCAAAAACAAGGTAATTTGAGTGAATGTGTGTGTTGCTGTGTGTGTATGTGTGTGTGTGTAGAAGAGGTGATGGCAAGTCTTTAACAATGAAAAACCACTTTAACTTAGTTTTTATCCCAGCAAATCTTGGGAATTGGATTCGAATCCTTATTTTTAAACGCAGGCGTCTAGGAAATGCAATCTGTAACAAAGGAAGGCTGGTTCACATCGACATTAACTTTCCAGCTAAACGACCGTATAATAATTCTTTAGTTAAACAATCGCTTACTCGATAAATGTACTAAAACATTAGGTAAATGGTAGTTTAACCAGAGAATTGATGTTGGTAAAACCAGCCTAAGTAAAGGCCTTATAAACAGTGTCTGATCACATTACCATGTCAAAAGCTGGTCATCTACTGCAGTGACGCATCTGGGGTAATAAATCTGAGAGTCGATGGATGACGCTGTCTCAGTCCCGTGGGAGTTCCCGGCCTCGGTCAGCTATTTGTTTCTGTTTCATATCACACGACTGATAGGAGTGATAGGATCAGATGGCGCCATTATTGTGAGCGAAGATTTGATATTGATTTAGGTTCATGGTTTAGAAAGTACACAGGAATACATTTGGTTTTATTTTTAAGTTGAATTCGTTGGTCTAGTGGTGGTAAGCGCGACTGCTGATTGTAAGGTTCTGAGTTCGATTCCCAGGTCGGGCAGTGTTATTGGGTTTTTCCGTGTGGAATTCCTCAGCTCGGAATTTGGATTTGTGCCCGATTGATGGCCATAGGCTCACCCCATACATGGGACTTAAAGATAGCGGCTAAATGAAGGTAATTACTATACACCTCTGCCCAATTCTTTGGGGAATACAGGCGTGATATTATGTATTATGAATTAGATTAAATCTCATGTTATGATTACATTACCACGTCATCTACTGGAGTGACGCGGGCTAGTACAGCAGGGAGTCGATGGTGCTGTCTTGGTTCCGTGAGGTACGGGTTCGGTATTTGTTTAATATCACACAACCAATACGATCAGTTCACGGCAGCATTGCTTTGAATGGTTTATTTTGTAATAGTGAAAAAAATATTATCTTTAGTTAGTAGAAGAAAATGGTTCCTTCCGTAATTTTTACATGAATAAGATGCAATCTCATCGTCCAATTACATTACCGTGTCATCTTGTAGCCTATCGTGTACTGCAGCGACACATCTGGGCTAATAAAGCTGGGAGCCGATGGTGTTGTCCTCAGGGAGTGCGCGGCCTCGATCGGCTATTGTTTCATATCACTACACGTGCGATAGAATGAGTACGCGCCAGTCGATGTTATCGTTAGCAAAACTTTTATGTTCGTGTATGCTTTAAGCTGACCGTAGAAGTACTAATGGTTAAAATGATACTCAATTTTAAGTTGCCGTTAAGTCTCTTGCTCTCACTGTCATTTAAAGGCGAAGTGACAGTGACAGCACGAAATTAAGGGTAGGTAACTTAAAATTGAGTAGCGTTTGAGTAAGTTGGCCTTAAGTTGCTCTAGACGCTGTTGATCGCTATTTCGTCGCTAAGTTCTAACACCGCGTTACTCGAAAAATAGTGGTTTTGTATTAAGGGTAGGGATAGGGAATCGCAAAACGCAGCGTTTGACCAATCACAATCAATGGTTAGATCCAATACTAACGCGTTATTTCAAAAACAAAATCCACCGCGTATGTAATATTTTTTCCATGAAACTATGTAAATAGCTAAAACAGCGTGTAAGTCAGGTGAATTCCATACTGGATCGTGTCGCGACAATGCTTCGTGAAAAAAACCAAAATAAAATAGAATATTGTAGATAAAAACAATTATATGATAAGTAGAAAAAAATCTATTTTTTGCTCTCCTGAAAAGTTAACTATTTTGAGTTACGGGGTGTTAGAACTTAAGTGACGATTTGTTTTTAGCGACAGCAACCGTTTATTGTATGCAGCCACCGTCTTGATCACTCAAGCGACCGTCCTCTGGCTTGGTAAACTGTTTTGATCGCTCGAGCGACAGCTTTTCCCTTCGGGATCGGAGACATTGGTCGCCGTGGACACAGTTTAGTGTCTCCAGACACAAAACTGTGCCTTGAGTTACTAATTTGTGTCTCGGTGTACGTTAGAAAGATTTTTTCGATCTTCGAAAGTATTAGATGAGCTTCAATCGTTCTTAAAATGCGTCGTAAATGTTTTAATGACCCTAAAATGTTTATTTGCTGAAGTGATTTTTAAACAGGTGTTATTATTTGTAATTCTTGTTGGTAAATAAATACTGCCTTGTTGATCGAGTGGTCGTAAGCGCGACTGCTGAGCATGGGGTCCTGGGTTCGATCCCCAGGTCGGGCAGTGTGGGTTTTACCATTAGGAATTTCTCAGTAGCAGCCCAGAATTTGATTTTGTGCCCTGTTGATGGAAATAGGCTTGCCCCCTATTACATGGGATTTAAAGATAACTGGCGAAACGAGGTGTACTAAAAACACCTCTGCCGAACCCTTCGAGGAATATACGGCGTGATGTTATGTTAAATAAATACTTAAATCATAAATATAAGATTGATTTCTATTCTATAAAAACTTTTAACCATACATACCTATTATCTGAAGCATCTCTGCAAGTAACGGATAGCGTAATTTTCACATGAGGGGCGGTCTCCGCGCGAAGCTCATTTCTCAGGATCCAACTTATCGTGCTTTCACAAACTTGCCGAGAGCTCTTCCATTTGCATTAAGTTATTTCATGTCGCAGTGAAATGTGATGTCACACGAATACGTGATACATACTCTGGAAATGATAGATGACGGGATTTCAACTAAAACAGTTTCATTCTCGTTTCACACGGTTTCTTTAAAAGAAGGTAGGTTATGAAAAAAGAATGTATTCCATTAAAACCACTGCTTCTGTAAAAAAATAACACAGAATTAAATTTAGTATACATTCCATTATAAATAGATACAGCTTGAGACAGTTGAGACCCTCAGAACGTCGTTACTGGGGCTAAAAAGCTATTTATTGGTTGTAAACCAAATAAACTCTGACAATCCCCTTGATTTAAGATGATTGCTTTCTTTCAACTCAATTATTTAAAGTGAATTCGAGAGAATTGAATTTGAGACTGACTGACTGCAATTTGTCAGATGTGATTAGAATCCGTACCTTTGCATAGATTCTAATTTTTCAAATTTATATTTAATATATAAGTTGCTTTTAAAATGAGTGTAGTGTTAGGTACTCAGTTGGGATGAACGAAATGTTAATTATTTCTTTCGTTACTTACATAAAGTATATAAATAATAAGGGCCTCGTTAAATAGATTGAAACTGAGATTCAGCCAAGATTCAGCAGTATAGATAAACGACTCAATAAAACTCTTATGATGAGCTTTATTGTTGCGGAGTTAAATAGGACCAACAAACGTCTATCTATGACACGATCTTGTATTCAATCATCAGATTGAAGAACGTATATAAAACCTTATTTTTGGTATACTATGAACGCGAAAAGGGGTCATTGTATTCATCATTATGAACAATTTTACTAGGTATGGGATAAAAAAAAACGAAATGAAAATTTGCTATTCCATACATTTTGTCGAGTTATGTAAATATAAATGTATGGAACAAATGATTTTTCTATCGCGATTTCACGGTTGGTCCCATAGTGAAAGTTGTTCATAATGATGAGTACAATGACCCCTTATGGTATGCAAAAAATAAGGTTGTAGATAAGCAAGGATATTATACATATACAAAATGTACTAGATATATGTTATTACTAGCTGTTGCCCACGGTTTCACTCGCATCCTGGGATAACTACTTCATGTACCCGAATAAAAAGTATTCTATGTTTCAACCCAGTACATGGTCTATCTGTGTGCCAAATTTCATCTAAATCCGTTCAGCAGTTATTGCGTGAAAGAGTAACAAACATCCATACATACAAACATTCGCGTTTATAATATTAGTAAGGATGTCATTGAAACGCCAAAAGTGACGATTAAAATTCACCAATTGGCAGGTCTTGCAGATAACTAAACCGCTTTTCCACGTCCTCTTTCTCATCACTCTGGGGTCACACCTTCACACGAACATTCGTGGAGTGTTACGACAACGCAAAAATTCGTCGAATCATTCAATGTGGCCCCAACAACGAAACGCGATGTGAAGAATTGTTTGACCTGATACGTCGCGATAACGCAAACAGTCGTTAAATCCCGCCAATGGTTAGAGATACTAGTGAAAATAATGCAGAATCCAATTTTAAAAGTATATAATATTATTGGGTACACACCTACTTTCATATTTTTCATATCAGTCAGTAATTATTCATAACTGAGCCTCTCCTACAGCGAAAAATCCTGAGGGGATATTGCCGTAATTACTATACGTGGCGGCCGGATTCGTGACGTCAGTATTATTATTCTTACATAAGTAGGAAGCTGTTATATAGCAGTTTATTAGATGACTGATGGGTCTATTTCTAATCAAGATACTGACGACGAAAAACGATTTAAGAATGTGTTAAAAAAATGCAAAATAACTATGCCATAGGAATCATAATCATAATTACGCACGAAAATTATTTATCAATAAAATCGTCTGTTGATTAAATTGTTGAAACAAATACCCTGATATATAGCTTCTATTCCACGTACATGATGTACACCATACTATTTTCATGACGATAAAAAAATTCAACCGGTATATAACTACTAAAATTATTTGGGTATAAACATTATAAAAACACGTGAATTGTAGCGGTTATTCTGAAGTTTAAATCACGTAAAACAGATTTCTAAAATCGTGGAGTAATAAAACTAAGCATTCAATTGAACCCAGAGTAAGGACGAGGGTGGCTTACTGCAGAGCAAGGCCTAATCTGGCAATACCAGAGTAAAGCCAGAGGATTTACTCTTGCAACTTTGTGCAAACTTTTTACACTCCACTCATAAACTTCGAACACTGTGCAGAACATTTTTTGTCAGCTAGACACGTGCGAATGGTGTACTGTGCGTGAACCGAATTCCTAAGTAGATAAAAAACGTTTTTTCTAACAAGTGGCTCTATGTCAGATCATATTTCACCAAGTTCTTCAAAGAAAAACTGAATGAATGTTCGTTCGTACCACGAATAAACGTTCTATTCTGAGCACAATCATGTTCATATAGAAAGATATAATTTGCTTTGATACTCTTATAAGGACGCACTGATAAGTATCTAGATATATTATGTAGACAGTACTCCTACGCAATATCATAACAACGGCGTCGTAAAAGCTATTTTAACGAACGTCTTCGCATCGGGATGGTTGTTTCAGCAAGTGAACGACTTTCAAGCAATAAAGCACAAAGAGACGTTTACGCTGGTTTTATTGAAGTTTTTTCTACGCCACATTTAAGCGACGCGACGTGATGCTGCGTCCCGCAGGGTGGATCAAGCTGTCAGTTCTAACATTGCGTGAACGGTCCCGTTTTGAATAACACGTCCCTCGATAGTACCTCCTTAATCCTTCAGCTTCCAATTTTTGACGTAATAGGGATGGCTTTATGCATAATTCTCGAGCGACGATCATTAAAGCTGTCGGATGGCGAAAGCGCGCGGTAATGAACCCCACGATCGTGCGCTGTTGTCTCTCTCAGCGCTAATTGCTGCACACTTATTAAGGTCGAGACGCTGCAACAGTTGAAAAATGCACTTCAAAACACAAAGAGTTAGTTTGCATAAGCGCTTTGAGGACAGATTGTTCGGACGTTTGTTCCAACTAGCAAAGGTTTTCAGATTTAAATGATTTAGGTCGACAACAATTCAACATCCTACCCGTTGATACTTTTAGAGGAAATAAAATCGTGTTAGACGTTTAAATTGAGTGGAATCGAGGTCGAGTTAAGCCTACCGGTACGTGATGGGAATATCGCGAATATCGGGAGCTATTCGTAAGCGAACCCTTAGACCTCTCGTTCGTTTATTCGACGAAAGGTGTTCCCCAATACACCGGAACGGTTTTGTATGTATTGAGTAGGTACATCGATTGTTTATTGCTAACCGTTTGTGTAAATTTCGTTTAACACGTAAAGTTTTGGAATTTAGTACTACTGAAAGGGAACCTTTTTGATGTGAAACATCTAATGCGGGTGTGACGGCTGTTGTGTGGCGAATACTCGCGATGGCAGAACTTCGTAACTTGTCGGCTCTCAACGGTTTGATTCGGCTAGTTTTCTTTTTTACAAAATGACTTTCCATAATTATCGTCGCTGCGCCTGCAAAATACGCAATGTGTTTTTTTTTTTATCTATCTTTGCTGCTATTTTATAATAATTCTCGAGCCACGTGCAACTGTAAAATCTGTTTTTTAATAATTTATTTGGTTAAGAAGATATCAAAATAAATTATTAGAAAACGTATTTTACAGTTGCACATGGCTTGAGAACTATTATAAAATAGCATCAAAGACAGATTTTCAAAAAAAACAGCGGGTTTTGCAGGCGTAGCGACGATATTTCACTTTTGCCAGGCGTGCCGCGACGTCTTCATTTTTTTCTAATTCAATTTCAAAGGTCTTCCTCTCAAGTTAAGTCCAAAAACAAATACAGCCATATTTTTTTCTTGATTAGTTTTTTTGTACCAATGATAGTGTAAAGAAAAATCGGGAGAAAATATGGCTCTGGCGGGCTTGTATTGTTGTAAGAAATTAGCGAGATTCTCTCCCGGCCGTGTCGGCGCAACGTGTTGATTACTTTTTAATGAATGCTTGATGGGAAAACGGCAATTATTGGGCTTCTTTATCGAAATATTGGGTGTAAGGGATGGTGTACCGAAAACTGAAACAGCGAATTCAGCAAATCATTTTGATTTGAAATTAAGTCAATAGTCTCGGAATTTTTCGACTTCTCCGATTTATTAAACGGTTTCAATTAACTTCATTATGTATATTTATTTGTTTGTTTCAAACCTTGCGACAGATTTTTCAACTACTTCTGCTTAACTGATTCTCCTGAAACTTCGTATAGAAATTCAATTGTTATGACGATACACATTTTAATATCAGTCTAACCTTAGGATATCAGCATTGCCCTGTAACTGGGTTGCGGAGGTCTGATGGCAGTCGCTCCGTGCAAAATACTGGTATTCTGCCGCATCTGGTTAGACTGGCAGCCGACCCCACCATAGTTGGGAAAAGGCTAGGCAGAAGAGAACAGATACACATTATAATAATTTCAACCTTAAAACCTTCTTCAAATCCTGATGCTGCAGGGGTACTGCAAGATAAAACAGAGATAAAATAGAACTTAACAGTATTTTTAAGTTATTTTTTCAATCATAGTATATTAAGCATATTGTAAACATAAAATGTATTTTATAAATCGGAAAATTCGGTAGTCTTCGATTAAGTATATTTTACGCTGATTTTCAATTTAGAATAATGAGCTGAATTCACTGTTACAGGTTTCAGTATACCGTCCCATCACACCCAGTAATTATACCTACCTACCTAATGAGTTTTATAATACGTAACAACAGGAAAAAACGTTGAAAACGTTGTTTTTGTGTGTTTGAAGTATAAAATATTTGACGCTGGTGTTTTTGCCACAGGTTTCGATCGAAATATCAAACACCATATTTTCACATTAAATAAAGATAATAGATATATTTCGAAATACAAAACCTAGATAAAAAAACTCATTAAGGCTTTATTGCCATAACAGGTACACTATAAGTACTCACTTTTCTTTTACCTTTTGTATATTTATCATCTCTAGCAAACATTTTCAATCTTCGAAGCTAAACCTTCAGCATCGGAGATTCGATAAAGATAAAGTAGGTACAAGTATTTTTCAAAAGCATAGCGTCTCGTTTCGTGGTATAGACAGCTATAATAAAACATACCTATATACATATGAATAAAGAACCTCCTTCTTTTGTGAAGTCGGTTAAAATGTCTGTAAAAGGCCGATTCAGCGCGTTTCCTTTTGATATTATTACTTAGAATAGAATAGAATATACTTTATTGTACACCAAAATTGTAACACAGCTCTTAGTCGAACTTTACAAACAATTAAGTACTAATCTATTCGAGCCTAACCAAACAGCTAAATGTTCTGTGTCAATCAATCAAGAATACTAAGTAGGTATGATAAATTAATCGTGTTTAAATACATAACATAAAATATACTATCACGCCTGTATTCCCCGAAGGTAGTAGCACTCTCAAATCGCCGTTATGTTTAAGTCTCATGTAATAGGGGGCGAGCCTATTGCCATCAACTGGGCACAGATCCAAACCCCGGGCTGCTACTGAGGAATTCAACACGGAAAAACCCAATAACACTTTGCCCGACTTGGGGATCGCACCCAGGACCTCACGATCAGCAGTCACGCTTGCCATCTCTATAAGTACTCCATTTCATACAACTTTAAACAAAAGTAGCTTACCAAGGTACGAATATCTTTTGAACCATTTCTTCAAATAAAGTTTCAGCTCATCTTGATTGACCGTTATGGTTCATGAAAGCATTTCCTTGTTTTACCGGATCTTATTTGTCAAATGTCATATGAAATAGAGTTTAGCTTATTTTATATTGTACTAGCGGCCCGTCCTGGCTTCGCGCGGTTGGACATTTTTATCGTTTTTGCAACATTTTTCATTTATGCTCCGCTCCTATTAGCCGTAGCGTAATGTTATATAGCCTATAGCCTTCCTCGATAAATGGACGATCCAACAACAAAACAATTTTTCAATTCCAACCAGTAGTTCCTGAGATTAGCGCGTTCAAACAAACAAACTCTTCAGCTTTATAATATTAGTAGGTACAGATTTGTAGTATGTTCAACCTTCGAAGCCTCAGCAACGAAGCTATATGATAAAGTGGAAGTATTTCTCAAAACCAGAGCGTCTCGTTCAGTGGTATAGACAGCTAAAAATGACTGTAAAAGAGCGCCTCGATCCACCGCCGCTTTGTCTACTAACATTTTACTTCGCACAGAAGTGGAGGCCCCGTTTGAACACACTTTTAAATTCCTTTCAGGAGACATTTGTGGCTTCCGAGTGATGTTTTAAAGTGGATATGATATATATAAGGTTCGATGTTCACTTGTTCTCTTCTCTTCTCCTTCTTTTCGTGTGGTTAGTGACTAACCTGGTGTCACAGTTTATGCCGCCCATGGGCCTCTGACATGGCTTCACATGCCGTCGAGAAATATTTCTCAAGCATGCCGGTTTCCTCCAATGTTTTCCTTCACCGTTTTTAAGCAAGTGATAATTATATAATACGCACATGAATCCGAAAAGTCAAAGCTCGAGACCTATGACTTGGCAGTCCGACCGTCACACAACTAGGCTATCACTGCTGATGTTCACTAGCATTAATTCTCTGATTAAATAACCGTTTACCTAAAATTCTAGTACATTTCTCGATTAAAAGGTTGTCTATCCTGAGAATTAATGTTGGTGAATACCTATAAGACGTTCAACTACTATGATACCTATACTTAACTGGGCTTGAAAAAAGATGTTTTTTTTTTTTTATTAGACCAACTTAGCTTGAACACTAGTTTTATTTCAGGTTTTGATATTTGTTTCCGATTTACATGTTTGTGAATTTAAGATTTGTAGGTGTTAACGAAACCACGAATCGTACGATATATGATGAAGCCTGTTGTTTAAAAAAGTTAAAATAAAAACACTTTTTAAACTAATCAATATGCACATAGAATAATGAATAATGCTCATGCACTTCACTTCCTAAATAATACGTCAAATACCTTAAACCACATCCACGCTTTCGAAATTGAGAAGCGAGAGGGTCCCCATTTCGCTGTGCGTTCATAGTTAGGTCACTCACCAACATTCAGTGGGGTTTACTTTCGCATTCCTCTATGGAGTTGCAGCGGCACGTATGTTTTCATACCTGTAAGCCTAGCACGATCGTTTGACGTATAGTATCGTAAAAGTAGGTGTCGCTACTGTAAGCGAATTTTGAATCAAAAATACAGCTGTCCTATAACAATTTGTTTTAATTTTTAACCGATTTCAAAAAGGAGGAGGTTCTATATTCGATAGGTTTTTTTAAATGTATGTACACCGATTACGCTGAGATTTATGATCCGTTTTACGTGATTCTTCTTTAGTTTGATGCGGAATAGTTGCCATTTAGTCCCATAAAAATTTAATATAGTTTGGCCCAGTAGTTTTCATTTTATGAACATTTTTATTTTTTTATGAACATTTTAGTTTACGTGGACGATGTAATTATTCTACCTGATGTAATCTTGATGTTACGTTTACGTCAGTAACTCTACAGCATTCGTGCCGGGCCTACTGGCCTGTAATAAACCCAGATCCTTTTATATGCACGGTTTTATAGACTTAACACCTACAGAAATTAAGTTATGGGAAGTGTTGCGATAAACACACTAAAACAGAGTTTATGGATAAAAGCATAAAAGTGTATTTGCAATGGCACCCAGGTTGTACCATAAAATATCTAAAAAAAATTAAAGAGTGTAACAGCCTCAATGAATCTAAAAGCAGACAAGTAATTATTGACTGACGAAGTGTATTGTTCTGGTAGCGATTTTTTAAGTGACAAATTATAATGTTGTCATTTACTTTTTTATTAATTACTAGCTGTGTCCTCACGGCTCCGTCCGTAGCCTATGTTACTCAGTGATAAGATAGCTTTCTAACGGCAAAAGAATTTTTTAAATCGGTCCAGTAAGTAGTTTTTAAATTTATTCGTTACATACAAAAATCCAAAAATACAAATCTTTCCTCTTTATAATATTAGTATAGAAGTATAGATTTCTATTCGCATATTTAATTTAATTTACTTGTACTGACATTTTATTCTTCTGACATTTTGATGATATGTAATTTAATAAATTGTTGATTTTAATGTAATTTAATTTTTTGTTAACATTTTGTATGCTTAACGGCGGAACATGACAGTCTCTGAATTTTATTTTTCCACCTATTTTTTACTTATGTTCACAAAATAAATTATTTGATTTGAAACATTGACCTATACTCTCTAACAAAGCGAGGATCATAAGACAAGAAAAGAAAGAAAGAATTTAACATGCAAATCGACACAATCGATAATATAATGTCAAAAGGAGTAACAGTCAACAAGGACAAGGAGTCTGTGTTGTGCAGATTGATTTTCTTATCTATCGTGAGAAATCAGATGAATGAAGAATCGAGTTCGGTGGATCCAGATTGTATTTGAAGATAACATTTGAAATCTTGCAGCTTGAAACATGTCAGTAGATAAAAATAGCGCCGAAAGGATTAATTACATAACATAACATCACGCCTGTATTCCCCGAAGGGTTGGGCAGAGGTGTATAGTAACACTGTCATTTCGCCGTTATGTTTAAGTCCCATATAATAGGAGGCGAGCCTATTGCCATCAATCGGGCACAAATCCAAACTCCGGGCTGTTACTGAGGAATTCCACACGGAAAAACTCAATAACATTTTTCCCGACCTGGGGATCGAACCGAAGACCTCACGATCAGCAGTCGCGCTAGCCACCACTAGACTAACGAGGCAGAGAAATTAATTATGTAGGTACATTCTAATCTCAGTGTAACTTGGAAAATATGCTTTTATAAATCACAACTCACATGTCTGATTCTGTATTCCCAAGTTGAGGTCAATGGCCAATATTTTTTTTTTATTTATTTAGAGGCCACACAATTACATGCATGTCAACATGAACACGAACAATACTTACAAATGTGCGCTTCCAATTATAGGCGACCACATCATTCACTTAATAGGTAGGTACAACAAGCTTGACAAGACAGAAATTAAAATTAATCAAAATACAATATACGAAAATCATAGAAAGAGAATCAAAATGAAAAGCAAAACAATAATGGTACAGAATAAAACAAAATAATAAATATAGTACAAATTAATTATAAACAAATTCAAATAATAATCAAAGAATAACCATAGAAGTCAACAAAATATTATGACTTGGATATTATGACCTTTACGTCTTTTTTAAACTTTGGTAATTTAATTAAAATAACTTACGTAGAACTTTCAAATCCAATCCGAGTCTAGTTTGAAAAATATTCTTCATAAATCACAACGTCACGTGTTATTTTATAGATATAGGTACCCAAGTAGAGGCCGTCGTCCAATAATAGGATATTTATTGACTTATGGTACCAAGTCAATATCAGCGCAAACACATACAAATATGTACCCGATATACCGCGACAACTTTAGTTGGATCCCGCGTCTCTCGGGACTGAAGTACGGCAACTATCATATTTGTACGTTCAATACACGCCAATAATATGATTACACTAGCGCTTGTTTTAGATAGTTGTGTAGTTTTATTATAGTTTCTAAGCCAGATTACTACCTATATGATTTAATGGGTAAACTTTAAATTATTCATGTCTACATCGTTCTGCCTAGCCTTTTCCCAACTAAATTGGAGTCAGCTTCCAGTCTAACCAAATGCGGCCGAATACCAATGTTTTACACGGAGCGACTGCCATCAGACCTCCGTAACCCAGTTACAGGGCAATGCCGATATCATAAGGTTAGACCGGTTGTCATACTTTCGGGCTCTGACTTCCCGAAATGATTGTAGTAGGTATTCGTATAACACCCGGGTCCGACTGTTTAACGTGCTCTCCGAGGCACGGAGGGGTTTCGCTGTGTTACGAACGGTCACCCATCTACAGACTGACCGCGACAAGCACAGCTTAACTTCGCAAATCGTATGATCCGCGCGGTTGTTAATTAGCTACGAGCCCCTCAATTATTGATGTCAACAATGGAAATTAATTGTTCATTAAATAATTAGGTACGTAAAACATTACCTATCAAAGTCTGACGGCTCACGGCACAATGGAGGCAGTGGCTAAGTTATTAACTTCTAAGCTACGGCTCGCGGATTAGATTCCCGCACAGAACAAATATTGTTAGCCTACAGATAGTCTGTGTCTGGGTATTTGTGCATGTTAAATTTGTATCTATAGGTATACCCATGATACAGAAGAAATACAAGAGCGGGAAACAGTATTCTCAAAAACAAAGACTGCTATTCAAAGTTATGCTTCTACGCAGTTCCCATACATAATCAACAACCAACATAACATAATAAGCCCATTACTGTCCCACTGCTGGGCACAGGCCTCTTCTCATGATCAGAAGGGTTTAGGCCTTAGTCCACTACGCTGCTGGCTTGGTGTGGGTAAATAGAATACACATACCATCGAGAACTTTTTTTTATGGAGCCCTCATTTATTCAGGTTTCCTCACAATGTTTTTCCTTCACCGTTAACGCAAGTGATAATCAAATTCTGATCCGCACATGAATTCGAAAAGTCAGAGGTATGGACCGGGATTGAATTCAAACCCTCCTGCATGAAAAGCACGCGTTCAACCGCTAGGCTATCACTGCTCAAGAACCAACACTTACCGTATTATATTTTAAAATTACAAACTATAATTATCGTTCATACAATGCAGTCGCTCTACTTACAATGCAAACGACAAAATCAACCCACAGACACTTCCTCTTAGCCTTTTCCCAATTATCTTGGGGTCAGCTTCCAGTCTAACCAGATGCGGCTGAATACCAGTATTTTACACGGAGCGACTGCCATCAGACCTCCGCAACCCAGTAACTGGGCAATGCCGATATCCTAAGGTTAAACCGTTTGTCAGACTTTCGGGCTTCTGACTACCCGTAACGACTGTCATAGGTATTCGTATGACACCCGGGACCGACGGCTTAACGTGCTCTCCGAGGCACGGAGGGGTCTCGATGTGTAACAAATGGTCACCCATCCACGGACTGACCGCGGCAAGCGCAGCTTAATCTCGCAAATCTTACGATCGGCGCGGTTGTTATTTAGCCACGAGCCCCTCAATGTACCACAGACACATAAATTATATAAGTGCTCCTAATAAAACGTCTCCAGCCTACCTAATATAGATTTTGATTGCGAGGTTTGTAAGCAAATCTGACGGCATGCTACAACAGAGCCTCGGGAGCCGCAGACTGTTTTGCAAGTCAATTTCACTTCACATTGCATTCCAACATTCTGCATTTTTGTTTTGAAATAAAACCAGAGTCAAATTGTGGAGAGCTTTCCAACTTTTTGTCTAAACAGAATGTGCAAATTCAATCAAATAAAGTCGAAAAAATTCGCCTCGGGCTGCTTTTGTTTTATTATCATAATATACTAGCTGCGCCCGCAACTTCGCCTGCGTAGAAGTCGGAGAATAACATTACTTACTTAACATACACGTAACGCCATCTATTTGCGTAAATATGGTACAACAAATGATACTAATTTCTGTCTTGATTATGAACATGTGTGATGTCATGATGAAACAAAAACTAAATGTTTCTCCGAGATACGCAGAATATTTTTCTATAAAAGTCAACCGCATTGAGTTAGTACTTTGTATATGCGGCGTGCACAAATAAATCGAAAAAATGATCGAAAATCGAAAAAATGATCGAAAATCGAAAAAATGATCGGATTCTATTGGTTATCCTTTAATGACCCCGCAATTTTTTTTAAATATTTCTTATGTACAGACACGCTCTACAGATTTATTATACGTATAGATTATCACAATTTCAGTTGTGCCACAACAATACGAGTTATTCGTAAATTCACTTTTAATGCATTTAAATCTATTAACATATTCTGATAGTGTGAAATACAGAACAGATTACAGAATTTACCGTGACTGTTTACCTGGCGTTTCCCATCGTAGCGTCAAGTACCGTGAAATATTGCCCATTATAAGTTCAGTTTGTACAGCAACTTCAAGATTGTATGCAATATACGGGGACAAAGAATGTCGGCTAAATATTTAATCTGCGTGCCTTCCACGCTTCAGGCCTCAGGCGACTGTCGCAACAGTTTAAATACTGAATATTTCAGATTTCACGTGTCAAATCATTGTTTTATAATTGGGAATTAGTAAATTTAATATCCTGCCTGAAGTGTTCGGAAAACGAATGTCGTGTGTGGTGGTAAAAATTTAATAAAATAAAATATGCTTAATATTTTTAGAAGTAACTGGTGGATGCGTTTCAGAACTTTATATTAGGTACTAGCTGTATCCTCACGGCTCCGCCCATAGCCTATGTTACTCAGTGATAATGTAGCTTTCTAACGGCAAAAGATTTTTTGAAATCGGTCCAGTAGTTTTTAAGTTTATTCGTTACATACAAAAATCCAAAAATACAAACATACAAAAATACAAATCTTTCCTCTTTATAATATTAGTATAGATAGATATAAGTTTAGATAACAGCACTTGCAGCATCGTCCAAAAAGTATTTATTTTTTCGGTACCTACCCCACTGTACCACCCCAAACATGCAAATCTTTTCATTTGTTGCAACCTGATTGAGGATCAAACATCTAAATATCAAAGCACTCAAACATTCGCATAATAAAATGTTAATTAATTAATTAAAATATTCATGCACCACATTACAGTTCAAAAAAGCGTTCGACAGTTCGTAGATTTTAATAAATCTACAAATAATGTTTGAAAAAATAATAATTAATAAACACTCAACATTAACATAGATCACTAACTATAACATAATATAATTATTAGTAAACAATTATATACTCCTCTTATACTTCGTTAATCTTTCACTAGTTCGTTCATTCACAGTTCATTCAGTAGAAACCGCTGTATTGTACTCGTCCATATAACGAGTGGTTCGCCTCCACCTGTCACAAGTTACTGCAGTTGTACGTGTCTCTGCAAGATACCATCGGATGATCCCTATCTATACCTGTCATACTATATGCGTAGTGATACAAAGTATTGATCTAGGTGTTTGTTTGGAAAATATTTTTAAACCTATTGGGCTGACAAACCAAAGAACTGGGGTAGACTGGATGCATGGCTGCATGACTTAGGACAAACACATGATCTGCCTCGATGACACGGCGCTGCACACGCTGCAGGCGTGTCCAGCTTGGGGTTCGCAGCGCCGCGAACTAGTCACGGCGATCGGCGGTGACCTTTCGCTTCCGGCCGTGGTTCTGTCTATGGTTGGGAGCGAAAGTGCGTGGGAAGCCATCGCCTCCTTTTGCGAGGAGGTGATGGTCACCAAGGAGGTAGTGGAGAGGGAGAGGGAGGCGTCTTCCTGCCTCTCTTCTCGCATTAGACGCACCGGGCGCCGCCGCGCCGGAGGGCGCGTGACGATCGCCGTAAGTGGCCTGCAGGCGCCGGGTTTGGGGACCCGTCGCCCGACCAGTAACAGGCCCGGGAGGATGGCGCGCCGTGTTCTGAGCGCGCCTCTCAGAAGGAAGTGGGGCAGGGGAAAAAATTGCCCCACCACTGGAGAGGTCCACCAAAAGAAGCTGGTGGGCCGAGATCTGCTGGGGTTACGGTGCATGCAATAGCGAATCCCGTGCCCCGGCCTTAGGTCAGAAGGAGGGACACTGTTGGTTTTTAGCCGATAAGAATCCGGCAGACCCCCTCGCCTTCCCCGGGCGAGGGAGATCCATGAGGATATTCCAACGAAAAAAAATAAAAAATAAAATAAGGACAAACACATGATCGGCAACGGATAGTTATACGTTGATTTGATTTATTATACACATGAGAATATTAGTAACTTGATAAAAGATTAAATAATACATGATTTTTATTTCTGTAAATAAATCTGTTACAGACACTTTTACAAGATAATGTAATGTTTTTTTAAGACTAGATCACGCCGTCATTTCCTATCTCTGACTACCTTTGAAAAGAAAAGCCGAAACAAACTCAGAGATCAAGGTCTCTTTTAAAATTTAAACATTGTGGTGTAAAAACTATGTGATTGTAACAATGTAGGGCAACGTCTAGAATGGCCTTTTCAGGAGAGTGCCATAGCAGGATTGAGTTGACCTGTCCCAACTGACGGCACGTATGCATCAGCCCTCATTTAAGTTAACTAGGTGCAATTTACTATTTTCTAGAAAAATCTATCCAGCATTTTTATCACGTTCTTCAAAAGATATATGAAGACATTTTGTAAAATCCTTACAATGTAAAATCTTTGACTGGTGCAATTCCTTTAGAAAGGCGATAACTGGGGCTACCTGTCTTATTCACCATGATTTATCTATTGGTGCAACGAGGGGACATAACAAGCATATTTATTATATGTTGGTAGGAACTTGGGACTATAAGCGTCAATGTGTAGTATGTATAAAGTATCTCTTAGATTTTATCGCGGTTAAAATTGTTGTCAAACCGACTCTATCTAGCAATGATGATAAGGCAATTTATGGACCAATTTCAAAACGTAATTGTGACTGCAGCTAAACGACTATTGAATATCTACATTTGGCACTGTTACAGAAGAAGCATTTTGGTGGCAGAGTGAATGGAACACTGAGAACAGTTGTGGTGTAGCCAAAACTTACCTCTAATCTTATTTTATTTATTTATTATTTATGTACACGCAATATAACTTAAAGAGAAACAACAGTTTTTATAATATACTTACTGCTTATTCCACAAGAAATTTCTGCCAACAGATCTGTGAAAGGAGAAAATGATGAAAATGTAGACAGCAGTGTTTCAAATAAGAAAAATGACAAGTACACATACTATTATTAAAACTCAAATACACGTAAATACTAATAAAACAATAGATACTTAAATAATTGAAATACCTGCCAAGACCGTAGCCAGGAATTTTGTTCGAGGAGAGTTGAACCCTGAAAAAGAAAATCAATTACAATAACGAGTGTATATCTACATTTTAAAAGTAATTTAATTGTCAGAGGTTTCTGGGAGGGTTTGAAGCCCCAAAACCCCCCCTGGCTACGGCCTTGCCTGTGACGATTGTCACAGAAATTCTTATGACAGCCGCGTAGTCCAGGGCGTAACACGCTCTCCAAGGCATAATTTCCATACTGGTATCATCAAATCCTTATAATTCCTACCTGCACGAACAAACGATTTTCGTGATTTAGTAGTTTCACACACACTATAACAAATGCCCGTAATTTAATTATGCAAAACACGTACTTTGGCCGGCTATTACAGCATTTACAACGTACTAGAGCGGTAAATTGAGAAGATTTTGTTTGAGAATCCACAAAAGTTTTTTTAAAAGATAGCCCATCCTCTGAAATTGGCTCATTTGTTACTCGGACAATCTGCTTAGCCAGTAACCCGCTGTGAGCTAAGGATATTCTATTTTCATGTAAAGGGCTCTGCGTGGGACCACAACAAGGGAGCTTTAGAATAATTGACGACCTCGAATATATTGCAAGTGAAACAAAAATGTCTACCCACCCCTTTTAAAATAGGCTATTTAGTTTTTTTTAAAGAAGGAGCTGATGACGTAACGTATTGGTATTTACGGCGTCAATCTGGTTTGACGCCATTATAATGTATCGGTTTTGCCAATCGACCTTGGTAGGGCTCAAAGACGATTTTAAGATGCCTTTCTCGACCTTCACTTACTAATAAAAACGGCGTAGGTACATCGATTTAGCGTGTATGTTCCAGCAATTAACCAAGTAATTGGCTAGATAGTCAGGTTGTAATTGCTACAGGAGATATCAGCCTGCACGATGAAGTGTCTTGAAAATGACTGACATCGTAATTAATTTATGGATATTACACCGATGTGGATACATTTTCGCTTCAATAAAACAGTCTGAAAGAAGAAAACAGCAAATGCATTTAGCACTTTACTATTGAAGTCGATAAAATTTCAAGTTTCGAGCAAATATATGTATCTAAACCAAAATACTTTATCGAGCGCGGAGTGGTATCAGCGGTCTAGGAGCTACTCGGGCAGAGTATGAGCTAAAAGCGGACCACCATAATTAAAAACAATAAAAAAATTGAAATTATTACTGAAAAGAAAAAGTAGATTGGGCATTTAAATAACTTAAAAATATTGCAGTATTTTCATACTTTTTTTTTAAAAAGCATTGCCCCTACACTAGGATTTCTCTTGTATCGTGGGTACGTTTACAGACACAAATCTTCACATGCACCAGCACCCAGACTCTGAACAACTATCTGTAGGCCATACAAATATTTGTTCCGTGCGGGAATCGAACCCACGACTCGCAGTGCAGAAGCCAATCGCCTAACCACTACACCAAACGTGTCGTCAAAAAAAGCATAAAAAGAGTTGAATTCACTGACAGGCCGTATGTATATTGACGAAGGGCCGCATACAGCCCGCCGCGCCGGCTGCGGTCTGTGCATCCCTGATGTAGTGTAAAGACATTAAAAAACCCATTTTGAAAATGAAAGCGTGACATATCATTTCAAACCATTTTACCGTTCCCCGCCTACTATTAAAATTTGGTAAAAGAAAATCTATTTGTCAGTCATGTTTGTCGGCCTAGAGTTTGATTAACGAGCGAGCCTCTCAACGTTTTGTCACTGGTATACTAAGACAAATAGTTTTCGCCGAAAAAATACGAGAATACCGAAAGTTGGTTGAAATACGTGACAATGGTAGGATACATTGCGCATACGTTGAGAGATTGCGGAATTTGCGAACGAATTTCGATAATGACTTGCGAGTGTGACCCATCATAAAGTTATATGTTCCTATAATGAGATTTTAATGGAGTGTTCTCTAAGGTTATATTGTCGAAAGTCTCCGTCGAGCGTTCTTCTTTCGAAGTGAACTTAATGTATCAGATAATGGCATGTTCCGGTGTAATAAGTTACAAAGTAAATCAAAATAAAGTTACCTTCTTGTTTAGCATCATAAAAATATTTAACTGTTCAGTACTAAATGCTGTTTCGTCTTTAGATAAGAATAACATAATCAGCCCATTACTGTCACACTGCTGGGCACTGGCTTCTCCTATCTCTTCTACTAGTCTAGCTACAATTTTTATTTTATGATATTATGAGTCGCGATAAAACCCAGCTGTACTAGAGTACCTACCTAGTACTATAAAATTAAAATCCTCTCGGGTTGCTGTATTGTTGGAGTCCGGTACCATTTCCACATTGGCTATAATATTTTTACGATTCTCAAAAGTTTCAGAAATACCTACTAGTAATGTTATTGAATTTCTCCAAGTAGTTTAGAGTATATGAAAACATAAACCGATACACTTCCAAAACTGCATGGAGCATGGTGCATGGAGTACTGCTCGCACCTTTGGGATGGCTCAGCCAAATACCAGCTTGAGGCGTTGGAGTCCATTGAGAAGCGTGCCAAGAAGCTCATCAGCAACGACTCCCTTATTCAGACCAAGCTCCAAAGTCTTGAGCATCGGCGCAAAGTTGCTAGTCTATCGGTTTTTTATCGGACACATTTCGGAGAGTGTGCTTCAGATCTGCATGATCTAATACCCCCCTGCCCTTTTTTCTATCGGACGGCCAGAAACACGAAAAAGCGCACTCGGTTCATGGTTGATATACCAAAAACCCGAACGAAGCGTTTTGATTCCACTTTCATTGTGAAAACCGCCAAACAGTGGAATGCGCTGCCCGAGTGGGTGTTCCCCGACAGTTACAATCTGGGCGTCTTCAAGTCACGAGTGAATCGGTTTCTACTGGGCAAGCGTGCTCCATCGTAGACCGCATCATCGCTTAACATCAGGCGAGATGGAACGCAGGCCTAGTAATAAACAAATAAAAAATAAAAATATACAGTTTTGAAATTGGTACAAGACAAAAAACTAAAAATTAACTGCTGTTTTATTCCTCTTCTTGCAAGAACAAAAAAGCCCTTCAGATCTACACGTTACAATGTTGTGATTACTACATATTAATGAATAAGAGAACCTAAAATCTCTAATCGGCATTAGTGCCGAAAGCTTCCTGAAATCGATACGTTTTCGCAACGGTATAAGACAAATTACTCGAATTACTATCGATGTTAGCCCTACAGCGTGAATTGACACTTCCTCGCCCTCACGTTCTTATTTCCAGTAAGCAGAGTTAATTAATGAAGTGTCAGTAGCTTCCTACATCGATATAGCGTTCGTGTGTACGGAAGGAGTCTTCTGTTACTATGGCATACCTTATGCATGTGGAAAAGAAATGAATTAAATCTTTGAGTTAGGATGATATATTCACATATATATATATATGTTGGACACGAACATTTATGACAGGAGGGGCTCGTGGCTAATTAAAAACCGCGAGAATCCTACGATTTGCGAAGTTAAGCTGCGCTTGCCGCGGTCAATCTGTGGATAGATGACTGTTCGTTACATATCGAAATCCTTGCGTACCTCGGAGAGCACGTTAAACTGTCGGTCCCGGGTGTCATACGAATACCTACGACAGTCGTTACGGGAAGTCAGAAGCCCGAAAGTCTGACAACCGGTCTAACCTTAGGATATCGGCATTGCCCTGTAACTGGGTTGCGGAGGTCATTGGAGGATCATGTGATTGGAGTCGCTCTGTGTAAAGTAGTAGGTACTGGTTTTCAGCCGCATCTGTTAGACTGGTAGTTGACCGCAACATAGTTGGTAAAAGGCTAGGCAGAACACGAATATTTAAAACAATACTTTCATGCAGTTTAAAAAATAGCTTAATTAACACAAATGCCTGAGATTGGAACTTGTAGCAACACATTAAGCTCGATTCTGCTGGGCATGGAATACAATTAACTGAACATCCTTTCCTTACACATACAACAAGAAACAGATGAAAGAATATTGCCGAAATTCGTGACAAGCAGAGGTTAGCTCATTGGCCCTGTATTGACAGAAACCACCGAAAGTCTGGGTCCACCAGCCCTGAAGATTCACTGTAATCAAAGCTTAACATCAGTTTTGTAGTTGATTTAGGGCTTGTGCCCACAGGCAGCACGGCATGGCAAACGATTTTTTAAGCTCAAATAATTTTAAACCTTATCCTAATGCTATTAACACTCATATTTGCTTAGCATATGCCGAAGCATCCCACGGTACGGTAAATACGAATTCTAACGAACTGAAGTACCAGAACTGTCTAATTAAGTTAAATTAAAAAATTTAAACAGTTTACGACAGCACAGCATATGCCGCCTACAAACATGCTAATGTCCAGCAAGTAATTTTTCTGTTTCTTGTCTTGGCTGTTAATAGAAGATAGAAATATAATATAGAGAAATAGATAGAATCGGTACCAATATTGTATTTATGTGCGGTACATTAGCTCTAATGCCCACCTGCACCTTCTAATCTCTGTCAATAATCATATTTAAACTAATACATGAATATCTGAATGCAATCCAGTGCGTGTAGTTATAACACTAGAGTTATGGAGAGCGTGACTGCCATTCGGGAGCTCTACGGATCAAATTGGATGGAAACCTGCCCAACGTTAGCGCAATAAAAATGGACGCCCTCGGGGAAATACCCATGATGCTTTCTATGTAAGATGTGATTTTACATATTGTCACTTTGCTCTAGCCATTGAATATTTTAGGCAGTTACAAGTCTTGAATGCTAAAGTGGTGGAGTAGGGAAAGATATATGAAGAGGAAACTTATTTGTAATAGGAATTATTTATATTGTAGTTTTGTCCTGTTACTCGTACTAAAAATAAGTCGAGAGGCCAACAATTTTGCATCAGTTAAAATTCCGGTTTCATATTATACATTCATATTACTCAAAAGGAAAATAAACAAAGAATATTAAACATTTTGCAACAACAGACGATTTTAAATTAACACTAGTGTCATTCAACAATCGCGGCGAACAGCGTCGGCCTGACAGGTACGTGGAGCTATTGAAAATATTCACGAGTGCTTTTTTCGTAGCAAACGTTGTGGTGCCCGATAAAACTGGCAATAATTGAATATTGTCCGTGTAGGTAAATATTCCGAATGAACGTTAATTAACGTAGATAGGTCGCGTCACGGACGACTGCTGGCCTCTATTATTTCATTAGCTCACTTTTATTCCTCTTCAGTAGCTGAGGAAGCGGTCTCTGCGAAAGAAAACGATCGACGATAATTGGGTCGAAAAAAAGTTGATTGGAAATGTCAATTGGCCGGGCACCTCGGCTTTCTCACGATTGTGGGTTTAACGCCGCCAAGTAGATCTTTTTTTTCGGTTACTTCAATATTGTAAAACGTTTTTGGGTGTCGAACGTAGCTTATATTAATTTAACCTTGGCAGCCGAATGTAATTTCCAGAATAACGATTTTTAAACAGCGATTCAGTTCACAGTAAAAATATCATGTCGTGGAGTCACATTTGTTTGCGAATGTACTTTCCAAATGAGAAAAATGAAAGAATGAAAAAGTAATATGCAGTGCTGTGTTTATGAATAGGAACAGTGTAGAAAATAACGGTACAGTCGGCTACGACAATCACAGCGCGCTGACAGTCGGCGCGGGCGATACCACGTGTGTGCCGCGACCCGTCACTAATACAATATATTGAACACGTCAAGCCAGGAAATAATACAGGATGTTGTGAAAGAATAATTCAGTGTAAATGTTATTATAGGAGAAGCTCACGACAACTTATCCAAGCGTACTGTGTATCTGGACGAATTAAACTGACGATAAGAACTAACTTTAAAAAGTTATTTTTGATTTATGATACGAAATCTTTTAAAAGGCACGGTGATTGAAGAGATATTTCACCTCTTTTATATGTATAAAAATGTTTTTTAGTAGTATAAAAAGAGTTATTTAATTAGACAATGAAAATATACCTACTGAATACTTACAAAAAAAAATTCTTTTTTCTTTTAAAAGATATCAGTTATCTTCATTTGTCTTATGATTGATCAGATGGGTGTCAATCTCTGACGGCTGATAAAGAATTTGCGACATATCTGTTTCTTTTTATGAAGTCATATCCATTTTATTTTATTTTTCTTCTGACTTCATTTGGATGGGATAGAACAGTACCTAATGTCTGTAGCTGTCGGATCATTCTAATGGAAAACTGTGAGCGGACCGAATGATATGAATTATAGGCTATTCTATAATACATAACTGAATGGGTGCTTTCTTAACATAACAATAGATATAATTTATAAATAAAGAATTCATTGAAACGTACTTATTGGAACTAGACATTAGGTAGGTAATATAGGCTTGACTCGAAATCGATTTTTAATTTACAAAATTAAAATCAATTGCAGAATAGCAATTCATTGGATTTCAATAAAACTTTTGAAATCTCTTCAATACAGATTAAAATCTTGCCAATTATTAACGCTTTTATTAATAGAATGACTTTACGCGTGAGAAGGATAAAAATATATGACCCAAACATCATTGTCCATGTGATAAAAATGAATGAATGTTTGGTTATTTTTATATATTCCCGACAAATGAGACTCTTTCATGCGTGTGTGGTCACGAATAAGCTCCAGCCATTTTTATTTCAATGTATGTACAGCGTTGGGTAAACATCAAAAAGTATCATGAGTCCAATCTTGCGCTATTTTTATGTCAAGCTAAAGCTTGAGTTTCGACACCGAACTTAGTTAAATAACTCGTGAACACAATGTTATTCTGTCGTAGGGAGCAGGGAGCCGTGCGTTTTATTCGTCGGACGGTAATAACAAACACACATTTCGCTTTTTAAAGCACTAAACAATCGGACTCGACTGAAAGGGTCAAGGGGCGTTAGTAGTGATAAAGAAAATATATGGGCACCGTGCCGAGCGATGAAACGCTGCGAATAAGAGAACGTTTTTCTCTCAATGCAATAAAGTCGTTTACCAACGGCCGTACTTTAATAGTGCAATCTAAAAGGTCGGCTGTTAGCATTACAAACACGTTTTTGTTGAAAAAGAGAAATTGTTTTGTTACGGATTATGAATGTCAACTATTATTTTTAGTACGCCACCAAGTTTTATTGTGAGCTGATTACAGATAATTAATTTGAGAGATTAGACTGGACGTTTGCAGGTTGATACGATAGTAGGTATAATGAATTTGCCAGATTAGATTTTTTTTGATGTTTTTGTTTATTCGCCGCAGGGTTGGGCAGAGGTATAGTAACACCCCCATTTCGCCATTATGTTTAAGTCTCATGTAATAGGGGGCGAGCCTATTGCCATCAACCGGGCACAAATCCAAACTCCAGACTGCTACTGAAGAATTCCACACGGAAAAACCCAATAAAACTTTGCCCGACCTGGGGATCGAATCCAGGACCTCACGATCAGCAGTCGCGCTTGCCCCCACTACACCAACGAGACAGTTTATTTATACAAGGTGTCTTCTTCTTCTTCTTCCTGCCCTTATCCCACACTAGGTGGGGTTGGCACAACATTTATTTCATAAATCCATGTTGTTAGAGGTTTTGGCTTATTGTTTTATGACCGGCCGCCTGCCTGACATCAACTCTCCTCGGGAATACTCATTGCGCCGTCGCGCGGATGACCCAATGTGCTTGCTGCTATTATGCACTGGGTCCCAAAATAATATGCTTGTCAATCTTATTGCCGACAACTAAGCAGACTATGTTCTTCTTGGTGGAGTATACTTGAAGTTTCTCAACCTACTCATTCAGTTTTGCTAAGGACTTTGGTTCTGACACAACGTAAACTAATATAGCACCATGAGCGTCTCTGTAAAAACTTGATGTCAATGCTCTGTATCGCTCCTGTCCCGCTGTATCCCAAATACCAAGCTTGACTTTAACACTGTTCACGTCCATGACTTTACATTTGTAGTCAACTCCGATTGTAGCTGGGAATGATGAATTGTAGTCGCCCGTTGTGAACGGTATGATTTACTCACACCGCACTCACCGATAAAATAACTCACAATTTCTCAATGTAAAAAAAAATACGTGAAATATAAATTATATAAAATATCATCGGCAACCGAAACATCAATAACAAGGTGTATAATATTTAAAGAGAAATTAGTTACTGAGCGAATTTCTTCTTGATCTCTAAATAAATATAAATAACGTCAGTCAAAGTGAAGGATGGAATATTTTTCGGAACTTGAGCGTAGTGATGGTTGGACACATCGGCAGACACAAGTAGCGCAAAAACGTTTAAACCCTTATCGATTATTCGGGTCTGTTGGTCAAGTTTTAAAGGTTCGGTTACGTTATCCATTATTTATTGTTTTGGGCCCAAAATTGGACAAACAATCACCTAGTTCAAGATTGCTAAAGACAGATACAAGTACATAAACATAACATGACATCACGTCTGTATCTCCCGAAGGGTTGGGCAGAGGTGTATTTCTACACCCTCATTTCGCCGTTAAGGATCATGTAATAGGTGGCATGCCTATTGCCATCAACCGGGCACAAATCCAAACTCTGGGCTGCTACTGAGGAATTCCACACGAAAAAATCTAATAACAACTAGTTTGTAGCTTTTTAACCTACTGCCAAAAAATGAGGAGGTTCTTAATTCGACTGTATGTTTTTTTTGTGTGTTTGTTCCGCTGTATCTTTGCTAATTGTGAACCGATTTTAATGATTCTTTTTTTTGAAAGAGTATTCTTTCGAAATGTTCCCATTTAAATTTGGTGAAGATCTGATAAAGAACTTCGGAGATAGATAATTTGAAGTTGGTTTTATATTTGTTAAAAAGTTATTATCATATCCACCCCTAATATCCACTTCTGAGCATACGAGTCTCACCATACACCTCTAAAATCCATAGTCGGTGGGAACATTGGCGTGCATTAAAAGAGCCTTCACAAGTGACGATACTCAAGTACGTCCGGCGCACCCTGGGCAGTTAACCCTGTTATCAGCGTTGCTGATTGGCTAATCTTTTCACCACAGAAGAAGAATGGATCGGCGTTCCCAGTATATTGTTAGCGCATAAGAGGATGCTGGTGCTGGTGGTACTGGTGGCCATGGTTACTAAGGGAGGATAAATCAACTTTAAAGACACCCACGTAAAGTGAGGAGGTGGCCTATAGGTTATAGCTAGCTTAGTAGTAACTACCTGTATTCGTTTGTTTGTAAAATTATTGGCAATGATGCTGTATAAAAAAGAAAGAAAAGTTGTTTATATGCGCCAACATGACGCACAAAAATAAAATAAAAGTATAAAACAAATCCAAAAAGAAATTATTGGGAAAAATATGCGTCACATCCGCGCAAAACGGCCATCGCTCAGCATAATGCTCTGTCTCACGTGCGAAACGGAGCCACAGCGTTGGTTTTCAGCGACAACCGGCGTTAACATGATGACGTCTACCGGTGCAGCCAGTAAAAAGATATAAATTAACTCAATATAAAAAAATAAAAAAAATACGCAAACTGGAGCTGTTCTGCTGATGGAGCCGGAAGCTTGTCACAGGAACTCAGCAACGGCATGTAGTAAACCTTTCAAGTTTAGGCTTCATCTCCATGTTGCTCAGATAATATAGTAGGTATGTACATTCTAATAGTTTAAAAAAAATGATTGCCTTATGTCATTTTTTTAAATAATATATAAGGTTCAACCAAAATACCTGGACAAACTTTTACATAGTGTTCAATACGTTTAACTAAACATATCTATGCAAAAAAACGAGATCCAAGTGTTTATTTTCTATCCAAAAAATTATAACGTTTTAAATTGCATGTACTCTCTAAGAATAAACTCATCCATTTATTGTGCATCGACCGCCGCCGGGGCACACCCTTCTTCCACGCCTTGTTTTACCTAAACCGCGAAGTGAAAAATTAAAAAAAATATCATTGAAAAAAAAATAGTTACAAAAAAAAACAATTATATGTCGTTTTTTTTGCATAGATATGTTTAGTTAAACGTACTGAACACTGTAAAAGTTTGTCCAGGTATTTTGGTTGGACCTTATATAATATATCTTTTACCATAATCCTCACGGCACGTATATTTGGCAGAATGTATTAAGTTATGAGTGTTAATATGAGGGCGTTATTTGAGAGCTATATTTAGCAGTGACAGTGACAAAGCGGTGCAGGTTTTTACACCTACGATCATTTTATCAGTAACTTTCATAATATAAGTGCCATATCCACTAGCGAGTTTTATTGCGCAAGTTATTGCAGCAAGAGCTCGCTTGTACAAACTTGCAAAAGTAGAGACGCCATGGGTGAGCCAAAAGTTTCAAAAAATTAATGCACAATAAATATTGGTAGTAGATTTGGTGCTATATCCTTATAGAACATAACATCATAACATGACGCCTGTATTTCCCGAAGGGTTGGGCAGAGGTGTACCTATAGTAACACCCTCATTTCGCCGTTATGCTTAAGTCCCATGTAATGTGGGGCGTGTCTATTGCCATTAACCGGGCACAGATCCAAACGCCGGAATGCTTAACTGAGGAATTCTACACGGAAAATCCCAATAACACTTTGCCTGACCCAAGACCTCACGGTCAGCAGTCGCGCTTGCCACCACTAGACCAACGAGGCATCCTTATATAATATCGCAAATTATAACTTATTTGTTTACCTAAACCATTATAAGTCTTCAAAAGAACATTACAGTGTTTGTTTCCTAATGGATTCTGAAGGCACTTAAGCAATTTAGCAAGATGGTGGATCAGTAGATTACATTGTAAGTACACGGGGATTTCACAAAAACGTTGTACTATTTTTAAACGTTCCGTACACTTAAGTACTCAAGTGCTTTATGGATATCCGTTTATTGCCTCGTATTTTAATCGGCATTGTCGTACGATTGTTCATAACGGCCCACACAGCGCTGTTGCCGACAGTAATAGGTACATTCGCAATGAAAATACAAAACGTGATTTCAGTACGTACAGTCGAGGCATCACGTTTTTCCGGTTCCGTTTATACTGGTGATTGCATATTTTTATTAAAGTATTTCGTTTTCGTGTTATTGTATTGGAAGTTTTTTTGCTAGTAATTATAGAGGGACTGTACAGCAATGTTCGTGTGTTTTGAATATTGCATTGATAATTTCTTTATTATTGTTCTAATATTTATCGAATTAAACTATTATATAATAAACTATTAATTTAACTGCCTCGTTGGTATAGTGGTGGCAAGCGCGACTGCTGATCGTGAGGTCTTGGGTTCGATCCCCAGGTCGGCCAAAGTGTTATTGCGATTTTCCCTGTGGAATTCTTCAGTAGCAGTCCTGAGTTTTGATTAGAGCCCGGTTGATGGCAATAGGGTCGCCCCCTATTACATAGGACTTAAACGTAACGGCGAAATGACGGTGCTACTATACACTTCTGCCCAACCCTTCGGGGAATACACGTGTGATTTTATATATTAGTATATTTATCGAATGGCGTATCACAAAGCTAATAAGGCATTTCATATTTACTTACCTACTTACTAACAACTGGTCAGTTAGGAAACATTGTAGCCGTTAAAATAGGTACCTACTCATTCGACTGTTTTAGTGGCAGCTAACTCAAGTTTTGAAGTATAATTGCGGGTTGCCTCTTTGCTAAGAAAAGTGCGGGACAGTAATAATGGCATCCTAAAGATCATTGCAGACAAGTATGACTCCGCTATCATGAGGAGTTTTGTTAAAAGTATAGTTAGGTAGTGAAATGTTAAAATGTGATGAACTGTGTTATTGTACGTTACTACCATAGGATAGGAAAATTGTTACTAAAATTATTACTAAAAATATGGACTCTTGTCTGAATAAATAAATGTATTATTATTATAATTACACTTTTAATTAGTGCCGACCAATGGTTATGCCGGAACCGTATCCATTACTCCATTACCGTACAAAAAGATAATGAAAGTAGTAAGTAAACGGTCAATGATCACTAAACAACGTTTTAAAGTTAAAACACTAATAAGGACGTACCTATAGAGAGTAGGTGGACATCCAAGAACGGGTGATAAGAGGCCCACACATAACACCATTGATATAACTAAAATTGATCAGTTTCGTAGCATCATCCTTCGTTAGGAACAGTTTGTTAATGCCGCCGAGTACCAGGCGTGCTCAGCTGAAAGGAGCTAGTCTCAACCTAAAACCATAAACCTGTCTCGCTACATTAAATCCTGAAACACTATCCGGTAAGACATAGTAACTAACATGTCACTTCAAACGCAAACTGGCACAACAACTGTCCTGTCTTCACGTGGATAAATGTATCTAGTGCACAGGGATATGGTGACATGCAATGCTTCCTAGAAGCACTGACAAAGACAAGGCGAAGACCAGAAGCAAAACATTAAAGGCTGTTTTCATCCCAATGTCGACACATGTAGTACCTATTAACAGTCAGTACAAGATAGAGAGAACGGATATAGCTATCGTTCGGTTTTTTCTAAAAAGAAACATTTTCGTTTGGACTCAGTTCACAGTCTAGTGCAGACACAGATTGCACACGCTTTAGTCATATTTTCTTGAATTCAGTGTCTAAAGGTCCGCTATATGCAACGACTTGCATGCCCAAACAGCTTGTGTAAAAATTTGCGCGAACGGTATGGTCGCCGGCACGTAATTTGGCAGCAGAATTCCTCTCCTTTCTTTCTTTCTTCTAAACAGACATGTTTAAAAATAAATTACGGCAATAACCATAGAATAATGACAAGCAATAACTATAGAATAATGACAAGCAATAAAAGTGTCAATTTTTTTGTTGCACTGAGTGTACATGCGCAAACTTACTCCCACTACGCCAAAACCTTGCCAAGTTACGTGCTGCCGACTATACTTACGGTTTTCACGGTACTGAGCTATGTACCGTTTTGCCGTCTTAACGTACATGCTTACTTGTGCAAATTAGAATTTGTGCAAGTAAGATTGAGCGTGTAACCGGACCGTAAGTTTGAACAGTATGAAGTGGAATTTCTGAGCATTTTTATTTCATGTTCTAAGTTAGTAAGTGGTGTGTCTGCTTGTAATCGCCCTCTGAGGTCCATCACGTCCATTAGTTGACTGCACGGATAAGGGCCAGCATCGTTTCGAGATAATTTTGAATAATTGTTACTGCGTGCCTTTAGGACAAGAGATATAAAACAAAAAGTTTTTACATCAAAAATAAAAATGTGTTTATATTTTATGTTCTGAAAATATAAAATATTACTGGCCGTTCATAATTATTTTATTTTTTAACTATCATACAAAATTATGATACATTATAGTTACGTATATTCATTATCTACTCACATACCACAGTTACCTACTGTCTGGCCAGCATAAATATTTTGTTTTACCTTCCTAAACGATTAAACTGCTTCGTACCAATAACATAAATCATGGTTAAAATGGGTTAAATAATATCTGAAATCTGCTCCATAATTAACGAGTTTAAGGGGTCGGCTAGTTATTACTGCTTGATTAACACTGAAGACTTGAAATCGATGCCAATATAACATAAGAACATTACATAACATCACGCCTGTATTCTCGGAAGGGTTGGGCCGAGGTGTATAGTAACACTCTGATTTCGTCGTTATGTTTAAGTCCCATGTAATACGGCATCAACCGATGCCAATAGGTATAATTACTTAGATATAGTCTAAGGAGTTAAAAATCTAATCAACACTTAGTGGCCTGCGTCCATCTGCACATCGCAGCATAGCTTCGTCTTTCTATGAGGATATTATATCAGATGCTAGCTTTTGCCCGCAGCTTCGCTTGTTTCATTTTTTTTTACCCTCTTAAAGGATGATTTTTGAAAAATCCTTCCTTAGTGGATGCCTACGTTATAAAAGGTACCTACTGTCAAAATTTAAATTTTCTTAATTTCAAGGTTTAGGTTGTGTGTTGATAAATCAGTCAGTCATAGTCCGTGCGCAAGTGCTAGTCATAGTCCGTGCGCAAGTGCTAGTCACATCCTGAGGTATGGGAGCGGCGGGAGGGAGGTGCGCGCGGTTGACAAGGCGCGCGTCTATTGTTTCGCAGCCCCCTCCTTCGCATACCTCAGGCGGTGACTATAGTCCGCGCCTTAGATATGTGAGCGGCAGGAGGGGGGTGTGCACGGTCTACCGTGTCTACAAGACAAAGCAAACTGACAGAGCGCGTCTATTGTTTCGCACCCCCCTCCTGCCGCTCACATACCTCAGGCGCTGACTAGCACTTGCGCGCAGACTATAGTCAGTCAGTTTCTCCTTTTATAATACAGAAATACATAATACATATAAGATCTCTTTTCGCTCACATCTGCGAAATAGACAGAAAAACTTAATCGAGCGCGTGGCAGGGAATGGCTGACACGTGACAAGTACACGCTTCGTTATTAAATACAGTGGCAGGTGCAGTACAGATACAGTAGCCACAGTATGTACCTATACGATCTCTAGGGTATCACACGTGCAAGAATTTTTAGCGAGAATCAGTGGTGCAACTGAAAATTGTTCCCTGAAGATATAATTTCAGTATGGCGTTAGTGAGAATTCTTTACGGTTAATTAAATGAAAAGATATATATCTCTATTGTGAAAATTCAACTAATTTAATTAAATGAAAATACTGTTTTAAGTCTGTAGGGATGATGACTGCGTTCTTATTTTGTCTGTGATAGACATAGAAACAGAAATTGTATTTAGAAAAAAGCATATAACAGCAACGTAATTGTAAAGAATAATCAAATCAATTAAGTATTTTGGTTTATTTAGATATGAGCGATGCGTTTATTTAGAGATGAGTCAATGGCAATACAATGTTATCATTTATAGGTACTAATATCTAAATTAAACATGAAAGACAATATGTTAAAAATTATAAAAAAAGATAACACGGTTTTTGAATTTCTAAATCTTGTGCACACATCAAATTAACGAGCATTTTAATATTAAATTACAAAATGACGAGCAGATTTTGTTAGTGAGTATTATTTTACAGAACGTAGGTCAGATGTGAAAGGCATATTAGCATTTTGATTGGATAACTAAAGCCTGAGAAAGCTAGATTAGGTTCTACTTGACACTTCTACTTAACATCAGCATTTTAAAACTTTTCTTATTTGCATATATTATCCCATTATTTATAAATTATATTGCTGTCTCGTTCTAACTGATAAGAGATAAGGACGAAGATAGTTAAAACATTTTTTTTATGTAGCTTATTAGTTCAAAACGTGTATGAAACTTGAGATTTTAATTTAAAATCTCTGTATTTAAATTTCTGAAAGAATCTGGTAACATTTAAATATTATAACAATCAAACGGAAGAGGGGCTCGTGGTTAATTATGATCCGCGCGCATTTGCAAGGTTAAGCTGCGCTTGCCGCGGTCAGTTCGTGGATGGGTGACTATTCGTTTCTCACTGAAACCCCTCCGTGCCTCGGAGAGCACCTTAAACCATCGGTCCCGGGTGTCATACGAATACTTATGACAGTCGTTACGGGTAGTCAGTAGCCCGAAAGTCACAACCGGTCTAATCTTAGGATATCGGCATTGCCCTGTAACTGGGTTGCAGAGGTCTCATGGCAGTCGCTCCGTGTAAAATACTGTATACAGCCGCATCTGGTTAGTCTGGAAATCGACCCCAAAATAGTTGGGAAAAGGCTAGGCAGAACGAACAATCAAACGAAAGAGTATTAAGTACTTTTCCGTCAAGCTGTCTGACATCAAGTTATTTCTCAGTCGATTCTTCTAATAATCCAGTACGATAAACATCAGCTACAAAAAAAAAACTTCTGCTACAATCACAATTCATAAAGTGAACACATTAATGCTGAAACAACCTTCCACAGTTCATCCTTATTTTCTTTTATTATGACTTTACTCATCGCTACACGATGATTATAAATCTGTTCCAAAAACAAAACATTGCGTTTCTTTGTTTGTGGTAAATATTCGCAGTCAATGGGCGGGCGTTTTTATTGTTTCGTATCAGCGATATTATTACTGAAAAAAAAATGTAAATATTCTACACAATTTAAGCATTAACGGGTTATTTATTTATTTACTTGTAAAATATTGTCTATACTTTTAACATTTTATAGCATAGCAAATATCATTTTAGCTTTGAATGCGTTATCTTTATCTTAACATAGTATAAAACAAAGTCGCCCCCGCTGTCCGTCTGTCCTTATGTATGCTTAGATCTTTAAAACTACGCAATGGATTTTGATGTTGTTTTTTTTAATAGATAGAGTGATTTAAGAGGAAGTTTAATATGTCTCACATTAGTATCTACATTGCACCCGTGCGAAGCCGGGGCGGGTCGCTAGTCAGGATATAAACCTGAATGTATAAAAAGGCGCGGTTTAATTATTATTTTTTTCTAAAAAAGTTTTATAGGTAAAACCTTGAAAATATTTTATTAATAAGGTTATATTTAAAAAAAATATCTTGTTTGCATTTCAATAAAGTATTATGATTGAAAGAAAAACCAGAATGAAGGCAAAAAGGTGTCATAAAGGCCGGCTTTACACCTGTAAGTTTTCCTCACGTAAGACCCTTGCGTAATTAACTTACGATAAATTTGCCAATGTAAACTTTCTTGAAAGTAGCTTATCGACTGATTTGTAAAGTCGAATTAATTGTCATAAGTCACTTACATAAATTTTACGGGAGCAACTTACAAGTATATTGGCGGCCTAACATTATTGAAAATGGATGAGCTTATAGGCGACATTCCAGAAAATCTTTACGTCGCCACTTACTAGTTAGAGATGTATGCATACGCACTCTACAGCTACCCCTCACACGAAATAATGGGGCGCGTCTTCGCGGAATGATTGTATGTATCAGGCAAACATAAACAAAGAAGGCATTTGGAGTGTGCAATAACGTGGCCAGTGACGCGTGAGTCCGAATCACTCGCCTCTTAGTTCATCCCTCGAAGCCGCCCATGTATGTTACGCCAGTTTTACACCGTTCACTCCATTCCATTCATTGCCTGCGAGCTGTTCACGCGAAACGATTTACCATTTGTCATTTTTATGAATCGGATGATGGGCAGAGTATGGGGAAAACAGAAAAAAATTCCGTTCAATATTTACTGTCGTCAACAAAGTGCGGTACGGAAGCCATTTTTAATGCTGCCGCAATGAATCGTTGGACTTTTGACATAAACACACCACAACCACGTTTTGAAGTTCTGTTATGCAATAAGCTTATGAAAGTGCAAAGTTTGTTAAGGAATCAAAAATAACGAAGTGTGACTAAAGTTATTCGTCAGAATGTCGTTAAAAGCTTTAACAAAGAAATTATAACTTTAGCAGAAGAGTTTAATAGGACAAGTTAGATTTGCCTAACTTTACCACAAATTATCTCTAAAATGTATTTAACACTTTGGTCTGCGGTGTACGTAATGGCACGGTTTAATGGAACTGGTCGTCAGTTGTTATACCACTAATATTTAATGCGAAAGTTTCGATCGTGCCATAACTGTTATGTAGGCATTAAGTGGACAGGTATAATGTTTCCTGGATTAGCACGAACGCTAGTTTGATTTTTAGAAAATTGGGTTTAGGATCACGAAGGCCACGCTACATCGTGGGCAAAAGCGGGAAGTCGTAATCAAAGCAAAAATTATTATAATAGAAAAGTGGCATTTTTTGGCTGCTAATCAACAAACACAATTGGTTCAAGTCGATTGATAAAAAGTGGTGATTATACCACAGAAATAGTTATTCGTTATTCGACCTACTTTGCGTACCATTCGAAAAAACTAGGAGTAATGCTCCCACTAGTTACGCTGCTAAGTCAGTTCCCTCTCGACCGTTTTCGTTTCCGCAAGCATGTATGGTTGCAGGATGCGAAGAGACCTTTCACTGAAAAACGCGCTCGACGTGTGTGCAATGTTTACTTCCCAGCACTATATTGCCCTCGTTACGTGGGTACTTGAACAAAACATGTGACACGCTTGTTTTCATACCATTTTAAAAACTTACCGTATCTATTTAAAACATAAACATAACATCACGCAGGGTTAGGCAGATGTTTATAGTAACACCCTCAATTCGCAGTAATGTTAAGTCTTATGTAATAGGAGTCGAGCCTATTGCTATCAACCGGGCACAAATCCAAACTCCGGGCGGCTACTGAGGAATTCCACACAGGAAAACCCAATAACACTTTGCCCAAATTAGGGATCGAACCCAGGACCTCGTGATCAGCAGACGCGCTTGACACCACTAGACCAACGAGGCAGTTAACTATATCTATTTTATTTACTCCTTTTTTTAATCACTACTTTTGTCATACTTTTTATAAATAGCTATATTTACCTTTAGTACCTATAAGATCACAGTATAGAACGACCTTCACCGAGCTGGTTAATGGATGAAAAGTATTTTATATCAAATTAAATATGTCAATAAATATATTGCAAATGGGTTGACTAAACAATTTCAAATGTAAATGCTGTGTTTATACCTGCCTACCCGAGAGTTGTGCCGGAAAAAAATAGTCAACCTAACGTTTGCATATTCTATAGGCTTCATACTTTCGATTGGTATGGAATTTGTCTATTAACCAAACCAGTGAAATGTTTTTTTTTTTAATATACATTTTCTGGACTGAAATTTTTTAGTCAACCCATTTGCAATATATTTATTGACATATTTAATTTGATATAAAATACTTTTCTCGATTAACCAGCTCGGTGAAGGTCGTTCTATACTGGGATCTTAGACTACTTTACAAGGATCATAAACTTTATACATTAGTTCTATGTAGTTAGTATATAATATTTGCAGTACATATGTCTGTGACAAGCGTGTTGGTGACTCATGACCTTTCATCTGCACTGGGTCAACGCTCAACTGCAGTTCATGATACGTATGCCCCAGTTACCAAGTGCCTTCATATTTGTACGTAACAATAGGTACTACAGTCTATTCTCGTCTATCTGTCAGATACAATATTAATTAATATTTGTTTGTTTAAAAAACACTCCGAATAGGTATGTAAACCATCACGCTTGTAGTTCCAAGAAGGTTTAGTGGTACTGACTGCTGTGTATTTATAGTTTGTCAATTATCTATTAAGTACTACGTATGATGTGATTAGGGTTGCCACCCGTACTTTATAATAAAGTATTGTACGTCATTTCAGGTAATTGTACTCTATACTTTATGAGAACAATAAAGTACACGAAAATACTTTATTTCGCATGATTTGATTTCTTTGGGATTTTGAAAAGTTTAGTCATAAGTATTTTTTCGTTAAACGAAATTTATCGATTGGTGCTAAATCGATGTCGCCACTCGACAGCGCCACATCACTACTAATTTGATACAAACTGCAAAAATCAATAAAAAATATGTTTTTAAACATAATAATAAAGAAAAATAAATTGTACTTTATTTTGATACTACTGTATGTACTACTGTATGTACCTTTTTTTTCTTACCTATAATAACCAATGTAATTTAACTGCAAAAAAAGGTGACAATCCTAGATGTGATTGATGTAGCGGTTGAGCGATTAGCTCTCTACTTTACGCT
The DNA here is from genome assembly GCA_910594945.2 of Amphipyra berbera. Taxonomy (NCBI): domain Eukaryota; kingdom Metazoa; phylum Arthropoda; class Insecta; order Lepidoptera; family Noctuidae; genus Amphipyra; species Amphipyra berbera. The sequence continues at coordinate 9,727,435 of OU343122.1, read as the reverse complement.
AGCTAAGGGTATCGAATTCGTATTATCCTTCGCGAAAACAACATGTATACAATATGCTAAATCACAGGATTTTTAATATCATTTAAATTAAATCGTTTAATATATAACTGCCTCGATGGTCTAGTGGTGGCAAGCGCGACTGCTGATCGTGAGGTCCTGGGTTCGATCCCCAGGTTGGGCAAAGTGTTATTGGGGTTTTTCCGTGTGGAATTCCTCAGTAGCAGCCTGGAGTTTGGATTTGTAGACTTGCCACTATTACATGGGACTTAAATATGAGCTGTGTTATCCGATAATGTGTCAACCCACAAAAATATGAATTCTGTGTTAACGCCATCTAGTTATAGTGGTAGGTCTACCCTACTCTTGAAAAAATGCAAACTGCATTAAGATTTTTTTGATAGACGCTCTATTAAATTTACTACAGTTCTGGGTATTTATCAAGCGTTGAGTATAGACCTACCACAAGAACTAGATGAAGTTAACACAAAATTCATATTTTTGTGGGTTGACACATTATTGCATAACACGGCCCATATAACGGTGATATGAGGGTGTTACTATACAACTCTGCCCAACCCTAATACAGACTTGATGTTGTATTTAATAATATAAAATCAGATGTGCAACAATAAAAATCCTATCAAACACACCTAATAATACTTTACCCCATCTGAGAACCCAACCCGGTACCTCACGCTCGACAGCTGCGCTTGCGAATTGAATCCATTGAGGCGGTCAACTTCCGGGTATGTGCCGACCAAATAGGATTTTACTTAAAACGCTTTCACGCATCAAAGAGTTGACGGATTTCACTGAATATTGTATGGTATGTATAGCCTCTTTGAGTCCATGGGAAGTACCTATATATGGGGCTTTTATCCCGGAAACATGTGGACCTTTTTTATTCAGTCTCACATTATGAGGAAAGTTTGGTCTATTTATTTTTATGTAAAACAGCTTATTTGATTGAATTTGTTAAAACGGGTTTAACTCTAAGCGTTCGCCGCACCACACGCGCTCTCATCTGGTGTCACATGTTTTATAAAAATGTAGAAATGCCTTGAATATAACTAATACGGGCCCGCCGACGACACGAGCGCTCATCATCATCAGCCTGAAGACGTCCACTGCTGAACAAATGCCTCCCCCTTAGACCGCCACATCGAACGACAATCCGCCATTTGCATCCATCGGTTGCCCGCGACTTTCACAATGTCGTCGGTCCACCTAGTGGGAGGCCTACCTACGCTGCGCTTTTCGATTCGTGGTCGCCACTCAAGAATGGTCTTCTCCATCGGTTATCGGTCCCTCGAGCGATGTGGCCTGCCCATTGCCACTTCAGCTTGCAAACCCTGACAGCTATGTCGGTGACTTTGGTTCTTCGGCGAATATCCTCCTTCCGGATTTTATCGCCGACCGCTTTAGTTGTGCTTAAATATTCTAATCTATGGTTAAATTTAACTTCACATATTTTTATATCAGTAGCAGCACGGAGTTTAGATTCGTGCCCGGTTGATGGCAATAGGCTCGCCCCTATTACATGGGACTTAAACTTAACCGCGAAATGAGGGTGTTACTATATATTTCTGCCCAACCCTTCGGGGAATACAGCCGTGATATTATTTTATGTTATGTATCACAGATTTTCGGAAAGTTGTCAGAAGTCGGTGCCTTCAATTTGGTTCAGGACCTGGCAGACGTCGTCCTGCCCTAATAATTTGGTGACATACCGACAGCAGCGCCACCTACCGGGTCCAATTGTGAATCTAAACCACCCAGAGCGCCAACCAAACGCATTCAAAAAAATTCAAATTCAAATTGGTCCAGCCGTTTAGGAGGAGTTCAGTGACATACACACGTACAGTCGAATTATACAAGGTTAGTCTGAAAGGGGGTACTAAGCCGCGGGCCACTTAAAGTATCACTGATGTCCATTTTAAAGTAAGTGTTAAAATTTCAATATTCGATAATTTTTATTTGCATGAAAAACGATTTTTATTTTAGTTTTTCAAAAAAAATCATACCTGCTTTACTTATGAATTCAGAAAATTAATTTTCTAATCCGTGACCCCAAATATGACCTAAATTGTAAAAACAGCTGATCATAGCTATGTACAGATAGATTTTAGCATATTATTTACGAAATCTTTGAAAAGCTATTTCTCTTAAATTATCGAGTTTTGGGGAAAGTTGTAGAACAAAAGTTATCCATTATTATGGGTACTTCAACACCCTTTCGGCTTAGTACCCCCTTTCCGACTAACCTTGTATATTATATAAAGATGGTAATTATTTTATTCTTTTCTTTTTTTTTTTGAAGTAGGTTTTATTTTTGTTAAAATGTTTTTTTATTATTATGACATACCTAATCATTTAGGTACATAACGACTTCATCGGTCCAGCGTTACCAAACACGTTCAACCACGGAGTATAAGAAGAAAATCTGTCTTAGTTCTGTGTGAACTGCTAAATGACCCTAACCATTTATTCTAAACTGTGGGTATGATAGTACATACCTTTACCTTATGAAGGTTATGATACATGATGTGTGTATTCCCTGTTGATTTAAGCCTCGCTAATCAAAATTGCAATTAGGTCAGGGTTCGAAGTAAATGTATTGGTATTGGAATCAAATAGTATAATTATGATCAAATAAATAATACATGACTTATTTACAATTTTATTTTATGTGTACATGCCATATACATAGGAGACTGGATAAAGGCTGCCACATACGGTGCAGATAATAGGTATATATTTTATCGTTAAGTATAAGATACCGGAGGGGTTCGTGGCTAATTACCAACTGCGAGAATCATACGATTTGCGAGGTTAAGCTGCGCTTGCTGCGGTCAGTCTGTGGATGGGTGACCGTTCGTTACACATCGGAACCCCTCTGCGTTTCAGAGAGCACGTTAAAACGTCGGTCCCGGGTGTCTTAAGAATATCTATGTCAGTCGTTACAGGTAGTCAGAAGCCCGAAAGTCTGACAACCGGTCTAACCGTAGGATATCGACATTACCTTGTAACTGGGTTGCCGAGGTCTGATGGCAGTCGCTCCGTGTAAAATACTGGTATTCAGCCGCATCTAGTTAGACTGGAAGCTGACCCCAACATAGTTGGGAAAAGGCTAGGCAGAACAAATATAAGATAGCAAAAGATATCAACAGATTCCGTCAGAAACAAAATGTACGTGAAGATAATATGTGCAGATACAAATTCAGTTTTTAATATCTTATAGTAGGTATATGAAGCGTGTGACACATCTTTTAAACATAGGAGAGTGGTTAAAACACATTTCATCGCTTAAGGGCCAAGCCACATCTGACGGAAGATACGTCGCCGACCTTCCGCCGCGCCGGCACACATAATTCCATATAAACATCTCATACTGTAGACATTTAACCGAAGATGTGTTACTAAAGATCCTCGAGTAAATTACGCGACAGAAGATCGGCGACGAATCTTCCGACAGATGTGGCATGGCCCTTACAGTGGCAAACATGAGTTCATAGTTTTTAACAGGATACATGAAATATGGTCATAATTTATCATGTTAGTACTCCGAACTACATTTCCTCTTTCACAACGGATTTAGAACTAAAAGAAAAGTGTATTAAAATTTTTGCATTATAAATCTATACTATAATATATAAAGCTGAAGAGTTTGTTTGTTTGAACGCGCTAATCTCAGGAACTACTGGTTGGAATTAAAAACTATTTTTGTGTTGGATAGTCCATTTATCGAGGAACGTTATAGGCTATATAAAATCACGCTACGACCAATAGGAGCGGAGCGTAAATGAAAAATGTTGCAAAAACGGGAAAAATGTCCACCCGTGCGAAGCCGGGACGGGCCGCTAGTCTATACTAATATTATAAAGCTAAAGAGTTTGTTTGTTTGTTTGAACGCGCTTATCTCAGGAACTACTAGTTGGAATTAAAAACATATTTTTGTGTTGGATAGTCCATTTATCGAGGAAGGTTACAGGCTATATAAAATCACGGTACGACCAATAGGAGCGGAGCATAAATGAAAAATGTTGCAAAAACGGGGAAAATGTCCACCCGTGCGAAGCCGGGACGGGCCGCTCGTATTTAATATTTATGCTTTTTCAGTTTTAAAGAGGAAAACTCCGAGCTATAACAAGTTAAAGTTATGATTAGTCAACAGTATTCCCCTGACATCATTGTTTGAAAATGAGGTTTGTGGAAGCTAGACAGTCTATGTCAAATGCTAATCAGGAGCCTCTTAATATAAAGCTACAATGAACAGTCGCGAGGGATATGATCATGAAGGAATAGGTGAGGATGGAAACCACACTACGAACACCTACTGAAAATCAAGACATTTGGCTTTGAATATTTACTTTGGAATTCTGTCTCTTTCTAAATACCCTATTTAGATAGAGATAGATTTTCAGAAAAGGTATTCTATCTTTTTAACCGACTTCCAAAAAAGAAGGAGGTTCTCAATTCGGCTGTATGTTTATTTCTTTTTTTTAAATGTTTGTTACCTCATTACACCCTCATTGGTGAACCGATTTGAAAAAATCTTTGTTTTTGTTTGAAAGAGTATTCTTTCAAAATGGTCCTATTTAAATTTGGTGAAGATCTGACGAAGAACTTCGGAGATAGACAATGGAACTCCTCAATGACGAACAGTACGCATAATGTGATTATGTTACGAGCAGCGTCTTTAGTAGGTCCAACCATGCTTTAATTAAGGCCACTAAAATGTAAAAAATATTTTAACAAAAATAAAACCGACGTTAAAAAAACGAAGAAAAGAATAAAATAATTACCATATTATAAAATTAACAGTTTCAGAAATCGGTGCCTTCAATTTGATTCAGCGTGGATTAGCATTATTTTATAATATGGTAATTATTTTATTCTTTTCTTCGTTTTTTTTGAAGTCTGTTTTTTTTTGTTAAAATGTTTTTTCTAAGTACGATACTTAAAAAGAGTCTTCATTCCAAAGTTAATATTCAAGGCCAAATGTTCTGACTTTCAGTACTTATCATGGAAACGACACGGCTGTCGCCGTACTTAGCGTATGGCTTACAGATAATTCTTCCGGGTTTGGGTATTTGTGGATGTCGTCGCTGGGCTGTGAAAACCTCGTAAAGCACAAATTCATTTTTTATATTTTTTGTTATTCATTTGTTGGGTAAAAAACCTTGTTATGCATATTTAGAACGAACGTTCACAGCTCTGAGATGAAATAGATTGATGAATAGATAATAAAACAGAAGAACCTTACATCTACACTTCATACTTTTTTTTTAACAGGCAGTTATAATCTCCTCCTGTTTTTTACGTTGATTGCGATTACGAGGTTTTCACTGCGCAGCGATGTGGAATTTGGGTTTGTATACACACCCAAGATAAAAAGAGTAATCCTAATATGGGACAACGTATTTTCACAAAAACGCTACTTGTAAAAGAGTTTGTAAGGGTAGGTTTTACAACCATATCTATTTCTACCGCCAAGCAGCCTTGAAGTGTTCTGGTATGAAGGGTATGGATGTCAATAAAATTATAGGGTCACGAGAGTTCCACTCTGTCTCTAGGGTAAGTAATGCATTAGCAACCCTATTGGAGTTGTAGATGGTAGGCGGCAGTACCAACTATCCGTCAAGTGAGCCACCTGCTTGCCAAAGGATTATATAAAAAAAAACACCTCTCTTGGCAAACGAATTGATGATACATACTAGACGCTTTTACTATCGCACAGAATGACAATGGTGATGTCTATACAGTACGTAACACAACGAAGAGCAAACCTTGGAACTGGTTGATAAAGTAAAAGTATAGCACAATCATATACTTTTGTCACTATCCACGCTATTCACCAATTATTATTTTTATCTTTCATAACCTCTATCGGTTTTGTAGTCGGTTAACATAACTAACATCATCCTACAAGATCAGCGGCACAATCTAAACAAGTAAGATATTCAACAATTTCTCAAAAGCCTTAATATCATAGCTTGAACTATGCCCGCGTTTTCACACTGTATGATAAGTGGATAGCGTAGATGGTGACAAAAAGTTCATGATTGCACTATTCTATACTGGGTGTATACCTGAAATAAACGATTTTTATTTTTATTTTATACTTTACCTACCCATTAACCAGTTACAAGGTTTGCTCTTCGTTGTGTTACGTACTGTATATCTTCTTGAGATAATAACTTAGTCGCCTTTCGAAACCTACTTAAAAAAAGATGGTAGTCTATGTATTTGTTGGATTACAATGATAACAGTGAAAATTTATAAACAACATAAATAATAAGATGAGAGAAATATTGTTAGTCAGTACTCAGTTCCTCTCCGTTCCTTTAATCAAAGTTGACCAGAACAAAAGACTGCGAGGAGGATGGGACGTTAATGGAATATTAAGACGTTACCCCAAGTTGTGACGTATTATATAGACGACCACAAAATATACACAATGAGGCTAAACCCAAAATTTAACAAACTATACCAAACACTAACATTGCGTAAGTAGAGTTTAACGCCCAACTTACTTACGGAACTTGTGTGGTAAATACATTATTAGCTGCTAAGGGCAGGTGTAGAAAGGCCATTGCTAACCACACAAATACATTAAAGGGGCCGTGATATAAACTACTTATAATCACTGTATTTTGTAGTCCATTTTGACGGCAATCATGACGCGCGGTTGGTGATGGTTGATACCGATTCGATAGCTATACCAAGCAACATTTAAAAAAAACACGTACATAAACTTTTGTTTGAAAAAAATTGGTTCTAAGCAATTGAGTATCTGGGGACATTAAAATAGCCTCAACACCGTGGACAGTCAGCCCCTCTACCAATCTTGCTGAGTAGCTAATCCTATGACCACGGCAAGAGCTATTCTCGTAAAGCTCGCGTATCTAAATCAATCCTTTCAGATCAGTTTAGCCGCTCATCTCAATCGCTGCGCTGTAAAACCACGCCTTTTATTTCAAGTCGTAACAAAACCATATAAATAACAATGCGATTACCGTGTTGTGGTTAATTTGTACATTACTCTTTTGTGGTCCTAGTGTTGTTCGAACGTGGTGTGTCTGAACTAGGCTTAAGAGGTAGGCGTTGAAAAGCGGCGTCGATTCTCCACTGCGTTCTTCCCGCTTTCTTGCTGTTTGTAAAACAATAAAGTTAGTTCCATTCACTTGGGAGTTCGTCTTATAAAACTAAAGAGTTGCCTCTCACTCGTTAAAATGAAAGTAACTTGCTCTGTCTATTATACGAGCGCGAATGAAAAACTTTACTGCCATTGTAATGGGTTTTAATTATTTTGATTAAACAAAGTGTTTTGCTTAAGCGAAGTTTGTGGTAATTTTCACGGTAGGAGCTGCATTTATTCGTTTGACGAGAGCAAACGAAACGAAACGAAAATAAAAAAAGCAATGATTGAAATTGAAAATTAGAATAAAACTTTATATAAAATAGTAATTTTGCAATATTTGAATCCTATTTGTGTCTAATATTTTGTCAATTTCACTTTAAAACAATTCTTGAAATAGCCAAAAATCGAATCATTGAAAGGCCATAAATTGGTATCTATATGGTTATCGTAGCGCGTAGCCCGTAGCCCGTAGCTCAGTCAGCGAGTGCGGTCCGTGGAAGCCGGGCGTCGCCGCACCGCTGCCCCGCGTCTCCGACGTCTACGCAACTTCACACAGAACATTTACGATTGATCACTTTCCACAACTCCATTAAGTGCCAGTTCACTGTTCCTTGGAATTCATTATCACACGTGCTTAAGGCAAGTACGAATTTTGAGTTTAGAAACTACTGTAGTTACGTCTTTAATTATCCAAAAAATTAAGAAAACTATTTAGCGCGTTTTGTAGTCTTGTATGAGAATATTATGCAGATGTTAAACTAAAGAATTGTGAAAATAAATCCTGAGGGTTCTTATGAAAAATAGAGGTCAACACACCGCAGCTACATGTGACCTCATAACAGCAGAAAACACAAAATTCGCAAAGGCGTAAAAGTTTATCCTTTTTTAGGTCTTTTTTGTTTTTCGGTCTCCATAAATTCATTAACAAAATAATATGATAATGATATTAATATTTCTACCAGTGGTTCTATCAATGTATATAAACATAATTTCATGAATATTTTTAAAACATTTTAAATATTCTGACATGATAAATCCTTATTATATATTCGGTAGCATTTCTTTATCATGTTGCCCGTCTGTCATGGCGATAATGACAGGCACTACAGCCTCTAAAATTTTCAGTAATAAAAAATAATTGCACCATATAAGTCTGGTGATATCGACACTAAAATACGTGTCATAATTTTGTACATACTTATAGAACCACTGAAAAACATATTTCGTTCTTCTTCATTTTCTTTGAACCTCACGTAATATGTAAAAAATATTTTGTGGAATGTAGTCATAAAAACTGTGGCTCAGCTGCGCTAAGAATCGGATGATCTAAAAAAGTAGCCCAATGTTGTATAAGGGTTACCGAGTTAGGTATGTACTGGCATAAATTGTTGGTTTTTATATTCAGATCATGAAATTGAACTGACTAGACTTCGGTTTTCGTTAAAAACACTGAACGTGATCTCATTAGTGAGAGAATGACTAGTTTCAACCATCCGCAATCTTTAGGGATCAACAATCATCAGGTTTTCGGTGAAACGTATTTTTGGTGTCGAGGTTGCTCTTCATACCGGATTCATGTGCGTATTGTATAATTATCACTTGCTTAAAAACGGTGAAGGAAAACATCGCGAGGAAACCGGCATGCCTGACAGATATTTCTCGACGGCACGTGAAGCCAAGTCAGAGGCCCATGGACGGCATAAACTCTGACACCAGATTAGTCACTAACCACACGAAAATATGAAGTCCGTAAACATCCACTGCTGAACATAGCCTTCTGAAGTTGTTAGTATAGAATAACTCCATAACCACCATGTTTAGCAAACCTATTGGTGACCGAACCATTTATTTATTAACACATATTATTTACTCATCTTCGCCAGACATTAACCTTCAGTCGCCTCTAATGACACCCTCGAGAAGGATTGGGCCGCCTAATTTTAGCCGACCACATGGCTGAACCAATTATTTTAATTATACACAAACAACACTACGCCATTCTCACTTGAGGATACGCAAAAAGTATAGAAGGACATGTGCTATATATACCTATGTTGTTTTAAGTATATCCATACATATACGTAATCACATATACTCACGCCTATAATCTCCGAAAAGGGGTAAGCAGAGGTGTTCTATTACAGGAGCCTGTACACTACACCCACGTTTCGCCTTTGTATTAAGTTCCATGAGGTAGCGATAACTGCCTCGTTGGTCTTGTGGTAGCAAGCGCGACCGCTGATCGTGAGGTCCTTGGTTCAGTCCCCAGGTCGGGCAAAGTGATATTGGGATTCCCCGTGTGGAATTCCTCAGAAGCAGCCCAGAGTTTGGATTTGTGCCCGGTTGATGGCAATAGGCGCGCCCCCTATTACATGGCACTTAAACATAACGGCGAAATGAGGGTATTACCATACACCTCTGCCCAACCCTTCGGGGAATACAGTCGTTATGTTATGAGGTGGCGATCGCCTGTTGCCATTTCTCGGACATAATTATGATGACAGATTCCTCGCCTGTTACTCACTTGCCCCGGTGACGAAGGGGAATTGTATTCTAAATCCGTCCCTCCACGGGTGTTTTAATTACTGTATCTGATAAAGACGAAATACGATTACAAGAAAGTTTGCCATACTTATAACTATTACAGTCGTCACGTGAAGTCAGAGACCCGAAAATCTACCCTAAACATAATCCAAAAACCGCTCTAAAGGCCGCGTCAAACAGAGAGCGTGGCTGGGTGTGATATTCACGTCGCGTGCTGATCGCGTGCTCTAGGCGTGCGAATTACTATGACAATGGCGCCGATTCGGTTTTGCACAAACTAAAGTTAATTTAGGCTATTGTCACCTTTGTCACTCTGATAAAATAAGAGAGAGACGGACTTAAATAAGAGCTGTCAAATTTAGTTGAACTAATATTTCCATACAAATTAAGATGACACATCACAACGTGTCGACTAAAACAAGGTGAAGTTCAAGGCGTAAACTAGTTTGACATCTCTAGCTTAGTTCTTATCTATCACCGTCCTTTTCTCGCCCTGTCAGTAAAAGATAGCAATTCTCTAATTTTACTTTAGTTGGCAAACAAGAGAATCGGCACCAATGTATGGAACACGCTACACAGAAACTGCAACGCGAAGCTTGGCGTGGTGTGACGTGAATATCACACCTATCCACGCTCTCTTTCTGACTAGGCCTTCACCTTTAGATGACGGTATACCCCAATAATTAGCTTGCGGATGTCAGATGGCAGCTTCGGGTAAAACATTGATATTCGGCCGCATTATATTGAAAGTAGACTGTGATAAAAAGCACAGACGTCATCCAAAAACTAGAAATGAGGGAATATTCATCTTCTACAGACGTTAATTTTAGACGTCCCAAACCATAAGTCACAGATCAGATTAAAATAATGAAAAAGTAAAAGTATCGGCTCTACGTGACTTTCTTACTTTTGCCCATTATGGCTGTTGAAAAAAGATTTACTTTTCTTTTTTGAGGCATGATTTTCATAGAAATTCGTTCTGTCTAGCCTTGTCCCAACTATTTTGGGGTCAGCTTCCAGTCTAACCAGATGCGGCTGAATACCAGTATTTTCACGGAGCGACTGCCATCAGACCTCCACAACCCAGTTACTGGACAATGCCAATATCCTAAGGTTAGACCGGTCATCAGACTTTAGGGTTTCTGACTACCCGTAACGACTGTCATAGGTATTCGTATGTCACCCGGGACCGACGGTTTAACGTGCTCTCCGAGGCACGGAGGGGTCTCGATGTGTTACGAATGGTCACCCATCTACGAACTGACCGCAGCAAGCGCAGCTTAACCTTACAAATCATATGATTCGCGCGGTTTGTTAATTAGCCACGACCTCCTCTAGATTTTCATAGAAATTAATAATATCATATTCTGGAAAAATAATTATAAGGTTAATTCTGTTTCACGTCATTTATCCTCATCTAATTCCGGTTCATGGTATTTATTGCTACTGCCATCTGACCTCTACAATGTAATATTAAAAAAAACATAATAATCGATACCGACCGAAAAAATTACAAGTGACATAATATATACCTACAGCGTTGGCGATCGAGAGGTCTAGAGTTCAAATACTATTCCGTTAAATTATTGCAGTGAACTCATTTCTAACATAATTAAACTTAGGTTAACTGCAAAGGTTGATAGCATATAAAACTGTAGTTAGCTGCTCTAGTGAACTAACATGAGGTACATATTACTAATGCCATGAGCGCCACAAATGGTTGTAGGTTATTTATAAATAAATTAGTATCTTGCGTTTAGCCCAGTTGTAGCTGAAAGAATAATAACATAACTAGGTCTTGTAACTACGTGAAATTAAATGTCGATAGGGAAATCTAACTTAAATTTTAAATGGCAGACGTAATGATCGAAAAGAGATATGATTTTTTAGGAGTCATTTCAAATAAGCAGCACAATTTAAAAAACCTTTTTATTTCACACTAGCTGTGTCCACCCGTAGTCTATGTTACTCAGTGATAATGTAGCTTTCTAACGGCAAAAGAAGTTTTGAAATCGATCCAGAAGTTTTTAAGTTTATTCGTTACATACAAAAATACAAATCTTTCCTCTTTAAAATATTAGTATAGATATATAGTATAGAATGAAAAAATACTCAATGTTTATAACACTTCTTTACTCTTATTTTGAAACTCGGAGAGTACGTTAAAAAGTCGGTCCCAGGCGTCATACGAATACCTATGACAATCGTTACGGGAAGTCAGAATCCCGAAAACCTGACACCGGTCTAACCTTAGGATATCGGCATTGTCCAGTAAATGGATTGCGGAGGTCTGATGGCACTCGTACCGTGTAAAATACTGGTATTCAGCTGCATCTAGTTCGACTGGAAGCTGACCCCAACATTGTTGGGAAAAAGCTAGGCAGAACGAACTGTTATTTTGAAATTCTTAATTAAACTGAATTTGATAAAAATAATTGTTAGCTAAGATTTTACAGTTTTTATTTGCAACGCGAATGATTTTCTCAGGTCCTTGAAAAACTAACCATATCAGATATATAATACATAATGTAACGTACGTACGTACATGTATCTATAAGAAAAGAAAAAATATAGTAAGGTAATACCTATATTACCTACACACACGTACCTAGATACCTATATCTAGGTAGGTGTGTGAACTAGGTGTTAGGTAACAGCTAGTTCACATAGAAACTGTTTATAGGACCCGTTTTAGCGGATCCGTTTTTATTTTGGTGATAGCACCTGTTCTTGTAGGTATGTGTGCGTTCACGTACACGACAGTATTCCAAATCCAGTAAAAAAAACTGGATCAGTTATTTTTATCGTATCCTGCCTGCCAGATGCGACGCAGTTGCCATTTAACTGATCCGTCGGTACAGGTGTGAACAACACATCCAGTAACGACGGATCTGTTAAAACGGATCCGCTGTGTGAAAAGGCTGTTACATAAACGTTTGTATGGGGGTAGGTACTATATCATAAATCTTGTAGTAAAAGAATAACGTAGGTACTTAGAGTATATCATTACGAACAACTCGTAAATAGTCCGCGGAAAGGGTAATAAACATTATATTTTAGAACGATTATTATCTTTCAGATCTCAGTTTCAATTAGTGTTTTGTCACTAATTATCTCTGACCTATATCTTTCGAACCGAGGAATTTGAATTATGTGATGTATTACATGAGAAATATAGTGTGTTGTCTTCACCTAAATGACAAATATTGTTGTGGTAATAAGAGGCTTAGCGAAGCGAAGCGATGCTTGTAGATGAAGGAGAACGTCGGCCATATTCCTTACATACACGGTAACATATACATACGTACATACAAGCTATGTTGTTCGGATAGAGTGGATATAACACGTCAGTAGTAAACAACTGAATCATTAGCTTTATTATATCGCATCTTTAGTGATGTACAATTTCGAAATTAATTGATGAAATAGAATGTTGAAATAGAATGTGCGAGCATGGTGTGTCTCCTAATGATTTACTGAACATTTATTTATTTATTTCCCTTACTTAAAACTATAATTACAGGATTTTTTAACCTATTACGATAGTGTATCTTAATCAGCCGCGGTAGGCTAGTGGTGGCAATCGCGACTGGTGATCGTGAGGTCCTGTGTTCGATCCCCAGGTCGGTCAAATTGTTATTGGATTTTTCCGTGTGGAATTTCTCAGTAGTAGCCCGGAGTTTGGATTTGTGTCCGGTTGATGGCAATAGGCTCGCCCCCTATAACATGGGACTTAAACATAACGGCAAAATGAGGGTGTTACTATACACCTATATGTTATATTAATGGTATTGTACATTTATATAATTTTGTAGCTAATATTAGCATTAGTAGCTAACTATTTTGATCTACATATCGTCGGTCGGCAGTGAAAACTACGTATGTGTCAAATACATTTTTTTAAAAGATATAGAAATAACTGAAAAATGGCCGATCAATTGTCAATACAAGTTTGTCATCGTACGTCACAGATAGCTTAGAAGTCTTTGAATTGCAAGTTTGTTGAACTAGTACGTGTATGACGAGTTTTGCAACCAAAAAAACAAATAAAAATCTTTTTAAGAAAATTTTATTTACGAGGTTTACACTGCCGAGTGTCGATATGTCCCTACCCTAATAAACCCTTATTTTTGACTTTACTATGACTAATATGTAGTAAGCTTAAATTAATTATAAGAGCAGCTTGAGTTCTTAATACAAAAACTCATAGTCATTAATTAAAAATTAATTTACTCCTAATCAAAGTAATTTGAAATTTACATTAACCATTTTCCTCAGTTCTAATATTTTGTATGAGACTTTCACGACATGAAGATTATTAATTGCCTTCGCAGTATGTGTTATGAGTTTCCTTTAAACGTGGTATGTTCACAATAGTTAATTGTACAACACTAACACTAAACGCTATTAACGTTTCGAGAGTATTAAATGACGTCAGATTAATAACTGGCGTTATACATAACTACACAAATATACTGACGGCTAGATTGGTGCAGTGTATAAGCGATTGGTTTCTGCGCTATACGGGTCGTGGATTCGGTTTTTGCCTAAAACAAATTTGTATGACTTTGAGACAATTATTTCTTCTTCTTTCTTTAAAAAAAAACGTTGCCCCACACTAGGATTTCTCCTATATCGTGGGTGCGTTTACAGACACAAATTGTCACATGCACAAACGCCCAGACCCGGAACAACTATCTGTAGGCCATACAAATATTTGTTCCGTGCGGGAATCGAAACCACGACCCGTAACGCAGAAGCCAATTGCGCAGCCACAGCACCAAACGTGTCTTCAAAATAATTGTCAATAATCGTTCCGGGTCTCAGTGTTTCTGCATGCAAGATGCATGCATGGGAGATTTGTGTCTGTAAACGCATCGCTACTACAAGAGAGGTGTGGAAAACACTTAAAAAAAACTGTGTAAAAACAGTAGTTATAAAGAAGGTTAGGAACGAAGCCTACAATTAGGGCAGAGCGAAATACTTTCCCGATATTTTTTTGGGTTTCTCCGAACGTCCGCGTCGCCGTGTCGACCTAAATTATTGTTTTCGTAAACGGATCTTTAATTAGAATAATTTATTTTATACGCAAGAATTGCTTACTTTTGCGTATTTGACATCCAAGCAATAAATTACCCTTTAATTATGAGATTTTTGTTTGTCGTTTTGTTACTATGCAAGGCTATTTCCTTTCTTATTAAGCTGTTTTTCGCTTTAAACGGTGACCCTGTGTTTTTGTTTACGAATAAAATACCCGCGTATGGCCCGGTTCTTATGGCCAAGCACTAAGCGATTTGCTTACCAAAGGTAGTCCTCTTTTATTACCAAACTAGGCATAAAAAGAGGCTGGTAAGGTAATTTTACCTATGATAGCTACTAACTTTTGGAAGGGTCTACTATACAGGGCTGGGTCTTTGCTTTATAATGAGTAATGTAGCAGTGATAGCCTAGTGGTGTGACCGTAGGACTGCCAAGTCATAGGTCTCGTGCTCGACCCTAAGGCACGCACCCCTTACTTTTCGGATAAATGTGCGTATTGTATAATTATCACTTGCTTAGAAACGGTGAAGGAAAACATCGTGACGAAACCTGCATGCCTCGGAGATATTTCTGGACGGCATGTGAAGCCAAGTCAGAGGCCCATGGGCGGCATAAACTCTGACACCAGGTTAGTCACTAACCACACGAAAAGAAGAAGGACTAAAGATACAAGAGTCTTAATTTTAATCAATAACTTTCGCTAAATCCAAAGACATTCAAAATCTCTTTCGGTAAATCTTACGAATCTGCCATTAATCGTTCTGTCATAAAAGGTCATAAGTCATAATACAATATATTATCCTCTGACGATATTGTTTTTAGTGACAGTCCAAACAAAAAGTTTACATTGGCACGACTGATTAATGTGTCTACGTGGAAAATGCATTATCGTTGTAACTTTTTCAAAACAGAAGCACCGCAACAATAAATGATGCACAATATCTAGGGCATAAATTTTACACTATGTTGGTTTGGCGGTCAAAAGGTCACTGCATATAACCTATTCAAATATTATTGCTGATCTACATTTTCAAAATGGCCGAGTAAATTGCGCTCGATTGACATAAATCTCAGCGACCTCGAATCGGTGTTTTCCTTGGTCCTTCAGCAAGTATTGACAAACTGGGAAACGAATCGAGACTGTTGTTGTTGATTTCCGGGAAATTATAAAAGCTTAAAAGTGAAATGTATATATTCTTAGCAAATGGCAAATGAAAGATTTATTAAAGAACTTTAATATAAAGTTTTCGTTGTTTCTAATTATTAAATATTGGAAGCTCCTTTTTTAAAGAGTGACTTGACGTTTACAATGTAATTTGAGATAAAATCTTGATTGAATTTTGTTTCAGAGACTATTTTTTAAAGAAAAATAATGTTTATTATAAGTGAATTTTACTTTCTTGGAATTCGATACTGAGAACGGGTAAATATTATCTAGACTGTGTACAGAGAGGGCAAAAAAAATGTTCTTGATGGTGTGTGTAGTTTGCCAACCCACATCAGGCCAACGTGGTGGGCTAAGGTCACCCTTCTATTCTTAGAAGAGGCCCAACAGTGGGACAGTAATGGGATGATTATGTATGTTATGTTAAATTGTGTGCCGAATAGCCCTTAAAAAACGACATGGCGTGCGTGTTGCCAAAACATTACGAGATAACGTAAAGTGAGTGGCAAATTAACATATCTGGCGTCATTTTTCCACGAGGCGAAGGAATCACTTTGGTATAAATGTAATTTTATTATCAGCTGCCCATTTTTATATTGTTATAAAAGCTGAAAGAAAAATGACCGAGCGGTTTTCTTTTTGGAGAAATGAGTTAAAGAGATGATTAGGCATTTCCGTCTTTATAAATGTAGTAATCTTGTATTTCAGAAAAGTTAAGTTCACACGCTGGAATATTGCCCAAATATCCATTATTAACTGCCTCGTTGGACTAGTGGTGGCAAGCGCGACTGCTGATCGTGAGGTCCTGGGTTCAAGCCCCAGGTCGGGCATGGTGTTATTGGGTTTTTTCGTGTAGAATTCCTCAGTAGCAGCCCGGAGTTTGGATTTGTGCCCGGTTGATGGCAATAGGCCCCCCCTGTTACATGGGACTTAAACATAACTGGCGAAACGAGGGTGTAATAAAACACCTCTGCCGAACCTTTCAGGAAATACAAGGTGTGATGTTTTTTTATAAATAATTTATCTACAATTAATTATTATTGTAGCCAATAATGACAATAATAAAATTAACGAATTTAATACACGGTTTTCGAACAAAGTTGTGCATTATAAATATCTAGTAGGTACCTACATCAGTAAATTATTAAACTGTTTGTGAATTGAAAATTAAAATGCTTAGCAAAATTCAGCGCAGGTAGTTACACAAAACTGGAACAAATTATATCAAAGGCGATCCGTTTACGTAGGCTGCTACAATAGCACCATCTGGCGATGAACTAATTTGCATCTACTGTCCAAACTCTCAGAGAGGTCTCCGCTTTGCAAATCCCAAATATGTCTAAATTGGAAGGGATATAATCTAGCACCAATCACCCACATACTCTACCATTCTTTAGAGTAGCTAGCACCTACATTTTACCTTGAAGAAAATTTTCGTTATTATTATGGACAAATAGTTTCTATTTTCTTTTTATGACGCCCGCCGAAAGAGACGTTATCTGATAAAAATGCATTTTAATTACATGAATAGTAATAAAATAAAAAATATACATACATAGGTCGACAAACAGGGCCATTCTTCGAAAAATATTAACAAAAATTGAGAACGTCATTAGCATCATCCCAAAGTTAAGAATGCAGATGTTTAATACTATAATTATGATAATGAAAACTGAAACTATACTGCTGCCGTCAAGCAATAAGACAAGAGTAAAAACAATCTGACAATACTATAACGTTAACAACCCGGGAGAAGAATGATTTGTTAAAATAACGTTAAAAAAATTCGAATATTCACCCAACAGCTTTTTACCCTCCTTGGCGTCGCGCAGTCGGGTAAAAAGATGTTTTGGTACGAAAAAAACCGTATGTGCATCAGATTTCCAATTTAACTTAAGAGCAACAAAAACACAATTTATTGTTATAACAGCTGTTCATAACTTCGATAAAGTCGTTTAAGCGAAAGACTTTCGGTGAAAACAGCCTTCTCCAAGAGTTGCAAATATAGTACTCAGAAATCCTATTTAACAAATGGAGGGTCAAATCCCTTCCCAGACTGACCGTTCTTCGATATTATCTCGTTAGCAAATAATGTTACATTTGCATAATTACTGTGCTATCGCCATGATTTGAGGATAAAAGGCAAGTAGATCTACTTAAGATTCTACACATGTTATTAGAGCCAACTGGGAGCGCTGGGTGAAGGGTCGCCTGACTGTTTCCACTTATTGTTATTGCGATATCGGACCTAACACTTCGTTTATACGTGATTCAATTGTTGCTTTTATTTCTAGAGTATTAGTACTGTTTGCTCTGTTCGCTGTATTTGTCCTGCCTAGCCTTTTCCCAATTATGTTGGGGTCAGCTTCCAGTTTAATCAGATGCGGATCAATACCAGTATTTTACACGGAGCGGCTGTCACCAGACCTCCGCAACCCAGATACTGGGTAATGCCGATATCCTAAGTTTAGACTGGTTGTCAGACTTTCTGCCTTCTGACTTACCGTAACGACTGTCATAAGTATTCGTATGACATCGGGACCGACTGTTTAACGTGCTTTCCGAGGCACGGACGAACGGTCATCCATCCACTGACCTCTCAAATCGTACGATCCGTGCGATCGTTAATTAGTCACAAGATAGGTACTAAACTTATGTCGTGTTATGACCGACGTAAGTATTTATAATAAACCCTTCAATCTATTTAGCTCCACAATTAAATTCTCCATGCCTGAGTAGCTACCCGCTATAAACATAACTCGCGCGAATGTGTATAAAAATTCAAATTTATATTGAATAGAGGCCATAAATTTTGTTTAAAGTATTTGTTTCGATAGAAAATACGAATGCACCAACATCGTGCCATTTAGGTCGTAAATAATAACCACGTCCAAGCAAATATTACTTAAGGTATTAACGAGTGATTATCCTTTTTGTAGCACCTAACCTTATTTTATAGTCGATGTACACGTAACAGCGTTTATACATCGCCTACCATTAGTTAATGGACTTCGATTGCACCCGTGACAGAGAGAAAACATGACACGTCAAGTAATTAACCCTTCGCGCCCCATGACGCGTTTCCATTATTGAAAAGAGGCTTTAAATCATCATTAGTAAGATCGTAGATAAAATCCTCCTTTGTTTTGGTAAACAGAAATTCTGGCGAAAAAGGTGTTACATGTTTTGTTTAAAACATAGGCTTTTAAAAGCCCTGTTCATGGACATGTATTTTCAACTCTTAATGGATCACTTAATCTGTTTTGATATTTATACCTTACTAGCGACCCGCCCCGGCTTCGCACGGGTACAATGTAGATACTAATGTGGGGCATATAAACCGTCCTCTTGAATCACTCTATCTATTGCTGAAAACTGCATTAAAATCCGTTCCGTAGTTTGAAAGATCTAAGCGTACAGACAGCGGGAGCGACTTTGTTTTATAGTATGTAAAGAAGATGTGCGAATGCAACTATGGAGTATTGGAATGTTTCTGACACATTGCCAAATACTCAACCGCTACTCAATTTTAAGTTGCCGTTAAGTCTGGTGCTGTCACTGTCACTATAAGGCGAAGTGACAGTGACAGCACGAAATTAACGGCAACTTATAATATAATTTTTTAACAAAAATAAAACCGACTTCAAATTGTCTATCTCCGAAATTCTTCATCAGATATTCACCAAATTTAAATGGGAACATTTCGAAAGAATTCTCTTTCAAACAAGAAAAATAATCATTAAAATCGGTTAACAATTTTAGCAAAGATATCGCGGAACAAACATAAAAAATAACATACAGTCGAATTGAGAACCTCCTCCTTTTTTGGAAGTCGGTTAAAAATTGAGTAGCGTTTGAGTATTTGCCCAATAGACTATGTAAAAAAATGCCCCTAGTTTTCTTTCTCCATGAAAGAATCCAGACAGCAATGCAAATAAGAAAAAGTAAATTTTCATACCACATACAACAAAAACATAACAACAGCAAAAAGCGTGGGCATGTGGTTCGTATATATATTCACATGTTTCCTCCATTTACCGGGAAAAGAAGATCATGAAGGCTTGACGGCAAAAACGTGTGTATTCCTAACGCTTGAAGATACGTAGATATACATAATAGAATACTAGGAAGTTAGGATATACGACTCTTTACATGGTGTAAAAAAATATACTTTTAATAATTGAAGTTTTTTTTAACATAACATCACGCCTTTATTCCCCGAAGGGTTGCGCAGAGGTGTATAGTAACACCCTCATTTCGCCGTTATGTTTAAGTCCCATGTAATAGGGGGCAAGAGTTTTTTTTTTACATCTTGTATATAGAATTTAGAATGATTTAGACTGGAAGCTGGTTGACCCCAACATAGTTGGAAAAAGGCTATGCAGAAGAACTTACTTTGATGCAGTCATGTGAGCGCCAACATGTATACCACACGTAGCGAAATTCAAGTGATTTGCTTTCTAAATACCGATTGAAATTATGAAATATTTTACATGCCAAGAGTTCGTATGTGTTCACAGTTACTATGTAAACAATATTTCAAGATTTCCATTACAACTAACTGCTTCTCTTAATTAAACATTGTTGGTGCTCATGACTGTATACGTACCCGGAAACAGAAATAATTATTTGCCAAAATTTTCGTGTGGTTAGTGACTAACCTGGTGTCAGAGTTTATGCCGCCCATGGGCCTCTGACTTACTTCACATGTCGTCGAGAAATATCTCTCAGACATGCCGGTTTCCTAATGATGCTTTCCTTCACCGTTTTTAAGCAAGTGATAATTATACAATACGCACAGGAATCCAAAGAGTCAGAGGTGCGTACCTTGGATTCGAACTGGAGACCTATGATTTGGTCACACCATTAGGCTATCACTGCTGTATTTGCCAAAATTGAAAGTTCTATTTTTAAAGCTGGCAACTCACAACCAGGGCTGCGAAAAAAAATGCATTTTTATATTCAATCAACCACGTTTATTTTTATAGCTTCGAAAATATTTTCTCATTTATCGTCTACGCAGGTAAATATTTGTCTCTGCCGTATCGCACCCACATGCATGAATTATTAGCTTTACTGCATAAGCATTGCATTGCTTAGTAAAGATTACTTCTATATTTCTTACTTCTATATCATATAATACTACTTTGATGTTCTGTACCTACGCTCATTAGTAAGTCTACTTATTATAGTTATTTAAGTTTCTCATGTAAGTGAAATACCTATCTATTCTTAGGAGAAATTAAGATTCATAGCCGTATATTTAGAGTCGATGCTTTGATGCTGGTTTGATCAACGCCAAAATCATCAACATCAGTAATAATAATTGTGTTATTGGTCTGCTTCTCCTTCTTCCTGCCCTTATCCCACAGTAGGTGGGGTCAGCACAACATGTATTTCATAAATCCATGTTGTTAGAGGTTTTGGCTTATTGTTTTATGACCGACCGCCTGCCTGACGTCAACCCTCCTTGGGAAAATTCGTTGCGCCGTCGCGCGGGTGATCCAATGTGCTTGCTGATATTATGCACTGGGTCCCAAAATGATATGCTTGTCAGTCTTATTGCCGACAACTAAACAGGCTGTGTTCTTTTTGGTGGAGTATACTTGCAGTTCCACGACCCACTCATTCAGTTTCGCTAGGGACTGTTATTGGTCTACTTATTATAGTTATTTAAGTTTCTCATGTAAGTGAAATACGTATGTAATTCTTAGGAGAAACTAAGATTCATAGCCGTATATTTAGAGTAGATGCTTTGATACTGGTTTGATCAACGCTAAAATCATCGACATCAGTAATAATAATTGTGTTATTGAATTTAATTGCGTCGTATACGAGTACCTTTTCAAACCCTGTCATTATATTACAAAACACTCCCGTAAGTTCGAAATGTAGTTAAAGAAAGCTGCTCAAAGAGAAACGAACCGTTAAAAAACGAATCCTATCTGTGAATTATCAGTTACGGCGAGTATAATTAAAACTGGCAGCTTCGATGTCCAAACGAGAGTTTAGTAACTTTGCGACTTCACAAAATAGACAGGAAAAATTGTATAATAATTCCCAGAGCAGAATATTACCAACTATAAACTATGTGATATTGAAAATTTTGTTAAATATGTTACACACAGACACGACACATGTGAGCTCACTTCGCCGTCCCCTGAACCGCAAGGTGACGCCACGTAACGCCCAAAATTTGAAAATGGAATTTACTTCTCCCCGCAGAGCGACCGCAGGGAGGAACTTTGAACGTAGCTAACGTAATGAAAAATATTACCGAAGTCTATTTTTTTAATGGTAATATTCTTTTCGTCTATGGATGTCGTGCTTGTCTATGAATTTTCAATAGAAATAAATAGAAGCAGGGGAAACAGTTACAAATACCAGGTGTTTCTCTTAAGATGCATCCCTTTGTTTTATCTTTATTCCGCTAATTACCGTTTAATGTAGTGATTCACAATCAGACCCAGAACAAAGAATCAGGTGAAAGATTACATTTATGAAAATCAAAAGTTGTTTTTTATAACGATAATTATGTACACATACGTGCAAGTTTCCCTAGCCACTAAAAAAGACGGCCCATAATAGCTGATACTGAAAACGATACAACATATTAATGAACGAATAACTCCTTTAATCGTCCTCTTGATACGAATCAAACTATATACATTAAACTATGTGCAGGGTGTAAGACCATGTTATCTTCCCATTGACAGCGAACAAGATTGGACAAGTAATACGTGTAAATAGGGCTTAAGTCTAAGACCGAATTCGGGTCACCGGCACAGATAACGCTGGGAAGCTGGAAAATATGGACCCTTTATGAAAGTCCGTGGTCCTCAGTATCAGATCCAGTAATTTGAAAAGGAACGGCGATAAGGATGGAATAAATAGTCTTATGTCTTCTATAGCTGTCTTTAATATGATGATATCTATACTTCTATACCAATATTATAAATAGAAAAGATTTGTATTTTTGTATGTAACTAATAAACTTAAAAACTACTGGACCGATTTCAAAAATTCTTTTGCCGTTAGAAAGCTACATTATCACTGAGTAACATAGGCTACGGGCGGAGCCGTGAGGACACAGCTAGTTTCTTATATAGGGTTACTTTAAGTTGCTAACTGCCTCGTTGGTCTAGTGGTGGCAAGCGCGACTGCTGATCGTGAGATCTTGGGTTGAATCCCCAGGTCGGGCAATGTTATTGGGTTTTCCGTGTAGAATTCCGCAGTAGCAGCCCGGAGTTTGGATTTTGGCCCGGTTGATGGCAATAGGGTCGCTAACTTTACATGGGACTTAAATATAACGGCGAAATTAGGGTGTTACTGTACACCTCTGCCCAACACTTCGGGGAATACAGTCGTAATGTTATGTTTAAATTGCTAAGTGCGCGCCCTTCGCTACTGTATTAGTTAGGTAGGTATCTTATTATTTATTTTAAAAAAGTTTCTGTTTTTTTGATATGGATATAATGCTATATAGAGGTCGCTCGCGGCTCCGCCCACATGGATGTCGTTTATCGCGTATTCCACGATTTTGAAATAAAAATAGCCTATGTCCTACTCCGGGTTCCAAACTATCTCTGTACCAAGTGTCATCAAAATCGGTTCAGTAGTTTAGTCGTGATGTGGTAACAGACAGACAGAGCTACTTTCGCATTGATAATAGTAAGGATTAACGATACCCTGTGAAGTTTCGCCAGTTAATTCAAAGTAACCCTGTAGAGAGTAACTTCAAATTAACAATTGAAACTACGCATGCTGACTGATCTCGATTTGAATATATTTTATTAACCATTCTACCTAGTCCAAGCAGTGATAGCTTAGCGGTTGGACGTTTGCCTTCCATGCAAGAGGGTCTGAGTTCGATTCCAGCCCGTACCCTCTGGCTTTTCGAATTCATGTGCGGATCGTAATTTGATTATCACTTGCGTTAATGGTGAAGGAAAAACATTGTGAGGAAATTTGCACACCTTAGAGAGCTTAATAAGGTTATCGATGGAGTGTGTTTTCCGCCAACCCGCACTAGGCCAGCTTGGTGGACTAAGGCGTAAATTCTTATCATTCTGAGAAGACGCCCGTGCCCAGCAATGGGTCAGTAATGGGCTACTTATCTTATGTTACTACTTAGTCCGGTGGTACGCTACAAAGTATCGATTCTACCGACTAGCATAAATATTTAATTTTATTTCTAATTTGTTCTATTAATAAACACTTTTTAACAAAAAGAAAACCAACTTCAAATTGTCTATCATCGAAGTTCTTTATCAGTTCTTCGCCAAATTGAAATGGGACCACTTCGAAAGAATATTCTTTCAAACAAAAAAAGGATCATTAAAGTCGGTTCCCAATTAGCAAAGATATCGCGGAACAAACATACAAAAAAAATCGAATTGAGAACCTCCTCCTTTTTGGAAGACGGTTAAAAATACTCAGTAGGCCTGTGAACTTTCGCCGATTGATTTGAAGTAATCTTATACAAATATATTTAGGAATTTTGAAAGTTCATTAAACAAACATTGCCGTGTTAGGTACGACATTAATTTTGTGGCGACATCTACCACGCCATATGCGTACTACGCAGCACGACGATTGTGTAGCATACTACAGCGACAACAAAGACAACTCTCATATATGACGTCACAGAATCCTGCATCGCGGTATCAAGTTTTGACACATAGATAGTATTATATAGGTAGAACTTCCCAACAGCAACCGTTGGGCAGTAGCCCGCCAGGTATGAGACCCGCCTGGTTGGGGGATTCTCCCTTTTTGTTGGAGGAATACCGTGGCTTGTTCCTCCATAGTTTCATTAGATAAAACAGTACACACATAGTACCTCCATTAACAGTCGTTGAAGTGCGCTCGCAGCCATTACTGTTATAGCCAGCACTACAGTAATTGATCATAATAATCAAAATAAACATAGTTATTGTTCTTAGAGTATCCATATTAAATATATAATTTAATTATATATTTAACTAGCTGTTTACTCACGGCTCCGCCCGCGTAAGAAGTTTTAAATATAGCCTACATTACTCAGTGATAATGAAGCTTTCTAACGGTAAAAGAATTTTTGAAATCGGTCCAGTAAGTTTTAAGTTTATTCGTTACATACAAAAATACAAATCTTTCCTCTTTATAATATTAGTATACCTATGTTGATTTTCTTAAAAAAATAATTTTAATCTCTCTCCTGTAAAGTAGGTATATTAGCGCTTTAGTCTTTTTACCTTTCCACTGACGACATGTAACCAGTTTTTATTTCGACTATCAATCACTTATGTCCACAAATTGAGCTACAAGGCAAACCTGCGAAAACTTTAAATAAAAAATCGGTCACATATTGGCTACGTGTCGTCTATCTCGCCTGGGAAATCTGTCGTGGCGAGGGGTAACCTAAATATAAACGAGATATTGCTATAACTTAAAGGAATAAGGTGGATTTTTCAAAGAAATACTTTTCATGGTTCGTTGTACTAACATAGTTCAATATTCAGATTTATTCTTTTTATAGCTTAACAAGTATATATGTATATGATTCTTAACTTTATGGCTTTCATAAAGATCTGGAATCGGTCTATGTGTAATAATAATAATAAGAGATTCCTTTTTATAAAGCCCTGACTACCTTTGACTTGGAACCTGTTCCCGATGCTGGTGGCTACTATTTTTTATTCTTTGATGAGTAAATATTTTTTTTTAAAAATTGTAAAACGATCAATCAACGAAATAATTATCAGCGTGTACACCAAAAACCTCGTCTTATACAGATAAGAAACGAGTATTGATTACCACGCTTACACACTGTGTTGACGATTTCTGACAATTAAGTCAGCAGTGGTAAACAACATTTTAAATATTTCCTGCTGTATATAGGTAATTCCACATTCTCGCAATCTCGATGAACAATGAGAGGGTTCATTATTAATAATACCCAGATAGCGATACAATTAAAGGAATATGTATTGGGTACAGAGCGGTATCGGCAATATAGATTAAATTGACACTTCGGTAGTCTGTTGTAAAGGGAAGGGGAGAACCCGTAGGCGAGACAAATAGAGGAATATTGGAACCCACTATTATGATATTGTATGCCTTCGAGCGATAATAAATCAGTCGGCATTGATAAGAGCATTATTTTTGTTCAACTAAATGTAAATAGTACAAAATATATACCCTGCGTAAACGGCCACTTCTTCTTCTTTTCGTGTGGTTGGTGACTAACCTGGTGTCAGCGTTTATGCCGCCCATGGGCCACTGACTTTGCTTCACATGCCGACGATAAATATCTCTAATGCATGCCGGTTTCCTCACGATGTTTTCCTTCACCGTTTTTAAGCAAGTATAATACAATACGCACATGAATCCGAAAAGTCAGAGGTGTGTGCCTTGGGTTCGAACCCGAGACTTATGACTTGGCAGTCCGACGGTCACACCACTAGCCTTGCACTGCTACTAACGGCCACTGTTGAACCAAGAAAGAAAAATAAATGCTTTTTTTTATCTCGTACGGCATTTATAAAAAAATATACACAATTAAAAATAAACACCTAACTGCACGTGGCAATAAATGGAACAGCTTAGCATTGTGTTCTAATTTGCCATGATCTCTAGATTTTGTAGACGGATTGGTGATTGAAATTAGTTGCTATTACCATCCTCTAACGGTAATCCTTAATCGCCTTTACTACACCCACATAATCACTTTTTAACAAAAATAAAACCGACTTCAAATTGTCTATCTCCGAGGTTCTTCATCAGATCTTCACCAAATTTAAATGGGACCACTTCGAAAAAATATTCTTTCAAACATAGAAAGAATCATTAAAATCGGTTCACAATTAGCAAAGATATCGCGGAACAAATATACAAAAAAAAACATACAATCGAATTGAGAACCTCCTCCTTTTTTGAAAGTCGGTTAAAAATATATTAAATAGACGAAAAGTTATTAAACCATTACAATTAGACAAATTACATAAAAAGCCTTAAATAAAAAAACAGTGTTGCTCAACTTTTGCCCTCTTATTACGAAAGATGGACTAAGAAAAACCTCGGTTTTAAAATAGCTCCATCTCTTTTTGTTATATGACGTTAGCAAGTGATGGGTATATTATAAATCTGGGTTTACCTTAGTCTTGGTTTAAACCACTTTTTGTAATAAGCGCCTTGGACTCCAAATTAATTCACAAAGTGCATAGTATCGATGTTCGAGCAGAATTTTCGATTTGCATACGATTCAGTACGGTTCGACAGAGTTATTCATTTGTCTATGCCTCCATGGCAAAGAGCGTAGAGGCGGTACTGGCGGATTTTTCTTTACACTTCGATGGTCGCTATTTCCGAGTCACCGTTCCCAAAAGTGCTTAAATTGCACTCCACATCTGCAACGTATTAAAGCTAATGGTTTAGAATCACGTACCTACGTAGTAAGAATGGGCAGAATTTTAATTGTAAATTCTTGATGGTATGGAACAGCCAGCTGTCTGCCACGCGCCCTCAAAAATCTACAAAAGAACCAAAAAATAACCAGCAGCAACAATCTGTAGCAACTGCTAAATTAAATGGTACCTATGATTTTTCTTTCAAGCTACTCACTAGAAGATTTTAGATAAAATGGAGCTTATAATATATCCTCGACAAGATAAGTAAAGTTTTAAATAGTATCGAAACACTTATGATGACGTTTATTACGGATGTAGGATAATAGTTGATACAATATCAATTTGACAGTACAAATAGTAACAGCTCAACAATAGACAATTTCCTATATTATATTTTTTATATTGTATATTTTTTACTTATATTTTTTTATCTAGACGTGTTTTGGGGCTGGCATTTTTAGATTCGGCACTAAAAAGAGAGGTTTGGAAGGCAAAAGGGGAGGGCTATGTTCAGAAGTGAAGTAAAAAACAAGAAAATAAAAAAATAAGTGTCTATTTTATCAAAAATAACGAATATGGAACAATTTTCCCTCTTATTTTTAATACGAGCGGTACTGTAATGGTTTACTTTAATTGCAATTTCTATTTGTTGGAAATAGGTTTATTGGTCTACCAAAAAAAGAAACAGCGGTTTGGATGCCAAGGGAACGCTAAATTTAATTGCAAGAAAGAATAAAAGATAAAAGAAAAGTAGGTTCCAACTTGCACTCGCCAAAGCAGGGGACCGCTTTGCCGACGAATGAAGTTGGGAAAGACTAAACGAGATTTGTAGTCACTGAGTCTAGGGATGTGTACTGATACGAGAGCTGCTAACTTTTGATTGGTAACTTTTGTATGACTGCTTTGTGTTTTATTTTTGTTTTTAATCTGTTGAGACTACCTCTAGTCATCTAGTGGTTTGATTTCTAGATCGGGCTCTGTTATTATATTTTTTTATTAGAAAATTATCAGTAGCAGCTATGAGTTTGAAATTTTGCCCGGAAATTTGCAACAGGCTCGCACCCATATTATATGAGATACTGTCATGTCATTACCGACTTGTGAGTATACAATATTACAGGACATCTATGCCTCAATTTTCAGGCAATACAGACTTGTCGGTATAAATCTATAAGACCAGAAATATTCTTGTTTACTAGATGCGTTAAAGTTCATATATTAAAAGATTCGCGTCCACGTTTATATAGTTGGTGACCATGTAGACACATTTAGTGGGTCCGTCAAGCGGCGTACTTTAAACTAGATTAATGATAGGTCGTACCACGTTAAGCTGTCGGTCTCAGCCGACATTAGTGCAGTGACACACCGTGCCGAACTAAGGCAACCGAAGTTCGGCGGCAGATCTTATGTTTTGTTGTATTGGGTCGCAACGTAGTTCACGCTAAAGCGGCACTAAAGTGGCATGGAGTTCGATTAAATTAATCGTGGGTGAAGACTTTTTTGATTCTATCATGAATTCGGTCGACTAATTTTAGTCCGTTAATGGTGTGTTGAATTTATAATGTATAGAATGCGCTTTTGCCGACGTTCTACCGGCCGGGCCGACGCGACATAGTTTACACCTGCTGCGTTGCGGGTAGTACATATAAATAACATTGAGAGTGTAATCATGCCGAAATACGGCTTCGTAGTTTCGGCATGGTGTATCACTACACTTAGGAAGCGTTCGTTCAAAGCGTGTCGGATGCGTAATGCTCGCTGATTACTTGGTCACGGGTAAGTGGGGAATTTTGGGATTACATTTAGTGAGAGCCATCAAAGCCCGTGTCACTGCTGCGTTCCTGAATGGCTCATTTATCTTTTGTTAATTATCTTTTATACGAATTACTGGTTGAACTTGAAATTCTGAAGGCTGTAAGTTTTTTTAACTAACGCTACGTCGGACGATCTGTGGGCAAAACTCATCACTGAGCGTAGGCCGTACAACGTCAGACGAAGTCGCGGCAGGCCTAAAAGGAGATGGCGTGACGAACTAGACACTTATCGGAAGGATTGGCCGCAGAAAACCTTCAAGCGAGAGGAGTGGAAGGAGGGTAGGGACGCCTTTGCCCTGCAGTGGGATGATCATTGCTGAATAACAATAATAAAAACCAGCAGCATGTAGCGATAACTTTAATTTCCTACAAAACTTTATCCCGATTTGATGGACGCAGTTTAGTTTCGGATTTTGGGCTTAAGGTATCACATAAACATTTGTGCTGCAGCAGTTTGATAAAAACTAAACGTACCGCGATAGCTCAAGCTGTCACTTTTGGCCGTTAATACTTTAGTCCGCCCGCCACTGTGAGCGCTCAAAACACCCGAATGTTGGGAGTTAAATAAACAAAATATACCCGTAAAACTATTTTCGTCTCGAAGTTGGTATTTACTTCTGTTAAAATAGAGAAGAAGTTTCATACTTACTGTGTCATCTTCTACGTCATCGACGGCCATAAGTCTAGAAACATAAAGTCGTGTGTAAAATAAATCGATACCCTGTCAACAGGAGATTGGATTACACACTGTTCTCTGTTTACCGTCCAATATTTTTATATCCTACATTTTTATGTCCTGAAAAATGTTATGCACTGTATGAAATGGAGCTCCCGAAAGACAGTTTGCACCGTCTGCGTCATTTATAATAATTTTGCTTACCAGGCGTTAGGTGACATGCAACTTTATTAACGTATTTTATAATACCGGTATCTAGGAATTTATACACGTAACATTTGGTATACGTAGGGTCGGATATTTTATTTTGTTTGTTAATTTTTGTACTACATTACTCATCGGTCTGTGGTCAGGACTCCATTGTTCTCTCACTATCCTAAATCATTGTACTGTATCCGCTGAAACTGTAAAAGATATTATTTTTAAAAGAGTAACCATGGAGTATCTTGCCGGCTCTTCTCCATAGGAAACGACTAATTGGAACCGTGCATCTAAATTCGACTTTTCATAAGAACCTGTATTGGTTTATGTGAAATAAAAAAAATTGATTTGATTTGGATGAAAATAGATGAAATGTTTACTTGATGCGTAGAATCATGCACGATATTCACAAATAAAATGTTATCAGTACACATATTAAACCGAACTGCCTTGTTGGTGTAGAGGTCGGAAGCGCGACTGTTAAGCATGGGGGTTCGATCCCCAGCTCGGACATAGTGTTATTGGGTTTTTCCATTAGGAATTTCTTAGTAGCAGCCCGGAGTCTAAATAGGTCTAGGTCTTGTGCCCGGTTAATGGTAATAGGCTCGCCCCCATTGCATGGGACTTAAACATAACTGGCGAAACGAGGGTATACTTAAAACGCCTCTGTCGATCCCTTCGGGGAATACAATGCGTGATGTTATGTTATATTAAACCGGACCATTTTTCTAAAATCAATCCCTTTTGCGTTTTTCTTTGTCACTGCTGTAGAATTTTTTTGTAACAGCTTGTATTGAGTTATTGGTGCTGTATGACGTGTTTGGAGAGCGAAAACCAATTGCATGATTCTCTATAAAAAACAAAGGTAATTTGTCACCAATATAACGATAATATTCCGACTCTAACTGCGCCAGTTGCGGTTTTCCGAAAATCTTATAAGTATTACCTCGTATTTTCTTACAACTTTTCCAATGAAGGACCACAAAGTTAAAGAATATTAAATAAAAAATATTAAGCGTAAGTTTGGGAGATTCCGAATTAAAAGTTATTTTTTCTTAGAACATAATATGGGTTTGCAAAAATAATACTAAATGTAGGTATAGCTACAACAATACTTCTGTAATAACAAAGATATGAGGTGAGCGACAATGCCACCCAATACTTATGATATATTATAACTTCTTAACAAAAATAAAACCGACTTTAAATTGAGTATCTCCGACGTTCTTCATCAGATCTTCACCAAATTTAAATGGGACCACTTCGGAAGAATACTCTTTCAAACAAAAAAATAATCATTAAATTCGGTTCACAATTAGCAAAGGTATCGCGGAACAAATATACAAAAAATAAGAAAACATACAGTTGAATTGAGAATCTCCTCCTTTTTTGGAAGTCGGTTAAAAATAAATGAAAAGCAATTCATTCAAGAAAATATAGCAGAAAATACTTTAAGAATAATTATAGTTTTGTTTTTGTTCTTATTCAAACACAATTATAACGAAAGAAATATGAAAATTTGCGAAAAATAATATTGGAATAGCGCCAATCTGCACTCCCGGTGAAATTGCTGAATCTAATATATTGATTACCTGCTAAGATATCAGATGTAATTATATTGATAAGTGAATGAACTGTGAACGGACATGTGAACGAATGACCGAACTGTTTATTTTTGCCGTCGCACAACGAAGTACTCAATCCAGAAGATGCATTTTATTGCTGTTGTTCGATCTTATTCTGAACAGTGCAGTCGATTTTTATGAATGTAGTCATATGTGACTCATCTTCCAACTTTAGGTACTGTTTAAACTTAGTTCTTCGGTTAGATATACCATAGTAAAACAAAAACGATTTCCTACAAAACATAAACATAATTAGCCCATTACTATCCCACTGCTGGGCACGGGCCTCTTCTCTGAATGAGAAGGGTTTAGGCCTTAATCCACCACGCTGGCTTGGTGCGGGTCGGCAGACTACACACACCATCGAGAACTTTATGGAACCCTCTCAGGTGTGCAGGTTTCCTCACGGTATTTTTCCTTCTCCGTTAATGCAAGTGATAATCAAATTTTGTTCCGCTCATGAATTCTGAAAGTCAGAGGTACGGGGCGGAATCGTACTCAAACCCTCCTGCATGGAAGGCAAGCGTTTAACCGCTACGATTTCCTACAAATCCTTGATACAAATAGATAGGTTAGGTAGATATAACTTGTATCTATAGAAATTGGAGCAGTTCACAAAGATTGAAAAACTTCCTCATGAGTTTTATCTTTTTTGGACCCCGAACCGTTTTTATGGAATCACCACACTTTTGCTTGTATTGAACAAATAAAGTAAAAGATGGGCGTTCATACTGTAATCTAAGTTGAACGTAACTTATTTGAAATATGGTTACTGGGGACGTTACTTCGAATGTTTTTTGTACTGGGATGTGATTTTAAGCGGGGATAAAGAAAATGTAATACTAAATATTTATGTACGGCCCACAGAAATTTGTTGTAAGTTTCTGGGTGTTTGGGTGCTAAGTATAAGTAAACAACACCCACGCCACTCGAAGATACAAGAAACACGTTACGATACGTACGTCTTTGCGTTAAATCGCTTAACATAACATAATTAGCCCATTAATGTCCCACTGCTGGGCATGAGAATGGTTTAGGCCTTACTCCACCACGCTGGCCTGGTGCGGGTTGGCAGACTACACACACCATCAAGAACTTTATGGAGCCAGGTTTCCTCCCGATGTTTTTCCTTCACCGTTAACGCAAGTGATAATCAAATTCTGATCCGCACATGAATTTGAAAAGTCAGCCTTAAATCGCTTATATAGTTTTTTTAGTTATAGATAATATAGCCGTGTTTCCACAATGAGTAGGTATCTAATTTTATTGTCACATAATTATAGTAAACTGTTTACTAAATGTACCACAAAAACTTAAAAGAGCAATAAGTTCTACAAATACATTACCTAGATAAACATAAACTGAACTATAACATCTAAACAGCGAATCATAAAGTTTATTATGGAATACCGACCAAACTACGCTCACGGATTGGGATTTGTCGGTCTGAGCTCGTTGAACATGCAATCCGTGACAACCGACAGAAATACGTGCACGCAGAACCTATATTAGAGAACAGATAGAATCATTATTAGCAGGACGCAGCTCATTTCGAATTGATAGCCAGTTGACAAAAGCCCGAACTAACGTACGGATGGCCGTTATCCCGCCCGTGGACGCGATATCGCGTCACTACGTACGGTGGGCAAGAGAGATAAGTAAGAAGGCAAACAATAAGCATCTATGTACAGGCAACTGACATTGTCATTGTTTGCATGAGAACTAAAAAACAGAGCTTCAGAACAAAGATACAGCCAATCAGTACACGCAAAACTCTGTTAATGGAAATAAATTTAGTTACCTGCATACGTATCTCTTTTACACACCGTACGGAGGGCTGTTATTCCTGATATTAGGTGGCCGTGGACGCGATACCGCGGCACTACGAACGGTACTACGGAACGTAGCTGATACCTACGTCCGATAAAGACGCTCGTTGACGTTAACGCTACCCGTTTCATAAAATGGATCATTGATAACCCGACGCCTCGGTTAAATCGAATGGCGGGTTATATATGGGGGAATGTAGCGTAAAAGTGGAATGATATGGTCAGGTAAATAAATCTATAATATTAAAACCCGTTTGGGTTATAAGTTGTTTTAAATATGAAACACTATTTGAGTACCTACTTAAAACGTATTTTGAAATGGAATTAGCTTCACTTCGTATATTCGTTTGTTTAATTTGGCGACAGATTTTTCAACTACTTCTGACTAACCGAGTCCCCTGAACCTTCGCATACAAATTTAATTCCCATGACAATACAACATTATAATAATTTCAACCTTACATAACATAACAACACGCCTGTATTTCCCGAAGGGTTGGGCAGAGGTGTATAGTAACACCCTCATTTCGCCGTTATGTTTAAGTCCCATGTAATAGACGGCGAGTCTATTGCCATCAACCGGGTCAAATCCAAACGCCGAGCTGCTACTGAGGAATTCCACACGGAAAAACCCAATAACACTTTGCCCGACCTGGGGATCGAACCCAGGACCTCACGATTAGCAGTCGCGCTTGCCACCACTAGACCAACGAGCTAGTTCCTTTTAAGTTTAGACCTTTTAAGTTTAGACCTTCAATCCTGAAATTCTGATGCTGCAGGACAAGAGTACTGCACGATACAGCCGTTTAACTTAAAAGTCTTTTTAAGGAATCATTTATTGTTTGAAGAACGTTTCATAGTGTTTGGCCAGACTCGCAGCGCGGTGCGGGGAGCGGCGCGGGTGCGGGAACGCGCGCGATTTACCTGTCCGCAGTGGAGCGTGGCTTCGTTCTGAGCGTTGTCGTGTCCAGTGTTTGTCAAAATATCATATGGATGAAGAAGACTTATTTTTACTGGAAAATTCTTACTAACAAACGATGTTTCGACATCCACATGGCAGTGCAGATCGTGCTTGAATAGCACTTATTAATTCTTCAACATTTAATTTTGAAGACGCTATCACAACAACGCGCGTGGTCAGTTCAAACTAGTTTGAGATCCCCCGCTCCCGCGCGGGTTGTCGCTTGCCGCCCGCGCTCTCACTGCGGCCACTTGTATGAACGACCTATGGCGTGAGCTACCCGCGCGCTTCCCGCGCCAAGTAGCCCGCGCCTTTAATCAAAATGTTAAATAATTGTCAACTCAAATATATACACTATGAATAAGAATCATAAGAAGAACACTGATATCGTTGGTTTAAATTATATTAACTTAAAATTGAAGTTTAAAGTTTAGCCACTTAGAAACTTGCACCGACTTCGAGTGTTTTAATTTTAATTTATGGGTACTATCACATTTTAACAGCTCTGAAACTCGACAGGTTGTACAAAGGTCATATACTTAGGTACGTTAGTAGTTAAAACCAGTAAGTATGTATGTAAAGTATAGATGAATTAAACAATGGAACGTGCTTCCCTTTGACACAGCAAAAGCTCCAAGTAAATTTTCTTTTAAAAGCGCAATGTTAAGCACGGCTGTTTCAAATCACTGTCCTCCTATTTGTTAATAACTGTCTTCGTCATTATTATAACATATAACATCACGCCTATATTCCCCGAAGGGTTAGGCAGAGGTGTTTTAGTAACACCCTCGTTTCGCCAGTTATGTTTACGTCCCATGTAATAAGGGGCGAGCCTATTGCCATTAACCGGGCACAAATCCAGATTCCGGGCTGCTACTGAGAAATTCCTAATGGAAAAACCCAATGTCACTTTGCCCGACCTGGGGATCGAACCCAGGACCCTATGCTCAGCAGTCACGCTTGCGACCATATTATTTGAATATTTTATTATATCCTACAACATAAATATTATAACTACCTCGGTAGTCTAGTGGTGGCAAGCGCGACTGCTGATCGTGAGGTCCTGGATTCAATCCCCAGGTCGGGCAAAATGTTATTGGGTTTTTCCGTGTGGAATGCCTTAGTAGCAGCCCGGATTTTGGATTTGGGCCCAGGTGATGGCAATAGGTTCTCTCCCTATTACATGGAACTTAAACGGCGAAATGAGGGTGCACACCTCTGCCCAACCCTTCGGGGAATATAGGCGTGATGTTATACGCCTGTATTATGTTATGTATTATATGTTATGTTATAATATTATAAATATATACATTCATTATGCTGCATTGTATATGTATATGTATCATATATAGCAGTAGTTAAAGAATGCCTCATGGCATTAAATCCGCCTTGTGTACTATTATTGTGAATATTAGAATATAAATAACTAATTAAAGACGTCACCTCTAAGTTTCTACTACTTTTAGCAGCGGTAAGACAAACTCATACAATTCTCACACAATGTAGATACAGAGTGTGACTACAAGTAAAGATCGTACAGGCAACAAACATAACGCACACGCAACTCACGCACATCATAAATTGACGATGTTACAGACATCATATAGATCGGAGTAGGAGATGCGATCTAGAGAAAAATGGGAAAATTTTCCATTCCATAAATGACGTTTTAGCGAGAAAAGTGAGCAAAGCGTAACAAGCGTAATAAAGCACACAACTGGCGCGGCGACACGTAGTGTGTTCAAAAATAAACATTGATAGAGAAATTCACACGCACGCTCTCATTTATCAAAGATATGATGACAACGTGTGTTGCGCTTGATATAACGCGTTGATATAAACAAATCAAACAAAGGAAAATATTACCTATTAAAATGAAAAGAAAATGTTTCAGTTTCAGATAACATAGCTCCATAAAATTGTAGTAAACATGAGAAGTAAAACAGCATTTCTTATTATGTAATGTGGGCAAGTACTACTTATCACTCACGTATCATTAACACTGGTGTATCTCACTGCTAATATCACTAAATCAATATTTATTTAAATAATTTTACTTTATTTTTTAACATCTTCTTCTATAAATATACAAACAAGGTGTAAAAAGACCTTTCACCAATTCTATATACAAGGTGTAAAAAGACCCTTCACCAAGCCGTCAACCATGCATTCAGTACATCAAACTAAGTAACTTACTTTATACTAAAAGGACTTAGTTTATACTAAAAGGAGATACTGATTGACTGACTGACTGATCTATCAACGCACAGCCTAAACCGCTAGGGTTAGAAACTTAAAATTTTGGCAGTAGGTAGGTACCTTTTTTACCAATCCACAAAGAAAAGATTATTCAAAATTCCTCCCCTAAGGAAGTGAAAAGAAATCACGCATGCGAAGCTGAGGGCAAAAGCTAGTAAATTATAATTGGCAAGTTTTCGTTTGTAAAACAATTTTGAAACTGAGCAGTCATTACCAATTTTTGATGTAAAAGTACCTTCACATGCCAAATCCATGAATCTTCGGCACCACGCGAAGTAGCTTATCCTGCAGTTATGCCAAGCTTATCTGCAAGACATTAGTTGGTCGTACACTTTAGTTACAGATAGGGATGCCCCATTGCATCTTATGAGGGTCGTAAAAGCCAGCTAAGCGGTATCAGGGAGATGGCCAGATGTCCACCTGCGCTAATAGCATCGTGCAGCAATCATCCGCCTGGCAAACGCGGTAATTATCTTCAATCTGCACAGTTATGACCTATCGTTCAGTTGAGGGCGCATTACAGCTAGTTTAATGGTTTTAAACGTTAAGGTGTTTACATACATTGAGAAGCATGCGCTTCGAATGGTTTACCTCACATGCCTCAGACTGTGTGGATGGGGTGGCTTACTATGAGTATTCGCCGCTCGAAGTGAGCCACCCCGTCTCATCATCATCAGCCTATAATGTTCCCAATGCTGGGACACAGGCCTCCTCTTTGTGAGAGGGAATGGGCCGTAATCCACCACGCGGGCCCAGTGCGGGTTGGTAGATGTCACATGTCTTCGAATTTTTGGTTCTAGGACATGCCGGTTTCTAGGACATGATGTTTTCCTTCACCGTTTTTGAGAGCAGTGGTGATGAAATAAATTACACAAAGTAATGCGCCTGGCTGGGTTCGAACCCGCGACATACAACTCGTAAGTCGGGGCCGTTACCACTGGGCCACCACTGCTCCGAGCCACCCCGTCTACACAGCCCGAAGCATACGTAGCAAACGGGTGCGCCAAAGTTCATCTAAATTTTCTACTCCGATAATTGGAACTCCGAAAATGTTCTTCCTAATATTTTTCATCCTAACAATCGCAATTCCTAACTGCTCTGTTTCTAATGTTCATAATTCCGAATCATTCAATTTCATAATGTCAGTGGCAATAAACATCTATTATACTATTATTTGTTTTCCTATATTTTCTCAACAAAACCGTCTTTTACACTATTATTCAAAGTCATATCTTTTTTATTTAGATTTGTTTTATTAATTATAATCAATATTACATATCTACATTAAATTTGAGTAACTTTTACAGTTTTTGTTATTTTTTGTTTATTCATCTAATACAATCTGGAGTTTAGGGCACCCCGACTCAGTCAGGTTAGGTTAGAAGGGGATGGCGGGGTCTATTCGCTCGCTTCGCTCACTCACACGACCCCGCCATCCCCTTCGTGGTAATTTTTTTATAAACCACCCAGAAGTAGGAGCCCCGGAAGGCGGGGCTCCGTCGACCATTTCATGCGCCTACAAATGAGTAAAAATATTATGGAAATTATGTTTAGGCATAAAAACGTTATGAAAACCAACAGTAGGAGTTTAAATAAATTAACATTAGTGATATTATTAATTACAATTTTCGGAAACATGAGTGTTATGAACATTGTCTGTAGTATTACAAATTGTATGACTGAAAACTTTAGGAATAAAATTTTTAGGAAGAGTGATAATTCGGATTGCAAATCGGTAGGAATAACAATTTC
The DNA here is from genome assembly GCA_910594945.2 of Amphipyra berbera. Lineage (NCBI taxonomy): Eukaryota > Metazoa > Arthropoda > Insecta > Lepidoptera > Noctuidae > Amphipyra > Amphipyra berbera. The sequence continues at coordinate 9,689,035 of OU343122.1, read as the reverse complement.
GGGTAAAAAACTTTAGGTGAGCCAATATGGACCCGTAGCAAACCCCTGAAGCATGCGTCACAACTCATTCCGGCGCATGCTTTTCGGGATGTCTGTATGCACCTTTAGATATCCCGGTTTGGAACTAAATTCACTTTTAAGCTTGTCATGTACGCCAAGGTATATCTAACAAATATGCCTCTTTAGGCAACTTATAAAGAAATCATTGAGGGGGTAAGTATCTATATGTTGGAGATACGCTTTCTATTTGCCAGTAAAGGTGTCCTTAATAAAACCTGTCAGGTATACCTGAGCGTGTATGGCCAGCCTTATAGCGGTCGTGTAATTTAGGATTAAGTCAGGAAGATGGGCAACAGAGTCCTCCTGTCTGCCAATAACAGTTGTGATAACCAATTCGTCTGCCAAGGGTGGTGATTATGGAAATTTCCCCTTTGACCGTTAATTGTGGCGGTGTTCTAGGAACATCATATTTTTGGAAGTCTACTTGGTGATCATCATCTCCCTGCCATTATCCCACACTAGGTGGGGTCGGCACAACATGTATTTCTCTTCCATTCTCCTCTATCAGCCGTCATCTCAGTGCTCACTTCTTTCTTACCCATATCATTCATCACACAATCCATCCATCTTTTCTTTGGCCTATCTCTACTTATATAACATGAAGTCTACATGGTAATACCGAAATACCTACTACTAATATAGCTCCTTCTTTTGTAAAACCACTGAAATGTCAGCATGTATACAATGTATACGTATACAAAAGTTGAAGTAAAGTAGAACGATCTATATACGCGTAGAGGAACGTGCGAAGAGGCGCCGTAGCGTGTTTTAAATCAAACATTTATAGGGAACCAAACTCATCAAAGATACAACGCGTGGTTTGAAGTGTATACTAAACTTTACTGTCAACTGTGTGAGTTTACTTCTATATTTGCGTAAATACCTTAAATAGCGTTGCTCGTTAAATTAATATTAAAAATAGGATTACTCAATATGAATAACGTTTGTCATTGCGATTGCATTCCACGAACAACACAAAATGAGATCGTTGCAGTGCCCGCAACTCTTGAGGCAATTAGGAAAAGCTGGAATTAGCTTTTGGATTTTTTATTTGAGTGCATAATACTACGATATTCTGCTGACCTCCAAATTGGTCGTCGACTCGACAGGAATACTAACAGCACCTGCACCCTAATTGCAAAACACTCTCGCAATCGTAATAGCTTGGATTTTAACAGTTCAACATTGTCCATTGCATTGTATTTTGTGACAACCCGCAATCGTGACAACTATGAACTACGCAAGGAATATTGTTGTGTTAGTTGGAAGATTTCGACTGAGGATTCGTTCCTCCATAACTGCGTATTTCCATAATTCTCATATGCCGGAAATAGTTAATCTACTTGATGTTATTATACATTTTCTAGTAAACACACACGTTGCATTTAGCAACTATCTCAGTATTGAGTAAGTAATAAACTACGCTAAAGTGTTGCTTCTGAATCATGTTCCAGAAAATAGACTTCGATAGAATGTTGGCATTCTACTCGTGTTTGTTCAAAATCATCTTTAAATGCTCAAGCTTGTGAGCACGCTAATCTGACTGGCAGACGATGGATTAGCAACATGTTTGTGCAAATAATACTGGGTTCTGCTCATTCTAAGGGAAATTAACCACTCACATGTAAATATAAAACATTTTACTTGAATATTTAAGAGTATTTATGTTTACTTGTATAGGTATCTAAATACACATCCATTCAGGTGAGCGTGAAGCAATTTGCATGCCTTTCTAATTACAAACATGTACAGATTGTATTTCCCGATAATTTATTTTTAAATAACTATTCATCAAATTACTATAATAATTAATTATTATACCTGGAAACGTGGGCACGCAAGGCTATTAGATATAAATAATGAGGGAAGTGTGACGTAATTTAATATGGTAATTACGCAAATCCAGTTCTTTGCGTTGAGTTAATGAAAAGAAAAGTATAATGTTGACCTGACTTTGCTTAGCATTTTATATCAGACCGCTTCTGACCTTTTTCGTAACGCCTTTTCAGCCTTTAACCGAGTTTTGCCGGGCTATTTTTCATATAGATGTTTATTCCTTTCGTCCATTTTAACCTAGTTTCTTGTTTTACACGAAGCAACATACGGTTTCTATAATGTTATTAGTTTTCCTGTTCTGTCTTTTCCGCTTATTTTATCTATTTAAATAATAGTCTGGAGTTTGTATTTATATTCTTATATACCCGATTGCTCTAATTTACGGAGCGTTATTGGTTAAAATTGATACTGGTGTATTGTTACCAATCATTTTTTTTTTTTAGATAAAAACGTTGCCCCACACTAGGATTTCTCCTGTATCGTGGGTGCATTTACAGACACAAATCTTCACACGCATAAACATCCAGACCCGGAACAACTATCTGTAGGCCATACAAATATTTGTTCCGTGCGGGAATCGAACCCACGACCCGTAGCGTAGAAGCCGATCGCTCAGCCACTGCACCAAACGTGTCGTCATGAAGCAAAGGCCTCATGACTTTGCATAGCAGAACCTCCCATATGGAAGTAGCTATCGTAGATTAAATTAGCTTACGAGTCTATTTATATCCCCAGTTTGGCAATAAAAAATGCTACCATTGGTAAGCAAAACGATACGTTTTTGTTTATAAGAACCGGGCATTGGTGTTATTATTAAAGTAACGTAGTTTTGTCTAACAGAGAAGCTATATTTCTTTGAAAGTTTTTGTATACGTCTATCGAGTCTGGGATAAAACTTTGATGATAACTTCACGTCAATCAGATAAACTGTTTTGCATGAAACGGAAAACAAACAAAACATTCCGTAGGTATACTGTACGATAAATTGAGAACTTGCCAAACTCCTGCTTTAATATCGTATGAATCATTCTCGTATGATTGTTATGGAGATTAGAGGATATCCCGTGACTTGGTTTGCGTCAAGAATAGGCTTGATACCTTTATTATAATGCCGACCTGATTATCGTGGCGGCCAAGCGTTTGGCTCTCTGCGCTACGGATCGCTGATTCGATCCTCGCGCGCAATAATCATTTGAAGTACCTACTTAATTAGCCCGTACTGTAGGTGTGAGTGTTAGTGCTTAAGTGGTTTGTGTTTGTAATTGTGCCCATGATATAGGAGTATAATCCTAATGTGATAATATTCTCATCCTCTCTTTCAATTTTTTTTTAAACGTCATACCAAAAAATTAATTTCCCCTGTATCGTGGATGCGTCTACAAACACCGACCCGAAATAACGTTTTTTTGACGAAACGATTGTCGCAGTTGTTAAGTGATCGGCTTTCTGCGCTACGGGTCGTAAGCTCGGTTCCCGTAAGGAAATATATTTGTATGGTCTACCGATAGTTGTACCGGGTCTGGGTGTTTGTGTATGTAAAGATTTGTGTCTATAAACGCACTTACGATACAGGAAAATTTATAGAGAGGGGAGACTTTATAAAAATAATGTACACCAAGCAAATATTTGTTCAGCGCGGAAATCCCATAGCTCAGAAGCCACTTGTTCATTTTATTTATTAACAAAAGAAACGTCTTTTTAATACTAAAATAAACGATATACCCTTGGGACTATTAATCCAGTCGTCACAAAAAAACCTCTTTCACATCTGCCGTTTCAGGATCAGCGGTAGAACAGAGCGTTAATATGTCAGTCATCATTTCCCTTTGTACAAAAAAAAGAAGTTTCTTTTCCTCCTAACTGGTTAAGGTTGGCAAAGAAAGTAAATTATACCGTTTTATAATTCACGTCACGATGTCTCGTGGTTTTAATCAAGGCAAAGTTTAGGGGAAGCGTTAATCTACTAATGTTGGGATAAGAAAGTTCGTAAAGCCCCGCACACTGGTATTCAATGAGATAAACTCTTTGTTTCAAATTCTTCTTGGTTAATATTTGTATTTTCTATATATTTAGCAGGGGCTCGTGGCTAATTAACAACCATGTGGACCATATGATTGGCAAGGTTAAGCTGCGCTTATCGCGGTCAGTCCGTGGATGGGTGACAATTCGTTACACATCGAAATCCCTCCGTGCCTCGGAGAGCACTTTAAACCGTCGGTCCCGGGTGGCATGCGAATACCTATGACATTCGTTACGGGTAGTCAGAAGCCCGAAAGTTTGACAACCGGTGTAACCTTAATATTAGCATTTCCCAATACCTGGGTTGCGGAGGTCTGATGGCAGTCGCTCCGTGTTTAATACTAGCATTCAGCCGCGTCTGGTTAGACTGGAAACTGACCCCAACATAGTTAGGAAAAGGCTAGGCGGAACGATGTACGTATTTAGTCAGTTTTTACTTTTTTTTAAATATATACCTACTGCAAAATAACTTTTTAACAAAAATAAAACCGACTTCAAATTGTCTATCTCCGAAGTTCTTCATCAGATCTTCACCAAATTTAAATGGGACCACTTTGAAAGAATACTCTTTCAAACAAAAAATAATCATTAAAATCGGTTCACAATTAGCAAAGATATCGCGGAACAAACATACAAAAAGAAAACAAAAAAAAACATACAGACGAATTGAGAACCTCCTCCTTTTTTGGAAGTCGGTTAAAAACTGATTTACATCCGTGACACGCACCTCTTTTAAGGTTCTAGTTATAAACCAGCGCCAGGCACTACTGATCTGACATTCTGGTGAATGGGGCCTATTTGGCGCAGCCGTGAGCCACACGATGAATATTTTAGAATTAAATTATTATTTAGACCAACTGCCTCGTTGGTCTAGTGGTGGCAAGCGAACCTGCTGATCATGAGGTCCTGAATTCGATCCCCGTGTCGAGCAGTGTTATAGCGTTTTTCCGTGTGGAATCCCTCAGTAGCAGCTCGGAGTTTAGATTTGTGCTCGGTTGATGAAAGAAAGAAATAAATTTATCTGGCACGAAAGCAGTCACAGACACAGAGAAAAAATTGATAAGAGACAAAACAAAAAGAAAAGAAAATAAACATAAATAAAGTAGCTGTGTGTCTAGCGGCTGCGCCAAATAGGTTCAGTTCAGCATAAATGTCAGACTACTAGTGCCTGACGCTGGTTTTCAACTGAACCCATTGTGACGTAACTGATGTAAACCAGTTCCAAATAGATAAATAAATAGCGTGCTTAAATAAATAAAAATGATGATGATGGCAATAGGCTCGCCTCCTATTACATGGGACTTAAACATAACGACGAAATGAGGGTTTTACCATACACCTCTGCTCAACCCTTCGGGGAATACAGGCGTGGTGTTATAAGTATTATTTATATTTTGTAGATAAAATTTGTGTACCTTATACTGTGTCAAATAAACATTATTGTTATTTTTTCTTTCTATATTTCTTAATTTCTAGTGTTTTTTTTTAAATAATACATCTTTTGGCGCATTCAGTGTACAATTTTAATGTTAAAAAAATTTAAGTTACGCACGCAGCGGAAATGCGATACCATGACAGTAGTTTATTGACATAAACCTCAAAAAATTCTGTATCTATGGTTGTTGAAGTGAATAAGTTTTTTTATGATATGTCGCAGTCGAAGTACCGCGCGTACACGAGTACACGGACCATTTTTTTTTCAATTACAATTTTTGTGTTTTGTCAAGAGGTTGGGCAGCAGCATCTGTCCATGCTCTAATAACAATGTAGATACTGAGATCACCATTACGTTTGCCAAGCATGGTTATTATGAGACGCTTACTTATTCCTCCATACTCATCCATTACCCATAGTGGACTATTGAGAGGCCGATTTATATCCACATTTCCGGGTAGACAGATACCTTTTTGGGGATAGCTCAATGTCCAGTGTTTGGCTCTGATGGTCTGTTGATGACTCCACCATATTTATTTTTACAATACTAGCTGTTACCGGAGGTTTCACTCGCATTCTAGGGAAACTGCTTCATGTTCCCGGATAAAAAGTATTCTATGTTTTAATCCAGGACATGGTTTATCTGTGTGCCAAATTTAATCTACATCTGTTCAGCCGTTTATGAGTGACTAGCTTTTGTCCGCAGCTTCGCTTGCGTGAAGTTTGAAATCCTCGTTAAGCCCATTTTATAGTGACATTTTAAAATCCAAAGCGTCCGTCTTTTATCACCCCCAGCGGTTTAGGCTGTGCGTTGCTAGATTAGTCAGCCAGTCGGTCAGTTTCTCCCCATGCTTCTTTCTCACTTCAAAAATACCAGATTTCTCATGCAAACTTTCAACACTTATTTCACCCCTTTAAGGGTTGAATTTCCAAAAATGCTCAAACAAGTGTACGTTTATTTCTAATCAAAACCCTTAATATTTAATTTCAAGCTTCTTACTTCAAAAATGACGGACTTACATACAAACTTAAAAACCCTATTTTACCCCTTAGGGGTTGAATTTCGAGAAATCCCTTCTTAGTGGATGTTTAGTCACAAAATGAACCTACTGTCAAAATTTCAAGTTTCTAACCCCAGCCGTTTAGGCTGTGCGTTGATAGATCAGTCAGTCAGTCAGCTTCTCCTTTTATATATACATCACAAACTTTCACAATTATATTATTATAGGATGTATTTTCATGAAGTATTTTGCACCCCTGAACCTCTGCTTAACTCCACGCGGATAATAAGTACGATTTTATGCATGTTATGTATTTTTAAGTTACAAAATGGTAACTTGCTGACGCGAATACAAAATAACTTCGTCGACTTAAAATTTACGAGCGAGCGCTGTTACTGAAAAACTGAACGAGTAAATTTAAAAATATAATTGTGTTCCGTAGCTCTCTTGAAACCGAATAGTTTTGTTGACGAATAAACCCAATTCCATTTTGTATTTTCAAATATAACTTCGCCAAACTAATGTACAGCAAAACTTTGTTTTTACTTTTTATAAAATCCATTTTCATTGGCTAATGCGTAGTACCTATACCCAAAAACGAATCGTTTTGCTTACCAATGGTAGCATTTGTTATTGCCAAACTAGGTATATAAACAGACTCGTAAAGCTAGTTTTACTTGTCGTCCCGGATCCACCGTGCTCACCCGCCGCAACCGCGGAGCCGGTCGTCCTTTCTGACTCCGCAGTCACACCGTTAATTCAGCCCTCATCAAGCTGTCTCCCTCCCAGTCCTCTCGCAAACAACGCCCTAAGGCAAGGTTCGAGTCCACCCTAAGGGACGCCCTTAGTGGTTTTGTTGCTATCTAGTCATGATGTTAGTATGATAGACGTAGTAATAGTAGTTAGCTTAGGTTAAGTATTTTACTCTCGTCGGGATTGGTTGGAGTCCCTTCAGGTCTCACCAATAACTGCCCGGTTACGTAGAAACGGTCCGCAAGACCATCTACAAGCAGTCGAATAGGGAAAAAAAGACTAGTTTTACCTGTGATAGCTACTAACGTATGGGAAAGTGTACTAAGTTAAGGTATGCGGTCTTTGCTTCATTATTAGTAAAGATACAAGTGCCTTAATTTATACCAATAACGCTCGCTAAGTTATAGGAACTGGGATACTCAAAATGTTTATTTTATTTATTATTTTTAATACGTTCTATCTCTCTTCACATGGGCGTATTCTTGTGAGGAGGTACCCAGTCATTTGGTAAGCTTACGTTGAGCTTTTGATCATTTGAGCTTACCAAAATGAGATGGGACATTAACTGAGGAATTATAGAACCACGGTCGCGGGTTGTCCCCGATGGGTTAAGAACTGTTGTACAGTCTGAAAACTTAAATTGGGTTTCATTACCTTCATAAATCATTACTAAATCCATTCATAAATTACTACACCATTCTCCGTCTCCCGTATTATATCAAAACCCGTAAATCCTTCACCACGCGTACTGAGGTTTGGTGCCCCGTCTCGTTAACTAACTACTGGCGGAAAATTACCAGCTGAGCCGACTCGCGACGGGGGCTCAAACAACCGCCATCATTGCCCATTTACCTCATAATACGTTAAATATGCTAAGGAGCTCGCATTCACGAATAATAGTGGCAGAAATCTTCTCAAAACTTCGCTTACTCGACGTATGTAATGTATATGTATGTTACTTCGCTAATTATGTAGGATGACGTCACGAAGAGATTCAGATGTGGTCGCGTTGAATTAAGTTTTATTTTAAACTGAGATTGTAACTTCTTTTTTCGTGTTTTTTTGTATCTGATATGAAGCAGTGATAGCCTACCGGTTAAACGCTTGCCTTCCATGCAGGAGGGTCTGAGTTCGATCCCGGCCCGTACCTCTGACTTTTCGAATTCATATGCGGATCAGAATTTAATTATCACCTGCGTTAACGGTAAAGGAAAAACATCGTGAGGAAACCTGCACACCTGAGAGAGCTCCATAAAGTTTTCGATGGTGTGTGTAGTGTGCCAACCCGCACCAAGCCAGCGTGGTGGACTAAGGCCTAAACCCTTCTCATTCTGAGAAGAGGCCCGTGGCCAGCAGTGGGAAATTAATGAGCTAATTATGTTAGTTTTATGTATTTGGGTATGTATGTATTTGGAGTTCTCTTTTTTCAATAATGTACAATAAAACTTCTCGCAATTTTATCCCTTGTCCTTTTTAATCGTTTTTTTGTCAGGGCTTTAGTGCACTTTACTTTAGACCAAAGAAACGATGAATGGATAGTGTGAAAGATAACGATTAGAAAGGGGGTGACTACTGAGATGACGGCTAATTGAGATGTATGGAAGAAGAAGACATACTGCGCCGATCCCAAATAAGTTGGGATAAGGGCAGGAGGACGATGATGATTAGTGCACTTTACGTGGCTTCCATCATCATAGGTAGGTTTTGGACATGTTCATTCACAAAGTAGAGCGATATTTCAGGTAGTGGTACTAATCTGATCTTGAGATCCGTTAGAACTAACCCCTCTCATCTTGTTCTTCCTGCCTTTATCCCACGCTAGGTGGGGTCGGCACAACATGTATCTATGAAATCCATGTTGTTAGAGGTTTTGGCTTAATGTTTTATGACCGGCCGCCTGCATGACATCAACCCGCCTTGGGAATACTCGTTGCGCCGTCGCCGTCACGCGGATGACCCAATGTGCTTGCTGATATTATGCACTAGGTCACAAAATGATCTGCTTGTCAACTGATGTCAACAACTACCCCCTCTCATCAATCTGCCTTATAGACTCGTCTCGATAATGCATGTTGGTATATTAAAATCCACTGCCGACAAACTGCTTTGCAGTTTGGCAGGTGTAATGTTAGATAAAACACTGTAACATTTCGGATAAAAAAAATAAAAAAAACATTTTATTAAGCTTTAAAAACATGCATAAATTGCATGGAGATGACATTAAATGCACTGCTTCGTACACTTTATCCGATTGCCAATTGTCCAATCAATTGAACTCGATTTCAACAGCCGCTGTAATTTCAGGTTTGAAAATAAAAATAAGTGGCTTATTCTTTTAATCAATTGACAGATTTAGGCTGAGCATCCACCAGAGCTGTGCTAAGCTGCGTAGCGAGGAATGTGTTTTCTAAGCACCAATAAAATCACTTCATTTACCTAGCTTCGCTCTGCGCAGCTCTAGTGGATATGGGTCTAGCAGTGCGAGGTTTTTGTTCATACAAAATAAGCGAGAAATGTGTTGCGAGGAATGTGTTGCTAGGAATGTGTAGCGAGGAATGTGTTACGAGGAATGTGTATCGCTCCCGCCACGGCTCATTTGTACACATTACGCATTACACATTACGCATTCCTCGCACAGCTCTGGTGGAAAGGGTCACACCGTTTCACATCCTCGATACACATTTTCGCATTGCACATTTTCCTCGCACAGCTCTGGTGGATGTCCAGCCTAAGACAGATTGATGAGGGTACCACTGCTTGAAATATCGCTCTAGTTTGTGAATGAACGTGTCCAAAACTGAGGCAAACGGAATACCTACAAGATTATCTGGGACTGTATAACCCGAAAATTAAGATACCTTTAAAATACGGTATGACGTCATACCCCTAAATTTTGGTTACCTGAATATTACGATACTTCAATATATTTCGGTACCGAAATATAGAGTCTGAAAATACGAAACGGTATATTCCGGTATCGGTACCTAAACATTTATTCATATTCATATTTTTATTTGCATTCCATAATGTTTAAAGGTTTAAAAATAAGGGTTTTCTTTGATGAACCGCCGCGCCAACCTGTCCTTCGCTATGAAGCCCCAGATAGCATTAGTATGATTCATTCATCATTCGATGTTTTTCGGTACCGAAATCGTAAAAAGTTAAATAAAAGTATGGCCCAACTAGGGTTGCCAACTTTTTTTTACAACAAGTAAAGTATGTTTAGGTCTGAGAAGGAAAATAAACAATATTTTTTAAAAATAAACAGTATTTTAGAAAAATTAACAGCATTTTAGAAAAATGAACAGTATTTTAGAAAAATAAACAGTATTTTAGAAAAATGAACAGTACCTATTTTATTTTTTTAATGTTTTAAAGACATGTTTTTTAGTGCTTCTCCCACAACTTATCAATTTAGTGTAATTTTTAAAAGCTTAAAAAAAGACACTATGTATTGGGCATTTTGATGCTGAAAACAGTATTTTGTATGCTTTATTTTTGTTCAACATAAATCATTTTATTTCAATCAATTTATTTTTGTTCAATAATGTAGTGAAAAACAGTATAATAGGTACTGTTTTCAACAGTATAGTTGGGAACCCTAGGCCCAACCTTTATAAGAAAACGGTATCCTTATATTTGAAGTATCATAACCACGTACCGTAAAACTTATTCCGCTTACAGTCCCTGAATATTAGTATCCACTTAGATGGATAGTAAAAAATCTTTTTTGGTATTTGATGCTCTCGTGATGTACCACAATTAAACGTTAAACACGTCTGTAACCTTTGTCTAAGTACCTAAGTAACGTCTATCTATTATGCGTCGCTTCAATGAACAGCGAATCTGTCTGTAATGAATCAATCTACCTAACGGCAGGCTTCACCATTCCCAGAGACATCATAGAGATGAATTGAACAGAAAGCTTAGTAAGGCCTTTAGGACATTTTATCACAGACAAATCTGCTACTTAATGGATAAATCAGTTCATGATCTATAGTATAAACTTTTGTGAAAGTATTCTCATTGTATTTTAAATTCAAACTCCACAGTCGGCCGTAGAACGATGATAGTGTAGATGACTCAATAGTCTCAATTGGATTAAAGTGTGAAATTATCTATCTGCCTGGTGCGCTTGGCAATATTCAATGGGTTGCCATATATTATTTGACCCACTTCGCACACACGGCTGAAGCGCGCTGAAAATTAAATGTTATATTTCTACGTATTCTTTCATATCAGTTATTATTTTTATTTGCTGTGGTACTTTATCATCTTATACTAAGTACTTTTTATAAGGGGCTCATTGCTAATTACCAACCGAGCGGATCTTACGCTTGGAAGGTTAAGCTGCGCTTGCCGAGGTCAGTCCGTGGATGGGTGCCCGTTCGTTACACATCTGGACCTCTCCGAGTCTCGGAGAGCACGTTAAACAGTTGGTCCTACGTGACATATAAATACCTATGACAGTCGTTACGGGAAGTCAGAAGTCCGAAAGTCTGACAACTGGTCTAACTTTAGGATATCGGCATTGCCCAGTTGCAGTGGGTTACGGAGGTCTGATAGCAGTCGCTCCGTGTAAATACTCAGCAGCATCAGGTTAGACTGGAAGCTGACCCCAACTTAGTTGGGAAAAAGCTAGGCAGAACAGGACTAAGTACTTCTCATACGTTTTTCTTTAAAGATCTGGCTTTTATTCTGACTTATGTTACTTCGTGGAAATTATAATAATACAACTTTGACTTCGTGTTAACCCTAGTGTTGGCAACATAAAATAAATACAAACAAAGTCAACAAAGCAAATTAGTTCCAGGGAAAGTATAAAGCGTTAGTTACGCTACCCTGCCACCTTAGGGGCGAAAAAATGAACTTTTAACACAGCATAGTTAATTACGCTAGCTACTAACTAACAACTTAGTAATAACTCTGGACCATCCATTATTAAACTTTGAGTACACAACACGAGCCTTTATTTTTGTTAGTGATAATAACGTAGGTAGGTACTTGCAGTAACCCACTCATAATCTGTCACAGTGTGCGAGCGTCATAACACTCATTTGCATGGAGTAATCGCCATCTTGCCCTCAGCTAAGAGGCGCTCACTTGGGTAAAGTTATTAGTGCCCTGTCTATCTTCATTTCGCAAGCTCACTGCCTGGGACTTGAACTTGACAACCGTTTACTAACGGTCGCTTGACCATTTTCCACAATTTGAATTTGAAAATAGAACAGTTTTTTTTTGTTACAAAACAGTTTTACAATAATTTATTTTATTAAATGCTAAGCTTTTAGCTGAAATGAAATTTTCGATGCATGAGATCGGATTGGGATATTCCCTGCTATTGTTTCGGGGCACAATACTAACAACATTTATTTCGTATGTAAAAGTCGTAAAGGATTTGAAAAATGTCCAGTGATTTCCTCAATTTTTCATCCGTCTAAAATCTGTATTTTTGTATGTTCAAATCAGTGTTCAATATTTTTTTGTAAGGCTGGTATTACTCTGTTTGTCTGGATTATTGGGAATACGACGACCAGACTTCATCCATCAAATTGTCATATTTTTAAAAACATCCATTATCTTGAGTAAAGTAGGTCAATATGTCTCCAAAACTTGTAAATAAAAGAATTGTGTCATCAGGATAGAGGTTGCACACAGAGGTTGACATTTGCATTTACAATTATTTTTAAATCTTTCACCCACAGGCAGCTGTGCTGTGGTTTAATTAAAAACAGGTACGAATTTCGGTTTCAGTTTTCAACTCTTGACACACTAGACAGTGAAGTATAATCTTATCCCTGACTATTGTGGCAACAGCAACCTGCGCGCTGCTGAAATCACATAGTTTCCAACGAAGCTTCGGTTTCGTACAAAAAACTACCAAAGGTTTAATTATCTGAATTACACAAGGTTAGTAGGAAAAGGGGCATTAATCCGAAAGAGTATAAGGTACCTACAATAATGAACAACTTTTGTTCTACAACTATCCTCAATAGTGAATAGTTTTAGAGAAATTGCTGTTCAAAGATTTCATATCAACTACGCTTAATTCTATCATCAGCTATGAACGGCTGTGTCTACATTTTAGGTCATATTAAGGGACATGGACCAGAAACTCAATTTTCTGAATTCGTGACTAAATAACTTGGCGATTTACAAAAAAGAAATATTTTTGTATAGAAATAAAATAATCGAATTTTGCAATTTTAAAACTGCTTTAATACAGTCATCAGTGATACCTTAACTTGGAAATTACTGAAAAAAAAACTTAATATTCAGGCAGTTCAGACTAAAATCTTTTTGGGTGTCTCGGTTTTTGTGTAGGTATACTAAATTCATATAATTATAATATGTATAATTCAGATAATTAAACCTTCGGCCGTTTTGGCTAAAACCGAAGCCGAAACTTCGGTCGGACACTAATTGCGGTTACCAATCTGCCAAGCGTTGATTACGGCATTATCATTCAGAGTTCATTAATTGTAGCGGTCTACAGTGATGCTCAAATCGTATAATAAAGCCGTCAAACCATTATGTCTTTTAGAATCACAAAGCACCAATATATTCCGACACTTTATCTTTTCTCCTTTGAGAGGCAGTCGTTATCGTTACGTCTTTTCGCGTGTTTAATTTAGGACAACCAAGATCCTCATATTTCCACACAGGTGGAAAAACAACATCATTGAATGTACGTATACTTCTTCTTCTTTTCGTATGGTTAGTGACTAACCTGGTACCAGAGTTTATGCCGCCCATGGGCCTCTGACTTGGTTTCACATGCCGTCGAGAAATATCTCTCAGGCATGCCGGTTTCCTCACGATGTTTTCCTTCACCGTTTTTAGGCAAGTGATAATTAGACAATATGCACTCAAACCATTAGGCTATCACTGCTATACTGATACGTACGTAGTATCAGTAGTATACTGATGTCACCATACTGTGATCACCGCCGCGGCATAACTCTTTCAAGTTCCAAAATTTTAGCAGTCCAGAAGGGAGACCCAAAGAAACATCTAATAACAAAGTCTCGGACAAAACTCTTTAGTTTCTAGTATAAAGCTACAAGGCACCAATTTACCCCAACATTTCATCTTTTCTGCGCTGAGAGGATGTGGTCACGTTTGTACGTGTTTAATTCATGACTGTCCGTGTCCGCAGCACGACAGGGTTAACTGATGTACCTACGTCATCATCTTAGGTGAACATGCAGTAGCATCTAACACTTCGACCACCGATCCGGAATTATAGCAAAAAAACAGATAGGTACAGAAGTCAATCTACATACAAGTGCGCTCGAGCAACGCACACATAGACACTGCTCACGGACACGATATCTCGGACTGTTTGGGACTAGAGTGCGAGTGAGTGCGAGCGCGAGTGCCATGCGCTTGAGAGATATAATTATATAGATACAGTTACCGCCGAGCGTAGGTAAGTACATACATGTGATTGACTTCTGTACCTATCTGTTTTGTGATTATAGTCTCGAGTTTATTGAATGAAGCGGTCTATATTGGAAGTCTAAAGCCGGGTATGCTGCGACAAAAAATTAACAAAACATGTTTAGTGAACACTCGGACCAATTACAACAAACACAGTAAACAGTTAGGCCACGCCCCAATTGTGTTAGAAAACCATGTTAGGGAGCTATTTCTAACTAAAATAAGATCGCTGCAGACCCGGTTTAAGGTCAGTGTAATTTTTAAACTAGACTTCCCAACATTTTCTACAATAATAAACCTTATACAACAAACTCGCCAGTATAAAGCTGCAAGGCACAAATTTACCCCAACGCTTCATCTTTTCTGTGCTGAGAGGCTGTCGTCACGTATTTGCGCGTGTTTAATTCAAGACTGTCCGTGTCCACGGCACAGCGGGGTTAACGAGTGTACCTGCATCTGACGGAGAATTCTTTTCTTTCATATTATTTTCTGAATAGGAGTGCCAGTTGAGTGATTAAATATGCAAAGCCGGGTCAGTTTAAGTGCTAATGAACCATGTGATTCTTGCTTTGTTTGTGGATTGCGGGATTGCTGGTATAATCAAGCGGTAGTACTTGTTGAATTGAATAAATATTTGTGTGTGTAGTTTAATCAGCATAGCTAAATAATGAAGGACATTGTTCAAAACCGCCTTTTGATCAACACATATGCAACCTATACAATAATTAATACTAGCTTTTTGTATTATTTATTTATCAATTATAGTCCACCAACCCGTACCAGGCCAGCGTGGTGGACTAAGGCCAAAACCTTATCATTCTGAGAAGAGGTCCGTGCCCTGCAGTGGAATAGTAATGAGCTTATTATGTTACATACATACATAAACTCACGCCTTTTTCCCATGGGGGTAGGCAGAAACTATAGAACGCCACATGCTACGACTCTTACATACCCCTTTCGCTTCATCCACATTCATACATCTTGTCATACACGCACGCCGGTTGAGAGTGCTACGCACCTGACCTTTGTGAAGAACATCACCAATAACATCGATGTATGTCCTTCTAGGACGTCCTCTACCGGCGTTCCCATTAACATCCGCGTTATAAATTTCTTTTGTTAATCGCCGTTCACTCATTCTCTCAACATGGCCAAACCACCTAAGCATACTCCTTTCAATTTTGGTCACTACATCATCTTTTAAACCGCAACTTTGTCTAATCTCTTCATTTCTCAATCTATCATTCAAAGTTACACCGCACATACTTCGCAAGGAACGCATTTCCACGGCTTATTATGTTATGTTTATTATATCAATTATAACAATCGAACGGACACCTTAGAATGTGGTAAACATTTTAAAGAGTGATAACTTTATTCTAGATCTTATTCCCCGATGCCATATTTTAGATACAATATATGTACTTACTAGTTTAGATTTATATTCTTTAGTTTTCTTTAGTTTAGATTATATTATAATTATTTTTTATTACAATATACTTATAATAAATACAGTGGAGTTCGCTTATAACGACAACAAAGGGACGGCGATATTTGGCCGTACCAAACGCACGTCGTTATAAGCGACAGTAAATACTAGATAAGAAAACCTAACTAAAGGCTGTTCTTAAGTCGCTATAAGGGGCTGATCTTTATAGGTGAAGTCGTAATAAACAGATTACACTGTATTTATATAATACAATCATAAAAAACTCAGCACTTCCAGCGCTTGATCTATGGATATTTTTTTTTAACTAGAAACATGTAGCGCCAAAGACCAGCTAAAATAATCTTTTATGAAGACAACAGTTGGTGTGGAGTAAAGGTGTAGGAAAACCAACCGAATTTTGTCAGGAAGCGTCATATGAAGGGGATGAAGAAATGAAAATTACCACACACGTGTATTTTAAAGCACACACAATAAAAATAACAAATACTTGAAAATAAATAAAAAATACTTTTGTTTTATTGTTATAGTGGAATAGATAGATAAATATGTATAAGTATAAACATAGCAATCTCCTTTAAATGTATGAAGAAGTTCGGACTAACCTATTTCAAAAAAGTTTTACAAACTTACTTATGTTGAACATAAACAAAAAAAACACACCTACCTATATAAAGGTAAATCTAACTTTACCGTACCATCGAATATCCCAACACAAAACCCCGTATCTCCTAAACAGGCAGAAATAGTGCGGCCGTCCAATTTAGGCTGATCCGTTGCGTGGGTAGGTCTGCATTTACGTTGCGGCGGTGCGGCCTAAAACCTCCCCAAATGAGCGCATGGACGGAAGCTTTCAAGCTCATTTATGGGCCACAAATCCTAGAAGAAAATCTTCGCTCCCTTTACGTAGAGGAAATAGGCCTCGCTCGCTAATGGCAGTTTCCTATAATTTACAGAGCTTTATTGGTTAAAATTGAAACTCTTGTATCTTTACCAATAATGAAGCAAAATCCTCTTTGGCTTTGCATAGTAAACCCACCCATAATAATATGGAAACAGCTATCACAGATAAAATTAGATTACGAGTCTATTTATATGCCCGGTTTGACAATAAAAAATCCTACCGTTGGTAGGCAAAACGATTTGTTTTTTTTTTTCATAGGAACCGGGCATAAGTGCCTGTTAATTTCATTTATACCTGATCAATACTTAATTCCTTGTACCTTATGACGTGTAAATAGATTTCGTGTCCCTGTTAATAAAATTCAAGTATTGGTAAAGAATGAAGCTATTTTTAACCGACTTCCAAAAAAAGGAGGAGGTTCTCAATTCGTCTGTATGTTTTTTTTTTTTTTTTTAATGTTTGTTACCGCAGTACACCCTCATTTATGAACCGATTTGAAAAATTCTTCTTTTGTTTGAAAGAGTATTCTTTCAAAATGGTCCCATTTAAATTTGGCGAAGATCTGATAAAGAACTTCGGAGATAAACAATGGAACTCCTCAATGACGAACAGTACGCATAATGTGATGATGTGATTATGTGTACGAGCAGCGTCTTTAGCAGGTCCAACCATGTTTTAATTAAGGCCACTAAAATGGATGAAATAAAAAACATTTTAACAAAAATAAAACCGACTTCAACAAAACGAAAAAGTAATAAAATAGTTACCATATTATAAAAGTGACAGATTCAGAAGTCGGTGCCTTTAATTTGGTTCAGCGTGGATTAGCACCGGCTTCTGAATCTGTCACTTTTATAATATGGTAATTATTTTATTACTTTTTCGTTTTAAAGTAACGCACTACTGAAATACGAGGAGGGTAGAGACTGAAACAAACTAAACATAATCTGAGCTAAGGTATACAGTCAGTTACCAATAACGTCATCAAACTATTAAATTTGAAAGACGGCTAATTGTTAATAAGAAGTGATTCGGAAATTACACTTTTCCTAGTTTGGAAATTAATACTGTTCTGCCTAGCTTTTCCTCAACTATGTTGGGGTCAGCTTCCCGTCTATCCAGATGCGGCTGAGTACCAGTATTTTACACAGAGCGACTGCCATCAAACTTCAGCAACCCTTAGTGGGCAATGCTGATATCCTAAGATTAGACCAGTTGTCAGACTTTCGGGCTTTCGACTTCCAGTACCGACTGTCATAGGATTCGTATGACACTTGGGACTGACTGTTTAACGTGCTCTCCGAGGCACGTAGAGGTCTCAATGTGTAACGAACGGTTACCCATCTACGGACTGACCGCGGCAAGCGCAGCTTAACCTCACAAACTACGAGCTCCTCAAAAATTTGGAAATTAATCCTATAGAAAAAAAAACATTTGATTAAAATTAAATAATCCTCAAGACCGCGTTAGAAAAACAGCTTTTTAAAATCAATCACATGTGTGTGAATAAATTTATAGGTACCGCTACATTTTATGTGTACCGTTTTCATTCGCAAAGCGTTCGAGATTGAAAAAGATTGAGTAAAATTTTTTACTGCTCAGTGCACTTTAGCTCTACACTCTGACTTAAAGCGATGAAATATAGCGTATTTTATTATTGGAGCCGCACTCTTGCAACGTATTGTACAAAGAGAATTGGCAACAAAATCTAGTCAATAAATAGTTTCTGAAGAGTAACTCCGTAAATTTTATTCTCTTACTTTTCTTACAATAATATTCCGGAATTATTTCTTCTTTTGTTTAATAAACATAATATCCTCGTTGCACATTCATACACCCACGTATGAAATGAAACACAAATTGGACAATGTGTTCACGTTTCCGTAGCCCCGTATGTTATTTAGTGTAAATGGACAGGTTGGAGCGACGAACAATGTTTTCGCCAGATATGTGATGTCCATTCAATGTTGCCATGTTGAAAAAGAACCCATATCATTTTGCTTGTGACTGGCGGACGCGAGAAAGGCGTTCGCTATGATGACCCTTGTCACGATTACGCCATTTTTTCTATCTAAAACGTATTTAGAACTCAACAAGTAATGTTTTTTTGTTACAGATATTCGAAACATCAATCAAAATAAACCATGACATATTATGTATAAAGATTTAAAATTATTATGATTAAATTGTAAATACAAGTTAGCAGAAGTGAAAAATAATAGTGCCTATTATTAAAAAATAATATAAAATCTAATTAAGTGCTGAAGTGTACAGATGTTTAAGTATAATTAATTATATAATGAAAAATGTGTAATTAGCGAAGGAAAATCTATATAACGAGTACGAAATGTGCAAATAAATATATTTAATAATGAGTGTATCGAAGTGCTAAATCTAATATATATATAATGGTAGTACGAGAGTAGGCAATAGTTTTGTGCGTGCGTGTGTGTGTAATTACGGTAGAAGAAAATGTTGCCGGTACCTCAGGATCGTTTGTCTGGTCGTCGCAGCAGTTCCATCGTCAGTCGGACTCTGCTCGGGCGGCGGGCTTCTGTCTACGTCACCGGCAACCACCAAGATCCTGCGAAGGTAAATGTTGTTATAAGAACTGATTTTGATACAGAACAGATTTATATCATACACTCAGTGTATGCTCAGTGTGTGGAGGGGCTCGGGGCTAATTACCAACCGCGGGGATCATACGATTTGCGAGGTCAAGGTCCGCTTGCCACGGTTAGTCTGTGGATGTGTGACCGTTTGTTACACATCGATACCCCTTCATGTCTCGGAGAGCATTTTAGAGAGTCGGTCCCGGGTGTCATACAATACCTATATGATAGTCGTTACGCGAAGTCAGAAGCCCGAAAGTTTGACAACCGGTCTAAACTTAGGATATCATCATTGCCCTGTAACTGGGTTGCGGAGGTCTGATGGCAATTGCTCCGTGTAAAATACTGGCGCATCTGGTGAGACTGGAAACTGACCCTATCATAGTCGGGAAAAAGATTAAGCAGGCCAACTCAGTGTATGCCCGAGAAAAGGCTCACCTTACACTTCTTTTAAAATATATAAGGTCTAACCAAAATACCTGGACAAACTTTTACACAGTGTTCAATACGTTTAACTAATCACATCTATGTAAAAAAAACGAGATCCAAATGTTTTTTTCTAACCAAAAAATAATAACGTATTAAATTGCCTGTACTCTCTAAGAATAAACTCATCCATTTCTTATGCATCGACCACCATTGGGGCGCGCGCTAATTCCGTGCCGTGTTTTACCTAAACAGAGAAGTGAATAATGTAAAAAAAAAGTATAATTAAAGACAAAAACAACATTTTGGTTAGAAAAAAAAACACTTGGATCTCGTTTTTTTTCTCAGATATGTTCAGTTACACGAACTGTGTTAAACACTGTGTTAAAGTTTGTCCAGGTGTTTTGGTTAGACCTTATATATCGTAGCCTATTATGTAGTTTATACTCTAATGCCGTTAAACGAAATATTGTACGTTTAATAAGGCATTATACAACGACGAAGCTAAAGCACGAAGCAAGTATTCAAATTAGCTTTATCTCAATTGGTTCAAATCTAGAATTTGGAGAGTTCCTTATTAACTAACGCTAACATATACTAACGTTCATAGTTTATAGTTATCAGCACAATACCGTCGTTTGTATGAACAATGGCGGGCGCCCGCATAACTCAGAATCGCGAGGGTAGTTTGTGAAACGCGTTGTACTATACTAGGAGCATTTATTTGATCATTGGTTTCAGAGTTTTCCCTACGATCAGGCTATGACGGGATTTGGTAACAGCTGAGCCAAATTTGCATTATAAATCGTCGGTAACGCCGGTAATCTTCCGCGTACGTACCTATCGTATATACTATAGGTACTTACTGTGTACGTATATTGGCTACATGAGTCAATTAGCTGAACGCTAATCAATCTGGATTATAGATGCGTCCTAATTGCCGTGTTTGATAATATCTCTGCCTACAAAGGATTAAAATTAACTCTGTATTTCTTTCAGCGAAATACAACTGAATCATTTTTTTTCTATTCTACTGCACGTGGATGGTCTTGCGGACCGTTTCTACGTAACCGGGCAGTTATTGGCGAGACCTGAAGGGTCTCCAAACAGTGGGGAGTTACGCTGTTAGTAGTAGTAGTAGTTAGCTTCTTAACCTAAGCTAACTACTACTACTACTAACATCATGACTACTAGCAACAACAGCACTAAGGGCGACCTCTAATAGGACTCGGATCTCGTCTTAGGGCGTTGCTGGCGGGGGGACCAGCGTGGTGAGGGCTGAATTATCGGTGTAAACAAAGTAATCGTAATTCAGTTGATATACAAGGTTAGTCGGAAAGGGGGTACTAAGCCGCGGGCCACTTAATGTATCACTGATGATTGTTTTAAAGAAAATGTTAAAATTTTAAAAATCTTTTATTTTTTTAATGCAATTTAATTTTTATTTTAGATTTTTCAAAAATTCTTCATCCCTGCTTTGGTTACGAATTTAGAAAATGGAGTTTCTAATCCGTGACCCCAAATATGACCTAAAATGTAAACACAGCTGATCATAGCTGAGGATAGATAGAATTTAGCGTATTTTTTATGCAATCTTTGAACAGCTATTTCTTTTAAACTAATGATTAAATAATGATTTTTGGGGAAAGTTGTAGAACAAAAGTTATCCATTATTATGGGTACTCTAACACTCTTTTGGCTTAGTACCCCCTTTCCGACTAACCTTGTATTTATGGTGAAATCCAAAGTTTCAAGAATTGCGACCATACATCAAAGAACGTAAAAATGATGTCAATCAATTTATTTACCGATAACACAACAGTGAATAGAGTCGACAGCTCGAATAATATATTAAAGTTATAATAAGATCTTTTTTCGGATAAGAATAGCGCGATAGCATTATAAATAAACGGTCCATAAATTACGATCGCTACTTTTTTTGTATACAAGTTTTATAGGCGTATCAAAGAAGTATGCTAGCCCGATTTATACGAGTGGTATGAATGATAGTACTCACGAAATATAAATGTTTACGAAAAGTGCTAGTACTCGTCAGATTTACGAGTCTAAAATACACTTTTTTAGAGCCGTTAGCACATAGTTACTCGCGTGATCTTACCCAACGGTTTTAAGTCAAAATGATTGATGGAATGGATAAAAATAGCTTCATATATCGGCACTTTAGCGGCTCAAATTATTTTTCAATTGCTAGTTGATAGGTGAAAATGAAATAACATATCAGTGATCAGTTTATTGGTTTGTACAACAGTTATTATTGCTCAATTACACACAATTGCAGAAATTCCTATCAATTTCGTTTGCATTTAACGCGAATGGATAACCAGTTAGTCAGAAATTCCATCAAACAATTTGCCTGAAGTTATGGCGACGTTACGAACGTATAAACGTATGAGGCCGCATAGCGATACACAAACAAACACAGGGTACACATGAGCTGTGTATTATCATGGGCTTGCGTACGATATTTGTTTGGCGAGGTAATATAAGCAGTACGCTTCAACGCGCGCTTCTATTCTTCCATTCATCCGACGAACAATGTCTTACTTTACGAATATGCTAAATTAAAACGCGCACTACATGCACGGGATGTACCATTTGGTAAATTACGAAAGTTTAAAGTTTTAAACAGTAAAATTGGTGCAAGATTTTTTTCAGGTTTCTTTTTTGTGCCATACAGCTAAATAAACTTGCACCTGCACAATCCGTAGCATCGCGAATAGTTTATGGTATTATCCGGGAAAAAATCTGATAACATTGTTATACCACACAAAAGTAAAACAACAGTCATCATCTTCCTGCCCTGGTCCCAAGTTACTTGGGGTCGGCGCAATATGTTTTTCTCTTCCACTCTTCCCTGTCAGCCGTCTCATTATCATTTACTCCCTTATCTTTCATAATATCTTTCCTCACACAATCCATCCATCCAAAAGTAAAACAACAGTATACCTGCAAAATAAAAATTTGTATCATCATCAAGAAATGGTTATAATTTTAGAATTCCCTGCACTGCAAATAAATACTCTGCAGCGGTCCAAATTTCGAAAGGTCAGATAAAATTCTCAACTTTTAATACCAGCAACTACCCACGTTCAAAATGCGGTCTTATTCAAATAAATATTTCGCATAGCCCAGTTATTCAGAAGCCAAAAAGATAAATTCTATCTATGATTTTGCGCACGTAACATTTTCGCATCGTTTATACATATAAAATTAAATGGTCTCAAATAGGAGTTTAAGCATTCCAATTTTCTCGATAATACGTTCAACGAAATCACGCAGAAGTGACAGTGAGCTCGCAGCCACTTTGAAAAGGGTACGAATGGGTGGAATTAAAATACCTGCTTACTTTGAATATAAACGATGTACCTGGAGTTACGAGAGCGGAGAAGGACGGAGGGAAATTGAGAAGTACCTACCGTCTTGGAAAATAAAGTCTGAAGCGTAAGAATTTAAAAAAAACCAAAAAAAGTATAATATTAGAACCTCTGTGGAAAACAGTTTGAATACTTAAATCTAACAAATCTTGCTTCAGATTTCAGTTAATGCGATTAACATAATATTTTTTTAATATAAAACGAAAACATTGCTTATATTCTGGATTGTTTTTTATGAAAAGAATTAAGTTACTAACCTGCATAATCGCGTTTGTTCAATATGGTGCAGGACATTCAGCAGACCATGTCAATTTTAATTTAACCAGTTCATAGTACATTTTACGTACAAAAATACACGAGGTAAAAAAATGCAGCAGCCAACTCATTTGCAAGTCATATGTATCGCTGAGTGTTTTCAAAGCAAACAAGTTGAGATTTCAAACGTGAAAAATAACCTGCAGATTTCCAATTTTTTTTGTACGCGTAGTTTTCACCTACAAAAATTGGAAACTGAATATTTTTTCTGAGGAATTTATAGGCGGATGGCAATGGAAACGTCGGTAGATGATATTCCAGAAGGACATACATCGATGTTATTGGTAATGTTCTTCACAAAGGACAGGTGCGTAGTACTCTCCACAGGCGTGCCTGTATGACAAGATGTATGAATGCGGATGAAGCGAAAATAATAGGTATGTAAGGGTCGTAGCATGTGGCGTTCTATAGTTTCTGCCTACCCCCATGGGAAAAAGGCGAATATATGTATGTATGTATTTTATCTGATAAGAATAAATTGAACTTAATTACTCGATAATTAGATAATTCTGTTTTCATCTATTTAAGTAACAACAAACGCAATTCATTGTCAACTTATTACTCCTTGCATCACTCAATACAGTAATTGATTTTGACACCAATAATAAATTCATGACACGTTTTCAAACTTGTACCGAACTAATTAAATTAAATATTGTTTCCATAAACGATATTGTATAACATTGTTTTTAAAGTTGCATGTGGTGAGCCCTGACCACCGTTAATTAATAGACGCCATTACAGGGACCAACTTCAACGGACACGGAAATAAATTTTACACCCATGTGCATTGCATTGTGCGCACCGCGCTTTCACAACTTTCGGTGTATGCTCGTGTGATTTTATGAATTTCAAACAATTTAACGTTTATTAATATGAATGAGGTGACTTTTAGTTGCGTAGCGGTTTTCGTAGGCGTTAAAATCGTAGCATAATATTCGTAGCGACGTACAAAATTATTATTAACTAGCTGTGTCCTCACGGCTCCACCCGTAGCCTATGTTACTCAGTGATAGTGTAGCTTTCTAACGGCAAAAGAATTTTTGAAATCGGTCCAGTAGTTCTTAAGTTTATTCGTTACAAAAATATAAATCTTTCCTCTTTATAATATTAGTATAGAATACTATTTTGAGCTATTAGCAGTGATAGCCTGGCGGTTAAACGCTTGCCTTCCATGCAAGAGGGTCTGAGTTCGATCCCGGCCCGTACCTCTAACTTTTCAAATTCATGTGCCGATCAGAATTTGATAATCACTTGCGTTAACGGTGAAGGAAAAACATCGTGAGATAACCTGCACACCTGAGAGGGCTTCATAAAGTTCCCGATGGTGTGTGTAGTCTGCCAACCTGCACCAGGCCACCGTGGTGGACCAAGTCCTGAACCCTTCACATTCTGAGAAGAGGCCCGTGCCCAGCAGTGGGACAGTAATAGGCTAATTTTATTATTAGGTTTTATTATTATTATATTGATATTAAAATGTAACATTATATTGCTTTAAATAGTTACAAACATTGTAAAAATTTGTCACGCGTAATGCTTAATGTTCTGCGTAAACGCATCATTGCAATTAAAACGTCTAGGTACTTTAATCTTCATTTCTCTCGTTGAACCTATAAATATCCTTTTACCCAATAAACTTTATGAGGCATGAATACAATTATAACCTCATTATAAAGCAGCTTTGTCAACAGAAACGTGTTCCTATAACATAAGTCAAAGTACCATAAGCCTACTTGAAAATGCCTGTCTTTCACATAAAGTTTGTTCAGTGTGCGAACAAGTAGCCTATTTGGGCGTGTTTCAGTTAAGGCTTCGTTATTTGTCCGATATTTTCTTTGTTCAATGACTAGAATAAAAGACTTTTATTCGATCTAAGATATCCTTTTGTTGTTAGTGGATGACAAAAAGATTTAAGTTGGTTGTTCAGTGTCGGGTAGGCAAATAGGTAATAAGATTTTAATTAACACGGGCTGGTTTATGATAATGATGATGTTGATCTGGGCAGCTAATTACGTCACATTTGGTGAATCATGTATATGCATTTGGTCAATCATTGCATAGTTTGCCGTTGCGACTGAATATGCAGTTCACTTGCATGATTAGGACCAAAAGTGACGTTGCAGGGGAACGAGGTATGGTGTTCCTCCTACGAAAAGGGAGGATCCTCCTACCAGGCGGGTCTTGTGCCTGGCGGGCTACTGCCCAACGGTTGATGTGGGGAAATTGTAATAATTATATACTATCTGTGTGTCAAATCTTGATATCGCGATGCAGGATTTGTGATGTTTCATCTTGACAGCTGTCATAGTTATCGCTATAGTCTGCTAGACAATCGTCGTGCTGCGTAGTTCTCATGTGGCGTGATAGATACCGCCACGACGTTATTAGCCACCTTGCTCACCTTTGTCATAGCCTCGATAATGTTACGATAGAGAACGAGCTCACTGCAAATAAATTATATATATATATCTAAATAAATATCTTAAAATTCTATCATACATTTCAGTGACCTTTACGTGTGCAGCTCACTCATACCGCAAACCAATGTTATATTCATTTCATAGAGAGGAAGAGGAAACAGGAAAAAAAAACTTGTTAAAAACCAATAATCTACTTTATTTAGCAACGATAACATCCGTGAGT
This sequence comes from Amphipyra berbera, assembly GCA_910594945.2. Lineage (NCBI taxonomy): Eukaryota > Metazoa > Arthropoda > Insecta > Lepidoptera > Noctuidae > Amphipyra > Amphipyra berbera. The sequence continues at coordinate 9,662,747 of OU343122.1, read as the reverse complement.
TCATAACGTGTTTTCCCCGAATTATCTCATGAATAAAATAACAATGTTCAACGATAATGATAATCTGAATATATTAGAGTTACAAGGGAATGTTGAATCATCACTATTATAAAGGTTTTCTTGCTAAATAATATGATTCATGTAACAGATAAACATCCAGGGATACTGGGAATTAATTTCATCCTCCATACATAAATGATTTAATGAAAATAGCTGCGAATATATTAGCTGCTATTAATCCGTTGTGTACTGGCGTGTGCACTGTGAATAAAAATTGGATACCCTATGTCTCCTCTTAGGTGTATACGGTTTTTGTCAAGGAGGCGGACACTGCCTGAAAGTTGACAATCGAAGATTATTCACCTCGCTGCCCTCAGAAGATTTCTAGATTTTTCGTTGTAGCTAGCTAGCTGCAGTATTCGGGCAGCTTCAGTTATGTATATCGTCGGTTGGCAGTGAAAACCACGTATGTGTAATACACAAATGTTTAAAAGAGGTAGAAATAACTGTCTCCTGCAAATAAATGGCCAATCAAATGTTAATACAAGTTTGTCATCATACGTCATAGATAGCTTAGAAGTATTTGAATTGAAAATTTGTTGAACTAGTACGCGTATGAAGAGTTTATCAATCTAAAGAACAAATAAAACGTTTTTGAAGAAAATTTTATTTACGAGGTTTTCACTGCCGAGCGTCGATGGTCCGTCCAGACCTGACGAACGCGCCGCTCGCGAGCCGCTTGCGAACTGCGGCGCGTTCGTCAGGTTTGGACGCACCACAGTACAGCACAACTAAGAAGTCGCATCGGCAAACTTGATTGAACAACCAATGGTAGTCGCTCATTTTCGCGCCACTTATGCCCGGTTCCTATACCCTAAAACGAATCGTCTTGCTTACCAATCAAAGGTAGCATTTTTAATTGCCAAACTGAGCACATAAACAGTCTCGTAAGCTAATTTTACCTGTGATAGCTGTTAGTCTATGGAAGGGTCTACTATGCAAAGCTGTGCGGGCATTGCTTCATTGTTGGTTATGATCAGAGATCGGATAATCGGATGCATATTTACCTAAAGTTAATTTTTCGCTACGAAAGTATGGAAACGGCTTCTGTAAATAGTTAATTAACAAAAAAAAACCCGTTATCACGGGATTGCATAACTAATCGAATGCATAATATTATACTCGTAATTACTTAAAAGTTAATTTTTAGCCCCCGATTCAAATATATGTGTATGTAGGGTGTAAGAAAGTGAGGGGTGCATGTCTGTGTTAGTTAAAAAAAGGTACAACTTTAGGTATGTAAATAAATAAATATGCATTCAATTGTAGGTAAATATGATTCCATTCTACAGAACACTAAATTTGACGATCCCGGAATTGCGGGATTTTTTCGATACAAAAGTGCATTTCATATTAACCAACGCCTGAACTTTAGGCAAATATGCATCCGATTATCCGATCTCTGGTTATGATACAAGAGTCTTAATTTTAACCATTAACGCTTCGTAAATCATAGTTATCGAGGGTAACACTTATTGAGTCAACGTAAAGATTATTTTTACTGCAGTACTAATAAACATTCGTGGTCTTGAAGTCGCACTCGGAAGTGATCGGTTTTCATAAGTTTGCCGATGCGACGTCTTAGTTGTATCGTACTATACAATACTATACTATACCCTACCTACCTACCTACCTACCTACCCTACCTACCTACCATACCTACCTACCTACCCTACCTACCTATCATACCTACCTATCCTACCTAGGGTATCTAGGTAGGTAGGGTAGGTACCCTGCCTACCTACCCTACCTACATTACTCTTATGCAATACTTAAAATAAAAATAACTAATGTACTATATCTATATACACAAACCTAATAATATACACCAACCCAACTAAATACATCAAATAATTTATGAATAAATAAATATAAAAATATTAAATTACTACTTAGCCGTCTTCCTCTCTCTTAATTTTGCTGTGCCCGACAGGGTCCATATTGGTCTTTTACTCGTTATACCATCTATGTAATACATATGGAATGCAATAAAGTATTGAGTATACCTATGTATCCCTAATTCATGTACTAAACCAACACTGTTTTAATTCTGATACATTAGCTAATTAATAATTAATTTGAACTGCTGACCACATTATTGTGAGGGACTAAGGGCGCTAACAGAGTGACTACACCGGCGCTTCCAGACGGATCGCACGTTTACAGTTAACAAGCAAAGTGAACTCGCACACTGCATTTTAATTAAGCTGTACAACTATGTGCAGTTTACACAGGACATTAGCCGACCGACTGCACATGCACACGTTAGGAGTACAAACACAGTCAGTACAGAGGTTCTACTAGCATTCGGTGGTTACACAGCATGAGATTGCTGGATCGACTGTTTTCGTGTGTGTGAGAGAGAAAGAGTCACTTAAGTTCAGTTCGTACTACAACCTCCCTACTTTCCCATACATTACATTAGAGACATGAATGAAACTAGCGGAATGAGTTTATTACATAATTCAGTGAGTCCCGCGAACCCACTTGACACTGCTACCTACATTATTAAACACCCTGAATTGGCTTACACTGTTTAATAATTCATGAATATAGGAACCTTACATGATATTGCAGTTTCCGAACTTAATATTATTGTATGCCTAATTAGTTTAACTTCTATCCATAGAAACGAGTTATTTTGTTTTACTGTTTGTTTAATGGTTTAGGCACTTACACAAACAGGATTGTTTGTCCAATAGTACAGCTAACATATCAAAATCTCGTTCTGAATATTAATTTTGCCTCTACGGGAATTTTGTTAACAGTTATGGTCGATTTTACTAACGTTGGATATCATGTATCTTTTTAGGATTTTTCTTTTTGGTTTTGATAGTTTTTTTATAGAAAATCTGTCAAAACGCTTATTTCTCAGATAAACGCTATCCGACGTTGGTACAATCGGTAAATGACATTCATCTGTTGTAAGTAGCTCTCTGGCTCGATCGTGGTCTACTACGACTGAAGAGGAAAGTCGTCATCAAGTTACTTCATCCATGTTTGGGCAATTTTAAAAGCTTTTATTTAACTTGCTTTGTTGTACAAATCTTGCATATCAATTTTGCCTGTTATCCTTACGGTCGAAATACACTAGTTTTACTTTTCATTTTTTTTCAATAGATTACTGTAAAGTAAAAAGATATTCGCAATAGTCTTTACATTTTCAAATCAATCCAACATCTGTCGATTCTACAACTATTTGCTATATAAAAATACACTTTCATATCTTATTTCGTTTTCAATTGTAAATTAAATAATTCAAACACACATTTCTCTACCCGAAACAACAAAACACGCCGCAGAAAATACTCTGTGACCTTCACAAACCATCAGTAACGTAAGCCTTTTAGCCGCTGGTATCAATGGACAGCCTAAAGAAACAGTAGGGCATTACACAAAAGAAAAAGATATTACTTTTACAAACAAACTTGCGGGACTTGCAAGTGACCGCGTTATTTTACGTCAGCGAATAGAGGAGTATTAATAGCATCACTTCCAAAGTGGTTTGTCTTTCTTTATCGGGCTATTACATACATTTTATTCAAAACGTATGCTCGCTTCACGAACAATGTAATGCTTAATCCCAAACGAGCTAAACTCAGTTACGACAAGGATTTCAGCAGAATGGTGAACAAGATTTTTAACTGTAACAGTGAAGGAAAAACATCGTGAGGAAACCGGCACACCTGAGAGACCTCTCTCAAATAGTCCTTGATGATGTGTGTGCCAAACTGCACCAAGCCAGCGTGATGGACTAAGGCATGATCCCTTCTCATTCTGAGAAAAGGCTCGTGGCCAGCAGTGGAATAGTAATGGACTCATTATGTATACTCCTTGCTGAGTGCGAGTTTGTAAAACTTCAGTATGTAGGTGTCCCAAATGACAGATTTACAGACAACTCTTTTTCTCTTTTTACAAAAGAAGACCCGGGATCACGCTGTGTCTGATATCGGTATTCGTGTAGAATTCGACAGGATACGTAGGTATAACTTGAACGGTTTAGTCACTTTGTCCGACAAAGTGGGAATAGGTGCTAACACTAATAGTTAAGTAAAGGATCCAACTGAAATTTTAGAATTTGCGTGACTTGATAATAATCCGCCAAAACATTTTCGTTTTATTTCTGATTCCAGATCATGTTTACCGCATTCTCTAAATATATTTATGCTTGTATCGGAAATTCTACTTAATTATGGAAACAATATTGTGGACTGATTGATGGGTCGCCCGAAACCTTTTTTAAATTGATTTAGTAACCTTCCCGTCCCAACGTGGTTTTCATACGAAAAATGTTAAACATGAATATCGATTTATTGACAAAATTACACAGTGACGGTAAAGGTTATAGCAACCCTCATCAAAATGCCAAAAGCTTAGGAGATTGATAACAACGTCATCCATGTAGTGGTCTGTATTGTAGTTAGTAAAGCACAGGGTTAGTAGTATTTAGTAGAGCTCCCTGTAAAAGAGTTCATCCGGGGAAGTACTGCCACAATACCTATGCCGCCAAGCAATATTGCTGTGTTCCGGTTTGAAGGGTACGACTGCCAGTGAAATTACAGGCACATGAGACTTTTCAACTTTGTCTTTAAGATTGGCAATTGGCAACCCATCAGTAATCCTCTTCGGGTTGTAGGTGTTTTAAGCCGGCAGTAACCACTTACCATCAGATGAGCCCCCTGTTTAATTTGCGAATGTCGTACTTAAAGGAGATATCAGATGATGATTTAGAAGCAGTATTAGCTTAGCCAGCACTTTTTTATTTTTCTATTGCACTGCTTGTAGAAGGTCCTTGCGGACCGCTTCTACGTATCCAAGCAGTTATTGGCGAGACCTGATGATTCTCCAGCCAATCCTGCCCGCACATCCGATGTTTCATATTTATGTGTGCCTGAAGACATCGTAAGGAAATTTGCACACCTAAGTGGGCACCAAATATTTCTTGATGGTGTGTGTAGTCCGCCATCTAGCACCAATGTGGTAGACTAAGGCCTAAACCCTTCTCATTCCGAGAAGAGGTCCGTACCTAGCTGTGGGACAGTAATGAGCTGATTATGATTAATGATGATGAAGGTGATTTAGAGATTAAGTTAAGAATGGGCAGCATACTGAGATTACCCATCTAAGAGGTGCGACCGGTCTTATACAGCGTATGCATCTGGCTAACGAAAAAAGCCTAGAGTGGAACTGTAAATATAATACAATGTAACCAATGTATAACTGCCTTGGTGGTCTAGTGGTGACAAGCGCGAGTGACTGATCGTGAGGTTCGACCCCCAGGTCGGGCAAAGCGTTATTGTGTTTTTCCGTGTGGTTTTACTCAGTAGCAGCCCGGAGTTTAGATTTGTTCCCGGTTGATGGCAATAGGCTCGCCCCCTATTACACGGGACTTAAACATAGTGGCGATATGAGGGTGTTACTATACACCTCTGCCGAACCCTTCGGGGAATACAGACGTTATGTTATGTGTTTACATATGTATAAAACGTGTTCACAATAGTATCTACGTTGTAGATGTAAGCAAAAGATATAAAATACTTAAAGTTCCAACAAATAAGATTTAGCGGCGTTGTATAGTACAACTAACAAGAGAAACATCTTTATCTGAAAGTTGTGTTGTCAGACAACGGATAGGCTGCGAGAAGAATGGTTTCCGACTTAGGATTTAAGAATAAGTTCAACCAAAAACTGTCTGCGAACAAGATCTTATACTGTGTTTGAAACTATGTATTGTATAATTCAGTTGTAGAATAGGTTAAAGAGAATATTGGCATGTAGCTTAGGAATATTAAGTAGTAATATTAAGGAAAAATAATTTCCGGGCGATCTGAGGTCGGGAAGTGGATGGGGGTGAGTTTTTAAGGGTCAAAAACGGTTTATCTCGATTTCCGGAAAAACTGCAAGCCCTATGGAAAAAAGTGTAAATGCAAAAGTTGTAGACCTTTTTATTACCTATAACTTTTCCATTTAACTTTTTTCCATGGGACTTGTAGTTTTGCCGGAAATTGAGATAAACCGTTTTTGACCCTTAAAAACTCACCCCATCCTTTTCCCGACCTCAGATCGCCCGTAAATTATTTTTCCTTTCATTTTTGTTATATTCTCGTCCTTTTCCAATGGTTTTCACCCTACTATTATTTTTTTTGGTTTCAAAAATTATCGGCCCTAGTCTAATACAGACATAACCAACCTCGTACTTGCATCGCATAGTTAATAAAGTCTGTGTATTTCTCCTATGAGCGCTAAAAGCCCCACATCTCCGGTCATGTCGCTTATCGATATGGGGCAGACAGTACATTGTGTCGTGACACGCGGTAGTGTAAACTGTGTGCCGTCGCTAATACCGCTGAGGGAGTTTGAAATCACTTTACTCGAAGATGTTATTGAATTTGTTTCTTTCTTGTGCATTGGCGTGATTTTACGTACATTTAGAATAGGTTTTCTCAAGGAATGAGTAATACTAAGGTAGTTTTTAACATTCTGACTTATAACAAAAAAACATAAGCCATCATACAGAACATCACGCCTTGTATTCCCCGAAGGGTTAAGCAGAGTACAGAGTAACACTCTCGTTTCGCCAGATTTGCTTAAGTCCCATGTAATAGGGGGCGAGCCTATTGCCACCAACCGGGCATAAATCCACTCTGGGCTGCTACTGAGGAATTCCACACGGGAAAACCCAATAACACTGCCCGACCTGGGGATCAAACCCAGGGCCTCACGATCAGCAGTCGCGCTTGCCACCTAGTGGTGGCAAGCGCGACCAACGAAGCAAATAGCTGATACTTATAACAAATGTGTACTAAAATCGAGGGGGCGCCAAAGAGAACTGATAATCAACCTTGTAGGTACGTGCATCGCAGTTAATAAGTCTGTGGGCGGTAAAAGCCACACGTCTCCGGTTACATCGCTTATCGATATAGAGTTGACAGCGCATTGTGTTGTACCGCGCTGTAGAGTATTATAGTGTACCAGGTACACTGTGTGCAGTCGCAAAACCGCTGACGGAGTCATGAATCAATTTACTCGATAGTAACATTATTCAAGTTCGACCTCGGCCCATATCTCTGACTTTTCGAATTCATATGTGGAACAGAATTTAATTATCACTTGCATTAACGGTAAAGGAAAAATATCGTAAGGAAACCTGCACACCTGAGAGGGCTCCATAAAGTTCTCGATAGTGTGTAGTCTGCCAAAACGCACCAGGCCAGCGTAGTGGACTAAGGCTTAAACCTTTCTCATTCTGAGAAGAGGCCCGAGCCCAGCAGTGGGACAGAATTGGGTTAATTATGTTATGTGTTTCGATCCCCAAATCTGGCAGTGTTATCGGGTTTTTCCGTGTGGAATTCCTCAGCAGCAGATTTGTGCCCGGTTGATGGCAATAGGCTCGCCCCATATTACATAGGACTTAATAAACATAACAGCGAAATGAGGGTGTTACTATACCCCTCTGCCCAACCCTTCGGGGAATACAGGCGTGATGCTATGTTCTTATTAATTTGTAAGTATGTTTATCTGTTTTTGCATCGACTAAGGTACATATGTAAGACATTTACTGTATTGGGTTACTTATTTTGCGCAATTTTATTCTAAGGCCATGTATCTTATAAACTAATTAAGTATAAAATCATTGATAGATTGATCACTATTACCTTTTATAGATTGTAAGACTTATTACTTATTCCCAAGGAAGGTTGATGTCAGGCAGGCGGCCGATCATAAAACAATAAGCCAAAACCTCTTAACAATATGGATTTATGAAATACATGTTGTGCCGACCCCACCTAGTGTGGGTTAAGGGCAGGAAGAAGAAGAAGAAGATTGTAAGACTCATGTTTTATCGGTTATGAACACTCGAAATAGCTTAACCAATATTAATTGAATCATTAATGGGATGATCATTAATGGGTGAGTACAGCATAATCGATGTTGAAATACACTTACCTAATTGCGAAATAATTAGGCGATATAATCGGATAGATAATACCTATGTTATATGGATAGATAACATAACATAACATCACGCCTGTATTCCCGAAGGGCTAGGCAGAGGTGTATAGTATCACCCTCATTTCGCCGTTATGTTTGAGTCCCATGTAATAGAGGGCGAGCCTATTGTCATCAACCAGGCACAAATCCAAACTCTAGGCTGCTACTGCGGAATTCTACATGGCAAACCCCAATAACACTTTACCCGACCTGGGGATCGAAATCAAGACTTCACGATCAGCAGTCGCGCTTTCCACCACTAAATCAACGAGGTAGATAATGCAATTTAATTATCGTAGTCATTAATTTATAGAAGCAATCCTTTCCAGTTTTATTATTTGTTCACTTTTAAATACTTTCAATGTTGTATCGAAAATATTTTTTCTCATATTCCTATTTCTTACGAAATCTGTAGACGCCGCGTCGCGTCGTTGGTACTCCATATAATTCGTTGTTTATTTATTTCAGATATCGGATTGACGGCGTTTCGTGGCCGTTACCCTTTTCACGGTATCCACCAAACTCATATCTTCGGACCTTTTTCCACATTTCAAGTTTGAATGGATTTCGGAATATTTTTGGAATAGCGTTTATACCGTTTTTATACTATAAAGAGCGTGTCTTTATTACTTGCTTTATGGTCTAGGTTATTATACAGTCTAGGCTTACAATTTTCTCAGCTTAGCCAAGGTCGTTCTAGTTTCTTATTTATTACCTTCATCGTTATTGTCCTACTACGCTTTTCTGATCCACGTGAAGCGATGGAGTTGCTTATTTACAGCTCAAAAATTTTATTCCGTCCACATTTCAAAAACCCTCCTCGGTCCTCAATATGTTTTTAAGTACATACACTGAAAAGCTATACCAGCAGTATTATTTTTAGGCATTCAGCCTACGAAGTCATTAAGTTAGACAGCCTATACAGTACACATTGGCATGAATTGCTGGCTTGTACGCTGGAATGAAAAAGCGGCGTACTGGGCGTAACCATTCATTTAACTCTGGGCTGATTGCAAAAAACACCAAACATTTAGGTTATGACTAAAGTTCCCCAGACACATTGCCAATGTAACTGATTTTAGTTAGAAGTGCTGATAATTCGTAATGCGTAATGAAAGGGTGTTTTAGCACAACCGGCGCAAATCGGGACAGGCCTATATCCAGCAGTGGACTGCGGGAGGGTGAGATGATTGATTGATTGAATGAAAGGGTTAGGTTAAACTTGTTATTTTGATTTGCATTTTCTTTATAGCAAGAGCAAAAATTTAAGTATTAATAATTATCGTAGGTACTAAAAAATACATAGAAGTTTAAAATATTCATGGAGTTAATGTAAAACATCTAAATTTTAACATGTTATACCCAAGACCTACTCATAAAGCAGACAATTGGATATTTCTCATCGCTCCACACATATTCGCCGATACGATAAGAAAAATATCTGAGATATTTTTATAAGATCAGAGAGTCAGACGTTATGAAATCGACGCTAGGTCCCTCGTTATGCCTTCACGACTGAACGCTCCGCCTCACATGCAGATAAGAACGACTCCCACTTATTGATAATAATCTTATTCTATTAAACGACCAAGATGTAATATTTCTGTGCTGACAACTTTTCCAAACGAGATTAAACATTCGGAAGCAGACTGCGATAGCGAAAGTAATTAAAACTAAATTGAAAATAAGGAAAACAATCAAAGAGAATACTGGATAATTTTTAAGTTATCAAACTGTGAATAAGCCTGGAACAGTGGGACAGACAGCGGCGAGTTAAATCGACGAAGTTGTCGAGACAAACTGTGGCATCCGCCATTCAAAGCCGAGTTGAACAGCGCCGCAAGTTTCAATGAAAGCATTCAAAACTTGTTCGGTCATGACTACCACCGCCTCCATAAACTGCCTTACAAAAAATGACATCGCCAAAATTCAGTAAAATTTTGTTGGTATTTCATTTTTGTTCAGTGTGACGTGATATAAGAATTTTTCTAACACAAAATGGATGTTTGTAATAAAATCCGTGTTTCGTCGGACTATGTGGATTTTATTACGACGTTACATAATATGTAGCACCATTATTTATATTACGGGTCAGCAGGTCAGCTATCTCAGCAAATGTTACGTCCATCTAAGAGCTTTTGCATTTCAAACGCGTAAACGCTTCATCTGGACAAGTTCTTAGGCCGCTACACATGTTTAGAATTTATGATTACACTGGCAGCGCCCGCGGCTTCGTCCGAGTTACAGCAGTAAGGGAATAGTTTCCACTACATGCGCATTTTTTTATACCCCTATCTCTGAACTACAGATATCTTTATTTCATCGACTTGCTGCAGTAAAGTGTTATTGGGTTTTTCCGTGTGGAATTCCTCAGTAGCAGCCCGGATTTTGGATGTGTGCCCGGTTGGTGGCAATAGGCTCGCCCCCTATTAGCTTTGACTTAAACATAACGGCGGAATGAGGGTGTTATTGTACATCTCTGCCCATCCCTTCCAGGAATATAGGCGTCATGTTATGTTGTCATTTTTTTCCATACAAAAATATCATACCCATATAAGAAAGGCATTACAGTCGATTTGTGTATTCCTAAATTCGAGTTTAGTTATTAGGTAATAGATGTTTTAAACAATATAGACAGGACGTATTCAAGGCGATCCAAAACAAACGACACGCGACGTCCTTATTCAACATTCCTTAAATAAATAACACCTTCATTTCTACGTCACAGCTGTGTAAGTATGTGACCATTAAAATTATGTCATTGTAAGGCTGAGCATCCACCAGAGCTGTGCTAAGCTGCGTAGCGAGGAATGTGTTTTGTAAGTACCAATAGAATCACTTCATTTACTCAGCTTCGCTCTGCGCAGCTCTGGTGGATATGGGCTTAGCGAAGCGAGGTTTTTGTTCATACAAAACAAGCGAGAAATGCGAGCGAGGAATGTGTTGCGAGGAATGTGTTACGAGGAATGTGTACCGCTCCCGCCACACCACCCTCATATTCGAAAAGAGTCCGCCACCTATCCTCGCACCGCTCATTTGTACACATTAACACATTACGAATTACACATTCCTCGCACAGCTGTGGTGGAAAGGGTCACACCGTTTCACATCCTCGCTACACATTTTCGCACCGCACATTTTCCTCGCACAGCTCTGGTGGATATCCAGCCTAACACAAGTGTCATCGAAAGACGTATAGTACGTGCCCACGAATAGTTTGACAACTATGTCTCAATTAGAGGGGACCGGGCTCGCTAACGATATTTGATTCCGCATATACAAATATTACGAAGTTCCGTAAAATATATATGTATCTATGTATATATGCAGGTACTAATTCGTTTAAGGCACGTGTTTCTCGTGACGAGTTAATTAGCAAGGATAAGCTGAGATACTTTGAGGAAAACTCGCCTCTTAATTTTGTGAATGTTGTTTTAAGTAACTTACTTTTCGTTGATATAATGGGTTGTTTATTTTATTTAACCAACAGATTTTTAACTGTGCGAACAAAATAAGAACAAGCTTACTACTTATTTCTTACCGTCACAGTTACATATAGAGCAAAACCCTTATTACGATTAAGAAAATTGGCATTTTGCATGAACATGCGTACCTTTCGCTTTCACCTTTTCGCATCGATTCAGTTTTTGCATGCTTATTGTGCATCTTTCACAGAAAATGCGGATAATTGTGTCTAAAAAACATCTAGCTCATTAATATACCTAATATTAATAACAGTGATAGCCTAGAGGTGTGACCATCGGACTGTCAAGTCATAAGTTTCGAGTTCGAACCCAAGGCACGCACCTCTGACTTTTCGGATTCATGTGCGTATTGTATAATTATCACTTGCTTAAAAACGGTGAAGGAAAACATCGTGAGGAAACCGCCATGCCTGAGAGATATTTCTCGACGGATTGCATAAATTCTGACACCAGGTTAATCACTTACCACACGAAAAGAAGATCTAGCTCATTGCTCATTGTTGCTGAATAATGTGATCAGCCCATAATCAAACTGTAGAACGAACTCGCGAACTTACAGGCTCAGCCGTACCCAGTTCTATTTTCTAAAAGCGATCTTTACGAACGAGGAGAATAATTATATTTAAGCGTGATTGTAATTAGATTAGGTACAAGTTAAAAGCAAAAAACAGTGGACCTATAACCAAACAATGATGCCGATTCTGTTGTGCACAGACTAAAATTAATTTAGACTATTGCTATCTTTTTCACTCTCATAAAATAAGAAAGAAACGGACATAATAAGAGCTGTCAAATTTGGTTCATACAAATTTAGACGATACGTCGGAACATGTCGACTAAAAACATGGTGAAGTTCAAGGCATAAACTAGTTTGACATCTCTAACTATTAGTTCTCATCTATCACCGTCCTACTCTGTTAGTAAAAGATAGCAATTCTTTAATTTTAGTTTAGTTGGTGAATAAAAGAATCGGCGGCAATAACATTCCATCGTAAATCTTAGAACAAAATGTTCCGTACCAAAAATAGGCTCTAAGTCCTCTCTAAAACTCTTTTCAGACATTATTCGAGTGGAAACGTAGTACAAATCTCTTGGTCTGAGCATTAGGGCGGGGTTAGGTTTCGACGCCCAATATTTGAAGCTCTTCACTTTGTATGTGTTCGTACTTTGTTCGTGTGTAGCTGGCGTGCGATCGTCTACATCCATAAAAGTTTCTTGTAGAGGTTTTAGGAGACCCCGTGTTTCAGGAACCGATATGACGATAAAATCTGACGCGAGCGAAGCCTTAAATAGCTATCTACCTAGTCTAATTAATACAATGACTAACAAATTCTTAAAATCTATAGAATGATTCGGTAATCATTAATTTGGCAGAAACCTCTTTAGACAGTTATTAATTATTGCGCAATATTGTTTGATGTTATCCAAAGCCTTTACATTGTTATACTCGTTATAAGAGAAGGCGATCCCAATCAAACCGAAAGCACTGCTTAATTAATTCTGAAATAACAAGCTCAGTCGTTTCCTATTAATGATTCTTATTTCAGAGGCAGGACGCTGATGACATACAATCAGTTGCCGATTTTTGTATAGGTACAGTGAAATTTATTTAACTGGGACTCTATGAGGAATTTCTAAATCAAAGAAGCTACAGGAAAAGTTTCTTTGGAGACATTTGCAAATTTTCTCGAAAACAATTTTTACATTTCATTTATTGATCAAGCATGAACTTTTCATAAAAAATTATAAAGGTGGCAGATTTTTTATTACACCAATCGACTCAATTTCATGAAGGTAAGGTTCAATAGGTTGTATGAGAGAGAGAAAATCTGAGCAGCAGAAGTTGATCAAAGATGATAAACTTTTTCGCACAAATTTGTTGTTTGCTTTGTCTATACTAAGAAAAAGAATATACTTACATTGCTGAGAGAAACTATGGCCGACTATTTTGTCCTGCAAAATGTATGTTGTTTGCGATCTTCCTTACAAACATCGAATTGTAGGGATTTACAACTTAATTTACATGCGTTGCTAGTATAAAGTAAACAATGTATGTGACAATTAACAATACAACATAACTTGAATTTCTTTAGTCTGTTAACTTCAAAGTTAGAGTCGTTTGTGTACATATACGAGTTACCTATTCCGGTAATTCTCTAGTGCATGCTAAGTGCAGGCTTCTTTGTTATCATTTACCTTTTTAACGTTGATAAAATAAAGCAAAGAATAATGTTCTATCTACACTATATAGCGCGTAGTTTTACAAATTCGCGAGTTATTTACTAAAATAGATAAGTATTGCAAAATCTTCAGCACACAAGTATAAAGCCTGTTAGATTATAACTGAAATAACATTAAAATAGAAAATACTCGTATCTCCAATAGAGGTCGTGGTAATCGACAGAGAGCTTCGCAGAGCCCGTTCGTGACATCTTACTTGATTTGTGGATTCCGACGGTTTTAATTGTACGGAATGCCGTTGAAATCTACAATTCATATAACTCGCGAAATTCTGCGTCAATGTTAGTACACGGCCCCTCTCACTGCTATTAATCTCCTGCTTTTAATGTTATCCCTGCCTAACTGTGATTTATTTTCCTTTATTTACAGAAAAAAAAACTATTGAAAACGGCCTGTTGTTTTGTTAAAATTTTAATGTTACTTCGTTTCGATTTATTGGCTTCGCAGTTGAATTGAAAGTGAGAAAATAAAATTTATTGTAGTTTTGCTATTGAGATTCTTTGAACTTTGAATTAAGCTGATAATACACTCGGGACTTATGAATCCGGGTCACCAACGTAAACTTTAATATCTCGGGAAGCATTTTAATATTGTTTTGTTTATGTTGGTGACTCGGATTAATTGCCCCCACTGTAGATAAACAAAATCAATAAAAATAATTGTAACCAAAAGAATAGTACGGAACTTTAATAGTTTCTGGTGGTTTGCCACGTTTCGTACCAAACTAGGGAGTCTGGAGACAAATGTGAAAAGTAAGAACAAACAGAAACATTGTGAACGCTAGGAAAATTAAAATATAAACTCATTTTAGCCGAGGTATATTTAAAAAAAACGTAGTAGGTGGAACAATTTTCTGTGATCTAAGATTCCAATACATAAAATGTAACTTTGGTTAATCGAATCCAAACGGCTTTTCCACCTGAAGTGTCTTTTAAAATAAGAATTTAATAAAAAATAATTAAAAACAAAAGAAAACACATTATTATATTCCGTTTATTCCTTGTATATACATATTTTGTTACATTTTTAAATATTTCAATAAAAATCATAAAAAAAACATTTAAAAATATAAAAAATAGGGTTCCACCGGCAGCGGGAGCAGGGTCCAGGCTACCGGCAGTTAGGGCTCCAGAGACAGGAACCTCCTCACAATACGCGCCGTATCAAGGAGGACTGCTTTCTGTATCAGGCCCTTGATCCAGCCACCCAACGAGAGCCTCATGAGATGTTTGTCGAGGCTCTTGGCCATTAGGCCATTGGCCGTTACGACTATCGGCACAATGGTTGCCGATTCCACATCCCACATGTTGACAACCTCGTGTGCTAAGTCAAGATATATGATTTGTTTATCTTTCTCAGCTTTCACGAGATTCCCATCATGCGGGATGGTAACATCAACAATCATTGTGCGGCGTTCTGATCGATCTATCACCACTATATCAGGTTTATTGGCAACAATAGTCCTGTCAGTGATGATAGATCGATCCCAATACAACGTGATACGACCATTTTCAAGAACTGGGTCGGGCACATACCTGTAATACGGTACCTCCGATTCCACAAGGTTATACTTCAAAGCAAGTTGCTGGTGGATAATCCTGGCCACTTGGTTATGCCTATGCAAGTACTCGCCGTTAGCAAGACGAGAACATCCGGAAATAATATGCCTGAGGGACTCGCCGGGACAGTGGCATGCCCGACATATGTCGACCGTCCCGTCCTTCACAATATACCTCCGGTAGTTATTCGTCATGATAACCTCGTCCATAATCGCACAGACAAAACCTTCGGTTTCCCCAAATAGGTCACCGAACCGTAGACAGGACACGGACGCGAGGAAATCAACGTCGGGCCCATGGAGGGCCCGGTAAAAGCGTCCGTGTAGCTCCTTGCTCTGCCATATCTCCCTGCGGTCATTAGTACTAAGTACTACAGGCTTGCGCCAGTTCTCTCTAGCCAAGGATAGTGGGGTGAGTCCTTTATTATATTGATTATTATAAAAATTAGTTCGGTTATTAAAATTACACGTTTTGCCGTGTAAGGTGGATAAAGAGCGGCGTCTACAATGGTAAATATTGTAAAACACTTTATTCTTACTAATACTTTATCTTTATTCTTTAGTCTTACAAGACCTAACAATAAACTGTTCTGCATTTTTTTTCTTTTGTATTATAGCGGGTTCACACGGTTCGATTTTAGTTGATCAACAAAAGTTGAAACGTTTTGTTCCTTCAAATTGATTCAATTTGATTGAAAGTCTGTTGAGACGGTTCCAATCGCATGCGATTTGGCAGTTGATCAACTAGAATCAAATCGTGTGAACCTGGTATTACGAAGGAAATCTTTCATTCCAAGTCAACTGTGCAAATTGGCACATAAGTAGATAACATAACTATGGGCACATTTACATATGAACATTAAATCAAGTTAGGTACTATCTCTATGAATATCAAAGCTATAAGTTACAGTACTCCAGTTACTCGTACAACTAGGCACGTGGGACAACGGTTTAAGTACTTGAAGTAAACTTAATATATCATACAGACGATTTAACGTCGGCAATTCATAGTATAATCGTAACAGAGTATTATGTATACATTAATAGCTGCCTACGTAAGAATACTACTCGTAGATATGCCAGCATCCATCTGGCTTAGTTCGGCTCGCACACATCATCGCTTTTAGCTAACACCTCATTAATCATCTCCTTCACATCTGTTTACACAATCTTCATAACTCCCAACCATTTAAGAAAATTTATTTCTTAGGATTTTAGCCTTTTGAAATCCGCGAAAATAGATTTCAAAAACAATCGCCCTTCACGGTATTTCTATTTCCGTAACACCCGCAAGAGTTTCTAAGATCTATTATGACGGAAGGTTTAGCTTTCCATTGCGTTTTATTACTCCCGTTCGCATTACATTCGTTTACGGTGATGTAAATTTAGCGCAATGGACTGCGAAATAGAGCCGGAAACTATTGTATTTTTATAGGTATTAAAACTGGCTACTCTGTGGTTCATCCTTACTGGGTTACATTAGAACAACCTAAGTTTTTGGGTCATGTGTGTTTAAGAGATGACCGGACATCCATCTAGCTAGATATTGGTTTGCATCCTTTATCGGCTAATGGAGCAGCTGTACACATTAATGGGTACAAGGATTGAAGAGATTTTACCACAGGTCGTTAGATCACGGCCATTTGGTATTTCTACATTGGCCTACTAATATAATTATCAATGAAATTTGTATTTTAGTTGACCGGAATATTATGATTCGAATTTTCTGACTTGATTATTCGGATCGGACGACTATTGCCTCGCTCCGCCGACCGCCCCTTACTCACCTACTTAGGTATTGAGTTTTAGTTTCGATAAATGGTGCACGTGGTTTTCAATAATTATGAAATGACATAGCGGAAATATATTTATTTGAAAAAATATAACCTACATAAAAAAATTTGAATCGATTCTACTATCTCGAATCTGAACAAACTAATTTCAGGTTTTGCATTATTTCAATAACACGTTGTAGTAGTATTAGTGGTAGTTGGTATTAACACACCCACGGGAAAACCTTGTGAAACCAAATAATACTAAGCTTAACTAACAACAATAATAACGAACTTTAATTATCAGCATGTATACAGGAAATTGCTGCATAAGCTGTAAAACAAATCGTTTACAATTATGACGTCATCACATTGTCTCCATAATATTCATTTTATCGTCGTAATCACGGACCTCCCCTCTAATACCTAAATGCCAGGATACTATTACGTCGACTCTACTTTCTTATGTAGGACAATAAATTAGGAGGCAATTAAAGTGCCCCTCGGACATTGACTGATATACAACCTCCTTGCAACGTCCACAGATTGCGTTCACACCGACCGATCCTGAAAAAATGAGCCAGTCAAGTCCACCTACAATTTATTAGCCCCTGTGAACTAAAATTAACTTTTTCCTTAAATAGAAGGGCTTTTGAAATTATAATATCGTTTAAAACTCTTAAACAAAAGCAATTAGGTAGGCTACCTATTCCCAGACTTTTACAGAGTTTAACGTCAAACTTCTTTATCTGTTCTTCTTTTATAAAAATCTGACTTTTGTCTGTTTGTTTATAAGTTGGAGATTTATTGTTCTTTTTGCTTGCTTTTTAGTTGGTTTCCTTTATTACGGCAAATCTGAGGTCATATTTTTGGTAAACTAGGTCCTCAGAAAGAAATGTCAGAAATTTTGTGAACTTTTTCTTTTTTGAAAGACGACCATTTTTTGTATGTTGTATGTATACCTACCGTCATTTATATACAGTGTTTTTTTTTGTTTTTTTTTCGTGTATCCCAGATCTCGTTAAACAGTCGGTTCCGGATGTCATGCGAATACCTACGACAGTCATTACGGGAAGTCAGAAGTCCGAAAATCTGACAACCGGTCTTACCTTAGGATATCGGCATTGCCCTTCAACTGAGTTGCGGATAGGGTTGCCAAGCCCAAAAATAGAAGCCGGACTTTTTGCCCTGAAAGCCCGACACATTGGTTTTTAAAAGAAAATAAAGTCGCTCGCTCGTTTTCGTTCGGCATATTTTGGCGGGGCGGGGTTGACCAAAAGCCTAACAAAGGCCGGACAGGCCGGACTTTTATATATTTGGCCGGACATGACTGTAAAAAGCTGGACATGTCCGTCTAAAGCCGGGCACCTGGCAATCCTAGTTGCGGAGGTCTGATGGCAGTCGTTCCGTGTAAAATACTGGTATTCAGCCGCATCTGGTTAGACTGGAAGCTGACCCCAACATAGTTGGGAAAAGGCTAGGCAGAACAACATTATAGTACAATCATTTAAAGTTCTGCTTAGTGTCTGCGTCTTCTTCTTCTTTTCGTGTGGTTAGTGACTAAGCTGGTGTCACAGTTTATGCCGCCCATGGACCTCTGACTTAGCTTCACCATGCCGGTTTTCTCACGATGTTTTCCTTCACCGTTTGTAAGCAATTTATAATTAAAGAATACGCACATGAATCCGAAAAGTGTGTGCCTTGGGTTCGAACTCGAGACTTATGACTTGGCAGTCCGACGGTCACACTACTAGGCTATCACTGCTGTCAGCAGTCAGTTACTGCTGTCAGTGTCTGCGTAATAATATACCTCAGTAAATGTTAGCTGCCTAGGCATTCAAGAGAGAAATATCTACAACTGGGTAGAAACACACCTTTCGTCTTTGTGTGTACAATCTCGTATTATTTCTGATTTCCTTTCTGATATCATTTTCCTGTCCCAGAAGCAATGTGCTGCAAATAGACATGTTGACACGTGTCAAATGATATTTGTGATTATTTCCCATCTAGTTTTTCTATCAGTTATTGGTATTTTATTAATACAATAAAATAATTTGTCGAAGTAGTTGAACTAGACAGTCATTTAATATCCCCGAAGTGTCTCAAGCATACGTATGCTTGAGACACTTCGGGGATATTAGGTTAGTTACGTAACTACGAAGAAAGTTTCGGAACGACTTCAAAGCTGTAAAATATCATCCATATAACCTAAACGTAATTTCGAAATGTAAGATTTCCAAACTGCATCAGCTACAATGCACGAGAATATTGCTTCTGCGTGATTCGATTTCATTCTATCCGCACAAAGTTGGCTAACCGCTGGACTACCGATATTACACCCATATCACAGGCCCGCCGTTGAGTACGGTCACCAGATAACTGAGTTAAAACCGGACAGTCCATTTACCGGAAATACGTATGAAATTCCAATATTTGATTCAATCTGCTCTCTAGAGATCAACGATAATCGATTTGATGGACAAAATATCGTATGCTTAATTTTATTATTTTGGTCCTAAATCCGTGTGCCTTAGAGAATATTCCGTCCAACCCGTGCCTAGGCTCCTCAGGTTCGGATTATTAGTAAACTGTAATAAAATATCTCTCGCCTAACGAGCTTAGCTTCGGGACGTAATGTTGTCTATTAAATTATTAATAGCAGGTAATTTATAAAAGCCCGTAACGACCAATTTGATAGTACGATCGATGACCATAACTGATGTCAGCTTAAGTTTAAAATTTGTAAATATTGGACGCGCTTCAGTTGAGCACCGACTAAATTTAATTTAAAAAAAAAACTTGTAGATAAAACTAGATAAAGATGAAGAACAGCTGCCAAATTACAACTGTACGATTACAGCTGTCAAATTAGGTTAAACTAAAATTTCCAAACAGATTTAGATGACACCACAGCATATGTAGTGAAGCGTGTAAATAGCTCCAGCCTATGGAGGGGTTTGAGATTGAGAAAGAACAGTAGTTGGTGGGCGGTGCGGTGCTGCAATGTACAGCTGAAATATTAAAATTATGTCTTCACAACACTGAACTCACCAGTGTCAGGATAGCTGCACTCCTGGGTGTCTGCTGGAAGCATTTTCACAGGTTTCACACAAAAATATTAAGTTAATTCAAGCAAGCAGTCACGCGGCGTTATTGGGGAAGATCTTCAAATTTCTTAACTATGCTGTTGTACCGACATACCTTTAGCAAGATGCTCAAGAACATGATAGTGGCACCTTTTCAGCCAATCACAAGGCGCTTGTTAGGTAAAACAGACAAATATATTGATTTAGCGCCATCTATTGGCATTTTATTGAAGCAGTATTTCTCCAATATATTGGGCGTGTGTGTGCCGTGGCCGGCGGATGACGTAATTATAGAATTAAAACTACCTATACCTACATTGCACAAAACCAATATGCCACCTAAAAACCCAGTGATGTTCAAAAGTAAAAGTAAACTAGTTTGACAGCTCTAAAAATGTTCCGTCTCTTTCTTGTTTTGCCTGTGCTAGTCAGCGCACAAGTGCTGGTCACCTCCTGAGGTATGGGAGCGGCTGGAGGTGGATGCGCGCGGTAGACAAGACAAAGCAAACTGACAGAACGCGTCTATTGTTTTGCACCCCCCTCCTGCCGCTCTTATACCTCAGGCGGTGACTGGTACCTATGCACAAACTAAGTTGGCAATATTTTTAGTTAGATTTAGTTTTTGCGCGACAGCATCGGCACCAATGTCAAGAATACCCAGTGCCGCGCATATATGTGGCAACTCCCGTGAGTTGCAACTTAGTTGGTCTACCAACAAGACCGTTTTCAACACGATAGTTTTAGCTAACAAAGTGAACCTACGTGTTCTCACTGTGTGAATAAATCAAAAACAACTGGACCTTTGTTTCTATTTAACATTCGATACAACTAAGGGTCAATTTATACTAGAGCAGAGTCGAAGCGTCAATCTGAAACTTAACATAGCATATTCACCCTTATCTCCACAACATAGGTAATACACATATTTCTTCTAAGATAAAAAAGACGCGCGAATTCGCGCGAATTCTGTCGAATGCGCGTGATCTTTTTTTATCTTAGTCGAAATATGTGTATTACCTATGTTGTGGAGATAAGGGTGAATATGCTATGTTAAGTTTCAGATTGACGCTTCGATGCGCTTCGACTCTGCTCTAGTATAAATTGACCCTTTTTTTTTTTTTATTATCGTGGGGAAATTCTCATGGACTATCCCCCGTCTGGGCAAGACGGGGGGGTGTGCCGGACTCTTACCGGCTAAAACCACCACGGTGTCCCTCCTTCTGACCTAAGGCCGGGGTCGCGGGATTCGCTATTGCATGCACCGCAACCCCGGCAGGTCTTGGTCCACTAATTGCTGGTGGACCTCTCCACTGTAGGGCCCCACCCCACGACCTCTTGAGAGGCGCGGGGGCACCCCACATCACCGGCGCACCAGAACACATGGCACGCCGTGACGACCCCGGGGACCAAACAACCACATGGGCGCCAGACCACCCCGCGTCTGGACCCCTGGTCCCCCCGCGACGGGTCAGGTTAGTGGCCCCGCCGCCCACCACCCCTCGGCCGCAGAGGATAGGGAGAGCGGCCAACTAAACACCGACAATCCTCTCCCCCTGCGGCCCCACCGCGTCCGCCATCCGACGGCGGCGGCCCCGTCAGGCCGCGGAAGGTAGGGAGGACGGCGCACCGCAACACCGGCACTCCTCTCCCGCCGCGGCCTCCACCCCTCAGCCGCAATGCCTCCCATAAGACATCGCGGCCCTCCTCAGTTGCGATGTCGCCCAGGCGACACCGCAACCTGGCCGCTACGTCGAGGGCCTCCAGGCCCAAGCCCCGACGAGCAGCCGCCCCTCCTCGGGTTCCTCTTCGCTTCACCGTGGGGCTCGAAGCCACAGCTACTAAGCCCCCCCGCAACGACAATGCGGGAACCCACCGGGGGGGAGTATAAATTGACCCTAAAACGAACCCTTTCTAGTTAACTGATTGTACTATTGCAAACAACATTTCTGAATCGTGGTGGGTTAAATTTTCAGTGGACAATTTCTCTACTGAGTTTTCTCGAGGGGCTCATGGCTAATTACCAATCGCGCATGAACAGCAGTGATAGTCTAGTGGTGTGACCGTCGGACTGCCAAGTCATAGATCTCGAGGTCGAACCCAAGGCACGCACCTCTGACTTTTCAGATTCATGTGCGTATTGTATAATTATCACTTGCTTAAAAACGGTGAAGGAAAACATCGTAAGGAAACCGGCATAACCGGAAAAACAGGTTAGTCACTAACCACACGAAAAGAGAAGAGACCAATCGCGCAGATCATACGGTTTTTGGGTTAAGCTGCCGTTCGTTACACTTCGAGACCCCTCCGTACCTCGCAGCGCATGTTAAACAGTCGGTCCCGGGTGTCGTTCGAATACTTATGACAGTCGTTGCGGATAATCAGAAGCCCGAAAGTCTGACCACCGGTGTAACCTTAGGATATCGGCATTTCCCAGTAACTGCGTTGCGGAGATCTGATGGCAGTCGCTCCATGTAAAATACTGGTATTCAGCCGCATCTGGTTAGACTGGAAGCTGACCCCAACATAGTTGGGAAAAGACTAGGAAGATATAATTTCTCTATTGAGTTTTCATTTTCTTACTAACTTACTAGACATTACTTAGAATTCGTTCATTGCACTGGTTTGGCCTAAAACTATATTCAAATAGTGGCAACACTAACCACTCTGCATAAATATATAGGTGTTTTGACTTGGTAGTACTCCGCTTCCCCTTTTTCTATTCGTCCTATCACATGCTTTTTTCTACATTACCGCCCAATTTCTCAAAGCTCATTGGACGCGGTCTCTCGCCCGGCCCATGGCTGCCAACATGCGTCCGCTGACTGTGCGAACGCGCCGTTTTCCTGCGAAACCAACTCTTGCGAGCGCGCAGGCCGCCATTTTCTCGCTCACTTCGTCACTGTCACTATCACTTCTTCGTCGTCCGCCCTAGGACCGGTTGGTGTAAGACACTCGTCGCGAGTTGAAGCCGCCGCGCCGCCGTGAAAGAAGACTCTTACCACATGTACTACTAAACCGCAACTTATTAACCCGCAACCTTTACTAACCGCATAAACTCTATACTAACTTTCCCGAGTGCTGAACATTCTTTCTGTGTTTGTGGGTATTTGTTTCCTACAGCAAGAAGAAACTGCATGCTTGGTCTACGCAAGCAAGGGACGGTAACGCAGACTCGCTAATAGCTGTGGTGTTGGGTGCTTTTATATCGAGACCGGTGGCCCGGTTCAAACTTTGGGTAAGTTCCTTTGTCCTCACTCTTCCAACTCCACTATCAAGTCAAACCACGCTTATACCTACAACCAGCGCCAAATTATACAGTCCACTCTTCTTCTCTATTTTTACTGACCCCGCGAGTTAGTAACGCCATCTCACTCCGGTCCCGCGATCCGGAGCCGCAGCAACACACTTTGTTTTCATCACCATATCAGCCTATAAGCATGCACTGCTGAACATTGGCCTACCAATGACCCCAAAACGGGCAAAGCAGTAATTGTAATGACCACCACGCTTAGCAGTCATAACGACAAACTTTTAAGACACTAAAAGACGAACTTACGATTTTCACATGATGTTTACTTGCATAATCTTAAGTTGATAATAATGACATGTTTTTCTTTATTATTAAATAATGTAGTACGTACGATGTTAAACGTTAATCGTTATGACTTAACGACCGCAATCTGTTGTTAAGTGATCGCTATCTATGTCGAAACTGCAAGTTCAACTCATCATCTTGACGTAATCTCCACTCTCCCACAGATAGGGGCTAGTCTGAAGTATTAGTAGTAAGATTATCATAATAAGTCTCGCTCAAACACAATTTAAAACAAATTGAACACCACTTAAATATATCGCAAATAAAACCAACAGTTTCTCTTAGTTTCTCCGTAGTCGGATAATAATGCACAACCTTTGTTTTCTCCATTTTCCGCGAAACCCTTTTGTTTGAATGTGAAATTGTGAAAAATGCTGAAAGAAAAAGGCAACCTATTATGTGTGCTTAGTCTCAAAGTGCGAATAAGGAAAGTACCTAGTTCTGCATTCATTTTAACCAAGGCGCCCTTTCATATGAGCTTGTGAACTTCCCCTGGTGAACATTTATGGAGCTTCTAACATCACTATAATTTCAACGGGCGTGAGGAAATGGCTATTCAAAAATAATTTGGAACATTATGGAAAATATATAAGCTTTGGAGGCGGCCAATTGAACAACGTAACCGTGCAATAGTATTCGATATGACCGCCCCCAATGCTTTTAGTTTCGAAATATTGCAAATAAATTGTTTATGAAGTTATTTGAATAAAAACTTCTTTCAAGAATTTTTTACCAAAAAGGTACCTAGTCAGAAATAGCAATTAAGAATTTAATTTCTTACAGTAGATACAATACCTACTACCATTCATTTATTTTACAAATATGAATAAAAATATTAGGTACTTACCACAATATACCAGGCTTGGTGATTGAATCGCAAAATGGAGAATTTTGTTGCTTATTCTCCTTAGAAAATCACAAAGACGCCTTTTATGACAACTAGGGGTATAAGCGTATTCAGGATGGGGCAGATGGGGCGATTGTCCCACCCTGGCACAGCAAAAAATAGGTAAATGGTCTAGATTCAGTCAACTCGCCACCCATGTCCACAGAACAATTACTCAGAATAGGCAGACCAATGCCAGACTCCGTCTATACTTATTTGGACCTCAAAAATAAGGTTATGGGGTAAAATTGCCCTCTAATCCCATTCTGCACTTAGATTTATTGAGAAGACAAATATTTACTGACTGACTGAGTTTGTCCCACCTTGGACAAAATCTTGACTACGCCCATGACCACGGGAGTGGGGGGCCTATGGTTTGCCAGATCAAACGTCCACATGACACTCTCTGGGAGTTCCCGATTCGAACAATAAACGATAAAAAAAAATTGTTTGAGATACCTAATACCATAATTGGTACCTATATGCTTTCAAATGTAGA
Organism: Amphipyra berbera; assembly: GCA_910594945.2. NCBI lineage: Eukaryota > Metazoa > Arthropoda > Insecta > Lepidoptera > Noctuidae > Amphipyra > Amphipyra berbera. The sequence continues at coordinate 9,637,573 of OU343122.1, read as the reverse complement.
ACGTTTGTGTATCCAAGGGTATGCGTTAATCCCATTACTTATCTACAGTACCCAGTATTCGCCTGTCTGCGGTATTACACTCGAACACCAAATTGCTTTTAATGTTGCTCACACAAAGGGATCCTCTTTTCAAAACAAACCAAAGGAGTACCTAGATATTTGTTGATTACCTACTCTTTTTACCGTTCGTAAGAAATAGAAAAAAAACAAAAGAGTACCTAAGCAAACTCTCTAGTGTAGAAAAAACATTTCTTCGGTCTGTCATAAAACAATATTATTTAAAATACGCAAACGCATTATTAACTTTACCTAAACAGCCGACACTTTAAGGGCGCGTTCCCACTATGTCGTGACGATAAATTTATCGTTGGACGACTGTCGTCTCTAGCTGTTCCCATTATAACGACAGTTTGTCGTCACAATTTTTTATCGTTTAGCGTTTGTCGTATCTAGCTGTTCCCATTGGATCGCGACGACATTTTATCGTTTCACGACAGTCGCTTTGTCGTTTGCACGTTTGACGAGACGATATTTTTATCGTGACCACGACAGATAGTCGTAACAACGACACATTACGATGTCGTGACGATAAATTTATCGTTGGACGACTGTCGTGCTAGCCGTTCCCATTGACTCGACAATCTGTCGTCACTGCAAAAACAAGTCGTGAACGGCAGTTAATCGTGTCGTCTTATATGTGAACACCTCCGTTTAAATATATAAGCCACGACACTTAAAACTACACGACTATCTGTCGTCACGACAAAGTGCGAACGCGGCCTAACGTAGGGTTTCCACTTTCTGTGTACTGAGACCAAAAATTTTCACGATGGTGTGTGTAGCGTGAACGGTGGCGGTGTACTAAAGCCTAAATCCTTCTCATTCGGAAAAGAGGCCTGTGCCCAGCAGTGGGACAGTCTTGGGCTGGTTATGCTTGATGCTTGTGTGTTTAAAAATTATTACTACTAACTAATAATAACTTGCCTGAAAACCAGCTGTCTACGTCGACTGGTCTATAATTTAATTCTTCATTTCCTACTCACTTACAAACCACCAAAATAATCAAACAACAACGGAATCCAGTTTCCTTTTTATTGTGGACGCACATTAACAAGAGAAATTGATGTTCATGTGTAAACAAATGAAATGCGAGATTCGTGTTTACCTTCGTGAGAATCCTTAATATGGTAAAACGCGGGAGAATGAAAAAAATGCTCCGTTTCTTACGCGACGTTGCTTGTTGGCCTTTCCAATGATAGTTACAAAGAACTTTCAAAGGAGAAATTGCCATTATCACCATCAAGGCCGTAACCAGGAATTTTGTTCGGGAGGGGGTTGTACCCTGAAAAAGGAAATCAATTACAATAACGAGTGTATACATTTTAAAAGTAATTTAACTGTCTGAGGTTTCGGGGGGGGGTTTTGAACCCCTCCCCCCTGGTTCTGACCTTGATCACCACGCTTGGCAGACGGATTGGCGATCGCAGTTTGTTGTTATTAGTTATTAGCAGACAAGACGGCATTGCTGCGTATCCTCTTTAGAGATTTTTTTATGCCCGGTTCCTATGGCCAAAACCAGATCGTTTTGCTAACCAATGGTAGCATTTTTTATTTACAAACAACACAAGTAATTAGACTCGTAAGCTAATTTTACCTGTGATAGCTACTAACGTATGAGATAGTTCACTATGCAAAACTATAGGGTGTTAACTTAATTTTATTGGAAGGATACATCACATATATATATATATTATTATTATATATTTCTTTTAATCATTATTTTTCGTTCCATTGTTTTGTATGTATCTTCTTCCATTCCTGTTCTTTTTTCTATCTTTAATTATTGTAATTGGTCTAAGACCGTTTTAATTAAAGTAAAAATAAATAAATAAATCACCATCCTTAAACTGACTTAAACATAACTGGCGAAACGAGGGTGTATTAAAACACCTCTGCCGAACCCTTTAAGGAATACAAGGCGTGATGATATGTTATGATACAAGAGTCCTAATTTTTACCAATAACCCTCGGTAAATTATAGGAATCGGCTATTAGACACCTTTTACGAAACTTACGGATCAGGGGGTGTAGTTTTATATGCCGGAAACCCCACGAAAGGAAGACATACGTATTTAAGAAAGTAAATAAATTAAATTGATATATTATGTACTTAAGTAGTATCCTATATTCATATTTAAATGTAGCCGTTTCAATGCCATTACAAAATAAAATATGATTATTATTGGCAGGAAGAGCCTAAAATAAGTAAAGCCCATTTTAGATTAGTATTCAGCCTCCTCCATCTTTCAAATGAATATTGGCGTACCGTTTCTTAAATAAAAGTATCATAAATTGGAATTATTATTTTGTTTTCGATACTGGCAGCCTTCGACATAAATATTTGTTCAAAGACTTGGCTTTATTTGTCGTATATTTTGGTGAAATGTAAAACTTAAGCAAACACAAGTAACCGGAGTCTTATTTCCTGTTGTAAAAATACGTGACTGAGTACCTAAAAGGTTGCTTAATAAACAGTAGATAAAAATAATTGTTCGCAGTAAAGTAATTTTTCCTCCTTGAGTTAAAAATAAAATGTTATATCTACTGATGTTTTCACAGTTCTTTAACCGACTTCAAAAAGGGAGGGGATTCTCTATTTGGTGCGTTTTTTGGTTTCACAATTTTTTACATATCGTAACAACTGAAGCCTATGACCTGAAAGTAGGTACTCGTAACGCCATCTGTCGGTGCTACGCAGAGAAACAACAAGGGAGGTTCGCTCTCAAGTCGTGAACTGAGAAATACGTACCTCCTCCCGAAAACACTGGAAAAGCTATACTCCTTAGACATGTTCCCTAACGTCGCTAGGTGGCGCTTTAAGGTGAAAGATTCTTAGGAGCGAAAAAAGTTGGCAATTTTATGTTTATCTTTGTATCATTGATAATAAAACTGTTTGTAACATAATTAAATGAACCTTTTTAAAGGTAAAGTAAAGATCTAAAACAAAGTAAGAGTAAGTAGGTTATTATCTAGCTAGCACCTACATAGGTAGGTACATAATTATATCGGGGTCAGCTCTCAGGCCAACCAGATGCAACTGAACTTCAGCATTTAACGTATTTTAAATCTTAAAAGAGTGAAAGTACATAAATATAATATCTAAATATCTTTCTTTATTTATTCAAACAATTATTTAGTGAAAAATTCTTGTAAAACGAATGAATATAAAATGGTACCGACAACCAGATGCTTATCATGCCGTGCAGTAACCTGATAAAAGCCGATTACGTACTGTGGCGCGAGCAAGCGTTTATTACTTATACACAATTATGCTGTAACTTTTACTACTGCATGTGACTTTAAGTGGTGTTAATACAGTTTGTATTGCTACTGTTTTTAATTCTTATTTATTGTCCCTTAAGTCATAACAGAACACCGGTCTCCAGTCTTTACCGTCGCGTTTAATGTTAGGGTGAACAGCCAACCCGCCGCGCCGCCCGACCAGTAACAGGCCCGAGAAGGCGGCGCGCTGTGGTCCGTGCGCGCTTCTCAGGAGGATGTGGGGCTAGGCCCCACAGAGGAGAGGTCCGCCGTGGGTTGGCAGACCGGGACCTGCCGGGGTTGCGGTGCATGCTTTTGCGAATCCCGCGACCCCGGCCGAACGGTCAGGAGAAGGAACACCGTTGGTTTTTAGCCGGTAGGAGTCCGGCGGACCCCCTCGCCTTCCCCGGACAGGGGACATCCATGAGGAAAAAAAAAGGGCGATCAGCCAGTTTTCCCGCCACGAGTAATATTATAGTCTAGCCCAAACTAATAAAGGTAAACAATCTTTTGGAGTCAATAAGTGATGAGCTATGTTTGAAACTTAGTCACACGTTTTGACAAAAAAAAACTACAAACGTAGAATATAATTGAGCATAGATTTAATTTAAACAATACATACCTTAATTTTTATTAGTAGTTTAAGATAAATAAGACTCAAAAATATTATTGACGACACGTTTGGTGCAGTGGCTGAGCGGTCGACTTCTGCGCTACGGGTCGTGGGTTCGATTCCCGCACGGAACAAATATTTGTATGGCCTACAGATAGTTGTTCCGAGTCTGGATGTTTATGCGTGTGAAGATTTGTATCTGTAAACGCACCCACGATACAGGAGAAATCTCAGTATGGGGCAACGTTTTTAATGAAAAATAAAATTACTTTTTGGCAAATTGATTAGGGCCAGAATTAAGTTACTTTCTCGCACACGAATGTTTTTTTTCAATTTGATTGAAATAAATACTTGACTGTTAATTTGATCACGTGACGGCAAACGGTACGGATACATTTCAATAACTTTTCTGTGTTAACGACCACAGAATTTCATAATGTCCTCTTTTAGGGCAATTATTATAATATTGAGTGATCGGCGATTAACAAAAGGAATTTATAAGGCGGATGTCAATGGAAACGTCGGTAGAGGACGTCCTAGAAGGACATACATCGATGTTATTGGTGATGTTCTTCACAAAGGTCAAATGCGTAGTACTCTCAACCAGCGTGCGTGTATGACAATATGTATGAATGTGGATGAAGCGAAAGGGGTATGTAAGGGTTGTAGCATGTGGCGTTCTATAGTTTCTGCCTAGTCCCATGGGAAAAAGGCGTGAGGTTATGTATGTATTATAATATTATGTACTTATTTACAATCAATTTACAATTTCTCTTCTACGAGTGGCGGCTGTTCTCATAATAATACCTTCTGACGGACTAATTGGTTTAAAAAAGTTGTTTTATAGGTTTGATATGACTTTGTATCACAGATATAACCATCGATACAAAGTTATAACTATTAAATCGTAGCTCTAATATTACTCGCTTGCGTGTGAGATTGCCTAATTATATGCTATAAACTATAAAGTTAAACACCCTTACATTCTAGATTCACACGAAATGTACCGTCCAAACGATATATCACTTTATTCTGCCATAATATTAATTCAGTGTGAATAAAACCTATAAAAATAAAAAAATTACATCACGCCTGTGTTCCCCGAAGGGTTGTGCAGAGGTGTAGGTATAGTATCACCCTTATTTCGCCGTTATGTTTAAGTCCCATATAATAAGGGGTGAGCCTATTGCTATCAACCGGGCGCAAATCCAAACTCCGGGCTGCTACTGAGGAATTCCACGGAAAATCCAATAACACCTTGCCCGACGTGGGAATCGAACTCAGGACCTCACAACCAGCGGTCGCGCTTGCCACCACTGCACCAATGAGGAAACTAAAAACTATTTGGTGGTCGAGTGGTCGCAAGTGCGGTTTCCATTCTCAGGTCAATCACAATGTTATTGTCGTAATGTGATTTTCTGTAACAAGTCGAGGTTTAGAACCGGTTGGTAAATAAATAGAATATGTACGTTCGCTCTTTTATAATATGAGACCTATATTACGTCATCGGTTCCTTCTGGCTATCCTTTTCCGAACTATGTTGGGGTCAGCTTCTAGTCTAACCAGATGCGGCTGAATACCAGTATTTTACACGGAGCGACTGCCATTAGACCTCCGCAACGCAGTTACTGGGCAATGCCAATATCCTAAGATTAGACCGGTCGTCAGACTATCTGACTATGTAACGACTGTCATAGGTATTCGTATGACACCCGGGACCGACTGTTTAACGTGCTCTCCGAGGCACGGACGGCTCTCGATGTGTACCGAATGGTCACCCATCCACGGACTTATAACGTATATTACGTCATCGGTGTATAGTGTTAACTTCTGCCCTATTTTAGTAGATAACTAATGTAATAAACAATGTAATTTATCATACTCGTAGATAAAGACAACGGCTAATAGATTGCGGTCATCTATCTAGATTTTTCTTTCTCCGATATTAGAGTCAACGTATAACATAATTAATTAAAACTAACTTAGTGTAGCTATTCTAGGATTAAAAGAAAAAATCGAATGTTGTTTCTATGATTTATCATTAGGAACAGTATTTCTTCTTAGGAGTAATTAGCATCCCACCAAAAACATTCTGTAAAAAACTAGCCAAGTCTCGATGGAGCTGCTTGTTTATCTCTAAAAAGTAATGAAATCTAGACAAAGTCGTGCCAAGTCTAAGGTTCCTTACTGCGATTTCTTTATTATCATAGTTAATGTTGTGTGACTTGGCCGTTGAACATTCTTTATACGTTAGTGAGTACAAGTCAACGGGACAGGTACAGACGGACTTCTATCAATGATTAGAAGTCCGTCTGTACTGGAAAAAATGTTTAAAATACTGTTTGTTTTAGGCTCGCCTATACATAAGTATTATTGAAATACGCAGCTTTATCAAGCCTACAATTGACTGGTTATTGAATCAGTGTTTTCCAAGTGGCAATTTTCCATCGTCAATGGGTAGCGGTTCTGGCGACAGATTGGTGCAATGGTGTCATGGAGCACCTGGTTTTGTACCCTTGTGTACCCTTCAACGGCCAAGTCACACAACATTAACTATAATAATAAAGAAATCGCAGTAAGGAACCTTAGACTTGGCACGACTTTGTCTAGATTTCATTACTTTTTAGAGATAAACAAGAAGCTCCATCGAGACTTGGCTAGTTTTTTACAGAATGTTTTTGGTGGGATTTCACTTCTTTTTGTAGAAACGTGGGCAAACTGATTTATTTTATTAGATTTTCTTATTTGACACAGTTTTTTTCTTTTTGGGAGTAGTTTTTTTATTATTACAAATCTTTCTTTTCTTTTCTTTTTTTTTTGACATCAAATGAAGCGGCCTACCAAGTTGAATATTTTTTGTAAAGGCGGTATGTCGATCTCTAATAGTTTGGTTGGGCTCTTGTGTTTTCTAATCAGGGTCACCAGGTACTCCAGATCTTCGATTATCCTAGTTTTTATAGTTTTCTCTTTATTTGGCCATTAAACCCTAACTCTGTACCAAATTTCAGCTCTCTGAGTTTATGGGAAGTACTAGTTCTATTCTGATGATCATGAGTGAGTGAGTGTCATAAATGCGAAACTTTGCTTTCGCTTAACTTCGGAACTAAATGACCTACAGACTTGAAATTTTGGATTTTAAGTATGTGATTATAGCTTACTGGATGACGAAAATTTCTGCGTTCTGGTCTTATCCAGAGGTTCTCAAATAGGGGCCTGAAAATGCGGCGAAATGGTTCCAGTAAAGGATGGTACGGCAGTGTTTGCATCGCGCTCGACTTGGCGGGGGCACTGCCGTGCCCCCCGATTTCAATTTGTTACCTCTTGCAAGTAGAAATTAATGGGATGATACCTACATAGCTATTGATAATTTTCGATGCTATACCATTCAATTTATACAAGGTTAGTCGGAAAGAAAAAAGATTTTCAAAGATTTCGTAAAAATATGCTAAAATCTATCTGTCCATAGATCATATGTAGATAGCACATAGATCAGATGTGTTTACTATTTAGGTCTTATTTGGGGTCACGGATTAAATACTTAATTTTCTGCATTCATAACTAAAGCAGGTATGATATTTTTTTGGAAAAACTAAAATAAAAATATTTTTGTATGTAAATATGTATAAATTATCGAATTTTGAAATTTTAACACATGCTTTAAAATAGTCATCAGTGATACTTTAAGTGGCCCGCGGCTTAGTACCCCTTTCCGACTAACCTTGTATAATAAACACGTGTAGATAACTGAATTCAAGAGCACAAAAGTTTGAATTACAAAATTAACATTTAGATCTACAGATTTAGGAGCGAGTACCTATTATTCTGCAGATCAAAATTACAATAAAACTTAGATTTAAGTTAATTCCATTTTCCATAAAGCCGAATATTCTACAAAGCACATTTATAAATAACTTGAGTGTATACAACTTTAAATTCAAGTGGGTACAGTTTTCAAGACTCCTTTTGGGGTAAACCGAGCATTCTCGAGTTGTGCTGGCTTCAGCGAATTCAATTCAGTTTGGAGTGCCCAAGTGCCTCGGACAATTCTAAGAAATATCTAAAATGTTTCGCGAACCACTTGGTGACGGTCGCGTTGTGCTCGTACGCGTCTGAATCAGAAATAGACTGTTTTGTGCAGTTGACGTAGGTAAGTTTTGCACTGAATTACTGCAAACTTTTGGGTGCGAGGTTAAGGTCGCTATTGATGAAGTTTGGACAGTGAAATTTTCGTGAATTCCATCTTTTGCAACAACTGGGTAATTGACACTTTTAATAATACCTACACAAGAAAATATAAAGGTATAATAGAATATTAATACATATCCAAAAAAATTATCTTATGTCTTTCTCTGGTTATAACTATCAAACAACATCAACATTAATTTAGTATGTTAGTCGTGAAAAAGTAACAAATAGACAGGAAGACAAACTCGCCTTCATAATTATCTTCTTTACATAGTATAAAACAAAGTCGCTCCCGCTATCTGTATGATTAGAGATCTTTAAAACTACGCAACGGATTTTGATGCGGTTTTTTTTAATAGATAGAGTTATTCAAGAGGAAGGTTTATATGCCACACATTAATACCTACATTGCACCCATGCGTAGTCGGGGCGGGTCGCTAGTTTTATAATATTACTAAAAATTCATGATAGGTTCTTAGTTAAAAAATAAATAATATCATTGAAAAAATTAAAAGCGTAGGAACTAATATTATAATAGAGCGATTAAATACTCAAACGCTACGTAATTTTAAGTAGCCATTAAGTCTCGTGCTATCACTGTCATTATAAGGCGAAGTGACAGTGACAGCACGAAATTAGCGGCAACTTAAAATTGAGTGGCGTTTGAGTATTTGGCTTTTAGTCACTAAATACAAGGTGTAAAAAGACCCTTCACGAAGCCGTCAACCATGCATTCAGTACAACTAAGTAACCCTACGCAAAAATTGTCGCTGGGAAACGACTTTTTTTTGTGAAAAATATCGTTTTACGGTAAAGCTCAATGAAACGCACACAAAACATTGTGCTGATGGATACAATGAATAGTAAACGGGTAATGGAGGTATTTCAAGTACCTTCATTTGCAACCTTCAAAATTAGTATTGTTTAAAAAAGTTGTGATAAAGATGGAACTTTGACCTCCAATATCTCCGTAACCAGAAGGTTCCCAGGCATAGTCCAGAACAAAATAAATATCGCAATGACGTGGAGAATAAGTGCCTTTTGGCTTCGTTAAGGGTCTATTTACACCGTTTATAATCCACAAACATACATACAAGCCAAAACAAAAGATCTAACTTCGTAAGTTAGATACGACTACTATAGGATGGTTCATCCTACACCACAGACACCCATTGATTGATTACTAACTACTCTGATGGAGTGAAGCAAACAGGCCACTGTTTACAGAGACCAGAGCTTCAGAATGACGTAATAATTATATCGTAGCTTTTTAACGCCACTTCTTTACATACTATAAAACAAAGTCGCTCTAGCTATCTGTACGCTTAGATATTTTAAACTACGCAACAGATTTTAATGCAGTTTTCAGCAATAAATAGAGTGATTCAAGAGGAAGGTTTATATGCCCCATATTAGTACCTACATTGCACCCGTGCGAAGCCGGGGCGGGTCGGTAGTAAGAAATAAAACAGAATAAAAACCTCTCGTGTCGAGAGCTAAACGAGAATAGTTTATGCCGTGGTGAAAAGATTAGCCAGTCTGTAAGGTTGGTAGCGGGACTGACTGCCAAGGTTACGCCGGACGTAGGTACTTGAGTATCGTCACTCGTGTAAGGCTCTTTTAATGCACCCTACAGGTTGCAACAGAAAAACAGACATTAACGGAATATAAACTAGGATTTCATAATAGGAGGGCCTGGTGACTAATTACCAGCCGCGCGGGTCATACGATTTGCGAGGTTAAGCTGCGCTTGCCGCGGTCAGTCCGTAGATGAGTGACCGTTCGTTATACACCGAGACCCCTCCGCGCCTCGGAGAGTACGTTAAACAGTCTCTCCCGGGCGTCATACGAATACCTATGACAGTCGTTACGGGAAGCCAAAAGCCCGAAAGTCTGACAACCGGTCTAACCTTAGGATATCGGCATTGCCCAGTAACTGGGTTGCGGAGGTCTGATGGCAGTCACTCCGTGTAAAATACTAGTACTAAGCCGCAACTGGTTAGACTGAATGGTTACCCCAACATAGTTGGCAAAAGGCTAGGTAGAACAGAACATCTTAAATACTCACATTCATAATAAAACAGTTAAAACATCATTAACCATAAGCTTAAACCTAACCTTAACTTAATCTGTAAACTTTCTGCACCTTATTAAAAGTTGTATTTTTACTGATGTACTTTTAATGATGTTCTATTTTTACGTTTTACTGATACAGCATTAACGATTTCCACAGCAAATCCTTAAATCTGTTAGCTGTTAATATAATCTTTAGCTTCTATTTTATACTTATGTTAATACTCTATGCGAGTTTGCGATATATTCAGTGAGTTATGCGCGCGCCCGATATGAAGTATGTGGCGTCAAAATTACGGTGAAAGCTAATTAACTTCAGGGACCTTCGGATGTGGTTATACGTTGATAGCTCCTGAACGCGTCACACGGCCTTCGCGCTAACATATTCAGTTCCCGACTGACATAATACCATGAAAATTACTCAAACGTAACCCTGTATGTGTAAATGTACGATACGAACATTTCCCGCTCAGTTTTTGAAGGCAAATACCGACGAAATATGTCTGCATTTTTATTATTTCGTATTTCGGCCACTCGAAACGTAAGTTTAGCAGATATAAATATTTAAACTGTAATCTCCTGTACGTAATATGGAAATGGAATGGAAAACCCGATAGGCAAGCAAAAAATAAATAACATTTTCGTATTTTGCAACCTTCCTTGCAGGTCGACGAGTAATTTGATTTACTGATGTACTCGTTACTGCAAGGACTTAAATATAACAATGTAACTTAGGTATGCTATATGTACTGTGGGTACGTACGGTTTTGTTCAAGGTTTTTACGTCCACTTTTTAAAATAAATAAATGAGTGCAAGTGACGTGAGTTACACACGGAGGCTGAATAATGAAATACCTTTCTAGTGTTTAACTTTAAATACTAGCTTGGTTAAGAAGCAGTCTGTTGTGTAGATAGATTCTCATTGTTCTCATGACATAGTGTTTTGGAAGATGGCAGTCGATTTGACAGCTTTTAATATTCGCACACAGCTGGTAAGGCTCGAGATTGAACAAGAACCAAGATGTCATAATGTAGTAGTATTGTTTCGCTAATATACAACCTTAGTTGTACGCCGAATTACTCCAATACAAGTTTTTGGTAAGTCGGGAGGCCCGACGGTTAGGCCCTAAAAATAAATTTAACTCTACGTCTTTCGGGAGTTACAATATAAACTTTCCCTATTTCTGTTCGTTTGTTTTGTTTAAATATATAGTTTTAGGTTTCGGTAATAATTTGACATTCGCAGTAGGTACTTACCCCATCCGTACATAAACATGGTTGAACCCTAGTATTCGTCCCAGTATAGCATTCAAATATTCACCCGTAATTTTTTCTCTAGTAATAATTAGTAGGTACTTATTCATAAAACTGCGGCATCCTTTTAGCTTCAACTGTTTCCAATTAAATCTCTTATAATAACCATTATAAATAAACATAAAAGTTGAATAAGTACTTAAAAATAAAGAAACGAAAAACGGTTTCCATTAATTTGGAGTGCAATTCCCGGCGCACGCGATCCCGCTTCACCTTTCGTGACCAAACTCGAAACTTGGGTAACCAACTTGCAATATAATAAATCGGGCTAACCTATATTGAGTGAAAAATATACCGCGATTCAATCCACACGGTGAAACTATTCGAATAATACTATCGAGGAAACTTTCTGCGCTCCGCTTTCGATATGGTCTCACCTCGCCACGATGCAATTTTTTTCAGAACTGAATATGAAATGTATTGATATTGAAACGATATTTTTAGTCTGAAAGCTTGCATTGGTTTTATTTGGGATATTCATTTCTTTTTTCAGCTCGAGTAGTTTTTAGGCTGTGAAGTAACAGATGAGATAACCGCTACTTTAATGTCATCGTGTTAATATAATATTTGCTGTATTTTTATAACTTTATATCGTTAGAGGCAATGATATTATAAGTAAAAAGGTGTAGATAGGTTACCTACACAACATTCGATCTTCAAAAGCGGCACACTAACACACACATAAATAACTAAATATTGCAATAGTACACTACTTTATGATTAGACGTCAAGACAGGATGGCACGATTCGACTATCGCGAACGAAAAAGAGACAAATGGAATTGCGTGAGTGACTCGTCTAGTGTAGTAGAAACGATGTAGAATAAATTAATCAGATATGACATTTTACCTTACACCGTGACTTATGCCTAAAATGCGATTCACTGATGAGTTAATAAGTAATAATAATATTCAAGTAGACGAAGTCGCTATAAAAATGCAACATTAACAAAACCGTAAACAAATTACATCCAAAACAGGAAACGCAGATGTTTTTAAAAAAGTGTATCCCTTGCCAGACATGTACTTGTCTTCGACTTTAAAATGGATGGAGCATATTTTATTCGATTTATTCGGTTGCCATAATTCTTCATTTCTCTGTTTGCGGACTATATCCACCCACTGGATGCACCTTAGTTCATTTGTTGGAAATCTAGAAACAATTAATTTATTGAATACTTACACTTAAAGATAAACATTCTACTTTACCACACACTAAAATTTATATTTTGATTCAATGTAGTAATATAATATTTAATTTATCCTCCCTCATCATAACAAAAATAAAAATATACATTTGAGTATAAATTATAATATAATTATGCCACCATTTGTACCTACTGTCAGGCAACTGACATGTCTGTTTCTTAGGCATCATTTTACTCTATGATCGGTAATGACATTTTAGGAATATAATGTTTGATTTGTTAAAATATTAAGATAAATAGGATTTTACGAATGATATGTGATTCCTTGACTTTTAGAAGTTTTGCTTGTATAATTTGTGCAATATCTCACAACACACGACGGCATTTTCGGAAGTTTAGGGTCACTTTTAATGCACTCGGTACTTGAAGTGCACCCGTTGACGCTGGCAACGCAACACTGAGGTCAAGTCTGGCTAATTAGCCACATTTTAACGTGTCGCTTGCTGAGCGCTTATAACCTATCTACACCTTTTTACTTATAATATCATTGGTTAGAGGTGTCTAAGCAACTAACATTTTCTTCCAATTGTAAGCTTGGAACGGATATACAAGGCTCAACATTGAATTTATTAATAAAAAGACTGCTTACATTAGCTTGGTGTGTATCTACTTCTACTTCTAATTAAATCTGTCTAATGAGTAGGTATAATTTTAACTCACAAGTTCCACCATTCACATAAAAAATAATTGAAATATTTTTATTTGCAAAAATATTCATTTCTTATTTTTTTATTTAAACCTTACCATGTCGTTTATAATCGCAAGACAAAAAATAATTTGTTTATTTCATTTTTAATTTAGTTAAATTCCGAGTGGTTTAAACGGATTACACGAATTCGTTTACACACCTGTATAAAGAATGCAATTTCTTCACTTAAGAGTAGAGTTGATATTAATCTTACTGCTAGTCCTTGAAAACCTGTGACTAGAGACAAATATGTTGGTTCTATTTTCAATTTCATGATAGATGCGTATTCATCAATTCACGTTGTATCCGAATTGATACATACAAATTACTGTACTTTACCAGTCAGGCTATGCAGTCAGAAAAGAATATTGATATTATCCTATCAATTTCACATCACTTCTATGGCTCCAACACGTAGGTACAGTCGGCAAAACAGATGTGTATGCAAGTAAATAACGACATCCGTATTTTGGCAGGAGATGGACCAAGTATTCTCTAGGTTGAACGTGGCTTTGACATAAGCTATTATGCACCCAATTACAATGACAGTTATCTGAGTTGTGCATAGTTCTTTGCCTGTTACGTTGCCTACATGCCTACATACTTAACTCTTTTGTCGTATAATCATCACCATCAACTCAGCTTATCACAGTTGGGCCATAGGCTTTCTTCAAGTTACGTCACAACGTCATTACCGTGTGCAAATTCATAAATTACAATCATGATCTCTGGCAAGAAAAATATTTAAAACTAGCTGCCCGGACAGACTTAGTTCTGTCAAAGTTATTGGCCTGTAGTAGGAAAAGAAAAGTGTTGTTTTTACTATTTTCCACGCAATTTTTATATTTTTTCTCTCCATAAGAACCTTCCTTGTGCCTTAAGGAATATATAAAAAAAATGCCGAATTGGTCGAGCCGTTCTCAAGTTTTACGCTTAGTAACTAACACATTTGGCGATTCATTTTTATTTATATAGATAGATAGATAAGTGTCAATATGTATCGTCTGACTGTTAATGTAAACTAAACTTACCTATCACTTGTGGTATGTCCTACTGTGTGGTCTTGGCCATGAAATAGTTTAAAATATTTAAAAAAAATATCTAGCGTATCTAGTTTAGTTGAGGTTCCAACTAACCCAAGTTGTATTATTACTTAAAGTCATGCACAGTTTACAAACAGTTATGACGTGTTTAATTGTTTAGCCTTAAGTTAGCAATCACCCCCAAAGGTCGGTTCATTCCCCACGAGAACAATATAGACTTATTTTAAACATTTAACTAAACTTTCGCAAAATTACAAACAATACAAACTATGTTTACTTTCAATGAAACGGCGATAACTAATCCCGCAATAGAAATCCTTTTCCAATTTAACTTTGTAATAGCAGTGATAGCCTAGTGGTGTAACCGTCGGACTGCCAAGTCATAGGTCTCGAGTTTGAACCCAAGGCACACACCTCTGACTTTTCGGAGTCATGTGCGTATTGTATAATTATCACTAGCTTAAAAACGGTGAAGGAAAACATCGTGAGGAAACCGGCATGCCTGAGAGGTATTTCTCGAAGGCATGTAAAGCCAAGTCAGAGGCCCATGGGCCGCATTAACTCTGAAACCAGGTTAGTCACTAACCACACGAAGAGAAGAGAGGTTTAACTTTGTAACAATAATAATACAAAGTCGAAGCAAGAAATACCATGTTATTGCAAGGTTTATAGGAATGTGGGCAACGCTCTCGACGAGATCGTTCGAAGACAATGGAACACTAATGAATTTACCGTGTGTACTTGTAGCTCATATTATATTAAGACAATCTTCAGTGCTACTTAAGTTCTCAAGTTAACGTAATTACTTTATTTTTTCTTTGAAATATAATATTGCTGTCCCCGTCTGCATTATTGTCTATCCAGTTGAGACAAGAGGTTGGTAATTCTATAAACGTTATTATAATATTATTTTGTATTAATAAGCCCATGTACTTTAATATGTAAATACAAAACGAATTAAGTGCTCCGACAGTTTCAAGTTAAATTTTGATATAATTATGAATTTAAAATAAAAATTCTTATCAAATGAAAATATATCTTATAAACTTTACATAATAGAATGAATCAGATTCACAATAAATGCTATAGCACAAAAAATATAAATGAAAGGTCGATAAAACTGCACTATCTATTAACAGATTGTAAACCCATCGGTTTCTACAAACATAACACCTTTTCTTCAAGTCGATTTTTACGACTTCCCAGCGATTTATGACCAGCTGAAATTTATTATCTACACAGAAGTATTTCCCGTGCTGTTTATGTGTGAAATATTATTTTTGTATGGGATTATTACACACATTTCTCGTTAACAGTTGTCTTGTAACGAACGCCGCTTACTGACACAACCTCTATGTAAGAATTCTACTTTCATCGTTAGGAAAATTACGAGAACTACAACCAGTACATTTATTAAATTATACCATAGTAATTACATAAACATAACATCACGCCTTGTATTCCGAAGGGTACAGCAGTGGTGTTTTTAGTACACCCTCGTTTCGTCGGTTATGTTTAAGTCTCATGTAATAGGGGGCGAGCATATTGCCATTAACCGGGCACAAATCCAATCTCCGGGCTGCTACTGAGAAATTCCTAATGGAAAACCCAATAACACTTTGCCCGACCAAGGGATCGAACCCAGGACCTCACGATCAGCAGTCACGCTTGCCACCACTAGACCAACGATGATGATGATGTAGGTAACTTACCGCAACATTAAGATAAATATCTCGAAAGTTTAGTAGTGTCTCCTGTAATTGCGTTTGTCTCATATTTTCAACGACTTTTATTGTGTTCTGAATAAAAGAATGAAATATGGTAAACGAAAGAAATTATTGCCCGTCCCTGTGGGCAATGTCTGGCAACTTTTATCCGCATTATATGTCAGACGCTTTGCAATTTTTATACAACTCTAAGATTAAATTTTATTCACACGCCATTCTGTTTCACTTTACCGAACAGTTTTACGTTAACCGCGTGTTTGATATTCACGTCACAGCACTCCAGCGGCTTTGTATGTACATTGTACATGTGTATTTGATGTCACCTTGTAATAAGGGTCAGTCAGTAGTATGACACATGACATGATGTTAATTTAGATAGAAACGCAAGAACCCTGAAAGGGCGTTCTGAGGCGGGCAATAAATTATAATGCGTATCCGATATTGAAACTGTTACCTACTTGAGCACACAGCTTACGTAACAGTGGATCTCTTGAGATGGTTTGGTCACGTAGAGAGGATGGACGAAAGGAGATTAACGAAACAAGTGTACAAGGCGAGTGTGAACGGAACAGTTGGAAGGGGCCGACCTCGGCGAACATACTACAAACAAATCGCAGACGTTCTCAAAAAGGGCCAGGTTGGTAGCACCCTAAACCGACGAGCATGCATGAGAAGGTTAATGAATGTAGATGAAGCGAAAAGGGTGTATCGGGATCGTAGCAGGTGGATAGTATCTGCCTACCCCAATGGGAAACAGGCGTGATTGTATGTATGTATGGATCTTACAAGAACTATCGTAAATAATGCAAAATTAATTCAACTACTAAAGAACCAATCAATTTTCATTTACGTGGATGAGCGGATGTATGCTGAAGTAGTATGTTCGGTTGGATAGTTGTGAGGCGTAAGGGCGGGTGCGGTGGCACATGCAAAACGATTGGCCCTTGTTGTTTGATTTGCCCGACCTGGTTGCCGGCACCCGTTCCGCATGGCTGGCTCTGCACACTCTGTTTATGTTGCTTTATAATGTTAGTTTGCCCTCTTTCATTATGATTCGAATGCAAATGTGCCCACAGTTATGTTTCGTTGAATCATTTACGGGCTTATTAAATGCGAACGAATGAGTTTCAACATTAGGCTGAATATAAAAATAAAATAGAGGCTAGATATTATAATGTAGAGGATATTAATTAACTAAAGAAAACTCCCCTAGTGTGTATATTCTCGCTTGCTGTTAAATACATAAAATTCTCCACCACGCCATTTATAACGCTCAAGCGATCTTAAGATGGCAGAGGAAATGAAGAAATTTCCTTGTTCGGTGAGATTTTATACAAAGTGAGGGAAATCGCATTGAGGGTATGAGACACGGTCGTTTCCCTCAGTGTCCTTAATTGTGAAATATAATGAATATCTATTTTCACTATACTGAGGTTGTAATTCTGACGGTGATACCGCGAATCGTTGTTCTTCGGAGCCTTGTCAGACAACGGCAAGGGGACAGTGATGGTCCTTCTGGTTTCAAGGAGCTTCACCTTTACATCTAAAATATAAAGCTTATCTAACTGGGACTGTCTCCCATTATATACTTGTTATCCTCTACATCTGGATCCTGTTATGAGAACTCAGCCGGTTGAATTCCTTTTACAACAAGTTTTCTACTATAGTTGCCGGCATGTAACTTGGCAAGAGTAGAGAAGAGAATTCCTCTCCTTTCTTTATTTCTACTAAACAGACATTTTATAAAAATAAATTAAGGCAATAACCATAAAATAATGACAAGCAATAAAAGTGACATTTTTTTTGCACCAAGTGTACATGCGCAAACTTACTCCATCTACATCAAAACCTTGCCAAGTTACGTGCCGAAGACTATACGTTAGTTTACGTCTTACATTGTCTAAATAATTGTGTTTTATCGGCTCAGTGGAATTGCGTTCAGTTCATGTGGGATCACGTTGCTTAGTTGCTGTAGGTCAGTGGCGTAATGGGTCACGTGCGAACGGGCGCAATTAGCTCAGTGCGGTATTGGTGTTGCCGTAAAAATGCGGATCTGATACTACGCGTATAAACTGGTAAGAACACAAAGTTTATTGAAACACTGCTTTCTTTCAAGTAAATGCTAGATGCCGTACGGGCGCAAAAGGAAATAATGAAAAGGACAATTATGCTACAAATTCTATAGTGAGATTAGCTAGCTAGAAAGCGGCTTTGGCTGGAGAACCTTAAGGTGTCGCCAATAACTGCCCGGTTACGTGGAAACGATCCGCAAGAAACATCTACAAGCAGCCCAATCCTTATCTATACATATAATAATCCTTACTAATATTATAAACGAGAAAGTTTGTATGTATGGATGTATGGATGTTTCTTACTCTTTCACACAAAAACGGCTGAACGGATTTGAATGAGATTTGGCACACAGATAGACTATGCCCTGGATTAACACATAGGATACTTTTTATCCGGGTACATCAAGTAGTTCCCTTAGGATGCGGGTGAAACCGCGGGTCTAGTAGAAAAAAAAAGAATGCGGCACAAGTATGGGACTTCTTTTACTTAGGCATTTATACCTCTCTATAATAAGAAAAAGGACGACACGTTTGGTGCAGTGGCTGAGCGGTTGGCTTCTGCGCTATGGGTCGTGGGTTCGATTCCCGCACGGATCTAATATTTGTATGGCCTACAAATAGTTGCTTTGGGTCTGGGCGTTTGTGCACATAATGATTTGTGTCTGTAAACGAACCCACGATACAGGAGAAATCCTAGTGTGGGGTAAAGAAAAAAAAATGTAATGAATTAACCTTTCAATAACCGCTAATTAAAAATAATATAAGAACACTAAGTTCTCAAGGGATTTAGAAGCTTTGTGACTTACATATTTATATTTGTGTTAATTCTCTTGGTCTGAAAGCAGCCACATCAACTGCTTTCTGGTTAGGTAACGTCTAGTAAGTCATTCCGTCTACAGGTCACATTGCCACGTTCACAATTGATGTTCTACCAGTAACAGAATTCGCCCTTTCACGGTGACATTGGCAATCCGCTGGCGAACGGATTCGCGCCCGATTGCACACCGCTCCAATACAGCTACAGCCACTGTGCAAATTACTGTAGTATCTTATTTGGTCATATCGTACCGTGGACTGTGTGGACAGCTTCGTTAGCAAATAAAATCAACTGTTGTGATTGAGTGTTCATTCGCTTGATTGGAATTAGAATGACGTATACGTTGAGCTAAAAAATGACAATGGTGCATTCTCTTGTTCACCAACTAAACTAAAATTAGAGAATTGCTATCTTTTACTTATGCTGGGGCTACATTAGCGGGCTACGGCGAATATTCATGTTAACGCGATGAGTGTGGCTGGTTAGATCGTTGCAACGCGTAGTATTCGGGCGAAGACGATGTACTATTGAGGCACTGTCGGTAAACTGGCGCGCATCAAAGGGATTTGTCGCGACAATATTCGGTTGGGCGGCTACACCTACGTTACTTCTGTGTCGTCCAGACTTTGTAGCGGACAACAGAGAAGAACACAATCCGGAACGATGAATCTTCGCCCGCCTAATGTAGACAAGAACATCGCGTATGCCCATACACGATGTTTTAGCGCGCCAACACGACACGAATCTTCGCCCGCTAATGTAGCCCCAGCATTACAGACAGCGTGAGAAAAGGGTGGTGATAGATAAGAACTAAGTTAGAGATGTCAAACTAGTTTACGCCTTCAACTTGACAGTGTTTTCAGTCGACACGTTCTGATGTACCATCTAAATTTGTATGGAGTTTTAGTTCCACTAAATTTGACAGCTCTTATTTATGCCCGTCTCTTTCTTATTTTATGGGAGTGAAAAAGATGGCAATAGCCTTAATTAAGTTTAGTTTCTGCACGACAGAATCTACAACAAGGAGAGCATGGTAAACGAGTTTTGTTTAAAAAAAACCAACCAAGGCGACGCCCCCGAGATCCTTGGTTATCCAATAACGAAAATGCAGTGCCATTTTCTTTTCCTTGTGATCACTTTCGATGCGCTTATGCTAAGCGACCCAAGCGCACTAAAATATTCGTATCCTAATACCAAAAATCTCTTTGAAATTGAATGAAGCAATCACTTAATACTGAAGATGTTTCGTTCCAAAGCAAACAATCAAAACGCATCTCATTACTCCGAGATTAGCAACAGACTCGCTTAATGCAGCTCAATTTAGCGATTCATAGAGAGATATATCTCAACCTTGACTATTTGAGTATTTGCTACGGGATCGCAAAAGCAGTAACTTTAAACTTTAATGCGCTTGCAGCAGTCGCTTTAATAACGACTCAGCGCTTGTACACCTGAAGATTAAGCGAATTATATGCAATTGTATTCCATATGCCTGTATTAATTAACTCTATTAATCATTCATATTAAAATTGACGTCATAATGTTAAATGGGTGGTTTGGAACTATCAACAGCAATAATTAATTTGGTGGAATTAATTTTAACCGACGTTTGTAATAAAATATGTAACATTGTTAAAGTACTTAATTTTACAGTTAAGTACTTAAGTAAGTACCCTTTTTTGGGTAATATCTATTATTACCAATTAACCTTACAACGTTATAGGTTGTTGAAAAAATATTCTCAATATAGATACTTACGAAACTTTTCACAACAATAGATATATTATTGGACTTAGTTTCAAAATTGGAACAACTTTTTTGTTCTTATTATGTGTAAGTATTTGATTTTTAGTGCATACATATTGTTCGTCTAAAAATAAAATTTTATTCAAAAACCTTTACATAACTTTTAGAATAGCTTAAAAAATATGCCACAATGGTCGGTTCAGACAAATAATACCTACTGTGACGTTAATTTAGCAACAAAGTATTTTTTGTCTCTATAATTATCGTGTGTAATTTAATAATCATAGCCTGACATTTGAGGCCTTATCAGTGAATATACGGTGTACCATACACACGGCCTTTTTATGCTTTCAGGGATAATAACTGGCTAACCTGGAACTAAAGTGGTCTATGTAACATTTTTGGCTAAATCCATCTATGAGCATCTTTGAACATAAAAACGATAAATAAATCCGGGCAAAAGTGGTCTGTGTCATTAGTTACGTCATCAAAATAAGGTTATCATTAAAATACCACTTTAGAATTTATTTGATATTTTAAAATTTTAAATTTCTTAACTGGATTTTTCGTTTGTTATTTGAAAATGTTTATTTTGTATCATAGACCACTTTAGTTCCAGGTTAGCCAACTGTGGACTATTCTGAAAAATATAATTTGCTATATTACACAAATTCCTTTTAATATTTTCTTTGCAGAAATATCTGTTTGCCAAATAAGACACTTCTAAATATAGTAACATTAAAGGTATAATTTCAATACAGCCTCCTTTTATGTCGATAAATATAATGGCAGTCTGAAGCGGCTTGCGGCATGAATGAATGACATCTGTGTAGGTCTTAGCACGGCATCTTACCTTCATGTACGTTTTTATGTTCAACATTACTTTGAAACTGTTTTATGAATTTCAAAGGTGATTTTACTGACCCAGAAAAAAGCAAATAACAGAATATAAACCTCGTGTATAATGGAAGATGTAACTGTGGCAAGAAATGTAATACTTAACTGAGCTAAGAAATAGGATCTTGATTGAAAAATTTGATAGGATTTTCATTGAAGAGGAAACACAGAACTTCATGTTTGTTCGTATTGCGTGTCTTTTTTTTTATTTGAATTGGGTTTGCTCTTGACTCTAGTCTAGGTCAGAGGAGACAGGGACACAGTCTACGATGGATTGAGCTTACCCAGAAGAAGCCCGTTAACTCTAACTTTGAAGAGTTTCAGGTTGAATGCGTTCGGGAACACAGACACAGGTAGTGAGTTCCACTCTTTTCCAGTGCGCATTATGAAGGATGTTTGGAAGCGCTTAGTGCGAATTGGTAGTCTGTTTACTAATACATAACATAACATCAAGCCTTGCATTCCGTGAAGGGTTCGGCAGAGGTGTTTTTAGTACAACCTCGTTTCGCCAGTTATGTTTAAGTCCCCTAAAAAAGGGGGCGAGCCTATTGCCATTAACCGGGCACAGACTCCGTCTGCTACTGAGAAATTCCTAATGGAAAACTCAATAACACTTTGCCCGTCCTAAGGATCAAACCCAGGACCCCATGCTCAACAGTAACGCTTGCGACCACTAGACCAACAAGGCAGTTAATATCAATGATATTGTTCGAAATCTGAGAAAGTTGTTTTATTTTAGGAAACGACGTTGTGAAAGTATATATGAGGAAAATTGAGTCGGTTAACTGACGTATTAGTAGTTCGCCTTCGTTGCGTGGTACTTCCCGAAGAGCGAATATTTGTAGAAAACGTAAAGTTTAAATATAAATTACTAGCGGCCCGTCCCGGCTTCGCACGGGTGGACATTGTTCCCGTTTTTGCAACATTTTTCATTTGTGCTCCGCTCCTAGTGGTCGAAGCGTGATGTTATATAGCCTATAACCTTCCTCAATAAATGGACTATCCAACACAAAAAGATTTTTTCAATTCCAACCAGTAGTAGTTCCTCAGATTACGATGTGTCAGACCCAAAGTCCTTAGCAAAACTTAATGAGTGGGTAGAGGAACTTCAAGTATACTCCACCAAGAACATAATCTGCTTAGTTGTCAGCAATAAGATTGACAAGCATATAATTTTGGGACCCAGTGCATAATACCAGCAAGCACATGGGGTCACCCACGCGACGGCGCAACGAATATTCCCAAGGAGGGTTGATGTCAGGCAGGCGGCCGGTCATAAAACAATAAGCCAAAACCTCTAACAACATGGATTTATGAAATACATGTTGTGCCGACCCCACCTAGTGTGGGATAAAGGCAGGAAGAAGAAGTAGTTCCTGAGATTAGCGCGTACAAACAAACAAACTCTTCAGCTTTATAATATTAGTATAGATTATGATCATGGCATGCTTAAATGGTAATAAAGAACCTTAAAAACAGTATCATCATATTGATTTTAAATAAACCTATCTCTGGAAGTAAATATTGACACTAACATCTTATGCGCTTTCCTATTATTACTATTGTAGCAAGTATGTACGTACTTACTTTTTATATGG
Source organism: Amphipyra berbera (assembly GCA_910594945.2). Taxonomy (NCBI): domain Eukaryota; kingdom Metazoa; phylum Arthropoda; class Insecta; order Lepidoptera; family Noctuidae; genus Amphipyra; species Amphipyra berbera. The sequence continues at coordinate 9,614,272 of OU343122.1, read as the reverse complement.
AGAGAACAGTCTGTGTATTCCAGTCCCAGGAAAAATAAAAATAAATTGTCTTGTAACAAGTTTCATTAACTGCCATTACCGTTCATTCAATCAGTGCCCTGTACAAAACAGCCATATACGTGTACTTGTAACACGAGGTTGTTACTTACAAACTGTGCACTCCTGTACAGTCATGTGCAAAAATATGATAAGGTACATGTTTTTTTACACAATTTTAGCAATTTTCTTCTTAAGAGGTATCATAAATGATAAACGATTTTTTTTATTTCAGTAAATAAATCTATTACAGACACAATTACAAGTCAATGTAATGTTTTTATATAATTATATCAATTATTTTTATAAGAAAACTAGCGGCTCGTCCCCGGCTTCGCACTGGTGGACATTTTTCCCGTTTTTGCAACATTTTTCATTTATGCTCCGCTCCTATTGGTTTTAGCGTGATGTTATATAGCCTATAACCTTCCTCGATAAATGGACTATCCAACACAAAAATATTTTTTCAATTCCAATCAGTAGTTCCTGAGATTAGCGCGTTCAAACAAACAAACTCTTCAGCTTTATAATATTAATATAAGAAAATAAACATCTTCAATGTTGTAGAATAGCTTCCATTTAGGTAGAAGAATTTTCAGAATCGATCTGGTAGGTTGTTTCCGAGAGCATCCTGACTTCCACATAAAAACAAGATTTCTTCAAATATGTATTACAAAGAGTAGGTACTAGTCTTTGTAATATTTGTATAAATAAATTTCACAAAACAAGTTAACACGCAAGTAAACCTAATATCTTCTAAGCATACGACACCATACTTCAAGATTTCAATAACTACTTCCAATATTCATTCCGGATCTTGCTTCTTGTGTAATATACAGATAGGTACATCTCATTGCACGTGACTGTACTCGTTAGGGCTGCGACTTGCGTGTTTTCTTAAGAGTTATCATTACGTTGACGTGGGCGAGCTGGCTGACGCAAATCGCGATCACGGTTCACTTGCTTATTTTAACTATGTTTTTTACGTAGTTGGAATAAGGACTTATTTTTATTTTGTGCCGTCTTTGTAGTTAACTTTAAACGAAGTAGTTTACTTATAAGATTCCAGCTTTTGTTTTCATCTCCTATCGTGTAATTAAAGTCGATTCATCGGGGCCTACTGCAGTCACTGCAATTTGTAAGTCATAATCAGTTATAAAAAGTACAACAAAATCGTTTCATTTGTTCTTGAATGGATAGCGTACAAGCATAAGATTAATTAAACAACAACGATATCATTGTACCGACGCACAGTTGCTTTAATTAAATGTAAATGAATCGCAAGTCAACTGCATGCGGAGAGGTATATATTCTAGGTAGGTATTATTAGTTCTCAGTAACAAGAACGACGCGCGACGCCGTCTCATTTCTTGGAAACACAATGATAAATTAGTTAATTCCATTCGTATTTTGCTCTACATATTGACATTTCATATAATAACACTTCTTGATAAACAAATACAGTAAAATTTGAAAATAATTGTTTATTTATCTTCAGAAGGCAATAATATATCTAGCACTAAAATATTCACACAATTTTGATAATAATAACAAATAATTCGCAGCGAATCTGCACGAAATCCAATATGCATGTACTCACAATTGTACATAAATTATGTAACAGAATTGAAAACACGTCGGATGGAGAACCTCGTGTAAGATTTTTTGTGAAATCGCAGTTAATCGTGCGTTCTCTTAAACCGTTGATCCACGGCTCACGACACGACACGACAAATTCTGCTGAAGGATCGTTCCCACTAGTTCTATTGAGATTTGTTCCATGAAACTAGTGCGAGTTTTTTTTTTCTCGGTAGTTCTATTTGATGTTGCGACGGAACTAGTGAGGAAAAATATTCGTAGGTGTTCCATTTGACGTAGTAGTGGAACTAGTGAGAAAAAATATTCCCAGTAGTTCCACTTGACGTAGCGATGAAACTAGTGAAGAAAAATATTCCTAGGTGTTCCATTTGACGTAGTGATGGAACTAGTGAGAAAAAATATTCCCATGGTTCCACTTGACATAGCGATGAAATTAGTGAGAAAATATTCCCAGTGTTCCATTTGACGTAGTGATGTTACTAGTGAGAGAAAATATTCTCAGTGGCTCCATTTGACGTAGTGATGGAACTAGTGAGGAAAAAATTCGCAGTGGTTCCATTTGACGTAGTGATGGAACTAGAGAGGAAAAATATTCCCAGTGGTTCCATTTGATATAGAGATGGTACTAGTGGGAAGATAAAGTCGTAATAGTTTCATGGAACTAATCTCAATAGGATTAGTGGGAACGATCCAAACGGTTATTTAAATGTATAAATTGATTAAGTTACACAATATCAACGTTTGGTTACAATACAGGGTGGAAATTTGAGATGAGGCAGTAAGAGCAGATATCTAAACCGGTGTAGCTAGAAAAAACGTTCTCAGGTGACTGTCATTTTAAATATTGTCATTTAAAAAAGAACGTAAAAACATTATGCATAATACCGTAATACGCATCAACGCACCATTCAGTGAATCTAACAACAAAAAAGAAAAAGTCAAATACGCCAGTATTTTTCTTGGCGCGACTTTCTCCAACGTTTGAAGCGTTCTTTTAATCAGATTATGTAGAGCGGGTGTTATGTTGTGATAACATCAGAGTCTGTTTATCATTGCGAGTGTGACCGGAGGCCGCGACGGAAACTCAATGCCGCGCTCCTCACAGCAACAGGTAGCCAGTGTCTTTAGTACCACCTGCTTTTATACAAGGTAGCTACTTTGTTTTTGTGATTGTTAATGAGCGACTTTCATTTGTTTACATTCAGTTTACGATTTGCCCAAATTAATTCTGTTAATTGTTATACTTTAAGATAAACTTACGAAATGTACATAGATAATATTGACTTGAAACTTTGATTTTCAATCTACAATCAATATATATCTTTTAATTCTATGCTTACGGTACCCAGCAACACTGAATAATTTGCTAATATCCAATTAATAAAACCAATACTCTGCTTAATTTGGTTACAAATTAACGTGGAAATGACAACGTGTAAAGTACTATACATATACAAAGTAAGCGTTTATTAATGTCTCATTACCGAGCAAAAGCCTCTTTCCGCTTTGAAGTTTATACAAGGAGACGTGAAACGGAGTCACGTTCAAACGTCGACTGAAATCACAGTATATATAGGTACTGAAGTTAAACACAAAGATATGAAGTCATCCTTTCGATATGCAAGCAGATTCAATATTAATCCAATCTGGATGACGTTGGGGACCTTCTGACCTTTATGCAGTTGGTACGTGCTGGACTAGGTATGACGATATCGGTTTCTTCCAATCACATCGTTGTCTAAAAGTATTACAAGGACGCCTGCAAACGTCATTCGCCCTTTAAGCATGTGGAACAATCTGTTGCTAGATGCACAAGTGAGACAGCTAGATCTGCAACACAAATCACTGTTAGATTCTCGGACGTGAAGAAATGTAATGAATCTCAATTAGGTTCTAAGGCCCCTACGCGAAATGTGTGTGACTATAGGTAAAATCGTTTTATGATAATTGTGCAAAACATTTCCAAACTTTTAAAGAGCTCAAAACTTTCAAGTACCTAAAGGTGAAAGAACTTATAATGTGTCTGTCGTCTTATAATTTTGTTAATAACATTCTCTTGTTTAAAATATTCTATTCTAACGTACAGCTACTTGCAAAAGTTTAAATAAAGGACCCCGAGATCACATCTCACCAGTCTCTTAACTTTGATACGTTTTCCGCAAATCTGTTTCTGTACGAATAAACAAAGTTACACTCAAAAGCGTTCTTAATAATATGTCTCGTTTTAATTTTAATTAAGAGTCAGCATTGTTTAGAATATATCAGAAACCAAGCTGCAGAGGTGTTGATTTTGTGTCTTGTAGATTTTTGTACATTGCGAATGGTAAGACAACTTGAGATTTCCCTCGGGATTGCCTGAGCTCCGATGCTCACTGCAAATATTTGACCGCCTCCGTCGATCCTAACCATAACAGCTGGAATGTTTGTGCAGGACCGATATATTTCTAAAAATAACTTTAGATATTCACAAGTGTTATTTTATTTACCTGTTTATCAGTAAAACGTTAAACAGGATAACCAAATATTATTGTAGGACTGACTGAATACGGAACATCGAATTATTTGTAACAATGACCTACTTTCTGCTTGTACCGATGTTAACTTCGTAACATACGTAATGGAATACATTGATAAAAAATATTGTTAGATTTATGTGTGTGCGATAGAAGTATGTGTAATTGAAAGGAAAATTGGGTACCGTCGAAAATCCTAGCGAGTAGGTACAAGAAACAAAATGTTTCATGAAATTATTTTGTAGATATAATTATTTGATATAGTCTTGGAACAAATAACAATAATTTGATGATAAAATATATATTATATCAAACAAATAGTAGTACTTACATAAAAGCTTTACCCAGTGAGTCATTGAAATGTCTGTAATATGTACTTATACTACTAGTCTCGTAATTTAAGGAAATGTATTTCTGCATTCATGACCTGATTTAATTATACAGAGCGCACTCAGGTAGGAGACTTATTTAATAAACATATGATGTTAGGTATACATTTTAATTAATTAATATTAGTCCTTCGTTTTTATTTGTCATTACACTAAACCATAAATTAAATTACTATCCATGTCGGAGTAAGAGTCCCTTTTGATAAACAAACAACCCACCGTAACAAAATTAAGTCGGTCAGAGGATTTTTTTGTTGTAAATAATAATATTAAGGCATTTAAAAGGGATAGTCAGAGGTAATGTTATACACCAAAATTTTACCAGTGACGTTTTTCCTTTCATGTAATAGTGGGCGAGCGAATTTCCATTTATAGCGCCAAATACCAAACACCGAAATGTTACAAAAAAAAACTGGAAATCCTAATAATTGTGTCCAACCCGGGAATCTTACCCAAGACCTCAGATTTGACTATGCGTGCCGGACGATTACGCGGGGCGACGGCGGCGGCCGCAGTTGCTGGTGGTGCCGAGTGGGCGAACCAACTTGCTGCAGCCGCTGACGCGTGCCTTGCGCACGCTCGTCGCGGTAGCTGAACAGACTCATATATTTTCGTGTACATTGAGCGAATTCATAAGGGCTACTTATTGGTTATTATGTTACGAAATAATTATTTGAAATAAAAAACTATTTAGGCTTGTAAATGTTAATGTAAAATGTTATGTAATAAATAAATTTGGCAGCCGCGCTGGTAGCAACTAGACCAATGTGGCGAACCAGTTAAAAGATTATTTCAATTTCCATTCACGCCTTCAAAAAGTTAGTTCTCTATTAAATGTGTATGTAAGTTGATACTATGGTACTATGAGAGTATGTAACTGCCTCTTTGGTCTAGTGGTGACAAGCGCGACTGCTGATCGCGAGATCCTAGGTTCGATCTCCAGATCGGGGTAAGTGTTATTGGGTAAGTGAAATTCCTCAGTAGCAGCGCGGACTTTGGATTTGTGCCCGGTTGATAGCAATAGGCTCGCCCCCTATTACATGAGACGAACATAATGGCGAAATGCGGGCGTTACTATATACCTCTGCCCAACCCTCTTGGAATACAGGCGTGATGCTTGGTCGTATCTACATAACATATTATGTAGATACGACCAAGCAACAGCGGTGATATTTAATGAGGCGATCTTTTGAGGCATTCTGAACCATTGCATCTTATTTCAAGTGTGTATGTACATTTGTATTTATATATAATCTATTCTCAAAATCCAATAAACTGAAGTCATTGGAACGCTTCATATGACTTTGCATCGTTCGACTTGGGTCACATAAAACGATTTTTTTATGTATACATAATAGACTTAGGAGATTGAAGTCGGTCCGTTTTTTTTGATAGCTTAGATCCTGCTAAACATGTTGATCACATATTGAAAAAAAAAACGTATTCATAGACTCATAACGTAATATTAACATATCATAACATAACATCACGCTTGTATTCCCCGAAGGGTTGGGCAGAGGTAACACCTTTATTTCGCCGTTAAGGCCGTGGTCGCACTGGTACGTCGACAGCGACGCGACGGCGATTTCGTGAACAAATAAATTTCGCTTGTCGCTTCTGCAGTGCGGCCACGGACATATGTTTCTATGAGTTTGTTTTCACGAAATCGCCGTGGCGTCGCTGTCGCCGTACCAGTGCGGCCCCGGCCTAAGTCCCATATAATAGGGGGAGAGTCTATTGCCATCAATCGGGCACAAATCCAAACTCCACACGGAAAAACCCAATAACACTTTGCTCGACCTGGGGATCGAACCCAAGACCTCACAACCAGCACTCGCACTTACCACCACTACAGCAACGAGGCAGTTACGTAATACTATGTTTATTTACCGGATATGAGGAACCCCTATTCTTGCATAATATAATGTTAACATAGATGTTTCATTATAGTTACGCAACGTTTTAGAAAACAGTTTTTATATGATAATACTCTTTATTCAATGTGACTCTGTATATCCTTACTTAATAATATTATAAACGCGAAAGTTTGTATGTATGGATGCATGTATGGATGGATGTATGGATGTTTGTTACTCTTTCACGCAAAAACGGCTGAACGGATTTGGATGAGATTTGGCACACAGATAGACTATGCCCTTTTTTTTTTCTCTTGGGGATATCCTCATGGACTGTCCCCCGTCTGGGGAAGACGGGGGGGTGTGCCGGACTTTTACCGGCTAAAACCCCACGGTGTCCCTCCTTCTGATCTAAGGCCGGGGTCACGGGATTCGCTGTTGCATGCACCGCAACAGATAGACTATGCCCTGGATTAACACATAGGATACTTTTTATCCGGGTACATCAAGTAGTTCCCCTAGGATGCGGGTGAAACCGCGCGTAGTCTAGTTAAGAATATTTCACAAAGCCAAAACAAGTTTTTCAACCAAAATTAAACATCCAAAGTCGGCAAAAACACGCAAAAAGACGTCCCTTATTACAACTTCATCTGGACGTAATATTCCGTGAAATAATATTACGTGCTCGAACTAATAAGATTATCCAGTATCGATGTTTTCGCCTTCAACAGGTATTCTATCGTGCCGACTCGTGCTTACAACTGAATATACCCATGGCACAGTAATGTCCATTACACGTATGTATAAATAATTAAGCGGTTGTTATATATGGTGTATCATAAAGTAATAAGTTTATCCAGTAACGATATTTTCGTCGTTTTCAACAGGTAGTCTTAAAACTGTACCTACCTAATATCTATAAACATAACATCACGCCTGTATTCCCCGAATGGTTGGGCAGAAGTGTATAGTAACACCCTCATTTCGCCGTAACGTTTAGGTTCCATGTAATAGAGGGCGAGCCTATTGCCATCAACCGGGCACAAATCCAAACTCCGGGCTGCCACTGAAAGAAGAAAGAAGAAAGAAAGAAAAAGTATTTATTTTCCGCCCACGCGGACGCATACGGATCCTTAAAATTAAAAATATAATGTTTCTTAAAAATTGCGGAATTCTACACGGAAAAACCCAATAACACTGTCGGATCTGGGGATCGAACCCATCAGGACCTCACGATCAGCAGTCGCACTTGCCACCACTAGAGGAACGATGTAGTTCCTAATATCCATTATACGTAATACGTAATTGAGCAGTTGTCATTTGAACTAAAGCATGCAACACGGTTACTTGCTGTGTTACATCATACAGTAATACCCCGACTTACGCTACCCCGTTTTACGCGAATTCGGAGATACGCGGTTTTTCTTTTTGATCATCGCACGCATCGTCGTGTTCGGTTTACGACAAGTTCGAACGTGTTTCGTGTGGAATAACAAATCCAATTCCGTAAAACATTACGTACGCAGTGCAGATTCGGTTTATGACACAAACTTTATACGTATTTATATGCAAGGTCGAACCCCGACTTACGCGAATTCGACTTACACGGCTATCTCTTGGTCCCACCTATCGCGTAAGTTCGGGGTATTAGGTACTGTACTGAACAATTGAGTACAGCATCTAAGATGTTATCGATAATACATTATGTATATCGATATCATGTTTGCTGAACAAGACATGATTGTACAACACATGAATATATTGATGTGCAATTGGTTTGAATATATGCGGATATGGAGAACGAAATTTGTCGTGGGCTTACCAGACATGATAGATTCCTAACACATCTAGCCAACGAAAGGTAACGAACGATCGTCATTTAATTTTGTAAAATTTGACTTAACTTTGTATAGGACAAGTTCGATTTCATTCGGTTTTTAGCATTATCGAGCCACGTTTGTTGGTGTTCGATGGTTAGGTGTGTACGCTGCATATCTAGAATCCTCTTATACAGCTCCATTTTTTTTTACCAAATGCCTAACTTGTACATATTATTGTTTTACATTCTTTACTGGAAACAGGTACTTCCATTGTTATTTTACACTCTCTTACGTATCCCCTAAGAGAAATACGAGCGAAATATAAATATAAGAAACACTTAAAGTAAGGAGTATCGTTTTACATCGTCTCCCCTGTTTTATTTTGCTATCTACGAACGACTGTAAGTTCTTGTATCTACTACCTTTGTACAATGAAAGCTATTTTTACACTTTACTGCACCCTGTATTCATTCTAAGAATGTATGCATTTTATAACTAGCGGCCCGTCCCGGCTTCGCACAGGTGGACATTTTTCCCGTTTTTGCAACATTTTTCATTTATGCTCCGCTCCTATTGGTCGTAGCGTGATGTTATATAGCATATAACCTTCCTCGATAAATGGACTATCGAACACAAAAATATTTTTTTTAATTCCGACCAGTAGTTCCTGAGATTAGCGCGTTCAAACAAACAGACTCTTCAGCTTTATCATATTAGTATATAGGTAGATAACTAGTGTTATTTTGCTCCTTAGGAAACCTAGATTTAATATTAGTTGAAGATAAAACCATACATGTAATATTGACGAAAAAATCACCTGTTGACACATAACGATCCACCCTGTAGATAACCTGCGCTGCTGCTATTAATTGGAAAAGGTGAAAAAGAAGATAGATGGTAACACCTCATCGTCTAGCACCATTACACATATCTCTATGTTGACTCGTATATCTTGCGAGAGACGATAAGCAGCCAATGCGCCCCACATTGTATGTTTTTATTTCAATTAAAGTTTACTCTGGAAACCCGATTGGAAGATTAATTTTTATACAGTTCCAATTATTTCTATTTGCAATGCTTTTCTTTGTGAAATAGAATACGCATCAACATCAGCTTTCTTAAATATTTTAAAATTCTACTTTATAAATGCAGTTTCATTAAGAATAGAATAAATAAACGTATGTTGTAGTGGTAGTGAAGCTTAGACCATAGTGCGGACATCCGCATTAGGATACAGATTTTTTCAAAATATTTTCTTATTTGTGGTTTTTTTTTGTGCTACTTCGATAAAACTGTTAAAAAATTTCTTGAGGGTAATAATTTTTTTAAATAATTAAAAAATTGATTTTTTGACGTAGGTATGTTTCCTGCTGCCACTTGTAAACGCGAGTTTTTTTTCTAAAAAAAACACAGGTAAAGTATTTTGTCAATCATTACGGTGCGGAGTGCGCGGGTTGGAGCGGCCGCCTGCCACACGCTGCGGCAGTCGAGCGCCAGCCGCTACGCCGGAACCCGCACGGCTCGTAGCCCCGTAGCGCTACGACGACTACAGCCGTAGCGAGCGACCTCAACCAATGTAAAGTGAACAAGTCGTACTTTGTGAGTTGTTACTTTGTGACAAATGACAAAAAAAAAATAGGTCAAACTTTTTAACTAAACGGTCACTTAACTTGCTTGTATATTTCAAAGAGATTTCTTGTTAAACAACAATAAAAGTATTGTAAATATTAAATAGAAGTAAAAAATACTTTCTTGGCCTCTGTAAACAGCCCTAAGATAAATATATAATTGTATTGTAGCTTTCTCAGAACAAAATTCAAAAAGTAGAATTTTATGTTAATTTGCAATAATCGATAAAATTGTAATTATTCAGCATCTGGTCGAATAAATTACTCGTTAAGCCACAGAAATCTATACAGAACCGTTACAAAAGAATTAAGATTAACTGAGAAGACCGTTCGGAGGTAATTATCTCGATACAATCGTGATCAGAAAGCGTTATCTATTCACTAATAATAATCATTAGATACCCGTTACACCGAGTAAGTATGATTTGATTAGAACATAAAATATTAGACTGCTGTTAACCTTTCTAAATGAAAGAACTGTTTTAGTTTTAATTAATTAATTAAATGTACTAAAATAAAATAATAGAAATTGTTATACACAAAGAATCTTATTATATTTACACTCAAATACGCTTACATTATTTTAAACGAATCACCTCAAAGAATTGAAGTTAATTACTTAAAATTAAGCAACCATTATACATATTATATTATGCATTTATTGTTCACATCTCCGCGAGATACAGTTACGAACAATAGTGGACACTTATCCCGCAAAATCCTCTGACTAAAGTCGCAAGTGGAATTAATCCTGGCACGACATACTTGCTAAGCCTCTTTCCCCGATATCATCTTCCTATAGTTCTCCCAAGTGTCACACTACCAAACATCTTATTCATAAATATCACTTAAGGCGATGCGTTTCAGTTGCATACAAATTATTTTTAGAATAAATACTACCTATTTAATTCATTACTTGTGAATTAATCGTTGAGGTAAATCCTTAGTTACAGGTAAAATAAAAGTGATTTTATAAAATATGAGGCTGAATCAACGAAAAAAATATGTATTTTTATTACATTAAGGTTTGTCGAATATTAGTTTGTATGAAATGTAAGACGAAAGCATCACCTTAATTGCCTAAAGACTTATAAATCTCTCGAAATTGTTCTAAAGAAGAATTAAAAAGTTTTATCAACAACAATCTCAAAAATATACGATCAAGCTACTCGTATCATGGATTATCGAAGTCGATTGCAAATGAGGTGATATTAAATAGTTAGCTGTATGACAAATGACGTCATGTGACATGTGACATGTAGACGATCGTGAAGACGGCATGGCGGGGACTATCCGACATCACTCCACTTACCACCATGAGACGGAGCCTTCTGCTGCCTCGGTGAGTTGATTACCAATATAAAAATATGTACTTTAATATCTGCCCAAAATCCATAAGGAATCAAATGTCAGCATCATCATCACCCTGCCCTTATCCCACACTAGGTGGTGTCGGCACAACATGTAGGTAGGTATTCCTCTTCCATTCTCCTCTATCAGCCGTCATCTCAGTACTCACTCCCTTCGTACCCATATCATCCTTCACACAACCCATCCCTCTTTATGCCAACAAAGATAAAGATAATTTCTAGACTCTCTTTTTTCTAAAAATGTAATGTGCCTTTAAAACTCACTTTTTCTTATTGTCAACTCGCACGCAACTAGTTGGATTTTTGGGCTAAAAGATCCTTCAAATGTCAATCCTCATTATGAACTTAACTTTTACTTTGACTTTCATGAAACTTATTTTACAAACATCTATAATATTATATGAACGACTGCGCATTCATTGAATATAAAGTTCAGTCTATGTAGTTAATATTTATTTTGTCGTAAGTAAAGCATAACACACTCAAAGGGCATGTATTTCATCCCACTTACAACTTGCAAATGATTCAGAATTTCGGATATCGAGAACCCCGAGCGAAGAATATTTGGAAAATATTATCATACTATAGATGCGTGTTACATATTAAGTTTTTAGTTCTCCAAGAAAGTAGGTATAGTCCGACCATTTAAATTTAGTATAGAAGCTAAATAAACCTTTGATTTTGAAAAAAGACACATTCTTAAACGATTGAAGAATAATTCTTAAAATATATATGTTTAATGGATTCTTAAAGCAAAATTAATGTTTCACGATTACACAAAAGGGTTTGTTTACCTTTAACACGAAATTTAAATTACCGGACTATATGTCCTTTTACACTATTTTTGTATTCCTCTAACAGGCACAAAGTTATCTTCGTCCCCAAACCCGGATTAATAGTTTACGTGCGAAATTGTAGGATACAGACAAACAGGTTCAATTTCGCAATTATAACTGAATTTGGATTTGTAAATATGTATACTAGCTATCTACTCAAATTACATTAATGTTTCTAACTATTGTAAAACGAAATTTCAAACCCCGTCTGTCAATATGTTCGGGCTAATTTCCATCTATGTATATTATGGTTTGTTTACATAAATTAATCGTTTAAATCTACATAATATCTAGTTAAAACAATGAAAAGTAAAATTACTGTGAGACATTTCTTTACACTTTGAGTTTAACTTACTGAGTCTATTCTAGGAAACGGCTAATTAATTAAAAATGATACTGTTAGATTAACATGTCGTGAGGAAAGTATTGAGTATGAATGTGGATGGTTATAAGAGTAGAGGAAGACCAAAGAAGCGATGGATGGATAGTGTGAAAGATGATATGGCTAGAAAGGGGGTGACTACTGAAATTACGGCTAATAAAGATGTATGGAAGAAGAAGACATACTGCGCCGACTCCAAATAAGTTGGGATAAGGGCAGGAGGATGATGATGACTGTTAGATTAACAAAATATGCATGTAACGGTGTAGTAAGTGCAGTGATAGCCTAGAGGTTGAACGCTTGCCTTCCATGCAGGAGGGTCTGAATTCGATCCCGATACCGTACCTCTGATTTTCGATTTCATGTGTGGATCAGAATTTGATTATCACTTGCGTTAACGGTGAAGGAAAAACATCGTGAGGAAACCTGCGCACCTGAGAGGACTCCATAAAGATCTCGATGGTGTGTTTAGTCTGCCAACTCGCACTAGGCGAGCGTGGCGGTCTAAGGTCTAAACCCTTCTTATTCTGAGAAGAATAAAAGAAGAGGCCCGTGCCCAGCAGTGGGATAGTAATGGGCTAATTATGTTATGTATGTGTGCATGTAACGGTAGCTTCACACAAAATGAATGTAACACAGATCACCTCCGCAGTCAGTGCGAGGCATCCCTTTGAATGATCGCGTTTCAAACGCAGATATTCGACATCAAACATACAAACAGCTATTATTCAGAGAGCTATTGCTAGATTCTAGCAGGTCTGCCTAGATTTCGGTGGCCCACTTTCGGTTCCCATTCTGATGCCTACTTAACATACATAACATCACGCCTGTATTCTCCGAAGGGTTGGGCAGAAGTGTATAGTAACACCTTCATTTCGCCGTTACGTTTGTCCCATGTAATAGGGGGCGAGCCTATTGCCGTCAACCGGGCACAACTATCCAAACTCCGGGCTGCTATTGAGGAAACCTAATAAAGCCTCCATAAATAGGTATATATACCGAAAAACTAAGCAAGTTTTATTTAATTCGGTTTCTTTGTTTTTAAGTAGTTTTTGTTATGACTTCGAGTTATAAGACTCAGGTTATTCGAATCTATTCCATAACTTTAAATGGCAAATAAATATTAAATTGCTGACCTTTCGCCCACGTTATAACCATCGAAACATACGTTTCCTCATTTGAATGATGCAAACTTCGCGGAATGACAAACAGTGACAAAGAATGACAGTGCGAACCGACCTTTAAACTGTTAAAGTCAATTCATACTAAACCTGTCTTGCTACTTTATCGCCCCGATGGTGCTTATGAAAAACTTCTAATTATTTAGTTATCATTGGGTTGATATCAATGACAGTGCAAATACTGCTTATTTATTCGAAAACACCTTATCGGTTGGAGAAATATACTTACGTAGGTACGTACAAATCATTTTATTTTTTTGTTTTACTTCTCTTGGATCTTCCTTGCTAATATACCCAAATCAAAATTGAGCCCAATGCGTTTATTAAATACTTTAGATATAAGTTTCACGACATTTAATTAAAAATTTCATGACCATATAAGTTAAGTTACTGCAGTCGAAAATTATTTCAGAACAATATTGCTGCGTCAGTATTAACGATAATATTAGGTCCTTTCCTATGAAATTGGCGTTTTTTTCTCACAAATAGAGAACCTCGTCACTTCTATGATTTAAAATATATATCGATTGCTTGATATTATATTGAATAATGACCATCATAGACAACTACCAATAGTAAAAAAACCTTATTACTTATAGTTTTCTAAACATAAAAAATACCTTAAAAGCGACTCCTCTTTTTGTTAGCAGAAATGACCACTATTTTTGTTTTAACTTAGCCAAAACTTATTTTTGTCGCATAATCTAAGTGGCATACGTTATCTTAGTTTTTAAACATTAGTGCATAAAAGTTTTAAAATATTAGTGCTCATAGTTGTTAAATAAATTAAGAAAATGTTAGTATGAAAAATGCAACTTCTTTAAAATTCTCCATACAAAACGCTGATTTCATAGATGGGGACCTAATAATATAAAACCTCATTTGTCGAGGCCCTGCAGACTCATATAATACAATACCTCTTAGTGACAAAAGTCGTAAACTTTTTACAATGTACAAATAAAAAACCGCGACTTTTTATTGCGAACTCTAAAATTTCACATAAGAAGTAAATAAAATCCTCGCGCAGCTAAGAGGGTCTCATAGTTCGTCGGCTCGTCGCACTTCCGACTTCATGCAATATAAACTGCGCTTCAAGACTTCAACGCTGTTTAAGTAAAAGAAGGAGTATTCCAATACTGTATTGAGGAACGAGAGTTCATTTGTCTTCTAACTCTTATTGCTGAGACTGTACATAGTTTATTTCGAGGTCTCCAAGCAATCTTCTGAAACTGTTTGAAATATTTAGACAAAAAACTATACATGGAAGATCAAATTACATATGACCGTGAATTTATCTGTCGCTCAGCTTCTGTATTTGAGATTTCAATGAAAATTGGCTTTGCGGAATACAAATATGTGTATCCAGCATACTGAGTACTCAAACCGCAGACGTTTTCATTAATTTATTTTCATTGTATTTCATTTTCTATTTAATTTTCATTTTGCATGTATAGAACTGTCATTCCTTTTTACAAGATGAATCAGAACACAATATCTGTCATGTACAAATACTCTTCATCACGAACAAGTTTTCGTTTTATTACATTAGCCACGCAAACAGAAATAATAAATTCTAAAACGTAGTTTCCCATATGATCTGGCATTTTTTGTGGATCACAACCATACTTCGATTTTTGTCCAAACACAACCAAATATCAGTCTTAATGACTTGTGAATAAATACTTAACGTTATTGTTTCTTTATGGGGTCAGGAGAGATCTTTAATGAAGAATCAATGGTCGGGGTAGCCACATTGCTTCTATATAATTCAGTAACGGCCGACCACTGGCTTTGCACCTAATCAACAGATATACTTTGGGACCACATAAAACCTTCCTCAAAAAAATATACTTGTATTGTGAGTGGTGTTTGTGAATGTGAGATTTGTGTCTTTAAACGCAACCACGATGAAAAAACAAGGCGAATAGCCTAATATACCTACGTAAGTCCCTACTAGGTTACCCCACAAGATTAGCCTAAACTTCCAGATGAAATACGCGTTGTAAGCTCCAGGATATAAACATAATATAGCAATATCTAATCCTAACGAGACTCGCAATAACATAATAATGTGATGGTGTATGTTGTTATAACCGTGTTCGTTTCCTAATGATGATTTTCTTTCACTTCTCTTCTCTTCTTTTCGTGTGGTTAGTGACTAATCTAGTGTCAGAGTTTATGCCGCCCACGGGCCTCTAACTTGGCTTCACATGCCGTCGAGAAATATCCCTCAGGCATTTGCTCACGATATTTTCCTTCACCGTTTTTAAGCAAATTATACAATACGCACATGAATCCGAAAAGTCAGAGATGCGTGCCTTGGGTTCGAACTCGAGACCTATGACTTGGCAGTCCGAAGGTCACACCACTAGGCTGTCACTGCCATTTAGGTACTCCATTTTCTTTCACTTAGAACCGAAATACGATTGTGATATCGTTTTTTTCGACCGATCATACACCTTAGTTTTCACCGCCTCAAAAAGTTATAAATCAAATATTGACACAGAATATTTTATAATCTTGCATCAACATTTAAGTGTCACCTGGCAAAACCCGCAACTCCATTTAAAACATTTGTTACGAAACAATAAACTTGGGTTGGCCTTGCCTTGCCTTCATATAAAACCGTTTTGGATTAAAAATTGGCACCGATTCTGTTGAGCACCAAATAAACTGATCTAAAAATATTGTTATCCTTTACTTACAGATAAAACAGAAAAGAGATGAAAGAATATTAGAGCTGTCAAATTAAGTTGAACTAAAATTTCCAAACAGATTTAGACGACACCTCAGCATAATATGCTAATAATAATTTTTAGGCGACATAATTATTATGTCGCCTAAAAACATAGTGATGTTCAACAAGCAAACTAATTTGGCAGCTCTAAAAATGCTTCGTCTCTTCCTTGCTGCATGTTAATAAAAGATAGCAATAGTTTTGGTTAAGTTTAGTTGGTGCGGATTAAAACCGTGCCATTAGTACGGCCTCTCACTGTTCGTCAAACGTTCGACTATGCAATTCCCGTTTGGTAAGCATGCCTCAGAACTGAATTTTAATTATATCACTTTGGCGGGTAGGCTCAGCTTCCTCCCGCCGATTAATCTCTTTATGAGTTTGTGTCCTTTGAGTAAAATATTCAAGTTAGGTATTCAAAGTTCGCGGCACACAAAGTTTTATTGTGACAATAAAATATGAAAATTGGCCCATATTTTTATCTTGTATCACATTTACTACACAGTAGGGATTACTTTACGTTGTTATTATATTTTAATCTATAATAAAAAAACATTTTCACGGATTTTCGGGTTCTGAATTAATTTGTATAAGGTTGCAAACGCCAAAGGTAAAGAAAACAATTATTAACATTCACGAGAATTAGTAAAATCTCATGAATAGAGTCGATCTCTTTCTTCGTTTCTTCTTTAGCGACACACAACTGAGGGGGGGTTCCTTGCTTAAGTAAGGAAGCAAGCAAGGAGATTCCAAGTACGTTGCCTCTTTCTCCAAATGCGAATACCGCTATTTCACTTTACCGGATTAACAAAAGCAGCCACTTGCATACGTTTAACATGACGCTCCGAAAACGTGGTTAATCTCAGTGTTGTGGCGATGAGATGATACGCAAAGATAACAACAAAAGCTCGTAAAGTCATGTACAAAGGGGATTTTCACTGCTATGTCTTTATGAATTACAGAGTTTCTTAAAATAATACGTACCGAGTCTGGGCTGGGAAAGTGCTTGGATAAAGAAGATTTACATAGAAAGCTATTATTAGGTCGTACAACAATCCAACCGGAGAGCAAGACAAATGTTACACAATCACAATGTTCATGTTTTAGTGAAGGCCATCATATGTCTCAGTCGGCAGCACAAACCACGCATAAAGCCACCCCTGATGCAAACCATTTATTATCCTTTTCGTTATAATGTTGCGTCACTAAGTCTTTTAAGTGGTTCCAAAAAGATTAGCCTAATCTTAGTTCTAACGGTCACAAAGTGTATTGTGTTTCTATTTAATCACAAACGTTTTATATAATAATAAGTCAATCTCACTCAACGTATAATCTGACTTTTTTCTATGTTATCGTCCATTAATCATTTCTAGCAACAAGCTCTAATATAGGCGTAGTTTGAATAAATACGCGCCTTATTTACCGTTTTTAGTTACTTTATATACCTGTCAAAACCATACCACACGCGACTCGCGACTATCGTTTGCGTAAGAAAAACAATTGTTTTATTAGGTATATGGCACGATATGGTACCTATATAGTATTAGTAGTATTGTCATGATACTTCTAAAGCCTTTATGCCGGTGATAGAGGAATATAACGATCGCCTAATGCTATAGGGACACAAACAAAAAAATTGTTTTTTTTATCCAGATTGGAGAACTTGTACGGCGTTTCGTTTTATTATAGTAATTTAATTATATTGTTGATTCTCAATTATATTGTAAAACTTATTGGTCAAATACTCAAACGTTACTCAATTTTAGGTTGCCGTTAAGTCTCGTGCTGTCACTGTCATTTTAAAGCAAGTGCCAGTGACGCGTGTGTGTGTGAGTAGCGGTTAAGTATTTGGCCATAATAAAAATTTCTGCTTCATAAGCACTTTCTACAATATACTTGAGAATCAAAAATATTATTAGATAACAATAACAAAACGAAACGCCGCGATCATTCCTCAAATCTATTATTTTATTATTGGACTATATTAGACACATTAGACATAACATAACATCACGCCTGTATTCCCCGAAGGGTTGGGCAGAGGTGTATTAGTGCCACCCTCATTTCACCGTGATGTTTAAGTCCCATGTAATAGGGGGCGAGTCTATAGCCATCAACCGGGCACAAATCCAAATTCCGGGGTGCTACTGAGGAATTCCAATAACACTGCCCGACCTGAGGATCGAATCCAGGACCTCACGATCAGCAGTCGCACTTGCCACCACTAGACCAACGAGGTATATTAGACATAACATTAAAGCAACACCTGTGGTATGAGGTACTCCTTATACTTGTAATTGTGCTGAGCGATAATCCAAGCGTTCTTTCTAATAATACAAAATAGAAGGCAAACCAATAATCAAAAACGTAAAAGGTGTCTATCGTATCGAACTAAAGACGATATCTTTACTATAGATGTGACATACATTCCATAGAAAAATTTCTTTTTAATTTTAAAGCTACATAGAGCACCTGTAATTTTCAACACCCGACACCCTATCTCACGTAACCCTCTCGGCCAAGGCCTCTGAGAGAGATGAACTGAATAAAACGGTTATAGTACATCTATTTTAAACACTAGGCTACAAGCATAGCTAGTTATAAACTGGGTAACAAAATACACACGCAATTAATAAGTGACATGCTAGCAGGACAACACGCAAATCAACACCGTGAATTATTAGTTTCTGGGGTTTTTCAACATGAATTATTAGTTTAACCTCTTTTAGGGGTGAATACACTTGTTATAAAAACAAAATAATTAACAAAGAATCTGTTTTTTATTTCGAAATAGCAAAATAACGTTTTTTTGTAGGTAAACCAGGAGGAGAAAAGGATCTCTAACAACAAAAAATGCACGTAGTCTAATCTTTCTTTTATGGCGCCCATGGGCCTGTGACTTGGCTTCACATGTCGTCGAGAAATATCTCTCAAACTATCTCTCAAAGGTTTCCTCACGATGTTTTCCTTCACCGTTTTTAAGCACGTGATAATTATACAATACGCACATGAATCCGAAAAGTCAGAGGTGCGTGCCTTGGGTTCGAACTCGAGACCTATGACTTGGCAGTCCGACGGTCATACCACTAGGCTATCACTGCTACCTTAAATACGTTCGTAGTCTAATAAAACACGTATACGTGATCCACGACCTTACTAGCAGTATTTTGCTCATTCTAAGGTGTTGGGTTTCAATAAATCTTTTCTGAATACACACTTGTACAGAAAGAAGTATAAATAATTGAATACAAGTATTTTAAGTTCCTGCGTTATATGGTCTCTAGTCGTTTATAGTTGTCGTCCTACATTTTTTGTCGATATGTTTTCACCCATATTCTAAGACATTCCTCCAAAACTTACTCGACTCATACTCGACTCAGAACGGCCTAGAAACCACCTTCAAAATTGTATTCTTAGTCGCAATTTCGAGTGAACTTTGAGGTTCCTCGACGGAGTCATTACGTCATAATTTGAATTATCTGTATCGCGCAAATAACGCCGCGATAAAAAATTGTAAGGATTATCGTAAGCATATTCGACAAAGTCTTCAAAATTAATTTTTATTACATACGAACTTTGACACTTCCTTCCTTAAGGTAGGTTCCGAGGTACCTTGAGTTTGACAGATGATTCCTTACCTCGACTGAGGAATAATCTCGAGTCGAGGACGTTTATGTCAAGTCGAGGTGGAGTCGAGTCCTGTAAGTTTTGGAGGAACGTCTTAGAATATGGGTGTATAACACCCAATTTATTTGGACGTGATGTAATACATAGTAATCAAAATAGTCTTGCACCTCTTATAAATTCTATGATGGTTCTTTTATGTAGGTATAAATTACATAATTAGCCCATTACTGTCCCACTGCTGCGCATGGGCCTCTTCTCAGAATGATAAGGGTTTAGGCCTTAGTCCGCCACGCTGGCATTGTGCGGATTGTCGGACTACACACACACCATTGACAACTTTATGGAGCCCTCTGAAATGTGCAGGTTACGATGTTTTTCCTTCACCGTTAACCGTGAATTCGAAGAGTCAGAAGTACGAGCCGGGAACTCATACCATCCTGCGTGGAAGGCAAGCGTTCAACCACTAGACTATCACTGCTTTTTTATTGCTTTTATGTAGACATTATTAAATTATTTTATTTTATTTATTCTTATTACGGATTAAAGAAAACAAGAAAGGCTAGCTTTTAATTAACTTTGTGAATACCTAGCACAAAAACTTACGTTAAGAAAGGAAACTGAAGAATTTTAGCCCGCCCGCACATTACAAGAAAATGTCTGTCAGTTTCTGAAAGGAACTCTTCGCATACATTTTGTACTAGACCCCGCAAACCGTCGGAGTTTGCCGGATCCAGCAGTCTGTGGGCTCTAGTACAAAATGTATGCGCAGAAGTCCTTCACGCACACGTCTGAAATTTTCTGACAGTCTGATAATGTCCGGGCTTAAAAAAAGTTACTTTGCTTCCAAAAAAAAAATTGGTTGGGATCAAAAATGAAATTGAATATCTATAAAGTTTTCTGAAATCGTGAAAAAAAATTGAGCCATACGCGAACTGCCTTGACCTCAAGTATAAACTGATGTCATATATTTTTTGCGTCATATAAAAGCGGTTAAACCATATATCAAGGCACTAGCTATAATAGTAAAAAGGAATAGATTTCGACGGTTGTAATTGGCTAGATCGTTTGTTACAAAAAACGTATTTCCGTTAGTGAACTCGATCGAGTTGCTTGATAAATTATGGAATTGATCATTCGCGTGTCCGTTACTGTCCGTGGCTCGTGTGCGGCTCTTTCGGCTGGTTATATCCTGTTATAAATGATGAGCATGTGTTCGTGACTGTCAGCTGATATATCTGTCGTATCGTTGTTCAAGTAATATTCGGTTTTTGAAAAAAATACTAACAATTTTTTTACACAATACAAGAGTATATACTTCTTCTTTCTCCTAGCCTTTTCCAATTTATGTAGGGGTCAGCTTCCAATCTAACCAGATGCGGCTGAATATATTACAGTAACCAGTATTTTACACGGAGCGACTACCATCAAATCTCCGCAACCCAGTAACCGAGCAATACCGATATCCTAAGGTCAGACCAGTTGTCAGACTTTCGGGCTACTGACTACCCGTAACGAATTCAAGAGTATGTACATTTTGAAAAAACCAACTAAGTTTGTTTCGTCTCTGTATGAAAGGCTTTTGCCCTGCAGTAGGACAGTCATAGGCTGTAGGCTGGTATTATTTTTTCATTTATAGAATCAAGTTTACATTCATACATAGACTTCCTGATAGGGGTAAAGAGCCCCATCTATTTTCGAAATCAGTACTACATTCCGAGGGTTGAAAAATTACACTGGGACCTGTTCCTGACGACTGATCGAAGGTCGCTCGCTACTAATTACACTAAGCTTTTACTTGTGTTTACTTCTGCTAAATTCTCTTCTCGATTTATCGCACCCGACCGAAACACTGCGTCATTACATTTTTTCGCTCGATTTCGTAAATTTGGTCGTGCCCACACACCAAATTGATTACAACATGTACATGTGCGTGAAACCGACTGATTGAATCTATGTATTCCCTTTTGTCTGAACATAAAGAAAGGACAGCATTGTTTGCTATTTGTTTTTTATTATGTGTTGTCCGAAATCGGAAAAGTTTTCCTTTATGTACTAAATCAGCAGTGATAAATCTATAGAGAAGGCGGAAAGATTTATTAAAATTTGAAGTTGATTTTATGTGAGTTTGAAAGTTTATATGAGCGTGTCTGGAATAGGTAGCAAAGTAAGTGAGTCATTATATTAAACTGACAACTATTTGGCGAGTCGCCCAGTGTGTGCGGCGAACAGGGTTATTAATTTCATAACATGAATGTCTCCTAATTCGGATGGAAAAATTAGAAAAGTGAGACGCCTACTGAGGGATTACGTCAAAAGCACGGTTAGCAGCGTCCTCCTGTCTGTTTATAACAATGTACTGCAATTACTACTCCGTCTGCCAGGTATGGTAATAATGACAATATCCGTACTACAATAACTAATCCAGCTGCCAAACGTGGTGATTATGACAATATCCGTACTGCAATCAATAATCCATGTGCCAATCGTGGTGATTATAACAATATCCGTACTGCAATCAATAATCCATGTGCCAAACGTGTAGATTATGACAATATCCGCATTGCAACCACTAATCCGTCTGCCAAGTGTGGTGGTTATGGCCATATCCAACAGGACCTTTCAATATAGAAGCGGTCATTGGTAGGCCAATGTTGAACTGTATCTATACTTTATCGGGTTCACTTTTATAACCATTAGTATACTGCCGCGCGATTCATAAACGCAGTAAGTAACATTTTGGTCAAAAATGAGTTGATCATATATTCGTAATCACCATAGGATTGTGATTACGAATATATATGATCAACAAATTTTTACCAAAATGTTACTGCGTTTATGAATCGCGCGGCAGTATAGTATCCAGTAACCATTATCAATTCTAATACGTTAGTAAACAGTTTACATAATTAAACGGATGTATTTAGTGCTCTATACATGAATTAGTAGAAGGATTAGAGTTGTTGTGATCTAATAAAATATGAATAAGGCTCTTTGCATAACTATCGCATAATTAATTGGCAGTTTAATTAGAAATCTGACAAAAACAAACCTAATACCTAACTAAATAAGATATTTTTTCCAACAGCTGATAACAGAAATCAACGTGCAGTTGGCGCTGTTTCGCGACCTGCTGATCCACATAGGTCAACCACACGACTGTCCAGAACTGCGCGAGCGCGTGCGCAGACTGCGCCGCGCATGCGTAGAAGCCACCAAGACGACCAGTCAGCTAGTTCTACCTAATTGTAAAAAGTGAGTGTAATTATTAGCTTGACATACTTAAATATAAATTCCAAGAAGGTATAAGTTTTTATAGTCCGCGCGCAAGTGCTAGTCTCCTCCTGAGGGATCGGAGCGCCAGAAAGGGGGTGCGCGCGGTAGACAAGACGAAGCAAACTGACAGAGTCTATTGTTTCGCACCCCCCTCCTGCCGCTCTCATACCTCAGGCGGAGACCAGCGCATACTCGCAGACTGTTATAGTACTAGACATTTAGTATTTGTCTTCTCAGGCCACACCGGCAGGGCTGTGACGAACATTGTGTATTATCGCGTATCAAATACATTAAATAGATACGATTTTTAGCGAATGTGTTGGCGAGCAGACTGCTTTTACTAAATTCAATTATACTTACCTAAGTCATTTAAACTGCAGTCTGCAATGAAACCGCACAATTGCTTTAGGTCGGTACAGTCTTTGTGCAGTTACTAAGTATGCCGTTATCGTATTTTCATATTGCACAAGTATAATTTATTCTACATACAATTTCCCCGTTTATTATTTATTAAAATTGCAGCATCACCTATGATTCTCAAAGGAATAACCCTTATCAAAAGAACAAAGTAAATTTTTTATCATCCCGCCAGAAGCATGGTTGTACTCCGTCCTTCAATTTCCATTTTCATGAGTAGCAATATAAAACATAGATATATTGATAACATACCTAGTTCACCAGTTCACCGAGATATAAAGCGGATCCTATTTCATTGCACATACCGAAGAATCGATCACGTAGAAGATCAAGTAGAAATTTCCGATATCTCAATTTGAGAAGGGTTTAGTCGTAATTGTTTATTTATCTGTGGGCACTCTGTCTCTGACGGATCGGCTGCTTTAAATCAATATCGGAAGGCGGCTTAGCCTCGAATATAATATAATAAAATATAATCTCGGAATGTAGGTATATATAAAATTAGAGAAAGAGAACAATGTAATAGGAGAAAGTGTAAGAGAAACGAGTGATATGAGCGTACGAATCGAATCCCCCCTGTGACCGCGGATCGGTGTCTACCGTTAGATTAATGTGCCCTCTCAACTAGATAAATGGTTGCCCGTTTAGCAAGAACAATACATATGGAATTATTCACTAAAACAGATAAAAAAATAATTTTCGTTACACTTTGCTGCTATTTATATCATAACGTATACAGTCGAAAATTTCTCTTTAAAATTGTAACTCTTTTGTTCCTGCTCGCTCAGGGATTTGCTGAAACGATACGATACACCCCCTGGAGTTTCACCATTCCATTATTCTGCTTTATGTTATATAAAACATTCACCTTAATAGATAAATTTTGTCGTAAGCCTTCTGTATGCTATACTTAAGTACATGTCTAACACCCACCCATTTGCATTTCAAAAGGCGAACCAATTCTCTGATGTCAAATCCGAAAGACAACTAATTACGTCACGAAAAGTTTTTGCATTTCGCTGCAGAGGCAGAAGAGAGCCTCTGAAACTAACGAATGTTTCTACTAGAGCGATTCGCAGATTGATTGAGAATTAATAAATATTTAAGAGTTCTTTTTGATCCGATTTAAATTATCTAATAAAAGCCCGATCGGGGTGTATAACTTTGTACCAATGAGCGTTTATTGGTAGAATTTACGATTAGGCAACGAGTTGGATTTATTTTTAGTATAGCTGTTCTGTAATATCGAAAATGGAAATAAATTGTTGCTCCGAACTCCTTAACGATTCCTTAACTAAATTTACCTCGTTTTCAATACGTTTTCATTGCGTAATATTTTCCTTGGAACTGAATCTTATTGGAGATTTACTGTGAGAAAGATTGCATTGATTGTTTCTTCATTGAAATAATCTTGTCCAGCTTAATAGCAGCGGAGTTGACCCTAGGTTCTAGAGATCTCACAGAGTCACAATTGTATGCAGGTTCTCTCTAAAACATGATATACTGCTAAGTTTTACTTGTTTCAAAATTCCAGTGGCTATTCTAAAGCATCTTAAGCAGCATCTCGGCAGTTTAAATTGTGTTGCTAGATAGTTTAAATAAATTAACCGTGCAAAAAGCAATTAATGTTTAATTATGTGGTGGTGCTCTTGGCCACTAGGAAAACTGTTTTAATCCAACACGATGTCTACCTATTACATCACTGCAACAAGGTACTTAACTACTCGTAGTTCCGTAATAGTTATAGTACAAAGACTTACATAATGTTATGAGTTTTTAAACTGTCACGACTGTCTTTGGCACATAAAATAAGATATTTACATTTTGTTTTTTTTTTATTGTGATCCTCCCTCTGAGATGGGATTCTTTTAAGTAATATGTGCTTGAACCTTACCACTCTCGATATGTTATTTTAATTATATGGTGCTTTAGGGTAATTACGAACATGGGAATATTACGAAAATTACGAATTTCTACTAAACCAGGCAATATTTTTTGCTTTGGCAACGTAATAATGCTAGAATGTGTAAAGCACTGTAATTTAATGTATTTCTATTGCTAAGACCAAGCAGTCTTCCACCGTTTTCATACCAGCAGCCGCCTACAGTTCCTGATCCTGTATACAGGGTGTAAACGAAATCATGTAATTCCTTTAAACCTCGTGATGTACCTACTGCTGACATAGATTAACCCTGCACGAGATAAGTTTGGATTCAATAAAAAAAATACAAGAAGTAAACATGTGTTGTTAACGTGAGGCATTTTAACACCCCAAGTTAAATGACCGCGCGGCGAGCTATAGTGGCGCAATTAGCTCGGGGCGCTAAAATGCCTCACGTGCAGGGTTAATCTATGTCAGCAGTACATCACGAGGTTTGAAGGAATTACACGATTTCGTTTACACCCTGTATAGGTCATCAGTTTTATCTTTACATTGTTTTCATTATTTTTATTTTTTCTTTACATCGTTTTTTACTTCACAAAAGAGAGTCAACTGAAGCTGTCATACATACGAATCTTGATAACTTTTTTATGCAAACTGCTTTTTTTTAAATAAACGGTAATAAACCTCGTTCATTAGAGACATAAATTAATTTAAAACCTATTGTATGCGTAGAGCTACGAGCGACGGTTGCGCGGAGCAGCCCCAGCTAGTGCTGCTGTACTTCATGGCACAACTCCTGCTGCGGGAGCTCGCCAAGTGCCACCGACTTGTTCAACTTGTGCCAATGGATATGACCTCCTATTATGGTATGTTTTTTTTATATGTACCTAATCGGTTGGCAATCTAGCCGACGTGTTGGCCTACCTGATGGAAAGTGGTTACTACCGCCTATACAAACTAAATGCTGATGCATTGCCAAGCTTAGAGACATAATATAACATAATTAGCCCATTGCTGTCCCACTGCTGGGTACGGGCCTCTTCTCAGAAATGAGAATAATTTAGGGCTTAGTCCACGACGCTGGCCTGGTGCGGGTTGGCAGACTTAGAGACAAAGATGGAAAATCTCACGTTCCTGTAATTTCAACGGCACCCATACCTCTCAAACTAGACTAGAACACAGCAATGCTGCTTGGTGGCAGTTTATGCCGCCCATGGGCGTCGGACATGGCTTCACATTCCGTCGAGAAATATCTCTCAGGCATGCGTTTCCTCACGATGTTTTTCGTCACTGTTTTTTTAAGCAAGTGATAAATTATACAATACGCACATGAATCCGAAAAGTCAGAGGTACGTGCCTTGGGTTCGAACTCGAGACCTATGACTTGGCAGTCCAATGGTCACATTACTAGGCTATCACTAAGTATGGTGGTAGTACTGGTACTCCACCGGACAAACTATTTCACAGGGAGCTCTACTACTACTAAACGTTTCTGTGTAGCCATATCAACCTGAAAGTCACGAAACTTATCCATTCAACCTAAAACCTCAAAAAAGTACTGGCTTTAGTGAAAAAATAAACTACAAATATACATCTTTGTTTTAGTGTATGGTCGAATATACCACATACTATCATTTCCCGTGGGTGTCGTAACAACTGAATAAAGGATTACACTTGTATTAGAAGAATGCCCAGCATCTGCTTATGTATTAATAACAACATTCTGGGAAAACCAATCCGTCTGCCAATTGTGGTTATTGTGGTAATATCTCCGAAGAAAGGCTCGTAGTAGTTAGAGGCAATTTAGGAAAACACATTTGTCACCATGATGATGAAGCTAAGATTCGGGCAACAAATACCAAGCTTGACAGGCGGCCATCTTTAGTCGCCTATTAAGATGCCAAAGGAAAGTTTTGTCAATAGCTAGGTATTTGTCCATCGCCTAACGACTACCCGGCAAAATCATACACAATGGACTTTCTTATAAAATTGTTAATTAATTATTCATAAAAGTTAGATTTTATTATTTTGGCTGATCCATAATATTTAATTATATTCTACAATCTTCTAATTATGCTCCAACAAAAAGAAAGCAGCATATCTAATGAAAACAAAGTTTAAACATCACTGAAAACATTGTTGGTATTCCCGAATTATAAATTCATTTCTAACAAAACTTTTCTTTCGGGATGTTTCCAAAAGGAAATGAATTCGTTGAGTATATTAGAAACAGGTGTTTATCTTCCCTCGCTTAGAAGCACCTGAGGGTAATGGGATGGCAGACAATAAGTGATTCACCTGTCGATTAGATTGAACGACCCGTTTTGGTTACTCTAAAGGTGGCGGTCCGCGTCACGAAAGAAAATTGAGACCGAGATACGAGGCAGAGACAGGAGACCCAGATCGCTACTGGACTTTAGGCTTTCGCATCACGGTCTTCTATAGTCTTTTGTCCCGGTCGCCCTATATGCTTCGGTAATCTAATATGAGAAAACTTTGTATCAAATTATTTTATTGATATGATTTGACACGTAATATGCTACGATCTATTTTAGTGTAACGCATTTTGCACGGATTTTAAAGAAAATGTATGGTCGTGTAGTTTCATTTTACACTCTCAATTAAAAACTACTTTTTCTCAAACACCACAAGCCACACTTTCTTATTACTATTGAACTAGATTGAACAACAAAAATACCATTTTAATAGCGTGCCGCCACGAACAATTAGTAGCGATTAATCACTGCTAAAGACACCAGCCGCAGTGTTCGACTTGGCTTAAATTTCGGAGAATAATGTGCCAAATTTTCGCCGATACTTTTACGTAATGGTGAAACATTACCGCTTCTCAGAACAAGTAAAAGCAACAAGATCTTAGATACTTGTATTTACGCGACACAATACCTGTGAACATTAACAATGGCCGCCTGTGTAGTGAGGTCTCGATTGAAACTGTGACGATACGAATACATGCAATTGCATTGAAACTCGGACTCTTTACAGACGTCGGTGTAAAGTTTAATCTCACTTTTGAAAGCCTTATTCAGTTAGAAGCCGAAGATAATATGGAGTTAGTGGACGTCGCTTGGATTTCGATTGAATACAATGATTTATAATTTTTAGATTTAAGCTTCATGAAATGTTTTCGAATACTACCATTGTAATTGGTAATATAATTTTGTACGAGTTCATTTAATGTTTTATTTATTTCTATTTCAAACAGAAAGTAATATTTTAGAGGCTGTTAGCCTAAGTGGTGTACAACAATACAGCGCGCCATTTTTGGCGTTAAAAGCCAAATGTCTGATTCAGGTTCGGTCTGTATTTCATTCATTCCCAAATCGTTATTTTATTAACAATTCAATATTTAGTAATAGGTTGCGTAGACTCAAAAAAGACTGTCAAAGCTTTTATAAAATCACATTTACCTGTATTGCACTTAAAACAAATAACTTCATATCGTGTATACTTACAGACAAATCCAAGAGGACCCTAGAAATAGTAGCAAAATCTGAAACGAAAAAGGAGACCTCAAATAATGAAATACATTCTCTTTATTGTACTTCTACTACTGCATGTATTGTCACGAACTCTGACCTATAACTAGAAATTGTTACAAGGTCCCTAATAGATGGTTTTCCGCAGAGAATCGGGCCGGTCCGTCCAACTTCGGTAACGTCATCAGTCAGATACTGCTGTGCAAGCAGATCACGCCGGACTTCAATCAGGAGGAACTGTGCAGCATCGTCAAGGACACGCAAGAGATCACGAGAATAGTCAATGATATACAAGAGTATTTACCGCAACATGAAAATTTGAATCACTTAGGTAATATTAACCTGTTTCTAATTATATTTCGTTGGCTAAAAGTTTTAAGCATGTAAACGATTTTACAGGCAACGAATAAAACTGAATAATTTCTGTGTATATTAAGTAAAAAAACGGTAAAACAATATTGGTATGTGGAAGTGTATACATAAATCGAGTTGATCAGTTTGTCACGCTGATCCCGAGAAAGAGTGGATCTGTCTTAAAATAAATACGCGACTGAGAGATTATGACAAAATAATGGCCAGTTACATCTTTCTTTGCGATAATATCAGCATACTGCGATCCCGGATCAGTTAACCAGTGCCGACATTCGGAAGTGTTTAATGCTGAACATTAGGCCGATTAACAGGGCACTTACTCCCGAAGGTTCGAGTTCCGAATCAAGCGAGTTTGCTTCTGATTAGTTTCAATTCCAGACCACGCAATAATGCGTTTTTCTCAATTTCAAGAGTTCAAATTAAGACTAATTCGAATCATACTCGATTTATTCAGAATTCGAAGCTGCCAGGAGTAAGCCTTCTGGGGGGTTAATAAAGTCATATTTGGTGAATGATATTAGCAAACCTGTATTCATTTATTCTTCAAGAATTGAATTCAGTTCCACCGCTCTCATGGTTTTAATTTATAATAATATTCAAGGTAGACATGAAACACTGCATTTATATTTCGTGAAGCCTCGTTCTACAGCTATTAATTTTAAAGCAATTGTGCTTTTGAATCCGAATGTAAGGGCCGGAAGAACTTTCAGTCTCTGTGGCGCTGGCGTGTCTATTGTTTTTTCACACCTCCCGTCGAAGTACGTAGGCAGTTATTCCCATTTGCTGCGGCAGGTTCACGCATTACTTAACTACAACAAGAGGAAGAGAGAACCCTATTTAAGTAAAAGGATTACCGAGCGTCGCAACACCTCTGCGTCTTTTCATCATTGATATTTAGAACACTGTAACCGAGTGCGGGAAAGATGCTCTTTTATCCTCCACCGCACCGCTAAATATCTACCGACGAAACAAAGCTTTTGCCGCGGACATAATCTATGTAGTTACAGACTATTAACGTTGGGAAAGGCCTTTCCGTTGAAGTTATACGCACAACTGGGAAATAACACGCGTAGTCATCGTACCGCCAAATGCGATGCGAGTTTGTATAAGTTGTATTTTGGTTAAAAATAATTCTAGGTTAGGGAATTTTCCCACTAACAGCATAGGAAATTATTAGTATTTTTTTATTATCGCTTGCAAAGGAAATAGAAAATAATATGATTTTACTTTCGCAGCAAATGTGGAACGTAACTTCAAAACTTATTTCAGAACACTCAAAGCAAATTGTTATTTAATATTTCATACGTAAATATTCACAAACACAAGTGAACTCTCAGCGTCTTTTCCAGAGAGCAACATCGCGCTGAAAGGCGACGACGTTAACGGACTGTGGAGGAATAAGCGAAGAGGATCCCTGTACAAAGGCATGGGAGTACTTTGTTGTGTGTCACGGCCCAACTACCTCTGAGGGTGACAAGTCTCGCCCACGAGGCGGCTCAGCTCCGAACAGACGGCCATCACCTCCACGGTATGCTAAACACGAAAGGACGACTCAAATGTTAAGTGAATAGTGAATGATATGACGTTTATATGCGCGTTAAATGAATGGGTCCATTACATTGTTTAATTAGTAACTGATTAGCGAATTGACATGTTCAGAGTGGTTGATTTGAAATCATATTATCGTCACGTAATTGTAGTTCAATTATGTACTTATAAGTAATGTTTAGACATGTAAGTACTGCATACATTCATGCATAGATTTAATTATTATGAATTGCCTGGAATGGGATCAATTGCGTTTAAGTAGTATATAATACAAATAATTAGTATTGTTTTGCACCATAAGTCATTGCATTGATGGCTGTGTCGTGTTTTTAATTTCCATTTTGTATTTATATATTAGGTTAACTTTTTTACACGGTTATTATCTATAGAAAATTCTGATTTAGTACAACCTATATTTTGTTTTGTTAAAAAAATAGTTTTGTAGAACCTTATGTTTTAGATATTTTTCACGCGTCACTATATCATTGTAATCTAGAGAACTATCGCGTATGCTGTTAGATATTCAAAATAGCCTAAATTCTAGTCGGGTCGCAACTTATTACCGTCAGATCTTTGTCCTACGAGTTTGTGACTTTTATTTTTTCTAGTCATTATACTGAAACAGTAGTTATATCATAATGTAAATATAACATTATTTATGAATAATGACTTAAAAACATACGCTATTCTGTTTGAAAGTCTTATAATTTTATCGTAATTTGATTTAATGTAGTACATTTGTAGTTGATATATTTATGTACCAAAATATCAAAAATTAGCTCACATTAGATACTTCAAGTACTGTAATTATTTATTTTAATTGATGGCCTAGTCATTGTTGCGTGAATTAAACATAAATATTCTAGTCAATTATTGTAATACCATAAAATTGCTAAGCTAATTAAATTAGGCATGCTAAACAGAATACACAATTAAGTAATAGATAAATTACGTAATGCTTTGTAAAGGTTTTAACCCGAGTTAACATTATAAAAAGTCGCATTGTCCGTATTTTTCACGATCAAAGAAAATCATCGTACCTACACATTTTTTGAACGAAAAAGTTTTTTTTATAAAATATTTAATAAACTTGCTATATTATTAAATATTATGTGTATCCACACCAACTGACGTAACGTGCATATTAGGCTGAAAACACATCGGTGTTCGCATCGCCGAAATCCTCAACAGAGCACGTAATTGCGGACAACTTCTGCGTTTCGCATTCATCTATACAAAACATAGATAAACCGAACGCATAATACGGAATTCTTATGATGTGTATTCGGGTTTATTCAAAAAATTTGTTTGTACTACATAAAACTGTTTTACTTTTTTAGTAAGCCTTCAGTGACACAATTTAATCTTGTACATAAAAGTTAAGATTTAAGTTTGAAACTCCATTAATTATAAGTTTAATAAATTAATAAGTTACGCAAGTATCTCAATCATTACTGTATTAGTGAACTGTTGCCTAAAATATTATATTTAAAGCATAGTTGTTGAATAAGATGTAACACAATAAGTAATATTTAACAAGAGGATATTCTATATATATAATATTTAAATAGGAAATATTTATTTTAATGTAGTGCACTGCAAACACAGGTACCTAATGAATAATAATTTAAGTAATAAGTAGAGCTCACGCTATTAGAGACACGATATCATTAATTTATCAATAGGCACACAACACGTAGACAAAAAAAAAATATCGTTTTATTACTTTTCTATATTTGAACTGTTATACTAATAATAAAATTATTTATATATATATATATATTATATAGCCTAATGGTTCAATTTGTGTAATACACTATTATATAATATATAATAATCCACTTACTAAAGTGAAAACTGTGATATACTCGTAATGTAAAATTATTATTATTATAGAAGAAAATAATTATGCATTAGTAAAAACGTAATTGAATTACAACGCAGTTTTAATTACTTTGTGAACCCAATTTAAATTTTAGGAGTTAATTTTAAATGCACAACTCGTTATGAGACTTACCTTCTCGCGAGAGCCTGTGAGCCGGGCATCTCATTGTACTCACGCGTTAACTTAGCTTAGTGCCGCCACTTTGCCTAAATTATATGTTTACCATAAAGGCATTTTTATGAACACAAAGGCTAATTCAAACATCTCTTGATTAAACAAAATAAATATTTAAACTCAAAGTATTGTAAACGAAGGAATTAGAACCTAAGCATAACTGATGTAGAACTTAAAAGAAAAAACTGATCAGATCTGATCAAGAATGTGGTTCAAGGACATGAAGTGTTTTTTATTGACAAATGCGACGTACCTACGAATGAAGATCGATGAACAGGCTGGGATACCCCCCTGCCACACGGCACCCACACATACACCGCCATTACCACGACAGGCCATCCTCAAGCCTCGAAATATACAGGATTATTGGTAATATGACGGCAATCCGTTAAGGGGATGTAGGAGAGATCATTTGCAACCAAACGACCCCTTATGACCCCTATGCAAATGTCAACCATTTTCGAGTAATTTGATATTTTTTGAAGATATCTGCGGTATACAGCTTTGATTTATAAACTTTACGTACCTCACCTACATTTACATAAATAAAGGAATTTACTACTTCTGGCTGATTCTGATAAAGTCTGAACACAGTCGATCAAAATACAAAGGTTCTAATAAAGTATTCTTTTTTATCGTTTTCGGCATAGAATATTACAGAATGAGGTATCAAACACACTCGTTCATGCTGGTTCAAAAACAGAGGCTGCGTGAATAGCATACCAGTGTAATCTACGGAAAACTACTGTTTTTTCTAATATTTATACAACCGCCAACACAGGCTGGGCATAAGTACCTCTATGTCCTTAATTGCGGAACGATAATTAAACTCTCAGTATTACAAAGAAGATAGTATTCAGTACAGTACAAATTCAACGTTGAATATCAAAACTACATATTAAAACAACAAACTATTCGAAATTGTACACAAAGTTTGATGTGGGAATATTTCGGTAACCTCGTAACCGTTCCGGATAACTGTCGAAAGGTAAGCAGGTGCACAAGAAATGGATATCGGCGATATTTTATACCGGTAGGCAAAATAATTTCGCCGGTAAAACCACAGGGAAATTTCGCGGTGCGAAATCTAGCTAGAAAATAAACAGTTTTATTTTAAACAACGTCATTATACAGAATCGCCCTGGAAATTGTTCCTCGTTTCTCATGAATAAGTACCTACTGCCTAGTATTAGCCTTGTTTAGATTGGCAGGAAATAAACATCTTAACTGGCGACATTTGCACTCGGTAATACAAAACTAAGAAAGAAATTGTGCTATTTCCACCGAGAAAATGTTATGTAGTTTGTTTTTTCAATTTTTTTTTAGATGAGTCATAAAATTCTACTTCCTTTCTTTTTAATTTAAGACACTAGTATAGTTGTCAATTTTTTATTATTAGATATCTTGATATTTTACAAAAACTACTAAAATGTCAAAATTATAGGTAATTTAAAATTGAGAGGCGTTCAATGTCCGTTTCGCGACTTGAACAGAAAATACGCTCTTCAAAAACTTCATAAGCGTGTATCTCCTCCATTTTTTCATCGATTTTATTTAACTTTGGAATAATTTGGTCCATTCTATACTTCCTTTGAAGTAATATTAAAATCTAGATAAACTTTAGGGTTCCATACCTTAAAAGAAAAAACGAAATCTTTAAAAGATCACTTTTTGTCCATCAGTGTGTCACAGAGGTATCTTAAAGTATTCCTGTACTCTACTGATGTTACAAAAAGGAGTAATAATATTACTACAAACGAACTGGTTTTTTTACAGATTTTCACTCATTTATTACGTCTTCCCATGTAGATGATAGCTATGCTGCGCATCGTGTATTAACCAAATAAGATTGCATGTAAGGTTATTAATTTAAAAATTATAATTACAACACACCAACTATTGTTATGGTTACAAGATAGTTTATATTTAGCTCACACGTTGTTGGAATTGAAATGGAAATTCTTTTCCATTTCATGAATTCGAAATAAAGTTCAGAATAGATAAATTTTATGTGAAAATATTTCCTGCAATAAATGCAGCACGGGACCGACAATCATAGCGATTTTCATAAAAAAAAACCAAGATTAGGCTATTAGAGACACGTACCGCCTAAAAAAAGACTTGGGAGTCTTTTCCACCCTGTATAATAGTTTTGTATGAGTTCTATTCGTACCAGTTTCTTTTTTTATTACGATTTAACCATCAATTACACGATTACTTTGTCACAGAAATTCCTTGAATATATATACTCTGTCGAGTTAGTTTGTAGAGAAATAAAAAAACATAAATTATTTGGCGCGAAACAATTTAATTTCATTAAAAAAATCCATAGATATCGCGTGGCTCCAAAAAAATAGCTTGGAGTCGCCAATCAATTACAATTGTGTATTTCAAATTTTTATTTATTTAATAATTTTGTATATACAACCCATCCGACTAACAGTAACTCATTAATTCTAGATAATAATATACATAAAATATACGGACAATATATGAGTACGTAGTTAAACTTTTCGAAATTGGTTGTGATTTCTAATATACGGAATTTGTTTCACGCACATTGATTAACAGAGAAATTTAACAATGCATCACTACTGATCTTTTCACACTACACGGTACATACAAATATAATGTATTTAATCCATTAGGGAACTAAATGTTTCTCGTATAATGTCTCCTGTGTAGTATCTAAGTAGGTACGGCGGTACGTCTGCCAGCGGCGATGCCTCCATATCGCGAGCGCTTCTGCGAGTTATAATCATTACCAACATAATACCATGGAGCGTTCACTGAAAAAAATATTAATTTTATTATTAAACTGAAAATGCATAATTTTCTACGTATTTTTATTACGTTGATCCGCCTTTTGATATTTCATAAAATAACTTTAACGTCATACATCAAAGTGACAGTAGGTTTTATTCAAGGTTGAAGGTATTAATAATTATTACCAAGTGACATGTGAAAAGGGCCAACTTGTTGAGTTGAACACGCAACGTGCAATATTGTTGGGTTGATTCTAGGTTAATACGTTTGCATCACTTCGATCAGGACAGTGATAAATTGCTTTTAAATATTACCGCAGCTATTGTTATACTCACACTCTTTGGATTCCCGCTTTGATTGCCGCGAGAGCAGATCCTCATTTACAACAAATCCTTTATAGTGACGTGGCTTCTTTTTACTTTGACGATCCTTTTTTGATGTTGGTGAAGACAGAGCGAGTACCTTTGAAAGCCTGGAAACAATTTTCTGTATGATGTGTAACTAAAGTTGTGATATTTTCGAAAATGTATCGTATTCAAATAATAACGGGACGTGATTCGCTCACAACACTATAAAAATCCAGATTTCCAAAACCCTTAGACACCGCAGCATATACAAGGTTAGTTGGAAAGGGGGTACTAACCCGAAAAGGTGTTAAAGTACCCATAATAATGGATAACTTTTGTTCTACAACTTTCCCCAAAAGTCAATAGTTCAAGAGAAATAGCTGTTCAAAGATTTCATAAAAAATACGCTAAAAGAATTTAGCGTATTTTTTATGAAATCTATCCTCATAGATAGAAATCTATCCTCAGCTATGATCAGACGTGTTTACATTTTACGTCATATTTGGGGTCCCGTATTAGAAACTCCATTTTCCGAATTCATAACTACATAACACCATATAACACCACATAATAGCTTGTCGCGAGATTTACAATTTTATGAAATACATAATTTTTTTCTTAGAAATACTTGTGTCAAGATCAAATACATTTATTGTATTCTTGTATTAGTATCTCGAGACAAGCTTTTATATCATATAAATTAATTAATTGTATAATGTAATAAATTGTGGGTTTGATTTAATTTAAATTTTAATTTCTTCTTTTTAGACCATTTAAATAAAAGCATGTTTTTAAAAATGATTTTTTTACTATTAATTTATTTTTTAGTAGGTATGTCATGGTGAAACTTAGAAGGGACGTTCACAATTGAATGCGTATACAACATTTCATGTCTGTGCTGCTAACCATTGAAAAGTTCTCTAGTCAGGACCCAACCCTGAGTGCAGCAAACCATGTCACGGTAAAACTTAAAACCGGCTATCATAATAAAATGCGTACACAAAATTTTGTGTCTGTGCTGTTGACCGTTGAAGAGTTCCTTTATCTGGAGCTAATCCTGGATGTCGATTCAGGTCATGCTTACCATAAAAATGTATTGTCATCAGAACTGAACCAACATGTATAATTTCAACTCCGTAGGATAAGAGAAAGTGGTTCAAAATTTAGTTGCAAGATTTCAACCGAACATACATACATACAAACATTGCAAGTTAAGTAAAACCTTGTAATAAAATCAATGACTTACAATTCATTGAGCGAATTCTTATTTTTGCTCTTTTGAACTGCTTGAGGATTCAAAACGATGTATATTTTGGAATAACGATCAAGACCATGATTATCTTCATTTTTGTAATAATCGCTTATTTCATTATTTGGCCCGTCACCTAATAAACGGTTAGGTTTATTTTTTGGATGGGCACCTCTTGGTTTTGTTTTACGTTCTGCATCATTAATACCTTTAGACAATAGTTGCTCCAATATCTGTGTTTCAATATTACCCTGAGAGTTATCAATTTTTTCACTGCGACTTCTATAATTATTATGACCGTAGTTTGATTTTCCCTTGCGATGTGCTGTTATACGTCCGTCATTTTGAACTCTGTTAGTTTTTTCATTAGCAACATTTTCTATTAAATCAATTAAGCTTTCTTTTCTTAACCTTGCATAGCGATTATTATCGCTATCACTCGATGTGTCTGAATCGGATAAAGAATCGTCAAAAAGAGAACCTGAATCAGAATCAGAAGGCTTGCGAAGTTGTAGTCTACGTTGTTTTCTGTTCTCCGTTTTTTGTTGTTGCTTCTGTACAAGTTCTAAAAGTTTATTTACGTCTAGTGCTGAATAAGAAGCGCTGTCTACCGCTTTATTTAATGAAACTATTATTGCTATCGTAGCTGTAAAGGATTCAGAGATGTTAATGTTACATATTTTATAAAATATTTGATTGCACATACCCACTATACATATGTAATTCTTACCTGTAAACAATATCACAAGGCTCGACATTATCAGCAGC
The DNA here is from genome assembly GCA_910594945.2 of Amphipyra berbera. Taxonomy (NCBI): domain Eukaryota; kingdom Metazoa; phylum Arthropoda; class Insecta; order Lepidoptera; family Noctuidae; genus Amphipyra; species Amphipyra berbera. Next base: position 9,576,120 of record OU343122.1, on the reverse strand, counting down.
GCGCAGTCGAACACCTCATGAAAAAATACATTTAAATTGTTATCAAACAAGTGAACTATATAAACTTACACGGCAATTTAAATTTTCATTTCCTTTTATCGCATTTGGAATCATATATTTATGAAATCTCTTTTGAAATCATTTTGCTAAGTGCACGCAACCTAAAAATAATCCTCAAAGTTACCCCTGAATGTTATTGATAAATATTTAAACACTTTCAACTAAAATCGATACGCATTATTTGCGTGCTAATGGTTATCGAATTTGTTGTTAAAGTGTTTAAATATTTATAAATTTACTTATATTTTTAGAGGAAGATTACTTTAAATAAGATCGTGTTTTGTTGTTATTACGGTGAGTCCGGTTCTGAAAAGGCTCGCATTCACTTAAATTATTTTCTTTATTTTCACGGAACTGTCTGCATTGCAGACATTTTATTTTAAATAAGAATAACTGTATTGTTCACTCGAGAGCGGCACTAAATAAAAATTATGTGCTTGAGTGAATTGGTAGGAATTAAAATTCAAGAGAAGAATGCTCAGATATTCAGAATAATATGCATCTGACAGGGTTTTGAACTGATTATTTAGTTTTCATTTGCTTTGTGTAAATAAAGGCAGGAATAATAAATTATACTTCACAGCAATATCACGCATTGTGAGTCGTAAATGTAACTTAAGATTTACAGGGATTGTATTTTGACGTCAGGGTGATTGTACTCTGTTACAGTTTCGTATGCAAAGTAAAACAAGGGGTAGGAGCGAAGCGTTGCGCCTTGCGTGTTTGTATAATGAGTTTTAGGTAATTTGACCTAACGGGCCTTTGGCATGAAAAACTTGGTTAAAATTAATTATACATACGGATATTAATATACGTCTTGATTTAAAAATGCCAGAAAAATATTAACATAAGTATATTCATTTCATTTTCAATTCATTTACCTGCAGGGTAAAAGATCCAATGGCTGCTAAGCTAATAATCCCTAACAAGTTGGCAATGTAGGCCCTCTTCTTCTCTTGTGTCGGCACGAGCTATAAATACAAAAAAAAACTCATATTGTGGTATAAAATTTACCAGTTAGTAAGGTTGATTTTTGAGTCTGAAAAATAAAGAAATAGCACAAGGATGATGTCTGTAAACTAGAACCTCTATGTACCTACACGAAAAAATAACAGTAGGCTAATTCAGATACTTACTTATTTCTTTGAAGCAGAAATCGTGCAGGTAGCGTATTGGTCAAAATGTTTGATTTTGTTATTGTTGTCAAACATTTTGATAGTTTTCGTAAACGTTTTCGTTAAAGAAAACTAGAAGTTTCCTACTTCAAAAAATATCTGAATTTAGTCTACAGAACACAAACAGAAATTACTTCAAGAAATTAATTTAATTAAAACCACAATTCTTGACACTATTTTCAAAAGCTAACCGATCTATCTATACAAGGTTAGTCGGAAAGGGTGTACTAAGCCGCGGGTCACTTAAAGTATCATTGATGACTATTTAAAAGCAAGTGTTAAAATTTCAAAATTCGTTAATTTTTATTTGCCTATATTTGCATGCAAAAAGATTTTTATTTTAGTTATTTCAAAAAAGTCATACCTGCTTTAGTTATGAATTCAGAAAATTAAGTTTCTAATCTGTGACCCCAAATATGACCTAAATTGAGCGGATCATAGCTATGGACAGTTAGATTATAGCATATTTTTTACGAAATCTTTGAAAAGCTATTTCTCTTAAACTATCGAGTTTTGGGGAAAGTTGTAGAACAAAAGTTATCCCTTATTATGGGTACTTTAACATCCTTTCGGCTTAGTACCCCCTTTCCAACTAACCTTGTTTATGTACCTATTTTTAAGGAATTAATTAAATTCGCAAGAAGCAATATAATCATGGCCGCCAACTTTTGTAATGTAACACCCAATTTGCACAAAGAAAGACATAACTAAACGAAATACCTATAAACGTATTTTTATAGCACTGGAACAAAAATCGAATCAACTGTCTGGGAATATAAAGGAAATTGGTGAAATAAAATAGACTTGACGGATGTTTTTCATCAGTAAACAGAAATCAAGCCTCATAAAATAGTTAATAAATATGTACCTTTATGTTCCAGCGTGGTGGACTAAGGTCCAAACTCTTTTCATTCTGACAAGAATCTTATGCCCAGCAGTGGGATAGAAATGCAATGGGCAGGTTTATGCTTAAACCTGCTTATGCATACATAACCAGGCCGCTTTATCGTGACCACGGCGCAGGCGCGTGCTGTGTGGGGGTTGTACAGAAAATGAGTTTTATTAATCACCTAATAATCTCCCTAAGCCCAGTAATACTGAAAACAATAATTAAAAATACTGTTGAAAATGTCACTATATCTGTATACGTAATTTTGCTTAAACCCCCAATAAAAAAACTAATTTCATACTTATTAACTTACCTCAAGCTGGGTACTAAAGATAGGGTTCAGGTTTTCACAAATTAACTATTTGATGTATTTGACGTCCCTTTGACAGGAAGTCGGTAAAGGTTTTAAACTATCAGACTGAGTAGATCTATACGTATGTTAATTCTATCAGCAGATATTAACGGATTCGCTTTCCGGGAATTAGACGCAATAATTAAACAATCGAGATGTTCACATATGATTCACTGGACTGGGAACCTGTTAATAAAACTCAAACTATTTATTTGCACACTAAGGTAAAATAATACAGGTCTTATTATATAAAGTAGGTACTGCTTAGCAACCTTTTCCAGGATTTCCTTTTTCTTTTTTTTCTCAATTTAAAATCTCTGGATTGGTCCCAAGTTTTTGACAGAAATTCAGTAGAAGTAATGTCAAAAACTTACTTCAATCTAGAGATTTTAGATTGAGATCGATTATTATTAAAAGACACCAACTATCGGATACTTTTGTTTAAAATTGTAAAAAAAAATGTAAATAATGACTTAGGGCTTCAAATGTTATATTTGTGTAATCTATATTTCATGTAGGTACTACAAGATGCTAAAAAATATTTGATACATTATATTTAAAATTTTTGACTTACTTATTTTAGACAAAATGGGAGAATTGATGGTTTTTTAAAAGGTGTATATTGTATATTGGTGTATTTATTACTGTTATTAAGTTAAGACTTAGTCTACTCTTAATTATATACGTTATAATTAATCATCGGCATCCTTTGGCGGGCGGGGTTGACCAAAAGCCTAACAAAAGCCGGACAGGCCGGACTTGTATATATTTGGCCGGACACGTCTGTAAAAAGCCGGACACCTAGCAACCATATACAGGGTGTAAACGAAATCATGTAATTCCTTCAAACGTTTTAATTTCGAATGTCAGTTGCACCAGAATTTTACTGTCGAACCTAAATCTAAGGCTGAGCATCCACCAGAGCTGTGCTAAGCTGCGTAGCGAGGAATGTGTTTTGTAAGCACCAATAGAATCACTTCATTTACCTAGCTTCGCTCTGCGCAGCTCTGGTGGATAGGTATGGGTCTAGCAGTGCGAGGTTTTTGTTCGTACAAAACAAGCGAGAAATGTGTTGCGATGAATGTGTTGCTAGGAATGTGTTGCGAGGAATGTGTACCGCTCCCGCCACACCACCCTATTCGAAAAGAGTCCGCTACCTATCCTCGCACGGCTCATTTGTACACATTAACACATTACGCATTACACATTCCTCGCACAGCTCTGGTGGAAAGGGTCACACCGTTACACATCCTCGCTACACATTTTCGCAGCGCACATTTTCGTCGCACAGCTCTGGTGGATGTCCAGCCTAACTCATTGCCATTGAGCTTTTAGCGGTGACAGCTAGAATGCGATTATATTATCAGATAAATAAAAAACATACACATATAACATTACTCAGAATCACGTCAAACAAGCATTATTATTTGGTAATGGAAGATATCCATTAATGTTGTAACAATGTTGATTGTTATTAAAGAGCCCGAACGCTTTACTTCGTAGATAAGCTCGCTATGTAACTATAGATACGTTATTTCACATGTAAACGAATCGTTTCGGCGGTGTTCAGTGTCATTATTACTATACATATATCAAAATGAGCTAATCTTTCACCGATCTACGATTTTGAATAATTGATAATATAGAAATTATGGTCGTAATGGTTGGTCTATTATATCATTTCACACTTATTGTTAGATTCTATCAGCATTAAAAAATGTTGTTTTTGTGCTTTTCGAAAATATTTCATTTATCCATTAGACAACATGATTACATAGAATATATAATTATTAGGTATCTAGATCGCGAATAGTAATTTATCGTGGTTTTCGGCACGGAATAGAACGTGCGAATTTATTTACGTGGCCATCGTCTAATCATTATATACCTTTTATTATACTCTAAGGAGAAATAAATAACTGCCTCGTTGGTCTAGTAATGGCAAGCGTGACTGCTGATCGTGAGGTCCTGAGTTCGATCCCCAGGACGGACAAAGTGTTATTAGATTATTCCGTGTGGAATTCCTCAGTAGCAGCCTAGAGTTTGGATATGTGCCCGGTTGATTGCAATAGGCTCCCCCCTATTATAACGACAAAATGAGGGTGTTACTATACACCTCTGCCCAATCCTTAGGGGAATACAGGCGTGATGTTATCTTATGAGAAATAAATAAGTGAACATAAGACAAACTATAAGGAGAGTAGCTGTACTATATAAAATAAACTTCTTATTAAAAATAAACTATAATCTGCTGATAGGTAAACTTTTATTATTGACTCATTAAAGAGCTGCTGTCCTGATACTACGCCGTAAATATTCTTACATACACACGACTCTAACACTTACATATACGCTCATGAAGGTGTACGTAGGTATAACAGTAAAGTGGGTTACACACCTAGTGCAAACATGGTAAATTTCCAATTTGATTCGCGTCACAGGGTACACGAGCGGTTTCAGTCAACCAAGACTGACGAACTGACGCGACCAGCCAACCAATAACGGCTATGAGTATATCAAAAGCTTTATTAACTTCATAGTACTATTTCAACCCTCACTTTCGCAAATTACTCCTATACAACTTGTGTAAACTAACTTTTTCGTCAAAATCCTTACTAATATTATAAACGCGAAAGTTTGTATGTATGGATATTTGTTACTCTTTCACGCAAAAACGGCTGAACGCATTTGGACGAGATTTGGCACACAGATAGACTATGTCCTGTATTAACACATATGATACTTTTTATCCGGGTACATCAAGTAGTCAAACCGCGGGTAATAGTTTAGTTACTCATAATTTCTATAACAGTTTTCAATTTATACAGAATAGTAGATGATAGAATAATTTTCATTTATACTGTGGGAACTGCATTTAATGATAAAATATAAAGAAGAAACTAATTAAATAGTTATTTTACTACCATAATATATATTTGTTCAGCGTTTGGGCATAATAAAATACGCCAGACATAAAATTGGTGGATTGTGTTTCCGTTAGCACAATGTACTTATTTTCTTAATTATAAAATTGATTATAAAAAACGTGTGTCTGGGCGAATCGCACCGCAGACTATGTTGTTGTGATCATACCATCGCTGCAGTCCACAGACCAGATTCGTACAATATTGTTTACATTGTCTGCAAGTTCTATTGACCAGTAGTATTATACTATTCGTCAATAGAACGTTCAGACATAACTAGTACCTACTCACTTCTTTATTACAACTATAACTGTCGGTAAATGCAGATAAAAGCGTATTTATGCCTGTAGTACTACTTAACAAACTCACAATATCACATAAAAGACTCAGTCGGTAGTCGAATTCTCGTGATTCCAAAGACGACTCACTTCCTGTAAGGAAATAGCCAATCGTTCTTCTTTATAGCTTGACCAATGTATAATTATGTGGGCCCATTTCCGTTTTAGTAGTAAAATACTTTTTAATAGTAGTCTAGTGTTCTGAATCGCGGGTGCTGAGCATGAAATAGAGGGTTCTATTCCTATTTGCAAAGTGTTAATATACAAAATACGGTTTTCAGTAGCTGGCTGCGATTCTGAATTAAGTCCGGTAAATAGCAATTCCTATTGAAATTGAAATGTGCGTGCACGATTTGGGACTAAACACACTTGTCAGCATCAATTCGCATTTCACTCATAGAAAATGGTCATTTTTTATGAGCATGCGTACGCACGGTTACACATCTTTGCATCGATTCAGCTTTCGACTGCTTTAGCATGCTAACGCATTCTATGCTGATATTGCTTTCGCAGAATCACACGATTTCACAGGAGATGCAGATAGGTGTGTCTAAAAATATCCAGCATTTTTACGAATTGATGCTGATTAATCTGACTAATCCTCATCTAGATAAAAGGTTTTATTTTTAAAAAAATAGGTCGGTGACAGTCAAAAAATACCTTCAGTACATAATACCTACGTACATCAGGCCTTCAATCCGCAACGGAAGTACTTCTCTTGCCAGCGGAAACAAACAAACCGCTCCACGAAACACATCAACAAAAAAACTGAAGAAAACCTTTAAATCCAAAACGTTTTGTAACAAATGGTTTCAAGCGATTACGACTAATTTTAGCACTGTTTGGGCTCGCAGCTGAGTGATTGATTGAGGGATTAATTGATTGAAAGCAATGCTTAATCTAGTGTAACTTATTGCGCCAAATGGTGGCCTCCGATTTTTTGGAAAATTAGTTACTAATTTTTCTTAATAATAGATTTGGATTTAGAGGTTTTGTGATAACCTGCTGTACGATAGTCGTGTGATGTCAATGTTAGAATCCAAAACCGAGAACGCAATTTTACACGTCTTACATTTAAATTTAAAAACAGTTTTTGGTGCCGGCATTATAGCCAAATACGATAAAGACGACACGTTTGGTGCAGTGGCTGAGCGATCGACTTCTGCGCTACGGGTCGTGGGTTCGATTCCCGCACGGAACAAATATTTGTATGGCCTGCAGATAGTTGTTCCGGATCTGGATGTTTGTGCGTGTGAAGATTTGTGTTTGTAAACACACCCACGACACAGAAGAAATCCAAGAGAAGGGAAAAGTTTAAAAAAAAATATTTGAGTCTCTGAGCCAGCAAAATAATTTAGCATAATTGCCTGCTCTAAATAATTCCTCGCCGTAGGCAGCTGCATCATCCCGTGTGGGGTCGGGCTATAATATAAAACTTCCTCACCACACGCTGGGAATAGACGCGTGTTGTAAGATTCAACAAAACCCAGCACGCTTGGCGGCAGGATCTATACTGTCCGCCTAGCTTGTTAACTACTTGGCTTAACTTTACATTAAAGTCAAGCCAAGTAGTTTACTGTGTTCCGTAGTGTGTGAGAGCCGGAGAGCCAGGTTTAAGGGAGTTCCTCTATATCTTTGTTACTTGGATTCGAGTACTCCATCTGAGACCCTGTCTGGGCTTATCATCAGCTGAAACTATGGCCAAACACGACCAAGACCGAATAAAAAAAAATACTGACATAGTAAAAACCACGTCATACCAAGTCGACTAAAAATATAAGCGAAAAAAAGTACTTAAAAATTACGGAAGCGCTGCAATTTAAATAAAACGCGTAGCGTAATGGCTTCGCAACCTAATTATCGCCTCATGTACTCGTAGCACGTAATACAACTACGATTTTATTGAGTTCCATTTTGTGAAGCGTGGCCCCGTTGGTTCACTTAATTTGTTCGGAAATAGTTAAATCAAGCGTTGCGTCGGATTTGCAGTAATTACAGAAGGAGACATCGGGGCTAAGGCCGTATATTGCTTCCTCAGATTAGCACCAAGCTTCCAGTTAATTTCCTGCGTACGATTCCGGAATGGTTCCATCTCGAAACATCCTTCTAAATATCTTAGAGACAGTGTTACGCGAATCGTTTTAAAAATTGCATGACATTTCCTTATTAAAGCATTGTTTTCTGTTTTTATTTCATCAAAGAAATCCAGAAATTTGCGCATGACGCATTATGCACATTAATTTTCCTGATTTACGGTGAAATTTAATATTGGAGAAATGTAGCGGTTTACCGCACTGTGGCCTCGCTTAAAATATTTAATGAAATTCTAGAATTATAATGAATTTTAAACGAATAATATATGAACGCAACTTGTGGGTAAACTGTAGCCTTCTCAGCTCAACCACAGAATAAATATACTACATAGACTAGTGGTTCCACGCTCTGTTAACATAAGATGAAGTTTTTAAGCTCTAACATGCCTCATACTTGCTGAAACCTGGCACTTGATGAAAAATTGAGCTTTTACGAAGCGACGCAGAACTTCGGCGTGAAAATGTGAACTGCAGGACAAACTCTTAAACTATAAGTACTTAGAGCTAAGGAAAAGTTGCAACCGAAGGTTGAAGCTATGTCAAACATATCTAGATACTAGCGACCCGCCCCGGCTCCGCACGGGTGCAATGTAGAAATGTGGGGATATAAAACTTCCTCTTGAATCACTCTATCTATTAAAAAACCGCGTCAAAATCCATTGCGTCGTTTTAAAGATCTAAGCATACACAGGGACAGACAGACAGCGGGAGAGACTTGTTTTTTACTATGTAAAGATTCAAATAGCCAGACTATACACATTATTACAAAGTTGCAAAGTCACCATATCCTCAGCGGCACCCTTTCAAACTGGAAACTCAACAACGCTGCTTGACTGCAGTTATAGTGGTGGTAGTACTTTCCCCGACCGACAAAAGATATAGACAAAAGATAAAAGATAAGGATAAAGATAAAGACAAAAGATAAAGATAAAAGATAAATATATTTATTTTGCAAATATGGGTGGTACAAACAAATGTGGTGAAATAAAAGAGGATACATGATCAGCCATATTTAACCATAGCAGCCCGTCCCAGCTCCGCACGGGTGGACATTTTTGCAACATTTTTCATTTATGCTCCGCTCCTATTGGGCATAGCGTGATGTTATATAGCCTATAGCCTTCCTCGATAAATGGACCATCCAACACAAAAATAATTTTTCAATTCCAACCAGTACTTCTTGAGATTAGCGCGTTCAAACAAACAAACAAACTCTTCAGCTTTATATATTAGTATAGATTTATTAACTGCAAAACAGATGCCATAATTTCACATATCAAGCCAGTCTACATTGTACTAAAACTCTTTAAACCATCGGCAACATTGCACAAAACAAATGAAAATCAATATTGTAATCAGACCTAATGTTTTTGATAAACCAATTAGCAACTATTGTTGCCAACTGTAACTATTCCGTTCCTGCCTAATAGTCCTTTAATTATTTACTCTCGGATAATGGTAGTTAACACAATATGTATTTGAGGCATTTGAATGTAGTTGAATTATTGTGTAAGTATAAACACGGTCGCGAGGATATCCTGCTAAAGACGTGGAGAGTTGTTAATGACGTCGTAATGACGACCCCTGTGCGTACTTCCCTTTAAATATAATTTAGACATGAATAAAGCTTAAAGGCACCCTCATTTCTATTCAAATATTTGTCTGTAGCCAACTAATCGGCGTCCCTGTCTGACAATAACAATACAAATATTTATTGAAAGATATACACACAAACATAGTTATGTACCTCTTATTAAGCTTTGTTATGTATTTTGTTAGTAATAAAATATGGAAACTGTCTTTTTCCTCCATATTGTAGTCGATCTGAAACTAAAAGAAAAATACGAACTTTATCAAACATAACATAATATTAATAAAGCTATTCATCATCTCACGAAGTTGTAGAAGTCGAACAAGATGGTTCGAGAGGAGTCGACGTTGAACCAACTTACCGGTCAGTTATTAATACACTTTAGCTATCTTTGTGCCTACGTTAAGGGATGTCGTGCGGGGTTAGATCAACATAGCACGTAAATAAAGCGCAGAGTGCAGAGAAAGTGCCATTAGTGGCGCCAAATGAAAGTATTTTACGATATGCCCAGTAGCGTTTAGCCATATCATTATATGTAGCACAGCGTTTTTAGCTAGGAATACTGTTAAAGGGTGAATATTCGAAATTTTTTAACATTATTTTAACAAATCATTCTTCTCCCGGGTTGTTAACGTTATAGTATTGTCAGATTGTTTTTATTCTTGTCTTATTGCATGACGGCAGCGGTATAGTTTCAGTTTTCATTATCATAATTATAGTATTAAACATCTGCATTCTTAACTTTGCGATGATGCTAATGACGTTCTCAATTTTTGTTAATATTTTTCGAAGAATGGCCTAAACCTACCCGTCTGCCTCGTTGGTGTAGTGGTGGTAAGCGCGGCTGCTGATCGTGAGGTCCTGGGTTCAATCCCCAAGTCGGGCAGTGTTATTAGGTTTTTCCGTGTGGAATTCTTCAGTAGCAGCCTGGAGTTTGGATTTGTGCCCGGTTGATGGCAATAGGCTCGCCCCCTATTACATGGGACTCAAACATAATGGCGAAATGAGGGTGTATGCACCTCTGCCCCACCCTTCGGGGAATACAGGCGTGATGTTATGTATGCTATGTATTGTTAAACGTTTGATCCTCATCGATCCGTCCGTCTTATGATATAACAACTACACAAAATGGCACCGTTTCATTAAATGCCTAGTTTCATCACGATGCGCCCAACTCCAAGACCGGACGACGACATTATTAATGACTGCACTGTTTACTTTCATCGCATGAAGAACCAATACGACACGATAAAATCATGTGTCAAATAAATTCATTAAATATTACAATCATCATTAACCATCTCTGAAAATTCTGACCAAAATACGAAGTAACCGTGTATTTATCATACATTGTACTCATTTCAACTTATGTACTTCGGGATCAAAAGATGAACAAGCAATAAAACTCTGTTGTTTCGATAAATTTAAGTTGTTTCCGAAACCGCAAAGGATTTAATTAAACATAAATATTAAAGACGCATGGTCATCTGTACTAATATTATTAAGAGGAAAGATTTGGATTTTTGTATGTAACGAATAAACTTAAAAACTACTGGACCGATTTGAAAATAAATATTTTGCCGTTAGAAAGCTACATTATCACTGAGTAACATAGGCTACGGGCGGAGACGGGAGGACACAGCTAGTACTTTATAATTATGAAAGTAAAAAGAGCTAATGTTGCAAAAACATAATTATAAAATTATTCGCAGAACCCTTTAAAAACGATACCTAAAAAGTACCTATGCTGAGCTAACTACAATAACACGTTGCAAATTAATTAAATCTTGGAGCCATGCATCTCACACACAGTATTAGCAGTTAATTATATAGGAAAACTGTTAATTAACTTCACCCTCTTTCATCAAAACAAGGGAAAAGTGTAGGTAGGTACAGTCGCGGAAAAAATGTTATACACCTTAAGGTTTGTTTTTGCTTGCACAGTGCAAGAAATGAACTATTTTACCGACTACGTATTGACAACACTATAGAAAAGAAAATACTAGTATTTTTTGACAAGATATTATGGTGAAATGGTGACAGACAAGTAATGTCAATCTATTTAGAGTCCGCGCCACGACTAAAGTCCCTTTGACGCGGCGCTAGTGTCTACGTAGTTGCATCACATTGCATTAAAAAAAATGTAGTTCCACAATTTCCCGCGGGCCTTCTTTCGTGACGCGCACTCTAATCATCGATTTGATTGATGTCATGGTTTTTACAACAAAACTCCTTAAACCAAATCAAAGACATTACATGGCACTAATACGTCATAATAGAGGCAAAAGGCAATTTTGATCTTTGCTACCCAATAATTAAACATAATTTTCCATGCATTGGTCTTTTCCGTTCAACAGTTTGAAAAGGTTACAATCATGTGCCCGCGAAGTGGGAAAGGAATGAATTTAAAAACTGACGAACCTTATTCCCCTACTGTACATAATAATCCAAACAAAAAATGACTACCTACATCATTTTTTTTCCAAAAAGTGAAAATAACAATAAATACAACATTAGCTAAAAATCGTAGATTAAAACTAAATAAAATCTATCAAAGTAAGACAGAATAAGACGACAGCTTATTTCTTTAAAGTAAAAGGATAATACCTGACTGCCTTGTTGGTCTAGTGGTCGCGAGCGCGACTGCTGACCATGGGGTCCTGGGTTCGATCCCCAGATCGGGAAAAGTGTTATTGGGCTTTTCCATTGGGAATTTCTCAGTAGCAGCCCAGAGTCTGGATTTGTGCCCAGTTAATGGCAACAGGCTCGCCCCCTTTTACATGGGACTTATAACTGGCGAAACGAGGGTGTACTAAAACACCTCTGTCGAACCCTTCGAGGAACACAAGGCGTGATGTTATGTTAAAAGGATAATTTTATAGGTAGGTAGTATTTTAGTTTATACATTCTGTCGCTTATTTTAACCTAAGGGCGCGTTCCCACTATGTCGTGACGATAAATCTATCGTTGGACGACTGTCGTCTCTAGCTGTTCCCATTATAACGACTGTTTGTCGTCAATTTTTTTATCGTTTAGCGACTATCGTATCTAGCTGTTCCCATTGGATCGCGACGACATTTTATCGTTTCACGACAGTCGTTTTGTCGTTTGCACATCAGTAGCAAGCTATGATGAGACGATATTTTTATCGTGGCCACGACAGTTCGTCGTAACAACGACACATTACGATGTTGTAACGATAAATTTATCGTTGGACGACTGTCATGCTAGCCGTTCCCATTGACCCGACAATCTGTCGTCAGTGCAAAAACAAGTCGTAACTGTCGTTAATCGTGTCGTCTTAGACGTGAACACCTCCATTTAAATATATAAGCCACGACACTTAAAACTACACGACTATCTGTCGTCACGACGAAGTGGGAACATGGCCTAAAGCGTCGTGTAATCAAATCACGACTTACTCTAGCCAATAACTGAAAATTCAATATCGGAATCTATCAGCAGCATTTGAAACCAAATACTCGGTCAGTCATTTCAGGGTAATATCAAATGCTAACTTTAGAATTTACATTTTGTTGGAAGAGTATCTTCAAGATAGCTGTTTGAAATACGGGTAAGTGTGTTGTTATGTTTAATTGGTAACGTGGGGGACTTACCGAGAATATTACTTGGCAGTAGGTATTGTGTCGTTACGAGGAATAATACCTATCACTGCACTGTACAAACTAGTACAGAAGGTAATAAGGTATTGTCATTTGTTTTAATGACCTATTAAAAACTCGATGTTACAGTAGGTACTAGAGCAAGGCTGAGCATCCACCAGAGCTGAGCTAAGCTGCGTAGCGAGGAATGTGTTTTGTAAGCACCAATAGAATCACTTTATTTACCTAGCTTCGCTCTGCGCAGCTCTGGTGGATATCGGCTTATCGGCGCGAGGTTTTTGTTCATACAAAACAAGCAAGAAACGCGAGCGAGGGATGTGTTGCGAGGAATGTGTTACGAGGAATGTGTACCGCTCCCGCCACACCACCCTCATATTCGAAAAGAGTCCGCTACCTATCCCCGCACCACTCATTTGTATACATTAACACATTAGGTACGCATTACACATTACCCATTCCTCGCACAGCTCTGGTGAAAAGGGTCACACCATTTCACATCCTCGCTACACACTTTCGCACTGCACATTTTCCTCGCACAGCTCTGGTGAATGTCCAGCCTAAGGCATTAACTTATGTTTTACTGTAAGGCCGGCTTTACACCTGTAAGTTTTCCTCACGTAAGTCCCTTACGTAATAAACGTACGATAAATATGTAAATTCTCTTGTAAGTAGCTTATCGACTGATTTTTAAAATCGAATTAATTGTCATAAGTTGCTTATATAAATTTTACGAAGCAACTTACAAGTGTATTGGCGCCCTAATACATAATCAGCCCATTACTAACCCACTGCTGGGCACGGGCCTCTTCTCAGAATGAGAAGGGTTTAGGCCTTATACCACCACGCTAACCTGGTGCGGGTTGGCAGACTACACACACCATCAATAACTTTATGAACCCTCAAGCAAGTGATAATCAAATTCTGATCCGCACATAAATTCGAAAAGGCAGAGGTACGGGCCGGTATTGAACTCTGACCATCCTGCATGGAAGGCCAGCATTCAACCACTATACTATCACTGCTTCTGCTATACTGTAAAATAAAAATATTATCCGCAAATCTAATAATAATATAGTCTGTTTTTAATCCCAGAGACTATATTTTCAAGCAGATATTACTTAATGTTTTTTTTGTTTTAAAAACGAATGTTGCCCCACACTATGATTTCTCCTGTATCGTGGGCGCGTTTACAGACACAAATCTTCACATGCACAAATGCCCAGACCCGGAACAACTATTTGTAGGTCATACAAATATTTGATCCGTGCAGAAATCGTACCCCCGACCCGTAGCATAAAAGCCGCAGAAGCGCTATACCACACGAATCGATAAAAACAAAAAAAAATGGTGTCAAAACTTAAAAAGTTTTGGAACATTAATTAATTAAGTTTGACATTTGTGCCTGTCGATTCAGTCTCCGAGATAAAAAAAGACTGTTTATATGTATGCTTTTGCGGGTTAACCCTATGTGTGCAAATATCCTACGATGTATAGGAGTATTGTTCTATATTATCCATAGAGCTCAATAACGAGTTTTAAGCTTCCATACATAGGTACCAATATACGCAACCCTTAAAATAGAACCTATTCAGTGTAATATCAACCCTGCTCACACATAGAGACTGCCTACACCGCAGCTATTGGAAGCGAGGCGGTCATTACCAATTCATATCGAAGATCCTATTGAAACATCGAATTCGACCCATTTATCCAACTAAGTCACGTACTGAATAAATTATTTCATTTAAATCCTGCAGAAAGGCATATCGATTAGAGGCATTGCTATCACATAATTTTCAATATTTATATAATACTACATAGTACCTATAAATTTTAATGTTGTACAAATAATTTTGTTACAAAATATTTCGCCCTTTATCGAGAGCGGAGTTAAAAACTTCAGATTGTTTGGATTAAATATAATCGATGTTATTATTCTGTATCGTGAATTACATCAGGATTTTTGACAATTAAATAAAAATAAACTGAAGCTAGTCCTGGGTTCGATCCCCAGGTCGGGCAAATTGTTACTGGTCTTTTCCGTGTGGAATCCGTGGCGTTTGGATTTGAGCCTGGTTGATGGCAATAGGCTCGCCCCCTATTACATCCGACTTAAAAATAACGGCAAAATGAGGGTCATACTATACACTTCTGCACAACCCTTCGGGGAATACAGGCGTGATGTTATGTAAACTCAAGCTAATATATATATCTTTAATAGGTAGGTAATCTCGTATTATCGAAACCAACAAAGTGGTACCTAATATGAAGCCAAACATCTGTTTTGAAACGTTTCCCCAGTACTGTTATGTTCCCCTTAGTGTATAATTTATGTGGCATTTAACGTACTGGGGTGGGTGTCGTGCTAACATAGTTTACATGGCGCAGCGTCATAGCACTTGACGTCAAGTCAATCTACACCACTACAGAGAGCTAGTCGCTTGAAATGAAACCACAGTTAGGTGAAGCCAAGCGTGACAAAACATTGTGTTCGTGTAAAGCCAATGAGGATTTACTGAGGTAGTAGCCAGTACAACGTGCCGACCCTAGGCAGTGTTTAGCTATAGCCATAATACCTATGTAATCCAAAATATGTATAACCTAGTAATCACAGCAATTTTAAAAAAAGCGCCTATAATATAAACATTCATATTATATTATTTTCTTACACTTTCCACTATAAATTCTAGTTTAGTAATTTTAACTTTATAGAAATTAACTGCCATTTCTGCTCGTGGCTTGCTAACAACCGCGCAGATCATATGATTTGCAAGGTTAAGCTGCGCTTGCCGCGGTCAATGCGTGGATGGGTGACCATTCGTTACACATCCTCGCAGAGCACGTTAAACCTTCGGTCCCAGGTGTTATACGAATACTTATGACACTCGTTACGAGTAGTCGAAAGGCCGAAAGTCTGACAACGGTTCTAACCTTAGGATATCGACATTGCCCAGTAACTGGGTTGCGAAGGTCTGATGGCAGGCGCTCCGTGTAAAATACTGGTATTCAGCCGCATCTGGTTAGACTGGAAGCTGACCCCAACATAGTTGGGAAAAGGTTAGGCAGAACGGGTCGACAGGGGCCTTATGTGCTAGGACCCTCCCCCGGGATTTTACCAGTTTTTCCACCCCATAGTTATGCAACTGTCAGATACTGATGTCTGATAAAATTTGGTAAGTATAGGTATTGTTTGGTAGCGGTAATGTTTCTAGCAAGACTATAAAAAAGTAAACGAATGTTACTATCCCATTGCTGTTAAACAAAAACCTCTCAAAACAGAGGTAATAAATACCTAGCAACCGATAAGTAAACCTGTTTACGCATTGTCCAAAGTAAGAAGGGGTCAATTGTGTACCATAGTGATCACGACATACGAACACGGGATGAGTGAAGTGCGACACAAGGACGATTACTCATTAATCGGTGGTCAAAAAGTCGATCACGTACAGAGGCGCCCTAAGAATACAAGAAATATCGATGGCCCCATCGAATAAACGTGCAAGTGAAAAACGTCAACTTTACAGAAAGAAAGAAAATTATTTATTTTGGACTCACACAGGCAGTTACAGAAACAAAAACAATATTTACAAAAAAAAGAAAGGATAAGAATTTATACTACCTGCACGAGGCCAAAAACGGCTCAGGAGAAAATAAAAACGTTTAGTCCTTAATATCGCGGGTTTCTTTGTAAGCAGGTCTATACAATGTATAATGAAATTGAAGGTAGAAAAAATATCTTTAGACTGTTATAATTACTTTTAAGAAATCGTCATTCATTTTATTCATTTTGTCTTGTGACCATAAATATATTATTTTCGTGGAAAAAAGGAATCAAGTACGATTGCAGACGTATTTATGGACCGAAATTTATTTTAAAAATTAGGGGTTAGGAGGATGGGCTAAGGAAACGAAAATACGAAAAAAAAATTGTGCAAGTGACTTTTGCACGTTTATTCAATGCGGCCATCGATATATAAACTGGATGTAAAAACTGTTTATATGGCGACTCAGAAAAGGGTTCACGATCCTTCTCTGGTAGTATATTGTCACTCGTGCATTTTTAAATCCAATTCTTAAACTCTGAAACTTTATTCATACAACCTTGTACTGCAGTGTTGGTCACGTAAAATACTCCACAGAAAAATACAATTTAATTTACTTGCTAACCGTACTTTGCTGACCGTACTTTATTTCAAGTTACCTTGTGAGCCTCGGCTAGGAATTGCCCCAATCCGTTACCGCGTAGACCATGAGTAGAGTTGTTTTTATTGCTGGGGATGTCACACAGTTAATTATTTTTGTAAAATCAAAAAGTAAGTTAATAATAACATCATAATATCACACCTTGTATTCCCCGAAGGGTTTGGCAGATGTGTTTTAGTACCAGGAGGATGGCGCGCCGTGCTCCGCGCGCGCCTCTCAAACGGAAGTGGGGCAGGGGAAAAATTCGAGACCTGCCGGGGTTGCGGTGCATGCAACAGCGAATCCCGTGACCCCAGCCTTAGGTCAGAAGAAGGCAGACCCCCTCGTCTTCCCCGGGCGTGGGACATCCATGAGGACTTACCAACGATTAAAAAAAAACGTTTTAGTACACCCTCGTTTCGCCAGTTATGTTTAACCTTTTGGACGCCATTGTCACAAATATGTGACAAAAACGATGGGATTACAATTACCTTGGCGTGGGGGGTACGACGATGCATTTATGCTCTGGCGTTCAAAAGGTTAAGTCCCATATGTAATAGGGCGCAAGCCTATTGCCATAAACCGGGCACAAATCCAAACTCCGGGGTGCTACTGAGAAATTCGTAATGGAAAAACCCAATAACAATTTGCCCGACCTGGGGATCGAACCCAGGATCCCATGCTCATCAGTTAATACTCGCAATATAATATCAAAGCGATACTTATCCTTTTACTTTTGTGCAAACTAAATTAAATCAGGGCGGGTCCTGACAACAGGCCACAGGAATGATAAAGAGGAAATACCCCGTTCACCACAGTTGACTCTAGATACATTTGCATAAAATTAAAACTTTCCCACATTGTGTTAAACCGTAAAGATATCTCTAATCAACATTCAATCATCACTCTAAGGGACTCGGGACTCCAACCAACCGCGCGGATCATACGATTTACGAGGTTAAGCTGCGCTTGCCGTGATCCGTCTGTGAATGGGTGACCGTTCGTTACACATCGAGACCCCTCCGTGCCTCAAAGAGTATGTTAAGCAGTCGGTCCCGGGTGTCATACGAATACCTATGACAGTCGTTACGGGTAGTCAGAAGCCCGAAAGTCTGACGACCGATCTAACCTTAGGATATCAGCTTTGCCCAGTAACTGGGTTGCGGAGATCTGATGGCAGTCGCTCCATGTAAAATACTGGTATTCAGCCGCATCTGGTTACATTGGAAGCTGACCCCAACATAGGCAAACAAAGGCTAGGCAGAACATTCAATCACCACTCTAACATACATACATATAACATACATACAAACTCACGCCTTTTTCCCATGGGGGTAGGCAGAAACTATAGAACGCCATATGCTACGACTCTTACATACCCCTTTCGCTTCAACAACAATACCACTCTAACAATTTACTATTTTTAAAGTTCAAACAAAGCAGAAGACACATGAGGCACCAGACTGGCGTCCTTAATAAGAAATACAAATTATTTTCTCATTATTATTACTTTAAAAGCTTTGAAATGTATTCGTGTGTAATTGTGAACTATGATTTTGATTAATTTATAAGTAATTAAGATATCTAGTGTATTATATTATTAACTTAAAATTATAAGAAAATACGATAAGATAAGATACTTAGTTTATTAGCAATATTACAAAAAATATTTAAACAGGTTTAATTGATAAAAATCCTAACATTACTTTTAATGTTTATTGGTTAAAAATTATTAGGTACTTAACAATATTTTTTATCAAAAATATCTGAATACAGACTACCTACTAAAGAAAGCCTTAAAATTCTAATTACACCTACATCTACTTAAATTTACTGACTCTAAAGAGTCCAAGAAAACTACTTATGTACATACATAATGTAGGTAATAACGAAAACACCCAAGATCCCGTTTAAAAAAATACTTTAAACATTTTCATATTTTTTACTTTACAAATTGCACGCGGAAAATTAAAATTACAAACAGGTCCATGGATCACCTCTCAGGAGCTATAATTTCATCGTTGACGTGCGGCCCGCAACATTTTTCGCACACCACTATAAAATTCTGAAAAGGTAAAACAAATATTAACGCATCACATACATTAAATAAAAACATTTGTATGAAAATAATTCTACGGGACTAACGGTCGTCGGCCATACTTTATAAATTCATATTTCCGACGAGCCGTAAAAAGGTCAAATAAAATGTAGAACGTAATGCATCGGTATCTTTTGGGGCCGTGATCAATTGGTCCCTTGCCAGCAAGTTGAGCGCGAAAAACTATAAAACGTTTCTGTCGATAGCTCAAACCAAACAATATTTTTTCAGGCCCCAGACTAGAACACAGACAGTTTTAATCTCGCTAGTCTTCATATTACCATTTGTAGTAAGTAATAACTGTATAATTAATATTTACCAGATTATATTGAAGTCGTACCAAATCCATGGCTTGTTCGTAATTGCGCTCAGATTTCGGGCCATGCTTCTCCATGAGCTCAACGGTTCGGTGAGCCAAGGCTTCTAATTCGAGAAGTCCTTTAGGCTCTGAACGTTGGCAGTTCCCGCGTCGGCCGAGTCTGCCACCCCAGTTGTGATGGCTGCGAGGTCCCCGTACACTGCCCCGCTCCCGCATAGCTCTGGCAGGTAGCTCACTCGGTTCCGTTAACTTCACCATAGCTATCTTTTTGCAATGATGATTTAATGTCACAAGTCCCGTCTTTTAAAGTGGACCACCTAATTACCGAACATTAAATGCGAGTAATTCGCTAATTACGAGGATTTAATTAGCTAATTGAACTGTTTACATAAAGTTTAATAAGCACAACAAATATGTGAGTCAGTACATACCAGCGTAGAACATAATCGAATGTGGTGATTGTTTTCAGAAATAGGAAAACACCAAGTGCTTATAAAAGGGTCGAATAACAATGGGCGGGTGCCTGGGTAGGCAGGTCATTTATTATAAAAAGTTATAGACAATAGGTCTAATGCGTTAGTTGTTCATCAGTTCCAGGTATCAAGTTCCAGGTAGTCAGTATTATATCTCATTTGCAATACGTAATTAAGTGAGCTAAGTAGTTAACGATGGTGAATTTGCCCGAAAACGAATCGTACTTCTCACTGCCGGCCGCAGAGATGTGGGCAACGTACCAGAGTAATCGTAACTTCTACGCACACAGTGGTCCGTCCAGACTGATAGAATTGGAAGAATTCGCGGATGTAGCAGCTACCTACATGAGTACCGTGTCAAATTATCCGAATATCCGTCAGATTGCGATGAATCGACTACGGCAACTTTTTAATCTGGTAAGAACCGTTTTTTTGATATTAGCGTAGGGTTATTAAATTAATACAAGGTTAGTCGGATAGGGGTACTAATCCGTGGGCCACTTCAAGCATCACTGGTGACTGTTTAACAGCAAATTTTAATATTTTAAAAATCGTTATAATTTGTCAGTATTACCCCATGCAGAAAATGGAACCACCAACCCGTGACCCTAAATATTACCTGAAATGTAAACACTGATGATAGCTGATATACATAGACACATAGATTTTTCCGTATTATTTATGTAATTTTTAAACCGTTATTTATGGTAATTATAAACTTTTGGAGAAAGTTGTAGAACAAAAGTTATTTATTATTATGGGTCCAATAATACAAGAAGTTCAATAGATAAAACTGTCTCAACAGTCCGTATCAATGTTAAGAGGCTCAACTAGTTGTAATAGAAGTCCATTTTTTATTATTTTGGTTCTGAATCGGATACCAACACATACACAATAAACTCTTCTACAATTATTGCAGTAAGATTACTCAAGCAAGTAGAACATACAAGAATAGAATATACGAGCAGCTCAACTTGAACTCAAGTTCTTCTTAAATAACTTGAATATATTCTAATCTATTCATTTATTATTTCTATGCTGCTCCATCCGATCCTCGGGGTCCTATTTAACCGTTTCTCTCAGTTAACTTTTGCAATTTGCGCGAAATGAAATGAAGCTAATATACTCTATATTTCTCTTTCAATTCCAGGAAAGCATGGACCTGAAAAATAAAATTAAAATATCCTATAACGTAACACCACGCCTGCATTCCCCGAAAGGTTGGGCAGACGTGTATAGTAATACCCTCATTTAGCCGTTATGTTTAAGTCCCATGTTATAGGGAGCGAGCCTATTGCCATCAACCGGGCACAAATCCAAACTCTGGGCTGCTACTGAGAAATTTCACATGGAAAAACCCTATAACACTGCCCGACCTCGGGATGGCACCCAGGACCTCACGATCAGCAGTCGCAGTAGCCACCACTAGACCAACGAGGCAGTTATCCTATAATAAAAACAATACGAAATGGAATTTTACGAAATCGTTTACCGATCATTTTGTTCTAGGAATTCAAGTTGTGCTGTGACGTGTGTGGGATGGCACATTATCAAGATGAAATCACTGCACCTGAGCGATAGATCATAATTTCTAATCTAATATCTAATCTAATCTAATCTTATATCTAATTTAATAATAATAATCCCACCAAAAACATTCAAACAAACTAGCCAAGTCTCGATGGAGCTGCTTGTTTATCTCTAAAAAGTAATGAAATCTAGACAAAGTCGTGCCAAGTCTAAGGTTCCTTACTGCGATTTCTTTATTATTATAGTTAATGTTGTGTGACTTGGCCGTTGAACATTCTTTATACGTTAGTGGGTACAAGTCAAAGGGACAGGTACAGACGGACTTCTATCAATGATTAGAAGTCCATCTGTACTGGATTTTTTTTTATACTGTTTGTTTTAGGCTCGCCTATGCATAAGTATTATTGAAATACGCAGCTTTATCAAGCCTACAATTGACTGGTTATTGAATCAACGTTTTCCAAGTGGCAATTTTCCATCGTCAATGGGTAGTGGTTCTGGCGACAGATTGGTGCAATGGTGTCATGGAGCACCTGGTTTTGTACCCTTGTGTACCCTTCAACGGCCAAGTCACACAACATTAACTATAATAATAAAGAAATCGCAGTAAGGAACCTTAGACTTGGCACGACTTTGTCTAGATTTCATTACTTTGTAGACATAAACAAGCAGCTCCATCGAGACTTGGCTAGTTTTTTACAGAATGTTTTTGGTGGGATTTCACTTCTTTTTGTAGAAATTTGTTTATTTAATTTGTGTAATGTTCGAGTAGAATAAAGTTAATCGTTCGACTATTTCTTCTTGTAAACTTGTAAGTATACAATACAATAAATACAATACAATATTCTTTATTGTACACAAAACAAACAAGAAACATTACTATAAAAATAGAGATGTACAATGGGCGGTCTTATCGCACTAGGCGATTTCTTCCGGACAACCTTTGGATGGACATGAAGTGCAAGAAAAAAAAGAGAGAGGTAGTTCACAGTGTAACAATTAATTAGGAGACATTAAATTATGTACGTTAAATAAACCTAAAAACACAAATAAATAAATATTATATACAATAAATATGAAATAAATATATATATATATAAATATATATAGTGTAATGTGTATGTAATACATAATATAAACAGACAATAAATAACTATACATAAAGATGCAAAATTAACTATATTGATAGGTAGTGATCCTTGACGAGTCTTTTGAAAGTGACCAAGGATTGCGCACGTCTAACTGTAACTGGCAAAGCATTCCAAAGCCGAACAGCCTGGACTGTGAATGATTTACCAAAGAAGTTGGTAGAATGCATTGGCATTTTTAACGTCAGATTCTCTGATGACCTTAATGATCTCGAGTGTGTCATGGAGGAACTCGAAACGTTCTTTAAGGTAGGAGGGAGTAGAAGGATTGTACAAGATATTGTATAGAAGGTGAAGAATATGTGAATTCCGGCGATAGCGTATTGGAAGCCACTTGAGCTTAGTACGAAACTCAGACACATGATCATACTTGCGTAGACCAAATATAAATCGTATACAGAAATTTTGAAGACGCTCAAGCCTATCAAGTTGGCCCTCGGATAGATCAAGATAGCTGGTGTCGGCATAGTCAAGGATAGGAAGAAGAAGGGATTGTGCAAGCGCAGTTTTGGTGCCAACTGGTAGGAAGTTGCGTAGTCTCCTCAGAGACCCTGCAGACGCGAACATCTTTCGACTGACTTCCTTTATTTGTGGTTCCCAGGATAGGGTCTTATCAATAAATATCCCCAGGTTCTTAACTTTGTCACTAACGGGGACCGTAGTGCCATCGAAAAGAACCGGTGGAAGTTGAATCCAGTTGACTCTTGAAATCATCCTGGGACTACCGACCACAATGACCTGGGTCTTTGAAGGATTAACCTTCAGTCCATACGCATTGCTCCATTCACGAATTAGGTCCAGATCGTGATTGATAGTGTTAACCGCTTCCGACAACTTATCTGGTACAGCCATGGAATAGATTTGGAGATCATCTGCATAAAGATGGTAGGATGAAAGAAGTTCGTTAGAGATAGTATTGATAAATACGGCGAAAAGTAAAGGAGATAAAACGCCGCCCTGTGGCACGCCAGCAGATGTAAAGCACCAGGAAGAAAAACTTTCTTCTATGCGAATACGCTGTCGGCGGCCAAACAGGTAACTACGAAACCAATCAATCGCTGTTGGAGATATGTTAAGGAAGCGCAATATTCCAAGCAGGATGTCAAAATCTACGGTGTATAAGTATAAAATAATAATAATAAGTATAAAAGCCAGTCTAGTCTTATCCAGAGTTTTCCTTTAATTTTATTTATATGCGTATTAAAAGCAGAAGGGGAGGCATTCGCCCAGCAGTGGGACGCTATAGGCTAGATTAAATTAGATTAGAAGATGTGTCCCACTACGCTGGATTTTTGCCATGAAAGTCGATTTTTTTATGTACCAATA
Organism: Amphipyra berbera; assembly: GCA_910594945.2. NCBI lineage: Eukaryota > Metazoa > Arthropoda > Insecta > Lepidoptera > Noctuidae > Amphipyra > Amphipyra berbera. The sequence goes on along the minus strand of OU343122.1, from coordinate 9,551,999 downwards.
GTAGAAGGCGGCATTACCATATCTCTAATACAGCTGAGACCAGCTGAAGGTTCTTCATCAGATACTTCAGACCTTCGATTTTTGACATCAAATGAAGCGGCCCACCAAGTTGAATATTTTTTTGTAAAGGCGGTATATCGATCTCTAATAGTTTGGTTGAGCTCTTGTGTTTTCTAATCAGGGTCACCAGGTACTCCAGATCTTCGATTATCCTAGTTTTTATAGTTTTCCCTTTATGTGGCCATTAAACCCTAACTCTGTACCAAATTTCAGCTCTCTGAATTTATGGGAAGTACTAGTTCTATTCTGATGATCATGAGTGAGTGAGTGAGTGTCATAAATGCGAAACTTTGCTTTCGTTTAACTTTGGAACTAAATCATCTACAGACTTGAAATTTTGTATTTTAAGTATGTAATTATAGCTTACTGGATGACGAAAATTTCTGCGTTCTGGTCTTATCCAGAGGTTCTCAAATAGGGGCCTGAAAATGCGGCGAAATGGTTCCAATAAAGGATGGTACGGCAGTGTTTGCTTCGCGCTCGACTTGGCGGGGGCACTGCCGTGCCCCCCGATATAATATCTGTGGTATGTCCGGCTGACAACACGTCAGAAAATTTTAGAATAATATTTTTTTGAAAATATTTTACAAAATAAAACTAAAAGCATAGAAAGAAAACGAAATACATGATACCTACTTAATACATAAAAATGGAAAATAAAAAGAGAAGAAATCACCAAAACATAGAAACCCAAAATAAAATATAACAAATGTTGACAAGAAGCCGGACCAAATAGCAAAATCTGAAAACACGCCCAAGACCTTCGGCCTCGTCGCTCAGCTCCGCCTCGCAGCCGCCGGACTCCTCAATCGTGAGTGATGTGACACCGGCCGCTGCAGTTGCGTATAGCTCGAGCGACGAATACTTCTCGCCGCCAACTTCACCACCACCACCACGACGGCGAGAAAGAGGCCGACCGCCGCCGGCCAGTAACTAATAAAAGCATGGACTCTTGAAAATACAAAATAAAAACGAAGGTGCCACCTAAGTTCTTTTTTTAAGTTCTCTGTTGTCTGCCAATATAATAAGCACTATAAGAAGAACTTTTAAGTAAGTAATTATGATCATAATAAATTAATACTTACCAATGTGTCTTTTATTCTATACCTCATTTCACGAACCTTCAACTTTCGAACGTAGTTTTATTTCAAGTGTACGTTATAAAAGAGGGATACTAACATACTGGGAACTAAAGATTAATAGCACAATATACCACAAACATTTATGGGTTCTACATTCTATAGGCCCTTATACGGTGCGACTGCCACCTGATCTTAGCAGCACAACTAGGGTGATACCCGGTATCCTAAGATTGACTTGTTGATAGTTATTTTTCAAGCATATCTCCTGTTACGACTGCTAAATGATTGTTAACTATCGGCTGATCGTTAAACACAGAGGGGTCCCGATGGTTGGTGATGGTAATGGTCAACATCCAAAACGTGACGACAACAGCATAGCTTTACGTCGTTGATCGATTAAGTTGTGTAGGTACAGTAAAGACTAACCAAAGTCTTGCGAAAGTATGTAGATATTTGGTTACCGACTCCATCAGTTTATCCAACATGGGTATTTTAATTTTTCGCGTATCTTATACGGCTCATGCAAAACAAGCTGAAATAAAATTGTCAATGTTAAGTTTGTGGAGCCCGATTCACAAAGACGAATTTGAGCCACAAAGAGGCGGCATTATGCCGGCTCCCGCGGTAATCCGGATTGAGCCAGCAATTAAAATACTTATCCTGTTCGGTATTTCATCTCGCCACAGTGAAGTGTACTCCCAAATTATCCCGGTAGGTTTCAGTCGCGTCAGATAAAAAGTGATCCGTTTATGGATAAATATATTAATGACTGCTTCAATTTATGGCTATTGTAGAGCAATGTTTAACTTAAGTTGATCTGAGTTCCATTACGATTGTTTATATAGGTATTTTCTGTGGGGTGACACAGCTTAGCTTAGCTTATTCCTTGGTCATTGTGACTGACACATTTACCTAACACAAAAACAAGACCTCTGATTATATTAGTTAGGCAACGCCTAAACTATACACCCCAGTAACGTGGTATCACGATGATAGAGAGGTCTAAAATTGAAGCAAAGTTGTTTACTGCCAAAGTTACTCGAGTATCATTAGGGCTGCTACCTGTAATGGTTCTCCGAACAAATGTAGCCAGAAGCTACAACTGATACATCTAAAATTAACAACTGAAAAGAAAGACGTTGTCTCGCCAACAATGGCTCTTTACAGTCGAAATTGCAGTCTTAAACAAACATTGCGGTTTTAGCTCGGAGTAGGTATAGATGCTTAAGCTGGAGAATTGCGGCCAGATCCCGGAAATACACTCGCCAAGGACGGAAAGTTCGGCCAAACACACCAATGTGACAACCCTAGTTACAGTGGTGTAGTAAAATATTGACATTAGCCTTTAGTTCACCGCGACACCGATACTACGATAAGCTAACGAATTTTACCCCAAACAAGTCGGTAAGGGTGCTGATAAATTAAACTTGTTGTTTATTGTCGAGAAACAACTTGGTTAACAAAGTACGCTACCAGAAATGTTATTGATAAATCGTAGAAACTTAGGTCTTGCTTAAACAAACAACAACCTAACGATATCAAGTGAAGTATAGATAGAGAACTTTAGTAATCTGACCTAGTGTAGTATTGTCCCAATATTGTTCCTAGAAATTCGACGACTAAGACGCGTAAATCGAAAACTGTACTAGAATATTTTGGACTGCCTTGTTGGTCTAGTGGACACAAGCGCGACTGCTGAGCATAGGGTATATAGGCATAGGGTTCGATCCCCAGGTCGGGCAAAGTGTTATTGAGTTTTTCCATTAGGAAATTCTCATTAGCTGCCTCGAATCTGGATTTGTGGCCGGTTAATGGCAATAGGCTCGACCCCTATTACATGGGCCTCAAACATAACTGGCGAAACGAGGGTGTACTAAAAACACCTCTATCGAACCCTTCGGGGAATACAAGGCGTGATTTTATGTTATGTTTTTTGGTAAACGGTTGTTTAACCAGAGAATTAGTGTTGGTGAACACTAGCCTAAGTTTGTGTACCAAACTAGTGATCTACTTCCAACCACCTTATTTTCTTCCGCCCACTTTGGCACTAGTAAGTATTCTAATAGCCAGTATTTGCTTTTCCTTGCCAACAAACTCCATCAACGCCCAAACTTCAGTTAAGGAGCCCACCTTTTTTCGATGGCCGAAGTTAGGAGAAATTATGAAAGTACTTATTGTAGATAGGGCTTTGCAGGAAAGAGCGGCCAGCTACTTTTTATAAATACAATAACAGTTCTTCTTTTTTACTTTTCAGTTCCTTCTCATCAGCAGGTAAACTTAGCTTTTTTGAAGTTATTATTCCCTCTCTGCAAAAGATGAATGAACCTATTGTGATATTTTAAGAAACTGAAAGTCTATCATTACAAATAAATCAATACGGGACCCTATCAATCAATCCGGCACGTTTTGAAAGGCCACAGCCAAGCAAGAATAAGAGTTTTAGATTAGGCAGCAGCAAGCTAGTGTAATTATTATTCTGATAAGCCACGAACTCATCAATCATAGTACTTCGACTGCCGCCACCGCCGCCCGTCTCCTCCAATCTATAGACTGTAAGCCTTTACTCACTTATAATATATCGTCTTGTGTACGTATTGCCTATAATTTCGGTGTTGCCACAATGAAGCAGATTGAATAAATTGGGGCGAGCTTTACATAATTTGAAATAATATAAAATGGAAAGAAGTTAGGATGTTTGTAAATAGGTTTGTATAATATGAATGTTAATAAGTTATAATAAAACCGCATTTAATTAGACTATAAAGATTTTTACGGGAGTATTATTTGCACTTTAAGGGCCGATTTCACCAACATCATATAATTATGTTTTATGTAAGGAATGAATTTGAAATTTTGACAGCTTTTGTATAGATATTCTGTCAAACTACTGACTTACCCTCAGATAAAAGTTGTCCGATGTTGGTAAAATTGGCTCTATATGTAATCTATATACCTACCTACTTAACTGCGTAGGTTGTTTGTTACCAACAGTAAGATATTATAAGGTAGATAATGTAAATTATTGTAAAATAATGAGCTTTTCCTTAAAAATATATTTTCTAAAAAGCATTTAACTTTCTATTAACCAAACATCTATACAATTTTAAAAACTATTGTAATAAATCATAATAATGATTTCTTTAACATCATCTACTGCTCTGACCTCTTTCTAATAAACTTTTGGTTCGTTTAATTAAACCTTCATGCCTCGGAAAATTTAAACGCTCAAGTTAAATTAAATTCTCCATCGACGTTTCATATTTTGCTCAGAAATAATGTAATTATCTAAAATTAGAAGATATCTCGAACATTTACAAATTAATTTACCAACTTCAGAATAGAGTTGGCAATTTTATTGCATTTGTCGAGTCTGGAGGTGATCGCTTGAATGCTCGACAGTTTATTTGCCTTTTGATATAAACTACAATCATAAAATGACGTATTAGCACCTATTGACCAAATACTCAAACGCTACTCAATTTTAAGTTGCCGTTAAGTCTCGTGCTGTCACTGTCACTCTAAGCCAAAGTGACAGTGACAGCCCGTAATTAACGGCAACTTAAAATTGAGTAGCTTTTGAGTATTTGACCATATGCTATACGTACCTACTATCTTACTATGTCACAGCAGTCTCAGATCTATTACTTACGTTGAAACTAACTAATTACTTAGATCTCGTTACTGTGTCAGAATACCGTCAATCAGTAGGATTAATGTTACGAAATAAGTAATTATGACTAGTATAACTTAAATAAACATCAACTTCGTTACAAGCATCAAATCTTCGTGTTGTAGAAACCTAGTTTTACTCTTAAAACTAGGTTTCTGCAACACCGTGTTTTCATCAATTTATACTCTTATAAATTGATGAAAACAGCCAGAATTTACAATGCTAGCCTATCAATTTGGTGACTTTAGAATCAGCTCTGTGATCCAGTTGAAACTGCCGCCATTAGCCTTGGCTAATTAATACGGATAACTTACCTACGGTAAGGTAAGTTTGCGGATTTCCTGACTTCCACAGACATCATACCAGAGCGAAAATTGCTTGTAAATAAAAACACATTTTTAGGATAATCTGATAATAGTACCTACATTATGATATAAGTGTGCTGTTGGTCACTACGGTCGAGGCGGTATTGTGCGCGCGAGCCGCAGGCTAGTGCGATAAGTGAGCCGAGACTGTAATGATCAATGCACACGCGTATCATACGACGTTTTTCAACACACTTGCGGAGAAAAAACAGACTTATATTGTTATTAACTTTTGATTATTGAAACAATTAGTGAAATTTCTCTCCCCCGGTGGGTTCCTGCATTGTCGTTGCGGGGGGGCTTAGTAGCCGTGGTTTGAGCCTCACGGTGAAGCGAAGAGGAACCCGAGAAGGGGCCGCTCGTCGGGGCTTGGGCCTGGTAGCCCTCGACGTAGCGGCCAAGTAGGTTGCGGTGTCGCTTGGGCGACATCGCAACTGAAGCGGGCCGCGATGTCGTTTGAAACGCAACGCGGCTGAGTGCTGGAGGCCGCGGCGGGAGAGGAGTGGCGGTGTGTACCTGGCCGCCCTTTCTATCTAGAAAAGTGGTAGGCGGCGGGGCCACTAATCAGACCCGTAGCAGGGGGACCAGGGGTGCCCAGACACGGGGTAGTCTGGCGCCCATGTACTTGTTTGGTCCCCGGGGTGGTCACGGCATGCCATGTGTTCTGGTGCGCCGGTGATGTGGGGTGCTCCCCGCGCCTCTCAGGAGGTCGTGGGGTGGGGCCCTAGAGTGGAAAGGTCCACCAGCAATTGGCGGACCAAGACCTGCCGGGGTTGCGGTGCATGCAATAGCGAATCCCGTGACCCCGGCCGACGGTCGGAAGGAGGGACACCGTTGATTTTTAGCCGGTAAGAGTCCAGCAGACGCCCTCGCCTCCCCCGGGCGAGGGACATCCATGAGGATTTTCCAACGCAAAAATAAAAAAAATTGTTATTTCTCTCTAGATTTTGGCTATCACATGCGCTTCGTGCCTCGATTAGTATTTCAGGCGGCGTCCAATCTACGTATTACTCTTCTTCGATTAAAGTCGACATTTTTGATAATAATCAACCACACAGCGAAAACGTAAATATGGAAAATGGCGTTGGAAAGTTTCTTGACTTTCTTTTCGCGCCGCGCCAGCGAGCGATGCGCGCGCAGTTTGGAGCAAGGGCACGAACAACATCGACATACAGCCAATATTAAAAGTATAATACAGCGAATATTTTCGTATAAATTTATAACATAACTTATTGTGAATTATGAATAATTTGATAAAATTAAATGTTTATTATCATAATTATTTTAATTGTCACAGTTTATTTATTCTTTTTTTTAACAAAAAAGTTTACTATTTTTTAGGCATAAAAACGCTTTGCTAAGATTGAAAAAAATGTAAAGTAAAATTCGTAAACATATATTATATTAATCTGTGGTACATTTTACCGGACTAGTCCGCAATAAGCTACATTACTGACCTAAAAGCGGTCCAATAAGAGCCACTTTATGAGCAAGTGTGTTGAAAATAATGTTATTCCAAGCGTGCCTTGAAAAAGTGTTTTGCTCTCTTCATCTTAAGGTTCTTGGTGCGTATAATCGCTCGGTCCATAAGCTTTATTAGGTATACGTATAGAAGCACATATAGTGCATTCATCAGTTTTGCACTGCGGTATTTTTTGCGAGTGGACTTTCCAGTCAGCAGCTTTTACTGGTTCGCTGGACAATGGCGAACGCAGATGGCTCCCAGCCAACCATGGAATTTCAAGCACCAATGCATCTTACGTATGCTGGTGTTTGTATTATTACCTAACTTTTATAATACCTTTTAAAGATAAGCTTGATATAATTGTGGTTAGTATAAATTTTCTATCTCATCAGATTACTTCTTAGGTAACAAAATAAAATCGTCATGCCCGACAGGATAGGTTAGTGGTTTTCTGAAACGATGGCTTTTTTGTGCCATATAAAATAATTTACTTTGCCGACACGTTTCGTGCAGTGGCTGAGCGATTGGCTTCTGCGCTACGGGTCGTGGGTTCGTTTCCCGCACGGAACAAATATTTGTATGGCCTACAGATAGCGGTTCCGGGTCTAGGTGTGAAGATTTGTGTTTGTAAACGCACCCACGATACAGGAGAAATCCAAGTGTGGGATCAGGTATATTAAAAAAAAATTGAGCTTAGCACCTCACGGTCGGCAGGTCGGTCCAATCAAGCTGTATTAAAAACGATTCGGTAAATATTTCGAATTAAATGTTGATAAGTAGGTACCTAAATGAATTATAACACAACTAATTATGGTGAAGTTGCACATTCCACCCCACATAAAATATCAATCATGGTTGACGCTTGTCGCATGACATGACGAGCAGAAAATTCCTTAGATGTCATGAAGGTGGGTCCTGCTATGACCAAACATACATTTTCCGTATAAACTTACTTGTAAATCGATGCTAATTATCTGTTAGTAAGGTTCTTGCCATTAGAACAGATTAATATAAGCAGGTATAGGACAAAGTAGTTGAAAAAGACGGCAATTCTAAGCCGAAAGACATTTTCTTCAAACAGAAATAAAGCTCTTTTAAATAATCTCCATGTTTCAAGAAATCATTCCTTTATTACGGAAGTTGTACTAGTAAACTTAACTTTACGAGCATCCCTAAAAAAATCAAAAGCGTGTATTTCAAGCTAAATATAGCCAGGACCACTGAGTGTATAAAAGGCCGCGGGCAAAAGCTTGACAGACAGTGTTACCACCTCATTTTATGTAGTTTCTTTCAGTAATAAATCTATTGTTATTTTATTTTTCCGACGCAATCTTGTATCTTTTCAATTTAGCGACAAATAATCGTGATGTCCGGTGAAGCTAGAACACGCCACAGCTAGACAAATGACCACAGGAAAATAGCCTGAAGTGACATTATGGGAGAGGAAAAGACTTCATTTCATGGGCAGTGTTTCACGTTGCCACGTTTGACTGATACTATGGCCCCGTTCCAACAGCAGGTACCATAAAGTAGAATTCAATACATTTGTTTTTTTTTTTAATGTGTCACTTGACATTTCAAAACTATTACGAAGGGCCTCCCAATCAATTAGAGTTGTCTACTAATACGGGCCTAAATCTTTCCACGAAAACTGGAATAATGTTACTCCTACACTTTATGTGGCCGTGTTGCCGCCATATTGGTAATTGATGAATGGATGACATGGCGTACCAATGCATTTTATTTTACATTCAATTTCTGTGCTAAATTAAGATTGGTTGAATTTTAATCTAAGTACATAGAACGAAAGTGTTTATATATGAAATATTACTAGATATTACTACGGGAACAACATATGAGCGCTTGTGCACTACGTTTGATCCGAATCCGAGAAAATACAATCCGAGAAAAATCGGATGAAAATCTATGAAAATCTGTTCAGGTGCAGTGCACAACCAAGAAGTAACAAAATAGCCTGTTCGAATCGTATTTTCTTCGAATCGGAAGCAGTGCACAAGCGATCTAAACGAGATGAACGTCTAATAACCTTTGTACATTCCCAGAGCGAACGTGCCCAGATCATAATATCTAATCAGGCTATAGATTTTTCAGCTACTACCTACAGTACCTACAGCTAGCTTTGTAATACGTCAAACCAATAACTGATAACCATAAAAAGAACAATTAAAAACCATCGCGTTGCATAAAACCTCATAACAAATATAATAATATATTAGTTTATGACAGTTATAAAATATTTAACGTCTGTCCGAGTTATGAAACATCGCAGTTTCGGATTGATTGCCTGCTGTCTTGCAACCTTGGGTAAACTAGGTGAGCTTTAGATATTTAAAGGGCAATCACATTCCTTGAGCGAAGAGATCGCTATCCAGCCTGTTTCACGGACTATCATAATTTCATACTTACGTAGACTACCTACACTTATTGAACAATAAATGATACCTACACTTGTTGTTTTCTTCAGGTAACGTAGTAACGCGCTTATGCGAAACATTACCGCGATGAATTCCCTTGAGTAATACGCAAATATTTGTTACAAAGCTTATGCTTTTTGGGAAGCTTTTATTGTTTAAAATTATTCTGTTTTCTGAATTATTTAAACAAAGAAATGGTATCACATTTTTTATTTAAATTATTAACATTTTTTCAGGTTAATGTACATATTTACTGTAGATTCCTTTTGAATGAGGGGAATAGAGAAATATATTGTATACAACAAGTTTGTCTGCATCGACATTTCGCACCTTCCACTTTAGCACGAAATATCTTATTCGTCGTTTTTCCTCAGGCATTCTTTCGTTATATCTTAACCATCGGAGCATGCCCTTTCTCATTTCCACAACGAACCACAGACCGAAAAGAAGTCATTTAAAAAAAATTTAGGTACCCAAAAAGATCTTTGTTATTAATGCCACACCTAATCAAAAATATCCTAGTTTACTGGGTCACAGTGATTGATGGTATATCTACCTACATATCCATATACTTATAAACTTTTTGAATTATGGAAAAAGGCCTAAAATACAGTCCTATAGTTTGGCCATTTAAATTTTGTATAAAAGCTAAACACACTTTTGATCGTGAAAAACATTCAGTGTTAAAAAGAATCCATTAAACATACACATTTTTAGGAAACTTAAGTATTTATTGTTTATTTTTATCTATAGTTATATTAAATTAATGTGCGAGAACACTGAATGTTTTTCACGATCAAAGGTTTATTTATCTTTTACCAAATTGAAATAGCTGGACTATGATTAAATACAGAAACACCGATAACTACTGCCACATTTATATTGTGCAAATAAACCAAGTTTAAAGCAGGCCATACACGCTAGGGTTTACCTCACAGGTTTGCCTGTACAGTTCAACCGTACAGGTAAACTTGAGCTGGGTAGAGACCATACACGTAGCGATAAACCTGTACAAAAACTCAGTTGAAACCATGGCCCCGCCAGCGGCGCTTGATCTCGACACAATCGCGTTAATAGGTTTATTGTTTGTTTTATTAAAGAAAAGGAAATATAAACGAAAACACCGTGAACAGTGGTGCAAAGTATGGTTACTGGAAAGAAAACAGTTCTCTTATGTCAACTTATTGAAACAATTGAAATTTGAGCCGCAAGTTTACTGCAATTATCTACGAATGGACGAAAAGACGTATCTCAAACTGTTATCAACTGACGCCTGCGCAGGCGACCGCCACACACGCTCAGTTTTACTTGCTCAGTTAAACTGTACAAGTATACCCACAGGCAAAAAATATCAAAATTCATATTTTCTTACTTGCCTGTAGGTACAGGCGTGGAAACCTGCACAGTTGTGTGACATACACGCTCCGGTTTACCTGTACAGTTAAAATGTACAGGCAAACCTGTCAGGTACACCCTAGCGTGTATGGCCTGCTTTACGGGCCACATATAAGTATTAATTTACCCTACAATTATTACTATTCAACACAACTATTGTGTGGTCAGTGTTATTTTACGTTTACCCCACCATTCCGTAAAGTTCTGCAATGTTTTTATTTGAGGAAAACACATCGTGCGGACTACCGCACTGTTCGTATTACACAGGTCGTGTTAAATCTCAGCGTTGTACTAAAATATTCAGGCGTGACCCTGCCGAACTGCGCTGTTTGGTTGCAGAACGATCTTATTGGAACATTGCGATTTTTCTAGCAGTTTTTACCCAATATTTATTTGCAAGCAAACAATGTATATGACGTCTGAAATGTTAGGTAAGTTTATTTACACAGCTGAATTTGTGAATCACGACTGTACTCGGTTTAAATCTTTCTAAGTATTATTTAATAATTTTCCATAATATTTGTGAATCTTTTTAATTACTTTATTCTTTTACGGAGCACTTGCCAAGCTTTTAGCTTTTTCTTTTTGCAAGCGGCAATATATAAATACTTCTCCTTTACCCTTAACTTGTGTTTATGTTACGAGTACTTAATGAGTATTTATGAAGACCATTATACGAACCATTAAAACGCAAGTAGGTTACAATGCAGGGGCCACATGCCTGCCTAGCATCAACACTCCAATAGGTACTTACAATAAAGACGTCACGGACACATGTGATTGACAAGACACATCGCTCATTAACAAGTGATGTGGACAATAGAACAGTTGCAGAGATTGTGCTCGCGACCATGAAGGGTTTGCTTATAGAATTAATAGTATGATTCACATGAGCAAATAGAGCCAAGTATGATTTGTTAAAATATTATGTAACTAATCGTGCTATGAATCTCACTTCAAACACCTTTTGCTAAACATCTGTATACATATTTTTTTTATATCGTATTTAATGGATTAACTGAAAAATACTTTTCGGTTCTGAATACTGAAAAACATTTTCCACGTGGAACTGCCTCGTTGGTCTAGTGGTGGCAAGCACGACTGCTAATCGTGAGGTCCTGGGATCGATCCCCAGGTGGGGTAAAATGTTTTTGGGTTTTTCCATGTGGAATTCCTCAGTAGCAGCCCGGAGTCTGAATTTGTACCCGGTTGTTGGCAATAGGCCCGCCCCCGATTACATGGGACTTAATCATAACGGCGAAAGGGTGTTACTATACACCTCTGCCCAACCCTTCGGGAAATACAGGCGTGATGTTATGTGCGTGTATGTATTTTCCACGGGAATGGTGCCACAAGCACCGCTACGTGTTTTACACTTAAAAGTCTGAACGATCTTCCTCTAATGTATAATACAACCATCACGAAGAAAAGCGTCTTAACTAAGTAACCTATAAACGTAACTAATTTAAAATTAAATTACTACTAATGGTTAAACCATGTCTTAATCATTCCGACAAATGCGGCCATGGGATTGTACCACTCCATGACATGGCATCTGACTGATGATTCAATTACCCTACAAGACGATAATAGCCCACTTTATATTGTCGACATCGCTATGTCGAAAATTAACTCTGACCCTTGCCTCGTTACAAATTATCTCCACTATTTCGGACTTGGGAGATGTTAACAGAGGGTTAGGCTGAATTTTAAATTAATTTGGGAAGCATTCATGACATTTGTTGAAGATAATTACGTTTTTTGTTTTTTTATTCATTGCGATCGTTTAATTTATAAGTTTAAGTTTTTGAATTTATAAGGCGGATGGCAATGGAAATGATGGCAAAGGACGTTCTAGAAGGACATACATCGATGTTATTGGTGATGTTCTTCACAAAGGTCAGGTGCGTAGTACTCTGAACCGGCGTGCGTGTATGACAAGATGTATGAATCTGGATGAAGCGAAAGGGGTATGTAAGGGTCGTAGCACGTGGCGTTCTATAGTTTCTGCCTACCCCCATGGGAAAAAGGCGTGAGTTTATGTATGTATGTATGCGATCGTTTCTGCAACGTATGACGTAATTATTATACTAAAATCCAGAGCTTCAGATGTACCTCATAATTGTGAACCTGCAGACATCACCTATTTATGAAAATGGCTTTTAATAATAATCCCTTAAAAAACCTTTTAAATTAAATTGTTTTATCTTGCAGTACCCCTGCAGCATCAGGATTTGAGAATTAAAGGCTGAAATGATAATGTTGTATTGTCGTGGGAACTGAATTTGTGTGCAATGTTTCAAGAAAATCGATTAAGCAGAAGTAGTTGAAAAATCTGTTGCAAGATTTGAATCTAACAAACAAATACGAAGTGAGGTATTTATAAAACGGTTTAATAATTAAAAATATAAGCACTTACTATTAATAAGTACGGTATACGCCCTATAAAACTGTGTACCTACCTAACAACGACCTATGTCAGACAACAAGCATCTTTTAATGACTGCAGACAAAAACCAGAACAGCCAGGCCTTAAGTAGACTATCTAGTTTTGTTTTTACTTTTCTCTTCAGAAAAATAATAAGCCCTAGGTACTAAAAGTTTCATTTGCATTATTAAAACTAGACTGTTTTTCCTAATAAGCGGAACAAGTTAACAATTTTATATATACGAGATGCGTCACTTTCAACTCTGGATTTACTTTATAAATAGCAAACGTGAGAGCCTTCAAGAACGGAGTAATGTTTAAAATATTGGCGACGCATCAAAGACCGATGTAGACAGGTGTTGCAAATATTCATGGGAGGGGTGATCGCTTACCATTCGCTTTCCATAATCGTTTGCCACCTCTAATGTATGAAAAAAGTGATGCAGAGTAATTAATCATTGGTATAGCAAGCCATTCCTAATTGTTCATCAAGTTGATGGAATATTCTTGTTTTGCTTCAAATCTATGTTCTATTAATATACTTTTAAGATGAATATTGAATGTTAGTAGAAATGTAATTACTAATTACGTTACTCAGTGTACATGAAGGTCTCGCCTAATGTACGTCTATAATAGAATTAGTTAAACTAATGCGTGTTGCTCGAACTGAGTCTGTAGTGAACGTATCAGCAGAAGTCTTCGAAGTGTATCTGTCAGCTAGAGATCAATTAAGTAAATAATTATTAGTTAGTAATACACTACGTTCACACATTACCTTCCTTCATGCCACTATTTCTGGAGACAGGTGTGATTGTAAGTACACTCTCAGTTTGCCAGGGATGATCTTAGGTCCTACCTTATAAGGGGAGCAAGCATTTAGAGAGCATAATTCCAAACTCAGGCTATTGAAAATATCTTAACAGAAAACATCATCATCATCACGAGATCGGCAGCCGCACTTTATGTTAATAGTTCATCATCCTCCTGCCTTTATCCCAATTTATTTAGGGTCGGCCCAACATGTAAGTATTTTTCTTCCATACGTCTGTGTCAGCCGTAATCTCAGTGTTCACGTCCATCCTTACCATAACATCTTTCACACAATCCATCCATCTTTTCTTTGGTCTACCTCTTTTCTTATAGCCATCCACCATGTTTATATTAATAGTGATTATCACAAATTCTCGAACGATATCGCAGAAGGCGTCGATCGATTTAATTCTCCTTTAATACCTACTAAGTTTAAGTTTTATCTTAATTACGTCGCCAGTTTCAATTTAAATCTTTTCCATTTCCGACCCAAAGTTTTCAGTTGATTTACAGTCGTGTTCTTAAGAAGTAGATAGTAATTAAACTTATCTAACTTCTTCATTGACAAAGCGTTTAATTAGATAAAATATGTTAAAGAAATGCACCACTGCAATTTCAAGCTTAAAAAATATTAATTCCGCTGTATTTTTGGGCCACTAATTACCGAAAATAAAAATCTAAACATTCTTTCGTTAACTCATTCGCAACAAATTCAAACAATAAAAATCTGTACTTCAAACAAATCGCTTCGTAATCCATCAAAAATACAGCAAACTAAGTTTAACTACCTATCCAAATTTTAATTGGAAAAGGGTAAATAGAAGCGTAATGGGATCTCTTACATAACATTTTTTTTAAATGTTAATTATTTGTTACGTACGTATTTCTTGTAGTGCCTATATAATATATATAAGTTATAGATTCCTAAATTAATACATCTAGGTATTTAACTTTCAAGCAATACAGACTACCTATAATCTTCCATACAAGTGGTCTTTCCGACCAAGGCGGCACTGGAAATAGCACTGCTGATAAGCAGTAGATAGAAGTTATTATCAATTAAATTGCCTTTTTTATAATGCATTCAATTATTTACAAGAATTTATAAAAAAAGCTTCCGTTCTTTCTTGTAATCGACTTTTTATAAGTAAAACTAATGCATTGTTCATGAATACATTATTAAATAGGAAGTTGCTTTCTTGCCTGAAACCTTGAGACTTCTTCCTATATCAGTTTTTTACGTACTAAGTAATATGCGGTTATGTCCGGTTTCATTTAATTGTAGCTATTCAGGAACAATTAAATTGTGATTCCAGTCACCATCAATGAATCTATGAACTCAGCTTATCGCAAACGCAATCCTGCCGGACGTAGGACTCCCCCAAGTCGCGGTCAACATTAAAATAATAAAAGGTTCACGTACCTACTCATTCTCCTAAGTACTTAGGTATCTTCATATTAGTATTTTTTAGTGCTGTGTTGTACCTACCTAGCAAAATAATCTACCCCCTCTTCACATGTAGGTGTCGGAGGTACAATTGGTACAAGCTAATATGGGATATCATTATCATTATCATCATCAGCCTATAATGTTCCCACTGCACACAAGCCTCCTAACTGTGAGAGGGAATGGGCGATATGGGTGTGGATATTTGATATGTAAAAAGAAAATGTCTAGGGAGCTTAGCTGACTATTGTGTAAAAAAACATCAGTCTTAATAAGGTGTCCTTAAGAATCTTTATAAAAACTGATTCAGCAAATAAAGCGCATCAGGCTACTCCTATAGTCCACCCGTAGTGGTTTTAGAAGGCTAAATAAATAAATACGTAAGGTAATTAGAGCTAAAATTTAGCTGTAAGAAGTATGCAATTAGTAGGTACTTGCTCTCGAATGTTGTGGAAGTGAAATGGCAGAAAATAAAAACACAACACACAATAAGCTTTGAACAATATTTGTGTTATTACGATAGGTCGACTACAGGAACTGTAAGTAGGTGTGATTTTTATAACTGTGTTGACCATCACGCAGCAGGAATATTCGCCGAAGCCCTGTAAATGTCTTGACCCAGGGGTTAAATTAGGATAAGCCGTCGCCGAGCAAAGTCGGATGAAGACCACCAATGTCACATTTATTTATGTGTAGCACAAATGTGTACAAAGACTGCGCATATCTTATAATAAGTACCTACTTGCGAAAACGAAGCAACAATAATCAGCTAAGTATATAGAATTTCTGATTCTGATTTTCTTGACCAGATATAGATGGCGTAACTGCAGTGTGTTCAACTCTACGTAGATAGATCTAATGTAGACCCTCGCGCTCGTAATTATGAACTTCCAAACTTCGACCCTTAAAGCTACATATGCACATACAATAAAATTGCTATTCTTGGACTAAAATATTGCCAATGAATTTCTTTAGTTTGCCTTAAAAAATAGTTCAGTAGTTTTCCGTTTTCTTAACACAGCGCCACAGGCATGCAAGTCCTTACCATAACGAAATAAAGGCCGAAACCCTTATCTGTGCGTGTCATGCAGGCGCAGCCGCTGCTTGCTATGCAAAGATGTAAAATCTAGTAGGAAGTATATTCCATGCAATGTAAAGCGTCTGTTTGCTACGGTAAAATTATTTAAGAAAAAATCAGAAACAGACTTTCCACAGTGTCATTGACTAAATCGCTTTTTACAAAAAGTAGTTTATAAAATTATGAAGCTACACAGGAACATTTTACATTTACTTATGTATAACTACAAACTACAACTTTAAATAAATTATCAAAAAAATCGTTTTACCAATTTTATACTCTACGCCTGTTATAGTAGGTATTACAGTTTTAGGTACGCAATTCTACGAGCTTTTTACTTCTGTTCTACCCAGTTCTACGTCATTTTCAATATATGTGTTGGCAACACTGCGAAACATGTGTGCAACACTTACTACACTTTACGACAACAGTACAGTCTTAGTATACTACTCTATGAGTACAGTGCTGCCAATTGCGAGGAAAATCCCCGATTTGCGGGGAATGAACAAAATCGGGGAATTGGGAGCAGTTCCAATATTTACGGTTTCGTGTTCGTACCGTCTAAAAAAAAGGTCGCCCGACTATCGCTCAGGAATGAAAAAAGAAAAGAAGCGGGGAATTTCAGGGAATCGACAACACTGACGCGAGGTATCGAGATTTTTTTATTGGCAGCACTGCAACGGTACCACTTTGTAGCAGTTGTTATTGTAGAAAGGACAGATGACGCGATTCCAGGTATTGTTTAATAAAAAAAATGCCCATTAACCTTGCTGAAAACCGGCAATTTCTTAAAATGGTATTAACTTCTTTAGACAATTTTTAAACGATGACATCTCAATACTCAAACGTGAACACAACACTCAAAAACGCGAACTAAAAACAAGAAAAAACTATGTACAGTATGTACCAGTAAAATCAGTTTAAATATAATTTTAGGGAACTTTTACTTAATAAAAATCTTTCATATTATTTTTTAACATAAGTAATTAAGTCTTATACGAATCACAAAGGCTGTATAATTGTATACGTCTACTTTTCTGCTTACAGTAAACGAAAAACGGAACGTCGCGACGTAAATTAAAAAGTATTTGAGCTAAAGTGATGACGGTCGACCACCGACAGCTCATCGTTACCTTGTTTTCAATGATATTTATATAGTTTATATATCTTAACAATAGTTGTGTAGTGATCTAATTCAGCACATCAAGATGTGGGATCCAACTCATGTGCAAGTTACTATTCAACGGGCCCGTGGACTTTTGATCAAAGGTAAAAACGGTGTGAATAACTGTTTTGTTACGATTGCTCTCGGCAAAGATAAATTCCAAACTTCCGTCAAACACAAAGCGACTCAGAACGTCGAATGGATAGAAGAATGTGAGTTACGAATACCTACACAGGGGAATACCGCTGAGATTGTTCTAAAGATTTACGATGAAGATTTATTAAAGGACCATTTACTAGGTCAAGTATCGATTCCGTTAAAAGACCTCGATGTTTACGAGCGGCCAAGAAGCCGTTGGTATACCCTGCAAGGAAAATCAGGTAAAGAAAATGATAAACCGAGAGGTGAGCTGGAGGTGAAAATCGCTTTCACCGTGAAGGAAGGAAGCCTAACTGACCTAAGTAAAAAAGATAAACATAGGTCGTCTTTGTCTAGTATTGCCCAAAATGTAGGTGGCAGTCTCATGAGCATTGGTAGCATTGAAAAACGTAAAAGTATTAAAAAGTTTGCTAAAAATCTTGGATCTAAAATGAATTTAAATAAGAAAGATAAGAAAAGTGATTCATCATCTCTGAGTGGCAGCGTTGGGAATCTCAAGAGCTCGACACTTTCTACTCCCGAACATTCCACACCCAAAAGGTTGCCAGGAGAAGCAGACCCTGGGGTCATAAGTGAAGATGATGATGAATTTGCTTTTGATGACTTATCTCATAAAAGCTCTGGTAGCTCACTAAATGTTCAAACTTTACCACGAGGTCACAAATACACTCCCTCACCTGTAAACGCTTCACTGGAAAATTTAGGAGGGGGTGAATTTTTACGAAGATCTACAAGTAGTAACTTGGCAGTTCCAGAAAAGTCAGCACCACAAAAACCTGTACGCTTAAGTCTTGACACTTTTACACCTCCCCAGCTACCAGCACAGGTTATTGACAAAAATGATGAGTGGTCACAGAAACTTTATTCCAAGCGAAAATCAAATAGTCAATTAGCTATTGATAGAGAAAAGTCATCAAGTCTAGAAAGAAATAAGAAACTCGACAGTCCAAGTTCTTTAAAAGAAAAACCAAGTCCTAAGTTCTTTAAGAAGTTTGGTAATAATAATAAACAAAAGAAATTGTTGGAAGAACGCATTATTGTGGGTGAAGAGAACATTGCAGAAGAAGATTCTATTAATCCTGCATTCAATAACATCCCTAAATCAGTAGTGAAGGACTTTGATGGTAAATCACGAGAGGACCTCATGGTCATGGTTTATAATTTGCAGAGAGATGTAGAGTATGAGAAGAAAAAAAATAAAGACCTTGAAAACTATCTTGATGAACTGTTGCTCAGAGTAATGGAAACAACACCAAGAATCTTACAGAACCCATACACTAGAAATAACAGCATGCATATTAGAAACAAATAATTTTAATGCAATTGCCTAAAAAATTCCAGTGCATTATCAATAGCATGATTGCATAAGATTTATGTGGCATGCCTCATTCTATTCAATGTTTGTTTAATACTGATGTCATTTTTGGGAAAAAATTCTCTATTCATAATTTAGGTTGCTTTATTAAGATTATAATGATTTAGTATACCTGTTTATTAGAGGATACAAGATTTATAAATTGTATTTCAAGTTTTTCCAATGAAGTATTAGGTAATCAGTTGTGTTTCCATTGACACCTGTGACTAAATTAGTGGAGAGAGTTGTATGTATGAATTATAAGTAAATATTTTAAAGGCTTGTCAACTTTCACTCCTGTAAAGATCTAATCACATACAAACTTAGTGCCTTATCTATTTGAATAAGTCTGTGATAGATATTATAATTTGATTTATTTGGTTATTCATAGAAAAGTTTTGCATGACTTTTATCTTATCTGCGATTTTTCCAAATCTCAGTAATCAAGATGATAATCACAAATTGATAAACAGTAGGTACCTATGTTATAAACTTACTGTTATGTTACAAACTTGTTATTTTTGTAGAAGGTCAAATTCAAATAATTAATGTTTAGTAGTCTGCGAATAGTATATCAAAGAATGTGCAACAATTACACACTGCCAGGAAATTTTGTAGAGCAATTTACTTTTCATTTTTATACTGAAGTTGGACAATTAAGTTAGTGCCAAACAAATTAAGATGTTTTAAAAAATCTCCATTTTACAACATAATAATGGTCACCTTCTTGCATCTTAACAAATTAAATCATCATTTTTCAGATAACGAAATGTATTTATAAAGGAAGCATTGTAGATTATTATTGATTTTAAAATTGTTGATTGCATTTATGTAAATGTATCTTATCTAACAAGCTTCATTTGTGTAAATGGTTAATGCTTATAGCTTTTTCACACAAGAAACAGCCGATCTTTCTTACAATCGTCATGACATAATCAGCAATTCAGCATGTATGATTCATAAATAAGTATGTATAATAATAAGAATGACTAAGGCATTGAATATCTTCATAGATAGCTCAAACAATTCTTACGCCTTAACAAAAGTGACTCGAAACATAAGTACCTAAGGAATCCATCCAAATGTAATTCAATGAGGTTGATCATTATTTATTTGTTAGTGATAAAATATTTCTCATTTATTTATAGCATTAACTTTCATATATCAAGTATTTTTTAGTGCAAATCATATTAACTTTTCATGTAATTTACGTAAATCATACTTATTTTGTAAGAATGCCTTAGTGCAATAAATAAAACTTAGTGGGTAGGTATCGTTTTTGTTGATTGATATCTATACATTTTTATGTTTAACCCAATTATAGAAGTATTACTTATTAACATAAACATTTATAGATATTTGTAATAAATATGGTATATTTGATTTATGGGGATCTGAGGATAATTTAACATTTATAATTTAACAGTGTCATAGGCTTATCTATGTAAAGTAGGTAGGTAAATAGAATAGATGTTGATTCATTACATATTATTATCCTTCCCTATAATGATTATGTGATATTTGTTCAAAAGACAAACAGAACAAATTAACAGTAGTTGTATTTTAAAAACTAGGTAAAAGTAAATAAAATTATAATTGAATACAAAAATAAGGCCTTGTATTACTGAATTTCTTGTTTATCGATAACTAGATGATTATTTATTTAATTGTACTAAATAGATAATTTATTTTTCTATAAAGATAAACTACCTACTCTTAAGTTAATTTTATAAAAAAAGTTAAGAGGAAAGTATGTTTATATCACCAGGTAAAAGATAATGTGTCTACTTTTGTCTCAGAAACTAATTTTTAAATAAACATTTTTTCAATTCATGGTCTTTTATTTCAAAGAAATCTTAACTAATCCTAATATAAATTATGATCATATGGTATTTCCTTTTTTAAATTTTATAATAAAACAATATTGATATAAAATGATTTTTAATTAGATAATAGTAAAAAGTCACTTAATTTCAAAAGTTTATTTGTGTCTTCGGCTTTTGGCTGGTGCTGCAACAGGTGCTGCTGTTGCATAAGCTTTTTGTGACAACTTGTTCATGTAGTAAATTGTTGTTATGGAGAATATCAAGCTGAAAAGAAATAAATTCAAATATCAGTTCATTTATTGAAATATAACAAAACACCTACATTCATCAATGCACATATTCCAAATCCATAATTAAGATTGTAGTGTTTTGAGTGGAATCGTCACTATTCCTTCGAAGGAAAAAGGTGAAAACATGCTCAGATACAAATATGCAAGCATTAGGTGCAATCAATCTCCTTATTTGATCCTATAAACAGCTCTTAAGTCAACTTTAATGTACTCTGACGAATTTACTCTTCCAAGTAACACTCACTTCCTCAGACCACTTGTTCATCATTATATTTATAAACATACTTATTAAAATTATTTGTAGACAATTGTTTGATTGTTTACAACAATAATTATCAATGTTTTTTGTTAGTCATTCCAAGAAATGCAGAATCCATGTGTACTTGCTAATGTTTTTCAATAGCATTATAAAGATACTGTACAATGCCAAACACCAATATTATATAATAAACATATTATCACGCCTGTATTCCTCGAAGGGTTGGGCAGAGGTTTATAGTAACACCCTCATTTTGCCCTTATGTTTAAGTCCCATGTAATGAAGTGAGCCTATTGCCATCAACTGGGCACATATCCAAACTTCAGACTGCTACTGAGGAATTCCACCGGAAAAAACCAAAGAAACTGCCCAACCTGGGGATCGAACCCAGGACCTCATGATCAGCAGTCACAGTTGCCACCACTAGGCCAATGGGGCAGTTTATATGTATAGTATAACTCTACTTTTACTATAAGGTACAGGTACACTGACAGATTTGCTTGCTTAAGTGTTGAAAAAATTACAGCAACATTTTAACCTTTTGGACGCCAACGTCACAAATATGTGACAAAAACGATGGGATTACAGTTACCTTGGCGTGGGGGGTATGACGATGCATTTATGCTCTGACGTTCAAAAGGTTAATGATAGATAGTATTTCCAACCGACACCTAAACCACATTCACCAACTTTTATACTTATGAAATATGTGTGTTGTATCAAAATATCATTAGTATAATAAACTTTACCATGTAGTGAAGCAGATCCTGTGTACCATGCCGGCAGCAATCAATGATATTGCCATAGACAGGACTATTTCTGGCAATTTCAACTGGAAGTTTTTGCCAAACATTGTTGCTTCCAAATTACCAATTGCCTGTGATGTCATGTTAAGGATAATTAAATACATCATTGAAACAATATAATCATAACTAAGAATAAAAACCATAGAGGATAACAAATGTTTATCAGCATTGCTTGCTATGAGTGGTGGAACATACCAACATAATTGCTGTTGGTACCTTAACCGGCTTCGTAGCTATGAGACGAGAAAAGAATAATGGTACAAGTTATAGCAGTTTGCTTGTCTATAAAGTCACTCCATGGAGTCCTTGAATAGTATCAGAAGCCTTAAAGTTACCAAAGTCGGGAGTTATTTGGTTAAAAGGATACAGTAACGAAGAACATGAACATCAATGAACCAAGGTAACCACCGAATATAATAGTGATTGGCGATTTTATCAGAAGCGGCTTGTACATCTGCATTCCCGAAAATATTAGCAGGGTCAAAATTGATGATAACACGAAAGACGTGGCACTGTTGACGGCTGAAATAGTAAAATGTTAAATTAAAACGTACATATATGTGATTTAAATAATAGTATTCAGTTGCTGCTGCATTAATACTCAACCCATTGTAAAATTGTAATAATAAATAACGTCTTCTTCCAAATAAGTTTCGGCAACGCAAATGCCGCAAAAGCAAGCTTTTTGACAGTTAACCACAGCAGATAACGATGAACGAACAGACGATGAAGCATTGAAGTGACATAATATAGTCTTTTTAGTCGGTTTGAGTACTTGTCTTTTGAGTTTCAATAATCTATAAGGAAATATTATCAAAATAAAATAGTACATAATTATACAAAGTTATCTACCAATGTTTATTTGGTAAATAATATTCATTTATAATATAAATATCTAATAAAACATCTTAAAACACCTGAAATATTCACGAAAACCAACTGTTTCTTATCACTTGCTTGTCAGTATGACAGTTGTTAACTTTTGATAACAAAACCCAAAACAAATTTTTAATTATCATGACATTCCAACTTAATGATAATGATAGATAAGAGAATATGTGGATGACGATCTGTACTTAGCGTTTATTGAGTAATTATTTAGTCAATGTTACATAAAAGTAGTTAAAATGACACACATTGCTAAAACTAACTTCAAATTGGTGAAAAGTTTAGTTCATCGTAGGTTTGTAAGTGAAACAATTAATTGAATCTTAATACAAACTTATTCTGCAATCTTTTATTATAGGTTTGAAAGTACAGACTGTTACAATTTGCTATAGGAAATAAAAAGTATTGATTGTTTACCATCTAGATTGTGCATTGTTTTTTTTTTAACTAGTTACTGCTTTATGATTCTTATGACAAGTTCATACTTTTTTTTATAATACTCTACCTACTTTCATATATTATTTTTATGGTAAACTAGCTGTTGTCGCCGGTTTCACTTGTATCCTAGGGAAACTACTTCATGTTCTCGAATTAAAGTAAAAATATCTGTGTCCCAAATTTGATCCAAATCAGTTCAGCTGTTGATGTGTGAGTGAGTAACAAACATCCATCCATCCATCCATCTTCACAAACTTTCACATTTATAATTATTAGTACCTAGATTAATAACAGTTCAGTGAAAATATTATATCAATGTATATTTTCAGAGTACAGCAGTGCCACAAATTAGGATTTATGAGGTGGGGCCAAGAGATGGCCTTCAGAATGAGTCTAAATTTGTTCCCACAGATATTAAAATAGAACTTATAAATAAACTGGCCGCAGCTGGAATAAAAGATATTGAGTCTGCAAGGTACGTAACT
Source organism: Amphipyra berbera (assembly GCA_910594945.2). Lineage (NCBI taxonomy): Eukaryota > Metazoa > Arthropoda > Insecta > Lepidoptera > Noctuidae > Amphipyra > Amphipyra berbera. Next base: position 9,528,094 of record OU343122.1, on the reverse strand, counting down.
CATAATTCTGTAAAAAAAATTGTATCTAATAGCTATCTATATCTAACATTAAAAACACAATTTTTGCTTATTGGACCTTGCACAGTGTAGGTTCTGTATGTTTTTAATCAAGCATAATGTATGGTAAACAATTCAAGTTAAAAGTATTTAAGACTTCTTGTATAGAGTTTCTATAAACTTTTTACAGACAACTACATTTCCTACTATGAAATAAAATGAAAATGTCATAGCCTATGACTCTTAAAACTAGTACCTAGAGCCTACTCAGCTGTGATAGTTTTCTTTATAATTTTATTAATTCAAATCGTGAAAACTTTTTATAATTCATAAATAGTGGTTTAGCTTGAGGTGTGGGGAAACATGACTCAATTAAAAATGACTACTTAAATGCTTATTATTTTGTAAACAGCTCTATATCAAAAATCTTTTTACAAGATCCCTAAATATTTTTAAAAGACTTAGACTATGAAACAATACCAAATGAAGTATGCTAAAAAAAATATTGGCCCACATTACATGTAGGTATTGTGGAGGAGCTACTAAAAAAATATATTTTTAACTGATTTCATTGCATAACTTCATAGGCGTAATAAATATGTAGGTATGTTACAATTAGAGCTGTGTTACAATTTTGGTGTACAATAAAGTATATTCTATTCTATTCTATTATATAGCCATGCCAAATTTCCGCTTTATAGAACTAATAGTCTGCTAGTAAATTGGCTGTGACGTAAAGACATACAGACATGTCGAAACTATAAGAGTACTTATTCGGATCAAGGAACTCTTAAAATTGAATATTTCACTGCTCATACTTATACTTTATGGTGGTTCCCCTACATTGACATAAGTCAGAGCGACATGCGGCAGAATGATTTTAGTATCGCACTGGATTGTATGGAGTCGCACATAGCTCTCGCATAAGGGCCTGCGCCCACAGACGGCACGGCATGGCAAATATTTTTTCAAGCTCATATAACTTTAACATTTTAAGCGCGTGGCTAAATATCAATTGCCGTGCCCCTAGCGCGCGACTACGAATTGATAAAATAATACCTACAATAAATATATTAAGCTTTTTCAATACTTAGAGCTATGAAACAATTTTAAGTAATTGTTGTAAATCATATCTCTATTGAATAATCGTTTTAGTTGTACCACGCAGTTCATAGGACGAAAATAGAACAAAAAAACCATGCGTGTTCTCAGTCGCAGAAATACGACACGCGCGCTAGGGGCACGCAAATGTTTGTCGCATAAATGCGACTCGCGCGCTTAAAAGGTTAAACCTTATTGTAATACCCTTTAGGACTCGTATTTACTGTACCGCGGGATGCTTCGTCGTGCCGCGGCATGCGACAAACATTTGCGTGCATTTATGCGACAACATTTGCGTGCCCCTAGCGCGCGTGTCGTATTTCTGCGACTGAGAACACGCATGGTTTTTTTGTTCTATTTTCGTCCTATGAATAATTACATATTTGAGCTTAAAAAATCCTATACCGTACCGCTTGTGGGCGCAGGGCCCAAAGCCGCATACTGACTGTGTGAGCAGCCTCGCGAGGCAAATGCTCGGTCGGCCAGGACGTGCCTCGCTCGAGCGTGCCGTGGCCCGAGCCGAGCGCTGTCTGTTTTTATCGATGCTCAAAAGCGCCTCGCATAAGAATGCATCTCGCACGAATGCCTCACACACTCAAGACGATGCGTTTTACCTCGCTCGTTCTAGCTAGTTCGCTCACGAAACTAAAAACGCGTGGACAAGTTGGCTCGGCCTTGTTGCGCGCGGCAGCCTCGAGCAATTTTGACGACAAGCTTAGTGCGGTAGCTGAGCGATTGGCTTCTGCGTTACGGATCGTGGGTTCGATACCCATGTGGACGAACGAGGTATTGTGTTCTTCCAACGAAAAGGGAGGATCCTCCTATCAGGCGAGTCTTATGCCTGGTGGGCTACTGCCCAACGGTTCATGTTGGGAAGTTGGATATACATCTGCGTGTCAAATCTTGATATCGCGATGCAGGACTTTGTGACGTCATATTTGGGAGTTATCATTATTGTCGCTGTAGTCTGCTACACAATCGAAATGCTGCGTAGTTTGCATGTAACGTGGTAGATGTCACCACACCCACTCGAAAAAAAAATTTGTACGGTCTTCTGATAACTGCTGCTGTCTGAGCGTTTGCACATGTGAAGATTTGTGTCTGTAAACGCACCCATGATACAGGAGAAATCCTAGAGAGGGGAAAAGTTTTAAAAAACAATAAAAAATCTTCTGTTTAACAATTTTAATACATCATACTTATTTTTTTGTTAATATGCCTGATCAGCATGTGAACAGTAAAATCGATAAAACATTACTTTTGAGCTTCAGTCTTGTGTAACAGCTTACTAATTAGCATACCGTACATTTCCGTGCCACGGGCATTAATTAAAACACGTTACATATTCTTCCATTGTTAGTTAACCTACACTTCACATTGCATAAAAGAAATAATAAAGTAAAATATTACGTATCCAAATTAATTTATTGGTTACATTGTAGATGTAGCTAGGCAGTTGTTTACAAAATTTCAAATATTGTAAGCCATCTTGTGAGATTTTTTCTAGAAAAGAATCTAGGCCATCTCTTCTTTTTGAGCAAATTTTGTTAGCGCATACTTTACGATTATAAGTTGGTAGCTAGTGGCTATTACCTGCCTGTGCCCTTTTTTTAATCGTTGGAAAATCCTCGTCAATGTCCCTCGCCCGGGGAAGGCGAGACACCGTGGGTTTTTAGCCGGTAAGAGTCCGGCAGACCCCCTTTTTTATCGTGGGAAAATCCTCATGGATGTCCCTCGCCCGGGGTAGGCGAGGGGGTCTGCCGGACTCTTACCGGCTAAAAACCCACGGTGTCTCGCCTTCCCCGGGCGAGGGACATCCATGAGGATTTTCCCACGATAAAAAAGGGGGTCTGCCGGACTCTTACCGGCTATAAACCAACGGTGTCTCTCCTTCTAAGCTATGGCCGGGGTCACGGGATTCGCTATTGCATGCACCGTACCGGACCTGCCTGTGCCCTAATAATATCATACTGTTCTATCTAAGCATTGGAAAGGGTAATTAGCAAAGCACGAGTTTTGTAAGTTAATAAACATACAGGCGGTCGAACACGCTAGGAAGGCGTGTATTTCGCATTGAACGGATCCTCACATTCGTTTAGACTTCTGCGCAATACACCTTGCATGCTGTAGGTAACCTGCAACAACAGACAAGACAACAAGACGCCTTACGGCCTGCGCGATATGTCGATCGTGTTTTTGAATGAAGCCTTCTGTCTGAGCCTCGCTTCACGGCCTACGGCTTGCATCACGCATCCATGAATAATAGGTACTCTTATGTTAAAAAACGAATCGTTTTGCTTACCAATGGTAGCAATTTTTATTTCCTAGCTGGGCATACAAAATGGACTCATATGTTTATCTTACCTGTGATAACTTCGTACGTATGGGAGGATCTACTATGCAAGGCTATGTGGTCTTTGCTTCATTACTGGTAAAGATACAAGTCGTAATGTTAACCAATAATGCTCGGTAAATCATAGAAATTGGCCATTAGCTGTTTTTCTATCAATGACTAGCTGTGTCCTCACGGCTCCGCCCGCGTAAGAAGTTTTATTCCAGTAATAAATATAGACTATGTTACTCAGTTATAATGTAGCTTTCTAACCACAAAAGAATTTTTGAAATCGGTCCAGTAGTTTTTAAGTTTATTCGTTACATACAAAAATACAAATCTTTCCTCTTTATAATATTAGTATAGATTTAACGATATCACTCGAGCGACGCTACGTGCAATACTGACATCCTTATCAACTATCTGAGAGTGCATTGCTCCGTTTTGTTCCATTCTTGATTAGTTCTAACTCAAATACATTTCTTAACTAACTGCGTTTAGATTGCATAATGAAACTTGTTGTAGTTTCCACACGTAATTAAAAACAGTTTCTCATAGGTATATGTATCGTTATAATCTCGTGATCGTCATGTGAATTGGGTCTCGTTTTGGATCAAAGATCATCCCGCTTTTCAACCGCTTCTACCCAATTAATTCTTTTGTACTCGTTCTACATATTAATTAAAAATATATCTCTGCCAATCAATCCAATTTATTTTGGTGGTAATGTAATGAGCTTCTCAACTACAAGCTTCTATTCTGTCAACAGTTTTGTAAGTCCAAAATGGGTGAAACAAATGAGCGATGGAGTCGATGTCATGAAGAATCTGCCTAGAGCGCCCGGAGTCAACTACCCAGTGCTTGTGCCTAATCTAAAGGGCTATGATACTGCCGTAAGATCTTCTTTCGTCTTGTCTATCTCTCATATAATTGTCTATTTTAAAATTGGCCCTAAGATCGCAAGTACAGTTTACAACTTGCTTGGGAAGTTTTTCGTTTTACACAAAGCACACCAACTCATTTATATGTATAATTCCATAGTCGCTTCCTCAAAATAAACCTTATTCTTATCGTGTGGTTAGTGACTAACCTGGTGTCATAGTTTATGCCGCCCATGGGCTTGACTTGGCTTCACATACTATCGAGAAATATCTCTCAGGTTTCCTCACGATGTTTTCCTTCACCGTTTTTAAGCAAGTGATAATTATACAATACGCACATGAATCCGAAGTCAGAGGTGCCTTAGGTTCGAATTCGAGACCTATGCTTGGCAGTCAGACGGTCACACCACTAGGCTGTCACTGCTAATAAATCAAAATATGTATATCTAATGAAGAAATTATATAAACTACTAGCTGTGTCCTCACGGCTTCGCCCGTAGCCTATGTTACTCAGTGATAATGTAGCTTTCTAACGGCAAAAGAATTTTTGAAATTGGTTCAGTAGTTTTTAAGTTTATTCGTTACATATAAAAATCCAAAAATACAAATCTTTCCTCTTTATAATATTAGTATAGATTATAATCTTATCCGAGAACCGAACTAGTATCACACACACTCTGTGTAGCGGAATACCCTACCCTACATCAATCAGTACTAGTAGAAACTTTATACCGTGAGAGAGATGAGAGTGTGTTTTCCTATTTTACATACAGAGACAATGCAATGTAGAAGAGGTGGCAATATTCCCGGCTGGATCTGAAGGTTTCTCGCAAAAGAATCTAAACTGTTCCGTTGAAGAAGGCTTGAAGAGGTTCAAACTGGTTGCTGATCAGGCTGTAAAGGACGGCCTCAGGGTTAGGGGATACGTGTCCTGTGTAGTTGGCTGCCCTTATGATGGACCTGTACATCCGAAAGGCATCGCTAAGGTAAAAATAATTATGATTATTTAAAAATAACTGCCACAATAAAATTACCCGAAATACATTATTGTCGTACATCCACAGTTCCCTGGTGAAATTATTATAGAAGTCCTATTTGGTATCAATATATTTCGTGATCAAACATCTAATAGCTTTGGTTTGGGTAATTTGATTTCGTCAACACTACTTGCGATCAAAACAAACGTAATATTTTGCCTAATTTTAAAACCGCACGCAACACGTGTTTTTGATATCACCATCATGTTTAAAATTCCTAGCGTGAAGCAATGTTTATTTAAAAAAACTTGTTTTGTGTAATGAAAACACTTTCTTACGTCATTCGTAAATCCTACGAAACTCACCCAGACGGTATTAACTTTTATGACTATGCTAAAATAAGTCTTATCGTACACATGACATCTTGCACCTTTAGCTTGTGTAAACAAAATATTTTACTTTTTTAAGAATTAGTATTACTAATCACGCAATTTATACTTAACGGGTTAAACATTTAAGTAAAGAAAAATATGCTAACAGGATGCTACTTCGTCGGATTAGTACAATAACAGAATTACAGCTCATTTCTTTTAGTCGATATTTGCGACTTGTAGGAAATCTCATTTAACGAAATAGTTTTTACCCTCCTTTATTACTCCCAGGTTAATTTGGCTGGATGTAAATACGTCTACAACGATACCGACTAATAATAATGATCGTAACAGATAACAGAGCAGCTGTTTGAAATGGGGTGCTATGAGGTCTCCTTGGGGGACACCATTGGCGTAGGAACTGCGGGCTCCGTACAACGGTTACTGCGAGAAGTGCTGACGGTCGCCAAGCCTGAACAACTGGCTTTGCACTTCCACGACACCTACGGACAGGCTCTGTCGAACCTGTTGGCTGGATTGGAGGTAATAATATTATGGCTCTAGAACTCAAAAGGCAATGGTTAAAACATTTTTGTGTTGAATGACCACTATAATATTATGCTTTTAAACTGTTATTTTAAAAGCTTTTATTTAATTTTGTGTACAATATTATCATAACAATGAATCATGGTGTAATCTTTATTGAATGGATTCGCATAAAATATTGTGGGTAAATTTAAAAAATATCTTTTAAACATCAATATTTAACTCCAGCTGATATATTACGTTGAAACTGAGTCATAATTAGTATAGTATTGTGTTCGGCATAGAAATGACCTAGGGTCAAATCTCAATATTGGACTCGATGGACACGAGATGAAATTTTATCAGCGTACAAAAATTGTGTGACGAAACCAGGACAAGTTGCTATGATTGCTGCGGTCTAAATATTGAGTAGTGATTGCCCCACAGTTACAAACGGTCAGATGCCAAACATATTTCCTTATACGATTATTAATAATGAAGTCCCACCACACTTCTTCGCATTTTTTCTTGTAATAATTGCGATAGGGCACGAATATTTACATTTGGAACTGTTGATGTTTCCACATATGTATTATTGTATTTTACCTATCATGATAACAATTTTAGAATCTTACCTAATGAACCTCTTCAAGCTTGTATGATGTGCTATAATGTTGATATGCTCATAGAAACATCGTTACCATTGCGGTTGATAAAATTTATCAATCCTTATCTAAAACAGCTGGATGAGTTGTAAAAGTATATAAAAATAATATATTGTTGACCAGTTTCTTAGCTACAACATGCCCGCATGACTAGTTACGTCATCAGACAAGCCTCTTTATCATAACTTGTTTTTACAGTTTGGAATAAAAACGGTGGACTCCTCTATCTCGGGGCTTGGCGGGTGTCCGTACGCGCGCGGGGCGAGCGGCAACCTCGCCACGGAAGACCTAGTCTACTTCCTTTATGGCCTCGGAGTCAACACACACATAGACCTAGTCAAACTCATCGAGGCGGGGAGATACATCTCTAACTATCTCGGCAAACCTACTGAGTCGAAAGTCAACCGTGCAATAAGCGATAGGTTCAACAATCACAAAGATATCGCTAAAATGGCCTCATGCGATGTTTGACCGTGAATAATTATAATCAGTTTAAATGTAAATATTCGTAAATTGAAAACAATGAATCGACAGCTACTGTATGTACATAAATAATAATTTATTTTCTTTGTTTATATGTCTCGAGAAATGCAATTTATACGCAATAAATATTTGAGATACAGAGTGTGTATTTTTTGCCTTCATCCAGGGCATGTCGGTGGTCATGAACGTACTTGTACATACATACAGGTTTTTATCAATTATCATGCGGTGTGGGTGCGGGCCGGGTCGGCTCCGCAGGCGCGCACACTCGTGCGGCCGCCGCGCAACGAGCTGCTCGCTTTTATATTGAATTGACCTTATTTATCCGATTTGATCTTGAGCGTGAGGTCGATAAACCTTCGGTGCATAGTGTTAGTGTAAACCCTACGCGCAGTCGGAACCGAAAGCCGGTTTCGCTTTGTTTGTTTTTATGGGACGAGCGTAACAATGAACATGGTTGAAGTGAAGATAAACGACGACGTTAAAGTTGGCGGCAGCAATCCATGCTTCATCATAGCGGAAGTTGGACAGAACCATCAAGGTGACATCGAAATAGCAAAAAAGTTGATAAAAGCAGCAAAGGTAAGCTACTTTTCAATAAGTACAAATTCTTGTGGCAGGAAAACATTTGTGCACTTTGTTTACATTGAAAACAAAACAAAGAGAACGGACATTCTCTTCGATGGACTTTGAATAAGTATTAAATAGTGCTTTGCGATACTACACAATAGATATCGGTACCTACTAAACCTTGATTGATCCTATATCTACCTATCTATTACATATAAAGGAACCTCATTTAGTTGCATGCGCTGTCTATACACATTTTATCTAACGATTACCTACTGGTTTGCGTTTTAAGTAACAGTCGGGTTTATCGCTATTATAGCCAACTAGACACATTTTTAAATTAGGTAATTTATTTCTAGATCATTATTGATACTACAAATTTTCCTGTCAATCTCTATCCATAGGTGATGTCATCAGAACAAAATATATATACTTACTTAACACGTAACAATATTTTCACAATCAACATTAAAATGTATAAAGTATTGACATAAGGCGCATGAAGCCATCTGTAGTATTATATACGCATCGAATATTTTACTATACGTTTTATATTTAACGTTGCAGGATGCAGGTGCCAACTGTGTCAAGTTTCAAAAGACTTGCCTCAAAGAGAAATTCACAAAGAAATACTTAGAGCGACCGTATGACAACCCCAACTCTTGGGGCAAGACTTATGGCGATCACAAACGATTCCTGGAGTTTTCGGAGAGTCAGTACAGGGAACTGTTCAAATATGCTCATGAAGTAGGCATATTATGCACAGCTTCTGCTATGGATATGGTATGTTATCTCGGTACTTTAATAGTCTTAATATCTGCGGTCTTAATCAGTCTTAATCAATGTTGGTTTGATAGTCAACATCGCTAATTAACTCAATAAAGTAGTTCATTGACCACAATAATCTTCAAGAATACAATGGAAAAAATATTTTTATGGACGCTAAATTTAGACGCAGTACATATGCATATTCATGCCACTGATAGTTACGCCAATATTAGCTGCAGGTTCGCATAGTTTTATTAAATTATTCAAAATGTGTAGGAATATGTAGCCGAACGAAACACTTACGCTTCATGGTCGCAAATTCATTATTAGAAGTGAATGACATTGCCACATAGTTCGGATGTGGTTATTAACAACAGCTGGAACTTTCGACTTTGGAAAAACATTTTCAGACAATAACTACGTTTCGTTTATGTCAAAATTCCAACATTTATACAAATCTACTCTTGACTTCCAAAATGAATAGGCTGCGCTACGATACTCCCTCGTACCTACGTATTTGGCCACTAACTATATGCGCTATTAATAAATATTTCTACATATCAGGCGAAACTGTGGTCAAACAATTGTCAACTTACCAGAGCGGAAATCGACATGACCGCCAGAAAACACAACGTTAATCGATTCTACAATATTTTTGTCATTAGGTAATTAACCGAAAATTTCCATCATATTCCAGGTGTCTTTCGACTTCTTAGTCAACATGAAGGTGCCGTTCATCAAAATTGGCTCTGGTGACTCAAACAACTTGCTGTTCTTAAAATATGCTGCGTCCAAGAAAGTGCCTCTCATTATTTCTACAGGGATGGTCGATAAGACTGCAGTTAAGACCATATACGACATAATATCGGCTCAACATAAGAACTTCTGCCTGTTGCACTGCATATCGGCGTATCCGGTACCTTATGAAGACTGCAACTTGACTGTGATCCAAGATTATATGAACACGTTTGACATACCTGTTGGATACTCTGGTCAGGAGGTTGGCACTGCAGTGGCGTTGGCTTCAGTTGCATTGGGAGCTAAGGTTTATATTTCTCCATACAATAATTATCTATTATCTTCATCATCTCTATTATTTACCAACTAGGGTTGCCAACTTTGCATACAGAAATTCTGGGAAACAGGAAAAAAATCGGGTGGTCGGTGAAAGGTAAGCGCCATTTTTCGAGCGAAATTCGTTCGCTGGTACATACTGCAACTATGCGATCGGCCGCCGCATTTACTATGATTCGGCGCGCGTTGCATATTTTTAGAGATTTTTATTGAACTCCAGGAGTCCGGGAGAGTTGGCAACCCTATTAACAGCATTGAATCAAGTACGTTAAGGTTGACTTCCAATGTAACCAAATGCAGCTAAACATCAGTATTTTACACAGAATCTATTTGTTTCCATTCTATTTTTTTCCTTTGTGTATGTTTATGTTGTTGCCCGTGTGCCGGGTGTGTTTACTTTAATATTACATAGATAGTATGTTTAGATAATAAAGCGCGCTTTATCGAAAAGATGTCGAAATTGCGTACACTTGCGATAACATTTCTTTTAATGTTTTCGATAAACATATATATATAACAGAATTCTACTTTTGCTTGTCTGGCAATAAATAATTATCGAAATGAACAAAGGCTTGCTCCAAGAAATCGCATTCTTAGCCATTCTTGTTTTGTTTTTCTTGTTCAAAGTGTGGGCGCATGCGCTTGTATGCAAACGCATAACTAATTCCTTTGGTTAAATACGGCATCCCTAAATGGGGCTTGTTTCCGGATATACGCGGAGGGATCTGGATGTATCCTCAGTGACCCTAAACTTTCAGGAAACTACACGTCCGCTGTATGACGTTATCAGTGCATACAGTATACTCAGTGCTGGACTGGGACCTGAAATCGACCCGGGCATTTGAGAGACGGGCGGCCAGTGCGGGCAAAACAATTTCATTCCCAAGCGATTAGCTGGACGACGTTTTTTTTTTAGACGCTCCCCTTACTCTTTCTCCTGTATCTTGGGTGCAAATTTGCGGCTTCTTTTTCAAGCGATAGGCGATAATTAGACGACCTTTTTTTTGACGTTCCCCTCACTCTTTCGATTTCTCCGACTGTGTGACCGGCTCATCAGGCCACACCGGCCCAACGGGCATTTTCCCGATTTGCCCGTATGGCAATCAGTTCGGGCCTGAGTAGGTATACTGGTGAATGATTGCTGCGATCTTTATACGATAACTATTGGTAGAGAGGAGCTAGCCAATTCACAGCCAAAAATAAGACGGCCTTTCTTTATTACCATCATTATCTATGACTCGTACTTATCCATTGCCGGGAATTAGCCTCCCGTTTCTGCGCCAACCAATCCACTTCCCTCAAGTTTTATTTATATCAACACAGTCTAATTGGACTGGAAGCTAGCCATACGCGGGACTCGAAATAATTAAATGCTATTCTCTGCACAGGTGTTGGAAAAGCACATAACTCTGGAGAAGACGATGAAGGGTACCGACCACGTGTGCTCGCTGACTCCAACTGAGTTTCAGCAATTGGTGCGTGATGTACGCGTTATCGAGAACGCGCTTGGCACGCCCATCAAGAAGGTTGTCACCTCAGGTGGGTATCTACTATAGCTGAGGGAGGAGTTTAAAAGTATAAATGAGAATGAGGCAAAAGCATTCAGGTTGATAGATACAGTAAGAGACAGCGAGAAAGCCGGGGTGCTGTGTCTCACACTTCAACTTCAACAACAATGCCTCGCTGTTGTATCCCTGTAGAACCTATGGATGCCCAGTGATCAAAGGCCCCCTTGATAGATTGATACACAATTTCACAGCAATCTTGGTGTAGTCTATGGTACAGATTAAATAATAATAAGCTTTTCCGGCGAATTAATCGTCTCAGTATGATGTTATCACAATGTTTGTGCTCAATATAGCTATTAGCTGTCACCATAATTAAGTTGTAAGTAAATAAGTACACAGACATGTACCTATACAAGGTTAGTCGGAAAGGGGGGACTAATCCGCGGGCCACTTAATCTATCACTGATTACTATTTTAAAGAAAGCGTTAAAATTTCAAAATTAGGTAAAAATGAAATGATGCATAATTATTTTTATGTTCGTTTTTTCAAAAATTCATCGGCCCTGCTTTTGTTACGAATTAAAAACATGGAGCTTCTTATCCGTGACTCCAAATATGACCTAAAATGTTAACACAGCTGATCATAGCTGAGGATAGATTTTAGTATTTTTTTATGAAATCTTTGAACAGCTATTTCTCTTAAACTAATGACTTTTGGGGAAAGTTGTAGAACAAAAGTTATTCATTATTATGGGTACTTTAACACCTTTTCGGCTTAGTACCCCCTTTCCGGCTAACCTTGTACATGTATGACTGCCTCGTTGGTCTAGTGGTGGCAACCGCGACTGCTGATCGTGAGGTCCTGGGGTTGATACCTAGGTCGAGCAGTGTTATTGGATTTTTCCGTGTAGAATTCCTCAGTAGCAGCCCACAGTTTGGATTTGTGCCCGATTGATGGCAATAGACATGCGACTTAAACATAACGGCAAAATGAAGGTGTTACTATACACCTATGCCTAACCCTTCGGGAAATACAGGCGTAATCTTATGTTTACATCTATGAACATGAGTACCTACATCCGATGTAGGTACTGAAAGAAAGTAGGCAACGTATAAATGTATTGGTCCCCAAGAAAAGCCTATCTTATTGCAAAACAATCAAGCAAGCGGAACTACAAAGTAAATATCAGTACCTACTCAGTAAAGTAAATGACAGGTCTTTCTTTCGTCATCGTGCACTGCTTGAGGGCCTTTTAACAAGAAAAATAGATTCAATAAATATTTATATCTACTCGGTAAATAATAAAAATGTAAGTTATTCGATAGCAACCGCTTCTCAAGTAAGGACTGAGTAGAGGCGTATTATATAGTACATGTCGATAACGTTATAGGTATAAAGTTTATAAGCATGTACGTACGTAAATACTAACATGCTCCACAACTGATATGACTGCTATGTTGTTTGCTATTTAGGTAAATATCATATCATTTCATTTGCTTAATTATTTTTATGGCTCTAGCTTTTCGTACAGTCATCATGGATAGACAAAATATTAGATACTAACTGTGTCCTCACGGCTCCGCCCGCGTAAGAAGTTTTATTCCAGTAATAAATATAGCCTATGTTACTCAGTGATAATGTAGCTTTCTAACGGCAAAAAAAATTTTGAAATCGATCCAGAAGTTTTTAAGTTTATTCGTTACATACAAAAATACAAATATTTCCTATTTATAATATTAGTATAGAAGTATAGATGATAAACAACTTTTATTGCACGGAAATACATTGTTCCACAATAAAATGGGAGTCAAGGCGCTCTCTCATTTTCAACGAACTTTTAATACATGGTTTATGGGGGAAATACAACAAAAATGAGGAAATAATAATGTACTTAAATAAGAAAAACATGCTGGACTTGGCCCAACTAGAATTTAATGTTACAGCTTTTTTTGAATGTGTATCCTGATCCTCTTCTGCGACTACTGAACTTACCTAAAAACGCTAATAAAATTACCCATATTAGGTATATCTATGAATAATAAAAATATGGGAATTGCTTCAAAATGCCGACAGATAGAGCTACCGGAACACTAATTCGCTTTAACTTGGGCAGTAGCTATACCAACCATTGTAACATAATCTATTAGGCAATCATTTTTCCTGGAAGGAACTAAGATTTAAATAATGTGTGGAAGTATAGGTAACACTAACGTTCACCAATCTACCTTTACAGAGATTCCATGCATCGACAAGCTCCAGAAATCCCTCGTGATGGGGTCCACTAAAAACAAGGGCGAGATTCTATACCCTGGTGACGTCAAGATCAAAGTGGCCGAGCCCAAAGGATTGAATGCGTTACACTTTGAAGAAGTTATATACAAAACACTGGTCTATGACAAAAAAGAGGATGAACCACTTAACGAGGGAGATTTCTGCTAGCTCATGCTCAAAGTACATAGAATAACGATGACCAATAATTCTAACATAACATATCATTGTATTTAAGTTAGTGTCTTCGAACATAATATAAGGAGGTCTAAGCTAATATGTAAACGTATAATGGCCTTCTCAAGAAACAAATTTATTTTTAAGCAAAATATATCTAGTACATAATAATGAGATAACACAGGGAATAGACCTTAATATATCGTCACCACTGTGTTCAAAGTTAGAAATATTAACTCACAAACGATATCGTCGCAAGCACAATGACAGCATAATCATTCGAATTTATTTAACGTCTCAAAGTGTAAATTATGTGAATAGAGTAATAGATTATAAGTGTAGCTTATGTTAAAATAGGTATATAACAACTCTAACCCATAGATAGTAGACATATTACAGATATATTTCTTTATACCGATTTTATTAAAGTTTTACTATTATTAACCGACTTTTATTTACGTGGTTGACTTTAGAGATATATGGATAAGTATATACCTACCTACGCAATGAAAAATACTCGCTTTGACGTCAACACCCATTCATAAAGTTATTATTGACTCGCAGACTGTTATATCTGTAATGCGAATTTCCTCTGGCGTAAATTGTTGTTCTCGCGCACATAAGTCTTTATCATAGTTATTTAAAAAGCACTATCAGGCATTAGGTTATTTTTTAGCTGGTGTCACCGCAGCGTACATTGTCTGATCACTGTTACGTCGGCGCAGGTTATGCGGGTTGGGCTGACGTCGTTCGCCGCGTACATATCCAGCTGCGATGCGACGAGATACTCCCTGACGCGTTTTATTAGCAAGTCTGTTTTATTTTTATAGACGGTCAGAAGGCGAGCAGTGGTTCAGCGGTGTGTGGTGTAATAGAACATAAGTGGCGCAGCGGGCGCGCGCTAAACGTTGGCTCAGTGCCCGAGCTCCCGCCAGTCCCCGGAGCGCCGGCCCGACCGCCGCCTGCGCCGCGTTTGCTGAACATGCGCGCCCATCACTAAACTTACCCGAGAATCCTCTTCTATTGCGTATTACATGATCAAAGCTGCGCGAGCGACTCTACAAACGCGAACCTTAGACAAACCCACGTTCCTGGAGTTTACGCCACGAGGCGTTTGCAGAAAATACGTCTACAGATAAAATCGCGTTTGTGTTTATGCGCCTAGAAAGTCTGAGAATTAGTAGCGAGTTCAGAGCAGCCGATTTAGGTCGCCCGGTTCAGTGCTAGCAGCGAGATATTTTTATTGCCACTGTTGGGTGCAGACGTACGAGCGCCTGAACACGTTGCTGGTTAAATAAATTATTATTTATAGAGTAAAATCGTAAAGTTCATTCCATAAACATTTGCGTGTGTGTGTGGTTATTCCTAGTTCCCTATTTATCGGGCGCGATCCTGTGTTACGAGTCGTGGCATTGACTGAAAGAGGAGGAATGTGACGAACTGTTTTCGTTAGCAGCATTTAGGTGAAATCTTTGACATTTGTTAAGTGCATTTGTGTGTGTTAGTGTGAGAATGCATCACTTGTATCCTCTGGCGAAGGGCGACCCGCTCTGTCCACTGGGCTTCCACCCGCAAGTGCGGTGGCCCACGCGCTGCAAGCGTTGTTTCCGCGACTACAAGGAGCACGGCGGCGTGCGCAAGAAGGAGGATGACTTCACAGTGTCCACGCCCAGCCTCTCGACTTGGAACACGCCGTCGTCACGGTCAGTGTCCCATGCTTTCTATACACTACCCTTTTATTACTATCTGTCAGATTAAACTTTACCGAATAACACCACAAAACGGAATATCCAGAAGAGTTTGGGGAAATTATATCTGCGTAGGTTGAAAAAAAAATGGTTTACCTAGTATAAGTAAAAGGGAATGGTTTTACTGATTAGGCCCAGCCTTACTTAACCCTACACAAACTTGCACCAAGTACCTACCTAGTGAAAGTCAACCATATCCTTAAACGGTTGTTGGCTATTGAACCAGACCCTCGCAATTGATTGCTACAGGAAATGACCGTAAGGTAACATTGCCATAATGACCACCGTTGGCCAAAGGATTGGTGATAGCAAATATTTAGCACATAGAAGGATGCAGATCTGCTTTTGTCTTAAACCGGCTTTTCACTATGAGATATCACAAGATATAAGTGAAATCCCACGACTGGAATATATTATATATCTAAGTGTAAAGGGTTCTATTAAAAATTATTGTGAGCGATATTAATTTATATCCCGGGATGTAATATACATATATCCCATAGTAAAAAGCCGGCTTTAATCTCATAATTGTCTTCAACGACGCTTACGGTAATAAGATGACCTAATCCTTGCCGTGAACCACACGGCCAGATTGGAAGTCCATATCCATCAAAAATATTTTGACTAAGCATAGCTTAGAATAATCAGCCCATTACTGTCGCACTACTGGGCACGGACTCTTCTCACAATGCTTTAGACCTTAGTCCACCACGCTGACCTAGTGTGGGTTGGCGGACTACACACACCATCGAGAACTTTTAAGAGCCCTCGCATTCCTCTCAAGTGTGCAGGTTCCCTCACGATGTTTTTTCTTTACCGTTAACGCCACTTCCGTTAGTCAAATTCTGATCCGCATATGCATTCGAAAAGCCATAGGCGCGGGTTTGGATAGAACTCGGACCATTTTGCATGTAAGGCAGAGAAACAAATGCATTAAACATACCTAGGTAGATACACCTTATTTAGTTGTCGATTAATTGGTCAAAATTGAGCTGGCATGAACAGCATTAGTTCAGTAGTTAACATTTTGGAAATGCAAAAATTAGCAATATTTAGTTCAATTAACTGATGTAGCCTAATTCGATGCAGTGATTTTTCACTTACAACTACTAATTGTATGTCTCATACATATGCACTTATCATACATGTACCTGTATTATATTATAATGTAGCGAAAGAGCGTACCTAGGTGTCATTGTCCAAATAATTATATATATTCTTGTTATCTAGGTAGGTGCATAATAACGAACGATAAGTACCTACGTAGAAGGTATGCTTTCTTATCTTTTACATTTGTAATCTAGATCTTTAAATGTCTACCAGTAGGTATGTGATTCTACAGCATTAATAACATTGGTCTTTAGGCATTATTCAACAAATTGATACAAAGCAATCAAGTAGCTAAGTACCATAAAATTAGTGTGCAGTAAAATTGGTAACACAGCGGAAATTATGAGCGAGCATTCGCTCATAATATAAGCATAACTCCAAGTTATCTTGAAATACGCATGTTACAGGATTTTATTACCAAAGGCAGGTACTTAATTGTGACCTTTAACAGCAAGATTGTAAAGTAGCCATGACCTATAATAACTTACAAGTATTTAACAGTTTTGGCCGTTTCAATCTCCTACCTGCCCCTAATTATTTCTAATCTATAACAAAAAAAAAAGATGGCACAATTCCAAATTCCTGAACGTTTTTGTGGATTGTTTGTACTGCTCCCGGTCGCTGAAGTTTGACGCAAGCCGCCTCCGTGTGTACGTACCTACACTCTGTCATTATATGTACCTAAGTACCGAGTACCTACGCACACAGTTTATGATCAAATCACAGTCTTAATATATGGCAACATAAAACAAATCTCTTGAGTCTAATCTTATTGTTGCAAAGTGCAACGAAAAGGATATTACAACTCCACAGCCAATATCAAATACAATGACTCAGAAGTCCATAACTGCTAAAAGCTTTCAATTTAAGTAGGTAATCTGAAAGAAGATCTGTTAACCAAGTCGCTTTACATAATATTCAGAATAAAGCGTGGAAGTCGTAAATAATATACAGAATAGGATATAAAATCATAAATATTTGGGTGTAGCCTGAATAGATGATATATATATCATGCACATCTGCCTACGCATGCTCTAAACACAGTGCTCAGTATGTCAACATTTACAAACAAAATAGGAATACCTAGTGTATCAAATAAACATCTCTTTGATATTCCTGTAGAGCTTGGCTCAGTTTTGGAGATCAAACACATGTAATCACATCTCTCATTTCCACACGATTTGCTACATTTTAGAGTTTACATTAGACCTACAGCGTCAAGGCTGAGGCATTGCGATGATAAATTATTTGAAATTGTCCTCTAAATACTATTAAGGTAAGGTGTAGAATATCTAAGAGATGGGAGTGAGAGGTCTTTCACTAAGTTCAGTACCTAGTTGGAAAAATGAACTATTATTAATATTTTCTGAAATCGGGGCCTAAAAACTAATCAGTATCAATAAGCATTTCAATAACAGCAGTGATAACCTTGTGGTGTGACTCTCGGACTGCCAAGTCATAGGTCTCGAGTTCGAACCCAAGGCACGCACCTCTGACTTTCCGGATTCATGAGCGTATTGTATAATTATCACTTGCTTAAAAACGGTATAGAAAAACATCGTGAGGTATGCCTGGGAGATATTTCTCAACGGCATGTGCATTTTGTATGAACATGCGTATTGACACATTTGCATCAATTCAATTTTCGCACTCTCCAGCATGCTTACGCATTTTATAGCACACTTGCTGAAAGCATATCATTTCACATGTGATGTGTTTAAAACTAAAAATTTGCTAGGAGGATTTTTTTGTAAGTTTTGCCTCTATCGAAGTCTACATAACATTCTAGGATATGCCTGGTATTTTAGTTAAGGAACCCTGCTTTCCCTGCTCATAATTTAATGTTAACTTACCTACTAATTCTCCTATTTGTTCTGCCTAGCTTTTTCCCAACTATGTTGGGGTCAGCTTCCACTCTAACCAAATGCGGCTGAACACCAGTATTTTACACGGAGCGGCTGCCATCAGACCTCCGCAACCCAGTTACTGGGCGGGCAGTGCCGATATCCAAAGGTTAGACCGGTTGTCAGACTTTCGGGCTTCTGACTACCCGTAACTACTGTCATAGGTATTTTTATGACACCCGGGATCGACTTTTTAACGTGCTCTCCGTGACACGAAGAGGTCTCTATTTGTAACGAATGGTCACTCATCCACAGACTGACCGCGGCAAGCGCAGCTTAACCTTGCAAATCATATTATGATCAGTTCGGTTGTTAATTAGCCACGAGCCCCTCTAGGCCTAGTAGGCACTATTTATGCCCTATTCTTATAATAACATTTTTTACTGTCAAACTGAGCTTTAGACTCTTCAATTAATTTTACCTGTGACGGCTAGTTACAGTTAAGGGTCTACTACACAAAATTCTTTGGTTCATTATACGCTCGGTAAATTATAGGAATCGGCCACTAGTGAAGTTGTTTTTTACCTCATGAATTTTAATTCATGAGGTAAATAATACTTTTCTAATAATACTTTTCTAATATAATAATTCACTAATTCTCCTATTTACCCCCAAACACTTGCGTAATTTGTGCCCACGGTAAGATTTAAAGTGGCCTATTTTAAACTGTAGGTACCGTTTAGTACCAAGCAACGAATAGACCATCCCCAGTGCATGGCTGCATGTGGTAAAGGGGCGACAAATGTATAGAAACAGTATAAAGAGAGACCTTACTCTGTGGTAGGTATACACTGAAGACACTGGTAGAGTCGCGTCGTTTTGTGAGTAAACGGTTCATAGAAATATATGTCGATCGGAGTCGTAACGACATTTTGTCGTGTTGTGTCGTGGTCGTGAGCCGTGGAAAAACGTACTCAAGAGAGGCTACAGCGTACTACTGTCTAGTTATAATAAATTAACTGGAATCAGCAATCCGTTTTCAAAACGTAGAAACGGCGAAGGAGAAGGTCTTCGTTCTCCTCTTGGTGGATACACAAACACTTTGAAAAAAGTGCTTATAATATAAAAATAATAAATAAATATTGTTTTTAGGTTGTCGATCTGGTCACTGGTCACAGCTTTGGTGGCTGTGACCAGATAATATTAGATTAGGTCATAACAACAGTTATTTTGAGTGTCGCAGAAGGCGCTGTTATTAGCGCAAAAAAGGTTACTGCTTATCTTCTTGAAATAATCCCTACGTCATATTTTAGACGACTTCACCAATCCGAAATAGTGGTATTATTGTCACAAAAGTATAATTATTCTATTCTTTTTAACTGCTAGGATGGGGGTGTAGGTTTTGTGGGTTCGAACCCCTTTTAATATTTGACGGTTGATTCGGGTTGAGAGAAACCCCTAAACCCCTTTTTTTATCGTTAGAAAATCCTCATGGATGTCCCTCGCCCGGGGAAGGCGAGGCGGTCTGCCGGACTCTTACCGGCTAAAAACCAACGGTGTTCCTCCTCCTGACCGTTCGGCCGGGGTCGCGGGATTCGCAAAAGCATGCACTGCAACCCCGGCAGGTCCAGGTCCGCCAACCCTCGGCGGACCTCTCTTCTGTGGGGCCTTGCCCCACATATCTGCTGAGAAGCGCGCACGGAACACAGCGCGCCGCCTTCTCGGGCCTGTTACTGGTCGGGCGGCGGGTATAAACCCCGAAACAAGCCAATGCATAGCCAGGGTCCAGGTAACGGAGTTCGGACCCATGGCAAGTATTGCCCAAATATTATTGACAGAGTTTCAACGTTTTATTAATGTTTTCCTTTCTTTTATCCAGAAGTCGTGATGAAGATAATGGCGTGGAAGGGGAGAAGGTGGGGCGAGGCTGGGCGTCCAGTACCAACCTCAGTTCAACCGACACTCCCAAGAAAGACAACTTCTCCTCGGGTAAGCAACATTTTACTAGCCTGTTATTTCAATAGCAGCTTACAATGTTTAAACTAAACATTGGGCTTACATAGTATACAAGGTTAGTCGGAAAGGGGGTACTAAGCCGAAAGGGTGTTAAAGTACATACCTATAATAAAGGATAACTTTTGTTCTATAAGTTTCCCCAAAACTCAATAGTTTAGGAGAAATAGCTTTTCAAAGATTTCCTAAAAAATATGCTACAATCTATCTGTCCATACCTATGATCAGCTGTGTTTACTATTTAGGTCATATTTGTGGTCACGGATAAGAAACTTAATTTTCTGAATTCTTAACTAAAGCAGGTATGTTTTTTTTTGAAAAAACTAATATAAAAATCTTTTTGCATACAAATAAAAATGATCGAATTATGAAATTTTAACACTTGCTTTAAAATAGTCATCGGTGATACTTTAAGTGGCCCGCGGCTTAGTACCCCCTTTCCGACTAATTGTATAAAATACTAGCTGTGTCCTCACGGCTCCGCCCGTAGCCTATGTTACTCAATGATAATGTAGCTTTCTAACGGCAAAAGAATTTTTGATATCGGTCCAGTAGTTTTTAAGTTTATTCGTTACATACAAAAATCCAAAAATACTAAAACACAAATCTTTCCTCTTTATTTATAACATTAGTATAGAAGTATAGATATAGATTATTAAAACGATAGAAGTCAATGCTTATGCGTCTATAATAGACATATTATGTAGGGAAAGCGTAAAGTATATGGCTCATTTATAAAGTTCCTGCCCATGATCAAGGAGTTAGGCCGTGATACCTATCTGATGCGGAAACACCTAGCCAGTGACGGGTAGCAGAGCAAACTCAGTCACTTTTTTAAGCAGTGCTGTAAATAGGGTGATGTCCACGGTGCGGTGGCATTGACTGGAGACCCATCAGGTCTTGCCAATAACTGCCCGGCTACGTAGAAACGGTCCGCAAGGATCAACTCCAAGCAGTCCAATAGGAATAAAAACATGTGCGATGGCACAGAGTCCATACACACCCTAGTGGGCGCACACCTAGGGGGCGCAGAAATCTTAGTCATACCTGCGTTAGAGCATTCAGAAGGTGCAGTAATAGAAACTCGCATCGAATGCACTAAAGACTAGTGACAGCACTGCCTGGAAGTACCTAGGCGTGGCAATAATTGGAACTCGCTTGTAATTACGGCAAATAAACACCGCTGCAAGAAATACGCCTGGTCCTTTGGTACGCTTAGTTGGAGTCTGAAGATATTAAATTGGTCCAACACGCAGGAGCTCTTCAGAGTTCGATTTAAAATGTTCTCGTTATCTACATTTTGGAAATAGTCGTGTAATAGGTAAAATATGAAAGCTCCGATACGATCCGTGGACTATCTACTAAACGTGAACCATAGGGCTACTAGGGGAAAACAATACTGGAACTCTTAGCGTTAGCAACCCAGGAGTAAGAGCAGCCTCAGCCTATTGTAGTCTACTGCTGAACTAACTAGGCCTTTTTCGAGTTGCGTCATAAATCTCAGTCCTCCGGTCCTCGCTCAATTTACAAACGCGATAAGTTTAGATTTTATCTGTATTAATTTGCAGACAGATGAATACCCTTTTAAGCTCTGCTCATGCCTCAAGAAAAACTATTCAATGTTGGCAGGAAACTTCTGACGTATATAATTATAAATATATGATGTTAACTGGCTCGTTGGTCTAGTGGTGGCAAGCGCGACTGCTGATTATAATGTCTTGGGTTCGATCCCCAAGTGGGACAAAGAGTTATTAGGTTTTTCCGTGTGGAATTCCTCAGTAGCAGCCCGGAGTTGGATTTGTACCCGGTTGGTGGCAATTAGACTCGCCCTTTATTACATGGGACTTAAACATAACGGCGAAATGAGGGTGTTACTATACACCACTGCCTTAACCCTTCGGGGAATACAGGCGTGATGTTATGATGATGATGTTACACGTTACACCGACTGCAATACGTAATTGTAGTTTCCTACTGCATTACAATGGCTACAAATTATTTGAATAATGATTAACAGTAAGCACTACATCACACATAATAATGTAGCTAACTTTATTACTATTGTACGTCGCTAGCGCATCTAATAATGTTGACATAGATGTCCTATTCGTGTACCTAGGGTTACGTTGTCATGCTATTTTGTTTAAATGTTTCATCTAATGTATTTACACAGGGAAATCGGTGTGTAATACCGGAACGGATAAACTAAGGTGCTTATGGTACTATAATAATTGAAACAAGATGTTTTTAGACACACCTATTCGCATTACTTGTAAAGATTGTTCGATTGTGTGCTTTCAACTGCGAAGGCATTGCATTCTCTCAAATATATAATTAAAAATAAATTCAGATAAATTATAGGTATTGGTGTCGATTCCTTTGCACATTTTGACAGTACTAAACTAGACTAAACTAAACGCAACTGTCACTATCTTTTTATATTGAAACAGAAAGAGACAAACACCCTTAGTTTAGTTTTGTCCTGTTAAAGTACGCAACAGAATCGACACAATTATAAAGAAAAAACTAAGAAATACACAACAGTTTCTCTCGGCCGGCCTTCTCTTTTGTTCACTAATATAACATGAAAACATTCAATCCCGAACACATCCGTACGTGAGCCAAGACCATAATGATCCACCTGTATTAGTCATACATTGTGGATCCTAATTTAAACGTCTGACGACCACACATTCGCATTTTGATAGTCGCTATCTAATTTAGCCATTTACTTAACGTACTTGTCTGACAAATAAAACAATAGATTTATGTGTAAGTCTGCGGCTATGTCTAGGCAGGAAGGTACCTACATTCTTTTGTTCTACTTATTATTTTAATTTCTACTGTCTGGCCCAATCCAATTTGATATAAAGGTTAACGACTATTTTCGAGTATTCTTATCTGAAAGATAGGTATTGTAACTTAAACTTTAAATCAAATCAAATTTATTTCCAATTGTAATATTCTACGTTTATAATTAATATTTTTTTGTTATGACACGTATTATATACTTTTTTTTAATAAATCATCAAAATGCCAAACTTCTGTTGCCCACACGATAGCAACGCAACATTGTCTATTACAGTCTACTACGTGGACCTATAGTCACGCGTCTGCTAGTTGCCACGGCAGTGACAGTGGCGTGGGAGAAGACAATGTATGTCTAAACCTAGGTGTAAATCAAATTATTTACAATGATTAAGCCAGTCGGTAAGGTTGGTAGCGGGACTGACGGTCCAGATTATGCTTGACATAGTTAAGTATCGTCGGAACTTAACTATCGTTGAAGCTCTTTTAATAGTAGATACCTACCCCATGCAAATGACATTGACATTTTGGGAAGGTAGATCTAGTACATTTCCCGTTACAACCCAGCACACGAACAGAAAAAAACTATCGTAGTTTTGCAGATTCAACTGACACTGAACATCTACGAAAGCTCTGTTTTTGTATCTAACAGAAACAAATGAGTGGCAATAAAACAAATTAAAATCTAAATTTACAACTCCTTGACATTCAAAGTGTGAAATGTTGTAATAAACACGCATATAATTTTAAAAGCTGTCGTGTATAAAAATCACTAGCGTTTATTGCTTTCTGCGCTAATAAAATCGATTTTATAGCTTTCAATATATTAGATATTAAATATTAATACTATTCGTCAAAACCATAACGGCTTTTTTGACGCCAATTATATCATTCAACACGTCGATTAATAAGTAATTATTTATATACAATCTAGTATCTAAACCATGATAATACAGTTAATACCAATATCTATACTAATATTATAAAGAGAAAAGATTTGTGTTTTTGTATGTAACGATTAAACTTAAAAACTGCTGGACGATTTCAAAAAATCTTTTGCCGTTAGAAAGCTACATTGTCACTGAGTAACATAAGCTATATTTATTACTGGAATAAAACTTCTTACGCGAGCGGAGCCGTGAGGACACAGCTAGTGTAGTAATATATTAGATGTTCAACAAAGTATTCAAGACTAGGTTTACGTGTAACTACACAATGTATTAAATCCAGATGAGTTTAATACGAATTAAAAGCCAAATATAATCTAATATTTAATTTACAGCCTCTATACAGTACCTTTCTTTATATTAACAATGCCTACATAATATCTACCTAAAAGCTACCTATGACCTGCAAGCTAATACCTATATAATCTGTCGATTACGTCCAGGGTTCACAAGAACCAGTGCATCGTGGACGTCGACGCCGGACCTGGGGGCCAACGAGACCGACAGCACGAACGCAGTCACAATCAGCCTGAAGCTGCCCAAGAGACGGCTCACAGGACCACTGCCGTCTTTGGACACGGGGCAGAATCATACTGGTAAGTGTTCTTATCCAATCAAAGCGTCATACAGTAGTTGCCATTTATTATAGCAATCAATGCAAACCAATGCGTACTCCTTTCATTTAGCGCCATAGACTTTAGCAATGCTACTAAACTTTCCAACGATAGTCTATGGTCATTAATTAAGGGGAGTAAATGTTCAACCTGTATAACTGTGCATATTGACTTCACATTGTCTGGAGACAAGGAAGAACGACAGAGATTACGTGGGTTGAGTTTAGGTTTCACCGAATTCAGCCATCTGATTATCCCGTTTACACAGTTGGATGGTTAAATTCTGTGAAACATAACTCAACAAAGTATGGGTACCGTTAGCTTTGTAAAATTCTGTACCTATCCACACGTAACATTATCATAAAGGTTTATCATATTTTTCTGTATGTAATTATTTATTACAATAAATTCGAACATTGCTAGAAATGTGTCCTTGCTTAAATCCTTTGTAAGCCTCTAGTTCATAATCGCGGATGTACCTATCAATTATGTTTATTTTTCGTACAGACACGGTGACGCTGCGACGACCGTCACCGTCTCCTCCGCCGTCGTCCGCGGTGCAGACACAAAATATTACTATAAGCAAGAACGACTCGCTAGCTGAACGCGTGCGAAAGGTAAAACACAAATACTTCTTGGTATCAAAGAATAATGGTTACCAAATTCCATTTCGTGGAATATTAAATCGGTCAAGGGTTCTCTATGTCGACAAAGTCTGCGCAAGCGCAACCCTTTAAAAAGCTACCTGACTTTGACCTATTTACAGGTAGAGCATCATTTTTTTTTTGTAGTTACCAACATAAATATAGATACCATATTAAATAAGGGACTAAACACACTTATCAGCATCAGTTCGCAGTTCAATCATAGAAAATAGGCATTTTGTATGAACATGCGTGCGCACGCTTTTACCTTTTCGCATCGATTCAACATTCGCATGCTTTAGCACGCTTACGTATTCTATAATTTCGCACCTGAAAACACAATTTCACAGCTGGTGCAGATAAGTACCTATATCCAAAACCAAACAGCGTTTTTGCGAAATAAGATTATTGCTTAATTCTGTAATTGATTAGTCTCTAAAACTATTCTAGTTGGAGTTGAAAAATGCATTATTATGTTCCTCCTAGCCTTTTTTCCCAACTACGTTTTGAGGTCAGCTTCCAGTTTAACCAGATGCGGCTGAATACCAGTATTTTACACGGAGCGACTGCCATCAGACCTCCGCAACCCATTTACTGGGCAATGCCGATATCCTAAGTTTAGACCGGTTGTCAGAATTTCGGGCTTCTGACTACCCGTAACGACTGTCCTAGGTATTCGTATGACACCCGGGATCAACAGTATAACGTGCTCTCCGAAGCACGAAGGGGTCTCGATATGTAACGAACGGTCACCCATCCACGGACTGACAGCGGCAAGAGAAGTTTAACCTCACAAATCTTATGATCATTAAAAATGAAATCTCAAAAATGCATTATTTATATATCAAGAAGAAAATCGAGCTTATAATGCTGAAAACATTACCTAATTCCGTCATCGCACTAGCTGAGTGTAGGAACAACCAACTTTTTTACTGCAAATATTTATAAAGTTCAGCATGTTTAATAATGAACTGCCCAAAGAGCAACACTATTGTCTTCACCTTGGATTCATAGACGTGTGAAGTAGAAGTGGGTCAAACTCAAAGCGATAGAACCGTCTACTACTGATGCTCGTAGCTGTCAACCCGAACTGTTCGCGATGCGTTGCTCAAAATAAAGATAAAAGGTCATCGTGAAAGTTAGTGCTTGGCAATGCGCAAGCTTTATAATTAATTGAGGAAATGACCTATTATCAGTTTTAACTACTTTAATATATAGGTTTCTAAAAATAGAGTATTGCAAAACAGCATGCGAATGTTTTGTAACACACAGAAAACAATTAATTACCGATCTAAAATCGATTGTACCATAAATTATCAAGACGTAAAGTTTGTTTGTTTTATTGTTAAACGTATTCCCAGAAACTACTGAACTGATTTAAAAAATATCTTACCCCGTAGTATTTACTCCAACTTATAATTATACAACACTAAAAATATCCACCGGTGATTCTTTACAGATGCAGTTAATCAAATCACAAAATAGTTTTGAAAAGGAATCAAGTATAGAGAAAGAGAGAGAAAAGGAAAGAGAAAAAGAAAGGGAAAAAGAAAGAGAAAAGAGAAGTTTGTCTAGAAGTAAAGAAGCGTACCAAGAAGAAAAGACTGCTCGGCATAAAGAAGACAGAACTTCAACTAAAGACGATGTTAACTTTATGATGCAGGTGACTAATAACTTATTACGGTAGCTAATTAACTGGTTGCCCTAATTTCTGCTAGAATCTCGACATTCTGACCTAGAATGGCAGAATAAGTGGAACTGCAAATTATTGTAAAGGGCAGCTTTATGTATCAGGACTCAGGACTAGTGTTATGAAATAGAGCTGATTACTATTAACGACGGGGTGCATTAAAAGAGCCTCTGCGAATGACGACATTGAAGTACGTCCGCGCACCCTGGGCAGTCAGCCTCGCTACCAACCTTACTAACCAGCTAATCTTTTCTATACGGCATGAGCTATTCTAGTATAGCTCGTACCGACATGTCACCCTTAAAGCCAATCAATAACACAATGTTCCATTATGTCTGTTCAGGTGAAGAGCTCTCGCAACTCATCTGCAAGCTCAAAGCCTCCCGTCCGAGGCGGGCCCTCACGTGACAAGGAGGAGTCAGATGACGACACCAGTAACGCAGGCACTGTCACCACGGAAACCACACTCATCGACGTCAACGTTAAGGAGTATCAGGTGAGAAAGATCATCAAAACACTTCTTATGGCAGCGGTTAGAATGGACTCTGTCCAAATAGTAATATAGGTAAGTTATTTTTGTTTGATCTAGATCAAATCCTAAGAACAATTTTGTCATACACATACTGGGAGTGCATAGGCTATTGGTATTATCTATTTTGCCGTAACTCGCTCAGATCTGGAATCTTGTATACGATGTTTAAACAGCTGTAAACATTACAGCTATCTTTATCACAAACGCACGCTCCTGATTACAGTAACATTTCAAGGTCTTGTAAATAAATACATAAACTCACGCCTTTTTCCCATGTGTGTAGGCAGAAACTATAGAACGCCACATGCTGCGATGCCACATGCTTCATCCACATTCATACATCTTGACATACACCCACGCCGGTTGAGAGTACTACGCACCTGTCCTTTGTGAAGAACAACACCAATAACATCGATGTATGTCCTTCTAGGGCGTCCTCTAACGGCGTTTCCATTGACATTCGCCTTATAAATTCCTTTTGTTAATCGCCGTTCACTCATTCTCTCGGCATGACCAAACCACCTAAGCATACTCCTTTCAATTTTTGGTCACTACATCATCTTTTATACCGCTTCTTTGTCTAATCACGTCATTCCTCAATCTATCATTCAAAGTTACACCGCACATACTTTGCAAGGAACGCGTTTCTTGTAAATTTGTTTTTTTTGTGATTTACAAATCATATAATTACAGGAGCAAATCGAAAGTTTGAAACAAGAAATGGACACGTTAAGAAAGCGCTGCGAGAGAGTAGAGAAAGAGAAGAGTGACATATTGTTACGTAGGCTAGCGAACATTGACTCAGTAAATAAATACAGCACGGGCCGGTCCTCAGAAGTGCTGAAACTACAGCAGAAGGTGAATGAGGTCACGGCGCAGAACGAGGATCTGAAGGACGAGAAGAAACATCTTGCGCTGCGGGTTAGAGAAATAGAAAGTGAACTTGAGGTAAGCTTACTGATTTTCAGACGTTAGGTATACTGTTATACTTACGTTATGTTATACGTAATGTACTTGTACACCTAGATTGCTCGTTTTTCTCTTTCCATTCGTCCAGTCCATCCAAAGGTTGTCTGGAAGAGATCGCCTTGCGCGATAAGACCGCCCATTGTGCATTTTTGTATTTAAATAGTTTTTCCTGTTGTGTTAACCTGGTGTATGTACAATAAAGAGTATATAAATATATACTTAAATTATTATCAGCTGCCGTCTGGCTTTAGACTAACATGTGCAAAAAAGGTAGCTCTATAGATCCTACTCTCAATCAACATTACCGCCTCTGCCTAGCCTTTTCCCAAGTATGTTGGGGTCAGCCTCCAGTCTAACGGTGCGACTGCCATCAAATGTCCGTAACCCAGCTACTGGGCAATGCCGATATCCTAAGGTTAGACCGACCACAACCATCCTTATCGCCTCGGGATAATATTGCTGTAATCATTTCGCCTGAATGCAAATTGGTAAAGTTTCACATTTTTTAGTACAATCGCAAACGTAGCTTACCATAATTATCTGGTTAAAATTCTGAAGTCGCCTCCTAAGAAAACCAAATAATAGTGTAATTAATGTATTGACTTTTACCTCGTATTATTCGTTTCCATAAAGTTTCATTGAACCATTTACTATTTATTTTCCAGTCTCGCCCATCAGTAGAAGCGCAAGCCCGTCAAATAGAACAGCTTCGAGCGAAGCTGTTGGCTGCGGAGACCTTGTGCGAGGAGCTGATGGACGAGAACGAAGACATGAAGAAGGAACTGCGCGACCTCGAGGAGGAGATTGAGGAGATGCAGGATAACTTCAGGTAGGTTGAAATAACACAATGTAATGCCACGTAGACGTTTATATTGCTTGACGTGGGCCTTCACTTAAGTAGAAACTTTACGAGAAATACAATGCTAAGGAGAAAACGTTATAAGGCCACGCTTGGTACATGGGATTTCTTTTTTAGTGTAAATAACCCTTTAGTTTTGCAAGACACGTGTAAAACATGATCTGATTTATTTTTAGTCATGAACTACACGGTGTGGTATGACAAAATGAAAGCAAAAATATTTTCGCCATCTACTCCAGAAATATTTTTCTAACTACCTACTTATGATTACTATCTACACTATTAGAAATATGTTAATTATGCCACGATAGACGTATTAACGAAAAAAAATAGTTCGTTGGCCTATTGTAAATGAGCTGTGGCCAAAATAGTTTCGGCCGATAGTATACGCATCACTCAATGATTTAACCTTGACTATTTAAATTAATAATAATTTTGCCGAAAACATTGATATTCTTAGCACGAAACATGACTACAAATCTAGAAGTGCTCATGTCTTTAGGTTAGACTTAATCTAGCTAACATTGGAAAAGGTCTATGTTAATACTCGATGTATGATTTGTTCTCAAAAGAGGGCGATAGGTTCACGTCCTAAAACATCAAACCTAATAGCGTCATAGATCAACTGTAAGTGTTTGTAAACTGTAGTATACATTTAGGGTCCAACCAAAATACCTGGAAAAAAATTTACACAGTGCTCAGTACGTTTAACTAAACATATAGATATGAAATAAAAAACGAGATCCAAGTGTTTTATTTTTGTAACCTAATTTTTTTTGTCAACATTTTGTTTTTAACATTTTTCTACTATGCGTACTTGTACTATGCGTGCCAACTAAGAATAGTACTGTCAAGGCGCCATTTTGTTCCGCAATCCGCAATACTAGTAAACTTCATTACCAAAGCGTAAGGTGTGCAAAAAAGTAAATAAAGAAATTATACTCAGTTTAATTATTTTTGTTCACTTTTTTGGTATTTCTAATCAATTTTACGCCAAATTAATTACACAGTAATTATATTATTATTATGGCGACATATTAGGGTGACCAGTAGCATTTCGTGAAGTTAAGTATGTACCTAAATTGGTTAATTTTTTTAATGAATACTGCTTCCAAATATTATTAATTTATCCAAAATTATGTATTTATTTTTATTTATAAAAATTAATATAAATAATAATTAAATCTATGAATAAAAAAATATAACATTTTTTTCCCAGTTTTTTTTTGCTGTCAGTACTAATTTGACAGCTATCGTGTGAAGTTGTAGCAAGCGCAATCCTATTCTTAGTTGGCCCAGCGGTGGTCGATGCATAAAAGATTGATGAGTTTATTCTTAGAGGGTACAGGCAATTTAAAACGATATCATTTTTTGATTAGAAAAAAGCACTTGAGTCTCATTTTTTTTCGCATGGATATGTTTA
The DNA here is from genome assembly GCA_910594945.2 of Amphipyra berbera. Classification (NCBI taxonomy): domain Eukaryota; kingdom Metazoa; phylum Arthropoda; class Insecta; order Lepidoptera; family Noctuidae; genus Amphipyra; species Amphipyra berbera. Next base: position 9,497,195 of record OU343122.1, on the reverse strand, counting down.
GTTAAACGTATTGAACACTGTATAAAAGTTTGTCCAGGTATTTTTGTTGTAGGTAGTTTTACATAATGTTCACCCGCATAAATCTGTATGTGTACGTGGATGAAATAAACGCGCCAGTTCGTTGTAACCGCACGCTAACGAGTTTTATTTTGATTCCCTGATTCTGTCTGTTTCCAAAAGCTCCAAGTACATACTATAAACCTATGCCAAATCTTTCGGCGATTACAGGTGTCACGACAATGTCAGTAATAACAATACTGTTTCATGTTCCCAGGGAGGACCAAGCAGATGAATACTCGTCACTCAGAAGGGAGTTAGAGCAGACCATTAAGAATTGTAGAGTTTTATCGTTTAAGTTAAAAAAGACTGAAAGGAAAGCTGAACAGCTTGAACAAGAGAAAGCTGAACACGAGAAGAAACTTTTAGAGGTAACACAATTATCAAACTAAGTTTAAATGAATTTATGAAGTCAGTAGTCTACCACAGTTAATGTTGCACCGAACATATTAAACACAGATGTTGCGTTTATAAACACGGTTATTTTATTACTTGATGTTAACGACGCGTTGCGTGATGATTATGAATAAATAGTACCTACCATATATCTTTACAAGAACAATGTCAATAAATTACCTTTGCATTTACAATCATAAATCTTCTTCCATCCGACTTTACCCCGGCTCGTTGCCAGGATTCCGACTGACTCTGTTCTACTACACCGACCTTGAACATCCGTCAACCAAACCTGATGTACTTGGGCCTCTCAATTGTGCCAACTCACCAGGGCCTTTTTGATAACAAATTGCGAAATGCGTGGGATGACCCCCAGCTAAATAGACCTTGAAAGTCCTTGACATCAAATTGATCATTCATATCCATTCCAGATAGTCGGCGGCCAAGATGGCTTACAACGGGAGAAGCGTATCAAAGATTTGGAACAAGAAGTTGCGCGGTCTACCGAAGTGTCGCTGAGATTACAAAGAGAGCTGGCCGATGCTAATGCCAAGCTGTCAGCCTCCTCGGGAGCCGCGCCTGCCAACCTTAAGAAGAACCAACTTACCGACGGGGTTATTATTTTCTTATTAGTTATTTAGTTTGTGACAATGATCATTTAGAATTTAATAGTCAGTCATTTAGTTTTTAATATTTATTAATACTTTATTCACAATACTGATTTTGATAAAAGTAAATTGCTTTCCGACTCGTCGTTCGAGGGGCTCGTGGCTTTGGATGGATCATACGATTTGCGAGGTTAAACTGCACTTGCCGGGGTCAGCCTGTAGATGGGTGACCGTAAGTTACACATCCAGACACTTCCATGCCTCGGAGAGCACGTTAAACAGTCGGTCCCGGGTGTCATACGTCATACCTGACAGTCGTTACAGGAAATCAGAAGCCCGAAAGTCTGACAACCGATCTAACCTTAGGATATCAGCATTGTCCAGTAACTGGGTAGGGGAGGTCTGATGGCAGTTGTTCCGTGTAAAATACTGGTATTTAGCCGATGACCCCAACATAGTTGGGAAAAGGCTGGGCAGAACCGAAATTGGTTTCCGGCTACTCATCATTTGGCGATATTGCTTTCAACCGAACACAAGTAGGGGAACATACCCATACTACGTGACCCGTCCAGGGAGGGAAGGGGGGACGGTTCAAAATACCACGCTTGGTCACATGGGCACTTGGTCATATATTACGGGTGGCTCTGAGGGGGGGGGGGGGTAAAATATTGTAAAATATGGGTCACGTAGTATAGGTACCTACGTTCCCTAGTCTTCTACAGCCAAGCGTTATCGGCTTTTGCTAGGGTCCAGTTTGTCTCAATTTTTACGAACTTCTCCAGACAGCCTACTATTTAAGATTCTCCATAAGGGAAGGAACTGGCCACTGCTTATGCTATCTTAACACCGTAAACTATTAACTGAAACTGTCCTGTAATTACCAGTCAACTGCAATATTACTGTAGAGCCATTATAATTACTGGACAAGCGGCTACTGTTTGTCTGAAACTAATGAATGACTATCTGTGTTCAGAAAGTGTCCCGCTCGTCGCTGACCCGCGGCGGCAGTCAGGAGGACCCGGCGCAGCTGCTGCGGGACCTGCAGGACTCGCTGGAGCGCGAGGCCGACCTCCGCGAACAACTGCGGAATGCTGAGGAAGAGGTACCTACTAATGATGATACTAAACAACAGCTACTTCACATTCTAAAATACTAGTCACACTATATTCTCTTGATACGCATTTCAACAAAACCTGTGTTCAGGTTAACATTTCAAACAGTAGAGTTGTTTCTCTGTGTAAACAGACTAGGCACACTGCAAATAACTTGATAATCTCATATGGCAGCATCAACAAATATACCTATGCTTTACCCTATTTTAGTAGAGCTTGGAATGCAGTAAACACGCGCACAAATAGTTACACTTTTGCGATAACTCATCTCTTGTTAACAGTTAAATGCCATTACAACCACTTATTTCGCCGATCATTTAGTTCCACTAGAAAAACAACGCATTCATTAGGGCATTAGCTCTCGTTCGACGGATGCCAGCTGGCACGCTGCCAACACATGTCTGACTCAACACCGCGACACTTATATGTATTATTGTATATCACATTGTTATTCTCTATAAGCGGTATGTTGCTTATTAGTAAAACCAAAAAATAAGGAATGTTATGTTCAAACAGGCTAGTCGATATCGGCATCGCGTCGACGGCAGAAGGATACGTCCACAACTAATTCCACAGTCTCCCCGATCAGACCCAATTTCGCCACAAACATCCATCAACGATAATGAAAAGCTTGAACCAAATACGATTCAAAGAATACTTGAAATGCAACTCGCTTTAGAAAAGAGTCTGTCATCTCTTGACAGTAGTCCATCATCTATTGGTGTTAATCAAATTGCTCAATCTCCACAAGATCTCATTATAAGTTATTCTGAAGGTTGTCAAACTGATACTATTTTAGTGCATGATGTGATGACCGACACTAGGAAGATTACTCTTGATTCAATCGTACAAAGTACAATTGACATTTTGGAAATGTATACCCAAACGGAGGTAGCATTTATGAAAAATAAATATATGCAAACTGAATTTATGGGAATGAACAATTTTGTTCAAACTGACAAACAGAAACTAAGAAATGCTAGTGTGCAGACAGCTGCTAAGCTTTACAATGATAAAGGTCTACAAGCTGTGAATAATAAAAATTATAAAGAATATGTTGACGCTAGTACAGAAACCATCATCTTTAATTATGATGATAATATACTTGAAAGAGATTTGCAAATGGACACATTAGAAGTCCACGGAATATTCAATAAAGATAAATCTGACAGTCCTCCTCTTACTCCAGATAAAACACCTGAATCTCGTTCTCCCTATCCCTCGCCCTTCGTATCATTGTTCAGTCCGTTGGCTGTAAGAATGCCACATATAGGTACTTATGATCAGTTTATCTGTTTTAAATGTTGGTTTTTTTTTTCATCCTGTATTTTGTCCATAACAGAATCCGGAATAATTTATAATATATAATTTTGGTTCTGACAATAATTTAGATTAGATATTCAATAATTATAACTAACGAATATTTGCAGGCAAATAACTTACGTAAAACTGCGTCACGGGTCGAGGACGACAATGAGTCCTTGCTTCTACAGCTGAAGAAAATGGCTACCAAAGCCAGAAGTATGTCAAACTACTTATATTGTGGAAAATCGATTGTGTTTTTCTAACATTACACCCTCCCCAAGAAACACCGCACATCAGAACCCGGCTGTGATTCATCATTTTCATTGTGTACTTGCATAACCATTAATTCATAACATATTACCTTTGTTCCTTGATGTTTACTAACACGCTTGTCAGTGTATTTGAATTACACAGCGTATCGATGGTAGCCATTTTCTCCAGTCAGAAATAGACCTTGTTGAATCTTTTACAATGTTTGAGTTTATAAATTTACCCACTACATTGTTCAACATAAGTATCCGGAACAATGACTCAGTATCATAAAATTTTACTAATTTTCATCAAAAAACCTTTGCATAATATACTAAAAGATTTACCAAGCTTTGTATTTTGGAGCAATTTATTTACGCATTTATTTAAATAACGCAATTCAAAATTATTTGTAGGTCGTAAGCTGTCACCAACACCTCCATCAAATAAACTCAGTATTGATATTAATGAAAAAGATGGAAAAACAGATGACGAAGATCCAGCTGAATTACGACTCTTACTTGAACTTAATGAACAGGTGCTTACATACTCTAATAAAAACAATAACCTCTTTCTCTAAATCGTTAAAAAAAACTCAATCACTAACGTTACCATTTTAGGAAGCATCAGTTTTACGACGAAAGGTTGAAAAAATGGAACAAGACAAGGATTCTTTGAAAAAGCAAGTCAAAGACCTTACGGATAAAATTGCTAGTCAGCCCAAAACCAATTCAACAGTTACCCTTCGTCGAACAACTAACACTAAGAGTAGTAACTTGGCAGAAGAAAAAGTAAAAGTATGTTAACATTCCCTGAAACATGTGATTAATTATAATACAATTTTTATGTTGGCTAAACTTAACTTAACCTTGTAGGTGTTAGAAGATGAGATAGATGATTTAAGGAAAAAACTGATTGAAAAAGAAAGAGACTGCGAGAGGCTTCATGCTGAACTCAGTTTAACACAAAAGAAACCAAAAGCTTCACTTATAAAAAGCAAGTAAGTATTTTTTTTATTTCTTACAAAATCGTAATATAATAGGTATAATCCAAACTAGCAATGAGGAACTACTACTAAAGAACAGAAATTCCAGATCACTCGATGGTGAACAACAAAATGTCGACTTGAAAAGACAACTCCAAGTAATAGAACAAGAAGCGAACGTTCTTCGTTCTAAGACTCAAAGTTTAGAAGCTGATAACGAGAAACTACAGCTAGAAAACAAAAAATTACAGGTACATGATTGAAACAGAATTGTAATAGTAATTTCATAATATGGTTTACAAGTTGTATATTTATACCAGTTAATCACCAGCCTAATAACTTTGTTAATTACTTACAGCTATTGAAAAATGCTAAGACATTGAAATCCGATAAATCTATAGAACAAAGTGCAAATAAAATAAGCCAATTAGAAAATGAGTTAAAAGAAGCATTAGCTAAAGTTAAAGATATAGAAAATAATAAAGATGATAAAGCGGAGAAAAAAGTAAGGTTTGGTGGAGAAATCAATAACAAAAAAGACGCTGATGCGTTGAAAACAAAACAGGACGAACTAGATAAACTGAAACTCAACTTTAATAAGGTAATTACAAATAAATTGATCTTATTATATCAGTTGTATCCAACTGATTTTAATTAATAATAACACAATTTTACAGCTCGAGAAAGAAAAAGCCCAATTACAGGTTTCATTGAAGGCATTAAAAGAAGACGCAATCAAATCTTTTAAGCCAAGAATTCCAAAGAAGCCAACTGATTTGACCACAAAACTCCAAATGAAAAGAATGGTTGATGATTTGGAAAACGAAATTGGTAAAACATGTTTTTTATACATCTATAATAATGCTATAAAACTAGATATTTACACTAAATTTACTTATTAATAAATCGCTTTTCAGGAGAAATGTATGTAATAATGAAAAACGCCGGACTCTCTGGTACTGAAATTAACACCAGAGCTCAACTAGAGAAAGATATAGAAGATATTAGATCAAAATTGTCTAGAAATGACTCTGAGTTCACAAATGAGAAGAATCGGTTACAAACTGAAATTGCTAAACTAAAGGATCTCAATACAAAGTTAGAAACAGACAAAACTGATATAAATAGTAAATTAAAAACACTAGAAAAAGACAATAGCAGTATATCTGGTCAATACAAAACACTGCAAGAAGAAAAGAAGAATTTAGAATCTCAAATTAGTAAACTTAATAGCGATCTGAGTAAGTAGTACTTCTACTTCAAGAGGAATCGTCACTTGTGATACACAATGCGTGACAAGTGAGAATACTTACAATTCTTTTTTTTTGCAGAAAATGCAACGTCTCTGCATACGACTATGTCCGACTGCATGAAGAAAATAGAGGATCTTAAAAAGGAGATTGATGTTAAAGATAAAGAAATCGATAAGTTGAAAAAACAAGTAGAAATTGTAAATAAATTAGAACAAGATAAACAAAAATTGCTCAAAGAGGTAAGCATATATCCCATATTCTGTTAAAAGTTAATGAAATATCTTAAACCAACACTAACACGGAGTTCTTTTAGGTTGGTGATAAGGCTAAAAAAATAGGCGAGTTAGAAAAGAAATTCAAAGAAGCAGAGGACAAATGTAAACGAATTGAAAAACAGCTAGCTCTTCGGAAAGACAAAGTGGCTAAATTAGAAAAAGAGGTAAGCAGTGAACTTTAAAATTAAATAAATCTATCATTAATTTTCTTCTGTACTTTTTAATAACTTTCATAATCCTACTTTGTTAAAAAATAGCTTTCCCAAGAAAAAGAGCAACATGAAGTATTAGCCAACAGTCAGCGGCGTATATCAATTGATTACACTAGCGAAAAAGATCAAATGCAAACGAAACTTATTAAAGCTGAAAGCAAACTATTAACACTAGAAACAGATCTAAAAGAAATGAAAACTGACTACGATAACAAAATCACTAATTTGGAATCAACGATATCTGCTAAAGATATTCATATAAAACAACTGGTATTTAGATGAACTTTTTGATAGGCACGCACCAACGCATGTCCCCTGTCCCTTTCTTTGTTTTATTTCCAAGTATTGCGTATTTTGTTTTTTATAGTGCCCCGTGATATTTTACCAATCCTTGAAGAGACAGCTTATTTTATCAATAGAAAACTTAGAATATGTGCATGTTTTAGAATGACCCGTTGCCTCCGAGTGTATACCTATGAAATTAGTAATATCGGTTGAAATATTAATCAATAGTGAGGATTCCAGGCTAGGATATAATAGATTAAACAAAGAAATAATTTAATTAATTACCTGATTGTAGGAAGATGCCTTACGAGACACATCGAACCAGAAATATGACGAAGCGATATCGTCCGTTGAAATGGCACAAATGCAAGACAAATTAGAGAGAACTACCAAAGAGCTGGAAGAGAAACAGACAGAATTAGCAGATGCTAAACGAGACCTGGATAAGACTGAGAAAGAACTATCGACAATTAAATCAGAAATGTCGCAATTGAAATCCAGTATATCAAAGTTAGAGAATGAGAAAAAAGAACACGAGAACAAATTACAAGCAGAAAAGAAAGAGTCCAGTTATTGGGAGAGCAAGGCTTCTGAACTAGAAACTGACTTACAGGTACACATTCATCCACGTAAATAATACATCTATTAAATACCCCATACATACCATAACATTAAATAAATCATATTTTATGCTTAGGCTGAACGCAAGAAACTGGAACGTATGCGCAAGGCTCACGATACAGACATAAAGAACAAAGAGGCAGAATTAGCTACACTTAAAGGTAAACTAAAAGTTCTTGAACAATCATCCGGAGCAGGCGCCAAGAAAATTTCTGATCTCAAACAGGAGTACGAAGAAACAGTCAAAAGTATGTATATCACTATACGTCTCGGAAGTTACAACATTAAACGCATATAAATTTCTCTAAAATGTATATGTATATTTCAGAGTTAGAGCACTCTCTTGCTGTAGAAAAAGCGGAATATGATGAATTAACGGGCAAATACGAAATATTGGAAGAGGAGCACGTAGTCACGAAAGCGAGGCTTACAGTAGAAAAAGAGCAGGCGCAGGGGTAATTAATATTCCCTAGATATTTTTATTCTTACATTTACCACATTATTATTACTTTAATTCTCTTACAGTGAACTAATACACGTGCAAAAAGAATTGAGCGCAGCATTGGCTGAAATAAATACCCTCCAAGACAACTATGACACGCAATCTTCAGCATGGACGAGAGAAAAGACTGAACTGCAGGTATATTTTGTTTTTGATTCTTTGCAAATCAAACTATCTGACAAAACGTGCTTTAAATGTACGTGTTTCATGCGTTTAGAACCATTTTAATTATTATAATTATACAGAACTCAATATCGTCGCTACAAGACCGGCTATGCGGCGGTGGTTGGGAAGTGGAACGCGCTCGGCTCACCGCCAAGCTCGAGCAACGCGACCGTGAACTACGCACTGCCCACGACCAAAGAGATGTTCTGCAGCACCATCAAGATATAGCTAAGAAAGAGGTAAGTTACCAATAGCATTACCAAAATCGCATTAAATAAATAAAGGATTTGCTAGTTATTACTTACCCTTTCACCAATCATGGTAAAAGGGCCAGTAATATTTCTCCTAGATTTATTGAAAGTACGTGAACATACCACAAACCAGCTGAAACTGCTACCCATTCCTGTAGTTATATGGTAAGATATGACTACGTAAGATTACAAGAGTTCTGAAAGAAATATTACATTTTCAGTTGGAGGAAGCCAAGCAGAAGCTGGATGACTACGAAAGAGTCTCCAAAGTACAGAGGACCTTGACAACCGAGAATGCTGAACTGGAGCGAGAATTATCTTCCCTAAACAAGAGACTTGAACAAGCTGATGTGGCGAGGAAGAACGAACTTGCAGAGATGAAGATTCGGTACGAGGGACAAATGAATACCATGAGAGATGAACTGAAGTCTTTGCACAACCAGGTAATAAAACCAAATATTTAGACGTTTATATCTATATCTATTAAATATCTTGCAACTTAATTCAATGCTTATATTTTTAGGTATCGAGGTTCAGACGAGAAAGAGACAACTATAAGCAAATGTTAGATGCTGCTCAAAAGACAATGGCAGAAATGAAGAGTGGTGACAAGGGTGCTAGAACACCGAGACTCTCAATATCTAGCACTGATGAAGTAAGTTTGAACTGCAGGTAATTTGAAATGTACACAATACGACAATTTTTGCAAAATAACCTAGTGTCAAAAACAAATAGAGATTGAAAAATATTTGAATTAGGCCTCGACCTCGATCGAGGACCTGTCCCAAAGGACTCAAATTGAATCAGATCGTGCTCTGGTCGTGACCTCGACGTCGGGAGATATGCGACAGACCATGAGCTAAAAGAATTTCCAATGAACAAGGAATGTTTTACAGGAGGAGTACCGCAACAAAGTGGCGACATTGGAACAGCAGACGGCGTGCCTGGAAGACGAGCTATGTGAGGCGCGTCTACTGTCTTCCAAACTCAACACCGAGCTCGTCAGTGAACGCTCCGCAGCTGAAATACGCTTCTCCGAAATGCAATCCAGACTCAACGAAGTACTTACACTTACATTTTAGTTTAACTTTGACCTATAATAATTGTAAGCAAAAACCACAATGTTTTTGCGGCTTTCGATTCTATATGCCTCAATTTTTATGCACATTTGATAGAAAACGACTGTTAAAATTAAAAGAAAACTGCATGGGACGAAAATTGTTTGAATTTTATTCAACAATTATACTCTGATTAAGATTCAGCCCTTAATTAGTCAATAATGCCGACATTCAGAATTCTATCCGAAGTCATTAAACATTCAATTGAATTGAATACACTAATTCCATGATATCTAGTTAAATCTTTTCAACATCGCAGTATGAAGAAGAAAGATTACTGTCATCGGGTAGAGCGCGCGTGGCTGGTCTGGCAACACGTATGGAGCTGGCCTGGCACAAGGAACGTGACGAGCAGCAAAGGTTACTCCAAGAGACCTCGACGCTCGCCAGAGATCTAAGGCAAACACTCTTCGAGGTATAATAACATAATTTTTTCTTCTATCCGTAGTCCTGGATAAAGATCTCTTCCGAATAGGAAGATAATGCCCGTAGTCACCATGTTAAATGCTTTCTCAATACAGTAACTGATTTGGGGTATTTCATTCGCGATCAAGAGGTAAAGCTCTCGCACCAGTACACAAACAATCCAAAAAACACGAAATTCTAATGTTACTCATTTCTAAAATGAGACCATGTAATGCTGCTAAAATAGAATATTACTATTTATAGATCGAACGCGAAAGAGAAAAGGAGAGATTGGACATGAAGAGAAGAATAGAACAGTTAAAGAGAACAACCGAAGAAGAGACTGAAGAGGCAAAGAAGAAGGTACTATCTACACGAGGTTCTTATTTTTATACGCAGCGATCGGAGTACTAATAAAGTCAGTTTTATTCCAGGTCACAGAATTGCAGTGTGATTTGCTGGAGTTGCGAGATGCGCACGCGAAGTTGCGAACAGCAAACGAAAAACTACGTCGGGATAAGGAACGACACGATCGTGATCGTGACCAAAATAAACTTCTTGTCGGTTCGCTCAAACGTGCACAACAGGTAAACAATTAAAATATTCGGGAGCTATTGGTTTCCAAGTGACTAATAAAACTTGTAACATTTCCCAATACAAAATGATTATTGCAGGAGGATGATAGGATAATCACGCAGCTTCTAGAAACTATAGACGACCTAATGAAGCAGAGCCCAGAGCTGTTCCGCAATGAAACGCCAGTCAAACCCGAGAAGAACTTGGTGACTCCAACGCCTCCTAGACGAAACAGGGTAAGGAATATGTAGGTCTTTTTATGAGTCTATATTTCATTTTATCACTGGTGTTGATGATTACTATAAGGTTTTTTTCGTACCTACATCTAAAATACTTTATTCAGTCGTCCAAGTCTCGGTCACGTTCGGCGACTCCGGAGAGTGGTGCGAGCGGCGTGGAGGCAGCGTCGACGGCAGCGCGCCTGCGTCGCCTCACGGACGAGCTGCGCGCCTCACGTATCGCCGAGCGGCAACGGCGACACCAGGCTACTGCTAGAAGGTAACATCCTACTTCCTCGATACACGACTCGATTGACCGGCGAACTTGAACTCGTAAATAGCATTTAATATTGTATCCAATTCATTTTAATAATGATAACCGGACTCAAGATTTATGAAACTACTAATAACTTGAGGAGGTCATTGGACAATATAGTACGAAAATCGCCATTAAGAAGTAAAAACCTCACGTTTATTTAAGACTATTTTACTTAGGATTTACCTACTTTTCTAATTGTATTGTCAGAGCGATGTCCACGGAGCCTCGCGACACACTATCGGTCTCGCCAGCAACGCGTACGCCATCTCGTGCACCCTCGCTCAAGAAACGCTCTATATCGCTTGAGCAGACTACCAAAGACCAGGTAATTTAGATTTTTTTAGAAAACTTTGAGACAATTTGAATAAAAATTAATATTTAATCTTGTCACTCATCACAGAGCTTGATATGGAAGTCGGTGGACGAGAGCAGTGTGTCATCGATGCAGTCGCTAGACGGAGATGCGGATAATCGTCTATTCACCATGCAACGTGACGCGAGTCTCGACAGGTATGAACAATAAAGATCAGTCATGGAATACTAGTAAATAATATTTTCTAAAGGTAAATTATTTATTCAATTGAAAGGAAACGGGATGTTACTACACAAAAATGAACGGGTAGAAAATTTGTAGATAGATTTGTAAATAAAACTGAATTGTACTTATAAAATAATTAATATTCATCTCTGAATAACCATAGATGTATCATCTCATCTTGATTTTTTAAATTTACTTTTGCAGTCGGTTATCTGGCGGATCAACCCAAAGCGATGTACTTCCCACAGAGAAGAAGAAAAAGAAGAGTATCTTTGGCAAATTAAAGAAACTTACCAAGTCCCGTTCTATTGATGACCAAGTGGACAGCACAGAGCATGTGGAGTTTAGACCTATAGGCACTGTTTCTCAGGTAACAAAACATTTTTTTTTTTGACATTTCCGGGGCTCTTAGAAGAACGGCACTGACAATATACCATGTTACACAACCCTCTATTTATTTCCTAACATGCACTTCGAAATATTTCAGGGTTCAGAATCAGACATGAGCGCAGCAGGAAGCAAACGTGATTTACGAGGTCGTCTATCTGACATGTTTAGCAGAAAAGGACAAATCTCTCGCGGTAACAGGTTTGTACTAAACCTTTTATTTTTGAAGTAGACTATGACAAATTTTAGATGAACTAAATTAACCATTAACTTGGCGTCCACCTCCAGTACTTGTGCAGGTTCGATCCCCGCCCAGGCCTAATACTTGTTCAAACGCTGGACGATTTTATGTGTTTTTAATAAATAGCAAGATAGAAGTATTCTAGTTTGGTGATTCCTGGTGATAGGATTAGAATTATAATAGATTACCTCGCATTCCTATGTGCTGCACTTATTAATTATGCTCACATCATTTCTTATGTTTTAATTGTACATTCAGCAAAGAACTAAGTCCGGAGCGGCCGGCGAGTGCAATGGGCAGCATGATGAGCACGTCATCGCGACCACCTCTACGAAACGCCAGCAGTACTACACTGACGCGCGCGTCGCCAGCTAAACCGGTACATTTAAAACTCATTATTTCATTTTAATTGCATTTGGCTAACAGACCATTTTGTCAAAACGGTCTGTGTTTTCGGGTCATTCCATAATTAAACTACTCTGACAAAGGACTCGTTTATGGAGATGGAGACGCAGGATCCGCCGCGCACTCCGCTGCATTTTCCACCGCGTACTGTCATGACATACAACTACTACTCAATAAATATGCGCAGAAAAACACGTCACCATGGTCATTGTGTTAATTGTCCGCTATACGCCCCGCATCACACTCTGCGCTAAATTCCGTGTTTCCATAAACGAGCGATGCGATATGTTAGGAAAATATCATACAGTAGCTGTTCCTACTAGGTGGCCTACAGTGCCATAAAGTGCGGATTTGTTTATCTCATCGTATCCCATCACGACTTTTCGTGTCGCATTACACTTGTGGCTCACTTAAGACGATGAGTGATCTTATTTTGGCACCACTTTGAGGTTTCCCTTGAAAGTTTTGGTGAAATAATTATTGTATCAATGCGAAGCTGCTGATAATATGTTTACTTATTGGCTAATTATTTTAACCAACAGAATGAAGTGCCAAGACCAGCGAGCGCAACGCCTGCGGCAAAGAGGAAAGGGAAATAACTGATACTATAAAGATTTCGCTTCATTATAGTGTATTTATCCATTTTCCTATGATTTTTCCACATAGCTTGTAATATCACAAAACATATCAATAAAATAAATTATTCTGTATAACTATCGATAGAACACTACCAATCTATCAGCGTCTCGCTGTCTGTATAACTGAGTACTTTTAAAAGCGTAATAATAACTTTAGCCCGTATATCGATAGTTATGCAAGTCTGATTACCGCCGTCACAATATAGTTATGCGAACCGTGACGAGACCTTAATTCCTTACGTCCTTAGTTTCCTTGTAAGCATCGCGAGGAGTCGCATTCTGACGTCGTATCATAAACGTCAAGAATTCGATTAGCAGTGCTAATGTTTTAGTTATGTACTTTGTAACTTTATAATAAAGCTGTTGAATCAAACTCTTTCTTATTGCGAGTTCAATAAAAAGCGAAATTAAAATATCGTATTAAACTAAACTTCTATTCAATTTCAATCATTTTTACATTTGACATGAATGAAAATAATATGCATTCTTACAAAAACGAAACAACAAAATAGACCAAAATAAAATAGAACCTCATGGTGTTGGTCGCAATGTGGGAGAATCGATGCGAAGTGCAAGATTGTCATGGCAGCTAGCTCTGGTCCATAAGATTGGAGTCCACGCCGGCACCGCCCGACGAGTCCTTAAGGATGGACTCAAAGATTGGCTGCAGGTCCGGGAACGACTTGATCTGAGTCACGAAGTCCATTAAGTGAGGATTCTTTTCTGTAAAGGGGAAACGTCACTTATAACAACTCAGTTACCGTACAGTACTTACGACTTAAATTACGCGCCTCGGCAATCGTACTCTATTTTTGGAAATATGAACGCGCGCAGATAGGTATCTAATAGAGCTGTTAAAACATTTAGGTTCTTTATTTGTAACATTGCATAAGTTATTCGATTTAGTCAAATTTATTATCATTATATAATTTTATGTTATTAACTGGCAAAAAATCGAAAAAACTGTACCTTATCATTATGGAGCTACTGGGGGTGTTAAAACTCTATGCATTTCCAAATACCAGAACCGCGCGTGCAGTCACGTTCGAAACTTGAGAGTAGCTGACGAAGCCGGATGGGTCCAATAATTAGTACAAATTCGGATACTAGTAGTGTACACGGGCACTTTTTTACATGGGTGTTAGGTGTGCATGAAGTGAAACGTGCCACCTTACTAAGCAGGCATTTTAACTGACAAATGGTAGAATTACTATGAAACTTGCCTGCCCAAATTAACTTAAATGTACAGCTGTACCATTGCTTATTTATCCGAGGTGAGGGCAAACTCCAGAGTCACTCACCTCTTTGTGCAGCATACATCTTCCTCTGGAGAAGTACATGTCTCAGTAGACTGGAATAGTCAATATACTAAATGATAAATAATGTTATTATTTACCTGCTTCGGGTATCTGTAAAAGAGCAGCAGCTGCTCTGAGCGCGGACCTCTTTAGTTCATCTTGCTTCTCGTACTCTTGCTTTACTGAGTTGGCCTTCACCTTCATCGTGCATGTCGCTCTCAGGGGCTCCACTAAACTTTCTAACCCTGAACACAAAAATATATTAAATTAATGAAAAAGAAACGATACATGTCGACGTAAAGGGTAAGCATGTTAAACTTAACATTTGTAGAGATACATTGTTATATGACCATCGCATTCCATCCCATCTAACAATAAGAATGGAGCTCTAATACGCAATTTGTCACGAAATATAATTTACGCATTTAGTGAGACACGCGATGATGATGAAACTTCTCCCTTTAGACGATTACCGTCTCGTCATACCGAAAGCTGGTAAGAAAACCTCTAATTAGAAATTAAAAATCATCCAAAGATACGACAAAGAACTATGCACTGCTTATCCTTACCAAAGTTAGCCGACACCGTTGACCCATACATTAGTGCTCTATTATTTCTTACTTTATGTCACATCGCTAGTGATAAAAGTAGAACACAAAAGTACATAAACACTTACTCTGCAACACAACAGCGGGACATAGCTGCGCGAGTCGTGCGCACATGAGGTACGTCAGCATTTTGATATCATAATGGTCGCGCAGTCCATCTTCTACGTGTCGTAAGAACTCGAACACGTCGAGTCGGTCCAGGCAGGTGCCCAACAGTGTGTACATGCATTCAAAGGCTGCCTTCCGCAAGTCCAAACCATCGTCGACTGAGTGCTTGAAGGGACCCATTTCTACCTCGCGAATTAGTTCTTTCTGTAGAAAGAAATAAGATTTGTAGATAGCGACCTTTCACGATGGATAGGCAGTAATGTTTATCCATTTGTATTCTTATAATATGATTATTATATCATGATAATTATCTAAAATACAGTTGATTGTTGTAGCACTCTATATAGCAACTCACCAGCAGTAAATCTCGATAAGCTATTTTGCACATACCTTGACTTTGGTCTCGCTGTAGATGGTGGGCAACACGTGTGGCAGCAGGTCTCGTATGAGCGAGGGCTTGTTGTGCGCGGCAGAGTTAAACGCTACCAGAGCCACGCGACGCACGCCCAGCTCCGGGTCACGAAGTGGCACCAACAGCTCTGACATACAGCCGCGGAGGAGGGGGTCAATTGCTTGAGGCTGTACACAGTTATCAATTTGTGAATGAATGATACAGTTGACTTGGGAGGAGTGCGCGGCAACGTCGCAGCTCGATTTATCTACGAAGTCTAAAAGGGTTGAATGGGTTCCCTCTTAGTTTGGAATTCAAATGGAAGTCCCTGGCTAGTAACCGACCGCAATATTCTTGGAAATAGGGCAAAGGCTGAAATGCGCCAGTTTCTTCGGTTGGGCAAATCATTTCAGTCGGATTTACGGATTTTCATCAGGTCAGGCATGCCTAAAGAAAGACCGGATCGTATATGGCGACGCCTATAGATGATGACAATAAACCACATTGAACTAACCTGATCTGATATCGTGAATTTAACAGCTGTGACAGCAGTTGTCCTTGTGAGTGGCTCAGGAGACTTGAGGAATTCCTTCAGGTGTGGTAATAAGTCTTGGGGCTCCAGTAAACATAATTTTCCTAAGCATTCGGCAACCTGAAAGCGGCAACATTATTAGCAAATGTTGTTAAATAAATAAATAAAAAAATCATTTATAAGCTTCTTGCCAAGACCCTGCACTGTTTTAA
The DNA here is from genome assembly GCA_910594945.2 of Amphipyra berbera. Lineage (NCBI taxonomy): Eukaryota > Metazoa > Arthropoda > Insecta > Lepidoptera > Noctuidae > Amphipyra > Amphipyra berbera. The sequence goes on along the minus strand of OU343122.1, from coordinate 9,480,925 downwards.
TCCGAAAATAGTTGGGCAACATGGAAACCATACACATATAAAACTGAAAACGTAAAGTCAAAGTATTTTTTAAGTAGACCTTTTCTTCATTTAATCATTTTCTCTTTAATAAATCGAGACGACGACTACATAACAATGCATTTTATAGAACCAATTAAGGTACAAGAAACAGATATACTTACAACATTACGAGATCCTTCCTCCGCACACTGGCAGTGTTTAGACAGTTGCACCCAGATTTCAGGTATGAAAGGCCTTAAAGCTTCGACACCCTCAGGGGTACAAGATTCACATGAGATTATCTAAAAACAAACAACACTGTTTTCCTCCAATACTAGCTATCATACAGGTATGCATATACAGGGTGATTATTAAAATAAAGAATTAATTAATTGATGAGCAAAATTAATATTTGGTCAGTAACAAAACAGGAGCCAGATAGGTTAGGCTAGAAGTGAATTCTAGTTTTATAATTTTTATTAAATATCTTTTGTTATTATGGCCATAGACACCCATTAAATCATTCAACATATTTAATAATCTTACCTCTCTCAGGGAGTGTAACAAAAGGTACTGTCGTTTAGGCTGCGCTTCGATTTCTCCCAATATGAACGGTAAGAACTCCGGTAGGTTGCCCACTGCGACCGAGCCGAGAGCATAGCTAGCGGCTGACTTCACTTCCTCCGATGACGGTGTGAACGAACTTAGGAGGACCTCCTTCAAGTTCGGTATGGAGCTTAAATCTCTGCAAGTAAATAGTATTGAATTTTTTTAGATGATCAGATGTGCCTACTTTCACTTGCTTACACCGCTGCAGTATGTGGTAGACAAGAGCAATTTAAAATCTTTTTCCTATCTGAAGAAGACTCGTAAGACAATTATAACAATTTGTTGTCTACTAAACTACTGTAATCCGTATTTCGTATAGAACCTGAAGAATTATTTAGGTATCCTTTTTTCAGTACGGAGCCTTTCCGTAGCTTTAGTATTAAAATTTACTCTCATATACATCGAACCTTGGCCGTGACCTCAGATCTCGAAAATTCGGCCTGAAAAAGTAGCATAAGGGTGTGTACTAACAGATGTCGTCCGATCTCGGCGAGCGCAAGCAGTGCGAACATGTGATGCGCGTCAGAGGTAGGTTGTGCGGCGTCACGCAGAAATCCGCGCACTACTTCTAATGCATCCGATCCGCCTTCAACGACCACCGCCGCCACGCACTTCGCCAAAGAGTGGAACGCCTGCAAACAATGTTTGAGTTAGCTAAATTGGAACTGAAACCCGGTCATCAGTTTGTCGGCCAAAAACTGAAAATTTACAACCAATAGAGTAGCAGAACAACCAAAAATTATTAACGTAATTATTTTTTGTGTATCATTTTGTCCAGTAAAATCGATTTTACAGTCACATTTACTGATCGCCAAATCGAGCAAGCCTATAGGCGTCTTCAGGCGTGAATGGATCGAATTGGGAAGGAACCTGTTGGGACAGTACCTGTTTAATGTGGTGTGCAGAGGCATTGTGTTCGTGCAGACGATGTACAGGCGCGACCAGCAGCGCCAATAACTCACGACGAGAACATCCTGCCACGTCCGCCGCCACCAACGCGCTTAGTACGCCTAGCATCGCCTTCAATGCACCACCTAGTATGACATAGTACTTAGTATCCCAGGACGACAAACAATCCCAATTTCCTACCATATTATTTGATGACGGTGGTAGCCTATCTCCGGCAATTAAGGTATAATATTAATAGGATGGTATTCATTTACAACTATTATTGTAGTTGTTCATGGACGTTTTGATTTAGTAGTAAAAGTTTACTGGCTTACGACCCATGGTTAATTTAGGTTCAAGCAATAAAATAAATGCAATATACCACATTGCAGTTCAACTATGTATAATTATCATCTCCCTGTTTTGAAATCGATGCTAGCGTTAGACATCAATGTTACGCGATTTCGTTAATTATTGGATAGTGCATCTTATGTGTGTACGTTCGGTGTACCTTGCAGCAGCGGCGACTTGGCGAGCGCCAGTATGTTGGGCGTGAGCGCGTGGCGCGCGTCGGGCGTGAGCGCGGCGGGGCAGCGCAGGCAGGCGCCGCGCACCAGCGTCAGCGCCGTCTGCGCGCAGTGCAGGTCGGCCTCGCACACCAGCGCTGGCACCTCCTGCAGTACCTGCACACATTATAACAAACATTTGTACGATACTTATGTATTAAGAGGCCGTTCCCGTTTCACAACCGTCTCGCTCTAACTTTAAGCCTTTTTAAAGAGATTTTAGGCGATATTGAAAAATGCATTCAATAATCATCCTTCAGGATAACATTATAATTATATTTCAAACATATTTTCGTCTTGATTTGTTACCTAGAAAGAGGAGAAAGAAAATTTATCAATTTTATTTATTTATATAAATTATGAATGGAAATAAAACTATTATTTAAATATTGGTGATGACACTCAGAAAGTAGATACACAGAACTTCTACAAATTAAATTTTTCAATATCACCTAAAATCTCTTCATATCTTTAAAAAATGCATAAAGTTAGAGTTAGACAGCTGTGAAACGGGACCTGTTGAAAAAAAGGTTAAGGAAAGGAAAAGGAAAAACAGGAGCAGCCTCTTAAGGTTGAGAAAGCCCCAAAACTACTGTACAAAGGTTGGTTAGACCTATAATGTGTTAGCTATAATTGCTAGAAGTCTTAGAACTTACCTTTTATGTAAAAATAACATACAACCAAAAATACTTTTTACGGCCGCAAATATACTCGTAGTTAATAATTTCACTAAATCTCATACAACTGAAAAGATTAAATCCATAACCGCCATGATAACTATTACCAGGCCAGTATGGTGGACTAAGGCCTAAACCCGTCTCATTCTCTCAAGACGCGCGTGCCCAGCAGTGGGGCAGTAATGGGCTGATTATACATGACAACAATTTGACGAACAAACTTATACTTGTTGCGTGAACCCAAGCATGATGCTGTTGAACATACCTTACTTAAAAGCTCGATGCTTATGGCGTTGCTATAATTCTGTACGAGTGTGTCCAACAAAACCAAAGTAGACAACTTCAGAGCTCTTTGATTTTTTCGCAGGAAAGATCCAAGAATTGGCACAGCATCCGCCTAAAACAAGCATCAATATTTAATTACTTAATCAAAAGTTATAAAAAATGTATATAGAAGCACCTACTTTTTACTTACCAAGATAGGTGTCAGATCGATTCTCAAAGGAGAAGATGCCACTTTGGTCAGAGCTTTTACTGTAGTCAAACGTGTAATTTCATTGCGCAGTCGCTCTAAGAAAATTGGGAGACAAACGGGAAGCTCGTGCTGCAAAAGAAATATGTTTAATATAAAATTGGTTGTGGTTTTGTGTGTATTTCTGGGTCCAAATCAATGCCGCGGGACGCAAAATGAGTTTCTGTACCCGGTTAAACCGGCGGAACTTACAGGCAATGTTTTATTTCAATACTTTTGTAAAAATAAATCGGTTTCCCGACTTTCAAAATTGGGCAGCTCGCAATATAAACCCTGATAATGGGTTTACAGACAAGCGGTACTTGCCGTCAACACAATGTGCCGTCAACGACAAGCTATTCTGCAGGATCCAGTTGCACCCTTATGTCAAAAATCAATAGAAACGGAGACAGTCGTCATGAATAAAGATTTATTAGACCAACAATAATATTGAATACATTCATTACATACTTGCAAATAATCACCGAAATGGCAGAGCAGTTGTCCGCAGGCGGCGATGGCTCGTTCCTTGACCTCTTGGTCCATGTCGGTGGCACGTAGACGGACCAGCGTGCACTCATACATCGCCGGGATGAACTGCTGCAGCTCTTCCGGAGGCGGCTCCACACGCAGCGCGTCATTTCTACTGCTTTCGATCAGGTCTGGATAAGGCACGGAATAGTAAGTATGGAGTGATATTTTATATGTATTTCTCCATAGATTCTCCACAATCGCCGACTGGCGTCGCGTGACTGCAGTGCTTGTGTAAATGTTCGGTAGTAGACTTCACTGGCTGGCACCACTTCATACTTACTACTTCGTGGATTAAGGAATAGCTCTTGTAAAAATGTGGAGAAATTTCCCAATTCGAGGAAACTGTCCAGAACTTTCAAACATAGTGCAAGTCCGTTTCATCATTGTAAAGGACGCCGATTTTATTCTGAATTGTGTCTCTATATTTTGTAACACCTATTTTAGGAACAAAAATCATCCTTATTTCCCAAATATTTTCATTGCTTTGTAGATTTATCCACTTTTATGTCCCTTATCATACATGCAAGCCGGTCGAGTCTTATCACTGTCTGGTATTACCCCACGACTTGACCTGCGTAGGCGACCACTGATTCGCAGTGAGATTAAAAAACAATTGGTCTGAAAATGTTACCTAACGGACGCATGACTTTGACGAGCGTCTGCAGCACCCGCAACGCTTCTGCAGTGACCTTGTAGAAGGGGTCGTGCACGCAGCACAGCACGGCCGGCAGCAGCGCCGCCACGTGCGGCCGCATGCTGGGCGCCGGGTGGCCGCGCACCAGGCACACCACGAACACGAGCGTCTCGATCTTCATCGATGATGCTGTGCCCTTGTCACTGTCAAATGAAAGATCGTTGTATGTTGTTGTGGTATATGATAATAAAATAATAAGCTGGCCCTACATGATCTGCTGATTCTTCTGACTAAGTTAACCTGGGTCAGCAAAAAAAATGTTGCCTTGGTCAACCAAGGCAACTTTTTTTTTTTTTTAACTACCTTTCTTGGCAAGCAGTTCAAAGGCACAATAATCAATCAACTCAACCTATCGCAGACCGCTGCATACTGTGCCTCTCCCAAATTTTGCCACAACAGGCTTTGGTCCTCTGCCTACCTCATCCAGTCCCCCAGCTACCTTCTTCTGGTCGTCGGTCCAAAAGGTACAGTCACGAGCAAAAATTTGTTACTATGGGCACATCGGCAATTATATCTGTTTCAGGATCGAGTTCAATAATATCTGTCTGCACAAACGCAGCACAAACATCTGATCGTTCATAGGCATCATATTAAAGTGACAACTTCCCAAAGCAAAAATATGTGACGATATTAGTTTCAAAATAACGTGATACCTCTTGAAGTGCAAAAATATGTGCCGTTTACTAATTCTGTTTCTGTCAGCATTTGCATTGATTCCTCATAGTAGGGGAGCCCAAGCGGGGATTTTGGGATTTACTCAAGCGGGGCAGAATAACAAAAAGGGGGAAACCTTGCACCCTATTAAGGATCCCCACCATACATGAACCCTTCATATAGGGTCGTGCGTTTAAGGCAGCCGATCAGAATAGTAAAAAAAAACGATCGTTAATAAAACTCAAGCGAGTCAGATCAAGACAAGGTGAGATAATTACACGCAGAAAAGTCTACATTTCAATAATCTGACAATTTGCGCGTGACATTATGGAAGTAGGAGAGTCACAAAGTTGCAAAAAAAACCGTCAGCTGGACATAGTCGAGCGCAGTTAATTTTTTTTTTTTATTTTGAAGAAAGTCATTCGAGCATCACGGGAATAATATAATCTGCCGATTTCCACAAGCCGAAGTAGTTAAAACCATCAATAGTGTGGTGCGTGCGGCTGTTGAGAACTATGTATTACCCATTCCGCACCTCTCTTCCCTTCTCACTCTCTCGCACCGCCCCCATACTACTTTCCGTCACCGTGATGCCGCCATCACAGCTGATCACAACAACGCGTTCGTGTTCGTATGTGTACAAACGCTTTGGTTTGTTTATTGTGCTTTAAAAAAGTTTTGTGACTTAAATGCGGTAAGTTTTATATATGCCACGACAATGAGTCATAATAGTGCGAATTGTGTATTTTATGGACAAAAAACATTTGAAAAAGTTATTAATTTACGTCGGAAACAATAAAAAAATGTAAGACGGTTTTGGAGTATCGTCAAAACAAACCGGTTCGAAGAAAATCACGCAGTTCCTATGATGATGTAGAACTTTCAGATTAAACATTAGAAACGTTGGTTATTACGCGCAGTGTTATAAACTATTTACAGCGATTAAAATACCGCCTGATTTTCAAAAGCAACAGAAAGGTGCAGCGGAATGTATAAATATATTATATTATTTTCTGCTAATTGTATTTGTTACACTAGCTGCCCGGACAGACTTCGTTCTGTCAAAAGTTATTGGCCTGTAGTGGGAAAAGAAAAGTGTTGTTTTTATTATTTTCCACGCAATTTTTGTTTTTTCTCTCCATAAGAACCTTCCTTGTGCCTTAAGGAATATATTTAAAAAAAACGAATTGGTTTAGCCGTTCTCAAGTTTTGCGCTTAGCAACACATTTGGGGATTTTTTTTTATTTATATAAATTCAGTAATTTATAAAAATCATTTAAAGATTATTTTTTTCAAACCTTCAGATTAAGGAAATTCCTCCACATAATTGTCAGATTATGGGTCAGCACGACAAGGACATCAAGCTGAACCATCTATACAAGGTTAGTCGGAAAGGGGGGTACTAAGCCGCGGGCCACCTAAAGTATCACTGATGACTATTTAAAAGCAAGTGTTAAAATTTCAAAATTCGATCATTTTTATTTGCATGCAAAAATATTTTTATTTTAGTTTTTTCAAAAAAAAAACATAATATCTGCTATAGTTATGATTTCAGTAAATTAATTTTCTAATCCGTGACCCCAAATATGACCTAAATTGTAAAAACAGCTGATCATAGCTATGGACAGATAGATTTTAGCATATTTTTTACGAAATCTTTGAAAAGCTAATTCTCTTAAACTATCGAGTTTTGGGGGAAGTTGTAGAACAAAAGTTATCCCTTATTATGGGTACTTTAACACCCTTTCGGCTTAGTACCCCCTTTCCGACTAGCCTTGTATATTAATCTAACGCACGCGAATATTTCATAGCTACGATTTTGTTTTGCATTTTTAAAAATCGGCTGACTTTTAGTCGCGTCCAAATCGTCAGTCTTTTGAATAGGACTTCCTTTAGGGTTTACTTAACATCCCTTCTGAATATCTGACGAGCTCGAATAATTTATTGTTTTCCCTATTTTCCCTTCGTACGGCCACCCCCACCATGCAAACCGGCAGATTAATATTTCTCTGATATCAGAAACACATGGGGCGCTTACATTATTAATATCTGAAGCGCTCAAGTATTTCAGTGCGACTCTTTTTTTTACATTTTTGAAAACCGGTATACGCTCCTCCACCAGTGAAAGGGCATAATCATATAACCTTTTTTTTCTTTTTAGCATCTAATCTTAACAATTCAAAAGGTCCCCGCAACGCTCGAGTAAGTCCCCATTTAGCATCTTGGGCTCCCCTACTATCAGTAACGTGCTTAAATATTTATAACGATAAATAGATGCCAAAAAATATCTGACATAATTCTATCTTCCATTTTATGTTTCATATTATTTTTGAGTTTGTAAAATAATTATATTTTGGATAGATTTTGATACTATACTTCTAGGTATATCTACAAATTAAAAATCAAAATTCAATTATTATATTTTTATGGGTAGCTTTTTTTTCATTTGACGCTGCGTGTTTTAAGAATTGATGCGTTGATGCGTCGATACAAGAAAGGCTGCAGGACGTAATAGATGCGAATGGCAGCTATAACCAATTTTAAGAAGCGTAATGATAAGGTAGTTTAATACTATTATGTTTTTTTTTCTAGCCGTGTTACATGTCAACATTGTTTGAAATAAGAATTTATCAGTAGCAGCCCAGAGTCTGGACTTGTGCCCGGTTAGTGGCAATAGACTTGCCCCCTATTACATGGGACAAACATAATTGGCCAAACGAGGGTGTTATTAAAAAAAACGCCTCTGCCAATCCCTTCGGGGAATACATGGCGCGATGTTATGTTTATGTATTATTAAAAATATATTTGGAATTGCAATGGATAATTATTAAAACACAAGGTACTCACGTGAGCGCAGGTGTGAGCGCCCGGATGACCCTGGCGGCGTGCTCGGCGAGGCAGCCGGGCGCGGCCGCCAGCAGCTCCCGCAGCAGCGCCAGCGCACAGCCGCGCGCGCGCACGCTGCGCCCGCGGATCACGCGCAGTGCGCCGCGGACTACCCCTGACACCTGTTCATTTAAATTTAAAGCTGATAGTAAGATAATAAAATTCAATGCTGAATATGGGCCCTCCAATAGATAGTGTTACAGTAATAAGAATTGTGGCAGAAAATGGCCTCTATCACCACCCTTGGCAATCAAATAATCTCAGTCACCTGTTACTGTATTCAGTTAATTCCAGTGCAAGAGAGACGCACGTTTTCAACTATAAACCAACCATTCTAAATTGAGAATTAACATAATTTAGGAATAGAATCCTTAAGGCCTACGCAGACCGGGACGGCATGGCAAGGGATTTTGCCGTCAGTCAGCGCACACTAGCCGCTTAGATACCGCGGCATTCCAGCGCCTAGCCACAGCATGCCACGGCGTGACGCGGCACGACAAAGCACGCCTCGGCAGCTCCTGCTGCCCGATACACTTTTAGTCTTCATTCCCCGCTTCTCTACCCCCGCCTCACCCCGCGGTATGTCACAACAAGCGCTGGAGTCCTTGGCATGCCGTTGCCTCCCGCAGTACGCCACGGCATCCCGCCGCGGATGCCCGTGGCGCGTCTTTCAATGCCGTGCAATGATATCCCTTTCGATGCCACGGCATGATTTTTAAGCATAGCAATTTATGTCGTATTTCTATACCGATACGTTTGAATGTCCATTAGTAAAAATTTAAATCCCTTGCCATGCCGTCCCGATCTGCGTAGGCCTTTAATTCCATTTATACATGGTTTAGTTCCTATAGCAACTTAAATCGTTTTATAAACTTTTCAATAATTTTTTTTTCGTTATCAACTTATTTGTCCTGTTTTTAAAGTTGAAATTTGTGTAAGTTGAAATAAAATGTCATTTCCATTTTATATGCTATATGAAAATGGAAATGACATGATGAACTGTTGGTTAGTGCGCTTACATACAAGCGCCACTTTTCCGAAGACATAATAAGTGCAGCCGTTAAAGTTCCGTCATGATAATGCTAAAAAAAGACAACTTACCCTTTGCAACAATAAAGCTTGTGGAGAATTAGGCACGACAGCCATCTGTAGGGCCGGAGGCGGACGAGTAGCCCTCAGCAAAGCAGTATAAGCACTCAGAATATCACACTTCACATTTTCTTCGCGTTCTACAAACAAATATGTTTTTAAAGAATATATATATATATATGTGTATATATAGGATTTCTAATATATATTAGAAATCCTATGTACTGTAATAAAGGACTATTATAATAAGGGCAATAAGTTGAATGTATGTATTTTTGTTCATCACGCTATAACAGCTGAACGAATTTGTATGTTTCAAACAGAGGTACAATGAGTATCCCGGATCCAGAAAAAATTACTGTACCTTTGAATCTAGCAATTAAAGCGGGTGAGACGTTTTTATACATATCGCCAAGAAGTTCGTGACGCGTCGCGATAACCGACTCTAAGCACTTAGCTGCAGCACGCCTCACCTGCAAACAACATGGGTAAAAACTCAAACCTATTCATTTCCATTTTGAAAAATTCGTTCAAAATTCACTGGGTAGCAAATGATCGGCGAAACACATGAATACGATAAAAATGTTTCTTAAATGGAACTATATAATTATTTACGTGCATAGTCTAGCAACATAGCGTGATATTCATCATTCAGCAACCATTCTCCCAACATTTCTCGCCTTGTGACAGACAAACACTGTCATACCTTCCACGACATATCGTCATCATCAGAATACTCCTCAGAATCAGATTCAGGTTCAGCATCAGGTGTGAAAGACTCGTCTTCCATCTCCTCGTCCTCACCGCCTCCATCTTCCTCCTCATCTTCGTAATTGTAATTTGGATCATATGTGATCATTTTAAGGCAGAGGTCAATAATCTGTTGAAGAAAACTATTTGTTAGTGCAATAGAGAATAGAGGAAAACGGGGAATAACATGACTTAAAACTCAAGTAGGCCTAAGACTAAGGAGGCAAAAGACAAAAACAGGCACAGCTCAAAATAAAATTTAATGTTTGTCTATGTCTCATTGTCAAAACATTCTGAAAACCTGACTGGCAAAAATCAAGAGAGCACATTATTTTGTGCTAAACAATTAACAAAACAAACAGATCCTTACTGTGGGTATATGGGGCTGCACTTCCTTGGGACATTTAAGTACAAAAGCTTCAAGCGCCTGCAGGCAATGTTCGCGAAGCTCTTCGTCAGCGTCGGTTGAGTATTCTAGAACTTGTGGCGCCACACGCCACAGCTGCTCGCCAAACCTATGACCTGCTTGGCGACTGGAAAACAAAGCTTTGTCAGTTAACTTATGTTAAATCTTATTAATTAATGTTAAATCTTACACACATTATACATACACATTTGCACAAAATATTTTATTGAAAAAGTCTTACCAAATAGATGCAATACACTGAATATGAGTGCGGCTGACACTGGGTGATGTGGAAGAACTCAATCCCTCCAGCAGATGATCAATAAGTTTGTTGTACAGAGATGCATTGCAAGACATGACCAAGTGTGACAATGCAACTATGGTGCGTTTACGGACGGCCTGCACAAATGAGTTTATTGTTAGCGTGAAAGTAATGGAGATTCATATTTTAGTAAGGGTTTTCATTGATTCAAATCATAATTATATACATAATGTCCAATAGTGTTGAGCAAACACTAATAATGATGTCTTGTTATATCTTTATACATGTCGAAAGTTTAACACTATTGACACAAAGAACTATTAATCTTTTGCTTATCTTGCATAATCTGAACTGAAAAACAAGTCTTTTTCTTCCATTTTAACAGAATCCTATATCTAAAAGTTAGATAGACAGATTAAGTACAACTCAGTACCTGACGTGGTGAAGCCAGTTGTGGCAATAGTGAATTGAGCAACATGGGGTGAAAAGATATCAGCAGGCCTCCAAATCTACTTAACAAATCAGCTAATATGTCCAGAGCCTCCAGTTGAACTGAAACATCTTCTTGCTGAAACATCAAATATTATTGAAACCTACTTTGTTACAAAACAAACACCCATATTCTAAGACGTTCCTCCAAAACTTACTCGACTCATACTCGACTCAGAGCGGTCTCGAAAATACCTTCAAAATTGTATTCTTAGTTGCAATTTCGAGTGAACTTTAAGGTTCCTCGACGGAGTCATTACGTCATAATTTGAATTATCTGCATCGCGCAAATAACGCCGCGATAAATAATTGTAAGGATTATCATAAGCATATTCGATAGTCTTCAAAATTCATTTTTATTACATACAAACTTTGACACTTCCTTCCTTAAGGTAGGTTCCGAGGTAACTTGAGTTTGACAGACGATTCCTTATCGACTGAGGAAAAATCTCGAGTCGAGGATGTTTATGTCAACTATAACTACTGATGGTAGTGAGTTGAGGTGGAGTCGAGTAAGTTTTGGAGGAACATCTTAGAATATGGGTATAAGTTATAAGAGCAACAAAGATTGTTTTTTTTTAATCAAGAATTTCTTGTCAATAATGAGTAACCTTATTATTGAATGGTTTTGTCCATTCACAAATTAGCAAGGATACAAAAATAAGTTTATATCTATTGCACCATATTACATAAATGATATTGTTGCTCTACATTATCTGCAAAATAGTCAATATTAGGGAATTTTACAATAAATAAAATCTTCCTCTTAGCCTTTTCCCAATTATCTTGGGGTCAGCTTCCAGTCTAACCAGATGCGGCTGAATACCAGTATTTTACACGGAGCGACTGCCATCAGACCTCCGCAACCCAGTAACTGGGCAATGCCGATATCCTAAGGTTAAACCGTTTGTCAGACTTTCGGGCTTCTGACTACCCGTAACGACTGTCATAGGTATTCGTATGACACCCGGGACCGACGGCTTAACATGCTCTCCGAGGCACGGAGGGGTCTCGCTGTGTAACAAATGGTCACCCATCCACGGACTGACCATAATAAATAAAATCTATGGATATGAAAACATTAATGGATTCAACAAATACTTTAAAATAATTAAATTACCTTCTCTATAGCACTGCTGAGTTTTCCAGTTATTTTCTTACAAACATTTGCAGCCAAAGTGTTGGAGCCTAATGGTAGTTCAGATATGACAGTCTTTAAGCCAATGCTGCTGATGTCTCTCAGTTGTTCTGTGTCTGAGAGCATGTTTGCACACAGTGTGTCCACAATGCCCTCTACTTGATACTCCTTTACTTTGTTCACAAGGGGACCGAGACTGCAAATTATTTATAATTATTACTAAGCATAATTACAAATGTTATGTTAAAATCTAACAAAGGCCACATACCATTTCACAGCTAAATTTTGCACTTCACCGTTCTTGTCTTCCAGAAGACGGAGGAGCATCTTTACGACTTTTCTCTCAGAGTCATCGTCTAGTTTTATACTGTCTTTTTGTAACTCAGTCATCAAATCATTAGTAGCCATGAACCTGAAGTCTTTATCGTTGGACGTCATCTGAAGAAATTTTCGACAGTAACATTATTTATGCAATTAAGAAGCTATTCTACTCTGTGTTATTATGAGAACGCCGGCTTACCTTCTCCAAAAGATTTGCAATTTGATAGGATACACTAGCCATTTTGTAATGTGTTCAGTCTCTGAAATCACAATAGAAAACTACAAAAGCCAAATAAAGATAAAGTTAACAATTTATCATGTGTAACTGGTGAGGAAAAAACATTTGAATGATTATTCGGGAAATAAAAGCTACGAATCGAAAACTTGCTTCGTGGTGCTTCGCTAAAATTACTATAGACAAAATAGACAAAATTAGAGGACTTGTCAAATTAGAATCAATTAATAAATTGAAATTCACGAATCTATTGTAAAATCTAATCATTGAGATTCTCAAATAACACCTAACGCCAAATGAAATAAAATATGCCAAACAAAAATATTAACCTTTTCCATTTATTTAAAGGAAACATTTTAGTTTTACAGTTTACACATCTTCAATCTTTAGTAGAGTACGAATCTGGTCAGAGAGAATATACTACGACGTTAACATTAATATATTATTCTCATGGTATAAAAATACAAGGTAGTCTCTTTCTGTGACCGTTAGATCACATGGTTGTATCAATCTACGTCATAGCTGCAAATGAACCAATAAGCTTCGGCTACTGTTGTCAAAATTTATTGCTATTGATGGGAAAATATTACAAATTGTGACGTAATACAGTCTATCATCGGAATTGATCTGAAAATCCTGTTTTATTATACCATGGTTAAGGTAGACGCGCACTGTCCGCACCGTATGAGCCACAGTCGCTACATTTGAATTCTTTGTATGAAGTTATATGCAACCTCGCACACCTATTCGAGCCGCGCTCCCCGCATTACCCGAGTAGCCGAATTCTCTCAAGCATCGGCGCCTGACCTCATCATTCGCAGTTACCGGCTGGCTGAATGAAAGCAATTTGATGCGGTGCGTGCGGACGGGTGTGCGAGGCCATCAACAAAAGTGATGACTACCACGACTGCAGCGCGTACGGTGCGGACAAGTGCGCATTTACCTTTAATCTAAAGTTTATTTCCTTACAACAAAAAACACTTTTTAGAAAGGAAGTTATAAGTAAAAAAAGTTGGAAGAAAAAACTTTAACTATGAGTACCAGTGTTCCCAACCTGAAGCCAGGACAGGGCCGTTAAATTATCGTACATGGATCAAAAATGAAAAAAAATATCGTACCATCAGAATAATGGCCATAATACATTAAAAGTTATAATAATTTTGTTGTGCTGCCAGTGCTTTTTTTTTTCATAGAAAATCCCATTTTATTTCTGTGTCTGGGACACTAAAACCACTATACAGTAGAAGAGTGATGGGAACGTCTAAAAAAAAAGGTCGCCTATCGGTGTACTCAAATTATCGTACTTTCTGCGTACGATAGTAAAGTACTATCGTACATCGTACTTAGCTATGAAATTATCGTACATGAACGATAATTATCGTACGGTTAGGAACACTGTGAGTACAAGAGAGTAGGTCTACCAGAATCTGATGGCAAATAGAGAAATTAAACTCTTTTGTGGGTAACACAAGGGTAATTTGAATAAAAAGTCTTGACACTTGTAATTTTTTTCTTTAATTTCTTCTTCATCTTCTACCTGCCCTTATCCCACACTAGATGGGGTCAGCACAACATGTATTTCATACATCCATGTTGTTAGAGGTTTTGGCTTATTGTTTTATGTGACCCAATGTGCTTGCTGATATTATGCACTGGGTCCTAAAATGATATGCTGATATGTGGTTTTTTGCAATTTTATTGTAATGGAAAAGAAAACCTTGTTAAAATAAGTATGTTTATTAAAAATGATTGAACAATAAAACATTAATCAACTGGGAAAATGTATCAACTACAGTCATACTCGTTTTGACAAGTGACATGTTGACATTGCCATATGAAAACCACTATTTGTTATTAATTTTTAATGCCATGAGATTCTGGTTGACCTATAGTTATGTTTAGTTACAGTGTGACAAGAAAGTCTAAAAACACAACTGAGCAGAACTATATATATAGGTAATTTTTCATCTTTGTCAGTGCTGTGACTGCTGTGTCAGTCAGTGTTTTATTAGGCGAAAAATAAATTAGTAACAATATGCTACCTGTATGTAGTCCATAGACTAATATGGAAAATGTAATGTGAACCCAAATGTCAAAATAAAATGCTGCTCTGTTTTGATTTTGAGGTTATGTTCTGTCATATTATAAAGATTGAATTCTCGTTGAGTTGATTATAGTTGATAGGATAAATAAAATAATACTAAGTACAGAAAAATTATCCTTGAAACAACTCACCAAATAAGCTTTCACATTTAGCAACATCTTAAACATGGATCTATTTGTAATTAACAGGTATTTAAATGTTTATTACTAAACATTTTATATTAACAGCAAGTCCAAAAAGGTGCCCTTCATTCCCGTGTTTTTTCTCATTTACAGATATCGAGATGAAAACGAAGATGTTGTTGTAGACATAGCTGAACAAGAAGCTAAACATTTGGAGAAGTTAAAGAAAAGAATTGCAGAGAGAAAATCGGCATATGCCACAAAGAAAATATCGAATGTGATAACACTTAAACCCCAGAAACCTGTTGAAGAAATTAAAAAAGATATTGTTCAACATAAGGACCAATTGACTAAGAAAGAGCAAGAGCCCATAATTGACAGTGCTATTGAGACTAGTGAGAAACAAGACAGTAAAAAAACAAAACCATCTCATGAATTCAAAGTGTTGGGAGTTAATGACTTTGAAAAGAAGACAAAGGTATTTCATTCCATATTCATTGAACTAAATATAAAGAAATATTATTTTACCACACAAATATTTTATCTACTGAATACTCTTTTATAAATTGGGCAATTAAAAGTAGACCAAAGTAACCAAGTACTGTACTGTTACGTACTGTAAGTACTGTACAAAGTCAGGTACTAACTTTTACAGGAGTATCAGCTGATTATGTATTTTTTAATTCTTCTGCTTGTTAGAGCCAATTGCAGAAAGAAGGGAATGAACATAATTCCCTCATGTACCCATGGATCCAGTACATTATATATATTTTTTTTTTAATTTATTTATTAATCACCAACTTGCACTAACAGTGGTAAGACACCAAACATACAAGTTATAGGCTAATACAGACATGAAATTTTGTGTTTCAGGTCTTGCGAGTACTGCCTTTCTGGTTATCGCATCCATTTAATATATCAACTAGTTTGAAAACCTTGTCTTGTATTGTAGAAGATCAAGATTGGTTGCACAGCTCACTGAAGGCAACATTATTAAGTGAAGGTGTCACTCATTTATTCCCAGTACAAGAAAAAGTTGTGCCTTTTATATTAAATGAACACAAATTAACTTATCCATTTTGGCCACATGATATTTGCGTATCTGCTCCTACTGGTAGTGGAAAAACACTGTCATTTGTGTTGCCAATAGTTCAGGTATAATTATTTTATCAACCATTGTTTTCTTAACCTTTTCACCGCCACGGACTTCAATAGAAGTTCCAGATTTTCGTGCTTCCAGCGCCACAACTTCATTAGAAGCTCTTCATTTTAACTATGTTATAAAAATAAGTTTCAGATCTGAAGATCATCAGCTCATCACTACTGTTTACTATATATTTCGTTATACATTTATAGCTTGGTGCTGGCGAGGCATCTCATTCTGTGTATGTTGGCGGTGAAAAGTCCACTGTTAATCTTACATATTTTTACTCTTGTATGTAATTTTTTATTGTAATTTTTATTAGGTACTCTAATTCCAATTATGTTTTTAGATCCTAATGAACGAAGTTGGGTGTCATGTAAGAGCTCTAGTAGTATTGCCAGTCCAAGAGTTAGCAGCACAAGTAGCTAAAGTGTTTAAAAAGTATTGTATGAAGACAAGGTTAAAGGTTGCCTTATTAGGTGGATCCACGCCAATGCAACAAGAACAACAAAATGTTGTTAGATACAGTAAGTATAGAATTCAAACCTTCTTATCTATCTTATTAAACCAACAAATCAACCCATTTCAGTAAAATATTTATAATATGGTGTATTTTATTTTCAGCTGAATCATCTGGATGGGTCAGTGAAGTAGACATCATAGTATGCACAGCTGGGCGATTAGTAGAACATCTACAAAACACAGAAGGCTTTTCTCTAAAACATTTAAAATTTTTAGTAATTGATGAAGCAGACAGGATAATGGATCACATACAAAATGACTGGCTTTACCATGTAGATAGACACATTAAGTTGGAGAATGAACTAATGACTGGACGCCACTCAAATCTTACATGGAATAGCCTTGTTGAGCAAAAGCCTCCACCTCACAAATTGCTCTTCTCAGCAACTTTGTCTCAGGACCCTGAAAAGTTGGAATTGTGGGGATTATTTCAACCAAAATTATTTTCTGCTGCAAAGTCAAACAATTATGAGGATGAAGACCAAATAAGACTCTATGCTACACCAGAGGAGTTAACAGAACAGTATGTTACATGTGATGCTGAGCACAAACCACTCATCTTGTATCATTTCTTGGCTGATCAAAAATGGGACAAAGTATTATGCTTTACTAATGCAGCTGAGGCAGCACATAGGTTAGCTGTCCTTCTTAACACTTGGGGTAATGGACAGTTTAAGGTGGCTGAACTATCCTCAGCTTTAGATAAATCAACAAGAGAAAGTGTATTGAAAAAATTTACACAATCAGAAATAAATGTGTAAGTATAGTTTACTTCAATACCATTATCCAGTTACAAACATTATAGAAAGTGTGTATTATTAATATAAATGTTGTTTGCAGTTTAATTGGAACAGATGCTTTAGCAAGAGGTATTGATATCTCAGACTGTAACTACGTCATATCATACGACCCTCCAAGGAACATAAAAACGTACATACATAGAGTGGGCCGCACTGGGCGTGCAGGACGTATTGGTCACGCCGTTACCATCCTGTTACAGAATCAAGTGAATCAATTCAAGGTAAAAGCATAGAGTAATTCTCGAAATATACTTCCACATCCTAGCTATGCCATGGTAATGGCTAAGTGGTTGTAGGTGCATATTACGGAAAATGTTTTTATTATTCATGAATTAAAATTCTAGGAAATCATTCACTCTGGAGGAAAAGCTGAGCTACCACATATGCAAATTGAAACTAATGTCCTCGATCGGCTGACCAGCAGCTACCAACATGCAATGAGCGAAACTAAGAGGCAAATCCATGCTGAGATTGATACAAAAGTGAAAAAGTCATTGGAAATTAAGAGAAGATTAAAATCAAAACCACAAAAGCGAAAACTTAATATGTAATTGATATTTACATAAGTAAGCGATCTTTATAAATTATATAATAATAACACCCAAAAAAGTTGTTTTCCTGCTCTTTAGAATTAAGATAGCTTAGCAATTTTATAGACCTAAACAACTTAGAACATTACTAAACTGCCCCCACATTAGTCCAGAACTCAAGGTTTTCAACCGTGTTTCTACGGTCCACAGCAAAGTATAGTAATATAGAGGGAAGTTCAGTCGCAGGCACTACAGAGATATAAGTAAAACAAAACTGGAGACCAGACTATGTACACCTTAACTAAAGTCTAAATTGGCCTTGAATATTTAGTTTGGTAGTCTATCTCTACCTAAATGGGATATTTAGAAATCGATACATTTCCAAACTAAATATTCTATCTTTTTCTAATTCGGGTATTTAGAGAGAGATAGAATATTTCAAGGCGAAATTTTTCGACTTCAGTTAGGTGTTCATAGTGTGGTCTCCATTTTTACCTATACCTTCATGGTAGGCACAATACGTTTTATATACTGTGGCAGGCGGCAATACGTAGACAGAGAAAATATAAAACTAAGACAGAGAAAATAATTAGTTTCTCTGTCTACCATATATGATTAATCTGTGCTGTCTGCGCGGCAATATGATGTTACCATATAACATGTAACCTACTTGCATGGACCTATAACAGGACTGAGCACTCTCAAAATAATGAATAATTAAAATAAACCATAATTACTAGGATTAAGGTTTATTTTTAGCTAACAAATCCTAACAGGCAAAACGAGATGAGAGAGATAGCTAATGCCGAGGCCGTTTGTCCTTTTTTAACACTTGCCCCACGACAAAAATATTTTATATAGTAATAAATATTCTACCAGTTGCAAGGAAATTATACACAAATATAATAATAATTTAAAAACAGGATGGTTGTAACTGCAAATCTTAATATATTTTTAATTTATCTTGACTTGTAAGACTACCAAAAGTAAAATATAATAAAATGATTTACTTAGTAGAAACTTTTTAAATAATTATTCTGGTAGCCCTGTTGTGTCATTCATGGTGTCAACCGTCGTTTCTATAAAATTGTCCGTGTTGTTTTAAGTTATCTACAATTGCGTTTTTTTTACTGTTTTAACCGAGAAAATGGTTAAAAAGTGTTGTTTAAAAGCTAGTAAAAGCGAGTCATATAGTTGTTGTGGCATATCATTTCACAGGTAAGATGTTTTCTTTAAAGGACATGTTATATTTTTGTATGGAAGCTGGGCTTTGGCTGTGAACAGAGAAGAGATATTTTTTTTATGAAAGTACATAAAATATGGAGCTTCCGTATATATTTTTTATTTTTTTTAAAAGCACTCTTCTATTGTTTTTTTTATTTAAATAATTAGAATTAAAAAATAAAGTTGCAACCCACAGTTGTTAACCCATAATTATTAATTCTGGCAACACTTCTATTGGATGACATTTATTGTCATTGTCAACGTCAGTCATTGTCAAAAAGTCAAATTCAATTCAACTTATTCAACTGTTGTCTGTTATTGTGACTGTGGTTCCTGTGTTTTTGACTATGTACCATTGTTTTGAGTTTTTTTTTATTTGACCTGGCTTTTAACAACAATAGATAGCAATTTTGTGCGACAACTTTGACATGATTAGACATTGATGACATTACTGACACTGACAAGTGACAACCTTGCCGACATATGTACTGTAAATATTTTATTTTATTCTATTGAGACAAGGGAATCAATGCCATACATCCAAACCATTAAGTTAATTCATTAATTTTATTTTAATTTAAGCCGTTTAATATTATTTTAATATTAGGATAAATATTATGCTTTCAAAAATGATATATATCATTTTTATTTCTAAGTTTTTTGCCAGTTTATTAGTTTTTTAACAAAAAAAATATCAGGATTTTAAATGTTTTCTAATTAAATAATGGTGCTTTTTAAAAAAAAAAATGTTTTTGTAAGCACGTCCTAGACAATTTTCCCTATCAGAAAAACCGCACATGTAAGCGGTTCAAAAATAAAATTATTTTAAGCCCATTTCATAACATGTCCTTTGTTTACTGACGCAGTGTAGTGACCATGATTCGGATTTTTCATGTAGGTACTTTATTTTTACCTAAAAACTGTATTTCCTTCTTTAAAAAAAAAATTATCCAACATTAAACACCTATAACTGGCTGTATTTTGCTCTCCTATGATCACAATTGTTTCTTAGTAGTACATAGCATTTTCCATGTAATATCAAAGTATTGACGTTTAATATTAACTATACGATTTTTATTACAGCTTTCCGAAGATACTAAAAATTAAATTATAATGGTTGGATGTTATAGCGGTATCCCAAAACAGTAATTCAGTCCACCTCATCCTATCCAGTGTATAACAGATGAAGAACCACACGAACTGCAATTGGTTAAGGCATTAGCTAATAATTCATATTTAAATTTAAGAGTTTTTTTATTTCAAAAGCAACCGAATATGGTGTTATTTGCAGATGACACATCTTTGATATTTAAAATAGACCGACGGTCACAAAATCTTGACGACGTGAATAACTCTATTCTTCGTCCAAGATTGGTTTACGGTAAATAATTTGGTACTAAATAAAACTAAAACCAAATGCATTAGATTTAAATTACCCAATGTTAGAAGTAGCGAATGTGATATCATATTGAATGGAGAAAAACTGGAATTTATTAGTCAATCGGTTTTCCTAGGAATCACTTTAGACGAGAAATTACAATGGGGACCACATATAACATCTCTTGCGGGGCGGCTAAGCTCGGCTGCTTATGCTGTTAGAAAGATAAGGCAGTTAACAGATGTAGAAACCGCGCGTTTGGTCTATTTTAGCTACTTCCACAGCATTATGTCATATGGCATTTTACTGTATCTTTATTTTGCAAAAGAGAGCTGTCAGAGCCATTTATAATCTACGTCACCGCGAATCTCAAGGAACTATTTAAAGGGATTAATATTATGACGGTACCTTGCCAATTCATTTATGAAAATATTATGTATGTAAGAAAAAATATACATCTTTTTAATAAAATAAGCGGTAGACATAATTCTAATACTAGAAATAAAGATAAACTAGATCGACCATTTTTCAGATTATCTAAAGTACAGACATCTTATATAGGGTACTGTGTTAAATGTTACAACAAAATACCTTGTGATATATTGCAATTAAATGAAAGAAAATTTAAAACTCATATTAAAAGTACACTTTGTAAACAAGCATATTACAAATTAGACGATTATATCCAGGATAAGAACGCTTGGAAACATGCTGGTCCAGCTCCATAGGACAATCTAGAGTCTAGACAAAATCAAACTGGTTGCTATTTTAATTGTATAATTTATTTTTTTAAAGCCATTTATTTTAGATTCTTTGAGTAAGTACATACCTAAAATCACACTGACCTATTACTTTTAAATTTTTGGGAAAACGTATACTTTTGCAATGTTTGTAAATATGTGAGCACCATGTATCTATCACATAATTAATTTGTCATTGTTTCATTTTTATTATTTTTTTGCCTTTTGTGGTATAGTAATTTTATTCTAGGTGCATCGTCTTCACATATAATTGTATAATTAATGTACCTATACAAAATATTGTAAAACATTTTAAAAGAGTAACGGTGGAGTTTTTTGCCCATTCTTCTCCATACGAAACTACCTTTTGGAAGGGGCGACTAGAATCAATTCTATTTTCTTTGTAACTTTAACGTTCAAAAGTGCCTTTTATGTGCCTAATTGAAATAAATACTTTGACTTGCATCATTCATTGAGAAACTTGGGAAGTAAAATTGGCCTGCGACAAAAACTTTATAAAACTACTAGCTTTTACCCGCGGCTTCGCTCACGTGGAATTAACATGATGTTTTTCCAGGACCAAAAGTAGCCTATGTTACTCTCCATCCTTTCAACTAACTCTATGCCGAAAATCAAGTCGATTGGTTGCTTAGTTAGGGCGTGAAGGAAGGACAAACAAACACATTTTCGCATTTATAATATTAGTATGGAATAGTATGGATATTATTTAGCCATGTATGATTTCACAAAATGTTTTTTATTACATAACTTACCTAGTTTTTTTTAAATTCATATTAAATTTAACAAACAATTTCCGTTTCAATTACCTTTATTTTTAGTGTGCAATTAATGTAACAGTTTTTTAGCGTTCATCTCATTTTCGCATTCACCAGATCTATATCTCTACGCACCCTTATAAAAATAACGATTAATGGATTATTCACATTACATAGAGCCGAACAATTATGGGTCAATGCTACGAACATTTGAGCACTGACGAGGTACGGTGGACGCATGGTGTAATGTAAATTCCTTCAAATAAAATGTTAGTAGTTTCCAATCTTTGTCCGTACGTGCTTCGGTTCGTGCTTGGCATGGACGGTGTAATGTTAATGTGTACCGTTACCTAATATATAATACAGTAGAAGTCGGTGATTGTGAATAATTCATAAAATTTTCAGGATTTTTTCTATCCATCCTAAATGTATGGTCACCCTATTAGAAAGAGACATAAGGCCTCCGTTCTATGCATCACGCTCGGTACGGTTTTTTGATTCAAGTGCTCAGTCCTGTTACTATAATACGTCCAAATACGTCTATGCCTACTTGGCTCCTGTGTTGCCTTATTACAAGGCATGCAATGATCCATTATGAGGAATATCTGTCGCATTTTCTGCAAGCCTGATAGCATTTTTCGTACACTGCATTCGCAAGTCGTAACAAATTCGTCGTTTGCTGTCAGAAACATTACATTTTGACAAGACAGGCATCAATAAGGCTGACTACACACATTGGAACCAATTTTTTTCCTGATTGAGATAATTATCATTTTCGAGTATTATTGTAAATGCATATTATTTAATCAATGCGTGGAAAAGATTTTTATCACAGACTAATTAGAGATAATTCTTGTCATCGTGGCAACTGAATTAAACTGTCAGTCACAAGTTTCGTCCATTTCACAGAAGAATTAGTCGAACTGTAGTGGGTAGGTATTAATGAACTGGTAACTCAGACCAGTAAAAAAGTAATGCATTCCACAGACGCGCGGCTTGGCTTGAACCGTGGAAAGTATTGTGGAATGCATTGTGCATTACTAGGAATAACTGTTTCTAGGTTTATTATGAATAAATGTACATAGGTATATTTTCTATTGTATCCTGTGTGCTTACCTATACCTTCATAATCAAGACTCATAACGGTATTTAAACTGTTCAAGATTCAGAAGGCTAGTTCTAGCATGAAGGTATATTAATATAGAGGTCAGACACTAAACATTTCCTTGAAAACAATTTATATGACCGCAAGTAACCTTTCGATGGAATTCTATCAGTTTCACACTTTTATCTCTTTTCTACCTGTCTAGCAGTGTTTCACATCACAAGACAAAAATGACTTGAAAAAGTGTTAGAGTGCGCGCAGGATAACTCTGCGCGCGACGGAGGGCGTGCTAAATGTTGCCATGATCGCAAAAATACAAAGTCCTACTTTTAAGGAAAAGTACAATATTCGTGAGCATTAAAATTGGGCAGCCCTCTTGTGGTTTATTATATTTTAATTGAGCTAAGTTATGTACGCTTAAATTTACTACCTATCAATTAAATTAATTAGTATTTTTACGTAATCTGCAAAGGAAAAGAACTAAGCTGATAAATATGGCGTGAGTGAATAAGAATGCATTAGAGCCATACCTCACCGGGACGCCTTATCGACGTCTCTAGGTTGCCCAGCCAACTAAATGTATACAGCTTTATCGAGGATGGCTGACCTGGCGTCCGCTTGGTGACGCAGCCAACCATACATTTTATTGGCGACGCGACCTGGCTGCGCCGCCATGACTTCCCGGTGAGGTATGGCTCTTATGATTATTATCGTCTGATCAGGTAATCTTTATTAGGGTCATTCTTTTGGACAGGTTTTTCAAGCGGCTTTACTTAAAAATAATAGAAATCGAAAAGTCAGCATGCCATTTTTTTTTTCGCGCAAACCTTAAATCCTCTCCTAACTGGGATACTGATTATTATTCAATTATCTTTATTATTAAATATCATTAAAAAATAAAATACCCCCATTCTTTGATTTTCGTGGAGTGTCCCAAGCCCCGATCTGGGTAATTGCTGATTTGCGTGGATTATTATAATTTCACTAGCACATCTCTAAATTCGCGGCCCGATGATGCGTCATCCTGATTCAAGTTACAACTAGTCGCGCTCCGACGGCCGGGCAGAATGATTATGTGATGGTGCGTCGAGTTTTCAAAAAATAGATGGTAAGAACTTCGTTGCGTGGGTTTGGTTTCTCAAAACTTTGATTTGCGTGGTACAATTATCTCCGGTGTCTGTGAATTTATTTATTTAATAAAATATTGTATCGAACAAATTTAAGGTAACGTAACTTATAATCAAAACACAGTTTATTTACTTAAAAGGTTTTTGTATATTTTTAGCATAAAGGATTTATTTTGATTTCCGTGGTCGTGATTTGCGTGGTTTACGTGGTAGTTTTGACCCACTCAGATCAATTTTTGACCATGCAAATGAAATAACTTTGAATTTTGTACTAGTTATTAATAAAAATATTTTTTATTACTTTAGCTAAATGTTTAAATTAGTGTTAATTTTTTGTAATTTCTTTAACAAATAATAAATAATGTTGGACTGATTCTACTAAAAAACGTTTTCTTCCTTAGTAACCTACCTATTTTTTTACCGTTTAATAAAATAACTTATTTTCAATATGAAGTAACAATAAGTAACTCATTTGAGAAAGATAAATTAAAATTTTCATTTTTGTGGGGTGTTTTGTGATTTGCGTGGCCTCCATTTTTATAACCTGGATTATCTCTGTAATTATATCGCTCTCTGAGGTGCCTTTTTTATAAAAAAATATTAATTTTACGTATATTTTATGAATCTGATACCAATTTAAAAAAAAAACAAATTTGAAAATTGTCACGAAAATCACCAAAGAATGCCTTACTCGAAGAACCACCCTAATTTATATTTTCTTTTATTCCTAAAATCAGGTAGATCTAGTGACAAAGTTAATAAAACGGCAACAATATGGCGGACCATGTTTAGTTCCGATTTTGGCCGCGCGCAGAGTTATCTTGCGCGCACTCTAGTGTATTGCACGAAACTTTTAGTTTATACTAATTATGGGTAAGAAAAAAAATACTTCTGGTATTTATAACAAAAAGTATTCAATAGCCGGCGATCTTGTTTAATTTAAATAATTATCTATGCCAAATTTTAAAATGACCATAGATTTACTTTTTCAAGGGAATTCTTATTTCTATAAAATGGCAACCCTTGCATAGTGTCACAGTGAATTCTACTCATGAAGTTGTAACTTCATGATTCTACTAACAAAATTGTTTAAAATCGCATTCGAACCGCAGCTAAACAATTAGTAAATTATATTGTATATTTTTTCATAACGATTGATTGATGGATTTTCTTTGGATTTTCCCAAGAGTTACGCATGGTACAATTTCTTTTTTTTTTCTTCATTGTCGATTTTTATTTATGTTGCCAGTCTATAAGATTATGTTAGAATTCGATTGAAATCAATGTTGTCAAACGTCATTTTTGACGTAAATTTACGTTACGAATACGAAACGAAGTTTCAAACTTTCAAATCAACAACGAAATTTAACGTTATACAGTTTATAATAATCTTATTATTTCGCATTGGTATTGTATTGTAATAAGTTAATAATATTGTATGGAATAAATAATCATGACAATTACTCTGTCTCAAGTAAAAAAGTTAAATACTTCGTGTAATGCTTTTAACATCGAAAGTCAACTAGTATATCCTAAATTATTACTTTTTGAAAATAACACAAGTGTTCATGTAGTGAATTTACTAGGAAGCAATGAAGAAACTCAAGATACAACCGGTGATCATAAATTTGAACAAGAAATTGTGGACAAAATATTACTCGATCATTTTGTGTGGCTTGTATTCAAGTCTGGCGATATTATAGCAATTGATGTGTTGAAAGACATACAAATAAAAGTTACGAATGATACTAATACCAGTTTGAAAATTTGCCAAATTGGAAGGTACGAGAATCGTCTGTATTTCATCAGTGAAAGTGGAGACACCTTTGAAATACCATTTCACACAAAAGAATTATTAAAAAAATTGAGTGAAAGTACAAATATACTCTCTGTCCCTTTTAAGAAGGCCTATGTATCTCATTCAAGTATTAAAACAAAATTTAATTCCATATGTGGTTTGAACATATTCATTGAAGAAGAATCTGTAGTGGTAAAATGTCCAATAACAGGCTTATCGGAGGTCATATCCACTGGAATAAATTTAAATCATGTTGTGTCATGGAAGGACCAAGCAATTTTCGCGAATAAATCCAATATGTTGATTGTTGACTTGAAAGAATCTCAAGTTATATATGAATTTGAGAAAACAGAAGGAAATTATTATCCGGTGTTGGCCCATAATGATCTGTTTTACTATCTTCTGTGGACTAAGGAAGAGGTACGATATTTTTTCATATTGGATATTTATAATTATTTAATTTAATGTCTTGATTTGATATTATTTTGATGGAATAAAAAAAGAAGTGTAATTATTATTATGTTACTCTAATGCCAAGTATGAAATATGTTATGTTATTATGTTATATAAGGTCCAACCAAAATACCTGGACAAACTTTTACACAATGTTCAATACGTTTAACTAATCACATCTATGTAAAAAAAACGAGATCAAAGTGTTTTTTTTTCTAACCAAAAAATAATAACGTTTTAAATTGCCTGTACTCTCTAAGAATATACTCATCCATTTCTTATGCATTGACCGCCATTGGGGCGCGCGCTAATTCCGTGCCGTGTTTTACTTAAACAGCGAAGTGAAAAATGTTAAAAAAAATTAATAAAAGTAAAATATTTGTTGAAAAAAATTTTTGCTTACAAAAAAAAAACACTTGGATCTCGTTTTTTTTTGCATAGATATGTTCAGTTACACTTACTGAACACTGTGTAAAAGTTTGTCCAGGTATTTTGGTTGGACCTTATATAGTAGTGCACCCTGCTGCTGATAGACAAACTTTTATACATCAATAAATGTGAGGGGGATGCAGCATCACTGATGGGAGAGAAGTAGCTCAGAATCACCAATCCTTTTGACCAGTGTCTAGACTTTAAACACTAATTTATTGTTGTGAGGCAAGTCCAACATTAGACAACTAAGCAAACTTCAGAATGATTCAGATCCAAATGGAGGGGTTGACCCTAACAATATACATACCTGTGTACTGGTGCACAGGTATGTATAGTATACCCAAGTTGTAGTTCAATATTGGAGGGTTATGTCCATCAGTGTGCTGTAATGGATTAATTTGAATTGTCTGATCTATACATTAAAAGACAACTGTTTCTTTTCTTGCAGGTGCAGGTTCATTGTGCTGGATTTTCTCAATCATCTCTAAAGCATCCTGGAAATACCAATCATTCAGACAGTTTTAATCAAACACTGACATCTCAAGAAACTCTAAAGGCTCAACTCAAGAACATAACCGACTCCATAACAGCGGCTGTAAAACCAGGGAGTGTATTACCACAATTACAACCACTATTTGAGGCTATTGATGATTTTAAATTCCTGATTGATATTACACAGGAACTATGCCAACACAATATTATATACAAATCATTGTTATACCCACTTCAAAAGAGAATATTTGCAACAAATGCTAATGATCTTATCAACCTAGTGAGTGATTTATCAATTAAAATAGATTTGATTGAATACATTTATTTCACAGGAAATAATTCTTATGAAAATATTAATTTATTTGAACAAAATTTCAAAGAACTGTGTATAACATTTATATCTAAATATGACTTTGATATTGCGTCTATTTGCTGGTTGAAATATTCTCAGTTAAAGTTGCTTGTCACTCCCGATGATGTGGTTAATATACTAAATTCTATAAGCAATAGTACCAAACTAGCTTCAATCATTATTTGGTTAAAGAACTTTATTCCATCATTGTTAGAACAAAACCCATTTTACATTGACTTATTTGCCAGATGGGCTAGTGAAAAGGTGTTTATGTTGGAGCAGTCTGCATTTTGGCCAAAGATAGGGTTAAAATTTGTTGAAGAAATTATAGTTATCCTAGAATCATCTTTAAAATCAATTTCCTTGAGACCCATCTCAATGGATGACCTTGATATACTTAAAACAAGAATTTCATATATAATGGAACTTAAAGACAAATACAAAATCAATATGTTGTTGAATGAGTTGAGTTCACAAAGTCCAAATGAAGTTGCCTTAATAATGTTACGCCGCTGTTACTCTGAAGATCTAAATACATTCTTACAAAATTATTTGCCATCATATGCTATGCAGCATTTATTTGATTTAGATGAAATTCTTAGTTTATACATTGAAAGTGAGGCAGCAAGCAGTGGTGGTGGAATTGATGGCACACGCCTAAAGATTTTACTAGAATCATTCCATTCATACAACAATAAACTTGAATGTTTACTACAAGTTTTAAAAGTATTAGATGTCCCATGGAACTCAACTGTTCTTGAATTGGCGGTAACCACTGTTGCCAATATCACAAAAACTTTTACCATATCTGATTCAGAAAGATTACTTTCCCAAGAAATCCAAAAAGAAATAAATTACGCAAATGTAAAAGTGGTCCTGAAGAAATATAATTTTCCAATGACATGTATTGATTACATGTTAGTACTTCATAAAATAGTCAGTGTTCCAGTAATAGAATTGGATGATTTAAAAGTAATAACAGGTGTCATGCCTGTTTATTCAAATTATGGCAATGCTCTATACATTGAAAGGTGCCTTCAGGATTGTGAAACTAGAACAGCATTAAATTACTTTAACAATTTAACATCGAAAGAAAAAAAGTTGTTACTTAAAGCTGTGGCGGCTAAGTATGATCAAGTAATTTGTGGAACTACAAATAATTTGACCATTGAAAGAAATTATATAGATTTCATAAAGGGAACACACCTCTTAAATGAAATTGAAATTAAGAATATTGAAACACTGTATAACTTTAAAAATTCTTACAGTTTTTTACTAAGCATGAATGACATCTATAATGAAAGAGCTTGTGAAAATGCAGTTAATTCTTGGATAAATCAAGGTGAAGCCACTGCCAGCTCTGGCCGTGGTGGAAGTGTTATTCAACTAACACATGCCTGTCAGACCCAACACTCTGTCCTTATGGCCTTGTTACGTAGCACTTCTACATGCCATCAAGTTCGGAAACTTGTTGAATATCTCTTAAGATCTTTTTCAACAAGAGATGTCTCAGTTGATGATTTTATTGCAGTTTTATCACAATTTCAACATGGAGAGAACTCTAATCTATTGTTGAATTCTTTCAACGTTTTGATTGAGCTAGCTCTCAATTGTAGTGAAGAATATCTGCACAATTTAATTAAACAATTGTCCTTATTGAGCAATCTTATAAATGCTAGTATTATTGTGAAGAACTTATCAATAGCATGGAAATTTCATTACATATTTTTACCCATTTCGTCGAGTACGGCTGTTAATGAATTAATTAATTTCTACAAAATCATACACTATCCAGATAGTTTTGATACAGAATTTTCGAATATTCATAGTAAATGTGATTTTACTTCCCTACGGATGGTCTCTAACTTTTTAGTTAACTCTGAACTCACTAGAGCAACATGGCAAGATGATATGTCTGAGATAGCAAAGAGGCTGTTAGCAAAAGTTGTTGCATACCAGGAGCTTGATGAAGTATTAATGACGAGTTTATTAATTATTACCAGAACTTATGAAGAAGATAGTTGTGTTCTTGAAATACTAAGAGGACATAATGAATTTATACCACCTAACGTTCTCGGTTACCTTTCATTACCACCGATACGCCGCACTTTCGTTTTCGACAATGATTCATTCAGTAAAGAAATAGGAAATTCTGTATCGTATCCTCCTCAGTACATTCTCAAGTCCAAGTTCAACATTAATTTGGCTGATGTTGCTTTAACTGATAATAGTGAAGAAACTTGGGATGTGAAATTTATACTGTTTTATGTTTTACTACAATACCCTGATACCTGTTTCGAACGACTGGTTGAATTGTGTCGTGCATTAAACATATCGACTAACGACGGCTTATCGCTTCAATTAATAGCATTGCTATCGACATGGGAATTAAAATATAAAATATACACGGACGATTTGGGCCACCGGCAAATTTTCCTAGAAAATGACGAAAAATATTTAAATAAATGTTTTGTTGTTTGGGATAGTATAGAAAATAAAGAATTTCTGAAAGATATATTGAATGATTTTTGGAAAAACGGCGAAGTCACTTTACATGGCCGTGCGGTATCTATAAATCCGTATTATTATGAAGTATTCTTATGCATATATCGTCTCATATTTGGAACCTCTATCGAGGTCAAAAATACAAAGGAATACTTTCTATTACATTTCCTAAAAGAATACAAACGTAAAAGTACTCCCAAACAATATGAATATGAACTATTCTCTGTGAAAGGGATGTTTCCTGAAATTGGCCATTTCAGGCTACCTTTTCATCTCTTCATGCGAGAAGATATGTGGTCTAATTTGAAATCTGAAATTACTTTAGAAACTTACGAACGTTGGATACCAGCTGTTGCTTTGCTTGCTCTAGATTCAGATTCACAAACAGCAAGAGACATGATTTGTAGTAACGCTGTGAAGCAAACAATGACTTCACGAAAGCGTAATGATGATGTGGATTCAGATACCAAAAATGAACCATGGCGGTTAACGAGTCAAGAAGAACCTTTATTACGCGCAGCCCATCGATGTGTAAGACACATTGCTAATATGGAATGGGCAGGGGCGTGTCTTTTCTATGTGCTTCAAGGATGTGCACGGGGGGCAGACCAAGTTGCCGCTGCTCATTTGTGCTACCAATTTGCTCAACGTTGGGCTGCCCTGCAACCTGGAAATCGTGCAGTACGGCAAATGGAACGTTTACATGCGACTCTATCTACGCGTCATGCTTTGTACAAAATTGATTGGGCATGTGAAGAGCTTGTTCGTCTTTCTACAGAACCAGCTCAACTCATCCGTGCTTTATATTTACATCCAGATTTCGTATCAAAAATGAGCCGTCATGATGTAAATCGAGCTGTTGATGAAATTGCAGATAAAAATTGCATAAATGTGAGTTCAATAAGAATTCAAATTTTAGAAAATATACTCGACAAAGCTAACGTTGATAATAAAAATGTTACCGTTTTAAACATAAAAGAATTAATGACTGCAAAATACATACTGAAAGCAACATGTCCTAAGATGGGGGCAATATACTTATCTCGGATTGCCTTTGATGATGAGAGTGACAACAACAAGTCTAAAAAATTAAGAGCTCTTCAATGTCTAATGAGTGTAGTCGACTCTGACACCGCCATCAAGGTAGCTAATCGCGAAAGAGATGCGTTATGGATGACACTCTTAGAATTGCTAAGCGTTGTTAATTTGGAGAGCATTGATATGCCTTGGATCGCAGCTACATTTATGCATGACAAACTTCGTGGTCTGGAACAGTTGCTTCAAGCGACTGAAGGAAATACAGATGGATTGAGAACAGCCGCTGAACTAGCGTGCAAATTCGGTTCTTCGCAAATTATACGCAGTCTTATTCCTCTTCTTTTGCGTGTTGGTCTATATGAAGAAATGATTCCATTATTACTTAAACTAGTATCTCAACTAGACAGCGTAATACGTACTGCATGGCGTGCCGTTATTTTGTCTCCATTCCAACGTGCAGACTACCCTATTACAGAGCGTCAAAGAACAAAATGTTTAAATGCTATTAATTTATTACCAATCTGTCCTATTATTAAAGATGAAGATTTGGTAGAAATATGGAAAAACTGCGTAAGATGTAAAGTCTTTGGTTTAGGTTGTTTGATTCTACCATACATAACGTCTCAAACAAGGCAATCACTATCTGAATTACAGAAAATTGATAGAAGAAATCTGATAGCTAGTTTGAAAAATTTACATTCGGATACTTATCTGGTATCTGGTGCAATGCATGTTATTGAAAGAATGGCATCAAGACCATACAGATAAATATTAAAAATTAATAATTATGTAGTCTATCTGTATATCTATCTATCGGTATGTGTTGTGCAACCTACACGTGGCCAGTGCTTCATAAGTACCTACTTATTTATTGCCGCAATACTTGTACTGGCATACCTATGCCAGTACAAGTATTGCGGCAATTTCGCCGGTATCATTTCTTTCAAAAGATAAGTTAGCAGAGTGAATTTGTTCTAAGTGTTTGGCCAGACTGGCAGCGCGGTGCGGGGAGCGGCGCGGGTGCGGGAACGCGCGCGATTTACCTGCCCGCAGTCGAGCGCGGACTCGTTCTGAGCGTTGTCGTGTCCAGTGTTTGTCAAAATATGATATGGATGAAGAAGACTTATTTTTACTGGAAAATTCTTACTAAAAAACGATGTTTCGACATCCACAGTGCAGATCGTGCTTGAATAGCACTTATTAATACTTCAACATTTAATTTTGAAGACGCCATCACAACAACGCGCGTGGTCAGCTCGAAGTAATTTGAGATCCCCCGCTCCTTTAATTTTGAAGACGCCATCACAACAACGCGCGTGGTCAGCTCGAAGTAGTTTGAGATCCCCCGCTCCCGCGCGGGTTGTCGCTTGCCGCCCGCGCACTCACTGCGGCCACTTGTATGAACGAGCTATGGCGTGAGCTACCCGCGCGCTCCCCACGCCAAGCAGCCCGCGCCGCTTCCCGCGCCCGCATGCCCACTATGGACACTCAAATGAAGTTCTTCTGTTTGAATTCGCCGCACCGCGCCCGCCCCGCGCCCGCGTTTGCAGTCTGGCCAAAGCTTACACTTTCATTCCATCACAGGTTGAGCATGAACGGTTAATACTCGTTTTATCCTTAACGCACCTAGTTCGTAACAAGTGGCACTCTTTAATATTTTTTATAACAATTTATTATTTACTCATTGATAGTCATAGGTATAATTAAGCTTTATTTATATTTTATATTAATAAATAAATATACATGTATTAAGTATTTTTATTTTACTGTATTCTGTGATTCATCATCATCTTCCTGTATATCTTTTTTTCCCATACATTATAAAATATTAACTTCCTTCGTAGGCATAATAATTATCATCTTTCACACAATCCATTTATCTTTTCTTTGTTCTGCCTCATATTGATAGCTATCCACATCCACTACTTAAAACTTTTCTCGTAACATGCTCCTCATTCCTCTGCATTGCATGTCCATACCATGACAACATAACATCACGCCTGTATTCCCCGAAGGGTTGGGCCGAGGTGTTTAGTAACACCCTTATTTCGCCGTTATGTTTAAGTCCCATGTAATAGGGGGCGACCCCATTGCCATCAACCGGGCACAAATTCTAACTCCGGGTTGCTACTGAGGAATTCCATACGGCATTTTTCAATTCCAACCAGTAGTTCCTGAGATTAGCGCGTTCAAAGAAACAAATTCTTCAGCTTTATAATATTAGTATAGATTTGTAGATGGTAATTATTTAGTTAATCTCCATCTTCTTCAAATACATGTAGGTATACATACATAAACTCACGCCTTTTTCCCATGGGGGTAGACAGAAATTATAGAACGCCACACGCTACGACCGTTACATACTCCTTTCGCTTCATCCACATTCATACATCTTGTCATACACGCACGCCGGTATACCTACAACTAATACACATAATCCAAATTATTTTTAGTTTTATTTAGCACTTATGTATTTAATTTAATTGAAAATACCATATGCATACCTTCTCAAAAAATTCTGATTAACATTTAAGTCTAGATTAGCTAATGAGCTTTGTTAATAAATAAGTTTTTTTTAATTACTTGGTATGATTACCTACTGCAAAAGTAAAACTATTCTTTTTTTTTCAGTTTATAAGACAAAAAAATATTGTAATATCCCTAAAAAAAGTATTATATTACGTAGTTGGAATTCTAGTTGTTATTTTTGGAATTAATGGGATTAAGTAATAGATTGATACTAGATGGTGGCCAACTACAAACAAATTTAAAATAAAAAACATTTAAAGTGATTTGCTTAATTTTTTATTTATACCCCTGTATCTACAGATTTTTGTCTGAGGTAAGGATTAGAAGTAAATGCAAGAGATCCTATGTATGACACTGCTGGACAAACCATTTCAAATAGAGAAGCATATATTCCATGTCCTTGGGCCAGCTTTTCTGGAGTTTCACCAGCATTATTTATTTTATTGGCTATATCTACAGTATCATCTCTCAAGAATAAAATTAATAATGTTGACTTACAATGACTAATTGCTGCTGCTAGATGCATTGGGGTTTGCCCTGAAACAACATACAATTTGTTAACTTTAGTCTCTGTGACATTGTTCCTTGGGATGTTTATTTCTGAGATGCTGGGCTTTCCAGTAGAAAGTGACATACATAAATTCCCGCCTTTTAACCGAAGGGATAGGCAGATACTACATATTTAAGTAAGTTTATGCTTCTCAATCCAATAATCATAAAATAAAATTTGAGCTAGTTTTGGGCTAAAATCAAACCAAACCCATCACTCAAATAATAACAAGAAAAATATTTCAATAATCATTGAGAGAATAAAGTGTGCACTCAAAGTAAGTAACAATAGCTAATAAACAATGACACAATTTGTTTAGATTGCTGATTCTCAAACTATGTAATTCTGTGTTTATCTGTTAAATTGATCTATCTGCGAAGTTAAACCATGCTTGCAGTAGTCATGTCTAGGATGGCGAGCCATTTTATGTGTATATGTTGAGGTTTCCGTGTACCTCGGATGAGCCATTGGTTACAGTTTGTGATATAAAAATTTATAACAAGTTGTGAAGAGCTTGAAAATTTTACTACCTGTCTAATCTAACGCCGCATCGACACAAATATAGTACAAACTGAAAGAGTACACTCGAATACCTACTCAGATGCTTGTATCGTGGAAACTGACTCCAAAAGGATGCCATTATCAGATTGGTCGCCACAGTAAAAGTTGGGTCCGAGTAGGTATCAAAGTGTGCTCAGTCAGTGTGTATTCTGATCATGTCAATGCAGTCTGTCTGTCAGAAATTATAAAATGCCTTATTTAAATTTGTTTTATAAATAACTATCCTACCTCCGTCAGAAAGAGCCCCTGGATCAGCACCAGCAGCTAATAGTCTTGCAGCAGCCACATAGTTATTCCAGTTACAAGCAGAATGTAAGGCGGTCCATCCAAGCTGTGTTTTTGTATTCACATTGGCTCCAATACTTAACAAGTATGATATGACATCAATATGATTACTGTATGCTGCACGATGAAGTGGTGTGTATCCATCAGAATCTTGTGCACGTACAAGGCCTGGCTGTTTTGCCAAGAGCTCCCTCAAAATAACCACTTTGCCATTCTCTGCTGCCCATAACACATAGTCGATAGGATTTGCTGTAAAGAACAAAGCAAATTATGTTACTGTATAACAAAATCAGCTATCAGTCTTC
This sequence comes from Amphipyra berbera, assembly GCA_910594945.2. NCBI lineage: Eukaryota > Metazoa > Arthropoda > Insecta > Lepidoptera > Noctuidae > Amphipyra > Amphipyra berbera. Next base: position 9,445,344 of record OU343122.1, on the reverse strand, counting down.
TTCTTCTTTAATGTCGGCTCTATGGATACGTAAAGATATATGGATACGCTCATGCTGTGGCGAAAAGATTAGCCAGTCAGCAAGGTTGGTTGCAAGGCTGACGTACTTAAGTATTGTCACTTGTAGAGCCAGTTTTCATGTACCCTAGCTATAGTTACAACAAGTTGTGAAGAGCTTGTTAATCTGACTACCTGTCTAATCTGAAGCCGCATCAACACACAGATTACACACTGACAGAGTACACTTGAATACCTACTCAGATGCTTGTATCCTGGGAACTGACTCCAAAAGGTTTCATGTACTTAGTGGGTAATAATAATCCACATAAAAATACTATATATTTGAAAGACCATTAACAAATTAGCTTACTATAGGCAGACCAAGTGAAATAAAGTTTCAAACTAATTTCAATTTATAAATTTGTTCTAGTCTAAAATTATCATTGTTTCGTATTACTTCATACTATAATCATGCATTTTAAGATCAAGGGTGCAATCTAATTAGCTAAATGCACCTTTTGGATCCTTTACTACATCCACATCTTCCTCAGCATCATCCCATCCAGATACAAACATTTCAGTAGTTTCTGGGTTTTTTTTACATTGTTCTATTTCTTCGTGTATTTCTTCAAAGCTTTTAACTTGTGTATTCTCATCTTCAGAGTCCGACATTTTATGTAAAATAAAAGTAGTATGTATTTGTTTTTTATAAACAGAGTAAGATTATAAATCAATCAATCAATGAAATGGAATCAAATAAATATCACAATCGTAAAAATCGTCACAATATTTACTGTCAAGCGCTGTCAAGTCAATTCAGTTGTCAACAAACATGACATTTGTATTTTTATTCCTCAGAGATAACGTTTTTTCCCCGTTTCCCCTTTTTTAGGGATAAACCAGGCGGAACTCACTATAGGATGCCTATCCGCACATATTATCCGTTACATCCATTTAATAAAAAACAGTAGATATCAGCGAGAAATGAACTCTATTTAAACATAATATAAATCGCTTTCCCATTTTATCAGTGTTGTAGTTTTCACGGAAAATCACGAGAATCACAATAGATTTAGCGATTTTTGAATTACAGGATACAGTTATGTAGTAGTAAAATCTTTTTCACGAATTTTTCATACGTATAATCCCATGTTTATTTTAATAATAGCCATATAAAAATATTTTAATAATATTATCACTAATATCCTATTTATTTATTTTCACGGTAAAATACTATTTACGGTCTTTTATTTAAGTAACAACACTGACTGTCGGCCATGATTGGAATTTAGAAATAATTTCAACATGGCGCCCGGTTGTTCGGAGTGTGTGTGTGTGAAAGTGCAGTGAAATTATGTTATTATCTAGAATTTTTAGTGATTATTTTAGTGTTTAAGTGAAAAGTGTGTGCTTTAATGCAGTGGTTTTCTTATCATGGCTTTGGATTTACGCCTGCATTCTCCTGCAGGCGCGGAACCTGTTGTTTATACATGGCCCCTCACTTCAGGTCATGGCTCGGTAAGGAAATCGTATATTTTATTATCGTGTAGTTAGTTACAGTGACGCTAGTAGAAGTACTAGGTTTCTATTTTCTATTTTTCTACAGACTTGATCATCAGTGGTGATGTAACTAAATTGTTTAGGAGGCTCGGTACGCCTATTGTACAACAAGTGACTATCCGAACTAAGTACTTGCTTGTGTTTAGTTGAATTATGGAGTGGCCGTTTAAATTATACAATGATATCAGTGAAGGTTCACCAAAGTAGCTATATTGATTCGGGCCAAAAGATAACAAGATATTTATCAAATATCTAGACATGGGTAAGCTCTTCTTCACGTCACATGGGTATTGCAGTAGAGTGTATTGACCTCGTGTTTTGTCAAGGTGTCGGCTTTTTTTAGATATGTACACACTGTTGCGTAGTTTTCATTCGTCATTTATTTACATTTTATCCGATTATAGCAACGCGAGTTTCAGAATCAATGTGTTTCCTAGAGAACTTAATGTTGATTTATATAGGTGGTTATTATCTATTGTAAATGTTTCATTAGTTCACAATAAAAGTTGCTAGCTACTTATTGATGGCCCACATATACCTAAATAAATTAGTTTATTTAGAACAATGCAAGCACCTAGCAAGCCACATAACCATATTGCTAACTTGTTTGAGTTGTATTATAGGTCTACAGCTTCTATACCTATTCATTATTGTAATGTTACAATAATAATTATTGTTAGTAGGTATATACCTAATAATAAAGCATAACATACAAATAATTTGAATCTATTAATAATGTATTTATCTATAGAAAAAAAGAAAGAAATCTATAACTGTCTATAATTTATTAATTATCAATAAAAATCAATTAATTATAATAAATATTTGTTTAATTTTATTTACATCTGATTTGATATTTAATTTAATGAAGTAACAAGTGGAACTGATTTCAAAGTTTTTGATTGTTGATAAAATTCATTATCAAAATACCTACCTATACATACATATCTTTGAATTCATACACAGATTATGTAACATTTCAAATGCCATAAATAATCTAGTCATTGCATTATAATATTTTTTCATGTTTTTCTTTGCTATAGCTAATCTATTTAACATCTTTTTTCTATTAATGGATATAAGTAATCCCACAGTTATACAAAATAATATTTAGTTATCATAAGTTATGGGCCACCCTGATTCAACATAATCATATTGTATTTAAAATACATCATAACTAATTTTTTACTGCAAGGGCTCTGGTTAAGAAGTTTTTTCAATTTTTGGATTTAGCTTGCAAAAATAATTATATTTGTTTATGATCATTTTAACCTAAGTAGTTCCTTTCAATATACCTCATAATTTAGAATCTATGAAGTACATTAATCAACATTAAAATTTATTGTCAAATTAATGACTAATCTTATTTTTCTAATGCAACATCTATGTTATGTGTATTATTATTTTTTACATTGCACCTAAGTTACTAAAAAGTTGTATTTTTTTTAATGTTATATGGAAACTGTGAGGAATGTGTTTCATTCTGATGCTTAAGAAGCCAATCCTTCTGAAACGGTATCGTCTTCAGGTCATCACAGATGTTTTCATGAAGTAAATAATAATTTCAAGACAGACTACTTTATAACATGCAATGTTTGCACACCAAAATATTATGGATAATTAAGTATAGTAATTTATTATTTAAACAAATATTTTGATAGTAGAGCCTAATTCATGCTTAGTTAAAAAACATAACCTATTTAAGTATAACTGTTATGCTGGTTTTTAGGGATCCTAAGTATTTAAAACAAAGACCACTTTAAGTGTTTCACATCCTTCCTTGCCTATTGCATAGTGTTAAATATCTAAAATAAATACTAGTGTATTTAATTATAACTGTTGTTGTTTCTACAGATATAGATAAATAAGTTTTAGTAAAACTGTGTACCAAATATAAAAGTTAAATCAGGAAAACTTTACATCTATGTTGCATGTTTTTGTTTACTATTTTAATAAATTCCATTTTTTATTTCTTGATTCTTAGTATATTCAAACTATGATGACTGAAAGCTTATTTTAAACAATTAATTTTTGGATATTAACATCAATCATTACAGATTACTAGTAACTTATAAGCATTATATCCAGTGTTGTTGGGTATTCTTATATTTGCTGAAAATATTAAGTTATCTAAACATTCTTGCCTATTTCCATAATTGCGTACCATGAATACAAAATGCATTTCATTTGTTTCAGGACAAACACGATGGGGCCTTGGAGATAGTAGAAACAATAAGGTACATATGAAATAAGTATTAGTATTAGTGCAAGATTTATATTAGGAAATGAATACTATAACTATAACTTGACTACCCTCAACTTGACCTCACATAATCCTTTTTAAGGTTAAACCATTATAATTGCTGTTCTGTAGTCTGCATTGGAGCATAACTTGTTCTTGTTTCTTTTTATTAGCCTCTCAATAACAACATACAGGCACAAAGTACAGAGATTTTAGTAATACTGACTAAAATACACAGGGTAGGTTTTAGAGATAGGGCTGCAGAGTCAAATCCGAAACTATAATAATAATAAATAAATGAAGTTAACTGCTTTGTTGGTCTAGTGGTCGCACAGGCGACTGCTGAGCATGAGGTCCTGGGTTCGATCCCCAGGTTGGACAAAGTGTTATTGAGTTATAGTTCTCAGTAGCAGTCCAGAGTCTGGATTTGAGCCCGGTTAATGGCAATAGGCTCGCTCCCTATTACTTGGGACTTAAACATAACTGGCGAAACGAGGGCGTACTAAAAAATACACCTCTGCCGTATCCTTCGGAGAATACACGGCGTGATATTATGTTTTTATGACAAAGGAGTCGCAACACTCGTAATCTCGCTAGTGGTGTCAACATCAACTGTATTTTAGATTTTTGAAAAAACAGCTGTTTTAACCGGGATTCGAACCCAACCACAAGAAAAACAACAACCTGTATTATTGCACAAATTATAACCATAAGAAACATTTTCCAAAATGTATGTTTCTATCTTTTGCCGTTTAAATTACGTCGCCTGTCAGCCAGTCCCAGAACTGATTTGTAATATTACAAATTTAGATTTGTGTACTTACTTACATAAGTATAAAAACCATGTTTTGTTATGCTTGAAATCGCATTAACAACAAGCCTTGTGAAAACGTGTTTGCGACGTGCGCTCCACTCCTCGGAGCTATAACCGATTTATGTAATTAATATCACTAGCATAAAACGGCGAAAGAAAGTATCACGTGAAAGCCCGTGGGATACACGTGTGTGTTGTTTTGAGATCGAAGATAGGAAACACCTGTCCTGTCGGGCACGAGCCATCGGCAACCGGCGCAACGTGCGTACAGAATATCGTGCATAAGTATATAGGTACATATGCACGATATTATGCACGCATGTATACATAAACCTCACAAGGAATTACTAACTTAAATACCTACTATGAAGGTCACGATAAAAATGACTAGTTGCTTCACTATAAATAAATACGTCGTTGTTTTTGTTCTGCATTATTGCATCAACATAAACGTGTTCCGTCCGATCCATTTTGGCGCGATAGTTTTGCTTCGGGGCGTTCTTCATATTAGGTACTAATAAAGAAATCGACCATGTGCGTGTCGGACCACACACAGTGTGGGGTTCCATAGCATGTACTAAGTAGCAAGGAGTATATTTTTCTTTTGTGAGGAACCTAAATATATCACCAAATATTCATCTTAATAAAAAAAACACGCTGGATAGAAGAATTTCATTAATAGTTTACAGTGTTAACTTTACTGACCGCAAAAATAAGTTTGTATTTTATAATATTTCAAAATTATATTGTGAAATACAAATTTATTTTTGCGGTCGGTAAACTCAAAATAGCATTCAACTGAAAATGGCAGATATTTCAAAAACTTATTAAAGTATAATAGGTATCTTGTTCAAAACAATTTTCGTTCAGAGTTAATTCAAGCTTGTAGCTACAAGCTTGATTTTTTCTGATTAGTTGGTTCATAATGTAATTTAGAAAGCTTAGAATAATAATTGCACTCCACAAATTGAAGACAAAACCTATTATAATATTGTTATACATATTTCGGGCCTTAAAACCATGGATGAAGACGCACCTAGCAACAAATTATTATTTAACGTCTTATATTTCCCCAAAGATATTTCAGAAAATAAATGCATCAGCTTAACATAATGGTTTTAAGACCTTATGGTTGCGAAATTTGTAGTATAATTCGCTTACTGGGATTAAGGATTAAACCGAGAACGGGTCTTGCTGGTCGATTCGGGCTCGAGTAGTCGGGAGCGCGAGAACCTTCACTATGACCTCTTTTTGTCCGGACGCGCTCATTCACCCGTTCGTGACCTTGAAACCGATCCCTATTATTTTTAAATAAGGGCGCGCTCTTACTAAAATTCTGTATATTTCTTCATCTTATAAAATTGCCGTGCAAACAAGTATTTTAAATGCTGTCTCTGCATGTTAGTAACCCAGATTAAAACTGTGTATTTATTGTTTATAAAGTATGTACCTATGTTTCTGTAGTATGTTATCAAGGATTCTTAACCGTTTAGCTTATTGAAAAAAACAATCTAAATAGTCATAACACAGTTTTGTTAATTACACGAATTTGTTGATATGAGGGGTCAAATCGTGGATGTCAGGTTGCATGACCTTTTTAATAATGTCACAAGCGTTCGTTAAACCTCGCGTAAAAGAGCAAAAAGTTGATAATATTTATACAGGATGGTCTAATGGCAGACGTCAAAATTGATAAGGATCGCAATACGAGAATTTATGATAAGAGAAAATTTTAACGCCGTGTCAAATTATCAACAAAGTACCTACTGTCTGACGTGGATATAAAGTTCCAACTGCCAAATATACGAGTACGTCACGATAGCTGACGTTTGAAGATATTTTATAACGTAAAGCGCCAAATACACTAGCAACTTAAATTGCGGAAGTTGACTTCTGAAACCGAATTTCAATCTGAAACAAAATCGACTTTTGGAAGTTTTACGAACTAAACGACCACTTGCTGCAACAACCTGCTTGTGGATTTGGCGCTTAAGAGCCACGTCTTAATTATTTTGAATTAGATATTTAAGTAATAAGTATTTTATTTAGGTATTTGTCTCGCTTCTGTGGTTTTAATCGTTAAACAAGACTGCAGATATGACGTGGTACTTGGTTCGAATCCCAGGTAGAGCTAGAGTATAAATGGGATCTGAGACAAACACTTTATTGATAGCTGATTGATAGATACCATATTCCTACAAGATTAGTTTGTCTGATCAAGGTGACCTTAGTATTATCTACTGAAGATCTAGACTTGTGTATCGCTATTAGCCTTGACCATGATCAGTTCAGGCCAAACAACTATTAGAGTAGTAGAGAGATTGGAATTATAGCGGTAAGCTTGTTACGTACCACATAGGACTAAATATCGATAAGGGAGGAAGGTAATGATACTCATCTCTGCTAAACCCTTCGAAATTCGTATAATGCTACACTATACACGATGCTCAACAAGGTTTCTTTGTTGCAGGTGGGTGTGCGACGACTTGCCAGAGATGAAAGCGGCTCTGGAGAACAACATCTTGTGCGACTACGACACCCACTCGTACGAGAGCATGAGAGCCCTGTGCGACCGTTTCAACCGCGCCATCGACTCCGTCGTCGCTCTGGTAAGATATTACTTTGTTTAAGCTTCCTATATTTTTTACGTATTCCTCAAAACAACACAAAGTTACAAAAAGCTCCCATCATTATAAACCTACCGTTAAGTTAAATGTTAAAAAAACTTGTAGTGGTAGTACTTCATAAGCGCATCTTTATTACATAGTATACTAGCTGTGTCCTCACGGCTCCACCCGTAGCCTATGTTACTCAGTGATAATGTAGCGTTCTAACGGCAAAAGAATTTTTGAAATCGGTCCAGTAGTTTTTAAGTTTATTCGTTACATACAAAAATACAAATCTTTTGCTCTTTATAATATTAGTATAGAAAACAAAGTTGCTCCCGCTGTCTGTCCGTTTAGATCTTTTAAACTACGCGACGGATTTTAATGCAGTTTTAGCAATAGATAGAGTGATTCAAGAGGAAGGTTTATATGTCCCACATTAGTATCTACATTGCACCCGTGCGAAGCCGGGACGGGTCGCTAGTTAAAAATAAGCACATACCCTGCTTTATGTAAATACGGTTACTGCATCAATTGGAACTAATAAGCGCTATTCATCACAACATTTACTGCGATACATGGTAAATATGACAGCGAAATTGCAACATACTCGAAACGTTATTGCATGGACATTAGTAGCACAAACGGTGTAGTGACCGAACATTGTTATCATACATTATTACAGTAGTAAACCGCGATATAAAGTAGTCCTATCATGAATTCGTTATTGACTACATAATACGTTTATTTACATAGTTGGAAAAGATGTGCCGGTCAGGAAACTTGTTATTTGGAACGGTATCGTAATGCTAGAGTTAAAAATACCTAAAAAGTGGTTCTACAAATGATTAATCATACTGAACTATTCCATTGTTCATTATTTATGCAACCCGAAACCCGTGCGATTCTCATTCTCAACGTCTTCAGAAAATCGCTCATGAAAATATAAATTTAATGTATTACATAATAATTACGATACGAATAAGTAATATCATTCAGGTAGAACAAGTTACCCCACAAAGATAAAAATAAACACAATCTGTGTTGAATAAATAGCTCCCTTGACATTGAACTTATTATCACTCAGAAGGCTTCTTTTTTTGTGAATATTGCAGTTATTAATTAGTAATGTAATTAAAAAGAAGATAAATAATGGAATAAGGCGTTACTTTGCGGAAATCCATGACATACACATGTACAGTTATAGTATTTAGTGTTAATTGTATATTGGTAGTTATGTAATTTAAAAACAGTTACTTGGCGATTAATATTATGGGTACCAGTACAGTTATGTCACCAATCACCATACCCCATGCCATGTGACAGCCGCACAAAATAACTAGAGAAATTTATGATATTCTATTCTCTACTTTCTAAGAATCGGCAGTAAAATGTAATAAAATATTACAAAATGTTTCTGTTAATTGAATACACGTGGTATACGTGTTGTACTTACTTAATAAAAAAAACGTGACGATCCTCCCTAAAGATGAATGAAACTCGAATAACAATTATAAAAAAGAAAAATTAGCTTTTGTCCTTTTGTATGTAACTAAAACGTTAGTGTGTTGAATTAGGTAACATCTTCAACTACATTTATGTAATAGATTACAAAAAAAGTTGCAAGTACGTATTCTTAAAATATTACGAAAGAAACTGCGTGCATTCGTTATTTGTGTCATACGATAATATTATTCAAATATTTGTATATCAGCCTTAGCGTAGGTATAATTAGCTGAAGTGTTACCGTCCCTTTCTTTGTTAATACTTTCGTCGTACTGTCAAATTAACTACGTTCAGGGACACATTGTACGCTAAGCGTAATTTCCAGTTGCGGAAACATCGCCTATGTCACTTTAGCTATTAATAGCCTCTAATGAGCTCAGCCTGCCACATTTATTTTACATATTTTTTATTATACTTAAAGTTTACAAAACCCAATAATTTAATTATATCGATATTGTACGGTGTACCTATAGGCTGTTTTGTTTTTATGCACTAACATAATAATTATAGAAGTAGCAAAATTATTAAACAAAAACTTACAGTTTCACTATGTAGATTGAAACGTAATCTGAATGGCGTTCGTTTTGTAAGTGCAACCGGACAAGTTTTTTAATAAAATAAAATCATTCCTTACTTTAACTTTCGTCGGTCCAATTTCGCCATTCTCCTTTTTTAAAACTTAATTATTTTACATACTAGGACAGACGTGTAATTTCAGAAAAATTATCACGCAAATATGAAAGAGTGCCTGAAAGAGTTAAAAAACTACCGAGAATAGGATATTGCAGCTGTTATTTTTATCTGAAATGAATGGACACGCTAGTTTACAAAAAAAAACTGCCTATAATTATTCTACAGACTCAATCCTATCGCCAAAAGCAAAGTAACATAATCTATGTTAGTAATAATTTCATAATTTATTAATATTCAGAATGCATTAAATAATACCTACTTCTTATTAAATATTTTAATTAAAAATAATGATGTTCGACCGTTGACCTTGTTGAGTTACTATATTAAGAAAGTAGACGAATGTCAGAGAATGTCGTAGATCAATAGACTTTTAAAACTTGAATTTCTTAGACATGGTTGTATCTAAGTAATTTAAGTTTTCGGTTAAAGAGTCTAAATTGAACTTACCTACGTATTTTAATTTATTTTATGTATTTCTTTATGCACTAAGTTGTTCAGAGGCGGACTAAATTTCGACTTAACCAAAATATGATCGTAAAATAACACCTGAAATTAAAATCAATTTTTCGAAAATTATTACCTTTCTACCTAATACATTAATTCGTGTAATTCATGTTTTTACATCATTATAATATTATTAACATTTTTAAATATTTCCATACGAAATAAAAATTATAATATATGTATAATAAAAAATAGTAGCCCAGTGATATCGGCAACAGAGTCCAAGCTACCGGTGCGGTGGTCAGGGCTCCAGAGAGAAGCACCGTGTCCAGGGGTACCGCCTTCTTTATCAATCAAGCCCTTGGTACATTATTATTTATTTTATTAGACCTTAAAACTGAAACTTCCGTAAGTAGTTCGTTAAAAATGTGAATATAGGCACAGAAAACTGAGCAGAAAGTATAACCTATTCTGATCTAAATAGGAAACACGGAAATCAATTATGTATCTCCTTGAAGATGTTTATTTTTGTAGAGCTGCAAACTCTACAGCCAAATGTTGAGTCAGCTAGCTAGAAACAGCGGACATACCGCGTAGTGTAGCATGTGCGAAACGGTGCGGTGAATGTGGGGCAGTGAGGGGCAATACAGGCGAGTGGGGCGCGGGCTGCAGGAGGGAGACACGAGGGCCAAGATGGCGGCGAGGACGCAACGATCGATGTCCGCAGACGCCGCGCGAGGCTAACTCTATTTATACACGTTGCATACCATTTTCACTATGACATGGAGAATTGCCTACTTAGATTATCTTTCAAAACAAACGTTTTGAGTTTTAATTTTAAGAAAAAAAAAAACTATTATTTTGTTATATTTGCTTTTAGATTTTTTTAAACAAATATTTTTTGTGAATACCGAGGTATTGAATTGAATATGTGAATATTTGTCAATGGAATTTAAATCTAAACCTGATTTTATAAATTCGAACTTTATATCGATTGCAGTTTTTATAAAAAATCGAGCAATCCGCACCGAAGCTGAACTGGCTGGGTTTGTATGATCTGTTAACTCTAGTGTCGGCTGTCCGAATATTAGCGCGTTTTGGCTTCTTCAATGTCCTTCAATCCAATATCACTGATTCAAGTCTATCCCTAAACTCGAGATTTTCTACCTGCAGACTATCGATTAAGTATACGAAAATATCGAAGTATCTCTTGATAATCGGGTTTTTGAGATGACTGCAAACTGGCTGACATAAAACGAAATTTATGGACATCTGTTGGACAAAGGTTTCCCTCCATTATTTCCTGACCTTTCGGTCTTCAGCTAATGTGGACTATTCGCTAAATTAAATCGTCCAGTTCGTCCCACCATCTTCGTCGTGGTCTGCCGCGACACCGCCTAGCTGTTTCAGGGCCTCACTTAATGATTATTTTGGCCCACAGCTCACCAGGCATTCGGCAAACGTGACCAGCCCAGCCCCACTTTAGCTTTTTGACCCACGTCAGTGATTCGTGTTTTGCAGCGCAGTGTGGTGTTTCGAAGACGGTCTCTTAATTTAACACTCAGAATACTGCGCGCCATCGCACATTGGCAAACCCACAACTATATATTTTTTTCAAATTTCTCTTCAGAGTTCTATAGGTCAAAATGGAAAAACGTACATGTTCATGAATTTTCACTTGCGTGATATTGTAAGGTGTACTTCATCAACTCTTTCATAGCTTCAACTAGACATTTTAGGTTCGTCTTGTGATTTCCTTTTCTTGTCTGGACTGGAAAGAGAGTAACTGGCCCAGGTTACTCATCGTCATAACCGGTTTAATGACATGTATTTCTTTAAAAAAAAGAACAATACCAGTAAAGACATACTTCATTAAAAAAATTAAAGTAAGAAGAAGATTCAAAGATTTCCAGTCTCTCGCCTGAGCTGGGAATCGAACCGTCACAAACGCGAAAAAATATCAGCCTGTATTTTTATTTCACCAATCGACAGGGTCAATAATTAGGATCAGATAAACAATAAACATTGTGTCTTAAACTAAGAAGACCATGAAATCTAACATTAACTTAGATCCATTTAAATTTATGACAGCAAGGCAGCTCCACTCAAAAAACATCTTACTTAATTTGTTGTTATTGACTTCCTTTAATTTAAGCCACTGTGTTTGTTGGTGAAATTTGATCTTTATTATTGAGCCTATCGATATGTATCAAAAATATGTGTATCGATATGTATTCATGTAGGTGCCATAAAATACGAGATGATACTGTTTCGCAGTTTTGTCGGTTCGATTCCCGGTTCAAACAAAAAAACTTTGATTGCAATATTTCTTACTTTTGAAAATAAAATTAAGTCGCCTTTAAGTAAAATGTGTTATTGTTAATATTTAATTAAACTACTTTTGCTCCATGACCAAGGTGTTCCAGACACCCGGTATAATAAAAAGTATATCGCAATAAAATTATAATTAAATTTTTAATATTAAATAAAAAAGTGTAATAGTATTTATTTAAACGAAATGATTGTGTCACATAATATCTGTACAGGCTCACATACTTGTCTAAAACGGCGGTTTCGTAATAATATAATTATCCTTTGTATGGAGAGGTGATGTCATTTGTGTTACTTGGTTAGAGGACCTTGGGGGGTTACTCCCGACAGCTTCGAGTTCTGATCGATCGAGTTTGATTCGAATTAGTATCAATTTACTCAACCTGCATGACCGTGCTGAATTTAGAGTTTAAACAAACACATATTTAAAATAGTCGTAAATTTTTATTCAAGCCTGCGCTAAGTCGTGCGCTTTTGTTGATTTCAAGATTAAGAATTGACAATATTTCGAATCAAACTCGATCGATTCAGAACTCGAAGCTGTCGGGAGTAAGCCCCCAGACGTATTGAGAATTTATCGTTACAACTATTCGGCCATGATTTTCAAACGCGACTCGCATAAATACGCAACGTTTCTACATTTATCATTATTGTCGACTTGCATCGTTCTATGAAATAAAAATGCAAGATCAAAAACAAGGAATTTTACGATTACAAGTAAAACAATTAGATAGTGGATCTTTTAAGTTGTTATTACCTAGGAACTGTTCTGCTGACTCTGCTAATTTTGTTATTACTAACCACATAAATTGCTCACCTGTAATAAAAAAGTTACATATTCAGTCAGTATCGTGAATTCGTGACTCATGACATATTGAGGTCATTTAAATATGAACGAACTCTACGTCGTGTGCATAGACACCTTTAAGTTCAGTTTAGTAACCTTGGTCACGTTTATAATTATCTTATATAAGTAATAATAAGTATGTTTCTATAGCATCAATTATGTTCCTTAGTACTTAGCAACACTCGTATGAATTTAATAATTTTGTATGGACTTCCGCTAGTGATACTCGTCTGTTATCGATTAACTTGAAAATTATATAGGCTGAAACATCGCTGAGCTTTGAAAGATTATAGCAGAGACTACAAAAACATTTCCTAAGTCACTTTACATATATTCGGTTAAGAATGGACTGCGAATCGCATTGTTATAGTGAGTGGCTCAGTACGGGCCATTTGCGGGGGCGTTGACCGCAATATTGAGCGAACGCGAATGTCTCACGTAGTGTTAATGACCTTTTTTTTCGGCTGCGCCAGCGTCTTCATTCTGGCGATGAGTTTCTTTAAATGGCTTTAATTTAATACTTACTTAAATCCTTGTCTAGATAAGGCCGTTAATTTATTTTTATTATATTCGTCAGATAAATATATTAAAATTTGATATTTGCAACTTTCCGAAATTTGTTTCATCCTAACGCTTTTTGACTTATGGTAAATATTTATCAAAATCAAGGCAAAATGTGTGTATAAAGGTATATTATAAAAACAAAATATCTGCTTCTGGTCCGGCTAGGCTCGAATCTTATTTACGAAAATTCTAATTTGTACTAGTAGGCACGTACCTACATTAAGACGCCAAAAGGTTTGCGCATATGACATTGTTATTACCGACAATTATACAGTTAGCGCATGTAAATCGCTGCGTGTAAGTCGGACCATTTTACTGATTTATTACGTAGTAGGTATTTGAATCTAAAAGCGATTGTAATCAAATATGTTTTACTAAAAGACTTTAATTTTTCTATCTCTATTAATTTAATTATTAGTTTGGCTATCCGCCTGCGAAATTACACCGCAGACTTCATTTCCGACGTATGACAGAATTTGTATTAAAATACACAAGTATCGGCCGAAAATAAAGATATCGCCAGTTATTTTGTACATGTGCGGTGGTATATCTATATGGAGGAAGATAAAGCTGCCGTGCGACGGATGTGATAGGTATCGGTGACGCCGTCAGTTCCACCGCCGCCTGCGCCGCTGACCTCCTACGACACAACATTACAGCAGGCAATATTATTTGCCGGTAGGTGCCTTTTTGATACGCATTTATAAAAGTAATCATGCAATAAGAGCGAGCGATGCGAGCTTGAGCCTTGGAGCCCCGGACTCGGTTGGTTTAGGTTCGTGGATGACTTGAGTAATTTTTCTTGTGGCCTATCGGAAATAGGATCTCCGGGCTCCGTCGACTTAATCAACAAAACTGACTAGATCTGGATCGTTAAAATCCACCATACGACTGCGGACAAATTGATCTGATTCTGAATCGATAAAAGCTCTTCGCAAAGGTATTCCATCGCTCATGCACAAATTTCGCCAGATTCGTTCTAATTTCCATACAAAATCCGACAGCGGAAATTATCGGCTACAATTCAAATTCGGCAGCGGTCCTGTAGCCACGTCGTTTAATTCAAATAACTAGAATCAACACATTTTATTGAAAATACGTTGTTTTTGATAAGTTTCTAATCATACATGGTCTGGTTTGTAAGATAAGCCTCTTTCTTTGTTACTAATTGATAAACTTGTTAATTTTTCCGAGCAATATCCTACACGAACCACAACGTTATTTCGTTTGCGATAAATTATTGGTCAAATTATTTACTATATTTTTTATAGTTCTTGGCGGAATTATGGCCTATAATATGCATATTAATATTACCTGACGCTACATACATATGTAACATAATATTAGTAAACGGTGTGTTATTGCATGCACTGCGCTGAATTAACGTGGGGCCGCTTTCTAATTTTCACCGAGTAAGTAGATAGTGAGTGACGCAATGCTTTAGCGCCAAATGGACTGTTTGGGCCACGGGCGGGCCGGTGAGAACACAGAGAACTGATTGCATCACTGGCCTAAGATGCCTTCGAGTCTGTCTGCGTAATGCACATTGTATGTAGATTGACTGATGTGCGTTGATATGAATAAAGTAAAGCAGTATTTAGTTTTGATAAAATTAACGTAATTTTTAGTAGTAACTTTAGTAATAAGTAGGAACTTTTTCGAGTCTTTACACTTACAATAAGTATTGGCGCGCATTTTCGGTATTACATTACAAAATTATTACTCCAATTAAAATCTGGCGGAACTTACGTCAAGTTTCTATAAACAGACTTGAAAAAGATTGTTTACAAGAGTTGGTATTGATTTCCCGAGCACGCCTGCCTCCCCTGACCCCGTTACCTCCTTCAATTTAACGGGAGCATATTATATGGGGTACGCACGCCACTTCGTTTGCACATTACTTGTCCTATACCAGTGACACTAAACTTCAAAAGAATTAAACAATGCCTTCTATCCGATAGACTTTTATGTGTTTACTGTGTCGCATACGGCATATCATACACGTACGTGGACAAGATAGGTAGTGAGATAACATTGCAAGTATGTATAGATAGATACAGCCTACGCAACATGACCCTTCTACGTACATTATTAAATTATAATGCTATTTCACAGTTAGATTTAATACATCAGAGCGGATCTACCACACAAGTACCTACACTATGTAATTTATTAACTGTTATTATATTGTGTAATACATACATATATCAAATGGAACGTTATTTTGGTACAACGCTTTATCTTTTATGAATGAAATAATGAATGCATCAGAATGTAAATAATAAATACATTATAAAAGATTCGACAGCAAGGTCACGGCACACCCGCACTCTGCATCTCCTTATTCCTCATATTGACTCGCATGAAAGCGGTTGTTACTAAAATGGAAAATGCAGCCTAAACAAATCATAACATAACTTTATTATGTGCTTATAATAATATTAATATCAAAAATATGTAAGCAGTACGTGCGGCTAGGGTGTTATAAGTCTTTTTATCGTAAGAAACTAGACAGGCAGCGCTTTTTTGTGTGCAGTAAATGACACATAATTTATTTTAAATAAGTATGAGAAGTTATTGACCTCAAGCTTTAAGTTCAAATTGGCAGGTACTCTTAAGTTGCTACATTTATTAAACCTTGAACCGTGAATCGGACTCAAGGCCATCGACATTGCTCTCAAATGACGCATTTGCCTGTATCGATCGGTCATTTTGCCATGTTCGCAATGTCAAGGCTTACAGCCAACTTACGATTGTAATAAGCTTACAGAGTTATACATAAAGGAATTTTATTGCTGCATAGTGGCCTACTTACATTTGTATTGAATGTCATGCATTACTCAGGATTCTATCAATAAAATCACAGCATTTTATATTTTGTCATTTCCTCAAACTGAAATAGGAAGTGGAAAATACCGTCATGAACTGAATAATTCAGCTGTTGGGTACATTATCACATCAATGAAATAAATGTATTTTGAGGAAGATTGACGGATTGGCGTCGAATCATCGACATTATCATTAATATGATGCGATGTACAAAATGTTTATGCTCTTAGCTATGTTTTTGCTAAGCTGATTCATCATCATCATACACGGAATAACCATAAAAAATTAGAATAAAGTGAACTTTGAACAAAATTTCTTATTTATCCTTTGTATGCTAATAATTGTAATTATTTATTTACAGGAAAAAGGCACTTCATTACCAGCCCAAAGGTTGAACAAGTATCCGTCAAGGGGTTTACTAAAACACATATTACAGCAGACATACAACCAAGCAGTATCTGACCCGGATAAACTCAACCAGTATGAACCCTTCTCACCTGAGGTTAGTGCTAACGGTTATTTATTACGTAATCCATATTGTTTATAGCAGCGGTCATTATGTCGTGTTGCTAAGATTGACCGTGCTATTTATAGTTTATGAATTTAAAAATGTACGACATTTTATTCAGTACACTGAACGGAAATTATTGTGATCAAATTACCTTTGAGGCCCGGTATCCACCAAAGCGGAGAGGAGAGGAGACGAGAGGAAATGTGCTGCAAAGCTGGCAGGTTATTTCCACCAAAGCGCTGAGGAGAAGTGTAGCGGAGAGGAGATGTGAGCTGTGAGAGATCGAACCCAGTCAAGTTCTGTTTACGAAAGGAAGACGGCCGCCGGACTAGACACTTCTCCGCTTTGCCGCGCCGCTTGCTCGCTACCCGCACAAAATTCTATTGAAAAATAAGACATCTCTCCTCTCCGCTTGATCCATTTCCACCCAAGCTAAGCGGAGAAGAGATGTGGAAATAACGAAACCGGATTGGTTTATTCAAACACATCTCCTCTCGTCTCCTCTCCTCTCCGCTTTGGTTGATACCGGGCCTGAAAGCGGGTGTAGTAGTTACAACCAACGTTTGCGTGGTTAATGTTCTATTCTAGGTTCAGATCCCACTGAATCGTTATTACATGCATCAGCTCGATTTCGGAGAACATTATAACTATATTCATAAAATTATCATTAATTTATGGTGAAGTTGAGAGCCTTAATCATCATTCACTAACATAAATATACTAAAACCAGTCATTCATATTTAACTGACCGTATTTCACTTAATATGGACAACATAGTAAACGGTCGAGTTTGTTTTTAATAACATTCATCAGAAGTGTATGAATGTATGAAGTATACTATGTTTCATTCATTTGGTGATTTCTATTATCTTTTGCTCCATATTAAATAATGTTCCCCAAAACTCAATAAATACACTTTTTTGTAATGAAAGCTACTTAAATTACAATTTATGAATAATTCCTCGTAGCATTATGATCCACTATTACGTACAGTATGTATCCACTTTTACGTCCGTATATTTTCAATACATTTAATTAGCTTTTGCATTTAATAGCAATATGCTTACAATGTTAATTAATTATTTTGTTATAAATAATTGCATGTGCAAGACCTAAGGAATATTATTTAGTATGAAAAAAACCAGAGTATCCCTTTTCTATAGTTGATTTCAGAACCAGGTGGTAATAAAATGTGTATTTAATGTTGACAGGTATACGGCGAAACATCTTACGAGTTGGTGTGTCAGATGATAGATCAAATAGATATAACTGCCGACGATGTGTTCGTGGACTTGGGTTCGGGCGTGGGGCAGGTGGTCCTACAAATGGCGGCCGCAACACCTTGCCGCGTCTGCCTCGGAGTCGAAAAGGCGGAAGTTCCTAGCAAATATGCTGAGGTAAATATCACTTAATTACAACACCTGTATATAAACTTTATTTTCATAAATACATTTAATTAATATAAAACATTTATCCTTTTCAGAGTATGGATTGTCACTTTAGAATGTGGATGAGATGGTATGGCAAAAAATTTGGAGAATATAAACTAATAAAGGGCGACTTTCTACTGGATGAACACAGAGAAAAGATTAATGCAGCGACGATAGTTTTCGTGAATAACTTTGCATTCGGCCCGCACGTGGACCACCAGTTAAAAGAAAGATTTGCTGACTTGAAAGACGGTGCTAAAATCGTATCTTCAAAGAGTTTTTGTCCGCTGAATTTCAGGATAACGGACAGAAACCTCAGTGACATCGGGACCATCATGCACGTCAGCGAGATGTCTCCTCTAAAAGGATCTGTTTCGTGGACGGGGAAGCCAGTCTCTTACTATTTACACATTATAGATAGGACCAAATTGGAGAGATATTTTCAAAGACTGAAAAATCCGAAAATCAAGGTCAGCAAAAGGGTCTGTTCCAATCACATTACCTTTTATAAGATAATTAAGATAATTTCTACGTTTGCACTATTTTCATGATGAGTTGACTGTGAAAATAATTTGTTTCCTAACGTTGTGACTGAACAATGAAAGTTCAATATAAATTGTGATAATAATTTAAAGAGATGGATAGTTTTTGCAAATTAACAAAGTTACCTATAGTTGCACCATTAATTCGATGCAGTAACTTGACAGAGAGATTACCAGTTTTTGACAAAAAAAAGTTAGTGAGGTGAAAAAAGAATGAATGAAATCGAATGAACTTAATAATGTACTATGCATAGTTTTTATTGAATTTAATAACTTGAGGATCAAAACACGATTATCACTATTTAAAATAGCCTTTACCACTAGTAACTACTGATATGATGTTTTTGAAGCGTCAAATAACTGAACATAAGGTTAATTATTTATTTATTTAATACTTCAATGCACAATTGTGGTACATAATGTGGACTTATGTCATAAGGCATTCTCTATCAGTAAATTTGGATCTAAGAGAACATCATCATGAAGAGGTACAAAGAATTTGTAGAGATTTGTTTAAATTGAACTATTTTTCGTATTCGTTATTTTCGTAAAATCGTTGACTACCCCAACACTATTAGTTTTAGTATGGTATCATTATTTTGCTTTGAACCGTCAAACAACTTCATCGAATTAACGGTCCAACTATAGTTATATAAAAAAAAAGGAATGTAAATTAACTTGATTCTCATGTCGTCACATAATCATGATTACCTACTTAGTATATCTAATTTATTTGTACAACCAATCGTCATGTTTGTATGCTATATTAAGTCTGTATGTGCTATGTCAAGCTATGTAGTAGGGAAAGCTGTGGGTTCCGCAGTTAAACAAGTAATTTTGTCATATCCGTTTGTCACAATTATGCCCTAACCCTCTCTGAGATTTAAAAAGTATGTTTAAAAAAGCTGCAACATTTCAGGGACTAGCATTTGATCTCAACTTTCGTTTTAAATTATATCGACAGGCTTCAATGAATACATTTGGGAGACATGGTGCACCAAGTTATCTATCAGTTGGCTTCATTCAAACTTACTAGGCGACTGCACAAATATATTTCTGGCAATGTGTGAGAATCTCTTAAAAAATATATTTGTTCTTGGATTAGTATTGTATTAAAAAAATGGAGAGCGATTACGGAAACCTTAATGCGTGGTTCGACATGCACTTTACAGGTTTTTTACTATTCCACATAGCTAGAATATTTTGCTTATTCGTTTAGCTGTTGCTTGAATAATACCATATGCTTGCTGATTCTTTAGACTTTTCTACTTTTGTTCTGGTTTAGTGCCAAATTCTAATTTCTAAGTATGGCTTCTCCATCTTGCTGGATTTTGTGCATCTTCTACAGTTTAAATGTTTACTCTAATATCCCGCCAAATCTCATATCAAAATACTTCGCTGCTTTATGTTGGCTTTTCATTGCTTACGTAAACCATATTAAGTAGACATAAATATTATATGATATAATTTTTACATTTATGTAAATTCAGATTATTTCCATAGATCCATTTCTTTGATGGATAGTATTGGCTGATGATTCATGATCCAAAAATTAACTAATGTTCCACAAAGTACCTAATAAAAATCAAACAAATCTAATTTGTAACACTTTAAAATATAATTATGTTAAGGTGCGTTCAAATATACGAAACGTGCATAGAGCAATAACAGAGATGGAAGTTATAATTTAGTAGAGAGTTCTGTCTTATTTTTGCTCCCTGGTATTTGAGTTTTAATGTGGTCGAATACCAAAATAATGTATAGAAGGATTCATGTTCTTGCTCTATGCTCGTTTGAACAAACGCACCTTCTGCTTTATCAAAATATTTAGAAAGGAATTTTAAAATACATTAAGCTGATTAAGTTATTGTTTTGAATTTTAAACTAACGTTAATATATTATTATTTATGTAACATAATATTTTTGCCTATTAGCTGAGTAAATAATATTTTATTCCGTATAACTAAATGGTACTTATTGTAAAAGTAAACGCAAACCGTTTACCCGGGAATCTGCTTATTCGATATCAGGGTCGTGCAGGTCAACGGTTATCTGTATTTCAGCAAACTAGATATTTATCCGTGTCAAAGAATGTAAACACGAGTGTGTACTTAGACGATTTCTTTACTGGTGTTATTATTGTTAGGGCACGCATAACGGATGTGAAGAGGGCGAAGGGAGCGGCAAGCGTCACCTGAGCGCGCCGCCGACACGGCAACCAACGCCTGACCTGCTGAACGGCAATAGCAACCATAGTACTGCTTCGCTGCCTGAGCGACGCAGGAAGGTGGCGAGACCCAGACCTGTCAGGTAAGCGCTTCAGATATTCATTTAGCATTTATACATATATATACACATGTCTTACTAATGAGTAACGACTATTGTATTTAAACTACTTCCTCATTATGCGGAAACATACTAAACAGTAACATAATTTTCTATTTCGTCACATGATGATAAGGCCTGGATAGATTAACTACACTTTCTTAGCAGCATTTTCACTTTGGTAGACTGTATTGGCAAGTAGTGAATCTAGCCCTTTATTAGTGATCATAATATACTACGTGTATATGCAAATTTTACTAATTTACCAGTCTGATATTACGTCAACTTTAAAGACCGCCATATTTGCCCGAGAATATGAACCCTTTCCACATCAGAGTCGCATAAAACAGCATATTGCTTTTCTATGTTCTTTCTTTGCCTATGTTACATACAAATAGATTACTGTAAGTGTGTATTGCCAATAAGGTAATTGCTTTTAAAAATGCACAAGAATTATCTTTTTAAAGAAGGTACAGAAAGGAAAATAAAACACATCGATGAAACAATGGAAGAGACGACCAGCTTTCTCAAGTTTTGGGCGTGTTTTGTCATTGTTGTGCGAAACGGACATTGTAACGAGTGATGTCTAGTTACCAATGATACTTCTAATATATCATCATTCAGTGCTGTCTTTGTCTAGTCTGTCCACTATTATAAATAGCTTATAAGTTGGGTATTTTATTCAATATTTCACTCGATTTTTTACTGTTTCTTGTAATTTTTTAAAGGGGTAGGTATCGTTATATGTAACAATATAATTTGTCGTGTATCTTATTGTAGGTGTAGTTCGACTATAATAGTACTTTATGATATAAGTGTGCTATGTTGGTCATTACAGTCGAGGCGGTATAGTGCGCGCGAGCCGCAGGCGAGTGCGATAAGTGAACCGAGACTGTATCAATGCACACGCGTATCATACGACGTTTTTCGACACACTTGCGAGGAAAAAAACAGACTTGTATTGTTATTAACTTTTAATTATTGAAACAATTAGTGAAAGTACAATTCTGAAAATGATACCGAACAGTTTTTGTTGACATTTTTACAGTTTGTGTTATGGTATTGGTATATCAATATCATTTTTGGTCTTAACTGTGCTTTTTAACATGGAATAGATACACCAAAGCGAGCTGGGCTTGTATTTATTTGCCAGTTCATTGAAGTAAGCCAATAATATGTTCACAGAAAATAATTGGGCATTTTAGCTGATTTTCCATTGTATGAAAGTTTCGTAAGCCGCTAGGTATTTCTCTCTAGATTTTGGTGGCAACAGGCTATCACATGCGCTTCGTGCCTCGATTAGTATTTCCGGCGGCGTCAAATCTACGTATTGCTCTTCTTCCCTACTTAAAGTCGACATTTTTGATAATAATCAACCACACAGCGAAAACGTTAACAAATATTTATGGAAAATGGCGTGCAAGTTTCTTGAGTTTCTTTTTCTTTTCGCGCCGCGCCAGCGATGTGCGCGCAGTTTGGAGCAAGGGCACGAACAACATCGACATACAGCCAATATTAAAAATATAATACAGCGAATATTTTCGTATTTATAACATAACTTATTGTGAATTATGAATAATTTGATAAAATTAAATGTTTATTATCATATTTTAATTAACACAGTTTATTTATTCTTTTTTTATAAAAAAGTTTACTATTTTTTAGGCATAGGTATAAACGCTTTACTAAGATTGAAAAAACATGTAAAGTAAAATACGTAGACATAATTATATCATTAATCTGTGGTACATTTTACCGGACTAGTCCGCAATAAGCTACATTACGGTCCTAAAAGCGGTCCAATAAGAGCCACTTTATGAGCAAGTGTGTTGAAAAAACATTTGTCCGTACAGAGGCGAGAACGGACGGACGCGAGCGCGCGCAGCGGTGGCAAAGCGTCGCGTGGTGCGCCGCTCCAGCGACGAGAGCGACGAGGAGTCCAGCGGCACTGACGACGCGCCGCCCGGACCTGAACCTGCACCGCGCGAGTGGGGCGCGCCATGGGCCTCCTCCTCCGACTCCAGTCAGTACACACCGACACATTAAAACTTTACTAGCTTAGCCGTAACGCAGTGGAATGTGTGTTTGAACACCGTAGAATATTTTGTTACATATTCAACCTAAAAAGTAGTCTTTACATTTTAATATGCTTATTCCTAGACACGAATTGTTTTTGTCCTTACGGCTGGTGATTACAGTGAAAACCGTATTAATAGTCCACCGTCTAGGCGTAAATGAATCATTAGGCTGTCACCTGTAGTATTTATATGGCCAATACCAGATCGCAGCCGGCGGCCGGCTAGCAAGCGCAGCGCGTCGGCCGGCGGCGCGCGGCGGCGTGCGGCCCGCGCCAAGCGGCGCCGCGCCGCGCCCGCCGCCATCGCCGGCCTGGACCTGCTGCACTCCACCACGCTCGCCTCCACGCTGCACAACGGCGCCGTGAGTATACCTTATCTCAGGTATCGTATGTCAGTAGGGCACCGACGATGTTTTATATCATTTGATAAAAAACAGATCTGTTGCTCTCGAATTACCACAAATCTGTTTTTGACGTTTGTTTATTCGGCACGCGATACCACAGGATACTGAAAAAGATCAAATCTGAATTCACAATGATTCAAAAAATTGTTTTTTTTCTTTCTTTATGTTTTAAGGACTCTCGTCCATTAGTATTATGATTTATAAATCTTTAAGGGCTCTACAACTACAAACTTTCCGATTCCAATCATAGGATAAAGTAGCCCAAATATAAATTAGTTGTGTAGAGTCCTTTAGATATTGTCCTTACAAAGATGACGTAATCCCAGGTAACCGCGCCGCCGCCGGGCTGTGTGGAGCAGCGACTGTCGGCGCTGGGCGTGGCGCTGCAGCCGGCCTCGCGCCTGCACTCGGAGCTGGACATCCCGCGCTCGCCGCACACGCCCTACAGCCTGCAGCTGCTGCTGGACATGTTCCGCGATCAGTACCTCGCCTTCATCACGCGCATGAACACGCCCGAGTATGCCCGCGAGATACGACAGCAGATCGAAAAAGAAAAGGTAGCGTCCGAGTTCTCTTGTTTATCTTTACTCATGTTTTGCTATATACTTTTTGGTGTTTATACAAACAGCGTGCGCTTTCCCTATTCATGTAGTATAAAAGCATTAATTACTAGAAAAAAACTAATAGATTTGGTACCTGGTTGCATAAAAAACTAAAATTTGTTATACCAGAGCGAAACAAAAATAATTGGCAATTTACAAACCCTTTCGTTTACCGTGTGGTGCTTTTAAAGATATAAAATCTTTTAAATAGATAAATAACATCTATGGAGTCTACAGTAAGGCCTCGTTTATGGAGACGCGGGATCCGCCGCGCATTCCGCTGCGTACTGTCATAATTTCCATCTACTACTAAAAATACGATTTTCCCCTTGACCGTTCATTGTTGCGGTCACTGGGAGGCCCATGTTCAGCAGTGAACGTTTACGGACTGATATGTTTTTTTTATTTTTATTTATGGATTGTTATACGTCTTTGAATTATCCGCTTTACGCTCTTCATCACGATCCGTGCTAAGTTTCGCGTCTACCATAAACGGGGCCTAAACCGCATGTCGTTTGTAAGACCACGAAAAAGTCAGTGTGTATCTACGAATAAGTGTGTATAGATATAAAGTTTAAACCCAAGTATTCGATACAGGAGAGGAACCAGAAACTGAAGTCGCGCGCGTCTCAGTTAGATAAACAGATCAACGTGCTCATAAGCGACAGTGTTGCTCTGTTAAAGGCGCGCATGAGTGAGCTGGGTATACACGCCAATAACACCGTGGATCTGTTGGCCAAAGCGAAGGAGATTGTGGGCAGACATAAGGAGTTGCAGAGCAAAGCCAGCAAACTGCAAGCGCAGGTATTCTTCTTTGTCTAATTTGTTTGAGCCATAGTATCGTGCATTGAAAAAAATCAGTATATATTGTAACGTCAAAGATTATAGTGACCGGATGCCACCCCTGCTTCTGTCCCTAGGTACTTTCGCTCTTATAGCTCTCTATCACTCGGTCATGCACCTGATAGATAGTACGGTCTCGGTTTCGCGACGGCTTAAAGTCATTTTCGAAGAGTACGTACATCACTACAGTAGATAAAACGGTACTCCTCATTTCATTATTATATTCCGTTTTTTTTTTCTTTTAATTTGACGTTTTTGTTTCTTCAGATACCTATTATATGTAAATTATATCATACCATATTCTGGTAACTTAAATTTTATTGTTTATATTTGTATAAATTGATGTTTATAGCTACTTGTTTAATTGAATGCCATTTTAATTTTCTATGTACGATATTATGTCAATGATTTTTATTTTAAAGTACATAATATTATGATATATGTATTTATAATATGACGATTAATACCTGTAGTCATTGTTTCATTATAATTTTCTTATTTTTAGGTGAATAATATTGAAACTGACCAAACAATGCTCGTTAAACAAAGAACGTTTGAGATAACGGAAAAGTATCGTCAGTTGGGCCATATACCGCCCGACGTGGAGATCACCCAGAGCATTGCTCATGATTGTATTTTGAAAGAAATATCGGCTACATTAGCGCACCGGAAAAGGTTGCATGCACAGGTAGGACATCTTCAAAACGAAATTGTTCAAATGGAAAGATCAAGTGAACAAAAAGTTGTGGCGCCTACCGTACCTGTTGCTACAGTAAAACCTCATACGGTTAATTCTAAACCAAGGAAATCTAGAGAGCATAGATCACGATCGCAGGAGTGGCCTGACGTTCCTGATGTCGGGAAAATCGAGGAGCAGAACCCAGAGATTCTCGCTCAGAAAATATTGGAGACGGGGCGGCAGATCGAAGCTGGCAAGATCACTAAGCCGAACATCATAGTTAACGGGTACCCGAGAGAATCGGAGAGGCACGTCGACCATCACCGACATGCAAAGGCAGTCGTGCCTATACATAGGGCTCAACCGCAGAGGCCGGGCCAGCCGCCGCCTAACCTCGTGCACAGGCAGTCGCCCGTCAAGCCGCAGAAACCCCTCAACGTCGTCGGAAAGGTACAGGAATCACCGAAGGTGATCAATTTCGAGGACAGACTCAAGAGCATAATAACGTCGGTGCTGAACGAGGACCAGGAGCAGCGGAAGGCGTCGCGGCCGGCTCAGAGCCACGCGTACACTAACGGGTACGTGCGGCCGGGCGCGCACGCGTACGCCCCGCGCGGCGCGCCCGGCTACGTGCGCTCGTCGCGCGACCTGCGCCGCGAGCGCTACCCGTACGAGCGGCGCGACGCGCGCGGCCCGCACCCGGAGGCGGCGCAGCCCGACTACACGCAGGTGAGGCCCGCCCCGCACGCCCCCCCACACATGTATGCGCGCCGAGCTGACAATAACTGGTGTCCGCCTGCAGGTGTCCCCGGCCAAGCTGGCGCTGCGCCGCCACCTGTCGCAGGAGCGGCTCACGGCGCCCGGCGCGCGCACCATCGGTGACCTCGTCAACGGAGAAATTGAGCGCACGCTCGAGATCTCCAATCAGAGCATAATCAACGCGGCCGTCAACATGAGCGCACGGTATCACGAGCCCGCCGCTACCAATCAGCCGCTCGAAGGTAGGTTATCTCCCTCTCTGTACATTAAGGTTATACATTACGGACTCTTAAGTACGATTCGCACATGACAGCCCGTATTCGGCAGCTGCGACCGACGTTGAATGTAGTCTGAAATCCCGAATAATCGTGCATCTGCACCGTATAAGCTCTGAATCTGATGGATCAGTCAGCTAGACTGCAGAGGCGCACGGGGTGCCGCAAAAGCTCGTGCAAAAAAACTTCGTCATGATACGTCATGTCTATTCCCTTGAGTGCAATGAAAATTGCACTTCCGTCCGTTATTAAGAAGCGCGTCGAACCGCGCAATCTGGTGTGAATCGTACTTAATTTGACTTCAGTGATGTCTTTACAGCATAATATTATGAAATGAATTATTATTATTGAATGGTTTATTTGTATAAGTCTAATATTTCATTTTCCGATGTTTCCTACCCGGCTTATGTCTGATAGAAACATCGAAACAAATCATTCGGTGGTCGATTCTAACATCGCACCCGTGGCATGGCCGTCCTTTTGTAATTTTTATGTTTAACTATATTACAAATAGAATCATATTTATAGATCGTAATGGATTGTGTATGTTAACGAGAATGTTCTGGTCGGTAGGTCTAGCGGCTTGCCTGCAGGCTCGCGTGCTAGCGTCCGAGTATTGGCGCGGCCGAAACGGAGCGCCGCCCGGCCCCACCGACGACGAGCCGCCCCGTCGCCGCACCCCGCCGCCCGACCCGCACTCCAACACGTCCACACCACTCGTGGACGAGCTGCCCGACGGCGCGCGCCCGCCAGGTACCGCCCGCGCCGACGCCGACCCGGCCGGGCCCGCGCCCGCCCGGCCAGACCCACTCACCGCCCGCTCCGTTACAGAGGGCGAGGCCGGCGAGGAGGTGGACGAGAGCAAGTGGCAGGACCGGATAGCTTTCCGGTTCGACCAGATCATATCGTTCGCGTCGACCGCCATGGAGGACAAGCGGCGGCGGTCGGACGAGGCGTGCAACACGTCGCCCGACTCGGGCATCGGGCACGGCGAGGCGGGCGCGGCGGCGGCGGCGGGCGCGGCGCGGGCCAGCGGGTCCCCGCCCGCGGCGCACTTCAAGAAGAGGTTCTTCCGGCGCGAGCGCTGGGGCGCCTGGGGCGGCGCGGCGCCTGCCGTGGACTGGGAGCGCCCGCCCATGTGACGTCGTAAGCCCTAGCGCCGCCGCGCGCGCGCCCCACGGCGCCGCACGCTCTAGCGCAATTATTGTAACTAGCACTGCCGACAGGGGACGCTCGTTCGATTGTATTCTATGTAAATAGGGTCGGTCCCGCCCCGCTCGACTCCCCCCCCTCGGATGTTGACTGTCGATTTTTGTTATTTTTTCGAATATATAATGTAATTATGTATATTACTGAGTTTATTTTTACGTTTAAGATGTGTAATTATTTAATGGTAGTTTTATGTCGCCGTTTCGTTCGGTGACGTCGAGACGTTTGCGCCGTGGCGGATTGTATTTCATGTGTTCATTTAGGTCTTAGAGTCTGAAATACATGATTCGGTGACTTTGCAGCGGATCATTCTTGCGCCGGTCGTTTGGTGAATGTTTGTTGTTTTATGTGTTTTGTTTGTCGATGTTACGGAAGCTCTTGTCTGAATAATGTTAATCATTTCTTTGGGAAATCTTAAATTTTTAATATTGTACTTACTTGTATCGAGTTTGTATACATAGAATAGATCATTATGAATTTTCGTACGTATCGAATCGGAGAAGTATCGCATTAGGAACTTTTTAGTAAATTATAGCGCAATTATCAGTGTAATAATATTGAGAACTATCTCATAATTGTCATATTCGAAGCAATGAGGTCGTCAATCGTCCTGTGATACACAAAGCACCATTATTGTTATCTTTTCAGTATATGTGTGATTACAATAACTTAACTAATTCTTATATTTAGGGACAGTACTGTTTTGATGATGACCATAATAGGTAGTTCGTTAGATTGTAAAGAGAATCAATTTTATTGCTAGTAAAGCCAGTAACTAAATTGTATAGTGTACTAAAAGCTTAAACTATGATTAAATCTAACGTGACTCTCATTTTAAAGTTTTCCCAGAGAAAATCCATGGTGCAGTTAAGTAGATATTGCATAGTATAAATTGACACGCTATTTTTATACGGGATTATTTTAGATAAGGTTATGCCCCATTTCAACTCGAGTGTTATGAAAGTTATAAGAAACTTGTGTATGCGTGCTGTCCTCCATATTTTCAAACGAATGGGAGTATATAGTACACAAATGTGATAAGTCGTGTCTCTTTATATAATCAATCTCTATAAATTGCTGCTTAAGAAACAATCTGCTACTTACGGTCTCTTGACAACTGACTTTACTACGCGGTATTGCTTCTTAAGCTACGATATTTTATTATTTACTTTTTCAAAACTGTACTTTATATATTTATGTATTTCACATCATAGTTACGTCTTATTTTGGAAAATGTGTACAGACTATGTGAAGACAGTGCTGTAGCCACATCCTCTGTTGTTTTAAATATTCGAAATGTAATGTAATTCTAAAAACCTGGTAATCTAATAACTTACAACAGACGCGCATACACAAAAATAACGACTATCTTTTGGACCTCTATTCGATATATCCTGTCAATGAGTACATTTCTCCTGAACTCAATAATTTTAGAATTCCGCAATATAACAGTCCTAGAAATATTTCTGTTAGATCTCAAAAACTACAGTATACAGAATCACTTGTTGTTTCTATACTGATAAAAACTACCTTTGAAAAAATAATCGAATAGTATGCTTTCCTTTATTTCGACAAAATATGCACATTATGTAGATATATTTCGTTAGACACGTTATAGCTATAATTATAGGACCAAAGAGTTTCTGGCAACGTGCCTAATTGTATCAATTTTCTCCATGCCCCCCAATATTCCATATTTAATTTATTCCTGTGTTTACAATACCAATTGCAGCCCTGTTTATGCTACACGGAGATATAGTCGCGAAAGCTGCGAACCGTGTATCATTTACTAATTACATATTTTGTACACTCTTATACGAATTCCCAGTCAATTGTAATTTTGCATTAATTCACTGCAGACATTTGTATACTTTACAAAGGAGGGGATGGCAAGTAAAACCTAAGGCACTGACACATGATAACATGTCAGTATTTAGACACTCAAAACCCACATCCACATTATTGTACCCGAATACAATAATAATAATTAACCAACCCTTCTTTGGATCTTTATACTTAATATTCATAAACATATCTGCGTTCCTTTGGGGGTTTTTATACAAGTTACTTTGAATGAGTCTGTTTAGGTGACGAGCCACAAGTAACTTAGGAATAAACTTTTTTTCGCTCATGACGATTATCCGCCTCTTAGGAATAAGATTTAACAAAAATAAGCAATTTGTTATGCAATGGGGTCTCTGAAGTCATTGTTGATATTCGAAAATAGTAATGACAGTTTTTTACTTTCATTCGATAAAGCACTTAATTAAAGATTTGTGTGTAATAAAGTTTGTAATTCGAATCTGTAAAAATGTGATTGTGTCGTAAAAGTATAAGAACCGACTTGTTTCCTAACCAGCTCAATGAGCGCTGCTATTTATAAGGGATCTTCTAGTTCGTCACATATAATAACATCGAGTACTCATAATATAAAATAATAGTATAAATTACATGAAAGTCTTGTCGAAAGACCTTCGACTAAATCAGATGACGAAAATTTGGTGGTAGTTACTGGGTTTCGTGCCCAGTATCTATTATCTTGTGCGTAAAGAATAAAAATATGTGACTAAACTAAGGTTTGACCCGGTCCCAGATTTCGAATTTGAACCGGCTGACTTTGCACAAACGAGTTCGTTCGTTTAAACCTAGGTTATCGTAATCTCGGTAATAGCATCGATCAGTGGGTATTGCAGCCTTATATTCTATAATTTAGACATAAGTCTAAAAGTCTGGACGCGCGTAACGTATTAATATCGGAATGCTTAGAAATTATATTCGTTTCAGAATAATTAATAGGTAACTAGATCGTATTTATAACGAAATAAACATAAGACTTTTGTTGATTACTTAATCACGTGCACTGACGTAAGCAGATAAATTGTAGGAAATTAATCAATATATCCACATTCAATCAAAGCTCACAACAAATAAACATTACATTAACAAATCAAAACAAGAATGAATCAAGATTTTTGGAAGAGTTATTTCTTTGGGATTATCAAAGTGTTTGTATTAGTTATTTTATTTAATATTATGGCCACGGTCACTAAGAGAGACGTTAATGAAGTCGGTACTATTTTTTTTAAGTTGTTTTTGTACAGTATATTTACTTACTGTGCACGGTGTACTGTTTTTATTAATAAGATTTAAAAAAAAAACAAAATTGTATGATTGTAATAGTTAATTAATTGAGCAGTTTTAATAATTTGAGATCGATGAATATTACATTCTGTAAATGCGAATTTCCAGACATGTTTATAATACATGGACGACTCTGTAATTGTAAAAGGTTCTAAATTCTAAACCATGGTTATGTTACTATATAAAACAGGACGGTTATAAAGCGTGTTTAATATGAAGTGTCGTTTCATGTATTTTAAACATTGGGGTGCACTGGTTTGATTGTGCCTGAAAAACTCATCAATGCCGCTCCAAACCTCAAAATTATGTATTTGTATATTGATAAGTAAGCTTAAAAATCTAATCTGAAGTAGGTACCAATAGTAATATAGTGTAATGTCGGCAATAAAATATCTATTTTGGTCGGATTAACTCGAAGAGTGATTACATTATTCAGTTATGATTAATTTTATTTTTTGATGGGGAATAATGAGCTAATCTGTGTGACGTTATAGTGTCTAAAATAGTACAAATGAGAAGACTTATCGTCGTAAGCCTCGGACTATTCAACATGCAAATGCTAGGTTTGAGATGTATCCCTGTGTACTAGTTTTATTTTGTACTAAAAGTTAAAAATAAACGAATAATTATATTGCCTTTTTGTTATTATCCATCACTATCCTCTGATTCCAATTCAATATATCTATGAATTCATTATTAAAATACTGACTGCTGGTTTTTATAATGTGTACGAATCGCGAAAGTTTAAAAACAATACATGATTTTTTAGGACAGTCGGTTAATTGATTGTATGGTTAAAACTGAAGGGACGGTCTTTAGACGACCATAACTTGAGAACTTCACTGAAGACCAAGCCGTGCGACTTGATGTCAAGTCACTCTTTTGCTCTTCTTTTAAGTAGTAAAGAGTGCAAATAATTATGAATACGGCAATAGTTTTCGTGAGCATTGTAAACTACGATGACATGCGATTCATGGTAGCCTAGAATCTAGATTACAATTGCTCTGACTGCTCTTTTTTATTTAATACTAGACTATTACCCGCGGTTTCACCCGCATCTTAGGGGAACTACTTGATGTACCCGGATAAAAAGTATCCTATGTGTTAATCTATGGCATAGTCTATCTGTATGCCAAATCCCATCCAAATCCGTTCAGCCGTTTTTGCGTGAAAGAGTAACAAACATCCATACATCCATCCATCCATACAGCCTCATAAGTAAGGATAAAAATAGTCTCTACAGCAGCAGCCCGAACCTCGCAGTAAAATGCCAAAAAATAATAATGTGAAAGTATGCAAAATACACTAGCCTAGTCGTAGACGACACAGGACGTCCCACGGATATGCCACATGGAGGGAAAGTACCTTGAATATTGTAGATGGAACATTTTACTGAAAGAAGACATTATTTGAATTTAAAAAACAATTTAAACTGCATTCATAGATATTTAAATAATTACATGGTTGAACCGGGAATCGAACCCGTTACATGAGAAAAATAATCACACTGTAGCTTTATCATACCGATCGAAAGGCTTCATCATAAGGATAATTTTTTGCTAAATAACATAGTGTCAAAAATAAAAGGAAGACCATGAATTTTAACATTTTTAATACAAAATTTATCAAATGCTCAAAATTAGTCCCTTCCTGTTGAATACATTATTTTATCATGCACTTAAATTATAATAGGGAAATGATGCGTACTTCTCAAGTGGGCACATTTATATAGGTACTATGATAATGTCAGTTGTATGTCCTTACGGCAATGTCAACTTTTCATTTTTCTGAACAAAACTTCACATCAAATGTTTCAGGGACGCCCTGTATAGTAACACCCTCATTTTGCCGTTATGTTTAAGTACCATGTAATAGGCGACGAGCCTATTACCATCAACCAGGGACAAATCCAAACTCTGGTCTGCTACTTAGGATTTCCACACGGAAAAACCAATAAGACTACCCGACCTGGGGATCGAACCTAGGACCTCACGATCAGCAGTCGCGCTTATCACCACTAGAGCAACGAGGTAGGGTTAAAAATATCGTCATTGCGCGTGCAATACCGCGGAAGAGCAGTTTGTAAATACCGCGTAACAGCAAAAAGTGCAAAATTGAAATTTCGCGGCTACAGATCCTTATCGCTGATGCGCTTAAACTACTTTCAGAAATTTAATTAGCCAAATAGAAACCTCGTATTTCAATTAAAACAATACCGCGGAACAGCACTAGTACACTGTACTTGTGTTTGAAGTTGGCGGCAAGTCCGCGTATTTACGGGATGGGCGAACAAGTTGAAACACGATTAGTGTATGCTCTCAAAAATAATAATTTTGTAGTGAATAACAACCACGTAAGGCCTCATTTACGGAGACGCGGAGCGTCGCGCCGCGATAAACACCGCGTTAGATGCGGCGGTGCCAGCCGCGGGCGCGGCCGCAAAAAACGCTCCATTTCAAGCAAACGCGTCTAAAATCGCTTCTCCGTAAACACACTCATACAACGCCATATGTTTGAACTTTGAATACAGTGCGGGCCGCGCCGCACGACGCGACGCGACCGCAGAATACATTCGCGCGACGCCCCGCGTGTCCGTAAATGAGGCCTAAGTACGTGTTTATTCTGTATAGTGTTTCGTTTCTAATATGTTTATGCTCCAATAGAGTAATTAAGTATAGTTCTTTAATATTTTTAAGATTGTGAGTGGTAATAACCTATAACACGTAGTTACGCGGTATTGATATTACATTATAAAGGTGGACGCACGCTTATCAGAGCTGCCCGAACGAATCGAAGTCAAGGAGGCCTCGCACATCTATCCGCATCGAAAGAATCGACCGCGCCGAAAGAATGGAACGCGCCGAAGAAATCGTTTCTACCTACTTCCATTACACCTGCCGCACTGTTATTACATCACAGAGTAACAGTAAGTATAGGTCTACCAGAATCTGATGGCAAATAGGGAAATTAAACTTTTTTGTGGGTAACACAAGGGTAATTTGAATAGTCTTGATACTTGTAATTTTTTTCTTTAATTTCTTCTTCATCTTCTTCCTGCCCTTTTCCCACACTAGATGGGGTCAGCACAACATGTATTTCATAAATCCATGTTGTTAGAGGTTTTGGCTTATTGTTTTATGTGACCCAATGTGCTTGCTGATATTATGCAGTGGGTCCCAAAATGATATGCTGATATATGGTTTTTTGCAATTTTATTGTAATGGAAAAGGAAACCTTGTTAAAATAAGTATGTTTATTAAAAATGTTTGAACAATAAAACATTAATCAGAACTGGAAAATGTATCAACTACAGTCATACTCGTTTTGACAAGTGACATGTTGACATTGCCATATGAAAACCACTATTTGTTATTAATTTTTAATGCCATGAGATTATGGTTGACCTATAGTAACAGTAACAGAGATAACAGATACCTATCTTATTTGACCTGTTATAACCCACCTCTAACGCAACTGATAGAATGCGAGCGCTTCGGACGAGTCGATCGCATCAGCCGCGCCGAATCTGATGACGTCATCCGAATTCTTCTAGGATTTCTGGGGTTCTTCCCGATTCGGACGATTCGACGCGGATAAGTGTGCGAGGTTTCATAGGATTTCATACAAGTAATTCTAAAATTCGATTCTTTCGGCTCCTTCGCTTCTTTCGGCTCTGATAAGTGTGCGTCCACCTTAATAGTTGTGTTTGTCATTTACGCGGTTTGTCTGATGTAAGATTTTTTTTATACTAGCTGTGTCCTCACGGCTCCGCCCGTAGCCTGTTACTCAGTGATAAAGTAGCTTTCTAACGGCAAAAGAATTTTTGAAATCGGTCCAGGTAGTTTTTAAGTTTATTCGTTACCTACAAAAATACAAATCTTTCCTCTTTATAATATTAGTATAGAAGAAGGAGTTTAATTTTGTATGTTTTTTTCTACGATAATTTATCATAATAAATTGAAATTAATAGTTATAATGATGTACTTATTTTAAGCCCTCGTATCTGCTAAAATTATAATATTTTTAATGTCATTTGTTGGTACAAAACCGCGTAATCGACTTTACACGAAATCTGAACAAGTTCTTAGTTGTTTTTCGTTAAATTTCCATAAAATAAGTAGCAAAGAAACTGCTACAAAGTTCAGTCGGTAATATAATTATGAATTCCCAAGTTATTAATTTTATTTTTCTTCGTGTAAAATTCTAAAAATGTAGATACGCGGTATTTACAAACAGCTCTTTCGCGGTATTGCACGCACAACGACGATATATGATTAATATATTTTTCTTTTGGCAATATTGCTATCAGATTGTCATTAGTCTGTTGTCAGTTGTCACTTTTAGTTGAGGGAGTGGATTTGGATTAGATTGTCAATTTGTTTGTCATGGAGTCAGCAGTGGCAATTTGCCAACTACATAATATTTCTTTCGTTTTCCTTCTCGGTTAAAAATTTGTGTTGATTAAAATTATTGCAATATGATTAATTGATGAAAAATAACCAGTAACAATATTTTATTTTGATTGTTACTACGATTTGCGTATGAGTCTTCGTGTTTTATTTATGTTTAATATTTAGTTCTATACACTTTGTGTGCGGTACCAATGAAATGCAATATTCGTGAACTTGCTCAACTGAGCGATCAACCTTGTGTTATTGAAGGAAGATTAAACTATAAAAAGATTTCTAATGGCGGTTATCGCAATCAGACAGGTTTGTATACCTTATGGCACTTAGAATAACCTTTTTTTTTTTTAAATTATTATTAAATAAATTTGCCTGGTACACAACTACTATGAGTACGTTTTCCTTAAAGCTATTTCGGAATGAGTCATTAAAATTAAGGGAGACATTGTGCTTTCGATATAACATAAGCTAACTAGAAATCCTTCGTGTTAAATTTACTCACTCTGTTCTATCACATTCATTATCATTATGATTTCTTAAATATGCTTGATCTCCAATTAAATGTAAA
This sequence comes from Amphipyra berbera, assembly GCA_910594945.2. Classification (NCBI taxonomy): domain Eukaryota; kingdom Metazoa; phylum Arthropoda; class Insecta; order Lepidoptera; family Noctuidae; genus Amphipyra; species Amphipyra berbera. The sequence goes on along the minus strand of OU343122.1, from coordinate 9,409,138 downwards.
GTATTTCCAAATCTGATTGTGTGTTGTGGACAGATATTAGATTTAGGAATAACTTTTTCCCTGTAGTGTGACTATCTAAGGCTAAAAATACATAGTACATACTGACAATGGTTAAAAAGATTTTTTTTATTAATAACTTATATAGGTTCCTAGTTGACTTTATTTTTACTTTGGATTCTTTCGTTGTTATTTGATGTATTCACTCTCCTTTTAGTTGTTTCTATATTGTGTTTATTTCATTTCAGTGTTTAAAGAAAGGTGGTTTCGGCTAATTAATAATTATTTATTTTATTTTAAAATAAGCGAGATGGGTAAATTCGATACAAAAAATCCAGCTGGAATGTTTGTATTAGAAAATTCTTCAATACAGATGGAACATGGGCAGAGCATACCATTCTCATTTTCAATATCATTTATGTAAGTTTTTTGTTTTACCTTAGCATTTATTATGAAAATGTCAATACTTGACAAAAAGTATTTAAGTAAGTAAGCCCACTAATTTTAACAAAGCTATTCACCTATACAGTATTTATTTTAAATCCAATTAACCTTCATGGGTATAAACAAGAACCTTGATTTAAATTCTTGGAATCGAAATGTTTTTTAATAACTTTCAACTTCATATTACAGAGATGAACCTGAAAAACGACATGTATTTGCTGCACGTGCTGAAGATAATGTGGTACAATGGGTGATGAAACTAAGAGCGAGCTCATATGAATATCTGCGCAATAGGCTCCATGCCCTACAGTCTAAAATATTTGCAATCACTGGGAAGGTAAACATTTATACAGTACTATTATGGGACTCAGGTTACATTCAACAGGGCATTAAAATAACTTTGAATATTTTGTAATCCAGCAAAATGTGGGACTTGAAATATGTTACTTAATGCTTATCTTATCTGAATTATAATACAAAAAAATGCTCTTAAGGATATAATAAGTTATTGATTAGATAATTTAGTTGTTATGCATAGATAAACTGTGTGACTACATTATTTTATAAATATTTTATAGGATCCTCTTCTGCTAGTACCAAGAAATGAAGGAGCTTGTTTGTGGGCACCAGCAGTACCATTCTCAACAGCCCCTGCATGCACTGTGAATACAAGTTCATTTAGTTGTCATCTACATACAAATGGTGCATTTACACTTGAAAGAAGCAAGTCAGATGTTCAAGCTCACAGGCATTTCCGTGCAGAATATACTAAAAAGGCTACTTTTTATACTGACGATCACAAAACTACAGCTGAGAAAAGAGAAGAGACCGCTAGTGAAGTGTATTGTCTCGAGAGAAGTAAAACAGCTGCTCTTTTACCTGGGAGTATGAATCCAATTGATACTTCCATATTTGACAATCGACCGCTGTATTCTAGAGCTGCGCCGAGTCCGCCCGTCAGAACAAAACTGTCGCCGAGCACTCGACGAGTTGATATAAACCATGAAGTGAAATTTTTTGCTGAACATGGTAGACATTTAGGTACAACGGGTATTTTAGATGAAGCACCAATTCCGCCTAGAAGAAAAGTATCACCAAAAAATTTGAATGTGCAAAATCCAACAATTGAGATTACTAGCAATAATTCCAGTGGAGACCATGAAGAAGCAAGTGATGATCTGATTAAATTTTAGAATTTCCTGTTGCTGGAAGGGAATCCCACCTATTAATTAAATTATTTAGTTACTTGCCAATTGTATAGCCCTTTAATGTGTTTAGTTGAAAAATATGGAAATCATTAGTTGTATAATGTTTTATAATATGTAAAGAAAATGTGATTTGAAAATAATTTAATTTCATATATCTAATCCTAATAGTTACTATATTGACATGAGTACAATGACTGTACTCATAACAGTGATTCGTAGAATGTATATTAGTATACATTGATATTTTTTTATAATCTAGGTAGATAGATTTTATAAGTTTTATACAAAATCTTACACCAAAAACGTAGATATACAGTCTCACAGAATAGCATTTTTGAAATTCATTTGTATTATTATAAAGCGTTAAATCCACTAGCAAGTTGACTTCTACAACCGACTTTCACTGTGGATTTACCCACAGTAAATCGTCTTGTAGAAGTTTTACAGACTTGCTGCAAGCTGCTCGTGAAGGTTATAACAAAATTTGCTTTCAGTGTAAACAGGTAAGCAAGGGCTTGCTTCAACAACGTGCACTATTTAACTGGCTAGTGGATTTAACGCTTAAGATATTAACTATATACAGAAACGAACTACCTTTATGATGCTATGTCGTAGCTATATTTTTTTAGAGAAATCAGTGGAACACAGTACTGTAGTTGCATTTTGACATTTTTTTTTTTGTATCAATCCTTTTTAGACAGGATGTGGTGCTTTGTGCAAATACGCGTCCAATAAATATATTTAATCTAATTATGATGAATTTTATTATACAAAGTGTTTGGTATTGCACTACCTACCGAAAATTTAACGACGCGTTAAACACTTAATTTTATGGGCAAGAACACCCCCTTTTTGTAATACCAACCCCCTCCGAATGGCAGTCATTTTAATAAATAGCTCCGCAGTAATTTAGATATTCGTTAAAAATATAGTATCCGATCGATCGGTATTGGAATAATGTCAGATTGCAGTATCACTAGCGCGACATGTGTAAATTGTTGAAGGGATTAGCGGATATTTACTGAACTAAACAAAAAAATATTTTGGAGAGTACCCACAAGTACCCACCAGGTCTGAGCACCGTAGGTTAGGATGAACAGGATACACATGTCGACGAGTTTGCGCTTCAGGGAGATTGGCACATCTCCCTTCATTAGCGTCTTCATGGGACAGAGCGGGTCACCCTTTGCTTAACACCTTTTTCTATTTTGAAAGTGGGTCCTGTAGTAAGTTATTGAGTTTAATGTTGGCGGAGCTGTTCTGGTAGATATTTCTTAAAAGGTAGACTTACGATTTTTCAAGTTCCTGGTTTTCTAGAGATCTGAACATTTCGGTGACTAAATAGTAAATTTAAAAAAAATATCTTTTCTTTTCATTGACTACCTTTTTAACCGACTTCTTGCCCTGCCAAATGTAAACCATCTGGTCGGTCATGGAGATCTATATCATCAATTCGACAGGTCATGGTCTGGGAAAACTACTCTGGAGGCCTAGCCTAGTGACTACGACCATTTTGTGCGAGGTAGATTATGTTCATCAGCAGACTGCGATTATATTATACGAATTTGTGTGGTTAAAAATATTTCATCGTTCATAATAATAATTGAGAGGTAAACACAATACTTAGTAATATTAGGTACCTATAGGTATTTCAAGGCTTTCAGTTTAATATTAGGTTACAGTGATAGGCCACGTTCAGCGTGTTAATTTATCGACAGTTTTACTTAGGTAGGTACTTACAATGTTGTAGTGTTGTTCTATATTGCTTTAACTTGTAGAATAAAACAATAGATAATTTAAAACTATGTTTATTGTGTACATTGCTTTAAAAGCTTCATCAACACCCTATCTAAATAACATAAATACATTAAAATTTATCGTATGACGTCCTAGTTAACATAACTATGACGTTTACATACATTTGAGGCACTCTTTTTTTTTAAAGGTACATACAATACTTAAACTTATTACGTATTATGTAAGTTGTTCAGTCAAGACACCGCTTTGACTTCAATCGACTTCCCCCATTGACAGACTTGTCCTGTCGATGGCAGAGTCAAAAGATAGAGATCAGTGACCTAACGTAAATTGTAAGTTGCTTGGACCTAAAAGGTATCACTTAATAGACGTGTAAGTAATAATGAAATGTATATGGAAATAAAAACAATAAAACACCTTAAATACGCTCACTCGCTGAAGTTCGAGACGCATCTTGTGTTACATCTCAGCAGCTCAGCTCATATTTCAATCAAAACCAATGTGGGCGTTTTTGTGGACGCTACGCCCCACATTTGTGTTTACGTTTTATTTTACATGAAGTCTCTTTTACAATTAGAACTATTTCGATTTACGCACCTCCAGGATATTGTATGTAAGTTATTATAATATAAAACTTATTATGTACGTACGTTATAATTTTATTATAATGATACAAATTATGCCATATTATGAATGTCATACATTAAAATATTTTCGTTTGAGGACACTTCTTGTACATATTTTATAACCCAAGAAGTGTAACTTTAAATGTTATATCTCAAATTCAGTATAACATTTTATTCGAAGAAGTGGAGGCACTTGATTGTTGTGACTCCAGCTGCAATCACATAAACTTATGCGCACACATCTATGAACTCCCATATTATATCTACTGTGTAGGTATACAAAACTATTACCTTGATTAACATGATAAATGCGAATGTGTTTGTATGTTTGTTATCCAAATACGACGAACTACGCAACGAATCTCTTTAATGTTTTTGAAACACATACTTCGTATTTTAACGAGACTTCAGATGCGTATTTGGGATTAGAGATTATTTTTCTTTTAGAACTATAACTAGGTACTACATACATAGCTATGACGAGATTCGTTTCATACGGAACATACTACATTGCGTAGGCACCATTCATAAGAGTTACGTAGCCCACGTGTCATCTGATAGATTAGCTCGCCGGAATGCGAATAGAGGCACTAGTTTCAGGTGTAAGTGCGCAATTCGCACATCAGTGTCTGATTGTATCTTGATACCGTAGTGGTAGCGCATCACCGTGGTGAAGTAGCCGTGGTCACGTGACGCCGGGGTTAGTTGCCCGCGCCATAGTCGCGCAGCTCACGGTTGCCGAGCGGCAGTGTCGGCCTGTAGTTGTGCAGCAGTTCCATTGCCTCCACTCCACATGACGCCTCACCGCACTTCAGTTTCCGCATCGAAGCCAACTGAAATCCAATCAGTAATGTCATTAATTAGAATTACAAATCTTTTTGTAGCTGCTTAGGTATAAATCAGTTCAAGAGGAAGTTATTTGAAAAGTGTAATTAACTATTATAGATAGAATGTTCGATAGAACAAGTACATTTTTTATCTGCCACTTAACATTTATAAATTTTAGCAAGCAATACAGAGTTACTCCATTACTGTAATACACATTTAAAAAAACATATTCCACCTAATGAGTATTTGGAAAGTCGTAGAGTAGCTGCTAAAGTAGGTCGTGAACGGACGTCTGCTATTATTTAGCCCGTGGATACTTGAACGCTGTGTGCATCGAAAACCGGTAGACATCGTTTAGTAGTTTCTGTTGCGTCATATACTATTCTTAATCCGATTACAAATTTTAAAAACACTAAGTATCTAAGAATGACTTAGTATGTGGGTTGTAAGGTAAGGATATGTTTATTTACCGCAGGTATTGGTGTCGATTTTGTTGCGCACTTTGACGGAACTAAACGAAGGGTGTTTGTCTCTTTCCGTTTCAATAGAAAACGAAAGTGACAGTTGCGTTTAGTCTTGTCAAAATGTGCAACAGAATCGTCACCACTGTATGTGCTAATATTTAAACTTTGTTTATATACATGCAGTGGCGCGGCGTAGCCTAGACGGGCCCCGTATCAAGATTATTCGGGGGCCCTTCTACGCGACTGCGGCGAGGCCCAAATGGAGAAAACCAAACAAAAAACCATGGTCCGTAGTTGTATGGAGTGTCTGGGATGTGCTGAGTTTAGCGTTAAAGAGTTTAAGAGTTCTGCGTACGGCTTAAGGGCTTGAGTAAGATATTTAACGAATATTTGCTACATATCGGGGCCCCTGAAGCCCGGGGGCCCCGTATCATTGATACGGCTGATACGGTGGTATCTACGCCCCTGTATACATGCCTGTATTCATATATATATATCATGCCTGTATTCCCCGAAGGGTTGGGTAGAGGTGAATAGTAACACCCTCATTTCTCCGTTATGTTTAAGTCCCATGTAATAGGGGCGAGCCTATTGCTATCAACCGGGCACAAGTCCAAATTCTGGGCTGCTACTGAGGAATTCCACACGGAAAAACCCAATAATACTTTTCCTGAACTGGGGATCAAACCCAGGACCTCACGATCAGTAGTTGCGATTACCACGACTAGACTAACGAGGCAGTTTGTCTAGTGGAGTTATTTTTTGTTGTTGTTTATTCAAAGTATTTAGATATAGGATCGATTATGGACGTTTCGTTTTTCCTCAATTTCATCTTATACCTATAGTCCACTATTGATTGAATCAGCCTCTCCATAAACCAAATGGATAGATTCAATGAGCACACTCTTCAAAATACAATTAAGTATTAAAGAAACAATGAATAACTTGTTTTTTTTGTAGGAACTCACTTTCCTTATACGTAGGTAGGTATGGGTATACCTAACTACCATATAATATTATAGATTATTTTCACTAAAACTGCCCTACCAGGAAAGTACTTAATTGTCTTTGTCATTATAAGGAGGATCTACTTATATCAGTACTTGAACATTATCAGCCTATTAAATAATGTGACGAAGCGTCATAATTACTATCAAGCAGCACAATTGAACTAAATACCTTTTAATACGATGCAAACAGTTTGTTTGATATGGCTTAATAATTAAACTTGAACTCACTTGTTCAGCGGAAACTTGAACGGGTTGTTTGAAGAGGATCCATGTGACGGATTCAGTGCATGGTGGGGTCGTGAGGGAGCCAGGGTACGTCCAGTATGCGTTCTGTGGCGGCAGCAGCTTCACCGGGTCCAGCGCGTCAGACAGCGTCACCTTGTCGTTCTTATGAGTGATAAACGGAAGCAACCGAATCACTTTGTCCAATTCATTATGCTTCGAACCAACCTATGGTAAACAAAGATACAATGATTAAAGATATATGTAACATAAGGGTACGAGAATTCAGACTGTCTCGTCCTATAGGGTTTCAAACTCATTGTTTGCATAATTCGCTACACCTATAGTGGCATTGTAAAGGAACGTGTTCATGAAGTAAAATTCAAATGAGACTTATTGTATTCAGATTACGACCTGTTACTGCGGATTACATTAAAAGAGCTGAAGTACCTAGGTATCCATAAAACTAGACAATTAGGTATATAAAGATGTTAGTCGTAGGTAGATCATTTAAACGTTGGCTATTGTGCACGTAGTTTTAGTAGATGCAACTAACGCATCGCCATGTGCACTTCATTACGGAACACAACATTGAAGTTAACAGGATTTTGTTGTAAGGCTTCGATGACATAATCACCTTCTTTGCACGAAGTGCAATATTAACTTAGCGAAATCGCTTTACATGCATACTGATCCCTAGAAGATTAAGCGTTAGTTATGTATAGCGGGAGTAGAGTGCTTGGATCATTACGATGTTCTAGACACTTAACTCACGTACCTAACTCACGTAAAAACTTAATAAAGAATATTATCTTATGTTTTTACAAATATTTACCACATGACATAAAATTCACATAAAATTTTCACATTCTCATAAAGTGATGCTTACAAATCTGAATCCACATTAAGGGTGGAGTATATAAAACGTATTCGAGTGTTTACAAACTCTGCTGTGCAATTGTAAACAGTTTGCTCAAAATAATGTAGGTGTTAGTTATTTTAAAATTGTGGTAAAATATACGCGCTGAGTCATTTCGATACGCATTAGATCGGTTTTTGTTACCTGTAAGAAGTTACAGCCGACATTTCTTACAGAGTGAAGAATAGAGTTATTAGACCAAGAAAGCAACGTGAAATGTTCTTAAAAGAAATGTTTAAATTGTCTTATTGTCATCGCTGTTATGCTGTACGCATTGCTGAGAGAAAGTTACTCTGCAGTCAGGCGAAAGAGCGGCTTGTTATCGCACTCATCTCCGACTTATAATCGTGTATGAAATCAATTCACTTTATGTATTTTAATCTGTAAATATTGAACTTAAACATAATGGACCTGGAATTAGACTTATAACTTTAATAGACATGTTCAAGACAAATGGAATCCCTACTACTTATAAAAAAAACTTTATTCTACTTCAGATAAATGTTCCGTCTCTTGTGTGTCCATGTTACTTTCGCGACTGTGAATTTGACTAGCATATCATTCAAACCTCTTATATCAAATGTGAATAGAGCCTTAACTACAATCACTTTCTGTTGATTCTTTATAACTTCCATTATAATTACTTTTATTTTCAAAAGTTTTATTAAACTTTCTCAATATTTGGGTGCCTCTATATTGTTCCTTGAGATGATTTGAATAAAAACACTTGTGTTTTCGTTTCCATTCATTTAGTTTCAAACAGATTACTTAATACAATTTTAATGAATATAATCAACTTATGAAGAGACTAAAGACTAAACAACGTTTTGGCTGACGCACTAACATAGGTACCTACCGTACCACCTACTACCACGACGTAGATGTAAACAATTTTAACTTGTACCTGAATCGACAAATCGATTGGTCTACAATGTTGCAGTGCGTCAGGATTTCAGGATTGTATGGGTACCAGCTGTTTTTTTTACATACTCCTAAGAGAGACCTTCATTTTATGATACCTAACTAGCTGGTCCATTAGCAAAGTAACTTAAAAGCATAATCTTACCATCAATAGTACGCCTAGAACGGCGAGTCCATCAGGTTGTCCGGCGGCTTCAGAGAAGCTGTTGTACTTGGTGGTATTCCAGTGCACCAGATGCAGTTCCCCGGAGAAGGAGCGGCCGTCCACGGTGTGCTCGGAGCCCTCGCCATTCACTGCGCCCCAGTGGCAATGCCACTGCTGCAGCTTGTACACGTCATGACCGAGAGGACCTCCTCGCAGCTCTGTAAATGAATGGGCTTACTGTTAGTCTATTTATTGTCATGATTTGATGATCATGTTGAAAGTTTGCTAGATATACAAGGATAGTCGGAAAGGGGGTACTAAGCCGCGGGCCACGTAAAGTATCACTGATGACTATTTTAAAGCAAGTGTTAAAATTTCAAAATTCGATAATTTTTATTTGCGTGCAAAAAGATTTTTATTTTAGTTTTTTTTTTAAATCATACCTGCTTTAGTTATGAATTCAGTAAACTAATTTTCTAATCCGTGACCCCAAATATGACCTAAATTGTAAAAACAGCTGATCATGGCTATGGAAAGATAGATTTTTGCATATTTTTTACGAAATCTTTGAAAAGCTATTTCTCTTAAACTATCGAGTTTTGGGGAAAATTGTAGAACAAAAGTTATTCCTTATTATGGGTACTTTAACACCCTTTCGGCTTAGTACCCCTTTCCAACTAACGTTGTTTATTCTATCCTGAGAAGTATCTTTGAGTTTCTGATCTGAGGCAGTAGGGCAATAATAGTCTGTATACTGATAATATATAATATTAATAATCCCTCGAATTTAAGGGCATAAAGCCACTAACGTTATTATACCTAATCTTCCTAATGATCCTGACTGATATATCTAATCTTTGATGACGTTTTGACATGCGCATGTTATTCGGAACATGCGGTTGGTATATTTTTTTAATCTAAATCTAAACTGCAGATTTACCACTAACCGGAATGAATAAACCGGGGGCGATTGTAAATATGCAGAAATAGCATTAGGAAAAGGGTTACAATCTGACGTAATTTCCAAATTGCATATTTCGTGAAGAAAGGTAGGGTAGTACCCTCCCAAATTCAGGATTTTTGTTACTCGTGTAGGTAATAGGTTTTACCAAGGTTTGCGTGGGACAGGAGCGAGTGATACTGTGAGTCATCGAGAGGGGTACGCCCGGCGTCGCGTCGCGTCGGCGTGTCGATGGAAATGCAAATTGGCCCTCACTTTGCACGAGGACTTGCAACTTCCTTTTACACGTTTATTTCATTCGAGTTGTGTCAATTCCCTTTGTGGTTTATACGCTGACAAACATATTATTTATGTTGATAGGTTCATGTGTAAAGGAATTTAATGCATATCCAATTGAATGTTAATGGGACACGGCGACTAATTAAGTATCATTATAATAGTCAAAAAAATGGCAGATACAAAGTAATTTTGCGGCGATAACCTTGGTCAAAGATGTCTGTGCTTTACAAACGACGTGTTTTTTGAAAGAGTCGTTTGGTATAATACTTATAGTTTATATCGATATTAGTGTTTCCGGCGTCTGATAGTTTTGGTTATTGGAAAATACGCAGTTTACATTAATAACCATTTAGTATAGGCAGATATGAATCTCTGTGGACGACAACAACAACAGGTTACAACTCGCTATTGCCACACACAATAACTACACTCGAGAAGAAAATTGGCGTAAGTAAATAAGTAATGGTGTAAGTACTTAATAGTTTTTTTTTAATTCAATCATTGCCCCACTATGAGAATACTCCTGTATCGTGGGTTCACGTCACATGCACAAAAGCCCAAACCCGGAACATTTATCTGTATCCTATACAAATACTTATTCCATGCGGGAATCGAACCCGCGACTCGTTGCGCAGCAGTCAAGTGCCCAGCTACTGCCAATCATGTCATCAAACATAAACCATTAACAGCTTCTACACAGGTACCTACCTACCGCTATTGTTTAATAAAACATAACATTTAATAAACACTACCTTCAGGCCTGTGACGTTACAGTGTAGTATATTTTCATTTCATGTGATCCCAAAAGAGTATTATCAGGTCATATTTAACAGGCGGCGAGCGTATTAGCAATCCCTGTATTCAGGCACCATTTTCAAATTTTAATTCAGATGTTCCTAACTTATCTTTATCAATTATGTGACAATATACGATTTATAATTGTTTACGGTTTACTCAAGTGCATTTTTCGGGATTGCTCGACTAGTTTAGGACCCAAACGTGGTCCTTAATCATGAGCTGAACACGCGGCCAGGTCTCGAGTCGAGCGGTTCCGTTTGATTACAAAAGTAGTCCGGTATTCGCGAAAAACGCACGTGAGTAAACATAAATAAATAACCATCATAAATAGAAATGTGTCTCACAAAAAATATAATACAATACAGGATTGCTAATTAATATGACTATTAACGATATTATTATATGAATGAGGATGCTGATGGATCCTATTCCTTATTTTAGGAATCTCTACCAATGTGGCGGTGTTTGAATTTTAACATACCCGAGTCATAACCGTTTTCGTCGACGCGCCAGCAGTAGCCTGGGTTGACGACGGAGCGGGGGTGGTTGACAGAGTAGCGCCACTTGAGTGGCGGCGCACTGCCCCCACTGCTGATCCGCGACGTATCGATGTCTACGGGGCTCTGGCGAGCGCCGCCTGCTTCTGGGAACTTCTCCGTCCACGTCGATGGACCTGTAAATTGAGCGAATTAAATATACAAATAGAACCTCCTTTCACGTCAGTTCAAAGAACTAGTTTGCTATTTGTGGTCAGATATGGGTTTTCCAATCTTACAAGAGTTGCAACGATATCTTGCTGTGTCTCTACCAAACTGTCGTTTTTCCTGCAACTCTGTCGCCCCATTGAGGCATTGACACAACAAAACAGATTAAAATAAGTAGTAGATCATCAGCGCACAAAGTCTATTATGTCATTACAATGAAAACTCGTCGTTAAATTTAAGGGCCCATTGACACAGAAAAGCTATTTAGGAGGTCGTCTGCACCACCTACTACTAGTAAATTCTTCTTTGATCTCCTCTTTTGACGGGCTCTACACGATTGGTTTTTGGTCTCTAAACCCCGATTTTCAAGTCTTCGGTCTACAGTAGAGTGCAAATATTTAATGATAAAAATGTATGTCACTACCTTTTGAACTACCAATGTAGTAGGTAATTGGGCGGTGAGTCGAGTGATAGTTTAAATTTTTTTCACAGTTTGAGTCTCAGCATTTTAGAAAGTATACCAATGACTGGCGAGGAGTAAATAGTATTTAAAAATAGTTTGGTCAATGGTTATTAAAACTTCTTCACCGTCCTCAACGCATACGACTGATTCAACTAGCTGTTATTTTTTGTTTGCCGTTCATTGACACATAAACATCATAACATTGTCAATTGTTAACGAGGAGCCCTGAAGTGCGATACCGACCAGCTGATCAGATAACTAATGACGAATCATGATACATACTAGTTATTTACATCTAAGTATAGAAATATAAAACATTACCTCGCATAATTTACAAATGACAGGAAAACAGCGTAGCGTCTGCATAACTTGTTAAAATTAAACAAGGGAATTTTATAAATAGCTTAGCACAGATTACCTTATGGTTAATTATGGTGGCGTAAGTAGCAATGTTCCGGATCCGGATCTATATGATTTAGGACGAGTGCTCTACACATTCACATTATCCAATTTATTCGATAGTAATGATAGGATCACAATGTTTGCAAAACCATTTTAAAGAGAGCTAAAGACCGGTGTGCCGCTAGAACGTTGAGCTCTTGCTACTTGTTCGTTTAGGGTGCTGCCAACGTAGTGTATGAACTTATGAAGATCAACGATAGGTTTGCTTACTTTAGGGAAGGAAAAGGTTACAATAGATTAGCTAGATAGTTACAATCTTTACTATTGAAGTCATATTCAACTATAATTCATATATAAACTTATATTAATAAAATTCATATAACATATTTGCTAGTGCCTAGAGATGACAACGTTATTGCATAAATATGCCACCGCGTAAAGAGTACAAAAGGAAAAGAAAGTAGGATTGTATAATAGATATCTACTTATTAAAATTCTACAGTCATTCGCGAAGGAATTCCCAAGTTTAGAATAGCTTTCAATTCCTGTCATCATCATTAACAAATTGTAGATTACTTTATCGCCGCTAATTAATTTTTGATTTGTTTTAATGTATAACGGCCGTTGACTTTAAAACAACATTGTACTGAATTGTATTAAAATAAAAAAGCGGTGAAGTGGAACTTTGGGCGTGTACCGCTGTACCTACTAATGACGTTTGAACGTAGGTACTTATCTATCTATAGGTACAGTTTAAAACAAGTTTCGATGACAGAAAACGTCGTGAAACACCCACAAATTCGTAATAAAAGGCACGTGTATATGGGAACAGTGACGTAACGTCACTGTCGCGTCATCGTCGCGTCATTTAGTTTACTGCCAAAGGGGTGTGGACTTCACGATTGCTAAACATTTACCTCATTATTTATATACGATTAAGTAACTCTTTGTAACGAATTCAAAATATGCCTGAAGCTCCGATGTAAACTAAGTATTTTTAAGATACATAAGTCACCATAGCAAGGAAGAAAAGCTTGTCCAGTACAGATTAGAAAGAATTTATAGAGACAAGTCGTATTTTTCGTAAAATAAATTTGCATTGTTGTCATAATGTCAACGTCAGAGATGAGTGAATACCTCTTACACACGAGTGAGGCTGACAGATTGTTTAACTCATCACATTAGTGTTATCTTATCAGGAAACCACTGCCCCGTCTACTGAGAAACGCTTACAGAAACATTTTTATAATGATGAATGAATCCTTTCTTATTTATGAAATCCCAAGACATATTTGATGAAAGGTTGTTATCGCAGTTAGAACGCATAAATATTTTAAATTGTAACTGGCGAAAAATTAAGAGACCAACTGCAAAGTGAAGCTTTTAAAACCATACTGGCTGAAGTAGCAGTGTACTTGAAATATGTATTTTTTAACTGATTTGTGGCGACTGATGGTCGTCCCACGTCGTTAAAAAATCTTAGGTAAGAAGAGGCCGTCAATCAATGGTATTCTTTCGCTAGGTATTTGTGCGTGTTATGCCAAATTATATCCTTATGATAAGTAATTCTTATTAATAGCACAGCGTAGTCATAACTTAAGAAATTATTTATCACTAGCTGTGTCCTCACGACTCCGCCCGCGTAAGAAGTTTTATTCTAGTAATAAATATAGTCTATGTTACACAGTGATAATGTAGCTTTCTAACGGCATAAGAATTTTTGAAATCGGTCCAGTAGTTTTTACGTTTATTCGTTATTTATAATATTAGATGACATGTTTTCGTTATTGGCAATATTTAATTACACATAAGTTCTCATTGGTAAAGCTATTAAGTGTAATTTAGTAAGGTTATTTCGCAAATATGATTTAAACCAACGCAGAAAATAAAGGCATATTCCACCAATTCCACCTGTAATTTTTTAACAGCTGGGAGAACACAAATCATTCGTGAAGGTTGTCCACTCATTAAATATCCATGGATAATTTAGCTCACATTGACGGCAGTGTTCATGAAAATAAATATATACCGGTCATTTTACCAATTGAGCCCACTCGGGACCGGATGCGCGTGTGTCAATAACAATCGGCAAGACCAATATTGATCATATTTTATTTACCTATATAAACTGCATCGTATTTATAGTCTAGTGCTATATGTAGTGTCATCCGCAAGTCAGTCAAATTGAGGGGTTCACTGCACGGATGACATCTATCTGCGCTGGGAAAATAGGGTATATGCATGATGCAGACATGTTAATAGTAGCATAGTCCCGCTGCACATCCTTTTATTATCTGTTAATTACACCTGTTGACTATATTATATTAAAAATAATATTAGAAATAACGTCTGCCTGCTCGTCATCATAAATTCTGCTACTGTTTTCACCGCTTACAGCATTTTTCGTGGAAGGTTTGGGTATATTAATTAATCATGCGATGTGCGTACCCGCAGGCACAATTCTAGTTTTAACTAATCAGAACACCTGATTCATTCATTGTATGACATTGTTGGTGACGATTATGCTTCTATTAATAACTTAAGTATGACAAAATTATTGTAGTTTGTACCCCCGTGTATAAATAAGAGATTATAATATAGACACACAGACACACACGTTTGGTGCAGTGGTTAAGCGATTGTCGTGGGTTCGATTCCTGCACGGAACAAATATTTTTATGACCTACAGATAGTTGTTCCAGGTCTGGGTGTTTGTGCATGTGAAGATTTGTGTTTGTAAACGCACCCACGATACAGGAGAAATCCTAGTGTGGGGCAACGTTTAATAAAAAAAAAAGAAGAAAGATTTTATTTTTGTGCGAGTAATACTCCGCGTGAACTTTGAACCTTTAGCGTGTGCTTGATTCAATATTATGTTCGAATGTATTCTGTCAATACGTATTCCTGCATCAAATACAAAAGTCTACTGACCTATCATACAGTTTTGATAACTCGTAACACGTAGAACATCGCTCCTTGCCCTCCATGTTTACGTAAAACGTGTGTACCTACAATGTCATGGGTTAAATATATTTCTTAGTTAACGATACTGTTAGTACAGAAGCGATACCACAGTTTTAGAATTTCAAATTCATTGAACCACGCCTTCTGTTTCAGCAAAAACGCAAGCGTAACATGTTGGATGAAAACAACTGTTTAAATAAATAAAAATGTTGTATAATGTGAAATTAATTATCACGTGTACGCTACCGAACCTGATAGTTCGATACTAAATGCAATCTTTGTAGAGTTAATTTTTGAGATAAACTACAATGTTTCCTGCTAACGCGATGTTTGTTTGAATTCGACATGTTTACGAATATATTTTATTCTTAACGATATTTTGTTCATTTTGTGTTGTATGTACTTACAAAAAATGTGTGGATGGTTAATTAAATAATGATTAATCAATCGGCAGACATGAGTTCGAGTAGCTGTGTGTATGTCGAACGTCATGATGCGTGCAGCGGTCGCCTCCGACCTCGGCCATACTTATCTCTCACAGATTTATTTATCCACTTTTACAAGCGCACTCGCATTGTCGACTTTACCTCTCAGTGTGCTCTCTCCCTTATGTATCTACACGATTATATTATAAAAATAAAAACACCTGTGACATTTTCGGTCGGAAGTCATCGTTAAATGTTAATTTCACTTGTTTTTAACGTTCACCTTTAGTGACTAATAAGGTTTAACCCTGTGTGGTTAGGGAAGTGGTCGGGTCTTTTGGACCGCCTGTTATGACAACCAATTACCTACTTATCTTAAAGCGTTGCTATCTTTTGCAGTGTCACGGCGACTTATATAATAAATTATGTGATATAGCGTAACTACCAAGATGATACTTTAGTGTCTGCCGTAAAAGCCTTTGAAATCCTCACCTCGCACCGTTAATGACCTACGGTTGAACCGTTTATACAGGGTGTGTGTGTACAAAAATACATTTAAAAAAATAAATCTTATTTACCTAAATTATCTATACTAATATTATAAAGAGGAAAGATTTGTATTTTTGTATGTAACGAATAAACTTAAAAACGACTGGACCGATTTCAAAAATTCTTTTGCCGTTCGAAAGCTGTATTATCACTGAGTAACATAGGCTACGGGCGGAGCCGTGAGGACACAGCTAGTGTTAAATAAAGTTAATTTTTAAAGCCTATTTTTAAATGGATTGGATTCTGTTGTGAGATTGTTTTTATTAAGCAGGTACCTACCTACCTATACGACCTTACAAAGTACTTCAAACAAATCAGTACACTTAACAATATTTGTTAAAAATGCAATAAAAATTGACTGTGGCACAACAAGACGTTAAATGTCCTTACGACTTAACGACCCGAGGCGCGTGCCTCTACTCAAATCGTTCGCAAGCTTCGATTCGCAAGTGAATTGCAAGTACGAGGTTTAGAATTTTGCAGTCATTTAGCATGACAATCTTAGATTTTATAATTATTTCCTTATTGAGTTAACAGTTGATAGAAAATATTAACTGTTCGTAGAGCGATTAACCTTCATTTCAGTAATGGAGCGACACGGACGAGGTCGTCGGAGTCCGGCAAGCTTCGGATGGAGGTGCAAAAACGCCTACTACGTACCACTTCAATCAAAAGAAACAGTTAACAATAACATATTATTGTTAATTTATCACGCATGTTTTTAGAGGTATCATTAATTATTTTTGTAGCGCAAGACAAGAAAAAAGACTCTTTACAGTAACACGTATTTAGTGACAATTGTCTGAGGGTCGAGTACGCCTCCAGTCTCATCATTGTTCAATAATGGCTACTCTGAACTCTAATAACCTAACATCAGCTACACGCTATCAATCTGCAGTACCTATGTATCATTTACGATCACACACGTATGTACATCCTGCAGTTTTTTCTTGTTGTGTGTCAGTCAGGCGTATGTTGTAGGTACTTGTTAATAAAATTAAAAAAAAAAACACTTTACTTTTTTATTAAATGTAGGTAATTATTTTGATTTCATTATATCTTTTTATTGTAAAAAAAAACACTTTACTAAACTTTTTTATTAAATGTAATTATTTTGATTTCATTCTATCTTTTTATTGTAAACTAGGCTTTACCCGCGGTTTAACCCGCATCCTAAGGGAATTACTTGATGTACCCGGATAAAAAGTATCCCATGTGTTAATCCAGGGCATAGTCTATCTGTGTGCCAAATCTCATCCAAATCCGTTCAGCCGTTTTTGCGTGAAAGAGTAACAAACATCCATACATACAAACTTTCGCGTTTATAATATTAGTAAGGATTAATATTTTTGTTTTTAATATGTTATGTTCAGTTATGTTTTGAATCTGCTTTTTTAACCGACTTCCAAAAAGGAGGAGGTTAAGTACTATGTTCGTCTGTATGTACCTATGTTTTTTTTTGTGTATGTTCATCGATATTTTCGCCAATTGTGATACGATAATATGATCCGTAAAGGTTTTCGTCTCAATGGATTAAATTCGATCCGATACAATATAAAAAAATAAAAACTGCTCTACTTTTATACACACGATACAAACACGTGAACGGAAAAATCTGGTGCCACATCCTTGCACATTTTCAAAACAACTTATTTCATAGATAAGTTAATTTTGTTTATTATTATTCTTATACAAACTCTATCAAATTCAAATGATAACGTTGGTAGAGTTAATTATCACGTAATTTTGACTGACTGATCTAGCTATTAGCGTAGTTGGCGGACATAAGTAAATACTTATTGTTAGTCATTGTTTGTTGTGGTTTAGTCATGTGGAAATACTTTTTGCCTAAAATTTATGGACTACTGAATTCGATAACGGTTTTGATTAGATGCGGTATAAAAATTGCTAAATAAATAATTGTTATAACCTCATACAATATCCTTAAAATTATTGTGTTGATTTGTGTTATCAAAATCTATTGTTAAGTGTAGTTAAGTACCTATATAAAATCTTTTAGGTATTTTCGGTATATTTTCTTAATATTATTACATTCACTTTACTGACATACTCTATGTAAAATTTGGGTCGATCAAGGAAACAAATATTAAATTTTTGGCCGTAATCTTGGGGATAATAAAAAACTACACATAACATAATGTGTAATAATATCACGCCTATTGTATTCCCTGAAGGGATCGGCAGAAGTGTTTTAGTACAACCTTCGCCACTTATGTTCTTGGTAATAAAAAACAAGCATTCTGTAAGATCTCCAGAATCCTAACTTAAGACAAAAAGAGCCATTTTATTGACATCCTCTGCACCAAATTGTCACGTTTCTCGTTATAGTAATCGTTTTTATATCTAGTTGGCCAATTACTTAGCTATACGCGAAGACCGGGCGCTTAGGTAATGGAGGCTTATACAGATGAGATGGATTGCATATTTATTAAATGTTTTATTCATTCCATATTATGATGTAGATGTACCCTATGTCTACAATTGATTAGAGGAGAACGACATTTCTGTCTCGTCTGTACCTGTGAAACTCGTGCAAATTTTTATAGGGTTCTGTATGAAAATAGATTTGAACCTATGCAAGTGTTGGTTTAACTTGCACGTGGATATTTACCAGTTACTAGACTACTTTTTTTCTGTACTATTTCGTACATTCACTAACACAGATACATAGAAAACGGAAGCAATAGATTAATTGGTACAGTTTTTTGAGTTTTATTTGATTACGGCTAAACAGGTCAAATTGTCATTTTGGTGGGCAACGAGCCATAACCATGGGAATTACGATGACGAATAAACTAAGTACATAAGATTCTATTTAAACAAATCGAAAAGGTTGACGTCTTCATGTGTCAGAATCTGATTATAACCAATATTTGCAACACCGTTATATAGAGCATAGTATTTGTCCTATAAATATATTTTCCTTTGTATATTCTCATGTTGATTAGGCTTACTTTTTTAGCAGTAGTTAGTGCATTTAAAATATATAAATAAATTGAGCCACAGTCATTAGAACGGTGATTGTATTCGATCGATTACAGTCATGAAGCAATTTAATTGTGATCAGGCAAAATATCCTCGTTTCAAAAGTTTGCGCAATTTTATAACTACAGGAAACAAAATCGTAACGCGTTTTATTCGTTTTAATAACACCCCGCTTTGTTTCTTTAGCGGATAACAATAATTTCGTGAAAAACAATGCGCACTTTCGTGCTTGTGCATAATGCACCATGAGAATTTATAGTTAGGTTTACATAGATAAGAAGTTAACGGCGGATTGTAGAACACGTCTTATTGTGATCATGTTACTAGTTATTAAAAATAAAATATGTTGGAAACACGGTTTGAAGCTATTAAACGAGGAAATATTTAAAACAGTAAATAAAGATTTTTCTAAGCGACGACAAAAGAAATAGGTAAGTATCCCTATCACTGAATTCACAATTCTGAAGACGCTAAATAATTTACTGATTTTTTTACAAAAATGCCACAAAAAGGCAGTACAACTGTGTAGAGGTGCTAGCGTCTCGTAAACGAAGGTAAAGGAGGTACCTATCGATGAAAGAAAAGTAAATAAAAATTGCGATTTCTTAATTAATAGCATTACATATCATATTTCAAAATACGATGCGTGCACTAATGTAGGTAGAAAGCAGAAAATTCAGTCGTATAAATGGTGATTTTCTTCTTCTTCTCTCAGTTCGGCACGAGGTATATGAGAATAGCTTATGCCGTGGTGAAAAAATTAGCCAGTCAACAAGGTTGGCCACGGGGCTGACTGCCCAGGGTGCGTCGGATGTACATAAGTATCGTCACTAGCGGAGGCTTTACTCAACCACCCCAAAATAAAAAGATGATGAGTGATGCATCTGTTGTTATAAAACTAGTTGGAAAGTAATTTAATGTAAGGTTTAAGAGTACTAACGAAGCCACAGAAATTAGGTTTTTAAATATGAAAACACTATATCAATATGATTATGCCCGAAAGCATAACCATTATCGTGAAATTTTAATTTTTAACTCCAGTAATTAGCCTAGGTATCAAATACACTGGCCTGCAAAAATAAGTATCACACTTTTAAAATTGCAATAAATTTTTAAGTACACAAGATATATTTTCGAAACAAAAAGGACTCAAAAAAGAGTTTAACTTTGTTACTATAGTTTCAAAGAAAGCTGATAAAAATTGCTATAAAACGTTTTTTATTTTAAAACTCTAACTTCTATAGTTTAGAAAAAAATGAAATTTTAAAAGTGTGATACTTATTTTTGCAGGCCAGTGTATCACTTCTGGTGTTTGTTAGATTGTATTTCATATTCATTATTTGGTTTTAGATTGCTTTTTAAGCGATCGCTCGAAATGAGCATTGTCTCTCGGTGGGGTTCCAAATTCTGCTCAGAATCTATCCTGAATCTTCTTAATTCTGCTGAGAATCTTGACTTCTAGATAAAAAAAATGTATTTTGCTTTAATATTTTTTTTATATTCTTTATGTCTTTCAATTTAACACCTTCCCTTGCAAGTAATACCACTAAAACACTAATATATAACTGTCCCTAACCATCACCTAGAATTACTCCTTCATTTTGTTTAGTTTCTAAACTCCTAGTAGTTATTTGATTGTATTTCGTGCTTGTTAAAATGTGTTTGTATTCCACAAAATTTGCTAAATCTCCGCAACAGAACAAATAGGAATCTAGAATAATTTATATTTGAAGATTCGCATAAGGTGTGTTCTTTTTTTTTCCTTAAGAAGACCTCTTTTCTTTTCCTTGAATCCTGGATTTACATTAGATTGTATTTCTAAATCAAGATTGTTTGTGGCTTTAAACTTTGCTAGAATTTTCAGACATTCCCTGAATTAATTTTTTTTAACTCTGAAGATTAGATTTTATATATCCGTAGTTTAGGTATATGTATCAAGTATATTTCATAATTTTTTTCTTAAGAAAAAATTAGTTTTATCAGTGTAGTAACTAACAGCAGAAATACTATTGTCGCGCGTTGTGGTTGCAAATTCTGATGGAATACTGGGACTGCCCCGGAATTTGCGAGTTCTTGTGTTGATTTGACTCCTGGAATTAGATCCTATGCTTTTATTCATATTGGTTGAAGCTTTTTTGTGCTTTATTTCTGTTTGAGCGACATATGTTTTATTTTAGAATAAGAACTAAATTATTTCTAATTTCCTTAGAACCCGCACCGGGCCAGCGTGGTGGACTAATGCCTAAACCCTTCTCATTCTGAGAAGAGGCCCGTGCCCAGCAGTGGGACAATAATGGGCTAATTATGTTATGTAATGTTCCTAAAAATAATGTCTTTGTCAAGGCAAGGCGATTTTTTCTAATATTTATACTTTTAAAAACAATATGTTAGTTTAGGCGCAACACACTGACCCGCGTTACGCTGCGGGGTGCGTGGCGACGGAGCCACAACACTACGCGTGAATGCGTTTTCTGTGTGTTGCACTACGCGTGTTTTCTATACAAACACAGATTCTTGTAAACAACGTAAGAACACGCACTCCCGCACTACGCTGCGGGATGCGGTGCAGTGTGCGAATCGCCTTAAAACAAGTTTTTGCTAACACAACTGTTTTAGCTAATCCGGGATGTTTGTAAGAATTATTTTAAATTTTGGAGTATGTAATTGAAAAGTATAATAGGAACGTGCAATACAATAGTCTGACTGTCATTTAAATGTTAAATTGAAAAACATGTGACTGGGCTAATTTGTATAACAAAATTGTTTTTAAATAATTACAAAGTAGGTGTAACGAAACTTGGACAGATTTGGAATAAAGGATTCTGTCTGTCTCATGATTTGAAGATTTTTGAAAAACATTATAAGACATTGGTCACGGTTAATAAAGCGACAAGCGTGGATCACTCTTTCATGATTCTTTAGCATAATTATTTTAGCTCTGCGAGTACTTGAATATTGTTAGAAAAACCGCATTGCATAGCGTTAAGGCAAAGTACTCGTACTATTAATGAGTTACGAGACAGACATCGTTACCCACTTGCTGCCTCAATGATTTTGATTGCAGCTCATTTGAAATATTTCTATAATCATTGTGTGTCAGTAGTAACAATACCAACCTTTGACATAATCGCTGTTAATGTGTATCTCACTACACATAGTATGAAAGTTGGAATAACTTTCATTTTTAAGTTAGTATCTACAGTAATAGGAGTTAACCTTGAGGTACATAAATATGATCATACCAGATTTTCAGTGTAATGCATATTGTTACATTTTTCCTCATCGTCGCTGTATCAGTTCTGAACAATCGAGCCTTATACGTATTTTTGAACTTTTGTATTTTTTGGCGGCAAACTGGTTTGCCTCCATCCTTTTGCGTTAAAAGTTGTTACTACAAAGAAGGCAGTTGATCGTACTTGTGCAGAAGAAGTTACATTTGTGGAACCGGCTTACCGTACGGATTTAAGTAGGGCAGCCATCGGCTCACGCGACTCCACGCTAACTCTTGGCACTACTATCGGGGTTTACGTAAAAAAAGTTTTTTGTTTTACTATTACGAATATTTATATCGGTTTTAAACATTTAACATGCAAACGATAAGTTGACGCACGTATGTTAATGACTTATTAAGTCAACAAGTTCATAATAAATGGTTTGGATAGCATCATAGTTACCTGATTTCAGTGTATATAAGTATTTATTATGTAAGGATGTACAATCGAAGTACAATAAGTGAATAGTAGTTAAAGTAAATAAGATAGCAATATTCATTCATATTGTACCATTAAAACTAAACAAATAACATTATCGTATATCAAATAATTGGCGAAGTATGAAATCAACAGGTGTTTTAATATTTTTATGAATGAAACGAATTTAGATAGACAGAAATAACGCTGAAACCACCATCAATGACAAAGTTATTCAGTGTTGTTTTATCTTTCCACGGTAATGTACTGATAATTTATACGCTTTTGCTCTGATTGCAGCGACGTGCATAGCGAAAGTATCATCTAATGTCAGCTTAACTGTTATCAAAAGTAAACACGGCTACCAGGATGGGAGCCCTTTAGTTATAGATAAAAGTTAATTAACTTCCCGTTTGTTCTGAAATTTTACCTTCCCTATTTATACACTTTTGGAAATATTTTGTCATCAACGTCACATAAATTAGAAAATCACTTTTAAGCGCCAAATTCGAGTTAACCGCAAAACTGATATCAAAAGTTAACTTTTCAGAGTTTTATTTACATGGAGTGTCACGTGCCTCGATGTAAACAAACCGGTCCGCGCCGCTCGCTACACTTAAACATTGAAGGTGGACTCACCGTTCGCACCGCTGTATCCCCAGTCGTTTTCTGCCATTGTTGCTGAGATGTTTATCACTGGTGATGATTGCTTCCTTCCTTGAGAGGAGTCGCGAATAAAGTGTTTCGCGGGCTAGTGTATGTCGCGTGTCCGCGGAGTGTACGAGTGAACGTGGTTGGGTCGTGACTGCGTGCGAGTGTTCGCGGCGGCTTGTCTTTATAGAAAGGCCGTCGTCGGGTGTGACGCTGAGCGGACGCGGGCGCGGGCGCGGTAGCTAGCGCGTCGCGGGCACTTCGCGGGACGAGAGGCACTGGCACGCGCGCGCTCCGCCGGCCCACTGCGCGCGCGCCGCCGCGCATGCTGCGCTCCGCCCCTCCGTATGGCTTTCTACTGTGTTTCTACTCACCATTCGTAATTACGCTATTTACTCATTAAATACATTTCCACATGTCAATGTCAATAATACACCGCATTCCCATGCACTTGCGTTTATTATCAAAGGACGTCACCGCGTCGTAATTTTGCGCTAAGTGCGGCTAACTGCCCGAATATTCTGAAGCGCCAAATCTACTAGCTAGTTAAATTGCGGAAGTTTACTACTGCAACCGACTTTCAAAAGAACACTCGCAGCAAGCCAACTTTTAAAAATTTTACTAACTAAGCGAGCACTTGCTGCTTTAACTTGCGCCATTTAACTTGCCAGTAGATCTGGCGCTTGATGCGGTTATACAATCCAAACCGGAAAAATCGCATGTTTTGGCGCCCCAAACTTTTAATCGCTTGCGTATGTTTCAATAGAATATTATTTAATTGATGTATAAATCTGTGATTAGCGAGCGACCCTGCACTTGGTCTTTCATAAAATATCTACATATGTGCCTACTCGTGTAAAGTTAAGAAAATTTTACTTGTCTAGAGGAACAAGTAGGTACTGTATTATGCGGAAAGTTAAAAGAATATTAACTGTAGTAATTTTTGCAAAACGCTCAATCATCTCTATAATTATGTGAGAGGTACCATTTAACAAATTATATATAATAAGTTATATAAATATTATAGGTATACTTAGTAAGAACTTACCTATTTATTTATCATGTGTTTCTTAAAAATAGGTACCTATTGCATTTTTTTATGTCAATAGCATTTTACATTTTTTCCTGACTTTGTACGTTTAATTTTCCCATCATCACTATAGGTCGTCACGCATCGTCACGTCTTCTTGTATTACAATAAATGTTTGGTTCGACGCTTGTTATGCCATCGGATTTGGATAAAATTTGGTTCGTAGCCATGTATTCAGCAGACAGCGTACTGAATTTCATCCCGGAAAACAAAGCGTAAGTAGCTACTGAATTTCACACACGGGCGGAGCACAACTAGTTTGTAAAATAGAAGGTACATTTTATGTAAAATAATTTTACTTTTGAACAATTGATTTACATTAGTTATAGTTGTTGAGGGGCCCATGGCTAATTAAAAACCGCGCGGTCACATGATTTGCAAGATTAAGATGCGTTTGCCGCGGTCAGTCCGTAGATAGGTAACCATTCGTTACACATCGAGACCCCTCCGTGCCTCGGAGAGCACGTTAAACCGTCGGTCCTAGGTGTCATACGAATACCTATGACACTCGATACGAGTAGTCAGAAGCCCGGAAGTCTGACGACCGCTCTAACCTTAGGATATCGGCATTGCCCAGTAACTGGGTTGCAGAGATCTGATGGTAGTCGCTTCGTGTAAAATACTGGTATTCAGCCGCACCTAGTTAGACTAAAAGCTGACTCCAACATAGTTGGGAAAAGGCTAGGCAGAACGAACGAACATTAATAATAGTTGTTCGGAAGTAACAAAAAACTTGTAACACATTAATTAGGTAAGATAAGCATAATTAAGATTTGTTTTAAATATGTTTATTGATAAAATGTATTACGCAAGTATTACCTACATATTATATTTAATTATATATCACAAAATAGCTCGTAAATAGAGTAGAACAATTAGGTTTATTAACAAAACTATTTGTTCAAAAATCGTACTATGCGTTGAATTCTTTTATATGTTTCATGAAGTTTGCATATTCTCGTACAATAAAGATGGCGATTCATTTTATGTTTGTGTTCATTTTATTTTTATTTATTAGGTACCTATTCTATTAAACAGAAACCTTCCATATTCGAAATAAATAGCATAGAGCTGATTTTAATTACCTCATTTAGACCCTCTGACCCATGTGAACATTTTCATTCAACAAAAATGTATAGTTGGTTTTAAGTTGCGATGTTTGTATAATTGTTATTTTAACATCCTAAAGTTATCAGTGATTCATATTTCTACATACAAATCCAAGGTAAATAATACATTTAAAATGATAAAAAGTTTGGAAATATAATTATAACAAATGAAACAACAAAATCAACACATGCAACGGATTATTTACAAAGGTCAATACATTATGTACAAGGTTCTTGCTGATCTCAACTTACCTCCTCCACGTCAGACAGATGGGTGATCAAGTTAATACTCCTTAGACTCTTGTGGTTAACCGACTGACGTAGTATTTATTTATACAAGTTCATTGAATGCGATATTTTTCCTTTTGAACTACAATAATCGTACTGATATTGTTAAGGACCGTAATATTTTGCATTGATTTATATTTGCAATTATGTGACCTCGGTGATAACCTGTGTTCTAGTTGGACGGGTACGCGTCGCAACAACACTAATACCTATAGGTGTTGAACGATACGTTACGTACGTAGACACTCATTACAATAAAAATCATTGTCTTTATAATGAAATACTTTGAAGTTACCCAAACTAGTTTTTTTTTTTTAAATTAGGTATAGGTTAAAAATTAGGTTCTTGAATACCTAAGTTTATTTAGAAAGTGAAAATTATGTGCCCTAGATGATAGAAATGACTAGATTAGGAAAAATCTAAGTCCCATAATATAACATAAACAATACCACGTGCGTCCACAACGTGTCAGGTTTAAAGATCACAGCGGTTCATAAATAGTAAATAGAATAAAATAGTAGTGTTGTGCTCCAATTGATTAATGTAATTTTTCATAATGCACCATCTATGGAAAAGGCCGACACGATTGGTTGGGATTTCTCGATTGATTGATTCTATACGTCATTATCGCGCAATAAGTTTGAAAGGAAAGTCGGGGTTTTAAAATAGTGATATCTGATCAGCAGCATCTAGTCTAACTAGACTAGAAACTCCAACATTATCTACTTGGGAAAAGGCAAATTTTATGAAGATGGAAAGTAGTTAGGTATGTACTGTAAAGTGCCGTAGCCCGTATGTAAATGTGGAGTGATATTTTAAAGTAAATGTAAATAAATCAACAGCAGCGCAATAACATTACGCTTACGTGTTAAAACATGTCCCAGAAGGGAAGCGAGCGAAAGATGCTTAAAATATTGGAGCCGGCCGCCTTGCACACAATTTTTGCATCAACATCGTGTAATTATAAATAACACAAACATTTAACTTGGCCAAATCAGGGAAAATATAAACCACAATACAGGACAAAGTCTTCTCGGTGAATCATTTCAGATACTTAGGTACAAAGAAATGGATTCAACCCGATTCTTTGTGTCTGTAAATACATTTTTGAAAATTTATGCATATATCTGAAAATAACATCCGAAATTAATTTATACGATCAAAGTTATATACGATCGTTGCAATTATCTTAGATACGAGTTCCACAAAGATTGCATGTTCTTTAGGTGGTCCTTAGGAATCTAAATTTTGGCTTACACAGTAGGTACACACGATAAATTCTTGTAATATTTTCTGTTAGAGAATTTATTAACTATCTTCGTTTCTTCTCGAACTTTAGAGGTTAGGGCAAAGGTATTTACACTAATACGATAATATAACTAATATGGCTAGGGCTCGAATTTATATCTGCGAAAATGATAAGGCATAAGTAGATATACATAATTTTTCAGTAGGTCATTTCAATGCTTCCCCCGGGTGGGTTCCCGCATTGTCGTTGCGGGGGGGCTTAGTAGCCGTGGCTTTGAGCCCCACGGTGAAGCGAAGAGGAACCCGAGGAGGGGCTGCTCGTCGGGGCTTGGGCCTGGAAGCCCTCGACGTAGCGGCCAAGTAGGTTGCGGTGTCGCCTGGGCGACATCGCAACTGAGGAGGGCCGCGATGTCTTATGGGAGGCATTGCGGCTGAAGGGTGGAGGCCGCGGCGGGAGAGGAGTGCCGGTATTACGGTGCGCCGTTCTCCCTACCTTCCGCGGCCTGACCGGGCCGCCACCGTCAGATGGCGGACGCGGTGGGGCCGCAGGGGGAGAGGAGTGTCGGTGTTTAGTTGGCCGCTCTCCCTATCCTCTGCGGCCGAAAAGTGGTAGGCGGCGGGGCCACTAACCTGACCCGTCGCAGGGGGACCAGGGGTGCCCAGACACGGGGTAGTCTGGCGCCCATGTACTGTTTGGTCCCCGGGGTGGTCACGGCGTACCATGTGTTCTGGTGCGCCGGTGATGTGGGGTGCCCACCGCGCCTCTCAGGAGGTCGTGGGGTGGGGCCCTACAGTGGAGAGGTCCACCAGCAATTGGTGGACCAAGACCTGCCGGGGTTGCGGTGCATGCAATAGCGAATCCCGCGACCCCGGCCTTAGGTCAGAAGGAGGGACACCGTGGTGGTTTTAGCCGGTAAAAGTCCGGCACACCCCCCCCGTCTTCCCCAGACTGGGGATAGTCCATGAGGATTTCCCCACGATAAAAAAGAAAAAAAGAAAGGTCATTTCAATGCTATATTTCGTTTTTTCAAAAATTACGAGATATAAAGCCGGAAAATGCTATTTTCATTTTCCGACTTAGGTAGATTCCATTCAGTACTTCCCATTATTTGGTTCTTATTTTCAAATGTTCTGTCCATTTAGGGTATTTCCATAAATTTGGGATACATGTTTTTTTTGGAGGGGAGACGAATTGTCAATTTTCTGCATAAGAAAAGCAAAAACAAGGTTATTCCTAAGTAATTCTCGTTTTCCTTCCAGTTCCAGCTGTACTTTATTTTGTTTAGGCCACAGTAATAATACAACAATACTTTCATGCCTGTTATACCTGCCGAGAGTTATTGAGGATATGTTGACTATCTCTTTGGTACCTACTTTTTGTTATAGCGATGAACAGGGACTCTATTCAACAGTGTATATTACGGCCTCCTTTTAGAACGAATTCAATTCCAAATAAAAGTTAGATAAAAAAGTTTATTTTGCTTTATTTTGACATATTTTTGTTAAACTCTTGTTTCAACGGGTACCTAGAGTTTAACCTGAGTGTCCGGTGGTTACAATAATTGTACAAATTCCTTTAAAACATTATCATTTAAACTGCTGATTCGGTCGATATTTACAGTTAGTTTTCTCGCCTTAATATTTAGATTCCTCGTTATTTATTTTAGTGCCAATTTCTATCAAGTGGTTATGATAAATATTTTCGCTAGGCGCTCCAAACTAGTAGGTATTTTGACAGATGATGTTGCACTTGGAATAATTCCAAAACGTAAGAAAATTCCACAGTATATGAATAGCGATTGATCTTGAGTGCAGGATAGGTCCTTTCACTCTATTTCATAATCTATTATAAGGATTACAAAAGCCACGAAAGGATTTTACCATGCAGGTACTATTCGCAGCAGTTGCAAATTGGACTCTAGCTAACAGTTACCTTTTTTTTTGCGTTGGAAAATCCTCATGAATGTCCCTCGCCCGGGGATGGCGAGGGGGTCTGCCGGACTCTTACCGGCTAAAAAGCAACGGTGTTCCTTCTCCTGACCGTACGGCCGGGGTCGCGGGATTCGCAAAAGCATGCACCGACACCCCTGCAGGTCCCGGTCCACCAACCTATGGCGGACCTCTCCTCTGTGGGGACTTGCCCCACGTCCTCCTGAGGATGGCTGGAGGTCGTCGCGAACGCGCACCCTGCGGCGCCCGGTGCGTCTGGCGCGGGAAGGGAGAAGAGCACACCGCTCCCTCTTCCTCTCCGCTTCCTCTTTGGTCGCCATCACCCCCTCGCAAAAGGAGGCGATGGCTTCCCACGCAGTCTCGCTCCCGACCATGGACAGAACCACGGCCGGAAGCGAGAGGTCACCGCTGACCGCCGCGACTAGATCGCGGCGCTGCGACCCCCAAGCTGGACACGCCTGCAGCGTGTGCAGCGCCGTGTCCTCGGGGCAGTCGCAGTGGTGACATCCGGGCGTCTGCTCTCGGCCTATACGACACAGGTACTTCCCGAAACAACCGTGTCCCGAGAGTACCTGCGTCAGCCGAAAGCTGAGGGCGCCATGCCGCCTCTCCAGCCACTCCTCCATGACGGGTCTTACCGCCGCCATTGCGGCGTGCCCCGCGCTGGTTTGCGCAAGTCGTTCCCTCCACTCAGCGACTAGGATCTGGCGCAGCACGCTCCGCTCAGGCGCCTCCTCGCGCTGACGATATCTCAGCGCGAGGGCTCTCGCCTCCAGATCCCAGGGCACGGATCCGGCTAAGAGGCTCGCCGCCTCGAAGGAGATCGTACGGTACCCCCTTATCACCCTGACGGCCATCGCTCGCTGCGGTCTCCGCAGGATAACGGCGTTGCGGGTCGTCAGGGTGTCCGCCCAAATTGGCGACCCGTAAAGGGCCATGGACCGTACGACCCCCGCGTAGAGCCTCCGGCAGGAGGTGTTGGGCCCCCCTAGATTGGGCAGCAGCCGCGACAGAGCAGCCGCGGCGCCCATCAGTTTCGGCATAAGCTGCCGAAAGTGGGGCCCAAAGTTCCACCGGCTATCGAGGACGAGTCCTAAATACTTCATCGTCGACTCGATACCGATGCGAACCCCTCCTACTACGATGTGGGATCCCGAGGGTGGTCCTCTCCGGGGCCCGTGGAAATACAGAAAATACAGCTACAGTTAACAGTTACCTGCAAAACAATATTACTTACATAAGGGTTGCAAAGAAAAGATCAGAAAGCAACCACCTTTTGTTAAATAATAGCATTCTAACTGGTATTGCGCGCGCTCGGACTATATTCAAAGAGAATTTTGGTAATTCTTAAAACTAGGATAAAAAGAAAATGTTGTCACTTTTAATTATATTTTCCGTAAACCTCAATATCATTTCTCAATTCTTACTGTTTCACCATATATAAGCAAATTGCAGGTAGGCTTACTATGAGACATTAAAAGTGTCCATTCATCCATAAACCAACATGCCACGAATATAATTTCCTTAATGTCAGTAATGTCTATTTGCAAGGGTTATGAAAATGTCAATGATGTACGTTTTCCCCCCTTTTTAGCGTTACTAAGCGTAATGGTCTCATACAATTTTATTGTTACGAATATTCACGTAAGCAACTACGTCATAATAAATACTTATTGTTTTTGGCGCATTCAGTCTTAACAAACAGGCAAACTCTGAAATAAGGTTATTGTTTAGAAAAATAGTAATTGTTTCCTTAAGAAATACTCTTTCGTCCTCTTGAAATTCCTTTAGTATTACCATTTCAAAACGGTCATATGACCACTCGTGATATGCGAGCGTGAAGCTTAATCATTGTCACGAAAAGAGGAGAACTTGAAAAGTCTTTGGAGAAAGGTGCTTTGAAAAGAAGAAAATTAGGCAAATGAACAGAACCAATTAATCATTTGAGGTAATTGTCAAGTTTTGCAGATTGCAGCCTGATTACTAGCAAATATAACGCTAATCACTCAGCAATGACAACTATTGGAAAACAGTTGAAAGAGTAGAGAAAACTGGCAAAACTACATTATTGTCAATTAGTATGCAATGTAGTTACTACAACTTAATACCCAACCTAATTGCTAAATTATTTATATTTTGTTGTTTTCACAGCCCATGCATCAGGTAGGGACAGTTTTGTTTTATGATTGCGTGGGATAAGATCGTTCTCAGTCCATTTACATTTGCATTTGATGACTGATATTACCTCAGTGCTTGCACATAAAATGTTATTTTAGAGTTTTTAAACCACTGTTTTTATTATTGCACTTTAGTCTAAAAACGGCACAGTTATTATTAATTCGTTTATTCATTAAACATGCCTACTTATAAAATAACTATAGGTAATATTATATAAATATTTCCGTATATAAGTAACAAAAAAAAATTAAGAATTATTCTACCAAGCATTTGTTTGGGAAGAAATACAATGCTGTTACTCATTCTACCGCAAACAGTGTAAGCAATATGACAGCCACCACCACAAGTCTAAGGAAAATGGTTAAACTGTTTTCCCCACGATGCAGAGGATGGCGTTACTTCTCACGTATTTAATGCCAACACTATAGAGATGGTACACTAGTATGCAGTATATAGTTAAGAGTCCTAAATCTTGTACAACCTTGGACATGCAGAACGTCGAGATAAATAAAGGAATAAATAAAAAAATATTAGAAATAACCTACATTAACCTGTTCTTGTTCCTGTTGGGGTCAGCTTCCAGTCTAACCAGATAGATAACTGGTGAATGCCAAGCTTCACAGCTCGGCTCATCGCCGCAAGGTTGCCTGCTTGTCGTTCTTCTATAGACTGTACTTCGGTGAGTGTGCTCAAGAACTCAACCTCATCCCATCGGGCCCCTTCTACCATCGGACATCTAGACGCACTGCAAGTTACCATGCATACCTAGTTGCTATTCCACCAATTCGCACTAAGCGCTTCCAAACATCCTTCATAATGCGCACGGCAAAAGAGTGGAATTCACTACCTGCGTCTGTGTTCCCGTACGCATACAACCCGAATCTCTTTTGAAGTTAGAGTGAACAGGCTTTTTCTGGATAAGCTCACTCCATTGTAGATTTTGTCTCTGTCATCTCTGACCTAGACTGCAGTCAAGAGCAAACCCAAATAAAATTTAAACAAAAATGCGGCTGAAAAATGTATTTTACACAGAGCGACTGCCATCAGACCTCTGCAATCCAGTTACAGGGCAATGTCGATATTCTAAAGTTAGACCGGTTGTCAGACTTTCGGGCTTTTGACTACCCGTAACGACTGTCATAGATATTCGTATGACACCCGGAACTGACTGTTTAACGTGTTTGCCAAGGCAAAGATGGGTCTCGATGTGAAACGAACGGTTACCCATCCACAGACTGACCGCGACAAGCGCAGTTTAACTTCGCAAATCGTATGATCCGCGCGGTTGGTAATTACCCACGAGCCCCTCTACATTACATTAACCTGTAACATGCCGTTTTAAGATATATTGAGTAACTATAAGTTTGTTGCGACTTACGAGATCTAAACAGTATTAATATACATACGTATAAGTACTATAATAAATCCATGTAATGATGTTAGATTTCTTCCCGGATACAAGCGCCTGACTTTCACTCACTTAAGCAGCTTATCATGACGCAGCTATTGCTTTTGACGTTAAAATATTTCGTATTAGGTACTTAGGTATATTACATCAGAAAGTTGAGTACCAAAGCGAATACCTGTATGTATCATAATTACCTATATTAAATTAGTCCATTACAAGTAAATATAAATTATTTATTTAACTAACACAAGATGTAAAAAGTTCTAAGAATATCAATAATAATAATTGCGTTGAGCCTCCCAGTATGTAATGATCTGTTTAAACGTTCAAAGCGTCAAGTAAAACATAAAACAGGTAAATCATTGATTCCAATAACTTGTAGGTACGTTTTTGCTTCGTTTCAAACATATTTGTTACACTGTTTGGGAAAATACTTAGTTACCTGAAATATTTTATTTACCTACTTTTTTATTTCTATCGTCTACGTCACAATGTTAATGAATTACGTTTTTGTTCACCACACGATTCAATTCACCGCGCTATTGCGTTTTAGCAGACTTTTATTGCATCCATAATGTTTCTTTTGTTTGCTTGCTTTTCTTAATTTACAGCGTTCTATTTATCTGGACACGGTAGTGTCCCCGCCAAGTCGACCAAGCACGGCCGTACAACATTTTCTCGAAGCAACTCAAGGCAATTTAAGTCCCCCTATATATTTATTACAGATGAGAGCGAAAGCCTAAAAATTCATTCACCCATCATCAAAATTCTAAGGTACTTCTACCAGACCTACTAACTTGAAATTTGGCATACAGTTAGTATTTAGGAAGGAAAAAAGGTTATTTTAAATCGTGAATTATTTGCCCAGTTGCATATTATTAGAGAATTACTTATTTGCGGTTGGTAAACTAAGTACCTATACAAAATTCTATGGAAATTCATTTTTCGAGCTGCATAAGTGAAGTAAATTTTCAGAAAACGCTTTTAGTGTATGGCAGTTTAATTCTTACAAAAACAAATGAAATCCCATTAAAAAAAAAACATGTAAAAAAGGTCGTCTCGCGACTCTTTTGCCGTAAAAAGGATCTGAGATCTCATGTAGCGCCAGGTCTGACATTTCATTTGTAAAGAGAGAGAGACTTGGCCCTTGTAATACGAATGTTTTTGATGTGATTGTGTTTTCCGAGAAGACGATATAACACTATTTTTAAATTTTAAGGGCATCTTCAGTTTTATGATAAACGTAAATACTACAAGAGAATCACGTGTTCAACTACAATCTGTCCGACTAAGTATCACTTTTCTTTGAAATAAGGAAAATTGTATAAAATTACCTAGTTAGCATGGTTACGCGTGTTACATAGAACCTGCATATTTTTCATCAGTGATCTCGAGAATAGATTGTTTCACGGCCTAACCACGACGTTAAACATTCTAAAATCATTATGTTTTCAATCCTTTCAGTGTTTGGTACATTAAGGACCGTATTAATATAGAACTGTCATTTGAGAGATCTTCCAACAGCAGCTAGGTACCATAAAGTAGAATTCCATAAATTTGATAACATTTTTTTTAATACCTACCTATGTCTCAGGCGATGTTTATTAATACGGGCCTAAATGCCACGTGCTGGTTCTGTTTTTTTTAAAGTCCTATTATTTTATTTTGAAATTTATTTTTATCTCCTACTTATTACTTTTTGCATTTTGGATTAGTATATTTAATAATGCATCCGTTTAAACCTTACAGTGTTTGGGCTGAGTTTTAAATCTAACGCAACCATTTCAAAGTTTTCATCGGAAGTAGCGTGAACTGGGTGATCCGAGTTGTAGCAACAATTAACTTGGTTAGCGAATAATGAGTTTCATTACCTAGTTCACCTGTTTTATACGTCTACTGCTAGGATCTAGGCAAAAGTTAGGTCGTAGAAAGATTTGATCGTGAGGTTTTAGATTAGCCATATTACACTATCCGGTTTTGTGTAATTCTTTGGCAATGATCGACAGCTGACTATCTTATTACATTGATTTTAGGGAATAACTTACTGACGTTATAAATAGAATTGCCGAACGTATAATTATATTATTATCATCGTCATCTTGTTTATAGTTAAGAATTTGGGTTCATAGCTATTTACCAATTATTTATTTATACTATCGCACAAAAAAAATATACAGAGATGGACTTAATGCCTTAGGCATTTTCTACCAGTCGACCTTAGGGTGATGCAGAGAAAACATGGTAGATGCGCTAAAAAGAGCTATGTCATGTGATACGATATTAAAAATAAACACAAAGATAAGTGAACATTTTTGGCAATGATATTACCTACATACATATTATATATTTACATAGATATTAATAAACTTATAAATAATAGATATTATATACATATGCATACATTCATATATATTAATTAATATAATATATTATACAATCCCTACAAATATATATACAAAGATAAGTCAGTGCTGAGATTCTGCCAGTTACTTATGAAGATGCTCACGCACTTTAATTTTAAAGGAGTAGCGACTGGTAGCCATCCTGATTTCCAAGGGGAGCGCATTCCACAGAAGAATGGACTGAACAAAGAAGGAAGAGTGTATAAAGTTAGAACGGTGAGAGGGACATTGAAGGAGACGGTTGTGTGAAGAGCGAAGATTCCTGTCATGATTGGAGCATAATGTACTGAAAGTGAGAAATAAATTCATCAATAATTCAATTAATCTAAGATAATAACTTAAATTCTTATATCGTCACCGGAAAGCCAATATTAATTAAGCGCCATTTTGGCTAAAATGAGTTATGTATTATATCGTTGGATTGGTTTTTTTTTCTGCGTCGATTAGTTGGGATTTCGTATTTTATTCTATTATCTTACGAAATCCCAACTAATCGAAACATCCAAAAAAATCCAATCCAACGATATAGTACATAACCCATTTTAGCCAAAATGGCGCTTAAGTAGGTAGTATTGGCTTTCCGGTGACGATATGATACCAATATACGAGTATATGGCAGACCAATTAATGATTTTTAATCTATAAAGTCATAATAATAATAATTAAAGTCAATAAGATATTTATAGCCCGTTCTGTATAGTGCCGTTTTATCTCGAACAAAGGGTAATTTTATTTCAAGGTGGCATAAACTTTCCTTATGTATAGTAAAGTAATGAACCTTTAGTGATATCTATATAATTTATTTTAATAACAAGAGGAAGTTATATCTTAATTACGTACGTGACAGATATCAACAAATTTACTTAATTTAAACTTTTTTTGTAATGGCAAGCGAGACGGCTGATCTTGAGGTCTTGGGTTTGATCCCCAGGTCGGGCAAAGTGTTATTGGGTTTGTCCGTGTGGAATTCCTCAGCAGCAGCCCGGAGTTTGGATGTGTCCGGTTGATGGCAATAGGCTTGCCTCCTATTATACGGGACTTAAACATAGTCGCGAAATGAGAGTGTTACTATACACCTCTGCCTAACCCTTCGAGGAATACAGGCGTGATGTTATGTTATATTAAACTTTTATTTTTTTGCTTTTGTCCTAATATTCTGTCCTTGCACGACATCGTAGCTGCAGAAGAGGTGAGGAGGAAGACGTCTTAAAAACCCGAACCACATTAGAATTAATTAAGAAAGAAGAAAAAAGGTTCTTGAATGGCGACGACAACCTGAAAAGTGAAATCCCACCAAAAACATTCTGTAAAAAACTAGCCAAGTCTCGATGGAGCTGCTTGTTTATCTCTAAAAAGTAATGAAATCTAGACAAAGTCGTGCCAAGTTAAGGTTCCTTACTGCGATTTCTTTATTATTATAGTTAATGTTGTGTGACTTGGCCGTTGAAGGGTACACAAGGGTACAAAACCAGGTGCTCCATGACACCATTGCACCAATGAAAATGGCCACTTGAAAAACGTTGATTCAATAACCAGTCAATTGTAGGTTTGATAAAGCTGCGTATTTCAATAATACTTATGTATAGGCGAGCCTAAAACAAACAGTATAAAAATTTTTTTCCAGTACAGACGGACTTCTAATCATTGATAGAAGTCCGTCTTTACTTGTCCCGTCGACTTGTACCCACTAACGTATAAAGAATGTTCAACGGCCAAGTCACACAACATTAACTATAATAATAAAGAAATCGCAGTAAGGAACCTTAGACTTGGCACGACTTTGTCTAGATTTCATTACTTTTTAGAGATAAACAAACAGCTCCATCGAGACTTGGCTAGTTTTTTACAGAATGTTTTTGGTGGGATTTCACTTCTTTTTGTAAAAACGTGGGCATATTGATATTTTTTTTTTGACATCAAATGAAGCGGCCTACCAAGTTGAATATTTTTTGTAAAGGCGGTATGTCGATCTCTAATAGTTTGGTTGGGCTCTTGCGTTTTCTAATCAGGGTCACCAGGTACTCCAGATCTTCGATTATCCTAGTTTTTATAGCTTTCCCTTTATGTGGCCATTAAACCCTAACTCTGTACCAAATTTCAGCTCTCTGAGTTTATGGGAAGTACTAGTTCTATTCTGATGATCATGAGTGAGTGAGTGTCATAAATGCGAAACTTTGCTTTCGCTTAACTTCGGAACAAAATGACCTACAGACTTGAAATTTTGGATTTTAAGTATGTGATTATAGCTTACTAGATGACGAATATTTCTGCGTTCTGGTCTTATCCAGAGGTTCTCAAATAGGGGCCTGAAAATGCGGCGAAATGGTTCCAGTAAAGGATGGTACGGCAGTGTTTGCTTCGCGCTCGACTTGGCGGGGGCACTGCTGTGCCCCCCGATGTGGGAAAGATACACGTTTGGTGCCGTGGCTGAGCGATTGGCTCCTGCGCTATAGGTCGTGGGTTCGATTCCCGCACGGATCAAATATTTGTATGGCCTACAAATAGCTGTTCCGGATCTGGCCGTTTGTGAAGGTACAGGAGAAATCCGGGTATAAGGTAACATATAAAAAAAAAAAATGTCCAGGTGATCCGTCCAATCGACTCATTGGACGTAAGCATAATAGAACCAATCGTTATGAAAATCTAAGCCAGAGTTTCTAAGAGTGTGGTCTATGAACTCCTATCCCCCCTTGTGGTCCCCGATCCATGATACAAATGTCGGGGGTCCGTGGCCGCATGCTGTACCCATACTTAGGTACTTCTTATACTTCTTTTACTAGTAAGAAGCTTCATTTTTTATTATGCAGTAATTTGCAAAAAACAATATTTTCTTACCTCAAATTGCAACCGAACATGGCATTTTTTAAAGATATTGGTCCGTAACTTTTACAAGTTTAAGACCCATTGATCTAAGGGAAGGCCTAAGTCCAGCATCTAACGTGTTACTGCTGACATCAAAATAATGTAAGGTTCACATTTCCAAGAGGCATCAGTGATCGTGTAAGTAAAATTTTCTTTACAAGTAAAGAAAGCGGTGCCAATAACCTACATACAAACTAACGCAAACTAGTTTGTAGAATTCTTTGAAGTAACTACCTACGTACTACGATTTTTTATTATATAATCAATTCCTAATATGGCCGTTGAAATCTACTAAATATTCTAGGCGTAACCAAGAAAATTTATCTTTAGCGCTAACAGAATTGCGAAGTGGCGTTCAAATTTGGAACACAAAGATTTATGCACGACCACGAAGTCACGGACTGAAGACAAATCAATCGGAGAATATATTACCTAAAGTATATTTACTTATGTAGGTACTCGTATGTACTGGTAAACTTAAAACCAGCTTAACAGCGCAAATAAATCTCTGGGGTTATAAATAACTGGGGTTGTCACCTATTGTCATTCTGAATCTTATTCTACCATGTTTGCAATAATTAGTGATACAATTGTAACACTTTTGGGTGGCTTTAGGAGTCAACCCTTAACTAGCATGTGCACATAAAATTTAGCAGGCGTGTACTTACGGGTGGATAAAGAATAACACTTGTAACCGTACACTATATATATTTAATTAAGAATTATAAATAATTCAACAGGGCGTGGTTCGTACAATGCGAGGAGTCCGGGGTCTTCCTGAACAGATGAACACTTAGTTTGGCAACTGCAGCGGCGCATGAGGGCTGACCTTTTTTTTCTATTCGACTGCTTTTAGGTGGTCTTGCGGACCGTTTCTACGTAACCGGGCAGTTATTGGTGAGACCTGAAGGGTCTCCAACCAATCTCGACGAGAGTAAAATACACTCATTTGCAAAAAAACGGGCGGTTATGATTTTTTTTTCTGCCTGAAAAAAATACAATACCTAAAAGGTTTTAATCATTTGAACATGTTACTGCCCAGTTATAAAAGTGCCATGATATTTAAAAAAGTACGTTCTAAATTAAATTTTTTGACGGAGGCTAGTTTTTAAAGAAAACCACTTTTTCCTACATTTGTGGCGCGAATTCCCGAAAGTTAATATCAACTCTAAATAACTTTAACTCAATTTGTATTAATTTATCTAATTTCCTTGATATTCTGAAGTATTGTAATTTTTGTTTAGCGGTCTCGAAAATGGTAGATAAAGTGATAAAAGCCAGCAAAATTATTGCGCTGCTTGATGAGGGTTGCAGCCAATGCTTCGTGGCTCAGAGGCTAAATGTGAGTCGCTCGACAGTCCAAAGGAGGTCCTTTGGACGGAACCGGTCTCTTGATAGCGCTGCCAGGTGGTAGCGCTATCAAGAGACTGGTTCCGTCAAGAGAAGGTCTAGTTCTGGAAGAAAGCCATGTACCGAACCACGGGATGATCGTTTTCTGGTGAGTCAAGCGTTGAGAAATCGCAAATCTTCGTATGTGGACCTCAAAAACCACCTCGAAGAGGTAAGAAATGTGCAAATTAGTCTATGGACGGTCAGGAGGAGGCTACTCGCTGCCAATATATGCAGTCGTCGCCCGGCCCGCGGTCACCGAGTTGCTAGGCTTAGCTTCGCTCGAAATTGTGTGTTATGGACTCAAGACGACTGGGATAAGGTATTGTTCTCCGATGAAGCCAGGATATCTCTGTACGGTGAAGACCGACGTCGGCGTGTGCTACGAAGACGAGGAGAACGCTTTGCAGAGGCATGTTTTGAAGAAATCACACCGTATGGTGGAGGCTCTGTTAATGTTTTGGGCAGGAATAAATTCTTTAGATCGTACGGAGTTAGTCTTCATCGAAAACGGCACACTGACTGCACACCGATACATAACGGAAGTTCTAATTGCTCATGCACAACCCGCATTGGCCGCTCTTGGAGAAAACTCAATTTTTATGGACGACAACGCTCGCGCCCATCGCTCTGGCGATGTGGAAGCGTATATGCTAGAGGTCGGGATTCGTCGTTTGGATTGGCCAGCTCGAAGTCCCAACCTCAATCCCATAGAGCATGTCTGGGACGTTCTGAAGCGACGAGTGAGATCAGTGCAGCCGGCTCCGAAGACCATCAGAGAGCTAAGGAATGTGATTACCGCAGAGTGGCAACGTATTCCGCAAGAAACCATAAGAGATATACTCGCTAGCATGCCCAGACGAATTCAAGCTGTTATTTCAGCAAGAGGAGGTCACACTCCATACTAACCTTTTATCTGCCTTTACTTTATTAAAGAAATAACATACAAAAAAAACATGTTTCATTTTTACTTAGCGAGCAGGTACACTACTAGCGCTTGGACTTTAACATTATTTCTCATTAATTTAACCAAAATTGTATGATAAAACTGACGATAAACATTCCTTGCTAATTAATTAACAAAGCTCTGAGGATAAAACTACCTAAAATTATCAAACAATAAAAAAAAAGTAACAATAAAATTGATTCTTTGGTTAGGAACAGCACCACTAAGGGCGTCCCCTAGGGGGGACTCGAACCTTGTCTATGAGGGCTGATCTGCGGTGTGCCCGACCTTTTATAGGCCCGGACCCCCGCCAGTCAGCCACCACCCGTCACACAATTTATAGTTTTATAAACATAACATAACAACACGCCTGTTCCTCCCCGAAGGGTTAGGCAGACGTGTATAGTAACACCCTCATTTCGCCGTTAAGTTTAAGTCCCATGTTATTACAGGGGCGAGCCTATTGTCATCAACCGGGCACAAATCCAAACTCTGGGCTGCTACTGAGGAATTCCACAAGGAAAACCCCAATAACACTTTACCCGATCTGAGGGTCGAACCCAGGACCTGATGATCAGCAGTCGCGTTTGCCACTTCTAGACTAACGAGGCAGTTTTATACATTGTATCAGTAACAGTTAAGTTATTGTTGTGGTTTGTTTTTTTGAGTGGTTCGTGGCTAATTACTAACCACGTGGTTCACACGATTTGCGAGGTCAGTCCATGATGGGTGACCATTCGTTACATATCGAGATCCCTCTGTGCCTCGGAGAGCACGGTAAACTGTCGGTCCCGAGTGTCATACTAATACCTATGACAGTCGCTACGGGAAGTCAGAAGCCCGAAAGTCGGACAACCGGTCTAACCTTAGGATATCGGCATTCTCCAGTAACTGGGTTGCTTAGGTATGATGGCAGTCGCTTCGTGTATAATACTGTTATTCAGCCGCATCTGGTTAGACTGGAAGCTGAACCCAACACAGTTGGGAAAAGGTTGGGCAGAAAACGATACAATTTATAGTTTTAACAATAGATATCTTATATTTTATATCCCAGATTTTACGGTCTGCCACTCACACCATATGCCTGGATTTTATTCAGGAAACCAGAAGCCATTATTTTTATTTTATCGTCTAGATAGAGTCTGGTGAGTTAATTCAGTACGAATAAAACGATTCGAATGTTTTCTGCCATTTTTATGTTAGTTCTTAGATGTGTTTTAAAAATGGGTATTACGTACACGGACCACAAAAACGGTATATTACTTGTAGGTATGTATGTAGGTAGGATGGTTAGGAATCCAATTATCTAGAACTGACTTGCTAGGTAAATCATAAAACCAGTTTTTACTAGTTTATACATCTAATATTGAATGGGCTTCAACGTAAAACGCGTTGTTTATATAGGGTTACTGGTAACTCGACGAGTTCCTTGCAGGACATTATAGTAGGGTTGAAATGAAACAAATTAAGCCACCAAATGTTCTACCGAAATTCAGTAGTTTTTGAGATATGAATTATTTTTGATTTTTGTTGAAAAATCCCAGTTACAACCATATTTGCAAAAGTGTTTGGTATTTTTGAACTTTTAATTATTAACAGAGACCTGCTATGCTGCTATGGCATCAGCTATGATAAAAACTTAAACAATACATTTGCAACGTATATTATTTTGAATTAGGCTTCAAATGGTTGAATCTGGGATATTTTTAACAAAAATAAATAATCTCAAAAACTACTGCGTTTCGGTAGAATATTTGGTGGCTTAATTTGTTGCATTTCAACCCTCCTATAATGTCCTGCAAGGAATACGTCGAGTTACCAGTAACCCTGTATGTACTTACTACTTAGTTTGATTTCTTCCTGCGTCAATAAAGGCACAGATTAACTTATAGTTACTATGGTGAAGGTACAAGCAGGCCTAGCAGCACGCGTAATTGTCACGTGGTTTTAATATTAATGTATTTTGTCAACGTTCATAGATACATTTACACAGAATTACGGACACATATTGTGTGTAAATTGTCACATTGTTTGTTCCTATGGAGTGAGCCCATACATTCGTGTGTTGTTTCGTCAATTACATGGGATAATAGAGGGAACGCCCATCGTGCCGTCTTCAGTTCCACGTTATTACCATAATAAAATGGTTAAGTAGATACGCATTACGGCCGCCCCTTGATTAAGTGTGATGACTTTTAATTTGCGTCTGTGTCATTTTGTGACGTAAATTATATGTCTAGCTACGTTTCTATTTGTCTACAAACAAGATGATTTTAATAAATTCAATGTAGTATGACCTACCTAAAACAAGTTTAGCGAAGATCATAATAAAGCCAGTTTATATACCATACAGATATGTAAACGGATCGCACAATAGGCATACAGAGTGTACATTGAAAGTGCAACAAACCGATTGTATGTAATTGTATGTTTCCAATGAATTATTTATTTTGTAGTCTACGTTCTCAGATTATGTGAAGATAAAACTGAATCGTACGCCCTTTGTTATCCTCTACAGAGTAAATGGATATTTTTGGTACAGATTTTCCTCGAAAAGTTCATTGAAGACGTCATGAAATAATTGTTATTGGCAAATATAATAAAACTTAAGTCGCCTGACTTGATTAGCATACATTACAGGCTAAACAACGCATCACGCATGCGTGGCCTGAAGCCACTTCATCACGGGGAAGCTACTCCACGTATAAGCTCTGACACTAATATATAAGACAAATAGGCATACAATGTGTACTTATGTGCTTAATGTTCAATTTATTTGTTAGTGTAAACTATAACTATCAATCTTACTGGACAATGCTAGATGTTGCATAAATTAAAATAAATTTCAGAAAAAAATTGATAAAATAAAATTGTAGCGTACGAATGATTGATTCAACGTATTATAAAGATCGTAAACTAAATGTTCAATCGATTTATGGCTTGTTAACGTCAGAAACATTAGTACAATATTAGACTGTAATTGCTTATTCAGAGAAGTAATGAGAACATTAGTTTACTTAATTAAAATAAATAAAACTCTTATGAAAATAGAATAAAGGCGTTTATTCAAAGAAACCAATATGTGATAAAAATACCACGTTAAATATAAACTAGAGTACGTAACGAAAGAAATAAATTTTATGGAAGCATAAAACTAAAACATCTTACTCTATGATTTAAAAAATATAAAACAGTTGCCTGTTTGTATAAATAGAAAAGACTAGTATTTTATTATCGTTTTCTAACATTATTTTCTACCTAAAATTACCCTTTAGTTATTTCTGATACATCAAAAATGGTCGGCGAACTTGTTCATTAAAT
Organism: Amphipyra berbera; assembly: GCA_910594945.2. Taxonomy (NCBI): domain Eukaryota; kingdom Metazoa; phylum Arthropoda; class Insecta; order Lepidoptera; family Noctuidae; genus Amphipyra; species Amphipyra berbera. Next base: position 9,365,514 of record OU343122.1, on the reverse strand, counting down.
GCAATTGAATTCTTACATCGTACCTACTGAATACTTTGTGAAACTTACTGACTTTGTATAACTTAGTGTCTCAAGAATACACGATTACAAATCGTGCACCTGACATATATAAGGTTTTATGAAAATAAAATTTGCAATTAAAAGTAACTACACTGTAACTTAAATGTAAATATTTCTAATACTCGTTCTAATACTGTAATTTCTAATAAATGCTTCAGCGAGGCTCATGTCGCACCAAATTATAACTTAAATAGGACCTATAACACTACATTTTGGCAAGATTATGGTTCTTATAACTATATCAATGTCTTGTAATGTTGCTCTATGGAAGGCAATATAATTATTTAATAGAATACATGGAAATAGTTGCTATCTGAGAGTCACTCTTCTCTGTAAGTATAATATATTTATCGAACAACAAGACGATGCTATTTGCGGCCGTATAATAGTGATCTGTTATATTGACTATCTTCAAAACAAAGACCTTTTACCAAAATAGCCACGTCTAATATTATCCTTTATCAGAGTAAAATGATAACCCCTGACTCGAAACGTATCAAGAATATGTATCAGGTTGATAGCTTCGAGGGCTTCTCTTTCTGTTTAGTTTCTGGTTGGGTATCTCTACGTAGTCAACAACTTCCCAGTTCTCTTCTGGTTCCTCAGGTATTTGTGGTGGCATTGCGGACCTGACGATGGGGACCCCAGCGTTGTCTAGGGACAGGTACGCTCGAATCGCAGCAGCTGCCGCCTCGTCATCAGGCGTCGACAGGGCACGAGCATTAAATGGCCCGCTCACATCCTCGTTTGGAAGCTCCCAGATATGCCACTGCGCATTCATCTTGAAGTTCTGCAGCAAAAAAACAAGAAGGGCTAAGCGCTATGGAGAGGTTAGGTCAGTTTATAACGTCTAAAACATCCCGTTCACACAATAATATGCACGTAGTTATTAAATCAAATCCGAAATTAAGTTTTGTCTGGGCTGCTACGCCACGTAGACACTCATCTCATTTGTTGTATAATGTTTATCATGGCCATTTTCTTTTCCAGTGTAAGCAGACCTGTAAGGGCTAGAATCGGTACAGCTCTATACAGACTGTAATGCCTATGGATATAGATTTGCCTTCTATAAGAAACCACGACATACCTCCCGATTTTCTAAATAATAAATAATTGCTACGCGCCTACGCACTGCGTAGCACTTATGTTAATTGTGGAAACTGGAGCTTCTGCAGATTTATCCATCATTTTGTTGTGTATGCTATGACTATGGAGATAAATGCTGGCCCACAGCCTACAAAACTGATAATAATAATTTCTTGATATGAAGCTCATGTAAACATTTATAAATAAAAATTGTAAATAACAGAAGTCGCTAAACTTTATCTTTAGTTCGAAGCTCACGAATAAGATCGGAATTCGATTAATTGGTACAATTACATTCACTTTACTAAATGACAGACGTTAGTTTGTTTGTTTTAAGGTCGGTCTTAAATATTTTGTAGTAGATTTAGACAATATTTCTTGCGTTGAAATTACGTATTTACTTGTAAAGTGATAAGCTAAACGTTTATCACAAGTTTAAACTCGGTTCGTGATAAATCCAGTATTTGGATAAAACATTGTGATATATAAGCCTTCCACGTTCACCGCAATGTCTTATTCAAATAACAATGATATTTGTTTTATCATATCACAACGGTCGAAATCCGCCGTGAGAAAGCCGGCGGTACTTGAGAAATAGAGTCGCCAATGACGACATCACATATATGATTCACAGCCAATTAAAAATATTTATTTCTTTATCTTAATTTTTATTATTGAAATCTATTTATAAACTTTCATTCTTCGGAACGATTGTACTAAAATAAAATATAAAGAAGATTGAAACGCCACACATTGAACCCAGATGTGAACAGCTTTGTTTATCTTTTTTATGATCCTTGAAATGTGAAAATTATATAAATTGTATTAGTAGTCTTCTGTAAAGAATCGCATAATACATTTTATTCAATATTCAATAATCTTGATAAATAGATAACGATAAACTACTATCCTAAAAATGTATAACTTATTAATCCTTGTTCTTTACTTTAAAAATATTGATGATCATGCATAGATACTTGCTAGGAACTAAAGAGGGCCCACTAGTGAGCCCTGAGGCACGCCCATTTTCACTAAACACGTTAAAGATGTTACATCATATCTTTGCCTCTTTTTGTCGTCTTATGGAAAGGTTATTATTACAAAATCGAATGCTGATCCACAAAACCTTTACTGATTTAATTTACAAGAAAACGTATCGTGTTCACTGCAATCAAAGGCCCTAAAAATATCACAAAAGAAGAAGTGTGAGAATGAAGAACCCTAGGCTATAAAAGTTTAGTCGGAAAGGGGGTACTAAGCAGCGGGCCACTTAAAGTATCACTGACGACTATTTTAAAGCAAGAGTTAAAATTTCAAAATTCGATAATTTTTATTTGCATGAATAAAGATTTTTATTCTAGTTTTTTCAAAAAATAAACATTCCTGCTTTAGTTATGAATTCAGAAAATTAAGTTTCTAATCCGTGACCCCAAATATGACCTAAATAATAAACACAGCTGATCATAGCTATGGAGTCTATGAACAGATAGATTTTAGCATATTTATTACGAAATCTTTGAAAAGCTATTTCTCTTAAACTATCGAGTTTTGGGGAAAGTTGTAGAACAAGAGTTATCCCTTATTATAGGTATTTTAACACCCTTTCGGCTTAGTACCCCCTTTCCGACTAACCTTGTATATATTTAATCACAAACTTAAGAATATAATATCAATAAACATAATAACAGGGCACAAATCCAACCTCCGGACTGCTACTAAGAAAATTCCACACGGAAAAACCCAATAGCACTTTACCGGACCTGGGGATCGCACCTCACGTGCAGCAGATGTCCGGTTGATGGCAATAGGCTTGCCCCCTAGTACATGGGACTTAAACATAATGGCGAAATGAGGGTGTTACTATACACCTCTGCCCAACCCTTCGGGGAATACAGGCGTAATGTTATGTTATAAGAACAGGATTGGAAAAATAAATAAAAAGTTTGTAAAAACGGACTTCCAAACAAAATCACTTTTTTAAATCACAAACTACTGGGTACTGGGACGTTTGGGAATGTTTTTACAAAATCTTCTAGGTACAACGTAGTTACATGCAAACGGTCATGAATCTGATTTGTAGATAAAAATATTAGCAGTGCCTAACTATAACATATTAAATACTTTGAAACACCCCAAATGGTATCCAGATAACCAATAAGCATTTATATAAACAAATAAAACTTCAGCTTGTATCTACGTAGGTTCCCACATCATTTATTTTAAATAATTAGAAACGTTCAGAAATAATTACTTCTAATGATATTTTTTATAATTTTTTATGGCTTTCTGCATACTTCCATTATTTTTTAAATATTTTTTATACAATATGAATTTTGAGACGTTGAGAACAATACCTGTAATTAAATTAAATTGATTCAAATAATTGTCCTAATTACGTAATTTTAAGTGCTGTTTAGTGAAGTATCTGATCCATGAAGTCAGAGCTTGGTAATTTTATCTAGATTAGCATATTTACGGAACTTCTGGGAAATTATCGACAGTAGAGAATATAATAATAATATTGACCTACAGGTAAACTGTCGTCAATTAGTGACAGCCTTGATATAGTACAATGCTTGCCCTTGCCCGCTTCCGCTTGAGGCTTATCTAGGTTCTACTGCACATGCGTGTTACCTGCGTATGCATTGACAACACGAGATTTGTTTTCAAACGTAAATTATACGGTAGAGTATCATTCAATTAGTTAAGTTGTCAATTTTGTTGTCAGATTCAATAATTCGGTAGTGAAAATCTTTTTTCAAGCGGTATAATGGTAGAGCGGCGCGCGTGCCGCTACCGCGTGTTAGGTACAATTTTGTAAAAGAAGTTGATTCTTTCCAGAAGGGGTTTTATGCCACATTTTTAACCTCATACAAGATAAATTACTAAAATTAATCACTAAGTAGTCTAGGCACATAAACGGAGATATTTTTGCAGACGAGTCTAGAACTCATTTCCACCAAAATAACTAATTCGATTTTATTGGAGGCTCTACGATACTTTCTTTTACCCTGTGACTCGCTGAAGAGAAAAAAAAATCTATGCATTACCATACTTATTCATTTATAGATAAATAAGAGCGAAATTTGTAAAACCAGTGCTTTAATGTAATTCTTTTTCCAGAGAAGAAAAATTATCATAATAAAATATTAGGTAACTATTTGAAATAAACAAAAACCATGGAAGGGACGTTGATTTGACACCTGACGACCTGACGAGTGGATTATGTTCATGTATAATATTTATATTTGTCACATTTATCAAAAGTCAACATGTTTTTAAAAAGTTAACGTCATATTTTGCTTAGTATACCTACTTACGCAATTTATCATGGTCTAATTTAAACGTCCAGATAAACTATGACAAATTAGGCCAATAATTTATTCTAAATGAGCAAATATCTTTGAAAATCTATGACGCACGGAAGAAAGTTGAAATGAGACACATGTTTGACGGTTAAACAACACTCAGCACAAACACTACATAATCAGTTGTCGTCTGACGCAGACACATGCTAAATATTGTCTAATAATAAAATTCAGACTCAAAGCATGATAACGCAAGACTATAGACAGAAAAACATTAAAGAACAAGGAAAGATCCCCGTGTGTCCGGCCCTTCGAAACGGGACGGGTGATTTCCCGCACTAAAAAAATATAAAAATTAAATGGCCGATAAAAAAAATAGGTCGTTTATTTTTCAATGCTCTGGGGCCGTTCAAGTATTACGTAAGCATGAAAAGTCAGGGGCCAGCTGAAAATCAGTGCTGTGCACTAGCACAGCAAATACTGAGATGGACCCCTTGTTACACATTCTGGTCTTTTGATGGTGCATGTTAATTATGTAACTTGTATATGTGTGACAAAAATAAATGGTTTAAAAGGTGAGGGGGTCTTTGCTTAGCTTATTTTTGATGACATGGGGGACGGGGGTGTCTAGATGATGATTATGATGATGATGATTTATTTATTTACTTATTTTTCTAGACTTAAAAACTGCTGCTCATGAATAACAATAAAGAAACCTGACCAGTTTTAAAAAAATATATACCAATGTTTACGTAAGCATAGGAAGGTAAAAGCTTTGGTTACATTTGTTGACAAGGGGGAGGGGTGGGTCAAAAATTACTAAAATTCGGCTTACTTAATACTTGAATGGCCCCTCTGCAACATATCTTAAATCGGATCCGGACACCTGGGGATCTTTCCTTGTAAGCGTTAGGACTTAGGAGTACGGCGAAAACCTTATTGGCGTACCCACAACGTCCTAAAAGAAAACTTGTGAATCTGGTAGACAAACATAGCAGGATGAATATCTACCAGATTCACAAAATTTCTTCTGATATAATCACCACTAACTTCGCCAAGCATGGTGATAATAGCAATATTCCTCTAGATGATAACGTAAGATTTTGCCCGATGAGTTGATGTGGTACCTGTGAGAGGGGCTCGTGGCTAATTACTAACCGCGTGGATCACATTTATGATTTGCGAGGTTAAGCTGTGCTTGCCGCGGTCAGTCTGTGGATGGGTGACCGTTCGTTACACATCGAGACCCCTCCGTGCCTCGGAGAGCACGTTAAATAGTCGGTCCCGGGTGTCATACGAATACCTATGACAGTCGTTACGGGAAGACAGTAGCCCGAAAGTCTGACAACCGTTCTAACCTTAGGATATCGGCGTTTTCCCAGTAACTGGGTTGCGGAGGTCTGATGGCAGTCGCTCCGTGTAAAATACTGGTATTCAGCCGCATCTGGTTAGACTGGAAGCTGACCCCAATATAGTTGGGAAAAGGCTAGGCAGAACAGATAACGTAAGATTTTCTTGCAGCGGCATCATACATAGTATACATGACTAAGTAGGCAGCCTATGTTGTTAGAGTAATGAATGTAGTTTGAGAGAGAACAATCACGTGAGATGACGCGGCACTGTTGACAAACAACTAGATTATACCTCTGCCGTTTATGCGATTATTAGCCTATTTATGTCAAGACAATGCACTATAAAATTAACTAAATGTTCTTAACCATTTATAGAGTAATGGTACAATGTTTAGGGCCTTGTACTGGTTATAGGTTCTTAATTATACGAGTACGAATATAGAGCTATAAATACTATTAACAATAGGTATGTACAACACATGCAATAAAAAAACTATATTAGATAGGTAAGGTAGCTAACACTTTTTTACCTGACGATTCGCAAGTATCTACTGATATACAAAAATACTAATTACATTAACTAAAATAAAACCGACTTCGAAAAAAACGAAAAAATGAATAAAATAATTACCACATTATAAAATTAACAGTTTCAAAAGTCGGTGCTAATCCACGCTGAACCAAATTGAAGGCACCGACTTCTAAAACTGTTAATTTTATAATATGGTAATTATTTTATTTCTTTTTTTCGTTTTTTTTAAGGCGGTTTTATTTTTGTTAATATATTTTTAATTTTTTCATTTTAGTGGCCTTAATTAAAAAATGGGTGGACCTACTAAAGACGCTGATCGTAACATAATCACATCATCACAGTATGCGTACTGTTCGTCATTGTGGAGTTCCATTGTCGATCTCCGAAGTTCTTCATCAGATCTTCACCAAATTTAAATGGGACCATTTCAAAAGAATACTCTTTAAAAAAAAACAAATCGGTTCATTAATGAGGGTGTAGCGAGGTAACAAACATAAAAAAAATACGGGAGATGGTCCCCATAGTGTTTTCAGAGTTCTAAGTTTGCTGAATTTAAACTCAATGTAGAGCCACTACCTTGGCCTAATACATAATTCCGGTTAAAACCTGTACTAAATAAACAAAATCTGTCATGTTGCTACTGATAAGCTAAGCCGAGAAAATATAATAATTATGATTTCCGTATGACACCGTTTATCAATTTTATCTCACACCTTATTAAACAAAGGAAAACATTTTGAGGTAACAGACTGACGGCGCCATCTGGCAGATTACGCAGGAACTACACGTACAACAGTGTCGACCTGTGTCGGTGATACAGTATCAAGCATAAGAGTGTCACTGTTGAGTGTCTTTGCTCACCGCACGAGGGCGTGATGATCCTTATGACAACATAACGATCTGCATAACAAAAGCAACCTGGTAATAATATATGTATGAAGGAAGTAGAACGTTAAGCAAAGGTATATCGTCTTCCGTCACCAATGCACAATCAGCTTTAGCTTGTTCGGAAAATGATTTTCATGTTAGGAAAAAATCTCAGTCACTAATACTTCAGGGCTGTATGTATTCGTTATTCTAGGTTTCTCTCGTATTTCCAGAAGTTCTATGAAGGTCTAGTAATGGCCGATTCCTATGATTTACCGAGCGATTTTAGTTAAAATTAAAACTTTTGTATCTTATTCTTTACCAATAATGAAGCAAAGACCCCATAGTTTTCCATAGTAGACCCTCCCAACTGATAGTAGCTATCACACGTAAAATTACTTTACGTAGACACGTAATTAGACATTTATATGCTCAGTTTCGCAATAAAAATTACTACCATTGGTAAGTAAAACGATCCGTATTCGGTCATAGAAACCAGGCAGGCATTAGTACTGATTTTTAACGCTATAAGTTTTTCATAGCCGCTCACAGCGCACAGAGTATGTACGGGGTCAGTCTCATTCATAGAAATATAAATATTTAGATGCTGTGGTCTCATCAATGCATGGTAAAAGGCTGGCTCATGGCCAGGCAAGCCTTTAGAACGTATTTACCGCCGTTGGAAATAAGTGGGTCATCTCGGTCCTTTCTCAGATCATTCCTTGACTACAATCAAGACAGCAATTTCTTACCTCAGGTAGACAGTGATGCTGTAGGCAGTAGTAGTCTTGATTTCCATCGTTGTGGCACCAGGTGCCGTCCGGGAAATAAGGGTCTTTTCCTGCGTCGTTCAGCTCGACACGAGGGGCATAGAAACCGCCTCCCGAAGTGCGCCGGCAAAATACCGCGCAACCCATCCACATGCGAGCTGGGAGAGTCGAAAACAATTATTAAAGCTTAAATTCTTCAATGAATTAAGATATAAATATGACGCTGCGAACCAAATGGATACAGAGTCAAACTTATGGTAAAAACTGGTCAAATTGTTTTCAAAAGCTTATGGTTTTAAGACAATTCTTTTATGGTTTTATGAAGTCAATTTATCGAAATTAAACTACAAAGTAGTGCAATTATTGTGAGGGCCTGCTCCTACAACGGTAGATTTTTTTCAAAAAATATCAAATTGCCATTTCAATATCTGAAATCTGGATCTACATAGAGTTTCAGACAGACTGCGTTGTCTTATGTGCTACCTACACGAATACTTAGAACAGTTTTTATCGGAACCACAAATTACAATGAATCTTAAAACTGTTTGTGAATTTGTTAGTTTAAACAGCGTTCCTTTTTCGATGAGAATCTATATTTTTGTAAAATTTGCTAAATCTGGGTGGTTCCGAAAATATATTATAAGAGAAGCAACCAAGAAGGTAAACAAACGTATAACTCATATATGAAATTCCTAATTATACCTACATAACATTGTGTTTTAGCACTAATTAATTTGACATGGTTTCCGAGTTGATTGTACGGCGCTGTATAGTCCAGGCATTAAAATGTTGTACAATAGGTATAAAACCTTTGATCGTGAATAAAACCTTAACAAACATCATTTAAGTTATTTTTGTGTGTATTTTTAATGCATGTTCAAGCAAAATTAATAAATTAATATTTCATGACCAAAGGTTTATTTACTTTTTTTTTACAAAATTTTAATGGCTGCACTATACGGATATTTTTTAATCATCATCAATTTTTTTTCTATATTAAGTATTATTCAAAAAGTCCATTTAAAAAAAAATTAGGTCCATTTACTGTGATGCAGGGCCGGCCCTACCACAGAGCGAACGGGAGCGAATCGGGGTGCTCAGTTTGTCTACCGATAATCCAAGGCAGTTTAATTTTTAATGGTAAGAGTGTCCCTTTCTCTCATTCAATGCATGCGCGACAAACGTAGTATCTCAGTAACCATGCTTGTGAATTGATAATTTTCCCGAGAAAATTATTTTACTGTGAAAATTTGACCTACATATTTCTTTTCATAAATTGAGTCTTTGTTTTAGAACTTAGTTTAGAAATAGCACAAGCACATAAAGCTTTTCATGATCGTGACTGACTGGGATCATGCGGCGCCTGCAGACCACCTCCGCGCGCGTCCAGCTCAGGCAGCAGCGCCGCGTACTCCGCACACTTGCGTGACGCCAGCTCACTGGCACCCACACGTGTCTTCTTGCCGCACACCTACGTAACGAATGATATAGCGTCATTAACGTGCTGAAGATGTGCATAAAGAAACATAAGTATATTATGACCACGGCAAAGACCTGGTCATCTTTCTCTCAAGGCCAGTTGGCCGCTCGCAGCGCAATAAATGCTAAAGGCCTACATTTACCAAACGTTTAGTCTGACTACAAAATAAAAAAAACATAACCCTCCCTTTGCTGTCACACAGTTGGGTAAAAAGGTAGAGAACCTTGGTATCATCACACAGAACGACATCATAAGAAGCTCCTTGGCAAGCGTCGCTCGTAGCTTTCGTGCACACTCGTCGTCTCTCGCGGAAGCCTCGGCTTCGCTCCGAGCAACCGGACCGACAGCTTGCCTCTCGCCATGGACCCCAACCGGCGCTCACGGAGCTGTCGCCGGCACTACCGGGCTTCGGAACAGGAGTGCTTGATGTTGGCAGGTTACCCGCCGGGACACACTCGCCTCCTTGACACCACTGAAGCATCGATTAGTTATTTTACAGCATCGATAATTCGACATCAATGATAGAGCGATAGATATCTACGACAATATTCCGTATAATTCGTAGTTTACGTTATCATGCGAATTAATAAAATTACAAAGCAAATACATCATTTGCTTGCCAATTTCAAAGTACACACGATATGATTCTAAAAATGCAAACCAGAATCCAGAACAAATACTGAAATCAATAAAATGATATCGTTACTGGAGTACCACGTTGGGTGCCAAATTGAAAAATGTTTTAATCTCTCTTTCAATAAGGGGCCTAACGGGTGCCATGTATTGCCGCACGGAGCTCTCATTTGAAAATAATTGTCTGACCATATGCATTCCGCAGGGTGTGCCAGGCAGCGCGGGCCCGGCGTAGTAATATCCTGCGCGGTGCGGCGTGCGGCACGCCAGCTGCGCGCAGTGCTCACCCGCTGGACCGCTCGGTGATGGAGAAGCGTCAGCGTCACGCAGCAGAATCTTGCCGGTAACAGAATGTTCATTAATCAGTTGAGAACCTCAAGTAATTCCCAAATAGATTAAAGCGGCTCACAGCTACTTGCAACTCTGAAAGCTATTTAATAATAAACTGCACGCTACTTTTTATCGTTAACATTTTTCGATATAACAAAGCATTTGCTTAAACGCTACTCAAATCTATTAAACGGTTTAAAAAATAGCCAACATGTCTTGACTCACCTCACACTGCTTCTTCGCACTCCAGATGGCACCAGGTGCTCCACCAAACCTTTCGTGCTGGAGCTCGTTGGGCGCGTCCAGGTCATCGGAACCATCGAACAAACAGGTCGCCCATCTACACACGAATAGACAGGACAATTCAAGTGCTATCATTTTTATTCAATTCAATAGATCGGTTTTGAGAAGTCAGCAGTGGATCAAAGTATCTAAACACAACATCTATGTCGCAAATCGGGTGTCAATCAATTTAATATTCCTGTAAATTTCACCCAAATTAAGTATCATTAACCTCAAACATTAAACATGATGAGGAAACAAACATGCAATGTGCATAATAAATGGCTTGTGTAACTCCTTTAAATAGTGGCAGTTAATGCAACCGATTACTACAACAATCACGTCCAATTAATCGTCGTACGTGAACATAGAAAACAACATTTAAATAACCTAATGAAAGAGGTCAACCCAGTCTTTATTTGGCTTCCCGCGGGTACTGTAAGTATCATAATATCATTTGTACTATAACAACATCATACTGCGAAAACCGCAAGTATTCGGTTTGCGTGAAATCAGAAACTTCTCATATTACGAATAATGTTTAAAAATGATCTATTAAGATTGAAATACACCGGGGCAAAGAGAAACAGAAGATAAAAGAACTATACTGCAAATCGGCCACGACGCGAGCGCTGCAGGTGGACCAGGAGGCCTCGCCGTTGGTGCCCCGGGAGGGAGACATGATGTACCCGTCGCGTGCGCAGCTGTTGCCCGTGCCGTCGTGGTGCATGCCCAAGCTGGAACATGTTTGTTATTCTGAATTATTGATATGCTGACAGGTATGCCTTTCTTTATACCTAATTATTTTGGTGAAGGTTGTGCATTATGGAACTATTAATACGAGTACTTCTTAATAGAGTCTAGTAGGTTTAAATAATGGCTAAATGTTCTCTTCAGTGTGGCCAAAAAGGCTAAGGGAAAGGAATACCCGTAAAGGTAATTAAGTTTTGATGGTGTATTCCTAATCAGGGCCTATTCTCATACGTGAACTAAATAATGTCAAGCTTAAATTGATTACAGAGTCATTATTTACAAATTAACCGTAATCCAAAGCCCGCATAATTACCATGAGCTGCCATAGAATCGATTCTAAGTTAATAACCTCATAGAATTTAGCTGATCGATTTGAAGCGAAATCTGGCCAATACTCTTACCAGAACCATTAATATCAGAACCAGGATAGTATTCAGTAAGAAAAAGGTGACCGTGTTCCAGTAAATATAAAGCCGCTTTGGAACATTGACGAAAATAGGAGAAATAGGAAAGTAAACGAGTTATGACCGACTTGTGCCCGATCTCGTGCGCGAGGATATAGACGGAGGTGAAGCCGGCAGAGGGGTAGGGGCGGCCGAGCAGGTCGGAAGTGCCGAACTCCGACACCACACACGCGTGCGCTGGCAGGCACACGCCGCCCACTGGCGCCAGCCCCATCGTCACCCCGTTCCGACGACCACCTTCCTCCGAGTAGAAGTCCAACCTGAAATACGAAAGAAAGGTCGCTTTATCTTAGGACAGTTAAAATACTTTGCAAGTCAAGATTTTCAGGCAACAAGCTTTATTTTATACAAAAGAATAAGGCGGCCGCCGATGATGCCAACAACCCTAATGGAATCCGACTGGAATCTGTTGATCAAATACGTTTACACCAGCAATGTAATTACTCAAGAACTTATGCACCCATCCTTTGGTATTGCACAATATTTGAAGATTTTTTTTTATTTGCCCAAGACTCCGCTGAGTCACCGGAGTTTTTGCATTAAATACCGGTTTGTGTCCAAAACCACAAACCGAACCACAAGTTAAAAAAACGAGTTCATATTTGCACGATTTCAGCGATGCATGCATGTTTGATTACTTACCTTACGAAATACAATGGCAAACTGTTATTTGACTGCATCATGTTAAGTAGGTTAAAAAACCAGATATTATGAACTGTTTTAATAAGTGCTTTTGAGTCTTTATAATGATTAGAAAAAATAAAACGTAAATAGTTTAAAAGAAAATTTAAAATGTCCAACTCAGCTACAGATTTGTGTCTATAGTTACCCCGAGAGCAGCAACGCCATGTCCCAGTGCTGAGGATCATCGTCATCTTCTACATTCAGCGATCGTTGGTACGCACAGAAGGAATCAAGAAGACGTCCTCTCTCCGCGTGCGCTGGCAGTGATGACGGTTGTGTGCGCAGTAGCGTCAGACGAACTAGAGATAGCTGGATGTGAGTGCCCAGAGACGAGTGCTGGTACAAAGCTTGCACCTGGAACACGTAGGAAACATTTGACAGTAGCTATATTTTTTAGGTGTTATAAAGATTACATAAAATATCCAAGAAAATGTGTAAAAAAATACGTAATAGTTTTAAAATTATCGAAACTTACACCATTGATGTACGCCAAAAGCATATCACGTAAGTCTGACTCGCTATAGTTCAGGAAAGGATAGAAAATTTTGTAGGCAGCTTCATCAAGGAACAAGGCTATCTCAATGGTGTAGTTAGGTGGTCCGGGCTTGTAGCGGGGCGGATGCGCTCGCGGTCGGCGCACGCGCGGCCGCAGAGGACGTGCGTCGTCACCTGGCGGCGCTGGCGGTGGTGCGCGACGAATCATATGCGCTGTTCGGCCACTACCATTCTCCGCCCGTCCACTCCCCAAAGGCAGGGGACGTACTTCGTATGTAGAATTGTCAACAACAATCAAACCGTGCTGAAAGCATGAAACGAAAGATTAATACTAAATAAACACTTTTAATCACATCTATCCCACAAGTTCTCTTTAAACAAGTTAAATACTAAAAGCTGTACCACATGGTATCAGGGGCATTAGCAATACAACAAGTACAGAACTTGTTGAGTATCTAAATAAAATTCAAATTGGAGCAGCACTGTAGTATGAAACAAAGGATAGTAAAAAATTGGATAAGCTTATTTTATCAAACAAGGAGATTAATTATTTTTTTGATTCGAGCAAGTGTATCACAGGGAACTAATAATAGTAACTAATACTTGGACCTATACTATATTTCCTGTGTACATCGGAATTCCCAACTACTGATGAAGTAGTGATACTATTATTTGCGAAGAATACAACGGCTCATGCCTTGGATGCAAACCCCAATATACGATCTAACAAATGGCAAGGACTGAATTAAATATTACAATTTAAAGGCTAAAAAATTAAGTATAAAATCCAATGAAGAATCTTCATAACGTTCACAATGCTACGCAAAATTTGCCCATTAATTAATAGCCTTACATAATGGTATATTATATTTACAGGATGAATAAAAGTAGGGTGTGCTAATTATTAGCACAACCTACTTATTCATCCTGCAATAACTGCTATAGAAATAATTGCTGTACTTACAAGAGAATGGTCCCTGCAAGCTGAGAACGCAGCGACTGAATTGTGTCCAGTGTGCAGATAGTGGCACGAAGGGTCTACGGACGACAATGTGGCCTCCTGGCCAAGGTCTGACCACACCCGAAATTCGGGGGAGACTAGCCGACGATTAGGTACCAACTGTAGCTCAAAATTTCTAAAAATAAATTAAGTTTAGATACACACATAGATTTTGCCTTTGGAAAACCTCAAGTTGGATCTAATCACTCACTCGTCTAATATTTCAATCCATTTACACTACACTTTCTCTTTCTCCCATGACGTGATTGATCACACATGCATTCAACCCACTTAAAACAATAACATAAAACTCAAGGTCAGTCAGTTTGCACCTTCGATGAAACCTGTTTTTCTTCAATAGGCCTCTACGAGCACATTGCGCGTAGATATGTACATTCTAAACGTGCAATACAATGTGCATATTTTTACAAAGATAGTAAAGAGGAATCATTTAATAGCTTCTCTTTCTCTGAGAGTAATCAGAGCAAACCTTTACATGGAATGCTGCAAAATAAAATCCTGCAAAAAAAAATTGTCAGAGCTGGAATGAGTTTCTGATTCATAGAATAGAAATTAACCCTGATACGAGATTCGATATGAAGCCATTGACTAGCAGGAATAACAAAGCACACAATATTAAGTACCTTCCAAAAGCGTCAAAGCTGTATGGCAACGGGACGTCATCGCTAGGTTTGTCGGAGGAGAGCTGTGCCTCTCGGGGTAATAACGCCGGCAGGTACACGACCTGTATGTCCGAGCTGTCCTGCATGCGCTCCGCATTGGTCCACCAGCCATGCAGCTGGAAGAAATCCTGAAGAAGAAAAATTTGCTCATTGCTGAAACATGACTAATGGTATTCCGCTGTCGGTCTCGCCAGTAAAGGAGGTTATGATCGTAATCATAACTCTGCTAAAGCAGGCTTGGGATAGCGAAGTCGATTCTGACCTTGCTCATTAGTTATAGGTGGATATCATAACATCACGCCTGTTTTCCCCAAAGGGTTGGGCAGAGGTCTATAGTAACACCCTCTTTTCGCCTTATGTTTAAGTCCCATGTAATAGGGGGTGAGCCTATTGCCATCAACCGGACACAAACCCAAACTCCGAGCTGCCACTGAGGAATTACACATGGAAAAACTAAAAACACTTTGCTTGACCCGGGGATCGAACCCAGGACATCATGATTAGCAGTCGCGCTTGCCACCACTAGATCAACGAGGTTATGTGGTAGGTGGATAATGCAGACAAAATAATGTTATTAATATTATCTCGTAGCACGTTGCTACGCAATAGCGCACCGATATAGTTGGATGCCGTAAACTTTTTTGTGGTTTCAGCCAGGCCGAAAGCGATGATATATTAAATACCAATTGTACACTGGAATTTGGCTTCAACCACATAATCAATCTCTATCACTCAAAGGTTTGCTGGTAGAAAACACATTTTTGAGTTAAGCTCGCCTTTGTACATAACTTCACTAAATTGTAGTTTTATTGCTGTAATTTTTCTTGTGTACATTAAAGAATAAATAAATAAAGGAGATATCTCTTTTTTACAAACATTTTTTTAAAGTACGGCACAAAATATTTTCTCATATAAAAGGTCGTCGTCTGCGGACCGTGTAGCAAGCATAGGTAGGTATGAATGTGCTAAATAAATACTACAGTGACCCTCAACATTCTTTCTCGCGAGGCCTGCATTTTTTAAAGAAGGTACATTTCTCCGATTTCTTCCTGGAAAAACCAGTCGTGCTTACGGTTGATTTTGAAAAGGTTGGTATTTAGTTTTGGATCTTGTATCCTATCGCCGGTCGCCTAACTAAACTAATTCTAAAATCCCAGTATACAAGTATGGTTAATAATTATCTTCTTACTATTTGTGTTAGAAATAATCGAAGAGAGTTAATTATAGAGCGTTTTTAGACGTGGAAAGTTAAAATAAAATCGACGGTCCCTACATACACTATCGAAACTACAAAATCTCAGTTTTTATTTTATTATGTATGTACACCGATTACGCTGAGATTTATGATCCAATTTACGTGATTCTTCTTTAGTTTGATGCGGAACAGTTGCCATTTGGTCCCATAAAAAATTATTATTTTATAACCTTTAAGATAACATAATTTGTAGTTTCGATAGTATACGTAGGGACCGTCGAAATTATCAAAATTAATTAATAAATTCCATGGAACGAATTTTCTTTTTTTCAATTAATTTTGTTGCTTTTCCGGTATTGGCACAGAAACAACCGGCGTTAGAATTAAAATATATTTATTGCGAAACAACTTAGTATAAGAATGACCCAGCCATTATAAAATAAAATGTTGCTTTTGCATGATCGTATAGATATATAGATTAAAAGAATAGTAATTCTCCTAATTAATTACCGCCTTATTCGTCCAGTCACTGAGACAGAGAGTACACATAGGTATTCTGATGTCATGTTCCAGAGTTGGTACTGTGGCTGGTAAATGGCAATAGGCTCGTATCCTATTACATGCGACCTAATAACGGTATTAAGGAACTGTAGGTTAACTTTAGTATACCTCTACCAAACTGGAAAGGGATTTATGACAGTCCTATTGCTTTAGACTCTACTGGAGCCTTCGAATCCCACGATCCTGAAAAAGTTCAGGCTGCCCTGTTTTTTTTTTATACAATTAAATTAAATGTTTCTATACAATCTCCCAAAATATTTAAACTGCCATCGAATGATATTCTCATCGGAAAGATTCCGCCGAATATTCCAAGCTCGATACAGCGATACTAGATGTGATTTAAATACACAGGGTTTTTTACACGACTTAAGGCGGAGATGTCTTGAAAACGGTCAAAAAGGTGGTTTTTAAAAGCAGTGTATATTATTGTCTTAAGTTTAAAGCTAGGTACTATAAATTTGTTAACGCTCCGTGAATAAAATACTGCGAGACGAAAATTTCTAATTCTATACATGATTTAATCACGTAGAATTATACATTTTCGTCTCGCATCAAACAAGCTTTTCATGTACCGAAACCTTATGAAATTGTTGGAAGATATACTTCAAAATTATACTTCAGCATTTTATTGGTTAATATTAGATATTTAAATACGAGTGTAGATATTTTTTCATATGGCTTAAGATTAGAATATAATCGCCCTTCCCATCTTTTACTATAAAACCATGTGAACATCATACTACGCGCAGTACTAAAAGCGAGATGAGCAATATTCCCGACGTCAGGACCGTTTATTCGCATGAGTAAAAAGGCCGGACCCTGTCGGTCATTATAACGGTCATTAGTGACAAGGTTCACTTCACTAACCGGGTTGTTATAAAACGTAAAATCGATCAGCCCGCGCGAATACTGATGGTGACTCACACCATGATAATTATTGTTACCAAGTCGATCAGCAACCAGTTACTTGCTACTTATGCAATAGATCGCTCATAAACACAGGATACTGATAATCCATGTACTTAGTGATTATGTGTTATAGCATAACTTACACAACAAACATATAATGCTGTATTCAAATTGAATCGCTTGGGTATTAGATTTTTAACGAACATTAATTGATAATGGCGCCGATTCTCTTATTCACCAACTAAACTAAAATTATTGCTATCTTTTACTAACAGACAGCGTGAGAAAAGGACGGTGATAGATCACAACTAAGTTAGAGATGTCAAATTAGTTTACGCCTTGAACTTCACCGTGTCTTTAGTTGAGACGTTCCGACCTGTCGTCTAAATACACACATCAAAAAAAGTTTGCGATCACTAGCATAAGCTGATATAATTTTTTAAATTGAACTTTATCAAGAAAAGTTCTTTGTTGTGTGTTTTCTTTAAATAAAAATACCTACTTTGAAATTAAAAAATAAAACTATTTCTTATTTTTTATAAAAAAAATTGAGTAATTAATCATAATGTAATTGTAACAGAAATTTGATAGAAAGAAAAAGACTGCTTAACCAAACTTAAACAACAATTTATTAATAAAAGGTTTATATTCAATATAATATAACTCCTCCCCTGGCTCGAACACATGCGAAGATCCTCCTGGGCATGCTGAGAATCAAGTTATCCAGCATTTCTTGGGGGAACCTGTCCCATGCTTGAATAGCGGCTTCCCTGAGCTCTAGCTCTGTCTGGGGACGTGGCCGACGGTTCCAAACAGCTCGCTTAAGAGCATCCCACGTGTGCTCTATTGGGTTTAAGTCAGGCGAGACAGCAGGCCAGTCTAACCTTGTGATGTCGTATTCTCGGAGAGCAGCATCGACTCGTTGAGCTCGATGGGTGGGCGCATTATCATCGACCAGTACAAATTGGTGCCCATGGTTTACTCGGAATGGTCTGACAATTCCATCAATAGCAACTGCTCTGTACATGTCTGCTGTCATGGAGCCTCGATACGGGATCAAAGGCGTTCTAGCTCCAATCATAATACCACCCCAAAAGGACACCGATTTCCCGCCTTGCTGAACTGTTCCAGTGGCAGTTCTTTGCCTTTCACGGTCTCCTGGTCTTCTCCAGACACGGACACGTCGGTTATCTGGAAGAGTACTGATTCGCGATTCGTCAAGGAAGAGACAGTTTTGCTAAATGTTTTCTTCTTCATTTTGCCGAAGCCTAGCCCACTGTAATCTCCTTCGTTGACGTTGCCGGGAATTCAGAGGAGCTCGCCAAGACCTCCGTGCTCATAATCCAGCCTGGTGCAAGCAATTCCGCATGGTCTGAGTGCTAACTTCAAGCCCAAAGGCGGCCCGAACTTCTGGTTTTATTTTAGTGGCGTTGATTGTTGGGTCGAGGGCTGCCAGCAATCTAATATAGCGCTTTTGGGCAGCAGTCAAAACAGTTGGGCGACCACTGCGGGGTCGGTTAGCTAAATTACCCATCCCGTGGTACCTCTACAACGTGGTCACGACACAGGATTGGGATATAGCAACTCTGCGTGCTATTTATCTCGTGGTGTATCCTTCTTCCCTCAAAGTTATTATTCTTGCTCGTAAAACTTCTGATAATCCTCTTGGCATTTTTCAATCACAAGTTTCCGCGAAATCTATTTTAAATCCGTTAAAATGGACTAAATCAGATTTCTGAATGAGCGTAAGCTAGGACTGAAAGCCTTTTTACATGGAAAAACAATTGAACTGTTTTATTGTTTTATATTCTAAATCTATATTTTCAAATAAAGAATCTAAAAAGAAGAAGAAATCATAATATAATCTACCGTAACAAAAAAAATATCGATTTTTCAAAGTGATCGCAAACTTTTTTTGATGTGTGTATGTATGGAAATTTTAGTTCAACTATATTTGACAGCTCTTATTTATGGCAATAGTCTAAATTAAGTTTAGTTTGTGCAAAACAGAATCAGCACCAATGTAATTAAACTTTTTAACAAAAAAAAACCGACTTCAAATTGACTATCTTCGAAGTGCTTCATCAGATTTTCACCAAATTTAAATGGGACCACTTTGAAAGAATACTCTTTCAAAGAAAAAAAGAATCATTAAAATCGGTTCACAATTAGCAAAGATATCGAGGAACAAATATACAAAAAAAATATACAGTCGAATTGAGAACCTCCTCCTTTTTTTGGAAGTCGGTTAAAAATGTAGTCTGCTCTGCGCTATATTTGGAGAATCGTAGCTAGCAGTCTACGGGTCTACCGCTCAGACCGATCGATTTCTTGATTGTGTGAACGTTCTTTATAGAGAACCCTTCGTAGCTCGGAGAGCACTGTTGTCGGATGCATCTCGATTGTCACAAGAAACATTGGCCACAGACACAGTTTATAAACTGACCTTACTTTATGACGTGTTTGTGTAAGATACCTAAATATGCAACATATACCTAGTCTTGCCATAAATATTGTCACGAAGAAGAACATTTTTTTATTGCAAATAATATTTATTACTTTTACAGTGTGTTAGATTAATACATAAATATAAAACAATTTAAAATATAAAAAGTTTATTCGAAGTGGTCTCCATTGGCTGCAATACAGTCCTTTAAACGTTGAGGCCAGTTATCAATAGAAGCACGCACTCTTTCCATGGGAAAATTCTTCACTGCCAATCGTATGGATTGTTTTATGGACTCCAAATTATCATGGCGTTTAGAGCAAGCCGTACTCTCTAAAACTGACCATAAATCATAATCCAGCGGATTAAGATCGGAACTAGACGACGGCCAGTCTTCAGCTCTGATGAAGTCCGAAACGTTCACTTCCAACCAAGACTGCGTGGACCGAGCTTTATGACCCGGCGCCGAGTCTTGTTGGAAGGACCATACTTGGTTATTGAACATGGTGTTGTTAAGGGGCTTAACTACCTTCTCAAGAATGGTATCTTGATACACTTGTGCCGATGTTTTGATACCTTTTTCACAAAAATATGGCTCAGTCACTCCTTCATAGCTAACACCCCACCAAACCATCACTGAAGTCGGATAATGCCCACGTTGCACTCTGTCGACTAATTGGGAAGCTTCCTTAGAGCTTTGAGCATAAATACGGTCATTTTGGTTGTTAAAATGTTGCTCAATTGTAAAGATTTTCTCATCCGTAAACAATTTTTTTCTGTGACCTCCCTTTGCGTACCGCTTCAGTAGTTGTTTAGATTTTACCTATTCTTTTTTAAATTATCAGTTAAAAAATGACCAGTGCTTCTCTTATAGACTGCAAGTCCTAAGTCATCTTTTAAAATACACGACATGGTTCTGGGTGCTATCTTCATCTCCCGAGATAAAATCTTTTGCTTTCGGACAGGATTTCTTCGAATTCTTTCCCTTACTGCTTTGACCACCTTTTTCGTACGAACACTACGTGGACGGCCAGATCTTTTTCTGTCACAAACAGAGGAGGTCTCATTGTACCTATTAATAGCCCGGTACACAAACATTTGACTAATACCAAGCGTATGGAGAGTTTTAAAAATTGCATTTGGCTCTATACCAACTTTGTGTAATGCAATCACAGCGATTCGGTTCTCTTTATCACCCCACTCCATTTTAATATCGCAAAATATTGTACAATGTATTGGGGCCAAAATTAGAAAACTCAATGAACAATCGTATAAAAATGACAGATTCCAAATTAAAATGTAATATCTTTCTTATTTTTAATTGTAACAGTATTTATGGCCAGACTAGGTAATCTATCTGGTTAGACCGAAAGTCAGAAAAGAAAAATTAACCTACGCATTTTTCGAAACAATTTTTTGAGAAATAGGCTTAAACGCTTTGATTGTACAGTACCTATATTAACTAACGAAAGGCGTTCCCGTTTACCAGCAATATTATAGCGCCCAATACATGGTAAAAAAATATTATCATCGAAAAACAAAATGTTTGAATTTTTTTAAATAATATAATACAATAGTACATTATGATATAAGTGAGCTATGTTGATCATTACGGACGAGGCGGTATAGTGCGCGCGAGCCGCAGGCGAGTGCGATAAGTGAGCCGAGACTGTAATGATCAATGTACACGCGTATCATACGACGTTTTTCAACACACCTGCGAGGAAATAAACAGACTTGTATTGTTATTAACTTTTAATTATTGAAACAATTAGTGAAAGTACAATTCTCAAAATGATACCGAACATTGTTGGCACTTTATCAGTTTGTGTTATGGTATTGGTATATCAATATCATTTTTTGTCTTAACTGTGCTTTTTAACATGGAATAGATACACCAAAGCGAGCTGGGGCTTGTATTTATTTGCCAGTTCATTAAAGTAAGCCAAAAATACGTTCTCAGAAAATGACTGGGCATTTTGCTGATTTTCCATTGTATGAAAGTTTCGTAAGCCACTAGGTATTTCTCTCTAGACTTTGGTGGCAACAGGCTATCACATGCACTCCGTGTCTCGATTAGTATTTCCGGTGGCATCAAATGTACGTATTGCTCTTCTTCCCTACTTAAAGTCGACATTTTTGATAATAATCAACCACACAGGAAGCCCGAGGAAGAAATAAATCGTTACTTTAAATAAATTCTTACTATTATAATAAGCTGGTTTTATTTAAATTACTCGCATTGTTTGAGTAAAACACTATACAAGCCTTGGTTCGCAATGGCTGCGCTGCTGGCCACGCTATGATGGCCTCGAGCTTGGTTTAGCTACGCTCTCGACCTTTAAGTTTGGTCATCATTGCATCCCTTGCTGTCCGCGCTATAAAGTCCTCGACCTTCGGTCTTGGCCTTTATTCCAGCTTGTCCATCAAGAGCTCCAATACTGACCGCGCTGTGATGGCTTGGAGCTGCGCTACACTGCGCTTTCAGCCATCATCAGTGCTGCCAGCAACGCAGTCATTACAGACCGCGGCAGTAATGTACTAAAATTGATACGTAAAAGAAACACTGTAGACGCGCACTTGTCTTTCAATGTGGAAGTACCGCAATGACGCAATTAATTATTTATTTTTTAATTGATTAATTTTACTTATTTATTTTAATAAATTATTTTTTTATGCTGATATTTTTATTTTACACTATTAATGATATAGATTTACGAGTTTAAGGGAACGCCCTCTGTTATTCAACATACTGTATATAATCAAAAGTTTAACCTATTGCAATATCTATTATAAAACACATGTTATTAAAAAGTGAAACTTCACAACCCATAATCAACGATGTTAATGTCAACTATTGTGACAAACGCAATTTCTAACAATAAGCTAAGTATATAACTAGGTCCCGCCGGCGTGACTAGAGAGCTATAATTCATTGAAGATTACTCAGCTTCCTTACTATTTGGAGAGTATATTATAACAATACAATCAATGTGGGTATCAGGAACATCGAAATAATCCGAACAAGGCGATGATAAATGCTATAACGAAGTAGGTCGACGAGCAAGGCGACAAGGAGCGCAGCGTCTGGTGGGCGCTCCCCATTGTCACGGACATGTTGTCTGCTACACGTTCTCACACTACTTTTATTGCTCTCATTAATGACTAGAGCACACTTTTATTAGCCTTGTTAAGTAATCGCAATTATAATACTCCACAAAACAGGCCTTGAAACACTGTCTTGTAGACCACTAAATATTCAACTAATAATCCATTTCAAATTCAGTCATTCACACGTTATGTTATGGTTAATCGGTTTCACAGTTTTCGTTTTCAATACAATAACTTGTGTATATTGATCCATCAATTTACACCAAGTAGGTCAACGATCTCTACTAATTCTCTTGCTTACACTTATGGCCCGAGGCTGAAAATGGCTGTATCTATTATAATGTCATTAGATATTTTATTTAAAGATAAAAACAAAATAACAACCTATCATATTATTAAAACAACATTTTGGCTCCTGACAATACCAGGAATACATTTGTGTAAAAGTCACGAGATAAGTTATCAGTGAAAAGCTTTTGGTAAGAAACTGTTTTGCTTTCATTGTTTTCGCAATTCGAATGATTGATGGTAGTAGCGGCTGTCTAGCAAGCAGCCGGTCAATGAAAATGTAAGTTGTTACTGTAGTTTATTGTTATACCTACGTAAGTGTAGTAAATTTTAGCATGTCAGTCAAACTGATGGAGAACAGTGAAACCGAAATCAAGACCACATGAGTCAGCTAAGTGTAGGCTCGATATTAGCGGATGCGAGCAAAGTAAAGGGGAAAGTTAAACTATTTGTTTTTCCTTTTCTTCTACGCGAGACAATACGACTTCCATTGAATTATTAGCGGCTTTGAATAAGTGGCAGGGTATAATGGAGTCGGTAATTACTTTAATTTTGGCATTCAATTGTGAGTGTTACGTCGGTATGTGGCGGATGATGAAAGTTACTGGTATCGATCTCAATTACACGGAGGCTGCGAGCACGTCGCGTCGCCGGGCCACTATAAAGCCTCGCTATGAATCATCGAGAGCGATTGAAAAACTCTACTTGACGTTAGCGTTGTGTAACTTTGTACGTGATCCAGTACGCGAAACACCTGCACTTTGATTACGTAATATAATTGTCAAAATAAAATCGTATCGTAAAGGCGTTGTTAATGTACTATAATTTGGTGAAAGTTTTAATAGTTTCGGGAAAATGTGCATTCTAGGTAACCCGTTATTGACGTAACATTACATAATCGAGGTCTGAAAAGTAGCATATGAACTATCGTCAGCACAAATAGAGTTCCACATAACAGAAAGAAACTTAAGTACTTACAAATGACAGTGAAATCGTGTACTTAGCCCTTTCTTGTTATTTTACAAACAAAAAGCTGTTTTAGAGATCTATTCGTATACTTAGGCGAGCTATTTAATGACAAAACAAAGAAATGATTCATTCATTACATCCTTCCTACTTCTAAATCTTCAAACGATTTAAATAACTAAGTAACCCGAATAAGTGACGAATAGACATAATATTTTAAAACAAAATCCCGTATCATGTAAAGGGATATGAGGTTCCTGCTGTCATATCATGAAGAATTGTACTCCATTAATCAATTTGAAATCCATTCAACCCTACCGCCTTCGCACATATAAATCAGGACCGTATGGCGAGGCCCAACGAATATTATTATTATATTATAAGGCAGATTTTCCCTCGTGTATATAATATATCTTCAAGGTGACATTTGTTTAGATCAAATTTACGTAGTACAAATCATATTGTTATTTCATCGAACTCCCTTGTAACGGTTACAGGTTTAGTAATGTTTTCAGACCACAAAAAAGTATTTATTGGTCTGAGGTCATGTTGAATGAAGAAAATCTTATTTGCAGCTTGATATTGAAATAATAAGAGGAGTTGTTAAGGAGAGTTGATGTCAGGCAGGCGGCCGGTCATAAAACAAACAGCCAAAACCTCTAACAACATGGATTTATGAAATACATGTTGTGCCGACCCCACCTAGTGTGGGATAAGGGCAGGAAGAAGAAGATATTGAAATAATAGGTTTGCTCACGCCTAACCAAAATGGAGCTTCCTTGTTGAATTACCAAGAGTGTATATATTATTATACTTTTTTGGGAAAACATACGAGAGGGTTTATTGACTGTGTAGCATATGGCTTTACTAAAATGAAGATTCAACAAAACTTTAGACTTTCAATCAAAATTCAAAACGATTTACCTCTTTACTGCTTAGGTCGCAAAATCTAGCGTCAAACATTTCATGCGAAGTCCAGACAGGAATTTGCAAGCGTCCTTGGTCTGATTCTGTTGGTCATGGTCATGGGCGTGTTATTTTTCTAGCTCGAGTTGAATATATATGAAAGGTAAGTCAATATACATTGACAACATATAAGAAGTGGTAATACTAATAGTAAAAACTAACAAAACCGTGTCAAGCACGCTTTGTAGTAGGACAGTTATTGCTTGGCCAAACACAAGTTATTGTATATTTTCAAAACTAATTATCATATACATTACCCGTAAAAATCGTTGAAAGTGTTCACTAATACAATTTCTCCAATATTCTCACGTTTCCAATCGTTTTATTGAAAAGATCCACTAATAGTTTCAAAATAACTTCTTTATTTTACGCGAGACGTGTAACTTTAAACATTAATATCTCTACATAATACTTATAAAATCAATATCACTCGTTTGAACTAATTCTATATTTCTTCCTTAAAACTTCTGATATCTGATTGATGGTCATCTGCAAACCATCCAAGTTCACCCCTAGGAACCTTTTTGTTGTGGCATGGAATAATAAATAAATCTACTAATTGATTATACGAATTAGCTATTGAAACTAATTTTGTATTTATACTAATTAGGCATCTATTTAAACGAATTATTTATTTATACCTATATATTTTATACGGTCTATGATTGTAAGGTAAGCTAAATTCTTATTCTTCTAAATGCCTAACTAAATACTATTTGTTACAAACACAAAAATATAGACAGATATAACATCACATTTTATGAATCATATTTCGTTCATATAAGAAATGGATTTGTAAGAGCCTAGACAGACGAACTGCATTCCGACCGCAACTGCAACTGCCAAATTTAATGCAGTTGAGATGCAGTCGATGCAACTGCGTGACAACAGCTAACTGAGTATTTTTTTTTTTATTGTTCTGCTTGTGGATGTTCCTTGCGGACGGTTTCTATGTAACTGGACAGCTTTTGGCAAGACCTGAAGGATCTCCAGCCAAAAACTACCTACTGGGAGAATGCAGCAGTCTTATTATACGATGCGGTAGCAACTATTTTGAAAAGAGTATTCATGGAGTTTCTTGCCGGCTCTTCTCCATAGAACCTACCTTTTGGAACCGTGCACCTAGTTTTGACGTTTTAAAAGTGCCTGAAATCTGGTCTATTTGAAATAAAAAACTTTGACTTTGAATGAACGAAATATGACTCACCAAATGTGACATTAATAGCCCCCAGGTCCTCATTATTTAATGAGCACGATTTACCAAGATATATCGTGGAGTCTTGTGTCTGTTCCAGCCGTTAAAGTTTGGATTAATAGCAAATGTATTTCACTATTAACAATGTTCATTTATTTTTGTCTAAGATTTGTTTAGCGAATTAAAGGTCCTTAAATAGAGTGGGAGCTAGCTTTTTCTTTTACTAAAACAAGTCTGGGTCTTTAGTCTTAAGATTATAATAAATCGTTTGGCATACCTACTTAGATCTTTTTCATAAATTAAAACTCCGCCGTGGTGCATGGGCATTGTAACAAATTCTACGTTTTAAATTATCGACTTTTCTTTAATGAATTACAAAGAAATCTTATTTAAAAATAAATAAATATGCATAATTACAATGAGTTGTTCCGTCGAATTTTTGATCTATTGATTATTTCGTTTTGAAAACACCACAATATTTTTTAAATGATTTAACATAAAAAGAACTTTTGTACATATAAAGTACCCATATCGTACGCAATACTGGAAAAATAAGTACGGAAAAGTGTAATAAATAATAAGACATTAACGCGCCGCCCGCCCTCGCAGCGGAGCTTACTCACGGGAAACCGCGCTGGCGCACCGCCTCGTAGCAAGCACAATAGTGCTACAATCACTATGTCACTTCTTATGGCCATGACTGCCTCACATTGCTGTCCAGCAACACCACGATGAGTTACTTCCTTACACCCGGCACAGTCTTTATAAACTCGAACTCGGAAGTCGTATGCAGGTGCTTTGAATATCTGAAGCACGCGCGATGCACCGTGTGACGCGAGAGACCGACGGACGTTGCGCGCGATTAGAACGCGTACACTTATGAGGCGCCAGCTACCGAATAAGCATTGCGAGCCCCCGAATGAAGTGAACACCTTTCGCACCTCCGAGAGAAAGTCGAAGGAAAGTGCAGATTTTGGCTGTCAAGACACCGCCCACACGCGTCCCCTGAGGAGCATTGTCGCGAGTCATCCATCACTCGACCTCACTGACAGTCATCGGCTTCCGCTAATCAAAACAAATGAACAATATCGAGTGAGGGACGCGGCCAGTCGGCAGAGCTGTGCTGTCGCCGCCGCGCGCGCCCTCCGGACCCACCACTATGACTATGACATATAACGAAGTAATGTCACAACCGTTTTATAAAATTGCGTGTAAACCTACCAAACATGGCTATCCTTGTAGAATTTATATAACATTTTCTTCAGTTAGAGTTTGTTCCGCAATTTGTACGTACATAAGAGTCATATGACCCGTCTTTTTAACATAACTTAAGTTCTCAATATCTTATCAAGCTTTCGCTGATATGTAGAAGACAGCCCGCATTCTCTTTATCAGAAAAGGGTTGACTGAGCCATGAATTTATTGATCAATATGTGTCTTCATTTATAGGTACCTATTCGTTTCTTTTTTTGTATTTTTCTTCATTAATTTAGTACCTACTTTTTCTTTATCATTCATAATTACCATACCTACATAATAATGAGCACCTACAGCCTTTAACTAATATCTATTGTCATCATGTAAATAGACCATCATTTGGCCATCTGGTAATTCTTTAAGTATGCCTATCCAAGAAGCAGTGATCGATGGCCGACCAATGTATGTAATGCAATTTATCACTATTTTATTCATTTCAATATTTTCTTAAAAAATAATGTTTACCTTCTGGCAATCTCGTTTTGCCATCGATAAGGACATGTTGGATCTTTGAATAACACCACTATTAAGCCAGTTATTTACATGCTTGACGCATAGTGGTCCTTATGGTGCTTTACATCGGTATCACTGCGGTGACACTGCCGATTGCCTAAAACATCATAATCTGTAGTTAGCAGGAGTGCAGGATGCATCGCATGGCACGCCACCTTTAATATTTTGACGTGCTCTTATAACCACAAGACGTAGGTAGGTATAAGCTGTATTAGAACGTAGTGACTTGGAACTTGAAGATGGGGAGAGGCCAGACGGTATATCATGAGACCACTGCAGCTGAAGCAACTAATTCAAGAATTCCTCGGGACCCTAAATGGCTCAAAAATATAATTACCGATGAGCTTATTTAATACATTTGCACTCTTTGAAGAGTTTCCTCAGCCACAACAGCAGCTCCAGCACAACCCGCTGAGTTAGGAAGATGAAATGAAGCAAGAGTTGCGCCATTTTGGCAATAGAGGTCCATCTGCCACGGCAAATAAAAGGCACAAGTTGGTCAAGATTTCGCATTCTTTCGTCAAAAAATTAACATGACCATTCAGCGTGGAAAAAATACAAAAACCTACCTAGTTATCTCTTGTTGAAAATGATTATCTGAAATAAAGTCCCTTCATTTGTTCTTACAACAATAGGTACATTTCGTTGTAATGTTTTGTGCACCAGATTAATTTACTTGGAAATGTATCACAAAAATCTGAATAATACTTATTATATAAATTTCGTGGAATGTATACAGTATTGAACGCTAGAACATCAATATAGTTCTATCTAGATTTATTTAAGGCATACGCATCAGTAATTATTATACATCAACATGCACGATTTTCCGCGCTCCGTTGCCAGGGGACTAAGTATCTACAACACAACACTCCTACGACAAGTAGAATTGAACGTGAACATTGCTTATGCGCTCTGTGCATGTAGGTGTCTACAGTTAAGGAAGTAGTACTGGCACACGCCAAATTTTGATTGATAAGAACCATTAGAGAATCAGACAGTTTTGGAACCAGAGATTTGACTAAATAGAGGTTGATAAGTCAATGAGCATTCTTTGAGGATAAGATGATTCAAAAAGACGTAATAGGTCCAAATACAGGAGGTCGTAAGACATACATGTGGAATCCGTCCCTCCTAAAAACCTTCTTGTAATATTATATTATAGTTTGAATTTCATACGAATGAAATGGAATATTACATTCCATTATAATATTTATTAAGGCCATAGAATAAATTTTAGCATTCAAAGTCAGGACGACTGACTCCTCGATGCGGGCGCCGGTAGTGGTTTGCGAGCGAAGAATAATAATGAACTTGTAGCACGCGTACACAGCCCTTTTATTACGTTATTTGCAAACTTGGTAAGCGAGGACAACATACTTAAACTTGAAGTGACGATTTGTTGTAAGGCCAGAATAGATAAACTTAAAATAAGAAATTGTGTGTCTGTCGAAGTAGTGACAATAAATACCTACCTCGAATCGTTAGCATTTTCGCGCGCCCTCGTGTGCTGCACATGTTCGGACAGCGGTGAATCACTACTGAAAAAAAAAACATCGAGGGACGGACGGCGGAGAACGCGGGTGACGCAGCGGCCGCGAGGCGCGAGTCATTGATCCCGATACAGTCCCGGACGGCCGACGCCATGTCGGAGCTCGCGCACTCGGCCGAGCCGCTCCTCCCTCCGCTCGTGCTCGCCGCTTACATCGCGTGCGTCGCTGGCGCTGCCGCTCTCGCCAACTGCTCGGTGCTCGCTGCGCTCTTCAAAACGTCACGGAGTGGTAAACAAAAACTTGTTTGATAATAAGTACCTTTAAGGTATTCCAGTTCGCATTACTAAGTAATCCATTATTATAAATAAGGATAAATTCCTTCAATACTCCAAATTTCATACTTAATTAACTATTTATATGTGAACCCATGTTGAAGTCCTCTCCATTAACGACCTCTCTTTTGAATTTCGTGTGTAACAACATTAATGATACTTCGCATCGTGTGGATTCAACATAAAGTTATTCCTGCAATTTATTTCATTAAACTCATTGACAAGCCTCGTACAATAATAGCCTTGCTTGTATTGGTACCGGTTATCCTGCCGATTAAAGTATTCACAGTCATGTTTGCTTTCTTTTCAGGTTTGCTGACCATCATTTTACAGTTGGCTCTTGCCGACTTTGTACTTGGAGCATCAATAGGCCCAGAATTGTGGTCATACAATATCCGATCGTGGCATTTTGGTAACCACGGCTGTGTAGCATATCGAGGACTGAACGTGTTTGCATCGACCGCATCGTCTTATTTTGTGGCTACTATCGCACTACATTCACTCGCCACCATTAATATTGAAGAAAAGGCTATCGCAAAACGAATCAAACGAAACCGACAGGATGAAGACGAAGAAATAAGATCGTCACGTCACAGTTTAGTGACAAGTAGTGACTCTTCAACTCCGCCGAGAACTATGAACTTAGATTACAGACTGACTGATCGTAGAATCTCAGTAACGCAACCATCAGTCTTTGTTTGGGTGCTGGCTATTTCATTAAGTGTTCCGGAGTTTGTTTTAGCCACTACAGTGCACCTCGACCGGGATGTTGTGTTATGCACCATTGTCGACACCAGTCAACGCCTGCATATGTACTCCATTCTTGCTGTTTTTAATTTGTTCTTACCTCTTATTATTATGAGTATTGCTGGTGGTCTAGTCATCGTTAAGTTGAAGATAAAAAAAATATTATCTCAAATTGAGTGCTTCGAATCAATCGCAGCACTAAAATTATCCCTGTGGCTTATAGTGGTATACATTGTGATGTGTACTCCCCGATCGTTTGTTACTGCTTATAATATTTACTCCAAGTCAATGCAAGGTAATGGAACTTCCCTGGCTCAAAATGATGATATGACTACTGTGAATGTGGCTACCAGTAGTACGTACATTGTTTCAACTTTACTTCGACCTCTGCTCAGTATAACTTTACTGCCGCGTGTGAGGAAGTCGTTTTCCTTCGGATCCTATACCAACACCGACAATGTGTGATATCGACAATTTATCATAGGAACGTTTCTAAAGTTGCAAATCTAAGTGAGGTGATATATTTTAAGTACCGTGTACATACGTAGCATTTAAACAAGGTTGCATTTGAATGTAAGTGAAAAGTTGTGGTATTTAGTTAGACGAAGGATTTACATAACAAACTCAATGGATTGCTATGCAGCGGGTTTAGTACGAGTAAAAAGGACACAATTAGTGTTAAAAGTGCCATAGGTAGCTTTTAAACAATGAAATACTTAAAGCAGGCCACATAGGTACCTACATATCAATTGTAAGTAGTAAAAATGTATGGATATGAAATTTCATCATGATGTCCCTTTCGAAAACGTTAATTATTTAGATAGAGTTCGCTAGTAGATTCCTGAAAAATCTAATCACGCATGTAAGATACCAAATATAAAAGACAATATAAGATATTGTATGTAATTAATTTTGTAGTAGGTATTAAAACTATTCTCTCGCTGAATATTCGGCACAAGATAGGGCTTTATAGTCTGTAGAGTATTTTTTTACTGTTTTATAATAAACTTTTTAAGCAAAGTTGTATTTATTTTGTTTATCAATTTTCTTCCTACACTAGCCTTTTCCCGCCTATGTTAGGGTCAGCTTCCAGTCTAGCCAGATGGGGCTGAATATCAGTATTTTACTTTGAAGACATTATCAATTATTACTCTTAATTCTTTGTGAGACTATAGTTGAATGCTATCCATATACTTGTTATGGTTAATGTTAGGTGGATGGATAAACCTCATAAAGCTGTCTTTGTAAGTACCTAGGTACTAATGGCCACGGCCTTTGGATAAAGTTCGAGTTTAACAAATGAAATACCATATTTCTAACTTTATCCAGATGAAGTCTAATAAAGCTAGTATTATCTAAAATGAATAGGTATAAATTGTTCACATATCGAGAAAAATCATTTAAGTACCCATTTATATTTAGGAACTGCTGCTGCTTCACATTAATAAAATAGATCGAAACATTGTTAGATAATCCGAATCAGAGCACCCTGACTACAGATTAACTAATAGTTACCGTACTATGTATCCCTGACTCCAATTGGTCTCTCCATCCTACTCCTAGAGTACAGTATTATTTTTATATTATCCAATAATAGCTGGATAATGGCTTCTTGGTGGCTTGGTGCTGTTACGTACTTTGAAAGGACTAAACTAGACTAAACGCAACTGTCACTTTCTTTTTCTATTGAAACAGAAAGAGAGTAACACCCTTAGTTTAGTTTAGTCCTGTCAAAATGCGTAACAGAATCGACACCAATGTCTGAATTGTGTAACGTAAAGTGATAATATCGAACTTTATCCAAAATATACAACTTTATCCATTCTTCGAATATTAACTGTAACATACACCCATATTCTAAGACGTTCCTCCAAAACTTACTCGACTCGACTCTACCTCGACTTGACATAAACGTCCTCGACTCGAGATTTTTCCTCAGTCGAGGTAAGGAATCATTTGTCAAACTCAAGGTATCTCGGAACCTAGCTTAAGGAAGGAAGTGTCAAAGTTCGTATGTATCTATTATAAAATAATTTTGAAGACTGTCGAATAGGCTTAGGTACGATAATCCTTACAATTTTTTATCGCGGCGTTATTTGCGCGTTGCAGATAATTCAAATTATGACGTACCTAATGACTCCGTCGAGGAACCTCAAAGTTCACTCGAAATTGCGACTAAGAATACAATTTTGAAGGTGGTTTCGTGGCCGTTCTGAGTCGAGTATGAGTCGAGTAAGTTTTGGAGGAACGTCTTAGAATATGGGTGATAATGTATGTACACTAAGGCAATCCCAACTGCGAGTTAGTATGCACCTATGACACCTATATCCTCGTTTGTGTATTATCGATTAGCGTATAGAGCACTAGACTATACGTACCTAAGTACTAGTATTTGAAGGACCTAAGTAGCTATATCCAGACAATGTAATGCACTCCGCAAATAAGCGCAACTAGAGGGAGAGTGGGGTGGGCCTGTCTCGCTCCCCACAAATTAGCCGCCCCAGACCAGACCCGGGTGACGTCATGCAACAAATACTACTTAACTATTGCTACTAAGTAGCCATTTTATACACACACGCTGTTCTGCCATAATTTTATTGATTTTAACACCGTTTTTAGGGTTCCGTACCCAAAGGGTCAACTCATACTAGAGCAGTCGAAGCGCATCGAAGCGTCAATCTGAAACTTAACATACAGACCACTTTAGCAACGCGAAACTTGCGGAGAAATTGACAAAATCCAACATTACCACTGTACGGTACTGAATGCTATGATCTTCCTAAACTTTTCTCAACAGAAGAGCGTTTGTCATTGATGTAAAATGTACTTATGTAAGCTGGACGCAGTCTGACTGATTAAGTGGTCTTAAGCTTAGCAGCCATAAGTGAGACGGCCAAGTGAGTTTGATTTCCGAGGTGACCAAAGTGTGGACTACTTACTTAATTCATCTTTGTCAGTGCTTTCAGTCCGTGTTTTATTTATTTATTTATTAATAGGAGAGCCAACAGCTATAACAGATGAATAACAATTGAATATGAAACATAGAGCCAATTATAGCTTCCCACGGGTAAAAATACAAAAAATAGTAGAAATCTTAGGATCACTAACAAGCACGATAAAAAATATACATTTATAAATTTTAAAAAACAATAAGCACTATGCACTTTTTAAAAAGTCAGCGTTAAGTCGAGTGCGTGCAGAATAGGTTTTGGTGGTAAATGGGTCAAATGAGAAATCTTTACAGATAACATTAAAGTCCTTACTCGCTCGCACCATGTATGAGTTTTGCCTGTAGTTTGAAGAGGAAAGAGGAATAGAGAAATAGGCGGGTTAAATCTAATTGATCTCTGGGAGAGGGACGCGTTTTCTGCTAAAGGAGATTACTGAACATTTAACGGGGTTCAAATCAAGTTTGTTAATCAAGCCATAATCTATGTCATCATCTGACGATATTGCAGAAAATATCTTCATATCATCAGCAAAACAAAGCAAATTTGAGTTGTGGATACACGAGTCGATGTCACTTACATAAATGATAAAAAGTAACGGCCCCATCAAGGAACCTTGAGGAACACCACTAGGAGCTGAAACCCAGCTGGACATGTAGTTGCTAATAACGACAGCTTGAGATCTGTTTTCAAGGTATGAAGTAAACCAACGAAGTAGATCTCCTCTGATACCATTGTTAAAAAGCTTTGTTTTAAGAATATTGTGGTCAATTCTATCAAAAGCCTTACCTACTGTAATCCGTGTAAACGACGTCGACCTGTGCCCCATTGTCCATACTGTCCGTTAGGAAGTCATTGAGTAGAGCCAGGTTAGATACAGTTGACCGACCCTTAAGAAATCCGTGCTGAGAAGGGCTAAAAGACTGACTCAGCGCTGCATAAACTTGGTTGTACACAACCCTCTCAAAAACTTTAGCTAATATGCACAGTTTGGAAATCGGCCTATAATTAACTATTTCGTTTTTGTGCCCTTTTTTATGCACCGGAGTTATAAAGGCAGACGTCCAGATTTGAGGAACAGAACGCGAAGAGAGTGATTTTTTATACGACAATATGTATCTGAATATACTAAGGGCCAGGGCGCAAGGGTGTATATGCCAATGTTCTTTCGCAACTCAATAATATGCCAATGTTCTGAAAATTTGCGACTGATGTCACTAGACCAATACTATTTTAGATTTAATTTATCTAAATACAAGACCAATAAACACACGAACTGAATTAATGTAAGTAGGTACCTACTTCTGTATAGAAATGCAAACATTGCCTTCTTGTAGAAATAAATATACCTAATATTGAAAATCAACAAGCTATGGTTTCCTAAAATTGCGTTGCCGCTGTATAGCGGTCGTAATATAGCGGTGTATGACGTCACTAAAACGTTGTCTATGTAAAGAAGACGGTTTGGTTTCCTAGAGAACGTAATTTGACAACGTTTTCTAGGCATTTTTATTTAACTTTTTTTACACATTTATCATTTACATTTTAACCTAATATACTTATACAATATAAAACTAAACTACAAACATACAAAACTAAAGTCAAAACTAACTACCTATATACAAAATTATTAAATACAAATTATTCAAAAATATCATTTAGGCGTCAAAATATTCCTCCTCATCACCGTCATCCGGAAGCGTGCCCAGAAGACTGCCAGCGAAACTTCTCTAGGCTACTTCATCTTGTTGACATAGACGTTTTAGTGACGTCATACACCGCTATATTATTGTATACCTATTATGGTCAAAGCACACATATCAACTCGGAAAGAGATCATAACCGTATCGCCTCACCGCACCGCGGTTCGTGAGCTTGTCCCGAGGCGAGGCGATTACGTTACGATTCCGATTAGTGTGCATTGCAGTAGGGAGTTTCATACAAAGCTCGAGTTGATACGGTGACGATCCCTTTTCGATTTGATATGTGTGCTTTGACCTTTATACACACATCAAAAAAGTCAAGCAACCACATATTGATTTTTGTATTTCTTTTTATTTAATAAAATATTGTTTATATGAAATGAAACACTACACTTAAATTGTTTATGAATATTTATTTACAACAAAAGATATGCTTAAAGTACGAGTTAAGCTGCGGTCCCACGGCCTGTTTTTATGACAGGCTGGCCGTGGTAACGTCACGTTCGTTGAGGCCTGCGGTGGCCTGTCGTCGCCCGTCCGATGCGTTGGAGTTGGTATGTTCAAAGTTGCTCAACACGGGCGGCACACGACAGGCGTGGCAATGTACGGCGCGGCCTGTCAGTTTACAGATCGTAGGACCGCAGCTTTACTCTCGGTACAAAAAACATTACATTTTAATGTTTTTTTTTTATATAAATAAAATGGACTTTCAAGTGTTTCCTCTTCGGCTCTATAAAACATCATCGATTCTGCATGGAATCAATACGGTTATTGATACCCTCCTGAAGTAGTCGGTCTCAATGGAAATTGAGCAGGTCTCTCGGCTGTTGTACCGTTGAAACCGCGTCGAGGTCTCTTCTCTGGAACATACCCATGCATACCTACCTAGGTACTCTATGGGATTTAAGTCAGGCGACTAAGCTGGCCACGGTAAAACGCAATGTTTTCTCTTTGTAACCATTGCAGAATCCGCACCGCTGTATGTGAACGAGCATTGTCATGCATTAGTGTGAAGTCTGGCCCCATTTATGAAAATGGTGACGCACATGGGAGGTCGGTACATGTTGCACGTAGTTTTCAGCATTTAGGTTGCCATTTATAAAAACGAGCTCGGTTCTATCCCAGCTCAAATCATAACTGTCGAGCCGCTGTATGGGTGGATTTCCTGGACACATTTTACGACGTTTAGTGTATCCTGGGCGACGAAACACCCCGACTCTTCTCGTCTCAGACGTGAAATCGAATGGAGATTGATCGCAAAACAAAATTTGGCATCGTTCTTGCGGCCATATTACGCGTGGTATGCACCATTGAAGTTAAACTCGAAGAGCTCGATTCCAGTGACGGATCGGTGGGCATCTAATTGAATGACGTGCACGTAGACTATATTCATGCAGTCTGTTTCGCAGTTTAGGTATAAACAGCGGCACCAGCAGCATTCTGTAGCTTTGATCAAATCTCTAGGGTAGTCAACATTGGTTCACGTTTAGATGCGAGTCATACTACGCCCTCGGTCTGTGTGCTGTTCAGACCTCACCTCTGTTCACCTGTGTCACGATAATGTCTCCAGAGTCGGCAAATTACACTTCTGTGGATGCCGAAACCGATAGTATAAGTCGTACATTAAGCATACTTTTTTGTTGTAAAGAATATTCATTAATAATTTAATATTTACTAACAATTTATGGTGTTTCAGTTCATAAAAACCATAAACATTTGATAAAATAAAAAAGAAATAAAAAACTTATAGGGGTTGCTTAGACTTTTTTGATGTGTATTATGACTGCCATACAAGAGCAACGAAATCTTAGGAAACACAGAAAAGTTTCAGATGCTTATATTTTTATATTTGGAGAGTTATTTGAAAAGAAAGCTAGAAGTGTTCCAAGTTTGCCGGAGTCTGTACCTAGGGTACGGATCTGGTTGGAGCCGTACACATCACGCAACCTAAAGCCACGGAGCCAGGCCAACTTTACGTACCTACCTACGTGTTTAATCGACAGACGAAATAAATAATAGAAATTCTTTTAAAAAAAAATTGTAAAGATTTTTTTTTAGGTTTACTTGAGAATGGTGTCTCACATTTTAAGGGTCCACTGAAAGATGAAGATTCGCTATAACATAAGAGTTAGCTACTGATAAGTTCCGGCTATACATCATTTTGTTCAATTTTCTCATGGCCTAGTAAATCTTATTCGCTTGATAACCGTACCGCTCTGTACCGCTAATGCCGCCACTGCTAGTCTTTTCTCAGCTGATTTGAACACATCTCGGTTATCTACGACAGTTCATACCTTAAACCCCTTTTTAATTTTCAAGGGTATATTGTATTCAATAGTATTTTCAAGTAATTTTAGACAAACATATTTTTGGGGTATTAGGTGGCGGTTTATTTAAATATTGGTTCTAAAACTAAAAATTGTATTTAATACAAAAGTTTATTGGTGAAAACATGAAAAATATAATAGATTAATGGCTGATAAAATGCAGCAGAAATATTACACAATATTGGCCATCACAAAACTATTTTGCTAATAAATGCCTGAAAATTCAGAATGCTATTATAATCAGTGATGGGCACAACAAAATGGTTAATGTCAACAATAAAAGACTTCCTTTGGTAATATTTAAAATGTTAGAGGACATCACAAAAACCACGAAAGACACTAACAAGTTTTTTGTGCCCTTGATACAGCCATTATACAGGTGGATTTATTATATTTTATTTATGAAAATCTAAATTTCATTGGGTGTTTGGGCGCACTTCAACAAATTTTAAATAACTAATAGCATAATTTTTAAAACAACATTCACCATCATGATCTCCATTTCACTGCGGACATGCGGCGAAAGGAATGTTATTTGGGGCCGACCAGGCTGTAAGTTTTATTCTATATAGAAAGGAAAACACTTTTAACTTAAGAAACCGTAATTTTAATAACTTAAGTTATAAATATTTATATTCATCGGGTCAGCTCGATATCTGTAATCCAGTGTAAATACAGAAATACAAAACCGTCAAAGATGACACATAACATTTAATTTTAGACGGAACGTGAAGGTCCGCTGCGAACGACATTTTTAACATTTTTTTACAAGCGACGGCTCGCATCAGCGGCGGAGGACCCGCGCCGCGCGGCGTTCTCGAATGTTACTCGTTTTCTTATAAAACA
The DNA here is from genome assembly GCA_910594945.2 of Amphipyra berbera. Classification (NCBI taxonomy): domain Eukaryota; kingdom Metazoa; phylum Arthropoda; class Insecta; order Lepidoptera; family Noctuidae; genus Amphipyra; species Amphipyra berbera. Next base: position 9,326,932 of record OU343122.1, on the reverse strand, counting down.
CCAATGAGAACAAATGCGTGTGCTGGGAGTGAGCGCGGCGCGAGATTAATTGTCGCCGCCCTCGGCGGGCTCGTCACCATCGCCCTGCGTGTCTGACGTCCACAGCGTCAGGTTGTCTCGCAGCAGCTGCATGATCAGTGTCGAGTCTTTGTACGAGTCTTCATTCAGGGTATCTAATTCGGCGATCGCATCATCGAACGCCTGCAAGAACAATAATAATAATTAATATTTATCAATCCAATAAGTAAAAATACAAAAATATTCATACATAAAAAATTTACTATCATTCCCTTTATGGGAAGATTGAACTCTGTATAATAAGAGTTGCAAATAAACACTCTGATGCTGGCTGGATCGAGGATTAAAGGTTAATTGCTTTACACACGGCCATGCTAATACAGTATTAGTGATTTTTTTATCTACCAGATTATTTATAATTTTGAAGTAACTTTTATCTACATGCAAACTGATCGAGGAGAATGCACTAGCAAGAAACTAGACAGTTAGTAAATTACAATATTGTGTCATCACACACAAAATTTTCTCTTTTAATATAAAACCTGTTTAGCTAAGTGGCACGCTCGCGCAGGGGAGTTGATTATCTCGTAATAAAACACGGAAAAGTTGAGCGCAAGGCCGAGCCTGATGGGGTGGGTCGGTTGCATTTTGGCTTTAGCAATGTCGAACGCTTCTTGGTAGGCCTTCTGCGAGTCCTCCACGACGGCTGGGGACAAGCGAGCAAATTAATATGCCTAGCCTGCACTTCCCTCTCGTGCCAGCCAGCACAGAGCCTATGCTTAACTGACACAAATAATGACCTGTTTGGCGAGCTGACACGCTTTGTCTGGTGAATTTAATATCTCATAATAGAAGACGGAGAAATTTAACGCCAGACCCAGCCTTATTGGGTGTGTGGGCTGCATTTTCGCCTTGCTGATCTCGAAAGCGTCTTGGTATGCTTTCTGTGAATCCTCTACAACAGCTGTAATGTAAAGTGATGTTAACTTACTGAAACTATTTTGCATAAAAAAATGGTTTATTAAAACCTGCATATCATTGATTTTATATTATTGGCATAATACAACATGTAACTTATTAGTGTAGGTACTTACAATTTCTGGTTTCTCCTGTGGCCACTTCTGCGAGGTACCTATAGTAGTCACCCTTCATTTTAAGGTAAAATACTTTACTTTCTGGATTACTAGCTTTAGGAATAAGGTGTTTGTCAAGTAAACCCTGAAACAAAAATATATAAATCCTTAATTTTGTATACAATAGGCTTTCTATTGATTGTTTGAAATAAAAGCGTGCTATATTTAACTTGATAATTTTGTTTACAAAAACAGCTTCATATTCACAGCTGAACAGCCAAATCTCAATGATAAACCCGTGAAATATTATTGAATTAGGGGCTGGCAATAATTATCATCTTTAATAAAGAGTATTATAAAAAGTATTGCAAAATGAATATATAAGATTTAAAGACAGGGCAACGAACGAAAACGGGATAGCAGCGCGCGCAATGACGCGGCGCAATACGTCACCCCACCCTCCCCGCCCGCGAAAACTCCCCACCGCGCCCTGTATGCTCTCACGTGCTAACCAACATTATTACGCCCATGATTAACAAAAACGTTATGACTGCGGAGGAAATGACCACGACTACTGGTCGCTTGCATCACCCCTCAAATTGGCGAGGCGCAAATATCATGACGTCATTCGCGTAGGATGGCGGCAACTGACGTTAATAATCTTACTTAGTTTGGAACAAATTCCGCGATTTAATTTACAGACACGTTAACAAGGGACAGAGCTTCAGCCATCAGCAAAATCCTGAAAAATCATAAAATATTATAATAAATTCTTACCAAAACATCGTAGCAGATTTCTCTGAGCTCCTTTTCTACTTTAACCCTATATTCTTTTGCCATCTGTTGTTTTCTTTCCGAGCCTTCGGTTTTCTGTTCAATGGAGGAGATGACGCGCCATGACGATCGTCGAGCGCCCACCACGTTTTTGTAAGCAACGGAAAGCAGGTTTCTTTCCTCATTGCTTAGCTCGACGCCGGTTTCCGTGACTTCTTTCATCGCGGCCGCCATGTCGTCATACCGTTCAGCCTGCTCCGCCAGCTTGGCGCGTTGCACCAGTTCCTCCTTGTCGACGGACATCGTGGACGATGGGAGAGGATTATTTCACTGATGCCCCTGTAATGAAGTATGAATCACGAATAAACTATTTGAATCGACGACAAATGACGATTCATTAGGAGTTAAAATTTATCAGAAAGACTAATCGTTTGGGCGTCACTTTCACCGAAGCGAATCGCTTATAGGGTATTTGTCATCATGGATGGATGGAAGTCCCACCTTAGGAAGAGGCTCACAGGCGCACTAGCGCAATATGAAAATTCAACGAAGCTCAAAGAGCGCCTCTCACGCCAAACGCGACATCGACGCGGCGTCCGCTCGGTTTGACAGCATCTCACAGACTCAAGCTACTAGCAGGCTAGGCACGCGCCGTGTCGCCGCGCCGCCGCTTGGTCACCGCCACTGCGCCAACAGTATTGATCCGGCGACGCGGGATAAACACTCCAGACGAAATACGACTAGCGCGACGATTGCACACACCCCTCACCCTCGCCGTACGCCCCTCGTGCACCGCGCCCGTCCGCCCGGCGCCTACCTCACGCTACCCTTATCTACCTAACTATAGCTTTTTACGCGAGTCTCCAGTTACTATGCTATATACTATGTTATGCACTAGTATGAAGTTTTATGTACTATAATGTTAAACAACAATTTCATTAAGTTACACATTAGGGTAGATAAGATATGCGATTAGTTTATGTAGCATAGAAAACAGCCCTAGCCCTCAAAGTTCCAGGCAAGAAGAGGAGAATAATAAGCTTGAAAAAAAAACTAGGGCTATACCTACCCATACTTATGTATTTAAAATGTAACATAGTAATTGGTACCTAATTAACAAGAATGCAATTAACTTGTTTTACATTGAGTATTATTTGCAATATATTTTTTGATCTCATATTTTTATTCACTACTGTTCAAAGCATATGAAAATAGTATTTATAACATTTTGAGGCTGTGTTAGGAAAGAATTAGCAATAGCTGCAGTAACAGGGAACTTCTCAATATTTTCAGATATTACTATATACTATTTGCGTAATGTGTTTTTTTTTGTAGGATTCCTATGTCAGGAAACTAAAAACATGTATTTGTTTGGACTAAGGCCTAATAGTGATAGTCTGATTATTTATTTATTTCTATTTCATGGGCTATGAAAACTTAAGTTATCACTCCACACAATAATATGCACCAATACACCTAAATAAGTTACCCAACTGTTAAGATAAAGTAGGGGTGGGGTCATGACCCCTGGAATACCTCCCTCACCCCCACCTCCCATCCACCATATGCTCCCATTTTCATATATTTGCCAAAGGCTGATGTAATAGTTAATACTTTTTTAATTTGATAACATAATTAAATTTAAGTTTTTTTTTCATCATCATTATCCAATCAATGTTTCTGAGCATGATAGTAATCAACATTTTGATATTATAGTGCTGACTTTAATAAAATAATTAACCCCTGTTATAGTATTTTGAATATGTTGTTTCTAGAGAACCTCGTTATAGCATGTATTCATTATTACCATCCAATAAAATACTGTAGGTATATATCACTGATTATTGAGCATGATGTCAATCTTTGAAGGGCAATGTGTCATGACAAACATGGCAGTTACAACTGATGTCTTAGTGTAGATTTATTAAAATAAAAGTAGCTTATTACAAATTTAGAATTGGCATAGTGAAATATCACAAGAGAACTGATTCCTGAACATTTATGCCATAGGTAGATAAAACCTCAATTATCACTAAGATGCCAAGTTATGTCTGAGTCTAGCCAAATGTTGTACTTATGTATGGATTGAGTTAGCATATGAACGCTATCGAGGATAGCTATTGTTTTAAAGTGTGTTATCTCTTCAGTTCCCTTTTTGAGAGGCCATACAGAAGCATTGCACAGATTTGATGTGACAAATGCAATGCAAGCAACAAAGAAATCTATTCTAGAAAATTCAAATCCTGAAAGTGTTCACAAGTCTTAGATGTACTGAGAATAAGGAAAACTATTAACCCAATGATTAACATAAGCCTTGTAATAATAAGACATTATATCTAGTATCACATACACGAGAGCATTGTGCTGTCGACTCAATGTCACGCACGTGCCTATCTGAAAAGCTATGTAAGTAAATCGAAGGTAATGACATTAGCGTTAGATCAAATACTTACCTACCTAATTACAACCTACACCAAGTTACACAACGTACTTTACAAATATGTGATCACACAAGAGATGTGGTGGAAGAAATGTCGTCGCAGTTAAGTTATTTAAATTACCCTTAAAATACGTACTGGGACTACCTTCAATGACATTACATAGTTATTGAATTGACCAAGATAACGGCATGACTACGCACGGCGAAATTACGACGCACTAGTGTGATCGCTAGTTCCCTCTATGAATACGCCAACGTTCGGCATGCCCACGCATTCCAGACGGAACTAAAAGATTTATCGGATAAAATATATATCACAGCATCAGTTTACAATCAATCTCCTTGATCCTGTATAATAATCCAAAAATATATCAGTCACGTATAGTGAAAATGTAATAAGAGCCAAAAAAACCAAACTTACGCGGCGAATCTCGTTGTACGAAACGTCTTAATGCAACTAACAAATACACTACAACGTACGTAATAAAAGTAAATCCGTTGAGTAGGACATCAATTCCGATTACAAAAACTTAGAATTATAGCTAACCGCACCGCGAAATCGTGTCGCGCCGGCTCGGGCAAAATGGCTGCTGCAAGGGGCACTCCTTCTATGCGTCACAGTCACAAATTTGTGAGAAACGATTTTTGAACAAAGACACTTTGTGAGAAACACATAAAATTACATTCACTTAATATAATTTTAATGCACTTACTTGTTGGAAGGGAAAAAAAGTAATTAAACCAGCAAATTACAACACAATATCGGTTTTTGTCTTGCGGTGAACGATATACTACACTGACGGCAGCGGGGCCAGAGGGGAAACAAAAACGGAACAGGGTTCACATTACGAGTCGGCCATCTTGGATTACTATGGAGGAAGCGTAGCACGATGCCAGCTATTCACGTTCACCGAGATATCATCGAATGTACTGCGAACTCTTTCTAACGTACTAGAAAATAAGAGACAGCTAGAGAATTAAAAATGAGAAAAGCGTGTGTTTGATCACTTAGTAAGGTAACAGGAAGTAAGTGTTCTGGCGCGCAATTTTTAAATAATAAAATAACGTTAGGGTTTGTCTACAGAATCTCTGTTTATCTGAATAGTACTCTTATTACTTCCATCGTTGATTTATGTAGCAGGGTATTAATATTAATAAAATCCGTTTTACCTATTTAATAAATCCAAAGTGATTTTGCTGAGATTAAAGGTGAACGCACATTTATCAGAGCCGAAGGAAGCGAAAGAGCCGAAAGAATCGAATTTTAGAATTACTTTTATGAAATCCTATGAAAAAACATCGCACACTTATCCGAATCGGAAGATTCGGCGCGGATAAGTGTACGAGGTTTCATAGGATTTCATACAAGTAATTCTAAAATTCGATTCTTTCGGCTCTTTCGCTTCCTTCGGCTCTGATAAGTGTGCTTACACCTTAATTATTATCTCGGATATGTGATCGTTCTTATCATAACACACCGAGATCCATCAATCTTCTACTACTATGCGCGGTCAAGTTTGAGATGGGTTAAGGTAGACATGGAGGTCGTCCTTTAAGTAGGTAGGAACATATCGGAATAGATCGATGTTTTTGTCACGATCATGTATTAAGCCGGGTACTCATATATGCACGCTGTAACTGTGATAAGTATATTATAATAATTATTAGTCTTGCACATTAAAGGCCTATCCGCACACATCAGTGCCAGCTCGTGACGATCATTGCCGTATTGTTCAACAGGCCCGGATCTTGGCACTTGCCCCAGGCGGCGAAGATTAAGGGGTGGCCCGTCACCAGCCAGTCTTGCTGTCTGCACTATGCTGGACCCGGATTTTAGTCCGTTTTTGTCGTACATCGCGTCGTGTGTAAAAAGTTCAATACAATACAAAAAACCTGTGTAACGCCCTCCTTTCCTCACACGCGGTTTACGGCCAAAACGGTCTGGAAATGGTTTTCATGTAAAATGTCAATTTATGCAATGCCAGCGAACGACGCGCATGTATTGCTCGAGTGACTAGTGCCTCAATTATGCCATTTTAATTTAAAAAAAATTTAATGAAAAAGGTTTCGTCGCCACACTGCCTTGACTGCGGAGTGGTTGATGATGTTTTTCATATCATAATGGAATGTGTCCGAAATGAAAATGTAAGAATTAGTGTGTTTGGCCGAACCAAAATGTATGACATTAGTATTTGTAATTCGATTCTAGCTTTTCCAATGTCAGACAAAGCTAAACTTTTGTATAAGTTAGTTATAAGATAAATTGTTACTATCTATTTAAAATATTTTCATTGGGCGATATTGTCGCTAAGCGACAAAGCCTTTCAATAAATAAAAAATAAAAAATTAAATTTCGCTGAAATAAAGTCGAGAATAAAAACCTTTACAATTATTTATAATTTAATTAATATAATAAATAATTTTTAAAAAGACTTAGTAATGTATTCGTTGAAAATTTTTGCTTAGAGGTTGGAAAATTGATACTCTACAGTCCCCTTTTAAAAATGTAGATCCAGGGGTGCTGTTCAGTGTCTGTGAAAATTGATATTGTTCCACACATTTTGTACGACGCTACCCGTACTTGTCAGTGTCAGTGTCGTTCAGTGGTGTCATATTGCTCTGACGCCCTCCATGCGTGATCCGACTCAAATTTCTAGCTGAGAATATTTTGACTGACGGCAAGGACGATTTCAAGGTGTATGGCGAGAAATTGATACTAGAAGTGTCAAAATTAACTGGCAATCACGGAACGCGTCGGCGTCGACACTGACATGTGCGAATTAGCACGTCACAGTACGGTACGACACTGATCGTCACGTGTTGGCACTGATGTGTGCGGGTAGACCTTAAACCTCCCCCCCAAACAGCCGCGATGCTACTTCGCGATATGTATCCGTAGTTTATTTTATTTTGTATGAAGTCACGCGCGACTCCACACACTGGCGCGACTTGTGGTGCGACTTGTGGTGCGACTTGTAGCGCGACATTGTGAGAGTTTATAATGTGTCACACCAGCTTAACAAAGAATGAAAAAATAACTTGGCTTTATGGTCTATACATTGCGTTCTGTTGCGTTCACAGTTATTTTACTTCTGACTTTTCCCTTTGCCCGCCTCGCCTGCAGGGTTGCAAGACATTTGAAAGACATAATTGAGCATCTGATTACCAGCTGTGCGCGTCACGAAAGAAGTCCCGCGGAAAATTGTGGAACTACATTTTTTTTATGCAATGGCATAGACACTAGCGCCGCGTCAAAGGGACTTCATTGGTGGCGCGGACTCTACTTATTATTATTCATCGCTAATAAATTAAATGCCCTACTTCTTTAACTTATCTGAAGGCGAGGCAAGCAAAGGCAAATGTCAGAGGTAAAATAACTGTGAACGCACTATAATTCGACCAACTCTTGTGAAATGTATGGTGAAATCGAAGGTATACAGTGCGTTCAGTTATTTTACCTCTGACCGCCCGCCTCGCTAGCAGTGATGGTGTGAGTTTCGAAAGACTTCACCATCTGTAAGTTAAATCTTCGTCGCGTATAAATTACAAATGCTCGATTCCCCGACGCCTATAACTTATTGACCGTTATTGGTTATGTATGTTATGAACTATTTATTTAGCTTGAGGTAAAATAACTGTGATGAATGCACTGTACTTCATGTGTGGAATGGCAAATTGACAAAACTTGTGGCATTAACAGTTTAATTCAGTTGCCAGGATGACAAATATCTTTTCCATGCATTTATTAAATATTTAGTAGGGAAAAATAATGCTTGAAAATGATTTTAACTCGACAATCGGGAAAAATTTGGCTCCAATGGTGTAGTCAGCCTTGTCAATGCCTGTCTTGTGAAAAAGTCCCGTATCTGGCAACAAACTATGATTTTGTTACGACCTGCGAGTGCAGTGTACGGAAAAAGCTATCAGAGCTACCAAGTTATCTGTAAAGTTGCAGAAAAGACAATATAAAATATGTGTCATGCTAGATTAGTTAGCCCTCATAATTGATCATTATTCATAGAATGGCAACACAGGAGCGAGAGCGCATAGTATATCCCTATATAGTTTGTGGAGAGCGCCGATCTTAAATATTGACAGATAACTTGACCTAAAAGAGCTCATTATCGTCAAAGAAGAGTTGGTCGAACAATAGGTGCAATATTTATAGTGTATTTGTCTCAAAATAATTATTTGTCTAACGCATGGACCTATTATACTAACTAATACGTCTATGGTCTAACGATCTTTACTGAGCGATCTTTACAGCTGTCACTGTTACGATGGCTGTCATCTTATTTTTTCATGAAATGAGACAGATTTTATTACCTATCTATAACTGTATACTCTATGGACAGATTCATCAAATGTCACTGTCACCATATTCATTCATTTCAATAAAATAATTTGTTTTGAGGTTACTCCTATAGTGTTGTAGTATATATTTTTCTGCGTTTACCGCTTTTCTTCTCGGTGTCCGTTATTTTTCTAGGCCGATAATATTACATGTGAAATTTATATAGCATAAAATAAAGCAACAAAATGCCGAAATCTAAAAGGGATAAAAAAAGTAAGTTATAACCTAAATCTGCACTGCCAGCCATGCTTGCTTATTTTGATGTTTGTAGCAAGCAATATCTCAAGTATTTTTACGATTTATAATGAACGAATTACCAACAGGTTACATACCCGAAATAATGTGTTGAACATTTAATTTTAAAGGGTCATAATATTTTTATTTCTTTTTTTTTTCAGTTTCTCTAACAAAAACAAACAAAAAGGGATTATTACTCAAACAGAAAATTATTGAAGAAATAAGGAGCTCACTGTCTAAATATGAACATATATTTCTGTTCACTGTTGACAACATGCGTAACACAAAGTTGAAAGACTTGCGCAATGAATGGAAAGATTCGAGATTCTTTTTTGGTAAAAATAAAGTTATGGCTGTTGCACTTGGAAGGACTAAGAGTGATGAAGTGGAAGACCAATTGAACCTGGTAAGTTTGCATCTGATAACAGCAATAATAGGGGTCAACAGACATTACATTTCTATGTTGCAAAATTGTTTATAATATAATATAAGACATTCTTTCATAGCCGCTTATAATTCAGGCTTCTCCACTACCATGATGGATAGCCTGAATTTTAATATTATAATTTTTTATGTATGGTAAAATAAAATATGAAATGCATAATAATTAAAATTAGTGTTGTCATTTCTGTTACTACGAAATAAGGTATCTTCTATGCTTATTAAAAATTATTCTATTTTTGATTATTTTTAGATTTGATTATTCTAATTTTCATCCAAATATTTCACATAATGTTGATACTTAATATTAGTATTATTTTACAGCTGTCTAAAAAGTTAAAGGGTCAATGTGGCTTGCTGATGACAAACAAGGATGTACCAGATGTTTTGCAATGGTTCAAAGACTTCCGTGATGCAGAATATGCCCGTGCAGGTTTTGTAGCTACTAAAGATGTGATACTTCCACAAGGCCCCCTTGCTGACTTCTCCCATACAATAGAACCTCATCTAAGGCGACTCGGTCTGCCTACATCACTAGAAAGAGGTGTTGTAAATCTTATCAAAGAATATCAGGTATGTGCAACCTAAATCTCTGGCTACTAAAATTTGTGGTGATTATAAAACCTACTCTTGATCTCTGCCAGTTGTACAAAAACAGATCTAATTGTCTACCGTAACTGCTTCATCATGGATTGATGATTTGCTTTATCTTTGAAAATAAAGATGTTATTCCAAATTCCAAAAGTAGTCCTATTATTAGGAGATGCAACCTTTGGTTTCTGACCTTGCATTAGCTTGATTCTGTTATTTTAACAAAAGATGTGATTATAAATACAAAGAATATAATTATTCAATAACAATTTGCTTCATTTGTATTCTTTAGGTTTGCAAAAAAGGAGCTCCATTAACTCCAGAACAAGCAAGCATATTGAAACTCTTGGGTATTCAAATGGCTAAATTCAAAGTTTTGATAAAGTGCCACTGGACTAAAGGGAAAGGTTTCCACAAAGATTTAGATGTACCTAGTGATGACGATGGAGATGATGATGATGACGCTGAGGAAGAAGATGCCATGGAAGCAGACGAAACATAGTGTTAAGAAATATATTGCTTTACATATTAATCTCCTGTTTTATTTCTTCCCTGCATTAACTTGCTTCAATGGGAACAACTAAATGGGTATGTAACAACTGCGTCATCATCTTGAGCACGACTTTAAATCAACTGGCGAAAATCCAGACTAGAACACATTCCAATTAAAAAATACCTAAACTTTATTCATAATAAAATGCCATAATATTCATATATATTCGCTTTATTCATAATATAACTACCTGCACGCTCTTCGCTGCTGTATTTAACCAGTTACCTAATTAATGAATATTTAGGTTTTTTTTCGCCAGATAATAATTTAATCATTAACCTAAAAATGTATAACTAAAAATAAGCATAGAGTTTACTAATGCCTATTAGCTAAACTGACGCTCTTTATAAAATATTAATCCCACCAAAAACATACTTACGTGTGAAAAAACAGGCAAAGACATCATAAGGATTGCATGTTATTAAAAAAAACTAATGTAGAGATTATGCCAAGCCCAAGTTTTCATTATAGAACTGAGCAATATTGAGACCCTTGAAACACCATCTATATTTCAAAGCTCTAGCTCGATTGGGAGTACCTACCCTAGATCTACGAGTCAGTCATCCAGTGAATACCTACTCAACATTGTTATTGCTAGACGTTGGTCAATATTTGTTAAAATTGTTTAGTCTGTTCTAACATTTCTAGCTTTAAATGCTCGCCTGTTTTCTGATAGAGTCAGGATCAATATTAGAAAACTCATAAAATGAGGTGCTAACTACGGTTAGGGTTGCTATCCGTCCGGGTTTCCCCTAGTTTAGAAAGCGTCCGGGCGGGGCTTCATTTGTAGTCCGGGTTTAAATAATTTAGTCTTGGGCCGCCTGCGACACATTTATGTGACGTGTTTTTTATTACACTATGTATAAAAAAACCTGTTGACATGTCCGGGTTCTAGGCTCTAAAATCTGGGGTTTTCACGCGTCTTGTCCTTGTTGCCTAATTTTAGAGATGGCAACCCTAACTACGGTTAGCATTAGCAGCGTATTTTGTCATTTGAGAAGAAAAATAAATTATTCGCCTCTCTACTAAACTTGCCTGCTCTTTGCCACTGTCGGCAGAGATCGCGGGCGGCGAAACATCCCCATGTTAGACACGACGACAAGTAAATGATTATGTTTCTGAAGGCTCATATGTCATCGTTCGCAGATCGAGCGAGCTACCTAGTTCCACGGTCAAATAATGGATGCATAACAGCTATTTACACATAAAAAGGCAGTCATCGTTCGTACTGGCTCATACCTACATAAATATTATTGAAAATCTATGATAGTACCATTCACACGACTCTCGGGTACTCTAATGCACAGAGTACTTTGTAATACTCTAATGACTACGGAACAAAGTCGACTCTAATGGTAAGAGGTATGGCGCTGGCTGGGTTGCGGAGGTCAGACCGACAGGCAGACCGGGATACTAAACATTTTGCCCTTTTCTGAACAGCAATTCTGTACTTTGAACGACTTGTTGAATAAACCCAAGATAATACAGGTAGGTATGATTAGTGATAGCAGCTGATAAATAATTATTATACCTACAATCACGAGGGAAACGGTTTAGGCGCAAAACGTCCCATTCGCAAAAAGTCCCACGGTAAAAAAACGTCCCATTCGCAGAATGTCCAATTCGCAAAACGTCCCATTCGCAGGACGTCCCATTCGCAGGACGTCCCATTCGCATAATGTCCTATTCGCAAAACGTCGCATTCGCAAATTGTCCCATGTATACCAGCTGGTGGAAAACAAATAAAAAAATATTTTTATACATAACTAGCTTTACCCGGCCCGGTTTCACTCTGGTAGCACTAAGTATTTACGGCGCATCTACCCTACCTACCTATCGTATTATTTTTCTTTTTAAACCATCCCTGTATAAAATAAAAAAAAGATTATTCAAATCGGTCAAGCCGTTCTCGAGTTTTAGCGCGACTAACAAACAGCAATTCATTTTTATGTATACGATGATTGTATATAATCAACACAACAAAAGCTTCTTATTTAAAAAAAAATAATATTTTTGTCAAATGCCTTGATTTTTTTTAACCTTTTTGACCCCAGAGCATAAATGCATCGGCGTACCCCCCACGCCAAGGTAACTGTAATTCCATCGTTTTTGTCAAATATTTGTGACGCTGGCTACATGGTAAACTTTCGTTTGTCATGTATATGTGTCAATGGCGTCCAAAAGGTTAAAATGACAAATCATATCTAATCAACATAATATATTTAAACTATAATTAACATAACGAAACAAAGTATTAGACATAGGTAATAAAATAACTATATCGTCTTAACTCAAAAATACAATATTAAATTACTAAAGTAATTGTCATTCTGAATACTTTTTTATTTTCATTAAAAAATCAAATAATCACGTACACAATATACAACTTAGTAGGTATATTTTACTTTTGCAACTGTAAGAAAATAATTTTTGGTTTATTTTAATTTTTGGTAATTTTTTTTTTTGGTTTACTGGTATATTCCAAATCTTAAATTCAGATGATTTAGATATAAAAATTGTCACTGTCAAAATGACAGGACAGTGGTGCAAAACATTTTGTCATTACATTTTTACTAAGTAATCATCAATAAAATTAAAGCTAAATTAATTATAAGAACTATGCAAACAAAATACCGTAGTCAAACAATTTTTGCGGCGCTCATATCCAGCTCCTTACTTTGCTTAATATTAAGTAAATTATCATTACCAGTTTGTTTTTTTTTTGTATTCAGTTTTTTCAACTTATAACACCCCTGTTTTTTTACGGGGATTAAAAAAAATGAATTGGAAAAACGCGACTTTGACATACTATCAAACGAAATTTGAAAATGTTTAGAACTCCTGCACAGAAAGAACAGAAAACCTGCCAGTATCATAACCAGAAAACCTCCTTTTTTAATATCTTTGTTTAAAAGATAATTACGGTGTTGTTTGTGGTCGCACTCCTCCGAAACGGCTTGACCGATTTTTATGTATATTTGGTAGCTATGAGAATAGGTTGTAAAGTATATTTCATACCGCTAGATAGGTAGGGTAGGTCGGTAGGGTTGGTAGGTAGGGTAGGTCGGTAGATGCGCCGTAAATACTTAGTGCTACCCGAGTGAAACCGGGCCGGGTAAAGCTAGTTACGTATAAAAATATTTTTTTATTTGTTTTCCACCAGCTGGTATACATGGGACAATTTGCGAATGGGACGTTTTGCGAATAGAACATTATGCGAATGGGACGTTTTGCGAATAGGACATTTTGCGAATGGGACGTTCTGCGAATGGGACGTTTTGCGAATAGGACTTTCTGCGAATGGGACGTTCTGCGAATGGGACATTCTGCGAATGGGAGGTTTTTTTACCGTGGGACTTTTTGCGAATGGGACGTTTTGCGCCTAAACCGAGGGAAACAAACAAGACAATTAAAAATATATTTAGTTATTTCTGAAAATATTTATTGAAACAATCACAGAAACAACAATAAATTATTTTAAAAAATATACCAAATTCTAATTAGACAATATTAACTATTACAAATCAATGTTTCAAAATCATTAAAGAGGTGTTGATTACAAAGAATATAATAAATCTATCAGAAGCTAAGCCTCTGCACTTTACGAATGTGTATTGCTTTAACACAAATATAACTTAGCACGTACAAATAGGTAATCACAGTATAAAAATAAAGCATCGTTATCAGTCGACGACATCACAGCTTACATAATCGACGAAACCAAAACTGAACTTGATTCCTTTGTAACCTAAATCTGCAAACCATTTACCATCATGTATACACCAGTCTTCGCAGAGAATAAATCGTAAATAATATTAATCACCCTCATCAAAAGTCATACATTACTGCAAAAAGTAAAGACCTTTGTAAATTATATTTTGCTAGACACATCACAGGACAATAATCAAACTTACGTAACACACACGACATACTACAACTTAGGCATTTCATATTATTTTTGGTATTCTCTAAACATCCTAAATCTAAAGCAGCCCAAATGAAACTATCATTCCAGCAGTCTACGTATTTTGAAACTAGTTAATTAATGGAATAACGAAGTTTCAAGTGTTCGCTGTTTCCATTCATTATCTGGAGTAAGCCAAGCCGAATTAGGCACGTTGATATTATTCATTCTTATGTTCAAAGTAGGAATAAAATAAGCTATATAGTGTAGAGTTGGAAATGATATTACAGATATAATGTAAAGTAAGTAATAATGTGATTAATGATGCTTAGGTGGCGGTGGGGATATGGGAGGCAGCTCGACCACTTGGAGCGGCTCGCGCCAGAACACCGTCTGCGAGAACTCGTCGCTGGGCTCGCACTGCGCCGGCGGGAACACCTGGTCCACCAGGACCGACATGTGAGAGTACCTGCCGGGAAAACATTATTGTTGTTATTTCATACTTACGTGGATACTTATATTCACCTATTGGATTAAGCAGTTTCATAAGCAGAATTCACATGACCGTTGCAACTTGTTTCAAAACATAATCATTAATCTTGTCATGGATATGTGAATGAGAACAGAGCCCGTTAAATGGCAATAGGTTCCGCCATACCCTATAGGGACTCACCACCATCATTGGCGAACGTAGTGAAGAATAACCCTGCCTGCCTCTTCTGAGATTATCGGCGACAAGAGGTATATAGTACGAAAAAAAAGAATGTATCGTCCTGATCGAAACATTCTTTGACTTTCGTAGAGTGATACAGTTTCTTAATTGTTCACAGGTTATTACAGGAAACTTACAATAGCACCAATTATTAGTCTTGAAAATAAGTTTCTGAGACAGACTTATATGTAGTTACATATTTCATACCATTCACATACATTTAGTGCATTTACTTGTTGGCTGGTGTACAAACACATGGATCGAAATAGGTGAATATACTATAATTATATATTATGTACCTCTTATAATTCGTTTATGTATAATGGCAATGAAACATTGCAAGTTAGCAGTGTGTAAGACTTATTGCACCAGGAAAGTTGAGAAAATCATACAACCCAGAAGAATCCATAGTATCATAACAAGATAATGAAACAAAAACCCAAGACAAACACCAACACAGAAAAAAGACAAGATAGATGACATGTCGATGATTGCAAGTTATTTGTCATTATTATTTTTAGTATCCAGCTAGTTATGGAGTTATAGAAAATTTTGGTTACATGTTATTAATTTTGTTTTGGAAATGAATGAATGTGAGGCCGCAAACGTGATCAAGCCTTACAAGTCATTCCATTCGGCTTACCGGCTTAATATCGTGTGCTCGCTAATCTCTGATTAACTAAATTTATATAATTTTGACACCTAAACCTCGCGTTAGCTAATGATTATTTCAGTTTTCTGTGGTGGGAAGAAATCATCGACCATGTCACTTTGCACGTGGTAACTGAAATAAAAATATAATACTCAATACAGTGAGTAAAATATGGTGTTAGTGACTATGCAACGTGACACGGAAAGTGACGGAAAGCTATACATAACGTATGAGTACTTACGTGGATTGGAATGTCTGAGTCAGTTCATGTTTTAGTTCGCCCTTGTAATTGATGGTGAAAATCCTTACGATCGGAATGCCAACTGCTTGATATGCGCACACATCCTGTAAATAAAAAACAAAAATTTCAATTATACATTTCGTATTAAAGGTGATTAATCATCCGCAAAGGTCTTCATAACAAAAAATATAGATAAATAAGGGGTCGTCAAATCTATCTTTAATCGATACTTACATTGACTCTGTTGCCATAACCCGCATAGAAGGGGTTCGACCCTTGCGGGAAGAGCGCCTTGATGTCGGCGAGGCACTGGATCTTAAACTCTTCGGGCTTCTTCTCGATGACCTCACGGTGGAAGGCGCGAAGCAGCGACGTGGGGTTTAAGAGGAGGGGACCATCGGGCAGACATACCTCGCCCTGTCTGATCGAGCGGAGGTACTCACGTGTTACCTAGCAAAACAAGGTTTTATTAAGTAAAAGTTATCGAGGAAGTTGAGGAATGTTTATACGGGTATAATGAGCAGAAACATAGCCTGGTAACATATTGGACACTCCATGCACTAGATTTTCCTTTCTTTACGTCTTTTATATTTTGCTCTAAGCTCTAAAGCTCAGAAGTTTCGTGATGAAGTTTATTGATGAGTTATGAATGAACAATCGTGCAAGAGGAAACTAAAAAGTCAGATAAGAGATAATATCCTCAGACAATCACTTTTTGTTCTACTTACTCTTGCTTGTCCGATGGCTCGCGCAGATAAGTACAGTAACTGGTAGCCATTATTCTTGATCTTAGTGAATAGCTGCGCTACGCCCGACTGCGCCCAATCCTTTCCGACCAATGGGAAGATGTGCCCCAAAACGTCAGACCTGATCGATAAAAAACTTATAGTTTATATCTATATCTTTATAAACCTAATGCGTTCTACGAATGATTATTTTTCGTATAATAAAATGCGTCATACTTGGTGATTGTTCCGTCGATATCTGAGATGACGATCTTGTCGTCGTATCGCCACCGAAAGACGTTACATTTGCACCGCGTCGTGCCTTGATACGCTGTAGTCACGCTGAACACCATCTCATTCATGCCTTCGCGGAGATTTAGGTTTTTCTAAAGAAGAAAATGTACATTAGAATTTTGAAGTAATCTAGATTATTTTATATTTAGAATATATAGTGATCTTACAATTTGTTCTGAAGATAGTCGAAGAGTTTTTCTGAAGGACGAATGTCTGCGATTAGGCCTCTTTACTTGTCCATCTTGATCGGAGTCAGATGAGCTGTGGTCATGTCGATCCACTGCACATAGGCACATAGATAGATATAAGAACATTTATTTTTGATATAATTATTTAAGATAAGATAAACATTATTTTTATGAATATTACCTTGATCTTGAGTTTCGTTAATTTGTGGTAGTTGTTCCGGACCATCTTCGAGGAAGTCTCTAGGATCAATCTCTTCAACAATATCTAATTCTCTAGCTTCATCCAATTTTTCTTCCGCTGAGATATGTTTCTCCTCGTGTGGTTCACGAATAGTCACCGTTTTGGGTTCCGTAGCAATTTCAATTTGTGCCACAGTTTCTTTTGTAATGTCATTTTTGGGGGGAGAAGATTCAGTGCTGAAATATACATATACATATAATAAGCGACATTTATAAATAAAGGGAAACAAGTCTTGGAACGCAATTTTTTTACACGGCCGGCTTGAAGCGCATCACTCAAATTAAAAGAAAAAAAACATTACGAAATTATCACGATGGCTTCAAAATATGAGGTATTCACTCATATAAATGCATTAATGCGCTTGTTTACTTTCGCCCAGACAGTTTAGGGTGAATAGAGTATAAACTACGGTCATCCCCTTAGCAGTTCAGTACTTTAGAGTTTCCTCAATAAAGTCAAAGTCAAGGACTTACCGCTTGGCTTCTGCATTGGATCGCCGCCAGCTCCACCACGAGTACCCGCGTGGTTTGGCCGTACTGTCCGAAGGAGTCGATTGAGACTCGTCCTTCTCAGAACTCTTCTCTAGAGACTCTAGCACACGCTGGAAATGGAAACAAACCAATTAATATCGAAAACTTTTTGAAACTTAGTATAGGTACATACAATATTATCTATAGGTCTCCAATTACTCCATCCCGACATGTATTTGACTCGAACCTAACTTTGCTGATCTAGTTGCAAACACCTGAATTGTCGAATCAAAATTCTTATCTGTCAATGTCCTACACCTCAAGGTGGGTCCGAGTCTTCTCTATGAGCAATTTGAGAAGTTATGCCGCACCGTGGTGAAAAGATTAACCAGTGATCAAGATTGTCTTACTACGGGGCATCCTAAGCTGCACTTAGTCACCTGCGTAACGTTAGCTGGAAGCAGCTGTATATTGTAAGTAAGAGGTAGCGAGTGTACTGACGTTGGGCAGCGGGCGCCTGTAGGCCAGCAGCGACAGCAGCAGCGGGCCCGCGCTGCGCCAGGGCATGGCGCGCCCGCCCAGGCGCACCACCAGCCGGCCCTCGGCCGCCAGCGCCCCGCCGCGCGCACAGAAGCAGCTGTATATTGTAAGTAAGAGGTAGCGAGTGTACTGACGTTGGGCAGCGGGCGCCTGTAGGCCAGCAGCGACAGCAGCAGCGGGCCCGCGCTGCGCCAGGGCATGGCGCGCCCGCCCAGGCGCACCACCAGCCGGCCCTCGGCCGCCAGCGCCCCGCCGCGCGCACAGAAGCAGCTGTATATTGTAAGTAAGAGGTAGCGAGTGTACTGACGTTGGGCAGCGGGCGCCTGTAGGCCAGCAGCGACAGCAGCAGCGGGCCCGCGCTGCGCCAGGGCATGGCGCGCCCGCCCAGGCGCACCACCAGCCGGCCCTCGGCCGCCAGCGCCCCGCCGCGCGCACAGAAGCAGCTGTATATTGTAAGTAAGAGGTAGCGAGTGTACTGACGTTGGGCAGCGGGCGCCTGTAGGCCAGCAGCGACAGCAGCAGCGGGCCCGCGCTGCGCCAGGGCATGGCGCGCCCGCCCAGGCGCACCACCAGCCGGCCCTCGGCCGCCAGCGCCCCGCCGCGCGCACAGAAGCAGCTGTATATTGTAAGTAAGAGGTAGCGAGTGTACTGACGTTGGGCAGCGGGCGCCTGTAGGCCAGCAGCGACAGCAGCAGCGGGCCCGCGCTGCGCCAGGGCATGGCGCGCCCGCCCAGGCGCACCACCAGCCGGCCCTCGGCCGCCAGCGCCCCGCCGCGCGCACAGAAGCAGCTGTATATTGTAAGTAAGAGGTAGCGAGTGTACTGACGTTGGGCAGCGGGCGCCTGTAGGCCAGCAGCGACAGCAGCAGCGGGCCCGCGCTGCGCCAGGGCATGGCGCGCCCGCCCAGGCGCACCACCAGCCGGCCCTCGGCCGCCAGCGCCCCGCCGCGCGCACAGAAGCAGCTGTATATTGTAAGTAAGAGGTAGCGAGTGTACTGACGTTGGGCAGCGGGCGCCTGTAGGCCAGCAGCGACAGCAGCAGCGGGCCCGCGCTGCGCCAGGGCATGGCGCGCCCGCCCAGGCGCACCACCAGCCGGCCCTCGGCCGCCAGCGCCCCGCCGCGCGCACAGAAGCAGCTGTATATTGTAAGTAAGAGGTAGCGAGTGTACTGACGTTGGGCAGCGGGCGCCTGTAGGCCAGCAGCGACAGCAGCAGCGGGCCCGCGCTGCGCCAGGGCATGGCGCGCCCGCCCAGGCGCACCACCAGCCGGCCCTCGGCCGCCAGCGCCCCGCCGCGCGCACAGAAGCAGCTGTATATTGTAAGTAAGAGGTAGCGAGTGTACTGACGTTGGGCAGCGGGCGCCTGTAGGCCAGCAGCGACAGCAGCAGCGGGCCCGCGCTGCGCCAGGGCATGGCGCGCCCGCCCAGGCGCACCACCAGCCGGCCCTCGGCCGCCAGCGCCCCGCCGCGCGCACAGAAGCAGCTGTATATTGTAAGTAAGAGGTAGCGAGTGTACTGACGTTGGGCAGCGGGCGCCTGTAGGCCAGCAGCGACAGCAGCAGCGGGCCCGCGCTGCGCCAGGGCATGGCGCGCCCGCCCAGGCGCACCACCAGCCGGCCCTCGGCCGCCAGCGCCCCGCCGCGCGCACAGAAGCAGCTGTATATTGTAAGTAAGAGGTAGCGAGTGTACTGACGTTGGGCAGCGGGCGCCTGTAGGCCAGCAGCGACAGCAGCAGCGGGCCCGCGCTGCGCCAGGGCATGGCGCGCCCGCCCAGGCGCACCACCAGCCGGCCCTCGGCCGCCAGCGCCCCGCCGCGCGCACAGAAGCAGCTGTATATTGTAAGTAAGAGGTAGCGAGTGTACTGACGTTGGGCAGCGGGCGCCTGTAGGCCAGCAGCGACAGCAGCAGCGGGCCCGCGCTGCGCCAGGGCATGGCGCGCCCGCCCAGGCGCACCACCAGCCGGCCCTCGGCCGCCAGCGCCCCGCCGCGCGCACAGAAGCAGCTGTATATTGTAAGTAAGAGGTAGCGAGTGTACTGACGTTGGGCAGCGGGCGCCTGTAGGCCAGCAGCGACAGCAGCAGCGGGCCCGCGCTGCGCCAGGGCATGGCGCGCCCGCCCAGGCGCACCACCAGCCGGCCCTCGGCCGCCAGCGCCCCGCCGCGCGCACAGAAGCAGCTGTATATTGTAAGTAAGAGGTAGCGAGTGTACTGACGTTGGGCAGCGGGCGCCTGTAGGCCAGCAGCGACAGCAGCAGCGGGCCCGCGCTGCGCCAGGGCATGGCGCGCCCGCCCAGGCGCACCACCAGCCGGCCCTCGGCCGCCAGCGCCCCGCCGCGCGCACAGAACTCTTCGAACGAGAGCGCGCGCGACACGCGCTCTTCTTGCACGTACACTCCCACTTGACCCCTGGAAGAAAACTTACGATTACATTCCATTTCAACAAAAGAATGGCGGACGTGAAGTCTCCAATTATAGTCTCCAATTATTCAGTCAAAATACTCAGGCACCCCGGTTCAGAACTTTTTCTATAAGCCGTTGTCGACCGATTCGGCTTGTTATCTCGTTTCGTACATGATTCTTTTAACGACAGAAAGAGATAACAGACATCAAGACAATATATTAACAGATCTTTCAATAACGGACTTATCGAATTGTTCTGAATCAGCCCCCTGGTCCGTAACGGTGAGCAGAGTTAATTAAGTGCGCAAGGTAATGGCCCTAGCTGCAGTCACCGATTTCCTTACAGCGATGATTACGAGAGTGAATAAGTTACCATTTTGTTAGCACATAAATTGGACTGTCTTAAGCTGACTCGAAAGCATTGTCTTAATATGGAATATCAGTTTAGAATTTATATGATACTGAGTTGGCAGAAGTCAAGCACTATTTTGTAGTGGTATTCATAAGTGGATAGTTCCTTACTTAGCTAGAAGTTTTTCATCGTCATCGGAGTCTAGTGTGGGCGGTTCTAGCGAGGCAGGTGACTGTGGCAGCGAGGGACCGTTGCCGGACTCGTACTCCTCCTCCGTTGGACCAGTGGTGGGATGTGTAGAACCAGCTGCACCTAGGTAAGCAACGTTACGTTGTAGACATATGACTAAATGTATCTACGGGATACCAATATGTGCTATACTAAGGCCACTATCGTGGCTTGGTACAGTAGCTTTGTTTGCCGAAGTAATTTCTAGAAATATCATTAATTATATTATGTAAAATTGTGTTAATAAATATAAATTAAAAATGATCTTCCTAATTAACTGTTTTTTATGACATACGTCAAAATTAATATGCCAAAAATGACCTTGGCACTGCTTGCACCAAGCCACAGATTTAGAACTTACAAATGATCTCACCAGATCGATATCTGTCGGCGTGGTGCTTCGGGAAATAGAGATCAGGGTCGACCTGGCCTCGGTCCAGATCGTCTAGGTACACGCCCTCCGCCGGCACGTCGGTGTCGCGCGGGGACATGAAGCGAAACATGCCGCTTAACACGCCGCGCCGACTGGGCCGCTCCTCGTCGGAACTTAGTGGCTCGGCGGGGGAGGCCGGGGAAGCTGGAGAATCAGGAGAAACGCCCGAGCCCAACGCGTTGGGCGCACACTCCAGCCCGGCGCGCACGGGCGGCTCGGGCAGCTCGCCCCAGCGCCACGACTGCGACGACTTGTCGCCTTGTCTTCCTGCCAACTCCACTTCAGTGTCCGATTGCACTGGAGTGCCGCTGCGCGAACCTCTGCTGTTACAAAAAAGTCGGTTAAATCGACAGTTAGATGCTATCCGTTTACTTAGCGTGGTGGCTACAGAAATAACCTCGCTTTGACGTGCATTACCCAGGAGACATGCCGGATGCGTAGGTAAGGAGTTGAATCAAATTCTAGGCCAGCTTTTTTGATTCGGCCAAAAATTAGTCGATAATAATAACGAAAAACACGTACCTATGTGTAAATTGAGGTCATCCAATAATTAAATAATCAATTTTAAATTGCATATGATTGACTTGGATATAGAAGATTGTACTTTAGACTTGAAAATTCACAATTAGGTAAGGATGAGTCATTATGATTATCCGCCTTGACTCATAATTATAATTAAATCATTTGATAAAATATGAGTCGTAATTATTATTATCGCGAAGAAAATACGTGCTTTTATTCCAATGCTTTATTAACCAGCGTTATTAACTTATTTGGAATTAAAATATTCTTTATTCAATATTCGTCAGTCGGAGCAAATATAGCTTATGCGGGTTATCTACTTCCAATAAATTACTTTAATAAAAAATATTAAGAGATTAAATAGATATACGTAATTATCTACTGTTGTGACGGAATAGGTAAGCACGACATGACACAGTGCAAAAATTACAATAATTATAATTAAGACATTGCAAGACATAATATTGTTAGGTATTGAGCGGTGCACTTCTATAATAAAATAACTACGACAAGCGTGACTGGGTACAACTTACGAAAGCTACAGCTACAGCCATTATTGGTCTAGATACGATAAATTTTCATTTAGGTCTCAACAGTTACTACGGTACGATTAGTTGTGTCGTGCTTGCAAGCGTATAATGTTATTCATTATTGATTATTACGCGTGTCTGGAGGCGGCGTGCACCTCAAACGCTGTGTCGGACAACGCCAAGGGGATGCGGTTGTCGCCGTTCAGCTTGAGGTTGGACATCTCTTCACTGAAATGAGGCGACTCACTCAACAATAGGCACACAACACACGTAACGTCTACTGGACACTCAAATAATGTTGTATGTATCGCCAGAACGTCAATGATAGAAGATCAAATGTTATTTGTTGTAATAGGTACCTTAGTGTTGCAGCATGAACTTCGGTGTCACTGTAAAAGTTGATATCAGTGACGTTAGGAATGGGGGCGGGCTGCGTGGCGCGCTGCTCAGAGCCCGCACGGTCCGACTGACTGGAAATTGAACTATTCGAAGACTTTCTTTGGTGCTTCTTTGAACTCGCTTTTCTAGTCTTCTTCTTTTTCTTTCCATTGCCGTTTGGTTTCACTTCATCCTGGTTGGAAGGAACGGCTTCGATGGGTCTGAAGTCGTTGTGAGCACTGATCTTTTGAACCACCTGGTGAGCCTCGCTCTCGGCTCCACCAAGCTGCGTAGCCGCGAACGTTCTTGGTGCTCTCCCGTCTGTCTTGTCAGTTGCCTCGTCGAGGCCGTCCATTTCAAATAAAGCTTCATTGTCATTATTTGTGTTGTCTTCTTTGGTAGTGTGTTTAGTCATCTTACTGAGGTCAGGTTTCTGCATTGATTGTCCGTCAGCTGTGTATCTGTAAGATTAAAGCAACATAGTTATGCTTTTACGATAATCTAAGGAGAATTATGAAGTGGAACGGATAAGTGTGTAATTTTATAGTGCAGTTACAATTATCATAATCGCTAGTGTGAATAATGCAAATGTATTGGGAAATTCGCTTTCAAACGGCTTACACGCAACGTAATTGTGATATTTAACGAACTGTCACTTTCGTTTCTAACCATAATATTTAATGTTGTTTCAAGAACCATGATCAGAAAATTTATTTTATACATTAACGATGAAAGAACTATTGTACAATATATTTACTCAAAAATGCTTGTAACGTGGTCATTATTTTGACAACCTTCTTTGAGCAAAGTCAACCTTTCCGCGCTACTTGAATAGGCGCCAGAAAACTTGTATGGAATTTGATTGCTGGTGAGTTTTAGCCACCAGCAATTTCCTTTGAAAATCCATTATTGTCGGGTTTTGTTTCAAAAATAGTCAGGTGCAAAAAGATTTTATTCAGAATTTGGCTGTATAGGTACAGGCAGTACAATCAACATTGCATTATTTTAAAAATATCTATAAATCCCGGAAAGGCAGTCCTCAATTTGAGTAACTGTATTTTTAACAATTGTTACTCGAAATAAATTCTTACTATACTAAGCTGGCTGTATTTAAATTACTCGCATTGTTTGAGTAAAGCACTATACACGCCTTGGTCCGCAATGACTGCGCTTTCGGCCATCATCAGCGCTGCCAGCAACGCAGTAATTACAGACCGCGGCAGTAATGTACTATTATGGTACATAATTAGGTTTCTTAAATTAAACTTATTTAAATTATCGAAACCTTTGGCTTTCTGAATTACCTTCTCTTAGTATAATCGGAGGCCTGTCCATGGTCTGGTTCGACGACAGAGAGCGAGTTTCGTCGCCGAGGCTCGTACAAATCTTCAAAGCGTGCAGCCGGGATTGGCGAGGTGGCCAGGTGAGCTGAACATTCAGCCTCGTCTTCACCAACCTCCTCGACAAAGAAGGCCTCGCCCGACTCACCGAGTTTCATGTGAATGTTCAACGGCTCACCATTCAACTCTAAATCCACCTGTTTACCAAAATCATTGTTGTAGTGTTAATTTATTGCAACTTACTATACTTACTACTATATGTATAATGTGTCCGGGTTTGTAGTAATAAAACTTTAAGGGCTGTATATACACTTCATTTTATCGACAAAGGCACCCACTTGTGTGGTCGATTCCCCACGCCCCCAAAGATAAAGCTATTTTAGTATCCGAGTTACCTATTTCGACCTCTACATAATTCAAAAATGTAACGAGAAGATTCTTTGGAGTCGACTGCTTTAACCTGCCATGTCATTGCGTGCGCGTGCGAATCTCTAAATACTAAAATAGCTCTATCTTTGAGGGGGTAGGGAATAGACGCCATAAGTGGGGTGCTTTTGGCGATAAAATTGAATGTAATATCGCCCTTAAAGATTTATTACTAACAACCCGGACACATTGTAAATTATACGCTCAAAAACCTAAACCGCAGGCCGTAACAGCAGTTTTCACTTGAGTTTTTTGCATTATACAGTAATACTGGAATTTTACTTCACATTGCACGTTTTTACCACGCGGTAAATAATGAGTAAAATCACAAGCTGAAACTGGTAATGCGGTTAAAGAAACTATCGGGTCTGAAATATATTTTTACTATGTGGAAAATTTATAAACTGAAACTGATAGATTTCGTGAATACAGTGTACTAAAAATAAAAGTTTTCATTCGTTATTTGAGTTATAAGCTCAGTGAGTTAATGTATTAATTATTGTTAAAAGAATCCGGAATCAAATAATTAACTATATTACAAATTACGTTTCAAGATCAAATGAATTAAATAGAAATGTTGAGAGAGATTTCAGAATATAATTGCGGACGAGACAATTGTTTTATACCATTTTAAAAAAATTAACAGGTGGCCGGGTGAAGAAAATATTTGTGCCAAATTTTCTTCAAACTCTTGTTGAGAATTGTATCCTACTTTGGCATTATTCCAATTTTCACCCAAAGTGAATAAGACGCAGATTCTTCAGCTCATTTTGGCAATGTACCCTAATATACTACTAAACAATATACTAAAAATATGATTATATTCCACTAACGCCTTTATTTAATGGTTATCGGACCGTTTATTATCTAGTTTTATCTTGTGTAGCTTACGCGTCATTATTTACTTAATAATAATTAAATCTACATTACTTATCTAGCTTAAACCTTTTAGTAATTTATTCTCACGTATCACAAAACATTTTATTCATATTATTATGTTTATTTATTAGATTGTTTATGATGGACGTACATATTTATTTGTTAATTGCAAGCAGGTTGTGCGTGTTACGTGTATTATCTGCGAATAATCTAGATTCTAGACGCGTGCACTGAGCGTAAAGTGAGAGAGCATTGAGAAAGAATGTACTGGGAGATGCGTCTAAACAGTTAGATTAAAATAAAATTAGTACATTAATATGTGGACGAATATGTGGCGCGTCCCCTTACGAAAGCTGAAAATATCCATCAGGTCTTACAATAGGTATTATGAATCACTGAGGTGATTGATTACCAAAGTACGAGACACGTAGTATCGAGTTTGGTTTACATTTCAGTAATTGTTTCAGCGATTGTTGCTATAACACTAACGACTAGAGGACGTCCAAGATAGATAATGTGACTAATGAAGTGTGAAAGAAAAACAGAAACTTTCCTTTTCGTTGTCTTGTCTTTGACCCTACTAAATTTGTTTTAAACTCCTTTGAGGAACCTCTTTTCGACTGTCACACTTCAAAATAAAAGTAGATATTGTAATTAATTTAAAAATAATATTACTTTAACATAGCGCATGACGAACTGAGACAATATTTCGGCTAACAACTTTTTGCTGCGAAATTCAACAGCTTGCGAATGCGATTATAAAAAAATTGCTTGTCATTCTGAATTATCGTTATCTACATTGGTAAGTATAAGAGAGGTAGACCAAGTAAGTACCTACTCGTAAGAGGCTTTTGTAACATTAGTTACTGGTCAAACCAAATTGTTTACAGGTAGAGATGAACATAAATGATAATGAACTGCGCTTCACAAAAAACACTATTTAAACAATTACGTAGGCATGATTACACGTATTTGTTATTTATTTATTTATACTTTCGCACAAAGTTTGTACAAAGGCGGACTTAATGCCTTAGGCATTTTCTACCAGTCGACCTTAGGGTGGTGCAGACAAAAAAAAACATGGTAGGTGCACTAAGTAGTGTTGTGTATGTGAGGCAATACCAAATTAAAAATAAACAAAGCTTACTGTGAAACATTTGAAAAATAATATTTACACTTATAAATTATACGAATATATTAAATAAACATACCTAACATACATAAATATATATTAATAATCAATACCTACATACATACATGTTATGTATACAGCCTTACGTAAATGCAAATGAGATTGAAATAAACAGCGACATATTGCAGAAAACATTCGTTACGTTACGTGCCATATACGAAGAGGACATAGAGGCGCGGCGTGTCGCAAGTATTAGACATGTCTTAGTTGGTTGACTGATTTCAAGGTCAAACAAGTCTTCAACTCTTCGCGTGGGCATTTAAATTCAATGTGTTGCTTGTCTTTTCCACTGTGACGTAAACAATATCCAAATAGGTTTAACCTAAGACCGAGACTACATAATAAAACGACGGTATAAATTTCCCTAATTGACACGTTCTTTATCATTATGGTGAATATTAGTTTCAGCGTGCGTATAACCCCGTTGATTGAAAAACATTCTGTTTTCTTTAAGAATTCATTAAACATAACTTTTAGAAAACCCTACATAACACTTAGGTATTCTTCAATTATTTTAGTTTTATAGTCTAAACAAAGCATTTATACCTGCCTACCCAAGAGTTGTGACGGGAAAAAAATAGGCAACCTAACGTTTGCATATTCTATAGGCTTTAGGTATACTTTCGATTGGTATGGAATTTGTCTATTAAACAAACCAATGAAACGTTTAAAAAAAATTTTGTTAATCATATTCTGGACTGAAATTTTTTAGTCAACCCATTTGCAATATATTTATTGACATATTTAATTTGATATAAAATACTTTTCATCCATTAACCAGCTCGGTGAAAGTCGTTCTATACTGGGATCCTATACTATAACAGGATAGTAGGTACGTTTAATGGATTCTTAAAGAAGACGAATATTATTTTGACGATCAAAGGTTTGTTTAAAAACCTTTTTTTACAAAATTTAAATGGCTGGATGAAACATTGGAAGCCAAAAAGCAAAATTCATTCACGTTCCATGGTATATGATATCGCGACACATTCTTGCAGTCTTCACTTGAGTCAATAAGATCTTTTACGAAAATGTAAGACTTTAAATGACGCAGACACTGTTGAAGAATTCCTCAGAACGGAAAGTATAAGTCCTCCCACACTGATGTGGGAGCAAAAGAAAATATAACGCTTATCATTCCACACAATTGGAACGTCCCAATCACACTTCCTGATTGCGGAAGTGCGTTACTGCTGTACTGGCAGACGGGGCAAGACCGATTGTCTGTCGTGTCGTACAATATCAAATTGCACTACCAACTAACAGACTAGGTACACCGTAATATTATCAATTATGCTTGCTGTTAATTACGACGAATTAAGAAATAATTTGCCTGATGTACCTAAACATTTATTATAATTAAGTATCTTACCACTTTGAACCTAGAGCGTAGCACGCCGAGCTTCCCAAAGCGCACATGGAAGGGCGAGCAGGTGTAGCTTCCATCTGGCTGCTCGACTACCACCACATCAATGGCGCCCGTCAACGTCGCCCCATTGATCTCGTTGTAGAACTCGCGGAAGTTCGCAATGAACTTGCCAATATAGTTCATAGAATACATAGCTGCTGATTTGTCAGTCTCTTGTTAAACTATATTCTTTCACTTCACTCAATAAACACGGTACTCTAAACTACTTAATGTCTTATAAATTACCCCATCTTGGGAGTGAGATCAAAAAACATTAGGATTCCTGAAACAAAAGAAATAACATGTCAAAAATTATAACTAATTATATGAGAAAACATAAGATGGAATTGTATATAGCTAACAGTTCCCCTGACAAGACTAGCTGTCATTACTTTATCATTTAGTTTATGGGGTAACTGTCCTCTTCCTGTCCTGAAATGTCGTACTTACGCGGTCAAATCGAATAGTATATACTCAGCGTTGTATTCGATTATCAGGTCCAAATAAGTATGACAATGAATTGAATCATATCCGTGGAAAATATAAGATTCTTAGTATTTGAAGTAGATTATAAGAAAATTCTATCCGGTTTACTAATACGTAAACACAGATAAATCCCTTGCTTACTAATGCGTAATCGAAACAGTAGGTATTTTAATAAAATCACCTACTGCAGATAACAGTTTCAGTTCGACTGTGAAACAGCCATAAACCTAAACGCCACCAGTAATCGTTGTTTTATAGTGTCGATCACTATCTAAACACTACGTTCATTCTACATTTAGATCGTAGGTAGGTATAAAGATTCACTCTCATCAAGATTCATTCTTGTCCTAATTCTACGTACTTATAAATCTCAATGTAACTGCAATAGTTTATAACGAAATTGGTACATACATGGACATAAATAGCGCAAGTGTTCATTTCTATAGCAGATATGAGTTGAGTTGTTGGGTTCATGTACTATAACTAGGCACCAGTGCATACGAAGGATATTGCTCAATGTTGCATGGTCGAGCGAGACTGAAGATACAAAATTACCAATACATTCATGTATAATAAAGTATTAGTAGAAACTATTGAGGTCGCTGACTGACACGGTATTCTTAGCTTATCGAAAAAGTTATGCCGTAGATCTATTTGAGAATTCTATCCGACCATATGATTTGAAAATAAACCCGTAAGTATATTTAACAAAATATTCATTGTTACCGCAAAACGTGATATTTTTATTTATCTGATAGAAACAGGAGGCACGCGATGTCAGCGTGTTGGACCATGGACAAGACGAGTGTTCTATGCTGAGGCGTGCGGAGCGACCACGCACCGAGGACTCTGCCCCCGGTATCTACTTACAATGACTAATTTTTCAGAATAACGAGACGTGTCGTCATAACATATCACATTATGTATGTGCTAAAGGAAAACTTTGCGAGAATGCTATAATCACATAACGATAGCGTATAATATAAATATACTTAATTAGTCTTGAGACAAACCAATCAATGAGATATCGAGAGAAGGTATGCAAAATAATATAACTGTGGTGTAGTCGTCTTACCACATATGAGGACGTGATGATACCCGGTTGGTATAAATAGTGTTTTCAGACTGCCGTCGGCAAACAGTCCGTGAAGATTAGATTACCGGATGGCGAAAATGGAAGGGAATTGCCCTCTACAAAGGTTAAAGGAAGCTTACAGTACGTGATCAGTAATCCAAAAAGATCACTTCCTTATTACGATGGAAATAAAGTAGTATAATAATAAGCACAGCATCTTTATATATATATAGATTCACGAATTTAAAACTACACAACAGAATATTCATAATAAGATGAATAAAATTTATTTATGTATATGTATTACAATAGTTTACCTTGAAAACAGCAAGAAACACGAATAAAAAATTTAGCATCGCTTCAGTCTTCAAACACGGTGGTATGGTAAACGAAAATATCTTTTTAAATGTACACCATCTAACATCTAACGCATGAGACATAGTGGCAGGTGTCCAAGGAGACCTGAATGACAGCTCTACTTATTTTAGTTCCAAGGGCTTCAAGTTCAATGTCTACAGAAGATAAACGCCCGGCTTCCATTGTCGTTAGGGTCACGCACCTCAAAATCGAAAACGGAACTTGTAACCGACCTGTTTGTCAGTTAAAACCGTTGGATAATGTAAAGTCCATAATTACTTTGACTCTTTGACATACTTATGGGTTAATCATACTTTCAGAGTTCTTTGTTTGAGTAAGTACATGCAAATTTTTGTAGGGGTAAATTTATTTATTTAATTTTAAAATGTTTTAACTGTATCCATTACAGCTGTCGTGTGAATTATAACAGCTCTGTATGGATAAAAAGCCATATGACTGTTATCGCGCCAAGGTTGGACTTATTTAATTCTTTATTGAACACCTCATCAATATTCTAAGTTAATAAAAATATTTAGTTAGATAAAACGTTTTAATTTTGCAATTTTTTTAACTACCTTTGTTGACGATTGCTGCCTTTTGATTCGTTAATCAGTTCCATAACATGGTTTTGTTCAGACTGTTATCTTTCTTGTTACGTCCAACCACTGTCACCACTTCCTCAATATGTAGGTATAGGCATTACAGCTTATAAAATTATATCTTTTTTAATTATTTAGATATTTTATTAATATGCGCACAATTTGTGTTTATCAATATTATAAACTTGTTTTTTTTTATTTGCAATGAAATTATTCGTGTCGTTACGATAATACCTATGATACTAGGTGTTTGTTTAGTATTTATCTGTACTATGTTTAAATTTCATTTTGATTACATATTTGAAATAAATACTGCTGCTGACTATACGCAACGGTCATAGGCGGGCATGGGTTATTAAAACTGACCTTTAGTTCAGTTAAGTTATAATTATAACCTAATAACGTCTATCGCACGTCAACGCGTGGAAAACGGATCCAACAACACGAACTGTTTATGAAACCTTATCTGTTAGCCTGTCGAGCATACCGCAAGTCTTCACGTGAATAGACACACAACACTTGTTTATTCCACAGGACCACAAATATACATAGATAATACAGAACAATTAAACCTTTTTAACGTTTAAATTGCCGGAATATACAAAACCTACCCACGTTTCGGTTCAAACAATAGCAACGGGTAAATTTCTAACATACTACTTTTCGATCTCTAGGGTATTAGGTAGAAATAAATCATACGCTCGTTAGCAATATAATTGTATGATCAGTTCTAACACCTCCTGCATCTCATTTCATTCCTGTTAGAGAAATATTGATTATTCGACGCAAAAAACCACGTTTCGCAATCGGTTTAATTAATGACTTTTTATGTTATCGTATCAGAACTTCGTTTCTGACTGATGTATGTAAGATAAAGATAATACAAAATAACATTATCTGATATCTAGGTAAATGTGTTTTTGGTGTGGATGTATAATATAATAAGCAAGGTCATTATGTTAAGATAGCGATGGTGTATGAACGTTTCATTATTCGAAATGATGGGGAAGGATATATTCAGAAGTGGATCTTCCGGCTTAAATAGGGTTATATCAAATCAACTGGCTAAACTACATAATGCTGGCTAGATATCGATAACAGATCTCGATTTAAATATAATTTATTCACCTAAAAATATTATTTACTAGCCGTGTTCTCACGGCTCCGCCCGTAGCCTATGTTACTCAGTGATAATGTGGCTTTCTAACGGCAAAAGAATTTTTGAAATCGGTCCAGTAGTTTTTAAGTTTATTCGTTACATACAAAAATCCAAATCTTTCTTCTTTATAATATTAGTATAGATATGTTCTGTATCCCAACAATTACTAATTCTAGCGACTTGCATAAACATTTATTGGTGATGTGTTCTGTTAACGATATTCAGTAAGCCTGTAGTTTCAACTGTTGATTCGAAGTAACCTTAAACATACAGGTATCCCAAAACTCAACGTCAAGCTTAACAAATAATATTGATAAGGATGCATATAAATGATCAGAATTTAAAAATAAAGTTTTTATAAAAAACACATACAATAGTTAGATTTATGAGGTAAGATTTTATTGATGGTAACTTTGAAACTCAAAAATGAAACAAACTCAACTTGACGTTGAGTATCGGGACAGCCGGTATAGTAATATGTGTAGTATAAACTCATTCATTAAATCGATTCTATTAAATTGAATATTATTCCTTTGCAAATGTCAAGTCAATTAGTCATACGGACAATCATGCCGGTAAACTTTGTCCTCCTTTTATTGTTGCATTACCATTTTTTTTATTAAACCGAGTCAGGAAATTAGTTTGTATGTTATGTAACGCTAAAAGTAGATACCAACTTAGCGCACACGTGTGTGCAAATGTTTTAAGCAAATAAAACGTGTAAAAGAAAAGGAAATTGACAAAGTAGATAAGTTAGAGTTACTTAAAGGTGACAAATTAAAAAAAAACATTGAATTGTAAATAAACAGTACTAATTTTTTTAGATTTCGTTAGTGTTCCAAAAACTGGTGTAAAGGAGGTCAGTCAGTCGAGGTATTGGAGTGTAAGGTAACGAGTTTCAAAACCAAGATCATCAAGGTGAAGGATCGATTCGCGCAATATCTGCAAAACTGGACTGGACACTGGACAACAACACGGTTAATATCTTCCTGCAAGTTAATATTCAATTCCAAGTATTATGACTTAACTAAGTAAAAGTTTCGCGACTCTTGCCGTAAAAAGTTCTGAGATCTAATGTAGAGCCAAGTCTGGCATTCCATTTATAAAGATATTTTTTCGGACTTGGCAATCACGCAGCATGATGATGTGCTGTGATGCAAGATACTTTGGTAAATTTTTAAACAAATCTGTACCACGGTAAACAAAAGATAGTCTAGTCTACTACTAGACTATCTTTTGTTTACCGTATATATATATATTATGGTATATTATCCTTATGCTGCGTGATTGCCAAGTCCAAAAAATTGGTATATTTATAAATTAAATGCCAGACTTGGCTCTACATTAGATCTCAGAACATTTTACGACAAAATAGTTGCGAGATCAGGCTTTTTTACATGAATGATTTTGATGGGTAATAATATTCCAAAGGTCACGGCCCAGATATAAATACGTTTATTTTAAATAAATTGAGAAGAATGCTTTTTTCTCTCAACCGACAAGAAAAGTGAAAACATTACTATGATTATAAAAGCAAAAAATATCTATGTGTAATTTTCAAAATCAACAGTAGACTATATTAAACATAAATACTAGTGCAACAAGTTAAATACAAAAAGAAAATGAATGTGTCAGAGTTTATAAAAAACATGAATATACGTATGAACAAAGAAAAATTATCCAAGATTAATAGTCTGACTATTGTTCTGAAACCCCAGGCGAAATTTATTTTAAATGATTGCTAATTGATAAATCAATTAACTAAAATAATAAAACTAAACCAAATATAAATCTAGATGCTAACTTTATAATTGCATAGTTAACGATCATCATAATCCATAAACTTCTAAACAATACAACGTTACGAAAGCAAAATCGAATTAATTATAGTATTGAAAAAAATACCTTAGTGAGGATTAGCCGAGGAGGTTATATTTCACTGTCAACTTTCTAAGGCACAAAATGTTTCCTATGTAGAATAAGTATAAACAATATCCAGTCAGCTGTAATTTTCGTACACAATTCTGAACACAGGTAAGATTTCGACACGTGTTACTCGCGCCGACTCTGCCAGTAAACTGTTTCCTGTGAGTGGTTGATAAATGTGGGTGGGCCAATACGAGAGCGACCAAATGCCGTCGATCGGCTGACGTCGCGTGACGTAGCTTGTCGTTGATATGATACCACAGAATATCAGTCATACAACTCACACCACCGACCATGTGCTTCGAACATTCGCTTTGCTTGCTTTACTAAGAACGCTCCCCACATAAGAGGCTAGCGTTGGGTCGATCGCGCGACATGGCGTGATGTCGCGCCACGCAATTACGAAAGTATCTTTACCTTACCATACCTTACCAAGTTTACGAACACGCAATGCAAAAGGAAATTAATTGTGAATGTTTCTGAAACGAGCAAGATACCTAATGTTAGAGCATAATGAGAATGCCATTCAAATATTACAGAGATTGACTATACTGATGAAAATATCATGACTTGTTTATGTGAATGAATATAACATTACTAGTATAATATTTATACTAAAATCGAAGCCTGGTCATAATTATTCAGTAACATTTTCTTGGTCTTGATATTTAAAATAAGACAGTAAAGTATGACAGTTAAGGTGCTCCATCAAATATAATTTAAGACTGTTATCAGTAGCATATTTAAAATAAAATGTTAGTCAATTATTTGTTTACAGCACTACTGAAAGTACTCAACTATAGGAATGTAAACAACAACACGTCGCATTATCAGTCGTAGCAGTTTAATTTGCATCTGTATAATTGTACACACTACCTAGGTGTTAGTCACACATGTGACCAAAGTGTCGTAAACAAAAACAATGGTTGTTTATCAGCGACGAAACGCATAACGTTAGCCAAGATGATCGCACGCGTTGTTCATTGTTATTGTCCAATATTTTGGGGTTGATTATTTCTCAATATTTTGCTCTATAAAGATCTCAAGCCTCATACTATTGTGGCATTGAAATAATCCTTCTTAGAAAATAACCAGTTTTAGGCATATTTTGGCAAACTTGTACATTCGGGAAGTAAATATTTTTATTACCTAATTCAATATTGAATTAGGTGTATTAAGATTCAGTGTTATTTTTCATTAAAGTCCATCTTTAGGTTTCTTTATAATTACTTTAGATAACTTGTTATCGGCTGATTCGCCCGCGTGGTATTTTTACTTAATTTCTGTGATTAGAATTATCTTGGTGTTAGTTAATCCAGTAATCAATAACGTAATATCTAGTTAATTTATCGTTATTGGACAACCGTTTTTTTTACATTTATCATAAATATCTATCTGTTATAATTATCCGTAACTATAGTTGTGATCCGATATTTAGAAATCATTTGAAATCAAGAGTTTCAATTTAAGTGCATTCTTATACTTCCAATAATTTTGCAGTACTTCGGAACATAGGTTGCTTAGTTTTTTAGCTGTGGTTACCTTAGGTAATTGCTAGTGAATGCGTTATTTACTGTGAAGATGGTATTGGATATAGATCAGATTTTCTCACGGTTATCTATAATATTATCATCTTGATTGCTTACACACTTATTAAATTGCTTAACGACCCACTACGTTGTGCTTACTTGATTATAAAAGGAAATAGGTCATACAAGGTACGATTAATGTCTAGTGGTGCTGTTCAATGATGACATTTAAATCTTTGTCTTTCTTAATGGAAATAGATAAAATAATAAAGAAGCTTTAAGTAGGTAATACATTTTATGCTAAAAGAATGAACAAGTTTATACAATGTGTCCGGATATGTCGTAATAAAACTTTTAAGGGCGGTATATTATACACTTAATTTTATCGACAAAAACATCCCACTTGTCCCACAAGTGGTTAAAATTGCTCTATATTGGGGGGGAGCAATGCTCCTCTCTATTGATCCCCCAAGACAGAACAATTTTAGTATTTGACCTTATTTCGAACTCTACATAATCAATCATCTACGACTTAAGCCCTAGGCCTCACAGAGGCGTTAGGACTAGCGCTCACTGCCTTGCGTTTTTTTAACGTATAATCTGTGAAGTATGGAATGTCATAGAAGAGCGCGCACTGCGAATTATTCACCGCATACTAACGCTAATTTACTTGTATTTATTTTATTCGTTACGGTGACAAAAACGCACCGTAAATCACCGCACCGAAGGTAGTACCAGCCTGTAATTTTATGAATATAGTATTACTTTTTCTAAAAAACTAAAGGGGGTAACACGTATCTTTTATGGCTTTTTTATTAGTTTGAGTTGTTCTACAAAACGAAAGAAAAATCACGCCTCTGATAAAGATTCGTTTGATATTACGAATTCTTGAATACAAAAATAAAACAGGAAGTTCTTATTTAGTTTATATCGAGGCTGTTATTTTCAATGTGATTTGATTGGAGGTGTGTCTGTTGCATATTTATAATACGAGGCATTTAGCTATGATATTAAGCATGCGCAGTTTAAACAGCACATTAATATTTAAGACAAGATAAAATTATTTGTAGTATAGCTACGTAACAAAATACAGCCACCTTATTAGTCTAGGAATGGGTGTGTCATGACGTGTATTTACGACTAGGCGAGAGGACCGATGGCGCCATACGATGCCTGTTGCGTATTATTTAAATCGCAAGGTCAGACTTAACACACGGCTTAAATAAATACCAACTCATACGAGGTACTTTCAACCGTATATATAGCACTCTAAATAATATATTTGCATAAGCAAATTTGCGAAAACGGCGTGCACGCACAAGCACTATCGCGCTGATGGCCTTCGACTTCTTGTAATGCGCATGCTAGTGATATTGTTAGTCACAAAATGCGGAAAAACAACATGTTTTCTGAAATTCGCTTATCAAGATGCGATATACACGCCCCCCCGGTTTAAAATTTAATCGGATATTTACGTCACGATCGTAACATATTATGTAACTAAATTATGTTAATGATAGTTGACAAATTAAGATAAAAGTATTTAGTAAGTAAATATATTTTATTTTAGTTTTCAGAATGGGCCATTAATTATACATAGCAACTATGTAAGTACCTGATCTGTTGCTTCTCAACGTGATCCAATTAAGATTCATATAATAATCTGGCATGTGCAACAGGTATCGATTTGTGTTGTAGTTGTTAAATAATAAAAAATATTGGACCTATTATAGAGCCTTGAGGGACACCACCGTTCATATGCAGAATCTC
The DNA here is from genome assembly GCA_910594945.2 of Amphipyra berbera. NCBI lineage: Eukaryota > Metazoa > Arthropoda > Insecta > Lepidoptera > Noctuidae > Amphipyra > Amphipyra berbera. The sequence goes on along the minus strand of OU343122.1, from coordinate 9,289,498 downwards.
AAACCTATAACCCTTCACATCTGTTATTGTAATTAGGAGAGTTGTGGTGACTATGCTTTAATCGCAACAAATATTTCTGTGTTGTAAATGATCTGGGATTTTTTATTACTAACATGAACATCTACAATACACCACAATCAAACTCAAACTTTTATTTGCTTTCCACAATGGTATTAATAGATGGTGAGTAAATATATATATAGTACATCGTGGACCCTGTTGGGCACGCAAAAATATTAGGAGAGAGGAAGGAATTGGTAAGTAATTTTTAACCGAATTCAAAAAAGAAGGAGGTTTCTCAATTCGACCGTATATATTTTTATTTATTTATTGAAGTATCTAGGTAGATTTTCGTATTCCTAATTCAATATTGATAGTAAGTATTGTTTTGACTATTTATATTTATTAGTTTTTAATTACCTATAATTATAATGTACTTATCTGTAGTTTTAGTTTTTACATATAAGTTTATGTGGGTACCTATCTAGTTATGTAAATGTTTATTATTATTATAGATACAAATGTAGCATAGATAACATAGTGATATTTGCAAGTTTTATTAATGTTGTCTTACATTGTGGATATTAATTTACTTTTTTATTATATTAAGGAATTGAATTTACTAAGCATTTAAAATATATTACTCATTTATGTTATCGTTATTTATTATTATCATAATGTTATATTAGGAATAGTAAAACTTATAATTTAAGTACCTGTTCTTAAAATGTATCATTTAAGTATTCTTCTATGTGGTAATAGCTTTTTTGTAGTAATAATTTCTTTAATTTGTTTATGAATATATTATCTTTGTCTTCATTTTTAATTTTTTTTGGTAGCTTATTATATATTTTTATTGACATAACATAAGGACTAGATGAATGCATTTTTATTTTTGAGCTAGGTAGGTTTAATCTGTTTTTATGTCTTAGACTGTAGTTAGTTTGTATTTCTTCTCTTGTTGTGTAAAAATCTTTATGTTTTCTTACAAATTTACAAGTTTCTAGGATGTATATACTAGGGAGGGTTAATATTTTTAGCTTTTGGAAATGGGGCTTGCATGTTTCAGTATTTTCTATATTAACTAAAATTCTTATCAACTTTTTTTGCAGAGTAAACAGAGTCGGTGCGTCTGTGCTGTTTCCCCATAGGATGACACCATAATTTAGCCACGCGGAGGCGTAAGCGTAATATGTTGTAAGCGCGGTTTGTAAATTAGTGGTCTTTATTATTTCTCGGAGGGCATATGAGAATTTTGATAATTTAGTTTTAATTTTCTGTATGTGGGTTTTCCAGTTGACATGGGTATCTATATTTACAATATGTGGATAACGTTGTAAGTAGTGTATTTGTTACCTCTATTATTAAGTTCTAACCTATGTTTACTTATTATCACACTGCTGTTTGTTGTCCCTAAATAAATAAATAAATGTGTAAAGGGTAACCCCCTCAGCCTAATGGCCTTCATCTTGATATTCATGTTTGTTTAATAGTTGCTCATGATTTCTATGAATAATAAATGGAATTCATACTGATTGTGGCAAAAGCAGAGTTAAGAGTCTAATAATACAGGTGTCCCTTAAGGCTCTATATTAGGTTTTATTATTTTTATTTTCTTAATTAATGAACATACACAATACATATGTGAATAACTGACAGTTCAAAAAATCATATTTACAGACACTGAGTATAATATCAGTATATATACAGTATAATATCAGTACTTTAGATATTGATTTTTACAAGTTATTAATGAACTAGCTGTGCCCGCAACTTCGTAGGCGTAGAAGTCGTAGAACAACAGTAGGTATAGATTAGGTGGATTTAAAAAATCTTCGTTTGTTCTAACAATTATGAAAAAATACATAAAAAAACGGAAACCTCACATAGCTTCGGGTGCTTTATGTTTTTACCAACGGTTTAGGCTGAGTAGATGTTTAGTTATTAAATTAGAAAATTAGAATTTTTACTAAACAAAATATGTTGTATTTCTATCAGTAGTCAGGTCCATTAGTCCATTATCAGTACAGGTTTCCCGGTGAACAATGTTAGCAGTAGAAACACCAGGGATGTGTGCATGTGGCTGGAGAGACATCATGGCGCCCTCAGCTTCCGGCTGACGCAGGTACTCTCGGGACATGGCTGTTTCGGGAAGTGCCTGTGTCGTATAGGCCGGGAGCAGACACCCGGGTGTCACCACTGTGTGGACTGTGAGGAGCACACAGCTGTGGACAGCGCAGCGCCGTGACCTGGTTGCGGCAGTGGGTGAGACCTCTCGCTCCCGGCTGTGGTTCTGTCCATGGTGGGGAGCGAGAGTGCGTGGGAGGCCGTCGCTCCCTTTTGCGAGGAAGTGATGGTCACCAAGGAGGTAGCGGAGAGGGAGAGGGAGGCGTCTTCCACCCTCCCTTCTCGCGCTAGACGCACCGGGCGCCGGAGGGCGCGTGACGATCTTCGGCGACCCTAGTGAGTGGCCTGCGGGCGGCGGGTTAGGGACCCGTCACCCGACCAGTAACAGGCCCGGGAGGATGGCGCGCCGTGTTCCGCGCGCGCCTCTCAGAAGGAAGTGGGGCAGGGGACAAATTGCCCCACCACTGGAGAAGTCCACCAGAAGAAGCTGGTGGGCCAAGACATGGGTTGCAGTGCATGTAATAGCGAATCCCGTGACCCCGGCCTTAGGTTAGAAGGAGGTACACCGTTGGTTTTTAGCCGGTAAGAGTCCGGCAGACCCCCTTGCCTTCCCCGGGCGAGGGACATCCATGAGGATTTACCAACGATATATAATAAAAGGGATTTGTGCATAAAGATAGCTCAGGTTGCTTAGGTACACGGGAGAGAGCCACATAGAGCTAATCGTGCGAGAAGCAGCTTCATAGCATAACATAAGCTAACCGGAAACTGTACCTACACGTTTAAAACTGAACGGAAAATAGATTACGTAATTTAGTACACACGCAACGCCATCTATTGAGCAATTATGCTACAACAAATGATGCTAATTTTTTTCTTAATGACATAAATTCTAATAACTTTACATTGAGCGAACCAATTAGGATGAAACAGAAACAAATGTTACTCCGAGATACGCACAATATTGTCTATAAAAGTCAAACCGACAAACAGACACAAAGTCCAAAAATGATAAAATGGTTTTTTTTGTTATCTTTTAACCATTCCCACTATTATTTTAAAAATATTTTCAAACACGGCAAGTCTACAGATTTATGATAATATTAATAAAATATATTACGAGTATTTCAAATTAATCTATCGTATTGCCTGGCACAATTAACAATTTAGAATACACTCACTTATGAAATTGAGTGTATTTCTCTTCCACTGCCATTCAGATAGATAGGTACATAATAAATTCTAAATAACAATATCTTCGATTTTTTTTTATCAAAGCTTAGTACCTTCTTCATGAGGATAGCATTTCAATAGACCTTCGGTAGACTGAGAATAGGTACCAATTCAACAATTAATATTAGGTAATTTGTGGATTTATTCGTTGTAATATATTTGCTCACAATGTGATTTGATACACCTAACGCCATCTATTGAAACGAAATGGTATAAACGAATACATGCTAACTTCTTCTAGGGCACTTAAAATTCGCATATCTTTTAATTGCGTGAACCGATTGCGATGAAACAAAAACGATATGTTACATGGAGATAAGCACAATATTGGTTTATAAAAGTCAACAACATTGGATCAATTGTTTTTACGTGATGCTTGAACAAACAAACAGATAAACAGACAAACAGACAAATTCCAAAAATGTTAAAAATGGATTCTATTGGTTATCGTTTAACACCCCAACCAGGTTTTTTCAAAATATTTGCTATGTACAGACACGCCAAATCTACAGATTTATTATATGTATAGATATAAATGATAGCTAAGCTTATCAACCTTATAAAATGTTTAAGACTTTATACCAATCATCATAAAGTTCTTGTTCTGCAGTGAGTTAATGAGCTGCTGTTGAACCTTAAAGGTTAAGATCAACAGTGTATTGACTACTGTGTCTTTTTAGATGATATTTATCATGAATCAATTAAGATTCTTGTTATAATTAAATAACATAACATCACGCCTGTATTCTCCGAAGGGTTGGGCAGAGGTTTATAGTTACAACCCTCGTTTCACCATTATGTTTAAGTCCCATGTAATAGGGGGTGAGCCTATTGCCATTAACCGGGCACAAATCCAAACTCCGTGCTGCTACTGGGGAATTCAATATGGAAAAAAAGGGATTCAAAATAATTGATTACGAATTCATAATAATCTTATCTTAAAAAGTATTAAAGACTGATTAGTTATTAGGATTCTGTATATTAAAAGTTAAAATGAATCTGTTGCTGGCATTTTCAGCTGAGGCAGATATTTTTGTGAACTATGCATGATAATCAAAAGTATTACATTTAAATCTGTGTCATGTCTATGTCTCAATTCTGCAAATAGAATATTATTTTAGAAAAAAAAAATATGTCCCTAAAAAGTGTGCATCAAAATTAAACCTCCCACTCTATTTTCAACTAAAAGTTTAGATTTGTAGAATGGGATGTTCTCTTTTGTTTACTTATACACATATCATTTTAAGTGTAAACAAAAGTTGATTTTGAATCTGTTTTCGTATATACATAGCTATTTTCGTTAAAGGAGTTGTTAATAAAATACTTAATGTAATCATTCAAACATTTTTCTTTGTTCTCTCTACATTTATAAAAATCTAGAGAGAACAAAGAAATATTGTAGCAGGTTACAAGTAAACTTAATGTCTTTTTTAACCACAAACTAATTTGCAATATAAGAAAGTGAGTGATTCTCATTTATTGCAAATAAATAACAACAACTGTTTTGTCACTATGTACTTAACACCCTTTTTTATTGTACCTTGCATAGTAATTAAACCATAGGTACCAATAAGGGCATACCATTATTAATGAAGCATGATTCCATAAATTTATCTCAAAAATATGAAATGTTTGTGCAGAAATATTTAAAAAATGTATCTGTTGTTGTGTTACTGTGTTCATATACCATACAAAACAAACAGTTAATTAGGAAGTGAAAGTTGGTTTACACTAAATGAGAAATTAAAATCATTTCGGTATAATTGCTAGTTTTTACGTAAATAAGGAATTGAGTTACTTATGACTGTTTCTAAGAATTTTCAGAAATATCATGTCCATTTCTGGGAATTCTCCCTATATATTTGGGAGAGACAATCTCCAGACACTTTCTTGTTATTTGCATGATTTCAAGATAGTTCCTACTTAACTGTTTGCAATATTCAGCGTTATTATTTAGGAAATAATATACCTATAGAATATAATATTGCGGGTAAACTGAACTTTTAACTCACCCATTGGATAATCGAACTAAACCGTACATTCTATAAAGTACGTAGAAATCACAAACTCTAAAACTATTTAGGTAAATGATTTGACTGTATTTGATGTAAGTAAAGAAGATTTTGCAATTATAATTCTGTTTTCTTTTCTTTGAACATTAGACTTGGACATGTTGCTGTGTTCAGAATAAAATATAATATTATAAACAAACAAAGTATTTAGCACTTACCAAAATCTTCTAATATTGAAAAAGACGTATGCTAAAGGGATCAATAACACTACGTATGTTGTACTGCAGAGAAATATATTATTTTCAAAGTACAACCATAAGCTCGAATAGAATAGCCAGAGCCACAGAACATATATACCCTGGCCAGAGCCACTGCCATGGTATAATAAAATAAAACAAGCCAAAGGAAACAAGGTGGTCTCTTCCCGTGACAGACGGATACGTGACTATGTCATCTAATTACGTCATAGATACTGAAGAACCAATAAGCATCGGTGTCTATTGTCAAAATTTGTTGTTATTGGTGGAAAAATCACTAATAGTGACGTAATACGGGTCATCGTCGGAAGAGAATACCTTGTCTTTTTATTACACCATGAGAAAGTGTTATTTCTCCGTCATGACATTAAAATTGGCAGTAGAGACGTGACTTGATTATCCAAATATCAGTTACAAAAGAAAGCAATTAGTCGATTTTTAACATTATGTATTGTAACCCTCGTTTACTGAAATATTAAGTAAAAGACATTTTTACATAATATCAGTCAACATTATGTGTAGATCTTGAAAAAATATATTTAAATGTTTTACGCATGTTCATTACTCGTTAAAAGCACCAAATTCACTAACAATAGTTGTTAAGGATTTAATTAAATGAATAAACAATTTTTACTGCGCAAGTTATTGCATTCCATTGCTCGTCTAGTTCGTAAAACTTGCAGAAGCTGACAAGTTGCTGGTGTACCCACAGCTTGAAATTCGGGTGCAAAGTCAACATGCGCAGTAAAACTTGCTATTGGATATGGTGCTTTAAAGTGTGTCGTTTTAAAAGGTAAATAAATACACACAATAAATGCAATATTAGGTAGAGACAATTAATAAAATTAACTGCACGTTGGTCTAGTCGTGGCAAGCGCGACTGCTGATCGTGTGGGCAAAGTGTCATTGGGTTTACCGTGTGGAATTCCTCAGTAGCAGCCCAGAATTTGGATTTGTGCCCGGTTGGCGGCAATAGGCTCGTCCCCTATTACGTGGGATTTAAACTTAACGGCGAAATGAGGGTGTTACTATACAGCTCTGCCTAACCCTTCGGAGAATACAGGCTTGATGTTGTGTTAATCATTAATTTTAACTGGTTGGTATTCTTGAACATTTGAATACGTGAAAAACTTTGTTAAACGTAGAACGTATATATATAATTATAATATATCATTAATCTGTGAGAGCAATCGTGCGGGGTGTCAAAGTCAAAGTCAAAGTATTTATTTCAATTAGGCACATAAAAGGCACTTTTGAACGTTAAAGTTACAAAGAAAATAGAATTGATTCTAGTTGCCCCTTCCAAAAGGTAGTTTCGTATGGAGAAGAATGGGCAAGAAACTCCACCGTTACTCTTTTAAAATGTCTTACAATATTTTGTATAGGTACATTAATTATACAATTATATGTGAAAACGATGCACCTAGAATAAAATTACTATACCACAAAAGGTAAAAAAAAATAAAAAATGAAACAACGACATATTAATTGTGATAGGTACATGGTGCTCACATATTTACAAACATTGCAAAAGTATACGTTTTCACAAAAAAATAAAAGTAATAAGTCAGTGTATGAGTTTAGGTACTTACTCATAGAATCTAAAATAAACGGCTTTAAAAAAATAAATTATACAATTAAAATAGCAACCAGTTTGATTTTGTCTAGACTCTACATTGTCCTATGGAGCTGGACCAGCATGTTTCCAAGCGTTCTTATCCTGGATATAATCGTCTAATTTGTAATATGCTTGTTTACAAAGTGTACTTTTAATATGACTTTTAAATTTTCTTTCATTTAATTGCAATATATCACAAGGTATTTTGTTGTAACATTTAACACAGTACCCCATTGTGTTGTGGGGGGAAGTGAGCGGAGCTATGTCCCGAGCTGCCATACTGTAACTGTATATAAATTCCAGGGCTTCTTCTTTCTTGCCAAGTGGCTGCGGTGTCGCTTTGGCGACATCGCAACTGAGGCGGGCCGTGATGTCTTAGCCCTCATTCGCACGAACGCTTTTTCAACGCGCGTTGAAAAAGCGTCTAACGCGCGCAATAGATAAGCTGCGTTAAAAAAGCGCTATCATGTGAACACATAATTATACGGCTTGCTATTTGTTGTATTAGAACGCTTTTTTAACGCGCGTTGAAAAAGCTCTCGTGCGAACGAGGGCTTATGGGAGGCTTCGCGGCTGATGGCTGGAGGCCGCGGCGGGAGAGGAGTGCCGCTATTATAGTGCCGTATTGCGGTGCGCCGCTCTCTATCTTCCGCGGCCGTGGCGGGGTCGCCACCGTCAGATGGCGGACGCGGTGGGGCCGCAGGGGGAGAGACGTGTCGGGTGTTTCGTTGGCCGCTCTCCCTATCCTTTGTGGCCGAAAAGTGGTAGGCGGCGGGGCCACTTACCTGATCTGTCGCAGGGAGACCAAGGGTGCCCAGACACGGGGTCGTCTGGCGCCCATATGTTTAATCCCCGGGGTGATCACGGCGTGCCATGTGTTCTGGTGCGCCGGTGATGGGGGGTACTCTTACTCCCCAAAGGAGAGGTCCACCAGTAGTTGGTGGACCAAGACCTGCCGAGATTGCGATGTATGTTTACGTGAGTCCCGCGACCCCGGCCGACGCCGGTCAGGAGGAACACCATGGGTTTTTAGCCGGTAAGAGTCCGACAGACCCCCTCGCCTTCCCCGGGCGAGGGACACAAATGAGGACATTACCACGATAAAAAAAAATGGCGACGGCGCACCACCCCGCGGCATTTTTGTCATTTGTACTATCACATTTTTTTAGTCATTTTTTGCACGCTGGCTTACAGTCACCCATTTTCCTTGGTACATATATTATTTGAAAAAGATAGACAAATTAACTGTGTAGCCTTGGCGAAATCTGTGATTATGGAGGTATAGTCTTTGACAATAGAATAGAACCCTAATAAAGTTCAAACTAAGACTTAAAATTTAAAATAATTATGGTCGAATTTCTTCTATAATTCTTGGGCGATCACTATTTTAATAAGTACCTACCTACTTCTAACTTTAAAAATAACGGTTCGCACTTCGCACTATATAGTCAATCAAAAATCACTTGTTCCTGAATGGACTCTAAAGAAATAGTGGAAAGTGATCGGGAAATCGTTTCAGGCCATTTCTGGCAGTCGCCGGCCGTTACCGCGGCACCGCTCGCTCGGCTCGTGCGTTAAGTGGTTGCAGTCCTAACAAAACCTAACCTACTTTTCAGCTATCTGTTTGTCATTTTATTTCTTAAAGTTAGAAGCATTAAAGTGACATTGCAAACGATTATTTTAAAGTTCAAGTGTTAGAATCAAAGTGCAAACTATTAATGTTAAAGTTCATTTATATTTTATATCTTTAAAAAAGCTTACAACATACTTAGTATCACTTTTGAATAAAAAAAACTAAATCGTGAAAATTCTAAAATTATTCCAGTATCAAAATCACATCAACATTCGTGCTAAGGTGCTAAGCCTAGTACGAATGTTGACAAATTAGTAACGTAAACATAATGTTAATATTATTTCGCGTAACGTTATTATGCGGCGATTCTTGTTGATCAACTTAAATCCTCAAACCAATAATTTATTGGTCCGAGCTTAAATCGGTTTATGAATTGAATGACAATCGTACCAAATCATACGTAAGAACACGCTTTCAGACCCAGCGCACACTATAGACTTTAGTCGGCCGATAGTTTGATCGGTCAGGAAAATCAGAAGCAAATCACTATTATGAAGTTATACGAGTCGTGAGAACGCGTCTACTAAAAAGTTCTAAGTACCTACTTCTAGTATTCAATGACTGATTCCTTTTTGTGATTCAAGCACTCACCCAAAATTTGCGTTTTTTTTTCTTAATATTTCCTTCTGCAAAATAGTTAAAGTCTTAGTTCGCTGATTAAAATATTCTTAATTTCGGCGATTACACGTTCGCACGACTTTGTTCGGCGTCATTTTGACGTGACTGTCCATTCGGCCGGATTATTAGCCAGATCGAGAGAACGCAATTCGTTTTCGATTTTAGTTGATCAACTACTAACTGCCTTTTTGGTCTAGCGGTCGCAAGTGCGACTAATGAGCATGAGGTCCTGGGTTCGATCCCCAGATCGGGCAGTGTTATTGGGTTTTTCCATTAGGAATTCCTCAGTAGCAGCTCGTAGTCTAGATTTGTGCCCGATTAATGGCAATAGGCTTGCCCCCTATTACATGAGACTTAAAAATAAATGGCAAAACGAGGGTGTACTAAAAATACTTCTGCCGAACCCTTCTGGGAATACAAGGCGCGATCTTGTGTTATATTGATAAACTAAAATCGCCTCATGATAACGCCGCTTTAACAAATGATGCGATGATTGACGGTAGGTAGTTAAGTTCCAGAACTCGTTACAAGTTATAATATTGCCTAAACATTTAAATTAAATAAATAAGTAATAACATAATTATGCTCTTTTATTCACTTATTGTTATTTAAAAAATATAGGTACACATATTATTGTATTAAGTTAGAAAAAATAAGCGTGGTGTTGATATGCTATGGTAAATGAGTTTGTGAACGGTCGGAAGCACTTTCTGTTGAGTCAGCTGCACCGTTTGGTATGGGCTCTGGAGTACCCGATGTTGCTCTGGATGTAATAGCATTCTGACATTTGTTGCGTAACTCAAACACCTGAGTTATAGCGTCACGGAAACACAGGAAATTGTAGTCTATCACACCTGAAAATATGGTTATATTGAGTTTTTTTAAAAACAGCGGGTTTCTCTGCTGCTTGTCGCACGCCTTTAAAACGCGTGAAAGCACTTAAGTGGGATAAGTACCGGATAGTAATTGAGAATAATTAGTAATGGATCAAGATTCATGATGGAGCGTAGTCTGAGAACTTTCGGAGGTGGATGGACGGAAAAGGATTTGACCTTGAGACACTAAAATCAATCGTATTAAGGTGAATGCGATCAGGCGGCACACGAATTTTATTTTTAGTTTTTATTATTTTACGTAAAATGGACATCTTTAAGACGTAATTTTATTAATTGCTAATACCTATAAATTTATGTATGCATTTATTTACTTCATAAAACGACATATTTTACTGTATTGTTAGCGAACAAAAGAAAAGTTCGTTTTATCATGGTCGCCGAAAAAACAGAAAAATGGGTCGTTTTATAAGGTAAAAAAAAATCCACATATAAAAACAATGCAAATATTAATAGGTATTGATTTATAAAATTAAGTTTTAAGCCTGGCCGCATATTATCAGATTTTTTTAAATCTGTGCGCGAATGCCCATTGCGCATACATTTTGTACTATAGTCTCCGCCAAGTAAGGAAAAAATAAAAGTCATTGATCCGACTTGTACCAAAAAGTCCACAAAACTTCGTTAGAGATCGCTCGTCATTCAAAATTGTCGCTAATGCTGCTTCGGTCGAGTTTCATAATACCGGTTAACCAAACACGTCTTATCCCAACGGAATAAGTAAGAAATACGTAAAGGACATGGACAAAAAAGTACATTCTATATACATAGTAAATAATATTGTAAACAAGAAATAGAAAAATGAATTAATACGTAGTTTTTAGCCTCTCTGAACTTGTCAGGTTTTATTACAAAATAATAAGTAATGCAAGATGAATTCAACGTTCCGTTTGTCAACGTCCGCCATAATGGATCATAGAGAAAGATAAAAAATAATAATGGACGTTCCAAACCACGCTTACTACTTGTAAACATGTGTGGTATGGATGACAAATGCTCTTATTAGGAACATTTTACTCATACAAAACTATCTTCATTGGTAATTGTTGCATTTAATAAAATTATCTTATCATAATTTATGTTGATGCGTAAGATAGTTTCTTTTTAATATTTCAGACAAAAAAATCTTAAAACGGAACGCGTTTACTTGTTTGACAGTGTGTTTTTATCTATGTCAAATGTCAATGTAATATCATATGTCATTTCATTGCGGATTCTTCATTGCGTTACTGTTTGAATTTTTGCGATTATTTTCTCAATTTGACCCCCGCTTATCTACTGACCGATACCTTCTACCACTCAATTACCTTGCTATTACCACTGGACTCTGATTTGCATAGCGTTTCGGATTTGTTTTGTGAATCATTATGAAGTGCATGCATCAACTGCGGAATAGCCATACAAAGGTTGCAGAGGCATCGCATATCCTCGCTTTCTGCACACCATGAAACAACACTTTCGCGTTGGATAACCAATGCTCAACCCCAGGTATGAAGTTGGAGTAGAAAAAACTGAATCTGATTTATGATGAGCCTAATCGTCTTGGACAGTTTATTAATGATTATAATATGAACAGAAGACTAACTCTGCATCGCTGTAATGTATATTGAGTTATCTAGGTAATTAAAAGCTAACAAAATATTTTTATTTGTTTTCTCTAATAAATAAATAATTATTTATATCTACTCTGTGTTTTATTTTGTGTTTTCCTTGTTAATTGGTAATTAAACTATAAAAATATAGATAAGGATAACCTGTAAAAATGTATTACATGTTACATTATAATTCTATACACTTATTGCCAGCGACCTGATTAAAGGTTTAGTGAAACTATTTACGTCTAGTCTGTAGTAATGACAAGTTCTATGAGTTTTTTATTTATAGCAATTTAATGTGCCAATATTCACGAATATAAAACACAAAAAATCATTGGAGTACAATAAATTCGATAACTATGCCGACGCCCATACAGAAATTGGCCATGTCCTTTGAAGTATAATTGTGGTATTTTTTTCAAGTTCAAAAATACATATTCAAACAATGAAATATGTAATTGCTATTGTTTATATATTTCAAAAATAATTTTCGTGGTGTATTTTTCTTTTTATTGATTTACTTATGTTTTCAACTTATATTTCAATAAAAGAACATGCCATAATTGCATTTATTTATTTAGCTTTAACTTATATTCATAGAAGTATATAATTAATTAAAATAACCGAATTTTAAAGTTCTTACCAAAAAATAAGTATTTTTTCGGTTATGCCCTCATACTCGGCGCTGAGTGTGACGTCAGAGTGAGTCAGGGGCGCATTACCTGTCCGCTATTTTGTAATTATGTACCTATCGCGTCCTTCGTCTCCAGTGCCATTTCAAATCTGGTTTGCGCGTGGGATTGACTGAGTATACTTCATATTTGGAAAGTTTTCACACATTTGTTATTATTTTGTTACTGTTAATTGTTTTTAGTGTTTTAGTTTGTTAGTTTCATACTGTTTTGATTTATTTTTGTTATTATTGTTAATTAGTGAAGAAGTGAGAATGGATCCACCAACAACCCAACAAAAGGCGACGACAGAATTGTTGAACTCAAGCAGGTTGGTTAAATATATTTAAAATGTATACCTACCTATGAAATAATAGACACTATAGCTTTATTATCAATGTAACAGACACTTCAGAAAGTGAAAGTACCGTGAGTGAAAATACGGACACAGATTCTGAATTCTCTGCTTAAAAATTTCAATTATAAAAAAAAAATTAATACGAAACTATGTGCCCATACCTATGTGCCTATTTGAAATAAATGATTTGACTTTGAATTTGGTTTAAGAGTTTAATTGAGTACTAGTACCTTCCAAAATAAATAGACTGAATATTATGGTTTTGGCCAAAAGGTTTGTAACTCATGTCCAGTGAACGCGTCAAGGACGCCCCTTACCGCGATACGTTTGTTTTGACGTGTTAGCGACACTTCCTTTACATTTTTTCGTATCGTTTTGAAATATTGGAATACATTGGTAGACGGGTGTCAACGACTTTTATTTTTTTCTTATCTGGCGGAGACTTTAGGCCCGCAGGCTGCAAGATCCGCCAATTTCTGAGTGTGGGGTCTAGTACAAAATGTATGTGAGTGTGCCTTTCAGACATTTTCTTATAATGTACGGTCGGGCTTTAAGATGTTGATATTCCCCATAAAATATTAAAAAATCAAACAATTAAATTTCGTGGGCCGACACATCGTAATCAACCTTAACAGCTATATTCTTTACCTTGTTTCTGGAAGTTTTCTTCACGCAGAATACAAACTAGAGCAAGAAATTTGTTGACCTCACGCAAGTAGAGAACAGTGCCATTGTTCAACTTTATTAAACTTGAGCTTTGACTGTTAAATGTGTTCACTTCTGTTTCATCCACCATACTGAAACAATTTTCTCTACAAATTAATAAGCAAAAAACTTAAAATCAATAAATTTGGGTTTAAGGTGTAATTACGTCATTATGTAATTGTGCTAAGGTTAGAGTTAATAGAACAATAGCGCTACCACATCTATTAACAAACTAGCAATAGTAGAAGTAAATTTAACTTTTTTAAATATTATAAATAGAACGTTTGTAACCATAGTTTAAGCGAAGGCTTAAAGACAAGTTCAAGGATCATGATCAACCCATTATTGTTCCACTGCTGGACACGGGCTTCTTCTCAGAATGAGAAGAATTTATCCTGAGAAGGATTATAAACTTCATAGTCTACCGAGTTGGTAGACTACACACACCGTCGAGAACTTTATGGATCCCTCTCAGGTGTGCAGGTTCTTCACGATGTTTTCCTTCACTCTTAACGCAAGTTATAATCAAATTCTGATCCGTACATGAATACGAAAAGTTAAAAGTGCGGGTCGGCTTCGAACTCGGACCCTCCGGCATGTAAGGCAATCGTTCAACCGCTAGGCTATCACTGCTGATAAGTTCAAGAATACATGCATATTAAGGCCGGCTTGCACATACATCAACTTGATTAATATATAATTTAGTGCTAAACATAATTATTAAAAATGTAATTCTGTCCCTACAAACTTCAATTGACTGAAATACAATTACATTTTGGATATGTTTAGCACTAAATGTATTTAGCAAGTCGTTGGGCCGTGAAGGTGATTGATCGCGGACAGGCCCATTTTGATGGACAGGCAAATGATGTCTTATTTTTTATGTTTATTTGTTTTTATCTCACCCTAACATTTATTTCACCCTAGCATTGAAAAACCTAATAAATATTTATTCAACTGAATGTACTGTTCGACCAACTCTTCTGTGAAACGACAAATTCACGCAGAGTCTCCAGATATAAATTTCCCCAGATCAGATTTTATATTTCCCCAAAAAGATACTATTTCCTGGAATTTCCCTCAAATAAATTTTGTTTTGTCGTTAACTATACTTAAGTAGTTATTAAAACACAATTGTAAAATGTTAACTTTACTTGTACTTTATTATTAATTTAGCATTCAGCAAAAATATCAATTTATTGGACAATAATTAGTTTAATAAAAAAAAACCCGCAACCAACAAGCGCAACCAGACTATCGGAAAATCCCAGTCCGAACATTACCAACTAGAAATAGAAAATTCACTAATCAGTCTTGTGATTGGTGCACGTATCGTATGACGCAGCCATGATGACGGGCGCGGCGCGACAGAATACCGATAAGTTGGCAGCATTGCATTGAATTACGCGCGCGATTAAGTTAAGACAAACAATGTGAACAGATTGCAGTCAATCTGTAACTAAACAGTCAATCATTGACTGTTTAGTCAGAATAAGAAGTTTGTTTCTTTCTCCAAAAAACAATCTGTTCCCCAAAACTTTCCCCGCAATTTTAATTTCCACAATAGTACCCCAATTTCTTTTTTACCCAATTTGTAGACACTGAATTGACGAAACTTGTGACATTGACAGTTTAATTCAGTTGCCAGGATGACAAATATCTTTTCCATGCATTTATTAAATATTTAATAGGGAATTTGTGGCTTTACAATAAAGCTCGAAAATGATTATTATCTTAACAATCGGGAAAAAAATAGTTCTAAAGTGTGGAGCGGCCTTATCAATGCCTGTTATGTCAAAACATCCTGTATCTGGAATTGAGATATAATGTACTAACGTACGAATCTGGCAGCAAACGATGATTTTGTTACGACTTGCGAGTGTAGTGTACGGAAAGAGCTATCAGAGCAACCAAGTCATCTGTAAAATGGCAGAAAATGGGACATAATATGTTCTTACGTAGTAGATGCGCTGTTTGGAAGAACATGGTATCAACGAATTGTGATTTTGGAAGCACGGTGCCACTGAACTTGGCAGCTGTCTAGCGGTAATTTGAATCTTATTGCGTCGATGCATTTGGGGCGTGTTGCCTATACGAGATGGCGTGTCTATTTAATTTAACGTCGTTGGTGTCATTTCAGATTAGATATACCTCATTATTGATCATTAATCAAATTATAATGGCAGCACAGGAGCAAACAGAGCGACGCTCTTCAATTCACAGATAACTTGGTCCTAGTGTAAGTAGTACAACCGCCAACCAAAACGAACCTGAATGTTGCCAGATGTCAGACTATTTCAATCAAATAATCAGAATCGATTCGAAATGGCGTTATTTTTTTTAATTCACTTCTTGCTGTGCTAGGGCTCCCATAATCAGCGAACTAGTTTGACGCCTCAAAATTTAAAATGTCAAATGTCACATTATACTCTAAAAGCATCTACAGACAGTACCTAATGTTATTTAGAAAAATACGTACAGAATCGTACGTTTAAGCCCATTTTTACACATGGGACACCGATTTTCGCTACATTCATGGGTGGCATAATCAACCCACTAAGAAGCGGAGTGGTGATCCCAATTAATGTTATAGAGCACTGAAGATGGTGCCAAAGCCTTTAGTCGTCTTTTACGACACTCACTGGTTAAAAGGGACACTAGTTTCTAGCAAGAGAGGTGTGTGGTGAGGTCCATTCTCAGGAACCATAAGTACCATAACCTCATTTTACCCGCTAATGTCCACTGCTGAGCAAGAGCTCCCTCATTAACATTAACCATAATAAAAAAATTAAAATCGTAAATAAAGATTCATTTTGAAGAAGTTAAGACTGAGAATTAAATTTTTATAACCTCAATTTCAGTAACTTAAATTATAAGATTTCCCTTTAACAAGGTTGAATAAATGGAAATTGTTTACAGAATATGAAAAGATAATTATTTGTCTAAAAAATAAAATGAAAATCACCGTGACAACAATTTTTTTGGAGGCTCAATGCTCTCTAAGACAATGGGCAATCTCCTTTACTCAGCCCTTGTTAAACTGTCGAGTTTTGTTAATCTTAATTTGTGGTAAAGAAATTTCTTACCCGTATATACAAGAAATATCAATAACAACATCAATCATATCACAGCACAATTCATAACTCTGCATATCTACTGGGGAGCTGTCTGTCGCTATGTAGATTTTGGAAACCACATCAAAAAGAAAAGCTTTCTCTATGCCAGAGTTCTGAAAAAAAAAAGATTACTAAATAATTATGTGTTTTAGTTGCAGCTTAGCCGAAATTATAAAGGCGTGTATTCACTAGACAACGATTAACGAGCAACATATTGCTCAAACTGAAAATGCAGCCCAACATGTGGAACGACGACGCGATGTTGTTACTTTTGATTAGCAACGGTGTCTGTCCATACATTTGTCACTGACATGTAGCCTGAAGAGCTAGTGTTGATTTCAGCTTTTTATTGTTTCATCTCTCTCTTTTAAGAAATAAATTTAACATTAGTGGGTTACAACTTACAAAGAAAAAAAAAGTATTTTGTGATCTCCGTACGGCTGACATCTTTTCGTCAACATCTATACACTAGCAACATTTGATGCGCATTTAAATGTGGAAGTGACATAAACAACAAGACTTCATTTTACTCACAGATATGAGGATGTTAAGAAGGTTCTCTAATGTTGGTAACTGTGGGATCAGCTTTTGTACTACTTTACTGAATGCTTCAAATATGGAGTGATCATATATGGAAGTCAGGTGAAATGATAGGTGTACATGTTCCAAGCCTGCTTCGGCCAAGTCCTCCGTTGCTCGGTGGTGAATGTCTCTTTGGGATTCCATCTTGTAATCATCATTGAGACCATCAACCTAAAATAAATAAAAATGCATAAAAAGTTTTTTTAGTATTTCGTTGTAAATCAAGGAAACCTTTTAATTTCGCGGGCATGTTTAAATATTTTCGAAACAGACAATTTTAAGAAACAAATTTTGCTAATTTTGTAATGTTTTGATAATTAGGGAACGTACCCATACTACGTAACCCGTTCGTCTTCAAAATACCACGGCTGGTCCTGTGACCAACTGGTCCTGTGGGCGCGGGGGGGGGGGAGGGGGGGGGGGGTGTCGTAGGGTTTCGTCACGTAGTCAATATCCTCTAGGGAAATCTCGAGATTTTTCGAAGTATATTCAAGTATGGCGCGCAGAATTTAGCGCTTTTTGAAATCACAGATGGCAACACAGTCGCACATGAGTCATTTTTTTTAACTTTTTGTTTACAAAAAATGATTTCAAACCATATTTATGAATTACTACGTGAAAACTAGAGGGGGGGGGGTATGGGCATATACTACGGATGGTCACCGAGGGGGGGGGGGGGGGGGGGGTAAAAATAGTAAAAAATGGGTCACGTAGTATACCCATACTACGTGACCCATTTTTTACGTTCCCTTATTTAGATTTTTATAAAAAAAAAATATGCCTGTATGTGTGCCGTCACATGTTATGTTGTTAAGATTCTGAGCACTGTGCTTATAGTTTCAAATAAAAAACTAAATAACCCCCGACACAAAAAAAACCTCTAAAAAATAAAAAGTGTTTATTTGTTGGCCCTTTAAGTTTATTTATTATAGGTATCTAGTAATATTTTGATCCCAAGCGTTGTCGCGTCGGGGGACCGCTAAGTAAAGTACCTATTGCATCTAGATTTTTAATAGCTTATTATTTATTAAATTGGTATATATTTTTATTGTGATTGATTCTGGGCTTTGGGTCTTCGCGTTTTGAGCATCATCCTTTGACCAACATGACGTCGCTGCGCCTGTAAAATCCGCTGTTTTTTTTTGAAAATCTGTCTTTGATGCTATTTTATAGATCTCAAGCCACGTGCACTTGTAAAATCCGTTTTTTATTAATTTATTTTGCTATCTTATTTACCAAATAAATGATTAAAAAACAGATTTTACAGGTACACATGGCTTGAGAACTATTATAAAATAGCATCAAAAACAGATTAAAAAAAAAACACATTGCGGGTTTTTCAGGCGCAGCGACGTTGTGCTGTTCAGATTTTTTCCTACGATACAATGAAATGCTTGTTACAAAAAAAAATTGATCAATTTTACTTATTTTTATGAACAACTCACGTTTGACCAAAAAGTTTACTATGTCACTTATAAAACGCATGTTACCTTAATATGCGGCCAAGCGCGCGTAAGAAAAATTATTGTTTTTATTTTTCTAGCGACCCGCCCCGGCTTCGCACTGGTACAATGTAGATACTAATGTGGGTCATATAAAACTTCCTCTTGAATCACTCTAACTATTAAAAAAAACCGCATCAAAATCCGTTGCGTAGTTTTAAAGATCTAAGCATACCTACATCCCTATGTCTGCTGTTCCTACAGACAGACAGCGGGCGCAACTTTGTTTTATACTATGTAAAGATGCATGTAATGTTTTGCTTTAAATACATTCCATATACCAGAGATTTTCATTTAAACTTGGGGCCTACCTGCAAAACGTAAAGTTTTAAGGCGAGTAAAAGATAATATTTAACTGAAAGGACCAATCTAGTGGTAAATTTACTACTACCTATTGGTTGGATAGTAATTATCTAGCCGTCCATTTTGTATTCAGAAACCCAGTAATAGATAAACATAGTTTATCTTATAGTTATCTTTATCGACTCAACAGCTATTGAGAGTTTAACTGTGAAACCCAGAAACCGGGCATGAGAGTTTAATTTCATTAACGACACTATTATCACAGTTGCATTGAAAAACAATCACCGCCTTCTAGTTGTTGATAAACAAAGTAAATAAAAAAATAAACAAATTATGATGAAGTAATAGTTAGGTACTTATTATAAAAATGCTTCATTGAATGTAGAGTTTGGTAACGCTACAATTATTGTGGTGTTTTAACGATACCGACAGAATAAAAAAAAAGATAAAATAAATTTAAATTAAATTCCAAAAGCAATGTGACCGCGGGTTTCGATCTCAATAAAAATTTCTGGCAGTGCACCCTTCAGACCACCAGGCTATTATAGAACTAATTACAAAGTACAGTAAAATAGGCGTTCGCAATAATAAACTCTGTACCTTAGCAACATCTGTTGTTACAAAAGACAATATGTGACTTATTTCACAATCTGTTATTTATTTGACATGGCTGTTGTCTGCGGTTTCACTCGCATCCTAGGGAAACCACTTCACATACCCGGAAAAAAAACCCATAACCTATTCCAGGTTGTGGTCTACCTGTGTGGCAAATTTCATTCAAATCCATTCAACCATTATGGTGTGATTGATTAACAAACATCCAAATTCACATACTCATAAATGCACATACTCATAAATGCACAAACTCACAAACATCCAAACTTTCACATTTATATCAGTTAGATTAGATTTTTCGGCTTATGCATCACGCAGCATGAGGAATGTACTCTGATGCAAGTGCATTAGTTTATCGTGGTACTGATTTGGTTAAAAATTAAACAAGGTACATTAATAATACAATTACTTTCACATCAGAGTACGATACATCTGCATACTGAGTGAATGCCAGGTCAAAAAATATCTTTATAAATTACATGAGACCTCAAAAACTTTTTATGGCAAAATATTCGCGATTGTTGGCTTTTTTACATGAATATCTTAGTTGGGATACATGTGTCTGAAGCTAATATAACGATTGAAAATCAAATTACTGCAACTTACACAAAATTCCACTTTAAGGCCCACTTGCACAATGGCTCGGTCTATGTCTATCAACTCCAAATAATTTACTGAGAGAGTGCAAGCGGGCCTTAGCTATGTAAACTGAATAATTATTTTTTGTTTATTCATTTTCAGTACATATTATTTACATTTTTAAATATTTCTATAAAATATAAAAAAAAACATTTAAAAATATAAAATTAGTAGCCCACCAGCATCAGGAACAGGGTCCAAGCTACCGGTGGTCAGGGTCTCAGAGAGGAACTTCCTAACAATAAGCGCCGTGTCCAGAAGTACCGCTTCCTGTATCAGGCCCTTGACCCAGCTGCCCAACGGGAGCCTCATCAGATGTTGGTTGAGGCTCTTGGCTATCAAACCATTGGCCATAAGAATTATTGGCACAACAACTGCTGACTCCACCTCCCACAAGTCGACAACCTTGTGTGCTAATAAACTAAATAATTATTATGATAAACAATTAAAACGGTCATGAAACAACTAGTTGCAATGAAAATTAAACTATGCATAAGGTTCCTAATCACAAAGTATGTTTATTCTAAACTTTGAATCTGACCAAAATATGGATATTTAGTTCCTAAATTAGTCATGCTTAATCAAATATTTGACCCAGATAAGTACCTATATTATAAACACATACTTCCTTCTCCTTCCTTCACATACATCCTTATTACAAAAGATGGTTTAAACCAAGACTAAGGTAAACCAAGATTTAAAATATACCCATCACTTTTAAACTTCATTTCACAAAAACAGACAGGGCTTAGACCAGGGTTTTTCTTAGAGATATATTTGGGTAGTTAGATCAAATACAATGTTTACGAATGGCTCATAACTTAAATAGCTGTACTTACTTTGTGTATAAATACTTCAAACTTTATGTTACTATTGACTCTATATGCTTTGGTAACTGTGAGTTGTAACTTATCCAGCGCATCTTGGTAGTCATCCTGAAAAAGATAACATAGGTGTATTTGTCAGTGTATATTCTTAAAATTGCACTGTTAACAATATTGTATTAGGGGGCATCCATAAATTACGTGGTGTTTTTTTTAAATTTTCTGTCCCTCCCTCCCCCCCTGGTGAGATGTCGTGAGATTTTATTCAACCCCCTCCCCCATCCCCCAATCTGACATGAGATTTTTCAAAATATGGGTTTCTTACGTAAACGCGTTGGATTGTTATTGTAAAATGAAAAAAAAACATTTCTTTTCAATTCGTTTCGATTTCGTTCTTTCAAACGAATTAGTGAATGATCTTATTCGTATTACGATTACACTTAAGATTAAATCTTAAGCATGTACAATCTGGATTAAATGGACCAAAATAGTATAATTTTTTTTGTTTCAATCAGAAAAAAAATTGCATGATATTTGCCGAGACCCCCCCTGTCTCCAACGTAAGATTAGATGAGATTTGACTCGACCCACTCCCCCCCTTTAACATCTCACGTATTTTATGAACGCCCCCTTATTGTACAGTAGGGGAATGAAAAGGTTATGCATCTTAAGGTCTATTTTTGCTTGCACAATGCAACAAACTATTTTAGTTACTATGTATTGCCAACATTATAGAAATGAACATACAAGTATTTTTTGACAGGATATGAAATGGTGATAGTCACTATGTCAATTTATTTAATCATTGATTTGATTGATGTCATGATTTTTACAACAAAACTCCTTAATCAAATCAAAGACATTACATGGAACTACTACATCATATGGAGACAAAAGGCAATTTTGATCTTTGTTACCAAATAATGAAACATAATTTTCCATGCATTGGTCTGTTCTATTCAGCAGTTTGAAAAAGTTACATGCGCCCGCGATGTGGGAAAGGAATGAATTTGAAAACGGATGAACCTTTTTATTCCCCTACTGTACAATATTGTATTATTAACTCGAGCACATTCTTGTTTTTTAAGTTGATATAATTAAATAAGAAATAATACATACCTGAGCATCAATCACAAACACCAAGGCACCACAGCCACCAAATATTGTGTCAGAGTCGAAGGTTGCATCAAAAAAATCAATCTGGCCTGGAAAGTCCCAGATTTGAAACTGTACAAAACTACTGTTATTTATGTCATCTTTTACTATTTTATTTGTTGACTCCAAAAACAATGTTTCATTTGGTGACATTTTGTGAAAGACAACTTTTTGAATGGATGACTTTCCAGATCTGAAACAAAGTATAATTATGATGGAGATGAAGAGTCAAATTCTATGAATGAACAATTGTAATGCCAACACTAAAGACTTCGACATTAAACCTACCTTCTCAGTCCCATAAGAAGAATTCGAGGTTTGTGATCTTCTTGTAATGAAGTATTGTCACCCTCTCCATTTTGTTCAAAGGGCCCGTAACTGAAGTCCTTCGGGAATGAACCAACATAACAACTGGGATCGTCTTGATAACTCTGAATCATAAAGTTGATAAAGGCTAATTTGTATCGTTGTTATTCCAGTATGCAATATTGTAGAAATAAATAACAGCTTACCATTTTAATAATTATATTACAGGGTAATTATATACAATTATAAATAATATAATCTAGTATTTGAATTTGTTACACTTTTAACATTTTAGAAAACACTGCGTATATTTATTAATGAAAAACATGTACTACTAGGTACTACGGACGGGTGTACCATAACTAGCATACATGTATACATAGATTAGATTAGCGATGGGCGAGTCCGAAATGTTCAAGTCGATTGCTTCGATTGTCAAAACATCTCGATGGTTCTCGATGATTTTCTCTCGACGCCGCGCCGCGCCGACTTGAAGACGGTCACGAGTTACGAATGCAACATCTCGAACTTGCGCCGCGAGTCGTTGGACCGATGGGTGCGAGTCTTGAGGCGACTAGGACAAGGTCACGACTCACAAATGGGTATTATAGTAGGTATAGGTAGGAAAAAAAACCGTTTCATAAAAATCATTTATTAGCCTGCTCATAGTATCAAGTACAAGTAAGGCTAATTAACTACTTAATCAAAATTGAACATTAAATATACCGATTTAGATGGTCATGCAGATTGGTAGTATTGCCATAATATTTATAATTGGCGTTGCATAGTTTGCTATTGGTTGAGATTATTTTCCCGCCCTCTATCAATTTATTAAAAAACTTTCAAAATATAGGTATTTTTAAACCCGAGGCATTTTGTAGGCAATAACACTCACGAGTCACAACTAAAGTATCATAGAAATAAATACGTTTGCGTAATGAAAGACCTATATACCGAGTACGCAAATCGCAACCGCGGGAGTCCGCAAGTCAGCTGCAACGAAATGACTTGACGAGTACATTACGACTCGAGTCAATAAATACGAGCGAAATCGAACGCACGGTCGAGTCAACTGACTCGCCCGGTCGCGTCGCCGCGTCGCGTCGTTGCGACCGGGCGAGTCAGTCGACTCTGAACAATGGAAAAACATCTCGATTGTTAAAACGGAGACCGACATAATCGTGGACTCGATTGTAATTTTACAACGATGCAATTCTTTCGATTGATTAAACATCTTGGACTCGCCCATCGCTAGATTAGATAGAGGTGTCTGGCCAATACATAGCAGGGCTGCCAGATGTACGATTTTAATCGTACTCCTACAATTTTTTGGCATTTTTACTCATGTACGATCGCTAGAACAGGATCGTACGGAAAATGTACGACTTTTACATACCTGGCAACATTTCATAATGAAACGAACGTGCTCCACTGGCAACTATGAGTTTTGGGGAATTCCCCAACAACCTAGCGCGTACCTAGATCTTTTACTTGAATGACGACTCTTTGCATAGGCTGTATTTGTTTGCATTTTTACCAAACTTATTATTTTTTTCTTTCGGTAATAATTGCGACTAGTCAAAAACCTGTTTTCCTCGTCAGTCTCGATCTGGACGTAGTATAAATATCCTATTTGAATTTGTTATGTTTGCCCCATTCTAGTGCAGATTGTGGTAGAGCATTCAGCGAAGTAAAGGACATGTTATATTTTTGTATGGAAGCTGGGCTTTGGCTGTGAACAGAGATGATATTATATTTTTATGAAAGTACACAAAATATGGAGCTTTCGTATATATTTTTTTATTTTTTTTAAAAGCACCCTACTATAGTTTTTTATTTATTTTAATAATTAGAATTAAAAAATAAAGTTGCAACCCAAAGTAATTATTAATTCTGGCATGACATTTATTGTCGTTGTCAAAAATGTCAAATTCAATTCAACTTATTCAACTGTTGTATTATGGCGTTTCTGCGTAAATTAGCACAATTTCGCGAATAGCAAGTAAAACAAAAATTACAAATTCAGTAAACAATCACAATGTATAGCGATTTTGTTTGACAACTTTGACATGACCAGACATTGATGACATTACTGACAATTGTCAAACCTTGCTGTCAGACGGTAGCTCTTTTCATTTATTCTATTGAGACAAAGGCAAAGGAATCAATGCCATACATCCAAATCATTGAGTTAATTCATTGATTTTATTTTAATCTATGACGTTTAATATTATTTTTATATTAGGATAAATATTATGCTTTCAAAAATGATATATATCAGTTTTTTTTCTAAGTTTTTTATTAGTTTTTTAACAAAAAAATAATCACGATTTTAAATATTTTTTTATTAAATAATGGTGCTTTTTAAAAAAATGTTTTAGTAAGCACATCCTAGACAGTTTTCCCTATCAGAAAAACTACACATGTAAGTGGTTCAAAAATAAAAATATTTTAAGCCCATTTTATAACATGTCCTTTGGTGTACTGTTACTTTGGTGGTATTTCCAAGACATGGCAATCTTGAGCTGATCCTGCAGTATCAAGTAGTCTGCAGGATACCCAACCCCTTAGCAACTTATAGCAGATATAGCATGTTCGGGCTCATAAGAATGGTCTCAATGAGTAGATGTTAGATAGATGATGGTGTATACTAGTAATTTAAAAAGTATTAAATAAAAATTAAATTAAAAATTTATAAAACCCCCGTTTCAAAAAATAACCCCTAAAAAGTAAAAAATAAAATGTGTTTGCTTATTCAACTGTTGTCTGTTATTGTGTCTGTGGTTCCTGTGTTTTTGACTATGTACCATTGTTTTGAGTTTTTTTTTATTTGACCTGGCTTTTAACAACATTATATAGCTATTTTGTGTGACACCTTTGACATAATTAGACATTGATGACATTACTGACAATGACAAGTGACAACTTGCTGACATACAGTAAATATTTTCTTTTATTCTATTGAGACAAGGGAATCAATGCCATACATCCAAACCATTAAGTTAATTCATTGATTTTATTTTAATTTAAGCCATTTAATGTTATTTTAATATTAGGATAAAGAAGAGCAATGACAAGTGACAACTTGCTGACATACAGTAAATATTTTCTTTTATTCTATTGAGACAAGGGAATCAATGCCATACATCCAAACCATTAAGTTAATTCATTGATTTTATTTTAATTTAAGCCAATTAATGTTATTTTAATATTAGGATAAATATTATGCTTTCAAAAATGATATATATCATTTTTATTTCTAAGTTTTTTATCAGTTTATTAGTTTTTTAACAAAAAAAAATATCAGGATTTTAAATGTTTTATAATTAAATAATGGTGCTTTATAAAAAAAAATGTTTTTGTAAGCACGTCCTAGACAGTTTTCCCTATCAGAAAAACCGCACATGTAAGCGGTTCAAAAATAAAATTATTTTAAGCCCATTTCATAACATGTCCTTTGTTCCCATTCTACAGTACAGCCATCTAGTGTTAAGTAGCAAAAGTACGTAACTTTGATAGTTAGAAGACGTTTCAATCTTTCGAACGGTAGGTAGCGTGCTATTTATTTTTACTTTGTAGGGATGTTTAACATTTATCGATAATGATATCGATGGGGGTTTCAGAGGTTGATATGCATTGTGCCCGGGTATGTAGTAACAGTACTTTAAAGGCGCTATTTTTACTCAATTTTATCGACAAAAGCACCCAACATGGGGGTTGAATACCCATTTATAATAACCCCAAGGATAGGGAAATAGTATTTGGTTCAAATATTTTAACAACTTAAGATCTAAGTCGCATAGAGGTGTGATTATTTTACAGGTGTGTTTTTTTATGTTTGAGTTGTTCTACTCAAACACCAAAAAAGTAAAATAAATATTTTTTTTATTTTATTTTAGTAAAAGTGAAAATGATGTGTAAGATTATGTATAAAATATCACTTTTATGTCTCATTACAAAAGTTACTTAAATGTATGTATGGCCGTTTGATATTTCTTTAGGTCGTCTTTGTTTTAGCCTTTAAAACGACATTAAATTTACACCTCTGTGAAACGTAATGAGTATTGTAAGGTCGAAATAGGTAACTCGGATACCAAAATAGCTCTATCTTTGAGGGGATGGAGAATTGACTATTACCACGAAAATAAAGAAAATGGGGTGACTTTCGGTACATATTCTTGAAGAGTTCAGGGGTTTGAATGAATAAATATAATATCGTTAGTTAGCAGACTATTTAACTTTAACAGCTATATTTAATCAATTTTATCGACTAAAGCACCCAATATGTGGGGTTGAATACCCACTTAATAATAATCTCCCCCCAAGGATAGAGAAATAGTAGTATTTGGCTCAGATATTTCGACTTCTACATATTCAAACACTCGTCGCACAGAGGTGTGATTCTTTTACAGGTGTGTAGAACAACTTAAACACCAAAAAAGTTACATATAAAAGACGCTTGTCATATTCTTCAGTTTTTGTATTAATTTAGAAAAAGTGAAAATAATGTGTAAGATTATGTGTGAATATTGATTAGCGGAAACCTAAAATCACAAATACAAATTTAAACAAAACAATTAAAAATTGCTATACTGATAGCTAAATAAACATGATTATATTTGCACTCGACTGTTTTCAGTGTTCCTTTATTATTTCCCTCTTTTTTTGTCGATAGTACTAATCGATAGGATACACATCTCTATAATAGGTACGCAAACTGTTCCCGTTTGAAAACAACGACATCTGTTGTTGAATAGTTCATTACAAAATTGACATTTTCCAGAATGTTCAACGTCATATTAATGTTTTATTGTAATTATAAACATATTACCTACGAAAAAAAGCTGCAGACACGTTCCGTTGCTAGACTGGTTCGAGATTTACAGTACCTAAGTACGCAAGTCGGCATTTTTTATATAATAAAGGCACAAAAACATTTTTTTTGAGCAATGACAATGCGACCTCTCACGGGGTATTATTGGAAGCTAAACTAGGACCAATTGTCCTCTAACAAGGAACACGAATTTTGACTGATGTCCTGTCTATATAGTATTGAATGTCTTTGGTTTAAAACTAGTTTTGAGTCGACTTTTAATTTTAGAACGTTCCTCAAGCATAGATTCATTGATCATAATTCAGCTGAGTTTGGCTTTATTCTAGATCGTTACTCAATTCGTAAATTCGACCCATGGCAGTGATTTGATCTGTAATCACCCAAGTATGGTCGACACCGCGCTTGAGCATAGATCAAAGACATTCAATACTATATAGACAGGACATCAGTCAAAATTCGTGTTCCTTGTTAGAGGACAATTGGTCCTAGTTTAGCTTCCAATAATTCTCCGTGAGAGGTCGCATTGTCATTGCTCAAAAAAATGGTTTTGTGCCTATATTATATAAAAAATGCCGACTTGCGTACTTAGGTACTGTAAATCTCGAACCAGTCTAGCAACGGAACGTGTCTGCAGCTTTTTTTCGTAGGTAATATGTTTATAATTACAATAAAATATTAATATAACGTTGAACATTCTGGAAAATGTCAATTTTGTAATGAACTATTCAACAACAGATGTCGTTGTTTTCAAACGAGAACAGTTTGGGTACCTATTATAGAGATGTGTATCCTATCGATTAGTACTAGCGACAAAAAAAGAGGAAAATAATAAAGGAACACTGAAAACAGTCGAGTGCAAATATAATAATGTTTATTTAGCTATCAGTATAGCAATTTTTAATTGTTTTGTTTAAATTTGTATTTGTGATCTTAGGTTTCCGCTAATCAATATTCCAAGAGAAAAATAGATAAAATTCGTCCAGAATGAACGCAACGAAAAAAATTTGTATGCATCCGCTGCGTTTCATACATAATCTTAAACATTATTTTCACTTTTTCTAAATTAATACAAAAACTGAACAATATAACAAGCGTCTTTTATATGTTACTTTTTTGGTGTTTAAGTTGTTCTACACACCTGTAAAAGAATCATACCTCTGTGCGACGAGTGTTTGAATATGTAGAAGTCGAAATATCTGAGCCAAATACTACTATTTCTCTATCCTTGGGGGGAGATTATTATTAAGTGGGTATTCAACCCCACATGTTGGGTGTTTTAGTCGATAAAATTGATTAAATATAGCTTTTAAAGTTAAATAGTCTGGCTAACTAACGATATTATATTTATTCATTCAAACCCCTGAACTCTTCAAGAATATGTACCGAAAGTCACCCCATTTTCTTTATTTTCGTGGTAATAGTCAATTCTCCATCCCTTCAAAGATAGAGCTATTTTGGTATCCGAGTTACCTATTTCGACCTGTACATATTACAATACTCATTACGTTTCACAGAGGCGTAAATTTAATGTCGTTTTAAAGGCTAAAACAAAGACGACCTAAAGAAATATCAAACGGCCATACATACATTTAAGTAACTTTTGTAATGAGACATAAAAGTGATATTTTATACATAATCTTACACATCATTTTCACTTTTACTAAAATAAAATAAAAAAAATATTTATTTTACTTTTTTGGTGTTTGAGTAGAACAACTCAAACATAAAAAAACACACCTGTAAAATAATCACACCTCTATGCGACTTAGATCTTAAGTTGTTAAAATATTTGAACCAAATACTATTTCCCTATCCTTGGGGTTATTATAAATGGGTATTCAACCCCCATGTTGGGTGCTTTTGTCGATAAAATTGAGTAAAAATAGCGCCTTTAAAGTACTGTTACTACATACCCGGGCACAATGCATATCAACCTCTGAAACCCCCATCGATATCATTATCGATAAATGTTAAACATCCCTACAAAGTAAAAATAAATAGCACGCTACCTACCGTTCGAAAGATTGAAACGTCTTCTAACTATCAAAGTTACGTACTTTTGCTACTTAACACTAGATGGCTGTACTGTAGAATGGGAACAAAGGACATGTTATGAAATGGGCTTAAAATAATTTTATTTTTGAACCGCTTACATGTGCGGTTTTTCTGATAGGGAAAACTGTCTAGGACGTGCTTACAAAAACATTTTTTTTTATAAAGCACCATTATTTAATTATAAAACATTTAAAATCCTGATATTTTTTTTTGTTAAAAAACTAATAAACTGATAAAAAACTTAGAAATAAAAATGATATATATCATTTTTGAAAGCATAATATTTATCTTAATATTAAAATAATATTAAATGGCTTAAATTAAAATAAAATTAATGAATTAACTTAATGGTTTGGATATATGGCATTGATTCCCTTGTCTCAATAGAATAAAAGAAAATATTTACTGTATGTCAGCAAGTTGTCACTTGTCATTGTCAGTAATGTCATCAATGTCTAATTATGTCAAAGGTGTCACACAAAATAGCTATCTATTGTTGTTAAAAGCCAGGTCAAATAAAAAAAAACTCAAAACAATGGTACATAGTCAAAAACACAGGAACCACAGTCACAATAACAGACAACAGTTGAATAAGTTGAATTGAATTTGACTTTTTGACAATGACTGACGTTGACAATGACAATAAATGTCATCCAATAGAAGTGTTGCCAGAATTAATAATTATGGGTTAACAACTTTTGTAATGAGACATAAAAGTGATATTTTATACATAATCTTACACATCATTTTCACTTTTACTAAAATAAAAGAAAAAAAATATTTATTTTACTTTTTTGGTGTTTGAGTAGAACAACTCAAACATAAAAAAACACACCTGTAAAAGAATCACACCTCTATGCGACTTAGATCTTAAGTTGTTAAAATATTTGAACCAAATACTATTTCCCTATCCTTGGGGTTATTATAAGTGGGTATTCAACCCCCATGTTGGGTGCTTTTGTCGATAAAATTGAGTAAAAATAGCGCCTTTAAAGTACTGTTACTACATACCCGGGCACATTGCATATCAACCTCTGAAACCCCCATCGATATCATTATCGATAAATGTTAAACATCCCTACAAAGTAAAAATAAATAGCACGCTACCTACCGTTCGAAAGATTGAAACGTCTTCTAACTATCAAAGTTACGTACTTTTGCTACTTAACACTAGATGGCTGTACTGTAGAATGGGAACAAATTTTTCTATGAAAATGTCTCCAATAGCCCCTCTATACCTATTATATCTCTGGCATAGATTGTCTTGTCAATTGAAGTTATATTTTACTCTTTCTTTGTTGCCTCTACATTGTTCTCTTAAAATTTTTCTTTATTTATATTATTAGCATAATCAGGGATTGTTTACTGCATTTAGTGACGTCATTTCACAATTCCTATAATAGTGAGGTTAACAATGCATTTTGCTTTTTGGCTTTCGTACGGAAAGATTGTTGTGAGGTATCGACGCTATTTGCGGTGAGTCATTCTCACAGTTCTTATCTACTTGTGATTTATCATGATGATGATGATGATGACGTGGCAATAGAGGTCGTCGTTTGTTGCGGGCTAACGTACATTTGTGCTGGACTGACACTCAATGGAAGGGCACATGTTCCGTTTTTCGATGAGTCTCGCTTCGGATTTCATCCCGATTAAAGAAGAGTGCGTGTTTGGAGAGTTCCTGGTCACCGGAGTCGACTCCAGAATCCTCAGGAAGCTCATCTCGTTTGTATACGGGGCAATTTAAACGTGGTGCAATACTGCGATGAGGTTCTACAACCCATGGTCATCCCTCACCGACAGCAGTTCTGCCAAGATTTTTTGTTCATGCAAGATAATGCGCATGCACACACCGCAAGGTTGGTGATGAATGTGTTCAACGAGTACAATATCACGATATCAGTTGCCTGCTCAGTCCGCCGATCTATCCCATTAAGCATGCGTGGGCCTTGCTCGGGAGAAGAGCTATCAGTGATACCTCATTTGAACACTAAGAAGAGCTTTTTGACATCTTTCCAGAGTATGGAGCCTTATTCGTGACAATTTATAACCACATACCTCGCCGATGTAGAGCCGCTAATGCCTTGTGAGGTCCAAATGATTATTGAAAAGTTGCTAAGAATCTTTTTTTAATCAAATTTTTACTTATGCCTTAATTTTGTTAAATTTATAAAAGCTTTTTTAGTTTTTTCAGTTTTGACACAATTTTGGATTTTCATAATAAAAAAATATTTTTTATTAACAAGCCTTTTATTAATTTGAATAATTAAATAGTCTTAAATTACGCTTCTATTGATGAATAACATCTAGGTACGACAAAAGTGGTTAAATTTAGAAAATAAACTAATATACCCACCCTTTAAGCGGGTTGCAGACCGAAAACTAAATTATTCCGAAGCTATACTAAGCCAGCTTAACTAAGCTAAGTTAAGAAAAACTAAAATTAAATTAAAAATTTAAAAAACCCCCGACGCCAAAAAACGAACTTTTAAAAAGTCAAAAATAATAGTATCGTTGAGCCATCAAATTCGATTGAGTAACACCTATATATTTTAATTACAGAAATTGATGGATGGCACGATAAGGTTTGCTCGTTGAAATGGCGATATAATATCGCGTCGGGGTACCGCTAAAGTAAGTCAGACCCTTCATTTAATTGACCATCTATTAATTTACTAGCTAGCTAATTTACTTAGCGGTACCCCGACGTGATATTATATCGTCATTTCAACGAGCAAACCTTATCGTGCCATCCATCAATTTCTGTAATTAAAAAGGTGTTACTCAATCGAATTTGATGGCTCAACGATACTATTATTTTTGACTTTTTAAAAGTTCGTTTTTTTTTTTGCGTCGGGGGTTTTTTAAATTTTTAATTTAATTTTTGTTTTAAACTTTTTAAACTTAGTATTAAGTTAAAAAATTTAAAGTTACTTTTGGCAAAAAAGTACGTAAATTGTTAAGTAAATATATATTTCATAAATTAAGATTTCAGTGTGAACTCGCATTCTTTGTTTAACGTGTACAATTATTCATATGTTTATTATTTCCTTTATTCATTAACTTACATACTAATTACATTTTTAAATATTTCTATAAAAATTATAATAAAAACATTTAAAAATATAAAAAATAGTAGCCCACCGGCATCGGGAACAGGGTCCAAGCTACCGGTGGTCAGGGCCTCAGAGAGAGGAACTTCCTGACAATACGTGCCGT
Organism: Amphipyra berbera; assembly: GCA_910594945.2. Lineage (NCBI taxonomy): Eukaryota > Metazoa > Arthropoda > Insecta > Lepidoptera > Noctuidae > Amphipyra > Amphipyra berbera. The sequence continues at coordinate 9,256,628 of OU343122.1, read as the reverse complement.
GTCCAGAAGTACCGCTTTCTGTATCAGGCCCTTGACCCAGCTGCTCAACGAGAGCCTCATCAGGTGCTGGTCAAGGCTCTACGGCCAATGGCTTAATAGCCAAGAGCCTCGAACAACACCTGATGAGGCTCTTGGCTATTAAGCCATTGGCCGTAACGACTATCGGCACAATGACTGCTGAGTCAACCTCCCACATGTCGACAACCTCGTGTGCCAAGTCTTGATACTTAATTTCTTTATCTTTCTCGGCTTTCACCAGGTTCTCGTCATGTGGGACAGTGATATCAACAATCATTGTGAGACGCTCTGATCGATCTATCACCACTATGTCAGGCTTATTGGCAACAATAGTCCTGTCGGTGATGATAGATCGATCGATCGATTCATATGTTTATTGTTAACTTCTATGTATACATAACATAGTAATTGACTAATTATTTAGTGTTTCTCCTTAGCCTTACACCATTGCATTGTATGTAGAATCAAATACTGATCAAAACGAATCCAAACACGACATATATCTGCTATTATTTTTTCAAGAGTGTACTAGTGTGCTGGATATCCTGGCTGCAGCATCAGCTGATCATGTCCCACCATTGAATGGCATGTAGAATCAAATACTGATCAAAACGAATCCAAACACGACATATCTGCTATTATTTTTTCAAGAGTGTACTAGTGCACTGGTTATCCTGGCTGCAGCATCAGACCAAGAATTTCATAATCTTGCATAGTTATATAGCATACATGAGTGTTTCAAATTTTATTTCACACGTATGTTTGAAAGTAAAGTAATACACATTATGCATCTAAGAACCCTACCGCAGCTAACAAAACAGCTGATAACCTTGAAATGGCTGAACCGATTTTAATAAAACATGTCTAAGATCACTCGCTAGAAAACCAGCTTTCAAATAAAAAAAACCGCACTTAAATCGGTTCACCGTTTAAGAGCTATGGTGCCACAGACAGACACACAAACAGACAGACAGACACACATAGCGGTCAAACTTATAACACCCCTCTTTTTGCGTCGGGGGTTAAAAATATGTCCCGTGCACATCAAGAACTAAGCGAAAGCTCAGTCAAGTGTTGCGAAGTTCAATTCGACGGACGTAACGGTCACCATGAATATAATAGATGAAGAAAGTTCCGATGATGAATACGTTACACATAGAAAAAGAAGATTAACAGTGACCTTATCTAAAAACAAGACATTCCAGACCTTGGATATGTCAACACATTCAATCTCGGCAAACAAGTGGAGAGTTAAGAACTTTATTTTACGAGTTAGATGATGAACATTTTCAGTTATATTATCGTGTTAAAAGAGCTCAGTTTTAAGATTTGTTATAGGAATTTTTTTAACAATTTCAATAAATTGCTCCATATTCGGTACAAAACGACCGTACACACGACACAAGACACTGGGCTTGCACTGGGCAGCACTGGCGAAGGAAGTGCGAAGCGGTGCAGGGCAGGGTAAACGGGAGGGGCTTAGCTTAGCTCGCGTACGCGCGCATATCAGCATACACTACTAACTTAGCTGCACATATTTTAGTTAGCTCACATAGTTTGCACACAAGAATGAAAAACTGCGTCAGCTATGTGAACTAAGCTTAAGCTAAACTAAGTTAGCTTAGCTTCCGGTCTGCAACCCGCATTTTTCCCTAAACTACCCCTTAAAATATATTGATACATTCGCCATTCATTTATTGTTCATCATTTATTTAATTTCTAATCATACACACATTTGTTGCTGTTGAATATTTCCTCTATACTTAACGCATTTTTTTTATTAAATGAATATTTAATATTAATATTAATTTATTATTAAATGTAACTAATTAATATACTTACTTCGAAATAGTCTTTCGTACCAGGTATTAAGACAACACACATTTAATATTCAGTAATTATATTCATCAATTGAACCAAACTTTCGGTAGAGTACCAACATAGAAATAATGCCGAATACTTACCTACCCACCATTTGGCGCACCTCTAATATAAAGACTAATTCATATAGGCAACTTTATAATAACACGAGTATAACAAGTAGATACAAAGAATAAGTCTAACAAACCCAAGTACATTACTCAAAGAAGACGGGTATTATAATATAAATTATTTATAGGTTTTCTACTATTACAATAACCAGCACTAGATGTAGATCCAGTTGGAACTGTTCTCAAAGGAGGTCGCAAAGGCCGGGACACAGCAGCGGTTAATTGATCAGCGCTGGCGCAGGGCTCGGAAGGCCGCAGCCTGCGCTCGCGCTCTGTGCGCTGTCTCTCGTAGCGCTGTGCGTATGCTACACTGCGCTGTAAACCCGCAAGGCTATCAGTGCGAGCTGGGAAACGTTCTAGATTGTTCGACACTTCCCCCAATTCAGCAGTGTCAGTATCCACGATTTCTTGATGATCTAATATCATACCGATGTTCAGTTTTACATTGGTCGATCCATCTCTAAAAATGAGGTATATTGTTGCTTGGTCTAATACTTTCAGTGAGAAATGCTCGTTAACTTTTAAAGCTTTCATTTTTATTTGGAAAGGTTTAAATGTTTGGGTTAATTTCTTGCTTTTTTCCTTGATAAAGTTGTCAAATTCAATAGCTAACATTTCTTCATTCTCTGGTCGAGCTTTTGAATCAGTTGATGGTCCAAGCTTAATAATTTGAGGGTCCTTGTGCGCCATTTGAGTATCTATCATGACTTGCTGCAGGACTGGAGGATCGTTTAATGAATGCCATTTCCAGTGTGAAACAGGACCAATCCCACGATCAAGCACCACTCCTTCAGTCTGATTGTATTTAAGGCTGAGAAAGAATTTAAAAAAATCACATGAATTTCCTACAGTTAAAAATGTAAAAAATATAAGCTGGTACTGTTTGAGGTTTGTTAGGTCTCCGTAATAGTTTAATATATTTCTGAGGCTTATATTTTTATTCATTAATTACCGTATTTTGCCAGCATGATCGAAAACTATACCATTTCCTAGATAGTCAAAAGTGGCAAGTATCGTAATAGGATGTGTGCGGCCACGCTCATCAGGTTCGCCGCTACTGTATATAACAAAACGCTGCTGAGCATTGGTCTCTGAAATTAATGGCATACTTATATTAAAAATAAACACCTTACGATATGAAGTGATAGACGTGCTTTTTTCATCATTAAATTCAACATAACATAAAGTAATGTCTACAGCGGAGCAGTGACGACTTGAAAGGCAGTTCGGGACAATGCATTCAAGGCAGCTCATAAGACTCGCACACCTCAAACCATGCAAACCTCACGATGGCCGACTGTATCCATAAACAGAACTTAACTACAACCTTCGGCGTTATAATAATCCAGTGCCAGTCGTCCACTTCTGTAATACCAGCGACCGCGACCGTTATCATCAAATTCGGCTAATTTTTCGCCGGTGTCGTAATTCATCAATCGCTTCTTCTTGTTGTGTTCGAACCAGTCAAACTCGGGGTGAGCAGGACGCATGCGATATACATTCATCTAAAACCAATTAGATGCCTAGATAATCGGGTTATCCAAGCGTCGAAGTAGGTCCATTAGGGGTGTGTGGGTACGTTATGGGAAGGTGGATGTTATACCTATAGTCGTTTTTTTGCAGAACGTGAAAATTGTATAACGTTAACTTGAACTGTCTGCGGTGCAACGTGAAGTTTGATTTGTGACGTTGGCGTACAGTAAGCTTTCGTTTGTCACATACCTATAGTCCGGGAGGTAGCGTTGCAAATACAAAAGTCATAGTAAGCCGGCTGATATTAACATCGATAATTGATCTTATATGACTAACAAGTGAACCGACCGTCAGCTGCTCAAGTAGCGGTGGGTGCGGGTGTGGGAGGCTGCGAAAGAGGTAAAAAAATAATAATTAAGTAATAGTACCTACGCTTGCTGAAACTTTTTTCATAAATAATTGACGTCATACTGAGCAAGAAAATAATCGTCAGCTGCATCGTAGAGGGGGGATTATGCGTCAGCTGCTCGCATGAAGTTGTAAAAAAAAAACCTGAAATAAAGTCATATTACGCCGGATGAAATTTAACTACATGATTCTTAAAAATATTGCGAGTACGAAAACAACAATCAGCTGCTTGTGTAGCGGTGGGAAAACCGTCAGCTGACCCAGTCGAGATTTAAAATTTCGGAGCATTGCTATTATGCTGTTTCCTTTTAAATACATATTTCGAGATAGATTCTGGCCTTGCTCGAACCCATAACACGACCTTCGGGCTCCTAAGCCTCTCCCCCCAAAATTTCAAAGCAGCATCTGCCTGTCCGTGTGGATTTTTGTCGTACACAATCAGTTTCGGTTCTCCTTGTCGATCGAACGGACGCAAGTCCAAATATGTCGACAATTCAACCTTTTTGTGTATTCTGTGGCAAAAAAGAAAAGTTAATAGCTTTTTCCGAAAAAACAATAGAAAAATGTGCTCCCATATTGGAGATTATTAATAATTATCAAGTCAATGAAAAAAACGATATCCTGAAGTGGAAAAATCGTATCGACGGGGCGATCTTCCCACCATGCAAATCCGAACCACGCCAGCATTTACTGCGCACTTCATACATAGCGCACCTTTGGAGCCATGCTCACCTCCGAGACCCTTCTCAGTTATCTCCCACGGACTGGGGATGGGTAGAAAAAGAAGACAAATATGTCTTCAAATGGTTCGAGGGAGATCAAGTACCACCATCAGTCACCAGTATAACGGATAGCAGCGAAAATAGTGGCGGTATGGAATTTTTATTGGTGGCACTTTCTCTGAGCTTGAATATTTCGGGTAGCCTAATTTTTATGATTAACATGCTCATTTCCAGATGATGGTGAAGAGAATCGAGCTCAATAACAGGATCAAGACGAAGAGAACGATTTCCTGCAGGACAGTTCAGATGATGATTCATCACTGAACGATTCCGATAGCGATACCATTGACAACGAATAACTTCTCTACATTTCGAGTTTTCTATATTTGGATTTTTTAATTTTATATCACCCTTCATTTTATTTTGTGTTAATTTTATTTTTAAATTATATGATATCATATTTCATCGATATCATTTCATATTATCCATTTTGTTGAAAATAAAACAAGGCCAAAATTCATCATGAAAGATTCTGTGCATTGCTCGAATAATCTGCACCTTTACTGCGTCAGCTGACGATCTTTCCACCGCTATACACGTAGCTGATTGTTGTTTTCGTACTTTTGATTATTTAAACAATCACAGAGCTCAATTTCATCCGGCGTACTATAACTTTATTTTGCGTGTTTTTCTTACAAGTTCATGCGAGCAGCTGATGCATAATCCCCTCTCCACGATGCAGCTGACGATATTTTTTCAGCTCAGTATGATGACAAGTATTTATGAAAAAAAATTCAGCCGGCGTACTATTAGTTAATTTTGTTTTTTGTTCCACTTCCGCAACCCACCGCGGGTGCGCGAGCTGAGGCTTGGTTCGGTTATAAGTCGTTCGAGGTCTATACTAAAAGATGGCAAGCAATCTGCGTAAAATTACTGCCCAAAATGCAACGCTACCTCCCGGACTACTTTAAGTGACTATGGTATCTAAATAATAAAATTCTAACTCTCGGACTGACGGACAACGCACAGTTAAAACCGGTGGATCTGAATTCTGAAGCATTAAATTTTGCACACGAGTTCTTTATATACCTAAGGTAGGTGAGCACTAAGAATTTTTGAAAATTAATCCTCTTAAGAGGATTAAATAGGGGATGAAAGTTTTTGTATGGAAGTTCGTCACTTTTGAAGTTAGAAATATGGAAATTGGTTTTTAGGCTACTGTTTATAAATTAATGTCAATTGCATCAGTGTTTTTGTAAACACATCCTTTAAAAAATACGTTTTGATTGATTTAAGCGATTTATTAAAGGGGAAATGTCACGGATCGACCTGAAAATAAAAGTACGAAACACGCATAGAAACTTACTGCGAAGAAAGTTTAGAGATATTTAAAATAATCTTGCAATGCTTGCAATGCTTGCAACGCTACCCGTAGCACTGGTACCTGGCTCCTGGCTCACATTACGTTGAGTCTTACCGATAATAATATAAAAAACATTTCAGGCTAATCACGCCCAATGTTCTGTGGCGTAATTTCGGCAAAGTGTGTCGTCGTCGCCGCTACACTTAACGAAGAGGGTGTACACGAAGTTTATTTAAACAGCAGAATAAGCTTTTACCTTCCGCACTACTTTTTCTGTAGGTAACATTGTCCAGCCCTTGTCAATAAAGGTGCGATCAGATAACGCGTAACGTATAATACCTTTACCAGATTCCGCCGGTTCCACCTGAAAATGTAGCACCTTTGAGTTAGTCATCTTTATTTATTGCTCATAGAACTAAACTGCGACAACGAAACTGATAATACATATTATCAACGGAAATGTGGGTGTGTACAGCTGTGTTGCTGTTTTTTTTTACAAACTACCACTATTTGAAAACTTAACTAAAACCACCAAGTGCGTATCGGACCACACACAGTGTAGGGTTCTGTAATCAGTAGATAAGTACGGCTATAAGAAGTTAATTTGGATCAAGCGCTTCTTCTATACAGGGTGAAGTCGAATTCGATATTATTTTCCTTTGTCTTTTCTATTCCTAACAATTGTCGAATTTCCACCTTTGTATTGTATTTGTATTTGCAAACATTTTATAAGAATTTCTAAATATTTTTTCAACATTCATAGCTCATTGGATAACTGAATAACTGATGAAAACAGGATGTTTTTCCCGTATTTTTTATACTTAGTGTCATAGTACATTTTTGAGACAATCGTCATTGTTTAACGTGTAACCTGGAGGATGTTCTAATACATTTAATTAACATTTAATCAATACTTTCAACTGATTGATATTCTTAAAAATCCGAATACGTGAAAAGCTTTGTTAAAGTATCAGCTAAAGTTAATAAGGAAATAAAAGCCATTCAATTTGATACTTCTAAGTTAAATAACATTTAAGAACGAATTCTGGGTAAATTGCAATTTTTTTTAAATTATTTCGAAATATACTCACTTTCGGATAGGGTACATGGGGTGCTAATTTGTTGTAGGGAATACGTTGAATTCTAGCTCACCTGTATTACATAGGTAGTTAAGTAGTACCTGTAGTACTATGTAATAATTATTATTACCGGGTATTAATAATTATTATTGATTTATTATTATTATAATAAATCTGTAGACTTGGCGTGTCCGTACATTAGAAATATTTAAACAACAAATAGCGGGGGTGTTAAAGGATAACCAACAGAATTAATTTCGTTCATGGTTTTTTTGTCTGTTTATTGGTTTGCCCGTTTGTTTGTGCACGCCGCACGTAAAAAGTACTGACTCAATGCGCTTAACTTTTATAGAAAAATATTGTGCGTATCTCGGAGTAACATTTAGTTTTTGTTTCATCGTAATCCGTTTCTTCGATCAAAAGATATTAGAATTTAAAGTAATCAAGAAAGAAATTAGCATCATTTTTTGTACCATAGTTGCTCAATAGATGGAGATACGTGTATGTTAAATCGCATAATCAATTTTCCGTTTAGTTTTAAACGTGTAGAGTTTCTGGTCAGCATTGTTATGCTATGACTATTACAAGGCGCAAAGCCAGACACTCACTCTCGAGTAATCTTTATGCACACATCCCTCTTTTGCTAACATTGTTTACAGGAAAACATTATAATGGACCCGACTACTGAATATAGAAATACAACATATGTATTTCCCAAGTTTCAAATCTAACACCTAAACAACTAATCAGCCTGAATAGTTGACAAAAACATAGGGACCCGAAGCTATATAAGGTTTCTTTATAATGATAATACATAATATGTTTCGTTTTGTGTACGAGAAAACGAGATAGCTTACCAAATCGGTTGACAATTGACTTAGGTATGGAAAAGGTTCTGAATCGGGAATCTGACACAGGAAGCAACCTTGATACATCGTTAATCATAAAGAGATTCAGCATCCATAATCTGTACTTAATCCTTTCAAATCGCCACAGGTGGAGTATTGAATTATAGGTACCTACCTATTTTTTTACTTGTAATAATAAAAAAAAAATAAAGAATACTAATCTGAATTCGCTTACTTACTGGTTCAGGGGTTTTATTTTTGGGCATATTGATTACAAAATAGAACTAATTCAAATCTTCGTTTTAAGATAAAATTATAAAATAGTTATAAATATTAAAATAAATAATTCGCAAATATAGATACCTAATAATTATCAAAACTTGACAAGTTGACAAGGTCAAAGAATAACTAACTGAAACGTAATTCAAATTATTATGTGTGGCCAGTACATAAGTACCTACTTACAATAAAGGCGCGATTCCATTACGCATTACGCAAGTTACTTGTATGCAAGTTGCAAATTGCATACAACTTGAACAAACCTGCATACAAGCTAGGACTTGTATGAGGTAGTTTGAACTTGTATATTTTTTTATTCAAGTGACGTGCAAATTGAACGCGCAAACGTTAGTTGCACACACAGTTTCGGATTGCGAACGAGTGACGTGTACGCGCAAGGTATCTCTCGCTGTACAAATTATCGAAACATAATGGCTGTTAGGTGGGGACAAGAAAAAAAACCAGCACCGACCACAGCAGCACGTCTTCCAACCACGATGTCCTATTCAATTGTTAAACATCACAAGTAAAAAAAATAAAAAATATTGTATGCAAGTTAAACCTGCATGCAATTTGCACACTCTCGAAAACATGTTTTTAATGCAAGCAGCTTGTATGCAAATGTGACGACATACTTGCATGCAAGACTTGCCTAATTCAATCGCGCCTTAATGATACTCGATCACTTTTTACTCGTATCGTAACTATTACCTACCTTTCTAAAAACTACCGTAAAACCTGGCAACTTTGCCCTTGAGGTATGACTTTGCCCAGCTGTGCATTTTTTTAAAAATTTGATGCATACCAAATTTGTCTATAGTTAGGAGTATTCTTTTGCCTGTGGTAGAAAATTGATTATTTTTCTGACAATACCAAGTGACGTAATGTCACCTATGTTACTTCCGTTGGCTGTCAGGAACCTTTAAAAGTTGGTATTGTTTTTAGCGGGCAAAAACCAGTCAAAAAACTTTATCAAAAAGTGATAGTTGCAGATACAGTAGGTAATTAATTTTTTTGCCACCGTTAATATGTATGAAATGAATAATATAGACTGGTATTTCACACAAAACATCTCATAAAATTGTAAAATATATTGATGGGCAAAGTCACATGCATGTTTTTTGAGCATGGTTGACGACATTGCCCACCAATTTTTTTTCCGTAGGGTTGTCACCTGTAATTTTTAAATTTATTATAATTTTAAAAGGTACCTATGCACAAACTAATAGAACGCTAAAAGAGAAAAACTTGTAAATGTTTTGGTGGCTTCTGATGAATAAGGTTGTCCAATGACCAAGTTGGACTAGAAAACGCTAGTTTTTAGCAAATTGGAAGAAAAGAAACCTGATGTTACATATTTAATGAAACAATTCCCAGCAATACATGTGTAGAACTATTTATAAATAGGCATTCATCGAATTTGTTAGTTCGAACAGTATCTGCAACTGGTGACTGTCTTCCGACATATTGTGTAGATGTTTAGTCACATATTTTGTCTTTTGGCTACCTTAAAGTTAGTAATATATCGTAGCAATATAACTTAACTGGCAATATACCGTATATCTTCATTTTGTATCCATTACATATTTATTGAATTTATGATTATCTCAATAGAAATATTCCACATCAAAAACTTTATCATTAAGTATTTAAATGTAGCATTTATTCAATGATGACAGCCCTTAGACATTGACCATTATGGTAAGAAAAATGTACTAGGAGGCTTTTTGACCTTGCCCACTCAATTTTGAAGGACAACGAATATGTTCATTCATCTCATAATTTGATACTATACTTTATGGCCCTGTATTTATATTCAGCCATTTTTAAAATAATGATACGGTTTATAGTATCTGAAATATTACAAGTTGGCAAAGTTGCCAAAAACCTGTGATTCTTTGCCCAACAATTATAATTGTGTTTTTTACACACACAAATTCATTTTTCTGGATATTTTCAATAATAAATATCGAGATATGAACATATAGTATTGTGTGGTACAAAAATAATATGAAATACATTAACGTTTTCGGAAATAACTCAACTAATGCAAAAATACTCTGATTTTTTGGGCAAAGTTGCCAGGTTTTACGGTATGTAAGGTTTTTGAGAATAATGAATAATGGCCCGTCCTCAGAACAATTAGCCCATCCATACGCTCCATCTTGCCTGTGCATTTACTCGTACAAACCAGTTTGAGCAATGCGTGACTCAGTGGGTCCTCACTGAGGAAGTGAGGACACGTAACTAGGGAATGCAAACCGGTTTCACAGAAAACCGAAACACCGTTTCTTCGGTTGTTTTCCCATGACAAAAAGAACTTTCTCAATTTTATTTTCGGTTTTTTGTCATCTCGCCCTGCCAACATCTTGGAGCAATTAATAATAGGAATGGGCCGAATATTCGTTTTATGTTCGGTATTCGGCATATTCGGCAGGTTTACCGAACATGCATATTCTGCCGATTATTCGGCAAAAATTCCGAACATAGAATGTAAATAATCTTGCGTTAAAAAGTTGCCTCTATGCTTGTATAAAGTAGTATAATTACATAATTGTATCCATAACAAGTGTGTCTTATCATTTATTATGAGTTTCACAGATGTCCAAATGTTCGACCTCTTCCTTCCACTCATTTCATTGATTTTTGGCAATTTACGGAGTTTTAAGGATTTTGTACACAAAAACAAATTCGCGTGCCAGTGTATTGTCGTCAACTAGATGACGCAATAACAGTCGGGGGTAGCGGCGTCAGCTGTTGGAAGGGTTGCACGATTAGGGTTGCCAGGCTTAAAAATAGAAAAGCCAGACACAGATTCATATTTAGCCGGACATTTTGCCCTGAAAGACTGACACAATGGGTTTTAAAAGAAAAAAAAATGCGCTCTCTCGCTTACGTTCGGCATCTTTTGGCGGGGCGGGGTTGACCAAAGCCTAACAAAAGCCGGACACCGGGCAACCCTATGCACGATTCAATCCGTTCGACAAGTACAGACTTGAATTTTTGCAAGCGCACCAAATCCGCCGAATTATTCGTATTCAGTGAAACCCTTATTCGGCCCATCACTGATTACTAAAGCAAGGAGACCACAAAAAAATAAGACAACTGTTCCTACAACACACAACAACTATTGGCCATTACTTTTTACATATTTTTGAATATGACAGAAAAGGATAGTAGTAGTACTGTCTGGTTCATTAATTCTTCTCTCGTGACGGCACGACTTATACGAAAATAGCTAATGCCGTGGTGTGCAGATTACCCAGTCAGCGTGCTTGATAGCGGGCCTGACTGGTCACTGCTCAGGGTGCGCTGGACGTACTTAAGCGGCGTAACTGTCGGAGGCTCTGGTTCAGTTATTGCAACCTAATGCATTAATTTATTGTAGTCCATAGATTTTATACGTTTTTTTAAAATTTTGTATTTTTTTAAGTGTGGCATGCTTACGCGTATTATGTGATTGATTGATGATTATGTTTTGCTGATAGTGGGCGTGGCATTTCAATTCGGATCGTTTAAGTAAGGTGTAAGTTGAGTTGCATGATGCCTGACTCATGTATTTATCTAGTCTATACATTGAAATACAAAACATTTTTTTTTTATACAAGGTTAGTCGGAAAGGGGGTACTAAGCCGCGGGCCACTTAATGTATCACTGATGATTGTTTTAAAGAAAGTGTTAAAATTTAAAAAATCGATTAATTTTTTTTCCATGAAAAATTATTTTTATTTTAGTTTTATCAAAAATTTTTCATCCCTGCTTTAGTTATGAATTCAGAAAATGAAGTTTCTAATCCGTGACACCAAATATGACGTAAAATGTAAACACGTCTGATCATAACTGAGGATAGATAGAATTTAGCGTATTTTTTATGAAATCTTTGATCAGCTATTTCTCTTGAACTTGTGACTTTTGGGGAAAGTTGTAGAAGAAAAGTTATCCATTATTATGGGTACTTTAACACCCTTTCTGCTTAGTACCCCCTTTCTGACTAACCTTGTATATATCAATGAGACTGTAGAGAAATAAATTCGACACAAAACAATGAGACCGTGACCCTGAGTGTGTTTTGGCGTTGCTTCTCAAGTGGTTGACTAGCTAGGAAACGCCAGCTAGCACAGTGACTTGTATATGGGCCGATTTTTCAGTCGTCAAATAACTTATCTGAGGAATATGTTTGACGTTTTGGCAGCTTTTCTATAAAAAATACCTGTCAAAATGTCAAATTGAAAAATAGGCCCTTACTAAATCGACTCGACTCCACCTCGACTTGACATAAACGTCCTCGACTCGAGATTTTTCCTCAGTCGAGGTAAGGAATCATCTGTCAAACTCAAGGTACCTCGGAACCTACCTTAAGGAAGGAAGTGTCAAAGTTCGTATGTAATAAAAATGAATTTTGAAGACTGTCGAATATGCTTACGATAATCTTTACAATTATTTATCGCGGCGTTATTTGCGCGATGCAGATAATTCAAATTATGATGTAATGACTCCGTCGAGGAACCTCAAAGTTCACTCGAAATTGCGACTAAGAATACGATTTTGAAGGTGTTTTCGAGGCCGTCCTGAGTCGAGTATGAGTCGAGTAAGTTTTGGAGGAACGTCTTAGAATATGGGTGTTAGTCTTGGAAACAACCTATTTGAAGAAGAATATTTGAGTTTTTTAGCCAAAGCCGCTGGATAAATCACCGAAAACACGAATATCGCAACACAACATATTTACTTGCGCCTAAACACAGAGCGAATGAGAGTAGGGATGGATAAAAAATATCGATATTTTCTCCTTTTTTTTGAAGGACCACTCGCAGTGCAGCAACTCTCTGAGGTTGAAACTGCTTAACCGGACAATCATGTGGTGGCTGAAAATTATTTTAAGGCCCCCAGCCAGGGCTTACAAACTAAGGATGTATACATTAAATGAACGATCACTAAGGGCGCCCCCTGCGGGGTTCGAGCCTCGGCTTAGTGCGTCATTGAGGGGGGGGGGGGGGGGGGCAGCTAGGGTCGGGCTGGGTCGAATAATTATTTTGGGGCTGATTTAATACTATAGGCTCAGCTTCGCCGGCTGGCTCGTCGAGTAAGGGTCGGGCTGTGATATTACAGGGGGGACGCGGTGGGCATCGGCGGCGGGGCCGAAGTCGCGGTCGGTATTTGTTTTTGTATTTTCTTAACGTACTGGTTTCCCTACTACTTTCTTGAAGGAGGCGGTGGGGTCATCGGGTTCGAGGAGGGTATGTCTAGGGCGTCGAATCTTCGATATTTTAGAGGGGACGTATCGAGCGGCTGATGAAATAAGGGGGTTGGGGTGTTTCTCGGCTGCAATACAGTCCTTTAAACGTTGAGGCCAGTTATCAATAGAATCACGCACTCTTTCCATGGGAAAATTCTTCACTGCCAATCGTATGGATTGTTTTAGGGACTTCAAATTATCATGGCGTTTAGTGCAAGCCGTACTCTCTAAAACTGACCATAAATCATAATCCAGCGGATTAAGATCGGGACTAGACGACGGCCAGTCTTCAGCTCTGATGAAGTCCGAAACGTTCACTTCCAACCAAGACTGCGTGGACCGAGCTTTACGACCCGGCGCCGAGTCTTGTTGGAAGGACCATACTTGGTTATTGAACATGGTGTTGTTAAGGGGCTTAACTACCTTCTCAAGAATGGTATCTTGATACACTTGTGCCGATGTTTTGATACCTTTTTCACAAAAATATGGCTCAGTCACTCCTTCATAGCTAACACCCCACCAAACCATCACTGAAGTCGGATAATGCCCACGTTGCACTCTGTCGACTAATTGGGAAGCTTCCTTAGAGCTTCGAGCATAAATACGGTCATTTTGTTTGTTAAAATGTTGCTCAATTGTAAAGATTTTCTCATCTGTAAACAAAATTTTTTGTGACCTCCCTTTGCGTACCGCTTCAGTAGTTGTTTCGATTTTACCACCCTATTCTTTTTTAAATTATCAGTTAAAAAATGACCATTGCGTCTCTTATAGGCTGCAAGTCCTAAGTCATTTTTTAAATACGCGACATGGTTCTGGGAGCTATCTTCATCTCCCGAGATAAAATCTTTTGCTTTCGTACAGGATTTCTTCGAATTCTTTCCCTTACTGCTTTGACCACCTTTTTCGTACGAACACTACGTGGACGGTCAGATCTTTTTCTGTCACAACAGAGGAGGTCTCATTGAACCTATTAATGGCCCGGTACACAAACATTTGACTAATACCAAGGGTATGGAGAGTTTTAAAAATTGCATTTGGCTCCATACCAACTTTGTGTAATGCAATTACAGCGATTTGGTTCTCTTTATCACCCCACTGCATTTTAATATCGCAAAATATTGTACAATGTATTGGCGCCAAACTTAGAAAACTCAATGAACAATCGTATAAAAATGACAAATTCCAATTTCAAATGTAATATCTTTCTTATTTTTAATTGTAACAGTATTTATGGCCAGACTAGGTAAATGTTACGAAGTGTATGCGAAGCAAAAGAAAGCGATAGTAAAATAGCGTGGGGAGCGGGCTTAGGGCAGCGGGGGCGCTTTAGAGCGTTCAATTTAAATATTTTTATTTTTGTATGAAAATCTGATGAACTAAAATATGATGAACTTTTAAAAGTCATAGAACAAAAGTTGTTGATTATGATGTTAGTAACATATTCCTAAGAGGTTGTCGGTGTTTTACAAATAACCCTGTATATTATTGGTTATTTCATTGTTGCCTATGTTTTTTGTAAACGTTTCGAGACAGTTAATAAGAAAAATATTGTCAACTACACAATTGCGAACATACTTACATAATATGTAACAAACATAGGTAATACGGGTCAAACTGAGAATCTCCGTTTTAAAGTAGGTTAATGATAACTTAAAACAGCTACAAAAATAACTTAATATTTTAAAATGTATTACTAGTTCTTTTCACCTGACTTTTTTTCTGATCTTTTATTTAAACCATACATTACGCTTGACCAAAAATATTTTACATCCTTACCGACTACGGAACCGTAAACTGTGCGCTTAGACATTGGTTCAATGGTCGACTGTGCGTGGTCCGACACGCACCGTAAAACCTGGCAACTTTGCCCTTGAGGTATGACTTTGCCCAGCTGTGTATTTTTTAAAAAATTTGATGCATAGCAAATTTGTCTATAGTTAGGAGTATTATTTTGCCTGTGGTAGAAAATTGATTATTTTTCTGACAATACCAAGTGACGTAATGTCACCTATGTTACTTCCGTTGGCTGTCAGGAACCTTTAAAAGTTGGTATTGTTTTTAGCGGGCAAAAACCAGTCAAAAAACTTTATCAAAAAGTGATAGTTGCAGATACAGTAGGTAATTAATTTTTTTACCACCGTTAATATGTATGAAATGAATAATATAGACTGGTATTTCACACAAAACATCTCATAAAATTGTAAAATATATTGATGGGCAAAGTCACATGCATGTTTTTTGAGCATGGTTGACGACATTGCCCACCAATTTTTTTCTCGTAGGGTTGTCACCTGTAATTTTTAAATTTATTATAATTTTAAGAGGTACCTATGCACAAACTAACAGAACGCTAAAAGAGAAAAACTTGTAAATGTTTTGGTGGCTTCTGATGAATAAGGTTGTCCAATGACCAAGTTGGACTAGAAAACGCTAGTTTTTAACAAATTGGAAGAAAAGAAACCTGCTGTTACATATTTAATGGAACAATTCCCAGCAATACATGTGTAGAACTATTTATAAATAGGCATTCATCGAATTTGTTAGTTCGAACAGTATCTGCAACTGGTGACTGTCTTCCGACATATTGTGTAGATGTTTAGTCACATATTTTGTCTTTTGGCTACCTTAAAGTTAGTAATATATCGTAGCAATATAACTTAACTGGCAATATACCGTATATCTTCATTTTGTATCCATTACATATTTATTGAATTTATGATTATCTCAATAGAAATATTCCACATCAAAAACTTTATCATTAAGTATTTAAATGTAGCATTTATTCAATGATGACAGCCCTTAGACATTGACCATTATGGTAAGAAAAATGTACTAGGAGGCTTTTTGACCTTGCCCACTCAATTTTGAAGGACAACGAATATGTTCATTCATCTCATAATTTGATACTATACTTTATGGCCCTGTATTTATATTCAGCCATTTTTAAAATAATGATACGGTTTATAGTATCTGAAATATTACAAGTTGGCAAAGTTGCCAAAAACCTGTGATTCTTTGCCCAACAATTATAATTGTGTTTTTTACACACACAAATTCATTTTTCTGGATATTTTCAATAATAAATATCGAGATATGAACATATAGTATTGTGTGGTACAAAAATAATATGAAATACATTAACGTTTTCGGAAATAACTCAACTAATGCAAAAATACTCTGATTTTTTGGGCAAAGTTGCCAGGTTTTACTTGGTCTTGACTTGACTCTTTTCAGTTTACATTAATTTCTAGAGCTGCGCGTCCGATTTTCGTAGGCAACATATAAAAAAAACAGATTAAAAAATAGTACATTATGATATGTGTTCTATGTTGGTCATTACGGTCGAGGCGGTAGTGAGCGCGCGATCCGCAGGCGAGTGCGATAAGTGAACCGAGTGTGTAATGATCAATGCACACGCGTTTCATACGTAGTTTTTCAACACACTTGCGAGGAAAATAACAGACTTTAAGTCTTTAATACAAAAGAATTCGCGAAAAATGGAGCGTGGGTTTCTTTGTAATGTAAACATATATAATTTATCTGTGGTGCCCGTGGCCGAGTTAGCTATGCGCGCGCAGGTGAAAGACTACAGGGCAAACAGACTAATATTTGAAAAAAAACTGATTATTTTTGTGTTTATAACATAAATTAATTGTAAGCGAGAGATAAGGAAAACAGCAGGATGCAATGAATGGTAGAAAATAGGAGAACGACAGAAAATCTGCGTGCAAAAAAAATATACTGAAAAAATATGACAGTACCAAATGTGATAACAATGCCGCGGGGTGGCGCAACGGTCGGCCATCGTGACACATTAAACAATATAATTTTATGCGTTGCCTACATTAATTCATGTTAATTTGCTGACAAAATTAAATAATTTAATGAAATGAAATGTTTATTTATGACATTTTAATTAACAGTTTATTTATTCTATTTTTATAATAAAAACGTTTACTATTTTTGAGGCGTAAAAACGATTGCCTAAAATTAAAAAAAATGTAAAATGAAATTCGTAGACGTAATATCATTAATCTGTGGTACATTTTACCGGACTAGTCCGTAATAAGCTACCTACATTACGAATTTATAAGCAGTCCAATATGAGCCACTTTATGAGCAAGTGTGTTGAAAAATTATTACCGTAAACCGGGGTTACTCTGATCAATTTCAAAATAGAAATGTATTTTTCTCTTGAACTATGAGAGAAAAAAAAACAAATATCGATTTTGATTTCTTTATCTACCTATTTCTTGAATAAAATTATACATAATTTATCTCATTAATTTCTGAGAAAAAAAATGTTGGTGATAAATGTTAAACTATGATTGGGGTACTTTGATGTTTCCCTTTTTTCTAAGGAATTTGAAAGTAACCCCAATATGGAATAATTAATTACAGAAAACTACTACCGACAAATTTTTAATGATTTTTCATCAACCGGCAAGGATCTTGGCAAGGATCCACCCATCTACTACGGCCACAGATTAATGATATATGACTACGACCACAGATTAATGATAACTACGACTGATCACACGCTGACAATGACGTTCGATGCGGCCAATCGTAAAAAAATAATCGGAAGAATGCGTTCAGAATTCGTACAATTTGAGATTTATTACGAAACTATTTTTTTATTAAAGTTACCCCAGGATTCAAAGTAACCCCGGTTTACCGGTACTGTAGTCTATCGAAGTGTTTGCATGCCATTAGTTTTGTAATAATTAGCTAATATCGTAGTAGTCGTAGTAGGTATATTAGGAATGCTGCAATATAAAGAAAAGGGTATGTCATAAAAAAAACGAATGACATGTAACCACATTTAATCGACAGACTTCTAACATGGACAACTAACTACAGTACTATAATACCTTTTGTTAAGGTACAATGGAAATATTATACTTACGCCTTTGGCATCCTTAGTTGACACAAAAGCTAACTTCGATATATTCACCTCTTCAGTCGTCTGCAGAATATTTTTCACAATTTCATCAGACGGTGTAGACTCTTGCTGAAATACTGATTGATGAAATAATAAAGGAATAACTTCCTGTTCTTTCGTTTTTTCAAGTTGTGGCTTATACTTAAAGATGTTTTCGCCAATGATAATCTCTGTCATTTCGGTCGTTCTCATTCGTTTATTTTCATAACATACTGCGTCAAATTCTAATTCAGAATCAAGGCAAAGTGGACAAAGTGCTGAATTGCTAGTATGATCTTTATGAGCTTCTATAATTTTAGGGTCGATATCACAAAGTTTTGGCTTTAACCCTTTTCCGGGGGCAGATTGTTTTATTTGAACTAATTTTAAAATAAGATCGTCAGAGGATTTATTATCCACAGCTATTTTACTTATACGCAGATCCTTTTTACTTTCAACTTTTACTTCTTTTGTTTTTTTGGCTTCTAAATCTCTTGCTTTCTGTGCCTCCGCTTCTTTTTGTATTTTCATTTTTAAGTCTTTTTCCTTTTGTTTTTGAAGTTCTGTGTTTAAGTTTTTCATTGCAGCTCCAGCTTTTATTTCATCTGCTCTTTTGGCTGCCAAATCTTTTACTTTCTGTGCCTCCGCTTCTTCCTGTTTTTTCATTTTTAAGTCGTTTTCTGCGTTTTTTGTAAGAACTGCTTGTATTTTTTTAAATTCAGCTATAGCAAATGCTTCGTCTTTTTTAGACAAACCTTTAGGTTCGTCTTCATAGGATTTTTCAGTAACTGGTTTGCCATTTGCTGGCCTTTCTTTTTCCTTTTGTTTTTTAAGTTCTGTGTTTAAGTTTTTCATTGCAGCTCCAGCTTTTATTTCATCTCCTCTTTTGGCTGCCAAATCTTTTACTTTCTGTGCCTCCGCTTCTTCCTGTTTTTTCATTTTTAAGTCGTTTTCTGCGTTTTTTGTAAGAACTGCTTGTATTTTTTTAAATTCAGCTATAGCAAATGCTTCGTCTTTTTTAGACAAACCGCTAGGTTCGTCTTCATAGGATTTTTCAGTAACTGGTTTGCCTTTTGCTGGACTTTCTTTTTCCTTTTGTTTTTTAAGTTCTGTGTTTAAGTTTTTTATTGCAGTTCCAGCATTTATTTCAATTTCTTTTTTGGCTGACAAATCTTTTACTTTCGATGCCTCCGCTTCTTCCTGTTTTTTAATTTTTAAGTCGTTTTCTGCGTTTTTTTTAAGATCTGCTTGTATTTTTTTAAATTCAGCTATAGCAGATGCTTCATCTTTTTTAGACGAACCTTTGGGTTCGTCTTTATAGGATATTTCAGTAACTGGTTTGCCTTTTGCTGGTCTTTCTTTTTCCATAATGCTGCCACTTTTTTTCTTAGTAGGCTGTTTTGTCTCTTTAGTATTCTCTGTTCCACCTTTAGAAGACTGCGGTTTTTTTGGTAAAGGCTCTGCTATTGCTTCAGGTTTCTGTTGCATTTTAGCTGACTTTGCTTTCTTTTTAATTGAGTTCTCAGGCTTTTTGGCGAAAGCTTCTTGCTCTTTAATAGAGTCTAGGGTTTTTTTAAATAGTTCTTCTTGTTTTTTCATGAGTTCTTGGTTTTCCTTTGCTTTTTGTGCCATTCCCAGTTCTTTAACTGATTTTTTTACTTCGGTTATTGCCTTTTTTTCTTGCTTAGCTTCTGTATCAAATTTATCTTTTAGTTCAAATTTTGAGCCCTTTTTACTTTTTTCTGTAACTTCATCAACTTTTGTTGTTGATTCAGGTTTTGCTTTTTTGTCTTTTTTTACGTTCTCCGATACTTCATCAAGTTGTTTTATTGGTTCCAATTTTGATTTTAAATCTTTTTTTGCTTTCTCCAATACTTCATCAAGTTGTTTTATTGGTTCCGGTTTTGATTTTAAATCTTTTTTTGGTTTCTCTGATACTTCATCAAGTTGTTTTATTGGTTCTGGTTTTGATTTTAAGTCTTTTTTTGCATTCTCCGTTATTTTATCATATTTATCTTTTGGTTCAGTTTTGTGTTTTAAGTCTTTTTTGGCGGCCTCAGATTCTTTAGTCTTTTTACCTTTTATTTCAAACTCTGATATTAAGTCACTCTTTTTATCTTTTCTTGGTTTATTTTGCTCATTTTCTTCTTCGCGTCTTTTCCTCTCGTTTTCACTTATTAGAGTTTTTTGTTCGTCCGCATATTTTTTTTGCTCTTCAGCTGCCTTTTGGTTTTCTTCAGTTTGTTGTTTTTTTTCTTCAGCTTGTCGTTTTTTTTCTTCTTCAGCTTGTTGATTTAACTTTTCTATAGTACTTTGAATAATCTGTGATGAACTTTCGCTGACTTTAAGAAGCTGGATCTCGGTTTTCATTGGAAAAAAATAACTAAATTGCCTATGAAGAATATGTTTTTCTTTGTCACCAGTTTCAATTAGTGTTTTACTTCTAATTTCTGTTTTCATCATACGCTTTTTCGGTATTTCCGTTTCGGAACTAAGTGGATCTCGAGTTAATTTAAGATCAAATTTTCTTTTACTTGGCCTTTTTACATACTTTACAGATTCATCAAGGTTTTCCGGAATATTAACTATTTTTCTTTTTTTTTTGGCTACATCCATTTCGGACTCATCGTAGTATTCTTGTTTTTCCCGGGTTTCTTGTTGTTCCCATGGTGCAATTTTTGGGATTTCGTATATTTCAGGTCTATGTGATACAGAATATGGAATTCCACTTTCTTTTTCAGGTTTCATCGTACGTCTTAAGCTGGGGTCATGTATTTTTTCAATTGAATCTATTATATCCTCATATGGTTCCACAAAAGTTGCGTCTGATTCAACAAGCATTGGTGGAACAGCAAAAGTTTTCTCCACCGATTCGATGGGTTGAGCAAAAACTACAGATTTTTCTAGTGTATGACCTTCTCTTAAGTTTGTGTCTGATTTATGTATTTCTGGGTAAAACAGTTGTTTGACTTCGGGCTCCCGTCTAGATTTAGGCGAGTGTTGAGTTTGACATAATCGATTGATTTGTAAAGCGGAATATGCACGAATTTTCTCTTTTTTCGGGGTTTTGGGCCTTATTGCACCCCTGAGAGGATGCCTAAATTTTGAGAGCCATATTTTAATATATTTTTTGGTATATTCTTTCTGTTCACCTTTAGTTAATATAAATTTCTTTACTATTTCTTCGCATTCATTACATGGCTTTTTGATAGATTCTGCTTTTATACGGCAATGATCGCATACGCCCATTACATTCTTCCTATCTATTGACGTTACTTTCTGCAACAGTTCTTGAGCACGTTCAAATATTTTCCTACATCGCGGGCAGCTTATATCGTTTTTTTCTGAAAACAACATTAAATAAATTGTGACTTTAGCAGGTTTGGCACTAATTAATAAACCTATCACTCGTAATCGGAATTGCATCACGTGTAATTTCATGAAGTTTCAATACGACCTTTGTCCAACCACATACGCAGACGCGGTATACTGAAATATTTTCTCATAACTCCGATTTGAAAGTGATAAGCAATAGTGTGCGGATCAGACATAACATATACCTACGTAACCTAAGAGAATGCTTTTCGTGAACTTGCTATGTTATAAATTTCTGCCACCTATTTAAAGCGCTCTGCTCATGAAAGGTGAAGATTTTCCATCGAAATGGGCGGTCTGCCTAATGTCGCACATTTTTATTTTAAATTCTTCTTGTTTCATGTATCAATGTATGTAATTTATTTATGAAATAACTTATAGCGAGCAAAATAAACTTGAACAAGTTAATTTAGCCGAAAATTGGTCACAGTAATAGCACTGATAATGATAAAAACATGATTTCGATGAGAAGTCGTTAGAATGACGACGTCGACGTCTATACGACGACAGATGTCTCTAGCTATAATCGGGCGATCAAACGAGAAAATGTGTTTTAAAATGAAAATATTAATTTTAGGGACTTACACCCATATTCTAAGACGTTCCTCCAAAACTTACTCGACTCATACTTGACTCAGAACGGCCTCGAAAACTCCTTCAAAATTAAATTCTAATTAAATTAAATTCTTAGTCGCAATTTCGAGTGAACTTTGAGGTTCCTCGACGGAGTCAATACGTCATAATTTGAATTATCTGCATCGCGCAAATAACGCCGCATTTAATAATTGTAAGGATTATCGTAAGCATATTCGACAGTCTTCAAAATTCATTTTTATTACATACGAACTTTGACAGTTCCTTCCTTAAGGTAGGTTCCGAGGTACCTCGAGTTTGACAGATGATTCCTTACCTCGACTAAGGAAATATCTCGAGTCGAGGACGTTTATGTCAACTTGGTAGTGAGTAGAGGTGTAGTCGAGTCGAGTAAGTTTTGGAGGAACGTCCTATAATATAGGTGTTAGATGTGAAGTGTTATAATATGGCATCTTATGTTTCAGTTTTGATCCTGAACAATTTTTGCATCCAACAACAGCTCACTCCATTATTGAAATAATTTAACAATTAAAAACCTATTGAAATAAAACTGACCCGAACGCGATGACGTCATGACCTAATTGAAGGCGCATGGCCTAATTGCCTTCTGGCATCTCCGCTTCTTTTCTGTAATGTTTTCCGTAATTTTTGGGGACTGAGTCACCCTCGTCCGTGGGAAGGCACCCTTAGTTCGAAACCCCACACGTGGTCCCCGGGTGGTGCCAATCAGGTGACAACCTACTGGTGGTAGGCCTCGGCCGTGGTTAGTGACCACCCACCGGACAAAGCCATGCTGCCAAGCAGCCTAGCTGTGTTCCGGCGTGTTGTCCGGTGACACCGTTCGGGAAAACGGGTCGGAGTAGTTGCTTTACTGCGGCATGACCGTCTTGCTATGCGTCGTTGCGCTGCATCGGGTATCTGGTCGTGGAGGGTAGCGGGATCCGAGGCACGGTGCACCGCTGGCCGACCGCAGTTAGTAGGGGGTCCAAGTAGTGAGCGAGCCACTCACGAAAGGCTGCCCCCCAACTTATGAAAAATCCCGGGGTGCGCCATCGTGCCGGTTGGCGACCGGACGAAAGGGCCCGATGGACACTCCCGGGGGGGCTCGGGCGTCCCCGCAGTCTCCAGATCAGTTCCCCAATAATGAGGCATTGCGGCGCATGTCTACTGGCCAGCAGCGTGGAGCCTCACTCCACTGCCGTTTTCCCACCGAATCACTCGACGACACCCATTATGCAGCACAAGAAAAATAAGAGTAAGGTTACACAGCTGCTGCACGCCCTTTCATTTAAAGTGCACTTCACAAACATCCGAGGACTGCACTCAAATCTCGTACCAGTCCACTATCACCTAGAGACTGACAAACCTTCACTCTTGTTCATCACGGAGACGCAGATCGGGGGTCTGTCTGACGTGGCGTACCTATCGTACCCAGGGTGTACCCTGGAGCATAATTTTAAGCCTCGAGCTGGAGTGTGCTTATACGCCCGTGATGACGTCTCCTATCGGCGTCTCCGTCAGCTTGAAGACTACGCATTCTCTGTGCTGTGGGTAATGGTGGATATAGGTATCGAGAAAATTCTCTATGCCTATGTCTACCGATCGCACAGCGGAGATGAGGAGACGGCCAGGCTCACAGAATACCTAAGCGAGGCGGCGGAGCCGGCTCAACTGAAGTACCCTACAGCCCGATTAGTGCTTCTGGGGGATTTTAACGGCCACCACCAGGAGTGGCTATTCCCATACCGGGACACTGACCATGCTGGGAGAAAGGTGCGAGAGCTTTCGCTAACGTTAATTCTTACCCAGCTGGTCCAGGGGGCTACGCGGGTACCTGACGTTGACACGCACACGGCCTATTGCTTGGACCTTCTGCTGACAACTGATCCAGACCGCTACTCAGTAGCGGTTTCGTCACCTCTGGGTAACTCCGATCACTGTCTGGTGAAATCTGTATCTGTTTACTCCCCGCCCGATCTCAGCCCTAGAGGCACTCGGCGGGTGTGGCGATACAGGTCGGCAGATTGGGATGAGATGCGGTCTTTCTTTGCATCTTATCCTTGGCAGTTGATGTGTTTTACGTCTGATGATCCTTCGACCCGCGCGGACGCTGTGACGGAGGTGTTGCATCGGGCCATGGAATACTACATTCCTTATTCCGATGTACCACTGTCCGGCAAAGCTCGCCCGTGGTTTGGGCCTCAATGTGGTCGTGCAGAAGCCCGTAAACATGAGGCATACTTGGCCTGGGTTGATGCTCGACACCGCAAAGCAAAGGACATTCGTAGGAGGAAGAAGGCGTTTAACAAGGCTGCCAAGTCCTGCAAAAAGGTTCTTCAGAGGGCTCGCTTTGACCACATTAGTCGAATAGGGAACAAATTGGCTTCGTACCCTGCGGGTAGTAAAGCGTTTTGGTCCCTAGCTAAATCGGTTGAAGCGAACTTCTGCCGCCTCTCACTACCCCCACTGCTGAAATCTGATGGGACGCTGTCTCACACCGCCGAAGATAAAGCTAACTTGTTTCCTTATCTGTTTGCGGAGTCTTCACGTCTGGATGCTGGTAGCGCGATACCTCCAACTCCGTATAACTGCGCGACATTTATGTCGGAAATTCGCATTCGCCAAAAGGAGGTTCGCAAAACGCTACGCAATCTTGACGTGAACAAGGCCAGTGGCCCAGATGGTTTTCCAGGCATAGTCCTGAGGACTTGTGCGCCTGAGCTGTCTCCTGTGCTGACGCGCCTCTTTCGTCTCTCTCTTGAGACTGGTCAAGTGCCGAAATCGTGGAAGCTTGCCAACGTGCAACCCGTGCCCAAAAAGGTAGTCGTGCTGACCCTGCCAACTATAGGCCCATCTCAGTTACGTCCATACTCTGCAAGACCATGGAACGTATACTTAATAGTAGGCTCCTAACGTACCTAGAAGCTAATGACCTCCTCAGTGACCGGCAATACGGATTCCGCCGAAACCGGTCTACTGGAGACCTTCTAGCGTACGCCACTTACATATGGAGTGAGACCATCGAGAAACATGGGGAAACGCTCGCCGTTTCCCTGGACATCTCGAAGGCTTTCGACAGGGTTTGGCATGACGGCCTTATTCGTAAGCTTTCTTCATTTGGCTTGTCCACCGGTTTCGTTGCGTGGTTGTCGGACTTCCTGAGGGATCGTTCGATTCGAGTAGTCATTGATGGCTGCTCATCAGATCGAATGGCTATTAATGCTGGTGTCCCCCAGGGGTCAGTGCTCTCTTGCGACGCTTTTCCTGCTGCATATCAACGACCTGCTTAAACCCGGAACCTTTGGGTATGCAGACGACAGCACTGTGGTAGAGAGCTACGTAGCCAATGCACGGACCAGTGGACCACAAATCCAGTCTCTGAGAGAGGCCATGGTCGAGCGCTTGAATTTTTCATTTAAGGCAGTCTCCGATTGGGGCGATGCCAACCTGGTCAAGTTCAATGCATCAAAGACCCAGGCGTGTCTGTTCTCTGCCAAAAGGAGGCCATTCCAGCTGGCTCCTACTTTTCGAGATGTGTCTATACCGATAACTGACCATCTTGAGCTCTTAGGCGTTACTCTTACGTCAACCCTCAACTTTGGCTCCTATATTGAGTCCAAAGCTCAATTGGCTGCTAAAAAGCTAGATGTCCTCTCGAAGGTGCGGCGGTACTTCACATCGGAACAGTTGCTTCAACTATATAAAGCACAGGTTCGTTCGTGCATGGAGTACTGCTCGCACCTTTGGGATGGCTCAGCCACATACCAGCTTGAGGCGTTGGAGTCCATTGAGAAGCGTGCCAAATAGCTCATCAGCAACGACTCCCTTGTTCAGACCAAGCTCCAAAGTCGGCGCAAAATTGCTAGTCTATCGGTTTTTTATCGGACACATTTCGGAGAGTGTGCTTCAGATCTGCATGATCTAATACCCCCTGCCCTTTTTTCTATCGGACGGCCAGAAGCACGAAAAAGCGCCATCGGTTCATGGTTGATATACCAAAAACCCGAACGAAGCGTTTTGATTCCACTTTCATTGTGAAAACCGCCAAACAGTGGAATGCGCTTCCTGAATGGGTGTTCCCCGACAGTTACAATCTGGGTGTCTTCAAGTCACGAGTGAATCGGTTTCTTCTGGGCAAGCGTGTTCCATCGTAGACCGCATCATCGCTTAACATCAGACGGGATGGCGGCCAACCGCAGGCCTAGTTACAAATAATAAAAAATAAAAAAAGTAATCCATGTTACTACTGCACTATAAGCTGAATTACTGGAAGAGCGTGTTTAAAAATATTTCGAATTCTGCCAATGCATATACCTAACACATTACTCAATGAAGAGAAAAATAAATAAATAAATTTAATAAATAAATAACATGATTTGATTTATGATATGATTCAATTATTTATGTTCATATAAATATCCCATATTGTTTGAGAGTTTTAATCGATTTTCAAATGTAATTTTATAATCGATGTTTTTATTTTCATACTGGCCATATTTCTTATGGACTCGGCACGCATGATCATTTCCCTCTGCCAAGGTACTAGATCAAACTTCATCAAATTGTCTAACACGTTTATAAAAACAACTTAAAGAATCGATTTTTGACACAGTCAGAATCGTTTTCACTTGGTATGGAGCTCCGTGAAAAAGTCGACCGCTGTGTTAACCTGTGTAAGATTAGGTCACACACCTTCCTGCTTGGGAAACGCAGCGCTGCAAACTAGTCACGGCGGTCGGCGTTCTGTCCATGGTCGGGAGCAAGGGTGCGTGGGAAGCCATCGCCTCCTTTTGCGAGGGGGTGATGGCGATCAAGGAGGGAGCGGAGAGAGAGAGGGAGCTGTCTGCTCTTCTCCATTTCCGCGCCAGACACATCGGGCGCCGGAGGACGCGCGCGCGTGACCAATTCCGACCACCCTAGTATGTGGCCTGCGGGCGGTGGGTTAGGGAAACGGCCACCACATCAGTAATAGGCCCGAGAAGACGGCGCGCAGTGTTACGTGCGCGCTTCTCAGGAGGGTGTGGGGCAAAGCCCCACAGAGGAGAGGTCCGCCAGGGGCTGGCGGACCGGGACCTGCCGGGGTTGCGGTGCATGCTTTTGCGAAACCCGCGTCCCCGCCCGAACGGTCAGGGGGAGGAACACCCGGTAAGAGTCCGATAGACCCCCTCGCCTTCCCCGGGCCAGGGAATGCCATGAGGATTTTCCAAAGTAGAAAAAAAAATCAGACACCTCTAATTTACACAAAGATGGAGTTACATTTCATATACAAGTGTTCCTGATATACAACTCGTCGGAAATATCTGCGAACCTCGCTGGAATGCGCTTCCCCTCGCGCTTCCCCGCACCTCTGCCCGTTATCGTCTATCCAGTACCGTTGCCAACGCAAGCGCCGACGCACGTGTATTATTTTAGCTTTCGTAATCGCATTATTGTTTATTGTGTATTGTTGCTCTGTTTGGTGAAATATTACTATTATTAAAATAGACTACTTACAAGATGGGTAAGACTATACATAGTGCCGAGCAGAATTTAGTGCTCAAAGTAATTAAATTCTTTGACAATGAAAAACAACATGGCTGTTTCACTATCCCGGTTGAACAAGCAACAAAAAGGGCATGTGCAGCAACTGGTTTATCCAAAACGACCATAATGAAAATAAAAAGTGAAGCAAAAAAATTACAAGTTTTGTCAGAAACAGCTAGAGAGGCTAATGTTCAGGAAGAGATGACGTCCTTCGAAGAAGACCCACAACCTAGTACGTCAGCTTCAGTTACCACGGACACTATTCAGCTCTCGACACCAGAGAAGAAGCGTAAAAAATACAAAAAGAAAATTGATCTAGATAGTTTTGATTTATGTGCTATACGCTCTTTAGTTGAAAGTTTTTATACCACAAGAAAAGAAATACCTACATTAAAAAAGATTTTGAGAATAGCCAAGCAGGAGCTGAACTTTCCCGGCCAAAAAGACGCCCTAAGAAATATACTAGTAAATTCTTTGGGGTACAGGTTTAAGAAATGTAAACGTAAACGCGATTTTTTGGTGCAAAGACCTGAAATAGCAGCCTGGAGAGCAAAATATTTAAGGCGATTGAAAGAAAATGACGAACGTGGTGTCGAAAAGAAACCAGTGACCTTCATCGACGAAACCTGGATACATTCACACTACACTGTCTCGAAATGTTGGCCAAATAGTAGTGATTCCAGTATCCGAACCAATCACTCTCCTGGTCAGCGCTGGATTGTGGTACACGCAGGCAATGAGAATGGTTTCGTACAAGGTGCCGAGCTCCTCTATAAATGTAAGTCAACAACCGGTGATTACCATAACGAAATGGATGCGTCAAATTTTACAAAATGGATCGAAGAGAAATTGATACCGAATCTTCCACCCAACGGTATAATTGTCATGGACAACGCGCCCTACCACAGCAAGCAGGCGAATAAGTCGCCAAATTTCAGTGCACGTAAAAACGTAATGCAAATGTGGCTGCAAGAACACAACATCGAATTTGACGTGAAAATGACAAAAAGAGAACTGTATATGTTAATTAAAAGACATAAGCCCGAGAAGGTATATTTCATCGATGAAATATTTAGATCTCATGGACAAGAGGTATTAAGTCTGCCACCCTACCATTGTGATCTTAATCCAATTGAGTATATTTGGAATTTGATGAAGCAAAGGGTGGCAGACAAAAATGTAGATCAATCAGAAAAAGATATAGAAAGATTAACAAAGGAAGCGATGCAGAGTATAACCCCGGAAGATTGGAAAAAATAATGCAACCATGTCGATCGCTTAAGAGATAAGTTTTGGCATGCTGATAGATTGTATGAACTTGAGGAACAGGAATTAATCATTTCATTAGGAGGAGAAGACAGTGACAACGAAACTGATGACAACATTTTGAGCGACAATGAAGAATTTGACAACAACGACAGCGAAACAATGTCTAGTGTTGAGGCTTTTTAAAAATTTAAAAGACTGTTTTTGAAAATGACTGAGTAATTGTTTTAAATTAGAACTTTAATGTTAAATACCTGCTAATTAAATGGCTTGAAAATTATTTGATTTGATTTAAATTTATTATTACTTACCCTAGAATAGAAACTACTAAAAAAGCATTTCTAAAAACAAGCTTTAATAATATGGTTTCTTGCATTTATTTTTTCCAATATAAAAGCGTTACACCATTTTCATTCCTCTTACCGTCAAAATGAACCTAGACACGCTGATACATTAAAAAAAAATACAAGCAAACCTACAAGTTTGTTTCTAGAAATGTATTTTTTATTTTACATTTATTTTAAGGCGTTGTATAAAAGTATAAAAATAAATAGGCACACAATCAAAAAATATATTTCTTTTTTTGCATCTCGATTTCTTTGCTATCACTCCAGTTTGCATGACGTCATCAAGCCAGGTTCGCAGATATTTCCGACGACTTGTAATTAATACCTTCTTTCTATTAAAATCATTATAAGTTATTACCAAAGTCAAAGTCAAAGTTTTTTATTTCAAATAGACCAGATTTCAGGCACTTTTAAAACGTCACGACTAGGTGCACGGTTCCAAAAGGTAGGTTCTATGGAGAAGAGCCGGCAAGAAACTCCATGAATACTCTTTTTAAAATAGTAGTTCATTACAATTCCATTACAGTAGTGTGAGAAATAGAATGAGAATAATGCAGGTTAATGTAACAAATAAACTCACATAAGAGTAACAAATAGAAAAATATGCCTTCTATGATTGCCATAGCAGTTAAGAGCTGACCAGTCCCGACAGACGGCACCCGTTCACGAGCATGACGTGCACATCCGCATCGGTCAGCTCAACCATATTATAGGGAACTCAACGACCGGATAAACAACGCCACCATCAGCAAGACATTTAAGTGAGCATGACAGACTCATATTACCAGACAATAGGCAGTAATATGATATGATTATAAGCGTATCACTAATAGCTGCATGATGCTCATACTTTACCGTAAATAAAGATCGAGAACATTATCATTTTAGTAATTGAGTACGAAATAATGGTATCGGTGATGTGACATTTCCATTGAATTTTATTCTATGGAATTATGTTATGTAATTATGGAATTATTATGTTTTGTGTGCCTTTTAGTCTGTGCTAAATAAATGTATTTTCTTTCTTTCTTCTTTCTTTATCTCATTAGGAGAAAGTTTTAAATTGCAAAGCTATAGTAAAAAAGAATCAGTACCTAGTGACCAAATTTACACCATCAGAGACGACTCTCCACGAAACTACAATTTTTTGATTTACGTTATCGAACCTACTGCCCACAACTTAAATTCTATGTTTAAATAACCATTAATACATTATTTTTTATGACGACACGAGACTAGTTTTATATAATTTTTGCAATTTTTGGTTTTATTACTAGGTACACAAGATAAGAATTTTGATTTTCAAAAAACTAAACTAGATAATTTCGCCATTTTGAACAGTGTTGGGATAGTATTTATTGGTTTCTTTTTCGGTATCGATAGAAATATAATTTATTATTATAGTGATCATAGTTTATTATATATTCATCATCGTCTAGATCATAGTCTATCTTATATGTATATGTAAAAGGAGAAGCTGACTGACTGACTGACTGATCTATCAACGCACAGCCTAAACGAGTGGGGTTAGAAACTTGAAATTTTAACAGTAGGTTCATTTTGTGACGTAAACATCCACTAAGAAGGGATTTCTCAAAATTCAACCCCTAAGGGGGTGAAATAGGGTTTTTAAGTTTGTATGTAAGTCGGTCATTTTTGAAGTAAGAAGCTTGAAATTAAATATTAAGGTTTTTGGTTAGAAATAAACGTACACTTATTTGAGCATTTTTGAAAATTCAACCCTTTAAGGGGTGAAATAAGTATTGAAAGTTTGTATGAGAAATCTGGTACTTTTGAAGTAAGAAGCATGGGGAGAAACTGACCGACTGGCTGACTAATCTAGCAACGCACAGCCTAAACCGCTGGTGATAAAAGACGGACGTTTTGGATTTTTAAATGTCACTTTAAAATGGACTTAACGAGGATTTCAAACTTCACGCAAGCGAAGCTGCGGGCAAAAGTTAGTTTTATATATATATGTCGTGGCCAGATCACAGAATTGATCACTTCATGATGTGGCCAACCATTTCTTGAAATGGTTGTATTTCATGAAATGGCCAATATCCGCTGATATGATATGGTCTGGCCAGATCAATGAATAATCAGCGTTTAACGATATGAGTAGCTAAACGCACGGCTACTTCATGACATGGTCAAACATTAGTGATCATATCGTAAAATAGTTACATTATCCACCGTTAGAGGCGCTGTAATCGTTTTGTTGTTGTTGTGCATCATGGCGGCGGACAAGTGTTCTGTAATAAAAATAAAGAAAGTAGGGTGACCACGCAACGAAAATCAATGGCAATTCTATGATCTGGCCACGACATACATACCTGCGCCAAATCCCCTCTATTGTTAGTGAATCATTTGGATTAGGATAGGTTAGAACTGTGACCATTAAAGCGCGGTAATCGGGCAGGTAATGCGGTCTAATTACCTGATTCCCAATCACTGCTGCCCAAAAGTTTACTTAGTGTAAACTTTTTTATTTCAAGTAAAACCTAAAAAAGATAGAGATACGAGACCGATTTTACCTTATAAGAGTGAGATAACAGATTGAATAGGTTAGTCAGGTATCATTTAAGCAAAAAAATAATGTAAATCATAATTTTGAAAATTTGCCTTATGTGACTCGATTCACAATTCTAGCGAACTTACAAAGTTGTTAAAAGATTTTTATGGCATGTGGCACATCATTAGCTAGAGGATAGACTAGAGAATTTTTGAGAGAGTTGGAAGATCCCGGTCGCTTTTGTTTTTTTTTGTAACCATGTAAAGTCACAGTTTTAATTTAACTTTTACATATACCGAAATTTGCGCGTAAATTAAAAAAAATTACATGACTAATGACACTAGTTTTGTATTTAAAAGTACTCTAAAACAATACACATCTAAATAAAATTAAAATTCAGAGTCTAGGCCTTATACTTTTTTAAAATGTGTATTTGAATGTAAAATTTGGGTCTTTTCTTAAAAGAAAAATAAAAAGTCGATAAAACAAAATCATGAGAAGGCATGAGAAGTGTTAAGGGGCCTGAAAGGATAGCAGATGACCCCTTCAATATAGACCCCTTGACTATTTCAATTTGGCACACGATGCACCAAACACTCTGTATATTAATCTAACTGTCTTATAGTCGTATGTTGATGAAGTATTTGACCTATTAGTGTGTACATTTTTTACAAGTGTTGATGATTTCTATATGTGTGCGTTCATAATTACACAAAATGCACTTGAGCAGCACTTGTGCAGCAATATCTATGTAGCGGTTACCTCGCCCCCCTCAAAAACTGACAGAGATTTTGGCTCGTAGAATTGTGCGCGTTACTCGTCCATTGGTTTAATAATCTAAGTTGTAATTGAATACTTAAAAAAAAAGTGATGAAACTATTGACATCAATGGCTGAAACGAGATTGAAATTACGATATTATAAATATTATACTATTTCAAATGACAATTCGACGGTGTACTTCCCCAGATTATTAACCGACTTCCAAAAAAAGGAGGAGGTTCTCAATTCGGTTGTTTTTTTTTATGTTTTTACCTCACAACACCGTCATTTATAAACTGATTTGGAAAATTATTTTTTTGTTTGAAAAAGTATTCTTTCGAGGTGGTCCTATTTAAATTTGGTGAAGATCTGGTGGGGAACTTCGGACATAGAAAATGGAACTCTCAATAACGAACAGTACACATAATGCGATTGGGTTACAAGCAGCGTATTTAGTAGGTGCAACCATGTTTGAATGATGGCCACTAAAAATAAAAAACATATTAACACATATATGTATATCTTGTCGGTCCAAATACCCGCATGGCTAGTGAATGGCAGCAGCGTCACCGGAGCGTGAGGAACTGGTCGTCAACACACTTGACCACCGTGGTTGCTCTCGGCATCACCTCTCACCTCCATTTTTGGGAGAAAATTATATACAGCAGTTACAGCGAAAGACTGAGTAGTGAAGAAGATTAAGTATAAGAGTTTACCTAAAGCTGACATTAAAACAGGTGTGATTTTCTCGTCTTTCGTATTGTGCAAGATAAACATATCGTGGGATGTGTTACCAGCACTTTCAACCACTTCACCTTGTATTACCTGTTGAACACAATAAAAAAAAGTTAGTGTTAAGTACGATTCACACCTCACACACACAGACTCACACCACACACACACATTCATACTCTATTAAAATCTAAATTTATATTTTAGAAACCTAGAAGGGGGAGGGATCTTTTTGCAAATTTTGAGTTATATCATTAAGACTCCTAGACCAAAAATTATAAAAAAATAGTTTTTAAATCTTTACTAGAAGCTCTTTCAAATTATACCTAACACCTCAGACCAATAAAAAAGTAGGTACAGTCAGAGCCATCCGCACGCGTGCGTGAGGCAAGCAATATGAAGATTATTCGGTCATATGAAGACGGCCGCTCGTTATCTCGTTCGTCTGCCACGACTGGTGTAGCCAAACAATCGATAGTTTAAATCTAAAACCAGCTACTCCATCGATAGGTTTATCGATAGTATCGGTAATATCGAAGCTCAGAAAAATAATATTATATAGTATTGTTTTTCTGAGCTCTAATATGGAACCGATCACACTTAAAATCTATAACAAACAGTCACTTCACTTGTTTCACTCAGGTCGTGCGTGACCCACGACCGAGCGACGCGGCGACGACGGCGCGTGACGTAGTTCTTGTGAATATAAAAAATGCGAAATTATGCCGTCCTGACTCCTGTAACATAAACTGCTGCAAAAACATTTTTGTTTTCAAAGATTTTTTTTTTTTTTATCGTTGGAAAATCCTCATGGATGTCCCTCACCCGGGGAAGGCGAGGGGGTCTGCCGGTCTCTTACCGGCTAAAAACCCACGGTGTTCCTCCTTCTGACCGTCGGCCAGGGTCGCGGGATTTGCCTAAGCATGCACCGCAACCCCGGCAGGTCTTGGTCCACCAACTGCTGGTGGACCTTTCCTCAGTGGGGCCCCACCCCACGACCTCCTGAGAGACGCGGGGGGGCACCCCACATCACCAGCGCACCAGAACACATGGCACGCCGTGACCACCCCGGCGCCCAAACAAGCACATGGGCGCCAGACGACCCCGTGTCTGGGCACCCTTGGTCCCCCTGCGACGGGTCAGGTTTAGGGTTGCCACCTTTTTTTGTTGCAGTTAAAGTACATTGGTTATTATAGGTAAGAAAAAAAAAGTAGGTACACAGTTTCAAAATAAAGTACAATTTATTTTTCTTTCGTTTATTCATTGTATACACGCTTAAATTTTGATCGTTTTAATCCCTTGGACTGGTGGTTTAACTTACAAAATACTATTCATCAAAAGCTTGCACAGCATTGTAACTCTTAAAACAAAGAAAATAGCAAGTGATAACATAATACTCGCAAAATGCATGAAACCAGCAGTAGCGCCACGAGTTAGTTACCTACGTCGGCGTCGGTCGTTGCGTACCTAACTACCTAACTCCGCCCGATCAAGTTAAGGTTATTGACTCGCGCTCAGCTGAGATTCACGTAAACAAATTAAATGATTCCAAATTTCCCTTTATACTTTTACGGGCTTAGGACCGTCATAATTGCTTTGTGCCTAGGTTTCGGGCCATACCTAATACTATTAAAAGAATTATGCTAAAAGCGGTAGGTACATGTAAAAATAAATCCCTACAGGCCTGCTAGTTATGGCGTATTTAATAATGTGGAATCAAAATTATTTACAATGATTTAAAAAAGAAAAAAGTTCTAATTACTTACACGATTTAAAAAAAGTTCTGTTACATACCTACCTAAATCACCTTTGATTTATTTAACACTAAGCGACACGTAATAATTGTTCATAAAAACGTGTACCTAATCAAATGATTAAAAAATAATTCTGTTATAAACCTAATAATTAATCACCCCTGAATCATCACTGGCTAATACTTCACGATAGCTTAATAATTGTTCAAAGTGCAAACCATTCCTTTCGAGACATAATTTTGCACGTTTAATTAAATTGTCTTTTAATTTCAATATGTAATGTCTCTCTGTCACTTTATAAAACATCGAACGCGTTTACTATCGCACTTTTCATTTGTACACGAGTTTGATGCTCGTTTCTGTACAAAAGATGGCTTCACAAATAAAAATCCAGCGGGGTAAGGTCCGGGCTCCTTGCTGGCCAAACAACTGGACCAACCCGCCCAATCCAGTGATCTCCAAACACGGAAATCAGGTGATTACGTACATTATGCTCGCTTCGCTGTAGACACCGAGCCGCCTGCGCATCAAAACCCGCGATTGCGTAAAATTGCACCATGGCAAGGAACTCCAGGTTGGAGTACGCGTAATTACGAGACGTCATTACTTTCGCGCGACAAGGATAATCTTAACAACAACACACCGACGACGTCATAGATAAACTGAATTATTTACATGACGTGGTCATGTACTCCTGTGCTGCCCTTGGCGCGCGGGGTGCGCGGGGCGCGCGCCTATTGCATTGCCAATCAAATAGGGTTTGGGGGCGGGGTTTGGTCTAGGATTGGCTAATTTTTGTGAGTCCACGTTGACTGTGCGTACGCGTCATTGTTGCTAGAACCGAATGGTGCCTACTAATGGTTCGCATAATTTATTCACTCATGCGAAAATTAATTCGAGTTTTTTAAAAAAAAGTACTTTATTTTTTAATTTTATCTGTACAAATCGATAGTGTTTCATGCACCGGATCGACCCTCCACGGGATTAAAACGATCAAAATTTAACCGTGTATACATATAAATTATATTTTAAAATATTTCCACAAAAAATATAAAAAACATTTAAAAATATAAAAAATAGTAGCCCACCGGCATCGGGAACAGGGTCCAAGCTACCGGTGGTCAGGGCCTCAGAGAGAGGAACTTCCTGACAATACGTGCCGTGTCCAGAAGTACCGCTTTCTGTATCAGGCCCTTGACCCAGCTGCCCAACGAGAGCCTCATCAGGTGTTGGTCGAGGCTCTTGGCTATTAAGCCATTGGCCGTAACGACTATCGGCACAATGACTGCTGAGTCAACCTCCCACATGTCGACAACCTCGTGTGCCAAGTCTTGATACTTAATTTCTTTATCTTTCTCGGCTTTCACAAGGTTCTCGTCATGTGGGACAGTGACATCAACAATCATTGTGAGACGCTCTGATCGATCTATCACCACTATGTCAGGCTTATTGGCAACAATAGTCCTGTCGGTGATGATAGATCGATCCCAGTACAATGTGATATGACCATTCTCGAGAACTGGGTCGGGCACATACTTGTAGTATGGTACTTCTGCGTCCACAAGGTTGTATTTCAGAGCAAGTTGCTGGTGGATAATCCTAGCCACTAGGTTGTGTCTGTGCAAATACTCGCCGTTAGCAAGACGAGAACAACCAGAAATAATATGTCGAATGGATTCACCGGGACAGTGACATGCCCGACAGATGTCAACCGTGCCGTCCTTCACAATATATTTCCGGTAGTTGTTCGTCATCATAACTTCGTCCATAATTGCACAGACAAAACCTTCGGTTTTCCCAAAGAGATCACCAAAACGTAGCCAGGCTACGGACGCTAGGAAATCTACATCGGGCCCATGAAGGGCCCGGTAGAAGCGTCCGTGAAGCTCCTTGCTCTGCCATACCTCCCTGCGGCCATTAGTATCTAGTAGGTACTACAGGCTTGCGCCAGTTCTCTTTAGCCAAGGAGAGCGGGGTGAATCCTTTGTCCACTGCGGCTACATCACGATGCATCCCCACGTCGGCTTGGAGGAAGTACTCCCTGAGGCTGCACACCTCGCGGTTGTGGAGGGTGTTAGCATTTAGAAAGTCTCGACCCCCACACTTCCTCGGAATGTACAGCCTCATCACCGATGAACGTGGGTGATGCATTCGGTATGCAGTCAGCAGCGCACGGACCCTCCTATCCAGGGCGTCAAGTTCAGTCTGAGTCCACTTGAGAATGCCAAAGGAGTACATCAATACCGGCATGACCCAACCGTTAAAGGCGCGCACCTTATTTCCGCCTGATAAAAGACTTTTAAGTACTTTTTTCAGGCGGCCATAGAAACGCTCCCGTAACGATTGCTTCATGTCGGCCTCATTTATGCCTAACGCCTCCGACATGCCCAAGTATTTGTAGGTTTCGGCTGAGGAGAGGGATGGCGCCCAGGCGACACCGCAACCTACTTGGCCGCTACATCGAGGGCTTTCAGGCCCAAGCCCCGACGAGTAGCCCCTCCTCGGGTTCCTCTTCGCTTCACCGTGGGCCTTCACTCCACGGCTACTGAGCAACATGACATTACGTTAAGTAGAACATGATGTACACGTGTTTGAAACTTTGAAGCGCTCTCCTGTAAAATTTGTCATTTATAGTTACGGGATTATTCGTAAGGACCGTCGGTATAAAGGTGATTCTCAGACGGCTCAAAAAAGTGTGCCCAGTATGAAAAACCTATGAAACGAATTAGTAACCACATGATATTTTTTATACGCTTCAAAATATTAGGGGGGACTGTGTCCTTTTTTGGATAAACTAAATATTATAAACATGTTTAAAATATGAAAGCCTTGGAAATCTTGATCTCAGTGTCGCGTCCGCACCCCATATTGCGGCATTTTTTTTCTCTTTCTATCTATAAGACATTATGCTATTATGGTAGTTCACTAACACCTAGTTAGTTACTAGCATAACTTATAATATTATCAAGCAAGAATACGTATTTAGTAGATAAGTTTCAAGTGATTGCTTTCGCGTCCGACGTTTTGAATTAATATCAGTGGCGCTGATCTGCTCATAGATCTTGTACTCTATAGCTGCGAGTACTACCTATTGTTGTTAAGTCAGAGAAACTATCAGACTCGGTCATACCCAGTCACGCCGCATCTGTGACGAGGACAACATGCTTGTACGTCCCCGTGCTGCCCCTACAATAAGGTAAATAATCGTTTTCGTTGGCTTGGTATACCCATAAAGTTGATGTCGGTGAATTCATTTTATCCTTAACCGTTTGACCTATTACTTTAAAATATTATAAAATGTTTGTTTACTTTCAAGAAAACTTACAAAAATCAACTTTGGTGGTCTTTTCAGAAATCTTCAGCGTTCAGGCGAGGGATTCCAAGAAAACCATAGCAGGCTTGGGCCTTAGCATTAGCCTGATTCGCTACCTTGTCCAGCCCACTGTGGCTTCCGATCGAGAATATTACGGGATAATGTGGTCAACCATTCGTTTGTCATCTAACAAGCTGATATGAGTACCCGATACCAATCCGAAATCTGGATTGATGTAGGTTTTTGACAGAAATTCAATAGAAGTAATGTCAAGAACCTACATCCATCCAGAGATTTTGGATTGAGATCGGTTATTAATATCTCGGCCGTTAGATAGTGAAGGACCTTCCTTCATTGTAATATTGTATTAGGTATGTCGGAGCAGATCGGAGAATCGAGATGCATCAGTAGGTGCATCTGACGCGATTGTAAATATAAGGTCCAACCAAATTACCTAGACAAACTTTTACACAGTAGGTACGTTTAACTATGTAATTATATCTATGCAAAAAAAAACGAGATCCAAGTGTTTTTTTTTTCTAACCAAAAAATAGGTAATAACATTTTAAATTGCCTGTACCTACTCTACAAGAATAAACACATCCATTTTTTATGGATCGACCGCAGCTACTTCCGCGCCGTGTTTTACCTAAACAGCGAAGTGAAAAATGTTAAAAAATACCGGCCAAGTGCGAGTCGGACTCGCGCACGAAGGGGGCAAAAAAAGTAACGTTTGTTGTATCGGATCCCCCTTAAATATTTATTTTATTCTGTTTTTTAGTATTTGTTGTTATAGCGGCAGCAGAAATACCTCATCTGTGAAAATTTCAACTGTCTAACTATCACGGTTCATGAGATACAGCCTGGTGACAGACGGACGGACGGACGGACGGACAGCGGAGTCTTAGTAATAGGGTCCCGTTATACCCTTTGGGTACGGAACCCTAAAAAAAGATTTAAAATATTTTGGTTGTAAAAAAACACTAACGACCGACGCGACGGTCCCTACGTATACTATCCAAACTACAAAATCTCAGTTTTTTTTTATCTGCTTAAAATGTGTGAAATTATGTTATCTTAAAGGTTATAAAATAATACATTTTTATGGGACCAAATGGCAACTATTCCGCATCAAACTAAAGAAGAATCACGTAAATCGAATCATAAATCTCAGCGTAATCGGTATACCTAACATAATAAAATAAAAACTGAGATTTTGTAGTTTCGATAGTATACGTAGGGACCGTCGAGATATGTTTAGTTAAACGTACTGAACACTGTGTAAAAGTTTGTCCAGGTATTTTGGTTGGACCTTAAATTATGTATTAAAGAAGTATTCACTTACATCTTTTTCCGTACGTGTGGTATGAGTGTAGATCACCAAGCCGGTGTCTTTATGTTCTAACAGTTTATGAAACTCTTGGTGCTCCGTGTAGCATGCACAAAAAGCTCGTTCTCTGTATATAATAAAACATCGTATTAAAAGAAGTGTCGGACAACAATATGTTAATTTAACTCGTATGCACTTACCCTTCGACTACATCCATACCTAAAATAAAATAAAATCAATGAGTACCATAAAAGCAACGAAAATACAAATATAGCTATGTACATCATTGAGTGAAGTAGGAAGTAGATAATAAACATTTGTCAAATTGACAATTTTTCTTTCTTATCTATACTAATATTATAAAGCTGAAGAGTGTGTTTGTTTGTTTGTTTGAACGCGCTAATCTCAGGAACTACTGGTTGGAATTGAAACATTATTTTTGTGTTGGATAGTCCATTTATCGAGGAAGGTTATAGACTATATTATTATAAAATCACGCTACGACCAATAGGAGCAGAGCATAAATGAAAAATGTTGCAAAAACAGGAAAATTGACCACCCGTGCGAAGCCGGGACGGGCCGCTAGTCTATACTAATATTATAAAGAGGAAAGATTTGTATTTTTGTATGTAACGAATAAACTTAAAAACTACTGGACCGATTTCAAAAAATCTTTTGCCTTTAGAAAGCTACATTATCACTGAGTAACATAGGCTACGGGTGGAGCCGTGAGGACACGGCTAGTTAGTAATAAAGGTGAACACAGACAAGGTATGGTATATTAATATACCTACTCCGCTTTTGGAATTAGGTATTATAATGTTACTGGAATGCTGACAAGTGCCGAAAAGTTGGTCTAGAAAGACTCTTTCTCTTTCTTTTTTCTCTCTTTCTTTTTCTCTTTCCGAAAGAGAAAACTTCAGGTCGTGGTCGTGGTGTCCTTTTCTAAATAACAAGATGAGAATACATTTTACTTGAAAAGTAGAACACGTTGCAAAAGTTAAAAATATTAAGTACTTACGTTATTAACGGAATGTAATTGTAAGAATTTTATTGAAAAATGGTAAATAGGAAATATAGAAATTACAGATAGATTTATAAGAGCTAAATATTGGAACTTATCGAAAGTCTATTTCCTGTCGGTAGTAGGGAAAATTACAGATAGAAAGAATATAGCCGTTTCTATGTTATATAATTCACAGCTTTTAAGAAATAAAAAAACAGAAATGTAGATTTTTATTAAAACAAACTAAAAGTTAAACATGATTGAATAATATAGTTTTGTGTTTTAGATAAATAATACCCCACAAAAATAAATAAAAATAGATCATACTTCTTACACAAAGAAACTTAATTTTGAATAAATTACACAACCTAGATTCCCGCTTACACCCACTTACAACATAAGAATTTACCATCTTATCACGTTTCGAAAAAACAAGATAAAAGATTTAATCCAAACTCTTTTAAACAAACTGCCAATTTGTTCAATAAAGTAACTTAGTGTTGCCGGCACGCAAACTTCAATAATTACTGCTGTCCGAATATTATAATAATCGGCCGAGTCTTAATACCTAGCCTGGCCATAAATACTGTTACAATTAAAAATAAGAAAGATATTACATTTGAATTTGGAATCTGTCATTTTTATACGATTGTTCATTGAGTTTTCTAATTTCGGGGCCAATACTAGGGTTGCCTAACTATCGATAGTTGATGTATCGATAGTTGACCTTGAAAAATAGTCACAATATCGATATCCCTATCGATACTATTGAAATTTTACAATACTATCGATACTACCGATAGTATCTATCCAAGAAATTGAGCAATACTATTGATAAAGTGCAATACTATCGATAGTATCGATACTATTGGGTATTGATACTATCGATAGTATCGATACTATCACTATTATGGTGTATTTTACTGCAATCACTGTCGAAACTATCGATAGTATCGATACTATCGATAGTTTTACTACATCGATATTTTACCATAATTCAATAGTATCGTGTTGGATTCAAACCTTTATTAGTGACTTATGCAGAAAAAGTGAAGTTAACCATCGAATTTACTAATTAATAATATTATCCCTGTCAGTGACTTTTTTTTTAAATTGGTAAGTAATAATCCTTACAACATTGTATATTTTTACTTATAATACAATTATTACACTTAAGATGAAGGGCGGCATTTTTTACGTTTTTTGCATATTACAACGCTGTTTTAAGTTGTAAGTTCATAAAGTAATAATTGCCGACATATTGTTGATATATTTACTTAATAATAATCATAATCCATGTCAAAATTCCGGTGCAATACTATTGACTTTGGGTAATTATCGATGTAGTAAAACTATCGATAGTACCGACAGTATCGATAGTACCGAGTGATTGCAGTAAAATACGCCATAATAGTGATAGTATCGATACTATCGATAGTATCTATACCCAATAGTATCGATACTATCGATAGTATTGCACTTTATCAATAGTATTGCTCAATTTCTTGGATAGATACTATCGATAGTATTGTAAAATTTCAATAGTATCGATAGGGCTATCGATATTCTGACTATTTTTAGAGGTCACGATAGTATTGACAACCTATCGATAGGCAATCGATAGTAAGGCAACACTAGCCAATACATCGTTCAATATTTTGCGATATTAAAATGGAGTGGGGTGATAAAGAGAACCGAATCGCTGTGATTGCATTACACAAAGTTGGTATGGAGCCAAATGCAATTTTTAAAACTCTCCATACGTTTGGTATTAGTCAAATGTTTGTGTACCGGGCTATTAATAGGTACAATGAGGCCTCCTGTGTTTGTGACAGAAAAAGATCTGGCCGTCCACGTAGTGTTCGTACGAAAAAGGTGGTCAAAGCAGTAAGGGAAAGAATTTATCTCGGGAGATGAAGATAGCACCCAGAACCATGTCGCGTATTTTAAAAGATGACTTAAGACTTGCAGCCTAATGATATTATATCATTGTTGCAGCCTATAAGAGACGTACTGGTCATTTTTTAACTGATAATTTAAAAAAGAATAGGGTGGTAAAATCGAAACAACTACTGAAGCGGTACGCAAAGGGAGGTCACAGAAAAATTT
Organism: Amphipyra berbera; assembly: GCA_910594945.2. Classification (NCBI taxonomy): domain Eukaryota; kingdom Metazoa; phylum Arthropoda; class Insecta; order Lepidoptera; family Noctuidae; genus Amphipyra; species Amphipyra berbera. Next base: position 9,213,665 of record OU343122.1, on the reverse strand, counting down.
TGTTTGTTTACGGATGAGAAAATCCTTACAATTGAGCAAAATTTTAACAAACACACTGACCGTATTTATGCTCAAAGCTCTAAGGAAGCTTCCCAATTAGTCGACAGAGTGCAACGTAGGCATTATCCGACTTCAGTGATGGTTTGGTGGGGTGTTAGCTATGAAGGAGTGACTGAGCCATATTTTTGTGAAAAAGGTATCAAAACATCGGCACAAGTGTGTCAAGATACCATTCTTGAGAAGGTAGTTAAGCCCCTTAATAACACCATGTACAATAACCAAGTATGGTCCTTCCAACAAGACTCGGCGCCGGGTCGTAAAGCTCGGTCCACGGAGTCTTGGTTGGAAGTGAACGTTTCGGACTTCATCAGAGCTGAAGACTGGCCGTCGTCTAGTCCCGATCTTAATCCGCTGGATTATGATTTATGGTCAGTTTTAGAGAGTACGGCTTGCTCTAAACGCCATGATAATTTGGAGTCCCTAAAACAATCCATACGATTGGCAGTGAAGAATTTTCCCATGGAAAGAGTGCGTGCTTCTATTGATAACTGGCCTCAACGTTTAAAGGACTGTATTGCAGCCAATGGAGACCACTTGGAATAAGCTTTTTATATTTTTAATTGTTTTATATTTATGTATTAAACTAACACACTGTAAAATAAATAAATATTATTTGCAATAAAAAAAAAAATTCTTCGTGACAATATTTATGGCAAGACTAATGCGCAAAAACGACTGAATACTATTAATTCACTACGTTAATGAACAGTGGTATGTGCAAGAGGGACACCACTACGTATCTATACTAACATTATACAGCTAAAGAGTTTGTTTGTTTGAACGCGCTAATCTCAGGAACTACTGGTCGAAATTGAAAAAGTATTTTTGTGTTGGATAGTCCATTTATCGAGGAAGGCTATAGGGTATATAACATCACACTACAATCAATAGGAGCGGAGCATAAATGAAAAATGTTGCAAAAACGGGAAAAAATATTCCTTTTGAGAAAACCTTTCCCTACCCTATCTACAGTATCTACTACCCTACTTCATCTTTTGTCTTCATCTTTTATCTTTATCTTTTACCTTTATCTTTATATCCTTATGAAAAAGTTCGTCCGGGAAATTACTACCACCACTATTACTGCAGTCAAGCAGCGTTGTTGAGTTTCCAGTATGAAAGGGTGCCGCTGAGTTACAGGACATGGTGACTGCAACTTTGTAATAATGTGTATAGTCTGGCCATTTGAATCTTTACATAGTATAAACCAAAGTCGCTCCCACTGTCTGTGTGTCCCTATGTATGCTTAGATCTTTAAAACTACGCAACGGATTTTGATACGGTTTTTTTTAATAGATAGAGTGATTCAAGAGGAAGGTTTATATGCCCCACATTAGTATCTACATTGCACCCGTGCGAAGCCGGGGCGGGTTGCTAGTAGGCTATATGACATCACGCTACGACCAATAGGAGCGGAGCATAAATAAAAAATGTTGCAAAAACGGGAAAAATGTCCACCCGTCCGAAGCCGGGACGGGCCGCTAGTAAACAATATATTAATTAAAACACATAAAAGTAAAATTTCAATGTATGTCTATGTAGTGTATTGTAACTGAATATTCTATTTAAGGTGTTTGCATAAGGCTAAGTCCATATGACCGCGCGGAGGGAGCCGCGCGTCGTGGCGCGGTAAGAGCATTCACATGACGGCATATGTACGCGCGGCAGTCTGGCGTCAACATTGCTTAAGAATGAACGTGGAGGAGGCAATTTGCTTATGGATTTTATACCGAAGGTTGAGACGTCGCAGAACACAAAGACGATACTGGGTTTATCCCATTTTAAGTGAAAGACTTTCTTCAAGCCTTTTCATTACTTTATATCCCGACCTGAGACTACATGAAGAAAAATTAAAACTAATTCTTCCCAAGATCTTCTTTTTATTATTTTATTCGAATATTCCTTGGAGTTAATATTCCAGATAGCATCTCTTTTTTCAATCTCGTCGATAAGCAAATCGATAGATACAATGTCGTCTTGTTCGGTGGTCATTTTTTCCTGAATCTATGTGTCTATCCGTCTCAAATCGCGCGGATCAACTGAACAGGTCGGTACAGATTTGTAGAACTTGAACCGCGCGGTGCCGCGCCGCTTCTCGCGGTTCAAGAACTAGCGCGCGGGTCAGAGCGCGGCGCGCAGTATCGCGCGGTGATGTAGACAATACTAGCTGTTTACTTCGATCTTGTACCGCGCAGTCGAAAGTTCCGCGCGTCTCCGCGCAGTCATATGAACTTAGCCTTATTCCTGTTACACGTTGTATAATAAAGATTATGGGATATCCCAAATAATTTGAATTGTATTTAAGAAAAGATTGTTCATAACCAACAGTTATTGCAATAATTAGTAAGTTATTGACTCGGTGCCACATACGAGTAAAAATGGCTCATGAGGATGCTGGAATTGCATAAAATAAATATAACTCTACGCACTTCTTATTGTCGTGTATAGGGCAATGGAGGTCGTTACTTCGCTATCCAGGATGTCAGCAAATTCGGGAGAGAGGAGAATCGATTAGGATCGACTGTGGTATATTCCAGGGCGATAGCCCGAGTCTCCTCTGGTTTTGCATAGCCTTGAATCCTCCAAGTACATTGCTAAAAGAATCAGGGCTAAGCCACCGGTTGAGGAGAGGAGTTTAAGTAATATACCATCTTCTTTACATGGAACTCTTAAAACTGTTTGCCCCCACCGAGTCGCGACTGATGGAGTTACCTAGGTACTAAAGGTAACTGAAAAGTTTAGTAACACTATCAGGATAGAATTCGTTGTGGACAAATGTGCAGTCCTGCATGTAAAGCGAGTGAGGATTGTAGGACCCGAAAAACTTCAACTATCGGATTCCATACAACTTAGATCCTTCCCCCAAATGAGACCTACAAATACTTGGTTATGTCGGAGGAGTTAGGCATTATGAGGCCGATATGAAGCAATAGTCGCAGGAGCGCTTCTTTGGCTGCCTGTAACAAGTACTGAATAGTTATTTGTTATACAAGAGTGCAAAGTTGCTTTTTAATCGCGTGCTCAATTTTGAAGACCGGGCAAGCGAAGGATTCTAAATTTGATTCAAAAATTAGAATCCTGAGCGTTAGCGAGGGAATCAAAAGAGCACGCGATTAAAAATCTTTGCACTCGAGTGCAACACGTAACTTTTCATCCCACCTCAGCGAGGAAATGACTAAATGCAAAAAAATCATTTACAATCACAAGATACCTACTTTTATTTCAGTTTAGGTACCTATTAACTACTACAATATGATAGGTAGGTAAGTATTACAGAATAATCTTTAAATTAGGGGAATTATAAAACGATTGAATAAAAAAAAACTTAGCGACTGATGATGAGGTACTGTTTCAATAACTTGAGCGGTATGATTTTGAGTAAGCAAAAAAATAATTAAACTAACGACGAATATTGATTAATAATAAAATCCAGAATGAGCTTACAAAAAGTGGGTTGTGATTAATCCATTTCAGATATTAAAATTCCAGCCGTGCGACTAAATTACAAAGTGAGCAACTAGAAATACAGAGAGGGCAACTTCAATATTAGAAACAGTTTGTCAAATTCGTAACGTCTAGGTTAGGTTAGGTTAGAACTCCGACCACACAACGCCAGATTTCCTCTTTTGCAAAGGCAAACACTCAAGCAAATATTAGGTCGCTCAAATATTATGAAGCTTCTCATTTTGTATTTTAAGTAACTCAAATTAGTGTTTGTAAGTTGCTGTTCTGTTGATTTCTCGTCACTCGCAGTCAGTCGCTCACTTAGTAATACTATACCTACTTAACGTAAATTAATTATTTTTGTCACTTAAAACTTTAATTTACAGTCACTCGTTTAAATACTACCCTTTAAATTATAACAAATAATACTTAGGTATAAATAAGAAAAATTGAAAGTAACGTTGCTACAGTTACCTATGTTGAATGTAATATTTTTGTTAGGTATTTACTGATGTACTATTTCAACACACTTACTCATAAAGTGTCTCTTATTGCACCGCTTGTAGGTTCATAATGCAGCATACTAAATACGCGTGCTTTTTACATTAGCGCACTAGTGCATTTTACATCACATTTTTTTTAAATCTTGGCTAAGTGTTTTTATGTCAAAGAAATAGTAAACTTTTTGTGAATAATTAAAATATGATAAATAAACATTTCATGACATTAAATTATTTATTTTTGTCGACAAATTAACATTAATTCATTTGTGTTATAAACACAAAACTATTCGGGTTTTTTTATATTAAGCTGTTTGCCCTTTGGTCTTTCACCTGTGCGCGCATAGCTAACTCTGCCACAGGCACGGCACGTGAAAAAACACACACAAATACTTATCAAAATAACCAACTTAGCTTGTTAGTATGTACTATTATTGTATTAGATACCTAAACTCCGTTTGTTCCCTTGCAAGTGTGTTGAAAAACGTCTATGAAACGCGTGTGTATTAATTTTACACTCTGCTCCCTTATCGCGCATGCCTGCGGTCCGCGCGCATACTACCTACCGCCTCGAGTGTAATGACCTGCATAGCACACTTGTATCATAATGTACTATTACCGGAACAAGATGCTCGCCTTTAACGGTTAGGTCATGCTGGTCTTGATGTACCTACTCATGTGGATTCAGACGGATCTTGATGCCCTGGATAGAAGGTTCCGTGTACTATCTAGGTACTGACTTCATATTGGTTATCTATATCACCCACGCTCTTCGGTGATGAGGCTTTACATTCCGCGGAAGTGTGGGGGTCGAGGCTTCTTAAACGCTAAGACCCTTCACAATTGCGAAGTGTACAATCTCAGGGAGTATTTTGTCCAAACTGAGGTGGGGATGCACCGAGATGTGATCGCAGTGGACAAGGGCCTCCGCTCCCCTTGGCTAAAGAGAACTGGCTCAAGTCTGTAGTACCTACTTAGTACCAATAACCGCAAGGAAGTATGGTAAAGCAAGGAGCTCCACGGGCGTTTCTATCGAGCCCTTCATGAGCTCCATGTTGACTTTTTAGCGTCGGTATCCTGGGTACGTTTTAGTGACCTCTTTGGGGAAATCGAAGGTTTTATTTGTGCAATTATGGACGAAGTTATGATGACGAACAATTATAGAAAATATATTTTGAACCCGAGTTCAACACTATGGAGAGTTGGGTAAGATATGTATTCCAAAAAAGCGCGGGCGACGTCTCGTCGGTGCCTACGTTGCTGTACCTACCTACGCATTTTTACAAATGTAGGTAAGCTCTTTTTCGGTACATTTTCCGATCAATCCGTGGACTTAGATGTTATGGTAAGGTACGCACACAGAGTACTTTTGGGTACGCATAAACCTACGCTTTTGTCCTTGGTCTAAAAAAGGTGGAGAAACATTTTTTTGACCATTTATAATTAATTCAATAATATTATTTTTCCATAGTCTATTCACACGAAGATAACGAAAATGGGGTGAGTTTCGATACATTCCTGAAGAATTAAAGGGTTTTAATAAAATTAATGTTACGGTTAATATAATGTGGATGGCTAAAGCTAACTTTATCCAGATAAACATAGGTAGTTCTATCCAAAACCATTAGATTAAGTACGAATTTATTGCAAACTTCGACGACATCATCCAGCTATTATTGGATAATGTTAACTTTATCCAGACGCAATTGGTTAAAGGTCGGTTTACAGTGGCTTTTCATAAAAACGATTGTCTAATTTTGCAAGCATGCAGTTTTCCTGAATGTTATCTGCCAGACGACTTGCTTTATCGGTCCTTCGCTTCACTCGCACTCTCGCTCATCGCTACGGTCGGGAAGGCGGCGGCTGGCTTCGCTCGTCACCTCTCACTCACTAAGCGTTGCCCTCAAACGCTTGCTTCACTTAGGACCTACATCGGGAACTTCTGGCTCCACGATTAACAAAACCACTCTAGGAGTAAGACAAAGTCCTAACTAGGTGGAGTCGGTACTCTGATTCGGATTAACATAATTATGTTTCGACCTATTTTTTTATTAATGTGAAGTCGAGGCAGGTTCTAAATAAATTAAAGTTTTTTCTTTAATACATGCGTAACAACTACCATTCATTTTAGATAATGCTAACTTTAACCACACGTGGTTCATCCAATAGAAGCTGGATAATGTCCGAAGTTTGTAATAATTTCGGACTTTATCCAAGGGCTGGTGACAGAGTAAAGAGCTGATGATCTTTCAATCAATCAATATCTTTACCTTGCAACGGCTGAACCGATTTCGATCAAACAAAGCCTATAATCATCTCAGTGGCGTAGCGTGCCTTGGCGGGGCCCCGTATAAAAGTTTGTTTGGGGGGGCCCCCAAGGGAGGGTAAAGATTTTCCACAAAAGAAAAATAAATGTTTGCATAAAATTAAAAGAAATATTTATTTATCATAATTATCTATCTGTCACTTTTTCCAAAATTTTTACAAACAATTCAATGCCTTTTTTTAAATCTAATTCCTAACTAATTCCTTGCCTTTTTTTCGGCAAACTGATTTATTAAGGCCCGATTTTACCATCGTCGGGTAGCGTTTATTTGAGGAATAAGCTAGACGTATTGACAGAATTTCTATACAAAAGCTGTCAAAATGACAAATTTATTCCTAGGGTAAAAGTTTTTTCTAAAGTTTCTGCCTCTATGGACAATGGTGACAGGTCTGACAGTTTTTATTAATTTTTGCTTACGCACATTGGGGGCCCCCGTGGCGCGGGGGCCCCGTATAATTGATACGGCGGTAGCTACGCCCCTGAATCATCTTGATTAAACCAGTACAGGTTGAAAGATTTTCTGTTAAAAACCATTCAAATTATCTGAAAAATATTTAATTTTAAGTAAATTGCTGCTCATGAACTTTAGGCGATTGATTTACGTAGACTCCTACTGTTATATTCTACGAATTGATAGTTTAATTAAGTCGATATTATACCTGAGCCACCTCGTGGCAGGTCTATATAGTTAGCTCGGATCACTTATTTATTCTGGAACAGTACCTCAGAATGGGGCGACTTACCGCCTTTACGTATACTTACATGCAAACTTATTGCTATTCTTAATAAGATCACAGTAAACTGTTATTAATTTATTCAGTCCAATACTTAATTTACAATACTTTTAATTCAAATAAAATATAGTAACTTAATCTTTCTTTTTCTTAAATAAATTTAAAAGTTTTTGGGTTAGTGAGACAGGTGTTCCCAGAGGCTTGAGAACCAGCTCTTTCGTGCAGATGTTATGTAAAGGTCCAAATGCCAACGCGACAACTGTACAGGCAAGGCAAATGACGTTGTATGGCATACTAAAGTCTGGAGTAGGCAGTGATACCATAGCACCATTTGTTCTGAACACAATTGGATACCCTGAAAACAAAATAGAGTTTTAACATAATTCTAGTTATTCTAATTAATAAATTTAAATAATCAAGAATGATCATTTGAGTCCCACTAACAATATTTAGGAAGGAGAAATAGTTAAAAAAATACTTATTTGTTTTTTTTTTATGCAGTAGTAGCAATTAGTGCATAAGTAACATAATTATTTCTTTTTTAACTTATGAAATTATTTAATATCATTATTGGGATTAATTAACCATTTTTATATTGTATTCTATTCCATACTATACTTACACATCTTTGATGCATTAACAAAAGAATCAAATGAAGTGCCCGTAATAGGTAAACTTGTGTAGTTTCTGGCTGTAGGTAAATTTGCTGAAATTAATGCTGAACCAACATAAAACCCATGATTGGCATCAGGTGGATATTCCTGCCATTTCAAGAATACAAATTCAAAATCAATTGTGATAGTAGTGGTTGACTTTTGAGGTAATTTTATTAGGAGTTCTAAATGGTATGGCTTCTGTCTACTACGGCCTGGTGAATAATATTGAGACAAAACTAAATTACTTTCAGCTTCACCATTAATTCTTAGTGAACTCAGTTGTATAGGCAACCACCATGGCGCATTCTCTAAAACAACAACATTGATAGAAGTCCAGCAGTTGTTTGTTATCTCTGTCACTATTCCTCCAAACTCTTTACCATAACCAAGGATGTAACGGGTGAAGTGTAGTGGTGGGGGTATAGAAACAGGTAAATCTAATTTAGAATTATGTTTCACACCTATGTTTATCATTTGCCCGTCCGGTTTTATATTGTAGACTGCTAATTTAGTATCACTCCCACCTCTTTGTGATAATATAATATTGTCTGGTGGTGGAACCAATGTAAAGGCTTGCGTGTTGTTTGATGTAATATCAACATAAATCTTGCTGTCTGCAGACAGTGGACAAGCCCCAGGCAGACCTTGTCCAAACAATTTTCTAAATGACCAGTCATTACTGTTTATTATATCATAATCATAAACTAGACCTACTGCCTGTTTTATTTCCAGTTGAGTTTCAGAACAATCACTAGATTTACATATTTTTCTAACATGTACTCCAATCGAATGATAGTTAGTATTGTGAATCATTCTTGAATTTAACAGTGCTGAGAACCCACGACTTGATTCACATGGTAGAAGTTTCTTCCAGGGTGTCAAATTCTCTGTGCAAACAATTTCTCTAGGTAATGATGCATATCTCAGTTGTGAGGTAACATTTTGACTAGACTTCACTGCTCCCATCGGCCATAAAGCCATCTGAGGTGTCACTGTGTTAAAGTTATCAATGAAATTAAGAGAAGCGCAGAAAAGTCCAGAGAGTGTAGCACTTAATTTTTTCCATTGTGTATCTACATCTACAACATCAGGAGAGAACCAGGCATAAAGTTCTGCTCCAGGCGCTGCATCTAATACTGGGTATCCCCATTGGTCATGTCTCCACTGCCCTTCCGTCAATGTCAGATGAAGCTCTTCTACTTGAAAGCGAGATACAACTTCAGTCAATGATCGAGGTGCCAAGTGGGAATGAACTGCAAAGAAGACCATACATATATTAATTTAACATTTATAAAGTTTCATGAAAAATATATTACTTGTCACAAATTAATTTTTATCTTACAAGATGATGCGCCATCCACTAAGGTGACAAATTGGAAGTAGCTATAAAGATGTGTCGGTGGTAGAGGTTTAATAAATAATTCCTCTTTAAAAACATCACAACGCACGCACAGAAAAACAGTGAGAAAAATACTGTGACATAATAATTTACGGATAGACTCCATTGAAATATAATTTTTATGGTTTATAAATTTAATAAATTATATATTTTCTTCTTCTTCCCTCTTCCTTTGGCAACTGAATCGATGTTGTCGACTATACTGCCGGCGGCATGATTTTTGTGTAAAATTTAACTATTAGTATTAATGGTTATTATTCATAAATAATATAATGAATTAATGACTTTTTATTGACTTTGACAGTAGGCTAGGCATACACATATACTCTTTGGCTAGGCCACAGAACATAATACCTACTCAAGAGGCTAGGCTAAGTAAATTAGTGAAGTGTATAACAATCGATAACAATATAATTTGTGGTGTATAATCTATGGGCTAGGCTATAGCGTAGAGATGGGCTAAACCGTAAATATTTTAAACCGGGTACACCGAACGAAAAATATTTGCGAACCGAGTAGCAAACCGGTTTACTCAAACCAAATCGAACGTCTATTGAGAAATATGTCTTAGAATGCGACTTTAAATTCGGTTATGGATTTTGAATCGATTTGGTGATTCGGTTTAAGTGTTTGTTAAAATGAATAAAAACGGCAGTAAATTAAAATAAAATCTTTAATCAAATTCTATGAAAATAACAGTAATAACTCCCATTCAGTTATTTTTTATATTATTATAATCAATCAGTTTTATTAGCAGCATGGACCAGAATAGGAGGTTAGTGGGTGGTTTAGGGTAAACGACCTCAATATAATACAAAATATTAATATTATTACTTTTTTATTTTAGCACGTAAGTACCTAGTTATGCATCTCATAAATTAGAATGAAAATCTGAAAACAAACGTGTCGTATCGTGTACGTTGACAATTAATGAAGCGACGAGAGAGTCGGCCGAGTAGACGAGTTCGCAGTTAAAACTTAAACCATGTTGACAGATTTGGTTCGGTTTGACTTGAGTGTGACTCAAACCAAATTGATCCGGTTTGCCTAACCGAGTAGACACATCTCTACCGTAGCACAGTCGACCATGAAGTTGAAACAACGGCAAGCACAGTTGTGGGTGCTTGCCGTTGTTTGGCAAGCATGTTAAGGTGCATACAGTCATCGCGAGTACCCATATAATTTCTTACCCATATAAAATCTTTTATCGCGAGGCATGCGCCGCGCGGCGGTCGATGCATAAAAAATGAATGAGATTTCTTAGGAGTCTTCTTCTTCCTGCCCTTATCCCACACTAGGTGGGGTCGGCACAACATGTATTTCATAAATCCATGTTGTTAGAGATTTTGGCTTATTGTTTTATGACCGGCTGCCTGCCTGACATCAACCCTCCTTATTCTTAAAGAGTACAGGCAATTTAAAACGTTATTAATTTTTGGTTAGAAAGAAACAATTGGATCTCGTTTTTTGCATAAATATGTCTAGTAAAACGTATTGAATATTGTGTAAAAGTTTGTCCAGGTATTGTGGTGTCCAGCACTTAAGTGCTTATTACACTATTCGATTTTTAGGAAATCGGAAGGTGTGGATGGAGTTAGAGAGTTAGACAGTTAGATTCCGATTTAGGAAGGTCCCGATCGAAGGTTCCTAAATTGTTTACGATTTAGGTAAGTGTAATCGTATCGCTACGATTTAGAGCAGTGTTGCCAGATCGGATTTGTAAATTTACAGCAGTTTGAGTATATACTTACAGTATTTTAGTATAAAAATACAGTATACCGTAAAGTTAAGAGCGAAGCGAAGAGCAATAAAAAGTATATATGGAAAAGTACATAATGATAAAAAATAAATGTATACATTTTTTTCCCTGAATTTCTCAAAAGTACTATATCTCTGCATATTTTTTGGGAAAAATACTGTATTTGATAAAAAAAAGGTGGCAACCCTAGTCGTCGCTCCGATTTAGAATTCAATTTAGTGTAGTGTGATCACTAGCTTCTAACTTCCTAGTTAGAGTGTTCCTAATTAGATTTCCTAAAAATTGAATAGTGTAATAAGCACTTAATTCAACGTGCAGCAAAGCGCTCGTCGATCCAAGATGCCGCCTATACTCTCAAAACATTAAAAAATAGGCATCGCTCTGGCACTTGCTACGGTGCGACCAAAATGGAGATAAAAGAGGAAGACCTGGATTAAGAGGTGGTTGATAAACACTGCGGAACACTGATGACCATGCACACTGCAGGGAAATCGGTCCCAATTTCGCTACACACGCACTGACAACGCTCCCTAGACGATAGTCGGCCCTAAATCGTGAGCTCGCCCGAACCGATTTCTGAGTTAGGGGTAATAATAATAATACCGATTACGATTTGCCTACACACGAGGCGATCAAGAGAGCGATCATGGGCGTTCCCCACCACTCCCCTGATATTGCCTCTGATGTTAGGGCCGTGTGTGGGCGCTTTATGTGTCAACTGTAGAGATGGACCTATTCCTAGTCTGCATAAATACCTAATCTAAATAACTATTCCACCTAATCCCAATGATCATAAACACGTTACATGTTACAACGTTACTTGGTGATCTCAATTCGCCTATTCTATATGAAATCCTGATATAATAACAACGTTGTCACCAAGCGATTGTTGGGTGACCTTTTTTACCGTTCCCCTCGCTCTTCTATTTCTCCTTCCTATATATCGAAATTGGTTAAATAAAATAATACGTGTTTTGTATTTTATCATTCAATGATATATGATATAGGCGGATTGAGATCACCAAGTAACGCTATGTGTAATTTGTGTATAAGATTAAGATCATTGAGATTAGGTGGAATAGGTATTGTCAGAATTGGATTAGGTGCCGCCTGTTCTCGTAAAATACCTATTCTTCGGATCTGTTATAATAAATACGACCATCTCTAGTCAACTGCTGAACTGCGTACGTAAAATAATCGTTAGATTCTTATAGACGAAACTGCGTATACGATTATCAGCACAGAGTACATTTTAATATACTATTATCAGCCTCGTAAGTAGTTACTGAAACCGATTACGTTAAATACTTAACGCCCACTAGTCAAAGAGACTTCTCACTTCAGTGGTGACGCTGGCGCGGGCTCTAGTCATTGAGATTTTATATGTCTATGGCTCTAGTTGTGTTGATTTGATTTTGAACTTTTGAAGTTTGATGAATGAACATTGGAGTATGAAATGAAAACAAAGTGACTTCATAAATTGTGACTGCAACATTATTATATTTTAAAGATATAAAACAGTTGAACCCAATCCAATACTTGTATATTCTTATTTTTGTCTCTAAATCGGTAAAAATATGAAACAATAGATGTTTATGAAATGTCTATTTTGTGAAAGAAGTAAAGGACATACTTAACCTTTAAAAATAAAGTAACTATACCTGTTTTATATATTATTCGATAAAATGGATACTGAATTTGTGCACATATCAACCAGCCTTCGGTTACAACTTGGCTATGGGATTGGCCATGTATTAAATGATGTCTGTGCAAGTTTATGGTTTACATATTTTTTAGTATTTTTTCACTTAGTACTTGAATTTAGTGCTTCACAATCTGGTAACTTGATGTTAATAGGTCAAGTCGTGGATGCTTTATCAACACCTTTTGTTGGTTATCATTCAGATCATACAGACAATCATATCAGTGCAAAGTATGGTAGGCGGAAACTATGGCATTTGTTTGGTAAGTACAATCTTGGTCATTCATATAATATATTATAACTAATTAATCCAACTGTACTGACTTTCCCTGTGCAGCGATAAAGTTTTATATTTCTGTCTAAAGAAGTATATGTAACAAATCATTATTTATTTTGCAGGTACAGTCTGTGTTCTAGCATCATTCCCCTTCATTTTCTCAGAATGCATAGGTTGTTCATTGACACACAAATGGGCACAAATGTATTATTATGCTGCATTTATTGTTATATTCCAAATTGGATGGGCGGCTGTGCAGATATCACACTTAAGTTTAATACCAGAGCTTTCAGAAGATGATCACACAAGGACACATCTTACTGCAATCAGGTACTTAACATTGTTACCTTACAATTTCAATTATATGTCATGTCACCAATGAAAAATAATTACTACTTACTAATTTTGTTTTGATATTTGTATTGCAGATATGGATTCACAGTGTTCTCAAATCTATTTGTCTATATTATCACTTGGATCATATTACATTTGACTGGGGAATGTAATAAACATGTATGTTGGAGATATTATTACAGTAATTAATTTAGCATTCAGAATTAAGTATTTTTATTTTTCAATTTTAATTTTTTCTGTCACCTTTTGTTGTATTACAGCAAGTGGGACCAGCTGATGCTTGGAAGTTCAGACATGTCGTCTACATAGTATTGGGTGTAGGAACACTAACATCAATAATATTTCATGTTTCTGTAACTGAGAAGAATAATTATAGACGTTGTGAGCAACTGCTGGTGGACGGTGAAAGTGGGACCCACTATGACTTCTTACGTAAACCACTAATGTATCAGGTAAATTGAAAGACGATGGATATTGAAATAATTTGTTATCAGTAACTTTAGCAAACTTTAAAGAAGTTAACTTTATATTACTTAATTAAAAAAATTCAATTATTTAATTTAATTAAATAATATTATTTCTAGGTTGCAGGAGTGTACATGTGTACAAGACTGGTTGTAAACATATCCCAGGTACTGATACCCCTGTACCTCCACCGCACATTAGGCCTGGCTGCACGTGCCCTTGCAGTTGTGCCCCTCGCTCTGTACCTTGGCAGTCTGGCAGCTGCCGGAGTCCAAAGATTGGCACCAAGGTCCTTCACACGAAAACTTAATTATTTAACTGGTTCTGCATGTGCAATAGCTGGTTTTGTGTGGATTTACCTTGGATCTGATGATGATTACAAAGTATATTTTATTTATTTGGTTGCTGTGTTAATAGGTTAGTAACATACATAATATACGCATCAACTAGATATAATACTACAATGTTGCTAATTTTATCGTATTTTTTGTGTTCCAGTTAAACACATTTAGTCACGTCTTTGTCTCGAACTTGTGTCTCATAAGTTTGTTTTGTATAATAGCTAATTGACTAATAACATAGTTATTGAATGAACTGTGTTTACGCATGCCTTTGACAATGTAATTAATAACAGTCGACACTGTTGTAATGTTTGTCCTTTCTATTGTCAGGTTTTGGCGGCGCGGTGATGTTAGTGACAAGCCTGGCTCTGACGGCCGATCTCATTGGCGCTAGGACGGAAGCTTCCGCCTTTGTTTACGGCCTCATGAGTTTCACTGATAAACTCGCGTGCGGCATTGCAATTGCACTCATACAAGCATAGTGAGTTTATTGATGATTCATAATTTCATACCAATAGACTATGTTTAGGTATACTTCCATGAGTAGTCGCCAATAAAAATATTTCCATAGGTATAGTGAACACTTGTTCCGAAGTAGGTACCGATTTAATCAAAATAATATTAATGATTAAACATCTGTCACGTATTGATAACGCTTGTAAGTAGGTACGTTCGATATTTAAATAGGCGAGATTAATTCGTTTTTATTTATGAATTACTTTATTTAGTAATGTGGCTTATCTATCAGGGCCGCCGTAAATGGGCGGCACACCCAGGGGGCGGCAAATCGAGCGACTCATCTAATTGAGAGACCAATTTCAATTTTTTCGATTTTGTGTCACTCGAGATACAGGAGTAATCCAAAGAGTGAGGGGAGCGTCTAAAAAAAAAAGCTCGTCCAGGTATCGCTTGGGAATTAATCAAAAAGAAGCGTGGAATCGAGAAATTCTTATTGCCAGCACTGCTCATCACGTAATTCAAGTCATTGTCATTTTTTCATTCGGTATTGCACGCGGGCGGCGAAACAGCTAGCGGCGGGCTTGTCAGCTATTAACTGCGGTTGGCACTTTCATACTAAGAACGAGAGACAGAGCGAGCCCAAGCAACACCAACATTCACTGGTTTATGGCCAAGAATACCGCGACCAAAACCGATATCACGGTCGGACCTTATTTGTATTCATTCTCCTATAGACACTACACAACGCTCCCTTTCGCATTATTTTTTCTAACGCGCCAACTCGCCATGTGAGTTGAGGTGACCCGTAGGTTCTATTGGGCGCTTTTATAATTTACCATAGCGTAACGAATAACATTATGCGTTATCGTCGACGGAGAATTAAAAGCGTCTTCATACATTTCGCTTTCCTATTGTGTTGTCACGATAAAATTGTGTCGTGACGTACCGTGCTACGGTAAATTATAAAAGCGCTCATTCCCGTACGGAATAAATACCTACATAATTAAACAATGGTGTCGATTCTGTTGTGCACTTTGACAGGACTAAACAAAACTGGTGTTTGTCTCTTTCTGTTACAATAGAAAAAGAAAGTGACAGTTGCGTTTAGTCTAGTTTAGTACTGTCAAAATGTGCAACAGAATCGACACCAATGACGAGTTTTAAGTGTTAATGGATTCATGGGAGATTTGTTTCTGATACTGCAACTAGGCGAAATATTAGTGTTTTTTTTTTAAATATGAACGTTAGTACGACTCCCGTTTCTCTCAAGGCCATTCTGATTTGTTGACGTTATGATTTCAGCGCAGACGACGCCGGGCCGGCCTACTATGGGAACGCACTTGTGTGGGTGTGTGGTACTGCAGCGATTATAGGACTAATACTCACGTTGCTCTTGCCAAGATTCAGATCTGATGCTCTAGCAACCAACGGTGGGTGTTTTTTCACCAAACAATCGAATCATGATAATTATTGGTGTCGATTCTGTAGCACATTTTTATATTATTATTGCGTGGCAAGAGTTCAAACCCAGGTATATTAAAAGAAATAAACCTGTGTGTGCCCGACAATTATGTATTGCGAAGGCGACGGCCACGACTATTGGCGGTGCCCAGTAGTGTGCCCAGTAGTAGGACCAGTCTGCTGAGTAAAGCCCCTATAACGCGTACCTTGCATGTATGTACTTAATGACGTAGCAGACAGCATAGATCTATTTACTTGTTCTCTGCGTGAGTTCACAAAAACCACGATGTACAGAATATGTTATTGTAAATAATGAAGCTGTAATTATGGCCACATTATTGAATTGGGAAATTCCTGTAATGATAGTGATGATGAGTTAATAAATAAATTTTGACACTACTAAACTAGACTAAACGCAACTGTCACTTTCTTTTTCTAATGAAACAGAAAGAGACAAACACCCTTAGTTTAGCCCTGTCAAAGTGCGCAACAGAATCGACACCAATGCATGACAAAACTTTTTTTACTGTTGGCTGTTGTGGTGCTGCTAATTTCATGAATATTAATTTATAAGTCCTTTGTGTGTGAAACTTTATGGTAAAAAGGCTTCTACACACCTATCCTATAACAATCAACACCAGGCCCTACGATCCTTAACGAAAAAGTAGACTAAACAAACAAAGTGAAAACTTGGTAGAGTCGCAGTAGGAATCCTCTTTGCTATGAAAAAGAAGCCGTCCTGAAGGAGATATTGATATGTATTCTATGTGTAGGTAGATATCGAGGAGAGAATCAAACAACCGTCTAACATAAAGGCTTGTTTATTACTGCACACAACTGCACAATTGTGGCGGCGCGCGCGCCATGCCAACAAGGAAGGACATGCTACATGCAACCAAAAATAACTTAATTTACATTGTTCCAGATGACTCATCAATAAATAACTCGGATATGAATTCAGAAGAGCAAGTACCTGCACCAATAGAAAGTATATGAAGAGAATTTTAGTCCTATTCAAATATATTTATCTATTCACAATACCACATTCACTAAAGTAAGAGATAAAATAAAAAAAAAAACAGTTTTAAGTAACTTTTTTGTTCAAACTAGAGCTCAGACTAAATCTTTAGATTTTATTTAGGTTCTATGAGAAGTTTGTTGTGTTTTGTCAAAGTTTTATAAATACTGTTTTCTTTGTTTATGTTTGTTGTTATGTTTTGTCCCTATACTCTGTTCACGGAGAAAGACTAATGCTGGATTCACACTAGACTTGTGTCTTGTCGTGACACATTAGTAGGTGCATCTGACGCTATCGGATTCATAATTATATTTTGTATGAAGGCGTGCACACTATACTAACGTGTCGCGTCCACACGTCCCTCAAAATAAATATTGGTCACTGTTTGTTTTGTTGATTGTAATTTATTCACTTTCTGATTCACTCGAGTCTGAATCATCCTCAAATTTTACAATAATTCGTTTTGCCATATTTTCTACGTACGAGGTAAACAGAAAACCAGGTCAACGTAAAATGAAACACTGAGAACACAGGTAAAGAGAGTCCAACAAGAGACAGGTAAGACTGACATTTGGTCGCAGCGTGCACGCGCCCTGCATTCGTTACTTGCGACCAATGACGTGCAGTCTCTGATTTTCCTATTAGGCCCGATATCCACTAAAACGGAGATGGACGGAGAGAAGAGATGTGTCATAAACAACCTATAGGTAAGATTTCGTTATCTACACATCTCTAAATAATGAAATTCTATTGGTTGTTTACAACTCATCTCTCTTCTCTCCGCCCATCTCCGCTTTAGTGGACACCGGGCCTTAGTCTTTCTCCGTGAACATGAACAGAGTATAGCTGATATTAATATGGTAAAGAAACCATTGCACACCAAGGCAACTAGGTAATTAATAGATCTCAAGTGACTGCTGAAGTTTTGTGGGTAACTTAGAGCACAAAATGACAATGTAGGTACTTTACATTACAGTGATTGTCGTGAATATTATAGATCCTATTGAATTTAATATATTATACGTACTATTTAATTGTTAAGATTGTAACTGTGTTAAGAAAGTACTAAAATGTAGGTGCTACAGTGTATAATGAATAATGTTATATTTATTATACTATTTAGTTTTAAAGAGTTTCTATGCCTGTAAATTGAGGATACGTAGGTACATATTTAAAATTATAGATATTGGTGTCGATTCTGTTGGGCACTTTGACAGGACTAAATTAAACTAAAGAGTGTTTGTCTCTTTCTGTTTCAATAGAAAAAGAAAGTGATAGTTGCGTTTAGTCTAGTTTAGTACTGTCAAAATGTACTACAGAATCGTCACCATTTACTCCGAATTTGTGAAGCGATAACTGCAGTGTACACAAAATAAACTATGTTTTAACAGAGTGTCAAATATTCACTACATATTCAGTAGGTAGGTACTTGTTAGGTTTATTTAAATAACCATTGTATCTTGTTTCTGAATTTATTGTAAAATGTGTGCTTTAATATAAAAATATCAATTATTAAATTAAAAAGTACTTGCAAATAAATCAAAAGCATTTTGCATAATTATAGTTTTTCATTTTATGGTAGGTATCCCAACATTCACCGCCTACTATGGTTGCGGTCCTGTGTGGTTTCCGACAAATGCTGGCCACCCCCTTTTACACTCGTGGCTGTCGTAAAAGGAGCCTAAGGGATTACGTAAAGAGGATGGGCAGCAGCATTAGGGTTGCCAAATTTTTTTTAAAGAAATATTGTATATTTAGGTCTGAGAAGGAAAATAAACAGTATTTTATTTTTTTAATGTTTTAAAATACATATTTTTAGTGCTTCTCGCACAACTTATCAATTTATTGTAATTTATTAAACCTTCAAAAAAGACTCATTTTGATGCTGAAAACAGTTTTTTGTAGGTAGGTATACTTTATTTTTGTTCAACAGTAAAAAGTATAATGTAGTGAAAAACAGTATAATACTGTTTTTAACAGTATAGTCGGCAACTCTAAGCAGCATCCTCATAATAATTATGTGCTAATAACAAAAACTGCAGAGCGTTATGATCATGGCACTTTCGCCTTCGACCCATTCATTGCAGCGGTCATTGGGAAACCCATGTTCAGCAGTGGATGTTTCCAGGCCAATATGATGGGGATGGAGAATCACACCAACTCTGGGAACTCGGTTCCGGTGCACAAAGTACTGCCAGTTTTATAATAATATTGTTCAATGGGCATTAGCACAGCTTGTAGTGTTTATGTTGGAAATGTGTATAACTATGTGAAACACGTATGTTTCTCTGACACGTGTCGATGTGTATTTACGCTAATAAAATGAAAGGATCGCATAGACAGACTATGTTCAACGATGCGTGCGTGACACCACGCAGTTGATTCAAGGAGAGTCTGTTTTAACATTAATCTGTATTTTAATCACACATAGCTGCTAAGACCTCAATAATATACTGGCCTGCATACAAAGAGTAAAGTAATCATAGCATTTGTAACATGATCAGTTATATTACAAAACAATGAAAGTCTACAACACAAGTTTTATTGCAACTCTGGACACACCAAATATTATGTTAGACCAAGTGGATACACTTTAGTTCTCTTAATCTGAAATTATCATTTATTCATTGTATCCAATGAAGATGGTTGACCATAAAAATCACTGACTCTCAAAAGAAGGGGTATGAAATTAAGAAAAAACAGCTAATTTAATGCCAATTTTATTAAGAAGTCTATTTCAAAATAAATACTTTATATTAAGTATCACAAAAGCTTGCATTGCACCTTTTTGTATCAATCATGACAATATTTTTAAGCTTGAATATGAAGCACAGCTTAATACAAACTACAGCCTGCAAATAGCTGTAGTGTGCTCAAATCTAAACATTGACACATTAGTCAGTAGCTGCCAGAGCAATCACTGTAAAACGAACTTCATTAGGATCACGAGCCATAAACTCCTTGCACACCTTAGCAGCATCTTCTAATAAAGAGTCAGGTGTAGTAGGACCATGATTGATAGGAAAAGCTTTACGTCCATCCAATTCATACATTGAACCATCCTTGTGAACAAAAGTTATGAAGTGATGATTCACTGGCTCTTCAGCACTAGGAGTATTAGTTTGGCCTTCCTGGGCTAATTCTTTGTGAGCTTTAATAATGCCTTCAGACTTTTCCAATAATTTTCCTCGAGAGGGAGCATCCATATCTTTGGCTTCATCTAGGAATGTCTTCATGTGCCCATCAGCCAGGTCTAATTTATCAGTATTATTAGCAACACTGTGCACAAGAGCAACAGTGCCACAAGCATTACTTATGTACTGTTTCATATAGAAAATATTGCTAGAAACTTCCTGACCTTTAGATAAAATATTGCTCTCTTCTTTTTGTTTATGCTCTTCATAAGCATCAGAAACTGGGAAGAGAAGCATGACAGAGAGCACAGGACGAGGCACCCACGACAGCATTTCTGGTTCTAAACCCATAACATCGACAATACCCCATTGATTAGGTACACCTAATTTCTGCAAAAATTTGTTCATAACTTCTGGGTTCGATTCTAATGGGATTAAAGTTTCAGACGCCATTTCGATTTCTTCTGAAAATATGAACAAGTGAATGGCTGTGAATGAGGTTACCGGTATTTCAGTGAAACTTAGTACCTACTAACTTGCACATTAATTCGTAATTAAGTAGTGAAATAATTATTCATACGTACCAAATGCAGCTTTCCACGATATACAAAAATGAGAAAAAGGTAGGCAGTGTAGTGTACGAGAAATTCAAATTATGATGAGTAAACCCGATCAATAATAACACAATTCAATTAGAGTAGATTCGCTAATCTGTGGTAGACCACAGATTACTAATATTACTATTTGTTGTGCGAGGTATAGACTAGCTAGACCGTTAGACAGAGTACTAACCACAGAGTACATTAGATATACTATGATTAAAGGTGGACGCACACTTATCCGCGCCGAATCGTCCGATTCGGCCGATTCGGATAGGTGTGCGAGGTTTCATAGGATTTCATACAAGTAATTTTAAAATTCAATTCTTTCGGCTCTTTCGCTTCTTTCGGCTCTGATAAGTGTGCGTTCACCTTTATACGTCAGTGGAAAAAACGCATAGTCACAGGCTTACCGAGCTAAGAATTAGAAAACATTTTGACAGTTTAATTCAGATGCCAGGATGATTAAAATCTTTTCTATGCATTTATTAAATATTTAATAAGCAATTTGTGCCTTTACAATTACAATAACGCCGAATTTACATTTGGAAACTAGTTTCATGCATGATGAAATTAATTTCACGACACTACTTTCAGTACCTGTGAAACTAGTTTAATTAAAAACACACGTCCTATCAGCGCAGGCACTTTCGCGCGGACACTAGATTCGCGTTGCCTTTATACGATGTCATTAGTTGCATGACACTAGAATCACTTATAGTTTCATCCAAAAATCGCGCTAGATACGAAACTAATTCAGTGTCGTAAAATCGATGCATGCATTGTAAAACTTGACGTTTACACGTGAAATTGTTGATGAAATTAATGTCACGAAACTAGTTGCATGCCACTAGTTTCGTAATGTAAATTCGGCTTAATGGTCGAAAATAATATTATCTCAACAATCGGGATATGATATTGTTACGACTTGCGAGTGCAATGTACGGAGAGAATGAAGAATACTTATTACTTATGTGTATTTTCCCAAAATAGAATATAATCTCATCGCCACTACAGGCAGCTCCTGTCCGTGAGGCCTTTAGTAATAATTTTATTGTCATTATAGGACGTCAGTCGCAGCTCGCAGACGTGACCTTGGGCCGTCCTTAAGCGTTCGGAGGTCCGATAGACATCTGGCCAGCCACGTCCCAAACGACTGTGCACACTGTAAGTCGCGGTTGATGGATACTTAATAGGTATCTGGATATTGAATGTACATTAATCAGTGCAACCTATCGGACGTTAGTCGCGGATGTAACTGTTAGTAGTGGGTGTTACATGCTCAAGTCCCACTAGCTTGCAGATAGAAGCACTGGTAAAATAAAACGATTTAAATAAAAGCTGAGATTAAACTTATATTTTATATTCATTTTTGTTTCACGTTGACAGAATGTGTAATAGAAAAATAAATTTGCATATAGCAAAAAGGTTCTATAACTTAAACATAGACTCTTTTTATTCTGACACTCCTCCTTAAATTCATTTCTCTACTTTTATCCATCACACAATCACACAACACCCATACCTAGCGTACACCAGTTGAACTTCCCTTTCAACAGAGGTTTCGTTAAAACATCCGCAACCATATGACTCGTCTCTACATACTCTAATTCAATATGACCATGCTCAACTGCCTCTCTCACAAAGTGGTGTCGCACATCTATGTGCTTTGTGCGTTGATGGTGTACAGGGTTCTGCGCAATAGCAACAGCAGATTGACTGTCACTGAAGATCTTCATTGGCATCTCAACTTGACCAGACACTTCCGAAATCAATCTCTTTAAGAAAATTGCCTCTCTAGCAGCTTCTGACATAGCTACATATTCAGCCTCCGCTGTGGATAGGGCAATTGTCCTCTGTTTTCTGCTTTCCCAACATATTGCAGCTCCCATATGCAGAAAAACCATTCCCGAGTATGATCTCCTATCATGACAAGTGGCATGACTAGCATCTGCATAGCCCTGTACCTTATGCATTCCTGTCTTTTTATACTGTAGCCCAAAGCATTTAGTACCCTTTAAATATCTAAGCACTCTTTTTGCGGCTATCCAATGCTCTTCAGCATAGCAAGCGTTGAACTGGCTCAGATAATTAACTGCATGTGCAATATCTGGCCTCGTGCAAACAGATATACATCAGCGAACCAATTAGATTTTGATACGGAATCATCGGATCAGGTTTATGGTTTAGTCCAGGTTTCACAAGCTTATGCCCAGGAACTAATGGGGTTGAAGCAACTTTGCAATCAGCCATCCCAAAAACCTTCAAAACTTTTCCGACATACTTCTCTTGGTCAACTTTGATTCCAATATCGTTCTGCGTTATGTGCATTCCCAAAAAATACTCTGCCTTCCCAAGATCCTTCATATCAAATTTTGACATAAGGTCTCCCTTTACTTTACGCAGCTCCTCCGCGTCATTCCAAAAAATCAGGACATCATCCACATACACCGCTAAAATGATGACCTTCTTACCCTGGGATCTCATGTAAATACACGGCTCATTTTTGGATCGTTTGAACGACAATTTCAATAACTCATTGTTCAGTTTATTGTTCCAAGCTCTGGGAGATTGCTTTAAGCCGTAAAGCGAACGTTTAAGAAGACACACGTAATCTTCTTTTCCTTTTTCTTGGTAACCATCCGGCTGTTTCATGTAGACAGTCTCAGATAAGTCTCCATTCAGGAACGCTGTTTTTACGTCCATTTGGTCAACGTTTAGGCCACTCTTAGCTGCCATCGCCAGGAGGACTCTTAGAGAGCTATGTCTCACTACTGGAGAGAACGTCTCGTCATAATCGATGCCCCATCTTTGGCTAAAGCCTCTGGCAACAAGCCGAGCTTTGTATCTTCGCTTATTTCCCGCCTCTTCTTTAATTCGAAAAATCCATTTCGAATCTACAACGTTGCTCGCTTGTCCAGGTTTTACTAAAGTCCAAGTTCCATTTTTCTTTAAAGCATCAAGCTCCTCCTGAATTGCAGCTTTCCATTCTCTACTGTCAGGCCTTGACAGTGCATCTTGAACCGTAATAGGGTCATGTTCTGTTTCAACTACATTGTATAGAACATGATCCGGGAACTCTTTGGGTTTCCTGTCTCTTAGTGGGTACCTCCGTTCCACCCGTGGTCGATCCTGAGTTACGTCCGACTCACAATCTTGAAACTCCACATCCTCTGGTTCATGAATAACTACTTCATGTTCAACAGGATTTTCAGAAGAACTCTCTTGTTCTTGTTCCACTCTAGGAACATTGCTAACATCATCATTTTCTTGTTGAGGTTGCAAAACATCTGATTCTACTCTATTCCTGACAATTGGTTCATCTTGTAGAAGTATTATTTCTGGTTCCTCTTGCAATTTTTCTTCTAGCTGTTTGTATTATTGATTCTCCAAAAATACAACATTTTTGGCCTTAAATATTTTTCCGGAAATAGGATGCACAAGACGATACGCTTTGGCGTTGTCATCGAAGCCCGTGTGGATAAGTTCTCTGCTTTTTACATCCCACTTGGTCCTATTTTGATCAGGAATGTGCATAAATGCTTTGCACTAGGTCACACTTCCTCCCTGACCAGTTCTCATCCGGAGTCATATTCTTAACCGCAATCGTTGATGACTTGTTCTTTAGAAACACGGCGTAATGGACAGCTTCAGCCCAAAAACGTTTTTCTAATCCGGACTCATGTAGCATGGTTCTTGCTTTATCGCAGATGGTGCGATTGGCCCGTTCAGCTACGCCATTCTGTTCTGGTATATACTCCACCGTCAGTTGATGCTGAATTCCGCAATTCTTCAGCAAGTCATCCATCCGCTTATTGACGTACTCGGTCCCGTTGTCAGTGCGCAGAATCTTCATTTTCTTGTCACATTGATTTTCAGCAAACGCCTTAAAATCTATAAATTTTTCGAAAGCTTCACTTTTATGTTTCAAAAAATAAATAAAAGTTTTTCGCGAAAAATCGTCAATAAACGTCAAAAAATATCTGAACCCGCTAATAGAAGGTATACTCATGGGTCCACACACGTCTGAGTGCACTAAACCTAATGTTTCAGTAGCTCTCGTTGCACCAGTTTTGCGAAAAGGCTGTTTCGTTTGTTTTCCCATAATGCAAGATATACACTCCAGTTTGGAAGAAATATCAGGAAAACTTACCCCTGTTGCCATCTTATCTCTCAGTAGTTTGAGGTTTCGAATACCAAGATGTCCCATCCTCCGATGCCATAACACCTGCTGGTCATGCTCTGCTGTTGCTAGCGCAGAACCCAGTGAACAGCACTTGATTTTATAAATGCCTCGTTCTTCCACACCTTTCACAACAGGCTTACCTCGCACCTCACACTCATTTCTTTTGTAGATGTCACAACATTTATCTGTAAATACTACCACGTTACTCTTTTTTGCAATTGCATTCACACTCAATAAATTAGAAGCTAACTTAGGTACATACGTAACGTTGCTGACTGTCAATCCTGACTCACATACTACAGTACCTTCACCTGCACCGAACACTTCATTACCATCTGCACAAGTCACTCTCAAAGACTTAGGAGTATTCTTTAAGCTCTTAAACCATGATTTGCGATTCGTTATGTGTGTCGATGCTCCAGAATCGATGATCCAGTCTTCTGCCTGTGGAATCGACGTGCCAAACGCAAAAGCTTGAAGAGCTTCCCTCTTCCCTTTTGGGTTATCAGGACACTCATGTGCCTTATGTGGCCCTTCACAAATAAAGCACTTGATCTTTTGTTTGATCTTTTTCGGTGTACTCTTACCCTTATGCTTTTTTGACAATAGTGCTGAAGTCGATTTGCTTGCACTTGTACTTCTCAAATAGGTATCTTCAATTTGAAAAAGCTTCATCTTTACATAGTCGGTAGTAAGAACAACGTTACTATTTTCTATGGCTAGTCTCATTGGTTGGAACTCTATGGTAAGGCCTTGGAGAAGTAAGGCAGCCAACAGTTCATCGTCAACCTCCTTTCCTAAGTCTTGAAGTTCCTGAGATACCATCATCACAGATGTGACATATTCCCTAACCGACGGGAATTGCTCTAACTTCATGCTCACCAGCTTTGCAAGTAGCCGGCAGCGGTTATTTAGACCTTTGTCCTCGAACGCACTCATTAATGCTTCCCAAGCATCTTTCGCTGTTTTGACTTTGCGTACATGCACCAAGCAATGAGGTTTAATCACCAAGCAAATCTTTGCTCTAGCTTTCTGGTCTCTTCTCATACCTTGCAAATTGGTCGTTTCAGGTGTAACTCTTGTATACTCCCACAAGTCATCGTGAACAAGATGTAATTCCATCAAAAACTTCCATGTGGCGTAATTATTGTTACCATCTAATTTCTCTATAGAGGAAAACCCACTACCTACTGCCTGAAGACTCCGTATTTTGTGCCATTGTTGAGTTCTGCTCTCTATGAGAACTCTTGTTACCAATAGACATCTCCTTGTAATCTGTTGGGCCCATAACCTGTTAGTAGTGGGTGTTACATGCTCAAGTCCCACTAGCTTGCAGATAGAAGCACTGGTAAAATAAAACGATTTAAATAAAAGCTGAGATTAAACTTATATTTTATATTCGTTTTTGTTTCACGTTGACAGAATGTGTAATAGAAAAATAAATTTGCATATAGCAAAAAGGTTCTATATCTTAAACATAGACTCTTTTTATTCTAACAGTAACCTTGAACCGTACTTAAGCGTTTGGACGTCCGAGTTCAATAGACATCTGTGTGTCCCAAACGACTGTGCACACTTAAAAATCACGGTTGTCAGCCGCGTCCGATAGTTGGTTTTCAGCTTTACTATCACAAACTACTAAATGATACCTATGGTATCATCTAGTAGTCTGTGCTTACTAAACTCAGTATACTCTATGGTGTGTGTGGGTACCTACCTACTGGATGGACAGCACCACAGGACAGAAAATAATCAAATCAAATGTTTATTTTGTACATAATTTGTTGTAATAACATGACTTAAATATGTGAATATTTAAAATGTGGCCATACATTTTATGAATAGCTACAAATATTAATACCATTCAGTTAAATATCTCATTGAAATGGCTGTTTGTGGTCTAAGGACGTTATTGTTGATCGTCTGTATTTTGGAATTGGTATGTTTTTTATTTATTATAATGATATTGTGAGAATTTATTATGAACCTTAATCGTGACACTCTTATTCTTATAAATTCCTGCAAATACCCGTTTTTCTTAGCCTTTTGGAAGACAAGGTTAAGATGATAGATTTAGATCCTAAACGACCTAGGGATTGATGACCTCGGCAAGGTACTTGTAGATGATTTGAATCATGAATCATCCCTCGAGATTATTTCTTGTTGATTACTAATGCCATTGTTGTTATTACAGATCATCACTGTACAGCGACAAGTATTCGATTTCCTGGGTTATATGTGGCTGCCAATCATTGCAAACTTCACTAACATACTTTTGATAATATTTGGTTCATTTGGAGCAGTTCAGTATATTACAAAGTATATTTTAGCGGTAAGTGCGTCAGTAAACAGTATGGTAGCGTATGATGTAGAGGTGACCTACTTTGTTATTTTGCTTTCACCATGTGTATAAATAATATTATGTAACTAATTTTGAACAAACAACACACATAAGTACCTAATATCACATTCCTTTATCATGTGTCTGAAACAGTATAAGTAGAACTTTGCACATTATAATAATGTTTTTCTCCTAGTTATTGTTGGCACCGAACACCACATATACTTACATCAAAGAAATGGTTAATGTATTATACATTATTATTATGGTTAAACTCATACCATTTATGTTATATCTAATTTACCAATCTTTTTTTTTAAACAACCTATTTGGCTTTGATATGAATATTATTTACACATTAATCTTTGATAATAACAAATCTGACTTGACTGCCTTGTTGGTCTAGTGGTCGCAAGTGCCACTGCTGAGCATGGGGTCCTGGGTTCGATCCCCAGGTCGGGCAGTGTTATTGGGTATTTCCATTATGAATTTATCTGTAGTAGTATGGGAGTCTGGATTTGTGCCCGGTTAATGGCAATAGGCTCACCCCCTATTACATGGGACCTAAACATAACTGGTGAAATGAGGGTGTACTAAATACACCTCTGTTGGAACCCTTTGGGACATACAAGGCGTGATGTTATGTTTATGTTAATAACAAATCAGTTATTTGCTATCATTAATTTAATTTGTTTTTTGTATGTGTTCTCTTTCATAAGACTTGAAATGAGATATTTAAACCCTGTCATAATGTTTCATAGCATGCTTATTGGTATCAGTAGGTCTAGTATTATGAAGCTAATCAAACTTTGTTAGAGAAAAAAAAGGTATAAAATGAGCTGTGTATATAAAAAAAATAAAAATTAGTTCATCTAAGAAAACAATAGCCCAACAGCTATACCATTGTAATAAAAATCCAGTTGCTTATTAAAATCCTGTTGAACAATTGATTGCTAAATAATATAGCAATCAAATAATGTAAGTTATTATTGAATAATTAATTAATCTACACTTTTTGTAAACATTTTTATTTGAATAAATTATTATTATAATTAAAAATAAATAATATTTAGCTAATTAAATAATATTTAGCTAACTAGGGGGATGTTAACAATATTAAACATACTTCAATTCTAGTAATCACCCCCAAAAAAATGTTGCACAACTGTATTTGGTTTGTTCAATTTGAAATAGCAATATTGTTAAATTTTTCCCCTTATTCTATGCTGATCAGCAGTAACGTTCAACTGTTTAAAATAAAAATATAATACCCATTGTCACAAAATTAGAACTTGTGACTAATATTATGTGACAGTATGCTTGCCTACCTGGTTAGGCAAAATAAAAAGTCATCCTGAAGGAACCATACATGTAGCCAGTTGCATGCGCAGATGGCTTGTGCAAATGGTATTGACTGTATCTATGACACTGTGGGGTGTACTGTATCTATGACACTGTGGGGTGTACTGTATCTATGACTCTGTGGGGTGTACTGTATCTATGACACTGTGGGGTGTACTGTTTCGCCGTCTTAAGGTGGACGCACACTTATCAGAGCCGAACGCGCCGTAAGAATCGAATTTTAGAATTAGTTGTATGAAATCCTATGAAACCTCGCACACCTATTCGAACCGGCCGATCCGGACGATTCGGCGCGGATAAGTGTGCGAGGTTTCATAGGATTTCATACAACTAATTCTAAAATTCGATTCTTTCGGCGCGTTCGGCTCTGATAAGTGTGCGTCCACCTTTAATGTACAGTACGCGCGCGAACTGAACGCAGAGCTTAGGAATGCATGTGGGAATGCGCTAGTGCTGTTAGATAACAAAGACAGGAGTACATTAACGGGCGTGTGAGGTGAGGCATGCGGACTTTCACCTCAGGCCCCGAATGCATTCAGTTCGCGCGCGAAATGTACATGCTTACTTGTGCAAATAAGATTGAGTATGTAGCTGGACCATTACAAGGTAAACAATAATTGTGTTTATAAATTTAAGAAGAATCTCCATAAACTGTTAGTAAACAAATGCTACTACTCTATAAAAGACTTCCTATTAGACAGATCACTGCACCAATACAGTGTCCCTCAGTCATGATGCGTTCAGTGGGCCACTAATGTGTACCTACTTGTGTTTATTTTTTCCCTATATATTCTGTATGAAATTTTAAATAATTTGTAACTTTAATTTAATAATGTATTTTTAATGTATTTCATTTAACTTTCCTGTAAGTGACTATTGTATGCCCTATGGGCGGGACATAGCTGAGCTCAATGTAATTATTTAAGAGCTGTATTATGTACCTACCTATGATCTACAATAAAGATATTGATTGATTGAAATGTTTATCTATTGTGTATCATCATAGTTTTTATTTTTGTTTCAGTATGCAATATGGAGTTTTATGTGGCTGGTATGGAATGCATTCTTGATTTGTTACTACCTGAATTTGGGCTCTTTGAACAGGGTATGTATAACCTATGAACAATATTGTATTTCCTTACAGGAAAACCCATGAATTATACTGTTATTAAACATGGAATTTATGTGGTAAAGGCTTAACGTAAGGAACTCTGCCTCTTGCTGTTGTACTTTGTAGCAACCAATACTTTCTTTAGTACATCTATTGTGAACTGAAGCATTTGTTCATATAAAAATGGATGGAGTTTGTTTCATTGTTTCTATTTGCAGGACAGTGGCTTGCTGTCTCTGGGTACAGGAAGTGTAAGCTGGTGGGAAGGCAATGGTTGGGGATGTCAGCCAGTCTGGGATGAAGTGGATGGTGGACCGGGCACGTGGCGGCCTACGCGCGTGGAGGGCTGCTTCATGCAGTGGGACCACGTCGAGCTGGGACAATCGGCTGTTGCCGCTACTCTTGCTGCCACCGCATTACCACTAGCTATAGTTTTGGCCTACAGATCATTTAAGAAACAAAAACCATCAGCAGGTAATAATAGATTTATTGTTAATTTTAATATTCAATTTTGATGTAATAATGCTCATGCGCATAATATCTTCACAGATAAAGGGACAATGTCGCGTCGCCCAGTGTATACGATTGAATTGAGTCCTACAGAAACAAACATAAGTGAATCTTCAATGAAACCGATGACACCGCGCCGAGTCAAACGTCGCTCTGGTTCCCGAGGAAACAACTCTTCAGTCCGCAGGTCACGTCGTTCATACAGAAATGCGGGATATTTGTCTTCCAATGCTTCGTTGCCGCGTGAGTCTAGAGTGTCGCGTCCGACTTCAGCGCACTCATCGTATTCCAATTTCCACGCGGCCCGCCCTGCTTCATATCACACAACGGAAAGAGAAAATTTCCCGTGTTTAGAAGACGCTTACGACCCACCGCCTCCTGCCGAATCTGTTCCTATAGTAACTAATAATAGGTATAACACCATAGGGCGCAGCAGTATGAAATCTGGCTACGACGTCGTCGGGCCGTACAACGAACCGAACCCACCGAGAAAATACGAGTCGAACATTCCGTCCTATGATAATATTGAACGCGGTTATGAGACCGCGCCGAGTTACGATAATAGAGTGGACAACATAACTCCTTGTGAGTCTCCATCGTATGTGTACGGCGGCGCGTACAGCTCGGGCGCGTGGCAGGCGCCGCCGCCGCCCGCGCCCCCCTACAGCGCGCGCGCCACCCCCCAGGCGCCCGGCCCGCCCGCTTACCAGCCAGCTAACGACCATTATAACATCAATATAGCACCCTAACCTCCTTGATACTTGCAGAGTATTTAAGTGCCTTACTCCAGTGATGTTACTTTTTATTTGGAACATGGAGCCTTTTTAAGCGATTTCGAAAAGGAGGACGTTATCATTACGGTAGTTACTTAGTTCTGATTTATATTTAAGAATATCGAAAGTATAATTGCCATCAAGCGGTGAGTTTATGAATGAATGTATTGAAATGCGAATGTGATTTTATACGAATTACTCTTACAACTAGTTTTGAAAACGTTTCAAAATAATTATTTTTAAATTGGGGTCTTAGGCGAGGATATTTTAAGTCATTGTTATTATATTTTATCAAGACATTAGCTTTAACAGAACTGTTAGTGTTTTAAGTTTCTGCCAGAAATAGGTTAGTTTACAATTATACCATAAAAATATTATCATTCAAATAGACTGGATTTTGGCAATGTTAAGCACCATCCAATCGTTGATATCACTGCACAGGTTATTCCCAGTGGTACATAATATACAGTGTGATTTATTTAATTGCTACAGATTTATTTCATCTCATGCAATTTATTGCACCTTACATGAAACTAAGTCGATAAGTGTAATAAAAAAAATTACCAGCGTTATTATTTTTTATGGAAAGTTCACGTTTGACCAAAATATTAAATAATATGCCAATATTGTTTTCATTAAAACCGGCCAAGTGCGAGTCGGACTCGCTCACGAAGGGTTCCGTACCATTATCTATAAAAACGGCAAAAATCATGTTTGTTGTATGGGAGCCCCCTTAAATATTTATTTTATTCTGTTTTTTAGTATTTGTTGTTATAGCGGTAAAACAAATGCATCATCTATGAACATTTCAAATGTCTAACTATCACAGTTCATGAGATGCAGCCTGGTGACAGACGGACGGACAGCGGAGTCTTAGTAATAGGGTCCCGTTTTACCCGTTGGATACGGAACCCTAAAAATTAGCAAGTCTCCAAAGATTTTTTTTCTTGTACCATCTTTGGTTTAGGATATCCCCATAGTCTCAGTTAAGTAAATCACAGTGTATAATAATATGCACAAACAATAATTGTATATTCCAGACAATGTTTACCTTCCCTATATTTAACATTCCAATAGTTTACATTCCTGACGAAAGCTGTAAAGCATGAATATTTTAAACAATCTTCTAGTTCAACATATTGTGTGATTAATAAAATAAAACCTCTTTTTACTATTGATGAGAAAAAACTATTCATTATTTTAGCCTGTTACGGGATTACACAAGTTATACTTTCCGTCCAATTTAGTAATAAACTTGAATCTCATAAGTCTTTAATTTAAAATACAGGTCTCGAATATGTCTAAATAAGGATTTAAATATATTGGTTGTACTAATCGGTGTTTATGTATAAGTCTTGATGATAAACTATGGACCAACTTTGTACCTAGCAATTAATTAGATTACAACGAGCTTTATTAGGTTAATAGAATAAGTTATAGGTTATATTTGAGCCAGACTGTCTGGTAATTTTTATACCAAATATACACCTACTAAGGAAATATTGCATTTTATTTTATCCACTTAAAATCCTAATATTATTATTAGGAAGAAGAAATTAAAAAGGCTGGTTATATCGAGCATTGGAATTTTATTCTTAACATAAATCTTAACATGGAGACAAAAATATATCACAAGGTAGTATTACTAAATACTGATCACGTAAAAGCTAGTAAATTAATGTTTGAAATAAGTCATTTTTATAGTAACCTTACATTAAATTGCCAATTATATACAAGAAAATGACATTTGAAACATTAATTTTAGTATTACGTTAAAAATGAATGCATAATGAAGTTGTTAGTTACATATTTTAATACAAATGGATTCAACATGACATAAAAAATCGACTAATAACTTCCAGTTCATAGTTACAAATTCTGTAACTTTAATTACGGCAAAGATTTTACCGATAAAAAGAATACAAGTACATAAATAACTTGAGAGATTCTCTAAAATAAATTCTATGTTACTTGTCTTGTGCGGAACCGACAGGTGTCGTGACATTAAATGCAGAACGCTAACATAATTATCGTAATATAATGCACGTGAAATTGACTAGTCCCTTCATCAACAACGACTTTCAAAGTATTAGGTGTTGTAAATTTTTTCATTAAAAATATCACGCTGCACTAGTTTATTTCATGACGCGTATCCAAACGCGTGTAATTGATATCCTAGGTATAACAAAGGTGTACGCGCAGAGGATGGACATCAGATGGGCGGCAGGGTGCGTCGCTCAGCGGGCGTGAGCGCGGGGTGCCACACGTCCACGATGAGTACCAGCCGCGTGCCGGTGCCGTTGTGCCACACTTCGTGCTCGAAACTGTCGTCGAACATAAACGTTTTGCCTACTTGCCACTGTCTGCGGACAATAAAACGATTTTTCAATCAATTAAATCAGCGTATTTCCAAGGGCAGTCTATAATGAGAATTTGAATATTTGTATATAACTATATTAGTTTACGATGTGTCAGAACCGAAGTCTCTATCAAAACTGAACGAGTGAATCGAGCAACTTCAAGTATACTCCACCAAGAAGAACATAGTTTGCTAAGTTGTCGGCAATAAGATTGACAAGCATATCATTTTGGGACCCAGTGCATAATATCAGTAAGCACATTGGGTAAACCCGCGCGACAGCGCAACGAGTATTCCCAAGGAGGGTTGATGTCAGGCGGCCGGTCATAAAACAATAAGCCAAAACCTCTAACAACATGGATTTCATAAATACATGTTGTGCCGACCCCACCTAGTGTGGGAGAAGGGCTGGAAGAAGGGGAAGAACGGTATATAATATCTATAATCAGAAATACTTTCCCCCGGTTTCTGAAAGGCTGATTTTGGTCGATCAATCACATTCGTTGACAACAGATTAATTGATCAGCTTTTCAGAAACTAGGGGTTAATCATTCATCTTGGAAAATGTAATGTCATGGGTATTACACAAAATAATAGCTGTACGGGCTTCATTCAAAAAATGTTTGCGGACCGACCAAATACGATCACCATTGATTGATCGCGCGGTAGAAAATCTGTACATTGTAGGTACAACTTCTTTTACCAAAAATAATTACCTGGTTTCTTGATCTACTCTTATGTAAGTATCTTTGGTATTGCTGAGACCTAAATGCATTCGTAGCCGGCAGTTAGTGGGCCCGACGTGTGGTCGCACATGCGTCCCTGCTTCCATAGCACTAAACTTGACTTGACCGCGACGGCAGCCGGCAGCGGCGACTTCCGAACGTACGACCGAACAGGTTACCGGTGCCCTTT
Source organism: Amphipyra berbera (assembly GCA_910594945.2). Taxonomy (NCBI): domain Eukaryota; kingdom Metazoa; phylum Arthropoda; class Insecta; order Lepidoptera; family Noctuidae; genus Amphipyra; species Amphipyra berbera. The sequence continues at coordinate 9,179,420 of OU343122.1, read as the reverse complement.
TACATCTATTAGGGATTTCTTGGCCTCGAACGAACAAGTCCAGTTGCGACCACTCGCCTCGTTCTTTCAACCCTTCTTTTTCTTTTTCATATGAAGCTTTAGCAGCTTCTCCTTCCTTTAAGATTTCCTTCCAGGATTTTTCTAGGGCACGAGCCAACTTTGTGTACGGTGTTTGCTCTATATTCCACCACGGTTGACTTTTTAGTCGTTCTACATTATAGAGTGAACGTTGCGCGGGCGACAAAAAATGTCCCAGTGCCGCGCCTCGTTTGTGGACTTCATGGGCCTCTGAGTATCGACCCAGTAAGAGGAGAGAATCTCCCAAATGGTAGTAGAACCGGGGCTCGGTGGCTGGCCCGATGTCACCCTTCAAAGCTTTCTGAAAGGCGTCAACTGCCTCCTCAAGGCGGTTATGTTGAGTTTTCAGAATGAAGCCGTGGTGGGCCAAACCGATACGATCGTCAGGCCACTTTTGAAGAGTCTCTTTTATGACCTGTTCTGCGAGTTCGGGCCTAGAAAAGAGAAACAAAACCATAAATTAATTGAGAATTATGTATCATTCAGCACCTCAGGTTTAGGTTTAGATAAAGCTATACCTGTTAGCCATAAGGAAGGACACCGTTAAATTGTTATGGTAGTCCGGGATGTCAGGAAATCGACGAATCAGCAATCTGTAGACGGGTTCCGCACTCAAGTAATTACCTGTGCATGAATAAAAAATCTTCTGTAATTATATTCCCCACAAAATCGTGAAAAATGTTATTAAGCGATGGTAAGCGAACTCTTACCTCTAAATCGTATTCTGTCGAGTGTTCGATGAGCGACTTCAAGTAGCCTGGCGTCGGCGAGGCGTTCGTTCATTTTAAGCACATCGAGATAGCCGGTGATGGCTCGTGTCAGCAGGCGGTTGTCGCGCTTCGCCTCGGCCGACGCGTCCGTAGCGCGCGCCAGGACCCAGCGGGCGCGTGCGCTGCCTTTCAACTGTTCTGCGGCCGCACGGTCACTCGCCGCACTCCAGTCGCCCTCCGCACGTTAGTACACGATACACTCACACACACGTAGCACACACAAGCGCCACTCGCCCGCAAACGTCATCGTAAATGAAGTAGTAAACAAAATGGACTGCTAATACTCATATTTATTCATAGAATCAAATACTAGGCAGGACGAAAGATACGTCTGGCATTGGACGATCTGATTGACGACTGCCGCGGCGACATACGCCAGGTTTAGCAATGTAGGTACTGCTGCACACTTCATTTGCATTCTACTCCACGTTTATAACAGAAGCAGGCGAGCGAACACTCCTACTCTAGGGGGGAGTCGATATCGTCGGGGGAAGCCGGGGGAGCCCCGCGCGGGGTGCGGGCGCGGGGCGCAGCCCGACGTGTCCGCCGACGAGTCGATAGAAAAATGGCACAACGAGCAAAGTATGATGGATGCGAATATTGGATGCAAAAATTAAAACAGTTAGTCGAGCCACTCCTGGAATTTGATAGTTTCGTGAGAATTGTTTAACTGGTAGGTTTGGCTATCGTTTTGAAATATTGTTGGTGTATTCCCTACAGTATTTGAGAATATGAGATGCAAGCAAAGCTATAAGCTTTCAGAAAATCCACAAGATTGAATATTTGAGTAGCATGCCAGGTAAGAAAAAACACAATTACGTGCATTTTAAGAACAAAATTAGAATTTCTCGTATTATACAAATCAAACCATTTCAAATATGAATGTAACAAACATTAAAGAATACACCAACAGTTACCTATACGAAAAGATTACGGCTTCTCAAAATTCTATAAGACAACATTAGGAATGTTTCATGTATATTTTCTACAGAATTGCTCATTCTTAAAGACCATGTATTTTTACTGAATACTTTAGAAATATTCGACAAGATCATTTGTATTGACTACTGTCACTAATCTTTGACGTTACTAGTGACTCACCTGGCGTAGCTCTTGTTCGGCTTGGTCGAGCTGCTGGCGCCAGTACGCATCGCTGGGCTCTCCCGGCCAGTCGTCCTCTATACTATTCCCACCATCCTCTGAAATTGAAAAAAACAAAAAAAAATGTTTTAATACCAATCAGGAAATACCTTTATTAACTAAATTACAATTTGGAATTAATTATAATCTATTTTAGGAATAATCATCTATTTCAGGCTTTCATTTATTTGATTTGACCGTTAATTCAGAAACATTTTCACATCTATGAAGATTCGTGATACCTTCGCGGGATTGTTTGTACATCTAGCAGAACAAATGCTAATATCGAATCTAGTCTAAAACCATAACATAGTAGGACAGCAAATAATAAATACATATTAAAAATTAATAATTCATCCACTCACGTTACGGTTAGTCATGCCAGGGAGTGTTAATTGGTTAGAATGATGAAGCCAACAGCGAATCTACACGAGCAAGCGGTCACACGCATACAGTCGTGTTTACTGTGTTTTTGTCCGGGTCTCTCGGGCTCGGGCAGACGTCCGTATTTAGCTTCAAGGCGACTCAAAAGCTCTGCATCATCCACATCTGATATTTCTTCCTCTTCATCATCTTCTTCCTCTAATTCTTCCTCAAGTTGCTCGTCGTCGATTATTTCCACGTCATCAGGTACATCTTCATCAGTCTCCGGTTCCGTCGCGACGGCCTTTTGAGGAGCGGGCGCGTTTTGTTTCGGAGTTTCTTTTACTACTTGTTTCACAATTTCTTCTTCTTCCTCCTCTTCATCTTCTGCTTCTTCTTCATCGCTGTACAATTCTTTGTCTACAGTATCAACTTCTTTCGTAGTTTTTGCTGCGGTAACAACCTGTGGGTTATTTCCTTATATTACGTACGTTTGCAAGCAAAAGATGTTTTACAATAACAGTTACAGTCTTACCTGTGTTTTAGTTATTACCTCATCTTCAGTTTCTTCTTGTTCTTCTTCTTCGTCATCTTCGCTTTCTTCTTTGGGAGGTGGAGCAGATTTAATAACAGAAGAAACCTTTTCTAGTATTTTATCTTCCACTATTGGCTGTACAATTTCTTCTATAACTTGTTTTGGCACTGCTGAAGCACGTAAAACAACGTATTACAAAAAGGGTCGCAGGGAAATTTAATGTTATATCTCATTTGGAAATAATTCCTACCAGCAGCGGCCGTTTCTTCAGATATAAGAGTCATACGGCGGTCAATCACCGGTGTTTCCTCCCTACTACCGTGCTCGTTACTTGCTGGTGTATCATCTGTTATGAAAATTACATTTCAGGATTTTGACTATCATTTATGAAGGTCCACTTCACAATTCCTTATTGGCTGCGTGTTAGACTGAGTAGCTCCATCGTTCGAAATAACAGTAAAAGGACACATGCTCAAAAGTTAAATAAGTCTCCTAGGACAATACTTGGTATAATTGGAATAGGTATATAATTACTGTTAATTTGTTACACTTTTCAAATATAACTATAGGTAGACTTTATTGGAATGGATCCAAGTAATAATGATAGAATTTTAATAGGGCTCTTAAACATTTTTGAAATCACGGTCTAATTTCTTACAATAGAAATTCCAATAGGCGTGTTGCTATCCAAATAATAGGTACGCATACCAAGTGTTACATTGTGTTGAAAAGAGTAATAATACTTTGCTCATAATGAGGCGTAGGATAATTAGGGCCGACAGACCCACAGCATAATCCCATGGTATTCAGTTTTTTATTATGTATATGGACAATCGTCATATTTGCAAGATATGGGCAGTAAAATGACGTCTGGTTAGCATGTTGTGTACGCACCGCGCGGGGCAAAGGCGCGGCGCACCACCGCGTGAGTGGCCACGAGCAGCGCGCCACCCACCAGCAGCTTCAGCCACACTGCAACACACGCGGGACACGCGTTACCCCTCGGCTCCACGAGCTGGGCTTCGCCGAACATTCGTGTTGTCGCAATAAGTTTCCAGAACCCTATCCAAATCTTTGGTCGGGAAATATGCGGACAAACCTTAGTTAACTGTTATGTTTTCATGTTGTATACAGCAACATGGTGTTTGAAAGCAAATTTAATGATCAGTTATTTGAATAGGCTTCTAGAAACCGGAGGTAAGTATAAGTATCTCCCACATATTCATCACTTTTGCTTATTCAGTTCACTGCGACATCACAAATTCTCGATAAAACGTTAATGCTCCACTGTTTAGATTAGATCCACCATAAGCCAACAGCAAACATTACGCGTGTGTTGCATCAGTAATATTAGATACCTCAAGACACAATATGAGAAACTGATCAACATCCACTTAGCAACTTACCTACTTACAAATATATTGTGTACAGTACGCGTAAAATAACTTTGCCGTTCTGAAACCAGGTTTTCAGCGTTCCATTCCTCATTTCAGAGAGGCAAAGTTATTTTATTTCGTACTATACGCATCTTTACATAAAATTACACTTTTGCATTGGAAAGTTGCTAATGTGATTAGGCCCTTCGAAGAACGCTCGGAACTGACAACTTCTTTCATTTTATATTTTAAGCCCCCTAAATACAACAAAGGATCCTGAAGTTTAACAAAAATAGCGCGGACATAACAAGAAAGGATTTTATTTTCGATATGAGCTAATTGCATACCCCTTTCCACTTTAACGCAGAACTACTGATGATGATAGATTCAGAGTTCAGGACAGCTTACTCAAATTACAATTGAAATTACTTAATCAGAAAAAAATGTGTGAGAACTGACTAAGGTGTTGTGTGTATGTCATAGGGCTAACCACTAAGGAGTTATCTAACTGAAATAAGATGAGGTGTAGTACAAAAGTACGGTAACCGTAAAATTATCACTGCACGATCTATCTAGTACGTATACTTTAGGTAAGTATCTAACACGCTACAGTATGAGAATACATTTTGTTATGTATTTTAATATTAAATATGATTTTCATTCCTTTATATATTATTATATATATATCTTGAATTACAATACAAGCAATACAACACAGAAACAAAAAGTACAGAGCAAAGAAAAATATTAAATTAATGAAAAACAATTTGTATGTTTGTGAGTCCTGTGTCATAATTAAAAAAATATATTAATGAAAATAATCTTAAACTTAGCACAACTGAAGCAAATGGGTCGAAATAAAAGAAATTAATTTCAACAACATTTATTTTTACATCGTTTTAGGAAATAAAATATATCAGATGTTAGATCTAATGTTATTTTGTATTTTAAACCAAAATCCTTTTATTTGTTAACAAGAGTGGAAATGAAAATTCAATGATATATTAGAATTAATTTGTTAGGAAAAGAAAGTAACCGTCCAGATGTAGCAGCAATAAAAAGCTAAATAAAAAAAAGCAAATTATTTAGGTTAATTATAGGCATGCGGGGAACTAATTATGAAATAACTTACGGTGCGAAGCTTCTTCCTGCTCGCGTCTTAATTCTTCTTGTTGCTTCTCGTATTCTTCTTCGTCGGCGAGCGTGTCTGCGGGTCTCATAGTAGAAGCTTCTTCTTCCACCTGAACGGAAGAAAACTTACCGTATATTATCAAGCGTGTATTCCCCGAAGGGTTGAGCAAAGGTGTATAGCAACACCCTTATTTCGCCATTATGTTTAAGTCCCATGTAACAGGTGGCGAGCCTATTGCCACCAACCAGGCACAAATCCAAACTCTGGTCTGCTACTGAGGAATTCCACACGGAAAAGCCCAATAACACGTTGTCTGATCTCGGGATCGAACCCAGGACCTCACGATCAGCAGTCGCGCTTGCCACCGCTAGACCAACGAGGCAGTTCGCGTATTTAAGAGGAAACGCGGGCTGCAAAATATTAGTAATTTGAATAGGTTTTTAAGCGATCTATTTCCGTCCCACCCCTCATGCAAATCTTCCCAATAGAGCGCGAAAGAGACAACTGCATCTCGGACTGATTTCTCCTGTGCAATATTAGCGAAATCGTACTTTCGTATGTCCCTGTTTCCTTCTTCAAATCTGGAGCGATTTTAATATTTTTTGTCGGTAATCATTTAAGAAAGACTGGTTATGTCTGTATTGTGTTTTAGGGTTTAGTCGTCAAATTTGTTTGCCAGATATTTGAAAACGGTGGTAAAACCGGTCGATTTTTGTAAAATTTAAACGTTTCTAGTTCTTTTAATAATTAATTTATTGACAAAAACAAAACATAGGGACATAGTGGTGGTAGATATATATCATATGGTAAAAAATATTTGCTCTAGTGACATTATCCAAGGAGAGAAACTGAGGAATACGTTTGTATGGACTAAATGCCGACCGCATTTCCTCTTACGCATACAGTGTAGTCGTAGCTAGTACACGTTAATACACACGAGACACGCTTGTCTACTTAGTTAAATCAGAATGATTAAAAAAGTATAGACATACAGCGTTCTTCTACAAGAAAGACAGATTGCAGCGTCTGGCACGCTAAAATTGTAAGAATAAAAATTTAATGCGACGATAACGACGCTTTCACGCTTCAATCTATACAGAAAATGCGCCCAAAATGATAGGTACCAAGGTCCCAGATACGAGAGCATATAGCTTGAATTACCTCAACTAAAGGTTTTCCTTTGGGTACTACGATGGGTTCGACACCAGACAGCGCTTCCTCATCGTCTGGCTCCAAAAACTCTTCATCATCAGTGACTTCGTTGTCACTGTCATTAGCATCTCCGTCATCCTCGGGAGGTAATTCACTCGAGTTTTCTGTAAAGGAAGTCGTAATTTTACAGAAATAAATTATATGTCATATTAATGTCTGGTGAAATTCAGCCGCAATCGGTAAAAGATTATGCTGCTGGTCACCATCGTGAGAGGACTAGAGTCGCTTGAGAGCAGCAATACGCGGTCAAATAGGTCTGTCAAATATGTCACGGTCACAAAGATTTACATTGTCCTAACTTGAAGATAAAGGTCCTCATGTATGACTTATTACTTACGCAGATTGTAAATGCGTCCGTAAGGGCTTACATTACCCGATTTTTAGGGTCTCTAACACTTATTCAGTGTAGTATAATAACAATTAGGGCGCCCGATCTCTTCGGTTTTCAGTCGGGACTCTTTCAACAGGGCCATAAAACGAAAAATAAAATCGAGTAGTGTAATGTTTTTTCATCAGACACGCTTTATTATAATTTTTACTAGCTAGCCTTTTAAATAAATAGATATGTCCTAATGAATGTTTTATGTTCTAACTTGAGTTAAAAAATAGTGTCGAAATCTAGCTAATATATATATACGTCTATTTAATATGTATCTTTCTCTCCACAAACCTTCGCTCTTATCGTCTTCCTCGTCTTCGGCAGTAGGTAACTCTTCAGATACTGCATCTTCATCAGAAACTTCCCTCTCAAGCCTCTCTACTTCCACTTCTAAATCTTCCACTTCTTCTTCATGTTCTTCATCCTCCTGCAAAATATTATTTTGTAACTGGTCACAAAATACAAAAACAAAAGAAGAGAAACTATGGTTACCACACTGTGTTCTCGAGTCTACCATTTCGGATCTGAACAAAAAGTAGGATTTGAATTACTTGGAAATACTGTAATAATTCAAATACTGTTCCTTCAGATTCCCTCGTCATTCACAGTTAGTTTGGTAGGTTAATTTCTAAGATATAGTTCCGTTTTCTTATTCCTATCAGAAAAATCGGGTTATAGGTCTAAATTAGACCTTCTAACAATTTTACTAGAGTCTGTAAATACTAAACTGTCCAATGATAATCCTAGAAAGTCAGCAAAATTAATCAAAAGTTAGTAAAACGAGCCTCGCAAGAAAACGCAGCTTGAAATCGCATACCAAAATAATCGATTTACAGCTCATTTCGTTTTATACAAAGTCATATTAAGATTATTACATAACTAAAATAACAGTAATAAGCCATACTGTAGTCTCGCGATACGTTTTTAATATTGTAAGTGGCAATACAAGTTTATTGTTAGGTAATAACAACATAATTAATTTAATGCACAGCAACAATTGTGCTTTAGAGTAAAATTTTGAAAAATAAGCTTTGGAATGTTAGTGCCAATCAAATCAAAATTGTTTATTGTTGTCAAGCGTCACACTTTGCACCTCATTTTCACGTGTCTCATTATCATCCTGTTCATTTTCTTCACTATTGTTTTGATCATCTTCAAAATCATCATCATTTTCTACACTCTGATCATTTGATTCGTCGTTTTGTTCATCATCATCACGTTCTGCTGAATCGTTTTCGTCTACGTTCTGTAGGTCGTCATTTTCATCATTCTCATCATCATCATCATCATCATTACCGTCATCATTTTCGTCTTCACCACTGTCATCAAACTTTCCATAATCGCGTCCTTCATTTTCGTCGTCCTGTTGAAAGTTTTAATAATTACAAGAATAGTGACGTAATTTAAAACCATCACAATAACAAGTATTGCCTGAAAATTAAAATCACACCTCATCTGCTTCTTCAAGGTTTTGTTCTTCACTGTTGTCATCATCTTCTTGATCATGGACGTCATCTTCATCATTATCATCATCATGATCATCTAGTTCATCATCCTCGTCTTCATGATCATCAATTTCTTCACTATCGTCATCTTCATCATCATGATCAATTTCTGGACTATGGTCATCTTGATCAGCTTCTTCATGATCCTAGGTCACAGTCTTAATGTAAAATACTAAAATACTAAGGTATGGTTTATAGTGAAAATTTTTAAGTTATTCTTGCAGTCCTCCACCGGTCAGTTCTCTGAAGTTATAGTATTGTTACAAAATATTGAAAAGTTACTTACGGAATCCATAACATTGGATGAATATTGATAATAAAGGCTTAATTTTTAAAATTTTCATCAAAATTTCCAGGGCTAATATTGGTGTGTTTGAAATTGTAATGAAAGGCACATTGCATACACAATAATTTTGGCTTTCAGTATATGATTGTGTATGCAAATCATATACTGAAAGACTACTAAATTAAATGTTTTTTGTTTGGTATTTATGTTAAGCTTCAATTTTATATGCTAATTTTATATAATTTTATATGCTGTATACTTACATGGTGCTTCAGTTCTAGAGTATGTTCATCATGATGGTCATCGTCCGGTGCGTCTTCCAGCCATCCTTCTAGAACCCCTGAGTAGCGCGACTCCACTGAATTTGCTTCTACTGTAAAGTTGTTTTGAAACAAAATATTTTCATTAATTTTACTTGAATATGTGGTTTATTAAGGGCTTGATACAGGAAGCGGTACTCCTGGACACAGCACATATTATCAGGAAGTTCCTATTTTTGAAGGCTTGACCACCGGTAGGTTGGACCCTATTCCCGATGCTGGTGGGCTACTATTTTTGTATATTTTAAAATGTTTTTTTATGGAAATATTTTAAAATGTAAATAAATATTTATAGCAAATGAATGAAAGAAATAAAATAGAATGGAAAAATCCCCATACATATTGAGCCATTAATAGCAGTGGTTGCTGATGAGAATAAAGAAGTCAATTTAATGAGTCCAGATAGAACAGATTTAAATTCAACATTTTGGATTTGATACTGTAGTATTAAAGAAAGTATGTTTCAATTAAATTTAGACGACTGACAACCTGTAACCAGGCCTCAAATTGATTGATATGTATTTTTATTTATAGTAACTATTAATACATATATGTACCTCGTTAATAATAAATGCTCAATAAAGTTATGACAAGCTTATAATTATATTTAAAAAAAATGGTTATAATGATGTTATTCATGACATAATTTTATTTAACGTTTACTAGTAATGGGGCCACAGTTTAATTATACTAACATTCTGAAAGGCCTCTGTTTTCCAGTATGATAAGTCCAATAAGAGTTATAAGTACAGCAAGTAGTGAGAAGAATATGATCTTGGCACACCAATGTCCACCAGTGCCATGTTCATTATGCGAATGCATTAGCACGTCGCCTTCACCAAGCGCTGCCGCCGTGCCACGAGGACCCGTGTCTTCCACGCCTAACTCATCTGTAACGCAAATTATATGGAATAAAAATTTCATTGGTATGCATACCACATCCCATCGCCATATTCTATAATTCAGTTATTTCTTACCTTTCTTCCTTTTCTTATCCTTACGTTTCCTTGGCTGCACGTCGCCTGACATGGTTCACAAAGACTGGCGCTCCCGAGGCGACAGAGATCCACTTTATTGTTTCATAACCCTGAGTAAACAATGAACATACAATGATCTTGCATAAATAATATGACACGCGTTAAACAATTATCCAAATGCGCAATTTTCATGAATAAAGAAAATGTTTGGCGCACGGTGAAATTTTAAAATAACCTACGTAGAAAAGTATGTACCACCGCAGCTTTCTTCAATTTATTTTAGAATTTTAACCTAAAAATAACCGGCAAAGACAGCTGAGGAGGGAGACAGGGATAGATGAGAAGTTGAGAAGTACAGTTTAAAAATTCCGTTTAGTGTAGTTACCTATTTATTACTGTATTCTTACAACATTAAAACTGGTCTTGTATTTTAAGAATTCTGTACTATCTTGTGGAGTTAAATATTATTTACAATATAATACTAATTTTGTAATAATGTTATCTAGACAAGTGTAAAACCGATAGTAATAGTTCAGTCGGGAAAGTAAAGTACACAAGTTTCAGAACGATAATAAATATATCATTTTCAGCTGTGGGCAGTCAGTGTCAGCGGTCAGCGGCAAGATTATCTTAGGCATTAATGCATTCTTTTATATTTTACATGATCTTTAGGCTTTTTGGTCAGTGGTGTGGTGTAGATGTTCCAGTATAAACAGAGCCAGGCTATTGTGCATTGTTTCTTTTTTACATCCGTAATAATCGTTTCAAGTTAGCTCAATAACCAGCGTTTTGATTTGAAAGTCTCGTGTGCCTACATAAACAACAACAAAGTTGATCTACAAGTTGTAGTCTATGAGTTACAGAAGGTCAAAAAACTTCATGGGTCAAAATGAGTGAAGTAATAGTTTTATATGATGGATATTCCGTAATGACCGGAAAAGATCAGATGTCAGCAAATTGTAGTTGTACACTGATAAAAGGGGTCCATAATGTTATAGTAGATACAATGACTGCTTGGGATTCCCAGAAAATAATTACTGGTAAGTATGTACTCACATTGCAGATGAAACTTCTACTCTGTTTAAAGAAGAGGTCACCTAACGTTTTTTTCTAGTAGACCATTTGCCATGTTTATCGGTTTTGAGTAGACCCCCTGCTTAGCTGATATAGCATTTTTGTAAATTCAACGACTTGGGTAAATGGGTTTCCAGGTGTAGTGAGGTGGAGAGTAAAAAATAAATAAAAAAACACATGTTAAGTTTTATATAATTAGTAAACCTACGACAGTACCTACAATAGTACTATCGTCGTCAGTCTGTTTGTTACGTTTTCAGGTAAAAACCAAGCAGCAAATCATCTGTGTATGTGGGTTATTCCATTAATGGAAAGACAAAGTTAATGCCGCGAACTGCTTAAATGAGATCCACTATTGTGGGCCCCATTTACACATCTGGAACCCCCAAATATTTTTTTCACCCACGTGGACCCCTTTTAGATCACCGTCGACCCCTGGGGGTCGATATAGACCAATTTGGGTATCACTGGTTTAATGATGTAATTACCTTTATTTTGATTTGTTACAGCATTAGATAAAAATAATGTAAGACCTGAAAATGTAAATTATGTTATTTCCACTCATGGACATTCAGATCACATAGGAAATAATAATCTATTCTTGATGGCAAAACACATAGTTGGCTTCAGTGTATCCTTTCAAGATGAATATTATATGCATCCTTTTGATAAAGGTAATCGTGTTTTGGTTATTTTAATAGCATTAAATTTTAATAATCATATTTTACGGCCAAGTTTTCAATTGTCAGATAAAATGGAGGAATAACTTTGACAATTTGATGTTTCTTTCTAAGATTTGTTGAATGTCGAAACTAGTCCTCTGTTAACAGGTTCACTGCAACCGCATTGACTGTTGGCCTACAAACAATAGATTTTCTGTTATTTCTATTGCATGGCAGTTAATATGTTAAAAGTTAAAAAATTGTTCCCAAGAGGAATATACATACATAATTACATATTGATTTCAGGTGAGGAACTAAGAATAGATGATAATGTGAAAGTAATTCCTACACCTGGGCACACACTCTCTGATATTACTGTAGTAGTGACAACTACAGATGCTGTAAAAGTAGCTATTGCTGGTAAGTATGTATGGAATTAAAACCACCCCTAAGGGCACCAAATCATTGTTTGTTATTCATAAACTCAAAATTATGCAAGTTATATAGTCATAGTAAACTAAAAATAAAGATAGCTCATAACAAGCAGAATAATACAAAGAAGAATAAATATTTTCAGGAGATCTATTTGAAAGATTTGAAGATATTGACAATCCAAGCATATGGTTGGAGGCTGGGAGTGAGGATCCCGTACAGCAAATAAAGAACAGGTCTAAAGTTGCAGATTTAGCAGACTGGATTGTACCAGGACATGGTCCCAAGTTTCAAGTTACTGAAGAAATTAGACAAACACTCAAGAGACAAATTGATCCAGAAACTCCTTCATAAACAGATCAGACCTCGAGACTAATTTAGCATTTATACATTTGTATCCTGATATTAAATATAAGATAAAATATCTTTAACTTTTATAAAAATATTACACTCTGTACAACATTATGTTAAATTTCTTATTTTTCCTACCCCTACTTTGTTTTAATCATTCCTTTGGGGCCATTCAAATATTACTTAAGCACGAAAGGGGGGTGAGGGGATCTTTGCTTAGCTTATTTTTGATGACATGGGGGATGGGGTATCTAGATGATGATTACGTCAGCAATTTTTATTTATTTACTTATTTTTCTAGACTTGAAAACTGCTGCTCATGTATAACAATAAAGAAACTTGAACAGATTTAAAAAATATATATACTAATGTTTACGTGAGCATAGGAGGGGGAGGGGGGTAAAAGCTTTGCTTACTTTTGCTGACAAGGGGGAGGGGTGGGTCAAAAATTACTAAAATTCTGCTTACGTAATACTTTAATGGCCCCTTTTCAGTTGTCTGCGTCGGTCTGGTCAGTTCTGCAGGATTGGATGCAAAAGGCAGAGTAACAAGTGTTGTGTGTCGCATCTTGAGGAGGCCTATGATGGTAAAGGATGATAGGCAGTCAGAGTTAATTGATTGATGTAGGAATATTAAATGAAAATCAAGTTTGAAGGTCAGATTTTAATACACATAAAGAAATTCAATTTGCAAAGTTTTTAAAACCAAGCATATTTATTTTACAGACAAAAATATTTACGAATTTTTAACATTCAGTATAATTTTTTGAAAAATATAAAAATTCTACCGGTGCGTAGACATCGTATCGCGAGGCATGCGCCAAGAATGGCTAGACACGCATACCTCAGGGATTTGCAATGCATGCCTAGGGCTGTGTGGACGGGGTAACGGCGAATGCTGACAGTGAGCCATCCCGTCCACACGCCCCGAGGCATGCGCGGCAAACCCCTGAGGCATGCGTGCCTAGCCATTCGTGGCGCATGCTTCGCGATATCTGTACACACCTTCAGACACATTTTAATCCTGACAATTTGAGATCAAATTATTTAAATCAGTAAAATACTATTCTATTTCCATATTATCAGGCTACTAAAAGCAATATGCTAGGATATAAATATATTTTGAAACATGAAATGCAAAGAAGGTTGAAAATGTGATTTATGAAAAATAAAGTTGTACCTTTTCATTCTACTTGAAGAATTAATATTAGAAATTAATGATGCGGTTTTATAAACCCTTTTACTAGTTTTACGTGTAATAATTTCACTTGATAATACAATCATGGACGCGTACATAAAACAACAAATCAAACGAAACAAAGTATATATACCTATAAGACTAATTACCCTTCCCCAGTAACTTTAAACAAAATGCCCATTAGATGGTCAACAAAGAGATTAAAGATCTAATTGTTCTATATAGAGCACGAAGTTAATATTCAATAAGTAGGTACATAACATAATAGCAGACTAGATTGTTTAACATGAAAATGTTTTAATAGGCGAGCTCATAACAAAGGCGACATTTAATATCGCGTAAACGCTAGCTTCACTTGGAAATCAGTGCCGTGCTTTCACGATTTGATTAGGTACGAAATTTTAGTTAAGTAATACAAAGCTATTGCTACATTTAAGGAACAGAGTGCTAATAAGACCACGAGATTAATTCAACATACATGCGACTCATACGAAAAAAATCTTCAACCAGGACATCATTTTATTCTTCTTCTGTTTATCAGAGACAATTCGGAAGTAGGAATGAAATAATGTTGCTAGCTACAATATCAGAAAAGAAAAATTGCATTACCTATTGTAACGCAAGTGCTTTTATAACGACTCCCGGACCTATATTTTTATAATTATTTGCATTGCAGCCATGGATCCGTAATTAGTGTCATTCATTATAATCAGATCTCTTATTCTTGTCTCATATCACATTCAATTACAAATTCATTTTAAATTCTGATAATAATGAATTCGTGTATACCTTTGATTTTATACATGTGTATAATCGAAGGTGTAAACATGACGGTTTAAGCACATATTGGCCATAACAACATTAACTAACGTTTTAACTGTTTATATATTTACAGGACAGGATAAGCCATAGAATCTTGCTATCGTACGATGTTCGTATAGAATATTGAACTACGTATTAATTGAGAGTATTATTAACAGTTAAAACGTTATACTTTGCGCAGAAAGTCTTAAATGTCTAATATATTTATACAAAATTGTGGCACTCAATTTTTCAATATCGTTATGATCAAAAGTAGTCATATACAAATACTTAGATGTTACTTCCAGTGATACCTTCCACAGAAATCCTTGTGTCCACCAGTCCTGGCCATAATTGCTGCGTGCAATAATTAAAAAGGAATTTCCTATTAATTATACATTTATCTATATGCTATTAGAGCAAATTTCATATCACAGCCGTGGATCACTAACGCTACAAAGCTCAAACATGCCCATATCCATTCCGAACGTTAATCGATAGCTGCAACCAAAAAAGGAGATATATGAAATATTAAACGAATATGTATACATAATATTATTTGAAATAAATAGAAATAGTATGTAAAAATAACTAAAAATACAGATAGTACAATATTATAGCACAATTCATTTCAGAAAAATACTTTATTTGGTATACTTTACTTATACAAACGGAATCATAAAAATATAATAACAATATCATTTTTATTTATTTGTAACATTTTATTGATTTTGATATAAAAACAACATGGCAATAAAAAATTTAAGCTTAAATGTAAAGCTTGATAAGTAAACAGCTGACATTACTAAAGCGCCAAATCCGCTAGCAAGTTTTACTACTTACGTAAAACTTGCAGAAGACGAATTGCTGCAGGTGTGTCCACAACTTGAAAGTAGGTTGCAGAAGTCAACTTGTAAAACTTGCTAGTAAATTTCGCCCTTGAGACGTAAAATTCACAACAGGAAGTTTACCTGCGGGTCAATACTTGTAGGAACTGGTTGTTGCTCATCAATGCACAGGTCTGAATCAGAATCAGTCCTACGCAGCGAGTTGTCCTGTGAACATAGAGAATATTGCTTAGATCTTACTGTTTATAACTTTGTTTCAAATTCTTATAGACAGTGCAGCACTCATTATCTATCTTCTATCCATAAAGACTAAGGTCCAATCGTACCATCCACGATGCAAAATAGTCAGAGTTTATCAGATCCCATCCCGAGCTGCAATGTGACAGTTCGGGCTATATAAGCTCTACTGAGATATTTGCGTCCACATTTTGAATATAGTAGAGGGATATTTTGTCCCATGATGCTAATTAAATTTATGTAAAGCTGGGTACTGACCGGCGTTATGAGGCGTAATGTAACTTGTTACACAGCGAGCGTTCGTGCAGTCAGTACGGGGACACAAGGCGCTTGTGACGTATTGACTGTACGAACGCTCGCTGTGTAACACGTTACATTACGCCTCGTAACGCCGGTCAGTACCCAGTTTTAAAGTTCACTCAATATCAAAGACGAATGAACCAGGTAGATACCTCATCGTTCTTCTAACACCGCAGCACCATCTCGCCTCAGATTATAGCATTGTAAAATGAATTTTAACTTGTGGTACATACAGTAATACCCCGGGCTTACGCGATAGGTGGGACCAAGAGATAGCCGTGTAAGTCGAATTCGCGTAAGTCGGGGTTCAACCTTGCATATAAATACGTATAATGTTTGTGTCATAAACCGAATTTGCAATGCGTACGTAATGTTTTACGGAATTGGGAATTGTTATTACACACGGAACACGTTCGAACTTGTCGTAAACCGAACACGCCGATGCGCGCGATGATCAAAAAGAAAACCGCGTATCTCCGAATTCGCGTAAAACGGGGTAGCGTAAGTCGGGGTATTACTGTACAGTACAATTTGCGAAGCTGATCCGACGATGATTGACTTGACGGCGAGTTAACGGCCCGTTGCGCCATCCACTATCTTAACTTTCTTTCAAATGTTTTGTACGGAGTACAAGATACGACTCGTTTCTGATTCAAAAATTCCTAGATAATTAGGCACAGAGAATCGTTTTGTATAGTTTCACTTAAAATCATGCTCAAACCTCGCCGATCTCTTATCGCTTGAATACTTGTCTCGGAAACCGGGCGTTAATCCTTTTTAATGTTCTATTTTGAGGCGAAGTTGTGCTGCAGCGTTACACGAGTGATTAGCACTTTAACATAGTATGATAACAATTTAAAACTGTACTAACCCCCTGCGTGTACTGGTGAGTGGTAGTGAGTACTCTCGCCACAGGCCTCATGAAGCCTGGCAGGGTCTCCGTGAGCGGCGGGCGCGCGTGGGTCAAGAGTGGCTTCAGTAGTTTGGAGTCAATTGCGCCCCATAGCCGGGCGAGACGAGCCTTCTGACCGGTAGCAGCATCGCCTCGGTCGCGGGGCGTGTCCTGATGCAGCAGAGGTAAGTATTAGTTGATTGGTTTAAAAATTATTTGGGAAAGGTAAGTATAAGATTAATATATAGGGTAAAGTGTAATAAGTTGATATGTATATAAAGGCTTAAATAAAATACATAGTGCACATAATATAATATGCAAATACTAAAAATAGTTGAATACATTATAATTTATTTTATTATTCACTGCAATCAAAGTAAAAAAAAGATTAAAAGAAATAGTAAAGCGCCACTCAAAAAAAGAAGTTCCCTTTAATATATTGAGGAATTTATAACAATGATTACAGCAGGCATCAACACTTGTTGTTAGCAACAGAAGTTAAACAAATTCATAAGGTTTATGTTTGCATTTAAATAAGTTTGTAAGAGGTAGAAAATTCCCGATTTCAAAAATAATAAACTTAAATACATTTTGATACCAGCTGTGTAACCAAGAATTTAATAAAAGACACACTGTAAAAATTGATTGTTCAAAATGAAGTGCGACTTGGATAAATGGTTCTTTATAAACACATTAGGTGAAAGGGATCACTTATTTTACAGCAGGTTAAAATTTTATTAGTGTATAACATTCGCTTCAGATTATTTTATTTCTTTTTATAGCATATTAAACAGTCAGCCGAAAGAAAATCTTAACTATCCAAGAAGCACTTAAAATAATATGTTATTTTAATAATATATTTTTAATAATAATTAACATTGACCAAATACATGCATGGATGTGTTGTTATTTGCACAAGGCTCATATATTTTATGCATGTGAGTGGTAAATAACTCTATACATATACTTAAATAATAATATAATTAAAATTATTTACATACTTCGATACTGTTTAGTTCCCAAGGCATAATCACTTCCTTCGCTCCATTAGCCCACTTAACTACCATGCGGCCTCTCTAGATATTAAAAGAAACCAAACAAAGCAATAAAGTAAAAGTTTTCATGCACGACACAACACTACATTTATTTTTCATCTGCATTTCTTTTTTTTTTTCGGCTTTAAGTGGCGTGAATCTTTTAAGAATATTGAATTGAGAGTAAGAAAAGTTAATTGAAAATTATTGTAAGAAAAGTGTTTTCAGCCATGGTGCATTATACAGATAGCCCTTGTAAACCCGTGTTTAACTGAATAGTTAAGAAATGTTATTAGTAACAGTATGAACATGTGCTGGCAATCTTGAAGTATTAATAGGTGACGAAAACGTAGTGTGGTAACAAATACTTCCAATTGGTTAGTTTGTAATTTGTTTTAGTAAGACTCGTGCAGTGTTTGTAATGCGTGCATGTATTTATTAGTCTTACTGTTGCCCTGTCACAACTGGCCGGTTGCGTAGAGTCCATGTTACGGAGGCCGAAACCTATGTCAGCGGGCTGAACAACAAAACAGTTTTAATGATGTGTTAATGAAATTCTAAGGCCAGAACAATAGAGCCTTTGAGGGAGGACTCCTGTGGGCGGATATTCTATGAAAGTACTCAATTGCAAAAAAAGGTTTTCATTGATTTTTGTTAAAGTGAAATATAAAGAATAGAATTCCGGATACCAAAGTTAATGTAGAATTCGGTTTCGTAATTTCATAGTAAACCTCCCATATTTTGACATTTAAACGAGGGTGAATAACATTAATAGTTCATGTAACATTTATCTAATGATATGAATGAAACCAATAACTATAAACCTTCTCCAAAACATTTCTTAGCAGAATTACTCCAGGTCTAATTGAAAGAGAAAATCGTAACGACAGTAATTAAACAGGCATAATAAGTAGTTTTATAGTCCAGACATTACAAACTTAAAGTAAGGATCATAAAACATTATGTCAATAAGGATGCACAATGAGGGCGAGTTGTTTGTCGATTAACGCACGCGCGGGTAGCAGACTATCGATGATAATATTAGCTAAGTAACATTATGATTGACTGTAGCGGTAAGGTAAGCATATAACTACAAAAGTTAGTCGGTGAATAGCTGCATATTATGTAGCTAATTAATAACCATCCTACTTTCTCTGACCGGGCTAAACTGTACGATGGAAATGCATCGACAATACATTCATCACAGTTACGCACATCACTAGCACAGTTCCAAAATGATCTTAAGTGCGGGTGAGAGGTCTGATGAAATTGATTTACAATCCTAAGTTTGCGTTTGTTATGTCCAAACTACAGTAAGCACGACACAAAATTTGAAGAAGATTTAATATCACCGTTTCTCAACCTAGAAGTAAAAAGCGTTAGACAAAAAAAACTTTGCCTCAATTTATGTCGATAAGCAAGAATTTGTCATGTTAGTAGAAAGATATGTTGGTAAACACTGAAATAATGAGGACTCTATAGTTAATGTGTTGTTCGTGAGGTTATTTATTAAAACCCCTTTCAGCGGGTCGCAACTGTAGAAGATTGAGAAACGAATCACGAGATGGTCAAAAGCGCGATGTATGAAAATGAACATCCAAAGCTCCAGTAAAGTGCAAACATAGCGCTATGAATACGTACCGGTCCAGCAACGTCCGTGGCCTGGTACAGCTGCCACAATAATGTCTTATTAATTACATGCTTGCCCGTACCACACGCTTCTAACGTGCCTTATGTACGAACCAATGATACGTGCACGCCCGCGACTGTCCTACGGTGCTTCGATTACGTTTTAGTTTGTAGTATTTTATACAAAATATTACTTACAATCTAGTTTCCACTTTTCTATATCATGCATTAGTGCATTACTGGTTATTTTATAGGACTGAGGGGCCAAGTTTTATTCATAATATTAAAGAACTGACTAATGTCTCTTCAGTCATATTTTGTATAAAAGTAACGTTTATGCCTAATAGACTGTTAAAAAAAGAATAACAAGAACAACGATCGGGTAAATTAAGTGTATTGTTCGACCGTTTGTTTAAAATTTAATAAAATATTTTCTTAGTAAAAATAAAGTTTTAAAAATCTGTTCAGACAATTTCATACGGATAGTTGGGAAGTTAAAGATGGTTAAAACATAGAAAAGGCACACAGAAAGCAACGGTTGAAAATAAAGGAAATACATAGGAAAGCAATACAGAAATTATTGATCTCTACGATTTGTTAATAAGCTGTTAACGTAGGAGGTACATATTTCAACAAGAAACATCTGACTATTTTAATGTTGAACCCTTTGCCTGCTACATAACATAAAAATGAAAAATCTAATTGAGAAAATTGAAGTTAATATTCTAGCAGGACGTAAATGGACAAATACAAATGAATGTATATGAACGAAATGCTTACTAAGTATAACTGTTTTGCCAATTGAGAGGGTGAATGATTTTGTCTACGTCTATTAGAAAAAGGTGTAAACTTCAGCACTACTTTACAAAGTGTTTCGATAAAAAGTTTTTATGCAATCCAAAGTAAAATTCACATTATTGTAAAAAACTTACACTTCTGACATCTCGATATGGTAGAGCGTCATTTTCGTCGTTGCCTGATGATTCCCTGCAAATTATTAGCCATTGTTTAGCTACCTTGTCGAATAACTAAAAAAAAAAAATCTTCACAGATTGGTGCACAATTAAATCAAAATTGATTTTTAGAAGAAAAAAAAATGAGGCGTTTTGTCTCACATATAAATCTTTCAACCGACAACCAAAGCATGAGAAAAGGTAAAACTTGTCAATTCTGCTGATAGACATGGCTGCATCTTGTGTCTTTATTGCAACAGAGGAGTTCTGTTGTAACGAAGAGAAACCTACACTGGGATCAGTAATGCTACTATCAACAATAACAACACCTCTTCTGTTATGTGTGGAAGTGGGAAGCCTAAAGCTGGGTACTGACCGGCGTTACGAGGCGTAATGTAACGTGTTACACACTGTAACGTGTTGTCGCTGTGTAACACGTTACATTACGCCCCGTAACACCGGTCAGTACCCAGCTTTAAGTATTACATAGAAACATTAGATTGTGGTTAGAGTCTCCAAACATGTATATGGAAATGTCATACTTAGTGTTCATAGACGAGGTCTGTTAGGAGGAACCATATGGACGTTTTCATGGTGATTAAGATGGTAGATAATAACAAAGCCCCTCTATACAAAAGTAAGAGGTCTGTAGCAAACGGTAGACGTCTCCCTAACAATACGTACCCAGTAGGTATACGAAGATACGCGAGCGCATGCGTGGCGGCGCCGCCTTGAAGTACCACGGTCGCTATCACTATAAACGATGTTGTCGTCAACATGGCTTGTCGGGCCTCTGACACCGTGTTACGGATAGCTAAGGCGAACGACATCGCTCCTCGTAGACCTGTAGGACAGTCACAATAGTAATTTAATACATTTAGATGGTTCACAATAGCGTCTATTTTATTTAATGGTCATAATAAGTTAATTTGATCAAGGGATATCTATGCCAAGCAAAAACTTTAATTTCAATACTGCTAACGTTAAATTGTGAAAACTTTGTTTGACTATGCACGAGGACATTGGAAACTAAGCACGACCTAGATATTTGAAGTCAAAGTTATAACAAAGCGCTAGCTTCAATTAACATATTTTGAAAATAGTCTATTTATACCAGTTTTACCATTTTCATGATATTTAGGAAAGAATAAGGGACTGTTCCCGTTACAACGGCATGGGCAGGCGCAACAAGTTCAATGTAAAATGAATCTTATTTAAATGCAGACAGAGAAGAAAACACGTTGATGATGGGTAATGGACGGATGGAGCATAGATGGGCGGCGCTGGTCGTCAACTTGTTCTCGTAATTTATTATCTGCGCGTATATAAATAATATTTCTTGCGTCCGCCCGTACATACGCCGTTGTAATGTTAAAAGTCCTTAAAAACAATTGATTATGTTTACCTGAGAAGAACAGCATGTGTTGGAAGTTCATCGGTATCGGTGGGTTTCGTCCTAGATTGAGTAGGAAAGACAGTGGATATATGTTAACAGCGCGCCCAAGGACTGATGTTACCTGTATATGGCTAAGGAATATTATCAATTACTAGTCGTGTGCCCGATGAGAATTCCCATCTATTTAGCCCCCTCAAGGATGAATTTTCAACAATCCTTTCTTAGTGCTCACCTACGTTATAAATAGAAGCCTAAAAAATTCCGTATTTCTAACTTCAAGAATGAACTTCCATACAAACTTTCACCCTCTATTTATCATTTATTAGGGGATGAATTTTTAAAAATCTTTTCTTTGTGCTCTGTTACGTTATATACAAGGTTAGTCGGAAAGGGGGTACTAAGCCGAAAGGGTGTTAAAGTACCTATAATAAGGGATAACTTTTGTTCTACAACTTTCCCCAAAACTCGATAGTTTAAGAGAAATAGCTTTTCAAAGATATCGTAAAAAATATGCTAAAATCTATCTGTCCAGCTATGATCAGCTGTATTTACTATTTAGGTCATATTTGGGGTCACGGATTAGAAACTTAATTTACTGAATTCATAACAAAAGCAGGTGTTTTTTTTTTAAAAAACTAAAATAAAAATCTTTTCGCATGCAAATAAAAAAAATCGAATTTTGAAATTTTAACACTTGCTTTAAAATAGTCATCAGTGATACTTTAAGTGGCCCGAGGCTTAGTACCCGCTTTCCGACTAACTTTGTATAAGGAACTCGTGGCAAAATTTCATTAGAGTTTATTAAGTAGGAGATCATATTTTTGGTAATTACATCAATAACTATTATCTCCTGAATGGTTTTATGTGTTAGTTGAACAGCGTTCCATTATTGTTCATTTAAGGAAAATATATCAAATACCCACACATTTTCATGCAGTTATTGTTAACAACTTTACTGAACAATAAATAACAAGAGGATAGAAAATTAAGCTGGTAGCAACTAGTTTTATAACCCCACTTATATTTGACACTTTAAAAAGATAAAAATACATTCAGCGCCTACTGACCGCTAGTAATAATGTTCAGTCGTATTATTGAATTGACGGGCTGCAAGCACCTATTACTTATAATGGCTGGAACAGTTTTGTACACGTCCAACGTACTGTTATAAGCAATACAATACATATTGCTTGTGATCCCGAACGGAAATACCACAATAGTATTTTACCTTAGCAATCTTTACCGGGTAGGTACTCTATTTCCCTAAACAAGCGAGGTATCAGTTACAGGTTATATTAGGTTCCCACCTATGAAATCACCGTTTTGTATGGAGAATTTTAAAGAAGTTGCATTTTTCATACTAACATTTTCTTAATTTATTTAACAACTATGAACACTAATGTTTTAAAACTTGTATGCACTAATATTTTAAAACTAAGATAACATATGCCACTTAGATTATGCGACAAAAATAAGTTTTGGCTAAGTTAAAACAAAAATAGTGGTCATTTCTGCTAACAAAAAGAGGAGTCATTTTTAATGTATTATTTACGTTTAGAAAACTATAAGTAATAATGTTTTTTTACTATTTGTAGTTGTCTATGATGGTCATTATTCGATATAATATCAAGCAATTGATGAATGTTTTAAATCATAGAAGTGACAAGGTTCTCTATTTTTGAAAAAAAAAAAAACGACAATATCATAGGTGGGGACCTAATAAAAACCGAACCACGAACATTAAAAAGTTTTAGAAGCTGATATAACTAAGGCTAGTTTCAAAAGGATACGAAGCCAGCGATAATAAACCACGGGTCGAAGTGGTGCTTAGGGAAGGTGAACATTGAGACGCCGATGTATGTGAAAATAAAGTTCTCTGCCAAGAAGTTGAGTAGTTCAAACAGTTGTTTTGTGCGGTTGCGGGAATCCGATGACAGGTTGTTGTATGTGTAGTGAGCCTGGCATATGCCGCAGAATAGGACAGCCACAACACCTGAAGAAAGCGAAAGGATTATTTACAAAATACTGAAATATCAAGTGCGTATTAAGAAACTAACACAACCCATTTTCAGGCCTGGTCAGACAGAGAGCGTGGCTGGTTGTGATATATTCACGTCGCGTATTCTTTTTCTTTTCGTGTGGTTAGTGACTAACCTGGTGTCAGTGTTCATGCCGCCCATGGGCCTCTGACTCAGCTTCACCTGCCGTCGAGAAATATCTCTCAGGCACGCCGGTTTCCTCACGATGTTTTCCTTCACCGTTTTTAAGCAAGTAATAATTATACAATACGCACATGAATCCGAAAAGTCAGAGGTGCGTGCCTTGGGTTCGGACTCGAGACCTATGACTTGGCAGTCCGACGGTCAAACCACTAGGCTATCATTGCTTAATTATCGCGTATTGATCGCGTGCGTATTACTATGTCAATGTATGGAAGACTGCCACACCACGCCAAGCTTCGCGTGGCAGTCTCTGTGTGGCGTTTTCCATACATTGTCATAGTAATTCGCACGCCAAGAGCACGCGAAGTGAATATAATTACACTATAGCCACGCTCTCTATCTGACCAGGCATTTATGGATCTTCTAAGTCTTCTTATCTCATGTCAGTACGAGTCATACGAGAATAGCTCATGCCGTAGTGAAAGCCAGTCAGTAAGGTTGGTAGTGGGGCTTACTGCCCAGGGCGCCCAAGACGTACTAAAGTATCGCCACTCGTGGAGTCTCTTTTATGCACCCCATTTTATGAATGAAGGTACTAGTCTGTGTTGTGAGCACGAAACTAGTTTCTTTAAACAAAGTGGAAAGGACGAAATATTTTCAGAAATTAAAAAGACATTATAAATATTAATTTGTGCAGTAGCCTAAAAATACAGGGTGTAAATGAAATCATGTAATTCCTTCAAACCTCGTGATGTACTGCTGACATAGATTAACCCTGCACGAGATACTTCTGGATTCATTAAAAAAAAATACAAGAAGTAAACATGTGTTCTTAACGCGAGGCATTTTAGTGCACCGAGTTAAATGACCGCGCGGTGAGCGATAGCTGCGCAATTCGCTCGGGGCGCTAAAATGACTCGCGTTAAGAACACAGTATGTTTACTTCTTGTAATTTTTTTTTATTGAATCCAGAAGTATCTGTGTCCTATAAGTGCAGGGTTAATCTATGTCAGCAGTACATCGCGAGGTTTGAAGGAATGACATGATTTCGTTTACACCCTGTATAAGTATAGACTTTGTAGGCCTTCGTTGAAGTCTGCAATCACGTGTTATAGGATAGAAGATTTTTTTTTAATTAGTTATCTTCAAACTTTTATAAAAAGCATAGCAACAGTGAAAAAACAAATAATAAAATGCCCGTTATTAGCGATTTAGAAATTGTTCACTTGACGGAGATAGCACTATAAGGCGATGACGTTATACCGTATGAACTTCAATCACTCCGTAAAACGTCCGTTTCGCGGGACGAAAACAAAAATCTCCAAAAACTTTAAAAGCGTGTTTTTTAGATTTTTTTGTTTTATCTTTTCAACCATCGTATCCCTTCTGACCTTCTTATAAAATTTAATTCTTGGTTTTCTTTTGTAGTCAAATGCCCTATTGCACTGAGCTGACCGCAGTGTTGTTAAACTCTACCACAGGAAGCAAAAAATATTATAGCAATGACTCCATCATTATCATGGAATGAACTAGGTTAAATATCTGCGAATGGTATTCTAACTTAGTATTTGTAATTTCTGTCTATCGAACCGTTTAGGTCGCTTTGACAGAAGTTGTTATGATCACTGAGGCTTGATATCGCAGATCGATTCAATTGCGAGGTAGCAATTAGACCAGGAGCCCATGAAACTTTACTTTGGCAACTTAAGTATTTAAATAATCTCTAATTTCAGATTATGTTGGTTAAGATCTAGTTTTCGGTATGATCGGCTATTTTGTTGGTCCATTCAAGCAAGCGGAACTGCTACTTAGTGGTGATTCTATTTGGATAGTCTGATAACTTTATAACGTACTAGCCACCCGCTCCGGCTTCGCACGGTTGCAATTTAGATACTAATGTGAGGCATATAAAATAAACCTTCCGCTTGAATCACTATCTATTGCTGAAAACTGCATTAAAATCCGTTGCATAGTTTAAAAGATCTAAGCGTACAGACATCGGGAGTGACTTTGTTTTATATTATGTAAAGATATGTTTCCTTGTAACGGGAACGAAAATAAATAATACCTTAACTTGAACTCAGAATTATAATAGGGTATTTGACTATTATTAAAAATGTACAACAATTTAGTGTTATTTTAAAGAATGTATAGGTAGCACTCGATATGTGAAAAAATAAATAAAATCGATGATAAAATAGGGGAGCTACAGGCTTGTGAAGTTCTAGAGGGGCCATTTTCTGTTCTTGTCCCGCGAAACGTATATTGTAGAGATCAAGTATGTAGTTTTTAAGGACGCCATTGCGGTAGTAGTGTTGTCTCTGTCCTGTCTAGTGAACAATTTTCAGTCGTTTATAACTTGGGCATTTTATTGAATATTTCATTAGTTTTAGATTGACATTTTTGTAACAGTTTCAAGATTTCTAATAAAAAAGAATATCACATACCCTATTGGTAATGGCCTTGAAAAATAAATTTAGACAAAAGACACGTTGTTGCGGGCCGTGTTGGTCCACCCGCTCGAACATTTTCTAAACAATGTCGCGCAGGAAGGACTGCT
The DNA here is from genome assembly GCA_910594945.2 of Amphipyra berbera. Lineage (NCBI taxonomy): Eukaryota > Metazoa > Arthropoda > Insecta > Lepidoptera > Noctuidae > Amphipyra > Amphipyra berbera. The sequence continues at coordinate 9,152,819 of OU343122.1, read as the reverse complement.
GTTCCAACAATGCATTTTTAGCACTACTTGGAGATAGTTCACCACACTTGTAAATCATGTAGCTTAGTTTTCTAAATAAACAATTCCTATAATAATATTACCTGTCAGCTCGCAGACCTCAGCGATAAGGAACGCCGCATACGACATGAGCACGAAGAGCGCCGACTCGAGCAGCGGCCAGTCACGCACGTGAGTGAATTTTGTCATGTACACATTGGTTAAGGATTCATTGTATTGTTGATATACGTATGTTGATTCTATCTGCAATATCACTACATTATCTGTCAACTCACAGACCTCTCGGCGATAAGGAACGCTGCATATGACATGAGTGCGAAAAGCGCTGTCTCGAGCAGCGACCACTGGTGCACGTGAGTGAACTTAGTCATGTGCACGTTGGTTAAGGATTCGTCCCATTGTTGGTCTATTTATGTTATTGGGTTTACTATTTATTTATATTGATTCCATTCAACACGCGATTGTTGTGAAACAGGCGGTGAAATGCTTCGGGTAGACAGTAGATTGCGTCACGCTTATGATTTTGGGGTCGACTCTTACGACTCAGTAGTGTTATTTTTTATCGATGCGTGAATGTGGTAAGTCATCAAGTCATGTCAAGTCATGTATTTTAACTGACATATTACGTCGCTAGAATAAAAATTGATACTAAAAAGGATATCAATGCCGTCAAGCAGCCCAGAAGAGCGCCAATAAGTAGAGATAGACTGAAGATTCCTATGAAGTCTCCTATGGCTCCCAAGAACGCAGTGATTTCAAATCCACCATCGTTTGAGTACCTCAACTCATAGTTTTGTATAGCTCTGTAAAAATACAAGGAAAAAATATAACAGTTGATAAGCATATCTATTGATAATGGTGTACATCAGTGGCGAAGGCTCCATACAACTCGATTCCTATCGGCTTCCCTTTCGAAATATGGCAAATACTAGTATCTGTTATTTTCAATTATCATTTAAACAAATAATTATTTACGAAGTTACATTGCAGGTATAACATTTGCTTATGAAGGTAACAATCAAAGAAATAAGTTTTAATATATTTTGAGTTTGGTCCGGCTTCCCTTTTAAGAAAATTCACCCTTCGCCACTGGTGTACATAGGTATGTCATTAAATAATGTAGGACTTTCCACTAAACACGATACTATGCAATTAAATAATAGAATAACATAAAAAGTTAGACATGCCTTTCTACAGTATAAGTATTTCCTTAAATTAAAGGAAGAATGGAAGGAATTTAGGCGATGTTGCTAAATCTTAAAACCAGATTTGAATAGTTAAAATTCATAATGCCGGATTCACACTAGACGTACGTGTCGTGTGTGCGAAGGACGCATCACGTCAGAATTTGACGTGTGCACGCCATCATACAAAATATTAAATCCGATAGCACCAGATGCACTTATTGATACGTCACAATACGACACGTAAGTATATAACTGATTGCCAATATTTAACAGGCAACAGTTCGCATCAATGGCGCCATGCGTGATATTATTCCCATCACATAATTTCACGGTCATGAAATAAAAACCATCTAGTGGTACAAGTTTGACAGTAGGTATGCTAATAGCCAATAACTTAATTTATTTTATACTTTATCGTATCGCCATAATAGCGTTATAAATTAGTGCAAGAATGCAATATAAATTGCTAACATAATTACCCGCTAAGTACTAGAGCCACAGCGTCATTGAGGACACTCTCGCCGAATATCATTGCGTACAGATTAACATCCACCTGTAACAATATTGATATATTTCTGATGATAACGCGACAATGGCAGACACCTTAAAAAAACCTAAGCACACGTGAATCAGCAGATCTGATAAATATGGTGTTATGTGTGCGTGACATTGATGATACCTATGTATTTGACATTGAAAGTTAATTGAAATTGTAATTTTATTTGACTTTGCTCATATAATAGGTACAGGTCTTCCCATATAACAATGAAGTAAGTAAGATTTAGAGTTTATTTTTAATATTCGAGTGTTTTCATACAAGGTTAGTCAGAAAGGGGTACTAAGCCGGAAGGGTGTTAAAGTACCCATAATAATGGATCATTTTTGTTATACAACATTCCTCAAAAGCCATTAGTTTAAGAGAAATAGCTGTATAAAGATTTCATAAAAATTACGCTTAATTGTATCTATCCTCAGTTATGATCAGCTGTGTTTACATTTTAGGTCATATTTGTGGTCACGGGTTAGAAGCTCCATTTTCTGAATTCGTAACTGAGGCAAGGATCAAGAATTTTTGAAAAAACTAAATTAAAATCAATTTTGCATGAAAAAAAGTCACGAATTTTGAAATTTTAACACTTCCTTTAAATCAATCATCAGTGATACATTAAGTGGCCCGCGGCTTAGTACCCCCTTTCCGACTAACCTTGTATAGGCAATTTATGTGCCCTGCCATAGGCTAACGCATTATCATACGCATTCTGCTCAAACTATCAATAGAAGTTAGTATTTTGTAACAGTATCTTTCTAGTCATACTAACGAAATATGGAAGTAATGATGACTTTTTAAAATGTCTGATTCAACAAAAAATTATACTGATAACACAGGTACACGCGGCGTACTACGATTTCGTGAATACATGCACTTTTATCACGATACTATCAGCTATCATTGGTGGGCTTTGCATTCTTCAGCCCCGATCTCATGCCCCGTTGGTGTAGTGGTGGTAAGCGCGACTACTGATCGTGGGGTCCTAAGTTCGATATTCAGGTCGGGCAGTGTTATTGGGTTTTTCCGTGTGGAATTCTTCTGTAGCAGGCCGTAGTTTGGATTTGTTCCCAGTTGATGGCAATAGGCATGACCTCTATTACATGGGACTTAAACATAACGGCGAAATGAGTGTTACTTATACACTTCTGCCCAATCCTTTGGAGAATACAGGCGTGATGTTATGTTATATTTATGTAGTTTTATATTTATATTCATTAATTCTTACTGCTTTTTGAATCGTTGACACTACTAAAATCTTGGGCACAAACTGAAAATACATATTTTATACGATAGTTCAACCTTGCAACTAGACCTAGTACCTACCTAGCTATGTTTTATTAGGTACCTAAGTAGTTAAAATATCATTGTCTAGCGACTAGCGATACCTACGAGTTATTCAATAGCTGTATTTACTAGCAAGTTAGATAAGTACCTACTGTTTCGTTCGTAACCTTTTAACATAATTATCTACATAGATATAAAAACTTGTTTGGTGAGTTAGTTCATTCGTTAACTTTAAGATATGCGTCAATATCGCTTGAGGAAAGTCGCTACACTTATGAGGCTGCTTACGAGAGTGCTTCCATAAATTGTAGGTGTAGTAAGTCTATCTTCTTCTTCTCCCTGCCTTTCTCCCACACTAGGTGGGGTCGGCACAACATGTAATTCGTAAATCCATGTTGTTAACGGTTTTGGCTTATTGTTTTATGACCGGCCGCCTGCCTGACATCAACCCTCCTTGGGAATACATGTTGCGCCGTCGCGCGGGTGATCCAATGTGCTTGCTGATATTATGCACTGGGTCCCAAAATTATATGCTTGTTAATCTTATTGCCGACAACTAAGCAGACTATGCTCTTCTTGGTGGAGTATACTTGAAGTTCCTCGAATTCGAACCACTCATTCAGTTTTGCTCGACCCTGGCTGTACGGTCAGGAGAAGGAACACCGTTGGTTTTTAGCCGGTAAGAGTCCGGCAGACCCCCTCGCCTTCCCCGGGCGAGAGACATCCATGAGGATTTTCCAACGAGAAAAAAAAAAAAAAAGGGATTTTGGTTCTGACACATCTTAAACTAATATAGCACCGTGAGCGTCTCTGTAAAAACTTGATGTCAATGTTCTGTATCGCTCCTGTCCCGATGTATCCCAATTAGTACCTAAGTCTATCTGACAAGTAAATAAATGATACATTTTTATTACCTTCAATTGTGAGAAAATTGCGAGTACAGTCAGCGGATCGGTGGGTGAGATTAAAGCACCAAAGTACAAGGTGTCTAGGAAGGTGAAGCTGGAACCAAGGGACGCCGGCATCAGTTGTACACAACCATACATCAGAGACCCGATGACTAGGGCCGACAGTGCCGTGCCAACCATCGCAAACGTCAAGATCGCACCCAGATTACGGAAGAAGTATTTCTGCAAAATTGTATATAATTTGTTAAAACTGCTGTACATTTATGCTGTTCATAATTGCTGCATGATAACCATAAACATATTATGATGTTACAGGATGTTCAAGGTTTGGACTTTCCTGTTAATCTCTATGAGGTAGAAACCCAGATAAATGATTTACCTAGTTTATGATTAGGTAGAAACTATTAACATGTTACATAAAAATACTTACGCAATTATATTACTTCAAGAGAAAGATTAAAAACAAATACATTAAGGAAAAACTAGATTTTAGTTTGGCTCCGATCTATCTATTTAATAACCAAACTATTTATAATATTTATTTTTTTTAACTCGTGTAGCAAAAGTTAAAATCAATATTTAAATTTCATGCAATATGATTCAAATTTCCTTAGTCGTAAAAATTAAATAATTCATTGCCATTTCATAAATGTAAAATGTAGAACTTACCCTTTTAAGGCAATATCCAGCGTGAAATATGATAGGTGGTAAAATTATATTAAAAAATATCTCAGGATCGAATGTTGCTTTCAGATCTATCTCATTTTGCTCAACATTCACTATTTCACCTCTAAAGCTATATGCATAAGTCTTATTAGGTACTGGAGCATCTGTACAATGAAAGGAAAAAGGTTTTTTTTTTACCTACCGTAAAACGGGGCTATTTGAAATTCATGGGGTTAATTGGTACAAACAAGGTACAGGGGATTTTTCGATATATGTTTTAACTATGAATAATTTCAATTTTAATATTTATTTTTATAATAATAAATATACAATTTCATTGAAATCGTAAATACGTATAAGAAGTATGTTCCATAACTGAATTCCAATTAAACCCGTGGTTTTCAAATAGCCCCATTTTACCGGTACTATAGTTTCTCATCAATTATTTTAAGCAGCTGGTTGTCAGTTACCAACAAAATTAACCCAGCATTGTGACGCTTGGATTAACCTGATTTCTGGGAAGGGTTTACTATCCTAGTATTACTTTTAGTTTCCTAGTATTACTTTCAATAAATTTAGAAAAATAAACTTTAATTATTTAATTAATATTTACTCAACAATGAATAAGAATGGAAACACTACACATTTGGATTTATTATAAGGAATTTAATGGACACAAAAAACAAACAAGGCCATATAGTTTCTTCTATAAGTTTGTTTATATCATAAGTGATAAAAAGTTTGAACAAAAAATTGTCAGAGGCTGACTGTAGTCGTTGATGATGTTAAGTAATTTTATGATAAGTAATCAGATAAATAAATGGAAGTTATAGAGAATATTGAGTCATATATCCTCATTAGACAGGCAGTTAAATATAAAAGGAAACCAGTATTAATAACACATTTACTGTTAATTATATTAACCACATTTAGTCATTATGAAATATTATAACATTCTAATGACATTAACTATTTATAGGCTATAAGTAGGGTGACCAGAGGTTCCATTTCTCAGCAAAGAAATTGGCCATATCCTTTAAATAGGGGAAACCAATACGGGACAGTGTATTGTCCTGTATTTTTACTGTTTAGTATATTTTCACACGCGGATAAATCCCACTTACACAATATAAAAATGGGTTGCCTTTTATTTTAATTTTTAACCCTGAAGCATATTTTGAATTCTGATGCCACTTAAAATGAGAGATCTGACTTGGTCATCCTAGCTACATACTTTTATTTCCTTATTTGTATTTCTTATCAGTATTTGAATTGGAGATCTTATCAAATTATGTGCATTATTCAATAGTAATTTGACACATATCTGATTATATCAAAGATTAAGGCATATTTTGTGCTCTGCTTCATACATACAAATCTTAGAACCATGACTTTTAGAGATAAGAATGTAAATCCAAATATGAATTACCTAATAATAATGTTTGCAAATTACTTTTTCAATGTTCTTTAAAAGGCTCTATCAAATACAAAGATGTATTTTGACTTTTACTTACCCCCAGAAGCAACCTGCATTTTATCAGGGAAGTGCAGGCGCAGCATGTCTGGTGGCACCGATAGATTGTACTTTGTTTCTGGTGCTGGGTGCACATTGATGTAGGTAACTTGGTTTGTATTAGCTGCATAGCGAATTATTGCGCCTACTATTAGACCTAGGAGAGGAATTAAACATTTTTATTAATTATTCACACTTATATAAATAAAACTTATAATCCCTGAAGGATATATACTAATGACACAAATTTTTGCTTTCTTAGGTAGTTTTGCCACAACTCACACTACAAAATGTGGTGGCGACTGCAAGTGCCATACAATGCTATAAACCGCATACTACGACACTAGCATTGCTGTGACGTCTCGTGAGTAAACAGTTCGTATAAAAATTTATGTATGGTGCTCAGGGTTAACATCACATTTCGTCGTGATGTGTATGTCATGTTGTGACGTGCGTGACAGAAAAGGGGCGTTAAGGTTTGAAATTTATGTAGTTTAACCTTTTGGACAAAATCAACGGATATAGAGGTCAAACGAAAATGTGCTCAGGCTGCTAAAAATGTCAATAGCCATAGAAAAAGTATGATGAATTTGTAGTGTGGCGTGGAGGGAAGTGGTCATATGTCTATAGTGTGCTGTTCCAAAGAATAATAAGAAAAATTAAGCTAGTAATTAATTTGTAACACTGGAATATCAGTTAGTAGTAACGCATGGCACCACTGACTTTTCAATGGACCAATGCACAATTAAAATGTTTTCTAAACAGAACTACAATTTGCATACCAGTAAACTTCATAAAGTTGATTGAAATGTTATATTGTTTTGGATTGAAATATTTTGTATACAAAACATGGTTTTACTATACAAAGCACAGTGCAGAGCTCAGTGATATTTTCTTGGCATTAAAATATTGACATTTATTTTTATTAGGTACATTGAATGCTGATATAACAAAACATATATTTTCATTTGGGTCATTGGGTACACCTATGAGCTATTCTTAGACAAACCAAGCCATGGGGTTTCTTAATATAATCATAGAACGGTCAGGTCAGATAGATTTATATAAATAATAATTTAATATAATAACATGTACCAACATGAAAAATTAAAGGCAATGTTATTTTTCTCTTGGCCCAAATAGTTTCTGACTAGGCACACATGGTATCTCCTGTGGGCCCATGGCATTCAACATGTTAAGCAGATCTTCTTCAGATGATCTTGGTTAGTTAAAATTGTGATGCAACCTTTTATACATACTTAACTAATATAACATCAGTGTTATTTAGTTTTCCTTATGAATTCTTTTCAGACTTTACTTAGATTAACATGTATTCAAAAATACAAACATAGTAAATTAGTGGCAGTAAGTAACATAAAGGTAAATAATTTCCGTCAAGGTCTTTAGCATTATATTGTTGAGTGATCACATGACAATACATACATTTATAAACTAATTACTTATGCTTTAATATGAAAAAGACATTTTACCATATATTACAGCGAGTCCTGTTTCGTGAAGCCAACTTACACGGCGATGTTTAAATACCCATATAGTAAGCACAGTCAGCGTCAATAGGCAAGTGTATATTAAAAGATTCAAGCTATCTATTCGATGTAGGAGTGTAGCTTTTGCGTCCAGCGCGATATCTGTTCCAGAAGCTTGACATAGTGCCACCAAATATAGCAGAAAAGACGCGAAATTCAGGAAGATATTCATGATTTTTGGTGCAATAAAAATAACGTCGTCACATCACAAAATATGCACACTAAATTCACATGAAACACCTAGTCAACTTATTTTAGATCATTTACTAGATAGGGCAATAAGTGAGCATAGAAATAAATACGTAATGAAGCCCAATTATTTTACGTTCTAGAAAAATAGTCAATACATTTCTACACAAGAACAAAACGTAGGTACACGACACACGACAACCGTGAGTGAGATTTAGAAATAGCAACTGTCAAAAGTGGCAAAACGTAATGTCAATACACGCGTTTCATTATTTTTTCTCAAGGTTGTTTGGCATGTAAAAATTTGTTTCATCCTATTATCAAATCAAATCAAATCACATGGTATAGTGCAATCCATAATGTACACTTATATGTGATAAATAAAAAATAATAGAAACAATTAGGGACCCTGTCGGGCACAGCAAATTTTTAAATGAGAGAGAGAGGAAGAGCGCCCTATTGATTTTCCTTGTTACTTAAATACTATATTTTTATATTGAATTATGTTTTATAAAGGTTCTTTAACTAAATTCAATTTATTATTACATTCGTAATAATAAATTGAATTTTCGACAGTCCCTACGTATACTATCGAAACTACAAAATCTCAGTTTTTATTTTATTATGTATGTACACCGATTACGCTGAGATTTATGATCCGATATACGTGATTCTTCTTTAGTTTGATGCGGAATAGTTTCCATTTGTTCCCATAAAAATGTATTATTTTATAACCTTAAAAATAACATAATTTCACACATTTTAAGCTGATAAAAAAACACTGAGATTTTGTAGTTTCGATAGTATACGTAGGGACCGTCGTTTTGTGTATAAATTGCAAATATTTGATAAAAAATCTGGGGAATGATTAAAATAAATTTTGAGTGTGCGACAGTGGTTTTTTAGAAATGCTCAAAATATAAACTAGGACGTATTAGGAGCATGCATATCGTCCATGGCACAGAACCACAAAACTGAAGTTCCAGCAGACATATCGATGGGTTCCAGCCTATTTCATTGGCTGATTGTTGAAACGAGAATTTTAGCGGTAATATTTGAAAAAAAAGTTATTTTATTAAGTATAATATTGTAATCAATACTTAATTAAATATAATAAAATAATATTTATACATTTTAGCGTTATTATTGTAATTTTTAGAATATAAAGCCCGTTCCCGCCAAAGGTTAGGTTACAATCACAATCATTTCTTCACCCGTGGGTGTTACTAAGGGATTATGTTAAGAAGACGGGTATCACCGTCCGCCTGTCTGCCAGGGCCGGACTGGGGCCTAAAATCGGCCCGGGCATTTGAGAGACGTTCGGCCCAGTGCTGGCAAAAAAAAATTCATTCCCAAGTGATTATGGGCCGTCCATTAATCATCTGATGTTTTTTTAGCATTTTTAACCCCCCCTCCCCCTTGGTGATACGTGGTGAGGTTTAAGATTAACCCCCCCGCCCCCACCCAAAATCACGTGTATTTTTTAGTACCTACAAAGAATCTTAAATTTTTTAGAATATTATCTTTAAATAGGTACAGGTATAAACTATAATCTACCTAATTATATTCTGAAATTAAGGACCATGACAAAAATGTCTAGACAGAAAGGTTGTTTTTGACTGGCATTAAAATAATATTAAAGGAATGCTGTAATCATGCAAAAAATATAACACATTCGTTCGTTGCCTGGCAACGGCGAGTTAAGGTCACACTACACGCCGCTTTTCGGTTTAGAAATCGCGCGTTTGACGAAAAAATAAATACATGTGATACCTTACTACACCCCCTCCCCTTTTGTGATATTTCGTGATTTTTGCTAAACCCCTCCCCCCCTTTTCAAGCCTCACGTGATTAATGGACGGTATTACACGGACGAGGTTTTTTTTTTAGACACTCCTCTCACTCTTTCTCCTGTATCTAGGGTGCATTTACAAACACAAACAATTTTGCGGCTTCTTTTTCAAGCGATAGGCGATAGTTGGACGACCTTTTTTTTTTGACGTTCCCCTCACTCTTTCGATTTCTCCGACTGTGAGACCGGCCCATTAGGCCACACCGGCCCATCGGGCATTTGCCCGATTTGCCTGTATGGCCAGTCCGGGCCTGCTGTCTGCTAATAACAACGTATTGCGATCATCAATCCGTCTGCCAAACGTAATAAATTGGGAATATCCTCTCTTACCATTCATATTATGGTAGCAGTGATTCGGACGCTTATTTATATACAGCATCAGCAATGGACAGGCTGAAATTATGTGATGTTGAGATTGTAATAGTTTCAGGATTCTATACAGGATAATTATGAAGGTACTTAGTAAGTAATTTTTCATCCAGCGACATAAACTAGGTACCTAATCTAGGTACCTACGTCAGCTGGCCCAGACCCGTGGTTTTAGGTTGCGAGATGTGTATTAATCAAATTTACTCCTTTTCACAAGCATTATGTACCTCAAGCTGGAACTGTGTTGCTACAGAAGGAATATACTTCGTAAAATACACGTACCTACTCATAGCACTTATTTTAATACTAAAACCTAATATCTTCGGAGGTATTAAAGGGGATAGGCGGCCAGGCTGAAATCTGTATAGACAGCTCTAAACAGGAAAACCACAAAAGCTATATCCCTTTCCTAGATACAAAAACTACAAAATAGTTATGGTATCTTAGTACACATGTTTCTACCGCTTTCTTTTCAATCTAAACACTCCAAATATAAAAATACAAGCAATTGAAATGTTATTGGCCCGGCCCCTTGCAGTCGCTAATATCTCATTAAATATTATATTGATTTCTGCAAGAAGGCAATGTTGGCATTTTTATGAAGAAGTGATTAGGTTTGAGTCCTGTGTATTTGAGAAGAGAAGATAATTAAAATCTAAGATAGTATTGGTCGAGTGACTATCAGTTACGTGCTAATTTTCAGGTCTGGTTGGACAAACTGAGATCTCTTTACAAAAATTGTTATATTTCATCATCATCGTCCTCCTGCCCTTATCCCAACTTATTTGGGTTCGGCGCAGTATGTCTTCTTCTTCAATACACATCTCTATTAGCCGTCATCTCAGTAGTCACCCCCTTTTTAGCCATCATCTTTCACACTATCCATACATCTTTTCTTTGGTTTTCCTCTACTCTTACAACCATCCACAGTCATAGTACTCAAACTTTCCTCATTCCTCGGCATCACATGATTCACATGCTTTTACCATGACAATAGGTTTTCACACAACTTCTCACTTTACATACTTATTTCTAATTCTATTCATTTGCGTAACACCATTACACCACACATCCCTGCATTCTCATCTCAGCTGCATACCATTGCCTTTCTTTCAACCTTTTTGTGGCCGAACATTTATATTACTTATATTATAAATAATTAAATTTGAAAAAGATGAATTTTGGAGGCATCTCAATTAAATTATTTGGGCCGCACACTAAAGCATAGAGTAGACGTAGAAAGATAAAAAAACTCAAATACCTAATTCAAATTTTAAAAAAGCAATTAATTAGCACTGTAGCAGAAGTGGTTAACAAGGTTTAATTAGATATGGTTGGCTAGGATTGTGAAGCAATCGCAAGTAAATTATTAAGAGCGAATATTAATTAATCTGTACCTAGGTATGAACATTCTTATTGATCGAAGTATCTGTATCAGTTTAATATGATATCCGGAACGCCTGTTGTTTACGTGGTTACCACATAGACGGAATGTAAGTATAATTATTATTCATACGATAGGTATTATAGGAGTAACTATAATATGGCATGTCGAGTATAGTTTTGCAGAAACTATTTCCACCTGTAGCGTGGACGCGAGGGCCAATCGATTGGTAGGTATCGGGATTGTTACGGCGCCTTATCACAACTTTGTTGCAACTAGTTAGTATGGTAGTTAGCGATTGTAATCAACCTGTACCCTGAGTGTGAGTTTGTTGTCACATTGCGAAATACGTGACGATCAACTTAATCGAGCAAACTAATGAGCGATGGTGTTTAAAAATAGTCTGAGTGTGAGTTGTAATATGACATACTAACAACAGCTCGTATCGTCACTTGTCCGAAAGTATGCCGAACGTTTTGTTATTTTTTTAATGTTGCCTACAATGTATCCAAACATGAATTCGGCGAGATAATACGACTTAAATAAAAATCTTATCACAATCGTGTTAACAAGCGTTATACGTGCCCTACGTAATTTAGACGTATATTATTATTTATGAATGAGATATTCCTATTTCATTTTAACGTGCAGTGAGTAAAGGAGATGTGAAATGAGTAAGTCTGTGGTGTTATGTTTCCACTTCAAAGTTCAAAACATTCAAAAGTTTTGCGCGTTCGTAATCTCAGTTAAGGAGTTTTATTATGATATTTCTCGTGATTTGTGTTTAAGTATAAGTAATTATCTATAAAATGATTATTGTGCATAATGAAGACCAGTGCATCAAAGTTTGAAATGTTAGTTAACTTCATGGAACAGTAAGAATACTTGAACTTAATAATAATATTCAATATAACCACGTCTCTAGTTGTGCATCTACGTACTTATTTCAAATAAAAAAAAACTCTTATTTTACATACACTGAGACATACCTACATAAACCTACCATGCACGCAAAAGGTAGAATACAGCATAGCCTACTATTGTACTGGAATACAGACGATCCAAGGTTTGGAACGCTAAACAAATTTATTAAATAGTGATCATACCTACTAGGGAAACTATGAATACACAGAAATGGAAGAAGGTATGTAGCACATAGGTATCAATGTTATCCTAATTTTAGAATTTAATTTTGGTTTGATGTGTGTAACTTAATAAACAATTTATGTAATAAGCAGTATAATACAAATAAAAACAATTACCTATTGTAACTTTTCGTAGAATGTAAATAATATGTGTATTTAATAAATAAAGTATGTTTTATTTACCAAATAACATTTCTATTTGACATAATAGGTATGTTTTAGTGTAATGGTTTTAATGTGATATATCTTAATGGAATAAGAAATAAAAAAAATATAGTTTTTGATAAACATAGGTAGAATTAAACAAAGGGTTAGTAAAAATATATGTACCTATTCAAAAATATATAGCGTACAGTGGCTTGTGATTAAAAAAATTACGTGCCGTCATTATAAAACACAATTCACCACAATATTACACGCAAATAATACGAACGTAACTAATGTAAACAACATTTCACCTGCCCAACACCAAGTGAGTTACTTTACTACAAAGTTTGTGTGTAGAAACGCTTGGAAACGTCAAATTCTAACTCGCACTCGCAAAAACCCGCAAAAAGTTCTCCGAAACGGTACTTTGTGTGACAAGTTTGAAATACCCAACTATTGTAGTATCGTTAAAAATCTTACACTCACTGTTTCAGTTTACAATACTTTCCGCCAGGGGCGCTTTTTACGTTTTCATACATTTAACACTCGATACACAAACGTGGTAGTAGCGTTTCCTTTATGAAAAAACTCACACTCGGGGTACTGTAAAGCCGGGTCCGGACGTGTGTAATGTGATGTATCGTGAAATGTAACGCGAATTCTGTGTGTGGACGGCACTACGAGCGTTACATGTAATGCTCGTAGTGCCGTCCACACACAGAATTCGTGTTACATTTCACGATACATTACATTACACGTTACACACGTCTGAACCCGGCTTTAGATGTGAAGCAATAGCGATATTGAAGCAGGATTTTATAAAAAAATATAGGTAGGTATATTTTATGATATAGGTAATTATTATTTTATACAAGATTGTTTGCTAAAAAAATCTTTTATCGAGATTATGTTGTCATTGAGCTCTACAATCGAAAAACTTGTATTCTATAGGTATAGGTATTTATATTTTAGTAACTGGTTTGGTTTATAAATATTTTATTCCGAATAATTAGAAATTGATAGTTAAGAAATTCTTGGATTTGTTATAGCTTTAGAGGCAGCATTTATTATAATCATGGAAAGGTATTCATTACTGTTGTGACACCTTTTGCATTCGACAGGACTTTCTTAGCTTTTTCGGGCATTTGACCTAAAACATTTTTAAGAGAACATTGTACAATCGAGGCTTTTCACATTCCATTGCCCTTACAAAAGGTCGTAGCCGTAGATTTCTGCTTGTGGTTAATATTAAACACTGCAATACCTACCTGATCAACTTGGTCCTAGATTTTGCTGTTGTCTTTTCGCATCGAGTCAAATAACTGCGAATACGACCTACCTTTACACGGAATTTATATAAATTATAGCTGTTCTTATTTTGATTACATTGCTAAAAACAAGTCCAAAACTTATTTCAATATATGCAAATAAGCCACTTAAGACTCTAAATTACGTACCTACACTACCTACTATACAAGTGTTTGTGCAAAATAGTATTTTTGTCATCATAAATAGGTAGATACCTTGTGTTGTAAGTACCTTGTACCTACAACGTTCGTTGTTGGGACCGGACTCGGGATTCTGTTGGATCACTCAGCGTGCGAGTTTAACTAGGTTTTGATCGGTTTTCGTCATGATCTGCAGCCTTTTCTTAAGCAGTCTCTTTTTAGAAGAAGCTTAGATATGTCTACACCAAGCCTGGACATAGGCTTCTCCTAAAAAGAGATAAGTAGGTATCTTTTGTAATTAATAAGATTCCTAGCTTGTTTTTTTAACATTATGCGCATTGCTTTGAATGTGACTGCCATCGATAATTAAAAATAGATCGGTCTTGATTCCTTCGTGACTCGTGACGCGTTCAGGATTTAATTGCTTGTATGTAAATAAATCTTTAAGTTACTACGTGTAATAAGTATGATTACAATTTACATTGTACTTGTAACATAACATAAAAATAACACAGTCAGTTACATTTTTTTTTTATAGAAGTAGCTTTAATTGACTTATTCTGTTAAAGTAAATATTATAATTAGCTGCGTAGCTTATATCTGGATACTTTTTCTTATAAAGAAAACGGTTAAAAGCTTTGATTGTGCTGCGTTTTGACAGCGATTTTAAACAATTTTATTTGTGGTATTGGCCTCCTTACGTAACAGTTACTTGGTGTAACCCTCAACACTCGGCCTCAGCTCAGGCCTGTGATCAATAATAGTACTAGATTCCCGATAAACGCTTCAAAAATGACCCGAAAAATAAGAGCACAAATACTTTTTTGGTCTTATTTCAAATTAGTGTGTTCTAATGATAGCCCACATTAAGACGTCAAAATGCCGCAGTAGGTACGCGTTCAAAAATTGTGTAAATAACCACCGTAACACCAAGGTTTTGGAAGGAATATCTTTTTTTCGGTAAGTTTAAAATATCAATAAATGTTTTTCATAAAATAAAAACAGAATTAAATCTATACTAATATTATAAAGCTGAAGAGTTTGTTTGTTTGAACGCGCTTATCTCAGGAACTACGGTTGGAATTGAAAAAATATTTTTGTGTTGGATAGTCAATTTATCGAGGAAGGTTATAGGCTATTATATAACATCACGCTACGACCAATATGAGCGGAGTATGAATAAAAAATGTTGCACAAACGGGAAAAATTACCACCCGTGAAAAGCCGGGACGAGCCGCTAGTAGGTAGTAATATAAATCAATTAGCACATATTTTGATTGTTTGACCAATGTTTGTGACAACGCGCCAACTATTTTACCAAACATCGACTGTTCTGGAACTTTGTTTGTAGATTTCCTTGCGACCCTTTTCGCTGTGCAGAATGGGTATCTATTAATACAAATAATTTTTATAACTTCTTAATAGCGTACATAAGTAAAGGCAGCCATTTTATTATACGGTTTGATTACAATAAGTCAACCCGCACATAATTTATAGCAATGACTTAATAAAATAACTATTGTACCTACTATTTTAGTCCTATTACCTACTTTTCAAACGTATGAAGGAATCTTGTCTTTTTATTCTACTATAATTATTATACTTTTAAGAAACACTATACATACACTTTGCTTTCTAATTTGTTTTATTATAATGATATTGTTTTTTGCAGCTTTATTCATCTGCTCGTTTTTTGTTAATTGGTTGAATAAAGTCAACCATATGGCAGTTTGACAGTAGGTATTGACATTGACACATGTGAAACGTCAAACGTCAAGGCGGATGCACACGTAGGCACACTTTAAATATTCACTCATTTACGTACAAATATCTATGCATTTATTTTAATTAATTAATTAATTTTATTTATGTAATTAATTTTTATATTTGCACGTGGCTGCCCGTGGCTTCACTACAGGACCCATCCGAAAACCAGCGCTGCTATACTTCGGTGTAGCAGCATTATGCTGAGATGGGCTCCTTTTTTTGTCTCATAGAGGCATATAACTTGTGTATATTGTTGATTTTTTATTTTATGTTTGTATGTCTGTATGTCTGTAACGAGACTCAAATAAATTATTTTCTTTCTTTCTTTTCTTTCTTTTTTAAATCGGTCTAAAATATTTGCCACGATACAAAACGAACCTTCGCGTAAAAAACATATTCTGCAACTCTACATACTTATACACTCTTTTGCAAAAAAAACGGGCACCTAAGCAAAGAATCAATTTTAGTGTTACTATTAGTTTGTTTGATAATTTTAGGTAGTTTTATCCTCAGAGTTTTGTAAAATAATTAGCAAGGAATGTTTATCGTCAGTTTTATCATAACATTTTAGTTAAATTAATGAGAAATAATGTTAAAGTTCCAAGCGCTAGTAGTGTACCAGCTCGCTAAGTAAAAATGAAACACGTTTTTTGTTTGTTTTTTCTTTAATAATACAAAAGCAGATAAAAGTTTAGTATGGAGAAGTTTAGTATTGGTTACCCCCTCTTGCTGAAATCACAGCTTACATTCGTCTGGGCATGCTAGCGAGTATATCTCTTATGGTTTCTTGCGGAATACGTTGCTACTCTGCGGTAATCACATTCTTTAGCTCTCTGATGGTCTGCGGAGCCGGCTGCACTGATCTCACTCGTCGCTTCAGAACGTCCCAGACATGCTCTATGGGATTGAGGTCGGGACTTCGAGCTGGCCAATCCAAACGACGAATCCCGACTTCTAGCATATATGCTTTCACATCGCCAGACCGATGGGCGCGAGCGTTGTCGTCCATAAAAATTGAGTGTTCTCCAAGAGCGGCCAATGCGGGCTGTGCATGAGGAATTAGAACTTCCGTTATGTATTGGTGTGCAGTCCGTGTGCCGTTTTCGATGAAGACTAACTCCGTACGATCCAACGAATTTATTCCTGTCCAAAACATAACAGAGCCCCCACCATAAGGTGTGATTTCTTCAAAACATGCCTTTGCAAAGCGTTCTCTTCGTCTTCGTAGCACTCGCCGACGTCGGTCTTCATCGTACAGAAATATCCTGGCTTCATCGGAGAACAATACCAGATCCCAGTCGTCTTGAGTCCATGACACACAATTTCGAGTGAAACTAAGCCTAGCAACTCGGTGCTCACGGAGTAATTTAGGGCCGCGGGCCGGGCGACGACTGCGTATATTGGCAACGAGAAGCCTCCTCCTGACCGTCCATAGACTAATTTGTACATTTCTTACCTCTTCGAGGTGGTTTTTGAGATCCACATACGAAGATTTGCGATTTCTCAACGCTTGACTCACCAGAAAACGGATCATCCCATGGTTCGGTACATGGCTTTCTTCCAGAACCAGACCTTCTCTTGACGGAACTGGTCTCTTGATAGCGCTGCCAGGTCCTTTGGACTGTCGAGCGACTCACATTTAGCCTCTGAGCCACGAAGCATTGGCTGCAACCCTCATCAAACAGCGCAATAATTTTGCTGGCTTTTATCACTTTATCTACCATTTTCGAGACCACTAAACAGCAGTTACAATACTTCAAAAGTCAAGGAAATTAGATAATTCAATAAAAATTGAGTTAAAGTTATTTAGAGTCGATATCAGGCTAGAGTCTGGCCAACGAAAGCAGTCCACGAGAAACGGCGGCAATTTAAAAAAATCTTCAGCTATCAACACTTACATACACTAAATTAACGGTTTAATTTTCCAGAGAACTTGATTTTTGTTAGGTACATACATTAATGTAGTTTCATATGTAGAAACAGGTTAGTACTAATAAATAAGTAAATAAGTGTCGAGATTTTTTTAAATTGCCGCCGTTTCTCTTGGACAGCTTTCGTTGGCCAGACTCTATTCAATCTTTCCCTATATATAAAAGTACTCTGTGGTCGATATTAACGTTCGGGAATTCGCGCTACAAAATGTAGGAAAAAGTTGTTTTCTTTAAAAACCAGCCTCAGTCAAAAATTTGAATTTGGAACGTACTTTTTTAAATATCATGGCACTTTTATAACCGGCCAGTAACATGTTCAAATGATTAAAACCTTTTAAGTATTGTATTTTTTTCAGGCAGAAAAATAAACGGGCGGTTACGACAGTATAATGTTAAGACATTATAATGTCTTTCAATACTTAATGTGTTCTGAGGACTGTGTTCTAAGGTTCTGAGTTTGAAATGTACATATTACCACAGTCTAATAATCTATACAGTCGTTCGACGAAGACGTCTAGACAGGTCAATCGTGCGGAGGGCAAGGGGCGAGACGCGGTAAGAGCGAGCCCGAGTTACACACGCCATTTTGTTAGTAGCTCGGGACATGTTTTTAGGGGTTGTCGCGCGCATGTTTTAACCACAAACATGCATGCATGTTTTTTTTGTTTTGTCTACATCAAAAATAACCAAAGTTTTGGTCCCCTTTAAGAAACCCCCGACATGGGCTCCCTAAGCTGATCCCTCGGTCACCCATCCATAAAATGACCTCGATGTCAATTGCTTTACTTTTAGTTTACGAAAATAGTCCTGGTGAATCTGCAACGCGTGATTATGGACAAGTGGACTGTTGGAGTGTTGGTATTGAAACCCAAGATGGCGGGCATTATTTTTGAAGTGAAACTTCTTAGACGGCGTCCGATTTTAATGGGAGAGTAGACAAGAATGAGAGTTCAAAATTGATCTAACATACTTTGTACGGGTTATTGTAGTTAACTTCGTACACCGATTTTTGTCGTGAAGGTTTGTAAGTTGAGTTAGTAGATTAGAGAAACACTTTCCACTTAAATACACAAGTTGTGTTTATTTTAGTTAAAAGTAAGTAACAACAGTGGAAGGCGATTATTTCTCTCAGTTGTTGATAGCTACAGAGTTATAAGTTCACTATATTTTAATTCGTCCGTCATGTCATTTTATTATGTTAAGTTATGACGCGCATCGTTGGTCTAAAGTAGGATAACGAGTAAGCAGAAAGAATGTACGGCGATGAGACCGTACATACTTAAATAAATGATTATTACTATATTATTGACTATTATTGAGTTGTGACAACCCTAGCCTTTATACCCTTCCGCGACATTGTCTAGACGTTTTCGGGTTTTACTACGAGATCAAAGAAGTTGTACTTCTTTATACTGTACTAATACTAGATTATTAGACTGTGCTAATACTAAGAATTACGTCTAGTTCCAAAATAGAGTAAGCACGAAATTGTCAACATAATCATTTTAACCTAATTGCTTAGATTTTAAGTTTCATTTTAGAATAAATATATTTGTACTTATTTAAAAACGACTTTTTATTTTCAAGTGACATTTAAATTTTATTGATTTTACCTTTCTCCGATGACAGAAGAACTTAAATATAAATATTTTGCGATCGTAATTAAACTTTATGTTTAGGTGTTAAGGTTTATAATAAACTAAAGTTGTTAATATTATTAAACTTTTTTCTATATTTCGTAGTAAGAAATATAAAAGTCTAAGTGGGTGCAAACGTATAATTTGAGCGACTTATTTTTATTCCTGATCCTTAATCTAGTACTATTATTGATCGAAGGCTCAGGCTTCATCATATCGGCCCGTAAGCTTCCACTGCTGACCATGGGACCCATGGTACCCATACCAAGACCGTCATGTCATATCATGATCGTTTATTGGAGAGGCCTCTCCAATAAACGGTCAGCTTCGGCTTATTTTTAAATAAGCTAATCGATTACTTTTTGCCAGTTTGTTAAGGCTTATAATGGACTACCTGTATCGGACGAATAAGCAGTGGAAATTCATCTTTGCACTAATAACACCAAACTGCAACCACACAATCAGACTAAATAGCATATACCTAGATGCTCCTTGTAAAGTAGAATGTAGATTCATGAAGGATCTCGATTACTAATACTAGCTTAAGATCTGTTATACAAATTGAGAAATAGGACGCTAAGGTGATGAATAAGATTTTTTGTCATATACGTATGTAGTTAACAGAAAATTAATAGACTGGCCGGGTCGTAAACTCTCGGCCAAACGTAGCTATAAGCCTTGAAATACGTTATGTTTTATTAATTGCGATTTATCGTTTACTATGTTATCGGAAATAAATATCGATGTAAACACGCTAAAAACTAACTTCCTAATCCAGTCTTGTCAATCGTTAAGGTCGACCAGTTAGGCACGTATCTCGGTAGATACGTGCGTAACTGGTAATTTAGCAATCTGTTCAAGCGGGTAGGCCGTAGAATATTGTTTTATTTATATTTTGATTCTAAGTTGTTTACGCAGCTTATAATTAATATTTTAATTTAAAATTAATGTAAAATCACAATCTTCTAAATCAAAATCATTTTTTTATGTTTTTTGTAATTCGTTCATGTGGTCTCCATCTACATGATGTAATTACAGTTGGCACCAAATTTTTCGGAATCAAAAGTACCTACCTTATTTGTTATTTCAAGATACATTCTACCTATTATTAACAGAGTGATAAGAATAACAGATGAGAAAGTATGGGATGTACAGGCAGGGTTCAGAGAGGGGATGGGCTGTATGGATCAGATCTTCTCCTTGAGGTGCATAGCCGAAAAACATATGGCAAAGCACAAGAAAGTGTACTGCGCTTTCATTGATTTGGAGAAGGCCTATGATAGTGTCTGGAGGGAAGAACTGTGGTCGACACTATCTTTGTACGGGGTGGACTGGCGCTTGATACGGGCACTGAAATCGCTGTACAGGGATTCCAGTGCTTGTATTAGGATAAATGGGGCGTTCACAGATTGGTTTGGCATCTCCAGAGGTGTTAGACAGGGTTCTGTAGCGTCTCCATGGCTGTTCAACCTATACATGGATAGTTGTTTGACAGATTTTAAAAGGGAGTGAGTGTGGATTGAAAATGAATGAGTTGCCTGTCAAATGTCTTCTCTACGCAGATGATCAAGTTTTGCTTGCGTCGTCGGCGGAAGAGTTGCAAGACATGGTAACTATGATGAATTGAGCATATAATATGAAAGGGATGAAAATTAACGTAAGCAAGACGAAAGTAATGGTTTTTGAAAGAGATGCAGATGTATCTGAGTGTAAAGTAAAGATAAGAGATGAAAGTATTGAACAAGTGAATAAGTTTGTTTATTTGGGAAGTATGTTAACAAGAGATGGTAAGATTGACGGAGATGTGGAAAGGAGAGCAAATGCGGGAAATAAAGTAAATGGTGCTATGCATGCGGTTGTGGCTAGCCAGTCGATGTCCAAAAAGGCACGGCTGGCTGTCCATAATGGTGTGCTGGTACCTACGCTTATGTATGGAAGTGAATGTTGGTCGTGGCAGAGGAGGCATGAAAGTAGAATACATGCCGTGGAAATGCGTTCCTTGCGAAGTATGTGCGGTGTAACTTTGAATGATAGATTGAGAAATGATGAGATTAGATAAAGTTGCGGTTTAAAAGACGATGTAGTGACAAAAATTGAAAGGAGTATGCTTAGGTGGTTTGGTCATGTTGAGAGAATGAGTGAACGGCGATTAACAAAAGGAATTTATAAGGCGGATGTCAATGGAAACACCGGTAGAGGACGTCCTAGAAGGACATACATCGATGTTATTGGTGATGTTCTTCACAAAGGTCAGGTAAGTAGTACTCTCAACCGGCGTGCGTGTATGACAAGATGAATGAATGTGGATGAAGCGAAAGGGGTATGTAAGGGTCGCATGTGGCGTTCTATAGTTTCTGCCTACCTCCATGGGAAAAAGGCGTGAGTTTATGTATGTATGTATGTACATTCTACCTTTGTACCAGTTTAACCAAATCCCGCGTTCAGCCATTTTTGTGTGAGAGATACGATCCGGATCCTGCAACCCAATATCCGAAATTTCCCATTAAACTATTATATAGATAAATCAACCGTTTCTGGAATTAACAGATATCTACGGTATTGGTATTGGAATATTGTTCTAGTTTAGTTTATCATGATCATTAGATTTTTTAAAATTCTTTAAAGATCCGCCCAAAAGGCGTTTTAGGCGCAGATTCTTAGATCTTTCACTTTGTGTCGGGTTCGCTAGTCGTACACCGTTTAAAAAATATGAACACCAAGCGTCCTTCTGAATGTTAACAACAAAGTACGGCGATTACTAAACTGTTTGGCAAGCGTAATGTTTATGCAAATTTCTCGCGTGACCGTTGTTTCTAGCAGTCATTAGGAGACTCATGTTCAGTAGAGAACGTTTACGGGCAATTACGTGCTGATAAATATGATGAACAACATAGAATTTAACATACGAATGATTCCCACTCTATCCAGGTGATTCGTAAGAGGCTAAAGGGCAGCATCACCCATTGCACACTCATGACACCGTACTGAGCAAAAAGTATCTACATGTATATAAATGGCAATACTTAGGGAAACCCGGTTTGCGTAGTAGGAGATGATGGTAGTCGAGACGTCATTCGCTACTAATTATTGGAACGGGTTGGTTATAAGTGACCTAGGATAACACAAGGATAAAAATAAAAAAAGAGTAAGTATAGGTACCTACATACAATGTAACTTTAAAAGGTCGGTCGATGGTAAATCTTAAAATATTTCAATAATTCGTAAGATAGTTTTGTACCTAGTTTTGTGCCTACAGATTTTTTTGGAGTCCAGACTCGAAGAGCTTAAAAAAGGTTTTTATAAAACGTATGTTTGTATAATTATTATTGTGTCTGTAATTATACCTGTAGATAATCGAGAAGAAAACCCAGAAGAGCACCAAACACCTACATAGTCTAAAAAATAAGTGAAACAATATAGGTATTATACATACATAAAAATAAGCTAATATTTTATATCCATTGGTACATACGATACTTGCCATACCATTAATAATAATAAAGGTCTGCGAATCAAGATAATGAGATTTAATATTCCTTTTATCGCAAAAAACTCATTAAAGTACATACTTATCTGTAAACAGAAGATAATTTGGATTAAATTATATCTTAGAACTCCATATATCCGATTGTCTACATCGGGTAAACCTTTTGGTTAAAGAACTGCAATGTTGCTAATTTTTAGGGTTCCATACCCAAAGGGTAAAACGGGACCCTATTACTAAGACTCCGCTGTCCGTCCGTCCGTCCATCCGTCTGTCACCAGGCTTTATCTCATGAACCGTGATAGTTTGACAGTTGAAATTTTCACAGATGATATATTTCTGTTGCCGCTATAACAACAAATACTAAAAACAGAATAAAATAAATATTTAAGGGGGCTCTCATACAACAGACATGATTTTTTTGCCGTTTTTCTAGATAATGGTACGGAACCCTTCGTGCGCGAGTCCGACTCGCACTTGGCCAGTTTTTTGCTTTTATTTTCTGTGAACGAATTTTGGGAATCATCTCTACAGGAAAAAATGTCCTCTATCCCGATAAATAAATTAAATATTATTAATTACCACATAGATACGTAGGATACACTAATTTGCAAAGAATTCATATGAAATGCTGATTCAAAAACCTCAATCACTGCGTCAAGATTATTCTGCGTACATATTTACCAATGCAATGTACATGAAATAAGGAAAACTGCGTTTTAGAGGGGATTTCGAAATGACTAAGTACGTGCCGATCAACATGTATAATTATGAACGGTACCCACAGGTAATTCCCTCCATACTGGTCGAAATGTTAATGGAAATGTATGCAGCAATATAGGAAATACTTTATTTCAGTGAAACTTGTTATTTACCACAGCGATATTCAACTGTGGCAGGCTCATCTATACTAATATTATAAAGAGGAAAGATTTGTATTTTTGTATGTAACGAATAAACTTAAAAACTTGTGGACCGATTACAAAAAATCTTTTGCCCTTAGAAAGCTACATTATCACTGAGTAACATAGGCTACGGGCGGAGCCGTGAGGACACAGCTAGTAACGAATAAACTTAAGAACTACTGGACCGATTTCAAAAATTCTTTTGCCGTTAGAAAGCTACATTATAACATAGCTGACGCGACGACCATAAAAGTCCCACTGATTAAAGAGCACAATCCCATTGTGATGGCTATAAAACGGGCTTTGTGCCTGCCAAAATCTTATTGTCTACAAATAAAATCAAATACTGACAACTGTCGCCCGCACCATGCTACACCGCAAATAGTGTAGTTTATCATGTACCCACTGTCCTTGTTTTGCGAATTTTGATTCTTCTTCTCGGGTGCAAGAGCTATAAATGATTAAAAATCCAGAAAGGTTGGTAGCGGACCTGACTGCCCAGGGTGCGCCGGACGTACTTTAATAATGTCGCTTATGGAGGCTCTTTTATGCATCCCTTTATTATTTATACTTATATAAAAATAATATCACGCCTGTATTCCCCGAAGGGTTAGGCAGAGGTGAATAGTAACACCCTCATTTCGCCGTTATGTAGACCCACGTAATAGGGGGCGAGCCTATTGCCGTCAACCGGGCACAAATCCTAACTCCAGACTGCTACTGAGGAATTCCATACGGAAAATCCCAATAACACTTTGCCGGGCCTGGAGATCAAACCCAGGGCCTCACGATCAGCAGTCGCGCTTGACACCACTAGACCAACGAGGCAATTACTTATATTAACTCTACTAATCATGCATTATGTAATTTAAGTATATAATACTAGCTGTGTCCTCACGGCTCCGCCCGCGTAAGAAGTTTTATTCCAGTAATAAATATAGCCTATGTTACTCAGGGGTGAATTTATTTCCGCCTCGGTGGGTTCCCGCATTGTCGTTGCGGGGGGGCTCAGTAGTAGCCCGTGGCGTAGATCCCCACGGAGACGCCGTGGCGTAGATCCCTACGGTAAAGCCATGGGTTAGATCCCCACGCTAAAGCCGTGGCGTAGATCCCCATGGTGAAACCGTAGGTTAGATCCCCACGGTGAAGCCGTGGCGTATATCCCCTCGATGTAGCGGCCAAGTAGGTTGCGGTGTCGCTTAGGCGACATCGCAACTGAGGGGGGCCGCGATGTCATAACGGAGGCATCGCGGCTGAAGGGTGGAAGCCGCGGCGGGGAGGAGTGCCGGTATTGCGGTGCGCCGTTTTCCCTACCTTCCGCGGCCTTGACGGGGCCGCCACCGTCACATTGCGGACGCGGTGGGGCCCCAGAGGGAGAGGAGTGTCGGTGTATAGTTGGCCGCTTTTCCTATCCTCTGCGGCCGAAAAGTGGTAGGCGGCGGCGGGGCCACTAACCTGACCCGCCGCAGGGGGGCCAAGGGCGCCTAGACATGGGGTAGTTTGGCGCCCATGTGCTTGTTTGGTCCCCGGGGTGGTCACGGTGTGCCATGTGTTCTGGTGCGTAGGTGACGTGGGGTACTCCCCGCGCCTCTCGGGAGGTCAGGTGGTGGGCCCCACAGTGTAGAGGTCCATCAGCAGTTGGTGGATCAAGACCTGCCGGGGTTGCGGTGCATACTTAGGCGAATCCCGTGACCCCGGCCGACGGTCACAAGGAGGAACACCGTGGGTTTTTAGCCGGTAAGAGTCCGGCAGACCCCCTCGCCTACCCCGGTCGAGGGACATCCACGCTAATCCAACGAAAAAAAAAGAAAAAAAAATGCTGAATTTATTTAATTTACTACAGTTATTACTGATTCCTATTTAGGGCGCAACTGAAATATTGTAAAGTTCGTTTAATGTCACCCGCACCATGCTACACCGCAAATAGTGGTTGCGTAGATCTAAAAAAATCTGTTCAAAAGGTAAGCCGGCCCTTATAATGTAGTAAGTGTAATTATTCAGGCTGGTAAAAGTGTGCGGCCTATTTGGGTAGGCACCGTTGATTTACAGAATTCAGTATTCGTCATATAAATACTGAAAATTAACTTCAGACTTATTAGTAACTGGAAGAGGTCCTATTACTCTTAACGGGGCTTCCACTACGTATTTAAGGGGAATTTCAGTGCAATCCATCTCCGTAATTATTTAATTACAACTGGGTTTATCTAATTTGTTTACCTGCAACGGTTGCAACACAACGAATGTGTTTGGTAGAGGACATAATTATATTTTTTACAGTGTTTGTGTTACATTTCAAACATTGTAAACAATATTTTTTCTGTACTGTGTAGGTACCTACCTGCTATGTATCCTATTTATGATAATTGATATCAAAATTAGGCTATAAGCATTGATAAATATAATGTTTTGTATAACTTAAAATCTGTTTTAGTCCAAAGGTTATTATGCCAATAACCTTCATTGGTTGGTTGGACAAATTATCATGCGTAGATTAATTTATAGTGGACATTCTGCTTAGCCTTTTTCTCAATAATTATGTTGGGGTTAGGGTTGCCAGGCCCAAAAATAGAAAAGCCGGACACAGATTCATATTTAGCCGGACATTTTGCCCTGAAAGCCTGACACACTGGTTTTTTAAAGAAAGAAAAATTTTGATACCTTTTTTGTGTATTTATTACTGTTATTCATTTGAGACTTAAGTACTCTTAATAAAATGTGTGATAATGCGTAAGTAGCTTGCGCGCTTTCGTTCGGCATCTTTTGGCGGGGCGGGGTTGACCATAACCCTAACAAAAGCCGGACGGGACGGACTTGTTTATATTTGGTCGGACACGACTGTAAAAAGCCGGACATGTCCGGCTAAAGCCGGACACCTGGCAACCCTAGTTGGGGTCAGATTCGAGTTGGTTTGATCTATAGTGACTACAGACGGGCATACCCTCTAATTTAGTTTCAGTAAATTATTTTATAAGGTTAAGGTGGCTCTTCCAAAGTGCTCGTATAATGTATGGGAGACAAAGTATTGAATGTCTTTGATGGGAGATAACTGAGGGATTGTATCTGAAGTACCTGGCCAGTAGTATTAGATAGTATTCTTATGTCATATTGCGATTACCATCCATGTTGATTAAGTTAGTTCTCTTACGGGGTCCTTTGTTGTTATAGTGACAGTCATATTTTTCATGTGACTGTTGTTTACGTTCTGTTGTGATTTTTAACTGAATTTTGAAGACAGTATCTTGAGGCTATTAAATTAGGTTAATGACATAACAGTAAGCGCATATCTTGACTATTTTATCACAACTAACTGCACAGTGTCGAAATTACTGAATTTACTATAGATTAAAATGAGATGAAATATAACTTAGGAAATTATTAAATTGCCCAGCACCAGATTTCTTCGTTGAGAAATTGTATTTTACTCGAGTTGTTACGTATAGATTAGGTGGTTCCAATGTTGTCTATAGACGCAATGCAATATGAGTTAGAGGAAATTGTATTAGTAGGTTCATTGGTAAGATGACTTTAACCTCATTGTGGCAGATGAGATGTCGGACAATTTAGTCCTTTAGAAAAAAAAATACATTGGACTATCAAGCAAGTTGTTCATAAAGGTTTCTGCGTTCTACGAGCTCCATAAACGTGATGACGACATCACTACAAGATCTTTTATCTCAGCCACAACTTTAAGTGGAGGCGGTTAGTGTTCGTAGAGCTACAAACTGCGCCCGCACATTCAGTGCACGTTGGTTTTTGGCTCGCATTACATGTATCGACTCAAGTATTTTTTTAATTACGTTAACTCATTAAATTGCATGTCCATATTATAATAAACAATGTTAAGGACAATTAACTAAATTATTTTTCCTCGCAGTGACGATTAAGTGATATTTTATTAATTTATTTGGATTAAATTTTATTTTGTGATATTTTACAATAATGGAGTTATACAGATGTATGGTGATATTTGCAGTATTGTGTATAGGGTAAGCGTTTAATTTTATTTAATTAAAACAAATCTTTTGGTATATTTAATTTTAAAATGAATACTTATTTGCGTATTAAGAAAATGTGAATAGATAACGTAGAGTCACGTTCAGAGAATTAGCTAATAATTTTCACTGCTAATGGCCACCTAAAATTTCATGTCAGTACCTAATTTTTGTCAGAGACCGCAGTTTTTATAACATTAACTACCTGCTCCTGTACAGAATTGCTTTGAACTCAGAATTCACCTTGCAGTTTACATTTTTTACTTCGTTCTTTGTTTTTTTTTACTGGATACCTAAATCAATAATATTTACACCTGCAAAAGGGGTTTACGTTATTGCATCAAATCTGTGCAATTTCATCTAGTAACTCAATTGCTTAATATTATAAAATATTAATCATAAGAAAAATAAGTTTATGTTAAGTTGTATCACAGTATAATTTATAACCTTCATTTTATTATAACCTGCAGATTGTAAGATTATTTAGTCAATTATGGTGAGAAAATTGTTCTTTTGTTGGCAGTGGCTTTATTATTTCAGGTTTCTAGAAACCTGCTACAAACAAATTAGTAAATAATGTATTGTAGGTAGGTAGTTGTGACGTAATATATGACTTGGTTGGAGTTAACAATGATTGGATTACTGTTATCTTTTTTTATACTCTTTATACTCTTTCATGTCTTTAGGCTTTTATGGGAATACGATAAATTACCTACCACCTTGTATACACCTTTATTAATAAAAATGAAATGTAGAGTTTTCAGCTTCCAAATTCAAGGTCCACAATTTTAATCTTTAACCTGTTTTCGTCTTTCAATAATTCCTATGTGTCATATCAATAATATTAGTACCTAAAAGAGATGATCAATCAAAAGCCAAACATTATGTAGCTATAATATTTATATGTCGGTGCCTTGAGTATCTATTAAATAGGTAATACCTGTTTTATAAGGAAAACAATACGTTACATATCTAAAAAGAAAAGAGTTAGTTAACTCAATAACCAGTTCTATGACATTGGACATTAATACAGGCTTAACAATAAATTAAGCTTTACATTCACGCTTTTGTTATCACATTCACATAACATCACGCCCGTATTCCTCGAAGGGTTGGGTAGAGATGTATGGTAACACCCTCATTTCGCAGTTATGTTTAAGTCCCATGCAATAGGGGGCGAGCCTATTGCTATCAACCCGGCACAAACCCAAACTTAGGGCTGCTACTGAGGAATTCCACATAGAAAAACCCAATAACACTTTACTCGACCTGGGGATCGAACCCAGGACCTTACGATCAGCAGTCGCGCTTGCTACCACTAGACCAACAAGGCAATTCAGATTTTGTTTTCGATTGCAATAAAATATTTTTCTTTAGTAAAAAAGCTTAATTATGCGAGTTGTTTTTTTATATGTTTTAGTTACTTTAATTGCACAAGTTTCAAACTTAATAGCGTATTAATAAAAGTCTTGCACTGTTTTATACTTGTACGACTCCAGCACATTTCTGTTACCGATAGTAATGAGGTGAACAAACTTTATGGTAGGTATTGTTAACTTATTAGTGTTGATTCTTTATAATGTCCTGTCGATTTTTCTCCTCTTTAGACACACCTTTTCAATGAAAAACATACAAGTTATTTTGTTTCACCTTATAATATTCCAGTTGTAAGCGATGCATAAAATTATATTGTTTAATGTGTGACGATGGGCGTCCAGGGAGGTTGCTTATGGCGACGGTCGCGCCACCACGCGGCATTGTTGTTACATTTTGTACTGTCATATTTTTTCAGTCATTTTTTTTGGACGCGTATTTTATTTTGCTCGCCTATTTTCTACCATTCATTGCATCCTGCTGTTTTCCTTATCCCTCGCTTACATTAGTATTGCTTATTAGATGACTTGATGGCAATAGGCTCGCCCCCTATTACATGGGACTTAACATAACGGCGAAAAAGGGTGATATACACTTCTGTCCACCCTTTCGGGGTATACAGGC
This sequence comes from Amphipyra berbera, assembly GCA_910594945.2. Lineage (NCBI taxonomy): Eukaryota > Metazoa > Arthropoda > Insecta > Lepidoptera > Noctuidae > Amphipyra > Amphipyra berbera. The sequence continues at coordinate 9,122,898 of OU343122.1, read as the reverse complement.
GTGATGTCGTTAACTTTATACATATCAGAATTCGCATGATCACGAATTCAGATAATAGTAATTATGTCATAATTGTAGGATTAGTTATATACTTAATTAAGAACTATGTGAATAGCTAATCACACATTTAACAATGGTATTTATTAAACAATGGATTTAATTAAGAATGTTTAAACAGATTTATTTTATTATTACTCGTGTAAAGAGTTAATGTTACCTAGACCATCATACATTTTTTTAGGCAGAAGTGTATAGTCAGTTATTTATTTCAATTACATTTAGGTATATTTTTTGTGAGACAAGTGTAATAAAAGTCGTATACCTATCATCAGACGTCATCATTGATCAAGTTCTTAAAGGATGTAGGCATCCTAACACCGATTAGTGCGCCACCCTGCGTAATGTCCATCCAATACAGTAAAAGGAGGAGTACACGGTATGTTACCTGTAGTTATTGCATTTTATTATGATCAAGTAGGCATTACGTCTTTTTCCCTTGATCTACTGTTTAATTCTATTATCTACCGTCTAAAAATTTAGAGTCGTAGAGACCATCGGGATGGCACTGCTTACACCATATAGCCGCGCTATCTCCACATCATTAGACTGTTGAATTCATTATTATGATTAGAGAGGGCCTTATGGCTAATTAAAAATCGCACGGATCATACGATTTGTAAGGTTAAGCTGCACTTGCCGCGGTCAGTCTGTGGATGGGTGACCGTTCAGTGCACATCGAGACCCGTCCGTGTCTCGGAGAGCACGTTAACCAGTTAGTCCCGGGTAGTCGTTCCGGGAAGTCAGAAGCCTGAAAGTCTGACCACTGGTCTAACCTTAGGATATCAGCATGGCCCAGTGACTGGGTTACGGAGGTCTGATGGCAGTCGCTACGTGTAAATTACTGGTATTCACCCGCATCTGGCTAGACTGGAAACTGACCCCAACATAGTTTGGAAAAAGCTAGGCAAAACGTAATTCTTATTGCATTGCAAAGTCCGGGTCGCTAATTTAATGTTAATGAGTTTCTTAGATCTTGTATGGGCGTTAAGGGCTCATACAAAGATTAATTACCCCAACACAGAACATCTGTAACCCATTTTGAATCCATTCGGGTAAATGGAACTAAGCAAGTTTGGGTAAATTGATCAGTTTATCATGTCACCTTGAATTAACTGCGGCACTGCGTCTTTACCACTTAATATCGCATAAACAGGGCTTATAGAGTACTTTATAGTAATTATATAACCAAAGACAAATATAAAATTTTATTGCATAACACCAGCCTTTAGCGGTATAATTAGCAATGTACCTTTCGAGACCTTGCGCTTTTTATCACTTAGCATTAAGTTGATATTGAGTGACTGTCAGAGGTATTTGTCATAGTAGGTTACTTGGAAATTATTAATGTAGTTGTGTTCCGTAAAAATCTCGATACGGCAGGTACGAAGGTTTTCCTCACGGAAACATTCTGTAGGTAGCAAGTTCACATTGACAATGACATAGTTCTACGATATTTTAATAATTCAAGAAAGGGCCTTTTAGTGGCCTTACGCAACTAACTTATCAAAAGACATTGAACAAAAGGGAAAGTAAAGTCTTTATACGATTAATTTTATTACTACATTCACCCGAGCATTGATTTTGATTAATGAGTGGTTTACATTTAAATTGCTTTCGACACTATTTATTTATCTTTCATTCTCACTTTCATAATAACAACTGTTTCTAATTTTAGGGTGGTTTAGGAAAAATGTTCATAGGTTCTATCTGTGATTAAAATATTTTTTTAAAGACATTGTATTTGCAATTGGTGCAACATTTGGTCATTCATTGGTAACAAAATATTTTCTTCTGAGGTCGTCGACGTTCTGCCATCATTATCGTTTTTGGATCAATCAGAGCGTGACATTGTCGCTCTAAGAAATTGAAAGATAGACGCAGATACCTAATATGTAAACTTTAAAGCGAATTTATGGTTCATTCAATATCTCATTATGGTATGTACTTGAACATATCGTCCGATTCATTTGTGACGTGCATGAAAAAAGGAAGTGTCGATATCAAAGATTAATAGTACCATTGAATGGCTTTGGTCGATATGCATCTTTGAATGCAGTACCTAACCTCGTAATCTGATAAAATAATTTGTTTTGACGTACAAAAAATATACTATTATAACGATCTTTTTTTTTCGATAAACACGTTGGACACGGTTGGATGTCATTCGTTCCTAAGTGGAACGACAGTTCTTTTATCCTTTGCAATTCTAAGTACAAAAGATATAAGTAATCGACATTTTGACTTTGTTTTAATCAACACACAGTGGCAATAGCTTCTGCGAAATGTGACCTCTGCGAACCAGAAATTTGTACTTTTTTAATTAACACTGAGCGAGTATGTCATACACGTTTGATTAAAGGGCACTCTCTCAGACAAAACGGCGGTCATGTGCAACGACTAACTTTTGTATCAGTAGCACGAGTTAAGTTTAGTCTCGCGTGTTTGCGAAATGGTTTTATGTAGCTCAATGCTCTTGTTTACAAACACTTGCTTCGATAGACTATTGATGGAATTGCTAGAAATAATGGTAAAACATGTGTGTCGTGTGCTTCTGTTTGTAGAACTTGTAAAACAGTGACGTCACAAATAGTAGTTGAGGTAGTAAAATCATTACCTATGTGGTAGCGTCTAGTGGTTCTGTTGCGTTTAGTCGAATAAATGGTTAAAGACCATAAAACTGACTGCCTCGTTGGTCTAGTGGTGGCAAGTGCGACTACTGATCATGTGGTCCTGGTTTCGATCCCCAGGTCGGGCAGTGTTATTGGGTTTTTCCGTGTGGAATTCCTCAGTAGCAGCCCGGAGTTTGGATTTGTGCCCGGTTGATGGCAATAGGGTCGCTCCCTATTACATGAAACTTAAACATAACGGCGAAATGAGGGTGTTACTATACACCTCTGCCCAACACTTCTTAAGTTATTATAAAAGTATGTATAGTCCAGCCAATAAAGTTTTGTAAAAAAGGTAAACAAACATTTGATCGTGAAAAATATTCAGTTTTCTTTAATCCAGTGATTGACTAACAGCCCATGGTCATTTCTACTCTAAATCAGGATAATAACTAGACAATCTACAGTTGAAACTAATGTAGTTACGTACATCGTTTTCGGAATTCTGTTTGTTGCGTTCATTATAATTCTGTTTACATTTACCATGATAATGGCGTTATCAAGTAAATAAACGACGCTTGTATCGTGGTTGTTAATTAGGTAAATATAGTAAAAGGTGTTGGAAGAAAAACATTACATAAGAATACAGGATTAGGTGTCCGTCTTATCTGGCACGGAGTAGATCATCTTAGGGAAAACCTAACTTAGGTACGTCACAGGCTAACGATCAAACATCGCATTTCTTTTCGAACGTATCGTAAAAATGGTCCTTACCTTAGGATTAATAGGCTAACCTGGAACTAAAGTGGTCTATGTAACATTTTTGGCTAAATCCATCTATGAGCATCTTTGAACATAAAAACGATAAATAAATCCGGGCAAAAGTGGTCTATGTGTCATTACGTCATCAAAATAAGGTTATCATTAAAATACCACTTTAGAATTTATTTGATATTTTAAAATTACTAAAGTGGATTTTTCGTTTCTTATCTGAACATGTTTATTTTGTATCATAGACCACTTTAGTTTTAGGTTAGCCTAAGGACAACTCTAGGATTTTCATTTTCTCACCTCTTTCACTAACGTAAATCTGGTATTCCCCTGGGTTGGGGAGACATAACAGTAACAGACATATCATAAAAACGACAAAGTCACCATTATGTTTGAATAAACGGGAAAAGATTATCCTGTCTATTGTCAGGGCGGAAAAACGAGTCGAAAACATAATTAATTTTTGTCTGCTATACTTAATTCTAGGTATACCTACTGCGTACATGTTTGCATGGACGGTAAAATAATTATGTTAAATACCTATATAATAATAGGTAAGAATATTATAATATTTTAGCAACAAAGATAACATTAGAATAATATTTTTTGTATACCTACGTGCACATCTTTAAGTAAGGTAATAAAGTAGGTAATAATGGTGAGCAAAAATAAATAAATAATTAAATAATTATTGTTACGTTAAAGATATCGGATAGTTACAGCTCGCATTACTTAGGTTATTCCTAAGTTCAATGTCCTTTCTTAATCACAATCCTTTCACTGTGATCGTAAACTTTAGTGGCTTAGGCTCGATTTTACCAACGTCGGATAGCGTTTATCCAAGGAATAAGACAGACGTTTTGACAGAATTTCTATGCAAAAGCTGTCAAAACGTCAAATTAATTCCTCGATTAAAGTTATCCGACGTTTGTGAAATCGGCACTTAATGACTTAAGGCATAATAATTAATTGCTTGTAAGCTATTTGTAAATTTTTTAATCGTCACTAAATTTTTTTATCTGAGGAATAAATATGGCGGTTTGACATATTTTTCTATAAAAGTTGTCAAACCGCCATTTTTATTCCTCAGATAAAACTTATCTGACGATTGTAAAATCGGCCCTTAATTAAACGAGTTTTAGGGACATTACTGCTTTCTCATCTTCGACTTCTGGATTTTCCAGGCCTGACCAGAGACAACTTCGCTTGAATCTATAAGCCTGTTTGGCTTGTAGTTGTAGTACAATCTACATATTAATTTTCTGGTTTTACTCGGACGGATTCTCCGTCGGAATGCCGCACCTCTTGGGAAAACCCAGGGTTGCGCGACATAATTTAATCCTTTGTATCTCATCTTACGCACTTACATGGTCGTAGGGATGTGTGTACGGATAGTGTTGGGCACATTGTTTATGTCATAGGATGGATTGTACTGCAGCAATATAATTAATTACAATTTATGCACTAATGACAAGACAGCCTACTAATCCGTTTGTCAAGCGTAGTGATATTAACAATATTGTCTTGTAACTGTTCTTTATAGCGGTTAAAAAAGAGGTCCGTTTTCAGCACTAGATAAGGGGTGATGTCGATGAAGGCATATCTAAATTAAAATGCAATTAGGTACCTACAATTTTACTAACAGAATCTATCCAACCTGCACGAGATTTGGTCGTGTCCCCATCTTCTAGACAGTACGACCAATTGTATAATTTAATGATTGACAAGATGCTTGTCTTACATTTGTTTCCGCTTCCTACTAACGAGACCGGTATCTGTTTTATAAGACTAGTAATAAAGCAATTGATAAATATTTTTTTCTACAAGTAGCACTAAGACGTGCCGCTTAAAATTAAAATCTTAAAATAATTTTATGTTTTCTTTACAGAAATGCCGAAATATTAAATTTCTCCGGGGGATTAAAATCGAATTATACATTTCCAAAAGACTTCATATTTGGAGTCTCTACGGCTGCTTTCCAAATTGAAGGAGCATGGAACGAAGATGGTACACCCTTATAATGCATTTGCCTCATTAATATGTAGTTCTCAGATTATAACGTTGATTTAATAATAAATGCTTGTTCGAATTTTAGGAAAATCTGAAAGCATATGGGATCACCTAGTACATACCAACAAAACATTTGTAAAGGACGGAACGACTGCTGATGTTGCAGCTGACTCTTACCATCTTCACAAAAGGGATGCCGAGATGGTTCACGAACTTGGTGTTGACGTCTATAGATTTTCCATATCATGGCCACGAATCCTGCCAAGCGGTCTTACAAACCAGATTAACGCTTTAGGCATCCAGTATTACAGTAATCTTATTGACGAACTTCTGAAGTATAACATAACACCTATGGTGACGATTTACCATTGGGATTTGCCACAGAAGTTGCAGGATATAGGTGGATGGACGAACGCACACATTGTTGACTATTACACGGATTATGCCAAGGTTTTGTTCGAACATTTCTCGGACAGGGTGAAGTTTTGGGTGACTTTCAATGAGCCGATGCAGACGTGTTTGGAAGGCTACGGCGGCACGTACAGAGCGCCGGCATTGAACCGGCACGGAATTGCCGAGTATCTTTGCGCACACAATCTTTTGAAAGCACATGCGAGCGTCTATCATCTCTTTAACGAGAATTACCGTCATGTCAATAAAGGTACGAACCGATTTATCCTTTTTACTTGAAATATTTGTCCTGGCAATGTAAATATAATTCAATATTTATACTTCCAGGTAAAATCGGCTTGTCGTTGGATTCTAACTGGGCTGAACCTAAAGACGACACTCCTCAAGACAGAGAAGCTGCTGAATTGTACTTAAAGACAACCGTTAGTATCTTAATCGTACACTTTTGTTATTGATTATACTCATTTCATGTAATTACTGAGACTACAGTACTTTAACTAAACCAGCTCATACTGTGATTCAGAAGGACGTTTCAAGGTTGGGTTTGTCTGAAATGTCATAATACTCGTGAATAATATAAAATATTACCGTGGTATGATAAAGAATACGTAATGTTGACTGTCATGTGAGGAAAATATTTTTAGATATCATTACGTATGTAGCTTCAACTTTGTTCAAGACTGCAATTGGAATAAGGTCGTGAAAACTACACGTGACTTGCCATGGCATTATCTATTTTCGTAATTTCCTTATGAGAGTCAGCAACTTATTAACTTAGTAGGTAATATAACCAGGTACATCCTTTGATTCAAGAGGAAATACACTAACCTCATATACAAGGTTAGTCGGAAAGGGGGTACTAAGCCGCGGGCCACTTATTGTATCACTGATGATTGTTTTAAAGAAAGTGTTAAAATTTAAAAATTCGGTAAAAAAAAAATCCATGATAAAATATTTTTATTTTAGTTTTTTTTAATTCTTCGTCCCTGCTTTAGTTATGAATTCAAAAAATGGAGTTTCTAATCCGTGACACCAAATATGACGTAAAATGTAAACACGTCTGATCATAACTGAGGATAGATAGAAATTTAGCGTATTTTTTATAAAATCTTTGAACAGCTATTTCTCTTGAACTATTGACTTTTGGGGAAAGTTGTAGAACAAAAGTTATCCATTATTATGGGTACTTTAACACCCTTTCGGCTTAGTACCCCCTTTCCGACTAACCTTGTATATTATAATGACAATTATGAAACGAATTTATGTTATCGTGTGGCTCCTTTCCCATTTGCTACGTTATGGGACCACGAAATTATAACAGTTGGATGCGTAGCAACATATATAACAATAAAAACATGGCTAAAAGTTTTTAGCGATGTTTTTATTGTTATACATGTTGCCTTGTTGCCTTGGCCTTGCAGCTAGCTGCCTTGCGAAAAACAAGAAAACGTGCACTTAATGAATTATAAAAGTAAATAATGCATAATTTTCTTGTAATTCCAGTTGGGTTGGTACGCACATCCAGTATATTCGAAAGAGGGCAACTACCCTGCCGAACTCATAAAGTTAGTTGACGAGAAAAGTTTGCAACAAAACTACACGCAGTCTCGTCTGCCCAAGTTCACTCCTGAAGAGGTGAACTACATAAAAGGAACAGCGGACTTCTTCGGCTTGAACCACTATACTACGTACCTTCTCTCTATGGCTAATAAGCAAGTAGGTGCCATACCCTCGCACGAAAATGACGTTGGCATCGTCAGAGTCCAGGACCCGAAGTGGCCTTCGGATTCATCTTCATCTTGGCTTAAGGTAAGGCTTGTATTCTTGCAACTATTACTGCTATTGTAAATCTTTACTCTATTTTATCTGCCCCCTACCATTGGGGTACAAACACCATTTTAACACCGTCTCTCCTTCATACCGCCATTGGGAGACGACATTACATATCTGCTATCTCCTTTGTGTCACGTTATAACTGAAGTTTTAGAGAGTTAAATTTTATCTAACATTTCGAAACAATGTATAAATAATCCTTGATAGTGGAAAGAGACTGATAAAAGACGCAAATTCAGTTAAGCCTTTGAAACAACACGCATACTTGAGAGCTGTTTAATAATTTAAGACTTGTCTACCCTACCTTATTTTGCGAGATATCTCCGAATTAAAATTCGAAATTCAAAAATTTTATACGCATACAATTACTGTTGGAGTTATCATAAAAGTATTCAAGCAATTTTTTTTATTTGCAATCTCGAGATTGCTATTATTTACTATTCTATTTAACACCTGCACGTCTGTTTCACACAAACACAAATTTCATTATATTCATAAACGTGACATACATTCATATCTATTATCTAGGTGGTGCCTTTCGGCTTCAGACGACTTCTTAAGTGGATAACGAAGACTTATAACAATGTTCCTATAATTGTCACGGAGAATGGCTACGCTGACTATAGTGGGCTGGAAGACAAAGCTAGAGTGGCGTACTACAGTCACTACCTGAACGCACTGCTTCACGCTATTCATGAGGACAAGAGCTCGGTACAAGGATACTTCGCGTGGAGTTTGATGGACAACTTCGAATGGGATGATGGTTATGTGTAAGTATGCTTGAGTTGTCTTTATTAGGTACTTCCGGGAATTCATCAGCTACAGTCTTTTCCTAACTAAACTATGTAAGGGCCGATTTCCAGTGTAACTAGATATGATTGAATATTAGTATTTTACTTAGAGCAACTGCCATCTGAGTTGACCTTTGCAATCCAATTACTGGGAGGTACCAATACCCTAAGGTTAGACAGGTTGACTTTGGGCTTTTCACTGTCTGTAATGATTGTCTCCTTGATGCTTTTACGATTCTTCCTTTTCGAAATCCCCATTTTCAATGTTGTCGTCCGTTCCGTCTTATTATCTCGTTTTGTGTTACAAAACACATTCTGAATTCAGGTTTTGAATCGATGGGCTTAGTACATACGTTCTTCGATGCTCGGAATGGTCTCGATATGTAAATAAAGAACGAGTCGACCACACGTGGATATCTGACACGGAGATCTGCGTAGTGCGTGGTAGTAATTTAGCTACAAGCTTTCGGTGCTTAGTTAATTACTTCTACGGATTGCTCATAGGTAGTTTATTAGAATGTAAAGGCTCAGTAGTAAACATCTAACCAATCACTTACGGGTTTCAACGAGCCAATTAAGTGGAATCGATAAAATATAAATATCACAAGTAATATAAAATAACTTTGCTGTTTATTTTATTTTTTATTTATAAACGCTAATACTACTGGAAGTATTTTAATGGTACTGTTGAACTACGAAGAAACATCAAGGTCCCGGTAAATGGAGTTTCTGTAGATATAACTATGGATAGTACCTACTTATGTATGTTTGTGCTATCATAGGTAGGGTTGCATGGCTCAAAAATAGAAAAGCCGGATACAGATTCATACTTAGTCGGACATTTATTGCCCTAAAAGCCACACTGGTCTATAAAGAAAAAAAAATGATACTTTTATTTGTGTATTTATTACTGTTATTCATTTGACACTTAATCTACTCTATATGTTATTATTAATCATTGGCATCTTTTACCGGGCGGGGTTGACCAAAAGCCAAACAAAAGCCGGACAGGCCGGATTTGTATACAAGGTTAGTCGAAAAGGGGGTACTAAGCCGCGGGCCACGTAAAGTATCACTGATGACTATTTTAAAACAAGTGTTAAAATTTCAAAATTCGATAATTTTTATTTGCATGCAAAAAAAAAAAATTCGTTTTTTCAAAAAAAAAAAAAAGTTACCTTTATTTATGATTAATTTTGTAATCTGTGACCCCAAATATGACCTAAATTGTAAAAACAGCTGATCATAGCTATGGACAGATAGATTTTAGCATATTTTTTACGAAATATTTGAAAAGCTATTTCTCTTAAACTATCGACTTCTGGGGAAAGTTGTAGAACAAAAGTTATCCCTTATTATGGGTACTTTAACACCCTTTCGGCTTAGTACCCCCTTTCTGACAAACCTTGTATATTTGGCCGGACACGACTGTAAAAAGCCGGACATCTAGCAACCCTAATCACAGGGCGTATCAAGTAAACACTTGCACGGTAATTTTATTGTTACTTAACTGCAACGGCCTTGTCTTAGAAGCCGTGGTAATTAAACCGCGTGATAAATAATGATACCTTTATCTGAAGCTAATTGAAGATGGTTTTATAATTGTATAATAATGTATTGTTATTGTGCATAGTCCACTGGTAGATACTTGGGGCGACATCTGTTGAGAGCTTCGAAAATTACAGCCATGCTGTCTTAAATTCTATGCACACGAGACAGTTGTGTAATTTTAAGATAATATACACTGTTACTAGATGGCATTGTTGCGTCGTTTTGATACAATCACGAACATAATACAAATATATTTATCGTTGGATAGATAAAGTATTGTATATTGTGTGGCTCGTGATTCGTGGGTTGTCACTCCGTGTAAAATACTGGTATTCAGTCGCATCTGGTTAGACTGGAAGCCGACTTTAACATAGTTGGGAAAAGGCTAGGCAGAACAGAATATTGTCGAATAGTATTCGACGCTTAAAGTTAGGTTAGTAGCGTTCACCTTTACAAAAATAACATCACACCGTGAGAACATTTTTTTTTGCGTTGGAAAATCCTCATGGGTGTCCCTCGCCCGGGGAAGGCCTGCCGGACTCTTACCGGCTAAAAACCAACGGTGTGCCTCCCTCTGACCTAAGGCCGGGGACACGGGATTCGCTATTGCATGCACCGCGACCCCGGCAGGTCTCGGTCTACCAGCTTCTTCTGGTAGACCTGTCCAGACACCGTGAGAACCTGACTTCTGGCTTGCAAAGTGCGGTCATTAGCCTCTATAGCTTTTGTGTAAAATTTACTGTAAAGCATAAAACTAATCATTTTTTATTTTATTTTATTCAAATTTTTCTCAAGGCATTATTTCTAAAACTAATTATACGAACGATTAAGTTCCATTTTCTAACGAAAGCAAGACACAGGCTGGATCTAGTCTGGCATTTGATTGGCATTGTATTCGCAGACAGATCATTTTGGATGATAAATCAATCAATTCAGTGTTTAGCAGTCAAAAGCTTCATATGTCAATTTCAGTAGCTGATATGATTTCGAAACTTCGGTAGAGCTTCAACCGGGATCATTATAGGTGGCGTATTCGTCAAATCCAATGGCGTAGCTTGCCCTAGACGGGCCTTGTATCAAAATTTGTTGGGGTCCTTCTACCCGACTGCGGCTAAGCCCAAATGGACAAAACCAAACCAAAAACCATGGTCCATGGAGTATCTGGGGTATGCTGAGTTTAGCGTTTAAGAGTTTAAAGTTTGGCGTACGGCCTAAGAGCTTGAGTGAGATTATGGATAACATTTTACGAATTGCCTCGTTGGTATAGTGGTGGCTAGCGCGATTGATGATCGTGAGGTCCTGGGTTCGATCCCCAGGTAGGGCTAAGTGTTATTGGGTTTTTCCGTATGGAATTCCTTAGTAGCAACCCGGAGTTTGGATTTGTGCCCGGTTGATGGCAATAGGCTCGCCCCCTATTACATGGGACTTAAACATAACGGTGAAATGAGGGTGTTACTATACACCTCTGCCTACTTCATGATCCTAACACTCAACCTATGCATGTCACATCAAAACATCATCATGTAAATCAGATGTTTATTAAATGTCACCTTTTTTGTCATTATCACTGTGAAAAACAAGCATCATCATACAGTTGCAAAATGTTAGCAGATATAATAATATATTATAATATGTAGATTAGCCGCAAAATTTAATAATTCGTAGAGATTTTCACATAATGGTGACTTGTGGTTTATGGTAGCGCTTTAAATATGAATTTCCGGCGTGCCTCATAGTTTATGTATTCAACAATCATTGTGATAAGTCTACTGAAAGGGAACTGGGATTATACTTTAATATTTACCCTTGGAGCTTGACATAAACCCAGAAAGTCGCCATACAATGGGTGAAGAAAATACGTTTACTAGAACGCGGCATTAGATTTTTTTATGGCAGTACACTTCTTCAATAGGGTTGGAAGGCAAAATAGTGTATAATCGTAGTGCTAGGTATGGCATGGAAAGATAATATAACTGAACCTAGATTTCTATCCAGATCTGAATTTAGATCAGCCTGATCAGTTTACACGTATTTTACACCACTACTTTATTTTACCCATTTTACTCCCAATTAAATAAATTTTATACGAAAAAGTAAAATAACAATGTCAGCAATTTCGCTAGCAAAATGGCCTAGCTTAGCAGCTATCTACGTCAGAAGTCACCTAATTCTACATCTATTTTTATCAACCTATATCTGCAAAGTCAACATACAATCTTTCTTTTATCTTAATTATCTAAAGACCGTTGGAGGCGCGGTCTGAATCATCAGCAGTTATCAATAATTGATGACTCTTATCGATGTTATTTGTTTTATTCTATATAAATATTTTCTTCGTATTTTAGATAGCTAGTCTAATATCATCAATTACAAGGAGTTCAAAGGAATATCCTAATCATTCTCAGATAGATTTATTAAGCATATTACTTTGATAAAATATCAAATCATTAAGGATAGAAGGATAATGATTTTAGAGCAGAACATAAAAGATTTAAGAGCAATAAAATATTTTGATAACATATTTCTCTGGACTTAGGTCTTTCTAGTTTAATCTGTTTAGCAATAAATAACTGGCGATTCTACGAACATGAAAATATCGCAGCAATATAATTTCAGCGAGACTGGATGCAAATCAATGTAGATTAAGTAAATGGAATTTTATTGGATATATAACTATACTATTTAATTTATAATGTAATAAACTATCAAGATAATGTAATAGTTTACAAGATCTAGCTACGTACTTAATATCTCCCTATCATAGTTCAAAATATGAAATATGCATATCAAAATCGTAAGCTATCTTTTTGGTGAGGAATAAAACGCATACATCAGTCAGAAATGTCTAATTTCACTCATTTCACAGTTGTAAATGCATTTGCAGGTCCCGCTTCGGTCTGTATCTAGTTGATTTCAAGAGTCCGAACAAGACGAGGACGGCGAAGCATTCGGCCAAGCTCTATGCGAGCGTGGTCAGCTCGCGTGCCCTGCCCGCAGACTACGACCCTGAGGATTTCACCGCCTTCTCTGGCGCAAACCTCCTGGCCCCCTCCATTCTCCCTCTACTGTGCATACACAGGCTACTCTTGTAATAGTGTCTACAATACTTTATAGAAAACTGTACGTTGTTACACTATACTATGCTATAAGTATATTAAACTTTAAGTATCAATATCTTTTAACTGTCATTCCAACTTGCTTGATCCCTTAAAACACATTATAAAGTAAAGCTTATGCTAAACTAGTGAGACGTTATCCGGTGGACGGTGTCTCCGGCGCTCAGTATTCGACGGTGGCCAGCTTCTTGGCATTGTCACGTGCCACCTCCCGCTTCAGCTGCGCCTGGATGCACGCGAACGACTTGCCCTTCGTCTCCGGCAACACGATCAGCATGAACACCAAGCCCAGCAAAGAAAACACGGAGAATCCCCAGAATACTGTGTATATTTCATATGCGTCTTTAACCACCTGGAATGAAAACGTTTTATGTTAAAAAGTAATCTAATCGGGATGATATGAATAATATTCATATAATATGTATTATAAAAGGTAGTTGAGCTTCCACTAACATTGTAAAGCATTTTGTTTCGTATTTATTACAATGACTGTATGTACAAAAATATTAAATAAATGGGATTTTGTTAGCATGCGGCGTTTGATTTTATCCGAAACAGCTTTAAATAAAACTTTTAATCGACAGTGTGTTACGAAAAGCACTCGCCTGAAATAGTTTTTGAACAGCAAACATAGAGATGCCAGTGTAGATATGAGCGATACAGGAAGCGTACAACTTGACGTTGGTCGGAAACATTTCTCCTATGATGACGTAGGGAACCGTCGACAGCCCTATGGCGTAGCATACGATGTAAACGAGAAGAGCAGCTAGGGGCAGCCAGTGAAGATTTGCTACAGCCTCCTTGTTGACGTGATCGAAGTAGAAATATGTTCCAATTGTGCCATTCATAAGTCCAACTCCAAGAGCTGACAGCAGCAAAAGAGGCTTCCTTCCGACACGGTCGACGAGTATTACTGATAGGACACACGTGGCCACTTGTACGCATCCAAGAATGATAGATTCTTGGTAGGGTGCTATGGGAGCGGAAACAGTTGCATTCTCTAGCACTGTTATGTTTGGATTGACTGGAATGGTGGTGCAGTTGAATATGACCTGCGCGTACGCCACCACAGCAGCGCTGCCGCATAGCTGCTGTATCGTGAACACACCCAGCGTGATCCACATTGCTTTTCTATTGGTAGCTTCAGAGATCAAGTCCCCCCATGTTCCACGGTTCTTCATGTCCTCTTGGACATTCAGTTCTATACTTTTGAGTTCAGTTCTAATGTCACCACTACGTAGATTTCTGAGGGACCGTTCGGCCCTCTCACTTCGTTCAAACTTTAAGTAGTAATAAGGAGATTCAGGTAGGAAGATGAAAGTGATTACGAATGTGATGGGCAGGATCAAGTTGATGGCGGCAAGGGTTTGCATCGTGACGAACGGACCGATGCAGTACTGGGCAAGAATACCGACCTGGAAGTAAAAGAAAAAAAAAATTAATAGCTTTTCTTTGCTTTGCTTGAAACGTCATACATAAACAATAATAATGTTTGTATAACAAACATTTCTGATCTTTAAACTTTTACCATAGGTAGTTATAACTTTATCTAGATACGTTTTATTATATCTATTCCTAGCTTTACGGATGAAATAGTACTATTTTAAGTTTTATTCCAGTTAGTCGACTGTATCCACAAACAATGGTTTAACATAATTATTTTTCATGATAAGGCAGCTTTGTACGATTTAATATGAAGATAAAAATCATTATAACGAATAAATGATATGTAATATGTAGTACACGTGAATATCATGTATAACGCAATCAATTTTAACAAGTAAAGATATATTAAATTAAGCTTTGGGTATATGATCTGTTGTTCATGAGATTAACAACGAACGTCAGCTTATTCAGACGCAAATAAATGTACTATTTTCTAACCATGATTGTATACGTTTCAAGTTTTATATGAATTGCGGGAACCATGCGCACTGCGTAATTGAGGTAATGAGTCACGTTCCAAGCCGCGTCGCGCGTCGGCTCGTGTGTACGCTGCCTTAATTACGTGCAAATACAACACAATGTGAAATAAATTGTTGTCATTTAAGATCACGGTGAATAGCTTTTGATTAAAGCCATGTATGTTGAACTGTGCTGACGTTGCAAACGCTGTGAAATGACTCTTCAATATAATTTCCCTGGGATGTTGTGTGGCATCCCTGTGAGTAGGTAATTTAATTTTCTATAACACATAGCGATAGCTCTTGTTTGTAGGTATATTGTTTTATGGCATACCACGGGCTTATCACGTGAACATTTTATGGCTCTTGATAAAGTATTGTTATTAAGTTGTTTTTTTACAGTATGATTGGTTTTAATATGAAATTATTTTGTTAAAACGGAAGCTAGTACTTAAAAATTTAGGGAAAGATTACTCTTTACATTTAGATTTAAGAAAAAAATATTATCATCACTAGAAGATAGTATGCTAGGTTCATATATTATGTATAATTAATGGAACTGAAATATCTCGTATGACATCGTCGATATAACAAGATGAAGATTATGTATGTAGTGCAATGGACTCTGACAAAGGAAACCGTACACCTGCTGGTTGCACAAGTACCTACCCACCGTGCGATTCTACGAATATCATTTAGAAATCGCATATCTAACTCTCAAAGCAGAAAGCGAGCTTATGAAACAGGCAGCAGAGCATGGAATATGTAAATACACGGTGATAAGGCAGAGCAGGCTCCACGAGAAATAAATTATGAACGGAATTGCTTGTTACGTTGCGAAGGATATCGCCCATTAGTTGAACTTATCCAGAGTGAATAATTACAATGAGATGGAATTACTCAATTATTTCATTGAACTTGATCAATTGCTGCGTCATTATAGCAGACATTGATCTATTACTCAGTCACACACGAAGCTTAACACATCATGACATTATGATCTTTCCTATACTAGTGTGTATATTATTCCTTTTATGACTTAATTAAGTGTCACTAAAAATCGAGCGTTCGCAAATGAAACTAAAGTAACCCATTACGATGATGAATAATTTATTAACACCTGACTGGCATTGGCTCATGTTTTTTAATGTGTTTCTAGGTTGAATAAGATTCGATTCACTGGCAAGATAATGTGAAGATTTCAACAAACAAGGTATTAACAAGAAATTATGTTCGCATTACACCAGAAACGGAGAATTTGCGTCATGTACTTACTTTATTCATTAATGTGATGAGTGTAGAGAGAGCGCCTCGAACTTGATTGGTAGCGATCTCTCCTGTATACATAGGAGCAACTGTGTAGACAATTCCGTAGCCCAGACCGGAGAACATGCGCGCCACGTACAGAACAGCAACAGATTTCGCCACGATGACCAGCACCCAGCCGAGGATGAACGGCACCGCCCCAAGGAGAAGCGTCGTCTTCCTGCCGAACCGGTCGGCGAAGTATGCAGAGGGTACAGGTGTCAATGCGGAGCACAGGATCATTATCGAGACTATCCATGATCCCTCGTCGGGTGATGTTGGTATCGTACTCTCAGGTGACTGTAGGTACGGTAATGTAGGTGAGGGCCACCCGTAGCAGGTACCCGCTGTAGCGGTGATAAGCGTTGCTGAAATAGAAGAAAAACAAACATTATTTTTAGGCGACGGCGACATTCATGTAAATTAAATCTGATACAATGCCAAATGTGCTAATAGAAATGAACCTGTTTTGGCAAAAGCATTGTGTGCGCAAGTAATTAGATTACCTCAGAGAACCAATTGATGATTACATACATAATTTTGCTTCTGAAAAGTACATTGCCCTCGACAAGATGTTAGGAGTAGGTGTTATCTCTGTACTTTGAGAAATATAAATGTGAGAATGTTTACATGTGTAGATAATGTCGGGGTAAACTTTTAACACAGTACTATACGCTTATAGGAGTACATACATTTGTATTTGCGTCTTACAATAATGTATACGAGGTGATAAGACCTTGACGTTAATTATATCGCGCAAAAGAATTTCCGGAAATCGATAGTAAAAAGATGTTTTAATTAAACAATTAAGCTGTACTATTGTCGTGAGCAGTACAACTGTTATCAACGATGCGGAAAACATGAAACGTTATCAAAGGATAACTTTAACTGATGTAACTACATGTGCTGGTTCTCAGCTTTTAAATGTAGTGATGTAAGAATCTGTTTTCAAGAGGTCCCTTAGGGTTAGTGATAATATTTATCAACAGTAGTTCTTCATACAACTAGAAACTTTATTATAAATGAAGGAACTGGAATGCTTCTTAATGAGCGCACGACCTTCTTCTAAGCAAAGCGGAACCTGGCATGTGGCCAGAAAAACGTAAGAGTGATGAAGAAGAAGTTTAACATACGTCTACCTTTAACTATAAAACTATCATTGAAATAATGGTAGGAGAAACTTACAGAAGATATATTGAATACTTCGAAGATCTAGTTTCAGACGGTAAACACGTACAAGTTAAAATTGAACGAGATTGGCTTGCAAAAGTGCATTTTCTCACATTCGAGTTGAATAATCCAAGATTTGTAGATGGTTTTAAACGTGTACATGGAAACGAGACACTATCATTTTCCTGTATCAACTATATTAGCTTGAGATCGTAATCTTAATTCATATTTGTAATACTTTACGATTATGCACATCGTAAATCTAATTAGCCGAGATTATCATCTCCATATTTCAGTATTCCGCTGATAATAATTCTTGTTTACTTGTTTTAGATAAATGTAAATAGAAAATCATTTAATACGGGAAATGAAAGTGGTTAACCATAAGTCAAGGAGGAGTGGAATTAGTCAAACAAGAAAATTACATATCTTTCGAAATAGTCATCATGCATATTAATTTTATTGATTGTCTGACTTCTGATATTTAAACATATATACATAACATCCTCTTTTACGATCTCTGACACTAGTTTTAATTAGTGCCGAAGAACTATTGGGCATGGTGAGTTATAAGTTATTCCTTTCGTTACCTTCCTATGTTTATTATGCATCTCTGATACATGGTTAACCTCCATAACCTGCATTCTTAAAGCTAATATTTCGAATTCAAAATACTGAAACTCTGGGTTTAAATTTCATGATAACCCTGAGCGAAACAAAAATATGTAACAAACCGGGAATTACGTTAACACGCGTACAGTTACTGTAACAAACTTCCTGCCAGAGTGTAGTAAAAACAAGTTTGGGAGTGGCGACGATATCATGTCTTATCGCTCGCTCGTGGAAACTTCTGACCACTCCAATATACTCGACACGTTCCTCGACCCTGTATCTGATAATTAATATGACAGATGCCACAGTTTCATGACAATATAAGATTAGAAAGTTACGACGCCTATTGGCTTCTCGACAAATAATACTTTTTCTTGTACCATCACGTACAGTAAATTGGCGTGGCGATATTCATTTTATCTCGTAGCAGTCATATTTCAAAGATGTACTAAAGACATATTGACCCTGTTTCCATTATTATCATATTTTATTTGAAAAAGGTTTACTGATGTTCTGAAATGCTTCGAAGTGTGTTTTCAGAGTGTAGAGATTTTAGAAAAGTGGGACAGCGATAAAATTATGTTTATATATCTAGGACTTGTTTTTGTTTATTGGTTTTTTAAACTGCACGTTCAATTGAATTTCATTTATAAATTTTATAGGAGAGCTCTCATAACATGTAGGGTACTCGAGTGGGCATCGTACCAAGCAGGTTGTTGAAACTGCTTAATATTTCAGTACCTGTATCTGGTGTACGTGTGGTACATATTCCAAATGTAGAAACGTCTGCGAGCTACCTAAGTTTAATCACAAACATGTACCTACATAGTTAGTGCAGAACAGAATCAAACTGAAAGCCCAAGTTTACATGCTGGCCGTGTTGTGTTCATTACGAGATAGAGGAAACCCACGCCCACACTGCACGTAAATACCTCGTGTTCGCAAGTGAAGCTTTAGAAGAAATAGACAACAAACACGTGAGTCAGATACAGTGACTCGAGGAAGTTGAGATTGTATACGTACAAAAAAATAACATTTTATGAGATGATAAACTCGTTTAATGTGGTGAGACAGTCGTGATTGCAACATTTGAGTAGGAAAAAAAAAAGGTTATAAGACAATAATTATGTGTATAATTTTTCTCGCTGACGACGCGGGAAGACAGTTTTGTCTGCTGGGCGCGTCCGAAATTGTTTCTACGTCAGTTGTGTAAACACGATGGAGTTGTATAATTTATACAGCAACAGATACAGGGAACGAATGCCGAATGCCAGTTGGCAGTTGGCACAATCAACGAGTCGTCAATGTATAGTTATGTACGATTACGTGCCGGTGTCGGCCGGCAGTATTAAAATCACGTGTGCATGAGTAGGTTTACAATTTTTTCAGTAATATTTATCGGTCAATGAGACTATTTAAAACAATTATTATATCTGTCGTAATCGTGATTCTTTATATTGGTATTGGCAAGCTACGAAACTACCCATAATTGTAAGCAATGGTTATATTTTTATGACATGTTTTCATTTAAGTATATTGATTAGGTACTTCTCTTGAGATACTGGAAAATTGCTGGTGATTAGCAATTCAGGAAAAGGTAATAATAGAATATTATTTATTCCATTCAAACGGTAACACTACGAATATCTACCATATGGGCTCTGTCATGTCCACTGATAGCGTCCATATTACTACAGAATAAACTGAAAACACACCTACCTCCTGAATTTGTACGTTTAAATTTTAATTTCGTGATCAATCAGGCAATAATTTCATGAAGATTGCGTATCTGACATTGAAAAATTAGTCTGGGAGTATGAAAAATCGGTTTTAGTTGCGGGTCGGAGCGGGGCGAGTTTAAATGAAAGTTAAAATAAAATTGATAGACTTGATATTTTATTTAGTTACATATAATTTTTATTATTAACATAACTATAATTTAAATGAGCATTTTTATTTTCAGTAAAACAATAATTAGCTCTACAATTTGTACTTTACAATTTTGTTTCTGAAATTTCGGCAGATAACTAACTAGGTATTCCGAATTAGGGATCCCTAAATGTCTAGAGTAAAAAAAACACTAAATATTTAATTATGATTAGGAATGACAATGGTAGAGTGACCATATTTTAAAGATTATCTGCAACTGTCTGTTTTCCGTCAAGAATTATTTTCCGTTGGATATTTTTCATACATAGGTAAAAACATACACTGCAATCTTAACTCGGTGGAGTGTCACCACAAAGTCATCTCACTATGTTACTTACAGATAATTAACGTAATAAAAATAATACTTTATAATTAATGAGTGTGGTATAAATGGTCTAGTGTGTGGTGTGCACGAGGTCGAGGCGCGAGCGGTGCGGGGCGCCGCGCCGGGGCCGCTCCACCCGCGCCTTTGGTAGGTAGTTGGTAGAGCGCCGCTCCGGTGACGCAATAAACGTCATGCAAAAGGTGTGTTCATCCACGTTCATATTATTTGCATTTTTAAATCGCTTATTACTAAAAGATCCATTTTAATGATAATATAACATGTGTTTACATTACCGATTGCTGATAAGTAAAGGCCTTAATTGCAAAACCTTATCATTTGTTTTTTTTCCAAACAGCTTCTCGAGTAAACAAGTTTGTAAAGAAAATTAAACATTCCAAAAAATGTATTTCAGGTAATCTGGCAAAGCTATGTTTAAATCGCTTTCGCGAATACAAAAAGTTGGCAAATATTTTTGAACAAAATGTAAATGGAGCAGACTGTAGATTTATACATATTTGCCGACGATGACTCTTTTGTATCTTAACCTAGTAAAGTGTGAACACGCCCTAACAATACCACACATCCACATCTCAGAATAACAATAATTGTGATTGTGATATTGTTGTACCGTGCGACAATGTGCCCGTTACCGAAGTGGTACAAATAGCATTATGTATGTGCGTGCGCTGCTAACTAGAACAATGGGCATATTCGGCTACTATAATAATGTTAAAAAATATCTTCAGTTAATGAATCAATAAAACGATTTATAAGCATCGTATGAACTCGACGAGTTTTATTTATAGCTAGTGACAATTACGTTCAATGTTGAAGGAAAATAGATGTAATGTGAATTATAGTTATGATCATTGAGTTTTTTATTAACAATCTCAATATGTTAGTGAATAAGTATATTTGTTTAAGTGGTATATCAAAGAGAGGTATGTCGGTGACAGTCACAGTAATCTAACTTTCTGTGGTGACAGTAAAAGCCGTGTGTTTGATTTATAGCACTCATGTAGTGATAGGATGTAGTCAATCACTACAACTTCAAAGCAAACTGCTTCGTTCAATTGACAGTGATACTCGTCTTATAATGATAAACAGTTGAAACAATTCACGTTTTTTCTAGCACCCCAGGCAGTGCCTACTGAAGTGTTATATACTGAAGATTTAGTTGAGAAGCTATTTATTATTCATATTATGATAATGTCTTATTTGTATCTAAAAGTAGAACACCTAAAAAAGATAGATACCTATTAATACTTACCAGCCTAAATTAATAATGCTCCCGATCGAGATTGACCTTTAAAAATTTCCAGTCTACCTACTGCATTCCGGTTATTTAACCCGTCACTTATTTTGACTCTGTTAATAGAATCATACAATACGAAAATATAAACTTTTCCATCTCCAAATTAATTATTGTTGTTGACCTATTTAATACTCTACCACCATTATTATCGGAATGGCAATTGAATAAACGTTAAAACTTCATTCAGGTCATTATGAAGACAGCTTATAAGTACGGAATGCTGCCATCGATATCGACAAACAAAATCATTGTATCTAATGCGAGTATATTGTATCCATAAGACGTCGTGATTGGTCGACAATATCGATAAGGGTAAATTCAGTAATACACATCTACACATAAACGGTCGACAGTGCGAGAACATAATTGTATTTCCATAGAACAATAAATAAATTAGCATAAGTATTAGACGAAAGGAATCGGGCCAGCCTGGAAGTGGCCATTATTCAGTTCACAAAGACTGAGAATTTCAATTTCCGACTCCACCCGGACTATAGTTATATTAGGTCAATTAAATGCTTGATCTGATACAGTGAATTCAAGGGAAATTGCTATTTTATGCTATAACTGGAAAGTCAAGTGTTTTGTGTCTACATTTTCATCAGATAAGGAAAACTATTTGTATTAAAAGAGGTAATCGCTTTTTGTTGAGTGTTTGTAATAAGCAAAGTAACGACTTTTTACTATCAAAGCATATGTACATGTTATGAGCGGGCGTAAGGGTATTCTCCATATCACCATCCTTAGCAAATGGATCGGTTATCACATTAAGAAACAAAGGAAGAATATAAATTTATTCAGCAATCGGCACAATCAAAAGTGACAAAAAGGTGAAACAGGTACCTAAAAATAATTAACAAGGACCATGAATAGTACACGTTCTAGTATTAAATGTATGTATTATTATTTGATCTATGTATATTTTTAATACTGGAGGATACTGCTCCCGATCCCCTTGACTTGACATATACTATTCTTAGTAGGTACATCATAATAATTCTTGCAACAGAATCGAACAACATCCTCATATATTTCAACGCCGGAAATTTCAATTGGCGTAAGGGACAAGAAATTTCATGTCCGTTACGCTAACTGAAATTTTCGCATCGATTTATATCAATACATAATAACTGTTGCGCACGTGTCATTAGCACGTGGTGCCCGAACACAAGCACATTTATAGCTCTAGGTTCAAGACCTAGTGACGTCAATGTGTCAGTATAACGAACCTACTTTGTATACCGCAGTACAGTGTGAATAAAACAAGCTATGTTATGAAACATAACTAGTTTTTCATATCAAACCGTATATTATTATGTCCACTGAACTTCAGCCTCTTTATAGACTTGACAATCGGATTGTTGATCGCAGTAAATTGTTGCTTTAAAACATTCATGAAAGGGGAGAAAACGAGCTATAAAAAGCTGCTAATAATAGATATATTTCATAATAAATTGTAGTTTGTATATTTTCTTACATACGATATTTACCAATACTTTTTTGTCCCCTCTGTTATGTCCCACTGCTGGGAAAAGGACTCCCCTTTTGCCTTCCAAACTTCTCTAGATTTGGTTTGAAAATGTATTAAGGGGGATTTGGACTTTAGTGAACCACGCTAGTCCAATGCGGGTTCGTGGGCATTTTTTGCCAGAGCCTCGTTCGTTAGATAGCAGGGTGCACCACCGGCAGGTGTGGTTGGTTTGGGCTCCTTGAAGATGTTGTTAGGACCCCTTACATTAATTTTACTTTTACCATTACTTTCTTCAAAATTTTAATCTATTTCTAATAAACTGAGCAGTTTTACAAATGAATAAATGTATGAATACTGCGCTCTGACGTCACAATTACGTCACGTATTCTTCTACAATCGCATTAAATATTTTTTCTTAAGATTCCTCTTTTAAAACATCTGTTTCCCGACGATTTGCAAATGGAAGAAAAACAATAGCGTGTTTTCTGTTTACCTTTCGTGTTTATTGTAACAACGTATTCAGAGAAATAGGTAGGATTGTTATAGAAGCTTATTATCGGACAACAACCTTCTCCGCCGATTGTACCGTTTTTATGTTTGTTTGTATTTTCTATTGGTGTACAATATTAACTATAAGCTACGCCAATAGGATGTAATCTTACGCTGGTTGTTAGCAAACATTAGATCAATAGCGTAAATCGTTGGTAGAGAGGAAGGAAAACGACAGTTTACTAAGAATCGATCTCCTGAGTATATAAATCTTCTCTCTTTGTCCGACTGCTTTCACAATCGATCAAGCTATCATTCCATAAAAAAAACATGGTATCAATAACAATATATATCAAAAAGTTCTAGCTTTATTACCGTTCACAACTTTGCTTAGTTCTGCAAACATTATGCGCATAGTTAAAAGCTATCGTCCAGTCCAAACGAAATGCATAGTCGATACGAGCTCACTGAATAAATGGTAGAAATTCAACTAGGTACATAGATTTGCGGATGACTGATCATTAAATCTATTAAAACTCCTAAATTATTTTAAAACAATCTAAAGATGTTAATTAAAAAAGCATGAGATTAAAAAATGTTTAATTGAAAATTTTGACTTAAATGATCACGGTGAGACGTTTTGACAGACGTCGTTCATTTTACATAAGCTTCGTTAGTGACGGTTCGGTGAAGAATTCAACGTTGTAAGATAAAAAGTAACGATCCACGATAAAAAAAAAGCGTAGATAAGTCTGTATTAGTAGTAACCAGCCTGTTAGATACTAATGCAATCGTTAGAGCATCTCTGAAGTGAGTTTAATTAACCACGGTTCTACCCGTGTTAAAGTTGTTTTTAGAAGCGCGAATTCAGAATACGTTTTAAGTCTGTACCGAATATCATCCAAATTAGTTGTGCGTTTCAATTTAACCATGTTTGGGGAATTCGACCTCGAAGTCTAGGCGTATCCGGTGGCCGGAGCGACTGAAACAGCAGACCACACATCCTTTTAGACCGAACTGGCGAGATTCAACCTGTTCAGATTGACTTCTACATAGTCTATTACATCTACATACGGCGGGATGAAGAAAGTAACTAAATGAAGTGATTATCATCCAACAGAGCTAAAAAACGTTAAAAAATCGCTTTAAAATCGGTTCATCCGTTTGACAGCTACGATATGCCAGAGACAGACACACAAACAGACAACGGTTTCAAACTTATAACACCCCTCTTTTTGGGTTGGGGATAAAAAGAAACCACGAAAATTGAAACTCGTTATATCAGTGAGATGGCGATACACAGTGCCAGTGACAGTAGTCTCGTCTACAAATAGACAAAATCTTAAGCTCTGAAATTCTTGTTGATGTCAGAATTCAAATGTGCAGTAACGAGTAACATCATCGATTGCAATCCGGCAGTCAAACTTGGTAATTTTGGCATCGTCCCGACGATCATCCACCAGGTGCGGCGTCTTTCAGTAATAGACATCTGGATTAGTGTAACGATGAACATGGAGCATGGATTTATAGACAGAGTAATAAATTATGGTAAATTCATATTTATCAATGAGAAGTGGCCACATTAGTTTCTAATGTGTCTATGGTAAGTGGCCCGATAGCAACTTCCCTAGAGATTTTTTGTGCATGTTTTTTTTGCCTTTACACCAAATTCTTCGAAAAGTTCTTCAAATAGTTACTTTATCGCATTTTTTTGATTAGGTCTGTTTTTTTAAAATGTCGGTGCATGTTATTGTTTACATTATGTTATATAAATGTTTAATGGTGATATTATACCAAAAGGCATGATTGCATAAAAATCGTATTAATGAACCTGTTTCTATGGAGAAAAAATGCATGAAATATGTTATTCCTATGTGTCTCTTGGTACATTATCTTGCTTAATGGGAGCTACTTCAAAGAATTGTTATTAAAGTCACCTACATGTATGTATGTATGTGTAAGACCGGAAAATCTTTATACCTACATACTAATGTTGTTTTGTTTACGCTCAATTTTATTTATCGTCAAATTACTGGAATTGATATATGATATGGAAACTTTTCGATTAAACTGTGCCAAATGTCCTTCTAAATATAAATAATATGTAATATGTAAAAATACACAAATTGTATAAAACTATATTCATTCGGCATTTTGAAAACTGTAGATACAAAACTCGTTCAGTTTTCATCATCTGTGAGACTGAATCATCATTCAAATTTGGGCATGACGTCAGCACGAAGAGACGCGTGTTTCTTCTCTCTTTTCAGAAAAAGGGATGCAGAACATTTATCGCTTAACTTTATTACGTATTGTCATTTCCAAGAAACTGTCACTGAAGTGGAACAAACGAAGGCAGGCTATTGTTTATAAACACGGACCGTCACCGCGTCGTTTCCACCGCACTCTCTCCACGAGTGTGAATCGCAGAAAATCGCAATACAACTGTAAACTATCGGATGTCAATGACATTCGCGTTTAACTGGGTATGTGGAATACCTGGCTTTATAGCAAAAGTCCGCTATTTTCTATAATCAAGTATTGCACCGATTTATTTGCATTGTACTTTACCCGTTTCGCGTGCTTAGATGTCATAAGCAAATGTTGGGGTACGAATGGACTTTTTTTATGTAACTTATGTAGGGGAAGGGAAAGACGACGTTAATGTGTTAGCAAATGATGATTCACAGGATGTAAGGGTTGACGATGGTTTTATTTTGATCGATCAATCTCGAATTTTCTAGTTGAACATCTGTTTGCTTAAGAGAACACATGATCTAATATCTCAATAATTATTTAAATTCTCTAATATATGACGCCAATCCTATAAAAAATGAGCCTGATTATATTTTTTATTAGAAGTAGATATTAGAAAATTCCATTCGGCGATTAAGTTTGTTAGTAATAAAAATGAAGTGGAAAACATAATACACGAGAATAAAGTTATCAACGGTTCATGAAATAATGCGATAAATTTTATACTAAAGATTCATTGCAAATGTATATAGGGTAATTACAATGTGGGCTGATGACATTGATTAAATGTAGTTTTTGGTATTATGTAATAATTAGGCTATCACTATCAGGGATAGTCACATGACAAAGTGTTGTCCAACAGATAGAGGATGACCTGTAACTTGAATATCTCGCGTCGGGTTGACTAATGATAATGAAATCTCTAGAAGACACTGTGTGGACAGTAAAACGATCTAACTACAGGAAGCTTTAAGTACCAGGGTGAATATTCGAAATTTTTTAACATTATTTTAACAAATCATTCTTCTCCCGGGTTGTTAACGTTATAGTACCTATTGTCAGATTGTTTTTATTCTTGTCTTATTGCTTGACGGCAGCGGTATAGTTTGAGTTTTCATCATCATAATTATAGTATTAAACATGTGCATTCTTAACTTTGGGATGATGCTAATGACGTTCTCAATTTTTGTTAATATTTTTCGAAGAATGACCCACCAATCAAACTGATGTTGGTACATTAAATATTCATGTACGAAGTCCATTATAAAGTTTTATAAACTCTCTCATTTGAAGTTATGGACCTACTTCTATAGTCCTATCTCAACTATAACAAGAATATAAATATTTCTACGCCTGCAAGCGAAAATACGATGACAAAACATTAAGCTATTATTAACCAGTAACGTAACAATTGAATATAGTTTTTAAACACGTGTTAAACGATAGTGTGATTCAACATTATTGTTTATATCTAAGTATTTGTGATTGTTATAAATTACCTTTGCTGTTTTTCCTTTACGGAATCAAGAACATGTATCTAATCGGTATCAACTGTTATGCATACCTACTACCTGCAATGTCCATTTGGATTGATAACATTTCTTTAAAATATCTAATTAAGGATATCCTGTCCCGTATTTTACGGTAATGTTGGCTACATTTCAATGTCCGTTAATAGCTTATTATTTATTATCTTGTATACAGAGATCAATGGACAATTTTTTCTTAGCTTACTATCGTTTTACCTTTCTATTACTTTGAAATGTTAATTTGAAGTTTTTTTTCATTGCTTTACTTGAATATAGATCAAAGTTTTCAATAGTTAGAATATTCAAAATGGAACCAAGGTTGGCCATCTTTGTTATTTTTGAGAATAGTGTAAAGAACATCACATTAATGAGGTTTGATATCTAAAATTTTTATCATATCTCCACTCGGGCAATTAACGAGCGTAAACAAAAAAAAGAAACAACATGTAGAGATGAACTTATTATCTATTGACGCAAACCAGCCAGAAGTATAGATAGGTATAATTATGTGTATGTAATTACGCTGAATTGTTTACAAAAGCCGATTACATCCATAAATCGGATTACTTTAATCTTGATTGGCACGTTTTATATAGAAATCTTTAGAATATTAAGTACCATCTCGTGAATTAAATACAAGAATTAATTTAATGATCCTAGAGGTTGTCTAGTATCTAGTCTAAGTGCTTAAATTGCCCACTTTTAAGAAAATCGTTTGACACGGGGCATTTTTTTTACCTTTCTCTAGGGACTTTCAAGTCACATTAGCAAATTAAAAATATAATTTATACGAAAGTATGAGAAACTAAAATTTTATTTTTTACTCCACATTAACATGAGAAACTTTCTGTTTGTTTCTTTTTTCTCAAATTCTGTCAAAATGAACTACCTCAACATAACATAACCTTACGCCTGTATTCTCCGAAGGGTTGGGCAGAGGTGTTAGTGTCACCCTTATTTCGCCGTTATGTTTAAGTCCCATGTGATAGCGGGCGAGCCTATTGCCATTAACCGAGCACAACTTTAAATTGCGGGCTGCTACTGAGGAATTCCACATGGGAAAACCCAATAATACTATGCCCGACCTGGGGATCGAACCCAGTACCTCATGATCAGCAGTTGCGCTCGTCACCAATAGACCAACGAGGCGGTTTCTCACCTCGTGCACTTCAGTAGATAAGCAATGGTATGGATCTTCCGATCGGATACTTAAAACCAGGTTTAAAACTCTAGGCACATTAATTTTGTGTAAATACGACAGATCATTTATAAATGTCTATACTGGAAAAAACTTTATTTAAATCTAATATGTTGTGTTGGATATTCCCCTCGATATTTATTTGTCAATAATACTCTTACTAAGCGGAAACTATTAATACCTGTAGGTTATTAGCGGTCTTGCTCTAACAAGAAGTTGTTATAGAGTTTACCTGTTTGTCTGTGTCTTATTATGGTCTAAAGGTTGGATTGTAGTAGATTGATTACTTGGTATCGTATAATAGTTCATTACCAATAATAAATAGTTCCCTTAGCCTTACTATTAAGGCAATTTGACACATATTCCAAGGGTTTCTTGATATAATATTTTTTACATTCATCTCTCTCTAATAGTTTAGACCGCTACAACCACGCACCGTTTAGACCCTTGTTAATTCTTCTACCTGATACCTTGGTATTTCTGGAATGAATGAAATTCAACCCATAACTTCTAACGAGTCAAGGTTAGTAATTATCCCTTCGAATGCATGTTTACCTGGTAGTTCTAAAAAAAAATATTCCATACAAATATTGTGTTTGTATGACGGATAGCTTGTCGCAGAGGGTTTATCCCTCGTTCATTTGCTAATTTTATAATAGAGTATCTTAAATGAAAGATCCATTGAGGGAATAGGTTGTATAGCTTGATAGTACATTAAATTTTAATGAGTAATAAATCATTCGTTAGCGAGAAGTAACAGCGTGTTTGGCACCGCTTTCACGATTTCACGTCTCACTACTGAGAAACTTACGATAGAGATACGAGTACAATCAAATATGATAAAAATATAATTTTAAACAAAGTATATTTGATCAATTTTAAAAATATTCCTCAGGCCATTAACCCTGCAGAAAAATAAATACATACGTTCTTGAAAAATATTGTTCCAGGCGAATTTGTTTCAGAAACTGGCAATTCCTCAGAATATTTGAAACAAAATTATTGGAAGCGATGAATGACGCAAGGCGAGACATTTAAAAGTCCCATATTTCAATAACTATATTAAAGTATGAATGCTTAAGTGATTTCAGGATCAACTATAAAAAATAAATAACTCTTGTTGAATAGGTCATATATTATAATTTTACGATCCTTCAATTTACCCTGACGTCGAGATGATAACCCAATTAACCTACGGTTTTGTTGTGGCGAATTAGCGTTCAAGTGACACTGGCAATCATACTCATCAGGGGTACGACTTAGATATTATTAATTGAATTCACGCAGAAAAACTGTACTTATGTAACAAAAAAGGAAAATCTATTGTGCACGCCGTCACACTTCAGTATTTATAAATTATTGGTACCATTGTTACCTAAATATAAAGACAAACTTATATGTATGTTACTTATTTTTCCTTACAAAGTGAGCAAGTCGACGCCAGGTTTAGAAATAACAATTATAGTAGGTACAGGATGTAAACAAACACCACTTGGTTGGTAAAGATGTCTAATTAGTACAACGTATTACGCAATCCAGGCATGTTCCTTCTTAATTTGATGTTTATCTATCCGAAAACTTGTGATTATTGCATAACTTTAATAAATATTTTAGTATAATTAAGTATGCTAGTTCATGTTTTCACCACATATTTAGTATCAGAGGCTGTGCAAACAGATGCAATTGGGTGTTTCTACTCGAAAGCCAGCAATTTAAAGGTTTTTAAGAATATTTAGAGTAGGTACCTACCTAGCACGTGCGGCTGGATTGCTACTTCTACAAAATTGTCCTCGAGAAAAATCCGGGGCGTATTGCAAGTTCTTGTTTGAAATAAAAGGCAATACATGTTACAAAATAAGCATACGTGGAATGTACTTAATACTGACGGTATATTTTCTAACTTTACCGCTGTTTCCTGATAATGTACTGACAATTCTGACAGCGATATGATCATATTGACATTAGGTAGAGTCACTGTTGTCAATATGGAACAGGATAGCTAGCTACATTTTGTAACGATCGCCATATTAAAAATAGCTTACTGCGTTAACTTGAATATTATGTTGTGGTTCTTGGTGAAATCATGCATCGGTAGCTTTCACAAAACAATTTTATAGACGTGGGATAACAGCGAGAGCCTGATGTTGGTCGGGGTGGTACAGCATGAATATGACAGGGATTTACTGAGTATTTACGGGTAATTAAGTATAATAAATGAGAGTTTACGTCATCGACGTGACTGGATTACCGCGGCCACCGGTCACACATGGACACATGGCCGACGCATGCGATAATGATAGGTTAGAAAACGAACTCAACTCACCACATAGTGCTGTTCCATATTCCTTCCAATGTGAACGAGTTTTTGCTGTCATCGCAATTCTTGTAGCAAGACTTCTAGTTAATTACTGCGCGATTTTGGAATGAGATTATCTTGAGCACTGAATTTATTGTAATTATTAAAAATAAAAATATTATATAAAGTAAATCGAATTCATCGTAACGATTATAAATATTAAAAATACAGGAAAACTAACTAAATATCACAATAATTATATATATTCGATCTAAATTAAAAATTGGGTTTGTTAACGAAACGTTATAACCGATTAGGCTTCATTTTGATGGTTTATGTGTTGTTGGCTTGCTGGTTCATTGCGCGGGAAGGACGCGTGCGATGTCGTGGTAGCGCGACGGCAACGAGTGAGCAACTGAACTGAACGAACCGACACGATAAAGAGGCGAACGAACTAATCGCAAGGCACCAAGTGGGATGGAATGAGGCAAAACGGCGCGGGCGCACGCTTTTGCTCCTTGTTTATCGGCGGTCGAGTAGTTCTTGTTAAGATAAGAAGAAGGTCGATAACGGCGGCGAGACATGCGGGTGACGCCGCGTCCGTGGACTGCAACCACGCCGCGGACCAGACACTGCCGTACACTCGCGACACACCGAATATTTTGTTAAGACTAATTTATTTATAGACATTATAGTACAAAAATAACACTGACAAACGTTAGACCCGTGCAGTGCACGAGACCAAATGGAATAGGTTTATACGACACTAGTCAAGGGATTATAACCTCTATTGTTTGATAATGGAAAAGTCATTATTCTCTAAATAATTGGTCACATATGTATATAATCCTTTTTATTTGCTCACTCTTTTCGTTGTATTTAGTTATTAACCCGGAAACTTAAAAATAAATGCCACATTAATTGAAATATTGAAATAATTTATGGTGCTAATCGATTGTTGTATTTTTTTGAGCAGAAAAGAGATAAATTAATAGCCCAAATCAAAGAAATCGTCGAATCGTATCAATATTACTGCCGTGTCATCGCGCCCAATGTGACTCTACGTGACTCTACTTCTTGTTTTCTTGATAGAATCGGCTTCCCAAAATAATGTAGAGAAAATATATTGCGCTGCTTTTAATTTTCTTGAATTATTACCATAACAATTTTATTTTAAAATATTTAGATAGGTACCCGATAAGTTGCGGTAGGTTTTTCCATTTCATTTTCTCTACATTTAATACAACAATTTATTCATCTCTTGTTATAAACTTGCAATATTCTTGATCTTCTTTATATAAGTCTTACTCTTAGCCTTTTCCCAATTATCTTGGGGTCAGCTTCCAGTCTAACCAGATGCGGCTGAATACCAGTATTTTACACGGAGCGACTGCCATCAGACCTCCGCAACCCAGTAACTGGGCAATGCCGATATCCCAAGGTTAAACCGTTTGTCAGACTTTCGGGCTTCTGACTACCCGTAACGACTGTCATAGGTATTCGTATGACACCCGGGACCGACGGCTTAACGTGCTCTTCGAGGCACGGATGGGTCTCGATGTGTAACAAATGGTCACCCATCCACGGACTGACCGCGGCAAGCGCAGCTTAACCTCGCAAATCTTACGAGCGGCGCGGTTGTTATTTAGCCACGAGCCCCTCGATATTCTTTATATAAGTATATAAAGAATAAAATAAAATGCAATAAAATTATAAGTTAAAAGGGTATTTCAAGTTATATTGGTGTTTCAACCCTAACTCTATGTATTTGCAAACTTCAGAACAGTAATTTTTTGTTCTGAAAGCAATTTGTTTCTAAGGAGAGATGCTAATTTAGCAATTATATTGTAAATTATTACATTTTTACCTTCTATATTAGTTGTTCCATCTGTTGTGAAATCGTATGATTTTATTATGCACTTATAAACTTTTCGGATGGAATTAAATCTTTTCTAGACCGAAGCCTTTAAAAATTTAAGCAGTCTGGCCATCTAGAGTGTCGAAAGAGATCTACAGTGTCGAAAGAAAGAAGAGAAAAGATTAGAGAGATCCCGCGGTGTGTCCCCATTTGCAAATAAATTGACTACACATATTCCGTATTATGTTTACCCATATCCGAAGTACATAGGTCAACTTATTTACGCCACCAAGGACACAGACGCGTCCGATTCATCTTTTGCGTTGCACCGAAGACAGGAATTCACTTTATGTTTACATGTTGTGGTAAATGTATGAATCTGAAGGTCAGCACTGAATATCTAATGAAAGTAAAATATTGTTAACTAAATTAGATCTGACAAGGTCTCCATGCTTGATTAACGATCAGACAAATTATTGTCTTTATTTATTCCTGATTCTCTTTTGTGGAAGTGTTCCGACATTTCAATACTGCATTATATAGTTCATACACATGTACAGTTTTGGCTTCATTCCATTGATTAGATATATTTGACACAGAGGACATTCGCTGTTAGGATGCAAGGGCCGCACTAATGTTGGCTTCGATGACTTATTTTGTAACAATTTCTATGAATAAATACATTCCTATTACGGTTTTTTGATATTATGAATGATTTACAAGCCGTCTTTAATCTTTCTATTAACACTGAAGTGCGATTACTTATTTGGTATGCTCAATTTCCATTCACCCGTTTACATGTCGAAGAAAAGTATGACACTGAGATAACAAAGAAAACTATGTCGCTCTCTGACAGATCGGGGTAGCCTGTGATTGTGAATAATAATTTTGTTTATAACAAGTTATGTACCTATACGTAACTAAATAACTCGTTATTTAGAATTAGTCATAGTGGGCATAACATTTGGAAACAAAAGAGGCTTCATATTTTCTATGGCTCAGGTATGAATGTAATTTGAGATACAATTTTCCTGTTTACTTAATAATTATTATTTATGTTGTATGTATGTATGTGACATATATATTCAGTGCATAGTTACATAGATTTCATAGAGGTATTGGAAACTTGTCGTCTTTTTATTGAAATATCAGAGTAAAATAATAAAACGAATATTATCTGTGGGTTGAATAAAATATGCGGAGATGTACTCGCAGACTGCATCTGGAATTAAGACAGGTAACTTCATCAGGAAGGATTGAATTAGATCTATTGCATACTGGAAATAACGAAACAGACAAATCACGCATAATATAAGTGAAAGTAAAGGAGAGTTGCAACAACTGACTTCGGTTCGTCAATGAATCTCCAAAATAATACAAATGTACATACATAGGTGCTACCTATATGAAGAGAGAAAGTAAGAGTATAATGGAAACTTGTTTTAATTATCACCTTCTCTCCTATTCTTACTACCATCTCCATTTTACTGACTGAAATTTTCAGGGCTTTACAATATTCGTCCCATCGTCCTTAATAAAATTATCATCATCACATCTTCCGTCTCTACTGCTTTACAGCTTCTTCGGCCCTCAACTGAATTCACGTTCAATCTATCATCGCAACATCTCGTGGTGATTCTGAATTATTTTTTTCTTTCCACACGTCGCGTTGGACTTTGAGCTCCACACTATTTATTGCTCGTAATGATTGATGAGGATCTACATGATCTGTGCACTACTAAAGTTACAAAATGGGCCTGATCGTTACATCATCGTGATAAGATTTTTTTATCTTAAGAACAAACAATTTTAATCCATATCTAAAATTATTTTCAGACTTTATACACGTCACATTCTGCTGATTTACACGCAAATATTGTTTGATAAGAAATCTAGTATGATGTCTTAATAATACTACCGCTAAAAGAAATGTATGAGTAAGCGTCCAATGGTGAAATTGCTTTACTTATCTGATAAACTGAACAGTGACAGTTTTATCGCTACTCCAATAAATGTAGTACGATATTGTTTTGTTTCGGGTTGAGGAGATTACGGAAAATAAACTGATATGATGCATGCAGCATAATATTATTTAGTGTTTACTGCACTTTTTTATAATTCATATAAATAATGGTGTGACATTTTTATGTCGTAGAGGACTCAGATGTACAGAAAGTGGTTTTTGGGACGGGCGAAGTTCAACGTACTTGTTAAGACTTAGGTTTATAGGATCATTGGCGGTATCAATTTTGAAATAACGATAACTGCTTATGAGAAACTTATCGTAAATAGCAATGTCCCGTGGCGTATACGGCTGTAATAAATGTTCTCATGAAACTGAATGTAATGTAGATAATAGTTCTGTAATATTGTGGCATATTTTTATGTGGTACCGACTTATTGACCCGTAGTCGGTGAAGCCTTAAAATATAAATCCTAATTTTATCTAAATAATATCAGCAGTTTATTTTTTAGTTCTGACTATTTGGCTACCTATCTTAAATAATTTGTTTTATTAGGTATTCTTGGAGGCCAATTGTACTAACAACCACATCCAAGCCACGGGTTTTGACAGTATTATAATATGAAAGCTGTCAATAGCAGCAGTTTGAATGTCATTTGTTTGCGATTTGTCAACAATTTTCTCAGTATTATTGTCCTCCAAAATATCTTTACCTACCAAATATCTAAGAATATTATCGCTATCTGAAGAACGTTGCAGTTGTAGCTTACTTATTTATTTACGAAGGAATGCCCTTGTTTATTACTATTTTTAGATATTTGAAAGGTAAAGTTAATTTTTGTCATTGAAGTAGAGTTAAATAGGAAATTGGATATGTAGATATGAGAGGCCTATGTCCAGCAGTGGACTGCGATAGGCTGAGTGGATTGATAGAGATATAAGATGATTAGGCAAATAGAAAAAGTCAGATTAACATTTTTTATGATGTAGCTGTGATGTCACTTTAGATAATTCCTCTACAAAGATTGCCTAATATCTATTAATACCTACTGATCCAATCGATTCGTACAACTTACGTGGGTAGATAACGATAAAGCTATTTATTGATTTTAAATATATACTTTAATAATTATAGGCGTAATAATTCTTGGTAATCAATCACAATCAGAGGAGTGAGTTACAGCAGCCTTTCTTTGTCCACGCACTCAATAAATAATTATGTGTATTTGATTAAAATGTATCGTTACTTGGTTGTTAGTCATTATGAATCATTGTATGTGGGAGTCATTCCAGTTAACTTTGGATTACTGTCCATGTTTGGTAGAACAAGTTCCATCGCTCCATTCGTACAAAAGAGGTAAAACAAAGTAGTTAATAAC
The DNA here is from genome assembly GCA_910594945.2 of Amphipyra berbera. Lineage (NCBI taxonomy): Eukaryota > Metazoa > Arthropoda > Insecta > Lepidoptera > Noctuidae > Amphipyra > Amphipyra berbera. The sequence goes on along the minus strand of OU343122.1, from coordinate 9,086,750 downwards.
CCTTGCTGGATGTTGAAGTCTGTCTTATATCTGTGTACTACAGCATATTCTAATTTACATAAATAAGGGTAGGTAAATGTTACGGTCAATATCGAATTTAGGTGAGATCGCATTTCACCGATATCTCCCATGAATGACAAATGTCAATCTAATCTGAGCTGTATTGAATTTCGCACGATTGAATTCTTTTTGTGTATCACGCAGTAGGTAGGTGAGATAAAATCCATTTACGTGAAAATTGTGTCGAGGACGTATTTTCGCTTTTCGCCAAGAATGGAAAATAATTCGGGCTGGGAATTGTATGATTATTATTTGGCTTAATTTCGGGTTTCGTATTGTATGTTCGGGTAGGATAGGACTCCTAGAAATTGCGGGGCATTGGAGAAACTTTTGGGTTGGCTCAATAGACTTGAAACTAATATCTTTGTTAACAAAGAACTACTTGGGAGTACATTACATAATGAAGTGAGTACGTTGTAGGATTCTGAAGAATAAGACAAGTTATTTCATCCGTCAGTGGAAAATTTTGGCACCGTTGTCTGTCGCGCACTGTCTCTTGTACTTATAGATACAGAATCGGCGCGTGGGCATTAAGTGATGATAGCTTACACGAAGGAAATGGAGAATTCAAGAATGACATTAAATGGTGACAAATCTTCGTTCTTAATATCTTTTACTGCATCGCTCGTGTACAAACTGGATGGCATTAAAGCCAGGATTGGTTACTTCCTCCGAAGATATAGACAATTTGCTTGGTCAGCTTGTGCTTAAAGCCATGTTAAAAACTGTATCACGGTCTAAAAATAGAACCGCCTTAATTTTTAGACCATCTATTGTATGAAACAATGTATCATTACGTTTATGTGTTAAAAAGCTAATACTTCGTAATTTTCTGGAGCCACTTGTTTAAATAAAGGCACGATAGTGTCTATCCACTTAAGCGGCATGTTTGCTGTTATAAGTGGAGTATAAAATAAATAATCGTGTAAATATTCCATTAAACTTTCCATAATCAACGGAGGATTGATGAAAATTACTACCAGGTATCTACGTGCAGCAAGTCGTCAGTTTAAGTAGGGAAAACAGGTTGCTCGTTTACGACGAAACAGTAATCTAATGCGATGTCAATCTTTAATCTATAAGTACTATATATAATCTGTAGATATATTATTGCCATAGGGTGGGCCGATGTTTAGTATAAAGAAAGTAGTAGGTACGTAGAGAAGCGATTTACTCAATGTGGTGGGGTAAGTAATTGTAGAGTCCAAAGTCTGGAACTCCATAATAGTCTAACGGGTTCTTAAAAACCATAACGTTAAATATACTAAGTTGTGAGTGTTGTAGAGTTCCCTTTGTTCGTAATATTTGGAGTACTGCCCACCTCGTAAGAGACAAAACAATGATTTATTAATACCTTTTTTTTGGCCGGAAGAATTTGCATGAAGTAGTCACTGTTGTCACCCAGCTCTTTACAATGAATATTATGTAATACCATAGAATCATGATCTAGGAATGAAGAGCACGATTCTTGTTAAGAAGAATCGATATCTTACTCCGCTCCGTAAGCCAAGGGGTCCGATCAAAAAAAGTTATCATGCTTGTACTAAGAGTACACCACTAGTTACTTTAAGTAAACTCGAGTCTGGCATAAGGCCAGAAAACAATAACATGGATAAGAAACAAGTAAGCATACCTACTGGTTTTAATCGAATTAATTTACCTAGTATTTGTTAACCAATTTTGACAAAAAAGGTGATTTTTGATTCGTTACGTTAAATAAGCAAAGGAATAGAGACAAAAAACAACAAGGTAAATAAAAACAAGATTGTAGAAAACAAAATAAGTGTTAAAGAAAAAATTTAATACGCCCCTAGTGCAGGAGGTTGATTAGGATATTATACCAAAGAAGGAAACAAAACACACACAAACAAGGTACACAATAATACATTGTAATGGTTTAATCGTTTCTAAGAAAAAAGATAATACAGATATGACCGAACAACAAAATATTAAGGGTTTTTTGGACGATCATAATATGACAGATGACGCTGTTGTAAGATTCCATCTTCGTGCTATCATGGACGCCTATTTGAATCTTGCACTCGTAAAACGAAATGAGTTTTATGAAACTCATGACCCAAAAATCGCACGAAGCATCATTACTTATTATGAAGCATTTATTGTTATTTATCTGTTGTGTATTCTCTGTTAACTGTACCGCGTGTTCCCCGATCACGTCATTTGTAATCAAAGGAATCTGAATGTAAAGTGCAAAGTTCCGTTCATTTTCACGTTTTCTGATTTCTTGGCTACCTCGTAACACTAATGGAAACATTTTCACAACAGTGTCGAATAGTACATACTCGTACGTTGCCGTCAAAAATGCATGTAGTGTGCTTTTATACAGCGGTTCCAAGCACGTTGGAATGTGAACATTGATCACGCGTCCAGCACGTGAAGTCTGCATACGCACACATACAAACACACATCACATGTGTGCCAAATGCCAATGTACGCATTGTTGGCAGCTACGCGTGTGTGGCCACTGTTTATAGAGGTGCACTCACACATGCGCATGTTGTGAGCCGGCCATATATTTTCAAATCCACACGATATTATAATACGGGTCAACTTGACATTATAGGGGTATTTTTTTAAACTTTCAGGACGCGTATCGTATTATCGCAGAGTAGGCGGTATCCGTCAAAAATGTATTTTCAGCGTATTTTTATTCCGAACTTAAAATTACTCTGGTAGGGACGTTGACCTGTTCACTCCAGCTGAAATCACCATATTATTATTTTGTCGCGGAGATTGCCAATAGCTATTTCACTAATTCAAGTAAAATCTTAGGTTCTGGAACTGGGTTCAGGCGTCTTCGATAACCCGCGTTGTTGCTACGTTGTAAAGATATCTACTTCATGTTAAACTAATGATACATTTTAACCTAACCTTTGCATAGTTGTTTAAAAAGTGTGATTCCTGAACACATATTGTTGATAATGTAAAATTTACATCCTTCACATGTTTGCATTGACTGTAATAGTCACCTTCATGCAAGAGCGGCTAATTGTGAATAGGCAGTACTTCCATGCATAGCTGGTATTAAGTGGGGTACTCATGTGTTTTATACATACTCGTACATACATGAGCAGTGAGTCAATATGGACTGTGTGACGTGCATCGAACACACCCACGGAGATAATGTCAAATTAATTAACAAGCTATGTTATCGCTGCCATTTTCCATTACATTTGTGTACTAATGTTGACTTTGGAGTATATTCTGGCAGAGTGAGCTGGTTTGATGTGTGAAAAGATACATATCGTTATAAATTGCATTATAAAGACGTAGATCGTGCGTCATGGCGGTTGAGTGTACTTTGTGGTTGAGTTAATCTAGTCTGTGGTGTCAATATTGTACAGAGATAAGTTAACTTCATAAAAATTAAATAGCTTGCGTTGTTATAAGTATGATGTTTGTAGGTGAAGTGTCATTAAGAATTAAAATTGCATGCTAAGCGGACTTCTTTTCGGGATCTTTCCAGAGAGGGTAGTCGAGGGCTCCACTTAAACTAATGCGGCTTTGAATAGTACCTAACGAAATAATCATTACGGAATAACATGGATGGGAATACACTACTCTAATAATAAATTTCAATTTTCCTTATTTTACAGGAAAAAGCCACGGAATATTAGAATTCTGTGCTCGATTGCCTAGTATGTAGATAGCTTAGTAAAATCATAACTTAATTGTAGTTATACAAGATGTTATTTAAATTACGCAAAACCTCAGAACCCCAACTGATTTTAATTGTAATTTATTGATGATCTAGCTATAATTTATTTATTTTTATCAATTATTGTAGAATACCGGAAAATTCAGTTTAAAATTTTTTGGTCTGATTATTTTGCTCGGACGACAAACCCGCCTCGTCCCACTGACTGCCCCCACTTATCAGAGCCGAAGGAAGCGAAAGAGCCGAAAGAATCGGCCGAATCGTTTCGGAGCGGATAACCGTGCGAGGTTTCATAGGATTTCATACAAGTAATTCTAAAATTCGATTCTTTCGCTTCCTTCAGCTCTGATAAGTGTGCGTTCACCTTTACTTACCTATGTATTGAATTTTAGAGTAAGTAAAATGGTCGCGTGGTTTGTGATAATTGAGAAACGACATTGTAAAAAAAAATGTTTTGTGGAATATTACCATACATTAAAAAATTGTTCAATCGATTCTAATCTCTCGATACTGAACAAACTACTTTCAGGTTTTGCGTTATTTCAATAACACGTTGTATAAGGCTCTACATATTTTATTTTCAACTGGTCTTCCGGGTCTTAGCCACAAAACAGATAGGTACAGTCAATCTACATACAAGTGCGCTCGAGCAACGCACACATAGACACTGCTTACGGACACGATATCTCGGACTGTTTGGGACTAGAGTGCGAGTGAGTGCGAGCGCGAGTGTCATGCGCTTGAGAGAGATAGATATATAGATAGAGCGACCGCCGAGCGTAGGTATGGAAAGTGAAGTACATACATGTGATTGACTTCTGTACCTATCTATTTTGTGTCTTAGCGTTCGGATGCGGTTTGCTGACAACAGAAGAAGCACACAACCATGTTTTAAGCAAAGAAATCTTACCAAGTAATTAATTCATTTTATTCTAGCAGTGACTCAAAGGAGCTCCACTTGGCACTTCGAGACTTCCAACTTCCTTGCAGAGTATTGTGCTATCTGTATACACATAACCTTTTTGTTCCTAAGTCCACTATTTTTAGCCGGAGACACTTCATTTTATTTCCTGCCTAACGTTAGTTATGCATGTTATATAAAAATGACCGTAACATTGTTTTTTAGCGTTACCTGTAAATTATACGTGGCTTTTTGTTCTGTGCCCAACAGCGTAACAACGAATAGATGTGAACACATAACAACGCTTTGTCCCGCCGAAATTATGGCATGCCACACTTTGTTATAGCTTTTGCCGGGTTTCTTTATTTAAAAACGGACCGTTTTACTTTCGAATGGCAATATTGCCAAACAGTTCCTATTAGGAAGTTAATTTCACCGATAGATGCATAAAATGGATAGAGAGTCTTCTACGTACGCCGCTTCATTATGGCGACTCGTCATTTTAACCACTAACGGTCGGTAAGATACTAAAATCCGAACTGTTCGTACGAGAATGGAAACTGCATCAATGTCTATGTCAGTTGGTCGGTACATAAATGTTGCATTTTATGAGATGGAATGCAGACGACAAATTTAACTAAACATAGATTACATATTGTAAAGCATTTGTCATAAGAAGCATAAAGTCATTAAGGATATGAATGTTGACTAGGTACTATGTGGGTAATTTGTGTTATTAAAGTTGAAGATAAGATATGTTAAGCTAAATAAGTTAATTCTACACACCGGAAAACGTTGCGTCTGTCATAGTATCAAACTTGAAACCCGATTAAAATATTTCATTAAATATTATTTTTAAGTATTTATTGTGTAACATTTTTTAAATTGAATTTAATGATCATTAATCAGCGGTAGTTGAAAATACCGCCATGATAGATAAAATGGTGCTAAAGGGTAAAGCTTCATCCTTAATTATTATCTTCAATCAAGAGCTTGTTCAAATGTGTAACACAACAGAGCTGGAATATGCTTGTTCATTTTTTTTTTTAAAAACAAACCCTGCCCCATCTTTGGATTTCTCCTGTATCGTGGATGCGTTTACAGACACAAACGTTTACATGCACAAACGCCCGGACCCGGAACAACTATCTGTAGGCCAAACAAATATTTGTTCCGTGCGTAGGGTTGCTAGGTGTCCGGCTTTTTACAGTCGTGTTCGGCCAAATATATACAAATCGGGCCTGTCTGGCTTTTGTTAGGTTTTTGGTCAACCCAGCTTCGTCAAAAGATGCCGAACAAAAGTGCGCGAGCGACTCACGCGGACACACTACTCGCGTCATCGCCATCGTCATTTTTTTTCCTTAAAAAACCAGTGTGTCAGGCTTTCAGGGTAAAATGTCCAGCTAAATCTGAATCTGTGTCCGGCTTTAGTATACTTTCATTATAATTTGCACGCCTAAATTGGTACAACACAGTGAACTGCGCATTCACCTAACATCTGGAAATGTATAATTATGTACTGTGTTGAGCAATAAAGATTTGAATTTGAATTTGCTTTTCTATTTTTGGGCCTGGCAACCCTATCCATGCGGAAATCGAACCCTCGACCCGTAGCGCAGAAGCCAATCGCTCAGCCTCTGCACCAAACGTGTCGTTGTTCTTAAATGGTTAACGCTCATGGACGTTGAGCGGAAGTCTAGACGAAACGCAGAGACAATTTGTAGTATTAGGTACTCAATTGATTGTATTCAAAGCCTAAAATTGGGCTTGGATCGCAATAAGATTCACATTAAGCATTATCTCATCACGAGAACTCATGAACCGTGAAATTATTTCATACAAAATCGTCAGCCCGATAGCATTCGGTTCGCACGTGCTTGTATCGTAAGACAATCATAATAACAATAGTTATATTATTTAGCAATAATACATACATACATACATAAACTCACGCCTTTTCCCATGGGGGTAGGCAGAAACTATAGAACGCCACATGCTACGACCCCTTTCGCTTCATCCACATTCATACATCTTGTCATACACGCACGCCGGTTGAGTACTACGCATCTGACCTTTGTGAAGAACATCACCAATAACATCGATATATGTCCTTCTAGGACGTCCTCTAACGGCGTTTCCATTGACATCCGCCTTATAAATTCCTTTTGTTAATCGCCGTTCACTCATTCTATCAACATGACCAAACCACCTAAGCATACTCCTTTCAATTTTTGTCACTACATCATCTTTTAAACCGCAACTTTGTCTAATCTCATCATTTCTCAATCTATCATTCAAAGCAATAATATGTAGTTAAATTACAATAAATCCTGTTTAGACTATCTTATCGTGTACAGTCACGTGCAATAATATGTATACACAAAGAAATTTAAAAGCGATTTTCTTCTAAAATATCTAATAGAATTACGAAATATTACACACATAGTTTGTACAAATACCTACATACGAATTGTGGTTTCGATTTAATATTAATTACAGTCTATTCTTTAAAAGATATTCGCTTTTTAAGTTCGCTGTGTTATTACACGTGACTGTACATGATACTTGTAAATAACAATCTTTGAGCCGCATTGGAATATGGAAGCTCTTGTCCACAGTTGGAGCGGTTTCAAGTCTAAAGTCCAACCCACAGGTTAATACTGAGAATTTTCTTGTGGAAAATACAACAACAATTATGTACCTGACCTGAGAATAAACCCGAGACTGTGCCAACCTCCAGTGAAGCGGATTTTCGAGGGGGAGCCATTAAATTAAAATTGTCTACTTACTTAGATATTAAAATTGTCTTTGAAAAAATCTTATGCTCTACAAGGTTAAGCTGCGCTTGCCGCGGTCAGTCCATGGATGGGTGACCGTAAGACATCGAGACCATTCTGTGCCTGGGAGAGTACATTAAACCGTCGCGTCAGTCCCAGTTGTCATTCGAATACTTAAGACCGTCGTTACGGGTATTAAAGCCCGAAACTCTGTCAACTGATCTAACCTTAGGATGTCGGTAACTCGGTATTGTCCAGTAGCTGAGTAGCGGGGTCTGATAGCAGTCGCTTCGTGTAAAATATTGATATTCAGCCACATCTCACGGTGCTATATTAGTTTACGATGTGTCAGAACCAAAGTCCCTAGCAAAACTGAATGAGTGGGTCGTGGAACTGCAAGTATACTCCACCAAGAAGAACACAGCCTGCTTAGTTGTCGGCAATAAGACTGACAAACATATCATTTTGGGACCCAGTGCATAATATCAGCAAGCACATTGGATCACCCGCGCGACGGCGCAACGAGTATTCCCAAGGAGGGTTGACGTTGGGCAGGCGGCCGGTCATAAAACAATAAGCCAAAACTTCTAACAACATGGATTTATGAAATACATGTTGTGCCGACCCCACCTAGTGTGAAGGGCAGGAAGAAGAAGAAGATTCAGCCACATCTGGTTAGAATGGAAGCCGAACCTAACATAGTTGGGAATTAAGGCTAGGAAGAAGAGACATTAATTGTTATTACTAAGCTTCAGTGGCGAAGGGTGAATTTTCTTAAAAGGGAAGCCGAACCAAAAAATGCTTACCTTGCTCAAGTGTGATGCGTGAATTCCAGTAACTACTCGTATAGCTGTGGCCCTGTGGCTGACTACGAAATCTTGTACAGATGAATTGGCTTTAGCTCACTTTCACTATACATGTAAGCACTGATACATAGAAACAGTGTCTTGCAAGTATAATAAAAGTGGCTTTGAGAAAAGCCGTTTGGGGATGGATATGAGAAGAACATCAGCAGTCCGACTGACGCTAACGTCATAGAAACCAAGAAAAAGTTCTTCGATTCCAGTTTCAGATAAATACCTAAATATTACCGTTAGTTGCTCCCTATGACTAACATCGGGCGTTTCGTCAATCATGACCGATACAAACTGAGCCTTATTTATTTCCAACTTTAATTTAAAACGAATGCAATACTTTGTATTAAATCATTTTGTATATCACTCGAAAGGCCAGAGAATGTGGGATACTGTGTTGAGGAACATTTTTCCAAATGCGAATCGATTACGGTATCATACTTGCTTAAATCTAACAACGTTTCGATATAGTTACCGCGGTTATCGGATGGCCGGATTTTCGTGGTGGCCGCGAAAAGCTAATTATTTTTTACCTAGCAAAATTACTGTGTCGATGAACCGTTTCATTAACTTCTATTCCGATCTACTTTTCTTCTATTATGAACTTCATACGTATTACCAAAAAATGTTTCTATCCTACGATTTCCGAAATCATGCAAAGATAAACAACTTCGGATATGTTTTTCGGTCTGAACATGTTTTTTGGACGAATTTGAAAGATTATTAATATCTTTAAATCCCGTGTGGCTCCATAAGCTACTAGAATCTGAGAATAATATGCAAGGAAAACAAAACATTTTATTTAATTTACAACTTCCCGTAAGCCAAGAAACCTATTTGTCGTAGGTACTTACAAAGAACTGTTAAAATGTTTGAAAAAACCATCGCGTCGTTTGTAATTAATCATGTCAGGGCGAGCACGGCCTAACTGAATTACATGTTCAAAACTCAACTTTGAAAAGGATGTTTCCTCAGTCAACAAATAATCTGTCAGACAGCATTCTACGTTCACTAATGCCGCCACGGTATCGAATTTACTCAATAATAACAAAATCACTACTTAAATAACTACTTTCTAATAAAACTACAAACTAAAAAAACTATCTTAGTAATCCTTACTTACCTAAATACCTATTTAAATAGACGATCACCAAATAATACAACGCCACTAACCTTGTTTTTACTGCACTATCACTTCGCAAAACTATCACTAGTTTACACAAATAAATCAATTTCAACAATAATACATGAATATTGCTATAATATTCTAAATTATGATACGAATATATCAAATCAAATGCAAATGAACAAGTGAAAACAATAATATAAACAAGCGCGAAAAAAATCTGTTGTGAATCTGTCATCCAAATATTACTATCTGAACAAATTACGAACTTCAGTAGCATTATTTCCATCTCGTTCTGGCGTACGCATTTCCTATCAAATCAAATCAAATCAAATCGTTTATTTGCCAGAAATACATTTTAAATAGGAAGATCTTACAGTCTAAGAGTCACTGTATTCTGCCTGCAGGCAAGCGTGCAAAATTTTAAAATATTAATGTCCATATTTAGTATGCATTATTTTACATTATTATTACACATTGTCATTCCATATTACAAATATTAAATAACTTGGTAAACATTAATTATTAATAACATTTTTATTATCCATATATTCCACAATGCTATAGAAGCAGCTCATTTGGAGCCACTCTGTTAACTTTTTTTTGAATAAGTTACCCTCTAATAATTTTAATTAATTTGGCATGTTGTTATAGATCGTAATACACATATTAAATAAATTTTTTTTTATAAATTTCTTTACGACAAGGTGGTTGGTATAATAGGTTGCGAAATTTAATCCTTTTTTGTCTTGGTAAAACCTCATTGCGTTGCTCAAAGTAATGAATGTGTTTCTTTGTAAAAATACAGATGTCTCTTAAATACATACAAGGTAGTGGAAGAATTTTATGTTTGTGAAAGAGAGGTTTACAGCTGTCTAAGAACCATGCCTTGTTGATAACCCGGATGCAACGTTTCTGAAGTTTGAAAACTCTGTCCGCATCAGTCGAATTACCCCACATTATTAATCCATAACTTAGCATTGAAGACACATAGCCATGGTAAGCCGAAAGGGCAGCCTCTACAGAAGCATTTTGTCTTAATTTTTTTAATGCAAATACAAACCTATCAAGTTTCTGACAAATCTCTGTATCTGATCTCTGTCCTTATCGTAACTCGATGGATCGCGGCTTGCCATCGTCCGTATATCTAGCGGTGTTATGTTGCCTCAAGGTCACGATCGCTACAAGTGAAACTATGAATTAAATGTACTGGATTCCTGCCGCGCCTGACTGGCTTTTCTTTTGCGTCATTTCAACATTTTGCTCCGAAAAAATGTAGGCGTTTATTTATTTCTTTGATTGTTACTTTCATAAGCAAATATTGCAATATACCTGCAATGTAACTTCGTAAATACCTAATTATTTGTTTAAATGATAATTGAAAATAATAGATACTAGTATTTGCCATATTTCGAAAGGGAAGCCGATAGGAATCCAGTTGTATGGAGCCTTCGCCACTGCTAAGCTTTGTACAGTGAAGTTCACCGCAACGAATGGGACACCCACTCTCCACCTTTTGATGTCGTAAAAGGTGATTAAGGGTTTATGTCAAGAGGATATGCAGCAGCATCTTCATTTCTGCTAAAAACAACATACGACAATCACGAATTCGTCTGCCAAGCTTGGTGATAACACATAACATACGCCTTGTATTCTCCGAAGGGTTCGGCAGAGGTGTTTTATTAGAACGCCGTCGTTTCGCCAGTTATGTTAAAGTCCCATGTAATATGGGGCGAGTCTATTACCACTAACCGGGCACAAATCCAGACTCCGACCAGCTACTGAGAAATTACTAATGGAAAAACTTAATAACACTGTCCGACCTGGCGATCGAACTCAGGACCCCATGCTCAGCAGTCGTGCTTGCGACCACTAGACCGACAACGCAGTCATTATAAAGCAGCATGGTGATTCTGGCAATATCCCCTGACCGTTCATTGGCCATAATATTGACATGGGTGTTATTTCAATAGTGGACGTCAAGTTGTCTATAATTTGATGAATTCAGCTTTTAGTAACATATAACATAATTATTGTCCCACAGCTGGGCACCGGACCTCTTCTCACAATGAGAAGGGTTAAGGCCTGTGCACCACGCTGGCCTGGTGCGGGTTGGCAGACTACACACACCATCAAGAACATTACGGAGCCCTCTCAGGTGTGCATGTTTCCTCACGATGATTTCCTTTACCCCGTTAACGCTAATCAAATTCTGCTCCGCTAAACTTCGAAAACTTAGAGGTGCAGATCGGGTTCGATCTCAGACCCTCCTGCATGGAAGGCAAGCGTTCAACCACTAGGCTATCACTGCTATTTGGTATTCTTCTTCTTCCTGCCCTTATCCCACACTAGGTGGGGTCGGCACAACATGTATTTCATAAATCCATGTTGTTAGAGGTTTTGGCTTATTGTTTTATGACCGGCTGCCTGCCTGACGTCAACCTTCCTTGGGAATACTCGTTGCGCCGTCGCGCGGGTGATCCAATGTGCTTCCGGATATTATGCACTGGGTCCCAAAATGATATGCTTGTCAGTCTTATTGCCGACAACTAAGCAGGCTGTGTTGTTCTTGGTGGAGTATACTTGCAGTTCCACGACCCACTCATTCAGTTTTGCTAGGGACTTTGGTTCTGACACATCGTAAACTAATATAGCACCGTGAGCTTATTATCACTGCTATTTAGTATTACGAACGAATAATTAAATTAGAAATAACGAGAGACAATCTGTTTATTCCACAATGTTACCTTTACAATGCCTGAAATGCGTATGAGAGATCTGACGTATACATGTCCTTTGTATGTGTAAAATCGCGAAATCATTATACATGTTTGGTACAAGCGTATCTTGTTACAATAACGAACATCAGGCGGCTCGAGTTACAATGTGCTAATGAAAATACAAATACAATACGTAAAATATAAAGGTATTCATATTATTAAATAATGGGTTTTCTAAATATAATTATTTTGAATCAATAGCTTATTATTCTATTCTTCCACGAAGCAACAAACAATAGGGTTTCAATGAAGCTATACGTAAACACCACAGAAATCTAAAATTATTTAGATTTCTGTGGTAGGTAAACACATCACGATCTTTACTGTTTGACTTTCGAGAGGAAATCAATTTACATAGATACACGCTTAGGTTAGTATCATCATGCCGGGGTCGCGGTGCATGCAACAGCGAATCCCGTGACCCCGGCCTTAGGTCAGAAGGAGGGACACCGTGGTGGTTTTAGCCAGTAAGAGCCTGGCACACCCCCCCGTCTTCCCCAGACGGGGGATAGTCCATGAGGATTTCCCCACGCTAAAAAAAATTGTATCATCATACCAGCCTGAAAACTACTGAACATACCTACAGTGTGTCCCTGGATAATGTGCACAAATGAAAATGGGTGAAACTAGACCACAATTTGTCGACAAAAAAAAGAAAAAAGAAATATATCGAAGTTTTCGTTTTTTATTCATAAAAATGAATAAATTTTATTCATTGCATGTTTTTCGTTTAAATGAAATTAATAATGATGTGGCAAAGAGTTAATGTTGCATAGGAAATAAAAAGCAACCCTTAACACAAAGAACCGCGTTTTTTTTAACTTGATGACTGGTTAGTCATCAAGTTAAAAAACGCGGTTCTTTGAAGATATTAAAAAAAAAATGTGATTTTTTGACGACGATTTTTACAAAAATAAGCAACTTATGTTTTTTTTTTCTATTTTTTTGTCGATATATTGTGGTCTACTTTCACCCATTTTCATTTGTGCACATTATCCAGGAACACACTGTATATTATGTCTTCAAAGACAGTCTCCTTCAGTAAACAGTCACGAGCCTATATTGCTCTTACTAGTGTTAACACTGAAGGAAAAATATCTCGAGGAAAGGTGCACCAAGCCAGCGTGGTGGACTAAGTCGAAAACCCTTCTAATTCTTAGAAGAGGGTAGCCCAGCAGTGGGGTAGTAATGGGCTAATAATGCTTGGGAAACGGATTGGTAACGTAACATAACATCACGCCTTGTATTCCCCGAAGGGTTAGGCAGAGGTGTTTTAGTAACACCCTCGTTTCACCTGTTATGTTTACCTCTAATGTAATAGGGGGCGAGCCTATTGCCATTAACCGGGCACAAATCCAGACTCCGGGCTGCTACTCAGAAATTCCTAATGGAAAAACCCAATATCACTTTGCCCGACTTGGGGATCGAACCCAGGGCCCTATGATCAGCAGTCATTGGTGTTGGTGAAAATATGTTGATATTATAAAGGACACCATTGCAGAGCTACTACCTCGTTCTCATAATTTCTGTACGTAGCCAAATTATCTTATTAATTATCTCTCTATTGAGAGAGCACACAGCAAAGACAAAGAAAAATGAGGGCAATATGTTGATATTATATTATTATGTAGATATAAATACCCAGTTATATAGATAATTATTAATTATTGATGTTTTGATAACAAAGACTGTCTCTTCCTACAATGGCGACTTTGAAGCCCGCTCTAATGACTAATGAGACATCACTAGTTAATACTGGTATAAAAATAACAGTTACGACAAGGTTTAAAACTACATTGTTTTGATAATTTCAATGAGACAAACAAATATTAGTATATTCGTAGTATTAATATGTAAACAAGAAATATCTTCAGATAACCCGATCGAAGCTGAGAATTTTCCAGTGATAGGTATGTCCATGTATTTGTTTTTGATAACATCACTATCGGCCTTTCTAATAAATAACCTACATCTATTGTCTGAAGAGATAGGTAAAAACGCAGGTATATTTCCATCTGGAGGTATTAATTATAATGCTACTTGATCTGTTAATTTAGTTGTTGTGTGCCGACCGCTGATGACTACTCGTATGTTGAGTAGGTAATAGTAAGTCAGCAATGAAAGTTGGTACACACTGTTGCTTTTATGATACATTTAAGATAAATTATGGAATCAGGCGTTACTTTGCCGAAATCCTTGACATACAAATATATAATAACAATATGTAGTGATAGTTCCGCCAAACAGTTGAACAAGCCTGAATTCTCAGGAGAATCCTCTCGTGAGGTTCTCCTGAGGATCCCCCGTGGAGGGGCGAAACACGTGTCGTATCGGATTGGTTTGTTTGTGTGTTGCATATTATTAATAGCACCTTCTGCATTTACTATGCGTGCCAATTAAGAATAGCACTGTCAAGACGCCATTTTGTTCCGCAATACTCGTGAACTTCATTACCAAAGTGTAAGGTGTGCAAAAAAGTAAATAAAGAAATTATATTCAGTTTCATTATTTTTGTTCACTTTTTTGGTATTTCTTATCAATTTTACGCCAAATTAATTACACAGTAATTATATTATTATTATGGCGACATATTATGGTGACCAGTAGCATTTCGTGAAGTTAACTATATATATTGGTTCATTTCTTTAATGAATACTGTTTTCAAATATTATTAAATTATCCAAAATTATCTATTTATGGAATTCAATAAATAACATTTTATAAAAATGAATGTAAATAATAATGAAATTTATAAATAAAAAAATATAACATTTTTTTTTTCATAGTATTTTTTGCTGGCAGTACCAATTTGACAGCTATCGTGTGAAGTTGTAGCAAGCGCGATCCTATTCTTATTTGGTACGCATAGTACATAATTATTCTGGCGGGCGTGAACGGCGGTGCTGCATACTGCATTCAGGCTTGATCAACTGTTTGGCGGAATGAACTCTAAATATTGTTATTGTATAAGGTATTTGTATGATAAATTTAAATTGACACAAAATTATTCGATACAATGCTTTTCAGCATTTCATGTAATAGTCGTATTATTAAAATAACAAACTCTTATATCAAACATCTGTTCCGATGTTTGATATAATTGTGTTAGATTTTAGCGAGGAGTTGTGGTGGGTCGAGTAGATTTATACTCACCTGCACGTAAAATACGCGAGTTGCGGAAAATTGCCCGTTACACTATACCAAAGAGGTAGTTAGATTTTTGGTTAAAAACCTGCTTCGATATATCCGGGAAACGGCTTATTTTTTTAAAGATTTTACTATTAGGAAATTTATCTCTTAATTGAAATTCACATTGCGTAGGCTACAGGCATAAAGCATAATTGTATATAATATACGGTCAACTGTTTAATTACCGTATAACTTCGTTAAATTAAACCATAAAAGTCCTTTGTGAAGTACCAGTTCTCAGCTTGAACTAAACAAGAGAGTTCTTCGTCCTAACTAAAACAGTGCAAGCTTATGCATCCCACGCCGATAATTAGGATAATGGCAATAGCAAATGGAAAAGACAGAAACTAACAGTCTCAGACAACGCTTTAATTTGTAACTGTACAGTGTACCTACAGTGTGCTGGGTTTTTTTACCCTTTTTTATGCTTAGTTTATTTTTTGTAGCAAATGGCTTTGAAAATAATAAATCACTTGCTACTTATTTTAAAATTTGTATAGGCTGTGGATTTTAAATACATACAAATTGAATATTAAGAATTACCAGCTAAGTTCCAATTATCATTTTGTAAGGTTCATCGTGATACATTCGACCAAAACCCGCCTCACCAGCCTGGCAATACAGGATTGAACGTCGCATTAACGAGGCTAGAGCACTCATTGGCAAACTAATCTGCTTCAGGGAGGGCAATACATGGTGATACATTATTTATTAGCTTTACTTTTCTGAAATATATTATTTCTTAATGGCAGACTCCTATGATTTACGGAGCATTATTGGTTAAAATTGAGACTCTTGTATCTTTATTATTAATGAAGCAGACTACATAGTAAACCCTCCCATATGAGAGTATCTATCACAGGTAAAATTAACTTACGAGGTCTATTTACATGCCCAGTTTGGCAATAAAAAATGCTACCGTTAGTAAGCAATACTATTCGTTTTATTTATAGGAACCGGGCAGTACTGTTTGCGATCCAAAATTCGGCAACTATTTGAAGATTCATTGTGTTTGAAGAAAATTTCTAAACCTAACTTCAATCTATACTAATATTATAAAGAGGAAAGAAGAATCTTAACAGGACACTGCCCTCTAAACAAGCACCTATTCACCATAGGTGTAACAGATAGTCCCCTGTGCAGAGGATGCATGGAGACAGAAGAAACGCCGCTGCACGTGCTTATGGAATGCAGGAGCGTGGCCGAACAACGGGCACGGATTCTTCAATCACCAGCATCGCTCCCGGAGGCCTGTAGCAGCCTGAAAAGGCTGCTAACCTTCTGGGACGACCTAGGTTGGTTGGAGTAGGAAGGTAAGACGGAACACGCACAATGGCCCAATCAAGAGGCTAAGTGCGGATACAGCCCAGGTAAACTAAACTAAACTAAACTATAAAGAGGAAAGATTTGTATTTTTGTATGTAACGAATAAACTTGAAAACTACTAGACCGATTTCAAAAATTCTTTTGCCGTTAGGAAGCTACATTATCACTGAGTACCTAACATAGGCTACGGGCGGAGCCGTGAGGACACAGCTAATAATTAATAAAATAAAAGTCGTTCAGGGTTATCACAATAGGTTTTAATTACAATGTGTACAGTAAATCAATTAGAGATGTTCTTAAAACATTGCATTCCGACTTAACAATACAATTTATAATGTACCTATAAATGGCACGAGAATCCGTGAGACATTCGGAATGTTTGTATCATCACAATTTAAACAAATAATTATTTGTATATTAAAAGGTAATATTTAAGCCAGTGTCTGCTTTAAGGGCTAATTACACCTGTCAACAACATTCAGCAATTTATAGTTTTATAAAAATGCGTACCTAAGTATCAACGCAAAGAAAACTGTGCAACTTCGTACACAATTAAAATTTCCAGAAGTATGTTGCTGATTGATTCCAACAGGTGTAATTAACAAGGCTCTAAAATGATATGCAATATAATAAAGACGCGTGTTTGCAAGTCTAATACAGGGTGTAAACGAAATCATGTAATTCCTTCAAACCTCGTGATGTACTGCTGACATAGATTAACCATGCAAGGGATATATTTGGATTCAACAAAAAAAATTACCAAAAAGTAAACATGTTTTATTAACGTGAGGCATTTTAGCGCCCCGAGATAAACGACCGCGCGGCGAGCGATAGTCGCGCAATATGCTCGGGCCGCTAAAATGCCTCACTTTAAGAACACATGTTTACTTTCTGTAATGTGTTTTTTATTGAATCCTAATGTATTTCGTTCAGGGTTAATCTATGTCAGTAGTACATCACGAGGTTTGAAGGAATTACATGATTTCGTTTACACCCTGTATAATTGCGCGTTAGAGCAATCGATTTGGCGCATCTAATTTGAAAACAATGCACACTTAAATATTACCCAATATTAAATGCTGTGCGGCCTAAGTACGTACAAAATCTTCCTTATAAATAACAATATTAGTAAACTTTAATAATAAATAATATTTTTTTTCTAGTACCGATATGGTACTTAAGTTTAGTGCCGTAAAGGAACTGTTATATCTCAAGCTTTGTTAAAATTGCAGCTTGAGGTAATTAAACTTGTTAAGAAAATTTCTATTAGTTAATAAAATGCATTTTTTATTTTTCATTTCCTACCTAAATATCCCATAAAAGTGGTCCATATTCATGCGTATACGAAATCACGGGGTTAAACATTTTTTTCGAGGCTTTACTTACGTTCTGAAATCTATAAAATTTGTTTTAACAGTAAAATTAATTTTGAAAGACGTGTTAATGTAGAGGAATAAAGTTTAGGCGTATCAAATCAACAAATGAACTGAACTTCACTTGTAGGTATTTATCTGTAGAACTATTTAATTAATAAAAGAAAGTAAAATCAATGTATCAACAGCTTAGAGGCAGTATATTCACAATTTTATTCAGTAGTGGTACTCTTAATCATTACGTATATTTTATATCGAGCAACGTCAACAACGCGTAAGTATGCTCTATAGATTTCAGTGTGGCAATATAATCCCAGATAATATCGACTTAAAAGCGTCTAAAATATAGCGCTCTTAACAGCACACAAGTTTGAGAGTGGAGTTAGAGTAGCTTGGCTGCAAAAATGAAGAGAAAAGCCCTAATGAAGTGCAGTTGTGCTGACCGCTACCGAACAAAACTGTCCGGGCAAACTCTAAACAAGGTAAAATAATAGCCAACCCCTGTCCTAGTTACCAGTCTGTATCAATTTGGGAAAATACAAAAGTTCTTAACTAGTGTTGTGCTACAATCCATTTATAACGTTTTACGCTAAGAACTCACGAAGTGGTTGTAATGCGAAACCTGCATGCTGTGTTGCGTGCTGATGAACGCAAATGACACGGCACGATGGTAGTAAGGCCGGCCGCATATTATAAGACATTTTTGACGCACGCCATAAGGAACCCGCCTTGTACATTTTGTACTAGACACCGCAGATTGTCAGAATTTTGCCGGATCTAACACTGCGGGGCCTGGTACAAAATACAAGGTTAGTCGGAAAGCGGGTAGATACTAAGCCGAAAGGGTGTTAAAGTACCCATAATAAGGGATAACTTTTGTTCTACTACTTTCCCCAAAGCTCGATAGTTTAAGAGAAATAGCTTTCCAAAGATTTCGTAAAAAATATGCTAAAATCTATCTGTTCATAGCTATGATCAGCTGTGTTTATAATTTAAGTTATATTTGAGGTCACGAATTTGAAACTTAATTTTCTGAATTCATAACTAAAGCAGGTATGTTCTTTTTTTTTGAAAAAACTAAAATAAAAATGTTTTTGCATGCAAATAAAAATTATCGCATTTTGAAATTTTAACACTTGCTTTAAAATATTCATCAGTAATACTTGTAGTGGCCCGCGGCTTAGTACCCCCTTTCCGACTAACCTTGTATATGCGCAAAGTGCATTTGCGCACGCGTCAGAAATTTTCTAACAGAAATTTCTTATAATAATTATGCGGCCGGCTTTACTTCCGCAGCAAGTGCGAACTCCGCATGCTCTACCGTCGTCGCCGCTGCCTAAATCACCCCGTGAGTTCTTAGCGTTATCACTCATACAGTTTTCGGATTCATTCAAAGAGCAATGTAAGAGATTCGATATAACATTCAACCATTATTTTGTAGCACTGAAGCGTAAATTCCTTTCTAAACATCCCTGTGAATACTTACAAGTCCTTTAAAAACTTCGCGCGATGTTACAAGAACTTACATTATAGTAACTTAGATTATGTTTGTACTTGTTGTTTTGATATATATATAGATGTTCATTACATTTGTATAAAAGGCACTTTTAAACTATGGCTTATAATAAATATCTGTTGTAATAAATAGTAACAGGTGTATATTAATATTATAAAATACTTAAGTATCATGTTGCAATTTTACGTAGGCAATTGTTACTTCTTGTGAGTAAGTTATAATTATTATTTTCCAACACTGATGGATAGTTAAGTAGATGTTCCATGTAATATTGTTGGCACATGTAATAGTTACTCATAACGAATTTAATCCAAAAAACTTATACGAAATAATGGATCAAGAAGTCTTCTATTACGTACATAACTTGGCATTAGATAAAGATGTAAGTATGTAGGTATAATATCTATTTATTGTTTTTGTAAATTCGAAACCTTAACGATACAGAACGAGAAACCCAAAATTCGTCTCCTAACACTTAAAAGCGAATTCTTTGGTCTTTATAGCTCCCGCTGTAACAGTTAACAACAACAATATAACACAAACAAAGAAGACAGGCACGACAAATTAGGTTCTCTTGCGGAATGTCGCCACGTAGCGCGCGGACGGAGAATTAAGTACTGCATAATATAAAAGTACTATAACAAACGCCTTAATGTGTAAGGTTTTAAATTACTTATAAAATACGTATACGTATACTTTAAAAATAATGTACTTTGTCACAAGGTGATCTTAACTCTAGCCATGTGGTCCTCACCCTTTTCATACATTACTTTATCGGACGAATACAATTTCTCTTGTATCGCCGCAAACGACTGTCCCTTAGTTTCTGGAAGTTGTAACAATATAAATATCACACCGAGCACCGATAACACGCCAAACCCCCAGAAGGCGACATAGTTCCCTAAATTATCCGCAACCACTTGATACAACTTCGTAACTGCGAACGTCATTAAAGCCACAAATATCTGGATCACACAGGTCGCCTTTGATTTAATGTTTGTGGGAAATATTTCCGAAGTTAAAGCGAAAGGCACTGTAGCTAAACCTATAGTGTACGAGAATATAAATATAGGTATCACAACGATAGGAATGAATTTTAAACTGACGAGGTACTCGCTGTTCTGCTGCTTCATGAAAAAGTAAGCTCCGATTATAACGTTTGCTAGTCCGACGCCACACGAAGATATGAGAAGAAGAGGTTTTCTTCCCAACCTGTCAACCAGTTGCGAGGATATTGCAGATGTTAGCAGCTGCACGGTGCCGAACAATATGCAGGATTCTTCAGCTCTCATACCTCCTTCAGCTGCTCCAAATATCTGCTGAGCGTACGATATGATGGCAGTGCTACCGCAAAACTGTTGCGTAAAGTATATACCCATTAGAATAATGAGTCCTCTTTTATTTCCTCCTACTGTGAGATCTTTCCATCTGCTCTTTTCTTTCATGTTTTCTGTTACTAAGTGGCTCATGCTCTCCAGTTCTTCTCTGACGTAGCTCTTGCCTCTTAGCTTCTTTAACGAAGCTTCTGCTTCTTGTTTTTGCCCGTGTTTGATGTAGTAGTAGGGCGACTCCGGCATGGTACTGAACGTAACCACGAACAGGATCGGTATGGCGATGTTAAAGCTGGCCAGGCCCAGCATGGACACGTACGGTCCGATGCAATACTGAGATAGGATACCGAACTGAAACATAATGAAAAAAACGTTAAATTCCGTGTAAAAATGTGCATTTTTCTTTTGGTGTAGGTACAATAAAGACTATAATAAATTAAAAAAATCTTGGAAAAGTTTGCAAATTACTTATAGAGTCAACTTGTAAGATGTTTATATCCAGCAGTGCACTACTTATCATAGGAGTTTATTGAATGAAGACGAAACTAGTATAACAGCTTTTAGTCCTTAGAGACGCGGATTCGATTTCCTCACGTGGACAAATATAATTGAATGGCATATCGTCAGTGGAAAGGTAAAAAGACTAAAGCGCCAATATACCTACTTTAAAGTAGGTATATTGGCGCTTTAGTCTTTTTACCTTTCCACTGACGATATAATGTATTTTTTCAGTCTAGATGTAGGTATAAGTAAAATAACATTACATCACGCCTGTATTCCCCGAAGGGTTGGACAGAGTGTATAGTAACACCATCATTTCACCGTTATGATTAAGTCCCATGTAATAGGGGGCGAGCCTATTGCCGTCAGTCGGGCACAAATTCTAACTCCGGGCTGCGACTGAGGAATTCCACACGGAAAAGCCCAATAACACTTTGCTCGACCTGGGGATTGAACCCAAGACATCACTATCAGCAGCCACCACTAGAACAATGAGGCAATTCTGTATAAGTAGTAGACGTTTATGTCTAGACCCTTAAGGCGTCCCTTACAGCAACCACAGCTTTAAGCACGTAACTCCCAAAAGTTTCAAGTTTTTCGGGAGTTGTTTTAGTCAAAAGCGATAGAAATTCTCCACAAAGAAATTATAGGTATTTTTCAAATCGCTTTGCAGACTATTCGATCCATAAGCAATTATGCGGGCGATTTTATGTCGGAAGGTCAAACACTATGGTAATGCTGCTAAATAATTACATTTCAGTGTCTATTTTGAGATTTAGAATTTAATATACTACTACATTCTACAATCTAATTTATTTTCGATTCTAAATTATACATACATTCTTCTAAGAAAGCACAAATTACTTTGTAATTATAATCATGTTTATAATTTCTCAGTTTGTAATCTTCCATGAATATTGCAAATGAAACAAGGTTAATATTAATTAAATTCGTTTGCGTAGGTCTCGTTAGCGTCTGCATACAAATTGTCTTTAGATCTTCAGATTATTACTCAAGGTTGATAAGACTCGTTTTAAAGTAGTCTAGAACGAGATCAGTGCCGATGACGAATATTATTACTTCTGTACCTAACTATATTTATTGCACAATCAGATAAAAATTATCGCGATAATTTCAAATAGATTTTTATCCTCTCCAATATTTACGAAGTAGCAAAAAATTTAATCTGCTGAATTATTTTCACAGATGATCATATTACAAGGATGTTACATTCAAATAAATAAATATTTTGTATTGTAAGCTGCTCTTATAAAAAAGGATAAAATACAATTTCAGGGAATTAAATAAAAACCCTATGTTGTTTATTATGTGGTTGATATCACAGTTAATTTGGTTAATGCTGTTATCTCCCAGTTCATTGAATTGTTGGGCTATGACGTCGAATAGTGTCCAGTGATTGGTCAATATTAAGGTAATATTTACTTAATATAAGTACAAAAGATTCATGCAAAATAAATCTTTATAAGGCCGGCTCAAAATCATTTGTCAGCTTAATATTTTTTGTACACAACACGGTCAAATACTTATTTTAACACCAAAGGAATAACTACAGACATACCTACCTACCAAAATTAATTTGAACAAAGATGACGAAATTCGTAGGAAACACTGATATTGTTATCTAAACGAAGTTATCCGTTTGTAATTCTCCAGATAAGAGTTAAACGTCATCATAAAGTAAGTGACCCAATTACAGCAATTACTCATTTGAGCAAATGTTGACCTTGTATCGTAACTCGGGTAGCAGACTGACCTTCGACATGACAGTGATGAGTGTTGCCATGGCGCCTCTGACGTCATCGGAAGCGATTTCGCCGAGGTACATGGGCGCGGTGGTGTACGCAATTCCGTAGCCGAGCCCTGAGATGAGGCGGGACGCGTATATCGTGGGCACGTTGCCTGCAAACATCACTAGTATCCATCCAATGATGTAGGGCACTGAAGCGAGGAGCAACGTCTTCTTTGTGCCGATCCTGTCCGCCAGGTAAGAGGCAGGAATGGGACTGGCGGCTGAAATTAGAAAACAATGCAATGACTAACACGTAACATAACGATTTATGAATGTCTTTGTTCTTTCTACATCTATACAACTTTGAATCAATAGTGTCTTTTGTTTTAATTCCGCAAAAATATTCCAATGATTCTAATTCCTAAAATAGCATGGAATAAGAGGCTATCGTGCCAAATAAGTTGTGATAATTCCAACATGAAAATAACACGTTTTTACCCATATAGGGCTTCAAGTGGTATTTCCACAATTAGTACCAATTCTCGAGTTACGATAAGCTTACGCAACGACTTTTAAAAAATATAATTTTGTGTTATTAGACTATCGATGGATTAGAGCACTATCGATACCTAGCAGGCATCGATAGTGCTCTGAGACTAGTTATTTCCCTTAAAGAGTATAAAATTATTTATTCCAGTAAATTTATCAGTTAGTGCAACTACGTGATAACTGCCGACTGGATGTTCAGCTCACTTGCAGTTATGATTACATATATATGAAACGAAATATGATTCACCAAATGTGACGTTATTAGCCAACCTGATCACCCGTTAGAGTAAGCACATTTTTATGTTATCTAGAATGGCGATCAAGTTACTAAGGCCGACCCCATCGCTTGGGATTAGCAGCCGAGAAGGGAGAGGGGCAGAAAATCGCGATCATGTTACGACTTGGATTAATGTGGGGACTAAATATGTAATACCTTCGGAAAGTTTATTTATACACGGCAGACTGTATTCCTCCAGGCCGACATGTACAGCTTGGCAAAATAGTCTAAATACGGAGCTATTTTTTATTATTTGTGTCTGTGCTGTGTCAGGCAGTTTTTATCAGGCGATAAAAGTGTTTGGAGACGCTGAAATTGATTTCGTAGGAATGACTAGTGGCATCCCCAGCTTAGCAAATGTTTTTGCTGAGCTGTACTTCCACATTATTCCAATGATGAGATTATTGCCATTTACCAGACACAAAAATATAAACTCCGTCCTGTTACTGAACGGTTCTAAACAGAAAACTCTCATCCCCGTCGTGGGACCCAAACTCAGGGCAACGAGATTGAGTTAAGTTAATTCATCGTGAAAGATGAACATCAACAGTTTCCATTTCCCTCCCAACGAGCGAAGTAATGCAAATAATTGGATAGCCTCGATATGGACCGCATATCTAACAAGTGAGTGTATTTGCACTTTATAAACGTGACCTGGTTTATTTCTCATCACTTGAGAACTTGAGATTGAAACCCACATGACGTTGAACTTTCTATCGGTTCGATCAAAGTCCTTATGCACAGAGCATTCATTGTTAACACTGCTCAAACGTGAAGTAATTGACTAGGCGTTGAAGAGATACAGTCATCACATGATAGCGATGCGTAAATGTCTATTGTAAAGTAACTATCAATAACAATCACCCGTCTCCCTACGCACGAACTTGCAAATAAACTTGGTACAATGAGAAATTGGCATTTATTCGAATTATGATTACAATCCCCCTCCGTTGCCGGGCTAGCGAATCGTAAGAGGCGACGAATCTGTGCCCGAAAAATGGTAATAGGCTTGCCACATATTGCATTAGGGGATTCAATGCAAGAGGCGAAATGTGGATGTAAAAACTCCTATAACAGGAGAACACCTCTGCTTACGCCTTCGACAGCCCTGGCTGGGGGCCATAAAGTAATTTCCGGCCACCACAGGATTGTCCGTTTAAGCAGTTTCAACCTCAGAGAGTTGTAGCACGGTAAGTGGTTATACATAAAAAAAAAAAACTTACGCCTTCGGGGATAACAGGCGTGATTATATGTATGTGTGTATCTATATTCCTATACTTTGGTTTGAATTGGCAAGTTTTAATCCATTAATATCTACTATTCAACATTATCATCAAAATGATATCAGTAATTCAATGTCCACTATAAAATATTTGCAGATTAATATTAAATACTATAGACCGTGGCATTGGACAATTGAACAGTCCTGGTGGCTTGCCATAGTCATTACTCATGGTTAACATACTGTAGTTACATTATTGGATATACAGCGTGTGGATGTAGATGATGTTATTATCATTAGTTTACAGATGGTTAAATCTTTTGTAATATGAGTAAACTGAGGAAATAAAGAATGAATACAGAGGAAAGATTTGTATTTTTGTGTGTAACGAATAAACTTAAAAACTACTGGACCGATTTCAAAAATTCTTTTGCCGTTAGAAAGCTACATTATCACTGAGTAACATAGGCTATATTTATTACTGGAATAAAACTTCTTACGCGGGCGGGGCCGTGAGGACACAGTATGTAATAATATAGTGGTGTAATGCAACAAAATCGCTAATTAGGATGGTTTACCGATCGTGTGATGCAAGATTTGACTCTAAGTGAATAAAATTATCACTATGTATTTGTGTGCATTGGAGGTATTACAATCACGTTGTTTGTAACAATATCCCGATGGACAGGGTTATGTGTAGTCTAAACCAAACGAGTCACATAGTAACGGGTCTCTATTAATCCCAAAATCTTTCAGTCTTGTACTTCCGTTATACTTTAGTTCCGAGATCCTTGGTCAGGATGAGTTTCATTCTTCGATGTTTCGTTGGTGTTCCCTTAAGTGATAAATCCATACAAAAAGTTCTTCGTTAGATTTTGAAAGGTATAGTTACCTGAACATAATATCATGATTGAGGCGATCCATGAGCTCTGATCTGCTGACGTCTGAATGGGCGAGTCTGGGGCTAGTAGGATGGGCAGAGTGGGCGATGTCCAGCCTACTGTGGTGCCCGCCGCCGCCGTGATCAAAGTAGCTGGAATACCAAAAAATACACTTTAAATATACGATGACATAGATTTGGGAACGTGTGGTGTGATAAGTCAAAATAAAATCAAGAGTACGAGCAAAAAGTGGCATCCTTCTTTCCGTTAACGATATAGTACGAACTGTTTGCCAAGCAAGTTAACTATGGCAATTCTCTCTCATGAGTCATGCTCATGCATGACATTTCATTTTATAGGTCTAATATGAGGCTTTTTTTCATCAGTGAGCGTGAACGCCCTGATAATATAATGATGATAAATAGCTGAAAACGAGCAGGAACCTAGGAAGATTTGCTATTGAGAATTGAGATTGAGGGTCGCAGCAAAGATTAGCTTTCGGTTCCAAAACAATATTCCATTATTGGAAATTCTTAACAGAACATATACAGGTACCTCAGGTTGGATCGATGCAAATGGGCTTAATATTGATAAAGCTTATCTGGCAAGGGAAAAGGATGCGTAAAATATAATAATGGCCATTATGTCTAACATGTTATTTTTACACCGTTACGTCTTGTTCGCGTATTTACTCACGCATTGAAATTCCGCAACTTACCCCTTCGTAGTGCGCTACGCAAATCTGCGATACTCGATGACTACCGCAATATTTTTGGTATTACCGCAATATTACTCATTTGCCGTCGTTTTGGGGGTTTGTACACAAGGCTCGTCACCGACATGGTGTCAAACAAATATAGTTGCCAAATAATTGGCGTACGGTTAATATAAACTTGTGTGGCCTCTGAGTCAGTGTTTTGTCACATAGTAGGTTCATACAAAACGTAAACAAAAGTTAAATAAAGCACTTTTTTACTCGACTACGCGACAGCAAAGGCAGGGTCATTGACAAGAATGTTCTCGATGCCAAATTTTGAATAGTTGCCAATTAGGATCTTGAACTACCTCAAACTCTAAGAATCACTTTCTAAATATAAAAGTTACCAAAATGAAAATCCTATTCCTGAATGTGGTTAATTAGTTCACCTCGAGCCCTAGTTGCTAGATAGATGATTAATTATCTTTTCTTTATTAGTTTCCCAGTTTTATCATTAATCATATTTCTGTGCTAATCTGGGTTCAGCGCTGTTGAAATCAAGAGGCTATTTTGGTTAGAACACGTTTATTTATACACAAAAGCAATAATAACATAGGTACACCGACTTTCTGAGTTGAAGGAACAGATTTTGAGTGACAGATTCTTATTTTGAATATTAAAACACTGTCACACTTTCTATGTTGGTATTCCACCTCCATCAAGCGCCGTTCTGTATAAAACGTAGGAGTATAGTAGAAATAAAAAAAAGCTTAGTTATTTAGAGGTCATTAACTTAATTGTAGGACACTGTTTATTTTTATTTGTGTTCCTATTTTAAAAATTACATCATTCGAATATTGTTAACGTGTGCTAGCATTTTTATTTTGTTTTGTTTATACGTTACACGCAAATATACAGATTTTAATTGGAAAAATAGCGCGGTCGAGGAAAATATGGAAATTAATAACTATGATAGTTAGAGAGGCCTAACTGTTCATTGTTTTAAATAGTGTTAGTAACTACTCCTCTATCCTTTTCCAAAGCAATGTGCATTAAATCGTATCTACAACTCGAGATAATGTTTAAATATTTTCATGTACCGTTGAAACTACAATGTATTTCTACTACAGATTGGTACAGTTTGGAGCCCTTCAGGTTCCTACTGTAAAGTCAAGAGGTCCATAACCTATTCACATTTCGTTAGCTACTTTACATGATTAAGTTTCCAATAACATGTTTGCACAATCTAGAAGTCTAGAATATTTATTTATTATAATTCAAAACAACGCACAGATACCGAGTCGAGTTCGTGTCTCCTATTATAAACATTGAGATACAAAAATAAAAATAAAAACATTTATAGATACGGCATTATTGAATATTTTAAGAAAACGATTGTAGTGTTATCTATTCATAACAAAACGGTATTCTTGTATTTTGTAACACAACCCATGGTTTTTTCCCTCGTTATTACCATGTTGAATACATTTATATTCTGAATACCTTTCCTAGCGGTATTTATCAGTTCCCTTGTTATTTGTATATTCAGATGAATACATTGAGATATGGTTTACTGTGAAACTGATATAAAGACCTGAATGTGTACAGAAGAATAATAGACACTGTGTTGGTAAAAGCGGGAAAATGTTAACAATGTTTATTGAAGTATTGACTAGTAAGGCTTTGTTATAACAATCATTTCAGTATCTAGTGAGTAAGTAGGTACTCGAGTAGAAATTTCAGTATCTAGTGAGTAAGTAGGTACTCGAGTAGAAATTTCAGTATCTAGTCAGTTAGTAGGTACTCGAGTAGAAATTTCAGTATCTAGTGAGTAAGTAGGTACTCGAGTAGAAATTTCAGTATCTAGTGAGTAAGTAGGTACTCGAGTAGAAATTTCAGTATCTAGTGAGTTAGTAGGTACTCGAGTAGAAATTTCAGTATCTAGTGAGTAAGTAGGTAGTCGAGTAGAAATTTCAGTATCTAGTGAGTAAGTAGGTACTCGAGTAGAAATTTGTTTTAGCTTAAATTATGTGTAATTAGCTAGAATCTCTCCATTTAGTTCTCCGTTTTAAGTTAAATGGTTGCATCTTGCAGCACCCCTGCAGCATCAGGATTTGAGGATTGAAGGTTGATATTATTATAATGTTGTATTGTCATGGGAGTTGAATTTGTGTGAAGTTTCTGGAGAATCGGTGCGGCAGAAGTAGTTGAAAAATCTGTCGCAAGATTTGAATCAAACAAACAAATAAACAAACCCAAGAGTTTCTTCCAAATTTACCTTCTTTCCTTTCTTCTAAATGAGTATGAAAGCAGTTTTAGCTATGAATGTGTCATTCCGTTTATCAGTTCTCATTGTTCTTTATTATTGTTACCTGGCAGCCAATAGATGCCATGTTTTTTACTTCCAAATTGGGAGAAATTATTTGAATCTTATCAAAAACAAAAACAAAAACCTAGATATCTAAACATAGCTCTATGCTTGTACAGGTGATGATTCTAAAAATATTCATTCGTGCGTAGTTTGCGCAACCATTGCTGGCAATTAGATTCGTAGGAGTATCTATCACTGGTTGCCGTGAAATTATTATTCATTTACAGCAAAAAACCGTTTTATATGATCTAAAAATATATAACGCTTAATTATTAATTTAGGTATATAAGCTTTATTATCAGTAGGCAAGGTTATTAGTTAGCTAGCTAGTTAGTTTAGATATTGGTTCGGAGACCCCTCTGGTCTCGCCAATAATAGCCCGGTTACGTAGAAAAGGTCCGCAAGACCATCTACAAGAGTCGAATAGGAAAAAAAAAAGGCAAGGTTATTACCGTCTCATGAAAATTAAACCATTTTTATTCGGATTCATAAATCAGAGCTCTCAATAAAAACAAAACTTACTAGTAATTACGCTTGAGACAGGTATCGTGTTTTTTTCCATTGAAAATAAGTAAACGCTCTTATTATTTTTAGTCTGTGTATCAATATAAAAATTACTTTTTCCTTAATTTCAAAAGTTCTAGAACAAAATGTTGTTTAAGTATTATGAAGAGTTCAACTAACCCTTTTTTAGATAGGTACCTACCCTCCGTCTATCGGACTATCGTATGTCAGACTCTTAACGTCTAACAGCCGATATAAACTACCGATTTCAATTAAAATCTCTGGATTGATGTATTTTTTGGAAGAAATTTAGTAGTAACATTGTGTCAAAAACCTACACCAATCCAGAGATTTTAGACTGAGGTTGCTTATCAATATCAGTTGTAAAACCACCTGGTCGTCGTCCTCAGCACAAAAAGTCGCCATTACGATAGACACGGGAATTACAGGATGGTCTATACACAGCACAGTGGACTTTGTATCAATCATCAGACTTTGTAGCAATAATGGGTAGAGCATTGACAGTTTCACCCGCGTTTAATTTTACTTTCTACTAAAGTTCAAGTTCAAGTTCTCATTTGCCTAAGATACCTAAAGTATAAGTAGAAATGTAAAAATGTGTAGTGTATTATGACTTTTTAATAGATATATTGCTCTTCTAAATATAAGAGTATTTCTGTAGGTTAGAAAATGTAATACAAAAGTTACTTATGAAGAGGTTCATGCATTTTTTTATCGACATAGACATGGGTCGTTGGACACTGTAATGAAGCACTGTGACAGGAGCGTCAGCTTTTGACGCGAAAAATATCCATTAACTGTTCCTCGCTTACTGACAAAGCTAATAGCTCTGTATTAGACAACGTGTGATGATACACGCCTTATTACTTTTTTCATATGAGATTGTGATAGAGAATTTTATTGCTTTCTGTAGATCCTAATAATACTAATAGAAAATGATTGGCGAATGAATGACAGACATATCAATGCCGACGCTTAGGTGAAATATATAAAAAAAAAACTATTTTGGAAATTAAATTTGAAAGGTTCGTACCCTCATTTCACTTGACTTTACACTAAGTAAAATAATGAAATACTCATTTTCAGCTCCTGAGCCAAATTTGTGTAGACTGGAAGCAGCGATCCTAAGATAATTGGTAAAAGGCTAGAATGACAAATATAAAACTACACACACTTTAAATTTTTCGATGACAATCTGTACTAATCTGTACTAATATTATAAAGAGGAAAGATTTGTTTTTTTGTATGTAACAAATAAACTTAAAAAGTACTGGACCGATTTCAAAAATTCTTTTGCCGTTAGAAAGCTACTTTATCACTGAGTAACATAGGTTATATTTATTACTGGAATAAAACTTCTTACGCGGGCGGAGCCGCGAGGACACAGCTAGGTATTTATATTTTTATGTATTGCAAGAAATAATGATGCATTATTTAAAATAATACAAGACGTGGACATGGTCAATATGTAATGCAACAAAGTTGTAAAATTGATAAACGAGGACTATGAGTTATGTCTCATCCGATCTGCTATTTTAAACAAAATGATAACTATGTATATGTCGTAGTCTGATCGTAGAATTGACCGCATCATGTGCCTGGGCATTTTGTGAAACGGCGGCATTTTATGAAATGGCCTGCTAATAACCGTTTTATCGTTCAATGCATTTGACGATTTACCGGGCCACATTTGGACATATTACTTATCGGCTTATCGTTTTAAAATTATACTCGGATTTTATGTGAGTAGCATAACAATCATGTAGTTCCAATTCATGTAACAATGCACTTTTCGCTTCATTCGTTTCGATATTATTGGATATATATTATTCACAGTATTCAATTTCACGGCGTTAAATTAAATTATTTTGAGAACGAACAGTATCAATTAGCCGTATGTATCATGATGTGGCATAGCGTTAAGCTAGGAATATCGATAATCGTTAAATCCTCATCCATCATCCGCCTGACTTTTTACAACATGAAAGATTATTTCATGGCCCCGTTTCATGAAATGCCTAGGTACATCACGATGCGCCCAATTCTATGACCGGACGACGACATAATATAAGGTTAGTCGGAAAACGGGTACTAATGCGCGGGTCACTGAAAATATTACTGATGTCTGTTTTAAAGCAAGTATTAAAATTTAAAAATTCTCTAATTTTTATTCGATGCAAAATGATTTGAATTTTAGTTTTATCGAAATTCTGCATCCCTACTTTAGTTATGAATTCGGAAAATAGAGCTTCTAATACGTGACCCCGAATATGACCTAAAATGTAAATACAGCTGATGATGGATAGATTTTAGCGTATTTTTTTATGAAATTTTTGAACAGCTTTTTCTGTTAATCTATTAAATGATAAATGATTTTTATTTCTGTAAATAAATCTGTTAAAGACACTTTTACAAGTCAATGTAATGTTTGTTTTATATATTTAAATATTGACTTATGGGGAAAGTTATTCATTATTATGGGTACTTTAACACCCTTCCGGATTAGTACTCCCTTTCTGACTAACCTTGTATATGTGCACTAACGTGCTGTGATTATATGAGGTCATACATAGCTAGTTTGTATGAATTGTTTTACATTTCCTAACTACCTATCTGGCTAATTAATGTTGCTTTTATAATTAATGTTGTAGATATTAATGCTCATGTCACTTGCTATTGGAGAAAGATTTCCCGGTGTAATTTCTACTTGATGATGATTCTGTGTCAAAATATAATACCTAATGCGAAGTAAGAAGATATATAATTTGAACTCTTGATAAGACCAATAAACTTGAACCCTGCGTATTAGTAACAATTTAGGACATCCATGAGGTTTATTGAACCCAGTCAGTGAGACAAAAGCTGTACTAAGATGATTCAGTTTTTACACGCACATTGACTATGACCCAAAGTGACCTTCGAGAAAGCACGACGAGATAACACATTTTTAGTAGGCCTAGCATTAATGCTAAGTACGTACTAAGTGACGTAAACGTAGGGTTAATATAAGTGAATTTTGAGCTGAAAATACTCGTTTCGCACATACCTACTATTTAATTAAATTGATTTATTCATATCTATGTATGATACAAATTGTGAATGTCGTAAAAAAATAACCAAAATGTTATAGGACAGTGGTATTTTCGATTCAAAATTCGCTTACATTAGCATTACGTTTAAGTGTCCACAACCTGAAGCCAGGAAGCTATCGTATCAGGGCCGTAAAATTATCGTACATGGATCAAAAATGACAAAAATTATCGTACCATCAGGATAATGGCTATAATACATTAAAAGTGACAATATATTGTTGTGTTGCCAATAAAAAAGTGTTGTCAATTCTCCAAAATCATCCAAGCGATAGATGGACGAGTTTTTTTTAAATATGTGCCTATATCCAATTTCTAGAGCACAATTATTGGCAAATCTTCTATAATTATGAAGTATCGTAGTTACTGTGTGCATTAGTAGCAAAATTATCTGTTCCCATAGTCTCCCATAAGATTATTTAAAAAACGAACTCTGCATGAAAACAAAAACGCGTAAAATAATTGAAACTCGAGGAACACAAAAATTATAAAGTATATAAACACGGATTAGGTATAAGAAATTTTATTCAGTTTCTGTACTCATTTATGCTGATGGTAAAAAAAATAATCTTAAGTGATACGAAGGCACGCACTGGCGATCGGACACCCATGGTAACTCCCTTCAAGGGAAAACTTTAGTTGGTTTGTGTGCGCAGTGAAATTGGATGTAACCATCGATCAAACTAGAATATTGATCCTATGCTTACCCGCCCAGTAACAACAAGAACTTATAATATGCCTACATATTTTTTTTTCTTTGTGAGATCTTAATATCATATTATTGAGACGGTCAAGCGTGCAGTGCAAAAACTCTTATCATACAAAAAAGCATTGTCATGTTGGGGCCTCTGAGTATTAACGTTTGGCATTGGCCGCGAATTAATTAATATGCATGTGTGTAGTTTTTATTGACGTTCAGTCTGTAAAGTCTCGAAGATATAGTCGTATTATTGTATCTATACTATCATGGTTGAGATGTTACTCTATCGTCCGTGGACCATGTGGCAGGAGGCGGACCCATCACCATTAATCAAATATAGTTTCATATTTTTTTTACTGAACATTTTTGTTAGGACACGTTTTACTTTTCAGATCTTACAAAGTAGATTTATAATTTGAATTGAAACATATTTTTAATTAATTGAGGTTTAAAACTGGATTTTTAATTGTGTAGATCCTCGTTATATTCCTCTATATTTATTTAAAATTATTATACCTATGTATAGATGGGTACAAATACCTATAGTTAGTAACTTTTAATACAGCATTGTTAT
This sequence comes from Amphipyra berbera, assembly GCA_910594945.2. NCBI lineage: Eukaryota > Metazoa > Arthropoda > Insecta > Lepidoptera > Noctuidae > Amphipyra > Amphipyra berbera. The sequence continues at coordinate 9,052,702 of OU343122.1, read as the reverse complement.
TTTTTGGGGTTGTACTAAATAAAAGTGAGGCTTCGTGGACAACACCAATTAAGTTCATTACTAAAAGTTATTCAACGAGCATTATGGTTTGCGTGAATGTCGAACGAGGCGTGAAGCGTACCACAAAGTGATTTTTATGGAACAAATCGAGTTATGTACGCTTATAAACAACAAAATATAATTAACGTTTCAGTACTCTGTTAAAATATTATATTATTATGATTAATTCACGTCGAATTATTACATGCACCTAAGGTTATTGTTAAGGTACAGAATGACAAAAAGACAATAACTTGAATAAAATGGTGTCTGTAAGATAAAAATGAAATAAATAATACCTACTTATCCTACTTACTTCTGTATTATGTACTTATTGTTTACGTTTATTATTTAAAAAAATTAAGTAGATAAATATTATGTATAAATAAAACGTGCCATTTTAAAAGCTTAATATAATATTATCAGCAGTTAATGACCATTAGTAGAGGTAGAATCTGACATATTCAGAGGTAGCACAAATAGCTATGTTAAATAGAATCAGTAAGTATGACAAAAGCATGTATTCGCACATATGTAACATTTTCAATTTACTTTTATGAATACATAATAAATACCATATATTTCGTATGCAGAACTTCTTCACCGTAATTGTAGCGAAATTTTTAAATGCAAACTTTGTAACTTGTTCGCAGAAAAACAATATTTGCATAAAAAGTCAAACAAAAAATTTGCGTTATGTAACGATCTTTTGACAGTTTCCTCATTTGTTTTTATGAACATTGCAAGATTATAGTGTGTGTAAAAATACTAATTGTACCTAATCATTTTGATATCGTTTTTTTGTACCATTCGTCCCACGTTTTACGATATTCAAGATTAGACGTTTATCTCCCCTTGAATATTCCATATTTTTGTCAAAAACAAACATAAACTCGTATTTCTTCACAATTCTTAAATGTTGACATTCAGAATTTAAATAAACATTTCCGGTATATTGAAATGCGATAAGCGTATTGTGAGTTGTATGTGTAGTTTGAATGTTAATGAGAATAATAACGTATAATATATTATGTTGCACGTTTTTTTTGCCATTAAGTATTAATTCGTTTTTTTCCTTACTGAATTTTTCTTTGTACCCTGTAGGTACATACATAAGTAACACGCGAGCGTCAGAATAATAAGGTGACATGTTAAGCGTAAAAAAAAATATGTACGGTTTTTTTACAGAAAACTGTGTTATTTGCTTAAATTGTCATACAGGTTAAACTGGTGGTAATTGTGGATTTGTTCTTTGACTATGATTGTGTTCGTTGTTATATCAGTCTACCCTTTAGGATTGTTTCACTGGCTAAGATATAAAATCATTAGCTATTACATTTCTAATACACAAAAAAGAAAGATTATTTTCGTGGTAACTATCTGTCTGATAATGATGATATAGATTTATTTATCATAAATAATCTATTCTATCATTAACACTGGACAAGAAAACCTGGCCCTGAAAAGTAAAAAGGTTTTTTGTACCTACATTTGTATCAGTTGCTCATGATGAAATAGATCATTGTATCAATAGTCAGGATGTTTCTATCCATTGCTGAGAGTGTAGCTCAACGTTTTTTTGCGCATATATAGCACCTAATTATTACAACAGAATAATCTGAAATGATTTTGCAATATACCTACAAGTAAAGTTTATTTTATTCCTCTCCTCCGTTCTTATACATATATTTATTAGTTTATTATTATATTATTTATGTTTTCTTTTCATATTTATGTAATTATTTTGCCATGTATTTTATATTATTAAATTTAGGTAATTTTATGTAGGTACGTAATGTACACCTAGATTGTTAGTTTTTCTCTTTCCATTCGTCCAGTCCATCCAAAGGTTGTCTGGAAGAGATCGCCTTGCACGATAAGACCGCCCATTGTGCATTTTTGTATTTAAATAGTTTTTCCTGTTGTGTTAACCTGCTGTATGTACAATAAAGAGTATATAAATATAATATAAATAAAGCCTTAAAATAGTCACTACCCAGTGCAGGCGCGGTGGTGTGACAGCACCCTAAACGTCGCCCGGGGCGCCCGCGTCGACGTCGCGTCGCTTCTGAATTGATATTACCGTTTTTAACGTTATTTTTTTAAATGTAGAATTTAATTATACCCTCCCTTTGTCCTGTCTGCGAGGAAAAACGTTGTGATTGTCGTGTAATGCTGCACGAAGATTTTCTATTACTTTTTTTTACAACATAAACAAGCTTTGTCTTTTAGAGTCTTGCGAGGTTACTTATTTAGGAGCAGTTAAAAGTATAGCAAAAATATTATGGCTATGATGATTACGTGTGTCTTATAGACGTTTTTGGCTAAAGCGACAGTTTCATTGATTCTTGAGAGCTAGGTTATGGCAAAGAAATCTTTTACGTATATCCCATGAGAATTCATTATCATCTCCCTGCCCTTATCCCACACTAGGTGAGGTCGGCACAACATGTATAAAATACATACAACAGAATCTTACAGGGGTGAATCTATCATTTACCCTCCTATGTCAACATTGTCCAGTGTTAGCAGTTACCGATAACACATGTCTTTCTCTTCCATTCTCTTCTATCAGCCGTCATCTCACTCCTTACTCATATTATTTTATAGTACTATTAAAACTGGTTGGTATTATCCATTCTTTTGTGTTAAACACTGTTTATTTTTGAATATTTCTGGTAAAAAATATTTGTTTATCCAGATGTGAAAGAAAACCCACTCAGTTTCGGCAAAGGCTATATTTATTTTTCACTTGTATTTCAATTAGTTATTACGGCGAAAGTGATATTGTATACCATTCAGTTTGTATTCCAAGTAGAAAAACATTATAGCAGTGAATGTATTAATATACTTTTTGCTAGAAAGATTTAAATGGTATTTAATGGAATCGTCACTATTGTTGAGTCACGGAAAAACAATTAACAATGTTGTTGCCGAATTTGCTTGGCTCTCGCTCGACACCGAAAACTTTTTCATTTATTTTTGGGCTAGTTTTTTAAGAAATTCTTCTTTGAAAGAAAATAACCCACTTTCAACGAACTTCTTTTATATTTTGGCATGATTCAACTCATAAAAAGAGAGGAGAGCTATCAAAATTTACCCAACTAGTAGTGTTGGACATTGATTTTGTGGTTTTATTATTTCGTTTTTTTTAAGTGATTGATCAGTTTTCTTCTTTTATTTAAATTACCTATAATGTTACGTAACGTTTTTATCGTGAAACATTCAATTTGCTGTAATTGAATCCATTAAACACACACATTTTTTTTAAATAAATGAAGAATAAATGTTAAGTTTTTTTAAAATGTGTATATTACACGATCAAACGTTTGTGGCTAAATAACAACCGCGCCGATCGTACGATTTGCGAGGTTAAGATGCGCTTGCCGCGGTCAGTTCGTGGATGGGTGACCATTTGTTACACATCGAGACCCCTCCGTGCCTCGGAGAGCACGTTAAGCCGTCGGTCCCGGGTGTCATACGAATACCTATGACAGTCGTTACGGGTAGTCAGAAGCCCGAAAGTCTGACAAACGGTTTAACCATAGGATATCGGCATTGCCCAGTTACTGGGTTGCGGAGGTCTGATGGCAGTCGCTCCGTGTAAAATACTGGTATTCAGCCGCATCTGGTTAGACTGGAAGCTGACCCCAAGATAATTGGGAAAAGGCTAAGAGGAAGACACGATCAAACGTTTGTTTACCTTTTATATACAATTTGAATGGCCCGACTATAGTAATAGCTACATAGCTACTACCAATTCGTTTACTTAGCGCGGTGATTATGAGAATATAGCCATTGAACATGTTCAGTATGTCGTTTATAATCTGATATGAAAGATGATGAAATTATGCTATCGAGGCGAGGACGAATCGATATCTACGCGATAGCACTTCAGTGTTAATTTACTTTTATTGTTATTTCTATTATACAAATAAATAAAGTAACTGCTTTGTTATCTAGTGGTCGCAAGCGCGACTGCTCAGCATGGGGTTGATCTGGGTTTGATCACCAGGTCGGGCAAAGTTTTATTGGGGTTTTCCATTAGGAATTTCTCAGTAGCAGCCCGGAGTCTGGATTTGCGCCCGGTTGATGGCAATAGGCTCGCGGGGGCGAAACGAGGGTGTACTAAAAAACACCTCTGCCGAACCCTTCGGGAAATACAAGGCGTGATGTTATGTTATACATTATTAATCAACGTACCTAAGCAATGACGGTTGCTATCACATCACCTATGACCTATGCTATGCTTACCACGCTATTTCCCCATATAAGACGAATCTTCTACACGTATAGAACTAAGATAAAGCAGAGTTAATTATTTACGGTTATTCCCTGATTCGTTTTAATGTTATTAATAATATAGCATAATTGCATAATCTGCTAACTACTGTTCCACTGCTCGGCACGGGCGTCTTCTGCGAATGTGATGGGTTTAACCCTAAGTCACCACGCTGGTCTTGTGTGGGTTGGTGGATTATTAATACAAGCAAAAAAGATAATTTTTTTTGAGTGCAATTTCCTCGTGGCGTTTTCCTCACTATGTTTTCCTTAACCCAAAATGAAAGCGAGACAGATGAGGTTAAATTAAGATTATGCATCATTCAATTTCTTACTATCATGGTGATTACTTATGTAACGCAAAATACAATATTAGTAATTTTCTTCTTTCTTTCGAGTGTTTAGTGACTAAACTGGTGTCAGAGTTAATGCCGCCCACGGGCCTCTGACTTAGCTTCACATGCCGTCGAAAAATATTTCTCAAGCATTCCGGTTTCCTCACGATGTTTTCCTTCACCGTTTTTAAACTGATAATTATACAATACGCACATGAAACCGAAAAGTCAGAGGTGCGTGCCTTGGGTTCGAACTCGAGACCTATGACTTGGTAGTCGGTTGACAGTTAATAAATAATAATAATAATTCATTAGGTACCGTTTTATGTTCCTACAGTTGTTTAAGTAATAACTTTGAGTATTAAACACTCAAAGAGCACGAAGTTCAATGTGCTGATTGTTAAGTGCAGTAAAATGATTAATAGGTATAGGTACTTAGCGGTACCTATCTACTGGATTACTGTATAGTAACGTTGTATTTTTATTATCTCTGATAAGAGATATAAGCCGTCAATTGTATTGAAATAGTCTGATGAAATAAGTTATTAATCATTGATTTTATATTAGGTACGTTATAATCAATATTTCAATGAATGGTGGTTTTTCCAATAATCACCATTCTCTGCAGATCAATTGGTGAATGTCGTATAGCGGTGTTAGCTCGCAGGCAGGCGCTCCCATCTTCATATTCAAAGTTAGTTGGAAAGCACAAAACCGTAGGCAATTTAAACTATCACTGATGTCTATTTTACAGAAAGAGTTTAAATTTCAATATACATACCTTTCTATTTATTTTGATGGGTACAAATATACAAGGTTAGTCGGAAAGGGGGAACTAGGCCGCGGGCCACGTAAAGTATCACTGATGACTACTTCAAAGCAAGTGTAAAATTTTCAAAATTCGATCATTTTTATTTGCATGCGAAAATATTTTTATTTTAGTTTTTTCAAAAAAATATCATACCTGCTTTAGTTATGAATTCAGAAAGTTAATTTTCTAATCCGTGACCCCAAATATGACCTAAATTGTAAAAACAACTGACCATAACTATGGACAGTTGGATTTTAGCATATTTTTTTACGAAATCTTTGAAAAGCTTTTTCTCTTAAATTATAGAGTTTTGGGGAAAGTTGTAGAACAAAAGTTATATCCCTTATGATGGGTCCTTTAACACCCTTTCGGCTTAGTACCCCAACTAACCTTGTATAGGTTACTTATTTCATAACATTGACAGCCGTGACTTTGTTAAGAATTCAGAAAATAGAGACTACTAATCCGTAATCACAAATATGACCTAAAATGTAAACACAGCTGATGACAGCGTTGCCCTACCGTATTTTTGTGAAATCTTTGAACAGCTTAAATCTATTGACTTTTGGGGAACGTTATAGTACAAAAGTTATTCATTATTATGGGTACTTTAATATTCGTATTGGTAGGTACCCTCCAATTAACATTGTAGATCCTTGTTTGATCACCTTTTACACAATGATATTATATTTTTTTTATAATATCATTGCTTTTACAAGGGTAAAGAAGGGGTGTGGCCATTTCCTTAACAGCTGCCAGCTGGGCACCACATGTTAACCAGTAAAATACCAATAACTCATTAATCTACAACTGGATCGAATCTTAATTGAACTGAGTCATCTGTTAATTAAAGTAAATCAGGCAGTTAAAGTTATACCTAGATCTTAATAACGTCTAGAGTCTAGACGAAAAGAACGCAGAAGCATGCAGAACACGCTTCAAATCTACAAATAGGTACTTGGAAAACAAATGAATGTAAGTATTAGGTACCTATACTTAGTTATATTTTTGTTCGGAATATTAGCATATTTAAGCCATTTAATTACTCAATGGTAGATTAAAAAAGCTAGGAAGATTCATGACAAAATTATAGTAGGTAAACGAAATATAATATTTTTAGGGTAAGCATTTGAAGGTACCCTTGCATGATTTTTTAAGTAACTATTATTGAGTTTGAAAAACATGATGCAATAAATAGTATAAGACATGGTAAATGTATGATGTTAAAAAAAATATTCAGCATATAATAAAATTCACAAATATTAAATTGTGCCTAAGTGACCAAAAGTTTCATTTGTGTACTTTAAAAATCATGGCAATGTCAACTCGTTGTATGTTAATTTATGATACATTGTAACAATACTTCCGTGTAGGTAGCTACAACTAAAATTTCAGGGGTTTAACTCAAAATTACGACATGTAAACATAGTTACATGTGCGATAATGGACAGTACACTCGTAAAGTTGATTACCTACTGACAGCATATGCCTGGACAATGCCCACTAGGTTTCGCGAATCATTTCCTTGTAACATTGCCATGGCGCTAAAACTCGATTAAATAACGTGATTATCGTTTATCAAAGAACTATTTGATGTAACACTTAAGTCACTGGTATTTTAACGATAGTAAAAAGATAATAATTCTGCCTTCTAGATATAACATGTGGACATATCTAATTAAAAAGAAAATTATAATTTAATTCGCTGAAATCTTGCAATTATTACAACGTGAATTTGATATTGTTACGAAAAACGTTTCTAATTATTGCTTTCATTTACAAAGTCATTTGTGGTATTGCAAAATACCGCAGAACGATAACACTAAGTACCTATCTATACTAACCTCTTCATACATATTTACTTCAGTGAAAAAGTTAATTAATGACATGAATGTGCGTAAGTGTGCACAGTTGTGTAAAAGCCGCAGTGTTGCCGGCTACTGCCATAACGCACGCGCACTAAAAACATAAATACTAATAAAACTATTCTAAAACACACGCACTGAACACATGAAAATAAAAAATAAAATTACGAACCACTGAGTGCCGTCACATATTCCCTCCACTTGCGGTTGTTGCTCATTGTGGGTGTTCACGCGCACTTTCGGAACTAACATTTATATTCTGTGACAGAGTGGAGTACGCATGGGTACACTGTGGCGTGCTGTGTGTCGGACTGGTGCGAGTGAGCCTGCGGTGTGGCATGCCGCCTGCGCTCTAATATTACTCCGCCACGTGTTGTCCGCGTTTCGTCGTAAGCGTGAATGGTTAGCTCATTAGCTCTGAACTGAACGTGTCGTGCAGACAAGACAATAATATTCCCGTTTTGTTGACGGTTTCAGCTGTCAATGTACTGCGTGCAGTCGTCCGCGGCGGGGAGCCTCCACCGTGCCTGTGTTGCCTACATAGCTTCAGATAGTGCTGTTATTTGCTTTATCGTGCGTTGGTGTGCGACCGACCAGACAGATAACGTCATAATGTTCGTGTAAAACTTCAGTGTTCTTTTTTGTTTGTGTGATTTGAATAATGATAATATTTTGAATTTTGCATTTCCGACGCGATGAATATGATACCCTACATTAAATGTGTGGCAAAGTTCACAGCGACAACATTACTATGCACTGTCTAGTAAACAATTATGATATAATTTAATTCCAATTACTTAGTAACAAAGTAAGAAAAAATAATCGAAGGCAATGGAAGTGGTGTTTATAAACTTGTATTTTATTTACACAAAGTTACGACCTAATAATATTGGTGGCAACAGTTAAAAATAGTCTTATCGCTTGGTATTTGTGACCGGGAAATGCTAGTGTTAGAATATTAATAGCTCGTTGTATAAAGATGAAAATACAAATCCATCACGAGTGCGTCGCCTGATACTTACGTAGGTACCTATTAACATATTAAAAAAAAAAATTCTGTGGTATTAACTACCATACGGACCGGTACAGAACGATCTGGACTTTAGGTAGGTAGGTACTTATTATTATTTATATCAGGTTGCACAGATTGACTGACTCACCATTCTGTTCGTAGATTTGTTATGACCAAACAAATCTAGAGCAGAATTGTTACCATGGCAACGTTTTAAAAGAATCTGTAACTTGATTATATGCCAGAACAATCGATTTGTTATAATAAACCACACTTCATTAATTTTGGGGAAATAATAATTAAATATTTATTTTCCAAGTCTAGCCTCATCGGGATCAATTAAAATCGCAATGCTAAAAACTAGAAAAAGGAGTAAGTTACAATTTCTGAAATATACACGTGTTATTATCGTATAGGTATGCTAATGCAATTAATTTAATTACTTCAAAACAATTGATAATACCTAATGTTCGGTAAATCATAGTTATCTGCCAATATACGACATAATAATTGTGTAAGTATTGTTTTCGTTTATTATTATTGCATTCTTGCATTGTAAACGTTATTATTGTTTATAACTAGCGCATCCTTCACGCATCATATAAAGATACCCGCATATTTTGCAAAAAAACAAAAGAAATTATGCACAAAATGAAGAGTATTTTTATTATTTCGGTATGGTGGTAGAAGAATGGGATTTTAAGTGTATTGTGTCCTACTTCAACCATTAACGGAATTCTTTGTAAAACTACTGCATTTTGTTGTTCGTATTTTTGTGTAATTTTGCTACGCTTCTCGCTCTTTGCGGTGAAACAAAGATGGTTAATGCGGCAAAACGTTAATTGAAGTTAAATACTTCTTGTCATCGGCTACTATCCTTTGTGTTTTGTACTCTTCTTATTTTAAATTGGCGTTGATTAAGTGTCTTACTTTTTTCATGAATGGATTACTTTTCAATGGACTTTTATAACATAACATCATATCATTTCCCGAAGGGTTGGACAGAGGTCTATAGTAAATAGTAACACCCTCATTTTGCAGTTATGTTTAAGTCCTATGTAACAGGGGGCGAGCCTATTGCCATCTACCGGTCACAAATCCAAACTCCGGGCTGCTACTGAGTAATTCCACACGGAAAATCCCAATAACACTTTGCTCTACCTGGGGATCGAGTCCAGGACCTCACGATCAGCAGTCGCGCTTACCCCCATTAGACGAACGAGGCACTTTTTTGGCCTTTTATATGGTAGGTACTTAAACAATGTATTGGCTCCGTAGTTCGTAGTCGTGGGTATAACATTAAAATTGTAGTAAATAGTGATTAAGTAAATTTATATCTAAGTCGCCGCGCCTTTTCGTACCCTTGATCCTATTAACGATCATGGAACAGCCTTGAGGATCGATTTCCAATATTTCTTAGTTCAGGCAAATATCAACAAGTTAACTTGTCCAGGATTCTAATGTGTCAGATCAATCCCGATACGTGTCTTGGGACGGTGGGACTTTTATTCGCTGTCGATGGATTCTGCTTTGTCCTTGAGATATAAATTATGTGGGAATGTGTATATCTCCACGATTATCATATAGCGAGATTGTAAAATATTTTCAATTCAATTATTTTCTCGTTTCACGATCAGTACCTTTATTTGTACACAATACTGTAATTTTATTCACAGCGTTAATAATTAAATGGATTTTATGGAGAGCTCTCGGCGACAGTTTAAAATTGCATGACCCCGATATTTTGGGTACCTACTCAGAAGATGTGTAAAGCTGACTTTACATAAGTAACTTACTGAGTAGAGAAGGTAAGTAAGTTACCTCACACCGAACAAAATGTAGTTTGCTTGGAAATCAGGCATCTGTTTAATCTGAGGCCGAGAACTTTCCGAATTGCTGAACCGACAATCGGTGTTTGAACATTGAAATACGATGAAAGGTTTTGCCACAGTGACTGGAACCTACGATCCGATTATCGGATCTGGCTATAGGTCCCGACTGGGACGCTATTTGAACCAAAAAAGTTTGAAGCAATCAATCGTGTATGTCTGATGCTCTTCAGATCAGACAATTGGAACAGAAAATAGGAAATAACACATAAAATCACGCCTATATTCCCCGAAGAGTTGGGCAGAGGTGTATAGTAACACCCTCAAAGCCCGGCTTTAAAGATAGGAAAGGTATTATTACTAAGTGCGTCCCGACTAAAAATAGACCACCCTCTTTCCGTGGGTGTCGTAAAAGGCTGCTGAGGGATTATGTCAAATGGATGGACAGTAGAACCACCAACTGCTATCAACAATTTGTTTCAAAATTGTAGTGATTACGGCAATAATCTCCACTGATTGTTCCCTGTGGTAACGGCTATTGGGAGCCCCTGTCTAGCAGAAGAAGTTTGTGGGCGAATGAGATATAACGTCCTGCTAAAATACGAGTACCTGCCCAAATTTTAACCTTTTGGACGCCATTGGCGCATATACATGACAAACGAAATTTTACCCTGTACGCCAACGTCACAAATATGTGACAAAAACGATGGGATTACAGTTACCTTGGCGTGGAGCGTACGCCGATGCATTTATGCTCTGGCGTCCAAAAGTTTAAGGGTTCCTTCAGAATGTGTGGAAGATTATCTTTTACCAATAATGTAGCAAAGAACTCGTAGCTTTGCATAGTAGACGCTTCATTACGTTAATAGCTATTACAAGTGAAATTAGCTTACAACTCTATTTATATGTCCAGTTTGACAATAATAAATACTACCATCAGTAAGCAAAACGATTCGTTTTTGTCCTTAGGAACCGGTCATAAGTCACGCTTCCCATTAATCTTCAACGAATTAATTTACATAAAATGATGCGTTCTAATACTACTTATTAAATATGAGCAGAGTAATTAACAACTGTCTCTGATGAGTAAACAATCACGTTTTGAATAAATAAATAATTAAGTATAAGTATGGTAGACCACAAAGCAATAAGACTATTTGCAGGCAGTTTTGAATTGACAAGAAGAACCTACTAGCTCGTTCCAAAATGTAGAATCCTATGGAGAAGAATCGAATGGGCAATAATTTCCATATACTTACCATACACTTTTCATCAAATTATTATAAAAACAGGTAAAATTATTTTGTGAAAAACCAAGTGAGAACAATTAGATGATAACATAACATAACATCACGCCTTATATTCCCCGGAGGGTTCGGCAGAGGTGTTTTATGTAATAAGGGGCGAGCCTATTGCAAATTAACCGGGCACAAATCCAGACACCGGGCTGCTACTGAGAAATGTCTAATGGAAAAACCCATTATCGATTTGCCCGACCTGGGGATTGAACCCAGGACCCTATGCTCAGCAGTTGCGCTTGCGACCACTAGACCAACAAGGTAGTCAATTAGAATGGAATAGAATATACTTTATTGTACACCAAAATTGTAACACAGCTCTTATACAATAACAAACATTAAAGGGTACAATGGCATACAATAGATGATGACTATGTTAATTAATAAGAGTACCTGTAATTAATTTGCCATGGCAGATAAGAAACCGTTCCCAACTGACGGCGCCCGTTCACGAACTTGAAGCATGTTATCAAGGATATAAAAATATGTAAATATATATCCTCAAGGCCTTATATTTATTGCAATTTACTGTTTATCAGTGGCGTGCATTGGTTTTTGGACTAGGTAGGCAGACACTAGCGAATTCGCCTTTCAATTGTACGCTTATAGCGGGTTCACACGGTTCGATTTTAGTTGATCCAACAAAAGTTGAAACGTTTTGTTCCTTCAAATTGATTCAATTTGATTGAAAGTCTGTTCAGACGGTTCAAATCGCATGCGATTTGGCATTGATCAACTAGAATTGAATCGTGTGAACCTGGTATTAAGCCCATCTCAATACGATTCTGACCAAAAGAGATCATAGTCATACACGCTTATTTTATTTATAGTAATACTTTTAGTTAATTAAATCTGAAGAGGTATAGGCACTGCTTAATTACCTATATGCAATGCACGCCACTGCTGTATATGTATGTGCATATTGGTATATTGTTTACATTTTTTTAATTATTTTAGTTACTCAGCTTATCAATAATTTTACGCAAGTAAGTTTGTGAAAATCAGTTTATTATGGCATTTGTTTAAAGGTTTTAAACGGTTACATATCGCATAAAAGTTATTTTTATTACTGATTGCCGTTCCAATGACGTCTCGTATTTACTAGCGGCAATAATAAACCATTATCGCTGAAATTCACTTTTAATTGAATGAAGAAATACATGCAGTTTTGTTTATTATTCGTACATTTTCATTATAGACTAATTCCACGCTCTTTACGCTGTTGTTCAGTCCACTCAATTTTTATGTTTTGATTATGAGAACTATGCATTCGTTTTAACAATACTCGTTGGTTATAAAGAGTTTAACTTAGAAATCAGCTTATTTTATTTGTAATATGTACTGTAGGGGAATAAATAGGTTCGTCAGTTTTCAAGTTTATTCCTTTCCCACATCGCGGGCAAATGTCCATCCACCTGCACCCTTGATGATCTAATGAGCGCTACCGAAGCAGAAATTAATGTGGCCACCTACTGGGCGCAACCACTATAATTTCTACAAAATGAAGTACTGTCGATACGAAAAGAAGAAGAAGAAGACATCGCGGGCACATGTTACCTTTTCAAACTGTTGAACGGAACAGACCAATGCATGGAAAATTATGTTTAATTATTTGGTAGCAAAGATCAAAATTGCCTTTTGCCTCCATATGACGTAGTAGTGCCATGTAATATCTTTGATTTGATTTAAGGAGTTTTGTTGTAAAAACCATTACATTGATCAATTCGATGATTAAATAAATTGACATTACTAATGGTTGTCATCATGTCACCATTATAATTATTAATACCCTGTCAAAAAATACTTGTATTTTCATTTCTATAATGTTGGCAATACGTAGTCGGTAAAATAGTTTGTCTCTTGCACTGTGCAATCAAAAATAGATCTTATGGTGTATAATATTTTCATTCCCCTACTGTACAACAAACGAAAAAATTGCTGATTCACGCTCTTAAATCTGTCTATGTGGACGTGTTAGATGATCAAGACACGTGCAGCATATTAGTCTTAAGGATTGACTAAGGTTGGTAGGTAATACTTTTTACTGCTCTAGGTTTTAACCTAAAACTATAAAAAGAGGTTTGTATATCTGATTCAGAAATAAAAACGCTTCAGAAATCGTTTGATCGTTTGCGGAAAACTGATTAGGAAAATCCGGCGGAAATATCTTCCGGAATAATATTTATTTACACAATTTTGCTATTTATACTCATAGCTGGTAATATGAACACCTACATTTACGCATCTGAAAATGTGAGTTTAATATATATAGTTGAGTAACACATTGCGTTTACCTTTACTGATAAAAGCTACATTCAAATAAACATATTATTGTATCTAATACTTAATCAAACACAATATGTTCGCTATTCATTGCATATCAAATCATTTCAAATGTGTACATTTTTGTCCGTGTATTCTACACCATTGCGTCTGCACTGACATCACTTATGCATCAATAAACCCATACACAAACTCACGCGCAACTGGTCCCGCCACTTATGGACTCAACCCTGAACGATATTTTATAAGTAACACGCTGGTAAAGGATGTATTGCAGGAAGTAATAATTACGTGTATTTTTATACAGATGTTGACACGATCTTTCGTAAACAAGGCTGTGCAAAGTGACTTTAAATTGTAATGTTCTCATATTAAAATTATTGTATCGAATTTATTTTGGTACCCCGATCATTTTCGCGGTGGAGTTTTCAAGGCTTCTCTTTTGTTTATTCGTCACGCGTTTCACGTGACATGAATTGTTTATATGGTTAATATCGGTGTATTCTGGTCTACATAATATTTCTGCCAGGCGATGGCACACGGTGGTGCTATTTGGATTTAGACTGGCTTTGTTTTTGTTTGTTCTTTCACGATTTTCCTGGTCCGAAGTCAAAGTCAAAAAAGTCTCAAAAGTATCAGTCTGGTAAAAAGTTGTTTTTTTGCTCATCCTAAATGGTCGACTGGAACAAGTTTCTTTACAATAATGATTATGATGACGATCGATGATCAATTGTCAAGGTTATTTCCGAATCATCAAATTTGTTATAGAACCGTTTTCGAACAAGAAGTACAAGAACTCTCGCGTGCATCCATATCGTTTATTAATTTCGTATTGACCTAATTTGAGGAATTGTTATATCGCAGAAATAACTAAGTGTTTGTTTATGGCTCATGTTTACGAAGAAGCGAACTCTTCGTAAAACGTGTCACGCTGTGAAGGGCTTCATATATTGTGAAAACAAAAATACGGAATACAAACAGTGGCATTTTCTCACATACATTTTGTTTGCATAAATGAGAAAAACAAATATATTTAAGGATTTCACTGAAATGATAAGAAAAGCAATTCTTTACGTTGTACTTAAAGTATTTATCTATTTAAACCAATTCTATCAGATAGCGTAATTCAAAAGTTTACGATGGCATCGAATAAAATAACTGCTGTAGCTTCGCGTCTCATAAATTTTAGGGACGTCGCAATAGCCGATTCTCGGTTTTTATCGGTCGACGTATATCTAAAGTAAAGCCTGACGGATTTTATACATATCTTCAAGCTCGCTTCTATATACAGTGTAGGCAGAAAACAGTACCCTACACCTACATTGGGATTTATTTTCTTAGTCATGATTCGGGCTGAAGTAATTTAGTAGCCTCTAATTAACATTCATTAATAGTTATATGAGATGGCTTATTACTAGTCGCAATATAAGGCAAAAGACGCAAAAGCCTGTAACTAAGTAAATATATAATACGGAAACTAACTGTATGAATTGAATCATATGGGAAATTCCAATCAGTTAATACTTACAAAATGAAAACCATTTAAAACACTCTACTGATATTTTTTAATTTCCTGTGCTGGAACCTGAAATCGAGAGATTCGAAGTAATTTCGAATTTCGAACGAATTTACATTCCATTTAATTTACCTGTTTGTTCTTACTGCAGTCATCAAAGTTATGTGGCCAACAAACAAGATGGGACACCAATTGAATTTTTATACGGTACCTACTCGAGATAGGCACTCTCGGAAGACGGAGTTATTTCTTCGTAGATTTACGAGTACTAAAGGAACGGACATCCGTTGGGAGCTCCGCAGACATCCAGCAAAGACGTCCGTTTTGAATAGGCGACGTTTTTATACCTGAACCATACCTACGGGAGCAGGTTGAAAGGGACAGTATTTTGGATGTGTAAAATATTTACATATGTGGTGTAAGTAAATAAATCTTTCAGAGAACTGAATTCCCATCTAAGCATGCAGATGCAGAGTGAATAACACTTAGATAACGTATCTTGTTGTGTTAATAAGTTGAAAACTCGTGAAATCTGGGTTAGTTTGTTTCAATAAGATGTAAGTCAGGAATCTGATAGTTCTTACTCAATAATTGTGAAATAGACTCATGATTACAAGCGCCGCTAATCTAGTGCTAAACGAAAGATGTGTCATCGCTTACATAAATAAACTTACACGATGGCTCACTGTGAATACACACATTTGGGCCGCCAATAAAACCGTAGAGATTGCTCTAAAGTGTAGTTTTGACAATCCTTATGGTGCGTCCAGACCTGACGAACGCGCCGCGAATGCGCCGCTCGCGAGCCGTCGCGAGGCGCTCGCGAGCTACGCGCGAGAGGCGCGCGTACGGCGCGCGAGCTTTTGTACGAACATTAAATGCAGGCGCGCAGCTCGCGAGCTGCTCGCGAGCGGCGCATTCGCGGCGCGTTCGTCAGGTCTGGACGCACCATTATAAATACTAACTTGATAATAAATATCTTATAAGTTGACACTAATAATATGAGATTAAGATGACATTTATGTTTTGACAATGACTTCAAGGAATTAGCTTGCAAGAGCTATGTTGAAATGTGCTTTTGCTCAAATAACTTTTCAGAAATAAAATAAAGGAATTGGTGTTGTAAGTACCTATAGGTACCTAGTAAGTTTTTTTTCCGCACAGCATGAATAGACAAAAATAAAACTGCTAGGGGCCATCAATGTCGTTTCTACCAACTCTAATACACTGTAATTGAGTCGATAGCGTTGTTATAGTATCAAGTGTAAATAATAAATCAGAAAAGGCTATTGAGGTCATCAAAAGTGAATAAGGCAATTTATATGTTCTATTATCGTGATTATCTCACAAGATCACATATAATATACAGGATGTAATCGAATTCATGTGATTCCTTAAAATTGCATGATCTATTACTGGTATACAACATGTAACATAATTAACGCACACCCTCTAACACCCCAATTAGAATATTATGGTATAATCATAATACATACATTGAAATTTTATTTTATGTGCTTAAATATTGTTTATTCAAGAAAATAGTATTACTTTTTAATTGTTAACTTCATTTAAAATTCAGTCTTATGCCCTTGTTATAAGACTCAATTTTCGTTATGCCAATTAAAAGACTAATTATTAAAAAACACGTTTATATAAAAATATACACAAAAAAAATGGCTGAAGTCGATTCAGTAAACGATTCTGAACAAACCACTTTCAGGATGTGCATTAATTATGTTACATATTGTATACAACATGTAACATAATTAACGCATACCCTCAAACATCCCAATTATTATATTATTATCATAATACATAGGTACACTGAAGATGCAGGAAGAGGCTCCTTGGTGTATGCTGTATGCCGATGACATTGTGCTGGTTGCCGAGAGTGGCCTAGAGGTCCAGAGAAAATTGGAGGAATGGTGGCAAAGACTGGAGAGTGTTGGCTTGAAAATGAGCAGAAGCAAAACGCAGTATATGTTTTGCGATTTCGGCGGTCTCTCCAGTCCTATGCCTATTACTCTCGCTGGTATATCCTTACCAGTCTGCTCCGACTTCCGGTACCTAGGGTCACTCGTCCAAGGGGATGGTGAAATTGACCGAGACGTTACGCATCGGATCAACTCAGGTTGGATGAAATGGCGACAGGTCACAGGGACAACTTGTAACCAACGGATGCCCCTCAAGCTGAAGGGCAAAATCTACAAATCCATTATAAGACCTGTCGTGCTGTACGGATCAGAGTGTTGGGCCGTGAAGAAGACGGATGAAAGAAGATTACACGTAGCGGAGATGAGAATGTTGAGATGGATGTGTGGAGTGACGCGAATGGATAAAGTAAGAAATAAGTATATTAGAGGAAGTTTGAAAGTGGCACCAGTGACAGAAAAGTTGAAAGGAAAGCGTTTGTCTTGGTATGGGCATGTGCTGAGGAGGGATGAAACACATGTGACTAAGAGAGTGATGAATATGAATGTTGATGGATGGAGGGGGAGAGGGAGACCTAAGAAAAGATGGATGGATTGTGTGAGGGAGGATATGAAAGATAAGGGGGTAAATGATAATGAGACAGCTGACAGGGAAGAGTGGAAGAGAAAAACATATTGCGCCGACCCCAAGTAACTTGGGACCAGGGCAGGAAGATGACATAGGTACACTGAAATTTTATTTTTATGTGCTTAAATATTGTTTATTCAAGAAAATAGCATTACTTTTTCATTGTTAACTTCATTTAAAATTCAGTCTTATGCTCTTGACATAAGGCTCAATTTTCGTTGTGCCAATTAAAAGACTAATTAGTAAAAAACACGTTTATAAAAAAAAATACACAATAAAAATGGCTAAGGTCGATTCAGTAAACGATTCTGAACAAACTAATTTCAGGATGTGCATTAATTATGTTACATATTGTATAGATACCGCAAGAAAATTAGGTTGAGTAAAAAAACCTTTTTTTTGCAGTAGGGGTGTGATCGTATCTGAACCACATAATAAGGTTTCGATAAAAAAACAAATATTTTTTTTTGCAAAATCAATCCGCGCCGTCAGTTAACTCAGGGCGCTAAAATGATTTGGAAACAGAACAAAATATTTTTCTTTGTTGAATTTGAAAAAATCTCACGCGGGTTCAATCTTTGTCACCAGTAGGTTTGAAGGAATTACATGAATTCATTTACACCCTGTTTATATACGTATATACATATTGTAAACGATAATATATAGTAGTATTTAAAATGCTTGATCATAATCTCTGAATAAAGTAAAACAGGTTGATTATAAAACGGGGTATAGAAAGATAAGGATGTATCAGATAAGATTTAGAGATAAACACTATATTTATATAGAAAATTATGATGTCCTAATTGATATGTGCGCCACACTGGTTGGTCAGATAAAGTTTAGAGTGGCTCTTTGTACCTCAGAAAATATGCAACAAGGGAAAATAAAAAAAATCCCCAAGGGCGTGGAAGTTCCGGGCTCATCAATTTTCTTATATTTTCTTCTGGATACTAAGAGAAAGTTAAGAGACTGTTGTTGAAATATGTTTCAATATATTTAAATGTTAGTTTGTTCAATAATTCTGATGAATGGGTCTACCTACACAGCAGTCTCGTGGGGATTGTAAAAGCTGATTATGGGATCTGGAGTAAATCAGTTGTTACTGGGAATCAAAAGCCCGAAAGTTGAAAACTGGTCTAACCTATTCGTATTGTCCAGTAAGTGGGTTGCGAAGGTTCTGGCTGCATTCGCTCCGTGTAAATATAAATACTGGTATTCACCCACATCTGGTTAGACTGGAAGCAGACACCAACGTAGTTGGAAAACGGCTAGGCAAAACAACAAAGGCAATAGTAATGATTTTTTAGGTTAGTTAACTTTTTAGGTTTTGTCGGTAGGTGTTTAAAATACCTACCTACAATAAAGGTTGTAATACGTGTGTGTGTATGGTGTTTTATATTTTTTATCTTTTTATATTTTATGTTTAATTTTTTATTTGTTTTATTTTATTTATATTATAATTTGTTTTTGTCTTGTAACTGGCTGAATATCCGCACGTCATTTAAGTGATCACTGAAAATCAGCGCTGTGTTTGTGGTCCACGCCATAGCACAGTATTATGCGGAGTGGTCACCTTTTTGTTACAGTTGACTTTTATTTAATATTTTTTTATTTAATAATGTTTTGTGTCTCTGTGACGAAATAAATATTTTTTCTTTCTTTCTTTATCTAGGTTTGTGCTTCCTAGTAACCTCATACTGTGATCACAAACAGACGAATGATCTTCTGCGCTGCGGGTCACGGGTACGTTTTCCGTACGGAACAAATATTTGTATGACCTGTGCAGATAGTTATTTCGGGTCTGGGTGTTTGTGCATGTGAAATTTGTGTCTGTATTCGCACCCAAGATAGGGGGGAAATCTTAGTGAGGGGTAATGTTTTTTTTAAAAAGAAAAAAAAAGAGAATGGAGACCAGCATTTGAAACATCAGTAATAATGTATTTTTTGATCGAATCAAACAACGCAAAAATGTAAATATAGTACTTATCTACTCAAGTATTATGTAACCAGTAGGTACCTATTCTTCAGTTGACTTTCAACTTATACTTGATAATAAGCAATCGATACGACCTTTTTTTCATTGTAATAAGAGCATAGAAGACTTTGTATGAATGTTTTCAAAGCATGTATGTTGAACAAACTACTCGCAGCCCGTTTCTTTAATAATAAAGAAAACATGTTGAAAAGAGGAGCAGTAAGAACACGAATAATATACATAATGTACGTTGAATAAACATAGCTTTAATTATAGCAAGACGGAATTATTATTTCCTTCCTCTTTGCAAGATTTTACTTCCTTTTAATAGAATACGGTCTTCATTATGGCCACGCATGTACTTTATTCATATCTTTATTACTGTGTTAGTTAGGCCTTTGTCGTAAATGTCCACTGTTGGGCATGAACATGGGTTTGTTAAGAGATTGTTACATTGATCGGTCGGAAGGGTAAATGGAAATAAACAAATAGGTGTTCATGGTATGTTATTATTAGAGTATACTAGTAGTGTAGCAGTAGTTTTGTAATTGATATATGTATTGTAATATCTATATATTTTATTATGTGTATATATGTATGTTATGTAATTTATATTTATCTTTTGTATTCCTAATACCTATATATTCAGTCTAAAATTGTCAACTCATCTTTTTCCTTCCTTTTTTATTTTTTTATTTCGATGCTTTTCTTTTTAACCCAAAGGTTGACTGGTAGAGAATGCCTTATGGCATTAAGTCCGCCTTATGTACCACCATAGTGCATAGTAGTGCATAGAAGTATAAATAAATAAATAAATATACCGAGGCCGATGTTTTTTAAATTAATGTTTTCTTTACGAAAGGAGAGGGTACGCTTATTTTTTGTTGAAAACTTATGATGTCTGCCTTGAATAAATGGTTTTCAGAGTATCGCTACGTGGAAGATCTCAGTAGCTTCAGTAGTACCTACATTATATGCCTTAAAAAGTGACGCAGGAGCCGACCTATCAATACTATCAATATCGATCAAAAAGACTTGGAAGATGGCTTAGAAATTACTTCCTTATGTAAAAGGAAGATAACAAGATTAAAAGTTTTAATTCGCAAAGAAAATATAGCTCCTATGTAAATAATTAAGAAGTCGTTGGATAGTTTTGGCGAGGCCACAAGTTTGTTGACGGGGAGTTAGTTACCCTCGCAGCGGAGGAACTGGCATCTGAATATTAATGCAGCCACAGCTTTCTCTTTAAGAAGGTATTTTTTTAACTAGTATTACAAAGTATGGACCTGGGAGTAATAGGGAAGTGACCTGAAAGAGGGTTCACAAGACGTCGAACTCTGCCCTTTTAAATGAGACTTTGTCAAACATCTCTAAAGCTAGAACTGAATTCATGACCGGGCTAGGTAGTTTCAAGTAGGGCTGGAACAAAGGACTACAGTTTATTTGGATTGCCGACGGCACATATAAAAGAAAAATACAAATTGATCGGAATTAACCTTTTGGACGCCAGAGCATAAATGCATCGGCGTACCCCCCACACCAAGGTAACTGTAATTCCATCGTTTTTGTCACATATTTGTGACGCTGGCGTACAGGGTAAACTTTCGTTTGTCACATATATGTGACAATGGCGTCCAAAAGGTTAAAACAGCTGAAGTCTTTTTCAGAAGAACTTTATTGAGTTCAATGAATTTGATCTTCTCCTTTATACAACAGTTCGCGAACTATTTCCATGAATTAGGAATTAACTCTTATGGTGCGTCCAGACCTGACGAACGCGCCGCGAATGCGCCGCTCGCGCGTAGCGCGCGAACCGTTCGCGAGCCGCTCGCGAGCTGCGCGCGTGCATTTCATGTTCGTACAAAGCTCCGCGAATGCGCCGCTCGCGCGCAGCTCGCGAACGGCTCGCGCGCTGCGCGCGAGCGGCGCATTCGCGGCGCGTTCGTCAGGTCTGGACGCACCATATGATTTGATTTACAAATTCAAAAAATGTAACTGCCTCTTCTGTCTAGTGGTGGTAAGCGCGACTGCTGATCGTGAGGTCCTGGGTTCGATCCCCAGGTCGGGCAGTGTTATTAGGTTTTTCCGTGTGGAATTCCTCAGTAGCAGCCCGGAGTTTGGATTTGTGCCTGGTTGATGGCAATAGGCTTGCCCCCTATTACATGGAACTTAAACATAGCGGCGAAATGAGGGTGTTACTATACACCTCTGTCCAACCCTACGGGAATACGGGCGTGATGTTATGTTATGTTTGTAAGATTTCTATGTCATTATGAAAAGTATCTGAGTTTAAACTAACGACGCTTTTTCTTTCGATACAGTTCACTTCAGTTGAAATATGAAAAGCTATGACGTTACAAAAATGTAACACCTTTCTTGATGTAAAATTTTAATGAATGCCTTTTAGCTTGTGGGAGTAAAACGTATGCAAATGTTTGCAATTGCTGTTTATAATGATCCAGCAACTGAATGAATATGTTCCTTATCTTGTTAGAGAATATTTTTTATTTTATCGTGACACAAATTGGCAATGCTGCGATTTCAGTCAGTTTGTCAACTTTTTGTAGTAATTATTTGTCAGAATGCTGTCTTTATTGTGACTTCCATTCACAGATATGGAGTTATGTTTATTAATACCGAATATCAATTATGTTTTATAAAATTTATTTTCCGCGTATTTTTTAATTTTTTTAGTTTTTGTAGAATAAATCGCCGTTTATATCTATTGTAAACGATGTTGAATACGGAGTACCAAAAGTCTCAAGTTTTACAGAGACACTCACTGTGCTATATTAATTTACGATGTGTCAGAACCAAAGTCCCTAGCAAAACTGAATGAGTGGGTCGAGGAATTTCAAGCATTCCCCACCAAGGAGAACATAGTCTACTTAGTTGTCGGCAATAAGATTGACAAGCATTTCATGTTGGGACTCAGTGCATAATATCAGCAAGCACATTGGGTCACCCGCGCGAACGCTCAACGAATATTCCCAAGGAGGGTTGATGTCAGGCAGGCGGCCGGTCATAAAACAATATGCCAAAACCTCTAACAACATGGATTTATGAAATACATGTTGTACCCACCCCACCTAGTGTGGGATAAGGGCAGGAAGAAGAAGAAGATTCACAGATATGGAGTTAAATAGATAATGCAAGTTGACCTACTTTGCTTAGTATTTCGTAGAAGCAATCTTCCTAGATGTTACGCTGCTAAGTCCGATTCATGCCGACCGTTTTCGTTTCTGCGAGCGCGGATGATTGCAGGATGCGTGTGCGCAACCTTTCACTTCGAAGGAGCGCGCAAGGCGTACGCCATGTCTAATTCCCAGCACTAAAATAGTTAGAACCATGGTAGAACAATACTACTATGGTTGGAATAAAAAATATGACATGGTTGTTTTAACACAATTTGACAAACTACGTATTTAACTCAATATGTGTGCTTCCATCGTACTTATCTAGGGGCTCGTGGCTAATTACTAACGGCGCGGATCATACGATTTGCGAAGTTAAGCTGCACTTGCCGCGGTCAGTCCGTGGATGGGTGACCTTTCGTTATACATCGAAACCCCTCCATGCCTCAGAGAGCACGTTAAACAGTCGGTCCCGGGTGTCATACGAATACTTATGACAGGCGTTAGGGAAAGTCAGAAACCCGAAAGTTTGATAACCGGTCTAACCTTAGGATAGCGGCATTGCCCAGTAACTGGGTTGCGGAGGTCTGATGGCAGTCCGCTCCGTGTAAAATACTGGTATTTAGCCGCATCTGGTTAGACTGGAAGCCGACCTCAACATAGTTGGGAAAAGCCTAGGCAGAACGAACATCGTACTTATGTAAGCATAGTAGGTACCTACTGCAACATCCTAGAATAACATTGTATCTGTAAATAAACTAGTTTGATGTTTTGCAATGTAAGTGTTTAATTTGCATAATTAAGCGATAACTCTGTTGCGTATACCTGTGTTTCCAAAGCTATATACTCGTATGTTGGGATTCCTCTCGATGTTATATTATCTTTTTTAACTAAACACAGCCTTTTCCTTTGGGTATTTTTTAGGAATGTTTAACTGCTACTTGTAGCGTATTAAAACATTTCTTTTTATGGAGAATGCTAGCTTGAACAAAGCAATCCTTATAATAAACATGAGTGCCGTCTCTTACAGCCTACAGAAATTGTGTCTTAAAAAATAATGTTTCTATACCATCAAAGCTTTCAACGTATAAAAATTGCATGCTTCGAGATTTTACAAACACAATGGCCGCAAAGCCATCTTATAATATTTTCACACGATGAAAGTATTTTGTGAGGCTTTTCCGCGAGTTCTCAGTGCGGGTAGATCACAAGCCGCGAAGCAACTCGCCTGGGATACATTAGAATTTATTTTGCACTTTAGCGCCAACTCAAGCTTGTTCTATCTAGTTAGATTATACTAAACGACATGTTGTTCAAGAACATATCATAATCATTTGAATAATGTCACTGAGATTATTCTCTGAGGAGAGATTGCTTGATGATTAGATTTTCAAAACTATGGTAGGGGAAGTTTGTTTCGTAGCGTTCACGTTTAACTGAAAGAGCTAACTTGCCTTGTCATCCGTTTATTTTTCATGCCGAAAGGGTCAACTGCTGAAAGTAGTATCGCTGTAACATTTAAATTTTGCCGGCACGACTGGCGCAGTGGCTGAGCGCTTGACTGTTCTGCAACGTGTTGCGGGCTCGAATCTCGCACGGAACAATTATTTTTATGAAATACAGATAATTGTTCCAGGTCTGGGTATTTGTGGATGAGAAGATTTGTGTCTGTTAACGCACCCACGATACAGGATCGTATTTTTAGTGTAAGGCAACGTTGGTCGACCATAAATTGTTGCGTTACCTTAATTATCATGCATGACAAATGGATTGGTGATCGTAAATTAAGTGTTTATAAGCGCACGCGAGATAATAAGTGTCTACAAGTATGCAAATAGATTCTAGAAGTTACAAACTTGCTAATTTGTTCCAAACAAAAAAGGTATGAATAAGAATTAAACACGTGCCATCATGATAAAAAGGTGTATGAATATTCAAATTTAACCAGTTTGAATTATCTGACCTTTTTAGAAATTGTGGAAAAATTTCAAGTAATATAAACTGTTCCGCGAGATGTATCTATCTTTAAAAGATAATCAAATGGTTAGTTTTTTATTACTGTGTTTAGTGATACCTAATGCCGTAAATGTAGATAATCTCGGCTTTATCCATAATAATTACAGGTCAGGCAAACGCTAGATGAAGAAAAATCGTCACAACTAAGGTAATTGTCTGCGGCCGGAGATAATAACGTAGGTATATAATTTTGCTGCCTCATGTCCTCATAGGTATGGTAGTCGCAAGTGCTGCAGCCGTACAGGGGGTCCTACGGTATATTCGAGGTGTAGTGCTGTCTGGGTTTGGTGTTGGGTAATTCTAAATAGCACCCCAGAATTTGGCATTGTGTCCAGTAAATGCCAACAGGCTCGAACCTTGTTTCATGGTTTAAAAAAGCCGCTTTGTTCAGGTTTTAGTTACTGCTGACGAACAATCAACGGTGGATGTACAGTCAGGGAACGAAAATGTTATACACCTTAAGGTCTATTTTTGCTTGCACAGTGCAAGAAACAAACTATTTTACCGACTACGCATTGCCAACATTATAGAAATGGAAATACAAGTATTATTTGACAATATATTATGGTGACTTGGTGACAGACAAGTAATGTCAATTTATTTAATAATCGAATTGATTGATGTGATGGTTTTTACAACAAAACTCCTTAAATCAAATCAAAGACATTATATGGCACTACTATGTCATATGGAGGTAAAAGGCAATTCTGATCTTGCTACCAAATAATTAAACATAATTTTCCATGCATTGGTCTGTTCCGTTCAATAGTTTGAAAAGGTAACATGTGCCCGCGATGTGGGAAAGGAATGAATTTGAAAACTGACGAACATTTTCGTTCCCTACTGTACAACAACACATCTTTAAGAGAGGTGCATTAAAAGAGACTCCAAGGTAATTATATACCTAACTAACTTCTTGGTTTAGAGCACATACATACATACATACATAAACTCACGCCTTTTTCCCATGGGGGTAGGCAGAAACTATAGAACGCCACATGCTACGACCCTTACTTACCCCTTTCGCTTCATCCACATTCATACATCTTGTCATACACGCACGCTGGTTGAGAGTGCTACGCACCTGACCTTTGTGAAGAACATTACCAATAACATCGATGTATGTCCTTCTAGGTCGTCCTCTACCGGCGTTCCCATTGACATCCGTCTTATAAATTCCTTTTGTTAATCTCCGTTCACTCATTCTCTCAACATGACCAAACCACCTAAGCATACTCCTTTAAATTTTTGTCACTACATCATCTTTGTCTAATCTCTTCATTTCTCAATCTATCATTCAAAGTTACACCGCACATACTTCGCAAGTTCCGCACTTACTTCGTTCGTTTAGAGCACAGTGAACACAATATAGAATGCCGCATGTTTTGCTCGGAACCAAAGGCTCAGTTTGTATTCTTTGGGATCAGTTAGGTAGATACTTTTCTAGGGGCATCGTGTGTACGATATACGTCCAACGCACGGTGTGCAGATATGCCTCTTGCAGACATTTGTAGAACTATAAGCTACTTGCATTCGCACCCGTACTAAGCAGAAAGTGTTCACATGATGAAGTTTGTTGCACATTGGTAGTAGGTGAGGAACCTGCTGCGTATAGTCTGCGAGCGGCATTAGCCCTGCCACCACCTTGCTGACTGTTTAATCTTTTCAACACGACATTAGCAAGGGTGTGCAAAATTACGAAAGAGCTTTTATATGCTCAGCTTAACATCAAAAACTATTCATATGCCCTATGCATATACATTTTAAGTTTTCGTTTGATTTTCTCCAATTTCTATATGATTGGATTCCTAAAATCCACGTGTTATTCAATATGTTCATCGGATCATCATTTAACGCATTGAGATAATTTAAGGATGGTACTAATTAGAATTAATCCGGTTTCAGATTCTTTATTTAGGTTCATTTAGGAGAGATTAGTATTTACGGCGTCATGAGGGTGTTACTATACACCTCTGCCCTACCCTTCGGGAAATACAGGCGTGATGTTATGTTAGATTATTTTCTTTATTTATTTATTTACATTATATGATTACATTTTTAAATATTTTCATATAAAACATTTAAAAATATAAAAATAGTAGCCCACTGGCATCGGGAACAAGGTCTAAGCTAACGGTGGTCAGGGCCTCAGAAAGAGGAACTTCCTGACAATACGTGCCGTGTCCAGAAGTACCGCTTTCTGTATCAGGCCCTTGACCCAGCTGCCCAACGAGAGCCTCATCAGATGTTGGTCGAGGCTCTTGGCTGGCCTCTTGGCATTGGCCGTAACGATTATCGGCACAACGACTGCTGAGTCAACGTCCCACATGTCGACAACCTCGTATGCCAAGACTTGATACTTATTTTTTTTATCAGGGGGTCCTACGGTAGATTCTTATCCTTACTAGATTATTATTTTTACTATAACTAATATGTTGATCAGTGAATTATTCGAGATATATTAAGTTTATATTATTGGTAGTATGCCTCCGAAGAAGGAAGGCAATGTCAATTTTAAAGAGTCCTATGTCCACCTGTGGGCTTTAATAGACTGAGTAAAGAAAAGTAAATGACTAAATTAGTCTAAATAGTCAGATTAAGGTGTGTCTATCTATGAAAAATTCAAATATTTCAATGCATTTTTGTTTCAAAGTCCTTTTCCATTTGCATCGATATATCATTAATAATGGAGCCCATAGATGGCGGTAGATGCCAGTTGATATTCGGCACCGCTGCAATTTATGAGGACTGCGGTCCCGCCGGCCTCATAGGGTTTTAATTAAAGTGCTAAACGGTCACTGCATCTTTCGGGGACCGGCGAGGCTAAAGCATCCATTCTCTTATTTTGCGCTCTCTAGCTAACTTAATTAAGTTACTTTTTTCAAACACGCTGCCTGCACAATGCAGTTTGGAAATGCAATTTTAATTTTGGTACTATTGTTTGAGAATATTTTCGGTGCCACTGTGAATAGAAATATACGAGTCATTATTTAATGTTATGCAATGTGTAATAAACAGATACGTAGTTACATAAAACCTGTTGCATAGACCGCTGCTTAGTTCTATAGAAACTCGTGATACTTAAGTGTTTATTTAATTAGAAAAACATTAGTTATAAACATTTCCAATAAATCAAAATGTCACAACACTTATTTGTGATAAATATGCTATCTTTAATATTGATTATTACCTTTTTCCTGCATAAGTCGTCAACCCATATTGTTTGGAGTCATTGCCGTCGATGAATCAATACCTACTATATCAATAATATTAGTAGGTAAAGAAAATATCAATCAGATTTTCATCTGTAGAAGATAACAAAGATTATTAGAGAAGATAACACAAACAATATTTGTATCGTTTGTCGGTTTATGCGCAATCATTGAAGTTTGTTCTAATTTGATTATACCTATTGCAGCCTGAATAGGTCCTATGTGATTGATTCGATAATTGCATGATGGATTGCTAGGTACAGTGTGCTAGATCTCTGCTATTGATATTCATAGGGGTGGAATAAATACCTACGCTCCGTATTCAATAGATATGAATGGGTATTCAAGAAGAACAATACAGGGTAATCATATAACAACAAAATAATTAATTTGTGAACACGTGTAACATTTAATAATCTGTTTCGAGCTTTTGTTTCTTGATACGTTAAGCACGTTTCTGATTTTATAATCCCTAAAGATTTATCTCAAAATTCAAACTCCACGTGCAAGTTCTCCCAACATTCGGTTCAAAGGATATTAAACGGTCACAATACCGGCTGTTGTTGTTGTTTCAATTGCCCTTTTTTCGGGCAATAATGGAGCTCGAAAAATAGCGAAGAATACAAACGAGCGGCGTGTTGTGACGTGACACCTAATTCCGTTGCTTGTGTTGTTTGTAACATGAAGGAATGTTACTTCGGGTGTACCGTCTGTCAAACAATTTCCCTGTTCTTAAAGTTATTAGGATAGACGTAATACCACTGTGCAAGTTATGGATAGCTGTACCGCATGTGTGCGAGGAATAACGATGGAATTGTACCAAGTAAACTTGTGTTGTAACTTTTAGGTGACATTTCAGCATTTTCGTGAGAGTGGAATATTACTGAGTAGGTGCTTACTTAATAAATAAATACGTATATTAATAATTCCTTGTATCTATTAGCATTTTAGTATTTACCTATTAAGATGTATGCCATTTCAGACTTGTCTGAATACTTTTATACTAACTTAAGCATGTCGAAACGTTACACTGATTTTATTTTCAATTTATGGTTAGGTATTCACTCCATTAAAACATGATGACACTCTGTAGCTTTAATTGACAATATAAAGAATTTAGATAATTATTTGTATACGAATACTAACTTACGAGTGCCTATGTATGTAGGTACTTATGTCGAATTACCCGTGGCAGAAATTAAAGAGATTGGTTTAAGCGATTATTTATATGTTTTTAAATGAGCTTTATGGCACTTGAGTGATAAAATATAAAATTTTGTCATAAAATATAAATCTGGTTAGAACCTTAACAAAATGCTGACTACTTTACCGTATACTCCAATATATTAGTTTCACTAGATCCATATTCCTTACCTAGAACAAAATACCTTTGAAGGTAACCAATGCATAAATTACAGAACAGTAGCGGAGGATGGAAATAGAGCTTGCATGCACGCTCGCTGTCAAAATTTACGTGTAAATAAAGCAAATAACAACATGGCCGCCGTAGCTTACAAATCATGCGCCACTATTTGTGAGTGCGGTAAATTTGAGCTTATCTGTCGGCTGTAGTCAGCTCGTATAGTTCCGAACTAATTTAACATCTATACCTATCAAACAATTATCGATTATACAGCATTTAACATCGTATCTCTACTTAACTATCAATCAGGTTTGATGAATGATTCAACGTAAATTGAAGTAACGCACTCGTTATTTTTAAATATAACATACATAGTCAGCCCATTATTGTCCCACTGCTGGGCACGGGCCTCTTCTCAGAATGAGAAGGGTTTAGGCCTTAGTCCACCACGCTGTCCTGGTGCGGGTTGGCAGGGTTGGTTTAATTTTTAAACATGAAACTAAAATCTATATACCATTTAAACTTCAGTATTCTTCCAAACTGTTCTGCACGATAAAAATGGAGTATACAGAAAAGCTTTCCAGAAAATGGGCATGTATGATTCGATCCAAATCCAATAGTCAGAGTAAATGCAAGACGCGCTCCTAGAGTACATCGCTTTCGGCAACTAACTTCGTTTGAGCAAACACTCCGGCTAAGAACTCTTCGCCCACTTGGCTCTCGCTTCCACTTGGTTTGCAGAACCTACTAAGTTCTCTATAAGAATATTCGCTGCCGTTTTAGTGCTCTCAGGCTTAATTAAAAACTTCGACTTCGAGATGCCTTTTCAATTACCGTTAATTATTTTAATCTCTAAGTATCTTTAGAGTACCGGCGTTCATTTTTGTCGGAGGCAAGTTTTGTCGGCGTCGATAGGAGTGCAACTATTCGAGAAGTAATTTAGTTAGAAATGCTTAAGTTTATATAGGGTAAAGGATAGATACAAGGAGATAAAGAATCTTCAGCTTCGGTGTCACGGCTAAGCGTAAGTGGACTTAAGTTTAGGGTCGTAGCAAAATTTATATGCAATCTAGCGCTGTAGCCTGAAGTTCAGAGCGCCAAAGGACGAGGACTCTAAGTTTGTTAATTTCACATAGTGGTTGGCATGCAACAAACTTTATCAATCTATACGTCGCTAACTTTATAATTCGACTCTAGTAACGTCGTATTCTATAGTGGCTTTAAACATGATACCTACAAAGTTGGATCTTTTTACTTCCACTATCGTCCAATAATATCCTCTAGAATTAAAATTTCTCAGGAACCATTTTAACTCTCTTTTCAGCGCTAGTTTTCTGTAGTGAAAGGCAATCAAAAGGCTAACGGCTTCTTTTTGAAAAGTTAGTACTTAGGTGCTGGAATCGGATAAAATAAAATACTTGAACTGCTTGCAAGACTGCGGAATGGATGCCAGTTATTTGATATTGAAGGTAAGATCATTATTGTAGGTAATTTGAACAACCTACTTAGTATAAAAAATAATTATGGACTAACGGACGAGCACAATGTAACAATAAATTCCATATGTAATTGAATACGAAAGGGATTGAAAATTGTAGATAGGGGCTTTTAAAACGGTTGTTTGTTACATGTTCACGTATCTGCTAAACGGCGACGAAGAAGAATATAATAAAGGCGAGATTTACGATACGAAAATCTTTACATACGATATAGGACCTGCTACGAAAATGGAGTATAGTATATTTGCATAATATTTCTGATACGGAACCGAGGAAGTATCCCTTTTGCGTGTGTGTGCCCGGAATATTACGACCTTAGCCTTAAAACCGTATAAGCGTTCACATCGACACAAAAAGGTACGACGATCCCGCACTTGTGGGAATACCGGGATTAGATTAAGCGAGATACGTGATGTGATTAGCGATACGGATTATTTTCTGTGTAATGCTGACGTACATTGGTTATTTTATTGGTCGTGCAGTCTGCCTAGTATGAGGTGGCTGGATTCCCAAGGCGGGAAAAGTACGGTTGGGTTATTTGTAAGGAAGTTCCCAGTATGAGCTCAAGCTTTGGAATTGTTCCCTACTAAGTACGAATGGCTTGCCCTTATCAAACACAAACCTTTACCGGTCAACTTTGGGTGGACAGCCTTAGTCTACCTTTTCGGGGAATTCGGCGTATAATGTGTTGTGTACATGGGGTAATTTGTTGCGTAGCTTGCACTTGTATGTCCACGGAAGGTAAGCGCAGGTAGCGACGAGGCCCGACGTCCATCCTCTCACCCCGGGGACTTATTCCCGCAATTTATTTCTCCCCGTGACGTCGGGACTTTCATTCTGAATAGTTTCGCCTGTCGCCAATCCCATTTGTATCGTGTGAAGCGTAAACTTTATTCCCTTACCCAAAACAGAGTAGTCAGTCAACGAAATGTGAAAAGATTCTGAAGTTGTCTTTTCCTTTTGAGTCGTGCTGTTAGCTTTTATCCTATATCAACTGTGGAATCACCTTCTTGCCTGGGGGAATAAGACTTCATTTTATTTCCTTTCTATAAACTGAGAAGCGACAAATAAATTAAACGTCAGAAGGATAGTGTAGTGAGAATACAAAAAAACAACGTATAAATGTATTCTAGATCTAACTCAGTTAAAACATTTTTGTAGGAACAAATAATTTCATCAAATATAATTGGCAGACCCATTTAGAAGCGTTGCTGGGTGAAACGAAAAAATCTACTGACATAAATAACAATAAATCTAATAAACCGCTAAGCCGGCCTCAGTATACAGCTGGCTGTAGGTAGCAGCCCCACCTAGTGATGGACGACCCGCATTCGTTTCCCAGCACACAGATAAGCCTGAGGCGGGATTTTGCCCACCATCTGCTTGCTAGATTGCCTTTGTCAGTCGAGGCCCGCGAACACCGAGAGCATACGAACACACCAGAGGTAACTATCTGTCTGACGCAAGTTACTAGTTAGTTCTAGTGAGTTTAACGCCGCTGGAACATAGTTGTGTTATTATCAAGTGAGACCGCACTGGAACAAAGGCGCCACCTGCCCGTGAACTGCTTTAAACTTGTCTAACTAATTCGAAATGCTATCGTGACGAAGTTTTGACTTTGGGGTATCAAGTTTCTGTGATTACTCAGCCAGCAACTACCTGTTTCAGTCATTTCGATTTCCATACAATGTTGAGGCTACTTATGTGTGAAGGACTGTAACATTCTCATGAATAAAGTTATCCTTTTCACTGAGCATAATATGTTCAAAGATATCGTAGAGAAAGCGAAAAAAGGTTGCATTAATTTATCAGTGTAGATAGTCTGGTATCAGGAAGGCAGGTACATATTTCTTGCCGTGACAGTATTATATTGTTCGTGTGATCAGATAATTCGGAAGTGTTTGCTGGGCCCGGCCGGCCGGCCACTCGTAAATTTTACCTTTTATGAGCCATTATATTGGCGATAATTCCGGCGGGCGTGCCCGTTACATGAACATTTTGGACTGGAAAATATCCTATTTTATATCTAACAAACAATGTTATTTCTAAGCTGCCCAAGGGTTTTTAAAACATGAGTGTTAATCGTGATATTTATTACGAGAAGTCAGTTGAAATTTAAAGTGTTCTACAAAAAGAGAGAGTTTTAATCTCAAGTATTAGACCGAGTGTATAGCTGTTCGAGCTTATTTTAGGCTTAGAAAAAACACGACCTACATAAGGAAAATGACAAAACTTTATATTTGTGTAGTTTATTTTTTTAATCGAAATAACGTCGCTGTCCTACGTTGACCTATATTTCGATCAAAGAGCAGACCTCTGTCACTATTCTATTTATTTTAAAAATAAACAGCTATTAAAACCAGTTCTTAATACCTATAGTATAGGACTGAAAAATATTTCCTTGTCGTTGCCATTATTCTGAAGGAAAAGTGCGGCCAGTAAATTGCGGTCTTAAGAGCCACCATCAACTGCCTAGCCTTTGATGTTTGTCATTCGCAAGCTTAACGGAGCAGAATCTATTAAAATAAGAAAGAGCTGCAGCTGCTGTAAATTTGTTCATACAAATTGTACTAATCGAGATCGAAGCTCGGCAGAATTAACGGCTTGGGTCGGTACTAGATTTGGTTCTAAGCCCGCTATTAAGTGTATGTATTGCGTACCTAAACTACCGTTTAACAATGTATATTAGTTACAATAGTAGTTGGCAGCTAAGCCGTTAGGAGTCTAACAGCAAAATGGTATGGTAATGAGAAAACAGTCGCGGCTCCGGCGATTACTCTAAGATCCGATAATGCCGTCGTTTTTCTTCTATAATCCTGAAAAAGTGATGCAGCCCGGGCATTACGCGAATGGCTACAAAAACGATTCCCTGACTAATATAAATAAAACCTTTCGGATTCCTGTTTTAAATCCAATTGTTAAAGCTTGGGAGAATTCGGTATTGGATAAATTTATTATCAGGCGCAGACCGACCGTTTTTTCTACAAAATATTGTGAATAAAAATGTGTATTATTATTATGTCTGGGTTTTTCGATTATTTAATATGCGGTTTAGACATATTCTAAATTAATTTTGGTGAAGAAAAGGATAGCAATGGTTTTATTTTTGGTTTTATTGTAGTTTATGTACCTAGGTATGATGTAACATAATATTTAATCTATTAGATTATTGGATATTGATTTGTGTTATAAAAAAGTTAGATAGTTTTATTTGATATGCCAGTGACTGAAGGAATATATTGTTGGCTCTTTAAAGAGACACGGGTCACGACACACGATCTTTACTAATTAAGAACGAAAATAAGATGAAATAAGTTAGATCATTTATTGACAGACTAAACACAGAATTAGGTCACCAGAATACAGCCTTCTTCGTTGTGGACGGTCGAGAAAAACTAGGCACAAACTGAAAAAATAGAGCCAAGTAATTAAGTAAGCCACGGGATTCCACTTAATTCATTGATCAAGTCCATTTCAGTATTCACGAGTATTAATGGGTGAAAACTTTACTCTTATAGCAAAATTGGAAAACGAAAACGAGTAAAATTGAATTGGTACAAATAGTAATTTGTAGTAAAAACGTACGTGATTATAGAAACGTAGGTACCTCTTTATGGAATCCGTTTAATAGGGTGTGGATATAATCGGCTATCCCTTATTAACATAACATAACATCATGCCTTTTATTCCCCGGAGGATTCGGCAGAGGTGTTTTTTAGTACACCTTCGTTGTCCCATGTAATAGGGAGCGAGCCTATCGCCTATTGCCATCGACCGTGTAAAAATCCAAACTCCGGGCTGCTACTGAGAAATTCCTAATGGAAAAATC
This sequence comes from Amphipyra berbera, assembly GCA_910594945.2. Taxonomy (NCBI): domain Eukaryota; kingdom Metazoa; phylum Arthropoda; class Insecta; order Lepidoptera; family Noctuidae; genus Amphipyra; species Amphipyra berbera. The sequence continues at coordinate 9,017,840 of OU343122.1, read as the reverse complement.
TAATAACACTTTGCCCGACCTGGGGATCGGACCCAGGATCCCATACTCAGCAGTCGCGCTTGCCACCACTAGACTAACGAGGCAGTTATTATCCCTTATTATTTCTGTAATCGTCGTAAACTCGTAAGTAGGTAATGAGTTGGGTACTAAACCAGATACTTAGTAGCAGCATCAGGTAGATGCTTGATATCATAATACAAAAGGCGATCAGATTGAGAAACTTAATTAAAAAAAATGTCTACTAATTTTCAGCTGTAGGCCAATACATACATACATACATAAACTCACGCCTTTTTCCCATGGGGGTAGGCAGAAACTATAGAACGCCACATGACCCTTTCATACCCCTTTCGCTTCATCCACATTCATACATCTTGTCATACACGCACGCCGGTTGAGAGTACTACGCACCTGACCTTTGTGAAGAACATCACCAATAACATCGATGTATGTCCTTCTAAGACGTCCTCTACCGGCGTTTCCATTGACATCCGCCTTATAAATTCCTTTTGTTAATCGCCGTTCACTCATTCTCTCAACATGACCAAACCACCTAAGCATACTAATTTCAATTTTTGTCACTACATAATCTTTTAACCGCAACTTTGTCTAATCTCATCTGTAGGCCAATGTCTTGTTAAATAAATAAACAACAAAAATCGTTAATGTTTACAATCTGTGTAATCAACAAATGTAACAGGAAAAGCCTTGACTAATTTTATAATCATTACTGATGACCTTTTCCCATTTAATGCCGTGAATTTGCCTCCCCTTTCTCGAGCCATTTTTCCCTGTTTTAAGCGAACCACATCTAGATTTTTCCTGCGACCTTTTTCGAGTTGTCTCCTCTAGTATTTGATCAGCACTTCTGCCGTCTCTCGGCAACTATTTTGACTAATAGACACTACAGTCAACAGCTGAAACCAATTTTCGGCCACCAGCCGACCATAATATATGCAGATCTCTATATATACAATATCGGCATATATGTTCAGTCGTAATCAAGGCATATTAGCATAAAACGGAATTGACAAAGGCCGTCTAACTAGTCTCATCAGCCAGTAGATCTCATTTGTACACCAATAATGAACTTGCTATTACGTTTGTTTGAAGTAGGCTTATCAAATAGTGTCTCATTAAATTGCTATAGGACATCTTAATTGATGGGTTTACTGAGGTTGTCCTTTAGATGAGGGCTTTAAGGGATGGGATGTTTATAAAATCAAAATCAAAAAATCAAAATCAAAAATTTTTATTTCACATAAACCAATACAGGTGCTTATGAAACGTCGAATTTAGGTGCACGGTTCCAATTAGTTGTTTCCTATGGAGAAGAGCCGGCAAGAAACTCCATGGTTATACATTATATAACCATATGGAACCATATGGTATATGGAACGTAAATAGAGGAAGTGGTTGTAAATTAACTGGTGTTAGGAGTGTGCTTCAGTGATTACTGTGTCGCTTTGCCGTCGTATAGAAAATGAACGTACAGGCCCATTTCTTTCTCCCACACTACACTGCCATGTTTCAAACTTCGTGGTCGCAAAAGCGCGGCATTAAGTAAGTCTATCCAGTCTTCTTCTTTTCGTGTGGTTAGTGACTAACCTGGTGTCAGAGTTTATGCCGCTAATGGGCCTCTGACTTGGCTTCACATGCCGTCGAGAAATATCTCTCAGGCATGCCGGCCGGTTTTCTCATGATGTTTTCCTTCACTGTTTTTAAGCAAGTGCAATAATTATACAATACGCAAATGAATTCGAAAAGTCAGAGCCTTGGGTTCGAACTCAAGATCTATGACTTGGCAGTCCGACGGCCACACCACTAGGTTATCACTGCTTACCATATCTATCCAGTATTTACCATATTATAGTATTGAGAACTATTGAAAAAGAAGTAAGAATTGTTGAGAATATTTTCTCAAAGATTATAGAGTGGAAACTCCTCGGGATTTGCTTATCATGGATGGAATATAAGCAGCCTGCCTAAAACTTAATACCAACATAAAAATAGAACATATTTTTTTGTAATATTTGTATGACAAATAGTTTAGCAGACATAACTCTATTCGTTTCCACGAATATTGAGCCAGTTCCATCCCTTTTATTTGGTTGAGCGCGCTGAGTACCCTTACGTCCTCTACGGCTCAACGTTGTAGTGGTTATGGAGATTTCCAGTTAGTTAAACTCCCCAGTTTTCATTCACAAATCAATCTTAATACGCAAATAAAAAAAGAAGTCTGGCGAACAAAACAAAACGTTTACCTTCATGAAGGTCCTCTTTAACCTGTTCAAAATAATGAATTAACAATGTAATTTGTCCATAGAATGGACCGGGGTTGGCCGGTGTGGTCTACCTAATGACCGGCGCAAGCGTTACGCTTCAATGTACCGCCGCAAACCAATTTATATTTTGTCCTTAAAAATAAATTGTTAAATAAATTAATTCACCATTCGAGTTTATATGCCTTACCTAATTAAACAATGTAAATTCTACATTATCAAGGCGACCTGTTTCACTTTTATTGCTTTCGTTCCGTGACTCCGCTCCCGTGGCTTTCAAGATAGGCAAAATTTGTTGTTTAGGTTTTACTACGTTTGCTTTAGTGCTTTTCTTCGTCTTTTGTAAGATGTAGGAATCAACTTAGAGTGTAGACAGCTGTAATTCAACTGCAGACATTTACAAATAGGTGATATGATGTATTTGTAATGAGAATCGCAACTACAAGACAAGTTTCCGTCGGTGCAGCCATCTTAGTATTATAGTCCGACTGCATGCTTTTGCTTTCAGCCGAAAAAACATGCATAATGATGTTCAATATTTAGCAAATAACCTTAGTATTTTTACTATAAAAACAGCTTTGTTTTACCGGAAAGATCGTTACTAAAATAAGAAAGATGGTTCTTGTACAAACAACGTTTTTTGTCTTGTTAGGACCTTAAAATATATGACAAAAACCTTGTTTGCCCGCATCTTTGTTTTTAGTTAGATACCAGAATTATTTCATAAAAGCTGTCCTTTAGTTATACAGATATTTGTAGGTACTTCTTATTTAGTTCTTAGGGTAAGGAACATGCAGATGTTTATTTTTCTTTGACATCTTTTCCATAAAATATAAATTCTCATAAGATATCAGATGTGATGTGTGCAGTGATCCTACCTACTAGGTGACAAATATTGGGTAATTTGTTGCCCCTAGACATTAGGAAGGAACTCAACAAACTTAGATTAATTAACCATGAAAATGGTTTATTGTTTTAACAAGTTTTCCTTATCTACTAGTGATTGGAACCTCCTTTTAAGCAAATAAAGCCTGTGTTATAACTCCAATACACATTATAATGACATTGGAATTGCCAGAAATTATCAAACGAACCCGTGACTGTTATTATTGTCAATTCCATTCATTGACTTCTTAATTTTTTTGATTGAATTTTATTTATTACTTTTTGTTAGGAGATGCTTCAACAATATTATCCAAAATCGCAAGAAAGGAGATTCAGTTTGTTTTTAAGATTTTATCGACAGTATTGTCCACCTTTGCAGGTTGGTGAAAACACTTAAATATCTATTAGGGACATAGTGATAGGGTCACGATAACTATAACTAAGTCAATATTAGTTGATGATGACGCACTTAAGGCTTTTAGCTGTTATTAAATGGAACTTAAGATCATGCTTCTTGTGGTACATGTGTCAGTGTAATGCAAATATTTGATGGGTTCTTATGGTTTGTTGTTATGATTTTCGCTGCCATAACAAAACCGGGAATTTCCACGTCTTAGATAAAAATGTGTTGACGTTTCAGGTTTTCTATTTTTTATTATTATTATTTATTTATTTATTAAAGGAAGTTTACAAAAATCTTAAACCAAGTACTATGCCCCACAAAACCGTTTTCACGGTTTGTGGGGCAGATTTATGTTAGATAGATGGTTAGTTTTTTGTCTATTCTTGGAGAAATATTTCCTTAAGTAGAAATCTGAATATAATTAATATGTATCCCCAGTATATATCACTTTAAAGCGAAGTGACAGTGACAGCACGAAATTAACGGCAACTTAAAATTGAGGGAGTATTTGGCTTTATACGAATGCAAACTTCAGGAACATCGCACACTCTATTTTCAATTATTTTTTCTTAAGGGACACTATTCCTTTACTAGATTTCTCTTGAATTTTGGGTGCAATACATACCTAAGTAGGTAGACATAATAATCCAGACACGCAAGTCAAGTATTACGTATGCACGCCATTCATGAAAGAAATGGGTTCGTATCCGCGACATTTTATGCAGAAAAACTGTAATAGCCACTGCATCACCGATTGATGTCTCAAGTAAAAACAATTAAGTACAACAATTATCTAGTACATTTTAATTTGGTTGAGAAAGAAATGAAGACATAAGAATGACATAAAAAGTATTTTTTAATGATTCGCAGTAAGCGCCCTGGGTGATTCGAGAAGTATCCGGTCAAGAGGGACAGCCGCTCACGCAATTAATTCCCCATTTTGTAGAGTGCTTCGGGCAATTTGGGGCCCTCAATAATTTAATTATGTGCTTTTTCGCGAATTATATTATCTATGAATTATTTAATATTCGGATTTGATTATGAATTTTAGGAGCTTGATGATTTATAATTTATGATGAATAAGACCGAGGATCTAGAGAAGGAGGAAAATGGAAAATTAGAAGTGGATAGTCCAATAAAAGCATTCATTAAACAGCTTATATTATCTTTACTTATTTATAACTTTGAATGTCAATGTAAAAAGTTTGCTAACATAAATTATTTGAATGATAATAGGAATACATTTAAATGGAAGTGTTTTCTAATCTTTTAATCTGATTTTTACGTCCAGTTGCCTAAATTAAATGGTAAAAATTATCAGCCCTGAAATTCTATATCTTTAATGTGAGAACGTGCAAGTGGAAAAGAGATAAAAGAAAATAAGTTTAAAAAGGATGAGCAAGTTCACAAAACAAGAAAGAACAGAAATCAAACTCCTAACAACCTGTGGAAAAGATCTCGCACAACGACGTTATACCTACTATGTTCCTGCGTGGTTCTCGGAAAAGCATTTGTGACTCCGCAAAAGGAAATGCACATGGGTGTTGCAAAAGGCTACTAAGGGTTTTGTTCAAAATGATGGGGCTGTAGTAACTTTTTGTGGGTTTATAACAAAATATCGCGGTCACCAATCCATTTTCCGAGCATAGTGATTTTGGGAATGCGGGCCGTTCTATTAGGAGATGACTTATGTTCAGCAGTGGGCAACTAAGGGTTGATTTGATAACTTGATAACATTATCATGTGTCACACAATACGTGTAGAGTTTGTTATCTTCTGAGACTGGATCTTCTGTATTACTTTTTGTACAGAAAGGTTTACAATGTTGGGAAGTCTCGTCATAAATTTGGCGGCTCGGACAGGCGGTTTCCTTCCGTTGACGCATGCGCATTGCGCACTGCACTCGAGCGCCTCAACTTTTTATTTTAAACTTCCGCAAACCCGCACACGCTTTCGTTTTGAGCTAACAAATGAATATTCTAGCTTTATCAGGTAGTTTCTGGTTTCATGCTCATCTAAAAATGGATGAAGAATATTGTATGATGGCTCTTCTGTTTATTATTTCGTGAAAGTTTTATAAGTTAAGTCGTGGTGCGAGGATGTTGTGGAGTTTAAAACTGATTCCCGGTCGAAGTTTTAAAATCTAAGTAGATTTTTTTAAACAAAATATTTAAATATATCGACTTAGTTCCAAATTATATCATCGATAAACTGCATGCAGACAATTGATAATAAATAAATCCTTATGTTTTAAGATCGGCTAATTAATGGCGGTTTGAGTTGCAGAAGTATGATGAGTGTCGCTCTGTATAAAATTCAGACGCATCTGTTGAAAACGGAGATCGATTCCATGCACATTTGGGAAAAGGTTAGGCTAACAATAAAATTCGTGTCATCATCACCCAGAATATAGGAGCAAGTTTTAACAAGAGAGGAGAGTTTTGGATATACAAGGTTAGTCGGAAAGGGGGTACTAAGCCGCGGGCCACATAAAGTATCACTGATGACTATTTTAAAGCAGGTGTTAAAATTTCAAAATTCGATTAATTTTTTTTCCATTAAAAATATATTGTTATTTTAGTTTTTTCGAAAATTCTTCATCCCTGCTTTAGTTATGAATTCAGAAAATGGGGTTTCTAATCCGTGACCCCAAATATGACCTAAAATATAAACACAGCTGATCATAGCTGAGGATAGATAGAATTTATGTATTTTTTATGAAATCTTTGAACAGCTATTTCTCTTAAACTATTGAGTTTTGGGGAAAGTTGTAGAACAAAAGTTATCCATTGTTATGGGTACTTTAATACCCTTTCGGCTTAGTACTCCCTTTCCGACTAACCTTGTAGTAACCGGGCATGCCTTGTTGGTCCAGTGGTCGCAAGCGCGACTGCTGAGCATGGGGTCCTGGGTTCGACCCCAGGTCGGCCAAAGTGTTATTGGGTTTTTCCATTAGGAATGTCTCAGTAGCAGCCCGGAGTCTGGATTTGTACCCGGTTAATGGGAATAGGCTCACCCTCTATTACATGGGACTTATACATAACTGGCGAATCGAGGGTGTACTAAAAACACCTCTGCCGAACCCTTCGGGGAATATAAGGCGTGATATTATGTTAGGGGCCATTCAAATATTACGTAAGCACGAAAGGGGGGTGAGGGGGTCTTTGCTTAGCTTATTTTTGATGACATGGGGGACGGGGGTGTCCAGATGATGATTACGTCAGCAATTTTTATTTATTTACTTATTTTTCTAGACTTGAAAACTCTACTCCTGTAAAACTGTCTGTGTGAACTCTACTCGGCTCATGTATGTATGCTCATAAAGAAACATGAACAGATTTAAAAAAAATACTAATGTTTACGAAAGCATAGGAGGGGGGGGGGTAAAAGCTTTGCTTACTTTTGCTGACAAGGGGGAGGTGTGGGTCAAAAATTACTAAAATTCTGCTTACGTAATACTTGAATGACACCTTATGTGAACCGGGCATTGGATAAATAAATGCAATTACGTACCGATATTAACGGCTTCAGTTTCAGGGTAGCAATTAGTCACTTAACGTCTAATGTAACAGGATCTGTCTCGTTTCCTAGCCGTTTGCATGCACGGGAAACAGCCATTAAAAGTTGCAATTGACTTGAACATTGGCACTGGAGTTGGGATTAGTTCCATGAACTAAATCATTTATCTTTCAAAAGTGTGCTCTTGTACGTTCTTAGCAGTTGCAGTTGCGACGTGCTGGCGCTTCGGAACTGTTTTGTAGGTACATACTTTATTGATTTTTAACTTCCATCGCAAAAAGAGGGGTGTTATAATAGGTTTGACTCGTTTGTCTGTCTGTGGCATCGTAGCTCTCAAACGAATAAACCGATTTCAATGTGGTATTTTGTTTGTCTGATAGTTGTGTGTTTAATTGGGATGGTTCTAAGATATGTTTGATGACAATCACTTCAAAGATTTCAAAGTTTTTAATTTAAGTTTAGTACATAAAAGTAGTGTACCTAACCTATTCTGTATTTCTATATTTTAATACTGAACGACATTGGTAAAAGGATTAGAATCCCTACTAAGTTAATTCTGCTTATAAAAGTCATGGCAACAGCAGAGATGTAAGAGCTTCTTGCTGTCTAGGATGCTTATGCATAGTTTAGCATGGACATGACAAAGTTAATGGGCAGTAGGCAAGTTAATCTTCCACATAGCTTTGTTTATACAAGGTTAGTCGGAAAGGGGGTACTAAGCCGCGGGCCACTTAAAGATGGCTATTTAAAAGCAAGTGTTAAAATTTCAAAATTAGATAATTTTTATTTGCATGAAAAAATATTTTTATTTTAGTTTTTTTTTTAAATACATACCTGCTTTAGTTATGAATTCAGAAAATTAAGTTTTTAATTCGTGACCCCAAATATGACCCAAAATGTAAACACAACTGATCATAGCTATGGACAGATAGATTTTAGCATATTTTTTACGAAATCTTTGAAAAGCTATTTCTCTTAAATTATCGAGTTTTGGGGAAAGTTGTAGAACAAAAGTTATCCCTTATTATGGTTACTTTAACACCCTTTCAGCTTAGTACCCCCTTTCCGACTAACCTTGTATAGTTTTTTTAAATAAATAAACTTAGCCAATTCACGGCTAGACATTAGCCTCTCACAAGTTGCACGACAACACGTAGTTTTCAGCCTTTTTTATCAAGTCTTCACCAGCTATTGTATTTACATGTAAAAGATAAGTACTTACACAGTATAAATTAGTCCCCGACGATACCAGAATTCAAAAAACTTATCTTACCTTCGTAAAGTTTAAGAGGCATCAATTAACTTTATCATTTCAATAGGTGACAAGTTAATGACTTACTAGAAATTATATTATAGCAGTGATAGCCAAGTGGTGTGTCCAAGTCATAACACAGATTACGTAGTAGTTACTACGTAAGTCATAGGTCTCGAGTTTGAACCCAAAGTACGCACCTCTGACTGTTCGGATTCATGCGCGTATTGTATAATAATGATCATTTGCTTGAAAACGGTGAAGGAAAACCGTGAGGAAACCGGCATGCCTGAGAGATATTTCTCGACGGCATGTGAAGCCAAGTCAGAGGTCCACGGGCAGCATAAAATCTGACACCAGGTTAATCAATAACCACGCAAAAATAAGAAGACTAGAAATTATACATGAATTATCTTTAAAATGATGTATTCATAGCAACATTATAAAACAAAATTTACAGGATACGAAGAACAAAAATACGTTTAGAAAATTACCTAATTTGTTTTTGGATAATCGCGCAGTCGTATCATGATGCCCTCGTGAATATTTACAGAGTCATAACGCTTCAAAAAGCAGTAACGTAAACAAATAATGTACTTATGTGTAAGGTGGCTCTTAAGCAGGTCGATACGTGCGTTACGCGTGATAGGATCAACAACGGGACGCTTCGGTGCGCCAAAAAGCGCGTAAAGTGATTCTTGACTGCGTAGAAAATTATATATATGACAAGCTGTGCCCGCGGCTTCGCTCACGTGAAAAATGTCCTAATACATCATTTACATACATAAACTCACGCCTTTTTTCCATGGGGGTAGGCAGAAACTATAGAACGCCACATGTTACGACCCTTACATACTCCTTTCGCTTTATCCACATTCATACATCTTGTCATACACGCACGACAGTTGAAAGTACTATGCACCTGTCCTTTGTGAAGAACATCACCAATAACATCGATGTAACTATGTCCTTCTAGGACGTCATTTAGTCACAATAAAAATCGAAAGTGATGTAAGTGTTCTTATGAAATATTCTGAAGTCAGCGTGATGGTTCTTGATTTAAAATGATATTGATGACAAGCCCGTCACTTATCTTTAAAATTGTAACATTTCATAAATAGGTATCTGTTGTAGAACATAACCTCAATGTACACATAATGTTATACTGCTCACCAGCAGTACAGAATAGCGTTATAATTTTTACCGTATAACCTGAACCACTCTTTAATGGACATTTTTGCCAAGTTTCAACTAAATCTGTACAGTAATATTAGCGTGAAGCTCAAACATACAACCAGACAAATATATAGAAATACTAAAAACTTTTGTTTCGGCATCAGTGTCGTTCCTAGTACACGTAGCAATTATTATTTTTCAAAAATATTCGCTGTACAGTTTTTCCTTCGTTACGTTTTTATTAGGTATATGTATGGATATACTACAGTTTTTTTAAAGGTATTGAGATTTAAAATACAGGACGAGTTGGCGTGTATTACGTGTCGTGATGTACTGCTGACATAGATTTACCCTGCATGGGAAACATTTGGATTCAATAAAAAAAATTACAAGAAGTAAACATGTTATGTGGTCTTAACGTTCATTTTAGCGCCCCGAGAAAAATGACCGCGCGGCGAGCGATACCGCGCAATTCACTCGGGGCGCTAAAATGCTTCACATTCAGAACACATGTAATTTTTTTTTTTACTGAATCTTAAATTATCCCGTGCACAGTTAATCTATGTCAGCAGTACATCACGAGATTTGAAGGAAATACATGATTTCGTTTACACCCTGTATTGTATGGTAGGTACGCATATTGGGGAACTGTAAGAAAATGTCGTTAAGAAGTTCCCAAGTATTTTGTGAATAAACAATAACAAATAAATCGTCAGTTCCTGTAAAAGTTAAACTTCTAACGCTCCTTTATGACAAGACATCACTTCCTAGTAAACTTGGTAATGTACCTTATTTATTTATGTACCTACAACTCAAGTTTTTACTAGGATTGCTTGTTATGCAGTACTCAGCGACTCTTGCTGACTTCTACTGTTATTTACATACATTTCAATAAAAAAATTATAAAGAGCAACGTTGAATATCCAAGTTCAATAATTTTATGGGTGGAGGAGCCATATTGAGCGAGAAGCAACAATTTAAAAGTTGTGCATTAAATTTATAGAGTGCTTTAGCAGAAGTACTGTAGTGGAAAAGTGAAAATAACTCCGCACGGTGCAATTACACTGTCGCTAAATTATTATTTCCGGAATAATATTGTTTGGCAATAAAATGTTTGTTCAATAACAAATTTTATTTCAGTTTTATGTTTTGATGTTTATATTCAAAATGTATTTTCATCCCATTTATTCGAAAAGGACGACTTGGTTCGCCTTTAAGTGCACCCAAAGGTGGTGTTTTCTATAAGAAACTTTTAGCGGGCAGTAATGAGTTTTTAATCCTCTTTATAAGTGCGCCGCAAATATCTTTGCCGCGCACTTTTTGAATTTGGAACAATTTTCCTCAAAATGAGCCATATTCGGACATTATTTCAAACACGCAGAATATAAAATCTGCAACAATCTCTATTCCTAATAAAACTGTAACAATACATTTTCATAATTGCGAAAATGTCTTAAATGTAAATATGTTTTTAGTTGTTTTATTATTAGATATGTACTATTTAATTTCAATTTAGTTGTTACTCTATGTTTTATTAAATAATAATATTACAATAAAATATGAGGCGCCTTTTATTTTCTCATAGTGGGTGATGAAAAGTAGAGTGTATCACTCGGGCGCAAAATATATTTTTGGCTCGGGCGACGTAGTTTGAATTTCTCGCTACGTTCAGGATTCTACTAAAGAATCCCTCGCTACCCTCGGGATTCTACTCTAGAATCCCTCAATTCGCTCTGGATTCAAACAAGCGCCCTCGCCGTAAAATATTATTTTGCTCCCTTATGATACAATCTACTATTTAGTATTTGTGTGCCCGCTTTCCGTTGGGAGGTGAGCAAATATGTCATCACGAAAGAGTTAGTTTATAAGAGCGTAAATAGACTCTTCTTTTACTTGTTCTGTTCTGCTTGCTCTGTTCTGTTTTGCTCCAACCATGTTGGGGTAAGCTTCCAGTCTAACCAGATGCGGTTGAATACCAGTATTTTATACGGAGCGATTGCCATCAGACCTCCGTAACCCAGTTACAGGGCAATGCCAATATCCTTAGGTTGTCAGTATTTCGGGTTTCTGACTTCCCGTAACGACTGTCATATGTATTCGTATGACACCCGGGACTTACTGTTTAACGTGCTCTCCGAAGCACGGAGGGGTCTCGATGTGGTAACGATCGGTCACCCTCGCAAATCGTATGTTCCGCGCTGTTGGTAATTAGCCACGACCCTCTTCTTTAACTTGTACCCGCTAAAAAACCATTGAAGATGGATCCGCAATTGTAATTTTTTTACTAAAACCGAAATTACCGATCATTATATCGGATAGGTCAAATCACCCGTTAAATAAATAGGCCTCAGCGTGACACATAACGCGTTAAATTGCCATTTTTATGTAAACATCACTACCTTAATTCCTTGGTACTTACCTACATAAAAAGTGCCACAGGTTTTTAACCCAGTGGTTTCCGGTTACGACGCCGTCCACTCGATGGCTCCCATGGGTGTCGTAAGGGCGAAGTAAGGGATTATGTCAGGGACTGAAGGACATCTACCTGTGACCTAGTAACACCATGCCGTGATTATCAATTCCGCCTAGTACAGTCATGAGCACCAACTTGCATACACGTAGCGAAATTCAAGAGATTTTCTCCCTAAATACTACATACTGTGACGGGTGGTGGCTGACTGGCGGGGTTCCGGGCCTATCAAAGGTCGGGCACACTGCAGATCGGCCCTCTCGCACCGCTGCAGTTGCCAAGCTAAGTGTTCACCTGTTCAAGAAGACCCTGGACTCCTCGCATTGTACGAACTACGCCCTGTCGATATCTGTAATTTTTAATTAAAATATAGGTATATAGTGTACGGTTACAAGTGTTATTCTTTGTCCTCCCGTAAGTACACGCCTGCTAAATTTTATGTGCACATGCTAATCTTAAAGCCACCCTAAAGTGTTACAATACATACATACAATCACGCCTGTTTCCCATTGGGGTAGGCAGAGACTATAGATTTCCACCTGCTATGATCCTGACACACCCTTTTTGCTACATCTACATTCATTATCCTTCTCATGCATGCTCGTCGGTTTAAGGTGCTACCAACCTGGCGTTTTTTGAGAACGTCCGCGATTTGTTCGTGGTACGTTCGCCGAGGTCGGCCCCTTCCAACTGTTCCATCCACACTCGCCCTGCACACTTGTATGGTTAATCTCTATCTCTAAATACTCTATACATCTCTAAATACTGATTGAGTTTATAAAATATTTTATATGCCATATTTAAGATTTCCTTTACAATTCCTTCCTTAATTTACTTTAAGTTAAGTGTAAGTATGGGTACAATACAAGTTGGTACTCATGAATCTATACTAATATTATAAAGCTGAAGAGTTTGTTTGTTTGTTTGAACGCGCTAATCTCAGGAACTTCTGGTTGGAATTGAAAAATTCTTTTTGTGTTGCATAGTCCATTTATTGAGGATGGTTATAGGCTATATAACATCACGCTACGACAATAGGAAAGGAGGATAAATGTTTTTTTTGCAAAAACTGGAAAAAAATCCACACGTGCGAAGCCGGGACGGGCCGCTAGTGTACCTATAGTAGTGATTATCGGAAAACTTCAGAGGAGAAGGATCGTGGTTGTTTCTTGCCTATATTATTATATGATGATCTGACCAATATTTTCACCGTTTGAAATAAGTTTTTTCTATATTTGTGCGTACAGGTTGTGTACTTTTATACAAGGTTAGTCAGGAAGGGGGTACTAAGCCGAAAGGGTGTTAAAGTACCTATAATAAGGGATAATTTTTGATCTACAACTTTCCCCAAGACTCGATAGTTTAAGAGAAATAGGTTTTTAAAGATTTCGTAAAAAATATGCCAAATTCTATCTGTCCATAGCTATGATCAGCTGTGTATTTAGGTCATATTTGGGGTCACGGATTAGAAATTTAATTTACTGAATTCATAACTAAAGCAGGTGTTTTTTTTTTTGAAAAAACTTAAATATAAATCTTTTTGCATGCAAATAAAAATTATCGAATTTTAAATTACAACACTTTGTTTAAAATAGTCATCAGTGATAATTTACGTGGCCCGCGGCTTAGTACCCCCTTTCAGACTAACCTTGTATATGGAGCAAAGTACAAGGTGATTGTTAAGAACATCTTCTCTCGTGTCGGCACGAGCTGCATGAGAATAGTTCATACCGTAGTAAAAGATTAGCTATCGAACAAGGTTGGTAGCGGGGCTGACTGCCCAGAGTGCGCCGGGCGTACCTACTAAGTATCGTCACCCGTGGACAATTGCCAAGTGTCCGGCTTATTACAGTCGTGTCCGGCCAAATTTACAAGACCGGCCTGTCCGGCTTTTATTACGCTTTTGGTCAACCCCGTCCCGCCAAAAGATGCTGAACGAAAGCGCGCGAGCGTCTTACGCGGACACGCATGACTCGCGCATATTATTTTTTTCTTTTAAAAACCACTGTGTCTCTTTCAGGGCAAAATGTCCAGCTCAATATGAATCTGTGGCTGGCTTTTATATTTTTAGGCCTGGCAACCCTACCCGTGGAGGATCTTTTTTTTAATAGAAGCTTTGCCCCTCACTAGGATTTTTCCTACGTCGTGGGTGCGTTTACAAACACAAATCTTCACACGCACCAACATCCAGACCCGGGACAACTATCTGTAGGCCATACAAATATTTGCTCCGTGCGGAAATCGAACCCACGACCCGTAGCGCAGAAGCCGATCGCCCAGCCACTGCACCAATCGTGTCGTCGTTTAATGTTAAGAACATTACATTGTATTATTGCTACATAATTCCACCTCAAATATAGCAGCAGAAGAACAATATTCTACCTAACCACAATAATATCGATACCAATAAAGTACAACATTGCAGACTAAACGAACATTACATTAATAATTAACGACTTCTATTACATACAAAACATAATAGACCGCTCTGCTTGATACAAACCAATACTCAGAAAGGAAATTGTACGAGTATTAAGGCTATATTATTCAGGACAATACGTAATAAAAGAGCTTAAACATCATATAAGCCTCTTGGAGTAATGAATACTAGCGGCAGTAAACTGTCGGTTATCACCAACCGCCGTCTGTCACAAAAAAATCACATGAAAAGAAAACACAAAATCAGCGAACAAAGAGAGGCTCTTGGGCACTTTTATCCTTGTATCAGGGGCGTAGCTACCGCCGTATCTGCCGTATCAATTATACGGGGCCCCCGGGCCACGGGGGCCCCAAACGTGCGTAAGCAAAAATTAATAAAAACAAAGATTTTCAAAATTTAAACTGATAAAAAATTACGTAAGAACTTCGATGGGACATGAACGCCTGTCAGACCTGTCACTATTGTCCATAGAGGCAGAAACTTTAGAAAAACTAAAGTTCATCAGCTATAAATGATTTAATAAATCAGTTTGCCGAAAAAAAGGCAAGGAGAGTGTTTATTTAATTTAAATTGTTTGTAAAAATTTTGGAAAAAATGACAGATAGATAATTATGATGAATAAATATTTCTTTTTATTTTATGCAAACATTTTTTTTCTTTTGTGAGAAATCTTTGCCCTTCCTAAGGGCCCCCAAACAAATTTCTATATGGGGCCCCGCCAAGGCACGCTACGCCACTGCCTTGTATTGTACAGGAAAATTAGCTTTAAATAAACTAGTTATTTTTTATTTATTTTACTATTCGACTGCTTGTAGTTATACACCCATATTCTAAAACGTTCCTCCAAAACTTACTCGACTCGACTCCACTTCTACTCACTACCATCGGCAGTTATAGTTGACTTAAACGTCCTCGACTCGAGATTTTTCCTCAGTCGAGGTAAGGAATCATCTGTCAAACTCAAGGTACCTCGGAACCTACCTTAAGGAAGGAAGTGGCAAAGTTCGTATGTAACAAAAATGATTTTTGAAGACTTTATCGAATATACTTACGATAATCCTTACAACTATTTATCGCGGCGTTATTTGCGCGATACAGATAATTCAAATTATGACGTAATGACTCCAGTCTACCTCGACTCATTTGAGGACCCCTCAGTCGAGGAACCTCAAAGTTCACTCGAAATTGCGACTAAGAATACAATTTTGAAGGTAATTTCGAGGCCGTCCTGAGTCGAGTATGAGTTGAGTAAGTTTTGGAGGAACGTCTTAGAATATGGGTGTTAGATGGTCTTGCGGACCGTTTCTAGGTTACCGGGCAGTCATTGGCGAGACCTGAAGGATCTCCAACCAATGGGGACGAGTAAAATACTTAACCTAAGCTAACTACTACTACTAATATCATGACTACTAGCAACAACAGCACAAAGAGCGACCCCTAATGGGACTCAGACCTCGGCTTAGGGCGTTGCGGGCGGAGGACTGCGAGGGAGACAGCTTAATGAGGGCTGAATTATCGGTGTGAGATTAGTTATTTGATTACTTATCTGTTTTATATTGGTTGAACAAACGGTAGGCCTACCCCACTCTTGCTAGGGTATCGTTAAACGTGACTAAGGGATTATGGTAGTACGTTCCTATATGTGCTGATAACAACGTGGTTAGCACCCAGGGTTGCCATATCAAATTGACAAAATTACCGAATATTGTCTGACGAAGGGATTTGCTGAGCTGAGGGCTGAGGGTGAACACAATAAAACACGCAGTAAACATGAAAAAGTCGGTAATTTTGTCACACCGAACATAGGGTTAAAATACCGTACAGTTCGGTAAAGAACCGAATATCTGGTAACACTGGCAGCACCTGGAAATCAGCGGTACTTGTCATATCTGTGGTACTATCACTTAAAGCACCAAACCCACTAGCAAATTAATGTTATTGCGCAAGTTGACTTCCTCGAGAGATTATCAAACTGTGGACACACCCGCAGCAAGTCGCCTTCTGCAAGTTTTAGGAAGCAAGCGAATACTTGCGTGCAATAACTTACGCTAAAACTTGCTAGTGTATTTGGCGCTTAACATCACGCATGTGTCCTGTGATGATGCATCATGCTGCATGATTGGCTCTTTTGTTGGTATTTATATTTTATTGTTGCGGTTTTGTTGCCTATCGTATTGTTTGTGCGACTTAAAGCCAATAAATACATTTTTCTTTCTTTCAACATACTGTGAATACCAAGCGGTTTGGCAAGCGTGGTGATAACCGCGATGATTAATCATCTATGTGAAGAATAAAAACAGAAATAAAATGTTCAAAATGAGAATGTATTTTGTTACTAATATCTAATAAAATGTCAGCTCAAACGATTTACAGTAACCCCCGCGTGCCGTCACAGATAACCAATATTTTCGTTCACGAAAATGTCAAAGAAAACTTTATTGCCCCATAAATGCATGGATTTTTTATAAGAAAATATTGACTTACAACGCATCGACCTTTCTCGAAAGCTCTATAAATAACGATAAATTGACATCTCTCAAGGCAGGGATATTTTTCGTTTCAATCTTAATTTAACTGCGATATCCATATTTATTATGCACAGAAAGCTACTTTTGAATTTTGATAACATTATTCATATTTTATGAAGTTGAACACGGTGGATGGAACCAGACTATCAATGATGAGAATCATAAAACATCGAACGATTCGAGGAAAATTATTGGTTCAGATGTTTAACTTTTTTCTTTTACACCTAAAGTAATACTGCTCATTCTGCTTGCAGTGCAATATCATTACAAGAAGTGGGAGTACACGTAGGTATAAAGAGAATCATAAAAGTACAGGAAATAAGTAATTCATAAAGGTACAGCGGATTTTACTTAGAGTGAGTCAAAAGTGAGTCGTTTTACACGCGTGAATAACCCACGTGCTGAAATTTGCAATGGAGGAGTAGGGTTGGAAGCACGTACTGTGTACATACATACAATATATACGTATTTAATATTCCACCTTTCATTTCCCGCTTATTGCGAACATGAGTTCGAACGGCGTGTAATAATCAGATATCAATTAGGTTGCGACAGTATGAAGATAATTATAATTATTTTTCACTTGTTCCAGCTCGAGTAACAGATATAACGAGACTGGCCGAGACTCCCTTTGTTTTAAGGTCCATTCACTTTCCTTATTGTGATAATACAAGATAATACGTGTAGGGTAAATTATTGTAGGTATTATATTTAGACTGCCTTGTTGGTCTAGTGGCTGCAAGCGCGACTGCTGAGCATGGGGTCTTGGGTTCGATCCCCAGGTCGGGCAAAGTGTTATTTGGTTTTCCGTGTGGTATTCTTCAGTAGCAGCCTGGAGTCTGGATTTGTGCCCGGTTGATGGCCATAAGCTCGCCCCTTATTACATGGGATTTAAACATAACTGGCGAAACGAGGCTGTACTAAAAAAACACTTCTGCCGAATCCTTCCGGGAATACAAGGCGTGATTAAGTATTATATTTAGCTTGTTAGATACATGACCCATATTTTCTGTGTCCATAGCCGGTCAAAAATAGGTAAAGTCGTAAATCAAAAGTTAGCGCAGCGGAGCTTGGTGGCTATTCTTCAATACTTCCCCGGGGAGCACGCGCACTACATAAGTAATTCCTGTCTGAATATTTCCTGTGTTTCCGTAGCAAAAAAATGGCGCGCCCCCGAGGCAAAAGTTTCCATGAAAACGTCGTTTTGAAGATATTGGATTTTTTGGTTACCCGAGACTTATAACCCGCCTCAAGGCTTTATCTATTTACGATAGAATTGATACAGCATAGGTATGTCAGTATTATTAAAATTCTGGTGTTTTAACCTTGTATATAAGGAGAGGAAATCTTGTAAGTATTTAGATCATTAACTCTAAAGAACGAACGGCTAAATAGTTGTCTTCTAGAAGTATCATAATATAAGGTCTGGATTAGCAAGTCTTGACCAAGTATTTTGCGAGTTAAGTAAAGAGTAAAAGGCCCCTATTAGTACAAAGGTTAGAGACAAAGGAACTAACGACCGTCGCTGCGGTAATTAATGAATTCATTATCTTTTTAAATTCACCTCGAGTAGATATTAATGGGTTTTGTACCTGTTTAATATAAAATTTGGTTAAACTCCATCGTCAACTCTTTCAGGTGTCAAGATAACTTCGTTAATAGTTGATCGATGGACTGTCACGATTTAGATTTCATCAAAAATTCGAGCTTTTAGCGCAGCATATTTTTAAAACGTTAGCGGGTGAAGCCTGTCCTCCTTCGTTAGTTATTTAAAACACGTTATACAGTTTTGATCGTCGAAGAAAAATTTATACACGTTCTCTCTATTAGAATGTGTCGTCTGGGTGATTCAGTATTTGCAGCAAATTTTCAACGCATTGCATTATCTTTAAGCATACAAGTGCACGAAGATGTACGTAGTATTAACAAATCTTGGATGCTCCAAAATATGCACATAATAAGGGAGATTCCAGTGCGGTAGATAAGTAGAAACCTATATATTACGATATCACAATGTATGAAATTTTCTCAGAAACTTAAATAAAGTAATATCTTTAAAAGTCATATTATTATTCCAAGAATATAAAAATATTATGCATTAAGGTAGGTATTTAGAATGAAAGTAGTACCTTTATGAAAAGCGATATCTTCGCGTTAGTAGTGAAAGAAGCGATTTTCCTGAAAACCCATTGATTTGATTTGATTCGCTCACCAATTGCTCGTTGCCCGCTTGCCAGCGAAGAGAGCACTAGATTTTAACGAGTTCTGCTCCAAGAGTCTCCAAGAGCAATTATTATTATCCGTCTTTGACTTCTGTTAAGTGAATTTCCACTTATAAGTTTTAATTGTTCATTTTACTATTGCATAGTATATTCAGACAATAGGGTAAGCAATAGGTAGTAATGCCTTTTGTACTTAAGGCGTGCACGGTGCAATCGTCAAGTATTCTCAAATTCTTTCGTAAAACGAGTCGGTGGTTGCCGAGAGTTTATAGGGAAAGTTTCCCGATGCGCTGGTCTAGTGAAATATTCAACTTGTTAGAAAACCTCTCGAGACGCCGCGAAAATGAACGAATCAATAAGCCGTCTACATTTCTACTCACTTTTTAATATCACAGACTTTAGTACCTACAATGAGCGGTCCTATCTAAAATGTTTAGGTTTAAGATATAATTTCCCGATAAGCACAGTGTAGTTAATGGCGCAATGAAAAAAGATCAAAAAGAAAGGGTTGAAAGGATAAAGAAAAAATATTTCCATGTTGCTCAAGTTAAACTGTCGGAGGGCCGTTATTATTCACTGTTATTCGGCTCTAAAGAGCAGCAAACAAAAAATGATATTGCAGCGAAAATTGGTGAAATAAAAATTGTTTTTTATATTTTGTTGGTTTCTTTAGTTGTTTACGTACGAGCGGCGTTTTCAATCCATGTTCAATCAATTTGCATGTGGCCTACATCGGCGCGCTTCAGCGACAAACTTCTCAAGGGCCACCCTTTTTATTCTCGAGTTATGTGATTGAGCTCGTCGGTATTCCTCCCACAGCTTCTCAAGTTTTATACTTAATAAAAGACACGCACACGGTACAAATAATGCAAAGGATATTTTGTTCAGTAATAACGGCTTTTATTCCAACTATATAAGTTTAAGATGGAGGAAACGAAGGACGCCCATCTAAATGAACGTCACGTAATAATTTTTACAAGGTTTATTCGTTTTTATCGTGGAAAAGAAGTATTTTCAGATAGGTACCTACTATTAAGAATCTTGAGAAATGCAAACTCGTTAGTGGCAGTCGACTGCTGCTCAAACGCTCGTTCCGAGTAGAATATTAGCTGTTTCATATGATAAACTCAAGCGCGTACATAGACGGACTGCTTTCCAAATGCAATTTGAGTGCATTTAGCATGTAATTGGTACAACTACATCGTAACTGCAAAATATATGTTGATTGTATAGGTATTACTTTATAGTGCTTGTATTAGTATAAAGCTGGATTCTCAGGTAGAGTGAGAAATATGAAAATTATAGAGGAAAACACCTTTTTTCTATTTGCCCTTATTTTTGTTGGGCCATTTTACCATCAGAGGCAAACTGTGGATGTAGGTACCATCAGGATCGAGAATCACAGGCATGGCTTGGAACTCCCATCATATACAAGGTTAGTCGGAAAGGGGGTACTAAGCCGAAAGGGTGTTAAATTACCCATAATAAGGGATAACTTTTGTTCTGCAACTTTCCCCAAAACTCGATAGTTTAAGAGAAATAGCCTTTCAAAGATTTCGTAAAAAATATGCTAAATCTATAACTGTCCATAGTTATGATCAACTGTTTTTACAAATTAGGTCATATTTGGGGTCACGAATTAGAAAATTAATTTTCTGAATTCATAACTAAAGCAGGTATGATATTTAAAAAAAAAAAACTAAAATAAAAATCGTTTTGCATGCAAATAAAAATTATCGAATTTTGAAATTTTAGCAGTTGCTTTAAAATAGTCATCAGTGATACTTTACGTGGCCCGCGGCTTAGTACCCCATTTCCGACTAACCGTGTACCTATGTATTTTAAGAAATTTAAAACATCGAGTTGTGACCAATGCCATTGTTAAGCTCTTAAGGTATTTGAGGGCGGGCACAAGAACCCACGTACAGAATGTGTTAAAAAGATTACAAAAGGATAAAGTGTCTTCTCTCTATCTATTTTATGTGCTATTTATAAAACAGATTTATTTTACATAGAAGTATAAATAAATACATAACAAAACATGTAAAATGTTGTAAAATATACATAGGAACTTAATTTGGTTCTAAATATTCTTGACTCTTAACTCCTTCTTTACATTAAGTACACAATGTTAACCAACATTAAATGTAGTCTGAGAACTTTGAAAATACTGACAATGTAAAGCTGCAACCACAAACTGTAAAGGTTTCGAACAAAAACTAGAACAACAATAGATCGATCAAAGAAATAAGTCCTCTCGCCTCCCGCTTCGTAACTGTAAGCCAGCTTAGACAATTTTAATACTTGAAGACAAACAGTTCATGGAGGTACAGCGGTAATAATATTTCGTCTAGGTACACAAACCGCGTACAATTTGAAAATGGAAAACGAGCCAATTTAAATTTTACGCAAGGCTCGCTCTCAAAAACGTTTCCTACGGACACGAATTCCCTTTCTGCGAACGTCATACGAATGAGCGTAAAAAGGAATTACATAGTAAAGCGATGCTTACTCTTTTACAGCCCAAAGATCGGGAAAATAAAGTTCTTTTTATTGCCCTCAGTTTACAGCCCTAGTAATAGGTGAATTCGGGAAACTCTGCGTTTGAAATTCCTGAGTAGTGCAAGCCATGCGCAATGCACGCTACTTACATCTTATGTTATTAGCGAACCCTCTTGTGTTTGAGATTGTGGGAAACATTTTAGTATCAGCAAGTGTATCTGGTTTTATCTAGGTCGGGAATAACTGTTCTGTTGCCTTCTTTTATTGAAGCCTGCGACTTTCTTGACCTCTGCTCTCAATAAGGCGCTTTCGTATTTAGTTGCAAGCTGTTAAGACGTGGTTTATATTTTTTATTCAATTAAAGCGGTCAAAAGAATAAAATTATTGACTTGGGGTGTACAATTATGTTAAAGATACATAAATAAAAGATGTGTAATTTTGAAATAGTCTTGGTTAAATTAGAGAGATAAGGTACTTGCGTACACAATAGTGTAGAGTGTCGCGTCTACGTTATGATTGCCCTATTATTCGTAATTACACGTACATTACGTGAGTACGTACTATACAATACAAGAATACTGCCTGTAGTGTACACATTAGTGCAGATCTACCTGGCTGCGATGATTCGAGGAAATGGGTCATTATTCTGCTCGCAAGCGAGGAACTAGTTAATGTCTGAAACTACTTCAGCATTATATAACACCGTTTAGCTCAATGGATTGTTGTCATACATGATGATAATTGGTGTGATGCATGTATGTGAATTAAAGTAGTGCTACGCACAAAGATAATGCTTTTTTTATGTTATGTATGTTATTTCGACAAGTCAGTTCGCTATTGGAAGGACATAGTTTTGACGTTTTAAAAGTGCCTGAAATCTGGTCTATTTGAAATAAAAAAACTTTGACTTTGACAAAGTTTGTAAAATCTCTGTTTGTAAAGGCACAGCATGTTGGTACATATACTGCCTTAAGCAATAAAAATATTAATTTCAAACAACCTACCTAATCGATGATTCACATCAAATATTTGTGGAGCCTAAACTTAAAACAAACAAGTGGTTGTTGACTCCCAAATATCTGATAGTTATTATCATAGTTTAGTCGGATTTGTGAACAGTATAGATACATAAACATAGTAATACAACAATGTTATTTCAAATTATCGAAGTAACTTCACCGACAGCCTGGGGCGTACACTGAAATTAAATTCCAATACTCATTGGCTTCCAAGAGACCCGTCATAATCAATACAAGAGGAAATAAGTTTAGCTCCGAGTCGTGGCTAACAGGTCAAAGTTCGTTACTTTCTTCCTTTATAGTTTTATCCCAGTTATTTTAGTTTTAAAAACAACGACGCGAGAAAAGAAAATTAAATTAAGGATTTTATTCTGTCGATGCGGGACTGTGGGTGTTTTAAGGCTTCACGAAGTAGGGCTGTGGCTCTAGTAAGCAAAGAGTTTTCCGCTGACTATTTGCTGCCTAACTCTAAGCTCCATATTTTAAAGGCGGTTTGTTACATTTATTTGGCACTACTACTTATACACAGGTCACATAGTTAGCAGCAAAAAGTTAGTAGGGCCACAGCCTAAGAAATTAGGGCACTTACAATTTAGACGTTTCGTGTCGGACCGTTGCGGTGCCGAAGCGGTGCGTCTGTCGTAATGCGCACGGACGGTCGTTTGTTTTCATACAGAGGACGCGGTGCGGCAACAGTGCGTGTTGTCGAGCGTTCGCGGTACCGACGCCGCACTGCTGCCGCACCGCGTGCTTTGTATGAAAACAAACAACCGTCCGTGCGCAATACGACAAACGCACCTTTTCGGCACCGCAACGGTCCGACACGAAACGTCTAAATTGAAAGCGCCCTTAGTACGTTACGTTAACAGTATTACTATAGGAACATACTACTTTAAGTACCGACATACTACGATCGCCTATCCGCCAATGTACCAAGGGTAAGTGACAATGGCATTATTCTCCCAAGACAGTTCACTGCAATAGGGGTTTATAGACGAAGCCTATCTTCATCAATGGACGTTTGCGGCCAGTTATGATACGGAATACAGATATTCCTATCTAATAGTGGCTGGCAAACAAAGCCAAGATTTTACTTTTAAGTAAGATTTAGAAGCAGATCTGAAATTGCGTTTAGATTATTTAAGACAAGAGAATAATTTCTTTTGGACTGTCAAACATTGATCAGCCGTATACCTAGGAATATTAAACGTACACTTGTGAGCTGCAAAGGTGGACATTTTTTCCACATATTCGCCGGTTCTGTCTAGGCTATTTCTCGGAAATTTACAAGGAAGGACCATTAGGGGCCGGCTACACGCAGGTACTTGCATGTGCAAAAGACTTTTATGCAAACGTTTGCGCAATTGGGACTGTCACTGATTCCTCTGTTGTGGGAGTCCGTGTCGGTGAAATTGTGTTCCCTGATGTCGATATTATATATTTTCTTGTTTTTTTTTAAGTATGTGATTTTTTACCTTAATTTTTTTTCTTTAGTATCTAGTAATATAAGACGTACATAATGAGGCTTGCATAGTCCCTGAAGGGCGAAATAAAGCCTCGAAAAAAAAAAACTTTTTGTCACTGTAACGTACGTGCTTACTTGTGCATATTAAAATTTGCGCAAATAAGTTTGAGTGTGCAGCCGGACGAAAGCAGTGGATAGTCTTGCGATTGAACGCTTGCGTTCCATGCAGGAGGGTCGGCAATGCAATGCAGAGGGTGACAAACGGACGAACGCTTATCACCCTTGAATTAAAACGTGTAACCTATGGAAAATTGCGCACCATATGGCATGTATACCAGTGGCGTGTATTGCATATATGCAATTAAGCAGTGCCTACCTCATAAGATTTAATTAAATACTCCATCTTTAAGTATTACTATAAATAAAAATAAGCGTGTATGGCTATGATTTCTTTTGGTCAGAATCGTATCAAAATGGGCTTAAGCGTACAATTGAAAGCCGACATCGCTAGTGCCTGCCAACCTGATGTATATGTTCCTAAGTCGTTTAGATTAATTTTAATTATATTTGCGTTAAATGAAACAAGAATTTTGTAGCTCTAGTTGTATGTTCGAATAATCTGAACGCACCTTTAGAACAGAGGCTGTCTATGACGCTCGAAGGTGATGGGAAAGTAATTTATTGCTAGTAAAATCCATAAAGGAAAGTAGAACTTAGCTGAGTAAGTAGTTCACGTTGATGTGAGAGGGAACTATGTGGGAGTCGGGTTACTATGTGCTCAAAGATATGAAGGGTACGGAATACGGATAGTACGGTTCGTAATAATTACTAGTTTATGGCAAAATGTGTTTGTGTGCTTACAATGACTCTTGTTTTGTCATTAATTTGTGGAATTATTTAAAGCTTTCCCTTAATTTATCGTGCTTAGTTTAGATCGCGTGGACACAAATCATAGTTACCTGTTTTATATACTTATAAAAATATTTTATACAGCGGACTTTTATGATAGTAACATCATACCTTATTCAATAAATTCGTCGACGCCTTGAAATCGTAACCACAACCTTGAAACAGATTTACTTATCTGTTGTATCCATAAAACTAAAACAGATTTGAGCCGATAATGTAATACAATATTCACACAGAGGATTTTCATGGGTTCGTAAAATTTTTATCTTTTTTAGGCGATGCTTCTTAATATAAAAATGTATCTGACATCGTCGCCATGTGGTGCCTGCTGTTGGGGGATTAAATATGCTTTTATATAAAAATTTAACTACACGAATAGATAAATTTCAATTTACCTACGAAGAACATTAAGATTTCATTTAAAATTCATTTTGAAATACAACTTGAACTTGGTCTTTGACATGAGACCTCTTTACTTTCGCGAAAAGTTATTTAAAGGGTCTGCTAATATGTACTCTCCTATAGAAGAGGCAATTTTAATGGCAAAGGTTTTCTTAGTAATTAATTAGACTCTTCCGCTGTCTCCCAACAATACTTCAGCTGTTTTATTTTTATCTAATTTTGGAGTAAAAGGTTCGTCGTAAATTGTTTACATTTAGGGATTGTAAAAAGATAAAAAGTAGGGACTTTATTGTTTGTTGTATTATCAAAAATGTGATTAGAAAGGATGTTTAGTGAAGAGTAGTCTGTGAAAAGCAACAGATGAAAGATCCGACAGCTCGTATCACAAAACTGAAATTCTGATACACGCACTTGTAAAAAAAATGCGTCGAAGTGGAAACGGAGTCGAATGTTTGACGCTTTTTCTAATATTTGCCTTTAGGATTAAATCAAATGGAAAACATAGGGTCAAAATATTCCTGATTGTCTTGCCTACGCTCCATTCTAATAAAATATTTATCTAATATATATATGATGACGACACATATACCGTAGTGGCTGAGCGATTCGAATTCTGCGCTACTGGTTGCGGGTTCGATTTCCGCATGGAATTAATATTTGGAAATATAGTCTACAAATGGTTTGTCCGAGTCTCTCAACTATGTTGAGCTCGGCTTCCAGTCTAACCAGATGCTACTGAATATACAT
Source organism: Amphipyra berbera (assembly GCA_910594945.2). Classification (NCBI taxonomy): domain Eukaryota; kingdom Metazoa; phylum Arthropoda; class Insecta; order Lepidoptera; family Noctuidae; genus Amphipyra; species Amphipyra berbera. The sequence goes on along the minus strand of OU343122.1, from coordinate 8,991,619 downwards.
AATATACATAGATCGCCATTATTTTACATGGACCGACCGCCATCAAACCTCCGCAATGCCAATATCCTAAGTTTGGATCGGTTGTCGGACTTTCGTGGTAACTAATAAGTAATCTGTGCTTTCGGGATTCTGACTACGCGTAATGACTGTCATAAGTATTTTTATGACATCCGGGACTGTTTAACATGCTCTCCGAGGTACAGAGCGGAGAGTTCTTGATGTCTTATGACCGGTTACCCAACCAAGGACCGACCGCTTCTAACGTAGCTTAACCTCGCAGTTCATACTATCAGCGTGGTTGTAAATTAGCCACGAGCCCCTCCATGTTGGTGTAATTATAGTAATGTTTCTCTTAAATGGTTATTAGTAGCGGTAATCTATTTTGATGTTCATATTGTAATAGAGGACGTCGATGATGACTTTTGTAAGGAATTTTAAGTCGGGAAAAATACTATCTCGTTCATATTCAGGGACGAATACTTTCAAGGCTACGGTCAGAATTATTTTAAATCTTAAGTAAATTACAAATCTCTTAATTCTCTGAGAGTTTATCTTCTCTAATCTTTCAGAACAAAATTCAGTTGAAACAACTCCCTTTAAGTAGCAACTTAGTTATGAGACAAGATCCAATACTAAAAGGGTTTACTTTGTGACTCGTCGCTTTGTGACTTAGCGACACAATTTTGATGTAATATTAAACGTACATCTGAATATTATGTGTTTTAGGCTTTGAGTTTAGGATAAAGTTACTCTAATGGCCCTGTAGTACCCGGCACAATAAAAGCCATCGTTTTCTGTGCGTGTCGCAATCGACGACTAAGGTATTTGCAATGAGTAACAGCGTCCTCTTGTGTGCTTTTTAAAAAATGTAATAGCTTTGTAATCAGGCCGATGGCACCTGATGGTAAGTGGTTACTGTCATCTATATAATGTGTCCCAGTATTTAGTAAAATAACTTTTAGGGAATTTTAAAACTTCCTTCAACATCACAATTCGACGACACGTTTGGTGCAGTGGCTAAGCGATTGGCTTCTGCGCTGCGGGTCGTGGGTTCGATTCCCGCACGGAACAAATATTTGTATGGCCTACAGATAGTTGTTCCGGGTCTGGGTGTTTGTGCGTGTGAAGATTTGTGTCTGTAAACGCACCCACGATACAGGAGAAATCCTAGTGTGGGGCAACGTTTTTAAAAAAAATAAAAAATTTCATCAACAAAAGCACTTGACACATGGGGTCGAAAACCCACTTACAACTTACCCCCAAGATAGAAAATTGTTAGTATTTAGCTTAGGTATTTCGACCTATCCAAATTCAAACACTCACTCCTCAAGCTCTAGATTCACAGCGGTGTGATTTTTGTTTTGTAGAACAACTCGAAAACTAATAAAAAACCAATAAAAGACGTGTGTATACTCCTACAACTCTAAGAGACGATGTGTTGTCAACCTTAGATACAGCGTTGAAAATTCTCATGTGACTGCAAATTCGTCGGCACCTATACCCGTCTAACCGGTACACAGAATTGATGCCTGGGAACAGAATTATTAGGTATGGTAGTAGTACTTTTTTGAAAAACTTTTTCATAAGGAGTTCTACTACTACTAAAATACAAGCGTAATATAACAATTTACAGGAGGCCAATTTTAATAACAAAATTGTTTAAATTCACAGACGACCCCATTGGCCCTTGGCATTGACCCTTCAGATTTCCCCAATAACTGCCCGGTTACGGTCCGGTTATGGTCCGCAAGGACCATCTACAAAGAGTCCAATAGAAAAAAAAGCAGCTGTACGACGGCTGTTTGACTTTTTAACCGACTTCCAAAAAAGGAGGAGATTCTCAATTCGACTGTATGTTTTTTTTTGTATGTTTGTTCCGCGATATCTTTGCTAATTAGGAACCGATTTTAATGATTATTTTTTTGTTTGAAAGAGTATTCTTTCGAAATGGTCCCAGTTAAATTTGGTGAAGATCTGATGAAGAACTTCGGAGATAGACACTTTGAAGTCAGTTTTTTTTTGTTAAAAAGTTTAATTATTTTCTCATAGAGATAACGGTCGAACGAGATGCGGTTCGATTGCGATTTTAAACAATTTCGTTAGTAGAATTGGGCCCTGGATCACCAATTCTATTGTAACTATAACCAAAATGAACCGTAATAGTTGAGCGAATTATTACGAAGCCCATTTCAATAGTGAAGTACCGCTACAGACTGATATGGAGATTATGATGTTCTTGGCTGAGCAAACAAAGAAAATCACGTACAAAAATAAAAAACCTACTTGGATTGCCACTGTTATTGTTTCCAATAACGTTTGAGATACTCAATAACAGGTAAGGTGAGAAGCTATTATTATTTGTAACGTTTCAGGTTATATAACTGCGAATACTAACAGTTGAGTGGCTTGAATCAGTTTAATTTTAAAGAACGCTCGCTCGACGCGCCTCTTTTGATTTCCCAAGAGAGTGAAGTTACTAGAAAACTGACAGTTTGTTATGAGTTCTTCCCATACGGCAAGTCTGCTAAGTTTAATACAGTCCTACTTCGATATTGTTTTACTTGTAGCACTTGTTCAGAATGAAACTGGTTGCTTTTAAATTTCCTTTTTTACGAAATTTACTGTTTCTAACTTGTATAGAACGGTATGTTTTTGATATTTAATTTAAAAAGGGATTAACATTTAGTAAACTTAATATTAGGTGGTATTGTTTATTAACAGTAAGGTTTGCAAAATTCATAACTTTTAATTGAAGCTTGTACTAGACAGTCTCATTTTCCTCGCAGTTTAATTATATTTGTTACATAAAATTTTATTCTGAAAACATTTTGCTATAACTAAATAATCAGGCAGAGCAGTGGTGGCCCAGTGGTAACGGGTAACGTGGTAACTTACGAGTTGTATGTCGTGGGATCGAACCCAGCCAGGCGCATTACTTTATGTAATTTATTTCATCACCACTGCTCTCAAAACGGTGAAGGAAAACATCGTGAGGAAACCGGCATATCCTAAAACCAAAAATTCGTAGACATGTGACATCTACCAACCCGCACTGGGCCCGCGTGGTGGATTACGGCCCATTCCCTCTCACAGAGAGGAGGCCTGTGTCCCAGCAGTGGGAACATTATAGGCTGATGTTGATGATGATGATGAAATAATCAGGATAATAGCTGTCCCATAGTACGATGTTTGTAGAGGTCGACAAGTAAGATTTATATCACTTTTCAATGTATTGTACATGACACGGTATGTTTTAGCTTTACGCAAGGAATGCTAAAAAAATAGCAGTATACCTAAACGTGAATTAGGTCAAGTTATACCAAAAGCTGGACCTAGCGAATTGTAATAAAAGCGAAAATCGCACTTTTACTGTGGCGGTCGAACATTAATAAAGAATTAACTTAGGGACACGTGATAAAATCACTTACATTTATCACTTTAATGTTTTAACCATTTTATCACGTGAAGAGGGATTGGTGGATTTCCACGTTGAATTGCGTAGTCTATTTATTTACAACCTGACTCAGCAGGTTGAAATACTGACCCTGTCTGCTTAATTGCCTCGTTGGTCTAGTGGTGGGAAGCGCTATTGCTGATTGTGAGGTCCTGGGTTCGATCGTCAGGTTAGGCAGTGTTATTGGGTTTTTCCGTGTGGAATTTCGCAGTAAAGGCCCGGCGTTTGGATTTATACCCGGTTGATGGCAATAGGCTCGCCCCCTATACCTGGGACTTAAAACATAACGGCGCAATGAGGGTATTACTGTACAGTGTATAGTAACACCTCTGCCCATCCCTTCGGGGAATACATGCGTGATATTAAGTTTTGTTTATGTTATGTGCTTAGTCAGGATACATTTTAAATTCAGCTTCTGTGATCATCAAACATCCTGACTGCCGCATAGACGCACCGTGTATTTGTTTAAGTACCAAAATGTTATACTTACTATGTGTCCAATAAAGTAATCCAACACCCATATTCTAAGACGTTCCTCCAAAACTTACTCGACTCATACTCAACTCAGGACGGCCTCGTAAACACCTTCAAAATTGTATTCTTAGTCGCAATTTCGAGTGAACTTTGAGGTCCCTCGACTGAGGGATCCTCAAATGAGTCGAGGTAGAGTGGAGTCATTACGTCATAATTTTGTTTGTCTGCATCGCGCAAATAACACTGGGATAAATGGTTGTAAGGATTACCGTAAGCATCTTCAAAATTCTTTTTTGTTACATACGAACTTTGACACTTCCTTAAGGTAGGTTCCGAGGTACCTTGAGTTTGACAGATGATTCCTTATCTCGACTGAGGAAAAATCTCGAGTCAAGGACGTTTATGTCAACTATAACTACCGATGGTTGTGAGAAAGGCTGAGTCGAGTCGAGTAAGTTTTGGAGGAACGTCTTAGAATATGGGTGCAAGAGTACAAAGCTGTACTATATAAAGGCTACCGAATAACAAAGTTTTTAATTGACTCCAGTAAGCCGATTTAGAGGCAATCACTAATAAAGAAACAGTTCCTCCGTCTTCATTCTTCGAAAAATTAAATAAAAGTCTGGATGAGTCCCTAGGTTCCAGTAATTCTGAACACTATTGAATCCTTTTGATTGAGTTTTAACACAAAATGGTTGTGAGTACTGAGTGGCTAATCAAAAGCGATGCAGCCGCTGCAGGATTATCCTTTGTGTAAAATAATATTGCAATTGCTTCATGAATTAAGCTGTGCGAATTCCAAGAATTAATGTTCACAGGAGGCAATAAACTGGTTATATCGTAGTTAGGATTGCCAGGGGTCCGGCTTGCCTGTTTGGTCCCCGGGGTGGTCACGGCGTGCCATGTGTTCTGGTGCGCCGGTGATGGGGGGTGCTCCCCGCGCCTCTCAGGAGGTCGTGGGCTGGGGCCCCACTGGGGAGAGGTCCACCTGAAGTTGGTGGACCAAGACCTGCCGGGGTTGCGGTGCATACTTTGGCGAATCTCGCGACCCCGGCCGACGGTCAGAAGAAGGAACACCGTGGGTTTTTAGCCGGTAAGAGTCCGGCAGACCCCCTCGCCTACCCCGGGCGAGGGACATCCATGAGGATTTTCCCACGACATAAAAAAGGGGTTCGGCTTTTTACAGTCGTGTCCGACCAAATATATACAAGTCCGGCCTGTCCGGCTGTTGGTCAACCCCGCCCCACCAAAAGATGCCGAACGACAGCGAGCGAGCGCATTTTTGTTCTTTTAAAACCCATTGTGTCAGGCTTCCAGGGCAAAATGTCCGGTTAAATATGAATCTGTGTCCGGCTTTTCTATTTTTGGGCCTGGCAACCCTAATCGTAGTATAACATCTAAGCCCGATAAAAGTTACCACTTCTAAGGTCTTAATATTTTCATTTCAGAGACTCAAAGTTTTGTAAGGGTTCTGAGTAATTTACGTAGAAGCTATTACATACGCTTTGACAAGCGACCTTCTGCCCGGCCGGGTAGTGCTTAAGCTTGCAAGGTGTCGGGGTTCTAACAACCCCTGCTAATTGCCTCATTGCCTTAGATTACATCAATTAAAATATGAACATGGAGTTACTTAAACCGTTGCTAATGTAATGTGTGTAATTAGCGATGTTAGAATTAGTGGAGCGGGTCCGTATTCATATGAATCCGACTTTTATGAACTTGGGAATAGGCCCTACTTATATTAAAACTGCTGCTAATTTGTTTCACTTGTGTGGGTCGTGTTTACACGTTGATTAAGAACGAAGGAATATAGAGCAGGCACGTAGGCTGGGTATAACAAAACATTAAGTTGTTGTTTCGTTTCTTGGAATGCTAACTTCTGGTGCTGTTTTGAATAGAATAATCTTGGAAGTGGTAATAGAACGCAAACCTAATCTAGTCTGTAGCACGGCTACCTCTTTGATTAATATGAATAGACCTGAAGACATAATTAAGTATCTATAAATTTAACGAAAAACACTCCAGTTCTTAAATACTATACAACAACAGGCTATACGGCATCTACTCTCTTAAAATAAGGTAGCTAAGGTACAAGTTTTTATTCTACTTTTTTAGCCTGTTGCCCGGATGTGTTTTACCAAGCGTACGGGCAGTCCCCTCATCCATGCTACCCGCGGGGCAAACAGTATTAGCCGGAGACCACATAGAATTACCCGGAGGCTACACAGCGGTAGGTATGTAAGGACGTACCTAGGTACCAATTTGACTTTTTATTTAATCTGCTCCGAAACAAAATAAAACGTTCCAATAATTTTATGACTGACGTCAGACTGATTATGTTATATTATTATGATAATTTCAGGTTTTTATTTAGACATTAAAATTTTAGTTCATTCGTAAGTTCATTTTAAATTGATTTACGCGATTCTTATTAACATGGCGTTGATCTCTGACTTCCATTAAAAATTTAATTAAAATGCTGCATGGATTTCAGAACGTGGGTTTTTTAATTTAAGAGAGAATCCATCAATATGCTACGAGTTCAATCGCATCTGACAAATGACGGGTTGTTTAATTAATTTGTTGCAGGAGTACCAATATAAAGGCGTAAATAATGTTAAGTATGTTTTCAGTTTCATTCCATGGGCGAAATACTCAGTGAAAGCCTATTGGGTAAATACTCAAACGCTACTCATTTTTAAGTTGTCATTATTCTCGTGCTGTCACTGTCGTATTAAAGCGAACGGACAGTGACAACACGAAATTAACGGCAACATAAAATTGAGTAGCGTTTGAGTATTTGGCCATAATATGTCTTGCGACATCCCTTTCTTTCTTTGGAATAATATTAAAATAAATATTAAACTCTATTCGCTAAATCATCATGCCTAAATGTCTTATTATTAAAGTATGCCTTGACCTAAAACTAGTAATTATTGAATGAATTTAAAGTAAACTATCTACATACTAAGTGCAAAATATTTTACTGGGTAGTTAAGTATCGGTGCGGTTTATTTAATAGTAGCTTACACATAGCAGATGGCATCTGTAACTTGACCTGTGGTTGATTCCACTAATAATTAAATCTAAGTAGGGTAAAGCAGGGCTTCGGAGAGGTCTGATAGCCAGTAATAAACCCTACACTAAGATCATTTTACTGTGAAACTCCGCTAATCCGAGATTACGAACATCGATTAATCTTTCAAAGTTAACGTCAGATTAAGCTGGAACAATGCATTTTGGGGAATTCAAACGCAATTAAACAAGGTTTATAATGTGTATGTATGTGTAATTTCGGATAAATCGTGTTTCACGATATATTTGTTATATTCGTTAGTGCGGCTTGATGTTTGCAAGCTTATTTAGGAATTAATAGGAATTCTAAAGTGTATTTATTAATAGTCCATTGTTTATCCTTTAGTCAGTAATACGTGGAACGTTATTTGTGTGTAAGCTACTCGATGAGTTAGCATTTCATCTATATTTGGGAAATTGCTGAGAACATGTTTGTTGCGATTATTTTTCAGAGGTGACAAAAAATAGACTGTGTTTAATATCGATCCGTCGTATCGATTAAATGGTGTTTCTTTCAAAGTATTATCTGCACGATCAAATTACCACCTTCTTAACCTTTTAACCGCTTGAGTCGCATTTCTGCGACAAATATTTCGGTGCCCCTACCGCGCGTGTCGTATTTCTGCGACAGAGAACATGCATGGTCGTTCTATTTTCGTCCTATGAACTGCGTGGTACAACTAAAACGATTATTCAATAGAGATATGATTTACAACAATTACTTAAAATTGTTTCATAGCTCTAAGTATTGAAAAAGCTTAATATATTTATTGTAGGTATTATTATATCGATTCGTAGTCGCGCGCTAGGGGCACGGCAATTGATATTTAGCCAAGTTACTCTGACGTTTATTAGTTAATATTACTTGTGAAAAGGAGAGATCTCTTTTCATGGGTTTCAAGCAAAGCGGCATGATAATTAAAACACAATCAAAGAACTAACAACCATCCCAGATTCTGTTCAAAATCTATGAACGCAAATCACAATCTGTAATTACGAAGCAGCCTTAAAGACAGGCTTCGAACAGTCAGTGCTAGTTCAGCACTATGATTCAGGGTCTTTTGTGCGAGGAGGCGACAATTATCTGCTGCCACCATAATTACAGGTGAAACCGTCCCGCAATCCTTGCGGACTCAGCTTCGGTTCCAACTAGGTTTGAAAGCAACGCAAATGGCGGGGAAAGGCAAAATCTTTTTCGAATTTCAGCCTTTTCTTGTAATAGGAGTTGATTATTTTAATTTGTATTTTCGTGGACGTGTGTTTTAAACAAAGTTGTAGCTAGAATATTGCACAGTTATAATAAACAGTTTTTTCGTAGAATGTTCGCCCCAGCGCTCAATATTACAAAGACTGGTCTTTTGTTCTAAAAAGAACCGAAGTTTATGTATTAAAACTGTACTGTTTCTTGGAGCAATGATGAGTGTTGTTTCGGTAGTTTACGCAAATAATTTATTTATTATGTTTTCTAACCGGTACATTTTTTGTAAGGTGTAATATGATCACCCTAGCATTAATACAACATTCTTTCCTTGATTTTCAGTATAATATTAACTTCTAATCTCCTCATGACACTACGATATGCGATAGGATATAACATTGCAAATTGTTATGACATCATTCTCCTCAGTTAGAGACCGACGAAGTGCGCGCTTGCACTTCAGTGTATCTCCAAAGCATAATCTGAAGACTCCTTACTCATAGAACATTTCAAGAAGTAAACCTTACTCGGAACTGTAATATTGTTATTAAATAAATACTGAAGGTGATATTCTTCACAAAGGTCAGGTGCATAGTACTCTCAACCGGCGTGCGTGTATGACAAGATGTATGAATGTGGATGAAGCGAAAGGGGTATGTAAGGGTCGCAGCATGTGGCGTGCTATAGTTTCTGCCTACCCCCATGGGAAAAAGGCGTGAGTTTATGTATGAGTTTATGAAAAAACACTGAAATCCAAACAGAAAAGTTATTCTGATAATTTCTGCTACGAACAGGATCATTTCATATATTACAGCAGCATGCCTCAGCATGCATCAGGTGGACCGATGACCTGGTGAAGGTTGCAGGAATCCGCTGGGTGCGAGAAGCACAAGACCGGTGGCGATGCTTGAGGGAGGCCTATGTCCAGCAGTAGACGTCTTTCGGCTGAATGATGAAGAAATCACATTGCCATCACCAATTCACATCCAAATTATGATTTGGGAAACAGTACGCTTATCAAGCGCGTTCGACGGATGTAGCTCATGCGTAAAAGTAGACGATTAGAGTTTGAATTTATTAAAGTTAGTTTCATTTATTCAACCACAAAATGAATTCAGTCACAAATTCGATATAATATAACATAATTCGACTAAAGCCCGATTTTACCAACGTCGGATAGTGTTTATCCAAGGAATAAGTTAGACGTTTTGACAGAATTTCTATAGAAAAGCTGTCAAAGTGTCAAATTTATTCTTTGGATAAACGCTATTCGACGTTGGTAAAATCGGGCCTAAAGCTTGTTCGACTATCTCTTGTAGTTTTCGAAATCTATTCATAGGATGGTCCGTACTCTCACACAGAGTATATTATCAGCTTTGTACTAATACAGTACAGGACGGTCTTCAGAGAGCCTAAGGCTTCGTTTATGGAGACGTAGAGCTTAACGTGGATCACGCTCCGTGGAAAGCTGTGCGGGGCTTGAAGCGGATAAAACATGTCGATGTATTAGACTGTTTATGGAGATGCGTTTTTAGTTGTTGTATGCAATGACAGTGCGCGGCGGATCCCGTATCTCCATAAACGGGGTCTTAGAGGCAGACACATTACCCTGTCTTTGTAAGGATTAATAGACATGGATTTGAGAACGTCGATATAACGCCCCGTTGGTTTAATTGCAGAATGAGGTCATGTACGGCATTCAAGCCAAGTGTAGCGTGTCTGCGGTTTCTAAGCACAGTTCGATTTGCGATCGGTGGTAACCACTTGGCTTGATTAAGCGGACAGTTAACGTAAATGACCTGCTTTCTGAAAGTGAAATATGTATTACTGAGAGTATTACGTGAAACTAAAATCAGTTTAACGATTCCTGGAATTGTGAAAAAGGAATCAGGCGATAAATCATAAAAAAGTTTTTTAAATATATCTTGCATACTTTTCGTACTCAAAATTAGATACGATAACTTGATGTAAAAATTATTGAGGGGCTCGTGGTTAATTATCAACCGCTCCACGCGGTTGATAATTAACCACGAGCCCCTCAATACGCATACGATTTGCGAAGATAAGCAGCGCTTGCCACGGTCTGTCTGTGGATGGGTGACCATTCGTTACACATCGAGACCTCTTCGTGCCTCAGAGAGCACGTAAATCAGTCGATCCCGGGTGTCATATTAATACTTATGACAGTTGTTATGGGTAGTCAGTAGCCCGACAACGCGGTTGATAATTAACCACGAGCCCCTCAATACGCATACGATTTGCGAAGATAAGCAGCGCTTGCCACGGTCTGTCTGTGGATGGGTGACCATTCGTTACACATCGAGACCTCTCCGTGCCTCAGAGAGCACGTAAATCAGTCGATCCCGGGTGTCATATTAATACTTATGACAGTTGTTATGGGTAGTCAGTAGCCCGACAGTCTGATAACCGGCCAAATCTAGAATATCGGCATTACTCTGTAACTGGATTGCGGAGGTCTGATGGCAGTCGCTCCGTGTAAAATACTGGTATTCAGCCGCATCCGGTTAGGCTGGAAGCTAACCATAACATACACTGGCCTGCAAAAATAAGTATCACACTTTTAAAATTTCAATTTTTTCTAAACTATAGAAGTTAGAGATTTAAAATAAAAAACGTTTTATAGCAATTTTTATCAGCTTTCTTTGAAACTATAGTAACAAAGTTAAACTCTTTTTGAGTCCTTTTTGCTTCGAAAATATATCTTGTGTACTTAAAAAGTTATTGCAATTTTAAAAGTGTGATACTTATTTTTGCAGGCCAGTATAGTTGGGAAAAAGGCTAGGCATAACAAACTTGATGTAAAAATTATCACCAAGCGTTTGGTCATTCATCTAAAATTAAAAATCAAAACCACAATATCCTGTGGACTTTTTATTCTGCGGTTTTAACAATATCCGACATCGAATGGAACACGGGAAGCAGATTAGCTTTATCGCTCAGGTTCATCGAAAAATTTGTCTTCCATCATTTTATTTTAGTTTCAGACCAATCATGGATATGTTCAGTGTGGTGTTAAGGATACAATGCTCGTGTTTTTTAATTGTGTCAGTTCAAGGTAAGTAATTTTTTTTTCTCTGTCTTATCTTGTAAGTATTTTTGGTTCTATATTATTATATTTTTATTTGAAATATTTTATAGTAATTTAAATAGTAGTAATTTTTTATAGTATTTTTTTTTATTTGAAATGGGTTTGCTCTTGACTCTAGTCTAGGTCAGAGGAGACAGAAACAAAGTCTACGATGGAGTGAGCTTACCCAGAAGAAGCCTGTTAACTCTAACTTTGAAGAGATTCAGGTTGAATGCGTTCGGGAACACAGACGCAGGTAGTGAGTTCCACTCTTTTGCAGTGCGCATTATGAAGGATGTTTGGAAGCGCTTAGTGCGAATTGGTGCTACATATGAAGAAACATATGAAGGTTCTTTCTAGGGTTCCGTACCCAAAGTGTAAAACGGGACCCTATTACTAAGGCTCCGCTGTCCGTCCGTCCGTCTGTCACCAGGCTGTATCCCATGAACCTTAGTTAGACAGTCGAAATTTTCACAGATGATGTATTACTGTTGCCGCTATAACAACAAATACTAAAAAACAGAATAAAATAAATATTTAAGGGGGCTCCCATACAACAGACATGACTTTTTTTTTGCCGTTTTTATAGATAATGGTACGGAACCCTTCGTGCGCGAGTCCGACTCGCACTTGGCCGGTTTTTGTTGTTGTTTTTTTTGACTATGCTAAACCATTTTGCCTAATATCGTGAATCGTTAACGAAGGTGACTTTCGTTACTAAATGATTTCTAAGCTGAAATTTTCATTAAATTGATTCGTAAATTGTTCAATTCCAGCATTGTTAGCATAATGGTGGATAAGATAAGTAAAACAATCCCATTTGGGCCCCTACATAAAATCCGCCGGTTAATAAATAATGGTCCGTCAGTTTACGGGTCAGATCGTAACTGCATTTTAATGTGACCACATGTCTGTGGGTACTACGTTTTATTGTTATATTCTCGTTTTGTCTATACTCATGTGCGTTTCACCGCATGTGCCATAGAGATCTGCAATAGGTATTTATTTTAATTCTCTGAAACGTAGGCTGCTTTTAAATTTACGAAAACATAACATCACGTCTGTATTTCCCGATGGGTTGGTCACAGATGTATAGTAACACCCTCGTTTTGCCAGATATGTTTAAGTCCCATGTAATAGGGGGCGAGCCTATTGCCATCAACCGGGCACAAAACCAAACTCCGGGCTGCTACTGAGGAATTCCACACGGAAAAACTCAATAAAACTGCCCGGCCTGACGATCGAACTCAGGACCTCAGGATCAGCAGTCGCGCTTGCCGTTTTTAGACCAACAAGGCAGTTACCTACTACAAAATATCTTGGAGATATTAACATACATTGTACATGATTTGGAATTCTAGGATATTATCCGTCATAATAATTATATTAAATAGTCGTTACGGCCAATGGCTTAATAGCCAAGAGCCTCGACCAACATCTGATGAGGCTCTCGTTGGGCGGCTGGGTAAAATGCCTGATACAGAAAGCGGTTCTTCTGGACACGGCGCTTACTGTAGGAAGTTCCTCTATCTGAGGCCCTGACCACCCGTAGCTTGGACCCTGTCCCCGATGCCGGTAGGCTACAATTTTTATATTTTTAAATGTTTAATTATTTTTTTATAGAAATATTTAAAATTGTAAATAAGATGAATTGAAATGAATAAAGGAGATAATAATGTTAAATACTTTAATCAAAAATGTTTCAAAAGCGTAATGAAAAATTAATCGCCGAATGTTTTGCTCAGCGCAAAACTTGAGAACGGCTCGACCAATTCGGCAATTTTTTTTATGGAAGGTTATTATGGAGAGAAAAAACATAAAAATTGAGTGGAAAATAGTAAAAACAACACTTTTATTTTCCCACTACAGGCCAATAACTTTTGACAGAACGAAGTCTGTCCGGGCAGCTAGTTACATAATAAATTGTGCTGATGATTAACCAAATATAAGCAATTTTATTTTGTTCCTATTAACGTGCGATACTGCCGATGTAAGATTTCGTATGAAATGTATGAAAGAACGTATATCATACAAACTAAATAAGTTATTCAAATCGTGTCCTTAATACATCTCGCGCTGCTATTGTCTTTAAAAGGATAGTGTTTACCTTTTGACAGAACCGTGACCCATTAACAATGATTTATTGAATTACGAAATATATGTAAGGAAGTTGGTAGGTATATTAACCAGTATAAATTGGATAAGGTAGTAGTTATTGTTTCAGTTTACCCAAAAACGGTATGAAATGTTAAGTAAGTATTAGTGGTCTTCCTCCTATCCTTTTCCCAATTATGTTGGGGTCATTTTCCAGTATAACCAGATGCGGCTGAATACCAGTATTTTACACGGAGCGACTACCATCAGACCTCCGCAACCCAGTTACTGGTCAATGCCGATATCCTAAGGTTAGACCGATTGTCAGACTATCGGGCTTCTGACTTCCCGTAACGACTGTCATAAGTAGGTATTTATATGACATTCGGGACCGACTGTTTATGTATGATCAGCGCGGTTGGTAATTAGCCACGAGATCCTAAGTAAGTATTAGTGTTATCTTTGAATATACAATGTTTGACCGTCATCATCATTATAATAACAGTTTGTTAAGAGGAAATGCGGTCGGCATTTAGTCCATACAAACGTATTCCTCAGTTTCCTCCTTGGATAATTTCACTAGAGCAATTTTTTTTTACCACATGATTATATATCTACCACCACCCTATGTTTTGTTTTAAAAAATTAATTATTAAAAGAACTAGAAACGTTTAAATTTTACAAAAATCGATTTTACCACCGTTTTCAATCATCTGGCAAACAAATTTAACGAAACTCAAAAATAAAAGAAAAACATACAGACAAAAATATTAAAATCGGTCCAGATTTGAAGAAGGAAACAGGGAAATACAAAAATATGATTTCGCTAATATTGCACAGGAGAAATCAGTCCGAGATGCAGGTGTCTCTTTCGCATTTAATTGGAAAGGTTTGCGGGAGGGGTGGGACTGAAATAGATCTCAAAATCCTATTCAAATTATTAGTATTTTGCAGCTCGCGTTTCCTCTTCACGTCCAACGCTGAAGCCACCTATGTTAGTGGCGTCTTAGGTTAACGTAAAAAGTCCATACGACAGTTTAAAAAAACCGCATTTTTACATGCCAGGTTTTGAACCCGCAGTGCTCAAGAAGCGGGTCCGTTGACTCCGGAAACCAGCGACATTCGTATAATGAAGTTAAAAAAAGTCGTGAAAAATATTAAAACACCTCTTTCAGATGAAGCGGTGCATGAATCATCATCATCATCATCCTCCTGCCCTTGTCTCAACTTATTTGGGATCGGCGCAGTATGTCTTCTTCTTCCATACATCTCTATTAGCCGTCATTTCGGTAGTCACCCCGAGCGGGCTGTAGTAGGTGTAGTCATTCAAGCGGTGCATGAATGCTGAAGAATTAAAAGGAGTATCAGAAGTAAGGAGTAAGAAGTAGGAAGGGTAAAGGAGTAGTTTCGTATTTTCTAGTCTCTGCCTATATAACATCACGCCTGTATTCCTCGAAGGGTTAGGCAGAAGTGTATAGTAACACCCTCGTTTCGCCGTTATATTTTAAGTCCCATTAATAGGGGGCGAGCCCATTGCCATCAACCGGGCACAAATCCAAACCCCGGGCTGCTACTGAGGGATTCCACATGGAAAACCCAGTAACACTTTGCCCGACCTGGGGATCGAACCCAGGACCTCACGATCAATAGTCGCGCTTGCCACCACTAGACCAACGAGGTAGTCTCTGCCTATCTCCATGAAAAAAGGCGTGATATGATATGCCGCTTGTTTGCATTAAATAGAAAATGATCAGAATACCTACAGATGCATAAGTGACTCGTTGGTATAGTGGTGGCAAGTGCGACTGCTGATCGTGAAGTCCTGGGTTCGATCCCCAGGCCGAGAAAAGTGTTATTGGGTTTTTCCGTGTGGAATTCCTAAGTAACAGCCCGGTGTTTGGATTTGTGCCTGTTTGATGGCAATAAGTTCGCCCCCTATTACATGGGACTTAAACATAACTGCGAAATGAGGGTGTTACTATACACCTCTGCCCAACCCTTCGGGGAATACAGGCGTGATGTTATGTTACCAGGGAATGGAATTAATTTGGATTTTGATTGCTTCTAAAACGCAGGATGTGCATCAATATACATCGAATATTATCATGAAAGGAGCTCATATCGACGTGTCACTATGACAACGAATATTAATTTAAGCGAATTACGAATTATCATCTATACTAATATTATAAAGCTGAAGAGTTTGTTTGTTTGTTTGAACGCGCTAATCTCAGGAACTACTGGTTGGAATTGAACAATTCTTTTTGTGTTGGATAGTCCATTTATCGAGGCTATACAGAGTTTTACAGGCTATATAACATCACGCATCACATTCACATCGGTGAAGGAAAACATCGTGAGGAAACCGGCATGTCCTAGAACCAAAAATTCGAAGACATGTGACATCTACCAACCCGCACTGGACCCGCGTGGTGGATTACGGCCCATTCCCTCTCACAGAGAGGAGCCTTGTGTCCCAGCAGTGGGAACATTATAGGCTGATGATGATGATAAACATCACGCTACGACCAATAGGAGCGGAGCATAAATGAAAAATGATGTAAAAACGGGAAAAATGTCCACCCGTGCGAAGCCGCGTGCGGGCCGCTAGTGTTGTAATAAACAAACGCACAATATGGCCGTATGCGTTAATTTATAGTATGTTTTCAGTATGTGATTCACGTTATAATTATTTTCCTGTTAGCGTTTACAGACTATATTGTTGGACAGAACTATTTAATTTGCTTGTTCATTAGTTGCGATGGTATGAGCGATAATAATATTGTTTCAAAGTAATTATATGGTACGGTACAATTATGTTATTGATAGCTTTTCTCGATTTATTTACTGGTTTATTAATACGGATATCGCAAGGGTTCCGTATCCAATCAAACAATCTTATTATTAAAAAAAAATGTGGATCCAATAAAATTTTCCATAAAACTATAGATTGGTTTCGTAATTAAAATGATATGTTTATTGTCTGAAATAAAAAAATGAGCTGAGCCAGGTCGATTACTTTGGCATTGGAAGTACTTACATACTCTTGGTGATGGAGCTCCCACGATGAAGCAAGGATGATTACATAATTCAGTGTCAATACCGGTCATCATGCCTCAAGAAATTGCCGATGTTTGCGAAAGCCATTAGTTCAGTCTTTATTTTAAGACGAAGCAACCGTAAAAAAACCTAGAACGGAAACCCAATAAAGTTTAGTGTACCAAGTACGG
The DNA here is from genome assembly GCA_910594945.2 of Amphipyra berbera. NCBI lineage: Eukaryota > Metazoa > Arthropoda > Insecta > Lepidoptera > Noctuidae > Amphipyra > Amphipyra berbera. Next base: position 8,975,006 of record OU343122.1, on the reverse strand, counting down.
AGCTGCGAAACGATTGCGAAACACTTCTCGTGGTTCGAAGATGTTGCTAGATCACTAACAAAAAATTTTTTTTAAACAAATCACGTGCAATACGGTTCGTTATGACACGTACCTACACAATGTACCCAACTTAGTAATTTTTATCAACATTCCTACTTAGTATTCCGTAGTGTTGTATATTTGTTATTACTTTTCTTTATTTAACCTGTTTGCTATATAAAAAATGTCGTGGCAATCACGTTCGGCTAATTTGGCTTCAGCGCACGTTTCACCTGAAATGTTTTATTGAGTAACTTAACCCCCACCCACGCTCCGGCTGCTTTTTGAAAAATCGCATCCACGTCCGCTGGACAGCACTGACCCAGAATTTCGGAATGTTCAGTGTAAAAGCAATTTGGAATGACCCTATTTGGGAAGGCGTGAAATGTAGTACATTTTCGAGTTAATGTTCTGAAATCAATCTGAATTCAGGACTTTAGAAGTACTTAGTTGAGTTTTTTTACAACTGTATGATTTTGGATACAAATAAATGCTCCTGTTGAGCATCTGGCGTACCCATAAAGATGTCTGTGTTGACATAAACGATGCGTGTGGGGATATTCATCGAACAAAAGTAAAGTTAGTTAGAATAATAGATAGCTGATTTTCCTATATAACCTATCTATACTATAATATTATAAAGAGGAAAGATTTGTATTTTTGTATGTAACGAATAAAATTAAAAATTACTGGACCGATTTCAAAAAATCTTTTGCCGTTAGAAAGCTACATTATCACTGAGTAACATAGACTACGGGCGGAGCCATGAGGACACAGCTAGTAATATTATAAAGAGGAAAGATTTGTATTTCTGTATGTAACGAATAAACTTAAAAACTACTGGACCGATTTCAAAAATTATTTTGTCGTTAGAAAGCTACATTATCATTAAGTAATATAGGCTACGGGCGGAGCCGTGAGGACACAGCTAGTGTCCAAAAAAATTATACTTATTCTATTATTTACCGGCTTCTTATCGAGCAAAATAATAGGCCGTGAAGTGCGGTAAGTTGATACATTAGGAAAATATGAATAAATAATTGGATAATAAAATTATTACTCTTCAAGATTTGATTGTTCAAGTCGAAAGCCTTTTCCGTTATTCAGACGCTGTAAAGGAGGACACTTTAGCGGGGTTTGTTATTCATACGTTAACCGGCTGAATTGAGAATGCCGTTGTGTGTTTGTCGGTAGAAACGGGAAGAGTGTTGTTGCAAAGTAGTCGGTTAAGCGAAAGCCGGGTCTAAAGATATTTGACTTCCTAATAATATCATCAGACGCACGCACACATTCGCAGCGTTAGTTTACACGGAATTCAGCGGGAAAGTAAGGGGACTCTGGCGTGCTCCTCACAGAAGTGCGTGTAAGTCAGCGGAGTGTATGTGTGCGTGGGTCTGACGGGGTCTGCCGGGAGTCTGGTATTTGTATTTGTGAGAGGTGTTATCTGCCGGGTGTGTTATCGCGGCGTTGCGTACTGGCGTATGTGCGTAACGACTGACGCCACGCCCCCCGACGTCGACGTCTTCCCACGGCGGCGGCACTGTTAAGATGCGCGCGCATTCCTGTTCTAGCGTTAGGGCGCGATCACATCCATCCATATTCTTGCATCTTTTTATCAGACTGTCAAAATTAAATGTTAGTGTTTCGATTTTCTAATTTATATTTTTGAGCGTTTTTTTTTAGATTCTTTTGTCAAGTAGCCTGTAAATATTTCATACTTTTACAATCAATTTAAAAGTAATACCTAGTGTATAAAAATATTTGGGTATGTCTGAACACTTTTTAATCTAAAAACAAAACAAAGACTTCTATCTAATACCTATTGAAGTTGAAAATAATTATCTATAATAATATGTATTTAATAAGTAGGTGTGATCCTTATTTGAATGTTCATAATCTACATTTAGTATCGTATTTGTTTCGTAATAATCCGTTTGGTAATAAATTCGCCATGTATCTAATATAACCTAACTGATACGTCCCGGAATTGCAATATCAACCGTATTAGATTTCTGGCTATAACAGACGCGTTTTCATGTAATAAAGAAGCTAACTCATAAAAATTAATGGTGCACCCTCAGCCGTCGTAAATAGTCGTTTGTACTCGAGATCGCATGTGAGCGAGGCTTAACATCGTGTCGTTCGCGTGATGCGTTGGAAAAATCTGTAGCTAGAATCAGCAGCGCAGCGCCGCCGCTCGGTCGCCGAAACTAAACGCGGCTACGTCACGCGTGCGCCACCCGCGCCATCTAGCGGTTCGCTACCCTCGCCGCATCGCCTCACCTGCCTCGCGCGACATTTCTCCGTCGCGCTCGCACCAGTGGCACGTAGAAATAACCTCAAAACTCTTGCGTACCATCCAATCACCAAAATATTGTCCCTCGCAGTATTAATAACAGTGACTACAACCCGTAAGACGGCTAACAGTGTTACGAATGTGACGTAATCCCGTCACGGTTCTGGATTTGCCCTGCAGTGTTGCTTTATAGTGATTTTGACAAAATCGAAAGTTTACAGGACGAATGTTCCTTTTGGTGGGCTGTCATCGGGCAGCCCCCAAATTTTGTGCCATTATGTGGTGGTTTATATTTGTATGTGTTTTAAATGTGAAGACATTTGGAGTACTAGCGTCGAATAGCAGTGGAACTGTATCAGAATGTGAGTATTTTTTTACTTTTTTTTAGAATTTGATTGTTGATAAATTTAATGTAAGAAACAATAACAGTTAAATAACGTTGTAGTGGTTGGATAGCGTAGTATCGATAATAACTCTGTAGATTTTAGTAAAGTAAACAAATCGGTTTGGCATTTATGTAAATGTTTGATCGCGCTATCTTTTTAACAGCTGGGAACACCTTGTCCGGCTTGTGAATGCGTTAACTAGCTTATTCATAGTACAAACAGGTTTCTTACGTAGTAGTTATTGACGTACTACACGTGAGTATTACCCTTTTCTAGTAATTGTTTACGTTTTTACAGAAAGGAAAGATTGGAAAAATCTGATAAACAAGATAAGATAATGTGAGACTGTCACGCCACCATATCTTGTGATGTCTAAAATTATATAAACACGCCCATTATGAAAATAAGCTTCAAGTTTGTCAGTTACTTATCCACATACGGCTCTCAAATGTACGGATCTATGTAGACTAGTATCGATTATGAATTTTATACCAAAATATCTGAAACAATCTGTACTTATTTCAAAAATATATTTACTAAATATTGATAAAATCTCGTTTTATTTTTGTGAAAATCTGTATGTAACTAGTAAGGGCGAATATTAAACGCTAGAATACACTTGACAGGAATATTAAAATCTTCCATTGTTCAGGCATAATAAAACAAAACATGCTTATAGATTGATCTCAAGGCTAATAAAACTGGGAAGAGGCGGAGAATATGCCAACTGATTGAAATAGCATTTACGCGTAGTTATTAGTTTTTTGTGTAACTACGTATGTACTCATGAAAAATTAGCATGTTCTTGATATAAAGCATCTAAGATCTGTATTGTTTATGCTAATTCTCTGTTATGTTTTAGTATGGTTTACCATGTAACATCAACACAAGACAAACTTCTAATAACCAACCATGAAACCTATAATAGTCCGACCGGATAACTCAGTCCTCGCCCGCGACGTTACAGGTACGCGGGGGATGACGACTAAAAGATGATATCCAACAAACGGCTCGCATCGCATCGGATCGGAAAGGATACGGACGGATGCGAGCCGTTTGTTGGAAATCATCTTTTAGTCGTCATCCCCCGCGTCCCTGTAACGTCGCGGGCGAGGACTGAGTTATCCGGTCGGACTATAGTTGAAGATTTTCTGAAAATACCCAAAAATCACTGAATAAAATGCGACCACCGACAAGAAGGAAACAACAGAAATATTTCCTTCAAATCTAAATCTTGTTTAAACAAAGACAACTATAGGTCCTACACATAAAGTAGATAATTTGAAACTTCTGAATAAAATAGCGAGAAACCTTAGAACGCCGAAGGCTATTTGAGAAACTAATCATGAGTGACAAAAGAAGTACCTTTAGCATGAACTGAAGGCTTTGTTGATAATAGAAATAACTGAACCTTCAGATTCAGGTAACTAAAACGATTGTAGTGATAATGAAGTAAATAGTTTGTTTAATAATGATTGGTTGATCCATAAAACAACGCTTAAAACAGTCAACGCTATTGTTTATACAAGCGATTCAAGGTCTTATGCGGTTGCTGCGTTTGTCTTGACTTGATGTACAAGTAGTACTATATCGACTTACTTGTCATGCAGCTAGTAATTAATACGTTTATCCTTATAACGTTTACCGCAGATACGATCACATTCATAACAGCAAGCATGAATGCGATACATTGATGTTCGTAGAAGACACTCACATCTCACATTCAAAGATATTTGAAGCGCAAATTGAAACCTACCATGTAGATGGTAGCATAATCATAGAAGTTAGCCGTTGCCTCATAATCGGTTTACAATTTCGTGGTAACTTATAAACAACGTGTTTAAGCACGTTATGCAGTGTATCATTTTGCTTGATATATGTATTTTGTAGTGGGCATGTGCCAAAAGCCGAAAATAGACGGTATAAACAGACGAAAGTGGCCGTAGACACTATATTTTCCTGAATCGGTACAAAGTTCAATAGTTGTGGCGGAAAGCCAATGTACCAAACGTATTTTCGCAACATTTTGTTTACTATTCTTTGTACATGTAACCTTCCTAGCAAATCATGCACATATTTACGGTGTTATAGCGGTCAGTTAATGTGACAAAGAGCTCCAACCGCTAAATGGGTTGCCGGGTGAGAGTAGTTAGTTATACTGTCTCAATTTTGGCGCCCCACAGCACAGCTGACGCGACGGCCATAAAAGTCCCGCTGATGAAAGAGCACAATCCCATTGTGATGGCTATAAAACGGGCTTTGTGCCCGGAGGAGGCATCATTATATGAAAAATGAAAAACGAATCGCACTTGTCATATTCAGTACGATTTTATTAGAGACACAGCCCAAGATCGGGGAATTTGTCAATCGATGGAGTTTTGTTTATAAATGATTCCATTCTTTTGGAAGCTTTGAACATTTAAGCAATTTGCGCAACTGAGAAACTCGATTTGGCACCATTATGTTGCTATAAATCTTCCGAGTCTGGGAATATTGCATTTATTTTTATGCAAACGTATCTGAGTACTTGCGTCAATAAGGATGGCAGTGTAACGAGAGCGTGATTTGATTGGTCAATGAGCGTAATGAAATGTATACGAAGTGACGCCGGAGTGTCCTAGCTCGTAAGCAATGATTCACAGTTCGCTTAATTAATGTGTCCGTTCTTACCCATATTGTCATAATTTTAATCTGTTAACAATATTATTTTCATGGTCATTTGGATACATCATGCATTATATATGCAACAGATTATTAACAACAATAAGGGAAATAAGAAATAAATAATTCGGTGATGCGTGATGACGCATGACGCTCCAAGGTCCGGATCAATAAACAGCTCTCATTTGATAGATCCTTCTTAAGCGAAGTTTGTATATCATAAGGGATGCATTAAAAAAATGGAAATATGGAATCCTACTTTATGGTAGCTCCTCTCAAATTAGAGCAGGTCCTAAGAGATGTAAAGGAAACTTGCAAAACCAGTTAAGCAATGCCTAGGTTACAAATTCATTAGGCCGTTTTGTTATGAGTCTTCATGAAAAAGAAATGAAGTACGAAGGAGTTGGCATTCCAGAGAATTCAAAGTTGTTTCGTTTTGGCTAAATTCGGCTTATAAATTGCTAGCACATTTTTTACGAGCACTGTTATGTAGTAGCCCTCAATTAACTTTTATAGTGTCAGCGAGGATGAGCTGCTGACACATCTACTCTTTTCGGTTTTGGGGGAACCATTCAATATTTTTTTACTATTAGCAAATTTATTCGCATGGTACACAAAATTGGGGTCAAGTATATCTTGGGTCGGTACCAGCTGTAAAGCTCGAAGGGACAACTGCAGATTAGATAAGAACCCACTTTTTGCCGTCGATTTTAATGAAGGGCGCACGATCTGCAAACGCAGCGCGTTGGTCCAAGGGTTTTGGGAGAAACTATTTGTAAGTGTACTTAGATGGAGGACGGGGCGGGTCGTTTAATTTTTTTTTCGTCAGATGAACCTCTCGCGTCTATGTCTGCTTTTAAATTGGTTGTCACCTTATTCGGGGTGCCGTTCAGATTTCGTAATAAATAAAGAATAGAAGAGATTTTTACAATAACACAATTTATTGTTTATATTAACGAGAAGTGACCGTTTCGAAATTTATTTAACTAACTTAGGGGTTATTCAAGTATTACGTAAGCAGAATTTTAGTAATTTTTGACCCTCCCCTCCCCCTTGTCACCAAAAGTAAGCAAAGCTCTTACCCCCCTCCCCCCCCCGAAGTAAAGCAAAAACCCAAAGGTTTCTTTATTGTTATCCATGAGCAGCAATTTTTAAGTCTAGAAAAATAAGTACATAAATATTGTGGACGTAGTCACCATCCAGACCCCCTCGTCTCCCATGTCATCAAAAATAAGCTAACCAAAGACCCCCCCACCCCCTTTGGTGCTTACGTAATACTTGAATGGCCCCTTAGGTCGTAGTTTCAAATATATTTCAACGCTAGGTAATGGTATTTTTTAAATTGAACTCTGACACTACTTATTTATTTATACTGTTTTAAACACAACAAATACTCATGAGCGCGTGCGTCCTGTCATTAAATTTATGTGCAGGCAGATCTAACCATTTTTTTAACAATCATTATCTTCATAGTATGTTGATATAATAATATATGTTTATTTCAGACCAAGATCCATTAGTGACAATTTGCTTAATCTACGTTTTTACATAAAATGAAATGAAGAAAGGCTATACTTAAATAATAAAAATAGGTCTATTTCACCAGCATTCTCAACCAGCTCCTCATAACATCGGAGTCATATTTGTCAGCAATGACCTTCAGGATGCTATTGGTACTACCCCGTACTCTTTCTAACAGAGAGGCAACACGTTTGCGGATGATAGCGTGGAAATTATCCACCCTCGCCTCCGCAAACATGCCAGATGCACTACAGAAGCGAGGCAATCCCAATAGCATCCTGAATCCATTATTGTACTGGACTCTCAAGGTGTTTAGTGACCTCTGAGTAAATGTGACCAATAGACTACTCGTGTAGAATGTTTGGCAATATGCTTTAAACAGAGTAATTTTTGCATCATTACTACAACGAGCAAATCTACGGGCCAGCATATTACTTCTGACAGCCATAGCCCTTCGCTCCCTTTCTATATCGACCTGATCATCAGAACTCTCAGTAACAAAGTGCCCAAGATATTTAAATTGATGAACCCTCTTCAGTTCAACTCCGTACAGCTTAATTTGTGGTACACTTGATGGACATTTACCAGGTACCTTGAAAATCATGTACTCACTTTTCAGACTATTATATTTCAGACCATGGCTATTACTATAGTTTTCACAAATGGCTAACAATATCCTCAATGCACCGATAGTTGGACTCAGCAGCACCATGTCGTCCGCGTAGCTGAGATTATTCATACAGACGTTATCAAGGAACACCCGACTCGGGTGCTGCTGAGTTCAACTATCAGCTCATTCACATACAGATTGAAAAGCTTTGGAGAACTTAAACCACCCTGTCTCACTCCACATGCCATCCTGTACGCAGTGGAGAGACTGTCAGCCCATTTTACACTATTTATTTGGTTAGCATACCAGAAGTGAAAAAGCCTTTGAACCTGCGTATGGACACCTGTTTTCTTTAGTTTTGGCCATAACGTGTCATAAGACACCAGGTCAAAAGCTTTTGACAGGTCTAAAAAGCATGCATACACAGATGTACTTCTCTTTGTGTAATATTGTACAGTGTGCTTAAGACTTAATATGGCGCTTTCAGTAGAAAATCCGGGTTGGAAACCGAACTGAGCATTGTGTATATTTAGGTGTTTTCCAAGTTCAGTATCAAGCACACTGTCCAATACTTTCGCTACCACTGTAGCTAAAGAAATCGGCCGGTAGTTACTCTTTTGTGACAAATCACCAGTTTTATATAGATAACGTCATGATAATAATTTATTTGTCAACTATCAAGATATAATACAAAAGGGCCCCGGCCAAAGGTAGATAACATTAACAGTAAAGTAAAGTAAGAAGTAGTAGCAGCAAATATTAGTACATATACAGTTAATGCTAATGTATTTGTGAATGTAACAATTCTTTCTAGAACCCTAAATGGTAATTTTTGTTAGGCATAAGTTTTACATTGAAATTAGAACACGCCAATTGTTTCATCAATTCAAGATAAAAGTCGCCCAGAAATAGATGCACGTATCTTTGCCCGTGTAATTAGACCTTCTTCTTTTCATGTCAATAGACAAATTCAAAGTGTTAGATTAATATCAAAAATGCAATTTACTAATGCGACTTTATAATTTTTCTATAACCAATAGATCAGAAATATTTGCTAAATAATTTAATTTGTCGGCAAGAAAAGATGTATCTGAGCAAAGAAAAATGGTACAAAGGTTGTTTAAGACAGGTATTCTCCTGGGGACTTTGTAATGGATTAAGCAGACACTGCTAGCTCTTTTTTATATTTGAGAAAGACTTACATTTAACAGCGTTCACAAGTTTACGATTAAAGCGTTTGTTGAAACGTGTTTTTGTGACTAGTGTCAGTGACGTAATTGTTTTGTTCGAGAATCGGCAGCTTCCGGTTATGTTGGTTACCTTTTTGCTTTTAATGGTGATAGAGATATTGTACGAAGCATTTAATATGAACATCAAAACTATATTTGGATTTTGAGTAATGTATACGTACCAATACACTGCTATGGTTAATGAACATTATTAGCAGTTTCCGTTTATTATCCGATATAAGGATAAATTAACATTTTCCTGCTTTCTAACTTTGGCCCGTAAACATATCCACGTCTCGAAAATCACTTCGCAGTGTTATTTCCTTACATTTCGGAGCTACAGGGAAATTTACAGGGTAGTAGTAAAATATAATTTTTTCGCCGTCTAATATCACCGCAACAGTGAGCTCGGCACCATCCATTACTTTGTGACGCGCGATGAGGGTCCCCAAATTGGTTATTTTAGCGACTGCGTATCGCTCTGGTTGGACAAATTCACCAACGGGTTTCACACGATGGGTACCGAAATTTCTCTTTTTGAAATAAGGATTTCCTTGTTTAACGTTGAAATGAATCAAATCAATTTGCTTTAATGATGGATGATCGCGATAAGGCGTCCTAATTTTTAACGATGATAAATGAACATTTTGTTCTTTGACCTTAATTACCGGTGTGGGATTAGCACAGGGTTAAGTTTATTTTATAGAAATTATAATTTTAAATTAATTATGCTTCAGATAGGTGAATTCATGAATTTTAAATGTAAAATCAGCAATGTACCGTGAACGTGTGTGTTACATTTAAGAAAAGAGCGCCGTTTAAGGTAACAAAGATAATTTATTAAATATAAGTATGGTCAGCAACACTAACTTTTAGAGACACTCAAGGATCTTAATAAGACATCACGCCTGTTGTCCCCGAAGGGTTGGGTAGAGGTGTTTAGTAAAGCCCTAATTTCGCCGTTACGTTTAAGTCCCATGTAATAGGGGCGAGCCTATTGCCATCAACCAGACACAAATCCAAACTCCAGGCTGCTTCTGAGGAATTCCGCACGTAAAAACCCAATAACACTTTGCCCGACCTGGGGATCGAACCCAGGACCTCAATATCAGCAGTGCGCTTGCCACCACTAGACTAAAGAGGCAGTAGGATCGTAGCATTATATCATTAATCAAGCGTAGTGGTTGCGACGTAATATTTTCATGATTATTCATTGAAATTCTGTAAAGGCAAGACGTGTTCATATTTGATTGTCTTTGTGGTGTTTTGGCTACTGATAATAATGTTATTCTTGGTTTGGACAATACATCGCTTGTAGTTCATTAGGTACGTGTTTAATAAAATTTCTAAGACATTAGACAAGTGAACTGCTTGAATATAGTTGTAACAGAGTTAGTCCCGAGCCTCAACTCTTCCATTAATTGCAAGCAAGTGAAGCAAGTTGTATCTCTAAAAGTTTCGTTAAACATGTGTGATACGTATATCTTGTTAGTGATATGTTCTCTAAAACTTATTTATCTTCAGCGGTGTTAGGATGTTGACTAAGTATTGATTTTATTGTTGGTAAACTTTAATAACAGAACTGTTCAACTCTTTCCAAGAATTACCTACAAAAACGACCCTAAAATTAAACATCGGAATTCTAAATCATGATATTTTTTCTTTAAATCTTAAATAAACTACGAGCACAAGCCAAAAATCGTAGTTCCAATAAGTAGTACATAGTCAGACCTGCCTGTCCCGCTGTTGGGCACGGGCCTCTTCTCAGAATGAGAAGGGTTCAGGCCTTAGGCCGCCACGCTGACCTGGTGCGGGTTAGCAGACAACACACACCATGAACTTTATGGAGCCTTCTCAGGTGTGCAGGTTTCCTCGCGATGTTTTCCTTCACCATTAAGTAGTAGTTTGAAAAAAAAAATAACGTTATCCTAATAAGCATAACATCTTCCTAATTTTATTGCGTTATGCAAAGATTGTCTCCGAGATTGTGCCTGTATATTTGTCTACTGTTTATTATCGCAGAAACTTGTTTGACAAGTGCATAACATTGAGTAATTACTTAATTGTCTTGAAATATGTCTCTATAATATCTATCGTTAAATAATTTACATTCATTAATGTCGGTTTTTGACCACCAATTACGGATTTCCCCAATGTGATTCAGATATCGATATTTACAGGATGAAGTTTCAAACTCGAAACATACATAAATAAAATTTCCAAACTGGAAACCCAATTCTAGTATTAGTTAAACTAGAAAGTTTAATTTAAGACCTCTGAAGCTCTGTAACTCTGGACCATAAGAAACTTCTATAAGGCATGCTTATGCGCTCAAAACCTTATTTTTCATGAATGTTATCTACCATTGTTTTGTAGAATAGTATATTAGACTAAACAATGGCTTCTTGTTATTTTTATTCATTTTATTCACCGTTCCATTTCTGACCATACGATAACCGCTCAATTAAGGGTCCGTGCCAAGTCCAATGCGACACTTAACGTTGACCTCGATTCTGTATTGGTCCGTTGTCATTAAGCCTCACTGCCGCTGCCCTTTGCTATGTCGATGATACACAATATAGACGATTCTATAGCAGGGGTTAGATCGGAAGCTATCCCGAAATTTGACAACCGATTTTAATCCGTTCATCTCTAAAAATAAGTTCGAGTATTTGTTGAACAGCATCGCAGTTTGAGCTATTTTAGTCCTGATCCTGCCGTTTGGTTCCAAGCATGTATTAATTGTGGTCGACTCGGACGTTCAGTACATTTCCGATGAATGGTTTATTTTTGTCGCGCGTAAATTGTATGTTGTTGACTTTCTAAAGGACCCCACAACATTTTTAGACATAATTCGGTAATAAACTTTGTAGTATTACAGAAAAGCAATTTATATTAGGATAGATGTGGGCGCATAATTCTCAAAATTATCTTGTTTGGCTGTGTGTATTATAATTACAAAGAAAGCTAAAATAACACTAGCATTGAAATGATTCTAGTGTTAAAATAAAATTGTGCTAAATCTGTCAATCATAGAACTTCAATTCAAGTTGTCAAGAACTTATTAAAATTGAACGTCATGTACAAAAAGTCTTTAAGATAGTTTTGCACTTTTCACGAGCATGTTGAAAATCGCGTCTTTGTAGGAGGCCCGGGGAGCGTCCTTACCGCAAAGTTGTAGTTACAATGCTCAGTGATGACTAAGTAAGGCCGATTCAGAACTATTATAGGCAGTTAATAAAGTTCCGAACAAGTTATTCATACTCACTAATGAACCAACTCATACTAGGTTTCTCTCGGCATGCTCTCAATTACGCCGATTCAATTGTAGCGACACTAGGCGCTTCTATTATTTAATAGTCGTAGATTAGCAATCCTTGAAACATGAGTTATATGGCTTGGTTTCTGAATACCACGAGGATGCTATAAAAATTGAGAGAGAATTTTTAAGTTCCTTATTATTTGAGTTTAGTAGGTACACCAAAGTTTTTTGTAAATTTGGGGGAAAGTAAATATGCAGTAAAAATGCAATATGCAAATATTCGAGCTATTCCATATGTGTATTTAAATACGAGAACGTTACTACGAACTTTTCATTAAAATACTTTAGAAAACTGTGAAAATAGTGAAGCATTTCAATGTAGAAGGAAGAAAATTGCATATGGAATGCTCGTAACAAGCGCTGAATCGTTTGGTTCCGCAGAATGGGCCCCCGGTTGCGAATAGTGGCGGAATGGAAAAAGTAATGCGACTTACACAGATGCAGACACAATGATGATAAGATATACCTACACGTTATATTGACGTTATGAGCGAACAGATATTGCAGTATTATTGGGATTTGAATCGCGTGCTAAAGGATAACGATGTGTGGTTATATTTCATTTATATGGGTATGTTCCTGATATTATCAATAAAGAAATTGGATTATTCTTGATGGAGATACGTTTGCACTTTGAAGTTGCTTTCATGAAATTATATTATAACCTCGTGATTTTATTTTGTGTATCATATTGTATTGTTGGTGTAGGATTTGCTTATTGGTATGTTGAATTCATTAATCTTCAAAAAGCAATTTTTCAGTTAAACTAAATAAAATGGTCAATATCGTTACAGTCCATGTTTTCTTTTCGGAATCTGTATTCACTAAGTTCTAGCTCGCAGACAATTTCTTCTTTTATAATGCTGTCGATGCTTATACCTCTTGTATAGTTAAGTTAGCTACTTTTTCGTGGACTTTCATGAAATTTTGAACAAGCCACTTCGCAAGGCGTGTCGGCGTATCTGAAGGAAAGTTTGCGCATTAGCGAAACCGGAAAAAGGGGATGAAAAAGTTGACGACAACTTCTCGCAAAGACACTAAAATCGCGAGGCGTTTGCAAAAGTTACGCCCAAAGTTAATAGCAAAATCATTTGGTCGGTTTTAGGATATTTATTACAAGTATAGATATTAGGGATTTAGCAACAACTTTAAGGGTGAATCTTCGACAGCTGTCTTTAATTAAATCTTCAGCCAAAATTCGTGGTACTGGCACTGCAAAAATAGAAACTTTGTCGTGTGACCTTTCAACCGATTTTCAATTATCAATCATCGCCGCAATCGAAAGGATTATATTTTAGTCAAACTGAAAATGCAGACGTTCCGAAAATGAGCAACTAACGAGAATAGTTAAACGGACCTGTAATTTGCATACAGATTGGCTTTCAGGGATAAACGCTCCATTTGTATTCAAACGCAGGACCCCAGCTCAGTGGTCGAGGAGCATTTATCCAGTTTAGGATTTAAATCGGCCACGGTATCATCTGCTTATCGATATCATGTACTCCTAAGCTCTCCCGTCACTCTACTGCTGCAGAATATTTTCCTTTCTACTTAACCTCAGTCTGGCCACTTGCCAATTTCCGTTTTTAGGCACCGAATTTGGCAGTCAGTTGATTTTACAACGATTTGTATAGATTATGTGATTACGGAAGCATTAAATCCGATTAAAAAAAAAACGTTTCTACTGTTTGTAGCTGTTTGCGTAAATTCTTTTGTGCCTACGCTTATGTATGGAAGTGAATGTTGGTCGTGGCAGAAGAGGCATGAAAGTAGAATAAATGCCCTGGAAATGCGTTCCTTGCGAAGTATGGTGTAACTTTGAATGATAGATTGGGAAATGAAGAGATTAGACAAAGTTGCGGTTTAAAAGATGATGTAGTGACAAAAATTGAAAGGAGTATGCTTAGGTGGTTTGGTCATGTTGAGAAAATGAGTGAACGGCGATTAACAAAAGGAATTTATAAGGCGGATGTCAATGGGAACGCCGGTAGAGGACGTTCTAGAAGGACATACATCGATGTTATTGGTGATGTTCTTCACAAAGGTCAGGTGCGTAGTACTCTCAACCGGCGTGCGTGTATGACAAGATGTATGAATGTGGATGAAGCGAAAGGGGTATGTAAGGGTCGTAGCATGTGGCGTTCTATAGTTTCTGCCTACCCCCATGGGAAAAAGGCGTGAGTTTATGTATGTCTTTGTGTTCGTATTTTTTTTGCCTATAAGTATGTTATATCTTTCTGGAATTACGGTTTCTTTACATATCCTGGCCTATAATTAGCGTTTGATAGTAGAAATTGTTAAAGTTAGGGAAGGATTAGTACTTTTAGTCCAAGAATCAGCATTAAGTGTGAGGTCAAAGCCATGTTTCCACGTTACACGAGACGACGCGACAAAATATGGTGGCACTACATTTTTTCGTGGCGTGGGTGTGGAAAACAGCCTAAGTCCAACCCACAATACGGCAGACTCCTTTCGATCACACTGGTTTTCGCAAAATTGTATCAGACTTGTACAGGACGCTGCTGTTTGACCGTCAACCTGATATAATCCTCTTATGACGACGCCAGGATTTCACAGAAACAGTTTCAATGGCTTATTCTTAGCTGAGGACAAAAAACATTGCTCAGACCTTCATACAGTTTGTTTTTAATAAAACAGACCTTTAAATAAAATACCATAAACAACATAGTAGAGTAATAACGTACGAACACTAGAGTGCGCGCAAGATAAGTCTGCCCGCGGCCAAAATCGGAACTAATCATGGTCCACCACAGTGTTGTCGTTTTATTAACTTTGTCGCTAGATTTACCTGATTGACGCATAAAAGAAAATATAATAATGAAGATTATAGTAGACCTCATCAGACGATAAATATCATAATGCATTCACGGCACATTTATAAGCTTAGTTCTTTTCCTTTGCAAATTACGTAAAAATACTAATTATTTTAATTGGTATGTAATAAATTTTAACGTACATAATTTAGCTCAATTTAAATATAACAAACCGCAAAAGAGGGCTGCCCAATTTAATGCTCACGAATATATTACTTTTCCTTAAAAAGTATTAATTTGTATTTTTTTGATCATGGCAACATTTAGCACGCCCTCCGTCGCGCGCAGAGTTATCTTGCACGCACTCTAGATAGTCTTTCTTCGCTCAAGTGACAATCATAATAACATGATCTAGACATTGTGGGAACAATACATAGTTGAGGTGAATGACATATGAGCAAAGAGCGGACCGAGACAGCCGATGCTGACGAGCGTCGAGGGGAGTGCGAAAATAGACCAAACTGATGTACACACGTCATTTATACTGAAGATAGGCATGGAATCGGGGAAATTTTCAATGCCCGGTTATTCTAGGCACTAAGTTCCGAATAGTTCCGATCTTTTATGATGTATGATGTTTCACTCGTATAGTTTTTAGTTTTTATAACACGATGTCTGGACTTTAAAAGAGACCTTGATCTCTGAGATTGTTTCGGCTTGTCTTCTTAGAGCTAATCAGATAGGAAATGCCGGCGCCATCTAGTCTTAAAAACATTACATTGACTTGTAAAAGTGTCTATAACAGATTTATTTACCAGAAATAAAAATCATTTATCATATAAATATTCAGGTTATGATTTTTTTTTTCACACTGATCATCAGATGGTAGATTTTCGTTTTTGAGAATACATGGAACGCCGTTTTAGCGTTACAAGTCAATCGCATAGCATATAGTTATAGTTATAGAAGGATTTCCAATGAATTTTACTACTCAGTTGATTTTGTATAGATGTGTATGTTACCGTAACAGCATTCATAGCCTTAATATTTTCTCAGTATTTTCGCTCTGTTCGAGGTAGTATAATATGGTATAAGTACGAAACTAATAACATTTACCACTACTTCTTAGTAAATCTTAGGATGTACCTAATGTAAAATAAATTAAAAATGGATATGTAAATAATGTACGGCCGTTTATCCACGGCTCACGCACAAAATAGATAGGTACAGAAGTTAATCTACATACAAGTGCGCTCGAGCAACGCACACATAGACACTGCTCACGGACGCGATATCTCGGATTGTTTGGGACTAGAGTGCGAGGGAGTGCGACCGCGAGTGCCATGCGCTTGAGAGAGATAGATATATAGATAGAGCGACCGCCGAGCGTAGGTATGAAAAGTGAAGTACATGTGATTCACTTCTGTACCTATCTGTTTTGTGGCTCACGACACTTTCCGACAAAATATGATGACACCGAACGATATTTTCTATGATCCGTATACTACGACACTAGTAATGTCGTATCGTTTCGTATCGTTACAGCCAAAACAGTAACATATACTTACTTATCTACTTATCATTCTGTGTGAGATAGGAAGGAAAGTGAAGGAACGCATAGTAAGGAAGGGTTAGTAAGGGCTTGCAATTTGCTGCTACTAATGTCGTCGTTAAACCCAAAGGTTATCGGTGTACGTGTCTTCAATGAATCTCATGGTACCAGTCTAATGTTTACCTTATGAACGTGGCGGCGAATGAACATAGAAAGTCATAAAATCTTTGTGTGATTTATATTTATCATGTCGCTCACTGGCGTTGTATCGGTTGTTCACACATGTAGTTTAAATACGTCTGGAGTAAGATAAATGGCTTGTTATGAATTAAGGCATCTTTTGTTTAATATATCTTTATATAGGTATATAATTCGACTGTACGTGTGTATGTCACTGAACTCCTCCTAAACAGCTGGACCGATTTGAATGATTTTTTTTGTATGCGTTTGGGTGGCGCCCTGGATGGTTTAGATTCACAATTGGACCCGGTAGGTGGCGCCGCTGTCGGTATGTCACCAAATTTTTAGGGCAGGACGACGTCTGCCAGGTCCGCTAGTGTCTATATGAAAATGAAACTTAAGTATGTTTAAAATGTTCATCCCCAAAGGGTTCGCACTGCCTAGGTTTTTCCTAATTGTGTTGGGGTCAGCTTCCAGTCTAATTAGATGCGGCTGAATACTAGTATTTTACACGGAGTGACTGCTATTAGACCTCCGCAACCCAGTTACTGGGCAATTCCAATATCATAAAGGATATCCTATAGGATCATTCCCAAAGGGAATAATTGTACTACTTGGTAATTTTCAAACTTTAATAATAGAACCATATTATATTGTAGAATACATTTCTATTTTCCTTAGGGTTAACGTACACCCTTGATGGAAATTATACCACTCATCCTTTTCCACGAGTGGAAAGTGATATTCATATCATATTGCAATAGTTCCCCTAAACGCATTTCCGAAATTCGAGCCGTTTACGGGGTGGCGAAGTTTCCCCTTGCGCAGTGTTGTCTGTATGGAAGAATATGTGTATATAGAACCTACATGTTTATTATGGTAAGGGTTATTGCACTAAAGTTACACGTTAAAAAGTAAATCTTCAGTTAAAGTGTTAACCCATACTGCTGTAGTGCACTAAGCTTTACAAAGTAGGGTAAAGTAAGATAATTCCTTCTGAAGTTTAGACGGGAGAGGAAGTCACGCTTACACACCGTTACTAACTATATTTACCGCACTGTGTCCCTTCCATAGTTTCAA
This sequence comes from Amphipyra berbera, assembly GCA_910594945.2. Classification (NCBI taxonomy): domain Eukaryota; kingdom Metazoa; phylum Arthropoda; class Insecta; order Lepidoptera; family Noctuidae; genus Amphipyra; species Amphipyra berbera. The sequence continues at coordinate 8,957,356 of OU343122.1, read as the reverse complement.
AACATATTAACATAGTAATTTAATATCATGAGTTTCACTCAAGTATAATTTGATTAAAACCCTACCAGCCAAATAATTAGGAATGCCCACCTCCTTGGTTCCTTTCTCAGTTTTTTAATTAAAATAATTTCGAGCTCGCGAAAATTCTTGGTTGGGTAGCAATGAAAATATTCCTTAAATGTTGCCAAATAATATCTCAAACTTTCTTGAAATAGTATTGTAATTAGCTTGCGTAAAGTTCGGGTGCTCGAAATTTTGGAGTGGTTATAAAGGTCACTTTGCTTGGCTTTGTGATTTTATGTTATTAGTAAAATACCAGTATTGTGTATACTGATAAATCATGACGGAAACGAAAGATTTTTTGGTGACAACACTATAGAGGGGTGTAAATTTTAATTAATATGAGATTTCAGAAGAGGCGCGTTGCATCGCGTATTTTAACTCGTTGCAGAAAATCCCGTCTGTTGTACATCAAACGGCTCTCTTAAGCTGATGGTCTTGAAAAAATAAACAAGTCCAGAGGAAAAGGGATAATTTAATGGACACTAGAAATAACAGGGACAGAAAGGTTCAGCCAGACCTAAAGGGGCGACAAACCCTTGTCTGAGCCGAGAGTCAAATCAAATAACAAATAAATGTATTAGTTCTAGATGGGGTCACGAGTTTCCAATGTAGTAAATTCTAATTGGGACATTCCAATATATTCAATAGGTGGTAAATAAGGGTTAATTTCGTAGTTTAAACGATCATGAAGGTAATTTCGAGGAACATGATTACTAACGTGCAACATTTAGCTCAATGAGTGAAGTGTCACGATTAAGACAAATTACTCTCTCTGCTCTGCTACAGTACATTTCCTAATGCCAGTTTGCTTAGGTAAAAGCTTGTGACGGACTAACATAAATAATTTATTGTACAACACATTTCAACTGTTGTGTATTTGTCTGTCGGCTTCGATTAAAAACAAACTCTGTTACCGAAATCGTCGGGCATCATGTTGTTTTTATCAAACCACAGAGGTATAGGTATACAATAAATAAAGCTGTGTGTGCTGGTATATTAATTCAATAATGATAATGAATGTATCGCACTGGTGGGCAAAGCAGATCACCTTCAAGCTATAATAAAGTTGCACACGCATGTGTTATAAATACAACAACACACCTAGGCAAGTAATTTACGCTTCAGATTAAACGAATAGATTTAATCGGATGCTGGATAATCGCGCTGTCGCCGTCGCGTCACGTAGATTGGAAGCTATTGGGCGCGGGATTTGAGTCCCTAAAACAACTTCCAGTGGCGGTAACCGTAATGTACAAATTTGCCGGGCCAGTCCCCCCAGGCTCGAGCGATTTGCTCTCAATGAGACAGACATGAGGGCTCTCCACGCAGATTGGATGTCAGGGCGAGCGTGCCGCGCCTCACTACTCGCCACACAGCCCGCTTTTAGTACAACAACCCTCCACCTAGAGTAATGAAATTAAATTAGTGTCCCTTTCAGACCACTTAGACTCCATGAATGATATTACCTATATCATTAAAATTAAACGAGTTTAGTGTTGTACCAACTTGCTTCTCTATTACGCTCTATTTAGACGAGACGCTTCAACGAATTAAGAAAAAAAAAATACTACTTGCTTTATGGAATTTAGAATGATGGTAAAAAAAATATTCATAGCGTAATAGTTGGTTTTGCGGAATTTATTATACCATTAATACATATAAATGAAAACTACTGAGAACCGTAACCGCAATTTAGTATTACAACCGAGTTTTTGTAAAAAAAGATTAAGCCCGATGAACTATAAAAATGTATTTGGAATATTTTTAAATAAACTTGTTAGTACCTACGTAAAATTTATCTAACATGTACAATGGGTCATGCCGCATGCGTTTGAATGAAATCGGAACGCGAATGAGCGCACGAGCAGTTACTTTTAGCAGAGCCAACACTGGCAATGAGCCGGGAAAACGTTGCGATGAAATATAAATCCGTGATATTTGAGTTATATTGTTACGACCTATATATTTTATACAATATATACCTGCGTGTGAAAACCTGGATTACCCAGACTGTCAATTCTGGCAACAGTTTTCGTGATCATAGTAAGACCAAAATAGTATTAAAAAAAATAGGTTAGAATTATTAGATAGGTACCACAACACAAGCCGCACCAACCGTGCCTTTCAGAATTATTTTGGGTTGATCCAGGTAAACTTTACATTACAGGTAAACCTAGGTTGCTAATAATACCCGTATGCACCTAATCATGCTCAAACTCTTTTCATTATAAAATATCAATCGGAAACAGAACCCTTTTTTCAGTGTTAAAATCATCGTTATTTATCGCAAGAGCATTCTGTTAACAAAAGAGCCTTTTGTTTCACAAATATTTACAGAGAATAATGCAATCTGCTCAGTTTCGCTATAAATCAATAGCGTGTATGTAAATCATTGATTGCAATATACCGTATCCAGAATGGGATGGCTATTCTCGAAAATATTACCGCATAAATCAACTATACCGGACAACCAAGATAGTCTCGCCGATTGTATGGACCGCCTGATTTCTTGCGTCCATTACATAATGGACTTATAAAGGCTGTTTAGGATCATGGAAATGTACGTCCAATCGTATAATGTAAGAGTATAGCCCCGTTTGAGTTATATGCCAAGTTTTGATAGGCTATTTTCCTCTATTGTGTGTTTATCTTTGAAATGTATTTTGGGCGTGCCACTCGTGTCTGTGTTATGAATGAAACTTTTTGTTGGGTACACATAATTGTGATGTTAACAGAAATAGTTTAGGAGTTATGTATTGATGGGAAAACACTTTATAATAATAAGGATCTGTCGGCGAATTGATTCGTCAGTTGTTTTGGTTGATTTGAATCCGTGGAAAACATGAATCAAAAGTTTAATTTAGTTCAAACAATAACTTATTTTTGATAAATATTTTTTGCAATCTTATCATTTGGCATTTGTTATGTTATGATTCACAAATTGAATATGGATCAAATCATGCACGATACAATCAATTAAGGATTAATTTTAATCACTATAATCAATAAGGTTTTAATTGAAATAATTAGACGTATTATAATAAATAACGTAGCCGACTGCTTATATCAGTCGCATGTCATATTATTAGCGAATTATGTTATCTTATCAGTACACTTGAACGTTTTATTGTTTTCGTCCATTCGAACAGATATACATTGTATTCTCTTTCAACGGGACTTTCAAGATGTTCGTTGAAGGCTATCTCTATAATGCAGCTCAACCCGCACAGATCAAACAAGTGAATCATATAATTCTTTACTTGTGACAGTTATGTCAACAGAAAATAAAAAAAAACTATAAAAATACGAAAACTTGAAGGTGAAGTTAATGTCGAACAATAAATGTCTGCGAGATTAAACAGATAATGTACCTATTGGATTTGAATTGTTTACCATTTTATTCGTAATTACGCCTGTGAGGTTTGATCAATAGTTTCTTGGTAGTATTACGTCAGTCCTATAAACCTAACATGAGAGTCAATTCTCGCGAACGCACTGAAGGATAAACATCAGTCAATATAATAATAATAACATAGCTATTATAATGTAATATGGATTAGTATTATACACGATATAACTTATTCACAGCAGTGCTCCGCCAAGTTGAGCTTAACTATGCATTTTTACTTATCACAATTTCCTCTTATTTTTACAATAAGAATTAATTCATTAATGTAATTTATCAAATGAATAGTTTCCTCGTTTTTATTATAACTCATTATACCTATTATTAAGTTCCAAGTTTCCTTTCCTTTAATATTATTTTGTGCAGTTTCAATAGCCTTCCTGAAATTAACTAACTACGAACTAAGATTATAATTGTACCTATTATAATTGTGGCGGAACGAAATTGATGTCGACTGTACTTATTTTTGTAAATAGCTTAGTGAAAAGCATGTTTATTGAAATTGTAGGTACTGACAAAGGACAAATTAACAAAATAAATAATTCTTAAAAACCTGTATGCAGAATGCCTAATGCAGAACTATGTATATAAAATTAGAGTTCCATGTAAATCTATGCAAACTTAGTTTATTCAGCAGGGGACGTCTCAACAAAGTCGCCATTAAACGTCGGCTTTAAACTAAAATAAAGTAAGTAAAACTAAAATGTTTTTATTTTGTTGCAGCGATATGTTCCCTGAAGCAGTTCCAGTGCACCAACGGCAAGTGCATACCCAGCATGTGGGTGTGCGACCTGGAGAGAGACTGCGAAGACAACTCCGATGAAGAAATTGAAGAATGCAAAAAAGGTCAGTGCCTTGAGCATATATAGAATTCTTTCACAGCAGATTAAACTTGTTCACGGCTATCGTACCGTGAAGGAGCAACACACAAAACGTCGCGTCGACTATAGAGCGTTGTCTGCTCATTCGCCGTCTCGACGAAGGTTCTTGAAGGAAATTCTTATATCTTACCGACAGTTAATGATAAAACTATCACTCGTACGTCTGTACCCAGTAATAAAACGTAATCTTCATGGTGTAGTTAGATCGTCATCCGTTAGTGGCTTCTTTATAGGAACAGTTTGGATAAGAGTTGATTACAAATATAAAGGTTGGCGTTTGAAACAGGAACAGGAAATTAATTTAATTTAATTTTGTAACTAACCGATCGTGTTAGAAACACCATACTGCGCTCTATAACGCCAGTAGCAGATGTTGGAGAAAAAACAGCCAAGCTTAAGTGGGAGTGGGCCGGTCATGTCGCTCGAATGCACTCAGAGAGGTGGGCAAAGATCGTCACGCACTGGACAGCTGAAGGAGGACGTCGTCGTCGAGGTCGGCCGCGGCGTAGGTGGCGAGACGATCTAGACGTGTTTGCGGGACTAGCATGGTTAGAAACGGCACAAAATAGAGAGGTTTGGAAGGCAAAAGGGGAGGCCTTTGCTCAGCAGTGGGACATTCCACAGGCTATTAAAAAAAAAACTGTCAGGCGGATTATATTCGCACTAAGCTATTATTTGCTTTAATGATGGAGCTGATGACGGTCATCCTAAAATTTTACGACACAGTTGAAAGTTGTTTTGAATGGTACCACTAATCCAAAACTCGAAGAAAAACTTCAGTATTTTGGTTTATATTATCTTCTATCTTGAATTTAAACGAACAATAGTTCTTTCTCCAATTACTTATATTAAAAGAACTTTAGGTACACTACTGTTTATTATATTATATCCATATAATAAAAGCCGTAGCGACGTCACCTTATAGGAATCTTATCAACTGTTCAACCATGGACTTCATTGGCTAAAAATTAAAAATACATTTTCTATATTTTTTTCCTTTGTTGAACATTAAACACGCAACATTGTCCACATTTTAGTGCTAAACATTGTAATAAATACTTATGACTTGTACGTGGATAGCAATGAATGCGTCATTGTATAAAATACATTATATTATATTTATTGTATTAAGACAAGTAGGTATTCCATGCAACAGAATTACGGATTCTTTTTTTCTATATTTCTCATCGACAATCGAAAGATAGACTGAAGGACATTAAGTAGACAGGTAATTATTTTCAAGAGTAACTGCATCTCGCCATGGAATGGACATGCAAAACGTTTAAATATAGCTTCACTGTAATGATTGATGATACTGAGCGAAAAAACGGAAAATGACGTAACAGCAAAATGACGAGGACCACCAAAATGACTAAAGGTTATTTAATTGGTGATTGTACTTGTACCCATTTACAATTTAACAATTGTTCAACTAAATACGCACGACATCGTCTTGGACCGCCACTGACAAAGGCATCTTGTATTGACGGCCTATTAATATTTATTGGGGAAATAGCTTCGGTAACTTGACGGCCTCCTCCTAATTTTAGATCAATTGGTTTCTCTCAAGTTTATTCAATTTAAATTTCCAGAACCAATTTAGGGCTAGGGACATGGCAGAATCAATACTATGCAGCTTTTATGCCGTGAGTCGTGATGTAATTCAATTATTTATGTACAGTTTCAATTAAATATGTTCTGCACATAATGGAACCGGGAATTCTTTGTAATAAACAAAGCTGACGCATAAAGCAGGCTCATAAGTTTTACTGTTGGAATTACGGCTGAACGTTACCTTAAGTCGCAAACTATTATTTAAACGCTTAATGTCAGTAAATATTTCTTATTTCTTTCTCTATTTTCCTCATTTATTGTGGAAATAGGTACTATTTATTTCTTATACCATACTTATGTAATAACTACATTGTTTACAATGCTGTTTATCTTTCGACAATGCTGTTTCTTTTGACGTTTACTCTGAACTTGATGATTGACATTTACGTTTGATAAGTGGCATAAGTACCTATACTGTCGAATTTCGGTCTAAATAATTTAGCTAAACATTAAAAATGTATGGGAATGTTTTTGGAATCTTGTATTTATAATTCTCTGTCAAGACATTTCGAGGAAACATCCATATTATAATATATTTACTTAAGCTAAATTCGTAACCTTCCTTTCCGTTTTGACGTAGGTAGGTACTCTCAACTTGAGAATTGACATTTGTGTGATAAGGGCACAGGTGTATAGTATTGCTGTCGAATGTGAAAATACCTTCATCATCAGCCTATAATGTTTCCACTGCTGGGACACAGGCCTCCTCCCTGTGAGAGGGAATGGGCCGTAATCCACCACGTGAGCCCAGTGCGGGTTGGTAGATGTCACATATCTTCGAATGTTTGGTTCTAGGACATGCTGGTTTCCTCACGGTGTTTTCCTTCACCGTTTTGAGAGCAGTGGTGATGAAATAAATTACACAAAGTAATGCGCCTGGCTGGGTTCGAACCCACGACATACAACTCGTAAGTCGGGGCCGTTACCACTGGGCCACCACTGTTCTGAAAGTACCTTGGTTAATCTTTAAAAATGTGAGGGAATATTTTAGAATAAATAATCCTGGGTTCAATCCCCAGGTCGGGCAAAGTGTTATTGGGTTTTTCCGTGTCAAATTCCTCAGTAGCAGTCCGGAGTTTGGATTTGTGCCCGGTTGATGGCAATAGGCTCACCCCTATTACATGGGACTTAAACATAATGGTGAAATGAGGGTGGTACTATGTATAGTACATCACACCTGTATTCCCAGAGGTGTACCTCTGGGAATACAGGTGTGATGTTATCTTATGTTTTAGAATCTAGCATTTCAAATTCTCAGTCATAACATTTCGAGGAAACATTCATATTGTTTGAATATTTATAATCTTCCTTTTAGACGAACAACAGATGGGTGAATATAGAAGTTACCTACAAATTGGACATGTGTAACACATAAATTCTATATACACATGTATACATAGCTATTCACCAATCATCCACATAAACACACGTTATACAACGTATATAAGTTATGTATCTAGTGGTCATGTTGAGAGAATGAGTGCACGACGATTTACAAAAGGCGGATGTCAGTGGAAGCGCTGATAGAAGACGCCCTAGGAGGACATACATCGATGTTGTTGGTGATGTTCTTCACAAAGGACAGGTGCGTAGTACTCTCAACTAGCGTGCATGTCTGACAAGAAGAATGGACGTGGACGAAGCGAAAGGAGTAAGGATCGTAGTATGTGGCGTTCTATGGTTTTTGTCTATGTGTGTATGTATCAGTGGCGTGCATTGCATATAGGCAATTAAGCAGTGCTTACCTCATAAGATTTAATTTACTACTCCTTTTTTTTTCTTTTTTTTTTCCTATTCGACTCTTGTAGATGGTCTTGCGGACCTTTTCTACGTCGCCGGGCTATTATTGGCGAGACCAGAAGGGTCTCCGAACCAATATCTACACTAACTACCTAGCTAACTATGCTAACTACTGTAACATCATGACTGACTATTATAGCAGCAACACCTCTAAGGGTGTTGAATGCGAGAGGACTGGGAGGGATACGACAGCTGGATGAGGACTGTATTAATCGCGGTGTGACTGCGCGGAGTCAGAAGGGACGACCGGCTCCGCGGCTGCGGCGGGTGAGCACGGTGGATCGGGGGCGGTTTACTACTCCATCTTTAACTATTATTATAAATAAAATAAGCATGTATGGCTATGATTTCTTTTGGTCAGAATCGTATTGAAGTGGGCTTAAGCGTACAATTGAAAGGCGACATCGCTAGTGCCTGCCTACCTAGTCCGAAAACCAATGCACGCCATTGGTATGTATCTAGTTCAGTCCTCAATAGTTCAAACAATGTCAGTTGTTTCATAAGGTGACCCTGAATGGCGACACCTTATATCAATCTGTAACAATTTATTATCGCTTGATTGCATGCGTCCACTTGATTGCTATTGGCTTCCTTTATTGATGGGAGATGACTTGCCCCGTCTCGCTGGCGCCGGTAGTCACTTGTCATTGCGCATGCGTCGTCCCTTAATAAACTATGAAAAATTAGTAGTTGTTTGCTGGGATGGACTTTGGGATCTCGTTGTAATTGTGGCTTGTTAATCTGGCCAGAAATACGGAGGATTGGTGGAATTTAGTCAAATACTTGATCATCCATGTCACGTTACATTCTGTTGTCTTAATAGTACGGTACGCAGTAATATAATTTGAAAGAGACATCATAAAAAAGGAAAATTAAAATCTATTTTCTTTTTCCAAGTCTTTGTTCCTTCTCTGCCCCCAAGTTTGTAATTTAATTTATAGAAAGATCTGTAAGAGGTCCTAGAAGACTTTTTATTCTATCCATTTTAGATAACCCTATCCAATAGGGATTGATTTTCATACGACGATACCTAAGTACATGTGCCGCACCCTAGACAGTCAGCCCCGCTACCAATCTTGCTGACTGGTTAATCTTTTCACCACGGCATGAGCTATACTCGAGAAGAGGCTTACAATATTCACACGGAAATGACATTGGACTAATTACGTTACCTAAACACGTAACATTTACAGAGTTAAACCATAAGTGTAACATTAGCAAAGCGGAGATTTCTAAGGATTCTTTGTGTATACCTACTGTTTAAAAGTTACCCAAACACAAAGCTGGCTCCGGTTTCCTTTCTCGTTATCTTTATTCAAAGTAATTTGCGAACCAAGCCCAAGCTAAGTTCCAATAAATCTTTGGTCTCGCTAGTCTGTAATTTTGTCTATAACTGCAAATAGGTGTAACCTCTTTATACTTATTAGTTTTTGGTGGAAAAAAAAAATAGTTTTGGTTGAAAGTATTTCTGTAGACCCAGGATGAAAACCGTGGAGTTACTAACCTAAACGTATGTGTGTAAACTTAAACACATACGTTTAGGTTAGAAGTGAATTTTGAATCGGAAATACTCGTTTCGCATACCTATACTATTTAATTAAATTGATAACTTTATTCATATCTATGTATTAAACAAATTCCGCATGTTGCAAAAAAAATAACGGAAATGTTATAGAACAGTTGTATTTTTAACCGAATTCCAAAAAAGGAGGAGGTTCTCAACTCGGTTGTATGCTTTTTTCATCTTGTTTTTATGTTTTTTACCTCATAACTCCGTCATTTATAAATCGATTGACATAATTTTTTTTTATTTGAAACGATATACTTCCTGATTGGACCCATTTATATTTGGTGAAGATTTGATGAAGAACTTCGGAGATAGACAATTGAACTCCTTAATGACGAACAGTACGCATAACGTGATGATGTGATTATGTTACGAGCAGCGTCTTTAGTAGGTCCAACCATATTTTAATTAATGCCACCAAAAACGAAAAAAATAATAAACTTTTTAACAAAAATAAAACCGACTTCAAAAACACGATGAAAAAAATAAAATAATTACCATATTATAAAATTAACAGTTTCAGAAGTCGGTGCCTTCAATTTGGTTCAGCGTGGATTAGCACCGACTTCTGAAACTGTTAATTTTATAATATGGTAATTATTTTATTCTTTTCATCGTGTTTTTGAAGTCGGTTTTATTTTTGTTAAAACCTTTTTTATCGATTCAAAATTCACTTACTTTAGCTATACCTACGTTTATGATACTATACGTCAAACGTTCGTATTAGGCCCACTGTAAGCACTTACTCACTTTGTTTTTTTATATCTATGTAGACAGAGAGGTAGGGTTCCTATATCTTACAGAATAGTTAATGAAAAATTTGATTGTGGATCTTTTTAGTCTCCATAGCCAAGTAGATAGTAGTAGATAGACCTTTTCAATTTCCGTTGGTAGCGCTCGCAGATAAAATAAGCCTATGCGTCTTTATACATTTTTTTGTAATAATACTACCATTGGTAAGAAAACGTTTAGTTGTTGGATATAGAAAGAGGGATAAGAGGTTTGAACATATTACCGAACTTTAGTTTGATTTTATATGGACTAGGTTATGTAGGGTTAAAAGCTCAGACTACGCTCTGACCTTTGGGATTAATATTACATTTAGGGCTTCGCCTTTTCCTCGCTTCTAGAAACGAAGTATATATGTTTAGCAGAAACCTGAATAATAATAGACAATGGGTGAAAATATTTCCAACATGTATTTTTCGATATAGAAAGGAAAATAAGAATAATATGTGCGAAACAATAATGAAGTGAAGACTTGTAACTAGGTACGCACTGTGTTCAGCTTTATTACCAGCCTGTTTGTGTTAATTTTATTTATTTGCGCTTAGAAGAACTACCACGTTCCAAGGTAGCCCAACACCTTCATTTAGCGCTTGTAACAAAGTTCTATTCGCTTTACGAGCCCTTTAGAACTTTCAGGTAAGAACAAAATTCTCCTGGTCCTGTCTGTCTTGCCTTAACTCTCGCTTTGCAAAGACTCGATTGTCTTACTATCACAAAGAGAATCATTAATCATTCTTCAACCAATTTTCTCTACTTTCATTGATGTTAATTTATATTTTCTGTGGATCAGTTTGTTTATCTTATTCATCTTGGCGATTCCCTTAAGTAATCAACTAACTTGCCAAACAACTGTTAAAACAAAGTAGACGTGATTGAGTTAGGTAGGTATTCGCCTTTAATCTGTTACATTGTGGTGTATTAGTGAATTATGCTTTCGTGTTTTATTATTTTTTCCATTCTGTGACATGGGTCGGCTCCGCTTTTTACTGGGCTGTGGCAAAGGTTATGATTTGGCAGTCTGTATTTATATAATTGTGCCGTCATAGTACATTACTAAAATATTATATTTCCGTGGATTCGCAGCGTATTTTCTAAACTTACATCAGTTTTCAATTTTCATAATAGCCAAACAGTTCATCTCACCACCTAGCCGTGTGAAATTCTCATGAATAACGCCGGCTGAGTCTAAAACCAGAGTATCACTGAAAACACACATTCATACTGTTTTTCGTTTTTAGGGTTCCGTACCCAAAGGGTAAAACGGGACCCTATTACTAAGACTCCGCTGTCCTTCCGTCCGTCACCAGGCTGTATCTCATGAACCGTGATAGTTAGACAGTTGAAATTTTCACAGATGATGTATTTCTATTGCCGCTATAACAACAAATACAGAATAAAATAAATATTTAAGGCTCCCATACAACAAACGTGATTTTTTTGCCGTTTTTATAGATAATGTACGGAACACTTCGTGCGCGAGTCCGTCTCGCACTTGGCCGGTTTTTTTAACGACGCGGCGACGTCATTTCTTTTTCACCTATAGTCTAAATGAATAAAATATTATAATATTGAGTACCCAAATAAATAATTGTGCAAGTATATCTTAAAAACGCTTGAAAGTCGAACACGTGAACAATCTACAGGCTTTATGATTGTAACAGAGAGTTCTAGTGGTAGTTACTAGGTCACCGTTCAACTTATTTCCTCCCGCCGAGATGAACGGAAGGCAAGCCACAATGTATATTTTGTATTATATGGACGAGCCAGGTAAAATATGTGAATAATATTCTGTTGAGTTTTAGGTAGAAATGCGAACAAGGTGGAAAGTAAAACAGTACGATAGGGTGGGAAAAGGCTTGTAGGATATCACACAGATATGCAGAGACAACATAAAATTGTAGAACTTGAAACAGTTTTAAAATCTTCAAATCTGTCTTCTATCTATTCTTGATCAATCTTAATCAAAGTTCTAAGTCGTGCTGCCTAAGTTTTTCCCAACTATGTTGGGGTTAGCTTCCAGTCTTACCAGATGTGGCTGAATACCAGTATTTTACATGGAGCGACTGCCATCAGACCTCCGCAACTCAGTTACTGGGCAATCACGATTCTAAGATTAGACCAGTTGTCAGGCTTTTGGGATTCTAACTTCCCGTAACGACTATCATAGGTATTCTTATGACACCTGGTACCGACTGTTTAATGTGTTTTCCGAGGCACGAAGGGGTTTTGACATGCAACGAACGGTCACCCATCTACAAACTGACCGCGGCAAGCGCAGCTTAAATTCACAAATCGTTTGATTCGGCTGGCTGGTAATTAGCCACGGACCCCTCTCGTTAAAATCAAAGTTCAAAGTATCAGAATGATATCACTATAAATTAAACTTCTTCTTCTTCTTCCTGCCCTTATCCCACACTAGGTGGGGTCGGCACAACATGTATTTCATAAATCCATGTTGTTAGAGGTTTTGGCTTATTGTTTTATGACCGGCCGCCTGCCTGACGTCAACCCTCCTTGGGAATACTCGTTGCACCGTCGCGCGGGTGATCCAATGTGCTTGCTGATATTATGCACTGGGCCCCAAAATGATATACTTGTCAATCTTATTGCCGACAACTAACAAGCTTGACTTTACCACCGTTCACGTCCATGACTTTAAATTTGTAGTCAACTCCGATTGTAGCTCAGAATGATGGATTGTAGTCTCCCGTTGTGAACGCTAGGATTTACCACACCGCACTCACCGATAAAATAATTCACAAATTATATCAAAATAAAAAAGCGAAAAATAAATTTTATAAAATGTCATAATGATATTTCGGTTGCCGCAGTAGTATAGTAAATTAAACTTACGTGCGGATAATCCATTTTGTGAACGGAATATACAATTTATTTTCTGCTGTTTACACAAGACAGTCTGCCCAATTCATAAAAAAAACTAATCGTATCTAGAATTTTGTAGGATCCCTGCCTTAAATCCTTACAATAAAGTCCCGAGAGGCGACTAGATAGATATGTTTACAGAAGAAACTCATTAAAATGTATGTAACTTTGTATTTGACTTATCTTCTTCGTTTATGTGAGTATTTTAAATTAGTCGAGATGTCAATGAATATTTATCAAGTTGTTTTGATGTAATTACGTGTCAAACAAACTTAACTACTAACATTTCGAAGAAACAGAGATTTTGAGTTTTAATTTCGCCTAGCAATTTATTATGGGAATATCTTCACAATTTCGTTTTGAAAGTCGCAAAGTTAGCAGTTACGGTTAATTGTCATTATTTTGGCGACGGATTAAAAGTGAGTCGTTACTTTGCGAACCGGCATTTTTTTGCCTGAAATAATTATTTGGATAAAAGTTTTCGATAATTTGATTGACATTTGAGTATAATGATTATAAAAACTCTGACAGTGAACTTTTGAATGTTCGTCTTTCGCCATTGAATACAGAAACCTTAATATTTGTGCCATGAGAACCTGACCATTTTCTTTTCATTTATCAATTACTTTTGGATTATCATTGTCTGTTATAGTAATAAGATTATGTATTAAAATTATACAATGACCTAAGGTTCACAGTAAAGTTATGAATAAATTCTGTACAAAATAACAATAGGTAAGTACACAAAATATTCACAAATGGTGAGGAGAATTCGCTTGCCGAATTCAACGTAGATTCTTAAAAGGCTTTCTTCCACCTAGGGTCTGCGACAGATGGCAACATATTTTCTCGTATTCGGGATTTTCTAGTTGATGTTGGTGATATAAGTGGGTGGGTATACAGGTGTAATATGTCGGCCTTCCGAAATCTGGTCACGCACGTCCCTCGATAGCCTCGGCGGCAGAAAATTGTGCGTACATCTAGACTATTCATGAATAACGGTAGACTGGTAGGTACATTCGGTTGCTACTCGATATTTTGTGCGGACATTTTGTTACATCATACTCATGTTATAAAGAAAGAGCTCAGGTCATTTGTTAGGGACTTACTAAAGATGGTCTCGTCGATGTTATGTAAATCCTTTACGTTCAAGTAGATTAGATTTCTAGTGTCTAGGTTTTCATATGAATATCATTCACTGGCTTCAAAGTCCTGAGTATAACTTGTATGTGATATAATTAAAATTTTCGTGGTTTGAATACAGTAAGATTCTAAGATTCTACGAGAGTGATTATGTGGCTAAAGGCTTAATCATATTTCAAATGTGCGTTACAAAGGTGTAGATTGTAGAATTTTGATTATTCAGCTTCCTTTGATCTCAGCATAATGGTATTTACCTAAGGAATGCTACTAAGAATCGCATTACAATCCAATCATTGTATTTCGAGATTTGATAAAGACGGCTGATGAAACATAAAACGTGTTTTTGACATGGGTAAAAACAAAAACCGCAGGTAGGTAAATTCTAAATATAGCATTGTAATTCCTAAGTATCAAACAGAGACATGTCCAACCGAAAATATCACGATAACCACAAGACTTAAGAAGCTGACATTTCGCAGGCAGGTAGTCAAAGGGTGGAGGGTAAACCTCAAAGAGGCACGACAGTATCTCTCTGACCGTATTGCTACCAGCGTTGAGTGAGGTACTCCATTGATTTAGTTAAATGACAACGTTGTACTAGGTACGCGTATATCGTTTGTGGCCAAACGAATTATTATTATATTGAACAGGGTTGGTTAATTTTATATCAAACATTTTCGTTGTATGGTTAAGATGCTGTGTTGAATGCATGTCGTGTTTAATTAGCGTAAATTACAGGTAGGTGCTTAGTTAATTACTAAAGGGATAACTTGTACTTTAAAATAGGGTGCAATAGCTGTTGCAAAATTAAATAGGACTTTTTGGAACTGAGCAAGGCGTCATTTACGTCGCATCATATCATTTTATAAAGGTAATTAGGTCGGAACCTTGAACAAGATACATAATTTTGTCTAAGCCAGCTTATAGGTGATGTCGTACAAGTCAAACATCAAAAATCAAATACCCTTACCCTTCAAAGTCAAGATTTGTTTGACTAGGTTATTTACTTATTTCGTTTTAAGCTTAGAATTATAATTAATGTTATGTTTGTTTAAAATAATTTCAAATATATTTTATTCATAGGTACATATATTTTTATATGGGAGAAGTTGAATTTTCCACACAAGGGATATCCAAAACCAAATTAGGCGCGGTACTTTATATGAAGACGCATTATATAAGATGTCCTATTATTCCGTTATGTATTTATCTACATCTACCTAATGTGGGTATGTACTTTGAAAGGAGAAATTGTAAACACTGTATTTCTACTTACATATAAATATCTGAAATTACAGTACCGTAAAATTATTATACTGTGTCAGGCTTACTGTGAATTTTATGCGCCATTAACTGTCGTTTGCGACCACGTCAGCTTTATATAAAGTGACAACCCTTTCCGAGGACAGCTCCCTGAATAGCAAGCAACATTAGTCTTTACGAGATGGGTTATAAGAACGAATTTTCTTTCAAACTGTCGCTTTAAATATATGATTTGCTTCCTTCCAATACAGCTTTGGCGAGGTGAGGCACCTACAAGTAATGAGGCAGAAAGTAAGCACTTCTGTGTATGATACGGTCAACACTTACGTGATACAAAAGTAGAAAATAAAATACTTTTAGCGCGTAGAACTAAGAGGAGTCGTTGTAGCCAGTTTTTCTTATATTTTCTTGGGTCGTGTTTTTTATAGACTTTTCTAAACTTTATTTACGTGATTTGTACCTATAGGAATGGTTTATTTTTATATCACACACTACAACATATAAAAATGTATTACGTACTTTTAATTAAGTAGTTACGAATGGAACTTAATATAATCCCGTAGGTTCTTGTTATAAGAAAAATTCTAATGGGGCACGAGAATTTCTTCTGTATCGTGAGTGCGTTTACAAATCTGACATGCATAGCCCAGACCCGAAACAATTATATTATGTAGGTCAGAAATATTTGTTCCGTACGGGAATCGAAGCCAATCGCTCAGACATTGCGCCAATCGAGCTGTCAAATATATCCAAGAAGTTTTACCCGTTTCAGTCCTAATATTATCAATCTTCATATTATATCAGAATTTTATCTCGCGCTCAAACTGACATCACCTTTCTTAGAATCGAGTGCAATTTTACTCCTCGTTGCTGCAACTTATTTTAGAAATGTAAGAATTTGATGACGTCATTTTATAATTTATAACTATTAGAGTATGTATCATGACATTAAAATTGATTTCAAAAACGTATTGAGCGATTGGTTTTAGTTGTTTTTTTTTATTAGGTTAGTTTATTAATGGCCACAGTGTATACGAAATTTATGTAATTTAAAATAAGGCTGTACAAAACAGCGACATTTATTTAATGTCACAACAATTCCAACTGTATTACGTGGTATTAACCAGATCAACATTGTAAAGAAAGGTTTCGACGCGGATTGATCCATTCAATCTGGTTTTATGTCACTTGGAGTTTACCGCATTATTGCTAGTACCAACGTATTTTCAAAATTATTGGAGCACTGTAAAGAAGTTGGTATAATCAATGCAATAACCCCGAAATTCCCGAATACCTATAAAAGACAAACCAATCTAGGATATTTCCAAGATGAAGGGTGGTAATTGCCACCATAAAGTGTGGTGTCCCCTCAACTGCTAGCGGCCGGTATTAAATTTTAGTGCTTTCCCAAGTTTTTGGCCTTAAATCCTTATCGATATCTTTGTCCTTTACATTTATTTTTAAACTCGATTCCTCGGAGTGCCTCGAGCTATTAAAGAGATTAACAGCCGTGAGTTTAAAATATTGCTGCAGTAATAATTCTGTCTATCGATATTAAGCATCGCGGATTCGTTAATTTCAATCATGTCCTGTACATAAATTCGATAAAGTACCAAATTGTTAATACCTCTGTAGTGTTTTATTGAATAAAGCTTTCAAATTACAATATAATCTGGATCGTCTACCTTTTTGTGACTATGAACTCAATAATGAAGCTGTCATAAATAATTAAAGAGCGTTTTCAGCGTTTTATTTCGATTAAACTTTACAAACGCTAATGAAAATCGTTCGAATAATCGAGCCGACTAAATTGAATAGCTGTAATTAGCGGCTATTATTATCATGAATTTTGTCAAAATTGAACTAGTATCCCGGGGATGGCATAAAGGCTTTTTGTCGTTCGATAAAAATGTTCAATGTAATTTCAATTAATTTTAACATGACACGTTAGCGCCTTATTCGCTACAAAACCAAATGAGAAATCTTTATCTCTATATTTCTTTTCAGAAAGCAATTCTTAGAGTCGTATGAAAATTGTATTTCCACGTTTGCAATCACAACGAAAGATGATAAGAGTGTAAAATCTTCATAACAGACACGTTTTCCTGGAGGAGCCTTATTTCTTACAAGTACATAAGTGGGAAGGTAAAATGTTCGAGGGGAATATTAAAGGCATCTATTTTTAAATCTCCGAGTGGGAGAAATAAACATCCTTACAATAATTTCCATTAGCAGACAGTCGCTCGCCAAAAGTATGTTAAAAGTGAGTGTTCGTTTTTACTGCGTAGGTATATGTAAAACAGTTGTGTCTAGAGAATTATGAAAAGTGACACTTGTAGACGTACACTCGTACATGTGCCCCGTACTTGTTACAAGTACGGAAGTACCTAACAAGGCGTTGTGTCGCTCATTGTCGCGCCGGTCACGTCTCGCTGCCGCCACGCCACCGCGCCGCGCTGTAAAATGCCCACGATACCGCGATACCACGATATTCTGCCACAAAAACCTAACCGACGCAATAAATGATTAACAAAACTATCACATACTCGCACATTTCATACAATAAATTACATTTCACTACTACGGAATCCCAAAACTCACAATTAATGAAATCTCGCAGATGTCAAGAATTAAAAAAATGCGAAGGCACGCGCCACCGAAAAGGTCACTTTTCTAGACTCGTTCAAAAATATTTCATGAATAAAAACAAAGTTGCGATCAAATTAACTCGCTACGGTGACAGATCGCTGCGACTGCAATCACAATAAAATTGTGAGTACAACGAAAATTTTAAGAAAGCAAGAGGCGCGTAGGTACTTCACCCAATTTACATGAAATTTCCGTCATGGAGAATATTTCTTTCTTTGCGCCTTCAAATGGTAATGAGGGTCGGTTGGAAAATTTCAGAAGCAGATTAGATTTCCTCGCTTCTATATTGTCTGTTCAAATGAACGACATTGGAAGTGTTCACTTGGTCCGATACATTTTGTTGGCATTGTAATTGTGAACCTAATAATTCGTTGGACTCGCAAATTTTATGAAATGGTCCCGCAGAATGTGTTTTCATATAACATTTTAGGTTAAAATTAGAAACACACAACACATTAAAATTAGTAGCGTACAAATAAGAGACCGAAATTAACTGTAATGAGTAGGTATTCCGTTCACATTATTGTGACATTGATGTAGTCGTTGTATGTAATAGTACATTACTGCCGCGGTCTGTAATGACTGCGTTGCTGGCAGCACTGATGATGGCCGAGAGCGCAGTGTAGCGCAGCTCCAGGCCATCACAGCGCGGTCAGCATTGCAGCTCTTGATGGACAAGCTGGAACATTTATAGCGCGGACAGCAAGGGCTGCAATGATGACCAAGCTTGAAGGCCGAGAGCGTAGCTAAACTAAGCTCGAGGCCATCATAGCGTGGCCAGCAGCGCAGTCATTGCGGACCAAGGCTTGTATAGTGCTTTACTCAAACAATGCGAGTAATTTAAATAAAACCAGATTAGTATAGTAAGAATTTATTTAAAGTAACGATTTGTTTCTTCCTCGGTCCTTAGTTATTTTTTTTAAATTAGTCTTTATTGTTTGTACTGCCTGTATCTATACAGCCAAATTCTGAATAAAAACTTTTTGCACCAGACAATTTTTGAAACATAACTCGACAATAATGGATTTTCAAAGGAAATTGCTGGTGGCTAAAACTCACCAGCAATGAAAGTCCATACAACTTTGCTGGCGCCTATTCAAGAAGCGCGGAAAGGTCGACTTTGCTCAAAGAAGGTTGTCAAAATAAGGACCACATTACAAGCATTTTTGAGTAAACAATATTTAGTAGGTACATAGCGATTGTTTCATGAGTGAAATAAATTAACGATTTAGAATTAGGACGTGTTAGCAAATAATAAAAACAGACACAAAACTAAATTCAGTATTATACAACATGTAACGTAATTAACGCACACCCTCAAACACCCCAATTAGAATATTATGTTATAATCATAGTACATACACTGAAACTTTATTTTTTTTATGTGCTTAAATGTTGTTAATTCAAGAAAATAGTATTACTTTTTCATTGTTAACTTCATTTAAAATTCAGTCTTATGCCCTTTACATAAGGCTCAATTTTTGTTTTGCACATTAAAATACTAATTAGTAAAAAACCCGTTTATAAAAAAAATACACAATAAAAATGGCTGAAGTCGATTCAGTAAATGATTCTGAACAAGCTACTTTCAGGATGTGCATTAATTATGTTACATATTGTATATTGTGGAATTTCATTTGATTTCATCCATGAAACGTACGCACAAGTACCTACATGTAATACATTTTTGAATAATTCACCATAAACTATAGGTATTCACCATAAATACAGACCGGTTTTATAGATATACTATTGTTGGTAGTAAAACTAGATGGCAAACTGGATAGACAGATTTTACGACCACATCGAGGAACGCTGTCTTGGCGCTTTGAGTTTCGCTGCGAAAGCTCACTGGGTAGCAGGAAGGCAAGGATTAAGCATAAACCGGAGTCTTGGACGTGGTCCCTATTAACTTAAGTAGCATTTTGTCTGTTAAGAAACTTGTTTTTGACTCAAAATTATTCTACATGCATATTTTTATTACCAAGAAGCAGAAAAGTTATCAAATCTGCAACGTTCATGCTTGCTTCTTAAGCTTTTTCGTCGCAATACTTTCGCAATATGCCACGACTTTTTTGTACACAAAAACGTTAGTATTTTTAATACTCTTCTGCGCTTGCCTTCAGAAAGTATTATGCTGCTAAATAAAGACTTATTTCTAAAAAATACTAACCGAAGTGTAATATAAAATCTGCACCTGACGCGCATAATATTAGCGTGAACGAGACGGGTGCATATTTTAGTTCAGTACCTACCTATTATAACTAAACGCATTTTGGCGTTTAATTTGTAAGAAGGCGTCAAGAAACGTCGCCGTGATTTGTAATAATATTCCGGTGTACAAACCACCGGTGGTGGGGTAAGCCTGAATATTTTCCGTGTCATTAAACATGGCAGCCGCTCAACAGCCAACATAACAGAACAAACGCAGCCAAGCTTCGTTTCATAGTTCTCGATGAAGTTGGTGCACCTGCTCGTTTTGAATCACGTAGCGTTTAGATTACAAGGATGAATCATATTATGACGCTGAAGAGATTTGGTGAGCGAGTCTTCGTTGTCGTGTGTTTGTTTTGTGTTTGAAGTAGGTACTGTCTCCTGGTACATTGTATTTTTGTGGCTTCTTTTTATTTCATGGGATAAACCTATATCGATCTATAACTACTAAGTGTAGCTACTTATTGAGTTTAGGATGTATACTGAAAAAGTGGGCAATAGCCCAGCCATTATAATTAGGTTCAATGAGTATATGTTGAATCTAATTATATTATTATACCCGGATTCGTCCATTTTCGTTATTTAAATAAATAAATGAAATATATTTCAGAAAAGTTAAATAAAAGACATACCGTAATGAAAAATATTAGAATTTCCCAATTTAAATACGGAATGCACAAACTGATCGCTTCGGAATCTCTGTATAATTTTCGATTCCTAAAACAGTCCAAACACATACGCAAAGTAATCTAGTACGCGCAAGCCTTAGATTAGTTCCCACGTTCCTAAGAACGAGTGCCTACGTTCGATGACTTTCGCGTCACGTTCACAGCGGCTGAAAAAAATCGCTTGTCTACGTACGACTTCGTGCAAACACCGATGCCGCGATTGGCTCCGAACGCCGGCGTCTAAATTAAGTTAGATCTACCTGACTAAGTTTCGTGCTTCCTTAAGCTCAGGAACATGCCACGTAATTTTAGTTGTGCAACTATTTCTACGTTCTTTAGTTGAAGTTTGTGGCATTGTTTAAGATGGAGTAAATAAATGTTGAGTTTAAAGACTTTAAAATAGTCAGACAGTGTCTTTCCCTTAACGTCCGGTGACTATGTCCAAAACGGATCGTTTTGCTTACCATTCGTAACGTTTGGTTATATCTAAGTGATCCTTTAGAAAGGCTCTGAACGCTTCTTAAGGATGAAAGGGTCTCATAGGAGACCCTGGAAGTGTAGTCTTTACTAAACCATATTAGCGAAGTTATGAAGTGTTAGCTTTTTTGTGAATAATGCTCGGTAAAATATAGGAATCGGGCATAAGGATTAATTAACGACAGCTGTTCTTCATCACAAAAGTTTTTGAAAAAACGCACGTTAAAAATTACGTAGCTGCCTACTTATCTGAAAAATGATAGAAAATTTCGCTGACGACCGAGATTTCCATAAAGTATGTATAAGAAAAAGCCTCCCAAATTACCTGACGCTGACGTTGAGCCAGCTGAATTTAAAATCATTCAAAGCGCTCATAATGTCAGCCTTAGTACACGAAATGTTCGTGATTCCAATGTGAAGAGGCGTAAAAAAAATGGTTTGACTAAGCTGAAAAACAGCGCTAGACTTATGACCTTTTTCTTTTGAAAAAAATGTTTCATTCTAGAAAAATATGTGAGGGCCCGTCAGAATTCAGCCCACAAAATTTGTGTTTCTGTTACGCTTCGCTACATAATTTATAAGCGGATGAGCTGTACACTCGTATTTCAATGGCGGCCAGCAAGCGGTCTTTTCACGATCCGTATTTTCAGCTTTTAGAACGCTATCGTATGCTAATAAGCCTCTCACTGAACAGCATGAAAATGTAATTTTTCCTTTTTACTGTGTATAATTTTATATTACATAAAAGCTAATTGGGCCTGCACTTTCATCCACAGCGACCTATTTCAGTTATAAAGTGTTATAAAATTGTTACAAGACATGTTTTAGCCAGTCACTTTCGACCAATTTCTTTATATTGCTTGTCTGCTTGGTCGAAGACTGTTACTTATAGTTTTATTTGTTCGCCATCTTCTTGACAGTGATCGAAGACTTTAATGGCGTGACCGTATACTTGTCTAGCTATGTGTAGCCAATCGTGTGAGTTTAAAGAGAAGTGGAGCATCTAGATATGAGGTGACAGAAAGAAATTACAGGAAGGAGAGTAATTTTAGTGAAGCAAATATAAGAGGTTGCGATGTTTGTCGTGTAATAGCGCTTATTTTGTCACATTCGTGTCGCATAAACGTGACGGAGCGGGCACAATAACGCGTAGGCTATGCCGTAATGGCCGACGCCTCTGATTTATACGTATTTCTTTTATGTGCCAACCAAATGGCTTTCTTTATAGAATGTTTCTTTTTCGGGCGCGGCCACAAGTCAGTGTCGCGGTCGGGCGTCTCTAAGTGAGTTACGGTGGCGGCAATGCTTTTAGATTAAATTAAGTTCAACCTTAGCAGTACTCACGATGTAATTATGTCTTATCCGATGTATTGTAGAAATATTAGTGTTACTGGGAAAGGTAAGCGACAGGCAACGTGTAGTGACTCATGTGTTATCCTTATTATTATTTGATATAAGTTTATGTAATCCTACATGATAATCTGTCTGAATATATGACACAATATTATTACATGCATACGTAGGTACCCTTCAGTGTAACGTATAAAATAAACGAGGTACCCTACATTCTAATAAAGAAAATTTGTTGTTGAGCAGGGGCAATTCATACCCGAAATCTCTCTATTACAACAAAAATTTAATAGAATAATAGATAGGCCTCATATTCTTTCGACACGGTGCTGGCACAATATATCATGAATGAATAGCAAGCTCACGCGACGGAGATAACAGTCATGGAACAAAAGGGTTCCATAAATCGTTATTAACTACAGTCTCTTGGTCCCTTGTTCAGCCGGAGTGTACCGATAGTATGTCGGGTCACAGCTAGTAAATTAAATAAGTTGCGAACTGTACCAACTCACTGTTGCACGCCATGTAGCGGTTGCATAGTATGGAACAAATAACGTATTTAGTAGTTGTCTCTTTACGATGTGGGGGAGGAGTTGCAAACTTAAGGTTTAGAAATTGTAAGTAATTGAAGTGTAACAAATAGAAAGAAGAAAGAAAGAAAAGTTATTTATTCGCGCCAACATGACGCACAAAATAAAATAAAAGTAACAAAACTGAAAAGAAGCTTGGGGAAAAATATGCGTCACATCCGCGCAAAACGGCCATCGCTCAGCATAATGCTGTGTCTCACGTGCGAGACAGAACCACAGCGCTGGTTTTCAGCGACAGCCGGCGTTGACATGATGACGTCCACCGGTGCAGCAAGTAAAAAGATATAAATAAACTCAATACCTATATGAAAATAGATAAAATACGCATTAAATAGAATCATGTGAAAGTGTATGATATTTATAATATTTAAATATAGCAACATTTCGTGGCGTCGACATCGTCGCTCACTGACTAGACTAGACTGCACGGTCGGTGTAAGGATGTTCCTCGCTTGGGCCGTAACTCTAACCATCGGTAGGATTGATCCTGTGCCGGATTCTGGTGGATTACTTACTGTTTTTAAGTTAATATCTATGAATCTATTGAATAACATATATACATACATAAACTCATGCTATTTTCCCATTGGCGTAGACAGAAACTATGGAACGCCACATGCTACGATCCGTAAATACTCCTTTCGCTTCGTCTACATTCATACATCTTGTCAAACACGCACGCCGGTTGAGTACCATGTACCTGTCCTTTGTGAAGAACATCACCAATAACATCGATGCATGTTCTTTACGGTGTCCTCTACCGGCTTTTCCACTCACATCCACTTTATAAATTCCTTTTGTTAATCGCCGTTCACTAATTCTTTCAATATGATCAAACCATCTAAGCATACCTACTACTTGAAATGTTGGTCAATACATCATCTTTATATTATTTTTTTCATTTTTTGTTTCCGAGGCTTGAGTCGCTCTTCTGCTCAAAAACGCACACCGTACAAACTCATAAACAGCTACCGCCTCCCTCGAAAGAGAACTACACCAATTCCCCCATTATAAAAATCGGCGCCAATGAAACCATACAACAACACCATAATATCGACAAATATATAATCTTTATCTATATCTATACTAATATTATAAAGAGGAAAGATTTGTATTTTTGTATGTAACGAATAAACTTAAAAACTACTGGACCGATTTCCAAAATTCTTTTGGCGTTAGAAAGCTACATTATCACTGAGTAACATAGGCTACGGGCGGAGCCGTGAGGACACAGCTAGTATTGAATAAAGAATTTTCCTCTTAGCCTTTCCCAATTATCTTGGGGTCAGCTTCCAGTCTAACCAGATGCGGCTGAATACCAGTATTTTACACGGAGCGACTGCCATCAGACCTCCGCAACCCAGTAACTGGGCAATGCCGATATCCTAAGGTTAAACCGTTTGTCAGACTTTCGGGCTTCTGACTACCCGCAACGACTGTCGTAGGTACCCGTATGACACCCGGGACCGACGGCTTAACGTGCTCTCCGAGGCACGGAGGGGTCTCGATGTGTAACAAATGGTCACCCATCCACGGACTGACCGCGGCAAGCGCAGCTTAACCTCGCAAATCTTACGATCGGCGCGGTTGTTATTTAGCCACGAGCCCCTCAGTATTGAATAAAGAATATTTATATAAAATATATCTTTGTTTTTATGTATTTATTTTATGAAACATTCATAATAATACATTCATCAAATTATTTATATGGACATATGAAGCATCGATATAAGAAAAAAACCATGAAGTCGGAGGAATAAAAAGGAAGGCGCAAAATCGAGTAAACAAAAGAAGTTCCCGTGATTTCGCCTTTGTGTGGAAGGTATGACAGGAATACCTTTGCCTTTTCTTTGTTGTCCTGACTTTATTAACAGGAGGATCAGAATACATGATAAGCATTATCATACTTAAATATGAAATATATTATGTAATACTTGTAAACAGGGTTTGGGAGGGGCTCGTGGACCAACAGATCATACGATCTGCGATCTGTGTTTGCCGTGGTCAGTCTGTGCCTCGGAGAGCACGTTAAACAGTCGATCCCGGATGTGATAAGAATACCTATGACAGTCGTTACGGGAAGTCAGAAGCCCGAAAATCTGACAACCGGTCTAACCTTAGGATATCGGCATTGCCCTGTAACTGGGTTGTGGAGGTCTGATGGCAGTCGCTCCGTGTAAAATACTGGTATTCAGCCATATTTGGTTAGACTGGAAGCTGACCCCAACATATTTAGGAAAAGGCTAGGTAGAACAACTTGTAAATAGGGTTACTTGTAAATAGATAAGTGTTGACAAGGCCGTTTTCAATTGTTGCTAAGACATATTTAAATTCATAATTATCTCTTTGCTACATATCGTAGATTAAATTAAACATTTTCAGCATTGATTTGCATTTTCATACACATAAAATGAATTATCAACGTCCTTCCAACATACTTATTCATACGTTATTAAGTATACTTCAACGTACTTTATATTAATAATGTCAGCATACTTCCGCTTATTATTAGTTAGCAAAGTTCTGGAAAACTCGCGACAACAACACTGCCGTCGTAAGAAAAAGGGGCACAACTGATTTTTTTTTTCAAAATTTAGTTAAATACATATTTGGAATCAGCTTTTTACGCTGATTCCAAATATGTATTTAACTCAATTTTGCAAAAAATGTCAGTTGTGCCCTTTTGTATTACGACGGCAGAACAGTGTTCGCGATTGGACTATCCGTTTCACAAACAGATGCCGTATTTAAAAGCTGGTAGATTGTTTAACGCACGCAATGCACAAACTATGACTGAAATTATTGCGAAATGTTAAATGTTAATTAATTTTGACAAGTATCTGGTTACCTACTAACCACACACTAGGGAATTGATCAGGTGATCATTATCATCTGTATTATTTAATTAGCCTCATCGGTGGCGAGGTAATGACAATGGGTAAAGCATTACCAGAATTTTATTTTTATTTTGCTTTACCAACTATTGTTACAGTCATACATAGTTTACATCATAGCTTCAAAGTTACACTCACTGCACAATCCTTACAGGTAAACACCACATGCAATGTAGAAAGTGATAATTTTATTTAATTTTTTTGTAATTTTAAAATTAACCAGGCAAGTATTCTAGTTGTTTACCTGCTCCCAATCCGTACTCCTGAAGTCGACAAAAACGTACGATCGTGCGGTGGCTCATATCGAATGACACTAATTCGAATCAAATTCGATTGATTCAGAACTCGACGCTGTTGGGGGTAAGCCCCCAGGCCTTTGACAGGATTCAGAGTCATCTAGACGACAACGATTACTGGGCCACCGTAATGACGAGTCTTTTAACGATATTTATATAAGCTCCAAAAAAGTTCATCCTCATTCTGAGAAGACGCCCGTGCCCAGCCGGGTTAGTAGTTAGTAATAGGGTGATTATGCTATAGTCTTTTGAAAACCCGGCCCACATATCCTTTCAAATATAATCAAACGAGCGCAATAAACACAACACAAATATTGGCAACGATATCAATTTTAAGATAACGATAGCTCTACATTCTCGAATAAATGATGTAAAAACAGGAGATGGGGGAGCGTAACATAATTTTGTGTGTTCCGCCATCGCGGGCGCTTCGATAAATCTAATGTAAACACCATCGCGGCGTAGATAAGATATAAGAAACAAACGAGGAAATGAATCACTATTTATTACGTTTAAATATTTTGTCGCCGTAGCGAACGGAAATCTTCATCATCATAATAAAAACTGTTGGTCGTGTTATATGAGAAATAAAATAATAAAAAGGAATAACGTTGTATCTTGACGGATACAGTTGATCACATAAGTGTTCAAGCACTGTTTGGATATACTATTATAACGGATAGTTACAAGATCAAAGTTCATAAAATAGCATCGTGTAGAAGAAGTTGTTACCTATCAAATAATAAAACAGAAGCTTTCGCCGTCAGAGTCGACTTTTACGCTTTGGTCGACATGAAAACCAGCTCATAAATTGTATCTCATTTTTTTTAAATCAGCGTGGTTAAATAAAAATAAAATATTGCATACGTATCTTGCTGGGTA
This sequence comes from Amphipyra berbera, assembly GCA_910594945.2. Taxonomy (NCBI): domain Eukaryota; kingdom Metazoa; phylum Arthropoda; class Insecta; order Lepidoptera; family Noctuidae; genus Amphipyra; species Amphipyra berbera. The sequence goes on along the minus strand of OU343122.1, from coordinate 8,929,927 downwards.
TGTAGTTCGGATTTTTACACGCAGAAGGAAATAGACGGACGTTATTATAGAAATTTAATCGTCAGCTCGGATCCGAAGGCAGGTGTGTTAGGGATGTGCTGCATCGTTGGATATTCCGTGTAAAATAGTAGTACACCACACGATTCCGCTTACTCAGAGCGCTCCCTGATGTGACGGTGTGGTATCGTTTTGATCGGGTTAAGTTGTGTAGATTAGGTTCAGTTCATGTTTACGCTTGTAAAAATGTATGTTGGTAATAGTACAAAAAAATATCTAAAGGGGCATTCTTCGAAAAATATTAACAAAAATTGAGAATGTCATTAGCATTATCCCAAAGTTAAGAATTCAGATGTTTAATACTATAATTATGATAGTGAAAACTCAAACTATACCGCTGCCGTCAAGCAATAAGACAAGAATAAAAACAATCTGACAATACTATAACGTTAACAACCCGGGAGAAGAATGATTTATTAAAATAATGTTAAAAAAAATCGAATATTCACTGTAAAAGATCTGTTTTGATTTGGAAATTTTTCCGAGCGCCTAAATTTCAATGAATTACTTCTAGCTTGCGCGGGCTGGGGCTCATTAAAATGTAGGCGCTGGTTAAGTTTACTGTACTGTTACCAACAAAGGTCTTCACATTCTCTAACACCGAAACCAGAACCAGTTACATGCATACAATTATTTGTTCCGTAGGGTATCGAACGCGCGACTCGTAAGGGCGCGTTCCCACTATGTCGTGACGATAAATTTATTGTTGGACGACTGTCGTCTCTAGCTGTTCCCATTATAACGGCAGTTTGTCGTCAATTTTTGTATCGTTTAACGACTATCGTATCTAGCTGTTCCCATTGGATCGCGACAACATTTTATCGATTCACGACAGTCGCTTTGTCGTTTGCACATCAGTAGCAAGCTACGACGAGACGATATTTTTATCGTGGCCACGACAGATAGTCGTAACAACGACATATTACGATGTCGTGACGATAAATTCATTGTTGGACGACTGTCGTGCTAGCCGTTCCCATTGACTCGACAATCTGTCGTCACTGCAAAAACAAGTCGTGAACGACAGTTAACCTTTTGGACGCCATTGTCACACATATGTGACAAACGAAAGTTTACCCTGTACGCCAACGTCACAAATATGTGACAAAAACGATGGGATTACAGCTACCTTGGCGTGGGGGGTACGACGATGCATTTATGCTCTGGCGTTCAAAAGGTTAATCGTGCCGTTTTATATGTGATCACCTCCATTTAAATATACCTATATAAGCCACGACGCTTAAAACTACACGACTATCTGTCGTCACGACAAAGTGGAAACGCGGCCTTACAGAAAAATTCATTGATAAGCTCGATATTACAGTACAATGAAAACAAAAGTTCACGTAGTTCCGTACCTGAAAAGCTGCTTAAAGAAACAAAACACTACCGCTAGTTCACGTTCACCCCGCACTGATTGTAGTCCTTCCACTGCATTACACACGTCACCGGTTTTTGTTGTTGAACGTGTCGGTTACCTCTATTCCCACTGTTTCGAGAAATTGTGCTGTGTGAGAACTAAATAGGTAGTATTTAATTAACTATTTCAAAGCAAAAACGTAATCAGTTAATTGTTGTCTTGTAACACTTTAGGGTGGCTTTAGGAGTCAACCCTCGACTAGCATGTGCACATAAAATTTAGCAGGCGTGTACTTACGGGAGGATAAAGAATAACACTTGTAACCGTACACTATATAATTATATTTAATTAAGAATTTACAAAGAGTACAAAGAGAACAACATGGCGTGGTTTGTACAATGCGAGGAGTCCAGGTCTTCTTCAGCAGGTGTGGCACTTAACTGAGCAACTGCGGCGGCGCGAGAGGGCCGACCTGCAGTGTGTCCGACCTAGGCCCGTCCGACCGCATGGGCCCGAACTCCCGCCAGTCAGCCGGGTGGTGGCTCACAGTCTTTTCTTGTTCATAATTTTTGTAAGAAGATACGGATGAATATCCGTACTATGGCAAATGAAATTGTTGTGAGTGACTAGATACTCACAAGGATTTCATTTGCCGTAGGTTTGTGCAAGTTATTCTCATCCATATGACAAACTTCCATATGAAACAAATGTATCGGTGAACAGATTTGTCCTTATGGCGATATTGGGAATCAAAGTCGTAATCATGAGCCCAGAAAGCTGCCGCATTTGGGCCATCAAATAACACTGACTGTACTGATATTTTTTATATGGATGATCATGAAAATATTCGATATAGAAGTTATAAAATATTATTTCATAAAGTTATGTTATGTATAAGTTGTCGGCTACCTTTGTTTCTGAACTCTGGCAGCTCTGTTCGTTAGGTAGCGTCAGCAACCCACGAAGCGCTTGATTACTGACAAACTGAACTCGGAAATTTGGAAACTACGTCAAGCGCAACCGAAGCTCTAAAAGCTGAAGCTTTTCTAAATAAAACAAGCATACGTGCCTTTCTATGCTTATACTTTTTATACACATATCAGCTTTGGCAGTGGCATCATCACTCGTAAGGATTTTGATTACCTATTGTGTCTCTAAAGACCTATTTGATTTATCAGGATCAAAATTAAAATGGATCGGAATTAATGATAGTTCAATTTGATTAATGTAACAAAATAATTATAATTTATTAAAATAAGCGCCCACCCTTACAAGTATATCTAGATACGCGAAGGACATTTTAAGATGCCGTTAATTTCATGCTGTCCCTGTCACTTCGGCTAAGAGTGACAGTGACAGCACGAGACTTAACGACAACTTAACATTTAGTAGCGTTTGAGTATTTAGGCATAAGTATTTTGTAATAATAAAAAATAAACTGGAGAGGTCAGCAAGTGGCCACAATATGCTACTCAACCTCTCAAAAAGATGTAACTGTTAATGTAATTTTTAGCTTGGGCACTAATAACTTGCTTTTATCAAAGGTTAAATAAACACTGTGTAAAGACTAATGTGAGACCACTCAAAAGCTGAAAAGGGCCTATAAATGACCAACAATTTATTACAATGCATATAAATGTTCGACCTTTCAAAAGTGCCTGTAAATAAAATATTTGGAATTTTAAAGCACCATCGAATGCTTCATAACATCAATTTTAATTGCCACCAAGTATCATCAATACGTATGCAAATAAACAATAAAATAATCGTCACGTTTGTAACGTATAAATATAATATCAACAACCCAGTTGTTATTATTTGAGAGTTGATTGAACCAGCTCTAAACTGTAGCTGTCAACGTATTCACGTATTTCGACAATGATAATTATGACTCAGTTAATTATCATTTATTGAACTGTGTGCTAATAATTTTGAATACGCATTCATATTGATGGAATGATATGAAACCATGAGAATAATTGAAACGTTACTGAAATGACGCTAACTGTCATTGTATGCAGTGATTAATAGATATGGACTGTGAAGGGATTTCTCGTCATATTCATAATTTTTACTTTTTTTAGTCCTACCTTGTCTACCACTCCTGGGTGAAGGCCTCCGTTTTTTTCTTCCATACTTCTTTTAGATCCCATGTGATTTCTTACCATGCCGGCCCCTGCAAGCGCATCCAGACTGTCTCGCCACATAACGCTGACGACGACGGAAGACCGCCTGTCAAGATAAAAAACTTAACCAATATGAATGATTAGCACATCTATTCTTACGACATATTTTCACTTGCGATCCATCAACTTACTTATATCGTTTGTCTTGTCATAAGTACATATGTCGTGCGCTCAGTTTCAAGGGTTCGTTCATCTCTATATTCAGGTGCTTCGATTACAACAAGTACCTAAGATATATTGCTGATTAATTTTAATTATAACACCGCACAGCGTTCCTCTGATTTATCGTTAGTATTACCGAGTCGGGGTAATTGAAGCATTACTTTGAGGTAGGCAGATTTACTAAGCAGCTTAATCAGTGTCGGCAGTTTGTTATTATGGTTAATGACTCGTTCTAATTCTCTCGGCACCCGGCGAGAGCCCCCTTCGTAAGTTCTGCGGGACCCCGCGGGTAACCGACTGCATCCATAATGAAAGTTAAATGTATAAGAATCTAAAGTTCCTTAATGGTACGGTCTACCAAAGATGAGCTAAAGAGTTAAATTGCCTGCAGTTAGATGTAATCTTGTTTGATGAATTTATTTATAGAACGTGATGCCGGTGTGCGGGTGTGAACTGTCAGTGTGCATGAATTATTGCGAACTTTAAACGTCGCGTGTTGACCAGTAGGTGTTGGGATATCGTTTCCAATCTAGGTCATATGGCGTCGTTTTATGCGAAAACGGGCTGATATATTGATATGACTAAAATAAATTCAAATATTGCAGACCTTCTCTAGCAAAATTGTTGAAATACAAAATGTTTTTCATACATGGTATGGACCTAAACATGCACAAACCTAAGAACATTTTCGTTCGTTTTTTTAATTGATTATTTAGTTAAGTCAATCATACCACATGCTTTACATGTACGTAGGTATAATAACTTTCCTTATTACGCACAAGTAGGGTTGCCAATTTTTATTAGAAGAAATAGAGTATATCTGATTTCAAAGGAGGTAAATAAAGAGTACGGACTTCTAAAAAACAGTATCATTTATTTTATATTTTTAAAAAGGTGACAGGTGACATGACATTAGTGGCTGCGTTCAGAAACGTCCGAATGTGGCTTGGGGAATTGGGGATACCAACATATTAATAGCAAATAGTCGACTTTTTTGGTTATGATAATGGGTTTGAATAATATTACATGACTGGCACTAGTATAGTAAACATTGTGTAAAAAAGAGTATTTCAGCATACTCTATTAGTGTTATAGATTATAGAGTACGCCTACATGATATAGAGTACCATACTCTATTTTAGAGTACGGTTGGCAACCCTACGGACAAGTAAACCTACGAAAAAAAATATATTAGGGCTTGTTGTGTTAATTGCGCAATATAAACTTTTATGTCCAATTCATCTTTATTTTCGTAACAATATACTCGTACACATTTTTATATGTTAACATAATCCGTACAATAATTCGGCACCATGTGTTATACGAGCCACGAGCCACGGTATTTCTAAATGAACGTTGTATCATTCCAAATGAATTACACCAACTGTTAACATGATACAGCCTGTGAAGGCTTGTTAATTTTATTTCAGCCGCCGCTCAATCGCCCGCCCTTGTTTTATTCAAATTTGATAGCAAAACATATTTCATGGCGAAACTGAGCTTTCTAGGTCAAGCGATATACAGATGATAATGCTGCCCTCCAGTAGGGTGGACGAGGATATGTGGATTTCTGTATAATGCAACTTGAATCAACAATGCCCTGAATTAGAGATCAAGATATTTTCAGTACCCTATATACTTTTCAGTTCGGCACGTTAACATCCATTCGTAAAGCCACGCTGCGAAGAAGGATTTGCACAAAAAACCGATTATTCCAGCGTCTTAAATGATTGATTGAAATCCGGTTCGGATAAACACTTGCTGATAGGTTCAAATAAACATTTCTTCTTATAATCTTCTTGCTTGCAAATTGGAAGTCGGATATAAAGACTCGTGTTTATAAGAACCTTTGTAATGTTACTTTCTTGTCGAGCCACGAGCAAATTTCCTGAAACGCAAATATTTGCCAATTTCCCGTTACTTCATCACTTTTTAAAAAAGCTTGTTTGCTAAATTACTTGGCTGTAAAAATGTCTTTGATAATCCTGTATTTTTACTAAACTTCTTTGAAGATATTTTATGCGAAGATTGTTGATACTAAAAAGACAAAATAACACGCATACTGTGAAATTTAACTATTTTTTTTTACCATATAGCTTTTCTAATATTACCACAAACATTTTTCAAACTGTCTACCTAAAACATTGAAATGGATACCCCAAAATTTGAAATCCGGTTGCAATCTTAGAAAATACGCGCCTACATTTGAAAGCGAGTAAAATTGCCTTCCCTTTATCCGGCTACCTAATGGTACGTAAAATTTGTAACCGTTTCGAGTACTACGGCTACGACCGCGGTGCTACGAGCGTAGTACTTTTGTAGACCGTAGCGCTACGTTGAGTGGGGTTACTCGTTACGCCGAATGTAAGCTACGTGTAATAAAAATCGGTCGTTTGTAGCATTTTAGTAGATGTAACTAGAAACGCTACGGATATTGACATAGTTACATAAGGTGATGCGGAAAATCTTGAATATTAAAAAGGAAATGTGTTTTCCAGGCGGTCGTCTTGCAATTTGTTGCCATTTATGCACATTTGCGATTTTTACACCTTCTATGTGGCTTGAGTTAAACGATAAAGTTTTGGTGTGAATATTGCCTTAACCAAGTGGATATTTTAGGGAACTAATTTTGTTCATAAATATTTAATTGGTAAGTAGAAAATACATTCACTTTCTTCTGCTCCCATTCAGCAGGTGTCATAAAATTGAATATTAAAGCGCACTCCTGAACCATGCCGAGGAAATTTTGCAAGTGATAAATAAGGACAGAATTAATATTAGTCCTTCTACGAGTCGTCCCTAGTAATAAATTACAATATTACGAGTCGTAATTAATGCCAAGTGTTTGGCTTTTATATAGTTTCTTATACTAATAAAACTGGCCGGCAATTTAGTGTTTTATTAGGTACTCCGTTATTATAGATCACAAATGTTAGCGTTAAGGGTAATAGGAGATTTTAATTGAAATTACCCCTTTGGGTATAGTCAACATGGAAACGTAGAACCCCAATTTGGAGAATGTTATATTTAATTTAGTAATAAGAAAATATTTAGTAGGTAAAATTGATGTTAGACATCCAATATTTTCACTAAGAAATTGTCTTTCGAGTGGTAATTGGGCTATATAACTATCTATGCAGTATAGTTTTTCTGTTTGATCGATAATAATATGGAGGAGGAGGTGTTATGGAGGCCATTGTTAATTAATAACCACTAGTTACATATTTAAACTACTATTAACCATCGGTCGCTGAACCGCAGTTCAATGATGCGTATTAATGCTGGTCTCCATATGAACGGCAACGATTACCAATCCCATTTCAATTTGGTCCTAAAGTACTTAGTTGTACACACTATCAGATTTCCGCGCTGTAACGGTATTTGTCGGCGAAGCGCGCTATCACATCGAATCTCATTTGGATTTCAAAGTTTGCATGGCTACGCAGCACTCCCCCCCATTTAATCCCGTCGGGGTGACTCTCGAACCTGTTCTCGTAATTAACAGTCCCTGCTGTCATGAGCTTCGTTTAGATACGCACGATTCAATAACAACGCTAGCGTATCGCATAATTTCGTGTTTCACCGAATTATTTGATTGCTGTTACCTGATATCCCAGAATTTGAATAAAAAATACGTACAATATCGATAGCGATGAAAATAATTATTTTTTGGGCGTGTTTATTCATTTTTTTTCAAACCTTGCCCCCACACTAGGATTTCTCCTGTATCGTGGGTGCGTTTACAGATACAAATCTTCACATGCACAAACATCCAGACCCGGAACAACTATCTGTAGGCCATACAAATATTTGTTCCGTGCGGGAATCTAACCCACGACCATATTATATTGATTTATATCGCGATTATATTGTTGGTGGCAGACGTTTCACCGTGTATCGAGTAGAGACGTTAAATAACTACCACAATTGAAACATGTTGTTCAATAGGAAAATTTGCAGGATTTCAGAATTCACTTGAACTGGTCGAATTAATATATAAGTAATCCCATTTTGTGTACACGGGAATATAGAATGTCGTATTACGTCGTCGTTCTGTTTACGAAGACACCTACACGTGCATTATTTTCTTTGTCTACAAAAGAATATTCGAGATAGCAGGAAAAACGTCACGTTCGCGAAAACAGAATGTGTTGTGGCAGTAACGTTTTAGTAACGTTGTAAAGAAAGGGTTCGTTTACGCTTAGTTTTACTTCAGCGGTTATGCTAAGATGTTTCCTCTTCACATAAATAATATGTGTTCTACATACATACAAATACAAGTTATATGCGTATATGTTTATGTAAATATCGGATTAAAGCAACAGGAGAAATCAATATTATTTTAATACAATACCTTCATATAAATGGCTTATGATATCTATATCGATACTATCTATACTAATATTATAAAAAAGCAAAGATTTGTATGTTTGGATTTTTGTATGTAACGAATAAACTTAAAAACTACTGGACCGATTTCAAAAATTCTTTTGCCGTTAGAAAGCTACATCATCACTGAGTAACATAGGCTACGGGCGGAGCCGTGAGGACACAGCTAGTTACGAATAATTTACTAATGTAACTCGTTGGTCTAGTGGCGGCTAGCGCGACTACTGATCGTGAGGTCCTGGGTTCGATCCCCAGGTCGAGCAAAGTGTTATTGGGTTTTTCTGTGCGAAATTTTTCAGTAGCAGCCCGGAGTCTAGATTTGTGCCCGGTTGGTGGCAATAGGCTCGCCCCCTATTACATGGGACTTAAACATAACAGCGAAATGAAGGTGTTATTATACATCTCTGCCCAACCCTTCAAGGTCTACAGGCGTGATGTTATGCTATGTTTTATGTTACTAGTGTATCAATAGGTATCCAAAAAATATACTGCGAAATACTCTATAGATTATTTGCAAGGCATTGTTAACTTACATACGGTACATAATTATCACTGTTTTATCTAATTTTGGTTGGAAAAAGTGGTTATCAGCAAAAATATGCATGCGTGGATGAAAACGATTTCTTTGTTGGAGTCATAATAAAGATTGCAGTAACAAAACTTTGCAATTCTCTTTAGTCGTCGGGAAAAATTCAGACTGCACAGTTTTTGTTCCAACGAAATAATGTGTTCATAACAAGAGTTTTGACATTGTTATGGAAAATGACACGGAAACGCGAATTTACGGGCTTGTTTCACCCTCCTGCAGACGACGAACGAGTTTCCGACTTTTAACATTTCTTGCAAACTGCGCCCTTGTTTTACTTACATTATCAACATTTGCGACTTAAAAATTACTTTAAATTATATCTGACTTTTAAACTTCTCTCTCAGTTATATAACACTTTCGTACGATTACGTAAGTATATCTTGTTTTAGGATCTCTAAATTGGGTACATATGGGGTCACATGTTTGGGGTTCTTTATCGTAATTACTTTTGGACAGTGTTTGCATTAGTTAGCAGAATAAACGATCGATATAATCGCACCCGCGTAGGATTAGACGTCCGTCGTCTGCATAATAAATGAGAATCAATATCCCATCTCTATCGGACTCACTGCCTTGTTTATTATACAGCTTTAGTTATCTTTGCTTTGATATATTCGGTCTTTAATCAGTCTTGTCTTTCTCCCTGCCTATTGTTCCCTCAAGTATGTTTATTAAGAGAAAGGGATCTGGAGTAGGATTTGATTGAGCAGTCAAGAGGTTATAAGTTAGGGAAGTCAATACTTCAGGAGACAGGTATTGAATGGTATTTGTTGCCGTTTTCAGTGTATTGTTGAGATAATGAGTTAATTATTTTCAATGAGATGTTGAAATGATTTGTTTTCCGCTAGCAACATCCACGCGAAGGAGGAATCTGTTCTTAGTCAGTTACACGAGTTGTTTTTATTTCTACAAGTACCAAGAGCGTTACTTCCTAGTACTATTTATTATTCTGTGCTTCCACATGCAAATTCTACGAGTAGCATTTATTTATATCGAACAAAACGAGACAATGTTAAAATACAAGCTCTTGAAAAAGTTTATTTTAACCTGCTTACGTTTCCCCGTGTTTCTCCCTTGGGGGGAAGAGGAAGTTTTTTCCGAAAGGTTTCGTGGATTTTATTTCAAATACTCTGATTACTTACCATGGTGCTTCACTATGAATACCTTTCAATATTTTCACAACTCCTTTGTTGCCGAGTATTGTGGATAACTTGATTCACTATTGTGAAAGGTTTTTATGTTTTTGAGTGGTCATTTCAAATATATTTTTTTGTTAAGATACTTATTATGTGTTTAAAATTGCATATATATGATCGATCAAATTTGGTATACCGGGTGAATCGAAAAAAACGCTAATGATTAATTTTTTAGTAAGGATTATGTGAAGTTTAATCGATGTGTAAATCCAAGTGATATCATTTTCGTATTACCCATAAAGGAAATTAAATATGCGATATACAGAAATATACTCTAAAAATAATTAATGTTGAAAATAACACAAATTCATTTCTAAGGTGGAATTTAATAATATTAAATCCAATAATTTTATTCATCGCTTGCTAATTAGATTTTTTATTAATAAGTGACACTTCGCATTGAAATTAATTTCATATTAAACAAATTATTAAAAAGTGGTTATTAAAAATTGTGAGAAGAATTTTTTAAATATCTTTTGGGTAAGTATTGATATTGGAAATTCAAATTTATGAATAATATCTTCAAGTTTCGCTGATAATTATTAAAAAATAATAAAAAAGTCGCATTGATTGATGTTCAGCCAGTTAACGGTATTACAGCCTTTTTATGTGGATGATGTTGGGTTCGACCAAAGACATTATTCACTAGTAAAAATTTGTTTATAAACATGTTCCAGAACTGTGAACATTTACGTGCTTTTGAAATGAGTATACTAGAATTATACTAAATGTTTTTTGCAATAGCAAAAGCTACGAAACATCGTGTTTCACAAACTGTTGGCAACTTGTATCCGAAACATTGTTTAGAAGTGAATAAATTGTCTTAAAGGATTATGTCAACAGAGAGCACCTGTATTTTTAATAGCTTTTGCCCGCAGTTTCGCTTGCGTGATTTTTTTTTTACCACCTTGGGGAGAAATTTTAAAAAATCCTTCCATAGTGGATGCCTGCGTTATAAAAGGTACCTACTGTCAAAATTTAAAGTTTCTAACCCCAGTGGTTTATGTTGTGCGTTGATAGGTCAGTCAGTCAGTTTCTCCTTTTATAATTACAGATACCATTCTTTAACAAATACAGGTAAAAACCTTCAAGTGTATTCACACCACAATTTTGCCATAATATAAGACCAAAAATCTATGATACCATTAGAAAACATCAAGTTAGGCCTAAAATATAGTTATTACATCTAGGAGGCAATAAAATTCACATGTGCTATTAACAAAATGATTAAAATTAAGCGCCTAGATATTTTTTCCCTCATCACGAGTGTCTTCGGCGTTACGTGACATGGTAACCTAAGTTCATAAAGGGACCGAGGTGTTCGCACGTAGAATATGTCTGGGGCAAATAACAAAACTTACTTAACGTGTGCACGTCCTATTATCGACCAAAGAACTTTCTGTGGTAATTAAATTACAGTATGTACCTACGACGTTTCCAAGACTTTATTTTTATTCGAATCTTTGTACTCAATAATCAAAATAATTGAATTTTGAAGAGATTGGAGTCCATGAAACCCGAGCTTTGTTGTCAGTTGCCACTGACTTGTATCGCCGACGGCAACGTTTGTTCGTTAAAAGTGAAAACAAATCAACAAAAAACGCTGAAATCGTTTCTCAATGCCCGATGACGTATGAAATGGGGCTTACCAAGCAAAAGACAGTTTTCCTTTCATTTCAAATGCGTTTGCATCTGTATACAGATCAGGGTTATTGTTCCAAGCCGGTGATGCGGGCGGGTCGGGCTCGCTGTAAAGCCCGACAGTGATAAATGTTTCATTTATTCTCCAGTATGCACGCCGCCGTATTCCAAATCTGCCGCTCGAATTTTATTGTTTAATTATTTGTTGCTATCCGCTTGGGTTTTGCCTTTCATTGGGTTTTGCGGACAAACCGTTTGAATTATATTTACGAGGGCATTCAAGGAACGGCTTTTTTCTCAAACTTTTAATTGCATCTGGTTTATGAATAAGCATACTTTATTTGGCCTACGGCAGTTTTACAAACATTTTTAACAATATATCAATTTGAATTTTATAATTTTACTGGCTGTGCCCTCGTGGCTCCGCCCGCCTAAGAAGTTTTTTTTTCTATGTCAGTAATCTTAGCGTCGCTGTCAATAACAACTGCAGGTGCAAAGTTCCAACTCAATTGAATGAACGATGCGCGAACGCACAGAAGACAAACACACAAAAAAAACATTAATTTTGATATAATAGGTAAATAACGTAATAAAACTTTCCAAATAACTAATCCATTACTTTTTTCATTTCAGGTAAGTGTCTCCGAATGTAGCGCTAACATGTGGACAAAAGGTTGGTATTATCTAACTAAAAAGCGAAATGTCCCGAACCTATATCAAACAGAAAAGGTACAAACTGTCTGAGGTGCTATATCATATTTTATCGTAAAAATGTAATTGCAAAATAGAGGCTCTGGTTGTAAATTATGTGCGAACAGCTAAAATAATGTACGCAGAGCAATACGAGTGGCCACCGGGGACATATTGAGACACCGAGCCCTCCTCACGGCTTATTTATTGTTTATTTTTACTGTGCTTCATTTATAACATTAGTAGCTCTAGCATCTGGACTTTATTAATGTCTACTAATTATTATCTACTAGAGCCACGAGTTAGTAGGTAGGTACAGAAGAAACATATTTTTTATAGCTAAAATAACTTTTCAATTTGCTCGAATTCCAATTTATTACAAAGTAAATATTTTATCTGCTGGTTTGACGGTTAAATTAGATTATATTAAAGTCTAGAAAATTGGATTATTTTTGAAGCCTTGTCGTTTTGGACAACATGTAATGTTCTAGAAGTAGGCATCTAATCTTCATTACGAAGTTGGTGTTTTAAGTAACAAATCTTCAAATACGTCTTAGTCTGGCGCGTTTAATCAAAATAAAGTGGCGATCCCAGCACGTCACGTTGGAAACATAATGGTTTTTCCATTTTGCTTTATAATTTAAAAGCCGGGTCGGCTGGGCGCACTCGATACAATAACCCGACGTCGACATAGCGTCACTTGCTCACGGGCTCATCGTCATAATGGAAATAAATAAGTTCTAACTATACTAAGGGCTTAGTCAACGCCATAAATAGGGATTAATAAGGTTTAATTATATAGCCTTTTTACGTCTATTCCGTAGGGTTTGCTTTATATTTCGGAGCACGTACGCGGAATGCGCGCGCTCGCTGTCCACAACAAATGAAGTTTCCAACTCTGATCAAACTTCCGGGCATCGATAATACCTAATGTATTCCATTTGTTTACCTACTTATCTCTCATAAAGTTCTACAATTATATAACAGACAGCTGGACTATGGCCGACTGGGTCTGGGTATGAAATGACGATACATTCATTAGTCTTTGTTAACTTCAAAGTTTGCGGTCTTTCTTGTGTGATGAGAAACTTTTTGGAAGAACTATTAACATAGATTGATGTACATAACTCATACGGTTTTACTTTGTTTCTTTCTCATCCTAGTTTCTTTCTTTGAGACAGTTGAATCGGTTCCCTGGGACATTATCTGTCTTTGCAGCTGCATTACAAAATTAATAATACCGCTAGCTAGAAAATGAACTGAATTCCGCGTCTTGAGGCAAAATAAACAGTTTCATTATTACAAACAATTAAGTAACGTAATCAATCTTTTCTTTTAAATAAATTGATGTTTGAAGTTGATTTTTTATAATTTAATTAATTCTGTTTTCGAACTAGATTACAAGTTTTCGATAGCTAATATTGTTCACTGACTAATTCCAAACTGGACCACTGAATTCTTAGAATAGGATGGTCAGAATTGTTATCGCACTCTTATCATTGTTATCCTCAAATATTATTGTAGAGTTTCAATAACTACTCTATCAACAGACTGGTCCATTGTGATTGTCATACTGGTAATTTGATTAATATATACATACCACAGAAAGTGAAATTTAATATTTGATACGAATGAAAATTTAACAAAGATTTTTTTTAAGGTTTTTTTTTTACACATAATATAAGACAATTTTTCATTGCTATTTTTTACGAGAGAATTCTTCTTTTAGAAAGTTATGTGTGCTCTAGACATGAATAGATTGAATATGCAAAAATAAAAATGCTCATAAAATTTCCAAATAAATAAAGTCGAGAATGCTGGATCGGATCTACAAAAGTGGATATAGAAGATTCTTTACAAAAACGTAAGTAAAACTATTAGCAACCATCAATAACCTTCGAAATTCATCCTCATTCATATCCTCTTACCAAACCGTATTGTGTTACATGTAAATATGCGGGTTTCAGAGAAAATGTGTAGGCAGGAGGTGAGCTTTTAACGTTATATAGCTACGAACATGACTAAGAAATTCAATTCTGTTATATTCCACGTATACCCGCGTATGTAGTGAGGGATTGCTTCTAAGTGTAGCGCACATTCATCGTATAGTGTTTCAGTGGAAAGCGTTTATACTCACAAGTGCTTTTTACTTTGACCTTTCTCTTGGTGAATTTTAGGCACATTCCGTGTTATTTTTCCTACACAAAATAAACAAGGGTTGTTATGCTTTATGAAATATGTACATATTAATGCTTTGTTTTCTCCGCTGTAACCTTTTGTTACAGGGTAAATGACCCATAAGCTATCAAATGGACGTCTGGATCCTGCGAGAAAATTAGCCGTAAGGTATTAATGGTGATTAATTATGTTTTGTATTCTTCTGGCTATAAACCACAATGCCTACAAAAATAGCTTTATTGCGATTCTATTTAAGTACTATAATAGAATGTCCGTGTTTTCAGGTTTTATGTTAAGTAAACTATTGTTTCTCTTGTACATTTTATCTCCGTTTTTGCGGTATAATACAAAAGTCATGAAAACTGTTGTAAAACGAAAATATAAAGCAGAATGTGTTGAGCCAATATAATAATTTTGTAGAAACACGTGCACCAAGTCTCCATAGTTTTAAACATTTCCAACTAGAAAAGAATTTACTATACAATAAACGTCGTGTATCGCGTCACATATTCGGTGTAAATTAAGCGTCAGCTGCGGCCTTATCGCACGGAATAGAGATGAGTGTCCCTAACGGTCGGTTTTGTTTGAACAAAAATTTATTTCTGACGACCTCTTGATACAACTATTTGAGTATGAAATTTGTTTTTTCTCTGTGTCACTGACAAAACTTCCAAGAAAGGATAACGTACTGCAGTAATATAACGGTAAAGCGTGGAGAGAGCGCTTGTGTATAATGTTTATCCAGGTGTAATTTTTATGAAAAATAGGTGCCTATTAAAGTAACTTCACGTTGTTAAAAAGGTACATTACTTATAATTTAAAGGAGAAGTTATTTTCACATTAATAACCAGGCAAATGAGTTATTGTTGAGATTTACTCCTTTGTCTAGCAAGAGCTTTATGACATGGCAATTAACTTCACTGACTTCTTATAAGATTGTCAATTTAGCTTTAAATGGGTCTCCGTAAAGATTTTTATTGACATTTAATAACATGTGCTGACAGTTTTACGTTAAATTCAAGTTGAATAAACGGTCTTATAGCTTTTGTAGAGTAATTACTCGTAAAATATAAGGTTATCAGTAACACCCTTGAATAATGGAGTTGGTAACTTCATACGACTTTACCGACGCGTACTTGTTAACCCGGAAGTAATCAGATCATTATCAGACCCTTGCCACATTAATCATCTCGTAAGCCGAGTCATAAACGTTCGTCGAGCGGTCAACCCGTGACCGCCGTAACGAAATTCTTCTGCGGCCGGTTGGCGGAGATTGTAAGTGGTTTAACTACGGCGAAACTTTGCGGTCAACCCTTATATTTTACACGAATTGCCCAATAGTAATATCACATCGAAATGTTTACAACACTTGAAATAAAAGCTTTTGTTCTACCTAAAGTAAGCTTTTCGTTTTCAGTAACATTTTTTACTGTTTCAAATATGGAATAAAATTTTATTTGATGCGTTTTTATTTTTGTCTTTAACTTTCGATGTACCTAAGTATATCTCAAGATGTAATTACACAATAATGATTGCGAAAAAAAATATTGAGCCTTATTTCTTGCTTCCGTTCATACTTGGACTCTGGCAGACTGCGCCCGGCGTGACATTCAGCGTAAAGTCGCAATAAATGTGTCTATTTTTATTTTTTATTTTCCTAATCGACTCTTGTAGATGGTCTTGCGGACCTTTTCTACGTACCCGGGCTATTATTGGCGAGACCAGAAGGGTCTCCGAACCAATTTCAACTACTCTAAACTACCTAGCTAACTACAACGCTAACTACTGTAACATCATGACTATGACTATAGCAGCAACAACTCTAAGGGTGTCCCCAAGGGGGGACTCGAACCTCTTAGGGTGTTGAATGCGAGAGGATTGGGAGGGATACGACAGCTTGATGAGGGCTGTATTAATCGCGTCGTGGTGACTGCGCGGAGTCAGAAGGGACGACCAGCTCCGCGGCTGCGGCGGGTGAGCACGGTGGATCGGGGGCATAAATGTGTCTACAAACACTCGATGTATACATAGTGGCTGGAGACCCTTCAGGTGTCGCCAATCACTGCCGGGTTACGTAGAAACGGCCCGCAAGGACCATCTTGAAACATTCCAATCTATACTAATATTATAAAGCTGAAGAGTTTGTTTGTTTGTTTGAACGCACTAATCTCAGGAACTCCTGGTTGGAATTGAAAAATTATTTTTGTGTTGGATAGTCCATTTATCGAGGAAGGTTATAGGCTATATAACATCACGCTACGATCAATAGAAGCGGAGCATAAATGAAAAAATGTTGCAAAGACGGGAATAATGTTCACCAGCTGGGACGGGCCGCTAGTAAAAAATAGGCTCGCCCCCTATTGGCAATAGGCTCGTCCCCTATTACATGGGACTTAAACATAACGGCGAAATGAGGGTGTTAATATACACATCTGCCAACCCTTCGGGGAATACAGGCGTGATGTTATGTTATGTAATCTAAATATTCGACTATTGTAGATGGTCTTGCGGACCTTTTCTACGTAACCGGGCTATTATTGGCGAGACCAGAAGGGTCTCCGAACCAATTTCTACACTAACTACCTAGCTAACTACTACGCTAACTACTGTAACATCATGACTGACTATTATAGCAGCAACACCTCCAAGGGTGTCCCCAAGGGGGGACTCGAACCTCTTAGGGTGTTGAATGCGAGAGGACTGGGAGGGATACGACATCTTGATGAGGGCTGTATTAATCGCGGTGTGACTGCGCGGAGTCAGAAGGGATGACCGGCTCCGCGGCTGCGGCGGGTGAGCACGGTGGATCGGGGGCTAAATCTACCTTTAAAGTCACTTGTCGCTATATACAGGGATGCGTATTGGATTTAAAAACCACAATAAATGCTAATATCAAGAATACTAGACGGTTTATGACTGATATCTTGCGAGGAATGACAAGAAGCTAACAAATTACGTAAGTACAGAAACTTTCAACACATTTTTCAAACATTTCGATCAAAGGAAATATGCTGACGAAAACAAGAAAAAAAAATATCAAAGGAGGATACTTGGGCAATAGATATAACTCAATGACACAAAAGAAATGTTTTTGCATTACTGAAATCTCTTCTCTAAAGGACAGCGTTAAGATATGTAGGTCCTACCTATATTTAGTAGATATTTCCTTACGTTAATTGGCTATTTATTATATTGATGTAGCAAATAAGGTAAATTCAAAAATTAAGGAGAAAGGTCTTTCCTTACATGATGCATACTTCAGCAAATCGTTTCGATTAACTTTCTTTTAGAAATAAAATAGGCCTTTGAAGTTAGCCTGACCTTTGAACAGTTATTTTGGTTTTGTTCAATTTTACACAAAAGAATCGATTATATGATGTTATTATTTTAAGCAATGTACGTACATACGTACGTTGGGAGATAAATGTGGGACATTTGTTCTTATTTACTGTCATTATTCGTCGTCACAGCGGGATGCGGTGATGTATAAGTCTATCAGATAAAAATGCCTGCCTGCCAAGTTAAGCACTTAATAAATACGTACAATTCTTTTTTTCTTTTCCGATTTTTTGTTATTGTTATGTTGGTCAAATAACGTATTTAGAGTATTAAAATTATGAATCAGATTAATGTAGGGTTAATCCTTTAGTAAATTCAGTAAATTAAACTTTTATTATAGGTTTGTTACTTTATACATTATTTTTGATTTTATTCGTTTATTTGTGGTGATGTAAATCCTCGCGAGAACAGTGAATATATTTAAGTAAATGTACAATATTATCCCCTAATTTAGTTTGTGATACCCCTGGTATTTAGCTAGTGATTGGTAACCAACAGGCGCCCTGAATTCTGTGGGTCACCGACGCTATTATTGGAATGTCCCTCTCAACCAGGAATGCTGCTACTTGCCAACTAAACATATAGGTACACAATGTATTGATGCTATCCCATATATTTCTCTCATTTATGTCCTTGAAGACATGAAAACAGAATTGAAGTGCTTAGGTATAATATTTTTTAAACACAGCTATACCCTTACTTCGTATTTAATAAGCTTCTTTTTAATAATTCATCGCTACTTCATTTCAACAATACATTTTACCTATAATAATAAATCTTAAAGTCCCCCAGAGTTCAGCGTCCTTTACGTGATCCAGAGATAACAAAAGACTTTTAAATTAGGTGAATTCGAAACGCGAAGGAAATTTATATTTAGATTTACGAAAAAATAACAAGGAGCACATAATTTATCTTTCATGCATAATTTATTTTATTCTGATGTATCTTTTAACTAGCTCCACCTTGTAGCGAATATTGGAACTTGAAATAAACATACTTTATAAAAATGAAAACAAAAAATGTTTCGTTCTCACTCTCACTACGCATGGCTCGTTGTTATTTAAATTCGTTGTTTGTCGAGAGCTTTTTACGGCGCTAATTGAATATTTCTTCTCAGTCGCGTACGTTTGGCTGCCGAGTGCTCAATGAATAATTAATTAAAGAGTAATTTTCTTGTCGAACTTTATCCATAACTTAATGATTTTGGAAAAATAAATGGGACGTTTTTTCAGCGTTTTCTGAAAAGGAATCGACCGTAAAACTGTTAATGTTTTGTGACTAATGAGATTGAGCAATCCAATGGTTACACAAATCCTTTGACGTTCTGGTATCTTCGTCTCAGTGAATCCACCGCTTTACGATATGTATGGGATCTTTCTGGACCTTACGATCTCCCTTTGCATGCATAATACGTAAACTCAGTGAATTTCCTCCTCAGCGAATATAAAGTTACGACACCAGTCGAGTTACACCGCCTTAAAGTCTGATTGAACGTCTTCCAATGGAATATACTTCGCGTTTGTTTAGATTATCCCCAGTAATGGCGGTATAAACTTACCGGCTCCCAGAAATTGGTCGTATAAGTACTTTATTATTTGTTTCCCCTGTATTTACTGGATATAAAATAAACTGAAATGGATGTACCTAGTTGATACGTATTCAAATATATTTTATTGTTTCCGTACATGCTCTATTATTTTTTTATGTTAGTCAATTTCATTTTTGTACCTACCTATCTGTGCTTGTTTTTTTTGGATAGGTACCTATATTCAAAGTCTATTTCAGTCTGCGATGTTTTTTCGTTATATAAAGTACTGTCGCAAAGTAGTAAAGTAATCTGCCATAACTTTTCTTTTCGCCAATGTTCGATCAGTATAAGTAAGTAAGTAAGTAGGTACATCGATACCGATCAAAGTTTTAAAGCCTGGTGGCATTATCTCGCCATTCTGGCCAAATGGTGGACGTTAGCGAGTGTGTGAGACGTGGGTACAGTCTATAAATCAAAAAGTTGAGAAAGCGACGACTTCCTTAACAACTTGAGTTGGGAAATGGCTGCTGTTTAGAAAATAACAAAAAGAAATCTGATATTTACTGGCCCTCCAGCTATGAGTTTGTATTTAAGTTTCATTTTTTTGGACCGAATTAAAACTCTTCTTGTTAACAATGAAAAAAAAATACAAAAGACACTATTTTGTCGTTTTTAATAATACTTTTTTCATTATATTGCATAAAATTGGTGTTTGTAAATTTTTAACTAGGTAATAACTTTTAAGTCTTCGTAGTTTCGAAACAAAGGACGGATGTTGGACATCCCATCTATGTATTAAATTATAAATCCGCTCTAGTCACCACATCACGCTCGGCGGCCATGTTTAAGTTGGCGCTTTGTAGCTGTTTGCATCGACGACCGACAATCGATGTGATGCAACTCTACCTCACTTTTAGCGCCATGAAAACCGAAGCTTTGCATAACGACCACATGTTTATGTGCTTACGCAGACATGCCGAAATCCCGTGACGTTTCACTGAGCATGTTACATATTATAATTTACTGTGTACCTCGAAATGTTACATTGTTAAATAATATTTCAACATCAGGTATATCGCAGGTATCTAGGGACACGTAAACTGTACAGTGTACGGACCAAACCACGTTCCCAAAAGGATGTCCCGAGGATTAAGAGATCGGACAGATGGAGTAATTTCAGAGAAGGATTTCTGTCTGCTTCTTTGTTAATAACTTAGGCGTTGTTTCATTGCAATATGCATGTTTATTTATGGTTTGAAATTCAACTCAGGTAGTAAACAAGAGCAATGTTAACGTTTATCTGGGAACATTATGTAAACTGAGCTACAACAAATTTTGGTGTAAGCGTCTTGGTTCCCGGGTTCCGTGTAGTGCCGTAGTGCCGTAGATCCGGCGGCATGGCACCTCAAATAAATCTTGCTTTGTCCGAGGACATTATGTATGCTAACGTCGGCCATTCCTTTGCTCGGTGAGCTGAGCGTTGCGGCATCATTGTCTCCTAACTGAGGACTCTGTTCAACGCCGAGATTAATACAATGTTTTTAGGCACGCGCACACTTTTTGATTATGAAGTGGAATGGGCGTCTTTGTTACTTACATTCATATTCGTGGGTGTCGTAAAACGCGTCTTAGGATTTACGTAAACTCTTGTGCTCTAACAACAAAAATAGTGTGTTTGATATATTAAAAGTGTACAATAATTTTATTGTATTTTATTTTTTATTGTTGGGGTATGTAAGAGTCGTAGCATGTGGCGTTCTATAGTTTCTGCCTACCCCCGTGGGAAAAAGGCGTGAGTTTATGTTATGTTTATGTTATGTTTAATAATTTTATTTTATTTTATAGAAAGTTTAAAAAGAACACAATTTGGAAAACAAAACCGTTGAAAGAAATAAGAGCCCACGCGCTTTAGAAGCTTGTGATGGGAGTATTTTCCGTTCTTGTCGCGCGAAACAGGCATTGACATTGTTGGAACTTGTAATGGCGTTAATGTGTTATGATGTCAGCACACAGTAGTATACCTACTGTCGCTGTCTAGTAAACAATTTAAAACGCTTATAACTTGAGCATTTATTAAATATTTCATTAGATTTTTGCACCGTTACTTATCTATTTTATAGCAGTTACGAGATTTTTCCTAAAAAAAAACAATAGTTTAACACCCAGTTTACGTACCTAGTGCAATGACCAATCCGTCTGCCGAAGGTGATGAATGTGATGATTGTAGCAATATAGTAAGTACACTGTTCATTGAAGCGGTCATTCAGAGACCAATGGCGGCACGTTTGGTGAAGTGGCTGAGCGATCGGCTTCTGCGCTACAGGTCGTGGGTTCGATTCCCGCACGGAATAAATATTTGTATGGCCTACAAATAGTTGTTCCGGGTCTGGATGTTCGTGCGTGTGAAGATTTGTGTCTGTAAACGCATCCACGATACAGGAGAAATCCTAGTGTAGGGCAACGTTTTTAAAAAGAAAAAAGAAATGTTCAACAGTGGACGTTTACGGTTTGAAATATCATATCATGTATTCATACCACTATACTATACATATGTATCAACATGTGGATAGAGATACCCGTATTCACCGTGTTCAGTGTAATGTACTCCTCTGGGCCGTAATGTTTGAGATCAATGTACTGGTTGGATGTTTACCTGTTGTCGAAACTAACAAAGTTACTTAACATTGTGAAAATAGTGGTACTTTAGTTCACAAGCCGCAACACGGGTGCTAGTGTTCATTATTAAGAAGTAAAAAAATAAAAGATACCTACTCCAGAAAAGTACCTACTCCAGAACAGCTTTCGATAGGCTAATTTTAGGATACCAAAAAAATATATAAAAGGTAAACTGCTATAAACATTGATATTTTTGTACAAAGTTCTTTGATTCTCCAACCGTGGGATTCTTCAGACCAAGTTACGCGATGTTCCATTAGATTCCAAAGAACTTCACTGTTGAATATCTAATACTATTAGATCTGAACTGTTTGAGTAGAACTAAGTTGAGTTTGCACTTATCAATGGCAATTATCTGGCGTTGAGATTTAAATCCAGATCGTTGCTATGCGTTCATCAGTCTCGTGAAACAGTTCTTTGAATCTTTGAAGAAGATCGATAACTATTGTGCCTTCAGACTAATGTTGTTACAGTGCTAGCTAGAATCTTATTATGGCTCACTATCGCATGGATATTGAATTATCTTTAATGAAATGTATAGTTTGTTATACTGTGAATTAGATTACATGAAAATAGATCTACAAAGTTCGTAATTTTGTACACACGGCAAAAGAGTTAAGTACGCCGGCACATGCTCAACTCAGGTACATGAAGGTATGTAGGTACCACGCACGCAACTATTGTTATTGTATGCGTAATAAAATATTAAGCCCAGGACACAGATAAGCGTCCATTCAGCAGATAGAATCTCCGTCTATCTTGCATTTTTCTCATATAAAATTCAACTAATTTCTATTACACTCTCAAAATCATCTTACTGCATAGAAGAACATTAAAGAAGCGTGTCCTAACAATTCCCGTGGAGTGGTTAATGTGGTAATAGTGCGGACGGGTGCACGATCCGTCGGTTCGTGCGACATTTATTGGCCCGCCGTCCGACGACCGACGCCGACATTGACGGACGATCCCGCCGAATGCGAAACGAGACTTATTGACGACAATTTTTCAAAGTCACACGATGCACGCTTGATACGGACGACTTCCTCATTTAACTAGTTCTGCAAGTTTGTCGCGAAGTTGGCCTTTCTCTTGTCGGATTGTAAAAGCCGATTCATTATGGGCTACATAAAAAGCTATAGGTACAGGTCGGCTTTACGGATTAAATTTGCTCTTCCTAGAAATTATCCTCATCGTTTATGGTAGCTTTAATACAGAAAGTAATGTTTACAGACTGCTACCGACTCGTCATCTCTCGTTTTCTCACTTTCCGTGAGTCAATGTTATCCCGACGTGCCTAACGATTTTCCTTTATTTGTAAAAACTGTAATATGGAATGAAATCGGTTGTTCACTCACGCGTTAAAGAAAATGATGATGGTAATGATTCGGAATGAATTGAATAATCGTTAATCGACCAGAATTGAGTATTGTGCCTTTGTTTGTAGAAAAAACATGATTAATGCTTCGCCATGGAACCACTGATTGTCGGTAGGTACGGGGTACCTACCTAGAAACTTTACTTTCTTGCCTAGATTTTTGATGGTTCGTTAAGATAGTCGATAGAACGTTACGTGCATCGATGGTACAATATTTGTAGTATCTACGTAAGTATCTGCAATGGAAAATGAAAATGTGAGCTTCGCTTATGGGTCGCTTGGGTTGCTACAGAGAACAACCCTGGAGGCTCAATTCATAATACTACTTACGAGAGCTGTTGTGAGAAGCAGAGTGCCCTATTTTATTACACAAAGACCTTTGAACATTTAAGTAGTGTATGAACAAGGACAGATTTCGGAGTAATTGTCTTATAACACCATTAATTAACACGTTCCCTGAAGTTAACATTTAGGATTTACGCAGCGCAGAAAATTCACGAGTTGTAGATTTTTTACGCGAATCCAAAATGGAACAACAACGTGTTTAGACTAACACGAATGTAGAAACAACTGTCGTATAAAATACGTGGAATTGTAAAACATTACTGATGCCGAACACACGGAAAAATAGAAATGTAAGTTAAAACAGGATTTCGGTCTACCGAACGCACCATTATCCTGTTTCGAGGATTACCTTTTACTATCAACTTTTTGCGGCGAACACATTATTATGCTTTTCCCGTGTTTGCATGTTTTGGATTCAAATAACATTCAATGGCTATGTAAAAGCGTACTTTTATGTACTTTCATATTTTTTTTCTTTTTAGTTACGTGATACGTCATAGTTGGTTAGTAAAAAGTTTGGTTTTACATGGAACTAACATCTTATTTATTATAACAGTTACTAAGAATCATTTTAAGTCGTATTCAGGGAAACTTATTTTCGGAGAAACATCTAATATAAGCGATTTAATGCTTGGAAATGATGGCTTTGATTCTCGATTGGGGGTAGTAGGTAGTTATATACCTATATAGACTACATACTGCGTGATTACTATTGTGCATAAAGCTGGTCTAACACGCATTTTAGACGCAAGACATGACTGTGCTGCGGATTTTATCGAAATTATTATGAGATTCAGCAAAATCCGTAACCGTCGTGTGGCACCGCATGCGAACTCCATTGCATTATCTAACGCACCCGTAGTTTTCTTTATTATCAAACTAACAAACAAGCAAATAAAAAAACAAGCTGAACTATTAAACCACAAACAAATAAATAAACGGCACCTTTTACGGAACATTCATTCAATTGGAAATGTAATACCACAACAATTAATTTTCATGATAATTATTATTGTTGTAATCAATATGAAATTGCACCCACAATATTATTACAAGGCAGATTGGGGTATGTATAAAGTCTCATTACCGTCGTTAAGGGTTACTTTACTAAAAGCCTCGATAATTGTGTATTAAAATAAATGAATATGAAGATATTTTTTGCCAACTTAATTATGCATTTACACGAGACAGGTATTATAATTATAAAACAGATATTACTCTTATAAAAGGTTAGTCGGAAAGGGGGTATTAAGCCGCGGGCCACTTAATGTATCACTGACGATTGTTTCAAAGATAGTGTTAAAATGTCAAAATTCGTTTATTTATTTTTTCATGAAAAGAATTATTTATTTTAGTTTTTTCAAAAATTCTTCATCCCTGCTTTAGTTATGAATTCAGAAAATGGAGTTTCTAATCCGTGACTACATATATGACGGAAAATGTAAACAAGTCTGCTCATAGGTGAGGATAGATAGAATTTAGCGTATTTTTTATGAAATCTTTGAACAGCTATTTCTCTTGAACTATTGACTTTTGGGGAAAGTTGTAGAACAAAATTTATCCATTATTATAGGTACTTTAACACCCTTTCGGCTTAGTACCCCTTTTCCGACTAACCTTGTATAATTATACTTTACTTTTAATATAGTTATCCAGATTTTTGTGTGGATATAATGCATAGATACCGCAAGGGCACGAACCACCTCAAATCGATTTCTCGCATCCTTCAGACCGCAGCCAACCGTCTCGGCGTTTGGTTCCGGAAGTGGCGTATCGAAGTGAACCCCGAAAAGAGCGCAGCCGTTCTTTTCGAGAGGCACGGCGATAACCACTCGCGTTGTCCCCCAGTAGTCATGTTTGGAAAAGAGATCCCTTGGGAACTGAGCGTCAAGTATCTGGGGGTTATCCTAGATCACCACCTTACGTTCCGGCAACACATCAAAACGGTGCACGCTCGCGTCGCTTTCGTTGTGGGCCGGTTACACCCTATGATTAGGGCGCGCAGTAAGCTCTCGCTTAGAAATAAGTTGAGACTTTACCTGACGTGCATTCGCCCCATACTAACTTACGCCAGTGTCGTGTTCGCACACGTTAGGCCGTGTCGCTTTAAAGCATTCCAGATTTTGCAAAACCGCGTGTTGCGCAGAGCCGCGGGCGCTCTGTGGTACATGCGCAACGTACAGCTTCATTTAGACTTAAAAATGCCAACGGTAAGGCAATATCTCAAACGCACGTCTAAGCGTTACTTCGACAATGCCTCGAGGCATCGGAACCCCCTCGTGACCGCCGCGTCCGATTATAAACCCTCCCAAATTAGCATAGTACGCCGTCCCAGGCATGCGCTACTAGAGCCCGATGATGAGATCACCCTCCTCCAGGAGGCGAATAAATCTACTAGTACCATACATATACACCGCCGCCGCCGACCGGCGCGGCGTATCGCCCTCGCCGACGAGGCCCCTCGCGACGTCCCACCGCCGCCGCCCCCGATTCACCGTGCTCACCCGCCGCAGCCGCGGAGCCGGTCGTCCCTTCTGACTCCGCGCAGTCACCATGACGCGAGAATACAGCTCTCATCAAGCTGTCGTATCCCTCCCAGTCCTCTCGCATTCAACACCCTAAGAGGTCGAGTCCCCCCTTGGGGACACCCTTAGAGGTGTTGCTGCTATAGTCATAGTTATGATGTTACAGTAGTTAGCTTTGTAGTTAGCTAGGTAGTTAGAATAGTTCAAATTGGTTCGGAGACCCTTCTGGTCTCGCCAATAATAGCCCGGTTACGTAGAAAAGGTCCGCAAGACCATCTACAAGAGTCGAATAGGAAAAAAAAAAGGGCACGAACCGCGCTATTGATCGAATAATCGTATAATTATACTTTACTTTTAATATAGTTATCCAGATTTTTGTGTGGATATAATGCATAGATACCGCAAGGGCACGAACCGCGCCATTGATCGAAGCGCCCCACAGACAAAAAATCGGTTATGACTATGACATAAGGGCAGACGGACACACACATTATAAGAGTCCCGGTGTTTTACTTTTGAGGTACATAACATAACATCACGCCTGTATTTCCCGAAGGGTTGGGCAGAGGTGTATAGTAAACACCCTCATTTCGCCGTTATGTTTAAGTCCCATGTAATAAAGGGGCGAGCCTATTGCCATCAACAAGGCACAAATCCAAATTGCCGGGCTGCTACTGAGGAATTCCACACGGAAAAACCAAATAACACTGCCAGACCTGGGGATCGAAACCGGGACCTCATGCCCAGCAGTCGCGCTTGCCACCACTAGCCTAACGAGGCGGTTACAGAACCCTTTTCAGGTAGGTACAGAACCCAAAAAACTAACAATCTTAAACAATTAATATCAGTGTGGTTAGATAACTGATCAATCGATTTAATTGTGGTAACTAATCTATTTGAGCATGTTTATTGGTGATAGTAATACATTTTTACCGCAGTACAGATGGATGCTACTATTTCATTATTAACCGGGATGCAATGTAATTACTTACTAATTACATAACGCGACCGCTAAGCCGTCCAAATTAGCGGACCGTGTTGCATTACACGTTGCTGATGACATTGCATGTGCCAGAGTACTCACCGCAAGACATCTACGACAAATTATGAGGCAATCTTTTTTACCCCACACTGTTAGAGTCTACATTAAAATAAAGTGATAAAAAGTATATAAAGATTAATATAATAAATGTGAAGTGGGACTGGGCAGGACATGTCTGCCGTATGCCGAATGAGCTGTGGGCCCGTATAGCACAAGACTGCAGCCCCGAGACAGCGAGACAGGGTCGCAGCAGACAGCGTAGAAGATGATGAGACGAGTTGGATGCCTTTCATGATAATTGGCATGAAACTGCACAGAATCGTGACAGATGCAAGGAATGGAGGGAGGCCTTTGCCCAGCAGTGGGAAAGTACAGGCTAATTATAATAATATAATAAATGCCCCGTTGGTCTAGTGGTGGCAAGCGCGACTGCTGATCGTGAGGTCCAATCCCCAGGTTGGGCAAAGTGTTATTGGGTTCTTACGTGTGGAATTCCTCAGTAGCAGCTCGGAGTTTGGATTTGTGTCCGGTTGATGGTAATAGGCTCGTCCCCTATCACATGGGACTTAAACATAACGGCGAAATGAAGGTGTTACTATACACCTCTGCAGAACCCTTCGGAGAATACAGGCGTGATGTTATGTTAAAAGATAATATAAAGTTTCAAAATGTTTCATACTTAAATGACAACATGCATAAAATAATATTTAAGTATCATTTTTGTAAACAATAATACAGGGTGTAAACGAAATCATGTAATTCCTTCAAACCTCGTGATGTGCTGCTGACATAGCTTGACTCTGCACGGGATACTTTTGGATTCAATAAAAAAAATATTATGACAAGTAAACATGTGTTCTTAACGTGCGGCATTTTAGCGCGCCGAGTAAATTGCGCGGCTGTCGCTCGCCGCGCGGTCATTTAACTCGGGGCGCTAAAATGTCTCACGTAAAGAACACATGTTTAAGTTTTGTAATATTTTTTTTATTTAATCCAAAAGTATCCCTGCGGGGTTAATCTATGTCAGCAGTACATCGCGAGGTTTGAAGGAATTACATGATTCCGTTTACACCCTGTAGAGTACAAAATACTTTAAAGACTACTTTCTTGATAAACTACAATGATAATTGATTTCTAAATTCTGAAATATTCATCGGCTTTTGCTCTTGAGTAACCAACATCAACTTATAATACAATAGTCGCTTGAAAAACAGAAGGAACACTGTAAATTGTAAAGTATAATACAAGCAGCTTGCTTTACCCGCTGTAAGTGGGTTAAGGGTGCTTCAAAGCGATGGGCGTCACAACTGAATGCATTAAACCATATTCACAAGCCTTTATTGCAGTTTAGGAAACTTCGTCTGAATAGCTTTATTATTCTCAAACTCCACACATGTTTGACAGGGGCGTGTTATTTGAATAGTGCGTACAAGGATACGGTATTTACTTTGTGTCTTTTTCTAAGCGGTTTCTTTGCCGTGGTAGAGGTGGGAATGACTGACTTTGTCTTTATTTATTCGACTCTAAAATATTGTTTTATCGTTTCGGTGCCACCGACTTCAACCACTGACATCCGGAATCCGACTTCATCGGATTCTTTAAACCTGCAACGTGGGCATACCCCGGTTCTGCTTCACAAAACCTCCGTGACCTTTCGTAATGATCATGTTCGCCTCATCGAACTAATGAAAGGATATGACTACAACTTGTTAACTATGTGATGTCGAGTACCGTATAAATTTGGGGTTGGCCCGCCTCCCCCGACCAGAACCAGTAATTAAACTGTAAATTACCGCTAAGTGCAGACCCGGCCTGAAGGTCGTATCGACACTCTCTCCCAAGAATACCAATGAACCTGGGACCGTAATCAAAAATTTATTCGGCTACCTACAGGTCGAAACATATACCTACATAGAACAATTCTCTATACAATTTTATACAAGCACGCCTTACCACTAAAACGTTTGCATTACGTATTCTTAAAAAGAGTTAATATTTTCTTTCAAAATTTTCAACATTAAACTTTTTAAATTGAACTTGTGCAACTTTCACTACAAATTAGAAGTACCTACTTAATCTTAATTAAACACAAAAGTTTGTTAAGTTTTAGAGCATTTTAGTAATTACATTTTTGAGCGAACTTGCCTTTAAGTATAGAGAAATTTATGATCTTAGCTATACATTTTTAATAATGCACAAATTGGCTTCATTCGTGTTCGTGTTACAAGTATGAATATTTTTTGTGAACATTATGACAATGATGAATGGGGCCATCTGATAGGAAGGGCGAAATTTCGAGCCACAATTTGTCATCTATTGCTATGTCCTTTACAAAAATTTACGCAATGTATGTGGAAAATACACCTCAATGAAACTTTCAACTATCTACTTAAAACTAATAAATTATTAAGTTCACACATACCTACATATTTATACGCCCTCTATATGTACACAGTTTTAGAAATAGATCCAATCACGTGGGCCGTTTGATATACGTCATGACTACACAAAGGACCCCTATGTATGTAATCCCTAGAGGTGAAAGGTTTCAAATGGTATTGTGGCGGATTGATGAAACCTCAATATATAGGTAGTATGGAGAGATTATCATAGCATTAGGCAAACATCGGCTTTAACAAGAAATCTACATAATAACTGAACAATGTATTTACTTAAAAATAATATGAAGATACCTGAAAAGTAGAAAAAGTAACGTAGATAAATTTCACGTATCTACGTCATGTTTATTCATCCGAGCTTGCGTGCCATCCGCTTCAAAGAGAAAGAGGTCTAGATTTTTGTAGGCAGGTATGCGACGTATTTCATGCCCTTACAATACCTATGAGTGTAGTCAACTGGTACCTACATGAGTAAGCTACTTAGTGTCAGCTAAGCTGAGTGGCATCAGTATCACAACTTCGGGAAGTTACACACGTTAAACACAGATTGCGTGCTTCTGTTGTCGCTGAACAATTAAGTCGGTTCAGAATGTTCTTTAAGATATTAGCAAAGTTGCGACAAAGAGAGCGCGATGTGATCCCGTGACCGAACTTCTCCGGTGCCGTTCAGCTCGTAAAAGAACGTAACTGCCGCTGTGAATAGATAATAAGGATTTTATTAAAATTCCTTGTCCTTGTTTTGCCATTCGTAGGGCTCGCTTCGGCGGACGTCTTTTGTTCTGGTGGTATGCAAGCCCAAAGGCTTGCCAAATTCTCCCATCGTCGACTTCAATGAAATTTCAGTGCCACATTTATAGCCCCCGTTTTGTGCTCGTTTTTATACAAAGTCTATTTGTGATGATAAGACAGAATTTAGAATACGTTTATCTTGTCGCCGTAAAACACCGCCGTTTTGTTAATTATGTAAATTGTTTCAGAAATGTTTTCAACTTTTGAGTTGGCTTAAAAAGGGATTTTAAAATCATTTTCCATTTTTCAAATAAACCGTAATCCATGTTCGTTTATAACATAAATACGAATCGATGTGGCACAATATGTGGGTTTTACATAATATATGAATTACTACATTGGATTGCCGTTTTAATTAATCTCCCTCTACGCGAAATAACAACGAGGATTCAATTTGCTGGTCAAATGGATTGCTGCTGCCAAACGTGCGGCCCCTGCGGTCGTACCGTTCACTTTTTATTCTTCATACATCCACTCGGGTGAGTCTATACAATCGATTTTATGAAAGATCACAGCTATTACCTT
Organism: Amphipyra berbera; assembly: GCA_910594945.2. Lineage (NCBI taxonomy): Eukaryota > Metazoa > Arthropoda > Insecta > Lepidoptera > Noctuidae > Amphipyra > Amphipyra berbera. The sequence goes on along the minus strand of OU343122.1, from coordinate 8,898,936 downwards.
TAGGTATATGTAGATCTGTATGCCTCGGTTTCGTTTAGTTTTTAGAATTGCGTTTTTCTGTGATGCATGCGAAAAGCTTTTTACGATTAAAAATATTCATAAAAATCTGTTCAATACAACGTGATACCGTAAACTATATGGTGCAGTAGATAGCCGTGAATGTTTTCCATAAATCATCTCAGCAGAAACCATCGATTGACTGTGTCTCCCTGTCTCCCACAGGAGTCGTTGAGAGAAAATTACTTTCTCATTCCCATGGTTTCGGTGGTCGGTGTATTATTGCTCCACCCCAATGAATAATGTTCGTTATACAAAGTATTCACGAAAAAATTGTACGCTAACAACTGTTCTGTAACTTTAAATTGGCGTTCTGTTTGGCGGTTTTGTAAAATCTCAACGCTGATTTGTTTAAAATATTTCGACAACTAGGTTTTTAATAAAAATGCTAAGTTTGTTGTTTGTTTGTATTCGTTATACCCACGAACTGCTTCAGTTATTGCTCGTATCTCAAGTTAAACAAGAAGCGAGACAGCCTTAACGATAGCTTGCAGTTGCGCGACTCCAACTTACGCATATATTTTATCAAAAAGCGATAATTTTGGACAGCAACCATTGGTAAATAATAGCTGATTTTTTTATAGTTAATTCAATAAATGTAACATAACATCACGCCTTGTATTCCCTAAAGGGTTTGGCAGAGGTGTTTTTAGTACACCCTCGTTTCGCCAGTTATGTTTAAGTCCCATGTAATAAGGGGCGAGCCTATTGCCATTAACCGGGCACAAATCTAGACTCCGGGCTGCTACTGAGAAATTCTTAATGCAAAAACCTAATAACAATAAATATGATGTTGGTATTAAGCTTAGATTAATTAGAGTTTAATTTATAAGCTTTTCTAGGCTGCGTAGGTATTTATATTTAGCTTTCAACAGACGGCGTAGACGTCCGATTATAAACCCTCCCAGATTAGCATAGTCCGCCGTCCCCGGCATGCGCTACTAGAGCCCGATGATGAGATCACCCTCCTCCAGGAGGCGAATAAATCGACTAGTACTATACACAAACACCGCCGCCGCCGACCGGCGTATCGCCCTCGCCGACGAGGCCCCTCGCGACGTCCCACCGCCGCCGCCCCCGATCCACCGTGCTCACCCGCCGCAGCCGCGGAGCCGGTCGTCCCTTCTGACTCCGCGCAGTCACCATGACGCGAGAATACAGCCCTCATCAAGCTGTCGTATCCCTCCCAGTCCTTTTGCATTCGACACCCTAAGAGTTCGAGTCCCCCCTTCTCTCAGAGATGTCACTGCTATAGTCATAGCCATGATGTTACAGTAGTTAGCTTTGCGTAGTTAGCTAGGTAGTTAGAATAGTAGGTATTGGTTCGGAGACCCTTCTGGTCTCGCCAATAATAGTCAGGTTACGTAGAAGAGGTCCGCAAGACCATCTATAATAGTCGAATAGGAAAAAAAAAAGACGGCGTAGGTAGGTGTTCAACCTACGCAGTCTAATGAAAACATAAAATGATTAAATCAGCTTATTATTATAATACTTACTCTATGTTATCATAATCTCAACAACTATTTTAGTCATAAATTTTGATTCAGGTTTATCTTAAGTTACAATTCAAATATGAATACCTGCGTATAAAATTAACGCAGGTACCTAGTTATATTTATGAAAAAAGCCTGCACATAATTGTATTGGTAGTTCTATTATACAAGAAATATGCGTATTCAATTCCGTTGATGGCTCCTGGCCGTACTGTCGGTCGCATCACCTGTCAGGCGCCGGCGTTTGACAGCTGCTTTACATCTCCTGATCTACTATACTTCGGTACCTAATATCTCTGAGTTACGTTTGAATAAATAGAGGATGAACTAAACAAATATGTAGAGTTGTAATACTATAAAATTGTTCTATCTTGTGATCAAGTGTTGGTTGTAAAATTTGAGCTTTTTAAGGATTAGAAGCTCTTGAATGATTCAATATTTTGTTTTATTTAAATAAGAACTGCGTTTTTTTTACCTGCTACATACATAGATTTATTGATATGAAAACAGAAGATGAACGCTCTTATAAATAGCTAAACCTAAAGAATTAATTCACTCTAAGAAACGGTTTGGGAGGAAAAGTTTGGGCGTTATAATCTTCATTTTTGATGTTTTATTACTAGAACTGGCTCGATTATATTCTAGCTGCATTTTAATTAAAACCCAAGTCTTACCTCTAAATGAAAAATACCAAAGCAACAAATGGAACAATTAATTTTAGCATCTTCAACAATAGAGGTTTCACTTAACCCTCTGACTTAACCCTTTCTAAACGTCTATTTGATCGATTCCGCAGTAATTTTATTGGATAGAACCCGACATCTGAAGCCAATTCAAAACTATGTTATGAATGCCCTAAGTGCGTTATGTTGAAAAGCCATTAAGTTTTGGATTAATCGATTACATTGCGGGTTAGATTGGGCAAGTTTAACAGGCGTTTGGACGGGCCAAGTTAACCCATTTGTCTGAAACATGCCTTAACCCTTGACAAGAAAGATTTTGACGGGGTCTCTTCGACCTTACCGACATAGTAGACAAGCCATCGAGATTAGTTTACGCCTCCATGAGTTGTGTATCATGTAAACTTTCGTGACTGTGTTTGGCAGGACGCTTACCTACTTTACGTAAATTACGAGAACAGTAAGCCTAGCACGAATTAGTAACGTAAATGTAGGTAACTTTAATGTGGGTGAATTTTCAATCGGAAATACTTGTTTCGTAAGTACTATTTAATTATATTGAAAACTTTATTCATATCTATGTACGATACAAATTGTGCATTTCGAAAAATAGTAAACTAAAATGTTATAGGACAGTTCTATTTACGATTCAAAATTAGCTTACATTGGTGAAACGTTTACTATACTATAAAAGAAATGTTCGTGGTGGGCTTACTGTTATCAAATGAAACATGAAAGTCCAAAACTGGCGAACTGGTGGGTACAACAAAAGGGGAAATGTTTTACACGGCTGTATGGGCGCATATAATATCCATTATATTAAGCTCAGAGCGTCCATATTGACGTTCATTAAAATACATTTAAATAATCCTTTTCTATTAAATTTAACCTGACCTCGTCGGCTTTGTCTGGCGTCATTAATCTTCATAAATGAAAATGATATGTGCTGCAGGAAATCAATTTTCCGCTCGACTTCATTGCATCGAGTATTCGGTGGCCCGTGTTTGCCATTTGACATTTAATATTCCTCAATGGAAATGAACATTTTTTGCACGATCAACGTTTTTAGAAGCACCAGAGACATTCGTGGGAATTTTCATTCTAATAGGAATTTTTCGAGTGGATATTTTCCGCCGAAAGAGCTTCGTTTAGATGTGCTTTTTAACGAATTGCTGCATTTAAAGGTTTTTACATTCATAAACAGTCGCTCTATAATTTTATGAGTAGCTGACCATTCCGGCATTCAAATTTCTTTTTGAAAGTTACGACTGAATAATGCAGTTCCAATTCCATAATTTGTACGGATATTTACAAACGATAAAAACCGGATTTTTTTGTAACATAATTCCTTACCGCACCACCATATAGTTCAAAATACAAGAGCAGTATTTAACTGGGCACAAAGACAATACTAGATGCACATCATATTTCATATTTGACACAGGACACAGAATAAATAGAACTGTCGATGCTTCCACGTATCACTGTGCATTACTGATTTTGCTGCTTCGTTAACTTTGATTTGGACTATTGGATCTCAGTTAATAATATTCAAACAATCAGCTCATGCTCTGATGAAAAAAAGCTGTTTTGCTTAAACTAATATTTTTATTAATGTGGATTTTCTGCAATCTTTCTACTTTTTCGTGTCGGTACAACAGTTCCACAGTTAAATTCGTTTTGCCCAAAATTTTGCCACGTGTATAGCGTTATCAGTAGCACCACGGAGGCCGGTCAAATTGCAGGCTTTGGGGTACAAAGAGCAGGACAGGAGTGAGAAATGGTGCAAGGGTCAATTCCACATCTATATCCCGACACCATTTTGTCGGTACAGCCCCACAATATATTTTAAAACCGTATGTCATGTTTAATAATTAGAAATAATAAGGGAACTCTTCTAAGGAGGTAAATAAAGGTATGATGAACTACTATTTTCATCAAGTCGGATAGAAAAGAAGATTTCTCAGAATTTTTGTAGGAAAGCGTCTACGTTTTGTTGCTTCTCATTGATTCAATAACCGCATCGACATATTGTTCAAAGTTCCATCCTCAAAATTAGAGAAACCTACTGTGGAGTTTTGTTAAAATACAAGTCCAATCTAAATTTCTCCAATATCATTTTGTAAATTAATTCCTTTGATTATAAAGTTAAAGTTATGACTGAATAACAAACAACTATGCCAACTTTCAACTTTCTGTGTCAAACGATCTTTGAGATACGTCTGTGACGGACAGATAGACATCGGCATGATTCTATAAACGTTCTCTCGCTCCAATTTCGAATACGGGATTTCAAAAAGAATTCGAAATTGCGTTCCGATTTTGAATTTTCTGCTTTTTTAATTCAATATTTTCCGTAGAATGCCGTCTGCCTATCCTACGCTTTTGATAAATGATTCGCTATTTGATTAATTTCTGATGCGAAAATATTGCTGCCAGATATAAAAACACGTTTTTCTTTGGCGAATATTTCCAATTTGATTTTTACTTTTAATTACAATCATATATGAAGCATGCGAAGCTAAGAAGAATTTTTCGGAACTCCAATTTTTTAGAAACTGTTTACGTAATGTTAAGGGGAATATGAACAAAGTTTAACGGTTATGAGTAATACCAATGAAAATAGCTATTGAAATTGCTTGCACCTCTTTATTTAAAAATATATTTATTTTTATCCATAATTTCGAAAAAGATTCTTATTATTGGGCACTACTAAACATCAGAGTATCGAAGCTTTCTTTATAAAAATCATTTTTTTACATTTATAAGCTCTACACGTCTCCTAACGATCTTGAGAAGGGTTAGAAATGATAACAAGCGATGGAGGTCGTTTTTTATTCCCGGTTATAAAGGATTTTTATCCCCATGTCACTATTAGAACCAATATAATCTTATATTGGTCTATCTCGATAACGCAGTTTGAAATAGATTGAAATTTTGTAAATAATATTCCACGTCTAGTTTAAATGCATAAAGATTGTAAATTTTCTATTTCAGCATGAAGTAATTATTTTCTAATCTTCGATGAGAAATTACTTTTTTGTGTATCTGTTTTGTATTTTTTTAATAAATATTAGAAAAAAATAATTTGAAATGCATTAGAAAAAATGGGAAAATGCGAACAGAGTCTACATCAGAGCTGCAAAATGCGATACGATAAACTTATTTTTCAAAAAACTTTTTTTTAAAATATAAAGCATTTTTTGCTCAGCGTTTGAAATGAGAATATTGAGAAATATAGCACCCTATGAAACTGTCGTTTATACTATATCACGGATAGGTTGTTGAAACTAAGCTGAAACTAGTTTCAGAATTGAAGACAGTTTACAAGTACGCAAGTAACAAACTGTGTAAGTACATTTCGAAGTCATATTGAACTCGATTCTCTTCGAATATTAGTTTTACGTGTGTAAGAAGCACTTTATAACTTATCTATCTTTATAGATGTTTACTAGAAACAGCGAGAGCTAAAGATATCAAGAACACAATGCATTCCAAATAGCAATCCGTTTTAAGATGGGGTGCCTCCATAAATAATTGAAAATGCTATCACAACAGCAGTAAAATCGTGCTCTATCTCTCTCACCGAGAATATTTTTTTAAATGTCTGACACAAACCTTCGTTTTCAAAATACAATCCTGTAAGTTACCTACCTCAGAAATAATAAAAAATCACATTTATCGCATTCACAAAAATTCATACAAACACATCGTTAAGAAGGTATAAAATTAATGAGGAATGAACTCTCCTCAGACATTCACGTAATACACGCAACCTCTGCGGTGGACCACGCATTAATATTAGCGTCGAGGCTCACTTTAAACCCTGCTATTTTTGTATCAAACAAATGAAATGTATTTGTGAACAGTAAGATGTTTTGATATAATGACTACAACGGGTAATATTATGCCGGTTAGAGCCCCGTAGGGATACTAGGGGTGTACGGCACGGGTTTCGGGGACTGGAGGCACCGATTAGACCCCTGAAATGCTAACATTCAACAAAATCTCTTGCAGAAATACTAAATCACAAATTCAAGCATACCTTATCTAATATTCTCGGGTATTTATCATGCGTGACCTATTTATGCTTGAAAGGATCTGTACTAAGTAAATAACTAGAGAGGGATGACAATGCAAACTCCGTACGTGGGTAGGACGCAGCGGACAGTATTGACAGTTAGAATCGTCCCCAGCGGCTCCTATTCATCTAGATTCAGAAAAGAACCTTGAATAACAAAAATACGTTTTGGAGTAATGCGATTTTCCTCCAGAATAGTGTGAAGGATCGTTAACCTTCGAATTCGATCCTATATAGGAGAATACGAAAACAAATTGCGTTGCACTCGCGTTTCGGAATGTTTCGGACGTTCCAAAAGCAATAACGATGAATTAATGCGACCTTGTATTAAATTTAGATTTGTTTATTTACGTTGTTTACAATATGAACAAGAATATAGCTTTTGTATACGTTACTATTAACTGTAGCTATCTATTTGCAGTTGAAACTATTGATAATTAGTTATAGTTTTGATTTTTGTAAGCACTCATTTTACAACATACTGCTAAAGTTGAGTAAGCTTGAACAACGTTTTAGGTAGACACTCTAACAAATAACTTTGTTGTGGAGGATAAACGGACGGCGGGAACTTAGGAGCCCCGGAGGCCACTTAAAACTTATGTGGCTTCGTTAACCATAGTCCTATATTCCTACTGTAGTTAAGACCTTCCCGAATAATATAACAAGAGCCGTCTTCAAGTTTAAATTTAGTGTTTCGTCTCTTCATTGCGGTTTCGTTGAATTTAATCAGTATATCACTGCGACCCTAGTGGTTGTTTGGCGAGACTGAACCAAACTACGGTCAACTGGTGCAATATCAGAATTAAAAATTTAAAAGCCCAATCTAAACTGCAGACGGCTTTGCGGGATTTGTATGATTCCATTTGATTGACGGAATCTATGCAGATTCCGTCAAATGGAGGTCGAATATAGTTTTCCAATACGCGTGTTCAGTCAGAAGTAAGTCAATACTTTTCAGATAATAATAAAAACCCTGTTCAGATTTTGATGTAAAGTCGCTTTGATATCAGAATGAAGTTCAAATGGCAACAACGTTACCAAAGAGATCTATCAGGGTGCTTGTCATCGATATCCTCTGAGAATATCTTACAAATAGATCCCACTGACATATTTTTGTAAATCTCTCAAGTCTTTCATTTCAAAGCTTTTGTTTATCTCCCGCACCACTTATTTTGAAGCAAATATTATTACAATTTGAAGTAGGTCAAATATGGATTAGAATATTTCTCCGCTCAAACGAATTCAATTTAATAGAAGCTTGTAAAATGGGAGGTACCTAATTGAATGGAAAAGATACTGAAAACATTAATTATAATATTGTGTTTAGCATTGTAGTAATGCTTGATATTTTCGTATTAAAATAGATACCTACACATTTAATTTTGGTACTATTTCGTTGTCTTATTCTTTGACTTACAAATTACGAGCGAAGTGCCTTTAAGAATTAGCTCTTTAATTGAAGTAGTGGCGTGTTTCTGTCTTTTTGATCTACAATTTATGTTATTATTATCCTTGAATCATTGCTGGGTCGTTAATAGAGGCCAATTGACATCAATGGGCTATATTGATTTATTTACAACGACCGAGCCGCGCTCCACTTGGTGCAGTTGCTACGAATTAATGTACAAGCATCTTCATTCAATCATCGAAACATCGTATAGTATTCTAAGTGTTAAATAATTGGAAACATTGACTACGATTAAATTATCGAGTCGCAATATAATAATATGATTATCTATATCTACGAACTAAATTGAAATGTAAATAAAAGGACAACGAGTAAAAAACATTGAATATAGGTATACTTATAAAAAAACACCGTTTATAATTTTAAGCCATCGATAGGGGAAAAAATCAAAAGAAAAATATCGACAGACAATTTTAACTTTTAGGCTCAGGGACGAATAAGTGAACAAAACTGAGGTAAAAATAAAAAGTAAGGCAAAATTTCCTTCCCTGACGACGATTGCTGCCTGAGAGTCTCATTAAGATGTCACAGGTGGTAGTTGTACTCGTAATAATGAAATAATTATGATTTATGGATGATGCGTAGCAAAGGACCAGGCCAGGATAAGCCACACAATTCTTTACAGACGAAATAAGCAAATGAGGTAAAACCTTTGACGACAATTGATTTAATTGTATTGTTGTTTCTTAAATCCGGCTATGAATGGGAAGAAAACACGCCAGTATTGAATTTAAACGATCCAATAGTAAACTGATTTAATTATTATTGATTGTCTGTCTTTAATCTGGTAATCGTCGACAAACAATCGATCATGGCGTCGCCGTCGCCAGAATGAAGAGCTCGACTGTTTATTAATGGATAATTTGCCGCAGCTACGACTCTGTTATTCCAATACCACTAATACCACGTTTCTACTCGATACAAGAGGAGCTTTCGTTCTATATAGTGCTTGATTCGATCGCTTTGTGGTCGAGGCAACATATTTGTCAACAAAGGACGTACAGGCGCCTAGAACAGAGCGGAACGGGTCTTGCATATTTTAGAAATCGGTATGCGCCGACAATCTGTCCGGATTCCTCCGGGCCCGAGAGCCGCGCAAACACAGTATCTGAACGTGGCTCGAATGTTTGTTTATTGATCGGAAGCTAACGAACTTACCAGTAGCTTCACGTCTAATAGTTCCTCAGATAGATTCGACTCGTTTCGACTAAAACCAATATAAATCGAGTGGCCGGCTTGGAATTTTCTAAAGACAATACCTAAGCATTACAGTTTCGATAGATCACTGATAATATTATATCTATGAGATTTACTACTAAAGATAAATATGATTGAAAATTTCTAAGAGTCTCATTGTAAACAAAAACATGAGTTCTTTTTTTGCTTTTGCAATTGTTTCACCATCTCCTCAAAATTAAGTGTAAACAGACGTCACGTACAGTCGTAACAACTTAACCGAGTGTTTTTAGAAAATTCGAAACTCATTTAATTTTGTAGTTCTTAGTGGTATGCTCTAAGCGACTAGAACAACAGACCGTCTACACGGAGAAATTAATTTGATGGCTGTTCTGTTTTGCTATTAAATTCATAGTGGCGCAAACAACGCCTGGCTAGTACGCTAGAGTGTGCTATTTACTTAAGGCAAGAAAACAACCTCAGTGTAAAACTGCAGGCGTTTTATACTGCACTCGTACGATTGCAATGCGATGTTGGCGCTCTTGTTCTGTAATTATAAGAAAGTTGGTGACGCCCGGGGCTTCGCTGCAGCGGGAATTAAAAATAACTCTTATAGAAATAATGTAAAGTTGCGACTTGCGGTTTGGATAAAAAATCTTCGCCAGGGAAAATGTTTGTTTGTACATTTTTTTTTCGATGGAAAATTCTCATGGATGTCCCTCGCCCGGGGAAGGCGAGGGGATCTGCCGGACTCTTACCGGCTAAAAACCAACGGTGTTCCTTCTCCTGACCGTTCGGCCGGGGTCGCGGGATTCGCATAAGCATGCACCGCAACCATGTTTGTTTGTACCTACACATATAAATATATAATGTCTTTTAACTTTAGGAGTTCGGAACACAACGTGGGTATTACAAACCCTTAAAAGTATTTTAATACATATTATAACATTAGTGATGTATTTATGCCTTAGTATGATATGTATTTACAATGTGTTTTTAATGTAATGTTTATTTACCTTTGTGTTTATATTAATATTATATTTTCAAAATACAAACTTTTTGTTGCTTGTAGAAACACTTTAGTAACATCGACCGTGCCCGCTATAATGTAACTTATTTAGGTACCTATGTACTACTTCAAGAAGTTTACTGGCTCCTTCCTACCTTGCCTAAAAAGCGAGATAATAACTTGAGCAAACATAATATAACTTATGACTGCTTCTTATTTGAATTTCCTTTGATTTCCCAGGCGATTCTACAAAATTGTTCAGACTATGAATGTATAGAAATATAGAATTAATTAATTCTACCAAGGCTGCATTTTCAGGAAATAATTATATATATAAAGGTATACTGAATACTAATAATGTTAGTTACTTAAACATATATATATATATATACTGAATATATATACCGAATTCGGTTCTCGACTGTCTCGTCTATTGGCGAGACGCTATTAATATCTGTAGCGTTTAGGTCTGAGCTATTGCGGGTTCGGACCGAAGACGGCTTAGTGCACTTGAGTGGATAGACAACTATTATTTAATCTCAAGAGAGACTGCTTACACTAACGATTGTCTTTGTGCCTACTTTATAAAAGTACATTTTAGATTATTTCAAATGGAGGGTAGTGTAAAATGTTGGATTATGAAATATGGAGAATGGTTTTTAAATAATAGTTATTGATCTTTTGTAAGAACAAGTAAACTATTGAAATTCTTTGAAATATATTTTGTAGATTTCAAAGGCATGTTTAACATGAACCTAATTAAAGGACCTAATTAGTGTTTTTCTAACTCTAATCTTCAAAGCTAAGCTTAACTAAGAGGTCGTATAATTACTCAGTCTCATAGTTATTTAGGCACAAAAAATAACATATTTTGAATTAACTTTCGTCTCTCGTTTTGGACAAAGAGAATTATTATTCTCAACGCAAACAACGCAGCGTAAGTATTCGCTGCCAGAGTCTAATTAGGTCCAAATATTTAGCGTATCTCTGAAACGGATGGTTATAAAATACGGAAGGTAAACTCAGTTAAGGCTGCGGTCTCAGAAAGTTAGTCAGAGATAGCTAACGAAGCGAAAGCGACATTATTTTTTATCTAACTGGGGGGGAGTCGAGAGAAAAGGTGGTTTTATACAATTGTTTCAATGTAGAATGGGCTAGGTAGGTTTAGGCAACGATCTATATTATATCAACAGTGACAGCCTAGTGGTATGACCGTCGGACTACCAAGTCATAGGTCTCGAGATCGAACCCAAGGCAAGCACCTCTGAATTTTTGGATTCATTATCACTTGCTTAAAAACGGTGAAGGAAAACTTCGTGAGGAAACCGGCCCGCCTGAGAAATATTTCTCAATGGCATGTGAAGCCAAGTCAGAGGCCCATGGGCGGCATAAACTCTGACACCAGATTAGTCACTAACCATACGAAAAGATGATTTAATATGCTATATTCATAGGGCGAATCTTATAGATGCTCCTATGACGAGTCAATTCGACAAGCCACCTTGGCCAACGCCCAAATCTTTGTGTTTTGGCTTGTAACTGATGTGAATTTAGTTAATTCTAAGAATGTCTAACGTAACAGTCAAATAGCAAACATAAAAATAGAATATCACATTAACTTTTAAGACTAGGAAGACGACAATGCGAAAACCGATCATTAGATACATTAATACCTATACAACGTGTTACAAAAATACCCTTAAAGCCGAAGGAAGTTAAAAGGTCCCTTGTAAAGAGTCTATTGGCAATATTTGAGAACCATAGTAGGTATGACCCAAAAAAAGAATTTGGATAAAATAATAATCATTGAAACGCAACCCTGAAAACATAAAACTAAAGAGTAGACTACCCAGAAAGTAATTTAAATTCTTACCCAATTTCCTCTAAGAGGTAAATGAAAACAACCATAAAAGACTAGGTACTTGATTATTTGCATTTTTCATGGGGAATTATGTAACACGTTGTATAATAAGCATTCACAATATGCTTTGTTTGCTCATCTAATACAACATGGCAACGCATCTTTTTAGATGCGACGAGACGCTGCAGATTTTTCTCTCTAAGATACGCGAGCATGAGAGCCCCTCTATCTCCACAACAGCCTTTGATAGTCACACTTCACCGTTCATTGCTCCATTTGTTTATAAGACTTTCATCAAAGTACTTACTTGTGTATATATTCTTGTATTAATGTAGGTACCTACGTTGAAATTGGTTATTGTGTACTAGGCATGAAACTATTAGACTGTAGCCTCGTTTCTATAAATACCAAAGATTGACTTTTATACATCGTATACATCAATATTTGCGGGATTACTTTTATAGTTCAACTAATGGAACTCTCGTTATATTTACGAGCGCTTGCTATACCATAGAGGTAGTAAAACTAAACTGCTATAGTGTTGATAGATGACCATATAGAAATACCCTGGCATCAGTCATGGTGACGTGGCTTTAAAAATTATAGTATTCTGTCCGTGTGCAGCTAAATTCAAAAGATATTTTGGTTGAATAAATCCGGTTATATTTTATTTTAAATAGAGAGATCTATTTTATCTTTGAGCTTTAAAATAACCCGTATTTATAAAGCTCATAGATGAATGCCTCGTTGGTCTAGTAGTAGCAAGTGCGACTGCTGATCTTGAGGTCCTGGGTTCGATTCCAAGGTCGGGCAATATGTCATTGGGTTTTTCCGTGTGTAATTTTTCATTAGCAGCCCGGAGTTTGGATTTGTGCCCGGTTGAACTTAAACATAATGGCGGAATGAGGGTGTTACTAACACCTCTGCCAAACTCTTCGGGGAATACAGGCGTGATTTTATGTTATGTATGAAAATAGTAAAAGTTTCTGTATCCAAAATGGGTCACTTAGGTTAAACACCACAAACTTGGCAAAATATAGTGTCAAGAATATGAATGACGTTATCAGAATACAGGTGTGTAGTTGGCTCCTTTTAATAGCCTATTGATCGTCGTTATAGCACCCACGGGTCAAAGCACTATCGTATTCTTAGTCAGAAACCACTTCTACTAAAGGGACCAACCTAGACTGTTTAATTATTTCTCTTGCTATTCTCTCGTATCGATCTCACATGAAGCTGCAACTCCGCTGGGATAAAATAGCAGCTATACAAGAGTACCTACATGTATCCGATGCCCACTATATCTTGGTACATGTACTTCATTGCGGTGCTTCTTGCAAAGATAGGCCTAATCAACTGTCACTGATATGTCAAACTCGGTAAAGCCGGATACAGACTTACGAAATGTAACATGCAATGTAACACGCAATGAAAGAATTTACCGTCCACATTGTCGCAATGTATCATGCAATGTAACAGAATTCCCATAGTGTGGACGCCTTGCGCGCACGAACCGTGCACACTACGCGTGTGTACTACATACCTTTCACGTTACATTGCATGTTACGTTACAGCAGTCTGTACCCGCCTTAAGAAGGTACTTTTTAATTTTGTACCCTATCTCACCGCATACCAAGCTTACTAGGCACTCCGTACATTCGCCATAAAATGCTGCGTGACATTTTCATGTGCGCTCAACATTCGGGCAGGGGCTCAAAACTTTAAAGCGATGATAAACGCTATAATAAGCTCGTGAATCGGGTCCATTACGGTTACTCGTAGCGAACTCGTAATTTATGTTGTATAACTTCAAACTACTCGCACCCACCCCAAGGATTAACGTGCCAGCGAGCTGTTTAATTGTACACACAACCATGGATTAAAATAAGGTGCACGTTGTTAAAGTTTTCTCTTTATCATAATTTTGAGCTCAGGATCTTGTTTATTGTGATAGTTATAGTTATAGTAATATTACTCATCTAATATTCTGTCTCTTTGAGGAAAGCTTAGGTAGGTAACTGTAGGAAGATAGTTATAGTAAAACTAAATTATTTTAATATCTTGAGACTTTTAGTGTGCTTTTAAAGTCTATTTAATATTCAATGGCACTTATTCGTTATTATTCGTGGTTAATTAATGGAGCTTTCCTAACTTCAAGGAAAACTCAGTCTTATACAAGCGTACGGCCTGTTCCATAAATGACGTACTTATTACATAACATAATAAAATCAGCCCATTATTGTCGAACAGCAGGGCACTCGCCTCTTCTCAAAATGAGAAGGGTTTAGGCCTTATTCCACCATATAGCCTGGTGCGGGTTGGCGGACTACACACTATCGAGAACTTTATGGAGCCCTCTCAGGTGTGCAGGTTTCCTCACGATGTTTTCCTTCACCGTTAACGCAAGTTATAATCACATTGTGATCCGCACATGAATTGAAAAAGTTAGAGTTGCGGGCCGGGATCGATCTCAGACCCTTATGCATGGAAGGCAAGCGTTCAACCGCTAGGCTCACGACTTGCTCGTACTTATTACATGAAGTGTTAAATTTTTTAGTTCTTTCCAGTAGGTAGCCCTTTGACTTCGATAAATGGTCGCGAGTATATCGTTGAATTTCCATTATTATCTCATATTATATGTTCTTCAGAAAGGTCAGGTCCGTAGTACTCTCAACCGGCGTGCGTGTATGACAAGATGTATGAATGTGGATGAAGCGAAAGGGTCGTAGTATGTGGCGTTCTATAGTTTCTGCCTACCCCCATGGGAAAAAGGCGTGTGTTGATGTATGTATGTATGTCCATTATTATCGCTGTATTTTTACTATCACATAACATTCTGCTGCCTTACCTCTTGACAATTTTTCTTATTCATCTTTTGACACCCAGGGGAAAAGAAGGCAATATATGTATTTTTTTTCATGTTATGGCTTGACAATGTATCAATAGGTACGGTCTCGTATTGAACATGTTTTGAGTACTTTTTTTAAATGGGAATTACTCTTGGATACCCTCCGCCCTTCTGAAGACGGAAAATTATGGGACTTTTTTTAGGCTTTACTCACTAAAACCACTACGGTGTTCCTCCAAGGATCGGGAACCCACTGCAAGCAGCTTTAGAGCACCGCTTTTGTCAAGCGAAGTGCGCTCAACGCTCAATTTTAATTGTACCAATCATTTTTTATATTTGGCCTGTACTATCTATACATACCTACTCGAAACTGTTGTGGTTACCTGTAATTGAGTGTGTATTACGGGATAGTGTAGGTATATCGCATGCAGTGAGTCATTTGTTGGTACCTACTCAAATAAATAAACAACTCTTCCACAGCTAATTTAAAAGTCAAAACAAAGAAAAGATCAACTCTTATTTCAAGTACTTTAAGTTTTAATTGCATAAGAAACTACGTTTAATATACATATATTAAACGTAGTTTCTTATGCAATTACTTTACAAAACCTTATTAGTATTTCTTATATGTATAAGACTATTAGACTACTAGACTTACTATTAGACTTATTAGACTTACTCGTAAGTAACTAAGTGGTATTTTTTTCTTCATCATTCGTTAAAAGTACCTACTTGGTGGAGTACCTAATTGAATTTTGTTTCAGAATTACATTTAAACAGACTTGTAAGAATAGATTTTTGAGCTTTGATTTATAAATCCTTAAAAAATTGAATAAAACTGGGACCTATAGAAAAAGCATTTCGCACTTACACAATAATTTAAATAATAATCTCTTCAAATATAAAACATATTTGATATACAGCTATATCTGATTAGATTGGAAGCCGACCATAAGATATTAATATCATACCAAACCGAATCGTAAAATTAATCCAATATTTTTTTCGTAATGCCTTTACATGGATCCTATTGCAGCAGCTGGCATAGCTTCATTCTTCAAGGCACTATATTTTTTACTGTAGGTACATACAATAACTATATACCCAACGCTTCCTGGCCTTATTAAATTTTACACAGTAAAGGCAAATACCATAATAATATTTCTACTTTTGACGGCTCCCAGGTAACTTTGTAGTGAGCGAGTCCCAGTTAATATTAACGGGCTTCGTGCAGTACTAGTTTGCTCCGAACAAACATAGTGCACGTAGGCAAATTCATAACATAGGTAGGTACATTATATGTATAATGGGTGCATGAAATACGAAGGCCGAAGCAGCACTGGTAGACAGCGGACAACGTCACATTATTGAATTTCAGTGTAAAATGTCGTTTACAAAAGGCCTTCTAGAAAATTCAAAGGAAAATAAATATTCTGTGAAGCCATTTATATTTTGCTGTCGTTCTATTTTTGATACATTTGTGTTATGATATTTTTGGATGTAATGAGGTCGTGTGTCACGGATAAGGTTTATACACCTTTTGGGGTCTATTCAATGGTGTCTTATGGAAACGGTGGATAAGATCGTACACCTACACATTGAAAATAATATTTTTTGTCTAAAAGGTTCTCGAGCGACATGACCGGCCCACTCTCACTTAAGCCTGGCTGTTTTTCTTCGACATCTGCTACTTGCGTTATAGAGTACGTGGGAGTGGGCCGGTCATGTCGCTCGAATGCACCCGGAGAGGTGGGCAAAGATCGTCACTCACTGGACGCCTGAAGAAGGACGTCGTCGTCGAGGTCGGCCGCGGCGTAGGTGGCGTGACTATCTAGGCGTGTTTGCGGCGCTGGCATGGTTAGAGGCGGCACAAAATAGAGAGGTTTGGAAGGCAAAAGGGGAGGCCTTTGCTCAGCAGTGGGACATTCCATAGGCTATTTAAAAAAAGAAGGTTCTATTGTATTATTCTCAGTACACTTATCTAAACCTCGCAATGGCAAAAGCACTAGGATTTGCAAGAAAAATGAAAGTATTTACTTAGACAACGTTTTTCGAATATCCTACACCCTAAATCTTTCATTCAGATAATTTATGTAAACAAATGATTATTTAATTCACATTAATATTAGGTAATTCACAAAAAATGGCGAAAAAAAGCTTAGATTTTCTTTTAAGTACTGATTTTAGAAATAATAATTATAAAATTATTATACTGTAATTATTTTTATAAATTTTCGGTTTTAAACAAAGTTATTAAAACCGGCCAAGTGCGAGTCGACTCGCGCACGAAGGGTTCCGTACCATTATCTATAAAAATCACGTTTGTTGTATGGGAGTCCCCTTAAATATTTATTTTATTCTGTTTTTAGTATTTGTTGTTATAGCGGCAACAGAAATACATCATCTGTGAAAATTTCAACGGTCCAACTATCACGGTTCATGAGATACAGCCTGGTGACAGACGGACGGACGGACGGACGGACATCGGAGTCTTAGTAATAGGGTCCCGTTTTACCCTTTGGGTACGGAACCCTAAAAAGGAGGTTTTCTGGTACAAAATATTTTCGTCGCGTTTTTCAATTCATTCGTTTTTTTTCCCTATCGACCTCGAATGTTTTTATTGCGTGTTTGTTGTATTTTTTGTTAAAATTCATTTGTTAATTGACAAATGGAGCCTCAGATTGACAACAGGGCTAAAAGCTCCGACAGGCAAAGGCAGGAGAATTATAATAAGCCATATAGGCAGTGACGGTGGTTTTGTTGAAGGGGGTCTGCTCATGTTAGAATCAAAAAAGAACACTGAAGACTACCATCAAGAGACGAATGCGGAATGTTTTGAAGAATGGTTCAAGGAGATTTTACCAAAATTGAAACAAAACTCTGTTCTGGTAATGGATAATACTACATACCACAGCCAGAATGTTGAGCAGACCCCTACTACCTCATAGAGAAAAGGCAATATACAGGAATGGCTTCATAAAAATAAAATTTCCATCGAGCTACCAATGATTGACGACACGTTTGGTATAGTGGCTTAGCGATCGACTTCTGCGCTACGGTTTGCGGGGTTCGATTCCCGCACGGAACAAATATTTGTATGGCCTACAGATAGTCGTTTCGGGTCTAGATGTTTGTGCATGTGAAGATTTGTGTTTGTTAACGCACCCACGATACAGGAGAAATCCTAGTGTGGGGCAAAGATTAAAAAAAGAAAAAAAAGATAAAAGCCCAGTTATTGGAAATTGTTAAGAAAAATAAATCTGAATTTAATAAATAAATATACAATAAAATATTTAGTGTTAATTCCGCGAAAAAACAGTTGATCAAGCCTGAATGCAGTATGCAGCACCGCCCTCCCGCCCGCAAATATATGCAAATGCAGAAGGTGCGATTAATAACATGCAACACACAAGCAAAACAAATCGATACGACACGTGTTTCGCCCCTCCACGGGGCATCCTCAGGTGATGTTGACTCGTCGACCGCTTGGACGCGAATGGCACGACTGCGTAGCGCGCGCCCCTTTATACATCGCCTCGACCTGTTGTTTGTGTCGAACTACCCACACAAATACGTAATAATGGGGATGAAACTAAATTAGTTTGGTCATTCAACAGTGTATATCTATCTGAATTATGTTTTAATATTTCCAACTGTTCCAACACACACAACCGGAAACTTTTATCACATACATGCAAAATACTATAACTATTATTGTCGCTTAAGGAATGGCCGGTGTCAAGTAAATGTTTGGCAAAATGAGATCTTTCTGGATGGCCATTCCTATATGCGGCAATAATAGTTATAGTATTTTGCATGTATGTGATAAAAGTTTCCGGTTGTGTGTGTTGGAACAGTTGGAAATATTAAAACATAATTCAGATAGATATACACTGTTGAATGACCAAACTAATTTAGTTTCATCCCCATTATTACGTATTTGTGTGGGTAGTTCGACACAAACAACAGGTCGAGGCGATGTATAAAGGGGCGCGCGCTACGCAGTCGTGCCATTCGCGTCCAAGCGGTCGACGAGTCAACATCACCTGAGGATGCCCCGTGGAGGGGCGAAACACGTGTCGTATCGGTTTGTTTTGCTTGTGTGTTGCATGTTATTAATCGCACCTTCTGCATTTGCATATATTTGCGGGCGGGAGGGCGGTGCTGCATACTGCATTCAGGCTTGATCAACTGTTTTTTCGCGGAATTAACACTAAATATTTTATTGTATATTTATAGATCATGGATTTCCGCAAAGTAACGCCTGATTCCATCATATATCTGAATTTAATAAGTATATGGTGGATGAGATGGCTGCCCAGTGCGGTGTCACTGTCCTACGACTGCCTCCGCACCATTGTTAGCTATAAACCCTATTGAGTCGATGTGGGCTCAGTTAAAGGGGTAGGTCGCACGAAACAACAAAACTTTCAAAATGAATGAGACAAAACAACTGTTAGAAGAAGGTTAAAGAGAGGTGACACCGCAGAAATGCGCAGACTGTTTAATACATACTGTAAAAGTAGAACATAAAATGTGCCAACTCGACCACATAATTGATGACGTTACTGATAGGTTTATCATAAATGAGAATGAATCCGATTATAAAACCGATAGTTCTTCAGACACATCATGAAAAAAAAATTCTTAATAGCTAATTCTAATCGGAGCTAGATATGAGCGCCGCAAACACTATTTGTCTACGGTATTTTGTTTGCATAGTTCTTATAATTAATTAACTTTAATTTTATAGATGATAGGTGTCCTCACGGCTCCGCCCGTAGCCTATGGTACTCAGTGATAATGTAGCTTTCTAACGGCAAAAGAATTTTTGAAATCGTTCCAGTAGTTTTTAAGTTTATTCGTTACATACAAAAATACAAATCTTTCCTCTTTATAATATTAGTATAGATTACTTAGTAAACATTTAATGATAAAATGTTTTGCACCACTGTCCGATCATTTTGATAGTGACATTTCTTGACGTTTCTTTGTATACATAAATTATCTGAATGAAAGATTTAGAATATACCTACACTTCGTAATTTAAATTTCTCACGTGAGGTTGTGCCCGATCAAAATTACCTATGAAACGTATCTTTTAAGTGTAGGTAGGTTCTGTGTTTACTGCGATCTTGGAACAAACAAATTTTATAAATGCTGCCTTCTAAGAATTATGGATAAGGCTAAAGTTAACGGTTTAAAAGTTGAACTCTTTGCTTTATTATTTTCTCTTAGAACGATTTTATTGCGTCATTATTTTATCGTTAAGTCTTCCGTAAGATTCTCCAGGTCATCCACTTTAATGACTACTTTCTCCATAAAGTTTTCAAGCTTCCTTTGATTAAGTTTGAAAGAATTCTTGAGGTTGCATCCGATACCTCTACAAATTATAAAGCAAAGATCCCAGGACTAGCTATATTGTGTCCGGTGAAGTATGTAGCGAACGGATTTCGGTTTGGCAACTCTTTTATGGTTCGGTTAAATAGAAATTTATTATGGTTGTCATAAGAACCTACCCTAATGAAATATTTTTTGTAAAAGCGTAAAAAAATAATCAAGTGTATACTTTTTACTGGGAATACTGGGATCAAACTATTATCACTGACGGGACAATTGTCACCAATAAGTCTGACAAAGAGGTGATAGATCGATCCGACCGCACAATGACTGTTGATATCGCTGTTTCTCATGACGATAGTCTCGTAAAAGCTGAGAAAGATGAACAAATCAAATATCTTTGGCACACGAGGTTGCCGACATGTGGGAATGTGGACTCAGCAGTCATCGTGCTGATAGTCGTTACGGCTGATGGCCAGGCTCTCGTTAGCCGGCTCAATCAAGGGCTTGATACAGAAAGTGGTACTCCTTGAAACGGCAAGCATTGTGAGGAGATTTCTTTCTCTGGAGCCCTGACCACTGGTATATTGCACCCTGTTTCCAGTGCAGGTGGGCTACTATTTTTTTTATATTTTTTAATCTATTGTACGGATGGACATTATACCTAGTCACTAAAACGTAGGTACAATTGATATATTATGGCATAAATTAGACAGCACTCAATACCTTAGCAAACAATACGGCGGGAAGCGCCAACGTCAGGTCTTCAGTCTATCACTCTAGTTGACAGCACCTCAGCGTTGAACGTGAGCCGCTAGGGAGAAGTTGTAGGAAAACCGGTAGGAAAATAGTATTTTGACTTTTTTATAAGATGTGTTCCTATTTAAAAATATAATTTATATGTATTTGAGATTAATTAACAAAGTACCTACCTAATGACACAATAACTAATTATGTTGCTTGCAGATTATACCTACAAATATTTATTTACTTACAACAAATATCTAAATAGAGTAATCTTCTTTTAATCAACCTCCTTTAGGTTCTGAATAGCAACAAGTATCATTTAATAAGCATTGCGTGCAGTCTACGAGACGCGGTTGTGTAGCCATGTAGGTATCTTGAAGAAATCCTGTTTAATAAATGTGAGATGTAGAATCGTTAGATTTCAATAATATTAAGTAATGTGGTCACCATTTTGTCATATTTATTAACATTATTTTAGTACAATCCAAAAGTTGTCAACACTCAACTACTTTGTTGATTTCTCGCCTTAGTAGTGTTTGGTTGATGGTAGCTAAATAAGTATAAGTACCTACTTAATAACATAAAATAATCTATAAAAATATTAGTATCCTTAAGGCTATTAAAACCCAGAAATAAATTTTAGTAGAAAGGTATATTATTAGATATTAATGCACGTTCAATTACGAAGGAACATTTTTATATCATGTTATTACGGTAAAAAATTCTAGGAAACAATTTTATTCCCACGCACGGCCTCAGGGGGATTCAATTTACTTGATCTTTCAATTAGCACTATCCTCGGAGAATTGAGTAATCCTGTGTTTATAAATTAATGAAAAAGCCTTGTTTTAGTATACGTATATACGCGTAGATAGGTACAAATTGTAAACATTATTATAGTCGCCGGCACGTAACTCGACAAGAGTAGAGAAGAGAACTCCTCTCCTTTCTTTATACTAAACAGATTTGTCACAAAAATAAATCATGGCAATAACCATAGAATAATGACAAGCAATAAAAGTGAGCATTCTTTGTTGCACTATGTGTACATGCGCAAACTTACTCCCACTACGCCAAAATCTTGCCAAGTTACGTGCCGGCGACTATAGGTAGGTACTACCGGTATAGGTACAGTGGTAATAAACGTTTTGTTTTTTCCTTACGCCTTTGAGACTATTAGCACCTTATTGGTTAACTATACATACAGGGTGTAAAAATAGCCTTAACGAAGCCGAAGTCTACGCATATTGTACATAAAACTAGGTAACATACAGCAAAAATTATTGCTGGGGAACGACTTTTATTTTTTGGTATTAAAAAACAGCTTTAAATTGTACCGCGCGGCCAGCAGACTGTGCCTACATTTCAAAAATGTTGATAATTTTCGTATAGAAGAATGTTTAGTAATAAGAATAACATTTAAACTTAGTTTTCGTGAAAAACGTACAGAAATATGGTGACTTTGACCTTCAATATCTCCATAACCAGTCGGTTCCCAGGTATGGCTCAATACCAAAAAATCTTCGTAATGGTGGGAAGAATACATGGCTTTCGGCTTCGTTAAGGGTATTTTTACACCCGATATAACAATATGAATGTTTCAGAGTGCACACCCACTGCCAATATCCTATGATGATGATATACGAAAGAGCGATCTTAATCTAGAAACATTTTATTTACGTATTCATCATTTTACACATATTCCAGGAAAATGAATAAACTTCCCCTCATTACTCTCATTACACGGTATTCACATCATTAGTCATGTTCATTAAACGAGTTTCGTTAAATTTAACAATGATAAAAATGAGAAGTTGTAACAAAATGGAAGTTAATGCTTTAATAAACGCATGTTTTCCCTCTATTGAAGAGCTTTGCCGCTTAAGCGGTCGTGTAAGTGCTTGTTTTATAGGGATTTCTGTAACATTACCCATCGCGAAATGACATGACAATTTTATCGTCGGTTTTGCTCGCGATGGCTTCATATTTCCACATTTTCTTCAATTGTGAGAGTACAAAAAAAGAAGAACAACTTTCAATAATATCAGAGGACACCATAATTCTGAATAATTTGTTAAAGAAATCCGATATCGAAGCGAAGGCACTCAGAGAACGGAAACGGTTTCAAGAACACGTAATAAGGTAATAATGACATCAGTCAATGAGCCAATTACGGAGCGGAGCGAAGCGAGCTTCGGCACAGAGGAATGGCGACCACAAGCACTGACGAACAATAACTTCGTTACGACTTCCCGCCCCCTCGTAAATAAACAAACAACATGGAAAACAAACAAGTTTCAATTATAGTCTCGCTTTCATTTGACTCGTGATTTTCAAGCACGTTTTTTGTACCCGACAAATTGTGTATTTAACTTCAAAGATAGAAAATAAATGTCGTTGCTCTTCTAAACTTTCCAAATTATGAAACTCTGGAGCGTTTATATTGCGTTCTCATGAAAAAGATTAAAGTGCCTTCGGGTTTTTCATCGCTATGTTTGTCTATCTACCTATTTTTCAGTAACTTTAAGCTTCAACTAACTTAAATTTTTATTCACTACGTAAAGTTATTAATTTGGATTATAGAACATAGTGTTTAAACTGATTCAATCTCTATTGAAGGCAATAATCTCTAATAAATAGTACCTAAATCTGATCAAAGCCTTTAATTCAGAACTAATATTAAAGCCTAGGCTTAAATCTGGGTAGTTATTATTAAGAGCTCACACAACCGAAACAACTATAAATCTAAATAAAGAATCTCAACACGAGAGAACCAGAAGTACTTTGTTGACAACTTCATCTATTCATTCATTGAAACTATGAATGTATTGTATAAGGTCGTAAGTGTAAAGTCCGTCTCGTCTTTTTGCGGAAGCTGGATCATCGCCAACATTCAGACATTGTTGTTATGAGATTGTACTGGGTAGAATTACCGTAACAACGCTGGTATATTTATGGTGACACCCACCGAACAATTCACGGGAGTCACTTAATCTTTACAGCCATACGTCTTTATTGCGACATCCGATTTGGTTAGTCGTTTGTATGGTTCTGTAGGATGCTGTCAAGGTGGAGCTCGTGGAATCTATTTGAGATTTAGACCATCGTTATAATTATTATGTTTTAGGGTGAATATTCGAAATTTTTAACATTATTTTGACAAATCATTCTTCTCCCGGGTTGTTAACGTTATAGTATTGTCAGATTGTTTTTATTCTTGTCTTATTGCTTGACGGCAGCGGTATAGTTTGAGTTTTCATTATCATAATTATAGTATTAAACATCTGCATTCTTAACTTTGGGATGATGCTAATGACGTTCTTAATTTTTGTTAATAGTTTTCGAAGAATGCCCCTTTAGCTGATATAAGGCTTACTTTACACGGTACAAATGCTGTTTGTTTATCTTTGCAAACGATAACTTGCCAAGTATGTACCTGGTATAGGCTTCCTTCGCTTTATGCAAACTTTTTCGTTTAGTCATTTTAAACCAAATTTGCTTCTCAACAGTACCTACCTATTGTCAGTCTCACGATCACCATCCTTCCCGTTGCCACTATTCGAATACTGTCTATTCCCTGAAAAGGCAGTTTGTAACCTGTTTCTAATATGACGACACATTTAGTGCAGTGGCTGAGCGATCGGCTTCTGCGCTACGGGTCGTGGGTTCGATTCCCGCACGGAACAAATATTTGTATGGCCTACAGATAGTTGTTCCGGATCTGGATGTTTGTGCAGGTGAAGATTTGTGCCTGTAAACGCACCCACGATACAGGAGAAATCCTAGTGTGGGGCAGTGTTTTTAAAAAAAAAAATAAAAAAAAAATTGATTAGCATTCCAGAAATCCCAGGTTAATCTATAGTCAATCATCCCTAATCGTTAAGTTCCCCTTGCCGATCATCAAACTTGTATACTATGACCATTTACTAAGGTAACTTTAAGATCACATGACTTATGTTAATTGATGTCTTAGTTAGTACTTAACAGACGTACTATAGTATCAGACCTGTATACTCTAACGCCTCAGTGTTATACAAAGTCGATTTACCGCTCAGCCGTATTTACTTAAATAATAATTACTTAGTTTAGACTGGGGGTACCTATAACTACATATCTTTCTCCTTTATACACACCACTCTGAAGTTCTCTTTGTCCACTATATGCTAATATGGAAATATAAAGCATGTTCTACCTATACTTTTCAATCCCAAACGTATTTTGGGTGTGCATTAATTAAAAGCATTTGGCTATGTATCAAACATTATGTAAATGTATTTAAGAACGACACAAAAATACATATGTAAATCTGTTATCTGTGCCATAATTTTAACAAGTCACATTCCAATCCATAAAAGCATCGAGCGGTTTTTCCCTAACTTTTTTTGTAATACATTGGCTTTGCCGACCAATTCGAATCCAATTTACATTTCAATCGGGAGCTTCATGTAAAAACATGAGCCTCAGAGAGCATGCCGCTGCGCTGTAGAGGGCTTATGAAATAATGTTACACCGGGGCGCAAATACTCTTATAAAGATCCCGTATATTATATTATTTAGTGCGCATTCACCAAAGAAATCCTCATAACTCACGTGGAGACATAGAAGGTAAGAATTATAAATATTTCTCAGCGAAATTCTTGCTACGGTGCCATGAAGCGGGTGCCTCGGATATGTTGCTTACGCTCATGAGATTTCCACCGTTCAGACTTATCTGTTTGAATTATTGCTAGTTTTTGTGTACAGTTTACTTCGTTTTGGACTGCAGATTTAAGAATAACATGAATATAAAAGGCTTTTATACAATAATTCTGCTTGTTTGTATTTTTTATTAAAGAATACTCCTATCAGGTGGTAGGGTGCCAGCATCCAGCACACTGGTAATCGGCTTACTATGAATACACTAAAAACTTGCTTTATGAGGACTTTTCCTTTAAACTTGTTACATTTTATTTTCTTCTTCTTTATTATAACGTTGTACCTATATCATGCTGTACGATTACGTTAGGGTATCAATCTGTGTACAACCTATAATTTTATGACCACCCATACTATGTGATTGTTACTTGTTGTAATTGCCTTATGAAATAAATAAATAAACAAAATGGATCTAAAAGAGACTGACTGGCTTTAAACTGAAATATTATAAAGAGAAAAACCAGGCAATAGGCAGTTCAATAATTCATTAAGTTTATTACGAATTTTAATGAAGCTGTTATAACCTCTAACCTTTGCTATAAAATAATACTCTAGTTTCTACTTCAGAAATGACTATAAAACAAAGTTCCAAAACAAGTTAGTATCACGGCCGGTTTCTCTTCACTTAAAAATGCATGAAAGAAAATACGTGGCGTGTTTCTAGGAATATATTTTCAGTGCACATGAACCGCTGCATCGGTGAGATTAGGGCTGTCACAAATAAACAGAGATTTTGAATTGAATAAGCGGTGAGAATTATCATTGTGCGTGAAGCAGATCGTGTTCAAAGCGGAAACCAACAATGATAGTTACTGTTGTTTAGTACACGGAAGGGGCTCCCTAAGCGCATTAAAAGCACACAAGTCGCTTCGAAACCCGAGATAGCTGCCACGCCGAGAATTTAAGCTTGAGAACCTCGGAGGCTCGAGGTCGGAGATATATATGCCGCGTGGGGACTGCATCTCAAAGGTGGTAGCCCTATTCGCAGATAAAGTTGCTAAGCGCGCAGCCCGAGTGCGCGTTGTAAACTAGTTTTATTCGGCCATAACAATGGTCCCGCGGGATGCCAGAACATGTTTGGTATAGTCTAAATAAAGCTTTACCCCTTACTTATTTTTCGTGTAATTTGCGAAGCGATGGCTTTT
Organism: Amphipyra berbera; assembly: GCA_910594945.2. NCBI lineage: Eukaryota > Metazoa > Arthropoda > Insecta > Lepidoptera > Noctuidae > Amphipyra > Amphipyra berbera. Next base: position 8,872,336 of record OU343122.1, on the reverse strand, counting down.
ATACGTCATTAATTTAGAGTTGTAATGCCCGTGATACGAGCTTTTAAATTGTCTGCTTGCTTAACGTTTTGTTATGGGGACGGGTATAAATTATGTTTACGTGATAAACCGAGGCTTAGTGTGTGATATGACATAATATTTTTAGGACGCCATATTTCGTTGATTTCGTGGTTTTCTAAATTCGGATCACTTTACCTATTCTGTAAATTATTATTTTTTATTTATACTCGTGTAGAAGGTAGTTGAGTTTTGACGAATTAGGATTCCATAAAAACATACCTATTCAAACAATATTTTTGTATACTTACTGTTATTTTATATGTTTCATTCCTAGAAACGTGCGCTTATGAAAATTTTGGTGAATCAAACCCTAATAATATGGCAAGTTTTGTTTAGATCAAATAACATTTAAGCAAACACATTTCGTTATTCCTAACTTTCAACTGACTACTCAGTTAACTCGAGTATTTTTTTCATGGATTATGTTAATGTGTAACCTCAAAATTTACATAATCTGTGAAATGATAAAATTTGCACTAGCTTCTCGTAAATATTCACTGGCGGCTTATCACGTCAACACCCAGTGAAGCCGTATTATCATCCTTTATTATACTGAGATGGATTTATGGTTTCGTCTGACAGAAAAGTTATTACGTCATTGACGAGTTTCAACTATGTTTTCAGTATTTCGACGCTTGTATAGCCTGGATACAAATATAGGTTTGTTGTAACACGTGGATGGGTATAAAAGGAGTAAAAAATAAACTGAAAAAAACGTAGGTACAGTTCGTGTTGGGCGATGGACTAATCGGTCTATATTTGCTTCGATATTTAATCTTCACCGTTTTAGCGATTTTGTTCGCTTTACTATAAACGAGAAACACAACTTTAAAACTGGTCGAGATATCTATAGCAAGTGCACAAGTTTAGGAGGACACCTGTGAGGAAAATGGAGTGTCACTATTCTTATCTTGAGACCGCAAGGTGAGTTGATTTGATATTTAATAGGTAGGTAGGTACTATTGTAAGCAGCTTAGTGGAACTGCGAATTTGTTCGTATTTCAATTCTATGTACGAGTGAAATTCTGCATACGTTTTAAGTACCAACACGATTCTGAATAAGATGTACCCGTTAATCTGAATCATATAATAGGTAAATACGTAGGTAGAGGATTTATCTTAGATTTTTCTGAATGTATTCGAAATACATTTAAGTTTCCTTCATTTCAGGAAGAATACTTTGGCACGAGTAAATGTGTTTACAACTTTTGAAAGAAGGTAGGTATTTGTATGATGTAAGGAGGTACCTACATATTTTTCTAAGACAAGTGGAATGTCTCCAAACATTAATAATTTAAATTTAGACGCAAACAAGGTTGCGTAGATTTTTTTATTTGTTGGTTTAAAATAAAATACGTCTGATTATTGTAAAAAGCTGTTGGCAAGATAACTGTTTATGTACCTGTACGTACGTAGTACATAAGCTTTTTCAATTAGACAAAAGTATATAATTTAAAAGAAAAAATCTATTATTGACATTGTATGTGTACTTAGTTTTGTTATTGTGTCAGTATTATTGAGGTTTCATAAAACAGAAATAATATTTATAAAAAGATTTTATGCGAAATAAAGACATTCAATAGTATTGATGCGAAATGATAAATTCGCGTTAATTAAATTTCTACATTCACACTCCTTCTTGGAAAACATTTAATTTCATTAAACTATCTAGTTATCAGTATTATGGTAGGTTCTAACAAGATTATCAGAAAGCTAGAAACTTTATGCAAAGTAGAGCAGCTTGACACAGTTCTTGTAACGAGAGAGTTCTCTCCGAGAAGACTTAAATATAACAGATTAACTGGCTTAATTAACGATATGCGCTCCAAAGTGCAAGATATTATAATTTTCATAACAGTTATACGATTTCAGCAGCAGCCAACGCTTCATAAAACCACTTTAATCAAATTTTTATGAACTCAGTAAAGGCTGTCGTCGATGTTCGCATTTGCAGTAAAATAGAGTTTATCGTTTGACACAAACACCGACTGGCAATTTTTAAAAGCAGAATTTAAAAATATCTCGCTGTAACACTCTAGTCTATGTCATATCCTGGTCAAGTAATCCCAAGAGCATGAATTTGAGAATTCCACACTAAGGTATTTTCGTAATTTTCCAGAAAGGAGTCTACAATTTTCTTTTCTAATTTGGGATAACCTTCTCAGTAGCTGTTTACGTAATGGAACGAATACTACAGAATTTCATATCTACCTAGTCCGAACTAGGACTAGGTAGAGTCAAAACTATTAAAGAAAGTGTACCTACTTATTTATTCTGGACAGCACTTCCCGAGATAAATAATCCTCAGGGTGGCTACTGTAGGTATGCACAAAAAAGGTCATGTCGTCTAAAATGCCGGCATACAAAATTTATACGCACGCAGGGTAGAGGTGCTTTGTTTCCACATGTCGGCTCGAGGAGCGCTTGAGGAGTTATTGTTTTCGCATGTCATGCGGGAGATATATCGTTCCTCCGAAGAAATGAAACTGCTCTTGTATCGTAGAGTTTGGATCCCAAGTTTTCATTTACATGTTGATTTTATTTGCCGCAAATGTACACGTTGCGCGAGTATGGAATATCAATGCGACAATTCAAATGTATATGCTGATATCCCATCCATATAAATCACAACTCTAAATATTCAAGCTTAACAACTCCTGTTTATTTTTGTACGATTCACTTTGGAGGGAAACTGGATTTGTGTTCGTGTATCTTTCTTGTTCAGCCACACGTATGACTTCTTAAGACGCCGTGATAATGAGGTTAAAATGTAAATGTTAGAATGTTAAACTTAAAGTACCTACGTACATTGTTCCGGTACAGTTGCAAATATAAATTAGATCAATTATACGCTGGTTCAGTGTTTCTGTCTATTTGTGAATAGTTGCGAGTGCGTTTCAAAAATGTCAAAAGTTGTTTTAACTTTATTGAAACTACTTTTCATAAACACATGATAGCTAAATTATCACCTATCTATGAAATACTAACTAGATCCTCGTACATAATTCTAAAAGAAGAATGATCTAGTTTATAAAACCACTTTAGGTGTAAGTACCTACTTACTGGATCTTGGAGATAATTTATAAAACAAACTTAGATAGATATTATTTAAACTCATATTGTTTGAGTTCGTTTGGAAAGAGAAAATATACAGAAATAGTTTTGTTGAAAGCTTTATAAAAATTAAATATAATTTTCTACGGAGCCTGTGAGACCTTCTAATTAGGAACTCTAGCAGCTCAATATAAAATCTTCCTAAAAGGGCTGCGAATTTTTCTCCTAATTAAAATGCTAGTATCAAGTATTATACTTACTTGCTTACTTACCTACTTACTTGTAGGTACCTGAAATAATTGTGAGATTAAAGGTATATCGTAAATCGAGTATGGATCAATAAATACGTTTTTGAAAACATAACAACGAACATAGATTTATCTATAAGTGGATTGCCCACACAGAAGTCTGTGAACGTTCGATCCCAGCTTAATAAATCTAAAACTTAAGCTGTAATTCAAGTGTTAGCTTTGTAACTTTCTAAATCAAATGAATACTAAACAGTTATTCGGAATTCGATAACTAAACGTTCCAGTACATACCGAGTGGAACTTTGTTCGAAAATGAATAACAATGAAATCGACAATGTTTCAGTCACTTGTACCGAATACGTTGTTACGTTTCGTTATTGCTACGTAGTATCCCCGTTTATATCTTGGCGAATAACCGCCTCATAAATTTTACGAACTTGGGGTAATGTTGTTTGCTTATTACAACGCGTTTCGTTGGTAACGCTTCGTATTAACCGCTCACTACCGCTCGCTGAGAGTTATTTGCATAATTTTAATTTTGTTATGTATGATATTAAGTCATTGCACGTAGCTACGTGTCCCGGATAGGTATACGTTTGAATATAGTAAAAGAAATTACTTTTAACAAGTAACTCGACAAAAGCTCTATTGAACGATTTTTTTTGCGAACTTATCGAGCCCAACCAATAAACAACAGACAAGAAAACAAGCACATAAACATAGATAACATTCAAAACTTTTGCCTGGCAGACCTCGCAAAAATATGACGATATCTTCAGGTAAAGAAACACCAATACAATAAAGAAAACTTAAAATATTCACGAGGCACACGAATAACAAACAGAACCTCGCAATCGCAAACTTACGTAGGCTTCAGCGGAGTAAACTGTGAGCTTCAGTGGCAAATGGGTGGGCGGGCCGGCAAGACTTGGCCGGCTGCCAAACACACGTTTAGTGGCCACACGCGTATAAAAACTACGGCGTTTAACACGCTCTATCTGTTCTTAACTCAAGGGATATTTTGTATTAATCGCGGCTTGCATTATTAAGGTTTTAATATAAATTAAATCTATGCAAATATTTTGTTGCGAGCACAATATTTTAATACAATTACGTCGTAACGAATAAAACAGTGTCATTTAGAATTGCTGAATTATCGCATTAAATGCTACGTATAATAATAAATTATAATAAACCTATGAAAACATCTCGTTTATTTCTTAACTACAAATTCGCAGTATTATAATACTTTAAAGTATGTCAACGCACTTCGTATTCGTAGTTGTTTTTTATATAATTCTCATTATAAAAACTTAAAGGCTCTTCAATAATTAAATACCATCCGGTAAAGTGAAGAGCGAATGCCGCCGACGTTTCCACCGGAAGAATTTTTAATAATTTTCTTATAAGTATGAAATATAGCTGCAATGGTAAAACATGAAATTCGGAACAAAAATAAGTAAATTATGAACTCGTCACTCATCCATATTTATATCATGTTATAAAGTAGAACGTTTCATCTCAAATAAATATTGTCTAAACTAATACACTTTACACGTTACAAATTTCTTTCAATTTAAATTTGTAAGTACCTACCTACAACAATTTATTTTCATAGCTCTCTGGTTTTGTATTTAGACCTAAAACTATTAATAATGTCTGGAACTGCGTCTATTTATAGAAAATACTAGCAGAACTAAATACTAAACAGAAATAAATACTAATCCCTAGGTAGGTACTTAAGTTCTTGTTTTTATCGGTTGCGACTTATGAACTCGTATATAGAAACGAAGTCAAACGAACTTTGCTATTAGCTACTTAACTGACATTTCTTACTTAAAGTCGGGAAGTGAATGTCGATATTTAATGTTTTATTACATAAACTCACGCCTTTTTCCCATGGGGGTAGGTAGAAACTATAGAACGCCACATGCTACGAAGGTTACATACTCCTTTCGCTTCATCCACATACATACATCTTTTCATACACGCACGTTTTATTATTGATGTAGATATTAACAGTACATGTACAATTAATTTGTAGGTACAACTGTTACAGGTACCTATATTTATCTTCCGCTTGATCTTGTAAGTTTAAGATATTCTGTAAGTTTAATATCCTTTTTGTTTATTTGACACCCATGATCGACTATTAAAACGGGTATTTCCTTAAATTCGCAATAAAAAAAAGTCTGCTCAAAACAGAGGTTTTCTATACAATGAGATTTAATCACAAGATATAAGTAATAATTGGATAGTTTAAAATAATAATACCTGTAATGGATACGATTAAGTGCGGGCTAGCAAGAGTGGCTGACATTTTAGGTATTTATTTAGATTATGTATTACATATATATGTACGTAGGCAGAGTGATAAGTCTGGTAAAAATTAAACCAGGAATATATATTTTGTAAAAGTTATTATTTATTTTTCAACATAGTCTCCCCCTAGCTACATACACTTCATCCAACGTTTCTCCAACTTCTCGATCCCTTGAGTATAATACGATTTTGTAAACCCTTTAAAATAGGCATTAGTTTTGTGCATAATCTCTTCATTGGAGAAATTTTATTTCCACCCAGCCATTTCTTTAAATTCGGGAACAGAAAATAGTCGCAGGGGGTTAAATCCGAAGAATATGGTGGGTGAGAAAGTAACTCATAGTGTAACTCATGGAATTTGGCCATGGCGATCGCGCAGGTGTGCACTCGTGCATTGTCTTGATGGAAAAGGATTTTCTTCTGAGACAAATGCGGCCGTTTTTGCATTAAAACTTTGTTGAAATGGTCCAATAAATTGACATAATATTAGCTGGTAATCATTTTACCCTTCTGTAGATACTCAATGTGGACTATACCACGTGCATCTCAAAAAATTGTGGCCATCACTTTGTTGGCCGATAAAACTGCTTTGGCCTTCTTCAGCGCAGGTTCGCCACAAGCAATCCACTGTTTTGACTGTTCCTTGGTTTCTGGTGTATAGTGATGGATCCACGTTTCGTCTACTGTTATGAAACGACGCACAAGTTTCATTTTATCCCGTTGAAACATCGCCAAACCTGCATCTGAAGTGGTCACACGCGTGTGTTTTTGTTCCACAGTGAGTAAACGCGGCACCCAATACGCGGAGAGCTTCTTCATACTTAAACATTGGTGTAAGATATTGCGCACACGTTCGTCTGAGATACCTACTATCTCAACTATCTCACGCACTTTTACTCGTCGGTCATTCAATACGATGTTATGGATTTTGGCGATCATCTCTGGTGTCGTGACCTAAACAGGGCGTCCTGGGCGTTCAGCATCACTTATGTTCGTACGACCACAACGAAAATCGGAAAACCAGTTGTGAATCATTTTGATCGACGGAGCGGAGTCCCCATATTATTTGTCAAGCTTTTGTTTCGTTTCCGTAATAGTTTTTTTACGCAAAAAATAATGTTTAATGAACATACGAAATTAACTTTTCTCCATGTTTGCGAAAACTCAAGTAATTGTTTTTATTTTCTGGCTGTCAAAAAAAAGATAACCGACATAACTGACTAAAAGTTATCATTTAGATTCTCAAAAGAGTGTTAAATAAAAATACTATGTGCAATTTGCGATAACTTTATTCCTAAGTTGATTTTTACCAGACTTATCACTCTGCCCTCGTAATAAGTAGGTAATACAATTTTTTTGAGTTATTATACGTGTTATATATATGTAAAACGTTAAATAAATTTTAACACAAGTAAACCTACAAACTTTAAGGTACTGAAGCCATCACTTTAAGCAACTAACACTTAAGTATAACATAGGCTTATAATCTACCTTTTCGAGAAAAGCCTTTGAATTAAGAGGATTCGTTCTGTCTAACTTACTAGGCACATTACTTTTGACGTAAATCGGATAGATATTAGATCAAGATAATATATTAAGGCTTTATTTGCAGAGCGAATATATTAAATTATATTTGAAATTCCTGGTTGTACTAGCTATGACTGGTGCTGATTCTCTTGTTGGTAGAAATTACAACGTTAGTCTCACGCCCGGAGCTTTGAAGATGCTATTAAATAAGTTTATGTAGCGTTCTGCTTGCATGCACAAGTAATATGTAGGTACTTAAGCAAAAAGCATGCCGAATGGATCGCAAGAAGAATGCACCCTATTTGGTCGAGCTATTGAGAAAATCTTTCTTCGAAACTTAAATCATAGTTATTAAAGAGCTTATAAATGACGGTACACCATCGACTACAAACACTTCTAACCAACCACTTTCTATTCGATTTGCGATTGTGTGGTTTCAAACATTGACAGATGACTGTTGTTGGATTTATGCATAAATCGTGAGCGGGAAAGTCCCGAGCATTTTTAATCAGATTTTCAGCTACATTCACTGTCATTAGATAATCAGAACATTGTGGTTATTATAATTAATTTCTGAATTCGGATTGTACCAAACCTTTGGCTTCCCGCGTACGAATCAGCTCTGACGTAGTTTGAGTCCACCGTCTATGTTAAAAGGCCGCGATCCCTATAAACTGACTCTTCATGTTTAAAATAGCTGTATTGCACTAAGATATTTTTGTTTTGCGAGTTTATTTTCGGTTTTCCCTCGTTGGGCGTAGGCGAGCAATCGTGACGTAGGTCGACATACAATTTCCTGTCTATGGGCCGCCCTGACCGCTGCTCTTTCCCGGGATATTTAGCCTCGTCTGACAACCTGGAAATGCTCGCCGGATATAGGATGTCAAGCAGCCAACCTTTGCTCTAGGGCAACCGAAATTGCTTCCGACAAACGCTCGACTGTGTCTCGTACAACAGTTGCATTCAGCGGATTTTTTTGAGATTGCACAACATATACAAGGTTAGTCGGAAAGGGGTACTAAGTCGAAGGGTGTTAGAATACCTATAATAATGGATAACTTTTGTTCTACAACTTTCCCCAAAAGTTATTAGTTTAAAACAAATAGTTGTTCAAAAATTGCATAAAAAATACGCTAAATTCTATCCTCAGCTATGATCAGCTGTGTTTACATTTCTTGTGTTTATATTTGGGGTCACGGATTAGAAGCTCTATTTTCTGAATTCGTAACTAAAGCAGGGATGAAGAATTTTTGAAAAAACTAAAATAATAATCTGTATCTGTTAGGACATACATCGATGTTATTGGTGATGTTCTTCACAAAGGTCAGGTGCGTAGTACTCTCAACCGGCGTGCGTGTATGACAAGATGTATGAATGTGGATGAAGCAAAAGGGGTATGTAAGAGTCGTAGCATGTGGCGTTCTATAGTTTCTGCCTACCCCCATGGGAAAAAGGCGTGAGTTTATGTATGTATGTATGTAAAATAAAAATCGTTTTGCATGAAAAATATAATTATTGAATTTTTAAAATTTAACACTTTCTTTAAAACAGTTATCAGTGATACATTAAGTGGCCCGCAGACCCCTTTCCGACTAACGTTGTATAATATTAAAAAGATCCTCGAAGAATGTCAATAAGTATGGCAACTGTTTTCATTCCCAAAACTCGCAATGAGACGAAACTATGTAGACAGCAATGCAATTTAAATATTATGATGATACAATGCAAAAGTGATAAACACATATCCATTATTTGACTTTTATTTCACCAAGATCTAACGACACTTAGGTATCTCATATTACATTATTTTAAATTCAGGTCAATTGGGTAATTTTGTAACCTACCTTACTATAGTTATTTTAATGTATCAATGGCTTCATTTTCACACAAATAGATAACAATTACGTCGTTAGGCGGTACTACCCACCAGAAGTTTGACACTTGAAGTAAGGAAAACATATTTCCCTAAGCAAAATATGAATGTACCTACCTAAGTGTTCCTACCCTACGTAGGATGTATAGATCAGTTTCTTTCAATGTATTAATGGAATAGCGCGGGAAGTTAGGCAGCTAATAAATTATAGGTATTTCTTCCTTTAGCTAACTAGAAATAACTTTTACCAATAAATGGATATATTGTGACAGAAATAGATACGTGAGGTGAGGTGTTTTCTTTTCAAACATATTTAAAAAAGTATTTTTATATGACCAACTGCCTCGTTGGTCTAGTCATGGCAAGCACGACTGCTGATCGTGAGGTCCTGGGTTCGATCCCTTGGTCGGGCAAAGTGTGTTATTGGGTTTTTCCGGGTGGAATTCTTCAGTAGCAGCCCGGAGTATGGATACAATACAATACAATACAATACAATACTCTTTATTGTACACAAAACAAACAAGAAACATTACTAAAAAAAATAGAGATGTACAATGGGCGGTCTTATCGCACTAGGCGATTTCTTCCAGACAACCTTTGGATGGACATGAAGTGCAAGAAAAAAAGAGAGAGGTAGTTCACAGTGTAACAATAAATTAGGAGACATTAAATTATGTACGTAAAATAAACCTAAAAACACAAATAAATAAATATTATAATTATACAATAAATATGAAATAAATATATATATATAAATATATATAGTGTAATGTGTATGTAATACATAATATAAACAGACAATAAATAACTATACATAAAGATGCAAAATTAACTATATTGATAGGTAGTGATCCTTGACGAGTCTTTTGAAAGTGACCAAGGATTGCGCACGTCTAACTGTAACTGGCAAAGCATTCCAAAGCCGAACAGCCTGAACTGTGAATGATTTACCAAAGAATGGTAAATCATTCACAATGGATTTGTGCCCGGTTGATGGCAATAGGCTCGCCCCCTATTACATGGGACTTTCACATAACGGCATAATGAGGGTGTTACTATACATTTCTGCCCAACCCTTCGAAGAATACAGGCGTGATGATATGTTATGTTGTGACAGAAATAGAGACGTATCGATAAGATGTTTTCTTTGCATAAATATTTAAAGAAAGTATTTTTATATAAAACAGGCGGTTTGACATATTTCATTGATATTACGTTGTGTTTTTGTTCAGATCACTTGAAAATATGAGGATGCTGTCTACAGATGTAATTAATAAGATCATTATGTTCACAGTTAATTAAGATGATAAAGCAATATAAAACTCTATATTAGTTCTGAAGTGCCATTTTATTTAATTGTAAATGCTTCTCTAAGTAATTATAAAAGAGTCTGCTCATTCGTTACTTACAAACATTTTTGAAAAATAAAGCGTTACGCGCAACTAAGCGCAGCCATCACGGAAATATTAAAGTGCCTTGTAAGTGAATGTACACACTGTTATGAAAATTATGAGGAAAAATCTTACAGTATTTTTTACTACCTAATAAAAAAGGTACCTACTTTCTATTCATTAATGGTAGGTAGGCAGCTACTCTAGAAATAAGAGTGTGTATGTGTGTGCCAATCAAATCATTGTGATAGAGCCTGGAAATAAAAGTAGATATAAAACAGGCTAATAATACGTTCATATTTATTATTTACCTATATGCCTTTTTAGTAGCTCGTGGCTAGCTTATTAACAACCGCGGAGGAAACGCGGGCTTCAAAATATTAATAATTTGAAAAGGTTTTTACGTTCTATTTCCGTCCCACCCCTCCCGCAAACCTTCCCAATTGAGCGCGAAAGAGACACCTGCATCTCGGACTGATTTCTCCTGTGGAATATTAGCGAAATCGTACTTACGTATTTCCCTGTTTCCTTCTTCAAATTTGGACCGATTTTAATATTTTTTTCTGTATTAATTTAATCAAGACTTTGGTTATGTCTGTATGCTTTTCTTTTATTTTTTATATTCGTCAAATTTGTTTGTCAGATGTTTGAAAACGGTGGTAAAACCGGTCGATTTTTGTAAAATTTAAACGTTTCTAGTTCTTTTAATAATTAATTTATTGACAAAAACAAAACATAGGGACATATTGGTGGTAGATATATATCATATAGTAAAAAATATTTGCTCTAGTGACATTATCCAAGGAGGAAATTGAGGATTACGTTTGTATGGACTAAATGCCGACCGCATTTCCTCTTCAGCTGCGCTTGCCGCGGTCAGTATGGGTCAGGATGGGTGACCGTTCGTTACACACCGCGACCCCTCCGTGTCTCGGAGAACACGTTAAACAGTCGGTCCCGGATGTCATACCTATGACAGTCGTTACGGGAAGACAGAAGCCTGAAAAGTTTGACAACCGGTCTAACCTTAGGATATCGACATTGGCCAGTAACTGGGTTGCGGAGGCATGATGGCAGTCGCTCCGTGTAAAATACTGGTATTCAGCCGCATCTGGTTAGACTGGAAGTTGACATCAACATAGTTGAGAAAAGGCGAAGTAGAACACTATATGCCTTTAAACCTACGCTTAAGAAACTTCAAAAGATATTTTAACTGATTGTATTTCTTTGATAGACTTACCTAGAGTACTTAAGTAGGTACTAACTTGCTACCTACAGCTAAAAGTTTTCCCGAAAAGTAAAAAAGCAGTATTACAAGTTCAAATAATTATTTGGGTAATGCAAAGCTTATGTGTTATAGTGAATATTAATGAACACACACATTTATTTATTATTAATCCATGGGTAAACACAACCCGATTAATTATATTAATTACGGAAACATCCCATAATATTTTGTTCACATAGCAACTACATACATTTATAACGATGTTTCCTTTCTGCGTTCGACACGCTTTGCCTACAAACCGCCGCGCTGTCTATATAAAGTGCTTTTTTATGTTACATCGATCGTTTTCACAGCGAACATTTGCGTTTCCGATAGGCGAACGCATCAATGGAAATGCGACATCAATAATTCAGTGGGAAGGCGATCAGAACCTCGACGTGATCCTGGGCGCTACCAATACAGCAATAGGCAGGTATACTGAAATATTTCCCTTATGACGCCATATCGAGGGCTCCATACCAGTCTGTTGGCATTATTTCGTAGCTCTAATGGAATTGGAGTAAATGTAGTATGTACGTACTCATACATTTTCTGGGAAATGTGTAACAGTAAGTGCTTTCAGGCATACCAACGTCCAATTCACGAAAACTATCAAGCGTATTATTCTGATTCCATTACAGTTTTATTACTGTAACAAATCAAATGTCTATTTAACATCTGGGAATAGGGCAATTGACAAATTAAACCCTAAATCGTTGGACAAACGATAATCGCTAGTCATTAAGTAGTTCAGGTCCTAGCATTCAGACGACGATTTAACCCAAGATTTGTGGATAGCGTGGAAACTCGTGGATTACGTACATACTTTTGCGCGAACAAGGAGAAAACGGGGGTAACAGCGGGTCGGAAGCATCACAAATGCATTTTAGATGTGGACCCAGTTGCGGAATAAAAGGAGTGAAGAGTTTCCAGAACGCGAACGTTCTCAATATCTATAGGTTATTTGAAATAAGTACTCGAAGATATTGTAACCATGCAGTCGGGATGTATGAAGAGTAGGTATGTTTTATCCGTTCGTATTTTAATGTGTGTCAGTGACTTGTGGCAGATGACGCAATATATTAAAGACATTACCCGGCTGACAGAAAGATAGCGAATTGATAATCAGAACGGGGTTGCCAACGTATTGAAATTTTAAATAATTCTCGACGATATGCGGTTTTGCCGACACTGCTGTGTCAGAATAAGTGACATAATTTTACTTGAAATCGCGTTTGGCAAATGGTAAAGCAATATTTCCTAAAACTACATTTCCTCTGCGATCCTTTCCAGGTGTAGGATAACATTCATTAGATAGATAGATGACAGATGTTATTCATTCGATTTTGGGGGCTTGTATTGGGTTTTACGTAGGTTCGGAGAAATAAGATTACATGATCGTGGAAAATTGGCGTTAGTATTCTTTTTTTTTTACATTTTAAGCCGAAATATAAATTCATTGATTTTATTGTTTTCCTAACTTTGATGAAATGAAATAGTTGTTGTAGGGACTATTAATGTGAGGGTCGAAGTTTATTCTGCCAATGTTGTAATTATTTGGAACGTAATAAATAAAGTTTGTGTTTACATAATATCCAGCTTAATAATAACATCTTTAATAAATATTTACGTTAGTGTAATATTTTGTTCGGTTTTCATCATTTGTGTTATTCAACCCAGTTAGAAAATTGTGAACTAATCAAAAACAAAACTAATTTTATATTTTTACTCAATAAAAACAATAAGTAGGTACGCATTACTAGTAAAATAGCCAACAGTATTATGAATTATTATGTTGTCCTCACGGTGTACAAATTCAATGATAATGACATTGAATCTACTGAATACCTAATAATATTAGTTATTCTTATGTTAAAGGTAAAACAAAACCATGTATTTTATCTAAGAACTTAACAACAAATAAACAAAAACAACTCTGTTATTGATCTTCTTATGCTAAATAGACACAATTTCAAATACCGAAATAGGTAGCTAACTAGGTACTTCAAAACGTTAGGTAATAGGTATTTACGGTTCCCGACGTTCTTCGATCTAGGAGACATTTCGAGATTACTGGAAAATTTCGAGTGTCAACTTGATATTCAGTTAAAAGTTGTTTTCTATTTAACTTGTTTCGTCCTCTGAACAGCTGAAATAATGGCCTGGTGGCCTACTAACCGCGACACGTGTAGCGGGAGAGATCTTAGGTTCATAAGTTGACCAAAAGATTTAAACGCGTTAAACGCACGACCCGTCCACGCTTCGAGATAAGCTAAATATACCACATATGAAAAATGCATAATCTTGGTACTTGCGAAAGCAAAGGTCGGCTCCCGATGTAATAATAAATGAACTTTGATCTCGAACAAAGGAGACCGCAGATTAGCTAACCTAATAACGTGCAAACGTTATGTGCAATCACAGTCAGGTTTTTAATAAGAAATAAAGGTCAGACGGTTGATATTAAATTATGATAATAATTAAACATCGCAATAGGAGGGAATGTTGAGACGTAATAATAGATTACACTCTTTATCTAAATTTATTTTCTGCATGTTGAAAATAAACAAATAAAACATAGGTACTCATGTTGGTTTGTTTTTGTTATAGGCATGTCCGAAACAAAAAAAACTGTCCGTGGACAAATTCAAACAATAGGGTATTGCAGCATTGCAAATATTCGTACAGAAGAGGGCTATCCTGTGTAATTCTGTTTTTGGTTCACATGTCAAAAAGCAACATTCACTTCGTTCCATTTGAAATAAAATATCATGAAGTTCTGAATTATTATCCAGCACGAACTACTTTTGAATGCTGTAAAAATAAACTACTGGCAGTTGGAAAGGTATTCCTGGTGAAAGGTAGCTCGACTGTCATTTTTTTTCTTGTTCGACTTGCCTCGCTTTTCTTTAGATCTTTAAAGAAAATGTATCCCCCTCTGTTGGTGCTGTTGCGAACAAATAAGCAACTTTTGTTGTTGTTTTTGAGCCAATATTTAAATGGACCGTAACTAAATTTAACTTAAAGTTTGCATAGCAAAACAGATTAGACCACTTTGCTTCCGTCATAAGTACCTACTTGTGATCATCAATCTTAAAAAGTCTATCTACAAGTATTGTTCAGAGAAAATCAAAAACCATCATAGGTATTGCCACGTATGACGTCACTGGTCCACTGATTGCTTAAATGAAGACTTCAACAGATATTGCCAGCAAAACGCAGAAGAAAAGAACACCAGCCTCTCAGAATTTATCTCCATGAAACAGTGAATACGTTAAAACGGTTTACTAAAGTTTATATTCTTTCGCTACTACATTTACTCATAACAGACACAAACTGTATTTGCTGAACGGATACAAAGCTACCGTTGAAATCCTGTTCGATCACTTCGAATACACATTTGAAAACATGGTTGTGACTCGCGTTCAGCCACGCTTGAGTTAATCTGGCGGGCTTTGATGCGATCACAACCAAATCACATCACATGTTCCGAGCAGTTCCGACCACTCGCTCACACACACGATATATGACTACTTCGTTTTGCACTAATTACGAATTTGGAATACACAAATAAATAATCCGCTTCAGTATTCGTACGCATCAGCTCGTACACGTCCACTGTTGGACATGGGCACCCCGATGACTGGGTCAATGAATGGTCAAAAAGGTATTTTCCATAATCACCGCACTTGATGGACGGATTAGTGATCGCATTTTGTTGTTGTTAGCAGACAAGATGACACTGCTGCTCCCCCACTTCACCCAATCCCTTAGTCACCTTTTACGACGGGTGGGAACCTAATCCCCCCCGTCGCAATTATAAGAGCTTACGGAACCTCCTGAACGTCCCGGAACGATAGGTACATCACTATGGTCAGGTTTAATTTACACGTATAGCCACTGCAGAATGAACTCGATCAAAATACACATTCGATATTTAATCCTGTCACGAGACACAATAAACTAACTAGTCACTATTTCCCCGAAGCCCCTTTAATTCGCGCGGTTTGGAGCGCAATACCAATGACAATATTCCGAATCTGTATCGTACAATTCAATTGGCACTGATCAATTATTTCGCAAACTCAACTTTTAGAACAGATATTATTTGGAATGTGGCATATATGAAATATGGAATTCCATCATTACCTATGTATATTTAACGGTATGTGGTTGTATAATATAAACGACAATTTGTAGTATGACAGATTTATAATTTCGGGTCCAATTCTGACTAAAGCCATGTTTTTTTTAGCTCGAACATACATTTACGTTGTTTTTAAACTAAACCGTATTGTTGACTAGACGTACAATTCACAAACAATTCCATTTTTGTTAAATCCAAATTGCAATCAAACGTAGCTGTAGTATGTAGGTTGCGAGAGTAAAATCGTGTTCCGAATACGGACCATCTACGTAATCGAGCTAGGCTTTTTAACTTGAATCCAATAGATTTTGTTACTTTATTTGTTGGCACACATGGTACCTTTTAGGTCTGCAGCTAAGTAATTTAGTCCCAATCCTGTCTGTCTTTGATAGGATCAATTGGCGCTGGCTTTATAAAATTTAGCAAATTGAATAATCGCCTCTGAGAGCACAGATGCATTGTGATGTTGAAAGAGGCCGAGAGTCGTCTCCATTGTACATCTGACGTTTTACCGATCTTATTTGAATTGCGAACACCATCGAGCGATTCAAAATGGGAGTAGAAACGATTTTTTTCTCCTTCATGAATGAGATCAGTGAGATCGGAACATCGTGTTCATGGCACTTAAAAAGTCATAAATTAACGTTGGTCGGCCGCAAGCGAGCGAGGTGGGCTTTTACGTGAATAATGGCTCTAAAGCAGTCCGCTGAAGGTATTCGAGTGGCTCCTTAAACATTTTTTCGTAATATCTAAATAAAAAAAAACCTGTTTTAAATTAATTGGAAGTAGATAACGAAGGCCTTGTCTTATGAGAGCATAGAACATTATTCAACCGTCTGATTTAGAATAAAATATTCTCTAGAAATAATACGTGCCGAAACTTGTAGACGTGCTAAAACATAAGAATAAAATACAACATTTAATTAAATCAAACATTAATTACAATTATATATATACGTACAACTAGAAGGTTCGCCGAGTAGCGTTTTGATGTAAGGTCTCGGTTTGTTTCTAGCTTTCGTCCAAATTGCCGCGGTGCTCCATGTCGGAGGCACTTAAAGGGCCATAAATTAGTGGTAGCTGCCCACAAACGGCAAGGTGGGTGGTTTACCACGTGAATAATGGCCGCAGCGAGACCCACCAAGCTTCGTAATGTTAAAAATCCGCAATAAACATAACATTATTCGTAAATAATTTTTAATGTGTGCGGTTGAAATGTCTCCATTAATTTGGCGCTTGTCATCGCCCTGTTATTTCAACAACAGCCGCGTTGCATTCTGTTAAATGAAACAAGCTACACAATAATGTAATGAACAAAGTATTTGTTCGTCTGTCAGCTTACATATGGATGTAATATTTCCAGATGCGCTGACGTTGTGAATGTTATGATGTCTATGAATTCGAATTTTAATTAATCCTCTCGACGACTTTTGCGACAGTAGGTAGTAAGTAGTGCCTATGTACTGTGCAGTGGCTACTAACAATCGATAACTATGCTTTGCTTCACCCCTGGATTAGCGCAGAAACTGGGAACTCATAATTGTACACGCATATATGAAGCTATTCAGTCCAAATGTTTTGAATACAGTTGCTAACAAGGACGCCAACTACGTATACCTAAACAAACTGATATTATTAAAGTTACTATCAACGAATTCAAATAATAACTGGGAGCATAGTCAAATTTTGTAATGTACCAAAGCGTAATTATTTTACTAATTACATAATTTGTTTTTGTTGCAGGTAAGCTTTGTTTGCATGCACGACTCCACAGCGCCTGCTCCGCGTAAGTATATGCACGTAATAATTAATTACGGAAACAGTTGCGAAAAAGATAAAACATCATACGTATATTTTTTATACGTAAAAGTTCTACGTATATCCAGAAATATCGAAGCCAAGGTTATGTTTTCACCAAAACAATCGTTTTAATATCAAAACAAAGAGACGCGAGTGTCTTGGTAGATAAGTAATTGGGTCAGACGCGGGTCAAGTCTGGTCACAGTGATCTTCTGATAACCTAGCACGCGTTATAGCGACGTCACATCTTAATGCTGAACACGTATCTCTGTTATTATATCGAACTGCTGCATCAAGATGTGGCTAAACATTGGAGCAAATTAGATTGGACCAAATGTGCATACATTTCTTATTAGATTGACTCTGACCATCTGGTGTTAATATCGTTCAATCGTTGTCAATGTTCTACTACCGATGTTAAACTGATTGGATAATAAAATATATTCTTTTTGCAACTACTATAAACAACAGTGATAGTTTTCGGAATCATTTGAAATCACGGCGAAATGTAGGCCATATAGAGAAGGTGACTTTTCAACGCGAGAACCTTACGATTTTTTCAAGTACACGGAGCCGCTGGCACATCTAATGTATGAATAAAGATTCACAATCACAACTCGAAAAGTCTATGAAATTCCTACGTATTAATTTAAAAGGCCACGCCGCTAAAGTATGTTAAGACGTAGGCACTTGACATTATCCTAGTTTAATTAGAGTAGGTACAACCCGATAACTAGTTTTTTACGTTATAACAAACTATCTACTTCCTATTAAGTTTGATATGTACCTAATCGAGGTCAGTGTTAATTACAATTTATTTTTTTAATCATTATGATGGTGACATTGTTGAATTTGTAACAGAAGAGAATATTCCAAAAACTTAAATAACAATCGACCATCAAGCCAACACTTGTTTAAAGTTTTAAGATTTTTTTCTAGAATTTCCATAAATAATAGTAGGTAACAATAGTAACTATTTTTATTCGTCTCCGAACTTTCAATTGAACTTTTTTACCGATCCAATTTAACTTGAAATATTTATGCTCTTTTTTATTCGGGAAAACATTTTCCCGTTGGAGTGGTGCACAGTTAGTGTCTATAAACTGTACGTGCGTTATTCTAGTGCAAGGCTTTATCTTTGTACCTAGACCATTCCACACTTGACTTTCTATTTCCGGTGGATTGCGAACGGTATCCTGCGGGATCTTCGTTGCGATAAATGAGGAAACTTACTTCCCGTCGGCTTTGTCTTAGCTAAGTGGGATGCTCGCCGATTGACTTCATTCCGCACTCGCGCTCTCAGTTCGAATAAACGTCTATGTAACACATACTCGATTATTAAGATCTTAATAAGCCATTTACTGAGCTGTTAGATAACAATTATGATATTGAGACTGGAAACTGCTGAATTGCATGTTGATATCCACACGTAACATGAAACATATTCATACAATTATCCGTTCCACATTATTACAAACATGTCGCCTTCAAGAAACTAAAGTGTTTTATGTGTTCGTTACGATAGCGTATGTGTTTCGAGAAAAGCAATATTGTATTGTGCTCAAAGAAAAATTGCAATGCCGTTCTCGCGCAATTTCACAGCCATTGCTATTTCATATGGTGCATATTCCGTTCATTTGTTCTAGTTTTTTGCAGATGCTTTCACGGCGTGAATATTCATGTACGGCGGCCGTCATAAATATGTAAACACTTTTCAACTCTTCGCCTAGGTGCGGGGCGAGTTTGAAGTCTAGTAGAGAACATTTTTGCTTAGGAATATATGAGCTTGCAGTAAGTTTATTGTGAACATAAACTAACACAAGAAACTGCATCTATAATCTACAGGAAGATGTCTTTTTCTAAACTAAAGTCACCAAGCTAATGTAGTTCGGTTGAATCGTTTTAACTTTACTTAGTCATCAATATCTCTAATTTAATAAACTATTAGCTTTTATATTATAAATATTTTACAAATCCCGGGTCCGTAAAGAAAACGAACTAATAGTATTTTTAAACGCGTGTCTTCATAAGTATACCTGATTTATTTACGTGTGGAATAATCACATTCATATAACCATGCAAACAATTCCACAGAGGCAATATATTTGAGTTTAATAAACACACATAAAACCAAACAGGCACATAAAAAATCATCCATTTAATTCAACTTCAGACGAAATCTGCGTGATTACGTCACACTCATTTCATTATCACATAAAGAAGAGCGGAGCGCGCTCGGTAACTTTAAAGAATGAAAGTTTCAGCATAAATTGAGAGTTTCCGAAATAGGGGCGCGCTAACGGCAACTCTATCAGACCACCTGCGTCCAAGATCTGAGAATTTAGATTAGTGCATCACGAGTTGGCGTATTCGCGGAAAGGCAACCGTCTCTCAAAGTTTTCCCCCGCGGAAATCGTATAAATGTTAATGAAAGTCAGACGTCTCTAATGAGATTACCGTTCCCGTGAAATTGGATTCGCGTGGGACTTCTTTAATTTTCATTCAACGCGAAAATTAGGTAGATTTGAGCGCGACTCGCCTGCCACCTGACTGATTCACATTGAAGGGCTGCAGGCTAATTATACCTGTTAGAAGTAGTTTATTCATTTGGAATCCGTCTTTGAGTGCAGAAATTATATTTGAATACTGTATAATGATACAGATATTATATCGATAATTTGATTCAATATTCTTAAATGGAGACGTTATTACTATAGTTGACAGATTAAGGATTAAAAATAAATACAATGTAACGAATACAGACACTTATACACCTCATCTACAAATTTACATATACGCAGTCAACCTATATGCCGGTTCAATCAGTCAGAAGTCCCGGCACACGTCATGAATATCACAGAGGCAGGTTGTGCAATATTCACCCGTATCTGTCGCTACACACCTACATCTTTATGGTACATTTTCTGCATGATCTACACACGTATCTCGGAGTTCTTTAGCATCCAAACTGTTATATTTTTAATACTTCTCCGCCTCAAACTTTGATATTAGGTACGTAACTGTTTCAAATTGTCGGTTTTTCTTTTTTATTTCACGACTTAACTCAAAGTCTTCAGAATAATAACTGTTCCAGACAAGTTATAACTTATTTACGTTCATGCGTAACTGCGTATTTCGAAATGAGGATTTTTAAAGTTATTTGCGTTAGCTTTGCTAGTGATGCACACAAAATATGGTCACAGTTATTAGAAATTAGTATGTACAGAGGGCGCGGAGCAGCTTGGTCGATGTGGCTTTGGGCGATCGCTCCGTGTGCCGCAAATTTAGTGGCTATCGGCTCAGTGCAAATTGAAAGCGCTCCCAAATTGCAGCAGACCTTTGTATTTGTAACCAGGGCCGGAGCGTCGAGAATCAATCAGGGTAATGGGGGTTTGTCCGAATCTGGCAGGATTAGTCGCGGTGAACAACCCTCGGCCACTACGGCTACAGACTTTCCAATCGTCCGATGGCGGCCCTTTGTGGAATTGATTGAATAGCCTTTATCTACTCCCTCATTTGAATTTCGAACCGTGATCGTAATAAGAATCAGATAAATACATTTTGGATACCCAAGTGGCAATTTCTACTGAATAGGTATTATATTTATGGATAATGTTCATTATAATTTTGCAACTGTTCACGAACTGCAAATTTAGGTAATTTGGAATTCAGTTATGACCGTGAAAAGTAAATTTTCGCCCACCTGAGTTTCGTACCTACTATGTTTCAACTCAAAATTACAATTACATTTGAATGTATAAAATACTATTCGTAATAGAAATACTAATGGGCTTATTACATTACTCGATTTTTAGGACCTCTTATTCAGTGTTGTATAATAACACTTAGGGCGCCCGGCCTCGTCAGTCTTCGGCTGGGACTTCTTTCAACCGGGTCCTAAAAATAGGTTAGTGTAATAAACGCTTAAGTAAACATTTCATCGCATTTCAATCTTTCAACGGTATGTGCAATGCTTCCAGCTCTACATTTGATTTAGTAACTCTCGCCGTCACCCTGTACTAAAATATTGCGATAGCAGCGGAAAGTGATATAACGTGCGACACTGGAATATGCGACTCCAGTAATGTTGGTTTCGTAGTACGGAGGTCACAATAGACCGTGGATCAAGTAACAGTTGTCAGAGCTAAATCTAAATGTTAATGTGGTTGATAGCTACAATGAAGTCGTTCCTCCATCTTCATTAACAAGTCTGGAATTTTGTTTATAGCTTGAACCATTGTGTGGGTGATGCCATCAATTCATTTGAGTAAAGGGATAGGTTATTGTTGCAAACAGCAGCTCAGTGAAGCTTATGCCTACACAATAGTAGTAGTGACCACGTACGTAAGCCCATAACGTGACCTACACAAAGCATTTACAGATTGCGAGCGAGGCTGCGGTGCGCCGCAGCGGGTCACAAAGCTTTGGGAAATGTTCGGCTCCACCGGGCCTAACAATTAGCGTAATAGACGTTTGACCGACCGCCTCTCTTGCCTTTACTATTGTAAATCACTACAAGCACCACATGTGCTCTCAATTAGATTTCGTCTAGATACGATCCGTTTAGTTCTACCTACTTTTTAACTACCGACTTCCAAAAAAGGAGGAGGTTCTCAATTCGTCTGTATGTTTTTTTTTTTTTTTATGTTTGTTACCTCATAACTCCGCCATTTATAAACCGATTTAGACAACATAAAATTTATTTGAAAGGATATACTTCCAGATTGGTCCCATTTAAATTTGGTGAAGATCTGATGAAGAACTTCGGAGATAGACAATAGAACTCCTCAATAACAAACAGTACGCATAATGTGATGATGTGATTATGTTACGAGCAGCGTCTTTAGTAGGTCCAACCATATTTTAATTAAGGCCACTAAAACGAAAAAAATAAATAAACATTTTAACAAAAATAAAACCGACTTCAAAAAAACGATGAAAGGAATAAAATAATTACCATATTATAAAATTAACAGTTTTAGAAGTCGGTGCCTTTAATTTGGTTCAGCGTGGATTAACACCGACTTCTAAAACTGTTAATTTTATAATATGGTAATTATTTTATTCTTTTCATAGTTTTTTTGAAGTCTGTTTTATTTTTGTTATATAATATGGTAATTATTTTATTACTTTTTCGTTTTCGTTTTGTTGAAGTCGGTTTTATTTTTGTTATAGCGTACACGTTTCTACAAAAAGAAAAAAAATACTTAGTAACCTACGTAATCCTCTCTGAGAATTCTAAACGAAGTTACCCGGGCGTGTGTGAGTACATTTTTTGCGGAGTGAGCTTAAACAGTAATTATGTAAGCTAAGAAAAAGTAGGAAACGAGCTAACAACCTCAATGTTATAACGAAGTAGATACATAATTGTGTGCTACGGAGCCGAAGTTTCCTTTGTCTGAAACAATGAGTTTCAGTGAGGCAGCTCGCGTCTGTCTAGACTAGACTAGGGACAGTTGGTATTGGGGACAGGACTGAGCGGCATACGAATGAAGAATGGTGGACTGGGAACAACGCGTACGTATCGCTTTGTCACGTCACTATTGTGCCGCTAAACGGTAACCGACGATATTTTACACTCGGAAATCTATCTAGTTGCTCGTTGAACTGTTGAACATTAGGTGGAATATATCCAATGAATCATTTTGATACAAAAATGAGAACACTGTTAACAGATTACTTCTGCTAAAATAACAGTAAATGTAAAAAGAACTTTTTATGATATTTTCCATATTAAATCATGACCTAAAGGTAAAAATTGCTTGAAGCATTTGCTTGTGATGGAAATTAAATGGGCAGGTACGTTTTTCAAGGAGATTAAAATGTGACAAAATAACAACACTAAGCTTAACCCTCCATTCATTATGAAAACTGGACATTCCGCCTTTGAAACATATCGCATTGAGAGCAACCCTCCACTGAAGGGGTCCTTTTAAATGCCACGATAGTGCTAATTAAGTGTGAAGTGTTGTACTAATTACCCCACTATACGAACAAAGAACGTGTGTTCTCCTTTATTAAACAAAGATGGTAGATTGCACCTAGTTTGTTGCTAAAATATTCATGACGTGATTTATAGGGGAGTGTAGTTGTAAACTAAAAACAGTTAAAGGATCTGGCTCGCGTTAGCTTGGCTGCGAGGCTCAGTTAGAAATTGCGAGACTCTAATACAACAGGAACTGTAAACGGCGACGGTCGGTGAAAGTTTATAATCAATTCAATCCCGTGACGTTACGTGTTTGTTCAGCTCGTTTAGCAACAAGAAAAGTTTTCTGTTGGCGTTTTTGCTTCCCGCAAAAATGTTGGTAAATGTTTTTAATAAACAGCACGAGAAAACCGAAATTCTAATTTGGCTCATTCGTTTAAATTATGACATGGTTAAATGTCTGTGGGAAGCCCCAGTTTCAGGAAATACGGAAATATGAAATACCAAAGCTCGGTTATATCTCGAGTCAAGTTGTACTGACACAGGCTTGACGCGTAATTCGTGTGGAATTTGACTGTTAGAAAGAAATACTTGTTGCTCTAATTTACGTACCTACAACTCTAGAAATACAAATGCTAATTTTTTATAACATAACATCATAATATCACGCTTGTATTCCCCGAAGGATAGGACAGAGGTGTAAAGTAACACCCTCATTTCGCCGTTGTTTATGACCTATGTAATAGGGGGCGAGCCTATTAACATCAACCGAGCACAAATCCAAACTCCGGGCTGCTGCTGACAAATTCCACATGGAAAAACCCAATAACAGTTTGCCCGACCTGGGGATCGAATCCAGGACCTCACGATCGGCAGTTGCGCTTGCCAGCACTAGACCAACGAGGCAGTTAATTCATATATATACCTATATATATATATATATATATATATATTTATTTTATAACAAGGAAAAAAATATTGGTGACAGTGAACATGTTAGTCGTTGCGTAGATATAAATCTTTTGGTCCCTAGATTTTAAGGACATGTATTAGCGGACTGCTTTGTTGGTCTAGTGGTCGCAAGCGCGACTGCTGAGCATGAGGTCCTGGGTTCGATCCCCAGGTCGGGCTAAGTGTTATTGGGTTTTTCCATTAGGAATTTTTCAGTAGCAGCCCAGAGTCTGGATTTATGCCCGGTTAATGGCAATAGGCTCGCCCCCTATTACATGGGACTTAAACATAACTGGCGAAACGAGGGTGTACTAAAAACACCTCTGCCAAACCCTTCGGGGAATGTATTAGCGAAGTTTTTATTTCAAGGATTCTATTAAAAATAGTACAGTAGTTTTATATTTTTGAGTTTGAAGTAATACACGTGTTAATAGTACCTACCCTGAACTTTTTGTCCTCAGAAATGTCAACAATATTGGCTTGCCTATTGATACGTTAGACGCGCGTTGATCAGCCCCTGTGCTGTCAATTTCCTGGTGAATTTATTGATTGATTCAGTTAAGCCGAAACAAAACTCAATTTGCCTTATCCCACGCTTATCCTGGTGATATTATTTTTTGTTTCATAAGCTGGCGCTGTTTGTTTGCTCAGTAGGTAGTTCCGATATTCAAAATGTATTTCATGTTCGCCGTTGTTTGGCAACTTACTTCGGAAAATGAAAAATGTATATTTTTTTGTATGCTAAGTATAAAATTGTTAATGAAGTGTGCAATGACCGGCACTGGAGGCCGTTCTTCAACCGTATTTTGTTTACGTCGTCAAAAGCTAGTGCAAAATTTTATCTAAATGTGGGGAAATAAGCTAGTGTTACTCTCCTTAAAGTAGGAAAGTTTATATAATAATAAAAAGTTCAAAGAAGCAGTTTTAAGAACATACTGAGGATTATTTTCGCCTTATTCCCTACAGTCCAAAGTTTTTACAGTGAAAAAGGCAATTGTTTCTGCACGCCAACGCTCGAAACATTTTTACGTTTTGAAAATCAACTCGTTCCTTCCCAACGGGTTAGTCGCTGGAACTTAATATTTTTGCTGAAATTCGGGGCGCTACGGGAACAAAGGATTGTCATAACAAACCCAGCTGGACCTTACGTTTTTGTGGACTCTATCAGATTCCAATTGTATGGGAAATAGGTGTGCAGGCTGCGCTCGATTGCTCGTATGTATGTAAATGGGTTTAAAGTAATGCAAAAATGATTACTGTATGTTACAGCCTATTCTTACCATGTCGGTTGTCGGGCCAACAAAATGCCGTCTGGACTAGTGGCTGAACAGATTAAATGACGCTGTTCATATTATATTGGGTCGGATTACCATAGAAGTTGGCCGGAACGACTTTTTTCCGACCCGAACTGACATAATGGGAACAGTCTCTTGAAGTTTTGGAAATTTAACTCTAAAATCTAGTTACTTACCAAATTGATTGTAGATAGGCAAAATTATCTCACTGCGGTACAATCTGGAAGAGGCAAGTGTCCGGCAGTTAGCCGCGATAAGCTATTTCCGAAATCCGGATAGGTACAATTTTGATTAAGATTGAGAATTTGTACCTGCTTATGTACCTACTTCTATTTTGCGCTAGCCGTAGTACAAGATCTAAATTATTCACTTTAATTAATATTAATTCAAGCTACAATGGGTAGCTTGTCTAAAATACTTTCCAAGTTAATACCTTAACTGAAATCTAATTTAGTTCCTCGTTTCTACATTAATTTAATTTTCTCGTATCCATTGAGTACGAGTGACATGAAGTGTTAATCAATTAATTAATGTACAAAGTTCTTGAAAGACGGTAGGTAGGTACCTATGTACCGACGTCGATGTCTCGAGTTTGTATCCTAAATAACTAATGTATAAGTAAGTACGTAGCAAGTTGTTTCTGTAACTAGATAGAAGTGGAAACATATTTTAGGGGGTTTTGATCTTTAATAATTATTCACGTAGTCATAGTCTTTGGGGTAAGCACATCAGTCGGTAAGTACTTATTCTTCATATGGTCACATAATTATTAAGCCTGTATTTCTCGAAAGGGAGGCAGATGTGATTATCGCAGCCAGAACATAGAATCAGCTGCAAAATAGCTACTTGCTTTATACAAAAGAGCTCGTTTTTTTACCGTTATCTCATGTTTAGGCACTTCTAACCTACACGGGTCCTAGGACCGCACGCTCACTCGGCCTTAGCGGTCTCTAGATCAAAAATGCGGTTAATTCTTGGTATTTACTTTAGTTAGTCAAATTTATACGACCGTAGAATAATATTCTCAACTTTAATATAATTTTGATTGTTTGAATAAAGCGGGGTGCCTGAAATTCGAATGTTTGCAGTGAGTGAGCATTCAAATTTAGAGGTCAGCTTATACAAACTCGAAAACTATTAAAACATTAATCACGTACCGAAATTGTTATGGGTATTGGTATCATTGAAATGAAAGCAGTTTTAGGATTTTGTTGGCAGTTTTTGGTACGCTTTAAGGTTTTTCAAAAGTACCTTTCAGCGTCCATGGCCGCACTCTTACCTAGGGACTTATATAGCATCGTTCTTATGAAGTGGAAGCATAATAGGTCGTTAGAGACATATTCAAATAACGTTTGTTTATAAAATGCATGGTTATATTAAACTCTGCAAAAAAACCTGTAATCTTTACTAACAGCCTGATAGTCTCTACAGGGTTATTTGTAAAACACCGACAATCTCTCAGGAATATGTTACTAACATCATAATCAACAACTTTTGTTCTATGACTTTTAAAAATTCATCATATTTTAGTTCATCAGATTTTCATACAAAAATAAAAATATTTAAATTGAACGCTCTAAAGCGCCCCCGCCGCCCTAACTCCGCTCCCCTCGCTATTTTACTATCGCTTTCTTTTGCTTTGCATACACTTCGTAACATTTAGACCGTTCAATTTAAATATTTATATTTTTGTATGAAAATCTGATGAACAAAAATATGATGAATTTTTAAAATTCATATAACAAAAGTTGTTGATTATGATGTTATTAACATAGTCCTGAGAGGTTGTCGGTGTTTTACAAATAACCCTGTATATGGGAACCAACAAACAACCCTTAGTACCTACCTATACATATTGGTCATACATCAGTACATCACAATTCGTCACGTTATCCCCTGGTATAATATCACAAATCATGTTGTTGTCACTAATGCTTCACCTTTGATTAATTTCGACCGTTCCCAGCCTTAATTATGCAAGGTTTAGTTAGCACTTCAGGCTATGTACAGACAACAATAACATAATTGCTTCTAACTGCTAAGTGCCAATCAATAGTACGCGCAAGTGGCGACGGCGGTGTTTGGTAGTTAAGCTTTGGTTATAACAGTGTTGTATAAATCAGTTTTCAGTGTCGTATAAGTCAAAGTTTTTTCTAGAGAACGAGTTAAAAGAATCCAAGCAGTTCAATACTGAATGAAGCGCGAAAATAAAACTAGAGACGCTTCAATAAGGCTGCTGAGATCGTACCCATTGACGCTGAAAGTTACAGAGCTTCTATCGTTTTACAAAATAACATTATTTGTACACAATATTATACGTCGTAGCTGCACGTTAAAAAGGATCGCTTGTTAACTATAAACGACAACATAGAAGCATTGCACACCAAAGAAAGGGGCCCAAACAGCGCAGTTCACGTGGTACTGGCCAATTTATTTGTGGTTAAGTGCACACAATAAATTTCTCAAATGGCCCGTGCTTACACCGACGAAGGCTGTCTGCTATTTATTTCCTAAGTCCATGGTTTATCGTCGAACCTACGGACGCATTGTACTAGACAATGGAGCTTAGATTTGTCGCGTGATGTGATAATAAAAACCACGTATTACGCTCTATTTGTCGCTGCAATATACGCTTTATGGCGCTTTTATGGGCGCGCGTAAACGTAAGCCACTGAAGACGAAATACGTTTACCTTTGACCTTTCTAAATGAAAAGAATGGACTCAGTGAAGGGAGTGGTTTTTTACTTTGCAATGTCGGTTTAACACTCCAAAAATATAATTAGCGGAAAAATTATTGAAGAGTAAATTTTGATTAAAAGTCCTAATTGTTTTGACGTAGAAACCGATCAGCCGATTTGGTAAACAATTAGAGTTCAATGAAAGTAGGTAAACAAGGCAGTGGCGAACAGCGGGCCTCTCAGTGGGTACTGAACGTTTCATGAAAACAAAGTGATACCTAGGTACTTACGGTCAAGGTATTGAGTAGGTAACTCTGCCTTGGTAATAGTAGATAGAGTAGGTGTGTGGCATCGAGTCACTGAAAGGATTCCGTTCGAATAATGTTTTCTGACACCTACGTGGAAACTTATTCGATCCGAGAAAATTGAATAAAAACTGAATAAGTTGGAAAATAACACCGCAGCGTCGGGTTTCTATGACTCCAGTAGACGTCAGGGTATCAAACTGTCACTACAGCGGCATTGGCGATTTAATATTTTAAAAATAAAACTGCAACGAAGAAAAGTGGAAATATTTAAAAGTAGGTGCTTGGTATTTTACTTTCGAGTTGAATTATACTTTTCATTTTCTAGCTAGAAAATCTTTTTTGCACTTACAAAATACTCCACAAAGAATCTAACTCGTATTTCTCGAGGTACACACTTAACTTACAAAGGTGTATTATAAGCTACAATAACAAACAAAACAAAAAGAGGGGAAGAACAAAAAATGTCCGGCAAAAGTATCTAAGTAACATTAATTTTAAATATGCAGTTTCTTCTTATTACCTGTTGGTAATAAAAATAAGGGGGGTTCGCAAAGCGTTAATGGGCGTTGTTAACGTCCGTATTTATGCACCGGCACGTTAACAAGACAACATTACACTGCAGTGCAAACTTCATGTCTCAAACTTTATAATTAATGCCCCGTTTTATAATTTGCCCACCGTGCGCAGTATTAAAGTTGTGAGGTGATATTTTGACCACACGGTGTACGGTATCGTACTAGATTAGGACAAACTTTTCGAACTAGAGCACCACGCTTGATATAGCATAATCAATATTGAAGTACTATCATAACATAGGAGACTATGCAAATATGACTATTGAATTTAATAATTAAGGACGTGTTGTGTACGGCTGCACCCCGTTATTATATTTTACAAGAGTTTTGTTTATAGTTCATAATAAATTTTAAATGTTCGTTAAAAAAATCATAATAAGGTAATAAGCCAAATAATACTCTTAATAATCGTTGAGTTGGAATTACCATTTATTCCAACAACCTTATCCGACCATAACTTTCATAATAGTTTCCTTTAGCCTGTTTACGTTGTAACTAGGAAAGCATTTTCCCAACTTTTTTGATCTAGTTTTTATTGTGCAGTTTTAATCTACTTAGGCTAATTCCATACGCGTCTACTATGCAAGTTTAAACTAAATGATCTAAATAAAAGTACTTTACTAATATCGAACGCCTCATTTAAGAATTTCCAAACAATTAATTTCATTATTTCCTTGAAATTTTGCGAGTGGTTTTTCTCATTCGTATTTAAGAAACCCACACACACAGTACCGTAGCAATTTGCGTGAAATCGAAAACGAAAACGCTCATGACAGCTGTCGGCGGAGAAGTTCATTTATTTACGGGAAAATAGCAAAATGAGGAAAAAATGCGAACATTCGAATTCGATTGTAGATCTTGTTTTTATAATAATTTGACTGACAAAAAAATACATGCGTTTTACGTATAATTTTTAAATGAGTAAAACTCTATCCAGTTGTATTAAAGCTTGAATTCCGAAGTCAAACAACCGATTACATAGCCACAGATTTTCATTTAACACAACCATTTATTGCGACATACGTTTCAGTGTCTTAATTTGCACTGGGAGGAGCAACTCTCAAATACAAACACAGCCAAAAATATATTCCGTAAAAGTTTTGGCTATAGAAAAAGCAGCGAACATGAATTCTAGTGCTTTCTGAAAAAACAACACTCAATAAAATAAACAAAAGGCTCTCAAATTGGAAGTGTAAAGCTTTGAACCGAACTGGGCCAAAATTGCCTGTAACTTGGTGGCGTTTTTTTTTAGAGTTCCGACCAAAAATTTATACGTATATCTGTGTTAATTTGCTTTGGACGATCATCGTAACTACACATTTGGTGGGCTAGCGGAACCTCCTAAATGCTATTAACTTAATTTGTTACAATTGTATTGTTAAGTGTAATCTTTAACGGTTATTTTATTGGAAAGAGAATCTAAATATTAGTTTGGCCTAATGCGAAAACAACGTATCTAAGTACTAAGTCCGTATCAATACGCAAATTTAGTATGCGTTAGGTTTGAAAATAATACCTTTTTCACTTTATTGGATTCTAAGCGAACAGACAAAGGAAACCTCGCCAGAAATCCTTTTGTAGTTTTATCCAAAATGCTAGAACGAGCACTATAAACGACTATGTTCAATAGTAGGTACCTACTTTCACAGCACTAAAATAAACTCAAATTACAATTTGAAATGAAAAATATAGATATTTACTTACCTTACTTAACTCGTTACCTTCACAGCGTGGCTTAATTTTCATAAATCATTTGAATATTTTCCAACCTACTTATCCTACTCGCCATTTGGGTAAGCTTATTCTTAGCATTATACGTAATTTTATTTAAATAAGCCGTTTTTCACAATACCTAATGGTACGTGAGGGTACAATTTGTGAATCCTAATAACTGACGTCATATGAAAGCGCACTCCACTTTTCCCGCCGTTGGATTCGAGGGTCCGCCATATAGAGGCCCACGGGAGTCTTTTGGACGGCAAATTGCTCTAGATGACTATTCAATGCGGCCTGCCTCCGGCTCGAAACTGCCTGTCAGGAACTCGCATAAAGCTTCCATTCTGTGCAAGTTGGGACCAACTTGTAAGTGACGACTCGACATGTTCCTTGAACAACGTAGGAAGTATGTACCTACCTGCCTATCTAACTACGTGCCGTCATAGAATACCTTAAGATAACAACCACGAAATCAGACGCCTTTTCAACGAACAAACAACTTTTGGAGCCCTAATTGCCGTAATTTGGAAGGTTCCTAAAAGTTTTTATTTACTAAAGAAATCAAATCACAACCAAACTGTCGTTTTCATAAATTGACGGCGATTTCCTAACAACCGCTGTGAATTTTCCCAAGTAAATAATAACTTTTTATTCGATTCTCTTTATTGTTTTGAATTCATTAATTGGTAGAAGTTAGGAACGGTTAGAGACCGCGACATTTCGTAAATGACTCTCAGTTACATGAAATACGCGATAAGTTTTTGGATCCTAATTGGAAATCAACTATGTACGTAAAACAACAGCACTTAACCAACGTTTGGAAGTTCTGAACTACATGCCTCGTAATTTATAAAACAAATTTTATTATTTTCTCATTAGGTGTTTCAACAACAACACGCGTTAGGCCTGAAAATGTCGAGTAACTGACTTTGAAATGGGTTTCTTTCATTTCGTTCAAGGCGGATTTTTAAGACAGGTGCAATATAAGCGTAATATGTAACCTGTAATTCTATTTTTAAATCCATGTTTAGATATTTAACTGTATTAAGATCAACTGGCATCGATTACACCTCACAAGGAAATTTAAGGTTTAATAAACATTGTAATCTTTTGTTAGAGCAATATTTTATTTGACGGGATTATAAAACTAAATTTTGTAAAGATAAATATCGTGAGTGTCCTTCGATAACATATTTTCAGAAAAACGTGTGAGTTCCGAATGAATGCTACGGAGTTATCAGCTGCTGCCACACAAAAATCAGACTACATTGAGAAAATTCAATCCAATTAGCATAAAACATCTGGCAAAGAATTTAGAGTTGGCTAGTTACAAACGGGATTTGAGACAAATGAAGCGGGGACAGCACTCGACTAGGGTGCTGCGCCCTGGGGCCCCGGCACACGGGGACTCGGAGATCCACTGATGAAATTACACAAATGCTAATGAAAGTCGCGCTGCTCGGGTGAGATTAGCGTCGTCGCTGTGAAATTGGACCTGTTTAGAGGCCAATTTCACTCCGATTCGGGGATTTGTTTCAACGTTTTTATTCTAAGAAAGGTATCTTTTTGCAGGATAGTCTTTACACGTCTGTACTAAATTGTTGTCTTTATTAGCAATCGGGTTTGATAAACAAACGCGCTAACGATCGTCAGTTTTATCGTAATCACGCTGAATAGACTTTACTATAAAACGGACGAGACGCTTTATTTACATCACAAACCTCTATAAAAGTCGGTGTGAAATAATATTTTACTGGCATAGTTGTTAAACATCGAGTACTTAATTATATTTACGTTACCTTTTGACTTGTGTGCGTACATCGCGTCGCCATCTACGCCCAGCGTATCTAGTGTACCTACGTATAATTACATGCCAAAATAAATTATCTCTAACATAAATAAGGTAATTTAATTATGTAAACACCAAGATGGCGTCATTATTATAGTGTTAATCACACTAGAAAGTTTCAAGTGTGTGACAAAGTGACAATTAATAAGGAATGCCCTTGCAGGCTTGACCGCGCCATCTTACACATGACCTGAGGATGGGGGAACCGACGTCAAACGATTGTAATACCCCATAAATTTCTTTGCTACAGTCTCGTCTCGTCATAAATCACTAAAATCTGTAGACTTTATTATTTATACTCAAGAGATTTAAGAAAATGTTGAAATTATTTTAATATTACCGAAATCGAATATCGTGTCTGTTTTGACATGACATGTAAATGAGAACCAATAAAAATGAAGACGATAAATAAAATGTCAGGTAAGTACCTACATTTTTAATATCAGTCATAAAAGAAAATATATATTAAAAATAATATGTCGAATTCAGAATTCATTATTATTCGCTGCTATAAAACAGCATAAATGTCTGCCATAATAACAGTAAATCATTGCTCATCCGTGATGCAGATTGGCGAGGTCTGTGAATTGCAACTGTGCACTGTATAGGTACCTACGGTATGTGCTTGACTTCTCACGTGAAATTAAACATGTCCCCGCAACTGGGCGTCACCGATATATGTATAGCTACGTACAATCTGATGGTCCCCCTGTCTAATCTCCCATTCCGGGATCCCGCGTCCTGCGTTCTCCCTAATCCAGCTCTATGAGCGTTTATTTCATATTTATCCGCGTTGTCCTCGCCGCGCTAATGAAACTTTTCTTCCCTTTGTTTTCATTATGTATACCTACTTGTATTTATCCATTATTATAAATATTAGAATTTATGTGGGTATATTTTAGTGGGGTTTCTCTAGCGTGAAATTGCCTCTTGGTGCTTTGATGAAAAGTTTTGTGTGTGTAGGTGTGAGTGTGATGATGGTATTAAAAGATCGCTGTGGTGTAGAAGTGTTGACAGGTGGCTAAACACTAAAAATACCATTAAGTGACCCGTTTCTGTCTGACGGCTTTTACAATTTGTTGTGTAAGTAGTACAAATATTTGCAGGGTAGAAAGTAGCCGTTTTTTATTACCAATTTCCATATGATTATTTGTGTATAGGGCTCTAAATTTAGCGTATTAAGCACCGAGTGCCGTTTTAAATTGAAAACTGATTAAGGCAATCACGTTGTACATCGAAGTAATTAATTATTTGTAGTAAAAAGTTTTCTCTACCGTTTCTAAAACAAAACTCCGCACGTCGAGACGGATCGATTAAAAGTATAGGTACCTACTCATATACTTGCACAGCGTAGCTAAGAGGTAGGAAAGTACCAATACGTAAAAATTTACTGCAGCAACTCGAGGAATGTAGAGTACTGCGCAGCATTCTTTAACTTCATCGTGAAGGCAAACCGGTGAGGGAAAACTCTCAGTACGGTTGGTGCTACTTTTTTCCCTACATTAACAAAACGGGAGCTGCAGAAAATTCTAGTATAAAATACGTAATTCCAGGTACTTTCAATAATGTTGATACCTCATATAATTTTCAAGGAAACCTAATTGTAAACTAGCGGAGTCGACTACACATCATGTTTCTAGGAAAACATATTTTAGGAGTTGAAACAACGTCTACTCTATAACTATGATAATATGGTTTCTCCTTAGTAACTGTTATAAGTTGTAGCTCACTGAACTTGAAACAACGATAGAATTAGAAGCGTGCTCGTTACTCCAAAAATTACAACTTGATTAAATGTTATCGTGGCCGTATTACTTTAAGTATAAGTGATATTTGATGCGAAATGAATTTACAATTTTAGAATATGTACTTAGTCAGCCTACATGTTAAAAAGTCGAATGTAATATAAATATCGTTTCACCATTATATATTGAAAACAATAATATAATGAGCAAAGACTCTTGTTTTATCTTCTTTAACACGTGATTAATACTTTTAACGAAACGAAAATTGAAAGTCACACAAAATTAGTTTAAGTGGAGAATGTTTTTTTATGGATTCAATTTTAGTAGGTATTTAAGTGGGTAAACTTCATCACTGAGTGAAGCCCACACAATGTCAGACGACGTCGCGGCAGGCCCAGGAGATGGCGGGACGAGCAAGACATTTATTGGAAGGATTGGCCGTAGAAAACCTTAAACCGAGAGGAGTGGAAGGAGGGTAGGGAGGCCTTTGTCCTGCAGTGGGATGATCATGGCCGAATAAAAAAAAAACCAAATTAAACACATGAAAAACTCTGCTTACTTACTATAACTTATCTACTAAGCTTTAACTTTAAACACCAAGTATGTAATTCAAGCAAGTAGAAACGTAATTTTTTGGAACATGTAATAAAAATATAAAGACAAAGAAATTAAAAAGTTAAACAATATTTTAGTGATTATAGAAATTTGTATTTAACGTGTTTTTAATAAGAAAACTGAAATCGTAGAATACAATTGAAAAAAAAAATGATTTGCTTTAAAGATAAAAAGGCTCAAAAACATTGTTTACCTTTTTATTATCAAATTGTTATGGGCCAGGGCATACTTAGGTGCGCATTTATAAAAAATATATCCATGCGAAGTCGAGGCCTGTCTTCTGTTCTATTAAGATTTGACATTTACTGAAGCTACGCCTAAATGTTTAAATAACTCTCGACAATTGTTTAAAGAAAAGATAACTGCTTTGTTTTAGTAGTGGGCGGGCCCGGAGCACATTTTATCGTTAATTATTAAATTTTGTTACTAATAGTTATTACTGAAGGTTGATGTATGACATTGAGTGTAGGTGAAAGATTATAAGATTGTCTGAGTCTAGATGAAAAGCTGGGCACTAACGATTAATAAAAAGTGACGGGTGGACACCTAAAATACGCGTGAGTAAATAATATCACATTTACTGTTAGTATTATAATCGTAATATGATTTTTTATAAATGAATAAAATTCGCAAGTAGCTAGCTATTCGAATTGATGGTGAACCCTTGACCGAGCATAAAAATAACATACCTAATGGTTAAAAGCTCGCTTAAAGCATCTTTTGCTGCACAATTTATCTTCTTAACTTCAGTTGACTGAATGGAAAACGTTGCTATATTTACTATTGTGAGCTAAGCGAAGTGCTTAGCGACCCGTCACTACGTAACACTAAACTCCACACGTCTTTCCTAAATGGGTCTTTTAAGACGACAACTTCGCATTTATATTACTGACTGTACCACTGTACAGAGGGATCTTGTTCACATGTCTGTTGTCGCGCCATGCGGTACAAGCTTGAACAAAAGTGTTACTGTCGGCGAAGCCAGGGCTGTGCCTGCAAACGCCCGCTTCTGACGTCGCCAAATAAAACCCTACAACTTAAAAGACAAACGTGTATTATTCTCCTGCCTTTTTATTTCCATTTGCGGGAAAAACTGTTGAGTTACGATCTATTTGTTTTGAAAGCATGGTTACCATACTACGTGGGTCGAGAGTTTATATTACTAGTGCTCAAACAAATGGATGACTTCACAAACAATTTAGTTCTATTAGGGAAGTATTTAACTAATTTGATATAGCTAGGTTGAATTAAGCTAAGTAAACCAGATTTCATCTAATCCGACTAGTTCATAAACTAGTTCTAATGAAGACAGCGCTCAAAATCCAGCTGAGATGCAAGTTTCAATGATTTGATATTGTCCATCACGATATATGTCTTCGAATACATGTTCATGTTATATAATAAAAGGTTAATGAATCAAAATGAGTATGTTGACACTTCGACATACAAGTACACAGAAAAGATATTTCTCAATGGGCCATTCTCTTGATTTATTATAACTGGAGAAACTTTGTTTTCTAAAACAAGATAAAAATGTCAGGAGTCTCATATTTCACAGTGTTATTGCCCGGCAACGTGGTACACTTTTATCGAAAAACGTTCAGTAATGCAAGTTACGTGCATAAATCCAGCGTAATGGTAGCATTATGCATGTAATTAAAAATTAATAGTTTTAATAAATCAATATAAAATGTTTATTTTCTCGTTTGGTCTCGCTGCAAATAGGAACATTCAATAATATTAGTTATCGTACCGTCAATAAATTATTCAATACGGTTTATTGCGTTACTTTATCTTATGACAACAATGAATGATAGCGCTGTCACGGGTCAGAATCCATCGCTTATTGAAAGAAAAAAACTGAAACAGGGGACAAACGGGTCTCTTCTCAATACACTAGGTACTCTTAAATGGTCGTCTCTGGACAACTTATTCGTCACTAACAGTAAGCGATGTTTATTAAGGAGGTCAACATCTCTAGGCTGTTTGTCAGTCGTCTCTTTTTCTTCTCTTCTGTCAGTACCAGCTAATCTCGTATAGCACATACATTGCTAAATAAATAATTGCGAATTAGCAAGATTCACAGCGAGGTTGACCGTCCAGAGTGCGCCTACTGGTTATCGTCACTCGTAGAAACTTTTTTAATGCACTCTAGACTCTCATAATGCATTGTCATTATTAAAATGAGTAAACACCTACTACAGGGTGAGACAAATAAATTAATTTGAACCAACAAAGGGCGTCCAAGCTCGGCTAATGAAGAAGGACGTCTTGTTTAATTACCTTTTGTAATTTTTCTACTAAGCGGGCCAACGTATAAATTAATTTTCTTTCAGTGGCCCGTCCATGAGCACCGTTATGAGGCACTAAGTGAACCCTCTTTTGTCTTTTATAACCTGGCGGGCTTGTTGAAAAGTCTTTAAAAATCTTGCTAACAAGACTAATTTATGACGAGAACACTATTTTGAAACTTTTACATACAAAGTTGGAGATTACAAAAAGTTTTTCAACTACATGTACACTAGTGCTGTATGAGATTTTTTAAAGTTTTATTTATTGCAACAATAAGTTTACCTCATAAGAAGTAAAACAATCCATATTTTACCTTCGAATTAAACATTAACTTTTTTCAATTTTATCGTAGGTACTTACATTGAGATTAGATACATGAGTCATCGACTATGTATCATACTGTCTGCATCATTCATTATCATCAGTACATCCAGATGTCGTTATCAAAAAAAAGGATGTGTGATTAGAAATATAAATTGTAAACAAATTATGTTTTAAATGTTATTGTTGGTTACAACAATTACAAATGTATATGCAATAGTATTATTATTCGTCATAGTTAGGTACAGCAAAGTTATTTATATTGGGATAACCATGAATTGGCGTTGCATAAACTAGGTATAAGGCATAAAGGTATATAGCCAGAAAAACATAATTATTATTGCAACTTAAACAATAAATTATTTTTTGAAAATATCATAAATAGCTGTGCCCTCACGGCTCCGCCCGTAGCCTATGTTACTCATATGTTACTGATTCTATGTTACTCAGTCATAATGTAGCTTTCTAACGGCAAAAGAACTTTTGAAATCGGTCCAGTAGTTTTTTTAAGTTTATTCGTTACATACAAAAATACAAATCTTTCCTCTTTATAATATTAGTATAGATAGTATTAATTGCAAGGGAAACTGAACCATGCATAATAGAATTAAGTTTCCTAATCCCGAAGTACCTATATGTATAAGTGGCTACTGTATACCTATTTAAACAATATTTCGTAAAAACAAAGAAAAACATGCGTAAGCAAATAACGTGACTTCTTAAAATAATGCACTACGGAGGCTTCTGAGACTGTTTTCGTAACATCACCTAAATCTCTTGGAACATCATAGGCTTCGTTTAAAGAGCTCGCGTAGCAAACTTTTCCAATATTTTTTTCATCACGTTTGTCAACTTCCATAGCCCCGTATCACGTCAACAAACAAACAATATTTCCGCGGTGACACGAGTTTTTCGAACTCATTTCCATTCGGGAGCGTGTTGCGAAGAATTTATTGACTCCTGGAACTTGTCAGAAATACACACTGGGCTTATCTTTTGGGGGAGTATTTCAATTAGATATCCATTTAAAAACTGTGCATTGAGCATTTCAAAGTACTTAACAGACAGACTAACACCCATATTCTAAGACGTTTCTCCAAAACTTACTCGACTGGACTCCTCCTCGACTTCACATAAACGTCCTCGACTCGAGATTTTTCCTCATTCGAGGTAAGGAATCATCTGTCAAACTCAAGGTATCTCGGAACCTACCTTAAGGAAGGAAGTGTCAAAGTTCGTATGTAACAAAAATGAATTTTGAAGACTTTATCGAATATGCTTACGATAATCCTTACAAGTATTTATCGCGGCGTTATTTGCGCGATGCAAATAATTCAAATCATGACGTAATGACTCCGTCGAGGAACCTCAAAGTTCACTCGAAATTGCGACTAAGAATACAATTTTGAAGGTGTTTTCGAGGCCGTTCTGAGTCGAGTAAGTTTTGGAGAAACGTCTTAGAATATGGGTGTACATAGTGAACCGCCTTGTTAGTCTAGTGGTGGCAAGCGGGACTGCTGATCGTTAGGTTCTGGGTTCGATCCCCAGGTCGAGCAGTGTTATTGGGATTTTCCATGTGGAATTCCTCAGTAGCAGTACGAAGTTTGGATTTGTGCCCGGTTGGTGGCAATAGGTTTGCCCCCTATTACATGGGACTTAAACATGACAGCGAAATGAAGGTGTTACTATACAACTCTGTCCAACCTTTCGGGGAATACACGTGTGATGTTGTGTATGTTATGTTACTACATAGTAAACTAAAGACATCAATCATCATTATTGATCATACTACTCGCCATAGAAGATTCATACAAAAATACGTTTTGCGAAGGAGTACGAAATCGGTGTATTATTAGAAAGAAATACTTGACTTAACATATAGAAAAAAAGGTCTAATATTCCAAATTTTCTCCTCATTCCGTCTTAGTTAGCGGCGCATCGCTTTTCGTTAGCCATTAACATTGACAAACCAACTTCCGTACGCGTGGCAGTGTCACCAACTGTCCAGAGACCTTACTAACTTATCCCTGAGTTTTTTTTGTGTGAATGTGGAAACCTTTTCGATGTGACGTCCCTCGAGAATATTTTATAGAGATTAGAAAACAATCTCTTAGTTCATATGTATTTAGTAGAATGTTTTAAGAATCAAGCATCTTGGAAAATTAGTAGGGACATCTGTTTTTCTTGGAAATTATTAAAAAATCCATCACATCAGTTATTCTATACAGCGAAGAAGCTTATTTACAAAAAGTTCAATGACCGATCGGTTTCTTATATAACATAACGTATTTCATAGCTTTAGTTATTAAAGTCGGTCATCTGTCCACTCGTAGGCTCGTAGAACGAGTGTCGTATCTGCGCATTTGATAGACACAGATATAGATAGGTACGCTGTAAGTGGGTCGTGCGTATCCGGAGGGTCGCTATCGGCAGATATTGTCGCTATTAGTGCATTAAACTGTTACTGTTATTGCACTCTAGCGCTATTAGAAAACCTTTATTAACGCGAAACGTTCGACTCGATACAGATTGGCTTTTATTGAATCCGTAAATGAGAACAGAACGATTGAGAGTAATCTCGTTAACGATGTTTATGCCATTAAACTCATTATCACTGGCTAAACACTTGATTGGAATAATTCAATAAAAAATCAGTGTACTACAATTTGTAATAAACTCTTTGCCAACAAGTGAATGCATTACTTTCAAAGTAAATCTAAATGTAATCACAAACTAAAGTTCTCAAGTAGTTCTAAAGCCGATGTAAACAAACGATGAAATCGCTTAAAAGTTTTATCCGCCGCGATGCCAACAATAAAATTAAGGTTTTATGTCCCATTTAAGGTTTGAACTTTGAACACATTACATATATATTTCACAGGGAATAAAAGTCGACGTTCTATACAATGGTGGCGTTCGAGGGAGCCTTAATAGTTCTCAATCTTCTATTCGGAGGTCTGTGCAAATCTTTGGGGAGAAAGCGGAGTTGCCGACGAAGCCTGTCCCTAAAATATCAGCGTATAACTGGATGTGACGGGCCGGGCGCGTCGCCTATTGAGCGCATTCATTAATGATTCACGTGTAGATGACAGGCTAGCATCGATTTTATATCTTCGCGTAGAGGAATAATGCCAATTTGATATTCGTCGTGGGTATAAAAATCTGTAGGAATATTTTTCATCCGCTGAGTGTGTTGGGACTTGGGACACTAACTGGGAGCAGTTGTTCAGTCAACAGAATTATCTACAGCAGTGTAAATAAATTTATTTACTTAATTGGTTTGAAAAGTCTTTAATTAATTTGTTATGCGTGTTTATCAAAGATAACATTGTTACACCGGGTAAAAATATTAGGTACTGGTATTCTTACCTGGCACAATATTTTTCCCTAGCTGCTAGAATAGCTTAGCTATTTTCAACTACCGGTGTTTTCTTGGGATCGGTTATTTGCAAATCAAATAACTTGAAAAATGACATACCTAATGGAATACTTTTACAAATTATAGTTATTTACGAAAAAAATTTTGTTGCGCTGGAAGTTTGGCAATCGTAAAATTACTCAAATAACCAGAGAGCAAAAAAAGGCTTAGAGAAGCCGTTGCTACAGTAATATCATTTCGTCTGTCACGTCTAGTTAGAATAAATCTGCGTTACTGTCATACTAGACGTTTTTATCTCAAATGTAAACTGTGAGCAATAACCCTACCCAGTTTAGGAATTGTGCGTCGCAATTTTGCGTCTCGCGTGCTTCTTGAATTGCGGTTCACAGTTTATATTCGCCTATGGTAGGATTTAGGATTTCTGTTACAAATTAACGAGGGAGTCAGTCAAGTGTCATGTCGTCGAGCCTCATTGCTCTGGAGTGACGTTACACGTATGTGGCTGACGTCTACTCTCAGTTTGATCGGTGTAAACACCACATTTGCGTTACAATAATACAAAATTTGTGACAAAATTACTAGCTACTAGTATTCGTCATTCAGTAGAGTGTTTTAAGATGACGCTATATCCGGAAATAACTCTTAGGAAGAAAGGAGAACTTCTTCAGAAAAATTGCTTTATATCGTAAAAACTAAGTATTTCAGGAACCACGCTCATTAAAAGAATATTGAATATCAGAACTTATACCACTTGACTATTTATATGCTTGGAAATACAAAATTTTAATGTAAAATTGCATAAAAAAGCGAAGGAAGCATGTATGTACCTACCTACAAGCGGTTTTCATAAATCCATTTAAATTAGGCACTTACTGACTGACACTGACTCGTATGACTTCTGAACTTTACTATTATAGTCCGTTTAAACTTATTAATTCGAATCGTCAAATTCACAAACACTTAAACAAAATATATTTTTGCAAACGCGTAAAACGTAATAACTCCGGGGTATCATTCGGGTGGCTATTTCCCTGATGCAATTTTCCGCCGACATCGATAAGATACCGGTTATTATTTAGACGCAGTAAAATACAGACAGATGTTCATCCTGATGTTTATATTTATAGACGTTGTGACGACTTATTTTATTATCATTTTATATAATAATATTTGATTGTTGTTACAAGTGGACTTAAACATTTCGATTCATCGAAAATGAGTGTAACTGACCATTTAAAATATTTGAAAAATATGGAATATTGACATATGAAATTGCGTTGTAGGAGTAAAAAACATATACTCACCGATAAAAGAATATTTTCAAAATTTTGTATTGACACTACTCAAAAGCTTCCGCTATGATAAATACGACGCAATTAAATCGCTGATTTTTGCTGATTTCTTGGGTTTGGTATTTTAACTATATATTTGTACCTCCGCCATCATTTACGGTCAACGATCGTTTTTAACACGTCCGCCCGTGACTCGAGGATTCTTCATTATATCAAGAGTAAGCCCTTCATTTGCATAAAATTGACAAAATCTCTCAAACAGGTATATTGATAGTACATAGGTATTTAGATTCCACATAGATCTTGAAATGCGGCAACAATGTAACGAGTTAAGTACTTATTTCCCGCGTCATGAGTACCTACTCATTGACGGAAAAGAACCAGTTATTGGTGGTTATCTATTGACCTACCACAAAGGCAATAATTAAATAACTGCTACATATTACATAGTTGCGTACATGTTCAAATACGCATTTAACCACTATATAAGCTCGAGCAATGATACGTTTTTCAAAGGACTCAGAAAGCAAATAGCATGCAATACATTTACACAAATTGAGATCCATGAAAGTACGTTCAACTCTTTGAAGTGGAAACCTTTTTAAATAGCAAAAATAATAAGTATTTATTGCGGTAGATCAGCTTCGATAAATGACGTGTGAAATAAGTTTTCTTAAGTAACTCCAGAAAATACGAGGCCTAACAAAAAACTAAATTGGAAATGTTGGGCGCCATATTGTTTTCAAACTTTAGTTTTGCGAGTGAAATAGGTTTTGTGATTCTTTTTATCTTTAAAAAAGCTTGTGACATTGTGATGATGTGTTCATACACATTTGATTTTACAGAATGAAGTGGACCTAAAAGGATTTTTTGAGAATTAAGCGGTATCTATTGTAACCCTTGATCCCTGATTGGATCGGACAATGTTATCTTCAAATTCTGTATAGGTACAAATAAAAAGGAAGCCTTGATCAAAACTTGATTCTTCTTCCCTTCCCTTCCCGTCCATTCTCGCTCAAGGTTAGTCGACATTTTTGGGATTCGCGCTCACGCAGATCCGGTGCCAGCGCGGATGCAGTAGGTACCAGTTGAAACGCATAAGTGAATTACATCGGCTAACTCCCACACAAGCTTGGTAACTTTACTAACCTATTAGATAATTCTTTGTTTGTAACTTTGGATCCAAATTCAGACGTACAATTATAATTACATCGTTCAAAAATTTGGGAGTCAGCCACGTACCATATAGTTTTGAAAAAAATATCGATGGATCCGCGAATATTGTTGGATTTGTATCAAATTTTACGACAATACTGCAGCATTGCGAGATAGTCATAAAATGTCAACCATCCGTGTTAAACGCACGGCATTAGGGATAACCA
Organism: Amphipyra berbera; assembly: GCA_910594945.2. Classification (NCBI taxonomy): domain Eukaryota; kingdom Metazoa; phylum Arthropoda; class Insecta; order Lepidoptera; family Noctuidae; genus Amphipyra; species Amphipyra berbera. The sequence goes on along the minus strand of OU343122.1, from coordinate 8,828,319 downwards.
TTTTTATCATATCTTTGTTTATACACGCCTCTGCGGGTTTTTCTGCGGGTGGCCTAACGATGTTTTCCTTCACCCGCGAGGAATACAATAAATATATTTTGTAGACGTTTGGAAAACTCTAGCTCACATTCCGTGGGGTCGTTAATCAACGTTACATTTTTTAGTGGTACACTACATACAGACTCTAATGTTACTTATTTACACATTGATTTTATTTCAAATCATATAATTAATTAGGTATCCCTCTAGAATCTAATAAATAAATTATATGGTTTCATTATTGGTGTTGATGAATCTGTTTAGGTGTTCTAGACATCAATAATACCTAAACAGATTCCTTTAATCTTATCAGATTTACCTCCGATAAGCTAAAGACGGGTGCAGATGTATGCGTTTAATAGGGGCTAAGGAGGGATAACTGGGATCCGATGATTCGATCTAATGACGATAGTCCTCCAAGCACTAACACATTAATTGGAGAGGCTAAGGTTTCATTCCCATTAAGCTATGGCCAGCTGTTTAGCCAGTTACTAGTGTAGAGACGAGTGACTGTTAACATTTGCCGGCTAGTCTGCATGTTACAGACAAAGACCGCAAGGTATGCAAAATCAACAATCCCCCGGCAGTGCTGACTTTGCTAAGCCTCTGGGCAAAGTCCGCAATAATCTAAGTTGACAGGTATGATTTGGTACTGTGTTGTGGTCACAGTTGTAACCACAACCAGTAAATTGTACCAACTTTGTTAAAGTAATCGATCTTAGTGGAGCTTTCCAAGCTCTTAGCAAAGACACTTGCCCGTAATATAAGTAGGTAAAAAGCCCAAAAGTGCTTGTATTTATAAAGAATTAGTTGCATTTTGGCGAAGTCGTACTATTTTGCGCCGCTATCCAAATATTAACATTTGTTTCGGTTTGAGTCTTATATAGTTGGAACGGGGAGACAAGTTTTTCATGAAATACTTCTTAACCGGTTTTCACAGTGAACCTGGCTTACAGAAGGCAAGGTAGTAGGAATGAGGTGACGGACTATGCACAAGAAAGTTCTATATTTATAATAATAATTGTTTTATGAATAGTAAAAAAGTATCGTTTGGTATACGCAAGAACGAAGCCTAACATAATTATTAGTACCTAATATTCCAGGGTCTTATGAACTGATGGGAATAGATCACAGGTCGGCAGTTACGAAGTTATTACTAGTCTAGTAACTAGAATAACTTTGATGTCATTTTAATAGACTATCAAGACATAAAGATTAAGGAATTTGTATTTACTTACAAGAAAATGTATAAAATAACTAAGGTGATTTACTTGCAAATGAGTCATCAATTTTATGCTAGGTAAAATACTAAATACCTGACTAAGTAAGGTACGCAAATTACAGAAAATTTTGTTTAAGATATTTTCTGAATATAACTAAGAGAAATTTTATAATTAGTATTGAACTTCCAAAGGCTTAGGTGCTTTCGGAATAAATTCTAAAGAGAGTAGGTATAGACAAATAAAGACCTACATGAAATCAAGAGCTTGAAATATAAATTGTACATTCTTACTTAAAATGAAATAAAATTAATAATTAATTAATTACTTATATAATATTCAAAAAGTTCTCTTAAACGCTTCAGAAAAGTCAAAATGCCACTCTCACGCTTTCTAAGTATACCTAGATTGAAGAAATTATAACCGTTAGGTAATACTTAGTGTTCTGTAAAACATGACATCTAGACATGTAGATATATTAAACTCCTACCAACTCAAGTAGAATCTAATCAAAAGAGTAGAAATGTAATAAGATTTCACAAGATTGTAATTAAGTTCATTGGAAAGGATCTGACAGGTGTCGTTGACTGATGCAATTTAAGCGGCGCTGCAGTAAGCTGCGCCTGCGCCGAGCTTCGGGCGAATTGCGCGCACCATAATTATATGGGAAAAGGGACTGATTGCCTGCCTGACGTAATAAGTCATTATGTCGTGTCAGTTAATGTTTTGTGCGAATTGCATCAGTATCCTGAGGTGGAACTGTAAACCTGTTACTTTTGTATTTTGGATGATATTTGCATCAGTTACTTTTCTTGCTAATAATGGATATTTACGATTATACTCAATATTAGTTAAATCTAACGATAGTATTGAGCTAATTTTGACCTATTCAATCAGACGTGAAAAATGTATTTATATCTGTTGAATGTGCAGTAACATCTACCAGAGAAATACAATGGCTTTACCCCGATAGATCTTGCGTCGTTAATGAAGAAACTGCTAAATCAAGCACTGATTAACGAGTGGAAAAAATACTAAAGTTAATGTCAGAAAAAAAATTAAAAAGCCTACCTATTTGTGCATTGTTGTGATCTTCAAGCCCGTTGTATCTCATGTTGGACGCCACTGGGCAGTTCAACATGAGATACAACTAGATAAAACTAGCGCCTTTGTGAGATTTGTATTTTCCCGAATCCCAAATGATTATCAAATGTTTTTTAAAGTTTTTATGCGTATCTTTAAAATAATCATCTGTTATTATATCTATTTAAATGTCGCTGTTTATTTTAAAAACACTACCTAGTTGTTTCTGCACTTAAGATATTACTAAACAGGGTTTACTTTTACAAAGCTTTTAGTGGCGAGAAACACTAAAATTCTCGGCCGCGACACGAGTTGATTTCGTAACACCTAATAGGCGATAAAGCATCGATTTTCACACAAAGAGAGGTTAGTGGCGCAACAGCGACCCCTTTTCAATAAAATTCACATTTTCTTTCACAAGTCGGGTGTTGGTGCCTGGGTAACATTCATGACGGAGTTTAGTGACTTCCGAAGTAGCAGGTTATCAGACGTGGGGGTATGGGGCGGCGGGGTGTGCGCGGGAGGGAGGTGGGAAAAGCTGGATGCTGGTGGTGGATTCGCGCCCCCGCATTCTAGTCCCGGCGCTCCGCGCGCTCGATCGCGCCTCCTGTCCGCGCGACTCTCATTACCGATTACGCGTCAGCTTCTTATTTTTATTTACTTACGCAGCGTCTGATCGACTTTTTTATTACGTGTGACCGGAGGTTTGTTGTGACTATTTCAAGTGACGGTGTGATTTTTACGGTTCCTTTTGGCACGAAATTATGTAAATTTGTTGGGGTATCGACTAAGGTTTTATTTTATGGCAGTTATGTTTCCTATATAATTATTATGGGATTGATATTTACTTGGGAATATCATACCATAACACAAATATATACTTAAGCATTTAACTGTTCTAATATAAAACAAATTAATGATATTATTATTTTACAATTGTTGTGTTTTCAATAATGTATTTATTTTATACTTATTTAATCTTTGTCGTGGCAATGCCTGTTATTATGATTTCGTTAAGCAATTTCCTGTAATTTGTTAAACTATCTATTAAAATTGCAGTTTATAAACATGAGGCTACTCAATATCTATGCGATATGCCGCTAAATCCGGCTGGGTCAGTTTGCTCCAAGTGAAACGGCCGCCTTGATCGACCGCTATCTATTTATACACATTTAATAATCATAGTGTTACCTACATAAACCTATGTAAAGAATCGTCACCCTATTGTGTATATGGACAGCATCCGATTTGTATTCATTGCGACACCAACATCGAAAAGGCCGTCGATGTATTCAGTTATTTAGTGCGGTAAATAAACACAAACAAAAACCGAATTAGATACCTAATGAACATACGAATTTATTAAACAATAACGACAGAACTAAAAAAACAAAACGCAATTAAGTAATATTACTAAAACGTTAAAAAACTTGAAAGATACCGTTAGTCATACCTATTTAAAATTAAACATGTATTAGATATCTACTTATACGAAACTGTTTTACCAAACGTAACGTGACATAAATAAATGTTGAACAAGCGAAATTATTTAATTTTCAACCTAAACAAATGTAGGTCGCGGCCGATGAATTAAACATACTTAAGATTTATTGTTTGAAGATGTAAATACAGCAAACAGTAGATACTTACTGATGACCGCGTAACCTTTGTTGAAAATCTTAGATTTGATATTTTATTTTGATGAAATGTTTTGATTTTATACAAAGAAAACATGTCCAGATTTGAAATAGTTATGTCGAGTATAAAGATACATATCAGTCAATTGTCACACTACAAGTTGTGGTGTGATATACATGTCGTGGACCACAACATTACGAGTATATGGGAAGTGATTCCTATGTTCCCGTCCTACTCTACTTGTCGGGAACTCGCGCAATGTGGCCTCACACGCACAGTAAAAACCATAAAACTGCGCTTTCGATCCGGACCCGCGACTCGAGCGAGTTTCTATCTGGGATGATAACCAAGTACACTCGCGTGCGAAACCCATGACCCTTTATGACACCGAACCTTAATTGAGGACGCAGTTTGTTATAGCTTTATATTTGACGCGGCATTATACCGCCATATAATACGCCCAATATCAACGCGGAGCTGTGAATTTGTAAACCCATTACATGTTATAACACTTCAGATTTTTTCGGATAAAGGCAATTTATTTCCGTCTTCCAGTTAATTTGTTTTAAGCATTGAATAGGAAGTCAAGTATCTTATTCCGTTCGGAAAAGTTCGCTATTTACAAAGTTCTCGTTAATGTTTACATTGTCCAACATAGCCGCCTCATTAAAACTGAACATCAAAAGAACAACTTAATCCAAGTGTAAACTTGGTGACTTACCAAATTGTATTTTAATTGCCTTATTATTGTTTATTATTATAAAATAATATTTAAGGAGGTTCCTACCTTTCTGTATCCGAAGAGAGGATCCCAAGTTAAAAAGATTTTAACTTTTTTCTTTATTCAAATGAATTTCTAAAAGTAAGGGGTAAAGTTTGAAGTTATTTTAAAGTTTAAGACGTGACAAAAATTATAACGCGGACCTCTTAGTGACTAGATAAATCGTTGCTTCAGTACTTTAAATTTCAACTTCTATCTTAATGGCGCACATCAAAGATTCTTGTGAAATTTGATAAGCGCTGTAAAGTTCATCTTCAATTTTATTATTAAAGCGACCACTAAAGAAATTCTGGAATTGTAAATTAGTTTCCATAACGATGGTATCAATCCATCATACAAAGTATATGGATATTATTCACAAGAAAAGTGCTTCTATGAAATACGCGGCTGCTAGCCTACTGGACTGGCAACTTTCTTTATACGTCCTTACACTCCCATAGGTCTTGATGTTTAGACGGGCCACTTGAGCGCGAATCTATTATAGAAAATAACTCACCATGGCAAATAACCGGCGACGATACTAGACAGACTAATAACCTTTTTAATAACTATAATGGACGCCTTTGAGATTTGAACAGAATATTATTATTTTATCACAGCTTAGTTTTAATAGCAAAACCATTAATTGGAGAGTAGATTAACCCAAGAAGGGTGTCGGAAAATCGTCTCATTTTATGGTGTTTAGTAAAGTTGTGAAGGATAGAATTCCAATCAATTTCGACAAGGTCTGTCGAAGTAATCGGATTGTATATACACGAAACTTGCTGTCTAAACCGATTTATGTTACGTTTTCATATTTGGATATTTACTTGGCAAATATAATAATTTATTCTATAAGGTTTCTCATTATTAATTGGATTATAGTTACTCGCTAAGGTCAAACGGCTGCGGTATAGAAAGGTAAACGAAACTAAATATTCTAATGATATTCAATATGGAGTTACTCCGTTCTGTTGCTTTATAAATCGATAAAAAACTAAGCTATATTTCTGCTAGAATATTCTGTTTACTTGGAACATTAAATTCAGAAATATAATATTCCCTCGGAATGGTGAAAGTTTTAATTTCTAGTTTGGGAGGGCTCGCTAGTTAAACTAGAACATCTGTCGTTACTTCATAGTCATAACAATCGCAGTACCAATTTACATAGCAGTTATGCTTTAATCAATTGTCTGGAGTTCATATTATATGAGTGTTAACTAATCTTTTATATTATCATTTTAAAATCTGTTTTTTTAAATAAGGTTTTCATTTAGTTAATTAAATTATTGGAATCTGAGCTGGTTGTAAGCTCGGCTTTGCGTGAGATCTTAGATGCTGTTCCTATACTGGCCTGCAAAAATAAGTATCACACTTTTAAAATTGCAATAACTTTTTAGGTACACAAGATATATTTTCGAAACAAAAAGGACTCAAAAAAGAGTTTAACTTTGTTACTATAGTTTCAAAGAAAGCTGATAAAAATTGCTATAAAACGTTTTTTATTTTAAATCTCTAACTTCTATAGTTTAGAAAAAATTGAAATTTTAAAAGCGTGATACTTATTTTTGCAGGCCAGTGTAGTTCACAGGCCGGACAAGAGATTAATTTTTTATTTTAATATACACATCTATCTAGTCACCCCTTTTGGGAAAACAGGCGTGACATAAATTTTTCTTTTTGCGACTGCTTATACCTATTGGGAAACAGTTAACCAAGATGTCTGATTTTTGTTCACTTTTAATTAAATTGCACCAGTACATTGGTACTCACTCGTACCTAAGAACCTGTACATAGATATGTAGGTACACCCGGTAGGTACCTAAATATGTACCGATTGTTTAATCAGCAAGTACAAGTACTCGAATATTGTTATTCATGTATGCATATACGATGCGTCTCCGTACATAGCTACAATACATATGTAACGATCTAGCACAAAATCGAACGTGGATTTGGGACGGAGTTCAGGAATTCAACGTTCTCTGATAAAGCCGCAAGTAAAGGCTTTTATAAAAATATTTTCATTAAGCTAAGGAAATTTCTCACTGTAGACGTACCTATAACTTTGACATTTGTTGAGCTTTTTTGTAAAGGGCAAATACTTGTTACCTACATGGGGGTGCTTGAAAACCCATTTAAGTAACATCCAAGAGTCTACACGTAAGGTCGGGATCATTCCTAGTTTTATTTAAGTACAGAAATGTAAAAAAAAATACGTAATAACAAAAACGTTTTATGAATATGATCATATTAAATCTACATTATTTACATATAAAAAACGTAGCAAATAATAAAAATATTGCCTTAACTGCGATAACATTAGAAACGTCGCGGATTAAGCCACATAGAGTAACGCAATATATTTTTTGTTATTTATATTTTAACTACGCGTCTCCATGCCCTAAATGTTACGCGATAGGTCGTAAGTTTAAACGTTATTTGAACTTTGACATTGACACAGTCTAGCAGTGATTTTGCCAAACTAAACTTGATTTTCAAGACACTGTTTATGTTGTTTTGTTTTAAAAAGCAATGATAGGCACTTGAAAGATTCATCAATCTAAGGCCCGGTATCCACCAAAGCGGAGAGGAGAGGAGACGAGAGGAGATGTGTTGCGAAGCTGGCAGATTATTTCCACCAAAGCGGAGAGGAGATGTGAGCTTTGCGCAGCAGAGATGTGAGCTGTGAGATATCGAAACCAGTCAAGTTGTTCTGTCTACGAAAGGAAGACGTCATGAAGACTAGACACTTCTCCGCTCTGCCGCGCCGCTTGCTCGCTCGCCGCACAAAATTCTATAGAAAAATGAGACATCTCCGCTCCTCTCCGCTTGATCCATTTCCACCCAAGCTAAGCGGAGAAGGGATGTGGAAATAACGAAATCGGATTGGTATATTCAAACACATCTCGTCTCGTCTCCTCTCCTCTCCGTTTTGGTGGATACCGGGCCTAATGGTTGGTACAGACTCTTGCAACATGTAGTGTAATCTGCGGTTAATGTAACATGGTATTTTGATAGCGAACACAACGTAGTGATAATACAAAGTCGACATAATTATGTATTTAGACCGTGCATTATATTAAGCAATCGCTAGATAGTCTCACCTTGCGAATTTAATTGCGTTACACCAGCAATTACATTGTTTGCTGCAGAAATTTGTACCCTTAAGTCTTCTTCTTTTCGTGTGGTTAGTGTATTCACCTGGTGTCAGAGTTTATGTCGCCCATGGGCCTCTGATTTGGCTTCACAAGCCGTCGAGAATTATCTCTCAGGTTATCTCACGATGTTTTCCGTCACCGTTTTTAAGCAAGTGATAATTATACAATACCTACGCATATGAATCCGAAAAGTCAGAGTTCACCCTTAAGTAAATTGTGCATTATATCCACAAGAAAAAATTGACCTGCGATGATAATGGTGTTGATATAAGCTGTAGTCATAGGATACGCGAGACAGCGGCCTAGAACGGAAAACCGGGACGTGTCACGACTTTCATATAGAATCCGGAACAAATAGCTTCATCTACCTATCTTTGGTTTTAGTTGAAAATTCCAATCAATAAAAAAGTATAGACGCCACAAAAAGAATAGGTACTATACGTCTAATATGATCTAGAATGTAAATGGATGCACGAGTGATTTGAATATCTTGTTGTAAAATGTAGGTATTGAATGGTGACCAACTGAACTATGACCTGAAATTCTTATTTTTAATTAAATACGTAGTTAAATTGGACGTTTCATGCGTGTAGCGTATTGCTAGTCACAGTTTCATCAAAGTTGAATCAGAATTTATACTTTACGAAAGAGATGAAAATATAAATATACTAGCTGTTACCCGCGGTTTCACTCGCATCCTAGGGAAACTACTTCATGTACCCGGATAAAAAGTATCCTATATGTTAATCCAGGACATGGACTAAATGTGTGCCAAATTTAATCCAAATCCATTCAGCCGTTTATGCGTGAAAGAGTAACAAACATCCATACATACAAACTTTCGCGCAATATTATTATATTATAATTATTATACTAGTTATAAATGTTAAAGGTCTGTTACCTCTTGCTTTACGATATGCCTATGATAAATAAAGATTAAGAATGTAAATATTCTCGTTCATGTGTAATATTTTTTTTCTCTTCTGAAAAGCACAGTAGGTACCTATAACATCATGATAAGCGGATACATTTGATAATTTTAATAAAATACGACCAACCGTCGGGTAGGATTTTCATTCGATTATAAAAATAAGTAATCCTTTTTCCGGAAATTGCATACGTTGTAAGAAAAAAATAATGATTGTCATTTCCTTCCTTGTGATATTATTCTGAATTTGAATATTTTCCGCTTTCGGGGACAGGATCAAACAGATTAGCAGATGCTATTATATTTTGCTTAAAATTAAGCCTTTTTGGAAGCCAAAGGAATATCCGTACCTTCTAACATACGAACATATGAGTACACCTACCTACCTATTATAAATACATAATTTAAATATTTATATCGACCTATTTTTACTTTTAGGGACTTCCGAATCCTTATAACAAGTTGTTGATAATAATATAAAAATATTGCTTTAGATAGCTATAACACACAAAATTATCTCGCCAGCCCAACCTACAGAGCCGTTTAACTTGGGTGACTATTAAAACATAGATAACCATCTTTTAAAAAAACCAGTAAAGGGAAATTACTTCTAAATTCAAATAAAAGAGCGAAATATTCCAGCACTCGATCACCATTACTTCTCGTCTTTAATTTTTCTAGGCGATCTTAAGCTGACTGTAAATGACACCCAGTTCTCCATTCAAATAAGTAAAGGAGGCGTGGTTTAAGGGAGACGGATGGGTGTGAATTTGACAGAGGTTGTTAATTATATGGTCGTCAGTGTCGATCGCGAGCTCCTTGCGGTTTCGAGGAAAATTACGACTCACGTACATGCCTCGTTTAACACGCGCACAGTTTAATGAAGTCGTAAAAAAGAAAATTCAAAGGTCTGACTGGAAGATTTCTTTCTTATGGTTAAATTTGTTTTTATTACGTAAATGTTTCTATTTTGTCGGAAAAGTGTTAGAGTTATATGTGGGAATTTATGACTTACGGTTAGTTTCTTGGTCTGAATTACTTTCAATAAATAGAGAAAGTACCTAAATCATTTGTTAACCATCCAAGAAAAATGAACGACTCAAAAATGCCGAATAAAGGTTAGCAACTTCTACGGATTACAGCTCATCGCCATTTTAATTACTGCGGCCAGCTCTGTTTATCTTACAATAGAGAAAAACAAATACACTTCCTAAATTTTGAACCAATATTGTGCAAAACTGGGTCGCGAGTTGAATTAGGTTGATTAACTTATTTGATTTTGAAGTTTGATTACTATAGTACCTACCATACTTTTATTGCTGGTATCTTAATTTAAATGTAGTTTAGAAAAACAGAGAATCATAAGAAATAAGTGTTTAAGTATCTGAGCAAAACAAACCATGTCTAGAAACTTCACACAATTTTTACACGAAAGTTTAAATGAAAAAGTTGTGAAAGCGGTTTGTGGCATTTTTTCTTTTCATTTTACACTTGTACTCGTCAAGTACATATAACACAATTATAGTTAATTGTCTGCAAAGTTCGAGTTAATGTGTTTTGTTCTATAACTCATTTTTTAGACCTTTTTATGGTCGATCTATAAACAACTTTAAAGTGAGTTACAAAACTTTAAGTACGAACATATTTCTAGAATGGGTCCAATTAAAAAACCTGCATAGCTCCTGGATATTTCGATTAGCCAATAAAAATTCAACTATCCATAACAGTTGGTCATTATTTTGTACAATCAAACTCGTTTAGATCCCTCCCGCAATGTGGGGAGAGTCCGAATAGAATAATGGCGCGGTGTAATTGACGGGTCCCTGAAGTTCGGGGTAATTAATTTTCGACTCGCTCCGATCTATCAGAGTTTACATGGAATTAATAAGGATTTGGGAAGGGCGATAAGCGTGCCTTTTTAGACTTTAGACATCGACCACACTTGCGCGTGGTTCAGGGCAGACCCCGCTCTCGAAACATGCCTAATTTGCATGCCAAACTTTTCATTAAAGTTATAATCCGCGCCATAATATTGGTAACTGTGCGAACAAATCACTTCTTGGTGTTACCTAACTCGAGTAATAAGTTTCAATAAGCTGTGATTACGTTTATATAAGCGATAGCTATACGCAGTGAATTAATAGCTGTCTTGGTTAGACTACAGGTTACGTATAATTAGCAAGTTAAAATTACAGTTTTAAAGTTGTGGTTCTGAAATGTTAAGAATATTGAATAATTATATTTGCAGCAGCTTGAGTTTATAAGTAATCCAAGGTTGTGTCTATAACCTGTATTAAATAAAAGAAAATAGTCAAAAAAAAAAAACAGTAGGTAGACACAATTTATGCATTTGATGAGTTCAAAAATAGCTTTTAACCATTTCATTAGTAATGTTAGAAAAAAGCCTTAGTGTTGGTACCTATCTTTTATATAAACCTATAGATTATGGAGCTTGAATTTTGTCATTGTATTAATTTCCAATAATTGTCTTCGTTTTTCTGTGTTCTCAAGCTGCAATAAATAATAATATAAAGATGAAAACCGGGGTAACCGTCTCAGACCGTTTACTTATTTCTTCATTTCTGTCTCACCGTCTTGTGTATCTCTTAATGTAGATAAAATAAAACTGTATCTTCATAAATTTTATTTACCTGCCTTATAGCCAATAATATTTTGCATACGCGGACTTTCGTTTATCTTAATATTTTAAGATAAACGTAAGTAATGTAGAGGGCTCGTACATATTTAAGTAGTTAATGTGAGTCTAACTTAGCATTCCGCGTGTTTAGTTATTCAAACGCCAGTGGACCACGAGTCCGTCCAGTTCCATACGCTAATTTGAGTCTCAGTCTGTAATCAAATTAGGCGTTGGTAGGTACTTGTAGACTACAAGTAGGTATCCACAAGACCAGTGTTGCTGTTGTAGCGCAATCCTTATCAAACTTTGATTGCTCAATCAAACGGCGCGGCGTCGTGTAGCCGGCCTGGAATGCTAGGAATTATTAATGCACTAGTTTGCTTTGCCCGCTCACCTTAATTGTAACTGACGGTCGTTTATTCACATTTCACATGTCCATTTAAGAGATATTTTGCTGTGAAAAAGTTATTAGAGCTACTAATGTTGCTCCTATAGCGGTAACATTGCGGTTTTAATTAACCTACAATTGTATTTTGTTAACCAAGCTTCATTAAACATGTTGCTGCGGATCGCAATAATTAGTCTCTATATTTTAATTAAACTATAGTTCTATAGGTATTATAAGTTACATAGTATATCGGACAAAAAATATTTAGATCCGAAGGATTGTGTTGAGTTAATTTGTGGCCGTGTATAAGCCCTTACATATTGAAATATTATTAGAGTGCATTCCGACTGTTGTCTATGATAGTCCCAACAAATTAACTTATCTTATCCTACACTTATACTACTAAGGGCCGATTTAACTAATGTCGGATAACTTTTATCCGAGGAATAATTTTGAAGTTTTGAGAGGTTCTGCATAGAAAATCTGTCAAAACGTCAAATTTATTTCAAATTAAACGTTATCCGACGTTAATAAAATCTGACCTTAATCCAAAAAAAGAAGACGATATTTATTATATATTTACCTTGTAAATACAACAATTTATTTTTCAATTATTAGAAGACAACTCTGTATTTAGTGGTAAATTAAGCCAATATTTGTACCTTCCGACAAAGGAATCGACATTTATTAGATTTACGTTGTCCGTGGAGAATACTCCACAAGGTAATTACTTAGATATTGCTCGATTTTTTTTGACTTATACATTTTCGACGGAAACGAGGGACGTAATTACTTCTTACGATACAATTTCCTTTCATAGCCCTTACGATGTCGACGGTCAAAAACAATTTATAACCAATATTGCGTGGACATCAAAGTAACCTTTTTTTGGGGATAAATATAAAGGTGGAAATAATGCAGTCTTGGTTGAAATCGTTTTCAATTTTAGATGGTATTGTTCAATGAATCATAGGTAGTTCATAATTGTAGGTTATAAACGAAACCGATCAATTATATTATTTATCAGTATCAGGTTGTGACAAGCATAATGCTTAATTTTTCTTATGTAGCCAGTGATTTCGCACATATTATGCAGTTTCCAATATTTAGGTAGATACTACAAATGATTTGCAGTTGGTTTTGTTCTCGCCCTCTACTCTAGGTCATCAGCATACTGCTAAAGAGTGAAAATCTAAAATATAATACTCTTTGTGCTGTAAAATTAGAATTCTGAGAGATACGTATAATTTTGCGGTGAAACTATAAACCAACTATTCCATACATAATCACTGACCCATTTAAGGGAGCCGCCCCCGAATCGTAAATAACAAGGCATCACGTGGTTCGAAATCACGACGACGTGAATGAAGAAATTTATTGCATTCACACAGAAAAATAAATGCGTCCTTATGATCGGGAAGGACTACTCGTAGGTATTATACCTATTATTTGCTAATGAGACACTTTGCTGGCTGTTGATAGCTTAAGTAAGAGATATAAATTGTATAGCTTAAGTAAGAGATATATAAGAATAAATTGACTATCTAACTATGGGTTACTGAACTATGTCTGCGTGCCGCGTGGAATTTTGACTAGTTAAGGCCACCAGTAATTCTCTGATTAAACAACCTTTTACTCGAAAAATGTACTGGAATTTTTGGTATACGGCTGTTTAGCGAGGGAATTTATGTTGGTGAACACTAGCGTTAGTCTGTCTTACTTATCTCCATAAACAAAATTTTCTTTTCGTTTTTTAGTATTTTAACTCGTAGTTTAGGTCTGGTCTTTATTTTTGATGCACCTCTCATTCAGGACATCTCTTTTATATGTAAACAAGGCGATTGGCCAATTTATTTAATGGTTGTTTTCACTTTAGTCAACGCTACACATGAAAACACCGATACCGGTATTGGGAAATGTCATATATTGTAGTCGGTATTTGTACAAACGATTCTTAACTATGGAATGAGTGCGTCGACATCGATATTCGCTCTGAATGGGGAACATGTAGAGCTCAACCGGTATCGCTCTGTTTGATGTTTGCTCCGCGTATATCGCGTCAGCGATGAGCAGAGTATGAGAGCGGACGGTAATATCGTTATCAACGACGATATCATCGATATCGAGTCGGAAAAACATCGAATTTTCACACTATTCAACACTACTGTACGCTAATGTGAAAACGCCCAATCTTTTACCTTTGCCTACGTTTGAAGCGCTCACGCTCGAGGCCAAGGGGCGACTATTGTACACTTCAAACATATTATATTTTTATTATATGTTACAAAAATAACTTCCAGGTTATTTGGGAAACCTTAGATGTTTTGCCTCCTTCGGATAAGCCTATACAAACATAAGTATTAGTACAAGTAATATTTTAAGGCCAACTTTTAGAAAGTAACCTTAGTCAGACAAAGGGTCGACGGGATTATCCCGACGACTACCTGCTTTTAATACAGGTATCTCCCAGTAGATTTATAATTTAACTTTGGACTTCTGATACACTAGTTTGTACACTATTCGCCTGTCCGATTCGTTTATCTTTATTATATGATGTACCAATAACATTTGTTAAGTATAACTTTTGCTCGAACATTCCAGATTTATATGAAAGATATACATATCTGTGTGACCTACTTAAATATTGCGTATAAATTGCGAAATCGTTCATGTTTACTTCCGATTAAAAAAGCCTCGGTAAACAAATTAGGTCTAGTACCAAACAGCGAATACATACCTTAACGACAACTACCGCATAGGGAGTCAAGTGCCTCGTTGATTTTTAAACGGGCACTGAGCTAGTTATCTCTACACGCGTAGGGCTGGTAACCACGTTAAAAAAGGAACCGTAAAAATCACTGAACTTCGCACGAGTGCGCTTGTTTTTATAATTCCAACTCTTTCACTTCCTCACTTGTTTACATTTTACCTTTTAGTGTATTCAGTGCTACAAGGTACAAAGACTTTAGAGTGAAGACAATATGGCGTGTTCTTGGATTATCTGGTTCGTAGCCTTAGCAGTGACGGTGGATGCCACACTGTACGACGATGATTACGACACCTACACAAAAGTATATGACTACAAAAATGCAGGTAATATTAACTATGATATTTTCTACTTTATTCGGAATTCCTTCTTTTATGCGACCAATTTGATTTTCACCGTTATGCTTCTCAATCGAACCGAATGGCGTCCTTTCAAATTGAGTTTTGTAACGAAGCCTTCAAGGCAATAGTCGCCGGAGCCTCTAACTAGATTTTCGCAACTGCCTAAAGGGAATAGATTTGAACAACGCTATTATATATTTAGTTCTCGGTCCATAAACTTAACAAGATATAGATAGGTATGTAGATTCCTATATTTAGTTTAGTTCTATTTGCTAATTCCCTGTACAACACCAACCTTACCACCTATTTAAAAGCAAGTCTTAATTCGGAGAGTAGGGTAGTTTTGAATAATACATGTGCCTGAAATGTCTAGTTAGACTAAAACACTAATACACTGTTAAAACGGAGCTGTGTTAGATTGTTTTAATACGATTTAGTACAAACATGTCTGTAAACTCACATAACATAATTTAATAATAGGTACGTAGATACTGAAAATATGGAAAACCTCGTAATTTACATTACACAATTATTCTGCTTACGCTGTCCTTCTTTTACATAGTAAAATATTTTTTTAATAAAGTCAATGTTTATCTTATTTCATATGAACATAATATTATACAGTTTTGGTACAACATGCCGACAGTATGACAGCACAAACAGTAAAATTCGTAAGCGATTCGCGTCGTAGCACATGTGACGCTCGCCGCGTTTCCGTAGCTCTAACGTAGCGCTACGCATGTAGAAAACCAATCTCCAACTTTTCCTACAACTTGGTTACGCGCACGAACTCAATTTCATCTCGGATGGGTCAACAAGGTGTCAATAACAGTTTCTGCTTAGTTGTCCACCTTAATACGGATGACATAATAGACACAGTGCGCTGTGTGAGAGTTGAGAGGCGAGTAACATATGCAAGTGCGCTCCAAAGCTCCCAGTTACGTCGGTAACGAATGCACTCATCGCTGTTGGCTGCAAGTAAGGCCCGGTAATACAATTTCCCGCTGCTCTGACGCTATTGCCATCTTGGGGACAATTTGGCCTAATGCTTGTGCATCTCGCGTTCGCAACGAACATTGTTTAAAATATTTCGCGAAAATGGCTGTAGTTGGTGGCGAGTTTTAAGGAAATTGAAACTTTAATACACTTTTTAATTCCACTTCCAACACAATGAAAGTGGATTTTCAACCGCGGAAATAGAAATTTGACCTCTTTAAAAAAGTTCGGTATGAACACACAAAACACGTACGTAGTAACCTCAAAGAAATTTCACAGCGACAGAAAAAATAGGTACTAGGAACCCGTTTTGTATACACGCGTACATACACTGTTTGTTACAAAGCTCTTTTGAAACATAAAACCCTTGTTCAGTCACCTGTATTCTTTTGAAGCTTGTTCATAAAACCCTGTGATATTCTAGCACAAGAAACACAGGTTAGAAATCATAAGATCAATACAGGATATCTTAATTTTATCTATTAAGATACACAACATCATGTGTTAGGCATTTTATATTTCCTTAAGGCAATATAAATGTTATTTATATTTTGTCCACGTCCATCTAAGATTCAATTACTTATACAAAACACTGGGCTGTCTTTGAAAGACACAATAAAGATTCAGCTTAATTGGCGAAACATTTCCCTTTTTCATCTTAGGTGAAGCAAGAAGCAACCGGGTAATATGAACGGGTTAAAAACAATTATTTACCAGGACATAATGATTGGAATTAAACCACAACGTGGAAAACACTTTATGGATAATTTTATGTGTTAATAACATTTCAACCTACTGAAGCCTTACGGAACAATACTATTGAGTCTATTAACCCTATACCGATACGTTATGTTCTTAGTTACCAAGTCCACTACACCAGTTGACAAGTTCAAACACAATTGTTATCGTCGGAACGGAACACGAAAACCAAGTGTGTGCGATTGAATGTGAAGACGATACGTCATTACATCAATGAGAATCGAAGATACGGAGGGCTCCAAAGGCAATTTCGCGGACGGCAATTTTTGTCGCCATTTCGCGTCAGAGTGATTTCATTCCACAAGAAGACATAGCCGTCGAACTAGCTTATCGGACGGGCGCACGCGACGTATCTTCGATTTACCCAGTTGTCTGGCTGCGGCTCAATAGGAGAGACATTTATAGCCTTTTCTTGCGAACCCGATTAGTGATTCACATCTCTATCGGCCGTGCAACAACTGCGTGTCTAAATTGCGTCTGGCAGGACCGTTCGGCTAATGGGACCGTACCCGACGGATTAATTAACTGTACACTGTCGAATAATCTCTTTGTTCTCTAGTAACGACTTGTATGGATACTTGCACAAAGGTTAATCAGCAAAATTAACTGCGATAATTGCCTATTAAATATTTGATGCTACATTCTAGTTTGGCTTTTGTGTATGCAAACAGTGGCATTACATAATAAATAAATTTGCGTACATATATTTTGCGGTATATTTGGTACAATTAGAGACAAATTAATATTACCAACGCTGGAGTATTGTACCAGCTTAGGTGTACCTATCACTAACTACATAGCAGTGGGACATCTCACGTAAAACATTAATGAGAAAGTTGGTGCGATAAGCTTCAAACAAGGATTGAAGCAGGACTGTTGAGAAGAAGCTCCCATTAACATTCCAGTGTGGAGATGGCAATAATGTGGGTGTTACACGGTGAACGTTTCACTCGAGCAAATGGCCGCGCGACTGGGATATGGGTATTCTGTTACGAATAGACGGGGAATACCGCTTCGGTTACTGTCATCGTGGTGGCTAAAGCTACTGATCTACCTAAGCTACATTATCCTTTATACGGACTGAACCCTCAAGATAGAAAATATTACCTCTTGTTTAGTTTTGCTTTTATCAAAATATATCTTGAAACTTATGAGGGTGCATATGACCTTCTAGTCTTTATTACGTTACTAGATACACACTTAGGCCCATATTAATAACTGACTTTCATTTGAGAGCTCTCCTGAGTGTCGTTTCGATATGATTCGGGGCAGATAAAAAAAATGCCAAATATAAGGAATTATAGGTACCTAATCTATGGCAGCGTGTTCTGGGAGCCAGCTTCGAGACCGACATGTTAAGAGTTGTTTATTAAATACGGGCCTTAGTTTACTACCACTGACTTAAACATTTTGCGAGAATTTCTAGGAATTATCACTGTCTACTGCACCATTCTAAAATGTAATGCATGAATTTATTATGTGTGGTTAATGTATTTAATAGGTATATGAGTTGAATTATAAGTCGACTTAAGTCTAATGTAATACTCAGGATTCTAGATATTCATTTTCAGAGCAAAGCTCTTTGTTCATGAATTCGTATTCGTGCTGAAAGTATTACTACATCAGGCGAACATTAAAATATAACAGCCAAGTTGTAAAAACAAATCACATTAAAGAGAATAAGAATTATATATATAACATCATAATTAATATGATAAAATTCATTACACGTAGGTACTTCATACATCGTAGAACAAAGATATCACGCGAAGTTTTATACTTAACTGTAAACGTGAAAAGATTATAAAGGCAGAATGAATATAAACGGTAATGCGGAGACTTCTATAACGCCGTGTTACTCTACTGCATAGGAACGTACCAAAGTTATACCCTAATAACGCGTAACATTAACGTTACAATAAATTCTAAGGTAAAATTAGTCAGCAGTTTGTAACTGAAGTGAATACCTATTGTTAGTGAAGTTTTTTACGGCGAGTACGGTGCGAAATACCGCTTTATACGTTCCAACAATCTCTGATGGTACTCTTGAATTTATCGCGAAGGTTACAGTAAAAGGGCTACGTACTCGTCGGTTCGCAAGGCGATATTATTCGGCGGGGGTTGCGTTTTGTTTACAAATTGCTTGGCGGCGCGTGCCCGCTCTGCCTCGCCTCGAATCACCTCGAGATAAAGCGGCTGCTGCTACCCGCCGATAATTTTCTTCAACCTTGTTTTATACGCACGTTGAACGGTGATTTCAGGCGTAAATGGATTGATCCAGTTTACGGCATCCCCCTGGCTTGGCTTAGGGGAATTAGAGCGATGCCGTAAAACGAATATAATAAACGTCGTTTGTTAGATTAAAAAAATGGTTTATAGTAAGCTAGACAAAAAAAAAATAAGTACATCAAATCGTTCTTGAGAGCAGTCCAATATATCACAAAAAGGGTTGTTTTATACTAAGGATGACTTTCATCTGATTAACGGGCAATCTAGAGAATTTGATTCTTCAATTTAAAGATTTTGAAACGGTTTGTGAAACTGTTTGGAATAGCATTTATAAGTTGTAGCGAAGTGAGATTGATATTAATTATTCATCTTAATAAATATTCTAAGGTGGCAGATGTTGGAAGGTGCGCAACCTATTTCAATTTCTATGTGCTAATAATACATCTTTTCTACATTATGTGTAGCTTAGTTCAATATAAGTGGAGATTAAAGACCCTCGGAAGCGTCATCGCGGTCCCCGTCACCTCTTCCAAATAAATTAAAAAGGAGTAAGATCCTTTCCCGGGTTTTACCTCGTTAAATATTAACATTTAAAAATGTATTCTTAAGGTTCATTTTACTCTGACGCTTAAGTTACAAAAATATTTATCAGGAAAATTACGTTTGGCCGAGAAGTAATGAAAAATTCACCCTTGACGCGACCTGTGTAACCAAACCTTTAACGATATTGCTGGATACTTTTGTCTTCTATTTGATTAAGTATGTTACTCTGTGGCTTTGGTCTCCATTCAATTAATTTAATGTTTTTTCATTACAGAAAGTCGCACTTGCACGCAGTCAGAGTTCCGCTGCAAGACAGGAAGATGTATTCCGCTGTCCTGGCACTGTGACAATGAAAAAGACTGCCCTGATGGTTCAGACGAGGAGCCCGGCACTTGCAGTCAGTATCAAACTTCATTGCCAACACTTACGCATTAACTTGAACGAGTAAACTTGCCAAATAACATACACTTTTATATTCCCTTTACTTTGTTCGGTACAAGTAATTTTAGTACAAATATGAATCTCATATCTAATATTAAACTTATTTTGCGCTGTCTAAACATAAAGTATTATGAGACCATACGGAAAAAAAGAACTAGAGTATACAATGTTCGTAGAAGTAAATTCTAAGAACAAATATTCAGTTTTTGTTGTACCATTAAAAGGAACATATAGCGACTTTGCTTGGCCACCTACTTAGTAGGTATATATTTGTGTGTAGAAAATAAGCAAACACTGTTATTTTGGCAAATTTACTTTAGGGTCGAGTTGGCAGTCAGTCGTCTATTGTTTAGACGTAGAACAATGAAAAAACAAGGTCGCCAAATGACAAAGCCAGCAAGGGTATGAAAACTGGTCGATCCTGTGATCCCAACCCGAGAGTTATCCCTTGTTATTAGAAACCGAAAAAGTTTTTATTAACCGCAATTCTGATTTAAACAATCTGCGCCCACTGCGGTAATCAACATTTATCATTTAACTAATATTTTTTCAGAAAAATAGTTTATATTATTCATAGAAATGTTTTAAATTACGAAAATATTACTTATTAAATATTAGTTAATAGAAAATAAATCATTATTCATTCTAAAAAAATCTCAATCTTAGGTACATACTTCCATAGAGATTTTTTATAAATCCTTAAAACCCTTTGTTTTAAATAGATTTTTATTTTACCGCCATATTTAATAATCTATTTGAAGTAATTCCTTGGTTAAGTACCAACATACAAACCGTACATTTGGCGCCAGGCGGTCAACGTAATGGCATCAATTCAAGAACTGAAACCGTAAAAAATAATTATCTAACGATTTATGAGCAAAGTTTTGAAATATGCGTATTTTGTCCTTAGCGGGGACTCTCAACGTAGATTAAAATCTTAATTACCACCAAGTTTTCAGGATTAATTTTATAATCTCTGCCCCTTACCTGTTTCTACGAATAATCAAAAATTGGGATCCCATTTCAATCAAAGTGTTACTGAGCAACTATCAAACAGTATTTAAACAAATATTTCAATAGTATTATACGGTTAACGAGACGGCTTGTATCCTTATGTAAAATGTCATTACAGAAATGTAAATATGGCTCTGTAAGTAAGTCGGTAAACGTAATGTGAAAAATGTGAATATTCACAAAGACGCGAGGGTCCCCAAATGAATTTTTGCCGAGAGCCTGCGGTATTTAAATAAAACACGTAATACGAATTTAAACATTCCATGGGGTGCGTAGAGGATCGCGTTAATTTATTTATGGTTGACACATGAGATAACGGACAAGGATAGAATGTAGGTACTGGTGTAAATTGGACTTGTTCGTGTCACGTACGGGCAATCTGGCATAGACCTACATCCATATTAGCTGTGTCATTCTCTGATAAGTTGAACATTTCGATCGATCAGCGGTTTTGGTTACGGTGGCGACCATGGAGTTCGGTCGCCGCCTGACGTAATCCCCAAACTCTCCACCTTGTCAGAACTTTCAAGGCGCGTAATCCTATTTATATGAAATACTTGACCGTGTTTTAGTTCTTTATTTGAAAGGAACTGTTTAAAAATATCAGAATTTCTTTTCAATATAATTTGACGACACGTTTGGTGCAGTGGCTAAGCGATTGCCTTCTGCGCTGCGGGTTCGATTCCCGCACGGAACAAATATTTGTATGGCCTACAGATAGTTGTTCCGGGTCTGGGTGTTTGTGCATGTGAAGATTTGTGTCTGTAAACGCACCCACGATACAGGAGAAATCCTAGTGTGGGGCAACGTTTTTTTTTAGAAAAAAATAAAATAAAAATAGAGATATTAGTTATGAGTTTTTAGGGAAAGTGAATGAACGATATGACAATTTTATAGCTTCATGTCGGCGCCATGATGGATCTAGCTGAAAATAGCGTCACCCTAGAGATTTGCGTTCTAGATATTAATATATCAGATCCTGATATGAATGTCGGTTCTACACCACACAATCACATAGGTGTAACCTAAATACTTACATTTTTTAAGCATTTTATGAATCAAGTTTTTTACGAATTTACCTGGTTTGAAGCACATGGAATGTTTAAAATAGATTGTCCCAACAAAGGACTATGTATGACATAAACGACTGCCCACACCATTATTCAAATGTGAAACGAGTAGAAAATTACGCGTTCGCTTTTTTCGTTTGTCGATCCATGGGAGGGTCACGCTATAAATCGCGATTTTTATCACAGACACTTTTCAATATAAGTGACCCGTAAAATTAACATGCCTTTTCACGATTTACGATATGTATGTAGTTATAATGACAAATCGTACCTTTGGAAATATACCTTGTTCAGGTGTTCTACAAAGATTAGCTAGATATGAAATATTACTGTTATTCGAAAATAACATCTTGTAGTTTTAATAGCATAATCAGCCCATTATTGTGTCACTGCTGAGCACAGGGCTCTTCTCAGAATGAGGATTTAGCCTTAGTGCACTATGCTGGCTCGGTGCGTGTTGACGAACTACACACACAATCGAGAATTTTTTTAAATAATTTCTTAGAATGTTTTCCTTTACCGTTAACGCAAGTGATAATAAAATTCTGAGTTTGAACAATCTTTCTTTCTAAAATCATTACATAAAAAAAGAAAAATATTTTGAACAAGTTTTATACAATAAATTATTAGTTCATTATCAGACCTAGCTTTGAAATGCTCAACTTTTTAATGTTATGCATTGTTAACAAAGGTACTTAAAAAGAGTTGATCCAGCGTCAAAGGGACTTTAATTCCTTGTTTTTCTCAAACTGCAACGGTGTGTATAAAAAGCTTGTGAAAGTTTGCGAAGGTTTTATTTCAGCGGAGGTGGGGTTATGGCAACCGCGAGCGTAACTTTGTACACTTAGAGCCACTGTAAGTCGTCCCACATAATGGAAAATCCTTTTTTATTTGGCAGGGACACGCAATGTTTTGTAGGCGACAATGTAGAAGGTGCTTATATATATCAAGTTTATATAGGTAATCTGGCTTTGTTGTCCTTGTTGACAAATGTATTTATCACCCAGGCTTCAAGTGTAACGTTATTTTCTGGGGTAAGTAAGCTTTATGGTGTCGTGTCCCTCGTAGAGTAGGACCAGTCCTAAGCTTGTGGACATCAACCCTCCGGATATTATATGTTTGTCGTTCGACGTATTATTCTACACATTGTTTACCTATATCGTGACAAATGCTACAGAGATAAATATGCTACATGGAGTTTACGACATTAATCATGTTTAGAATTTATTATCAAATATGAGGTCATTTTCGAGCTCCGTTGCAGTTTCTAGGTATGTTTATAAACGTTGTTTGAATTTACAAAATGTTACCTACTTTTTCAAACCATGTCCCTTTTTTGGCTAACTGAAAAAGAAGTCAAGTACTGAATTCGATAACTAAACGTATTTCACTACATCACAGTTATTTATATTCAACACAGAGACTACGAATTGTAAATAAAAAAAAACGTACGTCGTGATGGAATCAGTTCACCTGACAGGGCTCCATAATGTTCTCGATGGTGTGTGTAATCTACCAACCCACACCAGGCCAGTGTGGAGGATTAAGGCCATAATCCTTCTCATTCTAAAAAGTGGCCCGTGCCCAGCAGTGGGACAGTAATGGGTCGATTATAATATTTTAATGAAACATTTAAAACGACATCACTGTATCTATACTATCTATACATAACGGAATTTAACTTCTGACGGATCCCCAGCAAAAACTTTTCAGCGAGAGTTACTAAAGCTTTCTCAATTTGCGTCTGTTGTATTTCGTTAGCACCGTCGCAAAACAACATTACACTCTAATAAGGGGACTGTTTAGAATCATTAATTACGTTTTAGCCGTGCCCGTGCTTAGCATTACCATTTATTATTTTGCTAAAGCACTTGGCTAGCATTTTAAACGTGTTTGCTTTGTCAGCTTAAGTTGCTACTGATAGCCTCGTTTCAAGTCAGTCCGTTTGCCAAGATTAATTACATCAGCGTAAATTGTTTATATTGCGAGCCCCCTGATTTATTTGTGTCTGATCGCAGATAGTTTTAATGCTATTAAATTGTTTGCTCCTGAACTTAAAGCTACTGCAAATAGTTTTGAAGTAAAGCGCTTAAGGCGTAACGTTATCGGCGCTTAATATTGCCAAGTTATTGGACGGCTTAGACAGTAAAGTCGATATCATAAAATAAACCCTAATAAAAGAGTAGAGATAAAAAAAAGGAGAAAAAAGGGTTCATTGTTATGACAGAAATTCGACATCAATCAAAATTTTATATACAGCTATGCAAAGGCGTTGTCCAGAGCACAAATTTGTGTGCACAACAGGCCAGTGCATACCGATCTCATGGAAATGTGACGATGTGGCCGACTGTATCGACGGCTCAGACGAACACCAGTGCGGTAAGAGCATGGTTCTCGTGATAGATAAAAAGCATGATATCAACAACAATTGGCATGTCGGTATAAAATACACGTCATATCAGGGTTCGCTATCGTTTCTTAAAAAACGAGCATGCGCGTATAAAGGCACATTCTACGAACGTTATAACCTCAAAATTAAAGTTTCGTTTTTCGATTACTTGACAAAAATATACAAAAATAAAACCTGCAATTACGGTTAAACTTAGTAGTTCAAGACTTACAAAACGTAAAAGTAAAAAAAAAATATTTTTACAAGGACATCAAAGTAATTGGGTGTCCTAGTTCCGAAATTTTCGTCGTAGTATATTTTGCGAAAATAAAACAGTAACGAAACCGAAGGGCTTAGATGAAAGTAGGGAGGATAAGACCAAAACGGATATTAAAACATCCCAGGAGGGATTTGTGTTACCTTATCGTGTCGGTTTACATTCGCATCGTACTTAGCATGTGCATGAATGGGTTGACAGAGGTGAAGTCGTGCGGGCCAGAAGAATTCACATGCAGAGGGCGAGACGGCGAGTGTGTGCCGCTAACCTGGATGTGCGACGACAATGCGGACTGCTCTGACGGATCTGATGAGAAAGCATGCAGTAAGGGTTTTAACATACAATGCAAGAGTAATTACGTAAAGTACAAAAAATACGCTACCAAAGTAGCTAGCGTATTTTTTTTACAGAAGTTCGAGTAACATATTTGTGCCAATGAGTTTAGTCTATCGCATTCTCTTTCTTCGTCGCATTTTTAATGATAAACATGAAAGAGACAGCGCGGGACCTTAACACCATCAACGGTGGATATTTATTTGGTTCTCCTGCTAT
The DNA here is from genome assembly GCA_910594945.2 of Amphipyra berbera. NCBI lineage: Eukaryota > Metazoa > Arthropoda > Insecta > Lepidoptera > Noctuidae > Amphipyra > Amphipyra berbera. Next base: position 8,803,086 of record OU343122.1, on the reverse strand, counting down.
CATTTCTGTATATAGGACTGCTCGGAGTTTATAATGTGTTTGGATTACATAATTACTCCCAAATTGTTTATTCACAATTACACTTCACATTTTATACCTGGGTCAGCATTTGTAATGTATCAAAATTTACAAAATTATCATCAAAACATTTTTCACTCATTGGTGACATCAATGTGGTATCTAAATTGCGTAATCAGTTACTAGTTACATTGTGGAAATTGCATGATGCCGACCTAAATATATTATCTTCTATTTCAAGTTAAGATAATGTAGTACAAAGAGCACATTTTGATTTGTTCCTTGCGTTCTCAGATATCTCTGGTGTCCCGTTTACCTAATTATTTCACTGGCAATGATATTATTTCATTAACACAGTGACGTAAACATCATCCACTTAAAATTTAGAATGAACATGTTTTGATATAGAAATCTTAGTTCTATTGGACATAGTTCAATTTCGATTACAACTGAAATAGTTTTATTACCTTTTTGTCATTCTGAAATCAATTTAGTTAGGTATGTTCTCTGTTTGAGTTGTAATAAATATGTATCTTAGTTAGATTGCCGTAAGAATTATCTCTGTTCATTCTTGGTTCGATTGCCAGGTGTGTGCAAAACAAAGTGTTATTAAATTCTCAGTAGAGTTTAGACCTGTGCCTAATGGCAATGGACTTGCCCCTGATGGCAAAGAAATCAATCATTATTGGCGAAATGTTGTTGAACAACAGTTCTGCCAGCCTTCAGGGAAATACAGGCAAAGTGAATCCAGTGGTGAAAAAAATATTTTTACCTATGTACACCCACAAATATACGATCGACTTTTAACTATTCGTATTCGGTATTGACCGTATCAATCAATCATGGGGTCGGACCCAACTAAACTCCGTGTATTTTATCAATGCTCGGCTCATCCATCTATAAATTCTTATCTACTCACACAGAACCCGCCCAGTAGCGTGAGCGATGACGTTGCGTGCGTACTTCAATACACGTGAAGCTTTTCTTACGCCCGAAAGCCTCATCACGATTATGTCATCGTTTATCTTATTAGGTACCTACTTGATTCCTCAGAAAATTCAGCAATACAAACAAGCCTTAATACACTGGTTAAGTAAATATTTTAGCTTGTGGTGTCACTTCAGGATTCATAAATTATATTATCAGAATACACGTTAGGAGAAAAAATGAAATAAAACTGAAAAAAAAGTTGTTCCTAATTACATGTCGTCATAGACTTAAAACAGAGTAACGATATTTTTTTACAAAAAGAGATGTCTGAGAACTGTGGAACATGAAGGAAACATTTATATTTTTCTCTAGTTTATGAAATATAGAGCATGCCGAGAGTTCTTTTGCTTTTATATCAAATTATTCTCACTACTTTATTAGATCTGCTTAAAATGTTAACTATCTGAGGAGAATTTTAATTACGACTGCATTTTATGCGCAATTCATTTTAAAGATGTGCTCTTGGTGCTCGTTGTGACTTTGTGACTCCATATTATAATTATACTTGTTAGTGTAGCAGCGAATTGGAAACATATTAAACTCTGAAATTAGTTTACATTTTATAATAATTCGCATTGTTTTTTCAATTAACCAAACTTAGGTATCTAATTCATCAATTCGGTGTCCGACAATATTTATTTAATATTTGACTTATTTAAAAGGATTTTGACTGTCTGTGTCAACTTCATTAAGACGATGTCTAGTATTTTTAGTAACTTTTTTAAAGATTGAATTAATTGTTTTTTATGAATTAATAGACCTTTAATGAATTAAACATTTCGAAATTGTTTTTCAAAGTTGATAATTGTTGAATTTTGACACCTATTCACCCAAAACGCTTCTCTATAAAGGTTATATGAAAGCCATTGACGCGATAAAGCTACTAAACTATTTTACCAATGTTCTAATATGCAAACTTAAATGTATCCAATACAGCTGTTACACTTGATTTTGTATCCCTTTATTCCAATTTCTTGTGTGTAATATGGCTGGGGAATTTTCAACATAATTTTAGCTACTTATTACCTACTTTTACGTGTTATTTGGTCCTTTGCTTCTGTAATAAAAGATCTTTTTTAAATTTGATTGTTACCAAAACACTATTAATAAAGATAAAACATAGCTAAAATTGTCGTTGAAAAACGACCCATACACCAATACTCTCACAAATAAGTCTTGACCTGGCATACCAGATGAGACGTGTCGCTCGGACGAGTTCACTTGCGGGAATGGCAAGTGTATCCAACAGCGATGGGTATGCGACGGTGACGACGACTGTGGAGACGACAGCGATGAGGTCAAATGTCCTGCGCCGACATGCCAGCCACAGACGCACTTTTCTTGTGGGAATGGACACTGCATCTCGGCGTGGTGGCGCTGTGATGGAACGGAAGATTGCCCCGATGGAAGCGATGAAGTGGTGAGTTTTTGAAGCTGTTTTAAGGTTAATGCCAATTAGAAGCCAGCTAAGAAGATGGACAACATAATTTTCTTCCATCTCTTTCTTGTTTTACCTGCAAGTAAAACATAGCATAATTTTTAGTATAGGCGGTGCCCATTAACTGCCTCGTTGGTCTAGTGATTGCAAGCGCGACTATTGATCTTGAGCTCCAGGGTTCGATCCCCAGGTCAGGCAGTGTTATTGAGTTTTGCCGTGTGGCATTCCTCAGTAGCAGCCCGGAGCTTGTATTAGTGCCCGGTTGATGGCAATAGACTCGACTCTTATTACATGGGACTTAAACATAACGGCGAAATGAGGGTGTTACTAAGCGCCTCTGCCCAACCTTTCGGGGAATACAGGCGTGATATTATGTTTATGTGTGGTGCCCAATAGAGTCGGCGCCATTTACGTGTTTTATTATCGTATTTACATTAAACGACTGGCGAGAACGGCTGAATTTTGACTGCTTAATATGTCCTGCATGTCGTGTTGGCAACGATTTTAGGGCATTTAAAACCAGAATATTAATTACTAGCTGTGTCCTCACGGCTCCGCCCGCGTAAGAAGTTTTATTCCAGTAATAAATATAGCCTATGTTACTCAGTGATAATGTAGCTTTCTAACGGTAAAAGAATTTTTGAAATCGGTCCAGTAGTTTTTAAGTTTATTCGTTACATACAAAAATACAAATCTTTCCTCTTTATAATATTAGTATAGATATAGACCAAGCTATACAGTATGAAATTATTTTGTTATTAATACATAGATGGTTGTTGCTGCATACCAGATTGACTTAATCCCATCAGTTACTTGATAACCCGTCGGAAGTGATAGTGAGGTCTATTCGCAGCGAAGACCACCAGGCAGTTAATTTAATGTCACTCATGACCGCTTATCTGAAAACTTCACAGCATTATAATTACAATTGGGTCGTATCTAATCAATGGATTATAGTCATTAAAGAAAATGAAACCTCCCATGTTCTAGAATCACGGGTGGTAAAATAGTAGGTTTCCATAATACAAGGTGTAAAAAGACCCTTCACTAAGCCGTCAACTATGCATTCAGTACATCAAACTAAGTAACCCTACGCAAAAATTATCGCTGGGGAACGACTTTTTCTTTGGGTGAAAAATTTCGTTTTACTGTAAAGCTCAATGTAACGCACTCAAAACACTGTGCTGATAGATGCAATGAGTAGTAAACGGGTAATGGAGGTATTTCAAGTACATTTGCAACCTTCAAAACTAGTATTAAAAAAAAAAAGTTGTGAAAAAGTTGGAACTTTGACCTCCAATATCTCCGTAACTAGAAGGTTCCCAGGCATAGTCCAGAACAAAAAAATCATCGCAATGAAGTGGAGAATAAGTGCCTTTCGGCTTCGTTAAGGGTCTTTTTACACCGTTTATAGTCTGTGATGTACCTAAGCATTCAGCTTGGTTGCAAACGTTAAATAGGAATACCACGAATGTAAAATCTTCAAATAAAAATAAAACTAGTTAAAAAAACATTTTGGGATTGCCTAAAGGAGATGTTTCATTTTTGTATGGGACTCCGGCCATAACGTGTACCTTTTAGAAAAGCTGGGAAACTAAACCCTGAATAGCTTACAGTAATTTTTTTTTTCATAATATCATATGTTTTTTATGCACAAAATAAAAGTTAAAAATGTTTGACGTTTGTCGTGAGAGTTATGACAGCCGTGAGAGGTTGTAAAGATGACGTTTACCTAACCTAGAAATTGATATTTGTTAATTACTGACTGACTGTGACCTGACATTTTGAATTTTTCGTTCAGAAGTACACGTCAAAAAAGAAGAATAAATATATTTCTAACGATGAAATCGTCACACTAGCTTAGAATTAGTCGAAAAAGATGGCTAAGAGAATAATAATTATTATTAATTGTACAAGAACACATACCTTTCATATTTAACGTCTACGTGAATTATGTTTTGATTTGACATGATTTCAGAACGAAAGCAGGCTATGCAAACTATAGGACGCCATGTTGAATAGAATATGGCAATAATTGAAAACTTATTATATTTTGTGCACATCAAATCAGGTTTAAATTCACGAAAGAATATGTTTCCTCAATTCTTGGATTTTTTTCCCCTTTTTCGATAAATGTACATCTTATGGCCGAAAATGAAACATCTCCTTTCATCCAAATACCATAAAAATATCTCTGTTATTCTGGACGCTTCTAACCAAGCCAATTCGATTTTCAGGGTTGCGCAGCGACTCCAAAGGTTCGATCACCGTGCATATCATCAGAGTTTGAATGCAAGGACCGCATGACTTGCGTTCACAAGGCCTGGGTTTGTGATGGCGACCGGGACTGTCCTGACGGTGGTGATGAAGATCCTCAGCTATGCCGCGGCAACGTCACCTGCAGACTAGACCAGTTCCAGTGCAAAGACCACAGCTGTATCCCTGGGGCATTGTACTGCAATGGAGATAAGGACTGCCCCGATGGCAGCGATGAACTGAATTGCAGTAAGTTTAATCACATTATAATATTATACTTATCTAGTTATCAACAACATCTATGTAGGATCCATGGCAGTAGACACGCTATGCAGAATAAACGATATTTTCCAGTTACTTGTAATTCAGAAGCTACACCTGACTTTAAATACACCAATTTCTCTAGAAATAACAATTGCATGTCTCAGTTGACATCAAAACTAAGGCCCGGTATCCACCAAAGCGGAGAGGAGAGGAGAGGAGATGAGAGGAGATGTGCTGCGAAGCTGGCAGGTTATTTCCACCAAAGCGGAGAGGAGATGTGAGCTTTGTGTAGCAGAGATGTGAGCTGTGAGAGACCGATAGATAGATGGGGAGCGGGGTGCGCGAGCGCGAGCGCCGCCCGGACGCCCGACTAGACACTTCTCCGCTCTGCCACGCCGCTTGGTCGCTCGCTGCACAAAATTCTATAGAAAAATGAGACATCTCTCCTCTCCGCTTGATCCATTTCCACCCAAGCTAAGCAGAGAAGAGATGTGGAAATAAAGAAATCGGATTGGTTTATTCAAACACATCTCGTCTCGTCTCCTCTCCTCTCCGCTTTGGTGGATACCGGGCTTAAGTGATGATTAATTAGTTTCAAAAGTTTTTTATAAACGAAAACTTGCTAATGATTATTTAACTGTAGTAAGAATTATAGAGTAGATAAAACTGTAAAGACTATAAGTTTAGAACTACGATTGTTGGGTTCTACGATAATTCATTTCAAGGTACCAAAATATTCATTCAATTTTGTTGTTGACTGTACGTAGTAACTGTGTAAATTTTATTGGTAGTTATCATAATATAGGTGCTCGCTGATCACAAAGTTCTAGTTAACGATACCTATCATTCTGAACGACTAAGATAATTCCACAAACAAACGTATAATGTTGGAGTTACCATCTCGCTATACGACATGGGTAATTATCATACTACATACACAGCCAGTAATTTTCGGGCTTAATTTCGTCAAGCAGTTAACTTTGATATGATTATCAAAGTTAACTGCTTCAGTCACTGTAAGAAACACAAACTAGATTTAACAATTTAACGAATGCTTCATTCTAAGTACTAATTTTACATTTCAGCAATACTGAAGACTGTATGTGACAAGAAGACAGAATTTGACTGCGGCTCTGGCATGTGCATACCTCTCTCAAAGGTCTGCGACAAGCATCCAGACTGCCCCAACTTTGAAGACGAACCTCGAGATAGATGTGGAGAGAATGAATGCACTAAGAACAATGGAGGTTGCACGCAAAAATGTGTGGACACTCCTGTCGGATACTACTGCGATTGTGACAAAGGATACAAGCTTGTGGATAACAGGACCTGTGAAGGTAAGAGACGTTATTAAAAAAAAACATGTATCATCATCACCATCATCATCGATCATCCTCCACGGAGTTTCAACAAACTCTTCGTCCTCTTTAAAACATATCCTGTGATTATTTAAAAGGAGGTAGGTAGCCACATTGTAACCATACCACATGGCGACGGTTCTTTATTATTTTTAATACAAATAGATCTTGAAGATAAGGCACCTGAAACATTTCTATTTTTGCCAAGCGATGATTCATAGAAAAACTCGTAAGTACCAACCTAATCACTTGTACAGTAACAAGTTAATTAGTCAAAGTTAACCTATCTGATTATGATTATATCGATACAAAACAATACCAAAATGGAATAGGTGATACACAGCTTATCATAAAAACATCAAATTCGTAAGACTTTTTCTACGAATTTGATGTTATCTTGTATCTGTTGGAGGAAAATTCGGCTTTGTTCAATTAGGGTCTTCAGTATCCACTTGTGTTGTATTAATATGTATCTCTTTGGGGCATGATAAGAAAATACAGCGATTGATCTAATAAGAAGCACTCTTGTTGTTGTTTTTACAAGAGTGCTCGTAAGATCAAAGTGTAGGTAAGTCATCAAATCAGCTCATAAACATCCACTACTGAACATGACTCTTGATTTAATCCACATAAAGTGACTAAGGGAAACGAGACTATTTATTTGCACAGAACAACTCAGTAAGCTGAAGTATTTCTTTGAAATGTTAATGTGAATTTTCCCTTAAATTTTAATAACAAACTTCGATTCCATGACTACAATATAAGTTCAATTTTCAGACGTCGACGAGTGTTCTGACCCCGGCGCTTGCTCCCAGATGTGCATCAACGAGAAAGGCACGTTCAAATGCGAATGCCACGCAGGGTACGCCCGCGACCCTCGTGACCGCACCAGGTGTAAGGCAACGGAAGGCCATCCGTCACTTCTGTTCGCACGGCGATTCGACATCCGCAAGATCAGCCTTGATCACCACGAAATGGTGGCGATCGTCAACGATACAAAGTCAGCTACTGCGTTGGATTACGTGTTCAGGACCGGAATGATCTTCTGGAGCGATGTTACGGATGAGAAGATTTACAAGTTAGTATGCTAAATACTAACATAAAGAACTCCTTTATCTAATGTGACTATACAGAAACTACAGAACATCACGTGCTACTATCCTTGTCCCTTTTTATTCTTCCACATTCATGCTACATTAATTTAATTGTGATAAAATTTACCTATATTACAATGTGATTATCATCAAACATAATTAGGAATCCCGATTAAATCCCGATTAAACCAGCTTTCAGTCAATAAAAATACATTGAAATCGGTTTACCCGTTTGGGAACTACCGAAGTCACAGATAGATAGACAAAATTTTTGCGTCGGGGGTTAAAAATAATACTTTTCAAAGGAAAAAACAGATCTAAAGATGATCATCTTTTGACGCGTATTTTTTGTTATATAAACTGTAGATCGTGAATATGATAAGAGATAATTTCGAGTTTATAAGGTTAATTTAAAAGACAATGGAAACTTAAACAATAATATTATAATAATTCTACCTTATACACTTTTGTTAATACCTAGTAAAGCTATATTCATATCACAAGGAGATAATAAATTACGTTCATGGTTTACGCTGTCATGAAATATTTTTTATCGTATCTGAGAATAAGAAACACGTCATATCAACTAATTGCTTTTAGCGCAAGTGTTAAAGAGAAGCAGTGATACTCTGTAATACATTTGCGAAAAATAAACTAGTTTTTAGTTAATAATTTTGTTTTATATAAGCAGCAAGCAGATTCAATTATACAATTATAATCCCCTAAACATGAAATTTGAGTCCGCAAAATTATATTTACTGACTACCATTTCTACTAGTGCGAATGACGCGTTTATTACCTACCTATTCGACAAAACGCGTACGCACACTTGGACAGTAAAAAAAATGGAATTCCCATACAAGGTTCTGCTTTGTTAAGCAAAATAAGAGCCATTCCCACGAACCCTATAAATATGTTTTAAAACTTATACCTAACTGCCTTAACTTATTATTCTTCTCTCTCAGGGCACCAATTGACGAGGGCACACAACGGACAGTCGTGATCGGCGACCAGCTGATCACATCAGACGGGCTCGCAGTCGACTGGATCTACAACCATCTGTACTGGACCGACACCGGCAAGAACCACATCGAGCTATCGGACCTGCAAGGCAACATGAGGAAAATCCTCATTAGGGACCAACTTGAAGAACCTAGAGCTATTGCGTTAAATCCTCTGGATGGGTAAGTACCTACATACTGAAACATCATCATTATCAACAGCCACATACTACTGCTGGACATAGGCAGTGGCGTAATCCGCTCCTGGTTCCGCTTGACGATATACCCGCAGTCACGGTTACAGTCTTCATATTCTGTATAAATAGGGTGTAAACGGAATCATGTAATTCCTGCAAACCTCGTGATGTACTGCTGACATAGATCAACCCTGAATGGGATAATTTTAGATTCAATAAAAAAAATTACAATCAGTAAACATACGTACTTAGCGTCAGGCTTTTAGCGCTCCGAGTTAAATGACCGCGCGGCGAGCGATAGCAGCGCAATTCGCTCGGAGCGCTAAAATGCCTCACGGTAAGAACCCATGTATACGTCTTGTATTTTTTTTTTTATTGAATCCAAAAGTTTCCCTTTCAGGGTTAATCTATGTTAGCAGTACATCACAAGGTTTGAAGGAGTTACATGATTTCGTTTACACCCTGTAGTTACGTAGTTGCCACGCAGTCCAACCAGGTTGACCGAAGCAATACAAGATAACGTATATTACTTATTCATAAGTACGAGGGCACATTATGGGAGCATTACACTGTCTTTACATCATTATCTATATTACATTAAGGCTGAGGCTACAGTAGGCAGCGATTTGCGATGCGACTGGAAGACCGAAACGAGAAAAAGATGGTATGGCTACATTACAAGCGAAATTCCGGCGTATATTCGGCGATGACGTGGCTACAGTACACATGCTCCACAACAGTTTACTATACGCATAATGTAGCCACACGCATACCTATTTAGTAGCACTATTGAACTAGTCGTGCAAGTGAGAAATTTTCTAATAAATTCGCCTCAATTTCGCTGATATGTTGATGTGGCCGATGCCGTGATTACAATAATGTTGTTCCTATCGTATAAAGAAATCAAAGATTGCTAGTAATATTTGATGTACGGTGTAGCCATATACGTGAGCATTCATTTACTTGTTTTAATCCCTCATGTGTCGCAGGTCGCGTCGCGGCCTAATGTAGCCTCAGCCTTACAAATGAGAAGCGATTTCAATGAGTAAAAAAAAATTACTGAACTCATCTATCATCGGTCATAAAGTAACTTTAATCAAAAAAAGATCCAGGAACACAACTCCTTCCTGTTTTCAGAAGCCTCTTATTTTAGAGACATATTTTGGTTGATAGTGTAGGCGCACTCTAAAATTGATTTTAATGTTAGGAAGTATTTAGATTCTAGGTCAGTAGTATCACTGAGGTAACCCGATTTTTTAAGTCATTAGTTCTTGATAAAGGTGTTACTAAGAAGTAACTGTAATTAATCGAATCTACCCATCGTAGTAACAGCTGCTGGACATGGCCTTTTTCAATTTACGTTGCAAGTAAAGTGAACTCACGATATTTGTACTGCGAAATATTTATCGTACTAGAAGATAATTAATTACACACAGCATAGAACATTATAAGCATGTCATTGCTATAATTTCGCTTTGCCCTTAGATCACGACAATAAACGAACCGGAGAGGATATTATTATTGCTATAAAAAATTGCATATTCTAACTCTATAGGTACGTAGCACAATTATGCAGTGATTGCGGTGCTGAACGAACATAACATCACGCCTGTATTCCCCGAAGGGTTGGGCAGAGGTGTATAGTAACACCCTCATTTCGCCGTTATGTTTAAGACCCATGTAATAGGGGGCGAACCTATAAAAACACAATAATTCTTTAACCAACGCGGGGATCGAACCCAGGACCTCACGCTCAGCAGTCGCGCTTGCCACCACTAGACCAAGCAGGCAGTTGAATGCAGAATGAATGCGCTGCTTAATTGTAACTTCGGATATATATTTCAAGCTGCACGCTTGAATGTTTACTCATATCGATTGTTTCAACGATTATTATCGTTTTATCATACCTAAGTATCAATTTGTATATTTCAAAGGCTGAACTTGACTTTGATGAACTACTGGATGGAGTAACTTATTACACTGTGTTATTATGTTTTTAGTACAAAAGTGAATGCTGGTGGTAATTTTCCTGATATGTTGCCATGTCACTGTGGACACATAATTTGGTAATATTGCGCTATGCTACTACAACAACCACTCAACCGCTTATCTACCGAGGCGACTATCTACAAAGCATTTTTTCTTTTTTGGCAAACAGTTGTCGAAAAATACTTTGTGATGATTTGGTTAAAAAATAACATTTATAATTGAAACATCATCTAACCTTCTATACAAATTAGAGATAAATAATTGGACAACTACAGAATATCACATTCATCTTTTAACCAGAGTCTATTGAAATCAATTACATATAAATGTTAAGTAGGTATTTGACTGAAGGCAAATTTGATCAATTGACAAAAGCATGCTGGTTTATTTCGGGTCGTCGTTATAGTATGATAAATATTCAATGCAAATCATTATTCGTTGATACAAAAGACTTAGTGGAGTTTTAATCGATATAATTTGTTATTCAAAATTGCGTTATGCCTTTGATGATGTACCTAGCTTATTAACACATCATAAAAACCGGAGATCTTCTACGGTAGTAAAAAATATCTGTACCTATCTATGGAGTTTTCCACGTTTTTGTATCAGTTAGCATGTAAGCACAAGACTCAATTGAAATGGTATTAAACAGTTATAGTGTTGTTTTGAACGAATTGAATGTTAAACAAATTTTCATTTAAGACTGTGTTTAAGTAACCGAATATAATGTATGTGCATATATTGTTATATTTTAATCCTTTATTCGATATTCATGCAAAGTAGAACGGGTAAAGTTACCTAAAATGGTTAATTAAATATTTTAACAATTTATGATTTTCTTAAGCTGGATGTACTGGACGGACTGGGGTCAAGTGCCGAAGATCGAGCGCGCCGGTATGGACGGCTCTCACAGGCAGACCATCGTGTCCTATGACGTCAAATGGCCCAACGGCCTTACACTGGACCTTGTGCGCAAACGTGTTTATTGGGTGAGTGGCCACTGAGACTGGTAAATTATAATAAAATAAGCTGAATTCATTTAGTAATGCATCAAAGGACGGTCGTCTACCTGTCTTACTAATATTAATAATGAAGAGAAGCTTGCTAAGAGCTTTTTAATTTTACATCAGAACCTTGACTGACGCGAAGTTGTCTATGAAATAACATAGGAAATAATTTAATCCTATCAGTTTTAACAATATTATCATCCTCCTCAAATAAGCTATTTGAATAACAACAATGTTTAAATGTATGTGGTCTTTTATGTCTGACTTTATTATCAAAATGGTTATTAAAACAAATGACGTTTGCACATCAGTTGACATTCATCACAGGGCATACCACCAAAAATGAGATACAGGTTTGAATAATAAAAGTACCAACTGATTTTTTATTTATGTATTGTTTGCTGATGATTATGATCAAGTATGAATATAATTATCTTTAATTACTTTATCGCTATTATCTTACTTTGACTCGTGCAGGTGTAATATATTTTAAATTATTATCAAAACCAGACAGAAAAAGTATTACGATAATTAGAAAATTCATTCACGTTTTAATTTGATAAGTGGATTAAACTATTTGATGGTTATTTTTATGATCGATCGACTTTTTATTTCACACTTATTTCCAATGGAAAATTTGCATACACTGATCCTCATTATTGTGTTCAGGTGGATGCTAAGATGAACATGATATCATCGTGCAACTACGACGGTACTGGACGCAGGGTGATTCTGTATTCCACTGACGTGCTACGTCATCCTTTCTCCATTACCACGTTCGAAGATTGGGTCTACTGGACTGACTGGGACAAGGCCGCCGTCTACCGCGCCAACAAGTTCAACGGAAAGGACATTGAAGCTATTACTCCCACACACAACGTAAGTTAAATGCAAAACCGTTGATATGAGCGATTGCAGGTCTATTAGCAGGGAAGTAGATTATGAGGTCTGACCGAAACAAAATTGGAGAAAGACTCAAAATAAAAGAAATAAAAGAATTACGTCCGATTAATCAGAACGACAATATGGAACGATAACAGATTTTCTCATAAAAAAAAACCACTTAAACATCAAAAAGTTTTAGTAGGTAATAGTCGAATACGTAAAATTAACCTTCTTAGGATTAACGAGTTCAAAACCAATTGTTTATGCGATATTCGAATATCACCGATAACAACTCTTCGGATAGCCGCCGATCCGACATTGACTTTTTATTTAACTCTTGAGTAGTGACCGAGAGTTTTAAAACATCATATTTTAAAAAAATTACACCACCGCTTGGCCGTTGTCTCCACACAATGGGTGTCTGAAGATGGACGGCGCCGCCGAGGTCAGCCCAGAAACAAGCGGCGTGATAACCTGGACGCGTAGCGCGAGGGCTGGTTTGAGGTGGTGTAGGAAGAGAATACATGAAAAGATTTGGGGGAGGCCTTTGCCCAGCAGTGGGACAGTATAGGCTGAAAAATAAAATATGTAATACTTAACATAACATAATTATGTTCATTCAATCCTATTTAGTTTATGTTCCTACAATATAATTATAATCTTTCTTTCAAAATCGACCATTGACGTTATCGTTTTTTCTTTATTGTTGATTTGGCCCGCTCTTTGCCTCGATCTGGCCTGATGGAAAGCGACATATTGTTTTAAAAATATAAAAAAAAATTGTCAGAATAAATAAATTGAAGCAATTTAAATTTTAAATGACGATAGCTAACACAATTATGAATAATAGCCCGTAACGAATGTTGGCCATTTTGTTTATCGATCAAGAACTTTAATTCAATAGTTAGCACTTGCAAACGAACAAAATATATTATAACGCCGCTGTAAACATTGCATTATCGTATTCCATCATTATATTTATGCAACTAATTCAAATATATGGTCAATAGTTTCTGAACTAAGAGCAGTCTAAAGAAATCTTTGTACAACTTCTACAACAATTGCGCTATTTTTGTTTTCCTTTACTACATCTGTTTTAACGATAACAGCTTCAAAATCCGATGGTGATCCACGTATATCACCCGTACCGTCAACCTGACGGTGTGAACCACTGCGCGGCCGTCAACGGCCACTGCTCCCATCTGTGTCTCCCAGCGCCGCGCATCGGTGCCCATTCGCCGCGCGTCTCCTGCGCATGCCCCAACGGACTAAGACTGCTTCCCGACAACCAGATGTGCGTCGAAGACAGTAAGTGTACTTTCATAATTTATTAAAGGTGCGTTTGCACTATACGAATGAATACTAATTCTTTGCCAGTTTTCTTATATTATTTTAGAGTTAAAGGGATGTCAGAGGAGTGTAGGTAGAATGACTATCAGCAAGATTAAATGTTTTTTATCTTATGCCAGCGAGCGTCCGGATATTGGTTCGCGTGTGAATTGTATAGTATGTAATGTATTCATTGAATGCTGCTGACATATTCGGCGCCGCTTTACACTTGCACAATGTGTGTCGTTACAATACAGTTACTTAGATTTTGATTGTATTTTAATACACAATTCAACAATAACAAGGATCATTCTACGTCTTGGTAATTAATGTCTAAACGAAGCAAAAACTTTAACAATTTGGTTTTTCTTTATTTCCTTGCATTTACATGGTAATTTTACTTTTTACCTTAGTATTTAATGATTTTTTTTATAATGATAGCGGATACTCGGCTGCCGTATCTCTGTATTCGAAAAAAATTATACTTTATACAGCGGCTTTGAACTCCGGTGTGAATATCTTTATAATTATGAGAAAGAATAAAAAAATGTCAAAACGTGTGAAAAGTCAAATCTTGAAGGTTAGGTGTTTAATGTAGGTACCTACTGTAAGCTTAATTATTTATTTTAATCGAAATCAAGATTTATTATACCTACCTACAATTTGAAATAAGCAACGAACATTTGTGTGAACATTTTCTGAAAACTGAAGGATAACATAGAGAACGCATTTCAGTTCACAAAAAAAAATAACAAGACTCGTGCTACGCCACAAATACAGTTCCTATTTATATCAATGCAGTTGTTTATGTCTCAACAACGTGAGTTCTTAGTGTGTCTAAATTTAGCACCTGCGTCGAAACACGGGGCTCTCTCTGTTAAGTAATAAAGATAAGTAAAATGTAACGACACCTCAGGGTCTTCAAAGAGTTACAGCTTCGAAAAACGCAGTTCCAAGGCAGATTGGCACTGAATCGACTATTTACATAGTTCGGTATTCAAAAGTAGAGTTTGTCTGGTATATGTCGTGTCGGTGGATTCTGCTACAAACTGCGGCTCTTTACTTCACCACGGTTTATTTTATAGACAGGTGGGCCAAGTTACAAACGATCCGTAACGTGTTGTGTTGGTACTTATTGAAACAATGTACAGTAATACAAACACAATGGGGATATTGTCCCTATGTTGTTGGTACAGTAGCTACTTTTTTCGCTTAGGGTTTACAACGTGACGTTCGAATAAGTCTGATTCGCGTTTTATGTAGATAATATGTAAAAAAAATAGGTAAAATAAAATTCGTCGTTTTTTTTCTATCTTTATAAATGGCTGAGAAATTGATGGCTAAAATTCGGCCTCTGCGCACAAGATTTGTCGAGGGGAGTATCAACATATGACGTCAGTTGTGTCAACATGTGCAAATATAATGTGGTTTTGTCCACATTATGTATGAAAAACCAAATTAAGTTTTACGGTTACGAAAAAAAATCACAAAGTTTTATTTTTTAAGTACACATACATCTTTAGTACGTATATTTTGTCTAAGTGAAGGATATGCACTAATTACAGCTCTTTACATAAAGCCACTTTTTTGCTAGACCTGATAACGAAATAAGTAGAGTTGTAAGGAGTTGTATTTTAGCATGAGAGCGCGATGCATAAGAAAATAATAAGGCGGCTTTCTTTAAGATCAGAGGAAACCAACTTCTATACATACTTATTGTGTTTTTTGTGGAAACGTCACTCATCCGTTGCGGCAACTTAAGTTTATTATGTTGCTCGATTAGAAGATTGTTTTATTCGATTAGATATTGTAGTAACGTAATACAGCAGGTGGCGAAATAAGTAAAGGTATTTCTTTATCTAAAGCACACAGCTTTCTATAAGACGATTAATTTAAATGCTCACTCGGCGTGATTTCGGATAGATCAAACGTTAATTGTATTAATGTCAGTGATAAAGCATAGTCGATTGGGATTCTCATTCAATCGTCATTAATGTATTGACGTTTTTACTTACTAAACACATGTTGTATTGACGTAAGAGTTTGTTATTTACAAATTATGTAGATAATATATATATATGTTGTCGTTCACCACTGGAAAGGGCGTACCTAGATTTGGGAGCCCAAGATTTTCTATACCAATTGTTTTTAGTTTTTACAGGAGCTCGTGGCTAATTACTAACCGCGTAGATCATACGATTTGCGAGATTAAGCTGCGCTTGCCGCGGTCAGTCTGTGGACGGGTGACCGTTCGTTACACATCGAAACCTCTCCGTGTCTCGGAGAGCACGTTAAACAGTCGGTCCCAGGTGTCATACGAATACCTATGACAGTCGTTACGGGAAGTCAAAACCCTGAAAAACTAATAACCGGTCTAACCTTAGGATATCGGCATTGCCTATTAACTGGGTTGCGGAGGTCTGATGGCAGTCGCTCCGTGTAAAATACTGATATTCACCCGCATCTGGTTACACTGGAAGCCAACCCCAACATAGTTGGGAAAAGGCTAGGCAGAAATGTTAATTTTAGTGTTTCTGACACTTGTTTAAAGAAAATGCTACGTAGATTTAAAAAGACAAACGCACAAAAATCCTTATATAATTGTTTGATTGATGTAATAAGATTCTCAAGGATATGCATAAAAAGTGATTACCATTAAAGTACCTACTTAAATGCTTTTATTTGCATTTTTTTGTTTAGATTATTATCAAGGGTGCAGCTTGAGCGGTAAATTCAATATTTCAAACTTGCTATGTAGCGTGATTTTGCACATTATGTTTTTATAAGGACGTCTTGAGTATTTCGGAAGAGGATGTCTATTAATTTTATCGATAATCAGCTTTTTTAGTAGTTAGCCAACAACTTTTCAAAGAAAATACTTACTACGTATTTTCAAAAACAAATAAACAAAAAGCAGAGATCTCTATACTCAAAGTAGCAAGCGTGCGTGATAAAGCACTTTACGTTTTTGTATGGATCTATACTAATTGAGTTGGTATGCCTAAAAATGCTAATTATCCGTGTAAAATGTAGTAAAATAATTTGCATAGAATGTCATAATTACAATGTACACTTTCCTACACATAGGTAATATCGAATTACCCAAGATCTAGACATAGATTAACGATAAAACTAATTGATGGCTAATTAATATAACAGGTAGTATGATTCAAAAATTAGCACGTGCAGATAAGCCAGAATAAACCAAAATTTAATTAAAATATTTATTAAGCATTGTACAAAACAAGGAAAATATTTTTCATGTAGTATACGCGAGTGCCTTTAATTTAGGGAAGGAAGTACTTAGATTCCAGTAATGAAAAAACCCAAATATCATGTGTTTTGCAAGACTAAATTAAAGCACTAATCAAACTTGTTTTTCCCCGTTAGTTAAATAGCAGTATAAACGATAAAATCTACGAGATTATGACTAAACTTCTAGATTTCACGAATATCATTAAATATATTGAATAATAATCCAAGGATGTTGTATTATGCAAGTTATGATGTCCAGTTAAACACATGACGTGGAGTATAATCATACTAATCACCTCCGTCATGGAGGATAACGGTTAAACAAGGAGTTTATTTTTCTAAAAAAAATCGGTTACCGTGGAAACCGAGTTCAATTGTCTGCGGCACTTGTACGACGGATCGATTGATGGAAGATAACCACACAAACTGCGCCTTCTTACTACTTACTTTTGTTTTCTTTTACTCTGTTTTCAGTTGAGAAATTGTAGTATGTCGCACCCTTAGTAATGTAAGGGCAAAAGTCGAAAATATCAACTTTTGGGAAAACGTGTTTAAAGATTCAGGGAACCCAATGTTTTCACTGTATTTTTTACAGTATAATTGCAGTGTTTGCTTTAATATTGTCTTTTTTCTCGTTCTGTGAAAGCCAAGTGGTAGAACAGTTGATATTGAGACCATCTTAACACAGAAACTCAAAAACTCAGTATTTCGAGTTGTGCCCTTACATTACTAAGGGTGCGATGTATCTTATTAGAAATTAGGTAAATAATATCAGTTTTGGCTTTACCTACTTTTTATACACGTTTAATGATACAAATATTTACATTGTTATGAGTATACACAACATAGATCAACTATTTAAGATGTAGGTCCATTCATTGCATACATTCAATTCTCGATAAAGTACAATTGAATAGGTCAATAAAAAAGACATTTAGTACGATTGGTAACGTTTAGTAATGATTGATTGAAACTGGCTTGATCAATAAGACGCCACCAAGTACTTAGGTACTTGTTACGTAGTGTTTTTAAACGAGGAAGTCGTTCCCAAGTACCAATTTGAAACCTTCTTTTAAAACATTGTCTTGCCGTATATGTCACGTTGTTTTCCCTTTTTCGCTTAATGCCCGCGTAATTTAAAGGTAGACATTAAAAGTCAAGGTGAGGAGAATGTTAAGAATAATCGTTCTGCCTAGCCTTTTCCCAACTATGTTGGGGTCAGCTTCCAGTCTAACCAGATCAAGATGAATACCAGTATTTTACACGGAACTACTGCCCTTATACCTCCGCAAACCAGTTACAGGGCAATGCCGATATCCTAAGGTTAGACCGGTTGTCAGACTTTCGGCCTTCTGACTTCAGTAACGATTGTGGGAGGTATTCGTAAGACACCCAGGACCGACTGTTTAACGTGTTCTCCGCGGCACGGAGGGGTCTCTGTAACAAACGGTCACCCACCTACAGGTTGACCGCGGCAAGCGCAGCTTAACATTGCAAATCGTATGATCCGCACGATTATTAATTACCCACGAGCCCCTCTCAATGTTAAGAATAACTTCAAAATAAATGGACCCTTAAAACCTACGACTTTCTTCCGAACTATCAAATTCTTATCATACCATCACGCGATTGCGTCAGATGGCGTGACATTAAAGGAAGACAAACGAGACCCGTAGAATTGGTCCTTGTAACGATAATTTTCGTAATAACATTGCGGAGACAAGGCCGCTAGAACATTGATGTGAATTTTAAAAATACTTGTCCGAATCAGTGAGCGCCGCCACGTAATGTGCCACGTCACACCATGACGACACATCGTACGATATTTTTTATCGGTGGTAAATTTGCGTATGACTGATCAGTTACGGAGAAGTTCCATGTTTTGTTTGGAATATACCTCGCCTACGCGTTATCTCATAATATTAATCAATTGAGTTAATCGTAACAATTATTACTCATAATTGTTTATAAGCAAATCGTTATCATGAGAAATGCTTTACGTGCAGATATCGCGTGTCGCGGCGATTTGTAATTTGTATTTACTTACCTACATAAATCACACCACAGAAATATTGATAAGTGGATAATTTGGGCGATAAGAGGATTTACAATTATCGATTTTACCGGTTCTTTCTTTTTATAGGTCGCGGAGTCATAATATTAATCAATATTTAAGTCGATTTCTAAATATAACAAACTGAGATAAGTTTTGAATACTGAAATTAAAATAGCCATAATCTGTTTTTGACTCTGGTAATCATAGACGATCTACGACAATGACTCACAACGATTTTTTTTTACCTGTGTGTGAGATTGTGACCTCACTCACGAGTGCTTATGTACCAAACAGGCCTACTTGATGTACTAGCGCTCGTGTGGAAACATAGCACGCCCAATAGTCTAACAGTTTGCGAATAAGGCGACGTGACGTCACGGCATCACGCCACCTTTTGTTCAGTGGTTCTACACGCGATCCGGCACGCCGCATGCGCATGCTAGCAACGATGTTACCTCACACTGGGTTGCTTATTCGGAAATTTATTTTTACTCTTACTAAAACGTATTGTATGAGTTCATTGGTATTGGTGAATGCGTAGGTACGATATAATGGAATCATGAGACATATATTTTTTACAGCATTATAATAATTATAAAGGTAGTTAATGTGTTGCCAGAAAGGCTAGATTTATAGTTATGGAGTAGAAAAAATCAGACTAAGAAATATTAACGAAAGACTATTTAAACGACAAAATTAATAATTTTAGAGGCAAAATTTGTTGAGTTAGAATTAACATGTGCATGATTTAAGAGCGCGAGCCAGATCGCGCTTAGTTAAATTGACAGAATGGCCCGGTGGTGGGACGTCAATGGCGGTTACACGCGACTGGTTTTCGGGCTGTCTCATTCCGTTTCGGAACTTGGTACGTGTCGCGTGTGTCGTGCCTTCGTGAAAATTGTTTCGCTGTGTGATCAATACCTATACAGAATACTACCCACTTACCAAAAATGAAAACAAGAATTTGTTAATAAGGAAGAATTTTAAGTTGTTTATTTAATAAAATCTACAGATGCAATAAAACCAGATGTGGAGGTGCATAATAAACCGACTATTGGTTCAAATGAAACTGTAGTAATCGAGGAAAAACCTGTAACCAGTGAGTATTTTGGAGACAAATCCAATTTTCGTTAAACCCGTTTACCTCCTTGATCTGTCTCACATGAGTTTGTTAATTAATCAGTATCGTGACGTTTGAAATGTTGCTTTTAAACTCGAATTCACTGAAATGAAAGTGAACGTAGTGTATAACTAACCTTGATTTCAGTGACAGTTAAATAAAATAACTATAGTTTCAGTTATTTGCTGTCGATTAAACGCCACGATTTTGATTAAAGATTGCTTCATGGATGGGTTGAATCATTTAATCACATCGTTTGATAAGATAAAATATCATATCGCCCATATAAACATAAGGTAATGGGTATCGAACATCACTAATATTCATCAGACCATCAACTAACAACAGTTCATTGTGAATGATCAATCAATATCTGTGTGTCTTCAACTTGGGATTCCTTGATTGATTTGCAGGGCATATCAATCTGCTAGTTGTCAAACAGATGTATTGCTATTTTGAATGCGAATGATTAACGGGAAAGCTTGACACATATGGTGAATTTAAAAAGAGAAGGGCTGAGCCTTCTCTTGAAGATTGGACGTGGGCTCTTGAAGAGTGAAGATAATACTGAAGCACCTGAGGAGATAAACGAACCAGTTAGTACTACACCTGTGGACCCTGAAGCTGAGCCAATGAAGGCCTATTGGGAAACTGATAAACAAGATCTGGGGAATAAGAATCAGCCGTTTATAGATCTGTTTTTGAAAGGAGTGGCTCTGGAGAGGATACCAGACGCCACGGAGGAGCCCGTTAAAGAATCTCATTATAATTTTGAAAAAATCAGTTTGGTTCATTTACCAGACGCCGTGAAAGACTTAAATATTGAGGGTAACGTATTATAATTTTATTTAATTATGTGTTAAGGTCGGAAACATCACATTTGAGATTACGGGAAGACACACAGATTCATTATGAGCTGGGTGCATGTCGCATAAACTTCCGTTTGTAACTACTAATATCTAACAAAATATACCGCAACTAACATGCTTCAAATTATTTGGAAACAATAGTACCTATATAGTAATTATATTTACTGAATATGAATAACGAGTATGTATCAATTATCCAATGAAATTCATTAAACTGATTGTCATTTTCCAATGTACCAGAATTGTATAAAATAATACGAAGTCACTCGGCATAAATATGAACTTGATACCAACATTATATTCTAATTTATTGTACCAGGTTTCAGGGTTTTGTTATGTAAATATCAAAACGTCTCGCATCCTGTCATGTTTTATTTGATGTGATCAGTCCTCGAAAACTATTATTTAATACAACATTACTCATATAATAAACAAAAAAGAACACATATGTAATGTGAAAGTAGGTTAGGATATTTTAGTTAAATAGTATTAGCTGGCACGTTTCATTGACACTAGCTGTAAATAGAATGTCTAGTGCGATCGGGTTAAACGCCCACTCAAATATAAAGTTAAATTGACAAATAGATGTAAGATAATTAAACCGACACTCACGCACTGTGTATCCAATAAACCTATGTGGAAATACGTCAGTCTTTAACGCCATTGTCGTCATTCTTCTTCAAAAGTTCCTTATTAAATTGTTGACAATGAACTTGTCAACGAGGACGAACGTCCAATATTGTGTACTTATTATGCTGTTCCAACTACCAGGAAGTTTACTCTTGTAAATGGTTTTAACCTAAACCTTCTTTTGTAATTATTTGCACCTTTACTTAGTTGATTTAACAAAATTAGTATCGTTCATATCTTCGCTTGTTTTTGTTCTTCATTTGTTTCTACGTTGCTTTCAATTTAACATTCTCGCAAATCACCTTCTTTACTGCTTTTTGGTGAGAGTTTCATTTTGTTCACAAAACCAACGCAACAGTTGTAATTAACGATTTCCTTTTTATAATAATAAAAAGCTTTGCAACGTATTATTTCTATCTAGTATTAAAAATCTTCTATTCTTCGTTAAACAATTGTATCTGTACCGTAGGTACATTTACAATTTATTTTGTACAGTCAATTAATTATCAATACGTAGCTAACTTTCGCTTCATTTGTCTTGCATATCAATGATCACGTTGCAAAGGTTTAACAGACAGCAAAACGTGTTACTTAACAATGTAATAACAATTACTTTTTTTTTATTCTAGGTGTCCCAGAAACACCCAAGACAGGTACGGGAATCTCAAGCAGCGGCCGCGATGCCGGCATGGTCGCGGGCGTTGTTGTGGCAGTAATATCTGGAGTTATCATATTGGCAGCACTGGTAAGCAACCTATATAGCTTCTAGAACTTACTACCCGAAGGTAGTAACGATAGTCATTGAATGACATACATTTAGAGGTGCAGATAAAAAGGTGACACCAAAAATATAGGTACCGTTCGAATGTTTATTGTTTGTTCGAATGTTATTCACAGAAATGGAGCGAGATTTTAAATGGATACATACTCACATTTTTTAAAACATTATACCAACCTAGTTCATGACCCGTATAGAATAACACTAACGTTTGTAAATTATGAAGAATCTGCAAGTTATGTAAATGTATTTACAATTCTAAGAAACGTGTGTGTAGTGAGTTTCTTTATCTCGAACATTCCAATACGTATGCCCGGTTTTTTAATTTATTTTTTAAATCAGTTGTGTTTGCATGTTTCTGGTTTATTTTAAATACCAAAAGAATAACATCGCGTTTCGTTTCGAAGAACTCGCCGTGTTCGAGGACTATCGAATCCAAGGATCATAAATAATATTTATATCCTTGCAAACTTAACTGAAGCTTTATCTTTAAGATGAATATACCTATAGGTTCCATGATACATGAAAGGATTTAAAATAAATTCAGTCACAATAAATTATGTCACCGTTTACCGGAAATCATTAAAATCTTAAAATAGATTAGTCACATTACCGCGCCTTAAAATAACGTAATGAAAATATTAATCGATCATAAAGGTTTATCTCGTAAAAGGTCCTTGTGGTAATAGCAATAATAATTGATTATGATTAATGTACACACTTGCACAACTAACCTGTACGCCGTTAGACGCAAATGTAAATTCCAACCTGTAATAGTCGTGTCGTGCGGTTAAGGAAATTTGTTGATTGTGTCACTAATGAACAAATTGCTTTCATTAATGTCTTAATGGCGTTAAATTGCATCTTAGTAACCGCTCTAATAGACATCAATTGCTTTTATTCCTTTGATGTTTTAACTTTTTCGGCCTTCGCGCGTATTTTGCCCAGATGTATCTTGTCTAGCGAAAATCACGTGTAAAATTAATGATAACTACTCGTTTCAGATCGCAGTGGTTATGTACAGACATTACGTGCACCGTAATGTTACATCTATGAACTTCGACAACCCAGTGTACCGCAAGACGACAGAGGACCAATTTGCGCTCGAGAAGAATGGCTACGCACCGGGCAGCAAGCTGTACCCCAGCACCGTGGGCGAAGAGGTGAGAGCGTTAACAGCTATGGAATGTACGCTTAACATACAAAACAGTCTAAGATAAGTCGCACGAGGACGCCCTGCCCTCCGTCAAGCCAATTAACGAGTTAGTTTTTCATATCACTAACTCAGATCTTCATTTTCATATATTTTTACTGTAAACTAAGAACATTATTTTGAAAACATCACTCTGACTTCTTGTGTACAATGAATTATACCCCGTGTAACTTGGCCAAAATGATAACGTTGTAAATATCAATGAAAACTAGCATTATTTTACTATAGTAAAGATTATTATAAGGTCTGCCTAAGACATTTTAAACTTGATGTATTTAGAGTTATTATATTTACTAGAGATTGTTTTAAGGATTTATAGGAAATATTTTCGTTTAGATTTAAAAGATTGTGGCAATTTATAATGTGCCAACATTTTTACCGCATCAGTATTAAATTATAGTTGCCAAATTATTGGCTCTAAGTGGTAGGTGTAAAATGCTGTAAATAGTCCCTTTTAAATAGCAAATATGATTTTTGTAATCTGCCTAATGCTTAACATAGACTTTACTAATAATATTTTACTGCCGAAATATTTATTTTTCATGCGTAAACATGCGAGGGCTTTAATGGTAAGTTTGAGTAGAATGAACGTAGGCGTTTTATATTGATTATTTTTACGTCACAGTGCGATTTAGTTGCATTCCGTTGATTCTTAGACATTTAGTTCAAGATGCTCTGAAATGTTTGAAACTATTCTCGATGACTAATGTTTATTTTCTCTTTACAGGCCCAAGAACCTCTCAATACACCGGGTACAAATGACTTTGTATAGTGTACAAGCTGGAAGTAAATACAGTATAATGTCATTGAATGTGAAAAGAAAGAGAAGGACATGTGATACTTAAAATAGTGTTATCCAGTGAATGGGACTTAAGCTAACATTTTTGTAGTAAACTCTAAAAATAGTTAGCGTTAGTGCAGTGAAGTGAAGCTTATTGGAACAAAGTTCTGTTTGCTGTCATGCCTCGCGCCGGAATGGATCTCAAAATTACGATTAATTTCATCAGCTGTCATATCACAATTTCGGTTCTGTACGCAGATATAGAAAAAGGTAGATAACAAAAGTTCGTGAAATTGTATGGAAACCGAGCGTGTCACTTTATTTACACCTACGATTACGTCAGCAGTGAGTTGTAGTGATGACAAATATTTTCTTCCGGATTCGCACCCAGAGAAGTAAGTACAAGACTTAGTGTCCGAATCAGAGTACCTACTCTTAAACGAGACGTGCACATGTTTTCAAGGCATGCAATAACGGC
Organism: Amphipyra berbera; assembly: GCA_910594945.2. Lineage (NCBI taxonomy): Eukaryota > Metazoa > Arthropoda > Insecta > Lepidoptera > Noctuidae > Amphipyra > Amphipyra berbera. The sequence goes on along the minus strand of OU343122.1, from coordinate 8,778,080 downwards.
AAGCTTGCGGCATCTTCCTTTTTCTACATCTATGTTCTGTACGTAAAAGAGATCTTGGTAATGCTTTTGTACTATTTGTATCACATTAGACGTTAGAAGGGACATGTTTGCTCTAATTTTCTCTTTACACTGTGAATAGTATAAACATTCTAAATATTGCTTTATCAGATGCCTGGTGCATTGTAATTATTTATATAGAGTTTACAATTTTTTATTCCACTTTAGTTAATAATGTTAATATTATACACCTATACAGCAATCTTAAACTCTAGATTTCCGCATTCAGAGAGAATGAAAAGCTCATGTTTCATAATGAAATGTACTTAGTTAGTAATTTGTCATGTTTTCCTAAATATTTTTAAAATTTGTACTGATTCTGCATATTTGAATATGAAAAATATCCAGGTATTCACCTAGATTGTTTTAAAATAAATAATTGATTTATTTATTGCGATTACACACTAGAAAATGTAGGCTAATGATAACAGAATAATAATGTGCCAATTTTAGTAAAATTTACAATTGTGTCGCCAAATTTTATTGATAGGTACTTGATAGTAGTTGAATTCTCATACGATATGTTTGTTGCGTCGGTAATTTATTTGTATTATATGAAATTGTTATTATGCATAGTACGGTTTTAATATACATTTATATTTTATGTACCAGTTGAGTTTTACCATCGAACAGTTTTTATGTATTTATCTACTTTATAGCAATGAACGCATAGTATTTGGAATGTGACTTTGTCAAGCAAAATCCTGCCAAATCCTTTAAATATAAATTATTACTCTATTTGTAATGTAATTCAATTACATTAATACATACTTGATGCACATTTCATACAATATGCCTAGCTCAATAAGTGTGGTCACTAAAATAAATTATTGTGTAAATATTGTCAGTAAAATATATGTAAAAGGTGTTAATACTATGTCTTTTATTTACTATTGTCTTTTTATTTAGAGTTAATACTCTAGCGAGTGTGGTCTTCGAAACGATGCAAATTGTTACCTATTTAATTAATAATTTATACTAATTCTGGCGAAATATTGTCTATAAATCGACTGCCAGAAGAGATCTGTCAAAATGACGATAGTGTGATAATGCTGCATCGAATAACAAAATCAAATTGTAATGTTTTTGTATCATACATGTAACCAAAACATTACTGAGAGATATTTACTTATTTACCCGACTATTGAATCAGTCGCATATAAGGAGACAAATAGCTGAGCGAATACGAAGTAAAAGATTTTATATCATCACGTGGTTTATTGTACTATTACAATTAGGCTACATGTACGGTATACAGGCGGAAAAAATACACTATGAAGATTCATAACGCTTTAACCATAGCGAGGTAAGAAATGACGAGCTGCAGGCCAGACTTAGGCTGGACATCCACCAGAGCTGTGCGAGGAAAATGTGCGGTGCGAAAATGTGAAGCGAGGATGTGAAACGGTGTGACCCTTTGCACCAGAGCTGTGCGAGGAATGGGTAATATGTAATAAGTAATATGTTAATGTGTACAAATGAGCAGTGCGAGGATAGGTAGCGGACTCTTTTCGAATATGTGGGTGGTGTGGCGGGAGCAGTACACATTCCTCGTAACACATTCCTCGCACCACATTCCTCGCAACACATCCCTCGCTCGCATTTCTCGCTTGTTTTGTATGAACAAAAACCACACTCCACTAAGCCCATATCTACCAGAGCTGCGCAGAGCGAAGCTAGGTAAATGAAGTGATTCTATTGGTGCTTACAAAACACATTCCTCGCTACGCAGCTTAGCACAGCTCTGGTGGATGCTCAGCCTAAGCCTTATACACTCTTATTAGCATCGTCATTTCTTATCCAACGTATCATTATTATAATTAGGTACTTATTAGTATTATAAATATTAATAAATTATAATTAAATTTAATGTTGGTAACAGTCCCACTGTTAATAACAGTTTCTTTTTGTATTAGATACCGTACATTTTATGCGAGGTTATTAATTTAAATTATTATTAAATTCACTTAAATGTATCAAGAGGAAAATTAACTATTAGATGACGAAATGGACATGCATCGCGGAGCTCTGTAGGTACCCGTACTGGCCAGCAATACAGTCGTTAATGGAATTCGTAAGTATACAATGAGTAACAACAAAACATAAATAATATCTCTACTATTTGGGTGCCTTACGTAAGATTTAACTATATTTGCTAAATGGACAGCAGGAACCAACTGTCTGCTAAGACCTAACTATACAAGGTTAGTCGGAAAGGGGGTACTAAGCCGAAAGGGTGTTAAAGTACCTATAATACGAGATAACTTTTGTTCTAGAACTTTCCCCAAAACTCGATAATTTAAGAGAAATAACTTTTCTAAGATTTCGTAATAAATATGCTAAAATCTGTCTATCCATAGCTATGATCAGCTGTGTTTACTATTTAGGTCATATTTGGGGTTACGGATTAGAAACTTAATGTTCTGCATTCGTAACTAAAGCAGATATGATTTTATTTTGAAAAAAAAAAAACAAATTTTAACATGCAACTAAAAATTATCGAATTTCGAAATTTTAACACTTGATTTAAAATACTCATCAGTGATACTTTAAGTGGCCCGCGGCTTAGTACCCCCTTTCCGACTAACCTTGTATAAGTACTGTAAGTAGGTATCTAAACGACTTTTGAGAAAAGTGGCTCCTGATCCGGGAAACAAATAAAGGGAAATGGGTTATTTTCTATGAAAATTAAAACGTTAGAAAAATTGTCTATTAACACTTGTACCGTGGTCATTAACTACATTAAATACTAGGATATATTTCAAATTCTTTTGGCTTAGTCAGGCCAAACCTAACAAGATTATAAAATGATACATCATTTTTTATCCTTACTATCAATGCAACAGATATCATAATCATAAAAATATTGCATGTTGTATTTTTATTATGTCGTTCACAACATCCGCATTATTATCAAGGTTTAACCAGTTTGTAGAATTCATTTCGGTTGTCAGTTTTCATGAAATCAAGAATTATCGATATTTTCTAAACAGACTAACTCGAGGGTCGAGGTAGGTGGACGTATCATTTACTTGAATATAATAAATGCAGGTAGGTAACAAATGTTAATAAAATAAATATTAATGCCAAATATACATAAGAAACGATTTTCAGCAACTGTTCATGAGTAGTTCTTCGCAGTTTTCAACAAGTATTAACAAAAAAGAAATTTTAAAGCCAACATATTTTAAGATCATAAAATCAATGTTATTTTTGGTTCTAAATCACATTATAAATTATATTAAAGTATAATCATATTATCACAAAATGTCATTCTAATTAAGCACTCTCATCATTAACAATCAAGTGATGTTCCTAAAATTAAAATACAATATTACTACTACAATCTAACTCCATACAGTCGTTAATCGCGCGGGGTAGGGATAACAATAACCTGCCGGGGTTGCGGTGCATGCTTTTGCGAATCCCGCGACCCCGGCCGAACGGTCAGGAGAAGGAACACCGTTGGATTTTAGCCGGTAAGAGTCCGGCAGACTCCCTCGCCTTCCCCGGGCGAGGGACATCCATGAGGATTTTCCAACGGAAATAAAACAAAAAAAAAGGGATAACAATAACTCTCCAGTTTTATAATGGGAAAAAAAACTAAAAGGTTAGTCGGGAAGGGGGTACTAAGCCGAAAGGGTGTTAAAGTACCCATAATAAGGGATAACTTTTGTTCTACAACTTTTCCCAAAACTCGATAGTTTAAGAGAAATAGCTTTTCAAAGATATCGTAAAAAATATGCTAAAATCTATCTGTCCATAGCTATGATCAGCTGTTTTTATAATTTAGGTCATATTTGGGTTCACAGATTAGAAAATTAATTTTCTGAATTCATAACTAAAGCAGGTAGGTATGTTTTTTTTTTTTGAAAAAACTAAAATAAAAATATTTTTGCATGCAAATAAAAATGATCGAATTTTGAAATTTTAACACTTGCTTTAAAATAGTCATCTGTGATACTTTAAGTGGCCCGCGGCTTAGTACCCCCTTTCCGACTAACCTTGTATAATTGCTATAATAAAAACTTTCTAATGATAACACAATATCAAATGCGATGAACCACTGTTTGGAGTATACACCGTACATTTTTAGTGGCTAGCAAATAAAAAAACTCACCTTATCAAGTTCGTATGAGAAATTCTTATTAGGGTTTCGTACCCTAAGGGTGCCAACGGGATTACTGAGCTTACGCCGTCTGTTTGTTTGTCGGTCCGTCCGTCTATCGGTCACAGGACTGTATTTTTTTAACCGTAATAGTTAGCCAGTTAAAATTTTCACAGAATATGTGTTACTATGGCCCCTATCATGGCAAACATTAAAAAGAATAAAAAGTCACTCAAAGGGTGATTATAAGAAACCTCGAAAAAATAAAGTTTCTTTTCAACATTTTTTGTTACTTCTCTGTCTTAAAAATGGTAATACATACAAGCGTGAAACTTAGTATGATTGTAGTACATACTCTATAGTTAAACAAAAAGTATATTAACAGTTATTACACAGACATGTGTGGTAGTACGGAACCCTTAGTGCGTGAGGTCGACTCGCACCTGGTTTTTTAAATTATTAATAGCTCTTAAACAAAAGTTCTTTATTTTGACGAGTATATTTATAGTTTTGCAAACCACTAAATATATACCGTGTATAATTACACTATGTCACTACATAGTACTTACTGATACTAAATTCATACAATACATAATGCTATCATTAACTACCATTAACTACTTTAATAGTAGGAATCTCATCGTCACTCACTCGTAGTTTCTTTTGTATTTGTTCAGGTTCCTTCATTTCTATATCGTTTTCCTTAACACCGTTAACACCATTGGTTATCTGAGGTAGTTTATAAGTGTCATACTGTTTGGTGATGTGTTTCTTGTATATTTGGAATGTATTCGCCGCGATGTGCTGCCGGGCGTGGCGGAACAGCTGATCGAAGTGATGGAGATTGTGGCTGGAAGATAATAGTATATTGTCATAGTTGAAATTGATCGTGTCATTGAAATAGAAATCTGGTATATGTAAGGAGCAGTTGGTGATGATTAACAATTAAATCCATAATTACCTATCTATGCCCTTGCCCTTACAATGTAACTTCAAACAAAATAATAGATCTATCAACCCAACTGTCATAGTTCAGTCAGTAGACTGAATTTAGGTCCTCTCCTTAGAAAGTCCAATCTGGTCGAAATGGATGTCTGCAGAGCCAGCTTTATCTTACTAGCCACTGGCATGGATAACTTGGGCTGACAAGGTGATGTATTTCCATCTGTCGGAAGTCAGAACCTTGTAAGTCAGCGGCAGAGTGTACTGTGCATATTAAGTTGACGTTTTGGGAAGTTGCACTTGTCCGTTTCGCCCTTAGACCCCAAATATAGCAACACAACCTTTAATTGTCGCTAAAATATATGCATGAGAATGGCATTAAGAAACTTCTACATTGTATTACATAGAAAAGGAGAATGAATTGTTTTATACTTACATGCTTAATAATACTGACGATAACATCTCTCTTGTATTTAAAAGATGATGTACATATGCACGTGTATGTTTTTTACAAGTTAGACATTCACATCCTGCTAATAGTGGGGTAAAATCTTCTCTATACCTGAAATAAGAATATTTGATTGTTTTATAATTTGTTTACAACATTGAACGATAGATAATAATTATGTTGTTTGTAGTTAGTATCAACTTTTTACCCATACAGGAAATTGTTTAACACAAAAAAATTATGATAAACATCAAACAACAATTACAATAAAAACATTGGTTTTTATACATCCAATAATAGATTTAGGCTGCGTTCAGACGACACGCGCCCGTTAAGCGCACGCCACGCGCATCAACACCAGCGTCTAACTAACTCGCTTTGAAATTTTTTGTATATAATTTGAGTCATAAGACACATCAATAGATCTCAAATTGTATTTATCGAAGCATGGCATAAGGCGGGCGCGAGGCGGACGCGAGGCGGGCGCAAGGCGGGCGTGAAGCGGGCGCTTGGCGTGTGCGGTTGGACTTCGATAAATGCAATTTGAGATTTATTGATGTGTCATAAGAATCAAATTATATACAAAAAAATTCAAACCGAGTTAGACGCGGGTGTTGACGTGCGTGGCGTGCGCTTAGCAGGCGCGTGTCGTCTGAACGCAGCCTTAGGTAGGTTTTCTTTGAGGTTGGAATTATTCAACAAGTCTTATTCCTAAAAATAGGTTCCGGTAAATAAGAATATGTTTTTAAAATAATTAAATGCTGCCTCTACACGGTTGTCCGACCCCCGTACTGATCGTCCAACCGTCCATGTGTAGAGGGATGGTTCTTGCACGTTAGGGAGCCTTCAAGTATTACGTAACGAATTTTGGGGAAGAGGGGGGGGGGAGGTCTTCTGAAACGTTATGATCGGTTTTGAACTACGCGTTACAGTTTTTTTTCTCAAAATTTCAAATGGAATTGACCACTTGATTTTTTTTTAACCTTCACAATTTTCTTGCTTGCTTTACAGAATACGCCACATACATATACATACATACATACACATACGTCTTTCAGGTAAAAATGGTTACGTAACGTTTTTCTAGGGGGTTAAAGAAAACCGTTACGGCGCGTTACATAGGGGGTCAACAATCTCCAAAAATTGCGTTACGTAATACTTGAACGCTCCCTTAGACAGAGTTAGGTACTTAATGTTGGCCATAAACCTCTCCCAGTTCTAAAACTACATCAAAAGGACGAGTTCGTTAATACACCAGGATCGCTAAGCATTAGCGCAGCTGACAATTGCAACGGATGATCATACGTATGCCGAACGGATTTAAATATTATATTATACTAAACGTTAAGAGGAAACGCGGGCTGCAAAATATTTGAAGAATAGGTTTTTAAGCGATCTATTTCCGTCCGACCCCGCCCGCAAACCTTCCCAATTGAGCGCGAAAGAGACAACTGCATCTCGGACTGATTTCTCCTGTGCAATATTAGCGAAATTGTACTTTCGTATTCCCCTGTTTCCCTTCTTCAAATCGGGATCGATTTTAATATTTTTTTCTGTAATTATTTAAGAAAGACTGGTTATGTCTGTATGTTTTTTTTTTATTTTTTATATTCGTCAAATTTGTTTGCCAGATGTCTGAAAACGGTGGTAAAACCGGTAGATTTTTGTAAAATTTAAACGTTTCTAGTTCTTTTAATAATTAATTTACTGACAAAATCAAAACATATGGACATCGTGGTGGTAGATATCATAAATGGTAAAAAATATTTGCTCTAGTGACATTATCCAAGGAGGAAACTGCGGAATACGTTTGTATAGACTAAATGCCGACCGCATTTCCTCTTATAAACCCACATCAACTCAGTACCATATCAGCATCAATTTTATATAACGTTCTTCGGAATAACGCATATCTCAGCTCCGTATCGGCAAGGTATCATTACATCGGTGCCTAGTAACAAGTAAACGTCAAGGTAATCAGTCCGATGCTTATACTGCGCCGAGCAGAATATATGCGCTTTGACCTCAAAATGTAGTAATTATTGAGATATAGCGAGGTCGCAGCTTCAGTCCGAAGTTTGGAGTTATGACTTTGGAAGATAGTTGACCCTCAAGGCTTCAGGTTAGGTTCGGTCCAAAGTTCAAGGTTCTGAGGTTTCACGACCGTGTAGAGCCAGCAAAAGAAAGCAAACAAAACCTTCGACCTTGTTAAAAATAACATGTAAACAACTTGACGTAAATGTACAACAGAACCAACTAAATAAACAATGTTCATTATTATTCAAAAGAGGTTGTTCAGGAAAAAGGAAGAAACAAACCTTTCATCATTGAGGTCTAGGATGCACAATTCAGAACTATATCGATTTGTGTCGAAGTGCAGTGTCAGTGCATGTCCCGCATTGCTTAGTTTGGTGGGATATGAGCCGTCGAACACGTCCCAGCCGTGTTCTATAGCTGCCACTATGATCGCTGGGTTCCAACAACCTTCTACCACACGTAACAGGTCTTTGGGCAGCGCATTCTGTAATTATACAGTTAGGGTTACCTCAATACAGTGCTTTTGGTTATCATGTGGTACCAGACCGTGGCACAGAATAACAAATAGTAATACAAAACGTCACTCCTAATACCTAGAAATGTGCTCCGAGCATGCAAAATTTAGGTTTAATGTTAGGTAACAGGGCTTTTCATTTGAGTTTCACTCCGAAGACGAAGCGGGGCATAAACTAGTTCTTATACCTAATCCGTGAAGTGACACAAGCCTGCCTATTGGTGCCGAAATAAATGACGGAGGAATGATTTCACGTTGTTAGGTAGCAGTATCCTCCGCGGCGCTAATAACACCGTAGGTGCCGAACGCGTGAAATACCAAATAATTATTGAACATTCGGCGCATACCTATTTAATATGTACTGTATTTGTTACTGTATTAATAAACTTTAATATTTTCTCATAAAGAGCTTGTTTTTTTACTATAACGTCGCTTAAGTTCTAACACCGCGTAACTCCAAATAGTTAACTTTTCAGGAGAGCAAAAAATATTTTTTTTTTCTACATCACAATTAATTGTTTTTAATCTACAATATTCTATTTTGTTTTTTCGACAGAGTACTTTCGCGATACGATCTAGTATGGAACTCACCTGACTTACACGCTATTTGAGCTGTTTACATAGCTAGATGGAAAAAATATTACTATACGCGGTGGATTTTGTTTTTGAAATAACGCGTTGCTTTTGGATCTGGCAAAATAGGTTTTTGTATTATAGTTATTATTTTAATAATATCGCTTTACAATACTTCATTCCAAACTGTAAAGTATGAGCATCATGCAGCTATTAGTGATACGATTATAATCATATCATATTACTGCCTATTGTCTGGGTAGTATGAGTCTGTCATGCTCACTTAAATGTCTTGCTGATGGTGGCGTTGTTTATCCGGTCGTTGAGTTCCCTATAATATGGTTGAGCTGACCGATGCGGATGTGCACGTCATGCTCGTGAACGGGTGCCGTCTGTCGGGACTGGTCAGCCCTTAACTGCGATGGCAATCCTAGAAGGCATATTTTTATATTTGTTACTCTTATGTGAGTTTATTTGTTACATTAACCTGCATTATTCTCATTCTATTTCTCACACTACTGTAATGGAATTGAAAAGAGTATTCATGGAGTTTCTTGCCGGCTCTTCTCCATAGAACCTACCTTTTGGAACCGTGCACCTAGTTTTGACGTTTTAAAAGTGCCTGAAATCTGGTCTATTTGAAATAAAAAAACTTTGACTTTTGACTCTTTTGACTTTTGGATCTAACAATTGATTGTGATTGCTCAAACGATGCGTTTTTCGATTCCCTATCGAATGACGTGTGTAACTCAAAACTACTATTTTTCGAGTTACGCGGTGTTAGAACTTAAGCGACGATAAGTCCCATTGATATAAATTAATAGTAATCGATATTATAAGCTGTTGATCTAGTGAACTGTGTGTGATATAAACGGCTCATGTGAAGGAAGTTTGGTAAAATTATTTGTTGATATCATGAACTACTGACATGGTTTTTTGATGTAGTAAGCCGTTGACTTCTTTCACGGTCGATCTAGTGGTGTTGATATTTTGAATGTTGATTTCGTGATTGTTGATCTGGCGTATGTATCCCATATTGTTCAGCTGTGGAAGTTTACTGACTGAGGCGACTGCTATGATGAAGTATAAAAGTATTCTTATCTACTAATCTATGAATATGATAACAGCTTGCGTGTATGCAGTTCTTTTGGTTCCTACGTGGTATTTTTTATCGTGATATGGAAACTTCATGCGTTTAATGTTTACTAAACGTAACATATAATTTCGCATGCCTATTCAAGGCGACAAATGACGAAATATATGATACGGTATTATGTAAAATATTTGAAAACCATATCTTTCGGAAATTAACTGACTTGCGTAGGTTGGCCTTGGTAAACAAATGTTTTTGAACTGAACCTCAGTTTATAGAGTTGATTGATGAATTTAATACGCATATTATCCGATTCTACTGAGATAAATCACGATTATATTAGAATATGTTGGGATTCTGTAATGTGATCCAATTTCTATGACATTTTATATTTTTACATCATTATATACCTAATATGTAACATAAACGCAACTAATCTGAAACCCCTATTAGAGAATCAAATACAAGCAGTTTCAATACGGAAAAATGTTTGTAAGTTCATCTCTAATGCTGATTAATCAAAGTTGTAGTACGATAACATTCTGATGTCAGCAACATTACCGGAGCATTGCATCATGACTCAGAGATATTCACTCACTCAACTCAATAATACTATATAATGTAATTCAAGGAAGAGTCAGAGATGTTTAATGTTTAGTCTTGGATGGACAAACTCATTAAAATATAATATACAAAAAATTGAAAAAAAAACTGATGCCCCCCCCCCCCCCCCCCCCGCGCCACCGCCACCGCCCCTGCTTTCTATATTTTTAATGAGTTTTGTCCATCCAAAGGTTAAACATCTCTGGTTATTTTTCTCTGAATGACATATTGAACCTGACGCTTAAAAACAGATTTGACTAATATCATTTTATATACTTACACCCACTGTTGTAAAAATGTCTTCTAATTTCTCTGTGGCCAACTTGACAGATTCTTCTGTTCCATTAGTTATTCCTGCTAAGGCTACCCCAGTTAGGGAGTCCTTATATTTCAGTATATGCTTAATGCACTCATTACATTTCTTTGGTGCCCCAGCAGCAACTATAACACCTGGAAATTTTACCAAATGGGTGTTAGCATGTCTTGTGGACTGGGCTCTTATATCTGGTAAGATCTCTATATCATAAAACGTGACAAAGGAAATTAATAACTTAATATTATGAACAGATGTATTCATGGAGGTAGATTCGCGTGAGGATTGTCAAAATCTCAGTGCTTACTGCCAGCTCCTTGCTAACTATAGCAAGCTTTTTATTACTATTAAGAAGCCAACTGTAACCCTTGCAACTGTAAACATAACCAATGCTTTCCAGTATATTAGAGGTCATGCTTAGGTGTTAAGTGCAATTAAATATTATTGTTGTTATCACTGCATGACTGTATGGACAGTGGGTGCTTATTGAAAGCTGTTGTTCCAAATCCTGGATCAGCAGCTATAATATTAATAAAGCTCTTCAGTTGTATGTAACAGTACACCATATTTATGGATGTTTTCATGGGAAGATCAAACAATGTAAAGTATTGATACTAACCAATGAGGGCACTACCTCGAAGCTGGTTTGAGGCCTTATATCGACTGACACAACAGTCCAACATATTGCAGGTTCGGTCCAGTGACTTCAGTGTTCTCTTGTATCCTTCATTGACTGAAGTATGGCCATCTGCAATCGCCAAAATTATGTCTGGTTTGTACACTTCCATCAAATCCATATATCTGAAAATTTATTCATTTAGTAAGAGACTTAAATTTTATAAAGGTGAATAACCAAAAGGAACCCAGATTCAATTAGAATGAGACATAATATGCAAAATTCTTGGCTATGACTATAATATATTGACGTTTGTTTATTTTGTTTTGTGTTTGTTTAGTTTTACTAACCCATATTTCTAAAGCTTTTACTAACATGAGGGCCTTTGTAGTCACAATAAATAAATAAGTAATGTATGTATTTTAAGGTACAATGTTACAGATTAAAAGCCTATAACTATAATAACAGATATATTCAGGTTTAGCCCTTCATATAGCATCTAACACTAGACAAACATTTCTTTCAAATCAATTCTGGGTTTTTGGCCTTAACATTTTGGTCATTCTCCGTTTACAGTTAATAGTGGGTGTTCTATTCTAGTTCTTTATAATTATGATGAAATAAGATTAAATTTAATGCAATTTATTAAGAAATATGATTGTGAGTATTAAGTATGTAAGCAGCAAATCATTGCTTTGTCATGCACAACATGTTAATTTTACTGTCAAGTACCTATAATATTTCCTCAAGTGTAGGTATATCTATAACAGGTAATATTTATCTAAGCACAGCAGTATTTTAATTCTTATCTAAAATTTTATTGAATGACAAACAAAACAGCAAAGAAAATACAAATTACTTGTAGTTCTTTGATTTCCAATAGCATCTAAAATAGTATGATTTCCAATACCTAGCTTCTAAAATAGTAGTAGGGACTTGACTTACTTAGTCATTAATCTACACTGCTTACCTGTTCGCAGAAACCAATTTCTTTCCATTCTTAGTCCAAAGAGGTACTTTATCAAGTTCAAAATGTCCAGGAGGTGTTACCTCGCTCATGTTGTGGGATGTTACACAAGTAAAATGTTCTGGAAGTCCAGCAAACTTTGCAACACCTTCGCCCTGAGCCTTCATACCTAGCTCTAGCTGTAGGGAATTTGATACTGGCACCCATAGCAGTTGTGGAGTGAAAAAAACTTTGGATAATACTTCACCAGTTAAATGTGTTACACTGCCACCCTGAAAAAGTAAGTTTTAAACTGAGAAATGATTTGTTTCACAAAATATGATTATCTGTCTGTCTAAATGACCATAGGATCAACAGTAGGAACCATTAGTAGTCCCAGAAGGTAGGTATTTATTACACAAGTATTGTTTTTAAATTCTCATGGTTACCTATGCAGATCAAGCTCAAGGCAGCTGGCTTGAGTGGAGCAAGGCCAAGTCATCTACCTACGGCATCCTGAGGCCTGGAAGAAACTCTTGATGGCTTTTGCACTGTCAAGGTGCCATAGGTATCAAAAATAATAGCAATATGATACCTAAAATTCCTTATTTTTGAGATGTAAGCGAGCCAAACATTTACAATAATAGGTATGGCCACTAATATTGAAGGAATTTCTGCTCAGATATTACATGGTAAAACTAATAATCCTCTTATTTATACGTATTAGGACACTTCAAATTTCAATAACCACCAAGTGACAGTAGTAAATATTTTAGAGTAAGTATTTCTACCTGAGTTAATAAAGCTACTGTTGGAGTTTCAATAACAGTGCTCGGGGATTTTACAAATCCTGTTAAAGTCCCAATCCGTTCACCACCACAGCTTGCTTGTTTGATTGCGAAACGCATTTTAAAGGAATTCTTACAATTCTTTGTAACTTTATTTACTTGTTTACGCGCTACCTAGCGCAACTTTATAACCTCAAAATAAATTACCGACTGGAGGGAGAGTTGCCAGATTCGAAAAAACCTAAGAATATTGTCATTACTTATTATTTAATGAAAATGAACTTAATTCGATTGATGGTGTAAACCTTATTGAAATTATACTTCTATTAGCGCGTTTGTTAAAAGTAAAATTGGAAGGTGCGCGCGAAGTTGGTTGGCCTATTTTTTACCGGGAACCACACTTGCCATTCATTTGCAAATTTTGGCCCTGACTCACTTCATTTGACTTGCCATTCATTTGCACATTTTGGCACCGAAAATATCCACTTTTTACCGGGTAGAAATTATTGTAAAAAGATAATTATGTATGTAGCTACCTACATTTTAACTAGGTATGTAGGTACCTACATTTCTCTTGATAAGTAATAGGCAGTGCTTAAAAAGCAGAATTTTATTAAAGTTGGAGGAATATATTACAGTTATTAAAGAAATAGTTTTACAGAAATAGGTAGGTACCTACCTACTTTCCTAAATGTATTTCTGTGACGAGAACGAAATTATTTATCACGCCATTTTACAAAATAGGCTTTCAGCGACCATTATTACGAGTGCCTACCCTCTGTTAGGGTGGTCCTACTGAAGGGTACCCACCCTTTACGTCTCATTGTTTCAAAGAATGTTGCGAGATTTAATGGATATATTAATTAAGTTTGCTCATTTATGACTAAGGATACTACTTACATACTTTGTAGCATTAATTATAACTGAAAAGCCCCTTTGAATAAGTGCTGAGCAGGAAGTTTATTTAAGAAACCCATGCGGAACGAAACTGCAGTTCAAATCATTTCGTATTCCATGCCTTCGGGCATTTTCATCATTTATTAATTTTCATATCATTTATACCCCGCTGCATTTCGGAGGGAACAAAGTTTTAAAGCTCAAAGGAGACTTATTTGCAATTTTGTACAGTCGTCGTGTCATTTACTAAATAAACTATGTAACCTTGTGTTACTAACAGCGTCGATTGTGGTCCCCTGTTTTCAAATTTTATTACAGTACCTACCTACCTAATGTGTTACTTATATTTTAATTAATATAAAGCCTAGGAACGGTTATGTAGGCAATTTATTAAATATGCATGAGGCTATAAATTGAGTATAATAACTTAGGCACATTATTTTCACTCCAACTTAACATGTTTCGTATTAAAAGTAAATACCCATAGAGGAAAACAATTAAGTAGGTAAAGTAGCATAATAACGACAGGCATTTATAATTAAGCGTAAAACGATTTATCGATGAGAATCATAGGTTATTTACCTATCTATGTATTAAGAAATAAAATAGTACCTTTCTAGAGGTAGGTACATGAACGTATGGGTCTAACTCATAGTTTTACAGCCATGCTCAATTTCGTCCTTATTAATGCAATTGTTCGATACAGGGCATCCAAATTGTCCACGATTGTCCTTAAAATTTTTATGTGGCTTGTATAATCATATTTTAAATCTAAGAAAATAAGCTAAACTAAAATCGACTCTCGAGCCGGCTGTGGCAGTATCATTACCGAGGAATATTATTTATTCATAACCTTTTATTTAACGTCAGACCGTTTACTGAGCTACTGCTAAGATATTAATTTTGAGCCCTAGGTTTAAATGACTGCTCAAAAGCTTTGTTAAATACCAAGGATTTCTTGTTATGGTAAACTTTAATATCAAAACGTAATGAAATTCAGTGTTTTATGAGCATTTCGATGGCGGTATAAAATTTTGTATAACATAAGCAAGTTAATCGTGGCAGCTTCCGCTATTAAACGCGAGGTCATGTAAAGAGTAAAAATTCAGTTAGGTATATAATAAAAAAGTGAGTCAAAGCGACTACCCTATATTTTTACAGAGACGTGCTAGGATTTTTTTAGGAAACCTTAATAACGTATGCAGGCTAATTTGTGTGAGTCACACTCAGATTTTAAAGTGTGCGGGAGTGGAAAAACCTAGTTTACGGCAGGAAAGCTGGTAAAAAGTTGGCATAATAAGTTTCTCGTATGAGTAGGCGTGGTCATGCGCCCCCGCGCGTCGGTGCATTAATGCCTTACAACTTAATGCTGGCTTGCACGCGGACCACTCGTGCCCGTAACGAGTCTCAGCAAAGAATATGTGATGGATCATGTGGGAAGAAGTTTTTGCCTGCGTCGGTAGAGACTTCCTGAGGCTGACCAGCATAGAGTTTTTGAACATACGAATATCTTGGACTGGATGGAGTGGATGGACATTCTATCTATGAGGATAACTGAGTCGGCATCAGTTTTGACATCTTCTTCCACTACTGCATATGAGCCTTCTCATAGAGTGCAACAGTGCAGGACATGCAGAAATATTTGACATAGCTATAACCACGCTTTGCAACAGTATTGCTGACTCCAGCGTCATATTGTTTTTCTCTCGAACAGGAAGATAATAATCTATTTGAAATCATTCCAACCGCACCTCTACGACACCCAACGACAAAGAAGTTTTACCAAGTAAGAGGAATAACATAAAATAGGTACATAAGTATATTTTCCTTGTATTTTTCAACTATTTGTCACATCTGCATCATTTTATCTAAACTCGCTACTCTTCCAGCAGCTGGTGGCTAAAAGTCTGAAAGCCTTTGTGCCTTGGTGGAATCTAGGGCCACTTGCACAGCGTATGTATACTCGCCTTTATTTGTGTTTACACTTACTTTTGTATTATGTATTCATGTATTCATGGATTATTTTTATACGTGATGCTTTGTATACTTAGTTACTTCGCGTTTTGTTTGTTAGGTATAATATACATTCTGGATGGAAACGTGATGTGGATCTCTATGACTCGGTGCTTTGTGACTTTATAACTGTAAAAAAAGATGATATAACTTGGAAATTATAACATATAGAGGTGTATTTTTTTCATCTTTGTATTAGCTTGTTACCACAAACAAAAATATAGAAAAGTGAAAAAAAAAGTGGCTTACCTCCTCAATGACGATGACTGATTTTATAAATCAGTTATAGATTTTATTTGAGAAATACAAAATATTTCACCTTTATCGGCTCATTAAATTTAGTAGCTATCTTGATTAGTTGTCTACCAACAATGACCAAAGGACTACTCTACTATTCAAATCCAACATATTGACCCTTGTTAACTGAACTAACACAGGAGACTAACTATAGGACACTAGTAGCACCATTGGCCGTGACAGACATATTTGTTTGAACAATGACGAACGCAAGCCCTTCCCTAAGGACGCCACACACGTCGGCTTAACATAATAAGTTAGTGTGTACTAAGCTAGCTTCTAATTTCTTTAGGTCGAGGGTCAAATTGTCCCACATGACCCTTCTATACACATTAATCTTATCATAACTCACTTAAAAACCAACATTGCTTGATATTTCATTCAAGCTAGACAACAGTCCCCTCAGGTAATGTATGTATGTAACTTTATCAACATGTTAACTTGTCGTCTTATTTACAAATGTAATATCCAACGTTTCCCACGAGGCTGGTTCAGACGCCATATTTAAATTACTTCTCTTAAAGCGGGATTACGTTTAGCTGAGGTTAAGCGGCGAAATTTCACTTAATACTCTCTCACATCTTGTAATTTCTTTAACTTAACCAACACAGTTGGCTTCGCTCGACATTAATGTAAATATCTTCGTATTAACTCACATTTAGACCTACATCGTGAAGCTTTTATAAAAATAGCTACCTACATTTATTTACGTTGTCGTAGTATCTAATGTATGAGACCATCCAGACTGTATTATGAAGCTAACAATGTTTAAAGTACCTATTTTGTATAATGTTAGTCGTTAACATAATTATTTTTGATACTGGTATTTACGTTTTATTACATTGTAGATGTAGGTACGCAGTATCTATACATAAGATGTCAGCTGCAAGAAAGACAGACTATAGTAACCAAGCTTTTCCACGAAGTATTCGATGTGCCGCGGATCTTCCTGGTACTCATAGTCAACGGCAGGTACGTGGAATCATCTAGATCTATTTGATATCCGCAGGATGCTGTAGCTTTATAGGGCAAGTATTTATATTATTTTACTTGCAAAGGGGGTAGGTTTAGGTTTAATGTGCAGGTTTCCGCAACTCCACGATAAAGCGCTTATTTTGCTTATTACGGGTGGTTGCAAACGGTAAGCTAGAAGACGGACGCCAGGTGATAATTATAACATAAAATATACCAATAAAGGTAAGTAGGTGTTTAATGTTGATTTTATATAAAGGCACAATCACAATCGTACATCGTTGAAATAAAAGTTAGGAGTATCTAAATTATCAAATAAGCTTGGAGTTTGCGCACGAATTCCGAGCACAAATACCTTAACATTAGAATCGTTCATTTAATTACACTGAATAATGCTGTTCTAGTTGTACTAACGAATAACTAACAGTACCAGGTGGTAACAAACAACAACACGGAGTAGGTAGGTAAGGAATTGAAGTGCTCAAATGTATATTTCGACAATCCCTTCGTACCGACCTATAATTTAATAGATCAATTCTCTTAGTAGGTACTTACCTACTACGTTTATCCAACGCAAAATTGAAAGAACTGCGATTTGTAGTGTTAAAATATTATATGCTAAATTTTTTTTTGTTTGGCTGCTTGTTTATGGCCCTTGCGGACTGTTTCTACGTAACCGGGTTGTTATTAGCGAGACGTAAAGGGTCTCCAGCCAAAGTTAAGAAGATCTCTTCAAGGCAAAGACATGTCTTTGCTTCAAGGTAAATCTGTACTCTTCTGTAAAATTTCGTTTTGCACATAAGAAATGCGTAAAAACTGTCGATTTCTTCATCGAATCCAACATTGAATTTGTTACGTAGGTACGTTGACGACATTTAGTTAGCGGATTACCGGTCACGCCGTGATATACCTACGCAGATGCCTTCTCGCCATTCGCCTGATCTTCATCTTTCCATTTGCTAACTACTCTGTTAACAATAATAACAACAAATTATACAAATGTGAATTAATAAATGAACAAGATCTAGGTACGTCGTTTCTCTAAAGGCCCTGAAGCGACTAGTTGGAAATTTCAATTTGTAGTTTATTATGACAAGCCATCCTTGAAATTGTTTGCCTTTGATTAAGAAAGATCTTTTCATATTAGAATTAAACACTGGTCTGTAATATGATTTGTGAAGTACATAAAAAATAAATGAGCTGATTATTAGAATTTATTACGTCTACACTTCCCTTGTTATTTTATCATAGCTATTCATTTAAGTAAGGTCGAGACACAGAGTCCTTATTTCTAGAAGTTTATATTGATTCTGTCAAGAATTGTCACTGCGTATTAGTACGGCTGCAAGTTTAGCGTCAGAAGGCCGAAAATAATAAAAAGAAAGTACTATTTTCCGTAAAAACACCAATGTTATACTTCGTATTATCACATAAACATTTACGACAATGAGTTAATATTTTACAGAGATCTCGTTTACATGCTATTCTTGAGAGGTTGGAAGTGAGCATTTTGTCCCAGTATTTTTTTGTTAGGTACTCATTTTTTTGTCTTCACTTTTAGTTTGTACCTCGCAAGAAAGCAAATTTTCTAGTTGAGCGAAAAATCTTTATAAAATCATGTTCAGTTACAAAAAAAATATGTTGACTATGAATGTTCAGATTTATGGTCTAGTGCGGTCCCACTAGGGAACGTTAAAAATAAAATTTGAATTTGGAACGCCTATTCCAAGGGAATTCTAATACAAACATTTACATAATTATTCAACTGTTACTATTCTATTTAGAATTTTATTTTCGTTTTTATTTACAAAAGAAAGATTTAAACGCTACAAGGTTCTTATAATATTTAGTTTTATTACAATTCTCTGTACAATTCTACCTATAAATACACCAATATTAAACTAGAAGTGGCCGTAAAACTTTGTAAGTCTACTAACATACGAAACGGAAAGCCCGAAATAAAAAGTTACGGGCCCGAATCCGACAATGGAGTAAAATTCGTTCCCATAAAACGAAGGTCGAAATACATTAGTATTAAAAATTTACGCGATGAAAAATATTTCGGCGTGCTAAACCAACCTCGACTAAATATTTTATTCCCATTTATCACGGAGCGTGTTCCATAAATGTCAGAAAAAGCTTCAATGTGTAATACATTGGAGACACGTGACGTCACGGGGCGGCAGTCGACAGGATTTGGAATCCAGACATCGGAGATAAATCATGTAAAACTCGCGTGAGCCACTCTCACTGGGTATAAAGTAAAAGTCAATGTGCTGTACTTCTATATTGGTTCTTAATCGGTTAAATCTTCACACTTCGCTTCTTAGAATGGTAAACATAATATTAAAAACTTCACATAATTTTATATACCTACTTAAATATACTGATGCTCAAGCATTTTCTTAGCTCAACCGTTGGCAACATAACTTCAGTTAAATACAGTGTTATTGTACTCTTATTTTGTTGCTTATTTATTACTAAGTGTATCACATATTAATTTTGTTTAGCACAACAAACATTTTTGTATTCACGCACAAAATACGATATAAAAGTAGAAGCTCATCTCTACCAGTAATAAAATACATTAAATTATAGGATTACCGCCAACTACATACAAAGAAAGCCAATTTCTCTAAGAGGTTGGCGTCGAATGCGTATACAAATCCAATATACTTTATGTACTACTCATTTCATATGCCTAGGAAATGTGCCAAATGTCCTTCCTTACTGCCAGCCTGTTCTCCGAAATCGCACTAAGTAAATGAACATTGTAATATACATTTAAAATGCTGCTGCTCTCTTTATTTTCGTTACTTATGCACATAAAATAAATGTTTGCTCTTTCGCGTAATTTTGGAGTATTTGTGTTAGGAATGGGAACTTCTAAGAGTAAGAATATTTTTCAACATACTTGCTCTTAAAGTGGCTCATATGTGACATTGTGTGCTTTTAGGTTCGTAATGTAGCTTATTGCGGACTAGGCCGGTAAAATGTATCACAGATTAATGATATATGTCAACGAATTTTACTTTACATTTTTTTTCAATCTTAGCAAAGCGTTTTTATGCCTAAACAATAGTAAACTGTGTTAATTAAAATATAATAATAAACATTTAATTTTATCAAATTATTCATAATTCACAATAAGTTATGTTATAAATACGAAAATATTCGCTGTATTATATTTTTAATATAGGCTGTATGTCGATGTTGTTCGTGCCTCTGTACCAAAATGCGCGCGCAATGATGGCGCGGCGCGAAAAGAAAAAGAAACTCAAGAAACTTGCACGCCATTTTCCATTAATATTTGTTAACGTTTTCGCTGTGTGGTTGATTATTATCAAAAAGTAGGGAAGAAGAGCAATACGTGGATTTGACAATACTAATCGAGGCACGAAGCGCATGTGATAGTCTGTTGCCACCAAAATCTAGAGAGAAATACCCAGCGGCTTACGAAACTTTCATACAATGGAAAATTAGCAAAAATACCCAGTCATTTTCTGAGAACGTATTTTTGTCTTACTTCAATGAACTGGCAAATAATACAAGCCCAGCTCGCTTCGGTGTATCTATTCCATGTTAAAAAGCACAGTTAAGACCAAACATTATATTGATATACCTACCAATACCATAACAAACCGTAAAAATGCCAACAAAAACGGTTCGGTATCATTTTGAGAATTGTACTTTCACTAATTGTTTCAATAATTAAAAGTTAATAACAATACAAGTCTGTTTTTTCCCTCGCAAGTGTGTTGAAAAACGTCGTATGTTACGCGTGTGCATTGATCATTACAGTCTCGGCTCACTTAACGCACTCTCCTGCGGCTCGCGCGCACAATACCGCTTCGACCGTAACGACCAACATAGCACACTTATATCATAATGTACTGTTACGGGAAATTGTACTTATAATAATTATCACGAACATTTTCAACTTTTAAAGTTTTTGGATGGGTCATTTTCTGTCCTTGTCGCGTGAAACGGACATTATACAGAACATGTTACTAAGAAGTTTTTGAAGTATGAAGTCATCTTTCAGTAGTGCGGTATCTGTTCAGTGAAACATTTTAAATGGCTTATAACTTGGGTATTTTATTAAATATCCTATGTTGTTTTTACTGTTGCCTATGTTTTTTGTAAAACATGCGAGATATCTAATTTACAAAAAAAAAATGTCAACAACTCGACCGTCATAAATCATCCATAAACATTAGTCCATTACTCAAATTGGATAAACTGCAACAGACGTGTTAACGGGCATCCCTTTAAAAGACTATTTACGAACTACTTCTGTTATCTGGTTTCGTATTGATAATATCTGTAACGACCGAAACCCGGTATAAAAAGGTAAATGGCGGTTTGGGAAGTAGGTCAGGATTTGTGAATAAATCTAGATTGGGCGTAATGTGTGTCGACATTACCGTCCCGGGGGAGGCGGGTCATGTCTACTTGCGACGATAGATAACATTAGACTGCTGTGTCGATGGATATAAATCTAATAATAGAGGTCATAATTACAACTATCGTTTAGATTCTGTGGCGTATGGCAGTACTTAGGCTACAGATTGTTGACTAAATTGATGATAAGCTTTTTTGTTAATGTAAATGAAACACGTTTCACTTACTGAATGCTTCAGATATCATGTAATGATCGGCGCATAAGAATCCACTACTAAATACGAGAAGAATCCTGCCGTGTTCTTTCAACAGATGATAAAAGAAACCAAATGATGATTACAGTAGAGATTCAAAGTTTTTTTTTAAGAAAATAAACATAGTTATTTTTCTTAGAGTATACATATGAAATAGATAATTAATATGTATACTCTAATAAAAGAAGTAAGTTTAGTCGTTATATGGACCCTGATTTTAGCCGCAATTGATACAAACGAGCAATAAGGTACCGACTACTGCTTATGTTCCTAGCCTTTTCCCAACTATGTTGGGGTCAGCTTTCAGTCTAACCAGATGCGGCTGAATACCAGTATTTTAAACGGAGTGACTGCCATCAGACCTCCGCAACCCAGTAGCTGGGGTCCTAAGGTTAGACTGGTTGTCAGACTTTCGGGCTTCTGAGTACCCGTAACGACTGGTACTTACTACCTAATAGCTCTTAATAATGGTACCTCGTTGGTCTAGTAGTGGCAAGTGCGACCTCTGAATATGAGGTCCTGGATTCGATCCCCAGGTCAGCCAAAAAAAAAAAAACAAAAAAAAAAAACAAAGGTCACCCAAAGTTTTATTGGGTTTTTCCGTGTAGGTAGAATTCCTCAGTAGCAGCCTGAGTTGGGATTTGTGGCCTATTGATGGGAATACGCTCGCCCCCTATTGAATGGGGACTTAAACATAACGTCGAAATATACACTTCTGCCTAACCCTTCGGAGAATACAGGCGTGATGTTATGTATTTATATGGTAGTATATTATTAGTACCTACAGGTTCCAGGTCATCATCGGCACGGCAGTAAGTACCGGCAACAGATTCCCGTCACACAACTCCCTCAATCCGCTTCGAACATAATCACTTGATGTTTTTATTTCATTATTGTATTACAGAGAAAGCTTACTTCGTTGTTTCATCGCAGTGAGCCTTTATGTTATTATCTTTCACGATGCTTGTGTCTCATATTTTTGTTATATATTATTCGGTTGCCGAGTCGCGGTAATCGACACTAATATAATGTAAGAATCCCAAAGCACAGTAAAACAATTGCTCACATTGCAGGAAAAAATGTTTAATGTAAAATTACATAGGATAAAGCAGTGTAGATAACTAACTTAGAAATAAAACAATCTTTAAATATCGTGCACAATTTTCGTAAAATTTTGAGAGGAATGTTTTCGATTTCACCTGTATGATGTTTGTTTGTACTAGTCCTCTGATTCAGAAAGTTTCGATAGGTCAGTTCTTAATCGATTCGGTTTGTTATCTCTTTTCCTCGTACACAAAACGAGATAAATCGAATCGATCGACAACTGATTTATTGAAACGTTCTAATTAAATAGCTGTTCTCGAATAAAATCTAAAAACGTCTAACATATTACGCATACAATAACAAATTAATAGTTTTAAAACACACATCAATATTAAACCAGCCCAGCATCAATCAATGTTCCCATTTTCCCAATAAGTTACAAAACCCGATCATTTGTCAAGCAGTACATCATGAAAGTTTGTACGACATTTATATACTCGGCCAATAAATTAATATTGTCATGATAAAGGGCTTCGACAACCTAACCAAGAGGTTATATCCGGCCCATCCGTCAATGTGGAAGTACTCCATTACGTACGTGCGATTTATAACTTTACATAACCACATTAATCATTGACTCGCTTTGACCCAGTTTAATGTAGGTATCACTAGTGACGGCTTTTATACCCATTGATTTGAAGCTGATTAGGGTTTTTCTCTTATGGGGGTGGAGATTCGAATGGTACCTAGCAGATTTTACCTAATGATTACTTAATCATTTTCCGTGCATCATTGTTAAAGAATATCGATGGAATTTTAGAATCACTACGTATCATCATAGAATACTGATTCCAAAATAATCAAAAAACCTACTAGAAAATAATTCTGTTACTTAAACACCTTATTCTACTTAGCCTAGTTGCCACCTCCATTAGAAAAAGGGGACAAATTCTCATTAGACACCACGCTATATCAGCAGTTTGGCGAGCTTTGACGCAAATATCTGAAGTTTCAAACAATTTAATTCCGCACATTGCACATAGGTAAGTACTAAACTAACGTCAAAATATTTGCGGCACTCATATGGCACTAGTTCACTTATCTTGTCATACAGCCACGTTTAGGAGTGCATTAGGCAGTGATTGAGCTAAGTGCGCGACGCATTAGCGATGCGACGCCGGCGGACGTCCGCCCCGCGCCGCCGCGGTCCCGCGACGTCACTTCGCGGGTATGTAATGTAAACATAATGCAAGCCTTTGGCTATTTGACAACAACGTTTGCGAGGAGAGGAAATGCAGAGAGGAAGTTTGGACTCAAAAAAGTTTGGTAACTGAATTTAAATATTACTCTACTTACATTCACATTCCGAACCGTTAGTGGAGAGATATGAAAACTAAAAAACAAAGATTCCTTCTCCTTGCACCTGTTTACTATAATTCTTCCAGCATTTATCATTGTTACACATTCCAGAAAGAAGAAAACTAATACGAAAACGATGTTACGCAATTAATATTTCTTAGCAGCAAAACCACTTGTAATATCGGAAAGATTGTGAAGAATATGAATGAAAAAGTTAATATGGAGGACCGCACGCGCGTGCGGCCAAGAAAAAAAAAGATGGATGTCCGTGAATAATGTTCGGTCGCGAACTGTAGTAATGGACAGCACTAAATATTGCACCAAGGGAAAATAAATTACACCACTTTTTCAAAGGCACAAAAAGAATTCTTCGTTTTCTCTTTCACTAAAGCGGTGAGTAGAAAAAGTTTAATATGTTAGGACGCCGGACACTGATTATGTAGGCTGAGTGGTCGTAGGCGTGTGCCTCCGATGGCTTGTTTACTTTTATGTATGTATTTACTGTTTATTTTACGTTTCTTACGGGATAAATAGAGCTCTAAGGACTAGTTTTATAAGATCTATTGGTCTTTTGTGTATTTTGTCGTGCTATTTTCTTCAGAAATGAGAAATCACAGCCTAAATAATAAATTTAAGATTACTTTTTAGATATTAGGTCCTTACCTATGAAATTGGCGTTTTTTTCTCACAAATAGAGAACCTCGTCGCTTCTATGATTTAAAATATTAATCAATTGCTTGATATTATATCGAACAATGACCATCATAGACAACTACCAATAGTAAAAAAACCTTATTATTTATAGTTTTCTAAACATAAAAAATAACTTAAAAATGCCTCCTCTTTTTGTTAGCAGAAATGAACACTATTTTTGTTTTAACTTAGCCAAAACTGATTTTTGTCGCATAATCTAAGTGGCATACGTTATCTTAGTTTTTAAACATTAGTGCATAAAAGTTTTAAAACATCAGTGTTCATAGTTGTTAAATAAATTAAGAAAATGTTAGTATGAAAAATGCAATTTCTTTAAAATTCTCCATACAAAACGCTGATTTCATAGATGGGGACCTAATATTTACAACTGATTGTGATCTAGTTAGAAGATTTATTATAGGCCAATAAGAAATTATTGGATGATAGGTATGAAAACAAACAAATAACCTGAATTCACGTCGCACTGCCAATTATAACAAAATCAGCTGACATTGTAAAGAAAAATTAACTCCAACCAGAACCAAATTCACAAATTGTGTAGTCAAACTAATTTTCAGCTAATGAGGTTACGGACAGCATGCAAGTGAGAAGTTTAAATTGGTTCACGACCATTGCCGCATCGGTTTTTGTCGGAGGAATCAGCGGCCCCTTCACCAGTAAATGGATTTATTACCTTGCACCGTTTCAGGTGTAGTCGTAATTACTCTTATTGTGCAGAAGCAGATTGTTTATTGTTTGCAGTTGGAAAATTGCAACATATATTTTATGTTCGACGCGTTCGATGTATGAAATATTACAACTGCAATTCTATCTATAATTCTTTTGAATTGCGGAATTAAACGAGGGATATGAATCTTATTTGTCTAAGGCAATGGTGCTTGATATAGAAGCTAATAAAAACTAATAACGTGCCTTTAGTTTCTTTCATATTTTCGTTATTAATCAATGTAAATGTAATGGTAAATATAGCCCTTTTAGCTAAATATAGGTCTTCTTCTTTTCGTGTGGTTAGTGACTAACCTGGTGTCAGAGTTTATGCCGCCCATGGGCCTCTAACTTGGCTTCACATGCCGTCGAGAAATATCTCTCAGGCATACCGGTTTCCTCACAATGTTTTCCTTCACCGTTTTTAAGCAAGTGATATAATTATACAATATGCACATGAATCCGAAAAGTAAGAGGTTCGTATCTTGGGTTCGAACTCGAGACCCACGACTTGGCAGTCCGACGGTCAAACCACTAGGCTATCACTGCTTAAATATGGCGATGGTGGTGGTAGACTGAAAAATCAATAATAAAGAATTAGACTGAACAATACTTTTCAGACCGGTTCTGGTTTTGTAAAAGGCACTTCAGTCCAATACTGTTAATTAAAAGCCAGCTTAATCCACATAAAATATTCACGTGGCCATGATGAACCAATTCCGTTCACAAAGATCCAATCGAACAAAGACGCTGATGTGTGCGTCGACTGTATGGGTATACACATACTTTTAAAAGGAAAATCCTTGTGTATTGGTTGTTCCAATTTAAATATCCTAATCCGCGTTGTAGTGGCGGGCAGTAATCAGTCGGCAGTAAGCGGCGTCCGAAGGGATTTAGTTTCAATCACGCCGGTGGCCGAGAGCTTGTGATTAATGCATACTAAACAGGACACACACAGACGATTTCCAGATAATTTACTTTCCTGTATAATCGTCTCGTACGTTCCGTTTTAAAGTTTTTCAATTTCGCCAGAGATGCGGTAGGGAATTTTGAGATGGAC
Organism: Amphipyra berbera; assembly: GCA_910594945.2. Classification (NCBI taxonomy): domain Eukaryota; kingdom Metazoa; phylum Arthropoda; class Insecta; order Lepidoptera; family Noctuidae; genus Amphipyra; species Amphipyra berbera. The sequence continues at coordinate 8,751,323 of OU343122.1, read as the reverse complement.
CTTATTTTTTGTTTGTTTATATTTTGAAATAGAAATCCCCGATTGCCTGTCTATCTTACATAATACATTATGTTTTTTTTTCGACACCTACATAATAATCGAGAAAGAAATATCTATTCGTGATCGAAGAGAGAAGTGTTATGTCAAAAGTCATTCATCTAATGTTTGCATTAACACTATAATGGTTCAGCGAAGTAGATATTACCTCTTGATTCCTTCGTTGAATAGTTCCGTGTTCACACTTCAAACACGCGCACGCCCCCAAACGCCAGTACGATACCCTTTGATTGAATCAAAGCTATTGAGCATCCATTATAATCTGTTTGTATGCATCCGAATATAAATTCTCCGAATGAGAATATTTAGGCACATTAGAAAAACACAGTCCGTCGACATTCTAATTTTAAAACTTTTTATTAAAAACAAACATTGTTACACACATCTAAGCCACAAAAAGCCACGATAAATTCGGTTTAATTAAGTAATCAGTATAATTATGTTACGATCTTCATATTACAGACTTTAAAATAATATAAACCAACAACCCCACTTAATAATTAACGCAGAGTTTCCCACTTAACGTACCTAGGTAATTAAATTAATTAAATGTAAATAATGTTTTGTTATTTTGTTTTTGCTTAGATTTCGTTTTATAAACACAAGTGGGCAAATAAAGCGTTGTTGATGACAAGTGACTGATTGGCGGGCAATTAGCGAGTGGGCAGGCCAAGAAAACAAAAGGGCCTCTTAGTTTCACTTAATTAAAAAAGAGGAAGCCGGCGCGAGGCAGAGAAAAATTGCTGCAAAATAACGTAGTACTGCTTTTGCGTTTGTGTGTACGCGAGACCGTGTGAGGAAAACCGAGGCTGAAGTATGTATTTATGTACTTTGCTGTAATTATAGCTTGAGTTAGCTATTGGCTACAAAAAGCGTTTTATAAATAAAATTGATGAGAAATAGAGGAAATAGATAGACTCGCCCCCTATTACATGGGACTTAAAACATAACGGCGAAATAAGGGTGTTACTCTTTACCACTGCCCAAACCTTTGGGGAATACAGGCGTGATGTTATGTGTATGTATGAGAAATCGACCAAATATATAGGTATCCTAAATATAGGTATCCTATTCTATTTCTCATCTACTTTGTTTTACTCTTTTTATGGTTTCGAAAGTCCATAATTATTCAGTTACGCTTATTATCTAAATGATGATGATGAAAGTTCGAGCTACAAAAAGGTATACTACCAACAGGCTTGTACACTCGTTGAAATAAAAGTTAAATTTTAGTTAGTTCCAGCTGTTCTGTTTTCATTTAACCTATGAAAAAGCAACTGGAAACAGTAAAGTACTAGTTGTCATATTCAGTCACATTAACCCGTTATTACTGTCACCCTGTTTCCAGCCAAAATTTAGCTCACTACACAATTCCACGGTGCAATGCGGAAATTTAGTTTATAACAAGCTATGTAACGTCAAGTACGAGTATGAGTTCACTTGAGTGGGGGAATCGTTAAAAATAATTCACAATTTTTCCTGTTAGCATGCAAAAAATCCGTCGGCTCGAAGTTTCCAGCGTGTGAAAAACTAAATTGCTCGTTGCCAGTCGACGCGCATGAAATTTCTAGCAAGTTTAGTGACTATAATTTTCCGGCGTCCACGAGCGGGTTCGGTACAATGCGCCGACGCCCGCAGCCATCATTAAGGTGTGTATGCGCCGCTCGCGCCACGTCTTTCATCCCTATTTCCACTCCGCGAACTTTTCCGTGTGAATGTTTAGCTTCGGAATTCTGATACTTCATACAATAAACATTGGCCAAGTATTTTATTTGAGGAAAAGAAATAGAATGTTACTGCTATTTTCTTTGCGCATGAAAACAAAAAAAGCGATATTCATTTGTTTATCTTACTGAAGTTAACTTCATATTTTTTATTCAAAATGTACAATATCTACCTACAGAAAAATATAGGTATGCTAGGGATATTACAATGTTTGTTATTTTGTATATTCGTATTTGTAAATATACATTGACAAAAATGATAAAGGTGTGTGTAACTTGTCATGATATCAAATTAGGTAACAATCCACGTTATGCAAGCATAAATATAACACAAAACTTGAATAATAGGCACTCATTGCACACAAAATGCTGCCACTGTCATTGTAAAGGTACTCTTACCTAAAGTATCTATCCCTGAAACTTTCGGTTCCTAGTAGTCTAGTTAAGGAATACACCGAAAAGCTTGTTATTTAACTTCCTAATTGTATTGATTTAGTGAATGTTCAGAAGAGTCGAGTTTGTCCTAAAGTTTGGTTAAAGTAAAAAGTTTTACCTTCCGTGGCGTGTCGACTAGTAAATAAATGATTAATGAGTCGACCACAAGTCGAAGCGTTTAATTACGTTTTTCCTATAATTAGAAGATGAAAATTAAGGTTAATAATATAAGGAGCTGTGTATATGTAGCGTTAGAGGATGTTATAGTTACCTTATTTAAACTTTTTTTAAGGACAAGACCGTTATTAATTAAATAATTACGTAATTGAAATCATAGTCAGTCACAGGCAAACAAACTTCTAATGCACAACTAAGTGCAAGGGTACCTAAATGCGTAGCGCTAGCGTAGCGATGGCTGCTACGCCGTAGCAACTGTGTAGACATTTAACTAGTAAACATGGGCAGCAGTCATTTTTCAAAATAACAACTGTTTCTAATTTTCGACTCTTGGCTCTTTCTATCTACTTCCCTCTACAGTCTTTATTCTAGCATTTTTAAACGATTTCAAAAAACGTGGTTCTTAGTTAGATCTGTAAGTATGATATAATGTTTGTACCCAGGTGTGTATGCATGTATGTTTGCAATTTTTTATTCCCTACCTCTATTCGTTTGGCTATTTTACAAATTCCTCTCTTTGCTTAGTGGTCTATCTGGTCGTACAAGTTCCTTTGTTAACAATAGTATGTTGAGTTTCTGTTTTTCTACTTTATTAGGTTTAACTTTAATTATACGTACTATATTTGTTCAGAGTAAGCTAATTTTTGAGGGGTAAATTTACCATCGTGTAATTAGCGGAGGGCTGCGGCTTTTATTGTTATTGCAGAACGGAATTCTGAGAGTGGAGGAAAAAGTAAAGCAAAATTTAATTGAAAGCAACATTATTTGCTTGAAATATGCTCATAGACTGTTTCATTTGCAAACGTTAAGGGATAATAAGAATATAGCAGTAGATTTTTTTTCATTTAAAAATAATTATAGGTATTAAATCGTGTGATTTAAGGCCAATTTTATTGGGAATAAATTATAGGTAATCTCTTTGGAAAATTTGCAGTTTTTCTAAATTAAAAATTGTACTGTACTATCATCATATCAATCTGATATGCATAAATAAATCATTTACAATTTTCCATCAAATCTCAGAAATAATTCGTTTTCTAATCTCTAGAGTATAGCTGTAACTATCTCATATAACACGTTTAAAATGAACGAACGTCGCCCACAGAGAAATAGATACCAATCAAGCCGGGTAGCTTATCAAAAGTTATAATATCAGTATGCATTAAATGAACCGTGTGCGGTATCCATGGCTTCCAAGAATTAAACGCTGAAGATTTTCGTGCCAACGGCACTCCCCCGTCGAACAACCCCTGCAATTAAAACGCACCCGAAGGGTTGCACCGCTTTCCAAATTGCAAACACGTCCATTGTTTTAATCTACTCCTCTCCCAGAATCCTGGGTATAATACTGGAATAAGGACTCCTAGTTTGCTTTGACCCCCTCGTCTTCAACACTTACGTAGAATTAGGTTCCGTAAGAGGGCTCTAGATTAGCTGGATGGTTTCACTGGTGCGGAATTCACCGATGTATACTTGATTGAAATATTAATTTCAAGCTCTCTCACTGACAATAACTGCGGAATAAAATATGAACCGTGATCTTGAGTAAAAATTTCGTGTAACAAAGTTATAATAAAAACAAATACAATATTATTTGCGCACGCCCCTTAACTGCGGAATATGATAAGTGATGTCACGTACATTTGCCGCTGGGAATAGGTATGTAATTACTCTATACATGGTAGAAAAGAATTGGATTATAAGAAAGGCGTAATAGAGGTAAAATACATAATGATACGTCTTGACGAGTTATATTTTTTTACCTCAACGAAAATTAACGCTTTGTAGCATTATAAAAGGATGTAATATTTGAAACAAATTTCACTAACACTTCCTAGAGACTGAAACATGCCGTCGGATCAGTCTAAAATGTTTGACAAAAACTTTATCAACTTTAAAATTTTCGGGATATGGCCAGGAAGAGGGACATCAAAATATTACAAATACTACTCTTTCGTCTACCTTTTTGTAACTTTTGTTTGTTACAATACACTCTTAACGTTGAACCTACTTTACACGCCACGTAAAATCGAATTATTATTACGCGAAGTGATATTTTACTTTACTGAAATAACAGTAACAACGAAAATTTTAACCATCCTCTTTATGCGCGATAAACTCATTAAAGCACTTAATTTCATTGATTGCGATGAGTTTGTGGGTGACTATGAAAACAAGGCCGGAATACTTCACAAAACTAATAAGAGTTACAAACTGGGATGGAAATTATACGCCATTATGTCAAACGTGGCATATTCTAGTCAAGTATTCGTTCCCATATTCTTAGATTTGATACGGGGCACCAAGTCTGAATTGCCGATATGCAAATATTACTTCTTGAGCGATGAAGTTCGAGATTCCTATTTTATTTTTTGGTTCATATATCAATCTTTCGGGATGTATGGACATATGATGTATAATGTGAACATTGATTCATTGATCGCTGGGTTGTTAATAATACCTATAGCTCAGTTAAGGTTACTTAACATTAACTTGACTAATTTCAAGTCATCAGAAGCAGAACGAAAATTGCATGTAGAACGTCAAGACCAAATTCAAATTATCAGGCTCAATAGATTGTTAAGGCACTATGAAGTTATTTTAAAGTAAGTGTTTAATTTTAAGAATGTCACATCGCAGCAGTAATTGGCGCAATTACTTACTTCTTAATAATATTTATATTATTTGTTTTAGTTATTGTGAAACAGTTCAGGAAATGCTCAGTACAACCATATTCTTTCAATTTAGCGTGGCATCCATTATAATATGTGTAGTGATGTGCGGTTTACTTTTGGTGAGTACAATTGCATCAAACATAGATTTATTTTAAATTAAAATAAATATTTCATTTAATAAAGCTTTACACTTGTATTTTGGGTCATGTTCTAAAGATGGGCTTACAAACATAATAATAATCAAAAATATTCTTTATGATTGTATTATAGTACACATAGTATCTATAAAAAACAAGAAACTTACAGTAAGGCGAACAAGTGATCCGTTTTTGACAATTCAAAATAATTGTGAACAAAATAAATAAATATTTTCTTGTTTTTTTATTTGAAATGGGTTTGCTCTTAACTCTAGTCTAGGTCAGAGGAGACAGAGACAAAGTCTACGATGGAGTGAGCTTACCCAGAAGAAGCCTGTTAACTCTAACTTTGAAGAGACTCAGGTTGAATGCGTTCAGGAACACAGACGCAGATAGTGAGTTCCACTCACTGTTTAAGAGTAGTTACACCCCCTGACTTATAATGACCGTCAATGTGAAGCTTATTTCTGCTATGTGATTTTATACGTCGTTTCATCTATATCTATACTAATATTATAAAGAGGAAAGATTTGTATATTTTATATTTTTGTATGTAATGAATAAACATAAAAACTACTGGACCGATTTCAAAAATTCTTTTGCCGTTAGAAAGATACATTATCACTGAGTAACATAGGTTACGGGCGGAGCCGTGAGGACACAGCTAGTGTTATGTAAAAAGGAAAGATGTGATCTGTTCAAAAATGGATCACTCGTTGGCCTTTCTGTACTGATGTTAATTATTATTTTTCCGTTTAATCCTTCTTTATTTTTTAGCCATCATCAACGGAAACGCTCGTTTTTTTAGTGATGTATCTAATTACAATGACATCACAAATTTTTGTGCCTGGATTTTTGGGGACCCAACTAACTTACGAAGTATGAAACCGATCATAGTTTTTTATCTTAATTTTGTTTAAGTATAGTCAACGGCACGTAACTTGGCAAGGTTTTGGCGTAGTGGGAATAAGTTTGCGCACGTACACTTAGTGCAACAAAAAAAATGGTCACTTTTATTGCTTGTCATTACTCTATTGTTATTGCCATAATTTATTTTTAAATATGTCTGTTTAGAAGACAGAAATATTGGAGAGGAATTCTCTTCTCTACTCTTGCCTAGTTATGTGCCGGCGACTATAATTCACTATATAATGATAACGTTTTGATCTAGAGTGAAACCTTAGTGACTGCCGCATATAGTAGCGAGTGGATACCGAGATCAGAGTCATTTAAAAGAAGTTTGCGACTCTTCGTAGAACGAGCGAAAACCCCAATAGTTATTTCTGGACTCAAGATGTTTCCTTTGTCACTCATCACCTTTACTTCGGTAAGAATGCTTTTCTTCTTTTAGTTCAATGGTAGCTTTAATAAGTAAGTAACATAAAATATATATTTTTTAAAGCAAGCTTTTATTTTCTGGGTCCATCATCAGACCAGCTGCATAGTACCATATTATTGCATTGTCACCGAAGTTACATAGGAATGCCAAATTTCAGTTCAATCGGATGCCAGCGAGTGCTTGAAAAATGGATCACAAATTTTGATCCGCAAACATACGAACGAAGCAAGTTAGATAAAAGCTTGTAAAAAGTTGATACTGATTCCAGTCAAATGGTGCAATGTTGTGTACTCACTGTGCTAATTAAACCCCCCCCCCCCCCCCTTACGAACTACCCCTCTCTTTTTTTCTTGCACTTTATGTCCATCCAAAGGTTGTCTGGAAGAAATCGCCTAGTGAGATAAGACCGCCCATTGTACATCTCTATTTTTATAGTAATGTTTCTTGTTTGTTTTGTGTACAATAAAGAGTATTGTATTGTATTAAATAATGCTTCGATAGCGCGAAAACAAAAGACATGATAAAGGATACCGCGATAAATGCGGTATGCAATTAAAATAATCCCTTAAAAAAAACTTTTCATCTAAATGGTTTTATCTTGCACTACCCCCTTTTTTATCGTGGAGAAATCCTCATGGACTATCCCCCGTCTGGGAAAGACGGGGAGATGTGCCGGACTCTTACCGGTTAAAACCACCACGGTGTCCCTCCTTCTGACCTAAGGCCGGGGTCGCGGGATTCGCTATTGCATGCACCGCGACCATCTTGCACTACCCCTGCAGCATCAGGATTCGGGATTGAAAAGTTGAAATTATCACTATGTTATATTGTCACGAGAATTGAATTTGTGTGCGAAGATTCAGCAGAATCGGTTAAACAGAAGTAGTTGAAATTTTTTTCGGAAGATTTGAAACAAACAAAATTATACGAAGTGAGGCTAATTACAACCGTTTAATAATTATGTAATTTTTCATACTTCTCCCTCTTTTTACAGATTATGAAGTCTGCTTATTCCTTCTTCGCGCTAATTAGAAACGTTCAAGAAGAATAGAAAGGGTAGAAAATGTGAATTATTATAAAACTCACCTGTAGGTACATCCGGAAAAAAGAGATAAATCAAGTACATGAGTGGAAATCTTGTAGAAGCTGCTCTTTTATTGGGTTAATTAGATGCTATAAGGGTGTATGAATATATATCTAAGAATACTAATTATAAATCACATCAATTAAATTTTTAAGTAGTATCTAGATAGTTCTGCAGAATTTAGATATTTCCCAATCATGTATATTTATATTACTTTCACTGTAAAACTAGAGACCACACTACGTACAACTAAGAGAAGTCAAAAAAAATAAATAAATAGGGTAGGGTATTTAGTTTGGTGATCTATCTCTTTTTAAATAGGGTATTTAAAAAGAGATAGATCACCAAACTAAATATTCAAGGTCAAATCTTTTGACTTCAGTTAGTCTGTTCATAGTCTGGTCTCCAGGTTTATCTAATACCTACTTTCGTGCCTTCACTATTTAGAAAAATATCTACCTACAATTATTATAACACATTAAATGTAAGAAATTTTTCATTTTCATGGCCTTTACACTATATTAATAGTTTGCGTTTAGTTTTAATGTATTATGTAAAATAAAAATACCTAAGAATTAGCTGTTAAAAATACACTGGCCTGCAAAAATAAGTATCACACTTTTAAAATTGCAATAACTTTTTAAGTACACAAGATATATTTTCGAAACAAAAATGACTCAAAAAAGAGTTTAACTTTGTTACTATAGTTTCAAAGAAAGCTGATAAAAATTGCTATAAAACGTTTTTTATTTTAAATCTCTAACTTCTATAGTTTAGAAAAAATTGAAATCTTAAAAGTGTGATACTTATTTTTGCAGGCCAGTGTAGTACAGAAATAAAATGCAGTACAAACACAAAATAATAATACAATTTTGATTGCAGTCAAGCCCGATATTGCTTGTGAAATGATAAATCATATTTATTTTTGTAAATAAATCTGTTACATACACTTTTACAAGGCAATGTAATGTTTTTTTAAGACTAGATGGGGCCGACATTTCCTATTTGACTACCTCTAAGAAAACAGCCGAAAAAAACTCAGAGATCAAGGTCTTTTTTAAAGTCCAGACATTGTGGTATAAAAACTATGCGAATGTAACAATGTTCGGCAACGTCTGGAATGGTATTTTAGAGGAAAGTACCATAGCAGGTTTGTGTTGAGATGATAAACCTTCATGTTCCGAACACGGATTTAGTACAGCTACAAAACAGTTCCACCAAATATCGCTTATCAACAACCAAGTACTAAAGCCCCATGACTCGTAAGCGATTAACGAATAAGATTCCACGTATCGCTAATAGGTGGTGCCACCTGCGCTAAACTCATTAGTGACGAAACTTCTAACTGTCGTCGATTAAAATAGCTAATATGGTTATGGTTACAAAGCCAGTCGCGTTGATTTGACACGTGATATTTCGTCGCTTAAGTTCTAACACTGCGTAACTCGAAAAATAGTAGGTTTGAGTTACGCACGTCATTCGATAGGGAATCGAAAAACGCATCGTTTGACCAATTTCAAAAACAAAATCCACCGCGTATTTAATATTTTTTCCATCAAGCTATGTAAACAGCTAAAACAGCGTGTAAGTTAGGTGAGTTCCATACTGGATAAAATAGAATATTGTAGATTATATGATAAGTAGAAAAAAATCTATTTTTTGCTTTCCTGAAAAGTTAACTATTTTGAGTTACGCGGTGTTAGAACTTAAGCGACGATTTGGGGTGACTATATTTATTATAACATGTAGCTATATAAATATATTAATCTTACTAGATTTGGTCTGCGGCTCCACTCGGGTTGCATTTTCGATGAGGATAAAAGTAAACTACTTTAATCTAAATCTTAAGCAAAATCCATCCGTCAAGTGGTTTTTACGTGATGCAAATATACATTTTCCCACAAAACGAGTTTATTATCATTAGGATTTAATTAATTATTTTAGTTGACAGCCTCGGACACCATGGTCTGTCTTGCTGCAGGAGTGCAGGTCGCATAGCACGGCACGCCAATATTAACGACATTATCCGTCGTGCTCTTGCCACCGCCGGCGTGCCAGCTGTACTAGAACCGAATGGTTTGGCACGCGACGACGGGAAGAGACCAGATGGCATGTCGCTATTGCCATGGAAGATGGGTAGGCCTTTGGTATGGGACGCAACTTGTGTCGACACCCTTGCTCCATCCCATCTTCCTAGCTCGGCGGGCTGTGCTGGCGCTGCCGCTGAGGCCGCGGTGGCCCTCAAGCGGCGCAAATATAGTAACCTCATTGGTTGCTATGACTTTGAGCCGTTTGGGGTCGAAACGCTCGGGCCATGGGGTCCGAGTACACATCTTTTGTTTAAAGAAATTGCCCAAAGGCTGGTCGACGCTTCGCGTGACCAGAGAGCTGGCTTATTTTTTGGCCAAAGAATAAGCGTTGCCATCCAGCGTGGTAACGCTGCCAGTCTTCTGGGCACGCTTCCGGATGACGGTGATGAGGAGGAATATTTTGACGCCTAAGTGATATTTTTGAATAATTTGTATTTTAATAATTTTGTATATAGGTAGTTAGTTTTGTCTTTAGATTTGTATGTTTTTAGTTTAGTTTTATATTGTATATATTAGGTTTAAATGTAGGTAAATGATATTTGTGTATAGATAAATAATTTAATTGTATAATGTATGTAATAAATTATTTATCTTACAATATACCAATGCATAATGATATTCGGCCACCATAGGGTCCAACCCAATTGTGGCAGAAGCAACAGTTGTACCATAATTATTTTCACGACAATTTATCTCAGCTATCATATAATACATAATAAAATATTTTTGAAAATTTTCACTAATGAACATTTCAAGACTTAAAAATAATAAAACAAAACAATAAAAATAAACAATAGAAACCAAAAATGAAGAAAAAAAAGAAATACGCAATATTTAATGGCGACCCAATACAAAACTGAATAACATGCAGACAAGAAGCCGGGCGAAAGCCACCGTAACCCAGAACACACGCCCAACACCTTCGGTCTCGTCGCTCAGCTCCGCCTCGCAGCCGCCGGACTCCTCAATCGTGAGTGATGTCACACCGGCCGCTGCAGTTGCGTCGAGCTCGAGCGACGAATTCTACTCGCCACCGTCGTCACCGCCACCTTCACCACCACCACGACGGCGAGGAAGAGGCCGACCGCCGGCCAGTTTGGGACCTCGAGGCCCACCGGTCTCTGACAGGGTCCCCGCTCCCGGTGGAAGTGTGCAGCGCATGCGTTGGACTCCAACCATGAACGAAAACTGCATGCGCGCATACTTTGGGGCTACAGAGGGGGGAACTAACCTGGCCGCGTACCGTGGTCGGATGCTCTCTCTGTTTCAGGCACTTGAACCTGCTGTCAACGTCTCCTGGCAACGATTGTCGAATAAAATATTAGTTTATTCTAATCTTGGCAGAACTTAGGGACTCAATTCAGAAGTTTAAAAGCATCAGCGTATGCAATGGTCGTTACCGCAACGCCAATGAGCGACTGAGTTTCATGAATAAATTAATATTTTTATTCCATTAAAGTCAGTTTATTAGTTTCATTTCACTTTGACTGCCTGGAAACTGCAGACTATTAAATTTTTACTGGACGTATAAAATATTTTTGAGTTTTAATTTGGTCCAGAATTTTAATTCTTTTTGGCAAATGAAATGCCAGTTTATGGGTTTAATGGATTTGAATATTAACTTCAACATGAAACGGCGGAACGGCAGCGAAACGGCAGGACGGTAGAAATCAAGAACTTTGTAGATTTTTAGAAGCAACGTTTATTGTAATCAACAGACAACAAGAATAAGTGAACCCGTTTCAACGTTACCACCCTCTTTATAACATTACTAGTAGTGACGTCACAACGGTTTTAAATAACAACTTTTATGTAATCAAAATATATCTAAATATTAAATAATTAGTGTATTAGTTCCATAATTAATATAATATTAATAATCTATATCAAATATAATATCAGTTCTAATCGCAAAACCTTTTAGAGGTTTAACAGGTAACTTATTTATATGAAGTGTTGGTGGAGGGGGCCGGAAGTTGTAACACTCGGCCATCCTGCATCGGCCGTGTCCCACGGCGATCTTGAAGGTTTTCAGAATTCTTTTGGACCTGGAAAACATAAAGAAAAACAGGAAATGTTCTTTGGACCAAAGAGTTGGCAGTATAATAGGTATCTATAATAGCACAACCATCAGAAGATATTATACTTTCGTATTCCTCTGAAATAATTTGTTTTATTCACACAGATCCAAACAATAACTTGGATTTTTTTTTTTTTTTTTACTTTGTTATACTGAAATAAATTATTATGTCACATAGATCTACCTGGTACCACAGCTAGGCAGATATTAAGCAGCTAGACACACAGAGATCTGTTTTTAAATTATTAAACAGGTGCCATTTTCAACATCACACAGATCTAGGTCAGTTTGCTAGATATTTTTATTTTAGTTTAAATTCATAAACAAACTCGATGTTACACAGATCTAAATCAGTCGACTAGATATTATATTTAATTTTAAGTTTATCAAATAACTCGTTGTCACACAGATCTAAGCCAGTCAACTAGATATTATATTGTATTATAAATTCATAAACAAACTCGTTGTCACACAGATCTAATTCAGTCGATTAGATATTATATTGTATTATAAATTCATAAACAAACTCGTTGTCACACAGATCTAATTCAGTCGATTAGATATTATATTGTATTATAAATTCATAAACAAACTCGTTGTCACACAGATCTAATTCAGTCGATTAGATATTATATTGTATTATATTTTACTGTTTTAATATATTTAATTCAATTAATTGTGTATCACGTATTTTGTGGTATATTTTGTTTTCATTCTATAAAAAGTTTGTAAATGTATTACCAATCTAATTGATTTATTAATGATGTTAAAACTCTACATAATTATATACTTTTACTTTTACAGGATAATTATAATATTTACACTAATTACACTTTTACACATACATTCATTTACTTCAAAATAACAACTTATCTCTACCTGTCTATTTATCTTATTTCAATACTTATCAACTCTCTAGTAAATCTATGAGATCATCTCGATCAACTTCTCTGTCGGATTCGGTGGAACTATCGGAAACTGATGATTTATACGGGCGTAAGGCATCGCCAGGTACAACCGCACTAAATTTTTTATACCCTTTAATACCCTTTATGCTATTAATTGTGTAACGGTCAATAGAATGGTTAGATTTCATTATTTTATATGGTCCCGTGTAGCAACTACCTAACTTTTTAGTTACACCTGTGGTATGATCACGTGATAATCCTCCCTTCCATAGTACTAAATCTCCTACGTTGTACTTCCTACAACTTTTATGCTTTTTATCGTAACGACTTTTCATGACTGTCATGTACTTATCAATACGTACTTTAGCCTTCTGTTTACGTTCTCCTAACTGTTTTATCGAATCTGGGTGGTCATTACTAGTCGTGGGGTAAGCCGGCAAAAGAGTATTAGTGTGAGCAAACATTAAATTAAATGGTGCATAACCAGTTACCGCATGTGGAGTATTATTTATGCCCCACACAACTTCAGCTAATTTTTCGTCCCAAGTGCATTCGCTTTCCGTCGTAGTATTGAGTCCGTTAATAATGGTCCTATTCACTCTCTCAACTTGACCGTTTGAGCGTGGAGAGGCAACCGCATTGAGGACATGTTTAAGTTGTTTTTCAATTACAAACTCTTTAAAATACCTACTTGTGAATGCCACTCCACGGTCAGTAATTATTCTACAGGGATTACCGAACACCGATAGTATTTCCTTTAAGTTTTTAATAGTTTCTATAGAACTAACGTTTCGAACCGGTCTAGCAAATACAAACTTTGTAAAAGAGTCGATAACTACGAGTATGTAAGTATTACCACTGCGTGTTTTTAGGAACGGCCCCAAATGATCGGCATGGATAGTGTGCATAGGAATTTGAGGCTTTTCTATGGGATGTAGCTCGCCTTCTGGTTTACCGTAATTACCCTTGGCATAGGCGCATTGCAAACAAGCATTTATATATTTTCGGATAAATCTGGTCATTCCCACAAACCAGAATTGAGATTTAATGGCTTTTTCACACTTATCGAATCCCAAGTGACCAACTTTGTCGTGGTATTTTTGTAACAAACTCCACTTAGACAGTTTGGGTATTACAAATCTATTACCGTGGATTGTTTTGCGGAATAAGCAATTGTCTAGTACCTCGTAATTATTTACAATGTCTGGATTTTGTGTGCCTTCCCTTAGCTGTTTTACAATACTTTGAATATATTCATCCTGAAGTTGTAGGGTTATACGCCAATCATCACTATCAATGCTAAGCACAGGGGCCGTATCTATAGGATTGCGACTTAGGGCATCAACATGCCGCATACGGTCCCCAGGGCGATATTCGATCTCGAGATCGAAGTCTTGGATGGTGAGCCACCAACGGGCGATTCGAGGTACGAGGTCTTTTTTAGTGAGAGTGCTACGTAAAGCTGCGCAGTCAGTAATAATCTTGACTGGAATACCAGTAAGGTATATACGAAACCTTTTCAAGGATTCTACTACAGCCAAGGTTTCCAGCTCATAGCTGTGATAAAATTGCTCCTCTTTGCTAGTTACACAAATAAAATAAGAAATTGGTTTTAACTTACTGTCCTCTTGGTACTGTAGCAGAATCCCTCCTAAACCTAACTTACTAGCATCGGTATGGAGTTCAGTTTTAGCATGGGGGTTATAAATAGCTAGTACGGGTCTTTCGGTTAAAGCGGTTTTAAGGCGTTCGAAAGCTTGTTCTTGTTCTAAACCCCAAAACCATTCTACCCCTTTCTTGGTCAAATAAGTAAGAGGGCGTGCTATTTCTGCGAAACTTTGAACAAATTTACGAAAATAGGATGCAAGACCGATGAACTGCCTGATTTCATGCACATTACGGGGGCGCCTAAATTGTGATACACTATCAATTTTTGCCTGCCCTGGACGTACGGAACCTGCAGTTATTTCATGTCCTAAATAATTTACACTTGTTTTCAGGAAGGAACATTTCTGTAAATTAAGTTTTAAGTTAGCTTGTTGGAGTAGTTTAAGAACTTCTTCGAGTAAGTCAATACCATCTTCTATGGTGACTGTAGGGATAGTGACGTCATCAAGATATATGGCCAATTTGTTATTGAGGGGTCCTAGAGCTTTTCGAATCATACGAGAAAAGACCGCAGGGGCATTGGCCAGACCAAACGGCATCTTTAGAAACTCATATTGTCCAGTAGGTGTAATGAAAGCCGTTTTGTGTATAGAGTCCTCTGCTAATTTCACTTGGTAATAACTTTGTGCCATATCTAGGGCTGTGAAATACAACTTTCCTGAAAGCCGACTGATCTGGTCATCAATATGTGGAAGTGGATATCGATCCTTAACAGTTCGGGCGTTAAGCGCGCGATAGTCTATGCACAAGCGGTATCCACCCCCCTTTTTCCCCACTAATATGACCGGACTAGCATACTCCGAGTCAGACTCCCTTACTATACCTGCCGACACAAGTTCATCTATCTTTTGCTCAACTATTTCAGTTTCCTTATAAGACAGCCTATATGGTTTACAATACACTGGTACATCAGTTGTTGTTGTAATATGCATCTCTACCAAGTTAGTGCACCCAAGTTCGCTACTACATTCGGCAAAAGAATCACTATATTTATTTAACAGATTTAGTAAACGATTGCAATAATATTCCCCAATGTCACCCACTTTAATTTCTGAATTATTAATGGTTTTTCTTTGTATCGGATTTATATTTACAATATCAGAATATTGATTACTGGAGGTAACGAAAACGTCGGCTTGGTCGTACACATCAGCTCGCGTAAGTAATTTACCAAAAGCCCAGCGTATACACGACTCACCTAAGTTCGTTATTTGTAAGCGATAATTTCCATGCATTAAAATAGACTGTGGCATAAAATACGACTCGTTACCAAAATCAAAAATAATGGGCCGAGTTATAAGTATACTATTTTTGTTTATATCACCCGTAACATACGCATAAATATCACAAGTACTTCCTGGTTGCAATTCTAAATCATTAGACAAAAACAAAGGAACCTTTTCTATAAAATCACTGCTTGATAACTGTATTTCTGACAAATCATGGGTACACTGTAAATATTGCTCGTTGTTTGCTATTATTTTTACCACTTTGGAGTTAGCAATAAGCGTCAGATTTGGTTGATTAATAATTGGTTGGCCTATTATCATGTTTAACTCTTTCAAATCTGTATTAGTTACCTCGGCATCACTGTTAATGATCAAATCATCAATACCTAAATAAAACTGTACTTTACCCAGTGAAGTGATTAACGAGCCGCCAAAACCTTTCATTAATACGTTTGAATGTAAAATCTTTAGTTTTAAGTCTTCAACAGTTTTCAGCGTAATAATATTAACTTTACTTCCTGTGTCAATATAAGCGAGTACTACTGCTCCGTTAATGGTGATAAGTTTTTTATAAACATCTGATAAAATATCAAAAGTGGTAAATGTAACTTGTCGTACCTGTGAAACGCTGCGTTGAACTTGTGTTGAGTGTCCATCCCGGGAGCCCACGTTGCCGGAGGCAGCGTACCAGCAAGCGGCAGAAGCGTGTCCCAGGCGTTGGCAGATTTGACAGCGTGTGAGACGACAGTCCCGTGCTTCATGTCCAGTCTTGCGGCAGTTGAAGCAAGTCTTCGGCATGCTCGAGCCTCGTTGCCAGGTAGATTTATGTTCCGTACTCCTTGCCTCGACTTTCTTATAGTTTTCAAGAGACGACAAGAAGCCGTAATACAATTCTTCTGGTGACTCACAGTTGTAAGCTTTTGCGTTCGCTCGCAGTTCGATGGGTAGACCTCGAATCAGACAAGAACTGGCAGCGTCACCTTCTAACCCACATTTCTTGAGAAGTGACATTTTGTCGTGAAAGTATCTAGTCATGGTTTCCCTATTGTCCTTGGTGCGAGCAAGCATCTCCTCGAGTCGATCGACGTAGTCCGTAGAACGTGGGAATGCACGTGTCAAATTTTCTTTCCACTGCGTCCACGAGACTGGATAATCCTCTAAGTCGTCGTACCAATTCCGAGCAGCGCCGCGTAAACGAATTTGCATGACGAAAATACGGTCTCTTTCGTCCCATTGATACATGTCTCCAAGCTGGTCAATTTTGTTTAGCCAGCCCTTCACGTTCGTAGTTTTCTTTCCTGGATCAAATTTCGGTATAACTTCAGCCTCCAAGTGATTCACTCTTCGTTTTTTTGGTATACACGTAGCTTCTTCTCGATGTGAAAAAAAATCGACATCTTTTTGGGGTATTTCTTCCGTCGTTGTTTCACTTTGACTCCTCTTCCTTCTTATCCCTAGTCCATGAAGGTATGGTCCGAGCATCTTGTTCTTATCCCACTTCTGAGATGAAACGGCGGAACGGCAGTGAAACGGCAGGACGGTAGAAATCAAGAACTTTGTAGATTTTTAGAAGCAACGTTTATTGTAATCAACAGACAACAAGAATAAGTGAACCCGTTTCAACGTTACCACCCTCTTTATAACATTACTAGTAGTGACGTCACAACGGTTTTAAATAACAACTTTTATGTAATCAAAATATATCTAAATATTAAATAATTAGTGTATTAGTTCCATAATTAATATAATATTAATAATCTATATCAAATATAATATCAGTTCTAATCGCAAAACCTTTTAGAGGTTTAACAGGTAACTTATTTATATGAAGTGTTGGTGGAGGGGGCCGGAAGTTGTAACAAACAGTAAAAAATAATTAATTTAAAAAATAAGTTACGAATATTCCGCAAAAATGCATTTGATGACGATAATAGACCTCTTGTTCATACACTACATAAAAAATTATGACGTCTTTATTACAAATAGTTAAACTCTCTTAGGGACTAATCACTCGCATGTTCATACAAACCCATTTTAAATTACATTTGTGTTTAGTTCCTTAATCTACTTTATTTCCCAGTTTTACGGGTCATCTATGTGCTGCCTGCTCTAAAATACGTACCTATAGTATTCATACGAAATTTAAAAAAGAACTGAAAGTGAAGTTTTTACCAAAATGAAGAAGAAATAAACGTGAAGTTACCTACCACGATGCTCATGTAAACTCTTTTCGGAATTCGAATGCACAATACAGCCGTGTTTACCTGACTACGTCATGCAAAAGGAGCTGTACAATAGACTAGAAACAATGTGTAAAGTTTGTCTATTTACATAGTTATCATGCAGCGTTCACATCGTCACTCGAGATGCGGCGCTAATGGCTCGGCTCATTACACGACTACTTACAGTCTTACAGATATTGTTGGGAAAAAACAAATAGAATTCAGTGTATAAAGACTTGTTTTGAAAATACACAAAAAAAAACTAAAATGAAATTCGTTAAAATAATTTGTACAATTTTTATGATACAAGTACATTTTTTTTTTTTTATGTTTTTTTTTTTCTATCCTTACTAATGCCCGGTTCCTATGGGCAAAAACGAATCGTTTTGCTAACGAATGGTATCATTTTTAACCGACTTCCAAAAAGGAGGAGGTTACTATGTTCGTCTGTATGTATGTTTTTTTTTTTTTTTTTTTGTGTATGTTCATCGATATTTTCGCCAATTGTGAACCGATTTTAATGATTCTTTTTTTAATGGATAAGGTATACTTCGAAGTTGGTCCCATTTAAATTTGGTGAAGATCTGATGAAGAACTTCGGAGATAGACAATGGAACTCCTCAATGACGAACAGTACGCATATTGTGATGATGTGATGATAACATAATTGTTACGAGCAGCGTCTTTAGTAGGTCCAACCAAGTTTTAATTAAGGCCACTAAAATGAAAAAATAAAAACTTTTTTACAAAAAATTTAAACCGACTTCAAAAAGAATAAAATAATTACCATATAAAATTAACAGTTTCAGAAGTCGGTGTCTTCAATTTGGTTCAGCGTGGATCAGCACCGACTTCTGAAACTGTTAATTTTATATGGTAATTATTTTATTCTTTTTGAAGTCGGTTTAAATTTTTTGTAAAAAAGTTTTTTCTAATGCCAAATTTTGCATAGAAAAGGACTCGTAAGCTAAGTTTACCTATGTTAGCTAGACTTTAAGGGAGGATCTACTATGCAAAGCTATGGGGTCTTTGCTGCATTATTGGTAAAGTCATAAGAGTGTTAAGTTTAAACAATAACACTCAGTAAATCATAGGAATCGATCATAAGTACGTGACGTCATCTGAACAAGTGACGAACCTGATTTAGATTTTAAAAAAGCAACTAAAACAACTTTTTTTTGTTAAACTTAAATCCTTAAAAACTGTCTCGTTGATATAGAGGTGGCAAGCGCGACTGCTGATCTTGAGGTCCTGGGTTCGATCCCCTGGTCGGGCAAAGTGATATGGGGTTTTTCCGTGTGGAATTCCTCAGCAGCACCAGCTCAGAGTTTGGATTTGTGCCCGGTTGAAGGCAATAGGCGCGCCCCCTATTACATGGGACTTAAACATAACGGCGAAATAAGGGTGTTACTATACACCTCTGCCCAACCCTTCAATACAGGCGTGATGTTATATTATGTGTTAAATCCTTCAAATAACAACTTGCAAAATCGACCTCCCAGCCGATTTGTATTTCCAAAGTACTTCGGCACTTAGTAACAAAAACTCATTTTGCCTTCGTTTAAACACGGTGCCTATGTATATTGTGTGCAGGCTAGACAAGGGCTCTCCAGTTAGTGTTAATGAGCTTGGTCATTACCGAGCGTGCGTGCCCCGGAAACAAGTTTCTGCAAGGAAACTTAAACACCTTCCCTGAATAAACAGGGGTAAACAGGTCCAAGAAATCATAAAAGCTGACGTGTAATGTGGCTTGTAACTACCACCTACGTGTTGTCTTTGATAGTGTAAGCACTTGGGAAGACGCTAGAAAATGTAGTAAGATTCTAAAATCTACGTCTACCACGAGTCTTAGACGACAAAATGTTGGCTTTCTTAATTAATTCTAAATTTCATGTAATTTAATTTTATAGCAGTTAAGATTCGTAACAATATATTCTCAATGTTTAAGAGCCCGTTCACACAGCGGATCCGTCGGTACTGTATGTGTTGTTTACATCTGTACCGACGGATCAGTTAAACAAATGGCAGCTGCTTCGCATCTGGCAGGCAGGATATGATAAAAATGACGCATCCAGTATTTTTACTGGATTCGGAATACTGTCGTGTATGTGAACTCGCTCATACAACTGCAGGCGCCATCACCAAAATAAAAACGGAACCGCTAAAACGGGCCCTGTAAACAATTTCTGTGTGAACTAGATGTAATTAAAATCAAATGATATTAACATAAGTAATCAAAAATCACTCCAAATTCGTACAAAAAATCATCTATACGGACATAAGAAAATAAACAAACAAGCAACAAGATCGTGTAATTTATTGATGCTAATGATATCAAAACACGGTGTTAGCATTTGAATCAGTTACTTTGTTAATTATACGATGTCAAACTTCGTTAGTGCACACACCACAAAATAGAATTTTGGCGAGTTTGTATTTGCGAGTTCGAGTTCAAATATTTGAAGTAGGTACCTACATTGTATTTTATTTCACTGACTAATGTGAGTAGCGTAGTTTGTGTAATATAATTTCTCTCTGTATCAAACAAAAGGTTATACTGAGTTCACTAACATTGGGCCGAAGTATTTTTGGTAATTTTGGATGAGCTAAGTAACAGATTATGGTTTACCATACAAATAATAGCTGATTCATTTAGATTTATTTTTATTGTTTTGTTTTAGCTTTTGCTCTGTGTTTTCCTCTCGTACTTACCAACTAGGTAGGTACTAATATTTTCTTAATAAAGTTAACACTGTACATCATTAATTACCTCAATGTTATGCCTACAACGATGGCCGAGGAATCGTTCAATACGCGGCCTTAGTGAGCGCATCACAAGAGTTGGTCTTGAGATCAATTTGCTAGACATATTCTTATTCTACTATAGTTTATATTCTTACTATTCTTATTGTAAAGTATTTTATTGTTATTTTAATTCATTAAATGAGTAGATATAACCATATGCGTTCAAATTTTACAATAAAAATTAAATACCGCGCAAGTTCCTGAAATCAACACGAAAAAAAATGCCTTTTTGTTCTTCCATTAAATATATCAATCACAAAAATAGTTTATCTACCCAATTTATTTGTAAAATCACAAGTCGCATCCCAGCTCTCAAGTATAATTTAAACATTACAGTGAGATCCCGCCGGGCTGCGGATTAATCACTCTCTGTTTAAAAATTCAAATTATCCATTCTACGTGGCTACTTTTCGAATTTGGACGGAAAACGAGAATTAATATTTAAAATTTTAGACTTACAACTTGGTTATACTTACAGACTGAGATGTATTATAGTATATTTAAAGCTTAAGGTTTTTCCTTATAGGATAATAAATTATGGGTTAAATAATATAAGGAAGGGAAAAAAAACCTATGTCTTAATTGCTCATATATTGTTGAGTTTGGCTTCTTCTTATGACTGTTATGTACTAATATAATTTTGATAAACAATATTTTTTTATTCAAATCTTATTCAACGTATTCAATAAAGGAAAATCCCTATCATAACATAAACGAGCACGTTGCAAAAAGCAATGTGTAAAAATTCACACCATCATTAGCAACTTTTACTCACATTTTATAAAAACCTAACAATGCCTTCACACTTACGCGACACATACGCAATGCACCGTAAAACGCAATCCAAAACGTACTTCACACCAGGTAGCCCTACAATCTCAAGCAAAACAATAGAAGGTAAAGAGCTTCCATCGGGAGGGATGATGTGCGCACGTAACGAACCCCTCGAGGCATGCTTTATCCCCTGAATAAAAATAACACACTACGTACACAATCAGTTGATGCCTACCTGTAAACGTCTGCCTTTGGGGCGCTCCGCTGTTTTATTCCAACGGAAAAATAAAATAAAAACCTATCTAGGTTTTGCGGGCTGATAATGGATTTGGGCTTATAGTTCTACAAAAACAAGAGGCTTTTACTGCTGTATGTGAAATAAAACAGGCTACAAAGCCTAGTACATGTCAAGCCAAGAAGATTTCATTTTGGTGTAATGTTTATACCCTCATGAAAAAGTGTAATGATATTTTCTTTTGTTAAATGAATAGGGGTTTAGCTTACAAAATAAACAGTACAGATGTTTTAAATTTTTACGTTCACGCAGATTATTATTTTAATGATATTCTTTATTTCATTACTGATAACGTGGATTGTGACCTTAAAACATAAAAAATAATCCTAAAATACAAAATAATCAGTCTCACTCATGGTGTTAAAATCATAATCATGTTTTATTATAATGTTAAAGTAGCGTCAAAAGTTAAAACTGTTTCAACTATGCGAACTGAATGAACATCACTAGTTTTCGTTCGACGCTGAAAGTTACCTGTTGAGGCCGAAGTTTATCATACGTGAAAACAACACTGAAACTACGTAACTTTACCAACGGGACAACAGTGTTCACCTCTATTATGCATACGGCTAAACACGCTAAACTCCTTTATTACATAATAATAAAGCTCTCGGTAAAACTATTATTTATATTTTAGCCTTTTTTTGACTGCCTTGATGGTCTAGTGGTCGCAAGCGCGACTGCTGAGCATGGGGTCCTGGGTTCGATCCCCAGATCGGGTAAAGTGTTACTGGGTTTTTCCATTTGGAATTTCTCAATAGCAGCCCGGAGTCTGGATTTGTGCCCGGTTATTGGCAACAGGCTTGCCCCCTATACCATGGGACTTAAACCAAACTGGCGAAACGAGGGTGTACTAAAACACCTCTGCCGAACCCATCGGGGAATACAAGGCGTGATGTTATGTATTTATGTTATATTTTAGCAAATAATTAACCGATAGTGTGTACTCGTTTTGAATTTACGATGAACGATTATAATTTTTAAAATTGTAGAGCGTTGTTTTGCCTAGCCCTCCCAACTATGTTGAGGTCAGCTTCCTATCTAACCAGAAGCGGCTGAATACCAGTATTTTATACGGAGCGTCTCCCATCAGGCCGAGTTATTGGGCAATGCTGATATCCTAAGGTTAGACAGGTTGTCAAACTTTCGGGCTTCTGACTTCCCGTAACGACTGTCAAAGGTATTCGTATGACACCCGGGATCGACTGTAGGTATAACGTTCTCTTCGAGGCTCGGAGGGTCTCAATGTTTAACGAACGGTCAGCCATTCACAGACTGACCGCGGCAAGCGCAGCTTAACCTTGCAAATTGTACGATCCGCGCGGTTGGTAATTGTAAATATCAAAATTATTGCATACAATTTTTATTAATGAGCTTATAAAAGCCTCGAGGATTATTATTTAATTATGTAACATAATGCATGTATATTAAACAAAAAGAACAAACAAACTAAAACGCAAACACATTAATGATAATATTCCATATCCTTGCCGAGCGGAAACATGCCCGAAGGCTCAATAAATTGATTTCTTTTTTAAAACGAGACATGAAAACCCATGTACCTCAACATGTATGTCAACGCCTCATCTTAACAGGAAGTGCTACCGCGCCGCCTGCTATTTCAATTGACATTGCCGTATTGATCGTGAGACTTTTGATTAGCTGTCATAAATTAAAAGTAGTTTTTATCTTTTATTTTTATCATATTTTTGTAGTTTATCTCAATATCTACCTAGTATATGCATTTTTTATTGACACATTATAAAACACTTTTATCCAGTCAAATATAATAGAATATATATTAAAAATTAACTACCTCCATACGTGTGTTACTGCGGGGGTACCAGCTGAAAATCAGCGCTGGGTGTTTGACGCCTAGCATATGCTGAGTTGGTGACCTTTTCGGCATGGACATGCTCGACAGCATAAAATGTGTAGGTACTTATGTTTAATTCTTTTTATATTGTTCTTTCTTTCTTTATTTTAATTTTATTTATGCTGTCATTGTGTTCTTAGCTGAATAAATTAATTTTCTTTCTTTATTTTCTTTACCTACGTAGAAGCTAGTTGTGTATTAACTAAATACTTTTTGATGCACAGAAGTGAAAAAGTATAGAGACTATTAAAGATTATGAAAAACATTTTACTACCGTCCATTATATTTATAGGTATCAACTTAATCAAGCAACTAAGTTAAGGTATTTTTTATTAACACGCTCTAAATTAGCTTCACTTGTAACTAACAAACTAACGAACTAACAATGTAAAAAAATCTTGGAAGTCAATTTTAATCTACTTTTAATTGTCGTATCGAAATGAAACTTCGTATGTATATGTCGTTCAGATGACAATACTATAATTTGGTATCTTGGAGCTGATCTGATGATGGAGCCAGGAGGTGGATAGTGGAACTCTTTAGTGGCTACTAGTAGAACCCTCGAGTTTGGGTCATATGATTCTTTTTAACGAGTCCAATAGATTGGGCTTGGTAACGAGGGTCTGATGATGGAGCCAGGAGGTGGATAATGGAACTCTTCAGTGGCTACTAGTTAACCCCTCGAGCTTGGGTCATATGATTCACCTTAACGAGTCCAATAGATTGGGCTTGGTAACGAGGGTCTGATGATGGGGGCAGGAGGTCGATAAAGGAACTCTTCAGTGGCTACTAGTAAACCCCTCGAGTTTCAGGTCATATGATTCGTCTTGACGAGTCCAATAGATTGGGCTTGGTAACGAGGGTCTGATGATGGAGCCAGGAGGTGGATAATGGAACTCTTCAGTGGCTACTAGTAAACCCCTCGAGTTTCAGGTCATATGATTCGTCTTGACGAGTCCAATAGACTGGGCTTGGTAACGAGGGTCTAATGATGGAGCCAGGAGGTGGATAATGGAGCTCTTCAGTGGCTACTAGTTAACCCCTCGAGTTTCGGGTCATATGATTCGTCTTCACGAGTCCAATAGATTGGGCTTGGTAATGAGGGTCTGATGATGGAGCCAGGAGGTGGATAGTGCAACTCATCAGTGGCTACTAGTACACCCCTCGAGTTTCGGGTCATATGATTAGTCATGACGAGTCCAATAGATTAGGCTTCGTAACGAGGGTCTGGAGGTGGATAGTGGAACTGTTCAATGGCTACTAGTAAACCCCTCAAGTTTGGGCTCATATGATTCGTTTTGACGAGTCCAATAGATTGGGCTTGGTAACGAAAGTCTGATCATGGATCAAGGAGGTGGATAGTGGAACTCTTCAGTAGCTACTAGTAAACTCCTCGAAAATATTATAGCTTAATTAATATACATAAAACTATAGAAAAATGCTAACTAAGCCAACTTTAAATGCATTCTGTACTAGTAAAAAATAGGTATGTCAAAAGTTATTTTAAGACTAAAAAGTAAAAAATAAAAATATGTAGCTTAAAAAATTAAAAACACGCTTTTATCAGGCACTAAAAATTATAAAATGTTTTTAGTTTTTTTAAGCTACCTATTTTTTTTTCTTAAACTGAATGTACGAATACTGTTCGTTGCATATCGAGAGACCCCTCCGTGTCTCGGAGAGCAAGTTAAACCGTTGGTTCCGGGTGTCATACGAATACCTATGACAGTCGTGACGGGTAGTCAGAAGCCCGAAAGTTTGACAACCGGTCGAATCTTAGGATATTAGCATTCCCCAGTAACTGGGTTGCGCAGGTCTGATGGCAGTTGCTGCGTGTAAAATACTGGTATTCAGCTGCATCTGGTTAGACTGGAAGCTGACCCCATTTGATTGTAGGTTAACATAAAAAAGATAAAACTATGGAGAACTACGGAGCCCGCCTTCAATATATGAATAAATATTGACATGCGAGGCGGGTGGCCTGAGGCGATTGATTGCGAAGCGACGCCATCCTAGATGTTCCGAGAGCGCGCGAAATACGGAAAAGTGTAAACGTATTGTGTCGTAAATAAAATAATTTTGTGGTACAGTTGAAATACTGCTTAAAACTGAATCTCGAAAATAATGAACTTTAACAAATACGATGCGGCCTTCGCAAATATTAGGTCCTATGAAATCAGCGTTTTGTGTGAAAATTTTAAAGAAGTTGCATTTTCCATACTAACATTTTCTTAATTTATTTAACAACTATGAACACTAATGTTTTCAAACTTTTATGCATTAATGTTTAAAAACTAAGATAGCGTATGCCACTTAGATTATGCACCAAAAATAAGTTTTGGCTAAATAAAAAAAAATTGTGGTCATTTCTGCTAACAAAAAGAGGAGTCATTTTTAAGGTGTTTTTATGTTTAGAAAACTATACCTAAGTAATAAGGTTTTTTTACTATTGGTAGTTGTCTATGATGGTCATTATTCGAGATAATATCAAGCAATTGATGAATATTTTAAATCATAGAAGTGACGAGGTTTTCTATTTGTGAGAAAAAAACGCCAATTTCATAGGTGGGGACCTAATATTATGGGTGCAACGTGAATCTGTGAATATGGTGTACGAACAAACAACTTACACAAGTAATATAGGAATGTAACATAAAATCACATCATGCCTTGTAATCCCCCAAAGAGTTCGGCAGAGGTGTTTTTAATACAACCTCGTTTCGCCAGTTATGTTAAAGTCCCATGTAATAGGGACGAGCTTATTGCCGTTAACCGGGCGCAAACTCAGACTCTGAGCTAAAAAACCTAATAACACTTTACCCGACCTAAGGATCGAACCCAGGACACCATGCTCAGCAGTCGCGCTTGCGACCACTAGACCAACGAGGCAGTAATACAGGAACAATTCTGTTATAAAATCTTACGTATACTTAAATAAAATTAAAATAGCCTTTATTTCCTAGATTCGTTTACATTTTACAGGGTACACTTAAATTTAAATAAAAAGTAAAGGGTAAGTACGTACACTTACGTATACTACAAAATATTTAAATTCGTATAATATAATCCTTGAAAGAAAGAAACAAAATTCGTTTATTCAAAGTGGATTAAAATAAATTAGCACTTTTTTAACGCCCACTATAAAAACAGCACCTAAAGTCGCCCACCCTTCACCGCTTTCTCTAGTACTTTACTGGGAACTAGAAACAGCGCAACAAACTCCCCAACACAAAGATAAAATATGTCATAGCTACTTACGTTGAGGCCGTAAATCAAGTAAAGGAAATTGGTTGCTTTGTAGATACTCCTGAAGCTATTGGCAACCCGTTTGTAAACTATTACCTACTTCAAACCTAATATATTACAGCTGTGTTTGACTTCTCATTCTGTAATGAACTTTATATAGGTATATTATAACAAGTACTGCCTCGTTGGTCTAGTGGTGGCAAGCGCGATTGTTGATCGTGCGGTCCTGGGTTCGATCCCCAGACCAGGCACTGTTATTGGATGTTTCCGTGCGAAAATCCTAAGTAGCAGGCCGGAGTTTGGATTTGTGCGCGGTTGATGGCAATAGACTCGCCCCCTATTACATGGCACTTTAAACATAATGGTAAAATGAGGGCGTTACTAACACCTCTGCCCAACCCTTCAGGGAACACAGGCGTGATGTTATTGATTAGTTAACTTTAAGATGGCCGCTCAACCGTGAGTTCTTATAGAGCCCATACTTGAAGTAGACAGCATGAAGCAGCAAATTTAAGAGGATCGGCGTATATGGTTTTCCACCAAAAAGGGAAGATGTTCCGAGTAGACCCAAGTAGTGTGATTCTCATGGTGAGTAGTTGTCCCAACTTTCGCGATAATTGTGCTTATGCAATGAAGGATTCGAATGATGTTGAGTCGCTTCACACACAGTAGGTAAATAAAATAAAACGTAACTAAAAACTTAGTTATTTAGGCTTTTCCTCGTTTAAAATAATAGCAAAAAGATAAAAATTGTTTATATTTTTGAGATGAAAACCCATTATCGTCATCGAACCAAAATTGGTTCTACTTTTATTAATTAATATCATCCTAACTTGTTAAAGAACAACAAAGAGTTTTCGAGGCCATTATAAATGTATATTTTTTATTTTCTTCAGTGAGTCTGTTAATTAGAACGGATCTCTGGTTCCGTTTTGCGGATGGACGGACGTCACCTTCGCTAATTGCATCTCATTTAAAAAAGTACGGATCCCGCAATTAACCTACATCCTTTCCCAACGGTCTCTGTTCAAATAGAGTAGTCACTTATTGTAATTTAACTCCTTTGAAAACTACCCATGAATTAATAGCTTTACATTCACTTTGAACAAACGTTAATGCACCACTCACTAAGTTTATACTCTTTAATTAAAAAAAGAATTGCATTTTTGTAGAAAAAGTGCTAATAACAGGACAGGGTCATCAGGACAGAACAAAAGTGTAATGGAGATGTTTACTTTTTCTTTAGGAGTTACGTATTTTATTTTGTGTTAATGAAAGTTATTATTGGAATCGGCTAATGACCCCATCATTAACAGTTTCTCCAAAATGGGACACCATTTATTTAAGAAACAACACTCTATTTTCCACATTTGAATTACTTTTCCTCCAGATGGTGTTCGTTTTATCCACCCAGTAAATGAGCATCATTCTGTGACGATAAACTCATACCCACTACGTATTAAATCCCTCATATTTTAAGTCGGAGTTTTTGTGTGTCCAATACAAAAGATACAGCTTACTAAATAAACAAAATTGTACGTAATACTCCACTCAACTCTATTCTGCAGTCTTGGCTGCTTTGCAATTTTGCACACCTATCAGATCCACAAAACAAGCTCACAGCTACACATTCATTTTGACTTGCTCGGAATACAACAATTTGGGTAATGGAAGTGCATCAAGTAGACTGTTTTAAAATAAACATGAAGTTTTGGAAGTATCTTGCCATTTGGCCTGGCAGCGATGCTAGCCGTTATTACAATATCTATTCTAAAGCGTTTATCTTTATCTTTGTTATTGCTTACTTTTGTCTGTTCTCCATAAACTTTTATTTCTTGCCGAGACAAGTGGACGTTTTTATAGCAGAAATGATATTTTATTTTACCGACGTAGCCGTGACGTCTAAAGTTCTGACCTTTGTTATTATGCGAAACAAAATAAGCGAGCTACTAGAGATATTAGAAAGTGACATGTTCCAAGCAGACAGTCCTGAAGGTTTCGCTATAATAGAAAAATCAAAGAAGTTTAACAAGACCTATTGGAAAATTGTAGCATTCGTCTCGATTACATCAAATACGACTCTGCTCTCTCCTGTATTATTACATTCTGTATTGGGAATAGAACTATTGTTGCCTGTCTGCAGTTACTCTTTTCTTTCTGAAACATATAGAGACATGTTTATTTATCCCTTATATTTTTATCAGGGCATAGGCATAACTTTCCATATGCTTTACAATGTGAACATTGATACATTCTTTCTGGGTTTGATGGTTTTTACCATAGCACAACTGGATATTCTTGATCATAAGTTAAGAAAAGTAACAGATGCAAATAAAGATGAAGATGAGAACAGTGAAATCCCGAAGGAACCGATCGACAAGCATAAGGAAGCTGTCTTGAAAATTAACCAATGTATCATACACTTTGACGAAGTGGCTAAGTATGTTCATGTTTGATGGAATGTTCTTACTTAATTTATTGGTAGCACATTTAATAAAACAAATTTCAAATATCAAAAAGCCCCAACATTTAAATGGCCATAGAAATCTGAATAAGAACATGAGTGATGTGATTATCATTAAACATAGCTAAAAACTTGTCTCTCATAATATTAATTACAACATTGTATCAATATTGTATTATTATTATTTGAAATTAAAGAATATCAATGCTTAATATTCATGCTATTCACCATAGGACCAACTTTTTGGGATCGTGCAACTTAATTCATGACTTTTCTTAAGAGCACGAACTGTGACGTTGTCAAAGTTGCTATTCGTTAGTCACGCTGATTGGTGAATTATGGCCAAATACTCAAACACTACTCAATTTTTAGTTGCCGTTAAGTCTCGTGCTGTTACTTCGCCTTAGAGTGACAGTGACAGCACGAGACTTAACGGCAACTAAAAATTGAGTAGCGTTTGAGTATTTGGCCATTAGTCTCCTATTTTCGCCAACATTATGTCTATACTTATAGGTTTTGCAATCTAGTTGAAGATGTATTCAGCGGAACATTATTCGTACAATTTAGCATGGCATCCTGTATTATATGCGTTTGTTTAATGAGATTTACAATGGTAATAATAATTTATTTTGATTAATTGTTTGATGTGTTGAATTATTATTTCAATAACAAAATGGAAGTACTTCTTGATAATGATTTCAGCCTGCACCGCTTCAGTATTTCATATTTCTTGCTACCTACATGTTTGTGATGACCATCCAAATAATGGTTCCTTGTTGGTTTGGGACAAGGATTATGGATAAGGTATACAATTTATTATCTGTCTCTGAAAACTGTAAGCAAATAAATTCTTATTAAAGCAGAAAATTCAAGAGTTAAAAAATGTTGGTGTCTCCTTATCCGATATTCGACGACAGTCTCTCAACGATTACCGCAATACATTTGTTCGGAGGTTTACACACACGTTGTGTCGCTGATATCGCACGACCGTGCGATACCTACGATCGTACAAATGCTCAATTAAATATCTTAACATAAAAGTTATTATGGTGTTTTTACGACAAAAAATAAAACAATTTGGCCCTACTCAGCGATCGTAAAATTATAAAGATAATTATTCGATTGGGCGATATACGATCGTATCGCATGGTCGTGCGACCTCTTGCCAATTAGGACGACGCCATAGGTATAAAGGGGATCATTTAATATGATCCTAATAAAGTTATTTTTCTCTACAGAGTAACCTCCTGGCGTTTTCTACATACAACTGCGACTGGACATCGACATCTCGTCAGTTTAAAAGCAACATGCGTCTCTTTGTTGAAAGAGTTAACAAGCCGCTCTCTATAACTGGCGGCAAGATGTTCTGTCTTTCACTCGGCACTTTTACTTCTGTAAGTGCTAATACGACTAATAGAACTTTGAAAAAAACTCGTAGTGTTTTTTTTTACCTTTTTTCGTTATTGAACATTTTCTTATTGACTTGTGTCATCAACTGATTCTAGAGGATTTTATCAATTTTTATTTTTTTAATCGTTATTAAAATGTTCTCATATGTTTCAGATTATGAATTCCGCTTATTCATTCTTCACTCTACTTCAAAAGGTGCAGAGAGAGTAAAATCTAAAAGAAGAAAAGATACAAACGGAAAAATATTTTTACGATTTTTCACAATATTTCTGAAGCTATTGCTTTAATTATGTAATATGCTTAAAATGTTTAATGTAATTTAATATATTGAGTCATAGTGCCGATTTCACCAGTCTTCTTCTTTTCTTGTGGTTAGTAACTAACCTGGTGTCAGAGTTTATGCCGGCCATGGGCCTCTGACTTGGCTTCACATGCCGTCGAGAAATATCTCTCAGCCATGCCGGTTTCCTCACGATGTTTTCCTTCACCGTTTTTAGCAAGTGATAATTTTACAATACGCACATGAATCCGAAAAGTCAGAGATGCGTGCCTTGGGTTCGAACTCAAGACAACCACCACTCGAGATTTCACCACTGTCGGAATACTTTTATCTCAGGAATCAATTTGACGTTTTGACAGATTTTGTATAGAAATTCTGTCAAAACGCCTAAATCAGTCCTTGGATAAACGCTATCTGAAATTGGTAAATCAGACCTTAGTCGTTTTAAATTTTTATTAGATTGCTGCTTACTGTTTTATATACTTATAAATTGACGAATCTTCTAATTATAAGTCTTTGTTATTTACTTATGATTGTAACTTTCAAGATAAATAAAGGCACGCCTTTTAATTTTTAAGGTGCTTTATTTTTAGGTTTGATTAGTAGCATGAACTTTTAAAGTTAATAATAATTTAACTTATCTCTATCATATCTCTAGGAAAACTCCATATTTAATCTTATTTTATCTATTTTATCATCTTACATAGTTATTATTATTATATTGGAATATGATAACACCAATTTTTTACTGTGTTTATCCTACGGGGTGCTAAGAGGGATGTGTGGTATTACGCGAATGGATAGAATTAGAAATGAGTATGTAAGAGGAAGCCTGAAAGTGGCGCCGGTGACTGAGAAGTTGTGTGGAAACCGGTTGTCATGGTATGGGCATGTGATGCGGAGGAATGAGGAACATGTCGTGAGGAAAGTATTGAGTACGAATGTGGATGGTTATAAGAGTAGAGGAAGACCAAAGAAGCGATGGATGGATAGTGTGAAAGATGATATGGCTAGAAAGGGGATGACTACTGAAATTACGGCTAATAGAGATGTATGGAAGAAGAAGACATACTGCACCGACCCCAAATAAGTTCGGATAAGGGCAGGAGGATGATGATGATCCTACAGGGTAGTGACTCCAACTCAGTAGTACTTAAAGAGCTGGAGTGCATTAAAAGAGCCTCCACAAGTGACAATACTTAAGTACGTTCAGCCTTGCTGACTGGCTAATCTTTTTAACATGGCAGGCTTTTCTCATATAACTCGTACAGTCAACAGCAAAAGTCGATGATCATTTTGGAATTTCAATATTAATTATCTTAGGAGTTAATTGCTTGTATATATTACCATAATATTATTCTTTGAAGAATTCACTCCTCTATCGTTAAGTATTTGTTAACAAAAATAATAATTTGCAAGTTTTCATTCATCAAACCATTTTGAAACTTTGAACAATCATCACTTACTTTTGATGCTGGCTGTACCAATACGACAGAAGAAGAAGAAATAGTACTATCAATTAGTCAGGTCAAACAAATACAGGACGTAAACAAAATAATGCAATTCCTTCAAACCTCGTGATGTACTGTTGACAGATTAACCCTGAAAGGGATACATCTGGATTAAATAAAAAAATAATTGCGCGGCTATCGCTCGCCGCGCGGTCATTTAATTCGGAGCGCTAAAATGACTCACATTAAGAACAGTTATTTACTTGTAATTTTTTTATTGCATCCAAAAGTGTCCCTTTCAGTGTTAATCTATAACAGCAGTACATCATGAGGTTTGAAGGAATTACATGATTTCATTTACACCCTGTATGACAAATTAAAATCATCTTAACATGGAATTTTTTTTTTAACTAACTACTACCTACTATCGGTATATCCCGAATTGTACAATACTCCTCGAAGCCGTCACCTTCAGTAGGTGAATCTCATTAAAAAAAGTGCATATCCCATAATTTATCTGCACTCGTTCCCAACGGTCTCGGCATATTTTACATCTAGGCACTTATTATTGTTAATTTACCCCTTTAAAACTACCCATGAATTAGTAGCTTTACATTCACTTTGAGCCAATGTTAATACTAGTTCACTGTATTAATCACATTTAATAAAAAAAGAATTACATTCTTGTAGAAAAGAGTGCTAGTAACAAGTCAGGGTCATGTGTATAACAAAAGCTATTAGAGGTTTACTTTATCGTTCGTAAGGTTAAAATATTATTTGGAATCGAACACAAGAATCCCATTTTAAAATAATTACATGTCGTATTATTATCTGGTCATATGCTCCCGAAATAACAAAACCTGATTTTAGTGAAATACGGGTTGTGACGATATTTTAATCCTCTCAGATCTGAATCGGAGTGCTTGTGTGTCTATTACAAAAGATACAGCTTACTAAGGAAATAAAACTGTACGCGACATTCCACTCCACTCTAAATCTTATCTATCCTGCGAGTCTTGGCTACTTTGAAATTGCGCAGCTATCAGATCCACACAACAGGAACACAGCTACACATTAATATCCTACTCGGTCGGAATACAACAATTTGGGTAATATAAGTGCATCAAGTAGACTGTTTTAAAATAAACATGAAGTTTTGGAAGTTTCTTGCCAGCGATGCTAGCCGTTATTACAATGTCTATTCAGCGTTTATCTTTATCTTTTTTATTGCTTACTTTTGCCTGTTCGCCATAATTTTTTATTTCTTGCCGAGACAATTGGACATTTTTATAGAAGAAATGATATCGGGGGGCACGGCAGTGCCCCCACCAAGTCGAGCGCGAAGCAATCACTGCCGTACCATCCTTTACTGTCAAAAATCGAAGGTCTGAAGTATCTGATGAAGAACCCTCAGCTGGTCAAAGCGAAAAACACAAAATAAAAAATAAAAATTAAATAATAAAAACAATATAATAAAGGACATGGACAAAAAAGTACATTCTATATACTTATACATAGTAAATAATATTGTAAACTAGAAATAGAAAAATGAATTAATACGTAGTTTTTAGCCTCTCTGAACTTGTCAGTTTTAATTACAAAATAATAAGTAATGCAAGATGAATTCAAAGTACCGTTTGTCAACGTCCGCCATAATGTACCTTATAGAAAGATAAAAAATAATAATGGACGTTCCAAACCACTCTTACTACTTGTAAACATGTGTAATATGGATGACAAATGCTCTTATTAGGAACATTTTACTCATACGAAACTATCTTCATTGGTAATTGTTGCATTTAATAAAATTATCTAATCATAATTTATGTTGATACGTAAGATAGTTTCTTTTTAATATTTCAGACAAAATAAAATACTTAAAACGGAACGCGTTTACTTTTTTGACAGTGTGTTTTTGTCTATGTCAAATGTCAATGTAATGCCATTTGTCATTTCATTGCAGATTCTTCATTGCGTTACTGTTTGAATTTTTGCGATTATTTTCTCAATTTGACCCCCGCTTATCTACTGACTGATACCTTCGACCATTCAATTACCTTGCTATTAACACTGGACTCTGATTTACATAGCGTTTCGGATTTGTTTTGTGGATCATTATGAAGTGCATGCATCAACTGCGGAATAGCCATGCAAAGGTTGCAGAGGCATCGCATATCCTCGCTTTCTGCACACCATCAAACATAACTTTCGCGTTGGATAACCAATGCTCAACCCCAGGTATGAAGTTGGAGTAGAAAAAACTGAATCTGATTTATTTTTATTTGTTTTCTCTAATAAATAAATAATTATTTATACCTACTCTTGTTTTATTTTGTGTTTTCCTTGTTAATTGGTAATTAAACTATAAAAATATAGATAAGGATAACCTGTAAAAATGTATTACATGTTACATTATAATTCTATACACTTATTGCCAGCGATCTGATTAAAGGTTTAGTGAAACTATTTACGTCTAGTCTGTAGTAATGACAAGTTCTATGAGTTTTTTATTTATAGCAATTTAATGTGCCAATATTCACGAATATAAAACACAAAAAATCATTGGTGTACAATAAATTCGATAACTATGCCGACGCCCATACAGAAATTGGCCATGTCCTTTAAGAAGAAGAAGAAGAAGTGAAATAAGAGGAAAAAAGAAAAAAAGAAAAGAAAGATTTGTAATTATAAAAAAAACTACTCCGAAAAAGAAAAAAACTGTGTCAAATAAGAAAATCTAATAAAATAAATCACTATGCCCACGTTTCTACAAAAAGAAGTGAAATCCCACCAAAAACATTCCGTAAAAAACTAGCCAAGTCTCGATGGAGCTGCTTGTTTATCTCTAAAAAGTAATGAAATCTAGACAAAGTCGTGCCAAGTGTAAGGTTCCTTACTGCGATTTCTTTATTATTATAGTTAATGTTGTGTGACTTGGCCGTTGAAGGGTACACAAGGGTACAAAACCAGGTGCTCCATGACACCATTGCACCAATCTGTCGCCAGAACCGCTACCCATTGACGATGGAAAATTGCAACTTGGAAAACGTTGATTCAATAACCAGTCAATTGTAGGCTTGATAAAGCTGCGTATTTCAATAATACAAAGTAAAGGCGAGCCTAAAACAAACAGTATAAAAAAAAAAACCAGTACAGACGGACTTCTAATCATTGATAGAAGTCCGTCTGTCCTGTTGACTTGTACCCACTAACGTATAAAGAATGTTCAACGTTCAGTCGATGCTGAAGGTTTGGCTATAATAGAAACATCTAAGAAGTTTAATAAGACCTATTGGAAAATTGTAGCATATGTCGCGGTTACATCTAGTGTGATTCATGTTCTTTCTCCGTTACTATCGCACCTTATGATGGGAGTAGAACTATTGTTACCAGTTTGCCATTACTCATTTCTTTCCGATGCATTCAAACATAAGTTTATTTACCCCATATATTTATATCAGAGTATACACTTCCATATGCATTACAATCTGAACATAGATACATTTTTCTGGGATTGATGGTACTTACCATAGCAAAACTAGATATAATTGATAAAAAGTTAAGGAAAGTAATAGAAGAAAATATAAATGAAGATGAAAACAGTGAAATATCAAGGGACTCAACTCAAGGGACCAACAAAAATAAGGAAGCTGTTATGAAAATTAATCAATGTATCATAAATTTTGACGAAATAAGCAAGTAAGTTACATACCTACATGCAAATTCTATTTTAGAACCTCAAATAATGTGTGGTCTTTAAGACACTCAACCTACTTGATCTAACCATTACCGAACTGTGGGTATGACGATACAGCGGTGTCTACCCTTTTGGGAATAACACGAAAATGTTGATCCTGGAGGAATAGTAATTGCAGGATAAAAGTCAGTGTCTTCCTAGGAATTATGCAAGGTCCCTTTATTAAATAGTAAGACTTTCAGGTATTCGATATAACTACCTATTTTCCTTCGACGTAATAAGAAAACAAAATGTTATCTTCCCATACAGATGCCAATTGTAGATCGGTAATTTAGTATAGGCAGATGATTCCAGACCTACCACTGAAGACCAAAAGTTGCTTGCTACAACGAGTAAAAATAGTATAATTGCATATTCTCAACGTGTGCTTTTACAGATTTTGCGGTCTAATTGAAGATGTTATCAGCGGGACTTTATTCATACAGTTCAGTATGGCATCATGTATCATTTGCGTTTGTCTATTCAGATTTGCTGCGATAAATATAATTAAAAATTATTAACTTATTTATATCATCAATATATATACTGTAACAATAGAAATTATAAAATAGAAATAATGATACTGCGCCGATTGGGTATTACATATTTCTTGTTGTGATAATCATCCAAATAATGGTTCCTTGTTAGTTCGGGACGAGGATAATGGATAAGGTATGCAACTTATTATTCTATTTTTAAGTAAATAAAGGCATATAAAGGATAACTTTTGTTCTACAACTTTCCCCAAAAGTCAATAGTTCAAGAGAAATGGCTGTTCAAAGATTTGATAAAAAATACGCTAAATTCTATCTATCCTCAACTATGAATGCTATGATCAGCTGTGTTTACATTTTACGTCATATTTGGGGTCGCGAATTAGAAACTCCATTTTCTGAATTTATAACTGAAGCGGGGATGAAGAATTTTTGAAAAAACGAAAATAAAAATATTTTTTCATGGAAAAAAAATTAATCGAATTTTTAAATTTTAACACTCTTTAAAACAAGCATCAGTGATACATTAAGTAGCCCGCGGCTTAGTACCCCCTTTCCGACGAACCTTGTATAGTGCCCCTTGGTTGACCCATAAGCAGTTAGGTATTTTGTTTTGATTGACCGGTTCTTAATATTAGAAGAGCTCCGAAGCGACGTTTCTAACAATTGAATAATGATACTACTTATGTACGACCGATGTACCCTGAGAGTCAGCTCCGCTACCAACCTTGCTGACTCGCCAATCTTTTCACCACCACATAAGCTATTCTCGTGCAGCTAGTGCTGACACGCGAAGAAAATAACAACTGAATCGTTTATAACAATCTAAATACAAAAAGACAAATACTGGAAACTGGCGTTACTTTCCAGAAAGCCATGACATACAAATATACAATAACAATATTTAGTGTTAATTCCGCCAAACAGTTGATCAAGCTTGGATGCAGTATGCAGCACCGATACTAGTATCTGTTTGTATCTGTTTGAATCGTTTGTTTGTTGTATTTTATTAATCGCACCTTCTGCATTTGCATGTATTTGCGGGCGGGAGGGCGGTGCTGCATACTGCATCCAATTTTGATCAACTGTTTGGCGGAATTAACAATAAATATTGTATATTTGTATAATTTGTATAATTATTGTATATTTGTATAATCTAAATACAGTTTTCTTTTTTGAGAGTAACCTTCTTGCATTCTCTATGTATAACTGCGACTGGCCTCCGAGATCGCGCCAGTTTAAAAACAATATGCGTCTCTTTGTACAGAGAGCTAACAAGCCGCTCTCTATAACTGGCGGCAAAATGTTCTGTCTTTCACTCGACACTTTTCCTTCTGTAAGTGTAGTTGTAAGACCTCTCTTTATTAGATGTGTGTTATGTCTTTAACTGACAATACGCTTTACTTTTACTTCTTGTAGTTGTCGTGAAGTTCATTACACCCGTATAGTTAGCACAAGTTATTTAGAACTTATGAAGTTATGCAGCTACAGCATTTACTTTTTCCACACAGTTAAATTAAATGCAAACGCAGTAGTATCATTAATAAGTATACAATTTACAAGATTGCCGCGCGATTCATAAACGCAGTAAGTAACATTTTGGTCAAAAATTTATTGATCATATATTTGTAATCACAATCCTATGGTGATTACGAATATATGATCAACTCATTTCTGACCAAAATGTTACTGACTGCGACATTTTGGTCAAAAATGAGTTGATCATATATTTGTAATCACAATCCTATGGTGATTACGAATATATGATCAACTCATTTTTGACCAAAATGTTACTTAGGTACTGCGTTTATGAATCGCGCGGCAGAAGAACAGGGAACACGATAACAAGCTTGTCTCGGTCTCGGTGGAATACCGTTAAATTGATTTGGAATTTCTTCATCTATATTTCCAAATATTGAAAAATTTGCAGTAATTATTTGGAACTTTCTTAATAAGCAATTTCTAAATTATTTACCTAATGATTGAAGACGATATTACTTTTAACTGTTTTGGTTATTAAAAATATTCTCTTATGTTCCAGATAATGAATACCGCTTATTCGTTTTTTACTCTGCTGCAAAATGTGCAATCTCGAGAATAAAATCATCATCGATAAAGGTGATGAAGTCTACAAGAAAAGTAAAACACAATTAGAAAAGCTTCTTTTCTAATCTGTATGAAAATCTTTCACAAGACATTGCTTTAGTTGTAAAATGTGCTTAAAATGTAAATTTATTATAATCTAGTCTGTCTTGTTTTCAAAGTTCTAGATTATTACTTATAGCTTGCTGTTTATTTAGATTGACATTATCTTAATGAGTATTAGATTATGTTATTTATGACTGATTACTTTGATGAAATTACTATAGTTAAGTAAATAGGGTACGATATTTCATTATAATATTAAGCTTAATTTTTAGCTCAATTTATTCCTAGCACGAACTTCATTAGAATAAGATCTACTAAAGAACAAGGTCTAATTTTATTAATGTCAGACACGTTAATACATTTTCGAATAAATATTTACAGCGTCCTTGATAGCTTTTAAGTGTTGATACATTAATAGTATTAGGTCATTACCTATGAAATCAGCGTTTTGTATAGAGAATTTTAAAGAAGTTGCATTTTTCATACTAACATTTTCTTAATTTATTTAACAACTATGAACACTAATGTTTTAAAACTTTTATGCACTAATGTTTAAAAACTAAGATAACGTATGCCACTTAGATTATGCGACAAAAATAAGTTTTGGCTAAGTTAAAACAAAAATAGTGGTGATTTCTGCTAACAAAAAGAGGAGTCATTTTTAAGGTATTTTTTATGTTTAGAAAACTATAAGTAATAAGGTTTTTTTACTATTGGTAGTTGTCTATGATGGTCATTATTCGATATAATATCAAGCAATTGATATATATTTTAAATCATAGAAGTGACGAGGTTCTCTATTTGTGGGAAAAAAAACGCCAATTTCATAGGTAATGACCTA
Source organism: Amphipyra berbera (assembly GCA_910594945.2). Classification (NCBI taxonomy): domain Eukaryota; kingdom Metazoa; phylum Arthropoda; class Insecta; order Lepidoptera; family Noctuidae; genus Amphipyra; species Amphipyra berbera. The sequence continues at coordinate 8,711,678 of OU343122.1, read as the reverse complement.
ATATTTAAATGGATTGGTAAAATATTTTATTAGATAGTTGAAATTGTGATGATGACAAGTTGTGATTAATATTGCCCTAATTGTTAAATTTATGATGAATATTACTATTCATAAATCAGAATTAAATGTGATAGGCAAGTAGTTAGCAAGAGAACTTCAAACATGAAACAGAACTGTGAAAATCTCGTCAAAACTTTCCAATCTATCGTAATAAAATATTTGTTTTGTATACGTAATCAAAACACAACACTAAAGATAGCAAACCTTTAATTCAATTTATTTAGATAACGTGTGGGAGAATATGATATACTAGTTTACACCAACCGGAACCCAAGAAAAATACTGTAAATTGGTTATTTTGGTTCCGCCCACATACCTAAATCTAAATAATAATTAGATTTCTGTTGTTCTGCCCCGTCTATTATATTTCTGTTGTTCTGCCCCGTCTATTATATTTCTGTTGTTCTGCCCCGTCTATTATATTTCTGTTGTTCTGCCCCGTCTATTATATTTCTGTTGTTCTGCCCCGTCTATTATATTTTTGTTTCAAAAAAATTTCGTAGTATAAATAATTTATGCTGCGGTAGCTTTAGGAAGGGCTCGTAGCTAATAAACAACCGCGCGGATCATATTATATGCAAGGTTAAGCTGCGCTTGCTGCGGTCAGTCCGTGGATGGGTGACCGTTCGTTACACATCGAGACCCCTCCGTGCCTCGGAAAGCAATAAATTGTCGGTCCCGGTCATACGAATACCTATGACAGTCGTTACGGGTAGTCAGAAGCTCCAAAGTCTGACAATCGGTCTAACTAGGATATAGGCGACGATCTTACTGGGTTACGGAAGTTTGATGACAGTCGGTCCGTCTAAAATACTGGTATTCAGCCGCGTTTGGTTAGACTGGAAGCGAGAAGAGGGAGAGAGAGCTTTACGGGGTGCATGACGTTCCACCGCTACGGCAATTACTAGTTGTATGGTACCAGAAACATTTCTCAAACCCACAGTATACATACATACCTTGTTAAATCAATGCTTTTAATTAAAAAATGATTTCCCGGATCATTTTGTGGCTAGACGAATATCACCTTCACTAATTGCATCTCATTTAAAAAACTACGTCGCCAGCAATTAACCTACATCCATTAAAACCTTCGTATACTTCACACGTACATAAATATTTAAATACGTCTTGGAAATGTACCTGCGAATTAATTCCTAGAGGCTGTTTAATTCACTTTGAACTGAAATAGGTGTAAATTAGAAATTTCAAGACGACTTGAACGTGCTATGCATTTAAACACCTTCCCTTATTAATTAAGAATATAACTAGTTTTCGCTGTAGTGCATGTAATTACGGGGTTGTTCCAAGCCTTTGTGACCTCAAACTATATAAAATGAGACAGTCCAATTTTTTGCTGAAAAGTGAAGAAAGCGTTAGATATATTGGACGCGCCGGTCATAAAATAAGCACTAAGACAAATTTTTATAATGAAATTTTATCAAATAGACTGTTTCAAAATACATTTGGCGTTTCTTAAAATTCTTGGCGTTTGGCCCGATGATAACCCGAGTCTATGTTATATATATTTCTCTAGAATATTTGTATCATTGTTTATGTATCTGTTCCTTGTATTGTATACTATAAATTTTTACTTTCTACCTCAACAATTGGAGATATTTGCTGAAGAAATGATATTTTATTTTACTGACTTTGGAGTTCTGTCTAAAGTGATCGCGTTTATTTTCTTGCGTGACAAATATAAAGGAATGCTTTACATGTTGGAGAGTGAAGTATTTCAATCTGATAATCCTGAAGAAGTCAAGATTATAAAGAACGCCAAAAAAAATACTTGGATGTACTGGAAGATAACTGCTGTACTATCTGTCATAGCCAATACAGCTAATGTGTTCACTCCATTTGTGACACACTTAATTTTCCGGATCGATTTGGAGTATCCTGTATGCAGGTATTCTTTTATACCAGAAAAATATAAGGCGGTCTTCTTGTACCCAGCATATCTATTTCAAAGCTTGGGCATCACATCTCACATGTTGTACAACGTGAATATCGATACGTTTCTTTTGGGAGTAATGTTTCTTGCTATCGCTCAGTTGGATATTCTGGATGAGAAGTTGAGGAGAGTGACAGATGTTTGTAAAAGTCCTGATCTATTTCGTCGACAAATTGATAAGGCTATGGATGATTTCAACGCCGTTTTGGAAATCAATAAATGTATTAAACATTATGAAGCAGTTTGCAAGTGGGTTTTTATTTTACTTTTAATGTTTTTTATTAATTAGCCATTTTAATTGCAATAAATTGGTAGGTATCATGCTTTTTTAATAAATTGTGAATGTGAGTACCATGTAGGGTAGCTTTATACACGAATTTTGTAAACGTTTGGCGGTTCTTGAGTTTTTTTTTGTGACCCACACAAATGTCCAGCTGAATGATAGCGTCGTGCAGCGGTCGGGTTGTTGAGCTCCATAAAATAAGGTTTGAGCTCCGCGATGACTGATGCATTCGTGCCGTCAGTTAGGACAGGTCAACTCGAACCTGCTATGGCACTTTCCTCAAAAGGCCATTCCAGACGTTGCCCTACATCGTTTCACTCGCATAGTTTGTATACTACAATGTCTGGACTTTAAAAGAGACTTTGACCTCTGAGTTTGTTTCGGCTTTTCTTCTCAGAGCCAGTCAGATAGGAAATGCCGGCGCCATCTAGTCTTAAAAAAAAACATTACATTGACTTGTAAAAGTGTCTGTAACAGATTTATTTACAGAAATAAAAATCATTTATCATTTATGGTAATTACGAATATGGGAATATTCCGAAAATTACGGATTTCTACTAAACCGGGCAATATTTTTTGCTTTGGCAACGTAATAATGCCAGAATGTGTAATGCAATGTTAATATTGCCAGAGCAAATATTGTTTGGTTTAGTAGTAATTCGTAATTTTCGCAATATTCCCATGTTCGTAATTAACCTAAAGCACCTTAACTTTTTTGTTTGCTTTCAGTTATTGTAAATTAATTCAGCAAGCGTTTAGTGAGACATTATTTGTACAGTTCAGTTTGGGGTCCTGTAAATTATGCGTGTGCTTATTTCGATTTACTTTGGTAAGTTCTGCCTCTATAATACTTTTAACATATTTATTTCATGGACTATTAGTAACGTCATTTACTATTACTGGTTTTTCCAGTCTGCGACGACTCAGTATTACATATTCCTTTCGCTGTATATGGTCGTCATGGTTCTTCAAATTATGGTTCCTTGTTGGTTTGGATCTCGGATCATTGAAAAGGTTAGAATGCATCAGATTTTTTTTAATATCAGCTTATAAAAGTCCATTCGCTAATGGCCCTCCTCATAGGTATACCACAGTCTTGAACGATCACTCCTGTGTAGCAAACATTGATTGGTAATTATTTTGTAATGCTTAGGTTTTTGTAAGTTGGTTGGTTCAGTTGCTGCAGTTCAGCCACTGGCACCGTGTAACCATATTATGCGATTATGCGAGTTCATTAGTAGCTTGCAACCGAGTAACTAAAACATATTATTTTCTTTTTACTCACCACTCGCCTCCTTCTACCACGTCACACGTTAGGAGCTCGCATGTCACTCGTATAGTTTTACCGCGTTTACTCACCTTCCAAGCCTATCAGGTATCCTACCACGCCTCTGTATACCGATTGCCAAGTTCTCACAGTAAGACAGCTGCTTGTTCTCTGCACGATTTTACGCAGACACTCTTCACTGATATATGAACCGAATGCTACCAGAAACCGTAGGTACTATAAAGTAGCTATGTCCAACACACTATTGTAGAACGTCTCTTGCTCAACGGCACTATAGAATCTTATCAAATCATCTATAGGTATAATAAGATAAATACAATTTGCAACATATATGCTATGTGTCGACAGAAATGTAAGGGAATACATAACACAAATACATCCGCACATAAACACACGCTTATACTCTCTCACATACATAATATTCTATCATACTACACACGATCACTTATGTACGTCTGGAGGCTGCTTTAGCTTTAGTCTCATTAACTGTATTTCTTCATTCTAATACTGTGTTCGTCCTTCAATGTAACTATTAGTGTAACAACCCGAACGCGAGAACCCTGGTACCCATAACACAAGTTAAATGTTACATTCCTATTTCAAGTTATATTGTGTTATGTCCAATACTACCTGTAAGAAGTGTTTTATGTACAACTTTTCTGACAAATAAATGTATTATTATTATTATTTATTTTGTGTTAACAACGGTTATAGTACTCTTCATCGTTTGACCATCCGATGCGAGTCGAGTTACTGACATGCGACTATACAATGGCCACTCACACCGTTTAACCGATCCATTATTCAAAGTAGTTGCAGCAAAAGAGGCCAATTCAACTGCAGCGGGAAGAGAGGGGTAGTAGGTTCCTATATTTTTTGTCGCACCTCATATAGCCTGTAACTGCCAAGTACTTAATTTTTCGGAAATATTGTTAGTACTATGTCAGCGTCGCCTTGTCAATCTAGCTTTATAAATGCTTTTATAAATATAGATCAACTAATTTTGATTTCTTCTTCAGAGCGGTAAATTACCTTTTGCGGTGTACGACTGCGATTGGACGCCAAGATGTCGCAGATTCAAGAGCAATTTGCGACTGTTGGTCGAAAGAGCGAACAAACCCTTAACAATTAAAGGAGGAAAGATGTTCCTACTTTCACTTAGTACTTTCACTGCTGTAAGTACAAAAAATCTTTCTTATTTCTTTAAGTGTATATATTATCTCCTGCTTTACCTTTGCATTGGGTCAATACTAAACCATTTATTCATCAATATCTATATCAGGTTACTATTAGATGTCTTATTGAAACAACGGTTTGGCTAAACCCTCTCGCACCTTTGAGCGACTGCCACCCGACCTCCGTAACCCAATTGGGAGGTATGGATAACCTGACCTTTTGCTTTACCTACACTACAAAATTGATTCGTCAAATATTTATTTTGTATTTTATATGAATTAGATTTTGAGTTTTATTGTTTCAGATCATGAATTCTGCTTATTCTTTCTTTACTCTACTACGTCACATGCAATCTCGTTAAATATACGAAATAATGTTAGCAAATAGAAATTTGTAGAGCCTAGAGTAGTCAAATTCAGTTGTAGCTTTAATTAGCACTTTGATAATTTCTTAGCAATTCATTACTTCTTTCTAAAAAGCGAAATAGCAAAACGAGCCCTATAATTAATTTATGGTTAATGAAGCTTTGATGAATAATTAACAACACCCGGCTAAATTAGACGAATACACGTCATCAATTTATTTACTTATAAATCTGAAACATTTTCCTTCATAGCATAATTAAGTAACTTTACATGACTTTTGTGAATTATAAGATACGGATACGAAATTAAGTGTTTATTTTAATAAATATAAAATTCTGTTTGAAAAATTGTTTACTGATTTTCCATTTACGTAACTATCGTAGTTTTATTTTTTATTTTACTACACGAGCAACAAAATAAATATAGTGAACACATGAATAAATTGTTTCTCGGCGAGGGAGTACAATTTTTTCTTCGCATCTGCGAGGAACAAACGTCACACACAAGGTTCGGGGACAATGGTCCCGTTCAGCAGTTCATCTGTTAGCCGTTGGCGGTAATAAGGCGTGTTTTTGCCCGAACACACAACGAAAAAGGAAACAATGATTTTGTTCGTGACTAGATAAATAAGATGTCCGGACGTGACGAGGGTACCATTACAGTTTTTATGGATTCTTTCAGTGGGTACAGCATCACCCGTTCCACCTGGCTCTCTTTGTTTAGGTCTAAGTACATTGTTAATGCACGGCTACGAAAAATCATACCACACGTCGATTGGTGAACGAGGTCACGAGTCGTATCGAATTCGTAATCATTAACTTATGACATTTGTCGTGAAAATGGAAATTGTAATTATGGAGACACTGGCAATGTATCCATTTGTTTCCATCGATGAAAAATGTATAAAAATTGCGCCCGCACACGTCCTTCCGCCGCGCCGCCTGCAAACGATGATTTAGTGGCGATCCCTGGATTTATAGAGCGGCCCGCCCCACCCAGCGACTTCAATGAATAATAAATTGAAGATCTTTTTCGATATTATTGATACTTCGGGTATCTTCGTGTGATGTATGTTCGGGTGAGAATTGAAACCCTTTTATTAAAACATATATTACAGGACACGTCCCGCCGGTGACACTGAATAATACGCTCCTTGTTGCGACTATTCTTTGCGGAGCTCTCTCTTATTTCGGATTTTATTACTCTAGGATTATTTATAGCATTGTCTGTATACTTTTGTAGAGATTCTTTGGGCAATAAATCCTTTAACTTTATTATATTTTGCTTAAGTGCACGCCAAATGGCGTTTATGTAAGTAAATCGTATTTTTCTACCAGTCCTTTGCATAATATTATTCAGATTATAAGTTCAACGTAACAAACTTATAGTAAACATGCTTACTGCAGCGTAAATGTCCTTAGAAAACCTCATGCACAACATTCTCTTTGAAACTGCGGTGGGTAATCAAGACTGTAAGTTAACTTGGTAGCTTTCAAAATTCTGACAACAGCTATCGTCGCTAGTTGTCAGGCGTACAAGTGGAGGAGTTGGATGTTTGAATTTGCCGAGCTAATTCCGAAGGGCGTACGTACCAGTTTGTCTTGCCGAGATGCGTTGTCGGGACTCGCTCGCAAGATGTACTCACGACAGCGGCAATGCAAACATATGGTAGTGGGGTTAAAACTTGCCCCGCATGTAAAATTAGTTAAATAACTCCCCGGGAATCTTCACTCTCTATATGGAAACACGTCTTTGCTCTAAACCCGAGCAAATTAGACCAGCGAACTTGCACACATTAAGCTCGCTTTCTAAATTAATCTACGTACTGTGGCTAATTAAGAAAAAACATTGTTCGTGAACTCGAATTTATGCTTGTTTGTGTTACAAATTATGAAAGCATTGTTATTATTTAGGGTTGAGTCTGTGCCAGAAATAAGTTGTTAAACAATACCAACGTTACTGAGTATTATGTGTAGGTATTGTTTATCTAAGTGGAGGTGCACACATCAAACTAAATAGTTGTGCGTTAGTTGGACGATTTTATTTTTACATTGGAATCGAGTCTAGCTAGCTACGCGAACTCCCATACATCGCCATAGACATTAGGGATGCAACTAAACTGTCGTACGATAGTTGAGTTGTATGTGTGCGGGAGGCTTAAGCCAAACATACGTAGTTTTCTTACACTTTGTTTTCCTATACTGTAGTATTTTTCTAGGAATAAGCATAATAGTAGGTAATGTTGTCCCTGACAAGTTAGATAGGTAGAAGTTATGACATAGAGTCTATGTACCGATATAGTAAATTAAACAATTGTAGGTACATGGCTTAGTTAGATATAGGTCAGTACACTGATGATGATATTAATTAATCAAAATTAATCTCGACTGCCTTGTTGGTCTAGTGGTAGCAAGCGCGACTGCGGATCGTGAGGTCTTTGGTTCGATTCCCAAGTAGGACAAAGTGTTATAGGGTTTTTCGGTGTGGAATTCCTCAGTAGCAGCCCGCAGTTTGGATTTATGCCCATTTGATGGCAATAGGTTCACCCCTATAACAAGGCACTTAGACATAACGGCGAAATGAGGGCGTTTCTATACATTTCTACCCAACCTTTCGGAGAATACAGGCGTGATGTTGTTTTATGTGTTAATTAAAATATGATGTAGGTGAGCTAATCTATTTCCTTGAATAATAAAAAGAAGTAGGGATTTATTTATTGAACAGAAGACCTCAAGCTCAGATGTCATGGCGATTAGTGTTTCACTCAATAGTTTCGCTGTAAGGTCGTTATTAACCTTTTTATGCAAGTAATATAAATAAGCAGAGATAGCCTAAAGGTTGAATGCTGGGCTTCCATGCAGGAGTGTCTGAGTACGATCCCGGCCCGCATCTCTGACTTTTCAAATTCATGTGTGCATCAAAATTTGATTATAACTTGCGTTAACGGCGAAGGAAAACATTGTGAGGAAACCTACACACCTGAGAGGGCTCCAAAAAGTTCTCGATGGTGTGTGTACTCCGCCAACCCACTCCAAGCCAGCATGATGGACTATGGCCTAAACTCTTCTCATACTGAGAAGTGGCCCGTGCCCCGCAGTAGAACAGCAATGGGCTGATTATGTAATATAAATAACCTAAACTCATGTCACTCACAAGTAAGCTTTCAAACGATTTATTGTCATCCATTGACTGAACGAATTGCTGGCTCCAAATGAAGTAATAATATGAGCGTTATTACATCGCTTTGAGAGACAATGGCACAGCAAAAAGTACCACATCATTCACCGTAATTCGCTTTCAGAAAAAAGTAATATAAACGTACCTATTTGAAACTTAACGTTGGTAAAATAAATTGCAGCATGTTTTTAGGGTTAATATAGCAATATTATATCCCAATCATTCTTAAATATAGTGAAAATGTTTTGTGGTTTATTGTTTTTTTTTGTGTAACAAATGGTGTTAAATGAGATGTTTTTTTGCACAACTAAACGTGACGTGCATTAGTCCATTTATATTTAAAGTTATCATTAAAGAGTTTGCAATTTGGAAGAATTGTTTAAAGATCTTTTTATTGGAAATAGGAAACATACCTAAAAGTAAAAGCATTTAAAATTACTTGACCATTTCATAAAACATAATATACATATAAGGTCCAACCAAAATACCTGGACAAACTTTTACAGTGTTCAGTACGTTTAACTAAACATATTTATGCAAAAAACGAGATCTAATTGTTTTTTCTAATAACCAAATACTTTTTTCAATTATAATTCAAATAAAAAAAAAAAAACATTTTTCACTTCGCGGTTTAGGTAAAACACGGCGTAGAAGAAGGGTATACCCCGGCGGCGGTAATGCATAAAAAATGGATGAGTTTATTCTTATAGAGTACATGCAATTTAAAACGTTATAATTTTTTGGTTAGAAAATAAACACTTGGATCTGGTTTTTTTTGCACAGATATGTTTAGTTAAACGTATTGAACACTGTGTAAAAGTTTGTCCAGGTATTTTGGTTGGACCTTATATTTGATTCTATAGGTTGAATAGCCTTTTGAAGAAGAACATTTGCTTATTGTTTTAAAATTTAGCAAATATGCAAGGTTCACTGAACCTCACACTAGGATCCCCTGTGTCATGGGGACCTGTGGTTTTGGTTGGTATTAAAACCAAACAGCTTCTAGTTTTGGCAATATATTTTTACGTATTGAATCAACTGAACATCCTTCTCAGACAAGATCACAATCTAGGAATAGAATGAAATATATGGCTACGACATGGATCACGTAATCGTCCGATAGCTATGTCAATCCCGTACATTTCACTGACGTTTCTATTTCTTTCCAACTCATATAAGAACTGTAGGTACTTTCCAATCGTAGATAAAGTGCTCGCCGAATGAACTTGTCGACAGGGTAAACAATCTTTCATCAAAAAATTATTAAATTTTTTCTAAATCAGTTTTGACGATAGGAGTTTTTATTTACGTAACAAATGCACCAACTTAATAAATCTCTAATTCTTGAACTTACGGACAACGTACATCTTAAACCAATTGGTCTAGAACCACGAAATTTTGCTAAAGAGTTCCATATATAATGAAGTTGCGCACGAAGAAAGGATTTTTCAAAATTCATCCCGTAAAAGGGTTAAATAAGGGGTGAAAATTTGTATGGAAGTTCGTCATTTTTGGAATACGAAATATGGAAATTGGTGTTTAGGCTTCCGTTTATAACGTAGGTGAGCACTGAGAAACGAGTTTTGAAAATTCATCCCCTAAGGAGGTTAAATAGGGGATGGATGGAAAATCCCATCGGGCACACGGCTAGTCTATCAATAAAATATTAAGTAGAAATTATGTTAACATTATCCAAGGACGTTATATAGAACTAGTAGGTAATTACTTCTATAACATTATCTAAAAGTTTTATTGACAAGCAGAATTCAAAATCAAAATCAATTTTTTTAATTTCACAAAGACCAATACAATAGGTTCTTATGAAAAGTCGAATTTAGGTGCACTTGATTAGATGCACTTAGAGGCAGTTGATTATCAAAGGGCAGAACTGAGTTCAATCTTTATCACTTAATAGTGAACAAAGTCTAAAATAAAGTCCGCTGGGAACACCTCAATTAGACAGAAACTTAGGGCTGCAAATACATGTTTAGACTATTTAGCGACTTGAGAATTTCAATGTCCCGTCTAATTCTGAACTCTCAAAGCGTCTACATGTTTGTGTCATTTGTGTGACTTGGCCGTCTTAACACTTGGTTAGTTAATTTCTTTAGAATCTGCTTCTAAAACTGCTCAAGCGTATTTAGAGGGAAAATGCTTCATTATACATAGGTCTTTACTATATATTTCGGCTTGCATATATAAGACTAGCTGTGTCCTCACGGCTCCGCCCGCGTAAGAAGTTTTATTCCAGTAATAAATATAGCCTATGTTACTCAGAGATAATATATGCTAACGGCAAAAGAATTTTTGAAATCGGTTCAATAGTTTTTAATTTTATTCGTTACATACAAAAATATAAAAATACAAATCTTCCCTCTTTATAATATAATATAGTATAGATATAGACTAGCAGCTGGGTAAAGGACCAAATAATATTCAGTAAAGTGTGTAAAGTGTCCAATTCTTCAGTAGCAGCCCGAAGTTTGGATTTGTGCCCGGTTGATGGCAATAGGCTCGTTCCTTATTAAGTACATAGGACTTAAACATAACGGCGAAATGAGGTTGTTGCTTTACACCTCTGCCCTACCCTTCGGGAATGTATAAGTTATGTTAATATTCAGTAACTACTTACAATAATAATTTGTAGGTACCTAAGTGTTATACATTTACTAGAAGCAGCGATTTCTCGTATACGTACCTACCTACTTGATTGACTTTCGGCGTCCTCAATATACGCATACCCAAGAAAATATATATTTATAGCGATAAATAATACGTTTGGATTAGTAATCGCAGTAGGTACGTGGTTATCAACGGACGCGGAATTTAACTAGAGATATCCTGTTGTCATCATTCCTTTGTCACTCTGTTCAACTTTCACGGGAAAAATCGGTTTGCTAGACCCCGTTCACACTGCATTTATATATCACATGTTTTTTGCAGAATAAATTTTACCGAATACGTATTGGCGCATACATTGAGTATAGAACCGTTCACACGTTGTTTGTACTGCAAAAAAACGTACACAGCTTTATACGTTTATCGAATATTCACCGGACTTGTCAAGCAAACCGAATAAAATTGTTACGTATTTGGTTTGCAGTGGCACATAGTTTAAACCATCTCTTTCACACGGCGCGATGCCACATGTTTTTTATCGAACCGAACACTCGTATCATGTGACCACCCCGCAGTTTGTATAGTTAAAATTTAATACTGCAAAAACCATGCTGTGTATTCCCGCCTGAACGTGGCCTCAGCCTTTTTCTAAGCTACTTTGTCAGCTAATACAACACTGTTTTTCAGTAAGCAACATAAATGCTCTAACAAATCTTTATAATCACAATAAACATGTTGATTTGAACGACGTCGTCATGCACAAACACTGATTAGTAGCGAATGGCTGCGGTTGTGGCCGCGCCGTTGCAACTCTGTGCGCACTCTCATGTTGTACGGTAACCCCGGAGTTGAGAGTTCATGGAAGAAACTAGAGTACACGCAAAGTTTTTATGCAACGTGTAGTTTACCAATACAGGCACTGAGTTAATTAATAGTAAATCAAAGTTCCAAATGTACCTAGTATGTCAGAAGTTTTGGCAACAAACTGAATAGTTTTTCCACGGCTCTCGACACGACACTACAAAATATTATTACTACTCCGAGCGACATAAATATATTTCTTTGAACCGTTTAAGCTCCGGCCATATCTGCGCGACCAAAGCGACTGCGAAGCGGGAGCGTCAACCGCGCGGCGGACGCTACCTATGGTATCTCATGGCGCCATGCACACCTAAACGACCACCACGCGGGTCGACCGCGTCAGCAGAGCGGGACACACGCGTCTAGTGTCAAATGAAGTTCGCGATTCGCGCAGTAGTTGCGCAGATGTGCACGTCTAGTTTTGCGTTGTAGACGCTCCCGCACTGTTCTCGTATCGCTTACGCATCCTGCGTCGCTGACGCGTAGGTTTTGCTGGAGCTTAACTCATTGAATAACACGATATTACTTGTCGTAGTAAACGGTGCATATAAGGCACCCTGATTCGATCTTTAAAAAGTCAAATTGTTTAAACCAAGTATGAAAAAGTATTGTACTTACATAATCCATAAATTATTGATGAAATAGCTTAAAGATTTGGCACTGTCTGTAAGCCGTGACATCGCTGAAACGAAGCGAAAACAACTATACAAACAAGGTTAATATTATTTTCCAAATTCTCAAACTTTCTGTGCCCTTCCAGTGACTGTACATTCACGGTCACATTCGCCGGGTCGAGTGATCGCGAGCCAGTCCAGTCGAAGGGAATGAGTTTTCTATTTATCTAAAGAGTCAACTAAGCTCAGTCGGTTAGTTAGTTGCGGCAATGGATGGTTTAGATGGTTGCAGTCATGTTTGCACTGTGATCAAGATTGCTATTTGAAATTGGTGACAGATTCGATGGATGCAGGATGCAGGTACCCACCTACGTATTTTTATTATACTGCTCGTATTTCCATCTAGGTCAGTCATACTTTGTTTGCTCATGAGTCCTTTGACTTCTATTCAGTCGCAATCGTAACAATAAACGAGTCTCAATATTTGATCTTAATGACATCGTTTGAGATGGATTGGTCTTCGCAGTTGTTCTGTAATTATGGCACCGTGGCACGGGACGATAATGCTTGGGTGACGCCTTTGTCACATTTGACGATGATTACGGGAAAAGAACTTCCTAATATTTACCAGGAATCTACTAATTAAATATTCATATTAAATCTTGACTTGAAATTGATAATCCGTATAATCCGTATTGGCAATTAATAATAATTAAGTCCAAGTTCGTCGGTTATGGATCTGTGAATTCCGCCAAAGTGTTATTCTAGATATGACATTACTAGATCACCCTCATAACCTGCTTAAAGAAAACGTCAAAAAAACGAAGAAAAGCGCATATTGTTTAAAACAAAACCTATAATTTCAAACTAAAAATGCTTAGAAAAGTGTAGATTCTAAGTCAGTAACCGAACTTAAGAAACTATTTGTATGCGAACAAACAGTAATATAAAAGTCGGGGAGCTCAACATATTCCCACAAAAGCCATTGAACAAGTCCATTTATTCAATGTTTTAAAGACACATGGTCTCTTGAAACCGTTCAGGGTAGAAGAAAAGCTTTGAGTTGATCCGTTCAACTAAAAGTTTTGAACAACAGTTCAAACATTTTGTGGTACGACATACAGCGTTCCCCTTTCAGTCGGAGAGTCTTTGTGCTCGATGCATTAGATCGATTGTTTTGTGTCGGCAATTGCTGTAATGTACTGCAAGCCTTAAGAAGACTTGTTCTAATTCTCGGATAGGGTTACGTGCACAGTTTCATGTTAGAAGCGATTATCTTTACATAGTATAAACAAAGTCGCTCCCGCTGTCTGTACGCTTAGATCTATTAAATTACGCAACGGATTTTAATGCAGTTTTCAATAAAAGATAGAGTGATTCAAGAGGAAGGTTTTTATGCCCCACAGTACATTGCATGAATGAATGATGATGATGATGATGATGTATGAATGTGGATGAAGCGAAAGGGGTATGTAAGGGTCGTAGCATGTGGCGTTCTATAGTTTCTGCCTACCCCCATGGGAAAAAGGCGTGAGTTTATGTATGTATGTATGTAGTACATTGCACCCATGCGAAGCCGGGCCAGGTCGCTAGTCAGTAATAAAAAAGAAAAGAAAAATTGATGAAGCCCAAATAGAGGTTCTCCATTTGTTATAATGTGTGTATTTTATAGAGGTAAACGGTTTTCCAAACTCCGTCTAATTTTGAGTGTGTTATGTATTTATTTAAGATTTTTGTCTTTAACGATTATATCTCGGAAGCCCGTTAACCGATTTTAAAGAAACGGTTTTTATGTGACTTTCCAAAATTCTCAAATTTTCTAATAAATAGATAATTATGAGATTAATATTTGTATGTAGAATACGTCAATATTATCAATAAATGATGCAAAAGTGTACTTACGTTTATTTAACATTGTTTAAATAAAATTAAAATAAAAGCCATTCTCAAGAAAATAAACATTAATAACACCCGCAAAGCGATTAGCAAACATCTAAAATGCCTAGAACAATAAACAAATTATGTCTTTGCATAATTTACTCTCGAAAATTAACTTTAATTATTCCATAAATTCAAACGGACACCCTTCACATTATTAGCATTCACAACGTAACTACAGACGAAATAAAAGGGTCTACAGTCCAAATATTTCAGGTCAACTTAATTTGCACGAAAATTGCAAGTTTAATTTCTTCCTATTAAGAGTCCATTTCGTCTGTCCTCCGTTCGGCTTTGTCTTCACAATTAATTTAGTATGAGGAAATCTCCATTCCGTGACAATGTTACAGCATTTACTTTCTTACAGCCGTGACTTTCATTTATATTTCAAAGGGACTAGCTGCTTCTAATGAAATTGTTTTAAAGGCCAGCTTATGATTTATTTATTAACATAGAATCCGTTGAATTATGTTGTTTTGGCGGGCTTTATTATGATTAAATAATTATAAAGCAAACTGTTTTGCTTTTTAGTTAGACGTTTTAAATGTCAAAGAATTTTATGTAATGTTTATTAGGCACAGTTTGTTTGTATAAATTAGGTATATTTTATTTTAATTTTTGTTTTAATTGTTGGCTTATAGTTTAGGCCAATATTTCCATGCTATCTAGAATTTGTGCGTCATAGTATGTTTCTTTTATTTTAGGGAAGAAGCTCTTATTTATGGTCTATCTTAGCTGGAGATCGAATAGCTTATATTTGGTGGTTGAGCAGCAGCTTTTACACGTGTAAGTATCATAACCATATTTCGAACTTTTCAATAAATAGTAATCATTTTCTGCATAAATAGTAATTATAATGCAGCTCCAACTTCCATAGTTATAGAAAACGTTAGTTTTAACTTTAAAACACTCTGTGGTCAAGCGAAACCAAAAACAGCATTAAAAGCGCAACACAGCGCTGTAATGTAAATAAAAACCTAAAAGCACTCTATTATTTTAATAGCAGATCATTTTTCCACACTCCCCTTGGTTCATGTTTAAAGAAATAGCCACTACTACGATTTTATCGGTAAAAAACTCGCCCCCGGGTTAGTTGACCTGTAGCGCTAGTTTTTCAGTGGATAAATACGATTCACATCACCCTGGGGAGTGATTCATCACGGTCGTGAGTAGCCTCTAGGACTACTCTCAAGACGGAAAGTATATTATACTTAGGGACTATGATTTCTGTTTTAGTTATGAAACTTGGGAACAGAAAAAGTTGATAAAATTGTTCTTTTCTATGATAAGGAATGAAGAAATTGTTTTAGTTGGATCTCGTCCTAAAAAACTAGTTTCATTTTTGTTGTAGGCAGGGATTTATTTTTACAGTTTATATGTTATGATCTAATACATATAATGGGATTTTAAATGGCTGCTTATATCATTGTTCTCATCAAATTCATTCAGTAGTAGGTACCTAATTAATTATATTGCAATTCCATCCGTAAACTTTAAATCTTTTCTATTATCGAAACAAGAATTATTTAATTTAGAAAGGATTGCATTATCCATTATTAACATAACATAACATCACGCCTGTATTCCCCGAGGGGTTGGGCAGAGGTGTATAGTAACATCCTCATTTCGCCGTTATGCATTATTAATGAGTTTAAATATAAAAAGCAACTCTTTCTCTGTCTTGCCTTGTTGGTCTAATGGTCGCAAGCGCGACTGCTGAGCATGGGGTCCTGGGTTCGATCCCCAGGTCGGGCAAAGTGTTATTGGGTTTTTCCATTAGGAATTTCTCAGTAGCTGCCTGGAGTCTGGATTTGTGCCCGGTTAATGGCAATGGGCTTGCCCTCTATTACATGGGACTTAAACATAACTGGCGAATGGAAGGTGTACTAAAAAACACCTCTGCTGAACCCTTCGGGGAATATAAGGCGTGATGTTAAGTATGTCTTTCTCTGCGTGTAAAAGGCATATTTGTTACTTCTAACAACACCTACAGGCATTGATCTATTTATAGCTATTGACTATTGCGTAGGCGCAGCTATAAACACACAATAATCCTGCACACAAATAAAACATCACAAAATCACAGCAGATTAACGAAACGAAAGCCTAACTCAACATTAGTCTAAACACAATAAATGCACGAACTGAAACAGAGTAAGTAAATACTAACAAATGCAATCCAAACAAGTTTGTTACGTGAAACGAATATTAACGGCTTTGTCATCGTGCTATTACTAATTGGACATGCGACTGTTTATATTAATTTAATTAGTATTTAGGTTTCAATATAGCTGTGGTGCGTATTGTAAATAAGTATCAAAGGACCAAACTCATTAAATAGATGTAAAATAGCAACTATTTTATTCGTCACTGCGTTTTCTGTCAGCTTTTAAAGTAAGTAATATGTTACTGTTGATACACTCATTACTAGTCCCCACATAATTATGAATTTCCAATTTTTTTGGATAGCTCTTTATCCAAGTAAGCATCTGTTTTCATTGGCGTCGCATTTCAAAACTCAGCTGCTATTAGATTGCTCAAGGAGGCTGGAAGAATGTTAGATAATAAAACATATTAGACACCACGAAAAACATAAGTTGCAGCGACGCACTAAATATAGGGTGTAAATGTAATCATGTAATTCCTTCAAACCTCGTGATGTACTGCTGACATAGATTAAACCTGCATGGGATACTTTTGGATTCAATAAAAAAATATTACAAAAAGTAAACATGTGTTCTTAACGTGAGGCACTTTAGCGCCCCGAGTTAAATGACCGCGCAGCGACCGATCGCCGCGCAATTCGCTCGAGGTGCTAAAATGTCTCACGTTAAGAACACATGTTTTTTTTTTTTATTGTATCTTAAATTATCCCGTGCACAGTTAAGGCTTTGTCAAACAGAACGCGTTATTATCGCGCGTCAGGGCGCTAACCTAACGCGACGCTATGACGCCGAGCTGTGTTGTACTGCGATGGTGATGTACCGCCAAACAGAGCGCCAGCGCTAGCATTACGCAGTGCCTTTGCTCTGTTTGGCGGTACATCACCATCGCAGTACAACACAGCTCGGCGTCATAGCGTCGCGTTAGGTTAGCGCCCTGACGCGCGATAATAACGCGTTCTGTTTGACAAAGCCTTTAATGTATGTCAGCAGTACATCACGAGGTTTGAAGGAATTACATGATTTCATTTATACCCTGTATATTCTCCTTAGGCTGTACGTCATACCGTTTGGAGATATGCGTGGGAGTAAAATAATCCCTTAAAAAAACTTTTAAGTTTAACGGTTTTATCTTGCAGTTGTAGCATCAGGAATTTAGAATTGAAGGTTAAAATTATTATAATGTTGTATTGTCATAAGAATTTATTAGAGTAGGTTGCCGTGGCAACCGAAATATCGATAAGATATTTTATAAAAAAATTATACGCGATTTTTTTACATTGAATTATTTTATCGGTGAGTCCGGTGTGGGGAAATCCGGCATAATCCTAGCGTTCACAACGGGAGACTACAAGTCATAATTCCTAGCTACAATCGGAGTTGACTGCAAATGTAAAGTCAGGGACCTGAACGATGTTCAAAGTCAAGCTTGGTATTTGGGGTACATCGGGACAGGAGCGAAACAACATTGACATCAAGTTTTTACAGAGACGCTCACGGTGCTATATTAGTTTACGATGTGTCAGAACCGAAGTCCCTAGCAAAACTGAATGAGTGGCTCGAGGAACTTCAAGTATACTCCACCAAGAAGAACATAATTTGCGTAGTTGTTGGCAATAAGATTGACAAGCATATCATTTTGGGACCCAGTGCATAATATCAGCAAGCACATTGGGTCACCCGCGCGACAGCGCAACGAGTATTCGCAAGGAGGGTTGATGTCAAGCAGGCGGCCGGTCATAAAACAATAAGCCAAAACCTCTAACAACATGGATTTATGAAATACATGTTGTACCGATCCCACCTAGTGTGGGATAAGGGCAGGAAGAAGAAGAAGATTGTCACAGGAATTGAATTTGTGTGCGAAGTTTCAGGAGAATGGGATAGGCAGAAGTTGTTGAAAAATCTGTCGTAAGATTTGAATCAAACAAACAAATATACAAAGTGAACCTAATTAAATACGTTTAAAAACGGATTCGTCTCCTTGTCATAGTGTATATACGAGGGGCGGCTGATAAGTTTGCGGCCTAAGGTACTTAAAGAATGAATAGTATAGTTTTATATTTTTTATTTTTCAATGTACTTCCCCTTAAGTGAAATACACTTTTCACATCGTGAATATAATGCCTTTACACCACTGAAAAAATATTCTTTCGATTTCTCTTCAAAATGGTTTTCTGCGGCCGCCTTCATCTCACTGTCTGCCAAAAATCTTCGTCCCCGTAAGTTCTTTTTAAATTAGAAAAAAGGAAAAATTCACTGGGAGCCTGGCCTGGACTGTAGAGGGAGTGGTCAATTTGTGTGAATCCCGTAGCTTTTAAGGCATCCCTCGCAACCCGAGCGGTGTGAACGGGCGCATTGTCTTGCAGAAACAGCACTGCGCGCGCCACTTTGTCACGTCTCTTCTGTACGACTGTCTCACGTGCCTGACCCAGAAAATTAGCGTAATACTGGCCATTTATTGTAGTTCCTTTAGACAAATAATCAATTAATAAAATTCCCTCGCTATCCCAGAAAATGGTAACCATAACCTTCGACGCTGACTTTTCCAGTTTGAATTTCGTTGGTGGGTTTTCTCCCTTTTTTCTATTGGATCGACTCTTGCTTGGACTCAGGATCATACTGATGTATCCACGTTTTATCAACGGTCATAGTGCTGTTACAAATTTCATCCAAATCACACTGTCACAGCTCCAAAAAATCTTTACAACTCTCGAATCGTCGTTGCTTATCGAGCGTTGTGAACATTCGCGGTACCCAACCCGCACAATTTTTTTTCATTGCATACCTACTTTCATGAAAAATCTCTCCAACAAATTTTTTGCTAATCTGTAGTTCTTCTGCTATCTGCTACAATTTAATTCTTCGATCAACCAATACAAATTTTTCGACATTTTGGACATTTTCTTCGGTCACAACCGTCACTGGGCGGCCCGAGCGGGGTCAAAGTCAAAGTCAAAGTTTTTTATTTCAAATAGACCAGATTTCAGGCACTTTTAAAACGTCACGACTAGGTGCACGGTTCCAAAAGGTAGGTTCTATGGAGAAGAGCCGGCAAGAAACTCCGGTCGTCTTCACAGGTCTCTCTTCCTTTTTGAAACAGCCGAGCCCATTTATTTACCATGGTTTATGAAGGTGCAGAATCCTGAAGAATCGATGACATCTCTTCAAAAATTTCTTTCAGCGTATTTCCTTTTCTAAAATGGAATTTAATCACAGCGCGGTATTCCAAATTACGAGAATTTCCAGTTTCCGCTGACATGGTGTTGTTACTTGTTTCAGGGATGAAGTGTCAACAAACTAATTTAAAAAAGGGGGTTTTATTTGTACTAACAATGAGTCACACAATTAGTGTTATCAGTAACGAGATGATGAGTGATCGCGAAGTACCTTAGGCCGCGAATTTATCAGCCTCCCTGGTACTTATAATGTTTGCGTACTACTAAGAAATATTGTGAAGCAACACACTACAACACGAATGGAAAGTGTTTGCTCTAATGAAACACGATTGTTCCCCCAGCACACCTGATGTCGCATCTTTTTCTCACAAAACTCCCCTCGCCCAGAACTGGCTGAGATATGAAAATGTTATTCTTTTTTTAAATCAGAATTGTGTATTCTGCGCTGAGTTCGTAACGAGGTAGGCAGAAAGTGCCAATGGCGACAGTCTTTGTACATAATGTTTTAGTTTGCTTACTTATTCTTGTTGACTCGACGAGGGTAGGTAGAGCTTAGTGTTGAGTAATGTTACAATTATCGTGAAGAGAAAATAGAACGTCGTAATGTCTGACGAGATCATCATAGAAGAGAGAGGATATCATTATTTATAAGAACAGATGGGCATTAGTATGCTACTGTCTTCCCTCAGGATGCAGTGGCTTATTGGACGCCAAGAGCTCCTGATCGCCATGACTCTAGTGTAACTGTCTAACTAACAATCGCTGTTAAAAGTTATATAAAAAAATAACGTCAGTTTAACCATAACATTTTGATAAGTTATATTAAGTTACGTCACAGCACAGAATACAATAAATCTATATGTATACTAATATTATAAAGAGGACAGATTTGTATTTTTGTATGTAACGAATAAACTTAAAAACTATTAAACCGATTTCAAAATTTTTTTTTCGTTTGATAGCTACATTATCACTGAGTAATATAGGCTACTGGCGGAGCCGTGAGGACACAGCTAGTGAACAATAAAATCGGACTCCCGAATAAAAGCGTCAAATACTTTGACAGAAATGTGATCCGCGCATGCGAAATTGAGTCTTAGTGTTAGGCGAAACCGCTCCCATTCCGCTGTGCGTCCGCACGCTCATCGGTTTCGGTTCGCTTTATTCTACTCCGGAGGTGAAGCAGAGCGTAGTCATGTTTTCATACCTAAGCCGCGGAATGACAAAGGCCTGCTATTAACTTTTCATGCGTTTAATCAGCGTTTGTCGATCGGGTTAATGTTTAAATACCTTTCAAATAGAAAATACTTCAGCAAACATTTCTAATATTTCATCAGTATCCAAATAGTTTACATTGCAGTAATCACAACACGTTTCATTTAGTATTCTACATTACTTTAGTACATACAGTGAAACTAATTTGTTGGGCAAACAATTTCAGTTTTAGATTGTGATTTATTTAAAGCGTACATAGTTTAATTAGATTGGCTTGGTCTGCACAAAACTGAATACGATTTACGTATTTATTTCACGCATGCGGCGCAAATGCAGCGATATCGCAAATATGATATGAAAATACTTACATACTTATAGGTATTTATTTAAAAGGCTCGTCGCTAATTATGACAATCATGCGGATCATATGATTTCCAAGGTTAAGCTGTGCTTGCCGCGGTCGGTCTGTGGATGGGTGACCATTCGTTACATATCGAAACCCCTCCGTGCCTCGTAGAGCTAGTTAAACCGTCGGTCCTGGGTGTCATACGAATACCTGTGACAGTCGTTACGGGTATTCAGAAGCTCGAAAGTCTGACAACCGGTCTAACCTTAGGATATCGGCATTGCCCAATTACTGGGTTGCGGAGGTCCAATGTCGCTCCGTGTAAAATACTGATATTTAGTCGCATCTGGTTTAGACTGGAAGCTGACCCCAACATAGTTGGAAAAATAAAAATAAATAAAATAAAAATTTATTTAAAAATCTTTTAAAATAAAAATTTATTTAAAAATCTTTTACAAAAATGAGTGTACAAAATCCATAAAAGTATTAATAGTAAAGTCTTAAATTATGGTTAGTTAGTGCCTAAGTAAAAAAACTGGTATATAACTAAAATAAATTAATAACAAATGCAAAAATTGATTATTCGACATGGATGTTTAATTTAGCGACCTGCCCGATCTAGGTTTATTCAAACCTGTGTTTCAGGCCATCACTTCACAATACAATTTAAATAGAAAAAGGTATAATTTAAAAAGGCTATGCAGAGCAACTTATACCTAGATATTTATTTAGAAATATAGATTTGTTAGCGTTTTTCTTCTTCCACGTTCTATTTTCGGAGTAAACAGTTCGGTTAATATCAAAATTGCGTGACGAAAGCTCAAAATTAAAAAAATATTTTATTATTTTTATTGAAAAATTACGATAGAATAGTGAATTCTTTAAAGAATAGATGATTTTAGATAAACAATTAACTCCTGAGGCAATTAGTTAGGATATTCTAAAATATTCATCGCCGTTAATTGATATTGACTGTACTTAGGAGTAGGTTACACTATTAAAAAAGACATGATTCGTGTTCTAACTATCAACGCCTTGATCCGTCCCTAAATCAAGTCACGGGTCAGGTTTTACGCGGAGCAATCTATAGGAAAACCAGCTGCAGTATCTTCTTTACAAAGTATAAAACAAAGTTGCTTCCGCTGTCTGTCTGTCGCTATGTATGCTGAGATCTTTAAAACTACGCAACGGATTTTAATGCGGTTTTTTTAATAGATAGAGTGATTCAAAAGGAATATTTAGGTATATGCCCCACATTATTCGACGACACGTTTGGTGCAGTGGCTAAGCGATTGGCTTCTGCGCTGCGGGTCGTGGGTTCGATTCCCGCACGGAACAAATATTTGTATGGCCTACAGATACTTGTTCCGGGTCTGGATGTTTGTGCATGTGAAGATTTGTGTATGTAAACGCACCCAGGATACAGGAGAAATCCTAGTGTGGGGCAATGTTTTCATATTTTTGTTAGTATCTACATTGCACCCGTGCGAAACCGGGGCGGGTCGCTAGTGACTTTATAAAACACCAAGTACAATTGTATTTCGTGTTTCATATAGGTACAATATGTAACATAATTACCGCACACCCTGAAAGTACTTTGTTCAGAATCGTTTACTGAATCGATTTATATCCCAAAAATAATTAAAACTACGGAAATTAGTCACATTACCCCTGTACAGTCAAAACAAACTGAAATGGACCGTAAATCAAGGCAAAAAGACTTTTAAAAGTGCATTTTTATTTGTATTAATACAAATTCCGTCATACAATACAAAATAAAGAAAAATAAACCTTATTTCAAGAAGATTAATTTAGTAAATAACAATGCATATACATGTTAAACTAAAATTTCAGTGTATGTATTATGATTACTTATAACATAATATTCTAATTGGGGTGTTTGAGGGTGTGCGCTAATTACGTTACATGTTGTATAAATACTTCAAATTAAATGGGATGAAATTGAATGACCACCAAAAAACAATCGTTACCCTAAACAGCCTCATCCAAAAAAAAAAAAAATATGTACAAATAAATGAAACCTGTACCAAAATCTTTTGGGCTATTTAAGTCATACCTGCATTATAAAAACTTTTCATAACCCAAAAAGGCCACGCGTGCACCAAATTTTAACTAGCAAAGTTTTGTGTCGTTACTACCCAAATATACTGCGAGAAACTGGATGTAATCTGGACTTTAGGGCACCCCGACTCGGACAGGTTAGGTTATAAGATTAGGTTATAAAAAAATAACCACGAAGGGGATGGCTGGGTCTATTCGCTCGCTTCGCTCGCTCACACGACCCCGCCATCCCCTTCGTGGTTATTTTTTTATAAACCATCCAGAAGTAGGAGCCCCGCAAAACGGGGCTCCGTCGACTAAGCCCACCCTCGACCATGCATAGATTCATTCATTTATATTTTTTGGGTAAACAACGATTTTTGTATAGGTATTAATTTACTTTATTAGGATAAAATTGTGTAACATATTTGGATGAAATTTTTAAATAAAATGCGAGTACATATTTGGTGCATGCGTGGCCTTTTTGGGTAGCTCAGCGATTATTTTGAAGATACTTGCCTTTTTTAGGTTAGCAAACTTTACGTTTATTGGTGATAATTTCATATTAAAATGGGGATTAAATTCTGGTAAGTACTTACGATTTTTTGGGCGTTATATTTCATTATATCTGGTGATTGCTTAAACCTAAGCCAAATTAAATGGCGAAACTTTACATACATTCAAAAAACTAAATAGAAATTACTACTTCTATTACTAACTAAATAAAATATGCGCGCTCTTCACTACCATATTAGTTAGTTTAGGTATTTTATCTTCGAATGTGTTCTATTCAGTTCTATTAATGATACCTAGTAACCCTGTGAAGATTCGAAAGTTAATTTGAAGTAACCCCATAAACAAAGCATTTATTACAACACCCTAGAAAGACAAAATATAATATCTTAGTCAGGAACCGAAAGCTGTATAAACTCAACACCTTGATTAAGTCCTAGCTATCTTACTTAAGACCTAGATAGTAATTTGGATGTGATCGCATGCTAAGAACATTATCTAAGGAAGGAAGGCGTGGATCCAAGTCGTTAGTGAATCTACAATGGGTAATGGGGCTGTAAAGGACTTTAATATGCAACCATGTTGGCTACTTGAAAATTATCATGAAATTAATTTTGCGGGTAGAGGATGGTATTCCACTTAAGTTGATAGTGTAACAGCTGTGTTAAGCGACTAGAGGGCATTTGGGAACGTGCTATGTTAATTGTGAAAGAATTTTGTTTAGAATTGCGTTCAGGTCTATTGTAGGTGCGCTAATATTTTAAGCTACCGTCCAATTCCTTTACTTTTTTACCTATATATTCTTGTTTATTCCGCTGCACTACATTGTTCGTTTTTTAAACAGTTTTCGAATGATTTTGGTCGGGAATGGCTTCACCACACGTGTTGGTTAATCGTCGGTCCAGCACAAACTGGATTTCACGCAATTTGACCGGTTTTTCGCATCGCCTGCGTTCGATTCTCGTCGTCGCCGGACTGGTGGTGGTCACCGTGACCCACCTTTGAGCCATGGCCGACCCGTGGTTCTATTGCACCGCTTATTGAGACATCCGTGCTATTATAGTGTTCTATTAGTGGACTAGTGAATCAAGAGACGTTTAGAAGGAGGTACTCTGCCAGGCACGAGCAGAACGACCATGAGGAACCCCCTTCCAAGGTCAGTCGAAGCTTAATTTATTACTGTCTCTGACAGTATTATTAATTTGTGCGTTTTTCTGGGTAGGTTTACATACTTTATCTTCTCTTTATTTAGAATCTGTCTTGACCCAACTGTTTATCGTGTGACTCATAATATTTAACTGCTCTGACACAGATTAAAAAAAAACTGCATGGGATTTTTCTTTGTTTATTGTAAAAGGCAAGCAGAATAAAAATTGTATCTGACAAATGTCTGGAATCATTTTGTACTAAATCAGGCGAATGATGAGAGGATTAGAAGTTTATTATTATTATTTTAGGAGCCTCTTAAAATATTAAAGTCCACTTGACGACTTCATAAACTTTAATATTATACGCGAATATAAAATTCCATGATAATATATCACGGACGGACGGAATTGCACTGCACTTTCATATTTACTCACAAAATACGACCTTTACCATTTTGATAGTAAAAAATATAGGTACCTATATGAATTGTACATTGTAATTTTTCCATTGAATTGGGTCACAGACATTATTTAGTTATTGCTTCATTCTGCAATTTTTGTGCTGTCAAATGAAAATATTTATTGTATTAAGTGAGACTACAGGATTGGTTTTCAGCCGAGCGATGCTCAGTCGAGCGTCGATATTCTTTTTCCCCTACAATAAATTGTACATAAAGGCACCGCGTGCGGGTCACGCATAACATCTCATGGATTTATACCCCACACTTCTGTCCAAATTTGGATTTAGTGTTATGTTTAGCTATAATTCAAGCCACCACTTACGTTTTCCGTGAAATTGAGAAAAATTGGATTAAGAGGGCAGTAATTATTAATATTTTATAAGGTTGCATCGCAACACAAATTGAAAATAATAAAACAGCCCGTCGCAGATCCACGGATGCTGTGGACGTTTAAGATAAGCGTTGTAGTTAATTTATAGCAAGAAAAGCAGTGACTTGTGTATAATATTTTACTATTCAGTTAGCATTTTCATAAAACTGCGTCTAGACAGTAGACCATATGGCGAGCAATAAAAGTGCTTACAAGTGCGCATCTATCAAGGTAAGTGGACGATCCATCCAAAAATGCTGCGGATTCATATTTCGGCGTAATATCCTGCAATTACCCAGCTTTCCAACTGACGGAGGGGCTTAATACATCCAGGGGTCCGCTGTAGTTATTCGTCGCTCAAACCGTCCGCTCACATATGAGTTTTACGTCATTTGGGCAAATTTTTCAAAGCGGAACAATTTTTCCACGAAACGAACCGACCGGCCCGGGTTAAATAACACTCGTTAACTTTTCCGCACAGTAACAGTCTACACGATTATTTTCGAGAATGCGATTTTTTAACGGGTTGATTAAAACGAGCGTTTTTTTCTCTGAAGCGCAAGTAATTTTTCACGTTAATGCACGGCTGGGCGAAATAGGCACTTATTATGTTAACGTTGTTTACGTTGAGTTATAAACTCAAAGTAATTAAGTTAAAAATATTAACGTAACAATAAAGTATTCGTTTTGATGTTTAAAAAAGGCTGGCCTTTAAGTTTATACTGGAATAATTTATTTTTGTTTTTATTTGACTCTAATTTTATTAAACACTAGCTGTGTCCTCACGGCTCCGCTCGTAGCCTATGTTACTCAGTGATAACGTAGCTTTCTAGCGGCGAATTATTTTTTGAAATCGGTCCATTAGTTTTTAAGTTTATTCGTTACATACAAAAATATAAAAATACAAATCTTTCCTCTTTATAATATTAGTATAGATATATTAAGTTACTGAGAGAAAATAAACATAAAATGTTTCTCTATAGGTATAAGAGGATTTAATATCAAATTAGTATTCAACAGCATATCTATCCAGCTAGCCGGTACCAGGGAAACAGTGCCCTCGGGAGGCTTCGGTATCATCGCTCGGCTATGTGAAAAATTTAATTCATTGCCAGTAAATTTATATGCATACCGCGATTGCAGTCTATTAAGAATGCACCGTCCACCGTCGCCGGGAGCTCTAAAATAAAACGGTCAGCTTCATTTCATCCGTCATACCTATCGAGGGTTAGAAAACATCAAATGTTTTTTCCCGCCGTTATGGTTCTGGAAAGCTTATTTGCATTACTTAATAGAACAATTTGTTCCAATGTTAATTATCGTTAGGTTTATCATAAGTGATAGCATAGAGCTAGTGATACTAGCTTTCGTTATGCTATCAGCTAGTAATTACTAGCTTTCATTATGCTATCAGTTAGTAATTACTAGCTTTCATTATGCTATCAGCTAGTAATTAATAGCTTTCATTATGCTATCAGTTAGTAATTACTAGCTTTCATTATGCTATCAGCTAGTAATTAATAGCTTTCATTATGCTATCAGTTAGTAATTACTAGCTTTCATTATGCTATCAGCTAGTAATTACTAGCTTTCATTATGCTATCAGTTAGTAATTACTAGCTTTCATTATGCTATCAGCTAGTAATTAATAGCTTTCATTATGCTATCAGTTAGTAATTACTAGCTTTCATTATGCTATCAGCTAGTAATTAATAGCTTTCATTATGCTATCAGTTAGTAATTACTAGCTTTCATTATGTTATCAGCTAGTAATTACTAGCTTTCATTATGCTATCAGTTAGTAATTACTAGCTTTCATTATGCTATCAGTTAGTAATTACTAGCTTTCATTATGCTATCAGCTAGTAATTAATAGCTTTCATTATGCTATCAGTTAGTAATTACCAGCTTTCATTATGCTATCAGCTAGTAATTACTAGCTTTCATTATGCTATCAGTTAGTAATTACTAGCTTTCATTATGCTATCAGCTAGTAATTACTAGCTTTCATTATGCTATCAGTTAGTAATTACTAGCTTTCATTATGCTATCAGTTAGTAATTACTAGCTTTCATTATGCTATCAGCTAGTAATTAATAGCTTTCATTATGCTATCAGTTAGTAATTACCAGCTTTCATTATGCTATCAGTTAGTAATTACTAGCTTTCATTATGCTATCAGCTAGTAATTAATAGCTTTCATTATGCTATCAGTTAGTAATTACTAGCTTTCATTATGCTATCAGCTAGTAATTACTAGCTTTCATTATGCTATCAGCTAGTAATTACTAGCTTTCATTATGCTATCAGTTAGTAATTACTAGCTTTCATTATGCTATCAGTTAGTAATTACTAGCTTTCATTATGCTATCAGCTAGTAATTAATAGTTTTCATTATGCTATCAGCTAGTAATTACTAGCTTTCATTATGCTATCAGTTAGTAATTACTAGCTTTCATTATGCTATCAGCTAGTAATTACTAGCTTTCATTATGCTATCAGTTAGTAATTACTAGCTTTCATTATGCTATCAGTTAGTAATTACTAGCTTTCATTATGCTATCAGCTAGTAATTAATAGCTTTCATTATGCTATCAGTTAGTAATTACCAGCTTTCATTATGCTATCAGTTAGTAATTACTAGCTTTCATTATGCTATCAGCTAGTAATTAATAGCTTTCATTATGCTATCAGTTAGTAATTACTAGCTTTCATTATGCTATCAGCTAGTAATTACTAGCTTTCATTATGCTATCAGCTAGTAATTACTAGCTTTCATTATGCTATCAGTTAGTAATTACTAGCTTTCATTATGCTATCAGTTAGTAATTACTAGCTTTCATTATGCTATCAGCTAGTAATTACTAGCTTTCATTATGCTATCAGTTAGTAATTACTAGCTTTCATTATGCTATCAGCTAGTAATTAATAGCTTTCATTATGCTATCAGTTAGTAATTACCAGCTTTCATTATGCTATCAGTTAGTAATTACTAGCTTTCATTATGCTATCAGCTAGTAATTAATAGCTTTCATTATGCTATCAGTTAGTAATTACTAGCTTTCATTATGCTATCAGCTAGTAATTACTAGCTTTCATTATGCTATCAGCTAGTAATTACTAGCTTTCATTATGCTATCAGTTAGTAATTACTAGCTTTCATTATGCTATATGTTAGTAATTACTAGCTTTCATTATGCTATCAGCTAGTAATTACTAGCTTTCATTATGCTATCAGTTAGTAATTACTAGCTTTCATTATGCTATCAGTTAGTAATTACTAGCTTTCATTATGCTATCAGCTAGTAATTACTAGCTTTCATTATGCTATCAGTTAGTAATTACTAGCTTTCATTATGCTATCAGTTAGTAATTAATAGTTTTCATTATGCTATCAGTTAGTAATTACTAGCTTTCATTATGCTATCAGCTAGTAATTAATAGCTTTCATTATGCTATCAGTTAGTAATTACCAGCTTTCATTATGCTATCAGCTAGTAATTACTAGCTTTCATTATGCTATCAGCTAGTAATTACTAGCTTTCATTATGCTATCAGTTAGTAATTACTAGCTTTCATTATGCTATCAGTTAGTAATTACTAGCTTTCATTATGCTATCAGCTAGTAATTACTAGCTTTCATTATGCTATCAGTTAGTAATTACTAGCTTTCATTATGCTATCAGCTAGTAATTAATAGTTTTCATTATGCTATCAGCTAGTAATTACTAGCTTTCATTATGCTATCAGTTAGTAATTACTAGCTTTCATTATGCTATCAGCTAGTAATTACTAGCTTTCATTATGCTATCAGTTAGTAATTACTAGCTTTCATTATGCTATCAGTTAGTAATTAATAGTTTTCATTATGCTATCAGTTAGTAATTACTAGCTTTCATTATGCTATCAGCTAGTAATTAATAGCTTTCATTATGCTATCAGTTAGTAATTACCAGCTTTCATTATGCTATCAGCTAGTAATTACTAGCTTTCATTATGCTATCAGCTAGTAACTACTAGCTTTCATTACGTTTCATTAGTAATCACGATTTTTAGGTTTATCCTATATATATATAAACCTGACGATTGTTTTAACATTAAAGCAAAATTTTGTGTCTTAATAAACATAAATCGAATGTTATGATTAGGTATGTCAATGTTTTGGTTTGATTGAATTATAAATGGGCATTAATCATATTTGAGTTTCCTGTTTCATTTAAAGCATCAATTCGTTATCTATTATCAATATTAAAATTGGAATAGAAATAATCATAACCAGTGGGTTAATTGGATGTCCATCCAAGTAACGGTTATATCTGGCCATGCATAATGTACTAAGATAATGTATAAAAGTTAAAAAAATACCGCTGTCTGTTGTAGTTAATGTTTCTTCTAGCGCTAGTGGTCAGAGCTAATTGAGGAGAACGAGCCAATTGAATTTTAACAACCTTATTATGATTTAAAAATTACAAATAATTGTGATAAAATTAACGAAGGAAACCTACTTAATTGTTAGTTCTTTTACTAACATAACATAAATATTATTTATTCTACACCGAAGCTAAATTCGTCGGATACGTTTTTTAGAGGTTGGCACGCATAATTATTTACATTATTACGTGTCGATATACATAGCTGGTATTGTCTTCTTTCAAAAGTGGACTTTTCCGGAGTCCCTACACTGGTTAATGGGCAATGGCCAGTTACTTGTTTGGGTTTTGACAAGTTGGATTTCGGCAACGTTTAATGGACTGAGCCCCGATATCGGTCAGCGGTAAGGTGCATCGTGAAGAGGTTGTAACTGGGAGAGTGCGATTTTCCCTTACAAACCAACATTTAATCAAACTCAGAAAAATAACACTTGAATTCCCCTTATTTTTCCTTGGCCATCAGCTAAAAACAACACAGCACCAATCTCCTTAAAGGCAATCGCCTAATTTCAACCAAATGAAGCACTTAAGTGCTAGCTTTACACCAGAGAAGTTGTTTTATCCGATCTCTTACAAAGTAAACGTCGGGTCTCCATGAAATATGCATTAAATATTTACAGAGCCTCGAGGCAAGCCATTCCCTTGAAGTTGACTGAACCGAACAGATTTGCAATTCACCGAACATCCTTTAGGAAAAAAGAGCCACCGAACAAAGCTGGGGAAGTTGAATCGAAATGAACCACTAAATATCAACCGGCTAAGTGTTCGCTCGCCGAGAAATGGCTCATTGTGAAATCTTTTGTTTTTTTGGAATATTTTGCTGCTGCGCCTTTTAGATGTTTGGTTCTTGTTCTAAATGTCGAAAATTGTATGTAAGTATGTCAGAGTATATGACGTTATAGAAGTATAATTTAAAAGAAAGATGAAAAATATATTATTATTTCGTTTGACGCAGACACCTCAAACTAAATATAAAAACATAATTAAAGTAGCTTAAACCAAAATACATACAATACTAAAACTAACCGTGTACACCAGCCTAATATTTAAATAAAATGAGTGAATAATGTCGACACTGACGGCAACAATGGTATGACGTCTATAATCTTTGGGAGATGATTATTTTTCATTCTAGCATTTTTCTTCCATATACATAGGTATAAAGTGAAGGAGCGAACACTTAGGTCACTACTGATCTGTTTGATCACCCGTCAATAGCCAACAAACAATCAATACCTGATTATTATTGATTATTGATACAATGATTATTATTATTTTATCATCGCCTTATTTTTTATTTTACTTTTTTAATAAATTGTGAATGTGAGTACCATGTAGGGTAGCTTTATATACGAATTTTGTAAACGTTTGGCGGTTCTTGAGTATATATTTTTTTTTGTGACCCACACAAATGTCAAACTGATTGATTGCGTCATGCAGCGGTCGGGTTGTTGAGCTCCCTAGAATAAGGTTTGAGCTCCGCGATGACTGATGCAGATGTGCCGTCAGTTAGGACAGGTCAACTCGAACCTCCTATGGCACTTTCCTCAAAAGGCCATTCCCGACGTTGCCCTACATCGTTTCACTCGCATAGTTTGTGTACTACAATGTCTGGACTTTAAAAGAGACTTTGACCTCTGAGTTTGTTTCGGCTTTTCTTCTCAGAGCTAGTCAGATAGGAAATGCCGGCACCATATAGTCTTAAAAAAAAACATTACATTGACTTGTAAAAGTGTCTGTAACAGATTTATTTACAGAAATAAAAATCATTTATCATTTACCAGACAAATATATGTATAAGAAATTCACTTATTTACAGATCAAGATAAAAGTAATTAAAAGTAAACAAACTCTAAAACTCGAAATAAAATTGTTAATTAGGTACATTCTCAATGACTCAATCCCTCATAAAAGTGAACATAATCGTTATGAAAGTGATTTCTCGTTATTATGTCCATATTGTACGGTAGAAGTTAGTTTTACGTTGCAGTATCCATCGTTATTTAAAATCTATGAACACTTCATCTTTATGCTCTGTTTGGTTTGGTTAGTTAAGTAGAACTTAGGTACCTATTAGCTGTACCAGTTTAACGATCTGAGCTTAATATAAATCGGCTACCAATTATGTAGAGAAATTCATACATCCTTCGTGGAATTATAAATGGCGCTTATGATAGTGTGATGAACATTTCTTCTGTATGTTCTATCTTTATTAGGTAGGTATTAGAGTTACATCCATAAGTATCTTTGCTGGAAATAAAAATAAAATTATAGATACCTACTTCATGTAGGTACTCAGTTTATTTTTTACTCTTAATCTTAAATTTTCCCATTCTTCGATTCTATTATAAAATTCTTAAAGTTCATAATTTGCTCCGATATTAAAATTTCTTCTATTTTATGCAACTTGCTTCAATCATTCTACACTGGCCTGCAAAAATAAGTATCACACTTTAAAAGTAAATATCATTAAAAGTGTAGTACTTATTTTTGCAGGCCAGTATATTAGGTATGAAGTTTTTATTAGGTCTTCGTAACACTATAACAAAAGAATAAAACTCACTTCAAAGTAACACAACTAGACAATAATCACCGCAAAAGGCCCTATTCCAGGAGGCAATAACTTTTGATTTTTCATATTAGATCGGGAACGGCAAACGACGTCGATTGTTGGGCACATTAAAGAATCGCTGGAAGACTGTTACGTCCCCGCAGGCATTCTAATAGAGTTCGCTACTGCCTGTGGGATGTTGATGTAGAATCTTGCAGAATGGGGCTCAGGATGTATTTAGATAGGGAGAGACTGGTTTGAAATTGTAATGTAAAACAAATAGAAGAAATAAAAAAGGTAAGTACAAATATTATTTAAGTAGGTACAGTAGGTACTCGAAATGCTGATTGAAAAATGTTGTAGATCACGTCTTTGCTAGTCTTGGCTAGCATTTGTAGCGGCTATGAAAAATATGTCTGATTTTCGTAGCTGCTATAAAGAATCTGAGTGGGCTTTTTATTAAGATAATTATCGCAGCGCATAATCAGCTCATACAGGTAAGCACAGGTATCTTAACTTAACTCTGGAGTCAGGGTTTCATCATTATTTGTAACAGTTTTTGTCAATAAAAAAAAATAAAAAAAATTATTAAGCTGATGGCCTCCCATTAAATAATCTATGAAATAAAACTTAATCTATGAAATAAACATACAACACTCATATATTATGATTCGTGTGTGTGTTGTATGTCATGTTTGTATTGCAGAAAGACGTTAACAGAAGTAATCATGTAAAAAAATACTACAGTTGTAGTAAGTAAGTATATAGGTATTATTAGATATGAGAAACGAAAAAGAATTGCCACCTCCTTTAAACAAAATTGATCGTAGCAATTTAACACTTTCTACAACCTAAACTACTATCGATCACGCAACCCACCAGTCTTTACCGAATGCACCATCCAGTTCTCAGAGATCCATTTAAGAAGCGTTTCCGTTATTAAACGCATCAATTCGATGCCGACAAGAGATAAGGCGTGCACTCACGATCTGAAGCGACAGTTATTACCCTCTAATGTAATGCCAGTTTGGCACATCCATTCAATTACAGCTTAACTGTTTGTTACTAACCCGTTGGAATTTCTCGAATGTGTAGGACTATACATAATAATATTTTGTAGTTTGTAGTGGTGTGTTTAACCTTTTGAACGCCATCAACGACTATAGACGTCACCCGAAAATGTGTTCCGTCCGCCAATTACGTCAATAGCCGTCAAAAGAGTACGATGAATTTGTAGTGCCGCGTAGAGGGAAGTGATCATGCGTCTATAAAGCGGCGTTCAAAAGATTAATAAATTATCCGGATAGTTTTGGTTAGGTTAGGTTAGCTTCGGTGCGTTGTCCGGTTGGGGCACGCCGCGATAGCGGCGGTAAGACCCGTGATGGAGGAGTGGCTGGAGAGGCGTCACGGCGCCCTCAGCTTCCGGCTGACGCAGGTACTCTCGGGACACGGCTGTTTCGGGAAGTACCTGTGTCGTATAGGCCGGGAGCAGACGCCCGGTTGTCACCACTGCGACTGCCCCGAGGACACGGCGCTGCACACTTTGCAGGCGTGTCCAGCATGGGGGTCGCAGCGCCGCGAGCTAGTCACGGCGATCGGCGGTGACCTCTCGCTTCCGGCCGTGGTTCTGTCCATGGTCGGGAGCGAGACTGCGTGGGAAGCCATCGCCTCTTTTTGCGAGGGGGTGATGGTGACCAAGGAGGTAGCGGAGAGGGAGAGGGAGGCCGCTTCTTCTCTCCCTTCTCGCGCTAGACGCACCAGGCGCCGGAGGGCGCGTGACGATCTCCGGCCACCCTAGTGAGTGGCCTGCGGGCGGCGGGTTGGGGAACCCGTCGCCCGACCAGTAACGGGCCCAGGGAGGATGGCGCGTCGTGTCCTGCGCGCGCCTCTCGGAAGGATGTGGGGCAAGGGAGCAACTGCCCCACCACAGGAGAGGTCCACCAGAAAAAGCTGGTGGACCAAGACTTGCTGGGGTCGCGGTGCATGCAACAGCGAATCCCGTGACCCCGGCCTTAGGTCAGAAGGAGGGACACCTTGGTGGTTTTAGCCAGTAAGAGTCTGGCACACCCCCCCGTCTTCCCCGGACGGGGGATAGTCCATGAGGACTTCCCCAAATGAAAAAAAAAAAAAAAAACGGTGCGGCATCCGGTGTTCCACAGGGGTCGGTGCTGGGGCCCACCCTGTGGAACATCGGGTTCGATTCCCTCCTCCCGGGCACGAGTGTCATCTGTTACGCGGACGACACTCTTCTCACTCCCCGGGGGAAGAACTTTGGGGAGGCGGCCTGTCTGGCATCGGCTGGCGGGTCCTTGGTGGCAGGAAGGATCCGCCGCCTGGGGTTGAGGGTGGCGCTAAACAAGACCGAGGCCGTGTTCTTCCACGGGCCTCGGCAGCGCTGCCCTCCTGATGCCCACATAGCCGTGGAGGGCATCAGAGTGGGGATCCGGCCCCAGATGAAGTATCTGGGCCTGGTGCTGGACAGCGGGTGGCGCTTCGGCCCGCACCTCAGCGGGCTATCGATGCGCATGTTGAGGGCCGCTGACGCCCTCTCGTGGCTCCTCCCCAGCCTGGGAGGTCCCAGCGCACGATGCCGGCGCCTGTATGCCGGCATCTTGCGGAGCATGGCCCTTTACGGGGCCCCCATCTGCGCGGACTCCCTGCATAGGAGGGAGAATGCCACCGCTCTCCGCAGGCCGCAAAGGGCCATTGCACAGCGGGTGGCGAGGGCATACCGCTCGGTGGGTTTTTCGGCGGCGTGCGCTCTGGCTGGCACCCCCCCTTGGGAGCTCGAGGCGTGGGTGCTCGCCAGAGTGTACGAGTGGACGGCGCGTCGAAAGGCGCTAGGAGAGCGCCCCGTCGCGGAAGAGCGGGAGGCCGTACGGCGGGAGGCGAGGGACGCCATCGTCATCCATTGGACGGACGACCTCGCTACCGCCACCTTTGGCCGTCGGACGCTGGACGCGCTCGGTCCAGTTCTGCGAAACTGGCTCGAGCGATCACACGGTTTCCTCTCTTTCCGTCTGGTCCAGGTGCTGTCAGGGCATGGCTGCTTTGGCTCGCACCTGCACAGGATCGGGAGGGAGGAGGCCCCAGCGTGCCACGACTGCGGCGCGGCGGAGGACACGGCGCAGCACACCCTTGAGGTGTGCCCGGCTTGGTCTGAGCCGCGCCGCAGTCTGATTGCGGAGATCGGCCAGGACCTCTCGCTTCCCGGCGTAGTTCGTTCCATGCTGGGGAGCAAGGAGGGTTGGGCTGCGGTCGCCTCCTTTTGCGAGGACGTCATTTCGCAAAAGGAGGCGGCGGAGCGCGCGCGTGAGGACGACCCTCTCGCTGCGCCGCTCCGAAGGCGAAGAAGAGGTCGGAGAAGATGCCATCTTCTCCCTCCTCTTGGTGGTGTTGGGCGGTCGACAGGCGCGGGGGTGCCTCCGCCCGCATTGCACTCCACACCACCTCCGCCGGACATTCCTGACCCTCCCCCCCTGGAGAGGACGTGAGAGGCCCACCGCGAAGGCGGGCGATCGTCGGAGGAGAACTGGAAGTAAAGGCTACGCCGGTTTCCCAGTCCCCCTCCAGTCAGACGATGCGGGAATACCGCTGGGTTGTTTTAGTGGGTATACCGGGCTTGCCCAGGGAGTCCCACATAGCCCCCCCATTCCCCCAAATGGGCGGATATGCGTAATTGCATTTTTTCCAAGCGTAACAAAAAAAAAAGGTTAGGTTAGCTTACCTGCCGGGGTCGCTGTGCATGCAATAGCGAATCCCGTGACCCCGGCCTTGGGTCAGAAGGAGGGACTCCTTTGATTTTTAGCCGGTAAGAGTCCGGCAGACCCATCGTCTTCCTCGGGCGAGAGACATCCATGAGAATTTTCCAAATAAAAAAAAAGTTAGGTTTGCTTCTATTTTTATTAGCTTGATGCGTCACCACTTGCTATCATTTTCGTCGCATTTAGTCTGTGTACTGGACTATCACTCCCACATACTCAGCCTACCTCTGTTAAACATATCGCTAGCAGGTATTAAAGTGTGTGTGATCTGCATAGCCTTTTCACAACTATATTGGGGTCAGCTTCCAGTCTAACCAGATACGGTTGAATACCAGTATTTTACACGGAGCGACTGCCATCAGACCACCGCTACCCAGTTGCTGGGGACTGCCGATATCCTAAGGTTAAACAAGTTGTCAGACTTTCGGGCTTCTGACTTCCGGTAACGACTGTCATAGGTATTCGTATGACACCCGGGACCGACTATTTAACGTGCTCTCCGAGGCACGGAGGGGTCTCGATGTGTAACGAACGGTCACCTATCCACAGACTGACCGCGGCAAGCGCAGTTTAACTTCGCAAATCCTATGATCGGCGCGGTTGGTAATTATCCACGAGCTCCTCTAGCTTAGCTTAGCTTCTAGCAGATATTAAAGTAACATAAATAAAAAAAATTGGTTGCTTTGTTGGTCTAGTGGTTGCAAGCGTGACTGCTGAGCATAGGGTCCTGGGTTCGATCCCCAGGTCGGGCAAAGTGATATTGGGTTTTTCCATTAGAAATTTCTCATTAGCAGCCCGGAGTCTGGATTTGTGCCTGGTTAATGGCAATAGGCTCGCCTCCTATTACATGGGACTTAAACATAACTGGCGAAACGAGGGTGTTACTAAAACACTTCTGCCTAACCCTTCAGGGAATACAAGGCGTGATGTTATGTTATGTTTTATAAATAAAATATTAAAAGCTATCTTTATCGAGTATGTCTCCTGACAATTTTGGTTTATCCAAAACTTAATAGGTTGTGGTAAAACAGGTTCTTAGTAAAATATATATGTACATTGTTAGAACCTCTGAGATACATGTTACTCTACTAGTTCTTAAAAGCCAAAGGTGAACCTGATTATAAACTATGTTGCGAACTTAAGTTTAATACCTATATTCCTACGCTTTACTGACGTGTATCCTTGCTTGAAGTTACGCTTAGCCTTTAAGCGGGAAATTGCGTAACGAGTAACAGTGTTTTTCTTTAAGCATTTTCTCAGAATATTGTCAGGGTTCATATTTTCTTAAGAAAAATGATAGTGCGTTCATAAGTTTTTGCTTAATATTGGTTCCTTTGATCCAGGCCCAGGGTTTCTTAGTATGATTTTATCAATGTATAGGTTAGCGATCTGTATAATAAGGTAAACCTTGATCAAGAATACTGTTCAGCTATGATACGCATTTTTAGAAAACTAATATAAATAAAGATTTCGTGTTAAGATCTTATAAAAATGAATATTATGTCGTATTGATTTCTAAAGCAAAATTAATGTTTGTTCACCTTTTATACAAAATTAAAATGTCCCAAATAATTATGAATACTGTAAGTGATGCTACCCATCCATATTTTTTTTAATGCTTTCATCTGTAGGATATATACAATAGCAAATGCCGTGCGTTAGTCTCGCAAAAACTCGAAAATGACTCGACCATCTTCAATTTCTTTTTTTGGTTTGTTCGCCTCATTGCTGAGATAGTAGGTATATGAAAAAATAAAATGAAAAAAAAAGACATTGGTTCGAAGTTCACCGGGGCATCTAGTAAAATAATAATTATAATGTAATCGTGTATGACTGTTGTAAGTGACCTATGCAATGTTTTTGTAGGTAGATTTTATGGTATGGGATTTGAATATTGTTGAATATTCAAATCCCATACCATAAAATCGATCGATTAATGTCAAAAACGGCCAACTCACGCCTCAAAATGGCACAATATCGTGTAAGTTATCGCCAAACAATATTAATTTAGTTTGACATTCCAGTTTTAATATTATAACCTTTACGAGCCAACTTTTACAATCATCACGCTGGAATCGTTAACGACTTTAGCTGTTTTGAAGGGTTTTACGATTTAACTTGCGTGTCAACCGTTCGGCGATCGAAGTGAAAATCGTATTCGATTATAGTTACAATACTCTGAGCTAAGCCAATCGGTAAAGCCCACGTCACAAGTGAGCTTTTGACCTTATGTTACTGTGTAAGTCGTTGTGGATTGTTTCTTCATCAATCAATTATTTCTATATTATTAATCTTATAACGGACAGTGTATCGAAAACTAAAACAACTAATTCAGACAATTATTTTTAATTGAAATCATGATAAGTATTCCCCAAGTTTTCCGAATTTTCCGATTCTGAGAAAAACCCGTTTCTTTTGTAGAATGCGGTTTTTCCTAATAGAATAAGTTATTTTACATCAGAGAAAAGATTTTTTTTTTTTAAAATCTATTCTGAAAATTGGTTAGTTTGAAAACTTCCACGTATTTTCTATTCGGAATAAAGAGCTGAATAAAATTCGTTGTTTCAGTTTGGTACACCGTTCCTAACACCCTGTTTTGATAAGCGAGAGACCAGTAGTCAGTCATGTACCCCGAGGCAGTTTCTTTGATAGTTGTAAGAACAGGGTGGAGTTTCATAATGTTGATGAAGAAATACCAACTAACCTTTGACGTTTACCTAACAGTATCTTAGATCTACAGCCTCAAAAATATTGTTGAAAAAAGAAATGGATTTCCGCCAATGCAAATTAAGTATCCTCTTATGCCCGGTTCCTATAAACAAAAACGAATCGTTTTGCTTACCAATGGTAGCATTTTTTTTGCAAACTGGGCATGTAAATATATTCATAAGCTCATTTTATTTGTGATAGCCAATTTCATATGGGAGGGTCTACTATGCAAAGCAATGAGGTCTTTGCTTCA
The DNA here is from genome assembly GCA_910594945.2 of Amphipyra berbera. Lineage (NCBI taxonomy): Eukaryota > Metazoa > Arthropoda > Insecta > Lepidoptera > Noctuidae > Amphipyra > Amphipyra berbera. The sequence continues at coordinate 8,672,184 of OU343122.1, read as the reverse complement.
TTATTGGTAAAGATACAAGAGTCTCAATTTTAACCAATGATGATGGCGAAATTGATCGGAATGTCAAGTACAGAATTAACACAGGGTGGATGAAATGGCGGCAGGTCACGGGAACAATCTGCGACTCGCGTATTCCCCTTAAACTTAAGGGGAAGATCTATAACACCATGGTTAGAGCTGTTGTCTTGCATGGACCGGAATATTGGGCCACAAAAGGGATAAATGAAAGGCAATTACATGCAGCTGAGATGAGAATGTTAAGAGGGATGTGTGGTATGACGCGAATGGATAGAATTAGAAATGAGTATGTAAAAGAAAGCCTGAAAATGGCGCCGGTGACTGAGATATTGTGTGGAAACCGGTTGTCATGGTATGAGCATGTGATGAAAGTTTTGAGTATGAATGTGGATGGTAATAAGAGTAGACGAAGACCGAGGAACGATGGATGGATAGTGTGAAAGATGATATGGCTAGAAAGGGGGAGACTACTGAAATTACGGCTAATAGAGATCTATGGAAGAAAAACACATACTGCGCTGACCCCAAATAAGTTGGGATAAGGGCAGGAGGATGATGATGATGATGAACGATCCGTAAATTATAAGAATCGGCCATTAATCAACCTAACAGTTTCAAATCATAGAGACCAGCTAAATAAACATAGAAATTAGATAGTAAGAGTACTTTACTAACAACTCAATATAGTTAACGTAACGACTGACCTTTGAACGTTAAGACAGCTGTTAAAATATTTATGTGTATACATTTTCACGTAGGTTAAACTTGTTACGTATTTAATTAAAATTGTATGGTCTGTTTACAGAGAGGTTAGAAACTAAAACTAGCTTTATAGAATTACATTTTACGGTATAATTTTTATTAGGTAGATGCGGAAACCAAAGGAGCCAGAATAGGGTAACTTGAGACAGGCCTGTGTCCAGCCGTAGAATGAGATAGGTACAACCAAAAACACATCGTTAAATAGAACTACTTTGGGTGTCATTCGGAAGGAGTAATCCTCCAGCTTGTATTTTTTATTTTTAATGAAACGTTGCCCCTCTCTAGGGTTTCTCTTGTATCGTGGGTGCGTTTACAGACTCAAATGTTCACATGCACATACGCCCAGACAACTACCTGCATACCATACTTTAGAATTCTGTCTCTTTCTAAGTAGGGTGTTTAGAAAGAGACAGAATTCCAAACTAAACATTCAAGGCCAAACGTTTCGATTTTCAGGTGCTCGTAGTGTGGTTTCCATCATCACACACACACACAAACACATATACGCTGGCACATAAATTTTCAAAATTTTCAAAATTTTCCTTTCTTTATAATATTTTATTATACTTACCTTTAATGAGATTGTAGAATTAATAGCACTATGTGCCTCCTTAGTTTGTGTAAATTATAGGAACAGGGGATGGGAACTGCTACTCCTTAACACAGGTTATTTTATAACCTAGCTAGGAGAGCAGTGTAACAACTTCCTGTATAGAGATTACTGTAAATTATTTCTATATACATTAAATCTACTTGGTAAGTCTGCAATCTCTATTATGAAATCTCTATTATTGTTTACGCACCATGCGACGCGCAAATTCAACATGTTTAAATTTTTCTGTTGTTTGTTTATTGTTACTTAGATTTATGACGCATGAGGATTTATGGTAGCCCGTGCACCATGGACTAAATAGTAGCTGTTAACTTTTATCTATGATAGTAACCATAGATTATGTGGATTGCTGTATTTTTATTTTTACTTTTTTTTTGTTATTGGATTACCACGTTGTTATATGTTTAAATTTAAGTGTAAGTTAATTTTAAGAAATATTATATTTTTAATTTAAAGTATGCGTGTGCGTCCACGTGGGCTGAATGAATAAAGATATTATTATTATATCATTACCTATACCTTCACGGGCACAACACACATTTACACATAATAGTTTCTTAAAGCGGCATAAACTGCTAAGTTTCGTTCACAACACAATAGTCATGCGTTAGATTGACTCTAGTCTCCATACCAGAAGAACCATAATGCACGGCTTAACTTAAACAACTTCTGCGATTTTGACACTAGCAACGACAGTACACAATACGAAATTAGCGTTTACTTTTGTCAGACAAACCAATATGAAAGTATTTTTGTAAACGTTTCATAAGAAAACATTTATTCTACAAAATAATCTCAGCTTTATCACATATTGATTAAAAGCCTTCGAAAGTAATCATTATGTCAAAAGATAATTAAGACCATTCACATATCTGTGGAGAATAACGTGATTACAACGTACAAGTAGATAAGGAGGGTCAAAAAGAATAGAGGATTAAAAGCTATTGGCTGACTGCCCATCCAATTTTCTTTGTTGATGGCCCTGGGGACCACGCTAAGATTATCTTAACAAAGCAAAGGCGTTAGCGCTTAGTTCGGCCTTCTGAAACAATGTTATCCAACGTCCAACAAAGAAAACAATTACAACTTTTTTACAGATAATTTATCACATTACTTTTGTTTATATTTTACTCGGACTATGTGTTGGTGGAGAAATATCTCGCCCTTCTTTTGTTTTCTCTGTTTTTGTTCAGGTTTTTTGTGTTTTAGAAAAATGTGCGGTTTATGTTTTGTTTAATAAAGCTACGTAGCTACCAACTGTATGAATTTTTGTAATGATATTCTATTTACGTTAAGTTAGAAGTTACAAGACCTTACTGAATAGTATTAAAGTAAATTTAAACTAAGATAGAATGGAAATGGCGTATGTAAATCTTAATCTTGATACCCATAGTAATGTCACTCACTACAGTTATCACAAGAAGCAATATATACTCGTATACGTAAAAGATATAGTTCTAACCACTTTATAAATGAGCGCATTTAATATGTACGTGTTGGTAACATTCGTAATTTAGTCGCTATGTATTTACGTATTCCTGAAACGCGTCGCGTATTTGTGAATTCAGAGCTTAGAGTGGAAAAGTACACACAGCAAAAGAGTTGAGTATGCAGGCAAGCATCGAACATACGCAGGCAACTGTCATTGATATTGTGTGCATATAACTTTATATGCATAAGGCCACGGGTCCATTGGGGGACAAATGTCCCGCGACACGTATCGCCAGCGACATCTGGCGACGTGACGCGACATTTCTGGACATCACGCGACTAGTCACAGCTCGACATGTCGCGAAAACAGATGTCTGGCGACGTGACGCGCGATGTCACCGGAAATCAATGGCGTCACGTGTCGCGAGACCTTCGTCGCGCGATGGCATTTTACACTTTAATACGCGCGGCTTAAGACACGCTCAGAATAATGACAAAATTGTGCCACTATTTATATCTTAAGTAAATCTCTATATTATTATTTTAAGATCAAATTGTTATTAAATTGGGCACAATTTTGGATTCCGTGCTTCAAGGAATAAACCTTTAAGTACCACGTAGTCATAACTAAAAAACACAAAAAATACTCAGCTATTTACAGCTAACTAATGTATCCAATAATATTGCAGGTATCTGATTGAGTATCCATCCAGATTATGCATCATTCCGATACGCCAGAAAACCTTACCCTCTGGTAATGATCGACCGAAAACTGGCCGTAACGCGACTGTTCTCTAACGACCGGGTCATTCCAATAAACGTAATGCCGGGGTATCGCTCGGGGAACCGTCTCGCTATCTGCTACGGACCGTTTACTGACTATTCGCAATGCTGAGTGTTATACCACTAGTGGTTTATGCTATTTATATCAGTTAGATGAGCCTAGAGCGTACTTTTTGTAATGTAAAATTGGATATATTATTTTTGTTCTAACTGTGGTAGGCTTTGGAGAAAACCTAAAACCGGGTCTCCTGCGACCATTTTTTAGACTGTTTTGTTAGAAATCGCCATTGCTAATTATGTTTTTCTAACAAGATTGGGGCGTGGCTTAATCGTTTGTTGTATTGTATTTGGTCCCAGTGCTCACTAAACATGTTTTTTTAGATTCATGTCGCAGAAGAGGATTAAGGGGTTTTTTTTTTTTGTGAGAACTTTCAAACATATTTTTTTTGCATTATCAGTTATGTTTCTGTTAGAGTTTACTAACTTAATATCATCTTGGAGATAAGATTTCAGACAAAGGTATCGCAAGATTTATTGAAATGTACGAGTCCATTTCTATAGAAATGGTATTTCCAAAACGTTGCTATCATCGTGCTGATTCTAAATCCACAACAGTTACTATTAATAAATTAAACGAAGAACTTAGACTATATTAGACTGTACATCTACTTGTAGGGGTCCCTTTCACCTAATCGAGTAACCCATTCACCTAAACTTCTCTTTACATAACAGATAACGATTATAACTAATGGTCAAAGTGTTTGCTGCCAATAAATATCGATTCTCAATTCAATAGACATCCTGCAACCACTGGTCTCCTAGTACTGATATTGATGTTCGATATCAGTACATCCTGCAGATTTCCGTTCGCTGAGTAATACGTTTGCTTTAACGACTACCTATATATAGCTGTACTGGTTTATGGGAGCCTGGTGACTGATGTGACTTGCGCCATTTGGCGTGAGTTTTTTGCTCGATTTACAGCAATTTTGAGCTTACTGGTTTTTACTGATGGATGGAGTTCGTAAATTAGTATGGCATTGAATGTGAATGTTATAAAATGAAAATAATTGTTGATATCTGGGTATTGGCTACCGTTGCTTGTAGACTCGTCTAATTGATGAGTGTTAGTATTTCTTTGCAAGCAAACTTGACCAATTTTCTGACATTTCCGGCGTCTATATTTTTGACTAGCGGCCCGTCCCGGCTTCGCACGGGTGGACATTTTTCCCGTTTTTGCAATTTTTTTCATTTATGCTCCGATCCTATTGGTCGTAGCGTGATGTTGTATAACATATAAACCTTCCTCGATAAATGGACTATCCAACACAAAAATAATTTTTCAATTCCAGCCAGTAGTTCCTGAGATTAGCGCGTTCAAACAAACAAACAAACTCTTCAGCTTTATATATTAGTATAGATTTACTTAGTTAAGTCAATAAAAGTATCACAGCCAGTGTGGGGAAGAAACAATAATGACAGGAATTAATCATGTCTTTTTTTGTATTTAAACAAGTCGGAACTCACCTAGTTTTAGCCGTATATATAAAAACATAATTAGCCCATTACTGTCCCACTGCTGGACACGGGCCTCTTCTCAGAATGAGAAGGGTTTAGGCCTTAGTCCACCACACTGGCCTGGTGCAGGTTGGCAGACTATACACACCATCGAGAACTTTATAGAGCCCTTTCAGGTGTGCAGGCTTCCTCGCGATGTATTTCCTTAACCGTTAACGCAAGTGATAATCAAATTCTTATCTGCACATGAATTCGAAAAGTCAGATGTACGGGCTGGAATCGAACTTAGACCCTCCTGCATGGAACGCAAGTGTTCAACCGCTAGGCTATAACTGCTATCTATATAATATTTTATAATTATATTTTTGTAAAAACTTTTTAACTTTAAAGAAATCTGTCATCCCTTCAGGAATAACATGCGTAAAGCGTAATTTCATGTACGGTACATAAATTATATTGCTTACTTAATGAAGGTTAAAGTTCAAGATCGGTGAAATAAATAACATTTAATCATATTATTAGCTGCGAAAGTTACCTACCAAAATTACTTCACATACGTTGATTAGTTCTAATATAACTTTGACTAACTCCAAATAATCTTAATCAGAATAACTTATATCAAAATATAATACAATTTTCGCCTTTACGAAAACCCGTATAATTTATATAATGCAGCGTACACACCTAGCCTATGTACGCCAACGAACTGGGCTCGATACCGCTGAAAATCAAATGAAACCGTATTCGTTGGCTGCATAAGAAATGTTTCTTTTTAAATGGTTTTAATTAGCTTCAGTTCGTATATTTGTTAGATTCAAATCTTGCGACAGATTTTTCAACTACTAGATACATAACTGATTCTCTTGAAACTTCTCTTGAACACTCACATAGTTTTTATACCACAATGTTTGGACTTTAAAAGAGACTTTGATCTCAAAGTTTGTTTCGGCTTTTCTTCTCAGAGTTAGTCAGATAGGAAATGCCATCTAGTCTTAAAAAAAACATTACATTGACTTGTAAAAGTGTCTGTAACAGATTTCTTTACAGAAATAAAAATCATTTATCTTCGCACACATGTTCAATTCCCATGACAATACAACAATATAATAATATCAACTTTCAATCGTCAAATCTGCAGGGGTACAAGATATAATCGTTTTACTTAAAAGTATTCGAAGGGACTATTTATTGCTTTTTGAACGAGTTATTTTTATTTTAGCATATAGAATCACAACCGTATTACAGAAACCTAAGAATATCGATAACAAATCTATACATAATTATATAATTACTTGTCCTGACTGACTGACTGATTCATCAACGCAGAGCCTAAGCCACTGAAGCTGGAAACATGAAATTTGGACAGTAGGTTCCTTTTGTGACATAGGCATCACCTAAGAGAGGATTTTTGGAAATTCTACCCTTAAAGGGGTAAAATAGGGGGTGGAGGTTTGTTTGGAAATTCACGCGGACGAAGTTGCGGACTAAGTGCTAGTTATCTGCACATTTAAATTAAACAAGGCATAGTCATTAACTTCAACATGTTGTAGGCGTATCTCAAGTCTCATTAATTTTCAGACTAAATGTGATTAGTACTGTACCTTGTTCGTACAAATAGGAGAGAACAGTCGCAGTCGGCTGTACACTCTGGTGACAATTTATCATTTCATCTAATAATAACGGCAGTGTCTTGTCAATGCGCAGATGGCGTAGATACGCTGAGTCGCTGACCAACGAGATAATTTTTGTGAGATGATTAATTTTGGAAACTGAAATGAGATATTGCTGTGTCATTTCGGGAATGATGTGACTGAAACACAATTATCGAAGGTTTCAGCTATCAACAGCAGGTGCAAGAAAATATAATTAAATATTTGTAAATCTTGTGATTAATAACTATAATTATTAATTTATATTAGAAATAGTTACCTAATAAGTTTGATTAAATTTTAATAATTGAATAGTGAATGCCGACGGTCTTGAGGCTGACCTTTAAGTTTGACGTTTGATTTTAGACTATTTTGAACATAATAATAATTTCGTCTTGTTAAACATGATTAAATATCACTAATAAGTAATCGATTAAGTACTTACTTGAGATACTGCCTCGTTGGTCTAAGTAGTGGTGCAAGCGCGACTAATGATCGTGAGTGAGGTCGTGGGTTCGATCCCCAGGTCGGGCAAAGTGTTGTTGGGTTTTTCTATGTGAAATTCCTCAGTAGCAGCCTGGAGTTTGGATGTGTGCCCGGTTGATGGCAATAGGCTCACCCCCTATCACATGGGACCTAAACATAACGGTGAAATGAGGGTGTTACTATAGACCTCTGCCCAATTCTTCGGGGAATACAGGCGTGATGTTATTGTTATGTTGTTTGACATACGTTTATATATTATAGATTTATATATGTATTTATAACCTATGTCTTATATTTATAGTTGTTTAGTTATCTATATAGTTAATAAAATCGCAAATATCCATAATTTATTTTTATTCTTTTGTACCTCTTTTCGATGCTATTCTCTTTGACCCAAAGGTTAACTGGTAGAGAATGCCTTGTGGCATTATTTCCGCCTTATGTACCACCATTGTGCATTGAAGCATTAAATAAATAATATTATGTGTATACATCCCTAATTAAAATGAGTACAGAGCGTTATGTTAGTAAAATAAAATGAATAAAACATCTACTCTCCTTATCAAAACAGCTGCTCACGTTCTGTAAGGTAAAATGCAAGAGGGCAAAACGATAACATTTTCATTAACTCTAATTTTAAACTCGCTCGAGTGAAACTGTGCACAGGTGCTCGCCCTGAATGAATGGATACAAAACCGGAGACCAAACGAAACAAAAATACTTCTCTATTTTAATGAAATTTTAAACATTCAACATGATTTTTACCCCGTGTGGGGACGGGTTAGAATATAAAAGTTCCTCACCCCACGCTGCGAATAGACGCGTGTTGTAAGATTCAATAAAACCCAGCACGCTTGGTGGTAGGATCTATACGGTCCGCCTGGCTAGCTACCACCTTCATATAAAAACCCGGCGTCAAGCAGTTTACTGTGTTCCGTCGGGTGTATATGAGAGCCAGAGGAGTATAGGGGAATCCCTCTATATTATCTCTGTTCCTTGGATTCGTGTGCTTCATCTTAGACCCTGTCTGCGGTTACCATCAGGTGAGACTAGGACCAAACGCGACCAAGTTAAGAATAAAAAAAAAGAAAAACGATAACATTGAGAGATTAAAATATATAGGTAGTGTTAGCCTAGTGGCGTGACCGTCGGACTGCCCAGTTATGGGTGTCGAGTTCGAACCCAAGGCACGCACGCACCTCTGACTTTTCGGATTCATGTGTGTATTGTATAATGATCTCTTTCTTAAAAACGGTGAAGGAAAACATCGTGAGGAAATCAGCATGCCTGAGAGATGTTTCTCGACGGCATGTGAAGCCAATTCAGAGGCCCATGGGCGGCATAAACTCTGACACCAAATTAGTCACTAACCACACGAAAAGAAGATCGATTCATTTTTATCACCGTCATATCAGGTAACTCAACGGCCAGTAAAACTGAGCCTTATATACTAAACCGGTTTGATTGAACAACGGTTAAGGTAACATCGCCATATACTACATACCGCCTTATCTTGTGAGGAGACGAGAAAATATTAGAATGCTGCGGACCATACTTTCGGATCCTGAAGTCTCTAAAAGCACGCAAATTTCTTAACCGTGTTACATAATAGTAGATATGTTTGATAATAACATGTCAAATTCAGTATATTCAAAATAAACACTATTTTTCTGATTGTATATTTGGATTATTACGCGGCCATGTTATTTACGTGATACGTTTTGAATGAGGTCCCTGGTCGCTTATCGACACTTGCGGGAAAAAGCGATTGATCGAAAATTTGTGGTAAACTACACGGTATAATACAATCGGGAACAATTAATCCGGATCCCCAACATAAACAAAATAATGTTTAAGAAATTGTTCCGAGATATTACATATTAAATAAACTTGGCTTGACACATTATCGTGTGTCTAGATGAGTACTTATAACATAAAAATATAAACGCTATTCAAGCCTTTCTTGCTAAAGATTTCTAAAACATTCTATACTTCATCTCATATAGCATTAGTCAAAAGTGGCCCACTAATGCACGAATATCTATTGAACCATTATTTCTCCAAGGAGAGTTTTAGCTCATCTTGATTGACCTTTAAGGTTCATAAAAGCACAATACTGTGTTAAATCCTTGCTAGAAGCAAATATGTTGCTATTTTCTATACATTTCCTTGCTAAAATGGGTCTTATTTGTGTAATGTTATATTAAATAGATAGATTTTCTTGTATTTATAGATTATCGTTAGATATCTTTGTGCTTACTTCAATTACATATTCAAGGTTGCTGAACTGTAGATGAGACGAGATAGTTTGAATTTCGTATTAGTTGGAAACCAATCACGGAGCGATGAGGTCTCTCCAATTAACTAATCACATGTCGTTAAAGCAAACTGTATCAACTTTGTGCCACCCTTTGGGTCGACGTGATATATCTAGATACAGGTTTGTAGATGTACCTTTAATGATTAATAAAGGGACAGTATTTGATTTGAATTTGAACGAGTGAATGGCGATTAATAGAAAAGAAGAAAGAAAGAAAGAAAAACCGTTTATTCACGTGAGAGTGACGCACATAACATAGCTTTTTATAAAAATAAAATAACTGGCACAGAAATATATTATGCGCCACTACCGCGCGAAATGGTCGACGCTCAGCATAATGCCGTGGCTCGTGCACGAAGGCACGGAACCACGGCCCTGGTTTTCAGCGTAAGCCGGCAAAAAAAATGCTGTCTTATAAAAGGTAAGGTGCTTTATAAGGCAGATGTCAGTGTAAACGTAGAGGACGCTCTAAAAGGACATACAATGACATAGATGTTATTGGTGATGTTCTTCACAAAAGATAGGTGCGTAGTACCTAGGTACTTTCAACCGACGTCCGAGTATGACAAAATATATGAATGTGGACGAAGCGAAAAGAGTATGTAAGGATGGTAGCATGTGGCGTTGTATAATTTCTGCCTACAACCATCGGAAAAAGACGTGAGTTTATGTATGTATAACATAACATCACGCCTGTATTCCCCGAAGGGTTGGGCAGAGGTGTATAGTAACACCCTCATTTCGCCGTTATGTTTAAGTCCCAAGTAATAGGAGGCGAGCCTATTGCCATCTATCAGGCACAAATCTAAGCTCCGGGCTGCTACTGAGGAATTTCACACGGAAAACACAATAACACTGTCCGACCTGGGGATCGAACTCTGGATCTCACGATCAGCAATTGCGGTTGCCACCACTAGACCAACGAGTTCAATGAAGAGTATTTGTTGTTGTTATAATTAAATAATATCTTTTTGAAAGGATTCTTTGTCAAGAGATATTTTTGTAGTTAGGGTAGATTTTATGATGTAGATATGAATGACTATTACTAACATACTCCAAACATCAGTCATTCCTTCCTAGAATCAATAATGGATATTGACATTGTTTAATAAAAAAAGGAGTAACGGTACGTTCTACCTGTTCTTGGAATCCATTTTAGAACTTTGTCGAGAAATGCTATTTCTGTAACATCCGCCCTCCCTAATAGCTACAGTTGTAGCTGTAACGGCTAAGGCACTTTTATCTAATGAATACAGCGAAATCTACAAAAGCACTTAAAACCAAAATTATTCCACCACTAATAAAATAAATATGTCTATTTACATAATTAAGAAAATAATCGTTAGGACTACGGATATACATATGGGGCACCCCTGCCCTTAGTTCCGGCATCTCGCCCCAGTTTTTCGAGCAAACTTCTCAAATATGCGTGCGGAGAGATAGGGTTGTCACCTGCATCGGTACCTAATGGCACATTAGGGAAACGGGTAGCGACGGGTTAGACACCGCGTGTTGGCAGCATTAGGGTTAAGTGATATGGACCAACTTGCGTTTTCAATTAATGTTTTGTTTCGTTCTTGACAATTTATTTGTAGTAGGGTTAGTAATTTTACAGTAAGTAGTTCATTATAATTAGGATTCAGTACTTAAAGGGTACCAATGGGACCCTATTACTAAGCCTACACCGTCTGTCCATCTGTCACAAGGGTGTACCTCGGCAGCCGTAAGAGGCAGTCAGAATATTTTCATTGTTGTTGTGACATGAATCTTGCGCAACCAAATCCCAAGGGGTTCACATAATAAGAGTTCTTTAAAAATTAACAGTTCATACTCTATAAATAAACAATAAATACAAAATTTGTTGGTGCGGAACTTTGTGTTACCTACCTATACTATACCTTGCACTTAATCAAGATTTTTACTCTCTCTACTTATTTCTAATAACATTTTTCCCTACAGCAGGGTCCTGCTCCAATATTTATTTTCTAATTTCTTAATTACCATTAATTCATTCTTCTAAGATTAAACCAAATTAATGTGTTGCAATATTTTATTTTTTTAAGTAGTAAGAAGGGTTGAAATACAAGGTACAACACTTTTTTTCTTGACGGATAATTAAACAATAAGACTCCAAATTCACTAACATATACGTTCTTTTCTAGTTTAAGTTTTATAACATAACATCACGCCTATATTCCCCGAAGGGGTGGGCAGAGGTGTATAGTACATCCTCATTTCGCCGTTATGTTTAAGTCCCATGTTGGTGGCGAGCCTATTGTCATCAACCGGGCACAAATCCAAACTCTGGGCTGCTACTGAAGAATTCCACACCGAAAAAACCCAATAACACTTCGCCCGACCTGGGGATCGAACCCAGGACCTCACGATCAGCAATCGCACTTACCAACACTAGACCAACGAGGCAGTAAGGTTTTATTTATTGTATAATATTGCCAGCAGAATGTGTTTATCTAAATCCTAATAAATGCGTTGTTTAATATTTACAAATGCAAGGCCGCAGGTGTGAGCGACAAGCCGTCCCTCCTAATTTGTTAGTCGGCCTAGTAGATCCCTTATCATGTGACGTCATCTGTTTTCAATTACACAAGTCTAACTATGGATATATATTGTAATGGTCTAAACTATGCTAGCTTAGACCATTATAAATTGATGGTGCATTGGAAGTAGATCGTTTTCTGAGAAGAGTGATACAAAGATTATATTATATTATTTATAGATATCAAATTAAATATGTCAATAAATATATTGCAAATGGGTTGACTAAAAAATTTCAGTCCAAAATATGTTTTATTTTTTTAAGATTTCACTGGTTTGGTTAATAGACAAATTCCATACCAATCGAAAGTATGAAGCCTATAGAATATGCAAACGTTAGGTTAACTATTTTTTTCCCTTCACAACTCTTGGGTAGGCAGGTATAAATACTGTGTTTATACCTGCCTATTAACCAAACCAGTGAAACCTTTAAAAAAAGAAACATATTCTGGACTGAATTTATTTGGCCAACCCATTTGCAATATATTTATTGACATATTTAATTTGATATAAAATACTTTTCATCCATTAACCAGCTCGGTGAAGGTCGTTCTATAGTGAGGTCCTATACTATAGTAAGTTTTTTTAAGGTCTGGTAAATAACATGATTTTTATACCTCGTTTAAAATCTAGTAAGCTCCCACATTATACCACTAACCCACTTCTATTAGGTATTAGAAGCGCAATGTTTCGGGTCCATTATTACCGTTGAAAAGGTGTTCAGAGAGGCTCGTGGCTAATTACCAACCAAGCGGATGATACGATTTGTGAGGTTAAGCTGCGTTTGCCGCGGTCAGTCCGTGGATGGGTGACCGTTAGTTACAAATCGAGACCCTTCCGTGCTTCGGAGAGCGCGTTAAACAATCGGTCTCGGGTGTCATATAAATATCTATGGCAGTCGTCACGGGAAGTCAGAAGTCCGAAAGTCTGGCAACTTGGGATATCGGCATAGCCCAGTAACTGGGTTGCGGAGGTCAGATGGCAGTCATTACGTGTAAAATGCTGGTATTCAGCCGAATCTGGTTAGACTGGAAGCTGACTCCATAATAGTTGGGAAAAAGCTAGGCAAAACATTCGATTGAAAATTATTTCAACGCGGAGCTCTCTTTTATCACATTTAAACTAAATGAGTAAGATATGAATACATTTTCCCACCCCTCAGACATTAGAAGTCAATATAAAAAGAAGCTAATACTGTATATTTTACAGACATAGATGTTCGGAAGCGGGCCAAACAGATCGTTACGCGAAGTCGTTTTGTGGGAACAAGTCTCATTTATCGCACGCGCTGCACTATCCGATATTACGGAGAGTGGCTCTTATAGATTTTATAGCCCAACGATGATTGCCCATGGGGTACGTATATCAATGTACATCTTTATAATTTATGGGGTGGATAATGATGTTGAGTGTTATATGAGCTGTGGGAAGCTAAAAGGATTTTTATTGGAGAAAACTGATCGGTTATATTGGAAGATAGAATCGGAAAATGCCTGCAAACCCAAGGAAATTTCAAAAGTTGATGGAAAATAGGGATTTTGTTTGATATCGTCGCTACGCCTGCATTATCTGCTGTTTTTTTTTTTAATCTGTCTTTGATGCTATTTTATAATAGTTCTCAAGCCACGTGCATCTGTGAAATACGTTTTCTAATAATTTATTTTGCTATCTTCTTAACCAAATTAATTATTAAAAAACTGATTTTACACGTGCACGTGGCTTGATAACTATTATAAGATAGCATCAAAGACAGATTTTCAAAAGAAAAATACATAGCGGATTTTGCAGGTGCAGCGACGATATACCATTAAAATTATAGGTTGACTGAAACATATATTTTCGTAAAATGCATGCATACAATCGTAAACTTATTAAGATTGTAGTTGCGACACGTTAGTCACTAACCTAATTTTTAGCAGATGCCCTAGGACGGTTTAAGAGTTTTATTTTCTCATTAAGAATTAACAGTAATTCACTTACTGAAAAACAATGTTTATAAAATAATGTATACTAATATTATAAAGCTGAAGAGTTTGTTTGAACGCGCTAATCTCAGGAACTGATTGGAATTGAAATATTATTTTTGTGTTGGATAGTCCATTTATCGAGGAAGGTTATAGGCTATATAACATCACGCTACGACCAATAGGAGCGGAGCATAAATGAAAAATGTTGCAAAAACGGGGAAAATGTCCACCCGTGCGAAGCCGGGACGGGCCGCTAGTCTTAAAATAAAATAACCTGCCAAAACATACCCTTGAAACAACGATCGAGTTACTAAAGCCGCAGCATCCAAGACACGTCTATTACATCTACCTATATCGAATCAACTTACGTCTCAGACTCACCTAATTTCCCTACAAACTGCCAATATCTTTAAAACAACGGTCGAGGTACCAGGACCGCAGTGTCCACGAGACGTCACTCCCAGTAACTATTAATTAAGAGCCCCGGGTCATCATCCAGCAGCAAGACAGCTGTCTACCCGAATTGCACAGACCCTCGCTTACGTGTTGCAAATGACGGGTGGGCTTTTTTTGGACGACTGTAAAGTTTGTCGACCATCTGACGCGATGTGATGAGAAACAAATCCGTTCGTCCTGAAATTGAAATTCCAATTCACAGTTAGCAGTAGTTGGGTTATAAACATACCATAAGATCACGTCTGTATTCCCCGAAGGGTTGGGCACAGGTGTATAGTAACACCCTAATTTCACCATTATGTTTAAGTCCCGTGTAATAGGTTATGTGTATATAATAAGATAAGTAGGTATATGCGTGTAGTAATCCAACGTCATTAATTTATAAAGAACAGGCTATTTAATAATTCAGAACTACTGTTTCTTTGGAGAAAACTACATATATCAATAAATAATTTTACTCGATATATTTTTACCACTTTTAATAAATAGCTATCTATATTATCGCTTTTCATGGACAGCTGTCTTTAGGTAACACAATAATAAATAATGTTCAACAGAACAGAGATCGTTTAGGTCCACATCAGCTAAGTAGGTATGTACTTATTAGGCAGGTATATTTTCACATATTAGCACCCTTCCTAATTATACATCCATTACCTTATGGAGGCATAATTAAACAGGCACAATATTGGGAATCTAAATTAAATCCTTATTTAAATTAATCCAAGTAATATTTGAAACATTCATCCATAATTTATATTGATTGTCACACAATTGGGTAGTTGCCAGTATTCTTTTATTTATTGCCTCGAAACTTTTACAAAAAACATAGGTGACAATGAAATACCTATGTAATAAAATGCTCAAGTTATAAGGGACTTAAAATTGTTACTAGACAGAGACCATACTATTGCACGATGACGTCATTGTTCAAAAACGTCAAGTAACTTCACATTACTCCGTACAATGTTCGTTTCGTGCAACAAGGACAGAAAAGGCCCCATTCAAAAACTTGAAAAACGTGTATCTCCTCGATTTTTAGATTGATTTTACTTATTTTTTCAACAATCGTTTTCTTTCTATACCTTTTTTGATATAATAAATATTCAATTACATTCTTCCTAATTTTTAAAGTAGTCAACTATCGAATTGCCATAGAGCTTTTTTTTTCCAAATATTATTTATTACCGCGGTCATTACTGCTATAAAGATGACGCTATACCGTCAACGAACATTGACGCAATTTTGTTCAACATTTTGTAGTTGTCACCACTCGCTTGGTAACTGGATAGGGTGCAGATTGTTGATGCCTATTCTCTTGATTATAATTCCTTAATCATAGCAAATAGCCAAGATTGGACGGCGAATGCAGAAGCAGACCACGGAATACAAAAAGTATTCCGTGTTGCAAACATGTACACATTATACAGTACGTAACACAACGAAGAGCAAACCTTGTAGGTTAAGTGTAATACAATTGTAAACTTTTTAATTATCTACGCTATTCACCATTTATATATTTCTCGTTTTTTATAACCTCTTTCAGTTTTGTTGTCGGTTAACATAACTAACATCATCCTACAAGATCAGCTGTACAATGTAAACAATTAAGAAAATGTGTCAAAATCCTGAATATCATCGCTTGAACTACGGCCGTGTTTTCAAACTGAGTGTAAAGTGGATAGCACGGATAGTGACAAAAAGTGTACGATTATAATTTACACTCAACCTACCCATCAACCAGTTACAATGTTTACTCTTTGTTGTGTTACGTACTGTATGACACACACAAACGCAGTATTTCTTACTTAAAATAAAACTGTTCATAGACCCACATATTTGCACTGTAACTTACACGTATCAAGCTAAGTACGTGACGAGATCCAGCGAATTTTTCTAACACTCAATAAAGGTGATACCGGGCAATGTTTGACGACTCGAAACAATGTCTCCTGATCCTCCCCTATCACCTTTGACGCTCAGAAATTCGCAAAAACATGTAGACGATATCAGACGTACGTGTTATGACATGTGGGGTTCTATCACTGAAATACTCGTAAAGTAGCGGAAACGAGCGACTGGGTAGGTGAAAAGGAAAGGGAGTGGGTATTCTCGAAATAAATATTGGTTATATTTTCAAGAGGGTTGCTTATTTTGGTACTAAGGCCCAGAAATTGGCTCAAGATTTCTCTCAGGCCAGATGGGTCGAATAATAAGCAACAAAAATAACGCAACAGAAGGAATTCAAAAGGAAGAGCACCGTCTGTCTTTGTTCTGCAGTGGACTGTAACATGCATTTTACTACGATAATGACTTACAAAATAAAAGAGAACAGAGGGTTAGGTACTCCAGAACCCATTCTAAGACCACGAATAAGATAATCTACTCTTAATAAATATGTTCTCTCTGTTTTGTTCCGATTAACTAATCGAGGACATCGGTGTGATTAAAGAAAATGAGGATACGAAAGAGGTAGGAAGCAGGAAAATATTTCTCAACTTGGTGAACGAACTTCACAAATAATATTACTAAAAAGCAGTGCCAAAACGAAAACAGCCTACATACAATATTCAAGAATATCGAACGCTGCCCGAATAGCGCGCCTCGTCGTCAGCGCTCCCGATTTCGCGCGAATTGCTTGTTTAACATATTTTTTCGTTTCTGTCTCGTTTACGTTTAGCGTAACGACTTCGCACGCGTTATGTATGCGAATTGGAAGTCGGCCATTGTGATTGCTCTCTTTTTATAACAATGTCTTGTCTTCAATGCAGATTTGGGAGAACACTCCAATTTTCAAGTATTTTAGCTGTTGTTCATTGCTAAGCCAAATGGGTTTGATTTTTGCTGTGTACTCCTATGTATGTATGTGTTGAATATTGATGTTCCTTCATGCATACATAACGAGTATGGCAGTACGCGGAGTGACAATTAGTGGCGTTGCAATACTTGTAACCTCGTTGGGGTAGAATAGGTTTATTTGCAATATTCAGTTTTATAAAGTGTTTCCCAACAAGACATAAATCGCCTTCGTTCTTTCTATGGGCTATGCAAAAGGTTATCAAGAATAATACCAAGAGCTTATGCTGCAGTTTATGCTGCAGTTTTTTCTTGTCCCTACACAACAACATGTCGCGATTACCAATCCAAGACAAGCGTGATGATGGCAATTTTCTCAACCGATAGTTTTTTGCAAAATTAAGATTTTCGATTAGGCTGCTTACCCTCAGTTTCTGAACGCTGATCAATTGTATCTGTTGTTAAATCTCATGTCATCAAAAGTAGTTTGTCGACCAAAATATTAGTTAACAATCAATCAACACGACATGAAATTTGATATAGCCACGTAACTTGGCAAGAGTAGAGAAGAGAATTCTTCTCCTCTCTTTCTTTCTTCTAAACAGACGTTTAAAAATAAATTATGGCAATAACCATAGCATAATGACAAGCTATAAAAGTGAGCATTATTTTGTTGCAGTAAGTGTACATGCGCAAACTTACTCCCACTACGCCAAAACCTCACCAATTTACGTGCCGGCGAATATAACTGTTGCGTTATTTTTGCATTGACCAGCCTTTCGGAAACCGAGGTTATTCTCAGTTGTAGACAACTGACGTCTACAGGTTTAAAGACTAGCCTAGAATTTCGCTGTGTTAGATAAGAATTTCGCTGTTACAAAAAAGTTTCGCGAGGCGGTAAGCAGATGTTAGATGGTTTCTTTTTTATCTCAACTACTTCGTAGAGCCACGTGAAACTGACATGGTATGGCAATTCATCGGATTTAAGTCCCAGTTCAGAGTTACAGCAAGTATGGGATAATCGTATTACGAAGCTGATGTAACACGGTAGACAGCAAACTGAAGCAAACTACGAACGTGTACGATAAGTAGCAAACTACGTAAATCATATTCAAAGCGATTATTCATAGCTGTGATCGCATAAATTATGCGAAACTTAAGCAACCAAATTCATACAAGACGTTCAATGACTAAGCTAATGGATTAGATACGTGTCTACTTTTATCTAATCAGAGAACTAGTAAATTAGGTTGTGTTTGATTCGTATATCTTACCGATAGTTATTGGTTAAAATTACGACTCGTATTTCATTACCACTCGTAATAATAAAGATTATAAATACACCCATATTCTAAGAGGTTCCTCCAAAACTTACTCGAGTCGACTCCAACTCGACTCAGCCTTTCTCACTACCATCGGTAGTTATAGTTGACATAAACGTCCTCGACTCGAGATTTTTCCTCAGTCGAGGTAAGGAATCATCTGTCAAACTCAAGGTACCTCGGAACCTACCTTAAGGAAGGAAGTGTCAAAGTTCGTATGTAATAAAAATTAATTTTGAAGACTGTATCGAATATGCTTACGATAATTCTTACAACTATCTATCGCAGCGTTATTTGCGCGATGCAGATAATTCAAATTATGACCCTCACTCGAGGAACCTCAAAGTTCACTCGAAATTGCGACTAAAAATACAATTTTGAAGGTGTTTTCGAGGCCGCCATGAGTCGAGTATGAGTCGAGTAAATTTTGGAGGAACGTCTTAGAATATGGGTGATAGTCTCCAAGGCGCATGGCGTAGCGCCGTAGACCCTCTCATCCGTTCGTAGCGTTCGCGAGTATACCTACAAGAATATTTATATCTGCAGTTAATTTGGCATGACTACGATTGATAAGCAAAACGTATCGTTTTTTGATATAGGAACCGAGGTAAGCTAATGCATTAGATACGTGCCTACTTTTATCTAATCATGCAAGTCATAAATTAGCTTAAAGTTTAGTTAGCTAATCAAGTTTATTCAAACATCATACGAACTATCCTAGCGGCTAACTGCCTAATACAATTTCAAACAATACTATTCCGTGGCTCCACCGTCTATTTCCCAGCTACTTTGCTCTTTTATTTATTACTTGCACACTGAACGTGCTCAACGCGAATTTGTTTTCATAATATTTCTCACAGACGCCGCCTCTGTGTTATGTGCTACTCCTACAAACAATATTCAACCCTAAAAGATAGACGCAAGCTTCAAAATCGATTGTGAACATCTGGAAGCATGTACATTTGTCTCTTTATTTACTTTATTGCGACGTTTTATAATATTGTACGTTTTGTGCGATAAGGCGCAAGACGCTCAACCGTTACAAAGTGCTTCTTGTTTTGAAATCACAAGGAGTTTTGCGTGAAAAGTTTCATTAAAAACCGTTTTATACGAATTATTTAACGGAACACGATAGTTTTGGCGCTAACTGAAACACACCAGTTAAACGACTGCTTATTTCATTGTGCTAAACTTACTTCTTTTTTTTTTTGAAATGGATTTGCTCTTGACTCTAGTCTAGGTCAGAGGAGACAGAGACAAAGTCTACGATGGAGTGAGCTTACCCAGAAGAAGCCTGTTAACTCTAACTTTGAAGAGATTCAGGTTGAATGCATTCGGGAACACAGACGCAGGTAGTGAGTTCCACTCTTACTATTGTTTATGAGCCTTTATTGTTTTGGTGTACATAATTACTATGCAAGTTTTTTGTTATTCTCCTTTCATTTATAATCTTCCACCTTACAAAGGTATGCAAGCCTCATCGTACCCTAAACGTATCTAAAATACTACTTATCTAGTTCTATTGCAAGGGAGAGGGAATTTTTGTTTACTTAGTAGATTTAAGTAACTGCCTCTTTGTTCTAGTGGTGGCAAGCGCGACTGCTGATCGTGAGGTCCTGGGTACGATCCCCAGGTCGGACAAAGTGTTATTGTGTTTTTCTGTGTGAAATTCCTCAGTAGCAGCCTGGCCCCCTATTACATGGAACTTAACATAACGGGGAAATGAGGGTGTTACTAATATACCAGGCGTGATGTTGTTATGTTATGTTAATCGATTTTTTTCATTAGTTACTAATGTACCAGAAAATTATCAAAGGTGATATTACCATACTTGACAGACGAATCGGAGTAAGCAGTTTGTTGTTATTAACAGATTTAGGAGGATGCTGCTGAAGAAGCGCTGTGTAGGGCAGGCGTTTCTGGGGTCTGTCTTTATTCAGAAAGGATTAATTGGCTTTAACATTTTTAAATAAACGATATTTTGATATATTTTTTTGATACAGATTTACTGTTTTATACATTCGCTGTTTGGTACATGTTTTTTTTTAGTATTCTTTGCTGTTTTAAGGGTCAAGTATTTAGGGGGTCAAATCTTATTTTGGTAAACAATATATTTGTTGCCTGTTTTTTTAATGACCAATCCTATGGACTTTAACATTGTTACCCTTCCACACCTATGGATGGCGGTGGGGTGACAATCCTTAATTGGTCTAAGGCGTGGTCTATTCTTCACCGAGTCCCACACGATGCTTCGGTCTTTGACAATATCTAATTCTTCCTCTTAGCCTTTTCCCAATTATCTTGGGGTCAGCTTCCAGTCTAACCAGATGCGGAGCGACTACCATCAGACCTCCGCAACCCAGTAACTGGGCAATGCCGATATCCTAAGGTTAAACCGTTTGTCAGACTTTCGGGCTTCTGACTACCCGTAACGACTGTCATAGGTTTTCGTATGACTCCCGGGACCGACGGCTTAACGTGCTCTCCGAGGCACGGAGGGGTCTCGATGTGTAACAAATGGTCACCCATCCACGGACTGACCGCGGCAAGCGCAGCTTAACCTCGCAAATCTTACGATCGGCGCGGTTGTTATTTAGCCCCTGACAATATCTAATTAAACATTGAAAAAATAAATAAAAAAACAGCAGCTTAAAACTTAACTTCCCAATAGATCGAAGTTAGCGGACTTTAAACTCGCACCTGCCGTTATCCGACGATTCCGCTTACAAAAACTTTCCTTTTCAATGAACGTTGGAATCTTTTCAGTTTGTTATTGTTTTCGATTGGCGAAGTTCAAGGGAAATGGCTGACTCTGGAATCATAACATTCAACTTAATGTCTTCAATGTTACCTTTCTTAAGCGAGTTTGTAAAGAAAATGTTAGTTGATGTTTTTGTTAAAACTGTTTTTGTTAAAAACAGTGCTATTTTCTTAACATACATACATACATAAACTCATGCGTAGTACTCTCAACCGGCGCGCGTGTATGACAAGATGTATGAATGTGGATGAAGCGAAAGGGGTATGTAAGAGTCGTAGCATGTGGCGTTCTATAGTTTCTGCCTACCCCCATGGGAAAAAGGCGTGAGTTTATTTTCTTAACAATGTATAATTATGTACATATCAAACTTAAAAGTACTGATTAACAA
The DNA here is from genome assembly GCA_910594945.2 of Amphipyra berbera. NCBI lineage: Eukaryota > Metazoa > Arthropoda > Insecta > Lepidoptera > Noctuidae > Amphipyra > Amphipyra berbera. Next base: position 8,650,358 of record OU343122.1, on the reverse strand, counting down.
ATATCAGTTGTGGAATCTTGTATTAATCTTTCCTTGTCGTATCAGCACCAGTTATACCTACAAGAATAGTTTATATGTGTACAAGAATAGTTTATATATTAGCCAGTCAGCAAGGTTGGTAGCGAGGCTGACAGCTCAGAATGCGCCGGGCGCTCTTCAGTGTCCTCGCTCGTGGAGGCTCTTTTAATGCACCCCAATCTTCTATCAGCCATCATTAGATAATGCCAGGTTCTACCTTTCGGCTTTCGGTAATCATCTTCATAGAGCCTTGTCTTCAACATTTTCAAAATACAGTTCTTTGACTGGGTAATATCTATCACAAACAGTTGATTATGAAGTCGTTTCCCAGAGAATGATTACGTCAAGAAATTACTGCATATTCCATAGACTTGCATTACGCAATAAAAACGCTTCAAACGACGCTTAAAGCAGTGAATAATAATCGACTGCTATTAAAACGTTCGCGTGAACGTAATTTTTTCTATTAGCAGTATATTACTCATAACACAATCTCAATCTTGCACAAACAAGAGCAAAATAATTAAACGAGCCGACGGCCGCTCGTTGCTTTACTTCCTATAAATTCTACAGAAAATATGTACGGTGTCACAGTATTTCAAACGGCTATTACTTATTTAAGAATTATGCACACAGTGTGGGAGCTTTAGGTGGCTTAAGACCTCGTTTATGAAAAGAATTTAATAATAATGTCGCATTTTATGCTTGTGATATCGTTAAGTTGGCTTCTGTAGACGCGTTATTTATGCTTTTGTACTCTTTTATTAATTCTACTATAATTTCCTGCAGAATTTCTGTTTAGAATTGATTAAAGGAACGTTCTTTCTTTAAAAGAAATTTGTACTGTAAAGACGTTGCTCGCTCCTATCCTACATTGTTCGTTCATTTCGGGATCTACTTTCGTTGTATCCGATCGTGTGCCAAGATGACGCCGACGTTCGATGCGAAACTAAAATAACAAAAGCGCAAACAAGGAACGGCCTTGCCAAAGATCCTTGTCAACTGGATTAATTCTGTTAAACAAACCCCGAAGTAAATGCTTGCAGGTTGAGGTAGATAAGGGCACCGGAAATTGCCTTAGAGTAGGAACCGAGTGGCCATTGCCAGTGGCACAGGGCAAGTGGGTGATGGATTGGTTGCTCGCATGACCAAGTAATTGTTACTTGAGGTCCGCTGACCGCCCCCTAGGCTCGCGTGCCAACACTCGGCCTTTCTTTAAAACATAATCTCTGAACCTTTTATTGTTGCTTTAAGTGAGACTTAGCGAAGTGACGCTCACGGTCGAATGAAAAAGGTGGAGACGTTTTGATGGTATAAAATTATGCAGATAAGTCCGATATTTTATTAAATTTATGCAGATACGTAAGATTACTACCGATATTTTATTGTAAATGAATGTTATATGCTTAAATTCAGTGAGGGCGAATTGAAATGGAAAAAATCGAAAAAGTATTAGTATCCTAACACGTACATAAAGTACAATGGCATTTGCTTCAAGTGTCTTATTACATTATGAAATAACTGGACACATTTTCAGAATACGCTTTAGAAAACCGCATTGAAACATATCCAGTAGTTTAGAGAAAAAAACATGATACAGACAGGTAACGCCAGACATGGACAAACATACAGACAAGCGTATACGAGAAACTTTATTAATAATACATAGTGATTCCCTACTCAAAGGGAAAAAATGGCTGCAAACTAGTATCCAGCATCATATCATATTCAGAATGGCAGAATCACACGAGTAACACAAATAGGCCGTCGATGTTGCGATTGTCAGCGCAGTTTGTTTTTGATTTCACTCAACAAAGCGAACTGGATGCGCTCGTCGCATTTGTGACACACCGCTGGGTTGCTGGCGAGCTAATAAATTCTGTTGCGATAACGTTATGTTTAATATTTTGTTCTACTTTTAGATAGAATTAGATGAGATTAGAAAAACGATATCTACTAACAGCTAGTTAACACAGAAACTGTTTACAGGACCCGTTTTTATTTTGACCATGGCGCCTGTAGTTGTATGAGCGAGTTCACATATACGACAGTATTCCGAGTCCAGTAAAAAATACTGGATTCGTTATTTTTATCGTATCCTGCCTGCCAGATGTGACGCAGCTACCATTTGTTTAACTGATCCGTTAGTACAGATGTGAACAACACATACAATATCAACGGATCCGTTAAGACGGATCCGCTGTGTGAACGGGTTCTTACATGTAACAAAAATTTAACCACAAAAAAAACTATGTTAGCATTTTAAAATCCCTTTCAGCAAACTACAATTTCTTCGAACACCACTGACACAAACTTTCTTGCCACTTAAGAGAATCTGACGACTAGAGATAAAAGATTAACCATCCAACTGCGAGCCTCAGACTACGGACACAAACCTACTTTTCTAGCGAGGTAAATAAATAAATAAAAATAAATAAATAAGTGCAAGCACTGTCTCCTTGGAAGAAGCTAACGTTCTGTATGTACTGAAAATATCAGTTTGCAAGCGTGTTGTATGGTAAATGACAAGATTCTTAGGTACTTTTTGTATTACAATAAAATAACCCAGATAATAAGGGGTGATCCACACATAACTAGCCGAATGAAAGCGTGTGGCAGACTGCACGCGATTGCATCCGCTCGGCCACTCACAGGCGGACGCTTACGGCAACTGTAAACTGTAACCGAGTTTACACGATTATTGCACATCAATGATTAACACCGCTTATTTTTGGATTCGATTAATTGAATCCTGCAGCAGATTGATGTGTTCCTTCTCATTGATTGTAGTATTTGATCTGAATCAAAAGTGTTGTCTTATGAATTTGTTTAATAAGAACAGGGGCTACTTCTTGGTTTTCTAAGAAACACAGTTAAGTAACTGGCTCGTTGGTCTAGTGGTGGCCAGCGTGATTGCTGATCGTGAGGTCTTGGGTCCAATCCCCAGGTCGGGCAGTGTTATTGGGTTTTTCCGTGTAGAATTCCTCAGTAGCAGCCCGGAGTTTCGATTTGTGTCCGGTTGATGGCAATAGGATCGCTCTCATAATAACGGTGAAATGAAGGTCTTACTATACACCTCTGCCCAACCCTTCGAGAACTACAGGCGTAATGTTATGTAGTTAAGTAAAAGCAAATGCAAACTTATAGGAATTGAAAAGCCTTGGTCTTTTAAACATTGACTCTATTTAAAAAAGAGAAGCAGCTAGGGCATGACTTTCACAATACTTGTTATGAAACAAGAAAATATACTTTTCTTTTATCATTCTGCCTAGCCTTTTCCCAACTATGTTGGGGTCAGCTTCTAGCCTAACCAGATGCGGCTGAATACCAGTATTTTACACGGAGCGACAGCCATCAGACCTCCGCAATCCAGTTACAGGGCAATGCCGATATCCTAAAGTTAGAAAGATTGTCAGACTTTCGGGCTACATACTACATGCTTTTCTTCTATAATATATTACAAACTAATAATACCGTAAACAATGGATATGCAAATCCCCATATGAATCATAAGCCAAAATAACGATCGAAGTTTCTAAAACGTGTTGGATCCATCAACAACATACTACATTCATTTGAGATGTTGGCAGATTATTACTAGCGTCACGTATGTATTATTCATAGTTGTCTGTCCGTATCACAGCGGTCATATATCACGGAATGACTTCCCCTTTTATCAACAATATGTAATCTGGTTCTCACATCAGTAGTCAACACGTTATCATCATTTGACCGGATAAATCTGGTCCCGAAAAGGAAAACAGATTTCCCGATTTAGAACACAATACATAATGTATTTGGGTATTATTATGTGAGGCTACGTGTCGCATAATGACATGAAGCCATGTTTGGTAGAACTGGAAAAAGATGAGAATTCAAATAATTAATATAATTCATTCGTACATTGGTACGTGGCTTATTAACGAGGGCGCGGATCATACGGTTTGTGAGGTTAAGCAGCGCTTGCCGCGGCCAGTCCGTGGATGGGTGACCATTCGTTACACAGAGACCCTCAGTGCCTCGCAGAGCACATTAAACTGTCGGTCTCGGGTGTCATACGAATACCAATGACAGTCGTTACGGGTAATCAGAAGCCCGAAAGTCTGGCAACTGGTCAAACTTTAGGATATCGGCATAGCCGTAGCGGCGTAGTGTAAGAAACTGGTATTCAGCCGCATCTGGTTAGACTGGAAGCTGACCCCAACACAATTGGGAAAAAGCTAGGCAGAACGAACCTACACATTTTTTAAATCATAAGACATCTCGTTGCCCTACGGTTTTTACAGTCCATTGTCGGCTTTCCTGTCTCTAAAGCACCAAATACCCTAACAAGTTTTACTACACAAATTGACCTGTGCAAACGACTTCCAACAGACCCGCAGCAAGTTGACTTCTGCAAGTTTTGTGAACTAAGCGAGCAATGGAGTGCAATAACTTACGGACTACGCTGTACAGAGTAAGAGAGATATCTACTTGCATAGTAACTAATTACATTAGTATTTTAACAGCTATTTGTGTTGAGTGATCAGGCATTTCCATCGCTTGTCTGTACATACACAGAATAATAATGTCTATTACCTGCTTATTGCATTAATATTCGTTATTTGCCTAAACACCTAGCTCTTTTGTTGATTGTACACATCGCGCCCAGATTAACGAGGATTTCCTTCATATTAAGGGAACAATAATTACTTCTAACAAAACCATGCCAAATACTAGAACACTTTTCCACGTGACGGTTAAGATTAAGCGGTATTAGATTAAGACCTCAGACCGTGGGGACTATTACTCTTTTTGTTAAAAAAAACAATAATGCAGCAACCGCTTTCATAGCTAATGCAAACTTGGCGTGAGAGCAAAGCTTTTGCTTTGTTCTAGACTTCAGTTTGGTCTAGATTAAATATGAGGTCCTACTATGGTAATTTATGTGGTTTAACCTGGTTCCTATTTCTTACCAACCGTCATTGGTTATGCATCTCTAACAAAGTGAATCGGGGTAGACTATTTTTATTACAAGCTTTTATTTAACTTGTTTCATTAATATGTTTCCGGTCCAAAATAATGTAATGGTAACGGTAATGGCTACTAGTGAATGCGCTTGTATGGATATGTTTCACCTTTCCTTCCCAAAGTTCAAGAACTCTGTTCAAAACATTCTTGCAACAAAATTATGATTTGCCGCTTAAATATTGTTGTCCTTTTCATTGTTGAATCATTTAGGTATAATATTTTTCTTTTAATAGCGTGAGTCGTAACTTTCAAAATTGTATTAATAATGTGTGGAAACTGTTTTGGATTATGTATTTGTCACAGCAAGGAGGCCGTAGATTAAAAAACTTCTAAATTAACAAAAGAAGCGATTGTTTGACAAGTGTCAGTGGGGGTGTCATTCATTGCTCTGTCGGAAAACGTGTGCTGGTGATCGGAAGACCTCACGACCTCCATCCATGATTTTACATCGCGAATACTAATGTACGAGGAAGAACGCGTGCCTGGAAGTAGCACTCTTGCTTCCCGCGCCGTCATATTTATATTTTGTACTATCTTCTTATTATAATGTATATGTTTGTTTCCCAAATAAAAAAAAAATGGGATCCATTTTTCAAGCACTTTCAAAATTACATTTACGTTTCCAGCGTCACGTCATTCGTGGTAGACCTACTGTATCTTTTATACTGGAAACCAATAACTTCGCAAACAAAACAAAAAAATACCACAACAACATATTAAAGTTAGATCGGCTCGCTACCGCACCAGTGCGATAAAGAAACCCGTATACGAAACAGACTATCGTGCGATGTTACTATACGTATTAATCACGAGTTTGCAGACCAAGTGATAAATTAAACCGAAGCCTTATATTTAGGGTTGCCTACATTTCGTAAGCCTCATCATTTTTTCTTCTCATTAAGTTTATTGCGGGCACCAAGATAGTTTTCCTCAGAGAGGTTGGGGGTTTATTCTGATTTGTTTTTCGGTAAATATGAGAAATTCTGGGTATGTTCGGCAGGTGAGAGTAATATGTATAGTTCCGGTTCGGTTCGGTACATAGATTGGCTAAGCGGCTTCATGTATATCACACGTCACATGCTTGTAGCCAATGGCCAGAAAAACTTGTTTACTATACTTCCGTAGTGGTAAATTAGTTGCAAAGAAACGCAAGTTGGCAACCCTATTCATATCGCAAACGAGTGATCTAAACGCCGCGTTTTGGGTACGCCCGCTTACTAGCAACGCGTTATCATTAATCATGATGATCTGAGTTCTATTTATTTTATTTTAGCAATAAATAAAACACATGTATGATTTATTTGTTGCATTACCACTAATGTTTTGTGATATAATACGTCCCTTATGTGTGAATAATGTTGGAATAGTTCTAGTTTAATTACCTACTCTATTCATTCATTGATAGAGTTAAAAGTAATTTGTATTCATCTCAGAAGGATTCAGCAAGCAAATAGATGATCGAAATAAATTATTATTAAAAGTGGTCCGTTCATCAGCAAGCCGATTGCAAGTCAACTTGAACCATGGTCATAGTGTTCACATAGTGACTGTCACAAAATAAACTGCTTCGTCCGTCTAGTGGTGGCAAGCGCGACTGCTGATCGTGAGGTCCTGGGTTCGATCCCCAGGTCGGGCAAAGTGTTATTGTGTTTTTCCGTGTGGAATTCCTCAGAAGCAGCCCGGAGTTTGATATGTGCCCGGTTGATGGCAACAGGCTCTCCCCCTATTATATGGGACTTAAACATAACGGCGAAATGAGGGTGTTACTATACACCTCTATTCAACTTTACGAGAAATACAGTCGTGATGTTATAATGTTAAGAAGTGGTATCACAATCTAAGTACAACCCGATTACTTAAAGAATGGGATTAGAAATGACTGATCAATATTTTGCCTTTCGCTCACAGAGAATGTGTCCCATTGGGAGGTGAATATCGACAATTAGTAGCGTCACCACTTTCAATCCAAGTCTTTATGTTATTGAGTTATATAATATGGACTTGTTATTGGAATTACTTTTTCTGTCAACAAGCGAATGTGTGGATTAGTTTTCTTCATTTTATATACAAGTATCCTCTAAGTATTAATCTGGGAAAGGAACTACTATTCTTTAAAATATAAAGTTGCTTATTTTACTAAGAAACTGCAGACAAGGTACGTAACATAATCAGCCAATTACCGTCCCAATACTGGACACGGGCCTCGTCTCAGAATGAGAAGGGCCTTAGTTCACCACGCTACACACTACACACACCATGGAGAACGTTTTAGAGCCCTCTCAGGTGTGCAGGTTTCTCACCGTTGACGCAAGTGATAGTAAAATTCTGATCCACACACGAAAAGTCAGACGTGTGGGCCGGGATCGAACATAGAATAGAATGCATAGAAGATAAAGCGTTCAACCTATCTATCTATCGCTATCTATGTAACACAAGGTAGGTATATATTATTTCTACATAACTTAGCTATGTTATTAGAATCGTATTATTATTTGAAACTATAGTTTACACCTAGCTAAGCTAACTATAAGTTCCGTAATATTATTCAGGTGGTAACTGCAACTATGTTATGGCGTTGTTGTTGCAGGTTACAATGTAACGTTAGCAATTTAAATCCACTTAATATGCTAACGTCAAATTAAGTGCTTAAGTTCAGATTAATATGAAACTTTGAGGAGCCTTCTAGCTTAGTCGGCCCTAGTTTGAGTACAGAAGGGCTGAAGCGTATTCGTCAGTGATTATAACACACGTATCGCATTTGACACCAACAGTTACAACTGCTTTGTTGGTGGTAGCAAGCGCGCCTGCTGATCGTGAGGTCCTGAGTTCGAATCCCAGTTCGGGCAAAGTGTTATTGGGTTTTTCCGTGTGGGATGCCACACAATTGCAGGAGTTTGGATTTGTACCCGGTTGATGACAATATGCTCGCCCCCTATTACATACATGGTACTTAAACATAACGACGAAATGATGGTGTTATTATACACCTCTGCCCAACCCTTTGGGGAATACAGGCGAGATGTTATTTTATGTTATATAGGTAATATAATACCTGATTCTTTATTTTCCGTAAATTGCACTTCCTTTCCTGATCCTATCACTAAATTCATTCTCTATTTCCCCAAACTTTCAATCAAAGAAATTCGTATTTCTGATATCCCCTATATTCGCAGTACACAAAGACTTCCATTTCTGGGTACCACCGTCCGTCAAGCGCAATGCAGTCAAGTGTTCACTTACCGAGAAATAGGAGGCGACACCCTTTACTTAAATCTTATTCATAACTTATTTTGTTTTCGTACTCAAAAAAAACATATTTGGATAAAACGCTACGAATTATTCATGAAAAACAGATTATGATTAATGAAATAAAATATTGAAATCAACTTTTATTTTATATAGCGCAGCAGTCATTTCAAAATAAAATTGCATCTGTATTGTATATATAAAAATTGCAACATTAAATGAAATTTCAGATTTCATGTAAAGCTTTTAACATTTTCAATCAGCAAACATAATTAATCGAAGTTAAACCATTGGTTCCGGGTGTCAAAAGAATATCTATGACCGTCGTTACATGTAGTCAGAGGCCTGAAATTTCAATCGGTCTAACCTTAGGATATCGGCATTGCCCAGTAACTGAGTTGTGGAGGTCTGATTGCAGTCGCTCCGTGTAAAATACTGGTATTCAGCCGCTTTTGGTTAGACTAGAAGTTGACCCTAACATAGTTGGGAAACTTCCAGGAGGAAGGAGACGTTGAAATCTGGAGAAATATAAATCGAAATAAGCAATAAATTAACCATTTCATCATGTCAAAGATACGGGTCAAACCAAAGTTCAGAAGAGACAAAAACGCCGTCTAACCTTATCCCAACTTTGTTAGGATAGCTACCCGTTAGCAGTTCGGACTGTACGAGTTGACTAAATCGTATAAATATATAAATCGTATAAGTTTTAATACTGAAACATTTTACCCTCAACCAAGCTATTCCAACAGAATATCGATCACGGACTCGACAAACACATCACAAAAGCAGTATCTATTCGTAATTAATTTCAAAAACCCGTATTGTGGAAACACAAGCCACGTCAATTCCGAACTGGAAACGCAATCAGGGGCACAATAAGATAGCCGAGCTGACCAATGCCCGAGAATCGCATCATCTGGTGGTATTGAAAATGTAATAAAACGATGCACTGTGGTCCCGATTTGGAGTTACATTCACACAAAAATATTTTAATATTAACGAAATCGGTTTTTATTTTTTCTTAGGTATTCTATTTATCTATGGCCTTCGCAACTTAGCAGATGTTTCCATCATTTTCTTTTCAACGACGAAAGACTTTACAATTACTTATTTAGAACGTAAGCTAAAAACTTTAAGTACTAATAATTAATAAATTTTTAATCTGCTTACTCTAGTAATACTTAGTACCGAAGTAGGTACTGATCGTCACGGTCATAAAAACATAGCCGCCAGTGAAGATTCATCTAGCTATTAAAAACTGTCGAGCTACTTTTAAAAAGGCTAAAATAGATCGTTCCGATTCTTAATAATTGTTTGAAAATCACAAAATCGGGACCACTGTGCGGCCAGTTGCGCTGTGCACTCGTGAATTTTGTTCCAACTCTTTGATAGATTGTTAAGTCCTGCTTCTGCGCAGTTTGCCGGCTCCTAATGTTACTTTTTACGTGACTGCACTGTAGCGAAGCGTGTGGTTTTAGTTTTTGTAAATCCGATGGTTTGATCTTGAAATAGTTGACAATATTATGTCAGCATCATGGTTTGATTTGAAAGCAACAAAAATAAACTTGTTGTTTAATTAAACAGGTACCTAATTAGATGAGATTATATGAATTTTGGGTTCGGATAAAGTATCTAGTAAAACTGCCCTCAAATAGACGGTCCCTACGTAAACTACCAAAAGTCGAAAATTACTACTTTTGAGGAAAGCGTTTTGAAGTTTGTTCTTTGATTATTTTCAACTTTACGTTTTGAAAAACACGAAATTATATGATATTTGAACTTTTGAAATTTTATAACCTTTAAGATAACATAATTTCACACATTTTAAGCAAATAAAATAAAAAAACTGAGATTTTGTAGTTTCGATAGTATACGTAGGGACCATCAAAATTAGCAGCTAATTAAGATAAATATTCAAGCAAGTAAAACACTCAAAAAAATCTTTAATCACTACATTAACAAACAGAAATTCTCAATAAGCTCTATTTGTAAGTAGAAAAACTGAATAAAAACATTACGTGACTGAATAAATTTCAAGGTAAGCGGTAGAAGAACGTGTCATGATTGTCGTCGACAGTGAAACATTACCGTTGCATTGAGTCCCCCGACATTGCTTAATAACCACTATGGAAATTACCATTTTCCAACCCTACTTTAATTCATATTAGCTTTGTCTATGGGGAACTTGCTGTGTTATAGAAGGAATGTTTCATTTGTTTCCTCAGGGAAAAGTTTTAATTATGATGTATTTTTATATAATTTTTTGACTCCTATTTGTTCTAAATAAAAGTTTTGAGTAAACTATGGGTCAAGAGTTAACACGCCTCTTTTAAGACCTTTGCCTATTCAGTTTAGTGAAAAATGTGCTTAAATCTATACTAATATTATAAAGAGGAAAGATTTGTATTTTTAGATTTTTGTATTTTTGTATGTAGGTAACGAATAAACATAAAAACTACTGGACCGATTTCAAAAATTCTTTTGCCGTTAGAAAGCTACATTATCACTGAGTAAAATAGGATACGGGCGGAGCCGTGAGGACACAGCTAGTATCTAAATAAACTTAGATTAATGATTGGCCTCCGCTGCGCTCCAACTAGATACTGCTCTACCTTTTTTTTATTTTTGGAAAATCCTCTTGGATGTCCCTCGCCCGGGGAAGGCGAGGGGGTCTGCCAGACTCTTACCGACCAAAAACCAACGGTGTCCCTCCTTCTGACCTAAGCCCGGGGTCACGGGATTCGCTATTGCATGCATCGCAACCCCAGCAGGTCTCGGTCCACCAGCTTCTACTGGTGGACCTCTCCAGTGGTGGGGCAATTTCTCCCCTGCCCCACTTCCTTCAGAGAGGCGCGAGCGAGATACTGCTCTAACTAAGAACAATAGCTCATTGAATGCGGTAACTCAATATCGACATTTGCAACTATCTTATTTCTTGTGGTATTGTTTTCACAGTTTCACTACGCAAACCGGCATTTTACTTTAGATTATGAGCAGTTTAATAAATCACGCCGCACGTCATTGACACATATTGTTTGCAACGAGACTGACTCGAGTATGCCGACTTCGGCATAGTATTATTTGTCGCATTTTACTAGCGGCAGTATCTAGTTGGAGTGCAGCGCAGACCAATCATTAATTTAAATAAATAAATAAAAGAAAATATGACTGAATGAATGACTGACATAATTATGACATACCTATGAACTTACAAGCCAAGCTGCGTGGCATACATTATAATTTCGGGACACAGATGGGTTTAAAGTAAGAAAGTATTTTTGGAAGTCTTCTTTGGTAGGAATGAGAACCACTCCACGCGAACGAAGTCGCAAGTAAAAGCTCTCTTAATATAATTTCGTATAATATTTGTGTTGAAACTGTCGCAACTCTGGCTTCCAATTTCCTTTTGTTGTAAAATACTGCATTTTACAGAATGTGAACAGAAATTCTGGCAATAAATTATGTCTTTTTGAGGTCAGCTAGAACTGCTGGCGAACGGTAATCTATGAGAGCACTCGCTAGACAAAAGCCGAGATGTGGCTTAATTTTACACCCAGCGCTTGTGAACAAACTTGCATACAAAATAGAATTGTTATCATATAAATAACTGGATAATTTACATTTTGGGTCAGAATAAACGTAATGAAAGTGTAAAGAAGTACAAACATAAGCTTCAAAACCAATGAACAAGAAAGACACGTAATAATAAACCAGTCAGGTGCGAGTCGGACTCGCGCACTGAGGATTCCGTACAAACGTGAAGATATTTAATTTTTTTTGCGATGTTACTACAGATTTACGGTTTTCGGACATTTCCCTTTACTTGTGCTATAAGACATTGCTTCTTGCTAAACTTCACGATTCTAGGTCAACGGGAAGTACCCTATAGGTTTTGATTCCCTTGCGAGTGTCAAAATATGCAGCATAAACAGTCGAATCTTTTGATTGCGTTGAATTAGAAGTTTGATTTTTTCACAGCTCCAAGGGATTGCAAACCTAAGCTGATATTAATTTCAACTTGATACCTCTACGCATTCCTAAGAAAAGAACTTTTTAACGAAAATAAAACCGACTTCAAATTCTCTATCTCCGAAGTTCTTCATCAGATCTTCACCAAATTTAAATGGGACCATTTCGAAAGAATACTCTTTCAATCAAAAAAAATAATTATTAAAATCGGTTTACAATTAGCAAAGATATCGCGGAACAAATGTACAAAAAAAAATATACAGTCGAATTGAGAACCTCCTCCTTTTTTTGGAAGTCGGTTAAAAAAGGGTCTTGACAGACAGACGGATAATGGAGTGATGCTATAAGGATTCCTTTCTTGCTTTTGAGGTACGGAACTCCAAAAATAAAAGAAATATATGTATAAAGACGAGTAAAAGTATGGCTAACTAAGGAAGTAGGCATAATTCGCAAAATAATAGCATTAAAAACGTTTCAAAGTGAAGACACAATTTTTCTCTGCAAATTACTTTTAATAAAAAATATACCTGTTTACCGAATATCCCTGTGCCGCTATCACTGTAAAAAACATGATTAATATACTTACCAAAGTAATTACCGTTATGAAAATGCACTTAAGTAAATTGTGTTACGTAAACGGTAACGGTACTCTAAATGCCTGTAATTTACCGGGAAGATTACCCGCACCCAGTTTGAAATTGAAATCATCAAAATGCAGTAGTGGTTTGGTGTTATTTTATTAATAATAGTTAATTGAAATATAATAGGGCTATAGTAGTGCACCCCCGATGTAAGGAACCCTCGAAACACACGCAACCCGTCAACTTGTCACTCACTAGGATTTTTCAAGCCTTGAAATATTTTTCTTTTGTGTACTTATTCAAAATACTACGCCATATTGTTGTTGCGAAATACACGTCAGGTACTGGCTGCATGAAAAATGTTGCTAAGGAATTCTGATTACAGTGAATTTAAAATTAGAAAGTGTTTAATTTATTTTAATTTAAATGGTTGTGTAGGTGTTGCTTTATGTATTATGATGGTTATTTAAAAAAAAAATATTACCTTGTAAACGTGTCTTGAGAATTAAAGTCAATATCTCTTTGAAATGGTTTTATAGAACTTCGTGATCGATCTTGACGATATCACAGTTAAAAATCATGTTTTAAGAAATACAATTATAAGAACTTATATAAACTTCTTTTGCAAGAACAACTTAGACTTGTTAAAAACATTTCAAACTCGGCAAACAACAAGATTTTGGAATAGACACCACCTTGCTTTTAACAAAAGTTACCTGAATAAGAAATTTCAATTTTCTTTTGATCAAATCTTGTATGACAAACAGATCAAGATTATTCATTAAAAATTATCTTTCTTTAAAGATAAATATACATCTAAGACACAAAAAAAAGAAATTCTTTTAACTAGACCTTAATAAACTAAAAAGACAAAAGAGAAAAAAATGTGATATCCTTTGTGGCGACTAAATTAAATTAGTTTAAATTTAATTTCTTAGTTCAGTCTGCGCCCTCCAGTCCTTTCAAATTGTTGTTGATCGATGAACAAGGTTTTAATAAGTTCGTGTTTCGTAACAAGAACAAGTTCGCAAATATTAAGGAAAATAGTTGGAAATAGAGACGGCTTCATTAAAATATCTTTTCAGTACATATTTTGTATTAAAATTCGACTTTATTTCAGTATTACGTTAACTGAATGTTTGAGATGGTTACATAAATATTTCTATTCATAGTTTGGTAGGTAATGGCTCGGCGGAGAAAAATATATATTATAATGCTTACTCATTTTATACAACAAGAAAATCTTACTTTTATATTTATAAACAAACTTTTGAATTGGTAATTGATCAAAAATATTACAGTATGAAATCGACCATGAAATAGGTAGTCCAATACCACTTTGCCCGACTTGGGGTCGAACCTAGGACCTCACAATCAGCAGTTGCGGTTGCCACCACATGACCAATGAGGCAGTCTCCCAATAGTTTTAATTATATCAGTCAAAATAAATGGCCTGAGGTCAAAATATAAACAAAGGAAAATAACTGTATTAGGAACCTTCTTCTTTATATTAATAAAGTAAGATAGTCTCGTTCATGTTTTCTTTGAAGCGAGTTTAACTTGGCATTCTCTTGTATTGTTCAACTAATTCTTAGTAATCCAACGGATACGTGACCAAAAAAAGGAAAAAGTGTGAAAAGTGAACTCTTTCGTAAAATTGCGGAGTTCATTGATCTCCGACATACGATTACGAAGAAAAGGAAATTTTATAAAACAGTAGACACATAAATATACGTACGTGTACGTACACAAGACTACAAGTCTGCACCTGTTCGCTAATAAAATATTCATATTTCAATAAATGCAAGTATTAGGTCGGTGTGGAGCAAGTATTATACTAATTCGCCTTAATATTTAATGGCTAGGAACAACCGCCCAGGTAGTTTAACATGCACCGCTAATACGTGCCTGGATCAAACATATAATTATTTAATACGTATGCAAATCACTTCATTGCCCCCGAACAGTGTAGTACAATGTACATAGTAACACTTGGTACAGATAACTACAACAGCATTGTGTAGGGTTAATATTATCTACTAGCTGCCCGGTGAACTTCGTACCACGTAAAATTTTTCCTAATTTTCGTTTTCCCTAAACCACCCCAGTAATAAGGAGAACAAAACAAAAAAAAACATTCAAATCGGTCGGAGCATTTTCGAGTTTTTGCGAGACTAACGCACGGCAATTGATTTTTATATGATAATATAAAGATCTGTCATAATTGTAGCCTTTTCCCAGGTATTTTGGGGTTTGCCCAATAGCCTATCCCTAGGTAGATCCATAAATATCTCACGCTATTATACAAGGTTAGTCGGAAAGGGGGTACTAAGCCGAAAGGGTGTTAAAGTACCCATAATAAGGGATAACTTTTGTTCTACAACTTTCCCCAAAACTCGATAGTTTAAGAGAAATAGCTTTTCAAAGATTGCGTAAAAAATATGCTAAAATCTATCTGTCCATAGCTATGATCAGCTGTTTTTACAATTTAGGTCATATTTGGGGTCACGGATTAGAAAATTAATTTCTTGAATTCATAACTAAAGCAGGTATCTTTTTTTTTTGAAAAAACTAAAATAAAAATCTTTTTGCATGCAAATAAAAATGATCGAATTTTGAAATTTTAACACTTGCTTTAAAATAGTCATTAGTGATACTTTAGGTGGCCTGCGGCTTAGTACCCCCTTTCCGACTAACCTTGTATATATCCCACTTACCTCATGATACTAATAACAGTGTGGTAATCAATCCGCGTAATAATTATGACCATCAACATAGTTCTTGCTATAACAACTTGACACAGTGCCAAACTTACGAGTTACAAGAATTTTTAATACTTAATATATGTTTACTAAGATTTTGGTTAGATGCTACTACGATGACCATCCTTTCCTTGGTTGCTACTACTTATCTATGAAAAAATATGTAGCGGTCTACAAAGCATTTTATTAGAAGTGAAGTCAAACTTTTTACACAGTTGTGTGTGACTGTACATCGCGTGTTTCTCCGAGTCCCATGTAACACAGCGTTTACTTTCCGTGATACAAACAAAATATTGCAAAACGCAATAATTTGCATTACACTTGGAGGAAGGGCGGGGTGAGGTCGTCATTAATAATAGAGCAAAGTTAGAGGGCGTTTCCCGCCCTACAGGACGGGGTTAACAACCCTTGTTAAACAGTATAGCCGTAGTCTGGATTCATTTTCTGCTACAATGACTAGTGCATATTTATGTTAAGTTTCGTTACCAGGAAAAAGTGGTTTTTATATAAATTGTGCTTGAGACGTTCTGCTAGTTGGTTATGAAAATGAGATAGTTTTATCATTTAATTTTTTGTTGAAAGAATATTTTTTTCAGAGAAAGTATTGTGCTGTAGCTTACGTCTACAATTAGGGCTACTTTTATTGTTTATTTTTACCCAAATAAAAGCTTGATGACGCAGTAAGATTTCAAGATTACATAAAAATAGAACAACCTGAATAAAAGTGATTTTATTTACGTAAATTTATACGTCTTGATTTTGATCTTGAGTCCAATCGTTTAAACGCCTATGTTTATTACATTAATCCTAAAATCGATTTACAACTAGAGTTCTGTTCAAAAAATCTCTATTGGTGTAAGATTCAGCCGGCAGAACCATTTCTGAAAACAAAAAAAAATTAAGATAAACTCGGAACGCTTAAACCATTTTCTGACAAAAACTTGGCATAATCTCATTCAGATGAGAAATTTGCATTAAAGCCAAGAAGGAATTAGTGGTTGCAAGCAATAACTCACTTCAGGCCTGTTAGCGGTCGCCGACTAGTGGTCGCAATCCGTGAAATTAGCCGCATTTTATTTTAAAAATATGCCGGCTATCACCGCTCTTGTTTTGCGACTTAATTATCTTCGTTTTTTGCTTTAACCTACTTATTTTGGTATAATATTAACGACAGGAGCAGATTATAATTTATTCTAAAAGTAATTTTTGTTGGAAATTAAGATAAACTCAACCACGTACCTAAGCTACGGTATGGACATCCACAGTCCGCATACATTTTAAGAAAGAAAGAAAGAAAGAAAGAAATTTATTTGGCACGAAAGCAGTCAGACACACAGACAAAAAAAAACCATAGGAGACAAAAATAAAAAATAAATAAAGTAGCTGTATGTCTAGCGGCTGCGCCAAATAGGTTCAGTTCAGCATAAATGTCAGACCACTAGTGCCTGACCTTTTAGCATAAACATTAAGTATATATCCATTTTAATTTAATAGATAGGTAAATACGCATGGTAAGTTGGGAAGAGGCAATTTAAAGTATCATTGACGACTGTTCCAGCTAGTGTAAAAAGTACTAATTTTTTTAAACATTTTTATTCCCATCCAAATAAGCGTTTCGTGGTACAAGCTCCGAAACATTGTTCCTAGAAACATTAACGTGGTGTTTCAGAAACTATCTGCAACTTGTATCAGAAATATGACTTACTAGCTGTGTCCGCACGGCTCTGCCCATAGCCTATGTTACTCAGTAATAATGTAGCTTTCTAACGGCAAAACATTTTTTGAAATCGGTCCAGTAGTTTTTACGTTTATTCGTTACATACAAAAATCCAAAAATACAAATCTTTCCTCTTTATAATATTAGTATAGATAGTACAGACTAGCACCTGGATTAAATATGAAGGTGCTACGCAGTGACATGCTGCCCACATATCACCTGCCTGCTATTATCACAGTGAATGTTTTTCGATGCAAAATTATACGAATCAAGGCCCCATGGGGCCCTTATTCGTATTCTTTTTTTATTTGCATGCATGTTTAATTTAGTGATAGTCTAGCAGGTAAACACTTACCTTCCATGCAGAAGGGTATGAGTTCAATCCCCGCCCGTGCCTCTGATTTTTCGAATTCATGTGCGAATCATAATTTGATTATCACTTGCGTTAACGGTGAAAGAACAACATCGTGAGGAAACCTGCACACCTGAGAGAGCTCCATAAAGTTCTCGATGATGTGTGTAGTCCACTAACTCGCACCAGGCCAGCGTGGTAGACTAAGGCCTAAACCCTTCTCATTCTGAGAAGAGGCCCGTGCCCAGCAGTGGGACGTGGGTAGTTATGTTTTATGTTTTATGCATGTTTAGGTCAGTATAAAAGGTTTTATACGCTGTAACTCGCAATTCAGTTCATTTAATTTGATTTCTTATCAAAAGCTTAAATTCACGCAAGAACAACGCCACTAGAAACCTAAAGGTTGTGGCTTTAATAAAGCACTTTATAATTAAATTACATTAATATTGATGGAGGCCAGAAAGTACGTAGATTGCATTACACAGACTGGGGTTGAACCCGTTTGTAAGCCGATTACTGAACCTAAACAACTGACAAAATTAATCTGAAGACCATTACTGTTGACACGTAAAACGCATTAAGCGACCAAAAGCCTCTTTGCAAATAAAATAGTATATTGAAAGTCGATAGACTGCCAAACGAAATAATAAAGCCTTTTGTTTACAAATTTTTCGGCAATGTTTGGTTTGTAGAATATTAAATT
The DNA here is from genome assembly GCA_910594945.2 of Amphipyra berbera. Lineage (NCBI taxonomy): Eukaryota > Metazoa > Arthropoda > Insecta > Lepidoptera > Noctuidae > Amphipyra > Amphipyra berbera. The sequence continues at coordinate 8,631,997 of OU343122.1, read as the reverse complement.
TCGGCCGTTTAAAAAAAAAAACCTGTTGTGGATCAACATCTGGTATTGCAGGTTTAATTGGGGGTGAATATGTATCGTGTGTAGAGCAGTGGTGGCCCAGTGGTAACGGCCCCGACTTACGAGTTGTATGTCGTGGGTTCGAACCCAGCCAGGCGCATTACTTTGTGTAATTTATTTCATCACCACTGCTTTCAAAACGGTGAAGGAAAACATCGTGAGGAAACCGGCATGTCCTAGAACCAAAAATTCGAAGACATGTGACATCTACTAACCCGCACTGGTGGATTACGGTGGATTATGACACAGGCCTCCTCTCACAGAGAGGAGGCCTGTGTCCCAGCAGTGGGAACATTATAGGCTGATGATGATGAATCGTGTTTGGTGGGTTTTATAGATAGGTACCTATACACTACTTTGTTCTGAATATAACAGCATTTACGAGCTACAACTCTACTATTAAACGTGAGGTTCGGCTATAGATCACTGTCACCGCTATATCAGTAATGGTCGAATCCAATAACTGATCTCAATCCAAAATTTATGAATTGGTGTTTATTTTTGACATTACTTCTATTTATTTTTTGTCAAAAACCTACATGATCATGATCAATGATTTGGCGGTGGAAGAAAATTAACTATAATTGTCACAGATATTGAGTTAAATAGTTACCGCACGTCTCGCGTGCGTCTTTGCTGTGAACCGTCGCGCACACGAATCCTATAACCATTTACGCTTGCAGAAACGGAAACGGTCGAGAGGAAACTGACTTAGAAGCGTAACGAGTGCGAGGATTGCTCCTATCGGACAGCATGCAAGTAGGTCAACTTGTGTTATTTATTTAACTCTATAACAAAGGTTTTATTGCGTACTGTATCTACACTCGGGAGCAATGAATCCGGGTCACTAAAATAAACAAAACAATGTTAAAATGTTGAACAATGTTCAACAATGTTTTCCGAGATATTAAGATTTATGTTGATGACCCGGATTCATTGCTCCCAAGTGTATAATATCTGTGACGATTATTATTATCATGTTATCGCTTTCCTATAGGATGATTGATTTTATGGGTGGCCAGGAGAAGGTTGCTGCCTGTATCTCATTTATACTTTTACTAATCTTTGCAACATCCATGGAAAAAGTGGTCACAATTATTGACGCTTGTTGAATACATTAAAATAATAATAAAAACGTCCGACTGCATATTACTCCTGGCCTTTTGGAGAAACTCAGTCACCCAGCGGGCGATGGAGAGAGCTATGCTCGGAGTTTCTTTGCGCGATAAAATCCGGAACGAGGATATTCGCCGAAGAACTGAAGTCACCGACATAGCTGTCAGGGTTTGCAAGCTGAAGTGGCAATGGGCAGGCCACATCGCTCGAGGGACCGATAACCGATGGGGAAGAAAGGTTCTTGAGTGGCGACCACGAATCGGAAAGCGCAGCGTAGGTAGACCTCCCACTAGGTGGATCGACGACATTGTGAAAGTCGCGGGCAACCGATGGATGCAAATGGCGGATTGTCGTTCAATGTGGCGGTCTAAGGGGGAGGCTTTTGTTCAGCAGTGGCCGTCTTCAGGCTGATGATGAAGATGATGATGATGATGATGATGATGATGATGACTGCATATTATTATTCAAACAAAATAGTCTATCTATCTATCTAACTATACATAATATATAATTACGTCTTGTCCTGGCTGACTGACTGATTCATCAATGGAGAGCCTAAACCACCGAAGCTGGACACATGAAATTTGGACAGTAGGTTCCTTTTGTGACGTAGGCTTCCACTAAATGAGGATTTTTGGAAATTCTACCCCTAAGGGGGATAAAGGTTTGTTACGAAATTCACGCGGACGAAGTCGCGGTAAAGGTGCTAGTAAATAATATTATTAATTATTTAGCTATCCATTAACATTTCGATTTTAAATTGGAACATAATTTTAATTTTGGAAAATGTCAAAGAGCGTTCTTTGTGAAATAAGGATTGTAGAAACTACCTTTTTTGCCTGACCTTTTCAGACTATTGAAGTACTTTCTGTCTAGCTTTTCCCAACCGTGTTGGAATCAGCTTCCAGTCTAACTAGATGCGGCTAAATATCATTAATTAACACGGAGCGACTGCCATCTACCTACGCAACCCATTTACTGGGCAATACTGATATTGAAGTTGTAAGTACCTACCTCTTTTTATTAGTTAGGTATACAAGGTTAGTCGGAAAGGGGTACTAAGCCGTGGGCCACTTAAACTATCACTGATGATGGTTTTAAAGAAAGTATTAAAATTTAAAAATTCGATAAAAAAATATTTTTATTTTAGTTTTTTCAAAAATTCTTCATGCCTGCTTTAGTTATGAATTCAAAAAATGGAGTTTCTAATCCGTGACCCCAAATATGACGTAAAATGTAAACAGGTCTAATCATAGCTGAGGATAGATAGAATTTAGCGTATTTTTTATGAAATCTTTGAACAGCTATTTCTATTGAACTATTGACTTTTGAGGAAAGTTGTAGAACAAAAGTTATCCATTATTTTGGGTACTTTAACACCCTTTCGGCTTAGTACCCCCCTTTCAGACTAACCTTGTATATGTATAGGTATCATAGTTTTTTATTAGAAATGGATGAGGCTTGTTTATTTTCTATTCGTTTTGTGTAATGTTTCTTTTTGATCTAGTATGCTTTAGACGAAATGAAATTCAATGTTTTTGATCATATCAATTTCTTTACATAGCTTGTACGTGTCCTGAATGTTTCTTCGATATAGCGTAAACTTAATGCACCTTAACAGCATACAAATGTTCTTGTAGAAAATGTTATTTCACATCTGCCTCATAAAGTTCGATCTCCAGGTCGGGCAAAGTGACATTGGGTTTTTCCGTGTGGAATTCCTCAGTAGACGCCCGGTGTTTGAATTTGTGCCCGCTTGATGGCAATAGGCTCGCCCCCTATTACATGAGACTTATACATAACGGCGAATTGAGGGTGTTACTATACACCTCTGCCCAACCCTTCGGGGAATACGGGCGTGATGTTATTTCACACCTGCCTCGTTGCTCGTTGATCTAGTTGTGGCAAGCGCAACTGCTGATCGTGAGGTGCTGGGTTCGATCTCCAGGTCAGGCAAAGTGTTATTGGGTTTTTCCGTCTGGAATTCCTCAGTAGACGCCCGGAGTATGGATTTGTGCCCGGTTGATGGCAATAGGCTCCTCGCTCCCTATTATATGGAACTTAAACATAACAGCGAAATGAGAATGTTACTATACACCTCTGCCCAACCCTTCGATTAATACAGGCGTGATGTTATGTTATTTCACAGAAGAATCAACAAAAAATAATAAAGAATAATATGTCGAAATCAGTACTCTTATTTATTAAAGGGGCCACCGTACATGAAGCACATAATAATGTTACATTTGATTGTTTAAATTAAATCAAAACGCGAATACCTACGTGAAGGATACGCTGATTTGTTCTGTAACATTTTATTATAAAGAGGCAATTAAAACGAAAATTAAACGCGTGTTTTCCGTGCATCCTATAATCAAATAAAAGCGACAATATTAATCTGCTCGATTCACCGCTCCCTTCCCGTGTCCGGTCGCGTCCGGCTCGTCCGGTCTCCGCCAATTTCATACAATAACACATCACGTATTTGTATTGCCGTAATGAAAACATATATCCACTTGTTTTGTTTGCTCCTGTTATTAATTTATTATATTCATAGAAAGGGTATCCAAAGCATATCGCCAGTCATTTTGATTGGATTTCACAGTCAGAAGGAACCATTTTTATAACTCGAGTACGTTCGCCTGATTCAATAACCGTTCGGAGATTCCTTTGATTACGTTATACGAACGAAATATTATTTCTGTACCCTTTGAATAGATATTTAATATTGTCAGAGGCAAATAAGTTATTCGTAGAAAAGTAATATCCACGTGAAATATCAGGCCGATGACTTTGTTTTACAAAACGAATTTCTTTTCTTATAAGAAAGAACGGATAAGTCATTAAAAGTGTCGACGAAGCGTAAGAATAAAGTGAGCCGAGCAAAAGTGGTCGAATCCAAGCGGAGCCGAGTCTTATCGAAAACTTGAAACTAGTATGGTTCCTATCCAACGAACGCTTATTAAACTTTTCTTTACTTTAACGAGTCGAACGTCAAATTTCTTGAATAGTTACCGACTGCATATCTGGCTGTAATAGTTTCGTCTTTATTTTAGTTCATATTTAATCCAATTAGTTAAATGAATGCCGATTGATGGTTAAAGTTACAGATTCTTGGCTGTCTTGGAAACTTATTAGCATTTTCACAGAATGCTTCTTGGTTGGTAGAACTGAAATGCTTAGATATAAAATACAGTAATAGAATCGCAATCAAGAAGGTATATTTTATTAATAAAAGATTTTCTCGAATTTAAAAGCTTTTTGTAAAAATGGTAAGTGTTAATTGTGTGAGTATTTTAAATTGTAGAGAAAGTAATTTAAATGGTGCAGATAAGTATAAAAAACTATTAAGAATCGTCGACGTCACTGAATAAAATATAGAAAATCAGACTGGTCGCACCAGGCAGCAACGCTACGGTGCAACATAATTTTGTCGTCGCATTATCTCGCGCCGAGACGAGATAAGTAATACATTATCTCGTCTCGGCACAAGACAATGTCGCGCGACAGAATCATGTCGCGCTGCGCATGTTAGGCTTGCTGGTTACGATTATCTTATATATCGACAAATAATGTAGGTATGTCTATAATAATAATTTAGGACATAGTAATAAATTTAAAAAAAAATCCGTAATAAGATTGCACAGTGAACAACTTTGTATCACGGACTTTGTCACAGAAGAAATTTCCTCGATACAAAGCAGAATTTTCTAGCAACGTCTTCAAACTGCTTCCCACTATCGTAGCGGAACCAAATAGACCTGTCCTCAACAAATAGGTCAGCGATCCTTGTTTTCTTTTTCAATAAACAGGTCAAGCTTAAAATGTCTTATCCAGTAGATAAAACCAGATTGGTCCGGGTTTTTTGTTCGCCAAGAGGCAGTAATGAGTCGTCTCAGTGCTTCAATTGACCGTCCCTCCACCTTCGAAGCCAATTCACTCTCCTTTATATACTTTTAAACCCTCCCATCTGACTTTTTATAAAGAAATCTGTTGCCATGTCCTGTTGAGTATAGAAATGGACGTATAATTAATAAGTTACGGTTATATTTAGAATTTGGTTTAGAGATTCAGTAACTGTCTGTGGATCTGCTTTGATCATTTGTATGGATAAATGAATTAGAGTTAGTTAGTAGGTTTATTCATATCTGTGTACCCTTTTTAGTAACTATAATATAATTATAACTACTATAATTCGTTCCTCCTACTAGCGTTTTCCCAACTATGTTGGGGTCAGCTTCCAGTCTAACCAGATGGAGCTGAATACCAGTATTTTACACGGAGCGACTGCCATCAGACCTCCGCAACCCAGTTACTGGGTAATGCGGATATCCTAAGGTTAGAACGGTTGTCAGACTTTGGGGTTTCTGACTGCCCGTAACGACTGTCATTGGTATTCGTATGACACCCGGGACCGACTGTTTAACGTGCTCTGCGAGGCACGGAGGGGTCTGAATGCGTAACGAACGGTCACCCATCCACAGACTGACCGCGGCAAGCGCAGCTTAACCTCGCAAATCTTATGATCAGCGGTGTTGGCAATTAGCCACGAGCCCCTCTTTTTTATTTTATTTTAATTATAACTACTATAATTAGTCAAGTGAAATAATACTGTATAGGTACCTAGAATATAGCAGTGATAGCCTAGTGGTGTGACCGTCAGACTGCCAAGTCCTATAGGTATCGAATTCAAACCCAAGGCATTGTGCACATTCATGTGCGTATTGTATAATTATCACTTGCTTAAAAACTGTGAAGGAAAACATTGTGAGGAAAGCGGCATGCCTGAGAGATATTTCTCGATTACATGTGAAGCCAAGTCAGAGGCCCATGGGCGGCACGAACTCTGACACCAGGTTACTAGCTAACCACACGAAAAGAAGAAGGTACCTAGAATTAACGAAAATTAAATTAGTTATATAAACAAATGTATCACATATCGTCACCGGAAAGCCAATACTACTTAAACGCCATTTTTGGCGTTTAAGTTAAAATTGGATTTTTAAAATCCTATCCAACGATATATATAACTCGTTTTGGCCAAAAATGGCGTTTAAGTAGTATTGGCTTTCCGGTGACGATATAATTTTGATATTTCTCTTGATAAAGATAATGATAGCACGCGTTTTAATTCCATACATAGGTATTTTAATAACTATTTATTGAAATGAAATCTTATAAACTACTTGCTCCGTAGCATACCTAAGTAATAAAACTTACAGACATAAAAATACCTAAACCAGAAGTATGTTAAGATAATATTCAAGTAATATAACTTAGACCAAGAACAAGGTGCTCTGGCTTCAGCGATGCACTGAGAAAACACACGTGATCCAACTTTGAATTGGAACCATACAAGACTCATACATATCTATGTAAGTACATCACTACTGAATACATGACAAGATTGTTAAAATTGTTCCTGGATTGTACGAAACTTTTGAAATATTGTGCTTAAGTTTTTCGTTAGAGAATGTTAATTGGGAAACACTGCACTTCCTTTGTTTTTCTTTTTTTTAAAATAATTGCTGAAAAAATCTAATAGCAGTGATAGCCTTGTGGTGTGACCGTCGGACTGCCAAGTCATAGGCCTCGAGTTCATCCAAGGCACGCACTTCTGACTTTTCGGATTCATGTGCTTATTGTATAATTATTATCACTTGCTTAAAAACGGTGAAGGAAAACATCAGGAGGAAACGCATGCCTGAGAGATATTTTTCGACGGCATGTGAAGCCAAGTCAGAGGCCCATAGGCGGCATAAACTCTGACACCAGGTTAGTCATTAACCACACGAAAAGAAGAAGAAGAATATCTTGCAAAACCCCTGCAGCATCGGGATTTGAGGATAGAAGGTTGAAATTATTATTAGGTTGTCTTCTCATAGGAATTGAATTTGTGTGTGACGTTTTAGCAGAATCGGTTCAGCAGATATAGTTGAAGAATCTGTCGCAAGATTTGAATCAAACAAACAAAGAAATACGCGAAGCGACGCTTATTATAACCGTTTAAAAATCATTTTAGTGTGATTTATTCTCAGCAACAATATGCCACATGTTATCTTAACGTGGGTGTCGCAAAATGTAATGAAAGTATCATTCTGATCTATATTATGTTGTACGTAATTATAGCAATATTTTCGTACCATTATATCGTACTATCACATTTAGAGGCTCCATTTTCAGCAGTAAATGATACTTTTTTGGAAGAAAAAGTTATTGGGTTTAAGGTCAGTTTATTCCATAGTTTTTTTTTAATTAGTTACGTTATACAAAGTCTACATAATTAAATACATGTTATCCTAATATATAAATTAATAAATCTAAACTAGTATAATACAAATTTAAGATAATAACTAACTATATGTACAAAATACGTATAAAAGTACAGGTCCAAAATAAAATAATAATTAAACCGTGCACTCAGGTGTCGAAATATGGCCTCCACGTCACTGTCCTCTGGAAGCATGCCCAGATGTCAGCACATAAATAATAAGATTTAATCTAATAAGAATTACATAATATAGCCGCTTATATTTGAAATTTTAACATTTAAGTTACTTGGTGGATACAGTGAGTAACAATAATGTTTATATCAGCGTATAACATATACTTATTAGAAAAAATCACCAAGCAATCCAGTTATTATAATTATACAGTTAGGATTGCTCAGTTCCGAAATTGTTTTATGAATGAAAACTTCTAAATTATTATTTTTGGTAAGAGATAAGGACAGTAGGTAGTGAGTTCTTTAAAAATAATATAACTTCCTGAGATAATGGATTTTTAAATTCCAAAATATTCGTTGGCTTTTGCTGTTGACTGTACTCAATAATTAACGACTATCTATGAACTTATTTACAGTATATTAATAATAAATAGCTTTCTAAAGTTAAAAATAGATCTCAATAGTGTTCGTAACTTCATAGCCACATATAGCAATCCGTAAAAGTACTGACACCCACCAAATAAATCAACTTGGCATCGGTACGTGTAAATTAAAAATAACTGAGTTCTGTTTTAATTAATTGGACTTTTTAATTAAATATTTTTAGGTTTTTTAAGTGACATGATCTTGACATAGATTATAAATATTGTCTTTCTGTCTTGACCTCAATAATAAATTATGGCCACTGTCAGCAAAAACATTTTTCAATATAGCTTGCAAGATTAAATATTTAGACAATTTTTATTTGACATTATTAACATTTTACAACGATATAATAAATGACTTTTACATTAATTATCTTGTACTCATTAAAACATATATAATTAATTTTCAAGCAATCTTTGCGAAATGTTTAATGTAAATCTTAATTCACATTTGCGATGCAAATTTTCGTCCTTTATGAATATTGATTATGAGATGTATCTACGTGCATAAATTATGTACATCTATGAATAAAAAAATATCTGAAAGACGTTAACTGCAAAGCCTTCCTATGGACAGATTTACAATACTTACATACATACGAGTATTTCAATATGTATAAGAAATACACCTCTGAATTTAATGAGAAATTGTTATTAAGTATATAATTAAAACGTGCCTTATTGGTATGAATCGAATAGCTTATAATATCAGGATAGGCTAAACCGTTGTTAAAATATTTAAAAAAATTGTAATATTTAACTAGCTTAAGAAAAATTACCCCTTTTATGTTTTTTTTTTTCGTTGGTAAATCCTCATGGATGTCCCTCGGCCGGGTAAGGCGAGGGTGTTTGCCGGACTCTTACCGGCTAAAAACCAACATTGTTCCTTCTCCTGACCGTTCGGCCGGGGTCGCGGGATTCGCAAAAGCATGCACCGCAACCCCGGCAGGTCCCAGTCCGCAAGAAAAATTACCCCTGCCAAAATAATTATTATCAATTCAAAATTAAAACAAAAATTAAATTATGAATTCCTAATTCAATATGACGAAGAATTCTTACTAAACACAAAGATAATTAAATTAGGCAGCTAAAATAAAAGCTTAGGGAAAAGGTTATTAACTATACTCACGACCCCTCTCTTAGTTAGGAAAGTTTTAATTCTGTTTTGTTTAATATAAAGTGCAGTAAATTATTACGCATTAAAGGGTAGGCTAATAACGCCAACTGCCTCGCTTATGGCTGCTGTAGAAATTAATAGCGCTACTAGTGATGTCGAAAGTTTACATGTTATCGATATTTTTAATTTTAGAAAAATATAATAAAAATATTTTTGAAAAGTAGGTAAATATCACTTTTATTTATTACGAAAGTATAAAAGTAACCCTGCTCACAAGCAGTCTTTTTGTGATATGATAAAAAGTCTGTTGTTTGTGACCATAATAAATGCAACATGGTCAAAAGGTCGGGCGATTAGAAGTAAATCTGCGTGTTGGTTCTTGTTTCGTAATTAATATTATCTTGCAACGTGCAACTTTAAAAGTTAAAGTATGTTTCGTAATTTCTTTGCTTTAAACTTGAATTTGCATACCGGGCGCTGGTTGTACCTTACATAGATAACCCAAGTTTAATCGTAAAATACTTACCTTCTACGCTGAACTATAGATACTTTGTATCGACAGATTTATAACATTTAATTTTGTTAAGATCCCGAGACCACATCCAATTACGCATATTCGTAACACAGATTATATCTAAAAGTTTATAACTTTTAGCCTTCGTCTATGCTGCACACGATAAACACAACAAAAATCCACTCCAGACTATCGACAACCAAAATTACGCACACAGCCCATCACTAACCGTTCTTTAGATACGTGCTAGGGCGTCGGCGGGGGATTTCCGGCTCTCGGGTGGGTCGCTAATATAGCTATCCTCACTCGGGGCGATGTCGCCGGCCTAGCGAGAAACTCATTAAAATTACACACGGGCACAAAAGCATAGAGTGTACACAGCCTCCCGTCGAAATACGCCCTTTGCCGTGTCAATTTGTCGCGTCAATTACTTTATTTAACAGTATCGACGGCTGTTTTTAACTTGATAACGTTATTTAACTCTTTAATAGACTAATTGGATATTTTTTGTTAAATTCGATTTAACTGGTTAAAAATAGGCGGTTGACGAATTTGTTGATTAATAAGAAATGAATCAACAGAATTGTTCGTTTTTACTCTTCAACTATTCTCTCTTGATTTATGCCAGATCTAGTATAGTGTACAACAAGACCATAAATAGCATGCTCGAGTGTCAGTCAGTCTTGGAAAAACTTAAATGTCCTCGAGAACAGCCCATGTCTCAGTTTCTTAACAATGTTGGTTCGGATGTACGATCATCTGGTGTAAATCTGCTTTGACAAAAAAAAACTTCTGTAAATAAGAACTTAAAATAATTTATCTTATAAAAACAAACCTTGTTTAAAATAAAACTCCAGTTCCACTTAAAATACAACAAGAACCGTAGATAAACCGTCTGTATTTAATTGTACCAAAAACCCATATTTCTCCATGAGATATTCTCGTAGTCTTTACCAAAAATTTGTTGACAGTTAAATTTTTTACGGGCCTTTGCTCGACCGCAATGGACAATAAAGCTCAGGCAATCCCAGGAGTATTTCACGGTAGCCCGACGCTTGCAATGAATTCGTTCAGAACAAATTTTAAATATAAGACGGGTAGGAATATAATTCTTTGTATTCTGTTAGTATTTAGGAGCTCTATTTTATTAGCTTGAAGGGGGCTCGTGGCTAATTACCAACCACACGAATTATACGATTTTCAATGTTAAGCTGTGCTTGCCGCGTTCAGTCTGTGGGTGGGTGAACGTTCGTTACACATCGAGATCCCTACGTGCCTCGTAGAACACGTTAAACAGTCGCTCCCGGGTGTCATACGAATACCTATGACAGTCGTTACGGGAAGTCAAAAGCCCGAAAGTCTGATAACCGGTCTAACCTTAGGATATCGGTATTGCCCAGTAACTGGGTTGCGGAGGTCTGGTGGCCCAAGTCGCTCCGTGTAAAATACTGGTTTTAAGCTGATTTTTTTTAGATTGGAAACTGACCCCAACATACTTGGGAAAAGGCTAGGAAGAACATTTTACTAGCTTGAAGATGACGTAATTAGTAAATCACATTATATAAAAAAGTAACGTTTATATCACTTATTTCGAAACACTATACTGCACTCCAAAACACAGATAGCTGACGTGGTTCTAAAGGCTGCCCAACATAAATGGGACTGGGCAGAACATATCTGCCGCATGCTAAATGTACTGTAGCCCCAAATACCACAGAACTTGGTGCCCTGAGACGTTAAAACAGGTCATGGGAGGCCACGAAGGAGATAGCGGGACGAATTGGATGCTTTCCTTGAAAATTGAAATTGGAGGATGTGGAAAGTGGAGGAAATAGTGGGGGGCCTTTGCCCAGGAGTGGGACAGCATAGGCTGATAATAATAATTATGTATATCAACTGGAGTTTTTTTTTCTAATCGGCCCACGCGTTTGGTGTCTAGAGCGCCGCAAAGAAACAAACATACATAATATATGTCGCAGCAAGGAGGCCGTAGATTAAGAAGATTGTTTGACAAGCGTCAGTGGGGGGGTGTCATTCATTGCTCTGCCGGAAAACCTTTGCTGGTGATCGGAAGACCTCACGACTTCCATCCATCATTTTCCTTCGCGATTACTAATGTACAAGGAGGAACGCGTGCCTGGAAGTAGCCCTCATGCTTCCCGCGCCGTCATATACATACATAGGCTAATAAACACATTACCCTCCTTTGCGTCGCGCAGTCGGGTAAAAGACTGTATTTTGGACAACTGCCTCTATTTTCGCAGTAAATTAACTCTTTCACAAAGAGCTCTACTACCTACTACTTCCAACTCGTATCAAAGAGGTTCAAAACGTTAGTAATCTCCATCAAGGCCCTTGAAGTGTATTTAGCATCGGCTATTGTAAATAAGTCTTTATCATTTCCCTACAGGCTACCTTCAGACTTCAAGTAATTCCGTTGTCTACCTAGTAACAGATAAAATAATGTCTAAACAATTTATTTAAGTCTGCTTCAAAGTAAATGTAGTTGTCTATTGGGAATAGAGACAGTAGCAGGTAAGTGTTGTTTTTTGTCTTAGTAGACTATAGTTGACTGGTATAGAGTACCTACTAAAAATATGACTATTTCCAGTTATCAATTAGGATCTTCTTCTTTTCGTGTGCTTAGTGACTAACCTGGTGTCTAGAGTTTATGCCACCCATGGGCTTCTGATTTGGCTTCACATGCCGTCCAGAAATATCTCTTAAGCATTCTGGTTACTTCACGATGTTTACCTTCACTTTACAAGTGATAATTATACAATACGCACATGAATCCGAAAAGTCAGAGGTGCGTACCTTCGGCTCGAATTTGAGACCTATGACCTGGCAGTCCGACGGTCACACCACTGGGCTAACACTTTTACTTACTTTGACATCATAGGGTGTCAATCTTTGAGTGTAGCATCGTCCATTCCCTTACCAGTTCTGAGTTGAATTTCGTTTCCTTCTTTTTCTTCAGCATTTCATTGACTATCAACGATCCACATGCTTCATTTCACAAATAAACTAAGTAGTAACTCACTATGACGTAAATCGCGACACTGAAAGGATAGAATAATTAATGAGGTGCATTGCTCGTGACACTGGTGGAGAATCATTTGGGCCATAATTAACATGTTCTGTTCTGCACAGTGGGCGTGGGGCGGAACCGCGGACAATAGGGCAACATGTTTAGACGAGGTCACTGTATTGTCCACACACAATCGACTGACAAATGGACGTGCTCAATACGTGATAGATAATATTATTAATTAGTGTTTTGATTTATCATGGCTATTCATTAGTGATGTTTACCGTATACTTATTTATTTATTTAGGTTTGCTAACAGTTATAACATTAATTCGTAAGCATTTTCATTATAATGACAAAGATGTAATAAAGCAAATGCATAACCACTTATAAGCAAACACTACATGCACTAAGCATTAATGTACTCTAAACAAAGCTAAAAAATAAAACAAAGCTAAGAACTTTGAAAACAAATAACAACTAAACTTAAATATTACCAATTATTTAACAGTTGTTGTGCTTAAGTGAGAGATGGCGGTTTACATTTTTTTGGAAACAGAACAATGAGTCATTAAAAATGTCAGAGATACTACTGCACTCGTTGGTCAATTTGCACATTCGAGAGATGGGTGAATTGGATCCCAGTACTGTTCTCCTAAGTGGAGGGTAAAGAGGGGTAATGGGAGCGCGAGGATTCCTGGTTGGCACCCTAAACTTTATTCTACTTATAACCAAACAGCCAACTGGTGGTGTCTAAAAACTTTATTTTGTTCTTCTTCTGTAGTTTCAGCATTCACTATATCGTCGGTCGGCAGTGAAAACCCCGTATGTGTAAAATACATTTTTTCAAAAGAGATAGAAATAAATGTCTACTGCAAAAAAATGGCCGAACAAATGTTAATAAAAGTTTGTCATCGTACGTCATAGATAGCTTAGAAATATTCGAATTGAAAGTTTGTTGTACTAGTACATGTATGACGAGTTTATCAATGTAAAGAACAAATAAAACGCTTTTGAAGAAAATTTTATTTACGAGGTTTTCACTGTCGTGCGACGATATGTGAATAGCTCATGCCGTGGTGAAAAGATTAGCCTGTCAGCAAGGTTGGTGGTGGGGCTGACTGCCCAGGGGGCGCTGGACGTACTTAAGTATCGGCACTCGTGGTTTATTTTGTTGCAATGATTTATTATACAAATAGAAGTAGATTTATGCCTCTGAGGCGCCAAATATGACAATTCAAAAATACAACAATTACTGTATCTGGCAGATAGCTAACTCTTTCACTCTCGTACTTCTTCGGAATTTTCATCTTACTCATTAGAGGTACCTAATAGTAAAATTAATGCAGGATGGAATATTAAACATAATAAAAAAAACATTATTGGTTGTTGTATGGGGTCTCTAGTATCATTGAATTGAAAATGTGAGTAATTTTTAGCAGATGGCAACTGATGATTAATATTTCTGAATGAAAAACGCTTGTTCAAATAAGAAATAGAAGAGACTATTATAAGGTAAATGAAAATCCATTCTTCACCATTTCAAATTAAATAAAGAATATATTAATATGTCCTTTAACTGTAATCGTTTACGTAGCAATATCACACATTTACAATATCTAAAACATTTTACGGCCATTCATTACTGATAAACACAAAACCCGAATTCACACGAAACTTTCACACATAACAGAAATATTTACAAACACGTAAAAATATCCCAAAACTCATATTATTTTCTATAAAAACATCCTTGCGGCATAGACGAATTATTTAGAAATCAATTTCGGTCGCGCACCACCCGCAATCGAATCGTCGGCCCGCAACGATATTGCGAACGTAATAAACTGCTCCAAGATTATTTCCACTTGATCCGATACGTACAGATTCTACGAGAATTCTCGACCAATGTCGGTATGTGGATGTTAACACAAACGGTTTCAGTGGGTACTTGTAAGCTACGGGCTACGGTGCTACGATCACCAGACTTGCAATCTTGTCTGCACTGTAAATATTGTGAATTGATTAAGATGGAATATGTGAGTAGATATTTTTTTCTCTCTATTAAAATAAGTACCTACTTGTAATAATTATTACATAAGTAAATATAACCACAACAAAATGTAATAATAGAGTTTTAAACAAATAGCTACCTACTTATCATTAACAGAATTATTTAATATGTGAGTAGATATTTTTTTCTCTCTATTAAAATAAGTACCTACTTGTAATAATTATTACATAAGTAAATATAACCACAACAAAATGTAATAATAGAGTTTTAAGCAAATAGCTACCTACTTATCATTAACAGAATTATTTATAATGCTATTGTTATTGAGTTTTATTCCGATATTTTTATTGACTTTTGTTATTGAATTTTCATGTATAATTTTATTTTAATTTATAGCTTGGATAGACTTAGATTTTTTGTTTTTTTTTAAATTTAATTAATAGCTATATATATAATAGCTATTTAACAATAATTTTGCTGTGCCCTGACAGGGTCTACAACGGCTCTTAGCTCTAAGCCTTTTGTTAATATCTTATTTTACCTTGTGGAACGCAAATAAATGAATATGAATACATACCTAACTTTTATTGATAAGGAGCAGAGTAGAGAGTTGCTCGTGGCTAATTAAAAACGGCGCCGATCATTTTGCCGCGGTCAGTCCGTGGATGAGAGACCGTTCGTTACACATCGAGACTCCTCTGTGCCTCGGAGAGCACGTTAAACAGTCGGTCCCGGGTGTTATACGAATACCTATGACAGTCGTTACGATAGTCAGAAGCCCGAAAGACTGAACACCGGTCTAACCTAAGGATATCGACGTTGCCCAGTATCTGATGGCAGTCGCTCCATGTAAATTACTGGTATTCAGCCGCATCTGGGTAGACAGGAAGCTGACCCCAAGATTATTGGGAAAAGGCTAGGAGAAAGAGCGGGTAAATCACGCAGTTTTTTTATTGACAGTTTTTAATTGACAGTTACGCATAGATCATTTTCCCCGCGTAGTGCTGCGTAGACTTTGGTCAAACATGAGTAGAAGCCACGTAAAAGGTTAGCACATAACAAAACATCACGCTTTGTATTCCCCGAAGGGTTCATCAGAGGTGTTTTAGTACACACCCTCGTTTCGCCAGTTATATTTAAGTCCTATGTAATAGGGGGTGAGCCTATTGCCATTAACTGGGCATAAATCCAGACTTTGAGCAGCTACTGAAAAACTCCTAATGAAAAAACCCAATAATACTTTGCCGGACCTGGGGATCGAACCCAGAACCCCATGCTCAGCAGTCGCATTTGCGACCACTAGACCAACAAGGTAGTTAAGATTAGCACATTCTGCAACTAATGCAACATTCATTGTGAAAACGCTACGTTTTAATTATGACAAAATATGTTTATAAGCGCTTTTACGCTTAATAGATCGCCAGTGTATCGTCGAAAATTAGTAAAGATTTATTTTCTCTACATTTGGACCTTCAATTTTCAACCAACTGATATAATTTTGACAAAAATATGTTTATACACAGTTTTACGCCCAATAAATCGCCAATGTATCGTAGAAAATTAGTGAAGATTTATTTTCTCTACATTTCGACCTTCAATTTTCAACCAACTGATATAATTTGACAAAAATATGTTTATACACAGTTTTACGCCCATAAATCGCCAATGTATCGCTAGTAAAGATTTATTTTCTCTACATTTCGACCTTCAATTTTCAACCAACTGATATAATTTTGACATATTTTCTTTGATTCCCAATTCTGCATAAAATTAAGGCCATATCCCACGAATTTCCTCTTCTAAACCAAACATGAATACATTTACTGTAATCCCCGACGTATCGCTAAACAGTGTCCCACATTTGCACGTGAAGCTCAAAGGATGTGTCGTTTTAATTTGAATATTTGCAGCAGAACAGTTCGTTATCATAATAGTGGTTTGTCTGCGATGTGGTTATTCTGGTTCGAATGATTTGATCAGAATTGGATTGTGTGTTGGGAGCTTTCGTTAAAGTATTTTGCATAAATCGAGGCTTGATTTTTTGAAGGATAGAATTACAAAGTAAAATTTGCTTGTTTTGTTAAAGATATCAATTTGTGACTTCTTTATAACAGCCGAAACCGAAAACAGTAGTAATTAGATAACTAACGATTGATATAGGTTTATGACTTAAACCCTTCTATTGGACTGCCTCGTTGGTTTAGTGTTGGCAAGCGCGACTACTGATCGTGAGGTCCTGGGTTCGATACCCAGGTCGGGTAAAGTGTTACTGGGCTTTTCCGTGCGGAATTCTCCAGTAGCAGCCCGGACTTTGGATTTGTGCCCAGTTGATGGCAATAGGCTCGCCCCCTAACACATGGGACTTAAACATAACGGCGAAATGAGGGTGTTACTATATACCTCTGCCAAACCCTTCGGGGAATATAGACGTGATGTTATGTTCTATTGAATTTCTGTCAAAATCAATACAGAGATTTTGGATTGCGATCGGTTATTAGTTTCGGCCGTAAATCGGGCCTAGAGGCAATCGGTTAAACTCGTTATAGTAGTTAGGTACAGCAGATATAGCAGGTTCACACGGTTCGATTTTAGTTGATCAACAAAGGTTGACCATCAAAAGTTGAAGCGTTTTTTCCTTCAAATTGATTCAATTTGATTGAAAGTCTGTTCAGACGGTTCAAATTGCATGCGATTTGGCAGTTGATCAACTAGAATCGAATCGTGTGAACCTGTATTACTACAAAGTTGTCATAACCAATGAAGGAATATGACGAATTATGGCTTATAGTACCTACTGGCATTTAGGCTATTTCTTACGCACTGAAACCCATTGTCAATGAGAAATAAAACAGTCAACTTTTACAAAACATTTGAATTTTTTGAAGTCAGTATTACATACCTAATTAGCCCATTTCTGTTATTCACGGGCCTCTTCGTAGAACGAGAAGGGTTGAAGACCACGCTTGTCTGGTGCGGGTTGGCGGACTACACACACCATCGAGAACTTTTTGGAGCCCTCTTAGGTGTGCAGGATTCCTCAGTATGTTTTCCTTCACCGACGCAAGTGATAATCAAATTATGATCCGAACATTGAATTCGGAAAGTCAGAGGTGCAGGCCGGTGCCCCACAGAGGAGAGGCCCACCGAGGGTTGGCGGACCGGGACCTGTCGGGGTTGCGGTGCATGCTTTTGCGAATCCCGTGACCCTGACCTTAGGTCAGAAGGAGGGACACCGTTGGTTTTTAGCCGGTAAGAGTCCGGCAGAGTCGCCTTCCCCGGGCGAGGGACATCCATAAGGATTTTTCAACGAGAAAAAAAAGGCCGGTATCGAACTCAGACCGTCTTGCATGGAAGCCAAATATTCAACAGTTTGGCAATCATTGCTTTTTTAAACGGTTTTAATTATCTTCACTTTGTATATTGGTTTATTTGTTTATGTACTTGTTTATTTGATTCAAATCTTGCGACAGATTTTTCAACTCCTTTTGTTAAACCGATTCTTCTGAAACTTCGTACACAAATTCAATTCCCGTGACAATACAACATTATACTAATTTCAACCTTCAATTCTCTAATCCCGATGCTGCTGGGAAACTGCAAGATAAAACCGTTTAAAATAAAAGATTTTTTTAAAGGGATTATTTAAATTCAGAATTTGATCATATTTTTACATCCTATTCTTCAAAGATTTTATTTTAGGTTTCTCTCACAACCAGATTGTATAACAATTCCAAACACATTCAATTTCACCAGAACCATCCACCATCTCATTAAGTATTCCCCATCGACTATTAATATCCTATACCAAAGATGCATTCGGCGCTGAAATCGATATGAATATTTCGGCACGAGAATAGTGCCGTCAGTTGCGCCCGTATTCAATGAGGCAGTCGCGATTCACACTGAAGTATTTCATATTGTGCAATCTCTTTCAGCTGGCAGACAATGAGTTACGCGGTGGAACGCATCACTCAACGTCACAGCTAGACGTGTATTTTTATACATCCTTACAATACTCAAGGGGGAATAATTTCTATTGTCAGTAAACAGAGCTCTACGATCGGCAACTACGAGGTACTGTTTATTTTTTTCGAGACAGAAATTCTGGGAATTTGTAATATATTCACTGTACGAAATTTTATGTCAGCCAAGATAAAGGTTCTGAATGTGATAAGCACTGAAATTGTTTTCAAATAAAAGTTTTTTCATATTAGATAGTTGTTTTATGAACTGCGTTAAACTTGTTTCATTTCAATGCATTAGAAATATTAATGTACCTACTAGGTACAATTATTACGTTTATATTTACCGAAGGAGCAGATATTATTTATTCGAATTTTGTCAGTATTTTTTTGATTAAAAAAATTGCAGAGATTACAATAATAAGAAGAACTATTGGCTTTTGATAAGATATAATTCCAATTTCAACCCAACACCCTTTTTTAATTTAAAATAATAAAATGCACAATATTCGCTGAAAAATCTAAAAATTCCACTTAAACTTTTAAAACTGCGCTCAGTAGGATAAAGTATTTAAAAATGCAAGAGGGTGTTAAAATTTGAGCTTACAAGCTCGCTCACCACCAATATATTAATCCTACACTTGAATATTAATCCTAGCA
The DNA here is from genome assembly GCA_910594945.2 of Amphipyra berbera. NCBI lineage: Eukaryota > Metazoa > Arthropoda > Insecta > Lepidoptera > Noctuidae > Amphipyra > Amphipyra berbera. Next base: position 8,612,656 of record OU343122.1, on the reverse strand, counting down.
GCTTAACGCGTTAGATGTATTTACATTTGCTTTTTATTATCATAGTTAGGTACTAATTAAACCTGATTTTATAAAAAAATAACGATGTGTAAATTATCCATACTTAAATCAATCTTCTTTTGTTCGTGTAGTTAATGACTAACCTGGTGTCAGAGTTTATGCCGCCCACGGGCCTCTGACTTGGTTTCACATGCCATCGAGAAATATCTCTCAGGCGTGCCGGTTTCCTCACAATGTTTTCCTTCATCGATAATTATACAATACGCACATGAATCCGAAAAGTCAGGGATGCCTGCCTTGGGTTCGAACTCGAGACCTATGACTTGGCAGTGCGACGGTCACACCTAGTGGTGTAGCCTAGTGGCTATCACTGCTGTTACTTAAATCAATATAATGCCTTGAAAGGCCTGCCCCAGCGATCTCTGTTATGATATATAGAACATGCTATCATTATCATCGGGCTTAGTTTAGCGATCACATAATCAGCCCATTAGGTACTATCCTACTGCTAGGCCCGGGCCTCCACACATAATAACTAGGGTTTAGGTTTTAGTCTACCTCTCTGGTCTGGTGCGGTGACTGACTACACACACCATCGTGAACTTTTTGGAGCCCTCTCAGCTGTGCAGGTTTCGTCACGATGTTTTCCTTCATCGTTAACGCAAGTGATAATGAAATTCTGTTCCCCACATGATTTCGATCAAACTCAGACCCTCCTGCATGGAAGAGAAGCGTTCAACTGTTAGGTTATCACTGCTTTACTGCGATCACAGTGTGTTTTGCGGTCTTCCTCGTGAATCTGGTTCTGCACTTCTTTCATATCTATTTCCATTTCTACAGATCATCTTTACATAGCATAAAACAAATTATCTCGCGCTGTCTGTACGCTTAGATCTTTTAAGCTACGCAACGGATTTTAATGCAGTTTTCAGCAACAGATAGAGTGATTCAAGAGAAAGGTTTAAATGCCCCACATTAGTATCTACATTGCACCCGTGCGAAGCCGGGTCGCTAGTTACTAGATAAAACTATGTGCTTCAAAGCGTGAAAGACTTGTTCATCTGTCAGTCGGTAAGCAAAATGACTCGTATGTGGATATACAAACTTACTTCTTGAATGGATGGTGATCTTGTTTGTAGCTGTCTCTTTAATAACGCAAGCAGTTGCCGTCGCCAAATCTGAAAGAATGAATTTTATTAGCATAGCACATGATTAGGTATGGCTCGTGACTCATTACTAACCATGCGGATCCTACATACGTCATCATTAAGCTACGCTTGCTACGGTCAGTCCGTGGAAGGGTGATCATTTGTTACACATCGAGATTCCTCCGTGCCTTGGAGAGCACGTGAAACAGTCCCGGGTAAAATACTGGTGTTCAGCCGCATCTGGTTAGACTGGAAGCTGACCCCAACATGGTTGGGGAAAGGTTGGACAGAACAGAACATGATTAGGTACTTAAATTATCACGAGTTAAACGGGACGCTATGTAGAATATTTCCAAGTCCAGAAGATCGAGCCGAGTTTCGTTCACTTCTCTAAATGCGCACTTCAAGTATTTCAATTCAAGAAACGAGTTCAACATCTATAATCCAAATCATTAATCAACTATCAGGGAACCGTAGCAGAAATAAAATATGGCAATTCGTAGTCCACAGAATCGTGCTGTCAGCTCCGATGATGTATTTGAACGTTTTCATGGGAACCAGCGAGCGCTTTGTCAACGTCCGCCATTAGGGGTCATCGCTCATGGCGTCCCCTACCGTTGGACCCGCTTTTCCTTAAGATTTATGAATATCGATTCGAATTATTGTAGCTATTAAGTTCGTAACAGAAACAAGACGCCAATTATGTTAGGAGTCAATTTTGCGGGGATAATTTGTGTCAGTACGGGTTAAGGAGTTGTGTGGATTGGTTGAGCGTTGTAGTAAAAAGTTAGTAGTGGACAGACACGTAAAATAATGGAGGAAATTTTGTTTGATGATTTTTTTAATAATACGACTACTTGTCTTCATTTGTTGCTTATAACATGGTGATTTTTAATTCACTGTTAACCTTTCAGGAGGAGTAAGTACTCATGATTATAAAAAAGTTTCACTATGGGATCAACTACGAAATAGTAAAAAAAAACATCTGTTTTATATATTTTCATCGGGTGAATATTGCATTTTTGCATGAAACAGCTGATATCGATATTTCAGAGTTTATCTCATAGTGAAAGTTGCTCATAATCATGAGTACTTTCACGCCCTGAAAGGTTAACAGTGAATTAAAAAACACCGTGTATAAAATCGTTCAAAGACGAACACATGTAAGAGTACGGTAAGGCTGAGGCTACACTTAACAGTGACGCACACTGCGACACATACAGCAATTGAAACAAAATAATATATATTAATATTCACGTGTGTGGCTACGCCTACACTATACATAATTATTATGTACACCAAAAATCCAGCAGTTGAACCTCAACCTTAAGTTTTAATGAATAAGGAAGTGGTTTCTGTACTTAAAGCGAAATTGTGAAAGGAATTTTGTAACGACGACAAACTCACAATTTCGAAGTAAGTACTGAATGTAACCCCTGAAAGTTATTACCATCGTTAGTAACATAGTTCTATTTTATCACTTTGAACGTAGACGATAAATACAAACGAATGGTTGAGCGACGCTCATTACCGCGCCAGCACTCGAAACTCCTCGTAAAGCCGCAGAAGAGTGATGCAACTACCAGTAATGGACATACAGAGAACGAGTGCCGGATCAAGCATTACTCCGACTTTGAGATCCCTACTAGAGCAAGCTGTTCCCCTGTTAATGTGCGCCTAATACTTCTCCACGCGAATAAAAATGAAAATTCCCTCAAAGACAAATCCTTATAAATCCCTCTCGCAATTTCTCACTTTTAATACAGCCCTACTTCAATAATTATTTTCATCACAGAGAAAATGAAAGCCGAATCCGACGTCGCACGCACGACAGATGGCGGGCGCACCTGGCATTCACAACTTTCCTTTTCAATAAATCCAACCGACATTCGCGCGACATTGTTCTACCAGAATATACTCAAATTATGATTTATATTCTGAAATGTTAGTTGTAGTAATAAGCGAAGTTTGCGTTATTCCGAATGTTAATTAGGGGCGAAATGAAAACCCCGTAGACAATGTAACGATTATCCAGCGGTTACGTATACGAACCGCAGCATACAATAGAAAACTTTATTACAGTACCCGCGGGTGAAGTCAGGTTTCTCGTTAAGAGGTAAATATTTGCAGAGAGCGAAGCAACGTGTGAGCACGAGTAAATAATGAAGCCTACGTCTCGTAATGAGATGAATGTTTGCGGACTACCAACGAAAGTAATTAAGAGTTTAACAAGAGTTACGGAATAAGACAATTTTGACAAAAACTCGTCAACTTTGAGCCCCGACCCGCGCGGTCTGATTATGTTGCTTCCGTATTATGACTTGTTAATTATATTATTAAATGACAAGCTAACCACACACTTTAATTACGTTGATATTAATAAGAAATTAAGCACTTTAATTACGTTGATATTAAAAATTAATTACTCTTGCACGCTTTGTGGTAGGATCTATAAGGTCCGCCTGCTTAGCTATCACCCTCATATCAAAGTCCAGCGCCAAGTAGTTTACTGTGTACCGTCGTGTATATATGAGAGCCAGAAGGATATAGGAGAATCCCTCTATATTTCTATTCCTTGAATTCGTATGCTCTATCTTAGATCCTGTCTGCGCTTACTATCAGGTGAGACTAGGGTCAAATGCGACAAGTCAAGAAAAAAAAACTGTTTAATATCGACGATAAAATTAAAGTGTAAAACATTTTAATTTAAAACATTAATTGAGCATTGAACAGAATCGCAATACTCAAAGTGCGAAGAACGAGATTAAAATAAAATAATTTTCAAATATCAAGAAATTTCAATAAGAACGAAATTAAATAATCAAATAGTTAACAATTAGATGAAGACGTGCAAATAATAGAAAACAATAAAGAGGTTTGCTAACATTTGTTTTATAAAATTTCTCCAGACTATTGCCCATTTTATTTATATCACCAACAGTAACTGATAAAATTAAACAACTTTCTTACGACGTTCCCAAATGCTTTTAATAAGAACTTAGTTTTATATTTGGGCGTTGTCGGCCACTGACTTTTTATTGTTTCTGTGCCCGTGAGTATGAAAAAGTAGAAATTATCTTTTTACAAGATACAAATAATACATATTATTATTTAGGACCAAATTTTATTTAGTCTTGTTCTATTTTGTGATGGCAATATTATTTAGTTTTTATATTGTCCATCACGGTATACTGGTACCTACGCTTACGTATGGAAGTGAATGTTGGTTGTGGCAGAAGAGGCATGAAAGTAGAATTAAAGCCGTGGAAATGCGTTCCTTGCGAAGTACATGCGGTGTAACTTTAAATGATAGATTGAGGAATGATATGATTAGACAAAGTAGCGGTTTAAAAGATAATGCAGTGATAAAAATTGAAAGGAATGAGTGAACGGCGATTAACCAAAGGAATTTATTAGGCGGACGTCAATGGAAATGCCGGTAGAGGACGCCCTAGAAGGACATGCATTGATGTTATTGGTGATGTTATTCACAAAGGACAGATGTGTAGTACCTACTCTCAACCGGCGTGCGTGTATGACAAGATGTATGAGTGTCGATGAAGCAAAAGGAGTATGTAAGGATCGTAGCATGTGGCATTCTATAGTTTCCGCCGACCCCCATGGGAAAAAGGCGTGAGTTTATGTATGTATGAATGTATTATGCAGAATACATAAATAAGTAATATTTGTACTATTACTCTTTTTTATATTCGATTAAATTATTTCGATGTTAAATATTCAACTTAATCGAGCTACAGCTTTTATCAAGTTAAAATGTAAATCCTTTTTTTATAAATAGTTATGTGGAATTATTTTCCAAACAGTTTTGTACAAAATGTTCATTTGCAACTTTATGCGAAGCTTTACTTTTATTCAAATTTCAGCCATACCCCATATTCTAAGACATTCCTCCAAAACTTACTCGACTCGACTCCACCTCGACTCAGCCTTTTTCACTACCATCGGTAGTTATAGTTGACATAACCATCCTCGACTCGATATTTTTCCTCAGTCGAGGTAAGGGATCATCTGTCAAACTCAAGGTACCTCGGGACCTACCTTAAGGAAGGAAGTGTCAAAGTTCGTATGTAACAAAAATGAATTTTGAAGACTTTATCGAATATGCTTACGATAATCCTTACAACTATTTATCGCGGCGTTATTTGCGCGATGCAGATAATTCAAATTATGACGTAATGACTCCGTCGAGGAACCTCAAAGTTCACTCGAAATTGCGACTAAGAATACAATTTTGAAGGTGTTTTCTAGGCCGTTCTGAGTCGAGTATGATTAGAGTAAGTTTTGGAGGAACGTCTTAGAATATGGGTGTTAGACATAGTAAAGTTTTTATTTACATAATTACGAACAAATATCAACCTTAAAAATAAAGTTACATATCGATCTGAACAATATAATAATAGCTGTGATAGTCTAGCGGTTGAACGCTTGCCTTCCATGCAGGAGGGTTTGAGTTCGATCCCGGCCCGTACCTTTGACTTTTCGAATTAATGTGCGGATTGGAATTTAATTATCACTTGCGTTAACGATGAAGGAAAAGGCTCCATAAAGTTCTCGATGGTCTGTGTAGTCCACCAATCCGCACCAAGCAAGCGTGATGGACTAAGGCCTAAACAATTCTCCTTCTGAGAAGAGGCCTGTGCCCAGCAGTGGGATAGTAATGGGCTAATTACGTTATGCTATCAATCTGAACAAAGTATGGATTGAACGATCTTTGCACCATTCTAATGCGTAGAAGCAATAAATTATTGAAAACTATTGGCTATATTTATGAAATTAATATATGACATTAGTAAAATCTGCCTTGTCGGTCTAGTGGTCGCAAGCGCGACTGCTGAGCATAGGGTTTTGGGTGTGATCTCTAGGTCGGGCAGAGTGTTATTGGGTTTTTCCATTAAGAATTTCTCAGTAGCAGCCCGGAGTCTGGATTTGTGTCATTTGTGTCTGGTTAATGGCAATAGGCTCACCCACTATTATATAGGACTTATAATTAACTGGCAAAACGAGGGTGTACTAAAAACATCTCTGCCGCACCCTTCGGGGAATACAAGGCGTGATATTTTTATTAGTAAAATCCAATATACGGCAAAATAAGAGAGTCCAAAACTCGCCAATATAACTAATTATGCCTTCGGTACAGGTTACACAACCAGATACTTTATTAATACCCCGAAAAACCTTAACGGACCGTTAAAAAACCCAGCATTTATCTTAATAAAGAAACATAGTGGCGTGAAAGACGGACAGAGCCGATAAAGTAATCCGTAGCGACCCACACTTCGTCACTGTCCCAACCTTCGATGCCACCTATCTAGGCTTAACGAACGTGTCCGAATTTAAGGATACACAGCCGTGTGGTTACCGCCCTAAACCGAAGCTTAATCCTCGGTTACTCGAACAAAAGGTTCGGGCGTTAATTCTTAACAGGCGTTTGTCTTAATCCTGATTGTATAGAAATCCTATTTAAGTTTTAATGCTGCTGAAAAGTTTGGAAGCTTTGATGTGCGTCGTTGAGGAGTACTTATTTACTTAACTAGACGCTCTTTTTCGCTGTGGGCCGAGCTGAATTTCACGTCGTTTCAGCGCTAGGATATAATAATATCTTATCAATAATTCCGGATAAAATAAAAACCAAACTACATTTTTTTTTGTCCGGTTAGTGACTAACCTGGTGTCAGAGTTTATGCCGCCCATGGGCCTCTGACTTGGCTTCACATGGCGTCGGAAAATATCTCTCAGGCATGCCGGTTTCCTAACGACGTTTTCCTTCACCATTTTTTAAGCAAGTGATAATTATACAATACGCACATGAATCCGAAAAATCAGGGGTGCGTGCGTTAGGTTCGAACTCGAGACCTATAACTTGGCAGTTCGACGGTCACACTAGGCTATCACTGCTAAACTATAATGATTAATTTACAAAAATTCTGAATAGAAAAAATATTTATTGGCTTTATGAAGTACTAGCTATTACCCGCAGTTTCACCCGCATCCTAGGGGAAGTACTTGATTTACCCGGATAAAAAGTTTCCTATGTGTTAATCCAGGACATAGTCTATCTGTGTGCCAAATCTCATCCAAATCCGTTCAGCTGTTTTTGCGTGAAAGAGTAACAGACATCCATATACATATACAAACTCTCGCGTTAATAATAATTAAGTAAGGACTATTGAAACTTTTAATATGGAAGTTCGCCATTTAGTCTAACAATTTAGTTGTAAAGGTAGCAATGTGTACAATTAGAAACGTATCTACCTTCTCCCTTGCGAGCTCTCGTGAACAACTAAGACACACAAAGCCAAGAAGTATAGTTTCAATCAGAACTCTGTTTACTCTGTGTAGGCTAAATCTAATCTATGCTTATGTTCCTACATAGTTTGTGAAGGTGTTTAACCTAGGAAGATAAACTTTTAATAGGTATGAGGTTTCATGGAATAAATGGCGTAGGTCCAGAGGCTGTTCATGATATCGATGAAGAACAAAAAATTGGATGAGTTTATAAGGACAATTAGGTACCACCGCAACAGGAAGCACAAGCTTTTTGCTGTGCCTTCATGTCGCACTGTAGCGTGAGCTAAATCACCAATTATACCTCGTACTCTCACCGCACTCAATGAACTTTTGGATGGTAATCCGAACTATGATCTGTTTGCGGATGATTGGAAGATTTTATTAGTATGCCTGAAGCATTGCGAGAGAGATTCATGAAAGATGTCTCATTCACTATGTTTTATTTTATGTTTTATTACTCTACATTTATCTAATTATTTTAATTGGTCCAAGACCGTTGTAATTAAAGTAAAATAAATAAGTAAAAAAATAAGATTAACCTTTACGGTAACTACTCTCATAACGTTTATTCCCATCACAATTTCCCGTTCTATGGGTACCTACCTATAGAACGGAAAATTGTAAGGGCTGAAATCGTATCTAATGTGGTATCTGTCTACAATCTGGTTGACCTAGGCCGGGCATAGACAATGGAAGGTTAATTCAGTCCAACCTTCAAAAAGAAAACCTTTCTTTCATAAAATTAGCATGTAAAGGTCGACTGCTGGTGCACTACACTCTGCAGAAAGATTTGTATCATTAGCAGCCAGAACTGAGGACACCGCTGCCCATAATTTTCTCGTAATCATAATAAAGGCTCATTTACACGGAGCAAGTTTCTTGAAGCAAGTCTCATGCTATCTCTGTTTTTGTCGAAGAGAAAGATAAAGATAGCATGAGACTTGCTTCAAGAAACTTGCTCCGTGTAAATGAGCCTTAATACTCTATAGTAAGACACAACTAAGAGGTCGCATCGGCAAACTTCGTATAACCGATTACTTCCGAACTGAGTGCGACTTTTAGACCACGAATTTTTATTAGTACTGTAGTAAAAAAAATCTTTATGCTGGCGTAATAAGTGTGAGTGGCGCGAAAATGAGCGAATGCCATTGGTTGTTCGATACTGTACTCTAGAGATGGGTTGTATTAAGTAAATCAGGTACTTAATACACCTGTTCCTAGTCTGCATAAATACCTGATCCAAATACCTATTCCACCTAATCTCAATGATCTTATACACATAGCGTTACTTGGTGATCTCAATCCGCCTATTCTATATCAAATCCTGATATCAATATTTGAATGTTAAATTGTTTTGTTAGTTATTTTCGGGTACAGTTTACACTTTGAAGAAAGTGCAAGTTATAATCAAAAAGTATTTTATTTTTATTAGCGATATTTTTGCACGAAATTAGTTGAATAAAATAATCTCATAAATTATAATAAAATAGTCTCGCTCCTATTCTCGTAAAATCTCTGTTCTTCGGATCTTTTCTAATAAATACGACTCATCTCTACTGTACACTATTTGCGGTGTAGCATGGTGCGGGTGACAGCTATTATTTTATTTAAATTTATTTAATTTACTACAGTTATTACTGATTCCGTATTTTACTTAGGATGCACTTGAAATATTAAGTCATGATTGTAAATTGCGCCAACTTTCAAGAGTGAGAAGGAACGGTTCGCCTAATGCCACCCGCACTATGCTATACCGCAAATAGGGTACAGTAGAGATGAGTCGTATTTATACATATTTTTATTTATAGATATTTATATTTATATATATTTTTATTTATTATAATATTTATTTATAGAACCAAGATGGCGTCGACTGCCAAACTTGAGGGATTTACTAGTAGCCACTGAAGAGTTCCACTATCCACCTCCTAGCTCTATCATCAGCCCCTGAACACCAAATGCAATCTATTGGAATCATCAAAACTAATCATATGACCCGAACCTCACATAGATCACACAGTCGACGCCATCTTGGTTCTATCTTTCAAAATCTTAAAATAAATAGGTATCTTCCAAAAATAGTTCGAAAACAAACTACACAAACCAAACATTCAATTTCGGAACCAAATAGACGATAGTTCACACCGCCCATCTATCTGAGCCATCGTGGTCACATATCTAACATTTACGTGTTAAAAATGTTTGTCTATTCGTCTTAATAAAGGCGAATCGGTCGGGTCCGGGTCGTCCGGGCATCGGATACTAATCCTACCCGCTCCTCAGTCAATGTCGCGACCGCTCGCCCATCGCCGCCCAATAGCCGATGGGATTATTTGACACATGTTTGGATTTAGTATACTCGATGGCGTAATGTTTGAAGAATTTTGTTATTTTTCGATATAACTTTACTTTTGTTGTACAGAATAAGGCCTTAACACTTCTCATTCTGAGAAGAGGCTGTGCCCAGCAGTGTGACAGTGATGGGCTGATTATTATGTAAAGGCTAGCGATTAAGTCCTTCCAAGTTGAATGGTCGCAAAAAGTACCTACTTGTGCATTGTACAAGATATTATTGATGTGGTTAGAAGAAGATACGGTATTTTCGTCTTTTCGTTTGGTGCAGTGGTTGAGCGATTGGCTTCTGCGCTACAGGTAGTGGGTTCGATTCCCACCCGGAACAAATAGTTGTCTGGCCTACAGATAGTTGTTCCGAGTCTGGGCGTTTATTCATGTGAAGATTAGTGTCTGTAAACGCACCCACGATACAGAATAAATCATAGTGTGGGGCAAAGTTTAAAAAAAAAATACTGTCAATTCTTACTTTACATACATACATCAATTTAATTCATTAAACAACGACTCCTCTCAGAGGTAAAATGCTACCTTGGTCGTCGTTTACATTAAAGAAAAAAAAATCTTAGCATTTTTTATTCTTAACGCAAGTTTCCAAAAAGCATAGTCTAGCCTAATAATATACAAATGTATTATTTGAAGTTGTCTGTGGTTATGGGGTTCGTGGCTAATTAGCAACCGTGTGGAACATAAAATTGCGAGGTTAAGCTGCGCTTACTACGGTCAGTCCGTGGATGGGTGACCGTTCGTTACACATCGACACCCCTCCGTGCCTCGGAGAGCACGTTAAACTACCGGTCCCGGGTGTCATACGAATACCTATGACATTCGTTACGGGTAGTCAGAAGCTCGAAAATCTTAGAACCGGTGGGATTGCCCAATAACTGGGTTGCGGAGCTCTGATGACGTCGTTCCGTGTAAAATACTGGTATCCAGCCGCATCTGGTTAGACTGGAAGTTGACTCCAAACATAGTTGGGAAAAGGCTGGGGGGGGGGGTCCAGGGTTAGTACACTGGCAGCGTAAAAAAATAATCCCCGAGAAAATAATAGGAATTCATATTAAATAAGTAGTCGAGGCCTCATCAACTATTTCTGGAAATTTTCGGCAATCATATTAAATTAAAGAGAGGTTTATACCGTATTAAAATTTTCTACTACTACTGGTTTTCGATAAAAAGTCAACTGGCAGACAAAAGCCTAAGTTTTTATCTATATAAATAAAAAACAATCGCCAAATGTGTTGCTAAGCGCAAAACTTGAGAACGGCTCGACCAATTCGGCTATATTTTTTTTTATATATCCCTTAAGGCACGAAGAAGGTTCTTATGGAGAGAAAAAACATAAAAATTGCGTGGAAAATAGTAAAAACAACACTTTTCTTTTCCCACTACAGGCCAATAACTTTTGACAGAACGAAGTCTGTCCGGGCAGCTAGTATTTAATAATTTTAATTTAAATCCTTTTGTAAGCAGTTAGCTAGAAATAAGCTTAATTGCCTACTATGCATTAACAACTAACCAAGTAGTTGTACAATAAACAACAAAACACTTTTTGTTCTCATGATTGATTGACGCAACACACAATTATTTTCCATGGCTACTCGCGTGACCACGCTCCACATAATTCCCATGTTTAATACAAAATACACAGTTTATTTAATATAATTCTGTGCAACGTCTCGGAAAAGGTCAGAAGTAAGTTTTATAAAAAGAAATCTAGGCACGTGTGGCATGGAATAAAACAATTTGTTTATAAGGAATCGGCGAGGCGAAAGAGCGTCGTCGAGGCGGGCGACCAAGAGTAATGGAGAGGTTGAATATTTGCCCACCGACCCCACACTCTACAAAGTCCTTAACGCATGAAATTTTCAGCGGGAGACCTGTATTGTGCTAAACTTGAGAGGTGTTTCTGTCTATTGACATTTTAAGCTTTCATGTTTGTTGCGTGTTTGAGCTGTCTATCATTCTGTTACTTTCAATTTTGGGTCGGGTCAAGTACCTACTTACCTTTTGTTTTATTGTCACCGTCTTTCTTGTACACAAAGGATAGGTGCTAAGATAACTTCTCACTGCTCAAGCTGTCGCAGTCGACAGCAATTCCTTTCTCATAAAGGGAATAATTTATTTATTTATTTTTATTTATTCATTTTAAAAATTAAACGTTGTCGCATACTAGGATTTGTTTTGTATCGTGGATGCTTTTACAGACACAAATCTTCACGCACAGACATCCAGACTCGGAACAACTATCTGTAGGCCATGTAAATATTTGAAGCGTGCGGGAGTCGAACCCACGACCCGTAGCGCAGAAGCCGATCGCTCAGCTACTGCACCAAACGTGTCGTCAATGCAATACAATGCCTGTAGTATCCATACAAGGGGATTGGTCACCGAAGAGTATGTACCCATTTTAGCATCAGTAATTCTGCTGCTCAATTTATTCAAACAATAAGATTGACATGCATATCATTTTGGGACCCAGTGCATAGTGTCAGCAAGCACATTGGGTGAACCGCGCGATGGGCACAACGAGTATTCCCAAGGAGGGTTGATCTCAGGCAGGCGGCCGGTCATAAAACAATAAGCCAAAACCTCTAACAACATGGATTTATGAAATACATGTTGTGCCGACCCTACCTAGTGTGGGATAAGGGCAGGAAGAAGAAGAAAAAGAATTCTGCTGCTCAATACTAAATTAATGAACTGGAATAAAGTGCAATCGACGGCAACATTGGTGTCGACTCTGTTACACATTTTGACGCTACTAAATTAGACTAAACGCAACTGTCCCTTTCTTATTTTATTGAAACAGAAAGAGACAAACACCCTTAGTTTAGTTTAGTCCTATCAAAGTGCGCAACAGAATCGACACCATTGTCTAGTTCAATCATAAAACAAAATAAGAAGACTTCAAGAGAAATTCATATTTGTAAATTTATTAAATGCTCAGCCTCAGCCAACTTTTACTTAGGTGATAAATAATTATAATGCATTGCTCCCGATTATAGTTTGACAGATTTTCTATAGAGAAACTGTCAAACCGCCATGTTTGTTTCTCAATTATAGTGTCTAAAATATAATAGGCCCGTTTTGACAGCTGGCAGTACATTTTATGTCGAAATTGACATAACGTGTTCTAATTTGACAGCTGTCAAAACGGGCGTATTAAATTTTAGCCACTATAAGAGCTAGCCGACGATTGTGAAACATCCTAAAACAGATGTAATACATAACTAACTTAGAAAATAAGCATGTTCCCCTCCAACAAATCAAAGTTAAATAGGCCAATAAAACGAGACCAACCGAGCGTAACATCTAGATGGCCGCTCAAAAAGTTAACTTCATATCATGCACCTGGACACACAGGAAAGTAGAATTAGGGAAAAGACTGAAATAATTTAAGTAATAAATTCAACTTTTATAACCGCTACGTTACGTGGTAAGGTCTGTCTCCTCAGACATCGACATAATTTAACTTTTTCCTATTATCTTTATGCTGACGCCGTTAAGTGGCTCACTCACATATTGCAGAGTGAGCGTTTCTGTTATAATTTGGAATTTACTCCCCGTCTTTCATGCATTTTTACCAAGTTTAATTTTATTCGGCGAAGTAAGGACCCGAAGTTTGACTCCAATTATTACTTTGGAATTAAGTTACACATTGTTAAAGGCATTAACCACGTACCTCCTTAAGATAGCTTATTTAAGTAACTATAGACACAATTTAATGAAGGTTTTCTGTTTATAGTGGATTTCTTTACAAGATTTTTGGTTTCACGTTTTTTGTGGCAAAAATACTTTTTTACTAACATGTTTTAGTTCTAGGACATTATTCTTACAATATGGATGTTGCGTGCGCTAGAGCCTGTTACATAATATAACATCACGCCTGTATTCCCCGAAGGGTTGGGCAGAGGTGTATAGTAACACCCTCATTTCGCCGTTATGTTTAAGTCTTGTGTAGTAGGGGGCGAGCCTATTGCCACCAACCGGGCACAAATCCAAACTTCGGGCTGCTACTGAGGAATTCCACACGGAAAAACGTAATAACACTGCCCGACCTAGGGATCGAATCCAAGACCTCACGATTAGCCGTCGCGCTTGCTACCACTAGACCAACGAGGCACGAAGTCTGTTACACTTTTTGGGGCATTCTTCGAAAAATATTAACAAAAATTGAGAACGTCATTAGCATCATCCCAAAGTTAAGAATGCAGATGTTTAATACTATAATTATGATAATGAAAACTGAAACTATACCGCTGCCGTCAAGCAATAAGACAAGAATAAAAACAATCTGACAATACTATACCGTTAACAACCTGGGAGAAGAATGATTTGTTAAAATAATGTTAAAAAAAATCGAATATTCACCCTTTTACTAGATAACAATCTTTAGGATGTTTACCATTAATATTATACTAGGTACCTACTTATTTGAATTGTCACATTATAATGTTGTGATTAGGAATAAACATGTATGTGTCACCTTATCTTAGACAAGCTTTTATATATAGTCAGAAAATACAAAAACACCAAAAAAAAGCAGTGATCCCCACCAATTGAACACTTGCCTTCCACACCTGCGTGGTCTGAGTCCGATACCGGCCCACGCCTCTGATTTTTCGAATACATGATGCGTATCAGAATTTGATTATCACTTACATTAAGAGTGAAGGAAAATATCTTAAGAAAACCTAAACACCTAAAAGGGCTCCAAGAGAATTCTCTACGGTGTATGTAGTTCACTAACCCGCACCAGATGAGCGTGCTGTATTAAAGCTTAAACCATCATCATTCTAAGAAGGCCCGTACTCAGCAGCTGGACAGTAATGGGCAAATTAATGCTCTATAAAGAACACCTGTATCCTTACAACCTACAATACTAGTTTCTCAGAACCTAAAGAATATCAAAAAGCCTTTGAATATTCAAGACCATATTTTTTACATCATTAACTTGGCCTCGATCTGTTAGAATTGGCTTGTCGCTCTCAGGTTCCAAATAAGAGGTCTAAGTACTCAATCTTGCTATATAATTCTCGTGACTAAGGTAATTAGGGTTATATGGCCTCTTATAATAAACATTCCAAGAAGCACTGATAGAAATAAGTAACTTTTTAACAAAAATAAAACCGACTTCAAATTGTCTATCTCCAAAGTTCTTCATCAGAACTTCACCAAATTTAAATGGGACCACTTCGAATGAATATTTTGTCGCTCTCAGGTTCCAAATAAGAGGTCTAAGTACTCAATCTTGCTATATAATTCTCTTGACTAAAGTAATTAGGGTTTTATGGCCTCTTATAATAAACATTCCAAGAAGCACTGATAGAAATAAGTAACTTTTTAACAAAAATAAAACCGACTTCAAATTGTCTATCTCCAAAGTTCTTTATCAGAACTTCACCAAATTTAAATGTGACCACTTCGAATGAATACTCTATCAAACAAAAAAATAATCATTAAAATCGGTTCACAATTAGCAAAAATATCGCGGAATAAACATACAAAAAAAAAACCATACAGTCGAATTGAGAACCTTCTCCTTTTTTTGGAAGTCGCTTATTCAATAATCGAATGTATTGCCCAGTAACCGAATATTTTTTTTGTCTCCTCGATTCTTGCTAATTGTAACCATAATCAGCCTAATAATAATACTATCCCACTGCTGGGCACGTGCCTCTTCTCAGAATGAGAAAGCTTTATGCTTTAGTCCACCACGTTGCAGCGTTGGCTTGGTGCGGGTTGGCAGACTACACACACCATCGAGAACTTTATGGAGCTCTCTCAGATGTGCAGGTTCGTCACGATGTTTTTCCTTCACTGTTAACGCATGTGATAATCAAATCCTGATCCACGCCTGAATTCGAAAAGTCAGAGGTAAAAGCCGGGATCGATTTTACTACGTAGGTAAGCATCGTTTTATTACACAGTTAGATCCACTCTATTGGCAAAACAATGTCTTCTTCTTCTTCCTACCCTTATCCCAGACTAGGTGGGGTCGGCACAACATGTATTTCATAAATCCATGTTGTTAAAGGTTTTAACTCATTTTTTTATGACCAGCCGCCTGCCTGACATCAACCCTCCTTGGGAAAACAATGTAATATTTTCTTTTCATTAAAATCGCGATATTTAACCAGGTATTGAAAGTTTTCTGAAAACATTTCCACTGAAGTCACAATTAAACTCAGTCAGGGGTCGCAGCTGTATTCCTGAAGTCGTCTAAACCAAACCTAGGGGATGCTGACATACCTATCATCATCATAATGGCCTTCCTTATAGATTTTCACAAGACTATAAATTAACTGCCTCATTGGTCTAGTGGTGGCAAGCGCGACTGCTGATCGTGAGCTCCTGGGTACGATTCCCAGATCGGGCAAAGTGTTATTGGGTTTTTCTGTGTGGAATTCCTCAGTAGTAGCCCGGAGTTTGGATTTGCCTAGTTGACGGCAATAGGCTCGCCCCTTATTACATGGGACTTAAAACATAATGACGAAATGAGAGTGTTACTAAAGGGTACTAAAGGGTAGCACCAACACACTTCTGAGCGTGTTGTCAGACAGAGTGGACAGCCATATCCTGAGGCATTGGTCACTCATGCATGTCCAAAATAATAATAATAATTTTAAATTTTACTAACATAGCTATAAGTATCTACCTTCTAACATAATATGGACCTGTATCAATTTCTGTGTGCTTGGTCTGAAATAAATATTTTAATTTCATTTCACTACACATCTCTGCTTCACCCTTCGGGGAATGCAGGCGTGATGTTATGTACCTATTAAATAAGCGCTTTTTTGAATTGATACTTCAAAGAAGCCAGTACCTACATCTGTATGATATAGCTTATTAATACCTACATAACTAAGTACAACAGCTACTCTTTGCTTTATTTCATTCTGTAAATGCAAAATACCGATACATTAAACATTTCCTGGCATCACATTTAAGTACAAACCTAGAACGGCCCTCGGCTATATCGTTCACATCCGCATCTTACCATCGGAACACCGTTTTGCTCTCAAACACATCGTATCGCGACTCCGCCGTCTCCACTAGCCAACTTCAAGTCAAAGTTCCCTCGGGCCAAATCTATAAGAGTGTTTTGCCACATGATCGCTTTCACGATTTGCCAAGAAAATAAAGTAGAATCGAACAGGGAAACTAGTTTCCACCACAAGTGAGTTGATAAAAGTAGATATCTTTGCAGCGTTCTAACTTTGGTAGTGAATAATAATGTTACGGTTTGTAAGTGGAAGATGTTTAAGTTTAAAAACGCTTTAAAAAATATTTGTCGACGTCAATATTGAATTTGGACAGAATTTTATTATGTATGTTGTATTATTCATGTGGGGATCAGAATATAATTATCACTCCCGCTAACGGTAAAGGAAAAACATCGTGAGGTTTGCAACCTGAAATGACTCCAAAAAGTTCTCGATGGTGTGTAGTCCACCAATCTGCATTAGGCTAGTGTGGTGGCTTGAGGCCTAAAAACGCTTCTCATTCTGGGAAGAGACCCGTGTCCTGCAGTGAGACGGGTGTGGTTATGCTATATTATGTGGCCCTTCCCACTACTGATGTTTTACGAAAAAAAGGTCTGTATTAGCAAATAATATTTCAGAGTCCAGTTTTTTTTTATAAATGCGAAAGTAATTTCGTCTGTCTATGTCTATTTGTTACCTCATCATGACTAAACTACTGAACCGATGTTGATGAAACTTGGTACAGAGATGGTCTAGAACCCGGAGAAGGATATAGGCTACCTTTGTCTCGAAAAACGCGGAATACGCGATAAATGACGTTCACGCGCCGCGCCGCGGGCGGCATCTAGTTAAGTATAAAAGCGATAAAGAGTTACTAATAAGCATTATATTTTATTATCATCACCGTATCCAAATCGTGAGATTACCCAGTATATTTAATATTAAATCTTCTACAAAATCTCGCAACTGTATAAAGACAATTACGTCTACGGGGAAGACTCAATTTTAATTATATTTATATTCATCTGAAGAATTAAATATACATCGCAACTTTTTGAACTTTGTTCATATAATTAAGAGAGTACACACAAGTAATTAACAGAGTAGGTACTAAATTGAATTTCATAATTATATATTTACGTGTTGTAAATATAGTTGTAGGTATTTCTTTTTAGTCGGTTTTCAGCGTGCTTAACGACTAATAAAACGATCATTTGACTATTATCAAGGCTCATTTACACGGAGAAAGTTTCTCGAAGCAAGTCTCATGCCATCTCTGTTTTCATCGTAGAGAAAGACAAAGACAGAACAAGTCTTGCTTCGAGAAACTATCCTCGAGTAAATCAGCCTTTAGTTCCATAGCCGCATACGAGTTGTATCGACCAATCAACCACCACCAAAACGCCACAGGACGCCATCTTACTCAAAATACCTAGCAAACATGCGTGCGGGCTACAACGACATTTTAGGATATAATATAACATCACGCATGTATTCTCCGAAGGGTTAGGCAGAGGTGTATAGTAACACCCTCATTTCGCCGTTATGTTTAAATTCCAAGTAATAGTGGGTGAGCCTATTGCCATCAACCGGGCACAAATCCAAACTCCGGGTTGCTACTAAGGAATTTTACACGGAAAAACCTAATAACACTTTGCCCGACCTGGGGATCGAACCCAGGACCTCACGATCAGCAGTCGCGCTTGCCACCACTAAACCAACGAGGGAGTTCAGTATCTTACGACATTTCGACATATAAAAATATTCCCGCATGCGGACTTCACCGCATCCATGATAGAAATCCCCGCATTTACGTCGCCGTCACGTCGTTAAGCATAAACCACTGCAGCTTTGCGAATAAACCTATCGTTCTATCTTAATTAGATCTTGCTTAATTAGATCCTTATGCTTCAGCTAAATTTGATTTAGAGAGCGTGTAAACAGTCTGCGGGCAAGCATTCTTGTATATTGCGTTCTTGGAAATGAAAATTACAACAAACAATGCAACCGCTAACAGTCTGACAACAACGAGCGATGGGGATGTTTACGTTTTAGCGTTCTAGAATAACTTTCTTTTTTCGCCAAAGATGAGAAGCTATCTCTGCAAATCATAAAAACTTTTAACCTACTGTTAGTCCAATAATACCTACAGGTAGATTTTTAGAATTAGAGATCTCTCTCATTTTTGCTATTCTGTACTAAATCCTGATCTTTACAATGTACGACTCTAGTTTGACGTAAGAGCCCGTTCACATAGCGGATCCTTTTTAACGGATCCGTCGGTACTGGGTGTATTGTTCACACCTGTGTTGGCTGTACCGACGGATCAGTTAAACAAATCTGACTGGCACCTGACAGGCAGGATACGATAAAAAAAACGGATCGTGTGTGAAGGCACCTATATTTCTCCATATCTTCATGTACGGATCCGTGTTTTATACTGTTCCGGCATCCTGTTTTTGATGATAAAACGAAATGTGTAAAAATGTCGGACCAGTATTTTTTAATGGATTCGGAATACTATAGTGTATGTGAACTCGCTGATACAACTACACGCACCATTACCAAATAAAAAACGGATCTGCTACATCGGGTCTTGTAAACAGTTTCTGTTTGAACTAGGTACCATTGTGAGTCATAATGACTCATAATAGACTGCATGTCTCACAGCCTTAGGCCGTTTACTCACGAGCGGCACAAGGCACGACACGATAAATTGTATTGACGACTCCGACCGTCATATTTCTATGAACCGTTGATGGCGGCACTAGTGATGTCATGTCATCTGCCGTGAGCAAACGGCCTTAGTATCGCGATTAACAGGTTTCT
Source organism: Amphipyra berbera (assembly GCA_910594945.2). Classification (NCBI taxonomy): domain Eukaryota; kingdom Metazoa; phylum Arthropoda; class Insecta; order Lepidoptera; family Noctuidae; genus Amphipyra; species Amphipyra berbera. The sequence goes on along the minus strand of OU343122.1, from coordinate 8,593,026 downwards.
CGTAAAAACACGCTCTGTTTAATTGTAACATAATATTTTTATTCATACCTATGCAGCCAGCACATGCTCGTCGTACGGACATTTTTTGTACCGAAGAAAAACACGTTGAGTATCGTGAGGTGAGGCTTGAGTGTTTACTTTATGAAAATTATGTTTACATTTAACAATTGCTTCGTTGGTCTATTGGTGGCAAGCGTGACTGCTGATCGTAAGGTCCTGGGTTCGATCCCCAGGTCGGGCAAAGTGTTAATGGGTTTTCCCGTGTGGAATTCCTCAGTAGCAGTTTGGAGTTTGGATTTGTGCCCGATCGATGGCAATAGGCTCGCCTCCTGTTACATGGGACTTAACGGCAAAATGAGGGTGTTACTATACACCTCTGCCTAATCCTTCAGGGAATACAGGCGTAAGGTTATGTTATGTTTTTTTTTATATTACTCATTTATCATGTGTATTAATTACTTAAACAACAACTTTAGCAGCGTTGTAATTTTTTTACAATCTCCAATGTTTAAAACATTGTAGCGCAAAAATGGGTTCCAAATCAGTAATGGGCCGAATAAGGGTTTTACCGAATCGAATGTTCGGCCGAATATTCGGCAAGATTTGGTGCTTTATTGAGCATTGCAAAAATTCAAGTCTATGCTTGTCGAACGCGTTGAAGCGCGCGACTCTTCCGCCCACTGACGCTGCTATCCCTGGACTGCTATTGCATCATCTAGTTAACGAAAAACATTGACGCATGCGTTTGTTTTTGTGTGCAAAATCGTTAAAATTAAGTAAATTTCCAAAAAACAGTGAGTGGAATGAAGTGGTCGAATATTTGGACATTTTTCTGTGAAGTAATAAAAGTAAAGTGAAATAATATGTGGTTTTTGAAGGGGTAATTTCGCGAGGCGGTAACGGCCGTAAGGCTTCTTCTTCAGCTTTGAGCAATCACCTGAAGCTAAAACATGCTGCAAGACTTGCACAACTCACTAGATTATTATGATGTACCTCTTTAACTAGGCAGAATAAATGATAAGGCACTTGACATGGATACAATTATGTAATGTACTTCTTCATACAAGCATAGGGGCAACATTTTAGTGTAAGATTATTCGGTATAATGTTCGGCTTTTTTACCGAATAGTCGGCCGAATACGAATATTCGGTAAACCTGCCGAATATGCCGAATACTCAACATAAAACGAATATTCGGCCCATCCCTAACAAATGGCTTAAATAACATAAATCATAGTAGGTATATATTCGTCTATAAACCACTGAATAGACAAACATAATGTGTCTATCGCTTGCTTATGTATACGAGTGCATGCTAAGAGCCGACAAGTCTGAATGATGGATGAAGGGGGGATCCCGACTAGTCTGATAATGTCTGCGGTCGGAAACGATCCCGGGTCTAATGAATTTTTCATACAACTGTTAATGTGGCATCGGGTTTCTTTGATGCAGTTTTGGTGATAGATGTGTTGTTCCGCTCGTGTGAACTCGGTCACGATAAAGGAATTGTTTTATACAAGTATCTATTTCTGTCTGTTGTCTTACAAACAAAAAATATCATAATGCCTATAATATAATTTGCGATATTAAAGATTTATTGCCTAGGGCTCTTAGCTCAATTTAATGATTTTCTAGAAAATAATTAAGCTCCAATGAATTTTATTTCATAAAATACACACAGTTTATTAAGGTTGTTTTTGTAGAAAAATCGTACTTAATTAATTCTTAGTAGGTACCGTATTATACTGAAGAAGCTAGTCTTTACTTGACTAGTTAGAACTCAAAAGAACTTTTATTTTATTTCAGCCTATGCTTTCCCACTGCTATTCGCAGGGGATCGTAGCTAATTACCAACTGCGCGGATTTGCGAGGTTAAGCTGCGCTTGCCGCGGTCAGTCTGTGGATGGGTGACCATTCGTTACACATTGAAACCCCTCTGTGCCTCGGAGAGTACGTTAAACAGTCGGTCCCGGGTGTCATACGAGTACCTATGACAGTTTTTACGGGAAGTCAGAAGCCTGAAAGTATGACAAGCGATCTTACCTTAGGATATCGGCATTGCCCTGTAACTGGGTTGCGGAGGTCTGATGGCAGTCGCTCCGTGTAAAATACTGGTATTCAGCCGCATCTGATTAGACTGGAAGCTGTCCCCAAAATTGTTGGGAATAGGCGAGGTAGAACAGAACTGTCCCACTGCTATGCAAAGGCCTCCCCCAAGTTCTTTCAGGTATTCTTTCCTGCACTACCTCAAACTAGTCTTCGCGCTACGCGTCCAGGTCATCTCGCCAGCTATTTCTGGGCCAACGACCTCGGCGGCGCAATCCATCTTCAGGCTCCAACTGCGTGGAGACTCTTGTCCGGTGGTTGTTAAAAGAAACTGAATACAAAAAAAATATAAGTATGTACCTATCTAATACGTTTATATAGGTATAAACAAAATTCTCAATTCTCACAGTCCGAAGATAAGCAATCAAATGAAACACCCGTGCGTGTCTCAATTCAAGTCAGGATGGAAATAAAAAGAACGTTCCAATGAATATCAAATCGAATTACAAAAAGGATATGCAGTAAAACGTAATCTAATTCACAAATCGTATGATACCGTTTAATATTCTCTCCACAATCTCCCTTTACGAAAACAAATGTATGATTTACAGCTAAATTTTGCTCTCGTTATCAGCTAGGGGCGGTTGATTTACACGGCTGGATCGCAGGCCGTACCTACCCGCTATCGTGCCACGAAAATAATCGCAGACGTTTATCTCTTAACTCACAAAGGAACAAAACAAAACTGTGAGAGAGAAACAATTCTGATATAAAATATTTTAAACTTAAACGTAAAGTTATATAATTATTACTCAGCTAAAATGACGACAATCCAATTTCGTCGCAAAAACAGCTTTTAAAAACACTATGGCGGACTAATTATGGATGTAGATATAACTTCGTCGGGAACCTGTCTTTCCCCATTAATCTTTTCGCTACAGAAATTGAAAATCAAAGATGGCAGGTTGAGGAAAAAAGTGAACGTTTTTCCAGGACGAATTAATTAGTGAGCGGGGCGGGCGCTACATTGAATTTTACCGCGGCCTTTCGATTCCTTTTAAAACGAGCTATGTGGGTGAATCGGTGTTATAAAGCAGGCTGTGACGTGACAACGTAGTTTTCTTTTGCTCCAAATATTTTTGAATGGATGGTTGTTATCGGTAACTGGTAACCACTGGACAATCAAATCAAATATTTTTATTTCACATAAACCAATACAGGTGCTTATGAAACGTCGAATTTAGGTGCACGGTTCCAATTAGTCGTTTCCTATGGAGAAGAGCCGGCAAGAAACTCCATGTTTACTCTTTTAAAAATAATACCTTTAACAATTTCAGTGGATACAGTACAATGATTTAGGATAGTGAGAGAACAATGAAGTCCTGACCACAGACCAATGAGTAATGTAGTACTAAAAGACTTGAGTACAAAAATTAACAAACAAAAATAAAATTAAAAAAAAAAGCTATATGAATAATATTGTAGTAATTTACAAATTTATAGATGCAGGTCAATATTGATAAAGGAGTCGTCAAGATGAATCAACATACCCGAAGTTATAAAAACAGTGGCCATTCGACGAAGCACAGGATTCCATGTCGAACAGCCGAAGAAGTCTGACCTTTTATATCTGATTAGCTTGTCTTTATTTTCTGATCTTGTGTAAATTATTACAGTGTGAACTAGCTTCTGTAACTAACCACTAACCCAAATATAAGTACTCTCAGTGGTGGAGAGTTGGTTTCATTTACTTTATTTACCATCCTCGCAATCCTGACATACCGATATTAGCTATAACTGTAGGTAATGATAGATTCACCCCTACAAGATTATGTTGTATGTATTTTACATGGTAGATAATTCCTTTTTTAATTGTGTAGGTAGTTGCTCAGTTACTCGGTTGCGAAGGTCTGATGGCAGTTGCTCCGTGTAAAATACTATTATTCAGCCGCATCTGGTTAGACTGGAAGCTGACCCCAACATAATTGGGAAAAGGCTAGGAGGAACTGGTAGGTATTTTAAGTTAGTCCATTTTGAACGCACTTGAACTTCTATAGTTCGAATGAGGTACTCATGTATCTTCTAGTAGCTGCAAATCATAGAAACCTACTGTACCATTTTCTATCTATCTATCATATAAAACAAACCCGTGACTGACAGACAGACAACGCACAGCCTAAACAGATGGAACATGAAATTTGGAAGATATGGGGTATCGAGGTGAATTAAGAAAGGATTCTTCAAAAGGATGGAAAGGATACGAAATGGGGTGTAAACATTTGTATGGGAAAATCAGATTCTCTGTTTTTATCGACATGAAATTTAGTATAAATACTTTTGAAATTAAATAATAAAGTACGTGTTTAGGGATTTTCAAAAATACCCCTAATAAGGTTAGTTAGTCCGACGAAGTCGCGGTATTAGATAGTTATAGTATAACTCTACTGAGCCATATATAAATCGCAATGTGGCAAAAATTGAGCATCATGTACAAGAGAGAGGACCATTCAATAAAGCCAAAACCTTTTTGTAAATCCTGTAAATACAATTCAACCATATTCAGCTTTTCAGTGACACAGTTTAGTGACACAACAACCTGGTATGGCTTTGTTCCATCAAACAAAACCCGAAAAATAAATAAACGCGAACGATATTTTATCGTCGGCGGGGCGTTTCGCGAAATTAATGCCCACGTTACGTTATCAGTACGTGTTTCGGCTTGTCGGGTAGTCACATTCATCAATCAGGGAAGTGAACTCGTTACCGAGTTTCCCGAAACGGCAATGAGGCCCAATATGTTTGTAAAAACTTTTTAGATCATTCACTTTCGCCTGAAAAGGTCCGAAAGTTGGGAACCATCTACATAGATGCGTAACTAGTAGAGTACGTGACTTATTTTCTTAACAGCGGTTTCCTTTTTGTTTGAACTATTGGTTTTCTTGCGGAATGATTGTTTTTATTTGATTTCATGGCATATTATTATGTGGTTGAAGCAATTGTTTATATTTCTAAGGCCCGATTTTACCAACGTCGGATAGCGTTTATCCAAGAAATAAGTCGCACGTTTTGACAGAATTTCCATATAAAAGCTGTCAAAATGTCAAATTTACTCCTCAGATAAAAGTTATCCGTCGTTGGTGAAATCAGCACTTAATCTATTAGGCAATACATGTACCTATGTATGTTTGAATCATGTGGAGACTACAGTACAAACATCTACTGAAAATCGAAATATTTGGCGCTAAATATTTACTTTGGAATTCTGTCTCTTTCCAAACTAAATATTCTATTTTTTTCTAAGTAGGATATTTAGAAAGAGACAGAATACCAAAGTAAATATTCAAGGCAATTTTTTTTGACTTTCAGTAGCTGTTCGTAGTTTGCCCTCCATTTTTACCTATAAGTACCTTCATGGTTTGAATAAATAATCAAGAGTGGATTGGAATGTCAAGAACACACAAATGAACGGGATAGTCCTTGCATTCCTAGCAAAACGCCAAGTAAAGAAAATTTATTTAAACAGATAAAATCGGCACGAAACGGGCTCTAGGTAATCTGTTTTCCAATATCATTAAGACACCAATTGCATGTATAATAAAATCCAAATACTAAAAGTTAAGATACTCCAAGAAAATCTCATTACCATTCCTCCAATAATTCTCCAACAAACAACCAGCAGATTGACTGAGCCTTTACGTTGTATCCGGAACATTATTAACACGTTCCGAATGCTATAAACAAAAGGGATTATTTAATATAAATTGGAAACAGGAAGTTAATCAGAGTCGGCAACAGACGGCGAAACTAAATAGGTCAGTCGTGCCAGAGACTACGACCATCGAGCACAGCTAGCGTCTCAACACGGCCTTTCAATTGCTCTAAATTAGGTAAATAGTCGACCCTTGTTGAATTAGCTTTTATTAGCTCGAGATTTTCTCTTGGAACGTTTTCATGACGGATATTGTTGTTACTGTGCTTAATAAATTATATTAAGTTTTTAGAGAGCTGTAACACTTTCCAGAGTTTGTTTAATTAATAGACTAAGAATATTACCATTAAGCCCGAATACGGGACGGAGAGTCACCGTCACCAGTGATTAAGGGCTAGGTTTTAAGACATCATTGCACCTTTTCAGGATATGCTTTTGTCTAGTATTCGGCTGTTTACAACGTGTTGAAGGTTATTATGAGGTAAAACTACATAGTTCAGTTGTGTCAGAAAGTACGACCATTGAGTAGCTAGCGTCTCAACATGGCCTTTCAATTGCTCTAAATTAGGTAAATAGTCGACTCTTTTTTAATTAGCTCGAGTTTTTGTCTTGGAACGTTTTTATGACAGATATTTTTTATTAGTGTACTTAACACATTCATTTTTTGAAGTACTCACTTGTTCTGCCTAGCATTTTCTCAACTATGTTGGGGTCAGCTTCCAGTCTAACCAGATGCATGCGAATACCAGTATTTTACACGGAGCGACTGCCATCAGACCTCCGCAACCCAGTTACTGGGCAATGACAATATCGTAAGGTTAGACCGGCTGTCAGACTTTCAGGCATCTGACTTCCCGTAAAAACTGTCATAGGTATGACACCCGGGGCCGACTGTTTAACGTGCTTTCCGAGGCACAGAGGGGTCTCAATGTGTAACGAACAGTCACCCATCCACCGACTAACCGCGGCAAGCGCAGCTTAACCTCGCAGATCGTATGATCCGAGCGGTTGGTAATTAGCCACGAGCTCCTCTCAGTTAATTTGTCTTTTTTCCTGAGAATACAAATCCAGGTCGTTGAAGAATAGGTAACTGAGTCACCGAGTTAAATGGTTAATTTTTCAGTCGGGTCACTAAAGGCCTTTTGAAGGCCGTTTTATCGCAGTTCAACGATGGTAGCACTTGGCTTCTCATTGATCATTATTCTTATTATGCTGTTACCTACTGAATTAACCGAATTAAAAAATAAATAATTATTTACCACGTGCCTTGGTGTTATCCGCGCATACAAGCAAAATAATAAATACCTATTCAAAGATAACAGCATGTATTTGTACCTATTTTATTATTAATTTTAAATTAATAATTGATAAAAACTAAGTAAATTAATTAACGAACCGATAAATTAATATAATTCGGTATATTTTGTAGGTAAGTATGTAAGTTAAATAAGTATTAAAATCTAAATAATAAAAAATAATAAAATATATTTATGTTTTATGTATACATATTGTAGACGTTACAATAAATACATGAAAAGTTAATTTGGTGTTGATAAAATTAAATGGTAGACCGTCTACTAAAGTGGTAGGTAATAAAAATTCAAACATCAACTGCGAAGTTGAATATTTCTGTTTATAAATAAAGGGGAATGCCAAGATTTCCTTTACGACTTGGTCAGAACCGACAAAGATGAAAAATTCCTATATTATTAAAAAGGGCTAATATTGTAGAATTGATTACAATAACAACATTTCCGCTGGAAGTATACCAAAACAAGTTATAGGTCGATAAATACAACGATAATAGTAGATTGTTAACCTAGAAAAGAAAAAGTAATTCGAAAATCAAATTAAGACAAGAAAAGAATTTCTTCCTTATTTTTTTGATTTTCTTTATTCTGTCTACATTTTCATTAATTCTTTTTTAATCCTTATACATAGTACTTGGTGGCAACGGAACTACTGTATACAACCTTAATATTTTTGTGAAATTCTTAATAGTATCATAATAGGTATATGCGTAGACTGTGATATTACTATAATATGTATTATAATTGATTTAGGTCAATACAACTTTTTAAGTGACATCTTCTTATATTATTATGTTACATCTTTTTATTACCGATTTTTCTGTACCTACCGGAAATCCACTTCTCTATGCAACCACCCTAAAAGCTTTATTACTGCACTATAAGATGAATTATTGGAAGATCGTGTTTGAAAATATTTCAAACTCAGCCAATTTATATACCTAACACATTTCTCAACAAAGAAAACGTGATAAACAAATAAATAGGTACTTGTTTAATAAATAAATAACATGATTTAATATGATACAATTATTTATGTTTACATAAATATCACATATTGTTTGAGAGTTATAATTGATTTGCAAATGCAATTTTATAATCGAAATGTTTTTATTTTTATACTGGCCATATTTCTAACTGATGAATTGTAAAAAAAAGTGATGGAACTATGTGACATCAATGGTTGAAACTTACTCCGATATTATACTATTTAAAATGACAATTTGACGGTGTATTTCCCCAGATTTTATTTAATTGCCTAAATCTTACAAAAATAAACACGAATTATTCAAATTACAGTATGTCTGGCGGAAATACTTGATACTAGGCCGGATCTTGGCATTCTCTTTTAAAGGACAAAGCAATAATCTATATATATAAAAGGAGAAGCTGACTGACTGACTGATCTATTAACGCACAGCCTAAACGGCTGGGGTTAGAAATTTGAAATTTTGACATTAGGTTCATTTTGTGACGTAAACATCCACTAAGAAGGGATTTCTAGAAATTCAACCCCTAAGGGGGTGAAAAAAAATCACGCAAGCGAAGCTGCGGGCAAAAGCTAGTAATCTAATAATTCTTTAAAACGCCCAAAGTCCTTTTAAGTCCAATAAGTTAACAAAAAACGAATATTTCAGGTATATTAAACAAAAATAACAAAATACCGTCAATGCGTTCCACCGTCCCAACGAAATTTATATTAGTTACTTGCTTTTGCTCGCGGTTTCTACTTCACATACCCGGATAAAAGTATCCTATAATTTAATCTAGGATATGATCTATCTGTGGTCCAATTTTCATCCAAATTCGTTCTGCCGTTTTTGCGTGATTGAGTAACAAACATCCATCCATCTTCACAAACTTACACATTAAACATATTAGTAGGATAAGATAACATAACATCACGCCTGTATTCCCCGAAGGGTTGGGCAGAGGTGTATAGTAACACCCTTATTTCACCGTTATGTTTAAGTCCCATGCAATAAGGGGCCAGCCTATTGCCATTAACCGGGCACAAATCCAAAATCCGGGCTGCTACTGAGGAATTCCACACTTTACATAGCTGCTAGTCTTTCAAGTCTTAGAATTCCACACGGAAAACCCAATAACACTTTGCCCGATCTGAGGATTGAACCCTGTACCTCACGATCAACAGTCGCGCTTGCCGCCGCAAGACCAATGAGGCAGTTTGGTAGGATATATTATCTTAATTAATTATTATATAAGTATATAACACCAACTTCCCTTGTCAAGTTGATTGGGAATTCGAAGTATTTCGTCTCATTAATAATGCGAGGAGACGCTCGTGCGTGCGGGTATTCTCGACTTCTTATAAAATTTATGATACCAATATAAATACTTCGCAACTTATGATCAAGTGCTCACCTCAGGTTGTGGGATAATTAAGGTATGTGTTATATCGCTCAGAGTATCGGAGTTTGGGCAATAAATATCTTACAAAGTCTTCATTGCAAATTAAAGTAAGATGCGCTCAGTAATTTATATTATGAACAGGGTGATAATAAATCGCGTTATTAACGTTGCTCTTTTTGTTTTCATTTTTAATTTATATGACGTCACAATATCTGATGCAAATAACCGTACCTTCTGTAGTTGAGAATTGGCAACATAGGTTAAACTTAAAAGTTCTGCTGTTATTAGGCAGACTGGATAGTCGATATCGATAGATGAGATAGATACTCGATGGACTGATGACTACAATGGAAAGGCCGAAAAAGCATGGAGAAACAATTAACTTTACAGAAAGCAGTAATATAATAATGCCTACATCCAACTATGAATGGTTACGGAAGCTAAGCGAAGCGAAACGAAGTGAAGAAGTCGGCCTGGTAAATCCTGTTTATTATACAAGGTTAGTCGGAAAGGGGGTATACTAAGCCGAAAGGGTGTTAAGAGTACCTATAATAATGGATAACTATTGTTCTATAACTTTCTCCAAAAGTCATTAGTTTAAAAGAAATAGCTGTTCAAAGATTGCATAAAAAATACGCTAAATTCTATCTATCCTCAGCTATGATCAGCTGTGTTTACATTTTAGGTCATATTTGGGGTCACTGATTAGAAGCTCCATTTTCTGAATTCGTAACTAAAGCAGAGATGAAGAATTTTTGAAAAAACCTAAAATAATAATAATTTTGCTTGAAAAAATAATTATCGAATTTTTAAATTTTAATACTTTCTTTAAAACCGTCATCAGTGATACCTACATTAAGTGGCCCGCGGCTTAGTACCCCTTTTCCGACTAACCTTGTATAAATATGATGATAGCAAGCAGCTGCTACCCATCACCAGCCTTTAATCCCTAAATCAGCATACCACGACTCAGAACTGCTCCGAACTTTCAAAAGCTACATACACAACCACCGATCACTTACATTGAAGTAGCACAAACAATAGCTATAATCCTATTCAAAAGTAGTTGACTATCGATCGGCAGCCGATAGCCAAAGCTGAGCGATGTCCATTGCAACGCCGACACAAAGCGATACAGTGAGCACTCGACCTAACCAAAGCTGCTTATGGGTACAGTTTGGATACCCTTAGCCACAGATGACCGAATTTTGCGAATGCGTTTCAATGATAAATTTATGGTTATTACCGCATATTAGCGTGTTTGCTGTGTGTTATTGTTATTATGCAAAAGAGAAGAGTAATTATCTAAATGATGGTATCAGGCGTTACTTTGCGGAAATCCATGACTTATAAATATACAATAAAATATTTAGCGTTAATTAAATATTAGACGCGATAATAATATTACGCGCGTCCAAGCGGTCGACGAGTCAACATCACCTGAGGATGCCCCGTGGAGGGGCGAAACACGTGTCGTATCGGTTTGTTTTGCTTGTGTGTTGCATGTTATTAATCGCACCTTCTGCATTTGCATATATTTGAGGGCGGGAGGGCGGTGCTGCATACTGCATTCAGGTTTGATAAACTGTTTTTCGCGGAATTAACACTAAATATTTTATTGTATATTTATAGAAATTATCTATCTAATGATGCCTCATGGATCTAGTGGTGGCAAGCTCGACTGCTGATCGTGAGGCCCTGGGTTCGATCACCAGGTCAAGCAAAGTGTTATTGGGTTTTTCTGTGTGTAATTCCTCTGTAGCAGCCCGGAATTTGGATTTGTGCCCGGTTGATGACAATAGGCTCGCCCCCTATTACATGGGACTTAAACATAACGGCGAAATGAGGGTATTACTATACACCTCTGCCCAACCCTTCAAGGAATACCGGCGTGATGTTATTTTAGAAAAGAAATATAGTCTGGTTATGTTTAGACAAAAAATTGATATAAAAGTGACCTATTCGAGAAAGACTGATTATGCTGACGAGAAAAAAGGTATGGTAACTGTCCAAAAACGATCTGCTAAAGTAAACCTTTGTCATTTACCTAAAGTTCACTAATGACGGTTCCAGATTCAATGTGATGTAGAGCTTTTTATGGGATTTATTTGATTTTCCTGTATAGCGCCCCTATTCTAATTAAGCAACAGCTGATAATTCCGATAAAACATCGTTTTCATTTTGGATTCATTCTACGATTATACCTTTCTTTTAGATATTTAGCAAGAAAATAAACACATTAAACCAATAAACATACATCGAACCAAAAATGATACAAAACTGAAGCAATTACTTCACCAACATACACTTTATCGCACCAAAACCGATAAAATAACGTTACAACGAAATAGATAACGTTAAAATAAAGACATAACTCAAAGAATGGTAGAACCGAAAGGGTATTCTATATTAATTAACGTCGTATCCAAAGGCGACGAAGACAAATGCAAGGGCCTCTCGTAATGTATTTTTCGGGCCGAACTTGGACAAAACAAATGATAATCGGGAAAGAATGAAGTCAACATTAATGAGGTCTAATTAATTATAGCGTGTATACGTGAAATGGGCGGAGCGGTGTGGTAAGTAGCAATCGTTATCGCTTTAAATAAAGAGATAGGGGACTGAGATTAAATGGGATCTGAAAGATGTGAACTTTCTTTGAACAAAGAGAAACAGATATCTTAACGCCCCCTATGTATGTTGGACAAGACATGCCGTCTTGAGAATTACGTCAGTCGTTCTGTGCACTTGAGGTACATACAAAGTGAATAGAATACTTTTAGAATGCGCAACGAATTCCGCGAAACTTGATACCTTCAGTAACATCCCCTGAAGTTATTGTAGTAACAGTTACGTAAAATAACGTTACCTACATTACGTTTTTCTCTAATAAATGTAAATTTATTTTGTTAACATTTACGTTGATATTATTGAATTTTGTGAAATAGTTCTATGGTTTTTAAACGTAGTCGCATTGGGCTAAGGAAAATTTATGCAACGTAATTTTAATGTAACGGTTACCCTACTGTTATAATAACCTCAGGGGATGTTGATGGGTTCCAAGTTTCGATGTAATTATTCTGTAAATATTAGGTAGGTACAACATAAAATACCGGTACAAATACTTAATGTTAATAATCTGCAAGTTATCAAGAAAACAAACAAAGGTCGTAATAAATCGAATCAGGTCAATTAATGGTAATAAAAAGATTAATAAAACAACGCAGAAACATTCAAATATAGAACATTCCAAAACTAAATCAAAATAACAAAACAACATCGCGTCTATAACTTCAAAACGTTATCTAATCTGTACCAGAACTTTACAATGGACAACAGTGCCAACTTGATGGATGGCCAACGGGGATGGCTGTGACGTCAGCAGGGGAACATCTTATTGTGTTTATTTCTTATCCAAGCAATTCCTTAAAACTTCCGAATAAACCGCTGAAGGATTAGAGATAAAGGGCTTATTGTGACGTCACAATGGATTGGACAGGACGATTCAATCTTCGAATTGTCTTTGTGGGGAAATGATTTTCCAATTATACCTTTATTAATGATTCAAAATGTAATTGTTCAGATGAATTTTCGATTAAAATTGTATTGATTAATTTTCGTGATGGTGTGGAAATGACATAAGATGTCGAGTTTAGTGTGAGGCGATATTACTGAAGAAAATGCCTTACAAATTGTTTGCCATCTACTGCTTCGCCTTTTTTATTTTATAGGCTCTCAAAGATATTTCAATGTCCGAGCTTCAATTAAAAGCGACATGTTTTTAAAATATGATCATGGCGCTTACCGCCTCATCGTCGCAATTATTGAGAAAATAAATTAACTGAACAATACAGATATATATAAGTATCTCCTGCTCACGGTATGTATATGATATAAATCTGATAGTCATTGTTTAAGCACATAAGTTAATTAATTTATAGTTACTTATAGTATTTCTATGATAGTGCTAATCGTATTTAATTAACGTAAGTATTATAATTATAGAACACTAGCTGTGCCCTCACGGCTCCGCCCGCGTAAGAACTTTTATTCCAGTAATAAATATAGCCTATGTTACTCAGTGATAATGTAGCTTTCTAACGGCAAAATAATTTTTGATATCGGTCCAGTAGTTTTTAGTTTATTCATTACATACAAAAATGCAAATCTTTCCTCTTTATAATATTAGTATAGATAACACGAAAGATTTTGATTAAAAGTAGTCTGAATAAATTATTAGATAGAGACACACCTTTAATAATTATACTAAAATATGTTGTGTAACATATTTAAACCATACAAAAGGCTTGATTGACATGAATGAATTACGGATCACAATTTGCAGTCTACAGTAATTACTCCATGCTGGCGCCTATTTATTAGTGAATAGTACCGAGGCGCGTTGTAATTGCAGCGCGAGTTTTTATAGGCGTTTTTCTTTTGACACGCATCTGATTACGGTAACGATCTTTCGTGTCAGGGAACAATCTGTTTGATAATTAAAGTTCGAAGAAAACAAAGGTTATTTTCATAACACTATTATATCATATTTAAAGATACTAATTAGAATATTGGGAAAATAGTACCTAATCTGTTACGTAGCATAACATAATTAGCACATTACTGTCCCATTGCTGGGAATGGGCCTGTTCTTATAATGAGAAGGGTTTAGGCCTTAGTCCACCACACTGGCCTGGTGGGAGTTGTGAACTACACATACCATCGAGAACTTTATGGAGCCTTCTCAGGTGTACAGGTTTCCTCACGATGTTTTCCCTTCAACGTTAACGCAAGTAATAATCAAATTCTGATCCGCACATGAATTCGAGAAGTCAGAGTTACGGGCCGGTATCAAACTCAGATCCTCCTGCATGGAAAGCAAGCGTTCAACCGCTTAACCATCACTGCTTATTTCATTTTGATGTGACGTAGGTATTACGGTGGACGCACACTTATCAGAGCCAAAGGAAGCGAAAGAGCCGAAAGAATCGAATTTTAGAATTACTTGTATGAAATCCTATGAAACCTCGCATACTTATCCGCGCCGAATCGTCCGATTCGGATAAGTGTGCGAGGTTTCATAGGATTTCATACATGTAATTCTAAAATTCGATTCTTTCGGCTCTTTCGCTTCCTTCGGCTCTGATAAGTGTGCGTTCACCTCCATTGTAGGTCCTGAATTTTAAGATATTTGTCGTTTAAATTACATTATCGTTTAATACCTACGCCCAGTTATGTTTAAGCGGCCCCAATTTACTTATTTCAGACAGTAACCAAATTCAGTCTAACAAAAAAGGTGAAAAAAAAAACAGGGCCTCATTGCGTGCCTCTACACGTTTTATCATTGTTAATTTTTTATTTAAATTCCCACAATGGCGACGAAATTCCCACATGAACCGCCGAAAACACCATTTGTTTTTCCTAAGTCCAAGTCGTTAATTTCCTAATTACAGTTTCGAAATAAAAGCGTGTTTTTGTTCGTCCCGTCCCTTCCGTGGGGCGGTACATTCCCGGCCGGAAGGTTAATGGAAGAAAAAATACGCTGTACAAATTTGCATAACATTTTTCTCTGTCTCCCACCAAAATTAAGTCCTCTGGCCCTGCATCTACAGCTTTGTTTAAATTACCGAAGTGAATTTCGTGATTCGCTTGTAATATTCAATTTTATGTTTGCTTCTCGCTGTTTCTTCTTTCTTTCTCTGAATTCTTTGGATTAATATTTTTTATGATAAAGCTTGTGGCGAAATTATTTGCTTACCTCTGTTTATGTTTACATTTAACAAAATAAATGCTTGGTTTACGCGCTGTGCTGATTTAAATGTTTCATGAAATGTTTCTTTTCATTTATATTTTGTTTTTTTTCTTGACCCATTTAATTAAAATCAGCATCAGCGTCATAATTTGAGTTGCTATGAACACCGACGCCTATTTATGTATTTATTTAACAATTTCTCACATTTAAAAATGTGTTTAAAAAAGATTAACCTCTTGAGAATTATAAAGGCTTATAGTAATATTAAATAACTCCATTCACACTTTCAAGTACTGATGATAATAAATAACTAAGCGAGTGTCAGAGGAAGTTATCGATACAGTCTGGCAAGTTGAAACTGGCGTAGGCCCTATGGGAAATCTGCAATCTTGGCCTTCCGCTAACAAAGTTTTCAACTAAAATCCTATTGTGTTCTCTGTCGTGGGGGAGCACACTTGATTAGTACTATGAAGACTTCAAAGTTGATGCCAAACCATGTTATCAGACAACCTGTTAAAAACTTTAAGTAAGCTTAAGTAGCTCTGATTAATTAGATGTGGAAGTAGTCAAGACATGCAAGTTTTCGTTTGTACGCTTTTTGGGGAAATGTTCTGGGGAAATTGGAGTTTTTATATTTAATATGTAGGTACAAAGTAAGGAAGGAGGTTTCCACAAAAAGGTCTTGGTTATCAAGCGATGTATGTCGGTCAAAATTAAGAATATTTTTTGGGATAATCATTAGATCTGGATTTGAACACAAGAGAGTTCGAACAATATTTATCGAAGAATATTTTTTGGGATAATCATTAGATCTGGATTTGAACACAAGAGAGTTCGAACACAGAATTATGGCTTCAACATAGTTGGATTTGAAATTTTCGCAAGTCCCACCACAACGGTAATGCATAATAGATACACAGGGTGTAAACGAAATCATGTAATTCCTTCAAACCTCGTGATGTACTGCTGACATAGGTTAACCCTGAACGGTATAGAATTAGGATTCAATAAAAAAAAACAAGAAGTAAACATGACTGTGTTCTTAAAGTGAGGCATTTTAGCGCCCCAAGTTAAATGACGGCACGGCGAGCGATAACCGCGCAATTTGCTCGGGGCGCTAAAATGCCTCACGTTAAAAACACGTAATTTATGTACTTCTTGTAATATTTTTTTTTATTGAATTTTAACGTGTCTATTGCAGGGTTAATATATGTCAGCAGTACATCACGAGGTTTGAAGGAATTACATGATTTCATTTACAACCTGAATTTTAAGATTTGTCCTTAAGAAAAGATACCGAAAAACATGGCACGTGAGCACACTAAACATTTTTTTAACAAAAATATGAGAGGGGAGCCCCAAGCAATAAACTCTCTACCAATATCAAAATAAATGCAGAACGTGAAAAAAAAAATTGTTTCATAAAAAGTCTTGACATATCTGAATGAAGAGGGAGCCAGTGAATGATCCCTAAATGAATAGGGTCTGCCAAAGAACAAAGCAATGTTGGATAAGAAATTGTAATAAACGCAGAAAGGTCTCATTTTTACTACAACTGTGAAGATAACAGCTGAGTCGGTGCAGACATCAAAGTCTAAGTAAATGGTAATAATATTCATTTGATAAAGTACTTTTCATTATTAAAAATGGAAATGCCTAATATTTGTTCTTTGTTAATATCTGTCTTAGCTTTAGCACTATTTTTGATATTGAGCAAGATTCTACGAATAGGTAGGTACTTATAACAATTCTAATTCTTTAAATTTTTATTAGAACTGCTCCTAATAAGAAACATTGGGATAAAAAAAACACGAGGTAGCAGCGAACAACTGCAAGCAGGCAGTTCATTATACAGGGTGTAAACGAAATCATGTAATTCCTTCAAACTTCGTGACGTACTGCTGACATAGATTAACCCTGCAAGGGATATATTTAGAAACAATAAAAAAAAAACTAAAAGTAAACATGTGTTCTTAACGTGAGGCAGTTTAGCGCCTCGAGCGAATTGCACGGTATCGTTCGCCGCGCGGTCATCTAACTCGGGGCGCTAAAATGCCTCACGTTAAGAACACAATCATGTTTACTACTTGTAATTTTTTTAAAATTATATCCAAATTATCCCGTGCAGGGTTAATCTATGTCAGCAGTACGTCACGAGGTTTGAAGGAATTACATGATATCGTTTATACCCTGTATAGATAATACTTGCCAATACTTCACTAGAAAAGGATGTACCTACTTAGGTAGTAAAGCTAAATAAGGCATATCTACTATCACCTCTACTATAAACTGCCTCGTTGGTCTAGTGGTGGCAAGCATGATTGCTGATCGTGAGATCCTGGGTGCGATCCTCAGATCGGGCAAAGTGTTATTGGGTTTTTCCGTTTGGAAGTCCTCAGTAGCAGCCCGGAGTTTGTATTTGTGCCCGGTTGATGGCGATAGGCTCGCCCCCTATTACATGAAACTTAAACATAACGGCGAAATGAGGGTGTTACTATAAACCTCTGCCTATCCCTTCGGGGAATACAGGCGTGATATGTTTAAGTACTATCACCCTATCATATGCATTAAAATATGAATATAGGCCAAACCACATATGATTTTAATACACGATAACTAAACCATTTTGTTAAACAAACACATGCATCGTACCATCGCTATAATGATCTCATAACCCTCATTAATAACGACGATATTAATTCCTATATGACCTTTGTTTACCCTTATAACTTTGCAATTTGCCAGGCGAAGCAATCGCGCGATACGCCCGCGATACGTATCAAACGCTCCCCCGCGCATTGTAAACGAAGCACCGATTTGGCAAACGAAAATATGGCCGCGATACGAAATACGGGAATACGTTAACAGTCCGTTAGGGAATTTTTCTTGTTACCAGATTTAGATTATATCTCAAACGATATGTTAGCAATTACGTTTTTCGTTTAAATGTGTCTTCAGGAGATGAGGAAATAAGAGGAAGGAATTAATGGATTGTTTTGCCGCATGTAGACTTCAATCGTTATGCATACATTTTGATTTCCATCTGAGTAGATTAGAAAACGTAACTAAAGAAACAAAATTTTACCGGGATAATTTTAATAAGGTAGGTACCTATCAAAACTAAGCCAGTGTAACTTTAGGATATCGGCATTGCCCTGCTACTGGGTTGCGGAGGCCTGATGGCAGTCGCTCCGTGTAAAATACTGGTATTCAGCCGCATCTGGTTAGACTGGAAGCTGACCCGAACATAGTTGGGAAAAGGCAAGGCAGAACGAACCTATCAAAACTAAGCCACTAAGGAATTGCAAAATCCAACTTATATGTACCTTTAGATAACATAGATTCTCTAAGGGGAGCTGCAGAGTTCAGATGGCAGTCAGTTTGTGTAAAATCAGAGTTTATACGACAGCCATGAGAAAGATCTATTTGAGAACTGTGAAGACCACATCATTAACTTAACCTAAACGCAAGTACTATTTTTTATTCTGCGCTTATCGTCTGAATATTATTTGACATGGAGTCACACGTTCCTTTCTCCCTAACCAAACTGTAATTGGTGGAAAACCTACAGAACTGGCGTTCTGCTCACCCCACAATCAATTCTTCAGTAATTAATTAGTTTATTCAATTTAGGAGGGTGTTTATCCGCTGCCTAATCAGATTAATAATCAGGTTATCGCACCAACGTCAGCTGCATCATCAGATTTTGTATGAACAATATGTTTTACAATGAGCATTCAAAGTACCTTATTGTACCTACTGTATCTTGTTCATTGTCTGTAATGTAAGTGGAAATTATATTGTCTTATTTCCTAACGTCAATTCTTACTTTACATACATACCTACATCAATTTAATTCATTAAACAATGACTCCTCTCAGAAGTAAAATCCTACTTTGATCGTTGTGTCCAGTAGCTATATTTTGTTCAGCTTTGCTACGCTTCAACGAAGTGACAACCTAATGTACTTCTTCTATCTAGTCGATGGCTCTCCTTATATTTATTCAGCCCAATATGTTGCCACGCGGGCAGTGCATCCGTTAGAGTTCATCAACTCCTTCCTCGTGAATCAGAACACGTGGGCCATGGTTTTAGCGCAATACCAAATTCACACGCCCGAACCGTCTGTAAAACCCTAATAGTCTTTATTTTCCATTCAACTGCTTGTATAGGTCCTTACGGACCGCTTCCTGGTAATCGGGCATTTTATTGCAGAGTAACTACACAGCAGAACAACTAAACAGCAGTGATAGCCTAGTGGTGTGACCGTCGGACTGCCAAGTCATAGTTCACGAATTCGAACACAAGACACGCACCTCTGACTTTTCGGATTTATGTGGATATTGTATAATTAATTATCACTTGCTTAAAAATGGTGTAAGAAAACATTGTGAGGAAACCGGCATGCCTGAGAGATATTTCTCGACGGCATGTGAAGCCAAGTCAGAGGCCCATGGGCGACATAAACTCTGACACCAGGTTAGTCATTACCCACACGAAAAGAAGAAGAAGAACTACACTCGGGAGGAATGAAACCGGGTCTCCAACATAAACTTTGGAAAACATTGTTAAATATTGTTTAACATTTTAACATTGTTTTGTTGATGTAGGTGACCCGGATTCATTGCTCCTGAGTGTAGGTACAAATAAATCGTTTTATACCCTATCTACGCTACCTTAGGTATTATAAAGTAAATCATCTCCAATATAAGTATCTATTTGACCATGAACAAGATCACCTGGACCGTGTCAATCACCTGCATCTTTGAAAGTAAGATGGTGCCACTTATGGTCATGTCACATTCTTGCATAGGTTTGGGCAATTAAAACTGCATTTTTGTTAGATTTATGATCAGAATTTTAATATTGAATGTGAAATTCTGAGTCATGTTCTAAATATTTATTTAATAGAGAAGATTGTATCATCTTTATTGTTTATTAGCTGTGTCCTCACGGCTCCGCCCGTAGCCTATGTTACTCTGTGATAATGTAGCTTTCTAAGGCCAAAATATTTTTTGAAATAGGTCCAGTAGTTTTTAAGTTTATTCATTACATACAAAAATACAAATCTTTCCTCTTTATAATATTAGTATAGATATAGATTGATCATTAAGTTTTTCTGGTTATGTAATTAATGCAACATTACATAATATCACGCCTGTATTCCCCCGAAGGGACGGGCAGAGGTGTATAGTAATACCCTTATTTCGCCGTTATGTTTAAGTCCTATGTACCAAATAGGGTGCGAGCCTATTGCCATCAATTGGGCACAGATCCATGCTTCGGGCTGCTACCGAGGAATTCCATACGGAAAAACCCAATAACACTTTGCCCGACCTGGGGATCGAATCTAGGACCTCACGATCAGCAGTCGTGGTTCCCACCACTAGACGAACAAGGCAGTTATGTAACTAATATTGTGTTTTAATTTGAATACAGCTCTAAGAAAAAAGTGACAAATCTATTTATAATTATAATATAAGGCCGTATGGGATAATTAAGGTAAATCACCTTTCACCTTTTTATTATTCTAGCATCAGTACCTACCATTTTTTTTCCAAATTTCCTATACCTACTTCATTTTTGAATCCTCTTAGCCTTTTCCCAATTATCTTGGGGTCAGCTTCCAGTCTAACCAGATGCAGCTGAATACCAGTATTTTACACGGAGCGACTGCCATCAGACCTCCGCAACCCAGTAACTGGGCAATGCCGATACCCTAAGGTTAAACCGTGTGTCAGACTTTCGGGCTTCTGACTACCCGTAACGACTGTCATAGGTATTCGTATGACACCCGGGACCGACGGCTTAACGTGCTCTCCGAGGCACGGAGGGGTCTCGATGTGTAACAAATGGTCACCCATCCACGCACTGACCGCGGCAAGCGCAGCTTAACCTCGCAAATCTTACGATCGGCGCGGTTGTTATTTAGCCACGAGCCCCTCACCTACTTCATTTTTGAATAATCAAAAAAAAAACTTTTAAGATAAACGGTTTTATGTTGCAGAATCTGCACCATCAGGATTTGAGAATTGAAGGTTAAAATTATTATAATGTTGTATTGTCATGGAAATTGAATTTGTGAGCGAAGGTTCAGGAGAATCGGTTAATAGGCATAGTTAAAAAATCTGTCGCAAGATTTGAAACAAACAAATATACGAAGTGAAGGGAATTAACACCATAAAAACATAGGAGTTGTTTATTATTAGTCACAGAGCAAACAGTCTAGATCTCGCCTACGGGCGGTGTTTGGACCTTTAGGAATTTTAACAATCCTAAAGAGAAAGCGAAATTCAAAATAAACATACTTCCATAGCTCTGTAGTCATTCAAGTAACGTGACAATGAATATTTAACATAATTACGAGAAGATAATATATAAAGAAGGATCTAAATAGAAAATTATAATACCTACAGTATTGTCTTCACAAAGCAAGATGAAGTACATACACACAAAGCCTTTCTTAACGATGAAATTGTAACAAAGGTGTACCTACGTGTCGCAGTACAGATGCAAATTCAGTCAAAGAACATTGTTTACCATTTAAATTCAGTTAAGTTTCTGAAAGATTTAACAAACTCTTTATATAATAAAACATAACATCACGCCTGGTACTCCCCGAAGGGTTCGGCACAGGTGTTTTTAGTACACCCTCGTTTCGCCAGTTATGTTTAAGTCCTATCTAATAGGGGGCGAGCCATTGTCATTAACCGGGCACAAATCCAAACTCCGAGCTGGTACCGAGGAATTTCTAATGAAATAACTCAATAACACCTTGCCCGACCTGGGGATCGAACCCAGGACCCCATACTCAGCAGTCGCACTTGCGACCGCTAGACCAACGAGGCAGTAGACCAACTTTTTTTCGTCTTTAAGTCACCAATGACGGTTGTAACATGAACTAGTCAGCGTAGAGAAAACACGCATACATACAGGCTATGTTAAGGCTATGCGGCTAAAGTGTCCTTAGAACGTGGCTGATTCTTATGATTTACCGAACTTTAATGTTTTTTTTTTTAGAAACATTGCCCCACACTAGGATTTCTCCTATATCGTGGGTGCGTTTACAGACACAAATCTTCACATGCACAAACATGACCCGGAAGTATCTGTAGGCCATACAAATAATTGTTCCGTGCGGGAATCGAACTCACGACCCGTAGCGCAGAAGCCATCGCTCAGGCACTGCACCAAACGTGTCGTCGATTAAAATTAACACTCTACTATATTTACCAATAATGAAGCAAAGGCCCCCCATAACTTTGCATAGTACACCCTCCCATTAGTTAGTACCTATCACACTAAAATCTAGCCTTACAAGTCTATTTATATGCCAAGTTCCAAGTGCCAAGCTACTGTTGCCAAGTGCCAACAGAAACTCTTCCGTAAACGAACTCCAGCTGTGAGCCACCTGCACCATCAAACTATAAATATTCAGCCAGAAAAACAAGTATAGATTGACGTAACTATTTCATCCAAACATAATATTTAGTCTTCCATCGGTTATTCTTCCTTTATTAATTAAATATACATCTTTACATAATATAAAACAAACTCGCTCCCGCTGTCTGTACGCTTAGATGTTTTAAACTACGCAACGGATTTTAATGCAGTTTTCAGCAATAGATAGATCGGTTCAAGGGGAAGGTTTATATGCCTTACATTAGTATCTACATTGCAACCGTGCGAAGCCGGGGCGGGTCACTAGTATTATATAAAATACATTTTTAAATATTAAAAGAAAAAAATATATATATATAAAAATAATAGCTCACAGGCATCGGGAACAGGGTATAAGCTACAGGTGGTCAGGGCCTCAGAGAGAGGAACCTCCTAACAATACGCACTGTATCAGGCCCTTGATCCAGCCGCTCAACGAGAACCTCATCAGATGTTGATCGAAGCTCTTGCCCGTTACAAACCGGCACAACGACTGCTGTATTAACCCCCCATATATCGACAACCTCGGTTGATTATTAATTTTTCTAAAGTTGATGTCACATTACCTCGTTCAAATTCCGTTCACACATTTCAAACTTAAACGGTTATCAACGCAGACATTTCACGCAATCACGGAATTGTTCTACCTAACTGCAACACTCATAAAGAGTATAATTCCGATAAAGTCAGAACCACGAAAGCTTTAATGCGTACATTTGTAATCAGAGGCGCGTTCTAACAAACTTGGTAATAAACATGTAAACTAACTTTAAATCTGCCAAGTAACTTAGTTTGCGTACCTTGTGACTACTAATTTTATTCTAAAATTGATCATTAAAATAGAATGAAACTGCCTCGTTGGTCTACTGGTAGCAAGCGTGACTGCTCATCGTGAGGTTCTGGGTTCGATCCCCAGATCGGGCCAAGTGTTATTGGGTTTTCCCGTGTGGAATTCCTCAGTAGCAACCCAGCTTTTGGAATTGTGCCCGGTTGATGGCAACAGTCTCGCCCCCTATTACATGGACCTTATACATAACGGCAAAATAAGGGTGTTACTATACACCTCTGCCTTAGCCGTCGGGGAATATAGGCGTGATGTTATGTTATATTATAGAATATACCTTTGATGTAATATGGTTTTTATATGGAGTACTTGTATGGATACGCGTTATTAATTTGGTTCCTAATAAAAATGACAATCATTAACTTGATCTCGTAATTCCATTCCGTCGACGGATCCTAAAGTGACCATAAAATAAGTAAATTAATAAATATTCTGCCTAGCTTTATCCCAACTATGTTGGGGTCAGCTTCCATTCTAACCAGATGCGGGTGAATACCAGGATTTTACACGAAGCGACTGCCATCGGACCTCCGCAACCCATTAACTGGGCAATGCCGATATCCTAAGTTTAGACCGGTTGTCAGACTTTCGGGCTTCTGACTACCCGTAACGACTGTCATACACCCGGGACCGACGCGGCGACGGTTTAACGTGCTAAAAACTTAACGAATATACCCCTCTATTTATAAGCGTTATGTCATTTCTATGTATATTTTTAATCCAGCGTGAAAAAGTAATAAAAGGTGAATTCAACCGTGTTATAAAAGATTACTGGCGTTACAAAAAGACAAAAAAAGTTTGAAACAAATATAGATCCGCATTTTTAGTATCCAGAGTCATCACAATTTCATTAAGTTTAAAGGTCAAAATTCCTATAATAATTAATAGCCGTCTAAACGTCAACAGAAGTATGTCTTTTGAATATTTTTACGTACATACATTTGCATACTTTTATTTAAAAAAAAAAACTTATTATCAAATCTTTTTACGTAAGATCGTTTAGTATAAAATATTTTTTCTAAAATATATTTGGCTTCTGAATTTAAATTCATAAGTCTTATGTCTATGAAGTGCTTATAATCGAATCTACACTGGAGTGTTGAAAATATGTTAAAAAAAATACTTGAAAATAGCTGCTAAATCTATTCTAGAGGAACAGAAAAAATAGAGTGTTTCGTGTTTTATAAAACACAACAATAACTTTACTAAAGTCTATAGAAAGACAACAGGTTCCTTCATTATGATTATTAAAATATATGGCAAAATTGAAATCAAAATAGCGTTTATTCAAAATAGGCTAAAGCCAATCAGGATTTTTTTAACATTGACAATAGAGACAGCCCCCAAAAGCGGCCGCCCTTCACCGTTTCCTATGAGCTAGAAAGAAGAAACGACAGTCACCAATCCCTTGGTAAACGTGGTACCTAAACATGCCAATTTTCCCTTAGGAACTTTGATTGTAGAGGTAATAGTAGGCCTATATTCTTTTATTCTCTAGCTAAAAGAAGAATTACAAATTATAATCTCTAATCATTGTTACAACTTTCATTTTCATTTAAAAACACCCTGTATATACAGCTTTATCAATAGTTATAATTCATAAATATTTAAAATCAGGTCAATCAGGAACTGACAAGCGTCTTATCTCTAGTAAAAAGACATAATTGGTTAATTGACGAATAAATTAATAAAAGTTATTAACAAATTAACGACGATGCCAACTAAATTGCATATTCATAAAATTTTAATCTTAGCAACCAATTGGAGTTATTAAATGGCAATAAAGTCATTTTACGAGTTATGACGGATTGTTTTTTTAATATTTTGAATTTATGTTGAATGAGATCATACTACCTATATGACTCTGATAGTTTCTTTTCATTTTCCTATACTTATAGGAAAATGAAATAAATGTACTTACAATTAAGTGATACCACACCGAATAATAATAATAACGTTTATTGGACAAAAGCAGAACTTAGCCTACTACAGTTTCAATACTAAAAACATAACATATAAGAGGCTTCTAACCTAAATGAACTCCTGATTTCCAAACTAGGTAACAACCTGTATCTTTGAAATCAGTGCTCTTCCAATGAATATAACAATCTTATATAAGGAGTAACTAAGATACATCAGTACTGAAAAAGTAAGACAACAATAAAATCATGTAAAAAAAAAAGAGAAACACAGTAACAAATAACAAATTATTGCGATAGTTAGGGATTATTTTACAGTTTGACGATTTTGAAAGTTATGATAAGTGTTGTGTTGTATAAGATGTAGGAGTGTTGTGAAGTGTAGTGTATTGTATACCTAGGTATTGTGTAACGTAACAACTTAGTTATTTCTGGACAAGTAGTAATTTTTTTGGTATTAGCATAGTCTAGATCAATGAGCCAATTTGTAACGTTGTTTTCAATTTGTGTTCGGTAAGGAGATACGTGTTTAGGATTCGATTAATTTTGTTGTAAAGATGGGCACCAAGAAAAGGGAAGAATCTCTGAGCAAATCTAGTGCGGCACGCTCTAGACATACCAACTGTATATTTTCTGTGCTACTGTAGAAATTCTAAGGGGTTATACTTTAAGGAACTATGCATTCTAAGGACTGTTTGTAGTATAAAAAGCTACCTCACCTTCAATACCTGACAGGTTTGATAAAGGCTGGTTGTGGGATGGAATAGGTACATAATAGTCTATATACCTAGTCTGGCCATAAATACTGTTACAATTAAAAATAAGAAAGATATTACATTTGAATTTGGAATCTGTCATTTTTATACGATTGTTCATTGGTCGTCTAGTGCCGATCTTAATCCGCTGGATTATGATTTATGGTCAGTTTTAGAGAGTACGGCTTGCTCTAAACGTCATGATAATTTGGAGTCCCTAAAACAATCCATACGATTGGCAGTGAAGAATTTTCCCATGGAAAGAGTGCGTGCTTCTATTGATAACTGGCCTCAACGTTTAAAGGACTGTATTGCAGCCAATGGACACCACTTCGAATAAGCTTTTTATATTTTAAATTGTTTTATATTTATGTATTAAACTAACACACTGTAAAAGTAATAAATATTATTTGCAATAAAAATAAAAATCTTCGTGACAATATTTATGGCAAGACAGGTATATAAAAGGAGAAGCTGACTGACTGACTGACTGATCTATCAACGCACAGCCTAAACGGCTGGGGTAAGAAACTTGAAATTTTGACGGTAGGTTCATTTTGTGACGTAAACATCCACTAAGAAGGGATTTCTCGAAATTCAACCCCTAAGGGGGTGAAATAGGGTTTTTAAGTTTGTATGTAAGTCCGTCATTTTTGAAGTAAGAAGCTTGAAATTAAATATTAAGGTTTTTGGTTAGAAATAAACGTACACCTGTTTGAGCATTTTTGGAAATTCAACCCTTAAAGGGGTGAAATAAGTGTTGAAAGTTTGTATGAGAAATCTGGTATTTTTGAAGTGAGAAACATGGAATTAAATATTCAGGCTTTTGGTAAGAAATAAACGTATAAGTGTTTAAGGGTTTTTGGAGATTCCACCCCTAAGAGGGTGAAATGGGGGGTTGAAGTTTGTATGTAAGTCCGTCGTTTTTGAAGTAAGAAAGATGAATTAAATATTATTAAGGTTTCTGGTTAGGAATAAATATACACATATTTGGAAATTCAACCTCTAAGGGGGTGAAATAAGTGTTGAAAGTTTGTATGAGAAATCTGGTACTTTTGAAGTAAGAAGCATGGGGAGAAACTGACCGACTGGCTGACTAATCTAGCAACGCACAGCCTAAACCGCTGGGGGTGATAAAAGACGGACGTTTGGATTTTAAAATGTCACTTTAAAATGGGCTTAACGAGGATTTCGAACTTCACGCAAGCGAAGCTGCGGGCAAAAGCTATAATAAATATAAACAAAATAATAATAATGAAACATAACATCACACTTTTATTCCCCGAAGGTTTCGGCAGAGGTTTTTTAGTACACCCTCGTTTCGCCAGTTATGTTTTAGTCCCATGTAATAGGGGGCGAGCCTTTTGCCATTAACCGAGCACAAATTCAGACTCCGGACTGTTACTGAGAAATTCCTAATGGAAAAACCCAATAACATTGCCCGACCTGGGGATCTCACCCCGGACCTCACGATCAGCAGTCGCGCTTGCCACCACTAGACCAACGAAGCAGTATTAAATTTAGAACTATTTTTTATTCGATAAATTAACTCTACTCGGGGCTCGTGGCCAATTACCTACCACGCGGATTATACGATTTGCGAGGTTAAGCTGTGCTTTCCGCGGTCAGTCCGTGGATGGGTGACAGTTCGTTACACATCGAGACCCCTCCGTACCTTGGAGAGCACGTTAAACAGTCGGTCCCGGGTGTCATACGAATACCTATGACAGTCGTTACGGGAAGTCAGAAGCCCGAAAGTCTGACAACCGGGCATTGCCCAGTAACTAACTTGCGGAGGTCTAATGGCAGGCGCTCCGTGTAAAATACTGGTATTCAGCCGCATCTGGTTAGACTGGAAGCTGACCCCAAAATAGGTGGGTGAAGACGGCGGTATATTCTATAAATAAACAAATGAAAAGTTAACTTTGATGAATAATTAAATGTCCATTTACGAAGCGTATTACCTACTAGCAATAAATTAGTACCAACATTGCACAGATTAGCGAAATATTTAGTCAACACATAAATCTGTAACGGCTTTTTTGGTTTTTATGTTAAAAATCAAAAGATTTATAATTTGCATGGCCTTGCACTGAACCTAAAAGCATATTTTACATTATTCATGGCTTTTTATTTTAGAGGCGGCGTTTTTGAAGTGTTTCCAGGTTTTATCTTGGAACTATAATGTATTTATAAGAATCGACACTATAAATTTTAGCTAATTGCCATATCAAACACTATTATACAACATGATATTGAGATTGAGATCATTCATCCATTTGGTAAGCTTGGCAATTGTAGCAAGGCCAGAAATATACATGACGTTCGTTCATTGTAGTAATGGCCAATGAGAAGGTCTTTTGGAGCTTAAATTGTGATGGTGATGCTGAATCGCCATACAAATTAATTGATTGTCAAAAAAATGCACAAAATGTCTAAAAATCTATTTTTTTTCTCACTGACGTGTTCCGTACTACCTAAAGTTTGATCGGGTCTAAATTGCCTTCAGTTTTCTCCATAATGTCCAAGACCCCAGTCTTTAAAATTGTCCTCGTGATATCTTCAAGAAGAGCCACAATGTTGTAAATAATATGTTTTCCATATTAATTTTATACAAACACTAGCTGTGTCCTCACGGCTCCGCCCGTGTAAGAAGTTTTATTCTAGTAATAAATATATGCCTATGTTACTCAATGATAATGTAGCTTTCTAACGGCAAAAGAATTTTTGAAATCGGTCCAGTAGTCTTTAAGTTTATTCGTTACATACAAAAATACAAATCTTTCCTATTTATAATATTAGTATAGAAAACCACGGTGAAACTGTTAGCCCTACTAGCCTAGCAAAAATTTAATAACTTATGCACGTGTAAAGTAATCGGAATTCAAGATCGTTTTGATACAAGATATCGCTGAAAACCACAGCAATAACTTACTGCTAACTTACTTAGAAATTATTTCACGTTAAGTTTTCCTTTATAAACCGGAATTTTGTGGTCTATTACGTAATTTTAATTATATTTAGTATTTATTATATTTATTTTAGTATTTAATAGTTTTTCTGACACTAGAAAACCTGGCACTGAGGGACCGGTCACTGGTACTAGCAGCTCATCGGTCAAAGACTAGCTAAGCAATAATTACCTATATATGGTCACCAACCCGCTTAACCAACATGGTGACTACGGGTATGACCTCTCATTTTCGGAGAGGACTATCTTCTTCTTCTTCTCTCGTATCGGTATGTGCTATATGAGGATAGCTCATGCCGTGGTGAAAATATCGCAAGGTAAGTCAGTAAAGTTGATAGTGGAGCTGACTGCCAAGGATGCGCTGAACATAGGCTTGAGTATCGTCACTCCAGCATTAAACTGTGACGGGCAAGGTCCTGATTCACAATTTCAGAACGAATAACTGAAAGTTTATCATAAAAATATCTATCAAACCGCCATATTTATCTTCCAGATAAGAGCTATCCGATAGTTAAGAAACAGGTCCTAATTTTATCATCAAAAGAAAAAAAAATATGTCTGTTAGGTTTGGGATAGTTCCAATACATTCTTAGTTTTATTCAAAGATCGAGACTGACAGAAACGAGATATTCTTGTTAACAAAGTGATATTAATACTTACTAACACAGCGTCAGACACGTTAAAGTCTTATTAAATCCGATAGCTTCACAAATTAGGTTTCTTATTGTTAATAATTTATTAAACAATAAATAATTTAGATAAGAGCGGTTATTAGTTTTCAAATTGTATCTAAATGAGTCATAGACCATAGACTACTGACGTCATCAAAGTGTAATGTCACTTTACAGTGATGCGGACGCATCCGTGAGTGACGCCGGTGTAATAACCGCGCATCTAAATTGACATTAAATTGTCTTTCCCTATAGCACTAGTGTTGTGTGCTTGCAAGGCTATGAATAGCCGTTGAAAGCCTTGCTCGTTGAAAAACAAAATGGGGAGGATAGAATATGTATGTGTGAGAAATTGCTTTAAGCGATAAGACCGCCATTTGTACTGTTATTAATAACGTGTACTCCTTCTGTTTTATTTCTTTTAGTGTACAATAAAGTATATCTATGTATCTATGTGTTTTTGTTTCAGGTAAGAAAAGCTTGCGGTGACAATGCCATCAACATTGGGAATACCTAATGTTGTTATACACTCTGACAACCTAAGACTAAAGCTTTGCTTGCCAAGGCTAAAATTCATGAAATGTTTTGTGGATCAAATTTCTAAAACATCATAATTATATAGGTATTAAAAAGCTGATTAATTATTTCCAATAATTTATTATTTTTAAACGAATCCTATTCTGTAATGGTACTTTTTATTATCTACATAATAATGATAAGTACGGAGAGACAAACTCCTACGTAAATAAAGTTTATTGACAGGCTCGCTAAATACTTAAATGCGTGCATGTCAACTGACGGAAAAGGAGGGCTTTCCCTACCTGTCAAACGTCTAGCATGAAAAAGTAGATCATCAATTTTCCTTTATACTTCTATCTTTCTATAAACAGATTGGAAAAAAGTTCTTCTATCAGAATAGATGAGAGATTTTTTTATGTGTAAATAAATGTTATTTCATAGTAATATCACTTTACATTATTATAATTATAATATTATACATAAACATGCTAACATGATGATGTAGTGACAAAAATTGAAAGGAGTATGCTTAGGTGGTTTGGCCATGTTGAGAGAATGAGTGAACGGCGATTAACAAAAGAAATTTATAAGGCGGATGTTAATGGGAACGCCGGTAGAGGACGTCCTAGAAGGACATACATCGATGTTATTGGTGATGTTCTTCACAAAGGTCAGGTGCGTAGTACTCTCAACCGGCGTGCGTGTATGACAAGATGTATGAATGTGGATGAAGCGAAAGGGGTATGTAAGAGTCGTAGCATGTGGCGTTCTATAGTTTCTGCCTACCCCCGTGGGAAAAAGGCGTGAGTTTATGTATGTGTATGTGTATGCTAACATAATTCTATCACGTGCACTTTTTTATTAATAAATGCAAAGCAGAACAAAATGGTATAACGGTTTTAGAAAACAAAAAATACTATGTCACCAGATGTGAATAAGTAATACCTATGTATTTTTCAGTAGTTTACAAATCTGCATATTTAATTACAGTGTTTTTAAACATAAATTGCCGACCTTCTAATAAAAGCAGACAGTTTTACATACAAACATTGCACGGCTATTAATAACCGGCTACCGTTGAACCAAAAATCGGGATAGCCGCAGACCACTAATAGTCATATCCACATCACTAAACTCGATGACTGCACGCATTGCTAGGGCGGACACGTCATCTCATTACCGGCTTTATTGCAATGTAAATGTAAATAATTGATGTTCACCACGCAGTGTTAGTAAATGGAGTGCTGCTACTCGTAATTAATAATACGCCTGTATTCTCCGAGCACGTACCGCCGCGGCGCCACACCACGCCGATGATGTATTCAGTTCCATGTAACAAGGGGAGAACATTTTGTTATTTCACAAGCACAATTCAAGTTTCAGGTTGTTACTGAAAATTTTCGTACAGAAAATGCCAATGAAACTTTTCTTCATCTGGGAAATGACCCGAAGACCCTAAACCAAAGTGGGGAACCGATAGTAAAAATATCGGCGGGGAAATATCTTTATTGACGATCGCCGTCGTCGCATCTTAAAATCGAATGCAACTCTCACGGCGATAAAAGCAGTATTTCTATTTATCTGTCTTGTCGTTTACATATATAGTAGGTATCACTCCATTAACTAACAACTCTGTGACACTCTGTATTACTGAACTATTCATAGAATACGCCACACCGAGCAGGGAGGACTTAGTCCACTGTCTGCGGACTTAGACGGCCGTAGGCGGTTGTCCCAAACGTCCCGAACAATTGTTCACTAATTGTTCCTACTTGCTCCCGTCAGCCCCAATAACAAGGATGTAACAAGAATTCTGACAACCTTGACATTTGAACTCGATTATATAATAGATGCTGATTTAATTAATATACTTTCGAAGATTGAATACTAGCTTTGAGATTGTCAGGCTTTTTGAATAAATCGATTCCGTTTATTGGCTTGTCGTCGGATAATCTTATAATCTGTTTCTATTTATGAAAATCGATATTAAACAGAAAACAACTTTTAGGTTAGCTAATTTTATTTGATTATAATATAACTGCTCCATTGGTCTAGTGATGGCAAGCGCAACTGCTGATCGTGAGGTCTTGGGTTCGATCCCCAGGTGGGGATGTGTGTGTTGTTGGGTTTTTCTGTGTCGGGAATTTCTCAGTAGCGTTTGTAGTAGTGTTTGGATTTGTGCCTGGTCGATGGCAATAGGCTCGCCCCCTAAATGGGACTAAAACATAACGGTGAAATAAAGGTGTTCCTTCGGGGAATACAGGCGTGATGGTATATTATGTTTTTATGTTTTAATAATATTCGGAACAAACTTTATGCTTCAAGTAAAAAATAAAGTAAATATAGAATTCTTTTGCAAGTAATCTTGGCAGGCTTAATGTTGAATCCGGCTGAAGCTCTGCTTTTCCTGTAAGTAAAAGAAAGAAGAGAGTTAATTCAATTCAATTTATTTATTGCAGCATCTGAATATGCACCCGCCCACCGCACTCTATTGCGTTGGTTGCCGTACCAGAACCTAAGCAATGAAATCACCTCCCGAGGCACCTCCGTGTCGTTCTCCAGCTTCTGCCACAGCTTGTCATAGCACATCAAATCGAAGGCTTTTGATAAATCGAGATAACATGCATAGACAGGTGTGCCCCGACCAGTATAGTACTGAACAGTCTGCTTGAGGCAGAGGATAGCAGTTTCAGTCGAAAGTTCTGGTCTGAACCCAAACTGGGCATCATGCAATTGAAGATGCTTTTCCAACTGCTTGTCAAGCAAACTGTCCAGCACCTTTACTATAACAGTAGCCAGAGAGATAGGTCTATAATTTGACATATCCGATGAGTCACCTGTTTTATTCTTTACGATCGGTATCACTGTAGTGTACGGCTGTACACTACAGTGATACCGATCGGGTAAGTAACTGTTACTAAAACAGAGGTTAAAGAACATCGATAGAACTCTAGGCAGGTGTATTCCCGCATACTTTAGGTGCTCGATGCTGAGATCATCGTGGCCAGGAGACTTGCCCCTATTGTTAAGTGTTTTACTTTAAATTTTGTGCCTGTTCCTTCCTACCATTTTCCTAGCCAGTAACGAAGGAATTTTATTTTTTATTTTTTCAATCAGTTTAATTATTTATTTATCTCAAACTGATTTCCCCACGAACGTTTCATAAAAACAGCAAGAATGTTGTAGATTAAGATTATTTATAAGTAGTGTAGGTACCTTACTACGAAATTTTTCACACCGTTAATTCAGCTGTCTCCCTTTCAGTCCTGTCGCAAGCAACGCCCTAAGCTGAGGTCTGAGTCCCATTAGGGATCACCCTTAGTGCTGTTGTTGCTAGCTAGTCATGATGTTAGTAGTAGTAGTTAGCTTAGGTTAAGTATTTCACTCTCGTCCCCATTGGTTGGATACCCTTCAAGTCTCGCGAATAACTGCGCAGTTACGTAGAAACGGTCCGCAAGACAATATATAAGCAGTCGAATAGGAAAAAAAAAACTACTAAATTTTTAATATTTTTATTCAGAAATCACGTAATAACCTACTTTGACATAAGCCTTACATAATATTTCTTAACAGAAACAGGTTAACAGGTAGGTTACAAGGTCTAGATAAAATACGACTACTTTTAATTATTAGATTTAGACTAAAATAAAATAACATAATTTATATTTAGTTAGTTCACTTAATTTGTCAAAAATGCTAATACTAAAGGATCTCAATATAAAATAAACAATTCTAATGAACTTGTAAAGGGAACAAAGTCTACAACGTGTTACATAATTCCCCAAGAAAAATGTAAATAATCAAGTAGTCTCGTATGGTTGTTGTCATTTACCTCTCAGAGGAAATTAGGTGAGAATGTAAATAACTTTCTGGGTTAGTCTACTCTTTAGTTTTATGTTTTCAGGGTTGCGTTTCAATGACAATTATTTTATGTTTTATCCAAATTCTTTTCTTTTTGGGGTCATACTACGGTTTTCAAATATTGCCAATAGACTCTTTACAAGGGACCTTTTAACCCCCTTTCGGCTTAAGGGGTATTTTTGTAACACGTTATATACATACATTTATAAATAATATTTTTTTGAACTATCTGTTGTTCTATCGTTGGAATCATATCGGCTGAAAAAAGTAAAGTTAAACTTTTAATCTTGTATGGCTAAAAGCCTCTGGGGTATGTTATACCTCCATTGGCTGGGTGTGTCCTGAGACAACTTGCCCCTGTATTGTTTGAAGTCTCACACAAAGCAGAGGTCATGATTTATTGGTTGTTTCGAAATTATGTTGTTTTCCGAATTCCACATGTGATTAGTAATAAGATATTGGCGATAGGCGATTGGGGATAGGTGTCTGCAGACACCTATCTCCAATCGCCATGTAACCGGCGATTGTTGATAGGCACTGGGTGCTGGTGATTGTTAATTGATGACAACTAATAGATGGTACATACATACATAAACTCACGCCTTTTTCCAGAAACTATAGAATGCCACATGCTACGACCCTTACATACTCTTTTCGTTTCATCCACATTCATACGTCTTGTTATTGGTGAAGTTTTTTCACAAAGAACAGGTGCGTAGTACTCTCACCCGGCGTGCGTATATGACCAGATGTATGAATTTGCGATTGGTACTTTTTTTTAAACTTTGCCCAACTAGGATTTTTCCTGCATCGTGGGTACGTTTACAGACACAAATCTTCACATAAACAAACGCCCAGACCCGGAACAACTATTTGTAGGCCTTACAAAT
Organism: Amphipyra berbera; assembly: GCA_910594945.2. Lineage (NCBI taxonomy): Eukaryota > Metazoa > Arthropoda > Insecta > Lepidoptera > Noctuidae > Amphipyra > Amphipyra berbera. The sequence continues at coordinate 8,557,966 of OU343122.1, read as the reverse complement.
ATTTAATGCGTGCGGGAATCGAATCTAAAATTCGTAGCGCAGAAGACAATCGCTCAGCCACTGCACCAAACGTGTCGTAATGGGTGATAGTTGATTTTTAATAGTGTGGATGAATAGATTCATGAATGAAGAAGAAACACAATGACTAAGGCTAGCCCACCAACATTAAGGTTAAACAACCATTTACTTGAAATAATTACTGGTACTTGAAAAACCGTAGTTTAACTAGAGAAATTATGTCGGTGAACCTTAGCCTAAGTTACGCGGCGTGCTGTAGTTTCTGCAAATCCTCATGGGAAAAAGGAGAACTATTTACTTATGTTAAAATTCATTAAACAACAAAACTATGTACCTACCTAATTTTATTAACAAGTATACATAAACATCTATATTGAGGGGTTCCTAGCTAAATAACAAACGCGCGGATAATACGATTTGCGAGGTTAAGCTGCACTTGCCGCGGTCAGTCCGTGGATGGGTGACCGTTCGTCACACATCGAGACCCTGCCGTCTTTCAGAGAGCATGTTAAGCAGTCGGTCCCGGGTGTCATACGGATACCTATTGGTGCGTCCAGACCTGACGAACGCGCCGCGAATGCGCCGCTCGCGAGCTGCGCGCGAGCGGCGCGCGGACGTCGCGCGAGTTTTTGTACGAACATGCGGCTCGCGAGCGGCTCCCGAGCGGCGCATTCGCGGCGCATTCGTCAGGTCTGGACGCACCATTGGACAGTCATTACTGGAAGTCAGAAGCCCGAAAGTCTGACAACTGGTCTAACCTTAGGATATCGGCGTTGCCCAGTAACTGGGTTGCAGAGGTCTGATGGCAGTCGCTTCTTGTTAAATACTGGTATTCAGCCGCATCTGGTTAGACTGAAAGCTAACCCCAAAATAGTTGGGAAAAAGCTAGGCAGAAGAGAACATAAACATCGATAGGTATACCTATGTACTTGACGAGTACAAGTGTAAAATGAAAAGAAGCTCGCCCCCTATTACATGGGACTTAAACATAACTGGCGAAACGAGGGTGTACTAAAACACCTCTGCCGAACCCTTCGGGGAATACAAGGCGTGATGTTATATTATGTTATTAAATAATTTAGAACGAAAGACTAAAAAAAAATCATAAGACAATGATTAAAAGAAAATAATAATTCTGGTAACGATATTTATTTCTGGGTATCAGCAAGAAATCTTTCCTTCTCTCATCTCAAAATACTAAGTATAATATTAATTGCGTAGTGGGTAGTTCGCGAGATGAGAGGTTATTAAAAAATATGAATATGCACTGAAAACTATCAAAATCAAAGCTACTGCTATTGCGAACATGTTTTCCTATTAGGGTACCGTAAAATCGGAATATTTGGGAACTGCCGAGCTAATTGGCATGAACATGTCATTGAAGATGTATCAATTATTTTTATAATTTTTTGAAATTTCCATTAGAGAAATACTCAATAATTTAGAAATCGTAAATGCACAGCACCTGTTGCCATAATGGTTTAAGAAGCACATTCTTTAACTGAATTCCAATTAGTCACGTAATTTTCCAATATCCATATTTTACCGCTACTAATTATTAGTTCAATAAAACAATAACGTCCAACGCATTCCACATGACAGACGAGCCTAACCAGCAAATCCATTGAAGAAAACAAAACCAAATGAAGTGCCAACATAATAGTAAACGCTCACAGTTGGCACGCCTGATCCCGCCGGAACCGGATGCCGTGTTAATTGGATATGTCAGATGCCTCTGGCTTTCACGCCCCGAGATAGTTTCCCTAGTTGTGCTTACAAGACATTAATTATTAGGAACTCGTCTGTATGCTGTCACTACATGAAAAGCGGAATCGTGAGTTGTTTTCGAATTAAAATGGTGTTTGGGGTTCATTGATCTTTGAAACGACTTCTTGGCTAATGGGGAACAGAGAATTTAATTCGCACTATCAAAAATTACTTATGTGAAATAGTTTTCACTTATTCAAATATATTAGGTCCCCACCTATGAAATCAGCGTTTTGTATGGAGAATTTTAAAGAAGTTGCATTTCTCATACTAACATTTTCTTAATTTATTTAACAACTATGAACACTAGTGTTTTAAAACTTTTATGCACTAATGTTTAAAAACTAAGACAACGTATGCCACTTAGATTATGCGACAAAAATAAATGTTGACTAAGTTAAAACAAAAATAGTGGTCATTTCTGCTAACAAAAAGAGGAGTCATTTTTAAGGTATTATTTATGTTTAGAAAACTATAACTAATAAGGTTTTTTTACTATTGGTAGTTGGCTATGATGGTCATTATTCGGTATAATATCAAGCAATTGATGAATATTTTAAATCATAGCAGTGACGAGGATCTCTATTTGTGAGAAAAAAACGCCAATTTCATAGGTGGGGACCTAATAAATAACTAGCTGTGTCTTCACGGCTCCGCCCGTAGCCTATGTTACTCTGTGATAATGTAGCTTTCTAACGGCAAAAGAATTTTTGAAATCGGTCCAGTAGTTTTTAAGTTTTTCGTTACATACAAAAATACAAATCTTTCCTCTTTATAACATTATTAGTATATTTAGTATTAGTACCTATGGATTTATTTCAGAAAAAAGAAAATTATTTTATTTTTTGTGTGTACGAGGTTTAGGTTTTAACGTTACTTGTTTGTTTTACATTTTTTTATGTATGTAATTTTTTAATATTTAATGTTATTTTTAAGTAATAAAATAGGACGTACGTATGAGGCTTGCATAGTCGCGAAAAAGTGAATTATTTGTCTTGTCATTGCACTGATTTGATGTCAAGGTCATATTAGTATATAATTCTGGTAGAAAACAAACCAACACTCGGGAGAAAATGAATCCGGGTCAACAACATAAACAAAATAATGTTTTTCGAGATATTATGATTGATATTGATGACCCGGATTCATTGCTCCGGAGTGAAGATATACTTACGAACTTATAAGGTGAACTCCCTCTACATCATCGTTCGTTCATAAAATAGAACAAAATAAAATAGGTTTTTCCATTGCTCATAAACTATGATATCATAACAAAATGTCAATACACAGTTACGATCTCAACCTACAAAAATATAATAAAAGGAGCTTCAAATGGTGTCAGTGTACTTTGTCTGATGCAGAATGCTGCCCACCCCGTCAGCAAACAAACGATAGATCAATCGTGAAGATTATTGACCGATAACCCCATTCTGATAATTTATAACTGTAATAAAAAGCTTTCATAGCTTTATTAAGTAGGTAAAAACTTTGCGATAAAGATATGAACGGTATAATTCAGATAAATATAATTGAACAAAAACTTGAAAGAATGAATTAGAATTTTGAACTTCGAACGAGAAGCTTGATCGTTATCAAGTCAAACAAAGATTCATTCACCGCTGATGACTCGCGTTCAAACATACGTCACTTGATAACGCAAAAAGGAAATAAGTTCGCGTTTCATCTAAAAGTCTTTAAATAAACGACGTAAACTGAGCAGACATGCTAAAGTAATATTTCAGCGCATATCTCGAGAAAAGATCTCCTGATATACCTAAAAGTAATACTGCTGTTTAAGACTTGTGAGTGACAAGATTGATTGATGGCTGAGTAACCGACAAATTCACTCCGTCTCCAAATACGAAACTTTACGAGGAACGGAGGAACAGAGATATTTTATACTTGGACCATTTTGAAGTTGGGACTTTCAACATTTTTTTGATGCAAGCGTTGATAATTTCTTTCCGTATCTGTCTATTTTTTATACCATGTGCTTAATCACGGAAAAGCTTAAGTTAAAAAAGTTTAAAAATAAATTTGAAAAAGAACCTGTAGGTTGACAGACTCAAATGAACTTAAGAGGCCTTTCCAGTTTCACAGCCGTCTCACTCTAACATAAGGTCTTTTATAAATACTTATAAGAGATTTTAGGCGATAAAAAATGTATTCTATAAAAATCCTTCAGGATAACATTATAAATATTTGAAACATATTTTCGTCTTCATTTATTACATAGAAAGAAAAGAAGAAAGAAAATTTGTGTCTTGTTTTTTTTTCTATACAAGATTAGTCGAAAAGGGCCGTTAAAGGGCCGTAAGCCGTGAGCCACTTAATCTATCACTGATGATTGTTTAAAAGAAAGTGTTAAAATTACAAAATTCGATAAAAAAACGTCGATGCAAAATGATTTTTATTTTAGTTTTTTCAATAATTCTTCATTCCTGCTTTAGTTACGAATTCAGAAAATGGAGCTTCTAATCCGTGATCCCAAATATGACCTAAAATGTAAACATAGCTGATCATAGCTGAGGATAGAATTTAGTGTATTTTTTATGAAATCTTTGTACAGCTATTTCTCTGCAACTAATGACTTTTGAGGAAAGTTGTAGAACAAAAGTTATCCACTATTATGGGTACTTTAACACCCTTTCGGCTTAGTATCCCATTTCCGACTAAACTTGTATAGGTAAATCATGTATAGAAATAAAACTATTGTTTAAATATTTGTGATGACACTCAGAAGGTGGATACACTGAATTTCCATGGATTGTATTTTTCAATATCACCTAAAATCTCTTTAAATCTTTAAAAAAAGGTTTAAGTTAGAGCAGTCTGTGAAACTGGAAAGGCCTCTTAAACTAGGAAGCATATAAATAAATATTCTTACAGAATAGTGGCTTATTAGCTTAGATTGATTGATTGGCCTCCGCTGCGCTCCAACTAGTTACCGCTCTACCTAAGAACTGATGGGTTTATGGGAATAAATAAATAGAGTATTCGGATTTAACAAGATTATATTTAGAGAGCGTATGGATGGTTACATGTGTACGCGTCCACGACCGTAGGCAGAGAGAGAGAGAGAGAGAGAGTGTGAGACATATACGTCAATGTCAAACTTGACATTGACAGATGACAGGTGACAATTGTATTGGTTTATTGATGAACGCTCCAATACTAGCCCTTAAACTAATACAATAATTATTCAAATCAAATATCAGACCTCAAAAATATGATCTGCAAAAATGTATCTGAAAATGCAGATAACAAAGAGATTCGAAATGTACAAAGTTAGCATTTTAGTATTTTAGATACAAACTTTGTTTTTCAGCACTTAAAGGTTTTGTCAAAACATCAGCCAACATTTCATCAGTACAAAGATATTCTAATTCAACCTGTTTCTTTGATACCAAATCTTTTACAAAGTGGTGTCTTATATCAATATGCTTTGACCTGGCATGAAATACAGAATTATTACAAAGTTTATGTGCTGACTGATTGTCATTTAACAACAAAATTTTACAAACTATGCCAGTACATTCATCAATAAATGTTTTCAAAAACATAGCTTCTTTACAAGAATCTGAGATGGCCATGTACTCAGCTTCCGTGCTAGAGAGTGCCACTGTACGTTGCTTACGACTTTCCCATGAAACTATAGATTTTCCAATACAAAATTTGTAACCAGTGTAAGATCGACGATCCACCTGATTAACCCCCCAGTCTGCATCAGTGAAACCCACAATATCCATTTCACCTTTCTGAAAGACAAGACAATAATCTACTGTTCCTTTCAAATATCTCAAAACCCTTTTTGCTGCTTTGCAGTGACTTTCACCATAACAGCTGTTGAACTGGCTAAGGTAACTGACACTGTGAGATATATCAGGCCTGGAACATACAGATAAATACATTAAATAGCCAATAAGGCTTCTATAATCAAAGTTACATTTTGAACTATCTTCCTTCTGTAACTTTATTCCAACCTCCATAGGAGTTTTCATTGGTTTGCAATCTGACATATTGAATTTATCTAATATTTTCTTTATGTAGCTTGACTGATTCAAGGTGAAGCTCCCATCAGCTGTTTTTTCTATGTTCATACCTAAAATATGATGGGCAGTACCTAAATCTTTCATTTCAAATTCAGCCATCAGTCTCTTCTTTATAATATCCCTTTGCTGTGGCGTTTTTAATGTAAATAGCATTATATCATCGACATACAGGGCAATAATCATGATTTCATCATCATGATTATATACATAAACACATGATTCTGAAGATAACCTGTTAAATTTCAGTTTTTGGGTTAAAACATCATTAATTTTCTTATACCATTCTTTCGCCGACTGTTCTAAGCCATAAATTGCTTTATTAAGCTTATAAACTTTCTTCTCACATCCTTTCACCATATAACCTACAGGTTGTTCCATATAGACTCTTCCAGATCACCATTGAGGAATGCAGTCTTTACATCAAGATGCTCAACTACCATGTCATACTGAGCAGCCAGGGCCATACGCAGTGGAAGCGTGCTGGGCCCATAACCTGATGGGTTTATGGGAATAAATAAATAGAGTATTCGGATTTAACAAGATTATATTTAGAGAGCGTATGGATGGTTACATGTGTACGCGTCCACGACCGTAGGCAGAGAGAGAGAGAGTGTGAGACATATACGTCAATGTCAAACTTGACATTGACAGATGACAATTGTATTGGTTTATTGATGAACGCTCCAATAAGAACAATAGTTCCTTAAATGCGGCAACTTAATACCGACTTTTGCAACGATCTTATTTCTTGTAGTATTGTTTTTACACAGTTTGACTAGGCCAACCGGCATTTTACTTTGGGTTATGATGCGGCATGTCAACGTCACACATTGGTTGTAAGGGCCTGTCCACATCTCCACGTCACGGCGTCGTCAACGTGGAACGGTGCGGTAACGTGCCACGTTACGTTGCCATGTCGTGCTAGTGCATGGTACGGCAACGTCACCGTGGGACGGCGCGTCACGTCGGCCGACGTGATTCAATCCGATGCGCTCGCTCAGTTAATGCTTCATTGTCTTAGCGATTAGTTGTGATTTGTGAATAAAAAATATCGGAGAATATTGACTGTGATTTATTGATTTCACTTGTTGAAGAAGGTCCAGTGCTTTGGGACAAGACAATAGATGATTTTAAGGACAAAAACTTAAAACTTGCTGCGTCGTGACGTGCATTTTTACGTTACGTTAACATAAATTTGCACGTCACGCCTACGTACCGTACCACGTTACCGCACCGTTCCACGTTGACGACGTCGTGACGTGGAGATGTGGACAGGCCCTAAGGGTCGGGAAGATACGTCGCCAATCTTCCGTCGCGTAATTTACTCGAGGAATGTAAGTTACGTATCTTCGGTCAAATGTGTACGGTGTGAGATGTTTATACAGAATTATGTGTACCGGCGGAAGATCGCCGACGTATCTTCCGTCAGATGTGGATTGGCTCTAACGCTCTTTGGTTTCAACGAGACTGACTCGAGTAGGTACACCGAATTTGGCGTAGTATTAATTACCGCATTTTACCAGTACGCCGGCGGTATTTAGTTAGAGCACAGCGGAGACCATGTCTAAGCTTATTAGTTTATGTTTACGTTTCAAACTACGTTACCGGAATGGTACTTAAGTAACCAACTCCAGTCATTATTATGCATCAACGAGTTTACGAATTCAGGAAGAATAACAAGTATCTAAATACGTTGGAGATGGTACATGTAAATTAACTATATTGTTGATAACACAAACCAATCCTCTACATATTTTTAAAATGATTCATTCAAAATCAATTTCGATAAACACGATAATCTGTCATTCTTCAAATTCCCCCAATGTCAACATGCATCCGGTATACCTATGTAAATTCATTCTCGTCACCATCTTCAATACGTCACGAATGACCTCAAATGCTGGCTACGTCAGAGCTATAGTCATCGGCAGAATGAACGGAACTGAACCTTGAACTTCCACGTAGAATTCCCGGATGGCTATTCAACAGAAACTCATATCATTATCATATCATCATAAATTATATCGTAAACAGAACCATCTTTATTATATCTTTCATTTATTTATTTATCTAAAAACATTGTCCCATACTGCCTCGTTGTTCTACTGGTGGCAAACGCGACTGCTGACCGTGACGTCTTGGGTTTGATCCCCAGGTCGGGCAAAGTGTTATTGGGTTTTTCCATTAGGAATTTCTCAGCAGTAGCCCGGAGTCTGAATTTGTGCCCGGTTAGTGGCAATAGGCTTGCCCTCTACTACATGGACTTAAACATAACTGGCTAAATGAGGGTGTTATCATACACCTCTGCCCAACCCTTCGGGGAATACAGGCGTGATGTTATGTTATATTGCACTACAATATGATTTCTCCTGTATCGCGGCACGTCCCACCGCCGCCGCCCCCGATCCACCGTGCTCACCCGCCGCAGCCGCGGAGCCGGTCGTCCCTTCTGACTCCGCGCAGTCACCATGACGCGAGAATACAGCCCTCATCAAGCTGTCGTATCCCTCCCAGTCCTCTCGCATTCAACACCCTAAGAGGTTCGAGTCCCCCTTGGGGACACCCTTAGAGGTGTTGCTGCTATAGTCATAGTCATGATGTTACAGTAGTTAGCGTTGTAGTTAGCTAGGTAGTTAGAATAGTTCAAATTGGTTCGGAGACCCTTCTGGTCTCGCCAATAATAGCCCGGTTACGTAGAAAAGGTCCGCAAGACCATCTACAATAGTCGAATAGGAAAAAAAAAATCTCCTGTATCGCGGGTCACAGAATAAACGCGTCAACATAATGATAAATATGATGATGAACATAATCCCCACACCTATAATCTCCTAAGGCCGGGCAGAGGAGTGCTATAGGACAGTCAACAGCATTTATAAGGCTATTAATATTTTGGTATTTTAAAATTAATTATCGTAAGCGCCTAGTTATTGTTTTAAAGTATAATACTGGCCATAACGAGAACAATTCGAATTGTTCTATTGTTGTCGATAAATAGTGATTTTTCATATATATGATTGTTTACTGTTATTAACATCCAATTTTTCGGTACTGCTCGACTTATTTCGGACCCAAACGGAGCCCTCAATCATGAGCTCAACACGCAGCGAGGCCGCGAGATGCAACGAGTTGGGCCCTTCTGAAAAATGCACGTGAATGACCTGTAAACAATTATAAACTCCTCTACATTTTGCCTGATCTATCTAGAGCCAGTGTCCGAGAACGGTGTCTTGGTCGGGTTTAGTATCTATTAAACCCGACCAAGACACCGTTCCCGGAAACTGGCACCATTCCTTTCTTTTCTTTAAAAAATAAATAAAAACGTTGCCCCACTCTAGGATTTCTCCTGTATCGTGGGTGCGTTTACAGACACAAATCTTCATACGTACAAACATCCAGACCCGGAACAACTATCTGTAGGCCATACAAATATTTGTTCCGTGCGGGAATCGAACCCACGACCTGTAGCGCAGAAGCCGATTGCTCAGCCACTGCACCAAACGTGTCGTTAAAACCTACTTGCAACCACTACACCACAAGTAGGCTACTTCTTAAATATCAATACTGTTAATAAACGTCGTCATTAAGGAACATAACTATTATTAGGTACGTACAGAGTACCAATTTTCACGTATCCATATCATTACTTTGATTTTAATTGGTTTTACGTATGTAATATGATTCTTGTTTCATATTTAGATATACGCCTACATGAAAATTGGAACTAATGAGTCAAATCAAGCTTAGTCATTTCTTATAAAATGTACTTGGTTTTGGGGTGCACTAAATGGGCCTCCACGAATGACTATACCCCAAGTACTTACGCCCATTGCATCCTAGGCAGTCAGACCCGCTACCAATTTTGCTGACTGGATAATCTTTTCCCCACAGCATGTGCTATTCTCCTTTTTTTTTATCGTTGGATAATCCTCATGGATGTCCCTCACCTGGGGAAGGCGAGAGGATCTGCCGGACTCTTACTGGCTAAAAACCAACGGTGTTCCTCTTCCTGACCGTTCGGCCGGGGTCGCGGATGTGCTATTCTCCTAACGTTCGCGTTCGTGCCGATACGAAAGAACAAAAATTGCATTATCTACCTATGTACCTACTCTTTAGGGCTTAACTTATTTTGTACACTAACCCTTAGTTTTTTAAAGACCGATCAATGAAATTTACTAATGATTTGTCAAATCTTTTGTCAAGTGATGTGATTACTTGTTTGTATTTCGGTCAAGCAATCACATTCGTTGAAATGAGATTTGAAAACATTAAATTGATCAGCTTTTAAAAGATCGAGGGTAAATATCGCACAATGTAACTGCCTTGTTGGTCTACTGGTGGCAAGCGCGACTGTTGATCGTGAGGTCTTGGGTCCGATCTGGGGATCGGGTCGGGCAAAGTGTTATTAGGTTTTTCCGTGTGGAGTTTCTCAGTAGTAGTCTGGAGTTTGGATTTGTGCCCGGTTGATGGTAATAGACTCGCCTCCTATTACATGGAACGGCGAAATGAGGGTGTTAATGTACACCTCTGCCCAACCCTTCGGGGAATACAGGCGTGATGTTATGTAATAGGAATTAAATTGGCAGCAAAATACACGTAACATTATTGTGTCAAGATTGTACAGTCGAGTACCTAACTAATAATAGATTACTTATCTACTTATAGTATAATGAGTAGTTGTAACAATAGCTTACCACTTCCTTCAGTGGTTTCCCAGGCGTGGGATGTTGAGCAGGTGCTACAACTTTCAAAGGAAACTCGTCTCTTCAAATTTTAATATCCACCTGAAACTATATTAGGTTTTTAGTTGCTTACTTTTTACTTAACCGTCTAGTTAGAGGCATGGGCGTGTAGTCGTTATAAAAATCTTTCAGTATATTGCGTACGTTTTTTATGCAATTAAGTATGTAAAATCATGTGCATCTGAACTGAGGGATCAAGTTACAGCTAGTTCATACAGAAACTGTTTACAGGACCGGTTTTAGCGGATCCGTTTTTATTTTGGTGATGGCGCCTGTAGTTGTATGATCGAGTCCACATACACGAGAGTATTGCCAAAATACTGTCTGTGTGTTTTATCGTATCCTGCCTGCCAGATGCGACGCAGCTGCCATTTGTTTAACTGATCCGTCGGTACAGATATGAACAACACAGCCAGTACTGAAGGATCCGTTTAAACGGATCCGCTGTGTGAACGGGATCTTATTTGACCATAACTTTCTTAATACGCGTTTAACGAATTTTCTGAGTATCCCATTGAGTTTTAATCATTTTTAACTTATCCTGCATATTTGTTTGCAAGGATTTGGAATTTGATCCCTCAGTTCAGATGCACATTGTAAAATCTATATCTTTATATATAAATATAAAAATAAATATATAAAATTATTTTTAAAAGCTACATATACACAGGTGGCATCTGACACGTCTGACTGTAGAGGTCATCTACTTGGCGGTTGTCTGTATCTTTACATTGTAAATAAAACTAAATTATCACTTACGGATCAGATTTCTAGACAATATCCTTAGTCATAACTGGAAAATCCCTAGAAGCGGAAAAGTGTCACTTCAGAGATTTAGTCATCTTGTTTAAAAGTCCTTTTTTATCGTTGTGAAATCCTCATGGATGTCCCCCGCCCGGAGAAGGTGAGAGGGTCTGCCGGACTCTTACTGGCTCAAAACCAACGGTGTTCCTCCTACTGACCGTTCGGCCGGGGTCGTGGGATTCGCAAAAGCATGCACCGCAACCCCGGAAGGTCTCGGTCCGATAGCCACTGGCGGAGCTCTCTTCTGTGGGGCCTTGCCCCACGTCCTCCCGAGAAGCGCGCACGGAACACGGCGCGCCGCCTTCTCGGGCTTGTTACTGGTTGGGCGGCGAGACCCCTAACCCGTCTCCCGCAGGTCACTTGTTTAAAAGTTCTGGCAATTGGAATAAAGCCTCGATGTCGTGAGACAAGTAAGGGTAGAAAGAATTCAAAGCACCTACCTAAGCCTGAATAATAAATATTATTATTTTAGGAGGTTAGTTTTTTTTTTAATATAAGTATAGCGGAACTATTTTTGCATAACAAGATTTGTACAAGTATCTACGTACTTTATCTAGTTTTGACGTTTCATAAGTGCCTTTAATCTGGTCTCTTCCTTCGAGCCTTTTCCTAATTTTCTAGGGTCAGCTTCTAGTCTAACCATGCGGCTGAATACCAGTATTTTACACGGAGCGACTGCCATCAGACCTTCGCGACCTAGTCACTGGGCTAGACCGGTTGTCAGACTTTCAGGATTCTAACTACCCGTAACGGCTATCATAGGTATTCTTATGACACCCGGGACCGGCGATTTAACGTGCTCTACGAGGCAATCTGATCTACTTGAAAAAAATAAAAATTACTTTATCATTAACTAGCGACCCGCCCCGGCTTTGCACGGGTGCAATGTAGATACTAATGTGGGGCATATAAACCTTTCTTTTGAATCACTCTGTCTATTGCTGAACACTGCATTAAAATCCGTTGCGTAGTTTAAAAGATCTAAGCGTACAGACAGCGGGAGCTACTTTGTTTTATACTATAAAGATAAAGATTGTGAAGTATCATTTCCGTTCATAATACAATCATAAACGGTTTTTACTTTGTATTTACTAAATTAAGTACACTAACTGAATTAGCTCCTAGATTAAGAGGTAAGTAAAGGATTCTGAGTTAGTGTGCTAAATTCTGCATTGTCAAGAGCTATCCTCCATCCCTGCAGTCTAAATTAGAAACTTAAATTTAGCATTATTTGTAGGCTAAACTTTTCGCAAAAATAAATAGTAAAAAACATGCGAAAATCTTATTATTCTAACTTTAACCTTTGACCGCCCCAGTCGGTTTTATACGACAAAAGTTTTCGTGCCTGTTTCGCCTCAGTCGTATAAGTATGATTGAGGAGACGCGGGCACGAAACCATTTTTATTTGTCGTATAAATCCGATTGGGGCGGTCAAAAGGTTAAAATCTTATCATTTTAGCTATATAGGCACCTATTATTAAAACGGTAAAAAAATTTATCTAAACACATTACAAGTTATCCTTATGGTGATACCAAAGAGCGACATTTAATAGTACTATTTTTTTTACTAAAAACAATCATTTCTGTCGTCTCTGTAACGTAGGCTAATAAAATCTGTTGTTTTACCGTCTGTTGTTATATGTATATCTGTTGTTTGTTGATTAAGGTGTGGTGTTAATCTTACCAAGTCATAACGATACCTTAGGGTTCAAAAGACGTGAGGAACTTCAATGTCAATGTCCGCTACGTTTTCTGACCCCAAGGTATTTAATTTATAAACAATCTTCAGGGAGAATAACATTCAGACATGAAAACTTACATTAAAAAGAAAAAAAATAAGCTGGAGGTTCTCAACTGGCGCACCTAAGCTTTATTTTAATACTAATTTCTATCTGTAGGCAAGTAGTTCCTCGCATTAGCGGACTCTGTCATATTGGATTTTACTCAGTTTTGTACACGCTCCTAAGTTACAATGTAAAACATCATTTAAAAGCAAATCAAGCTTATAAATATTGAGCGTATATAATATCACACATAATAAGTAATACAAAAAATACATAATTCCATCTAAGCTAAGTACTTATGCTAGTAAGAAAAGTTGGTGGATCTCAGTCACCTAGATTACCCCCTAATCTGTGATCTCAGTAAAAAGTATAATTTATATAATTAAAATTATATTTATTAGATTCGTCAACGTACACTAGTAAAATTTCATTTAATTATACTTGAAAAAAAAAGGAAGTGGATCTTGACGTGACGCTTTTTATTTTAGTATATCTATGTAAACATTATTTAAAAAAACATAACAAAATTAAAATTATACATTACGAAAACTTATCATTAAATTAATATGGGCAGTGACATTATCTTTTTGATTACAAAGGAATACAATATTATTTTTCATTATTGGAATTTGGGTTTTGAAATCTGATTGACCCAACAAAATAAACAAATTAAAACTTATTTTATTATATTTTTATCGATAATTAGATGATAAATCAATGAAGTATGCGTGACGTCGTAGTAATAAATTTTGTGTGAGAACATCATTCATATAAAATTTTACGATTTTTTCTAAGATTACAAACTATACTATCATAACTTTTAATACCTACCTTTTTCGAAGACAGACTTTTTTTTGTTTTTTTACCACAATATTACCATTTTTAAAAACCAGTCCAACTATATTTACTACGAAAGCGATATTATATTCCAATGCTACTTTACCTTTTGAAACAATTCTCTGAACTTATATCCGACTTATCAATAGTCTGTCATTCTAGTTTTCCCCGAACAGAATCCCTGCAGGGATTGGTAGAAGTGAAGTATACAACGTCTATGACAGCTCTCCTATGATTGTTTGGTATTCAGTTCCCAATAGACCGCACCGGCTTCGGCGTTGTTCAGTTTATCATTTAATCGGAAATATCTTGCAGTGTCCAAGAGTTCCCCTAAATGATGCCACAACGTTCAGTTCACCGGCAACCATACATACCCTTTCTATTTTACCCATCTTCTAGAAATCAACAAGAAAATTCGTTAAAAATGCATAAAAAGAATATTATTTTTATTTTTCATCGTAGGTCTTTTTTTACGTAGGGAAATCCTCTTGGATACCCTCCGCCTGGAGAAGACGATGGGTTATGTCGGATTCTTACCGACTTAAACCCACATAGTATTCCTCCTACTATCTACGGCAAATGAAAAGATTCGTCAGTTTTCAACTACATTCTTTTCCCACGTCGCAGGCACGTGTTACCTTTTAAAATTGTTGAACGGAACAGACCGATACATGGAAAATTATGTTTAATTATTTGGTAGCAAAGATCAAAACTGCTTTTGCCTCCATATGACGTAGTAGTGCCATGTAATGTCTTTGATTTGGTTTAAGGAGTTTTGTTGTAAAAACCATGACATCAATCAATTCGATGATTAAATAAATTGACATTACTAGTGTCTATCGTCATGTCACCATTATAATTTTTAATATCCTGTCAAAAATACTTGTATTTTCATTTTTATAAAGTTGGCAATACGTAGTCGGTAAAATAGTTTGTTTCTTGCACTGTGCAAGCTAAAATAGACCTTAAGGTGTATAACCTTCTCATTTCCCTAGAGTACATGACATTCTCAATTAGGTTATTTAAATTAGTTCGAATCAATGTTACAACTTACGGCTAAGTCAGGCTAATAAGTTGATTACGCAAACGCACATTTACGATAAAAGCTGTAGTCGGTGCCTAGTCATAGAATCCTACCCACATGTGGCGTACACGTCCTAAATGCGATATTAATGCAGTTATCTCAGAATGAATGCTTACATTTCTACATTCCAGCGAAACTAGTATGCTTGTGATTCCCAGCACTTGTAGTTGCGTAATGACTGGCTAAGTTGCAAGGATGTCTACAGTTTTTCTCTTGAGTTAAGCTTTATGAGAATAGCTCTTGTAACGTTGAAAAAATTGGTCAGTTATAGTCGCCGGCACGTAACTTGGCAAACTTTTGGCGTAGTAGGAGTAAGTTTGCGCATGTGCACTTAGTGCGACAAAGAAATGGTCACTTTTATTGCTTGTCAATTCTATGGTTATTGCCATAATTTATTTTTCAACATTTCTGTTCAGATGAAAGAAAGAAAGGAGAGGAATTCTCTTCTCTACTCTTGCCAAGTTACGTGCTGGTAACCATTATAAACAATGTAAATAGACCCTTAACGAAGCCGAAAGGCACTTATTCTCCACGTCATTGTGATACTTTTTTTGTTCTGGACTATGCCTGGGTACCTTCTAGTTACGGAGATATTGGAGGTCAAAGTTCCAACTTTTTCACAACTTTTTTTTAAATACTAGTTTTGAAGGTTGCAAATGTACTTGAAATACCTCCGTTGCCGTTTACTACTTCATCTATCAGCACAGTGTTTTGAGTGCGTTACATTGAGCTTTACAGTAAAACGAACTTATTCACCCAAAAAAAAGTCGTTTCCCAGCGACAATTTTTGCGTAGGGTTACTTAGTTTGATGTACTGAATGCATGGTTGACGGCTTCGTGAAGGATCTTTTTACACCTTGTATAGTAAGTTTGGTAACGGGGTTGATTGCCCAGGGTGCATTGAACGTAGTGAAGTATCTTCTTTTTTCTATTCGAGTGTTTGTTGATGGTCTTGCGGACCGTTTCTACATAACCGGGCAGTTATTGGCGAGACTTGAAGGGTCTCCAACCAAAGACGTACTGAAGTATCGTCAATTGTGGAAGCTCTTTATATGTCTGTTGTACTGATTGTATTGAATGTCTACAGTAAATCTATAGTACGTACGTACGTCTAGATATAGATTTTTAAATGTATCTACTTCAAAACATACAAATCCGAACGTCAACCTTACCTGTTTCGTGTGGCGTGAGGTTGACCTAAGCTGCTTTTTTACAACGAGGCTTTGATGACAGATAGATGGATAAAACCTGTGCAATATCCGAGACTAAATATAATATGGCTAAATATATTATGATGCTCAAGGTGGTAATAACGCGCATAATTTTCTGGGATAAGTAAATACCCACAAGCAGACTGCCGGAGGCTGGGTAGAGTTACTTCTGTAGAATAAATCGGGGGATCCAAATGTCCCACTGCTGGGCACGGCCCAAGACTAAGACTAAGGCCTATACCCTTCTCATTCTGAGAAGGGTATAGGCCTTAGTCTACCACACTGGCCTAGTTATTGGCTGGATACCCATCAAGTCCCACCAATAACTGCCCGGCAAAGTGGAAACGGTCCGCAAGGACAAACTACAAACTGTCCGATAGAAAAAAAACAGGCCTGGAGCGGGTGGCGGATATAATATATTATCATCTGCAGAAGACCATTAACTTGATGATGGAGAAAATTATAACACCATGTTATGAGGGTTATGTTAAAACAGGTACAAACATATGACACATAAGCTTATTATATCACAAAGAAAATTATTAATCAATCTCCACTCTTTATTGCTTACATACGTTTATGTAATTTCATTGAATGATAATTTACATACGAGTACTTCACGTAGCTAGTAAATTTATAAAGATCCATTTATATGTAAGACGACGCTCATGAACAATACAAGTTTATAACACAAAATTGCATTACAAATACGGCTGTCATACTTCAAATATCGCAATATCATTATCGAAACTTGAATTAGTTCCTGTGATCGTTAATAAAAATATTTTAACGCCTTCGACCCTCATCTCGTGAAACTAAAAAAAAGAATTTAGTGTTCGATTTGGCGACCAATAGCGTCTCGAAGCAATTTAATCTTACGACTCTCATACCCGGATACGAATTCCCCAATCAGGGGAGTATTCAGGCTTGTTCGGACGCGTGGGTTTTGTGCTCTAAAACACGGAGGAGCGAGTAAATGGAATGGTTAAATGCATATTCGTTCATCGTCAAGGGTTATGTCTTCCGTATAGTATAACATAACCGGTCCATATTGTCTCACTGCTGGACACGGGCCTCTTCACAGAATGAGAAATAATTAGGCCATAATTGAGCAATTGCTGAAGTAGCGTATAGTCGGATGTATGTAATAGTATCATTAATTTAAATCAGCATAATTTTCCTAACCGATTCTGTGCAAATCGGCCAAATATCAGCCGATAGTTTCGTTGGATGTACTTTTGTCGTACCCATTCGTGACCATAAAAGCTTGCACACTATCACTCCATTATCGCTTTATTCTGTGTCTAAAATCATAAATCACGCATTTATTTCGTGAGGCACGGACTGTTGCGGCATCGGGACGTGCTTATCTGTTATTTGCAGCGAGAACGCAGCGTTGCGCGTTGGCCCGGCGGTTTTCACCAACATGTTGATAAATATTGGGGCGCACTAGATATAATGGCAGTGGTTTGTTGATTGTCCGTTCGAGTACAGTAAATCTAACGCTAAGTGTGGTACGAATGGCCAATGTACACGAATTATTGCTTAATCGGCTGAATTTATGCCAATAGATGCTTGTTTCGAACAAAGCTTGCTGGTTATGAAACACCCTAATTCTGATAATTATTCAATATGTTTTCGTCAAAAGAAGTGGTATTGCCTTTTTACCCGACTTCCAAAAAAGGAGGAGGTTCTCAATTCGTCTCTGTTTTTTTTTTTTTTTTTTTTTTAAATATTTGTTACCTCATATCTCCGCCATTTATAAACCGATTTAGATAAAAAAAAAAGTTATTTGAAAGGATATACTTCCAGATTGGTCCCATTTAAATTTGGTGAAGATCTGATAAAGAACTTCGGAGATAGACAATAGAACTCCTCAATGACGAACAGTACGCATAATGTGATGATGTGATTATGTTACGAGCAGCGTCTTTAGTAGGTCCAACCATATTTTAATTAAGGCCACTAAAACGAAAAAAATAAAAATCATTTTAACAAAAATAAAACCGACTTCAAAAAAATGATGAAAAGAATAAAATAATTACCATATTATAAAATTAACAGTTTTAGAAGTCGGTGCTAAGCCACGCTGAACCAAATTGAAGGCACCGACTTCTGAAACTGTTAATTTTTTCTGTTACTGTACTGTTACTTTTCATCATTTTTTTGAAGTCGGTTTTATTTTTGTTAAAATGTTTTTTATTTATTCTCTGAAAAGACTAGATACACTTATGGCCAAATACTCAAACGCTTAGATTAAATACCTCTAGATGTAGCCATGATTATTGTAGGAAGTGTGGAAGTGAAAAGCATATATTATACAAAATTATTAAGAAAACTGAGACAAAGCATCATATCTTCAGTTTCATATGACGTGTCGTTTTATAGCTTGGCGAACTTTTTATTGTTAGCCAACTCACTGTCGCAGAACGTTGGTTTCCCCGTATTCTTGTATTTATGAGAAGTAGACTCCATCACTTAAATGTTTAGCGTATATTGTATGCTCTACGATGGGAGGGTGCAGTAATTTAGCCTTATATTATTGTCTCATGAGCGGCCACGCGGTGGCTCTATCTAGAGGTATGCACCCATATTCTAAGACGTTGCTCCAAAACTTACTCGCTCGACTCCACCTCGACTCAGTCTTTCTCACTACTATCGGTAGTTATAGTTGACATAAACGTCCTTGATTCGAAATTTTTCCTGATTTTTACTGAGATTCTAAGCTCAAACGCTACGCACTTTTAAGTTGCAGTTAAGTCTCGTGCTGTCACTGTCACTTCGCCTTAAAGTGTCAGTGACTGCACGAAATTAATAATTATGTAGCATTTGGTCATGAATCTCTCTATCCATGTCATAAAAGGTAACTGCGGCATTATTTCAAGAGGATGGGCAGCCACTTCCTTCTTCTTCTTCTTCCTGCCTTTATCCCACACATGTGCCGCTCACGAGCGCGCTCCGCACTCTCAATCTTATTGCTGATGACTTGGACATATTCTGTTGCGCTTTGGGTGAATTTACAAGAATAGCTACTTATAGAATTTGCTATGGTAAAAACTGTGGAACTATTTAAATTTTAAGTGTGCTACAATATCGCATTGGGTCTAGCCTGTAAGGATAGTTGTATGTTTAGAGTGAATAAATAAATAAATAAATGTATTTCATAAATCCATGTCGTTAAAGGTTTTGGCTTATTGTTTTATGATCGGCCGCCTGCCTGACATCAACCCTTCTTGGGAATACTCGTTGCGCCGTCGCGTGGGTGACCCAATGTGCTTGCTGATATTATGCACTGGGTCCCCACTGGCAGCCACCTCCTACCATGTGTTAATAACAACTGTTTGCCAAGATTGGTGATAACGACATTTCATAACAACTCATCCGGAGTGGAGTTGTGATATCCTTGTTGGTTAGTGTCAGCCCTGACCCCCTTTAAATGTTGTAAGAACTTAATATTTAGTTCTAAAGAATACACGACTATGTATTTTAGTTATTTTTATGCCAAGAAGACAAGATAAGACAATTCTTATGACAAGATGTATGAATGTGGATGAAGCGAAAGGAGTATGTAAGGATCGTAGCATGTGGCGTTCTATAGTTTTTGCCTACTCCTATGGGAAAAAGGCGTGAGTTTATGTATTTGTATGTATGTATTTCTTCAATCACGTTATATTTATGAGAAATCAATGATTTCAAAACGTAAAATGACATTGTAAGACAACGCTGAAGGAACATTGTTTCAACAAAATTGTAGCTGAATGAATGGTACACCCACGTATAAAAGGAGTATAAACTTGAGAGTTGCTGATTGAATTAACATGTTTCTAAGATAAACGCGATCTAACGAACAACGTAAACAGGATGTTACGTAGGTCTTATAGAAGCTTGGAAGAATGTCGTTTTATGTAGCAGCTGTTATCTTTTTATGATCTGTAATATTTGCTTATCTGTGAATTTAATGAAGACGTTTATAATCACCTTGGCTTGCCATTTGATGAGGGTATTTCATTGTTAAAGAGGTCAAAAACGCGACTGCCAAGGAAGGTCTATCCATCCATCGTCCATACTTAAGAACTGGGTACTTGTCAGTAGCAATCGGCGGAGCCGGTTGTCTCTTCAGACTCCGCAGTCACACCTATAATTCAGCCTTCATCAAGTTGTCTCCCTCCCAGTCCCGCCCTAAGCCGAGGTCCGAGTCTCATTAGGGGTCGCTTTTAATGCTGTTGTTACTAGTAGTCCAGATATTAGAGTAGTAGTTAGCTTAGGTTAAGTATTTTACTTGGTCCCTTCGACTGAAGAATCTTAAGATCTCGCCAATAACTGCCCGGTTACGTAGAAACGTTGCACAAGGACCATATACAAGAAGACCAAATAAAAAAAAAGGAAAACAGTAGCATTCTCAATCTTTGTCCAGCAAGGACTCTTCTCTGTAAAAAAAAAATATTTTGTTTCAAATCTCAGTAACAGTCCCAGGTTTGGAATTATGAGTAGTTAATACCCCATACGGGATCATTATCAAATATCGTCGCAGGAAAACGGTATTTGTACGTACCACAGTACACTTTTGCTCACCGCCTCGGAGGCTTAATTGACGTTCATAGGCGATAAGTCTTCCTGTCGGTCATCAATCATCGGGATATCAGTTAGTAGCATTTACTGACGCAAGTAAGGCCCTTCAGGTCGGGTAGGGGGAAGCCTCTGCCTGAGTTGACATGGCCAGCCGTATCGAACTGTTTTTTCTCTAGTTCTGGGAATTCAGATTACATGCTCTAGTCTACAGTTTCAGGATTAAATCTGTTTAATTACATAGATACATTAAAAGTTAGTGTAAAAAGACTGGATCTATGTAAACATTGCAGAAAATCATCTTTTCGTGTGTTTAGTGACTAATTTGGTGTCAGAGTTTATGCCGCCCATGGGCCTCTGACTTGGCTTCACATGCCGTCGATAAATATCTCTCAGGCATGTCGGTTTTCTCACGACGTTTCTTTCACCGTTTTTAAACAAGTGATTATTATAAAATACACACATGAATCCGAAAAGTCAGAGGTGCATGCCTTGGAATCGCATTTGAGACATTTATTGACTTGGCAGACCGACGGTCACACCACTAGGCTATCACTACTGTAATTACAGAAAATAATAAATAGTAATTAAGCTTTAACTTTCAGGCTCGAAGATCAAGGCCTTTTTTGGTATCACTAACAAATCAGAAGGCTCGAATAGGGTATGTGACTATAATTTTTTTATTAGAAATCTCGAAACTATTACAAAAATGATAGGCAACAGTGAAAAAACTACTGAATTATTTAATAAAATGCCCAAGTTATAAACGATTGAAAATTCCTCACTAGACAGAGACAACATGACGCCACAATGACGTCATACCTTGCAAACTTCATAGTTATTTGACACCACTCCGTACAATATCCGTTTCGCGCGACAAGGACAGAAAATGCCCCCTCCACAAACTTCGCAAGCGTGTAGCTCCTCTATTTTTTCATCGATTTTATTTATTTTTTCACATATCAATTTGTATCTATACTTTCTTTAAAATAATACTAAATTGTTGTACATTTTTAATAGTAGTCAACTACCCTATTAGCAAATTAAAATAATAATCTAAGAATGTTTTTCACATTAAGACATGGTTTAGTCTCAAAGCAAGAAACTGTGTCTACAGACACAGGTGTCTCGATGTGAGACAAAGTGGCCCGTCTGCGGTCAGCCTTAAGCCGAAATCACTCTATACATAATATCACGTCTGTATTCCCCGAAGGGTTGATCAGAGGCGTATAGTAACACCCTCCTTTTGCCGTTTTGTCAGGTCCCATATAATAGGGGGCGAGCCTATTGCTATTAACCGGGCACAAATCCAAGCTCCGGGCTGATACTGTAGAATTCCACACGGAAAAACCTAATAACACTTTCCTGGACCTGGAAATCGGACCCAGGACCTCACAATCAGCAGTCGCGCTTGCCACCACTAAACCCAACGAGGCAGTGTAGATCACTCTATACAAATAAAAATATTCAAAAGCTACAATATAATTCCCAAACTTCCCATTCGACACCCATTTCCGATAACTCAATGGTACATAAAAGCACAGATTTTAATGAAGTGTTTATATTCGATAACGTAATTCTGACACACACACACACATATAGGTGTTCAAGCAAGATGAGCTTATGGTAGTTCTGTAAACACCCAACGCATCCATCACCGAAGCTTAATGGCTTATCCAAATCAATTAGAAACTTGAGGCTTATGTTCAGTATCAGATCACATCTACGTGTATGGAGTGTCTTTGGGTGCGTTTTGGGGTAGGCAATACTGGAAGTAATGTATCTGGATGGAATTATTTTTGGTAGTAAGATTTAGTGCCAGTGAGCCTAACGGTTGCCTTCCATGCAGGATGGTTTTAGTTCGATCCCAGCCCGTAGCTCTGACTCTTCGAATTCATGTGCGGATCGGAACTTGATTATCACTTGCGTTATCGGTGAAGGAAAAAAATCGTGAAGAAACCTGCACACTTGAGAGAGTTCCATAAAGTTCTCGATGGTGTGTGTAGTCTCCCAACCCGCACCAGGCCAGCGTGGTGGACTAAGAGCTAAACCCTTCTCCTTCTGAGAAGAGGCCCGTGCCTAGCAGTGGGACAGTAATGGGCTAATTATGCTTTGTGATTTAGGTGGTACCAGTTAGCATTATAAGTATGCTATGGAATTTTGAAATTAATTATCGCAGGAGCAAATAATTATTTTTATTATTTACTATTGTTTTTAAGTATTCTTTGTTCTATCAAGCAGCACTGCTCTGTTCCAGTTTGAAGGGTATGGCTGTCGGTGAAATTACAGGGACATGAGACTTTCCAACTTAGTCTCTAAGGTTGGCAACGCACCAGCTATCCTGTCGGTGTTGTAGGTGTTTATGGGCGGCGGTACCGCAATTCCTTACAAATGAGAGGTTATCATTAACTGGAAATGTATTGCTTGATTTATCGGCGTGTGTACATTACCAAAACGTTGAATTTATTCCATAAATAAAGTAATTCGAAGTTTTTTTTTGAGATTGCTTTGCTCTTGACTCTAGTCTAGGTCAGAGGTGACAAAGACAAAGTCTACGATGGCGTGAGCTTACCCAGAAGAAGCCTGTTCACTCTAACTTTGAAGAGATTCGGGTTGTATGCGTTCGGTAACACAGATGCAGGCAGTGAGTTCCACTCTTTTGCCGTGCGCATTATAAGGGATGTTTGGAAGCGTTTATTGCGAATTGGTGGAAAAATTGTCCCTTACTTCTAGCAATAAGTGTAATAAGTTAGATTATTTGTCAATGATGTAGTGACAAAAACTGAAAGGAGTATTCTTAGGTGGTTTGGTCATATTGAGAGAATTGGTGAACAGCGATTAATAAAAGGAATTTATAAGGCGCATGTCAGTGGAAACGCCGATAGAGGATGCGCCAGGAGGACATACATCGATGTTATTGGTGATGTTCTTCACAAAGAACAGGTGCGTAGTACTCTCAACCGGCGTGCGTGTATGACAAGATGTATGAATGTGAATGAAGCTAAAGGAGTATGTACCTAAGGATCGTAGCAAGTGGCGTTTTATAGTTTCTGCCAACCTCCATGGGAAAAAGGCGTGAGTTTATGTACCTATACGTCTTTGTCAATCTATCGCTCGAGCTTTAAGTCTTGGGCAAGGCAACCTCTAAAGAAAAATTAACGCCTAATATCCATATTTACACAACATTAATCGAACTAATCATTGACAAACGAACAATAATTAACTTGATAATCCGCAAATCCGTCGCCTAGACCTAATAATTATTGATGTTGCGTCAAAATTGGATAAATTAACATATTCTGTGAATATGTCAAAGTGACACATGTCATTGTAATGTTGCCTTCCTTGATCACTTGATAAATTGTTCAAGTTAAACGTTTTCGATAATAAAAAAACGGCCAAACACATTGGAATGTGATATTTAGAACATGATTATTCATAAAAATCCAATTTGTATCATCACTAGCACGACTTTGTAATAACCTATATAATTTTTATGATGTCTGCGATGTCCGCTTTTGTTATGGTTTCCTATATTTTTGTGGTTCTCTATAGCAAAAGGAAGAACGGAACGTAAATGGGATCGTTTATTAGTCTCTCTGTCACAAGCTTTGCAATAAATAAAAATGTTAACCCGAAGTTCTAGAACCAATTTATAAAATAATTGCATAGCAACATTATTTCAGTATTTTTGTTACTCTGGGTGTGTAGAGTTGAATATAAATTCGATATTTTATTATATCAAATCAATTGTTTATTTATATAGAATCGGGCTTTTTTTTAAAGAATGACTTGATCTCGTGTGTTTTATAAATTGACAGATATAAAAGAGTACCACTGTAACTTAGCAGTGATAGCTTAGTGGTGTGACCGTCGGACTACCAAGTCATAGGTCTCAAGTTCGAACTCAAGGCAAGCACCTCTGACTTTTCGGATTCATGTGCGTATTGTACAATTATCACTTGCTTAAAAACGGTGAAGGAAAACATCGTGAAGGAACCGGCATACCTGAGAGATATTTCTCGCCGGCATATGAAGCCAAGTCCATGCCCATGGGCGGCATAAACTCTGACACAAGTTTAGTCACTAACCACACGAAAAGCAGAAGAAGACTGTTACCTTTTGGTTCAAAGTAATAATATTTCTACAGAACCGTCAGTATCTACGTGGAAATGACTCGCTCTACAGTAACTTATGTTTCCATAATTGTGTTACAGGTCAGCTTCTCATGCAGATTGTACATTCAGGATGAACACAATTCACGGAATTGTGATTAATATAAACTATAACAAAGATAAATGAGATACCATGATTTTACCTACGAGAAATGTAGAACATGATTATATTAAAACATAACATAAACACAACATCACGCCTTTATTCCACGAATGGTTGGGCAGAGGTTTATTAACACCCTCATTTCGCCGTTATGTGTAAGTCCTATGTAATAGGGGGCGAGCCTATTGCCATCAACCGGGCACAAGTCCAAACTCCGAGCTGCTACTGAGAAATCCTACACGGAAAAACCCAATAACACTTCGCCCGACCTGGGGATCGAACCCAGGACCTCACGATCAGCAGTCGAGCTTGCCACCACTAGACCAACCAGAAATTGTATTAAAAAAAACATCGTGAGGAAACTTGCACACCTAAGAGGACTCTAAAATATTCCCGATAATCTGTGAAGTCTGCCAACCCGCACCAGGCCAGCATGGTGGACTAAAGCCTTAACCCTTGTCTTTCTAAGAAGAGGCTCGTGCGTAGCAGTGTGAATGAAATGTGCTCATTAAACTCTACCCACACATATCAGAGCCGACACCAGGCCGGAGATCAACATCGCATATATTTTGTACCGAAGCAAGACCTCAGTCGCTCAGTGCTGGTTTTTTAGCGTCAATGGCCAGCTAGGAAGCGACGGAGCTCTTGCTTCGGTACAAAATGTATGCGATGGTGATCTCCGGCCCCGTCCCGACCCTGACACGGCCCTGATATGTGTGGATAGACCTTTAACAGTTTTATTCGAGACAAAAAGTCGCTGGAAAGCCAACTAGTGGCCCTCGCTCTCGTAGTCTCTGTTCAAGTCTTGTCAGAATTGATTATCTAAAAATTTTCAAATTTAGCAGAATTTGGCTATCTATTTCCTTGTATATCAAATCTGATCTAATGGAACATTTGAGGTTCAGAAATAGCAAATATAGGCAACTGAACTGTTAGAAGTTAATAGGGTAGCTACTCATGTGTCATTGTCAACTAATGGCTGCATGCTTAAAGCGATATTCGTGTCGTGTGGTGTTACTTACAGTTTGCTTACTTTGCACATATTCATGTATCTACGACGTATACCTACGTTCATACTCTACATGTTCTACCTAGCCTTTCCCAAACCATGTTGGGGTAAGATTCCAGTTTAACCAGATGCGGCTGAATACCAGTATTTTTATTTTACACGGAGCAACTGCCATCAGACTTCCGCAACCCAGTTACAGGGCAATACCGATATCCTAAGGTTAGACCGGCTGACAGACTTTCGGGCTTCTGACTTCCCGTAACGACTGTCATAGGTATACGTATGACACCCAGGACCGACTGTTTAACGTGCGTTTCGAGGCACGGAGGAGTCTCGATGTGTTACGAATGGTCACCCATCCACGGAGTGACCGCGGCAAGCATTGCTTAATCTCGCAAATCGTATGATTAGGGCCTAGGGCCCCTCGTTCATACGTAAGTACCATAGGAACTACTGTAAGTATTCCCCAAAGAGATGGGCAGAAGTAGAGACGCATTGTTGGACAACTAAACGTATTATAGGCTCAAAATGCCTTCCAACTCCAAACATAAGCTTTATCATCTTGGGATTTAAAACTAACAGATCCAACCGATTCCATTTCGTATAATAAGTGCTTAAATGAATTAAATTTCACATTTCCGAAGTCGTAACGACCAAATGACCGGGCCATGAACACCAATAGTTATTTCATATAATTGATTAAAACAGATCCACTGAATGGGAATTTAAATTAAGTAATAGAAGTTAATGAAACCGAGTTATGAAAGTGGATCAATGGCTTTAACCTAGTTCCATAATAATATGGAAATAACAATATGGATCAAGATTAGGTTTCATACTAAAGTAGGTACTCTCGGCTGCAATCAGATATTATCATACATAACATAACATCACGCCTGTATTCCCGGAAGGGTTGGGCAGAGATGTATAGTAACACCCTCATTTCGCTGTTATATTTAAGTTCCATGTAGGTAACTGGGGGCGAGCTTATTGCCATCGACCGGGCACAGATCCAAGCTCCGGGCTGCTACTAAGGAATTCCACACGGAAAAATCCAATAACACTTTGCCCAACTTGGGGATTGACGATTAGCAGTCGCGCTTGCCACCATTAAATCAACGAGGCAGGTTGGTTATTATCACACACTTTGCGTATAAAGCCACGGCTACATTGTCGCGTTAACGCGAACTACACTTCACGCGCTCTCTCTCGCACGACGCTTGACTTCTCGCTGTGCAACAAAGAACGCGCGAAGTGTTTGTTCGCGTTATCGCGACAATATAGCCATAGCATTAGTGAAGTGAAAAAGTGGTGACTGCAATTTTCTAATATTGTACTCATAAAATCTGCCAGCACATACGAATACTTATTAAATTAAAAAATTCCATTTGCTACTTGTTCTTAAATTATTCACCTTTAATTTTGCAAAGTGTTGTAGCTGACTGTACCTGTATTCACAAACCCGACTTTGCAGATAGTCTGCTACTTCGAGGTAAGTTAGATTATGACAAATAGAAGTACCTACTTGCATAATTTATCTATTTTGATTATCCTGGTTAAATAATAATTATATTTGGAATAGGATTATGGTCAGACCCTACAGAATTAGTAAAAAAATAAATGAATACATTATTGAAATCGAATGCAGGAGGGGCTCGTGGCTAAATAACAACCGCGCCTATCGTACGATTTGCGAGGTTAAGCTGCACTTGCCGCGGTCACTCCGTGGATGGGTGACCATTTGTTACACATCGAGACCCCTCCGTGCCTCGGAGAGCACGTTAAGCCGTCGGTCCCGGGTGTCATACGAATACCTATGACAGTCGTTACGGGTAGTCAGAAGCCCGAAAGTCTGATAAACGGTTTAACCTTAGGATATCGGCATTGCCCAGTAACTGGGTTGCGGAGGTCTGATGGCAGTCGCTCCGTGTAAAATACTGGTATTCAGCCGCATCCGGTTAGACTGGAAGCTGACCCCAAGATAATTGGGAAAAGGCTAAGAGGAAGAAGATTGAAATCTAATGCAGATGGATGAAGATATTTTTACAAAATTTTGTTCAAAAATTTCTAAAAAAAGTTGATAATGCGCGTCAAAATGGGCAGGAGCAGGATTGGTCATTGGATCTAGTTTTCCTGCAATGAAATCATATCTAAGGTTTTATTTATTTATTTATTTATACTTTCGCACAAAAAAAAGTTTTATACAGAGGCGGACTTAATGCCTTAGGCATTCACCATTTCATGAAAAAAAAATTGTTCATCAGACATTACAATAAAAACTCATCGTGGTTTATGCCGATTTTGCTAACTGAACTTATTGTTTTCATTCAATATTAAAATACATACAACAGAATCTTGTAGGGGTGAATCTATCATTACAGTTATAGCTAATATCGGTATGTCAGGATTGAGAGCATGGTAAATAAAGTAAATGAAACCAACATAGACTCTCCACCACTGAGAGTACTTTTAATTAGGTTAGTGATTAGTTACAGAAGCTAGTTCACAATATATCACAAGATCAGAAAATGTGGACAAGCAAACCAGATATAAAAGGTCAGACTTCTTCGGCTGTTCGACATGGAATCCTCTGCTCCGCCGAATGACCACTGTTTTTATACCTTCGGATATGTTGATTAATCTTGACGGTTACCCTCGTATGTCAACATTTTCCAGTGTTACCAGCTACCCAATGCTGAACACCAATATAAATGAATCTAAATTTATACTAAAAGTGTAGCCTAGTAGTGGAATTGGGATGTTAAAATTGTAGCATGAAACTGAAATAATGAAGGGATACATCGTAACTCTCTTGAGAAGTTGTAAAAAAGAGCTCAAACTAACTTGTATTGGATCCGACGAGCATCTGTTGTACAGTGTATTGGATTAAAAGGATAGACGCCCATGGGAATGAAGAAAATAACACCTGATATCCCGTCCGAGTAGGAAGAGTCAACTGTGTAGTGTTACACCCATATTCTAAGACGTTGCTCCAAAACTTACTCGACTCAACTCCTCCTCGACTTGACATAAACGTCTTCGACTCGAGATTTTTCCTCAGTCGAGATAAGGAATCATCTGTCAAACTCAAGGTACCTCGGAACCTACCTTAAGGAAGGAAGTGCCAAAGTTCGTATGTAACAAAAATGAATTTTGAATACTTTATCGAATACGCTTACGATAATCCTTCCAAGTATTTATCGCGGCATTATTTGCGCGATGCAAATAGTTCAAATTATGACGCAATGACTCCGTCGAGGAACCTCAAAGCTCACTCGAAATTGCGACTAAGAATACAATTTTGAAGGTGTTTTCGAGGCCGTTCTGAGTCGAGTAAGTTTTGGAGGAACGTCTTAGAATATGGGTGTTAGGTATTAACATAAACATAACATAACATCACGCCTTGTATTCCCCGAAGGGTTCGGCAGAGGTGTTTTAGTACACCCTCGTTTCGTCAGTTATGTTAAGTTCCATGTAATAGTCGGCGAGCCTATTGTCATTAACCGTTCACATATCCAGACTCCGAGTCGCTACAGAGAAATTCCTAATGGAAAAACATAATAACACTTCGCCCGACCTGGTGACGGAACCCAGGACCCAATGCTCAGCAGGCGCGCTTGTCACCACTAGACCAAAACAACGCAGTGCTAGGTATTGTTTTTGTATAATATATTCGCAAATTCTGAGTATAACACAAGTCTCAACTTACAATAAGTTAATGTATTTAGTTAGAGCGTAGTATATTAAATCGCAATGATCGCAAGCCGTTGCTACACAATAATTGAAGCTTACTACTTGCCTCACTGATTAATCAAATTATACTGTTGTTGATTTTGTTATTTTCGATACAATATAGATTTATGCAAGAGACAGTAGACAGACTGTGACTACTTTTGGTCACATCCTTAAAATAAAGCGAAATTATTTTCGTCCACAATCACCATTTTAGACTTTATGCGTCATCAATATATTTGATGCTGACTTTAGAAAAATGCGAACCTAGGTGGGCAGGTCTCCTTAGATGTCAATTTATATTACAAGACAAAGGAATGTTAAACCGAAACAAAAAAATATCGTAAAAATAATGTAAACATGTTGGAATGTTGATAATATTTTAACTCCTACGTAAAAAGCTTGTTTTGAATTCTGCTCTAGTTATAATGCTAGTTTTATTGGGATAATGTTTGTTTATCTATTTACATATAAAAAATATTTATATGATTAAATAAAACATCCAGATGTCATCAAGGTCGGCTAAAATCAAAATGTATGCCCTTGTCTAAATCGTGTTCTTCACCGAAAAACTTGAGAAGCTGACTTTGGATTATTTTTTATATTAGATAGAATTCGTGTGTTATTGTCGGTGATTTATTTCGATGTCAAATTAAATATTGATAAACGCTTAAGTGAAATCTGTTAGCGATGACGTTAAATTTTTGATCGAAATTCCGGTAGATAAGCTTCGTGTTAATTGGTTAAAAATTCCTTAGAATTCTTCTCGATGCAGTCACGTCATCTAAGATTGAGCCATCATTGTCAGTTTCCGCATACATTCGATATTTTACGACCAAAAAATGATCAATTAACATTCCTGGCAAGGTAACACAACTATTGAAAATAAAATATATTTTGAAAATCGAACCAAATTTAATTTGCGAATAATTATTGTTCTTAAAAAAAGTAGCTAAAGGTTTCCGGAGCCAGAGATTCAATTTGAATCGGCTCTTTTTTTTTTAGAATCACTGCGAGTCTGAGGTCATCGCATTCCGGCGGCCTTGCCCGGTCGCCGACCAACGATGACACTGCGACCCACGACATTTGCAATACAAGATCTCATGTTACAAATTATCAGCATCCGATACATAACATAACTTATATCCAACATTTAAGGCATCATTTTGAATGGAATGAATGTTCGGCTATTTAAGGCGTAGGTGACTCCGTGCTATTATTTATTTGCACAACACCTACAAATTGGAGCAGTGTTGTTAGTTAATATTTCGAATTTTTGTTCTAGAATGTTTTATAAACAAAAATCTGTTGGATGTTGTGACGTCAGGAGTTCAAATATAATTACGCACTTTCATGTACTACTGTTTTCATGGTACTAATTTTACTCATAGTTACGTTAGAGTGTCAAAATTTAAGTATCTTGGACATTTCATCACCGACAACCTTAGGGATGATATTGACATTGAGAGGGAGCGTAGGGCACTAGCGGTCAGAGGTAACATGTTGGCCCGTAGATTTTCTCGGTGTTCTGACCGAGTAAAATTACTCTCTTCAAGACCTACTGTCAGAGCTTTTACACGAGCAATCTATGGGTCAACTACACTAAGAGATCGCTAGATACCTTGCGCGTTCAGTACAACTATGCTTTCAGGATGTTGTTGCGACTGCCCCGTTTCTGCAGCGCCTCAGAAATGTTTACCAATACCCACACCCCAATTATGGCTTTCAAGCCATAATTCGTAACAAAAAACCGCGTCGCTGCTGAACAGAGTACGAAGTAGTCGCAACTATATCTTGAGAGTTGTGGCGGAGAGCTATACTCCAAATATGAGGCATTTTATATGGAGGTTGATCAGGTAGGAAACATGTTTTCTTGTCTGATCGTCCTCTGCGTGGAGTGTGCATTATTTTAAATATTATATCAGTACTACTAACACTAGAATGTAAGTTGTTTTGTAATACTAACACAATATGGATCACTGTGGTCCGAAATAAATGAATTTGAATTGAATTGTTACAACACCGGCAGTAAAATAAAAAACAAAAAGTTGCTACATATCTATACCTTCTGCAAACGAATCTGCCCATGCAATACATCTTTCGGTATTACTGCAGCTTCTTGACATCCTGTAGTATTGTCATGGCCTATTTTGAGTTCGTATAAATTGTCCAAAACATGAAAGAGAACATAGTTTCCTTGAAGTGACTGCCATATAATTTCTGTTTTTTTTTTTAATTGCGGTTTTTCTCATATGGCTAGAGCCACCGTCGTCCTTACTATTTTCAATTATGTTGGAGTTATTAGATTTCAGTCTAACATACGCAGTTGAATATTAATATTTGAACAAAGCTTTGACGACACGTTTGGTGCAGTGGTTGAGCGATTGGCTTCTGCGCTGCGGGTCGTGGGTTCGATTCCCGCACGGAACAAATATTTGTATGGCTTACAGATAGTTGTTCCGGGTCTGGGTGTTTATGCATGTGAAGATTTGTGTCTGTAAACGCACCCACGACACAGGAGAAATCCTAGTGTGGGGCAACGTTTTTTTTTTTAAAAAAAAAAAGACTTCAAAATAAATTACTTCTAAAAATACCATATATTATTTCGAAAACAAAACAAGCCACGTGTTAGTAACCTACACGTGATAAATCGTTATAAATTATAATAATTTATAATAAATTGCCAATTTTAAACGATCGCCATTCCATTATGTAACATAACATAATTGATTAGTAAACCAAATATAGTGAATTCAAAAACTAGATTATTTTGTAAATAAGTTTTAAAACATCCTACAATAAAGGTTAATGTGTACAGGTAGTGACGATTTTGGTAAACTAGGTACACTACTACGTCATTGGAAAATTTTCGCATACGAAATTAATTTTTATTGAAAATATTTAATAATAGTCAACGTCATATGGAACGTTTTATATTTAATTTATTGAAATTGATAAAAATACGATTCGAAAATAGAACATGAATACGTTCAAAACGGTTCGCACTTGACTAGTTTTTTAACATTTGACCTAGACCTTTGTGGGCTCCATTCTAAGTACTTCTCGCTACAGTATGTAGGTATTCTGATCCGACGTTTGACGTTCATTGTTACAATATAATAATGTTAAAATGTGCCTGTTAGTATAATAATAAAAAAACTCAACAACAACCATATCGATATAAAATTGAATTTTTTTAAGTGTATTTCAACGTAGCTACAAAATGCGTTACGCTAAGGTAACGATACTACGACGGACATTCGGAAAACTGATTAGCTTTTAGGGTACTTGCAACATTTGCAAGTTAAATTGCACAAGTTATTGCAGCAAGCGCTCGCTTCGTTCGTAAAACTTGCAAAAGTCGAATTGCTGCGTCCACAACTGACACTCTCGCAATTTACTCTGCTAGTGCATTTGGCTCTTTACTTGTGCGTATAAACCGCAGGTCACAAAGAATGTTCAGCCTAGCCTTTTCCCAACTATGTTGTCATCAGCTTCCAATATAACCAAATGCAGCTGAATATCAGTATTTTACACGGAGCGACTGCCATCAGACCTCCGCAACACAGTTACAGGGCAATGCCGATATGCCAGCCATAAAGAAAATTAAATTAAATTATAAAGGTAATGGTGTCAATTCTGTTGCACATTTTGACAGTACGAAACTAGACTAAATGCACTGTCACTTTCTTTTTCTATTAAAACAGAAAGAGACAAACACCAGTTTAGTCCTGTCAAAGTTCGCAACAGAATCGACAGCATTGTAAAAGAATTTAGTGAAATGTAAATACATAAGGGAACGTACCCATACTACGTGACCCGTTCAGGGGCGAGGAGGTCTTCAAAATACCACGCTTGGTCACAGGGGGGGAGGGGGGCTTAGATTTTCGTCACGTGGTCAATATCCTCTAGGGAAATCTCACGCTTTTTCGAGCTATATTCAAATATGGCGCGCAGCGTTTAGCGCTTTTTAAACTCACAGGTGGCAACATTGACGCACATTGAGCCAAATAATTTTCTTTTTGCATAAAAAAAATTAATACCATATTTATGAATTACTACGTGAAAACTAGAGGGGGATTGGCATACTACGGGTGGTCACCGAGGGGTGGAGGGGGGTAAAAAGTTGAGAAAAATGGGTCACGTTGAATGGGTACGTTCCCTAATGTTAGGATAAATCCAGCTCTTATACCTATTTAGTTTCAAGCTCTCTCCTTTAGAGATCATCAAGGTCGTAATTTATAATTATAGAGGATCAGGACAGAATTTGTTATTTTACATCCTTTTAGCAATCACGAGTAGGACGTAGAATATATAATCTTAAAAAATTATGACCACTTTTCTTATTTAGAGTTGAAGTCATTAGTCACTGTACACGAACGCATTTTATTATCAGGTCCTACCTACCTACTTAAAAACTTTGGCTCAGTTTGGTACATTAACACCTAACGGGTCTACAATCTGAGTGCAAGCATATCGATGTCAGAAAATATACATGGACTTAAAGAATAACATACTTACCGATTGATTTTTTTTCACATCTGACACAGAATCGATGATTGATATCTCACTTACAAATGACTAGTTCAGGCTTTGGTGAATTATGTTTGTTCATAAATGTACATTCACAGCGAACGGTGCGTTAATCAATGTTTACTGTTAGCAACGAAGGTTCAAAGTTATAATTATCGCTCATTCAAACACAATAAATAACCAATACGTATGATTGATATTTTAATTTCTCACGCATAACTGTTTTGCAAATGCGTTGACCCGACGATCTCAATGTTTTAGAAAACCGTCATAATTCAAACAATAGAGGTTATTCTAAATTTTTTTTTTGTTACAGAGTGGTTAGCCTATTATTGATAATAAATCGGACACATTAATATTGTCCATCAGCAAAAACTGAGTATTGTATATTATAATATATCTGGTATTGTTCAACTTGACATGGATGATAGAGAGTCTCACCGTTATGATATGGTGGATAGGTACACTTGATCTTTGCCCACAGAAGATGTGTTACACCGTTAACCATTGTCGATTGTATCCCACATTCATAATAATCCGTTTTGCTGACCACAATCTGTTGATTCGGTAAATTCCATAAACTGACAGGCAGAATTCTCGTCCTCTCGCAAATTCTCTAAATATCGTGAATCATTTTCTACATTTCTTGAAATTAGAACCTCATCCATATTCGATCCGCGTTGCGGGAGAAGTAGTATCATAAACGATAATTAAGGAGCCATAACAAAATTCGATCTTAGAAAAATGACGATATTAAAACATCTAAATAAAATCACTATTGCGAAATGCCAAATTTCAGCGTTCGATCGGTTTTAATACGCGGGTCCGGCGTCATACTCAATTCCACCTCGATCGCGGTCCATTACTGAGAACAGGAATCTGTAAAAATGTTTGGAATGTACCAGCTATTAATTTTGTTTCGCGGGCGGATGTCGCGAAGGCGTCGGCCACGGCTGGCGTCTGGCGCAGGCGCCAGAGGTGCGCGACGCGCCGCGTACGCATAAATATCGCAGCCTTAATGTTGCACCCAGCTCAAAGATTAAACAACATTGGAACGATTCCATAGACTGGCCAGTTTTTGGTGACATATTGAATACATGAATATTCCACATTCCATCAAAACCAGTTCATTTAGTCTTTTTTGATCGCGCTAATTCACAAAAGTTTGCATTTTGTGTCGCTATTGATTTAATTAATTTTAAGATGTAGGTACCTAATTTAAATTACCTAAAATGTTTTCAACGCAATAAATGAAATAGAAATTAAATTCCTGGTAATTGAATCTAGACATTAAAAAAAACACATTTTCTGTAGTATTATCAGCCCGCATGAATTTAGACACGCGCTTGTAAGTCTATGACACAAGTTAATTCTCAGATTTACATTACCTTTATTCTGCACTGTCACGTTATCGCATTAAAATTTCGAGAACAAGAGGTTAAAGGGCCTTTGACGTCAATAACCCGTGTACTCGCAAGAAGGTTACCCTGTTAATGTTGACATCAAATTATTCAGAACTTATTGCTTATAATTGATCACATTTGTTCCATAAGCGGTCCTTTAATGAACAAGGAAATGACAAATATATCAATCTTTATAATAGTTATAAATACCTCTAATATAAATTTAAATGGCAAATTAACTAGGCGTTGTTAATCATTCGATTGTCAGGCCCTTAACTATCTCATTCTTATCTTATACATTTATAATCGCTGACGTAATTCGTCTTATAAATTGATTTGTATGGCGAAACAAATAATGCTAATAATAAATCAATTAATTTAACAAATAGGCGAACAACAGCATTCCTTTGAGAGGTCGTTTATTGTTGATACGTGGAATTAACACTAACATTGAAAGCTTAGAGTTGATACAGGAAGATGCAAGTAAAGAAGCCTTTTGAAAAGGTGACCTCGACAGCTCGTCGGTAGGTACTTCTGGACAAATCCATATCGTTTCGTAGAAACCTTTATTTAATATTTTTGATTGAAACCACATTATGTGATTGGAACAGAATCTTCCGAGGCGATGCGCACGATTTGCTTTCAAACCTATATCTTTTCATATCTCGTTGTTAGTTCATAATTGTCGTGCTTTAAGTGTTCCGCATTAGAAATAGTTGTCAGTTTCGAGTTTGAGCATTCATAATGTGAGGTTCTGTAGTCATGATTGACTCAAGTAATATGCAAATATTTCTACATACAGTTCAAATTATTTAAGACCTAGTTATTTTAAAATAATAAGTCCCAGTTTCTCGTATCTCCTATTAAATGCGAAGTGCTCGAAAAACTAAGGATCCCAAAAATAATAAGGATTGTTGTTTATCTAAGGATATCTATAATAATAATAATATTATTAGGTCGGCACAGTTGACATCTGTCGGGCATGTCACTGTCCCGGTGAATCCATTCGACATATTATTTCTGGTTGTTCTCGTCTTGCTAACGGCGAGTATTTGCACAGACACAACCTAGTAGCTAGGATTATCCACCAGCAATTTGCTCTGAAAGACAACCTTGTGGACGCGGAAGTACCATACTACAAGTATGTGCCCGACCCAGTTCTCGAGAATGGTCATATCACATTGTACTGGGATCACTCTATCATCACCGACAGGATTATTATTGCTAATAAGCCTGACATAGTGGTGATAGATCGATCAGAGCGTCTCACAATGATTGTTGATATCACTGTCCCGCATGACGAGAACCTGGTGAAAGCCGAGAAAGATAAAGAAGTCAAGTATCAAGACTTGGCACACGAGGTTGTCGACATGTGGGAGGTTGACTCAGCAGTCATTGTGCCGATAGTCGTTACGGCCAATGGCTTAATAGCCAAGAGGCTCGACCAACATCTTATGAGACTCTCGTTGGGCAGCTGGGTCAAGGGCCTGATACAGGAAGCGATACTTCTGGACACGGCGCGCATTGTCAGGAGGTTCCTCTCTCTGAGGCCCTAACCACCGGTAGCTTGGACCCTGTTCCCAATACCGGTGGGCTACTATTTTTTATATTTTTAAATGTTTTTATTTGTGTTTTGAAATATTTAAAAATATAATTTATATGTATATAGAATGAATAAACGGAATAATAATATCTTTATTTCAAAATAAAATTCCATTATTACAATAGGCATCAAGATGTTAGTAACATAAACACTTAAAAACTATGTTAGTAGACATTACCAATATTTACAGGAGCATGTAGCTGACTTAAATACCAGATGAAGGGACAATCCAGTTTGTTGGCAATGACACTCAGGATACTGTTGTTACTGGCACGCACCCTGTGCAACAAGGACGCTGCTCGCTTGCGCCTGATTGCAACGAAGCTGTCAACCTGGGCGCCCACGAACATCCCTGAGGCACTACAGAAGCGTGGCAGCCCCAACAGCATCCTGAATGCATTATTGTACTGGACCGGCCTTTAGAGTGAAGCTAGACCAAAGGAATGAATGAATGTGAGAATAGTCGCACTAATTATGAAAAAACGGTACTCTAATGAAATCAACAGTTCCGAGCTATCAAGGAATGCCATTTTTTATGATAATAGGCATAGAAATGTTTTTGCAAATGTTATTTAAAGCAACCGTTTTTAAATATTAGCAAAAACATGCGCTATAAATAGCAATATATTAAATATTGCCTCTCGTTTTAAAAACTAAATTGATTTCACTTTAAATTACATTATTTATATCCATTTTTTATGTGACTATTATTATTTTTGTTCAGCATCGAATAACATTTTTTTGGGATTAATTATATATTACAATAACAATGCTAAATTTACATAACAATAACGCTATAATAAATTATCACTTGATCTACATAATTAATATCCCTTCGCAAGCCCACAGCAAGAATAAAACACATTTTTGTAGAGGTCACAAATTATGTCGAGATAAACGAGATTGATTCTCAATCAACATGTTTTTTAAATGCAAATTTAAAAAATCATCCAATTTAATGCTTATAAAATAACACGCAAATCACAAAGCCAATCTATCGCTGGAAAACATTATTGTAAAGTAATAAAAACAGCAGGAGGTTTCATTATTACGTAATTTTTGTTCTAAATTAATTTTGGCAGGGGATCATCGATGTTAAAATATAGGCGCACCAATACATAACTGATTGATACAGAATTAAATAACAAATTACAAACAAAAATTAAATTGATGTTAGAACTTGAGACTAATGATTTGTAACAGCATGCTAATATTGTGTAAGATGTCCAAATATACATTAATTAGAGTTCAAAATTTAGCATATAATTTAAATAGCCCGAATGGAAATTATTTTTTGGTACTATTAATTTGCTTATTAGTTATAATAATATTACGCATTTTTAAATATAGATAATAACAGAAGTGGCTTATTTGTGTTATGAAAAGTATACGGTATATATTGATGCGTTATTTATTTTAACAAATATCGGTCAAGTCTAATTTGGACGCGTATTGTTCGTGTTATATCAAGCTTCTAATGCGTGTTTGATACTAAGTGGTATTGATATACCGATATGCTATTTTTTACAGCCATGTTCCGGTATTTTGACAGCTTCATAATCAAGACGATATGTATGTGAAATATAATACTACTTAACATTTTTTTTGGTTTGGACGACAGTCGTTCATCAACATTGTTGCGCACAAGAGTTTTTCGATGCTGTCTTTGCTTTTTTTTAGAGTAGAACCCTAAATTTCGAGTATGTCGTATTTAGAACAAAAAGAGGAAGACCTATAAATGTCATGGTTGGTGGGCGCGACACACGGTGCCAAAATCTCGAGTAAGGACGGCCGCGAAGGTCGCATTCCATCGGAACGTTGTTTTTTTTGCTTAGAGCCGATGCACCCCAATAAACTGGCGGGTTGAGGGTCGATCACATTGCCAACATTCTGGCAGTTTCTGGTGAAACCCGTCCAGGCACCTGCTCCAACAATAAAAGTAAACCCAAATCGTTGCCAATCAATAAAAAAGTCATTAAAATGTCGACGGTTCTTTCCGCCTACTCAAAATTGCAAGACGATGAAATTCTTAATTTATGTGCAATATTATCTAATTAGTCGAATTTGGTCATGAATCCAGAATCAGTTGAAACGGAACTTACAACGACGAATATTAATTCAGAGAAATCTATCTCTATTATGATTCATAATGTAGCAAATGATTCTTGACACAACACAACATCACGCCTGTATTCCCCGAAGGGTTGGGCGCAGAGGTGTATAGTAACCCCCTCATATCGCCGTTATGTTGTCCTACGTTGTAGGAGGCGAGCCTATTGCATCCAACGGGCACAAATCCAATCTCCGGGCTGCTACTGAGGAATTAACACTTTACGAAAAAACCCATTAACACTTTACCCGACCTGGGGATCGAGCCCAGTACCTCCCGATCAGTAGTCGCGTTTGCCACCACTATACCAACGAGGTAGTTGAATCTTGAATGGTGATTCTTGAATCTCTGTAAATATCATCATCAAAATGTACCTAAATTGAATAAGTAAGATATTGAAGAATAAATATTATAAACATTCTATGAATACGCTATAAAACTGACTCACTTTAAGATGTCAAGTGCCATATCTTGTTTTGGAATGTTAAACGATATTTAGTTAGACATTATTTCTGATATTTCAGTCCATGATCAGATATCGATGATCGTAAAAAACTGATTGAATTAGCAGTTACTTAACTCAATCATTTTTTTATTCGGTTAACATATCGATTTTAGGGTCTTTTATAATTCTGTTATTTTGGTGCAATGTCATATCAAAAATGGTGTTTCTGATGATGTTATACTGATTTCGCGATAACGGTACGACTCATCTTGATTTAAAGATTTTAAATATGTTTAATTGCTAAATATTAAATTCATAAATGGCAGTGACTTCAAAATTATATTCGCTTTAGTGGAATGTTATCATTTGAAGATCGGTCTTCAAATATTACAATTTATATGATTGCATCAAAGTAGCTAAATTGCTTAATATCATAAGTTTAATGTCATTTACAGATATTAGTCAAAGCTGAATCGAGATCAACCTCAGATGAACCCAGATTTATTATAAAACACGTTCTACTAACTATAAATAAAGTAACTTTGATGAAAAGTCATAGTTCAAAAACACATTTCACAAAATCAAAAAAGATACAAATAGCATTCTGTCAGTAAAATACGAAAAATCTTTTTTAGCATTTGAGTTCAAAACCTTGAATAATGGTAGCCAATGGCCTAAACAGCATTCTGCCTAGCCTTTCCCCAACTATGTTATGGTCAGCTTGCAGTCTAACCAGAAGCGACTGCCATCAGGCCTCCGCAACACAGTTATTGGGCAAAGCCGATAGCCTAAGGTTAAACCGGTTGTCAGACTTTCGGGCTTCTGACTACCCGTAACGACTGTCAGCCTTTAAACACCATGGAGGGATTATTAAATAGTTTGATGAATTTCCCGTAAATGAAAGAAACATTAAACGTTGGAAGTGTGGCCCACTGTGCGCTCTTGTTTTAACAGTTCCTTCACGTATTTAGATTAATGTAGAACAACAGGTAGCAGGTCATCACACTGCCAAAAAAAAAAAACGCAACGTCAAGTAATCATGAGTGCATCAATAATGGTTTTGGGCAAAAAGTCTACAAACAAAACACTAAACACGTCAACATTTGTGCAAATATTAGTTTAGGAAATTAAAACAATATTTTATAGTTATTGGACCAAAAAAGATTACATTTGAAGAGGCTGTTGAAGTTTGGAATTGTTTGTCTAAAGCATCGATAACGTATTTGAGAAAATGAATAACAAAATATGAAACCAATATTTCAACGTTTGAGAATTTAAAACAATATTTTTTTAGTCACAAGGTTATAGTAGTATTTAGACAATAGAATAGCCATCTATGCACTGCTACACTATGTAATATCTTGCTCAGTATAGAGTAATAAAAATAGTACCTAATACCTACGTATATCTAGATTCAGTCGGAAACCTCACTCCTTGACTAAAGCATCAAATAAGATGTGTATGCAAAATTTAGTTTTAGTATTCAGTTAGAGAGTTTCCATTTCACTGTGCGTTCTCGCTCTTAATACATTTTGGTTTGGTCACTCACTATCATTCGGTTCGGTTTTTATTGGATGTTTTCATACCTTGAAGTGACACAGGCTGCCTATATTTTCAAGCAGACCAATCGATTTCATATACGAAATATCTTGCCAATAGCCTTTTCTGCAGTAAAGGATTTCATCCAAGAAGAAGACAGCAACATTGTATTTCAATACAAAAACCAATCCAATACCAGGGAAATCTATAGTACTGTGATTTCTATCAAATAGGAATAGTAATCCTGCTAAGTAGGAAGCAAGCAATGTTCCCAAACTATAATCAGATAACACACTTCAGTGAAGGTAAGTAAATTCCTCACATACAAAGTTCTGCTGACCTCACAAGAACAAGCAATCATGAATATAATTATGGAAACAACAATCCTACGATTGCAAACAATCTGGTTGTGAAGACGCGCTGTTAAGAACATTACAAAGTATTTATGGTCCTTCTGAGTAGTTCCTTAAGCCTGAGGGTCGTGACCTAATGAGGTGTCACCTTCTCTTCGACCTTTAGCCACTATAATACATTTAGCGAAACGTAGTTTATTGTTGATACCACTGGGAATACCTATTGTATTGATGAATCTCACCTTTAGTAGGGCAGAGAACTATTGTCTAGGGGTGAAGGACCTTAGACATGTGTAGAAAAGCCGCAATTGTGTCTTGGAATGTATCAATCTACTGCGATAAGTATTATATTATGTTGAAATATTTTTTATAACAATATATCATTTTTTGACGCGTTGATAGCACCAAAGAAAATAAATAAGAAAATAAATACTTCTTAGAAGATCGAGAAAAATCATTATATACCTATCATATCAAAACGAAAAACATGTATGCAATTTGATAAAAAAAATACGATTTAAAAATATAGTTTACAAACATAATTGCTGCCCACGAAGGTCTGAATGTGATTTACAAATATAACTCTTGCACAAAGGTCTAAAAAGACATAAAATATAACCACCTGTCACCTAAAGGTGACAAGATTTTCCAATTTACCATATACTTTAAAAAACTACGAACACAGATGAGGACATTTAGGATTGAGACGCATGGCAATCCCACTAGGTATACCAAGTATTGGGTAAAAAAGGTTGACCATCCCTGATTGCCGATGTACAGACGTACAGATGGACCTCCTTTTAGATTTTCTAGTATAAACACGTCGCTGCGACAGCGCTGCGTTCGTTGGCGAACCTGCGCCGCAGCGCTGCCGCAGTGACGTATTTCTACTAGAGAACCACAATGCTGATCATAAATTAATCAATTTAAGAACATAGAAGAGGATGTCCAAAGTATTGATATATAATTGTATTCTAGATAGATGGTCCAAAGAATAAAAGTCCAAAAATCAGAATGTTGCTGGTTTCGGTGGATGTATGTCG
Organism: Amphipyra berbera; assembly: GCA_910594945.2. NCBI lineage: Eukaryota > Metazoa > Arthropoda > Insecta > Lepidoptera > Noctuidae > Amphipyra > Amphipyra berbera. Next base: position 8,515,056 of record OU343122.1, on the reverse strand, counting down.
AGATCAGACAAAACGTGTTTTAAACAATAATCTGACCCGAAACAGTTGGCATGGAGGAAAATAGCCAAAAATGTGTGCTTTATGCGTACAGAAACATTTATAACAATAAAATATTACTCATCTAACTTAAAATACACTCAGTGTCAAAAGTGTATTGACGCGACTCCGACAACACGAGATCACGATAAAAAAAAAAACATGACATTGATATGGTGATGACAAATTCTGATCAACAATACTTTATTGAGATATTAAATACCAAATTAGTTTAAATTATTCAAAACAAATACTAATTCTATGTTTTTTGTTTACTTATTAAGTACACAGATAATTGGCTAGTTAGCTTAGTAGCTTTAAGTAAAGAACAAATTGGAGTGTTAGATAAAGAAGAATTGTTTTCTTTTATAAATTATGAAAAAAAATATTTCTGTGATATAACTTAAACGTAGATATTTCAGAAAGTTTGAATTTAACTGGGAACTATACTGGCCTGCGAAAATAAGTATCACACTTTTAAAATTGCAATATCTTTTTAAGTACACAAGATATATTTTCGAAACAAAAAGGACTCAAAAAAGAGTTTAACTTTGTTACTATAGTTTCAAAGAAGGCTGATAAAAATTGCTATAAAACGTTTTTTATTTTAAATCTCTAACTTCTATAGTTTAGAAAAAATTTAAATTTTAAAAGTGTGATACTTATTTTTGCAGGCCAGTGTATTTTCTGAGAACACAAGAAGCTTGTTACTTCATGAAAACGCTGAATATTTGTGTTGAATTTTAATATATACTGTGTAGTAACCTGTGAGTTCTTAACGTCAGGCATTTTAGCGCCCCGAGCGAATTGCGTGGCTATCGCTCGCCACGCGGTAATTTAACTCGGAGCGCTAAAATGCCTCACGCTAAGAACACATGTTTACTTCTTGTAATTTTGTTTCTTATTGAATCTAAAAGTATCCCGTGCTAGGTTAATCTATGTCAGCAATACATGACGAGGCTTGAAGGAATTACATGATGTCGTTTACACTCTGCATTTAGTTCGGTTAATTTAATAGGAAAAAGCTTTTATACTACTGAATGACAAGTAAATGTCACAAAATTTGTAAATATCAATAGAATACTTCTACGAATTCATTCATAATGATTATTATTAAGCGTTAAGGTGACATATAAAATACCTATATTTATAGAAAATATGTTTATCATGTTATTATTTTTCGAGGAAAACTTTATAAAATACCAGAGTATGACTAGTTTAACAGAATTTAGATTTAGGCGCCATTAAACTATTGATGGCGACGTATTTGCGGTTTGATATCCCTGTATAATATTATACAAGGTTAGTCGGAAAGGGGTTACTAAGCCGCAGGCCACTTAATGTATCACTGATGATTGTTTTAAAGAATGTGACAAAATTAAAAAAAATTATAAAAAAAAACCAAGAATAAATATTTTTATTTTAGTTTTACCAAAAATTCTTCATCCCTATGGAGCTTCTAATCCGTGACCTCAAATATGACCTAAAATGTAAACACAGCTGATCATAACTGAGGATAGATATAATTTAGCGTATTTTTTATGAAATCTTTGAACAGCTATTTTTCTTAAACTAATGAGTTTTGGGGAAAGTTGTAGAACAAAACTTATCCATTATTATGGGTACTTTAACACCCTTTCGGCGTAGTACCTCCGACTAACATATTTGATGGAATTAAAAACAGTAGCAAAATTTTTGCCTTTTATAACTATGTAAACATTATACAACGTGTAACAGAAGTCCGAAATTATACTTTAAGGGCTCATTGTACTCATCATTATGAACAACTTTTACTAGGGACCAACCGAAATCACGAAAAAAAACTGCTGCTCAATACATTTATGTTTGCACAAGTCGACAAAATGTAGGCAACAGCTGTTTTTTTTTCGTGATTTCGGGGTTGGTTCTAGTAATAATTGATCATAATGATGAGTACAATGAGTCCTTAAAATATTATTTCGGGCTTCTGTTATACGTTGTATAACATAACATAACATCATAACATCACGCCTTACATTCCCCGAAAGGTTCGGCAGAGGTGTTTTAATACACCCTCGTGTCGCTAGTTATGTTTTTAAGTCCCATGTGATAGGGGGCGAGCCTATAGCCATTAACCGGGCACAAATCCAGACTCCAGGCTGCTACTGAGAAGTTCCTAATGGAAAAACCCAATAACACTTTACCCGACCTGGGGATCGAACCCAGGACCCCATGCTCAGCAGTCGCGCTTGCGACCACTAGACCAACAACAAACATTGTATAACATAATATAATTAGCCCATTACTGTCCCACTGCTGGGCACAGGCCTCTTCTCAGAATGAAAAGGGTTTAGACCTTAGTCCACCACGCTGGCCTGGTGCGGGTTGGCAGACTACACACACCATGCAGGTTTCCTTAAGATGTTTTCCTTCACCGTTAACGCAAGTGATAATCAAATTCTGATCCGCACATGAATTCGAAAAGTCTGAGGTACGGGCCGGGATGGAACTTAGACCCCCTGCATGGAAGGCAAGCGTTCAACCGTTAGGCTATCACTGCTTGTGCACACAGTTCAATTTAATCTTTAATTAAGATAATGTATTTTATCAAATAACCCTTGGGGGCGAAGTGTGCACACTTTCGTTACCACATGTTTGTTTTATGATTTGTGTTTTAATTCTTGTATTTACTTATAGCGTGACTAAACTCAAATCCAAAAAGGTTTGAAGAAGCGTTTATTAATCAATCGTTAATACGAGACACACATTGTGTCATGTACCTACATCATAATGTAAAGTTTAAAATTACACAACAAAAAGAAATTTAAAATTATAAAAAATCAGGCTAACATAATAAAAATGTTGCTTTTGGAGATATTATTAAATTTAAGATCGAGAACCTCTATAAATAATAACCACTTATTTCCTGCTTAAAGGTTGACGACTCCTGTAAAGGATAAAAAATCGTGCTTACTTTTACATCAATATTTTATTACAGAAAGGAGAAAAATATCAACTAAAGTCATATAAAAGTACTTATCTTTAAAATTCGTTGCGATCTTTGAATAAAAGAAAAATGCATTTGGGCGCTTTATTTGTCTAGTGTTTATCGCAGTGATAGCCTAGTGGTGTGACCGTCGGACTGCCACGTCATAGGTCTCGAGTCCGAACTCAAGCCACGCACCTCTGACTTTGGATTCATGTGTGTATTGTATAATTATCACTTGCTTAAAAACGGTGAAGGAAAACATCGTGAGGAAACCGACATGCCTGAGAGATTTTTCTCGACGGCATGTGAAGCCAAGTCAGAGGCCCATGGGCGGCATAAACTCTGACACCAGGTTAGTCACTAACCACACGAAAAGAAGAAGACCAGTACCTATGTATACCTGAAATCATGTTATTAATGGTCATATTTTAATTCTAATCTAGAGTTCATTGGCCTCTTCGTAGACCATAGACTTTAATGTAAATATATGCTGCTGATAAATCGCCTGAAATGTCAGAATTAAATTAAAAGCGAGAACACGACGTGTACCTATAAAAAGAACTGTAATGAAAAATCCGCCTGACGCATGTTCTTGTCGATTTCGCACCAAGGTATTTCTCAGTAGCTGTGGAGGGACATATCTAACCTACCAGAAAATGTTGTTAATCCCTTCCGGTTAAATGCTTATCAAATAAACTAGTCCGAGAACCGATCTAACCTTAGGATATTGGTATCCCAGCAATTAAGTTGCGGTTTTGCTGAGGCCAGACAGCAGTCGCTCCGTGTACTCAGCCGTATCTGGTTGGATTGGAAGCCGACCTCAACATAGACCGACGAAGGCCCAGACCTCACGAAAATTCTGGGTTGATGAGACTTAGCTAATAAAATAGCTTCTTAATCCCAGCTTATTCACAACTTCATTACGATGTAGATATTATGATCTACAAAAACATTGAAAATTCAAACAATTCTAAAAATACCTACATACATAAAATATAAACGGGCTTATATGAATATGCATTAAAATATTATGAAATTATGATATCCAGCATGACTACTGTATAATTACTTCTGTAATATTAACGATCATATTTTTCTAATTAAGTGGCCGATTGATAAAATTATTACCTACATGTAGGTATAAAGTTGACATGATAACTGGTGTGTCAATATTGTGCATATTAATTAGTGAATTAAGTAATTATTGATTCACGAAAATTTGCAAATTAAATAAATAATGAAATAATTATAATTTATTAATAATGATAATTGTATTTAAATAATTTACAAGGAGTTTGTTTATTGTGTTGTTTTATATTTTTTTGCGTTTTTACTTAAATTAATATCACTTTCAAAATGATTATAACATTGAGTTGTCGTGTCATTCTCTAGTAGAAACACGCCGCTTCGACAGCGCTGCAGCGCGGACCCGTCTAAGAATGCAGCGCTGCCACAGTGCTGCCGCAGCGAATATTTCTATCGACTGTCTAAAACGTTATTAAAATCTCGATTCAAGCAAATAGGGAAGTCGTTACTAAGAAATAAAATGTCAATTGACGAATTTATCATGATCTAAATCTTACCCTGGCATTTTATTTATAAATCCTATAAATTCTATCAACAATAAGTAGGTATGTTAATTACGTAAAAGGTTATTAATTGACCGGTATCTGATAATAATTGCAAATGTTCGGAGTCAACCTACTTTGTGACACCGCTGTGACCTTTCTTTGCTTTATTGATTTACAAACAAAATTATTCAAGATTTTAAATAATGTTATTCATATTTTTTTAAGACGCAGTATTACAATTATTAACGTGATCACAGAGATAATCTTCAAAATGACAAATTGTGGCGAAATGTCAAGTGTATTATACAATCTTTGAATCTCGTCTGCCCTTCTAGGGTGAATAGATTTTCAACCACATTGGCTGATATAGCAACCAACGTTGATATCGAAATAGATTAAAAATAAGATCATCGCCTAGATGTATACCGCAGCCACAGTAAGTACAAAGCACAGTACGCAGTGATAGCCTAGTGGTGTGACCGTCGGACTGCTAAGTCATAGGTCTTTAGTTCGAACCCAAGGCACGCACCTCTGACTTTTCGGATTCATGCACGTATTGTATAATTATCACTTGCTTAAAATCGGTGATGGAAAACATCGTGAAGAAACCGGCATGCCTGAGAGATATTTCTCGACGGCATGTGAAAACAATTTAGAGGCCCATGGGCGGCATAAACTCTGACACCAGGTTAATCTCTAACCACACGAAAAGAAGAAGAAGAGTAAGTACAAATATCAAAATGTTCTTCTGTAATGTGGCTTGCATGGGGTATACAAAATAATAATAAAAAAAGATATTACCTACTTGAAAGTGAATAATTTTGACTTTTTATTAATTAAAAGAAATATTGTGAAGGTAATAGGTACAAATAAACCTTTTTGGATAAACTAAAAAAAGCATTGAATTTAGTTATATTAGAAAATAATTTAACTGAAATTAACAAATCATCAATATCATAGCTAGGTACTCCTACTACTTTTCCTGTACCGTTCATATATTTTAATATAGGTATGAAATTGGTAATATCAAGTAGAATATTACTATTTTTTAAGAAATTCCTGTTTATAGATAAGAATAACACATAATAAATAATACAAACTATGCATATTGATTTTAATATATTGATTTTTTCCATGTATACATAAATCTAATTCTATTAGTAAACAATCTTAATTAATAGTAGGTATGTGACAAGGTTAACATCAACCAAAGATATTATTTTTTGCATAATTTTCGCGTCGCCATTAATCTCAACAAATAGTAATATCATTAGCATCATCATATCTATTCCTCTAAACTTTATATTTATATAAAAAAAAACTGTTTATTTAATCCAAAAAAAATCAAAGTAGAATGATTGTATTGTTATGAAAACTATTACATAAATATATATGCAAAATTTCAGCCTGTTCCAATAACAGACAGACAGACAACAAAGCAAGCTAAATAAAAACTTATAATAATTATAACAAAATAAAATAATTAAAACATCAATTTTCAAAATCGATAAATACTGGTTAAAGTCAAAACTTCCTTAATTTGTACTGTAGTCATAGAAATCATAATCTAAATTAATTTCCTTGGTATTTTATATGTAGATCTTGGTATAATAAATGGTTATAGGCTTTTAAACCGGATCGAATGAATATCATATTTATTAACAGATAAATCAATTTTTCATCACCTGGCATTAATCTTATAATAGAGAGGGAGAGTTATTTACTTTGTTAGATATTTACGTAAAACGGCTTAATATGGAACTACCAACTTCGTCTTCGTTACGAGAATAACTCATGTGCATGGTGAAAAGTTAAGCCAAACAGCAAGGTTGATAATCGGGCTAATGCGCTGAGCGTACCCGCCGCTCGAACAGTAACAGGTCCAAGAAGGCGGCGCGCAGTGTTCCGTGCGCGCTTCTCAGGAGGACGTGGGGTAAGCCCCCACAGAGTCACAGCCACAGGTCCTGCTGTGGTGCATGCTTTTGCGAATCCCGCGAACCCAGCCGAACGGTCAGGAGGAGGAACACCGTTGGTTTTTAGCCAGTAAGAGTCCGGCAGACACCCTCGCCTTCCCCGGACGAGGGACGCCCATGAGGATTTTCCAACAATTATAATAAAGGCTGCTCTGGGCGTACCTACTTAAATTTAGTACCGTCACTCTTGGAGGACCCTATAACACTACAACTGTCAAACAGTCTACAACTAACATGTGATCAGCTAGTCCTCTAATAAAAATACTCACAGCATCCTGTTAACGTCAATTTCTAAACTTGGGCCTCTCACGGACCTCTACAATGACTAATCAGAATGGCCAACGAATTGACGATCGCAGTTTATTTTTTTATTAATTTCCAGCAATAAATTACCTCGTAAGCTTTCATGGCACAACATATAACTTCTCTCGTGTCGATACGAGCTATAGGAGAAGATTTCATCCTATGGTGAAAAGATTAGCCAGTTACTAAGGTTGGTAGCGGGGCTGACTATCCAGGGTGCGTGGGGTGTACTTTAGTACCGTTCAGTGGCGTGTATTGGTTTTCGAACTAGGTAGGCAGGCACTAGCGATGTCGCCTTTCAATTGTGCGCTTAAGCCCATTTCAATACGATTCTCACCAAAAGAAATCATAGCCGTTCACGCTTATTTTATTTATAACATAACTTAACATCACGTCTGTATTCCCCGAAGGGATGGGCGGAGGTGTATGTAACACCCTCATTTCGCTGTTATGTTTAAGTCCCATAAGACCTCACGATCAGCAGTCGCGCTTGCCACCACAAGACCAACGAGGCAGTTACTCAGTACTATTTTATTTATAGTAATAGTTAAAGATGGAGTAGTTAATTAAATCTTATGAAGTAGGCACTGGTTAATTGCCTATACAAGGTTAGTCGGAAAGGGGGTACTAAGCCGAAAGGGTGTTAAAGTACCCATAATAAGGGATAACTTTTGTTCTACAACTTTCCCCAAAACTCGATAGTTTAAGAGAAATAGCTTTTCAAATATTTCGTAAAAAATATGCTAAAATCTATCTGTCCATAGCTATGATCAGCTGTGTTTACTATTTAGGTCATATTTATACTTAATTTTCTGAATTTGTAACTAAAGCAGGTATGTTTTATTTTTGAAAAAATTAAAATAAAAATATTTTTGCATGCAAATAAAAATTATCGAATTTTGCAATTTTAATACTTAATTTAAACTAGTCATCAGTGATACATTAAGTGATCTGCGGCTTAGTACCCCTTTTCCGACTAACCTTGTATGCAATGCACGCCACTGGTACCGTTTCTTGTAAAGCACCCTAAAAAATGCATACAAACTGCGATTTCCAATTCGTTGGCTACGCTGGTGGATCATTATGGCGGTCCGTAGGAGGCCCTAGTTTAGTAGATAGATAGATTCAGAACTACCGTTACTGTATCAGAATACGAAAACGTATTATAAGAAAGTAAAACAACGTAATTATGGTATTGTCCTTGTGTGAATTGAGACTAAACAATAAAATACATCCAACTGTTGATTTATTGTCAAAGTTAACATCTAGTCGACAAAAATCATTATTATGGGTTGAAAGTACCTATACCTACGTACTTTCCTTCAAGAGTGGGTCAAAGTTATATGAATTGTGAAAGCTGTTAATTGATTTATTTGACTATCAATAATCATATAATTTATAAGGTTATAAACATTAGATTCCTCTTAAAAACGTCAAAAAAACATCTTGAGTATATTAGCAAAATTTTATATTACATGGTGGATAGTTCTTCATTATTTCTATAAAGCTAAGAGGCTCATTGGCGACGAAAAACTGGTGGATGCCAAGCTTCACAGCTTGGCTCATCACCGCAAGGTTGCCTGCTTGTCGGTCTTCTATAAACTGTACTTCGGAGAGTGTGCTCAAGAACTCCACAACCTCATTCCACCAGCCCCCTTCTACCATCGGACATCTAGACGCACTGCAAGTTACCATCCATACTTAGTTGCCATTCCACCAATTCGCACTAAGCGCATCCAAACATCCTTCATAATGCGCACTGCAAAAGAGTGGAACTCACTACCTGCGTCTGTGTTCCCGAACGCATTCAACCTGAATCTTTTCAAAGTTAGAGTTAACAGGCTTCTTCTGGGTAAGCTCACTCTATCGTAGACTTTGTTTCTGTCTCCTCTGACCTAGACTAGAGTCAAGAGCAAACCCGTTTCAAATAAAAAAAAACTATTGAACTAAACAAGTAATGGAATTTAAAAAGGCTCGTTCGTTTTGCCTAGCTTTTTCCCAATTGTGTTGGGGTCAGCTGCCAGTCTAATCAGATTCGGCTAAATTCCAGTATTTTACACGAAGCGACTGCCATCAGATCTCCGCAACCCATTTACTGGGCAATGCCGATATCCTAAAGTTAGACCAGTTATCAGACTTTTGGGTTTCTGACTACCCGTAACGACTGTCATAGGTATTCGTATGACACCCGGGACCGACAGTTTAAGTGCTCTCCGAGGAACGGAGGGGTCTCGATGTGTAACGAATGGTCACCCATCCACGGACTAACCGCACCTAGTGCTGCTTAACCTCGCAAATCGTATGACTCGCGCGGTCGTAGCCACGAGCCCCTCCTTGGAATTTAAAAAGGCTATTGTTCGAATTATAGCCGTAGATTCTAAGAAAGTCTAAAGAAGTTTAGGGGGCTTTTGTGAAATCCACGAACTCTAACTTTCTTAAACAGAAAAAAGCACTTAAGTTTTTTTTTTTATTTGAAGAGGCGAAGGAAACAAGCGGAACGATTTATGATTATGACTGTAGGTGTTATTTATTGAACCAAATTATTATCTTTGCCTATGCAACGGCGTTAAATGTGAGATCTTTATTTTTATTATCGGGTACGCCCGCTTAAGCCTCGACCACACCACAGGATAAGACTGACTGTCCACCGGACCGGAGAGAGCGGAGATGATAAAAAATTACCAACATGATACTATGTTATCATATCACTTAGATGAACGGAGTAAATAAATTGTTCGTATTCGTTGGTCTTTGTCGTCTCCGCTCCGGTGGACGGGCAGTTTAGAGTGTCTAAAATTGTCATAATTAATTGTCGAAATTGACATAACATGTTCTAATCTGACAGCTGCCAAAACGGGCCTATTAAATTTCAGGCACTATAAAGCTCATCGTCCATTTAAACGCCTCAGCACCGAACCACACAATTCAACTAGCAAGAGTGGACGGCGAGCTGTCCCCGCGTTGACCACTATTTTCACTTGTTCTGCCTAGCCTTTTCCCAACTATCTTGGGGGCTTCCAGTCTAACCAGATGCGGCTGAATACCAGTATTTTACACGGAGCGACTGCCATCAGACCTCCGCAACCCAGTTACTGGGCAATGCCGATATCCTAAGGTTAGACCAGTTATCAGACATTTCGGGCTTCTGACTATTTTCACTTACAAATCTAAAATATAGAGTGTGTCACACAGCGTATAGTCCGTTTTTCAGTAGTGTTGTGTGTGCTGAGGCGGTTTATGGACGACGATTTTACATCGTGATACATGCCGAATGCTAATACGGTAATGTCTGTCACATAAGCTGTTGCGATAAAAAGTGCACTAATGTGAACGTAGCTTTAAGCTATAATAGAGTAAGAAACTACTCAACGAAAAAGCTTGACTTACATTTTACAGTAATTGATATGCAAATCTTTAACAGTATAAGGCGGTATGAATCAGAGCTACGTGAAAAGCCGTATTAATAAAATAGTAAATGTAAATGGCAGAAATGAGCAGTACCTTCCCTATCTACAGTCAGTCTTATGTATTCGTATGTATTGGTAGAAGTTATCGGTACAATTCTAAAAGATTACAGTCACAGTTTTTTCTTAAATCCACGTTTTAAATTGGCAAAATCTAACATCTTAATGCAGCTGACTGTGCCTGTTATTTTTTTTAAATAAAAACTTTGCCTCACTAGGATTTCTCCTATATCGTGGGTGCGTTTACAGACACAAATCTTCACACGCACAAACATCCAGACCCGGAACAAGTATCTGTAGGCCATACAAATATTTGTTCCGTGCGGGAATGGAACCCACGACCCGTAGCGCAGAAGCCGATCGCTCAGCTCAATAAATATCATAATGTCATATACAAGCACCGTATTCTTGTGTTCTCTTTTTCCAATCTATTACATAAAAAAGCCATAAAATAATGAGATCAGTGGTTCTGAAATTAATAGCCAAATAACACAAATTGGTGCTGTGTTTTGCATTATAGATTATAATTAAACAATAAAAACAGTTGGTTATGCCTTAATGAATAAAGCGGTTTTACACATTTATGGTCAATTAAGATAATTTTCATTACAAGAATGGTTTTAAAATATACATTTAACTGAGGGCGTCACTTGGCCCATAAAAAGTCGATATAAAAATCGTAAAAATAACTGTTTTACTATCGACTTATGAGATCCAAATGTTTATTTGAGATTATATTTAAAGTTAACGCCTTCTTAAATAAATTATAAAGTAATTCGAATTGGAAGCGCATTAGTTGGATATACCGTTTACTCTATAAACTATATACGTATGCTAATAACAAGGAACTATTAGATATTAGCATAGATACAAAGAAAAATATTATTATCTATATAGACTAGAAATCGAAGCAGCCGTTTTCGTTATTTATTATTTTCATAATATTTCCATAATGATCTGTATTATTATATCAATGCTATCATGCAAGTCAAATGAGGGAAAGGAGGCATCATAATATTATTGTTTATACGTTGGTACCATTTGGATAGTTTCTGTTTGTAGATCACTTGTTTTTTTGTTCATGACGTAGTATGTGATGATGAGACGAGAAATCTCCTACTCGCTTGCCGGATACATATTATGGTCACATAAGACTTTAGTAGTAGAGCTCCTTGGGAATGAGTTTATCCGGGGAAGTACAGTACTACTACCATACTTAATTCTATCGACAAGCGCTATTGTTGTTTAAAGGGTATGGGTGCCGCCATGCCGGTGAAATTCGAGGCGTAAACTTTTCAATTTTGTTTTAGGATTGGCAACGCATCAGAAATCATTTGGGGTTGTAAGCGTAGATAGGCGGCGGTGACCACTTACCAAGAGGTGGGACAACACCTTTCAATTTTATTTTTAAATATGGTCCATAATGGGCCTGATACTCATGGTGTGAGAACTCACGATTATTATGCTGACGCAGTGTTGTCCTATAAGCAAAACTTTAGTTCAATGTTCATCATATATCTGAGTCTTTAGCTAGGTGATGATGAGGCCTTTAATAAACTTAATCCTGAAACTTCGGCCGTTTAAAATCCTTAATATAATGTATTGTTTTAAATTTCCATGGTTATTGACGTTAGTAGAATAAACTATGTCGGGATTTACACCATGTACCTGTTTATTTTTGACAACAGGTCCATGGTGTAAATCCCGACATAGTTTATTCCTTAATATAAATCCTTTCATTTTGCACCTACTGCCATCGTACGGATACAGCTCAGAATTTTGTTCATATAAGGAAAAAGGGCGGGACGACGTAAAATAACCATTCGAAAATAAAAAGCAGTAAAGCGCATACCATAAATGGGCAAAGTCCTGAGCCGTTTCTTCCCAAAAAATACTTTAAGAGCATTAAAAAATATACTGCCCCAATATATTTAAAAGAAATTGAACGCGAGCATAAACCTTCTCAGATGTAAGGTACTCCTGATTTGTATATGACGACGCTAAATACATTTATGAAGGATTTTAATGCGATTATCTGAAATTTTAGTGTTGTACGTCGGCATTTTGTCATTATGTACCGAAGGCCGAGGTGAACCGAACAGCAGAGTTTACGACTTACCCATATACGAATTCAGGTGCACGCTAAAAACTTTTAGTTCTTTTTATTGAAAAACGTAGGCGTATTTTTATATAAGCAATAATATTTGACTATACCTAACGCACTAAAGAGGCGATAAGTGATACTTGTAAAGGTTTAACGTGATAGGGCAGTTTTTGGTGCCGAAATTATCTGTTTACTCATCGTTGTGTCGCCCTTTCTTGTCACTGCATAGCTTAATATTTTACGGCCCCACACTATTCGATGAATAAAGTTATTCTCGTGAACTGTCAAGAGACGCAGTGGGTGTTTAAATTAATATTATCGTTTAATCCTCTTTATGAAGCGGAAAGAATTTTATTTTCTGAATCCGGTCTTGGAAGGTGAAGTTCGAAAATCTTGGGAAAGATATAAATGAAGCTCATATCGTAGAGAGATATATTGTTTTTGTACTATTTAGAGTTCAATTTATTTTCTTCACACCACTAAATTCGAAAAGCGTTGAAGTGAACTTTAGTCTACAAGATTTGTACTTTATTGTGTTAGAAAAACATAATACATAACATAATTAGCCCATTACTGTCCCACTGTTGAGCACCGGCCTCTTCTCAGAATGTGAAGGGTTCAGGCCTTAGTCCACCACACTGGCCTGGTGCGGGTTGGCAGACTACACACACCATCGAGAACTTTATGGAGCCCTCTCAGGTGTGCAGGTTCCCCGATATTTTTCCTTCACCGTTAATGCAAGTGATAATCAAATTATGATCCGCACATTAATTCGTAAAGTCAAAGGTACGGGACGGGATCAGAATCAGATCCTACTGCATGGCAAGCAAGCGTTTAACCGCTAGGGTATCATTGCTTAAAAAACAAACAATTAAAATTTATTTTGCAGTTTATAGTAGGCTATACCTGAGCCGTAACGAAAACCCTAATTCACAAAATAATTAATTGTATATGATCTACCTGTCCGACTGTTTGATGCACACATTTGGAGCATCTAATAAACCGGACATAGATGGTGCAATACTTAAAATCCCAAAGTAAATGTCAAATAAAATTTAAACAAATATAAATTTAAAATTAAGTACCGATATAATTAAGTGCTATATTTTAAATTGTCCATTTTTATGGTGGTTCTAGAAAAAAGGTTTTATTAGCGGAAAATATGTTAACGTAGGTATGTACCTATACTTATTATTTTATTAGTTAGGGAACAGGCAGGGTTTTAATTTTATTAATTTTAGAATCGTTTTTTTTAATTAGCTTTATTTCGTATATTTGTTTGTTTCTTCTTAACCGACTATTACTACTACTTACCTACTTCTGCTAAAGCGATTCTCCTGAAACTTCGCACACAAATTCAATTCCCATGACGTCTCCAAATCCTGATGTTGCAGTTGACCTAGTCTAAGATAAAACAGTTTAGCTTAAAAGTTTTTTTAAGGGATTATATTATTATCAGGTCGTATATCTTAATAAATATTATTGAGGATCTCCGAATAGTCCAACAATCGGGTTCCTATCACTATTGATCATAATATGTTGATATTTCCTGCCGTTTTATTCTAACATTACATAAAACATGTTATTCGTCAGGTAAGGAAAATTAATTTTTGATTTTGCGCGCAAAAACCCAGCTTTATCCAACAAGAAGATGCTGGTTTACTAGTTATTTGATTCCAAGAGATAAGTCAATTATTTCTCGAACTACCAAAATTCTTTACCTTCATAAAAATTAAGAAATACTTGACAATTGATGACTCACGGCAATAAAATCTTAACAACTTAAAACAAATTATTCGGAGAAGGCTACATTGTCACCGGGGAATCTTCAAGTATTGAACTTTAAAATTATTCACAGACTATAAAACCGATTCACTAAAATTCAGAGAAACAAATACCTATTATTCAAAGGTAAAGGAGGAAACGTTGAAAATTCGTCATACAAAAGCCGTCGATTTAATTGTAATAATTTTATCAATATTTTTAATTAATTGTTCGGTCAGGTTCAATATAAATACTTCAACAATGAGTAACAGTTGAATGGAGGCCATGATTCGTGTTATTATTTAGTTTACAACGCAACGTTGTCAATTATATTTTCATGAATAATTTTATAATAAACTCTTCATGTGTCATGTTTTATTTGTAATTAATAAATTAACATGTTTTCCCATAAGTGCATAAATAAAATGATATAGGTATTTATATACGTATAACATTTATTATGCTTCTATGAAAACTAAATGACTAAAGTAAAGCCTAAACCAATTTGAAAGAAAGAACTTGACAATCTTTTGGAGAATTATTTGAAAAAAAACTAAATACTTATTTTAAAATATTTAGTTGGTTTGGGTTTTTCTGTGTGGAATTCCTCAGTAGTAGCCCGGAGTTTGGATTTGCCTAGTTGACGGCAATAGGCTCGCCCCCTATGACATGGGACTTAAACATAACGGTGAAATGAGGGTGTTACTATACACCTCTGCCCAACCCTTCGGGAAATACAGGCGTGATGTTGTGTTTATTTAAAAATAATCACACGTTTTAGTGAAACATCTACAAAAACGTCAAATATAATTGGATATTATGATTTGATTTAAACAATACTTAGGTACCTACCTTAATTTTTTATATATGTTTTACTCAAAATGATTGTTTACCTTTTTTTTTCAAATTGGTTCTTGTCAGACTTTACCATTGGTCTAACGACGGCAAGGCCGGCTTTGGAAGCCGAGTTCAATCCCCCGGAATATTTTACAAAATAAACTTCAAGTGGTCCGGAATTAAAATTAGTACCTGGATGACCATACTATTTCTTTGGTAAATCGACGTTTTCTAAAAATGAAAGCTAGCTAGATCGATTTATCGCCCCCGAAATCCCCTGCATACTAAATTTCATGAAAATCGTTGGAGCCGATTCCGAGATTCAGATTATATATATATATATATACAAGAATTGCTCGTTTATGCTTGGTTCCTATGGCCAAAAACGAATCGTTTGCTTACCAATGGTAGCATTTTTTACTGTCAAACCAGGCATATAAATGAACTCGTAAGCAAGTTTTACCTGTGATAGCTACTAACGTGTGGGAAGGTCTACCTACTATGCAAATCTATGGGGTGTTTTCTCTATTATTGGTAAAGATACAAGATTCTTAATTTTTACCAATAACGCTCAGTAAATCATAGGAACTGGCCAGGTATTAGATTAGATACCTTCATGTGCATGCTGTCAGTGTTATGATAGTATACACTTTTACCGAAACCGTTATTACGGCGGTAGAATCAGATCGATAACAAACAATCACACGATAAGTAAATACCGTTTGAACTTTACGAAAAAAGGGGCAATGACCGGCATTATGTATTGAAAATAAACGAAACAAAACAAAATTAAATTATTATATACTTACTGATAATATTAATTAATACTAGAAACTTAGCTGCCTTGTTGGTCTAGCCGTCAAAGTGTTATTGGGTTTTTCCATTGGGAATATCTCAGCCCAGAGTCTGAATTCTTCTTTCTTTTTCGTGTGGTTAGTCACTAACCTGGTGTCAGAGTTTATGCCGCCCATGGGCCTCTGACTTGGCTTCACATGCCGTCGAGAAATATCTCTCAGGCATGCCGGTTTCCTCACGATGTTTTCCTTCACCGTTTTTAAGCATGTGATAATTATAATATACACACATGAATCCGAAAAGTCAGAGGTGCGTGCCTTGGGTTCGAACTCGAGACCTATGACTTGGCAGTCCGACGGTCACACCACTAGGCTATCACTGCTGTTAAGAATTTGTCTTGGTGGACTAAGAAGGCTTAAACTCTTCTCATTCTGAGAAGAGGCCCGTGCCCAGCACAGACAATAATGGGCTGATCATGTTATATTATTTATGTAGGTATATTATAACATTATGTATTTTTATTATTTTGTTATCATTTTAATGAATGTAGCTGACCTGTGACCTTCCATGCTCTAATAGTCTTGACGTTTTTGTTTCTTTTTAATAGCGGTTAATCCAAACTGGATTGGGATAGAATAATAAAATCCAAATACCAAATTATAAATTGTTGATTGATTAAAAATTTCTACACTCTGAATGAACGTGTCCAAAATTTGTTAATAATAGATTCGTTCATTTGTATCTAGTGACAGTCTTGCATTTTGTCAGTCAACCGGATCCTTTGGGTCAAAGAATGCAATCTAAAATTATTGACTGTAAATCGATTAGGATCCATTTTTTTGTTTTACCCAATTTAAGGTGTTTGCATATTTTGTTAAGTTGTATAAACGTAACCTTCGTAAATTTGTGAATCATCGATTTCACAATTGCAAAATTAGTGTTTTGTTTCTTTTTTAATTATCATAAAAACCCAAATGAAATAATTTAAATTTTGTTTTATGACGTGATTTCACAGTAAGTGAGGCGAGAGAAGAATTATCTCCAAAAAATACTGTTCCGGTCTGCCTAGCCTTTTCCCAACTATGCTGGGGTCAGCTTACAGCTCCAAAAAAATACTAAGAAACAAAATAGAAGCTCGTCTGTGCAACTGCTTCGTTGGTTGCTGGTACCAAGCGTGACTGCTGATCGTGAGGTCCTGGGTTCGATCCCCAGGTCGGGCAAAGTGTTGTTGGGCTTTTCCGTGAGGAATTTCTCAGTAGCAGCCCGGAGTTCGATTTGTGCCCGGTTGGTGGCAATAGGCTAGTCCCCTATGACATGGGACTTAAACATAACGGCGAAATGAGGGTGTTCCTATACACCTCTGCCCAACTCTTCGGGGAATACAGGCGTGATGTTATGTTATGTCTGTGCAATATAGTCCTAATTAGCGACACTTTGGATGAACTATCGCAAACATTGCTGGTAATTTACAGCAAATTATAAACGGTGTAAAAGACCCTTAACGAAGCCGAAAGGCACATATTTTCCACGTCATTGCGATCATTTTTTTGTTCTGGACTATGCCTGGGAACCTTCTAGTTACGGAGATATTGGAGGTCAAAGCTCTAACTTTTTCACAACTTTTTTAAAATACTAGTTTTGAAGGTTGCAAATGTACTTGAAATACCTCCATTACCCGTTTACTATTCATTGCATCTATCAGCACAGTGTTTTGAGTGCGTTACAATTAGCTTTACAGTAAAACGAAATTTTGCACCCAAAAAAAAGTCGTTTCCCAGCGACAATTTTTGCGTAGGGTTACTTAGTTTGATGTACTGAATGCATGGTTGACGGCTTGGTGAAGGGTCTTTTTACACCTTGTATACCTACCTACCTACCTAACCTCTCCCGCCACATTGCACTTTATTGTGCAACTATTGACAGCTCAGAAAAATTAAAGGCGTTTATCAATTATGCTTGTGTATCGTGCATAATCGATACAGTCGTGACCAATCGCACGTATCCATTTTATCGTCCTTGTCCAGTATCACCTTACTCGTCTAATATGGTGGAAACGCATCTTCATTAACACGCAGGCCTATAGGTAGGTACAGGTTGCGGTGCATGCTTTTGCGAATCCCGCGACCCCGGCTGATCGGTCAGGAGGAGGAACACCGTTGGTTTTTAGCCGGTAAAAGTCCGGCAGACCCCCTCGCCTTCCCCGAGCGAGGGACATCCATGAGGATTTTCTAACGATAAAAAAGGCCTATAGGTACCAATAGGTACAATGACTACGTTCTTTTCATATCATTTTTTTGTTCCTACCACTTTTGTATGGCTACTTTTGTAATGTTTAAGATAGCCTTGTCATCGTTCTTTAAACGTTTTTCCAAGTGTTTTTGGAGTTGGGTTCCAGTTTATCAACTTGTGGCTTATTATCAAACAACTGCCCAACTAAGTAGGATAGCATTTTTTTAATGTAATTATTTGCCATATAAGCCAACGGCCCACGTGGCTACCGCCGCCTATACAAACCTACAACACCAAGCGGATAAAGGCTGATTTACACAAGGATAGTTTCTCGAAGCGAGACTCGTTCTTCCTTTGTCTTTATCTACGACAAAAACAGAGATAGCACGAGACTCGCTTCAAGAAACATGCTCCGTGTAAATGAGCCTTTACTGATGCGTTGCCAACCTATAACTGCCCGGTTACGTAGAGACGGTCCGTAAGACCATCTACAAGCAGTCGAATAGGAAAAAAAAGCGTTGCCAACCTTAGAGACAAAGTTGGATAATCTCATATGCCTGTAATTTTACTGCACCCATACCTACCCTTCAAACCGGAACACAGCAATGATGGTAGTACTTCCGCGACGAGCTTTTTCGCAAAGAGATCTACGACTAAAACCCATATAACGCCTTTACATTTTATCTCATTCATAGTCCAGTGTGGATGCTAATAAAATTAACATAAAAATATTGTTATCATTAGATGCCTTTAATTTACTCAGAAAGTGATATTTATGATTATTTCGTTCTAACATCGCACGTCAATTTGTGGTATTTACCTCATAGTCAATTCGATGTAGACGAGCCGGATATCCTATGTTATACCTACTTAGAAAACGGTGAAAACATTAGAAAAG
This sequence comes from Amphipyra berbera, assembly GCA_910594945.2. NCBI lineage: Eukaryota > Metazoa > Arthropoda > Insecta > Lepidoptera > Noctuidae > Amphipyra > Amphipyra berbera. Next base: position 8,496,114 of record OU343122.1, on the reverse strand, counting down.
GCCTTATTAATTATGTTGATAAAATAATAATGTTTTTTTAAGATTATATTATGACGACACAGGCAACGTAATAGGCCGGATTTGACGTTTTTATAAAACCACAAAATAAATAAGTACCTACGAATTTGCACTCCTTTGTTCTTAAAGAAAATCGCCTTTTTTTGTACTTAAACATCACCCATGCTAAAATGCAACTGAACGCCACGCGAATTAGAGTAATTATTATTAGTAGTATTATGACAGTGGCAGGTGTCAAATCCGACGTAATTACGTTTGCAAAGTTTCCTTGTCAAAAACAAGTAACTCGTTTTTTTACATAATAGGTATTCATTTTAATAGTAGAAAATCACGATCACAATGACGGCGTAGATTAATTTAATTTAGGTTAAAACTTTTGTTAAGTTTATTTTTTTTATGCTATAAAAAAACAAATAGTGCCTGTTTAAAAGTACAGAGAAATGTTTTAAAATTCGAACATTGAATAAATTAAGCTTTTGTGCTAGATGTGACATTTGCCCCCGATCCACCGTGCTCACCCGCCGCAGCCGCGGAGCCGGTCGTCCCTTCTGACTCCGCGCAGTCACACCGTTGCTAATACAGCCCTCATCAAGCTGTCGTATCCCTCCCAGTCCTCTCGCATTCAACACCCTAAGAGGTTCGAGTCCCCCCAGGGGACACCCTTAGAGGTGCTGCTGCTATAATAGTCATGATGTTACACTAGGTAGCGTAGTTAGCTAGGTAGTTAGTTTAGATATTGGTTCGGAGACCCTTCTGGTCTCGTCAATAATAGCCCGGTTACGTAGAAAAGGTCCGCAAGACCATCTGCAAGAGTCGATTAGGAAAAAAAAAAAAAAGGTGTGACATTTGTAAACAAATGTTGTTTTGACTGTCATCACCTATTAACATACCAAAATTAATTGACGACCTTATAGGACACTACTGCTACAGTTAAGTAGCTGCTGTTTAGCAAAGAGTTGAAAAAAAGAATAATTTAATAAATTATACAAAACCGGAGTGACCGTTGGCGCCATGTTCACTGCGTCATTGGCGCCAATTTATAAAAGTTTTCCCAAGAATGTCACATAATAAGCTCAAGCATTTCGAGACAAACAAACAGGGTTGATTCAGAGAAAAAAAACGTCAATATTTGTATCGCGGTTATACACCGGACGCAAATAAAAACATTTATATTAATGAATTTGTTCAACATAATCTAATGAATGACGTGGGAATGTTATGAAGAATTTTGATGACAAATTCTTTGGTCTATTGATAGCAACCTTGGACTTTTAACGCTTCTGATTTCTGGAAATCTTTGGTCAGGACATGGGTAATTTTTAGTATTCCTGTTAATTGATTAAATTCTCAGTTGTAGCGAGATTAGTAGGAAGCCGCTGAATTTATCTGAACTGTGATAATAACGCTGACTAATTTTAAAAGCATGCATACATACATAAACTCATGCCTCCCATAGTTGTAGGCAGAAATTATAGAACGCCACTTGCTACGATCCTCACATATTTCTTTCGCTTCATCCACATTCATACATGTTGTCATACACGCATACCGGTTGGGAGTACTACGCACCTGTCCTTTGTGAAGAACGTCAACAATAACATTGATGTATGTCCTTCTAGGGCGTCCTCTACCAGCGTTTCGACTAACATCCGTCTTATAAATTTTAAAATCATATTTTGTAGAAACAGCCCAGATTGAAGAATCAAGTTTATTATTACTTTATGTACAACAGCTAAGGGATATTAATTTATGTACTTACTATGCGATTATGTGTGTAAATTGTAAAGAGCTTAACAGAAGCTTTGACATTTGACTCTATGGTGTTGAATCGCATGTTAAACAACACGCAATAAAAAATACATTAATCTTTTCAGGCACGTTATCGTGTTAAGGAGAGTAAACAACATTTAAATTATTTTTATATTTAATTATTTTATGTAGGTACTGTTAAAGAAAATAGCTTTTATTATATCATACATAAGTACCTATTCTTTATTAGATGATTGCGTGGTTTGTTAAATAAAATTATGTTAGGTTATAAATTTTATGAATAAAATAAGAATTACGTTGCTGATCTTTGCGGAACATGTGTAAAGTCAACATAAAAAACGTGAACCACCTAATTAAAAAATTAGAAGACTCAAACGTAGATACGATACAACATTAAGCTCAATTCTTAGTCTATCAACAGCAAAGTTTAAGCTTAAAACTTGGTTAAAATTCAATGACAATAATCTATAGAAATAATAAGAAGTAGATACACAATTTTCATTTTTTTTGGATATTTAAGTACCTACCCATGTAAAATTGATCGTCTTTATACATTACAGCTCACGCCTTTGTACTTATCTAAACAGTTATGGAACGAAATCGACCTCGTCATATTTATAATAAAAAAAAGACAAGAATAATAAAAACGTTTCGGCCTTTACTGACCTGCCTCACCATATACCTACCCAGAGACACTATCATAAATAACTTTCTTCAAAAAACTACACATTTATCACATCAGTGACAAATAATAAAAAGACCGCTGATTCTAAATTGATTTTTATTCAATTTCAAAAACTTAAATACAAGAGATACTTACAATGACACGATAGAAAGAGAAATGAACAAAAAACATCAAAGTGCAATCATCAATCTTTTACCTTTAAATGGTAAAGATATATCACAGCAGCTCCTACCAATATATTTGGTTGGTTTTTTGGACATAATATATATTCTTTACTTTTCTCTCTTTTACGATAAAAAAAGTATGGGTAAACCCGCCTGTTTACGATACGTTGTAATATGCAAAACAGCGATATTAATTAATAATGTGAATTTCTAAGTCAAAGTTTCGGAATGCAGTTTAATAAATATTTGTTCTAAAATTTGTCATATCCTCTTGGATTGGTTTCAAGTTAATCAAAGTTTGCTCTTAGAAGAATATGTCCAAATGGGAATTTGTCTAAAACTGACACACACACACAGCACAATGGACACTTTTTACTTGTCACTTAGGCGTCACTTGCTTTAAAGTTATTTAGAGGCTAAAATTTAAATTTAAATTCTTATTACTAGTAAACAAGACAAGAACCTTTTGTATTATATTATATGCTTAATCGTTTTCTATTTTTTTACTTTTATAATTTTTATATTTCAGGGTTTATAGAGCAATTATATATTTTTTATCGTAATTGGAAATTGGATGATAATATTTAAATATCACTAGACATAATTCTATACAAAACTAACATGCACATATTCATACAATAAATATTATAATTATTCCAGATTGTCCGATGTCAACACAATCGTAAACATAGAAACTATACAACTAAGTCAGGTTATTACCCACTTACCTTCTACAAGTCAAGATCCTCATTAATACTGCATAATTATAGAAATATACATTAGATGCCCCACTCCTGATCCACGTAATATTATGATGTAAGCTTCGATTATTATAGCATTTTATTTAACACTTTGAATGTTACAAGAAAAGAGCGCACTGCACTACGAAAAAACACGCACTAAAAAGTTTTGTTATAAGCAAAAAATAACAACTCCATCCAAGTAGCAATAATAATCGACACCACAATAACATTGTCATAATCACCCTTTTATTATTTATTCACAATAAAATTGAGACCCAATAATAAATATCAAATGTAAATTAAAAAACAGATTATTATTGTTTATTGTATTATCGTAATTGTACAAGTATACAGATAAGGCAGGATTACGCGAGGACAACCAAAATATTCGTCCCCACAAAGGTGAATCACGTAATTTGGAATTATCTTTTTTTTCATCCTGTTTAAAAAATCCCCGTGCCTCGTGCGCATAGTTTTAATTTTTCATGAAGTTTTGCCAAGTGAAATGTCACGAACATCCATGATTATTTAAGTGCTTTTAAAGCAAAGATTATTTTTTATATGACACCGAAACTCCAATAAAGTAACTCTGATCAACAATGGTATGCAAAGATGATAAAAAAATGCCTAAGGTGTATGTGTGACGGTTACGTGTGACGCACGCGCGCGTATGTGTTTGTATTCATGCAGAAGAGATGAGTTGATGTTGCAAATGTATAAAAGCGAAGCGTTGATTTCGAAATCAACACAACGATTTGAAATTCTCTAAGGAGTGTACACACGGACAGCAGTGTGACCGTGAATTAAATTTCCGCATTGTGATACCGCGTTCGGTAGCAGTGACAAGTGGCCTGAAAAATTGAAACGTTTCAAGTTGTTCAAAAAAATATTTTTCAAGAAGTTTACGTGAAGTGATCTGTCAGGATGTTTTCTTTAGAGGTACGTATTTAAAAAGGATTTTATTTAAATTTTATATTTGGTTCCAAAAAGGAATTTATTTCTTATTTTGTTACCATTTAGAAAATATTTCCTTTTATTTATTTTCTGTTCACTAACCGTTTTATAAGTCGTTAATATTATAAATTGATAAAAAATTAACTCTAAAAATTATTTACAGTTCGTGCTTGCACTCTGCATCGTCGCAGTGGCGGGCTCTCCCGTACAAGACGGCAAGTGGAACCCGTACAAATATGGAGACGATGGCAAGTAAGTAAATGTCAATGGAACTTGTTCATATTCACTTAAACATTTAATCCGCATAGAGAACTCGCGATTTCTTGATAACTATCAATTTAGTCATTCTAGCTAGTAGTTTGAAATACCTGCATTTAAATACCACGCATTATCCTGTATTTAATCCAACGAGGTACTAGCCAAACAATTCTTGCTAATCCGCTGTAAATTCTTAAGTACAGTAGCTTGAAATAAGTACGAAAAAAAATATTAGGGCAGAAGTCCAACTAGACCAAGTCTTAACTGAACTGGAACAGCAACAAAAATATTTTGAACATTTTAGAGTTTCTAATGCTTATTTTAGTGACCCATCACCATTTGCATTCAAAATTTAAATGGCAGTAACGGTTTGGTTTTAAGCACTAAGTGATATCATAAAATCGTAGAAAGTCTACAAACACGCTAAAACTCCCGTAAGATATAAAAACAAACAGTAAAATAAAGAAACAATATTTAAAATAATACTTTTATTCACAGATACATTCCCAACAATGAGGGAAAGTACATCCACGTACCGAACCCATACATCCACATTGACAACCCTTATGATGGTGGATTTGGGCCTTACTCCCACGACTACGAGCCTTACGTTGGAGAGGCATCGGTAGATCAATACAGATTGGTTAATTACGCTGGTGAAGATAACCCCTACTACAAGGATGGCTATTACAAGAACAACGGCATCAAGATCATCAAGCAGAACCATAACTACAAGGAGGACAAGTACGATTTTGAGTGAGTATTTTTCATAAATGAACTTAAAAATATGATACGAACCTAGGTACATCGATTTAAAAATATTAATTGCCACTCTGCACCCGGAAATACTTCAAGTAAAAATTATAAAAGTACCTAATTCTAATAAATACAAAAATCTAGAAATAAAATATAAAAAAAGGAAAACATTTATATGCCTTGACGTTATGTAGATGCCATTGGCACATTTAAAAAAAGAAAAATATGACAGTTCTAATTTCAAATCTCTTTTATGCTAAAATTGGTAATCTTACAGTAAGCTAAAATAGATTCCCCGCATAGATCAGAATCGATCACGACCTTTTATTCAGAGAATTCGTATTCGAAGCTGATACGATATTTGCATTTATATATTCAGCGATTGCAATGAACAATAACAAAGTGCAAACTGCAAGGTTTTACTTTGATTTGCTTCAGAATGTATAGATTAGATTTTCAGATCAAAATGCAACAATTCTTTAAATTAAAATTAGGAAAAATGTTAGCTGTAAAATATTACAACAAAAATTGTTTCCTTAAACAAAACTACTCATATCAGGATATAGTATGTACCTATACCTACTCTATTTAATATAACATTAAACAAATATGACCCATTTTGAAATGTATAAAAATAAGCAATATGTTTGCTACCACTAGGGTTGCAACGCAGTATTACGCTTTTATGAACCTTAACGGTCAATCAAGATGAACTAAAGCTCCACTTGAAGAAATGGTTGAAAAGATATTCGTGCCTTGGTGGGCCACTTAAGTCTAATGTTATATAAAGTGGAGTATTCGATGTAGTATTTTTAGAGGTCATTAATAGTATAAAACGCTGAACGAGTTTAGTTCATAAAGTTGTTAATAAACTTAAATTGATTTACAACTTTTTAGAAGCGCCATCTTATGTTAATAAAACATTAACATACTAGAATCGCGTAGTGAACAAAATTTATTAACTTCCCGTCTCCTACACAGATTTTAGCCTTGCATCGCTGAATGTCAAGCTTGTCATAATTATTTGCATATGGAAGACTTCAGAGGCTTCTGAATTATAAATGAAAGTGCAAAATAATGATATTACATTTGATTATGATGTTACAGTAAAACCGCGGGGCGTTGTCCAATAAACATTGGGCGTGCAAGCTAATAAAAGTATCATTCGCTTGAGTATAGCTATAAATATTGTACGCTCGTATATTCCGGTTCCGACATATCTTTATACGCGGCGATAAATCCAATCGTCGGATAAATAACATTAATTCTAAAACACATACATATAATAGCTTGTTTAAATACTGCATCTTCCTTTCAACTTGAACAATATATTAAGATTGATAGTAATATTAACTCACTGAAGATAATGAAGCGATCAAAGAAGTTCTTTCATAGTTAGATTATAGTCCTTGATAACATAATGTTAATAAAACAGATCGATTTGAGACTATGAAAAACAGCCTTGACCGACACAGCGGCCAGCTCGCAGGTTATAGTTCAAAACAATTTATAATCATTTACGACAACTAATTGACATTATACGAGCTAGTTACAATAACCGTGATGAGGGATCGGTTGTCCATTCATTAAAATATTGTTAACGAATCAGGAATTCCAAATACAAATCAATGATTAATTACAGGAAATGACATTAAAGAGATCTAATAAAAGAATTAAATTATAAGCTCCGTGATTTAAAAAGTAATAAAATCAATAAAAGATGAGACGGCAGACGAGGCGAGATTATTAAAATTAAAAATAAATTAGACCGTATGCAACTCATTAAGTAAATTTTGAAGTAAACATGAATTAATTTTTTCTTGTCTTTTGCAGTTTCGAAACTGAAAACAAAATCCGTGCTGAGGAGAAAGCTGTTCTGAAGAACCCCAACACCATCGACGAAGGTATTGCGTCAAAGGGCTTCTACGAATACATCGGACCCGACGGCTTCATGTACAGAGTGGACTACACCGCCGACGAAAAGGGTTTCCGTCCCTCAGTCAAGAGACTAGAAACCCCTTATTCCGGCAAATGGATATACGAAAAAGTCAACTAAAAGAATAATATCATTATCATCCTCTGAATCAGTATTTTGAAATAAGTAGGCGATGTTGCATTTTCCATTGTAACCTCATTCATCTTTCCGACTGACTGCAATTTATTTAACGATCACCTTCATTTAGTTCAAGATCAAAATATTGTTCACGAATATGACATTTGAATTTAACATAGCCAGGATATCATTGATGCATTTTGATAGACAGATCAACCTCGATATATTTTTAATGTATAATTCTTTTGGTAAATCTAAAGTACAAAAGTGGGTCAATTTAGACGTCACTCGATCTAAGAAGAAAGATCGAGACAGAAGGAGATGCGTCTCCTTAGATAAATGTAATTTATACTCTAGTTTTAAGCGCTTAGATATTTTTTTTAATTTAGATACTTATTTATGAAATGTGATAATAAATTTATATTGCGTAAAACTTTTGTTTTTTTATTACTTTTAATTTCCACATTCAAGACTACATATTTAAATATTTTATTTCATACGACACACACAAGCTATTCAGTGTTCCAAATTAACTAACGAACAGTAAACATATTGAAGTACGTTTATGCTAAAAGAATGCAAATATTCGGAGGCATAGCCAGACCCTAAATATTCGTCCGAATTGAGTGACATTCCAACCGCTCACCTCACTTATGTATTTATAGACCACACTATATTAGGTAGAGGCATATTGAACTCTAACACGATTTCAGAAAATTATTTATTTATTTATTTATTTATTTATACTTCTATGCACTATTGTGGTACATAAGGCGGACTTAATGCCATAAGGCATTCTCTACCAGTCAACCTTAGGGTTAAAAAGAAAAGCATCAAAATACGTAGGTACAGGAAAAAGATGAGTTGACAATTTTGGACTGAATATATCAGGAAATCAAAAGTTAAATATAAATTACATAAAATACATATATACAAATAATAAAATATGTAGATATTATAATATATATATTATTTAAGTAATGCATACCTTATGCTAATAAGACTAGGCCTATTGCAATTTGGAGTCCACAGATGTATAGATACCGTTCCCATTGTGGCATGCTGTCGTATATACCCATAACTTTGCAGCGGTGGGTTAGTTTTTGTCATTCCACGGTTAAGATATCAAAACATGCCTACGCGCCGCTGCACCTCTGGAGTGAAACTCAAAAGAACCGAATGTTATAAGAGCGCGAACGAACAGCGGAATGGGAAAAGTCACACCGTTCATTCAGCCCTCATAAAGCTGTCTCCCTCCCAGTCCTCCCACCAGCAACGGCCTAAGCCGAGGTCCACGTCCCGTTAGTTGTTGCTAGTAGTTATGATGTTAGAGCAGTAGTTAGCTTAGGTTAAGTATTTTACTTCGTCCCCATTGGTTGGAGACCATTTACAAGAAGTACATTAGAAAAAAAAAAAACTGGTATTCAGCTGGTTAGACTGGAAGCTGACCCCAACATAGTTGGGAAAAGGCTAGGCAGAACATTAGAAAAAAAAGCGGAATGTGAACTCTATACATTTTTCTAGGTACCTATTTGACGCATTTACTGTACATACGTAGCTGTTTTCATTCTGTAAGTAGACCCAGTCCTCGCGTTCTGAAAGAGGAACTGGCCATTACTAGCTTGAATAATTTAGAATGGCAGGCTCGGAACCGAAACCGGGAACGGGATCACTATCTAGTGATCCCGTTGTCATTCGGTTGTCCATGCTTCAACAGTTTTTGACAGTTCACAAGGTGCGTACTGCGTGAAGGTATGATTAGTTTTTGAGGAAGCTGGATAGCGTGCGTTCCTCGTTACAATTCCCATTCATGATCACAGTACAGTGGTTTTAGTAAGTTTACAAAAACTAATATTTTGCTACTTAACCCATCATCGGTCATGATTTGATTATATTATATACTAGCGGCCCGCCCCTGTTTCGCACGGGTGGTCATTTTTCCCGTTATTGCAACATTTTTCATTTATGCTCCGCTCCTATTGGTCGTAGCGTGATGTTATATAGGTATAACCTTCCTCGATAAATGGACTATCCAACACAAAAATATTTTTTCAATTCCAATCAGTAGTTCTTGAGATTGGCGCGTTCAAACAAACAAACTCTTCAGCTTTATAATATTAGTATAGATTTTAATATTATATACTTAAAAAATGTTAAATGTTTATTTAACATTTTATTGGTAGAAGCTTATGAGCTGCAAATGTTTAAAACTATATTCGGAATTTAACACTTATCGACATTCTCTACAAAAGTGCATTGTATGTCATTGTGTGAATTATACGGAAGTGTACCAAACACACAAAACATCATTAGGAGTCTAATATTATTTGCATGCGTCGGAAATATAACACCTTTTGACCTCAAGTTGCCGAGGTCCCAAAGCCAACCCAAATCGCGTTGGCTTGATGAATGATCGATGTAGGAATCGATAAAATTTATTGGCGGCATATTTTTTGTGGGCCTGATTAATCGGAATCGGTCCGTAACTTAGGCGAGGCTACATTTTCTTCGACTCAGAACACATCGGGAGAGTGAGGGTTAGTTGGAACAATTTATAATGTAACTACTTGGACTTATGGTTTTATAAGTGCCACGATGGAAAGATAAATTATAAGTACTTCATTTCATATAAAGTAAATGTTAAACAATTAACTTTTTTAAGCGGTCTTTTTTCATAAAAGAGTATGGTAGGTAATTAATTATGAGAAGGATTTTCTGTACAGAGGTGTGTTCAACAGGTAGCCCAAATTGTTGAATGTTAGAGCGCTATAATATCCACCTCGTTTACCTTAATACAATATTAAAAACAATCAACCAGAATGGCAATAAAATGCATCACAATTTAACACTGTCAAGAATTAATTGGTCAGATTAATAGGGTCACTTTACCCAAACTGAATTCCTCACCTTACATTTTGGATGGGCGTTTTAGTTAAGGCCTCTAACCCACATATGGCAATAAACATCAGGATGTGAAGGCAATATTAGATCTGATAACGCGATAAATAAATACCAAGGCGCCTCGAATTTCAATAAAAATATCACGAGTCGCTCCGCCAAAAATAAACGAGTCGATCCGGAGAGAGGAGCGGAAGGATCGTAAAATCATGCGTGTTAGGGGCACTGGCAAGAAATTTGGCGAAATTGTTTTGGCTCAAGCTTGTGGAGGCTTTTATGGAGGCAGAGGACGTTGACCGAGAGCTGTGCCAAGTGGCCGGCGCCGCTCTGCCCGACGCACTGCGAACCCGAGGATGCTGCACTGCGCACCGCCTTATCTTTCTCCACGCTTCCTTCTCGAAATAATTTAAAACATTCGATACACTGCCAAATAGGTCCTGGCCAGGATATCTCAGTATATCCCCAAAACTAACCGGAAAAATACGTTCCGAAATAAAGTGCAACGCCCTTACAAATATTTCTATCGAAGGACGTCCCAAGGCAGACGAAAATATAAGTGGCCTTTTTGGTAATATACCGCCGAATGATATTTATATGGAAATCAGGTGGAGTTCGATTAGCGTGTCTTGTCTTCGATGCGTTTATTGCTACTTTGTTACGCGGGCTTGAAATATAATTTGGTGACCCATAATGGGGTTCGTCTCGGCCTATAATCAGATCATACACAAATATCATCATATACAAATTAGTATATTTGCATAGTAAATAATAAACACTATACTTTATTTAATATAACAATAGACAAAATAAGACCCATTTTAGCAAGGAAATAATTATAGAAATAAGCAACATGTTTGCTTCTAGAAGGGATTCAACATAGTATACTTTTATGAATCTTAACGGTCAATAAAGATGAGCTGAAACTCTACTTGAAGAAATGGTTTAATCTTCGTTCTTTTAGTGGCCCACTTTTGTCTATTTTTACGTGAAATGGAGTATCAGCTTATTTAGAATGCATTTTAATAGCATATGTAATAAATGTAGCAATAATTCTGAAGAAATGCCTTTTGTTTTATAAAAAAATTACCCTTAACGATTTCAGTTTTATGACTCATAAAAAGCAAAAGAGTAAAATAAATTGTATTACAGTTAGTTTAAGATTGCACATTGCTCTTGAAAGGACAATTCTTGAAAAATATAAGCCAAGTTCAGCTAGTTTACCAAGATGATAGTGAATCTTATGGCTCATGCAAGTCTCATGCAATCTCTGTTTTTATCGGAAAGAAAGACAAAGATAGCATGAGACTTGCTCCGTGTAAATGAGCCTTTATCTTGATAAAATCACTACACATTTATTTATTTTTTATTTTATTTATTTATTTATTTTTGGGTACATAAAATTGCTATCATTGACTGCCTTGTTGGTCTAGTGGTCGCAAGCGCGACTACTGAGCATGGGGTCCTGGGTTCGATTCCCAGGTCGGGCAAAGTGTTATTGAGATTTTCCATTAGGAATTTCTTAGTAGCAGCCCGGAGTCTGGATTTGTGCTCGGTTAGTGGCAATAGGCTCGCCTCCTTTTAAATGGGATTTAAACTTAACTGGCCAAACGACGGTGTACTAAAAACACCTCTGCCTAACCCTTCGGGGAATACAAGCCGTGATGTTGTTATATTATACATAAAATCTTTTCAGTGATAATTCAGCGCTATTTTTTTAAAGCGGTTCTGTCTTCAGTCAGAAATGTAGGTTGCTTGCCCCCCTATGCAATTTAAAAGTCAACGGGGGAAACGCGTTCGGTAAAGCTTTCGTGGCCAATGGGGCGTCTTACTATACCAATCTTTGGACTCAACTTGCTTTTACTATAGATCATTTCGAGCGATACCATGCTTTGTGAAGCACGCAGAGTCAAAGATAAGAATGTCTGAACTTTTCTGGATTTTCTAGTATTCGTTGCTGGCTGATTTGCCAAATGCAGTGATCATGGAAATTCCCATTGATAGTTCGGTTAGCGATTGTCAGTTGGTGGTCGTGTATGGCTTTATACCTAGGTATAGAAGATTAGTCGGAAAGGAGGTACTAAGCCGAAAGGGTATTAAAGTACCCATAATAAAGAATAACTTTTGTTCTACAACTTTCCCCAAAACTCGATAGTTTAAGAGAAATAGCTTTTCAAAGATTTCGTAAAAATATGCTAAAATCTATCTGTCCATAGCAATGATCAGCTGTGTTTACCATTTAGATCATATTTGTGGTCACAGATTAGAAACTTAATTTTCTGAATTCATAACTAAAGCAGGTATGATTTTTTTTTGAAAAGCCTAATGCAATTTCTTTTTGCATACAAATAAAAATTATCGAATTTTGAAATTTTAACACTTGCTTTAAAATAGTCATCAGTGATACATTATGTGGCCCGCGGCTTAGTACCCCCTTTCGACTAACCTTGTATATTTTTTAGCATTATCGATAGTGAACTTTTGGAAACAAATAGTAGGTAATCTCGTCTCTTTACGTGGAGTGGTTTTGGAAATTGAATCAATGGAAAATCCTTAAATGAAGATTATTGTAGACACGTTCATACCAGCAAGATCATTTAAAAAAATCATTAATTGATGATGTTTTTTTAAATATCTATATAGCAAATTTTACCCATAAATTTACCCATAATTTACCCATAAACCAATCCAATTATCTAATTCAATCCGTAACTGAAACAAAATGTTCAGTGAGCGGCTTAATACGGTGTAATTCATACAATAAAGATTGGGCCAACGATTTGTCGGTGAACCACCGGAAGCTGGGACGTTGGCGCCTGCTGGCTTAATTGGAGCCCGACCAACTCACCAAAAAGATACCCAGGAACGTGATGTGGTTAAACGAAAAAAGGGTAGAGAAACTACATAATATTCGCTACTGTTTTAGGGTTGCGTAAGTTTTATATGGAAACTTTTAATCAATTTGATTCTTTTTTTTTTTGCTTGCGAAGTTCATTTTATGTTAAATATTACTCGTATCTGCTGTCTATGAATAATAAGATACGTGAGACAGTTTGTCATGAAGACCACCGGATTACGTAAGCAACCAAGAACTAGAACTGTCAGTTTCGTAAGGGAGTCTCGGGGGAGTCCTGGTAGACAGACGTATTGCATAGGGATATGGTTACATACATATAGGTATATTTGACGTACATGTCACAAATAAAGCAGAAAAGGGAACAATTTTTAATGAAATTACTAATTTTGCCTGAAAACACTTTAGAAAGGTTCCAACTAGCGAAGCTATTTCATAACAGTCACTGAAATAATAATTCAATGGTGACCGTTTTTGCCTTCAACAGTATTATTGAAATTACCTAAATAGGTATCATTTTTTTAGATTTTTTATAAAATTATATAAATGAATAAGAGGCTTTACTTGCTGACTTACAATTTAAGTTTTATCATCCAATGCTGACTATGTTAAAATTTTAAGAGCCAATAAAATAGATATAGATTTTTTCGCCGACATTTAGGTCTGATATACTTACTTCCTCTTAGCCTTTTCCCAATTATCTTGGGGTCAGCTTCCAGTCTAACCAGATGCGGCTGAATACCAGTATTTTACACGGAGCGACTGCCATCAGACCTCCGCAACCCAGTAACTGGGCAATGCCGATATCCTAAGGTTAAACTGTTTGTCAGACTTTCGGGCTTCTGACTACCCGTAATGACTGTCATAGGTATTCGTATGACACCCGGGACCGACGGCTTAACGTTATATTTAGGTCTGATATATTTACTTGATATTTTAAAAACACATTTTTTTATTTTTAGCAAATGTCTATTTTGGTAATGGTAATGTGACATAATGTAAGCTATTTTAGGTGTAAAACTAATCTTAGTAAAATCACAAAGGAATTCGTAGAAAATCAAACAGTTGTAATATATTTGTACGGAATCCCCAACAGTACAAAGATTGGTATACCTAATTATATCGACACAACTTTTTCCTCATGATCGATAACTACCCGCTGTACAGAATGAAAGTTTTTTACATTATATTTTCTTTCATTCCAGTACCTAGGTCTGTTTTTATAGGTGCTGCTTCCAATTGGTCCAGCCAGAAGTAAATTTCCCTTCTAATAATGCGGCATAATAATTTTTGAGGTTATTTACATATCCCCGTAGGGATCCTCGATTTTAATTAAGTATTTGGGTGTTTTAATAATAACGTTTTATAATGGAAGATTAAAAGAAGATTGAATATTGACAACGTAATGGGAATGTGTGTTATCTATATCTATATAATTATATAAAAATGAATCGCTGTTCGTTAGTCTCGCTAAAACTCGGGAACGGCTGGACTGATTTGATTTTTTTTTTGTTTGGTTCATCTCAACACTAGGGTGGTTTAAAAAGAAGAAAATTAGGGAAAAATAAATAACACAAAAAATTGGTGGTACGAAGTTCACCAAGCAGCTAGTTAATAATAAACAAGTAATGTCAAGTTAAGCAGTACTCCTCGATCGCATTGTGCTCGCATTGTGAGGAGGTTCCTTTCTCTGGAACCCTGACTACCGCACCAGTATTTTGGACCCTGTTCCCGATGCCAGTGGTGGGCTTCTATTCGTTACATTATAAGGTCTTTAAAATTTTAATGGAACTATTTAGAAATGTTATTTATACTCAGTACCTGTGGATGTCTGTGTTTTCTTAGCAAATTTTATTAATTAACTAATAAAAAATAGCTCTGTACAGGGTCAATGCCGAAACAACAATTGTCTGTCATTTGAAAGATTGCAGTTGAGTTTATTTTTAACACCCGTATTCTAAGACGTTCCTCCAAAACTTACTCGACTCGACTCCACCTCGACTCAGCCTTTTTCACTACCGTCGGTAGTTATAGTTGACATAACCGTCCTCAACTCGAGATTTTTCCTCAGTCGAGGTAAGGAATCATCTGTCAAACTCAAGGTACCTCGGAACCTGCGTTAAGGAAGGAAATGTCAAAGTTCGTATGTAACAAAAATAAATTTTGAAGACTTTATCGAATATGTTTACGATAATCCTTACAACTATTTATCGCGGCGTTATTTTCGCGATGCAAATCGTTCAAATTATGACCTAATGACTCCGTCGAGGAACCTCAAAGTTCACTCGAAATTACGACTAAGAATACAATTTTGAAGGTGTTTTCGAGGCCGTTCTGAGTTGAGTATGAGTCGAGTAAGTTTTGGAAGAACATCTTAGAATATGGGTGTATGTCTCGATCAAAAACAAACACCTATGCTCTATACCTATTTTAACGTTACCAAAACCAAAATATTATTCTTGCAAACCTAGCACCCACTATGGTCCTCAAAAATGTTGAGCTAGACACATAAAGTGTATAAATATTATTTTTAAGTAATTTTGATAAAATTCAACTAATGAGAAATCTTAATTCGAGCACTTAAAGGATAATAAAGTAGATGTTGTGAATTTATATGACACATCGCGGACGTATTGGTCAATATGACATATGACTTTGTGCCTATAACGATGTAGATACAAGTATTTCTCAGCGTAGGCAGTGAATAGATATGGAACAAGATAGCCTTAGCTTCAAATAATATTGCTGACCACAAAAGCGATGTAGCTTAAATATGTTATACAGTTAGGGTTGCCAACTATACCTACTTCAATTTATTATACTAGTATTAGCGACCCGCCCCGGCTTCGTACGGGTGCAATGTTTTTTTATTTTTTTTATTGACCAACTTACACTGACAGTTTAATACTACACATATTAGTTATAGGTCTAATGTAGATACTAATGTGGGGAATATAAACCTTCCTCTTGAATCACTCTATCTATTGCTGAAAACTGCATTAAAAACCGTCGCGTAGTCTAAAAGATCTAAGCGAACAGACAGCGGGAGCGATTTTGTTTTATACTATGTAAAGAAGAAAAGATTGTACTGTATTTAGGGTCTACGTATTATACAGGATGTAACCAAATCATGTAATTCCTTTTAACCTTGTGATGTACTGCTGACATAGATTTACCCTGCAGGGATACTTTTGGATTCAATAAAAAAATATTACAAAAAGTAAACATGTATTCTTAACGTGATGCATTTTAGCGCCCCCAGCTAATTGCACGGCTATCCCTCGCTGCGCGGTCATTTAACTCAGGGCGCTAAAATGCTGGGTTATTCCGTGTGGAGTTCCTCAGTAACAGCCCGGAGTTTGGGTTTGTGCCCGGTTGATGGCAATATGCTCGCACCCTATTACATGGGACTGAAACGTAACGGCGAAATGAAGGTGTTACTATGCACCTATGCCCAACCCTTCGGGAAATAGAGGCGTGATGTTATGTTATGTTTTTTTAGTACGCCAAAATACTATATTCCAGTTGGATAGATCAATCTTTACTTTGCATGCACCGAAAATAATAATAAACAAATCCCCCATTTTGTAAAATTATTTTATTCTCAAATTAATAAAAGTGTAATGAAAAAAAAATTAAAAAAATAAGTCACAAACATTCTTTTATTTTTTTTACTCTTTCTTTAAAATACTAAGTATATTTTTTATAGCTTATTCTGATAAATATTAAATCAGGCGAAAAAATGTTGGCATCCCTATATGTATACAGTGTAACTGAATATAATATCTTCAATAAACAACGAATATAGATATAATAGTCGCCTTGTTCATGTTGCTGGGGTCAGCTTCCTTCCAGTCTAACTACATAGGTTGAATATTAGTCTTTATCATAGTATTGTGTTGTGGTATTAGAACATTTTTGTCAAGAAAATATTTTTAGTCGAAGTTATCCGTTACCTCTAATAGGTAATTAAGTTTTAATTTTAGTAATCATATGTATAATATTTCACCTTACCAACGATAAATTTCTTTCGTAAGAACCTACTGAACCAACATTTACGATATTATTGATAATCATAGCATCGTCAGACATGTTCGCATGTAATAATAATGACTAGACCAATTCTAAAAGTCAAGCAAACAAAGAGTGTGTCAGAGTTGATAAATATTCCAAGAGTATCAAGGTGATTCAGTTACTCACCCAATTCTCTTAATAAACATGCATATTATTATATAATAATTTATCAAAAAAGTTGAATAACTACATAACATTAAAATGACTTATAAAAAAGTTGATGCTACATCTTCCACAAAACCACTTCGCGACAAAGGCGTGGCAAACAGTTTACGTCAATTATACAAAGTACCTATACGTATCAGTTCTTTGTTTGTTATCTAAATATTTTAATACGCCAATCACGTCATAACTGTATACGTCAAAATAATTTTTTTTTAATAAACTGCCGTAAATCCATAAATCTGCATAATCAAAGCGTTATTCTTTGGGTTCGCTCCAAAACTGAGTTTAATAACAAAGTAAGGGTCTATCGGATTGCAAATGCAATTCTTTTAGTTAAACCACATTGAAATAACATAAAAGTTTGCCAGGCGATGCTGGACTGATGCCAAATAAGGTGACTGTCGTGAACATCCGCTTGGGGCAACACGGAGAAGCAAGTTTTATATTGCACTCCCATTAAACCTTACACCTGTCTTATAAAGTTTAAAATCTACTGGCCCGAAGGTCTAGTAAGTTGGTTTTTAGTCAACTGCTCGGTTCCGGAGTCGCTGGCTACTCGTTCAGTTTTATTGGGAACGGATTGAATTTGTTGGTGATTATTACAAAGTTTCAGACCTACATTTCGATTTTACATTTTTTGTTCTGTTTTGGAAGAAACTTTTGTGGAACTGAAATGTGGGTTACTTTGGCAAATTGATGTATTTCGCTGTTTATGACATCTAACGGAAGGCGGTGGAACTACGCATAGCCATCACTTTTATTAATTGGTATATCCCAAATACTTTTATTATCCTTTATTCACCAAATACACATATAAATTACATTTTAAAATAATTATCTCTATAAAAATTATAAAAAACATTTTAAAATATAAAAAAGTAGCCCACCGGCATCGGGAACAGGGTCCAAGCTACCGGTGGTCAGGGCCTTCGAGAGTAGAACTTCCTGACAATACGTGACGTGTCCAGAAGTAATGCCTTCGGTATCAGGCCCTAGACCCAGCCGCCCAACAAGAACCTCATCAGATGTTGGTCGAGGCTCTTGGCTATTAAGCCACTGGCCGTTACGACTATCACCACAATGACTGCTGAGTCAACCTCCCACTCGTTGACAACCTCGTGTGCCAAGTCTTGATATTCATTTCTTTATATTTCTTGGCTTTCACAAGGTTCTCGTCATGTGGGACAGTGATATCAACAATCATTGTGAGACGCTCTGATCGATCTATTCCAAATTATTATAATAAGGTAGTCATGTGCAAATAAAGAGAATAACAGTTTTTTATCATTGTAAATTGATCTGAAGATCCCAATAGCACGCTTAAGTTTTGCACAACTGTTCTCTACCAAAAAAAGTAATATAAAATGAAATTAGAAATCTAGTTGGAATATCATTTCATTTTCACGTCATGTTGGAATCTCGATGAAAAAGAGCGTCAGTTATCCCAAGCTAGTCAATATTTAAAATGGTTTTCACTATATAGCTTTATCGACGAAGTTAAAACTGTCCATTAAAATATTTTGAATAATAGAGCTCTCCTCAAAGAGAGCACTGTATTTTTAAAAGCCATTAGCTGGCCAGCGGATCTTTTTCAGCTTTTCATTTTAAAAACTTGATTGACTATTTACGCTGCAGCGATGCAGGGACAAAATGTTAGACATGTTTTTTTTTTAATTTGAACTTCCATTATTATAATTATTATTTGAGTTGAAATTTAACATTGGTATAGGCTAGGCTGAAAGTGGATGCGTCTCATTAGCATGAACTCGTATTTCACTCGTAGAAAATGGGCACACTCGTTCTGCCTTTATCTTTCTTTATGATGAAAACAGAGATAGCATGAGACTCGCTTCCAGAAACTATCACCGTGTAAATAAACATTAAGTATGAGCTATACGACAATAACCCAAGCTGTGGCGAAAAGATCAGCCAGTCAGCGAGAGTCTGACTGCCCATGGTGAGCCGGACGCACTTGAGTATAGTGACTTGTTGAGGCTCTTCTAATACACCCCATGGTGAAACTTACGCAGCAATATAATAACGTAATGCCTCGCCATATGCCAGCCGAGCCACGACAGGAAGGTGCATCAAACTTATTACGTCAAGCCTGCAGTTGATTGGTGGTGATGTCACAACTGGCTTACCATCGCCATATCGCCTAATTTAGGGAGGGGGATTATGATTATATGGTCTGGGGAGCTCATTTTATGGGTAATTCTGTCTGTACACTTAGTGTATAAGCCAAAACTTCGTCCAATTATTGTCATAAATAAATAGCGTATAATCAACTCCCTGCGTGTTTTCATTCGTTTGATTCAATAAAAAAATATATTTTACATTGCATTTTATCCATTTCCAACAAACTTCCTTCTTCTTGATAAGCTTTTAAAATATGAATAACTTAAATTACTATCAATAATTGAATATTAATTATGTATGTGCCATACCTGCTCGGACCTAATTACTTATGCATGCGATGCATCATTAGACCTCACCTGGTGCTGGGCAGATAGCTACTCTATCTATTATAATAATAACAATGCAGGTATACCTATTATATAATATAACATCACGTTTTATACTCCCCGAAGGGATCAGCAGAGGTGTTTTAGTACACCCTCGTTTCACCAGTTATGTTTAAGTCCCATGTAAGAGGGGGAGAGCCTATTGCCATTAATCGGGCACCAATCCAGACTCCAGGCTGCTACTGAGAAATGTCTAATGGAATAACCCAATAACACTTTGCCCGACCTGGGGATTGAACCCTGGACCTCATGCTCAGCAGTCGCGTTTGCAAGAACTAGACCAACAAGGTAGTCACCTATAATGGTGCGTCCAGACCTGACGAACGCGCCGCGAATGCGCCGCTCGCGCGCCGCTCGCGAGCCGCTCGTGAACCGCTCGCGTGCTGCGCGCGTGCATTTCATGTTCGTACAAAGCTCTGCGCGCCGCTCGCGCGCAGTTCGCGAGCGGCCCGCGAGTGGCTCGCGAGCGGCGCATTCGCAGCGCGTTCGTCAGGTATGGACGCACCATTATATTTCTTTATAATAGACTAGCTATTGCCCGCGGTTTCACTCGCATCCTGGAAGAAATACATCATGTACCCGGATAAAAGTATCCTATGTTTCAATCCAGTACATGGTCTATCTGTGTGCCAAATTTCATCTAAATCCGTTCAGCAGATTTTGCGTGAAAAAGTAACAAACATCCATACATCTATACATACAAACTCTCGCGTTTATAATATTTATAATAAAATGTAATAATTACATTATATTTTTTATACCTCTATACTCCATGGGCCCGAGGTACCCGCAACATTTTAACTACGCCTTTCTGATGGTATGATGAGCCAATAATGATATGGCAACATAAGTCCAATTCAGTCAATTTAACTATTTTTATTTTCGGAACTAAATAAATCTACTAACTTTAGTACTTCCTTGTAAACAATGCCTTAGGTCGAGCTGGCAACGTTTAAATTGTCGTGTGAGTGGATAAGAAAACTTATCGCTTCAAGGAAGAGAAGATGACAAGGAACAAACCTGGCCGGTAAGCTTGTAGTTTCCGTTTCCGCGTATAACTCGCAACGTCACGTTTATAGGGTTTGTTACCCTTTTTTTTCTTTTTTGTTGTTGGAATATCCTCATGGATGTCCGGCGCCCGGGGAAAGTGAGGGAGTCTGCCGGACTCCTACCGGCTAAAAACCAACAGTGTTCCTTCTCCTGACCGTTCGGTCGGGGGATTCACAAAAGCATGCACTGCGATCCCGGCAGGTCTCGGTCCACCAGCTTCTTCTGGTGGACCTCTCCTGAGGTATGGTTACACTTTTTTTTTTTTTAAGACGGCGTATGCCGCCGGACTTTTACCGGCTAAAACCACCACGGTGTCCCTCCTTCTGACCTAAGGCCGGGGTGGCGCGGGATTCGCTATTGCATGTACCGCAACCCCGGCAGGAGGTATTGTTACCCTAGAAATTTTTCAACCTGTGAATTTCCATAAATAAATAATAAATATCTCGCAAATTAAGTTTTATTCGACAAACTATACTTATTAATATTTTTTCTTCTTCAATTAGGCATCGGAATCGATGGTTAAAATCTTTCGGGTACCTCGTACCTACGGTGTAAACTCTAGCAACGAGATATTATACCGTAAAGCTCAGAAACATAACCAACTCATTTCGTTTTCAATTAATATCTTCACCGAGAAATTTCTCTTCTAAGTATTTATTGCCTAATTTATAGACCTGTACATATATCCGAAAATGTTATCTTGAGATAGACTTCCAATTGAATAAACGCAAAAGATAAATGGGACCACTAAAATAAAAATCGGCAATTATTTCCACCCCTACTACTAAAATTCACTCCTAATTCACTTAAGTGTGATCACAATGAGTATAAAATTCAATAAATTCACTGAGGTACTGCATCGTTCAAGAAATTGCTTCCCCTAAAACTACAATCGTAAAACGGTAGTAGAATTCTCGTCTTGGGAGTAACGTATGCTAAAAAATGCAAACAGGAAAATTTAATGGTTCGTGAAGTAAACCCGCTACGCAGAGCACCCCGGAATTGCCTTCCATATTCCACTTGCGACCCCTACTTGGGTTACAGTTTAGTTTAGAGATATCGATTGAAAGTCGAAAGGAATATTGAACCTTGTAGCTAAGGCTTTTTGATACCTAGTAATACCTGATGCATTATCTTTAACATGATTAGAAAAAGGTTTTATGTAAAATGTAAGAAGTCTCATAATTTTTTGCAAATAAAAAGTTTCAACTTAAGTACATAGTTTCTCAGTCAGCTCTTCCAATGCTAGATAATAATGTTAGATAATTCTTATTCATCACTTTCTATCAAAATTATTTATTGGAACTTGCATGTTTGATCAACACAAATTTTTCAAAACTATCAAACCAATCAGTAGGTACCCCACAAGCGAGAAAAATATGAGAATCGAAAGTAACGCTACAGAATATAGGGACTCTTATGTGGATTTCCCCAATATTACTTACTATCGCTTATTATTATTCTAAGCTATTGACTTGAACATGAAAATTGCGTTTCGTTTTGTTTATGTTAGGGAGAGGATACATGTCGTGACAGATAAGAGCATAAATACAATAAGGCTTGAATTTACTAGCACACCGTATATTATCATAAATCTTTGAAATGGGGTGAATTTTAATACGCACCATATCGAGTGTGTTTTAGATATTATGTTGCGCCATGTATTGTTTTTTATTGGGCGTGTGAAATGGTATTGTTTTTTTTTTACCGCCACAAAATATAGGCTGTTTATTTAACCAACGAAATTGAAAAGCTTGTTCCATATTTGAAATTTAAAAATAAATGCTTCTAACTTCGAATGAAAGACATCCCTGACAACATTGTTTATATTTTATATCGGTCAAGGTGAAGTTAAAGGAGTTGCGTTCGCGTTGTTCACTTCAGTTCTGTCCAATGTCAAGTACTATGTACTCGAGCACCCCTACTCGAGTGCGACCCTTGAAAACATTGGCTAGTAGACAATAAGTTAGACACAGTAAGCTAAAATGTAGGGCAAAGCTAAAACTGAGATAACTGGTGTAAAGGTTAATTATAAGTAAATAATAGGTAATTCTGTATTTGACTCTACATCGATACTATAACTTGAACGAGCCACACGTAAATAACCCCACTTAACCCTCATTGTAGATTTAAACTAACGATTTTATTTTTTGATTTTGACGACACGTTTGGTGCAGTGGCTAAGCGATTGGCTTCTGCGCTGCGGGTCGTGGGTTCGATTCCCGCACGGAACAAATATTTGTATGGCCTACAGATAGTTGTTCCGGGTCTGGGTGTTTGTGCATGTGAAGATTTGTGTCTGTAAACGCACCCACGATACAGGAGAAATCCTAGTGTGGGGCAACGTTTTATTTAAAAAAAAAAAAACATTTTTTTTAATGTTGTTTCGGTCGCGTTCCTCTCGATCTATGGTAAGCGCAGACAGGGTTTAAGATTTCCCTATACCCCTCTAATTCTCACATGCACACGACGGAACACAGTAAACTGCATGGCGCCGGACTTTAATATGAGGGTGGTAGCTACTACCAAGCATGCTGTTTTTGCAACACGCGTCTATTCCTAGCGTGCGGTGAGGAAGTTTTTATCTTCAATCCCAACCCCACACGGGATAAAAAAAGCTTCAGCGAAACGGGCGTCAGCGAAACGGGCGTCAGCGAAACGGGCGTCAACGAAATTGGAAATTCCTATATACTACCGCAACAATAAAAAATACAAAGGCGAGACCCTACGCTTACATACGACCCAACTAAAAACAGCTAAAAACATCTAGTGTAATTAATTAACAGTACAAAACAGGGTCCGTAAGGCCACTTCTGTCCAACATGCCTTCGAGTGTCACTCCAGTATTTAATTAAACGGAAACGAAAAGAGAAACTGAGAAGGTTTGGTAATTTGTCAAAATTAATTAAAAAGAAAATGGAAGAACTGAAGAATTACAAGGAATTTAACAAGATGATGTTAAACTGAAGAATTTGTTGTCGACTCTGTTTACTAAGTAGCTAATTGTTTATTTCGGAGGTTTCAAGTGCTTTTAAAACAGGTTGATAGTAAATATTTTTTATTTCAGAGTGTTTTTTATTGTCTGTATTGACTCTCGAAGCCTCTTTCATGATTATAATACAAATAGAGACCATAACAAAATCACATAAAATTTTATTGAAATGAAAAACAGATTTGAAACAAGCAAGAATGTAAACCGTAACTATGTATGTATGTATCAGTGATAGCCTCTAGTGGTGTGACCGTCGCACTGCCAAGTCATAGGTCTTGAGTTCGAACCCAAGGCACGCAGTTCTGACTTTTCGGATTCATGTGCGTATTGTATAATTATCACTTGCTTAAAAAATGTGAAGGAAAACATCGTGAGAAATATTTCTCGACGGCATGTGAAGCCAAGTCAGAGGCCCATGAGCGGCCTAAACTCTGACACCAGGTTAGTCACTAACCACACGAAAAGAAGAAGACTATATATCTAAACTATTTATTTATTCAGATTATGTAGACTTAACGGGTACACCTAAAGCATCCACAAACAAGTTACAATTTACTTAATAATTATATAACTTACTACAGCACAATTTGCACGATAAAATGCTAGATTGACTATTAAATAACAATTACATAAGCACAATAACAATTACATAAGCACATATAGTAGTGTCTTACGTGGCGTGCGTGCAAGTTTGACAACCGGTCTAACCTTAGAATATCGGCATTACCCAATAACTCAAAAGCAGAGGAAGTACTGGTATTCAGCCGCTTCTGGTTAGACTGGAAGTTGACCCCAATATGTATGGGAAAAGGCTAGGCAGAATCGTTAGTGGCTTCGTGTTATAAGTGGCTATTATGGTAGAATGTGAGGTAGACATATGCCGCGGATATGACTTGCTTCAATTTATCTGAATTTGAATGATTTATTTATCTCATTAACTCCTAAAAGTATGGATTTATTCTTGAAACGCTTATATCAGAATTATTTGAATAGGCAATGCTTTTACTAATCTTCTACCATTTTGTCTTTTTTTTTTAAAAAAACGTTGCCCCACACTAGGATTTCTCATGTATCGTGGGTGCGTTTACAGACACAAATTTTCACGTGCACAAGCACCCAGACCCAGAACAATCTGTAAGCTGTACACATATTTGTTCCGTGCGGGAATCGAACCCACAACCCGCAGTGCAGAACCCAATCGCTCAACCACTGCACCAAACGTGTCGTATGATCCTGTGACGAGGAGATATCTCCTTTGTTACATGTCTGCTGTAAAAACAATTCCAGGTCAAAATGTATCTAGTATAAACAAAAAACATGAATTAAATTGTAACCTATTTCCTATTAGGGTACACTCGACTGTGCTATTTGTAAATGAAAACATTCTGGTTCTATTTATTTAGACAGCAGCAAACCAGAGGTTTAGATAATCGGATTTTCATCAATAATTCATTCTCGTTCCTGAATATAGTTGTGCTAAATCCAGGTTACAGTTACTGCAAAAATAAGTGTATTGTTTTATAGGCAAGGAGCACTTGTTGTCAATAGAGACTGATGTTTTCATAACCTACACTCGGGAGCAATGAATCCGGGTCACTAACATAAACCTTAATATCTCGGAATAAAATATTGTTTAACATGTTTTGTTTCTGTTGGTGACCCGGATTCATTGCTCCCGAGTATACAAGGTTAGTCGGAAAGGGGGTACTAAGCCGCGGGCCACCTATAGTATCACTGATGACTATATAAAAGCACGTGTTAAAATTTCAAAATTCGGTAATTTTTATTTGCATGCAAAAATATTTTTATTTTGTTTTTTTTTTTTAAAAATCATACCTGCTTCAGTTATGAATTCAGAAAATTTATTTTCTAATCCGTGACCCCAAATATGACCTAAATTGTAAAAACAGCTGATCATAGCTATGGACAGATAGATTTTAGCATATTTTTTACGAAATCTTTGAAAAGCTATTTCTCTTAAACTATCAAGTTTTGGAGAAAGTTGTAGAACAAAAGTTATCCCTTATTATGGATACTTTCACACCCTAACGGCTTAGTACCCCTTTTACGACTAACCTTGTATATACTACTAATATAGTAACACAGTAGACACCAATATCAATAAATTCCCTTATCGCAAGAACCGTCATTATCTTTTAACATAATAACTTTAGATTCATCACAAGACAAGATCGAAGGATTAAATTGTTTCAATGAAATGTGCCGACATTTCAACTATTTCGAGGATGCCCATTTTAGAACACTTAGATAAACGGAAAGCATTTATAGATTCGTGAAATATACTAATACGGGAGATCAAAATGAATGCACAACACCTAACTCACCACTAGTGTTTTGAAACTCACAAAACTTCATACGACTACTTACTATTCCTTCTCCCATAACTACGACCACAAAGACAAAAAAAAAACACTTTCCGGAACAATAAAACACATCAAAGCAGGTAATATCCATACATCTGATCAGTCTCCCACCTTCACAATACGATGTTCGCATAAAGACTTGTAGCAAGCCCGTCTTGGCAAGCCCCGGTTCAGATGCGGTCTTTACATACAAAAGACCGAATTGCTCGCTCTGATTGAATTATGTACCTTCCTACGGTGGGTCACGGCTTTGTGAGATATTTATGTAAAACTAGTTTGATGTAATGTTTTCTTTAGATACGTAGGGAAGTCAATCAGTTGTGTTTGTTTTGAATTTTCGTTCGAAAGTTTTCAATTTTGCTGGCTTTCAAAGCAACAACTGAAGAATGAGGCAAGATTTGCACTGTGTAACATGTCATTTTTGTGGAGCAATTTGTTTCTCGCTGCAGACTAGAAAAATGAAAAGGTACACAAATATTTTATTTGGCAAATGTGGGACAAGCAGATATTGCAGCGCATAGGTATGTGCGTAACTAAAACTTCTGTAGGTTATAAACCAGAGAGCTGAGAATGTCGGAATGTGATAGATTTCTCCGACGATATGATGATGTTTTTATTTAGTTATTAATTCCGTTTTATATTTTTGCAATACCTTACACAATTTTAATTCTTCCTAGTTTATATAATTATTCTCATTGCTGTTTTGAACCTTGAAAATATCATGTCTTTGATCCGTTGTTTGACATCCAAAACAGGCAATGAAACCGAAAATAAACCAAACAAATCCTTAAAAGGGTAAGTAATAAATACTTAACACGTCGTTACAATACAAAGACACGGAATTTTGATATTTATGTTTCCTTGTAAATAAAAGTTGTTATACAAAGGCTAGACAAAAAATCCTTAATAAAAAGGAAGCGAACTCGTCAGCAATGTGTCGACCCCGAGCCAATTGAATTTCAAAGCCGACAACGTCTACCACAAAATTTATTCAAAGAATAAATCTGAAAATTTGTAGATCTAAAGGCATAAAGGCAAAGTGGCGCCGACTCGTCGACAAAGGAATTTCTAAATTTCACGGCTTCCGCCTTGGCTGTTTGTATTTATATGAGGGCGTTGTGAGAGATGACAAACGACTGGGGGTTAAAACTGTGGTCGGTAGTGTAGACAGCCGGCGGACGACGGCTCGGGGAAGGGTCATACGCGTTATGGCTGGGGCGTGCACTGCCGTGCAAAAGTCGCGGATCATTTTCATAGTGATGTATTATGTGGACGCGTTCCCCTTTCTCTGTTTTGCTAACTGTATTGATAGCTCTTGTGTCTGTTGTAATAGTTTGCGTAATAAATCGTCATGACTTTCAACAAAAATGTTTTGAAATAAAAAATACTTTAAAGCAACACCTATGGACATGCTCTCCTTTTCCCTCTTTTTGACATCTAGAAGTTACAACTGATATTGTCTCTACCTTAGGTCCTAAATAAATTTTAATGTACCTCCTTAACCACTTACTGCTAACTTTTGAACATATTTTCTTGCTTTTTGTAGATATGGTACTAGCAAAGACATAAACTTACGACTTAGGAACTGGGGGGTTACTCTTGAAAACAATTTCGATCTTAAACGAATTATAATTTAAAAAATCGCGAAGAAAAAAATGGTTACTCTTGAGTAAAAATGTACATAATTCCAATATTAAATCAATTTGGCGCCAATTTTGCATTTAAAACTACGAACTGACATAATTCAATATTTAACGATTGGAATTTTATCAACTGTTATCCTAATACTATTAACTATTATATAGGTATAATGTGTAACGTATTACTTACTGCAAAATGTCCATGATCCACCGTGCTCACCCGCCGCAGCCGCGGAGCCGGTCATCTTTTCTGACTCTGCAGTCACACCGTTAATTCAGTCCTCTGGCAAGCAGCGCCCTAAGCCGAGGTCCGAGTCCCATTAGGGGTCGCCCTTAGTGCTGTTGTTGCTAGCTAGTCATGATGTTAGTAGTAGCAATAGTAGTTAGCTTCGGTTAAGTATTTTACTCTCGTCTCCATTGGTTGGAGACCCTTCAGGTCTCGCCAATAACTGCCCGGTTACGTAGAAACGGTCCGCAAGACCATCTACAAGCAGACGAATAAGAAAAAAACGTACTGCAAAATCAGGTTAACAATACAAATAATTATGAGGACTAAGGTCTTAATCCCTGAGAAGAGGGCAGTAAGCTGATTAAGGTTATGTAATGAAAAATAATTAAACATGAAAACCTTGTATACTTCATAGTAACAGAGTGTCAACTATTCAAAAGTGCGCAGCTCTTCAACCCTCGTGTCTCGTAGCCGCAGGGGTCGAGTATTAATGCACGTAGCCCATTGTTAACTAGCTCCTACACTGAGTGACAAGTTTGTTAGTGCTCGCTCTTCACGTGAGGAACTACACTTTGAAGCTGTAGTGTAAGTAGTGAGACTGTAGAGTTAAAGTTGGTGCATTGTGATTGGAATTATGACGGGAATATCAGATTTTGTTAGACATTATACTTCTACACTATAAAAAAATGCCTTTTAATATATAAATTGATAACATAACATCATTACGCCTTTTACTTCCCGAAGGGTTCAGCAGAGGTGTTTAAGTGCCACGTAATAGGGAACGAGCTTATTGCCATTAACTGGGCACAAATGAATTTCTCAGTAGCATTCCGGAAATAATAATAATAATAGGAATTTATAATAAAAACTCAATAACACTTTGCCCGACCTGGGAATCGAAACCAGGATCTCATGCTCAGCAGTCGCACTTGCGACCACTAGACCAACAAAGCAATCTTTATCGATATCGATAAAATTTTATATCGGAGTGCAATACAAGATCCTCTAAGTCTGACGATGCTTTATTGGTTGGAGACCCTTCAGGTCTCGTCAATAACTACCCGGTTACGTATAAACGGTCCACAAGACATCTGCAAGCAGGCAAATAGAAAATAAATAAATAAATGACGATGCCTTTGTACTTCCAGCGCAGCCCAGCTGACTGGTTATAATCTTTTCACCAGGATATGAGCTATTCTCATACAGCTTGTGTCCACATGGGAGAAGAAGACGATGAATATGCAAGTGTCTTTTATTGCTTTTTTTTTTAAGATTTCGCTTCACTTAATTTTGACTGCTAACTTGTTTAACCTTAGGATATCGGCATTGCCCTGTAACTGGATTTTGACTGCTTCGATGATCTAGTGGTGGCAAGCACAACTGCTGATCGTGAGGTCCAAAGTTCGATCCTCAGGACAGGCAGTGATATTGGGTTTTTCTGTGGAATTTGGAATTCCTCAGTAACAGTCCGGAGTTTGGATTTGTGCCCGGTTGATGGCAATAGACTCGCCTCCTATTACATGGAACTTAAACATAACTGCGAAATGAGGGTGTTACTATACATCTCTGCCCAACTCTTTGGGTAATACAGGCGTGATGTTTATAATTTTGACGCAAAGCCTTCGAAATTTTACGTCAAAATATACGTAAGATCTTGGACAACGAACTTTTATAGTGTCGTAGCGGCTAGCAGACTATCTCACTTCACTGCTTTTTATTAAGCGTCGTTAAGATAACCGTTTTCTTTAGCACTTTATTTAGATAAATAAAAAATATCAGACTAATATTATGGGTTAATATAAGATGACTGTTTGACGTCGCGATTGTCGCAGTGGCTAAGCGATTGGTTTCCGCGCAATGGGTCGTGAGTTCGATCCCCACACAGAACAAGTATTTGTTTGAACTACAGATCTGTTTTAGGTCTGAGTGTTTGTGTATTTGAAGATTTGTGTCTGTAAACGCACCAGCGATATAGGAATTAATTCCTAACTCCAAGCAAGGCAAGGTATTTTAGAAAAAAAACCAAAAAATTGCAGAACTCTCTCATTGAACAACTATTCTAATATAATAACAACTTTCATATAACAATGCAAAGTAGACTTAATGACATACAAATATAGAACTAAATTAATTACAATAATTAAATAAAAGTTTTAAGCTCGTGTCGCTATCATACCAGAAAACACAACACAAAAAATACCAATTAAAATTTGAAATTCATAACCAATTATTTTTGTACCCTTGCTAGGTGAGCGTTACCTACTCGTACCTGGCACAAAAGTACTGCTTACTACGAAATCATAAAAATTACTTAAAAAATAAAAAATGCTAAGCAAATAGCAGAGTAATTAGCTACCTACATTAATTATAACGTGTAAGTTGTTACGTTATAGAGGGGCTCGGTGGTTAATTAACTGCAGCGCCGATCAAACAATTTGCGAGGTTAAGCTGCGCTTGCCGCGGTCAATCCGTGGATGGGTGACCTTTCGTTACACATCGAGACTCCTCCGTGCCTCGGAGAGCACGTTAAACCGTCGGTCCCGGGTGTCATAAGTAGTCAAAAGCCCGAAAGTCTGACAACCTGTCTAACCTTAGAATACCTATTGGCATTACCTAGTTACTGGGTTGCGGAGGTCTGATGGCAGTCGCCCCGTGTAAAATACTGGTATTCAGCCGCATCTGGTAAGACTGGAAGCTGACCTTTTCATCGTTGGGAAAACGCTAGAAGGAAGAAGAAGTTGTTACGTCATAATTGCTATGCAATGGGTGCCTGTGGAAGGATGTAATCACCGCGGCAGTCCAAAAAACCCTGCACTAGATAGACGACCAGGACGCTTTTTGGACAAACAATCAGCAAGCGTAGTATGACCACTGTAGACAGGATTTTTTTTGTAGGTACTGAAAAGTAGACAAAAATAACATAAAGAGATGAGTGATGAAAGGCGAGCGAACTCGTATAATGGATGATTTCCACCAAACGGCTCGCATCGCATCGGATCGGAACGGGTTTTACAATGTTTAAACGATATTTAATCGTGTACACAGTATTTAAAGTCTATATTACCAAGCACAGCAGCTTGTACGCGGGCGTCTTTCGCGACACGCGATCGTAGCCGAAAGTATGCTGCGACGCGCCATCAGCTCCGTACGCCTGTCGTCGTATCCGATTGGATCCTTTTGGCTGTCGTCGCGTGCGTTCAAAACCGTGACCGGATTTTCTTTTCCACTTTTGTGTTTTATGATTATTTTCTTCTTCTTCTAATGCAATAGCCAACAATACTACGTCAACTTCAACCATTTTCAAAAATTAGAACACGTCAACATGGTAGCAATGAAACTATTTGACTAGGCGCAGAAACGGATACGGAGCCGATCGTATTCGTCGACATCCTACCGGATGCGATCGGTTGTCGCCGCATCCGTTCGTATCCTTTCCGATCCGATGCGATGTGAGCCGTTTGGTGGAAATCATCCCTTAGTATTTAAAGTGATTTAAATTAAGAAGGGAGAACGTTCTTTTATTAAACACATGTAATTTTGTTTTTGAGAAATAAACAATAAACGTAGTCGGACGGTCACGGTGATCAGTTGCTTTTTTTATTTACTCTGAGCTAATCCCACATATTTTGAAATCTCTTTTTGTCTATTCTTCAGTCGACAAAACCTTTGTTTACGGTGGTCATGCTACGCCTGTTGGAAGAGAAATTAGCCGGAGAAGGCATTAGACAATTACGAGGTATGAAAAAATATGAAGGAGATCTTTGTCTGTAGCACAGTAGGTAAACGTTAAAACAATGTTGGTTGTGCCCACAGTTCGACTCGAAAAATGTAATTAGGTTTTCTTGTTGAAAAGCACCATTTGTGATAATACAGGATATTGTATTGTTGTATTGTATTGTATTGTAGGTACCTCTGCACTAAATCTCATCCAAATCTGTTTCTGCATTAAGGCTCGCTTGACTAAAAATGTTAAATGACTGAATATTTCTTACCAATATTATGAAAGCATTTCCACTTCATTTTCGGTGTTTATAAGTTGCAGATCGTATAAGGAATCATGTAGTACTTAAATATTAAGTAATTCTACTGTTTTACATGTAAAGCTAGGTACTTTTGAAACACAATCTACCCAAACATCTAAACTTTTACATTTAAAATATTTGCGAAAGGTCTTTACAACGGCTATAGTAGAAAAAGTTGTTTGATTACATTATTATGAACTCTCTCTCTATGAATCATGTTTCCGCAGACTATACTTAGTTAACAATTGCGGCAATATTTGATCGTGGCTGTTGCAGTTTGGTTCTACGTAGGCGCTTAAGTTCACCGCAGTAATGTGTGCTAGGTATTATAATATTATCTGTACGTTTGCTATGCGATAACGTATGTAGACCACGAAGTTATAGGTAAAACTAGAGACCAGACCACGAACACCTACCTAACTGAAGTCGAAAAATTTGGTTTTGAATATTTAGTTAGGTGGTCTGTCTATTCCTAAATACCTTATTTAGAAAGAGAGATATCCAAACACAATATTCTATATTTTTATAAATAGGGTATTTAGAAAGAGATGGTATTGAGGCATGAAAGTAGAATAAATGCCGTGGAAATGCGTTCCTTGCGAAGTATGTGCGGTGTAACTTTGAATGATAGATTGAGAAATGAAGAGATTAGACAAAGTTGCGGTTTAAAAGATGATGTAGTGACAAAAATTGAAAGGAGTATGCTTAGGTGGTTTGGCCATGTTGAGAGAATGAGTGAACGGCGATTAACAAAAGAAATTTATAAGGCGGATGTTAATGGGAACGCTGGTAGAGGACGTCCTAGAAGGACATACATCGATGTTATTGGTGATGTTCTTCACAAAGGTCAGGTGCGTAGTACTCTCAACCAGCGTGCGTGTATGACAAGATGTATGAATGTGGATGAAGCGAAAGGGGTATGTAAGAGTCGTAGCATGTGGCGTTCTATAGTTTCTGCCTACCCCCATGGGAAAAAGGCGTGAGTTTATGTATGTATGGTATTTAGGGTACTTGACGACCCGTTTGGTGCAGTGGTTAAGGAATTGGCTTCTGCACTACGGGTTCAATTCCCATGCGGATCAAATATTTGTATGGCCTACAAATAGTTGTTCCGGGTCTGGGCGTTTGTGCATGTGAAGATTTGTGTCTGTAAACGCACCCACGATACAGGAGAAAAAGTAGTGGGGCAAAGCTTTAAAAAAAAAAAAGAGTGGAATGTTTCAAGGTTACATTTTTCGACTTCAGTTAGATTTTTGTAGTGTGATCTTCATTTTAACCGACACCTTCATGGTTAGACACATTATTTGGGACCTCAGATGATCTGTGTTTGGAACATTTCAGTTGTCAAAACTATTCAATCATTTTAATATCTAAATAGTTAAAATGCCAATGCATTCTACCAACTTCTTTGGTAAATCATTCACAGTTCAGGCTGTTCGGCTTTGGAATGCTTTGCCAGTTACAGTTAGACGTGCGCAATCCTTGGTCACTTTCAAAAGACTCGTCAAGGATCACTACCTATCAATATAGTTAATTTTGCATCTTTATGTATAGTTATTTATTGTCTGTTTATATTATGTATTACATACACATTACACTATATATATTTATATATATATATTTATTTCATATTTATTGTATAATTATAATATTTATTTATTTGTGTTTTTAGGTTTATTTAACGTACATAATTTAATGTCTCCTAATTAATTGTTACACTGTGAACTACCTCCCTCTTTTTTTCTTGCACTTCATGTCCATCCAAAGGTTGTCTGGAAGAAATCGCCTAGTGCGATAAGACCGCCCATTGTACATCTCTATTTTTATAGTAATGTTTCTTGTTTGTTTTGTGTACAATAAAGAGTATTGTATTGTATTGTATTGTATAGTTCCTTAAAATAATTAGAATAAAAAAAGTACCTAGGTAGGTACTACCTACTTAATTATTTTCTTCGTAAGGATTTCACGATGCCAATTGTCAATCTTTTTGATAACATACTATTTGCACACCTTTACTTCAAAGATCCTATCTTCTTCCTCTTAGCCTTTTCCCAATTATCTTGGGGTCAGCTTCCAGTCTAACCAGATGCGGCTGAATACCAGTATTTTACACGAAGCGACTGCCATCAGACCTCTGCAACCCAGTAACTGGGCAATGCCGATATCCTAAGGTTAAACCGTTTGTCAGACTTTCGGGCTTCTGACTACCCGTAACGACTGTCATAGGTATTCGTAAGACACCCGGGACCGACGACCGACTTCAAAGATCCTATATAAAATATATTTTCCAATAACTTTTGAAGTGTGTAATCGTCATTCATTGAGACTTAAATAAGAGAGGATGAACAGCGCCGCATCGGAAAACACCTGCAAAATGTTTAAATCTCTACAGTTTGCCTCTCGCAATACGTAGGCGCTTACAGCTGGCTGCAAAGGTATTAAATGTTATTGTAACTCGTATATCATTTTGAATAAATCTACCTGTAATATATTTTGGGTGCAGTAAGTACATAATGTAGGTTAGCAGGTCAAACCTGCAATTTCAGTTGGCATTAAACAAAAGGAGTTTGAATCGAGTTAAATATTAGATAGAGAGAAATGGCGTAGAAACAGTTTTTAAAATGCCTTTTGTTTATTAAATTATTTTTATAAAAGGTGCACATTTTCTATGAGTGGAATGCGAATACATAACATAACATCACGCCTGTATTCCCTGAAGGGATGGGCAGAGGTTTTATAATGACACCCTCATTTCGCCGTCATGTATAAGTCCCATGTAATAGGGGACGAGCCTATTGCCATCAACCGGACACAAATCCAAACTCCGAGCTGCTACTGAGTAATTCCGCACGGCAAAACCCAGTAACACTTTGCCCGACCTGGGGATCGAACCCAGGACCTCACGAACAGCAGCCACGCTTGCCACCTCTAGACCAAATAGTTAGTTTTTTTTAACTTACTGAAATATTAAAAAATGTATTGTAAAAATGTATAAACGGCATACTTACTTATCTTTACATAGTATAAAACAAAGTCGCTCCCGCTGTCTGTACGCATAGATCTTTAAAACTACGCAACGGATTTTAATGCAGTTTTCAGCAATAAATAGAGTGATTCAAGAGAAAGGTTTGTGTGCCCCACATTAGTATCTACGTTGTACCCGTGCGAAGCAGGGGCGGGTCGCTAGTAAACTGTAAACATACTCGAATCGTTAATTATGTGGCCGTCATTCACCACTAATCATTCAAAACCTCACCACTATTCACTACCTACTACTCAACTACCTGAAGAGACATTTAAAAGAACAGGTATCCAGCCGAACATTTCCCGTGAGCGTCTAAATTTCCCACATTTACATAGGTTTCCCGTATTTATGTCAACCGGAAGATTCTATTGTCGTTCATTCTACCTCAGGATCGGATAAGAATCTACTTCCTCACGTAATAAGAATAAATAAGGGTTTACCAATGTTCCTTTCGTTTCCTTCAAGTGCTATTTTTATGTTCCTTGTGAGATATAGGTTTTTTTGGTAATATTTTGATGTTTAATGCCCGGTTAAACAAAAAATGAATGGTTTTGCTCCCAGGGCACGCACTTCTGACTTTTCGGATCCATGTGCGTATTGTATAATTATCACTTGCTTCAAAACGGTGAAGGAAAACATCGTGAGGAAACCTGATGCCTGAGATAATGCCTGAGAGATATTTCGCGACGGTATGTGAAGCCAAGTCAGAGGTCAGAGGCCCATGGGCGGCATAGACTCTGATACCAGGTTAGTCACTAACCACCTGAAAAGAAGAATAGACTCGTAAGTTAATTTTACCTGTGATAGCTACTTCCTATGCAAAGCTACGAGGTATTGCTATATTATTAGTACAGATACAAGAGTCTCAATTGTAACCAATAACGCTCCGTAATTTATAGGAATCGGTCATAAGCTGACCGAGTAAACTGCCATAAGTTAAAACATTAAGCTGCATGCAGGTATACGACGTAATTTTTGGGATTCTACTTCGTCCTCCTGGCCTTTTCCCAAACTATGTTGGGGTCAGCTTCCAGTCTAATCAGACGCAGCTAAATACCAGTATTTTACACAGGGCGACTGCTATCAGACCTCTGCCACCATTATTGATGCCGATATCCTAAGATTAGAACAATTGTCAGACTTTATACAAGGTTAGTCGGAAAGGGGGTACTAAGCCGAAAGGGTGTTAAAGTACCCATAATAATGGATAACTTTTGTTCTACAACTTTCCCCAAAACTCGATAGTTTAAGAGAAATAGCTTTTCAAAGATTTCGTAAAAAATATGCTAAAATCTATCTGTCCATAGCTATGATCAGCTGTTTTTACAATTTAGGTCATATTTGGGGTCACGGATTAGAAAAATAATTTTCTGAATTCATAACTAAAGCAGGTATGTTTTTTTTATTGAAAAAACTAAAATAAATATATTATTTCCTGCAAATAAAAATTATCGAATTATGAAATTTTAACAATTGCTTTGTAATAGTCATCAGTGATACTTTAGGTGGCCCGCGGCTTAGTACCCCCTTTCCGACTAACCTTGTATAAAGAGAAAATGGAACGAATAAATAAAAATGACCCAGATTTCGTCTAAAATAAAATACCTACGAATAAATAAAAAAGATCTGAACAAAAATAAACTGAATTAATTAATGCTTTCTGATGCAGCATAAAATTGTCCAATCAAATACGACAGTGACAATTTTATTTTCAATATAAAACACTGTGCGGACATTGCAATCCAGTGCCGAAAAAAAAAACTCCGACCAACAGATTTATATTGAAAATAAAAAATAGAATAACACGACTAATTTAATTCCTACATGTTGTACACGTAAATAAAATGCTCCAGTTTAAAGTTCCGCGTAACTTTTACGTCGGTAAAACTAGTTAAAAAGGGGGTTACGTAGAAAATGGTGGGGTTATAGCGACCACGGCTGTCATCTGCTGGAAGTTAGAACTTTACTGGCGCACTTACTCTTATGAGGTAAGTTTATAACCTGCACATGGCCAGGTGCTATTTGAATCAGGAAATTGGCTCTGGTAAGAAAAGAAACTACCTTTATTTGACACAATAGGTACACAACAACTAGGCATGCGCTATCTGCCCGTTTTTAATATCCGGACAATTCGGATGTGTCGTAAATGCTATCCGGTTATATGCGGATAACACGGATGTTACGGACATCAGTTTTAAACTTTCAAATCAATCCGAGATTAATGTAACTGAGGAACAGTTTTTATTGGATAAGAGCCTCCACGAGTGAAGATTCTCGGTGCGCCCTGGGCATACTGGGCAGTCAGTCCCGTGGACTAGTTAATATTTTCACCACGGCGTGGGCTATTCTCGTATAGCTCATGCCGAGAAGAAGAAGAAGATTGAGAATGATCTTTATTAAAATTTAAATATGTGTACCTACTTAAAATTATTAACTAACTAGCGACCCGCCCCGGCTTCGCACGGGTGCATTTAGATACTAATGTGAGGCATATCGATACCTCCCACGCAAAAAGTCGTAACACGTTTTTTTGGTAGAATGAGATTTTAGTACTACAGTTCATTATTATAGAAATACTACACATCCTTGAAAACAATATTTTCATATTTACATTAAATACCAAGATTCTTACCCGGTAATAGTCTTATCATGTTTAAATTCCCGCGCATATGGTTGTGCCAACAGTTGCGACGATTTACGTTGAACTATTGGACCGCGCACCGGCTAATCACGGCACAGTACCGACGTCGTAAGATGTAAACAGTACAAAATATTACTTTGGAGTTTGAAAATCTAAAAAAAAAACAAGAAACTGTGTGTGGTTTGTATTTGACTGTTTTGTTTTTATTAGATACTAGTACTATGAGTAATGTACGGTCATCAAAGATTTAAAATTAGCTTTAAATAACCAAAATGATTCAAACGTGAAAATAACGGCTAATGAACGTTGACAAAATGGTAAGATTATTTCTTACTTTAATTTACTATCATGATTTGCATGTTTATCCTAATCGTGTTAGTAAATTGTTTTTAAGTATATAATGATTTTCATCACTATTTTCGTAAGTTAATAATTTCAAATACGTCCGACGCAAAACATCGAAACATGAAAGTTGTGATTTTATGCGCGGTCGATATTATCGTATTTAAAAAATCTGTACGCAGCATAAAGTCTTATGTCTGACATACGACCTTATTCGTGCTGTATTCGTTGTGCTTTTTAATAGTATAAGGTCGTAACAAATAGATACGACTTTGCGACAACAAGAATAAGGTCGTAAGATTTTATTTTTGCCTATTTTTACGAAAGTATGAGTTTTTAATTCAATCAAAAGGCCTCATTATCCCCTTTAACCTTCAATCATTGCTATATTCTAAAATTAATCCGACACTGTCGTTTGCGGCTGATCAATACAAAGATGAAGTTAAGAATCTCTCTCCTGAAAAATCACAAATTTTGACATACGACCTAATGCGCGGGAGGTGTCGATATAAACCTTCCTCTTGAATCACTCTATATAATGCTGAAAACTGCATTAAAATCCGCTGGGTAGTTTAAAAGATCTAACCGTACAGACAGCGGGAGCGACTTTGTTTTATACTATGTAAAGATATAAAAAATATTATTTTATTAATTTTAAAAAAGAAGGAGAATCTCGCTCACTTACATACATACACAAACCTTAAAAATATAACACTCCTCTTTATGGGCAGTCGTGTAAAAACCATTATTTTAAGAATTTCAGGATAGGAAGGGCTGAACCAACTCAGACTCAATAATTCACAAAAGTCCATCAGATAATGCACAAAAGAATTATCCAATTTCCAAGAATAACCAATTTAAACATTTCGATATTTTATCGTTTATTTACAGATAAATTCTGGAAATTTCAGAGCGTAATATATTTAAAGGTTGCAGTTAAATATACAAATGTTCAAATTACATCGAACTTATGAAAGTAATTGGAATTTATTTATAATCTGAGATCAAAAGGAAAGCAGTTTCGATATCGGTATAATTTGGAATGCACCGTGTCATGAGAATTTTCGCTCTACATTATAATAAATTCGTATTCATATTGTAAACTTACCAAGAAATATAAGTAACGTTTTTTTATCAAAATAGCAAAATTAAATTAACATCGTCAATCGTCAATTTGGTTCGATTCCTTTTATTTATTTTCTAAAAATATTATAGAATTATTTGTATTTTTTGTTGACCAGAACATTCTGGTTCTCTGATCTGAATATTCTGATGTGATGACTCCTCTCGCCTCGTCCCACTGACTTCCCTGTGTATTGGATTTTAATGTAGCTACCTGCCTATGGTGAATAAGGCAAGCAATAACTTATCTATACTAATATTATAAAGAGGAAAGATTTGTATTTTTGTACTAGCTGCCCGGACAGACTCCGTTCTGTCAACAGTTATTGGCCTGTAGTGGGAAAAGAAAAGTGTTGTTTTTACTATTTTCCACGCAATTTTTATGTTTTTTCTCTCCATAAGAACCTTCCTTGTGCCTTAAGGAATATATAAAAAAAAATAGCCGAATCGGTCGAGCCGTTTTCAAGTTTTGCGCTTAGCAACACATTTGGCGATTCATTTTTATTTATATAGATTTTTGTATGTCACGAATAAACTTAAAAACTACTGGACCGATTTCAAAAATTCTTTTGCCGTTAGAATGCTACATTATACTGAGTAACATAGGCTACGGGTGGAGCCGTGAAGACACAGCTAGTATCTTATAAAAGATATTATGAAAAAGAAAATATAATCAATAAAATAAAAGTATAACCTATATTAAAAAGTAGTAGAATCGAATCTATTCTCAACTCTAAATAAACTACTTTCAGGTTTTGCATTATTTCATTATCACTTTTTATAAAGCCCATTGCTATTAATAGACATTATTCCAAACTCAGGGCTGCTACTGAATATTTCCGAAGGGATACACTCAATAACACTTCGCCCGAACTAGGAGTCATATCCAGGGCCAGCTTGCAACCACTTGTACAATGAAATAGATTTTCTTTTATTTCAAGAACATTTTTTAATGGAATCTTTGCAGCCAATCATCTTAAAACACGCACTAGCAAGTACGAAGCACTAACAAAACCAAGCACTGAAACTATAGTCATTCTAAAAGTAACGTTTACATTCTAACTACTTTAGTTGGAAGCGCGGCCGACTAAGCTCATTTTACTCTTTATAAACACTTTTATAGCAGTGTAACAAATAAAACAAACGTCGACGACCCTATTCGCCGCCCTAGACGGAACAATAAAACAACAGCAAATTGTTACTTTCCCCAACTACTGACGGTAGTGGCAACCCTGTAAATGAAATGTCGATTTTTCTAGTAAGAAACGTTGTGTTAGCTTTATAATTTTTATGTAATTAATCTTTGTTGATGGGTGGGTGCCAATGTATTTTCTAAGCCTATCATTGAATTATTTTGATATTTGTTAGTTCTCGCAGCTGACTTCCGGTGTTAAATTCTGTATCTTGAAATTGGATGGAAGTCAGCAACAAGCTTGATTAAAATAATTGTATTTAAAATATTATTTCCGGAAGTTGCTTGGTACGCCCCCTATGTTCGTTTTTAGTCGTAAGAATAGTATAAAAGCGACCGTTCTTGTATTTTATAATAAGTTTTTGTTTAAATAAAGAACTGCGAGGTTACTCTGCTCGTTTTCTTGTCGGGACCATTCTGATTTCCTATATCAGAAGTGGGATATACCTAAGAAAATAGTAAGTGAATTGCGTATATTTTTCTTTTCTTTGTGTGAGTGTATAGACATTATTATAAACTGTTTGGTGTACTTGATTGGTGAACTTTAATATGCCTAAACGTACTCGTGGTACAATTACTGACTCTTCGTCAAGTGATACGAGTGATGATTCGTATAGAGAGAGACATTTGAAAAAACGGAGGGAAAGAAGGCGACATTCACGCTATCGTAGCCGGACGCGTACCCACAAACGAAAAAAATCTAAAAGAACTCGCCGATCGAGGGGGAGAAGTAGGAAAAGGACTGCAACGTCTCCCGTGGGAGACCCGATTAACAATTCATCTGCATTGAACGATGACAGATTATTGGTAAGTCCAATAAACCAACCAGGAGGCGAAGATCCTGTTGAAGATGGTTTTAACGTTCGTGAAGAAGTACGGGCAGGAGAAAATAGGAGCAGTACTACGGACTACGGGCCAGAGGCAGTACCAGGATCTTCAAAAGAAGTTTTGGTGGAAGGTATGAGAAGCAATTCACTTAATTTACCGATTAATTTACATGATTTAGTAAGCTTCATTTCTTCTCATGTCAAAACTGATTCCACAAAATTTAAATATGATAAAAATATAATACCCGAATTTGACCCGTCTGTTAAAAACCAGAGAATAGAAACTTGGTTAACTAAGGTCAATGAATGTTCTCACATCTATGGTTGGTCTGATCAACAAACTACTCATTATGCTTTGCCACGGTTAGTAGGTCATGCCAAAAAAATGGTATGAAGGGCTAAAAACA
Source organism: Amphipyra berbera (assembly GCA_910594945.2). Classification (NCBI taxonomy): domain Eukaryota; kingdom Metazoa; phylum Arthropoda; class Insecta; order Lepidoptera; family Noctuidae; genus Amphipyra; species Amphipyra berbera. The sequence goes on along the minus strand of OU343122.1, from coordinate 8,454,327 downwards.
ATTAAATATACATGGTTAGAATGGCAAGATAATTTAAAACGAGCTTTTCCTTCCGACACTAATTACGGTGCTTTGCTATTTGAAATGTTAGAAAAGAAATATAGGATAGGCGATTCACTCGATGAATACTATTATGATAAGATGATACTTTTGAATGCATGTGATATATCAGGCAAGAAAGCTGTAGACTGTATCATACACGGTCTTGAAGATCGTACTATTAGAGCAGGTGCATCTTCAGCCCGTTTTACTCAACCGGAAGATTTATTAAAATACCTCAAAGACATGTGTCGTGAACAAAGAGAGCTAGCGCCTAAATTAAATAAATTTAAAACTCCTATGCCAAATAATTCTAGTATTATTTGTAATATTTGCAATAAAAGTGGCCATCGTACAAACCAATGCAGAAGGTCGAACAATTCTTTATTATGCTTCAACTGTAAACAAAGCGGCCACAGAGTTTTACAATGTCCAAAACCAGTTATTAAATGCGAAAATTGTCAAAAATATGGGCACAAAACAGAAGACTGTTTTGCAAACAAAAATATAAACCAAAATAATAGCCAAGATAAACGTGTTATGATTACCACTACTACTGATTTAGAAAATTCACAAAATAAATATTACAAAAGTGCTTTCATTAATAATAATACTAAGCAAGTTCAATGTTTTATAGACTTCGGAAGTGAGTGCACTCTTATTAGTAATATATTGGCATGTCAGTACAATTTAATTATTAGTGATAGTTCTTTACCTATTATTAAAGGGGTAGGCGAGACCCACATTAAACCTGTGGGTAAAGCTGATCTATTGTTATCTATAGATGGAGTTGAGGCTTTGATCACGACATATGTTGTTGCATCTAACCAATTACATGTACCCATATTAGTTGGGCAGAATTTCACTGAATTGCCACATATTTTAGTTATAAAAACTAATAGTCGGCTTGAGATTCTAAACCGTGATAATTTTTGTGATGAAATCTTGCCTGGTGTTGAGCATGAAAACAATAGTGTTGTCAAATTATACGTTTTTGAGGATTATACTATAACAAATACAGACCTAATTAAATGCTACTCTTCTACTGTTGAAGATTCCACTATATTCGTGTCGAGAAGCTATCGTAATTATAATAATTGTCAATATTGGATCAAGGAAGGAGTCTACAAAATATTGAAAAACTCTTGTGATATTCCCGTAATAATTTTAAATAACGCTACGTTACATTTAAGAAAAGATATGATATTGGTTAGAGCATATAAAATTAGTTATGATGATAACATTAAAGAATTAAATTGTTTAAGTTTACAATCGAAGTATAGTCCCATCAATGCTTCTGAGATTAAAATTAATTCACAATTATCAAAAGAAGAAATTGAAATGGTTCAAGGCTTAATATCAAAGTATAGAACAGCTTTTGCTCAAAATCTTTCGGAGTTAGGTTGCACTAACCTCAGTGAAATGGAAATTAAGTTAACCGATAGTACTCCTGTAGTTTATAGACCATATAGACTGAGTTACAAAGAGAGAGAGTTAGTTCAAGAAATGGTTAGGGAGCTGTTAGAACACAATATTATCGAGGAGTCTTCATCGTGTTACGCTAGTCCAATAATACTTGTGTCAAAGAAAACTGGAGGGCATCGCTTATGTGTAGACTACAGAAAGTTAAATAGTCAAACGGTTAAGGACCATTTTCCACTTCCATTGATAGAGGATCAGTTAGATCAGCTAAGTGGTTGTAAGTTCTTCACAACTTTAGATTTAATGAGTGGTTATTACCAGGTGCCAATAAATAAGGAGAGCAGACACGTCACAGCTTTTGTCACGCCAGATGGCCTGTATCAATTTAAGAGGATGCCTTTTGGTCTGGCAAATGCGCCCTCTGTATTTCAGAGGACCATGAACCAGGCCCTTAGGTTAAATTATACTCAAGGCTCCAGTAAAATCGGGGCTAATGACATGTGTAAGCCAGCTATAGCTTATATGGATGACCTGGTAATACCCTCAAAAGACTTTAAAGAAGGAATACAAAAATTAGAAAAAACTTTCAAGCTGCTTAATGAAGCTAATCTAACTTTAAATATCCAGAAATGTTTTTTCTTTCAAACTTCTATAGATTATTTAGGTTATGAAATTACAGGCGAAGGAGTAAAGCCCGGTAAAATTAAAATTGATGCAGTTAAAAATTTTCCAATACCGCGAAACGTACATGAAGTCAGACAATTTATAGGTCTGGCTAGTTACTTTCGAAAGTTTATAGAAAGGTTTTCAATAATAGCACGGCCACTGACTGATTTGACAAGGAAGAACTGTCCATGGAAGTGGGGTGAAGAACAGGTAGACGCTTTTCAAACCCTTAAAAATAAATTAATAGAGCGTCCTTTATTAATCTTGTATAATCCAAACTTTATCACAGAGTTGCATACTGATGCGAGTAAGATTGGACTGGCAGGTATACTCTTGCAAAAGGAAAACAGTCATGCTCCTTTAAGGCCAGTTGCATATTACAGTAGAAAAACTACAATTGATGAACAAAAGTTTCACGCATATGATTTAGAAACATTGGCAGTAGTTACTTCGCTTCAGCGTTTTCGTGTATATTTGCTTGGATTAAAATTTAGTATAGTGACGGACTGTAACGCCTTACGATCTACTTTTTCCAAACGAGACATTTTACCAAGAATTGCTCGATGGTGGCTGGCTTTGCAGGAGTATGATTGCAACATTATTTATCGTTCTAATCACAATATGACCCACGTAGACGCGTTGAGTAGAAACCCACAAGAATGTCACGATACAAATAATGAGGTTGATCCGTTAAGAGTTCTAAATATTACACAAGATGATTGGTTACTTAGTGTTCAATTAACAGACCCTAAAATATGTTTCATAAAAGATGTATTAAATGACCCAAAGTACGAGGATATTATTGATATAAAGCAAAACTTTGTATTTAAAAGTAATCGGTTATTTAGAAAAGTTAATGGTGACTTAAAATGGGTAGTTCCGAAGGGGGCTAGGTGGCAAATATGTAAACAAAATCATGACGACATCGGTCATTTTTCAGTTGATAAAACTTTATCTAAAATTCAAAAAGACTTTTGGTTTTCAAAAATGAAAAAATTTATTACGAAATATGTGAAGTCTTGTTTACATTGTGCATATGGCAAGATGCCTGCTGGTAAAAAGGAAGGTTTTTTGCATCCAATACCCAAAAATGATATTCCTTTTGAAACTGTTCATATTGATCACCTGGGCCCCTTCGTTAAAAGTTCTAGGGGTAATGCTTATTTACTTGTAATTATAGACGGCTTCACTAAATTTTGTGTGTTGAAAGCATTACGGAATCTAAAGTCAAGTCTAACTATAAGGGCATTAGACGATGTTTTTACCACATTTGGTTATCCAAAACGCTTGATTTCCGATCAGGGTACCTCGTTTACCTCGGATGAATTCCGAAAATATTGCGAGAAAATCCACGTTAAACACGTTCTGAATGCTGTCGCTTCACCTCGGGCCAATGGCCAGGTAGAGCGCTATAATCGAACAGTATTAGGCGCGTTATCTTCATACACCGATAAGTTAGGCGAAACTAAATGGGATACTGAGTTAGGTAATATTCAATGGGGGTTAAATAATACTCTAAATAAAGGTATAGGGAAAACCCCATCAGAAGCTTTGTTTGGTAGAAATTTAACTCACAATAGTGAGAATATTATGAACGAAATATTTTTAGATACGAGACAGTTAGATAAGGATTTAAATGAAATAAGAACCGAAGTTAGTGAACATATATCTAATGAACAACATAAACAGAAGGTAAGATTTGATAGGAATCGTAAGGAAGCTAAAAAATATGCGTTAGGGGATTTAGTCAAAATTCAAAAACAGATAAGTCATAATGAAGGTCAAAGTAAAAAGCTATTACCTATATATTCAGGCCCCTATAGAATCTCAAAAATTTTAGATAATGATAGGTATGAAGTTTCTAGCATACCTGGGTCTAGCATTGGCAAAAAGCATTATTGTAATATTTGGGCTGTGGATCAGATGCAACCATGGATTAGCACAAGTATTAATGAATTAAGCTCTGGGTCTGATTCTGAAAATAATGATGACGTAGTTGATAAGGGTGATGAATAAAAGAAAAATGAAAATAATAATCGTTTAATACTTGTAACTTATGTAATTTGTGTAACATCATCAGTAATGTGAAAGACAGTTCTTGATTCATTTTTATATTTTTCATGTTTCGGATAACCGGAAAATGTAAATAATATATTATATATACATATATTTATTATAAATCATTATTATATACCATTTATGAATTATGCAATTAACTAATTGATATGAGAAATAGGAACGTTATGACTCATAATTATGTTGTGTGTCTAGTCAAAGTAATTACAAGGTAGAGGAAATATAATGTACTTAATAAAAATATGTAATTAATGTTTCGTAGTATTATTTTCATTATGTTAAAATGAAAATACAGATATACTTACCAGATTATAATATATTAAGAGATGGAAGTCGTGGGGTGATCGGCACGATACGGTTAACGAAGCTTACGTTGCAACCTATAGACGGTTGGAAGACATTGAGTGGTTAACCGCCGATGAAGTCTCACGGTGCATCTCCCACTTAAGGCATAAGTCACATATTGGAAGTCGTATAGTGGCTGGTAAGTGAGAGAGCTTGACCAGTGAAGCTTGCGGTGCAATTTGTGGCAAATGCAGTATGTCATGATGAAATTATGAATGTAGAATCAAAATGATGAGACTGAATATATTATTGTTTCACCATCTAGGGCATATGTCACTCACTGGAAGTCGTACAGTGGCTGGCAAGTGAGCGTGCTTGACTAGTGAAGCTTGCGGTGCAGTGGGTGGCAGATGTAAAATAATTATGATTATGAGATGATGAGAATAAGATAGAGATTAACAAAAATGAATAATGTAGATGAGAACATTGAACATTCAGGTCTTGTATATTGATTGTTATTAAAAAGGTCTTGAATAATGTATAGTTTGAGGACAAACTGAATGTCAGGAAGGCCGAATGTTAGCTTTATAATTTTTATGTAATTAATCTTTGTTGATGGGTGGGTGCCAATGTATTTTCTAAGCCTATCATTGAATTATTTTGATATTTGTTAGTTCTCGCAGCTGACTTCCGGTGTTAAATTCTGTATCTTGAAATTGGATGGAAGTCAGCAACAAGCTTGATTAAAATAATTGTATTTAAAATATTATTTCCGGAAGTTGCTTGGTACGCCCCCTATGTTCGTTTTTAGTCGTAAGAATAGTATAAAAGCGACCGTTCTTGTATTTTATAATAAGTTTTTGTTTAAATAAAGAACTGCGAGGTTACTCTGCTCGTTTTCTTGTCGGGACCATTCTGATTTCCTATAGTTGGTAGTAGTAGAAATAAAAACAAGAGATGTATAAAAGAATTTTAGTCTTCTTTTCAGGATTAAACGAGCAATGTATATACATAGGGCATAAACAATTTTTTAAATCTATTGAACGTGTAGCATTGTATTTATTTCCTTTATCGAAAGCATTTGTCGTTATCCCATTAATTGTAACTAGCTATAAACAATTAAGTTTTTTTATGATAGGTACCTACTATGTTGAATCATTGAGATAATTTTGTTCTCTAGCATGTCTAATAGATTAGTTGTTAGAACTACTTCGCAAATACTTTTCTTTTTAACTAAAAGTGAAATTAATGAATACCAAATTGGCTATAAAAAGCCTACACCAGGAATCGGCAAAATCCAGCGGTTGGAGACCCTTCAGGTCTCACCAATAACTGCCCGGTTACATAGAAACGGTCCGCAAAACCATCTACAAGCAGAAGATTTATTTAAAAAAAGTTTCGGCTAAATAATAATTATCTCAAACAAATAATTGTGACATTGTAACTTTGTAAGCAATAAATCTAAAACCGGTTATAAACAAACAAAAGTAGGTAGCTCGCAGCTTGCTTCACCGAACCTTCGTTACCAAATTTAAATCATCTCATAAGTCATATATAAACAACAAGAAATCAGTTTCAATGACTTGTTATTTATGGATCTTTGATAATGATTTTTAAATTTAGAATGTGGCTAGATCATTCATAAAAGGAGCCGCTGTGATCAATCCAACCGCGTGAGAAAATACAGCCCAGAACACAAATTTGAAATTAATTTAAGGTGGTGTTAATATCTGTTGTACAGATTCGGCCAGATGGAATGCCACAAAAGAGATTTGATGATGGTTTCTGTATTGTAGGTACCTGTATAATGCAGATCAATGACACAATCTTATTATTTCTGTAGCGTGTCGTTTTTTTATTTAGTCTAAGGCAGAGTTACTATTTACATAATTTTTGACCATGAACAGCGTTGTTATGTAAATGGAAGTAGTGAGTTTCGATTTTGTATCTTACCACAGTGGAAAACGTTCAAACGGTTCCTAAAATTTTGCAACTGTCTAAATCTTTAACAGTGCATTTCAAAATTTCAAAATATCATCACCACATTTTTCATCCCTTCATCACTTTCGATTCGCGCGCCCTGTCCCTATATCTACGGCCCGCAGTATACAGATCTCTCGCCGAGAGCTCTTTGCGTTTCAATAAATCAGAAGAAATGACGCCGCGCGCGTTAAGCAGTCATCGTCGCTCTGGGTGGTCGGCAAGACGACGCCTTCACGGCTATTTCACACACGAATGTACTACAAATAAAATGAAGTTCGACACGGAAACAGTGAAACTAAAAGAGAACTCGCACTTAAAGTGCGAATGCGTGAAGAGCTGCAATTAATGTAGGCGTTCATTTCATAGAAGTGTTGGGTAATGTCTTTGTGTAGTTTCTGTTTAGGTTTAAGACAAGCTTGATTTGGTTTGTTTTGCCAATTGATTTTGTATTGTGCATTCCGTGAAACGTATTTTCTTATGCATAGGTACTCTACGTAATATTGATCTAGCGCGGTTAGACGACTCGCGCCCGCCACTCGTGTCTGCCTTAGTCGCGTTGAAATGCATTGCTTATAATTGAAGTCTTATGACAGATTAATAAATCTCACATTCACATCTCTCATCAATCTCTCGCCTCACACCTCGTGGATAATTACCAATCACGCGGATCATGAGATTTGCGATGTTAAGCTGCGCTTGCCGGACCGCTCGTTACACAACAAATCCCATCCGTGCCTCGGAAAGCACGTTAAACAGTCGTTCCCGAGTGTCATACGAATACCTATGACAGTCATTACGGGTAGTCAGATGCCTGAAAGTTTGTCAACCAGTCTAACCATAAAGTATCGGCATTGCTCAGTAACTGAGTTGCGGAGGTCTGATGGCAGTCGCTCCGTGTAAAGCACTGGTATTCAGCCGCATCTGGTTAGACTGAAAGCTGACCTCAACATAGTTGGGAAAAGGCTAGGTAAATACCGACTCTTCATTCTGAGAATATAAAAATAATAAATAAATATTTTCTCTTCTAGCACCGATATATTTTGTTGTAAGATATTTATACTAAAACGTTGATTCCAAATCCTGCCACGCCGATTTTACAGACAAATCGATTTAAGATCTCATCGGGCACATGCTTTAAATATGTTATTTATAAGGTCTTGCGCATTATAATGTACTTTTTGGATTAATAGAAAAAGCTGGTATCAAGACTTCAATATTGTTTTGTTGATGCCATGAATCAAGGGTGCTTGTGGTTGGCTAAAGATGAAAAGCCAAGATATATAATTATCTTTCTAAATGATTGTTTAAGTGTCACGTGAAATATTGTGGGTACATGTCAGTAAAAATACGTGCATATTTCGGGTAGGACCGATCAGTTTCAATTCCTTGATCAAGTTTAAGTTCAAAGTTATTTATTTTAATTTAGGAATCAATGAAACGTTATGAATTTAGTTCCAAAAAGTTGTTGCTATGGAAAAGAGCTGGCAAAAAACTCTATGGATACTTACCCTTTTCAAAAATTCAAATAATGATAAATCCATAAACATAATCGTAACTGCCTCGTTGATCTAGTGGTTTCAAGTCGACTACTAATCGTGAGGTTCTGGGTTCGATCTCCAGATCGGGCAAAGTGTTATTCGGTTTTTCCGTGTGGAATTCCTCAGTAGCAGCCCGGAGTTTGGATCTGTGCCCGGTTGATGGCAATAGGCTCTCCCGCTATTACACGGGACTTAAACATAACGGCGAAATGAGATCGTCATTATACACCTCTGCCCGATCCTTCGGGGAATATAGGCGTGATGTTATGTTATGATAAATCATACTAGATTTTTCCTACAATGTTTATAGTAAGAGTTGTTCATGAGCACTTAATTTTCGTATACAAGTTACACTTAAGCAAAGAACTGTATGATCAATCTCGATTAACGCAATCAGAAGTGTATTAAGCAGCAAAAGTTTGAAACCTTCGCAGCAAACATTAAGAGTAAAGTAAGAGTTAATAAAATTTTTAAACAATACAGCTGCTAGCCACCTCGGTATTCCCAACTACATTTCAAGGCGCGCACCTAAAATTCTCCTCTTCCGTCTGGTTTGCGCTCATCTACTGTGAATGAAATCCTCGACAGTTCATTCTGTAGCTGCAGATTTTTAATTTCTTTCTCTTCTTTAAATTTAAATGCCGTTCTCCGCGAATACGAAATACAAGCTACTTCAAGCGTAATTTCATAAGTTTGCCGCCATATTTTTATTGCGAGAATTCATAACTACGAGCCGTATTTCGTTAAATATAAAAGCAATAAGTACTTAATTAAGTACAACGGGTTTCCAGAAATTGTAAAAGTCCATTCCGTACTACAAGAGCGGATTGAGCGTTATTGCGAAATGTTAATTACTCCTTGTAATAATGCAAACTTTAATCAAAATTGGCGTCTACCGAGTAAACTCGATTAACAAATAAGTAAAAATAAACACGGATGAAACGAACTGAGCCTTACCTCCAATTGGAGGGTAAACGAAGCATAAAAGTAAGTTGGTAGGGAAACAATAACATTTTTTAAGCGGAACAGGAACACAACAGCTTAAAACAATTTGCTCAAGGTGCCACTTGAAAGTGTTAACTGAATTTGAAAATGTTAAGATGCCTTTACACCGAAGTTACTGGGGAACATGTTGGCAAAATGTTTACTACTAACATTGCTAGTTGCATTTAGTTGGTATCGAGTAGCAATAGTGTTCGGAAAATGAACTTTGGTACTTCTTTTCTGTGAAATATCGGCATTGCCCAGTAACTGGGTTGCGGAGGTCTGATGGCAGTCGCTCCGTGTAAAATACTGGTATTCAGCCGCATCAGGTTAGACTTGGAGCTGATCCCAACATAGTTGGGAAAAGGCTAGGCAGAACGAACGAACTTCTTTTCTATGAAAAAATGTATATACTTAGGTCATTTGTCAACAACATTTTATTATCACATAAGTTTATTAGCTGTCATTGTAAGATACAATGTCAACCAGCAAAGATATTTAATAAAATAAAAACAATGTTAAACCCAGTTTTGTTAGCACAGTCACGTTTAGTTTGGAGTCACCTTAAGAATTGGAGCAACCCAGTTGTTCAAATTGAGTCAAACAAACGAAACTCATCGACAAGATTCTATCGTAGAGTTTAAGAGCAATTTTTCTCTTAAAGCCAAACAAATGAGGCGCCATTAGATGGAGTGAGAGAGCTTAATCTATTTCTGACGAGTTCAGTGACGCCGACAAAGACAAATCGACGTTAGCCTACCCACACGGCGCGCAAAGGCGTTCCACTTCTGTTTCAATTCCACTTTTATTTGCGGATTAATTTCTTATTAGTCATTGTGCCGGGACGGGCCCCGGACCGCTATCACGAGCCTTATGAATGACTCAATTATTTTGCAGACTCAGTACGCATTCTGGCGAATTTGAACAGTATAAACGCTAAGCGTGAATTATTCGAGTTCTCTGATCCATTATCTTAAGTTCGCCCTTTTCGTTTTTGGTTCGTGAGCGTTGATGATAATCATAAACATATTGTTAATGGTTACAAAAAAGTTAATTAAGAAGTACCGTTTGTTTAACATGTGTAAGCCTTTAGTAGCTCATGTAACACGAGTATTAATAAACTGACAACATATTTATGCTCTCTCCATGACAGATATAATGGTCTCAATAAATTTTATGTGATTAAATATTCACTGTTGAACTGACAATGAATTATTAGTGTTCTGTGATCTTACTATCCAAATATCAACTTAACTGTTCCTACATTCTCTGTGAAACGAGCTGAAATTTCGTTGTTTACCAAAGTGATATTGTGTTTAACTAATTGCCAACTAACCCGTATCGATCACATTAGCGTGTTTAAGAATAAAATTTAAACTGACTTTTTGTCTGCTCGTATTAAAGTGAAGAGTGTTATGTAGAAAATAGCCAGCTCAATTATACAGTTGCACAGCAATTTAGATTCTACGCCTAAAACAATAAGATGTAAAGTTTTATTCTTAGGATGAGTGATTCAAACGGTGACGGGCAAAAATAAATATAAAAGGGCGGAGCGGCGCGTATTTTAGAAACGACAAGTTGAAGAATGTCGAAATGTGTCATCTGTCAGTCGGCATTTAAAACGATATGTTATTCTGAAAGTGTCGCCCCGTGTCCGCGTTCAACGTGTATCTAAATAGTTAAGCAGCTGTCTCGTTGTAAAGATTAGACATTTTCTTAGAAGCCAATGAAAATTCCAAAGTCTTTAATGCGTTTTTCGACTTAAAATTAAGCATAAATTATTAAAAAATAGTGTAAACTGTATCAGGCCTAAAGTGATTCTAAAATGTTATGTCTCCTTAAATTGATGAGCTTCCTAATATAGAAAAATGCCACCGCATGGTTGTAATACAGAAATAAACAATCTAATGTACCTATGTGGTATTTAGGTTAGTCTTTATGAGTATAAATCTCTACATGACTTAATCTTGTTTAACATTTTTACAAATTACATGTGCTGCTTTATTATGGAATAAAACCGTCCAACGGCAATTGGCAGTATTTCTCATACATACATACACAACATCACGTCTGTATTCCCCGAAGGGTAGGGCAGAGGTGTATAGTAACATCCTCATTTCGCAGTTATGTTTAAGTACCATGTAGTAGGGGGCAAACCTATTGCCATCAACCGAGCACAAATCCAAACTCCGTGCTTCTGCTGAGGAATTCCACACGGGAACACCCAATAACGTTTGGTCCGACCTGGGGATCGAACTCAAGACCACACGATCAGCAGTCGCCTTTGCCACAACTAGACCAACATTGCTGCTTTGTTTTGGAATATAACCGTCCAACGGCCATTGGCGTATTTCGCAGACATTTTAAATCACGATATTTGATTAAAATACACTAACAATGGCCAGTACGGCCCTTATCTTTCTCGATAAAGTATTGTACGGCTGCAGACGACAAAGACAAACAAAATTTACACCGCAGTATAAAATAATAGCCAATGGAATTGCAAAACTGTAAAATGCATCCCCAGTTTCCGTCGAAAATGTCCCAATATTTCTTCACTTTGTAAAGACATTGTTTTTGCAAAGCAAAGTCGTGCTCAAAGTGACCACTTCCACCTTCAATGGAAAGTATTATGTTGCACGCTCAGCAGTTGTGCACTTGAAATACCTAGGCCGCTACCTTATTGGCTAAGCGAGCGGGAAAATTGTATTTTACATCGCAGGTACTTTGGTTTCCGTGTCATTATTTTTATTATTGCGTTCTTCTTCTTCTTTTTAGGTGTTACTAACCTGGTGTCAGAGTTTATGCCGCCCATGGGCCTTTGACTTGGATTCACATGCTTTCGAGAAATATCTCTCAGGCATGCCGGTTTCCTCACGAACTTTTCCTTCACCGTTTTTAAGCAAGCGATAATAATTATACAATACGCACATGAATCCGAAAAGCCAGAGGTGCGTGTCTTGAGTTCGAACTCGAGACTGATGACTTGGTAGTTCGACGGTCACACCACTAGGCTATCACTGCTATGTTATTGCGTTGTCTTTCTGTGATTCGACATTGATGGGCCGTTCCTTTAGTTCCTTAATTGCCTAATAGTGCCCGTGCTGAAATGAGCGCGAGTTCTTATTAGAGAATTTCTTAGGTATGTACATACTTACAACAGGTAAGATTTTTAAAAACGCCCGTTTTTATTTTTATTTTTTTTATTTATTACTAGGCCTGCGTTTGGCCGCCATCTCGCCTGATGTTAAGCGATGATACGGTCTACGATGGAGCACGCTTGCCCAGAAGAAACCGATTCACTCGTGACTTGAAGACACCCAGATTGTAACTGTCGGGGAACACCCACTCGGGCAGCGCATTCTCCACTGTTTGGCGGTTTTCACAATGAAAGTGGAATCAAAACGCTTCGTTCGGGTTTTTGGTATATCAACCATGAACCGATGGCGCTTTTTCGTGCTTCTGGCCGTCCGATAGAAAAAAGGGCAGGGGGTATTAGATTATGCAGATCTGAACCGTTTAGTCTCGGTTGAAAACTTTTACGTCTCTTGTATTTATAATCACATTCAAATAAAAGAATTAAGTATCTATTTCTACCATTTTCCAAATTGAAACCTCTACCCCATTCACGGAATGAAAAAGCAAAATATAAACAACATTTCACCACTCCTAATAGAGACATTTTCTGTAAAATCGACGAAAAATTTGAAACTTATTTGAATAAATGTTTCAGATAGATTAACATCACACAATTTCTTATATGCTAGAAATTAATGTTATGAAATATTTTACAGAAGATATTTCTATTAAGAGTAGTCAAATGTTGTTTACATTTTATTATTTCGTTCCGTGAATAAGGTATACATGCAAAATATTTATCAAGTAGGTACTTACGCTTCCATAACAATACGGATCCAATTTTCATTCCGCCACTGTAACCTCACCCGAAGGCGGTAAGCAATAACGATTTTCCGCAAACTCCGCCAGGTAATAGCTGTTGCGATGTTATATCGAGTGCATCGTGATTCCACCTCGTTATATTCGCTGTCGAGAAAGAATGCCTTTTTTATTTAAATACTCGTACCTTCTGCATAACATCGTCCCAGACGAAAAAGGGTGGTACTGTCGGTATAGTTTTGTAGACGCTTAAATTAAAATAAGTTTTCCCACAAAATATACTTACCGTGATTTTAATCGTGTAATTCATGTTCATAAAACCACTTTTCAATATTTATTTAGTAACAATACCTAACAAGATGTTTTTCCGATCTCCTGTCATCACGATTTTATAAGAGCTTCTCAATTTTAACTTAGACGATAAGATCTTAGAACACAGAAATAATCTTGAGATCTTATAACAAAATCAGCATGTTACCATCCCACTGCTGGGTACGGGCCTCTTCTTAGAAAGAGAAGAGCCTTAGTCCACGCTGCTGGTGACGTCACAGCTACACACACACCATCGACATGTATCGGGATTCAGATGGCAGTCGCTTAGTGTAAAATGCTGATATTCAACCGCATCTGGTTAGACTGGAAACCGTTCCCAACATTGGGAAAATGCTATTTAGGAAGAGCCTAACATGTTACAAGCATCCAACAGTACTGTAGCCCTGCTGAATTTTGGCCTACAAGATCTCTACAACGAACACTTGTAAGAGGAATATTGACACAATAATAATACGCTTTATGACAATAAAGACACGATTAGTGCAGTGGCTGACAGCTTATCCGCTGCTCAACGAGTCACGAGTTCGATTCCCGCAAGAATCAAGTATTTACATGACCTACAGATAGTTGTTCGGGGTCATGCGAAGATTTGTGTCTGAAAACGCACCCACGATACAGGAGTACTCCTAGTGTGGTGCAAAGTTTTGTTTAAAAAAAACATCTTATTAGATTATTATCGGCTTTTAAGTTATCTAATAAAAGAATTTAGGTGAAAACGAACAAGTTGGGAGGCAAAATGTTTGGAGTTCAACAAAGGTCTGACAAGGGTTCAACAACGCCTAGCTGTCGGTAACTTTTAAAGATTACGTAACCCTTCTTAAAGTTTCAGTTTAATAAGGAGCCTTTTAAATTGTAATGCCTTATTAGACCTATTCATTGGTTGTGAAATATTTTGTCTTTGTGATAGTAGTTATCACTGACTAGCGCCCCGTCCCGGCTTCGCACGGGTGGACATTTTCCCCGTTTTTGCAACATTTTTCATTTATGCTCCACTCCTATTGGTCGTAGCGTGATTTTATATAGCCTATAACCTTCCTCGATAAATGGACTATCCAACATAATAAGAATTTTTCAATTCCAACTAGTAGTTCCTGAGATTGGCGCGTTCAAACAAACAAACTCTTCAACTTTATAATATAAGTATAGAAAACCTAGCGGTTCTGTGATTTGTGGGTTGAACACTTGCCTTCCATGTAGGAGGATCTGAGTTCGATCCCGGCCCGCACCTCTGGTTTTTCAAATTCATGTGCGGAGAATTTAATTATCACTTGCGCTAACGGCGAAGGCAAATATCGTGAAGAACCTTTAACAATTGAGAGAGCTTCAAAAAAATAAAAATGTTCTCAGTGGTTAGTGTGGTGCGCCAACCCGCACTAACCAACCCTTCTTATTCTGAGAAGAGGCCCGTCACCAGTAGTGGGACAGTAATGGGTTGATTATGTATGTCATATTATTGTGTCACTAGCGGCCCGTCCCGGCTTCGCACGGGTGGACATTTTCCCCGTTTTTGCAACATTTTTCATTTATGCTCCGCTCTTTTTGGTCTTAGCGTGATGTTATAAAGCCTATAACCTTCCTCGATAAATGGACTATCCAACACAAAAATATTTTTTCTATTCCAACCAGTTGTTCCTGAGATTAGCGCGTTCAAACAAAGAAACAAACTCTTCAACTTTATAATATTAGTATAGATTAGCTTGCAAATAAGCTTTTCAATTGTAACATGTATTCCCTGAAGGGTTAGACTGAGGTGTATAGTAACACCCTCATATTTTTGCCATTATGTTTTTAAGTCCCATGTAATTAGGGGCGAGCCTATTGCCAACAACCGGGCACAAATCTAAACTCCGGGCTGCTACTGAGTAATTCCACAAGGAAAAACCAAATAACATTTTGCCCGACCTGGGGATCGAACCCAGGACCTCACGATCAGCAGTCGCGCTTGCCACCACTAGACCAACGAGGCAGTTGCAGTTGACCAACATGTGGCAGATTATGCATTTTGTGAAGAAGCAAGTTGATTTGTTGATAAAGGTAAAAGTTTGCTTGTCAATCTGTGTTAATTCTTCACGACTTAACTGTGGATCCCATTTTGGTGAATTTAGTTATAGAGGAAACGCAAAAAAGACATACGGATTTTTTTCTGTCGGAGAATAAAAAAAACACACGAGTGACGCCGCGGTCTGCTACTAAATAAAGTAATCTAAAGCAAATATATTTTTGGATTTTGTGATAACATATTTTTATTTAGCAACTCATTCTGCCTAGCCTTTTCCCAACTATGTTAGGGTCAACTTCCAGTCTAACCAATTGCGCCTGAATACCAGTATTTTACACGGAGCGACTGCCATCAGACCTCCACAACCCAGTTACTGGCCAATGTTGATATTCTAAGGTTAGACCGGTTGTCAGACATTCGGGTTTCTGACTACCCGTAACGACCGACATAGGTATTCGTATGACACCCGGGACCGATTGTTTAACGTGCTCTCCGAGACACAGAGGAGTCTCGAAGTGTAACGAAAGGTCACCCATCCACGGACTGACCGCAGTAAGCGCAGCTTAACCTTGCAAATCATATGATTCGCGCGGTTGTTAATTAGCCATGAGCCCCTGATTTTTATTTGAGAACTATAATATACCTAAGGCGATTCGCACACTGCACCGCATCACGCAGCGTAGCACGGGAGTGCGTGTTCTTACGTTGTTTGCAAGTATCTGTGTTTGTATAGAAAACACGCGTAGTGCAACACACAGAAAATGCATTCACGCGCAGTTTTGTGGCTCCGTCGCCACGCACACCGCAGCGTAGCGCGGGGCAGTGTGTGTTTCGCCTAATAGCAAAGCCTAACATAATGAAAAATATAAACTTTATTATATTCTCAAAATTATTAGAGTTAAAAAATATGTGGTCTAGTTAAATCAGACTATTAAAACATTGAACTACCTTCTCAACGACAGTATTATTTTATTGAGAACATAATAATCTCCTACTTTGGTTTTATATAGTATTAAAATTTCATGACACTTAAAGTCAGAAGCGTTATGAATATCAACGATTATTAGGGTCTGATAGCCATCCTATTCTTATAGAACTAACCTAATCACAGTGGTATATCAAAAGGTAATTGCCCACTTAATACAAAATTGGACAGAAGCAACTTTTATTTGGATCCGATTAAGTTTTTCCAAGTATAAGACCGAGATGTAACGCAGGCTTGTCTAAGCCCTATCAGGCTTTGATGTCAGTGGTCGAAGTTCAGGATTTCAGCTATTTATTGCAATCCCCAAGGATCCGGGAATTTACGCGTCGAACGATAAAGAGCGTAGTTTTATAGGGATATGCGGTTAGTTTTCGCTATCATGCTATTATGGCAACTAACTCTATTTTATAGAGCCTACTAAAGTTTTTCTCAGTCGTTACATTTTAAGATTCTCAATTTTGTTATCTGGATTGGAGTGAAGAGTAATGGGTGAGATTTGCTGTGAGCTCTTTCTTTGTTTAAGTTTACGTAGTTTAAGTTAAACATTTAGGCCTAAATTGGCATTTTCAAAGAATTGTGTAGCAAATTACTTTTTTTTTATTGAGTATTTTCTTTTTTGTACAACTACTACAACTATTAAGTAACTTTCTTGAGGTTTATTTCATCAATTTTCATCAAGCATTTGATAATTTCGATTTTCTTGACAAAAATCAATAGCTCAGTTAATATAAACAATACGTTTATAAATTATACTTATAAATCTTTCCCGAGATTAAATCTATCTAACTATGAAAACCGGAACAAAATCCATTCAGTAGTTACGGAGAAAACGGTGTACAGACATACAGACAGGCGCGGTAGGGGATGTTGCAAACTAGTATTCAAATGCTCAAGTTTCTTCAATAAATGCAGTAACTAGCGCTCCTTTAGCCTCATGTGGTCATCGGCAGACTGCAGCAGTATGATTGCCTAGTAGAAATGCGTTGCTGTGACAGCGCTGCAGCGTGGGCTTATCTACGAACGCAGCGCTGTCGCAGCACTGTCGCAGCGACGTGTTTCTACTATAGTATCTCAAAGCAGGTGAGCATATTTACCTCAACAAAATTTGAAAGGGTTGAGTTAAATAGATACCATGTATATATTAGGTACTATGATGTGGAAGGTGGAGAATCGGGTGTTGTGGTGCAACTTTGGAGTGGTTTATGACCAATTAGTCATTAGCTATGGATGATTATCCAGCAATTTTCAAAGTCATAGCCTGACAGCTTAATTTTTACTAATAATAGGTGAATAAAACATTAAGCCAAAACCTCTAAAACGGATTTATGAAATACATGTTTTGCCGACCCCTCCTAGTGTGGGATAACGGCAGAAAGAAGAAGTAGAAGAACAGTTGAAAAAAAACCAAATTTTACTCAGGTCCTAGACAAATGCTGTTGTTCAACATAAAATTCGAAGACTTGCGAGAGATAAACAACACAACTACCGTATAAAGTCGATTTCCATTACTGTAATATTTGAGTTCCTTTTACTATCGAAATCGTTTGCGAAGTTTTCTTCATGTCGCAACCGCTGTATGAAATCGATTCCACGAACTATTCCTTACATGATTGAGTAGCTTGTTGCAAGCTCTAAGCTGAACGTATTGAAATATGTGGGGCATATGTAAGATTTAAATTTACTACATTTGAATGAGTTTTTCCGAGAAACTTAACGTTCTCATGTATTTCTTAATTCAAAAAGTTGATTAAGACTTTTACTTTTGGCCATAATAATTTGGTTTAAAAATTACTATTAAAGCTATGGTATTCATTTGTAAACATTTGTTGATAAACATTGTGTAAAAACCAGAATCTGCGTGTTTCTGAAACATTGATACGTCTTGCAGTAGTGGATGACACAGGTTTTAATGGCAAAAGCTCCGAAACATTTCTAGAAACATTTACGTGGTGTTTCAGAAACTACCGGCAACATGTTTCCGAAACATCTTTTATTAGTGAATGTGCATGACTTTATCATCGAAATTGCGCTGTTGATCATAGAAATATTTTGATCACATAGTTAATAAATAAAAAACATAATACATAGGTATAAAGCTGAAGAGTTTGTTTGTTTGTTAGATTGTTTGAACGCGCTCAGGAACTACTGGTTGGAATTGAAAAAATATTTTTGTGTTGGATAGTCCATTTATCGAGGAAGGCTATATAACATCACGCTACAACTAATAGGAGCGGAGCATAAATGAAAAATGTTGCAAAAACGGGAAAAATGTCCACCCGTGCGAAGCCGGGACGGGCGCTATGGATAAATATGGCTGATCATGTATCCTCTTTTAAGTCACCACATTTGTTTGTACCACCCATATTTGCTTTATTTATCTTTATCCTTTATCTTTTACTTTTATCTATTATTTTTATCTTTTATCTTTATCTGCTATCTTTTATTTTTATATTTTTTCTGTATCTTTATATTTTACCTTTATCTTTATCTCCTTGTGTAAAGTTCGTCCGGGAAAGTATTACCACCACTATTACTGCAGTCAAGCAGCGTTGACTTTCCAGTTTGAAAGGGTGCCGCTGACTTACAGGACATGGTGACTTTTCAACTTTGTAGTAATGTGTGCATTTGAATCTTTACATTAGTATAAAACAAAGTCGCTCCCGCTGTCTGCTGTCCCTATGTAGGTATGCTTAGATCTTTAAAACTACGCAACGGATTTTGATGCGGTTTTTTTAATAGATAAGAGTGATTCAAGAAGAAGGTTTATATGCCCCACATTAGTATCTACATTGCACCCGTGCGCAGCCGGGGCGGGTCGCTAGTGATCATATATTTTCAGAGATCCTTAGTAAAATAACTAATGTCAAAATTGCGTAGACTACATAAAATCCACGCAATACTGGGTAGTTAATAAACATGGAAAGGAAATGTTTGCAACATATAATGAGAGTGCTAATAATGAAATAAAAACATTTTGTTTGTTTTGCCGATGAACACACAAAGGGCTAACAACGGGAGCCAATAAATTGCGCGTCACGCCACGCACGCGTCTTGCTTGCGTTCAGGGCTGTAACTAGTAGGAATTTCACGGAATCATTATTTAGAAGAGTCGCAATCATGATGCGACATTCGATAAATCTGTCCAGAAATATGCCATTGTAATAATTATAATTAAATAACTGTTAGTGAGTTTGTAACACATCATGACATGTTTTTATTCAGTTATACAGAATGGACTTTAGAAGGAGTTATGACTACGAGAAAAGGTCATAAAGACAGATTTATATCACATCATTTTATATTTTTATCTTTGGAAAAACCTCATGGATGTCCCTTGCCCGGGGAAGGCGAGGACGTCTGCCGGACTCTTACCAGCTAAAAACCAACGGCGTCCCTCCTTCTGACCTAAGGCCAGGGTCACGGGATTCGCT
The DNA here is from genome assembly GCA_910594945.2 of Amphipyra berbera. Classification (NCBI taxonomy): domain Eukaryota; kingdom Metazoa; phylum Arthropoda; class Insecta; order Lepidoptera; family Noctuidae; genus Amphipyra; species Amphipyra berbera. The sequence goes on along the minus strand of OU343122.1, from coordinate 8,434,689 downwards.
ATTGCATGCACCGCAAATATCACTTTTCTTCTTCTTCCTGCCCTTATCCCACACTAGGTGGGGTTGGCACAACATGTATTTCATAAATCCATGTTTTTAGAGGTTTTGGCTTATTGTTTTATGACCGGCCGCCTGCCTGACGTCAACCCTCCTTGGGAAATATCACATCATACTTAATCAAAATATAGATATCGGCATTGCCCAGTAACTGGGTTGCGGAGGTCTGATAGCAGTCGCTCCGTGTAAAATACTGGTATTCAGTTGCATCTGGTTAGACTGGAATCTGGCCCCAACATAGTTGGGAAAAAGCTAGACAGAACTTACCTAATCAAAATGCCACCCAATATTTCAGTCGCACATAGTTTTTAAAAAAGTACTTACCTACATTCATAGTTTAAACTTTAAACAAAGAACTGTCAACCCTGCTGTCTATTCGTAACAATGGCTGAAACAACAATTTTAGCAGCGTTACTAGCAACAAAACATACGCGCAATATAAGGACAATGACCTTATATTCCTCTTACTTGAAAATTATCTTCAGTAGTAAAATGTCTAAACAGGTGTTGTTTACTATGTACTAAAACCAGATATACAATCGCGAATCAGTCTTTATTATGAGTGTTAATAATTTTCAGTAGGTAAGTACAGTAGGGGAACGAAAATGTTATACACCTTAAGGTCTATTTTTGCTTGCACAGTGCAAAAAACGACCTATTTTACCGACTACGTATTACCAACATTATAGAAATGAAAATACAAGTATTTTTTGACAGGGAATTATAATGGTGACATGATGACAACCACTAGTAATGTCAATTTATTTAATCATCGAATTGATTAATGTAAAGGTTTTTACAAAAAAACTCCTTAAATCAAATCAAAGACATTATAAAATGGCACTACTACGTCATATGGAGATAAAAGGCAATTTTGATTTTCGATACCAAATAATTAAACATAATTTTCCATGCATTGGTCTGTTCCGTTCAACAGTTTGAAAAGGTAACATGTGCCCGCGATGTGGACAAGGAATTAATTTGAAAACTGACGAACCTATTTATTCCCCAACTGTACTTTTACTATAAATAATACTGTATTCTTAGACACAATTCGTAGGAGACACATTTCACTTGAAATTAATTGTTAGCGTTTCAGTTCTGAATTTATCTCTCAGCCTTTATAATTGGTGACATGTTTAAAGTAAAAGCTAGATCTACTTCCTTGTATTTCTTGGCTTACTTCAACATTACATTGTCTATGAAATGACAAGTTTCAGGCTATACACAAAGACAAGACATAATTTTTACCATAGATATCATCAGTGTTAAAAGATAACCCTTCAAAGTAAAAAAAAATACCATTAAAATTATTTAAATTAAATATACAGGGTGTAAAAATAGCCTTAACGAAGCCGAAGTCTACGCATACTGTACATAAAACTAAGTAACATACAGCAAAAATAATTGCTGGTAAACGACTTTTATTTTTTGGTGTTAAAAAACAAGTTTTAATTGTACCGCGCAATGGAAGCGCGCGCGCCTCAGACTGTGCCTACATTTTTAAAATGTTGATAATGTTTAGTAATAACATTTAAACTTAGTTTTCGTGAAAATGTTCAAAAATATGGTGACTTTGACCTTCAATATCTCCATAACCAGTCGGTTCCCAGGTATTTTTTTGGTATGGCCCTATACCAAAAAATCTTCGTAATGATGGGAAGAATACGTGGCTCTCGGTTTCGTTAAGGGTATTTTTACACCCGATATATTATAAATACTTACCTACCGCAAGTTTGATAATTGTATGAAATCCAACTTACTACGTAATGAGGGCAATTTCGTGCTATCTTCATAAATAGCCTATTGCAGTTTACTGCTATTTATAAGAATGGACCTAAATAGGAGGTAAGTATTATTGCCTTCTGTCAAAACCCTGGGTTGGCAGGTTAGGAACTATTTTCTACATTATTTGGTGAACCCAGAGCCTGCCTTCTTACATCAGTGACTGTTTTGAACTGGGGTATTTTTAACAGGTTAACAGACCTCTGATTTGGAAAACAGTAAATTTCGTCTGACCTCTAACCTATGGAACTTTGTAACGCAATAATATATACAGACGTATGTAAATAACAAACACAACACCTCAGTATTTGTATAGTGCCTATTAATTGGAGGCAAATTAATTGTATTTGACTAACAAAGCTATAAATAGTCTGGCACTCGTGAGTGTTGCTAGATGTGATTCTATATTATGGTGAATAGACAGGAAAATTCTTACAGACTCTACAGACAAACTGCCTCGTTGGTCTAGTGGTGGCAAGCGCGGCTGCTGATCTTGAGGTCCTGGGTTCAATCTCCAGGTCGGGCAGTGTTATTGGGTTTTTCTGTGTGGAATTCCTCAGTAGCAGCCTGGAGTTTGAATTTGGGGCCTGTTGGTGGCAATAGGTTGCCCCCTGTTACATGGGACCTAAACATAACGGCGAAATGAGGGTGTTACTATACACCTCTGCCTAACCCTTCGGTAATATAGGCGTGATGTTATGATGTTATGTTCCACAGATAGTAATCCGCGGTGGTTTTTACAATATCTATCCAGGCGGACAACATCGACAATGGTGAGAACTCTCAAATATTGCCGAATTTTGTATAGGAGGTTCGACAAAACTCATGAAATTATATCTTATGATGGTAGTGTGTGCTAGGCTCGCAGTTTCATTCACAGTGGTTTACAGGGACGGTTTATGTCAAAGCAAAGCATAAATAAAAACATTTTGCATAAGTAACCAATGCTATGAGATAGGCTCGTGGTTAATTAGCAATCGCGCGGATCATACAATTAGCGAGGTTAAGCTGCGCTTGCCACAGTCAATCTGTGGATGGGTGATCGTTTGTTACACATCGAGACCCCTCCGTACCTCGGCGAACACGTTAAACAGTCGGTCCCGGGTGTTATACGAATACATAAGACAATCGTTACGGGTAGTCAGAAGCCCGAAAGCCTGACAACCGGTCTATCCTTAGGATATCGGCATTGCCCAGTAACTGGGTTGTGGAGGTCTGATGGCAGTCGCTCGATGTAAAATTCTGGTATTCAGCCGCATCTGATTAGACTGGAAGCTGGCCCCAACATAGTTGGGAAAAGGCTAGGCAGAACAGGTAATCAATGCTATGGTAGCAGTGCCAGCCTAGCGGCCGAACGCTTGTCTTCCATGCGGAAGGTCTGAGTTCGATCCCGGACCGTACTTCTGATTTTTTGAATCCATGTTCGGATGAAAATTTGATTGTCACTTGCGTTAACGGTGAAGGATAACATCGTGAGGAAAACTGCACACCTAAGAGGGCTCCATAAAGTTCTCGATGGTGTGTGTAGTGTGCCAACCCGCACCAGGCCAGCGTGGTGGACTAAGGCCTACAAACTTCTTATCCTGAGAAGAGGCCCGTGCCCAGCGGTGGGACAGTAATGGGCTAATTATGTTATGTAGGTAATCAATAATTCTACGTAAATCAACAACAAATAAAATGAAATTGTAAAATGCTAAATATTTAAGAATTAAGTCAGGTTTTAATGAAAATTAAGCAATTTCTTTTAATTAGAAACCTAGACAGACAATTTGCGATCTTTTTATTTTCGAAATTAATCTTTTACAGTTATTAGTACTTAAAGTAATAAAACATAACCTAATAGCTAATAAAGCTTTTAAAAGCCCACATTATTAACATATTTTAAAATTACTTCTAGCTTAAATATTTACACTGTCAACTTTTAATCTTAAATAATGTTATGTACCTTCTGTAATGGCGTCGAATTTGCATTTTGACTAACAGATTTTCATTTTAGATAGCTTAGTTGTGAACGAGAGAATGACAATACATTTTAACAAAATATACTTATGGGAACTTATGGTTAAACGTCAAATGGATTAAAGAATTACCAAAGATGTATGCGATTGGTATTCATAGATGTAAAATTTGTGATTAATAAACTTATCTACCTTGAGGAACAAGTCGTGAGGAAAGTTTTGACTATGAATGTGGATGGTTATAAGAGTCATCATCATTTTGTGGGGTTACTGACTAACCTGGTATCAGAGTTTATGCCGCCCATGGGCCTCTGACTTGGCTTCACATGCCGTCGAGAAATATCTCTCAGGCATGCCGGTTTCCTCACGATGTTTGCCTTCACCGTTTTTAAGCAAGTGATAATTATACAGTACGCACATGAATCCGAAAAGTCAGAGGCACGTACCTTAGGTTCGAACTCGAGACCTCTGACTTGGCAGTCCGACGGACACACCACTAAGCTATCACTGCTGTTAAAGAGTAGATTATAAGAGTAGAGGAAGACCAAAGAAACGATGGATGGATAGTGTGAAAGATGATATGGCTAGAAAGGGGGTGACTACATTACTGGGATGACGGCTAATAGAGATGTATGGAAGAAGAAGACATACTGCGCCGACCACAAATAAGTTGAGATAAGGGCAGGAGGATGATGATGAAACTTACCTACTAGGTATAAACATTAAAAAAATGTTTGACAGTCGGCCGTGATAAATCTCGAAAAGTCATTATTTTAGATGCATTTAGAGAACGCAATTTTATTTTAATTTTACAACCAAAATCACATACTTTATACATTTTATCACCGAACTAAACCAATAACTTAACAAAAATACCAAACCCAAATCCTTTAAAACCAATTCGTTTCGCTTCCACAAATACTTACCAACAAGAAAATTTACTTTGATCAACTTTTATTTTTGATCACAAATTAGAAACCAGAGGGATTAGCCTCGTAAGCGACACGCAACGGTACAAAAAGGAGTAAAGTGTTGCCAGAGCTGAGACAAATAAAGTATGAGAGAACAATGCGACGAGTCAGTGAATAATTTTAGCCCCGCCGTACCATTGGCGCGACGCGACGTAGCGCGTACTTACACAGATGTAGAAATGATAGAAAGGGTTCTATTAAATCTGTTAGTTATGAAGCGTGAATTGAAGTCTGAAAAAAATATTTTTGTATTTTTTTTGCCTGGAATTACTTAGGCCGCTTCAGGTCCTAAGTGCTTCCTGAACGATTTCTGCGAGTAATGTAAAAAAAAATTGAATTAATGACTTTAATGACCAAAAATCTTCTTTGATTTTTCTTAAAACGAATCTTGTCGGTTTTTTAATTTGAGCATCTTTTAAGTCTTTTTTTTTAAATTTGTTACTAGGCCTGCGTTTGGCCGCCATCTCGCCTGATGTTAAGCGATGATGCGTTCTACGATGGAGCACGCTTGCCCAGAAGAAACCGATTCACTCGTGATTTGAAGACACCCAGATTGTAACTGTCGGGGAACACCCACTCGGGCAGCGCATTCCACTGTTTGGCGGTTTTCACAATAAAAGTGGAATCATAAAAAAGTCTGTAGCTACGAGACCTGTAGGTCTAGCACGTTTTCTGTCGAGTTACGGACGTAAACGTAACGTTATTGTCAGTGAATTTTGAATCGGAATTACTCATTTCGCACATACTATTTAATTGATTTGAAGACTTTATTCATATCTATGTATGATACAAATTGTGCATGTCGCAAAAAAATAAACCGAAATGTTACAGGGCAGTTGTATTTTCGATTCAAAATTCGATTACATTAGCGATAAGTTTACGATACTATACGTCAAACATCCATGTTAAACCTACTGTAAAAAAACAAACATTATGATTATTAACATTATTATTAATGTACCACAACCTAAAACTGATCTCAATAATATAATATCCTTACTTATTTAATGTTAATAACATATATAAAAACTATTGATTGTTAATTTATTTCCTAATTTTATTTTATTTTTAATTAAAAAATAATTTTATACTTTTTGCTGTGCCCTACAGGGTCGTAATTGTACCTTAGCTTTAAGCCATTGTAACACCTTTAAACATTATGGAATGCAAATAAAGACATGAATATGATTGCCATAAAATCTCATTTTACAAATTTTTGCATTTATGACGTTATTGCACCGGGTGAACGATGTGTATTGATTAAATCAGATGCACTGTTCATTTTTGATTTTTTTTTATGCCATAACTATCGCCGTACTTGTTACATCTGCAACTTTATAAACAAAGCCGTACCTTAATGCAATGTCAACCATGTCCTTCCCCAAAAAAAAATAAACATTACCATTTTAAAGATTCAACGTTTCCAGTAAATTTTTCACGTGTAGCGCGGGCCGCTATCTTTACCGCCCTCTAGGGAAATAACGTACTGTCACGCAGAATATACTGGTCCACACCACAATTAGAGATCGCCAGAAATTGCGTAATTAGAGGCCATTAATCGATCTTGCATAGTCTCGGCCACTTCCCTCTTTGTTAGTAACGGGCTGGTTCTCTTCTGTTTCGCGGGACGACAAATTAGTTTGATATATAGTTCTAGTGTTACAATGTTCTTATTACTGGTTTTAGTTTATGTTTAAGGAAGGATCATGTTTGAGTTTTGAGTAGGCATCTTTATTTATGAATTTCAGTTCGTTGGATGTAGGTACAGTGAGAGAAAGAAACACAGACACTACTGAAAATCGTGGTGGGATAAAAACAATACTTGAAGCGGAAGCTGATCACTAAATATATTGAAAAATACGTCTTATCTCCAATAACATAACATCACGCCTTGTATTCCCCGGAGGGTTCATCAGAGGTGTTTTTAGTACATCCTCGTTTTGGCATATTTATGTTTAAGTCCCATGTAATAGAGGGGAGCCTATTGCTATTGATTTTTCTTATTCTTTATTGTATACAAGAAAAATTACAGCAATAAAACTACAATTTAGTGAAGTTATGTACAAAGGCGAGCTTAACTCAAAAATGAGTTTTCTACCAGCAAACCTTTGAGTGATAGAGAGAGATTGATTATTTCTACTTATTTATGCTATAAAATATAATATACCTAAATAAATATATTATTATAATAATAAAATATATAATAATTATTAATTGTCTCCAATAATTATTTTAATAAACAAATTATATATAAAAACGATATCATTTTTAGTACTGCATATTAAATAGTTTCTATTAAAAGCCCAGTGCAAGAACATGATTTAGGTTCTATAAATAAAATTTAGTCTACACAGACAACAAAAGGTCAAACACTTATCACAAAATTGCAGGGCCTTGTCCCTTTTAAACCCCTAATTTCTATAAGTACACCAATTTCAATTCTCATACAATAACTGCCATGTCCGTCCGATTCCGTCAATAATAGTTCAAGACCACAACGGAAATAGTTTTCCAAAAATTTCTAAAGAAATGTTCTGCGACTGTACTTTTTGTCCGATGGCCACCCTAACCACAGCATTAGGTGATCATGGGGAAGAGTAATGATGGTAAATGGCAGGAAATTACCGTGGCACCTTATCGTCGGATTCAATAACCCCATAGACCAATAGCTAGGGGAGGTAATAATGAAACTGCACCTACAGACTTTTTGGTTGTCCTGAGTCAGAACATTGTATGTAGTTTTTATTTTATTTGTCGCAGCAACTTTGTAACAGAAGAACAAACGGTAATAAGTCAGTTTTATACTTGACAGTTAAAGACATACAGTAAAGGGTATGAAATAAACTATATTTTACACACTTTCTTCTTGTCACTAATCTGTTTTTACAAGCTTTTAACAGCACCGAACTCTTCCTGCGGAGAAAACAGTATTGTTCTAATTATATTTGGAAAATATAGATAGCTGTATTATTCTAAGACGTGTGACGTGTTGGCAACACCTCGTAGTCATATAGAACCTTCTAACATCTTAATAATATTACACAATACATTGATGTAAGCCAAAGGTGACTAAATAAAATAAAGCGTACAGTTACCAAGTCTTGATAGGGGTCAATCGATGGCCGATGTTCTTATACAGTCGCTTCAATGGGTGTAATTGCCGCATTCGAGACTTTCTGACCGTCAATGTGACGTATTGACACGTTAGTCTTTTCTTTAAAGCCGCTTCTCTATATAGATGAATTTAATGAATATCATATCTGCGTGAACAGTCGGTTTTCTGAACATAATAACAACTACTGCTTTAAGTTTACTTAGCTGATCAATTTAAATCTTAGTAAAACTGATAAATGCATAGTGCTCAATTTATTTTGTGCCAGATTACCTACCTTAGTCAATAATAATTGAGTTGAATATGTTGTTTCTGTAAAAGCTGAATATGTTTTTGTGCAGAATTAAAATAAAGCAGATATCTAGTATAATCCAGGGATCTCGAGTTTGATGAACTCGAATAATTATTCCCATCACATTAACTCGTGTAAGTCAGAAATTATAACAACTGTCAAAAATACAAACAACTATAGTACTGGCGTTATCATCTGAGTCGTCTGGTCATAAATATTTTTATCAATCTGTCTCGCTCGCACTCATTGGGCTTAGGGAGCGCCATAGTTCTGTCTCGCTTGCATGTTTATGATGGGACGACTCAGTTGAAAACGATTGTACGATGCCATGAAGTCTACAACGGAATCAATAAAAAAACGCCTAGGTATATAATGGTACATTTATTGTCTCTTTACGTGAAGTACCTAAGTTCCACTAGAATGAATCTAAGCACACGTGTGAAGTTTCCGTTCAACACTGTGCAGAAGCGACTTTACTTTTATAGTTGCATAGTATAGCTGTCATTACAGTCATTTTACGCTTGTCATAAACGTCCATTCTTGGAAAGTAGGCTTTTGTAAGCAATAGTCAAAGACATTGAGTAGTAGTACTAGTATATTTTGTAACAAATAGGTAGGCAGGCCACAATATAAAAAGTAAGCAAGGACTATACGTTTCTTTACCAGTATTGTTTATGAATGCACATTTTATAATTTGTTTTACGTTTGGTCAAATAATGGAACCAAGCGTTACTTTGCGGAAATCCATGACACACTCCTTCTTCCTCTTAGCCTTTTCCCAATTATCTTGGGGTCAGCTTCCAATCTAACTAGATGCGGCTGAATACCAGTATTTTACACGGAGCGACTGCCATCAGACCTCCGCAACCCAGTAACTGGGTAATGCCGGTAACCTAAGGTTAAACCGTTTGTCAGACTTTCGGGCTTCTGACTACCCGTAACGACTGTCATAGGTATTCGTATGACACCCGGGACCGACGGCTTAACGTGCTCTCCGAGGCACGGAGGGGTCTCGATGTGTAACAAATGGTCACCCATCCACGGACTGACCGCGGCAAGCGTAGCTTAACCTCGCAAATCGTACGATCGGCGCGGTTGTTATTTAGCCACGAGCCCCTCAAATCCATGACACACAAATACAATAATAATATTTAGTGTTAATTCTGCCAAACGTATTTGACGGAATGAACACTATTTATTGTTATTGTACATTTGTTTACGTTTGGTGTAAGGTAGGTAGTTTTTACTTTAATATTTTTTTTAGTTGCTGACAATTTTTTTCTAATAATATCCGAAATATATGAAAAAAGATGTGGTTCTACTGTTTATTTACCCTTTACTACTCATTACATTATTAAAAAAATATATTTGGATATTCTTCTCATAAATTAAATTTTTTATTTATTTTTCTAATCTAAGTTACGAGCTAGGCCTTCATCTAGAAATAGCCCAAAAATCCCAGCTGTTTTCAGCACAACCCATTGAAAGTTTACACCTGTAGTACGCATAAAACTCAATATACGGCCCAGATTCACCGCGAATAAAACGTGCGCCACATAAGTTAAGCCGAATCTTGAGGGAACATTTGTTCAGTGAAACGCGTGACAAAATTGTAGCGACCTACGTTTTTCGATCACTCTCGCCCCCTAACACTTAGCCTTCCCTTTTTACCAATTTCAAGAGCTTTTTTCACACATCAATCTCGTTGAATGCGAGAGTAATATGATGTAAAAGCGTCATACCGCGCGAATGTCGACCGTTCGCCCGTTACGCCGGTTTGTTAAAATATATTGGATATTTTTTAAGTGAATATTTTTGGAAGGGCTGATGCAGTTCGCTTTTGAAGTTACGTGGAAGTTAGGGTGTTAGAAGAGGTTGTGGTTTTAATTGGATCTTGTAAAAGTAGCCCCCGTGGTTTTTTTAAGCTGGGGTTATCCTCTTGGATACTCTCCGCCCTAGGGAAGGTGGAGGATTATGTCGGATTCTTAGCGACCTAAAACCACCAAGGTGTTCTTCCGAGAACCTATGATTTGGATTGCGTGATACGCTAGGAGTCTCCATGCCCGCTATTTTAATAGCACTTACAGATTATACGCAACACACATTCAGTTTTAGATCTTAAGGTCCTTCAGATCAGTTCTTAAGGTCTACATTTCGGGGTCGGCTTTAACCATCACCGTAATATAATGGTACTTGATATTCCCAAAATTATGGTTGCTTTTGCGTTATTATTTCCTCAAAAAAGGTACCTTGGTTTTTATTCTAGCATTTTAGGCTGTCGGCAAGACCTTTTAAAATTGGTTTTACATTGTTCCGTGAACCGGAATAATACTCAAAATATTTTCTCCGATTCAGAAACAGAAATATCCAAATGTTCGATATTGTGCTGTTTTTTCAAAAAGCTTTCACACACAGTTCTCACGTTTCCATACAAAACTGTTGGTTTGGTTTGTTCACGTTATTCCGTGAATAAACTTGTGTTCAAAAACATGGAACACAAGGCTTTTGGATTTAGACAATAGCCAACGTTGGCCACACTTTTTCTATTGGTATCTGCTTTGATGGTATTTTTGAATAAGCGGAATAATAATTATGCATTAAAATTCGTCCAATATTGGCCACACAAGTAAACCAATAACTATCAAAACATCTCTTATTCTGAGAACAACAAAGACGTAACTTCTAAATTAATTGTGAATATTAATATTTTTAAAAGTCAGTCTTGTTAACGTCCTAATATAAAAAGTTTTAGGACGTAGTCTAGCATTTTCAAGTTCCCTTTGAAGTACTTTGTGCAATACTCTTAGTACTTCCAAGTAGTCTTTGTAGCTCTTTGCACTCTAAATCTGCACTCTTCGCACGTCCATCAAAATAGATGCCCGTTAACGTCAGTAATTACTGAAATATCGTTATTTGTAGCGCTATATTATACTATCTGCCCTCAACAAACACATTATCCCATGTAAGTTGGCATGTATAGAAAAAGTTACAGCCACCGAAGCATCGTCGCTTGATTAGGTCGGGTTCCAAATGGTCGTATGTGCTATAAACATTTTTGGGTAAACGTAATATGGAGTCGTTAGGATAATAGAATGGACCACAACGCGGCCGACGGTGCCGTTAGGGCGGTATCTACCGATTTACTTCATGTAAACTGACAGATAAAGAAACATTGTAGCGGTTTTGGGTGTTTGCTCGGAAAATGTCTTTATTTTGACGAATATTGTTTGGTTACTGTGCTTTAGTACGGCATATCCTTGGAAATGTAGTTGTTTTATTTTTTACAAACATTGTTTCACGACTGTTTTTTAAACGAATCTGCGGTCTCTAATATGTAGGTATACGTTTTTTCTGTGAGTCGTAATGGAACATTAGCGCGCCTATTGGAACATTTTTGCAAAAACATGAATTTCTGTAACCGTGACTAAATTAACCTTTATAAAGTTTATTTGTTTGTGAATGCTTCAGTATAAGTCAGCCAGAGACTGGAATAGGTTATGCGTACATAAAACGTATAAAAAGGTTAGAAGTTATTGAGGTAAGAGGAACGTAGGTAGTTTATCGTGACAAATTCCATAATCAATATGTAGGCAAGCCTTATGTAGGCATTTTAGCTTAAACCTAACCTAACATATTATTATATACCTATTCCTACCTATATATATATATTGATTACTAGCTGTGTCCTCGCGGCTCCGCTCGCGTGAGAAGTTTTATTCCAGTAATAAATATAGTCTATGTTACTCAGTGATAATGTAGCTTTCTAACGGCAAAAGATTTTTTTTAAATAGGTCCAGTAGTAGTACAAATCTTTTCTGTTTATAATATTAGTATAGAAGTATAGATATAGATTATATACCTTCGCAATGAAACGTTCTTCGAAACAAAAAAAAGTTTTGAATAAATAGATTCGATGCGAGAATGAATCGAAATCGAAGCAATAACATATGTTATTGATTCGATTTCAATTGCCAATGTTATCAAGTGCCAATATCGATGCCTATATAGTCATCGATATTGGCACTTGATAACTTAGAATTAACCGGCGAAACTTTACAGGGTTACTAGATTCATTCTAGGTGGTCCAGCAATTTTATTTTTGTTATCCCTAATTAAATTATTTCTAACAATTTTCTGAGATCGAATTATAAATACACTTAAGGTTGTTTCTTTTCCATTAGATATCAAAAATAATATAATTATAATATTACATAGCAAACAAAATGATCAAAGTTCAATGACTTTAGTTCTAAACGTGGCAGATCTTTGCGAGGACGCCGAACGACGAACTCAAGGGACCTGTTACGTCACTCGTCTTAGAATAATTCTATCAAGATGTATTGTTAGATAATTGCCTATCGAAAATATATGTTTTATTAGGGCAATGTTGGTTTAAGTTCGAGAATTTTTATTTGTTTTTATGGAATCGTTCTCATTGAAAAATGGCTGTGTGAGTTTTTAATGGCCTCTTATACTTAAATGTACTGTATTCACTTTCACGATAACTATACAATAATAGGATTTGTTGAGACATCATTAACAGCGTATTGTGAACCGTTTGCTTGAAATAAAATACATATAGTACTTATCTTTTAGCAGTAATAGCCTAGTGGCTGAACGCTTGCTTTCCATGCAGGAGAGTCTGAGTTCGACCCAGCCCGAACCTCTGACTTTTCGAATTCATGTGCGGATCAGAATTTAATTACCTATCACTTGCGTTAACGGCGAAGGAAAAATATCATGAGGAAACCACAAAAACAAATAAACTGTCAAACTGTTTATACAGTTTTGTGGGACACTTTATTAGATTTTAAGGCTTACCATGTACCTCTTAAAAATATAATAAATAAATAATAAATAACCTGCACACCTGAGAGGGCTCCATAAAGTTCTCGATGGTGTGTGTAGTCTGCCAACCCGCACTAGGCCAGCGTGTTGGACTAAGGCCTAAACCCTTCTCATTCTGAGAAGAGGCCCTTACCAAGCAGTGGAACAGTAATGGGCTAATTATGTAATTATCTTATGTATTTATCTTTTCAATAGCTGCTTCCCTAGTTGACGTTTACAGTTTTCGTCATAATTATAATGAGTATTTATTAGATATATACATTGTTCTTATTTTTTTATTATTTTTTGCTTATATACATATTATAGTAATATTATATATATATATATATATATTTATATATGTATTTATAACCTACATCCTATATTTATAGTTGTTTAGTTATCCATATAGTTAATTAAGCCGCAAATGTCCATATTTTTTTTTTGTACCTCTCTTTTCAATTCTGTTCTCTTTGACCCAAAGGTTGACTGGTAGAGAATGCCTTGTGGCATTAAGTCCGCCTTATGTACCACTATTGTGCATTGAAGTATAAATAAATAAATAAGAATATATTTTTATTTTTTTTAAATTTCAGTGTTCCAGTAAAAAGGTCTTTAGTGTTGTCTTAAATTGCCCGCGTCTTACCACTCCGACTAACCTTGTATGTAGGTTACCTGTATTCATAAATATTTTTCCCAGAAACACTGTAACTCTTTTATAGGTGATGGAATAAATCACAATCTTGTTCTAGGTATAAAAGGTAGTTTGGTGCGTGTAGAGAAAACTAACTTAACTTTTTTATAGTAGGTACCACTAAGCAACTGTTTATAGTACTGCGAAGTAGTAAGATTAGTGGAAATGGGTTTCATTGTTGCTAGGCCGAAGCTAGTAACTAGTTACTTAGGAACTATTAAAATGTTCAAAGCAATTCCGTAATGTATGACGGTGCATTCCTGTAATTTGTGTTCTAAGTAGTAGCTATTCGCCTAGTGACACCATAAGTGATAATTCTATAATAATTCAGAAAAAGACTGAAGAGTGTTTAAATTAAATAACATAACATCACGCCTGTATTCCTCGAAGGGTTAGGCAGAGGTAGGTAACACCCTCATTTCGTCGTTATATTTAAGTCCCATGTAAGGGGGCGAGCCTATTACCATCAACCGGGCACAAATCCAAACTCCGGGCTGCTACTGAGGAATTCCACACGGAAAAACCCAATAACACTTTGCCCGACTTGGAGATCGAACCCAGGACCTCACATCAGCAGCCCCGCTTGCCACCACTGGACTAACGTGTTAAATTCAATTGTCGTTACAAAATAATTTAGAAACATTCATCTTTACAGGGTATAAAACAAAGTCGCTCCCGCTGTCTCTACGCTTAGATCTTTTTTTAAACTACGCAACGGATTTCAATGCAGTTTTCAGCAATAGATAGAGTCATTCAAGAGGAAGGTTTATTTGCCCCACAATAATACACTGGCCTGCAAAAATAAGTATCACACTTTTAAAATTTCAATTTTTTCTAAACTATAGAAGTTAGAGATTTAAAATAAAAAACGTTTTATAGCAATTTTTATCAGCTTTCTTTGAAACTATAGTAACAAAGTTAAACTCTTTTTTGAGTCCTTTTTGTTTCGAAAATATATCTTGTGTACCTAAAAAGTTGCTGCAATTTTAAAAGTGTGATACTTATTTTTGCAGGCCAGTATATCTACATTGCACCCATTCGAAGCCGGGCCGGGTCGCTAGTTATTATATAAATCAAACTTAGTAGCGTGTGGTGTACAAGAAAAGAAAAAAGATTAGTTAGTAGTTATCGACCAGCTTGTCATAAACAAAATTGATTACCTAATTACGTTGGCTGTCAGGAAGAAGTTCAGTTTGTTTAAAGTGGTATAAAGTACCTACCTATTTTCAGTTAAGGAGAAATGCATTTATTTCTGTTATTTTAAATTCTCTTCTATTTCTTTATAGCCACCAATCTTCCCCTTAAAACCATAAAATTATTTAATGTCCGTCAACTTCCAATCTTACTGAAATACTCCAACCATGTTGCTTGGATAGTCTTGGCCCTATCACGTCGAGGATCTAAATTGAATCCTGGTGTGGGGTGCATAGTTCGTAAAATACCCTCATGCCCGTAACCTATCAGAAAGAACTTTATCTCAAAGAATATCTCAGATTAGGACATTCGGGAGAAATAAGGAAGCCATTTCATGGTTTCTTTCGCGCTTTGAAATTTTATTTCGCATCGTGAAATGGATTTTCATGATTTCGGAATGAAATACTACTTTGATTATATATTTTGTGTGAATTATTTATTCTTGTTGGTCTAGTGGTCGCAAGCGCGATTGATGAGCATGGGGTCCTGGGTTCGATCTCCAAGTCGGGTAAAGTGTTATTGGGTTTTTCCGTGTGGAATTCCTCAGTAGCAACCCGGAGTTTGAATTTATGCCCGGTTGATGCTCGCCCCCTATTACATGGGACTTAAATATAACTGGTGAAACGAGGGTGTTCTAAAAACAACTCTGCCGAACCCTTTGGGAAATACAAGGCGTGATGTTATGTTATTTATTCCGATTTTTTAAACTTTTTTAATTAGCTACACTTCGTATATTTGTTTACTTTATTTACAAATCTTGGGACAGATTTTTCAACTACTTCTACTTAACCAATTCTCCTGAAAATTCGCACACAAGTTCAATTCCCATGACAATACAACATTATGATAATTTCAACCTACAATCCCCAAATCTTGATGCCGGGGTAGGTTCTGCGAGATAAAACCGGGTAACTTAAAAGTTTTTTTGATGGATTATTAATTAAGCGAGATTTCCATCCAGAATTAACATAAGCTATCCTAGGCATTAACAGGCCGTAAAAAAGTGTTAAAATAACACCTTAGGGACCGTCCATTAATCACGTGAGGCTTGAAAGGGGGGAGGGGGTTTAAGCAAAAATCACGAAAAATCACAAGGGGGAGGGGGATGTAGTAAGATATCACGTGTATTTATATTTCGTCAAACGATTTCTAAAACGAAAAGCGGCGTGTAGCGTGACCTTGACTCGCCGTTGCCATGCAACGAACGAATATGTTAATTTTTTGCATGATTACAGCATTCCTTTAATATTATTTTATGCTAGACAAAAACAACCTGCAACCTTGCGGGATGGGGGGGGTTACCTATTCTTAAACCTCACCACGTATCACCAGGGGGAGGGGGGGTTAAAAAATGCTAAAAACACATCACGTGATTAATGGACGGCCCCTTACATGAATCTGCATTTCCAGATTTTCCATTTACAAGGTAGGTACTGCTTTATTGACTTGCAACTTACGTCCAAAGAGTTACTAAGTAGTTTTCCAATATACTTTATCATTCATGTCTAAAATACCGCCTTATCGTTTTCATCTATCGCTTCGTTTCATCTTATCGAGAAAAATATACAACGTTCAAGAAATTTTATCAAAAATTCTATTAAATCGGAAAGTTTTCGATGTTATGTAGTTCCTCTTAGTCCATTCTATCTAGTGAAAAATAAATTCGGTATCAGCTGCATTTCAGCTCGTACGATTTATAACAATCAATTGAGGGTAAAGGGTAATTTAAAGTGGCTTTTAGCTACGGGTCCTGGGTAATGTGTTGTCTACCTAAATTCATTGTTATTGTGCTGGCTATCTGGGCCAGCCATCTGTTATTATTCCAGCTCCATAAGTGCATTACTGTATAGAGGAAAGCGGGAACGAATTAGGTTCACTTAATGGTTCGGAAAAGCAGCACCAAGGCACGGGAATCAAGTACCAATAAAAACCATTTAATAAATTTCGTTTATTAGGAATTTCAAATAGTTTAAAAACACCGCAGTCACATCGTAACGTCCTTACAATGCCCGTCAAAAACTATGCGCGCCAGCTAAGAATAGGATCGCGATTGCTACAACTACTTCACACGATAACTGTCAAATTAGTACGGCCAGCAAAAAAAAACTGTGAAAATAAAAATTGTATATATTTTTATTCATAGATTTCATTATTATTTATATTAATTTTTATAAAATGTTATTTCTTGAATTCCGTAAATAGATAATTTTGGATGAATTAATAATATTTGGAAGCAGTATTCATTAAAAAAATGAACCAATATACATAGTTAACTTCACGAAATGCTACTGGTCACCCTAACATGTCACCATAATACATAATAATATAATTACTGTGTAATTAATTTGGCGTAAAATTGATTAGAAATACCAAAAAAGTGAACAAAAAATAATTAAACTGAGTATAATTTCTTTATTTACTTTTTTGCGCACCTTACGCTTTGGTAATGAAGTTCACGAGTATTGCGGAACAAAATGGCGTCTTGACAGTACTATTCTTAGTTGGCACGCATAGTAACTAGAACTAAGATGGCGTCGACTGCATGATCTATGTGAGGTTCGGGTCATATGATTCGTTTTGATGAGTTCAATAGATTGCACTTGGTGTTCAGGGTCTGATGATACAGCTAGGAGGTGGATAGTGGAACTCATCAGTGGCTACTAGTAACATCTCAAGTTTGGCAGTCGACGCCATCATGGTTTTAGTTATATGACGCGTACTGTACAACGCTCTCCACCATACATCGTTTGTCTCGCTCTTTCATTCTCTTACCCACTCGCACCTTCACTAACGTTCCGTTCCTCCTAGTATACATTCCCAAATAAATGTGTGATTATTATCTTTCTTTTTTTTATTATAACGTTGGTGAGACAGTTTCAATATTAATGATTATTTACCTACCTAGTTCGACTCGCAACCTCATCGCCTGTTCAGCACATGATTAATGGCCTTGGTTGAATCCGAAACTAGTCGAGCAAAACTGAAAAATGCACGTGAGTAAACCGTACACAATCATAAATGCGACTTGTGAGTATAGTGGATAGTTATAATAGTTAAGACTTAGTTAAAGCGAACATAACAGTGACATTTAAAATAATCCCTCACAAAAACTTTTAAGATAAACGGTTTTATCTTGCAGTAACCTTGCAGCATCTAGATTTTAGAATTGAAAGTTGAAATTTTTATAATGTTGTATTGTCATGGGAACTGAATTTGTGTGCGAAGTTGCAGGAGAATCGTTTAAGCAGAAGAAGTTGAAAAATCTGACGCAAGATTTGAAACAAACAAATAAATATACGAAGTGAAGTTAATTTATAAAACCGTTTAATAAAAAATATATAGGAACGAGTGTTACGCTATTGTCCATTCTTACAAATGCATAAAAGTGATGCCTATCTAATTCCTCAGACTCTTATGACACGTTCACGCGGTAATAATCATCAAAGGATTCACACTACACAATTTTATAAATTATTGTATCTAAATTATTATAAATTACTGTCTAAAACATGAATTTTCGTTCCTTCAACCTGATAAACGCTACAGAAAATGACGTCACAAAATATAAATAAATGACCTAAGTGAAAAGTCGTATTGAGTGGAAGCAGCTCCCCTGATCATTTGTTACAGTCACCGCGTAAGATGAAAGCCTGCGATACAAACGTCTAGCTTCACGAGTCACTAGCCAAGCGGGACCGATAGTGTGTCCACACTACAGTTATTTGCAGTGGCGTTTTATAAGTAACGGTTTTAAATAAGGTAGATACATCCTTCTTGTGTAGGTTTTGTGTTAGGAGTCTGCAATCATCATCATCAACCTACATCAGTCCACTGCTGGACATAGGCCTCTCCCAAAACACGCCACTGAGCCCGATCTTCGATTCTTCTTCTCCAGTCGTTGCCAGCTACCTACGTATATCATCTCTCCACCTAGTCGCAGGACGTCCTACACTACGTTTGCCGATTCGCGGTCTCCACTCTAGAAATCGTCTACCCCAACGGTTATCGGTTCTGCGGCAAATATGACCAGCCCACTGCCACTTCAGTTTGCTAATCCGCTGAGCTATGTCGGTAACTTTCGTTCTCTGGCGAATGACTTCGTTCCGGATTCGATCCCTCAGAGAAATACCAAGCATAGCTCTTTCCATAGCTCGCTGAGCGACTTTCATTTTGTGGACTAGTCGTACCGTAAGTGTCCACATGTCATGACTGGTAGGACGCACTGATTGAAGACTTATCGTGATTTAAAAGTTCGTTCTGCCCAGCTTTTTCTCAATTGTCAGCTCCCAATCTAACTAGATGCGGCTGAATATTAAGTATTTTATACGGAGCGACTGCAATCAGACTTCCGCAACCCAGTTACGTTAGACTAGTTGTCAGACTTTTGGGCTTGATTACCCGTAACGACTGTCATAGGTATTCATTTTTGATGACACCATGGACCGACTGTTTAACGTGCACCGAGGCACGGAGGGGTCTCGATGTGTATCGAATGGTCACCCATCCATGGTTTGACCGCGGCAAGCTTTGCTTGACCTCGCAAATTGTATGATCCGCGTGGTCGTAAATAAGCCAGGAGCCCCTCAGTTATCGTGATTCAGAAGTTGAGAGAGAAAAATCATTTACAAGTATGTCGTTATTTGGGAATTCATATTATAAATAATATTGTTTACTTTTTATACAATAATTGAATACCATAAGCAACAATCAATAGACACTTATTTAAAATCGTCCTAATAAAAATAATTGTTTAGTCAAAACAACTATAAATCTATGTTCACTACGCACTCCTACTACACTCGGGAGCAATGAATCCGGGTCACTAACATAAACAAAACAATGTTAAATAATGTTTAACAATGTTTTCCGAGATATTAAGGTTTATTTTGGTGACCCGGATTCACTGCACCCGAGTGTAGAAGAAAATCTTTACACAGTTTATTTAGTAGTTTATCCAAGCAGAACGTGAATTATATCCTCAGTAAGTAATTAATAAAATATCTACACAAACTAACTCTCCACAATCAGTGAACTAAAATAATTGTGTTTATTTCCCCTAAATTCCCCCGAATTCCCCACATTCTTCGTATCGCTGTCCCCACTACTTTATCGGGATCACTCGGTATCCGGTCCATTATTGTTCAGATCTAACTTTGATTCGATACAACATAACTTTTGATGACGACTTTGTTTGCGACTTTATGGCATCTTCCGATTTAATGCTAAAAGATTTTACGATAGTATTATTAAATTAAGCTCAATTGATACAATGTTAGAAATTCTATGTTTTTGTTTATGTAAGAGAAGGTCTATTTTTGCACATGTAAATGTTGTAATAAGGAAGTTAGGTTGATTCTGTACATAGTGTTACCCTTAACGTTTATATAACACTAGCTGTGCCCTCATGGCTCCGCCCGTAACCTATGTTACTCAGTGATAATGTAGCTTTCTAACGGAAAAAGACTTTTTGAAATCGGTTCAGTAGTTTTTAAGTTTATTCGTTACATACAAAAATAAGAATATTTCCTCTTTATAATATTAGTATAGATAAACATAACATAATATCACACCTGTATTCCCCGATGGGTTGGCCAGAGGTGTATAGTAACACCCTCATTTCGCCGTTATGTTTAAATCCCATGTAATAGGGGGCGAGCCTATTGCCATCAACCGGGCTCAAATCCAAACACCGGGCTGCTACTGAGGAATTCTACACGGAAAAACCAAATCAGCGATCAGCTGTCGCACTTACCACCACTAGACCAACGAGGCAGTTATACAAAACGTATAACGTTTATATAAAACTAGCTGTGTCCTCGCGGCTCCGCCCGCGTAAGAAGTTTTATTCTAGTAATAAATATTGCCTATGTTACTCAGTGATAATGTAGCTTTCTAACGAAAAAAGATTTTTTGAAATTGGTCCAGTAGTTTTTAAGTTTATTTGTTACATACAAAAATCCAAAATTACAAATCTTTCCTCTTTATAATATTAGTATAGATTATACTAGCTGTGTCCTCACTGCTCCGCCCGTAGCCTATGTTACTCAGTGATAATGTAGCTTTCTAACGGCAAAAGAATTTTTGAAATCAGTCCAGTAGTTTTTAAGTTTATTCGTTACATACAAAAATATACAAATCTTTCCTCTTTATAATATTAGTATAGATAACATAGGCATCCATAATAGCACTCTTGGCTACAGAATTCTATTGTCAAATGTCGATATCCTACCATCAATCAGTGACCACTAGCGGTGCATCACTCATCTTTCAAAGCAAACAAAGTTGCTAATTATTCCTCTAAACTCCTTGCTAAAACACTCTTTAAGTATTTTAGTAAGAACCTTCATCTTCAAGTACCTACATAGTTGTACCCCTATTCCATTTTCCAAATACCCGTCGTTACAAACTTGGAGAGGCAACAAGTTTTAATAACTACAAACTACCCACAAGGTTTGCGTAGTTGGCAACATTTTATAAAGCACCCGGCCCTCAGGTTGATTGATGAGCTGAAGTTTGGAAGAACAATATAGGTATCATGTATTATGGACACTGATTAGAACTACGCGACGGCGGGATTAGAATTTGAAGTGGGTTGTTACTATTGTAAATATAAATCTATACTTATATACTAATATTATGAAGAGGAAAGATTTGTATTTTTGTATGTAACGAATAAACTTAAAAACTACTGGACCGATTTCAAAAATTCTTTTGCCGTTAGTAAGCTACATTATCACCGAGTAACATAGGCTACGGGCGGAGCCGTGAGGACACAGCTAGTATAATATAAGTTTAAAAGTGTAAAGGACCAGAACGCCTACAAACTGCTTAGTAGTTTGGCGATGAAAAGTTGTGTTGAACATGTAGGTATTACTTAACTATGATAAAAAGAATATTGGGTACAGTTTATGAAGTAATTATTATTATGCTTTACGTGAAATTGCTAAAATACAGGGGCGACAAGTAAAATCAAGAAAACCAAGCTTATCTATTAGTAGAGACGACAGAAAATAGATATTTTTAATTGAGCATACGATCAATAAACAGTGGTAGATCATTAATCATAGTGAACATTGACATAAGGTTGGCAACATACAATGATAAATTATAAGTCACATTAGCCTAGTTAATTTTTGAAATCTGCAATCCAACTACGACTTTTAGTATCAAGCAAACCTAAAATTGTATGTAAACAGTTATTATTAAAAGAAATTAACAACCCTGAATATTCACAATAGTTAGGGTCGCCGGCACGTAACTTGGCAAAGTTTTGGCGTAGTGGGAGCAAGTTTTGCGCATGTACACTTAGTACAACCAAAAAATTGACACTTTTATTGCTTATTCTAAATTATTTATTTAGCATAATGAATTTATTTTTAAACGTGTTTGTTTAGAAGAAAGAAGGAAAGAAGAGGAGTTCTCTTCTGTACTCTTGCTAAGTTACGTGCCGGCGACTATATCTTAAAGGAGATGTTTCATTTTCGGCCTTATGATGTACATTTATCGAAAAACGGGAAAAAAATCCAAGAATATAGGAAAAATATTCTTTCGTGAATTTAAACCTGATTTGATGTGCACAAAATATAATAAGTTTTCAATTATTGCCATATTCTATTCAACATGGCGTCCTATAGTTTGCATAGCCTGCTTTAATAATAATAATAATTCTCTTAGCCATCTTTTTCGACTAATTCTAAGCTAGTGTGACGATTTCATCGTTAGAAATATATTTATTCTTCTTTTTTGACGTGTACTTCTGAACGAAAAATTCAAAATGTCAGGTCACAGTCAGTCAGTAATTAACAAATATCAATTTCTAGGTTAGGTAAACGTCATCTTTACAACCTCTCACGGCTGTCATAACTCTCACGACAAACGTCAAACATTTTTAACTTTTATTTTGTGCATAAAAAACATTTGATATTATGAAAAAAAATGTTACTGTAAGCTATTCAGGGTTTAGTTTCCCAGCTTTTCTAAAAGGTACACGTTATGGCCGGAGCCCATACAAAAATGAAACATCTCCTTTTGTAAAAAAAAAATATCTACCACACCATTACTGTACTAGTTCTATACCCAAGATACATTAAAACAAAAGTGCATCATATTTTATATAAAATACCCCATCAGCTCTTTCTGTCCGATATAAGATCAACATTATTTGCTAGCTTTGTTACCTAGTAGAGAGCGTGTTTTATAGACATTGGCGGAAGGGGGAGGGAATGGAATCGCGTTTGCGGGATCTAGCTAAAATCAGTTTCTATATTAAAGGGCCGTTATACACGACGACTTTTTGTTGCGTTGCAGTTGCGCAAAATGCCGCTGTTGTCGCCCGTAACAAGGTTGAAATAAGGCAATGGACACACTACTCCATATTTGTGCTAGTTATTCGCGAATTTATTTACACGGCCGTGATGCAGCATTTATGCAAAACTGCGAATCAAATGTTATCCAAAGTTTTATGTCGTTGCAATGCGCGAAGCTGGCGTTACAATTGAAGAGTAAGAAGTGAAACACTGAACTCAATTTTCATCCAATACACTGTCGTCCCATTGTGTCCTGATTCAGTCACAAAATTGTTCAAATTAATATTGTGCCGATTCTCTTGTTCACCAAGGAAACTAAAATCAGAGAATTGCTATCTTTTACTAACAGATAGCACGAGAAAAGAACAGTGATAGATAAGAACTAATTTAGAGATGTTAAACTAGTTTACGCCTTGAACTTCACCGTGTTTTTAGTCGACACGTTCTGAAGAGTGGTCTTTCGTATGGAAATTGTAGTTCAACTTAATTTGACAGCTTTTATGTACGTCCATCTCTTTCTTGTTTTATCAGAGTGAAAAAGATGGAAGTAGCTATAAATTAAGTTTAGTTTGTGTACAACAGAATGTACACCATTGACGTCCCATATAAAACGATAGAGTCGCGCAACTGTATCGCTGCAAAAAGTCGCCGTGTGTGTCGCCCAAAGTTCAGGTTGTGATAGGTGCGTCTGTAGTGCCATAACGCGGTTGTCCCTCAGGAAATAAGAGACACTGTGTTGGACGGGGTTAGGTCTCACCCGGGGCTCCCTAGCACCGCTTTTTATTATTTTCCTATTATTTCGTATATTGTTTGGATGATTTGATTTTCTGTTCCGCTGCGGTTTTATAGGTAAGTTATAGATGGGATATCTGTTTTGTTTTCGTTTTTCGGAAATATTGTGTGATAAATGATGTTGATGTAGTGTATCTACAAATATTGTATGTTTAGAAAAATGTGTTATATTGCTAACGGTAAAAGTAGGTAATCTTTCTTGAACTAGATACCTACATATTTCCAGGAGTTATTTCAAATACATAACAATTGCTTTTAGTTGAACTTCGGAGTTGAACTTCGGATTAAAGAATTCATTTCTTATAAAAACTATATAATTTGCTTAAAATAAGATTTGCAACATAACAATTTGTTATTACAACATTTTGGTATAAACATCTGGCATGTTGTGTTACTAAAATCTATGTGATCAACAAAATACATTGGAATTAATTATGCTAAGGAAATTACATTGTATCCAGATATAAAATACATGAACATTATGAATTACATATTACATTTCAAATATAATATTATAGTGTGCTTACATATTTTTTAGGGTTCCATACCCGAAGGGTAAAACGGGACCCTATTACTAAGACTCCGCTGTCCGACCGTCCGTCCGTCTGTCACCAGGCTGTATCTCATGAACCGTGATAGTTGGACAGTTGAAATTTTCACAGACGATGTGTTTCTGTTGCCGATATAACAACAAATATTAAAAAACAGAATAAAATAAATATTTAAGGTGGCTCCCATACAACAAACGTGATTTTTTTGCCGTTTTTATAGATAATGGTAAGGAACCCTTCGTGCGCGAGTCCGACTCGCACTTGGCAGGTTTTTTAATTTAGTTTTAATCCTTTACATCATTTGGTAATGTATCATAGTCTGTTAATGTAATCCACTATGGAAATTGTATATCCCATCAAATACCCCAAGATAAACAATCCTTGTCCCTTAGAACCTTGTCCACTATGATTCACATTTTTCTTACTTGAATCATGCTAATATAAAAAGGAAAGTTTTGCTCGTTTTACCACCAAAACAGCTTAGCAAAGTGACATGATTTACTTACATGGGGTTAGTGTAGCGCCCTGATTGACATGGGATATAAAACAAAGTTTGTTTGGTAATCCTTTTATTAGTCGTGAATGTTTGGACAAGCTACTTATTAGTAACATGAAATCGCTGCGTGACAACATAATATCAAGCCTGTATTCACCGAAGGGTTGGGCAGAGATTTATATAATAGTAACACCTACATTTTGCTGTTATGTGTAAGTCCCATGTAATAGGGGGCGAGCCTATTGCCATCAATCGCGCACAAATCCAAACTCCGAGCTGCTACTGAGGAATTCCACATGGAAAATCCAATATCACTTTGCTCGACCTGGGGATCGAACCCAGGACCTCACCATCAGCAGTCGCGGTTACCACCACTAGACGAACGAGGCAGTTTCTTATAGTTTCTTGAGGCAATATAATTTCTTTACTGTTTTTTAATTGAATAGTTTCTTCCTTTGCTTTATTGCTTGTTACTACATGACCACGATACGTACCTAGTACCTATTCTTGGTATGACAACTGATGTTCTAGATTTATGCAGAACAGTTTCCATTACCTTTTGAACCATTAACGAAACCAGATCCAGAATGGATAATGCCGAAAATCCACCTGATAGTTTCATTCACTTCATACGCAGCCTACGACAAAGATAAAACGAGAAATGCACGCATGGCCTTTTAATGGCCGTGTGACGTGCGACCACTCACTACCTCATCATCATCTCTGTCTCATGCTTTTTTGAACCAGATCCCTGCCACAATCCATCCTTTCTGTTGTTACTATGCCGTGTTCAAGGAAGCAAAATATATAACACTAGCTGTGTCCTCACGGCTCCGCCCGCGTAAGAAGTTTTATTCCAGTAGGTAATATAGCCTATGTTACTCCGTCATAGTGTAGCTTTCTAACGGCAAAATATTTTTTTGAAATCGGTCCAGTAGTTTTTAAGTTTATTCGTTACATACAAAAATACAAATCTTTCCTCTTTATAACATTAGTATAAATTAACAAATAGTACTCACTTCACAATTATCGGTATGTGTTTCGTGATTTCGTGTTGTGGAGGAACGAGGTATCAACGAGGTGCCAACAAAAACGGAGGATCCTTCAACCAGGCGAGTCTTATTTCTGGCGGGCTACTGCCCTACGGTTGATGTTGGGTAGTTGTGTTTACTATCTGCGTGTTAAATCTTGATATCGCGATGCAGGATTTTGTTACGCCATCTTTGAGAGTTGTCATTATTGGCGCTGTAGTCTGCTACACAATTGTCGTGCAGCGTAATTCGCATGTGGCGTGGTGGATGTCGCCACAATGTAACTGACACATCTTAACAAAGGAATCATTTAAAAAGTGGGTAGTTGGATCTTTACATTTAGTCTTTTGCCGGTATACACGGTTCAATGTCAGTCAGTAGAACGTAAACAAATCAGGCTTAGAATTTTAAAATTAGAACATTCTTTTGAAATGACTAAAAATATTCCCTGTATAGAACTCATTCATACCACGAAAGCCGCAACTCACAAAGAATTTGAGGTTATTTTTCTCATTTCAAATTCTACGTACGGCGAGTGGAATCGTAAAAAGCGGATTATAGTCGGTGTGCTGGCGTGGCGGATAGAATTCGTGAGAATAAGCCGAGTCGGCAATATGGGTTGCTTTATTTACCCCGTAGCTACTAAGCTGCATATAATGAAAACGCACTGTCGCGGGGCGTCAAACGACGACGAACAAGTAAAAATGTCTAGTCATTGCGGTGTGAACGGTCGTGATACTTGATTATTTTGTTGGAATGGTTTTTTTTGTTCTAATAGTAATACTGGTTTAGATATCATGTTTTTTTTGTTTCTGGCCATCAGAAAAATAAATTTCCACGCTGCAGTCTGATTGTATTTGAATTTAGTTTATTTACCTATTATAGAAGAGCAATTCTGAGAAATGGGTCAATTTTAATAACTATCGTTTTGAATGACGTTGTATACCTAATCAATTACCTACAGGAAAAAACTCCACCATTATTTAACTATAATAACATTTTATGTGTGTGAAAGGTACTTCGGACGCACATAAATGGAACATTGAACGGAAAAGCTTGTAACAGAAGTGGGACATTAATGTTATTTACAGATTACAAACGCATATAGCAAACACAATCAAATTTATTTTATGAAGCTTCGTTTATGAGCATGTAACACGTATTACCGTTTTACGTAATGCATAATTCCCCATAGACATGCAATACCAAGCGCTCCACCTATTTAACTTCATGATAACATGATTTGTAATTTCATGATACGCTCGTATTTGGAGTAACAGGTTATGTTTATAGTTTGAGATAGCGAAAATTATAATTAGCATGCTAAGTGAATGAGGTTTTACTCCAATTTGTTTACTTTTTCTTTTACGAATGCTAATGAGTTAGCGGAAATTCAAAAAGAAACTATTATCAAATCAAATTTGAAACATAACAATGTTTCTAGCATTCAATTTCTACAAGAATATATGCTTAAACAAATACTGCATACAAATATAACTCTACTTTAGTTTTCTGCCATAAAACAACATCTCTTTGTTCCAAGTATCAAAACCGCAAGATCGCAGTCGTTCATTCTCGCGGTTGCTTATCCGTGCACGTCGCGAGACTTGTCACTTGTCGCACGCCACGTCGACTCCCCACTACTGCGATACTGAAACCCTATAGGGGTTTTCATGCCCTTTATTCAAAATGTCTCTGTGTCTAATTGGAAGAAATTGTCTCACAAACTGACGTTACAATTGGGGAGATAATAATTAGGTACCGTATTTTTCTCGTTATTTTTGTAATAGTTGTTTTGCTTGGTTTTAAAATTACATGCTTTTTACCGTGTATGGTATACAGTATTAGTCTTCCAAAAATGTTTTATAGTCTGTAGTGGAGAATCAGATACAGCAAAGCATGGTTGATTTACCTGAAATAATAATGACAGCTTAATTTCCCAGTGAGTCAATTGAGTTACTTCTTCTTTTCGTGTGGTTAGTGACTAACCTGGTATCAGAGTTTATGCCGCTCATGGGAATCTGAGTTGGCTTCACATGCCGTCGAGAAATATCTTTCAGGCATGCGTTCCCTCAAGATGGTTTCCTTCACCGTTTTTAAGCAAGTGATGATTATACAATCCGCACATGAATCCGAAAAGCCAGAGGTGCGTGCCTTGGATTCGAACTCGAGAGTCATAGGACTTGGCAGTCCGACGGTCACACCACTAGGCTATCACTGCTATTGAGTTAATTAGTTTTATTATTCTGATTGGATTTTAGTGTGTGTGTGTGTGTGTATGTGTGTGTGATACATAGCACCGCTGGCTTATAAAACAATTTTATTATATCAAGTTTATAGCGTTCACCCAAATATATCAGAAATAATTCATCAAACAGTTTTCGTATCTATATACCGAACACTAATAAATAAGCAAAAACACAACGAAACATTGTGTAGCAATGCAATTTTATATTCGTCTATAAATCGTTTGTTCTTATTCCGACAAAGAGCTCCCGAACTATCGTGAGTCGTCTCATATCACTTCCCATAAAAATGTTTTATGTTAGTGGCTAATAAATGACGTCGGCAAATTCAGTAAGACAATATGAGGAGGCTGTGCATCCGTTTCTTTTATTCCCTCCCCTAGTAATCATTGTTTCGGCTGAGGGGCGCCAACAGACAGACTGCTATAGCTAATATTCCCCTTGTTTTCTCTTTGCCAAACAAAACACCATGTATGTATGTATAATTGGAATCGCTTGTACATCTATACATATACCTATATAATTACACAAGTCTGCAACAAAAATGCTGTCTGGATGTTTCAACTGATTTCTATGTATTTAGCTGTTCTGAAAACTAAAAAAATACTCAAAAAATTCCAGAACGTCAGGTTATTTTGCAAAACGCAAAATTTTATTATAAAAAGGGGGTTTTTTGGGCTAACTTTAAGTCATAATGAAGATGTGAGTGAAGAGCAAGGTGAACGATTTCACCAAGATATTAAAGAGATGGAAAAAAGATACCAGGGAAGATGGAGCGTCTCAATGATGGCAGACTACTGTTGGACGCTTCAGAGAGACATTCCAGATGCTTCCTACAAGCGAAAATTTATCAAAAAGAATCTCACTGGGAAAAAGAAATGTGTTTAGTGCTTACTAATAAATGTATTTTAGTTAAAAAAACAAGTTTTGTTACGCAATTATAAATTTAAAAAAAAAATGTCATTTATCTTTTATTTTAAGATGATAACTTGTTTAACATAGATATCCACATTGTCAGAAAAGGTGACGTTTATGACAAAATGAAAGTCATTTTCGAATTTAGCACACCCAAAATCTTAAGAATTACGCAAAAAAAACCAAAACAGCTCTCAATTTTTTTTTGCAGTTTTGGTTTACTTATCTGTATACCTGTATAAAAGGAGAAACTGACTGATCTATCAACGCACAGCCTTAACTGCTGAGATTAGAAACTTGAAATTTTGACAGTAGTACCTTTTATAACGTAGGCGGCTGCCTACGCCCTAAACCTACACCTAAACCCTTTCTTAGTATCCACTAAGGAAGGGTTTTTCAATATATAAACGGAGAAACTGACTGACTGTCTGATCTATCAACGCATAGCCTTTTTTTTATCGTGAAAATTCCTTATGGTATCCCTCGCCCGGGGAAGGCGAGGGGGACTGCCGGACTCTTACCAGCTAAAAACCCACAGTGTTCCTCCTCCTGACCGTCGGCCGGGGTTGAGGGATTCTCATAAGCATGCACTGCAATCCTGGATCAACGCACAGCCTAAACACCCGGAGTTGGAACTTGAAATTTTGACAGTAAACGAAATTACGTAATTCCTTCAAACCTCGTGATGTACTGCTGACAGAGATCAACACTGAACGGGATTATTTTGGATTCAATAAAAAAAAAATACAAGAAGTAAACATGAGATGTTTACTTCTTGCATTTTTTTATTGTGTTCTTAACGTGAGGCATTTTAGCGCTCCGAGTGAATTGCGCGGCCACCGCTCGCCGCGCGGTGTTTATTGAATCCAAAAGAATCCCGTTCAGTGTTGATCTCTGTCAAATGTACATCACGAGGTTTGAAGGAATTACATGATTTCATTTACACTCTGTATAGGTACCTTTTATAACGTAGGCATTCACTAAGGAAGGATTTTTCAAAATTCCTACTCTAAAGGAGATGAAAAAAATCACGCAAGCGAAACTGCGGGCAAAAGCTAGTATACTATATAGGGTGATAAAATTTTATGAACTCGCGTGAAATTAAAACGTACTGTATCGGTGGCGACTAACCGCATGTTTTTTTTGTGTTATTTAGATAAATACCTATTCTGCAGTTGGGATTGCTGGTCGTACAATGTATTTTATAAAGTGTAGCTATAGGTTACCTTTAGAATCATCACACTAAACATCATTTTATTATCACGTTAACGGTGAAGGAAAAACATCGTGAGGAAACCTGCACACCTGAGAGGGCTCTATAAAGTTCTCGAGGGTGTGTCTAGTCCGCTATACACCAGACCGGAGTAGTGGGTGAAAGTATAAACCCTTCTCTCTGAGTAGAATCCCGTGCCCAGCAGTGGGACTGAAATGTGCTATGTTATGCACTTGCATATTAATCATACTCTCTTAGTTCAGAAAATATTGTAGGTAACTATTGCAACTTCGGTTGGTATAATATTTGCAGGAGAAGTTTGTTTTGTACATGCAAGTATACGAATAGGTAATGAACGTTAACGTTTAGTTGTGCAAAGTTCAATAACTGATCAAGCAGTACGGTTTTACACGTGACTGGATTGTGTTGATGTATTGTGTTTTAATTAAGTAGTATTTCGTCGCTTGTTCTATCACCGCGTAACTCGAAAAATAGTAGTTTTGAGTTATGCACGTCATTCGATAGGGAATCGAAAAACGCATCGTTTGACCAAGCACAATCAATGGTTAGATCCAATAGCAACGCGTTATTTTAAAAACAAAATCCACCGCGTATGTAATATTTTTTCCATCAAGCTATTTAAACAGCTAAAACAGCGTGTAAGTCAGGTGAAGTTTCATACTAAATCGTGTCGCGAAAGTGCTCCGTTGAAAAACCAAAATAAAATAGATAGTCGATTAAAAACAAGTATATGATAAGTAGAAAAAATTCAATTTTTTCTGCTCTCCCGAAATGTTAACTATTTTGAGTTACACGGTGTTAGAACTTAAGCGACGATTTGCAGCTCGTTATGAAAAAGTTCTTCCTGGGTACTACGGGCATTGCTGCGTTCCGATTTAGATGGTATGGATAACGTTGAAATTACAGGCACAGGAGACTTTCCAATTTCGTCTCTAAGGTTGGCAACGCACCAGCAATCCTCATGGTCTTAGGGTTGACCCACATCTGTCAATCTTAAATGAAATATTGCTTAGTCTTAAAAAAAAAGTTAAAGTAATAAGACTACTTGATTACTTATCTTTAAGTTTGCTGAAATAAATCTGAAGACAAAGAAAAATTCTTCAGTATCTAGCATTAACATAATGGTTCAATTCAATAAGTGAATTCACTTGATTGCGCAACGAAAGATCAAATAAGTACATACCATTTATAACTTGAAATAGAAGTAGTATATTTTCTTAAAACAAACTTGCAACGGGCGGTAAGAAGTTGATCGCAAATCCTACTAGGGTTGGCTGAGCGATAGCGGGTGTAAGTCAAAACCTACACTAAATAAACCAACATTATATGATTAAACTTTCCCCATTGTTTTCTGCAAGAAAATCTTAAAGAAAATAATGTGAAAAATGTCTAAGCATTCAAAAATCAAAGTACGTAGAGCTCTTGGCTAATTACTAACCGCGCGGATCATCCGATTCGCGAGGTTAAGCTGCGCTTTCCGCGGTCAGTCTGTGGGTGGGTGACCGTTCGTTACACATCGAGGCCTCTCCGTACTTCGGAGAGCACGTTAAACCGTGAGTCCCGGTGATCATACCTATGACAGTCGTTACGGATAGTCAGAAGGCCGAAAATCCGACAGCCAGACTAAGCTTAGGATATCGGTATTGCCCAGTAACTGGGTTACAGAGGTCTGATAACAGTCGCTCCGTGTAAATACTGGTATTCAGCCGTATCTGGTTAGACTGGAAGCTGACCCCAACATAGTTGAGAAAAGGCTAGGCAGAAGACGTATAATTCCTTTGTACCAATTAACATGGCCCAAACAGCAAACAATATACGTACGTATTTCTAAGTACATATGACTGTATTTCTGCTGACCATGTTTGGAAGATCAATCCATCCAGATTGATCGTACTTGGCGATTACAGATCATAGTATACAGTACATAAGTAAAGCCATCCCATCTCGTCTACGAATAACCACAAAAGTTAATAGAATTGCTTCTTTGTCAAAACTAGACAGCAATTTCAAAAATTATTACACTATTAAACTTTTATTTTCCGAAGAAACTTATCCACTATCGTTTCGAATCTGACACGTGGAACAAAGTTGCGTTCGCATGATTCAGGCACTTTGTCACACTCTATTGTTAGACCCCCCTCTAGCTTTAGTGAGATTGGTTTTACTCTTTTGCACCTAAAGTTATTGTTCTACGGCCACACGTCATTATTCAACGTCATATATCTCAAATGCTAGCACTTCGAGGGGATGAAAGTGTTTTCCATTAAACATCGATCCTCGTTTGGTATGTTTGGGTGGTTAAAGTTAGTGTTAACACATTTGTCTATGCCAGAGGCCCCCAAACTGAGGTGTAGAGCGAAAAAGCAATAAAAAAGCACACTGAGTTTTATAAATTTATTAATAAAATTCGAATTAAAATGAACCAAAATAATATTTTGTATGTAGGTACTTATTACATAAAGGTAAAAACTAATCAACAAATCATCTGTGTGTGCTGGTTATTCCTTTAATGGAAAGTCAAAATAAAGTCACGACCTGCTTAATTAATAAGATCTACTATCGTTGACATCTCACGGACCCCCAATTTTTTTTTCACTCATATATGGACCCCATTTAGGTCGTCGTCGACCCCTGGGAGTCGATATAGACCACTTTGGATAACACTGGTCTATGCGTTTAAGTTAGTATACAGAGAAATGTTGAATTGAATTGTTGCATTATTTTAACTAAAAGGAAATACATTGTTATTAACAAAAGCCAAAATGTCCTTTACCCGAAATTAATCATACATGAAAATGTTTAATTCAACGTTGTCGGAATAAACTTGATATTAATAGAAACTGCATATTAACCGGCTACCTGTTTCATTGAAATCTAAAATAATAAACCCACGATCTACACAACTATTCATGAATAAAAAACCTACGTATGCATAATAAAAACAATATGAAACCTAATATCGTTCCCTACATAGCTACGCAGGTGCTATGTACAGGGTACGTGATAAAAATTCAGTGCACATCGCGAAAAAATCTCTGAGTGAGAAAATATCCAAGATTCCATCCCCAATGTTTGCTCTTGGTGGTTAAGCTGCATCTAATGAAATCCCCTGTCAGGATACCCTTGCACCATATCTTAATTCGGACGTGTAGTCTTGATACTTTAAAAAAATGTTTTAAGATCCTGGCTATGTTGTTTTAGTGGTGAAACATTTTCCTTTTCGGAACTCAATCGGTATGAAATAATTTTAAATAATAATATTACATTAATTTTAGATTAGTACAATTCATACTGGACAAATTAACTGTTAAATACGCCAACGTAAAAGAGCATAAAAAAATTACAATATGAGATTTTACTGGAGATGAAAATATTTTAAAAAATTTAAACAGTTAAGATTTCTGCTAAGTAAAATATAGATTCGCAGAAATTTATGGAAAGTATCAAGACATTCCGACCCCTCTATCTGTATAAACACGTGGACACTGAGCATTTTCAGTGTTGTTACGTTTGGCGTCTATTTTGGGGCGCTATTCCGGACACGGAGACACTAATCTTCCTTATTTCATAAATATCCATTAACAGAATCATTTATTTAGGAAATATTAGGGGCATGCTGATTAGGGTATCAAGGAAAAATATTATATTACCAACAACATCTTGACACCTTGAGTTAATGTACCAATATAAGTAAATTTTTGAGAGAGTCAGCAACAAGAAAGTAATTACAGATACATTTTCTTCAAAATGTTGTTGTTCTTTTCCTCGAATTCAGTAAATTTTGATCGGCGATATTAACCAAACAAAAGATAAGGCCCTAATTCAATCAGGGTGGCCAATTCAAACTTTTGTGCGGCTAAGGGCGCTTCCTAAGAAATCTTCGGGCGTAGCCAAGTGTACATATCTTTGAATAAAACCCCCTCTTCAATTGAACAATGGGACGGTTCAGCCTAGTGGACATATAACGCTTGACCAATTTTCTTTTGTGCGAATGCCTACGATTGGAGAATATCAAACGGGGTACCCAGACAGTGTGCTGATTGAGCCTCTTTTTTTGTTGAAAAACCATTGATTTTGACAAATTCACTGAACACAGGGTTATAGCCACTTTGAAAATCAGAATGTGTGACACATGTGTGACTTTTGATTTTTACGTAGCGATGCTCTTTAGGGGCACTTAAAGATATTTTTAAATCACTTAGCTCTGTCATTTGCAACAAATGTGATGTTAAATCTTTTTGTAACATATCTATTCTGATTTTAGATGGAATATTTTTTCGTGTGTTTGTAAAATCTTAAAGTAAGTCCAACGTTGTCAAAACTAAGACATACAGGAATACGTAATTATTTAGGTAGGAACTCACGTTATTCTACTTTCATTCTTTTTAGTGCATCTGAAGGAAATGCCAGCAGTGATAGCCTAGCAGTTGAGCGCTTGCCGTGCATGAAGGTCTGAGTTCGATCCCGGTCCGTACCAATGACTTATCTAATTCATGTGCGGATCACAATTTGATTACCTATCACTTGCATTAACGATGAAGGAAAAACATCGTGAGGAAACAAGCACACCTGAAAGGCTTTATAAAAAAAGTTCTCGACGGTGTGTGTAGTCAGCCAACCCGCACTAGGCCAACGTGGTGGACTAAGGCCTAAACCCTTCTTATTCTGAGAAGAGGCCCATGCCCAGCAGTGGGACAGTAATGGGCTAATTATGTTATGTATGTATTAAGGAAATGATGCTTCTCAACACGTAATTTGCGGCAGTTATCTATGTAATAACAGACCAATCAACAGAAACAAACAAAAAACTATCCCACTATTGATCCCTCTGTAGTGGAATAGGTGTCTAATTACACATGACATGTTCACCCCCTCTTTATCTTCAAGAGCAAGTTAAGCCTTGTCTTGGCAGATATCAGCAAGCGACTTAATTGGCTTTTATGGCGTACTGAACACCTTAACACAATGGTGAGAGGGGATGAGGAGTTACGTCCAACAATTACTAGGTGTGTCGTCTCCATCGTACATTTTGTTCTGTATAAAATTAATCAGGGAATATTTATCCGTATGCCTTTATGTAAAAACTTATGTAAAAACGTTGTTTTAATATAATATACCATCAGGCCTGTATTCTCCGAAGGGTTGGACAGAGATGTTTAGTAACACCCTAATTTAGCCGTTATGTTTAAATCCCATGTAATAGGGGGCGAGCCTATTGCCATCAACCGGGCACAAATTCAAACTCCGGTGTGCCACCACGAAAAAACCCAATAACACTTTGCCCGACCCAAATCGAACCCAGGACCTCAAGATCAGCAGTCGCGCTTGCCATCACTAGACCAACGAGGGAGTTTACGTTTCTTTAGGTAACCGTTTTAAGAATATTATTACATATTTATATTTAATAATATATTTTTTTATATGAAGCCCCACACTAGGATTTCTCCTGTATCGTGGGTGCGTTTACAAACACAAATCTTCACACGCACAAACATCCAGACCCTGAACAACTATCTGTAGGCCATACACATATTTGTTCCGTGCGGGAATCGAACCCACAACACGTAGCGCAGAAGCCGATCGCTCAGCCACTGCACCAAACGTGTCGTCATATTATACGTAAGTTGTCTTTTTTATCAACATATCAGTGGCTGTGACGTCAGAGACAGCGGTTGGTCGATTGCCATCCATGCAGGAGGCTCTGAGAATGACAAGGGCCCGCAGCTCTGACTTTTAAAATTCATGTGCTGATCAGAATTTGATTATCGCTTGCGTTAACGGTAAAGGAAAACATTGTGAGGAAACCTACACACCTGTGAGGGCTACAAAATGTTCTCTATAGTATTTGTAGTCCGCCAACCCGCACCGGGCCAGTGTACCTACATCCTTTTCATTATGAGAAGAGAACAATGCTTCAGTAAGCAGTTAGTACTATGCCATTGTTTATGTTTAAATATAATCAACAATCAGCTCCTACACATCCAGTGCTGACCAGGACTTTATCTCCCTTGCAAGATAGGCTTATGCCCAATAGTGAACAATGATATGCTGTTGGTGATGAATATGGAAGATTGCTCAATAAATAAGTCGTTGCATGAATTCACCTACAAATCGATTAAAAATCGTTCAATAAGATAAAATAGCCATCGCCAAATCGGCTACTACAATCAATTTCCGTAGGAAACAATCTTACGCCAACAAAATAGACTTGCCAACCCACATTCCAAGAATTCGATAATTTATAGCCACAAATAGAAAATAACTGTTTCGGCGCTGAACCATCTAATTTTCAACATTGTAGCACCGTGTATTTATTTCCGTGGGCTTTGTTCTTCTATCCGCGAATTAAGCTGGATCCGCGAGTCGCCGAATGATTTATACAAGCCACGCTCATCCCGCTTTATTTACGACTACCGTTCTACAGAATAATTACAGGGCGGTATAAACGTTGCAGATGTAAAAAGGGATTACCCTTTAATGATTACGGCGTAATTGCGCAAAGAAAGTTGAGAGAAAAAACGTTTTTATTCACCTTCAGCTCTCGAATTAAACGTTGAAACACCGCTAAGTTAAAATGAATAAAACTTTTTTTTATATTATTCTAGATAGAACCCATTCTCGCTTTAATCTCAATTGAAATTATGTTAGAAGAAAAAACCAATTTAATATTTTCGCATCAAAGCTCGCAGCGCCGAAAAACATAAACATTTTCTACATGCGTTAACAAAAACAATGGAAGAGCGATACCCAAACATTTCTGTTTATGTTTTTCACAAAAAGATAAAAAAACAACTTTAGGTAGGTACCCGGTTGGCCGCATTCAGGCGGGTTACCGGGTAGCCGGGCATTGTTAGCGCGATCAGGGTCTATTCATGCTTCCCCGGGTAAACAGAAAGCTTGAAAACATTCAAATTAGTCTATTGTGATTTATTTTTCTTGCCATCACTGAATAATACGCTTAAAGTTCAATGTCATGAATTAGGTTTTAGGTAGGTCATTATTTTTGTGCTAAACCTGGGTCTGTGTTCTTTTTATTTGATAAATCGTACCTAACTATGATAAATGGTTTCGACCTTAACGTATTTCCTTCAATGTACGATATTTTCTTGTTGAAAATATACGATTTGGCTTCTTTTTTAGGGCGAGGTTACCATTGTCAAATATTTTTAACTGAAAAATAATTTTGAAATTTTGACAACTGTTGTATAGAATGTCTGTCAAAATGTCAATCAGATATGGTTATTTAACGTTGATAAAGTCGACTCGATTAATACCATCGATAAAGTCTATGGTATTAATACTATAAAATGCTATCAATAAGCATGTGCTAATAATGCTAATAATATATCAATAAGCATGTGCTAATAATAACTCAAATGTTTGATTTACGTTACCAATTTCGCGACGCTTTTTTCAATAATTTTGTTCACATACATTTTAAACGTGTTTCCTTAAAGGCGAACTTTAATAAAAATCGTATGTTTCATTGGTGAACAAAAATATTTTCAAAACGCAGATTTTTCCGAAACAAACCAAAGCTTCAAAGAAAAATATTCCAAAAATCCGCCTGCAGAAACTGCAACACTGGTTTAAAACAAAACAAACAGTTTCCCAGCGATTTCACTTCCAAATCGCGGTAGCGACACATTCGAAATAAACTAAACCTTTAGGCAAGCAAAATTCATTGCTTATTTTCTATCTATTGGAAGAAATTCCATCGCAGTTTGCAATTCATAGCGGGAGCATCGAGTGCATTAGCTGGCGCAACTCGACGCGGGCATGTAATCGTATTTGCATTATAAATTTGTTCGTACACCTAATGGCCTCCTGCAACTGAGGGTAAACAAGCCGCGAGCAATGGAAACACTTGCGGTATTGGGAGTGATAGAACTTTACCGTACGACAACCGCTGCGTCGTTTGACTAGCACACCATTCGGACTCAAGTTGCCCGTTCTTAGTTTGAATATGAGCGTTGATGCAATTATGAGATAGTTTTTAACCGACTGCGAAAAAAACGAAAGCAGAGTTTCTCAAATCGACGAGTGTGTTTTTTTTCAATCTCTTGATACAATTTATACTTGACTGGTTATACGTGGTCCCAAGATTGATTTGTGTATGTATTTTATACCATTTTTTTTATATAGAGTGTATGATTATGAGTTTATTAGGGAGTACCTACATGTTACCCTCACAGATGTTGCTTTATTTTTTCTATTCATATAAGCATAATCACGATCAGCCCATTACTATCCCATTGCTTGGCACTTCTTTTCAGAATGAGAAGAGTTTAGACCTTAGTCCTATTCATATAAGAAAGGTTTTTTTTCTGTTATTCGAATAAGAAATTCTTATTCTTTAACAAGACGATTAATGTCTTAAAGAAACACTTAATAAATAATAGCATCCCTAAAGACCTCTTTACCCAAATAACTTAGATTGATGAGTAGTAATGACTAGCAAGTATTAAAATGGATACCTATCTAATCAATCATTACTGAAATCTGGAGACGTCAAAAAATTTCAAACCAACTTGAACTATTAACTATTGTAAGTTTAACTACCTACTTTTAACACGATTATTTATCATCAGTTCTTATAATTTAAATAGCCTGTTCTCTCATACAATATACCGGTGTCCCAAATCAAGTGGTCATGGTTTTTTGGACAGACTAAATTCTTATTATTGACCATATTGATACTATCAACAGGTATCATAAAAAAATATACTTTTTCGCAATTTTGTCACCGGGTCAGAGCGAGTTCACATACACAATATTCCAAATCCAGTAAAAAATACTGGATCCGTTATTTTTATCGTATCCTGCTTGCCAGATACGACGCAGGTACAGATGTGAACAACACATCCAGTATCGGCGGAATAAAATGAAGTTTCCTTTAAGTATCTAAATTAATTTATTTTTCGGTATACACAACTTTTTTACTATTTTTAATATTTGGAAAACTCTGTATATAAAGCCCATAGGCACGTTTGCGTTATAAATCTGCCGCACATGATCACCTTGCTTACTTTTATTTAGTTTATCTACAACGAAAGACTAAAAATCCGCTCGGATTACTAGCGTTTCAGTCTTCTAAATAACATCACATTTTCTTACGTGACTATTATGTTGCTACTATAAGATAACTTGGCTTGTTTGGCAAATTACGTCTATTGCAGCTATACTTTAATGCAAGAGATCTAATGAATTAGCTAGTGATGTAGATGGACATAACATAAAGGTCGATGAAAAAGATGATCAGCATTTTTTAGTATTAGTTTATGATGGAGGGGTTCAAGGCTAATCACCAACCACGCGGATCATACGAATTGCAAGGTTAAACTGCGCTTGCCGCGGTCACTCTATGG
Organism: Amphipyra berbera; assembly: GCA_910594945.2. Classification (NCBI taxonomy): domain Eukaryota; kingdom Metazoa; phylum Arthropoda; class Insecta; order Lepidoptera; family Noctuidae; genus Amphipyra; species Amphipyra berbera. The sequence goes on along the minus strand of OU343122.1, from coordinate 8,394,860 downwards.
ATGAGTGACCATTCGTGACACATCGACACCCCTCTGTGCCTTTGAAAGCGCATTAAACAGTCGGTCCCGGGTGTCATACGAATGCCTATTACAGTCGTTATGGATTGTAAAGCCCGAAAGTCTGACAACCGGTCTAACATTAGGATATCGGCATTGTCCAGAAACTGGGTTGCGTTGATCTGATGGCAGTCGCTCCGTGTAAAATACTGGTATTCCGCAGAAAATGGTTAGACTGGAAGCTTGAAGTGGCAACGAGGTAAAAGAAAGAAAGTCTCAAAGGGGAACTATTTGCGTATATTTTCTATTACCACGTTCCTTCTTAATAACTAAATAATATTACTGATTTTATTTTAATCGAATTTTAGGACAAAGTACAACAAAGAAAATAAACGACAAGCGACAGCTGACAGCTAACAAGAAAACATTAGATATCATTAGTAATAGATAATGCGTTTATGTAAGTTTGTTGTTTAAGGTTTATCTATGTGTGTTCTATGTATATTGGTAAAATGTCAAATGGAAAATAAATATGATGTTCGTTAATTGTGGAGTGTATTTAACAATTTGTTGTGCAAAACAAATAAGCAGTGCTAACCACTACAAGCTGACCCCAACACAATTGGGAAAAGCTAGGCGGAACTATTATGTTGCGACTATAAGACGACAAGCCAACGCAGGCTAAGGTTTAGCAAGTGACATCCATTGCTCCACTTGTATGCAAGAGATGAATTAGCTAATTATAAAGTACGATACTATTGTCGCAAAAAGATGGATTAGTCACCAAATTTTATCATTAGTTTACGATGGAATACTACGTATAAACATGATGAAACTATACCGGACATTACATTATTTATTTATGTATAATTAATGTAATTAATAACTTAAAGACCATTATCCAAGCTTTGACAACAATAATACTGGATTATGACTGCGTAATGCTGACATTAACTGAATACTTAAATGATAGGATATTTTGATAGGATAATATTTTAACGATATTTAACACAATACGGGGTGTAAACGAAATCATGTATTTCCTTCAAACCTCGTGATGTACTGCTGACATAGATTAACCCTGCATGGGACACTTTTAGATTCAATAAAAAAAAATACAAAAAGTAAACATAATTAGCCTCGCGGTCATTTAACTCGGGGCGCTAAAATGCCTCATGTTAAGAACACATGTTTACTTTTAATAAAAAAAAAAAAAAAGGTATCCCGTGCAGAATTAATCTATGTCAGCAGTACATCACGAGGTTTGAAGGAATTACATGATTTCGTTTACACCCTGTATAATTAAACTTTCGGAAAAATTAAAAAGCACTGATTTTTCTCGCGCCCACCCGATGACTACGATTTATGCTGATGATGATGACGTCATTTAGAGCATATGTTGTTATGTGTTATTTATTACACGATATTTTAAGTTGGACTGTCTTGTTGGTCTAGTGGTCGCAAGCGCGACCGCTGATCGTGGGGCCCTGGGTTCGATACCCATGTCGGGCAAAATGTTATTGCGTTTTTCATTAGGAATGTCTCAGTAGCAGCCTGGAGTTTAGATTTGTGCCCGGTTGATGGCAATAGGCTCGCCCCCTATTACATAGGACTTAAACATAACTGGCGAAACGAGGGTGTACTATAAAACACCTCTGCCGTACCCTTCGGGGAATACGAGGCGTGATGTTATGATGTTATTTTAAGTTGGAACATAAATTATGTTGTCTCATACATAGTAAAAAGAACTTATTAATAAGTGACATGAAAGTTTTAGTTTGCAATCAACAAAAAAAACATTACGAGATTAAAAACACTGGAATCGCCTTTATCCAAACATACAAAAAGGTCATCAACCAACACAACGGTAATTTCATCTTAAAATAGCCATAAGATGCCTCACGAATATAATATCTTGATATTTATAGACATGGTTGCTGTAGTTAAGCCATGCCATTCGCATCGTCGAGATTGTTGGCACAGGGCGGGTTGCGGTCAGCCCCAAGCCCGCAGCCATTTTACAAGTGGTTGTTACGGTGTTATCCTCAGAATGCTGGATTGTACACATCGTATAATTAATAATCCTTGAGATACTCGGTTATTATGGACGATTACACCTAATCCCTTTGAATTCAAGGTGAGGTATGAGAAAAATAATTGTAAGACGCTAAGATTGTGCCCAAGTTAATTAGCAATAAAAGTCGGGTTCAAGATATTTTGTATTACGACATAGGTTATAGCACAATATTAAAAACAGACTTAAAAGGCGAACCGATACCGAGTCCTTTTCCATAAACCAAACTAGACAGAATTGTCATCACTAAAACTAAAAGGCGACCACAAATAAAACAAGTAAGGAGGTTCGCCACAATTGCAATAGGGCTGTTCCAGACTGATACATTCATTTCTTCGTAAGATCTTTGTACAACGTTATTATTCGCTACATTTTAAATAATGGTAGCTAGATGCTATGAGTGCTTATTATGATAAGCACTATTACTAAGAATAGTACACGTTGAAGTGACGTGTGTAAAAAGTAAACTTAGCGAAAATATATTTTGTGAACAAGCATAAAACAACTAGGTATTTATTTTAACAGAACAGTTACTTGCACCCAGACAGCATTAACCATACATTTCACGCGAAATATATCATTTCAAAAGAAAAATCTCTTTCATAACAAACACATTAGGTGCAAACCTTGTTAGGGGTACAAAAAGGTAAGAAAATAAGTTAAGTACGTATCAGACACACTACTAAGGTCCCGTAGAGTAACAACAGTATAACTTGAGCTCTCACGTCATATATTTTCTATAAAATCGTGGGCCATTCATCATCGGCTGTATACATATTATCCGGATAAGTATTCAATCCAAGTAAAATTAAAATTGAAAGTTCAAATCTTAATTGAAAATTCTTATTCAGTGTTTGTCAAGTCTTTTTTAGATTATTTATATTCAAAGTAAAAAAGTTAGAAATGATCATCAGTGGTCACATCTAGCTGTAATATATTTATGGAGGAACAAATAGACGATAGACTAATATTATGAAACTAAAATGGCTCCATTCTTACCATTTGACTACAGAACCCTAAAAAAACACTGTCTAAGTACGTCGAAGTGTTTGTAGCGGGAGAAAGAAGCTAGGTCATTAATGCACCCTCCGTGGTACCCTCACATTCAGATAAGTAAGTTAAACAACTTTATTTGATGTTCGCGTCAGTGGACGACGTCATGACACTAGGGGACAGCCAGACGCGATAAACCTTGGGCACTGAATTATGCGACCTCGCATTTGCGTGCCAGAAGGAATTTAGAATCGTATGCTTTTTTCTTGTGGGGTCTTTATGCGTTTTGACTTGCATTAGCTTTATTTATGAATAAGGTCTAATTTAAATTAGGGTTTGCACCCCTGTTTGAATGGATTGAGATTGAATGTAGCTAATTTGATGCAAAATAGAACTAATTGTACCTTTAGTGCCAGAAAAAAAATATGTTCTACGAATTATGATATTTTTTACATTTGCACACACATTTTTTACTCATAGCACACATTTATCAGAAATCAATTTACTGCCGCAACCGAAAAAAATATTTTACAGAAAATTTCTATTAAAACCGAAAAATAATCCACGCAGTAATTTTCCAAAACTGGAAAATATATCTAAAAAATACATTTAAAAAATATTCTGGTTTTGATCTATAGGTCGGAAAAGGGTTTTTCTGCGTGAAATTTCTCAGTAGCAGCCACGAGTTTGGGTTTGTGTCCGGTTGATGGCAATAGGCTCGCTGCCTATTAGATGGGACTTAAACATAACGAAGAAATAAGGGTGTTATTATACATCTCTGCCCAACTCTTCGGGAAATACAGGTGTGATTCTAAGTTTTGCAGTAGTTTTGAAAATGTTACTCTAAATACACCCCGATTACAACAAACGACCGCGATATTTAAAGTTTCATAATGCACAGTGATACTCCACATCTAACTGCACTATTACCAACATACAGGTATAATTTTCAAACCTGCACAATTTCCGTGCATTAACAAAAGTACCGACGATATAACGACCTCGTGCTCCCAGCAAATGGATCGCTCGCTGGATAGCCTATTGCCATCCAAACTGAGCCAGCTCTGCATAGAGACAATAGTTCTTAAAGCGGCACTCACTTAAAACGTCCCATTTAGTCCCACAAAGGAACTTTTACGATTGCACTTTCTACAATATGAGTTTGTGAGTCGTCATTAAGTAAATTCTTTGGTGGATATTGTCATGAAAATGTGATGAGAGGAATTTCTTTAAAAATGTTGGTAACTACTGTCGTAACTTAAGGTATAAACGTATTATGTCTCATGTAGTTTGTTAAATTAGACGTATATTTATTTTATTAACAAAGCTTTTTAACAATTAGGTAGATAGGTATTTTTTTACCCAATGTACCTATGGAAGCAAGGCGTCATGTCAGCAAATACAATGGATGCCATATAATCGAAAATTTTAAAGAAAATTTAATAAAAGAATTTAAAACAATTGTTACCGTCCTTTCTAAAACAATCTACTCAGATACAAAATGTTTCACCCGATTTAAACTAATAACAACAGCAGATATAAATGGAGGGCCTACAGAATCTAAAGCTTATCCCAAAATGTCAAAATAGAAAAGAAAATGTTTTAAATACACGATTGGAATAGGCACATGAATTACATAATTTACACGCGCGATGTCAGTGTTGCGTCCCAATCACTTTTCAACGGGGCTACGGCTGCGGCCGCCAGATGGCGCTCCGAAATCCGCGGTAATCCCGAATTTATTATCTGTTTGCAACCATTTGCCGTTGCGATGCAATCCGACGAATTCCACGGGCGAAATGAATGTGAGCGAATTCGCACCGATGCTGTATTGAAAAGCGGTTATATCTGCACATAGAATGTAGTGCAAGTTGCGAAAATATTTGTAATCGCGCTAAATTGCGACCCATACAAATACATGGAAAATTGTCCTGGAATGTTGTGGGAAATTGTAATAAAACAGTTTTACTTTGCTTTATTGCCAATATCAATTTTAAAAAGGGAACCTAGAGATGTCCATCGCAAAATAAATATTAAATCATTTTGAAATATTGATGTGGAAATTCCATTGACAGATTTGAATTCCATGACAGCATAGAAAAAATCTGGATAAAACTTTATGAATACGACCGTTTTTTTTAAATGTAATATTTATTTTGAAATGCTAAGTGTGCCGTTCTGCATGGAAATTACAATTGATCGCCGTAAAATAGTTTAGTAGGTAGGTAATCGTCGCGCTTTGAATTTTGACCCATTTATTCATATTTTTACGTCTCCGCTTTGCATACTTAAGAAAATCACAGGCAATTTAAAACACAAAGTACTTTTTCTATTATTCCCATCGACTACACTCTCAGACACTTACGTAAAATAAAGTTTCCGACCTAATGCTAAGAAAACACATTACGAAGACAACAGAGCAGAATACACTCATGATTTTAGCAGTAAGGATCTACCAAATTCCGCTAAGACTCCTCAAAACGAGGATTAAGGTTACTAAGTAACAATAAACAGCTGAACACACTTGTAACATCACGTTTAGCAGTTCTACCGTACAATAAGTGTGGCAAGTGGGATTTTAATCACCTGCATTGGGCCTGACACAGATGTGCCTGCAAATCCGCGGTAAGCCGGGACTTAGTTCACGCTGTTCATGTAATCACGCCGGTTGAATTATCGTCCGTTTTAAATACAATTGTTTCGTGTTGCGATTCTGCTTCATATTGGGAGACAATGAGAAAAAATTATAGTTGGATGTTTGTAATAGCAAACTGATTTGTGAACATTTATGTGCTGATGCCTGTATTAAACGTACAAACATATTGCATTTTTATAAGTACTTGGTTTTAACTTTGGTATTTATATAATTTTACTCATGTTCATAATAAATGTAATTTTTTTGCGTGTAGAATTATATAAAAACTTTTACTCTATTTATGGAACGATAAAATAAAATGTAAACAACATTTGACTAATCTTAATAAATATATTTTCTGTGAAATAGATGAAAAATTCGAGACTTACTTGAATAAGAAGTTTTTCAAATATAGATTAACATCACACAATGTTTTTTTGTTAGAAATTAATGTTATGAAATATTTTACAGTAATATCTCTATTAAGAGTAGTCAAATGTTGTTTATATTTATTTTTTCGTTCCGTCCGTGAATAGGGTAACAGTTGTATATTTTTTATAAATAGGTACATTTCTTTAAAAATGGTGTCACCTTGCATTCGTGAAAGCAGTTTAAAGATCTACTTGTCGTTTATGATTCAATAATGTAAGAACGTATCCACGCATCTACTTGGCAACAATGACGTCAATATTAGAGCAGGTTGAGGAGTATTCAGCCATAAATCTCAACCTACACTACGCCACGAATGATTTATACACTTACTTTTGAAATGTCCTGTAACGAGCCTAGCCTAGAAGATAGATAGACGCAGTGCTCCTAAAATTTGAACTCCAAAATTGGTATGTTGCGTGTAGGGAAATTATATTGAAGTTAAACACGCTGATTCAGATAGGATATTTATATATTTAATTATACATTTGCACAAAAAAAAAATTATACAGAGGCGGACTTAATGCCTTAGGCATTTTCTACCAGTCGACCTTAGGGTGATGCAGAGAAAACATGGTAGATGCGCTAAAAAGAGTTATGTCACTTGATATGATATTAAAAATAAACACAGAGATAAGTGAACATTTTTGGCAATAATATTACCTACATACATATTATATATGGATATCTGGAGTCGATAGATATATAAATACTCGAAAACAAAAACTGATTGACAGAATAATTGGCTGACGCAGCGACGCCCAGGACAATTGGCGTATGTGTGCTAGTAACTTGAAGTTTGGACAAGGATACATTTTTTGAATAGTCAACTTATAAGGGAATCAAAATAATTATTCTAAACCGCTTATTATGCGGAAGATGTCGTCGTCGTAAGCGAATTAATTAAAATTTTCACAAACCTTGTTGGTCTAGTGGTGGCAAGCGCGACTGCTGATCGTGAGATCCTGGGTTCGATCCCCAGGTCGGGCAAAGTGTTATTGGATTTTTCCGTGTGGAATTCCTCAGAGGCAACCCGGCGTTTGGATTTGTGCGTGGTTGCTGGCAATAGGCTCGCCACTTATTATATGGGACTTGAACATAACGGCGAAATGAGGTTGTTTTTATACACCTCTGCCCAACCCTTCGGGGAATACAGGCGTGATATTATGTTATGTTTACACTAGCTATTTCTACCAGCTAGTACACATTAAGCGCTTTGAAGCACGCGCTTAGGTAACGCGCGTTGTTAGATATGAGTTAATAGCATAGAGCGTATAAGGTCGCACTCAAATGCGTGCTTTTGGCCGAGCGCCAATCAAGCGCGCGCTTCAAAGCGCTTAATGTGTTCTAGCTGTAATCATCAAAAATACGTTGACCTCTAAAAAACTTGCTCTGTAGGTATATCATATCCAACATTTCATAAACCCAAACATATAAAGCTTCAAGTTAAAAAGAAAAATATTAAAACTATATTTTACACTACAAGTCATTTCAATTTTAATATTTCAATATTTATGTGCTCAGTTTTTACCTTTATTAAAATAACAATATAGTGTTTATACAGTGCATCTGCGATCCAAGTCCCTTATACCCGATATTGCTTGGAGATGCAGTAATCCAACACCTGAGACTGCTGTGGGATTAAAACGAAGCAGTATGGCGGTAGTATGAACTCCTCGCCACAAATATGTACCTACAAGACGTCGATTGCATACTAAATTCAGTGGTGGATTAAACCAGTTATTCCTTAACACAGGGATTATTAGTACCTCCTTATTAAGGTACTAATTTATGTGTTGAATGTAGATACACCTACGAAATATGAAAATAATATCTAATACCTAATTAAATACTTAAAATTGACAGTCGTTACGGGTAGTCAAACGCCCGAAAGTCTGACAACCGGTCTAAGTTTAGGATATCTGCATCAGTAACCTGGGTGGCGAAGGTGTGATGGCAGTCGCTCCGTGTAAAATACTGGTATTCAGCCGTAGGTATCTAGTTAGAATGGAAGCTGACCCCTACATAGTTGGGAAAAAGCTAGGTAGAACGAAGAAATTATGAATTTACACATTAAATTATATTTTTCAATTAGTTAAATCTATACAAGGTTAGTCGGAAAGGGGGTACTAAGCCGCGGACCACGTAACGTATCACTGATGACTATTTTAAAGCAAGTGTTAAAATTTCAAAATTCGATAATTTTTATTTGCATGCAACATTATTTTTATTTAAGTTTTTTTTAAAAAGACATACCTGCTTTAGTTATGAATTCAGAAAATTAATTTTCTAATCCGTGACCCCAAATATGACCTAAATTGTAAAAATAGCTGATCATGGCTATGGATAGATAGATTTTAGCATATTTTTTACGAAATCTTTGAAAAGATATTTCTCTTAAACTATCGAGTTTTGGGGAAAGTTGTAGAACAAAAGTTATCCCTTATTATGGGTACTTCAACACCCTTTCGGCTTAGTACCCCCTTTCCGACTAACCTTGTATAAAAATATAAGTATATTAAAGCATTTTAAAATTACAGAACTGATGTTGTTTTCGAAAAAAGTAAGTATCCTCTGGGAATGTATTCGTGAATTACTTACTTATTATGTACCATTTTTAAATTAATGTTCAATTTATTTGTACCTTATTTTATTAAAGTGAATAAGTTATCACCTACTTTTAAATAAAGCAGTTGATTATAAAGGGCCCAGATGTTAATTTCCCCAGCCTTTGTCACTGTGACAAATTCAATGTAACAGAGATAATAAGGATAGGCATTCAAAGTCTTAAATCATTTCGTCCTCTGGCCATATTTCTGAGTATTATTCCCGCTATGTCCACCTTAAAAAATGCTCGCTTGAATCGTAAAAAAAATGCAAAGAACCTCCGAAAGAAAACATGGAATTTGTTTGACCTCGCCAAAAATTCGAAATTATTCTCTCAAAAAAGAAAAGATGAAACGAGAAAAATTGAATTACTATACGAATTTGAAATCTTTGTGATGTTTGTTTGTGGCAATAGAAATAAAAAAGCGAACGCATTAGATGTCGCACCCCCTAAAAAGGTGTCTCGTACACAAAGGTGAAATTCTCGGACCCTCCGCTTGCACTACTCATGAATATTTTAGTGACGTTCTTACGATACGTAAAGTGGTGAATATGCTCTCTGATAATATCGCCGACTTTTTGCCAAATAAAGTTATGTACATTTCCTGGATATGAGGACGTGGAATACCTGTTCAATAAAATCTAATAAACCTCTTTGAGTACGAATGAAAAAATAAGAATAATATAAAATAATTATTTTGAACTGCTCTACTCTTCGTTTTATCGTTCTTCAAACGATATTGAACCTTATTGTTTTATGTAGTACTGGAAATCTGTTCAGAAATCCTGATAATAAATAGTCATATCTGCTTATAGATGTCTTTGTCTCGCAAGATTTCTTGAGCATCCTCCTAATAAGTAGGTTAACTATATTGGATTTTCATTCGCATGCAAATACTGTTAGCTGTACATACATACATGTTCAGCAGATTTGTACAAGAAAGCTGTTCAAATATAGATAGGTCAGATCGTATATCCTTGCGACTGTATAGACAACCATATTGGAGTCGCTTTTGGTATTGCCAAAATTCTATTTTCTGTTATTCCTGGTATGTATAACTGAGAATTTGATATTTGAATATAAAATTGCAAGCTTAAAGGAAACATACAACTGGGATTTAAAGAATAAAACTGTGGGTTTGAGAATCAATTGAGAAATAGACAGTACAATCCCACCCATTCTATTTGATTTTTCAAAGGTTTTCTTTTGCCCTGTATTTATTTATGAGTGTTTCGTGTTTTATATAACACTAGCTGTGTCCTCACGGCTCCGCCCGTAGCCTATATTACTCAGTGATAAAGTAGCTTTCTAACGGCAAAAGAATTTTTGAAATCGTTCCAGTAGTTTTTAAGTTTATTCGTTACATACAAAAACACAAATCTTTCCTCTTTATAATATTAGTATAGATATGGATAACATCACGCCTTATATTCCCCGATGGGTTCGGCAGAGGTCTATAGTATCACCCTCGTTTTGCCAGTTATCTCTAAGTCATGGGATTTAGAGATAACTGGCCGAGCTTATTGCCATTAACCGGGCACAAATCCAGACTCCAGGATACTACCGAGAAATTCCTAATGGAAAAACTCAATAACACTTTGCCCGACCTGGGGATCGAACCCACTACCCCATGCTCAGCAGTCGCGCTTGCGACCACTTGACCAACAAGGCAGTCGTTTTACTCTTATTAAAATGCATAAAATTCCTTTTACTTGTTTTGGTAAACCTAATGTAATAAAAATCATGTCTATCTAGTCATTCTTAATAGAAAAATGTCCTATTTTGGTCTACATATTTTACAGTTCCAACATTAGTCACGTATTCAACACTTCGTCTAGTATTCGTATTAAAATCTTCAATCAAATCGAATACAACACACACTAAACAAGTACATAAAAAACCGCCCCATGTCGAGATCTCCTTTTTGATGTCGCTTCATTACACAACCACAGAACAATTTAACATTTTACAAGTAAAAACTGGTATTATGTGTCTTTGTGGCAATAATAACCCGAGTAATTAACCATTGAAGCTCAGGAAAATGGCTGGTAAACATTTTATGTTCAAAACTCTTGTGATTTTTCTTCTTAATCCCTCGTTATGCTGACCGCAATCCTGTTTAGATTTCATTGAATTATATTTTTATTGCTGTAGTTGAAAACTGGAATAGGAATTATATTTGGTTAACTGCTCAAGTACGTAAGGCTTAGAATTCATATTATGAATAGGATAGCATTTTTACTTGCAATCTTAACACGCGTTACTTAAATAATTTGCAAAAATTATCAAGCAGTCACGCACAAAACCAGAAACTAGCCAAAACACGGATAGAGAGAATCTGATTGTGTGTTCTGCCTAGCTTTTTCCCACCTATATTGGGGTCAGCTTCCAGTCTAACCAGATGCGGCTGAATACCAGTATTTTACACGGAGCGACTGCCATCAGACTTCCGCAACCCAGTTACAGAGCAATGCCGATATCCTAAGGTTAGACCAGTTGTCAGACTTTCGGGCATCTGACTTCCCGTAACGACTGTCATAGGTAATTCGTATGACACCCGGGACCGACTGTTTAACGTGCTCTCCAAGGCGCGGAGGGGTCTCGATGTGTAATGAACGGTCACCCATCCACGGACAGACCGCGGCAAGCGCAGCTTAACCTCGCAAATCGTATGATCCGTGCGGTTGGTAATTAGCCATGATTGTGTATTAGTCATAAATAGGTGACCATTTGTTACACATCGAGACCCCTCCGTGCCTCGGAGAGCACGTTAAGCCGTCGGTCCCGGGTGTCATACGAATACCTATGACAGTCGTTACGGGTAGTCAGAAGCCTGAAAGTCTGACAAACGGTTTAACCTTAGGATATCGGCATTGCCCAGTTACTGGGTTGCGGAGGTCTGATGGCAGTCGCTCCGTGTAAAATACTGGTATTCAGCCGCATCTGGTTAGACTGGAAGCTGACCCCAAGATAATTGGGAAAAGGCTAAGAGGAAGTGTATTAGTCATAAAGGAAGCTCCGCGTTGAAGCTCCGCGATAAACAAGAAACCAAGGAACCTATTGCACACTTTCTAATTAAGAAACTACCAACTCTTTTAATCAAGGCGGGCAAAGTCGGGCAAACGCTAGAACAAAGAAAATGTCCCAGTAAAAGAATATAACATTGATCACATACGTTAATTTAGCTCCTATATACAGGCCTGTTTAATTATTCATCTCATTAGAGAAGTTCTAGGCGTTCCTTTGTAGATAGTTGGATCGGGTGCACTGCCGATAGCCTAGTTCCAGACAAACTTGGGAGCTAAAGTTTTGAGAATATGTGTCCTACCAAACTTAATGTCTTCCAATTGAGAGTCAAAGATAATATATTCCGAGTATTTCAGAGTATTGGATGAAAACGCATTGTTCAACCGCTTATTGTTTTGACTATTTGAAAAGCAAATTAATAATGGCTATCATATTTTTGCTAGCAAAGAGAAAATCTTGAAAAGCTTGGATAAATTCTAAACCGTTTCATAATTCTGTAGCCAGAATAATTATGTTAGGGTGTATTGAATTTTGAACTAATATTTAAGCTGCATAAGTAAAATTAATATTATAGTATGACCAAAATTTTTTAAAGGACATTGAGTGTAAAAAAGAATAAATTTCACTGACGATTACTGCGCATTTCTGAACCCATTAACCCTTTCACAGTCTATATTTATTTATTCACGCTGTCAATTGCTCTTTTATTGAAATACATTTTGTTTAAAATCCAGAAATCATTATGACATTATGAGCTGAATAAATTTAAAATTCAAGTCTATTGAAATCAAAAATCACTGTGCGACAGAATTTTATACTTCGATATTCGCACAATATGATCTCCAATTTACTTAAACCTTGTTATAACTGAATTTTGTCCAGACATCACTATCGATATCAAAAACAAAACACGTGACCGTTCTATGCAACCTTCAATCAATTTAAGCGGAGAGCACTGTCAGAGTTCAGGCGGGCATAACATATCGTCCGTCGGGGACAGACGGACGGACGGGATAGTGGCGTGACGAGGGGAACGTCACTAGCATCCCAGTCAATTCTGTTTATAGCGATTCATTTGTTATATCGCACAATCACAATAACTTGGTAACGTGATCGCGTTGACTTGCTATTGTTTGGAAAAATGTTATTTATGGTTATACGAAAATCAAATTCATCACGTTTGATGGAATTCGTTTCGGATATTTTTTTTAATTTTCAATCACCTTCTTCTTTTCGATGTACGTACAAGTATTATTTTTAGAAGCGTTCGATGCATAAATAGATTCCCAATTATTTATGAAAATAATAAAAATCGAATTGTGATTTTCTTCAATTCCTAAATTGTAGATTTTAAGGATAATAAATTATAGCCCTATATAATATGGAGCTAAATCACAAATGAAATTAACAAAAAGATAGGTTTTCATTGAATATATATAAAAGAAATAAATCTTTAGACGATCTGATAGAAGTGAGATTAACCCCTTCAACAATCTCTTCTATTGTTACACTGAATTGGATTCATCGACTGTACTATAATTACAGTTGAAGCAGCTTTCAACGTCTCACAATAGATTACTCAGAACATTAATCTTGAAGCATTGAAAAGTGCACCGTTCAAACCCTTTGCATACCCTTCACGAAATCGCAAACCAATTTAGCGTGAAAACAGCGGGGAAGGAGTCGACAAGTTAGACGGGACAAAAGCAAACAAGTTCAATATCGTAGTGAAAGAACAATAGGGAGTGTGACGTGACAAATGACGTGCAGGTGTCACGGGCGTGTTATCGGCAAGCCGCAGCCACGAGACGCCGTGATTGTGAATACACTATGATTAAACGCCGTAAACTAGTACACACCTAAAATCTGAAGCGTGTTAAAAGAGCGAGAGATGGGTTAAATTTGGAAACTTCAACTGGGTTTTGGGATCAATTAGGAGTGAAAGAATAATAAGAATTGTGACGTGACAAATGACGTCAGGTGTCACGCGGCGTGTTATCGGCGCGCCGCAGCTGCGCCCTGCCGCGTTAGTGAATGTGCTATGATTAAAGAAAAATACGCCTAAAATTTTGTGGTGTCGAAAATCCTCAAAATGTTCGTATTTTCACACGTTCTTCGGCCTTTTAAGGCTTTTGTTGTATGTATGAGCAACGGATTAAATGAAAAACATAAGCTTACTCGTGTTTGTTTACTACATAAATACTGCTGTGATTATAATTTTCTCCAAACGTAGCGTTTTCAGTCTAAAAGAATCCATTTTGCTTTAAAAACTCTTCATTTTATCGTTTCAAGCAAATGCAGGCCCAATTTGCTAACTATTGTCATTGATCAATGACAGTAGGTAAGTCAATATTCGTTTTACCTACTTATATTCGTATACACGTATCTAGTCGACAAAGTAGTTACTGAACTGAAATTCAGCAAACAAAGCTGATAAATTATTAGTAGATCAATTCTCCAACTTAAGTACTCCAAAAGTGTATCAGATCCGTCAGTCCAAAGATAGCGTAGTTTCAAACGCCGCGAGCGAGCGTGACAAAATGTCATGCGGTCGCGACTTTCCAAACGTCAAGTTCCTTATCAGTGCGCTGAAATGAAGCAGTAAGTACAACCTTGGGGCTTCCTTGTTTGCAAACCTGTCCGAATGAGAATTAACATTGTGTAAATGCGATTTGTCGTGACACCATGACGTGACACGACCGGTTTAGATAAGTTGGCGGTAATGTTGTTATTATTGTAGCTTATCTGATGTGGTTTAGGTTTAAATTGTGGATTAAATAATTTATTGTTATTGTTTGAGAATATGTAAATAAGACAATGATTTAAAGCTTCAAAATTGGTTTATTATTTGGAATATACTAAAACAAGGTAAATAGAAAATATTAATACATCTAAATTATTATGACCGCAATGAAACGAAGTCACGTTGTCACTGTGAAAGTAGTTTGCACACAAGTACCTATGACGGCAATTGTGGTACCTTGCATGCAAGCTAATGTTTCAAGTACGCGAGATACTATTATATCCTGTAGCTTGCGTCCGCGTTACTTGCATAATGGAAACGCGCCTTTAATAAATACGAAGCTTACTTGTTTGCAAACTTGTTTGTTGAAACCCTACATCGTGTAAGCGTGATTTGTTGCGACACTGATGGTGTAATGTAATTGTTATTGCGACATTTATCTGAGCATAATTCAGGTTAGGGTTAGTCTTATTCCTGGTCCTTGTTTCTATTGAAATTAAACTAGTTTTACTGTGTGTCTCTTCGCAAGAGTGCTTAGATCTTAGTCAAAATGTCATCGCGTCAAGCAAAAATTTCGAAATTGATATCAATGTTAAAAGTTTCAAAATATCAGCATCATTATCAATAGCTACGGCTCTGAATAAAGCAATGAGCTTCCTTGTTTGGTAACCTGTCTGTGGAAATGCAAATATGCGTTGCGCACGGTCCGATCTGTCGTGATCAAGCCGCGAGTATGACGTATGGTGTATAATTATGTTGTTATTATTTTGGCGTACACCGCGCTCATATGGAATAAAAACATACGGGAACCATGATGTATGTTGAAAAGCATCAATTTTACTTTATCATAATCCATTACTCGTCAATATTTTATTACGTATCTGATCTATTCTGTAACATAGCCTATCATAGTCTAACTGTTACATATCGTTGGCTAAAAGTTTTAAACTGATAACTCTATCCGAACCATTTTACAGGCACGGTCGTCGGTAAGCTCCAATTATGAAATTAACGACTGTTTCGATATTAGTTAGTTTTAATTTGAATCTCCGCACAATCTTTTTTTTTTTTTTTTTTAAAAAACGTTGCCCCACACTAGGATTTCTCCTGTATCCACTCAACCGCCCGGCCCCCGCCGCCGAATTTCAGCCAACCGCCACGGACCGCGCGGTCTTGTTTATGTAATTTGACCCCTTCTGACCTTAGCGATAAAAACACCTGACGTACGCAAACTACAAGTGCTATATCAAAATAAAAAATACAGATATAAAGCTGAATAATTAAGGAACATACTTATCTATAAACCAAGAGATATAATTATAATTTGAAACTCAAAAAAAAAAGATTAACTTGAAAAACAGTGATGGAAAATTGGAAAAATTTGAAAATTGGAAATTTTTGATGGATAACTCTTAACTTTATATCCATTTTAACAATATTAAAATAAACTAGATTATATTTCCTTTCTAACAATACCAGAATGTATAAACTTATTTTATTCCAATAAGAAGAAAATCTTATAAGAAGTTAGAAACTCCTTGCTGGTTTTGACGCGGCCTCGCGCGCCCGTATACTGTATATACTATGTATATCGAGTCAAGATAGAATCTTTACGAAACTACCTGTATTTATTTAATTACTACTACCTGTATTTTACTAATAATGAACTATTTTTCCGTTTTCACACATTTTTGGTCAAAATAAACACATTTCTTTGTGTTTACCTTATCAACCGGCAGCCATTGTTCTCATCGCGAACAATAACATTTACAAAAGCGAAATATTGCAACTTGAGATTCTAAAACTACCTACGTGTAATAAAATATTGTAGCACTATTCTTTACGATCCTTTGTATGTATAATAGTGTTAAAAATAAACAATGATGTCAGATTAGCTATGACATATTTACGACCACCCGCCGGCGCCCCGCCGCGCCGCACCCACTTGAGCGATAACAGATGTTTACAAAGTTTGACAATTTTTTTGTTTGACTTTTTGTTTGAAGTAGTGCTGACAAGTGTGATTATTTCGTTGTATAATTTCATGGAGAACGACTCTACTAAAGGTTTTTTCGTATACAAAACACGGTAGTCGATTTTATAAGGATTTTTTAAACTGTTTCGTTTTGGGTACTGTAGTACCCATGGCGGTTTACTGCTTTTTGACTTTGGGTACTGTAGTACCCGGTGGCGGTTGAGTGGGTATCGTGGGTGCGTTTACAGATACAAATCTTCACATGCACAAACACCCAAACCCAGAACAACTATCTGTAGGCCATACAAATATTTGTTCCGTGCGGGAATCGAACCCACGACCCGCAGCGCAGAAGCCAATCGCTTAGCCACTGCACCAAACGTGTCGTCAATCGTCTGCTTTTTTCGATTCTAAGAGTAGAAATTGACAATAATTCGAATCTAACTCGATTGATTCAAAACAAGCGGTATCAAGCTGTTGGGAGTAAGCCTCAAGAAGTCTCAAGATGAATCTTATGGGGTTCCTATTCTTTCATTTCTGTTTTAATTTGACTAATAAAATGATAAGTAAATCAAAAGCTCACAGCAAAAATATCAGCACACGTATTTTTTTTGTTGCTTTTTTCTCGAATTTCTTAGTTCACTTTGCGTGACGTGGAAGCTTCATAGGTACCTCCTACACCAGCGCAAAAGTTATTACATCATTTACAAAAGACTTTCTTAGAAAAGAAACAGTACAGCAATTTTTAACACACATAAATTTTGTTCTAGAACAAATCACGTTGCTTCACAGTGTTATCAGTTTGTCGTGAGATAAAACTTTACAGACGTTTCCACGGAGCTTTTCGGATAAATTAAATTCTTTCACGTTGAAGGAATAGTCAAATCGTCGATGCACCGCAAGAAACTGCGGCGAATTTTCTAGAGGAATTTCCTGTATCTTTATACGTACCTATATGTACCTAGATACCTATATGTGTTAGGTATTTTCGATATCTTTCGTGGCTAAAGTTTTAGGAATTTGAAAGAAGTTTTTGTAATATAAAAGTGGAAATTGTAGTAGGTAATGCCTACTTTAATGTGTTGAAGTAAGTTTTATAAATAATAAATTATTCAGCATGAAGCTTAATTTACTCCGTAAGGTGCACGTCAAATAAATAGAACCAAAATGGCGTCGACTGCGTGATATAAGTGAGTTTCGGGTCACATAATTCGTTTTGATGAGCCCAATAGATTGCACTTGGTGTTCAGGGTCTGATGATAGAGCTAGGAGGTGGATAGTGGAACTCTTCAGTGGCTACTAGTAAACCCCTCAAGTTTGACAGTCGACGCCATCTTGGTTTTAGTTATTTGACGCGCACTGTATGAGAAATCATATCTGGTCTACATTTACCTCCTATGTATGAGCAGGAATCGTTTCAATATACCTAAACGTTTTCATATGACATATTATGATGGACAGACAAACAGTCCGAGTACCTAATTCTCCCGTACGGCAAGCGGCTTCCAAACGATAAGCTGAAAAATATTCTGTTAGTGGGCTTATTAATTTTTTTGGTTCCGCAATAAAACAATGATTAAATTACAATAATCTCTTTAAAGAGCAAAAAGCAGAAATAAAATAATTTCATAATAAATTTCATCCATTTCGAAAAACCAGTCTATAATTAATACTGAATGATCCCTCAACATTCATAAAATTCGTCGCGGAACGAAAACACTGCTCGTATGTCATTGTGGGTATAATGCATATTATTTCAAGAGTGGCTGAAATAACAGTTTAGCGGTATCAGGCGGTACCCACGCGTTTTGTTACCTTTGTCCTGCAGTAACACAGGATGGAAAATGCTGAACGTGTACTTTAACGTGCAGCTGCAAGATAATGTGGGTTAAACTGCAATTATGTTGTGTTATTGTTGATGGAGCAGTTTTTGGAAAATGTTGTTTGTGAAAATTGTATTCAATTTTTGTATTGTGAGGCGAAAACTATTTGTTACATTTCCCTGAAGTGCTTCATAAATAATCATGTGTTGATGGAAATGTAACAAATGTAAGGCATCATAAAGTAACAATACATGTAACAAAAAACCGTTTAAAATATTCATGTAAGTAGGTATCTACGTAATAAGTAGGTTTGTCCAACGTAACACAGGATGGAATTCTCTGAATGTCTACTTTGCTGTGCCGCTGCAAGACAATGTAGATAAAATGGGTATTAGAGCAATTCAAAAAAAAATAATACTTAGCAAAAATAATTATAACGAGTTAAAAAAATCACGTAGGTAGGTACATTTATGGATTTAAATAAGCAGACATGAAAATCGAAAGTGGTAGGTACAACAAAGATATTGAATCCATAAAAATGGCTTTTAAAATACTTGTATTTTTATCAAAACGTTTTGAAGCACGTACAATAAAATACTGTTAACCACTTCCGTAATTCTCAATCTATTTTCCCAACAGTTTACCTAAACACCAACTGGTTAACAAAACACCAACCGCTTCGCTCACCTAACCCATTTACACCTGTACTGAATCGCGCGTTGATTCGATATAGCTCTAACGTAATGAAAGTGCAAACAACAGCCCACTAAAAGAATACACGCCGGAGTTAATACAGGCACACGTGTTGTATTCCTCTCACGTAGTACGTAAGTAACGGCGTCTTCGCACCGAGCATGTGACACCTAGCGTTAGGTGCCGTGAAAAATGGTCCATTTCCCGACGCGAGGATAAATTTATCTTCCCGAGGACTATTGCGACGCGCCGCGTTTTTCCTCTGTTAATATTCATTGTGGAACAACAACGTGACTTTTCCAGTCGCAGCCTCCTCTTGACTTTCCCCGATTCACTGCTTTAAACAAACACGTCACTTAATTCTTCTCTCGTTTGCAATTCATATTTACCGTGTTTCCCAGTTAACTCGTTGCCAATTTTATTTATTCGTTATTTAATTCGCAAAAATGGTCCCGCTGAAATTTTAAACCGATGACAAAGGCAATGCACCGAAAATGTCACGCGACCGCAACGCCAAACCAATTAAGCGTATATCTGGCTATAATTCGTCTCCACAGTGGGGTGGGGCGAAGCGGAATGAGGCGAAAATATGACAAAAATCGCATTGAGACCAGACGACATTAATTCAATTGTCGCCGGTCAGAACTGATCAGCGTTAGACAGATCAACGTGAAATCTGATATTTGGCGGGGACGGACAATTTCCTTACGCGGCTAATGGATTGTGAGGGGCCGGCTTACGCGATTATTCATATTATTGCCATATGTGGGGACAGCCACTATTTATAGGGACATAAATATTATTATTGGGTCCACGTTCTGCTTATCGTCAGCTTTGGAGACGACCCGCAGTCCAATTTTTATTGATATAGACTGTTATGGCTGATTATATCGTATACATATAAATAAAATAGATATGCAGTCTGTGGTCAAAGTGTTCCCATAATTACAATTCGATCGTTTCTCGATTGCATTCTCATTAACCTAAAATTTTACTGTGGATTTTAATTTAACTTATCACCAACCATTTTTAATTGAGGTTTAATTTGCATCGTTATTTTTAATGAATGGATTGTTGTAGAACTAAATACATGCTGCGGTATGATGCATAGCTGCCATACGCAGGTCTTCAAACTGTAATAATTGGTATAATTAAATGATATTTATTAGTATTCAGGGCTAGACACCTCATCATATTGTGACATACGATTATTAAGGTAAGGTTATCATCAGCTAACCGCTTTAGGTGTATTATACGTATAATTGAAGAATAGTTTTTGACCCTCTGATTACGTTTCAAATAAAACTTTGTCAGTACAAATAAACAATAAAAAAGCAACTTAATAGACGGTACAATAAGACCACTTAAGGACCAGTTTTACCAACGTCAGATAACATTTATCTAAGGTATAAATTAGACGTTTTTACAATTTTTGTAAAGAAATTCTGTCAAAACTTTACCTTATTCCTCAGATACAAGCTATCCGACATTGGTAAAATCAGACCTTATTCAAGTTGCGTTTTTTCGTACGAAAATCTACGAATAGGTAATCTAAAAACGGCATCGCTTTTAAACTTGTAACAGCAACAACGTTTCAAACCGGTTTAATATAATTACAGCCGTATCTACACTATATCAATCCAATATCTTGCTGCGTGTCAACTGTCAAAAGATCATAGCTGCTTCGATGCGTGCGTACTGGCTCTGCAAGTGTTTGTGACATTTAGCGATACAGTACCGAACTTCCCGACGCGTGCAAATTGAGTTTTATGCTTGCCAGCTTCACACTGATGCCGATTGACAAGTGAACAAGCCCCTTTATTAATTAATATGGGTGTTCGAAACGTGTTTTATTTGTTGGAGATTTTTTTGTAGCAGTGTTCGTATGTAGTTGATACTTGCAGTGTGTGAAAGGGATGTTCTTTTATTGATATTCGCGATTTTTTAATTACTTTAGTGATTTACAGTTTTAGATAAGATTTTAAGCGCTCTGTCTAGCTTTTTCCCAAGTATCTTGGGGTCAGCTTGCAGTCTAATTAGATGCGGCTGAATACCAGCATTTTATACGGTGCGACTGCCATCAGACCACCATAACCCAATTCCTGGGTAATGCCAATATCCTAAGGTTAGACCAGTTGTCAGACTTTCGGACTTCTGACTTCCCGGAACGACTGCCATAGGTATTCGTATGACAGCCGGGGTCGACTGTTTAACGTTCTCTCCGAGGCACGGAGTGATCTCGATGTGTAATGAACGGTCTCCCATCCACGGACCGACCACGGCAAGCGCAGCTTAACCTCATAAATCGTATGATCCGCGCGGTTTGTAATTAGCCACGAGCCCCTCAAGATAAGATTTTAAGTAAGAAATAATATCGACGGTCCCTAGGTATGCTATCGAAACTACAAAATCTCAGTTTTTATTTTATTATGTATGTATGTACACCGATTACGCTGAGATTTGTGATCCGATTAACGTGATTCTTCTTTAGTTTGATGCGGAATAATTGCCATTTGGTCCCATAAAAAATTATTATTTTATAACCTTTAAGATAACATAATTTCACACATTTTAAGCAGATAAAATAAAAACTGAGATTTTGTAGTTTCGATAGTATACGTAGGGACCGTCGATATTTCAAAGATACGCAATAAACGAAATAAAGAGATTCCAATTAATATTTGTATTATGTAACATTGTATCGGTTGTAAAAAGCGATTCCAATTAATATTTGAATTATGTAAAATTGCATCGGTTGTAAAAACAACTTAGGAACGTGAGTAGGTACTCTAAATAGAGTGTGGAACAGTAGCAGCATTGATAGTAATCGAAACTACAGACGTACCATTATATTTAACTATGTAGGAGTTATAAGAGACCACCAGCGAACCGTGGTGAATATTCAAGGCTATTTTCTTTAACTTTAACTAGGGAATTAAATAATACTAACTGTGTCCTCACAGCTCCGCCCGCGTAAGTAGTTTTATTCCAGTAATAAATATAGCCTATGTTACTCAGTGATAATGTAGCTTTCTAACTGCAAAATAATTTTTGAAATCGGTCCAGTAGTTTTTATGTTTATTCGTTACATACAAAAATACTAATCTTTCCTCTTTATAATATTAGTATAGATTACCTATGACAGTTGTTACGGGAAGTCAGAAGGCCGAAAGTCTAGGATATCGGCATTGCCCAGTAACTGGGTTAAAGAGGTCTGGTGGCAGTCGCTCTGTATAAAATACTGGTATTCAGTCGCATCTAGTTAGACTGGAAGCTGACCCCAAGATAATTGGGAAAAGGCTAAGAGGTTGAAGAGATTTTCTTTAACTATGTCTCATCAGGAATCACTACACTTAACCATAGTTTGGGTTTTAATAATCTTATGTGTCAAAGTCAAAGTCAAAGTGTTTTATTACAAATAGACCAGATTTCAGGCACCTTTAAAACGTCACAACTAGGTGCACGGTTCCAAAAGGTAGGTTCTATGGAGAAGAGCCGGCAAGAAACTCCATGAATACTCTTTTTAAAATAGTAGTTCATTACAATTCCATTACAGTAGTGTGAGAAATGGAATGAGAATAATGCAGGTTAATGTAACAAATAAACTCACATAAGAGGAACAAATAGAAAAATATGCATTCTAGGATTGCCATAGCAGTTAAGGGCTGACCAGTCCCAACAGACGGCACCCGTTCACGAGCATGACGTGCACATCCGCATCGGTCAGCTCAACCATATTATAGGGAACTCAACGACCGGATATACAACGCCACCATCAGCAAGACATTTAAGTGAGCATAACAGACTCATACTACCAGACAATAGGCAGTAATATGATATGGTTATAAGCGTATCACTAAGAGCTGCATGATGCTCATACTTTACAGTTTGGAATGAAGTATTGTAAAGCGATATTATTAAAATAATAACTAAAAAATAATAAATGTGGGTTTATAACTTCTAGATTGATAACTAAATGTAAAGAGAATGTAGTTTTAATAATGTAAACATTATTTGTACAATTGACATACAAGTACCTATATACCTACTTTGCTTGAAAAGGGATATGAACTTTAAAAATAATAGTTGCCAGTTTAAAAGGCTCTAGCTTTAAAATCAATAGTTTGCACTTAATTTTAATACCTACTTTAACAATAAATAAATAAAATGACAAACAGATAGCTGAAAGGTAGGTTAGGTTAGAACTGTGACCACTCAACGCACGAGCCGAGCGAGCGAAGCGAACGGTGCCGCGGCTACCGGTAGGTGCCAGAAGTGGCCAGAAACGATTTGCCGATCACTTTCCACCATTCCTTTAATGGGTGCATTCAGAAACAAGTGGATTTTGATTGATTATACTGTGAACCATTATTTTTAAAGTTAGAAGTATTAAAATTATAGTGTAACTACATAATATTATATTATTTTGTTGTGGAAGGCATTATTTTTGATGTACATATATCTTAAACATTTTATGTTGTTTTTTTCATTAATTTTAAATTGCTTTTAAATAGATCCCGCTTGAAAATCACATCAAGTCGTGACGAAAACTTTAAGCGTGAAGAATTTTATCGGTCTTTTTGTTTTCTGTAAGTATTTTCAATTTAGTGCTAAAAACCTTTTACGATGGATTCAAATGAATGTTATCTCAAAGATGTTAAATTGTATTATTACAGGCGCATTAATCCGTTTATAAAACTATTGTGACTCAATGAAACTTGCAAAGTGCTTGTGAAAGCAGCCATCGTATTGAGATATTAAAATCCTATCAAAAAGTTTTAGTCACTTTTAAGTGGCACACAAAATTAAACTATTATTTTGACTTCTAGACGACCAAATAATAGCTTAATGTCACGTTATTTTGAAATATTGTTCATTATAAAGGCTTATAAATCGATTTATAATGCTTACGACATAGTATTCATTCTAGTAGTTCGTTAAAGGTGTAGTGGTTAGCACTGCTTATTTGTTTTGCACAACAAATTGTTAAATACACTCCACAATTAACGAACATCATATTTATTTTCCATTTGACATTTTACCAATAGACATAGAACACACATAGTTAAACCTTAAACAACAAACTTACTTAAACGCATTATCTATTACTAATGACATCTAATGTTTTCTGGTCAGCTGTCAGCTGTCGCTTGTTTATTTTCTTTGTTGTACTGTGTCCTAA
Source organism: Amphipyra berbera (assembly GCA_910594945.2). Lineage (NCBI taxonomy): Eukaryota > Metazoa > Arthropoda > Insecta > Lepidoptera > Noctuidae > Amphipyra > Amphipyra berbera. Next base: position 8,370,681 of record OU343122.1, on the reverse strand, counting down.
AATTCGATTAAAATAAAATCAGTAATATTATTTAGTTATTAAGAAGGAACGTGGTAATAGAAAATATACGCAAATAGTTCCCCTTTGAGACTTTCTTTCTTTTACCTCGTTGCCACTTCACTCGGGAGTTAAATACACTCCAAAGGTATTAACTTGCGTGTGATGCCTCATGTAGATGTCGCAGACATGGTTATAGAATTAGATAGAAATGAGAATAGTTAAGACCAGTGTCTGCTTATCAGGAGCAAAGCGGGTTGGTAAATAAAACCAACACAGACTTTCCACCACTGAGAGTACTTGTATTTAGGTTAGTTGTTACTTACAGTAGCTAAGTCGCAATATAATTCGAACAAGATCAAAATATAAGTAGGACAAGCTAGTCATCAGATAATAAAGGTCAGACTTCTACGCCGGTTCGACATAGTATTCTCGCTCCGTCGAATGATAACTACTTTATCACATCGGGTACATTGAGTCATCTCGTCGACTACAGGGTTCCTTTAACTTTAAATCGCCGATTTCTTTAATTTACGGAGCGTTATTGGTTAAAATTAAAACTCTTGTATAATATTTCTTGTAATATTTGTACCAATAATAAAGCAAATACCTTTGACCAACCAAAGGCTTTGTATATTTGACCTTGGAATATGAAAGTAACTTTCACATGTAAAATTAACTTATGAGTCTATTTATATGACCAGTTTGGCAATAAAAAATGCTTTCGTTGGTAAGCAAAACGATTCGTTTTTGTTTATAAAAACCGGGCATAAATGACTTATTTTCCGACATAGATATAAATATGAATTTTAGCAGTCACTTCGTTTAAAAATACTGTTGACAGCCGCATCTGCCTCCGATTCCGAACCTTTTTGATATTTCAGTTATTGAATGATTCGGTTTCGTATCTGGTTTTGTGTAGGTACAAGAAAATAAAGATAACAAACCGTATTAGTCGACAACTGACTTGTCGAAAAAGTTCTAAATCGGGGGGCTGGTTGAACTGGAAGCAGACCCTAACATAATTGAGAAAAGGCTAGGCCAATGGTGTAGATGTAGATGACGCTAGATGACCGCTAAATGAATTGATAACATCATCAAAGCAACTGTTAAAGGATGGAGAAAAAAACGCGAAACAGAGGATCATCGCGATCATGAGAAGGCCTACATCCAGGCAGAAGAAAAATGTTTGACGAGTATTTTTTGATAACAAAATGCTGTTTGAATTGCGTTTTGTGGAGGAACAAGATGTGGAATTCTCCACGGATAACAAAAGATCTTCCAACCACGCTCATCACGAAGGATGACATTTTCCCATAATCATTTAGTAAAATTTTACATCCGTCTCAGATTGACAGAGAGTTGCTTATTATTGACCAGGAACCATACAATTCCCGGCCAAACTGTAACCTTACCATAATCAGTCCATTACTTTCCCAGTGCTGGGCACAGGTTCTGCTCCAAATCAGAAGGTCTTAGTCTACACACACCATTGAGAACTTTTAGAAGCCGTCGCGCGTCGTAAGTGTCTATGTTTCCACACGATGTTTTTCCTTTACCGTTAACGTAAGTTATAATCAAATTCTGATCAGTGAGTCTATTCATGATAACCGTAGTTTGAATTATATAATTAATCTATACTAATACATATTATAAAGAGGAAAGATTTGTATTTTTGTATGTAACGAATAAACTTAAACACTACTGGACCGATTTCAAAAATTCTTTTGTCGTTGGAAAGCTACATTATCACTGAGTAACATAGGCTATATTTATTACTGGAATAAAACTTCTTACGCGGGCGGAGCCGTGAGGACACAGCTAGTTCATGATAACCGTAGTTTGAACTACGAAATTTTGATGTTTTATGACTCACCATAACCTTGTTTACCTCATCAGAAATAATGTTAATGCGGCGTGATGTTGTTTACAGCAACTGCGTAACTTTACAACCTGGGACATGTTGATGATAAGAATCAAGTTCAAACAACATATTATAAGCCTTAAATCCAAGAACAAGAAAATACGGGCAGATATGAAATTTACTTAGGCTGTGTTTGTATAGGCTCAACTTAAGGCGTAGACTATTATTAAAGTAAGAAGGTTTAGCTCCTTAATACTGCAAGCAAACATTTATTTTTGTAGGCATAATATAATGTTACTTTCAGTTTTGGTTACGTACCTATGTCTAAATTAAACACAAGAATATCGAAGGGACCTATTATGTGAGTCCGCTACGTGACCTCGAAATATGAAACAACGAATAACACGCCCCCGAAAGTTTACAATAACGAATAATGAAACAACGAAAGTACGAAGCAACGAATATCCTTACAACGAAATCATTTGATCACGAATCACGTAACAACGAATGCACGTTACAACGAAAAACTTCACGCCTAAACTATGCGATCTCGATAAAACGAATTAACTGACGAGTGTTACGGTAACGACAAATCAATTTAACCAGAAAATTTTACGAAAATATTCGATATTCGAAATATAGGTAGGTAATATTTTTTCATTTTTTTTTTGTAAAATGTCACGCTGCCAGCTAATGAATAAACTAAATAATAAACTAAGATTTTTTTTCATACAATTTTACTTGATGTTTCCTTATTGAAAAATTTAATCTTTCTTTGAAGATTTTCTCTTAACATAATATGTACGTAATTTGATATAATTTAAACGTAATATTCAGTGAACCAACAAATGGAATTTCTACGCTTCTTATTAATATAATCATAATTTGATTTCTTCATGTTAAGCATTACCTTACCTGCACATTAACTGAGCTATCTATTAGATAATAAAAAAATATTATAATTAAATACTTCTTCGCGTTGATTCTATTTTTAAATATGGTAAGCACAATAAATAAGTAAATTCTGTAGTTTCTGATTTTAGACATTTGATTTTAGCCTGCATTTGTAAACATTTATTTATATACACTGTATCAGAATCAAGAATCTACAACATTGATACATGTTGCTGTTAGCACTACTTCGAGCAAAAGCTCCGAAACATTGTTTCTAGAAACGTTTACATGTCGTTTTATAAACTGCATGCAAGTTGTATCCGAAACATTGCGTACATTGAATACTTGGCTAGGCAACCTGTATCCATCCCAAAGTAATTAGACTTTTGTAGATTGACGTTATCAATATACAAGGTTAGACTGAAAGGGGGTACTAAGCCGAAAGGGTGTTCAAGTACCCATAATAATGGATAACTTGTGTTCTACAAGTTTCCCCAAAAGTCATTAGTTTAAGAGAAATAGTTGTTCAAAGATTTCATAAAAAAAAAAATCTATATATCTTCAGCTATGTCAAAAAAATGTCGAAATTTGATATTTTAACACTTTATAACAAATCAGCGATACATTCAGTGGCCCGCGGCTTAGTACCCCCTTTCCGACTAACCTTGTAGAGGGGATACTGTTTGTCATCAGTCTGTTTGTGATGGCAAGGAATTAATGGGGAAGGCAACGCAAAACTAAAGCAGATGGCAGCACCTCCATACTTAGTTATTTCCGCCAATCAGAACCATCAGGTTGATATTAGCAATAATGTCAAACACATTGCAACCAATAAGATTGCAGTGGAACAATCGAAAGTGGCGCCATTAGTTCCACAGTTGCCTACCCCATTGTTTGGGAACCGGTTGTCTTGGTAGATGCGGAGGAATGAGAAACATATCGTTAAAGTTTAAGGATGAATGTTGACGAGTAAAAGAAGACCAAAGAAACGATGGATGGATTGTGTGAAAGAAGATATGGCTAGAAAGGGGGTGAGTATTGAGATGACGACTAATAGAGATGTATGGAAGAAAACGACGTGCGCCGACACCAAATAAGTTAGGATAAGGGCAGGAGGATGATGATGAGATATGACGGCAAGAGTTGCCGCTCTTCAACACCAGTTATTTGTTCCTACAAACTCATGGCCAGTTCCTACATAATCGTTATAGGACTGCATGACCTTTCTTGTTCTGTCTTACGCAACCTGTAAATAAGCAATTTCGACAAACAACATTGTTGTAGATAATAATATTTAATGTTTTATCAAAATCAAAGGCTTTCGGTTCCATTAAAATGTTGTTAGTTATTGAACTTTAAAGCAGCTTGTTAGCGCGAATGTTTGACAGCTTCACTTCTTGATAACTCGGCGGTATCGCCTGAGTACCACGGGACACAATACAGAGACGAAACAGTAGTTGAAGTTGTTTATTGTACATTTATTTGTTGGAGTACGACTGTTGTCACGAAATGAAGATATTATTCAGTAGACCATCAGAGGAAAGTCCTAAGAAGAATTAATGACGATGTTTATACTTACAGGAACCTTAATCACTGTACCACATAAAAACGTAACTGGAAATAGCATGATCGCATTACCATCCGAATGTGTTCTGCCTAGCCTTTTCTCAACTATATTGGGGTCAACTTCCAGTCTAACCAAATGCGGCTGAATACCAGTATTTTACACGGAGCGACTTCCATCAGACCTCCGCAACCCAGTAAACGGGCAATGCCGATAACCTAAGGTAGTCCGGTTGACAGACTTTTGGGCATCTGACTACCCGTAACGTCTGTCATAGGCATTCTTATGACGATTTAACATACTCTCTAAGGTACGGATAATTAAGGTAGGTACCTATTACTTTAAAATGTATAGTGAATTTGACAATTATACTTTCAAATGGTCTTTGCAAGCAGCACCACCACTAACGGCAAAAATATTATAATTATAAAGCGATCGTGTTTCTTGCGCGTTTTTATATTATAGAGAATAAGGGCCCCAGACTGCGACTACCCTACCACTGCCGTGCAAGATAATCCTCTTGCATACGAACGGCATTGTAAAAAGCTATAGTCATGCGAAGCAAGAGAGTACCAAAGTCATGCACTATAGCGTACCAACTTATGAAGTAGAGTCGTAAACTGATAATGATCTTATGTGAAGGTATTCTTTATTTATATTTTTGAGTAACTCCAACAGCTTGATATTGACAGAGGATAGTTAGTGAATAAGTAGTCTTGTAACGTATAATTATAATAAACCTCTATTTTATAATAAACCTCCGCACGCCGCGTAGTTTAAATGTATAATATACCTATATAATTCGCACCGCTGTTAGCGTCACCTGAAAAATTAAGAATCAGTTGTTTTCCGATCAGTCTTGTTTTAACATTATTATAACTTACAATTACAGTTTTCCTTGAAATTGTAGTTTTTTTTGTGGAGTCCAACTCATTATAAATAAATAAAATATTTGCAGTTTATGAGTGCATTTTTGTTCTTAAATATAATTATAATGCTTTTATTCCATATCCAACCGTTACGGGCGGCGCGGCGTGCAAAATTATTATTAATATTAATTACATTAAATACACACCAAATGTTTTTTTTTTAAATGATCTACTTTACGAATAAGTCGGGTAGTCCAGTAAATACAAATTTAAATCCGTGAGCGCATTGAATCTCGCGATACTTCAATCTTAAACTGTCTACTAAAGCAACACCAATTTATCAGCAAAGATTACACCGTTCCACTGATCTATATCAAAGGATAGTCAAACACAAATGTACTCACTCATATTGCAGGTAGTAAATAACCGGCTTCCATAACTATCAATAAATCTAACTGAGGCCGTCGAATATTCCATTCCCCGAATATATCACAACCAAATCGAGTCAATGTCGTCCATGTTAGCTTTTTTTATGATTTCCATATTTCCGGGATACTCGTATGGACAGATTTTTGGAGTGACAAGTGAAAACATATTTGAATAGGTAGCTAAGTACTCTTTTTAGGGTTCCATAGTCATCGTTACTTCATGTTTGCCCGTCTGACTGTCTGTCGAATGATTTGAAAGTTTAGCCAACTTTGACCATTACATACAAGGAATATACTACTCTTTAGCGAGAGAGTACCTACGTACCTACTTTAGGAACCATGAAGCTAGGTAGGTATATCCAGACGATCCCATCTAAGGCCCGGACTCCACCAAAGCGGAGAGGAGACGAGATGTCTCGTAAACAACCAATAGGATTTCGTTTTGGGTTGAAGCTAAGCGGAGAGATGTAAAAATAACACGATCCTGGTGGTTGATCGAGACATCTCCTCTCCTCTCCGCTTTGGTGGAGCGACGCGTTATTAACCGACTTCCAAAAAGGAGGAGGTTCTCAATTCGTCTGTATGTTTTTTTTTGTATGTTTGTTCCGCGATATCTTTGCTAATTGTGAACCGATTTTAATGATTCTTTTTTTGTCTGAAAGAGTATTCATTCGAAGTGGTCCCATTTAAATTTGGTGAAGATCTGATGAAGAACTTCGGAGATAGACCATTTGAAGTCGGTTTTATTTTTGTTAAAAAATGATTATTTTAATTAAGACGATAGTACCGATTGTTTGACTTCGATTTCTGTCAATATTTTTGTTGCATGACTCGTTTCTATTCAGTGCAAAGTTTGATGGCATTGCTCTGATCAAATTAATACTCTGTATACAGTACTATACAGATGTTTCGCTTACTTCATCAGAATTTTGATCATTAGTACGCAGTTCCTTGTTTACACTTATAACTTTGTTTGAAGTTACGTTATTGGTGTAATTCACACTATCTTTTCGTTGGAAGAAGGATAGAATGACGTCATTGAAACTGGGAACTTGGAGACAAAAATATAAACCGTACGAATAAATGATCGCAGTTATGGTTTTATTAGCAGAAAAGAGGAGCTGGGCTGCTACGCATCCATTTTTCAGAAACTCAAAGTCACCTTTTACGAGACTCACGGGTGAAGAATAATTATTTTACCTCTTCAATAACATAACATCACGCCTGTATTCCCCGAAGGGTTCGGCAGAGGTGTATAGTAACACCCTCATTTCGTCGTTATGTTTAAGTCCCATGTAATAGGAGGTGAGCCTAAGCCATCAACCGGGCACAAATCCAAACTCCGGGCTGCTACTGAAGAAATCCACACGGAAAACCCAATAACACTTTGCCCGACCTTGGCATCGAACCCAGGACCTCACGATCAGCAGTCGCGCTTGCCACCTCTAGGTCAACGAGGTAGTTAACCTCCTTGATCTTCTTTTTTTGTGGTTAGGTACTAGTCTGCTGTCCGAGTTTATGCCGCCCATGGACCTCTGACTTGGCTTCACATGCCGTCGAGAAATATCTCTCAGGCATACCAGTTTCTTCACGATGTTTTCCTTCACCGTTTTTATACAAGTGATAATTATACAATACGCACATGAATCCGAAAAGCCAGAGGTGCGTTGCCTTGGGCTCGAAATCGAGACCTATGACTTGGCCGTCCGACGGTCACACCATAAGGTCGGAATACTCAAAAAGGTCAAGTACATTTTCCTCAATTCCTTATTACCTTAACGAGAGTAAAATTAAATAATAATTACCAGTTATAAGCTGACCTATGGTTTGAATAATTGATGATACGGCATAACTATCAGCTTAAACCTTTCAAATTAATGAAGTAAACCTTGTTGGATTAGTTTAAAGGGTTTAGGAGATAGGAAGTAAATATTTACCAACGGAAAATTAATACAGAGCTCGTACAACTTGTAACTGTTGCGTAAACTACATTTAAAGCTATTTAACTTTGGTTTAAGTAGGTTAGGAAGTGCAAAAGTACTAATAACTTGTTTTGCTTTCATTTGAATTTTTGTATGGTTTTTTCATTTTACATTGAAAATTTTATGTGACTTGACTACCTACTTAGTAGGAAAAGAAATCTTAGTTATACACTATCTGCAAAAAAAAATATAACTAGGTATTCATGCATATTATAGAACAAAGTGCAGAACCGCGTCTGGGTCATCTCAGAGCTACTTGGTAAATTCTAATAATTTTAACTTATATCACCATTCCAGAACTTATAATGAAAATCGAAATATGTAGGTGAGTTAGCAAAGCTAGTTATATAATGGTCAAATACTTAAACGATACTCAATTATAAGTTGATGTTAATTCTCGTGCTATCCCTATCACTTCACCTTGGAGTGACAGTGACAGCACTAAATTAATGGCAACTTAAAATTGAATGGCGTTTGAGTATTTGGCCATACATCACCCAGTTTTAGAAGACCGTTGACGACTATATGCTCCTTGCTTTGATATACAATAGTGTTGGCAACTACAAGTGATTTACATAGCGTCTGATTAATGATGACATAGAAGCTCGCCCACACCTTTTGTATATTACCCAATCTATCTATACTTATAAAGAGAAATCTCCTGACTGACTGACCGACTGATTCATCAACGTAGAGCATAAACTACTTAAGCTGGAAAAATGAAATTTGGCCAGTAGATTACTTTTGTGATGTAGGCATTCATTAAGAAAGGATTTTTCGAAATTTTACCCCTAAGGAGGTAAAATAGGGCATTGAAGTTTGTTACGAAATTCACGCGGGTGAAGTCACGGAAAAGTGCTAGTCTGTATATATAAAAGGAGAAACTGACTGACTGACTGACTGGTCTATCAACGCAAAGCTTTTTTTTTCGTTGGAAAATCTTCATGGATGTCCCTCGCCCGGGGAAGGCGAGGGGTACTGCCAAACTCTTACCGGCTAAAAATCAACGGTGTTCCTCCACCTGACCGTTCGGCCGGGATCGCGGGATTCTCAAGAGCATGCACCGCAACCCCGGCAGATCAACGCACAGCCTAAACCGCTAGGGGTTAGAAACTTTAAATTTTGACAGTAGGTAAGACCCTTTTATAACGTCGCTATCCACTAAGGAAGGATTTTTCAAAATACCTCGCATAAGATGCTGAAAAAAAATCACACAAGCGAAACTGCGAGCTAAAGCTAGTAAATAATAAAGTTACGCGAACAACAGCTCAATCATTTACAATTGTAACCGGACAACTGTATCATAATACAGAATCTGAGTCACTCAAAATAGAAAACAGCTGAACATATCATAAACTCTTAACAAAATGGGTCAGACGACAATAGCGTGGCGTCCTATACGTTGTATACGTACCAGTTAATAGTTTAAACAAGACTAGTAGATGTAATCTTGTTAGTTAACAACGTGCACGGCAAGGGCTCTCGCGGCAAAGTTAAGGCAATTCCCTTTACTTAGAAAACGGGTTTCTCCGCCATACCTGGATTCAGGCCTGTATGCGAATCAAAGATTTGATGCTAAGTCTAGGTTTATAATGGCTGGAGTTGTTAGATAATAAAGTTTGATGAGGTTTGTAGACTTGTAGAAAGTTTGTTTGATGTTTTGTCGATTATTGGGTTTTGTATGAATCTTGTATGGAGTGATAGCTTAGGGATTGAATGCTTGTTTTCCATGTAGGAGGGAAGCTTGATTCCAGCCCTTCTCGAATTCATATGCAGATCAGAATGTGATTATCAATTGGGTTAACGGTGAAAGAAAAATATCGTGAGGAAATATGCACGCCCGAGGGGGCTTCAAAAAGTTAATGTAGTCATCAAGCAGAAAACTATTGTGTGCCTATTATTATTTTCAAAAATTCAGGTCGCTCTTCTTGTGGACAAAGAGAACCAGCTGAGAACGAACTAATTATACAGAATCCAAATTGACAGGAGGAGCTAAAACCTGAAGGACATACAAATTGTACCGTTTATATCGAAATCAAAATCTTTGAATTAATTTTAGCAAACTTTTAGGCCGTTTTGTTTGAAAACGAGTCCAGAATTGGATACCCTAATAATCTATTCATGCACCCGTCTTAAACAGGCTTGAAAGGTGTTTTATTTTTTAAGGAACCCATAATAACGGAACCTCCCGATCCTCATAATAAACTAACAATGTATTTGGGTCATTTTTGTTTTCCAATACACAACTTCTTCCTCTTAGCCTTTTCCCAATTATCTTGGGGTCAGCTTCCAGTCTAACCAGATGCGGCTGAATACCAGTATTTTACACGGAGCGACTGCCATCAGATCTCCGCAACCCAGTAACTGGGCAATGCCGATATCCTAAGGTTAAACAGTTTGTCAGACTTTCGGGCTTCTGACTACTCGTAACGACTGTCATAGGTATTCGTATGACACCCGGGACCGACGGCTTAACGTGCTCTCCGAGGCACGGAGGGGTCTCGATGTGTAACAAATGGTCACCCATCCACGGACTGACCGCGGCAAGCGCAGCTTAACCTCGCAAATCTTACGATCGGCGCGGTTGTTATTTAGCCACGAGCCCCTCTTTCCAATACACAACTACTATACTATATTAGTTCCAGTTTGAAACTATAGGTATTACGGAAATACATCCTAGTTCGAAACTCAGCTAAGATCGCAGATAACATGGTTGGCTCTCTACGTGCAGGTGTCAAAAGGAAGCTGGCATAAGTCCAGGAAACCAAACTAGGAGAGCAAGTTTTTATACATTAGGCGTGTCGTAAATGCATACCGAATTTTAAGCTGTTTTATTCCGACATGGTGTTAAAATTACGATGTACGGATTAGTGTAAACCTGGTTTACTGTTCGTGTGGATGATTCCTGTCAACTGTTATTAAAACTAGATGTGTGTATGAGTATAATTATTTATTTTTATCACAGTTTTGATTAACTCCTTTGGGATTAACAGTTTTTTAATTTATATTATTAATGATAAATAACATAATTAAAGTATGTACCTATGAGTGTAATATATGAACTGGTTGAACAAGGTTTGACTGGCTGAGCGTGGTGTGTCGTCGGTCCCCCCCGGTGGGTTCCCGCATTGTCGAGACGGGGGGGTCAGTAGCCGTGGTTCGGATCCCCACGGTGAAGCGAAGAGGAACCCGAGGAGGGGCCACTCGTCGGGGCTTGTCGCAGAAAGCCGACGACGTAGCGGCCAAGTAGGTTGCAGTGTCGCTTAGGCGACATCGCAACTGAGGCGGGCCGCGATGTCTTATAGGAGGCATCGCGGCTGAGGGCTAGATGCCGTGGCGGGAGAGGAGTGCCAGTATTGCGGTGCGCCGCTCTCCCTAGCTTTCGCTACCTTGACGGAGTCGCCACCGTCAGATGGCGGACCCGATAGGGCCGCAGGGGGAAAGGAGTGTCGGTATGTTGTTGACCGCTCTCCCTATCCTCTGCGGCCGATAAGTGGTAGGCGGCGGGGCCACTAACCTGACCCATCGCAGGGGTCTAAGGGTGCCCAGACACGGTCGGCTGGCACCCATGTGCTGATTTGGTCCCCGGGGTGGTCACGGCGTGCCATGTATTCTGGTGCACCGGTGATGAGGGGTACTCCCCAGAGGAGGGGCTGGTGACGGACAACTGCGGTGGGTTTGCGGATGAGTGCTTACGCGTGCTCGCCTTCCCGCCATAAGCGGCAGAGGAGGACACCGTTGAGTTTTAGTGGATGTGAGACCCACATAACTGCACTATCTCCCCGTAGTAGTGCGGAACGCGAGGAAATCTCCAAGAAAAAATAAAAGTGTTGTCTACTCGGCGGACTCGCATTCGTAATATTCGAGGGATTAGGTACACACGACAACTGAAGCTATACATTTCCAGTATAAGCTGACCTCTCATTGTACGGAAATTCTACTAGAATCTAGTGTAATAATTACTATGTAAGTAGGTATTATGAAGCAAATACGAGCTGGGGCCCGCCGCGCCGACGTGACGATACGACCCGCTCGCGCCCCGCGTTTGGTGAGACAAGCCATTTCAAAATAATTATACAGAGTTAAGTAGAAAATAATTACCTTCCAAATTCAAAATATGTAATGCGGTAAATATATTTTTAGAAACAAAGATACATATTATAACTGACATTATTTTGAATATAGAACATTGTACACTGGGCAGCCATAATATTTTGAATACATACATAATTATCTAAAAACTAACAATGTTCAAAACCCAAAACGATGTTCCAAACCATTCTACTAAAAAGCCGTCTGTACAATGGTAGTTTCGTAATAATGTACGCAGACGTAACGCCTGCGGGGCGACGACGAGACAGCACTCCTCATTCAGCCGGGGGCAGTCTACTACCCACTTCATTTGAATACGACGAATGTTTTCATTATATCATACTGGTAACTAGGTACCTACTACCTACGTGAACTTTATTAAAACCTTTTTATGACGTACAGAGTAAAATATCGTCACAATATAGAACTAAGCGTACCTGCAGCGTGGCTTACATTGCAGTAGAATGTACACAGAGAGCATATTGTTACATGTTTATTTGAGAAAAGTAGAAAAATATTATCTCTAACAAGTTTGTACCTAAGTAATTTTCTCTTCTTGTGGGTAGTATTGGAGTTATTAAACTTTGTCAAGTAGAAGACGCACACGTATTTATTTTCATACTACTGTTTCCCTAACTTATGGCCAAATACTCAAACGCTACTCAATTTTAAGTTGCCGTTAATTTTGTGCTGTCACTGTCACTTCGCCTTAAAGTGACAGAGACGGCGCGAGACTTATAGGCAACTTAAAATTGAGTATGTGGTCAATAGTATTATACATAATATTTTTAAATTATAATTATTGCGGCTGTGAAAATTCGAAAAATCATCATCTTCTTAGGGTAAATTCGATCACTTGATTACCGCTTATTTAACTCAACTTCTAATGATTGTTCCCTGTTGGTCTAGTGGTCGCAAGCGCTACTGCTGAGCATGGGGTCCTGGGTTCAATCCCCAGGTCGGGCAAAGTGTTATTGGGTTTTTCCATTAGGAATTTCTCTGTAGCAGCCCGGAGTCTAGATTTGTGCCCGGTTAATGGCAATAGGCTTGCCCCCTATTACATGGGACTTAAACATAATTGGCGAAACGAGGGTGTACTAAATACACCTCTGCCGAACCCTTCGGGGAATACAAAGCGTGATATTATGTTCTAATTATTTTCATCAGTAGGTGTAGTCGCTATGTAGTTTTTACAGAGAAGCTAACGGTGCTATGATTTACGATGTGTCAGAACCGAAGTCCCTAGCAAAACTGAATGAGTGGGTCAAGGAACTGCAAGTATACTCCACCAAGAAGACACCATTGTTGAACCCAGTGCATAATATCAGCAAGCACATTGGATCACCCGCGCGACGGCGCAACAAGTATTCCCAAGGAGGGTTGATGTCAGGCAGGCGGCCGGTCATAAAACAATAAGCCAAAACCTCTAACAACATGTATTTATGAAATACATGTTGTGCCGACCCCAACTAGTGTGGGATAAGGGCAGGAAGAAGAAGGTGTAGTCGCTATGGAAAATAGTTTTCAGCTCAAAGATAGCATGAAACATCTGGAGGTCTGATACCCAGCAAGCGATAAAGTAATAAGTTTAGTTAAGAATTCTGTTCACATTTTATGGAGCCGAGATCGGTGCCAACTACTGGTCTTTGAACCAAGCAGGCAGTTGCTATCTGACATACTTATTATTGTGTTTTTACTAGGTTTTTAGTTGTATTTGGAGGTTTTATTCTGAATTATACGACTGCAGTTTAGTCATGCTAGGATTCTTTAAAGAATTAACTACTTTTTATCATGAAATAATGAAATGTATCCTTCAAAGTTGTTTTATTCCTAATATTTGTGCTTCCTGTATTTATTCGTTCTGTATTTCCTGTTGTGCGCAGTACAAAGTGAGACTTCCCAGAAAACTCACTTTACGGGTGAACTATGAATAATGAGATAACGTTGGAGAGACACAGAAACTACTCTAACAGCAAAACAAATTTAATCAACTAATGTACGAAACGAAACGTATTTCTAAAAAGCATTCATAAAAGCACATATCAATTAAAACGTTTCTAAAAAGTACCTACCACGGGTACGTCACTCAACCTGTTGTAACAACATATTTCAGTGCAGTGAAACTTTTCAATTGGTATAAAGTTGCGCGTGCCCGGCGCCTGATCAAATTATTACCATGTTGCGGCTCCGACTGCGTCAGACTCCCATATCACTACCAGAAAGTCCTATATACCCTACGTGAGTGATGTGCTACTCCCAACCTTCCCGCTGCACCTCCGAGCAAGAACGACGTAACTGCAAACTAGGTTCACTCAAAGTCGTCCTTTTGAGTTCCCGCATGTTATAACTCCCGTCTTCGCTTAGTTGACAGGAATGATTACAGACTGTGTGTGGCAACTTCTTAATAAGTCCTCACAACATTTGCATCGGCAACGGAGGCTTCCGCCACTGAAATGTACACCAACTTTATTCTTGAATCTTCGAGTTTGTGTCGCAAACTAAAGTTTCTACCGAGCAAGTGTCGAAGCGATAAAGAATGTAGGTAAGTACTAACTTTTATGGTTGTTTACTTTATTCACGCATTTTTGGCTTGAATGAAGTCCCGAACAACGATAATAAAAAAAGTATTTTTGCTATTGTGTTGCGATGAAAGTTTTTCAACTGAAAAGAGACAGTTTCGAAGTTCAATGTACGCATTTACCTCTATGTAGTGTTAATAAAAATAGTTATATGACAACTTATGAATTTACTAGCACTTAGCCCGCGACTTCGTCCCCGTGAATTCTTCCTAACTTCCATCCCCTATTTTAGCCCCTTAGGGGTAGAATTTCCAATAATCCTTTCTTAGTGAAATTACGTTAAAGATAAAGTTTCACAAAAGGAACCTACTGTCCAAATTTCATGTTTCCAGCTTCAGTGGTTTAGGATCTGCGTTGATGAATCAGTCAGGACAAGTAATTATATAGATAATTAATTAATCGAGTCAAGATTTTGAGAAATATCATATATTTTTTAAAATAAAATACACAATATTGTAAACAAATTCCTGGTAAATAACTATGCATGGTAAGAATGACGAGCGACACAAGGTGTAGGTGTGACTGTGTAGGAGCGAGGTGATTGGATGTCTGTTTTGTTTCTGAACTCAAAATATTACTAAGGTAACCTCTGAGTATATGAACCCTGTTTTATTGTCTGCAGTAGTAAAGTTAACGTGGAAATGGGTTTTCAAGGGTATATTCCAAGAAGACTCGGTAAGGGCGCTTTTAGACGTCCTTAATTGTCATTACGATTCTAAATATTATTAGCAAATAGATACGACTCAGACTCTATAATTACCGATGTCGTGTCATTTTCTTTAATAGTTAAATTCTATATTCAAGATAGAAAGTCTGTAGTCTTTGAATACAGAATTTTGTTTCTAGCATACCTTACATTAACTAATATATTCTTATACCACGTCTTTAGCAGGCGAGACTATAAACCGACCTCATCAGTTTTAAAATGTTCTGAGATTATCCTATTTTGCCAAGATTTTACTTCAAATGAGACTGTCACCCTTTATGTAGATTCTAATAATTACGTAGCGCATTACTTCTTACGTTTAGCGAATTTTCAACAACAATATTGTCACATAATCGTTTACTTTCATTACTACTGTCGTTTTCTTCTGGCTATATTGTATATTGTGGCAGCGTATGCTTAAAACCTTTACTCTGCTTTTCATTATACAAGGTATTATTCTAAAGTTGACTGCCTTATTGGTCGCAAGCGCGACTGCCACGGGGTCCTGGATTCGATCCCCAGGTCGGGCAAAGTGTTATTGGGTTTTTCCATTAGAAATTTCTCAGTAGCAGCCCGGAGTCTGGATTTGTGCCCGGTTAATGGCAATAGGTTCGCCGCCTATATATGGGATTTAAAACATAACTGGCAAAACGAGGGTGCACTATAAACACCTCTGCCGACCCCTTCGGGGAATAAAAGGCGTGATGTTATGTATGTATTCCAAAGTTCTTCTCTCGTGACGACACGTGCTATCCGAGAATAGCTTATGCGGCTAGTGGAAAGATCAGCCGGTCAGCTAGGTTGATAGCGAGGCTGACTGCCCAGGTTGCAGGCTAATCTTTCCTACGTCGATATGAAATAAGCAATAATCTTGAACTTAACACATATTACCTTAGAATGCTTGACCTCTCGACCTACAAAATTACTAAGTGTGTATTTTTGATGAGTTTAAAATGAAGTGTGTGTAACAAGAGAACAAGGGAGGAAGAAAGCCTTGTGTTCCGCCTTTCTCTTACGTAAAGCTCATTTAGGTTAATTTCCCAGATTTCCCAAGACACACGTTACGATGAAGCTTTAATTCCAAGTCAGAACATCTTAAGCAACGAAATTTCGGTCGACGTAAACGAATTCAACTCCAATTCATGGAAAAGATAACTTTTTCTCAATAAAACAAAAACATTCGAAATTCAAGCACAATCATGTCGTTTTAAAATTCTCGCAAAAAGTTCAAACTCCCCTGAATAGCGATGTTAGTGAACTTTTTATTTTGTCGCGCGAGAACAATCGCGTTCCTCGGCGGTCCACCGGTCATCAGTCACACGGAGTGGCCACTAGACTGCACAGACAAGAGGATTGTGGCCCTCTATGCACTTTTACTTTATGAATTTATAGTCCGCCACTATTCGCTAACGCCGCCGTTTGTCATACTGCGGTGTCAAAAAGAATTTAGAATTATTCAAATTCTTTGTGTTTTGCTGTTATCGACATAATTTGGTGAAAAAGTGGTTATTTAATACTTTTAAGTTTATTTCCATTCGTTTTTCATTTCCGTCTTTTTAATCTAATTTGACATTTTTAATTTTTAATACAATAAAGGTGTACGCTTATGTTCAAAGTCTATCTTAATTGTGATATTTATAGCGACCTAGATAACTCTTTCCGCTTGTTTGGAAACAGATTTAAAACAACGTACGAACCTTATTTTTAGACTTTAAGCTGACACTGTTTCTATATTAATTCGACAACAGAAAGGATTACTTTTGAGCCAATATTGTTCGCTGTATTTCTTTAAAAACAACATTGTGTCAACATGATATTACTTTTATAAAGGTGGCTTAGGACTTACAGACAGAATCTTTAGATGCAATAATAAGCTTAAGGCTTTTATTGACTAAGTCGATTGATAAGCCGTCAATAGGAGTGACCGTAACTATAATTAAATCAACAGTAACAATTTTTTCTGTTTGTTCTTTTTTCAATGTCTCCAATTTTGAATGAAGTGCACAGAATAAGACCTTCATGTGATATACACCGAACAAGAAAGACACTATTTTCTGAATAGAATGACCCTTTCTTATAGCCACAAAAAATGGGTGATTATCTACTGAAGCTCCAAATCAAATTCATGATGACCTAAGCCGATAGAACCTTGACCACATCTTGAAATCTTACAAGAGCTTCGCGTCATTAGTCACACCAAGTGGCCACGTTCCTTCGCTTTGACAGAGATAATGAAATTCATATCAGTTCCTATGTTTTTTTTTTATTCTTTATTTGATCGCTTGTCTTCCATGCATGAGGGTCGGAATTCGATCCCGGCCCACACCTCTGACTTTTCAAATTCATGCGCGGAGCAGAATTTCATTATCACTTGCGTTAACAACGGTGAAGGAAAAACATCGTGAGGAAGCCTACACACTGAGAGGGTTCCATAAAGTTCTCGATGGTGTGTGTAGTCTGCCAACCCGCACCAGGCCAGCGTGGTGGACTAAGGCGTAAACCCTTCTAAATCTGAGAAGAGGCCCATACCCAGCAGTGAGGCAGTAATGTACTAATTAAACAGGGTGTAAAAATAGCCTTAACGAAACCGAAGTCTACGCATACTTTACATAAAACTAAGTAACATAGAGCAAAAATAATTGCTGGGAAACGACTATTATTTTTTGGTATTAAAAAGCAGCTTTTAATGGTAGCGCGCAATGGAAGGGTGCGCACAGCAATCTGTGCTGTTTTCGTGAAAAATGTACAAAAATATGGTGACTTTGACCTTCAATATCTCCATAACCAGTCGGTTCCCAGGTATGGCCCAATACCCTTCGTAATGATGTGAAGAATACGTGGCTCTCGGCTTCGTTAAGGGTATTTTTACACCCGATATTATGTGTGTTATACACAATGCTATTACACTATCGCGTCTTTTATCAATCTCGTCGTTGTTCCAAAAACGTTAGAATAATATGATCACCTCGTAAGTGCGATCACAAAATGATATTCAGTGTGGGCTCTAAATCAAATAACTCGCGGTGTCTTAAGACAGCAGTATCCTGACCACGTCTAGAGCTCTCACAAGAACTTCGCGTCATCAGTCACGCCAAGTGGCCACGCTCCATCGCCTTGACAAAGAGATGGTGAAATTCATTTCAGTGCAGTCCCTCGCTCCGGTGAGATATGATTTTCTTTATTGCACTACACTGTTTCATTTGAAGTTCTTCTTCAGTTTATTATGGTTTAATAGTGCGGAATGATAGTTTAAGACTGGGGTTAGAAAATAATGTTGCTGTTGGAATAAAATAATAAACTTTAGAAGGCGATTGCTTCTTGTGGTGTTTTTATTTTGTAGACAGAAAATAACGCGTGGTGCCAAGAGTGTTATATCTTTTTTAACCGACTTCCAAAAAGGAGGAGGTTACTATGTTCGTCTGTATGTATTTTTTTTGTGGATGTTCATCCATATTTTCGCCAATTGTGAACCGATTTTGATGATTCTTTTTTAATGGATAGGGTATACTTTGAAATTGGTCCCATTTAAATTTGGTGAAGATCTGATGAAGGACTTCGGAGATAGACAATGGAACTCCTCAATGACGAACAGTACGCATATTGTGATTATGTGATTATGTTACGAGCAGCGTCTTTAGTAGGTCCAACCAAGTTTTAATTAAGGCCACTAAAATGAAAAAAATAAAAACATTTTTTACAAAAAATTTAACCCGACTTCAAAAAAGAATAAAATAATTACCATATAAAATTAACAGTTTCAGAAGTCGGTGCCTTCAATTTGGTTCAGCGTGGATCAGCACCGACTTCTGAAACTGTTAATTTTATATGGTAATTATTTTATTCTTTTTTGAAGTCGGTTTAAATTTTTTGTAAAAAATGATTTTATAAACATAAAATAACATCACGCCTTACATTCCCCGAAGGGTTCGGCAGAGGTGTTTTAAAACGCCCTCGTTTCGCCAGTTATATTTAAGTCCCATGTAATAGGGGGCGAGCCTATTGCCATTTACCGGCACAAATCCAGACTCCGGGCTGCTGCTGAGAAATTCCTAATGGAAAAACCCAATAACACTGCCTGACCTGGGGATCGAACCCAGGACCACATGCTCAGCAGTCGCGCTTGCGACCAATAGACCAACAAGGCAGTATCTTTTTATATGAATAATATATTATAGGAAAGTCATTCACCCCAGAAAAACAGACCCTATACGTTTACCTAGCACATCATGACAATAAACCAGAAAATCATGCCATTCCAAATTTAAACTTGCGGTAAATTACATTGTGAACCATAAACACGTAGCGGCGTAAACCGCTCTGTAGTCGCATTATGACTGTGTCCTGACTTCATCCTATTCGCAAACCAAATGTCCCAATTATCATAGCTAATGTGCCGAAGAGATGGGCGAACACAGCCTCCGAGGAAACAGGCGTCTTTAACATATTCCCGCCGGTTTTTGTTGATACGTTACTCTGTTTTGTGACGGAATTACGTGTGGAATGGGTTTCGAATGTTAACGATTAGGAAAGTTAGGCTCATGTTCAGGTGTGGATATTTACTGGCTTATATTATGACATAATATTTACAATGTCACGTCTATACATCGGTCATTCAAATTTTGTATAAAATGTAAACAAGCGTTTGGTCGTGAAATTAATCATTTTTGGAAAAGAAAATGTATGAAAACATTTTTGATGTGAAACATTCAATGCGGCGGTACGGGTGTGAGAATGAATGTTGCGTGGCGACGCTCGCGATAGCAGACACACGACGGCAGACCTTCGTAAGTCTTCGGTTTGATTCGGTCCGTTTTCTTTTTTACAAATTGAGTTTCGATGTTTTACATCTGCCAGGTGTCCCGCGACGCCTTTTTTTATATAAAACATGCAATGTATTCTTAAAACAAAATTAATATATCACGATCATAGGTTTGTTTACCTCTTATACAACATTTTAATGGCTGGACTATACATGATATGCCAGATCACTATTAAGTTTCAACTTACTACCACGCGTTAAACCAAATGGATGGTACATGATAAATTAGATTTATGTCAGAGAAAATTTGTAACCTAAAATGCACTCTCATTTTCTACTTGTTTATTTGTTTCAGTTCGTTTTTAGTTCGCTAAGATTGGTGACATGTGAGACACGCAAGTCTGAAGCACAACATTAAATATTCACGACATCACCAACCATTATGTTCGATGGATAGCTTACAGTTTTATTTTAATGTGTTGCACTTGGTTTTGTCTTTACTGAGCAAACATAGGTCTGCTCTCTAAATAAAAAAAATAAAAAGATGTTGTTTTTTTAAAAAACAGTCTCGTCAATATCTGACGTATGTAAAGTCTAAGTAAAATGTATAGTAATACAGGGTTCTAAAGGACATGGCCAATTTCTGTATGGGCGTCGGCATAGTTATCGAATTTATTGTACTCCAATGATTTTTTGTGTTTTATATTCGTGAATATTGGCACATTAAATTGCTATAAATAAAAAACTCATAGAACTTGTCATTACTACAGACTAGACGTAAATAGTTTCACTAAACCTTTAATCAGATCGCTGGCAATAAGTGTATAGAATTATAATGTAACATGTAATACATTTTAACAGGTTATCCTTATCTATATTTTTATAGTTTAATTACCAATTAACAAGGAAAACACAAAATAAAACACAGAATAACAATAACTCAATAACTGCCTCGTTGGTCTAGTGGTGGCAAGCGCGACTGCTGATCATGAGGTCCTGGGTTCGATCTCTAGGTCGGGCAAAGTATTATTGGGTGTTTCCATGTGGAATTCCTCAGTAGTAGCCCGGAGTTTGGATTAGTGCCCGGTTGATGGCAATTAGGTTCGCCCCCTATTACAAGGAACTTAAGCATAACGGCGTGATGAGGATGTTACTATACAACTGCCCATCTCTTCGAAATACGGGCGTGATGTTTATTATTGATAATTAATTATGGATTCTCAATTTACTTATATTGATACTACTACTATATTATATTATATTATATTGATACTTATATTGTATTTTTCTTCATAATTATCTACACTCTTAAATGACGATTTAAGTAGGTACCTACTTGACCCGTAATTATTTCGTACTTGTCTTACCCAAGTTATACGTAGTTTCAAATACATGTATGTAGATTATATTCAGGAACATCCAATCTCGCAAAACCACATTTTTTTGGATCTCTGCGAGGCCTGAGTCTAGGCAGAACGTTTATCTTCCAACCAAGACGTTGAATTAAGTTTAACTGCTTGGGGATAAAGATGTCCTTCTCAGATAAAAATATCCGATGGGGGAAAGAATTTTCTAGCTTTCTTCGGTAAGGTCTCCGTAGCCGAGGGTTCGTCGGACGTCGACGAGTGACAATAAAATTAGATAAGTACAGGATAGCCTCGATCCGGTCCGGTCCGTCTTGCGGACGGAATCAATCGCAGTAAAACATGGTATAGAGGAACCAACCACGTTACAGTTTAAACAATCAAACTCATTGCATTCTCAACCTTATTACTTCACGTTAAGAAGACAATTGTAGTTTTTGGATGGCAAAAATATTTTGGTCCATGTGTATATCAGTCCGCTTTTCTGTAATGACACGAAACGAGTGGACTTTGAACGAAACGGGGATATCAGAATGGATTACAGAAATCTCCCTGTGAATCGGCGGGACGAAAAATTCACTAGACGCTTTAAAGTGCTGCGTTTTCGTTGAAATTTTAAACGATGCTATTTCGGGTGAAATGTTTCAATTTTTCACTATGTTTTTGTGGGTACGTTTTAAGTGAATATTTTACAGTACCTATTACACATTTCTCACATAACATACCATGAGGCTTGACGCGCATAACTAGCATGAACTTCGTTTCTTCGGTAAATAATTTACAGTATTAGTTACAAGTTTCTGACATACCATAACATCACGCCTGTATTCCCCGAAGGGCTGGGCATAGGTGTATAGTAACACCCTCATTTCACAGTTATGTTTAAGTCCCATGTAATAGGGGGTGAGACTATTGCCTCCAACCAGGTGCAAATCCAAACTCCGGGCTGCTACTAAGGAATTCCACCTCAAAAAACCCAATAACACTTTGCCCGACCTGGGAACGCAGGAACAAGATCAGTCGCGCTACAAGTAGGTATCTGTTTGTTAATATTTTAGGACAAAATTATTGCCAGGTAAATTGCAAATAATATTGTATTTAAACATTTTAAACATTACATCACGCCTGTATTCCCCGAAGGGTTGGGCAGAGGTGTATAGTAACACCCTCATTTCGCCGTTATGTTTAAGTCCTATGTAATAGGAGGCGAGCCTATTGTCATCAACCAGGCACAAATCCGAACTCCAGGCTGCGACGGAAATTCCACACGGAAAAACCCAATAACACTTTGCTCGACCTGGGGATCGAACCCAGGACCCCACGATCAGCAGTCGCGCTACAAGTATATATTTCTTAATAAGGGCTAAATTATTGCCAGGTAATTGCAAATCTTCTTCTTTTTGTGCGGTTAGTGACTAACCTGGTGTCAGAGTTTGTGCCGCTCATGGGCCTCTGACTTGGCCTCACATGCCGTCGAGAAATATCTCTCAGGCATGCCGTTTTCCTCACGATGTTTTCCTTCACCGTTTTAAAGCAAGTGATAATTATACCTATACAATACGCACATGAAACCGAAAAGTCAGAGGTGCGTGCTTTGGGTTCGAACTCGAGACCTATGCAAATAAATTATTGTATTTATCGGTTGTTATTAGCGTATTATTTAGCTGATTAAACATTTTGATTGTACCACCTGGAATGCACTGGTTTAAGATATACATCTTTAAGCGTAAATACTGGATAACCTTGATAGAAATATAAGGTTAAATGAAATATTTCCGATTCTCGCTCCCACGAATAACGTAATGTTACACAATAATGTTTACAATAAAATGTTCTGCCTAGCCTTTTCCCAACTATGTTGGGGTCAGCTTCCAGTCTAACCAGATGTGGCTGAATACCAGTATTTTAAACGGAGCGACTGCCATCAGACTTCCGCCACCCAGTTGCTGGGCAATGCCGATATCGTAAGGCTAGACCAGTTGTTAGACTTTTCGGACTTCTGACTACCCATAACGACTGTCATAGGTATTCGTATGACGCCCGGGACCGACTGTTTAACGTGCTCTCCGAGGATCGGAGGGGTGTCGATGTGTAATGAATGGTCACCCATCCACGGACTGGCCGCGACAAGCGCAGCTTAAGAGCAAACGCGGACTACAAAATATTTGAAGAATAGGTTTTTAAGCGATCTATTTCCGTCCCACCCCTCCCGCAAACCTTCCCAATTGAGCGTGACAGAGTCAACTGCATCTCGGACTGATTTCTCCTGTGCAATATTAGCGAAATAGTACTTTCGTATTTCCCTGTTTGCTTCTTCAAATCTGGACCGATTTTAATATATTTTTCTGTAATAATTTAAGAAACACTGGTTATGTCAGTATTTTTACTTTTATTTTTTATATTCGTCAAATTTGTTTGCCAGATATCTGAAAACGGTAGTAAAACCGGTTGATTTTTGTAAAATTTAAACGTTTCTATTTCTTTTAATAATTAATTTATTGACTAAAACAAAAGATAGAGACATAGTGGTGGTAGATATATATCATATGGTAAAAAATATTTGCTCTAGTGACATTATTCAAGGAGGAAACTGAGGAATACGTTTGTATGGACTAAATGCCGACCACATTTCTTCAACTTCGCAAATCGTATGATCCGCGCGGTTGGTAATTAGCCGTGAGCCCCTCAATGTTTACAGTAAAAATGAAAATATAATGCAGAACCACGACTTTTTTAGGGCATTAAATATCACCCTACTACCATACCCTATCAAAATCATTATCAACACATTAATAGACATTCTAAATACCTATACACATAAATAAACACCATTAAATAGGTATGCTACCAAGAAAAGTGCGGTTTCAATAGCAATAACCGTAATGCTTGTGTCGAAAAATGAAATTGATTTTGCCCCCGCTTCCGTCTCCGTGCCGTATCACCACGGTTCGAGTGGATGGGGTGAGGCGCTAATAACTAGCAGGGAACCTGGCAGAGATGTTTATTTAATGGCGTGTCCCATAGACGCCTCTAATGGGGATTCGCATTCACTTCCCGCGTACACCCGCGTATCTGAAGCCGCAGCGCGACGAAAATTATTTTTCAATGTGTTGTGATTCTTGCGTGCAACAAAAATTAGATAAGGGCGGAACAATTTGCGTGTTTGTTTGTTTTGTAAATTTGATGTGAATATGCGGTGGAATGGATTCGGAAGGCGGTAAATGGAGTAATGTGGCTTTCGTTCGACTGTGTGTGACGATAGGTTAAGCTGTCGGAAATATAATCAGTGTTTGAATAAATAATGAAATGTACATAGGTTTGACAAAATAACTGCCTCGTTGGTCTAGTGGTGGCAAGCGCGACTACTGATCTCGAGGTCCCGGGTTCGTTCCCCAGGTCGGGCAAAGGGTTATTGGGTTTTCCGAGTGGAACTCCTCAGTAACAGTCCGCAGTTTAGATTTGTGCCCGGTTGATGGCAATAGGCCCTCTTTTACATGGGACTTAAAAATAACGGCGAAATGAGGGTGTGACTAAACACCTCTGCCGAACCCTTCCGGGAATACAGGCGTGATGTTATGTTATTTGACAAAATATTCACCAATCAGAACAGGAATATAAGTACCAGTTTTAAATGGTACCTATAGGTAATTAGGTATAAGAAGATATGTACTTCTACAAAGAAGGTCAATAGAAATGATTGTAAATAAACAGTTCTCCGGTGATTTATTTTTATTTCCATCAGAAAATTCTTTTGTTTTTTAATTTTATGTTGTGATAGCTTGAAAGAAATTCAAGAACTCCTCAAAGAAATATTATTTTTAATAAAATTTAATAAACGGCAAATGACAGCAGGATAGTTTCAGACATTTCAATTTCAACTTCTTGATTAAAATAAAAATAAGTATTCAACATTTTCCTGTAAATAGGAAAGTCCAAGCCAACAAAAAAATTATAAAAAAAACTTAGACCGTATTACATTCACGTCACGCCAGCATTCTTTGAAGGAGTAAGTAGAGGTGCTACACGTAGAGCTCCCTAAAGATTTCGTCCGGGGATGTACCTAGTTTGGCCGGCAAGCAGCATTCCTGTATTCTAGTTTGAAGGGTATGAGTCCAGTAAAATTACTGGCACATGAGACTTTTCAACGTTTTTCTAAGGTTGGTAATACTTCAGCAATCCTGTAAGTGTAGGCGACCGTAACCACTTTCTATCAGGTAGACCTAACAAAGAAGAAAAGAAAAGATGGATGGATTGTGTGAAGGATGATATGGGTAAGAAAGGAGTGAGTACTGAGATAACGACTGATAGAGGAGAATGGAAGAGTAATACGTGTTGTGCCGACTCCACCTAGTGTGGGATAAGGACACCCGTATTTTCTTTTTTCAAATTTGTTTCTAGGCATTAGTTCGTTTTACCGCGACTATGCAAGCCTCATTATGTACGTCTTATTTTATTAGGTACTTAAGAATAACATTCAATATAAAGAAAAACAAACAAAAAAAAATTCGACATCAGGGGACCGCTACACACTTGCACCGGCACGGATTCCCACAACAGAGGAATCAGTGACACTCCCATCCGAAATGATGATGAGGCCATCGGCATCAGCTTGCTTGCCAACCAACATTGCCTTTGCGAACATTTAATTAAACTATTTATTTATTATTATTATTCATTATCTATTTATTTATTTATTATTTTATTTATTTAAACATAAAAGCTCGCCATGGTGGTATTATGTCCGATATCATAGGAAGTAGGTAAGCCTACCAATGAGTGTTGTGACATACCGGGCACAATTTCACACTCCTGGTCGCTACTGAGAATTTTCTTACAAAAAAACCCAATAACACATTTCCCGACTTGGTAATATTTATTTATTTATTTATTTAAACTTTATGCAACAAAAAAAAGTACAAAGGCGGACTTAATGCCTTAGGCATTCTCTACCAGTCAACCAAAGGTGGTGAAGAGATAACATGACAATAATAAATCAGGACAAAACATGCTATTCGTGCTTGCGACCAATGGGCTATGGCACTGTCAAACAATATCTCCATACTTATTTCTCAGTCCATGATATACAAGGTTAGTCGGAAAGGGGGTACTAAGCCGAAAGGGTGTTAAAGTACCCATAACAATGGATAACTTTTGTTCTAAAACTTTCCCCAAAACTCAATAGTTTAAGAGAAATAGCTGTTCAAAGATTTCATAAAAAATACGCTAAATTCTATCTATCCTCAGCTATGATCAGCTGTGTTTACATTTTAGGTCATATTTGGGGTCACGGATTAGAAACCCCATTTTCTGAGTTCATAACTAAAGCAGGGATGAAGAATTTTCGAAAAAACTAAAAAAAAATTATTTTTGATGGAAAAAAAATTAATCGAATTTTGAAATTTTAACACTTGCTTTAAAATAGTCATCAGTGATACTTTAAGTGGCCCGCGGCTTAGTACCCCCTTTCCGACTAACCTTGTATATCACTCAATTTTACCCGTCAATTTGGCGACGGCCGCGGTAAACTAAGGAAGTATTCAGACATTGCGATTAAATGAGCACATTCACCTACATAACGCGATGTCAGGTAACACGTGTAAATCAGGCTAATGTGACATTTCTGGCATCAGCCGTGCCCGCCACGTATTGCGAATGGAACTGACGACATGCTTAGGTTACGTTGCCTGCTGATTTGGGGCCGCAAAAAAGGTATTTTTCTTGATCTAAGTTATAACAAATATTAAAAGGAGAAGCTGACTGACTGACTGATCTATCAACGCACAGCCTAAACGGCTGGGGTTAGAAACTTGAAATTTTGACAGTAGGTTCATTTTGTGACGTAAACATCCACTAGGAAGGGATTTCTCGAAATTCAACCCCTAAGGGGATGAAAAAAAATCCCGCAAGCGAAGCTGCGGGCAAAAGCTAGTAACAAATAGGACTCATAGATTCACGATAGCTTTTAATAAGCCCACTTTTGAAATCACTATACCATTATTGATTTAATAATGTGATTTCCGATAAACATTGACTACAATGACAGAAGTAATATGCTTGAATTCCATGGCTCTTATCTATTTGTCAGACCAAAATAACACTGAAATTATGATAGCTGCAATTATTACGTTGTGGGTTTGAAAGGAATAAAAAGAATAAGAATTTGATTACTCAGAAATATAGAATTACAGCATCGTAACGTGTAACACACATGATACGACAAGAAACAGTATCAGTATCAGTAAAAACACTATTCAAACATCTGTTGAACACATACCAACTGCATTAAAGTGAGCTACAGCACGTATAACTTAGAGTATATCTCTACACTGTCGTATAAACGCATTAAAACTAATGCAGCTAACATCACAGACGTCACTTAGGTCGCGTATACTAAATGTGTTCACGGCTTAATTCGCAAAGCGTATGGCGAGATTATCATTTGAATGTGCCCTCAGACGATTGTCGGATTTCGTGACACTTGCACAATGGGGAGCCCGAAGCAAAATATTTTTACCGAATAAAAACGGGTGTTTTCTGTACCTATATGAGGAAATTACATTTTTATCACGAGTCACATTTTACATTTTCCTGTTATCTTACACTTCGTTTGTATCAAGCGATTTTTGTGTTTTGTTTTTATATCAATGTTTTTTTTGAAACGATGTGTTGATTGCTTATATTTTGTTATGTTGCTTTTGTTAACTTGATTCACTAGATTGATACAACCGATAGTTTTTTATTTTTTTTATTTTGGTGACATTTTTATATTTATTTCCATTTGCCTTTACGATGATCTCAATGTTGATGACTCTTACAAAATCCCCTTCTAATCAGCTAATGCACTCACTAATTACAGTTCCACGGTCGGTTTTATTTACCGTCACTACCGTATTGCGTTCATGTGTTCCCTAGGGCTTAAGGACCCTATTGTGCAGGTTCAGGAACGATAGTTTGTAACTTAGGGCCCATTCTCACGCGATCCACCTATGCATTGGCGCATAATGAGCTGTTAAATCGACTGGACCGCCTATCGTAACATCTTTGTTCATTTCCGTGACAATGACTGTAAATAACGTGTTGCTTAGGTATGTCTGATGGTAAATTAACTATTTATTTATACGTTATATCTTTAGGCGGGATCCACACACGGTTAGTCTTCTACAAAGGAATGTATTATAAGCTAAATTAGGTACCTTTCATTTCTTATGAGTCTACATTTCTGAAAGTAGTCTTTACGTTTTTATTATATAAGTTCTCATTTAGGATTTTAATAAATAGACAAGATTCATAAATATTGCTTTCATTTTTCTAAAAATAAATGGGGTCGATTCAGATTCCAACCTTTTTGGCTTCAGTGTTTATTTCTTAAAGAACACACACATACAGCTGTTTGCTTAATAATAGTAGGCATTACATACCATTTTATTTCACGGACTCCTCCTCCATTTCATTCTAGACCACCAAGAAAAAACGCATTATGCAAATCTAGGTAAACATTTTTACAAGTCACTGACAATCATTATAATGGCTGAAGAACGGCCATTTTGATCACGAAAAACAAACTGAGGAGTGATAAAGCACGAAATATGGAAGCAGAAAATTAGATTTATAAAAGCAATTAAATGACGGTGTACTTTTAAAAATGAAAATATCGTTCGGGTCAGTTCGTCCGGTAAAGTGGGTGAATACTTTTTGGCGTGAGAAGAGGGTACAGTCAATTTTGTGTACTCATCTTTGAAAAGAATTATCTATTGATGATTGTTTAAAATGTTTAGAGTACATAAAACGCTTTTTTTCTATTGGACTGCTTGTAGAGTGTCTTTGCGGACCGCTTCTACGTAACCCGGTAGTTTACTGACGAGACCTGGTGGATCTCCAACCAATTAAGGGAAGTAAAATACTTAACCTAAGCTAACTGGTACTCTAACATCATGAATACTAGCAATAACAGCACTCAGGGCGATCCCTAATGGGAAACCGACCTCGGGTCCAGGCGTTGCTGGCGGGAGATTGGGAGGGAGACAGCTTGATGACGGCTGAAAACGGTATGAGTTCGAAGTTTGAAGAGACGATCAGTTCCGCGATAGGAGAGCTCAATAGATCATGAACGGCGGTGACACGTCGCGACAAGCCTCGACGGCGAGGACGGTATAAAACGCTAAGCAACTTTCGTTTTTCTGTATCACTCTGTCTGGCTATCGCAATGCTCCGTAGGATGAACTTTTCTCAAGTTCCGTAAACGTAATTGTCGACCGCTGAACGTGGTCTCTTAATTAAATAGATAAAAATATTTGTTCGCAGAAGTATTCTTTTTCTTCCTTGCGTTATCGTTCGTTCTGCCTAGCCTTTTGCCAACATGTTGGGGTCAGCTTCCAGTCTAACCAGATGCGGCTGAATACCAATATTTTACACGGAGCGACTGCCATCAGACCTCCGTAACCCAATTACTGAGCAATACCGATATCCTAAGGTTAGACCGGTTGTCAGACTTTCGGGTTTCTGACTTCCCGTAACGACTGTCATAATAGGTATTCGTATGACACCCGGGGCCGACGGTCTCAACGTGCTCTTTGAGGCACGGAGGGGTCTCGATGTGTAACGAACGGTCACCCATCCACGGACTGGTCGCAGCAATCGCAGCTTAACTTCGCAAATCGAATGATACACGCGATTGGTAATTAGCCATGAGCCCCTCTCTTCCTAGCGCCATCCCGATCTATAAACGCGAGGGTCCTTGTAGCTTAGTATTCTCCACTTCACTCGATAAAGATATATCGTATACTTATTCGCGTATTCCCGTGATATGTTGTTGAGTTGTTGAAGGCTAAATATGAGTAAATATCTCACAATCTCATAATATATCTCATATTTATTACGAGTAGGCCATGCTATGACCCAAAATATACCACTTAACATGCACAATTGTTTACAAGTACACATGCAAATCAAATTTTCTGCCAAAAAGCCCCCAGTATACCTCTTGATAATATCTGCGGTAAATGTATGGAGGTACAGAGAATTGTGCCGAAATTGATTTTACTTGTAGCTCGAGACGATGCGATCTACCGTGGATATTAGGAATCCGTGTCGAAAGGATGGAATCGAAATTATTCGATCTGAGGTGCAAACGTACGAGGTCCAGAGAGAAGACTGCTTTTCACAATCACCGACCGCCTTGCCCAGCGAGGTGACTAAGAAAGTGGTGCTTACTATTAGGAGAGCGGTCTTTGTCCAGCAGTGGGTTGCATTAGGCTGACTTTAGAAATATAATGAAAAACCGATCAAGAGAGATTCTGTACCAGAACTGTATTTTTTTTTGCAACTCTTAAAATTTCAAAAAATGAGGCAGTGTTCCTGTTATATTTAACCTGCTAATCCTAATAATATCAAAATATTACATCATTGTGAATTATATCTTAATAAACAATTTAGCAAAAAAAAACAAATTTCTTGGAAGTTGAGGCTGTTTCAAATGATACCCCACACAATTTTTTTAAGGAACTTTGCTTTCTGCTTGTCGTCTGTGACAGACAGATGGACGGACGCAATAATAAGGGTTCCGTATTCACTTTGGAGGTACGGAACCCTAAAAAGAAATATGCAGTTGTACACATAGCTTTAACCACAGTCATTTAGCTTAGCATTATCATGTTTTAAACCAAATACTAAAAGCAAGATAGGTAATTAAAAATGACACGATACAACACTTCAAAAAGAAGCTAAAAATGTTATTAATTGAGAGATGTCATTATTCCGTTAACGATTTTTTGAACGATACTTTCTAATTTTATTTAATAATTATATTAAATCTAAAAATGCTGACATATAATTAATTTTTATATTATAATATACTGGCCTGCAAAAATAAGTATCACACTTTTAAAATTGCAATAACTTTTTAAGTACACAAGATATATTTTCGAAGCAAAAGGGACTCAAAAAAGAGTTTAACTTTGTTACTATAGTTTCAAAGAAAGCTGATAAAAATTGCTATAAAACGTTTTTTATTTTAAATCTCTAACTTCTATAATTTAGAAAAAATTGAAATTTTAAAAGTGTGATACTTATTTTTGCAGGCCAGTGTATATTCTGACATATAGGTAATTAACTAATTCAAATAAATAATGTTCACAGATGTAGATATAAATTGATAATTTAAAGATAAAAGATATGTAATTATAGATTCACGCCCTTATTATTGTAATTTTTGCATGCCTAATTTAGGTAGATTGTACAAGGATCACTATGTTTATCTTTAACAACTATTTTTTTATGTACCTACAATATATGCAAATAAAAATTCTATTCTATTGTAACGTACGGTTTTTCTAATTTGTTGCAAATTGCAGTAACAGCTACACATAGCTAAAAGTAAAACCATGTTCCATTATAATGAACATTTAGTATCCTAGAACATTATTTTCTATGTTATTATGACCTACTCGTACAAGAAAACTAAGTAACTACTTAAAGTAACGTAACCATAACACAGAATATATACGTAACTAACTAATCTTAGAATTGTTTCTAGACCCAGTTTTCTTTTATACAAGGTTAGTCGGAAAGGGGGCACTAAGCCGCGGGCCACTTAATGTATCACTGATGATTGTTTTAAAGACAGTGTTAAAATTTAAAAATTCAATTTTTTTTTCCATGAAAAAGTATTTTTATTATAGTTTTTTCATAAATTCTTCATCCCTGCTTTAGTTATGAATTCAGAAAATGGATTTTCTAATCCGTGACCCCAAATGTGACGTAAAATGTAAACACGTCTGATCATAGCTGAGGATAGATAGAATTTAGCGTAGTTTTTATGAAATCTTTGAACAGCTATTTCTCTTGAACTGTTGACTTTTGGGAAAAGGTGTAGAACAAAAGTTATCCATTATTATGGGTACTTTCACACCCTTTCGGCTTAGTACCCCCTTTCCGACTAACCTTGTATATTTTTATCAGTATAATTTTATGTTTAAGTGACTATTATAGTTACTTTAAATAAAAGATTAGAGATGTTTTGAGTAAAATTTAGAAAGGAGCCAGCTATAGAGTCTTGTATAAAGGTTGTCGCACACGGTCCAGATACTATAATATTTTGTCTGCGAGTATCTACGCATAAAAGCTTATAGTATCACACGGAAAATATACAATAATATATAAAAACTAAACCCATAAGTAAATAAAATTTATATCTACAGATATCAGAATACTGATTATCTTAGCGTAATTTTGTATCTGACTTCTTCTTCTTTCTTCTTTTCGTGTGGTTAGTGACTAACCTGGTGTCAGAGTTTATCCCGCCTATGGGCCTCTGACTTGGCTCACATGCCGTCGAAAGATATCTTTCAGGCATCTGATTTACTCACGATGTTTTCTTTCACCGTTTTTAAGCAAGTGATAATATACAAGGTTAGTCGGAAAGGGGGTACTAAGCCGAAAGGGAGTTAAAGTACCTATAATAATGAATAACTTTCGTTCTACAACTTTTCCCATAACTCGATAGTTTAAGAGAAATAGCTTTTCAAAGATTTCGTAAAAAATATGCTAAAATCTATCTATGATCTAGCTATGATCAGCTATGTTTACTATTTAGGTCATATTTGGGGTCACGGATTAGAAACTAAATTTTCTGCATTCATAACTAAAGCAGATAATATGTTTTTTTAAAAAAAAAACTAAAATCAAAATCTTTTGGCATGCAAATAAAAAAAGTCGAATTTTGAAATTTTAACACTTGCTTTATAATATTCATCAGTGATACTTTAAGTGGCCCGCGGCTTAGTACCCCCTTTCCGACTAACCTTGTATAATACGTACGTGAATCCGAAAAGTCAAAGGTGCGTGCCTTGGGTTCGAACTCGAGACCTATGACTTGGCAGTCCGATCACAGTGGTCACACCACTAGGCTATCACTGCTTACTAATTGTATCTGACAGAACCTGTTGATACCGGTCAGTATCTTCAGATACTTAAAGATAAAATATATATTATCTACGCCGTGTACTTTCTATGAAGAGCGATATCGTAAGCTAGTCGATGTCATATCGTAAGATATCGCCCTGATATAACATATCTTATAGTGTCTTTACCGTGTGTGACAGCCTTAATTGTTGAAAACAACCTTTTTAATAGCAAAATGCTAATTCTTCAGATTATAGTCTAATTATTAAGTTGACGATGCTAATTATTATTTGGATAAAAATATTGATAAACCAACAAAATAAATAAAAACCGATTCTGAGACGAAAAATTTCGGAATTCCATTTGTAAAATATTCCTCAAATATCCGTCACATTTTCGCGAACACGAAAGAACATCTTCCCGAAGCGTTATATTAGGGATAGTTGACACTATCAGATTCGTCGGCACACATCCGAATCTCACGTGTCACCCAAACGAAGTTATGGTAAACAGCTCCCTATCGATGGAATAAGTAAACTGAAGTGCTAACAAAACCGTTGTGTTGTCTAAACGTTACCTTTTTACTGTATGCGGTACGCGTACTAACTAGGTTTAGTCGGCTAGGTCGACTGTAAATTATGCTATTTTGAACCCTAACTCCGAGGAACAGTGACGTAATTTTGTGCTGGGAAATCAGGCCCGTCGCTCGCCTGTCACATCGGTTCGCATTCAGATTCGCAATCACAAATTACTGGGGAAGTTTTCGTTTGTAATCAGTTACAACTGTGTCGAACTAGGCTTCATTGTTGCATGTTTGGTTACAGAGAGATATGTCACAGCCATAAATAGGCATAATTGATTTATGTAACAACGTAATTAGATATGAAAGGCTGTCTACGAAAAATATTTTACAACTTTTGGTCTAGCCATTGTTTTTTCTATTTTTCGTGTTTGAATTGAATCAGACCTCGCTTCTTTTATTATTAAAAGATGTGGAGAGGATATTTACGTTTTATAAAAAAATTAAAAATGTAGCGTTGCTCACGCGCCGCCGCTGTAACAAGTTACGGCGCGCGCTTTCTGTTGGCCGCGCATACAAAGTTACTGCCTCGCTCCGCGTTAACCACCGCCGCCGCTCGCGTCGACAGTCGGTCGCCCGCCCGTAGATGACGCGCATGACTGTG
Organism: Amphipyra berbera; assembly: GCA_910594945.2. Lineage (NCBI taxonomy): Eukaryota > Metazoa > Arthropoda > Insecta > Lepidoptera > Noctuidae > Amphipyra > Amphipyra berbera. The sequence continues at coordinate 8,336,501 of OU343122.1, read as the reverse complement.
TTACTCGCGTTGTATTAGTTTGTAACCGTGTGCCCTTTACAAAAATATGTATTCTAATATTTTTTTAGACGTGTGTTGTAGCCTTCTTTTTAATGTTAACTGAAATTTAAAACTGTTAAAATATTTTGCCGAACATTTCTTCACCCGTATTTTAAAATAACATCACGCCTGTATTTCCCAAAGGGTAGAGCAGAGGTGTATAGTCGTACCCTCATTTCGCCGTTATGTATAAGTCCCATGTAATAGAGGGCGAGCCTATTGCCATCAACCGGGCACAAATCCAAACTCCGGACTGTTAGTAAGGAATTACACACAGACAAACCCAATAACACTTTGCCCGACCTGGGGATCGAACTCAGGACCTCACGATCAGTAGTCGCGCTTGTTATCACTAGACCACCGAGACAGTTATCGCAATATCTGCGTTTATACGTTTTTTGAGCTATTATACAAAACCATTTGTCTATCAGACTCCTTTACAGAAGCAGTCCGAGGGGGGGGGGGGGGGTGGGGGTCGTAGGGCCAATAATCCCCCCCCCCCATCATATCTACACGTCAAATTGACAAATCTCTTTAAAATAGAAAATTTCAAAAAAAATTATAATTGTGCAATTAATTCTAATGTGCTCAACTTATATTACCGTTAATATGACACCCCCCTCCCCCAAAGTCTTTGGCTGTGACCACGCCTGCTCCTCTAAAATAATTCAACATAGTAGTGCAGGGAAATCTACAAAGTTCCATAAAACTCTGTATCGAAGTCAGATGAGATACAACCGGCCGCCCGCAACAGTCTGCGGTCAACGAATTCATTTTACAAAATTTATTACATTTCGATAATCTGTTATTTTCATCCGGCAAACTGAATTTCAATGACGGCTATTGGCCAGGAGATACGCAGTTATTCATAGATAAAAACCAATCATTTTTATTGTTGATCGTCGGAAGCTTTAAATTCTGACCCTTTTGAATAAGGTTTTTCATATCGACACTGTAAAATTGGACTTCCGAGCGATATTATTATGCTTTAACAAAATGTAAATGATGTGTGAATGATCGTTATGGGTGATTGAGATAATAATGGTTAAATACACTAAATAAAAATGTCCATTCTGTGAATACTTTTTTTGCATGCATGGATTAAAAAATCCTGCATTTTATTTACGAATGAAGCCATGCACCTGATAGTGTTCAATCTGGCAGTGGCCTTCTACAATACCTGGATAATGGTTTAATGTAATTTGCCAGAAACGGAAGAAAAAGGCCCAAGGTTATATTCAAAATTTTAGAACTCCTAAACTGGTGTGTCTACATTCCGTTATTGTTCCTACATGTGCTCGTACTTACAATGTGTAGGTACTTAAACTAGTTGGCACTATTAATTAACATTGTAATCAACATGTCAAAGGAACTAGCTGGCTGGAACTAGAAACAAATGAACTAAATGCAAATGCCATTGTCAAGTATCTATCCGAGGGGTATAAGTGGGCTTAAACCAAGCTTAAACCAACAGTCGTTTGGGTAAAGCTGGTGACCGACATTCCAATGTTTTCCTATGCTAATCATCGGAAAATAAAGTCGGGATTAGAAGTTATTTATTTAATGAAGTCATATTTTCATAGGATGTAACTCTGTACCAGTTAAGTAGGTATAACATGTGGTATTAATATTAATATTCAGAGTATTTTTTGCGTATTATTGCGACCTTAAGCAATGAATAAATGAATTCACCATGAATTTATTTCTCCCATAAGGTTTAACAGGAGTGATATTAATATTGAAGTTGGATTAGTCCTTAAATATTACGTCAATTTACGCCGCATTTAAACATCGAATATCATATTCTCTTTACCGACACAATACGTCAAATAGGCGACAATTCAAACCTGAAATAACCATTCGACTTGCAAATAAAGCTACAAAACTCAATACAAGGAGCCGAGACACTGTTCCAGTTTACTGAGCGAGTAACTTTACATAGAATCAGCGAAATACATCGAACAACGTCCACCGAGTCTACATGTAAACAATTTCTCATGCCGATAAGATAATATTGTTCGCAGAAAATCATGAATTATTCCGTTGAAGTGTAGAAATATTTTCTACGTTCTTAATCTATGGTTGCAAGCGGATCACGTCAGCTTATTTGTGTTTGTTATGAGATCGGAGCCCCCCGGCCAGCGCGGGCGCCTTCTGCAGTCTTGTCTTGCACCCGCCCTTTCTATTGTGCAAATTGAGAACTAGTTTGTTAGGGTGAGTGCTCATTGATTCTGATGCAAGACAACTGTCGATTAACGTACTAGACTATGAATCTCATTTATGTCAGGACATATTAATGTCTTTGAATTGATTAATTATTTAAGCGTTTGTGTTTATTCAAAATAGGTAATTAATATTCGTCAGTAATTTAACTTAAACGTACTTTTATCCATAAAATGTTGACTTTTTCAAACATAGTTGATGACACGTTTAGTTCAGTGGCTGAGCAATCGGCTTCTGTGCTACGGGTCGTGGGTTCGATTCCTGCACGGAACAAATATTTGTATGGCCTACAGATAGTTGTTCCGGGTCTGGATGTTTGTGCATGTCAAGATTTGTGTCCGTAAACGCACCCACTATACAGGAGAAATACTAGTTTGGGGCAACGATTTAAAAAAAAGAAAAAAAAATAGTTTTTTTTTCTAAAGGACATTTTCTAGCGATTTACAAAAACACATATTTACCAAAATTTACAGTTTATAGTGAACACGGTAGACAAAATAGTTCACACATTTTCGCCTCTCCAACTCCCTCGCGACTCAGCCAGTTATTAGGCTACAACAAAGCTAATATTTCATCCATTTCGTTGTATTCTTGCTATCTTGCGAGTGTACTACCAGCTTAACATCTACCTCTAGTTGGCGGAACAATACAGTAATTTATGTTGCAGTCTCTGGAGTAATGATAAAGCTAACAAGCCGTTGAATAGTAATGTACAGTGCGTCAATCTGAAAGTGGGTGAACGATGGATTTACTGTGTATTACAGGAGTAGGTACTGTACAATAGTCGTGGTGGCCCTGAGGCTTATGGGCCCGTCTCTCAAGCACCAGGGTGCTGGTACAAGGTTAACGGAACCGAAGTTGCTGATTAAAAACTGGCATTTAATTTCTAAGAGGGGCTCGTGGCTAAATAAAAACCACACGGATCATACGATTTGCGAGGTTAAGCTGCGCCTGCCGCGGTCAGTCCGTGGTTGGGTAACTGTTCGTTACACATCAAGATTCCTCCGTGCCTCGGAGAGCATGTTAAATCAGCAGTCCCAGATGTCATACAAATACCTATGACATTCGTTACGGGTAGTCAGGAACCCGAAAGACTGACAACCGATCTAATCTTAGGTTTTTTTTTTTTATAAATGGGTTTGCTCTTGACTCTAGTGTAGGTCAGAGGAGACAGAGACAAAGTCTACGATGGAGTGAGCTTACACAGAAGAAGCCTGTTAACTCTAACTTTGACGAGATTCAGGTTGAATGCGTTCGGGAACACAGACGCAGGTAGTGAGTTCCACTCTTTTGCTGTGCGCATTATGAAGGCTGTCTGGAAGCGCTTAGTGCGAATATATATATATATATCGACATTGTCCAGTAATTGGGTTGCGGAGATCTGATAGCAGTCGTTTCGTGTAAAATAATGGTATTCAGCCGCATCTGGTTAGACTGGAAGCTGACGAACATAGTTGGGAAAAGGCTAAACAGAACAATATGTGGGGTGCATTAAAAAAAACCTCCACGAGTGACGATATTTATGTACGTCCGGTACACCCTGGGTAGTCAGTCTCGCTACCAACCTTGCTGACTGGCTAAGCTTTTCACCACAACATAGCCTATTTTCGTATAGCTCGTTTCGACACGAGAGAAGAAGAAGAACAATATGTACTTACTAAATTAATCTAAGATACCACTCTTCTTCTTCTTCTTTTCGAGTGGTTAGTGACTAACCTGGTGTCAGAATTCATGCCGCTCATGGGCCTCTGACTTGGTTTCACATTCCGTCGAAAAATATCTCTAATGCATGCCGGTTTCCTCACGATGTTTTCCTTCTCCGTTTATAAGCAAGCGATAATTTTACGCGAATACAATACGCACATTAATCCGAAAAGTCAGAGGCGCGTGCCTTGGGTTTGAACTCGAGACCAATGACTTGGCAGTCCGACGGTCACACCACTAGGCTATCACTGCTATTAACGATACCACTGACTTTTGGCAAAAGAAAAACATCGTGAGGAAAAATCATGAAGTCCGCTTGGACTTCATGATTGTCCGCCTATTCAAGTGCCTACTTATCTGAAATTGCAGTAAGCAATTGTTGCGATTAATGGTCGTTCCTTCTCTACCTACCTATTAGAAGAGGCCTTTGTCCTACTGCAGTGGGAAAATTACAGGCGGGTATTATGCTTTATTCAGAAATTAAGTATAAAGACTTGGCACACGAGGTTGTCGACATGTGGGAGGTTGACTCAGCAGTCGTTGTGCCGATAGTCGATACGGCCAATGGCTTAATAGCCAAGAGCCTCGACCAACATCTGATGAGGCTCGCTGGGTCAAGGGCCTGATATAGAAAGCGGTACTTCTGGACACGGCGCGTATTGTTAGGAAGTTCCTCTTAATAATCCATTGGAAAAACATCGTGAGAAAAGATAATTAAATCCAGGTACTGGTAAATCGGGGTTACTTTGAATCCTGGGGTAACTTAGATTTAAAAATCTTTTCGTAATAAAACTCAAATAGTACGAATTCTGAACGAATTCTTCCTATTATTTTTTTACGATTGGCAGCATCAAACGTCACTATTAGCGTGTGATTAGTCGCAGTGGGTGGATCCTTGCCGATTGATGAAAAATTAATAAAAATATGTCAGTAATAGTTTATTCCTTATTGGGGTTATTTCCGAATTTCTTAGAAAAAAGGGAGGTATCAAAGTAACTAAAAAGTAAATCATAGTTTAACATTTCGCACCCTTAGTAATGTAAGGGCACAACTCGAAAATGTCAACTTTTGGGAAAACGTGTTAAAAAATTCAGGGAACCCTACTTATGTTTTCACGGTATTTTTTACAGTATAATTACAGTATTTGCTTTAATATTGTCTTTTTCTCTTTTTGTGAAAGCCAAGTGGTAGAACAGTTGATATTAAGACCATCTAACACAGAAACTCAAAAACTCAATATTTCGAGTTATGCCCTTACTAAGGGTGCGATTTATTACCAACATTATTTTTTCTCAAAAAGTAATAAGATAAATTATAATTTTATTCAAGAAGTAGTTATCATAAACAAAATCGATATTTGCATTTTTTTTTGCTATCATATTTCAAGACAAAAATACATTTTAATTTTGAAATTGTTCAAGGTTTACGCTACTTAATCTGAAATTTGTCGTTCTTTAGAGAAATAACGACAAATTTCAGATTAAGGTAGGTAGAGACCTACCTATTAGAAGAGGTCTTTGTCCTACTGCAGTAGGAAAACTACAGACCGATATTATTATTATTAGGTTCCGTAGCCATATCCAGTTTTATTACCGTGCAATATAAAGTTTATGAAAGCTGAACTGTTAGTTGTACGACAATTTCAATATGCAAGTGGAAATATTTTCATGAACATGTAACTCATAACATGTATGTCATGTAACGAGCAGTTTGTTTTAGCTGTGGATACATTATGTTTTAATATTAAATGCGCAATTGGATTAAATTTTAATGTGTTATGGATTTCGTAAAGTCGCCGCCGGCACATAACTTGGCGAGGTTTTGGCGTAGTGGGAGTAAGTTTGCGCATGTACACTTAGTGCACCAAAAAAATGGTCACTTTTATTGCTTGTCATTATTCTGTCATAATTATTCTTAAACATGTCTGTTTAGAATTAAATTAAAAATTTAAAAAACCCCCGACTCAAAAAGAACCCCTAAAAAGTAAAAAATAAAATGTGTTTATTGGCCATTTAACTTTATTAAAAGTACCTAGTAATATTTTGATTCAAGCGTCGTCACGTCGGGGGACCGCTAAGTAAATTATCATTACCAAGCTTCTTTTTTTGTATTCTGTTTTTTTTTTATTTATTTAGTTAGCGGTCCCCCGACGTGACGACGCTTGAATCAAAATATTAGTCTAAGAACACTCGCTAGAAAACCAGCTTTCAAATAAAAAAAACAGCGCTCAAATCGGTTCACCCGTTTAAGAGCTACGGTGCCACAGACAGACACACACACACAGACAGACAGACAGACACACATAGCGGTCAAACTTATAACACCCCTCTTTTTGAGTCGGGGGTTAAATAACACCCCTCTTTTTGCGTCGGGGGTTAAAAAAGAAATAAAGGAGAGGAATTCTCTTCTCTACTCTTGTCAAGTTAGGTAGTGGCGACTATTATACATTATTTGAATGGTGTTCTGCAAATTTATTCAAAGTCAATATCGAAGTTTTTTTTTTATTTCAGTTACCTTGACCAAATGGCAGGCACTTTTAAAACGTCAAAGCTAGGTACACGGTTCCAAAAGATAGGTGCCATAAAAGAGCCAGCAAGAAACTTCATAAATACTCTTTTTTTATTATTACACTCTGTACGTACTTTTAGACGTAAATAAGAAATATTAGTATGGCGTTTATGTATAAATATAGACACTTTTTTTTAAAAACGTTCGCACACAATAGGATTTCTCCTGTATCGTGGGTGCGTTTACAGTCACAAATCTTCACATGCACAAACGCCCAGACCCGGAACAACTATTTATAGGCCATACAAATATTTGATCCGTGCGGAAATCGAACCCGCGACCCGTAGCGCAGAAGCCAATCGTTCAGCCACTGCTCCAAACGTGTCGTTGATTGAAACCTCGAAGTAAACTGTTTCAATTGTATAAAGATTATGTTTCCATTTACTTTTATTTAAACAGTGAACATACCGACCTTATTTGCGATGCTAACCAAAAAGCAACACTGCAACAAAATACGAACCCAGACATGACAACTGTAGGTACAGTTTATAGCAAAACCTCAAAGCTATAAACAAGAAAACTGTTGGCGAACAATAAGTTTAGTATCAGTATCATGTGGGCAGTACAAAGCAGTTGGTATAAACCACAGAGAAGGTAGCATATGGAGTGCTTATGTGAGAGACGTCTGCACAAACACAGCATAATTATTATAGCCGTGACTACCACGAATAACGTGAGAGGCTCGTGGCTAATTAACAACCGCACGGATCACAATACGCTTGCCGCGGTCAGTCCGTGGATGGGTGACCATTCATTACACATCAAGACCCCTCCGTGTCTCGGAACGCACGTTATGCAGTCGATCCAGGGTGTCTTACGAATACCTATGACAGTGGTTACAAGTAGTCAGAAGCTTGAAAGTCTGACAACTGGTCTAACCTTAGAATATCGGTATTGCCCAGTAACCGAGTTGTGGAGGTCTGTTGGCAGTCGCTCCATATAAAATACTGGTATTCAGCTGCATCTGGTTAGACTGGAAGCTGACCCCAATATAGTTGGGAAAAGGCTAGGCACAACGAACGACTATCACAATTCGTAACTACGTTGTATAACGCGTTGCCGGCAATCGCCGAAACTAATAATTAATCTAATGGCAGACGGTTCTCTTCTCCACTTAACTCAAAACTTGGGTTCGATTCTAGTGAGAAATATAGTTACGAGAAGGATGCCAATCATGTTACCTAAAATGTCACTTGGTTGCTATACTCTAACAACAGGGTTCCGACAGGCAACCGATGAGGAAAAAAATCCTTCAACGTCGGCAGTAATACCCCAAGCTGACGATGAGAGCAGCGTGATCGATGCCCTTTCATGCCTAAGAAAATGATTACGGCCATAACCTCCCATTTTGAAGAGATTTATAGTGAGAAGTTCGTTCTAGTAAGTATAGGCGAATATAAAAGAGAAAAATAAGCTTAGCACTTCATTCATTGATCACTCCTTGGAATGGGCAGTACAAAACACTCAGTATAAACGCATTCGAGTCACACATGCAGTGTTAAATTTATTCAACGTAAGTGTAGACCGTTCGCTTTGTGTCAAAGTTGGTCTGCAGCGTAAGTTAGTGCAGACACAACTGACTGGCATTTTCAATTACTTGAATCAACTGCCTGTGGAGGTGAAATATTAACTTCGGAGCAATACGAATTTGTGTAAGAAAAAGTGAATTGGAATAATAACGCAGTGATTAACAATATATCGTCAGTGGAAAGGTAAAATACCTTATTAACAGTAGAGAGATTCAAAGTTATTTTTTTAAGAAAATAAACATAGTTATTTTTCTAATGGTATACATATTAAGTAATAGGGGGCTCGTGGCTAAATAACAACCGCGCCGATCGTAAGATTTGCGAGGTTAAGCTGCGCTTGCCGCGGTCAGTCCGTGGATGGGTTACCATTTGTTACACATCGAGACCCCTCCGTGCCTCGGAGAGCACGTTAAGCCGTCGGTCCCGGGTGTCATACGAATACATATGACAGTCGTTATGGGTAGTCAGAAGCCCGAAAGTCTGACAAACGGTTTAACCTTAGGATATCGCCATTGCCCAGTTACTGGGTTGCGGAGGTCTGATGGCAGTCGCTCCGTGTAAAATACTGGTATTCAGCCGCATCTGGTTAGACTGGAAGCTGACCCCAAGATAATTGGGAAAAGGCTAAGAGGAAGATACATATTAAGTAATAATATTATCTTCTTTCCACTGACGATATGGTTATTTTTGTTACAGTTTCCTATCTAATATTTTTTATATATCGAAGTGAAGCTGATGTATGAGGGGCTCGTGGCTAATAAACAACCGCACGGATCATAAGATTTGCGATGTTAAGCTGCGCTTGCCGTGGCCAGTCTATGTATGGGTGCCCGTTCGTTACACACCGAGACCTCGCAATGACTCGGAGAGCGTGTTAAACCGTCGTCGGGTGTCATACGAATACCTATGACAGTCGTTACCGGTGATCAGAAGCCGGGAAATCTGACAACCGGTCTAACCTTAGGATATTGGCATTGCCCAGTAACTGGGTTGCGGAGGTATGATGGTAGTCGCTCCGTGGAAAATACTGGTATTCAGCAGCATCTGGTTAGATTGGAAGCTAACCACAAAACATAGTTGGGAAAAAGCTAGGAAGAAGAAGTGAAGCTGAAGGATAATTTCATTAGAATTATCTAATACGTTTTTGTTTGTATCTTTGATGATTGACACGGAAATGCGTCTAATATTCCGTCGTAATGTTTATTTTTAACCGACTTCCAAAAAAAGAGGAGGTTCTCATTTCGACTATGATTTTTTTTTTGGATGTTTGTTCCGCGATACCTTTGCTAATTGTGAACCGATTTTAATGATTATTTTTTGTTTGAAAGAGTATTCTTTCGAAGTGGTCCCATTTAAATTTGAGGAACTTCGGAGATAGACAATTTGAACTCGGTTTTATTTTTATTAATAATCACTTTTTAACAAAAATAAAACCAACTTCAAATTGTCTATCTCCGAAGTTCTTCATCAGATCTTCACCAAATTTGAGTGGGACCACTTCGAAAGAATACTCTTTCCAACAAAAAAAAGAATCATTAAAATCGGTTCTCAATTAGCAAAGATATCGCGGAACAAACATACAAAAAAAAAAACATACAGTCGAATTGAGAACCTCCTCCTTTTTTGAAAGTCGGTTAAAAAGTGATTATATTGAATCTATTCAATCATCACAGAAAGAAAGAGATGATTGTCCACGTTCGTATGGGACGTTTATACGCTGCTTTATAGTATAACATATTTTTATACTGCCTGACTGCCTTGTTAGTCTAGTGGTTGCAAGCGCAACTGCGGAGCATGGGGTCTTGGGTTCGATCCTATGTCAGGCAGTGTTATTGGGTTTTTCATTAGGATTTTTTCAGCAGCAGCCCAGAGCCTGGATTTGTGCCCGGTTAATGGCAATAGGTTTGCTCTCTATTACATGGAACTTAAACATAACTGGCGGAATGAGGGTGTACTTAAAATACCTCTGCCGCACTCTTCATGGGAATACAATGAGTGATGTTATGTTATATTTTTATACATATGTAGGTATGTTCTCTTACAAGATAAGCTGATTTTAGATAAGTTGAGTAGGTATAGTAATTACGATGGTGACGCTTGAATTCATTGTAGTAATGCCGATTAATTTGCTAATAGACAATTAATTACACTAGTAAGTGATTGCCAATTACCATAAGAGTAATTTGATTGTAGGCGGTATTGGGCCTTTGGCTTAACTTTTTTTTATTTACACATTATCGGAATTACTTCTTTAATTATCATTAAGTACCTGATAAAGACAACATTAATATCGCTAAAGTAGGCCATACGCGATCAAGTTTACAGTTCACAGTGTCCAGTTTGCAGCGGACTTGAAGCGGTTCCAGTTTGCAGTGTATCCATATAGACCACTCACGATCAAGTTTAGATACCGTGTAGTTTGCATGATGTGAAACCTTGGCGTCAGCAATGACGAACGACGACGCGTTAGCCATCCTAGGCATATTGTTTGCAATTAAGAAACCTTAAAGAAAAAGTCGTTCACAGTGGTGCAAAAACTGAACTGAAAACTGAAACGAAAATGTGTCAACCAACGTCATACTAAAACAAAATTAAATGGAGTTTTACATGGCCACAATCGAAATATTAAATTCCTATCGATTTGACTTTTCGATTCACACAAGATTAGAATTAGTGTTGCCTTACTATCGATTGCCTATCGATAGGTTGTCAATACTATCGTGACCTCGAAAAGTAGTCAGAATATCGATAGCCCTATCGATACTATTGAAATTTTACAATACTATAGATACTATCGATAGTATCTATCCAAGAAATTGAGCAATACTATTGATAAAGTGCAATACCATCGATAGTATCGATACTATTGGCTATAGATACTATCGATAGTATCGATACTATCACTATTATGGCGTATTTTACTGCAATCACTGTCGATACTATCGATACTATTTTTCGAGGTCAACTATCGATACATCAACTATCGATAGTTAGGCAACCCTATAGAATGACTTTTTTATTGCCTTAAAGAAAAAGTTGATAACGTCACGACAAATGTCATTTTTTTTTTACAATTGGCTTTAATTGCAAGAGAGCCACCTCCTTTACGATAATCTACATACTAGTAATTTATGTGATTTTTTAATACAATATTTTCCTTTTATACTCATACCAGCCTATTAAACTGAGGCGGACGAGTGTAATTTACGCCACGCAAAGTGAGTCGCACAATTTCGGTAACGTTCGGTTTTATACAACATCGCGAAAGGCCTGGTCAAACAGAGAGCGTGGCTGGGTATGATATTCACGTCGCGTGTTGATCGCGTGGTCTTGGCGTGCGAATTAATATGACAATGGCGCCGATTCTCTTATATAGATAAGAACTAAGTTAGAGATGTCAAACTAGTTTACGCCTTGAACTTCACTGTGTCCTTAGTCGGCACGTTCCAACGTGTCGTCTAAATATGTATGGAAATTTTAGTTGAACTAAATTTGACAGCTTTTATTTACGTCCGTCTCTTTCTTATTTTATCAGAGTGAAAGAGATGACAATAGTCTAAATAACGTTTAGTTTGTCCACTACAGAATCAGCACCAATGTATCCCACGCTCTCTGTCTGACCAGGCCTTTGTGCCACACAACGCAACGAAGCAAAATGAGTTCGTCAAAACCTTCCAAAAAATTACGCCTTCTCATATTGCGCAACGTAAATTACGCTCGTATATTAACTGAAACGATACGTAAAACAATTAAATAAATAGCTCAAAATAAATGATACAAAACTCAATAATTGTTTCTTTGATAAATATCTTCGCTAACTTTATTTATAAGTTGAGTGCCCAGACAAATGTTTCTAACACGAATAAATGAAAAAACTTTCACATCACATTTAGCGTGTAACTAAAATAGTTAAGTGTAATAAATATCAGTATGTTGGACTTAGTAAGTTTTTATATAATACTTTTTTGCAAAAAAATAACATAATATATTAACCGCTGACTGTCATTCTGTTAAATGGAGAAAGAAACGTGTAGATATTAATTAAAATTCTTAGTTTTTTTTTCCCGAATATGAGACATTAATGGCCGAATCCTATGATTTACGCTAATAATGAAGCAAAAACTCCTTACCTTTGCATGTAGACTTTTCCAAACGTTAGTAGCTATCACAGGTGAAATTAGCTTACAAGTCTATTAAAATGCCCAGTTTGGCAATAAAATGTTAGGTACTATTTGTAAGCAAAACGATTAGTTTTTGACCTTAGGAACCGGGCAAATGTACGCACTTTTTTATGTTATCGTTTGGTACACAAGTCGACCTGATGGTTCTTGGTTACCGCCACCTATACCTATACACCTAAAACCCCGATACTACTAATGAAGACGATTGCTGATGTGTGTCGCCAACCCTAGAGAAAAAGTTTAGTATTTTCTTCTTCGCTCTTTTAAGCTCGTGGTACAAAGTGCAAAAAGGAGGATTATTACCCCACCGTGGTAATTGCCACCTTTTTAGAAGAGATCTCTATTCAATTGTGGACTAATGCCCAGTTTCTATGAGCAAAAACTAATCGTTTTGCTTACAAACAGTAACATTTTATTGCCAAACTGCGCATATAAATAGACTCGCTAGTTTTACCTGTGATACCTACTATAATATCAGAGGATCTACTATGCAAAGCATTGAGGTATTTGCTTCATTATTGGTAAAGATACTACAGTCTTAATTTTAACTAATAACGCTCGGTAAATTATAGGAATCAGCCATAAGACAGTCTATTGATGAGTAGTAGGTAGTATCGTCTACGAAAACGACCATAATTATGCACAATGGCATTCACAAAATTCACGTTGCAAGAAAAGTTTTTTTTATTTTTTTATTTAGCCATGATCATCCCACTGCAGGGCAAAGGCCTCCCTACCCTCCTTCCACTTCTCTCGGTTTAAGGTTTTCTGCGGCCAGTCCTTCCAATAGGTGTCTAGTTCGTCCCGCCATCTCCTTCTGGGCCTGTCGCGACGTCGTCTGACGTTGTGTGGGTTCCACTCAGTGATGAGTTTTGCCAGAAGAAGAAAAGTTATTGCTATATTTTAATATTTCATTTTGTAAATACCATTACCAATTTAATCCTATTGAAAATTAGGATTAACTAAACAGATATAAATATTAAACTAATAAAGAACAAAGTAAATTATGTAATTCTTATGAATAAGAAGATATTGTTTAAATAGAGTAGGTACATAATTCAATGGCAAGTGTAGGTTATAAAAACAAAAACGTCGCAGTATTTTTTAAATTCACCCAAATCTCAGTGCAATCAGGTTTTATATCGCATCGTAATACTTACTTAGGATTTGCGAGAGATCAAAAAGCTATTTTTTAAATAATGCTCTATGCGGCTTTTAGACTAAAATTCAAAATACATTTGTCATTTCTTTTTCGCCTATCCAATCTATACGAATTTATCTTTTTTTCTGCAAATGTGGGTATCTTTTATTTGTAAAAATCACGAGCGAAATTTGCAAACACTGCATGACAGAAGCTTGATCAAGGACAACGTATTTTGAAAAAGTATTTGCTATATTCAAAGTGCTATTGACCTCCTTAGCGTTTTCCTAACCTTTCGTAAAGATTAATACTAACTAAGAGTGCCCTCATCACTAAAAGTGCTGTTCGCGGGGTTGACTGAACGACATTATGTATCGTTGCTCGTGGAGACTATCGCCCATATTCTAAGACGTTCCTCCAAAACTTACTCGACTCAAGACGGCCTCGAAAACACCTTCAAAATTGTATTCATAGTCGCAATTCCGAGTGAACTTTGAAGTTTCTCGACTGAGGGATCCTCAAATGAGTCGAGGTAGAGTGGAGTCATTACGTCATAATTTTGTTTATCTACACCGCGCAAATAACGCCGCGATAAATAGTTGTAAGGATTATCGTAAGCATATTCAAAAACAATTTTTGTTACATACGAACTTTGACACTTCCTTCCTTAAGGTAGGTTCCGAGGTACCTTGAGTTTGACAGATGATTCTTTACCTCAACTGAGGAAAAATCTCGAGTCGAGGACGTTTATGTCAACTATAACTAGGTACCGATGGTAGTGAAAAAGACTGAGTCGAGCTGGAGTCGAGTCGAGTAAGTTTTGGAGGAACGTCTTAGAATATGGGTGTACGACTTAGTATGAATATACTATATTATGTAAATATTATATACTCTCATTAATAATATACCTTTAACACTCTAGTATAAAATCTACATAACCACTAGTTATGATTAGACCTCACTTTCCACGCTTGCACACGTAACGATTTTTCTACCGTTCAATTATTTGATTCTAGTCTCTACATTAATATTTTAAGCTTTATAAAACAAGTACCTATGAATGTAACTATCATTGATTCGTTTACTCCGTTTATTCATCATACATTTTTAAATATCTTCTTCTACTTAATAAAAATCTAACAATGACTGACTGACGGACAGCGCACAGTTTAAACCGGTGGGTCTAAAGGAATGAAATTCTGTGAAGTAGCACCTTATATAACGATACAGAACATTGACATCAAAATTTTACAAAGAAGCTCACGGTGCTATATTAGTTTACGATGTGTCAGAACCAAAGTCCCTAGCAAAACTGAATGAGTGGGTCGTGGAACTGCACGTATACTCCACCAAGAAGAATACAGTCAGCTTAGTTGTCGGCAATAAGACTGACAAGCATATCATTTTGGGACCCAGTGCATAATATCAGCAAGCACATTGGATCACCCGTGCGACGGCGCAACGATTATTCCCAAGGAGGGCTGACGTCAGGCAGGCGGCCGGTCAAAAAACAATAAGCCAAAACCTCTAACAACATGGATTTATGAAATACATGCTGTGCCGACCCCACATAGTGTGGGATAAGGGCAGGAAGAAGAAGAAGTGCCTTATATAACGTAGGTGAATACTAAGAAAGGATTTTCGAAAATTCATCTCGTAAGGGGGTTAAAAGGGGATGAATTTTCAAAAAATCCCATCCGGCACTCGGCTAGTTCCTATATAAAAATACTTTAAAAAAACTTATTTTTACAACAATACCAGCAACCTACATTAATTATGATTGTACGCCATGCACGACTGGCTTGGACAGAATACAACAAATTGAGTATGTTTCGCGTTGCCAACTACATGCTGAGTCCAAGACCATTTTGTCCTTTATTTATTTGTTCTGTTTTCAGGTACCAAGCTTATACCTACAATTTGAAAAAGGAACTAAAACATACCTTTGGACAAAATAAATATTTAAATGATTAAAAACCTTTCAGGGCCAATTTTACCAGCGAGAGTAACTGTTATGTAAAGATTGAATTTGTTTTTTTTTTACATAAAATCACGCCCGTGCCGAAGGATTGGCCAGAGGTGTATAGTAAACACTTTCATTTCATTTTTATGTTTAAGTCCCATATAGGGCGAGCCTACCGCCATCAACCGGACACAAATCCAAACTCCGGACTGCTACTGAGGAATTCTACACGGAAAAACCCAACAATACTTTGCCCGACCTGGGGATCGAATCCAGGACCTCACGATCAGCAGTCGCGCTTGGCACCACTAGACCAACGAGGCAGTTAATTTCTTTTAATCTTTAAATTAAAGTTATCTTACGTCAGTCAAATGGGCACTAAATGATTCAACTGTTCTATAAAATGCGTATAAAATATTATTTACAGAAATATGTTTTACTTACACTCATCATTCACGTATACATATATTAAAAGCTGTCGACTATAAAGCAATCATGTAAAGAAAAACATATAATTTATAAGTTTTATGCAAATGGGCAATCGTCGGGCATACGGCACAATGTGGCTAGCACAGGTAATGGATTGGTGCACAAATATGTAAATTGCACAATTTTGCCATTATTAAAACGTTCCGCAAAAGAAAGATCATTATTCCATAGTGTTTTGTTCGTAGGGCTGAGAACAAATTTATTTTACAATTATTTTTTTTAAGTCAATTTTTTAAGCATCTTTTTTGATTAATTATAGCGATTATTAGACAGTACAAGCTCATTTTAATGGTCTTTTATCATGTAGATTACGTCTCTAGCTTACGTTCGATGAACACCAAACTAAATTAATTTGGTTATACGTTACTACGCGAGAGGTTTTATTCGCTGACAAACAATCAGCTTAAATTTTTATTTCAACCAGCAATCCCAACTGAATAGCACCAAAATGGAACCCACGGAAGCGTTAAATGAAATCGAATACATTACGTACAGTTTATTAAATCAAACTAAATGCAAACTTGGACCAATTAGCGGTGGACAGCCCTAGTTGTTGGTGGCGCGTAAACACAACTCGCTAACGAACCGAACGGGCCCCCTGCACAAATTTGCAATTTCGATTGCTACTGTTTGCATGTAGGTACCTGGCAGTGGCAACCCTGCATGTGTGTTGCGGAAAAATTCAAAGAAAACTGCGTATCACAGGTAGTTTGGTACTACAATTTGAAACTCTAAGCAGGATCGGGGAACTACACAGATTGACTGTTACTATTATCAGTTAATTAACTTTCGGAACTGTATTGTAAGTAGTCTATACTATAATATTATAAAGAGGAAAGATTTTGTATTTTTGTATGTAATGAATAAACTTAAAAACTTCTGGACCGATTTCAAAAAATCTTTTGCCGTTAGAAAGCTACATTATCACTGAGTAACATAGGCTACGGGCAGAGCCGTGAGGACACAGCTAGTATAAAATAAAATGCGTAAAAAAATATTTACTATGTTAGTTTTCGATTAATTACGTAGCAAGGTTTCGATTATTTGTTTTGATTATTTTTTAATATGGCAATTTATTTTATTGTATGCTCGTCTGCTGATCATGAGGTCCTGAGTTCAATCCCCAAGTCGGGCAAAATGTTATCGGGTCTTCCATTAGGAATTTATCAGTAGCAGCCCGGAGTCTGGATTTGTGCCCGGTTCATGGCAATAGGCTCGCCCGCTATTACATGGGACTTAAACATAACTGGCGACATGAGATGAGAGTGTTTATTTATACACCTCTGCCCAACCCTTCGGGGAGTGCAAGGGGTGGTGTTATGTATTTTGTTTTTTACCCTCGGATATTTTGTCAGTTCATTCTAGTAAATAATTAATTTTATTTTTAATAATAGCATTCTCGTATTCACAGTAACGTAGCCTTGGCTTGGGATTTCCTAGAAATATTTTTAGGTTACTAAGATCAGACGACAATAATAAAGTTACCAATTTTTATGAGCATTGCCTTTTATTAGAATACCGTGTTGCTTATTGAAGTTTCGGCTGTTAATTAGAAGGAACCCATTACAATCTTATACATTCTTGACTTACACCCATATTCTAAGACGTTCCTCCAAAACTTACTCGACTCAGAACGGCCGCGAAGCCACCTTCAAAATTGTATTCTTAATCGCAATTTCGAGTGAACTGTGAGGTTCCTCGACGGAGTCATTGCGTCATAATTTGAATTAACTGCATCGCGCATATAACGCCGCGATAAATACTTGTAAGGATTATCATAGCATATTCTATAAAGTCTTCAAAATTCATTTTTGTTACATACGAACTTTGACACTTCCTTCCTTAAGGTAAGTTCCGAGGTACTTTGAGTTTGGCAGATGATTCCTTACCTCGACTGAGGAAAAATCTCGAGTCGAGGACATTTATGTCAAGTCGAGGTGGAGTCGAATCGAGTAAGTTTTGGAGGAACGTCTTAGAATATGGGCGTTATTCTATAAGACAATTATAAAAAAAAGGATTAACAAATAGGTACGTGACTTCTGTACCAGTGTTCGCGTGTCTTACTTATGTTTTGAACGTGTGAGTCTAGGAAGGCAAATACAACCACCACAGTAAATTTCTCATAGCCTGTTGAATTATGTAATTGGATAAAAGCGTCTATTTGCATGTGTCGCGAATTTTTATTGTACTGCAAAATTAGGGTAAGTACAAGCCTGGAACCAGGCTAATTGAATCGTAGAATAGTTTCTTGCAATTTTGTTTTATACTTAACTATATGCACAGAATCCTTACTAATATTATAAACGCGAAAGTTTGTATGTATGGATGTTTGTTATTCTTTCACGCAAAAACTACTAAATGGAATTTAATGAAACTTTACAATAATATAGCTTATACATTAGAATAACACATAGGTTCCTTTTTATCCGGGGGCATGAAGTAGTACTTTCTTCTAGGATGCGGGTGAAACCGCGAGCAACAGCTAGTAATAAATAGTACCTACTATGCACAGAAATCTTCTTTGAACTAATACTCCAAATATTGAACAATATACTCCGTGTAAGCGAAATTGAGCTTTAGTGTTAGGCGAGAGCGCTCTTATTCTGCTGAGCGTTTGTGTTCTTATTACTTTTCGGTTCGGTCACTCACTAACATTCGGTTTGATTTTTTTTGTGTTCAACTCTGGGGTCGAAGCGGCGCGTAGGCATGTTTTCATACTTAAATCGCGGAATGACAAAGGCCTGCACTATGTTCAAAATAGTTCAAATAATTAATTTATTTTGCCAATACAGGTGATTATGGCGGTCGCTGATTGTAGCAACCTATTAGCAGTCTAATATTTCAAAGTGGACGTACGCACTATAGGATTCTTTTATTTCGGAATTCTAGTAAATCTTGTAGAGCTTATATAGATCAAAATTCTAATAGACATGGGACATATATCTGACTGGTCAAACAAAGATGAAAGGGCAAGCCGGAACTTACTAAAAATAAAACATTAATCAATTTTCACAAAGGTTTTTGAGGTAAGTTGTAACAATTAAATCTATCCAGTAAGCATATCTGAATAGATCGAATCAGAATAACATAGCGCAAGTCAGGACGAACACTTCATAATTTTTAATTATTGAGTTTGGTAATACTATGTAAAATTGCGAAACCTGTTCCAACGCTATCGCTACAAAATGTATTAAATACAATGTAACCTCACTACTGATATAATCAACGAAATGCACTACCAACCACTTTACAAACAGTTTTTATGTACTTTTTATTCATAAACCTGAGAGTGGAGTGGGTCGCTTTGATAGAATCGTAAAATCATTTTTATGTGATCTGAAACATGTCTGCTCCCATAGGATTTTTGTCACAATGTTGTCTTTACGATTTGAATATAAAATCGCGTCAAGGTGTGCCAAGCTATTCCAAGAATTGGGTTAAAAAGATGTACCTATAAAACGGTTTTTACGAATCTAGATCAAAGGTATAAAGAAAACAGGTAGATAAAGTCAGTAGTTCATATAATTAATCTTTACATAATATACAACAAACTCGCTCCCGCTGTTTGTACGCTTTTGAAATTACGCAACGGATTTTAATGCAGTTTTCAGCAATAGATAGAGTGATTCAAGAGGAAGGTTTATATGCCCCACATTAGTATCCACACTGCACCCGTGCGACGCCGGGGCGGGTCTCTAGTAAAGAATAAATACGTAAAATAACTTTGCCGCCCTGAAACCAGGCTTTAAGCGCTATGTTCCTCACTTCAGAGTGGCAAAGTGACTTTAAACGTAGGTACTGTACTTAAAAAAATTTAGGGTTAGTGTCATATTCAATCTATTAAATAACAAAAATTTCTTGTAGGTACTCGGAATGTTCACCTTCATCGTACAACATAGATTTCGAACTCGATTCGTTTCCATACCAGTCTTGACCGTTGAGTGACAAGTAACGCAGAAAATGATCAAGTAGCTTCGAGTTGTAAATGCATAGAATTTACTTAAATAATACATCGCATTACTGTCTTGTTGGTCTAGTGGTCTGCCGAACCCTTCGGGGAGTATAAAGCGTGATGTTATGTTGTGTTACATTGTATTTATTTTTATTTATTTAAATTGGGTTTGCTCTTGACTCTAGTCTAGGTCAAAGGAGACAGAAACAAAGTCTACGATGGAGTGAGCTTACCCAGAAGAAGCCTGTTAACTCTAACTTTCAAGAGATTCAGGTTGAATGCATTCGGGAACACAGACGCAGGTAGTGAGTTCCATTCTTTTGCAGTGCGCATTCTGTATTATGTATATAAGGATGTTTGGAAGCGCTTAGTGCGAATTGGTGGAATGGCAACTAAGTAAGGATGGTAACTTGCAGTGCGTCTAGATGTTCGATGGTAGAAGGATGGTGGGATGAGGTTGTGGAGTTCTTGAGCACACTCTCCGAAGTACAGTCTATAGAAGACCGACAAGCAGGCAACCTTGCGGCGATGAGCCAAGCTGTGAAGCTTGGCATCCACCAGTTTTTCGTCGCCAATGAGCCTCTTACACTGAACCCTGTACTAAGAACTGCAAACTTACGAAGGCAGGGCTGCCACGCCCCTTAATTACATTGCTCAGATATTTAATCGTTTACTAGGGAAAAGTCATCACAACATAATGATACTAGGTACTTATTCTCTCTCTTGGGAAGAAATAACAATGTCAGCAGTATTTTTAAAAC
This sequence comes from Amphipyra berbera, assembly GCA_910594945.2. Classification (NCBI taxonomy): domain Eukaryota; kingdom Metazoa; phylum Arthropoda; class Insecta; order Lepidoptera; family Noctuidae; genus Amphipyra; species Amphipyra berbera. The sequence goes on along the minus strand of OU343122.1, from coordinate 8,315,951 downwards.
TTGGTAAATCAATAATTGAGACAAAGTCTCTTGTTCACGTCTGACTGTGTGGGCTTATCTCAGAAATTACACACCGGTTTTGTGTAGGTTCTCCGATATATTTTTTTGTAAGCCTGTACTGTCCCACTGCTGTGCAAAGGCCTCCCCTAAGTTCTTCCATCTCAAACCAGGCCTCGCGGTAAGCGTCCAGGTCATCTCGCCACCTCTTTCTGGGCTGACCTCGGCGGCGCCGTCCATCTTTAGGCACTAACTGCGTGGAGACTGTTGCCAAGCGGTCGTTATGCATGCAGCTAACGTGACCTGCCCAATCTCATCTGCAAATATTTATTTCTTCATAACTGAATACCTGATACGTTGATAAATATGGATGGATCCAGAAAGGTGTAATTTATAGAATGCTGTGTGTAAATTAGCTAATCCTATTGAATTACTAAAGGAACAACCTTGTAAATCCCGGAAAGGTTTCAATATTTTTTTGAAATAAGTTTATCCCACTCTAGGATTTCTCCCTTATTCCTGTATCGTGGGTGCGTTTACAGACACAAATCTTCACATGCACAAACACCCAGACCTAAAACAAATAAATAAATGTTGTACAGCTCTAGTCCAATACTAGGATTCCCTGTATCGTAGGGATGTTCATCCAGGCTAGGAACACGTCTCTATTATGGCATACAATAATTTGGCTCGCTGCAGACATCGAACCCGCCCGAATGTAGATGGCAGACAATTCACAGCTGTGCCATTCTACATGTCTGCCTTAGTATAACATGTTCTCGACTTTGCTTGATGTTGTGCATCCGACAGCGCTTTGTTAGCTCCTTCACCGGTCAATAATAATTTCATCATCATAATACCTATCTGCTCGTGGAGATTCCCTGTTGTATATAGACTCCTGCAAGGTTTTTTACGACAGTAACGTACTCAGCAATGGGACCGTAAGTGACTGATTATGCTTATACGTGGATAATGCCAAACCGACATGTTTGGCATTATCCACGTATAAGCATAATCAGTCACTTACGGTCCCATCGCTGAGTACGGGCCTCTTCTCAGAATGGGTACGGGATTGGCCTTCGTCCACCATACTGGTCTAATATCCATTCGTATTGCCGGAATCATTTGTTGTCTGATCCAAAAACTCGGTGTTTTGATTGTGTTCCTCTGTATCTATGGGTAACATCTCCTTTTTAAAAGAGGTCAATCCATCTGCAATAGATTGTTAATATTATAGTACATACTACAACTATATACAACTGCCTCGTTGGTCTAGTGGTGGCAAGCCCGACTGCTGATCGTGAGATCCTGGGTTCAATCCCTAAGTTGGGCAAAAGTGTTATTGGGTTTTTACGTGTTGAAGTCCTCAGTAGCAGCCCAAAGTTTGGATTTGTGCCCGGTTGATAGCAATAGGCTCGCCCCCATTACATGGGACTTAAACATAATGGCAAAATGAGGGTGTTACTATACACTTCTGCCCAACCCTCCGGGGAATACAGGCGTGATGTTATGTTATGTACACCCTCAACAGTTACCGCCCATTCACACAGCGGATCCGTCGTAGCGGATCCGTTTGTACTGGATGTGTTGTTCATATCTGAACCGATGGATCATTAAAAACAAATGGCAGCTGCGTCGCATTTGGCAGGCAGGATACGATAAAAATGACGGACCTAGTCTTTTTACTGGATTCGGAATACTGCCGTGTATGTGAACTCGCTCATACAACAACAGGCGCCATCACCAAATTAAAAACGGATCCGCTAAAAAGGATGCTGTAAACAGTGTCTGTGTGAACTAGCTGTTAGATACAAAGTAGACGAGGTTACTTTACTGTTCAAAAACTATAAAATCTATCACGATTGCTGTACCAATCGATAGCAGTATCCAGTCAGACAGCGAGCTACGCTAACCACTCGGCCGTTTGCAAGTTTAACAATATTTCAGCGCGCGTCATACGAACAAGCCAGTTTTATTTTATTGTAGCAGCACGATTGACTGTCATCGTTTTGTTTCCCAAAACGCTATTTCGTTACGAGTACCAATATTTTTGATAGAAGTTTATTTTTTGTAAGTCACTAAATATTATGGAAGTAAGACTGCAGTTTTGTTGTTCTTTTTCGTTCTGCCTAGCGTTTTCCTAAATGTGTTGGAGTCAGCTTCCAGTCTAACCAGATGCGGCTGAATACCAGATTTTTTATCGGAGCGACTTCCATCAGCCCTCTGCAACCCAGTGACTGGGCAATGCCGATATCTTAAAGTTAGACCAGTTGTCAGACTTTCGGGCTTCGGACTACCCGTAACGACTGTCATAGGTATTCGTATGACACCCGGGACCGACATTTTAACGTGCTCTCCAAGGAGGGGGTCTCGATGTGTAACGAATGGCTACCCAGCCACGGACTGACCGCGGCTAGCGTTGCTTAACCTCGCAATTCATATGATCCCTCTTCTGTAGTTTTATTGTTATACACGTACAGTAATACAACATAAGTTATGCGCCTGGGCAATCTTCATGTTTCTGAATTTGTATCGAGTTATGCGAGACGATCGATCTATCCTTGTGTCTTTATGATATTACTAGAAGTCGCTCTCTGCGACTGCCTCGTTGGTCTAGTGGTGCCAAGCGCGACTGCTGATCGTGAGGTCCTGGATTCGATCCCCAGGTCGAACAAAGTGTTATTGGGTTGTTCCGTGTGGAATTCCTCAGTAGCAGCCCGGAGTTTGGATTTATGCCCGGTTGCTGGCAATAGGCTCGCCCTCTATTACATGGGACTTAAAAATAACAGCGAAATGAGGGTGTTACTATACACCTCTGCCTAACCCTTCGGGGAATAGAAGCGTGATGTTATGTATGTATTGTCCTCTAATTTTATTAACAACTCTCAACCCTAACTTAATATCGTCACCGGAAAGCCAATACTACTTAAGCGCCATTTATGGCCAAAAATGTATATAATAAATAATTATTATATAATCGTTGGATTGGATTTTTGACTATATAATTAGTAAGATTTTTTTAGATACCTATTACTTTCTTGATATAATTAGATAGATTAGAAACCTCACTACATTCATATCATTTAAACTTCGTTTGTGGTTAACTGCAACGGACTTGCCCGCATACTTTCATACATTTTTTATACAACAAAAAAATACCGCATAATTATCTGTCGTTACCATAACACTTATGTACTTAGAGCTTTAAGTGCACGCTGATGTACAGAGCCGCTAGAGACCTGCATCCTTGCATATATTCATGCACGTTTTCATCTATGGAATAAATAAAGCTCAGAGGCTTTTACGTTAGTATATGGGCTTTATACGGTAAAGCCTAGGCTTGGCAGTAAATATTTTAGAGGTGTATGTAACTGTAAAGTAAAATTGATTTTATAAATTTGTAATTCGAATTTTGATTTTTTTGCTGTCAGTGCTACGATTTTTTTTAAATTTGACGGTGAAGAGTTTCTCTTTTCAAATAATCCCTTAAAAAAACTTTTAAGTTAAACGATCTTATCTTGCAGTACCTCTGCAGCATCAGGATTTGAGGGTTGAAGGTTGAGTGATTGTTGTTTTATTATAATGTTGTATTGTCATGGGAATTGAATTTGTGTGCGAAGTTTCAGGAGAATCGGTTAAGCAGAAGAAGTTGAAAAATCTATCGCAAGATTTGAATCAAACAAACAAATATATATGTGACTGTTTTATTATTTGAGGTTTAAAGACAATCACATTCAATTGGATACTCTACACTCTGTAAAACACTAATATTAATTGGTCATTCTATTCAATTTTATTCCCAATTAAACAAAACTGTAAAAAAAGTACACTTGCCTAAATTCCTCATAAATAAAATCATTATACCCGTCAACTGCTGAAAATAATCCTCCCCACACCGTTACAATAAACCTACCCAAGCTGCAAAAAAACCCCAACACTGCCAAATTTAATAACAAAGTATAATCGCTCAGGGAGACGATAATAATAAATCTAATGGCGGTTACCACAATAACCATTGACAAGGACGGCATAGTTCATCGATTAGCCGAAGCGACTGCGACCTGCGATACTGTTAATTAAAATCCAATATTGTCTAACCAAAATTGATTGCCAGAAACCACGCTCGATAGTACACGAGCTTAATCTACCGTTTATTGTGAAGTAACAAGGTGGAGAAACGAAATTATGAACAGCAAATATTTGGAATAATGTCCCAATTTTATCGAGATTTTATGGCTCTTGTTTTGAGGATTTATCGTTTCAATTTTGTAATATTTTTTACGAAGTCGCCAGTAGATGGTGAATTATTTTCTAGTTGTTTGGCAACTTCGATAATTCGATATTCATAAAGTAGTCTAGTAGATTGGTTTTCGGTACGAGTTTATCTCGCTATAAAAACGCTTGTAGCGACTGATTTCACGAGTACTTAGATGTTGAACAATTTGTTTCGTTATTTGGCAACTTCGATATTTCGGTTTTTGGTACAAGTACACTAACACTATCGGTACAAGTTCACGGGGCCTTATTAACTATGAGACATCAAAACGTAACAATCAAATAATATCGCCGCGTTACCATCCGAAAGTTCAAATGGAAAAATGAGGAATTAGTTGAATTTAGGATGAGATTATCACTTGCGTGAAGGTGAAGGAAATATATCGAGAGGAAACCTGCACACTTAAGAGGGCTTCATTAAGTTCTCCATGGTGTGTGTAGGTTGACAACCCACACCAGGGCAGCGTGGTGGACTAAGGCCTAAAACCCTTCTCATTCTGAGAAGAGGCCCGTGTCCAGCAATGGTACAATAGTGGGTTATGTATGTATGTTTGTACTGAATTTAACATATTTTTTTGTCAAATGGCCTTTAGGCCTAGCAGTGCCACCATAAAGTGCAAATACTGATATGATTATAATCCAGATATTAAATAAGGCCCCAGACCCTATTATAAAGCAATATCTCGGTCATCATCATCATATCAACTCGTGTATATCCACTACTGATCACGGTATCTCCTAATAGACCGCCCCCACCATTAATAGTCGTATGAAAAAAATTGTAAGCTCAACCTCAAAAAATCATTTATTCAAAGTGGACTAAAATAAGTTCTTCATGAACTTCAATATTACAAAAGACAGCCCCGAAAAGGGTCCCTACACCGCCCTCACCCCAATTGTAATAATCACCGGGTTTAGCAAATGGATTGGTGATCACAGTATATTGTTGTTTACATACATATGTAAACTCACGCTTTTTGCCATGGGGGTAGGCAGAAACTAGAGAACGTCTCATGCTACAATCCTTACATAGGTACTCCTTTCACTTCATCCACATTCATACATCTTGTCATAACCGCACGCACGCCGGTTGAAAGTACTACACACCTGTCCTTTGTGAAGAACATCATCAATATGTTTACCCACAGGAAAATTCTGTTACCTATCCTTGTGACAGCATACCCCTCTTCCTTCGACACCCACAGCCTCAGATTGATGGAATGAACAAATGAAAAGTTGACCAATCCCCATCTGTGTCCTTTGATAACAATTACAAAATCTGCATTTATTTATTAATTTTTAAATAGATATTTGGTTTACTTAGCCATTTTTATATATGTTTTCAAATAAAGGTATCCTAATTCTTTAATCTCATCCACGACGTCATTTACATACAATAAAAGTTGACCAACTCTCATCCATCGATAGTCGGCAATTTGCAAGCGCCCGAGCACGATACGGCCACCTTGCGAGATTTACGGCGTAACATGGTTTACTGGGAAGCCCTCAAGGCTTACTTACAATGTGAACCGAGCTCACAGCATGCGGGATACTTAAACATGTACTGAACGGGATTTATTTGAAGTGTACCGTACTGTATTCAACGAGGCGCTGTTTTATTACTTAGAAAGTTAGGTATTAGTAGTAAACCTAGGTGTTCAACAAGGAGATAAAGCTATGTAATAATTGTGAGACAAGTAGGCCTAACGGGCTTACTGGCAACAAACGCTAATACCGATTGTGGGATCTACACTCGGGAGCAATGAATCCGGGTCACCAACATAAGCCTTAATAATTTGGAAAACATTGTTAAACATTATTTAACATTTTTTGTTTATATTTATAAATATCTAGGTAGGATCACTGTAACTGAGTTTCTCAAATCTCAGATATAGCCCAGAGTAGGTACTATATTATTTGAAATGGTTATTAGTACACAATCTTTCTCATGGTGAGTGGTGTGCTCTTTCGTGAGCATCATTTTCAACGAACTTTGTATCTACAAGAGTAGGAACTTCTTCACCTACTTGGATATTGGATCGTTTTATCAGATTTTAAATTAATATGATTGGTTGAGATTTAAATTCCAAAGTAGGTATAATTTAACATTGCATTTTACAAACAAAAAAATCTGAAAAATTTATCAGCTCACATTCAGATAATAAAATCCAATTTTCGATTTCTATTAATCAGCTACAATCGGAGTGGGCCGCCCAATTGTTCTTTGATATCGTTGGCATTGAATCGGCAGCTCGATTGCGCCGACACTGGACAGCAAATTAATCCCGTAGACAATAGCAGTCGTGACGCGGCGCGCGCCATGTTTGCGCAGACAATAACAAATTATTCATACTCGGTGATGGAATGTAAACAGAATATGATTGGCTATTAGCATGCGGGGTGTTGAGGCCTCCTGACACTCTGGGGACCGGGGGACCGCATACGGCCGCTCGGACCGAGGGATCATCTCCCTTAGCTATTAACAAGTCGCCGGTAGCCACATCCAACTTTGTTCCTAACGTATTCCGAACTTAATTTAATTAATTACGAATCCCCACATCGTACTCCATTTCGCTAAATATTATTTTCAAGTTAAGGGGACTAAATAACTAAGATCAAACGAATGTACGGGTATAACTTACGTTGTGATGTTATAACGAAGAAAGCAAAATGAAATTATATCATATGTTTTGTAGGCGCGCTATTAAAGCTCTTTGGGATTATACGCGGTCGCGTTTGGTCGGATTTTATTAATCATTATTCATTATAAACGCCGACGTAACTGGCCGCTGCATGTTGTATTAAGTTGTTAAAAGGGTTTATGGCTTGAAAAATAGAATACTTTTTCGTTTTACATACAGTAGGTAGGTACTCGTAATGGGGAACACAGATCATGTGAATTTAGGACGTAAAATAATTATTTTAACAGAATTCAGTGTGTTATGAAAAAACATACTAGTTCAGGTGAATATAGGCCAAAATAATGTTAACCCGAAATCATATAGATTCGGATTCGTGTAACAGTTAAAAAAAATAACAAACACCGATTTATTCGAAACATATTTTATACTACGGCAAAAATAAATGCCTTCGAATAACTTTAGCGCAATACAAATAAATATGTTTATTGTTGTTATTGTGAGCGATAAAGCGTGAAATTCTGGTTTATTTAGACGGTTTAGAATATCCAAACGGAAATCTTACGTTCTTGGGAACTTGCCGGTTTCATCCCTGGATATTTTTCTAAGGTTGAATATTGCGGAGGTAAGAATATAGGTAATTCCGTAGTCGGTAAGGATCATCGGGGGAAATGGCTAGCAGTATAATGATATCTGTACCTATGTATACTGATATAAGCTGAAGGAACTTGTTCGATGAAGGAACTCGATTTTTTCAGCAAAGCGGACACTGGTGTTTAAACAAACATAACTTAACATCACGCCTGTATTACCATAAGAGTTTAGCAGAGGTGTATAGTAACACCCCATTTCGCCGCTATGTTTAAGTCCCATATAATAGGGGGCACGCCTATTGCCATCAACCGGGCACAAATCCAGACTCCGGACTGCAACTGAGATATACTTTATGGAGAAACCCAATAACATTTTGCCCGACCTGGGGATCGAACCCAGAACCTCACGATCAGCAGTCGCGCTTGCCACCACTAGACCAACGAAGCAGTCATAAATAATATAATAAGCAAAAATATCCATCAGTTTTTTCAAACACACACGACCCGATATATCGTTCAGTCTTATTTGCAACGATAGATCGTAACGACATGCAGTTACGTGTATAGCCGCCTTTAAACGCATCACTGAACACCCACAGAATATCGAAATAACCGTTTACATTTTTACGAATGCAATGCAAAGACAATCTTGTTAATGCCAGTTCGCATAGTTAACGAAGCAACGCTCAAATTTGCAATTTTGATTGGCGCTACAACGCTACCCGTATTTTGCCCAACTGTTAGACTTGATTGGCAAATTATAATTTAATCGCCGTGTATTTCAATGAAAACAGTGCATTTCATTGACACGGTTTGTCTGATAAAGTAATTAGTGGCCGCGAATGGAGTAGCTATGTTCGTGTTTGTTTAAACTTACTTTTGGACCCGACATTGCCTTTGGGAGAGGGTAAAAATGTTTTCGTTTCATTTCGAATTATTATGCCTCGGTGTTTGTGATAGGAATGCGTACACGCTACTGATTCCCAGCGGGACAAATTGGGTTACAATATTAATGCCTGCAGTAAATTATAATTAAAAACATTATTGATTAATTTAACATATATTTCATAGCGTTAGGCCTCTTCTGAGTATTATTATGTAGAGGTATTTTGTACAGATTTAAACTTAATACTCAATTCCTTATTGCGTTCCATATGTATTACATAGATGGTATAACAAATTAAAAGATCAATATGGACCCTGTCGAGCACAGCAAAATTAGAAGAGAGGAAGAGGGCGAAATAGCAATTCAATATTATTATAAACTAGGTGCCCGGACAGACTTCGTTCTGTCAAAAGTTATTGGCCTGTAGTGGGAAAAGAAAAGTATTGTTTTTAGAATTTTCCACGCCATTTTTATGTTTTTTATCTTCATAAGAACCTTCCTTGTGCCTTAAGGAATATATTTTTAAAAAATTGCCGGGTTGGTCGAGCCGTTCTCAAGTTTTGCGCTTAGCAACACAATTTTCGATTCATTCTTATTTATATAGATATACTATATATAATATTGATTATTTGATGTGTTTAATAAGGTGTATAATTATGTATATGTAAACTTACAGTAGATGAATGTAAGCTACACACAACATATCATCACGCCTGTATTTTCCGAAGGGTAGGGCAGCGGTATTTAGTAATACCCTTATTTCGCCGTTATTTTTAAGTCCAATGTAATAGGGGGCGAGACTTTGCCATCAACCGGGCACAACTCCAAACTCCGGGCTGATACTGAGGAATTCCACACGGAAAACCCCAATAACACTTTGCCCGACCTGGGAATCGGACTCGGACCTCACGATCAGCAGTCGTGCTAGATCAACGAGCCAGTTCAAATGTCTACTCAGCTTATGTTGTGGTTATTTAAACATAGTTGTCAAAATGTATTTACGGTCTTGATGAAACCTAATTTTAGTAAGATAAGAATAACTTCAATGATGATTAGGTATACATATAAATTAAATTATGAAGGTACGTAGCCTACTCGTATGTGATACATAATTTATTCGGAGATCTTTTCATCATACCGAAATCATAACTAAGCTTTAGCTTTAGCTACGTAACGATACGGTACAAAATCTAAATACCTATATGTGCTTATGTACATATTCCAATTTTCGTAGAGCTTACTTTGAATACTAAATTTTATACGAACTGTATATAAATCTTATTACCATGCTAATCATTAAAGTTTGGTTTCCTATACATCAAAATATACAGGGTGTAAATGAAATCATATCGTCAGTAGAAAGGTAAAAAGACTAAAGCGCCAATATACTTACTTTAAAGATAATAGATAATTAAATTATCTATTTAATATGTATACTCTAAGAAAAATAACTATGTTTATTTTCTTAAAAAAATACTTTGAATCTCTTTACTGTAAAGTAGGTATATTGGCGCTTTAGTCTTTTTACCTTTCCACTGACGATGTAATTCCTTCAAACCTCGTGATGTACTGCTGACATTGACCCTGCACGGGATACTTTGAAGTCAATAAAAAAATAAAACCAAATATTAAACATGTGTTCTTAACGTGAGGCATTTTAGCGCCCCAAGCGAATTGCACGGCTATCGCTCGCCGCGTGGTCATTTAACTCGGGGCGCTAAAATGCCTCACGTTAAGAACACATGTTTACTTCTTGCAATTTTTTTTATTGGATTCAAATGTATCTCTTTCAGGGTTTATCTATGTCAGCAGTACATCACGAGGTTTGAAGGAATTTCATGATTTACATTCTGTATGTGCATTAAAAGAGCCTCCACGATATTTAAGTACGTCCGGCGCTCCCTGGACTGTCTTCACTACCAACCTTGCTGACTGGCCTATCTTTTCAACACGGTATGATCTATTCTCATTAAACTGGTGCCGACGCGGGAGAAGAAGAAAATATCACATCGATTCAATATGAGAAAAAACAGGTCAGAAGATCTGCCTAGCCGTTTCCCAACAATGTTGGGGTCAGTTTCCAGTCTGACCAGATGCGGCTGAATACCATTATTTATTACATGGAGCGACTGCCATCGGACCTCCTCGACCCAGTTACAGGGCAATGTCAATATCGACATTGCCCGGTAAGGTTAGACCGGTTGTCAGACTTTCGGGCTCCTGAGTTCCCGTAACGACTGTCATAGGTATTCGTATGAACACCAGAACAGACTGTTTAACGTGCTCCCCGAGGCATGGCGCGGTAACGAACGGCCACCCATCCACAGACTGACCGCGGCAAGCGCAGCTTAACTTCAGAAATCGTTTAACCCGCGTGATTATTAACAAGCCCCTGAAAAAACTGGTCAAAAAACTGGTAAATAAAGAAGCAAAGATAAACTCAGGCACGTAACTGCAAGCAAAGGCTAATATGGAGTAAACCGCTTATTTTTCCATAACGTGGTCTGCAGTGATTACATCGATAAACCATAAACAATTCAGAGCAGTAGGCAAGCACGTACGAGTATTTAAGTACAGGGCTGCCAGCCTGCGCCACTAAAGTCACAGTTTCATTCGATTTATTTTATAGCTCGTAAACAAAGCTGCCAACTCTTGCCACTCTCGTTTGACACTTTATGGTAAATAAGATTTTACGGTAACGCGAACTTCCAATACCTCCTTTTCTATAGCATTTTCTCTCAACATGCAAATGACAGTAACCATAAACAGTATTGTACTTGAACTACAATTGCTATACAGACAATATAAATGTTGATTTCTGAGAATCCTGCCATTCCGCATCGTGGATATCGTCGCGATGTAATCTTTTTGCGGCTCTGTGTTTGCGCAGAAGCAATAACACAGCTGTCGTAATCGCTACGAGTTTCGCCTTGTTTTCGCCAATAATTAGATTTTGTAAAGTTTCGTAACATAAAAAACAAACGACTGCAGCAGAACTTTTACTGCGGTTTCATGAAATCGAAGTCCTCGACTCGGTACCACGACACCGTTTTTAATAACCGCGCCCGCTCAATGTTCGAATTCTAATCGAGTTTTAAATTGCAGCTATTCTTGTCTGGCGCTCTCGCTCCTCTCCCTCCCAGCTCCGGCTGAACTTTCATCTCTCATCTACGCGGCTACGGTTCTATTCCTCGTTAGCTTCTCCTTAAAACTTCGCCGGCGACTTCGATAAGTTTTTTAACTTCAGTGGAACTCGCTTCTCATGATTAATTAATTCGATTGTGCGTGAGCTATTTGCGACGTGATCGCTTGCTGTGGTGTCCATTATTTCACGATTTGGGTCGAGGGGAGCCTCTATAGTAGGGGTTGATTCTGCTCGGTCACCGCACTAAACGGTCTTGTTACATTCCGTCTTTACAGTTTCGCCTTTTTATACGAAAAATTGAAAGGGGAGGCATGTTCCGTAGGGAACAAGGACAGCTCAATTTGGAGTCTATTTTTTATAGGCACACTGCGATATTGCCTGTTATAGGCACCTGCTCTTTTTGTTTAAGCTTTTGACTACAATAAACTTTTGCTCGACTTTATTTTTAATTATAAGTAGCTGAAAAACAGATTTCAACCACTTCTACCTAAAAGGAAAATATTTTCGAACGATTTCAAATATAAATAAAAAGTTGCAAATCCGTTGCAAAACACACATGAAAAAAAAAACATAATTCCGCATTCAAACGAAACGCTTCTACATTTCAAGCGATGAAAACAAAAAAAATACAGGCTCGCAAGTAAAAAACGACGTCAAAATAAATCATTTTAATTTCCACACGACATTAAGGACATAATCCGCTATATTTTAATAAATTTTACTACTCGTAAAAACATGAACAGCGCACGTTACACGTTCACTCGGCGTTTGCGGCTTTCGAAGCACGCAATGTAATTTAATTAAAAGCGACGTATAAAACATTGGTGTGCGTTCGTACTTAAGACGGCGTTAATTCACGGGGGCTTGATGAACTCCCCACGTGTAGCACCCCGCTAATGTGCGCATTATTCAGGCGGCGACGGGTTGATTGTTTATATGCGGATTCGCGGTTCTCTTGTTATTGGCCCGTGTAAGTTTACTTTATAACCGCTGGATGTAAGATAAATACGTAAAGGTCCAGTCAATATTTTGGGGTGGTATTTGCGGACGATATTGGTGACCTCTATCGGTAGTTCAAGTTGGTCGCGGTCGAGCGCTGGATAAATATGGTGTATAACGATTATTTGTGTTTTTATATTGATCTAGGATAGAAAGAAAACTTAGAATAAATCAGTTTCTTTATATCTTGCAAAAGTGTACACTGTGATTACTCATGTCATATTCGACGTAGGTTACATAACTAGAGATGGGTTCGTACTCAGATAAAAACTCGAGGCCGAGTAAATACTTATAACCGCAAAAGAGTAAAAAAGAGTATATAAAATAACATAACATCAAGCCTTACATTCCCCGAAGGGTTCGGCAGCGGTGTTTTTTTAAAACACCCTCGTTTCGCCAGTTACGCTTAAGTCCCATGTAATAGGGGGCGAGCCTATTGCCAGTAACCGGGCACAAATCCAGACTCCAGGCTGCTACTGAGAAATTCCTAATGGAAAAACCCAATAACACTTTACCTGACCTAGGGATCGAACCCAGGACCCCATGCTCAGCAGTCGCGCTTGCGACCACTAGAACAACGAGGCAGTCAAGAGTATATACTGCTTTTTTCCTCTTTTGTTCTGCTTGTATATGGTCCTTGCGGACCGTTTCTACGTAACCAGGTAGTTATTGGCGAGACCTGAAGGGTCTTCAGTCAATATTTACTGACTTATTATTTATCGAGAATTTACATACTATTTGAGTATGTATCCGCGTGCCCATCTCTGTTCCTAATCCTAACTTCTACCCGACTTATTATCGGGCATCAGTTTAGCCAAAGGCTCACTGAACAGATTGAACCACAATAGAAACCACACGAGCAGTTCCTTTTTATCGTGGGAAAAATTGTTAAATCTTACACTGCTAACTGAGCTAATAACACTACTGCTGATGTGGAATTTCAAGTCACGCAATGAATGGATTGTGTGGTAGGAGGATATGAAGGAGAAGGGAGTCAATGATAAGGCAACTGCTGACAGGGAAGAATGGAAGAGAAGGACATATTGCACCGACCCCAAGTAACTTGAGAATAGGGCAAGAAGATAATGATGATGATGCAATACTGCTCAACAGCAGTGATAGCCTAGTGGTGTGACCGTCGGACTGCCGAATCATAGTTCTCGAGTTTGAACCCAAGGCCTCTGACTTTTCGGATTCATGTGCGTATTGTATAATTATCGCTTACTTAATAACGATGAAGGAAAACATCGTGAGGAAACCGGCATGCCTAAGAAATATTTCTCGACGGAATGTGAAGCCAGGTCAGAGGCCCATGGGCGGCATAAATTCTGACACTAGGTTAGTCAATAACCACACGAAAAGAAGACTGATCATCTGATCAGGAAATTACACATAAAAAAAAGATCTAAGAAAAACTAATGCTGTAAGTATATAAAAGACTGTTGATTATTGTACTGTATTTCGTTTAGAGCAATGTTCTAGCAATTTAAGCTCTCGTTTAAGCTAAACGAAAGCTTGCTGCAGTTGCGCTAACTACTTCATGATTTGTTCCCTTCAGTTTCACTTATATCTACGTGTTTACTAGATCTACGTGTAACAACTAAGTCTAGCTATTTCGAAAGATTGATTCTGTCGGGATTGTGGGTTTCGGTGAAGAAAAAGCAAAAACGGAGACGGATTATGCCAAAAGAATGGCCAGATGGCCATATGACGTGCTAGTAACAACGTAATTGCTGCAATCCCCAATGGGTTTGCAAAGTTACGACCCGATTGTTTATTGTAGCAATCTCCATGATACTCGAAACCCATGTAGACTGCACCGACCTATGTTCATAATAAATGTTTTTAAACATTTACGATTTGTACACATTATTAAAGAACACAAGAATCGGGTCTTTTCCGGGTCTTCTATGAGTAGAAATCGTTTACGAGCTGTTACGATATCGACAAAAGACAAAATGCAGTGTCATAAATTATAATTAACCTAAACGTCATTACATTGCTAATACAAAAACACCAATTAAAAAATATCTGTTTGTACTTTCGACTCACTTACCTTACATAAAGCCTTCAGGCTTCCACTTGGCCAATTTATAAAGTACCTACCTATCATTTAAACGTAAAAGGTTTTTCAAATATAAACCGATTACGTTACCGAAAGAGAAATTCTGTATATGCAGGTAGGTTGATATTTTTCTATCGTGAAACGTTTACCCTGATTTTCTCAGTACTTTATTCAATAAAGGCCTTTCAATAACATCCCTCGAGTCTTATTAAAATTATAAAATTGAAGGGTTTTTTATTAATGCCGTCACTTAGAAATAAATTACTTTCATTTTCAGATCACGGCGTGTTTTTAAGAAACCGCTCGGAAAAGAAATAATAACATTTGCACCTGTTATTTCGCAGGGCGCGAAAAGATTTGACAATCGTTTTGTGAGTTTCGTGAAAGGGAACGGATAATAAACCACTCAAGTAAGCTAATCAAATGGTGATTTTAAAAATTATACTTTTTTTGTTTCGGTATCTATAGGTACTCTAATGATATTAGACAAATAAGATCCATTTTATCCATGATTCAACACAGTATTATGTTTTTATGAACCTTAAAGGTCAATCAAGACAAGTTGAAAGTCTACTTAAAGAAAAAGTTCAAAAGCCTGGGCAACTTTTGTCTAATGTTTGATTTGACAATCGTTTAATAAATGGAGTAGAGTTAGTTCTGCGTCTATAAATCTGAATACTCAAGTATTAGGTATTTACTAACAGGCTCTGTCAAATGAACTTACAAAATTTAAGACTATGATAGATGAATGAAGGTCATAATTTCGACGTATAAAAATAACTTGATAAAAACATATTGAAAAGGTCGAATTAATTTCCTTTTCACCCAAATCCGCAACAAACACTGGCCACAAACAAAAAAAAAACAACCATAGAACGAAAAACTAAAACCGTTTGCAAAGATTCCAAATCCAAACGCATACAGTGCAATCCGACTGTATAATTAAACGGGCGGAGCCAGCACACAGTCAGCGGGTACATAAATAAAAGATGGCTGTCGATAGATACAGGAAAGGAAGGAGGGGGACAATTAATTAAATTAAGACTGAATAAAGTTTGCTATCTTTTCTTTTATCCCGACGCTCGCCATGGGGATAACGCGAAACCTCGCTCGGAACAATTAAAATTGTACTTTCATTATGAAAGTTCGGTATTAGATATTTTAAAATCACTTTGCGAAGACATTTTTAAAATGACAGAATGACAGACATCCATCTTTCCATATAAAAATGTTTAAAGTAAGGGATAGAGTGTCTGTCATACAGATACATTGTTTCCAGTCCATACAAAACATTCATGCTAATGTATTATACTTGCTGGTAAATGTGAAATGTATTAATTACAATAAAATGTTCTGCCTAGCTTTTTCCCAGCTATGTTGGGGTCAGCTTCCAGTATAACCAGATGCGGCTGAATACCAGTATTTTACACGGAGCGACTGCCATCAGACCTCCACAACATAATTACTGGGCAATGTCGATATCCTAAAGTTAGAGCAGTTGTCAGACTTTCGGGCTGAAATTTCAATAAAATATCGGAAGAAAATAATATGAATATCGGCGTGGCCTGAAAAAGTTTGAAATATGTTCTACTGCTGTTTTAATATGAGTAAACTAGTAAACCAAAGAGCTTCAATGCAAAAGAAACACTATTTACATAACGCAATTATACATAAAACCTATTTTTGTTAACATTAAAACATTTCTCATGAATTGTCCATTTGAAATTCATGTGGATGTCACAACCTTTTCTCTTGGCTTGTCACGTAGATACCCCTACGCAGACACGCCTCACAATATGCTTTTTATTCGACGAAATAACATTTTTGGATACACGTAAAAATTTGTTTTGGGCTTAAATAAGCTACAACGTGGCACTGGATGCATGTTGGATGTTGGATGTTTGACACTCATAACATAACATCACGCTGTATTCCCTGAAGTCTTGGACAGAGGTGTATAGTAACACCCTCATTTTACCGTTATGTTTAAATCCCATGTAAAAGGGGGCGAGCCTATTGCCATCAACCGGGCAGAAACCAAATACCGGACTGCTACTGAGGAATTCCACACGGAAAACCCCAATAACACTTTGCCCGACCTAGGGATCGAACCTAGGATCTCACGATCAACAGAAGTGCTTGCTACCACTACACCAATGAGGCAGTTGGCACTCAATCACACCGTAATGGCTGAACGGATGTATCCTAGAACAGTTCCTGCTGTTTCTAAGTACTTCCGGACTAATTCTTGATACTAATGATAACGTCTACACACTGCTGATGTTGTGTATTATCTCAGTTCAGGATTCTACTAAAGAATTTAATAATAAATTCTACTCTAGAATCCCTCACTTCGCCCTGGATTCAAAAAAGCACTCTCGCCGTTAAAATATTATTTTGCTCCCTTATTATACAATCTACTATTCCTATATCCTATATTTGACTGCCTCGTTGGTAGTGGTGGCAAGCGCGACTGCTGGTCGTGAGGTCTTGAGTTCGATCCCTAGGTCAGGCAAAGTGTTATTGGGTTTTTCCGTGTGGAATTCCTCAGTAGCAGCCTGGAGTTTGGATTTGTGCCCGGTTGATGGCAATACGCTCTCACCCTATTATATCGGACTTAAACATAACGGCTAAATGAGGATGTTACTATACACCTCTGCTCTTCCCTTCGGGGAATAAAGGCGTGATGTTATGTTTTATTATTTTCCTATATCCACAGGTACTTACCATTTACCTCTGTTATTATAATATCAAAGTGAGAAACGTAAAGTGCAGTACAAGTATGTAAATTGAGTGTAATGTGTAATAACATGTAAATCCATACACGTTTTGATGGATCTGGCTATGAGGGGTGCGTTACACCCCAGAGACTCGTCCCCACACCACAATACAACGCGTAGTGTATTCATATCATACCTATCATTTTTCGTTGTGAAATCTATATTTTTGTTACGTAGGAGTAGTAGGAGGGTCAGAGCTCCATCCCGGCCCGCACTTCTGACTTTTCGAATTCATGTGTGTAATCAGAATATGATTATCATTTGCGTTAACAGGGAAGGAAAAAAACGTGAGGAAACCTGCAAACTTGAGAGTGCTCCAAAAGGTTCTCGATGGCGTGTGTAGTCTTTCAACTCGCACCAGGCCAGTATGATGGATTAAGGCCTAAACCAAGTGACGTCACACATGTCATAAAAAAAAACTCACGAAATGACCTCTGCTTCTCTTCAGCCAGGCAACCTAATCTTCACATTTCGTAGTTTATGTCACCTACAGAAATAAAGTATTGATATTTTTTTTATTATTAAAGAATGTGTTCACTCTTGACTTCGATCTCGCCTGATGGTAAGAGATGGATGAGGTTTACGGTGGAACGAGCGGACTCAGAAGATACCTATTCACTCTTATTTTCGCAGTAAGTCTTTTAAAGCCATTGCATGCTGTTAAGGCATGAAATAGAACCGATATTGTAATTTAAACCGAAGAACACGTGGTACAAAATATGGACTTACATTTTAAGTACACCTCTACTTTACTTATTTGGTACACCAATCTAGCCAATACCTTAAACGAAGGTCGTATATCTAAAATTGTATCCGCACTGTTCTCATAACAAATGACCGAAGTTCTCCCGAAAGACCATGTTACCAACAATAATATCGTAAATAAGATAAGCTTTCGTATTTATGGAGTAGGACCTACCTAAACTGATGTCAAAAACCCGAGTTGGGTAAAAGGCCTGAGGCACGGTCGGAGTCGCGATATATACCATCATATATTATATATATCATGTATATATTTTAGTAATTCATCTTTTTTTATCATTATTGTTGTAAATCTGGGTTGTGTATGAAAAATTAAGAGCCTGGCCATTTATTTTTCTGTTATATTTTGCCGGCAGTGCCATCCTTGTAAACCGTAGGGGATCATTTGGAGAGGGTAGGTATCAACAACCGAACACCTACAGTTCAGGATTTATTTATTTCTATAGTAGGTACTTTAGGGTAATTACGAAAATGGGAATATTCCGAAAATTACGAATTTCTACTAAACCAAGCAATATATTTTACTCTGGCAAAGTAATAATGCTAAAATGTGTAATGCAATGTAATGTTGCCAGAGCAAAAATATTGCCTGGCTTAGTAGTAATTCGTAATTTTCGGAACATTCCGATATTCGTAATTACTCTAAATGACCATATACTCTTTATTAGAAAGAAAATTTAAATAAAAATAATACACAATGGACGGTTTTATGTCTACTATGTCTTTAACGGTGTGAAGCAAGTAATAATGGTTATTAAAAAAACAAAAAACCAGCAATATGTGGCTTCAAGTGAATAGTAAAATTACGATTCCTGGCAAAAAATAAGTAATGCAATACGTGACCTGGTTTCACTGAAAATATATTTCAATATTTCAATAAATCCTGCCACGAAAAGTCGCGTTAATCCGGGCAGGAATTACTTTATGGTTCATTCTGGTTGGCCTAGTGATGCATGCGTCAAATAATATTGACATTAACATAACATATCATCACGCCGGTATTCCCCGAAGGGTTGGCAGAGGTGTATATTAACACCCTCATTTCGCCGTTATGTTTAAGTCCCATGTAATAGGGGGCGAGCCCCGGGCACAAATCCAGACTCCGGGCTGCTACTGAGAAATTCCTAATGGAAAAACCAATAACACTTTGCCCGACCTGGGGATCGAACCCAGGACACCATGCTCAGCAGTCGCGCTTGCGACTACTAAACCAACATGGCAGTCATTGTATTGACATTAAGTGGTACTATAATATTAAATTATAAGTTATAAGAGTAGAGGAAGACCAAAGAAACGATAGATGGATAGTGTGAAAGATATATGGCTAAAAAGGGGGTGACTACTGAGATGACGGCTAATAGAGATGTATGGAAGAAGAAGACAAACTGCGCCGACCCCAAATAAGTTGGGATAAGGGCAGAAGGATGATGATGATGGTTATGACTGTATTACTAAATATCACGCCTTATATTCCCCGAAGGGTTCGGCAGAGGTGTTTTTGTGCACCCTCATTTCGCCAGCTATGTTTAAGTCCCATGTAATTGGGGACGAGCCCTTGCCATTAACCTGGCACAAATCCAGACTCCAAATTGCTACTGAAAAATTTCTAATGGAAAAACCCAATAACAATGTCTGACCTGGGTATCGAACCTAGGATCCTATGCTCAGCAGTCGCGTTTTCGACCAGTGCAGCAAAAAGGCAGACCTACTCTACTCTACTACTACTCAGCCTATAATACGCAGGCCACCGCAAGCTATAAGAGCTTTGTGTGCAAGTAGTCCAAAAATAAAAATAAAAAATGGACGTAGGGTTCTCCTAAAAGAAGAGAAGAGTCTAATTGGCCCGTTCGGCAAACTCAAGTCAAGACCTACAGACGTATACAGGTTTAGGGTAAACTCTAAGCGAGACGCTGTGTACTAATTAATCCCTTTCACGAATACTCATCCATGGAATCAGCCTCTGGGTAAAAACTATATTGATCATCAGAAAAATCATAGATATACGAAGAGTTTTTAAGAAAGAAGAAGAGAAGAGTGTCTGGCAATTATTTACAATGCTGGTTATAAAGGCCAGCGGCATCGCGTACAGGTGAACGTTGATTGCGAAAACTGTTGGTCGTATGCTTACTGCTTACACCAATATAATTGTGTATTATATTATTTTTTCTTAAATTGAGTTTATTTATATCTTTTTACTTGCTGCACCGGAGGAGGTCATCATTTTAACGCCAGCTGTCGCTGAAAAGCAGCGCTGTGGCTCCGTTTCGCGCGTGAGACACAGCATTATGCTGAGCGTTCGCTGTTTTGCGCGGATGAGACGCATGTTTTTCCCAATAATTTCTTTTTGGTTTTGTTTAATAATTTTATTTTATTTTTGTGCGTCATGTTGGCGCGAATAAACAACATTTCTTTCTTTTTCTTTCGATAATATAAAATTTGACGATTGGTGGGCGTGTCGCTGGTTGTTTTCCCAGACGGAACAAGTATATGGCCTACAGATACCTATTTCGTGTTTGGGTATTTTTGCATGTGAAGATTTGTGTCTGTAAAAGCAACCATGATATAGAAGCACTCCCAATGTTCCCAACGATATTGAAAAAAAAAAACACGTTATAGCTGATAGTGGCCGTATTGACCCTAGAAGTTAAGTGCAGTCGCTTCATGCAAAACCAGGGATTCTCCAATATCGTGATGATGGGATAACTTGCGTGTTTTTTTTTAGAGTGAGTAGGTATCTACCAAAATGCGAGAGGGGAAAATGCTAAAATGAATGCTGCACAACGTGACAGACGTTCCCAGAAATGTTTAAACACATTATTCATTTTGTTAGATGTGTGGATTTCCTCACACTGTTTTGGTTCAGCTAGCAGTGATAAATTGACGCCATATTTGCCAACTTAATCCGTCACCATTAAATCATTTCAAATATGCACATAAACGAAGCCCAAATCACTTTTGAATTCAAAATTGTGTTAAACTTTAAAATATTATGCTTACTGTTTGACTTCTTTGAATTACACGTAAGTATTGCGGTAGATTTCAGTTGACCCATCTCACATCTAATAAGTTTAAGTCGACCGTGAAGTGTCGCCTGGCACCCCGCCAGTATTACTGCCAAATAGATATCTTTTATTCAGTAAAGCTCAAACTTTTCTCAGCATAAATTCCACAACTAGAGGGAGCCTTCATGAAAATGTAATGAGCAAGAACTATTTATGGCTAATCCTTTCGGAATAAACTGCTCGAAGCGTTGTCCGTTTGAGTTCTACGCATGGTCGTTGCAAGAAAGTGTCTAGCGGCATTGTTGGTGGCTAAAAAGCGGTGGTGCGAGAAAAGGATGGATATACATTTCACTGAAAGTATGAAAGAGACGGGTCTGCTAAAGACAGACGAATGAGCTGGAAGGCAGAGTGAATTTTTGAATTGCAAATAGGGGAAATGAAACCGCCGCCGCCTTGGTTGACTTCACCGCCACCCTCAGACCTCTTCCGGCGTTATAATCATCGTTAATAACAGTGGAGTACTTTAATGAATTTATGTGCTATCAAAGCAAGAAGTTAATTCTACGAAAGTTAAACTTACACGTCCTAGGGTTTAAGGATTATTGTTTAATCCTCTTTTCGTGTTTATGTTAGTATAACGCATTTGTTAACCAAAATAGCCCAACAGAATTAACTGAGGGCTAAGTTTGTTGCTGTATTTAGAAAACAGAATTAATTATTCAAATTTAAATCTAAACTATTTTTGTGCGATGTCGAATCGTCAATTGTACTAATCTAATTAAAGTTAATGTTAGCGATCCTGCGTTGTTTTGCCAATTTACTTTAGTCGGACCGTTTGTAGTCAAAGCATAAAGCTTTTAGCGACTACACACACAAAATAAAGGATTCATAAGATCATTTAAGATTGTCTAACCAAACACAAGGGACAGAGATTACAAATAGGCGAATTTAATTATAAACATGACTCGCCGGTTATTTAATCTTACCCAAAAATGACCACGTGTAAAATGAGGACAAGTTCTCTAACAAAACAACGACGTGCGCATTAAAAGAGCTGAGTGTAAATGCTTTCTTATTTTATTTCATTTCAGTTTTCATTTAGTTAACAGAAGCAAAAATTAAATAAACTACAGAAAGACATGTTTATACAATAATCTTGTTGTTTTATTGATGAAAAATGGACAAGTACAAATAATTAAATTAAATAACCAACAAGTCATTTTGCTTTTGTAAAAAATTTAAATAACTTATCACGAGAACAATAAAGCTTAAATGCAAGGTTTTTCTTATTTGAAATTCAATTATCATAAAACTCATATTTACAAATACCTCGGGACCGTAAAAGAACTTGACTGATGCACTGCCGAGCGCGGATGGCTAAAATTTAATTCTAGTAGGGAGCATTCCGCCGCAGATTGCATTCCTTTCCCGGCTGTGGCACCGCTCGCACTTGACGCTCCCTGATGGAAGTCATACACATAGACGATGGTGGTAATTTAATTTTTGTATAATTTTCTGTGTAAATGTTTTGCTTTTTTTCTTAAATCAATGGACCAAGTGTATAACTTACTAATCTTTGTTCATATTTACACTTAATCAAGTAATTAGTGGTAGTTAACAGTAAGTATTTTGAAAATAATGAACATTGTCCATTGCCCTAAATATAAAAAAGTTCGATAAAATGAATTACAAATTCATTAATTAACATTCGTGACTATTAATTATCATATTTATGATAATAGCTTGATTATTCTTGATTATCATAAACTCCCCCAATAATAATAACAAATACTTTGTCAGTTCTATGTATATTTTGCTTTATTCCGAACACATACCAAGCAATCAGTAGGTAGGCTGATTAGTAAAATTCTGATCATAACATGTATGCCACTAATGTCACAAAATTAGCAGAACAAATGCGTTGTCGATGTGTGACATTCCCCTCGTTTGTTCACACTGCACGCTGAATGGATCCGTACGTTCATTTTTGCTGTTCGGTCTTACTTACGGCTGTTAAGGTCAAAAATAACATAACATAAAATCACGCCTGTTATACGCGAAAGGTAGGGCAGAGGTGTATAGTAACACCCTCATTTTGCTGTTATATTTAAGTCCCATGTAATAGGGGGCGAGCTTATTGTCAGAAATAATGTAGGTAATATATGAAACTAGATAATAAATTAATATTTAGACACGTATTAATAAACAACTCTCATTTGAACGCTCCCCCTTAAGTGTAGTTTGAAAATGACGTAAGACGTATTTCAAAATAAAAAATGTTGTCAAATATATGAAATTCTACTTTACGGTAGATGCTGTTAGAAGATCTTTCTAATGAAAGATGTTTATTAATACGGTCCTTAGGTACTAAAACAAATCTGTTTGATGGTATTGGACTCGACAAGAGGATGGGTGGCAGCATTCTTCTGGGCCCTAATAAGCCTGGTGATTAAGGAAAATATCCCAAAAAATATGATAATAAACGATAAAATTAGATTGGCAAAATGTATGCTAAGATAATTACCGTCACTGTCTCATTGCTAGGCATGAGCCTCTTCTCGGAATAAGAAGCATTTAGACCTTATTCCACCACGCTAACCTGGTGCAGGTTGGTAGACTACACACACCAACGACAACTCTTTGAAGGTATCTCAAATGTGCAGATTTTGTCACGATATTTTCCTAAACCATTGACGCAAGCGATAACCAAATTCAGATCTGCACATGAATTCAAAAAATCAGAAATGCAAGCGGGGATCGATCTCAGACCCAGGAGGGTGGTAAGCATGGAAGGTAAGCTTTCAACCGGTATTACTGCGAGGCGGCATAGACTTTTTAGCATACCTATGTTATACTCGTCATAAGGAAGCTGTCACCTGACTTTTACTACTTCATTCCATTTTGACTCTTACAAGATTTAGTACCTACCCCGTGTTAGAATATAAAGCTTCCTCACCGCACACTGGGAATACACGCGTGTTGTATGATTCAACAAAACCCAGCACGCTTGGTGGTAGGATCTATACGGTCCGCCTAGCTAGCTACCACCCTCACATTAAAGTCCGGCGCCAAGCAGTTTACTGTGTTCTGTCGTGTGTATGTGAGAGCCAGAGGGGTATAGGGGAATCCCTCTATATCTCTGTTCCTTGGATTCGTGCGCTCCATTTTAGACCCTGTCTGCGCTTACCATCAGGTGAGACTAGGGCCAAATGCGACCAAGTCAAGAATATAAAAATACGTGCCAAAATTATGCAAAGTACGATGAGCTTTAAGTTTTCGTTCTTGCCTGCATCAAATTGTAAACCTAACACGTTTAGGGTTTATAAAATATATTGGCTGTTCCACATAATAATAAACTAAACAAGCACAAAGCGGTATTGCATGTTTAGCAAACAGTAGCGTAATTTCCTTTTGCTTGGAGCTCCGCTAGTATCATGTTTACAGTTGTCATGGTAAAAAGAAGTTCTAATAATCTTGCCGTTTCATCTATCAAAAAATATTTAATCATCATCATAAATATAGCATCACGCCTGTATTCTGCGAAGTGATGGGCAGAGGTAGTTACACCCGTATTTCGCCGTTATGTTTAAGTCCCATGTAATAGGGGTTTAGCCTATTGCCATCAACCGGGCACAAATCCAAACTCCGAGCTGCTACTGAGGAATTCCACATGGAAAAACCCAATAATACTTTGCCCGACCTGGGGGCGAATCCAGGACCTCACGATTAGTAGTCGCGCGTGCCACCATTAGACCAATGAGGCAGTTGTAATCGTAATCGTTATCACTAATTCTAGTTCATCACCTCACCCAGTTGTTGAACAGTTCGTTCTGTCAAGCCTTTTCCCAACTATGTTGAGATCAGCTTCCTGTTTAACCAGATACAGCAGAATACCAGTATTTTACACGGAGTGCAACCAAGTTACTGCACAATGACGATATCCTAACGGTAGACCGGTTATCAGAGATTCGGGCTTCTGACTACTTGGCACTACTGTCATAGGTATTTGTATGATACCCGGAATCGACGGTTTAACGTGCTCTCCGAGGCACACGGTCTCGATGTGTAACGAATGGTCACCCATCCACAGACTGACCGCGGCAAGCGCATCTTAACTTTACAAATCATATGACCGGTGTAGTAGCCACGAGCCCCTTTTGTCGAGCAGTGAACAGTTTTATTTCTACAAGATTAATAGTCGTCCCCTTAGAATATAGAATAAACACGTACGGAATCCAAGTGAATGTGGTATGTCCATAACTGTTTTACGTGACGTGGTCATGTTTGAAAAATGTTTAACGGAAAATACATAGAAAATTGAAAGCTTTTAACGATTGAAAATACGTGTATGGAAGGTTTAATAAAAATGCCATAGTGCCTATAATAGTTGGTACCTACATGTGATCAGACGGTTATATTACAACGATGTGATGTGACACACTGTCTTGCGCTATGTGAGAGGGATGATACGTCAGAGCCATGAGTGTAGTGAGAGGGGATGACCAGCACCTGCATACGCATGGAGCCGTGCGTCTACTCCAAAGGCCAAATAGGCTAAAAAATTATTACTGCAAAAACGGTTGACTGCAAACTCTAATTCATAATTCGAAGGAGTAACTGCTCGTTGGTCTAGTTATGGCAAGCGCGACTGCTGATCGCAAAGTCTTGGGTTCGATCCCCAAGTCGGGCAAAGTGTTATTGGGGTTTTTCCGTGTGGAATTCCTTCAGTAGCAGCCCAGTTGATGGCAATAGGCTCGCCCCCTATTACATGGGACTTAAACCTAACGGTGAAATGAGGGTGTTACTATACACCTCTGCCCCAACCTTTCGGGGAATACAGGCGTGATGTTAGGCATGTTAAAGTGACAGTAGAACCTTAAGTATACCGACGTTGTCTTCAAATATCATGTTTATTGTACAAAACAATTATCATTTTCGCGAAACCGTAGTTCTCTTTTCCTTTTTGTCTTATATTTTTGTAATGTGTCCCCCAACACTAATTCTACATACGAGTACACAGACCATTAGCATTTCGCATTCCCAAAATTCTGTACAACGACCTTTCACAATAAAGTGTAAAGTTTTTCAACTAAAATAATGATGTTGGAGAATTTCCTTAATAATATTATAACAAACCCTACACACTTAACTCAGGTATTTTGGATTATACGTAGCTTGATTAAAATAATAATTGCGTAGGTACCGGCCCCGCTAGTCGCTGTCATTATGGCGCGACCCTAAATATTTTGACGCGGACTGTTATTCGCACGAATACGGTTCACAGCACTGAGTCTGAACTTGTGAATGAATTTGTAACATTCTTTGGGTGAACACGAGTACAACCCTATGCAAGTATAAAATATTTTCATCTCATTTAGGATTTGCGAGTTTCGTTAATGAGATTCGAAATAGAGATTTCAACGACGTTAATGACAATTAAGATTTAATCTGACGACCTGATCGGCTTCTAAGCTACGGGTCGAGGGTTCGATTCCCGCATGGAACAAATATTTGCATAGCCTACAGACAGTTTTTCCGGGTTTGGATGTTTGTGCGTGTGAATATTTGTGTTTTTGAACGCACCCACGACACAGGAGAAAGCCTAGAGAGGGCAAAGTTTAAAAAAAAATCGTAACGTTAGGTACAAATAGATACTTAAATAAAAAATGCTCTAATCACTTATGTAACGCCAATTAAGCTTTTGTTTTATTATCTACCAATCCGACCGTGTAGAAATTATTCTTTTTTTAAAAAAAACATCCTTCATTTCAGCCAGCCAGACGGACATTCCATTAAATCTAACTCAAATACGCAAAATGAAGGCAAGAGGCAAAAACGATTGTTTCAAAGGGACAACCCTCGAAACGTCCTCCATTGGAGTGCATGCAAATTGATATCTCTCTGGCTTCGCGACAAAGTCGAGGGCTGCCAGGACCTCTGTATAAACTTACCCACTACACAGAATTTGTTAGGGAAATTATAAAGCACAACCAATTGGTTTGCTATTTCAGAGACATTGTTTTCGTGTGTAGTCGGAAATAAATACTACTACTTCGAAATATTAATGATGGAAAAAGATAAATTGAGGCCATGAGGGCCAGAGTGGCCTAACGAATTTTGTTTATTGTCGCAAATGATGAAAGTAATAGAGCCACAATGGCCTACAAATAATTCTATAATATTTCAATAGATGGCACCACTCTTAGGCACACTTAAGCCATTGTGGCTCTATTATAACTTTCATCATTTACGAAAATAAAAAATATCAAGACAATTTTAAAAAATCCGTTAGGCTACTCTGGCTCTCATGGCCTCAATTTATCTTTTTCCACCTTTAATATTTAGAAGACGTAGTATTTATTTTTATATAATTTATATTAAATCGACTGCAGTAAATATTCTTCGCAACTGGTAACTGAAAGAAGTCAAAAATAAGTTATGGTGAAGTTGCTCATTTAGGATATTAATTCAATTTCCTATAACTTAGAAGTAGTTCGTTCAGGGAAGTAAGTACCACCATTCCTATTTCTGCTGCCAAGCAGCATGGCTGTAAGGATATGGGAGCTTTGAAGGGTATGAGTACCGGTGACTTACAGGAACATGAAACTTTCCAACTTGAGACAAAATTGGAAAGTTTCATGTTGGCACGCATCAGCAATCCTTTTAGAATTGAGGTGTATACATATAGACGGCGATAACTAGTAACCATCAGAAGAAAAATAGACTTATAAATATCCCACCGCTGAACCAGAGGCAGTAACTAGACTCCCCATAGACTTCAAGGTGGATCACGTTATTGCATTATGGTATTATATTTATATTATTAGGTGGATATCGCTGCCTTCTCGTCTTAATATTATCTATTGGAGTGTCAATTTCTTTACAGTGACCAAACGCCAGCCTGAAATAAAACATTAAGTATTAATCTATATAGTAGGTACTAGCTGTGACCTCGCAGCTCCGAACGCGTAAGAAGATTTTTTCATATAACTTATTTTTGGAAAATATTCTATCGCCTATGTTCATCAGGGATAATGTAGAATTCTAATAGTGAAAGAATTTTTCAAATCGGTCCAGTAGTTTCAGAGCCTATTCAATGCAAACAAACAATCAAATCTTTCCTCTTTATAATATTAGTTTAGATGTATGACAATTACTACACTTATAGGACTTATTGAATATTCATAATCTATATAAATAAAAATGAATCGCCAAATGTGTTGCTAAGCGCAAAACTTGAGAACGGATCGACCAATTTGGTTATTTTTTGTTTTTATATATTCCTTAAGGCATAAGGAAGGTTCTTATGGAGAGAAAAAACATAAAAATTGCGTGGAAA
The DNA here is from genome assembly GCA_910594945.2 of Amphipyra berbera. NCBI lineage: Eukaryota > Metazoa > Arthropoda > Insecta > Lepidoptera > Noctuidae > Amphipyra > Amphipyra berbera. The sequence goes on along the minus strand of OU343122.1, from coordinate 8,287,469 downwards.
ACAGTAAAAACAATACTTTTCTTTTCCCACTACAGGCCAATAACTTTTTACAGAACGAAGTCTGTCCGGGCAGCTAGTTATAAATAATAATATATTAGTCAATTCCTATCTGTCTTTATATTCTTAGGTATGTAATAAATATTATATTCGATAATAAAAATTAAACTACTTACACAGAAAATTCAACTAGAAACAGCAACTTAGATAATTTAGGCGTCAACATTTTGTTTGAAGACCTACCTATTCTCTTTGTCGCCTTCTGCAAAGAGCTTGTGACATTTAGAAATATAATTTTCTTCGCTCAAAGTTTCTAGAACAACAGAAGGAACAAAGGGTTAGTGTTCCATCGTTCTATGAAGTCTGTAGTATAGATTTTATTATGACATCTTAGTGATAGTCTCATGTTTATTAAAACTAGCATTTCTTTGTTTATATCATAATTTTGCTGTTTATTTACCATGTTCGTTCTGCCTAGCTTTTTCCCAATTGTGTTGGGGTCAGTTTCTAGTCTAACCAAATGCGGCTGAATACCAGTATTTTACACGGAGCGACTGCCATCAGACCTCCGCAACCCAGTTACTAGGCAACACCGATATCCTAAAGTCAGACTAGTTGTCAGACTTTCGGGCTTTTGATTACCCGTAACGACTGTCATAGATATTCGTAAGACACCTGGGACTGGCGGTTTAACGTGCTCTCCAAAGCACAGGGGTCTCGATATGTAACGAATGATCACCCATCCACAGACTGACCGCGCAAATGGTACTTACTCTCGCAAATCATATGATCCGCGCGGTCGGTAATAAGCCACGAGCTCCTCCATTTTTATTTATTTGGTACTATGTTATGTTATTAAAATATTTTGTTAGGAATTGAGAAGAACACACAGTGATATTTAAATTTGAGTTGGCACCTTTCTTACTTAGGAGCAATTAGCTAAGTATGATCCATCGCTTTTTTTCAAGGTTAGACTAAACTTTATCTTTTTGGTGGTGCACAGCAAAAGACCACCCCTTTCCTAACGGTGGGTGTCGTAAAAAACGACTAAAGGTCGTAGCTTATTAGAGCCACCCGGCACCCGATCAGCACCGCCTCACCTTGTGCGGTTAGTATTCTTTATATGAACTTCTATAAAATAACGCTAACTACATCAACTCCGTAGCGTCACCGGGTCACCTCGCCCGCAAGCTGTCCACACGCGGACGGCGAGTGGACCACGTGGTGTCCACTCGTTGAGCGGTCCAATATTCACCTTATTTTTCTAACATTTCGTGCACCCAATAAGCTTTCTCGCAACGTCCACCCGTGGACCACCTGTCGACAACGGGTGGACGCCGAACGACGAGGTGGTGCTAGTCAGATGGCTCTAATGTGCTTTGACCTTAATGGATTACATCAAGAAGATGGACAACAGCGTCTTCCTGTCTGCTACAGTCGCCGGCACGTAACATGGCAAGGTTATGGCGTAGTGGGAGTAACTTTCCGCATGTACACTTAGTGCAATAAAAAAATGGTCACTTTTATTGCTTGTCATTCGATGGTTATTGCCATAATTATTTTTGAACATGTCTGTTTAGAAGAAAGAAAGAAAGGAGAGAAATTCTCTTCTCTATTCTTGCCAAGTTACGTGCCGACCTTAACAACAACAATAGCTATTACTAATCCATCTGAAAACCATTAATTGTGGCGACCAATGGTAGTGGACGTTTACGAACTGATATGCTACGATGAACCATACTATTCTTTGACAACATAACATAACATAACATCACGCCTGTATTCCCCGAAGGGTTAGGCAGAGCAGTATAGTAACACCCTCATTTCGCCGTTATGTTAAGTCTCATGTTATAGGAGGCGAGCCTATTGCCATCAACTGGGCACAATACTAAACTCCCGGCTGCTACTGAGGAATTTCACACGGAAAAACATAATATAATTTTGCCCGACAAGTCGCGCTTGCCACCTCTAGGCTAACGAGGCAGTCATTTTTCGAGGTATTCTTTGAGTTTTACCCCAAAATAATAAGGGCGGTTTTATAACTACTTATCAAACAAAGGCGTTTATAATATTTTAGTTATGTGTACGAACAAAAATAGTTAGAGCGAGTAAGCAAGCTCGGAATTATTTCTATTAAACTACCAAGACAACAATCTTGGCACAATCTACCTCAATCTCGTACATGCATAGACTGCACTATGTATATATTATTATTCTAGTTTAATTAGAGTGTTGTGTTCGCTCCATTAACAACACATAAGACGAGCCTCCTTCAGAATTGCTATTCTACAATCTTCAATCCGTCTGGCGTAGTGGTTAAGGTCTTCTTCTGCTTTTCGTGTGGTTAGTGACTAACCTGGTGTCAGAGTTTATACCGCCCATGGGTCTCTGACTTGGCTTCACATGCCGTCAAGAAATATCTCTTAGGCAGGTTTCCTCACGATGTTTTTCTTCACCGTTTTTAAACAAGTGATAATTATACAATATGCATATGAATCCGAAAAGTCAGAGGTGCGTGCCTTGGTTTCCAACTTGAGACCTATGACTTGGCAGTCCGGCGGTCACACCACTAGGCTATTAATACTACTTTAAGATTAAGGTAATTATGACTTATAATCGATCATTGGATGGTCGGTGTTTAGCGGTGGACTTTTAAGGGTTAATATAAATGAATCAGTACAGAAATTCACTATGTTCTGCCTAACGTTTTCCCAACTATGTTGGGGGTCAGCTTCCAGTCTTACCAGATGCGGCTGAATACCAGTATTATACACGGAGTGATTGCCACCAGTCCTCCGCAACCCAGTTACTGGGCACTACCGATATCCTAAGGTTAGACCGGTTGTCCGACTTCCGGGCTTCTGACTTCCCGTAACGACTGTCATAGGTATTCGTATGACACCCGGGACCGACTGTTTAACGTTCTATCCAAGGCACGGAGGGGTCTCGATGTGTAACTAACGTTCACCCATCTACAGGTTGACCGCGGCAAGCGCAACTTAAAAAAGCAAATCGTATGCTCCACGCTGTTGGGAATTAGCCATGATCCCCTCAAAAATATAGAACAGAACAGAAATACATATCGTCAGTGGAATGGTAAAAAGGCTACAGCGCCAATATACCTACTTTACAGGAGAGCGATTCAAAGTATTCTTTTAAGAAAATAAATATTGTTATTTTTCTTAGAGTGTACATATTAAATATTTAATAAAATGTATACTCTAAGAAAAATAACTATGTTTATTTTCTTTAAAAAATACTTTGAATCGCTCTCCTGTAAAGTAGGTATATTGGCGCTTTAGTCTTTTTACCTTTCCACTGACGATATATAATAAACATGTAAACAAGTTTCTTACCATTTAGATATTACCTACATTTTTTTAATAATTTATACACTTAAATTTTAATCTCGTATCTCGACACCAAAACGCGACAAAATTATTAAACTATACCTTGAACAGTGGCGTCAATTTTGCTGTTAATTTTTACACCAGGTTTCAAACTACCCGCTATGAGGCTACGGTAAAGGTTATTCTAACATAATGTAATAGCCGCTGAAGGCAATGTGGTGAATTTTAGCGTTGGCTTATTAAAGCATAATGCTGATGGAATTTCGCTGTCACTACCTCTGTCCGCTTTGCCCGTGCCTGACGAAATAAGTTGGGAGTTTAGGTAATAAATTAATTGTTGGCTAATATGTCTGTGTTGGCATAGTTGAGTAGCTAATATGAAAATTTATCAAAATTTGTTAGTTGTATTTTTTTTACTACCAATCACTTATGTTTTTGCTGCCCCAAAAAAGATGGTATTGTCCATTTTCTTAATGCTGACAATCCATCTATACCCTATTCATAAAACGAAAAAATAAAATGTAAATAACATTTGACTACTCTTAATAGAGATATTTTCTCTAATATGTACATATATATATTATATTTATTTTATTGACTTACTTATTTATTAACTTATATTATTATTATAATATACTTAGAGATTTAGTTGATAGTCGATTTTTATTAGGTTATACGTTTGTATGCTGCGAACTGCCCTATATATTTTTCTTGACAATTCTTTCCATCCAAAGGTTGTCTGGAAGAAATTGCTTTAAGCGATAAGACCGCCATTTGTACTATTCTTAATAATGTGTACTCCTTCTGTTTTATTTCTTTTAGTGTACAATAAAGTATATCTATCTATCTATCTATCGATCAAAAATTCGAAACTTACTTGAATAAAATATTTCAAATAGATCACACAATTTATTTTTATTAGAAACTAGCTACCCGGACAAACTTCGTGATGTCAAAAGTTATTGGTCTGTAGTGGGAAAAGAAAGGTGTTGTTTTTACTATTTTCCACGCAATTTTTATGTTTTTTCTCTCCATAAGAACCTTCCTTATGCCTTAAGGAATATATATAAAAAATATTGCCGAATTGGCCGAGCCGTTCTCAAGTTTTGCGCTTAGCAACACATTTTGGCGATTCATTTTTATTTATATAGATTAATATTATGAAATATTTTACAGCAAAAAATATCTCTATTAAGAGTAGTCAAATTAATGTTGTTTACATTTTATTTTTCGTTCTGTGAATTGGGTATAGCAAAGATAATAGTAATATAGTGGATAATATAATAGTAATATAGGGGATAATATATAATAGTAATATAGGGCATCGTCCATACACAGAATAGAGCAATTAATATGCAATATTTTAATTATTCAATTTTGAATATTATTATATCGCTCCCGCTTTTATTTATCCGTGAGTTGGAATTCAGATTATTTGTATTCCTTGTATTTCAAATATAAACCTATCGAAAATTTGAGGTATTCCATTTAATACATCAATTTGAATAGCACCAATTCGAATGACACCGATAGTAATACTATTGGTATGATCCAAATTGTTGCTTTTGAAATTGCTGGGCTAAATGGAATGCTACCAACATTTTAGCTTTGACATTAAAAGTTATATATACCTAGGTTTCAGAAGCCATATTTATGTGAATGCAGGCATTTTTTATTACTAAGTACCACAACAAAAAATTGTATCTATAATGAGTACCTACATCATGTAAAGTTTACTTTATCTAAGTTATTAGTAACGATAAAGACTTACTCGTTACTGAAGCGTAAAAATCTTGAAAAATAATACAGTTGATACCAACATAAAATATTATGCCTTGATAAAGAAATAACAGTGGTATTAAATAATAGTGGGTCACTAGCCCGTTGCCAATAAACTCTCTGCCCTATTTCTTACTGACTTCTCTGCTCTCTCTCTCTCTCTCTCTCTTACTTACATTTTGAACTTGAGAAATTATTAATTTATTCGTAGTAACAAATAAATTACCCTAATATCGTTCTGCCTACCCTTTTCCAAAGAAAAAGAAAAAAAATATCCTAATACTTATATAGGTACAATATAAATCAAAAAAACATAGTACAATGCAAACTTAAGGTAAAAACTAAATATAATGTCGCAGCAAGGAGGCCGTGGATTAAGAAACTTCTAAACGTCATTTTTGAACAAAGAAGCGATTGTTTGACAAGTGTCAGTGGAGTGTCATTCATGGCTCGGCCGGAAAACGTGTGCTGGTGATCTGAAAACCTCACGACCTTCATCCATCATTTTCCATGAATACTAATGTACGAGGAGGAACGCATGCCTGGAAGTAGCCCTTTTACTCCCTCGCCGTTATATAATATACAAAATACGTATAAGTAAAAATAATTAAAAAGTGCATTATACTTGAGACATACTTGAAACTCGGTATTTTAGTTTTTATTTGGATACTTACGAAAAACGGTAACAAGAAATACAAACATTTTATTTTACCTGTATAAATATCTGTCGATGTGAAAATATCAACGTCAAACGCCGCACTTTTTATTTTGCAATACATTTGACAGCTTATCTGACAGTTACTTTTTTTAATAGCGCCATTTTAAACGGAGATAACAGAAAATCCGCTTTCACGTGGAAATATCGGACATTTTGTTACTCGTCATTGTCAAAACCAAACTTTTCAACATACCTATATACACAAAAGGATTTAAAAAAAACTGAATAAATCGACTTTGTCTCTGGAGACAGCCAAGAGTCCTCGGTTAAGTCAATTTAATTAACATTGTAATCCCGATGAAAAAATCCAGACAGTACTTTTACCGTCTAGAATTCTTCCCCGATATTACTCTTAAAATTGGGCCGACGTGGTCCATTTATAAATTAAAAACACGAACTGCAACTACAAGCAATAAAGTTATTAAGTAGAGCTGTAGTCGACAGAAAAAACGAGTTTATAGCTGCACAGAAGTTTGTAAACGCTGGCCAAAAAACATTAGCGAAATATATTGTTGGGACTGTAGTGTTGCTTTGTAAATATCGCTTGGTTGCGGGGAAGTTAAATTGTATCTCATTGTTGGGGGACATTAAGTACAGATTGTAAATCTCCCGTTGTCCTGCTCGCTCGGTTTCGACGCGGTGCGGCGTGCATGTGGCGATGTGGCCAATGCCGATGTGTCTGTGAATTTGTTTGCGAATTTTAACACTCGTCTGTTCTTTTAGTGTGAGATCAAAATAACTGGGTTGCGGAGATCTGGTGGCAGTCGCTCCGTGTAAAATACTGGTATTTAGCCGCATCTGGTTAGACTGGAAGCTGACCCCAACATAGTTGGGAAAAGGCTAGGTAGAAGGATTCCTAGGAGGAAAAGGCTAGGTAGGTGATTTAACCTTTCACTACTTATTTTAATAAAGTTCTCATTATTTTAGAATTAGAGAGAAAAGTACTTTGTTGTGTATTCAAAACTGTATAGCAGCCTATAGATTAATTTTCAATTAGTTTAGATATTTATAAAACAATATTTCATACTGTAAACTGTAATATCCTCCCGAAAGAGCCATATTTCACGTTAGGCATAGTAATGGATTAGGCCGCCTACACGGCATACGTTTATTCAAAACAGCTAACATGGCTATGACCTATAATAAAACTAATGGTAACCCGTCAAGTCTGAAAATACACAAAAACATTCAATAAAATCCACGACACGCGCCGTTGAATGAACTTGATAAATTTCCCGTTATAATGGAAAATGTAATAAGAAATCGTAATTTATTTCTTATTGAAATGAGGATAATAGACGCCCAGCCGCCCTAAGAAGTACCGAAATTGTTCCCCGTAGAGAGAGCACCCCCAAATCATGATATTAACATTATAATCCAATTTGTGGTACGGAGCGAGGTGAAACTCATTAACAAAGTTCTTGCATTATTGCATCTAACATTAGATACGCGAGACCTCTAATTCCTGTCTCTCAAATGCATTTTATATCACCCAGCCGTCAGTTGAACAGTTCCGAATCGCTTGGGGATGGGTAATAAGATTTCCGGCTTCCTATTACTGTCAGACCTAAATTGAATAAGTTTTGCAATTGAAAATTTAAGTAAAAATAAACGTTGAATATGTATGAAGACGACGGCAGTACAATAACAGAACTACGGCAGCTTTACCTAATTTTTCCGTAGAGCTTTCGTTAAACTGAATAAAAAATTCTGGAATCTTTCGGTTATAATGGTTTGTGAACGAAGCGAAGTACGTTTAAATTTTATGAGCCAGCCTTTTTACGATAACTTAAGTCTCTTGCTCTAGGTCGGCAAGAAGATAAAAATAAGTTGCTAAAATGTTCCATATTAGGTACACTTTTTTCGTTATTATATGTGCCGTGTTCCGGGCTAAAAAGGTTAGGTATTGATTTTCTGTTACATACAAAGTAACTAACTAGCTGAGGGGCTCGTGGTTAATTGCCAACCCCGCAGATCATACGATTTGCCAGGTTAAGCTGCGCTTGCCGCGGTCAGTCCGCGGATGGGTGACCATTCGTTACCCATCGAGACTCCTCCGTGCCTCGGAGAGCACGTTAAACAGTCGGGTGTCATATTCATACCTATGGCAGTCATTACGGGATGTCAGAAGTCCAAAAGTCTGACAACTGGTCTAACCTTAGGTTATTGGCATTACCCAGGAACTGGATTGTGGAGGTCTGATGGCAGTCGTTCCGTGTAAAATACTGGTATTCAGCCGCATCTGGTTAGACTAGAAGCTGACCCTAACTTAGTTGGGAAACAGCTAGGCAGAACATTATGGGTATACTGATAATACCTTATAAGAATACTTGAGTATCCTTGATACATTATTTTCAAGCAGTCAAGATTTAACTGAATAACATAGGTACATAGGTTCACAAGTAATGTCAGTCATTAATTCGAAAGCCCAAAACACAGTTCAACAGTCTAACTTTTATATTCCTAAATCGTATTTACGACAACTTTATAATTTGAACAAAAATTATAATCCCATTGAATCCCATGACACCGTACAATTTTACATAAATACTTACGATTTACATAAGTACGTTCACACATCTTTCAAATATTATTTACATATTTTACACCTGTCTTGTTTAAAGTAGATAAGTAATTTGAACCTTTCTCTTCATTATAACTTTCTTATTAACCTTCACCTTGCTTTTATTCCTCTTTTTCATTGGTATTTCTTCTTTCATTCAATAGGTATCTAATATACTCGATGATCTGGACGATGAAGACGAGGGTCTTGACCATCTAAGCCAGTCTGCCTTTTAGAGACCCACTTTAGCAACTTTGCCCAACTGTCGTAAGGCAATCATTCAAAATTTCCACCATTTACCGTAGCTCAGAAGGCACTCGCTCCATTCAAAACCAGATGTTGGGTAATCCTTGAAGAACTGGTCGTGAAATTTCTCTCTTCGCTCCATAAAGGTAAGCCGGGTCCAGCAATTGCCCATCCCATTTTTAATAGCCCACCGCGGTCCTCAACTAGTCATTGGCCTCATTCATCACCACGCTGGTCAAGCCATGGTGACCAAAACCCAAAGCAGTTCCATCAATTGAAACTGGGAATATCTAAAGTCTGGACAGTATATGACATTTAATAATAAATTTGAAATATGTTATTGGTGATGTTCTTCACAAAGGTCAGGTGCGTAGTACTCTCAACCAGCGTGCGTGTATGACAAGATGTATGAATGTGGATGAAGCGAAAGGGGTATGTAAGAGTCGTAGCATGTGGCGTTCTATAGTTTCTGCCTACCCCCATGGGAAAAAGGCGTGAGTTTATGTATGTATGTATGTAAATATGATGGAATTATGAATAGGATCAAATTTTCAAGTAACAAACTAACTCAACTTTATTAATATTGAAATGTTTCAACTATTAACCTACACTCCTAGTACATACACAACAATAACTGAATGCTGCAATATTACAATGTACGTTCACGTTATGTCTCGTCAAATTTTAATCTCAGTACATAATTAATATGTTTTCAGAGCTCTAGGCAGCGCAGGTGTGTAAGCTTTCACAATTTACTAAATATAATAACTGGATGAACAATAAACAGTACTAATGTTTAATTAATAATGCTGTAGTAGTATTTATGTTATTGTTTGTGTTTGTTTCCGGGTACAATATGTGACATCTTCATTGCTCTGTGTTTGTTGTCGTCTTGCTGTATGAAATAGAGAGATTCTATATCGGCAGTGGAAAGGTAAAAAGACTAAAGCGCCAATATACCTACTTTACAGTAGAGAGATTCAAAGTATTTTTTAAGAAAATAAACATAGTTATTTTCTTAATAAAATACTTTGAATCTCTCTACTGTAAAGTAGGTATATTGGCGCTTTAGTCTTTTTACCTTTCCACTGACGATATGCTTTTTTACTTAATTTTGCAAGATTATTTAACTGTTTCGTTGGTCTAGTGGTGGCAAGCGCGACTGCTGATCGTGGGGTCCTGGGTTCGATCCCCAGGTCGGGTAAAATGTTATTGGGTTTTTCCGTGTGGAATTCCACAGTAGCAGCCCGGAGTTTGGATGTGTGCCCGGTTGATGGCAATATGCTAGTCCCCTATTACATGGGACTTAAACATAACGGCGAAATGAGAATGTTACTCTACACCTCTGCCCAACCCGTCGGGGAATACAGGCGTGATGTAATGTAATGTTATGTGTTTGCAAGATTAGTTCGTTATCAGTAACATTGTGAATTTATGTAAGAAAACAATAGTATTTTTAGCAAAAGAACACTGAGTGCGTCGCGGCTAAACCGGCTTTTTCAGAAAATTAAATATGGAGTTTTTGTTTCCTCCAGAATCGAGATTGAAGAAGCTTGCTACTCTTCCTAACTTTATTAAAGATATTTTCATCTCACCGCCTTATGAACTCGCCTGCAATATCTCACTGCATCCCTCCGCGTGAATGTCATAAAATTCTACTTAGGGAGTTTATCAGGTAACATTTCAGCAGTCGTTTTATGCTCACATCAACGTGAAAGTTACTGGCAATCTATCCACGAAGGTAATCAATGTTGATGCGGTCAATCCTTATATGGTTAGATGTAGGTATATAATAATGACTTGTAACGAACAAGTAGTCAGTAGCCTGAAAAACTCCCAAAAACTGATTACAGGACCCGTTTTTATTTTGGTGATGGCGCCTGTAGTTGTATGAGCGAGTTCACATACACGGCAATTTTCCGAATTCAGTAAAAAGTACTGGATCCTTTATTTTTATCGTATCCTGCCTGCCAATTGCGACGCAGCTGCCATTTGTTTAAATGATTCGTCGGTATAGACGTGAACAACACATCCAGTACCGACGGTTCCATTAAAACGGATCCGCTGTGTGAACGGGCTCTGATCAACCCTCGGTATACCGGTATCTCATTTTTTTTCTTTTTTTATTTGAAATAGGTTTGCTCTTGACTCTAGTCTAGGTCAGAGGAGACAGAGACAAAGTCTACGATAAAGTGAGCTTACCCAGAAGAAGCCTGTTAACGCTAACTTTGAAGAGATTCAGGTTGAATGTGTTCGGAAACACAGACCCAGGTAGTGAGTTCCACTCTTTTGCAGTGCGCATTATGAAGGATGTTTGGAAGCGCTTAGTGCGAATTGGTGGAATCTCCTCTTAAGCAAATGAAAGTCACATACAAAAAGACGACATAATAATGACCTTCCTCAACCGTCTAGAATACAAAAATAGCTACAATTTGTTAGCCCCCAAAGTATTAGCCATTATGATAACGTCATCCGCAAAATCCACAAAAAATGAAGAGAGACGCATTTACTTGTAATTTTTTCGTAACTTTAAGTGGATTACAATGTTAATTTTATTGATGCGAACGCGAAGGATAGACGGACCCCAATATTAGTATGCCGATGGTGGAAAAAGATAAATTTGTTGGCGGAACATTTAATTTATGCGATTTTCTAGGGAGGAGTGCTGTTCTGTAAATATATTTTAACGTAAGTTATCCTTGTCTGGTATAGTGGGATAGAAAGGGAGAGCATTTAGTTACTATGCACAGCTTGTGCGGTTTGCTCAGGAATAAAAATAACAAGGAAATAACTGTTTAACTGAAAAAAAAACGCTGTCGTTGAGAGAACAAACAATTATTATGATAACGTTCTGCTAAAATATCTGCCTAAACTTTAAGAGGTTGTTTAAGTTATGATGTTAGTTTAAAAAAACAAACATTATAAACAACTCTACGCGACTTCAAAACGACAAATTATGACTCAGACTAGCGACCCGCCCCGGCTTCGCACGGGTGCAATGTAGATACTAATGTGGGGCATATAAACCTTCTTCTTGAATCACTCTATCTATTGCTGAAAACTGCAATAAAATCCGTTGCGTAGTTTAAAAGATCTAAGTGTACAGACAGCGAGAGCGACTTTGTTTTATACTATGTAAAGATTAAAGCTGCCTGACTGTCTTGTTAGTCTAATGGTCGCAAGCGCGACTGTTGAGCATGGGGTCTTGGCTTCGATCCTCAGGTCGGGCAAAGTGTTATTGGGTTTTTCCATTAGGAATTTCTCAGTAGCAGCCTCGGACTCTAGATTTGTGCCCGGTTAATGGTACTAGGATCGCCCTCTATTACTGGCGAAACGAGGGAGTACTAAAACATCTCTGCCGAACCTTTCGGGAAATACGGGGCTTGATGTTATGTTATGTTTTTACAGCTTTTTGCGGTAGGTCATTGAACGATAAATGATAAATGATTTTTATTTCTGTAAATAAATCTGTTACAGACACTTTTACAAGTCAATGTAATGTTATTTGAAATAAAAAAAAAAAAAAAAGTCAATGTAATGTTTTTTTTTAAGACTAGATGGCGCCGCATTTCCTATCTGACTAGCTCTGAGAATAAAAGCCGAAACAGACTCAGAGATCAAGGTCTCTTTTAAAGTCCAGACATTGTAGTATACAAACTATGCGAGTGAAACGATGTAGGGCAACGTCTGGAATGGCTTTTTGAGGAAAGTGCCATAGCAGTTTCGAGTTGACCTGTCCTAACTGACGGCACATCTGCATCAGTCATCGCGGAGCTCAAACCTTATTTTAGGGAGCTCAACAACCCGACCGCTGCACGACGCTATCAATCAGCTGGACATTTGTGTGGGTCACAAAAAAAAAACTTAAGAACCGCCAAACGTTTACAAAATTCGTGTATAAAACTACCCAACATGGTACTCACATTCACAATTTATTAAAAAAGTAAAATAAAAAATAAGGCGATGGTAAAATAATAATAATCATTGAAAAAAATAATTCAATTGTAAATGTCAAAAGGACAAAATAATGATGTTATGAAATAATTTCAATAATTACAATGATGTGTCTGTGATAACAGCGAGCGGCTCAATTCCAAGCATTTTTATCGTCCATATAACCTTAATCAAAATACAAAAAAATACATACTTAATTAGGTCACTTGGCGACAACTTTTGTGTCATGAATATAGATTTAAACAAAAAATATGTTATTTTTATCGCTGTCTGTGTCTTCGCTCTTGTCGCTAAAATTAATTTTATCGTCAATGGAAAGGTAAAAAGACTAAAGCGCTAATATAATAAATATATATATATATATATATATATATATATATATATATATAGGTATATTTAATATGTATACTCTAAGAAAAATAACGACGTTTATTGTTTTATAAAATACTTTGAATCTCTCTACTATAAAGTAGGTATATTAGCGCTTTAATCTTTTTACCTTTCCACTGACGTTATATTTTTTTCATATTTTTAAACCGTCCTTTTTTTCAAATGTTGAACAACCTCTAAAAGCTTAGCCATGTATTTTGACAGGACCTTACCCCGGTCACTGACATGCGCGCAAACATTCGTACACTGTACGAATGTTTTCCGTGTCGTATGGAAAATGTTCGCATAGCCATTGCGAATGTCAGTCCCACACTTGTGGGTTCACCTATTCGTGTGAATGTGGGTGACCCGCATTATGCCTACATTATATCCTACAATAGAAATCACTCTTTTTAAAGTTAAATAAAAAAGAGTCGAATTAACCTGTTAGTACGTAAAGGTAATTTCATTTCAATCTATCATAGTCTTAATTTAATAAAAATAAGTAGTTTAAAAAAATAAAAACACGCTTATAGCACGCACTAAAAATTATAAAACAATTATTTTATATCCAATGGTTAATTCAAAAAGCGTGGAGCGCTTTTTGGTTGTGTGTCCTTTTAATTAATTTAAACAAAGCGCTCCACGCTTTTTGAATTAACCATTGGATATAAAAGAATTATTTTATAATTTTTTGTGCATGATAAAAGCTTGAAATTTACTTTTTAGTCTTAACATAACTTTTAACATAATTATTTATTACTGGTAGGTACAGAATGCATTTAAACTTGGCTTAGTTAGCATTTTTTTTAAAGTAATTTGTATATAAATTAAGTTATAATATTTTCGAGGGGTTTACTAGTAGCCACTGTAGAGTTCCACTATCCACCTTCTGGATCCATCACCAGACCCTCGTTACCAAGCCCAATCTATTGGACTCGTCAAGACGAATCATATGAGCCCAAACTTGAGGGGTTTACTAGTAGCCACTAAAGAGTTCCGCAATCCACCTCCTGGCTCCATCTTCAGATCAGCTCCAAGATACCAAATTATAGTATTGTCATCCGAACTACATATACATACAAAGTTTCATTTCGATACGACAAGAAGTAGGTTAAAATTGACTTCCAAGATTTTTTTACATTGTTAGTTAGTTACAAGTGAAGCTAATATAAAGCGTGTAAAAATATAGAGCATCATAACGAAAGTAGAGAAAGGGGAGGGGCTCAATATTTTAATTAGTCAATTTAGATTCAATAATCAAGAACTGCTGTAAAGTTCTCGGGTGTTTTCGACATTTTACGATCGAGCCTGTGAATGGTCTGTATCTAAGTAGAATTTAAGTTGTAATTTGTTTTCAACTTCACAGAATTATTTATATTGTAACTAGGTACCTTATTAGGTGCTATAGTTATTGCGATAGGTATTTTTAACCGACGAAAAAAACGGAGGAGGTTCTCAATTCGACACGTATTTTTTTTAATGTTAAACCACGCATACATTTTTACAGAGTAGACCAATTTTAATGATTCTTTTTTTTTGTTTGAAAGAGTATTCTTTCGAAGTGGTCTCATTGAAGGGTGAAGATCTGATGAAGAACTTCGGAGATAGACAATGGAACTCCTCAATGACGAACAGTACGCATAATCTGATGATGAGATTATGTTACGAGCACAATTAAGGCCACTAAAATGAAAAAAATAAAAAACATACATACATACATACATAAACTCACGCCTTTTTCCCATGGGGGTAGGCAGAAACTATAGAACGCCACATGCTACGACTCTTACATACCCCTTTCGCTTCATCCACATTCATACATCTTGTCATACACGCACGCCGGTTGAGAGTACTACGCACCTGACCTTTGTGAAGAACATCACCAATAACATCGATGTATGTCCTTCTAGGACGTCCTCTACCGGCGTTCCCATTAACATCCGCCTTATAAATTTCTTTTGTTAATCGCCGTTCACTCATTCTCTCAACATGGCCAAACCACCTAAGCATACTCCTTTCAATTTTTGTCACTACATCATCTTTTAAACCGCAACTTTGTCTAATCTCTTCATTTCTCAATCTATCATTCAAAGTTACACCGCACATACTTCGCAAGGAACGCATTTCCACGGCATTTATTCTACTTTCATGCCTCTTCTGCCACGACCAACATTCACTTCCATACATAAGCGTAGGTACCAACACACCATTATGGACAGCCAGTCGTGCCTTTTTGGACATCGACCGGCTAGCCACAACCGCATGCAAAGCACCATTTACTTTATTTCCCGCAAAATAAAACCGACTTCAAAAAACCGAAAAAAGGAATAAAATAATTAACATATTACAAATTAACAGTTTCAGAAGTCGGTGCTAATCCACGTTGAACCAAATTGAAGGCACCGACTTCTGAAACTGTTAATTTGCAATATGGTAATTATTTTATTCCTTTTAGCACCGACTGCTGAAACTGGTAATTTGTAATGGTAATTATTTTATTCCTTTTTTCGGTTTTTTGAAGTCGGTTTTATTTTTGTTAAAAGTTTTTTATTTAATTTAATTTACCTCTCGTGCAGATTAGCTAATTACTTGTTAAAATACAACCTACCTTAGGGTTGTATTTAATACGGTTGTCGACTTCGTCTGACTGTAGATCAGGTCTTGCCAATAAACTGCCCGGTTACGTAGAAGCGGTCCACAAGGACCACCTACAAGTAGTCCAATAGAAAAAAAAAGATCACCTATTTACGTAGATGTTGTAAAAGGTACCTACAACAAAGAGCCTACAATGTCGGAAGCCCCATTGAAGGAATCCTATCTTTCACAGTTATGTGTGTAAGTACATTCCAATTAGATCAAGAATGGGATTGAAGATGGCATCTCGCTCACGCACATTCACTGTGAGCGAAATGCAAATAGTAAATCCGCTATTTTCAATCCCATACTTTAAGTAATCGTGTTGTACGTTTGGGTGCTACTAGTCATCAAGAAGAAAAAAAAACATCCCTTGATCCATCTCATTAATATTTGTTGGGAAATAGTATTTAAAAGTACCTACCTACATTAGCAATAGATCATCCAGCCGATTAAATTAAAGTTACTAACATTAATATGTAAGAACAATATTAATATAGGGAGGCTAACATTACAATAATTATAACCTGCTGCGTCATAGTAAGTTAAAAATTGTTTTAAGCCGTTCATATTTCAAATCCTAAACAAACGAAAAGAGATAAGTTGAGCTAATTATCAAAATTTTAATTAGGTGCCTAATTTATAGAACTATGATAACACATACGTTGCGGTTTTTAAGTGGGCTATTTAGGGCCTGTGCACACCACGTTTTTAAACGCGCGGACGACTCGCGTTTACGCCAAACTCCATACATAAAAAACGATACACACATTCTTAAGTATGGAGTTTTACATTAACGCGCGTCAACGGCGCGTTTAAAAAACGTGGTGTGCACAGGCCTAAAATGTGCTATATGATTACTGATTATTAATTATGATGCATAATGTATTAAGGAGAGAGGCTCGTGGCTAATTAGCAACCGCGACGATCATACAATTTTCGAGGTTAAGCTACGCTTGCCGCGGCAAGTCAGTTGATGGGTGACCGTTCATTACACACCGAGAAACCGTTAGTCCCGGGAGTCATAAGAAGACCTATGACAGTCATTACGGGTAGTCAGAAGCCCGCAAGTCTGACAATCGGTCTAACCTTAGAATATCGGCATTGTCCAGTAATGGGTTACGGAGTTATGATGGCAGTCGCTCCATGTAAAATACTGGTATTCAGCCGCATCTGGTTACACTGGAAGCTGACCCAAACATAGTTAGGAAAAGGCTAGGAAGAAGACCATACATAATGTATTTAAGACGATACAAATCATGAATACACCAGTTATTATTGGCTGCGCAGCCGTTTGGCGCTGACTTCAGACTCGCCAATATAAGTCGGCCGTATTGTACATAGATACTAAGAATAGACCTCGTTATTTTAAGATCTGGGCTCAAATTCATATTCCTGATAATATTAACTGTTGCTTGATTAAGAACCAATGGTATTTCTTAATTCCTTATGTTAAGTCCAGCCTTCACGCGTGACTATACTAAGTACGTCTGGCGCACCCTAGACAGTCAACCCCGCTATCGCTACGTTGCTCACTGGCTAGTCTTTTCACCACGACATGATCTGTTCCAATTTATCTCGTGCCGACATCAGAGAAGAATAAGTTCACCAGTGAAATTAAACTCATGTGTTTCATACAATAGTCTGAGGCGGCATCTATCACGCCACATGGGAATTACGCAGCACGACGAATGTCTAGCAGAATACAACGACAACAATGACAGCTGTCAAATGAAACGTCACAAATCCTGCATCGTGATATCAAGATCTGACACGCAGTTAGTATACAAGGTTAGTCGGAAAGGGGGTACTAAGCCGCGGGCTACCTAAAGTATCACTGATGACTATTTTAAAGCAAGTGTTAAAATTTCAAAATTCGATAATTTTTATTTGCATGCAAAATTATTTTTATTTTAGTTTTTTCAAAAAAAAAACATACCTGCTTTAGTTATGAATTCAGAAAAATAATGACCTAAATTGTAAAAACAGCTGATCGTAGCTATGGATAGATAGATTTTAGCGTATTTTTTACGAAATCTTTGAAATGCTATTTCTCTTAAACTATCGAGTTTTGGGCAAAGTTGTAGAACAAAAGTTATCCATTATTATAGGTAGGTACTTTAACACCTTTTCGGCTTTGTACCCCCTTTCCGACTAACCTTGTATATACAACTTCCCAACATCAACCATTGGGCAGTGGCCCGCCAGGCATAAGACCCGCCTGGTAGTAAGATCCTCCCTTTTCGTTGAAGAAACACCATACTTCGTTCCTCCACAAGTCGATATAAAATCCATGAACGTATAGGTAAAGATGGAGAGCACACTACGAACACCAACTGAAAGTCAAAACGTTTGACCTTGAATATTTTGGTTTAGTAGTCGCAAGCGCGATTGCTGAACATGGGGTCCTGGCTTCGATCCCCAGGTCGGGCAAAGTGTTATTGGGTTTTTCCATTACAAATTCCTCGGTAGCAGCCCGGGGTTTGGATTTGTGCCCGGTTAATGACAATAGGCTCGCCCCCTGTTACATGGGACTTAAATATAACTGGCGAAACGAGGGTGTACTAAAAACACCTGTGCCGAACTCTTTGGGGAATACAAGGTGTGGTGTTATGTCATGTTAGTAGTTTTCCAAATTAAATGTTTTCTCTTTTTCTAAGTACACTATTTAGAAAGAGACAGAATTTCAAAGCAAAATATTCTAGGCCAAATGTTTTGATTTTCAGTAGGTGTTCGTAGTGTGCTTTCTATCTTTACCCATACCTTTATAATTAAAACGAATTTCAACCTTTTTCTTTCAGGAAATAACTCTATTAATATTTTCTTTGAAAAAATATGACATCAACCACAAACATTTCACTAAGACTTATTTCTCATCGTTCTTTTAGTGGAAGCGGCAAACTGAAGCCATGCCAAAGCAAATAGGTTTTATCTATAAAGTGTAGCGCTTATGGTGAAATCCTATAGCTCTCGCAAGCTCTATCATTCAAAGCCAAGGCTGTCTGAACCCTTAGATCCGACGCTGAAACTTTAAATCACGCCCGCATTTTTCTTTATGCTTTTAAAACAACGGGAAGCTTGAAAATATCCTTTGTTTCCTCCCCTTAACTTAGGAATCATGTTTATTTTGAAAGTATTTTTTTATTGAAGGTTATATTGCTTTTTTAAATTTTTAGTTCAGTGTTTGTAAAAACTGTTCCGATAGCTATTTGATGATTAAGTTCCGTGTTCTTAGGTACTAAGTTATTTTGATGCAGATTATGCAGCGATATTTTTTGACTCATCATCTCCCCGCCCTTATCCCACACTAGGTGGGGTCGGTACAACATGTATTTCGTATTTTGCCTTTTATTTGGTAATTTAAAATTTTCGTATTTTGGCTTATTGTTTTATGACCGGCCGCCTGCCTGACATCAACCCTCCTTGGGGATCGATATTGGGAGCGATATTTATTGACTAAATAATATAAATAAGAATTGCCTTATATTTTTAAGTAGTTGTAGTAAAATACCTACATACACATACATACATAAACTCACATCTTTTTTCAATGGGGACAGGTAGAAACTACATAACGCCACATGCTACGATCCTTACATACTCTTTTTGCTTCGTCCTCATTTATACATCTTGTCATACACGCACGCCAGTTGAGAGCGCTACGCACCTGTCCTTTTTGAAGAACATCACCAATAACATCGATGTATGTTCTACTAGGGCATCCTCTACCGGCATTTCCGCTGACATACGCCTTATAAATTCTTTTTGTTACTCGCCGTTCACTCATTCTCTCAACATGACCAAAGCACCTAAGCATGCCCCATAGTGTAGTAAAATGTCGAGGAATTATATAAGGGCTGTAATGTTCCGTGTATGGACCTTAGCGCACTTGCTAACAGCATATACGAACCCCGATCCGCTTGTCAAGCATGGTAATTATTGCATTAATCCCCCTAAGATCTACAACAGTCTATGGGGAAGCATAATGTTGGCTAGCCACGCGCATATCGAAAATATATTTTTATAATTATTTTGCACAAGATATGTCCAATTTATTCCCAAAAACCAAGTAACACTCTAAGGCCCGTATTAATAGGCAGCTCTCATTTGAGATATCTACCAACAGCAACTACCATAAAGTAGAATTCCATACATATGACATTAAAAAAAATATATATATATCTCGAGCCTTATTAAAATTATGCTTAAGATGGGGTCTCTCAAAAGAGAACTATTTATTAACGCGGGCCTACAAATCGAACTTCTTCAACTTGATAAGTTTTTACAAAGCGTAGATTGCATAGTTTATTAAAAATGTATGCTCAACTAGAGATGGGCAACTCAAATAGTAAGTAAGTACTCGATAAGCAATAAAAAGTAAGTAAATACTCATTTTTACTTTATCTTGTTTATGAGTATTTATCTATGCCCAACAAATACTTAGCCGTAGTGAACACGAACAACAACACCATATTCGTCCAGATCTCCGGACAAAAAGACAGATTGACCGTTTAACTTGATGTCCGAGTCTCAATTACGCGCCCTGGGGAGTAAATTTATTCATAAACCATAAAATTACATAGACTTTCCGGGTTTGTTTACCGTTGCTAACCATATTCAAATATAGAATCCCCCAAGTTATATATGACTATGTACCTAGGGAATGGGTACATAAATGTACTATAGATACTTATTTATCTTTGTGATGCTTCGCTGACCGGGCGCGCGGGCGAGTCGAAATTATGGAAATGGATGAAGTAAATAATGATGAGGATGGGAATGACTGTTCCCTGTGGTTTTCGGCACATGTTAGGCCACCCCTTCCCCATCCATGGGTGTCGTTAAAGGCAATTAAGGGATAATATCAAGGAGATCTGCCTTGTTGGTCTAGTGGTCACAAGCACGACTGCTGAGCTTAGGTTCGATCACGAGGTCGGGCAGTGTTATTGGGTTTATCCATTACGATTTTTTACGATTTTTTTTTTTTACGAATTTTTCAGTAGTAGCCCGGTGTCTGGATTTGTACCCGATTAATTGCAATAGGCTCGCCCTTATTACATGGGATTTAAACATAACTGGCGAAACGAGGGTGTACTAAAAACATCTCTGCCGAACCCTTTGGGGAATACAAGGCATGATGTTATGTATCAAGGAGATAGTCAGCAGCGTTCTCCTGTCTGCAACAACCTGCGATCGCCAATCTGTCTACCACGTCTGATGATTATGGTAATTTCCGCTTTGACCGTTTATCGTAGGGAGCATTGATCCATGTTTAGCGTTTATGGGCTGATATGATGACTGGGCGAAGACATTATTAGTTAAGTCTATTAACAAAAAGCTTAAACAACGTTGAATTGATCACCCCCGAAAGCCAATGTGTTCGGAACCTAACAAAATGAAAAATGATAAAATAAAATAAAATCTATATATTTTTTAAAAGCTTTTTAGCTTATTTTTTGTCTGTCTGTCTGCTACAAATCTTGCATGTTAATTTAAGCCGATTCCAGACTGAAATTTTGCATACACATTAATTCCGATGATAATACAATAATATTGAACTTTCAGAGATTTTTGATTGTTTAAAAAAAATATTGGCGCCGTATAATTTTCAACCTCTTCAAGCCTTTTTCAAGCCTATCATTTTAATTTATCTTGCCTGGCTTGGCCCCCTGGCCATCCGTAACGAATATAAATTTTTCCAAAAATAAATTTGTATGACATTAAGTGGGTTCTTAAGCCTGTTCATGCATTTGACAGACCTTCCCCCAAGACTTCATTTAAAATCCACTGCGAACACTTAGTACATTTCAAACTACATTAAATAGACTCCTACACCATAGTAAATAATTTTGTGTTTATATGCGGATGTACTACAACTTAGATGATGAACGGTGCCAAAGATATGGCCAAATACTCAAATGTTACTCAGTATCAAGAAGCCTCGTGCTTACTACGTACGTGTAAGTACTTAGTCTCGTGCTGTCACTGTCACTTCGCCTTTGAGTGAGAGTGACGGCACGAAATTAACGGCAACTTAAAATTGAGTAGCGTTTAAGTATTTGGCCAATAGCTAAACAACCACGCGGTGCTTACCTGTGATCATCCGAAGACAAATTTAATAATTCCCTCTTTTATTACAAGCTTTTATTTAACTTGCAATGTTTGTATGTATGTATGTTCGGTTAAAATCTTGCAACTGAATTTTCAACCACTTCCTCTCATCCTACGGAGTTGAATTTTAAAATGTTGCATCATTTCCGATGACAATACATTTTTTTGGTAAGCATGACCTGAATCGACATCCAGGATTAGCTCCAGAAAAAGGAACTCTTCAACGCTCAACAGCACAGACACGAAATGTTGTGTACGCATTTTATTATGATAGCCGGTTTTAAGTTTTACCATGACATGGTTGCTGCACTCAGGGTTGGGTCCTGACTAAGGAACTCCTCAATGGTTAGCAGCACAGACACGAAATGTTGTGTACGCATTTTATTATGATGGCCGGTTTTAAGTTTTACTGTGACATGGTTGCTGCACTCACAGTTGGGTCCTGACTAGGGAATTCCTCAATGGTTAGCAGCACAGACATGAAATGTTGCATACGCGTTCAATTATGAAAGACCGTTCTAAGTTTCAACATGATATACCTACTAAACAATACAAAATAAATTAATAGTAAAAAAAACATTTATAAAAACAAGCTTTTATTTAAATGGTCTAAAAAGAAGAAAATAAACTTTAAATTAAATCGATCCCATCAATTTATTACATTATACAACTAATTTATTTAAATAATATAAAAGTTTGTCACGAGATACTAAATAAACAAGAATAGGATATGTATAATAAGTAATAAATGTAAAGTGTAGTAATTCTAAGAAAAAATGTACCTAGGTATCTATGTATTTCATAAAATTGTATGTCTCGCGACAAGCTTTTATATTATTTAAATAAATTAGTTGAATAATGTAATAAATTGATGGGATCGATTTAATTTAAAGTTTATTTTCTTCTTTTTAGACTATTTAAATAAAAGCGTGTTTTTAAAAATGTTTTTTTTACTATTAATTTAATTTATTTCAAGACCATTCCATCCACTTATTACTTCGTGGTACAGCAAAAGCTACAGTTCAAAATTGCACTAGGCGTAGTAACATTACAGCAAATGACTAAGGTACTATTATTTTAACTACCTACTGCGACCCTAGTCTGTTTATTTTCCGTGTATACAAATAATTTATACAGGTTGTCAAAAAGGTAGATACATTTGAGACTTCGGTAAATGATTTTGTCCAATTCTAGAATAGAAGTTTTTTTTAGTTTTTTTTTTTATATGTCTACCTGACATACCTATTCCACTAATGCAGCATTACATTCTACTTGACTGTAATTATATAATTTACTTTTCCTTAATTCCATGCGAGTCGATATCACAACCCTAAAGTTCCTTTTTTTTTCTGGTCTATATTCTAAACTCAGTTTTTGTAAGATTTACCTTTGCAGCACCCTGTATAGTAGGTTATAAAGGTCCCCCTGCATAACGCTTGCATCATTAGGGGCGTGCCACTCGTAAAGCACTCGAAATGGGTTTTATCTTGAACTATAAAATTTATTTACACATCTGCGGGTGTATCACGCCAGTAATGTGCTGAAAACTGTTATTTATTATGGACACGATAATTATGAACGCGGGAATCAACGCTAATGTTTATTTTCCCCTTTTTTCCGCGAATGCCTTGGTGTTGGTTTGTATTTGTTACAATCAAAAATCTTTCTCGGTCAAAATTACTGTAGAAATTAGTCAAAGGTACTTTTAACCACAGAACGGATAAAAATGCGCGTACGTATTGGTCTCTTGCTTGTAGTGGAGTGAAAGAGTGGGAGACAAGCGGCGACACGCGTTCTAATACTAATCAGGAACTATTTCCTTTCTAACGTCTTTTATCTGTTCTGTGCTTTTAACCAATGCCTTTAGTCAAAAGTTGGTTTACCTGATTTTTCACTAAAAAGTAGTTTTGTTTGCAATTATTATACAAGAAATAAAACAAATTTCAAAAACCCAGGTCCGTGGATTTACTGAAGTGATATTCATCAAGCATAGCTTAGACCCATCTCAATTAAACCAGCTTTCAAAAAGAAAACTGCATTGAAATCGGTTCATCAGTTTGGTAATTACGGTGCCACACAGATAAACAAAGGTTTCAAACTTACAACACCCCTCTTTTTGCGTCGGGAGATTTATATGCAGCAGTTTTTCAATGGTCCAGTTTTGATGACCGCACCTATCATTATATAAGAAGAAATATTTGTTCACTTTGAACAAGTGTTTTCATAAATCACCGTCTAATCACTACCATAGCAATGATATGTTCAACATCGATAAACTCAGCACACATTATGTACAAAACAAACCAGCAAACAATACAGCAATACACGTTCTACTAATTGGTAACTATTCATAGATACGAAACAATCAAACCGTCGTATTTGTTAATCGTGACAATGCCGTACGCGAACAATCGATCGCAATCGAACAACAGTTGCTTCACAACTTTACTGCTCGAAATTTAATTAACAAGAAGAGAACGAAACTCAAACGTCCCAATTCCCACACACAATCCGCAGAATACGCCTCTGATCTCCCGATCTGTGGTCATATAATACGGGAATGGTACACTCCCCTTTTCAGGGACGAATTGATGTGGTTTCAGAAAAATCCCAATTTCGAATTGAGTTTTGGAAAAGCTTGGCTTTGTTTGTATAATTAATTACGTATACATACATATTAGCCGGTTAACCCCTGGGCCTTCCCGTAGCCCAATTCAATAAAAGGTCGTGAAAGAACCCGGCTGCAATCATAGTCTTGTCAAACAGATTTGTGGTCACAATATGGCGTAAGTTTTACACAGAAGAATGCAACTGACCCCCCCCCCCCCTCCTTCCCTCTTTGAGATAACTTATGACCAAATACTCAAACGCTACTCAATTTTAAGTTCCCGTTAAGTCTCGTCTTGGCCATTATATAGTCGCATTCTACGACCCAGGATAGTCTTTACCTACTATTGCAAGTCAAAGACTGCTATTGCACTTACCTATAGCAAATCAGTTAAGAGCCTAATACAAACAAAATATATATAAAATATATCTGAAACAAATAATTACAGATGTTGCACTCTTTTGATGTTAAATAGAGCCGCCTTTTTATTTACCTAAACATCGCTCACCCATGCTAAAATGCAACTAAACACCGCATAATTTACAGTCATTATTACTAGTTTTAACACAACACAAAGTATTTTGACAGGTGTCAAACCCGACCTATTATATTGCGACAACCATAGTACCGTCAACGGCGAACGGTTGTATACGACAAAAGTGTCAATTTTGGGTGTGGTTACACCATAATCAAAACATTGTGACGAAAATTAAAAGATTCGGCCCTGTCCCCTGTGTTGCAGGCTGCATTCTCCGACTATCGTCCCTTTGGTGCCATAACGAGTACTGTCGTGAAATAAATCTTGCCACCCCAGCTGTAACGGTGCCGTTTCAGCCGCCTTTCAGGACGGGGATAAAAGGTCTTTATTTTTTCTCATTGATGCCCCTTTATGTGGCATGTTTTGATTGGTTCCATTTTTATGGGGAAACGGCGTTCCAATTTTCCACTCTGATAACACTTCTATCGATTCTCTAATTTACTTGTTACTTCCGTTTTATTGTCCGATTCGGAAACTGTGATTTACGAGTATGGGAAATTATATTGGTTAAGTTTCAGGATTTTAATTGTTGATTCCGAACAAAGATACGAATGGACGGATACTGAATGGGAGTCACGTACAGGGAAATGGAATTTGTTACAAGGTCTTTTCACAACGTCGTTAAAATAATATTTGGATTCTGCAACAAGAAAATGAAAATAATTGGGTTTGCTCGCGCTATTGTATGGAAAGCTTCAGCTTAAAAAGAGTACCAACTCTTGTTTACTAATAAGCAACCTTTTATCGAGCAATCAAATAAAAAGACGACCAAGTCGAATATTGCTGTTTCAATATAACATGATTAAAAACAACAATAACACAACATCACGCCTGTATTCCTCGAAAGGTTGGGCAGAGGTGCATAGTAAGTCCCACGTAGGTAGTAGGGGGCGAGTCTATTGCCATCAACCGAGCACTAATCCAAACTCTGGGCTGCTACTGAGGAATTCCAAACGGAAAAATCTTGCCACCACTAGACCAATGAGGCAGGTAATTAAAAACAAATAATTAAAAAATGGGTAGAAACAAATTATTGTGAGATACGAATCTTCTTCTTCTTCTTTCTGCCGTTATCCCACACGAGGTGAGGTCGGCACAACATGTATTTTATAAATCCATGATGTTAGAGGTTTTGGCTTATTGTTTTATGACCGGCCGCCTGCCTGACATCAACCCTCCTTGGGAATACTCGTTGCGCCGTCGCGAGAGTGACCTAATGTGCTTGCTGATATTATGCACTGGGTCCCAAAATGATATGCTACCGAAGCAGATACGAATATCTGCTTCGAATTACCCAGCCACACAATTATCGAATTCATATTAATTATACAACAAATACAGCGTACTCCACAATACAGAGACAGACAAATAAATTAAAAGCCAATAGACAGCGTCGGGCAGGAATTGTTTCGAAAAATTGTAATGGCCTAACGCAACCCAGACGGTAAATGTAGGTACCCAAAATTTATACTCCACCTACACTCCCTTACGGAGCCCATTAAAACGGTCAGTCCATCCGTTCGCAGATTTAAACCAAACGTTCGGGTGTCACGAATCTAAAAAACATTCATCACTCTCGATTTTCCGCCTGGCCCGTGGGCAAGGGCGTGTTGCCTGTGTATTTTTCATTGAATGTTGTCGGGCAACCCTGAACGAGCCAACTTTATGGGCTCAGTACTGTAATGCGGATAAGAATTTATGCTTTAATAGATACAACGCTTTGTTGGGTTAGTGTTTATGCTGTCGGTTTAGCGATCGCGTTAATATTTGGGTTGGACTTTTTACGAGTCACGAATCTGACACAATACGTCATGTTAATTTATCGCAGTGATTCATCGGGTTTATATGAATTTCATGGTGACTAATGTGTACTAAGAACGCAATTTCATACCCTGAAATCACACCTAATTTAAGTGGATGGAATGGATAGGTGATATTTGAATTAAATTAATTTATTGAACATATATTTGAGGCTCGTAGCTGTTACGTCAATCATACGATTTGCGCAGTTAAGCTGTAGTCAGTCCGTGGATGGGCGACCGTTCGTTACACATCAAGACCCCTCCATGCCTCGGAGAACACGTTAAACAGTCGCTCCCGGGTGTCATACAAATACCTATGACAGCCGTTACGAGAAATCAGTAGCCCGAAAGCCTGACAACCGGTCTAACCTTAGGATTTCCCTGTAACTGGGTTGCGGCGGTCTGATGGCAGTCGATCCGTGTAAAATACTGGTATTCAGCCGCGTCTGGTTAGACTGGAAGCTGACTCCCAACTAAGTTGGGAAAAGGCTAGGCAGAACATTAATATCTACTGAGAACGCAATTTCACACCCTGAAATCACACTAAATTTAAGTGGATGGAATGGATAGGTCACATTTGAATTAAATTAATATATCAATCATATATTTGAACGCATGTTTTGCATCTTATTTCGAAGGCATTGAAAGTATAAAACTTTTAATGCATTCTCCAAATTCGGCGCATAGCTCGACAGCTGTCTGCTGGGCGCAGTAAAATTTTATACGTGTTACCACGACGCGACGCGCGGCTATGCGGAGCAACGGGACATGTACAATATCTCAATTATTACCCGCAATGTGTGGTGTAAACTTTTAATTTGTTCTGCGTTCAGGTCACTGCTTTCTTATGTTTGGTAAACCACCGTTTGGCTTGTAGACCCTGATTTATTCAATTTGTTGATCAGCGTAATTTTAATTTTCTTCTACCTGTGACTATTTAAGAAGCAACTATACAGATTGGATGTATTTATTGGACGTTAAGAAAAGCTATTCCAATTATTGTCTATACTATCTGAACGCGCGATGATACATTATTTCATATAAAAGACATACAACAGAATCTTGTTGGGGTGAGTCTAACATTACAGTTATAGCTAATATCGGTATGTCAGGATTGGGAGCATGGTAAATAAAGTAAATTCAACCAACATAGACCACTGAGAGTACTTTTAATTGGGTTAGTGATTAGTTACAGAAGCTAGTTCACAATATATCACAATATAATAATTTACACAACCTCAGAAAATAAGGGCAAGCAAATCAGATATAAAAGGTCAGACTACTTCGGCGGTTCGTCATGGAATCCTCTGCTCCGTTGAATCACCAGTGTTTTTATAACTTCGGGTACGTTGATTCATCTTGACGATTACCCTCCTTTATCAACATTGTCCAGTGTTACCAGCTACCGATAATATTCAATGAATAAATTCACTGCGCATACAATCACTGCTGATCTTTAGGGCCAAGCCACATCTGACGGAAGATACGTGGTCGATCTTCCGTCCCGTAATTTACTCGACGAATTTTAGTAAGGCATCTTCGTCAAATTTGTAAGGTATGAGATGTTTGTATGGAACTATGAGTACCGGCGGAAGATGTGGCTTGGCCCTTAGAGGCCCGTGTGCAAATGTAGTCCTCATTTTACTCTTATTAAAAACAACTTTTGACTTCCTTAAGCAGTAATATCCTCTAGCTTCATTTAGAACCAAGAACTTAGACCACTTTCTAATCCTAATCAGCATCTGTGTCTCCTGGAGCACAGTCAAATTTTCTACGTGACACATCGTACGACAGCGTGATACGACGTGGACACAGACAATCTCTTAATTACTAGCCACACCGCAATGTTCTGCAAACACGCTTGATTTTAAGCATGGAATGAGTAGAACTCTTGTTTGGTTTTAGTTATACAGAATGTAAACAAAATCATGTAATTTTAAGCATGGAATGAGTAGAACTCTTGTTTGGTTTTAGTTATACAGAATGTAAACAAAATCATGTAATTTTAAGCATGGAATGAGTAGAACTCTTGTTTGGTTTTAGTTATACAGAATGTAAACAAAATCATGTAATTTTAAGCATGGAATGAGTAGAACTCTTGTTTGGTTTTAGTTATACAGAATGTAAACAAAATCATGTAATTTTAAGCATGGAATGAGTAGAACTCTTGTTTGGTTTTAGTTATACAGAATGTAAACAAAATCATGTAATTTTAAGCATGGAATGAGTAGAACTCTTGTTTGGTTTTAGTTATACAGAATGTAAACAAAATCATGTAATTTTAAGCATGGAATGAGTAGAACTCTTGTTTGGTTTTAGTTATACAGAATGTAAACAAAATCATGTAATTTTAAGCATGGAATGAGTAGAACTCTTGTTTGGTTTTAGTTATACAGAATGTAAACAAAATCATGTAATTTTAAGCATGGAATGAGTAGAACTCTTGTTTGGTTTTAGTTATACAGAATGTAAACAAAATCATGTAATTTTAAGCATGGAATGAGTAGAACTCTTGTTTGGTTTTAGTTATACAGAATGTAAACAAAATCATGTAATTTTAAGCATGGAATGAGTAGAACTCTTGTTTGGTTTTAGTTATACAGAATGTAAACAAAATCATGTAATTTTAAGCATGGAATGAGTAGAACTCTTGTTTGGTTTTAGTTATACAGAATGTAAACAAAATCATGTAATTTTAAGCATGGAATGAGTAGAACTCTTGTTTGGTTTTAGTTATACAGAATGTAAACAAAATCATGTAATTTTAAGCATGGAATGAGTAGAACTCTTGTTTGGTTTTAGTTATACAGAATGTAAACAAAATCATGTAATTTTAAGCATGGAATGAGTAGAACTCTTGTTTGGTTTTAGTTATACAGAATGTAAACAAAATCATGTAATTTTAAGCATGGAATGAGTAGAACTCTTGTTTGGTTTTAGTTATACAGAATGTAAACAAAATCATGTAATTCCTTCAAACCTCGTGATGTACTGCTGACATAGATTAACCCTGCACGAGATACGTTGGGATTAAATAAAAAATAATTACAAAAAGTAAACATGACTGTGTTCTTTTAGCGCCCCGTGTAAAATGACTGCGCGGCGAGCGATAGGCGCGCAATTCGCTCGGGACGCTAAAATGCCTCACTTTAGGAACACCATGTTTACTTCTTGTATTTTTATTTATTGAATCCAAATGTATCCCGTGCTTGGTTAATCTATGTCAGCAGTACATCACGAGGTTTGAAGGAATTACATGATTTCGTTTACACCCTGTATAAGTAGTATGAAGTTTTAATTGCTTGTCTGCGTTCGTAACTTTGAGAACTCATAGATTTTGCGGGAATGAACTTGGTGGACTGTATTTGGTCTTTACAATAAATACATTTTTAATGGTAGGATCGGTTTAATGCTTCAATAGTTACAAACTAGTAGAAAAGGACAGAAAATAGGTAAAATAATAATAAAGGTCGCACTACCGCTGCTAGAGAGAAAATGTGAAGTGACATAAAACAGTTTTGCCACCACATAGAAACTAAAAACTAAATCTGTTGGTGTTGCCAACAGATAACTTATGTGCATTATAAGAGCCTACAGGAATGAAGATAGTTAAGTCGTTCGGCGCACCCTGGGCAATCAGCCTCGCTACCAACCTTGCTGGTTGGCTTATCTTTTCTCAATGGCATGAGCTATTCTGAATAGCTTATGCCGACCTTAGAGAAGAATCAGACCTTGATTAACAATGGCACCGATTCTCTTGTTCACCAACTAAACTAAAATTAGAAAATTGCTATCTTTTACTAACAGACAGCGCGAGAAAAGGACAGTGATAGATAAGAACTAAGTTAGAGATGTCAAACTAATTTACACCTTGAACTTTCCGTGTTTTTGTCGACATGTTCTGACGTGTCGTCTTTTGAATGGAAATTTTAGATCAACTAAATTTGACAGATCTTATTTACACCCGTCTCTTTCTTTTTTTATCGGAGTGAAAAAGATGGCAATAGCCTAAATAAAGTTTAGTTTGTACACAACATAATCGACACCAATATTAATGTTAATGTTATAAATAATAATAATAATGTTATAATTTAATGCTAGGTATGTTATTTGTTATGTTTTTTTTTATTTGTAAATTTAAAAAAACAATTAATGCTTGTTAAATTGAACTGTTCTATCGCATTAGGTCTGTACCTGTGGTAATAGATGTAAGTTTGTTAAATAATAAATACCGATGGGAGTGTGTGTGTGTTTGTGCTTTATATTAAAGTTTAGATATGAGCGTACCTTGCATAGATAATATATTTATATATCTGTTGAAATACGCAATTTTATGTTGGATTTTTATTGTTGTACCACAGAGCGAAAATTCCTTAGCAATTAGGTAAAATAAAAAAAATAAGTAATACAATAGAACATACGCATGAGGCTTGCATAGTGGCGAAAAAGTAAAACAAGGCCTCGAAAAAAATTTTTATAATAAAAAAAAGAATTTAACACATTTCCAAATTCTATTTAAAAGATGCTGCAAATATAATATTTTAATCGACTACCATTATTTAAAGCAACGACAGTCTGTAGTTTTGATACATAATTAGGTTAGGCCTCGCTTAAGCATTCTATTCCCAAAAGAGCAAGTGTCAACTTGTCAGACCGAAGTTAAACAGCGACTAATTGGTCGACGTTAGCATTGTTCAAAAAAATTCAGTCTACTGAACACCTGCTCAGTAAAATTGTACAAAGGAGTGATCTTAATTAATAACGTACCTATAGTCAGGCCATTTTTAAATTTGTATAAAAGGTAGACAAACCTTTTATCTCGAAACATGTCGTTAAACATTAGGCATTTATTTACAATTGCAGAATAAGTGTTAAGGTTTTTAAATTTAAATGGCCGCACTATATATACACCACAGCATCAAGTTATTTTTGTTATATATTATGTATTAGCTGACCGGAACAAGGTTGTATCCCCCCCCCCCCCCGCCTTTTTTATAAACGTCCCTGTTCCACCACTATTCTCATCTCATAGCATAAAGTGATAACTCCGTGTAAAAGACATACAACAGAATCTTGTAGGGGTGAATCTATCATTACAGTTATAGCTAATATCGGTATGTCAAGATTGCGAGCATCTTTACATAGTACAAAACAAAGTCGCTCCCGCTGTCTGTACGCTTAGATCTTTTAAACTACGCAACGGGTTTTAATGCAGTTTTCAGTAATGGGTAGACTGATTCAAGAGGAAGATTTATATGCCCCATATTAGTATTTAGGTACATTGCACCCGTGCGAAGCCGGGGCGGGTCGCTAGTGGTCAATAAAGTAAATGAAACTAACATAGACTCTCCACATCACTGACACTTTTTTTATTTGGGTTGGGGGTTAGTTACAGAAGGTAGTTCACAATATAATAATTTACACAATTTATACTAGATCAGAAAATTAGGACAAGCTAATCAGACACAAAAGGTCAGACTTCTTCGGCTGATCGACACAAAAAAGCCTTGCTCCGTTGAATATCCACTGTTTTTATAACTTCGGGTACGTTGATTCATCTTGATGACTACCCTCCTTTATCAACATTGTGCAGTGTTACCAGCTACCGATAACATCCGACCCAAATATGTATGCTCAAAAACTACCCTTTTAGAGAGAAAATTCTAAACAATACACATCTGCCGTCCAATTAATAACATCATATCTACCCAAACTAATTAGCCGACTCAAAAATGTACACTTTTCCGTGCCGAGTCATTTAATAGGCCGAATGGGGGTAAAATTAAACGCGGCCTAATTGTGAAACAAATGTCCTACACGCTTCCTCCATTATGTGAGAGTAACCCGCTATTTTACTTTTGAGGGCGACTGGGCGGCTATTTGAGTACTTTGACATTCATTTATCTCCATTATAGATCTGTGGAGGTAGGCAGAGTAACGGGTCCCCGGTGTGCTATCCCCTCACTAGCCTGGATGAGGTAACTTGGACAGCGGTCTCAGTATAACGTTTGTATGTGTGGGTAGTTTATTTTTACCTGTAATGTAGCTTAACCTTTTAAGCGCGTGGCTAAATATCAATTTCCGTGCCCCTAGCGCGCGACTATGAATATATTAAGCTTTTTCAATACTTAGAGCTATGAAACAATTTTAAGTAATTGTTGTAAATAATAGCTCTATTGAATAATCGTTTTAGTTGTACCACGCAGTTCATATGACCAAAATAGAACAAAAAAGCCATGCATGTTGTCTGTCGCAGAAATACGACACGCGCGGTAGGGGCACGGAAATATTTGTCGCAGAAATGCGACTCAAGTGGTTAAAAGGAGTAAAGTCTGTTTAAGCTTGAATCAATGTTTAGTTACAGACACAGAAATCTAAATAATTATTTAGAATTATGTTGTAAGATACATTTCAGAATGTGTTATTTTTTGTGAATTAAAACTATTTTCATAATTTGACTGGTATAACATTTCTCTATACCTTACTGGCATTCTCTACACAATTTTATTAATTTCTACACCGTTTATTAAGTACTCACGTTAAGACGTCTATGTGTCATCTATCAACTACACTGGCCTGCAAAAATAAGTATCACACTTTTAAAATTTCAATTTTTTCTAAACTATAGAAGTTAGAGATTTAAAATAAAAAACGTTTTATAGCAATTTTTATCAGCTTTCTTTGAAACTATAGTAACAAAGTTAAACTCTTTTTTGAGTCCTTTTTGTTTCGAAAATATATCTTGTGTACCTATAAAGTTATTGCAATTTTAAAAGTGTGATACTTATTTTTGCAGGCCAGTATATATCTGTTCTGGAGCAAAGTGTACAGTGTACCCACTGTATCTTGGTGGTTCATGGTGGCGCTGCTTGCAAAGGCTAATATCAAAAATACAGGGTGTTAGGGTAAACACCGTTATCCTTGAAACCAGTGGTTTGGTTTCATTTATAGAACGTAAAATCAATTAAACTTATCAACCTTATTTTTTTAAGAAAGTCCCAATTTCAACACGAAAGCATTTCGCCCTATGCGCAAGGGCAACAAACCCGCATCTTACCACAGGAGAGGGGCGCGGGGGTGCGCGCCTCGCTGCCGGCGCCTGCGGCGGTGCGGCAACAGTAAGTCATCCGCTGTTACGCTATTGACCGCACGCCTTACGTATGTACTCGTGTCGTGTTAGCGGAGCGCCGATCATTTTTCACGCGTAAATTGTGTAACCTACTCAGTGCTATATCGTTGTGCTACCCATGGTTTGAGTCATAACAGTGTTTATTCTTACATCCTGTAGGACGTAAAACCAATGAAAAATAACATGCTTTCTCGAGTGCGAAATAACCTACGGAAACGTGCGGAAGCATGCGTGGCCGTAAATGGATCCCATTTTGAGCATTTGTTAAGATTAATTTAGTAAGTGCTAGTTATTTAATCATTGTAAATTAAACCGATAATTTTTAATC
Source organism: Amphipyra berbera (assembly GCA_910594945.2). NCBI lineage: Eukaryota > Metazoa > Arthropoda > Insecta > Lepidoptera > Noctuidae > Amphipyra > Amphipyra berbera. Next base: position 8,253,340 of record OU343122.1, on the reverse strand, counting down.
AAACTGTACGTTTTTTTTTTAAATACTTACGCCAAAAATACCTACCCAATGGTTTGGTTTCTATTTTTCATTTTCTTTATTGTCAAGAGACTCGTCACGCAACACCTAAGGTAGGTATTTTTGCCTGTCCTAAGTCAGGAAAAGTATGAAGGGAAAGTTGCATCACAGTTTATGTGTACCTATTGTGTAGGTAAACGTACGCGGGCGGGTGAACCGAGCGAGAAGGCGGTCGTTGCAGTGATCACCTGACTCGGGCGCGTATTATTCGTGAATTGGCGTACATTGTCCGACAAAAACATTTCAAAATCTTTTTAAAATAAACTACATATATATTTTTTTTAAATGGTCATGTATTTTTATTTTAAAGTGAACTACCCATGGTTTGAGTGATAACGGTGTTTATCCTTACATCCTGGATATCAAATTCAGTACATTTTTATTTAGTTCTCAATTTCATCGCCAGCCAAGTTGTACTGGATACGCTAAACCTACCTGTTACTAGATAGTAAAAAAATAAATTTTCATTAATTAAAGCGAACGAATTTTTAGAAAACTAAATTATCTGCCTAGCTGTTTTCCAACTTAGTTGGGGTCAGCTTCCAGTCCAACCAGAAGCGGCTGAATACCAGTATTTTACACGAAGCGACCATCACACCACCGCAGCCCAGTTACAGGGCAATCCCGATATCCTAAGGATAGACCGGTTGTCAGACTTTCGGGCTTCTAATTTCCCGTAACAACTGAAAACTAAGTACGTTTAAACACTAACGTTTTAGACGGAAGGCACGAAAAACAAAGAACTCGGCAGCAAAATATCAACTATTCACCCCTTTATATCACAAATTGATGCCATTCCACGGTAATTTACGTGAAAATTCCATACATTCAGCCATTTAACGTCGAACTGATAGGTAATTGTGCATGATAAAAAGACGGCCGTTGGCATTTTTCACGCACCCCACTTGTTAACCGTCAAATGACTGTCATCGGTCGATACTGACCGGGAAAATGACTTTATCATAATCAACTTGTTGCGAAGCGAACCAAAATTCATTAAGCCACACATTTAATATTCATTTTAGACGTAAAATGTAATTGCGAGGTTTAATTGCTATTTATTTTTGGTTAAATTAATATAGTAGTGTGGTTAATATTTTGGGATTCATTTGATTTTGTTATGTTGATGAGTACTGGCTTTTTAGTTGGTTATTTACTGACTGCCTCGTTGGTCTAGTGGTGGCAAGCACAACTGCTGATCGTAAGGTCCTGGGTTACATCCCCAGGTCGGGCAAAGTGTTATTAGGTTTTCCGTGTGAAATTCCTCAGTAGCAGACCGGAATTTGAATTTGTGTCCGGTTGATGGCATTAGGCTCGCCCCCTATTAAATGGGACTGAAACAACGGCGAAATGAGAGTATTACTATGTACACCTCTGCCCAACCCTGCCGGGAATTCAAGCGTGATGTTATGTTGTTGTTCTTGTAAATTATTAAAATAATTATATTATTACTTAGATGTACACCATTTATGATAACAATAGACAAAACTGGCTCACCAAGGCGCTATAATAACTTTTGAAACATTTCTTCAAGTAGAGTTTCAGCTCGTCTTGATTGACCGTTAAGGTTCATAAAACTTAATACTGCGTTGAATTCCAGCTGGAAGCAAACATGTTGCTTATTTCTATAAATTTTCTTGCTAAAATGGATCTTATTTGTCCATTGTTAATTAAATAGCATATACCTACCTATAGTTTAGTTTGAACTTATCAAAGTTAATAATAATAAAAGCCAAGAGCCTCGACCAACATCTGATGAGGCTCTCCTTGGGCAGCTGGGTCAAGGGCCTGATACAGTAAACGGTACTTCTGGACACGGCGCGTATTGTTAGGAAGTTCCTCTATCTGAGGCCCTGACCACCGGTAGCTTGGACCCTGTTCCCGATACCGGTGGGCTATTATTTAATTTATATTTTTAAACGTTTTTGTATTTTAAATGTACTTATATTTAATAAATTAAGGAAACTTATCGTTATTATTCTAACTTTTATAAATTCCAACGACACTATATTTAATTAATATAATTATACTAATATTATAAAGAGGAAAGATTTGTATTTTTGTATGTAACGAATAACCTTAAAAAATACTGGAACGATTTCGAAAATTACATTATCACTGCAAGCTACATTATCACTGAGTAACATAGGGTACGGGCGGAGCCGTGAGGACACAGCTAGTGAAGTTATAAATAAAGAAACTTATCAAAGTTATTTTATACTTTTACCTTTTACATTGAGTCATCAGAGTCTTGTTTATTTTAAAGATATACTTTATCCATTTCCACCCCTCAATTTGGATGGATGATAGGCGCGTGGCTTTTATTGCTTCACCGGACAATGAGTTTTCACCCCTTCGGGCTTGCCTTTCCTTTGCATCGTAAAAGAAACATTTCTCCGGAATTTTCTAAAAAATATTCCTCTTTATTTTATCTTTTTAGTAAAGGATCATTGTGATTCCGATTGTTAGTACATGTAATTTGGGAAATATTACCTAGATACTACGTATAACAAGAAGCTTAAAGTTTTGCTCAACAAAATTTTATTCTACTCAACTTTGCATCTTAATTAAAGAAACAAGTCGTTTTAAACGTGTTTTTCAGAACTTTTTAGTCAAGAACTTCGATAAATTTTATGATTCTCGTATTTGCTTTTAGTAAGAGTTTTATTTCCAATGTTTTACGGCGTCGATGTACATAAATTAGCTTTTATTTACGTATTTAAATCGCCTAATTAATACTGTAATAAAATTGGAACATTTACATAGTTATGTACACAGTAATGTTCAGATTTTTGTCCCAATGGAGTGGTTGTATAAATGTAGCGGTTTCTGGTTTGTGTCAAAATATTCATGGAAATGATGTTATAAGTAACTACACTAATCGAGCAAAATTTTACCAAGTACTGTATATTGGTAAAAAGATAAGGGACTTTATTTTATCAATTCATGTAATAGGTACTCCCATAATGTACCGACATGAGGAAGAACATCCCCAATCCTATACTTGAACCAAAAATTACGGCTTCATCACGATTAGGTGTAGATCAAAATCTGGGTTGTGAATAGTCTACAATAGACTACAATTGTGGAAAGAAAAGTTCACTGGAAAATCTTGTCAAATCATTTACAGGCACTTTTGAATTTTCAAGAAGTTACTGCTGTGTTCAATAATTTAGATTTGTAAGCAGAAGAACGGGCAACAAACTCCATGGTTAGGTACTCTTTCTCATAAAATTATTACTAATATGTTGGTTGCATTATTTTTGTGAATAAAAGATTTAAGAATTATGGTCAATGATGAACAATATGATGGCTATACAAATATGAGTACCTACCGTTCGTTTTCCATTGGAGGTTAGAGGTGACCAGTTCAAAATAGAGGTGCCCATTCATTAACTCGAAGTAAATATCGGGAACGCTCAGCTCAACAACCATTTCGTAGAGACTTATGTACTTTAGACAACTAAAACATCATGCATAAATTATAATCTATTCTGATTTTCTTTAAGTAAAATTATTCTTAATATTCTAAGTGAATATTCTAAAAAGCTCTCCATCCTCTTTCCCTTGTGATAGAAGTAGTACTTAATAAATAATTTTATATTAAAATATGTTTTCATTTCAATATAAAGATACACTATTAATTTGATGAATGTTAAATTACTTGAATTTAGTAACTTGTTTTTTCCTCCGAATTTCGTTTAAATCTAGTACCCCGATTGGAAGAATATACAAATATGTATTTGGTTCACAATTGATTCGCATAAAATTTTATGGCAAAATTATTTATCATGGCATATCACTTATCCTATTAGTCGTTACGCATAATATTAATTCTGCATAAACTACAAAATTACACCAAAAAAATATAGCCAAATGATAGTTATGATGTAAATAGTAGGTATGCCAAAAAATATTATGTTAAAGTGTTATTATGCCACTAAAAGTTATGCCTAACTCATTATTCCAAAGTAGGTTAGGAATTAAAAAAATATGCGAATCAAAGATAACCCCAAATATGTATGGTTTATTAGGGTTATTAAACCAGTGATGACTAACCAATGATATTCTGCTAGTACAGTCTGCGACTAATTTGAGAGCTCTTACGTAACCCCGCTAATTTGCAAGCTCCCCGAGTATACCCTCGAATCATCTTGATTCTGTTGAGATTAATTAGGTTGATCTTTTTTCCAATTTATCTCTGTTTTCCTTTTTATTAAGACACTAGCGGCCCGTCCCGGCTTCGCACGGGTGGACATTTTTCCCGTTTTTGCAACATTTTTCATTTATGCTCCGCTCCTATTGGTCATAGCTTGATGTTATATAGCCTATAACCTTCCTCAAAAAATGGACTAGCTAACACAAAAATATTTTTTCAATTTCAACCAGTAGTTCCTGAGATTAGCGCGTTCAAACAAACAAACTCTTCAGCTTTATAATATTAGTATATGTAGATTATCAAGTATCTATCTTTTACTTACCTATAAGTGCTATACTTACTTTATATAATTGCCTTGATCTCTTCATGTCTTTTAGTGGCCCGAATGTCGCCATGCAGGAATTTCCACATTCTATGCTTAATCATAGATATAATTCCCTTATCAGGAACAATTTGCATTTATACACTCCAACCTAAGTGATTTGTTCTAATCTCAAAGCCTCCTATAATTTAGGAGTTTGAGTGGTTAGTACAGATAATAGAGTCTGTGGTGTTTAGTCTATGGATTCTTGACTAGAATTTTACTTCTTGATTCTTTCGCCACCTATCTCGTTTCCAGATTGATATAATGTACTACTTGCTTATCTCATTGGGAATTACAAGACTAAGTGCTATTTAATAAATTCAATAATAATAATTTTACGAGTTCCAGGGTAAGTATATTCCTTGTAACAACTTCAATAAAAACATGTAGTTTGCAAAGATTGCAAAATGTATGAATATACCTGCCACAATCGCCTATGATTATAGAAACCATTACGATCTCCCTTAATTGGATGTAACATGAGTGGACAAGCAGACATGTAGCTACGTATTGAAATTTTATTTCTCGGTCCAATTATGAATTGCCTCACAATAATTAATTGGAATGAGCATTCTGTAAGTGCTAACTTCAATTAAAATGCAATTAATATTTTTAATTGTTTATTTGTCGTTTGTTTTAATGCATTATATATTTAAATAAGTTCCATAACAAAAGGTTTTTCTTTAAGTAGTATGTATAAATAGCCTTACACTATCGTTATGACTGTAGGTATCGACTGAATAGGTTTGGTTATGAAGCAGATATATCTTTATGAAATTCGTATTAGATATTCTTTATATGTATGTATAAAAATTATTATAATTGCAGTGATTACTTCAGCTAGAACATTTTAAACTGTGGGCTCTAAAAGTTTTGGTTAAGGATTCTTAAATCATGAACAATACTAACAGTCACATCTCTCCTTTGTGAAGTAATCTGAACTTTAAGTCCTAAACTATACTAGCGATATCAGCTTGTATTTTTATCTGTCTATTTTTCTGTGTCATACGTGTCGCATCACTATGAACGACTGTCATATTTTTCTCTAGAACAAAAAAACACAAACTGGAATCTCTACTACGGTTTAAGCCTAATACACATTAGACACTAGCAAGCCCAACTGCACTAACAGAAGTGTCAGTCAACACAAGGCCCGCATTCTGGCCTAATTAGTCAATCCAACTTGCTAACGATACGACTTAGAATGAACAGTAACACTGGCTGTCAGCAATCTGGGTAGCTAGTGAGCTTTCTGCTTAAGCGGTATTTACACGTCATGATGTTCTAATACCGCTTTCAAATTATATTTTTAAGAATAATACAATTTTGGAACTTTATATAAACCTAACTTTTCTTTCTTGCAAAAGATTTTAAATAACAATAATATTATTTTTTTAATTTAGCAGAAAATAAAATACAAACAGTCACACTGATTAAAAATTAAAACGTGTTTCGTTTGAAATAAAAGAACTCTTCAATTGTCTTTTAAAAATTTGAACAGTTCTTTCAAATGCTTGCGCAGCCATTTCTAATTTGTATGCGAAAACACTGCGTCCAAACCCAAGGCATTCAGTTCTCTTAACAAAATTTAAAACCGAAAACTTTTAGAACCAACATTCACGTATTCACTAAGTACAAAAATATTAATTTCAGAATATCTATTAACAGAATATTATTAAAATAATTTTCATTGAAATCATTTTGTTAAGCCAATAAAACTGTATTTTGTACCCCTTACCATCAGAGCAACTGGTTTATTGTATAATCTATTTATTTATGTAGATAGATAATTAATGTTCTTAGCATTTACTGTCAAAAAGTTTCATCTCTAAATACAACTAATAAGTATGCTATAACAATGTACCGAATTAAATTAACGACATAACATTTCAAATTATTTCTATATTGCTCATATTTGTACAAAGTTTTCATCAAGTATTGGTGTTTTCAATTCTGAAAAATATATAATGTATACTATATTATTACACATGAATATAATATTCATTTAATATTGAACATCTTAGAGAATTTTACAAAGCACTTAACAATAATCGAGTACCCATATAATTGAGGAACTAAGTAAATAAAACAACTGAACGTCAACACTACATACAAGTGAATGTGACAATCAATATTAGGTATAAACATGACTAAATAAGTAAGTACAAAATCGAGAATTTCTATAAAGTAATGTCTTTATCTGCACTGAGTAATATATTTACACGTCTATATACAAAGCTATCACATATTACATTTTTTCCATATCACTATATACATTATTGCAAATTCAATGTTCCTCGTCGTTTTGACGACAGTACACAACTTCGTTCGTATAACGTAGCAAAGAAAATATACCCGCGATATTGTCCTTTGCGCACAACTTATGTTAGACGTACACTATGTGTGGTTTCTCTGGCGTCCTGTGATGAGGAATCGTCTCATAGGCAAACTGCTGGTAGATGTGTTCTTCACTATCCTCCTGGTAGTAAGGATTCTTGTCCACACTGTGCCAAGGAGGATTCAACGAATGAAAGTTATTACTCACAGAAGAACCGATCATTAGATACCGGTCTACGTCTCTCTTGGTGTCCGGCTCCCTACTACGAGTTGAATACCCTAATCCATTCCCTAATTTTGACACGTCACCGTTCATCATGACACTCGTCATAACTTGTTTTGATTTATCCCCTTTACACTTCTTCAAGGGTCCCATGAAGTATAAAACACCACCAACCACGCTTATAACGATACTCACAGTCAGCACCACAACCGCTACTATCACCCATCCACTCGAGCACCCAAATTCCGACTCCGGAATCTGTACAAAGAGGACACCTTTCAGATGAGCCGGGGCAGCACACTTCACGTCCTCATAGTCTATTTTCAAAATAGAACTCGCGTTCCCGGACTTCCTGCTGCTGATTTCACTCTCCCTTCCAAGTTTCCAAAGCCACAATAAAGAACAATTGCAAGCAAACGGGTTTCCTGCAATCTCAAGTTCCTGCAGTCTATCTATTGGAAAGTGCGAAGCCTCAAGAGCCACAAGTGCATTGTTCTTCATGTAAATGTGTGTCAGCTTTGGATTACCGTGAAACAATCTCGGCGGAACGTCTCCAACTTTGACGTTCTCATTCATCCATATTTTTTGCAAATTTATATTGTCCACAAAAGCTTTTGAGTCAATTCTCTCCAGTTCATAAAGTCTGCTCAAGTGTAAATGTTTTAAATGGAACAGACTTTGGAACGAAAGCGCCGTTACGTTTTGAAAAAAGTTTCCACTTAGGTACAAATGGGACAAGTTTGATAGTTTAGACAGAGCCGACGTTGGGATCGAAGTCATGTTGTTATCGCTCAGATCCAGGTGCCGCAGTGTAGGCAAATTGTGGAATCCTAATTGATCCACACTTTCAATTAGATTATTATTCAAGTCTAGATGTTTCAATTCCTGTAAATATGGGATACCGTGTTTGGTTACTTGCTCTATTAAGTTTTCTGACAGGTCTAAAACTTCCAGATGCATGATGAAAGCGAGGTTAGGAGACGGTATGTCTAATATGGAATTGTTTTTGAGCGATAATATCTTCAGTGCTGTCAAAGGCTTGAAAGTATCCGGGTCAAACTTCACTAGCTTATTGTTGGACAAATCGAGCCTCTCCAGCGCAGATAAGTCTTTGAACGTCTGCAAATGTATGTTTGTTATTTCATTGTTTGCTAAATTTAAGTCGACGAGACTTTTTAGCCCAATAAATGTGTCCTTATCTAAGCGTTTGAGAAAATTATTACTCAAATTGAGATGTGTCATCTCGATGTTGTTTTCGAAGTTTCTACTACCTAAGTCTATAATTTTGTTGTAGGAGATGTCGAGAACAGTAAGCTGCGTGTAGAAGCCAAAGGTGTAGAGGAGGTTGTCGATGGCATTGTGTGTAAGGTTGATGTGTGTTGCTTCTGGATTGAGTTGTATAGGGACGATCTCCAAGCTGGCATTGGCGCAGGAGGCGGCACGCAGTGCGTCGTCGCAGGCACAGCGCGCTGGGCAAAGCGTGCGAGCCGCCGCACCCCACGCCCATGCCACCACTACCACCCACCAGCGCCACTTCGCTACGCAGGAGCCCATAACATCTCATATATACGCCACAGGGGACCTGCAACAATGAAACAAATTCTTTTTCAAACTGCATCGTAAATAAGAAGTCTTCATAAGATTAAAAACTTAATCTGCTGGATTTGAAAGGTAAAAAGATTTATTTTATACAACAAAGAAATGATAAGTTTATCGTAGTTACTTAAACTTCTCTTGGGACAACTTATCAAGTCTAATCTCTAATATAAATTATTTACCCACACAAAAAAATAAAATCTCATTGCCATAGATGGGATCTAGTTTATTTTTCGCGTAATTTATTGTTATCATAAAATCCGGCTCCCTCAGGATACGTCGCCCTAGACCAAGAGGAGAGTAAAAATATACAACATTATCGTAACACAAAATCTTAATATAATTTCTCCCAAAAACTGCAGATAACAAATGTGCCTCTCCGCAATTTGTATGGGGGAGTGGAATTGTTTGATCCAAATTAGGCCGATAAGAGACGTGCCGCGCCGGCGGAATGGTAGCCTCGCCACAAAAACTTTTTTATTATCCTGCTACGGCATCGCGTAGACCGAAGGATGTTTCATCAGAGCATATTGCACAAGCTCTGTTTACGTCGTTGATTTGTTATTCAATATGGCATTATGAGAACGACTTGTCATTTGGTCGCGGGCGGCGAGCGGCGAGCGACGCGGCGGCACGTGCCGGAGGGTTAATGCGTTTCGCGCCGCGCGCCCACTAGCGCACACCCGGCGAGCTCGCAACCCATATTGCGCACCTTTATTTATCGTCCCGCATTTCCCCGCAAGACGAATGTTCTCCGTAAACGGGAAACTAGCGGGCAGCACTGTGCCGCTAATCCTCCGCCGCTTCAGCGCTTCCTCAACAATACCGCCCAAAATGCTCGACGATTAACAAAGGAGCCTTCGGTAGGTACTTTAAATTAAATGTTCGGCTTTACAATTCGACGGAATGTATAATGAATAGCACCGTAACATCTGTTAACGAAGGCGAACGATCTAGAAAGTTTTCACGCGCGGGAATAACTAATTGCGAAGGTTGGAATTCAATTTATGGTTTCTAGTGCGCCTCCCGGGAGATCACGCCATGCTGAAGTATTAATAATGCAAAACAGTGTCACGGAAAGTTTTCGATTCCAAATGCAAATTGAATTAGGAAACAAAGTTGTGAATGTTGAACTTTCGTCATTGTCATTGGCTGTATCGTGATTAACATCAATTTTGTGTAATTAACATGAAAATCATACCAACTTTTCTTAATCCTTATTATTTCAGAATATTTAACTATTGTCTAGAAACAAAACTTTATTCTTGCTTAACAAATAACAGCTATTTTCCCAACAACCAATCCATTTACATCTCAAATGCATTGGATCCTATCATTATGAACGACACTTTGCAAACCAAACATATTCAGATCCACACAAAGGAGAGGATAAACAGCCAGCATCTCCACGGAATCCGGCGTCTGAAACCACATTGTTCCATGGAATAGGTAGCACGAGCGAGTCCATATAAAGATGCGAGAAAACGGCATCTAGCCTCCCCCAGAAACTCGATATCGCACGACGCGAATGGATTACTTCGGCCCGCCTGAATTACAGAAACCTTACGTAGTCTTGATACATTGAGGATCCCGTATTAGGAAGGATTAATTCTGTTACATTCCAAATGTATTCAGCATTACGTCAACGTGAAAGATTGCATGTTTAATGATTTAGATACTCATAGTGGATGATTACTTTTAGTGTGGGGTCTTAGAAAGTTGAATAGATTTTTATTTGAGGGACCTCAGAAGATTTATTTTATACAAGGTTAGTCAGAAAGGGGGTACTAAGCCGAAAGGGTGTTAAAGTACTCATAATAAGGGATAACTTTTGTTCTACAACTTTCCCCAAAACTCGATAGTTTAAGAGAAATAGCTTTTCAAAGATTTCGTAAAAAATATGCTAAAATCTATCTGTCCATAGCTGTTTTTACAATTTAGATCATATTTGGGGCCACGGATTAGAAAATTTATTTTCTGAATTCATATCTATAGCAGGTATTTTTTTTTTTTAACAAACTAAAATAAAAATCTTTTTGCATGCAAATAAAAATTAACGAATTTTGAAATTTTTACTCTTGCTTCAAAATAGTCATCAGTAATACTTTAGGTGGCCCGCGACTTAGTACCCCCTTTCCGACTAACCTTGTATATGGTGAACTCGAAATTAGACGTATTCCCTTTGAGGGGTTGCTAGTGCGTCCTACACACACCAAATTAGCACCCCATGTACCTTAGCCGAAAGTAAGTAGATTTCGAGAAATTTTAAAATTTATAGGTTTTTTTTTTTATTTATTTGTTACTAGGCCTGCATTTGGCCGCCATCTCGTCTGATGTCAAGCGATGATGCGGTCTACGATGGAGCACGCTTGCCCAGAAGAAACCGATTCACTCGTGACTTGAAGACACCCAGATTGTAATAGGTTTTTGAAAATACCCGGAATTCGTAATTAAATTTTATTTAACTTTAAAGTTATCAAATTTAATGACTTTGATTATCGTATTATATATGTTTAGGTAAGAGCTTCGATGTTACCTAGCTGTAGAAAAATTAATGTGCAATATTTATAATAATAAGTTATTTTCTCTACTAAAATTCGAGCGAGTACAGTAATTGTAAGGTCCTGTAGTAGTAGGCACGTTACACTTGCAGCACAAGTTAGAAGTTGTAAGTACGAGTTGAGTGAGGTGAGTCGACGTAAATACGTACAAATTTTGTAACACTAAACGTTTATTAGATGTACCGATCACAACTAAGAGTAAGTTTAAGTTGGATGCTAATCCGTGGTGTTCGCGTAAGTAGGTAATTTGTCAACTAACTCAATATTATATTAAACACTAACGGCCCGTCCCGGCTTCGCAAAGGTGGAATTTTTTTCCCGTTGTTGCAACATTTTTATTTATGCTCCGCTCCTATTGGTCGTAGCGTGATGTTATATAGCCTATAACCTTCCTCGATAAATGGACTATCCAACACAAAAATATTTTTTCATTTCCAACCAGTGGTTCCTGAGATTAGCGCGTTCAAACAAACACACTTTTCAGCTTTATAATATTAGTATAGATTTATTATAAATACTATACAAAAAGTAGGTTGCTGAGTTTGCAGCCTGACGGTATGTACGTAAACCGTACAGTAATCGTTTCGCTGTTGGTACAAGGGTATAACCGAATAATCGCAACACAATATACGTCAGATACCGCTTTTTTAATATTCATGCGGAGGTGGTCGCGGTTTGGCGCCGATGAAAAACGCAGAGGGTAGGGCACGCCCTCCATTTCCGAGGCCTAACTGCCCTGGCCGCCACTCTTTTGTCTTTTAATTTCCTGTCCGCCAGAGTGCGCTCCCATCGTGAATTTTGCTTTCGTGAGCTTCGTTAACTTATATCGGCCTTTGTTGTTGCCTATTGAACTTTTCCATTACCGACGTCATCGATCGAAACCGCTAAATTCGTTGGAAAATTCTTGTCGCAGAAATCGACGCCCCCCTCCAAAAACAATATGAACAGCGACTCGATTCCCGTTTTCCTTTTATAAATCGAGTATGTTTTCAAGTTTTTGTTTTGTTTTCGCTCCGTCGAAGCTCTTGAAATGGAAATTAAATATTTCCTTATTGAAAAGTTTGAGTGTTATAACATTTAGATGCGGATTTTAATAATTGTAAGCGACTTTCTTTCGTTTCTGACTGACTGCAAATAAGGTTTTTGAGTAAAGTTTATTCTGTTATTTTTTGTTTGAAACTGAATTAGAATCTCGAAAAAGTTGGTAGCATTGATGTTATCCTTAACGACTAAGCTATATTGCTAATTTGCGTCACGTATCGAGGCTTATTATTGGTCGTTTTACTATTCGTGTGTCGCGACGCTTTAATGAACTCGTTTATTTCAAGTTAATATTCATTTTACTCCATCGTTTCCTGTCCCAATTCCGTAACGCGTGCTTATATTAGTTTCACATTTGGAGAATATTAACCCGGCAACCGCTTTTGTAAAGCGGTTACGGGTACTCGACCCGGCAGAACTGGCGACCTTCCTAATTACACCATAACATCTAAACACCGTTTAGGCTGCGGCGCTAAGGGATGCCCATAATTTATTATACAGTTTCGCTTACGAAATTCAATATCAAGGGGTCTGAAATCTCCCCCGAGTATTAATAGGACTGAGCGTCATCGGCACCATTTAAATTATTGTCAAAACTATCCGCTTACCTCGGTCTCTCGGCCTCTCGGCCTAATTGCGTCGACGAGCCAATCGGACTCGTCGAACCAAACGGTCCCCCACTAAAGTTATCACGGTGTTAATACAACTTGAGACGTTACTAACACAAAGGACGCTTTACGAGGGGCTGAGACAATAAAACCAGTGTAAAAGTCGGCTAACCGCTCCTCTCGCCCTCCCCGAGAAAATATCTTAGCCACTTTTATGAGTTGCTTAAGTCGTGCTCTGCCGTTTTTAAAATAGTCTCTCGGACTTAAGCTGAAAACTTTGGTGCTCAACGTATTGAAAAAGAAAATGATTTAGTTTGACCTTATGTGTGGTTTCCTCAAGACATTTTCCGGGATAGAATTATTTTGTTGCATTTAGGGTTGGTGGGTGTTGGTGCGTATACGTGTTTGACGCTCGTAAGTAATAGTGTGAGTGGCGGCAGGCACTAACGGCCATAATGAGAAAACTTGGCCGGTTGAGGAGAATGCAGCCGGTAGTTACTCGCAGCGGGCGAATCTAAGCGGAGCGGAGCGTACGTTCACTTCGCACAATGGGTTCTATTAGAATGAATGCCCGCGCCTACATTCATTATGAACTATAAAACGAACATAGTAAAAAAAAGTACCTATACAAGTTCTTAAACTATATGCCATCAAAGAAATAAATACAAGAGCTTTTAATATAAAACGAATTCAAATTAAATTACGTAAATGCTTAAATGCAGTCTCATTAAACTACTAAGTAATTAAAGTAACTTCTGCCAAGTAAATAAAAAAGTTTACAAATATATTCTCATTAATGGCTATTTAAATGAAAATCTCGCTAGTGCGAGTAGTCTTGAATTGTTGAAGGAAACTTTTAATTTGATCTCGGGAATTCAAACGTCCTTGACGTGGAAGTGCCTAAGTTAGCACGCTTTGGCGCACTCCTGTCTAGAGTCCTCGCCCTAACAATCTACTACCTGTAAGCAGCTGCAAAAGCTGAATAATGAAGGTATAGTAAAGCGAAAAGGAACTTACTAAAGTAGCCATGGAAGATACAACAGAACATTTCTAGATAAAATTAAATGATTGGGTATGTACTTTCTTGAAGGCAGTTCGCTTAATCAGAATTATGAGACCTGTTAATTAGTAAAATCATTAAAAAACTAGTTCGTTTTGCCTAACTTTTTCACAATTGTATTGGGGTTAGCTTACAGTCTAACCAGATGCAGATGAATACCAGTATTTTAGACGGAGTGAGTGTAGTTGTCAGATTTTCGTACTTCTGACTACACTTAACGACTGTAGGTATTCGTGTGACACCCGGGATCGACGGCTTAACGTGTTCTCCGAGGCACGGACGGGTCTTGATGTCTAACGAACGGTCACCCATCCACACACTGACCGTGGCAAGCGTTGCTTAACCTCACAAATCGTATGATACGTACGGTTGGTAATTAGCCACGAGCCCCTCAGTAAAGACTATACACCTTTAGTAAGATACTCGCGGTAGTTATAAAAAAAATCATTACTGCAAACCATTATCCCTGAACTTATACACCACATGCAATAATAAACACCATTAACGCTGCTCTTTATCAACTTTATGGTGCATTCACACTATTGTAGCTTGTACATGTTGCTCGCGGAATGTTTTCAACTTTGCGGCTAGTAAGATGTGAAAATACAGCTAATAACAGGGTTATCAATAATGTGCTGTTTGAGAACGACTTGATGACGTCAATATTTCATATCTAATTATAATAAATACAGCAAACAGCCGACCCGCACCGATCGAAATAGGGCGCTATTTCGAAGCTGCAAATCAATTTAATCAAAGGGCCATCGATTTAAAGCAGATACACATTGGCCATCGCCGATTAGCAGCGCGGCAGCGTGCTCGCGCCCTAATCGCTGGCTAACAAATTTTAATATCACCGGCCAGCACACCTGCCGATAGTTGCACGCCCCGGCACTATTGATTTTGCAATCAAAGTCCCGTTAGAGTGCCACGCCACTTCCCCGCGATTATAACCAGATTTATTAATTTATTACCGGTAACAGTGTTCCGAACAATTCCCAGCACAGGAAATACATTTTTTTTAAACAAACATTCTCACATCGCTACATGTGCCACCACATTTTTATGTAGCTCAAGTTTCTAGCAGACTCCTAACTAGGATTTCCTGTCCTATAAAAACTAGAGCCACCGCAACGCGGACCAGTGCGAATAAAAAGTAAGCTAGTTCATTAAACCACAAAATAAAGTCACTTGTGTGGAAAACGACGACTCTATTTCATGTCCCCTATTACTTTAATGTTTAACGTTAACTAAAGAACAGGCGAAACGTCACGTCGTTACGTTCACAATGCAGAATGTTGCCACAAAATATCTTTCCTTCTGATACGCCCCCGCAACGACGGCTTACGGTAAAGAATAAAAAAGGAACTTTAGCGAACAAAACGTCTACACAATTCCATTTTCTCTTTCACCAACAGAGCGAGTCTTAGTGAATCAGGCTCCTGTATGGGCGCCTTTATAAACGCAATAATGAGGAGCGCTAAGGCGGTATTCAGCCGTGCGCCCTAACGAGAGGTGCCGATGAATCGCCCATGAGCCGAGCACAAAACTTGCCACTTGGGGCGGTAATGGCGAGCGGGCGACGGCCGCCGCACGAACCGCCGCGCCTCGCCGCTGCCTCGCCGCCGCCTCGCCACCGCCTCGACGCCTCGCCAAAGGGCTTTTAGCGAGCACCAACTTGCTTTCGCTTTGACTTTCATCGCTGAGCGAGGATTAGGCGTGCCCCGGCGCGATTGGATGCGGCCCACGGATGAATAGTCAATGAATTTAGGCCAAGCAACGGCGGTGCAAATTAAAAGCGTACTTGTTTACATTTAACTCTATTTCAAAAAAGTGTCTGCACCGATTCGTGCTGGGAAAAGTGAATGCGTCATGTCGTAAACCGAACTAGATTGACCCGTTGTTCTCTAAAACGTTTAATTCTAGTGAACTCAACATGTTTTCACTGCTTTCATTCAATGTGTAGCAATAAAGCTTGGCTTTATTCCCGAGAGCTTTCAAGAATAGAAGTTTGCATCTGTAGGTACAGGATTTCCGCGGTGTTCACCGCAAGTCTACGGATCGCGGTACACGTTTAGAAACTCCAACTTCGACTTTCGTCGACAAGAATAAAAAACAACATTCATGAATTGTTTGACTGTTATTAAAACTTTTCCTTTGAGAAAATGTACTCTATAATAAAGTTTAAAGTTACCGTTTGCGTTCTATGTTGAATTTGGATAGACGAGGAGGTTAAGAAGCGTTCCGGGTTTAAACAAGGAGTTCTAAATGACGTGCTTATGTGGGAGATATCGAGCGATCTTTCGCTAAGCCCGCAAAACGGTCTCGGCCTAAATGAAGACGCGACGCGACGCTCATCTAAAGCATACTGCGAAATTAGTCAATCCTATCGCAGCCATCTTTGGCGGAGACGGTGAGGCTGAATAATGAAATAGCTCGTTGAGACGGCGGATAGACGGTATCGACACTGTGGCCCATTGGAACGCGATCGCGTGGCCGAGCACAAGCGAAAATCCCACGGATTCCGTGTGAGATATCTAGCGCCTCTTTTAGGGTTATTAAGTGAAGTGGGTTTTAGGGAAATGAGCCGGCGAATAAATCTACTCTCCCTTGGAATGGAAAAATCTGTGTTCTCCGTAAATAAGGAGCGCCCATGAAATAAATTAGACAGGCTCATATATTGTCTTCATTGGGGCGGTGTGGGAAGCAGCCCCGACAGATAAAAATCCGCGCTCGTACGGGCCCGATTGCCAATAAGGAGAATGGAAGTGTAACAGTTATCGTTGATAAAACCGTTGTTCTTCGTTTGTACGAATGGAAGCAGAATGATAATATTGTGATTGTAAATAAAAATTGGATTTCTGATACAATGAAGCAACGTGCTGAGATAGAGAGGGGTGCACGCCAGCGGGCACCGCTACCGGATATTGTGTTAAATAATCTTTGCGATCGTGTACAATTTTTAATTAATAAATATCTTTTGTTAGCGGATTGCAACTGATACTTTCCGGATTTTATGAAACAGTATGTTTATAGCTTTACATGCAGCATACAATATTACTTTTAAGGATAATTTTTCAATTACCTATATAAAAAATTGGAGAGGCTTTCTCTTACTATCTACATCTATACTAATATTATAAAGAGGAAAGATTTGTATTTTTATATTTTTGTATGTAATGAATAAACTTAATAATTACTGGGCCGATTTCAAAAAATCTTTTGCCGTTAGAAAGCTACATTATCACTGAGAAACAGGCTACGGGCAGAGCCGTGAGGACAGCTATAATTAATAAACAAGTAGGTACTTAAAATCATTTTAATTTACGTCAAGTACAAGCAATATTTTCAAATGGATTCAACCGACAAGGGTTTTGAATTACATAGCAAATAATAATAATATTCAGAGTTCATGATGTTAGAACGTTAATTGAACCTAAAATATTTCATACTAATGAAATCTATTTTATATTCGTAATAGACATATTATAAAATCTATTAACTTTGTTTTTAATAAAGACTAATACCAATGATGAGAGTTCTTTGATAAACATTACACAGACATTTTTTAATAAATATTTTGACTACTGGGCCTGATTTAAAAACTAGGCACGAAAGAGAATAATTAAAAACCTACGAAAAAAAGTATTTGAACAAAAATTCAGACCGTACCCCGAATATCATCTCCCGATCTTCGCGCATACTGACATATTCATTCCTTTCCTCCGGTTTTATTAAAGGCGAATACAAAACGCGGCGGCCTCGCCCGAGCGCGCACAAAGCCCGATGCACACCCAGGAGCTAAGCTTACCCGGGACTCCGCAAGCGTAACTTGCAACAAAATCCCGCGTTCACGTTTCCATCCCGTATTGCAGTGTACCGAGGATCCCCTTTAACGTATTCCGCGTTGCAACCGAGACGACGGGGTTAGGGCGCGCGGCGACGGTAATGCGTTTTATGAATGAATGAACGAATGAATGGGAGGATTTCACTTCCAACTAACCGTTGGTTTGAGCAAAAGCGCAGCCGACGCACCGGTAAGATTTTTACGGCTTTGACTGGAGCTTCCGTATTTGGTTCGGAACGATAAATTTTGAATGGTTTTACAGTAATGTCGTCGCAAGGAAAATTGCTATAACACAAATATTGGCTCAATTTCATAGTCGACGTGTCGCAGTGAGTGCCGTTGCAGTTTATTACGGTGTATAAAGTTTGGAGCGAGAGAATACGACACTTGAGTTGAGACAGCATAAAGACGACGAGGTGATTTAGTGAGCATGTCTCGAGGACGGCATTCTTGGATTAAATGACTAGCGCACATAAATTTCGCTTAACCCTCTACTACTACACGTCACTCAAAATTGACTCTTGTAATAAAACCCTCTTACACAATGGACGCATCAATGTCGTTGCTTACTTGATCTAGAAGACAGAGCACATACTTTCCTTCAATCAATTCTTATTACAAAATCGAAAAGACACTATTTCAAAAAGATCGTTTTCCACTGAATATAAGTTTAAAAAATATTTTTTTATAGATTATCTACATACGGCACAATGCCTTTAGCTGCAAGAGCCTATCTTCAAACATCATCAGTTTTCTCTCAAATTCCCTCTAAGACATCTAGACCTCTAGTAATAGTAATAAGCAACATAACATCACGCCTTATGTTCCCCGAAGAGATCGGCAGAGGTGTTTTTTATTACACCTTCATTTCGCCAGTTATATTTCACTCCATGTGGGCGAGCCTATTGTGATTAACCGGGCACAAATCCAGACTCCCGAGCTGTTACTGAGAAATTCCTAATAGAAGAACCCAATAATACTTTGCCCGACCTGGGGATCGCAGCCAGGACCCCATGCTCAGCACTCGCGCTTGCGACCACTTAACCAACAAGGCAGTAGTAGCATTAGTCATTAGATTTAATTAAATACTCCATCTTTAACTATTACTATACAACGTATTACATAATTCCCCATGAAAAATATAAATAATCAAATAGTCTTTTATGGTTGCTGTCATTTACCTCTCAGAGAAAATTTGGTAAGAATGTAAATAACTTTCTGGGTAGTCTTTAGTTTTATGTTTTCAGGGTTGCATTTCAATGATGATTATTTTATGTTTTATCCAAATTCTTTTTTTTGTGTCATATTACGGTTTTCAAATATTGCCAATAGACTCTTTACAAGGGACCTTTTATCCCCCTTTCGGCATTTGGTGTATTTTTGGAACATGTTGTAAATAAAATAAGCGTGTATGGTTATGATTTCTTTTGATTAGAATTGTATTGAAACGGGCTTAAGCGTTAAATTGAAAGGCGAGATCGCTAGTGCCTGCCTACCTAGTCCGAAACCCAATGCACGCCACTGAGTAGTAGGTATATCGCTAAAATGGCGCAAAAGAAGTGTATTCTACTGAATAGGTCGATTTCACACTTCTTTTCATCCACTAGGCTAGCCCTGACTAGGCTAGGTATTTATTAATGAATGCGCTTGCAAACAGTTGGCGACACTCAAAGGACAGATGATTCGATTAATTCAATTATCCGTCTGGACGCTTTGATTGCGAGTGCAGCAAGACCGAAACTGTTTTGTATCAACCCACTTTGATTGCGTGTCGACGACCTTAGAAAAAACCAGCCAAGTGCGAGTCGGACTCGCGCACGAAGGGTTCCGTACCATTATCTATAAAAACGGCAAAAAAATCACGTCTGTTGTATGGAAGCCCCCTTAAATATTTATTTTATTCTTTTTTTTAGTATTTGTTGTTATAGCGGCAACAGAAATACATCATCTGTGAAAATTTCAACTGTCTAACAATCACGGTTCATGAGATACAGCCTGGTGACAGACGGACGTACGGACGGACAGCGGAGTCTTAGTAATAGGGTCCCGTTTTACCCTTTGGGTACGAAACCCTAAAAAGCAATAAGTGTCTATGACTGGTGGAATAAAAATATGCGTTTGCTGTTTTGGATAAAGTTGTTACTTTATTTTGCACGCAATTTCGGGAGGGTACTGATACAATTTAATGATCCCTGGCACGAATAATGATAATAACATAATAGAATTAGCTCATTACCCTTCTCAAAATGAGAAGGGTTTAGGTCTTAGTCTACCACGCTGGCCTGGTGCAGTTTGGCAGACTACACACACCATTACAAACCTTATAGATCCCTCTCAGGTACATATGTAAGTTTCCTCACAATGTTTTTCAAGTGATAATCAAATTTTGATCCGCACATGAATTCGAAAAGTCAGAGGTACGGGCCGGGATCGATCTCAGACCCTCCTGCATGGACGGCAAGCGTTCAGCCGCTAGGCTATCACTGCTTAAATATAAATAATGATAATAGACAAAAAAAACCCAAAGCTTACGACAATTCGGAGTTTGTGTAGGATTTCTGATTGTTAAGTGCCGAAGTTCGTAAAACTTGCAGAAGTCGGCTTGCTGCGTATGTCCATAATTCGAAAGTATCAAAAAACTTGCCATTGGACTCTATATAGGATTTCTGATTGTTAAGATCAATTAATTACACATACATAAACTCACGCCTTTTTCCCATGAGGGTGGGCAGAAAGTATAGAACGTCACATGCTACGATCCTTACATAAACGTTTCGCTTCATCCACATTCATACATCTTGTCATACACGCACGCCGGTTGAGAGTACTACGCACCTGTCCTTTGTAAAGAACATCACCAATAACATTGAGGTATTATGTCCGTCCTCTACCAGCTTTTCCACTAACATCCACCTTATAAATTCCTTTTGTTAATCGCAATTCACTCATTCTCTCAACATGACCAAACCACCTAAGCATACTCCTTTCAATTTTTGTTACTAAAAAAACAAAATATTTTTTTGTCCTTGTCATGCGTTTCAAACAGTACCTATACACAATTCTCAATGTTTTGCTGTACCCATGTACTAAACACATAATGGCATGTAGGTACCAGTCTCCAAATGGAAACAAAACGAGGTGTGATAATATTAAGCAATTTATAACCGCGTTAGTTAAGTACCATTAGGACCGGTACACATAAACGACAAATGTACTTAAAATTTTATATTATCATAATCATTAAATGCCTTTCACGTAGGACACTTTTTGCATATGTAGTAAAGAACAATGTCTTATTGTTATAGCCTGACTAACTGTCGGAGAATTTAAGCTTTAAATGCATTATAATTTTGTTAAACATTCAACCGTAACATCAACTTCAAACGCTTCTTAAGAAATAACTTCTAAAGGGAAGAAAGCTTGTGATTTCATTGACGACTTTTTCATGCAAATCGTGTAAGATTTTCGTAGAAGTCGACTGAGAATAGACGAGGTTTTAAGTACTTAGGTACTTGCTTAAGTTCTTGAAATATGAGTAAGTGTACTCGTATTTCAATAATACTGGTGCTAGGTACTGATTTTTAACCCAATAGGTAAAGTTTGTTCACTAAAACACAGGTGGCGATTCCGAGGACACTTCTAGTGATGAAGAATTTTCATTTTATTTTATTTAAAGACACTCCAACGACTAGTTCACAAAAACATTTTCAGAAATCTTAATATTAGGTCCCCACCTATGAAATTGGCGTTTTTGTCTCACAAATAGAGAACCTCGTCACTTCTATGATTTATAATATTCTTCAATTACCTGATATTATAGCGAATAATGACCATCATAGACAACTACCAATAGTAAAAAAACCTTCTTACTTATAGTTTACTAAACATAAAAAATACCTTAAAAATGACTCCTCATTTTGTTAGCAGAAATGACCACTATTTTTGTTTTAACTTAGCCAAAAATTATTTTTGTCGCATAATCTAAGTGGTTATCTTAGTTTTTAAATATTACTGCATAAAAGTTTTAAAACATTAGTGTTCATAGTTGTCAAATAAATTAAGAAAATGTTAGTATGAAAAATGCAACTTCTTTAAAATTCTCCATACAAAACGCTGATTTCATAGGTGGGGACCTAATATTAGAATTTATAGGTACTACAAAGAATAGTGTCATTTAAATTTTATTTTTCATTTAAAAAAAAGCCACCTCTTTTGTAAATTTAAATTCGTGTATGACGTTTGGGTGTACCTCCACTATTTGAGCGAACGTTCATATCTTGATTCAATGACGTACAAACGGACAGTTATTTTACCGCGTAAAATTATGTTACTTAAAAATGACATAACGGTAAATCTAAGATCTGACAACCTAAAAAAATGCTCTACATTCTTAATAGCACCACGTTTTATCAAACGACCGAACTTTCGCGAAAGTCTTGTACATACAAAATATTTGCATAGGAATGTAACCTTAACATTTCATAGAAGAAACTGAACTTGTTTCTATTTTCTATGAAAAATTCTAACAACACATCTAAATTCCTGAGCTGCGCATGCGTCCTGCAAGTGGTGGTATAAAAACATCGGCTGCGCAAGCACATACACCGTTACTAGGGGTGTCGTCTGTATCACATTTTATGCAACATTCCTTGCATTCTTCACTTTAAAAATAGTTATAATAATTATTAAAATCAAGTCGCTTAGTGATTGGACTTAAAATAAAGTACATGTAGGACATTTACTGTCTCGTTGGTCTAGTGGTGACTAGCGCGACTGCTGATCGTGAGGTCCTGGATTCGATCCCCGATTGAGCAAAGTGTTATTAGGTTTTTTCTTGTCAAATTTTTCAGTAGCACCCCGGAATTTGGATTTATACCCGGTTGATAGCAATACGCTCGCCCTCTATGACATGGGACTTAAACAAAACGACGAAATGTGGGTGTTACTAGAATACCTCTACCCGACACTTTAGGAAATAGGTACAGGTTTATTGTTATGTTATGTAGGAAATTTTTAGTTATTTTTATTTGGACTGACAATGTGAATAAATAACACAAAATGTGATAATTTCTTCTCGATATTGTAAAGTAGGGAAATGAAAATGTTACACACCTTATGGTCTATTTTTGCTTGCACAGTGCAAACAACGAACTATTTTACCGACTACATATTGCCAACATTATAGAAATGAAAATACATTTTTTTTTGATAGGATATTAACAATTATAATGGTGACATGATGACAGGAACTAGTAATGTCAATTTATTTAATCATCGAATTGATTTATATCACGGTTTTTACATCGAAACTCATTAAACCAAATCAAAGACATTACATGGCACTACTACGTCATATGGAGGCAAAAGACAGTTTTGATCTTTTCTGCCTAATAATTAAACATAATTTTCCATGCATTGGTCTGTTACGTTCAACAGTTTGAAAAGGTAACATGTGCCCGCTATGTGGGAAAGTAATGAATTTAAAAACTGACGAACCTTTTCGTTCCGCTAACAGTAGCGGCGGTATGCACAGACATAGCTTACTTAATAGCTAAGTAGGTGAACATGGCTTGCAGAACTGAACACGGAGACATAAAACAAGACACTAACAACGTTTAAAAACTCAGGACAACAGCGGACATAATATTTTACTATGAGTGCCGATAACTCACGATTGGAAGACGGCAGCCCTACTGTTACTCGACTATAGGCCGTTTTACAACCTGTCCGCGTGACAGCTGCTTCCTTTCCATTTAGTCTTGATGGACGAGCGAAATGTAACAAACGCTTTCGTACGAACAAAAATAACGTAAGAGAATATTCAGCTGAATATTAAAATATTCAGAGATAAGCGCGTCATTAGTCTGGTACTTGCTAGGCTGATGAAGATGAGGTTGCCGCACCCATGATGGGTAAAGAATCATTAGGTTTTCTAACATAACATCGCGCCTATATTCCCCGACGGGTCGTGCAGAGGTGTATAGTAACATCCTCATTTCGCCGTTATGTTTAACCGGGCACAAATCCAAACTCCGGGCTGCTACTGAGGAATTCCACACGGAAAAACCCAATAACACTTTGCCCGACCTGGGAATCGAACCCGGGACCTCATGATCAGCGGTCGCGCTTGCCACCACTAGACCAACGAGGCAATTAGGTTTTCTATTAAGACATTTTTGGTAGCAGCCCAGGAATTGTACTCGTTTAATCTTATTATCACTTCCTATTATTTATACAAGGTTAGTCGGAAAGGGGGTACTAAGCCGAAAGGGTGTTAAAGTACCCATAATAAGGGATAACTTTTGTTCGGCAACTTTCCCCAAAACTCGACAGTTTAAGAGAAATAGCTGTTCAAAGATTTCATAATAAATACGCTAAATTCTATCTATCCTCAGCTATGATCAGCTGTGTTTATATTTTAGGTCGTATTTGGGGTCACGGATTAGAAACCCCATTTTTTGAATTCATAATTAAAGCAAGGATGAAATTGTTTCGAAAAAACTAAAATAAAAATTATTTTTGATGGATTTTTTTTAACGAATTTTGAAATTTTAACACTTGCTTTAAAATAGTCATCAGTGATACTTTAAGTGGCCCGCGGCTTAGTACCCCGTTTCCGACTGACCTTGTATAGGAGCTAAAATGAATATTTTGTGAACAATGTTACAGAACAGTACAAAACTTCCTTACTCTTCGCGGAACACAGCCATGATGTTATAAAAATTCAAATATTCAGTGGTAATCACAAGTTCAGCGGTCAGAAACATAAACTTGGATGATGGTAGCAATTAAGATTACAAGCCATATAAGAATCATAACGACGCACTAAAATTCCGGAGTTAACAGCGTTGAATCATCTTATGATTTCATAGAAATCGGTAGGCAGAGACTGTTCACCTACTTACATTATTTGAAAGTCACAACAAAATAAATTAAATAATATACACGCCGTATCCAAAGATTAAAAAAAAGAATTCCTGGAACGATATTTGTGGACGATACGGAACATCTTATTATAATGGGGCATAATAATATTTGAATATGACTATGAGATAGATATCGTTAGAGGATTAATAAAGTAAAGGTAAACTAATGATCAGATTAAGATATCACAATTTAAAATCAGTATAAAATTTGAGACTCACCTCGCGACCTCTACCAACTATATTAATAAACTAACTTGATTATATTTATATTTACAGTCTATACTAATATTATAAAGAGGAAAGATTTGTATTATTGTATGTAACGAATAAACTTAAAACTACTGGACCGATTTCAAAAATTCTTTTGCCGTTAGAAAGCTACAGTATCACTGAATAACATAGGTTACGGGCGAAACCGTGAGGACACAGCTAGTATAATATAAAGTCGCTCCCGCTGTATGAACGTTTAAATCTTTCAAACTACGCAACGGACTTTAATGCAGTTTTCAGCAATAGATAGAGTGATTCAAGTGAAAGGTTTATATGCCCCATATTAGTATCTACATTGCACCCGTGCGACGCCGGGGCGGGTCTCTAGTAAAGAATAAATACGTAAAATAACTTGGCTGCCCTGCCTTTCCGCGCTCTGTTCCTCACTTCAGAGTGGCAAAGTTATTTGAAACGTAGGTACTGTACTGAAAAAATCTAGGGTTAGTGTCATATTCAACCTATTAAATAACTAAAACTTCCTGTGTAGGTACTCGTACTGTTCACCTTCACCGTACTACATAGATCTACATTGCACCCATGCGAAGCTGGGGCGGGTCGCTAGTATTTAGATAATTCGAACTTTACTGTTGTCGCACTAACAAGGTTACGTGACTATATGCAGTTAAAGTTTATAAAACGACCGACTCGGTTCACGTGTGAAATCGGAACTTGGTTCCCATGAACGATATTAAACGTCAAAACGACATGCATATAGGCGATTCTGAACGGTCTCCCACGAAATGTTATGGCCTACCTCAGTGGCGGTGTAGGCCGTTATTCGAGGATATCTATGCTCTGTTACACAATACAGTGTATCGAATATCGCTGTGACTGACTCGCGTACTCAAAAATGTAGATTGACGTGGGCTTATGGACCGTGAAACCACGGTTTTTCGGACCGTGTGAAGATACCCGAAAATAGTGAACATAAAAAGTAAAAAACCACCAACTATAAACACGACGACGAGTACTTTTTTATATAAAATGTCAGCTTTTCACGGTAAGTTTTTGCAACTTTTTAATTGAATAGAAAATACGAAAGACTCAGTAAACTAATTAATTTTAAAAGTACCGACTATAAAACTTATTGACCTCATTTTTTAAATAAGTATTTTCGCTGTTAAGAATGTTTAAATACCCTTAATTAAAAACTTTAGTGCAGGGAATGAATCGGTAGTTTCCTCTAACTATTCATGCTTTTACAGGAGAAATTCTTACTTTTTAAAAAGAAATAACGAGACCAAAACCGAAGCCTCGCCTCGATTTAACTCCTGAACCTCAACTCTCTACTATAGTTCTGCCTAGCCTTTTCCCAACTATGTTAGGGTCGGCTTCCAGTATAACCATATGCGGCTGAATACCAGTATTTTACACGGAGCGACTGCCATCAGATCTCTGCAACCCACTTACTGGGCAACGCTGATATCCTAAGGTTAGACCGGTTGTCAGACTTTCGTGATTTCCTGTAACGACTGTCATAGGTATTCGTATGACACCCGGGACCGACTGTTTAACGTGCTCTCCGAGGCCCGAAGGGGTCTCGATGTGTAACGTACGGTCACCCATCCACAGACTGACCGCGGCGGCGCAGCTTAACCTCGCAAATCGTATGATTCGTGCGGTTGGTAATTAGCCACGAGCCCCTCAACTCTCTACTATAATAACGCATATTAAAAATAATCCCATATTCTAAAGTAGATACCTATCAAAATTTTAAAAGACTAGCTGTGTCCTCACGGCTTCGCCCGTAGCCTATGTTACTCAGTGATAATGTAGCTTTCTAACGGCAAAAGACTTTTTGAAATCGGTCCAGTAGTTTTTAAGTTTATTCGTTACATACAAAAATACAAATCTTTCTTCTTTATAATATTAGTATAGATCCACGTAAAACATTGTCACCTAAACAAAATATTCAAAGAGAGTAAACTAACCCAATGTTGTGGTAAAAAAACCACGAGCGTGTTCCGTTCAGTATCAAATGTAGATTAACAAAATTCAAAAAGTTCTCACAGTCGCGCTCCACTGCTCATCAATATAACGTCTTCAGATTCCATAATTATTTTTCTAGTGAACCAATACAACAATTACACAATTCGACACGTTCCCTGTGATTTTATATATATTACAAGCAGTAAAAACAATTACAAATGCTTTATAATTGTTAAAAATAGTTTAATAGTTCGAATCGGCGTGAAGTGAAAACAGAAATGTTTTTGTAAACCGATACATGGTCGTTAATTTGCGTTTAATTATGACTCGCTATTAATTATTATGTGCACTAGTGAAGTGGTATTCGAGGAATTAATTTTTATATGACTGTTAACTGGGTAGACAGTGAAAGGTATAAAAAACTTTGTGTGGCTGCTTTGACCTAATTAAACTGAAGCAAAGCATGTGGGTCAGGTCATATTATAATGGACACACTATAGGTTTTAGTGCTGTTTTAGAGCTGTATTAGAGCTGAAAGCCTTAATCTGGAGAGTAGTTCTCAGATGCATTTGACAGTCAATAGACTTACCTACTCTACTCTCAGGCAAACTGTTTTTGGTTGTGGTTCGATAGAGATTTTTACTGAATTTTCACCATTAATCACGCTTCCTTTTTGTTGAAATAGTTATTTTAATACTGTTTCTGCCTAGTTGGTGTAGTGGTGGCAAGCGTGACTGATCGTGAGATCCTGGTTTCGATACCCTAGTCGGGCAAAGTGTTATTGGGTTTTTCCGTGTGGTATTCCTTAGTAGCAGCCCGGAGTTTGGATTTGTGCCTGGTTGACGGCAATAGCCTCGCCCCCTATTACATGGGACTTAAACATAACGGCGAAATGAGGGTGTTACTATACATCTCTGCCCAATCCTTCAGGAAATACAGGCGTGATGATATGTTATGTTTAATACTTTCTTCTAAAATTATTTTCTTTATATGGGATCAACTTTTTAGGGTACCGTATCACAAACAACGGCGGTTTTTGGTACGTATTTATTTTAGCACAAAAGAAGACCGTTAGACAGATAAAAAATAGCAACAGCGAAGGCGGAACCACAGGCAAAAACGAATATAGTTGAACAATACCGCAAAAAACAATCTCTTGCTTGAAACGGTGAAAAGGTAGGCATAATTTCCTCCTAAACCGACACAAAACATAAACTAAAGCGTAATAAAATCGCATTCCTACTTACTGCAAAAAAGGCAATAGATTCCCTTATCAGACGGAACACTTGTTTAGGTGTAAACACGATAGCGAAGCAATTACGTGCTCAGAAAATTCAACGGCACATTTACTTTATAAGGCATCAGTTAAACTGTTATATAACTGATATATAACATAAAACATATCGTTGCTTCGGTCTCGTCCTTATTCGAATTCACGTCAGAACTTCGTATTTGTAATTCAACACGGGGTCCCGGCAGTACGTATTGTTTCACCCACTGCTACTTAAGGCGACGTTCAGTTGTTCAGTTCGGTGCAGACCGTTTATTGATAATCAGAATGGGCATTCAGTGGGTAGAGCGGTCGGTAGTTACGAATTAATTTGTCTGGCTTTACGTTGTGTTTATTGAAATGGATTGGAAGCGATGTGCCTTATTATTGTATTTTAAATTCAATGTGGAGTAGGTACATTGTAAAGTAACTTGTTGCAAGTCTATGTCATTTATTAAAAGATTTTCTTTATTTGAGTACTTACTTACATGTTTTTTTGTGTGTGCTTATTACAATAGTAAGGTGCAATGTTTAGAAACAAGCAACAAAACAACTTCACAACTAAAAAAAACAATACGAATTAAAATCGCTTAATATTGGTGCGTAGCACTCTCAACCGGCGTGCGTGTATGACAAGATGTATGAAAGTTGTTGAAGCGAAAGGAGTATGTAAGGATCGTAGCATGTGGTGTTCTATAATTTCTGCCTAGCCCCATGAAAAAAGGCGTGAGTTTATGTATGTATGCTATGTACCTACTGTACTAAACATGACTGTAAAAAAAAACTGTAATAACAAAAGCGTGTCTCCTTAAGCGACCTTTAAAAAAATACGCCAATACGACATAAAACTGAAACTGCCATATTTATACCATAACACAAACATAATACACCATAAAAACAATAACATAAAAGAATCATAACAGATTCACATCCTTCGTTATCGTATCCAATCAGAGTAATTAAAATAAACGTAATCGTTAGGATAATGGCCGGTAATAGGCCGAGCCGCAGTAAGTCAGTGAAACTGATTACAGAGTACAGACACCGACTTCCAATAACAGTATAGAACTGTTAATTTGATATAACATAAATTGGATGGTTTTCGACAGCCCTAGACTCAACTAGGCGGCAATAAAATGTGAAGCATAAGGATGTACCTACCTACATTGAGCGAAAAAGAAAGAAAGAAAGTACGCAGATTCAAAATGATTTGTGAATGTAATTTCTTATAAGTTTTTTTTTTATTTTTTTAAACTTTAAAGAGTTTTAAACTGGCCTAAACAAGTCATAAAATAATCCCTTAAAAAAACTTTTTTGTTAAATTATTTTATCTTGCAGTACCCCTGCAGCGTCAGGATTTGAGGATTGAAGATTGAAATTATTATAATATCGTATCGTCATGGGAATTGAATTTGTGTGCAAAGTTTCAAGAGAATCGGTTAAGCAGAAGTAGTTGAAAAATCTCTCGCAAGATTTGAATCAAACAAATGTACGAAGTGAAGCTAATTAATCCGTTGAAAACAGTAAAATGCAGAATGATTAGGTATGTAAATATTAAACTAAGGTAGTTCTTTGAATGGTTCTATTATGAGGCCCATGAAGAACAATGGAGCTTTAAGGGCTAATTAAATGATGAACATTTATCATTTATTGCCAAGGATTTTGCTGAAATTGTACATGCATCAATAAGAGATTGCCTGTGCGCGACAATCATACCCCTTCCCTAGTATGCCCCAAAGAAAATTCGGTCCAAGTCAGGATAAATAACCCACTTTTACTTTACTACAGCCGCTGAAACTACAATACCCATAAACTTTATGTTATCATTGTCATAAAACGCGTTGCTTTCGGCTGTTGATGAGCTTAATCAAAGTTTATTCATTTGGGGTTCTTCTTTCTGTACAAATAGTTCGCGATTTTCCTCCTCGAAGCTTGGTTTTGACATTGTGCGTTACTATAGAATGAATATTAAAAATATTTTAGATTTTTAATATGGTTCATCTAAAAGCACTTTCTGCTTAAACCAATTACCGTCTGCAAAGAGAAAACAGACCGAAAACCGTATTAGACTCGAATCTCGCTCCTAATTGCAACATGTATGCAAACCAATTTCGGGGAGAATCTAATTTCGTCATGTATCTACAGGCCACGTAAACCGCTGTGGAGATGACGGACGTGGGCTTCCGTCCGAGATGCTCCTCTTCATTAAGAGAGAGGGGCGGGGCGGGACGGGGCTAGCGATGGCTTTATGGGACAATTTGCATTTACACGAGCTCCGGCACAGATTACGGCCGCACTTATCCGCCTGTCGAAATGAGGCGCTTGCCACCCCACGCCGAACAACCTACGACCAAACAAGCCTTTGTTTATATTCCCTTGTATTTTTCACCCGCCATTTGTTTTGACGGCCCATTTCTAAAACATGAAGGTTTTGAAGCCCCGAAAATACTTTACGACGGCCACCGCGGGCACTTTTGATTTTTCACGACCGTTTTTATGGTTACCTACCCTGACCAATCGTATATACCTACGTAAAACAATCGTTTTCAACGCTCCCAAACATTGAAGTCGCATTGTGTTTGCGTATATAACAATGATAAAAATCTATCAACGTGAACGTATTGTTGCAAAAACTGGCGGTATTTGCACAAAAATATTCCGTGTCGTCAGTAAAAAAGTCTGTTATAAAAAAGGTATAACATGTTTTTACCTTTTTAAATACTGCAGAGAAATTAAAGAATAAACAACAGAACACGTACATCATAATAGCTGTCGCAAAGCTAAAAGGTCTAACAAAGAGGAGGTTACTATAGCTGCAAGGCACATATAACTGAATACACCGAACGCAAATCCCAACTGACCCACTTACGGACAACCACCTTTGAATCGGCCTGACAAAAGCATGTCGATGCAAGAACATTATGTCGTAGTGGCCGTCGAGGCTCAATTTAGTGCCCGCATGGACCTATCTAAAGATCACGTAGAACGACGGAGCAAGCTCGGAAATCTACATAGTAAAGGTAACAACTATCGAATCAGGTATCACCTACGAGGTAAATGTTGAAGGTATTACTGCAAACGATAGTGGAAACGAACCATAAAATTTTATCACGAAGCTCTGATTCGAAATAGGTAACTGCTATTAACCTTTGTAACTACAAGTTAGTAAATTGCGAGAAATCTGAGATAGTTAATTTGCCGCTTTGGGACACAATAACCTCTGGAGAAGTTCAATGTAACTTGATATTGAGATTTGTTTTAAACTTACATTTACTTTATAGAGTTACGCTCTGTTTTATTATAAACATCTTGTAATTAATTTATCTGACATTGACTCTGTTCAGTTTGCCTGTTAATAACTAGGAGCGTTTATTTGAGTTCCAAAGCATACACACTTTTACACATTACACATCCTACACTCATAGAATGTATAATGTGGCTAATAACTAACAATGCGGATCATACGATTTGCGAGGTTAAGCTGCACTTGTCACGGTCAGTCCGTGGATGGGGGACCGTTCCTTACACATTGAGTCCCCCTGTGCATCGGAGAGCACGTTAAACTGTCGGTCCCGATTGTCATACGAATACCTACGACAGTCGTTACGAGAAGTCAGTAGCCCGAAAGTCTGACAACCGGTCTACCCTCAGGATATCGGCATTGCCCAGTTCCAGGGTTGATGTGGTCTGATGGCAGTCGCTCCGTGTAAAATACTGGTATTCAGCCGTATCTGGTTAAACTAGAAGCTGACCCCAACGTAGTTGTGAAAAGGCTAAACAGAACGAGCATCCTACACTTTGTACACTCAATAAAGTACTACTCAAACAGTTGGTAAATTACAAAATAATTCTCTGCTTTTATCCCGTTCCTATAGTTAAAAATATCTTCGCTCCCATGCAACCCAAAGAGTGTGATATTTACGGATAACCTTTACGCAAAAGCGCTGCAAACACTCTACCTTGACCTACTTTAATTTAATTAAAATTCTACCACATCATCAAGAAAATAAAACAGGAGAAAATAATCTCGTCCGTCATCAAAATGCTGATCTTAACATGATGAAGAACATTATACCAGCTGTTGATATTTTTTCACGATACCCGGTTCCTATATCCAAAATCGAATAGTTTTGCTTATTAAAGGTGAAGCCAGACAAGCGTAATTTTCTGAGTTGTGAGTCGCGTAATTTCTACTACTTTCGGTTACAAAACTCCTGTTTCGTTCACACGGCGACGCAAAATGAGTTGTCATGTAGTGTTGTGTTGAAATTACGCAACTCAAAACTCAAAAAATTACGCTCGTTTGGCTTCCCCCTAATGGTAGCATTTTCTATTGCCAATCTTGTCATAAAAATGGACTCGTAAGCTAATTTTACCCGTGTTAGCTAAGTAGCTATACGTAAGTACGTATAAGAGGGTCTACTATGCAAAGCTATGAGGTCTTTGCTTTATTATTGGTGGTACAAGAGTGTTAATTTCAACCAATAACGCTTGATAAATTACGAAAACAATTGAAATTAAAAAGCTTTCACGGATTATTTGGTGATTTAATAAACTAAATATGTCATTCGTATGTTCTGGTACCTCGTGGTTCCGAGCTCTTTTCAGCGTTCGTCGTTATGGATGGAAAAGCTCGTGGTCAAGTTAAATAAATCGTGGAATAATCTGGAAAAAGCAGTTTTTAAGGAAGGGGTTGTGCACGGTAGACAAGACAAAGCAAACTGACAGAGCGCGTCTATTGTTTCGCACCTCCCCCCCCCCTCCTGCCGCTCACAAACCTAAGGCGCGGCCAACTAGTTCCGAGCGGACTATAGTATGTATGATTTTCGTAGAACTCAAACTAGATTACATCTTGTAGATGATAATCTAACAA
This sequence comes from Amphipyra berbera, assembly GCA_910594945.2. Lineage (NCBI taxonomy): Eukaryota > Metazoa > Arthropoda > Insecta > Lepidoptera > Noctuidae > Amphipyra > Amphipyra berbera. Next base: position 8,220,219 of record OU343122.1, on the reverse strand, counting down.
CATACCAGCTCATTTGTTCTGCGTAGCTTTTTCCCAATTGTGTTGGGGTCAGCTTCCAGTGTAACCAAATGCGACTGAATACCAGGTTTTTCACGGAACGACTGCCATCAGACCTCCGCAACCCAGTTACTGGGCAATACCAATATCCTAAAGTTAGGCCACTTGTCAGACTTTCGAGCTTCTGACTACCCAACTGTAAGAACTTATCAGCTAATAATGATATATCTACACATGTCTTCTTCTTCTTTTCGTGTAGGTATGGTTAGTGACTAACCTGGTGTCAGAGTTTATGCCGCCAATTGGCCTCTGACTTGGCTTCACAACCCGTCGAGAAATATCTCTCAGGCATGCCGGTTTCCTCGCGACGTTTTCCATCACCGTTTTTAAGCAAATGATAATTATACAATATGCATGAAAAGTCACAGGTACGTATCTTGCGTTCGAACTCGAGAACTATGACTTGGCAGACAAACGGTCACATCACTAAACTATCACTGGTTTATACATTTGATTTCATGCCTTATTACAAAGGAACCCTCTTCCAAACCCACATAAAACTATGTCCAATTTAAATGAACATACCTCATCCAAAACGACATTGGTGTGCACATAAATATTCATTGTGGAGTACACGATAGCCCTATTTGCCGGTCTGTCGCTGTCGCCAATGCGTAGGTATGCACACACCCTTAATCAGGGAAATTGCTAAGTAATAGAGCTCAACTAAAATTTGTATGATAATGAAGTGGGCCGGGAGTTTGTGGAGCTGCCGCGGTAATTTTACAACGGTAGTGTTTATTAACCTTTACTTCGTTGGGAAATTTTCATGCATAAACCATAATCAGCCCATTACCGTCCCACTGCTGGGCACGAGCCTCTTCTTGGAATGAGAAGAATTTAGGCCTTAGTTCACCGTTAGTAGACGTTAAGTTGGCGGAATACACACACCATTGAAATCATTTTGGAGCCCTCTCAGGTGTGCAGGTTTCCTTACGATGTTTTCCTTCACCGTTAACGCAAGTGATAATGAAATTCTGATCCGCATATGAAATCGAAATATCTGAAGTGCGAGCTGGGATCGAACTCGGACTCCTGCGTGGAAGGCAACCGTTCAACCGTTAGCCTAGCAGTTCAACGTTTGCCTTATCATGAAAGAAAAATCAAAAAATTTCAACACTCATGTTTGAAAAAATATTTGCTTACTTTGACATTTTTGGCTTATAGCGATATACTTATTACGATTCAACTCTATTAATCTACTTAGAATTTCATAATCTACTACCAGAAGAGTTTCATAAAAAGTACAAATAAAGCTCACTCCTGATCATTTTACATTTACAATTTTAATTTGTAGCGTAGAAACTGCTTTGATAAAATATTTAGGAATTATTTTAGTTAAATACAAGTGCCTATCAATTACCTACAGATTTAACCTTAACCTTTTGGATCCAGACTATTTTTTTCGCCTAACCTTTGTTCTTGTAACGATGTTGCTTTTTTGATTATAAGTTAGCATACAATAAAAGTTTATTCTGTCTGACTATTACCAAAAAGAATATGACGTAACTTTATTTTTCTTTTTAGATTTTTAGTAGTAATTTTTATCCACACAAAAAAAATTATTCAGATTTCTGTGTTTGTATCTAATAACGGTTTTACTGATCTCTTTGTTTATTCAAATTGTTCAACGCTTAGCTTCAGTTATTAATTACTAGCGACCCGCCCCGGCTTCGCACGTGTTCCATGTGGGTACTAATGTGGGGCATAGGTATAAATCTTCCTCTTGAATCACTCTATCTATTAAAAAAAACCACATCAAAATCCGTTGCGTAGTTTTAAAGATCTAAGCATACATAGGGACAGACAGACAGCGGTAGCGACTTTGTTTTATACTATGTAAAGAAGATCTACATTATCAGGTAGATGAAACATAATTAGATACTTTTAGATTCAAAGGTGATTTAAAACAAACTATAGTCTAAAAATGTATCCTTTATGAACAGTGAATGAGAGTCAATATAGGTATTTCTTCATAGGCTCCAAGCTTGATGGTTATTTATCGGGTAAAAATTAACAGCTATGGTAAGAGACGGTAACCACGGTTATCCATACAGATAAACACAGCTATCATAATTAGCGGCATTTGTACCTTATTTTTCATACTATTCCTTTGTGAATTTACGTAAAGGTGATTCTTTCTTGACACGTACACTCGGGAACAATGAATCCGTGTCACCAACATAAACTTTAATATCTCGGAAAACACTGTTTAAAATTTAAACATTGTTTTGTTTATATTGGTGACCCGGATTCATTGCTCCCAAATGTATAATTGAAAAAGTCTATTTATTGACAGATTTATGGATTTTACATAATTTCAAAAAATGAATGACTATAATATTTTTCAAAAAATTTACTTCGTCTTCCATCTCCGTTAAATCACGTTGCCTAATCAAGTTCATACCTAACTAAACTCTCTCTAATCAGTACACTACCGGCCGATAAATTTAGACGAGTCCCTGACGGACCGTACGCCACTGTACATTTGGGGGCGGCCATACGTGTGATTGACACATTGGAAATACGCGTCATTCAAACCACGCTTTAAATCTGTCTGAAAGGGAGTGTCGTTGAAAAATGATTGGTCATATATTTTGAACGGCAGTGTACGAACAAACATCGCACGTTGAATGCCCATAAAGGAATAAAAGGAAAAACATACGCTCTATCTTTTATTATAATAGTTATTTAACTAATAGTAATTTATTAAAGCCAATTGACTTGGGATTGTCGTTGTTTATTCATGTATTGTATTGTTGAACGAGGTTTATAATGATGGGTTTAATTTTTTGACAGCGTCGTAAATTTTGTTTTTATTTTTTTGGGTCAGAGATTTGTATAGTGAGAATGAGAGTCGTAATAGATATTTGGGAGACTGATAGGTCTGAAGAGATGCTGGGTTACAATTTTAAATCTTTACATAGTATAAAACAAAGTCGCTCCCGCTATCTGTACGCTTAGATCTTTTAAACTACGCAACGGATTTTAATGCACCTTTCAGCAATAGATAGAGTGATTCAAGAGTAAGGTTTTTTTGCCCCACATTAGTATCTACATTTCACCCGTGCGAAGCTGGGGCGGGTCGCAAGTAATATATAAAAGCAAATTATTCAAATACTTACTTAAAACGCTATTCAATTTTAAATTGCCGTTAATTTCGTGCTGTCTTTGTCACTTCGCCTTAGAGTGACAGTGACAGCACGAGACTTAACGGCAACTTATAATTAAGTAGCGTTTGAGTATACGACCATTATACTTCTAAGTTGTTGCGTAAATATTCTGTAATACAGGCTAGGTATCAATTTTACGTATTCTCTTGATTATCTTTAGTTAACCGCAGCTAGGTTAGGCAATCCTTAAAAGGTTATAAAATAAAGTTTATTGATGTAACAAAAATATAAAATTAAAACAGAAACAATATACCCCATTTTCGGCATTGCCCAGAAACGTTGCGGAATTCTGATGGCAGTCGCTCCGTGTAAAATGCTGGTATTCAGCCGCATCTGGTTAGACTGGAAGCCAACCCCAACATAATTGGGAAAAAGACGACATGTTTGGTGCAGTGGCTTCCGCGCTACGGATCGTGGGTTCGATTTCCGCACGGGTCAAATATTTGTATGGCCTACAAATAGTTGGGGTCTGGGCATTTGTGCATGTGAAGATTTGTGTCTGTAACCGCACCCACGATACAGGAGAAATCCTAATGTGGGGCAACGTTTTATTAAATAACGTTTTTTTTAAAGAAACCTTTTCTGAAGAGAAACAATCTATCTAAATAACCATATCCAACCTAAAAATATTTCAGCAATTACCCCGTCTTAAACTTTTCATTAAACACGAACACTAACTCGACACATGTAGCAAACAGAAAGTAAAAGAAACAACACTGTGACAAATAAGGCCAACTCTACACCATACGACAAACTGTTGCGACTCAGAAACGAAACAGTTTTTCAATTCCGCTACAAATGGTGTAACATTTACAAAGCTTTAAGCTTAGAGGAAACACAAATGGCCTGGGCACAGGTGTTGCTTTATTGAAAAAAAGATACAAATTACCCCTTTCTACGCAATTTGATGGCGGATTGATGCCTTTTACAAGGAGTTGGGTAAACGGTTCGCAGATTGTTTCTTGTTTTGTCTTTTCCGCGTTTTTTGTTGACAATGTCTGTGGGATTCCTTGCATAAATAATCAGTCTGTACTGTACACAGAAAAAGTTTGCTTACAATGAGATTTTCTTTTACTTTGTCATTGTGTTCTGACGTTGTTTCTTTTTTTTTTAATTTAGAATTTTATAAAATGCTTTAATAAATCTTGTCAATGCTTACCTAATAGCGGGCAGGGCAGCTTGATGTTATAACGTGGCGATACTTGGGATCATGAGCAAGTAAAAACGGCAAATCCTGAAACAAAAGAAACAATAATATAAATAAAAGCGTTCATTTACATCTGTTATGCGCTTAACCCACAAACTTTATTATCTTTTCGGATAACCATTACATAATAAAGCATCGATATAAAGAAGTTCCTCCCTTAAGGCCCTATAAAAATAGACCTTCATAAACAAGCAATATCTTTTATACAACCCCATAATTCGTTTTCTTTCCCATTTCTGTGAATATGATAGAAAAGGTCCAATAAATTATACTTAAACATTATATACCCTTCATAACCTACGTTTGATAGTGGAAACGGTAGACAGAAATAGTCGTAAAAACATCACGAAAATTAGCTCACGTAGTACGAATTTCAAGAGGAAATCGCTGATGAAATAAAACGAAATACATCGCAGTGAAATTTCGTTTCTGTCGGGCAAAAGTCAAACGGTGCCCGCATCGTCGGTCCTCAGCGATAAAACTTCGTCGGGGTAACGTTCAGAATTCCAAAACAAAGCGTACCGAAAAGTCGGCACACAGATGGCGCAGGTGTCCTCGGCGACTCGCACGTCCTCTAATCAAGCGGAAATGTGTGCTTCGACGGCCGGCAGCCGGACGACCGGACCGGGCCGTCGGCGTGGCGACCGCCTGACCGGTCGCGCCCGGTGCCCGCCACGGTACACCTGAACGCGACAACCCCGCGTCCCGCCGGAATTTGAATCGAGTTCACATTCGGTCAATTCTAACAGGAAATTTGGATTCCGTTTTGAGCTATCTTTCTGTTTATTCGCTTGAGGCGCTACACAATTGCTTTTACATCTTTACTTTTGTTACATCAGTGAAGCACTGCGCGGCCATAAAAAAGGTTTACGATAACACAGTGAGCACAATCAATTTAACAATTCCAAACGGGTTTATATCATAGCCTTAAATTAATGTGGTCAGACAAAGAGCGGACTTGCCGCTTATCTGGGAGAAAGCCGGTTGTCGGCTATCGGTGCGTCCGACTGCATCATGCATCAATCTTCACGGATGTAGGTACCTACTTAACGTATCAAGTTCCCGACATAAAATATTTTACCAAAAAAAAAGAATAAAAAAGCCAGATTAAAAAAAAAGCTCTGCATTTTCTGGGATTAAAATTTATTTTTGGAACAGATTGGGAGTTTGACAAAGTCAATTATAAATATACAAGAGGACTCTTTATCGTGTAGTCTATCAAATCGACCTTTGATTTTATATCGAACGCTTACCGCAGCTATTTCATTTCCTCCGTCTCGAAGTCCGTGCAGACAGAACATTCTTTTGTTTGTACTAACCGTGCCTCGTTACGAAGATCTTCGTAAACCTTTTGACATTTCGCTAAAAGGTTCATTTCGGCTGATTAATGCTGTAATTCCATCGGTCGAGAACAAAAAGACACTACAACGTTTGTACGGTTACGTTACAGACCAGAGATGAGAGAAATGGTTGGAAATTATCTGGGGCGTGTTGAATGACCGGGGAGTATCTATTTTAGCGCGAGTATTTTGTAAAATAGTAGCCCAGTTGTAGTCACTATCAAACCTGATTGAACAAACAAATAGGACCACTAAATTGATCGGTGAGTGGTTACAGTTAATAGTTTTGGTGTTGTTTGCGTTAGCGTTTGAAGCGGTTTTACATCCCTCGTATCTTTTCAATACACTTTTTTGAAACGTAGTTGCTACGCAAAGCCGCAGTTAACATTATACTAAGTATTATAATTTTTTCTGTTTCGTTGTTTATGTGTTTTCCTCAATAAGATAAAGATTACATAAATAATAGTGTAATGCCCTTTATTTGACGTTAATTATAACACTACAACTTATTATCTGCTGCAGGAATTCACCTCATTAACTCTGAAGATAAAAAATAATGGACAGAGACCAGCTCATTATAACGACCTGTTTTATAAAGATATTATTATAATAATAAAATGGCGCCAACATTTACCTTACATCTTACAATCTCTTTGAAGTTTTTTATTTTTTTAAATGTTCTAAAACCAAAAAGTGAACGTTTCAATTTCGTCCCTCGAACGCGATCGGATACATTTCCCAGCTGACTTTGTTCTGCGACGCCATTGTTATGCAGAACGCTAGCAAAGTTGTAGATGCATAAATTATGTTATTTTGTCGTTTATTATTACTAGCGTGAAGTTTAGTAGATAGAGTCACTTCGACTTGTTTATGCAGACATTTGAATGGATAAATAATAAAGCGAGTTTGAAAAATATGATCGGATTGGGCAGAAAGGTCGTAATTTTTCTGAGACCACCCGTATTCATGTGTTTAATAGAATCAGGGTAATATGTCCCGCCCGTTACAGCTGCTCCAATCGATAGTTAGATAAGCACACCTTGTTTGGGGGACCAGCTACGAGCCTTTATGTCTTTATTACCCAATAACAACGGTATAAATCGCACTGCGGGGTTACTTTGACTGATGGACGTGGGCTGAAATTGAAACATAATTCTAATATATAACATGATTTTTCAATTCAATTTGGGAATAAAAGAAAATTATCAGCTGCTGCTTATCAGTAAGCATGTTGTTGAATAACGAGAATTAAAATTACAATATTCCCTACTTTTTCACAGAAAGAAAAATTCTGACAATGTTAACTAAAAGTCTTTGAACTAATTTATAAAATACTTTCTTTTTGAGGTTTAATTACTGTAAACACTTTCGGTACCTCAGTAGTTGAATTAATTCTGATAAAGTGAGTCTTTTGATTCTGAAAATATTTACCCAGTAAGAAAGCTGCATAAATAACGAAATTTAAAAATACCAAACAATGTTATTCACATTAATGAAGTTTGCAGAAAGCTAAACAGAGGCAGTTGCCACAAAGGCGAGCGTCGAGCGAGAGCTAACAATCTAGCTCATTAGCAGAGGAATATCCTTTTAGCAAAAAAATGTATTCTAGATTAATTTGAGTTTTACTTCTGTAATATTTTCGACGCGCCCGTTAACGAGGTAACTCGCTGTGCCTAACAAAGTTACATGGTGCAACTCTTCGGCAGAGCTTTCAAAACCTTCGTCGCGATCCTTAATTTTCTTCTGAAACTCTTTAAATTTTATATTGCTTTTAAGATTCGCGAGAAACTATGTCGATGGTTCTGACATCTAGCCGGATGAATTTATTAATGATGTTTTTAATTAAGCTTTTCCATATACAGTTCGGGAGCTTAATTACGAATCACGCTTTTTGCGCCTTTGAACTTTTGATTTATTTTTCTCTTCTACTTTTCAATTTAGGACAAACTTAATAAGCCGTGTCTTTAAATCTGGACTAGAGCCGTGTATTCGACTTAATTGGGATCCTTAAAAAAATATACAACGCTCACAGCAATAGACGATGTTTTAAGAAAAAAATATTAAAACAAAAAATCACTCATCTACATTTACCTAAAATCAAAACTCAAAACTCAGGACTCTGGTCTTACAATAACCACATTTAGCAAGTACTGGAACGTATACCCAAGATACCCAATACCCAATGTTCAAAATAATCAGATTACGGAGCAGAGTATAAACGTAGAATATTAGACGAAGCTTATCGAACCCTCCACATTCTCGTACGCAAAAGCAGTTTTTAAACGTTAATAACGTGCTTAAATTTGGAAGCATGTTTATACTCAGTTATCGCATTGTCCGTTGATTGTAGGTAAACATTTTTATTGGGTTATATTTTTATAGATTTATATCGCGTGTATTAAGTGTTTTGTATGGCGTAGGAGGCTGTTAAGTTAGCGTGGGTAGTTTATTTATGCACTTGCTTTTGTGTTCAAGGCTTTTGTGGTTGAATCCCCATACACTTTTCTATGTAGAACAGGTAGTTTTTCATTGATTATATCGTTGATACAAGCTGTTTGTATCGGCTCGCTTACATTCCTTGGCGTAATGTTAGTATAAATATCCATTGGTTTGATATTGCTGTATAAATTGTAAACTGTCTATATGTGAACATATTCCAGTAGGAGGAAATGATGTTACTATTATAACATCTTTGTTGCTCTATTATATTGCTACTCTATCTGACTTTCAAGCTGTACTCGTTTAAATGTTAAAAAACGTTAAAGTTATATTGCAATAGTGATGTCAGCACAAAGTAAGTTTATAACAAACATTAAAACTATACTAATATTAGGTCCCCACCTATGAAATTGGCGTTTTTTTCTCACAAATAGAGAACCTCGTCACTTCTATGATTTAAAATATTCATCAATTGCTTGATATTATATCGAATAATGACCATCATAGACAACTACCAATAGTAAAAAAAACCTTCTTACTTATAGTTTTCTAAACATAAAAAATACCGTAAAAGTGACTCCTCTTTTTGTTAGCAGAAATGATCACTACTTTTGTTTTAACTTATTTTTGTCGCATAATCTAAGTGGCATACGTTATCTTAGTTTTTAAACATTAGTGCATATATGTTTTAAAACATTAGTGTTCATAGTTGTTAAATAAATTAAGAAAATGTTAGTACGAAAACTGCAACTTCTTTAACATTCTCCATACAAAACGCTGATTTCATTGGTGGGGACCTAATAATATTCGCAATGACTCAACCACCTTAATAGCACTTAAAAAAGCAGCAACATGTCTTCTTAGAAACCATAACACAGGCTGAGTTCCACGAATAGTTTTATCTTATTAACACTTATGAATCTCTTACAATTATGCACCTGTATTCACCATAAACGTTGAGCAACTCTTTTTAACACGTTTTTTTTAAACCAGTATCAGTAAAAGATGTAACATAGACAGCTGCACCTCAGATGTAATGTGATTGCGTCGTTCTAATAAAACTTGTTTAAAACTATTTGACAGGTGTACCGGCGTTACTTCTTATAGGAGTGTCTTATGTGATATTATTGTTAATGAGCTAATGTTTATACAGTTCCTCAGTTTCTAGAGCTTGTATTGATATGAACAGCTGTCAGTATCGCACAAATAAACGCATGCTATTTTTTTAGATTAGACCATTGTGCTATTTCAATTTGTAATAAAGAAGCATTTAATTATTCAGCGTTCATATTTATTCAAATATTATAGACGGCTGTTATTACAAAAGACCTTAACATTTATGAGGAAAATAAACAAGTCTAGGGACTGTCTAGGGTTTCAACTTAGAGGAATTTGAAACAACCTTTTAGAATATTATTATCGTTTAATAATAATATAAAATGGAAGGTGCTATCAAGTTTTAATAACAGAATAGTCATTGTGCTGAATTGAATCTGTAATAAAATATTCTAATATTACTAATTCTAATAAATTAATGTCTACGAACTATTTTAATCAACAGTACACCTTTCCCGCCATCTGATATATTATGTAATTATGTCACTCGCCTGTCTAATTCAACAAGCCAAACGTTCGAGCATTTGCAACAAATTCGAGCATTAAAACAATCACAAATGATCGAGACAGACATATTCGCCGCCATTTAATTTTATTACCGTGCAGTCTGACGGCAAACTGCAAACAATTTATAATTTTGTACTACTTACGCTTTCATATACAACGTTAATAAATGCACTAACTTATATTATATTATAGTTTTGGACATTTAAATTATTTCTGCTCCGTTTGTCATTTTCGAAATTACATGAGGCTTTTCTAGGTAGAAATGTAAATGTTTGTTTTCGAAATATTATGATATAACTGCGTTGTTGCTCAATTTAAATTGACACTTGTTTTCAAACAGACAACAAATTGGTGTTAGCTACCACAGAAGGTACTTTGTATACACTCGAGATGAAAGTTGCTACATAAAAAGAAAATACGGGTTCAGATAAAAAGTTGCATACAAGAACGTGTGTAGACGTCGCGTCGCTTATCAGCGTTAGTCACCCTGAAGCGGTGGGTTGACATGCAGCCGCGGTGACTTGTAATAACGCGGTAATATTATGTAGACAAGCGTTATACTGGTGCTTCCCCACTTCGGTGAGTCTACACGCGACGCGACGCGACGGGGTGACAGTACTGGGGTACTGGCGAGTGCACAAGTTATTTTTATACCTTCCATTGATGGATTCCACGCCTGGATACAATTTCATTTTATATGTGGAAGTGTTCGCAGGAAGTGCGGCTCGAGATTGTTTACTATCCAGATTGACAGCCGTCAACGTATGCTATACGTGAAACTGGTCATCTATTTTTCGATTCTCTGTTATTTTGTAAATACAGTTTCAACGATACTACCAACTGAAAAATGTTTTTCATTCAAAAGGAAAAGGGCTTTCTCTCGCAAAAATAATCAAAGCATTTTCCACAGAAAAACCAGCACTTTACCATAAGTAATCTGACCCAACCCCTATTTTGCATAAAAATATTAAAACGTTGCACAAATAAATATGTACCCACCATTACTTTACTGGTAAATTTTATTATTAATTACATAGAGTCTGACGGCATGCGGTGTTCATGGCGGGTGAAAAAAATGCAAAATATACATTTAATTTCGACCCTCGTGGCTAGGGGGCCCACCTACTAATTAATTAGATGCCCACCTGCCGTAAAACACCCTGTATTGTGGTGAGTTCGTGTTTAAATAAATATCTATGATTGCCGACTGTTATTATTGGATTAATAGCTGTTTGTGTCAAATAAAATTTAAGCACGTGTTATTCGAAATGCGTTTTGATGTAGTTGTAGAATAAATTTGATTATTTACTATCACAAACTATTTGACAGAAAGGCTTGTAAATATAATATGCAAGTATATCGAAGATAAATAGAAATTCAAAAGAATTTGAACGCTAAAATGTTTCTGAAACTTAATAACAGCTTACAAGCAACGAGGGCAATAAAAGTATTGAGTTCCAATTCACTCAAGTAGCAGCCCTGGTACGCAAATAAAACAATGCATCATTGCATGTTGTCGCCTATTCCCGGGCGGTTGGCGGGTCTCAAGCGATATTTCCTTGAAAAATTGCCGCCGGCGTAGCTCGCTACTCGCTGGATGGGCGAAATTGTAAGTAATATTTATGAGGGCGCGAGGCGAAATAATGATATGTATATTATTTGGGCCTCAGAGCGGGCGCCGAGGGAGCGCGGCCTAACAGCAGCATTTGTCAATGCCCGCCCAGGTGGGCTGCCCGTGATCCTGTTATTACTTTATTTTTTGGTCCATTTCAATAACCTACGCAGCTTCTTATAAATGCCCACGATCGTGAAGGCATTCGATGTTATAGACGCGTGTGTGGTCTCAGTTCGGAGGAACCTACGCATAATTCATGTCCAGAACCTTAACAAAAATATAATATTCAAATATAACAGATCTACTAACTTTGAAACAATTTAAAAGCAATATTTCATTCTAATTAAGAATTCAAAAGGGTCGAGAGTCAAGACAAGTGGACATGTCAATTATAAAAGTTGATATTTTCATCCACTTCGCTCCCTTATTCCAACAATTTAATAAACGTCAGATAAGTGAGCATTAATATCCAACAGTCAATGACCGGATCATAACCGAAAATCTTCAGTAAGTCAGTGAGAGGGCTCACGGTGCGCGACGTGAAAAACGACGTCCATTAAGGAAGTGAATACATTTAAAATAATCGGCTTAGCCGTCCGACGTTGACGTATATTCGTACTTATCTCACGGAGATACCGGCACAGATATCCCGACTAATCCCTTACACAAACATCTGAAAAAGACTCGGCACTCCTTGTACGGTTGATCCGTAATTGAATGGGCTGCGAGTAGCTCTTTGACTTGAACAAAAGTGCCTAATAATTTATGCCTATAATCTGACGCGCGGTGCACTCTGTTCAAGTCTTACTCGTTTTTCGTATCGGAACTTTATTCCCTTTGTGGGATTCAGATATTAACTGCGCTATGCCGGCGACAGTCACAATATTACCCGCATGCAGGTTCTTTATCCAATTCTTTAGTAGCTGTCACGCCCTCTGGCGCTGAAATTTATGTGCTGTTGGATTAAGAAAATATAAACAAGAATTCGACTTAACCACTGAAAGGAAATGCAAAGTTATAAGGAAGATTAAATCGTAAAGATGTTTGTGTCAACAAAAATAGACTCGGTATTCTAAATACAACTCATACCTTGGATCTTTAGAGTAATCAGGATGTCTCCATTAATTTTTAAGGACTTCCTTTGAGTGGCGCCGTGTTTACTTGGAAAACAAGGAAACTTTTAATGGAGTTACAATTCGTTGACCCTCAAACACGGTTTCTGGAAGTAAGTTCCGGCTTCTGACAACGCTTTGACAAGGTACGCTTAAACTACGACCACCTTTACATTTATTCATTAGTGAACTAAAAGTTTGCTTATAAAGAACTTTAATGTTTTACAGTCTTAACTACAACTCAATCAAAAAATCTTTATTCTCTTTATAGCTGTTCTGCCTAACCTCTTTCCCAACTGTCGGGGTCAGCTTCCAGTCTAATCAGATGCGGCTGAATACCAGCATTTTCCACAGAGCGACTGCCATCAGACCTCCGCAACCCAGTTAAAGGGCAATGCCGATATCCTAGTGTAAGACCGATTGTCAGACTTTCGAGCATCTGACTTCCCATAACGACTGTCATATGCTATGAAAATTATTGTATCATCTCTATACCAAATAATCTTGCATTTCTCGCTAAACATCACACATCTAATTACTACCGAGTAGGCAGTTAGTACACGTATCAGAGCATAATTATCGTACTTACCTGCTCTGAGTGACGTCCAAACTACGTGGGATTACATACAATGCAAATTCCATTAATTAACGCAATGTAACCTAAGTATATTGCGGTGTACATCGTGGTACAAAATAGCAAACTCGTTGAATATTCCCCTGGCGTGCCATCAAACACGACTTATCGATTTCAGAGCTAAAACTGTAACCATGTCGCCAATTATACATAGCAAAGGTATGCACAAGATTGTTATTATTATAGTAAACGGATGGCGATAATTTCCTGTGCCGAAGGTACTTTATCGAAGCTGAAGTGATCGTTACGTTTTTTTCGCAAATTACGAGACACGATTCTCGTATTTATGATCCGAATTCGCTAATGATCAATTTTTCGGTGACAAAATAAGCTTTTGCATCACTTCCTGAAGTAATGACATGTGTCTACTTCTGTCGTACACGATGTTTACGTCAACACTCTGTTGTTACCCTATTTCGGAGATACACCCGAAATCAATAACTAATTTGTACCTTCGACACAAAAACTGTCAAATATAATATGTATGAACAGTAGTCCAATTTTCGCACAAAGAAATATTAACAGAAATAACTTCGTGGAAACAGAACTATATTCTTATAAAAATAATGTAAAGGTGAGTCCCCATGACTCTTAACAAGTAGTGAAGTGGCTTCCATCGAAGCGACACGACGGGACATGAATTATTATGAGGAGGCGACTATCTGAACTTCAAGTAGTGTTTCGAAGCACATCTCGTCGCCTTGCCAACGAGTGTGTACAAATAATTATGACAGTTCTCATAGGAATGGGTCTTCGAGCACCTGTCGAGTGCCTAAGGAATTTATAGACTTCATAATGAGACGCGTCTATAAGAGTTTATTGGAGTTTATTAATATGTTCCTGATGACCGCGCCTCGTAAGAGAGCGAAAATTTCCATTTAGGTGTGAAAACTTTTATTGGAGTAGAAAGTTTATTGCTAGTACTAAAGTTACAATGTTGGCTTAATACTTTGCTCACGCGTCATTATTACTGAAATAAAAGTATGTATTTATATCTTCGCTTGAAGTCCTTATTTCAAACGTTGACGGCCATCTCGATGATCATTTGGACGGCCTGATTTATGTTTATCGCGGTTAGCAGTCAATTAGACGCCCTCTCAACTCAAGTAGTTGCCGATGAACACAAATCGTTCGACAGCCGCACTTTCAAAGCGTCCCGTCGACGTCACAGCTCCATCTATGCTCCCGCGCATAACATAACGCTTCCTCGGCGCCTGCACATGTAGTCATCTTTTAAAACCCTCTTCCCGTCGCGTAGACTCTGACGAATTAAGTTATTAACGTTGCCAGCCAGCTGCTTCACACAAATCAAAGTGCCTACACCCGAACACTCGAAAAGCACGATCGTCACTCCTCATAGAGTTTACGACCGTTTTATGAGCCCTTTCATATTCAACTTTCAGTCGCAACGTTCTTAAGTGAGGCGAAGTGCGATTGTTTCTACGACAAAATAAATTAACGCGGGTGACTAGTAAACGTGTTTATTTTCCGCGCCCGCTCGCTATATCCTCGGTTATTGTTCTTTGAAGTCAGGCGAAAGTTTCATCGTTCGACACCTTTGATGTCTCCGATAGTGTCGACTATCTAATAAAGCTTCAAGTCAAAATTTCATAAATCATATCTACATTTGTCGACTCACGCGTAAGTTTGTTTAGGCGGCATTATTACTTGCCTAATGCGAAAATAGCTTTGATGTGCTCCTGTGGCAATGATAGCGGAATTACTGAGCCCGGGAATCGCGGAGGTTTCTGTACGTCGTCAGCAATAATTCCACTTAGCGGCGGTGTATTTCGGGCAATATCTTCGCCCTGGCCTCGTCTTGTCATCGCGTTGCTGGAAACATCGTAAAATGGGGCGGTTATAAATTATTTACAGTTTCCACGCGAACGCCGTGTATTTGTCACCCCGGGCGAAGGTGGGTATTAAGATATTGCTTGGTATTCCTGCGGGTCTCATTACAGGCCGGGGCGGGACAGACACCTCTAATATTTCATCCTTAGCAAGGGCCGCGACGACGCTACTCGACGAAACAGCTTTTTCTAAAACGATACGCGAATATACCTGAGAGTTTTCTCATTTTCATAAAACGTTCATAGTGATGTTGTTTGGTGTTCGTTTTCGTACATTTGCTCTTCATTTCATTAGGAGCAAACGCTGCGTGGGAAAAAACGAAGGTACGATTCGCTAAAAAAAGGTTGTTTTGATGGTAGTTACATTAAGGTAATTGGTGTACGGCTGCGAAACATTTTTATAGCCTATCGCATCGGTCGTTTGGGGATGCGCTAGGCCAATCATTGTCAATCTTTGCCGCCGGCCGAATTTAATACGGGATTCAATGCTAATGGAACGAATTTAAGTATCGGCTGAATAAATTGCTTCTCAAGATTTATAGAACAATAAACTGCCGAATGTATGTATTTAAATTAAAAGCAATTTAAAACCTATTGTCACGTTTATTTTATGGTAATTCGTGTTATTTTAATTGGTAAGCTAAACCAATATTTATAACTATTAATCATTTAAGCCATTAGACTCTCGTATCAGCAGAAAAATGCCGTGGTCCAATTAGATTTGTATAATTGCGACCGCGCCCGGTCGGCGCGGAGGCCCACAGATCAATTTACTCTCACAATGACCTTAATATGAAGTCATCTCGGTGCAATGAATGGAGAGTAATAATTTTCATGTGAGTATTAAAGAAATTCTATGTCGATGTTATCTCGGGCGTGAGTCGCGTGTGCGAGAGGAAACCGAGAGGCGACGTTATTAAAAAAGCACATGTGGCCCGAGATGCGTATCGCAGCGTCTGTTAATTACATTTGACACGCAGCATATGATTCAATTATCATATGATTTATTCGGAGCGAAGGGTCGCGACTCGTGAGGCGCGCAGGTTCGCCGTCCCGGCGGTTTATTTAAGCGTTAACTATCGCATTAATTTCGACGGATCGCGTTCCCGGAACAGATGGTAAGCAAAATCAAGACGGTAGCGGTATTTTTTTGCTATACAAGCTCTTTGACACGCTAACTATTTGTGTGGGCCCGGACCAACGCAGAGGTATTCGGAAGATGCGAAATATTTAGACTAATAACATTGCTGTCTTTTTAGACGAG
Source organism: Amphipyra berbera (assembly GCA_910594945.2). Classification (NCBI taxonomy): domain Eukaryota; kingdom Metazoa; phylum Arthropoda; class Insecta; order Lepidoptera; family Noctuidae; genus Amphipyra; species Amphipyra berbera. The sequence goes on along the minus strand of OU343122.1, from coordinate 8,203,905 downwards.
AATAATTTCTTTGAATTGGTACGTCTACAAGGTTAGATACTTGAACATAACGATACCAATCTTCAACACCTATAACATAATAAATTCCATGATTATCGCATACCACATCTAGAAGTCGACGTAGTTCACATAAAAAACAGCTTTAATTGCTTAACTCATTCGTCCCGTAACCACATAATTCACGTTAAACCGCTTTCACACTTAAACATCGCTCCGACATCAGACCCACGAAGCAACTCTGTAATAAATACTAATTACTAGTAAAATAACAAACGATAACATCGCGACCGAAATTTTTAACATTATAAACGCGGCATCGGTAAAAACGCAGTCGTTACCATACATACTAAATCTTGCGTGACGCGTAATGGTCTTATGGAGTTTATTTATCGTCGTCGGTCGTTTCGAGTGAACCGTTTAATAAATATTATCACACTTTAAGTCGTCAACAAACGTGAGAAGATAGCCGTTGACCCGGTTCGTGATATTTGTCTCATTTCGGGGATTAAAAGTGATCGCTGTTGAACGGCAACGCCTTCTGTTTGTTCAATCTGTCTTTACAATAAACATCGGGGGTTGGTTTACGCGCGTCTTTCGTACGAACATCTCGTATAATTAGAGCCGGTTCAAAATGGCTTTGCTTTTCGAGTGTTCTCGAATGACAAAAGAGGACTTATAACAGCATGTAAAGAAGGGATCTTTGCCTAATTCTAAAGGCGGTTCAATGACATCTCAAACGTTACTGCGTTTGTGGAAGGTAATGTTTTTTAAATTCGTATCCGGTCCTACTTATGAGCTTTTTAAAAGATTTAAAGGTAAAAAAATAAACTGCACGTGGATTTTGAACAGAAAACCTGAGTGCTTTTGATCCAAGCATTCATTCCAAATTAAATCTATCCAACAGGAAACACATGTCTCACTTGAAAACCGAAAAGTCCAATAATACTAGTTAATGAAAAAAAGTATGCACTACCGAATAAAAAATAAACAAGCGAACAATGAGTTTATTTCTGAAACAAACACATTTATAACAACACAACAATGAAGTAACAAAGTCGTTAGTAGGACAACATCTTGGCGGGGTTCCCACATTTGCCACCACATGGCTCGCATTGAAACATATCTCCTACACTGCAGCCTACTTTCAATAAATCCGGATTATCATTTATTTAAGCATACCCTGGCACGAACACCACCTAATGGACTTTAAAAATGTTTTATATTACTTTGTCACAAGGTTTATAATACAATAAATGGTAACAAATGTGCAACCGTGCTCCGGTACCGTGCTTTCAGCCAGTAGGAAGTGCGTGTTATTGCAGCTTATGTTTCGTAGTCGCCCGCTGAGATATTCGAAGCACCCGTCCATTTTTTGTGACAGACCAACCGAGTGCCATAAATAATAGGTAGGGGTTCCCGAACCAAAGAGCTTTGTAATAAATTCGATGCTCTTTTTGGTAGCAAAGGAACGGGCCATGATTGAATTATGGTGATGCGTTAAGCCAGCAAACTCGGCTGGAATTCCAAGTTTTTATTTCCTTTACATTTGGCGCTAAGCCCCGCTCACTGCATTCGTGTCATTACATTCATATTCGTCGAAGTCTCTTCTTTATTCAGTCAATACAATAAGTTTATTTTGCTACACACTCACTCATCCTGTGTGGAGTCTCGTATCAAGTTACTACGCCCGACCATTTGAAAAAGACAACACACAGATGGTAGGTACCTACATCCGTATTAGCTTTCTCTTAAAACAGAAGACATTTAAATCACATGAGACCGTCGATATTTCCTTCCCTTAGTAAAACAAAGGTATTTGTGTGAGGCGGTCCGTTCTAAACTAAGATAGATTAGTGTTAGTCGCTGTGGACGACGCGACACAACACGACCGGCGCGGACTATGTCGGAGATTTATTCTGTTTACTTGCTTTCAGCTATTAAAGTCAACTTAAGCAGAATCAAGTTTTCGTAGAATATTATATTTTCTAAAAACACATTGAATAAATTAAACGAACAAGATCTTTAAGATGATGCCACAGTAATGCGCTTTGGGAATCATATCTCTTTAAGAAATTTTACGCCTGGTACGCATACCCAACTGAATTATGAAATCTGTGATATATGTATCAGAGATATTTAAACGACCTTTCACTTTAAGATACCTGTCAGTGTTTGAGTTGTGTTTGTCGTGTGAGAGCCGGTATAGTGTTACCGTTGTATACTCGGTGGCGCATACGCCGGCCGGCCGGCGAGCGCGGCCCGCACGTCGCGAGAGCCTCTCAAGTTACCCCCGGATAAGTCAATCATTGGAACGTCCACATTTACCCAAAATAAAACACCGTCGAATGTTACGTGTGGCGCTCCGCCGGCGGCATAATGTGAAGCGACAGCCGACATGTTTTGTGCGAGAAAATAAAAATGATGGCGCGCAGACCTAAATAGATCACTATCCGTGCTTTAGCTAAACGCTTTTGTCTATTTTATAACCGGCGTCGCATCTCTCTATTTTCCTTTTATTTTCGTGTAACGTATTAGTTTTTCCGACAACTATTCGTATCTCACGGAAATTGTTCTGCCACACATGTTTACGATGAAACGGCCGCTGCCCTTTATTAAAACGAGTGCTCTTATTTAACTGTTAAACTGTTGAAAAGGAAGTAATTGGACAAGTGTTAGCGTAGTCAAAACCGGGCGGCGAGGTCCAATTTCCTGCTCCAGCCGCAGTCTTCGACGAGCAAATAGCTCTTTGCAAATCAAACAAGGGACCGTCTGGCGAATCCACATATCAACTTCGCATTGTTTCTCTCCCATCATTCGGGGCTAACCAGAGGCGTTTTCGATTATCCGCCCTCCGGAGAACAAAGCCTGCGACCGCAGAACCAAGTCAATTACATAGTTCAACAACTCAGCCCTTATAACTTTCATGGGCTACCACCGGAATACAGAAAAGGGTATCTGTTTTCAATACACTGGTCGAGCGATGCGATTGACCCTTTCGAGTGTCCGCATTGACTTTTAAATTACTAATCCCGCGGGGGCAAACAGAAAAAGCGCCTCCGGGTTCGCTTGTTTACATGGTCGAGTGTACTTGCATATCTTCATTAGCTGATGTTACTCCGCTCGGCCTGCTTGCTCAACACTCGTCCGCCGACCAACTCCCGACCGACTTCTCTACCTGGGAACTTTCATTACAATTCTTTCATTTCTAAACGCTCCTCGAATTTTGATGACACCATAGAACTGATGGCTCTCTCTGAATAAATTACCTTATCACAATTAAATTACATAAACAGCGCATTATGCATACACATGCGCACTAATTTGATGTGTATCTTAACAAAACACACGCATAATGAATTTAACATTCTTTCACATCGTTCGAGTTCGGGTGTATGGTGCATAATTCGTTTCCCGGAAATAATTTAACTTGCCAACTGCCATTTTAGATACATATAGAATAAGGAATGCCTTAGGGACTTATTAATGTTTATCTAAACATCAGAATAATAATGCGTTGGACGGGAGAGTGAGCGATGCCCGCCCGTGGAGAACCAGCCATGCGCGCCCATTCCTACTCCTGCCTGTATAGTAGGTACCGCTGCTTTTTCTACGTCAGATACAAACATTCTACCCTTTCAACCCAAATGAATTACTTAATTTTTCTATATTGGGTCTGTGCCCAACGATACTCGATGTCGAAATAAATTAGCGTTGTCCATTGTTATGCGCTATAAAGGAAGCGATGCTGTGAATTGGATTTGAGTGGTTTTGCGGTCCGTGAACACAGGGTGATATTATTATTTCGGCAAACATTTGTTAATTGCTAAATGCTTTAAATATAAATCAGACAAATTGGGCATTCTACCGTGAAAATGACTATTCGTTTTAATGATAGCAATAAGAGAAATTGGGAAAGAAGCATTAGACAAAGGCGGGCGAGGTTAATCACCGTTATAATGAAGAGCATCATAATATCAATTAGAAGTTTTATATTGTACTGATGCAATAGCGGCATATGATCTGAATAAAACATTAAACATTATTAATGCGAGTGTTACCATCGGCTGTAATACGAGTACGCCGCTCTCAAATGTATTCTCTTTCGCTCCACTGCTTATTAATGAGATGAGATTGTTAATAACGACTACGGACGTAAAATAAAAAATAACGATTAACTGTGTTAAACTAGCGTAACCGATCGGAATTCGGCGCGCCAGTTTTGGTCCGCCATTGTACTCCAAATAATAGAACTGTTTATGTTTGGGTAGATTTTTTTGGTAGAAAAAAAGTTTAATAATCGTCACGTCTACCTGGCTGGTTAGACCATCCATCACGCGATATAACGAGAAATATTATCCGTTTTTATTATCCTTCTAGGAAAATACGTTTTGCTACGAAACGGAGGCTGGAATCTTTATTTGCAAACATTGTTAGTTTCAATTATTATAATTGACTTGTCAGATTTTTTCTGTGTGGACACAAAATAAGCTGACAAGGTGATTAAATTTATTTAAAATGTATACAGGTAACGTCCTTTCTGTGACCATGAATAAAATACTTTTTACACAGCCATAAAATATATTAACTCATCGCTGCTTCAAAATCGAGAACAAAGCATGCGACAGCGAACTTTTCACTGTACATTGTTGCAACAAAATCTGACAAGCCTTATGTTTTGGGAGTAAGGTTGAAAATTGAATGTGTTATAGTTTTGACATGTGCATACAATGTTTGGAGGTCCAATATGCAGATTAGTGGAGGGATAGTTGTCCGCGCCGCCCAACGCGCCACGTTTCGATTCACGGAACACACGTGGGCCCTTTGAAATTATCATTGTTTAGCTTGTACACTCGCCGAGATCATTGTACCAGGGATAAACCGCAGCTAAAATTTACTTTATTAACATAAAGATTTACATCGTATAAATTTAAAAGTACACGCAGTATATTTATCAATTTAAATATCGTAAATGATGTTGGAATTAATTCAGGACATTTTATTTGTCGTAAATCGCATACAGAAACGTGATGTTCGTCTACTTTTTATTTTATTACAATTCGTGCATAATAGTTTTCAACTTCGTATTTTTTTCTTTTCATATTCTGAACTTTGCCAGTCTCTCTCGTGCTAGTTGTAATGAGTTGTTATATTTCTCTTGGGCGCAAAACAAATAAGTGCAACTACTAAACTTATACAGTGCAATCCTCGAATTGGCTTGAAACTTCTAGAGGTATAGTAAAGCAATACGAATTCCCCAGTCATTATGTTCGCAACAGTCGTAACCTTAACGAAGTTTGAAAGAATCTAATCAAAACCAAAGTCAGTACGGTAAAGGAGCCACAAAAAGTTATAAGGCCACTTAAATGTATTACAAAAGATTAGCTACAGAAGGCAACATATATAGCTTTTATTCAGCAATAGAATATGTAAGTTATACAGGGTATAAACGAAATCATGTAATTCCTTCAAATCTCGTGATGTAGTGCTAAAATAGATTAACCATGCACGGGATACATTTGGATTAAAAACAAAAATTACAAGAAGTAAACATGTGTTCTTAACGTGAGACATTTTAGCGCCCCGAGTTAAATGACCGCGCGGCGAGCGATAGCTGCGCAATTTGCTCGGGGCGCTAAAATGCCTCAGGTTAAGAACACATGTTTACTTCTAAAAAATTTTTTTATTGAATCCAAAACTATCCCGTGCAGGGTTTATCTATGTCAACGGTTTATACAATCAAACAACACTTGCAACAATCATACAATACTTACAATCAAAGAAAATTCGTTGATGCTAAAGAATGGCAAAAGAAAAAATACGATCTTAACCTCATTTTTGCCACTAAGGAAAGTGCATTAGCAAGCCATAAGTCGACAACAATATATATACATACTATACACAATAATGGTAAGTACACTTATGTTAAGCAGGCATAATAAACTTGACTGTATAAACAAGTTGAACACGATTCTTATCGTGGGCAAAGTGCCAGATTCAAATGAAATTTTTAACTCTAAACAGTGAGTGCCAAATAAATGTGTGAGTACATACAAACAAGTGGTTTATGCTAATATGAAAGAGTTTTTATAGAACATCAAGTATGTTATTAAGTAGTGGAATGTTTGATGTTAAGATTTGAAGTGACAATAGCTGCAGTTAAAACTTTGACTGACAGTCAAGTAGTTGTACTTTCAGGTTGACTACGAACTAAAATTAAAGTAAACAATTAGCATTAGATACATAATTCTTAATAAAGAAACACAAATTAACATTTCCATTGAATTATTTAGTTTAAAAAATGTATCCTTTCCAATATAATTCATCATTATAATTTAACTTTTTAATGGTATTGCAAAAACATAATATGTATCAGGTTTAATAAAATACAGATTCTGTTTATACAATAAAGTATAATAATAATATTGCCACACTAGCTCTCATAATCTTTATAATTAATCCTATAAACATAATGAATGCTTACAATAGCGATGACAACGCTGAGAAAATTTCAAAAGTACTAACAACACATTTCATTCTTTATAGTTTTTACAAAGTACATTATTCCTATCAATTAATTCACAAGTTGTATTAAATCAACACCTATGTATAAAATGTATTACATTAACTTTTAAATAAATGTGCATATCATTAGAGCAGTAAGAGATACAACCGAGTGTGTGGTCCCGCTAAAGTATTCCACGTGCACTCCTCCCTTTTTCATTCGAAAACATTTTATTCCTATTAAATCAATGGGCTACAAGATCCAACGCGTGTGGAGCATTTAAGTCATTAGAGTCGTTAGCGGAAGGCTTCAAATTCGGTACGGTGCCTTTAATTAATTAATAGCTATTAACCAAATGATAGTTATTATCCAGATTGTTGAAGGACAGCCGTGCCTAATCCAACAGTGTTATAATACGACCATTTCGATTAAAACCTACAAAGTTATTAGTTTCGTCATTCACTTTGGATTACACCATTTATCTTAGTTTATCTGGTTATGTATTTAGATCGAGACCATTACTTTGTATAAACTATAAACTTATCATTTTAGCACGCGTTAGACTTCCTGGTTTGAAGTCATTTGAATATCCAATTAGAGGTAACTGGCATATTTACCAAAAGTATCTCTAAGAAGTACTGAATAGATTATGCAAAAGAAAAATAAAGTGTAATAAAACCGGTATTCATCTTGCAAACTGTTTCAACGGCGAGAAATTAGCAAAAATTACTATCTACATCAAGCTTTCATGAATTTTCTTGTTCTCTTCCTTCCATCTCTTTCGATTCCATACTAATGTTGATGTGTAAAAGAGATAGCAACACAAAATACACTCAATGTCTCGAAGTTTGTTCGTAACAACGCCTCCGCGTTTCCTCTCGACTCAATGTTGCCTAGTGATTTAAATTCATTTGTTTTTCTTTGAAGCATGTTCAATAAAGGTTAGTACATCGTAATGTGATGACTCGGCACAATCAAATGGATCTTTTACACGATTAGAATGACTATTGTTTATTTTTCTTCGAACACCTGGAGTACAAGAATGTCTTTCTCTTAACCACAATAGATCTCCTAAAATCGTATATTGTACTATTTCATGTGCTAATAGAAAGATTTATAGTCATAACTCTTGAAATAAGAAACTTTTTTACAGACTAATGAGTTGTTCAAATATTTTTTTCCGCTCAAGAAGTGAGTCCTTTTTTCAAAGGAATTATGAAGCTACGGACGAAACTTTTCTTCAAAGTTATATCTGGATCCTCCAAAGGATTTGTACACAAAGAGAATAAACTTCACAAGCGTTTCCATTTTCCGCCGTTCCGAAATACCTTAATTGAAAATTAATTAGAATACATTACTAAAGTGACTTAGAAAGATCGCTTAGAAACAAAGTAAGTAATGTAAGTACAATGTGTTACAGATAGTATCGAGTAACGAACTATGCTAATACGAATATAATGGGTAAGAAAACAATACTCGAGTACCTTACACTTAATAGAATTCCTAAGTAATATCAAGCGGTGCTCCATCAATCATCCGAGATATCGGATATGATCTTATCTGAAATGAAACTCATCATTTATAGATCTGTCCGTCGGCACTGTCCGAATGTTATTAATAGATTTCTATCTGGTCATCAACTGAATCTGGTAACGGTAATCCCGGTCATTTTGTCGGTCGACTGGTATCGGTAACAAATTATTGCTCTTAGTCATTGCTTCGCTTCACTAGTCATATGTGGAGCGAAGTGCGTTGTCGGCAAATGGAATTATGGACTTTCTTCCGTCTGTCTAATTTCTTGCAAGGCAACGGCAAATCAACGAAGTTTCAAAATTGAATCAATGATAAAAGCTATATAGTTTTTATGACGCATCTCTAATCTTTAGGCATTTGTATTACTATAATTTTATTATACGTTCGTCAATTTACTCTTAATAAAGATAATCTTTATGTTAATGCGCCTTTAACCTGGACTTAAAATATTCGGAGAATTATCATTTTCAATTTTAATACCGCGTAACGCAGTCACAGACAGCACAATGTAATATATTAATAACTTATCAATAAAACAGCTATAAAACTTATTAAACATAAAAAAATATCTAAAAAAGAAAATAATAAAAAAGTAGCCAGGTTACTTTTAGATAACAAAATAGCGGTATAATAGGATAAGGTTAAGGTAATTTGAGCTTTGGTCCTAAGTGGCGCGGTTGTAAGCCAGTAAAATGTTACGACGCTGCATTAACGGCTAATAATTCGTATAGTGACGATTTCGAAACGTCACTATCCGGACATTCCGTGAGATGTAAGATTAGTGTTACTGACAACGACGATAACTTAAAAACTTTTTTCTTGTATTACGATTATCGCATCCGAGAGTAGTACCGCCTTGATGGGAGAGTAAGATAAAAAGAAATCTTGTCAATACCATTATACTTGTACCAACTTGGACTTACTTAACAAGATTGTAGGTTCGTATACGATAATGTTTTTTTGTTTTATTAGTTTTATTATGTCTTACATGAATTTCTCTTGTATCTTATTGATTAGATGCGTAGACAGTTGTTCTGCTTAATAGCGTAATCAGAATCTTTTTATTTATTGTTGTAATAATGTTATACATGGAGTTTTTGACTACATCTAGGTATTGTTTTCTTTCTATTTATTTCTCTCACTTTTTATACGTTACTCTGCCCTTTTATTAAATTTATTGACCTTGACAAAATAGTTGTTCTGGATATGGGCGGTTTTGCATGTGAAGATTTGTGTCCGTAAACCTACCAACGATACAGAAGAAATAATAGAGTGGGGAAGGTTTAAAAAAACATTTGAAAAACGTTGATAGATCTTCAATAAATAAAGATGTCCCGTTCTATTATTTAAGCTAAATGCAATAAAAAGAATAAGGGCTGGGCGTTATCAACCCCTACATATAAATACTTAGAAACTACCATTCATGTCATTTAAAAATACTATTAAATACAAACTGTCGTACTGGGACCAATAAATATCCAACTGCATTCAGAATCCCCTATTCGTATAACTATATAACTTTAGGACCAATCTCATTCTAATGGCGTGCAAAAAAGAACTTTTGTTTGCCTAATATGTCGAGTCATTACTCTCTATTGTAACCTAAACTAAACTTTTGGGGTATTCAATAATATAACTTTAAAATTTAGTCAAACTCGAAGCGGTTTATTTTGTAACTTTAACTAATGATTCATCTTTTGTTAACTAGTTGTAATAATGGAATAGTTTCTTAGTATATGTGGTTGTATTTTGCAGCAAAGAAGGAAATAAAGCCTCATTTAAAAAAAAATTGTAATCGTGGAACGCCTGGCTGATGTGAACAGTCAAAAATAATTTTGTAAAAAAAAACTAGCCGAATCAAACCGAAGAGAGCCGATGAGTTACGAAGGTCTGCCGTCGTGTGTCTGCCATCGCGAGCGTCGCCACGCTACAGCCGCTCTCACACCTGTAGGTACCACCGCATTAGATGTTTAACATCAAAAATTAAAAAAAAGATCGCTTATCCTATCTTAAGCGTATTATACGTAAGAACCCGCTGCATAAACATGAATTTTGAATCTGGAATATAATTGTAATCGGTCGATTTAAATTAAGAATCATTCTAATAAAAACAATTGAATCGGCCATCTTATTTTCAGGTAAACTCCTCGAAAATGACAAGGAGTCACCTCTCTATTTGTCTGTCATTCCAATCAAGAGCCTGACGTTAGAAATAAACAAAGTATCATTATAATAACAAGTCACAAGTAGTTCTCATGACTTGTCACACGTTTATCCCCAGGCAATTTACATAACACCTCACCGCATCATAGTGGACTGCCCATATTAATAGGTTTACACAGTCAAATGCACCCTATTGAGCATTCTCAAACACGCCTTGCGGACTAACGCTTATACAAATATATTCAGCAGGTGTTCACGTATTTACATACAATTTACGAAGGCATACAGACGATAAGTTGGTATTTAGCATTAGATCCGGTGCGATCGGTTCTAGGCCTTTGTGGTATTATAATGACTATAACCTGCTGTAATGTAACCATGCATTAAGAGAACTAACATACATAACATCACGCCTGTATTCCCCGAAGGGTTGGGCAGAGGTGTATAGTAACAGCCTCATTTCGACGTTATGTTAAAGTCCCATGTAATAGGGAGCGAGCCTATTGCCATCAATCGGGCATGAATCCAAACTCTGGGCTGGTACTGAGGAATTCCAAACGGACAAACCCAAAAAAACATTGCCTGACCTGGGGATCGAACACAGGACCTCACGATCAGTAGTCGCGTTTACCACTACTAGACCCAACGAGGCAGAATTAGTCTGTTAGAAATGCATTTGCATATCTCCGTTGTCATGCATGCTAATCGGTACAATAGTAATCGATTTTAACAACATACTTCATTAATGTTAACCTACGCTTAATCTGAATTTTATTCGCGAAATCGATGATGTCTGTGGACTAAAACTCGATTTAAGTAAAGCTTATAATACGGAAACATACGCATAAATAAAACATAAATGAAAAAATTCTAAACGTTTGCAAACATTTCCATAAAACCTCGTTTAAAGGGCAGACAATAGCTACTAGTTAAAATAAATTGTCTAGATGTAGACGACATTCGCATCGAATACATTAACGTTCATATTTTAAGACTACTTCGCGAAAAACCTAAAGCCTTCATTTTATATTCTGTGCCTTTTATTCAAATACACGCATACTACGTTTCGGAAGATGTTTTATTTCGCTCTCAACCTGTATTTCAAAGATAAGTAGGCTAAAAATATGAGTTACCATATCTACTTAAAGACGATTTCTGAAAGCACTTATTCTTGTGTGGGTAAATGCGAAATACGGACCAAAAAAGAAGCTTTAATTTCCCTATTAAAAGAGTGAATTTCTAAAGTGCAATTTCTTTTAAGAAACATTATAATTCAATGCAGTAATGACGATGATAAAGATACCGATCATAAAGCGAAAACTTTAATTAAGCTCTCTGCATATGCTCAGGCACAGCATAATTAATACATTTGCCTTCTCATCATATTTCAAAACAAATAGACTCATCACGAATCGCACTAGAAGATCGTCAATTTGCATGAACATCACTAATCGTCGAAGTGAACGTACAGAGCACAGGAAACGTTAGACAAACAAAGCACAATGAATTGTGGGCCACCCTCAGACGATGCCGCCGCCCGCGAGCGATCGTGACGGTAACTGCCTACTGCATCGGGGTTAGGGTGCAGTGTTAGTGCTAGCGAATAGCGAGTGTCAGTAGAAATGAAAAGGTTGAAGCATTCAGAATTCAGTGTTTAGATAAAGAAATTTAAATTAATATATTTTTAGATGACTGGGCTAATTTTTCCTGCATATAAATGTATTTTTCTGCTCCAAAACCAATGCCTTAGAATTTATAGGGTAATAATAATCAATTCGAAGAGAATAAATAAAAATAAAAGACAAGAATAAGTGACCAAATATCTACAGATTTTATTTTTAGTGTTCCACTTTGGTTCGAAATTCGATTCCAATTTCCATTGATGAATATTCATCTTATTGATAAATAAATTGAGCGGGTCAATTGTTGGCTAATTTAGTGTAAGCATTTAAAAATATTTGCCTCTGTTGGCCAACTGACAAGAAAATCTAGAATAAAGTAGAGTGAAACACAGTTACAATGAAATTGAAACTCATCGTTTCATTCTAAACAATTACTTAAGGAACTTAAGCAACGCTTCAACCACGACCGCACTTAGGGCATTGTGCTTATAAGAATGATTATGAAATTACGGAGTACGACAAATGAATAGTCAGAAGATTCAGTGAAATTATGAGATCATCTAGGTTTGGTTATTTGTTATTAACCATATTACATAGCCGTAGGAATATTATGATAACTAGTTATGTTATGCAGCTTACAAATCTAGCCAACGAAAGCCAGTGAACGGGGCTCGATACCGCTAAAAACTGAATGAAAACGGACGTCCAAAAAAAAATTTATGACGAATGTTTGTTGGATTTTGTTGACATTCGTTGGCTAGATATGTAAGCTGTATTAAAATAATACATCTCTATAGTAAATTCTTACGATTTAAAATAACATAACATACCATAATGTCACGCCTTGTACTCCCCGTAGGGTACAGCAGAGGTGATTTTAGTACACCCTCGTTTCGCCATTTATGTTTAAGCCCCATTTAATAGGAAGCGAGCCTATTGCCATTAACCGGGCACAAATCCAGACTTCGGGCTGCTACTGAGAAATTCTTAATGGAAAACCCAATAACATTTTGCTCGACCTGAGGATCGAAATCGAACCCAGGACCGCAAGCTCAGTAGACGCGTTTGCGGTCTCTAGACCAACAAGGCAGTCAAATATATAATTCTGTATACTGTGGTAATATACCCACTTATCGAAAATCTAGAAAATAAACATAAAAATGTTAATACAGCACTTAGGCATGACCAAAAACGAACGCTCAATAAGTAAATACATAGTTTGTTTTTATTTACAAAACCATGACGACTTTAAAACTAAATATTGATTAGTAATAAAATCCCAATAACCAATTTTATACTGTTTATCTTACATTAGATCATGTTCTTATCAAAGATCAAGCATAAACTTAGTCGTTTTCAATAAAACATTAAGTAGGTAATAAAAATTGGTGCGTATTTCGTAAATTCTAATGCTAGATGAGAACATGTTATACGAGTACGTAATATAGGGGGATTGTAAATTAATATTAGGGAATAAGCAAACATTTGCAGCCTCCGCGGTTCACTTGTTAACAATCAACTCCCTGTGGTAGGTAAGCCCGGGGCGGTTCGCGAATCGCGAATCGCTGTCACTAGCGGCCCAACTCAAACTCACGTAAAGTTTTATACCCACCCGCTGATATCTCGACCGATGTGCTTGGAATATCAATATGAGGCGCAAACTATAAATGAAATACCGCACAAAGCGAATTGTTTGGTTTCCATGTTTAAAGAAATTGACTCTATCAATATTTAATACCGCATTATACAAAATGCTTGCCCTTATGGAAACCCAATATTAAAATTCCTGCAGTTTTGACATGAATACTGATAGTTAAACTATTTCTAAGTTTTTGTTATAATGTATATCTATACTTCTATATTAATATTATAAAGAGGAAAGATTTGTATTTTTGGATTTTTGTATTTTTGTATGTAACGAATAAACTTAAAAACTAATGGACCGATTTCAAAAATTCTTTTGCCGTTAGAAAGCTACATTATCACTGAGTAACATAGGCTATGGGCGGAGCCGTGAGGATACAACTAGTGTATAATAAGTTACAGCAATTACCAACCACGCGGATCATAGGATTTGCGAGGTAAAGCTGCGCTTGCCGCGGTCAGTTCGTGGATAGGTTACCGTTCGTTACACATCGAGACCCCTCCGTGCCTCAAAGAGCACCTTAAACAGTCGGTTCCGGGTGTCATTCGAATACCTATGACAGTCGTTACGGGAAGTCAGAAGTACGAAAAGTCCGACAACTAGTCTAACCTTAGGATATCGGCATTGCTCAGGAACTGGGTTGCAGAGGTCTGATGGCACTTGCTTCGTGTAAAATACTCAGCCGCATCTGGTTAGACTGGAAGCTGATCAACATAGTTGGAAAAAAGCTAGACAGAACGAACGTATGGTAAGTTACGGCGTACCTACCATAGATAAATTCACCTAGAAAAATAACGTGGAACTTGCGTTGGCGTTCATAAATTTCATTATCGTTGTTATTAGCTTTATTATTGCGGAGAGGACGCCTTTATTGTGCTGTAAATATTTTATTCGACGGCGACGATAAGAGTTATCCACAGATAAAGCAAATTGATCGGGAAATAGACACTAGAGTTTTGGTGAGTTTACGAGATAAGTGGGCGGGTTTAATTGATACCATGAGATTGTGCAAACGACGCCATACATAAATTAATATTTAACGTCCCTGTTTAGCGGTCTAATGCATAATTATACAGATAAACTCGCGAGCGCGTCGGTCACAATGAAAAGGTGTACATAATAACCTCTAATTTGAATCAACTATGTATTTAGTATTGTACGTACATTGACATAAGCGTGAGCCAACATTATCAAATATCCAATATTGTCTTGAACATGTTAGAGCTATGATTAGAAAAATGTAAAGTACCAAAATCAATATAGGTACTTACCTAGTTATGTTTAACTAACTGAAGTGAAGGTAATTCCCTCAAATTTACCTCTACATTAGTCCAATCACGAAGTGGCAGGGAGCGTTTCTCCGCAACTTTGCTACAGCCATAAAACATAACATAAAGACGAGAACCCATATTTTCCTTTATCTAAACATTAATATTCCCCCTTCAGTCGAGAGTGCACACGGTGCGCGCGTCTTTTTATTAAGATTTAATTAAACATTCGTTAACGGGCGCGTTTGTCGCTCGTGCGTACGATTATGAACAATCCCGCGCTATTTACACTAACTCGCTCCGTATTGCATGATAATAAAAAGCCTCATTAAATCTGCCTTAACTCTAATAGTAGGTTATCGAGCATCTTATGTTTTATTCAGTAGAGATTAGTGGCGGGTGCGCCGGGCCGCGCGTGCCTGCTAGGATTTTTCTTAATGTTAATATCCTACACAGTACCTATTTCAATATGAAAATCGGCTCAAATTGAGCGCCGCGGGGATGCCAGCCACTGTTCAAACAAAATTATTAAAGTGTCTGATGTTGATTAATTAATCGTAGAATTGATTTCGGGTGCCCGGCTCACCTCTAGCAAGTTCAATTTATTTGTGAAATTTTGTGTAATAGGTACAATCACAAAATTGTTCATAATATTTTAGGTAATTTGATAAAGTTTGCAAATTGCTCGGCTCGAATAAAATTGTAAATTATATTAATTGTATTCAGGCTATAACGAGTTAAAAATAAACTGATAGTTTTTGATTGAAAACTTAAAAGGTATTAATTAATTATATAACTAATTTATTTCAAAAACGAATATTATCCATATTATACAAGATTAGTCAGAAAGGGGGTACTAAGCCGAAAGGGTGTTAAAGTACCCATAATAAGGGATAACTTTCTACAACTTTCCCCAAAACTCGATAGTTTAAGAGAAATAGCTTTTCAAAGATTTCGTAAAAAATATGCTAAAATCTATCTGTCCATAACTATGATCAGCTGTTATTACAATTTAGGTCATATTTGGGGTCACGGATTAGAAAATTAATTATCTGAATTCATAACTAACGGAGGTATGGTTTTTATTTTTGAAAAAACTAAAATAAAAATCTTTTTACAAGCAAATAAAAATTATCGTTTTTTTAAATTTTAACACTTGCTTTAAAATATTCATCAGTGATACTTTAGGTAGCCCGCGGCTTAGTACTCCCTTTCCGACTAACCTTGTATAGTGAATAATTTTGAAATTAAATTGTATACAACCTACTTTAGTAGGTTTGCTACATAATAATTATACAAACTGTTATATAAAACAACTAACAGATGACTATAGAAACGTACGCATATCAATGTTGATTTTACATTATCGAACCGCCTATTATCGAAAATACGGAACAATTTCACGAACATAAACTAGTTGTGGTTTGTAACATCAAACTAGATATATCAGTTTAGCGGAGGAACGCTAAAAACATTTAATTACTTACCATTATGCACGTAAAGCGTAACCGAGTATGTACAGATTATAAAATATGAGATGTAAAATTGTTGTGGAATTCGGTATTACAAAAGGACGGAGCGGCTGCGGACCTCGGCCGGTTCGAATCGATGCTCGCTTGACGGGCAGCTGCAGAGTGAAATTATGAGCATTTTTATTTCCCGCCGCGCCTCGGACTACACCTGCCTACCTCGGCCGCGATTGACACCTACCCCATTATACACGCACACAAAAAATAACGCAACAATAGACTCCGATCGCAGCCGCATGAGAACTTATTATTAGACCTTTATAAGATAGACCATTCATTTTTACATCTTCATACAATCCTGACCATTAGCTGAGGCGTGTGGGCAGTGGGCTCGAAGCTAAATAAAACTATTGTTGTGCCAAACAAAACCAAGTGAACATCTTCATAAGACGACATCTCAGTCTATTGTTACGAAAGGTTGAGTTCCAGTCGACGGGACGATATTTTAGAGGGGAATTTATTGCCAATTTCAGAAAATGTTTACCGAAAAGTGACTGAATGGTAGGCGAGTGAATTACTTATTGTAATGAAATAAAGGAGGCCCAGATTGAAAGCGTCCGATGAAAGCCGACGTCGCCGGCCTGGAATACTGTTTGATGATAATGATTTATGGCGACAGTAGCACGACACGATTTTAGCGCGTTAATGCTGAGAAAGATAAATGTTTCGTCGTCTTTGTGGGGCTCTGAAAAATAAATGTTTTCATTATTAAGTCACAGTAGATAGGTGACGGAATTTTTAATGCGAAAAAGGCGTTTTAGGTGGCACCCACACAAATATAAGTAGGTACCAAAAAGTAGGTACTACAACAAACATAATTATTTCGAGTACGAGGCGTGGAGCTTTCGCGCCGAGATCTCATAACTGGAGTTAACCGCAGGTGTGAACAAAAACGCGCAACCGCAGAAAAGCCGAACAGACCGCAGGCTCGTTCGCAGTACAATCATCTCGACACGCGTTCTATATTTAGATAATCGCTCAAGACTGGATCAGACACGGTGCAAGGTGCAACGTCTGTCCCCGGCCTCACGCGACATATTACATTGTTACACTTACTGGAAACAACAAAATTACAATGTATCACAAACGTCTTCGAAGAAAAGTCGTAGTACACGAACACGCAACCTAATTAGTACATAATCTGAAATGTACAATGATGGTCATTACTGTAAGAAGGGAATTAAATATAGGCACCGAATGTTCTGTGCTCGATGGTACCGCGTTAATGATTGCGAGTCGTCGCCGTATTCGGGGGCGAAACTGAACCTTCCGGTTATGAGGCGGCGCGCGGCGGGACGAGCGACTTCGTTAGCCGCCGCTCCTGTAATGACTCGCTTAATTCGAGATAATTACGCTTCCAGCAAACGCAAATGTTGGCCACGGAAATTTATCGAGACTAGTCGACAGAACTTCCATGTTACACTTACTCAAACCTACTAAGTGTAGGCTGTTTACTTTCATGTAACAAAATTCCATAAATCAGCGGTCGGCTATAAAATCTTGGCTAAACACACATTTTATTCGATTTTAAGCGCGCACCCTAATTTGTATGCACGAAATAAACGGGCCCTTCCTATCACGAAGTTAAAATTTCCGTCCATATTTTAATAAACAACATTATTCCTCGAAATCACGTGCGCATCAGTCATCCTGTCCAAAATCGCTTCTCTTTAATCAGAAGCGAGTCGAGCGGTTAATATTCGCGATCCGGGAGCGACTCCGCACGACTCGGAGACATCCTGCCATTTTAATATTCTTCGCCAAACAAAGAGTACTCTTTATTCGAAACTTTTCCCCTTTAGGTAGCCAACTTATTGTTTTTTTTTTATGTGAGTGTCGCTTAGACATTCTGTCAGTCAGTTTGGAATAATTCAGATTAAATACACCTACCGCGTGCGGTCGCCCCGTGAATGCTAAGAAGCGGCGCCGCAGTCGCTGGAATTAGAAATGAGTGCGCTCTATGTTTTGTTTTAATAAACTCACATACTTTCCTTTAGAGTAAGAGCTTTTTATTTGATTTGTTCTCCCATACCGAACGAGTTCCAGTAATGTATGACTATTAGGGCTCGCATTAACTTTGTCACACACAAAAAAAAAGAATTCAGTTGAACTCGACGCATGGAGTCGGGTCTGTTAGCATTCATTACTACAAACTAACACGAGTGAAGTTCATAGTACATTCAAAAAATATCAGATGACATCAAACAGAGTATTTGAGCCTGCATTAACGTTCTAAATAAAACAATAATGTTGGAAGACGGACAGATCGATAATGGTGCGTTTGAAATTATACGATATGTCTGTATAAGTGCATATTGCTTAGAAATATTACGTCTAGACTGCAGGAACGTAAGGAGAGCAAAACGAATGCGGGATACGAACTATGCAGCCCGGTCCGGCCTATTGTTAGCGTGATGTGCCGCTGTAAATCCTAACCACCGCCTCTGGCGAATCTCCCTGCACTATAATTACTTAATATAATTATGCCATAAATATTTCTGGCTTTCACGAACAAATTAAAGATGTACATTTATCCTAATTTGTGGCTTTGG
Organism: Amphipyra berbera; assembly: GCA_910594945.2. Lineage (NCBI taxonomy): Eukaryota > Metazoa > Arthropoda > Insecta > Lepidoptera > Noctuidae > Amphipyra > Amphipyra berbera. The sequence goes on along the minus strand of OU343122.1, from coordinate 8,185,091 downwards.
GAACGGCATCCAAATTGGCTATTGTATAACGAATGGCAAAGTTGGTTTGACGGGTACTCTATCATATTTCAGCTTTGAGAATTGTTTTAGTATTCCTCAGGTCCTAGTTATGAGAAATAAATACCTGAGAAAGATGTTCATCGAACCGTTTTAACGCGTGGGATTCAATGATCGCAGAAATGCATAAGTGACAGCTTGACGCCATCACCTACGTACGAGTACCGATAGCAAAGATGAAGATAATCATAAAATATAACACCTGATATAAATCTTTTTATGTATGTACCTCACGTTTTTAATAATCCCTAACATCGTTATAAAAAACGCGAAGCTCGCTGAAATAAATTAATTGTTAATAACTTTAGCGCCAATTATACGACTTTATCAACATCAAAATTACGAGCATCACGTTCGCATACGTGTTCGTGACACACGTGAATTATTTTTCTATTCTGCCGACCTTACTAACACGACATGTGCCGAAAACTACGAATGTCCCGACAATATTTTAATCCAACTCCTCCACATCGCACGTAAGCCTCGATCCATTACTTATTTACTCTAGTGCACGTGCTCAACTTTGATTTCCACTATTTCCTTCACAAAGCAAACGTACTCGGCTTTAAATTATTGATTGTCTCGCGGGAACGTTTATAATTAAATAATTATATGGTACGTACGGCCGTAAGTTCTGACGCCGTAGTTACGATTTAATTAAGATGTATTGTTCATCGAGCTGAGGCGTGACTTTGCTTTTAAAAACTCCTCGCCGCGTTTCACATCACTCCATTAAACATGCGTAAGTAAAGGTACGCCGTACGGCCTTCCGTTATTTAGATAATGTATACTTTTGTATTAAGTTTTGTAAGCCTCGTCAAGAATATGTACACGCTTCATTATTATAGATGGTCGTACATTTTGTTTGTATAAATCACCCCTGCTGTTTAATTTTCCAAGCTTCTTACTCAGCCTGAGACAATTATTAACCTATAAGAGTTAGATTTTATACAAAACGAAATAATGACCGACGTAATAGGATTTCTTGCTTTATTTAAGAAGCATTATAACATTTTAACGTTACTATAAACTAATTTATCGCGGGTAGAGCGCCTGGGAGCACAATAATAAATCTCTTAGATTAAAAATAATATAGTGTACCGTTATTCTTTGAATGAGAGCCCCAGAATTCAGACACGCTTCTTTATTGATTCGATGTTGTGATATTGCGACCCGTTGGGATGCCTATTAATTCTACACAACAATGACTAAGCCCCCAAGCAGCGGCATGTTTTCCATCTCGCAGTCTATATTGTTGTTTATAATTGATTTTTTATTTGTCGAACTGATTGTACGATTAGCTACGAGCACAACACGAAAGAATGTTAAAAAGAGACGGCGAAATCCAATCTAAACTCCGAAGTAAACACCGCGAAAGACGCCCGAGACGAGCCGTAGACAGAAGAAAAACAAAACTCTGAGAACACGATCAATGCTACCGAGGGGCGAAGGCAAGTGAAAAATCAAAACTCCCAGAAAAAAAGGATGAGAATAAACCATAAATTACACCTGCCTCGATGAAATATAAAGCGGAGATATTGTTTAAAAAGTAAGTCCCGGGCGGGTGATTACGGCCGGCAGCTAACCCAGACTTGAAATTCCGATAGTTTTTGCGCCGGTAAAAACTGATATTCCGTTCGGCCGCGTTCTGTCCGTCGTATATTGAGTTAATATCGGTCGTGATTGTGCGGCCGTCCCTTTTATCTGTGCGAGTGTGAGTGAGATGAAGCTTTGTTTCAACGGGGTTGGTTCGAATCGCATTTTATGGTAAGTTGGCGGGCCGGGCAGGTGTACGCGGTGCACCTGCGGCGCGGTCGAGCGAGATGCGATCGCAAGGACGTCGACCCGCCCGTAGCGTCCGTAGCTACACGGACGAGTATCTCAACATAGATAACACCGGCCACATAATTCTGAACAGAAAGCAACATAAATTAACTAATGATACGTGGTGAAGAAACCAGAGCGGGATAAGAACGTTTCCAATGCCAGATCTGCGGTTGAGATAATGGTACTTGTGGCGGCACTGCGTACTGATGCAAAATCGTATCTGTCAGCAAATATCTACTGATACCATGTTGATTCGCGGTAACGCCGAGGAAGGCAATTGCGAGATTAATTCGCATGCCAATATCGGAGATACTACAAGTTCTATTGAAACAGGAATCTTAGTAGGTATTTGTTACGTTGGATCATTGCTGTATCCTGTTATTATTGAGTGAAAAACTTAAAAAAGGTCAGAGTAAAAATGAGAAAGCACCTGCTCCGATGTTTCGAATAAAAAGAATAACATCCTTTCTCAAGGTGGACTCGAGAAAATAATAATAAAAGACAAAACAAGCTAATGAAGTTTACAGAGACAGGTTTCTTAAGGTTTACTAAAGATAGTCATAGTAAAAGCAAAATTATTATATTATTATTAGAAAAGGAACTATATTTTGTTTTATATAATATGTCTGTAGGTAAGTATGTAAGGGGCTCGTGGCTAATTACCAACCACGCAGCTCATACGATTTGCTAGGTTAAGCTGCACTTGCCGCGGTCAGTCACGGGATGGGTGACCGTTCATTACACATCGAGACCCCTACGTGCCTCGGAGAGCACATTAAACAGTCGGTCCCAGGTATCATACGAATACCTATGACAGTCGTTACGGGAAGACAGAAGCTCGAAAGTCTGACAACCGGTCTAACCCTAAGATATCAGCATTGCCTTGTAACTGCGTTGCGGAGATCTGATGGCAGTCGCTTCGTGTAAAATACTGGTATTCAGCCGCATCTGGTTAGACTGGAAGCTGACCCCAACATAGTTGGGAAAAGGATATGTTTTATTGCACGTTATGGTGCGTCCAGACCTGACGAACGCGCCGCGAATGAGCCGCTCGCGAGTCGCGCGGGAACCGCTCGCGAGTCGCGCGGGAACCGCTCGCGAGCTGCGCGCGTGCATTTCACGTTCGTACAAAAACTCGCGCACCGTCCGCGCGTCGCTCGCGCGCAGCTCGCGAGCGGCTCGCGAGCTGCGCATTCGCGGCGCGTTCGTCAGGTCTGGACGCACCATTAGGCGAGGTACACACAGAGAGGGCGAGACGTGGACGGGATGCATATTTTTATGAAATATCGTGAAAAAGACAAGCATTGGACAAACGGCACGGTTTCAGGGTTTAAACGATATTATGTAATTCCTTCAAACCGCGTGATGTACTGCTGACACAGATTAATCCAGCACGGGCTACTTTTGGATTCAATAAAAAAATTATTACAAGTAGAAAACATGTGTTCTTAACGTGAGGCATTTTAGCGCCCCGAGTTAAATGACCGCGCGGCGAGCGATAGCCGCGCAATTCGCTAGGGGCGCTAAAATGCCTCACGTTAAGAACACATGTATACTTTTTGTGAAAAAATAAATATTGTATGCAAAATTATCCCGTGCAGGGTTAATCTATGTCAGCAGTACATCACGAGGTTTGAAGGAATTACATGATTTCGTTTACACCCTGTATATGAACTGCGCCTTAGGATGCTGCACAATATTAAAATGAAGAAAGGTAACGCGATATAATCCGTAAAGTGTGTTTGCATTAAAAGCAAAATTTTTATTAAAAAGTTAAATATCGTCATTTATCATCGTAAATGAAGGGACTGAATATAAACATCATCACCCCTTCTATTCCCTGAAGTGTTCGGCAGAGGTTTTTTAGTACATCCTCGTTTCGCTAGTACTTAATAGGGGGCGAGCCTATTGCTTTTAACCGGGCATAAATCTAGACTCCGGGCCGCTACTGAGAAATTCCTAATGGAAAAATCACAGAAATAATAAAGGAAAAAGTCAATATCACTTTGCCCGACCTGGGGATCGAACCCAGGACCCCATGCTCAGGAGTCGCGCTTGCGATCACTAGACCAACAAGGCAGTCTGAATATAAAATTGCTAATTACAAATCTTCCTCCGAGCCTTTTCCCAACCATGCTGGGGTCAGCTCCCAGTCTAACCAGATGCGGTCGAATACCAGTATATTACACGGGGCGTCTGCCAACAGACCTCCGCAACCCAGTTACTGCATACCGATATCCTAATTTTATACCAGTTTCAGACTTTCGGGCTTCTGACTACCCGTAACGACTGTCGTAGGTATTCGTATGACACCCGGAAACGACGGTTTAAGGTACTCTCCGAGACACGGAGAGGTCTCGGTGTGTAAAGAATAGTCACCCATCCACGTACTGACCGCGGCAAGCGTTGCTTAACCTCGCCAATCGTACGATCCGCGCGGTTGTTAATAAAATAAAAACGCAAATAAAACTAAAAAACAATAGTTACGAAGCTTTTACCTAATTTACATAATATTTAACCATTAATAACATAATTCTAGCCTAATAAAGTTTACTATTGAATACTGTTAAACGTTTTTACATCCTAAATTAATAATAACATAGACCATAAGTCATAATTAACGCGAACAAAAATATTCTCGTCAAAAACAAACCTAGAATTATATGAATATTTAAGTGCTTCGACCGCGCCTTTAGCTTCTAAACAAATAATTCTCTATTATTTTACTTTGAACAATTTAATCATTATTTGTGTTCAGACTTGAAGTTTCATTCTATTACATATAAATACTTGCACGTTTTTATAAAATTGATAGTAGGTACTTGTCTGCAAAGTTTTGAAAGCACCCGAGTCGATATCGTCTGCTAATGCAGTTATAATAAATTAATACTCGAATATACAGGTATACATATATATAAAATTCTATAGCCGTGCGTTAATCTCACAAAAACTCGAAAATGGCTCGACCGATTTGATTTATTTTTTTATATTATTCACCTCAATACTGAGGTGATTTAGGAAAAAACATAAATAGGAAAAAAAATAAAAAATCTAACGAAGTTCACCGGGTAGCTTGTTTATAATAATGATACATATATACATACATATATTCACACCGTTTTCCCATGAGTGTAGGCAGAAACTATAGAGCGCCACATACTTCAATGCGTACAGTCATATTCCTTTCGCATCGTCCACATTCATGCGTCTTGTCATACACGCTACGTTGAGAGTACTACGCACTTGTCCTTTGTGAAAAACATCACCAATAACATCGATATCTATAATAATAATATTTAAATAGAAACATTTCTGAAACAATTTTTAATTATTCTTCTTTTAATAAGACACACAATTAGGTCTCGTAACATTTCAAAGTTAAACTTCGGTAGGTACGTGTTATCAAAAACCCACATTATAATTACACATCAAACTATTGGCAATTAATTATTAATTAATAACGATCCTGTTGTCATTAATTACATAAAACATTCATTTGGTAGCACATTTGATAACATTTATTCGATGTGTTACGTAAACCACATTATTTGTATATTAGGTAATAAATTATTTATTTATGAACTTTGCTTACCAAAATTTTGGTTTCGGTATAAATATTATATGCAGCTTACCTGAAAACAGATGAAATACAAACGTTAATTATTATTATTCTTCTTATACAAAAATCATCATATTGAATCTATGGAATTAATGAGTACTAATTGAATCAAACACTTTAAAATAAGAATGACATTCATTGACGTAGATACACATCATGGCGCCTCGCGGCAGTGTTCAAAAATGTCCGAACCGAATGTAAACCAATGCCCGGTTTCTATAATTAAAAATGACCAACAGTAGCATTTTTTATTGCCAAACTAGGCAAATAAATAGCTACTTCCATATGGGAGGGTTTACTATGCAAAGCTATGAGGTCTTTACTTCATTATTGGTAAAGATACAAGAGCCTCAATTTTAACCAATAACGCTCGGTAAATAAGGATTAGACCATAAAACGCAAAAAAAGTAAATGAATCGCGTCTCTCTTTTCAAATATTGTTGCAAGCTATTAGGCATTGAGACGACGACATAAAATTCAAATTAGTTTGTTGATATTTCAAGTTATGTAAACTCAGAACACTTTTATCGTAAATTTTGTAATAGATCCTTAGTCCATGTTTCTATGTCAATGATGACAATATTTGCTTTTGGTGGAATACATCAGTAGATTGTATCACATTTAAAAGTACTATGCGAGCCAAACCGTAAGCAAAAACTAGATATAAAATAAAAATATACCGCATAGCAGCAGCTTATCTTGCTCAACTTATAAAATTCAGCTGTAGGGAAACGGGTTATGAGTTTGTCCTTAGACGATGGGCTAGCAACATGCTACTTGTGCAAGGTAAACCTATAAACCCTACTTGTTATGGCCGGACGTGTTTCTAGACGACAACAAAGTCAAAATAGTACGAGTATGAAGGTCTGTACCTACTACCCTAAAGGAAACAGAGTTAACCAAATATTTCAAATAAGTAATTCTCTAATATAAAAATTCACGTTTCAAAAAAGAACCCAAAAAGCTTTAAAATGTAATGTCATTAATTTAAAAATTATTTTTCTCTTATGGTAAAGGATGTTCTATTTTTAAATAAAAGTGTAAATGACCTAATTAAAAGTAAAAGTCGCAATTTTATTACTGTTTTAGATTGATATAAGAGTGTAACGGCATAGACGGCTGATCGAGGTCAGTTTGAGTTAGCAGAGGGGGATCTTTTGCAACAGATTCCTATATAAGAAAAAAATGGGTCAGATAGCTAATCCCTCTCCGCTACCGTTCTGAACTGGGCCAATATTGCCTTCTGTTTGATGCCCTTAAATTTTGCAGCAATAAAATTCACAGACGTACTCTACACAATATTTGCAACTTTGTATATATATTTTTATTGATCGTTTATTTACATTATTTATTCAGATAATATCATGTTAAGCGTGTATAATATGAATTTACTTGTACTAGAGTAGAGTACTTAATTTAATATATATATATATATATATATACCTTTTATTTTTTTTACACCACAAACTACTCCTCTTTTATATTGCAAACTAGCTGCCCGGTAAACTTAACATCACCTAATTTTTATTTTTTCTTAATTTTCTTTTTTCCTAAACTCCCAGTACTGAGGCGTAGAAAACGGAAAAATAAATCAAATCGATCGAGCCATTTTCGAGTTTTTGCGATATTAACGCACGGCAATTGATTTTTATATAAATAGATATGTCCATCCAAAGGTAGTCTGGCAGAAATCGTCTAGTGCGATAAGACCGCCCATTGTGCAATCTCTATTTTTATAACATATGCACGACTTGCAAAACTGTATCATGATCCTGAATCGCGATCTAAATATCCACAATATTATGCTTATTGAACGTGTGGGTGCAGCCTTTTGCATAGATTTGTTCAGCTTTACATAACATAAACAATCTGCAAATTGTTAGCGTTGTCTTAATAATAAAATAGGACCTAACTCGTACCTAGTTCTGTTTATCTACCCCTGTAACTTATATTGGAAATATGTAGGTTACGATGCTCGCGGGTGATGCACTGGCAACCTGTGGCTAATGGTAGCATTATACTTTAATCTCTGCGCTAGTATGTTAGTCGTAACTTTGGGTAACATTACCGCTAGAGATTTATATTTGCCCGAAACACTACACAAAAAATATACCTGAAGAAGGTTAAAAATATTCATACCAACTTCAGATAACATTTATCTTTGGAATAAATTTGATATTTTGACAGATTTTCTATACAGAACCTGTCAAAACTTCTAACTTATTCCTAGGATAAAAGTTATCAGACATTGGTGAAATCGGCTTTTATAAACTTAAATAGAGGTACATACTTTTTATCACCATACTTTTATGTTAAGCGATCATACAAAATACCATATTTAACCCTGAAAATCCGACTTCTATATCGACGGCCGAATACTTAAATTCCATAGCAACAAAGCCCTAAGCGTACGATTACCGCATACCCTAGTGGCCATTCTAAATATAGACCAGCATTATTAAGTACTCGAACCTTCGTAGACAGTTTGCATAATCTTTTCTTTACTTATTTATCATCAAGTTAATCTGGCAAAGAATTTAAAAGAAAGTGTCAACTGCTTATCGTGAGTAAGCGAAGGGAATTGATTACTTAATGGCGTTGTTGGTTCAACCACCTCAATTATCATGCTAGCCACTTACAGTTCATCTCCATAGCTTCGTTTGTTATTGCTGCATTGCTTGTACTCGTATATACTTATACACTAAGTAGTTTTTAAACACTGCGGTTGCCGTTACCCGGCAAAAAAGCCCACTGACTCTCTTCCCCCAGATATAATAAAAAGCGACTCTAAGGGATTATTTCGTAAGAAGATATTTATTGCCTCAATTCTTCTTTTTTGGACCAAATTATATCCAATGACAAAACATCACCAGTTATAATTGAAATTGAGTTACAATCCCCCAGCAATGCGGAATAAGACAATGGAGGAAGATATTTTATACTAGTCAAATACGAAAAGCTTACCTAGATGATTATGATTTAGCCATATGTCATTCAACAAAGTATGATGATCGTTGTTACAACGCAAAATTTGTCGACCATTTACTTTTTCACACATGAAATGATATTCCATATTTTCACTTAATTTTAACGACTAAACCAGCACAGATAAATCCGGTCATGTAACTAGTTAGTATATCCGGCATATCTGGCGATCGGAAGAGACGAATTCTAGCCGGATATTGAATATTGATCGTACACCCTTAACCCTGACGTATCGGCGGTCGTTACCGGCCCTCGGGACCGATAAAGGGATATTCGGCGATTATTCAATTGTGCACGGTAAAAAATACAATAATAGAAAAACGAACGGTTAATAATAAAGCCATTGGTGGCTTGTTATGACGTCTTTGAACGTTTTCCTATATGAAATTAGCTTTATGTTGTAATGTAACGTATTTTGGTAATCTTTTTCGGCCTACTTTTTGGTCGGCCTCTTGTTGACATCCGCGTTCCTTGAATTTTAGGGCTGTTGTGCGCTAATTAACAAGCTGAAGCTGACAAAACATATTGAGGTGACGAGACAACAAGGTGACTAAAGAACTGTCGATGGTGGTCAAGAATGCTTTGGCTTCTTTTTATGATACCTCTGATATAACAACAGACAAATAAGATCCATTTTAGCAAGGAAATGTATAGAAATAAGAAACATGTTTGCGTTCAGCAGGAATTCAACGCAGTATTACGTTTTATGAAGGCTAAAAATGCGATTCCGGTAGCATCAAAAAGATTGTCCCGCAACCTCATCAGACTTAAAAGGGGCGACATCCGGAAGATTATTGGAATCTTAATAGGACACTGTCCTCTAAACAAGCACCTATTCACCATAGGTGTAACAGATAGTCCCCTGTGCAGAGGATGCATGGAGACAGAAGAAACGCCGCTGCACGTGCTTATGGAATGCAGGAGCGTGGCCGAACAACGGGCACGGATTCTTCAATCACCAGCATCGCTCCCGGAGGCCTGTAGCAGCCTGAGAAGGCTGCTAACCTTCTGGGACGACCTAGGTTGGTTGGAGTAGGAAGGTAAGACGGAACACGCACAATGGCCCAATCAAGAGGCTAAGTGCGGATACAGCCCAGGTAAACTAAACTAAACTACGTTTTATGAACCTTAATGGTCAATCAAGACGAGCTATTCTACTTGAAGAAAAGGTTAATTTAGTGCCTTGGTGGACCACTTCTCTCTATTATTATAAGTACCTGGATGACCGAGCTTTACTCGATTTTCGTTTTTGGTAAATCGACGTTTTCTAAAAATGAACCCTAGCTAGATCGATTTATCGCCCCCGAAACCCCCTGCATACTAAATTTCGTGAAAATCGTTGGAGCCGTTTCCGAGATCCAGATCATATAATTACATATATAGGTAAACAAGAATTGCTCGTTTAAAGGTATTAAATAAATGGAGTAGATTTATTCTATCTTACTTATAGATCACCTATTTCTCTAGATCTGGCTTTCTATATATTGTCAACGCTTTCGTTCTATAATGTAAAATCAACATTGCGAACATTTGAGTAGTCTGTACATGTGGGGAAGCTCTAAATCGATTACAGATGAAATTGGTCTGTACTTGCATATCAAATCTTGTTTCAAAATAATACTGTATTACATGTAAATGAATTTATATAATTCCTGCATACCTCGTGGTAGACTGATTGAACCTGCAAGGGATTTTATAAGATTCAACAAAAAATGCCGTTAACTGACTGCGCACAGCGATATCGCGCTAGTCGTGTGACACCGGGCTTCCATTTATTTATGCATAGCATCGAAATGTTCTATCTATAAAATTATGACTGCAATTTTTTTTTATTAATGCCTTTTTAGTTGTTTTTGGGGTTTCGTACCCAAAGGATAAAACCGGACCCTATTACTAAGACTCCGCTGTCCGTCCGTCTATCACCAGGCTGTATCTCATGAACCGTGATAGTTAGACAGTTGAAATTTTCACAGATCATGTTTTTCTGTTGCCGCTATAACAACAAATACTAAAAAACTATAACAACAAATATAAGAAACCCTTCGTGCGCGAGTCCGACTCACACTTGGCCGGTTTTTATACGACCTCTTAAACCAACAAAGAGAAAAATAAAATTATCTTTTAATCCCGTGCAGTTTTATCTATACCAGTAATAAGATCACGTGGTTTTAAGGAAATACCACGAATTCTTTTACACTCTGTATAACGTAAGCGTAATCACATAAATCATTTATATTGTAAAGACCATCATCATTACTGTAACGCCCACCAACACCATACCATAGTAGTCCATAACTTCTGTTCCCTCCTACGTCCATCCGATGACAGGAGCCGATAGTCCAAATTTTGGGTCAATTTTTATGACCAAAGTTCACAAAACGGTGTCCAGTGACCATCAAATATGCAAAAGTGGACGTTTACGTCGTTAGGTGTTATCGTTAATATTTTTACGATGTAACTTAAAGCTAATAAGGTCATCTTTATTTTGTTTGATTTATGAATATTTTAACGAGTCGAGTAACTTACATGGCCTACATAAAATTATGACATATTTTTAACAATGTAATGACTGATATATTAGTTTATGCTGACCTATGATATGATATGACCTATGATGATATGTTTCATTTGTTACTTAAATCTTAGACAATACCTGTAATGACCGAATCACTGTCTCTTAAGATACAGGTTCACCTAGTTTAAGAGGCAGGGTTTATAATATTGGTGCATAGATTTTTGCTTTTTAGAGTAAAATTGTACATCTTTTTTTCTACATTGTATCTATGTCTGATTATTGGTAAATAAACGTTTTTATTATTTTTTTATTATTTATTATTACCTATCATTGTACGGAATTTCTGTAAATTGAGAGGTCAGCTTATACTGGCTATTTATAGCTTGATTTCTCGTCCAGTTTCTAGAAACATTAAAATACGTTATTCTTATTTCTTTATTAATATCTCAGGGTAGAAGACACACTGTGAGTTTTTTAAACGTTGCCCCACACTAGGATTTCTCCTGCATCGTGGGTGCGTTTACAGACACAAATCTTCACATGCACAAACGCCCAAATCCTGAACAACTATCGGTAGGCCCTACAAATATTTGTTCCGTGTAGGAATCGAATCCACGACCCATAACGCAGAAGCCAATCGCTCAGCCACTACACCAAACGCGTCATCAAATATCTATGTTCAACGATGAATAATAAAAGTTATTTATTTTTAAGAAAAAACTGCCTTCTTATTTCAATAATAAACTTTAAATCATCAAAATCTTTCAACGTCCTGGCCAGATAATTATTGATGTTCAGATTTGTACATGTAAAACATTTTAAACGTTTATTCATCTCGACGACAGCATTATTATACACCGGAGATTTCATTGTAACTATGAAATGGCTTTAAAAAATGATATATTATGAGACCAAAATGCGACCAAGCCTGACACAGTACAGTTTAATTCAATCGGCTGAGGCATCTCCGAATAAATCGGTGTACCTAACTGAATTGATAACCGCCGCCTTCAGTTTTTAATATAAATAACAAAACCTTTACATTCTAAATTACTTTGTTTCTCCAAAACCAACAAAAAATTAAATCCCGCATATAAATCTCTAAACGAGCTACAAACGTGTTGCACATAGTTTTGACCTGGAAAGCGGAATAAACTATTAAAATCCAGCAGGCCGTAAGTACCTACAGGCCACAGTGGCCTGGCCTAGGCCTGTGTGCGTATAACTTATTCATATCGTTCATGTATGCCCGTATGAACGTGAGTTGTGTGCAAATCATATAATATACGACAACTTTCAGTACTTTCCTGTTACCCTACCCCCGAGTTTCGTTGTTTTTTGGTGCAATAAATACTTTATTTGAGGGTTAGGGGCGTAAAAGTAAAATGTCGTGTTTTTATGTTATGTCTTCGTGGGGTTAAGTTGGTACCAACTTCAGTTTAATTGACAGATGTAAGTCGGCGAATGCTGGTTTAGACAGTTATTTTTTTTTATGTAAACATTAATATACTTAACATAATAATACCTACATGTTGTAAGTTGGACGAAAAATATATGACACAATTGTTGAAATAGCTTAAAATTATTGTAATTCTTTAACGGGAGGGCGGAATGTCCTAACACAAGCATACCCTTTGCTCAAAAAGACATTCCACAATTGATGATATGTAACATAATTTAAGTTATTGAAATAAACATTTATTATTTATTTATTATTATTTAACTGTCCAAATATTCAAACACTGCTCAATTTTAAGTTACCATTAATTTCGTGCTGTCACTGTCACTTCGCCTTAGAGTGAGAGTGACAGCACGAGACTTAACGGCAACTTTAAATTTAGTAGCGTTTGAGTATTTAGCCAAATATTAAGCAATTTCGCAGACTTAAACTTCCTATTTCACGTTATTATTACTACATCCGATATGTAGGGCGATTATTTACGTAACGGTTTAAATCCAACCCTCCGATATGTAGCAACGCTATTCTAAGCTACCTACGGACACCCCGATATGCAGGAGTCTATAAACGATCCGTCTTACAGACGGGCGTGAACTTGGGACGCCAGAAGCCACTTCCAAAAACTCTTAATACCCGGCTTAAAAACTTTTTCGGCTGCCATAAATTATTTAAGGTTCACAACATTCAGTAAGAACAATATTACTGCAAAACACGTGCTTTAAATGTAAAATATCAAGTGTTACAGACCACGACTCGAAATACGGAACTGGAAAAGTAAAATGTTTATGAATGTACCTACCAAGAAACTTTGTTCGTTGGCGAAACTTTCAACGCTTTTCGTAGAGCTGGGATTACACGAGAACTGCGTTACCATCCACTCGCTCACCGTCCGATAATGGAATAAAATTGTGAACTTTCACGCCGCATTAATTCTCTACGCCAAGGATAATCGCGAGAGTCGATAAACTTTGACCTTACCCAGTAATGGTGAGCCATGAGACCTTGTACAGTCATTCATAACAATTATTAATGTAGTTTTCAAACGGTGTTGGATTGCGCGTATTTTCGACTTTCAGTTATTCGAATTATGTTTTTGATAGCATTTGGTGTTGACTGACAGCATGTCAAAATCGTTTTACGAAAAATATGTATTAGGTATAATATTTTGATACTGGTTATAAAAACTAGTTAATTCAGCGGGATGATACTGCAATTAGGCAGTCAAACAATCAATTACAATTTTTGTATTCAAAAATTTCATACCCAGATTTGATTTAAAGCCTATAATAATACACAAATACTTCATAGATTATAATTTCTACATCGGATTCCGATACCATGCCACCGTTAAGTGTACTTCTGTATAAAACCACGCTATTAACCGACGTACTGTGTAATTTTCTCAACAAAAATTACGTATATAGAAAATAATCCGTCGGCCGAAGATTGCCTCGGGCGACGTCTCATATATTAGGCTATTTCCTACAGTTATAACGATCAGAAACAAAAATAAAGGCTCTGACTGCTTCCCAATTAATCGTAATAATTGGTAGTGAACGTTACTATGTATTGGGATATGTGGGCTATTTATTTTACCCACACCTGGTGCTCATTGCCGGCGGGCTGTAGACGCTGTTGTTCAGAACAGCCATTCTTCTGGTAAATAATTGAACGGATATTGTTCGTAGTTTGGTTTAAAGTTTAATACGAAGTATGTGTTTGTGGTAAATTTTTTAAGCTCCTTTTGGAAATGGTTTGCCGCGATATTAAAGTGGTTTTGCTTTGATAGATTTTCTTGGGAATTTTGTACAGTGTGTCTCTCTAAATAGACTCTTATTATTAAATTTTCATAGTTTTCAGCAGTTACACGTCAACCGCTTCTAGGCATATTACAATATTTACATTTTGTGTTTCGAGTTTAGATATATCGACGGTCCCTACGTATACTATCGAAACTACAAAATCTCAGTTTTTATTTTATCTGCTTAAAATGTGTGAAATTATGTTATCTTAAAGGATCTATAATAATATTTTTTTATGGGACCAAATGGCAACTATTCCGCATCAAACTATAGAAGAATCACGTAAATCGGATCATAAATTTCAGCGTAATCGGTGTACATACATAATAAAATAAAAACAGGTTTTGTAGCTTTGATAGTATACGTAGGGACCGTCGATATTTGAACGATTTCACAAGTCTTGTTATTAAAAAACCGGCCAAGTGCGAGTCGGACTCGCGCACGAAGGGTTCCGTACCATTATCTATAAAAATAAGCAAAAAAATCACGTTTGTTGTATGGGAGCCCCCTTAAATATTTATTTTATTCTGTTTTTTAGTATTTTTTGTAATAGCGATAATAGAAATACATCATCTGTGAAAATTTCAACTGTCTAACTATCACGGTTCATGAGATACAGCCTGGTGACAGACGGACGGATGGACGGACGGACAGCGGAGTCTTAGTAATAGGGTCCCGTTTTACCCTTTGGGTACGGTACCCTAAAAATGACATTGTATCAATAATAATTAAAGTTGCATTAATGGATGCAATATAAATACCTACGTTGCCTTCCAAAGTGACCAATAAACAATCTGTCGAAGCTGATCGAAGCAAACCAAATTGAACACGATTGATGGCCATCGATCCATGCACTCAAATACTTTGTGCATTCAAATAAAACTACGCATCGACTCCAGGGCGGTCCGGATCAATTTTCTGTTTACAACCCAATACCATCAAAGAAAACCGACCGGTATACTAATTGACCGTAATAGTACACTTATAAACTAACTTTAGTTCAATTTACAACCCAACATGCTGGACGTTCAACTTTTTATATGCAAGTATTAGAGTTAATTAGGACGATGAAGGCTTCTTTTATAAGTATTTAAATTAGAATGTTGTTCTTTTTTATTTTTATATTGACGTACGGCCAAGTACAGTCCGTTCGAAAAATGTATAGCCTTCGTTGTAAAAGTTAGTTTCTAGTGGTGTAAAAACAGTTGGAAGTAAAAAAGTACGCTAGTTATGGGTAATGATAGATGCATATTTAAAACCTCAGCAGTAAGTAACGTCGATGCATTATTATGACCTACTGCAAATTGCAGTTATTAGACTAGTTACTAGGCTATGCGAACGTTCGTTCATGTGCTACTTAATTAACTTTAGAAAAAGATTTTGCTGTTTTTAAATGTTGTTGTTATTATATTTTCATAATGGCTTGGGAACGAAACAAGACAGGGAATACGCAGAAGCAAGGACAGTCGTTTGCAATTTCGAGGAGGTTCTGAATGTTAAAGGGAAATGAAATGTTCTCAAATGATCGTGGGCAATGGGTTTGTCAATTTTGTCATATCTACCGCTTAGAAATCGGCACCTTGTAAGGAAAAAGTTTACTCGTATTTGCTGATTATAAAAAGTTTTGTTACTTCTTACAATCAGTTGAATGAATTTTCGTGAATCATCTATGAAAATTTTATAGAAGAAAATAGATAAAGAACATAACCATAAACCCAACACTATCATATAATTTTGCATAAAATGAAAACTCCAACGGCATTTCAATTTTATTTGAGACTAGCGGTGTCCTCACGGCTCCGCCAGCGTAAGAAGTTTTATTCCAGTAATAAATATAGCCTATGTTACTCAGTGATAATGTAGCTTTCTAACGGCAAAATAATTTTTGAAATCGGTCCAGTAGTTTTTAAGTTTAATCATTACATACAAAAATACAAATCTTTCCTCTTTATAATATTATTAGTATAGATAAAATTTCACGATGCATGCAAACATTACTTAACACACGTACACAATAAGAAATATAATACTAAATGCTCATTAAATATTTTGACTTGTAAGTTCCTGTTTGGTCGCACCGTTGAGTCAACTATAACGAGTTTTCCAATTAAAATTTTCGATTAGTAATAAGTGCTAGTAAAAGTTTGTCGATAACGTACATTGAACATTTCCTCAAACGCATTACATACCGTAGCGCACTTAATTTTGTTGCTGAGTGTACAAATCATGTTAAAAGTTAAAACTCGTTTGATTTACCATTGCAGTTTTTTTTTTTATTTTAGGTTATTTAAAATATTTTTATAAAAATTCGGATAGTGTAAGAAATAATATTATAATACTGTAATTTGCGCCGTTTATACAAGGTTAGTCGGAAAATGGGTACTAAGCCGAAAGGGTGTTAAAATACCTATAATAAGGGATAACTTTTGTTTTACAACTTTCCCCAAAACTCGATAGTTTAAGAGAAATAGCTTTTCAAAGATTTCGTAAAAAATATGCTAAAATCTATCTGTCCATAGCTATGATCAGCTGTTTTTACATTAGAGGTCATATTTAGGGTCACGGATTAGAGAATTAATTTTCTGAATTCATAACTAAAGAAGGTATGTTAAAAAAAACTAAAATAAAAATAATTTTGCATGCAAATAAAAATTATCGAATTTTGAAATTTTAACACTTGCTTTAGAATAGTCATCAATGATACTTTAGGTGGCCCGCGGCTAAGTACCCCCTTTCCGACTAACCTTGTATCATACACGAGATTGTGTTCATATCTTAACTTTTTATTATGTTTTTTATTGGCTAAATAGCTTTATTTAATTAATGAATATGTTACGTTTATTGTCAATTGAACACTATGTTGACAATATCATTTCACTCTACATAAATTATGTAGGTAGGTATTTATTGATGGGACATCATTTTTCGAAACTTCATTTGTACCGGTATTACACTGACACTGCAGTGTGAACTGAGCCTATAAATGTGTTAAAATTAACTTTATTTAAAATAACAGTTAGCTAAACTATTAATCCCACATCATTGTCATTTCAATTCCAACGAATTTTCATCCGACGAAAACGTTTTGAATAATCCCAAATTTATTTCTGCTTCCCCTTCAAACATGACCCCAAAACTAGATTTCCCTGCTCTTTATAGCAAATAATATTTTTTTATTATGTATTTTCTGAAGTTGCGGCAAACATGAAAGCTACTCGAAGAAATAACAAATCGTCAAGTGAAATACTACGTGCTCCCAACGATTTTTTGCTCCAGAAATTCCCTCGAAAGGCTCAATAATATAGAGGGCAGTCTACATACTTACAGTGAGTATTAGGAACTGTAACGTGTGGGTATCCCCTTATATGATTCGATGTTTACAGAGTTATTTAGAGTAAAGTAAATAATTTTCCAAATTCTTCAAAATGTTATAAATACAAAGATCTTGGTTCCTACTTAAGTTTATAATTTATAACGACATAATTTTTAGAATCGGAATAAAATCATTTGAAAATAAAATTTATTTATCAAACGGATTGGCGAACTATACATACCATCGAGAACTTTATGACCCTCTCAGGTGTGCAGGTTTCCTTACGATGTTTCCCTTCACCGTTAACGCAAGTAATAATCAAATTCTGATCTGCACATGAATTCGAAAAGTCTGAGGTACAGGCCGTGATCGAACTCAGACTGTCCTGCATAGCAGGCAAGCGTTCAACCTCTTTTTTTTGTTTCGCACCAGGCTCGTTTTTGACTAAAACCTTAACACTTCTCAATCAGAGACGAGACCCGTTTCCAGCAGTGGGGCAGTAATGGGCTAATTATGTTATGTATCATACGATATAACGGAACAAAATCTAGCCCACATTTTTTAAACCTAAAAATCCTACTGAACTCGCATTACGTAAAACCTTCAACATGATCGAACATCCACTCACGAAATACCTCCTCCTAAACACCGTTAAAACTGCCCATAATCCTCTAGTTATCTAAGCCCGTAGTCAAAGCTCTGTACGCCGAATATTTCCGGCTACTAACGTTTGCAAAGTGGAAATTCCTGGCGTGAACCACCTGAACTCGCTCACTGACCGAGAAGCCAATGTTTTAACATGTTAAAGATTCACTATTAAACAAATAGTACCGTAGAACCCTTTGAGATATGAGCCGCTCTTGTGAAGCGAATTTTGGCTACTAGAAACATGAAAATTGAACATTTGAACAGTGAATCCTGAATAAGAATAATCAACCCATTACTGTCCTATTGCTAGGCACGGGCCTCTGCTCAAAATGAGAAGGGTTAAGGCCTTAACCACGCTGGCCTGGTGCGGGTTGACGGACTACACACGCCATCGAGAACTGTATTTTTTTTGAGAAATGTGTATCCTGAATTAGATAATTAATATATAATTATACGTAATTAAATATCAACTTGTGTCACTATTAACCTGTCTTCGAATCACGGGCAGTTACTATTATTTATGAAGTTAGTTTAATGACTCACTTGAATTTTTACATACAAGTCTTCACGCTAGTACGAATATGGATTTTCTTAACGGCAATTAAGTGGAATTAACTGTGTTTGTAAAATCCCTACTGTTTCTATTTTAGCGTGTACAGCAAAAGAAAAACGAATATAAAAATACGTACCAACAAAGAAAAAGGTGTTCTGTAATTTCATATACAAATGGTAATAGCTCAATTCAAAGTTGAAACTTGATTTCAGAAAGTTTGCATGAAAGAATTTGTGAGAAAACAATAGGTCTAAAAACGAATTCCGAATAATATAAACGCAAACAAAATTTAATAATAGAAACTACAATTTAATAAATCAAAGCAAATGGAATAAGACGTTTCATGATAAAACAAAATATATAACGCACAAAGATACCTCTTATCATTGACAATAATTCATTAATATTTGATGTCTGGACTACTTATTGAGACGTAAAATGTCCATCTGCTTTGTTTGTAATCTAACTGAATAGGTACCTACTAAACAAGTCATAACTAACATGATAATTATCAAACTTATGCGACTTTGTATAAAATTAAGTTGTTATTTTAATTAACGGACTTATTCATTATTCGAAGCTCATCATTTCATTATTCGAAGCTCTGCGTTTCATTATTCGAAGCTCAATCTTTTTTTTTATTCGAAAGTTATCATGAAATCTGTTACAGCCACGATTATTAACCCATTCAGTGCCGCTGTCATATTTTTTATTCTAATATATCCGTGTTTATGAATGTGTCATATTTATGTGACAGATAGATATTATTATACGTAAATTATTTTTAATTAGATATTTTATAATTCTTATATGTATTTTATGTGATGGGAAATGCTAGAGATAATTACATTCGAAAATAGGTTTTTGAATTGGGTTTTCGTTTAAATGATACCTACACAATTAAAAAGCTTTTAACATTTATGTTGTACTTATGTGCTAAATTAAACCTATCATTTAATTTAATGATCTTAAACATTTATTTTTTGTATGTTTACTAAAAGTTCTCCTGTTATTAGTTAGGTATCAATGTTAATATAGGTTAAACAACTCTAGCAAAAAATATATTTGTTTTTAATTCACATATTATCAGATACGTTTGAGGACCTTATACACTAATAAAATTCCGATAATAAAGCAGTTAATAACTAAAAAATATTATCTATTCATTAAAAACATTGTTATGAGTGTCGTCGACCCATTATTAACGTCGTATCACTTAATTATAGCCTACAGATACACAGAAAGGGTTCGTCCATACAATTAAAAAATGAATAGTAATTATTTCTCATACCTTGTATCGAAGAAATGAATTGAATTTTCAATAAAAGTCCATTCACGTTAAAGATGCGAGCAGTTATTAAATAATCATACAGTCACTGAAAACCGGCAAAATATGCTAATAGTCCACAGGGTAGCACAGGGCACGATCAAATCCAGTTCGAGGCACACAACACACCAGTAATGCTCTATTAATTAATTTCAATTTATGTTAATTACGGAATCGGGTACGATGCGATAGCGAAAGGGGAAGACGGGGACGCGTGCGCTCAGTTCGCGCGCCAAGCGTGGACTGCCGGCTGGTGGCCAGAAGCATTTCTAAATATACACCCCCCGACCGTTTCCCGCGCACCCTATGGGCGCAACGCGTGTACCATGCAATTTTCTATAAATTTTCGCATAAGCTCCGAAGCCGCCCTGTCAAAAGCTGTTTTTACCGAAATTCGCCCCGAAACGCTGTGTGCACATTTTAATTGAATTAAATGTAATGCGGAATTTTTAGAAGCAAATTGAATATAAGCGCACGAAACACTAACCTGTAATAAATACAAATTTGATTTAGAATTTAACTAAGATTAAAGTTATTTGTTTAACCGCTTCTGGAAAATCAGTTAACATTATAGCCATTCTGAATGACAAATTACTTGCGTTAAGCTTTGAATTATGGTAATGATCGTTAATTTGGTGTAGGCAAATTGCTACATTATTCCACCTAATATCATGGCCCGTAGGTAGCGCTACGCTTTTTCGTAGGCGCTTCGTAGACGATTTTTCGCGAATTCCCAAAAGTCGTTACATAGAAGTTAATAGCTGCAACCCTTAGAATGGAATGGAAATCGTCAAAGATCATTGTGTTTTGTATTAGATTGAATGAGATTTCTGTATATAAACATCGTTGCAAAGTTTTAATTGAACAACGTACCTTAGAGTGAGATACAAGTTTATTCTGTTGCCAACATTTTCTTTACGAATTTTTCTATAAAGGAAAATGAGCACAAATCAACAGAGAAATTACTTTTTCAATGATCATACAACAAAGTTCAATCTATTAAGAGTATGAATACTTACTGATAATCACTGCGTCTGGCGACAGACTCACTCCAGTTGCCCCTAAACAAATCGAAAGAAGTGCCACCATATTTGTTAAAACTCGGGATTTACAAATCAACATGATCATTAAAATAATAGTTACACGTTTAGGTAAGCAGGTATTACAAAAATCAATAAATCAACTACATTACGGGTCTTATTATTAAAAAAATTCAATGGTTTAATAATTTTTAGCTCTGTCACGTAAAATATTACTAACTAGCTGTGTCCTCACGGATCCGCGTGTAACCTATGTTACTCAGTGATAAAGTAACTTTCTAACGGCAAAAGATTTTTGGAAATCGGTTCAGTAGTTTTTAAGTTTATACGTTACATACAAAAATACAAATCTTTCCTCTTTATAATATTAGTATAGATAGTATAAAAGTATAGATTAATGGATCAATTATTATTGTTTCTTTTTATCATAAGCCTGGCCTAGCCGACCACAACTATGTCACCAGTAGACCGCCTGTCAATGTCAGGCGCTCCTACAAACTACTGATATTGTATAAAAGGAGAAACTGACTGACTGATCTATCAACGCACAACCTAAACTGCTAGGGTTAGAAACTTGAAATTTTGACAGTAGGTACCTTTATAACGTAAGCATCCACTGAAGAAAGACTTTTCAAAATTCTTCCCCTAAGAGGTGAAAAAAAAACACGCAAGTGAAACTGCGAGCAAAAGCTAGTTTAATATAAGAGGCAAAACGTGGGTGTACAGACTCCTGTAATAGAAGAACAGTTCTGCTTACCCCTTCAGGGATTATAGATGTAAGAGTATCCATGTATGTGTTAACGTGGGTTTGGTTTTTCCGTATGGAATTCCTCAGTAGCAGCCTGGTGTTGGGATTTGTGCCCGGTTGACGGCAATAGGCTCGCCCCCTATTACATGCGACTTAAACATAACGGCGAAATAAGGGTGTTACTATACACCTCTGCCCAACCGTTTGGGTAATACAGGTGTAAGAGTAATATATGTGTTAACGCGGAGCAGCTGTTAACATCTACAATACAGTTATTGAGGCATACAGAAAGTATACAGTATAAGTATATATACAGTATAAGGTTAAACTTTCGGTCTTGTCTGCCCGTAACGACTATCATATCTGGAGGACAATCCGTAGTAATTACGATATTCCAATAATGTTGCAAAGAGTACTGAAGATGGCTGCTGGTAGAGTTTGTAGAGTCAATTTTACATTTGAAATAATGCATCCTAACCTCCGAGCACAGTGTTTATTCTTCTCTACCAACACTCTATTCCAGAATAAACAATAGTGTCAGACATCGATGACTTGTTTACAAATTCTTGTCTATTAAAATCACTAGCTTTGTATAGAAGGTTCGTCATCATATCAATCAAATCGTCCATAGCTCAAAATTTACTGGAATGACCGGTCACGGGGGTAATAGTACATTACTGCCGCGGTCTGTAATGACTGCGTGTCTGGCAGCACTGATGATGGCCGAAAGCGCAGTGTAGCGCAGCTCCAGGCCATCACAGCACGGTTAGCATTCCAGCTCTTGATGGACAAGCTGGAGTAAAGGCCGAGACCGAAGGTCGAGGCCTTTATAGCGCGGATAGCAAGGGCTGCAATGATGACCAAGCTTGAAGGCCGAGAGTGTAGCTAAACTAAGCTCGAGGCCATCATAGCGTGGCCAGCAGCGCAGTCATTGCGGACCAAGGCTTGTCTATACAAGCCTTGCTTTACTCAAACAATACCAGTAATTTAAATAAAACCAGCTTAGTATAGTAAGAATTTATTTCATCATCATCATCCTCCTGCCCTTATCCCAACTTACTTGGAGTCGGCGCAGTACCTATGTCTTCTTCTTCCATACATCTCTATTAGCCGTCATTTCAGTAGTCACCCCCTTTCTAGCTATATCATCTTTCACACTATCCATCCATCGCTTCTTTGGTCTTCCTCTACTCTTATAACCATCCACATTCATAATCTAAACTTTCCTCACGACATATAGGTAGTAAGAAATAGTAAGAATTTATTTAAAGTAACGATTTGTTTCTTCCCGGGGCTTTAGTTTTCTTTTTTAAATTAGTCTTTAATGATTGTACTGCCTGTACCTATACGGCCAAATTATGAATAAATACTTTTTGCACCAGACTATTATTGAAACAAAACTCGACAATAATGGATTTTCAAAGGAAATTGCTGGTGGCTAAAACTCACCAGCATTGAATTTCCATACAACTTTGCTGGCGCCTATTTAAGTAGCGCGGAAACGTCGACTTTGCTCAAAGAAGGTTATCAAAATAATGACCACATTACAAGCATTTTTGAGTAAAAACTTTTTACACCAGACAATTTTTGAAACAAAACTCGACAATAATGGATTTTCAAAGGAAATTGCTGGTGGCTAAAACTCACCAGCAATGAATTTCCATACAACTTTGCTGGCGCCTATTCAAGTAGCGCGGAAACGTCGACTTTGCTCAAAGAAGGTTATCAAAATAATGACCACATTACAAGCATTTTTGAGTAAAAACTTTTTACACCAGACAATTTTTGAAACAAAACTCGACAATAATGGATTTTCAAAGGAAATTGCTGGTGGCTAAAACTCACCAGCAATGAAATTCTATACAACTTTGCTGGCGCCTATTCAAGTAGCGCGGAAAGATCGACTTTGCTCAAAGGTTGTCAAAATAATGACCACATTACAAGCATTTTTGAGTAAATACCATAATCACCAAACTTGAATAACAAATTGGTGGTCGCAGTACATATTTTGATAATAGTGCCACATGTTGGTGCCTATCCTCTTGACATAATTCCATAATCGCCTTTTACGGCATCACTGCGAAGAAAGCGGTGGTCTATTCCGAAAACCACACGGAAAAACAAAGGAGTTGGCCAACTTTACTAGGAAGTTAGTTACCGTTGCCTTACATGTGAAATTCATATACTTAAACAAAAAAAAACATCTCATGTCACAGCGTTTGTTTGTTGGTCATGTCGAAAGGTACCTACTGATGTCCGATCCCTATGATTTACCGAGCGTTATTGGTTAAAATTAAGACTCTTGTATCTTTACCAATAATGAAGCAAAGTAAAGCTTTGCATAGTAGACCCTGCCTTACAATGAATAGCTAACACAGATATAATTTGCTTCCGAGTCTATTTATATGCCCTGTTTAACAATAAAAAAATTCTACCATTGATTGGCAAAACGATTCGTTTTTGTTTGTAGAAACCGGGCATTAGACGGCTTTTATGGCAATTACTGCAGAGAAAGGTGTGGTCTATTCCGAAAACCACATGACAAATCAAAGAAGGTGGCCTACTTTAGTAGGGACAGCTGCTGCAAAGGCGAAATACATTTTTTTAAAATTACCTCATGTCGTAGCGTTTGATTGTTTGTCATGTCGAAAGGTACCTAGGTACCAAGAGTAGAATGTTTGGGAAAGGAATAAGTCCAGTGTACTCCAATACAAATGTAAACTAGGTTTTATTTACATCT
This sequence comes from Amphipyra berbera, assembly GCA_910594945.2. Classification (NCBI taxonomy): domain Eukaryota; kingdom Metazoa; phylum Arthropoda; class Insecta; order Lepidoptera; family Noctuidae; genus Amphipyra; species Amphipyra berbera. Next base: position 8,160,458 of record OU343122.1, on the reverse strand, counting down.
TCTGAAATAGTGATATAATTTATAATTCTAAGCTTACCTAAACGTAGTTACGACTTTATACGCTTCGTACAAAATAGGCCGACATATTAAATAACAGTTATTTTCCACATGTGTTGCCGCGATCATCGTGTTTATTTTATTGCAATTAAACGAACACTGTATAAAACTGTTTTGATCGTGGGACTCGCTCGTTTATACATTTTTTACGAGCCGCCGTCCAATACGGCGGTCTGTAGATACAAAAAACAAATACATTGATACAATGTTACAGATTTATTTTGTTACTAATTAAGTCAAATACTTAATCAGATAAAGATTTTTCTCTAAGTTTTAAGAGGTGAAATATTGTCGCTCGAACTTTCGGACAACTAGACTTCTGACAACCGGTGTAACCTTAGGATATTCACATTGCCCAGTAACTGGGTTGCGGAGCTCCGATGGCAATTGCTCCGTGTAAAATACTAGTATTCAGCCGAATCTGGTTAGACTGGAAGCTGACTCCAAGATTGTTGGGAAAAGACAAGGCAGAACAACACTTAATCAGATTTGAAGAATTTTCTCTTAGTTTTCGGACCGGTGTTTCATTGTCGTCATATAACTGCAAATTACTATAAGTAAATATGCATTATCTCGTAGACGTCTACTCCTGAACAAGAGTCTCTGCCACAGGCTGCCATTCATGTAATTACATACATACATAAACTCACGCCTTTTTCCCATGGGGGTAGGCAGAAACTATAGAACGCCACATGCTACGACTCTTACATACCCCTTTCGCTTCATCCACATTCATAGATCTTGTCATACACGCACGCCGGTTGAGAGTACTACGCACCTGACCTTTGTGAAGAACATCACCAATAACATCGATGTATGTCCTTCTAGGACGTCCTCTACCGGCGTTCCCATTAATATCCGCCTTATAAATTCATTTTGTTAATCGCCGTTCACTCATTCTCTCAACATGGCCAAACCACCTAAGCATACTCCTTTCAATTTTTGTCACTACATCATCTTTTAAACCGCAACTTTGTCTAATCTCTTCATTTCTCAATCTAATGTAATTATTTTTCTATAATCTAAAAAGTAAACAGGGATAGATAAATAACGTGCGTTAACGGTGAAGGAAAACATCGTGAGGAAACCTGCACACCTGAGAGGGCTCCATAAAGTTCTCGGTGGTGTGTGTAGTCCGCCAACCCGCACCAGGCCAGTGTGGTGGTCTAAGGCCTAACCCCTTCTCATTCTGAGAAGAGGCCCGTGCCCTGCAGTGGGACAGTATTGGGCTGATTATCTTATGCAATGTAAAAAGTTATAAATAAAATAGGAGGTACTAATGAGGCTTCTATAGTTAACGTAAAGTGCACTAAAGCCTCGACAAAAAAATAATATAAAAAAAACTAATATCTATATATTTTGTTATTTGTATATATGTATTTTATGTAATTTATATTTTTATGAATTCCTAATATATTCAGACCAAAATTGTCAACTCATCTTTTTCCTGTACCTACGTATTTCGATTCTTTTCTTTTTAACCCTAAGGTTGACTGGTAGAGAATGCCTTATGGCATTAAGTCTGCCTTATGTACCACAATAGTGCATAGAAGTATAAATAAATAAAGAAGGATCTCTCAATTGAGAGCTGTCCCTAGTAACCCATATGCGGTCAGCCACACGAATTATGTGGTAAGCGACAGGTCTTTTAAAGTTTCCATCTCTATCAATGTGTTAATCTCAGAATAAGAGTTTTGACAAAAAAAATCGGCAACGGAGGCCCTATTAAAAAGCTCGTAGGTATCCGGTAGGTAAGTATTGTTTCCATTATTTACATTCAAATGAAGCGAAACAACTTTCGCAATTATTTTGTCTGTAGGTACGTAATTTACAAAATCTTCGCATTCTTAAACAAAAATAATGGATTGCACGATAAACGAAAAGTTAGATTGGAAACGAACTTGTTATAACTTCGCTAAGGAATATTATTTTGTTAGTGACAATTCTAGCAAACAGAAATTCTTTTGCTTACCTAATACTTGAACAGTTTACTGCAATGTAAGAGACGGGCAAATATTTAAAAAATGTGGTTTTTAAATTGTTTTGCCTACCGTACCTATCAAATTCGCAAATAAGTTATACGACTCGGTTTTATAAAGATAGTTGTTCTGAATCTGGGTGCTTGGATTTATTTGTCTGTCAACACACCGACGATACGAGAGAAGTCCGATTTTGGGCGTAGCAAGAGTTTTATCCACAGTAGAATTGTGTAGCAATAAAATTAAATACTTACTCGTACCTCTTAACTGTAGTCATGTATATTTTTCTATTATTTGCCCGTAAACGCCCACTAAGGCTGGTTTTAGAGTCACGCTGACCGTCGGCGCTGACAGACGAAACGTATGGCTTTCCCGCCAGTGCTGACCACCGCACGCGCTGATTATTCTAAAACGCTTCAAGACACTCAAAGCTCGTGGCCCGCGACGCTTACTAACCGCGCTAGCGAAAGCGGCACTGTAAAACCAGCCTAAATAATATTGGCCACTGCCCTTCCTTTCCAAATAATCCCATAGACTCCTTAACGATAGGGGAGTGGCTCGTGGCTAATTATCAACCGCGCGGTTCATACGATTTGCAAGATTAAGCTGCGCTTGCCGTGTTCAGTCCGTGGATGGATGACCGTTCGTAACACATCGAGACCCCTCCGTGCCTCGGAGAGCACGTTAAACAGTCGGTCCCGGGTGTCATACGATTACCTATGACAGTCGTTACGGGAAGTCAACAACACAACAAAGAAGACAACTGGTCTAATCTTAGGATATCGGCATTGCCCAGTTATTGGGTTACGGAGGTCTGATGGATGTCGCTCCGTGTAAAATGCTGGTATTCTGCCGCATCTGGTTATATTGGAAGCTGACCCCAAGATAGTTGAGAAAAAGCTAGGCAGAATAGACTTACTTAATATTATACAACTCAACCGTAGTCATGTACTTTTTTTGCCCGTAACCGTCTACTGCTGAACATTGGCCTCTGCCCTTCGTCCCATAGACCCCTTAACGACACCTATGAGTGAAGAGTGGGTGCCTTATTCTATCACGTGAAACACAGAGTGAAAGAAATATATTTCATACTTACAGTGTGATAACCTGTTTTCAAGAGCAAGCTGTTTTGCAATTCATTGTTTTTCTTTGTTTATAAAAATTAGTTCTATATTTTAATTTTTATAGTCTCAATATTGTTAACTATCAATTAAGGGAAGGAGTGAGACAATCCCAACACAAGTATTATTAATTACTTACTGGGGCTGTTTCATTCTCATTTGTAAATGTAACCGTTTGAGACACAATAAACTTTTTTTAAGAGCGAGGGTGCCCAAACCGTGATGCTCGTACGACCAATGTTACGCAGCAATTATGAAGGTAATATGCCAGTTAATAATATTATCTTTACATAGTATAAAATAAAGTCGCTCCCGCTGTCTGTACGCTTAGATCTTTTAAACTACCCAACGGATTTTAATGCAGTTTTCAGCAATAGATAGAGTGATTTAAGAGGAAGGTTTATATGCCCCACATTAGTGTCTACATTGCACCCGTGTGGAGCCCGGGCGGGTCGCTAGTTTACAATAAAAAAACAATTACGTTACTTGGTACCTTGAGGTAATAATTGCAGCGGTAGGAGAATGATTTTTCATAATAGGCATTTTTTTTATGTGAAATATCTAATGCGGCGGTGCGGTTGTGAGAGCGGCTATTGCATGGCGACGCTTGCTATGGCAGACCTTCGTAACTCAAGTTATTTTTTTACAAAACGTGTTTCGATTTTTCACATCTACCAGGCGTCCTATGACAGCTTCTTTTTTTGGGAACTACTTTCTGGATCTATGATTCCGGGTCACCAACATAAACCCTAATATCTCGGAAAATATTTGTCATATCTACACCATATCATTTATTTATTCATGTTATAAACTTACACAACACAACACATTTATATACAAACTACATAGTCAAGGTAAGCACGAAGTAGGAACTCTTTCCTCCGCAAGAAAGAACAAAAAGAAGAATTCTTAACGTCAGCACCTTGTTATGTGCCTATGACCGTCACTAATATTCAACAAAATATAATTATATAACACGCCTTGTTTACCAAATTGTTATTGTTATTGTTGTTATCATTGTGTGTGCCTATCGTATTTGACTATACTCCCTCTAACTGTACCATACATTGTTTAACATTTTCTCACTGTTTTGTCTATGGTGGCGACCCAGATTCATCGCTCCTGAGTATACTTTTCCTAGAACCATTTCAAGATCCTGTTTCCCTACGCCGCATCCACGATAGAGAAATAGGGCTAGGGGGCTTGGAGATTAGTCTAAAATGAGGAGGTTAGGAACAAATAGAGTCATTTACACTTTTGGTTCGAAACTTTTTTTTTCATTGGACCAAAACTTTGGATTTTTTCGATTTCTGGAGAGATTTGGTTCAAAAAGTGCCATATTGGTTATGAAAATAGAATCTGACAAGTCGCATTCTGATCAAAAAATGACATTTTAAAGGCGAACTGACCTTATCGTGAAAAAAAACTCGATTTTTGAACAATAATTATAAGTGTACACGACACTTTTGTCCCTGGGCTCCTCAAATAATCTCTCATATTTCTACGTAGGTACACGTAGAGATTTCCTCCACGTCGCCCTCCGACGGTGTCTATTGAGACTACATAGACGGTAGTCATACCCTAGCTAGGCTAGTTTAGATACTATGTACACGTCGTAGATTGCTCTACGAAAGTCACCCTATGTGATTTTAATCTATCGTCGAATATGTAGACTTTTGAACAACTGTTGTTGCATATAGCGCGCCATCTAACGGACAATTCCCGCAACTCTATACATTCAGACGCTATAACAGTCCACGACGCTTCCTTTGAACCTCTATAGAGGGCGGTTTCGTAAAACACGTTCATTCAATTAGCATCCCTGATTATGTGACCAAGTATAGTTTCAACTGTCGGGGAAGCCCCACTAGCAGTACAATGGCAGTGTCCCAGGGCCCCCGAACGTAGGGAGTCTCCAATCAAGTACCTAGATGAAGGGCCTCCAATCACATACTGCCGTAGGTCCTCAAAGCCCCTAACAGCCCTACATCACGCCTGTATTCCTCGTAGGGTTTAGCAGAGGTGATTGTTGTTTTAATCCTAGAGTGGCCGCGTGGACGACCAGCAACGCGTAAGAGAAATAACCAGAAACATCAGATATACACATCTTACAGATATAGGTTCCGTGCGGCACCTTTAACTGCCTCGTTGGTTTATTGGTGGCAAGCGCGACAGCTGATCCTGAAATCCTGGTTTCGGTTCACAGGTCCGGCAAAGTGTTATTGGGATTTTCCGTGTGGACTTCCTCAGTAACAGCCCGGAGTTTGGATTTGTGCCCGGTTGATGGCTATAGGCTCGCCCCCCATAACATGGGACTTAGTCATAACGATGAAATGAGGGTGTTACCATACACCTCTGCCCAACCCTTCGGGAAATACAGGCGTAATGTTATGTTATCGTAAAAAAAGATCGCGTGCATTTCACAGAATCCGCGCGACTTTTTTTATCTTAGAAGAAATATGTATATTACCTATGTTGTGGAGATAAGGGTGAATATGCTATGTTAAGTTTCAGATTAACGCTCCGATGCGCTTCGACTCTGCTCTAGTATGAATTGACCCTAACGCATCACATAACGTTTGTTGGTGCACCTACCATGTTTTCTCTCTGCATAACCTAAGGTCTAATTATATAAATAAATAATTCATCAACGATTGATTTAAATTTCTGTGACTCTTTGACATGCAGACTGAGAACACGCAACAACACAAGTACAGCTCATAACCACCGGTAACGAAGTAAATGAACTTCACACTCAATTAGACATGTGTAAACTGTGTATGCAGTAACTGTTCTCTCACGGGTATATATTGTTATACAGAGTGTAAATAAAGTCATGTAATTCCTTCAAACCTCGTGATGTACTGCTGACATAGGTTAAACCTAACGACCTAACCCGAACGAAGCGTTCTGATTCCACTTTCATTGTGAAAACCGCCAAACAGTGGAATGCGCTGCCCGAGTGGGTGTTCCCCGACAGTTACAATCTGGGTGTCTTCATGTCACGAGTGAATCGGTTTCTTCTGGGCAAGCGTGCTCCATCGTAGACCGCATCATCGCTTTACATCAGGCGAGATGGCAGCCAAACGCAGGCCTAGTAACAAATAAAAAAAATAAAAATCTGCTTGGGATATTTTTGGATTCAATTAATTTTAATTTTTAATTTTAATTTTAAGCGAATTGCGCAGCTACCGGTCGCCGCGCGGTCATTTAACTCGGGGCGCTAAAATGCCTCACGGTAAGAACACATGTTTACTTTTTGGTTTCTTTTTTATTGAATCCAGAAGTATCCCGTGCAGTTTTAATTTATGTCAGCAGAATATCACGAGGTTTGAAGGAATTACATGATTTCGTTTGCACCCTATAGAAATGTTCGATTTCTATTTCCACTCCCTGTTCATATTGTGTCGCTTCATGACTTCCATAGTACTTCAATTTATCTGCCTAGCGTTTTCAGATGTTGTGGTCGGCTCCAGTCCAACCAGCACCCTGATTTTCGATAAGTAAGCTGTCAACCAATAGAGTATATGACTACTATTAAAAATGTACAACGTTAATGTATGTGAAAAAATCGAAGAAAAAATAGAGGAGCTACACGCTTTCGAAGTTGTGGAGGAGGCATTTTCTGTCCTTTTCGCGCGAAATGGATATTGTACGGAGTGATGTCAAATTACTATGAAGTTTTTAAGCTATGACGTCATTGTGGTGGTAGCGTTGTCCCTGTCTAGTCAACAATTCTTGGACAAATATTTCATTGGTATTTTCATTGTTATTTATCTTTTTTGAAATAGTTTTGAGATTTCTAATAAAATAATAATAGTCCAACCCTATTCGGTTTGTTATCTGGTTTTCCCTCTATATCTAGGTATTTTAATTTCCACCTATATTATGACGAGGTGTTAACCGCGAAATACAAGGCGCCAGATGCATCCAAACATTTAAATGTATACAACATGTAACGTAATTAACGCACACCCTCAAACACCCCAATTAGAATATTATGTTATCTATCTATCTAATACTTTTAAACGAGCAATTCTTGTATATATTTTATATATATAATCTGAATCTCGGAAACGGCTCCAACGATTTTCATGAAATTTTGTATGCAGGGGGTTTCGGGGGCGATCGATCTAGCTAGGTTTCATTTTTAGAAAACGTCGATTAACCAAAAAAGTAATCGAGCAAATCTCGGTCATCCAAGTACTAATCATAATACATACACTGAAATTTTAGTTTAACATGTATAATATGCATTGTTATTTACTAAATTAACGTTTCTGAAATAAGGTTTATTTTTCATTATTTTGTATTGTATGACGGAATTTGTATTAATACAAATAAAAATGCACTTTTAAAAGTCTTTTTGCCTTGATTTACGGTCCATTTCAGTTTGTTTTGACTGTACAGAGGTAATGTGACTAATTTCCGTAGTTTTAATTATTTTTGGGATAAAAAATTACCTATTAAAAATGATAGAAATCGATTCAGTAAACGATTCTGAACAAACTACTTTCAGGATGTGCGTTAATTATGTTAAATATTGTATATAAATATCTTATGAACCATGGCATAGGTATGTATGCAGGTAGTATATCCTAGTTATTTCCCAAAATAAACTTATCGTAATCTTAATGTTATACATTTAATCAGTATTTGATTAATTTTTACGGTTTCTGCGTATTCATCGTACCGAAGCACTTTGTACGGAAAATCATTAACACGAGATTATCAAGTTCGATTTGTAACTGACACACCAACACGAAGAAAATTTTATATGCTATGACCTAAACTCTAAATTCACTTGACTAGGTACCTATTTGAACTTTTTTTTATAATTTATATGTAGGTAGGGTAATATTGTCGGCAACTGCCTCATTGGTCTAATGGTGGCAAACGCGACTGCTGATCGTGAGGTCCTGGGTTCGATTCCCAGGTCAAGCAAAGTGTTATTGGGTTTTTCCATGTGGAATTCCTCAGTAGCAGCCCGGAGCTTGGACTTGTGCCCGGTTGATGGCAATAGGTTCGCCCCCTATTACATGGGACTTAAACATAACGGCGAAATAAGGGTGTGTTACTATACACATCTGCCCTGCCCTTCGGGGAATATAGGCGTGATGTTATTATACCGGTAATTTGTACTCTTTGCACAAAAATCCTTTATTTTCTTTGTATAATTATAAACAAAACTAAGTTAAACCTAGCGCTATCTAGTAACTCATGTTGAACTGCATGTGTGTGTTTAATATTAAGCAGACACATTACGACACAACTAAGATGTCGCATCGGCAAATTTCGTAATACCAATCACTTCCGAGCTGAATGCGACTTCAAGACCTCGAGTGTTTATTAATAGTGCAGTAAAAATGATCTTTACACTGACAAATAAGTTTGAATAGCGCTATAATGAGCGCCTGCCATTGGTTGTTTGATCAAGTTTGCCAATCGTCGCTTAAGTTCTAACACCGCGTAACTCGAAAAATAGTCGTTTTTAGTTACACACGTCATTCGATAGGGAATCGAAAAACGCATCGTATGACCAATCACAATCAATGGTTAGAACCAATAGCAACGCGTTATTTCAAAAACACCGCGTATGTAATATTTTTTCCATCAAGCTATGTAAACAGCTAAAACAGCGTGTAAGTCAGGTGAGTTCCATACTGGATCGTGTCGCAAAAGTGCTCCGTCGAAAAAACCAACATAAAATAGAATATTGTAGATTAAAAACAATTATATGATAAGTAGAAAAAAACAATTTTATGCTCTCCTGAAAAGTTAACTATTTTGAGTTACGCGGTGTTAGAACTTAAGCGACGCAATGCGACTTCTAAGTTGTGTTGTACTATAGCCAAAATAAATGTATAAAAAACAATACCTGCACATAGACGAGCCTCTAAAAATTATCATGTATCACCAAGGATTGGCAAATATACAAGCATAACCCACTTATTTACAAATAACAATGGTTTTATTGTGTAAACTCAAAGGTGCTAGTAAAATACTCGTGTAACGCGTTAGTTGTTTCTAAGTGTTCAAGTCAACTATGAGTGTACTCGGAACATTAGATACTGTTAGAAAACTGTGAAAGTAAAATGGTGCATATCATCTTCAAATTACAGGTAATTGTGGTGTTATAATAGTTATATTTATTGTAAAATATAATATATTATAATGTTGACTTTATTTTTAGAGGCTAATTTAATTGTATAATTTTTTAGACTACTTGTAATTTTATAACAAAAATGACATAGCAGACATTTAAAAAAAATCCAATTCAATTTATAAATACCTAGCTATTTTTATGCTTTTAATATTTTTTTCATATTTTCGTAGATAACTTATTACCCTTTTTGTTATTAGATTTTTTCTAGTGTCTTTTTTTTTCATTTACCTACAAAATGCGATTTATTAACACAAGAAAGGCAATCATATTTATTTATTTCTTTCCTGTTATCAAGTTTAAAAAAACGTTTTTGCATCACTATTACAGCCAAGATTCTAATGGTAATTTTTTAGGCAATGACATGATTATAGTCTGAGGCGTTTTCTCATTAATTAATTTACAAAAGTTTAGTGTAAAAATTTAATAATATGGATAGTGTAATGCTAACAACAGCCGAATATTTCAGTTCCTAATTCATCACCTGATTGAATCACAATTTAATGCGATAATCGCTAGCACAATCTACTAATATCTGTGTCCGTCGAGTGGCGCTTATCGGAATTAATCACTGTCCATATTCAGTGATAGTTAGCGATAGTCAGTCAGTTGTTGGCGCTAGTGTCGAAACGTGTGCTGTGTTGTTTTTGTTTTGTTTCTCATTGTTTTCTGTGATGATTGTGCCGTTTTGTTGACAAATATGGTGAGTATATGCGTGTTTTTATTTAATTTGGTGCTCCCTGAAATCAAGTGCTGATAGTGCGACGAAAAGTTCTTGAACGATAAATAACGCAGCAATGTTTTTCCCCGATAAATAAGTAGACGACCAGTATCAACATTTTCCTTGACAACGGTCAGGGAATTTCAACTAATTTTAGCCTATCATTGAACCTAACATCTATTGCTAGTTTTTTTTTACATAACCAATTTATTTAGTGTCAGTACTTAGTAATAACGTAATGTTTGGCGTGCTCAACGCGATCAATTAATGTAAAGTAGTATTAAATACATATTATTATAAAAACTACAGTTTTTAAGGAAAAATCACACAATATCAAGCTTCCCTAAATCAAAAGTCAGTTGCATAATATGACCCTTTTGTACCGTGACCACCTAATATGCTAAACTAACTCTAAATATTCCAAGTCGATGCTAAAGGTGGTCCGCGGTTGTTCAGCATGATAAGTACTAAATCCCTTTTAAGAGAGGCCTCATTTAGTGCGCTAGTGTATGTTGCATGGGTTTGGGGATTGCTCTACTTTAAGGGGCAAACTCAATCAGTGCCCTAAAACCCCTTGTACCTACTCTGCATCCTGAATCCAAGGAAATAGTATCCGACCAAGGTGTAGTACTATTTGTATGAACTGTTTTGCGCTACATCCTATCCGAATTTCATAGATTTACATCCGAGTTTCCACAGATTCGGATCGGACGCAGTGCACAAGCGCTCTAAATAGTTACAGATTACAGATTTCACTTATCCGGCACGTTATAGATTAGGATTTACAGCATTGCACTGCCTATATGATAAGTACATTTTCCCTCCATCAATCCTTCCCCAAAGCTATCCGATAGCGAAGGTTAATTAACTGCATAAGCCGGTAAATCCACGTTGTATAAACGTATAACAATAAAATAAAAAAACGACTTTTAAGTGTTGGTATGAATTAATCTTTTTGATATCTTAAGCCTGGTCTTCATCAAGGAAAGTAATCGGCGCACGTGGCTCGCGGTGCAATAAGTGTCGCAATTCGAAATACTACGTAAATAGCTGTTGTTGTATTGGTTGGTGCTTTTTAGAGTTCCGTACCCAAAGAGTAAAATGGGACCCTATTACTAAGACTCCGCTGTCCGTCCGTCCGTCCGTCCGTCTCAGGCTGTATCTCCAGAACCGTGATAGTTAGACAGTTGAAATTTTCACAGATGATGTATATCTGTTGCCGCTATAACAACAAATACTAAAAAACAGAATAAAATAAATATTTAAAGGGCTCACATACAACAAACATGTTTTTTTTGCCGTTTTTATAGATAATGGTACGGAACCCTTCGTGCGCGAGTCCGGTTTTATAAGCTAGATTAAACATTTTCTTCCCATTGACATAATCGTTATAAAACCTACAATGATCCAAGCAACTGCGTTGATTGTGACGATAGATTTTGTAGGTGCGCGACACTCTTTTTCCATAAACTGTGTATTTCTTTATTTATTATTTATGTATGTGCAATGTTTGCGATATTTAGTGTAAAGGTACTGCTTATTTCTAAAGATATTTCTGCCAGCAGACCTGAACATTTTCTTTCTTCTTTCCGATACTATTGTTGTGAACACCGCTTTAAACCCATGACATTGCAGATGTTTGTTAAACGCTAATGTCTTGTTTTCCAATAATCGTGTTATCAATGAAATAATTCAGCATGGAAGGATAAGGCCGGTAGTTGCTGCTGTGATATGGTATCAACTTACTGATACAAATCGGCTTCTATTGTCATGTAGTAATTAAATCTAACAAATGTATTTGTGTAATTGTGGCAACATTCTCTAAACAAATGCAATAAACTAAACAAATAATAGTGCTGTAGTAAGATACCTACGTTATCGGTACTTTAATCACAGAGTACATTATAATATGACTTTAATATCCGGGCGATTGGTTGCGTCGTGCGTCGGTTTGTTGAGCTCCCTATAATAATTGTAAACTACGCGTTGGCTGATGCGTGCGTACTGTCAGTTGGGACAGGTCAACTCAAACCTGCTATGGCACTTTCCCCAAAATGCCATTCCAGATGTAGCCCTACATTGTTACACTCGCAAAGTTATAGAATAGAATAGAATATACTTTATTGTACACCAAAATTGTTATACCACAATGTCTGGACTTTAAAAGAGACCTTGATCTCCGAGTTTATTTCGGCTTTTCTTCTCAGAGCTGGTTAGACAGGAAATAACGATGCCAACTAGTCTTAAAAAAAAATCATTACATTGACTTGTAAAAATGTCTGTAACAGATTTTGTAAAAGAAATAAATTAGTAAATTGACCGAAACGAAATTGTACCAATATTTCAAGAAGTGCTCTTAGATTGTGGTGAAATGGGTTCTTGTGTAACTTTTGCACTGTAGTTGCGATAAATAAGTATTTTTATTTAGCTCATTAAAAATACTTAAACATAGAAAGAACTTACGATCTTAGTAGTAGTATTATTCGTAGCTCCGTAAAACACTCTAGGCTGTATTCGTCATTCGAAAAACACTCCACATAAAATTCTTAGGAAAAATTAGTCTGTCATCGAGTTACGCTATGATGTAATGCTGTTCATTAACTAAATATAATGTATCTTGATGGAGTGACAGATACAAAAAATGACATTTCACGCAGTGGGTTCTATACTTCTTAGAAGGCAGCGATAAGAACGTTGAAAATAAATCTAATACGATAAAACTAGTGATTTCTTGATATTTATGATGATAATATAGCTCATCTATTAGAACAATTTAGAGAATTTATACAAAATAGTGTGCCAAATATAAATATTTGGTGAATCGCGTTTTAATGCTAATTTCAGAACACGAGTTCTTGTACGATAATTCAATCTATTGTTTGAATTAATTGCATAGCATTGACCAGGCTAATTTGTTTTATGGTCAACCGCATTGATAAACTGTTATTACCTATAAGAAGTGTAATACAATAATAATATATAAATCGAATAATACACATAAGTATATTACAAATCAGACTTTAGATAAGTAGTTTGAGTACGCTTTATTAGTACGCTGCCGACAGTACTTAGATAAAAAGCTTTAAACCAGTTACAGTATTCGTAGAATAGTATGAATAACTAAAGCAATTTCAAACAACTTGTGAAATACAATTATGTGGATGCTATGGTAGATGAATAATATGAACGCTAACCAATCGCCATTGTCGACATTCACGGCTACAGGCGAAGTGCAGTGGCGGAAACGACTCGCTCGTACATGTGTAAACACCCTAATATTTGGGATAATTACAAGGTAATTGAAGTCTTATTTCTTGCTTCCTTAGGACGACCATTCTTTGACTCGAACCACGGGGTCTGTAGTGCTCCAAGTGGGGGCACTAGAACTTCTGGCGAGGTACTCCATGAACTCTGGTAGGGCTACCAGTCTTTTGTCGTCCCTACACGAATTCAGAATACAAGAGGTTGAGTTAGCTGGTGGAAAACAGTGGAATTGGAAGTATTTAAGGGTAAGTCTCCTATTTTCGTGGGAATCGTGATCCACCGTGTTCACCCATCATTAATTCCGTCCTCATCAAGCTGTCCTCCGGCCAGCAACGCCCTAAGTCGAGGTCCGAGTCCCACTATGGGTCGCCCTTAGTGCTGTTGTTACTAGTATGACGTTAGTTCGAGTAGTTGTTAGCTTAGGTTAAGTATTTTACTTTATCCTCATTGACTGGGGACCCTTCAGGTCTTGCCAATAACTTCCCGGTTACACGTAAAAACGGACCGCAAGGACGATCTACAAGCAGGCAAAAAGAAAAAAAAACGTTTCGTGGGTAGGTTGGGAAAACTTCTCCCTTGTGTTCTGTGCTGGGACGTTTCTGGATAGTTTCGTGTTAGTGTGAGAAGAAGGCTCTAAATGGATGTCTCCATATATCACTTCCACTGCCTATTGTTTTTAATGTCTTTAGTTAAGTGTGCACCCAGCATGCAGTTATTTGCGTTTTCCTAAACTATGCGAAGATATGACCTATTCAATAATTTAAGCTAATGAAAAATTATGGTCTTCTTCTTATCGTATTGATGGTATGGTAATCAAATTAGTTTAACCCAGTGAGTAGCCACGCCAATTGCGTTATCAGTGGCTTGATTAAGGTCCTCCGTGGTGCAGACGTAGGAACTCAGAGGATACTAGAGCAGATGGGATATTGTCTGCTCGACAATACCCACTTCTGCTCAATCACAGTGTAGACTCACAGTCAGCTTATTCTGGGTTAATGATACCCCATTTTGCCATATTGAATTGGCAGCGACCTACCTGTGGTGCTTTATTTCGGTAAAAAACCGATGTGTTCCAATCTTTACATAGTTTTATCTTTTCCTGCTGTCAAGAGTACGTTGACAACTTTTATTTATACATGTGTACCTTTTATAAAATAATGTAAAATTATTATTTTATTTTTAGGACCAATTTGACCAAAAAGATTTAGAAGGGTTGTACAGAAAGTATGACGACAAATTGAGAGAAACGCTCATATATATTTATTTAAGCTTATTAGTAGTCTTTTCAACTTTACACGTAGTTTTAGTTGTTTTTAGCACATTTTTTGAGGTAAGTTTCCATTATTTTCCCAATATAACATACTCTTTAACTTTATTTAATAAAATTGCTAATTGACACGTGAACTGGGTTTCCCTACTATTATTTTTGTATATTCTGGCACTAGTGCCTGTGACTAATGGCCAAATACTCAAACGCTACTCAATTTAAGTTGTCGTTAAGTCTCGTGCTGTCTCTGTCACTTTAAGGCGAAGTGACAGTGACAGCACGAAATTAACGGCAACTTAAAATTGAGTAGCGTTTGAGTATTTGGCCATAAGTGCCAAAATTGTTTAATCCTACTGAGATGAACACATAGAAAAAATGCCCAAATTATTATGTAAACAACTAACAATAAAGCACATAGTTTATTTGTTGTTCCAACATGCAATAAAATTACTAATAATTCGAGCTACTTTACAGGAATCGGAGGAGGCCAGAAATATAGAGATATTGTCATTATACGCAGTTTTCTTACAGCAAATTCAATCAACATCAACATATTTAACGATGGGAATGTACATATTAAGGATAGCGATACCCATTATATCCCTGTGGAGGCCTTTGTACTACCCTCTCAAAAAGAAATGCTTCTGGATGCCTATACTTGTCACTTTTATCGTGACTTTGGACCTCGTTTTTACAGGTGAGGAAAAATTAAATACTTATAGGCTTATAGAAATCAGGATCGATTTTAACCATGTGGTAACTTCAGGCTATCTCCTTGTACGGTGTTATTATACTGGGTATTGCCTGGGTTCATCTCGCTAATTTTGGGCTATACTGTAGGCTGTAGGATTTAGTACACCACGCTGGCCTGGTACGGATTGACGGATGACACACACCATCGAGAACTATTCTTTTTAGTCCGTCTCAGGTGTGCAGGTTTCCTCGCGATGTTTTCCTTCACCGTTAACGCAAGTGATAACCATATTCTGATCCACACATGAATTCGAAAAATCAGAGAATGCGGGCCTGCATCGATCTTCTGCATGAAATCACTATCACTACTACATACACCTACTAGTACATGTCATAACTCTCATTATGTACTACAACTTTAATTTCTTTTTTATTTCGGCAGATATCGTTGTAAGCATCTTCAGCTCCTTCGAAGGCATTTCTTTGAGGCCTGCCTACGCAACCATGGCTCTTCTCTCCAACTACATCTTCCTTCCCATGAGGAACAACTTCTTGGCCATATTCCTCGGTTTCCTCGTTAGTGCTATTTATGTTTTGATCTTCGCCTTCTTCACATACGACCAGGATCCTCAAATTTGGATAGTGGTAAGTGTTTATGCTCGTTTTCTTTTTAAGGTCTATGGTTAAATGGAAAATCTGAGTATTTTTAAACAAATTACCTAAGCATCACCCTGAATGATAATGCATTTTACTTTTGTTATCACAAGTCGTGTCATTGTCTCGAATACTTTTTTGGTTGTAATTTGTTTTTGCAAAAAGATAAACAACACGTGCGTAAGTTAAAAATATGAACATTGACTCATATCATAGAAATCTAAATTATATTATTTTTAGATGATTTATATTATTATAATAATTCACTGGTACAGTCGGGTATTTTTAAACAGTTTTAATTGGGTTTACTTCGTATATTTGTTTGTTTATATGTTTCTTTAATTTTGTTTGTTTCACATCTTGCGATAGATTTTTCAACTACTTCTGCTAAACCGATTCTCTTGAAATTTCACACACAAATTCAATTCCCATGACAATACAACATTATAATAATTTCAACCTTCAATACTTAAATTCCGTACTGCCGTACTACAAGATAAAACCTCTGAACTTAAAAGTTTATTTAAGGGATTATTTGATAGATTCTTTACTTATTTCGTTTTCGAAGATTATTTCTATGAAATGTCCTGCATACCTATTTAATCACCTGTTTATCAGTCCCGCAACGTCCTAGATAAAGTTCTTCATAGGTTAGTACCTACTGTTTTGAAAACTATT
The DNA here is from genome assembly GCA_910594945.2 of Amphipyra berbera. Lineage (NCBI taxonomy): Eukaryota > Metazoa > Arthropoda > Insecta > Lepidoptera > Noctuidae > Amphipyra > Amphipyra berbera. The sequence continues at coordinate 8,143,861 of OU343122.1, read as the reverse complement.
CCAACGTATCCTGTTGATAGCCTCTATGTTTTAATACTCGCAAGCGCAGCTACTAAGCTTGAAACCTTGATTCTCAGGTTGGGTAAAGTGTAATTGGATTTTTCTGCCGGAAAATTCTCAGTTACAGGCTCACTCCGTATCTCATGAGACCTAATACCATCTGCGAAGTGTATACATACATACATAAACTCACGCCTTTGTCCCATGTGGGTAGGCAGAAACTATAGAAGGCCACATGCTACGATCCTTACATACTCCTTTCGCTTCATCCACATTCATACATGCACGTCGGTTGAGAGCACTACGCAGCAGTCCTTTGTGAAGAACATCACCAATAACATCGATGTATGTCCTAGTAGGGTGTCCCCTACTGACGTTTCCACTGACATCTGCCTTATAACTTCCTTTTGTTAATCGCCATTCACTCATTCTCTCAACATGACCAAACCACTTAATCATACTCCTTTAAATTTTTGTCACTACATCATCTTTTAAACCGCCATTTTGTCTTATCACAACATTCCCCAATCGATCATTCAAAGTTACACCGCACATACTTCACAAGGAACGCATTTCCACGTAATTTATTCTACTTTCATGCCTCTTCTGCCACCTACGTCTGTGTATGAAAGTGAATGTTGCCTGCCTTTGCTTATTCTTCAGGACAGCTTGCAAGCAAAGCCGTAGCCAGGGGGTTGGGGCTTCAACCCCCCCCCCCCCCCTGAAACCTACCTCAGATAGTTAAATTACTTTTAAAATGTATACACTAGTTATTATAATAGATTTTCTTGTTCAGCCCAAAATGCGTTCGCTACGGCCTTGCTTGCAAGAGCAGCAGTTCTATAACCATGTGAAAGTATTTTGAAACATACCATTATTAGAACACTTTAGGACACATTGAATAAATGTTTTACATTACTTTATGTTGCAGTTGTCATCAGACATAATTTATTTGATCGGTGTTAATCTGATGGGCGTATATTTTAGACTAATGAACGAAATAGTGACGAGGCGGTCCTTCTTAGACAGAAGAGCGTGTGTCGAAAGTACATTGAGACTGAAATTTGTTAAAGATCAAGAGGTAAGGAATATTTATTACTTCATAGATTTGTTTGTGATTGCAAGTACGTACTCTAATGACACTCATTAAAAATATCGATCGAAAGACTTATGTGCCTTTGGGTTATCATTTGTAGTTTTTGTTCTTTTTGCAAAATTACATACGAACATAAGTAAAAATCTAATCTACTGATTTATTAGGCTAATTAGTACTTACTATAATTTTGAACACATTATCCAAGAATGACTGATAGTTGATTTGGAGATGGAAATCGTCCAAATTCTATCATTTCTGTAAGTTATCACTTTTCTGTCTGATTAGTGTCAAACATTTTACTAAATAACAAATGAACAAAGAAATATTTTCCTCGAATAAAATGAATGTCGATGAACGAGATACCTAAGTATTTTGTCATCGTCATCATAACCCGTCCGAATTTTCCCTAAAAAAATTCATCTTGCAAACATATATGGGACTATTAGTGTACCCCCCTGTCTACATCGATGTGGTGATTTTCCTAGTTACTAAAAAAAGAAAATGTATTTATTGTCACACAGTACAATCAATAGGCACACATGAAAAAGACAAAAGATAAGTGCCAAAAGGGTCATCAGCTCAGTATAATGTGAGATGGCAGTACTAGGTAGAACTAGGCTAGGTAGTACTAGACTAGGTAGTACGAGACTGCCCTCAGCTTCCGGCTGACGCAGGTACTCTCGGGACATGGCTGTTTCGGGAAGTACCTGTGTCGTATAGGCCGGGAGCAGACACCCGGTTGTCACCACTGCGACTGCCCCGAGGACACGGCGCTGCACACTTTGCAGGCGTGTCCAGCATGGGGGTCGCAGCGCCGCGAACTAGTCGCGGCGATCGGCGGTGACCTCTCCCTTCCGGCCGTGGTTCTGTCTATGGTCGGGAGCGAGACTGCGTGGGAAGCCATCGCCTCCTTTTGCGAGGGGGTGATGGCAACCAAGGAGGTAGCGGAGAGGGAGAAGAAGGCCGCTTCTTCTCTCCCTTCTCGCGCTAGACGCACCGGGCGCCGGAGGGCGCGCGACGATCTCCGGCCACCCTAGTGAGTGGCCTGCGGGCGGCGGGTTGGGAGCCCGTCGCCCGACCAGTAACGGGCCCAGGGAGGATGGCGCGCCGTGTTCCGCGCGCGCTTCACGGAAGGATGTGGGGCAGGGGAGCAACTGCCCCACCACAGGAGAGGTCCACCAGAAGAAGCTGGTGGACCGAGACCTGCCGGAGTCGCGGTGCGTGCAACAGCGAATCCCGTGACCCCGGCCTTAGGTCAGAAGGAGGGACACCGTGGGATTTTAGCCGGTAGAAGTCCGGCACACCCCCCTGTCTTCCCCCCAGACGGGGGACAGTCCATGAGGATGTCCCCACGTAAAAAAAATTAAATAAGGTAGTACTAGACTAGGTAGTACTAATAGTGCTACTAATACAATTATTCTTTCAGGAACGTCTGATGATGAGCATACTGCCGGAACACATAGTATCCAAAGTGCGGCAAGATATAAGAAATATGTTTTTGGGTCTCGAAACACACTCCTTAAGTCACAATATGAGATCTTTCAAGTAAGTAGTAACTTCACAGTACCCGAACTAAATGTCTCAAACTATAACATAATCTAACTATTTTCTATCGATAAAAATAGCACGCATGATAATTCCTTGGTAATCCAAGCATGGCAAGGGTCAAACAAAGTAAAAACTCTTTTTCTGCTCCTAACAGAGAAGCTAGAAAGTTGCTAGTTTATCCTGTAAATTCCGTAATTTGCGTTGTTTAACAGCGTATGCTCCAAACTTGACACTAGAGCCTTTGGAAAGCTCTAGTAAAAATGCTCACGGAATTAATTAATTAATTAATCAAGACAACAATCAAATTGAACCTAATGACGACGAACTTAAAGCATCTCTTTAGAAAATGTTCTGTGAGGATTGTGGAAAGTCATAGGCTCCACGTTAAATTCAAATAGCATCAAACTATGCTCATGCTCAAATCGATGATATCTCTTGAATGTCTGCCTCTCAGGGCAATAATAATAAAATCATTAATGATACAGCTATCGGTCATTTACAGTCAGCTGTACGTGGAAGAACATGATAACGTGAGCATTTTGTATGCCGATGTGGTCAACTACACGATGATATCAACAACGTTGTCGCCCATGAGGATGGTGGAACTACTCAACGAATTGTTTGGAAGATTTGATGAAGCTTCTGAGGTAAGATGGATTTATTATGTCATTATATTTAACCTTAGTTTAGCCACCGGTTGTAAAAATAGTCAATTGGAGGACCGTAATTACTAAGAATATACATATATAGATAGTCTCTCTTTTTGCGTTGGGGGTTAATAAAATAAATCGCTAAGATATCTAAATATATTCATTGTCTTGTGAGAAAAGATAATATCTTGAGACAAAAGAGACTGATAAGAAAACATTTCAGGAACACGACGTACTAAGAATAAAGTTCTTGGGCGATTGTTATTATTGCGTCAGCGGGATACCGAAGCCAAGTGCCCAACACGCCAAGAACTGCGTTGATCTCGGTTTGGAGATGATCCACATAATCAAAGACGTCAGGTATGGCTACATATTAATATGTTTATATTTAATTAAATGGTCTTGGACAGCATACATTGTCTTTTAGGCAAAGCTTAAAAGTCCTCTAAAGTTTAGCACTTTGATTTAGAAGTTTTCATACAGGTGTACGACGTTGTAGGTTTTTACCACCAATAGATAATCTTCCGCTATTCGGTGGTGTTCCACCGATTTAGAGATTAGCTATTGTTGAATATCCGATTGTTAATAGAGAATTTCGGATTTATTTACAGTCCCTCGGTCGTAAAATGAACACCTATACTTCGATGACATTATTCGGTGTCGATGCTGATAGACGACTAGATTACGAAATCCAAAATAAAAATAATTCCTAATTAGTAGCTTATAACTAAGACAATCGAATCTATTTGCCTCATTACATATGTTTATAGATTAGATATAGAATCACTACGTTTATTTGGATGTCTTAATATTATTTTATTGCTATAGCTTCAATATATCTTGCAATGGCGTCATTGACACCCGCCACACTATCGTCAGCAGAATCGGCGGCAAGAAGAAGTACCTACTACTATTTTCGCTTTTTTTAGAATAGGACCTTTTAGAACGGAGCGCCGTTTGACGTCACCTTAATGTTAAATTCATCCGATTGTTTTTCTGACACTACACGTAATCACTGCCGCGTAACGCAGTTCCAAAAGGTCCTATTCTAACAGCATATTGAACCGATAATACAGATAAAAATTATCTAATGACGCAAACTACATTTATGTCCAAATTAAATATAAAGTTTAATCAAAATTATCTGCCTCGTTAGTGGCAAGCGTGACTGATCATGAGATCCTGGTTTTTACCCCAGGTCGGGTAAAGTGTTATTAGGTTTTTCCTTGTGGTATTCCTCATTAGCAGCCCGGAGTTTGGATTTGTGCCCGGTTGATGAGAAAAGGCCCTATTACATGAGGTTTAAACATAACGGCGATATGAGAGTGTTACTATACAACTCTGCCCAACCTTTCGGAGAATACAGGTGTGATGTTATGTTAAAAATAAACATTAACGATCCGTTGCAATTTAATTATAACTGTGTCTGGCAGGCTTTGACGTGATTTATTCACCTTTAATGTTACAAAAAGCGTACAAATGTAAGATATAAATATTTTTACAGAGAAAAGCGTTCGCTAAACATCGACATGAGGATAGGCGTTCATTCAGGAAAGATCCTCAGCGGCTTGATCGGTATCAGAAAATGGCAATACGACATTTGGTCAAAGGATGTTACAATAGCTAACAAAATGGAGTCCACTGGCAAAGCTGGGTATGGCATTTTTTATAGATAGCTTCTGCGTTATCTTAGGTACTGCTACGGAGTTTAAGTACAGTCCTGAATTTTATTCTTAGAGATCAGTTAAAATGTTCCAGTCGGAACCAAAATCTGAATCAAGTACCTGTATCCCAGTAGATACTCCAAAACATTGTTAGTGGCAAGACAAAATCTTAAACAGTACACATAATCATTTTATTGTTCTGCCTGCTTTTTCCCAACTATATTGGGGTCAGCTTCTAGTCTAACCAGATGCGGCTGAATACCAGTATTTTACACGGAGCGACTGCCATCAGACCTCCGCAACCCAGCTACTGGGCAATGCCCATATTCTAAAGTTAGACCACTTGTCAGACTTTCGAGCTACTGACTTCCCGTAACGACTGTCATAGGTATTCGTATGACACCCTGGACCGACTGTTTAACGTGCTCTCCGAGATACAGAGGGGTCTCGTTGTGTAACGAATAGTCACCCATCCACAGACTGACCGCGGCAAGCGCAGCTTAACGTCACAAATCGCATGATCCGCGCAGTTGGTAATTAGCCACGAGCCCCTCCCTCTATTAATTATTATATTATTGTTGTCGGAAATGCATAAGATAGCAATAATAATGTTGTCAATTAACGGATTAAGGACAAAGATATACAGACCGATTGCAGTATTGACGTAAATTGTCTTATTTCAGGAAAGTGCATGTGACCAAACAAACTCTCGAATTACTTCTAGAATATGCCAGAGAATATATTATTGAACCAAACTTTGAATCTCAAAATGATGCTTTTATTATGAAAAATAAATTAGAAACATATCTGCTATCGAGACCATCAAGGGTAAATGTCTGTTACAAGAATTGTGACGAACATTCTTGTAACTGTAAAGAAATTCTTTGATGAAATGAAAAATTATAAACGTGTATTAAAGAATATGAATAAATTGCTTTCAGAATCTTGAATACAAGCCTTTTCGAAGAGCATCTGTTGGCTTCAACAAAATTATAACAAAAACCAACATGTCTGCTAGAGTACGTACGATTCTTACATTTATTTATAAAAGACATTGTCACACAATAATTTGCTATATTATTTATGTATTTCTAGTAGCGATCGGAAAACAGAAACTCCAATAATTTTCGAAGAACAACAATGTTTATGGATGAGAATTTGGTCGAATACCAGCAAATGTTGAAAGCCGCTGACGCACAAATGGCAAAGGAAATTGAAGATATGACAAACGGCAAGTAAGTTCAAGTATGCTATTTCAATTGTTACTTTATTGTTCAGTCGTAGATATCAATCTATTGTCGATAATATTATCGAAGGGAAAGAGTGAATGTAAAATTAATTAAATACTTATCTAACAATTTTCCCAATTTTATTAACCGCCCCAAATGCCTGGTGAAAAAGCGTAAAAAAAATCGGGCTTGTAGAGATTCCTGAAACAATTTATCAATTATTTTCATCTATACATTTACCTACTTGTCCTGACTAACTGACTAACTCATCAACGCAGAACCTAAATCACTTAAGCTGGAAACGTGAAATTTGGATAGTAAGTTCCTTTTGTGACGTAGGCATCCACTAAGAAAAGATTTTTGGGAATTCTACCCCAAAGGGGGTAAAATAGGGGATAGAATTTTGTATGAAAATTCACGCGGACGATGTCGCGGGTTAAGTGCTATTTCATTGTAAACATATTTACTATCTTTTTATGTGTCATGTGAATCAAAATTACAATTGATTTTAGGGAACATTTCCGAAACGAATCTAAACTAAACAGATTCACACTGATGTACAAAAATTTTCAAATGGAGAAGAATTTTTTATTGCTGCCAGATCCACTGTTCAAATATTATATTACGTGCTGCCTTATTATCTTATCACTGATGCTATTAATCAATGGCCTGACTACGAACTGGTAAGCTTTCACTTCACTAAGTTCAATATTTATTTTGCCATTGGGAGATATGGGTGTGTTGAGACCAAAGGTCCTACCCTACACTGAAAATGGTTTGCGTTAACCTAGATTTAAATTTCATTTCACAAATAAAATGACATAGTTATTTTTATCATCTTTTTAGGTTCGAAGGCTTTCAATGGTACGCTTGGATGTTACTAAGTGCTCTCTTAATTGCACTTATTATAATGCAACCTTTCACTTGGTTTCAATTTCTCTGGACCAAATATAAAGGTTTTGACGAACCACGACACAAGTGTCTACGATGGGTCTATGATATTTCTGCTAAAATTATCAAATCAGCTCAGATAAGAACTGCGATCTACTTACTGATAAGTATTGGCCTTGCTGCGACTTCTGTGGTGAACGTGATTGCATGCAGAGAAGTTGAGGTGCCTTCAGCTGAAACCGTTCTGTCGAACTGTATATCTTCGTGGGTAATCACATTTCTATATCGTTTTCTATAAACAATTTTACTTCGATGTAATCTGACACTATCTATCTTTCCAGCATGTGACTCAGTGTTGGGGTTTGGCCTTGCTCCTGAACTTTCTGTTCAGTAGGGTCTTCTTCATCTTTAAATGGATCGTCGCAGGCGGCATGACCTTCTTCTACCTATGGATAGTTTGGGAGATCAAAACATCACTATTTGCTGACGATGTAACCTGGAACGTCGGTTTAGATCCCAGAATCTCTCACACTTTAGCAGTTGTCGTTATAACCATAACTTTGTACTGGATTGATAGAACTACAGAGTACAGGAACAGATTGGACCACTTGTGGCAATTACAGCTGAGTGAAGAGCAAACAGAGGCAGAGACTATGTTGAAAGTGAATAATATGCTTCTGGAAAACATTCTCCCGGCCCATGTAGGTGAGTGCTTAGAACTTTAATAATACCAAATGTTTTTGATATTGAAAGGAAGTATTAAAATGTTGGTTTTATTTCCAGTCCAAGTATACTTGAACTTAAACAGGTCCTTAGACGAACTGTATTACGAGAAATACGACAACGTAGCAGTAATGTTTGCGTCCTTAACTGACTACAAACTGGGCATGGAAGGTGATGCCGACATGAGCGACAAATTCCTACTCAGCATCTTGGATGAAATCATATCAGATTTTGACAGAGTAAGTATTTAATTATATATTTTGAAAAAGGATATTTAGTGTTTTATAGATAAAATTAATTTAGCCCTTTCTTTTAGCTGTTACTTACAGGAACTTCACATTACAAAGTGGAAAAGATAAAAATGGCCGGTTGGACCTACATGGCTGCTTGTGGCCTGGACCCAAATAGAAGAGAATCTATGGATTCTTTTGCCGACGATAAGATTCGACAGAATAGCCCTTACAACAGAGCTGTGGTACTGACCATGGTGGAATTTGCTGCGGCCATGATGATGCAGTTGCAGAACTTCAACCGAGGTTCGTTTCAGAGATTCGAGGGATTAAACTTGCGAATCGGTAAGTTGCTCTCTATTTATTCAGACTATTATAAACGTACATTTCTGAAAGCAATCTACAGATCTATATTCCACTTACTGCTAAAAATCTGTTGGAGTACTTACAAAAATATTTATATAACAGACAAGTTTGTAGTACGAAATACACTCACTTATATTTTTTCTTTGTCTATATAAACAGTGGTAAATCCAGTAATTTTAGATTTCTACACTATATGTAGGTATCTAATCTTCGTACCATTTTGTGTCTCTAGTAGAACATTTAGCAAACAATATTGCTTACTTAGGAGTGCTTTTCAGCAGACAAATACAAATGAATGAACATTAACATAAATTATTATTTAGGAATATCAAATGGGGAAATAGCAGCCGGTGTAGTGGGCTCACAGAAGCCATTGTACGACATTTGGGGACATGCTGTGAATATGGCATCGCGAATGGACTCCACTGGGGAATCTGGTAAAATACAGGTAATTGCATGAATCTGTCAATCTTCGAAATAAATCTCTTTTATATTTTCCTTAAATTGCGTATCGTTAACAACCTTAAAAGAATTGTCTTAGATACCATTAATTTTTTAAAATAATTTCTCTCATCGTAAAACGATTTTCGCACTTATTTATTTATTCGTATGACAAAACTTCATAGTTGTTCACAGTGGTCAGGCCGCCGCCTAAGACCCAATCCTAATTTTTGAACTTAAATAATAATTCTGTAATATGCAACTTATAAAACAGGTGACAGAAAATACTGCCATAATATTGGACGAGTGCGACATCCTCACGACCTGCCGAGGCGAGACCTTCGTGAAAGGGGCTGGCTACATCAAAACATATTTTGTCCCCCTCGACGAAAATTTCAACCTAATCAAGAAAGAGAACAGTATGGACTTCTATAGAATAGAAGATAGAAGCCGCTACTTTTTTATGAAAGCAAATAGGTTTAGTGACCTTTCCAACGATAGGAAAAGTCTTGAGAGTTTTCGGTACTCCACTTATGATTTTAGGAAGATGTCGTTGAATAGTGAATGTACTAACGATAGTTATGAAACAGAAACCGGTAGGACGGCTACACCGATGGATGATGAGGATGTTAGTAGTATATCATCTGAACCCGAAATTAAAGAGACGCGTTGCTGACATTTACTTAATATAGTTTAGGTTTTATAAGTTGATGTAATGTTCTGTTCTCAAGTTGGCCAGCCCAGGTGGACCAACATCTATAGTGCATTCTTTGAGAAAGTTCAAAAATCTTCACTGTTCAGGGCAATGCACGGAAACCTAATTTATTTAAATTCCTGTGGGGCCACGTACGTGGACCGTTTATAAATGGCGAGGGCTGGCATTTGCCACGTATTTACGTAATATTTTTATCTTTTGTATACGGGATATCATCGTCATCCTAACCCGGAATTGACCACTGCGGGGTTTAGGTCTCCGTTCGTTTTTGCCAGCCTCCTCGATCTTGTGCATCCCTCGTCCAGGTGTTTACTGCGGCTTTGATGATGTCATCAACCCAACGCGCTTTCGAACGGCCTGGGTTTATTCAACCTGACTTTGGCCACCACCATCACCACGTCAAGCCATATGTTCTACACAACTCCACTTAACGTTAAACGCTCCGTCACCGATGTCGAAGACTTTCTTCTAACGACGGATTTCAGTGTTGCGGACTCGGACGAGAAGCATGTCTCCTACAGAATATTTCAGTGTCATATTTAGGTCTTACATAATTAAATAGATAGCCAATAGTTTTTCTTAGTTCATTGTATTTTTTATATTTATTAACATGGGTGAATATTTTGTATACGCTTATGATTTATGACATAGATAAGTACAATAAAAACCGATAGCTTATAATATTTAGGCTTAAATTAGTATCTAAGTTATTTAGGTTAAGATATCCTATTGTTAGGTTTTTTATAGTCAAAAAAATATTTATTCATCCTTCTTATTCTCAGTACATTACCTACTATCTAAATATTACGTACTTCTCATCGAGATTTAACAATTTTTTTTTTAGGTTTTTGATCTGTTTTGTTTTTGGCTGATATAGAGGTAGGTAATAGTCATTGAAACAACCCAACGTACTGACAGTATTTCACACAAAGGACTGGCAAATCTAGGAACTCTTTTTTTTGTAAACATTCACACTCACGCCTGTAATTCCTAAAGAAGTAAGCAGAGGTGTTCTCCTACTACAGATGTCTGTACACCGATGTTTCGCCTCTTTTATTAAGTTCCATGGTAGTGAACCTATTGCTACTTTTTGCCAGGTACACATTGCCTCTTACTAATCGCTTGCTCGGTGACAAAATGGAACTGTATTCTTAATCAGTGTATTTACGGAGATTGTTGTAAACATTGTATGCTAATCAAAGAAAAATGAAATCTTCTCATAGAAACTTCGCAACCGCTATAAAATTACCTCAGTGAATGAAAATATAAACATAGGTATGACAATTGACCAAAGTATTTCATTAACCTATCCCAATCTTATCTGTTAATTATCTCCACAGTCTGAATTTACCCAATGCTAGGTTGGTGAGTGACGTCAATCAATTATTTATCTTAAAACTAAAAAATATAGACCAGTTGTTTTTTATGGTCAGGTGATGGACGGCTTGATCATATTATCAGACATCGATTATTAAAAAGTACCGAGAGGCTCCTGGCTTATTAGCGACCGCGCGGATTATACAATTTGCGAGGTTAAGCAACGCTTGCCGCGGTCAGTCTGTGGATGGTTGACCTTTCGTTACACATCGAGTCCCCTCCATGTCTCGGAGAGCACGTTAAACCGTCGGCCCCGGGTGTCATATGAATACCTATGACAGTCGTTACGGGTAATCAGAAGCCCGAAAGTCTGACAACTGGTCTAACTTTAGGATATCAGCATTGCCCTGCAACTGGGTTGCGGAGGTCTGATGGCAGTCGCTCCGTGTAAAATACTGGTATTCAGCCGCATCTGGTTAGACTGGAAGCTGACCCCAACATAGTTGGGAAAAAGCTAGACAGAACGAACGATTATTAAAAAGTACCCTTTAGAAACCGAGATAGATGCTGATGTCCATTCTTCTTTAACAATTTATTCCAGAAAACTTTAGTGACAAACTTGCCTACATGACTGTCTGGTAATTTAATAAGTCTTTTAAAAATAGAAATTTGGGCCAAGTGTTAAAACTTATATGTTTGAATACCTTCAAAGTAATATACATACCTAACGACAAAAATATAATTGAAACAGCGAATCCTCACAAGTGGCAGAGATCGTCAACATTCACAAACAAAATAATAAAATATAATATTTATTGTTCTATTTACAAGATAATATGGATTAAATGCCCAAGTTCGTTTGTGTTAATGACACATTTAATTGAAGGTCACAATGGCGAATTTATTGATAGATAAAGCAATATCCGTGCGGGACAAAACGTTGCAGTTTAGTCGTAAAAATGGATTAGCATTTCAGCTTATCCATGTGTTGAGTAGGATTTTCGTAAAGCCTTTAATTATTTATCGTTAAATTCTACAAGGTTTGATTTTTATTGACTTTTACCTTATGGTGAATCATGAAAGTTACACCTTCAGCTTCATAAAAGCAGTAAATATATTGTTTATAACACCGAATGCAAAAAGTACAAGGCCTGGTTTTTATCAAGGCTCGGTAGTTGAAATAATAAAAATGCGTGTTAAATTTACTTAACATAAGAAAGAAAGATAGAAAAAATGTTTATTGCTCATTGCAGCGATGGCCTTGCGGTTGATCGCTTGCTTTCCATGCAGGAGACTTCGATCCCAGCCCGCACCTCAGAATTTTCGAATTAATGTGAGGATCAGAATTTGTTGTCATTTATTTATTTATTTATTACATAACAAACTTACATCTATCATTGCTGTAACGATGAAGGAAAACATCGCGAGTAAACCTGCACACCTGAGAGGGTTTCAAAATATTCTCGGTAGGCCCTCAATCCAGATGCACACTGGGTTGTGTAGTCTGCCAACCCGCATCAGGCCAGCGTGGGACATTAATGGGCTGATTATGCTTTTTTATGCTTTATGCTACCATAAAAATAAAATAATATGTGAATGCTTAAAAAACGTAAAACCTTTGCCAGTTGAATTGCAGTTTCAAATTAAGGCTTAGTGGAAATGAATACCTAAAAAACGTAAAATATCCCCTTTGCCAGTTGAATTTCAGTTTCAGATTCTAAGGCAAATTCGTGTAAGGAAAATTCGCCTTTAGCCTCGCTCCCGACTACGAAACCAGTCATTATTATTTTTCTTATACCTACCTACTAAGCAAAATGTTACGTCCACCTGGAACAAAACAGTGCAGATTAGCGCCGTATGGCTTCGCTCTACAGCCCGCAAGCTATCTACTTAGCCTCCGCCCGCCCCAGTGTCTACTCACAATTTTAATGGATACCTCGTCATTTTCCAAAATCAAGACGTGATTTTTTAATTAGAAGGAAATACTTGGTGCTTTTAGAAGGATTTTATAGTCACATTTGGTAAGCATTTTTTATCTATATAAATGTAGATATATATGTACCTGCTTCTACATACTAATGTAATTAATAGCGTTCATGGACGCAGACATTCTGCTCTTTACATTAACCACATCGATTTTTGAGATTTTTTTTTTAATTATTTCGTTGAGTTCTACCTAAATAACTCCGTAATAAAATTACCCAAAAAAAAAATTGTAATACATACCTAAGTAGATAAATGCTTTGCCTAATATTTCGATGTCGAAATTCACCCCCATTTGAACCTCATCATCAACTTATCTTACCGTGGGTATATAGTAAGGGGCAACCAAAGGAGCAAGATCATGGCCAGCACAATGTATTAATAATAAGCACCAACACACATACTGCAAGCACCAATACTGACCAATACGTATGCCATGTGTGGTAAGTAATTAATGGTAATTATCATTCACGATAATCCTTTGTAGCGGTCTAATCGGAGACCACGTTCAACAAAGCTAGTTTACGGAACGACAAGTAACAATAGCCTAAAGCCATGAATTTACTAGTAACCATTTTTTTATTATAAATACGGTTTCAGAAACAGAATCTGGGTGATTCTGAAATGTAGATACATGTTGCGGTAACCACTACATGTTTCATCTTGTTTCGGGATATGTGGCGATACTACCCTTATGTAGAAGTAGGTAATGCAACATTAGTTTCGCACCAGATGTTTACATCAACTGACTGATGTAGTCGGCAAAAGCACCAAAACATTTTAAGAAAAATTTTGTGGTGTTTCAGAAACTGCTAGCAACTTGTATCGGAAACATTGTTTACTAGCAAAACCATGGGTTTTATTCAGTTCACTTATCGTCACAAAAATATATCATTTAACCCTCTTTAATTTTAACGTCACACTCTTCGATTTTATTTCAGCTAGATAACCATAAAAAATGGCAGAAGAACCAGAATGCCAACTGCGTCGACGTAAGGTGTCAGGCAATCCTAGTCTGCCGTTGAACCTCGATGTGGACTGTCAAGTCAGCGATGGTGACCCTGACCAAGGAACGCCGTCCCCTAGCTATGTAAAGCGCTTGGCTCATACCAAAGCGAAGTCGTCGTCTGCTTCACTCCTTGACTATAAGAATAAGCAGCAATCTTTTGATATACAGGTAAGTCGTGGCCATTGATATAATAATTATGTACTTACGTACTAGATGCGCCAAGGAGGATAGAAAGATAAGGGAATAAATGATAATGAGACGGCTGACAGGGAAGAATGTAAGAGGAAAATATTTGCGCCGACCCCAAGTAACTTGGAACCAGGGCACGAAGAAGAAGTACTAGATGCGCTGTTTAGAACAACATGGTACCAACGAGTTGTGGTTCCGGAACCACAGTGCCATTGAACTTGACAGCTGTCCAGCGATAGTTTAAACCTTATTGCGTCAATGCATTTGGCGCATGTTACCTATACGGGATAGCGTATCTATTTATTTCAACGTCGTTGGTTGTGGCCATGATTTTGTTTCAAAGAAAAAAATCTGTATTTCTACATTTCATGAAGAGATAGACACCATAGTTTATTGCCGTTCGACAATGATACATTTGTGTGATACTTCTTCTCTTATATCGGCACGAGGTATATAAGAATAACTCACGTCTCACTCTGTCGTGGTAAAACGATTAGCCAGTCCGCAGGGTTAGTAGCGAGGCTGTCCGATGCACTCGAGGAGGCTCTTTAAATCCACCTCAAAATCGCCTTTAGCAGCTGGAAAGAAACTGAACCGCTATTGTGTAACTGACTCATTTGGTCCATAGACTGTACTCCAGAACTTAAAGTGGTAGCGGTGTCTAGCACAGTTAACCCAAGATCACTTCAAGTCGGTCAAAGATACCAACTGTCTTTCATTCAGTCGTTCAGGGTCAAGGACCAATTGAAGTTGATTATAATATAAGAACCACCTCGTTGTTCTAGTGGTGGCAAGCGCGACTGCTGATCATGAGGTCCTTGGTTCGATCCCCAAGTCAGGCAAAGTGCTGTTAGTTTTTTCCGTGTGGAATTCCTCAGTAGCAACCCGGAGTTTAGATTTGTGCCCGGTTGATGGCAATAGGCTCGCCCCCGATTACATGGGACTTAAACATAACGGCGAAATGAGGGTGTTACTAGACACCTCTGTTCCCCTTCGCGGAATACAGGCGTGATGTTATGTTATGTTTAAATATCCTTTATTTTCCTTCAGGTCGAAGAGTGTGAAGAAGAAGAAATAATAATAGAGAGTGATGAAGATGACGAAGAGAACGCTGAAGGGGTGGACGATCGTTCCGTCACACCGACACCTATACAAGACTTTGGTGCCAATACCGTTTATACTGAAGGTACAACAAACATGTCCCTATAAATGTGAAAGTGAGTTTGTTTGTCTGTCTGCTTGTTACACGTCATCACAAATTAACTGGTTAACCAATCTGGATAAAAGCAGAGAGGTAACTGGATCAGAAATCCTGTTCCTGGAACTTTTATTCCAAATAAGATTATAAGAAAAAGTAAATTTTTCCGTTTGAATTTTGTATCTGCATTTGTATTTTGTATTTGAAGCTGTACAAGAGAAATTAACTGCTCCATATTCTGTGCAAGACAGGATTTTAAGACCACTACGATAGCCATTGCCATACCATACCATACCATACCATAGCCATTGACGTCCATGACGCACGGTGGTACGTAAGCTCGTTAACGCCCGATTCCTATAAACAAAAACGAATCGTTTTGCTTACCAATGGTAGCATTTTTTGCCACACTGCGCATATAAATAGACTCGTAAGCTAATTTTACCTGTGATAGCTATTACCATATGGGAGGGTCTATTTTGCAAAGCTATGAGGTCTTTGCTTCATTATTGGCTAAGATACAAGAGTCTCAACCAATAACGTTCCGTAAATTATCGGAATCGGCCAAAAAAATATTGAAGTTAAAGGTAGTCTTGTCTCAATCTCAGTTCCCTATGGAAAACTAGGGCATCAGCGGTACAGGTTATGGCCGAGTCAAACAAAGGTCACGTGCGCCTAATTGAATTTGGATGTCACCCAAGGCCAGGCTTAGCCGTAATCCTATTACGCAAGTCGTTCTTATCCATAGAATCGTTGTCTTTTGTATGAGTCATTCTAGAATAGAATAGAATAGCATTTATTTGTCAGAATATTGTATACACAAAGTTGTTATGTGCATTGTGTATTACGATCTAATATTCTGCCGTTTCCGGCGTACAAATATGGTTTGTAAAATTATTATAGGTCATCATTACATGCAAATTTAGTTGTTAATAATTAGGATTACAAATAAATTGAAAAATTATTATTGTTAAAGAGATTAATTATATAAGTCAAAATTCAATAAGGTCAAGGAGATAAAATATGATTTATAGGCAATGGTGTCAAATATTTAGAGGTAAACTTTTCATTCATAAAATCTTCAATCGAGTAATAACATTTGCTTAAAAGAAAGTTAAATAATTTACATTTGAATGTTCTGAGGCTGAGAGTTTTGAAGCCATCAGGTAATTTGTTATAAGTAGTGATGGTCATGCAGTATACAGTCTAATACCTTGTCCTACGAATAATGTCCATTACCAGATTCCACTTTGCCTGATACCATTTTGTAGACATTAACCAAGCCCAGTGAACTTCGTACCACCAAATTTTTTAATTATTCCTAAACTACTTTTTCCTGAATGATCCCCCTTAACGAGCCATTTTCGAGCTTTTGCGAGACTACGCACGGCAATTGATTTCTATATGCAAGGTGTAAATGCAAATACTGAAAACCTTTTATGGGCTCATTGTACATATCATTATGAACAACTTTTACTATGGACCAATCAAGAAATCGCGAAAAAACATCAACTGTTCCCTACATTTTGTGGTTATGCGAACATAAGAGGTTTTCAGTTTTTGCATTTACACCTTTTATCATATTTAGTTAAGCCATGGTTGAGCAACTTTGTTGCTTACGTCTGACCTACACCGCGCTGTGCTGCGTTCTTCGGACAGAGCTGTAGCCTTGGTTAATTACCTAATATCAAATGCTTGCTGCCTTAGAGGCGAAGGTCCTAAGTCCTTTGAGCAGCAAAGCGACATTCACGGAGACGTAACTATAACTATCCACTTTAACGCGTATCGTGTTGCTGGGCCGCGGCGCGTCTAGCCAGGCAACAAGTTGGAACTAGCTACCAGAACCAGATTTTGTTAGTAGGTGTAAGAGATGGATAGTCCTACTCATCTATTTTATATAATCCCTAACCCATCACTAACTGCACAAGTAGAAAGTTGTGACGTCTTACTTCTGACCGAGAACCACCAACCATAGAATTTTGATACAAATAATCTCTTTTCCAGGTCCACAAGCCACCGACTTCTTGAGGGTAAAAGCCGTGGAGACCGATTGCTACACAGACGTCTCCGATGCGGACTCCGAAGAGGAAGAAAACTAATAGCTTATGTAAAATAGTTCAACTTAACCATACTCAATGAAATATATCTAATACTGTTTTAAACTAATTATGATTTTGTGAAATCGCGTTGAAAATGTACAAGTAAATGCTTTGATATTTATTACGCGTAATTATTTTAGAGGATAAGGATATAAGCTGGCTTAAGTAATAGTTAATTGGTATTTGTAAATTCCCATGCTTTTCGTGAGATTAAAATGAGAGCAAATAATTACGATCAAATTGGAAGCGAACGTACCACGAACAAATCGCAGACGTTCTCAAAAAAGGCCAGGTTGGTAGCACCCTAAACTGACGAATATGCATGAGAAGGTTAATGAATGTAGATAAAGCGAAAATGGGGTGTCAGGATCGTAGCAGGTGGAAATCTATAGTCTCTGACTACCCAAATAGGAAACAGGCGTGATTGTATGTATGTAACTTGGTAACGGCAGTTTTGCTCGCTGTGCTTCACGCCAAAGAATCCCGAGGTGTGAAAACTGAACTATGAAGTCTTGCATAGCTACGCTTACCTAACGTGCAAGGCGGTTTTGTCTCTGATATCCTTTTATTGTGAGTTGACTGGCATTCCAATAGGCGATATACAAAATTGAACCAAGTAAGCTTTACTTCTTACAATCAGGTCAATCAATAACGACACCGGTTTCCGGTTACTTGATCAATATCATTGTAATGCCTGCATAAAGCCTCTCATACATGAACAGTTCTCAGTCCAGTTTCGCGGAATAAAAATTCGTATCGTGTGTGGGTATGACGCCGCAGCTGAAGGCCGCCGCGCTGATGGCGGATGGATTGACGAGACCGTAGCAGCACATGAAAATGGACTTGTGAGATTGTTCCGTGTGTGTGCACGCATCCGATAAGGATCCATAAGTGACTGAAATTGATTCAATTAAATTGGCTCAAGTAGTTAAAAGGAAACGCGGGCTGCAAAATATTAATAATTTGAATAGGTTTTTGCGATCTATTTCCGTCCCACCCCTCCCGCAAACCTTCCCAATTGAGCGCGAAAGAGACAACTGCATCTCGGATTGATTTCTCCTGTGCAATATTAGCGAAATGGTACTTTCGTATTTCCCTGTTTCCTTCTTTAAATCTGGACCGATTATAATATTTTTTTCTGTAATAATTTAAGAAAGACTTTGGTTATGTCTGTATGTTTATTTTTTATATTCGTCAAATTGGTTTCCCAAATGTTTGAAATCGGTGGCAAAACCGGTCGATTTTTGTAAAGTTAGGTTTCTAGTTCTTTTAATAATTAATTTATTGACAAAAACAAAACATAGGGACATAGTGGTAGTAGATATATATCATAATTATGGTAAAAAATATTTGCTCTAGTGATATTATCCAAGGAGGAAACTAAGGAATACATTTGTATGGACTAAATGCCGACCGCATTTCCTCTTAACTGCATCATTTATTCCCCTTGACACCACAAGTGGTGTATTTGATGGTGTCAACGGGAATTAATGCTAAAATTGATGCAACTGTCACTTTCTTTTTCTATTGAAACAGAAAGAGACAAACACCCTTACGTTCTAAGACGCTTATATTCTAAGACATTCCTCCAACTTACTCTTACTCGACTCAGAACGGCCTCGAAACCACCTTCAAAATTGTATTCTTAGTCGCAATTTCGAGTGAACTTTGAGGTTCCTCGACGGAGTCATTACGTCATAATTTGAATTAACTGCATCACGCAAATAACACCGCGATAAACACTGGTAAGGATTTTGAATTAACTGCATCTCGCAAATAACGCCGCGAAAAATACGTGTAGGTAAGTAAGGATTATCGTATGCATATTCGAGTCTTAAAAATTCATTTTTGTTACATACGAACTTTGACACTTCCTTCCTTAAGGTAGGTTCCGAGGTTGGTACCTTGAGTTTGATAGATGATTCCTTACCTCGACTAAATTATGTCAAGTCGAGTAAGTTTTGGAGGAACGTCTTAGAATATGAGTGTTAGTTTAGTTTAGTCCTGTCAAATTGTGCAACAGAATCGACACCTTTATATGGGCAAGACCCAGCGATATGGTCCCATGAACTAAATAGGCCATTAGATCAAGGGCGCACAGACATTTGCTCTAAAAATTGCACAAGTAAGTAAGCGAATGTAAATAGACAAAGGCTCAGTTGCACGAACTAACTATAACCGTTAACTAACTACCCTAATCCGTAAATACTATTACGAACTAGGTACCTATGTTACAGGATAGTGAAAAATAATTAGAAACTGTTATTTTGAATTATCTCGAAAACTACGTGTCCTAGCTGAAAAATAATGAAATTTTCGGGTCCCCCTTGCACCCGAGACTCTCCGACGACCTACTCGTAAGTGACCTTTTGAACTTGACCTTGACCTTGACATTGACCCTAACAAACTAACCTTTAATGACCAGTACTAAATAATCTTAGGCTGAGTTGCACCAACTAATTATAACCGTTAACTTACCATATATTATGTCAAATTTGTATTGGTTTGACAGAAAGGTTAGTCTGTTAGGGTCAAGGTCAAGGTCAAGTTCAAAAGGTCACTTACGAGTTAGTCGCCAAAGACCCCCGGGGTGCAAGGGGAACCCGAAAATTTCATTATTTTTCAGCTAGGACTAGTAGTTTTCGAGATAATTTAAAAAAACAGTTCCTAATTATTTTTCACTATTCTGTAACATAAGTAGTTAGTAATAGTATTTACGGATTAGGGTAGGATTATAGGTCTTCTCTCCCTTGGTCATTGGACTGAAATTAGTTTGGTCAGAGAGGTACGAAAACCTTAAGTAATCATTGAGTTTGAACATCACAATCATCGTCATTATTGCGAACTGCGGAGCGTGAAATACGTTCTCGAAGGAGCGAAGCTAAGTTGGAGATGCAACAGGCCCGAGAGGAACGAGGTATGGTGTTCCTCCAACGAAAAAAAAGGATCCTCCAACAAGGCAGGTCTGAGCCTGGCGGACTACTACCCGACGGTTGGTTCCTTCTATTCGACTGCTTGTGGGTGGTTTTGCGGACCGTTTCTACGTAACCGGGCAGTTATTGGCGAAACCTGAAAGGTCTCCAACTAATGGGGACGAGTAAAATACTTAACCTATAGCAACATAACAACAGCACTAAGGGCAACCGCTAATGGGACCCGGACCCCGGCTTAGAGCGTTGCTGGCGGGAGGACGGGGAGGGAGACAGCTTGATGAGGGTTGAATTGACGGCGTGACTGCGGAGTCAGAAAAGACGACCAGTTCCGCGGCTGCGGCGGGCGATCACGGTGAATCCGGGACCCAACGGTTGACATTGGGAAGTTGTATTATACAGAGTGTAAACGAAACCATGTAATTCCTTCAAACCTCGTGATGTACTGCTGACAAAGATTAACACCGCATGAGATACGTTTGGATTAAATAAAATAAAAAACAAGTGAACATGTGTTCTTAACGTGAGGCATTTTAGCGCCCCGAGTTAAATGACCGCGCGGCTAGCGATAGCCACGCAATTAGCTCGGGGTGCTAAAATGCCTCACGTTAAGAACACATGTTTACTTCTTGTAATTATTATTTTATTGAATCCAAAACTATCCCCCCGGTTAGGGTTAATCTATGTCAGCAGTATATCACCAGGTTTGAAGGAATTACATGATTTCGTTTACAACCTGTATACAAAATGCGTGTCAAATCTTGATATCGCGATGCAGGATCATGTGACGTCATATTTTGAGACTTGTCATTATTGTCGTTGTGTCTACTATAAAATTGTCGTGCAGCGTAGTTCGCATGTGGCGTGGAAGATGCCGCCACATCCGATCCGGATTGGAAAACCAGCAGTCTGCAGCAGAATTCTGCCAGCTCCTCGTTTGGGGCCATTCAAGTATTACATAAGCACGAAAGGGGGGTGAGGTCTTTGCTTAACTTATTTTTGATGACATGGGGGACGGGGGTGTCTACGTTATGATTAAGTCAGCAATATTTATTTAGTTACTTATTCTTCTAGACTTAAAACTGCTGCTCATGAATATCAATAAAGAAACCTGATCACTTTAAAAAAATATATATACTAATGTTTACGTAAGCATAGGACGGGGGGTAAAACCTTTGCTTAATTTTGCTGACAAGGGGGAGGGGTGGGTCAAAAATTGCCAAAATTCTGCTTACGTAATAATTGAATGGCCCCTTTTCAAAATCATTGATTCGACTACCAATCAATACTATAGTTAGAAACACCGAGATCACTCTCAGCGGGGCCACCGGTGATTGCGGCAAGCTTTTACTCGGCCTTTCCATCTATGAGGGATTAAGCATTACCATTATGCTTCTTCACTGCGTGTTGGTGATATCAGACCGTCAAGTCCAGGTCTTCTTACAATGTTTTAATTCACTGTATGTCAGCGGTGCTATTTGTCCGGTTTGTATTGGGTCTTATGAAAAATGAAACATACTTAATATTTTATGATTTTTATTGCACATTTAAAAATCATTTTGATTTTACATTTCCGTCTATACACACGATATTATAAAACAATAGAAATAATTTACATAATGTTGCATTTACGGGGTTCATTACATAATCTGTACTTTAATATAATCTGATAAATAACTATAGAGCATTAAAAAATCTTGATACTTTAACCATGTTAGACAATTGAATATTAACACCGTAAATAGGATAGAAGATTGAGAAAATATTGACCAATTACAAACTAGTATTCGTCAACAACGCAGTTGCGCATTGTCTATAGCCATTACCTCCCCCTTTTGGGGAGAAGCTCATGTCAAACTGTGACGTATAATAGGCTGAAGAAAGATTCCTTTATTTTAAAAACCCACCAATGAAATACCAGATGAAGGGATATACTTTATAGAGATTATAGCTTCCTTCATGTCAACTTCATAGCTGCTTTGATCATAATGTAGGTCGGCAAGTATCAACTCTTGAAATAAATCTCTTATAAATAAGATTTCTAATACTACACTAGTTTTATAATAGGAAAGTGTCTATGAACTGAGAAGTCAAATTCCGGTGGAACTGTCGAGTCCCGTTTGTGCCCTCCAGCTAATAATTTTAATACTACAAAGTTTGTTTTGGCTACCTTCAGAAGATCCTGTACCTGAAACAATATTCGTAACGTTTAGTTTTTATTTTAATAGTAATAAAAATAATTATTATAAGGCCCGGACTCCACCAAAGCGGAGACGAGACGAGCGGAGAGATGTTTTTTAAACAACCAATAGAATTTCGTTATTCACACGTCTCTCGTCTCCGCTTTGGTGGAGTACGGGCCTAGGCTCAGACTCCACCAAAGCGGAGATGTGCGGAGAGGAGAGATGTGTCGTAAACAACCAATAGGAATTCGTTATTTAGAGGAGATGTGTAAATAACAAAATCTTATTGGTTGTTTACGACACATCTCCTCTCCTCTCCGCACATCTCCGCTTTGGTGGAGACCGGGCCTTTTGCTGGTCCACATCCTGTACCCTAACTGCGTGACACACTCGCAATGGCAATAATAATAGCTTTTAGTTTGACGTTCAAGTATTCATTGCGTGGTACATAGTTGTAGAGGAGTCGATTGTTCATACAACATATGTTGCTAGAGTCTAGCAAACTTAAATAGACACTCGAATTATTTACAAACTTTTTACATGGCAATGCATATAAAAACAAATAATTCTAAAGTATCAAATTAGGTTATCCCAGGTATTTCATACCCATTTTGGGGTTGCTATGCTGACATTTTTTTTTAATTTTACACACTTTTTCGGTTTCTACCTTCGTTTGCCAGACTCTATGGAAATTGTTGACCTCTCAAAATCAAAACCATTCCGATTGAGAGTCTGTTACGCAATTAGAGTTACGCTGCTGGTTCACTCATCAATTAATCAACTAAAGAGGAAATGAGCTGGGAAACTGTAAGCAAGTGCAAATATTGACATCGTGATAATATACCTACTTTCAGTTTAGTTTTTAGTTTGTTAAGACTAAAAGAAACTTTACACAAGTATATATTTTGCATAAAAAAATATTACGTTATGTGATTGCCTTGTTGGTTTAATGGTCGCAAGCGCGACTGCTGGCTGACCATGGAGTCCTGGATTCGATCCCCAGATCAGGCAGTATTATTGGGTTTTTCCATTAGGACTTTCTCAGGAGCAGCCCGGAGTCTGGATTTGTGACTGGGTAATGGCAATAGGCTCGCCCCCTATTACATCGGACTTAAACATAACGGCGAAATGACTATACACATCTGCTTAACCCTTCGGGGTATACAGGCGTGGTGTTGTTATGTTTAAAAATCTTTTCACGCATTATATTTTGTATAAAAAATTACTATGTTATGATTACTTACTTCCTGATCAGGCGTTGTGATAGTTTCAAGTAAAGAGCGAGCCTGCTGGAAGTGTTTGCATCCACCGAGATACAGTATCACAGGATTCTCGTATCTGCAAAATAATTAGAAAATACTTATAAGAAAATTCACATTCATACTAACGTCAAGAACAAAATGTCGGCTACATAAAAATATAACTGAGTCAATACATAAACCGCATTAAAAATTGTAGAGGAACAAAAGATTTAACGACTCTGAAGACACAGTTCAGTTCTTTTTTTATGTGGTAGAGGGTACCACGAGTGGTTACAACACTACAGTGCCTCGGAGAGCACGTTAAACAGTCGGTCCTGGGTGTCATGCGAATACCTATGACAGTCGTTACACGTTAACCTTAGGATATCGGCATTACCTAGTATCTGGGTTGAGGTCTGATGGCACTCGCTCCATGTAAAATACTGGTATTCTACGGCATCTGGTTAGACTGGAAGCTGACCCCAACATAGTTGAGAAAAGGCAAGGCAGAACGAAGTGGTTACAACATCAAGAGGATTGCTGATACGTAGCCAAACTTGGAGACAAAGTTGTGAAGTCTCATGTGCGTGAAGCTTCACCCGCACGCATACCCTTTAAACCGGAATAAAGCAATGCTACTTAGCGGCAGTAATAAGTATGATAGCAGTAATTCCCTGGACGAACTCTTTCAAAAAGAACTGTACTACTACTAACTATACTAGCGCCATTACACACGTGCGAACTGAGTCATAAATCATTACGTTAAAGGAATGTGACAATGCTGCGCAAGTCGTTATCGATAAAGGGATGCCGCTCGGACGCAGGTGGGCGACGCGGTACGTCGATGACTAATTAATGCAATCGGTGAAAGGTAGGTATTAATTTAAGTTTTATATCATTTAATGTACAGTGGAATCCGTTTATTACGACTTCGCTTATAAAGACCAGCCGCTTATAGCGACTTAAGAACACCCTTTAGTTAGGTTTTCTTATGTGGTATTTACTGACTCTTATAACGACGTCAGTTTAGTACGACCAAATATCGCCGTCCCTTTGATATCGTTATAAGCGGACTCCACTGTAGTATGTTTTTAGAAGCAGAAATAAAAAAAAACATCCCAAACAATATTTGCATTATTTCCTTAACCTCTCCCTCATTACCTTTTATCGACTATCGACAAAGCCTTTTTTACTGTTACAAACAACACTAGGGCAGTTCCATAAGGCCTATAAGTGCGAGCGAGAGGTCCGATAAAAATGATTTATGACTCAGTTCTCACGTTTGTAATGGCCCTAGTATAGCTTAACTTTTAGCTGTAAATAACAGTATACACTCACTGCAACGGCTGCGTCATCTCGCAGTACTCGTGGTAGTGCACTTGAGGCGGAGTAAGCACAGACAGGGGCGCAAACCGGTGTTTGTAGCGAACTGCTTCGTTGTCGAACTCGGATTGAGGCTGACGGATCTTGCCTTGCAGCTTGAATGCGACGAGAGCCTGAAGAATAGAAAAAATGTTTTTAATATACTATAAAAAAACTTACAACGTTATAAATAATGAAGTAACATCCTAATTTGGATCTCACTTGTTCTTGCCTCTTTAGGTCAAAATATATTGATGCAGGTTTTAGACAAAAAAATATAAAACTACATCAATCCATAGATTCTGGATTGGTGCCAATATCACTTCAGCTCCATATATTGGCTCGACAAACCGAGCCATGCTAGCTCGAAAGGCAACCTGGAGGACTTACCCCTTTACTCTCCAAAATCATTCCGATGGACCGATCCATTATTGGAATAATGTCAGATTGCAGTCTCCCTAGCGCCATATTTGTAAAATGTTGAAGAGATTAGCGCATAGCGCATAGCGCTGAACTAAACAAAATTGTAATTGGATTGACATTGAAATTATTTTCGAGAGTAACCAGCCAGATCGCAGTCGCTGTCTCCTCACACTAGCCCGAACTATCGGGCTGTTGACTAGTGTTTGTACCCGTGGGCATGCAAGATCTACATTTTTGTTTTTGGGCTTTTGCTAGTCTAGTTTTCGGGACAATCAAGAGACCATACCTTATAGTACCCCCCGCACATGTTCTGCATCACATTGCACAGCAGTCCCTCCCTCGCGTACGGCCTGACTCGTTTCTTGTTCTTGCGTTGTCGTCGCGAGTCGCGGCTGTCCCGCCTCGCAGCATCGCCAGCTAAGTTTTCCGCGCGGCCCAAAGCTGATACTAGCCAGCCATATAGGAACTCGTATAGATACCTGTTACAATTTGAGGTGAATGAGTGTTAGGCCGTTTTTGTGTCAGGCGGGTAGCGCTAATAAAGGTGTTTAACTAGCGGGATTTTTTAAATGCGCCGGCGCCTGTTCTTTGATTCCACCCGGGGCGGGCAACAGAATCGCCCACGTCAGCACTAACTGCACACAAAAACCGGCCTTATAGATTAACACCCATATTCTAAGACGTTCCTCCAAAACTTACTCGACTCGACTCCACCTCGACTTGACATAAACGTCCTCGACTCGAGATCATTCCTCAGTCGAGGTAAGGAATCATCTGTCAAACTCAAGGTACTTCGGAACCTACCTTAAGGAAGGAAGTGTCAAAGTTCGTATGTAACAAAAATGAATTTTGAAGACTTTATCGAATATGCTTACGATAATCCTTACAAGTATTTATCGCGGCGTTATTTGCGCGATGCAGTTAATTCAAATTATGACGTAATGACTGCGTCGAGGAACCTCAAAGTTCACTCGAAATTGCGACTAAGAATACAATTTTGAAGGTGGTTTCGAGGCCGTTCTGAGTCGAGTATGAGTCGAATAAGTTTTGGAGGAACGTCTTAGAATACGGGTGTAAGTAGCGAATTAAATAAATACTGCCTCGTTGGTCTGGTGGTGGCAAGCGCGACTGCTGCTCGTGAGGTCCTGGTTTCGATCCCCAGATAGGGCAGTGTTACTGGGTTTTTCCGTGTGGAATTCCTCAGTGGCAGCCCAGTTTGGATTTGTGCCCAGTTGATGGCAGTAGGCTCGCCTACATATTACATGGGGACTTAAACATAACGGCGAAATGAGGGTGTTACTATACACCTCTGCCCAACCCTTCGGGGAATATAGACGTGATGTTATATTATTTAGACGTCATGTTGGTTTATGTGAACGGGCATGACCACCAACTGACATCCATGAATCACAAAGGTTCCAGACGAAAACCAGCGTCAAGTACTTAGGTATAGTGCTTGACATTAAGCCGATCTGGACACCTTTTTGGTCCGCCTTTATACCCAAGACTTTTATTTTTACATCACACTTTGTATCTGTATCTTTGTGCTGTGTCCAAATAAATGTTTCTTTATCTTTTATCTTTATGTTAAAAAAATACCAAAATACTAACTCACCAGAATATATAGTGGTACTCGTGCACGCTGTACAACTCTAGCTCCAATCCAGAGAGCAGATACGCGATCATGACGCGCAGCACGTGGTACAGCACCCACGTGCCGAAGCAGGCGCGGGGACCCGTTCCCGCCGCACCGCTCACTACCGCGTCCACACTCTCAGCCTACAATTGTATACAGTTGTACAATTATTACCATAGATACGCGATCATGACGCGCAACCCTTGCTTGTGTTGTTACACGGCGAACGGACCAACGAAAAAAAAAGGTAATTTTAATAATTTATTAATGAACAGTCACATGTTTTAACGAAAAAGCTGCAAATGTATTGGAATTGGAAATAAATTTGATTTAAACGATACCTTAATTAACAGTTTCAGATTAAAATACTCCAGAAAGTATGATTAGCTTTTTTCCAAATTAGTTCGGGTTACAATTTTGCTATGAAAATGTCTTGTATGACAATACATTACCTCTTCTTGTAAGGCAGCGAACTCGTCCAATAGTAACGCGAGCTTGTCCCGCTGCCGCGCGCGGTTGTGCCCACACACTTGCAGTAACACCGCGAACGGTCGTACGCAACGAACCAGGAAGTTCTCCACGAACTCCCGCGCCTGTAATAAATCAACAAATGAGAGTAAGAGTCACAGAATAAAATTAGTAAGTGACGGTACTCTAATATTTAAATTCCTAAGCGAGGATATGCATTTTTGTTCAACTAAACTAGATGATTACCTAGTCTTGCCATAAATATTGTCACGGAGAAAAAAAAAATTTTTTTATTGCAAATAATATTTATTACTTTTACAGTGTGTTAGTTTAATACATAAATATAAAACAAGTTAAAATATAAAAAGCTTATTCGAAGTGGTCTCCATTGGCTGCAATACAGTCCTTTAAACGTTGAGGCCAGTTATCAATAGAAGCACGCACTCTTTCCATGGGAAAATTCTTCACTGCCAATCGTATGGATTGTTTTAGGGACTCCAAATTATCATGGCGTTTAGAGCAAGCCGTACTCTCTAAAACTGACCATAAATCATAATCCAGCGGATTAAGATCGGGACTAGACGACGCGCCGGCCAGTCTTCAGCTTTGATGAAGTCCGAAACGATCACTTCCAACCAAGACTGCGTGGACCGAGCTTTATGACCCGGCGCCGAGTCTTGTTGGAAGGACCATACTTGGTTATTGAACATGGTGTTGTTAAGGGGCTTAACTACCTTCCCAAGAATGGTATCTTGATACACTTGTGCCGATGTTTTGCTACCTTTTTCACAAAAATATGGTTCAGTCACTCCTTCATAGCTAACACCCCACCAAACCATCACTGAAGTCGGATAATGCCCACGTTGCACTCTGTCGACTAATTGGGAAGCTTCCTTACAGCTTTGAGCATAAATACGGTCATTTTGTTTGTTAAAATGTTGCTCAGTTGTAAAGATTTTCTCATCCGTAAACAAAATTTTTCTGTGACCTCCCTTTGCGTACCGCTTCAGTACTTGTTTCGATTTTACCACCCTATTCTTTTTTAAATTATCAGTTAAAAAATGACCAGTGCGTCTCTTATAGGCTGCAAGTCCTAAGTTATCTTTTAAAATACGCGACATGGTTCTGGGTGCTATCTTCATCTCCTCTTTGCTTTCGGACAGGATTTCTTCGAATTCTTTCCCTTACTGCTTTGACCACCTTTTTCGTACGAACACTACGTGGACGGCCAGATCTTTTTCTGTCACAAACAGAGGAGGTCTCATTGTACCTATTAATAGCCCGGTACACAAACATTTGACTAATACCAAACGTATGGAGAGTTTTAAAAATTGCATTTGGCTCCATGCCAACTTTGTGTAATGCAATCACAGCGATTCGTTTCTTTTTATCACCCCACTCCATTTTAATATCGCAAAATATTGTACAATGTATTGGCGCCAAAATTAGAAATCTCAATGAACAATCGTATAAAAATGACAGATTCCAAATTCAAATGTAATATCTTTCTTATTTTTAATTGTATCAGTATTTATGGCCAGACTAGGTATATGCTATTCTTTTATATCACTCGGAGTTCCCGCCGTGAGGATTTCGACGAACACGTATTCTGCCGCGCGATTCATAAACGCAGTAACGTTTTGGTCAAAAATTTGTTGATCATATATTCGTAATCACAATCCTATGGTGATTACGAATATCTGATCAACTCATTTTTGACCAAAATGTTACTTACTGCGTTTATGAATCGCGCGGCAGTATCGTGGTCATGGCTGATCAGTGCAGTGGCGTAACGACAAAGTGTGGGGCCATTGGCAATTTATGAAACTAGGTCCCACTAAACATGAAACTACTCGTAAGTAGCAAGTCATTATGTCAAAAAATTTACCAACTTAGATAATCTTTTATTAATAATGAAATCCACTTACGTATAGAAATTAATGCATTGATTACGTTTCCATAATTCAAGCTTGTTCAACTCCCTTCTACCCTGGGCAGATCAAGGTCCTCTTGAGCTTGGGGCCCCTATTGCTACCGGTTATTGTTACGCCACTGCTACCATGCGAAAATACCCGAGTACCTGAGCTTACATTCCACTACGGTACGTATATTGAGCTAATATCGATCTTACTTGCGGCGTGGAGACCATGGGGGACTTGGGCGTCAGTGCGGGCGGGTTGACGAAGTTCTTGACGGACTCCCTCAGTATCTCAACAAAGGGGTGCTGCGGTCGCGGCTGGCCGGCGGGGCCGTTCATAGCGCTCTGGGCCATCGACGCCGTGTTGGCGGGCGACGGGCTGAGGTATAGCAACTGGAGAGCTGAGCGGGATAAGATGCAGGCGCGTTGACGACTGAACTCCATGAAGAAGTCCTGCAAAGAGTGAAGAATGGAAGTGTTTTTTATATGTGTTTTAGTTTTCAAATACTTCTTCTTTTCGTGAGGTTCTTTTTCTTCTTTTCGTGTGGTTAGTGCCTAACCTGATGTCAGAGTTAATGTCGCCTATGGGCCTCTAAGTTGGCTTCAGATGCCGTCGACAAATATCTCAGGCGTGCCGGTTTCCTCACGATGTTTTCCTTCACCGTTTTTTAGCAAGTGAAAATTATACAATACGCTCATAAATCTGAAGAGTCAGAGGTGCATAACTTGGGTTCGAACTCGAGACCTATGACTTGGTAGTCCGTCGGTCACACCACTAGGCTATCACTGCTTTAATATGCATTCCGATTACTAAGAGGCGTTAAAATATGTATTATGCTATTATACATATAGTCAGCCCATTACTGTCCCATTGCAAGCACGGCCCTCTTCTCAGAATGAGAAGGGTTTAGGCCTTAATCCACCACTCTTGCTTGGTGCGGGTTGACGGACTACACACACCATTGCGAACTTAATGGAGCCCTCTCAAGTGCCCAGGTTTCTGCACGATGTTTTCCTTCACCATTAACGTAAATGATAATCTATATATATATATGTATAAAAGGAGAAGCTGACTGACTAACTGATCTATCAACGCACAGCCTAAACGGCTGGGGTTAGAAACTTGAAATTTTGACAGTAGGTTCATTTTGTGACGTAAACATCCACTAAGAAGGGATTTCTCGAAATTCAACCCCTAAGGGGGTGAAAAAAAATCACGCAAGCGAAGCTGCGGGCAAAAGCTAGTCAAATTATAATCTGTACATGAATTTGAGAAGTCAGAGCTGCAGGTCGGGTTCAAACTCGATACTCTCCCGCGCTCCGGTGACTTATTGTATGATGCCAGATAATAATATCCTGTACATTACCAGCGCGGTATGGAAGTTGGTGCAGGAAGTGATCTTCCATGCGTGCCGCAGCCGTCCCACGAGCTCATCGAAGTAATGCAGGGCCTCGGCCCGGTGCTTGATGCGTGTGTAGCGCGGGAACGTTGGGGGCAGGAGACGCTGGTTTATCATCGGCTCGAACCCCATTGGGTTTGGGGAGTCAGCTGTAATACCAAAATATTATACAATTATATCAAAACGAGAAAAAGATATCAAAATAAATAATACCATTTCCATTGGAATGAAAATTCAGCTATGTCCAATAGGATTAAGGTTTCTATTAATAAAGCATGTTAATTCTAAATTTATTGTGGCTGTTTTATTTCACAACCCTTTTTTTTTTAAACTTTACCCCACTGGTATTTCTCCTAAATCGTGGGTGCGTTTCAAACACAAATCTTCACATGCACAAATGCCTAAACCCGGAACAACTATTTGTAGGCCATACAAATATTTGATCCGTGCGGGAACCCACCACCCGTAGCGCAGGAACCAGTCGCTCAGCCACTGCACCAAACGTGTCCTCAAATATCAATCCTAGGGGACCTACTTCATGTACCCATATAAAAAGTACCCAATGTCCTAATCCAGGTCATGGTCTACCTGTGTACCAAATTTCATCCAAATTAAGGCGTGACAAACATTCTAATTCACAAACTCACAAACATCCAAACTTTCACATTTATAATATTAGTAGCAGGCCCGAACTGGCCATACGGGCAAATCGGGCAAGTCCCTGATGGGCCGGGCACACAGTCGGAGAAATCGAAAGAGTGAGGGGAACGTCAAAAAAAAAAGGTCGTCCAACTATCACCTATCGCGAAGCCGCAAAATTGTTTGTGTTTGTAAATGCAACCAAGATACAGGAGAAAGAGAGAGGGAGTGTCTAAAAAAAAACGTCGTATCGTCTAATCGCTTGGGATTTTTTTTTTGTCAGCACTGGGCCAATCGTATCTCAAATGCCCGGGCCGATTTCAGATCCCACTCCGGCCCTGATTAGTAGCAAGTAGAATAGTACGACACAACTCACAATTCTCCACAGGCTGTGTTCCTTTCCCCGAGGTCCTGATAATGACCTTCATCATCTCGGAACAGCCGTTGAGCAGAGCGACACAGTCGGCTCCGGATTGAGAGTCCCTCTTAGTAATCATGAGGAGAGCTTGGAAGAACATTCTGGTGAACCTGATGCGGGCTGCTAATGCTGCCCACAGATTGTCCTGGAAAAATGTTACTCAAATAGGTTATATAACATGGTGAGTGTAGACAGGGTAACGAAGATCTTCCTGATATTCACTGCCGCATTTCCAGGAGGCTGCTCCGCCTGTCTAAGCAATAGGTACATGTCATCACTGCAATCGTCACTGGCCATGATTATTTTATAAAGCTCTCTTTGTTATCGGACTCACAGACAACCCTCTATACAGAGCCAGCGTGGTGGAAGAGGACACAGCGGCTCACGTGCTACTAAAATGCCCTGAGGTCGCCATACACAGGGATAAGTACTTCGGTAACCCGAGGACTCCCGAGAGATCGTCAGCAACATTATACAGGGTTAAGTATTTCAACAACTTGACTACTCTCCAAGAGATTGTCAGCAACATTAAAAGTTTGCTAGCCTTTCTCGAGGAGCTAAATTGGATCGGTTAACCATTGATTCCCACCCACACTCAAAATACGCGCTTGATAAGGAGTTGCGTAAACCAGCCCTTTTAACCTAAACCTAGGTTATTTTAGTAATTGATTGGCCTAAAAGATGATGGGCTCCAATTAAAGACCTACCTCAAATTGTGAGAATTAAAGACCATAAGATATGCTTCTGTTAAAATGAGCTTACTCCAAGAGTTGCCTACCTATGAACTTGTAAATGAACTGGCTAGTAATCCCGTGCTTTATATTTAGTCCAGTAAACGATAACATTTCTGTAACAACATAATTTTAGAAAAACCTTTTTATGCTTACCTCTTCACCAGAACTCCTAGCTTTCTTATTGAATTCTTCTTCTTGCTCTCTGAGCATTAAGACGCACTTCTGCTCACTGACTTCGAGACTCGCGTCATAAGTGTTACCAGACTGCGGGTTCGAGCCCAAACGATAACCATAACCCATTGGTTGAAAATCTTCCTCTTCAAACACCTGCGCCCTAAAAATGTTTAAGATAACATCACGCCTGTATTCCTCGAGGGGCTGAGCAGAGGTGTATAGTAACACCCTCATTTCGTCGTTGTTTTAAGTCCCGTGTAATAGGGGGTAAGCCTATTGACATCAACCACGCACAAATCCAAAATCCGGGCTACTACTGAGGAATTCCACATGGAAAAACCCAATAACACTTTTCCCGACCTGGGGATCGAACCCAGGATCTCACGATCGGCAGTTGCGCTTGCCAGCACTAGACGATAGAAGCAGTTGTTTAAGATTGTTTGCTAAATTATTCCAGACTAGCTGTGTCCCCATGGCTCCGCCCGTAGCCTATGTTACGCAGTGATAATGTAGCTTACTAACGGCAAAAGAATTTTTGAAATGGGTCCAGTAGCTTTTACGTTTATTTGTTACATACAAAAATACAAAATTCCAAAAATACAAATCTTTCCTCTTCATAATATTACTACTTATAGATGGTTAAGATGGTGATAAAAATGTTGTCTGGAAGATGGCAAAGCAAGCACCAACAACACGAGGATATTCGATCTTTGCCTCGTCTATGCAAATCTCTTGCTTCATGAAGCTTTTATTTAGTTATGTGTAGCAAGCAATAGACTTATATGATGATGATGATCAATAGTTTTAATGGTGCTGATGCTTGCTTAACCTTTTTATCACCAGAGTCCGCAATAGACAACCAGCCAAATTCTGCCTAAAGTGCGGTCGTGGACAGGCAGAATTTCGTACAATGACCTTTGTGCCTACAACCAATTGCAATCTGTGTTGACGGCGGTCACTGCATCTGTGCGAGCGCGACGGCAAGATATTTCTGCGCGAGCGACAGAGATAAGTAGAGACGTGTCATTGTACGAAATTCGTCCTGCACCGCGACCGCTCTTTAGCATGCTATAGTCAGCTCAGGACAACCAAATTTTATAAAATCTTGACTTTTATAAAGACCCGGTTAAAGGTTAACAATTTAATATGCTGAATAGAAAATTAACAGTCAACTTACTTATTAATACATTCTCTAATACAATCCAGCAGTTTATAGACAGCAATGCAATATGCTTTCAATGTCCTATTGATGATAGAGTGAGGTTGATGCAAGTAGAGGTTCGTAAAGACGGTCTGAGCTAATGAGTGGCCTTCCAACCAGGAGACTATGCAAGCCATTGTGGCATCAATGATACCTATTAACTCTGCGGGCTCAAGATCATCTATTTTCAACTTTCCAGTCTGTAAAAGAAACAAGTTAAACATACTCAAATAAAATATTTTTTTTAAAAAGATTGTTTATAATAATACTTGAATCTCGGCACAGTAATTCATAATGTCTTCTTAACCTTTTGAACGCCAGAGCATAAACACATTGGCATACCCTGCACACCAAGGTAATTGTAATCCCATCCTTTTTGTCACATATTTGTGATGTTGGCGTACAGGGTAAGCTTTTGTCACATACATGTGACAATCGTGTAAAAGATTAAACTACTTTCTTGGTTTTAAGTTATACCTATAATAGGTCTAATCTAAGTCCAACTCCAAGTGCAAGTAATTGAAAATATTATAATTATAAAATAAAAAACTTACAGCAACAGCTTGTTGGAAGTTCAGAGGTTTAGGATTCCCACGGTTGCAGAGCATGCCTGCATCCATTTTAGGATCCATCATCTCAATGGCTGACATGGCCTCAAAGAGACCAAATAAGTGGCCATCATGAAGTAACTCTCCGAGTTGGAGGTCTGAAATTATTTAAATAGTTATAAAAAAATATATACATTTTTGTGATGTCTTATGCTGATGTAGGTAATTCAATAAAAACATTTAAAGAATTGTATAATATTTTTTAATATTTACCTTGAATATGTTTGAAGAAGTCTGGTGTTATATCAACCCAGTTATAGATGACCTCAGGTGTAGCCCCCAAGGAATCCATTCTCCTATGTTTAAGATATATATTTTAGTTAAGATCTTTAAATTGCTTTAAACATTTATTTTCTCAAAATGAACAAATGCATTTCACTTATATTGAGAACAATACAAACAATCTATATAATGGTTACTAAGTAGGTAAGCTTAGAACTAAATGTATTTACTATGTTTTATTTTTTAAATATAAAATATTCTTCTATCCTCTTTTTATTAATATTCAGACTATTACTTTTGACAATGCTATTTGGTAATTGGTTGTACATTTGGGCACCCTCATACAATTTTATTTTTCCCGTAGTTGGTAAATAATAAAATTATTCAGAACTTTAACAAATCATCCCAGCCAATCTTAGTTCAAGGCTCGACAGAGGACTTTCCCAAGTTACACCAAATTCATAACATTATTAATTCTTAATTCTTGCAAATCAAACACAAAAATGCTTTGTCATATAGGGAAATGTAGGTAAGGTACATAATAATTAACATAATATAAGTCAGGAAGTTCCTCTCTCTGAGGCCCTAACCGCCGGTAGCTTGGAGCCTGTTCCCGATGCCAGTGGGCTACTATTTTTTATATTTTTAAATGTTTTTTTTATAGTAATATTTAAAAATGTAAATTATATGTGTAAATAATGAATAAACAAAACATAATATACATAATCAACCCATTACTGTCTCACTGCTGGGCACGGGCCTCTTCTCAGTATGACAAGGGTTTAGGCCTTAATCCAACACGCTGGCCTGGTGCGGGTTGGCAGACTACACAAACCATCGAGAACTTTTTGGAGCCCCCTCAGGTGTGCCGGTTTCCTCACGACGTTTATCACCGTTAACGCAAGTGATAATCAAATTGATTGAATAGTTAAATAAAACATAAATTTTAAAAGCCCTTGAATTTGAAATGGCTGAAATGATTATCATCAAACATAACTAAGAATCATACCGAGAAAACCAGGTAACTACCAATTAATCTATTTTGAAGCTACAGTGTTACAGACAGATAAAGGATTCAAACTCATAAAATCCCTCTTTTTGCTTCAGGGGGTTAATAAAGAAAATACAGATACCAAACAAAAGGTTTTGTAAACTTGTATGAACAAATAAAATCATTATAACAATAACCATGAATTTATGTTAATATGGCAAGTTATATCAATTTATCGTGTATTTTCTTCAAATGTGGATCTCACAGAATTAATGCTACTTACCAAGTGAATATCTATTATTAACAATAAAGCTTCAAAATAGTTGCACTACGGAAAGCTAGGGATAGACACTGTTTCTACCTCTATTTATAATTCAAGCTACGAGAATTTCCAGCCCTCCGATACACTAGATAAGAAATGTCAACTATAAGCCGGTACAATACCACGTATCAGTCGTTACTCACGCAGAAAATACCAACAAAATACGTATACAGCAAACCGTAGCTCAAACAACAACGATTAATCAATAATATCTACAGGAGTTATATAAAATTAATACCATAACACTATCTAACATGCAAACTGTACTAACCCGTCACCATCATAATAATCATCATTATCGCCCATTTAAAGTGCACTTCAGAATCTAAGGTAAAGGAAAACTAAATTACCATCAATTTAGGGAAGATATTGCTACATAAACAAATAGGAATACATAAAAATAAATTAAGACCCTCGACTATCCGGCCTCCACACCTGGTAGCTTCAATTTTTTTTCCTCAAATGTCAATGTCAAATTCTTCTTACCAACCGTAGTGTTGGTAGTTTTAGTCGACTTTTTATTCAAACATATAGTTGACATACTAAATGGGTATTTTTTTACTGATTTTCAAATTATAAACGCTGGGAATACTTGACACCTTATTTCATACTCGTAAGTGCCAAAACCAGTATATTCCAAATCCATAATTCAGATAATCTAAGTATACAAAGAAACGTCAAGAAATGTCACGATCAAAATGACACGACTGTGGTACAAAACATTTTATCATTTTTTAACTAAGTTATCATCTATAAAATTGAAGTTGATTAATTATAAGAACTATGCAAACAAAATACCGTAGCCAAACAATGTTTGCGGTGCTCATATCTAGCTCCGATTAGGATTAAGAAATATTTGTCCATGATGTGTTGGAATCTGAATAACAAACTATCGGTTTTGGGATCAGATTCATTCTCATTTATTACAAACCTTGATAGGTTTGTCATAAATGTAACGTCGTCAATTATTCTCACCTTTGTAAAAATAGGTACTTCATTTCTGCGAAAAAACTGGTGTACGATTCGTCTTATTGCAGACAGGGTAAAATCGTCCATACTTTGGACGAAGCTGATCTTTGGACCTTCTTACTTGGGAGAACTGAGGGTAGGGGTTGTTTTGTATTCTTTTACAATACTTCCCACTGTCACTGCTGATATTCTTAAAAATTCAACTGTTTTGGCAGCACAGTCTCCGAAAGACCAATATTTGCCCTCAGCCCAAGTCTTGTATGTCTGCTTGTAGGCATTCATCACCATGAGTTGTTCTGTGGCATTCACATTTTCGAGGCCGCTTTTTGACAGGGAACAAACTGTCGGGGGCGGTGGCCTTCATGGGA
Source organism: Amphipyra berbera (assembly GCA_910594945.2). Taxonomy (NCBI): domain Eukaryota; kingdom Metazoa; phylum Arthropoda; class Insecta; order Lepidoptera; family Noctuidae; genus Amphipyra; species Amphipyra berbera. The sequence goes on along the minus strand of OU343122.1, from coordinate 8,106,306 downwards.
CCCGGCTGAGGCTCCATTTGTCAATTAACAAATGAAACTTAACAAGAAACAACAAACACGCAGCGAAAAACATATAAGTTCGATTGGGGAAAAGTAAACGAATTAATTGAAATAACGCGACTTTGACATAGGTACTATCAAACGAAATTTGAAAATGTTTGGAACTCCTGCAGTGCTACCAGTATCATAAAATATTTCATACCAGTAAACCTCCTTTTTTTAATAACTTTGTTTAAAACCGAAAATTTATAAAAATAACCATGGCATAATAATTTTATGATAATTATTTCTAAAATCAGTACCTACTTAAAAGAAAATCTAGCCTTTTTTATGTCATTTTTTGTGAATTACCATTAATAAGACATTTTTTTGATCTGTTATCTCCTTTGTTTACATAAAATATCTGAATTAGGGATTCAGGGTATAGCAAGTTTTATTACGCAAGTTGACTTCTGTAACTGACTTTCAAACTGAGCACACACGCAGCAAGTCGACTTGTGCAAGTTACACGAACTAAGCGAGCTATGGCGTGCAATAACTTGCACAGATGAATTTTCGAACAAATCCTTTCTTAAAGCACCTTTACACCCAAGAAATAACTTATTCACTATTTCTAACTTCAACGGATTAGGCTGTGTGTTGTCTGTCAATCAGTCACGAAACTGTTTTATTTAGATAAGATAGATAACTTAGGTATCTACTTGTAAAGATTTAAAATCAAAATCAACATAATTGCGTAACAGACCATAATGGCAATAGCTTTCATTTATTACAATTCATCAATCTTCATTGCCTATAACTTAATACACATTGAATATTGTTCAACTGTCAAAATAAATGCTTTTGCTATTACAAATGTGAGGATGCAGGTTACAAAACAAAATATCAAAGGAAAAAATAAAATAAGTAACGACCAATGAATAAATTAATTAAATATATTTAACACTATTATTAAATACAGAGTGTTGCGTAGTTACACCAGCAATTTCTGTAACCGCATCATAAAAATCACCATTAAGCTGAGCTGGTTCACTGGGTTTGCTGCCTCCACCAGTAATTTGATTTGTGTTTGGCTTCGTCAAACTTACTCCACCGAGCCCCAGGTTCATACAATCGAAGTGTAGAATCTGAAAAAAGAAGGATAAAATTATTGTGATTTTTATATCAGGGGACCTTAACTTGAGCTCTTGTTGCTAGTTAGTTGAACCACTATGTCCGTAATATAAAGTGGGTACGTAAATCCCCAAGATTAGGTACCTAATTATAAAAATCTAAAATAAAATTCAGACATAATCGACTAAACCTAAATGCCACTCAATTCTTCTAAACCCAAGCATAGCCGTTGCGCCTGCGATCCCCAAAGAAAATGGTAGGAGTGTAGTCCAAGTCATGAAGGTATCCCAACAGTTCGTCGTCATTATGTGATAAAATGCGAATCTACCTAGTAATCGCAAGTGAAGAGAATATAGGTATATACCTATGCGCGTAACTATTCACCTCTAACGGCCTGGATTGATCTAGGTTTTTGACAGAAATTCAATAGAAGTACCTAATGTCAAAAACAAGCAATCCGGAGATTATGGATAGAGGTTGGTTATTGGGATTGGCGTAATATGAAATCGAGTCCACAAAATGTGTGGTTTTTTTATGCAATAAGCTTACCAGTACTGGAGCTCTATCGACTCTAGTGTCCCAATCCATGCAGACATGCATCTTCGTGAAATCGATGGTGATGTCAAACAGTCTGATGCACATGTCCACGAGCGCTATAGGTATAGGCGGGACCGGTATCGGGATGGGTATGCAGAATGGCGGCGGGTTGCTTGCTGTAAATGTTAATAAAATTGTTAAAATGATCAGATAACCAGATTAGGTAATTATTGTAAAGAGTGAGGCCATTTTTCTACGGCACACGACACGACACGACTAAAATGTGACGACTCCGAACACCATATAATTCTATGAACTGTTTACTCTCGGACTGGTGGCTAATTACCAACCGCGCGAATTATACGATTTACGAGGTTAAGCTGCGCTTGCCGCGGTCAGTCCGTAGGTGGGTAACCGTTCGTTACACATCGAGACCCCTCCGTGCCTCTGAGAGCCCGTTAAACAGTCGGTCCCGGGTGCCATACCTATGACAGTCGTTATGGGAAGTCAGAAGCCGGAAAGTCTGATAACCGGCCTAACCTTAGGATATTGGCATTGCCCAGTAACTGGGTTATGGAGGTCTGATGGCAGTCGTTTCGTATAAAATACTGGTATTCAGCCGCATCTAGCTAGACTGGAAGTTGACTGAAAAGGCTAAGCAGAACGAAACTGTTTATTCTCGGAACCACAAGACTGTGCAGTTACTGGTGTCATGTAGTAAATAGTTCATAGAAATATATTGCCCGGTGTCGTCACCACATTTTGTAATGTCGTTGCATGTGCCGTGGAAAACGGCTTAAGACAAAACAGTTCTTTTATAGAGATGTAAAGAATCATATCACATCGATTTTAAAATACATATCGTCACCGGAAAGCCAATACTACTTATGCGCCACTTTGGCTAAAATAATTTATATATGATATCTTTGGATTGGATTTTTTTCTGGGTCGATTAGTTGGGATTTCATAATATAATAGAATAAAATAAGAAATCCCAACTAAAGGACGCAGAAAAAAAATCCAATCCAAAGATATATAACTCATTTTAGCCAAAATAGCGCTAAGTAGTATTGGCTTTCCGGTGAAGAATATAACACATTTATGTATTGCCTCGTCAGTTACCACAAATGATTATATTGGAAGAAATAGTAATGCTCACCTGTGGTGAGTATTTAGGTCTTATCTATTTTGTAAATCAGAAAATTGCAAAATAAAGTCAATTTTTACCTGAATACGATTTGTGGTATATGCTCTCGTTGTTCATTTTCACATCCAAGTCCAAAAATCCTTCAGTAGGATCGAAAGCCAGCTCTGCGCAAGCTATTAAAAAAAAGTTCGATTAAATATATATTTTAAATGTTACACAGACTGCAACCTTCATAATTAGTACTCCTTTTGCCTTTTCCTTGTACAAATTTTATCCTAATAGTAAATAAAAAAGGGTCGGTTAAGGTGGCAATGATGGAGCTATTTGTTTTTGATCTTCTTGGCGTTGAAGTCTTGACGAACTTTGATTATTTGCTCGCGCTGCTGACCAGCTAGGGCAGAGGCTTAAGCGCCAAATCCACATTATTTAATAGAGCGAGAATGACAACGTGAGACCACACGCGATAGCATGAGACCGCACACGATAGCACGAGACCGCACACGATAGCACGAGACCGCACGCGATAGCACGAGACCGCACACAATAGCACGAGACCGCACGCGATAGCACCCACGCTGTCTTTCTCGCTCTATCAAATGACATTCCTGAGCGACAGAAAAAGATAGAGCATGAAAAAACGCGATTCCGTGCTGACAGGTGTGGATCAAACCTAAATGCGCAAATAATTGCAACAACTCGCTTAGTTCGTGAATCTTTCAAAAGTTGATTTGATATGGGTGTGTCCATTTGAAAGTCGGTTGAGAACTCAACTTCCTCGTAGATTTGGCGCTGGTCAGGACCAAACATGTTTGAACGGTGTTCATACGTACTTTTTCTATCGAAATTAAACGCTGGGATGCGCATACCAGCGCAGCAGTTACACTTTAGACCATCGCAGTCGCATTTTCCGCCTCGGAATGGAAGCCGAAGTCGCCAGCCAGGCTGGTACCAGGGACGTGGCATCATGTTCTTTATTGTCTGAAAAAAGGTAGATTTTTATAGGTAACCTACCAAAATAATTAGGTAATGTACATAAACCATTTATTTTTACTGCAAGAGTCGTATTTTGAGACCTTACTACTACGAATGTCAAGAAAAACGAAACGCAGATAGAGCCCGATTTTAAAAACGTCGGATATCGTTTGGCCCGTGTTATGCAATAATGTGTCAACCCACAAAAATATGAATTTTGTGTTAACGTCATCTAATTTTTGTGGTAGGTCTACCCAACGCTTGAAAAAATATCCAGAAATCTATTCTGGGTAAATTTAATAGGGCGTCTATAAAAAAAAACTTAATGCAGTTTGCATTTTTTCAAGCGTTGGGTACACCTACCTCTATGACTAGATGAAGTTAAGACAAATTAATATTTTTGTGGGTTGACACATTATTGCATAACACAGCTCGTTTATCCAAGGAATAAATTAGACATTATGACAGAATTTCTATACAAAAGCTGTCAAAACTTCAAATTTATTCCTGAGATAAAAGTTATCCGACGTTGGTGAAATCGGCACTAAGTAAGCTATTTCATGTTTATCGGATGATTGTGAACGAAACAACGCGAGACGTAAATAATGGAGACGCGAAGATTTACGGAATTACAACATCCTATATAAATTAAATCACGACTATGGAAAAGTACCAAACAAATTATTTTTGAATTTAATTGTGGAAGTTTTTCGGCAAGGAATATGACTGAGGCAATTGATTCAGAATTAAAGTAACTACAGCTGATTTAGTTTTTCTTGTTATCTTGCTTTCAGTCTTCTCTTCTCAAAGATTGAAAACAGTTTTGTACCTAAGATTTTTAATCTAGACACCCAGTAGTGTAGGTACCCATTGAAAATATTTTTTTGCTGGCTCTTTTCCATACGACTTTAGAACCCTGTATTGACCTTTCATAGGCACTTGTAATTTTGTTATAGGTTGCCAAACAAACTGTCGACCCACCTCATGGTAAGTGGTTGCAACCGTCTATACGTATACACCATAGAAATCTAAATAACATAGATTTCTGTGGTATAACCCTACAAGCCCAAGAGAATTGCTGATGCGCTGGCAACCCTGAGACAAAGTTGAAAAGTCTCATGTGCTTGTAATTCAAATTCAAATAAGTACACTTCAAACCGGAAACAGCAATGCTGCTTGGTGGTAGACATAGGTGGTAGTACTGTACTTCCCTGGAAGAACTCACACACCAGGAGCTGTACTACTATCTCCTACTACTAGAACTAAGTATGGTAATGGTACTAAATAGTGTAATCTCGTCTATTTGAAATAACTTCTTACTAAACATAACATCACACCTTATATTCCCTGAAGGGTTCTTTAGAGGTGTTTTTTTATAGTACACCCTCGTTTCGCCAGTTATGTTTAAGTCCCATAATAAGGGGCGAGCCTATTGCCGTTAACCAGGCACAAATCCAGACTCCGAGCTTCTACTGAGAAATTCCTAATGGAAAAACCTAATAACAATGCCCGTCCTGGGGATCGAACCCGGGACCCCATGCTCAGCAGTCGCGCTTGCGACCACTAGACCAGCTAGGCAGTTCTTACTATTATCATTAATTTGCCACAAATATTAGGTCCCCACCTATGAAATTGGCGTTTTTTTCTCACAAATAGAGAACCTCGTCACTGCTATGATTTAAAATATTCATCAATTGCTTGATATTATATCGAATAATGACCATCATAGCCAACTAGCAATAGTAAAAAAACCTTATTAGTTATAGTTTTCTCAACATAAAAAATACCTTAAAAATGACTCCTCTTTTTGTTAGCAGAAATGACCACTATTTTTGTTTTAACTTAGTCAAAACTTATTTTTGTCGCATAATCTAAGTGGCATACGCTGTCTTAGTTTTTAAACATTAGTGCATAAAAGTTTTAAAACATTAGTGTTCATAGTTGTTAAATAAATTAAGAAAATGTTAGTATGAAAAATGCAACTTCTTTAAAATTCTCCATACAAAACGCTGATTTCATAGGTGGGGACCTAATATAAATAAGCCAATAGCCTTTTGCCGGCTAACAATAAAAATAAGTAACAACTTACCGTATTCGAGTCTATATCATAATATATAGAAAAGTCAGAAACATCCATTGAATTGTCCTCTTTATCATTAAAATGCCGCTTGATTCTGGACGCATCGCCTAAAAAATTAAGATAGATAAAATTAGAAATTGACAACGACAAATTCTTGACTAATTACGCGATTCAGTAGGGTAATTTAATGTCCACTAACATAGTTAATTAGTCGAGTTAATAACCGCAACGAAATGTAAATTTAGTATTCATCTACCACTAATCGGAAACTGCACGACAGAGCCATACTTGGAATTTTGAAACTTAATTAACGCATGTCTGAATTAAGTGCACAGATAATCTTTATCTTGACATAGTATAAAACAAAGATGCTCCCGTTGTCTGTACGCTTAGATCTTGTAAACTACGCAATGGATTTTAATGCAGTTTTCACCAATTCAAGAGGAAGGTTTATATGGCCCACATTAGTATCTACATTGCACCCGTGCAAAGCAGGGGCGGGTCGCTGGTTCACTATATTTAAAAAAAAAGCACTTACCTGAACCAAACTGAACAAAACACAGAACAATAAAAACAGCGAACGTTTTCGTTTTCATTTTGACTAAAGTTCGTAACAGTTCGTTCAACTCAACTGTCAGCTCTAGGGACCGAATTCAAATGATTGGTTTCCGATACCCTATGTCGATATTCCAAAGGTAACTAAGTATTTGTATGCAAGGTATGCGATGTGCGCGCGCAACTGACTTGCGGTACTTTCTAGAGAGAAACTCCTGCGCATCGGATCGATGCGATACCACTACTGTTCGGATAATGGCTACGTATTTTCACGTATATATTTTCACGCATGTTCACTAATGTGAAAATGAGTAATGAGGCGCATGACAAAATACTGTATTACGTGTGTCTAATACCATAGACTTATACAGGTAATTCTGACCTTTGAACAGACAGCGATCTGTCAGTCTGATGCGCCGCTGAAAGCTGCTTACTATTTATAGGTACTTTCTTTGTAATAATATTACGCTTGCATTTCTTTGTGGGATAAGCAGAATGCTGCGTTAGCAAAGGACCATTAACACCACACCATGCATGAATATGGCCAAGTTCAGTTACTACAAAATCAAGTTATATAGTGATGATGGCAGAAAAACGTGGCATGAAAAAGCCTTTCACAGTCTAGTTAGATTAGACTAATCATAAACATATCATGACACCTACACGAGCAGGTATAGGATCCCCCTTTCCTGGAGCTTCACAGTACTTTAACTCAGCATGACCCTTACATCCATATTCTAAGTCGTTCCTCCAAAACTTACTCGACTCATACCCGACTCAGGACGGCCTCGAAAACACCTTCAAAATTGTATTCTTAGTCGCAATTTCGAGTGAACTTTGAAATTCCTCAAGAAGTCATTACGTCATAATTTGAATTATCTGCATCGCGCAAATAACGCCGCGATAAATAGTTGTAAGGATTATCGTAAGCATATTCGATAAAGTCTTGAAAATTTATTTTTGTTACATACGAACTTTGACACTTCCTTCCTTAAGGTAGGTTCCGAGGTACCTTGAGTTTGACAGATGATTCCTTGCCTCGACTGAGGAAAAATCTCGAGTCGAAGACGTTTATGTCAACTATAACTACCGATGGTAGTGAAAAAGGCTGAGTCGAGGTGGAGTCGAGTGGAGTAAGTTTTGGAGGAGCGTCTTAGAATCTGGGTGTTATACTCATAGGGTACTTGACTATTTAAACTTCAGGCAAGGAGTCACTCATCATCTTCCTGCCCTGGTCCCAAGTTACTTTGGGTAAGCGCAATATGTTTTCCTCTTCCATTCTTCCCTGTCAGCAGTCACATAATCATTTACTCCCTTTTCCTTCATATCCACACAATCCATCCATCTTTTCTTTGGTCTCTCTCTCCCCCTACATTCATCAACTTCATCCCTCCTCATCACAATCATGCCCATACCGAGACAAAAGATTGCGTCACTGGTGCCACTTTCAAACTCCCTCTAATATAAAAATTCACTATTCCCTGATAATCTTGTCATCAAAAGTTATCACTTTATCACTAGATGTCTGTTTTATCACGGGATTGCGTTAAAAGATTAACATAACATAACATCACGCCTGTATTCCCCGAAGGGTTAGGCAGAGGTGTATAATAACACCCTCATTTCGCCGTAATATTTAAGTCCCATGTAATAAGAGGCAAGCCTATTGCCATCATACATACATACATAACATATCATCACGTCTGTATTTTCTAAAGGGTTGAGCAGAGGTGTATATAGTAACACCCTCATTCCGCCGTTATGTTTAACTCCCATGTAATAGGGGGCGAGCCTATTGCCATTAACCGGCCACAAAACCAAACTCTGGGCTGCTACTGAGGGATTCCACACGGAAAAACCCAATAATACTGGCTGACCTGGGGATCGAACCCAGGACCACCACTAGACCAACAAGGCAGGCCGAGGCCAGGCCTTAGGGCAGGTTGATGGCAATAGGGCAAGCCTATTGCCAGCAACCGGACACAAATCCAAACTGAAAAGAAAGCTGAGTGATGAAGACTAATGAAAGATTATTATTACGGAAACGGGAATATTTGAGTAATCTCTGCAGACCTTACCCTTTTTTGTTTAACAAAGGGAAATTCTCACAGGCATCCTTCGCCCTGGGGAATGTGGAAGGTTTTGTCGCACTCTTACCGTCTAAAATCATCACGGTGTTCTTTCAACATGCCGGCTGTGGTATTCAGACTACTTAACAACCGTATCCTGGCAATTTGGAATTGTTGGGTGTCTTCTGCTGTACCTCTACGATTTCCTGACTATTGAGAAGCCTAGGGGCTTAGGAGTCTAGGAGCCTAATCTAGGAGTCCAGGGGTGGACTGCAACAATCTGATTTCTAAAAGCAGTAGTAGTGTCCGCTACTTTAAGTCTGTGGGTGTCGTAAGAGGCCACTAATTTTAGGTGGTCATTTAATTATGGATACTTTCTTACTAAATAGATGTGGAATAAAGTAATTCCTTGTATAATGTCAGTGTAACCATAAATTTTACTGATATAAGAACCAAAATCGGTATCAGCTTGTTATAACCTTGTTCTAATTTAGCGTTAATTAGTAAGTATTGTGAGAAAATACTGCGAAGTCTTAGTTTATCTTAGGCTTTTGAAGATCTCAATATGCTTCTAAAGTTGCAAATCGACTATTAAACTAAGAATCTGGTAGAATAGGTTGTCGTGTCTCTCTTATCATCTGATACAAATTTAACTTGCAGTAGGTTGGAAACAAATAAATAAAAATAATATACAAAATAAATATTTTAATAAATAATCCAGTCGTTTCAAACTAACTGCAATGCACAAACACCAGGATTTTCTTTATCATTATATCATCGGTCGAACAGATTCAATATTGATCTGACGACATTCTCGTCATAATCATCGATGTCTTCGTCTCCAGCATCGACGACTGCGTCCACTCCACCTTGAGAATCTGCTATAGGAAGCCCACCGTCTTCGTAAGGTTTCACCATTGCTAACCCATTGGCTCCCATCCTGAGGATTAAAATAAGAAAAATAAGTGGCAAGTACAATACATTTCACAAAAGAAGTCCTTTAGCGATGCTATGTTGGCACCACTGGTGTTTCATTGTTTAGGGCGCTTCTTTAAATAGTATAAAACAAAGTCGCTCCCGCTGTCTGTACGCTTAGATCTTTAAAACTACGCCACGGATTTTAATGCAGTTTTCAACAATAGATAGAGAGATTCAAGAGGATGGTTTATATGCCCCACATTAGTATCACATTGCACCCGTGCGAAGCCGGGGTGGGTCGCTAGTTTATAATAAAACAATTAACAGTGCCATAGCGCCGAAAGGCAAGAAGCAGTATTAGCACATCAATGACGTCATACTGCATTCGTGATTCCTGCCATATAAGATGTTGGGTAGACTCATGGTAACGCAGGGAAAGACTACAGTTACAATTATTCTAAACAAGCATTTTTCATATAATAATTATGTTAAATCGTCATAAAAGTAATGTACTTTTCAAATAATGTAAATACCTTACATTATTTTTACAGTTATAAATATTATAACGGAAATAACTGAATAGCGAGGGAATTATTTGCAGGTATGAATTGTTTTTTGTAAATATTTATTCAGAATAAATCATTGGTACAATGACCCGTAATAACTTAAGAAACGTACTTGATTCAAGGAATAAAGAAATGTTGTGTAGTAAACAACAGTGTTCCGTATAATGACTATTTTCGTTTTGAAAAATGTTCACACTCTAAGGAAAATAAACAAAATCTTCCCTAATATGGGAATGAAACCCACTATTCTTAGCACAGAAAATGGATGATTAATCGCACCAGCATCCAGGCAATTCCATTTTGGAATGGAGAACTTCTGGACTCTATGTCCAGAAGTATTGATAAAAAAACTGTAATATGCACATAAAATATAAACGGAGTCTACCATAGATATAAATATTTTTTTAGGTTTATGGAGACTACTATCTAATACCTTTAAACGAGCAGTTCTTGTATATATACATATATATATATATATATATATATATAATTGGATCTCGGAAACGGCTCCGAAGATTTTCATGAAATTTAGTATGCAGGGGGTTTCGGGGGGATAAATCGATCTAGCTAGGTTTCATTTTTAGACAACGTCGTTTTATCTGTGTTTTCAGGCAATGAAAAACTGCTACAGTAACATTAGAATATGAAAGTAAATTTCGCCGCGCTCCGCAAGGTTAAAATAGCTCAGGTGGGAAATCGGGCGGTCCCGAAATCAGAATACTCAGTTCGAGTCCAAGTGGTGGTCATTTTTTTCCCTTTTTTTTCAAGTTCCTTCTTTTTCTATTTTTTTTTTCTTTCTAAAAACACTATTTACCCAAAAAAAAACGAGCAAAACTCGGTCATCCAGGTACTAAATACTTATGTCAGCTTGAAGGGTCCTTAAGTTATTTACTGCGGAACGTCAATTTGAAAGAAAGTACTTATACCAATAAGTAGAAAGTATGGATAATTTCTTTAGTTAGTAACATCGTCACACTTACCGGAGACAGTCAAAAGCGAAATTGAAGAGTTCGAACGATCGCCACTGTCCTGTCATCGCCAAACAAAAGTGAAAGTTCCGTCCTGGGAAGAATACGTTGTAGAACTTTGCGCAGACTTTTAAACTGTTTATTCTTGGTGGACTTATGCATATCGGCCTGGGATTCTTTCCTGTAAAAAAATAAGTAGTATCGATTACTCCAAGACTCTGACCGCACAGCTGTCCCCCTTAGATGTTTTAAATCAAGACTAAGGTAATTCCAGATTTAAAATTTACCCATCACTTTCTAACTTCACGTAACAAAAAGCGACAGGCTTATTTTAAAACCTAGTTTTTGCTTAGATCGTCTCTTGTAATAAGAGGGTGTTGAGGGTTTAATTTTGGAAGGGTCATTGAAAATCAAAACAAATAATTAGACGTTTAATTAAACCAACATTTCCATTGTGTATAGGAATTACAGGAATTCTTATGAATGTTTCTATTATGCATTTTAAATTATTCTTCGTAAAATCTTAAAGGTCTTAGATAAATTAATTATGGTTCTCATTCGGCGTAGTGTTAGAAAAAGACTTTTATTTAAAATATTTGATGAAATAATAGTGTTTACTAGTATCGTGAAAGTTGAGAAGATAAAAAGCTAATTATATAACATCACGCCTTGTGTTCCCCGAAGGGTTTGGCAGAGGTGTTTTATTACATCCTCGTTTCGTCAGTTATGTTTAAGTCCCTTGTAATAGAGGGCGAACCTATTGCCATTATGCAAATCCAAATTAAAGCTAATTATTCAATTAAAAAACAAAATTAACTTAGGCAAATAATAGAAAACTTTTTGCTTACCTGACAAAGAATTTTCGTAGAGCACCCTGTTATTAAGCGACATAGCCACATCGAAAGCAAAATCTCCCGGGTGATACGTCACTCTCATACACGCCTTCTGTTTCAACAAGTCCATAACGTAACCAGTACAACATTTACAAATACCCTTATCACAAACACAACGCCGGTTGTTGGAAGATGTCCCATTTTGAGAATCTTGGTTCTGTCTGGATAATGATGTTGTCGTAATCAGTGATAAATTACTTCGTAGCTGATGAATCATCAACAAGAAATCATCAGGAACTTCCATTCCATTTATATATTCCACTTTTGTTTTGTTTACATAATCATCCAGCTTAGCTGCAACAAAATTAATAGTTTCGCTGTTAGAATAAAATTAATTTCACAAATTCAAATTAGATACGTGAATAATCTTACCTCCATTTATATTTTGTAGGCAAAAAGTTATGAATAAAACAATCACTACACACATTTTACTTGATTTTGTGGCGCGAATCTGTGCGTGCGCCTATCGTCTGAACAAGCTCGACACTCCAATTCACATACACAACAGTGAACCGGTTCAACAGGGACAGAGAAAGATCTGTTTATCTCATTATCTACACTTTCTCGTGGACATAAGAATAACTCACCTTAGTTTTTATTCGAATAAAATTCTTATAGACGTATATTATGTATTTTATTGGTAACAATAAATAGGCTAAGCTAAGAAATAAATTAGTTATACACTTATAAAAATACTGATACGTAAAGTTACAATCACAGTTGATCAAGAGTCGCCGTTCAATAGGTCCCCAAAGGCGTCACCAATGCCGTCACCAATTCCGTCACCAATGCCACCGAAAGGACCGTCTTCGCTGGAGCCTCCGCCTCCAAATAAGCCGTCACCACCAAAAACATCGCCAGCAGCGTTTTCTAAGAAGCTCCCACCATCATCGTCACTGTTACTATTGCCAAAGAGATTGGTTGGTTTGGGTCCTGAGGAAACTGGTCTCGGTTTTTGCCCCGTCTTTATTCCGGATGACCCTAGGCTGAAAGAAGAACAAATAATCATATGAACACCGTAAAACATTTAATCCATCGAGGTAAAAGCACAAACGGTGGGCCATTCGAAAATTTTGGGAGACGGGCTGACCTATTCTGTACCGGAAGGCCACTTACTAAGCAGAATTCTTGGTCTTAAACTAGGATTTATCAAACACAAAAATATTATAGCAGTTTTAGAAAATGTAGAGGTCCTAAACATTCCATAACCGCAGGGGAAACTTCAGTAGATACCTGCGAAAACTTTAAATTTAATAGATAATCATTGTTTTACTGTAGATATGTACTTAATCTTACCTGAAACATCTGAACGACGCTGAGTAAACAGGAAAACCACCAATATCTGCATTGATATCTAAACATGCATGAGCGTTTCTGTTTCGAATTTGTATATTCGATATTTCGGCACAAACTCGAACGAATGGAGCTCTTCTAGGATTGAAGCATATCGGCGGCGGGTCACTGGCTGAAATGACTTTCTATTAGCACCATTGTCTTATGGCATTGTTTTAAAAATTACTAATGAATTCGTTGCATAGGAATCTTATTTGTATTACAAACTATGTTCCGATACAAAAGACTGGAAACTTTCTTAAACCGAAGTTAATTTTTACTCTCACCTGAAACTCTTCGCCGTACAACGGTATTATTGTTGATGCTCATCCTCACATCAAAGACAAAGTCTTCTGGTATGAAGCTCATGTTTCCGCATGCTTTCATATTGAATCGTTCCATTATAGCACCTGTACAACATCCACATTGCCTATTTCGACATTCACAAGGGAATCTTATAAGTTGACCAGGAACATTCTGCACTGGTTGTTCACTTATTATTTCATCTTGTAGCGGATTCTGTGGTGCAACGGGTGCTGTAGTGCTGCTAACAACTGATACTGCATCTTGTACAACTTGAGTAACATTGGCATTCTCTAGAACAGCCTCAGCAATTACTGGAAGTTCGTCTTCTATTTGGTCCACAACCTCATTATCTTCGTCTACATCAGGCTCATCCTGAACGTTTACAGGTAAAGTAATGGTGACAGGAGATTTGAGTACAGGAGTCGGCTGCAACGCTTGCTTCCAAATCGTTCGAGGTATTTTAAAATTTATAACTCTATATGCTTTGTCGCCTGCAAGAAATTAAAATTAATATTTTTCCTCTGTTTTACCAAAACGATGTTATTTTTTATGATAAAAAACTCACTAAGTCCTACATGGCAAGTTGATATCATTAACAATAACAAGAGTTTTATTGAAGGACCCATTTTCTGTGGTGAGGATATATTACGTTGAACAGTTAAGCCTGACTCGTCATAACGGATTGTAAGCGTAGCAAGTAACCGGGAGTATTTAACTGCCGACCACTAAACAGTCAATGTTTATTTAAAGCTGCACAGTCAGTGATGGGAACAAGTTTTAAATTTTAATGTCGGTGCGAGAGAAAGTTGAAGTTTAAAACTATTATGTTGCTTACTTTCAATATGGATACGTGAAACGAATTTGTATTGATAATATTATATATAAAGTGTTTATTATGTGCGTGCAAGCAAAGTAGGTATAAGAATGATTGCGCAAAACTTATCGAATATGACTATACACTTTTTTTTTATTAGAGATTTTTATTTAGATCTAAACGTCTTAATCTTAAAGTAACTAATCAGAAACATGAGAAGATTGTTATAAATTAAAGATTTTATAAAGATTTTTGACTTGACATTGACTACGGTTGCATCATTCTTTTTTTATGTTATAAGACCTGGTTTACGAATACAAACTGATTAGGAGTGACATTGGGTGCAGAGAGTGTATCGCAGCGCAAAAATATTGTTATTAAAAAAACTTTTTTACAAAAAATTTAAACCGACTTCAAAAAGAATAAAATAATTACCATATAAAATTAACAGTTTCAGAAGTCGGTGCTGATCCACGCTGAACCAAATTGAAGGCACCGACTTCTGAAACTGTTAATTTTATATGGTAATTATTTTATTCTTTTTGAAGTCGGTTTAAATTTTTTGTAAAAAGGTTTTTATTTTTTTCTTTTTAGTGGCCTTAATTAAAACTTGGTTGGACCTACTAAAGACGCTGCTCGTAACATAATCACATCATCACAATATGCGTACTGTTCGTCATTGAGGAGTTCCATTGTCTATCTCCGAAGTTCTTCATCAGATCTTCACCAAATTTAAATGGGACCAACTTCGAAGTATACCCCATCCATTAAAAAAGAATCATCAAAATCGGTTCACAATTGGCGAAAATATCGATGAACATACACAAAAAAAAAAAAAAAAACAATACATACAGACGAACATAGTAACCTCCTCCTTTTTGGAAGTCGGTTAAAAATTTACTGCCTCGTTGGTCTAATGGTGGCAAGCCCGACTGCTGATCGTGAGGTCCTGGACTCGACCCCAGGTCGGGCAAAGTGTTATTGGCTTTTACCGTGTGGAATTTTTCAGCAGCAGCCCGGAGTTTGGATTTGTGCCCGGATGATGGCAATAGGCTCGCCCCCTATTACATGGGACTTAAACATAACGGCGAAATATAGGTGTCACTAAACACCTCTGCCCAACCCTTCGCGGAATACAGGCGTGATGTTATGTTAAAAATTGCATAGATATCGAAATTATCACCATTTAAATATAAATAAATGTACTCAATTCAGAGCCAGAGGTCCAACAGCTAAACTTCATCAATTTTGAAATTAACAAACTCCTAATATTCCACGAGGACTGGCAGCAGTATTTTCCTCGTCCAATAATAACAAGTTATCACCATCGCCGATCCGTTTACTCCAAGAGTTACAAAAGCAAAGGTGGTAACTTCAACCGAACTCAAATTTTGATTTGGATGATTTGATCCCTTGTGTTTATTTTCATTTCAAAAATAGCCAATTCGTCCTTTCGGTTGAGTTTTATTCGGATTTTTGCCACCTAAGTTGTGTTTATGGTAATATTCTAAGGAGGCTGCCAATCAAGCCACATCTACGAGCTGATATGATTCACACATTTATCTTTCACTTTTTTCTAGGCGCCTCTTGAAGTTATATTAGCTAAAATCGGTTAGGGTGAAATACAATAGCAACAGTGGCATGTAGCAAGCTGGCTATCTATTAGAGCTTAGGTATCTTTCTTCAATATGACAAAGTATGACTGTTTCGAACACTTCTTATGAGCTGGCTGACGGACAGTCATATAGGTATTAATAAATAATGTGTAATATTATGATGATTTGTCTTCAATGTAATGCTGTAATAATATAAGTATTGGGTGCAATCAGATTCACTATATTGACTACTTTTTGGAATGTTAGGAAATTTAAGACTGTTGGAAATGTTTCAGTCGTGATTTATCAGCAATTTTTAATGAAATAACTCCTACTTATAGGTAATATCAATATGTAAAGCAACATAATTGCAGATTGGTTTTCTTACTCAAAACTATCTATTAATACAAATTACTCAGATTTTTGACTAAGTAGGTACTAGATAAATAAGTAGAGGCATATAATTAAAAAAATGTTTACTCATCCATGCAAAATAAATAATCTCATACAAAATTTTGCTATTTACAACACACAATAAATAAGTTAAGTACAAAAAAATAAATAATGTCTAAAGCTACTTAGAACTAGAACTAGCCTGACTACAACGTCATACTTGTGACCATTCACCGCGCATCATTTTATTCTGTCTTCTCCTGTCTTTTTTATTTTTATTGTTCTTATTTTCATTCGACTTCCTCATCATCAAAGCCATATCACCTATAGTATCAACAAAGTCATCGTAGTCATTGTTGTGTTCTTTGTTGCCGTGTACTTTTGTGTCTTTATTGTCTCTGTGTTGTCTCTTTTTACCAAATATTCCCAGTTCATCACCCAAGGATTCCCCAATCTGACCCAGATTGAGTACATCTAAATCATCCAAGTTAAACTGTTTGTTCTTATTTTTCTTTTTAGGTAAGGCGAGACCTTCATAATAACTGTCTGGGATAGTAGAACCAAATTGGTGAAGACTAGCTCTACTTTCATCTTGAGATATCGGTTCTCTTTCAGGCATAGTTTCTGCGGAGTCGAGAGTTTGGACTATTTGAATCATATCATCATTAACGACTTCCTCGGAAGTAGGAATGAAAGACATGGTTGAAGGTGTTTTAGGTGTGATTGTCAGTACTTTCTCATAGTTGGGCGGTTCTTCATTTTTGTTCATCACACTTGATTCTTTGCCTCCATTTGAAATCATTGGTGTGACAGGCATCGCAGATAACTGACCAGTAATATGTGCTAATGACATTTCTAGACCAGGATCCTCAAAATCAGTTACACTTTTAGGAGTAGTTGCCGATACAATTCGTGTTGGATTCTCAGCAATCACAGAGACTGGCTCAAGGGCTTGCTCTTGAATGGTGGTCATGATTGGAATACGTGCTGTCGTTTGCACTGCAGCTGTAACTGAACTTGGTACGGTCCTGACTGTAGTGGTTGTTGACGTGAGTATTGATGTTGAAGTACTTTCCGTAGCAGGTTTCCTAGTAGGTCTCCTGTTCGGTCTACGAGTTGGTCGCCGGTTTCCAGCGGAAGGTTTAACTTTTACAGTGGTAGTACGTCTTGGGCGTGGTGTTGTAGTCCTGGTACCAGGTCTCCTAGAAGGCCGTCGTGAAGGCCTGGGACGTCTGGTACTTGTCGTTGTTGTAGACGGGATAGGGGCTTGTTTCTTTTTATTTTTATTTTTGTTCGGTTTCTTTCCACCTGACGTTCCAAACAGGTCTCCCAAAATATCTTCTCCTAGAAGACTGAAACCTGTGTAATCAGCGCTGTCTACGTCGTTTACGGCGTCGAGGGTACCTGGAAAATATAAAACAGTTTTTTTTAATAGGTATATTCAGTTTTAGAAGGTGTAAAAACAATATTGTTGTTTAATTAGCAATAAGTACACTCACCGTCATCATCATCTTCTTCGTCATCGTCATCTTCTTCATCACCACCGAGGCCGAAGTCATCATCATCTTCATAATCATCATCTTCGTCGTCTTCAGACTTCTCATCTTGAGGAACTAACGGCAGTGGATCAGCAGGCTCTGATGTCACGCCTCTAGGACCAAATTTGAAACAGGAAACTCGAACGGCAGCTTCCACTGATCTCTTTGATTGAAGCTCTAAGCCGAGGCAAGCTCTGAATTCTTCACCAGCTCTGGCGATGTTGTATACTCGTCCACAAAACTTGGATACACCGCCTGGCAGTGGCATGCAGACAGGGCTGGGCTTGCGGCCTAGTAATAAAATACAATATTAAATTAATTACAAGTTTCAATCGTAGTCTTAAAACGGATATAATATGGTTATGGCATCTATAAAAGTCTGATGTGCTTATTGAAGATCAAAAGTGAAAATAAAAACATAAAAAACTTACTCGAGAGAGTCCGGTTTGTTATGACCTTCTTTCCGAAACTCAATGAGACGGACATTTTATCTCCATTGAGGTACATCAAGGATGCGCAACCTGGAAGTAAAAACAAGATGATATGTAGTACAAATAACATAACATCACGCCTGTATTCCCCGAAGGGTTCTGCAGAAGTGAACCCTAGTAACACCCTCATTTCGCCGTTTTGTTTAAGTCTCATGCAATAGGAGGTGAGCCTATTGCCATCAACGCGGAAAATCCCAATATCACTTTGTCCGACCTGGAGATCGAACCCAGGACTTCACGATCAGTAGTCGCGCTTGTCACCACTAAACCAACGGGGCAGTTTTTTTTTATAACGTTGCCTCATTCTGTGACTACTCCTGTATCGCAGGTGCGTTTACAGACACAAATAAAACATACACAAACACCCAGACCCGGAACAATTATCTCTACGCCATACAAATACTTGTTCCGTGCGGGAATCGAACCCACGACCTTCGGCGCAGAAGCCAAGCACTCAGCCACTGGGCCAACCGTGTCGTCATTAGTAATGCAGCACCATCAATCATTACTAATTCAGATTCTAGTATCTCCTACATTCAAGAATACATAATTTAGTATAAACTGGATGGTGAAATTGAATATTAAACACTCGGTATAATACGACACAACCAAGAAATTGCATTGGCAAACTTAATCGAACAACCAATGGTAGTCGCTCATTATCGCGCCACTCACGCTTATTGCGTCAGTGTAAAGATCATTTTTTACTCCTAAGCCGAGGTCCGTGTCCCAATTAGGGGTCGCCCTAAGTGTTCTTGTTGCTAGTAGTCATGATGTTGGTAGTAGTAGTAATAGTAGTAGGGTAGTAGTAATAGTTAGCTTAGGTTTAGTATTTTACTCTCGTCCCCATTGGTTGGAGACCCTTCAGGTGTCGCCAATAACTGCCCGGTTACGTAGAAACGGTCCGCAAGACCATGAACAAGCAGTCGAATAGAAAAAAAAAACATTTTTTACTGCAGTACCTACTAACAAACATTCGTGGTCTTGAAGTCGCACTCAGTTCGGGAATGATCGGTTTTACGACGTTTGCCGGTTTGCCGATGCGAGTTCTTAGATGTGTCGTGCTGTAATGTAACTGATTTCATAATTCTCAACGTAAATTCCAAGTTAAAGATCCGGAATGTGTTCGATATTCGAAATGAGTCAGTTTAATATCTCCGGAGGTTAACGTTGTGTCATTTGTGTTGTAACAGACCGCTGTACTTTTACGAGTAATAGGTACTAAACTTATGTATCTACCTACTAGGGCAACCAAACGTAATACAGCTTTTAATGTGTGAAATGATATAGCTACTAGGTTATATTTATACCCAAATTAACTAGGTTTAAGAAATTATGTTGCTGCCAATTTATTTTCCTAACCTTGACTCGATAGGTAAACAAGAATATGGATGTGAAATTGGTAACATCTATCTATTTATTGTGAGACAAGCGCGGGCGCCGTCTACGATTTTCTTAAAAAAGATAGCTTATAGAAATCAAAAAATAAAGTTTAAAATGTGAACGAATTAATAAAAAACTTAAATTGCAATAAATTGTAATTTAAATTAAAATGGAGGAAATTCAATTGGTAGGTAATAGCACCCCTGCGCTAGCCTTATTCTTTTTTTGGATTATTATATTTAGATTTAACGCAAACGCAGTAGTAACTTTAGCTATTTTCAAAACTTACGCTAAATAAAGAGTCAGAAACATAAACAGTTAGTCCGTAGTAAGTTCAAATTCTCGGTATTGAATGGGCTTTAGTTTGTCACTCTATGCATCCCATTGGTAGAGTAATATAGTATAATTAGTTATCTTTATCTACAATTTTTAATATTGACCACGAGGAAGACAATGAAAGTCAGGTAGACTACGAGTCAGATGGTCTGACGTCATAACGAGGGCCACAGGACGCCAATGAATGAGACTGGCTCTGCCCATTCAGTACATTTCGATAAGTCAGTTGTTAACTGATTCGTTTTACCTCGTTTTGTTTACGATTCTCATAACGAGAGAAAACGAGAGTGCAAAACCGGAAAAATTGACGTAAAGCAGAGGAAACCTATTCTTAGCAATATACAAGGTTAGTCGGAAAGGGTGTTAAAGTACCCATAATAAAGGATAACTTTTGTTCTACAACTTTCCTCAAAACTCGATAGTTTAAGAGAAATAGCTTTTCAAAGATTTCGTAAAAAATCTGCTAAAATCTATCTGTCCATAGCTATGATCAGCTGTTTTTACAATTTAGGTCATATTTGGGGTCACGGATTAGAAAATTAATTTTCTGAATTCATCACTAAAGCAGGTATGTTTATTTTTAAACTAAAATAAAAATCTTTCTGCATGCAAATAAAAAATATCGAATTTTGAAATTTTAACACTTGCTTTAAAATAGTCATCAGTGATACTTTAGGTAGCCCGCGACTTAGTACCCCCTTTCCGACTAACCTTGTATACTGCTGAGAATAGGTTTCCTCTGCTTTCGAGTGTGGGCTGAATAGATAAGTAGATACATAATTTTCAATAACACCATACCTGGTCCATTCAGTTCGACGACGGGCAATCGGAACTCCCTACAGCAGTTGCAGTAAGCCTCCACGCACTTGCAGTATTTATTGATGTTGTTCTCCTCAAGTTTTTCGTCATCATTCCTATTCTGAATCTCTTTCTTGGGGTTGTTCTTTTCTTTTCCTATAAATCACGTATTTTTATGTATAACAGAATCATATTATAATATCGAAATAACAGGCTAAATGCAATATTTGGTAAAGAAAAAAAATGTTAAAGAAAAAATAAAAATCGACGAAATTAATTTGAACTAGAACAATAATATTTATAAATATCTCGAATATTTATTTAAAAATAGTTTCCAATATTTTTTTATTCGTACGTCTGGCTATTTATTAGTTTATTTTTTCAACGTTTTAATGAAAATCGTTTATAAATCAACCTGAAAAAAAATTGCAACATTTCAAAAGTGACAAATCACCTGTCAACTTCTAGACAGTGCATTATAATCTTGTTCGAATACAAAACATTTATTATCAATCGATAAAAATTGTATGACATCCATTCAACGAAGCGATATCATACTATTGATTTATACATCTCGTTAAGCAAAAAAATATCAACGCTCAACACGCTACATGATGTGTTATTGAAAGTAATTCAGCACAAAAAATTTGATGACGACCGGTCGAACGGCGACTTTCACAGTTTTTTAAAAGGATACCTACAATGTATTGGGCAAAATTGTTGATACGTTAAATTGATTATATACTACGTATTATTGTCACGGACACGTCAACAATCAATCGTTGATTCATTGATTTCTTGATTAAAAAAAATATTTCTGATGCCTAAAAAATGTGACGATTAGTTAGTGATAAGAGTAGTTTAGGATACTTACTGACACTTTTCGAAGCGGCGAAGGCTAAGAGTATGAATATTAGAAGCAACTCGAAAACCAGGGAGAGCTTCATCTTGAAGACTGGCTCCCTGCCTGTAAACAGTAAAATATATACAAAATAATATCATGGTGGATGAAAAATATAATCTAACTAACATCACGTCTGTATTCCCCAAAGGGTTGCGCAGCGGTGTATAGTAACATCCTCATTTCGCCGTTATGTTTAAGTCCCATGAATAAGGGGCGAGCCCACTTTGCAAAAACTGGACATAAATCCAAACACAAAATTGCACACGGAAAAACCCAATAACACTGCCGGACCTGGGGATCGAACCCAGGACCTTACCACCTATATGTTCATTAGAAGAACACAGTTATATGGTTTACTTAATACAGTCCTTATACAGCCTTCAATAAAAAAATACACACGTAAATATATAGCTGTTTTGGAAAACACATTTTCATACAGCAATGTTGAGTCAGTAGCGCGTTGAAATCTTTTACACTGCGTGTTACACCGACACTAGTATGTGAGTATATGCATGCTTATTTCCATCAATATGTATGTTTTGCTATGAAACTTTCTTCCTGTCGTTACATATTTTGATGGAAAATATGTCTAATATTTCGTAACATATATAAAAAAATATTATTGTAAGAAAATAAAATGTAATTTTTTTTACACATAAAAACAATTTTCCAGAAAAGTATTCTCCCTATCATTGATTTCAAATCTCAATATAATTAAAAACATAAAATTCAATCTTACCTTCTAATTAAAAACTTCAATAATCAATCAATTTATTCAACACTTCGATGTTATCCACACCTCCAGTGCACGTTTCTAATAAATACAATATTATTAAAAGTTCACACTATACGGTTCTAATAACGCAGACGACACCGTAGTAACAGCGACACTGATTTGTTGTAAGCCTCGAGTAGCACCCGGAGAAATGTGCAGTGACGTATAACAGTGGGCGAGAAAGGAAAACTGAACGTCGGACCTCTCTGTCACTCTCGAACGAACGGTGAAGGATGGGTGAAAGCCGAGACGCAGTTGGTCGAGTATGTAGAATTCAGTGTCAAGTTAAGTCGGCATTCACAGTGTTGATTGCAGCGATACTTGGGAAGGAAATGATAGGCAGTTAATGTGAGCTTTTTTGGGGTGTGAAAACGTACAGCGAGGTTAATTGACGGATGCAATTGTTTTTATTTGCAAGCGTTGTGTAAATCTTTTTTGTTTACATATAATTCATACGAGCAAGGCTGTAGCCAGGAATTTTGTTAGGGGAGCTTGAACCCTGAACCAAAAAATTAATTACAATAACGAGTGTATATACATTTTAAAAGTAATTTAATTGTGTGAAGTTTCGGGGAGGTTTGAACGGCGTTGCTTACGAGCCTTTTCTAAATAAATAAATTTTTATTGAGTCTTTTTTACTCTCATTATTTACATCCAAAATACAAAATCAAGGTGTCAATATTTTGAAACAATTGTTTTTTTATACTTGAAAAACTCTACTGCGTCCTTTCAAAATTGAAACACACCCTTGTGTTAGAACTTATTTTTCTTCAACAAAATATTTAGGTTACGTAACCTTATATAACTTAAACAAAACAAAGTACATTAGCATAGGCATTTCCACGGAAATTAAGAAACCGTGAATGTGTTTCTTTTCTCCGTAACTTCCAGAAACACCGCGTACAGTACGTTGCTCTCGGATATAATAGTAAAGCAACGCATTGGCGTAACCAAACTTATAAATTATCTAAAACTAGCTGTGTCCTCACGGCTCCGCCCGCGTAATAAGTTTTATTCCAGCAATAAATATAGCCTATGTTACTCAGTGATAACGTAGCTTTTTAACGGCAAAATAATTTTTGAAATCGGTCCAGTAGTTTTAAGTTTATTCGTTACATACAAAAATACAAATCTTTCCTCTTTATAATATTAGTATAGATTCATATATTAGTATTAGTATAGATCTAAAATAATTGTATAAACAGCAGAAAATAACACGTTATAATTTTTAATTTAAAGCATTTAATCTTACAACATTACAAAGTGTTCCTTCCGTAAGGACACTTAAGGAGGTCATTTTCAAAAAAATAACATCTTCTCACGCCTGTATTCTCCGAAGGATTGGGCAGAGGTGTATACCTATAGTGACACCCTCATTTCGCCGTTACGTTTAAGTCCCATATATTGATTGAGCCTATTGCCATCAACCAGGCACAAATCTAAACTCCGGGCTGCTTCTAAGGAATTCGACACGAAAAAAACCCAATAACACTTTGGCCGACCTGGGGATCGAACCCAGGTCCTCACGATCAGCAGTCGTGCTTGCCACCACGAGACGAACGATACAGTTCTTCAAAAAAAATTGGTTTCCATTACAAGTTTTTTGTCTTTTATATTAAAATCAAGTAATTAATTTGTGCGTGATTAAGGAATATACTGTATACTATTGTGCTACCCTTCTTTCTCTTTAATTTTTTTTAATTGATGATATTTAAATCACCTCGAATATTTGAAAATAACCCTGTTTTAAAAATTAAATGTAATGTAACATACAAATTATTAATTACTACCTTTTAGATTACAACGTTACAATACATTGAAACAGCTTGCTTATAAAAAAATTTAAAAAAACTCTTTTATTTTTATTTACGACAAAGTTTGCTTATCCCATATCCTAAAACACCGAGAAGACTCAGTGGCCAATTCACATCGTCAGTTCTAAACCCGTCGGGTCGGTCACCATCGGCATCTTTTCCAAGAGTGGTCACTTTCCCGCGGAGAAAGTGGACGGCATCGAATTCTGACCACTCTTGTTATTATTTGTACGTGCACACATGTTTACACTGTGGGCCATCGTTAGTGGGTACATGCTGATGGTTTTGTAACATTTATGGGGCTATATAATTTATGTACCTATTGTGTTATATGTTTGTGTAATACGCGGATATGCTTTTTGAGTAGTTATGTATTATGAGTTTATTTTTGAACGTGGAAGCTTCTAGACGCATGTGAATGTTTTTGTATTTTATCGTTTATGAAAGAATATTATGTTGTATTTTGGATGAAATCTTTATATTAGTTTGTGATTTACCTGTTCTGCCTAGCCTTTTCCAACTATGTTGGGGTCAGCTTCCAGTCTAACCAGATGCGGCTGAATACCAGTATTTTACACGAAGCGATTGCCATCGGACCTCCGCAACCCAGTTACTGGGCAATGCCGATATCCTAAGGTTAGACCGGTTGATCCAATATGATCCGCACGGTTGGTATTTAGCGAGCCACGAGCCCCTCCAGTTTGTGATTTACCTATAAGTATTAAAATTAATATTATGTTTACATGTATGTAAAACATTCAGTTAGCAAATAATAACTTTGCTCACATAAATCTAATTATTTTCACCAATATATTTCTTAGAGCTTGGAAGTAAAGTAAAAAGTTTTTAATTGATTTAAAGCTGTAGTCTATAATGATGGTAGGTAAATTATAAGTCTATGAAGATTGATCATTAAGTATAGTCCGACCGTTTAATTTATATAGAAAAGTCAAACAAACCTTTGATCGTGAAACATTCTTTTTTCTTTAAGAACCTATTAAACATTAACCTATTAACATTACCAAGTAGACACATAAGTAAATTTATAAATATATAGGTACTTTTATCTAATTAGAGCCCTCAAATATTGCAACACCTGGAAAAAGTTGCTAAGCTGTACTTACTCTATATAATAAGATCTGTATTATTTTACCTTAGTGTGCAAATAAAGATATTGAGTTTGAAAAAAAATCATTTTTTTTTAGAAAACATAACATCACTCCTGTATTTCCCGAAGTGTTGGGCAGAGGTGTACAGTAACACCCTCATTTCGCCGTTATGTTTTAAGTCCCATGTAATATTAGGCAAGCCTATTACCATCAACCGGGCACAAATCGAAACTACGGGCTGCTACTGAGAAATTCCACACAGAAAAACCCAATAATACTTTGCCTGACCTAGGGATCGAACCCAAGACCTCATGATTAGCAGTCGCGCTTGCCACTACTAGACCAACGAGGGAATAGAAAACATTATCACTATAAAAAACAACACTTGTTTTCTAAAAATGTGTATTTTTAATGGATTCTGACGATCAAAAGTTTGTTTACCTTTTATACAAAATTTTAATGGCCGTACTTTACAATGTACATAGCCGTGTTCTCGATAATAAATAATTTCGGAGGCAATAAAAATACTGAAATGCCAACTAAGGTAATTGAAAGCGGTCTACCATAATCGATATTCAACTTTTCTTTCTTTCTTCTGTAATTAGGTTACCGCTTCCTACGAATACACGATGTTTCAACTTCCCACGTAAAACTCTCTTTTATTTATAAAAACCTTTAAGAGACAATTTTACAATGATGTGATTTAATTTATGTATACTTAGGCCTGCTTGCACAACGACTCGCTAAATAGATACATTTACCCCCTTACTAATAAACGCTGAATATATACTGGCCTGCAAAAATAAGTATCACACTTTTAAAATTGCAATAACTTTTTAGGTACACAAGATATATTTTCGAAACAAAAAGGACTCATTAAAAAGTTTAACTTTGTTACTATAGTTTCAAAGAAAGCTGATAAAAATTGCTATAAAACGTTTTTTATTTTAAATCTCTAACTTCTATAGTTTAGAAAAAATTTAAATTTTAAAAGTGTGATACTTATTTTTGCAGGCCAGTGTAGTTAGTTATGGATCACATCGGTATAACTTTATTTTATGTAGTAGTTTGACATAACTTTATTCAGCGTTTATTAGTAATGGGGTTAATGCTAATCATATTTAAAACGTAATTTTATCTCTATCAACTTCAAAAAATAGCTAAATTATAAATGATATTTATTTCTGTAAATAAACCTATTATAGACACTGAAAAAGGCAATTTTAAGAGTTTTTTTTTAAGACTAGATGGCGCCGACTTTTCGTTTCTGACTAGCTCTGAGAAGAAAAGCCGAAACAAACTCAGAGATCAAGGTCTCTTTTTAAGTCCAGACGTTGTATATTAACTATACGAGAATGTAGGGAAAAACGTCTGGAACGGTATTTTGAGAAAAGAGTAGGTACTAAGTCGGCTGAACATCAGATTTCCAGGTAAACTGTCTTAATGACTAATCCTACGGTCTATTGGCACAAGTACAACGTTTAGCAAACTAATTAGTTACTGCAGTACCTCTGATGTTTTTAATCACAAGTAAGTGCCAAGCGCTATATTCCTCAAAATGTTTCATTAAGTAATAATAATTAACCTCATCGATAAAAACGTCTCTAATAACTATATTTCTTGTCCAATATCAATACATTTTGTCTCACCACACGTAACAAATGAACGGCATCGCCAGTTCTATCACGTAACGTGGTCTACAAGACAACGACCCGCAAGTGGGGCAGTGGCGCGTGCGCACCTGACTGCTCAGCGCTCAGACAGACATGCAGACGAACCAGAATAAGAGCAGCTTTCTATAAACACATGTTCCTGTTTAATTGACGTCACAAATAAAGTATGTATGTCTAATAAGAAAATTAAAAAAAAATAGTTTCGGTTTTAAGAAAAAGATTAAATTTATTACAAATCAAAAATACTTAAAACAAGCTAATAAAGCAAATAAAGTACAAAAATAATGTTTTGTATGATAAAAGGAACGGACTCGGCAATGTTGGTGGTGCACAGTAATTAAACCACGCACTGATCAAAGCCGGTTTTCAATCCGTCCCCTTTACTACAGATTATAAAAAGTACTAGAAAGGGGGTAGTACAAAAATGAATAAAATAAAGTAAAAAAAAAAAACAAAATGTTTTGTTATAATAATTTCAACCTTCGATTCTCAAATTCTGATGCTGCAGCTACTGCAAGATAAAACCGTTTATTTTATTTAAGAGATTATTTGCAATTAAAATTCTGCCATGCTGTATTTATACGTATAACAATTCGCACCGTACAAATTTAAATAATGCGCTACTAACGCATAGAGGCGCCAGTCTGCATGAACAACAAAGCTAAATGATAAGCTGCGTCTTAAACATTATGAATGCGAGTTTACCTTTATTCCCCAAGTTGCACTGATCTTAAAAAGTTATACTTAGGCCAATTTTTCAATCGTCAAATAACTTTTAACTAAGGACTAAATTTGACGTTATGACAGTTTTTGTATGGAAAATATGTCAAAATATCAAATTTATTCTTTAGTTAAATGTTATATGACAACTGTAAAACCGGCCCTTAAACTCTAATCGTCTCTAGTGCTACCTTTTCGTTACATTCTGCTGCAGGCAACTTATCTTTACATAGGTAGTATAAAACCAAGTCGCTCCCGCTGTCTGTCTGCCCCTATGTATGCTTAGATCTTTAAAACTACACAACGAATTTTAATGCAGTTTTCAGCAATAGATAGAGTGATTCAAGAGGAAGGATTATATGCCCTACATTAGTATCTACATTGCACCCATGCGAAGCCGGGGCGGGTCGCTAGTAGCATATAAGTGCAAAAATGTGATTTCCCCAAGTCTACATTAATTGCTCCATCAAAAGGCCGAAAATCAGTATATCGTTCAAATAATATATTTTTACCTCCGAATCATTTGAAAAACTGTCTCTTCGGTCTAGTGGTGGCAAGCGCGACGGCTGATTGTGAGGTCCTCGGTTCGATCCCCAGGTCGGGTAAAATGTTATTGGGTTTTTCCTTGTGGAATTCTTCAGTAGCAGCCCTGAGTTTGGATTTGTGCCCGGTTGATGGCAATAGGCTCGCCCTCTATTGCATGGGACTTAATCATAACAGCGAAATGAGGGTGTTAATGCACCTCTGCCCAACCCTTTGGGGAATACAGGCGTGATGTTATGTTTGTTTATGTTGTAACATTTGAAAACTCGGAGACCCCTCTTTCTCTTTTAACCCTTTCTTTGCTTTGCTTAAAGAGAATGATGGCGGGTGGGTGAATGATTAATGCAAATTGGATGCCAAATTATGCATTTCAGTAGCTGCGTTTAAGTGGGTAACCAATCGTATACATGGTCACTTAAATTTCTCTAAACACACCTATTATCATGATTGTAAATAAGAAACGGATTAGTCACCAACCGCAACTTTTATTGTTTGCCTTATAAACACTCACATCCAAGAGTCCATAACGTCTGGGAGAAAGCGAGCAAACAAGTTCCGAGCTCCTATACTATTATATCTAACTATATACCTAAAATATCCATAAAATACTGTACTTGGTAGTTTCCCCAATACAATAAACAAACACTGGTAGGCTCAATTAGGGGGAGCGCTGGATGGCAGCCGCTTTCTCGATGCATCTCACTGATGCATGTCGTTATAATACTACGTTATGCTTTATTTAAATTTCACCTTCTATTGTGAGCGAGGTGAAACGGCCGGAGCGAGATCTCAGGAAAGGAGCAGTGTTCGGTCGGCGGTTGCGACGATCGCCTTCTCCAAGCTCACACGAGCCAAGCTCCTTTATAAAACGCGGCATTAAAAAAATCTTTTTTTTTTGTTCCGTGACAGTGACAGCTGGTGGAAATGTCAGTCAAACTCACGCTTTCTTTGCTCCTCGCTGTAGTCGCGGTAGCCCACTGTGCAAACATTTTAGGTAAGTACTTTATCTTGGTACTTGATTAGAAAGTGTACGTAT
This sequence comes from Amphipyra berbera, assembly GCA_910594945.2. Lineage (NCBI taxonomy): Eukaryota > Metazoa > Arthropoda > Insecta > Lepidoptera > Noctuidae > Amphipyra > Amphipyra berbera. The sequence goes on along the minus strand of OU343122.1, from coordinate 8,076,928 downwards.
TAGGGCAACAACTGACTTGAAGTGATTAATTAAAGCATGACTGACAGCTGTATGCGATGGCAGGAAGCTATTAAGGTTGCCTCTAATGAATAACAGATACAGTGTGAATGAATATTGCACTCATTATTTGTTTTGATTTAATGAAGCGTATTAATTTGCAGTAACCCTGTAGAATTAATGATATTCTGTAAAATACACGTAGGTACATGACTACAGCTAGTTCACACAGAAACTGTTTACAGGATCCGTTTAAGCGGATCCGTTTTCATTTTGGTGATGGCGCCTGTATTTAAATGAGCGAGTTCACATACACGACAGCATTCCGAATCCAGTAAAAAATACGTATCCTTTATTTTTATCGTATCCTGTCTGCCAAATGCGACGCAGCTGCCATTTGTTTGACTGATCCGCCGGTACAGATGTGAACACATCCAGTACCGACAGATCGGTTAAAACGGATCCGCTGGGTGAACGGACGCTTGATTAATTAAAAAGAAATAAGAATAGGAGTAATATGATACACTACAGTTGTCGTAAAAAGATCCTACTATCTCAAAAAAATACTACTTACTAGCTGCCCGGACAGACTTCGTTCTGTCAAAAGTTATTGGCATGTAGTGGGAAAAGAAAAGTGTTATTTTTACTATTTTTCACGCAATTTTTGTTTTTTCTCTCCATAAGAACCTTCCTTGTGCCTTAAGGAATATATGAAAAAAAATAATCGAATTGGTCGAGCCGTCCCCAAGTTTTGCGCTTAGCAACACATTTGGCGTTTCATTTTTATTTATATAGAAGAAGATAGATATCAAAACACGTATATGAGTACTTATCTATTTGTATACCTATATACTTTAAATAAATACCCAAATGTAACTATAGGTATTTGAACCTGAAAATTGTGTAAAGAATGGTTTTCGCTTAAAAATAATGTAGTTATTATATTTTCTTCTCCAAATACAAGAGTTAATGTAGAAAGCGACTTGTTTACTGTTATGGCACATACAGAAAATAATAATCCCTTCAAAAAACTATTTAGTTAAACTGTATTATCTTGCAGTACCCCTGCAGCATCAGGGTTTGAACATTGAGGGTTGAACTTACTATACTGTTGTATTGTCATGGGAATTGAATTTGTGTGCGAAATTTCAGGAGAATCGGTTAAGCAGAAGTAGTTAAAAAATCTGTCACAATATTGAAATCAAACAAACAAAATATACGAAACAAGTCTAATTAAAACCGTTAAAAAATAAATCAACTCAGGCCTACTCAAATCTGTTGCGATTGCAAGTGTGTTGCGCAATTAAGGTGCAGATCGCATATTATTAATGTAGTGAGTTTTAGTTCCGTGTGGAGCCCGAAAAAGTTAACCCTTCCGGCCCTTGAGTGGCTTAAATTGCGACAGTGGGATTACGTCAAGAAGATGAGCGGTAGCTTCCTATTGTCTCCTAATAACAACAAACTGCAATCGCAAACTGTCTACCAACCGTGGTCATTATGGCAATTTCCTTTTTGACCGTTCATTGCACCAGTCGTTGGAAGGCTGATATGATGAGCGTCATTTCTATGGTCTTTTTGGTTACCAAAGTAGATGCTGGTTTGAAGTCGAAGTCGTGGAAATATTGATGGGTAGGTGGACTAAGAACGGGACTAGTTATTATTGTAAGGCATAAATAAATGCTTGCCTGAGAATTAATAAATGGTTTATTATCATTCCGTGCAAGATGAAAAGATCGAAAAATTAATTGCACGCTACGAAATCATAGTTGGGCACTAATTTAAGAAAAAAATCTAGTGTTGATAAGAAGTGAGCTAGCAACTGCATCTAATATGCAGTATTTGTATAATTAAGAAACTCTAAGAAGAACCTAAAATAATACAATAAGAAAAAAAAATTGCGCAAAAAAAACAGCACTAAAAATCTCGTGTCACGCTTTCATAATCCCAAGTATAATACACAAACGAAAGTCTACGTAAAACTGCAATTAAGAAACAAAAGAAAATTGTCACTAACCATGATACCTACATGACTTATGTAACGAGACAAAATAGATATTGTTCCATCATTTACCGTGACAGTGAACCGTGAACAAAACAAAGGCGCAAGCGCACCAAACTAGTGAAAGTTGAAACTACGCATGCGTGAAAGTGGATACACAATATTTGGACATCAAAAAAGTATTTGCCTTGTCATATCACCCACTAGATTTGACAGGTGGTTTTCCTTGTAGATAATAATTGGTTATATACATACTCCAGTTATTATTTCACTAGCGGCCCGTCCCGGCTTCGCACGGTTGGACATTTTTCCCGTTTTTGCAACTTTTTTCATTTATGCTCCGCTCCTATTGATCGTAGCGTGATCTTATATAGCCTATAACCATCCTCGATAAATGGACTATCTAGCAGAAAAAAATTTTTTCAATTCCAACCAGTAGTTCCTGAGATTAGCGCGTTAAAACAAACAAACTCTTCAGCTTTATAATATTAGTATAGATTTAAGACGGACATGTGATTCTCGAATATGAATAAGTCATTGTCTTCTCGGTGGCGTAAGAGACACAAAGGTAGCACCATATAGCAGCAGCGTCAGTATCAGCCCATTATCCCTATTGGTTGGAGACCCTTCAGGACTGGCCAATAACTGCCCGGTTACCTAGAAACGGTCCGCAAAGACATCAGCCCTTTACTGTTCCACTGCTGGGCATAGGCCTATTCTCAGAATGAAAAAAGTCCACCGCCTTGACCTGGTGAAGGTTGGTGGACTACACACACCATCGAAATTATCTGTCTGAAATTGCCAACCCACAGTGAGCACGCATCACCATCCGTGCTCACTGTGGAACAATGCAGGAACGAGAATTGCTCACCACCAATCCTCGTTCCTGCATTGCCTTTGCCCTGCAGGTTTTTACATGCTGATATTGTTCATAAATTATTTGCTATTATCGTATTAGAGCCTCATTTATTTCCTGTCTAGATAGTTTAATTGTAGAAATCTAGTGACTTTTGAATGCAACTGTAGTTGAAGATCTACTTTCATTCTAAGTCTAGAAAGCGTAACAATGTAATAAAAATATAATTAAATCTAATTAGGATTGCGTCCAACACAGTCGTATTATCATATTGTATATAAATAACATTACAAAGAGAAGTTTTGTTAATATGTATCTAGATCAGAATCTGGGACAGTTAACCAAAGATGTACACCCAAAACAAAATCTGCACTCAACACAAGCACTATATTTAAACATTTTCAATTAGTTTCACTTCGTATATTTGTTTGTTTGATTCAAATTTTACGACAGATTTTTCAACTACTTCTGCTTAACCGATTCTTCTGAAACTTCGCACACAATTACAATTCCCATGACAATACAACTCTATAATAATTTCAACCGTCAATCCTCAAACCCTGATGCTGCAGGGGTACTGCAAGATAAAACCGTTATACTTAAACGTTTTTTTAAGCAAATATTATATCATACATACTACTTACATAAACTCACGCCTTTTTCCCATGGGGGTAGGCAGAAACTATAGAACGCCACATGATACGATTCTTACATACTCTTTTCGCTTCATCCACGTTCATAGATGTTGTCATACACGCACGCCAGTTGAGAGTACTACGCTCCTGTCCTTTGTGAAGAACATCATCAATAACATCGATGTATATCCTGCTAGGGCGTCCTCTATCGGCATTTTTGTTAATCACCGTTCGCTCATTCTCCCAACATGACCAAACCACCTAAGCATACTCATTTCAATTTTTGTCACTACATTATCTATTAAACCGCAACTTTATAGAAAATAAAAATTTACAGTCGCATTTTGTTAGCCAGAAACCAATTACCCATAAGCTAACCATAGCATGTTTCTATTTTAAATTAATTTTAATTTCGTTTTCCACTCCAGATTTCCTGAACCTTGAAGATGCTAAGAAGCTCATAGAGCCAGCGGCAGAGCTTCGTAATGACCCTTCGTGTAAGTGGAAGTGCAAGGGTCCTGCTTGCGCCTGCTGTATAGACCAGAACATCACCTCTTACGATCCAGAAGGCGCAAGTATGTATTGTCTTTAATCAAACATCGCCGAAGGAGTAATACTTGTAATTCTATTTATAAAAATGTTTTCTAGGATTGGTCATCACTCCATGGTCTTGTCTTAACATAACATAACATCACGCCTTGTATTCCCCGAAGGGTTTGGCAGAGATGTTTTTTAGTACACTCTCGTTTCGCCAGAACCCATGTAATAAGAGCGAGCCTATTACCCTGAACCGGGCACAAATCCAGACTCCGGGCTGCTACTGAGAAATCCCTAATGGGAACACCCAATAACACTTTTCCCGACCTGGGGATCGAACCCAGGATACCATTCTCAGCAGTCGCGGTTGCGACCACTAGACCAACAAGGCAGACATATTTATTTATACAAGTTGTAAATGCAAAACTGAAAACCTCGTAATAGCTTATTGTACTCATCTTATGAACAACTTCTACTAGGTACCAAAGCTGAAATCACGAAAAAATATCTGCTGTTCCATACATTTATGTACGCATAACTCGACAAAATGTAGGGAACAGCTGTTTTTTTTCGCGATTTCTTTATTGATTACATGGTAAAAATTGTTCATAATGAGTCTACAATGAGCCCTCAAGAGGTTTTCAGTTTTTGCATTTGCAACTTGTATATACTCTATTTGTTGTATTTAAAACACAATTGATGGCAATTGGTCTTATGAGCCATGCAAGCTATGCCCAAAACGTTGTATCAGATCAAAAACGTTTTAACGTAAAATATATTGTGCTCTTTACATAACGTAAACCCAGCATGTAAATGAACATTAATTTAATGACTTTATTGCATTTTCAGAATGCATCCACATGAGGTATCTATCGAAAGAAGAAGGATTCTTTGTGCAAATCTCACACGGAAAGAAAGTTGAATACGAAAAAATCCAAGGTATGTGTGTGATTTATTTATTAACCAAAGACTGATAATTTTATTTTTGAATATTCATTTATTAACCTTTTCACCGCCAACGTACATCGAACGCGATGCCTCGCCACCGCCAAGCTATAAATGTATAGCGAAATATATAGTAAACAGTAGTGATGAGCTGATGACCTGTTAAATACAGTAAACTTATTTTTACAACATAGTTAAAATGAAGAGCTTCTAATGAAGTTCGTTGGTAGCACAAAAATCCGAAACTTCTATTGAAGTCCGTGGCGGTGAAAAGGTTAGAGTTATCTATAAAAGCAAATCAACATTATGCTAATCATTGAAATTGACACCTTTAATAAGATATAGCGAAGTGATTCTGTCGAACCAACTTTTTTTTTACATCTTTGCCCCATTTTGTTGTTTTTCCTGTATCGTGAGTGCGTTTACGGACACAAATCTTCTCATGCACAAACGCCTAGACCCGGAACTACTATATTTAAGCCATACAAATATTTGTTCCATGCGTTTAGTCAAACTATATTGAGAACAACAAGTTGTACTTCGCTTTAAATAATTTTCTAATTTAAAGGTTAACCACATCTATTAGTTTATCCGATAGAACTTTCAATAAGGGCGCTCACCCGCATTTCTAAAGAAAGTTGTTCTGTTCCGCCAACATGGCGACTGCAATCACCTATATTTGCATCTAGAAGTTTCTCAGAGAAAGTCGAATGTAATGGCTGTTACACTCGAGCCTTTCAGTTCCTTTTCGCTTTTATTTGCGAGTACTTCGGAAGCTTTCACCCCTTTCCGTTTTATGACAGACGTATTTTCGAAAAGAGAACTTATTAAATGATTCGTGATTTATGTTTGGTCAGTTTGAGCACCTCGACAGATTAGGTTGGGTTAGAAGTGCGTGGTTATTTCTTTTTAATGGCTCTCAGAAAGGTTTATTGTTGAAAATGATCATGCATCGCTGATCAATTATAAATTTTAGTTTAAATGACAGCCTTTGGAAAATACTTAAATCTTAATTTTAAGATCCTTTAATTTAAGTAGAGTTGTCGCCATCTAATAGGTGGTATTTGACACTTCGCTCATTTGGTGCGACAATGACGTAATTACGCTTTTTTTTAAAAACAAGTTTAATATTTCAAAATGTGCGGAAAGACTATTTAGATCGAGAGAAACATCTCCTGTAAAATTTCTAAAAGTGTAATTATGCCATTGTTGCACCAAATGAGCGACTTGTCAAAATAGTCTGTGTAGTTTCAATACTATGTTTAGGTAAATAAAATATCAGCTTACTTCAAGATTCAACTTCTGTAGTTATTTATTTTGTGTTTTTATGGAAATAACCCATTGCGTTCCGGCAATTGTAGTAACTTTATTTCTTTCGTTGCTTGCGAGGTTATTTTCTATAATTGTTATTTTATGCTTATACCGTTAATGAAATATTGACACCAATCATGTGACATGTTTTTGGTAATATCGTCCTGCATTTTTTTATACCATTATTCTTAATGAATTTTATTCATCAACAGTTGTTTGGAAGACATCTCTGTTAGCGATAAGGCATGTATTGTGTATTTTCTTTCATGTCTATGGTGTATGATAAAGTGTATTGTATTGTATTTCTGTTACAGCATCAAACCCAGGTCCATTGTGCCTCGTGCTCGGCGTGCTCTTCCAGATGTGTGCCACCTTCAGTCACATGGTTCCGACTGCCGATGGTCTACGAGGCTGCGTCAATCTTGAACCTGGCACAATATTCCTGTCCCAACGCAAGGTCCCACTTGGTTGCTTCAAGGCTAACGAAAGTTTAATGGAAATGGTTGACCCACCTAAAGAAACGTAAGTATACAGGCTTTAAAGATCTTCGATTCTGATGAATTCATCACATGATTCGCTTCATTCATCCTCTTGAGTGATCACTTTCGCTCGTCCGATAGACTTGATATTTCCAGCATTATGCAAACCTAGTGACAATACAATATTAGGTACCGTTGAACTGATCTGATCGAGGGTTTTGATCTCAAGGTTGTTAACACTTCTCCTTATTAGCTAATAATCAGGCAGACACAGCGATTTAGCCTCTTGGCCTGCCTTGACAAGAATGATTTGGAAGGTGGCTGAGGATGGCAATCGTAACTTCGCAATGAATATTTGAAATCGTAGGAATCGTCATGGAAAGGACTTTTTCACTAAGTACAATAATAATTGCTAATAAGGAACGATAGCCCCATTACAAGGTCGAGGGTTCTTTTTTTTTAAATGCTAATTTCATTTACAAATGTATTCTAGTGCATTATACAGGCGGCCTTGAGATACACGTTTGTTTATCAAATGATTAATTTGTAAATATCTAAATCTCGGATTAACCACGATAATTTCATCAGATAATACCTACTTACTTAAAATATTTAAAATGTACCGGAAAGAGTTTTCATAGGCACGAGTAGACATAATAGTAGATAAGGTGCGCTGGACTCTCATAACAGAATTTTCCAAAAAATATTGTGTAGCAAATGAAATTAAATAAAATGATTTTACGAATTAATAATTTATTTTCAGAGCTGTGGAAGAAGAAGACGACAGTCCAGATGATAACAGTGAAGACGAAGAGGATGTAGAATTTGATCCAAACAAGTTCTTTGCAGGTGTATATCAAACTGCAAAACAGAGCATTGCGTTACTCAGTAGTCTCCTAGAGACGCCGAACTCCAATAGTACTGCCACAAAACCTGTCAGTTCCACTGAATCAAGCAGTTCCTCACCAAAACCTCAAGAAAACCCAACAGAGACTCCGCAAAGAAGAGGTCCCAAAACCTTGAAACATCCCAATCAATTGTGATAACAATACTATATTCCTGCGCATTATTAGATACAAAAATGCATTTATTTTAAGTTATTATAAACATCAGTTCTCATGCTTTTAATGAATCAGTATCCTATTTATTGCTTTAAACTTTGTGATGCGAGTGACTAGACTTAGTAATAAATAATTTTGAGTGTTTGTTTGTTATTTTTGTTCAACCTTGAGAGAATGGAGGGGCGGGGTTTGTTTCCAGTAAGTACACACCGGATCTCCTGAAAGACAAAATAATTTTGGGTGAATAACTGTAAAATCAGAATTTGATTATCACTTGCGTTAACGGTAAAGGAAAAAATCGTAAGGCAGTCTGCACAACTGTGAGGGCTCCTAAAAGCTCTCAATAGTGTGCATAGTCCACCAACCCACACCAGGTTAGCAAAGTGAACTAAGGCCCCAACCTATATCATTCTAAGAAGAGGCCCGTGCCCGTGTATAGGTTCAGTAATGAGCTGATTATGTATGTAACTTGATTGAAAAAAAATTGATATTTGTTTCCTGTGTTGGTTTTTTTGGCTCATTATGATACCTGTCTAAGCCTCGATCATTCAAAAAATACAATAACTTACTCCACAATAGCGAAGTAGATCATTTAAAAAATCCTAAAAACTCACCCATTCTTTGGTGCAAGTCCACCCATCTGCAGTCTACCAGGCAGCCGGTCACACGTGTTCATAATAGCAGCAAAGTAGTTTATGCATTGCCTTCCAGTAAATCCTCCTGAAGTGATGGACTCAGCAAAGTAGAAGTAGCTTCGTGCATGATCGCATGCATGAGAGTCGCACCCAGGCATAGAAATTCCGCCGTTTGGGTAGAAGTCGACGTCACCGAGGTCTGCTAGATAGCCGTTGATGCCGTAGTTAGTGTGGATAACTTCGGTGTACTGTCCATCGTTAGAGTTGAAGCGATCAGGGTGGCTCACCCAACCCACGAAAGCTGGGTCCAGTGCTGCAATAACGATGTTAAAAACATTAACAACCAAAGTCAAACAGTAGACGACATTAAAATTTGTTAATTACATAACATCACACCTGTATTCCCCGAAGGGTTGGGCAGAGGTGAATAGTAACACCCTCTTTTTGCCGTTATATTTAAGTGCCATGTAATTAATAGGGGGCGAACCTATTGCACTCAATCGAGCACAAATCCAAACTCCGGGCTGCTACTGAGGAATTCCATATGGAAAAATCCAATAACATTTTGCCCGACCTGGGGATCGAAACCAGGGCCTCACGAGCAGCAGTAGCGCTTGCCACCACTAGACCAACGAGCAGTGGCGTGCATTGTTTTTCGGACTAGGTAGACAGGCACTAGCGATGTCGCCTTTCAATTGTACGCTTAAGCCCATTTCAATACGATTCTGACTAAAAGAAATCATAGCTATACACACTTATTTTATTCATAATAATAGTTAAAAATGGAGTAGTTAATTAAATCTTTTGAGGTAGGCACTGCTTAATTGCCTATATGCAATGCACGCCACTGCCAACAAGGCAGCTACACTATCTTATCTTATCTTATGATCCATAAATTCTTTGTTATCAAAAACTAGCGGAACGTCCCGGCTTCGCACGGGTGGACATTTTTCCCGTTTTTGCAACATTTTTCATTTATGCTCCGCTCCTATTGGTCGTAGCGTGATGTTATATAGCCTATAACCTTCTTCGATAAATGGACTATCCAACACAAAAATATTTTTTCAATTCCAACCAGTAGTTCCTGAGATTAGCGCTTTCAAACAAACAAACTCTTCAGCTTTATAATATTAGTATAGATTTCTGCTTACTTCACCGAAGCCTCACCTGTAATGTATCCAATGTTTCCATCAACGTTCCTGCCAATAATACCAGCCATGTGACCACCGAAACCATGCCCAACGATGTGGTACATGACGGGGACGGAGCCAGACTCCTGGTTCACCCAGTTAATGAAGGCCCCCACAGCTTGACCAGAAGCAATGGTGTTTCTGATGACGGTCCTGTAGTCGATTGGACTAGCTCCGACGCTCCAGTCCACGACGATGATGTTTACATCTTCAGCAGCGAGGAATACTGAAAATGGGATACGAAATAATATTAATACAATTTTTAAACCCTGTAAATTCATTTATTTATAATTGTTGGTAACATAGTGACATTTTGTATCTCAACTCTCTGCAATGTTTTAGGGATTGAATTACCGAAAAAACTATATGTTAATCACTCTATTTTATCGACCTCATTTTGAAAGGCAACTATTTAGATTTTTGACCTGCCCAGTAATGTGTTAATTAAAAATGACATATCTTTCGATCTAGGAGTACCTACCTAAGGCAAGGCAAGGTACAATTATTTGCAAATTGAAAATCAACCGCATGTATTTCATTATAAAAAAAACAGTTTATATCTATTTTTTTTATTATTTTTTTTTGTTCGAAATGTGTTTGGTCTTGACTCTAGTCTAGGTCAGAGGAGACAGAGACAAAGTCTACGATGGAGTGAGCTTATACAGAAGAAGCCTTAATTATTATTAGCGTTATTTCGGTAATTCAATATCTAACACACTCTATACGAGAGAATGAGTCTATGAGATGTCTCTATGAGAGAATGAGTGAACGGCGATTAACAAAAGGAATTTATAAGGCGGATGTCAATGGAAACGCCGGTAGAGGACGTCCTAGAAGGACATACATCGATGTTATTGGAGATGTTCTTCACAAAGGTCAGGTGCGTAGTACTCTCAACCAGCGTGCGTGTATGACAAGATGTATGAATGTGGATGAAGCGAAAGAGGTATGTAAGGGTCTAGCATGTGGCGTTCTATAGTTTCTGCCTACCCCCATGGGAAAAAGGCGTGAGTTTATGTATGTATGTGTACACACTCTATAATAAAATACGGAGTATTCAATATTTACTGTGTCTTACTTTGACCCTAATAAACGTCTGAAACACATAACTTGCCTGAGTGGAAACTACACTATGATCACAGTATAATCAGACGGCCAGCGTACACCTCGGCACTGAAAGTTCCTGGGGACAGCGTAGCTTATAAAATATCACACCATCAGGAGAAGGTTGCTGCTAATCTTGGTGGCGTAATCCCTTGTCCACCATATACGATACACATGTGTAAGGAGACGGTACTTAAGGGTGAAGTCGAAGTATAAATTGCTTACCCGGTATAAGTACAGTGTTGAAGTTAGCAATAGCTGACTCCAACCATCCGTGGACGAGGACAATAGTACGTCTGTTATTCCTGTAATTTGTAGTCTGAAAAAGGCTAGGGTTGTTCAGGAGTAGAGGCTGACTGACGACTGGGTTATCCCTGTAAATGTAAGGTGGTTATGTAGCTAATTAAACTGATATTTTAACAAATGAAGATATCTAAATTACATTCTTTCTTCAAAAACGTTACGTCACACTAGGATTTCTCCTGTATTGTGGCGCGTTTACAAACAAAAATTACAACTAGTTCACACAGAAACTGTTTACAGGACACCGGACACAGGACACTGTTTACCCGTTTTAGTAGATTTGTTTTTATTTTAGTGATGGCGCCTGTAGTTGTATGAGCGAGTTTACATACACGACAGTATTCTGAATCCAGTGAAAATTACTGGGTCCGTTATTTTTATCGTATCCTGGCTGCCAAATGCGACGCAGCTGCCATTTGTTTAACTGATCCGTCGGTACAGGTGTAAACAATACATCCAGTACCGACAGATCCGTTAAAACGAATCCGCTGTGTGAACGGGTTGTCACACGTACAAACAAGCAGTCCCGGTCTCCCGGAACAACTATATATCTGTTTAGTGCAGGAATCGAACCAGTAACCTCTACCGCAGAAGTCCCTTGCTCAGCCACTGCACCAATAGTGATATCAAATAAAATCATTTTCGAATAAAAATCTGCAACAGCTTTGTTAGTACCTCGTAAATAAATGGTAGACATTTGTCCGAACTGGATCGTATCTGGCAGCTTCACTGACTTCAACATCCGTCATCAATGACCCCACCAAATCATTGACTGCAGTTGAACCCAATCCATATTGATCCAGGTGATCTAAATCTAGCTTTTGAGGCAGAGGACTTGGCAGACCTGAAAATCAAAGATTCGAATGAAAATTAAAGATGTTGTGTCGTCATATTCAAGCTAAATAGGCACGTAGGCACCTTAACCTAAACAGACATTAAACACTACAAACTAAACTTGAAATTAGGAATTTTCGCTCGTGCTTCCCTGTAACCTGTAAACATAACTCTTGCCAGCCAGAAGTCGGCGGTCAGGAAGAAGGACTTATGCGCTGCGAGGACGTAAAACTTACAACTTGTAGTCCTTCAATGATCATCATCGTTCAGCTCGTTGGAATCCAAAACTAGACAAAGATCTCATTAGACAACAACACTGACCGTTCGAGAGGCAATTTTGCCATAATAAATACGGATTGGTGATCACAGTATTGTTGTTGTTCTTATAACAGGATGTTGTTACTCATATTCTTGGTTTATCTCCAAGTCACGATTTAGAACCCCGACTGGAACAGATGGCCCTTTTTTTCAGGAGGGCTATTAAATTGTTGTCGGTACAGTCAGAAATGAAATGAATAAGAATGAACCACTTTCTGAGATGATATTCGATGTCATGAAAGAAACGTACTTTAAACCCACAGGGGCAATAATGCGTTTAGGATGCTGGTCGGACTGCCCCGCTTCTGTAGCGCATCGGGAATGTTCGCAGACACACATGTGGATTGCTCCTACGCAACGATGCGTAAGAGGTGCGCTTCCTTGGTGAGCAGGGTATGGGCCAGCTCTAACAGTATCCTAAACATGACCGCAAGCAGATTGGATTACGTATACGTGGGTCGCTGTTGCGCCATCTCTCATGGGAAGAGGCAGCGGTGAGTCATGATTAAGTATAAAATGTATATCCCTTACTAACATAGTTTTTAAGTATCGCTAACCTATTGAGTCCTGGTCACTTGATTAAATATTTTTCTATTCTATTCTAATAAATATGAAGATGAATAGAGCATTGATGCTTAGTAAAATTAAGACGAAAACTTACCATAGCCAAGACCTAGTATCGCCAAAGACAGTAAAGCTGTTAGTTTGTACATGGTAAATTAACAAATGTATAAACTGATTAATTCGATGATCAAAATGTTTGGTCGTTATAATAAGTAAGATAAGTAGCACCTGTTGATTTATCTAACATACGTTCCACAAAGATAAGTAGTAATTACATTTATCTTTTTGTATATATCGTGCGATATTTTTTTAAACATTACGTCATCGCCCCCTAGCGTTCTCGCTCCAGATTTAAGAATGGAAAATTGAGCAGGACTTTATATATTTTTGTTCAAAGGAAATAGTACAACTAAAGACTTGGGTTTAATCTAATGGCACTATACAAGGTTAGTCGGAAAAGGGGTACTAAGCCGAAAGGGTGTTAGAGTACCCATAATAATGGATAACTTTTGTTCTACAATTTTCCCCAAAAGTCATTAGTTTAAGAGAAATAGCTGTTCAAAGATTTCATAAAAAATATGCTAAATTCTATCTATCCTCAGCTATGATCATCTGTGTTTACATTTTAGGTCATGTTTGGGAAAACGGATTAGAAGCTCCATCTTCTGAATTCGTAACTAAAGCAGGGATGAAGAATTTTTGAAAATTATTTTGCATGAAAATACACTTTTACCGAATTTAGAAAATTTAACACTTTCTTTAAAGTAATCATCAGTGATACGCGGCTTAGTACCCCTTTCCGACTAACCTTGTATAGATACTATACTTAAATAATGTAGTTTATTACTACTAGTACTATTATGATTTTCTTTGACTTCCAAGATTAGAACTTAAGTAATCCACATAGCTGCCGGAATCAGTAAGCTAAAGTAGCAATAGTTTAACCATCATCATCATCTCCCTTATCCCACACTAGGTGTGGTCGGTACAACACGTTTTCCTTTTCCATTCTCCTCTATCAGTCGTTATCTCAGTACTCACTCCTTTCTTACCCATATCATCCTTCACACATTCTATCCATCTTTTCTTTGGCAGAAAAAATTATACCCCACTGTAATTTCCCTAGCTTTCGTACCCTTCCATTTCGTCTCTTGTAAACACGCAACAATACTCGTCTCCTTTCTAATACATCGACTAACTCTCTTCCCCTTCCAGTGATCTTCCCTACATTCCAACTTGCAATCCTCAAACTCACTTCACGGACTCGATTTTTAGCAATAGTCTAAACATAATAATATGAAGTATATCAGAAGAGGCTCTTGTTAGGCTGCTGGATCTGTGGCTTGATTCAGAAAGCTACTCCTGGACGCGGTGCTTATTTTTAGGCAGTCCCTCTCACTGGGGCCCTGACCACCGCTAGCTTGGACTCTGTTCCCGATGCCGGTGGGCTATAATTTTTTTATATATATATTTAAATAGTTTAAAAAATAATTTAAAACAATATGTAAAGAAAATAAAATAAAGATAATTATCAAAAGGCCAGTAGCCTACATAGCACATAATTTCTTAAGTATAGACGTAAACGAGAATGTAGTCCTCAACTAGATGACCAACTGGATCCGAGAGACGGAGGACAGAGTGCTGCTGGTAAAGAAGCCTTTACCCATAGATTAATATATGTCTGTACCTTCTTCTTGTCGTGTGGTTAGTGACTAATCTGGTGTCAGAGTTTATGCCGCCCATGGGCCTCTGACTTGGTTTCTCTCTTCTTCATCTCTCAGGCATGCCGGTTTCCTCACAATGTTTTCCTTCACCGTTTTTAAGCAAGTGATAATTATACAATACGGACATGAATCCGAAAAGTCTGAGGTGCGTGCCTTGGGTTCGAACTCGAGACCTATGACTTGGCAGTCCGACGGTCACACCACTAGACTATCACTGCTGTATGTCTGTACCTATAATCCTATGACTACGTCATTTGAAATTTCACAGTAGGTTTCTTGTACTGATTAACAACGAGATGGCGTTGACATCGATATAAAAGTATTTTTGGTTTGGTTCACAACGATTCATGCATGAGTGACGGAGTCACTAACCCTCGGTTCCTAAACGTCAATCAACGCAACAATTAACTAATAAACTGTCAAATGTCATGTCAAGTGTTGTGATTGGTGTTTAGTATTTTGGTCGACGAATCACATTTGATGCAATCAAGACAACACTTTAAATTGCTCAGCCATTTAAATCGATTTACCACCTTACTGCTGAGATGAATGAAAAGCATGAATACTGAGCAGAATGTATGGATTTTTAATAGCCTTAAGAATTTTCTTATCGATAGTTTTTTCAAGCTTGTTCACTCCTTATTAAAAAATACTGACTGATAATTCACAATAAATTGTAAAGATGGCGTTGCTTGTCACATAGCAAATTAATTGAAAATATCTTTTACAGACTTATTTACCCAATGGCTTATCATTGGCATAATTTTCAATTTTACACTTCCACTCAATAGCACTTCCTAGGTCTTATAAAATTATACTCTCGTCAAACTCGATGTAGAGTTCATGTAGAAACATTATGTTTCTTGGATTAGGTATTAATGTCTATACAGCTGATAGTTTCAAATGAATCAATGACAAAATAGTAGAAAATGGCAACGAACCTTCTTCTTCTTCCTGCCCTTATCCCACACTAGGTGGGGTCGGCACAACATGTATTTGTAAATCCATGTTGTTAGAGGTTTTGGCTTATTGTTTTATGATCGGCCGCCTACCCGCCTGACATCAACCCTCCTTGGGAATACACGAAGCGCCGTCGCGCGGGTGACCCAATGTGCTTGCTGATTGGGTGGCAACGAACCTATAGGTACCAAAATCTGTTCAAATTCTACCTTCATCAAGTGATAACATGAAAAATTAAAATGTATGGGGTGTTTTATTTACAATTTTACATCAATTCCACATCGAGTTTGGCTAGAGTATGAGTACCTAAGTAGGTATAAAGGGCAATGCTGTAAGGTGCAGTAGTAAGTCGGTTTTTAATGTACCACAAGGTTTATACTCAGATGCATACATAACATAATCAGCCCATTACTGTCCCACTGCTGGGCACGGGTCTTTTCTTAGAATAAACAGGGTTCAGGCCTTAGTCCACCACGCTGACCTGGTGCGGGTTGTCCGACTACCCACACCATCGCGAACTTTATAACACAGACGCATAAGGTTCAATATTCTATATTCAATAATTTCACTTACTGCATTTAAGGCTCAGAATGTTCCAAGAATAACATAACTAATTCATTGATAAAACTTATCTGCTTGATAAGATTTTTTATTGTTTCCATTACATTTAATATCTTTAATAATTTCCAAAGAAGTCTGATTATACTTGAGCTCTTCCATCCTTATTTATGATATACCTACAGTGCCTTTTCTCTTACCTTCACGGAATATCACAGATTTGTATAATTTTGGAGTTTATCTCCGTCACGTTCTTCGTTTTGCCTAGCCTTTTTCTAATTACTTTGGGGTCAGCAGTCGAAGATGCGGCTGAATATCAGTATTTTACATCGAGCGGATGCCATCAGACCTCCGCAACCTAGTTACAGGGCAATGTCGATATCCTAAGGTTAGATCGGTTGTCAGACTTTCGGGCTTCTGACTTCCCGTAACGAATGTCATAGGTATTCATATGACAAGCGGGACCGACGGTTTAACGTGCTCTCTGAGGCACAGAGGGCCTCGATGTGTAACGAACGGTCACCCATCCAGGGACTGAACGCGGCAAGCGCAGCTTAACCTCGCAAATGGTATGATCCGCACGGTTTGTAATTAGCTACGAGGTCCTCCGTCACGTGTTACCTAATTATGTAATTTCTGTCGCGTGTCACTGACGTGTATTATGCTCGTTAGGTAGTAGCACGTCATCACGTATAATTTCGCGTCCAAACTTATCAAACACGTCGGTAACACGCGACGGAGATATGATACACCCAAATGGAAGGAGAAATCTAGTCTGTTGTCCATGTCCTTGTTTTAGCCTTTCGCTTAAGCAGAGACTTGAGTCTAAAACACAGAGGACTTTTGAAAAAAATATTAACCTAAAACGAAATTAGACACTCATCGAGGATTCTCCTTTTAGAAAGGCTTGACCTATCTATTGTACGACAGAAACTAAAATGACGAGGTGTATTGGAATGGGTATCATGGACTTGGAAATAAAACAAATGAACGATAAAAACGTGGAGCCTTTTATTATTAATAAATTTAAAAAAACAAATTTGATAAATTTCTAGGTATCCATTGATTTGCGACCCTCTGCGTATTGCGTCAAATCTTCTGCTAGGCCTAGGAATAAGTAAGACTTTCTATACAAAAGCTATCAAAACGACAGAACTCCTCAGATAAACCTTATCCGTAATTAGTAAATTCGGCCCGGCTACTGCCTACAATGTCTGCTACAAATTATTATGTATACGAATATTTATATAGAAGATTAGGCGAAAGACAATATTTAACACCTTATCTATTTCATTTACTTCTAATTAGCTACTGTGTGTTATCGTGACTTCCTGCGGATATAAGAACCTTATCTCTTATAGACGTCATAAGAAATATATAATCGTCGAAAGGTAAAAAGACTAAAGCGCCAATATGCCTACTTTACAGTAAAGAGATTCACAGTATTTTTTTAAGAAAATAAACATAGTTATTTTTCCTAGAGTATACATATTAAATATATAATTAAATTATCTATTTAATATGTATACACTAAGAAAAATAACTATGTCTATTTTCTTAAAAAAATACTTTGAATCTCTCTACTGTAAAGTAGGTACATTGGCGCTTTAGTCTTTTTACCTTTCCACTGACGATATTATGATTTCGATATCATCAAGCCAATTAAAAGACTTTCAAAACAACAGAAAATCAATGTTTGATTGACTATACCAGACTAGTCCCACGTGATGGTGTGAAATAAAAGAATAAAAAATGCAAAACATTATCTGATGTAAGTTGTACGAAGCATGATGAAGCGTCTAAGGCACAGTCTGGACTGTCTAGTGTTATACTCCGCGTGCAAGTGCTAGTCACCGCCTAAGGTATGATAGCGGCATGAGGGTGCAAATTAATAGACGTGCTCTATCAGTTTGCTTAGTCTTGTCTACCACGTGGACCCCCCTCCGGACAGACATGGAATGAGAATATGATAATAGAATAATTAGACGTTTTAATGAGACGGCTGACAGGGAAGAGTGAAAGAGAAAAACATATTGCGCCGACCCCAAGTAACTTGGGACCAGGGCAGGAAGATGATGACAGGGTTTCAACGTATGTGAATTGAACAGATCTAGAGAGAGCTGAACACGTCAAATTATATTTTTGGAAAAATAAAATTTATGAAGTCTAGATTTGTACTGGAATATCAGGGGTTTTGTCAATGGTTCATCAAATAGTTGTTGAACCATTGACACGATACGAACGAAAGAAAGGGGGGCTAATACCACCACATTTGGTGAAAAATACTTCGTTTCATATTCTTAATTATAACTGCAAGCGAACTGCACATCAGTCACACTTTCAAACTATACAACTGTCAAATGCAGCTTAGAGAAAGAAAGAAAGAAGAAAGAAAGGAAGAAGAAAGAAAGAAAGAAGAAGAAGGATTTATTTTTTCGTCCAAGCGGACGCACACGCATGATTAAAATTAAAAATACAATAATTCTTTAAACTTAATACTTAAAACTACAACAAAAATTTGGACTTAAATTTAAACATATAATTACTTGGTAACCCAAACACAAAAAAAGTTAAAAAAAATAATATACCTATATAAGTATTTATATAAAAAATACTACAATCCACACAATTTATAGTCTATGGCATAGACTACCATTGTACTGTAGAGAGTCTATGGTGCACGGGTGACCTAGGCACGCTAAATCTACTAACAATACAAACATTTAAACATGTTGAATTTGCGCGTCGCATGATGCGTAAAAATTTAGGTCGTTGCTCAGCATTATGCTGAGACTTCGGACGAACCTAATGCCAACCGCGCTGATTTTCAGACAGTTGTAGATACAGTCAGTGTAACTGCCGACTGGATGTGTAGCCCTCTCGCAGTTATGATTACGAATATGAAACGAAATACGATATACCAAAAGTGGCGTCACTAGCCCCCCAGTTAGATTTGTGTCAGGTAGAAGTAAACTTTCTTTTTGGCAACCACCAGTGGAAAATCCGTGGCTATTTTTAAATGTAATAATGATTTGTAATCATATTTCCAAAGATCTCAGATCAAGATTTTATTAGATAATGAATTGAATTTCCACAGATTTGCCCATTATTATCAACCTTGTATATTCAAAACATTTTGAACGGAAGCACTCAATTATTTATCAATTTTATAGGTTTATTGCTCATGTTTAAAATTATCTTTGTCGGGATTAACTATTCCTGGAAGGTGTAATCTTTGATAAATAGTATTCATATAAATCCGTGGTTATCGGTGGAGTCAGTTACTTGTGAAAAATGTTCGCTCTAGTGAAGTGTGCTCTAATCCTGTGCGCTGCGGTCGCAGGTACGAAACTAATGTTTATTGGTGTTACCATAGATAATAATACCTATAGTAATAGGGTAGGTGTTTCTGCCTCTCCAAGGGCAAATAGGACACCTGTGTGGTTCTCGGCAGAATAAATCCCTCCCTTCTAAACCCGTGGGTGACGAAGACGGCGTCTATTTTGCGCTAATAGCAACACCCTGAAAAATGAACGTCTCCCAAATGTAGTAACAAATGCTATTTCCCCTATCAACGTACAGTCAACGACAGGTCGACATGACAATTTTCTAATCATTTTCAATACACAACTACAAGCAACAACGTGAGCGAGATCGAAATCGATAAACGCGGTCGATGCGGACTCGTGTAGCGCTAAGACTAAGATGGCGCAGGCTCTGTGCGGGTATGCGGGGCGTCCCCCCATCCACGACTCACCTCACGCCATGTCGACCTCTCGTTGACTGTACATTATAACGATTATCATAAGGATCTATTCAGCAGTGGACATTTATGGTAAGCATTCACAGGTTCGCATCGTACGCATCGGACGGATTGGATCAAACAAATTTCAGTATTCTTTGTACGATAAGTCCTACAAATGCGTTCACGAATCGGCAATAGCCAGACCGCGCGCATCGGATTATCGTCAATACCCCGAGTGCCGGTGACGTCATTCGGTTTGTCGGATGACAATGTCAAAAGTCCGATTGCTCTGAGTCGCGTATTCCGAATACTGCGAATACAATAGACACACTACATTTTCTAGATCCGTTTGATACGATCCGTCCGGTGCGTGCGATGCGAAATTGTGAACGCTTACATTTACAGGCTAATATAGTCGCCGGCACGTAACTTGACAAGATTTTGGCGTAGTGGGAGTAAGTTTGCGTATGTACACTTAGTGCAACAAAAAAATCTACACTTTTATTGCTTGTCATTATATCATGGTTATTGCCATAATTTATTTTAGAAGAAAGAAAGAAAGAAGAGGAATTCTCTTCTGTACTCTTGCCAAGTTACGTGCCGACGACTAAACGGACATTTAATTTATTTGAAACTATTAATCGACTACATAGATGGTAGATAATGTTTCATTTAAGCAATGTTTTCATGGTAAACATTTGTTTTTTCTGCGGAGCAAAAATGTTGGTACAGTGCGCGGCAAATAACTTGAACCAAGACGGCCTCGACTGCGTGATCTATGTGAGGTTCGAGTCATATGATTCGTTTTGATGAATCCAATAGATTGCACTTGGTGTTCAGGGTCTAAAGATGGAGCTAGGAGGTGGATAGTGGAACTTTTCAGTGGCTACTAGTAAACCCCTTAAGTTTGGCAGTTGACGCCATCTTGGTCCAAGTTATTTGCTGTGTATGATGTTTACTGAGTTGTCAAAATTAAATAACTACTCGTAAATGACAATTAAAAGCCACTAAACTTTAAAACGTAACAATAATAAATAAAGTAAACTTAGAGGTTAATGACTGATGATTTGATGATGAAGAAATCGTAAAATTGACTGCCTTGTTGGTCTAGTGGTCGCAAGCGCGACTGCTGAGCATGGGGACCTGGGTTTGATGCCCAGGTCGGGCAAAATGATATTGGGTTTTTCCATCTCGATCATCCCTCAAGTCTGAATTTGTGCCCGGTCAATGACAATAGGCTCGCCCCCTATTACACGGGACTTAAACATACCTAACTGGCGAAACGAGGGTGTACTGAAACACCCCTGCAGTACACTTCGGGCAATATAAGGCGTGATGTTATGAAATTGAAAACTTGCCATTTTTTAAGTGTCATAGCTACAATGACTGTACTTAATGATACCATATTAAATTTCATAAATCGAGGGGTGCGAGGTAAAACCCAATAGGTAAGTACCAAAAAGTTCCTATTCAGAAAATTGAGTTTGAAATTTTGATGACGTGAAAGTAAGTGTCATTATGTTAAATTAGATGCAAGTTCTTAATAATTTAACTGTTACGTCATCAAAATTTCAAACTCAATTTTCTGAATAGGAAATTTTTGGTACTTATTGGGTCTTACCTCGCACCCCTCGAAATGGTACTTAATAACAAATACATAGGTAAGCTTGTAAAAAACAAAACGTTTGCCAAATATCTCCTAATCCACACTTGATATCTACTATGGATTATAATATCGACTAAGTGCAATTTATAAACACACCTTTGATAAAAGAGATTAATGAAATGAAACGTAAGCAAATGAACGTAAGTACTCGTAATATACAATTATGGCGAAACTCAGGGTGTAAACGGAATCATGTAATTCCTTCAAACCTCGTGATATACTGCTGACATAGATTAACCCTGAACGGGATACTTTTGGATTCAATAAAAAAAAATACAAAAAGTAAACATGTGTTCTTTAACGTGAGGCATTTTAGCGCCCCGGTCGAATTGCGCGACTATCGCTCGCCGCCCGTTCATTTAACTCGAAGCGCTAAAATGCGTCACGTTAAGAACATACCGTCAGTGGAAAGGTAAAAAGACTAAAGCGCCAATATATCTACTTTACAGGAGAGAGATTCAAAGTATTTTCTTAAAAAAATACTTTGAAACCTAACCTCGCAAATCGTATTATCCGTGCGGTTGGTAGCCACGAACCCCTCCAGGAATAGGCAGGAAAATGATGATGATTGTGAAATTAATAGCAAAGGAAGAATACTCTTAATAGACATAAATTGAATATAGAACAATCTAGAATGAATGAAGTCATCTACTAAGTTATAATTAGCTATAGCTTTTTTACGATCGTCCTTGCCGCGAACTCTCACCGCACTCAATGCCCTCCTGAACGTCAGACCGAATTGTGATGGGTTTGCGGATGAATGGAAGGTGATATTGTTGGAACGCCTGGAGTACTGCGAGAGGAATGCCTGATGAATGTTGCTTAATGTTATAAATGCCCTTTTTATTTCTATTTTGTATTTTTATAACATAACATCATCATCTTCCTGCCCTGGTCCCAAGTTACTTGGGGTCGGCGCAATGTTTTTCTCTTCCACTCTTCCCTGTCAGCCGTCTCATTATCATTTACTCCCTTATCTTTCATATCCTCCCTCACACAATCCATCCATCTTTTCTTAGGTCTCCCTCTCCTCCTCCATCCATCAACATTCATATTCATCACTCTCTTAGTCACATGTGTTTCATTCCTCCTCAGCACATGCCCATACCAAGACAAACGCTTTCCTTTCAACTTTTCTGTCACTGGTGCCACTTTCAAACTTCCTCTAATATACTTATTTCTTACTTTATCAATTCGCATAACATAACATCATGCCTTATATTCCCCAAAGAGTTCGGCAATGGTGTTGTAGTACACCCTCATTTTGCCAGTTATGTTTAAGTCCCATTGTAGTAGGGGGCAAGCCGGAGGAGCTGTTATTAAGTTTTATTTTTTCTTTAAAAACCCAACAACACTTTGCTCGACCTGAGGATCGAACCCAGGACCTCATGATCATTTATTTCTAGATTTACCTTGAAACACACATGTTGTACCATTATAGACATGTGTTAACTATACCTAAACAAGGAATAGACATAAATATTTGGTACCTACATACATCTTTAAATAATTTTAGAATATTTTTGTTGTTGTTTGAAAGCGCTTTATTCTGATTTGTTTTAAATTTTGTTTGATGGTTGGTGTTCAGCCGTTTCAGGGTCGTGACCTCTTTCGCGATCAAAAATTTCTTTACGTTTTATAAAAAAATTAAATGGCTGGATTACACATAGTTTCTGCCATGGAAAAATGCTTGACGCTATTACGCTGCACAAAAATACTCAAAAATAACATTCTTATAGTTGACTAGCTGTTTCCTCACGGCTCCGCCCACGTAAGAAGTTTTAAATATAGCCTACGTTACTCAGTGATAATGTAGCTTTCTAACGATAAAATAATTTTTGAAGTCGGTCTAGTAGTTTTTAAGTTTATTCGTTACATACAAAAATACAAATCTTTCCTCTTTATAATATTAGTATACACACATCAAAAATAGTTTGCGATCACTTTGAAAAATCGTTTTTTTTTGTTACGGTATATTATATTATGATTTCTTCTTCTTTTTAGATTCTTTATTTAAAAATATAGATTTAGAATATAAAACAATAAAACAGTTCAATTGTTTTTCCATATAAAAAGGCTTTCAGTCCTAGCTTACGCTCATTCAGAAATTTGATTTAGTCAATTTTAACGGATTTAAAATAGATTTCGCGGAAAGTTGTGATTGAAAAATGCCAAGAGGATTATCAGAAGTTTTACGAGCAAGAATAGTAACTTTGAGGGAAGAAGGATACACAACGAGAGAAATAGCACGCAGAGTTGCTATATCCCAATCCTGTGTCGTGACCACGTTGCAGAGGTACCACGGGCTGGGTAATTTAGCTGACCGACCCCGCAGTGGTCGCCCAACTGTTTTGACTGCTGCCCAAAAGCGCTATATTAGATTGCTGGCAGCCCGTGACCCAACAATCCACGCCACTAAACTAAAAGCAGAAGATCGGGCCGCCTCTGGGCTTGAAGTTAGCACTCAGACCATTCGGAATTGCTTGCACCAGGCTGGATTACGAGCACGGAGGTCTTGACGAGCTCCTCTGAATTCCCGGCAACGTCAACGACGGAGATTACAGTGGGCTAGGCTTCGACAAAATGAAGAAGAAAACATTTAGCAAAACTGTCTCTTCGTTGACGAATCGCGAATCAGTACCTACTCATACAGATAACCGACGTGTCCGTGTCTGGAGAAGACCAGGAGACCGTGAAAGGCAAAGAACTGCCACTGGAACAGTTCAGCAAGGCGGGAAATCGGTGTCCTTTTGGGGTGGTATTATGATTGGAGCTAGAACGCCTTTGATCCCGTATCGAGGGTTCATGACAGCAGACATGTACAGAGCAGTTGCTATTGATGGAATTGTCAGACCATTCCGAGTAAACCATGGGCACCAATTTGTACTGGTCGATGATAATGCGCCCGCCCATCGAGCTCAACGAGTCAATGCTGCTCTCCGAGAATACGACATCACAAGGTTAGACTGGCCTGCTGGCTCGCCTGACTTAAACCTGTTGAGATGTGAATAAAAGATTTGGTTTTTGTGAAAACACGTAAAATATATTCGGCTATTAGCTAGTTACCACTTGTTGACAAAGTGACATGACAAAGAGTATCAGTATAGAGTATATGGCTATAAAAAGAGTTTATGACTTTGGTGTAAATCCTCATCCATAACAAAACCCAATAGAGCACGCGTGGGATGCTCTTAGGCGAGCTGTTTGGAACCGTCAGCCACGTCCCCAGACAGTGCCAGAGCTCAGGGAAGCCGCTATTCAAGAATGGGACAGGTTACCCCAAGAAATGCTGGATAACTTGATTCTCAGCATGCCCAGGAGGATCTTCGCATGTGTTCGAGCCAGGGAAGGAGTTATATTGAATATAAATAAACCTTTTATTAATAAATTGTTGTTTAAGTTTGGTTAAACAGTCTTTTTCTTTCTATCAAATTTCTGTTACAATTACATTATGATTAATTACTCAATTTTTTTGTATAAAAAATAAGAAATAGTTTTATTTTTTAATTTCAAACTGGGTATTTCTATTTAAAGAAAACACACAACAAAGAATTTTTCTTGATAAAGTTAAATTTAAAAAAATATATCAGCTTGTGCTAGAGATCGCAAACTTTTTTTGATGTATGTAGATAAATACATATTGAATTATTATAAAATATAATTAATATGTCCAATAGGTATTTTCAGTTCTGTGTATTGGATCATATCAATCTAATCTAACTAGGTACATAATCCCCTGCGATACGGCTCATTAACTTTGATGGAACAATACCGCTACTGTATTTGTTCTTATCAGCTTAAATATTTCCTTTGATTACGTGATAACCAAGCCCCCGAATCTCGAAATAAATTTCAATAAGCTTACATGCACTCTTTGGCGTAGAGAAGTGCTATACTGTTCTATAAGATAGATTTGGTCTGGGAGCGGCGTTATGTGTGGTTATTTGCGTTTAGGTTCAGAATATCGAATTCCTTAAATGTCCCCAATTCCCGGAATAGAAACGTCCATTTGGGTACCTAGTTTTATTTTTTATTTATTAACTCTAAAGTTTTTCAAAAATATAGGCAAGAATGAAAAAAACAATGAAATATATAATAAAATGCCCAAGCTATAACCGATTTAAAATTGGTAATAAACAGAGACCGCACTATTGAACAATGACGTCATACTACAAAAACTTCATAGTAACTTGACATTACTCCGTACAATGTCGGTTTCGTGCGACAAGGACGGAAAATGCGCGTTTCAAAAACTTGTAAAACGTTCCCCCATTTTGGGATTTTTTTTCATCTATCGTTTTCTTTATGTACCTTTTTTGATTTATTAAAAAAACAATTAAATTCTTCCTAATTTTTTAAAGTAGTCAATTCCTCAATTTTGAAGGTAGCAGCATCCTCCTATTTGCTAATAACAGCACACATGGATCAGCAATCCGCCTACCAAGCGATAATGGAAATTTCCCATTTGACCGGTTCTCGCAAAGCCCGCGTGGACGTTTACGAGCTGTTACTGATATGATGATCATGATGATGATTGGCGACTAAAGTTATTTTATTTTTTATTTACAGCGTCCGGGTTCGAATTGGGACCAAATGACATCGTGTTTCACCTTATGACCAGGTTGGTATCAAGGAAATGATAAAGCCCATCTTCAGCAATGAAAGTCAAGATGCTGATATACGAATGGTCTTAATAACATAATCAGTTATCACTGCCCCACTGCTAGGCCACTTTTCAGAATGAGAAGGGTTTAGACCTCAGTCCACTTACCACTACGCTGGCTTAGTGCGTTTGGCGGAGTACACACATCATTGAGAGTTTTTGGGCCTTCTCCGATGTCCAGGATTCCTCGCCATATTTTCCTTCGCCGTTAATGCAAGTGATAGTTACAATCAAATTCTGATCACATGAATGATGGAACTAAGAACGAGCACCTCTTGCATGGTAGGGAACCGTTCAACCTATCACTCAGTTCAGGCTATCACTGCTTTTTCTTACGACTTATCATTTTTTTAATATTTTAAGGCAAAACCCGACTCTCAGCCAGCCTCTGCTGCCCTCGATTAACTCCATCATGGCCTCAATGTTCTCTCCTGCTCGCCCCACCGTCATAACCATCCACAGCAACGGAGATAGTGCCAGCGGAAACTTCAATGCGTTCCTTGTTCCTGGTAATTTTGTTATTGTATATGGAAAAATATATACGTGGTATACGTAGGTTAAAATAAACTGCAGAAACTGTTAAACTGCATTAAAAGTAACGTTAATTTGGATATACAATTTATCTTTGATAGATATCCAGCATTTCAGAAGTTGTAGTTCATAGTCAGAAGCCCGAATGACAACCGGTGTAACCTTAGGATATTGACATTGCCCAGTAACTGGGTTGCGGAGGTATGATTGATGGCAGTCGCTCCGTGTAAAATACTGGTATTCAGCCGCATCTAGTTAGACTGGAAGCTGACCCCAACATAGTTGAGAAAAAGGCTAGGCAGAACAGTTATCCAGCATATGAATTCAATATCTTATGAAAAAAAAATTTAAGGTGATGCGAGGGTTTTTTTCTTAATACAATAAAGTTGGTCATTCAGTAATGGCACACTATACCTATATGTATAATAAAGATTTGGAAAGCAAATTTTTTTTACTCGGCAATGGAATTTACCATAGTATACCAAAAAACATAGTTGGACTATCTCTCATTAAATCTCATCCCACGTATGATCTAGTCCAGTTCATGGGTCTTACATAGCTGCTTACAGCTGAATTTGTATTTCATACGAAGTGAACTGTAGTACTAGGATTTGACTACTATTTCAGCCCACCTCGCTGCTCAGGACGTGAATTTACTCGCCGTCGACTGGAGTCTTGGCTCCGGCATGTACTCCCAGGGCCTCGGCAATGCTCGCCAGTGCGGTGAACGTATCGCCGAGTTCGTTAACCTCCTGTCCTCGCAGTTCGGTTATGGCCCCAACAACTACCGCATCGTTGGCGTCGGCCTTGGTGGACACATCGCGGGTATTGCTGCCGAACTCATCAATGGAGAAGTTCCTCACATTATTGGTACGTTAATCTAGTGTAATTTTAGCATCTTTAACATTATGTAAATACTTTCAACAAACAAAATTTAAAACATAAATATATAATTATAAAAAAAACATATTATCATTTGACGACACGTTTGGTGCAGTGGCTGAGCGATTGGCTTCTGCGCTACTGGTCGTGGGTTCGATTCCCACACGAAACAAATATTTGTATGGCCTACAGATAGTTGTTCCGGGTCTGGGCGTTTGTGCATGTGAAGATTTGTGTCTGTAAACGCACCCACGATACAAGAGAAATACTAATGTGGGGCAACGGTTTTAAAAAAACAAAACATTCCAACTGACAATCTTCTTATGGGTTCATTAATTGTCAACTCATTCCATTCTGACTATTCGTTTGATTTATTGATAATCTTAAACTCTCACCGACTTTCAGTAGGTATAATAATATACCTACTGAAATTATACCTATATCCTAACACAAGCATACGTTTGCTTAAAAGAATATCCCCACACTAACAAATGTAAAAACTTGTTTCCAATGAATAAACATTTTTCATTTCATTTTTCATTTTCATCTACTGACAAAATTACCTATATTTTTTCCAGGATCTTTGTCATTTCATGTAATCAAATGTTTTCTTTTAAACAGCCATCGATCCTTCGTTCCACGGCTGGACTCATAACCCCAACATCCTGAGCCCCCAGAATGCTGCAGTGGTTGAGGTTCTCCACGGTACTGCTGGGTACTTAGGCTACGACTACCCCTTGGGAACCATTGACTTCTACCCCAACGGTGGTAGCTACCAGAACAGCTGCGGTTCCGACATATCTTGCTCCCACATCTTATCTTACGCTTTCTACGCTGAGTCTATCACTTCAGAAGGTGGCAGCCAGTTTGTTGGTACTGCCTGTGAAAACTATGATGAAGCCGTTGCTCAGACGTGCTCCGGTGAAAATAACGTTGTCTTCGGTGGTCTTGGGGATAAGAGCGGGTAAGATTTGTATTAATGTGTCCAATAGGTACTTTAAATTAGCGAAACTTCACACGGTTATTACGTAAATATCTTTTTATCTAATTAAGAACGATCACGTAGTAGGTATCTTGTTCCCTATCTTATAAATTAAAGACTGGGTATATTTTTATATTAATGTATTCTATAAATACCTAGTAACCCTGTCTAGTTTCGCCAGCTAATTTGAAGCAGTAACCCTATGATAAATTAATAACATTGAAATTGTTACTGTAACTATAATGGTTTAAAAAGCACGTTCCTCTGAATTCTAATTAGCCCCGTAGCCCAATTTACAGGTACCTAATATAAATATAACATAATTAACAGTACGTTCACAGTTATTTTATCTCTGACATTTGCTATCGCCTCTATCGTCCTCGCTAGCAGAGATGGCGCGGCGTGCTCTGCGAAAGACAAGAAATTTGGCATCTATTTATTAGTTATTTACTCGTTGCAAATTAACAACAAATGCACGATTCCTATAATTTACCAACCATTACTGATTTAGCTAGAGGTAAAGTAACTGTGAACGCACTATAAATCCATTTTTATGCACACCAGGAGATACAAATAATTTTAAATTAAAAACAAAAAAAAGTTTATCAACTACCAAATTATGCAATTTATATAACCATTTTCAGAACACGGCAAACTACGATTTTTATGAATTTATTGAATACGATTGTATTAATAATAAAATATTTTTCTTTTGCAGTCAATCTGGCATCTTCAGCTTCCAGACCAACGTCGCGCCACCCTTCGCCCAGGGCTGAAGTCCTGTTTAAGCATTTTAGTGAATAAATAAGATTTGTTAAAAGCACTGTCTTTTATTTGAAACAGTTACCGTTTTAGTGAATACACATACTACACTATTTGCGGTGTAGCATGGCGCGGGAGACGAACTTTACAATCATGACTTAATATTTTAGTTACACTCTAAATATCACAGTTGTAAAATACAGAATCAGTAATAACTGTAGTAAATTAAATAAATTTAACCTTTTTTTTATTGTGGGTATCTGTTGAGAGAATGAGTGAACGGCGATTAACAAAAGGAATTTATAAGGCGGATGTTAATGGGAACACTGGTAGAGGACGTCCTAGAAGGACATACATCGATGTTATTGGTGATGTTCTTCACAAAGGTCAGGTGCGTAGTACTCTCAACCGGCGTGCGTGTATGACAAGATGTATGAATGTGGATGAAGCGAAAGGGGTATGTAAGAGTCGTAGCATGTGGCGTTCTATAGTTTCTGCCTACCCCCATGGGAAAAAGGCGTGAGTTTATATATGTATGTATGTATGTATGTATATCTTCATGAATGTCCCTCGCCTGGGGTAGGCGAGGGGATCTGCTGGACTCTTACCGGCTAAAAACCCACGGTGTTCCTCTTTCTGACCGTAGCCCGGGGTCGCGGGATTCGCCTAAAGATGCACCGCAACCCCGGCAGATCTTGGTCCACCAACTGATGGTGGACCCCTCCTCTGTGGGGCCCCACCCCACGACCTCCTGAGAGGCGCGGAGAGCACCCCACATCACCGGCGCATCAGAACACGTGGCACGCCGTGACCACCCCGGGGACCAAACAAGCACATGGGCACCAGACTACCCCGTATCTGAGCACCCATTAACGTATAACGCCATTATTCATAAAACTTGACATTTAAAAACAATTTCGAAAAATCCTTAATTGTGTTTTATTATTTGCTTTAAAGATTATTACCAAGTCTCTCCCCCTATTACATGGGACTTAAACATAACGGCGAAATGAGGATGTTACTATACACTTCTGCCCAACTCTCCGGGAAATACAGGCGTGATGTTATGTTACGTTACAAAGTACCTCCCTATTGAGTTAATCGGAAATTACAATGACTCTCCCATACAAACTTGTAGGGGAACGAGATATTGTGTTCCGCCTACGAAAAGGGGGATCCTCCTACCAGGCGGAGTCTTGTGCCTGGCGGGCCACTGCCCAACGATTGATGTTGGGAACTTGTATATATACTATCTGCGTGTCAAACTCTGATATCGCGATGCAGGATAGTTCGCATGTGGTGTGATAGATGCCGCCACAAACTTAAACGGCCTGTGTCACTCCCTGTTGAGGGTGCTTATAGGAAATCGTTTCATTATTTTATATTTCATTACTTTGAGTTCTTTTGCCAAGTTTAAAGTTAATTAACCCAGACAATAAGATTTTTCATAAAATTTTACCATTTACACCCCACTAGGGGTTGATTTTCTAATAAACAGAAACATGTAACTTTTTACTTGCTTTAAAAATTACTACAAAGTCTAGCACCCCGTTGCACCTCTTTTTAGGGGTTGTTTTGGAAAACCAATAAACAAACATTGCATTATTTACTTATGAGAGTACTAGCGGCCCGTCCCGTCTTCGCACGGGTGGACATTTTTCCCGTTTTTGCAATATTTTTCATTTATGCTCCGTTCCTATTGATCGTAGCGTATGTTATATAGCCTATATCCTTCCTTGATAAATGGACTATCCATCACAAAAATAATTTTTCAATTCCAACCAGTAGTTCCTGAGATTAGCGCGTTCAAACAAACAAACAAATTCTTCAGCTTTAATAGATTTGTTAGATAGATTTTTTTATATAAACCTTACTTACCATTGTGTCGAGTCGTCCCCGCGTCTCCATGAACGTGGTCAAAGTTACAGTGTGGGGAAATTGTAAACAAAAGGGGCCCTAGAAAAACTTTCCTTTGATACAGTTGCTTATGTTTTACGAAAACATAACACTAAGCCCGCGACTTCATCCGCGTGAATTTCATAACAAACTTCCATCCTTTTACCCCCTTAGAGGTAGAATTTCCAAAAATCCTTTCTTAGTGGATGCTTGCGTCACAAAAGGAACCTACTGTCCAAATGTCATGTAATAATAATAATAATAATTGTTTATTTGCCAAAAACAGTGCTTTACAATTCCTTATCGTCTACATCAATTACTAATTTTACATGCATTTAAAAGACACAAAGGAAACATTTTACTTATGAACTCCACACTAAGTCGAGCCTGTCTCGTGGAGTCCATAGGTGGTATTACCATGTAGAAATGCGCCTGACGGAACAATAGTGTTACAATGTTATTGTTACAGTCAAGAAGCACATGAAAGAATGGTGACATTTTATAGTATTTAAAAAGAAAACATTAATTTGGAATAAAAAAGAAGTAAAAAGAACACAAATAATTTTGAATACAATGTACACAACAATAAGTGTATGTGATTGCATGGACGTCTGTGTATGTATGTATATGTTTGGGTGTGTGTAAGAATGTATTATAAAATGACTCTTAAAAAAGATTCGGATTCACTATAGGATTGGGTTAATGTCTCCAGCTTCAATGGTTTAGGCTCTGCGTTGATGAATCAGTCTGTCAGTCAGCCGGTCAGGACATTTCACTTTATAAGTATAGATTATTGGCATATTCTTCTTCTATATATATATATATATTTTTTTTTTATAAAACGTTGCCCCACACTAGGTTGTCTCCTGTATCGTGGGTGCGTTTACAAACACAAATCTTCACACGCACAAACATCTAGATGTTTGTGCGTGTGAAGATTTGTGTTTGTAAACGCGCGAAAACGGGTCTGGACCCGGAACAACTATCTGTAGGCCATACAAATATTTGTTCCGTGCGGGAATCGAACCCACGACCCGTAGCGCAGAAGCCGATCGCTCAGTCACTGCACCAAACGTGTCGTCTTCTATAAATAAAGTTTTCCTATAGATCCTTTGGTTTAGAATTTGCCAATACGTTTAATTGTATATCGATCTGGATAGATTGTAAGTTAACTATGGGAACTGGACAAGATAATAATTTATCCTAATCAATAATAAATACCATTAATTAAAACTAAAAAAAACTTACGATAAGTATTTCGATGAATTAATAGATTTTGGAATTATGATAGAGTTGGAAATTTATCAATTGAAGAAATAAGATTCGTACATAAGCTTATCGATATTATTACCTAATAATGAGATTAAGTCCATTAAATCATAACATGCGATTTTTTTTCAACCAATCATCCCATTATGCAAGTAATTTATTAAAATAAATTATGACAAACGTTACGTAAACAAATGAAACAACCTCTTTTTAAATCGGTTTCAGTCAGCCTTCAGTCTATCAAGCCTAATCTGATAAATTGACTGAATATGTAGTATAATAAGTATTTGTAGTCTTTCACAACTGACTTCCACATTACATCATCCTAAAAGATTTTATTAAAAGCTTATTCTTGACTGCGTTTTTGACTGCCTTGTTGATCTAGTGCTTGCAAGCGCGACTGCTGAACATAGGGTCCTGGGTTCGATCCCCAGGTCGAGCAAAGTCGTATTGGGTTTTTCCATATGGAATTTCTCAGTAGCAGCCAGGATTAATGGCAATAGGTTCGCCCCCTATTACATGGGAATTAAACATAACTGGCGAAACGAGGGGTTACTAAACTAAAACACCTCTGCCGAACCCTTCCAGGAATACAAGGCGTGATGTTATATTATATTTATTCCGGCTTATGACTGACCTCGACTACTGTCTAATGGGTTTCTGAGGCTGGTAGGGTTTTGATAAATAATGAACGGCGAAGGCATTGCCAGTGGCCACCTTGTAATCTTGTTCAAAGACGGTGTCAACACAATGCAGTAGCAAGGTCGCCGCGAATCAAAATAGCAAGACGGTATTGGAATGACCTGTTCTGCCTAGCCTTTTCCCAACCATTTTGGGGTCAGCTTCCAGTCTAACCAGAAGCGGCTGAATACCAGCAGTTTACACGAAGCGACTGCTATCAGACCACCGCAACCTAGTTACTGGGCAATGCCGATATCCTAAAATTAGACTGGTTGTCAGATTTTCGGGCTTCTGACTTCCCGTAACGACTGTCATAGGTATTTGTATGATACCCGGGACCGAGTGTTTAACGTGTTCTCCGAGGCACGAAGTGCGCGAGGCACGATGTGTAACAAACGGTCATCCATCCACGGATTGACTGACTGTTGTTATTTAGCCACGAGCCCCGGTACTGGAATGACCTACAACAAATAAAAACAACAAAAGTTTCATATATTATTCCGCTCTAACTTCATGAGATTACAATGCATTTCTCTCTTATTCATATATAGGTAGATATAAGTATGTGGGGGAACGAGGTATGGTGTTCCTCCTACGAAAAGGGAGGATCCTCCGACCAGGCGAGTCTTATGCCTGGCGGGCTACTGTCCAACGGTTGATGTTGGGAAGTTGTATATAGGTATAAATACTAACTGAGTCAAATCTTACCGCGATGCAGGATTTGTGACATGTCATCTGACAGCTGTCATTGTTGCCGTTGCTAGATATTCGTCGTGCTGCGTAGTTTGCATGTGATGTGATAGATGCCGCCACAGGTATATCACTCTCGTATCGCCGAAACTTGAAGACCCCTGAGTGCAAACACACGCTGCGCTACGGCCACTAGTACTGTTTCGATAAGATACCGCTGCTTCGCGTAAGTACCGTGACGATTACCAGGTGGTGTGCAAAAGGCATTAAAGAAATGCCGATGCTATAAATGATTTTCAGATAAATACTTAATTAGTCACAGGTTAATTTTCAATGTTCATGTTGTAAGTATTAAAAAGATAAATGTCATTAACGATAAACCAGAAAAAACAAAACAGAGTTTGTAAATTGATATGAATAAAAAAATTGCCAACGGTTCCGTCCATTGGGAAAGTAACAAAATATACATAGGACATAATTAGCTCATTACCGTCTCACTACCTGGGTTTAGGCCTTAGTCCACCACGCTGGCCTGGTGCGGGTTGGCGGACTACACACACTATCGAGAACTCCAGGTGCCCCTCTCAGGAGTGCAGGTTTCCTTACGATGTTTTCCTTCACGCAAGTGATAATCAAATTCTGATCCACCACATGAATTCGAAAAGTCAGAGGTGCGGGCCGGGATCGAACTCAGACCCTCCTGTATGGAAGGCAAGCGTTGCTTGCAGCGGCCAATTGACTAGGAAATAGAGCTCCCATTAGAACCGTAAATTTAATTCGTAATGCACAGTTGACTATTGTGGAATAGACTTTGTGCAAATAAACATAAGGTTTATTTTGTATTGGTCGGGCGGCACGCGTATTTCGGCAGATGCGCTTATGTTAGATGTCAGC
This sequence comes from Amphipyra berbera, assembly GCA_910594945.2. NCBI lineage: Eukaryota > Metazoa > Arthropoda > Insecta > Lepidoptera > Noctuidae > Amphipyra > Amphipyra berbera. Next base: position 8,042,257 of record OU343122.1, on the reverse strand, counting down.
ATAGGTTTAACTTAAATTAAATCATGTGCTTCTCTGTGACTTCAATATTTTGAATGCCTTGTAATATAACTACTTTATACCCCATTTCCCAAACAACTACATTGTAAACAAATAACGCAATTTATAATAAAGGGGGTACTTATTGTAAATTAGTTTAAGTTTCTTTTTAAGTGAACTGTAATGTTCTTTAAGAAATAAATCTCTTTAAACCGAATAATGTTATCTCCTACTATAAGCAAAATTTTATCAAAACACGTTATAATTTTTATCTATAGAAATAAAATAATGAAGAATTGAAGAGAGAAACTGCTATAAACTGCTGTTCGACCGAAAGTTTCCTTGGTACGTCTTAGTACCTATCGCATGTTATAAAATACTTATTCGTATTATAATAACAAGTTACAAGTTATTATCATTTTTGAAATTACGGATCTCTAAACATTGGTCTGCGAAAAATATACAGGATGACTGTTAAACAGTGGAAAATTACTATAATAATAAACACAGTTATTTTCTTAAAAAAATACTTTGAATCTCTCTCCTGTAAAGTAGGTATATTAGCGCTTTAGTCTTTTTACCTTTCCACTGACGATAAATTCTCCATTTTTTATTTATTTTATGTATAAGAAAAACAAGTCAACGCTTGAGCACCATACTTTTATAAGTATATCTAAGTTAGAACTGAATTCACCTGCAATTGCTAAAAGCATTCGCTGAAGCCAGTCGTACGTAAAAGGCTATTGTTTGTGCATTTTTTTAAAATGATTATTCGTCTAAAGTTGGCACCAACTACCATTTTCTAGAAATGTCCCTCATTCAGAAATTCACCCTGTTTCATATTGATAATGCTATTTACATCTACCAAAACTTATTAACTTATTAAATTAACTCTGCTGTTGATAGCTATAGATATTATCATTAGTATACCTAATGAACTGAATTATTGCAACTACACGTCATAATATTACTAAGAAATAAAAAAATATGACTTGCAAAACCTAGCCTTCGATACGCTACGGCTGGTCCACAAATTGAAAGTCACTCTGCGGGCTTGAGAAAGGGCTACGCTCGAGTCTCTCTGAAGGATAGAATCTGAAACTAGGTGCGCTGACAGAGAACCAAAGTAATTGAGATAGGATAGCCCACAGGGTAAGCAAGCTAGGCCGGCCAAATTAGCCGCATAACCAATGACCGTTGCACCAAACGAGTTCTAGAGTGGAAATCGCGAATCGACAAACGTTGTAGGTACCTATCTATGGAAAGCCCTCGACCAGGTGAAGCGACGATCTTCACAGGATGCCTGGAAGCAGCTGGATGAGAGAGGCTGAAGATTGAGCTTAGTTGTAGTACACTGATATAGGCTGATGATGAGTAATATATTTATTTAATAAATAGGAAACATGTATCAGCAAATATACATTAAATAGAAGTGCCGAAAATGTATTTGATATTCGATTCTGTCTGCCTCTGGTTTATCAAATATTCAAACAAATAAACGTTAAAATAAGTACAGTTAATCTACATCTATACTAATATTATAAAGAGGAAAGATTTGTATTTTTGTATGTAACGAATAAACTTAAAAATTACTGGGCCGATTTCAAAAAATCTTTTGCCGTTAGAAAGCTACATTATCACTGAGTAACATAGGCTATATTTATTACTGGAATAAAACCTCTTACGCGGGCGGAGCCGTGACACAGCTAGTGTTTAATAATATGAGGAAGAGCGTTGGTCATAATTATATAGATGGCATTAGGACTGGGCAAAGTATACTCGGCAGTGGATAAAATCAGGCTGTGGTAGATGATGACAGGTAAATTAAAAAAAAATTACAAAAAAATTTGCCTGCCAAATATGATTATTATGACTTGCACATTGAAACCCACTAAATTAACAACTGTTTAGTCTAGACCTTTTATTCTATATATGATAAAAAAACATTGGATCATGAAAAACATTCAGTGTTCTTATTAGACGTTACTACACTTTATAATAAGAAGACTACGAATAAAACAGCTGTCAAGGTTTTCAAAAATGTACATGTTTAATAAAAAATAACACTTAAAGATGTGTTTACTTTTATTCCAAAAACGGCAGGCTGGACTGTACACGACACAGTTTCCCCGGCACAAGAAGTTTTGAAGCATGTTCAGAGATATTTCTTCTTCCCAGCAAAGGCACTAGGAAACGGTGATAGGCCTGCGAAAATAAGTGCTGTCTATATTTGACGTTCAAAAAGTTCTAACTTATTCAAGTCCACTTTAAATAAACTGTTTTTCCTTCTTTCTTTATGTATTTAGTCGTTCATTGATGATTTTTCAGTGTCAAAAAGGCAATTATCCTCAGATTCCACATGTAAGTTTCTTACTATCAGCCTATCAGTATTAAGTGGAACACCTGATGGAACACCGAATTTATCAATTTAAGCTTAAGCCTACACTGGTGGTATAAATCGGAGTTCGAGTTTGTTTCCATTGTTTTTCCCACAATATCGTAAATATTTTTTTTATAGATCCATGATTTTACTTCGAATTTTATGTACTATTATAAGGAACCCACAAGTTACCTAACAAGTTACAAGTTGCCTAACACAAGTTTTCTTAGATTAGTTGGATGAATTAAAAATAACTTTAACAACACTCATCCGACTATTCTTTACAAGAATCTTACGTTTATCAAAATCTTATTTCTTCATACTTAATAATTAATGGAAACAAACTCGTGCTTAATGAAAGATAATGATCTAATTACTCCTTCATCAGCTTAATTCATCAATTATGTGTATGTACGCGATAAAATTATTTATAAAAACCTCTACGGAGGTTCATTTTACACCAGATAACCGTGAACATGAAAATTTTCGTGGTAGTTGCGGCTTTCGTAGCGTGTTAGTAGTACTCTTACTTTATTTTAAATGTTGCGTATAAAGTCTAGAATTCCAAACAACTTTTCTTCCATCTAGAAATCGTTATCAATTAATTATTATATTTCTATTTCGGTAAAAGCAGTTCGTTTTATAAATAAATCAGTAATCTATCATGCCTGTGTTTGTGTCGTTTGATTGTACCAATATTCAAATTTAGTGTCATAATTTTTCGGTGGATTTTGATATAGTTTTATCACCATTTGAATTTTTCCTCATAAATGGTTAAACTTTTTTTAAATTAGTTTCTTGTGTTTTGAAATCCATGGTCGACGGTTCATCAAATGGAACGTTGAATTGCCAATAAATGGTATCTACGGCTTTAACGAACACCCCGCGATCCTGACAACGCTTCGGGTTATTTTTAATAAAGTGTTTTTACAATTCTGTAACAAAAAATATGTATTTTCAATAATTTCTAGTGTGCTCCGGCCATGCTCTTCCCACTGTCCCGGGGGACAACAGCCACTATGTGGAGGGGGAGAGCCGTTACATCTGGATGCCTGATAGCGATGGTACGCCCGTCCTCGTGGATTTGGAGGAGCCGGTCGATGAAGCGTTGCTGAACTCCAGGAATGGAGCCAACAACCAGTACTGGCTATTTACCAGGTGATTCGATAATTTGAAGTTTTTAATTTATTTTACATGGATTTTTGTTCACCTTTTCTATGTGTAGATCATAGTCTCTGTACCGCTATAAAACAAAATCAAATATATAAACAAAAATGGGACAACATTTACTTAATTTTTGAGAAATAACGCGTGTGGACTGCACTATTTAATTGTATTAAATATTTTCAGGCAGAACCCCAACAATGCTCAAGTTATTGTCAACGGCAATGCTAACACCATCTGGAGCTCCAACTACCTCGGCAGCCGTCCCCTAAAAGTCATCGTCCACGGCTGGAACAACAACGGAAACACTCAGATGAACCCCCTCATCACTTCCGCCTTCCTCGCCGTTCAGGACGCTAATGTCATCGTTGTTGACTGGCGCGCTCTCGCTAACTCTAACTACAACACCGCTGCCGCTGGTGTCCCCGGTGTTGGTCAGCACCTCGGAAACTTCATCGTCTGGCTCATCAACACTGCTGGTGGTAACTGGAACAACGTCCACTTCGTTGGATTCAGCTTGGGTGCTCACGTTGTGGGAAGTGCTGGACGCCAGGCTGGTGGTCGCCCTGCTCGTGTTACTGGTTAGTTGCTTCTTTATTTATTTTTAAATTACATCACCCTTGAACTGTTCTCCGAAAAATTAAAGTGCTTTGAAATTAATTATATTAAAGAAGCCTAATTAACCCTTTCTTTATGTTTACAGGTCTGGACCCCGCCGGCCCTCTATGGAGTGGTAACGGCAACGCGTTGAACCGCAACGCTGGTCAATACGTCGAAGCCATCCACACCGATGGTCATCTACTCGGTATCTTTAACCCAGTTGGTGATGCTGACTTCTACCCAAATGGTGGTAAAAACCCTCAGCCAGGCTGCTGGATTAGCACTTGCTCTCACGGCCGCGCAACCGAGCTATTCGCCTCAACCGTCCGCCACAACCACCTGGTCGGAAGACTGTGTCCTAACATTTGGGAGGCTGAGCTCTCGACCTGCGGAGGAGCTGCCTTCCACATGGGCAACGGCATCGTGTCTAAGCGCGGGTGAGTTATGACATTTTTTTTTATTTATATTTATTTTGTCTTCTAAGTTACTAATTTTAGTTCCTGGTCTTCTGACACTACTGCGTAGTCTTCATTGTTATAAGAAAGCAGCACATTTATAGTATTGTTATTGGGTGATTACCAATCATTAACGCTTGAGGTAGTTAAAATAAAAAATCAACATAACATCATACCTGTATTCCCTGAAGGGTTGGGTAGAGGTGTATAGTAATACCCTCATTTCGCCGTTATGTTTGAATCTCATGTTATAGGGGGTGAGCCTATTGCTATCAAACAGGCACAAATCCAAACTCCAGGCTGCTACTGAGGAATTCCACACGAAAAACCCAATAACACTTTGCCCGACCTGGGGATCGAACCCAGTACCTCATGACCAACGAGGTAGTTAAAAAAAATCAAATGCGGCAATTTAAGAAAAATCAATATCAATTAAGGAAACATGCATCATTGATACATTTATCAAATTATAATCATGTTCATCTTTGTATATGGGATATTTGTCAGTTTCCACATATTAACTTGGTAATTTTTTTTGCAGAAGCGGTCTCTTCGGATTAAGAACTGGAAACAGCTGGCCTTTCTAAACTACGGATGTCCAAAATGTAAATACTAGCGAGTGAAAATGTATGTGATATAACTTATAAAAAAAGAAATAAAGTTTATATTGAGGATAAGTACTCGTATTTATAATCTGGTTTTAACAGAATATATTTATGCAAAGTAATTAAATTGATCTTTATAAATGAATTGTTTTTCTTTACTTATAATAATTATGATCATAACCTTACGAGCTCTGCCTCATTAGTGCGTTGCGTTGCGTCGTCGCAGCGTCAACGCTGCGTCGTTTTTCAAATATTTTAAATGACATGCCACATTAAAGCGTTGCGTCGTCGCACGCGACATTTCAACGGATCGGCGGACGAGAATCGGAGCTCCGGTGCGACGACGGACAGTGTTTCTCTACAGTACAATAGTAGTCTATGGTGTTCCACTGCTAGAGGGGCAAACGAGACGTGCGTCGTCCTCTTGCGCTGCGACGTCGTGCGTCGTCGCAACGCAGGTATGGCATACAATGCGTTGATCCATTGCGACGACGCAACGCAACGCGCTAATGAGGCATCGCCCTACCTTGTTAAAAATATTTCACGGTATCAGAAATCCCGCTAATGCAGATATTATTTTGCAGCAGAACCCACAAACCTTAGTCCCGGTAGCATTAACTTAAATTCTTACCACAAGTATGCAGAGTGTCGCCTGGTCATGAAGGACTTCATATTATTTTTATTAAGTTTAATGAATTTCAAGCATCTCGTAACTCGCCCGCTCGTTAACTGCCTCATTGGTCTAGTGGTGGCTAGCGAGACTGCTGATCGTGAGGTCCTGGGTTCTATCCCCAGGTCAGGCAAAGTGTTATTTGGTTTTTCCGTGTGGAATTCTTCAGTAGCGACCCGTGGTTTGAATTTGTGCCCGGTTGATGGCAATAGGCTCGCCCCCTATTACATGAGACAAACATAACGGCGAAATGAGGGTGTTACTATTCACCTCTGCCCAACCATTCGGGGAATACAAGCGTGATGCTATGTAATTTGAATTTCAAAAAATGTCTTGTCTGAGCCAGGAATCAAACTGACAAAATTGCGAAAAAGTACTATCTGTATTTAATGGTACCTACCTGTCGATACTCTAATACAATGTCAATCCAAGCAGGATTAATGTAGGTTTTTGACATTACTTCTATTCTCTGTCCTAAATCTAAAGTCTGTCATAAATCTACATCAATCCAGAGATTTTGGACTGAGCCGGGTATTTTTACGCGTTTGTGTTAGCATTTGTTCAACAGATTGCGCCGTCAAAACAGTTAAAAAAATATTGTAATACAATATTACTTACTTTTAAGAACAAAATGAATAGTCGGCTTCTGTTGATGTACATTTTGACCGACGAAAAGAGTCAATCGAATTTTGCTATTTTAATATTGAAAGTATTTTTTGTCTGTGGCCACTTGATTTACTAGAACCGGTATATGACAAAGTAATATCAAAACGAACCAGTGGCGATCACTGCAGGAGGAGCCCTGAGGATACGAACGCAGCACATGCTGGCGGAGCGCTCAGCATTAGCTGTGCAGCGTCATGACCTCTGAATTCCAGCCGTGGTGCTGTCTATAATTGGAGGCGAGAGCGCTTGGGCAGGCATCTTCTCCGTGTACGAGGAGACAATGCTTGCAAATTAGGCGGCAGAGAGGGAGAGGAAGGCGACTACTCTTCTCCCACAACCTCCGGGCAACGTATTGGTGTGGGTGTACGGGATAATGTAGCACGTATAATTATACTACACTGTTTGATTCAAACCTGGATCTATCTTGCGATTATACTATGTTCCGTAAGGACAATGGTACTCTTAATAAATACGGGACTAGAAATATTTTCAAAAATTTGAGAAATTTGTTATATACAGAGATAAACGTGGATAAGAGCAGCCCTGCTGTAGGTGAAAAATGTAAAGAGAATAATATTTTTCGTAAATAAACATTTAAATATTTTACATCAAAATATCAATGGTCTTTTAAATAAATTGAAGCGAAAGGGGTATGTAAGAGTCGTAGCATGTGGCGTTCTGTAGTTTCTGCCTACCCCTATGGGAAAAAGGCGTGAGTTTATGTATGTTTTTTAAATAAATCTGATAACTTTACTGTATCATTAGATGAACTATTTAATTTAAGAAAATCAATCGATGTACTGTGCTTTTCTGACCATATTATATTATCTGACGTTAGTTTGCTATACCTATTTTCCTAACTAGCTGTGTCCTCACAGTAAGAAGTTTTACTCCAGTAATAAATATAGCCTATGTTACTCAGTGATAATGTTGCTTTCTAACGGCAAAATAATTTTTAATAAATTTAGATTAAGTAAAACTATTAAGTATTTTTTAGGTAATGGCGTACATTTTTATAATAAGCTGCCGAAATCTGTAACAGATCTTACCGAGGGAAAATTCAAAACCCACATTAAACGTGTCTTCACTCAAAAAGCATACTACAAGACTAAGGACTACGTTGACGACAGGGGTGTTTGGCATTAGTTCTTGCACATGTGGCTTCCCTGGAACCTCATTAACAACATATGTGTATGTCTATTAACTATCCTCAATTATGGTTATTAATTTTTTATTTTTAACCGACTTCCAAAAAAGGAGGAGGTTCTCAATTCGACTGTATGTTTTTTATTTTTTTAGGATTCTTTTTTTTTTAAAGAATATTCTTTCGAAGTGGCCCCATTTAAATTTGGTGAAGATCTGATGAAGAACTTCGGAGATAGACAATTTGAAGTCAGTTTTATTTTTGTTAAAAAGTTATATTATTTTCTATTACTATCAAGATATCTTTATCTTATTTTACAATGAATTTTTAGCTAATTTTTGATGACATTTAATAATATCAATTGTTTTATATAGTTTAGCTTCCTTTTCACTTTTGTAAATGTGAGAACTTTGTGGACCTGCATCTATAAATTTGTAAATTACTGTTATTCGTATTGTTTTTTTATTTTGTTTTTGTTTGTTAATGTTTGTACTTAAGTCTTTTAGTACTACCACAGTCTAATAATCTATACAGTCGTTCGACGAAGACGTCTAGACAGGTCAATCGTGCGGGGGGCAAGGGACGAGACGCGGGAAGAGTGAGCCCGAGTTACACACGCCATCTTGTTAGTAGCTCGGGACATGTTTTAGGGGTTGTCGCGCGCATGTTTTAATGTTTGTAGTTATTTTATATTATATCTAGGTATTTGATTGAAAGTGATAGGTAATTAAGTTGTAAAAATGGTACATACGATTTGTTCTGTGAGAGATTGCAAATCACCTTCTCGTGTTAACAAGGATCTGCGTTTTCATCAATTCCCGCTCACCAAAGAAAGGTAAATACCTATTATTAATATTATTTTAAAGTGTACTGTGAACATTTTGTATTATGAAAGAAAGAACTGATATTATTCGAGTAGGCAAAAATAACCAAGGTAAACAAAATGGCGGGCGTAAGATATAGGCCTAGTAAGAATTTAAGAGAAGTATTACTCTATGGAAGTGTAATTTTAATCCATGCAATAATTTAATTAATAATTTATGAATTGTTAATAATATCTTTGAAACGGTGAGTCATACATCAAAAATAACCAAAATTTTGGGTCCCCTTTAAGAAAACCCCGACATGGGCTCCCTAAGCTGATCCCTCGGTCACCCATCCATAAAATGACCTCGATGTCAATTGCTTTACTTTTAGTTTACGAAAATAGTCCTGGTGAATCTACAACGCGTGATTATGGACAAGTGGACTGTTGGAGTGTTGGTATTGAAACCCAAGATGGCGGGCATTATTTTTGAAGTGAAACTTCTTAGACGGCGTCCGATTTTTATGGGAGAGTAGACAAGAATGAGAGTTCAAAATTGATCTAACATACTTAAATAAATGATTATTACTATATTATTGACTATTATTGAGTTGTGACAACCCTAGCCTTTATACCCTTCCGCGACATTGTCTAGACGTTTTCGGCTTTTACTACGAGATCAAAGGCGTCGCACTACTGTACTTCTTTATACTGTGGTACTACATTACTCATTGGTCTGTGGTCAGGACTTCATTGTTCTCTCACTATCCTAAATCATAGTACTGTATCCACTGAAATTGATAAAGATATTATTTTTAATAAAGTAACCAAGGAGTTTCTTACCGGCTCTTCTCCATAGGTAACGACTAATTGGAACCGTGCATCTAAATTCGACTTTTCATAAGCACCTGTATTGGTTAATGTGATATAATAATTTTTGATTTTGATTTTGATCGAGAACTTCAAGGAGCCTTCTTAGGAGTGCAGATTTCCTTACGGTGTTTTCCTTTACCGTTAACGCAAGTGATAATCGAATTCTGATCCACACATGAATTCGAAAAGTCAGAGGTGTGTAAACATTGGTATAATGGTATTTCCTACTATAAGCAAAATTTGATCTAAACACTATACAATTTCTATCTATGGAAACAAAAGCATGAAAAATTGAAAAGAGAAAATGCTATAAACTGTTGTCCAATCTAAAATTTCCTTGCTACGTCTTCATATCGCATGCTATAAAATACTTATTCGTATTACAATAACCGATAAGTTATTTTCATTTTTGAAATTACGGATCTCTAAACATCGGTCTGTGAAAAATATACAGAGTGACGTTTAAATAAGGGGTCATCACCGCCTACCATATAACCCTTCTAGGGACACAGTTACATGGGTCTTTTAACCTTTTATTTTATTTGAAACGTCAAAGTAAGGTTTATGTTAAGTTAAAATGCCAAGTATACAAAAAAATCTTCATTTTTGACTTGTTTTGTAGAAAAAACAATTCAAAGCTTGAACGTAATATTTTTATAAGTATAAACGGTGTAAATAGACCCTTAACGAAGCCGAAAGGCACTTATTCTCCACGTCATTGCGATATTTTTTTTGTTCTGGACTATGTCTGGGAACCTTTTAGTTACGGAAATATTGGAGATCAAAGTTCCAACTTTTTCACAGCTTTTTTTAAAAATACTAGTTTTGAAGGTTGCAAATGTACTTGAAATACCTCCGTTACCCGTTTACTACTCATTGCATCTATCAGCACAGTGTTTTGAGTGCGTTACATTGAGCTTTACAGGAAAACGAAATTTTTCACCAAAAAAAAAAGTTGTTTCCCAGCGACAATTTTTGTGTAGGGTTACTTAGTTTGATGTACTGAATGCATGGTTGACGACTTCGTGAAGGGTCTATTTACACCTTGTATAGTAGGCTAGAACTTAATTCACCTGCAATTGCTGAAAGCATTCAATGAAGCCAGTCGTACGTTAAAGGCATTATATTATTTTTTGACCAATATTTTTATTTTTTAATTATTATTTGTCAAAAGTTGTCAACAACTACCATTTTCTAGAAATGTCTCTCATTCAGAAACTTAATTCTGTATCATATTGATAATGCTATTTACAAAGATAATGTATCTACCAAAACAACAGATTAAGTATATGATTTTATTCATTAACTCTGCTGTAGATAGCGATAGATATTATCATTAGTATACCTAATGAACTGACTTATTGCAAATATACGTCATAATATTACTAAGGAATAAAAAAATGACTTACAAAACCGATCCGTCGATACGCTACGTCTGGTCCAGAAATGGAAAGTCACTCTGCGGGCTTGAGAAACGACTATGCTCGAGTCTCTCTGAAGGATAGAATCTGAAACTAGGTGCGCTGACAGAGAACCAAAGTAAAAGAGATAGGATAGCCCACAGGGTAAGCAAGCTAGGCCGGCCAAATTAGCCGCATAACCAATGACCGTTGCACCGGACGATATCTAGAGTGAAAATCGCGAATTGACAAACGTAGTACACATGGAAAGCCCTCGGCCAGGTGAAGCGACAATCTTCACAAGGTGCTTGAAAGCAGCTGGATGAGAGAGGCTGAAGGTTGAGCTCAGTTACATGTTATTGGAGAGGCCTATGTCCACTACACTGCTATAGCCTGATGATGAGTAATATATTTATTTAATAAATAGGAAACATGTATCAGCAAATATACATTAAATAGAAGTGCCGAGAATTTATTTGATATTCGATTCTGTCTGCCTCTGGTTTATCAAATATTCAAACAAATAAACGTTAAAATAAGTACCGTTAATGTTTAATAATATGAGGAAGACCGTTGGTCATATATAGATGGCATTAGGACTGGGCAAAGTATACTCAGCAGTGGATAAAATTAGGCTGTGATAGATGATGACAGGTAAATTATAACAAACTAGCTGTCTTCACGGCTCCGCCCGTAGCCTATGTTGTAGGTCTACCGGAATCTCATGGCATTAAAAATTAATAACAAATAGTGGTTTTCATATGGCAATGTCAACATGTCACTTGTCAAAACGAGTATGACTGTAGTTGATACATTTTCAAGTTAATGTTTTCTTGTTCAAACATTTTTAATAAACATACTTATTTTAACAAGGTTTCCTTTTCCATTACAATAAAATTGCATAAACTGCATTTTGTTATGAGAAATAAATAAGACAGGTTGTAAGTAGTCAGCTCTGCTATACCCTGTCTGTCTCTTAATTCACGTAAGAAGAACTGATATTCATGATACAATATTGCAGTCTATAGTAAATAATATATTACTACAGGAAGTGAATAAAAACCAATAATAATTACAGAAATGAAAGAAGCTCACGGTGCTATATTAGGTTACGATGTGGCAAAACCAATGTCCCTAGCAAAACTGAATGAGTGGGTCAAGGAACTTCAAGTATACACCACCAAGAAGAACATAGTCTGCTTAGTTGTCGGCAATAAGATTGACAAGCATATCATTTTGGGACCCAGTGCATAATATTAGTAAGCACATTGGGTCACCCAACGCAGCGCAACGAGTATGCCCAAGGAGGGTTTATGTCAGGCAGGCGGCCGGTCATAAAACAATAAGCCAAAACCTCTAATAACATGGATTTATGAAATACATGTTGTGCCGACCCCATCTAGTACGGGATAAGGGCAGGAAGGAATGAAGACGAAATTAAAGAAAAAAAATTATAAGTATCAAGACTTTTTATTCAAATTACTCTTGTGTTACCCACAAAAAAAAATCCCTATTTGCCATCAGATTCCGGTAGACCTATACTCAGTGATAATGTAGCTTTCTAACGGCAAAAGAATTTTTGAAATCCGTCCAGTAGTTTTTAAGTTTATTCGTTACAAACAAAAATGCCAAAATACAAATCTTTCCTCTTTATAATATTAGTATAGATAATTAAATTTCAAAAAAGTTTCCTGCCTAAGTATATGATTATTTATAACTTGCACATTGAAACCCATTAGATTAAAACTGTTTAGTCCAGACCTTTTTTTGTACCTATATAAATGATAAAAAATTATTGGATCATGAAAAACAGTGTTCTTATTAGACGTTACTACACTTTATAAGTAGACTACGAATAAAACAGCTATCAAGCTTTTCAAAAATGTACACGTTAAATAAAAAAAAAACACTTACAGATTTGTTTACTTTTTATTCCAAAAACGGCAGGCTGGACTGTACACCGACACAGTTCCCCCGGCATAAGAAGTTTTGAAGCATGTTCAGAGATATTTCTTCTTCCCAGCAAAGGCACTAGGAAACGGTGATAGGCTTGCGAAAATGGGTGCTGTCTCTTGTATTTGTCGTTTGAAAAGTGCTTATTTATTCAAGTCCACTTTAAATAAACTGTTTTTCCTTCTTTCATTATGTATTTATTCGTTCATTGATGATTTTTCAGTGTCAAAATACTCAAAATGACAATTATCCTTAGATTCCACATGTAAGTATCTTACTATCTATCAGCCTATCAGTATTAAGTGGAAAACCTGATGGAACACCGAATTTATCAATTTAAGCTTAAGCCTACACTGATGGTAAACCTCAGATTTCGAGTTTGTTTCCATTGTTTTTCCTACATTATCGTAAATATTTTCTTTATAGATTGTAAGAATCGATGTATTACATGAGGGTATTAGAATATTATTTAAGTATATTTATAATCGTAAATGTCGGAGTGACATTTGACATTGACATCTAAAACTAGGCAGAATGTGTCACTCAATCATTGCGAATGCATTCAAGTGTCACTTGGAGGTTTAACGAGTCGCCGGTCGGTAGAACGCAGCGAACTGTGGAAGTGTGAACAATAATTGTATTTTCCTAAAAATAAATCAGTTAATTTCAAAGTGATCCGTGATAGTTTTATTATTTAGAGAATTCTATTTTCAGTTCAGAAGTGGGATTAGCTAAACTCACTGTTTATTTTTTCTCGCCAAGTGCATCCTGTAAAAGACTTTTGCGAGTGTGCAAAATGAGTAGTGATGATGAACACAGACATCGTCCAAGTAAAAGTTCGTCACGTAAACAACACCGCCGTCACCATAAAACTCGTGAGAGGTCGCGTAAGCAAAGTAAGGATCGTGAAAAACATGACACGCGAAAAAAACGTCGCAGAACGAAATCAGACTCTGATCGCAGCTCGAATGAAGCGAATCGAGGTCACACCAAGCGAAGTCACAATTTGAATACTTCTGAAGAAAGGCGTAAACGGAGAAGAAGGGACGGTTCCCGGGAGAACCAAGCTGGCGACTGGCAGAGTGGAGAAGAAAATATGGATTCTCGCGAGGGTCGTTGGTCCAGATCACGAAGGTGCTCAAGATCAAGACGTGATCGTGGGAGTAGGCGTTACAGTTCGGATTCGGATACATCACCAGAAATAAGACACGTGAGTCGTTCCAATTTTAAAGATGATAGTACACAATCTTTGTTGACGGAACTAATTAAATCAATAGCTAATAACCGACCAGAAGGAAACAAGTTTCCTATGTTAGGTAATGTGATACCAGAGTTTGATCCCATGATAAAAGGGCAAACAATTGACACGTGGCTCGGTAAGGTCGAAGAATGTGCGCGATTGTATAAATGGGGTGAAGACCAAATAATTCACTACGCATTACCTAAGCTGAGTGGCGTAGCTAAGACATGGTATCAAACTCTGCCATCGATGTCGTTTTCATGGCCCGAATGGAAAATTAAATTAGCAGAATCTTTTCCGTCAAGTGATGATTATGCGGAACTATTAACCGAAATGTTATCGAAAAGGGCGAAATACAACGATTCCCTAGAACTTTATTATTATGAAAAAATTAATCTATTAAACAGATGTGAAATTAAGGGTAAGCGAGCGGTAGATTGCTTATTGTATGGCATAGAGGACCGTAGTTTGCGATTGGGCGCTAAAGCCACGAAATGTGAAGAACCGGAACAGGTGTTAAAATATTTTCAATCGATCAAACAACAGCCTCGTGAATCTGATAATAAGACAAAAACAAATGATAGAAAACCGAACCTAAATAACAGTAATTCAAATAACCAAACACCAACAACTTCAAAACATAGGACAAACGGAAACATGAATACGGTGAAATGTTTCAACTGTAACGAGATCGGTCATTATAGTTTTAGATGCACTAAAAATATTTTAAAGTGTAATATATGTAATAAAATAGGTCATTTGGCAATTAATTGTTCAAAACTACCTAATGATACCAAGTCAAAACCAGAAACAGAAAAGGAAAAGATGGTTATGGCATTGGATGCAGTATATAACGATATTAATAATAAATATTTGACAAATCTAAAACTGAATGGCCAACCTCTACAAGGATATATAGATTTAGGCAGTCAGTGTACTTTATTACGTCTAAGTCAAGCAAAAAGATTAGGCATTCAATGGTCAACGGGACAACTACCTACGATGCGCGGTATAGGAAACAATATTGTATTACCATTAGGAAAAGCTATGGTTACGGTTGAAATTCAAGGAATTGCAGAAATGATTGATATTTTTATAGTAGAGGATAGTGTAGTTAAGTATGACGTTCTAATTGGTCATAGCTTCACCGAAAAACCTGGTGTAATTATAACGAAAACTAGCGAGGCGTTGATATTCAAACGCGCATTACCATCAAAATTACAACTGTTTCTTTCGGAGGACACCTCCATTACACCGCGTGATGTGTGCGTAATTAAAATTAGTGGTGATATTGAGAGTTATTCGGGTACTGTATATATAAACGGATCTCTACATGGTCTGCCTGGAAAACAATATTATTTGATGCCTGGCGAATATAGTATATTAAATGGAATAGGTGCAATATTAGTACAAAATATATCGAATGATGCATTAAAGTTAGAGAAGGGATTACTAGTAACACGAGCTTTACGTACAGACGAATGTGTTAGTATTAACATATTAGATTTTAATGACTCATCTACTACAAACTCTCTAAATTATGGTGAACACTTATCCGTTAAGGAAATAAATCGATTAAAAGAACTTCTTCTAAAGTATAGTGAATGTTTTTCGCATAATATGATGGATTTAGGATACACGAATGTTGAAAAGATGGAAATTGAATTAAATGATACAAAACCAGTGGTATATAGACCGTACCGGTTATCTTATCCAGAGAGAGAACTCGTTAAGACAATGGTAAAGGAAATGCTTGACGCAAATATAGTTTGTGAGTCTAGTTCCGCTTATGCCAGTCCAGTTCTTTTGGTGAAAAAGAAGACTGGAGACAAACGACTTTGCGTCGATTATCGCGCGTTGAATAATAAGACCAAAAAAGAGCATTTTCCTTTACCACTGATCGACGATCAGTTAGATCGATTAGCAGGTAATTCCCTATTCATTAGTTTAGACCTCGCATCAGGTTACTACCAGATCCCTATGGGAGAAGGCTCCCAAGATAAGACGGCATTCGTAACTCCCGATGGCCAGTACCAATTCAAAAGGATGCCTTTTGGATTGGCAAATGCGCCGTCGGTATTTCAAAGAACGATGAATAAAGTCCTGTCAAAAGTTGATTTTACACTAGTTTTCATGGATGACATATTGATTCCGGCACGCACATATGATGAGGGTCTAGCGAGATTAAACGAGGTTCTTAGTATCTTTCGTGACGCAAATTTAACTCTCAAATTAAAGAAATGCTTTTTCTTTTACAAGGTAATAGACTTCTTAGGTTTTGAAGTTAGTGGTTCTGGAATACGACCCGGCTCTCGAAAAATAACTGCTGTATCGAATTTTCCAATTCCTAAGAACGTTCATGACGTTAGACGTTTTATTGGCTTAGCTAGTTTTTTCAGGCGCTTCGTAAAGAACTTCTCTCTGATAGCACGACCATTAACGGACCTATTAAGAAAGCAATTTACGTGGAAATGGACAAATGAACATACAGTAGCATTTGAAACTCTAAAAAGCAAATTAATAGAAAGACCCATACTTGCGTTATACGATGCTAAATTAGAGACAGAATTACATACGGACGCATCAAAATACGGAATTGCAGGTATTCTTATGCAGCGGAGCAATGACGGACTAATGAGACCTGTAGCGTATTACAGTCGTAAAACTACACCCGAAGAGCAAAAATTGCATTCTTTTGATTTAGAGACGCTAGCAGTCGTAGCGTCACTGCAAAGATTTAGAGTTTATATATTGGGATTAAGATTTAAAATACTGACCGACTGTAATGCGTTACGAACGACATTAACAAAAAGAGATCTTGTCCCTCGAATAGGTCGTTGGTGGGTACAGATACAGGAGTATGACTGTGAGATAGAATATAGATCTGGTTCGAGGATGTCACACGTCGATGCACTCAGTCGTGCTCCTGTAGCTGAACTCACAGCTGTAAGTGATACTCATGTGATTGATGTACTGACGATAGATATTCAGAATTGGATTGCAACTGTTCAGAGTGACGATGACGAAGTTAAAAGAATAAAAGAGGTTTTATCAGATAAGGACTCAGCATATGTTATTGACGTACATAAAAATTATCAATTAAAGAATAATCAGGTATATAGAATTGTTGATGGTGAATTACGTTGGGTGGTCCCGAAACCAGTTAGGTGGCAGTTATTAAGAATGAATCACGATGACGTGGGTCATTACGGTTACGATAAAACATTGAAACGACTCAAGAGCTCATTTTGGTTTCCCAAAATGAGAAGATTTACAAAAAAGTATGTGCGTGCTTGCTTAGAATGTGCATTCCATAAAACTCCTGGAGGACCCAAAGAGGGTCTACTCCATCCTATCCCGAAACCAGACATTCCGTTCCACACATTGCACGCGGATCATCTGGGCCCATTCGTTCGTTCGCGGAAAGGAAATATGTATCTTTTGGTAATCATAGACGCTTTTACGAAATTTATTAATTTAAAACCCGTTAGAGATACAAAAACTACCACTGCCATTCGCGTGTTTAAAGAACACTTTAGTTACTTCGGGGCACCTACCCGGCTGATAACGGATAGAGGCACATGTTTTACGAGTTCTAAATTTAAAACATTCATAAACGATACTGGAATAAAACACATCTTGAACGCCGTTGCAACTCCGCGAGCGAACGGACAGGTCGAGAGGTTCAACCGAACGATTTCTGATGCCCTGAGTACCAAGTGTCATGATAAGAATGATAATACTTGGGACGAATATGTTGGTGAAGTACAATTAGGATTAAATACATCAGTTAATAACACTACGGGGCATAGCCCTTCGGAATTGGTATTCGGATATAAGATTACTAGTATCTCGGAAAATAAACTAAATGATGTAATTAATACAACGATAGATCGGATTAGCGGCGAAGAACTGATAGAACTGAGAAAGGAAACAGTAGATAAGATAGAGAAAGAACAGAACCTTGCAAAAGATCGTTTTGATAGGCATAGGAAAACGCCAACAAAGTATAGTGAAGGTGAACTGGTTAGATTGGAAAGAACGACATTTGATAAGGATAGGGTAGGAAAATCAAAGAAGCTTGTGGCTAAATTTCATGGTCCATACAGAATAGTTAAAATCCTTCCCAACGATAGGTTTTTAGTAGAGGATACTCCCCTCACTAGAAGAGGAAATAAAAGGTATGAAAACATAGTTTCAATTGATAAAATACATCCCTGGCTAAATTTTAAGGGTTTTGAAAGTGAAAACGACAACGATCCTGATAACAGTAATGATGATGAAAATGATAAATGAATGGCAATGTGAAGGTGATGTGATTAGATGCATTTAATTATGTAATATTTAATTGATCTTGTAATATTAGTAAATAAGGTATGGGTTGCGAGCGTCAGTGCTTTAGGCATAGATGACGCAGATCACAGCAGACTATACTTTATTTGTAATAAGAATTTGGTCAGTCACGAGCAGTCAGTGTTATTACACAGATGACCGCAGATCGCGACAGATGACAGTGGATTTTACAAAATAGGGTATAGTCGGTGAGCGTCAGTGCTTGATGCATAGATGACGCAGATCGCAACAGACTGTACTTTGTTTAGATTAAGTATTTGGTCAGTCACGAGCAGTCAGTGTTATCACACAGATGACCGCAGATCGCGACAGATGACCGTAGAGTTGACAAAAGAGCTTGTAAGTAGTGTAGACTAGGTTATATTATAAGTATAGTCAGTGCGATAGTTACACAGATGACTGTAGATCACTCAAGCCTAAATGATTAGAATAAAAATGATTGTGATTGGGATATTGAAGCGTAGGTTATGAGCGAACAGTGCACAAAGTAAACTATATTAGTACAGATATTGCACAGATGTTCGCAGATCATAACAGACTATGCGTAATGATTTGACTGATTTTAAAGATTGTAATGTATTTAATTGCTGTCAATATTGGTGAATCATAAGTGAAAATTGTTAACTGATTTTAACGAAATAATTAGTGTGAGGACCCACCCTGATGAGGATGGCCGAGCTGTAAGAATCGATGTATTACATGAGGGTATTAGAATATTATTTAAGTATATTTATAATCGTAAATGTCGGAGTGACATTTGACATTGACATCTAAAACTAGGCAGAATGTGTCACTCAATCATTGCGAATGCATTCAAGTGTCACTTGGAGGTTTAACGAGTCGCCGGTCGGTAGAACGCAGCGAACTGTGGAAGTGTGAACAATAATTGTATTTTCCTAAAAATAAATCAGTTAATTTCAAAGTGATCCGTGATAGTTTTATTATTTAGAGAATTCTATTTTCAAGATGCACAATATTACTTCGAATTTTATGCACCATTATAAGGAACCCACACCTAACACAAGCTTTCCTAGATTAGTTTGATGAGTTAAAATAACATTAACCACACTCATCCGACGATTCTTTACAAGAATCTTGTGTTTTTCAAAAACGGATTCCTCATACCTAAAAATTAATGGAAACAAACTCATGCTTAATGAAAGATAATGATCTAATTACTGCTCATCAGCTTAACTCATCAATTATGTGTGAGTGATAACATTATTTATAAAAACCTCTACGGAGGTTCATTTTACACCAGATAACCGTGAACATGAAAACTTTCGTGGTAGTTGCAGCTTTCGTAGCGTGTTAGTACTTATACTTTATTTTAAATTTTGCATTTAATGTCCAGAATTCCAAACAACTTTCCTTCCGTCTAGAAATCGTTATCAATTAATTATTACATAACTTTTTCGGTAACAGCAGTTCGTTTTATAAATAAAGCAGAAATCTATTGTGCCTGTGTTTGTGTCGTTGTATCTTACTAATATTCAAATTTAGTTTCATCATTTTTCCGTGGATTTTTTTATGGTTTCATCACCATTTAGATGTTGCCCCATAAATGTTTAAACTATATTTAAATAAAATTCTTGTGCTTTAAAGTCGCTGGTCGACGGTTTACTAAAGGGATCGTTGAATTGCCAGCAAATGGTATCTACTGCATTTACAAATATCCCGCAATCCTGACAACGCTTAAGTGTAAAAATAATATTTTTCCAATTAATTTCAAGTGTGCTCCGGTCATGCTCTTCCCTCTGTCCCGGGGGACAACAGCCACTACGTGGAGGGGGAGAGTCGTTACATCTGGATGCCTGATAGCGATGGCACGCCCGTCCTCGTGGACTTGGAGGAGCCGGTCGATGAAGCGTTGCTGAACTCCAGGAATGGAGCCAACAACCAGTACTGGCTGTTCACCAGGTGATTCGTTGATTTGAAGTTGTATATTTATGTTGACATGTTTTTTATATTTATTTTTACGTGTATTTTTGTCCACTTTGTCTATGTATAGACCAGTTTCTCTATACCACTATAAAACAAAATCAAATATATAAACAAAAATGAGATAACCTTTAATTAATTTTTAAGAAAAATTTCAAGTGGACTGCACTATTTAATTGTA
Source organism: Amphipyra berbera (assembly GCA_910594945.2). Classification (NCBI taxonomy): domain Eukaryota; kingdom Metazoa; phylum Arthropoda; class Insecta; order Lepidoptera; family Noctuidae; genus Amphipyra; species Amphipyra berbera. The sequence goes on along the minus strand of OU343122.1, from coordinate 8,021,830 downwards.
TTAAATACTTTCAGACGCAACCCCAACAATGCTCAAGTTATTGTCAACGGCAATGCCAACACAATATGGAGCTCCAACTACCTCGGCAGCCGTCCCCTAAAAGTCATCGTCCACGGATGGAACAACAACGGAAACACTCAGATGAACCCCCTCATCACGTCCGCCTTCCTCGCTGTTCAGGACGCTAATGTCATCGTTGTTGACTGGCGCGCTCTCGCTAACTCCAACTACAACACCGCTGCCGCTGGTGTCCCCGGTGTTGGTCAGCACCTCGGAAACTTCATCGTCTGGCTCATCAACACTGCTGGTGGTAACTGGAACAACGTCCACTTCGTTGGATTCAGTTTGGGTGCTCACGTTGTTGGAAGCGCTGGACGCCAGGCTGGTGGTCGCCCTGCCCGTGTAACCGGTTAGTTACAGCTTCTCTAATATGAAAAAATAAAGTGCTTTGAAATAAATTATGTTAAAGGAACCTAATTAACCCTTTCTTTATGTTTACAGGTCTGGACCCCGCCGGTCCTCTATGGAGTGGTAACGGCAACGCGTTGAACCGCAACGCTGGTCAATACGTCGAAGCCATCCACACTGATGGTCATCTACTCGGTATCTTTAACCCAGTTGGTGATGCTGACTTCTACCCGAACGGTGGTAAAAACCCTCAGCCAGGCTGCTGGATTAGCACTTGCTCTCACGGCCGCGCAACCGAACTATTCGCCTCAACCGTCCGCCACAACCACCTGGTTGGAAGACGATGCAACAACGTTTGGGAGGCTGAGCTCTCCAACTGTGGAGGAGCTAACTTCCATATGGGCAACGGCATCGTATCTAAGCGCGGGTGAGTCAAGACTTTTTTTTGTTTTTATTTATTTTGTCTTCTATGATTTTAATTCTTCGAAGAAAATATTAGTTCCTGGTCTTTTGACACTACTGCGTTGTCTTCAGTGTTAAAAGAAAGCAGCACATTTATAGTATTGTTATTGGGTGATTACCAATCATTAAAGCTTGAGGTAATTAAAATAAAAAATCAACATAATATCATGCCTGTATGCCCCGAAGGGTTGGGCAGAGGTGAATAGTAACACCCTCATTTCGCCGTTATGTTTGAGTCCCATGTTATAGGGGGCGAGTCTATTGCCATCAAACTGGCACAAATCCAAACTCAGGGCTGCTTCTGAGGAATTCCATACGGAAAAACCCAATAACACTTTGCCCGACCTGAGGATCGAACCCAATACCTCATGATCGGCAGTCGCGCTGACCACCACTAGACCAACGAGGCAGTTAATAAAAAATCAAATGCGGCAATTTAAGAAAAATCAATATCAATTCAGGAAACATGCATCATTGATACATTTATCAAATTATAATCATCATTAGAACTATGATCTTTGTGTATGGGATCTTTGTCAGTTTCCACATATTAACTTGGTTATTTTTTTACAGAAACGGTCTCTTCGGATTAAGGACTGGACAAAGCTGGCCTTTCTAAACTACGGATGTCCAAAATATAAATACTAGCAAATGTAAATGTATGTGATATACTTATAAAAAAAGAAATAAAGTTTACATTGAGGTTAAGTATTTATAATCTGGTTTTAACAGAATATATTTATGCAAAGTAATTAAATTGATCTTTATAAATGAATTGTTTTTCTTTACTTACAGTAATTATGATTATAACCTTACCTTGTTAAAAAGATTTCACGGTATCGGAAATCCCGCTAATGCAGATATTATTTTGCTGCGGGACCCACAAACCTTAGTCTCAGTAGCATTAACTCAAATTCTTACCACAAGTATACAAAGTGTCACCTGGTCATGGAGGACGTCATATTACTTTTATTAAGTTTTATGATTTTCAAAAAGTGTCTTGTCTGAGCTGAATCTAACTGACAAAACTGCGAAAATGTACCATTTGTATTTAATAGTACCTGTCGATAGACTAACACGATCTCAATCCAAATTTCAGCACTGATGTAGGTTTTTGACATTATTGAATTACTGCACAAAACCTACATCAATCAAAATATTTTGGATTGAGATCGGCTTTTAATATCGGCCGGGTATTTTTTTACACGTTTATGTTGGTATTTGTTCAACACCCAACTCCGGCAAAATACTTAAAAAAATCTTACTTTTAAAAATAAAATGAGGAGTGGCTCCTGGTGGTGTACAGTGTGCCATACATGTTGATCTTCGAAAGGAGTCAACCGAATTTTGCTATTTTAATATTTAAATTATTTTTCTCTGTGACCATTTGATTTAGGAGAACAGGTATATGACAAAGTACCTAATATCAAAACAAACCAGTGGTGATCACTGCGGGAGATGCTCTGAGATCACGAACACAGCACAAAGTGGCGTAGTACCTAGTATGAGCAGCGCAGCGTCATGACATGTCACTTTCAGTCGTGGTTCTGTCCATAATTGGAGGCGAGAACACTTAGGAAGGCGTATTGGTTGGAGACCCTTCAGGTCTTGCCAATAACTGCCCGGTTACGAAGAAACGGTCCGTAAGACCATCTACAAGCAGTCCAATAGAAAAGGAAATATATTGGGAAGGTGTTGTCCCCTTTGCGAGGAGATGATGCTTGCAAATTAGACGACAGAGAGGGGGAGGAAGGCGACTACCTTTCTATCCACGATCTCTGGGCACCGTATAGGTGTGGGCCTGTGGGATAATGATGATAATGAGTTGAAGATGTTATTTCAGTGTTCAGTACACCGTGCCTTACACCCGTTATAACAAACTGCAAAATATAAATTACACATTTACACCAAAAAAAAACAGTATTAAAATGCATCGTATGTGACTTGGAAAACGGATTTTGCAAAATAGATTTAATTAATGCATAGTAGAATTACGGAAAAAATTGTAAACATATTTTAAAACACATTTGCCATGTTTTCTTCATTCTATATTTCTTTTTCTTAACGTGTCGATGGCAATCTAAATTGAGTCGGCCCAGAACTTAGCTACGAGTTTAGCGTTATTAATAGCGACCATTACTTCCTTTAACGTGGAGGGCATAATGTTGGTATCCCATCGTTTGTTGAACAGCACCACATTTACACCCCAGACTGGAATCGTCTACGAATCTCCATCTGAGCAGGTTTTCTTTGCTTCGACCAACCTGGGCGACACATTCTATACCCAAAAGTGCTTTTCATTATGACTTATTCGTTTTTGTCATTTAGAAATATAAGAATAGATATCGTAATATTGCAGTACGATAAAAACAAAAATAAAATATCTAATTACATACAAACATGTACTCACGTCTGTAATCTCCGAATGAGTAAATAGAGGTGTTCTCTTATTACAGAAGTCTATACCCACGTTTCGCCTACAATTATGTACGGTCAGCAACGAAAGTAGGTTAACACTGTTACTTTTAAATAACATCTAAAAGACACAAATATATTCGATACACTGCTTTTCAGAATTTCATATAATAGTCAAGATAAATGATGGAATCAGGCGTTACTTTGTGGAAATCCATGACCTATAAATATACAATAAAATATTTATTGTTAATTCCGCGAAAAACAGTTGATCAAGCCTGAATGCAGTATGCAGCACCGCCCTCCCGCCCGCAATTATATGCAAATGCAGAAGGTGCGATTCACTCGATCTCATCAATCATATCAATCATAGCGAATCATTCCCGTCCAAGCGGTCGACGAGTCTACATCTCCTGAGGATGCCCCGTGGAGGGGCAAAACACGTGTCGTATCGGTTTGTTTTGCTTGTGTGTTGCATATTATTTATTAATCGCACCTTCTGCATTTGCATATATTTGCGGGCGGGAGGGCGGCGCTGGATACTGCATTCAGGCTTGATCAACTGATTTTCGCGAAATTAACACTAAATATTTTATTGTATATTTAATAGTCAAGAGTTTGTGTTATTTTATTGTTACATGTGTTCCGATTAAATTTGAATATTATTGTGTTCAGTTATGATTTAAAAAACTGAAGTGTTAACATACTTTTGTTGCTGACTGTACCTCGAGCGTATTGCACTTTTTCGGACACATTTATAGTGCCATGTTCGTCGCCTCTTACAACTCGTTTGCCCGGAGACAGCGGAGAGTTTCGTCCCCCACGGACTTTACACGGAATTATAAAGATGAAATGAAGAAATGTCATAATACCTACACTATACCTACCGAAAAAAGTCAATCATTCGTTAACTTCTCCATCAGATTTATTAATCTAATATAATCTACAGTAAGCACTCATGAATAGCTCTGCTGGTACGATAACAATTTTTATATATACGTATATAAACCCCCGCAGAGCCAACTGCTCTATTAAATCAGCGGCAACATGAAGATCATCGTGGTAGTAGCGGCTTTCGTAGCATGTTAGTATTTTAACAATTTTTTGTAGCATATTATTGTACACACTGCTTTTTACGGGCTAACAAGAGCTTATAATCTATATACAAAAAAAAATGTGTGTTCATCTTCTATGCGTTCGCGCATCGTTCATCCGATTGATTTGCAACTTTTCACTATTGTAGTTGGCACTTGTTCAAAAGTTTCTGTCATAGTACCAAAATCGTACAAAATGGCGCGCGCGAGTATCGGATAATATGCAGGTGGAATTATAATTTATATGGAGAAAAATAAACTTATTACGCGGGCGGAGCTACGAGGGCACAGCTAGTAAATTATAAACATGAACTCCCTCGCCAGGCAAAGATTACCCTGTTTATCGACTTCGTTTCGTCGTGCAATTTTTGATCACGTCTTCCCCGCAAAAATCTAATGATCTCACAGCATCGACTGCGATATTGTGCGTGAATATTTATCTAGTCTACTTCCAACCTTAGTCTGGACTTTTTTTGTTCTACTATAGGTATGGACCCCATATAACAAGCTTTATTGTCGCAAATATTGATCCCGTAGTTGAATCCAGCATCACTGGATTCTAACACTGAATTAATTGGCCTTGGACTAATTAATATAAACACGTTTCAAGCGCTGGATAATAGTCCAATGCCAATCCAGTATCGGAATTCAGTGACGCTGGATTCAACTATGGGATCAATGTTCGCGACGAAAAAGCTTGTCATATGTAGTCGATATAGTAACAAAATAATCCAGACTAAGATTGGGAACGATATTTTTACTGACAACATCGGATTTTTGCGGGGAAGATGTGATGAGAAATTGCACGAAGAAACAATGTCGATAAACCGGGGAACTTTTGCCTGGCGAAGGACTTAAGCGACCCGACCCGTCTTCGCACCAGTGCAATGTAGATACTAATGTGGGGCATATAAACTTTCTTCTTTAATCGTTCTTTCTATTGCTGAAAACTGCATTAAAATCCTTTGCGTAGTTTAAAAGATCTAAGCGTAGACACAGCGGGAGTGACTTTGTTTTATAATATGTAAAGGTTTAAGAAAATCCGCCTTTACGCCTTTAATAATTCCCCCTTTTTGACAAATCTTAAGCTTAATTTTTTCTTATTTTCGGTGAATAAGTTTGAGCACAGTTGGTTAAAACTGAGTTGAGGTTGTCGGTTTTATTTTTGTTAAAAAGTGATTATAGTAAGAATTTATTTCGATAAGAACTTAAGTTTGCAAGTTACAAAATTCAATTTCACATTTGAGTTTTTCACGCATTTTCTGTTTATTCTATAAGATTGTAAAATATTAGGAAACTATATGTACATTTTACAGTGATCATAACATACTAATTAATGTAACTTGTTAAATTTTAACTATATCTTTCTAGGTCTGGACCCCGCCGGTTATCGCTGGCACGGTAACAGCAACGCATTGAACCGTAACGACGGTCAATACGTCGAAGCCATCCACACTGACGGTGGTATCCTCGGTATCTTTACCCCAAGTGGTGATGCTGACTTCTACCCGAACGGCGGTAAAAACCCTTAGCCAGGCTGCCCGCTTCTTGGGAGCATCTGCTCCCACGGCCGCGCGCCAGAGCTATTTGCCTCCTCAGTTCGTCACAACCACCTGATCGGAAGACTATGTCCTAACATTTGGAATGCTGAGCTCTCGAATTGCCATGGAGCTGCTTTCCGTACCTATAGGCAACGGAATCATAAACAAACACGGGTGGGTTTTTGATAATATTACCTCTCATTGGGCGTTTTAAGTGATTCATCAAACATTTCTGAGGGTTAATGTACAAGCAGGATTCAAATCAAATCAAATAATTTATTCATTTGCGAATATGGGTACAAAAGCTATTGTACAAACAATAGTGACCATTAGCTATATCCTACCATGAGGCATGCAAAATTACAAAATAGGTACCTATGAAACTATGAACGTATGTACCAATGATAAAAAAGACAGTAAAAGTAAAGTTACATAAGTTTATCCTGTAAATATTCAGTTACAGAATAATAATATGCTTTTTTTAGTAACAATGTTTGAATATTTTTATTGAATATGTTTATTCTGACGAGGCTTTTTCACTACTGGCCCCATTTGTAATCAAAAATGTCATTTAATTAAAATTAAAATGTCGCATGTACGCATCATAAGCACAGTCAGTATACATTTTTCAAAGTGCCAACTTAAACATTGATGAATTCCTCAAATTATTCATATTAAAAGAACCATATTTTCTGCATGATACAGATTAGTTTGTCTACTTATTAATTCAGTATATTTTTTACAGAAACGGACTTTACGGACTCAGGACTGGATCAAACTGGCTTTTCTAAACTACGGAAATAAACTTAAAAAATAAATATTTTAAAAATTGAGATTACCTACCATTGAAAGAAATTATCAGATACATGCCTTCAATTATCTTTTAAAAGTAATTAAATTAATCTTAATCCATAAATTGTGTTTCTTTGACTTTTATGATCTTAAGTGAAACTGCCGCGCAACTTCTACAAGTCCGTGGAATCGTTAGTTGCAATCCCGCTAATAATGAGATTGCATCGCTGAGGGATTTCAAACCCTATCCTCAAAAATCATATCTTCAATAATAATAACTCTCACCCTTGACTCCCATGTATGCGGAGTCTGGGCTGGCAAGTTGTATTTTTATTTATCTTTTGGTTATCGTGGTCGTCATAGCCTAGATAATTTGTACGGCATAATAATGTGCAGGGAGACTTATACATACTACCTAACTACCTATATGTTTTTTTTTTAATTATTATTTTACTAGCGACCCGCCCCGGCTTCGCACGGGTGCAATGTAGATACTAATGTGGGGCATATAAACCTTCCTCTTGAATAACTCAATCTATTAAAAAAACCGCATCAAAATCCGTTGCGTAGTTATAAAGATCTAAGCATACATAGGGATAGACAGACAGCGGGAGCGACTTTGTTTTATATGTATAAAGATAAGTAGGTACGGCTACTACGGTTCGCCCCCTATTACATGGCACTTAAACATAACGGCGAAATGAGGGTGTTATATACCTCTGCCCAACCCTTCGGGGAATACAGGCGTGAAATTATGTGATTACCAATAAGCTGACCTCTGGAAAATACAAGAATTCTTATCCATTTAGAAATTAATATTTTATCTATAATTATGATTAAGGTTTGATGAAGACTACACAAACAACTGATTAATTAAATCAAATCGTCACATAGATAATTACTATCATAAAAATGGTTGAAACACTTTTTAAGATTCATAATGATAAATGATAATTAAGACTGAAATAAAATGTGAGTTTGACTGGTATGCTGGGGGTTCCATACCTTGTATGTGATCTAATCGTAGGCTATTAAAAAGGCGGCTTTCGTGAAGATCAAAGAAATGCAACTTCTGAACATAGTATAGTCAACAAAAGAGTTAGGTATACAGGCAAACATTGGATATCAATGCACCACGCAGGCAATTGTCATTGTAATTGTGAGCGTCATAACTTTTTATACGCAAGTCACGGTCAGACAAGCGTAACCACTCAACACACGTATAACTCTGTGACAATACGAATGTAATTCGTTGCCTGTGCACTTATCTCTTTAGTTGACTGTACTATTGCCTATTCCGTACTTTTATGATGATGACTGTATTATGTTATGTACTCAAATAATTAAAATATTTTTATTATGTTTGGACTTATTCAGACTTATGTCTAACGTTTACCTAGATGAGGAAATAACAAAAGAAAGAGCTACCGAAAGAGGTATCTTTATAAAATTTTAAGCAATCGATTTTTTTGCGATAGCGGAATCATTGTCGAATCTATAGAATTTAAAGGTTTAATAAAAATCTTCATTCTTAAACTAAACAAAGCTCATTAAATATACACTATAGCTTTACGACGCTGATTTAAGAAACAGGGCATCTCTTTCTTTCTTGAGGAATACTAATTTATTTGGAAAGGTGACAAAACGGCTCAACTAAATTCCAAAATCAGGTTGACGTCAAGCCAGCGTTCCCACCAACGATTCCAGGATTTGTTACATCCAAAAAATAGTGCCTAAATAGTGACCAAAACAAAATAATTAGTGACTTATTAGTTTTCAAGTTATGGACAGATATTAGTGAAGACGCTAGCTTGACGTCAAATCAGCGTCCCTCACCATTTAATTCAGAAACTACTACAGTTTTGCCAAATACTTAACCTCAAAAAATAGTACCTCGAGATATAAAATCTCAGAAATAGTGATCTCATAGGTTTGGAGATATTTCAATGTTTTTGTGGGACATTTTGACAGTCAGCGTCCCTGACATACTACAGGATAGCCCCAATTAACAAATATTGCGGAATCCTAAAATTATAGGTATGATATGATACATACCTATCACATTATCTATTATGTTGAATATTATAGCGTGCCCTGATGCAGCCGGTTAGATAAAAAAATCATTTATAAATACTATACGTATTGTCACATGATGTAATTCTACTGAAAGCCATCACTATGAAGCTTCTGGTGGTGTTTGCTGCTTTTATTGCATGTGAGTTTATTTCACTGAATTTGGACTTATGTAATTTGACCTATTAGATAATCGAATCGTAAAAGGAAGATTTGGGCGGGAATATTCGCCGACTCTTTTTTTAAAAGATGTGAAGTAGACGCCCAATTTTTGGAACAACATAAAATTTTAAAATACTTTTTTTATTTTTTATGCTTAGTGTGCTGTGGTAACGCCATCCCTCTTGTCCCCGGGGATAACAGCCACTACGTGGAGGGCGAGAGCCGCTACATCTGGATGCCTGATGGCGAAGGCACACCCCAACTTGTAGACCTGCATGACCCTGTCGATGAGGCCCTTCTTCACAGCAGAAATGGCGCCAACAACCAATACTGGCTTTTTACCAGGTGACCTTCTTTCCATCTAGCCGGCTTAAATAAGAGTAGGTTCTCTATTTGACCCTGATTATTTACGTCATACGTAAATAATCATACGTTCACGTAAATCAATAATTATTAAAATAGTACATTATAATATAAGTGTGCTAAGTTGGTCATTACAGCCGAGGCGGCATTGTGCGCGTGAGCCGCAGGCGAGTGCGATAAGTGAGCCGAGAGTGTAATGATCAATGCACACGTGTTTCATACGACGTTTTTCAACACGCTTTACGAGGAATATAACAGACTTTAAGTCTTTAATACAAAAGTATTTGTGAAAAATTGCGCGTGGATTTCTTTGTAAATATATATAATTAATCTGTGGTGTCCGTGGCCGACTTTTAGGTTCATAATGTAATAAGCTACATTACGAACCTAAAAGCGGCGCAATAAGAGCCACTTTACGAGCAAGTGTGTTGAAAATTATATAATTTAAATTAAAATAATATGGTACTATACCTGTAGACTGCGGTCTCATATTTAGGCCAAGATTTAACGATGGGTGAAAGCTATGCTATAAAACTCCTCAGTGGGTGTAAATATTTGATTATTATTTATTTTTTCCTTAATGGTTATCTCGGCGTGGCCATGATAAGACCATGGGCTGGGGCCTGATAATGGAGAAAGGAAGTAAGACACGGTGACAAAACGTTTATATCTTACAATACCCAGCTTTTTTCAAAATCCACGAAATATTCTACATCTACTGAACCGCTATAGTGTGATTGACTAACAAACTTCCTCCTAATCATTATTAACATAACATAAGTGGCATTTCTAATACTTAATGCCCTTCTGCTAATATAATTTTCCTTTTGCAGGCAAAACCCTAACAATGCTCAAATACTCGTCAATGGTAACGCTAACAGTGTACGGAATTCCAACTACAACTCAGGGCGTCCCCTGAAAGTAGTCGTTCACGGATGGAACAGCAATGGAAACTCCCAGATGAACCCTCTGATCACTTCTGCTTTCCTCGCAGTTCAGGATGTTAATGTCATTGTGGTTGACTGGCGCAGCCTCGCTAACTCTAACTACATAACTGCTGCCAACGGAGTTCCCGGTGTTGGTCAGTTCCTCGGCAACTTCCTCGTCTGGCTCTTTAACACCGCTGGTGGTAACTGGAACAACGTTCACTTGGTTGGCTTCAGCTTGGGAGCTCACATTGTTGGCAACGCTGGCCGTCAGGCTGGTGGTCGTCCCGCCCGGGTTACAGGTAAATTGTTAAATTAGTATTGGTGTCATAAAATAGACGTCGTAAAAATCGTTAACTCATTAGTTGGTCTAGTAGTGGCAAACGTGACTGCTGATCGTGAGGTCCTGGGTTTGATCCCCGGGTCGGGCAAATTGTTATTGAGTTTTTCCACAGCCTAGAATTTGGATATGGCTGCAATATGGTCGCCCTCTATTACATGGGACTTAAACATAACGGCGAAATGAGATTGTTACTATACACCTCTGCCCAATCCTTCGGGAATACAGGCGTTAAGTTATGTGATGTTTCATAAAATATTTGTTAAAGGTTTGGATCCTGCTGGTCCCAGATGGGGTGGAAATTCCCTAGCTCTGAACCGCAACGCTGGCAATTACGTCGAAGCTATCCATACCGACGGTGGTCTCCTCGGAATCTTCGATCGCATTGCTGACGGTGACTTCTACCCCAATGGTGGCAGAAATCCTCAGCCTGGTTGCTGGGTCAGTACTTGCTCTCACAGCAGAGCACCTGAACTCTTCGCGTCTAGTGTTCGTACCAACCACTTCGTTGGCAGACTGTGCTCCAACACCCAACAAGCCGAGAATAATCAGTGTTCCGGCGGCGCCTTCAATATGGGCAACGGCATTGTTTCGAAACGAGGGTAAGTGAGATATTGATATTAGGTATAGTACAACACAACTAAGATGTCGCATCAGCAAACTTCGTAAAACAAATCACTTCCGAGCTGAGTGCGACGTCAAGACCTCGAATTTTTATTAGTACTGTAGTAAAAAATGATCTTTACTCTGACGCCATAAGTTTGAATGGCGCGATAAAGAGCATCTGCCATTGGTTGTTCGATCAAGTTTGCCAATGCGACTTCTAAGTTATGTTGTACTATAACATGAATTTGTCATTGATCACAATTTTACAATAAGTAATAGGTATTTACTTGGCCCAACAATTTCATTTTTGATCTCAAATTGTATCGTAATTTAATAATGAAATGGCTAGGATGATGATAATGAATGGACAGATTGTTTTACTTTTCCTATTATTAACCTCTATTTCTCATTACAGAAGCGGCATCTTCGGTCTCCGAACTGGTGCCAACTGGCCATTCTAAAGGATTTATTAACGATTATAGCTTCAAATATTAACTATTATTGTTTTATTTACTCGTAACAACTTTCCTAAATTACTTCGAAATGTTTGGCAAAGGTATTATGTAGTAACCCCACATTTCTCCGTCGACGGTACTAAGAGAAACTTTTGCCAGGACCTGATACCGTGGGATCTCACGAGGGTCACCAGTATGGAAAAACAAGCTATGGTTGTTTTCAACGAAAAGTTCTCGGATGTTCTGTCGACCGTGTCTCTGACAGTGGGGAATGTTAAGGAAATAATAGCGACGGTGACGATGAACGACGTTGTTGCTTTTCGAAGATTTTGCTGCAATTTTGTAATCATCTAAAGAGTTGTAGATGTTTGTAGTAGGTGTATTATGGGCTGCGGCTTCATTTGCTCTTTGTACTGCACTGTAACAGGTATGCGCATGTACGCATTTTAGTTGGTGTTTTGAGTATTAATCATTCAAACGAGCTACATTTTCATTAAAAAACTACGCTTACGATGCTTGTTGTCAAATATTTGATAACTTTTTTTGTTCCTAAATGTCGAATTACCTCTTTGTAGGCGATGCTTTGAGTCAATAGAAGAAAACCAACCATTCATTCAACTTCCATTACAAATGAAATTGAGATTCCGATTTAGAACGGCACCATAATTGTGCCCGAAAAATGGCAATAGGCTTGCCACCACATGGGACTGAATAGAAGAGGCGAAACGTAGTTGTACGCTCTTGTGTAATAGAAAATTACCTCTGCATATCCCTTCGGGGATTATAGGCGTGAGTAGGTACTTATATGAACAAATGAATGTAATTAAGATTATGGGAAGTTTCTTTCCACATGCACGTTAGTGATAAGCCTGATAAAAGTCGATTATATTATCAATATAATAATATTTGCATGTAATGAACATGTAACGCCATCTTGTAATCTTTTATTTCATTTACTGCAAATTAATTTTACTAAATAGCGCTAGTAGTGATTCGCCACAACATAACATCACGCCTGTATTCCCCAAAGGGTGGGCTGAGGTGTATAGAAACATCCTCTTTTCGTTGTTATGTTTAAGTACCATGTAGTAGGAGGCGAATCTATTGCCATCAACCGGGCACAAATCTAAACTCCGAGGTGCTACTGAGGTATTCCACACGGAAAAACTCAATAACACTTTACCCGACCTGGGTTCGAACCCAGGTCCTCACGATCAGGAGTCGCGCTTGCCACCGCTAGACCAACTAAATTCGATTTTCCAATTCTAATTGATTCGCCCTTTTTTTAATTAATCATACTACGATAGGAATGGCTCGATTTCGGTTCTCGTATATTTTGAACCGGAATCATAAGACTCAGGCTAGAAAATATTATTTATTTATTTATTTATTTACGCAAATCTTACCTACAACTACCATTACAGATCTGCGATCCAATGCGATAGAGTGGCTTTACATGCTAAATCCTTAACCTACATAGGTACTACATAAATATCCTAACATTTAACCTACATCTAAATAACATATTATATACAATGTAACTTTTGCGAATTCACTCAAGTTGCACCACAATACATCAACCCTCTCGTGAACCTCGTTCACCACACGCATGGCTCTAGTAAGAGGAGTTCTTGCCAGTAGGTTGGTTCTGGCTGCAGGCACAGCAAGCAGGGGCGGGCGTCGCCGCCTCCACACGTACCGGTCTGGCACGCAAAGGTCCAGGTGCCGCAGCACTCCCGGGTTATGTTCCCTACCACGCAGTAGCTTCACTACATACGCTGCGAGTGAAAAGTCCCGTCGTACCTTTAACGTGTTGTACCCTACCATACCCAGTACAAATAGTGTAGGGTACATCAATGGGTAAAATGGATATACCCCATAGAGCTTGAAGTACAAGTGCCTTGTGAACTTATTTTGGACACGTTCCAACATATCACTATATTTCGCCTCATGAGGAGCCCATATTACTGCACTATGCTCAAGGTGACTCCTGACTAATGCGTCATACAACACCTTGAGTGTCGTGATGTTGGTAAACCCCTGAGTCTGCCTGAGTACGAAACCTAGGTTTCTGTATGCCTTCTTACATAACTTATTGATATGCTCACGGAAGGTTAGTTCCTGAGTGAAGATTACCCCTAAGTCTCGTACCTGAGACACTCGTTGCATCGGCGCATCCTCTAACTTATATTGACAATACAAAGGAGTCCGGGCTCGAGTGAAAGACATCACCGAGCATTTGGCTACATTAAAATGCAGTTTGTTGCCGATGCTCCACTCGACCACTCGGTTGATATCGTCCTGCAGGCGTTCACAATCCATGTGATCCCTAACCTCGAGCAGCAATTTCAGGTCATCTGCAAACAATAAACAAGTCCCATGTCTGACGACTTCCGGTAAGTCATTTATCATTATAATAAACTCGAAAGGCCCTACGTTGCTGCCCTGGCTCACGCCGGACCTAGTGTAATACGGTCGAGATTCACAGCCATTGTAATCTACATATTGCTGGCGATCCTTCATGTAGCTAGCGAAGAACTGCAGCAGAGGCAGCGTACATCCAATTTTCGCAAGTTTCCTTAATAAAACGTCATTATCAACAGTATCAAATGCCTTTTTAAAATCGAAGTACGCTGCATCTACCTGTACTCCAGCGTCTACTGATGGCACCACCTGCACCATAAAGTTCAGTAGGTTAGTGGTAGTGCTGCGTCCCGGCCTGAACCCATGTTGCGCATCTGACAGACGCGCGCGCACTTGTCCCTGCACGGAGCGCTGAATAGCTGATTCCAGTACTTTAGCAGGCGTCGATAGAACAGCAACCGGTCTATAGTTACAGATATCCGGACCCGATTTTCCTTTAGGGACCGGAATAACGCGCGTGATCTTCCACCTAGGAGGGAACGTCGCTTGTTCTAAACATGCATTATAAATGTGAAGTAATGGTTCCGCCAATACCCTCCCACAGTCTCGGAACAGAAATGCTGGTATTCCGTCTGGGCCAGACGAACGTTTTGGCTTGAGGCTTCCAAGCGCCTGCTGAACTTCCGAAAGATTCAGCGTCTCAATATGCACCCGTGCACTGGTCGCGTCGACCCCCGCCGCCGCCGCGCCCGCGTCTAGCTGGGGTGGCTCCTTGTTGTACACAGACTCAAAAAAGTCTGCGAACTGCCCAGCACACTCATCATCCGATAGATGTTGACCGTCTTTCATGATACTGTGCCTGTTAGTGTTTTTTCTTTTTGACCTCATATACTGCCAAAACGATTTTGGATCCTTTACGAATTGACTTTGAATTTTATTTCTATGTTCTATGTGCGCAATTTCTACTAACTTATTTATACTAGTTCTACACTCTGCAAATTTGTGATAATCACTGTTCAACTTAAATTTTTTGAATTTTTTATGAAATCTAGCTTTAATTTGTATATTTTTTATTATATCGCTTGTATACCACACTGGGTATACGTAGCGTGAATTCCCACTACTGAGCTTTTTCCACGGCACGCACTCATCTATCGCATAATTGATGTTATCATAAAAGAATTTTAGGGAAATAAGTCGAACCTGTGACACCACGTCGTATTGCCCGGGCTTAAAATTAATTTTATCGCATCGCATCATCAAAGGGTCCACCACACAGATGTGTTATTGCGACAATGCGTCCCGCGTCCTTGCCACACAGCTGTGTTTCATCATCCGATATTTTCAATGTGAGTGTTTACGATATTATATTGAATGCACCCGCACGTTGAAAATATTGGAAAACAAAAACGCAGCTGTGTGATAATGACGCGGAGTGGATTATCGCAAAAACGCATCTGTGTGCCTTTACAGTATTCATTTGGGTTATCGATATGTTTCTTAAAGATACCGTTAGGTGGCGTTAGTAGACTGGTACTGTTTCCTAATTATCTTTTAACATTGTTATTACCTATGGTCTGGCCTAAAGAGACCCTCGCCCAGCAGTGGTGCAGTATAATGTACTGATTATGTTTATGCTACGCTATTGGTACATATTCAATCAAAATGAGATCTCTGTGGCTTATAACGTATTCTTCGTATCTATAGGCTCTAGGGCTGATTATCAAAAAAAGATTTAACTATCTACTATAATCATGTAATAATTTATTTTTCACCTCACGTGAATTCGTGTTGCCACTCACATTAAGCCGATGAAAGTCATTTCCTAACCTCTGAATTGGCCTCCTCCATCAAGATCGTCAGTTTGGTGATACGCCAAAATTATACAAATGCGTTCCAATCTTTCGCCACTATCGCAACGATGAGCGTCAAGAGATGTAGGCTTGATGACAATTGCCCTAAAAAAAAAAGCTAATCTCCGCCGCACCCTCTTCTCGTTTTGATAAAACATGCCTTGTATAAAGAACATTGACAAGTAATGAAGCATGGCTAATTAATACAAATTGATTAAAATTGTTATCACAGTTAATTATATTTGATACAAAATTCATAGTGATTCATTGATTTTATAAATCAGTAATGTGATTCGTCATAACACCAATCATCAATGTTAGATTTCCCCAAATTTCGCTCAAGAATGTAAACACATTTATAGATACCAATGTTGTTGATTTAAATCCCACCAAAAACGTAGGCACATGTGATAAACAGGCAACTATCCGTAAGGACTGTGTGTTTTGTAATCTGAAAAACTAACTGAAATGTAGAAACTATGCTAAGATTCTTGCCTACACATTATTAACAGTCATCATCATCATCTCCCTGCCCTTATCCCACACTAGGTGGGATTGGCACAACATGTATTTCTCTTCCGTTCTCCTCTATCATCTCAGTACTCACTCCTTTCTTACCCATATCATCCTTCACACAATCCATCCATCTTTTCTTTGGCCTACCCCTACTTATATATCCATCCACATTCATATTTAACACTCTTCTAGCGATATGACTTTCTTCCCTCCACATAACATGTCCATAGCTCTCTAACCTATTACTCCTCAACTTTTTAGTCACCGGCGCTACTTTTAAACTTACTCTGACACACTCATTCCTTATCTTATCCATTTTTGTCACTCCACACATCCATCTCAACTCCGCTGCATCCACTATCCTTTCATCCGTCCCCTTGGTGACCCAACAAATCTTATGATAGACATTATTAGCAGTGTTTTGACTAAACTAGGCAAGCTTTCATTCAAAGAAATATTAGCTAAGCAATATTGAAAACCTAGAACGTTCAAAGGGGAAATGGGCGAACTGATTTGCCATCGCAGTTTTTTGATGCAAAGAGGACAGGAGGACGTCGCTGCCGATCCTCTTCACGTTATTCGTTTGTCACCTTCTACGACCCCCACGGATGTGGAAGAAGTGGCCAATTGTATGCCGGGAACCACATATAAGTATCTGTTATATACCATCCAATAACGCCTAAAACTTTAAGGCGTAACTGCATCATTATGGCTTTCCGTATTCAATAGGTACGTCCCCCAAGGAGAGATGAATGATTTCTTCGTTACAATATCACCATATCAGAAGCAAAGATACCTATAAAGTACCCATTGAGTACGGATTTCTGTTAACTTTATCATTTTGAGTGGCTGATAAGGTGTCCGTAATTCGTCGCCTCCAAGGAATTATGTATATAATATTTTAGTTCTTCTGACCTTACCCAACTCATCTCCCCTTTGGGGACTTATTGAATACGGAATTCCACATGCGCTGCCGGGAACCATGTGGTCAGATAAAGACTATCCGAAAACACCTAAAATTTACTTTAAAGTGTCATCAATCATTATATTATCGATTACTTTTTCATCAGAATAATTAATCTAACTTGTGCGATGATAACATTATTTATAAAAACGCACGCAAAGTCCCGCACTGTACCAAATAACGACAACATGAAGATTATTGTGGTAATAGCGGCTTTCGTAGCTGTAAGTTAAAAAAAATCTTACAAAAAAATCTTTACTTTTTTATTTTAGTTAGATATAGACAAATACTTTTTTTTATATTTTTCTGAGCCATGTTTGACCACGTCTTTTCCACGAAAACATCAAAATCGCCACGCCACCTTCGCCGCGGTCTTCTCCGACTGCGATATCCTCAACAGCATCCACTATGTTAAAATGCTTACTGACGTCACCCAGCCCAATTCTTATTAGCCTGCACGCAGGGTGGTTTGTCTGACGCGATCTGTTCACCTCCTTATTTGCTTTGCTCCAATTTAAACTTGATATTCTTTCAAAGAGAAAGTTTGAACAACGAGTAGACTAACTATGTATTACGATACTTTACACCTGTGGACCAAAATCAAATTTAATTAAAAATGGTTGCGCATTAGTTTTCAACTTAGGTATTGTTTCTGAATATTTGTGTTGTTATTTGTCTTCTAAAATTAAGTCATCCACAAATTCGGCAAGTTACATTATATGAGTTCAACACAAATGTTAAAGGGAGTGAGATATATAAACGCCCTTTTATAAACGCCTAGCAATATCACTTCAAAATAAATATTCTCTTTAAATGTGGCATTGTTAAAAATATACCTGCACTTAATTTCAAGTGTGCTCCGGCCACGCTCTTCCCACCGTCCCGAGGGACAACAGCCACTACGTGGAAGGGGAGAGCCGGTACATCTGGATGCCAGATAGCGATGGCACGCCCGTCCTGGTGGACCTTCACGAGCCTGTCGATGAAGCGTTGCTGAACTCCAGGAACGGAGCCAACAACCAATACTGGCTGTTTATCAGGTCAGCTAATATCGGTTTACTTCACTACTTTAAGGAAAAATAATAATATTAACGGTGAACAGAGGCTTGGTTAATCTCCTTTCTTCTAACAATCCTTTGTACTACAAAAATTTCCCTAACATGGCTGTAAAAAACTATTTAACAAAAATAAAACAGACTTCAAATAGTCTATCTCCGAAGTTCTTCATCAGGTCTTCAACAAATTTAAATGGGACCACTTCGAAAGAATACTCTTTCAAACAAAAAAGAGTCATTAAAACGGGTTCACAATTAGCAAAGATATCGTGGAACAAACATACAAAAAGAAAGAAAATACATACAGTCGAATTGAGAACCTTCTCTTTTTTGGAAGTCGGTTAAAAAATAATTAAATAATAGCTATCATTGCCCGACTTCTTTGACATTTCGAAGAAAAGCCTAATGGCATGTATGTCTGTGGCTGCTGCACATGTCACTGCGACAATATGTTGTTAATTGTGTGTTTATAATTTTTTGTCGTTTAAAGAAATTAAATCATAATAAAAACTTATTTTCAGACGCAACCCCCATAATGCTCAAGTTATTGTCAACGGTAACGCCAACACAATCTGGAACTCCAACTACCTCAGCAGCCGTCCCTTGAAAGTCATCGTCCACGGATGGAACAACAACGGAAACATTCACATGAACCCCTCATCACGTCCGCCTTCCTCGCTGTTCAGGACGCTAATGTCATCGTTGTTGACTGGCACGCTCTCGCTAACTCCAACTACAGCACTGCTGTCGCCGGTGTCCCTGGTGTAGGCCAGTTCCTCGGAAACTTGATCGTCTGGCTTATCAACACCGCTGGTGGTAACTGGACCAACGTCCACTTCGTTGGCTTCAGTTTGGGTGCTCACGTTGTTGGAAACGCTGGACGCCAGGCTGGTGGTCGCCCTGCCCGTGTAACTGGTTAGATATTGAATCGATTTTATTTGAATAACTAAGCAGTTGTTTGTTTCCAACTCTTTTCCAAGGGTATGACATCAAGGACCCTCTCAACTGTAGTATAATGTTTCCATACATTTTAAGCCGTACGCAAATACAAATCACAAGAAAAGTAGGTTCATCACTCATGAATTTTTCGTTGATCGCTAAAAACGGCAACCCATACCGCTTCTAATATAGGTAGATGACCGTAATGTTTTCAAAGAAGTCTGACCAACCCAAAACTTCATGATTACAGGTTAGGACCCAGCCGGTCCTCGATGGGGAGGTAACGGCAATGCGTTGAACCGCAACGACGCTCAATACGTCGAAGCCATCCACACTGACGGTGGTATCCTCGGTATCTTCAACCCAATTGGTGACGCCGACTTCTACCTGAACGGTGGTAAAAACCCTCAGCCAGGTTGCTGGATTAGCACCTGCACTCACGGCCGCGCGCCCGATCTATTCGCCGCGACCGTCAACCACAACCACCTGGTCGGAAGACAGTGTCCTAACGTTTGGGAGGCCGAGCTCTCGACCTGTGGAGGAGCTGCCTTCCACATGGGCAACGCTATAGTGAACAAGCGCGGGTGAGTCTATGAATTATGATGTTTATGTGACATGATCAAAAGTATAAACTTGTCACATCGCACTGATTAACAACGATATCTAGTGTAACAATATTTCGATGCTTAATAACTTATTTCTTTTTTTGCCAGTGGCGGTCTCTTCGGATTAAGGACTGGAGCAAACTGGCATTTCTAAACTACGGACGTCATTATAAGATAATCCATCCCTAAAAACAAAATTGATATCTGTGAAAGAAATTATGTATGATACGTGTAACATTGATTGTATTTATGAACTTTTATCTGGTTTTAAAACAGATTTATTTAAAAATGCAATTTTTTTTTTATTATTAACCTACGTTTTTTACTATCTCTGAATTGTTTCCCTATGAGTTTTAAATTAGAAACACACCTTGCAATATTAATGAAAATTATTCAAAAAGTTTTTCAACAGATATCCTCCTTTCTACTCCATTTAAAAAAAAAGATTGTAACGCTTTCACGGCTAAATTACTGCACCGCACAGACTTAAAGTAAGCCTACAAAGTGCAACAGGTTGTGTGTACGAGTATTCTAATACTTACCTTTGCATAATTGGCCAAAGAAAGATTTTTTACAGCAATGCTAGTTTTGGAAACTCAGTGCCTACTTCGACATAAGCTAATATACGCTTCGGCAATCTTCGTGTTTCCGAATTTGTACGAATGAATCTTTCATTGTGTCTTTATTTAAATGTTATATAACTCCGGTTTTTCCTTTTTGAATTAACTCCGGATAGGTTGCATAATTTGTACAAATTCAGAAACACGAAGACTGACTGTCATAGTCATAGAAATATGAAAGTATTATCTTTGGTCATAGTGTTGTATTCTTGTGATGCAACAAATTATAAAACCAAATCAAAAAACTTCTCAAGTAATTGTCGGACCACGCACAGTGTAGGTTTCCGAAGTCAGTACGGCTATAATGCTTAAATCGAGCGTATGGTAAACAATTCTGGTTAAACGATAATAAGTATAAAATAAGAAGACCCATATACGACCCTGGAGTACCCCAATTTAGATTTGAACCAGGCTAAAAAATAGTAAATCCCATGGTCCTCGTGGTTCTTTATGAATGGTTGATTAATCTTATCAAAGTACTCGAAAAGTCTGTGTAGATAACATAAATATTTCGACTTTCTTGATACACATATTTATTAATGCCCTTATATCAGATATAAAACAAATCAAGTTAATCTGAATGGAACAACCACTTCCCGTGTGGTGAGATAAACTATACTGATGTCCCGATAAATAATTGGATAAGTAAGGGATACGACAAGCTTTGCTAAACTGAATTACAGTGGAATTTCTAATCTTCTCTCTCTTCGCGCCTCCCTCTCCGAGTTAAGTTAAGGGTGTACAAAACGTATACCCGCCTCCTCCATCTCACCTACGCCACCCCAGTATGACTCGCCATCATGTGCGAGACTCACATAGAAAGAAACTCCGGACGTAGCAAAACTTTGTGCTGCGTCATATTATATAACGCCCCTCGCGATGTGGAAACAGTGTTATTTACAGAGACTTGACGCGTCCAGAGCATCAACGTCTTCGCCGTAGCGATGGCGAAGAAAATGTTCGCACGCGCTGACGCATCAACCTCGACCCACGTCAAGGACATGGCACCCTGGCACTCGCGCCCACCAAACGCCAAGCGCTTCCCGTGCGACATAGTTACGGACGTTGATGCTCCACCACTGGACATGATTTCTGAGTAGGCCGCAATCATGTTACACGCGGCCTTCTCAACTAATACGACTACACATTCGCAACACGCATCCACTGTATGTGTTGCTACTAGGTTTTATTTAGGCGCAACAATGTATAGTACACAGTACACGATCCTACAACAACGTCCCATTTATAGCCAGGTATATGCCTAGGTCTGAATCCGTTGTAATCTCGTATTAACCACCTCTGTAGGAAGCGCCAACAAAAGCCACCACCCTCGATGCTAGTATTTTTCGGCTTGTGATTTATTGATTGTAATTATCTGACTTTTTCCTTAAATAATTCTCATAGGTAGTTACATGACTTAATCCAAATTAGTCATACTAACAAATAGGTAGACTTGACGAACAAATACCAAATCATAGCAAACTGATACAAAGTTTAAATGTTATCACAAATAATCATAATAATGTTAAAAATATTTCAAAAACGTGATGCATTGTAAATTAATTAACTATGTAGGTAAGTAATTCATTATATCATATCAATCTTTTTTTAATGGCGTGATTTAAGATAGGGTTTCCCAAGATTCTGTTCAATATGAATGAAAACAATGCGTTTACTATCACTTTTTTAAATTCTCTTTACATCGTAAGGTAGTCGTGAAGTTTCTCGTCGACATTCAGTCAGCGATATATGAGGAGGGACTGGATCATGATTATCCCGATGGCATGAAGATGATCAGTTGATAATACATTACCTAAGGAATAAATGTATGTAACGCGGAGTCAAGTTGGAGAATGCAAACTTCAAAACTGATTTATTCAAAATAGACTAGAATTACTTAATTCTTTATGAACGTCAATGTTACTAAAGACAGCCCTCAAAGAAGCCCGCCCTTCACCGCTTCGTAGTGTTTATGCAGTGAAGCAGAAACGGCGCAACAACTTTATCCAGACGGAATTGGTTAAAGATCGCGCCTTGCTTCGCTCGTCACCTTCATACTACTACGCTTTGTCCTCGAACGCTTCCTCCACTTAAGACCTCAGTTCTGCTACTAAAAATAGCAGTTTATAGGTGGGACAGAGTCTGACCAGGTGGAGTCACGAAGCATAAAGTACTAACATAATGTTTCAAACAATTTTTACTAATGTGAAACGGAGACAGTTCCTAATATAAAATCATGTTTTTTCTTTAATACATGCCTAATATTAAAATATTAATTTTAGATAATCCTAGCTTTATCTGACTACGTTTGGATAAAACTAGAATTATCCAACAATAACTGGATAATGTCCAAAGTTTGTAATAATTTCGAACTTCATTCAAAGGCCTTGTACAGAACCAGCCTAATCCGAATAAAGTAATCTTTATTTATCCACATAGCAATAACCGTAACATTTATATCATATCTAATAATCATTACCAATCATAAATCAATCAACTGATCAATTAATCAATGTTAAAACATACGCTGTGGAAGTAATTAAGATAAAAACCAGTTTATAAGTAAGTACTCCTTCATCTTCACGTAGTTTAATTGTACTGAAAGCCGCGGTCATGAAGCTTCTGGTAGTGTTGTCTGGTTTTATTGCGTGTAAGTTTATTTCATTTGATAATGCAGAAAAGTTTGTGTAATTATGTCCATCACCTGTCTAAAACCATTCTACTTCAAAATTAAAACAAAAAAAACCAACCATTTTTTAATTATTAATTAATTAATTCAATCCTTAGTTTGCGCAAGCAGTGCCATCCCTGTTGTCCCCGGGGATAACAGTCACTACGTGGAGGGTGAAAGCCGCTACATCTGGATTCCTGATGGCGAAGGCACACCACAATTAGTGGACCTGCATGAACCTGTTGATGAGACACTTCTGAGCAGCAGGAATGGTGCCAACAACCAATACTGGCTCTTCACTAGGTTAATCTTTTTCCATTTTAAAATACCCGTAATGGGACACAGCTATGTAGGAAGTACTTTATTTTTACCTGAAACGTTTTTTTTTTAAGTTCTAAGGTGTCATTCTACCTTATTATTTGTACCGTACTGAATTTCAACCGACTCTGCTTTAAAAATAAGACGAATGACAAATATATTTCTAAACATTTTATAGAAATCGGTGAGATTATTGCTTCACCTTCTACACTTGCACTAATACATTTTTTATAACTTACAGGCAGAACCCTAATAATGCTCAAGTTATCGTCAACGGCAATGCTAACTCAATCTGGAACTCCAACTACAACTCCGGCCGTCCCTTGAAAGTTGTCGTTCACGGATGGAACAGTGATGGCAACACTCAGATGAACCCCCTCATCACCTCTGCTTTCCTCGCTGTTCAGGATGCTAATGTTATTGTTGTTGACTGGCGCGCTCTCGCTAACTCCAACTACTTGACTGCTGCCAATGGAGTCCCCGGTGTTGGCCAGTTCCTCGGCAACTTCCTCGTCTGGCTCATCAACACCGCCGGAGGCAATTGGAACAACGTTCATCTGGTTGGCTTCAGCTTGGGAGCTCACGTCGTAGGGGGTGCTGGCCGTCAAGCTGGTGGTCGTCCTGCCCGTGTTACAGGTAACAAATTTACTAAATACTCAGTTCTTTATTGCATTCCATAATGTAATTTTAAAATAGGTATTTTAAGACAATGGTATCAATTATGGACCCTGTCAGGCAGAGCATAGCATTTAAGTAGTTTATAATAATCTTCGAAGTGACGTAGTTCCAAACTACACTTATTAATATTCTTCCTATTATAACAACATTTGAACAGATGATAATAATTTATTTTTTTAAGGTTTGGACCCTGCTGGTCCCCTGTGGGGCGGAAATTCCAACGCTCTTAACCGCAACAGCGGCCAGTACGTAGAAGCCATACACACTGACGGTGGTCTTCTGGGCATCTTCGACCAGATTGCTGACTCTGACTTCTACCCCAATGGAGGCAGAAATCCTCAGCCTGGTTGCTGGGTCAGTACTTGCTCTCACGGCAGAGCACCTGAACTCTTCGCATCCAGTGTCCGTACCAACCACTTCGTTGGCAGACTGTGCTCCAACACCCAACAAGCCGAGAATAATCAGTGTACCGGCGGCGCCTTCAATATGGGCAACGGCATTATTTCGAAACGAGGGTAAGTGAGATATTAATGTCATATTTTAGGAACTTTAGTTTTGCGTATAATTTTGACAAAACGTTGTAACTATGGATAATCGGCTTGGCATATAATAATTGTGTTGTGGGGGTTGAATGATAACAGCACCGTCTTAAATATAGATACCAATAACACCAAGTCAGACTGAAAATTTGTTGAAAAATCATAGGATAATGAGATGATAGTATTGTTTGCTTATTCTAATTTTTCTTATTTCTTTATTACAGAAGCGGAATCTACGGTCTCCGCACTGCTGCTAGCTGGCCTTTTTAATGGACAAAACTGTATCGACTAAAGCAATAATGAATAATTGATCTTTTCATATCAACTTTGGCTTTTATTTTATTTAATATTTCCAAGTAAACCTGAAGTAAAAATAAATCTGATGAATAATTCAATAAATCTGCCTGTAAACATCCTCTAATGATCATGGTCATCCCAAAAACTGCTACATTGTATGATCAGGGAGAGTCTTGCCATAATCGCCATACTTGGCAAAAGGATTGATGATTGCAGTATGTTTTCCTGTCATTAGCAGAGGAGGACGCTGCTAATGACAGGGTGTCCTTTATCTTTGTAGGGAAAAAAGGTGTGTATAGGAAGTCTGCCATACGCATTATAAGTAGGCTAACATAAGATAGTAGGCAAATAATGAATGAATTATGATAAAACATTTACAGACATAAAAAAATACAGAATTAATCGCCTGATTATTTAGTTGTTTGATATTAATTTTGATGTGTATCAGAATCAGCAAAATTTTTATCGTTTCAAGAAATTAATTAGGTACTTACGTATCAAATAATGCGCTTATTTATTATTGATTGTCATTCAATGGGTGATCGATTAATTGGTTCGTTTAAGACCTATTTGAAAGCGCGTAGGTAATTGGGTGAATATTCGAAATTTTTTAATATTATTTTAACAAATCATTCATCTCCCGGGTTGTTAACGTTATAGATAGATAGATAGATAGATATACTTTATTGCACACTAAAAGAAATAAAACAAGGAATACACATAATTAACAGTACAAATGGCGGTCTTATCGCTTAAAGCAATTTCTTCCAGACAACCATTGGATGGAAAGAATTGTTAAGAAAAATATAAAGGGCAGTTTGCAGCGTACAAATATGCAACCTACTAAAAATCTGGAATCAACTAAATAATAGGTATAAATACATACTATAACACAAATAATTATTTAGTAACATTATAATTATAGTATTGTCAGATTGTTTTTATTCTTGTCTTATTGCTTGACGGCAGCGGTATAGTTTGAGTTTTCATTATCATAATTATATCTAGTATTAAACATCTGCATTCTTAACTTTGGGATGATGCTAATGACGTTCTCAATTTTTGTTCATACTTTTCGAAGAATGCCCCAATTCTACAATAATATGAATTTGGCATCAATAATGCCACAAGGAGTTTTCAGTAAAAAGTATTGAACATTTTACCGCAAGCATTTGAATTTTCTGTTCCGTCGTCGGTACATAAACATAACATAACATCACGCCTGTATTCCCCGAAGGGTTGGACAGAGGTGTATAGTAACACCCTCATTTCTTTCTTTCTTTTCTTTTTATAAAAAACGTTGCCCCACACTAGGATTTCTCCTGTATCGTGGGTGCGTTTACAGACACAAATCTTCACACGCACAAACGCCCAGACCTGGAACAACTATCTGTAGGCCATACAAATATTTTTTCCTGGTGTGAATCGAACCCACAACCCGTAGAGCAGAAGCCAATCGCTCAGCCACTGCACCAAACGTGTCATGGCAAAATTTCGCCATTATGTTTAAGTCCCATGTAATAGGGAGCGAGCCTATTGCCACCGATCGGGCTCAAATCCAAACGACGGGCGGTTACTCAGGAATTCCACACAGAAAAACCCAATAACACTTTGCCCGACCTGGGGATCGAAGGCAGGACCTAACGATCAGCAGTCGCGCTTGACACCACTAGACCAACGAGGCAGTCGTACATAAATGCTAAAATCGTTTCATTTTATTATTTTCGTTCGGACTGCCTAACCTCTTCTCAACTATGTTGAGGTCAGCGTCCAGTCTAACCAGATCCGGCTGAATACCAGTATTTTACACGGAGCGACTGCAATCAGACCTCCGCAACCGAGTTACAGGACAGTGCCGATATTCTAAGGCTAAACCGGTTGTTAGACTTTCGGGCTTCTGATTTCCCGTAACGACTATCGTAGGTATTCGTATGACCCCGGGACCGACTGTTTTAGTGCTCTCCGAGGCATGAAAGGGTCTCGATGTGTAACGAACGGTCACCCATCCACAAAATGACCGCGGCAAGCGCAGCTTAACCTCGTAAATGGTATGATCCGTACGGTTGGTAATTAGCCACGAGCCCCATAGCCCTCTCGTAGCCCCAAAGCCCATACAAATAATTTTTTTTCGCCCGTGCCGGTTCAGTTACTGTCCTAATATGGTATGGTGTAGTGGGCCAGGTACACGTCATTGTTTTTCTTCTTTCTATAGTTATCTTTATTTCTGATTGTACCTATATCGATAAAACTGATCTACAATTATTAATGAGAATCTAATCTTTACACACGTGTTTATCAATCGATTTGTGTTATTTTCCACATTAGCCATCGTTTACATTTTCGTTATAAGCTGCATAGATGAATAACAAGTAAGCTACCCCTGTAGTCATTTGATCAGCCATCCTCCTGTAGCTACTCAAAAAAGCAGTCTCAGTCCGAAAAATAAAATTAGTATGTCGTCGAACACAAAACAGATCTAACAGCTAGTTCACACAGATCCATATATATTCATATATATCCATATATATAGTACCATCCTTTACTGGAACCATTTCGCCGCATTTTCAGGCCCCTATTTGAGAACCTCTGGATAAGACCAGAACGCAGAAATTTTCATCATACTGTTTACAGGACCCGTTTTAGCGGATCCGTTTTTATTTTGATGATGGCGCTTGTTGTTGTATGAGCGAGTTCACATACACGACAGTACCTATTCCAAATCCAATAAAAAATACTGGTTTGGTTATTTTTATTGTATCCTGCCTGCCAGATGCGACGCAGCTGTTATTTGTTTAACTGATCCGTCGGTACAGATTTGAACAACACATCCAGTACCGACGGATCCATTAAAACGGATCCGCTGTATGAACGAGCTCTTATTTGTGGATCAGATTTTGTTATATATCAATAAATTGCATGCTGCATCGATCGCAATAATGTTGATGTTTGTAGCATGTAACAAAATAATGCACGCCACAATATGTTGCATATTTTTACACTCTGTAGCAAGATATTGCCGATTAGGTCTTGCAAACAACTGCCCGGCTACGTAGAAGCGGTCCTCAACGACCATCTACAAGCAGACCAATAGGAAAAAAAGGTATAGCCTTCACAGTTGGTCAAAACTCAAAACAAATGACGTCAACAAATACTTCGTTCATTGGGTTGTTATCGGACGCTATCATTGTTTTTATTTCTTAAATATAGTTAAATACTAACAAAAGTTATCGACAATTCAATCTATCGTGAGGTATTTATTTATCTATGAATAATAATATAGTGTTTGTCCTACCTCAGGTGCTGGATTTTTGCAATTCGATTTTATCTTACAATCAAAGCCTAAGTAATCGATAATTTAGTACTATCACCCAATTGAATTAAGTATTCCATGGATATAAGCCTCTTGTAGCATCATACAATCACGATTGTTTTACTAGTAATAAAGACCTTATCTTAGCGTCATTGATTTGATGATCGCAAACGCAAGCACAGATGCCGCAGTTCTGGGTTCTAATCCCATATTGGATAGTGTTATTCGGATGATTTTATATTATACTAGCTGTGTCCTCACGGCTCCGCCCGTAGCTTAAGTTACTCAGTGATAATGTAGCTTTCTAACGGCAAAAGATTTTTTGAAATCGGTCAAGTAGTTTTTATGTTTATTCGTTACATACAAAAATATAAAAATACAAATCTTTCCTCTTCATAATATTAGTATAGATAGTATAGATACAGACAAGGTGTCAAAAATTCCTGTAAATATTTGAGGGTGTAACTAAGTACCTACTTGAAATTTAATATAATTTGAAACATACAAAGTTTCTACAATAAATTAAATAATGAGCCATAATCTATCAACTAACAAGTTCAACTATTAACAAACTGCCAAATGGATTACTGACCACGCATAATGTAGGGTTCCGTAGACGTTTGACTTCAAGAAACAGAACCAACCAAAAGATAATAAAAAAGGATTTAAGGGTTTCACTACGGCATCCTAGAATTTACCACCAGGTAAGTAAGTGTACCTGGAATGGCGTAGTGGAACAGTGTGGTGGATCTTAAACTAAATAAAAAATATTCCTTCACTAATAACACAGCTCCACAAAAAAAAAGAATAAATTGTTCAGCGCACTAGACCCTGTCTATCTTATGTTTTTGGGGTCGCTGAGTCCGAATCTGTGGTCCGTTTGACCCTACTACGTCGGGGTTTTTTCATAACCCCGAAAACTAGGTCTAAAAACCCAGTTATTCCTTAAAATCACAAAAACAAAAATGTTCAGCGGACTAGACCATGTCTATCTTATGTTTTTGGGGTCGCTGAGTCCGAACCTGTGGTCTGTTTGACCCTATCAGGTCAGGGTCTCTTCATAACCTCAAAAAAAAGGACTAAAAACTCAGTAACTCCTTTTAAATGTATTCCAACGCACAAAAAATGTATTGTTCAGCGGACTGCATCATATCTATCATATGTTTCTGGGATTGAACAATCCGGATCTAAAGTACGTTTGTCCCCATTACATTCAGGTTTCTCATAACCTCCAAAAATTTGACAAGAAATTTCTGAGGTTATGAAGAAACCCTGACCTGATAGGATCAAACGGACTACAGGTTCAGACTCAGCGACCCCAAAAACATACGATAGACAAAGGTCTAGTGCGCTGAACAATTACATCTTTTTTTTTGTGGAGCTGTGTAATTTTAAAATATCTATCATTAAAACATTTAGCCAAATATTTTGGCGAAAATCTATAATTGATCAGCGATGCATAATCAGCAGGAAAAATTGTGACAGAATTACGACAATAGGTTTTCCTGCGTTGTTAAATAAAATGTTGAGTGTACTCATGTACTATAATTTTAAAATATCTATCATTAAAACATTTAGCCAAATATTTTGACGAAAATGTATAATTGTTCAACGATGCGTAATCAGCAGAGAAAATTGAGTCAGAATTGCGATAATAAGCTTTTCTGCGTTGGTAACAAAAAAGTTGCGTGTACACGTGGTAGAAGTTATACTTCGAGTGATACGTATAATAATTATTAAAGTAGACACCTTGAAGGTAGATTATTCACTTCAACAATCTATATAGAAAAAAAATTGAGGTTTAATCAACAACTAACTTCATGGTGTTGCATTTCCGTTACAGCTGCGTGCGTTACTTTTACCGTTAATGCGCAAAATAAGTATAATTCTAAAAATACCCACAAAGTGAACTTTTAAACTAACCTAATCAAATATTTATATCTCGAATCATTTTATTACTTCTCTTATAAAACCATATATTACTATACTCTTTGTATAAAACATTGACAGTTACCT
This sequence comes from Amphipyra berbera, assembly GCA_910594945.2. Taxonomy (NCBI): domain Eukaryota; kingdom Metazoa; phylum Arthropoda; class Insecta; order Lepidoptera; family Noctuidae; genus Amphipyra; species Amphipyra berbera. The sequence goes on along the minus strand of OU343122.1, from coordinate 7,991,448 downwards.
TAGGCATTGCCTTTGTGCCGTGCTTCGGCGGTACATATGTTAAAATTGGAACGATACAGAGAAGATTGCATGGCCCCTGCGCATGGATGACATGCAAAATCGTAGAACGTTCCATATTCTCCTGAAGGGATTTCGGTGAATGCATTAGTGAATCCCTTGACTCTGGCTGTGGCCAGGTCTTCGGAAGAACACCGTGATGGTTTTAGCCGGTAAGAGACCGGCATAACCCTCCGCCTTATGAAGTGTAGAGGGTACGCATGAAAATTTCCCCACGTCAAAAAAAAAGGCCGTGATTTTTTGGGGATAATAATTTGGTGAGCACTCTGCACTGGCCGGAGGAGTGTTCTCTTTCCTTTGATATTATAATTTATATGCTGTTTTTTATTTCTAATTCAAATTGATACCTTAACTTGTCAACTCCAACAATCCTGGAATATAAGAACTTACAAGTTATGTGAAACAGTTTTAGAGTTTAATAATAAGATAATGGTATCGATTCTGTTGCGCACTTTGACAGGTCTAAACTAAACTAAGGGTGTTTGTCTCTTTCTGTTTCAATAGAAAAAGAAAGTGACAGTTACGTTTAGTCTAGTAGTGTCATAATGTGCTACAGAATCGACACCAATGTTTATGTATTTAGATGGTTATACTTACATAATTATGTTGTTCGGGTATCTCCGACTAGATACATTACGCGCGGCAATGTCGCGAGCCAATGATATATTTGTTATCATTATTACGATAAATGGGGTATAATCTCATATAAAACCAACTGTATCATATAAATACAACTATTCCATAGTTATTTGTAGAAGATAGTCCACTCTCTAGCATTATGAAGTGCTTGTTACTGTTATCCATCGCTATAGCAGGTAATTAATACCAAATTAAGGAACAAACAATATTTTTCGATCTCGGAGTTAGTAACTAGGTATCTCAAATTGAGATGTATTGTAAAGTGAATTTGTTTAAGGGTAAAAGTTGGTTAATTTTTAACTGAGAGATAAATAATTATGGCGGTTTGACGGTTTCTTTATATGAAAAATCTGTTGAACCACCATATTTATCCCCCAGACACGAATTAACCGACAATTGTGAAACAGGGCCTTATTTTACTTATAGTGCAGCTAAAACTATCGAATTGTAAAAATTGCAATTTATTTAGAAATCCAAAGCCCTCTCTCATCTTAATTATTTTATAATTCTCTATAATTCCAAAAATTTCAACTACAATAACCGTAACTTGTACGTACGTTTAAAATTTATCTTATTTTCAGCATGTTCTGCAAGCGTACTCAAAGACCCAGTGCAGGGTTACAAGGAAGGTGACAGGTATTTCTATTTCCCGGGAGATGGCGACGAAACCCTACACCTTGTCGACGTGGAGGAGGCCGTAGATTTTTCATTCATTGAAAATTTTACTAGAAATCCAGCTAATAACGGATACTGGCTCTTTACTAGGTAATTATAATATAAAATTACCAAAAAATACAATTGGTTCGATGTAATTATATTCCATTCTAGGGTTTCTTTTTTGATATTTATGTTTCTTGAAATAATTTCTTAGTTTATCTTCTCAAATTCCTGATCATTTTATTTTCAGGGCTAATCCTTCTTCAGCTCAATACATTGGATTCGGTGATGAACGCTCCGTACTAAATTCAAACTTTGACTTCTCAAAGGACACTATATTCCTTGCTCATGGATGGAATGGTGACGGCGGAAACACGATGAACCGATTACTTATTGAAGGTAACACGCATTCATAAACGCGAATTACAAAGATGTAGAAAGCTGAACAATATTCTTTAAAGCTTCCATTTGTTTCAGCTTTTCTGCAGAATGCTGATGTCAACGTTATTGTCCTTGATTGGAGTGCCCTAGCCAATAGAAGTTATACTACCGCAAAAGGCGGTACTGCTGCTGTTGGTAGAGGTCTTGGTCAATTCATTAACTGGCTTAACGCATTGGGAATGTCATACGAAAGAGTACATTTAGTAGGTTTCAGTCTTGGTGGTCACTTAGTTGGAAATGCTGGAAGGGAAACGGGAGCTATGGTTAAGAGGATTACAGGTAACGTCTCTCTTTTTAAAACAAACTTCCAATAAAATATTTCTTTTAAATAATAAAAAGATAATGTCTATTGAATTCAATAAATTATTACTTCTAGCTTTGGATCCTGCTGGTCCTCTATGGGGTAGTGACAATAACCGCGTGGTGGCGACCGACGGTCAATACGTAGAAGTTATGCACACAAACACTGGTTTCCTTGGATATACTGATCCTTGCGGTCACGCTGATTTCTACCCCAACGGAGGCTCTGGCATGCCAGGATGCTGGTTAAGCTCATGTTCTCACAGTCGTTCTTACGAGTATATGGCTAGCTCCATTAAATACAACCATCTCCTCGCCAATGAATGTGCAACTCTAAGGGAAGCTACTCGCGACAGATGTACCGGTGCCCTTAATCCTATGGGCAACAGTGACCTCTTCAAGTCAAGGTGAGCAAACAATAATGCCATATACCTATAGCATACCATAATTTTAATTTCATTGTGTTCGTGAAAGCAGTATGACCTTATAAAATGTTATATGAAATAAAGAAACTTCAAGAATTAGCAAGTAGAAAAACATTACACATTTCTTAAGAAATCAAATGATATTAAAAATATCCCTTTTTTACAGAGCGGGAATATTCAGAGTTAACACAGCCAGAAGATATCCATTCTAAATGGACCTGATTGGAGAACAAAACACATGCCACGTCAACTATCGCCTTTAAATGAGTAAAGTGAATTCATGATCTACAGTTTGTTTGGAAAAATAAAACACTGTTAACTTAACATAAAACGCTTTTTAATTATATATTTCCTCAGGGAGCTTACCTTTATTTTATATTGAAAATATTTAATTGTCTTGACGATCTTTACAATATTAGCATACAGGGAAACTGATAAAGAATATGAAAAATATATCTTTATTTATCAGATTAACAAAAGAGGACCAAAAGTGCATCCTTGTGGTGTCCATGACGCAACAGAATTGCGAACCGAGTCAAGTTCGACCAAAAGACAATGATGAGGGGTGCTGCGTCTTGCATTTGTATAAAAATGTACATTTATTTTCTAATAACCTTTTGTCTTTTCAAAAATATTCATATCGACACACGACTTTACCAATACTTAAGGATCTAATCGGTTTAACTCTCATGCATATTTCGGGAAAGCCTGACTAGTTTGAGTTTGGCTCGTGAAATCCTCGCGTGAGGAATTCATGAGTAAGGGCTTCGGTTGAGTCCACAACTGGTCGGGCCCTCTTGAATTATGCACGTGGGTTAAACAACCTTAAGCATGAATATTACTCACAAAAGATATTATGTAGAAAAAACATTACCAATAGTCTGTAACCTGAGTTGTCTGCCTATTAAGTAATTAGCAAAACATTATAATTGATATGCTAAAATATCTAAAACTTTCGCATTCATGACTAAAATTTACCTACGGGTGCTCCCCCGCTAAGTAATAAAGTGGACAGACGATAAAATATTGATAACAATATACCTATAATTATATAGTTACTGCGTAGTGACGACCGATTGCCAATCTAACAATAATAATTGTATATCAAAATTAAATACAAATAATTAATCTAGCGCAGGGAGATACAAAGCTGCTAAATACAAATTACCTTGTGGTTCTCAGATGAGAGCAAGACAGTCATGTAGAAACACAGCCCCTGCTGTATTAACATGATATCACAAATGAGAAAGGTTTTAAACTATTTTAATGTATTTTATTACTATAGACCAATAAGTTTGATTTTTAACATCTATATCCAAGATTACCCTAGATCGAAAAAGCATTTTACTAGACGAAAATCAATCGATAGAGCAAACTGGGTTCAGAAAGAACTTCGCTACTATAAACCTTTAAACACACAGTAAAACAAATAATAGAGAAATACAATGACTACAAGACTCTGTATAATATGGCCTTCATTAATTACTCCAAAGCCTTCGACAGTATAAGCCATGCCACTATGTGGGAAAGCTTGAACAGTCAGGGAATGCGTTCAGTATACACAAATGTCATTAAAATCATATACTTTAACAGCAAAGCTAGAATACAACTAGAATGATAAGGAGAAGTTTTCAAAATAAGAAGGGATATCAGACAAGGTAATCCACTGTCACCCAAATGTTCTCTGCCGTGATAGAAAACATATTCCGGAATTGGGATCAACTTAAGGTCAATATAAACGACAGCAAATTCCACCATCTCAGATTCGCAGATAACATAGTCAGTCCTATTTGAAGAAAACCCACAGGACATGGAGAAAATGATGCAAGATCTTAACAGAGAAAGCCAAAGATAAATGATAAATGATTTTTATTTCTGTAAGGAAATCTGTTACAGACACTTTTAAAAGTCAATGTATTGTTTTTCTAAGACTAGATGGCGCCGGCATTTTTTATCTAACTAGCTCTGAGAAGAAAAGCCGAAACAAACTCAGAGATCGAGGTCTCTTTTTAACCCCCGACGCAAAAAGAGGGGTGTTATAAGTTTGACCGCTATGTGTATCTGTCTGTCTGTCTGTCTGTGTGTGTGTCTGTCTGTGGCACCGTAGCTCTTAAACGGGTGAACCGATTTGAGTGCGGTTTTTTTTATTTGAAAGCTGGTTTTCTAGCGAGTGATCTTAGACATGTTTTATTAAAATCGGTTCAGCCATTTCAAGGTTATCAGCTGTTTTGTTAGCTGCGGTAGGGTTCTTAGACGCATAATGTGTATTACTTTACTTTCAAACATACTTGTGAAATAAAATTTGAAACACTCATGTATGCTATATAACTATGCAAGATTATGAAATTCTTGGTCTGATGCTGCAGCCAGGATAACCAGTGCACTAGTACACTCTTGAAAAAATAATAGCAGATATGTCGTGTTTGGATTCGTTTTGATCAGTATTTGATTCTACATGCAATTCAATGGTGGCGACATGATGAGCTGATGCTGCAGCCAGGATATCCAGCACACTAGCACACTCTTGAAAAAATAATAGCAGATATATATCGTGTTTGGATTCGTTTTGATCAGTATTTGATTCTACATACAATGCAATGGTGGCAAAAACTAAATGTTATTGAGATAAAGCTTCGTTTTGATTTCTTATTTGCCAAAAGTAAGTTTAAATTGTTTAACTTAATACTAAGTTTAAAAAGTTTAAAATAAAAATTAAATTTAAAATTTAAAAAAAACCCCGACGCAAAAAAACGAACTTTTAAAAAGTCAAAAATAATAGTATCGTTGAGCCATCAAATTCGATTGAGTAACACCTATATATTTTAATTACAGAAATTGATGGATGGCACGATAAGGTTTGCTTGTTGAAATGGCGATGTAATATCACGTCGGGGTACCGCTAAGTAAATTAGCTAGCTAGTAAATTAATAGATGGTCAATTAAATGAAGGATCTGACTTACTTTAGCGGTACTCCGACGCGATATTATATCGCCATTTCAACGAGCAAACCTTATCGTGCCATCCATCAATTTCTGTAATTAAAATACGAATTTGATGGCTCAACGATACTATTATTTTTGACTTTTTAAAAGTTCGTTATTTTTTCGTCGGGGGTTTTTTAAATTTTTAATTTAATTTTTAAGGTCCAGACATTGTGGAATAAAATCTATGAGAGAATAACAATGTAGAACAACGTCTGGAATGGCCTTTTGAGGAAAGTGCCACACCAGGTTTGAGTTGTCTTGTTCCAACTGATGGCAGTGAGTCTGCTAATGAACACAGAAAAACAAATCTGTTAACAAACTCTAACGACATTATAAATAAGATCAACAACCAGCCACCTGAATACGTTGAACAGCCAGGGCCAGCGTGGGCCAACTTATATCACACAAACGCCAAACTACTATGGAAATTAAAAGACGAACAGGAAATGCATTGAAAAGATACTAGTAAATGAAGAAGATCATGAAGTCAACTAATTCACAATAAAACGTAAGGTGTTCGATACATGTTATACTCCCTTGCATTATATGGTTGCGAAACTTGGCCTCTTACGAGATAACATATAGAAATGCTAGAACATTGTCGAAGAACGATCGAAAAGAGTATACTGTCATTATAAAACTGGAGAGAGTAAGATATACACATAAGAGCAAACACAGAACTTATAGACGAGCTTTCCCAAATTAACTAACTAAAGCGGAGATGGACATGGGACATGATACGTGATACTCAAGACAAGTGGAACAAAATTGTAACTGAGTGGAGAGAAGGAAAAAGGAACAACGTAAACAACAAAAAGGATGGGCAGACGAGTTAAAGCTTACAACTGGAAAAGACTTGCTAATGATAGAAAACAATGGCAGATGTTACAGGAGGCCTTTGCCAAGAGGCACACTGAACTAAAAGACATTCTTTAGCTACTGGAATATTTTACAACACAATAACAAAAGTTCAGGATAAACGGACTTATTGATTAATTGGTTGATTGATTAAATTATTGTTAATACATTCATTACATTTTTAAATGTTATGTCTTAAGAAAAAGCAATACACTTTGTTATTACTCTACTTGGTAGTACTACCTAGAATATACTCCCGGGAAATTTCGATCCCGAAAAAACCAGGCAATCCCGGGATTTTTCGGCAGTATAAGAACCGGGAATCCCAAAACCAAATTCCGGTTTTTTCAGTACTTACGTTTTGGGATGTATAACTTCGCATTTAATTTTATTTGTTGTTTTTTTTTTTAATAAGTACAAATTAACTTGGTTTTGTCCAAGTTCATCCGGAGATTGATGTGCCGATAAGAATCAGCTACGCCGCCCAACATTTGTTGAAAGTCCTGCAATGATTAAGCAATATTGACGATATAATCTGCAAATCGCAAGTGTGAGGTGGACTCGCCTTTTATACAAGAATAAAAATAAGGGTCTCCCATACAACGTAATTTTTTTTGTTTTAAAGTGAATTTTAACAATATGGTTGCGATAAGGAACAGATACTGAACCACTATGCAAATTATGCGTACTCCTTAAAAAAATATCTTGTATTAATGCCGTGTTCTTTCTAGTCCAGTGTTTAAACATACCATTCAATGTGTTCAAAAATAATTTCGCATTAATAACTTTGTCTCACCCCTCGATGCAGGTCAATGTCTGCGGGTTCTGAAAGGTCTTTGTATCCAAGTGCTAAAACGTCTGTATGAAGCTATACAGACGTTTTAGCACTTGGATATATCGCAGTAAACTGAGCATCGTTGCAAAGACTCCAGAACGGACCAAGTCACGATGAAATGAAAAGGCCTTTTTGTAGTCTACAAATCCTGAGCACTGCGGCTGATTTCATGTAAAATTATAAGTACAGAAAAAAGTGTGCAAACGTTGAAAATTGAAATATGGTTTTTGTTTGCCTGTTTCCTTGTAGTATCATAAATTGATTTGATTGACTGATTAAGTAAAGCCATTATAATAAGAAATAATATGTGATTTATCTTGTTTCAATATCTAATAATAAAACATATCTGCATCACAGAATGTTGTCCCGTTAATTCTCGTTGTTTCTCTGTTTGTTTATAATAAAAACCAATATTTCTAGTAGGTACCTAAATTACCAAAAACACCGGGAATCACGGTTCTTTTAGAAGAAAATATCGAAAAACTCGGTTCTTTAAAATAGGTGCGGTTCTACGTTACCTTATTTTTCTTTGAGAATTCCTCATGAAAACCCTTTGCTCTGGGGAAGGGGATGGGTTATGCGCACGCAGAACACGGAGCGCCAGCTTCTCGGTTCTGTTACTTTTCGGGCAGGCCAGAATCCACGGCGGCCGTGGGGATGCGTCTGCTGCGGGAAGAGAGAGAGAAAGTCGCCTCCCTCTCCGCCGCCTCCTTGTTCACCACCACCTCGCACGGTTCTACATTTCCTAGTGTTATCTGATAAAACAACAAAAATAAATAAAGGTAAAAATAGTAGATTGTATCATAAGGGAGCAAAAGAATATTTTTACGGCGAGGGCACTTTTTTGAATCCAGAGCGAAGTGAGGGATTCTAGAGTAGAATCCCGAGCGTAGCGAGGGAATCTTTAGTAGAATCCTAAACGTAGCGAGGGATTCAAAGTACGTCGCCCGAGCCAAAAATATATTTTGCGCCCGAGTGATACACTCTACTTTTCATCACTCACTATGAGAAAATAAAAGGCGCCTCATATTTTATTGTAATATTATTATTTAATAAAACATAGAGTAACAACTAAATTGAAATTAAATAGTATCTAATGATAAAACAACTAAAAACTTATATTTACATTTGAGACATTTTCGCGACTATGGGCCGTCATACCAGCCAGTCTTTATTCAAACAATATTTGCGTTCGATTTCTTTGGCGCTGCACTAAGATGTTCCAAATTCAAAAAGTGCGCGGCAAAGATAATTGCGGCGCACTTATAAGGAGGATTAAAAATTCATTACTGCTCGCTAAAAGTTTCTTATAGAAAACACCACCTTTGGGTGCACTTAAAGGCGAACCAAGTCGTCCTTTTCGAATAGATGGGGTGAAAATATTTTAAGTTAAACGGTTTTATCTTGCAGTACCCCTGTAGCATCAGGATTTGAGGATTGAAGGTTGAAATTATTATAATGTTGTATTGTCATGGGAATTGAATTTGTGTGTGAAGTTTCAGGAGAATCGGTTAAGCAGAAGTAGTTGAAAAATCTGTAGTAAAATTTGAAACAAACAAACAAATAAAACGAAGTGAAGCTAATTAAAACCGTTTAAAAACCGTTTACCAAAAAAGGTTATTATGTATTTTTGTTTATCACGATAAAAGGATAATAATCTCGTATCAAAACATTATAAATATCAAATTTAAAAAAACAATTACTCCATAATTAATTAGACTAGACAGTAATACTCACGCGCGTCATGAAGTGCTTGTTATTGTTAGTCGTCGTTATAGCAGGTAATTACAATTTCAATCCGTACAAAAATTTCGGATATCGTGAAATTGTTGCGACATAAATTCCAGAGCAATACCAATGCTAGTTTATAGTTTCAAAGCTTATAGTATGTCCAAATAAGTTCGTTTATACATCATTCAAATACATTTTAAATTGAAAATCCAAGCTTGGTTCAAACTTTAGAACAAACATAATAAAAGAGGTTTAGCATTGCAAGAGAAACTCACTTGTTCAAAGGTCTTCACCTACAGACACGAAATCTTTTTAATTTACAAAAAAGCATGTATCTAAAAACAATGTTTTTTGTTCTTCCTTTGCAGCATGTGCTGCAAGTGTTATCAAAGATCCCGTGCTGGGTTACAAGGAAGGTAACAGGTACTTCTACTTCCCGGGTGATGGCGACGGCATTATGCACCTTGTCGATGCAGAGGAGCCAGCAGATTTGGCGTTCATTGAAGAATACACCAGAAATCCGGCTAATAACGGATATTGGCTCTTTACTAGGTATTAAACTGTAATGGTTTTGCTTGACATTACCATTAATTTCTCATTAATCAATAATTATACTCCAACTTTTCTCTTTTCTGTTGTAATTGAAGTAAATTAAAGTTAAAACACTGACACTAGAAGTTTGTACCGTTTACATACGTTTATTGCAACTTTAATTTACAACGCTTCTTTAGAAAGTCCTCAAACAAATGTTAATTTCGTTTTATTTTCAGAGCCAACCCTTCTACAGCTCAAGTCTTAGTGCTTGGCAATACGGGCTCCGTTACAAATTCGAACTTCGATTTCTCCAAGGTTACTGTATTCCTCGCTCACGGATGGAATGGCCACAGCGGAAACACCATGAATAGATTACTGACTGAAGGTAAAATATTGTTGTGTAACCATAAAAGCACCATAATTCTGCAATGTGATAAATCTGAAATGTTCTAGTACCAATAATTGTCATTGAGAGTCCTACGGTAGTAGACGTTTATGGACTGATATGTTGAAAATTTAAGGTCACAAATGCATCAACAACAATAAAAATATACTTACAAATACAAATTCTGAGAATGTTGTGTATCATTTCTATTTGTATCAGCTTTTCTGCAGGTTGCTGATGTCAACGTCATTGTTCTCGATTGGAGTGAACTAGCCAACAGAACTTATATTACTGCGAAATATGGAACTGCTGCGGTTGGCAGAGGTCTCGGTCAATTCGTAAACTGGCTCGCCGTATTAGGAATGTCATTCGAAAGAGTACATTTAGTAGGTTTCAGTCTTGGTGGCCATCTTGTCGGAAATGCTGGCAGGGAAACGTATGCTAGAGTCAAGAGAATCACAGGTAAAGATTTACCAAGAATTTCTATACTAAAGACTTGGAAAAAAAATTGGTACATTTTTACTTCAATAAACTATCTTATGTTCTAGCTTTGGACCCTGCTGGTCCCCTATGGGATTCAGACCGCAACCGTGTGGTATCGACCGACGGTCAATACGTAGAAGTGATCCACACAGACACTACACTCCTCGGATACAATGATCCTTGCGGTGACGCCGATTTCTACCCCAATGGAGGCTCTAACATGCCTGGATGCTTGATAAACACATGTTCCCACAGCCGTGCCTACGAGTACATGGCCAGCTCTGTGAAATACAACCATCTTCTGGCAAACGAATGCGCAAGTCTTAGGGATGCTACTCGCGACAGATGTACGGGCACTCTTAATCCTATGGGCAATAGCGATATCTTCAAGTCACGGTAAGGACGTGAGACACAGTTCAGAAATTGCACGATCAACAGCTAGATCATATGTTTCAATGTTTGTCAAAGAAATTCGGTTGACGACCGTACTTCTCATTAAATTACTAGTCCTAAGGTTAATAATCATAGTATTTTTATTAAAATATAGTACCTATATTCTGATTCATAGACAGTTTCTAGAATATTCCGAAATTATACGCCAGCACGATGGACGTAAATTTAACTGTGCAAGCATTTTAAAATTGTTTTTTTTTTCTTGCAGAGCGGGTATATTTAGAGTCAACACAGGAAGAAGCTATCCTTACTGAGTGGAGCGGACCAGATTTGAATCGCCACAAGTCGAAATAATTGACCTTGGATGTATTAAAACTGAGTAGAAATACATAGTTCTATTGTCTGCTACTTTTTTTAAAATTCTATATTTATACACATTATCAGGTTAATAAATATATGAAAATTATATTACGGATTTTCCTCATCGTTTTGCACAATATTTTATATTCGTCCTCGATTATTTCCTTACGGTGCGCGGATATTTCTTGTCTACTAATCCTAGGATTCGAATATAACCTATTCTTTACACACCTAAATACTCTTATTTAAACTGCAAAAATAGAGGTCCGCTTTGTGAACGGAAGCTTACCCGCTTGTCCGTATAGATTATGCTCCCCAAGACGATTGTTAATTTATAGACACAGCTTCGTATATCCAAGTTTTCACACACAAGTCAATTAGGTATTCGGTGTATAAAATATGAAACTTGTTCGTTCTGCCTAGCTTTTTCCCAATTGTGTTGGGGTCAGCTTCCAGTCTAACCAGATGCGGTTGAATATCAGAATTTTACACGAAGCGACTGCCATCAGACCTCCGAAACCCAGTTACTGGATAAAGCCGATACTCTAAGGTTAGACCGATTGTCAGACTTTCAGGCTTCTGACTACCTGTAACGAATATCACAGGTATTTTTATGACACCCGGGACTGACTGTTTAACGTGCTCTCCGAGTCGATGTGTAACGAACGGTTATACACGGACTGACCGCAGCAAGCGTTGCTTAAACTCGCAAATCGTATGATCCTCGCGGTTGTAAATTTGTTACCAGCCCCTCAATATGAAACTTGTAAATTTATTCAATCTTAACCTTGTATTTTTATTTCATGTTAAACGTTAAATCCAACTAAGTAATTGACTAATAAAACTTTCCAAGTTAGGTACATATTTAGGAACACGGGAATTTTCTTTCCGACCATCCTGCACGCCCTTGGTCCCATTTTCGCATTTATGTTCATGGTGGAACATCATTATTTTTTGTAAAGTTACATTCTCTTTATTTATATAATTACAAATTACATTAAACAACAATACAAGTTTCATACTTAGTGTATAAAAGTGTCTCAATTATCTAGTGTTTGAAAGTAACCGCACCAATAACCTACCGTGTTCCTTTGTATATGCCCATCAACCTATCTCGATGCCAAACTTCAAGTTTCAGTCATCTGGAAATGGTCTAGGTTTTTAATGAGTGAGTCAGTGACTAAGCATCATACCTAAAAATGATAAAAATGATGATTTTCGGACGTCAATATCTCAAGAATTGTAAGAGGTTCATTTATAAAATTAGAGATTGAGTAGGTAATCGAGGAGATTTTAGACAAACAAAAATGCAAGTGTGTAGGTCAAATAGATTTTGAGTTATGGGTGGAGGCCGGTCGATAGTATCCATGTCACTAGACTAATATAGTGAAATGCTTATAAATCGACCGATGTGATTATGTTCCTAAGAAGATGCTTATGAAATGCTTTCCTGTAACCATCTTCCGGCATATAATATTATCATATCGCTAGGAATTTATGATCATAATAATGTCTATTATATTTATAACCCTGTTACTGCGAAACTTTTCTATTCAAGATTAATTATTCTTACTTTGCACCTCTGCGCCCGATACAAGACTAAATTCTTTATGATAATTAGCTTTTCGTGACTTTTTTTGGTCTCCACACTCTACTGAGGTCACCTACATCAGTTTGGAGTAGACTGTTTTTAATGTGGCCGTGGGTTCTTTCTTGTCATTTTGAGGGCACGGTCCACAGTATTGGCATTCTCTTACAGATCCAATGATTGAAGAAACATGAAGATTTTTATTAAATAATATAATGAATTCTGAATAGTACCTAATCCTTTGTATTCTTTATTGTCATTAATTTGATAATTATTTCTGAATGTTTTTTAAACACAATTGGTTTATCTGTAACAAAAGAAAAACTAGAAAGTATCGTATTTCACATCTGCAAGATTTTATTTTTGTACTAGCGACCCGCCCCGGCTTCGCACGGGTGCAATGTAGATACTAATGTGGGACATATAAACCTTCCTCTTGAATCACTCTTATCTATTGCTGAACACTGCATTAAAATCCGTGGCGTAGTTTAAAAGATCTAAGCGTACAGACAGCGGGAGCGACTTTGTTTTATACTATGTAAAGATAACACTAGCGACTCGCCCCAACTTCATACGGGTACTATTAAGTTATTTGTTTGAGATTTCATAAAACACTTACATTTTTCAATTATATAGAAAAAACGTTTTAGCTTATAATGATAAAAACAACACGTTTATAGATTATACACATAAACCATCCCCGAGAATCCGAAACAAAATCCGTTCAGTAATAAAGGACAAAATCGCGCACAGACAGACAGACAAACGCGACGGAAGACTTTGTTTTATAATTGTACTGATACGAAAAGTTTCTAACCTGTGCATAGTGCATATTATAAGTATTTCTAAGGAACCAAACCGCAACCCCATGCACAGTGCATTTTCTGAGGTGCATTGTTAGTCGCTTTTTTCAAGGCTATGTATTAGCGGGACCGTTATCCTACGTCAAAACCTTCTTCTCCTACTAACTAATACTACATTTGTTGCTTGACTCTTACTTTCCGTATTCTTGTCACTGTCAGTCATACCATACAGAATATTTTTTTATTTACTTCCCTAAGTACTGATAAAAAATAATGAAAATCCGTTAAGGAAAATTATTTTTATCTAAACGGACCGAACTGATTGAAAGATCCCTATAAGATATAAATATTATATCTATACTAATATTATAAAGAGGAAAGATTTGTTTTTTTGGATTTTTGTATGTAACGAATAAACTTAAAAACTACTGGACCGATTTCAAAAATTCTTTCGCCATTAGAAAGCTACATTATCACTGAGTAACATAGGCTACGGGCGGAGCCGTGAGGACACAGCTAGTAACGAATAAACTTAAAAACTACTGGACCGATTTCAAAAATTATTTTGCCGTTAGAAAGCTGCATTATCACTAAGTAACATAGGCTATATTTATTACTGGAATAAATCTTACGCGGGCGGACCGCGAGGACACAGCCAGTATGATATAATTTTGTGAAGAGCCTCAGCAGCTTCAGGTGCCGAAAGTTTAGTAAATTATGAACATTATTATACTACACACGATTAATAGTCAACCAACTCGTACTTTAATACAGGCCATGACCAAAACGCATCAAAATTCAAACCTAAAAAGTGCTCTATGGAATAAGAAGCAGTGACATAGAACATCTGGTCAATGGGACCAAGTCTTGAGAACACATAACATCAAGTCTTGTACTCCCCGAAAGGTTGAGCAGAGGTGTACACCCTCGTTTCATAAATCCGGACTCCGGGCTGCTACTGAGAAATTCCTAATTGGAAAACCCAATAACACTTATCCCGACCTGGGGATCGAACCCAGTACCCCATGCTCATCAGTCGCACGTGCGACCACATAACCAACAAGGCAGTCAAGGAAACTCTTGGGAAATTATAAGAAAAAGAAATTGCCAAAAAAAACAGTAGTCGACTTTATGACGTCACAATATTGTCTTTACATAGTATAAAATAAAGCCGCTCCCGCTGTCAGTACGCTTAGATCTTTTAAACTACACAACGGATTTTAATGCAGTTTTCAGCAATAGATAAAGTGATTCAAGAGTCATTGCACATTGCGAAGTCGGGGCGGGTCGCTAGTATAAGATAAAATGAAAAATCTCCAAGGTAAGATTAATCATGTGAATACTGTCTAATTTATCAAATTATACACAGATTATATACGATTAATGGATTACAATACTGACTTAATGGTTAATTAATTAATTTTATCTGACGCCGCTGTGATTTTTTTTTTAGATTATTGTCTGTTCATATTAAGAACGTTTCGTAGTATTAAGATAGGTCTTGATTAGTAAGAAAACATAATTAAGTATCGAATACTAGAAGATAAGTATCTATTATAAAATAACAAAAAAATATACAGGAAAATATTATTAAAAATTGGCGGCAACCTTAAATAATAAAGATATCTAATTTGACTCAAAGGAAACTTCATTTAATTTTAAAAAGGAATAAAACTACTTTCATAGATTAAAAAAATCACTTGTATAATACGGAAATCGAGCTGAAATAACTGCGAAAAAGCTCCTGTATCTAATGGCGCCGGTCGATATCAATAATGATGACCAAATTTCACTTATAAATATAATTTATGTCTCAAATTAAAGTAAGTTCATGTAATATGCCTAAACGACAAAAAACGTGAAGTAATTTTTGAGTACAACTTGCTGTCTTCAATCGTTAAGGTAGGCAATGATAGCCTGGTGGTCTGACCGTCGGACTGGCAAGTCATAGGTCTCGAATTCGGAACCAAGGCACGCACCTCTGACTTTTCGCATTCATGTGCGTATTGTATAAATATCACACGGTGAAAGAATACATCTTGAGGAAACCGGCATGCCTGAGAAATATTTCTCGACGGCATGTGAAGCCAAGTCTGAGGCCCATGGGCGGCATTAATTCTGACACCAGGTTAGTCACTAACCACACGAAAAAAAGAAGAACAATAGTTAAGCTCTTCATGGTCTTCATATTGAATTCATAGATTTCTCGATTTTTCCATTATTTTTAGACACAATGTCTATTAGAGAGAATTTATCCTTATTAATGACTCCATCAACCGGTACTAGCAAAATACTGAGGCGAAAATGTATAATGATGTATGATCAAAGGAGAAAACAGCGTCAGATTTTTCGAAAATACCTCGTTAAGTAATCTGCGTTGTGAAAAAAAACAACCACGTAGTAAACTTCTAACCTAACCGAGTCGAAGTGGTCAGACAATTTAATAGTAGTTTTTTCTTGCTGACCAAATACTTAAATCACTTACTTTCTTACTTAAGTTTATATATATATAAATATATATATATATATATATGTAAATATGTAATATGTATGTAGGTAATATTATTGTTAATGTTCACTTATCTTTGTGTTTATTTTTAATATTGTATCACATGACACAGCTCTTTTTAGCGCATCTACCATGTTTTCTCTGCATCACCCTAAGGTCGACTGGTAGAAAATGCCTAAGGCATCAAGTCCGCCTCTCTGTATAATTTTTTTTTGTGCCAAAGTATAAATAAATAAATCGCGAATCAATAAGAACCCCTCTTGAAAAATATTTCAGTAGGTACAGTTACTTTCGGCCGTGCCTTGGTGGAAATAGTACCTAAATAATTTGGTGAGCGCCCTGCTCACCTCAGCCGGAGGAGTTTTCTTTCGTTTCATATTATATTTATTTTTATGTACTTATTATTATTAATAATTCAAATTGATACTATAATTTTTCAAGTCCAACATCCCTGGAAAATAAAAACATGGACATTTAATCTGAGGTTACAAGTTCTTAAGTTATGCGAACCAGTGTTGTTGAGTTTTAATGATTAAGATAACGTGAGAATTTTAGTAATTGAGATAACATAGATTTGATTTTGAACTACATAATTAGGTATGTACTCAAATAAAAACAGGAAAATATATTATAAAATAGGATTTATTATGAAATATTATCATGATCACGATAAATGATAACATTACATAATAAATGTCATATAAAACCCAATGCATCAAATAAACACAATTATTTCATAGTTATTTGGAGAAGATAGTGCCACTCTTGAGCATTATGAAGTGCTTGTTATTGTTATCCATCGTTGTAGCAGGTAATTGGTACCTACTCAAACAAAAAGCATATTTTTTTCAATTAAGACGTATTTATCTCAAATTGGGACGTATTATATGTATAGCGAATCTATAGTGTAATCTAAAACTAACAATAATGTGTTTTTTTTTCCGTCACGATAACAATAAAGACGACAAAAAAATACAATTATAGTAATATAAAATTCAATAATTAAATCAGTATCTCAAAGGCGCAGTGGCGTTCCGAGGGCGGGGTCGTAGGGGTTATGACCCCCCCCCCCCCCCAATCGTACACGTCATATTGACAAACATCCCAAAAGTAGATAATTTACAAAAAAAAATGTACCATAAATTCTAATGTGCTCAACTTATTTTTTACTGTTAATATGATCCCCCCCCCCCAAGTCTTTGGCTGCGGCCGCGCCTGCAATGAGGCCTCTGCGCATTGGACCTGTGTCCCCCGTATTCCTTTCAAAGGACCGCACTTCTGCCGCAAGGAAAATGTGCCGTGAGATCTAAAGACAGATATAGTAATAATTAATTTCAAGCAAATGCCAGCACGGTTATAAGAAATGTTATCGACGATTACACTCATGTTTTCTTTTTTAAACCTTAAATTATTGACCATGTTATTAGCATCACTATAAGAGAAAGTAATGTGTAATATTAATATAAGAATCCAAAATTGCAATTTTCTTCGAAATCTACACTGTTCACTCCTCTTTATTCTTTTCTAATTCCTACTAGTTCCCCAAATACAATAGCCTATAGTTTTACTAACGTTGAAATTTTTTCTTACCTTTCAGCGCATTCTGCAAGCGTACTCAAAGACCCCGTGCAGGGTTACAAGGCAGGTGACAAGTACTTCTATTTCCCGGGAGATGGCGACGGAACCCTACACCTCGTCGACGCTGAGGAAGCCGTAGATTTTGAATTCATTGAAAAATATACTAGAAATCCAGCTAATAACGGATACTGGCTCTTTACTAGGTAATTGTAATCTATAATTAACAAAAATTGCAATTGTGTTCGTTCGACATATGCTTTTGTTATAAGAAAGTCATAATTATATCGAACGGACGCAATAAATAACCAGTTTAAGAACTTTTAACTAATTGCCAAGAAGTGGAATTATAAATATTTATGATCTTATTGTTTCTTGAAGTGCCAAGTTTCTTTAGCAAGTTCGTATTGTGTGAATACCTATCTTAACTTCTCAATTTCCTGATCATTTTATTTTCAGGGCCAATCCTTCTGCAGCTCAAATCATTGGATTTGGTGATGAACGCTCCGTACTAAATTCAAACTTTGACTTCTCAAAAGACACTATATTCCTTGCTCATGGATGGAATGGTCACGGCGGAAACACGATGAACCGGTTACTTATTGAAGGTAACATGCCTTAACAACCAATAAGATTTACAAAATATGTAGAAAGTTGAACAATATTCTTTGAAGCTTCCATTTGTTTCAGCTTTTCTGCAGAATGCTGATGTCAACATTATTGTCCTTGATTGGAGTGCCCTAGCCAACAGAACTTATATTACAGCAAAAGGTGGTACTGCTGCTGTTGGTAGAGGTCTCGGTCAATTCATTAATTGGCTCAACAGATTAGGAATGTCATACGAAAAAGTACATTTAGTAGGTTTCAGTCTTGGTGGTCACTTAGTGGGAAATGCTGGAAGGGAAACGAGAGCTATGGTTAAGAGGATTACAGGTAACGTCTGTCTTCTTAAAACGAACTTCCAATAAAATATTTCTTTTAAATAAGAAAATGATAATATCTATTGAAATGAATAAATTACTTTTAGCTTTGGATCCTCTATGGTCTACTGACAATGACCGCGTGGTGGCGACCGACGGTCGATATGTGGAAGTTATACACACAAACACTGATTTCCTTGGATATACTAATCCGTACGGTCACGCTGATTACTACCCCAACGGAGGCTCTGTCATGCCTGGATGCTGGACAAACACATGTTCGCATAGTCGTGCTTACGAATACATGGCCAGCACCGTGAAATACGACCATCTCCTCGCCAATGAATGTGCAACTCTAAGGGAAGCTACTCGTAACAGATGTACCGGTGGCCTTAATCCTATGGGCAACAGTAACCTCTCCAAGTCAAGGTGAGCAAACCATAACGCCATATGCCTAATTCCGTACCGTTCCGCATATCGCAATTTCAATGTTTTTGTGAAAGCAGTATGACTTACTCTCATCAAATGTTATATGAATGCAAATAACATCGAAAATTAATAAGCCAAAAAATACCTTAAAAAAAATTGCTAGCTTCAAACTTATTTTAACCAACCACATTAGATGTAACATACCTATTCCTTTCTTTACAGAACGGGTATATTCAGAGTGAACACAGCCAGAAGATATCCATTCTAAATGGGCCTGATTGGAAGACAAAACACATGTCACGTCAACTATCGCCTTTAAATGAAGTAAATTCATGATCCAGTTTATATGGAAAAATAAAACAGTATTAGCTTAAAATGAAATGCTTTTTAATTGTATATTTCCTCAAGAACATAGCCTTTATTTTGTATCGATAATATTTAATCGTCTTGATGATCTTCACAATATTAACATAAAGGAAAACAGATAAAAAATATGGAAAATATATCGTTATTTAACAGATTAACAAAAGAGGACCAAAAATGCAGCCTTGTGGTATCCATGACGTAACAAAATTGTGAACTTAGTCCAGTTTGACCAAAAGATAATGATGGGAGGTGCTGCCTCTTGGATTTGTATACAAATGTACATATTTTCTGATAACCTATGGTTATGTCAAAACTATCCGTAGTGACATACACGACTTTACTAATGGTCGGTTATCTTAGTTATCTGATTAATAAAGTAACTAGCCAAAAAATCAAAACGATAATTGATATGCTAAAATATTAAAGATTTATGCATTGCTGATAAGGAGTTAGCTACGCCTATGCTTTTGAGAAACAGGCAGTCTATTCTTGCTCAGTGCTCCCCTGCTAAGAATAAAGATGGGCAAGCAATACCTAAAATTTTGATCAAAAAAATATACCGTGTAGTGACGACAGATTGCCATCCTAAAAATATTAATCGTATATCAAAATTAAATACCAATAGGTAATTAATCTTACGATATCATTGCGCAGGGAGATAAAAAGTTGCTAAAAACTGAAAAAATAATATTTGTATGGCCTACAGATAGTTGTTCCGGATCTGTGGTATGTGCGTGTGAAGATTTGTGTCTGTAAACGCACCCACGTTACAGGAGAAATTCTAGTGTGGGGCAATGTTTTTAAAAACAAAAACAAACAAGTACTACAGTATAAGCATGATATCACAAAGGGTATGGTTTTGAACTATTTTCGTGTCCTTTATTCATTTATTATTGACACATTCATTACATTTTTAAATATGTTTATAAAAAACACTTTATTACTTTGTCGTACATTATATTTGGTAGTGAATGCTACCTGATAAAACAAAAAGAAATCATAGGTAAGATTATCTGGTATGTATATCTGTTTATCACGATAAAAGGAATGTAATCTCGTATTAAAATATTATAAATATCAAACGTAAAAACAATTACTCCATAATTAATTGGACTAGATATTGTCACTATTGTGCATCATGAAGTGCCTGTTGCTGTTATCCGTCGTTATAGCAGGTAATTGCAACTTCTATCCATACAAATTCTTATATTTTCACTAAGACCTATCATTAATCGAGTGTTAAATTAATGAACAGTGGTTTGTGAAGTTTCCTATCAAGTTAGGAAGAGACAGGGATTGAAAACGATCTTAAGAAACCCGTAGGTATCTGATTCAGGAAATCGTGAAGCTTGTGAGGCTTAATAATGATGTAGGTTTCAAGTTTCGACATAGATTCCAGAGTGTTACCGATGTTAGTTTACAGTTTTAAAGGTACGATGTGTTCCAATAAGTTCGTCTAAGGATCATTCGAATACATTTTAACGGACTTCAAAAGAGGTTCTCATTTTGACCTTATGTATGTGTGTATGTAGGTATGTCTAGATGATTATCTCGAGACCCGGTGTCATATTTCGATGCGGTTTTTACTAAAGAAATAAACTATTCTCAATAAATTCTAACAAAATATTTCAAAAATGTCGATAATTCATTTGAATAAACCATTGTGTATGTGAGCCCCGTATCTCTGGCATTTCTGAACCGATTTCGATCGCGTTTAAATCCATACCTAAACATATTTAGGTCCGTGGTGCAAGAGAAACGTTCACCTGTACAAACAGCTCAATACTTAGTTCGATCCTACAGACACAAAATATTTTTACTTTACAAGAAAGCATGAATAAGAAAAAGTATTCTTCTTCCTTTGCAGCATGTGCTGCAAGCGTTCTCAAAGACCCCGTGTCGGGTTACAAGGAAGGTAACAGGTACTTTTACTTCCCGGGGGATGGTGATGGCATTATGCACCTTGTCGATGCTGAAGAACCAGCAGATTTGGCATTTATTGAAGAATACACCAGAAATCCGGCTAACAACGCATATTGGCTCTTTACCAGGTACTAAGCTGTAATGGTTTTTTGAAACACACATTAGTCTCTCATTAATCAATTAATTATACTCCAACATTTTTCTATTAATTTTTAATTGAAATACATTTTTCACAGAATTTCAAATCTTAAAATACTTATAAGTCAAGTTGAATTATCATTGTAAATATTGATTAATTATGTTTTTTACTTACTTTGACTCTGGAACACTTACACTAGAAATTAATAATTAAACACTTAATTACACCCTAATACTTAAGTAGTCAATTTATAACACCGTAATTTACAACACTTCTTTGAGAAGTACTCATATAAATTTTCTTTTCGTTTCCTTTTCAGGGCCAACCCTTCTACAGCTCAAGTCTTAGTGCTTGGCAATTCAGGCTCTGTTGCAAATTCGAACTTCCATTTCTCCAAGGTTACTGTATTCCTTGCTCACGGGTGGAATGGCCACGGCGGAAACACCATGAATAGATTACTGATTGAAGGTAAAACATTATACTATGTGTAACCATAAAAACACAATCAGTGGATAATACTAAAATATTCTAGTACCAGTTATTGTTGCCATTGGGCCTACCAATTTGGGATAGTGGACGTTTACGAGCTGATCATCATCATCACCTCCCTGCCCTTATCCCACACCAGGTGTGGTCGGCACAATACATATTTCTCTTCTATTCTCCTCTATTAGCCGTCATCTCATTACTAACTCCTTTTTTTGGCCTACCGTCTCTTGTTTACGAGCTGATATGATGAGATTTTATAGTCAAAATGCATCAACAAAAATAAAAGATAAAGAAATACAAATTCTGAGAATGTTATGTATAATTTTTATATGTTTCAGCTTTTCTACAGAATGCTGATGTCAACGTCATTGTTCTCGATTGGAATGCCCTAGCCAACAGATCTTATACTACAGCGAAAGGTGGAACTGCTGAGGTTGGCAGAGGCCTCGGTCAATTCGTTAACTGGCTCGCCGGATTAGGAATG
Organism: Amphipyra berbera; assembly: GCA_910594945.2. Lineage (NCBI taxonomy): Eukaryota > Metazoa > Arthropoda > Insecta > Lepidoptera > Noctuidae > Amphipyra > Amphipyra berbera. The sequence continues at coordinate 7,969,140 of OU343122.1, read as the reverse complement.
TCATACGAAAGAGTACATTTAGTAGGTTTCAGTCTTGGTGGCCATCTTGTTGGAAATGCTGGCAGGGAAACGAACGCTAGAGTCAAGAGAATCACAGGTAAAGATTTCACACAAGTTTCTACACTAATAAAGTTGCTACCATTTCGATACATTTTACTTTAATAAACTATTTGATGTTCTAGCTTTGGATCCTGCTGGTCCCCTATGGAATTCAGATAGTAATCGTATAGTACGGACGGACGGTCAATACGTAGAAGTGATCCACACAGACACTACACTCCTCGGATACAACGACCCTTGCGGTGACGCCGATTTCTACCCCAATGGAGGCTCCAACATGCCTGGATGCTTGATAAACACATGTTCTCACAGCCGTGCCTACGAGTACATGGCCAGTTCTGTGAAATACAACCATTTTCTGGCGAACGAATGCGCAAGTTTAAGGGATGCTCTTCGCGACAGATGCGCGGGCACTCTTAATCATATGGGCAATAGCGATATCTTCAAGTCACGGTAAGGACATGATACATAGTTCTGAAATTTGACGTGCAGCGGCTAGACCATATGTATGTTTCAATGTTTGTCAAAGCAATTCGGTTGACGACCATACTTCTCATTCAATTACTAGTTCTAACGTTAATAATCGTTTGTATCGCAATAGTTTATTCTGATTCAAAGACATTAGTAGAACTACAATATTTCAAAATTATAGTATGGATTTAACTGTGTAAGCATTTTAAAATTATGTTTTCTTTTTCTTGCAGAGCGGGTATATTTAGAGTCAACACAGGAAGAAGCTATCCGTACTGAGTCGAGCAGACCAAGTTTTATTCACCACACGTCCAAATTCCTTAAATGACGGTGACGAATAAAACTACCTAACTAATTTATTTTCTACCACTTATTTGTTTCTAATTGCATTTTTATACATGTAAATAAATAAATCAACTATATTATATTAAAAAATGGCTTGGCGTGTTTTCTTCGTCGTTTTGCACAATGTTTTATATTCGTCTTTGATTATTTCCTTTCTTGTCTACTTATCGTATAATTTGAATAAGTTCTATTCTTTATACACTAAACTCATAGTTTGTCTGCAAAAATAGAGATCCCAGCGTTCCCCCGATGTCAACGATGCTCTACGATTTTGTAAAACAGACACGAAGCTCCCCCGCACATATCCTAGACTTCATAAATGTTTCACCCATCGGATCATCATTTATTCATTCCGTGACATTGAAATGATGAACCCTGGAGATATATATCTACATGCAATGATATTCATTCATTTTTATTACTGCAAATCCATTATGAAAACAAAAATAAACAACGAACAAGGAAGTATGGATGACGAAAACAATAATATATACAATCAGATTAAACCTTTTTCTGTACTTAATTGAAACATTTTTTTTGTCCTATATTTTTGTGTAGTTTGTAATATATTTTCGGGTGATACCTTTTCTATTTTGAATTAAACTATGGTTTCCCTCACTTTCTCTTTTATCTTCTAATGTCTCGTTCCATAACCTCATACAAGGAATGTTTTGTAAAGTATGCGTTACTAAAACGATGGGTCCTATGTACAACCCGCAAAAATGCGAAATCCACTTTTCTACATCAATCGCCTTCAAATCACCGATATTTTACTCAATTTTTTTTTAATGTATATAGTTTCCTGGTTACAAATTTGCAAACGAATGGAAATAACAGTATTATTTTAGACGGGATATAATAAATATTTAAGATCTTTAAACCGCTCTTCTATAAAGCTGTGTTTTTACACTTGCACCATTATACGTAGGATCCGCCGAAATACAAATGTCGTACATTGCATTAACCGGTACAGCTGCATTCAATATTTGCTTCTCATTAAAATGTGTATACATAGTAACCAGCCTAAATAAACCAGTCGTGAAAAATGAAACTATTCTTGATAAAAAAGAATCGGATTCATAGAATAACGTAATTATTGAAGATTTCGGATATAGCTACTGTTATATAGAATCCGTTTTCCTTAAGAAAGCGACGTTAGCAGCATTTTTTCTTAATTAAAGACCGCATTGCTCCACGCACTATTAATCACTCAGTCTGTCGCAGTCCAAATAATGTATCCCAGAAAGGCACATCCAACCAAAAACATGAATGTGAAAAAAGCGCTACGATTATTGATGAAGCCTCTTCCTGGTCTATTTATTCGCCTTCAATGACTTGAAATACATGTTTAATTTTAAAAAATGCGTTATCTACCAATTACTAAAAGTGACTAAATAAGTAAGCAAATTACCGTTCTTTGATAAATCGCTGTTTCCCATGAGATATGTATCGCCTTGACATTTAACTACATAAATATCGTCGATAGTTTGACACGGTAAGCGTAATATTGTTGTACTTCACCGATTGAATCGTATAACTATGAGATTTGCTGTTAGAACACAGATTGAAGAAACAGCCACGCATGCAGGCACCGCCGTGGCGCCGTTGGGATAGATATCGGCATGACCACAACGATAGTTAACTCCAGTTAAGTTAATTCAGTATTTGTATGTATTACTTCTACATATTGGGCCTAAGTGAATCGGCGAAAACAAATCAAAAAGACATCTCGTAGGGTCCATCGCTGAAAGTGTGACTCGAAAGTTACACAACCAACTACACACGAATCCATCAAGAAAATTGAATGTGACACATCTTTTTACCAGTTATCTTCCGAATTTTAACTCGAGTGTCCTTCCATCAATGCCAGCGATGTAACCACCAAGACTAATGCCCGCTTCGTGTATTTTGTCGAAATAAACTCCAAAAGTTGCGAGCCACTTAATAAATTTCCCGACAGTTTTCACCACACCCCAGGGACTGCCGCGATCGCGGTATGGTAAAAATTGTTATTGTTATACAAGAGTGCAAAGTTGCTTTTTAACCGCGTGCTCAATTTTGATGACCGAGCAAGCGAAGGATTCTAAAATTGAATCACGGGCGCAGCGAGTGATTCAAAAATTAGAATCCCGAGCGTTAGCAAGGGAATCAAAAGAGCACGAAGTGAAAAATCTTTGCACTCGAGTGCAACACGTAACTTTTCATCCCACCTCAGCGAGGAAATGACTAAATGCAAAAAAATAATTTACAATCACAAGATACTTTTATTTCAGTTTAGTTATTAACTAGTACATTATGATAGGTAAGTATTACAGAATAATCTTTAAATTATAACAAATAATACTGAGGTATACATAAGAAAAATTTAAAGTAACGCTGCTACAGTTACCTACTTAAGTTGAGTGTAATATTTTTGTTAGATACTGTAATGTTGGTGTTAGTGACGTGTGTACTGTTTTTTGGTAAACTATCTGTCATACTTAATAGTTGTACCGATTCAGCGGATTCTCTTGGCGTAAATGTTGGCGAAAGAGGGGCTAGGTGTTTCGTAACGGCTCATTTTTGATGTAGAAGGGCCAGTACAAGGATCTTACTGAGGGTCTTTCAGTGTAATGGCTACTACGATGCCTTTACATATTTTAGACTTATTTTGAATGGAATCCTCTATGTATCCATCTACAACCGCATTGGACTTCCAGCCTCCATGGCGCTTAAGGGACAGGAGATCAGCTCCTGAATCGGCCAAAACTATGGCTGAAGTTCGTCGGAAACAATGACCCGTGTATGTACAACGGGGGTTCCGGAAGTTCAAGAAAACTTGCTATTTCTCGTGGGATACTGCCAATTTTATTAGCACCCATAGGCTGTCTGATACAGTGGGGCTCGTGGCTAAATAACAACCGCGCCGATCGTACGATTTGCGAGGTTAAGCTGCGCTTGCCGCGGTCAGTCCGTGGATGGGTGACCATTTGTTACACATCGAGACCCCTCCGTGCCTCGGAGAGCACGTTAAGCTGTCGGTCCCGGGTGTCATACGAATACCTATGACAGTCGTTACGGGTAGTCAGAAGCCCGAGTCTGACAAACGGTTTAACCTTAGGATATCGGCATTGCCCAGTTACTGGGTTGCGGAGGTCTGATGGCAGTCGCTCCGTGTAAAATACTGGTATTCAGCCGCATCTGGTTAGACTGGAAGCTGACCCCAAGATAATTGGGAAAAGGCTAAGAGGAAGAAGGCTGTCTGACACACTTTCCGTTGCGATATTGTACAAAAAATCGATTGATTGGAGTGTTAGGCGGGCGTAAGGCTTGATATTTCTCAACAATTGTTCGGAATCAGGAGCTTCGTTAAGAAACTTTTCAATTTCAGATGCTATGAAAACCTTAGATTTTTTTGGTTGATGACTAGATAAGGCTCTTTTTAAAAATGCCACTAATTTAGGATAAGTGTCGATACGTATGTCTTTTTTCATCTTTACCGTTGCTTATAGCATTGAATAGTACTCCATAGAGTGCTTGATTTCTTGGTCTCGGATAATTCAATAAAATATGCCAGCAAAACGTTTTCTGAGAAAGTTTTGGCTCCTTTAGATAGTCGCCACGTGTTAAACATATCGTACTGTTTCAAATACTTCTCGCGTGATTGTTGAGGGCGAAAGCTCATTTGCGCATTATTAACAGTTTCAGTCAATTCTGTTGGCGTCAAATAAACTTCTTCGTCGCTAGAATCACTCATTTTAGGTTTTTCACTTGTTTTCTAGTTTCTTGTTTTTAACCTAAGGTTTTAATAATATGATGTGAAAAGAAAATTGCGCGCACAAAGCAAATTAAAAAAAAGTACACCAAGGAAGTTCCGAGTCCTAGTTTTTAGCAAATTAAAAAAAGTTGTATGATTAATTCGGCACCATGGAGATAGAAGTAAATAGGTTTAATGATGTTTTGAATTCACAACCTTAGTGCACACGATGTTCTAAATTCAAATTTACTTGTCCTCTAGCGGATAAAAACGACTTTTGCACTCAGATATCGAAGAGCAAAAATACTCTTTCCGAGATGGGGGGATGAAAAGGTTTTTACTGATTAAGCCCCAATCAACAACGATGACATTGACGTCAGCGTCCTGTCAAACAGCTACCTACAATAAAAGTCATACAGCCATATTTAAGCGATACACATTAAGTATACAGAAACGATCAGTATCAAATACTGATCGTTTCTGCATACTTAACTCGATTTTGCAAAATTTTTGAGATTATACACTTTTAATGCGAAGAGGCGATGTGTTTATACCTTCAGTTAATTTAGCATTGATTTTACTATAACGATCATTTTAACCATCCATAGCCAATGAATACCGTGACCTTAGCAGCATCAAAGTTTGTCACTTTCGGGTATGTGATTGATTGAGGTCATAGGGATTTTTTTAAAACAAAAAATGAATTGAAAAATGTTAAATAACTCAATTTTCCTTTATTTGTTTTCCATAAGTTTTGATATAATACTGTTTTAAGAGTAAACTATTATAATGATGACTTATGTATACTAATTACATATACTCCCTACGTAAATAATAATACGTACCTAGCTTAAAGCAAGGTAATCAATAAATTTTCCTTGCCAATAAAACAATGTTTTGATCTATTGCTTCGTAAATATCAACTCTGTGTAATATTACCTCTTCATCGGAGCGAAAGAAATATCTTCCTTGTTCTAGTCGTAGCAACGTACTTCTGATTTTACTAAATAATAGTTTCGCTGTCCGCGAATTAGACGCAATAGTTAAACAATCGAGTTGTTCACATAATATCACTGTCACTGTCACTGGACAGGAAATCTGTTAAGCAAGCTAAAACATTATGAACATTAAAATTTAGAGCCCGCGTCTCTAAAATAATTCTGACCTCATCTACCACTTTACGTGCTTACTAAAATATAAAATGCCTAAAGGCGGCTCCTGTACACAAGCTCAACACATAACATAAAAATAACTATACATACAACTGATACCAAACTTGATTTCTCTCCAAATACTTATTTGTTTAAGTGTAGTTGTTGTTTACTTAAAACAAATGCCATATTTTTTAAATCATAAAGAGTCATAAGTGCTAGGAAATTAAAGTTATTTTTCAAACTCCTCAGTAACATCACATTTCTGCAACTCACAATAATAGAGTTCTAAATTATTAGAATATAAACTGAATGACAGCTACGTTATTTTTATTGTAGGGTGTGTCCTAACTTACCTACAACGGAAGGAACCATACAAGGAATATCAAATATTCAAAAAAAATAAAACGCAAAGAAGATATTAACGTTTTTTTATCTTTGTCACGTTTATTGATACTGGTATTTACGTTGTTTCGATTACACTAAGCGTGACCGTAGCTAGTGACTAACGAAATACGAGTAACAACCGTAAACCAGTACTTATGCAACGTAATAGTACATTATGATACAAGTGTGCTCTGTTAGCCATTACACTCGATGCAGAATTATGAGTGCGAGCCGCAGGCGAACGCGATAAAAGAGCCGAGAGTGTAATGATCAATGAATGCACACACGTTTCATACGACGTTTTTCAACACACTTGCAAGGAGAAATATAGATTTTACGTACCTATCTAATACAATAATACTAACAAGCTAAGTTGGTTATTTTGATAAGTATTTGTGAAAAATGGCGCTTGCGTTTCTTTTTTCGCGCGCCGTGCCTGTGGTTAGCTATGAATCACCAAAGGGCAAACACGCTAATATTAAAAAAAAACTGAATATTTATGTGTTTATAACACAAATTAATTAATGTTAATTTGTTGATAAAAATAAATTATTTAATGAAATGAAGTGTTTATTTATCATATTTTAATTAACACAGTTTATAAGGTCGTAAAATCATACAGCCTTGTACTTCGACTAAACAATATTCAGTTGTGAGCCTTTATTCTTTCTTTGGCGGACTTAATATTATGGCTTCTCTTTTACGCGGGAGTGAACAGGCTAGAACATTTAAAAAAAAAACCTAATAGGTGTATAAATAAGTGTATATTATGGTTTTTTATTATTCTAGCCAATAAAAATGGTTTTATTTTGTTATTCACATAATTAAATTCCTTAAATAAAATAGTAATATTAAGAATTTTACAAAAAATATCAAGGCTGTATACAGTAGTTCCGTTGCCATCAAGTACGATAAGGATTAAAAAAGAATTCATGAAAATGTAGAAAGAATTTAAAGAAAATCTTAATTCGATTTTTGAATTATTTTTGTTCCCTAGGTAAATAATCTACTATTATATCTTTATCGACCTATAACTTTTTTTGGTGTACTTCTTGCGGAAATGTTGTTATTGTTATACATTCTACAATATTAGCCCTTTTCAATAATACATGTTTCATCTTTGTCGGTTCTGGCCAAGTCATAAAGGAAATCTTGGCATTCCCCTTTGAAGGAATGGTTGATGTCAGGTAGTTATATTTTAAAAGTTAACTGATTTATTGGATACAATTTTATTTAACCCATACTACATGGTGCAATTTTACCTTTGCACCGAACATACCTACTTATTTTTTGTTGTCTACGACATACAATGCGTCTCGTCTTCCGTAGTATGAAGCTTCTGCTAGGTTTCATTATTGTTCGTTTTTTTTTAAATAACTGAAATAAAATGCTTCTTCTGCTTTTTATAAATTTTACTGTTGATCAGGTTAGATGAAAATAATCTTATACTGTAACGAGTATTTAATCAACATAAAGACCTCCTTTATAATAGACCACTCTACAGGCCGCGTGGTTTAAAATTTAAAGTGTGGTGTCGTGTTTTGTTTTTTATGATTGTCTGGTGAAAATTTAATGAGTTGTCTCCGAATTTCAATCCTGTAAGATTACTTTTAAATGTTATTAAAGAATTGTTACTGAATATTGGTTTTCATTGAGAATAACTCATTACAATACTACGTAAAAACACGCACTAATGACAAGGATTTAAGATATTAGAATTACTTAATCAATTGTATAGATTTACGCAGCGGCAGATTTTAAAAAGAACCGTATCCATGCGCCGACTTCTAGTAAGCGTTTAACGTCCACGTATTTGATTACATAAGTAAAAAAAAAAAATTTTTTGTTTTCTGTTTTATTGCTTGAATTCTGATTCCTAAACATAAACATAACATCACGCCTGTATTCCCGAAGGGTTGGGCAGAGGTGTATAGTAACACCCACATTTCGCCGTAATGTTTAAGTTCCATGTAATAGGGGGCGAGCCTATTGCCATCAACCGGGCACATATCCAAACTCCGGGCTGCTACTGACGAATTTCATATGGAAAAACCCAATAACACTGCCCGATCTGGGAATCGAAACCAAGACCTCACCATCATCAGTCGCGCTTGCCGCCGTTAGACCAACGAGGCATTCTGATTCTAGACATCAAAAAACACTTGAATTTCCATTTCCTGCTTTTAAAGTTTGCTTTTGTCTGATTTATGTCGATAAGTAAGTTTTAAAGATTTTAATTGATTTTATGAGCAACAGATCGTAGCACTTTGATCAACCCGATAGCAATTGCATATATATATATTTGTGAAGGGCACAGTAGTGAGTGTTTACTCGTCTATTACAGCTGTAACAACTGGTAACAACCGCCCTTGTGTATTACGAAGTTAAAAAATGGCAACAAGACCGTGTAAACAGGATGTTGATTCATTCTGTTTTATTCGCAGTGAATTTATTAAAGTAAGAAGCAAAAAATTTGCTTAAGCAACAAAGAAGGTTTGCTAAAAACTTTTAATATATAAGAAGAATATATAAAAAACAGTAAGATTCTTCAAAATTCGAAAAATTGCTCTAATTTTTACAGAATTTTTATAATTTGATCAGAAAACATTTTTTTTTCTTTATTTGTAACACAGGAGAAACCAAAATTTCACATGCAGAAGCCAGACCCAAAAATCTTGTAGACCGGTGTTATATTTCTCTGTTTACTTATATAATAAACTCAGTTTAAAAATAAACTGATGTATACGCTCCTTTATTTTAATTTACGTTACTATATTACTATCAGGTAATACAGTGGACTTTATTGATGACAAATTTCCGTCATTGATTAAGATAATTTTTCGGTAATAAATAGTGTAGATTTTCTAATCGAGTTAAGTCTACTGTTGGCCTGCATCATGAAGCTCCTAGTAGTTCTCACGGCTTTCGTTGCGTGTAAGTCCCTTTTGAAAATATTAAAATGGCTGTGGAATTAACATCGATTCTCATATTTAAGTTACAGCTGCAATATATTCAAATGTTTCTTAAGTATAATATTTGTTTATTTACAGTGTGCGCTGGAAATACCATCCCCACTATCCCTGGAGATAATAGCCACTATGTGGAAGGGGAGAGTCGCTACATCTGGATGCCTGATGGTGAAGGCAAACCACAACTGGTAGACTTGCAGGAGCCCGTCGATCATGGACTATTGAGAACTCGTAATGGAGCTAATAACCAGTATTGGTTGTACACCAGGTTTGTTATAATAAGTTAATTCGTCAAGTATTTATAACTTTAAAATGTATCAAAGTGCATATATCTCAAATCTTAAAAAAAATATAAACTTGTGTTTTTATTCTCTATTCTCAGATTAAACCCGAACAATCCTCAAATCATTGTAAATGGCAATGCTGACACCATCTGGAATTCCAACTACCACGCCAATCGTCCCATTAAAGTCATCGTTCACGGGTGGAACAACAACGGAAATTCTCAGATGAACCCCCTCATCACGTCCGCCTTCCTCGCTGTTCAGGACGCTAATGTCATCGTTGTTGACTGGAACGCTCTCGCTAACTCCAACTACTTGACTGCCGCTTATGGAGTCCCCGGTGTTGGACAGCACCTTGGAAATTTCCTCATCTGGCTCATCAACACCGCTGGTGGCAACTGGAATAACGTCCACTTGGTTGGCTTCAGTTTGGGTGCTCACGTTGTGGGCAACGCCGGACGCGCTGCTAGTGGTCGTGCCATGCGTGTTACTGGTTAGTAATTTATCAATCTTAGGGCCGATTTTACCAAAGTTGGATAACTTTTATCTGAGGAATAAAGACGTTTTGACAGCTTTTTTATAGGAAATCTGTCAAAACGTCCAACTAATTTCTTAGATAAAAGCTATCCATCGTTGGTAAAATCGGGCCTTAGTGGATTTCTAGGGTCCATTCTAAGATTTTATATTCTTCACTTTGTTCAGGTTTTACACCTTGAGAGTTTAGATTATGCTAAATGAATAAAATGTTTTAGGTCTGGACCCGGCTGGTCCTCTGTGGGGAGGAAACGGCAATGCTCTGAACCGGAATGACGGCCAATACGTTGAAGCTATCCACACGGACGGTGGACTTCTAGGCATCTTCGACCCGATTGCAGATGCGAACTTTTACCCCAACGGTGGAAGGAACCCTCAGCCCGGTTGCTGGATCAGTACTTGCTCTCACGGTCGTGCACCAGAACTATTCGCCGCCACCGTCGTCTTCAACCACTTGGTCGGCAGACAGTGCAGTAACGTTTGGGAAGCTGAGCTTTCTAATTGCTGGGGCGAGACTCTGAACATGGGCAACAGCGTTTTAACCAAGAGCGGGTAATTATTTTGATGCATGCTTAATTTTGGAACCATTACTTAAGAAACAATTGCAGACATAATTACTACAGGAAGAGCGATATTAAATTAATCAATGACTGAATTAATGGTTATAGATACTACAAGATTACTCGGAAAGGGGGTACTAAGCCGAAAAGGCATTAAAGTACCCATAATAATGGATAACTTTTGTTCTACAACTTTTCCCAAAAGTCAAGTTCAAGAGAAATAGCTGTTCAAAGATTTCATAAAAGATACGCTAAGTTCTATCTATCCTCAGCTATGATCAGACGTGTTTACATTTTACGTCATATTTGGGTTCACAGGTTAGAAACTCGGTTTTCTGAATTCATAACTAAAGCATAGATGAAGAATATTTGAAAAAACTAAAATAAAAATAATTTTTCATGGTAAAAAAATTAATCAAATTTTTAATTTTAACACTATCTTTAAAACAATCATTGGTGATACATTAAGTGGCCTGCGGCTTAGTAACCCCTTTCCGACTAACCTTGTATAGACCAGGGGTGGACAACCAGTCGATCGCGATCGACCGGTCGATCACGGCTCTTAATCCAGTCGATCATGGCAAGGCAAAGAAAAATATTATTTTAGTAAGTTGAATGAAGAGGTACTGATTATGTAATTGGTAGATCACACAGAGTCTACTCAATAAACAGTAGATCTTGGGTCGAATCAAGTTGGCCACCCCTGCTATACCTATAGACTGTTGCATCAGACGATCTTGAGACAATTTTGGGCGCCGCACTGATCGGAAGTTATTTCTAATTACCGTGTTCTGATGAAACATATGTTTAAAGACTTTTTGTAATAAGTTTTTGTAATATCCTTGTAACAACTTTTCTTTACTATTGCATTCTATATTTTATTTTTTGTTTCAGAACCGGTCTCTTCGGTCTCTTAACTGGGAACACCTGGCCTTTCTAAACCAAATTTAGATTGCTATGAATACCAATTTTTTTTTTAAGTCCAAATAACTGATATCTTCGATCTACAGATGTTACATATTTTATTACAATTAAATGTAAATATTTTGTTTACACTGTAATTTTATTTTTTCTTTTACTGTCTTGATCTAGTAAACCTTAATTTAGGTAAATGCACTTCTAATTCTCGCAGATCCTAAAAAAAAATACGGTGAATTCAGAATAGCAATCCTTTATATTCTTCATTGTGATTAATTTGATAATTCATTTCTGAATATTTTTTAAACACAATTGATTTATCTGTAACAAAAATTTTTTTTAGAAAATATCTTGTCGTAGGTACTTGCAAGATTTGGTACTTGTTTAAAAATGTTTGAAAAATTAACACGTGCGTGCATACAATTTAAAAGATAATGAAATTTCGATAAGGTGAATTATTTTTTATCAAAACCGCCGCCCACCCTGATTGAAAAATCCCTATAGGATATAATCTTGTGGACGTCACAGTATTTTACAAGATAAAAAGGGAAATACGCAAGGTCAGATAAAAATCATGTGAATAGCGCCTAATTTATCAAATTATAATAATACAGATTAAATAAGATTAATCGAACACAATATTATGACGTAGTGGCAATTTATTATTTTTATCTGGCTTCATTGTGATTTATTTTAGATTATTAACAATTCAACCTCAATCTCATCAAGAATGTTTCGAGATCTTTGATATTGGTCTTGATTAGTAAAAAAACATAATTAAGTATCGAATATTAGTAGTATTATAAAATAACAATAAATATACAGAAGGGAAAGTACCTACCTTAAATAAAGAAGATAGCTAATTTTACTCGAAGGAAACTTAATCTAATTTTAAAAAGTGATAAAAATTGCTTTCTTATATTTAAAGCAAAATCGCTTCGACAGAAATGTATCTAACTAATGTAAAACTGACAAAAATTGAAAGAAGTATGCTTAGGTGGTTTGGTCATGTTGAGAGAATGAGTGAACGACGTTTAACAAAAGGAATTTATAAGGCGGATGTCAATGGAAACGCCGCTACAGGACGTCCTAGAAGGACATACATCGATGTTATTGGTGATATTCGTCACATAAGACAGGTGCGTAGTACTCTCAACCGGCGTGCATGTATGACAAGATGAATGCGGATGAACCGAAAGGAGTATGTAAGGCAAAGAGTATAGTAATATATAGGGATGTAAGGGTCGAAACATGTGGCGTTCTATAGTTTCTGACTACCCCCATGGGAGAAAGGCGTGAGTTTATGTATGTAATGTAAAAGTAAATTCATTGTCTTCAAACGCTGCCCTTGCGTTTTATATTGAGTATAATTGTACTTAAAATTATATTTAATAATACCTAGTGTCAGCTTTTACCTTTTCTTTCTTCAACCATCTTTGTAGAAAGGGAGCAAACAAGCGATGGTCGTGGTGTATTTTGGCCGATCGTCTCAAACTAACGATACAGGCAATACTGATAGTCACCATACATCCGAACCCCGTGAACCACAAGTACGAGATCCGGTACAAGTAGGGCACTTCACTGAAACAACACGTCAGACCTTTGATTTTTGTTTTCAAATCAATCTTCTTTTTCTTTCTGTAAGTATGCATATATTCCTAGTATCTATAAAAGGAGAAATTGACTGACTGTAAGGTCTATCAATGCAACAACCTAAACCGCTGGGGTTTAAAACTTGAAATTAGTAGTAATTACTTTTTATGACGTAGACGTGCACTAAGGAAGGATTTTTGGAAATTCCACCCTTAAGGGTGTGAAATGGTATGTAAATACTCATTCCGCGGGGTTATAATCTTGAAGTTTGGCACAAAAACTCTTCAAAATAAATTATAAAAGACGGGAATTTTGATTTTTAAATCTACCTCTAAAAGGGGTGTGTCGGGGTGTTAACGTTTGTAGAGTAGAAATTTATTGCGTGGCCTGATTGAAATATAAATTAGTACAAATAATATTTGCAGGAAATTACGTATCTTAGGATTTCCAAAATTATGTCTCTAAGATGGTGAAAAGGGGACAAAAGATAAAAAGTTTATCGTTGAAAACGTAGTATTTCATAGGCATAGAAACACTGAGGCCTAACTAACTAAACGTCATTTTATCAAAGTCATTGAAGAAAATTCTTATAATTAAACGTGATTTTCAGAGTAATCGTATTTAATTACTATGCTACAATCTTACGACGTTAAAAGAGATAACTCGTTGTGAATTTCATAAGCCAATGTTTTGCAAATGAGATCATTATCGATATCGCAATCATTAATAAGTAGCATTAATAGGGGTCTTTATTTACGTATCGGCAGTAAAAGGATACAATTCTCTTCTTCTAACTGGCACAAATTCATTAAAACTATTTGGTTTTATAGAACACACCCTACAATGTTAGTCGGAAAGGAAGTTCTAACTCGAAAGGTAGTAGTACCTCCAATAATGAATAACTGTTCCTCTGTAACTGTCCCCAAAAGTAAATACTTTTAGAGAAATTGCTGTTAAAACATTTCATAAAAAATATGCAACTAACTAATAACTCATTACAGTATCATCACCTGTGTTTACATTTTAGGTCACGGATTTATATTTATTTTCCATTTTCTGAATACGTAATTAAATCAGGGCTGTCGTTTTTATAATAATATTTTTGTTTAAGAATACTTAGGTTCTCTAGATATCCTAAACATTTTTTTAAATTTGCTTAAATAGTCATCAGTGATTCTTAAAATTACTTGCGGCTAATGGCCAAATACTCAAACGTTATGTAGGTACTCAATTTAAGGTTGCCGTTAAGTCTAATGCTGTCACTTTCACTTTAAGGCGAAGTGACAGTGACATCACTAAATTAAAGGCAACTTAAAATTGGGTAGCGTTCGAGTATTTGGCCAATAGTAGTCTCTTTCCGACTAATCTTGTATAGCTGACTTCAGGGTTCATTTTTTCTTATCTCATTTATGTTTACAAAAATAAATTGGAGAAGATTTTGGCGAAAGGCGAACTCAGCGAAAACTGAGGTCTTCAGTAGCCTCGATAGCCTTTCGATCAAGATGATCCCATTACGTCATGGTTACTCTAATTAAAACACTAACCTTTCTGCATCCGAAATATTATGCATAGTTTGATCGAAGTCATAGGTGCAGTTGTGTGTGAACCTTTGTTTTTCGTTGAACTTCAACAGTCCCTTCGCTTGAGCAAGCTGTGACTGCGCCGCGATCCACCACGCTGATGACAAACCTATGATACCTCCACTCAATGCACTCTAAAACCATATTTATTTATAACTATATTTATTTATAAATAGGTACTTTGCAAATGAAGCTAATAAAAACAATAATTTCATAATATTTTATTAAAATTTTAAGAATTTGTCTAAAAAGTAAGGTGAAGGTTACTAAATATTATATGCAACTGTTTATGAAATGTACACTCGACGGCAAAACTGACTATAATTTCCAGTATTTGCTGACCTTTCATTGTACGAAATTTGTGTAAACTAGAAAAGTATAGGTTGACATGTCGTCGTGTGTTTTGTAAACTATAATTAATGTAGAACCAACTTACCGTAGAGTCAATAAAAGGCAAAAACATTCCCATGAGGAACACTGCAGCCAAAGGTCCCATCGATGCTGACGACAGACTCATTGTGAGCTGCAGAACTGATCCCAGCATTTCGACTACATACACTAAACCTGCATAATATATATTACTTTATGGACGGTGATAACTAATCAAATGATAAAAATTTATTCCAGGCGAAAATTTCTTCAAAAATTGTAAATGGCCTTCACATGGTAGGACCTCGTCATACAAGCTGTTAAAAGATTAACTCTTAGAATATTGTGGGGTTACTCGCTATCGGAAACCGAACAACTTTCATAGAACAACTCTTCGAAATTTGCTTTTTGTTTACTACTTTCCATACAAGTAAAATATTATTTTTTTTTGGAAATTATTTTATTTGGGTGTTTGTGCATGTGAAGATTTGTGTCTGTATACGCACCCACGATACAGGAGTTATCGTAGTGTGGGGCAATGAGTTTTTTTTTAAAGAAATGAAAAGAATCGATTTGATTTGTATGGAAAACAAAAATACGCGAAAAGTTGTTCTACGAAAGTTGTTCAGTTTCCGATACCGAATAACCCCACAAAATTCTTAGAGTTAATTTTTAACACCTTGTATAATGATATAAATTATTCATGCATTAAAAATAGATACGTGAACATCAGTTCCCAAAAAAGCTCGAACAAACAATAGACCTTACATACCAACACAAATTATTCCAAGGACAACCACCACAGATCGGATCAATATTTGCGTTTGCCTGTGAGTCAACTCTTTGAAGAACGGTTTCCAGAAATCTTCTAACACGACAGCAGCCATTGAATTCAGACCAGTTGATAGGGAGCTGAAAATGGGATATTGAATAACTTTCCAGTACTTAGAGGGAAAGATGACTGGAGTGAATTGGACACGGAAGACGGAGAACCGGGTGTTACATGAGCTATCAAGTCTAGTGCAATATTATAATGAATAAAAAATATATAAGCCTGAATGCCCGACTGGGATCATCAATCCGTAAGTGATGGCCCATGCTTTAAATAGCCGAAAGAACTTGAAACCTAGATGGTTACGCAAAATATCATTATTTTTAAGTCTCCGTTTCGCAGAAATCTGTTAAAAAGAGCTAAACTCATGCAGAAAACTGTAAAAGACTCAAAAGTCAATTCTTTTATTTCGGTTTCAGAACCACGTGTAGGCTTGTTTTTGTTTAAACACACGCTCTATCTTTACATAGTATAAAACAAAGTCGCTCCCGCTGTCTGCACGCTTAGATCTTTTAAACTACGCACCGGATTTTAATGCAGTTTTCAGCAATAGATAGAGTGATTCAAGAGGATGGTTTATATGCCCCACATTAGTATCTACATTGCATCCGTGCGAAGCCGGGGTGGGTCGCTAGTTTTTTTATAAATGGACTTACCTTAAAGCAGCACTGAATACTCCAGCCACAAATATCCCCGGCATGCCGTGCCAATCTCCCAACACATCCATGACCAACAGTGGCAGTAGCTGATCTTTAGCTAAAGCCAACTTGGAGTCTAAAGGATCACAGTCATGGTATCTAGCGAAAGCTAACAAACCACTGTACCCGCATATTAATACAATAAAAACGACACCGCATAGAAAACCCCAGATAGCCCTGAAAATAAAAAAAGATCTTGCATTTGGAATTCTACAAATCAATAAAAGATTAAATTCAAGACTTTAATTGCCACGTTTCAAGATTCCTATGGAGACTGAAAGAAGATACTCCCTAGTTAATCTTTTTAATTCAGCTTATATTTTTACTACTCTTAACATAAGCGTATACCCGTCCTTCAGATAAACCATCGATTGTGAAACTGGCCCTAAGCCCAGTCGTAGACGGGGGCGCAGGCCGCGCAGGCAACACAGTTCACACTTTTACATCCTATACAGTGGGCAACCCGGGAGATGCCCAACATCAAAAGCTTTGCCCAACTGTGTGTTGCCTGCGTGGCATGCACCGCCATATACACCTGGGCTTAGGACCTGTTTCACAATCAATGGTTTATTCTTGACTGAGAGATAAAGACAGTTTTTCCTAAGACAATCTGTCAAATTGCTATATTTTTTTCTCAGTTAAGAATTATCGTAAATAATCTATCTAAATGGTTATCCGACGATTATGAAACAAGTCCTTACAGATGTAGATGTCTACTATATAACATAATCCTATCGCATTAACCGCAGCAATTTAACGTTCTCTAGAAGAAAACCGCCATCGTCCAATGTATTCGCATGACGTCATTTCATTAGTGGATGACGACAAACAACGACATAAAGGTAAAGGTATCTTAGCCGGACTCAATGAAAAACCCTTAATAATCGTTTGGGTAATGAAATTACTTGGTGTTAACAAAAAACATATTGATTCAAAAACAAAGAAAAATATTGTAATAAGTTATTTGTGCTAACCTCTTCGATGATTTGAGTTCGGGCAGCGACAGGAACCTTTGCATCATAGATTGGTTCACAGCTATATTGCCGATCCAGTAAAACGTAGACCCGATAGAGACTGACCATATCGAATGTCTTTCTGTTAAATCTAGGCTGAAACTGAATTTGAAAACATGTATGTACTTATGAGGTTCTCGGAAAAAATAGCCCAGGTCTTCCTACCAGGTGTGATGAAAGGCGACTAAAGGTGGTACTACACCAATCGACCGACGTAGATCGATCGGTGCGGTAGCTTTGGCTGATCGACCGATACTGTTCGACTAACCAATCGATCGATTGCCGATCGATGGCATCGGTCGACGTTGATCGATTAACCCCGGCTATAATCCATTCTACCATCGATCGATCGTCGATCGACTATGGATCAATTGGTCTGGTAGGAACTATCGACCGACGTTGATTAATCCATTCTACCATCGATCGATGCCGTCGATCGACGATCGATCGATTGATTTGGTAACACCCTAAGGGAAGTCAATAGCACGAACAGCAGCCTCGCATCTGCTAAGATTGCTGCTATTATGATCTCTAAAAGTATTAAAAGTTGTGGAATTGTTAATTTATGTTATATTTTATAATTTTATTGTTTCTTTCTAAATTTCAAAATAGTTTTGTAGTCCAATCAGTATTACATTTTGTTAATTTGAATAATACATGTTTATATTTATAATGCATACTTTGGTCTTCTATAATTGAGGAAACACAGAGCTAGTTTACTGTTAGTTTATAAGTTGAATGTATTGTGTATTCCTTGCTGAAGATCCTTAATAAATAAATAAATCATGAAAATGCGATCTGTCTGGTATGCGTGGTGACTATGGCAATTTTCGCTTCGATCGTTCCTTCTAGCTATCATTGGGAGATGATGATCATCATGGTAATCTATGTTAAATAACATTTCGTATGTATTTCAGCTATGAATTTAAGCTCATATAAACTTTATAAACATAACATCACGCCTGTATTCCCCGGAGGGTTGGGCAGAGGTGTATAGTAACACCCTTATTCCGCCGTCATGTTTAAGTCCCATGTAAGGGCGAGCCTATTGCCATCAACCGGGTACAAATCCAAACTCCGGGCTGCTACTGAGGAATTCCACACGGAAAAACCCAATAACACTTTGCCCGACCTGGGGATCGAACCCAGGACCTCACGATCAGCAGTCGCGCTTGCCACTACTAGACCAACGAGGCAGTTGTAAACTTTATAATCTAAGTGTATACAACAACCGGACTGTTTTTTAAATTATTTAGCCATGAAACTTTTCGGTAATTGAGCTACCATATTCCAAACATTTTATCTATTCCTGAAAAAAGGCGGCAATACCATGAAGTTCAATAAAACATTCTGCCTAGCCTGTTCCCAACTATGTTGGGGTCAGCTTCCAATCTAACCAGAAGCGACTGAATACAAGTATTTTACACGGAACGACTGCCATCAGACCTCCGCAACCCAGTTACTGGGCAATTCCGTTATCCTAAGGTTAGACCGGTAAGTTCAATAAAACATTACGGTGGAAATTCCAGTCGTCCCGTATTCCAATTCCTTCGGATCACCTCTTCGAAACCGCCAACGATTATTGTGCCCTTAACAATGACCAGAATCATAGCTCCTATCATCACTATAGTCTGAATAACATCAGTCCAAACAACTGCTTTTAATCCACCCTGAAAAGAAACAAAACGAAAATGTTAAAAACTTATACAGTGGAATCCGTTTATTACGACTTCACTTATAAAGACCAGCCGCTTATAGCGACTTAAGAACACCCTTTAGTTAGGTTTTTAACCCCCGACGCAAAAAGAGGGGTGTTATAAGTTTGACCGCTATGTGTGTCTGTCTGTCTGTCTGTCTGTCTGTCTGTCTGTGTGTGTGTCTGTCTGTGGCACCGTAGCTCTTAAACGGGTGAACCGATTTGAGTGCGATTTTTTTTGTTTGAAAGCTGGTTTTCTAGCAAGTGATCTTAGACATGTTTTATTAAAATCGGTTCAGCCATTTCAAGGTTATCAGCTGTTTTGTTAGCTGCGGTAGGGTTCTTAGACGCATAATGTGTATTACTTTACTTTCAACCATAGTACGTGTGAAATAAAATTTGAAACACTCATGTATGCTATATATCTATGTAAGATTATGAAATTCTTGGTCTGATGCTGCAGCCAGGATAACCAGTGCACTAGTACACTCTTGAAAAAATAATAGCAGATATGTCGCGTTTGGATTCGTTTTGATCAGTACCTATTTGATTGCCAAAAGTAAGTTTAATTTTTTTAACTTAATACTAAGTTTAAAAAGTTTAAAATAAAAATTAAATATTAAATTTAAAAAACCCCCGACGCAAAAAAAACTAACTTTTAAAAAGTCAAAAATAATAGTATCGTTGAGCCATCAAATTCGATTAAGTAACACCTATATATTTTAATTACAGAAATTGATGGATGGCACGATAAGGTTTGCTCGTTGAAATGGCGATATAATATCACTATCTCTAGCAGTGCGATATATTTGTATTTATGTATTTGTATTATAACATTTGCTACATAATTAAAAATACTAAATTAACGACTCGAGTAAAATAAGTTATGTTGTCATGGTTACGTTGCAACTTTGCAATATTTTATTTACTTATATATTTCCAGAGGAAGCAGCGATAGCCTAGCGGTTGAACGCTTGCCTTCCATGCAGCAGGGTCTGAGTTCAAACCCGGCCCGTATCTCTGACTTTTCGAATTCATGTGCGAATCAGAATTTGGTTATCACTTGTGTTAACGGTGGAGGAAAAACATCGTGAGGAAACCTGCACACCTGGTCTCCATAAAGGCCTCGATGGTGTGTGTAGTCTACCAACAAGGCTAGCGTGGTGGACTAAGGCCTAAACCCTTTTCTGAAAAGAGGCCCGTGGCCAGCAGTAGGACAGTAATGGGCTGATTATGTTATGTATTTCCAGAGTCACATAATCTTCTTAACATAGTATAATACAAAGTCGCTCCCGCTGTCTGTACACTTAGATTTTTTAAACTACGCAACCGATTTTAATGCAGTTTTCAGCAAGATAGAGTGATTCAAGAGGAAGGTTTATATGTCCCACATTAGTATCTACATTGCACTCGTGCGAAGCCGGGGCGGGTCGCTAGTCTACAATAAATACTTAAAATGGAAAAGTTGCTTACCAACGACGTATAAAATATGCACACAAAGCATACTACTGGAGTAGTGATATGAATATTGACACCGGTCACTGTAAAAATAATGTACAATAAATTTAAACCGTTTTAAATAAAGCAGGTACTAATTAAAAACCGTTAATTTTTATTACACGTACCTTGATTAAAAGCTAAAGCTGGTACATAAATCACGATAGGAAGCCAGGCCATCTACAAACGCAAAAAAAAAACATTAGAATGAATGAACTATTGTTATGAAACATATCAATACTTACATTAATTATTTACATTATAATAATAACTCACCAAGTAGACGGTAAAAAGCACAGACCCAAACACCCTCAAGCGTTTATCGTAACGAAGCTCCAAGTACTGAAACAACACTGCTAATTAAGTAAGTACCTATATCATAAATCCCATAAACTAGGTAGGTATCATTCGATATCATTCTTAACCATTGGCAGTCAAGTTCTATACAACATTTAGTACGTATTTCTATTAAATTTTTAACTTACTTTATTCCTTCAGGATGTAAGTATAGCAACATAATAATAGAAAACATAAGTAATTCTTTCTTCTAACAATCGATATTTCTTTCTTATTACAATAATAATTTGGGTTTAACTCAAAGACTAGTAGGTAGGTATACCAACAAATAATAAAATATAATAAAAATATTCGAAGCAAAACAAGCTGTACTTAGGTAACTTTCGCGTTACCTACGCGTTTTACCGCCACTTTTAGGACTGTCAAAAATTAAAAGCATTGTTTAATTTATTCTTCTTTTTTTATAGCATCCTATGTATCGATTGTTCAACTGCCATCATTATTAAATCGAGTTTAAATTTTACATCGAATTAAAAATGTATTAATTATTATTAAATTAATTGTATTTAACAATTTCTATATAATATTTTTTCCTTACCTCATAAGCTGAAGTGAGTTTCAATTCATGGAGTATTGGTAAAAAGGTATACGAAACTATTATTGACATCATTAGAGCACCAATCAAAGCAAACACATAAGATGTTCCGTAAATGTATAACTCTGTTGGTGTGCCTAATAGAGAAATCCCTGAAATAAAACTAGAAAAGAAAATTATACACACTTAAAATCTGTAGATAAGTGGAATGGATTTAAACGAAATTTCGTTTGCCAAATTACGGTTTTTAAACCTGAGGCTGCATGCAAAAAACATCTTTCTTTATCATGCAATAATGTTAAAAGGATTGAAAGAGACTCGATTATGTATCATGTAACACAAAAAAGTAAAACGATACGATACGCTACCTTGGAATTAGAACACATTCATTTATGCAGTATTTTAAACTATACTATATATAAAAGGAGAAGCTGACTGACTGACTGATCTATCAACGCACAGCCTAAACCGCTGGGGTTAGAAACTGGAATTTTTGACAGTAGGTACCTTTTATGACGTAGGCATCCACTAAGGAAGGATTTTTCAAAATTCCTCCCCTAAGGGGGTGAAAAAAAACAGGCAAGCGAAGCTGCGGGCAAAAGCTAGTTTTAAATAATTTACCTTGCTACTAATGAGAAGCACACTGGCAGTAACTTCATATTTCGCCCACCCATCAAATAATCTTGAGTAGAACTCTGTTTCTTGATGAATCCAAAATAAACTCCGATTCCACCACATATCGTTAACATAAAAATAAACAGTATGTAATCAAACCAAGCAAAATGTTGTAACGACAGTCTGACTGCAGAAACGTGTAATTTTTCTTCAGACATTTTTGTAGCCTTTCAGATTCTCTATAATTTAAAGTCTATCCTTTTTACTTTATTTATTTATTTATGATAAAAACACTCTTATACACAGTCTGAAGATACATCTCAGTGTCAAAGTGAGAATGATTGTAAAAGCAATTTTACAATTGCCGCCCGCGATTTTCCGTGAGGGGCTATTTTTGTCCCAATTGATCATTTCCTGCGCTCGTCTAAAATAGACCTTAACTCATCTTCAAAGGATACTGTTGCCACTTGGCATTTACCATATACATAAACTGTTATTCCTATGAATTGAATAATACTGATAAGTACCTAAACATGATTACTTACCTATATATTTTTATATTAGGTAGACACCTGTAATACCTACTGACGATAATTAATTCTGGCTCCTTGATGGTGTCAGTATGTACTCTCATTTTTAAGCTTCATTCATTTCGATATCATTTCATTCATTTCTCTTCATTCATTTCGATATATTCATGTAATAATTTTTATTTTATTAACCAAAAAGATTGCTTTATGTAATTTAAAAATACACGCAGCGTAGGCATAAAACAATAACAAAGCCATTCTCATTAAAATAAATAAATTAAAAAAACAATTATTAATGGCATCCCATAACTATTTCGACCTGAAATGGCCAGCAACTGCTGCATTATAGAAAACTAAAGAAATAAAAAGCAAGTAAATAGGTTACAAGTAAAAATGCCAAAACACAGGCCTACAATATCCAATAAATTATTTAAATAAACTTTGAAAACAATGAAGTCAGGTATTTTTAAACAGAAACAAAACAAGTAAAGATCTAAGTAAATGTTATTTTCTATTGGAATCGCAGGCACTGTAATGAAATAAGGAACAATTTTAAGAAAACTGTAATTATTAACGAATCTTGCCGGGGAGTTGTGCTACGGTCTCACTCATTAGGTACTGTACATCATTATTATCTTAATAACTTGGAGCCCAAATGAATAAAACATGAATTTGGAATAAATAAGAAACTAATAGATATTTTCTTCTCAAGCGATTTATTAAATAAATATTATAGTTATTACAAAATTAGCTAACTTCTTCGGTTTCGGTGATTGGTTTCATGTTTATTGAGGTAGAATTGATGTGGCAGGCTTCCTGCAACAAAATCACATTTATTTAATTTATCCAACTCCTTTTGAGTCAAAACGTTTTTATTGGTCTTCTGTAACCTTGAAATGTTCCTTTAATAATTATGACCTGTGGAATTGCGTATTTGTCATTGTCGCAATGTGGCCAAGGAATTCGTGCTTTTTATGTTTCGACTTCATACCCATCCTCGTCTTAGTTTAGTGGCCAAAAATCGTGTACATATTATGTACCTTATGGTATGGGTAGGAAAAAAGTGAAGACATAGATGACGGCTGTTAGAGATGTATGGAAGAAAAAGACACCCTATGTCGACTCCAAACATATTGTAATAAGGGCACGAGGATAAGTGATGATTATGCTCGTAATTCTAAAAGAATAGCAAACATTCCGTTAAAAGTGCTAACCAACCTTATTCTGTCCATAAGCACTTATGAACGGTTCGTCAGTTGGGTGAGGGGGTTCCTTGTACAGTCTCCTCAGCTGAGGAGCCAGCAGGCACGGCGCGGGCGGCAGGTGCGGGGTGCCGCGTGCCCGGTTGATGCGAGATACGACTGCGCCCACGCATATGCTAACCATCGCGCCGGTCAAAGTGTACCACATGTATGATACGCGGAGGACTGGGTTCACCTCCTCACTGGAAAAATATTACTATGATACTAAGACCAAATAGGATTTAAATCCAGGATGGTTTAAAATTTTTATTCGAGTGAGAGGGACAAATAAATAGATTAGTTTTACTACAAATGTACTAACGGAAATATTGGGCTACCTATTTAGAGAGTGCAGAGCCTGTCCTCTCGTACCAGCCTCCTGATTCAGAACGTTTCGATGAGTCAGTCGTGAGCCAATTCAATATGTTATCTCGTTGTGTCTGCGATTCTCGTAACGAGAAAAAAAGTGATAACAAATGGAATTGTTCTTCAACTGACTTATCGAAAAGTTCTAAATCAGGCGGCTGAAGGACTGTGGTATATAAACTTGTTAGAGACTAGATTCTCATCAGTCCATGATACATCACACTGCGTACAATTTATGTTCAGTAGGTAGTTCCTTAATAAACTCCTTGATTCGTTCGTTATAGTCAGAAGCACACTTACCTAAACACCGGGTCTTCAATGACGTCTTCAACTATAGTGAAGTTGTACGTGCACCCGTCGGTTGACAGAGACTTGTGTGGGTGCACTATTTGACCGCGCGCTATGGCTAGTTGTGACGTCAGACACCACCAGGACATTATTGCGAGACCGCTCACACCGCCTGCTAGTGCCCCCTGGGTGTCCAGACAGAAGATATTAACTTTTGAATTTAATTTGAAGGAATTTGAAACTTGGTCATTTGTCTCCAAAAACTAAACGCACAGGACTAAAATAAACACTGCCATAATGTACTGCAATAGTATTAAAATAAATCTCACCGTAGCATCCACCCACGGCATCAGGATCCCCATGGTGAAGACCCCGAGCTGCGGCCCCATCGTCATAGACTCCAACGTCATGGTCAGCTGTAAGATTGTTCCCATCTTCTCTACTATGAATACTAACGCTGAAATTTTTGGAATTTTAAGTTATTTGATATCTAACCCCGACTTAATTCACATATATGGTTTTTGTTATTAAAATTTGGACACTATTATGCTATAAAATGACTGTTAAATATCAAACTTGCTCTAAGCATCAAAGAATAGAGACGAGATTGTAGCGATAACAATGAGACAGAACTCTCCCTGCAGTCATAAACCCGCTTACCAGAAAAAAATATTTTGTGATTTCTCTATATTTTATGTCCTACTTTCAGTTAGCAGAAAACGATAAAATGTTCATTAATTGACTATAAACAATTGCATGAATGTTGCACAAAGTATTTACCTACACAGAGTGTGCCCAGCAGTATGACGACGCTTCTCATGAGCCAGCTGGCCTGTCTCTCAGTTAGTGCCCTGCTGAAGAACGGCTTGTAGAAATCTTCTAAGACGACGGCCGACATCGAATTCAGACTCGTTGACAATGAACTGGAAATGGTTATTATTATTTATTTCAAGTTCAAAAAATTTTATAAGAGCGACTAGTAAATCAAGACTTACTAGTCACTCTAATGTACAAATAACACGATTTTAAATTTTATAAAAGTATAATAATTTTTTGACTGTGCAACAAACACCTTGTTTATTGAAACTTCTCTAAATAACGTTGTTTTAATCGGGAATAATGAAAAACATTATTCGTTCCATAACATTGTTAAAGATGGAAGCGTTTCCATCATCGACATTCTTTAAGTAGACGTTAGACGGTACAATTTACATAGAATACATTCACAGAATCCTAAAATCTATTGCGTTATTAGTTTTACCTCAACGCTGCACTAAATATGCCAGCAATAAAGACTCCCGGCAAGCCAGGGATATCACCGAGAACATCCATCACTAGAAGTGGAAGCAGTTGATCTTTCGCTTTTGCTAACTGGAAAGGTATTTCAGCAAGATAAATATACAATAGAATTCCTTGCTAAGTCAGGCCAAGATGCGGTAACAAATAAGGAATCTAGAGTTCTTGAATATTGCGCTAATTTTGGAGGTGAAGAAAATCAAATCTACTGAGCTGTACTTACTATTGTAAATGTACATTTGACAAGATAAGATTGAATTTGTTAATCAAATAAGAAATCAGGATCTTATATCAAGCTACACTTAAATGAGAACACATTATTGATGCGGGTCTAGGTGACTCTAACATTACAATCATCCACATATTATAGAAGTGACTATAGGTGCATTTTTAAATTGCAAGATTGGTTCACTACTGTTAGTTCGTAAATCGCTGCTACTCAATCCTGTGCAATTTATAGGAGTCAATTGCGGGAAGTGAGTCATTGGTGTTTGTAGGCTACCAACCCATCATTTATTGTGATCTAACCTAAGACCCCAATGAAAATATAAATGTAGGTCGTTCTTACCTTAGTTTGTAAAGGATCGCAATCGTAAAATCTTGCGTATATCAACAACCCACAGTAAAGGCAGAAGCAATAGAGAAAGGATATACCGATGCAAAATAGGAAAACTGCCCTGCAAACAAATAAATCATAACATAACAACACGCCTGTATTCCCCGAAGGGTAGGGCAGAGGTGTATATAGTAACACCCTCATTTCACTGTTATGTTTAAGTCCTATGTAATAGGGGGCGACCCTATTACCATCAACCGGGCACAAATCCAAACTCCTAGCTACTACTGAGGAATTCCACACGGAAAATCCCAATAATACTTTGCTCGACCTGGGAATCGGACCAGCAGTCATGCTTGCCACCACTAGACCAACGAGGCAGTCAAAGAAATCATTTAAGTTATTTTTCTTCTAAAAACTGTAGTTTGAAGTTTAAGATGCGTTGATGCTTGCCTTTCTTAGTACTACTATTAATTTTCTTTGATTCCGATTTTTTCGAAAATTTTACGATCTCTCAACTGACGATGTATATCAATGCTGTTATAACAATATTTAAACGGCGTTTCGGTCTTCAAATTTACACATGCAGATGTAATATAAAATCTTGTTCAAAAGAATGCAAATACTTGGATTCTGACTTACCATTGAGCGCCCCGTAACGTCGGCAAAGCAAGATATCTTTGTACCATGGTCTGGTTGACGGCGTTAGCTTGAAGCCAATAGATTGTACCTCCAATAACCAGGCTCCATATCGTATGCCTCGCCAGAGGATTTGGATCCCAACTGAGAAATAAATGTTAGTATAAATGGACTAGATTACTTATTGGTCGTTGAACAACTATAATACGTCAAGGCTGATACGTAATGAAAATTTAAAATAACACCATCTCTAACAGGAAAGATCTCAAAGAAGGGGAAATCAGGAACCCTAAAGGAAAATCAATGAGACTGACTGAAACATCGATATTTAAGATGGACTGAACAAAGACGGAAGCGTTACTTACTACTTTCCGCACAATGTCCGCATATAGTGCCTACCGATACCCACGTAAAGTACTACACGTAGTTATTCTCACCCATAAATATTGCACACGAGTAGGTAGAATTTCAGCGAGGTGCAATTCTCCTAGATAAACGTTTCCTTTAAATCAGACCAGAGCCACTGTGGGTGTCTAGTACACAAAGCAATCACGTTGAATTACCCTTCACAGATACAAGGAAAAGTACAGTGAGATATAATAGGAATTTATGTATGTCCTATGTTAGGTGAGATAAATGACATTATTAGTGCACCAGGTCGATATCTATGTAGTTAGTATAATCGTGTTATCAAGTCCTATTATTTCTTCTACCTGATCACTAATAGTTATACTATCATTGTCGTCCTATTGACTTTTCAATATTAATAAAAGAAAAAATATACTCGTCTTTACTTTGTCTTTAGATATGTTCGTTGAATTTATGTCTAGGTGGATGCTAGGAAGGTAAACTAATGAAGATAATTTCATTAGTATTATATCCCTATTCGAAATTTGTCTTTCCATCCCGAGGGCCATGACTATGACTATGCCAGCAGACACAAAAATATACACTGAACTATTTCTAGTTGAACGTAAACATAGTAGGACCGCTGCATAAAGTTTAAATAGATATATAAATAATACTTACTTTGGCATTTCAATCCTTTCACTGTCCATGTTCCTCTGCCAGACGACTCCTATGCCACCTACGTCAATGGTCCCTTTGATTGCGACCAAGGCCATCGCACCAAACATGGCCGTAATTTGGATTACATCCGTCCAAACTACCGCTTGTAATCCACCCTGGATACAAATGTATTAATTGCATGGTTTGATTTCGAACTTCAGTAGCTTTAGAAATAACGCATTTGATATTAGAAGTAGGAGTTACCTACCTCCGTAGGTAAAGATGATCCTAGTTCTATCGATTGATTAAAGAAAAAAATGTAACTATAGAACTTACTGCACTAGTGTAGAATATGCAGACCAAACACACTATTGGAGTGATTACGTGTATGTCCACGCCCGTTACTGTAATGAAATATTTCAGAAAGGTTTTATTTATTTTGTTTAACAAATATTAATAACATTTATCAGGTCTATAGCCAGTCAAGCTCTGTCAGTCAAGATGTTCATATTAAGTAATGTGCTGCTGGACGTTGTGCACGTCCAATTTATTATAAAATTACTTTCGGCATTAACACCTTATTAATATTTATATTTAAAAAATATATGGAGTCTGCCCATTACAACGTATCATACTAGGAATGCAATAGGAACGTATAATTTCACGTGGCAAATAACGCTCAGTTCACTACCTATGCCCAACACAACGGATCAACCGCGGTCTATACCCGTATACAACGCGTATGATGATCGTTGCATTCCCGTTTAGTGTCTGTATCGGCAGTAGTACATTTTCTTTAATTGTATAGGTATTATAATTGTATAAATATTCGTATTTACGGACACAATCTATTAGATTTTTGCCCTCCATTTTATTTGCGCACGTGCATTCGTTCAATAGCCAGCAAATAATTAATATATTAAACAGGATATATATATTAGACAGGAATTATAACGCGGAGCAAACCCGTAGCATACGCGGAACAAACGCGGTTAACGCGGTGCATACCCGTTGCGTGTCAGGCACGGAGCGTTCCGTCACCTGCAAAATATTCTCGCGATGAAAATTTTCCGGTCCGTGCATGACACGCTACGGTGTCGGTCGGTAACGGAACGGTCTAGCGGGTACTGTCTCATAATAATCCATACAAAGTTTTTTTTTTTACCTGTGACGGTACGGTTATGGTCCTAGTATGGTACGGTGTAGTGGGCAGAGCCCATTAATCGTTATCAGTACGTTATTACAGTGGCCCTAAAAGACCACCCTGCGGGACACCATAAAGTTTTAGTTGTGTATTATGAAACTCAATATAAAAGTGAACGATCTGACCGCTGAGAAACATTCATTCCACAAAGTGCAACGACTTATTTCGAATGCTGAACCTGCATATCGTTGGTCGGCAGTGAAAACCACGTATGTGTAAAATACAAATTTTTAAAAGTGAGAAATAACTAACTCCTCCAAAAAAAATGGCTGACAAGTTTGTCATAGATATCTTAGAAGTATTTGAATTGAAAGTTTGTTGAACTAGTGCGTGTATGCCTAGTTTATCAATCTAAAGAGCAAATAAAACGCTTTTGAAGAAAATTTTATTAAGAGTTTTTCACTGCCGAGCGTCGATATAGACCTGAATAATAACGCTATTAGGTACTCATAAGACGAATAATTATGATGTTACCTTGATTAAATGCCAATGCCGGAACATATATGACAATCGGTAGCCAACCTATCTGGAATTTAAAAATAAAACTTATTAATTACAACCAAACAATGTCAATTTTATTATATCATAATATAATATTAGGTTAGACTTACCAATGTAAAAGTGAATAAAATCGATCCAAACAATCGCACTCTATTGTCGAATCTGATAGATAAGTACTGAAAAGTAAATGTTTAATTCTATATTATTGGTAACTTTGCATAAAGATTTTAAACAATTAAAAAAGCAGTGTTACTGTGTCACAGTTCGCCTAGCAAACAATTTGTATTCAATTCAATGTTGATTTAAGGTATATTATACTCAAAATGCTCACTTTGATTGTAGCTTAAAGCTATTAAGTAAGTAAATGTGCTTTAACTTGTGCCTGCTTACCTCATAATTGGAAGTAATCTTGAGCTCATGGAACACGGGTAGATAAATCTGTGTCATGATGAAGGACATACAGAATATGGCCCCTATGATAAACGCGTATTGGGTCCCGTGCATGTAGACCTCTGTCGGTGACCCTAACAGGGTTATTCCCGAAACGAAGCTGGGAAACGGAAATATTATTTGGATCACTACTAGCTTCCCAGTCAGGTTCTTAGCTAAACATAATTAGGAACTAAAGTAGCACAGCGATATAATATAAATCCATAGTTAGCATCTTATTCTTTCGTAAACAATCCTGAATAATACACATAACATCACGCCTTTATTCCCGAAGAGTTGAGCAGAGGTGTAAAGTAACACCTTAATTTCGCCGTTATGTTTAAATCCCATATAATAGAGGGCAAGCCTATTGCCATCAACCGGGCACAAATCCAAACTCCGAGCTGCTACTCAGGAATTCTATACGGAAAAACACAATAACACTTTGCCCGACCTGGGCATCGAACCCAGGACCTCACGACAGCAGTCATGCTTACCACCACTAGGCTAACGAGGCAGTTAATAAATAATGTTTAATAATATTATATAGGTATCTACCATAAGTGAAAATCATCAGATGCTATTGTATTTCAAGACAAAAAGACTTTTCTAAAGCCTAATGGGATTTGACCGTGGGTTGACCCAGTATAGGGCAGTGTTCTTTAGTCTACGCTAAAGCTGCCCGCCCTGTTTATAATTAGGTTGTTCGATTTACGATTTAATTATAATTTCTTCATAAGGTACCTATTGCTAGTAAAATTAAACCAAGCATTCTTTTCACACTTTTTCAAAACAAAACAGTACTTACCTACCTCAGAAAAAAGTACCTTTCAGCATCGCTAATATTCTATTAATTAACTATAACCTACCTTGCCACAAGGGACATAGAAACGGGAATCACTTTCATATTTCTTCCACCGAGGAGATAATCAGCTTGCGTGGTCTGTTTCTTCATGAAACCCCAGTAAACTCCCACAACCGCACTTATAGCCAACATTAACACGAACACAACATAGTCCACCCATGAAAACCTTTGCATAAGATGCGTCAGTTCCACAACTTCCCCGTGCATTTCTCCCATGATGGCGAGTAATGAAAATTCGGGTCTCGGTAAAAAGTAATCACATATGGACTAAAAAAATACGAGGCACTTTCAAAATTTGTCTTAGCCTTACTTTCTTTTCGATACAATTATTTTTTCAGCTTAAGGGTTTTTAGTATTGAAATTGATAGCCCGTATCATATTATCGATATGCGTAGCGTTAAAGGCACCCAACATTCAAATGCATGAGTCCGCCGAGACGTAAGCTCAATCTGTTACAATGAAACAATTACGATAACTCGCAATTTAAAAGAGGATGTTGCGAGATCGCCCCCCAACGGTAGCTAGGAGCGAATCGGGAACTGACTACTTGTACTTAAAAATGTGTAGGTTGGACATTGGGCATCACCGTAAATACTTCCTCGACTGTCGATGAATTTCCGTCCCTGATCGTTTAGAGCATGATTTTTGAGGTAAAGAAATGATTTACTTATGGCATAAAATTACAACGGATGGAATATTTCCCGATCGGAATACGCATTGCAAGTATTGCAACGATATCCGACACCAATGACGAAATCAAACGTTTTGTCACATTTGCCGTGTTTAAGTACTGCTTACCACATTCTTCATGCCTAATCTAAAATGAAGTTGAGAAAATTAGCTTCTCAAAAATTAAAATCGTTCTCACATTCATTAGTAGGTACCTACCTAATAGGTACCCAGACTTTTAGCATTATATATATACCTACATTTTGTGAAGGATGAAGACGAATTGTTTTATTTTATTCTTGGTTTTTCCATTAGGAATTTCTCAGTAGCAGCCCGGAGCCTAGATTTGTGCCTGGTTAATGTCAATAGGCTCGCCCCCGGTATTATAAGTGCTCTGTGGCTCGCCCCCTATAACATAAATGGCGAAACGAAGGTGTAATAAAAACACCTCTGCCGGACCCTTTGGGGAATACAAGGCGTGATGTTTATGTATGTTGTTAATTTGTGATGATAAGTTTGTCGAGATGAAGTCCAAGATAACGGATGTCCTGATCTTGAGGGATTTCCTTTGGATATTCATCTGTACACCAATATAAAACTGAACTCATAGAACATAAATTACTTTGTAAATAGGTTAATAAATTAGAGGGGAGATAGAATATGATATAAGAGGTAAATACATTATTAAAATATTACCTTTGAAGGAACTGCCTTTTCTAATCATGTTTATAGCAGACCCCATGTAGGACAGGAAACTCCAAATAATCCCCTATTAGTTATCTGACATTGGTAATTGATATAGCTTATGTTGCACAGCCAAAGTCCGTGGTTCAAGGTGAAAAAACATCTCGAGTCCCAAGTCGTAAACAAGGATCTTGGAGATTCGGGGAAATGACTGAATTAATTACTTATATTTCAAATTTACTTAGACCGATTGTACCACTTGACGTCTAAGTTACTGAGGCAATAGCTACCTAGGTACCGCTACCTACCTATCCTAAAGTTAGACCGGATCTCACACCTTTTCACGGGAGGTCCGTGTCGAGGCACGAAGTGGTCTCAAGGAATCAAGCTTATTTTTTATATGTAGTAATTATTATTGCTCTGAGGAGTAAAAATAAAGACACCGTTTATCAATGTACCTAATTAACCACAGAGATACATCACATCTTCATTCACGAACTTTACAGGTATATCTATCTATTTCTTTATTTTTTTCGGCTAACTTTGTTATAGCGATCTATTTTTTCTGCTTTAAAAGTTTTCCAAACTTTCCCGCCGTTCTTGCATGACGTTTTGTTTCCCCGCATTAACGTTTAGTGACTTTCATGTTTGATCTCAATTCTCAAAATTAAAAAAACATATAAATTAAATTAAAATATACTACAATGTCTTAAACAGTAACAACAAGAAAAAGGACGTTCATTTACAAATAAAAACTATTCTCAGATTCAGCTATTGACTATCGAAAATAAAATAGCTAAACGCGATTCTGCACCCGGAACGTATGTTGATGAAGCACATGATGACATGCATGGTATATACATCTCTTTCTTTCCTTGTGTAAATGAAAGAGAAGTTTCATTTTATAATGCTCTACTTTATAAACTATACTATCATTATAATTCGTAACGTAGTTGTCAAACAAACGGGACAACGGGGAAATTAAAATCAAAACAAGGAATTCGTATTGTTAACGATTGTATTTCGATATTTATCGTATATAGAAATAGACTTGCCTTGCGGTTCAAATGGCAGGGCTTTTACTTAGTTCAACAGAAAAAGTATTTATCGTTCACGGTGTACAAGTAAGTTCTCACATAACCTAAAATAAACTTTGATTAAATTCCTAATATTTTAGCTTAAAGCAGCAAATACGTACAAATAATGTTGATATTCTTAGGTTCTTGATTATCAGATGTCTAAGCCTTAATTTTTGCAATCTTCCATTTAATGGTGTACGCAGGACGACTATCGATCCGATGGAAGATCAAACATTGATTACCGGCCGATGGAGCTGGAGACAGACGTCGTCACCAACGCCAGTGGATCAGCAAGACTTCGACTTGCCAACACGGATATACTCGTTGGAGTTAAAACGGAAATAGATACGCCAAACTCAGATAAACCTGACTTAGGGAAGATTGAATTTTTCGTTGATTGGTGAGTAAACTTAGCAAGCATTTCATCAATAAAACGTAGTGTGTCCTGTATATGGCTTCATTGATCATATGTTAATAGAACCTTTTACTTTTAATTCAAAGTTATTACCTAAATACATGCTAATAAGAACTGAACTGCCTCGATAGTCTAGTGATGGCAAGCGCGACTGCTGGTCGTAAGGTCCTGGGTTCGATGCCCAAGTAGGGCAATGTGTTATTGGGTATTTCCATGTGGAATTCCTCAGTAGCAGCCTGGAGTTTAGATATGTGCCTGGTTGATGACAATAAGCTCGCCCCCTATTACATGGGACTTAAACATAACGGCGAAATTAGGGTGTTACTATACACCTCTGCCCAACCCTTCGGGGAATACAGGCGTGATGTTATGTTTATGCTAATAAGAAATATTATATTCTCACAGTTCAGCGAATGCTACACCAGAGTTTGAAGGCAGGGGAGGTGAGCAGTTAGCCATAGGCATATCCAACCTGATGCAGAGAGCATACCACTCCTCACAGGCCTTCAACTTGAAACAGTTGTGTATATTTGAGGGCAAACAGTGCTGGAAGCTTTGTGTTGATATATTGGTAAGGATCTAATACATTATCTTGATATAAATTTGTTTGAATAATGGAAATGATCCACTGTATATTGTATAGGTCTACCAGAATCTGATGGCAAATAGGGAAATTAAATGTTTTTGTGGGTAACACAAGGGTAATTTGAATAAAAAGTCTTGATCCTTGTAATTTTTTTTCTTTAATTTCTTCTCGATCTTCTTCCTGCCCTTATCCCATACTAGATGGGGTCGGCACAACATGTATTTATAAATCCATGTTGTTAGAGGTTTTGGCTTATTGTTTTATGTGACCCAATGTGCTTGCTGATATTATGCACTGGGTCCCAAAATGATATGCTGATATATGGTTTTTTGCAATTTTATTGTAATGGAAAAGGAAACCTTGTTAAAATAAAAACCTTGTTAAAAATGTTTGAACAAGAAAACATTAATCAGAACTGGAAAATGTATCAACTACAGTCATACTCGTTTGGACAAGTGACATGTTGACATTGCCATATGAAAACCACTGTTTGTTATTAATATTTAATGCCATGAGATTCTGGTTGACCTATAGTGGCGTGTATTTGTTTTCGGACTAGGTAGGCAGGCACTAGCAATGTCCCCTTTCAATTGTACGCTTAAGCTCATTTCATTACGATTCTGACGTAAAGAAGTCATAGCCATACAAGCCTATTTTATTTATAGTAATAGTTAAAGATGGAGTACTTAATTAAATTTTATGACGTAGGCACTGCTCATAATTGCCTATATGCATTGCACGCCACTTGTATATTGCCTCATCCAATAATGAAAGTATCTAACCACTCATAATTATTTGTTTTCATCCACACTAAAACTTCTCAGGCCCCAGATACCTTGACCCAAGCTGTAATCTATTGATCTCTGAGCTGTTGGTGTTTGACCAATAAAATTACATCTAAATATGTAAATCTCATTTAATTCATTGCAGATATTGGAATGTGGAGGCAATCTCTGTGATGCAGTATCTTTAGCTGTTAAGGCTGCTCTTTTCAACACCAGGATACCATTTGTGAAAGCAGCACTCATGGATGGTGGGAATGTAGACTTACAGTTGTCTGATGACCCTTATGACAGTAAACTGTTGGATGTGGGGTCTGCTCCTCTATTGGTACGTTGCACTGTGTTGCTCTTTCATTTCTATTTAAGTATTAAGTTCTCTTGTCATTATTTTCATGCATAGAAGATAGAGATTCTAGCCTCTATTATTTCTAAAACATCCTCTTTTCAACAGTTTTTCAAAGATCAGAATCTGGCTTCACATAACATGCATAGTACTCATAACTAAGTGAATCCACACTTGCTTAGTGTATCCTTGCTACATATGAACTTCTTCAATTCAATAACAATAATTTGAAAATTATATAAATGTTTGTTTGAGATTGTTTATGGTTATTACCCAACTAGTACTAATTTCAGACTTGATTCACGCGGCATATTTTCGAGTGGAACTAGCTACTCGAAACTCATAAACAAAACTTTGTGTATTTCCAGGTAACATTATGTAAAATTGGCGACAAATGTGTGGTAGACCCATCAGCTGAAGAAGAAAGGTGCAGTGTCATATCAGTCATTGTGGGGATTACTGGAGATCCCAGCTGCTACTGTGATAAAGAAAACTCATCGACCGACACGGGAGGCAAATTCACCACAATTGATATGAATGGGCCAGGCAGTGTTGCACCCAAGACATTGAAAGACGCCATCAACCAGGGAATGTAAGTTTAACTGTGTACTTCTTGAATCCTGCCCATTTTAGGGTCATCACATAATCATAGTAAGACTTGTTGTAGTTTCATACAATACAGGGTGTAAACGAAATATTGTAATTTAAAAAAAAAATACAAGAAGTAGACCATGTGTTCTTAACCCGGGTCACTCACATGCGTGCGAACATTCGTACATTGTACGAATGTTCGCACGAATGTGAAGGGCCGTCAGACATACATTCGCAAACTCAGCAGATATGCAAATAGGTTCGCAGATCGATATGCTAACCCATTTGCGCATCCTCCTACCCCGGTCACTCACATTCGCGCAAACATTCGTACATTGTGCGAATGTTTTCCTTTCGTATGGAAAATGTTCGCATAGTCATTGCGAATTTGTCTCTTGCTTGTCATTTCGTGGATCATAAACGCAGCGCCATAGCCATTTGCAATTAAAGTGTGCCCATAAAAAAATGAAATTTTGCACGTTTTAAATACGAAATATTAATTTTTTCGTTGTACAGATACTAAAACCTTTATTAGATTTAATTTTATCCATTCTTTTATTTTTGCATATCTACTTTACCAAAAACTTGTGTCAATATTTTGTTTCTATTTTTATTTAGCATTCGCAATTACCATTTGATTTTATGTAGCAATACAGCAATTTCAGTCCCCTTCTCTACGGGTTAGATGGCCCTGTTCTCAATAAAAAAATAATTTTCAACATTCGTAGTTGCCACCGTCACCTTCGCGATTGTGTGCGCAAATGGTCGCACGAATGTGTGGGAGACTACGCGAATGTTCGAGGTTCGTACGCTTTGACAGTTTGGAAAAGCATGTATGCAGTGAAAACTTTGCATAATCATTCGCGAATGTCGTCCCACACTTGTGGGTTCGCGTATTCGTGCGAATGTGAGTGACCCGCATAACGTGAGACATTTTAGCGCCCCGAGCGAATTGCGCGGCTATCGCTCGCCGCGCGGTCATTTAACTCGGGGCGCTAAAACGCCTCACGTTAAGACACACATGTTTACATCTTGTATTTTTTTTTATTGAATCCCTAATTATCCCGTGCAGAGTTAATCTATGTCAGCAGTACATCACGATGTTTGAAGGAATTAGATGATTTCGTTTACACCCTGTATACGTGTATTTAGTGTTAAAAACCTTATATTTGTTTGTACCTTGTATAAAATCATTATACTGCTATCCTGTGCAAAATGAAGACAAACTGGTAAGGTAACAGACACCTTTTTAATTTTTATTGTATTCATCTTTAAAACCTAATAGGTACATATCGATTTTTTCTTTAGATGATCTTGGATTTTAATTTAACAAAAGGTCTGCCATACTTTTGAAACAATCCCCTAGTCACCTTTGCTAAGGCCAGGACAGGATACAGGAGAAGGACAGGCAGAATTTCTAAAAGCCAAAAAAGACAACTTATTATTTGATTACAAAATTGTAGTAATACTTTTATTTTGTTTGCAGTGTCGCAGCAAAGTTACTTGACAAATCATTAGGAAAAGCGTTGATACGAGAGAGACAAGAATATGACAGGATAAAAAAATATTCATATGGATTTTTTAAATAAAATATGGAAGTAATAATAATATGTGTTATATAATTAAAACTAATTTTACCCTTTTTAATCCTTTATTGATATAACCATTAAATTTATTACAATAATACATGCAATTATCATGCAATAAACACAGAACTAGATTCTAATATATACCTAATAATGTCACTAAATATAAACTACTATAAATTCAGTCATAACCAAATATCACATTCGTTTTTGAATTATCCACACTGGACATAATACATACATTTGTATGCCATACATTTCAGAATAAATCACTATAGAAATGAAACCAAAGTAAATAAATTGAATACAACTCTCATGGTGATAAGAATAATTATTATTTTGTGTTTTCAGGAATGTGGGTCACTATATTATTATAGCTTTGTTAGTGCAGTAAATGAATAGATAACTACTTATTTCTGCCTAGAACTTATTGTAAAATTTTAATCATCACATAAGCTAAAATGATAAAAGGCCAAGTTAAGATAGAGGAGAGGAAAAACTACTAAAATAATAAAATATTCTATTTTAATCTTAATCCCTGCCACCCATATAATAATGTTTATAGGGCTTAAACTTCTAAGT
Source organism: Amphipyra berbera (assembly GCA_910594945.2). Taxonomy (NCBI): domain Eukaryota; kingdom Metazoa; phylum Arthropoda; class Insecta; order Lepidoptera; family Noctuidae; genus Amphipyra; species Amphipyra berbera. Next base: position 7,930,700 of record OU343122.1, on the reverse strand, counting down.
TAGCAATTATTATAGTCAATATCCTTCCTATTGCCTATCAAATCTAAAGTTTATTTCCATAATATTGTACCTCCAAATATTTGGATATTACTTTAATCACATAATATTAAATAGTTAGTTGGAGATAAATGATGAATAACCTCGTTATCCTAATAACATACCAAGACTAATAATAATTACATTATGTAGGCCTGGTGGCAAGAATGCGAAGTTTACTTCTTGGGGTTAACAGGCGTCAGAAGATCCAACACGGCAGCGATGTTGCCGTCTTTACTCTCGAGGAGCTGGGTCAACCAGCCGCCCTCGTTAGTGAAGCCCATTGCCAGCATTTGCTGGATTGCTGCATCGATATGCGGTTCTGTGGAAACGAAAAATAAATTAAAGACCTTTGAGTTTAAAAGGAAATCTATTCTACAAAAATGTTAAAACATTCAATACAATAGTTTACATATTTTGTCCAATGTGTGTCAGACAGAATATAATAGGTACACGTATGACAAATTGTATCAAGCCTGTACCTACTGTGACTAAGGCCGTGTTTCCACTTTGTCGTGACGACAGATAGTCGTGTAGTTTTAAGTGTTGTGGCTTATATATATAAATGGAGGTGTTCACATATAAGACGACACGATAAGCTGTCGTTCACGACTTGTTTTTGCAGTGACGACAGATTGTCGAGTCAATGAGAACGGCTAGCACGACAGTCGTCCAACGATAAATTTATCGTCACGACATCGTAATGTGTCGTTATTACGACTATCTGTCGTGGCCACGATAAAAATATCGTCTCGTCGTAGCTTGCTACTGATTTGCAAACGACAAAGCGACTGTTGTGAAACGATAAAATGTCGTCGCGATCCAATGGGAACAGCTAGAGACGACAGTCTTCCAACGATAAATTTATCGTCACGACATAGTGGGAACGCGCCCTAAAACCATCAAAAAAAGTTAACTAAGATTAAAAACACGAAAGATCTTTTATTGTTGGTCTGAATTAAGTGATGTTGTGCAACAATAAACATATTCTATGTGAGTTGACCATCGCAGCAATTAGTTGACCTACTTTGTACAACATAAAATACATACACTTGAATCATCGGCCCTCACTTATTCAAACAGTTTTATCTTTTTCTAGGCTTACATTATAAAATAAACAATGCTCTTCTAGGTCACGGATGTATATCGTTTTAGATATGTCGATCAGAAAGGGTTTTTTTTGTCCATAAAACGGAACCGCGAAAGAAGGTCATGATAAGCATTACTATCATTTTAATTTATAATCTACTTCGCAGTATTTGTACAAAATCCACAATGACTAAGTTCAGTGTGTTTTGAATTGTACCTAAACAATACAATAAATGATTCACAGTCATATCATTGCTTACTTTCATATTAATATACTTTAGCAGGCTACCAAGATAATAATAACAATTTATAACAACACTCATTGCACAGTCGAATATTTTCGAACATTGAAATGTTAGCCCTTCATAATAAAACAGAAACGAAGATTGATTACAAATACGCTTATTTTATGAATGTAGAGTTCAATGCTCTCTTTCGTAACTCATTCTCTGGCCGTGACATGCTACTTTACGAGTGAGGTGAACGACAGTTACTTATATTGTATAGATTTACTAAACTTAAGAACTGTTCGGCGTTCAATGACTGGATGTTTTGAAATAGGTCTCCCGAAGTTTTGTATTACTATCAATCGTAGCCCGTATCATCCTTGTACCACTTAGTAGGTATAATCTTTATTTGCGGGCGTTTTCAGTGACTCAGTACTGATAAATCCCCTTAAGTCTCAAGTCACCGTGTACCACTTGTTATTTACATTCTTAAAATAATTAAATATGTGTTACTTGGGTGGCGTTGCCTGGGCTGCGGCTGCGGCTGTGGTGCTCCCGCAGCTGGCTTCTCCTGTGGCTTTGGGGCAGCAGCCGGGGCCGGTGGTGCAGTGGCCTGAGTTGGCTTCAGGATCTCGGGCTCTTTAGGATTCAACACTAAACGATCAGCTTGCGTCAATAATGATGGACCATGACCTAGCACAGGTTATTTTGGTATTGTAATAGGCATGCAATATTTCACAATAGTTATTATAAATTTGAAAGTTGGTATGTGTTTGTTAATGAATAACATTGTAAAGATTTAACGGATTTGACCAATTTTAAATACCACAAGCCCTGTATCCCAGCTTTATTTATTTTCTTTAGTTAATATGAATTTTAAAAGCAATGAAAATGAGATAGAAATATGACAAATAAATTGGACATCACAGTTTTATATCATCACAAAAGTATTTTAGGATTTTATTTACCTGCGGTAGATGTGTTCAGGGGTGGGTATAGAGCACCCTCGGAGATTTTCACGCGCTCTTGGAACTCCTCTGGTAAGTTGAATCCAATGGGAGCAGCAGCTACAGTGGGAGCACTGGCTGTGTCCATCAAGTCTAAAACATTTAACATAATAAGCATTTGTGTGGTATTTATTTCCGAATATGCAGCAAGAACAGTGACAAAAGAGTAAAGTGAAAAATCAAGCTTTCTTTAATTACCTTTCTCCTTATTAATCATGGTCCAATCATCAGCTTTGTCAGGAGAAATATCTCTGGCATAGTCATTGACGCTTGAAGCAGAGGAAGTTTCGGTCTTGATAGTTGCGTCATCAGCTTCCGGCGATTTCCTGTCTCCTTGTCCCATCTCCATGTCGTTATTTTGAGCTGCTGTGGGTGCGGCTGTATTCGGAGCCGAAGTGGGGGGCCGAGATGGCTGAGCCATAAAAGCATTTGCATTCCCACCTAAGTACAATTCCAGGAGGCCCTTAATTTGATCAACGTTTATCTTAGGATTGAAGGGGCATTGAGTCTGAGCATATGCAGAAGTACTTGGCTCAGATTGTTTCGGAGCTTCGGTAGATTGGATGCTAGGCTGTGCCTTCTCTTGGGTTTCTTGAGGGTTTTGGCCCTGTGTTTCAGGTGTTTGTCCTGGTGTTTGGGTTTCTGGAGCTTTCGGTTTTACGTCATCGAGGTCAATATCGCCGGCGAGATTGGCGAACTCGTTCATGTAGGTAGCGAAAGTGTCGAGCCAGCTGGCGCGCTGACGACGACGGTGGTGCTCGCCGTGCGGCCCATGGGGGCCGTGCGGCCCGTGAGGGCTGTGGGGACCATGCTCCCCCCCATGCGGCCCGTGATGACCACCGTGCAGGGGCCCGCGGTGTTTCCTCTCACCACTCCTCTCGGTACGATGCTTCTTGTAAGGGCAGTCCTCACCCATAGCAGTGGCGACGGACTTCAAGAAATGGCGGGACCTTTTAATCGCAGCTTTAATGATTGTGCGCTGCAAACATAATAATACCTACATAAATAATCGGTTAACGACAATTATGAAAAAGTGAATACGAGGCTTAATCAGGTTTATATGAGCCGGATATGCGCATCCTGTTGTGATGTGTGTTTAGTACTTACAGGCATGGTTGGTGTTGGCACGCGCACCATGCAATGTTCCGGGTGACGGCCGGCGGCCTCGCATCGTGAGCACAGGTCGTAGTCGTCACAAACGGAGCACTTGTAACGGAAGCCAACGATGGCACCGTCACACGAGTCGCACATCACGCCATAGTGCACCGCAGATGTACCCACAGGTTCTACAAATAATTGGTTATTCTGTTAATGTCCTTACATTGCATATCAATTTTATTATTTGCAAAGTCATTTCATTACACGTTAGGTCTTCAGTCTGACCATAAACCATTAACACCACTGTAATTACACACAAGTATATTTAATATTCTATTTGTGTCTATGAATGTACTTTAATGTTACTGTGAGCTATTAAATGCATTGATAAATATGCACTTCAAGACAATAAATACAAAAAAAGGAAAGAATTATTTATTAGTAACAGACAAAGCAGTTATATAAAACAAATGAAACACTAGTACTTATTTAAATTGTTGTTTGGTATATCATCAATAGACTAAAGTCCTGAGGGGTGAAGTAATAAAAACTTACCATTAGAATTTCCAGCTACAGCAGTGATGACAATATCACAGTCATCATCTTTAGCTTCCTCTCTCTTGCAGTAGACAAATAGTTTGACGATATCTCCACTCAACGCCTGCAGTGCAGTCATCAACTCATCATCAGATGAAACAACAACATCATCGCCATCCTCATCTAAATAGGACAAAATAAATTAATATATTTTTATAGTTTACTGTTTAGCCCAGGGTTGACAATGTCATTTGTATGGCTGTGACAGGGATTCATTTGGTTGTCCCTGGGCTTATCATTTTGTGCAAGTCAGCCTTTATGAGTCAGGATACATTATTTTAAGCCTATTATCCCACTGTAGACCTATGTACAGTAAGAGAATGAACAGATTATGCACCTTAAGTTCTTTTTTGCTTGCACAGTGCAAGAAACGAGATATTTTACTGACTATGTATTGCCAACATTATAGAAACGAAAATACAAGTATTTTTGACAGGATATTAAATTAAATTATAATGGTGATGTAGTGACAAACACTAGTAATGTCAATTTATTTAATCATAGGTTTAGATTTAATTGATGTCATGATTTTTACAACAAAACTCCCTAAATCAAATTAAAGACAGTACATGGCACTACTGTGTCATATGGAGGCAAAAGGCAATTTTAATTTTTGCTAACAAATAATTATGGTCTGTTCCATTCCACAGTTTGAAAAGGTAACATGTGCCTGCAATGTGGGAAAGGAAATAATTTGAAAACTGACGCACCTTTTCATTTGCCTACTGTACAAGAACAATGCAGACTGGAGTCAGAAAAGATGAAACTACATAGAAGATACTTGCTTTTTACTAAAATTGGCTCTTATAGGCATAGTATGTATATAAGTGGAATTTTAATGAGTAAATAAATGCTTATTCATGACTCTGAGGTCACAATGTATGTTTATTTTTTTTAAATGTGGAATTAATTAGTGAATCTATTATGTTTAAGGCAGTAATCATGAAAGCTTTTATTTAGTAATTCGCAAAGCAATGATGTTCACATTTATATATTTTAGTGGTCCTCTATTTTTTAAATCTTTTAAATAAGTTTACAAACAAATTAATGATTGACAAGGCATTTTCAATAGAATACCAAATCTCTTAAAATTAAATGAATGTAAATCAGATCTTCATATTTTAGGTGTAAGAAATTACCTTTCCATGCAACAGAGTAAGTCTTCGTCTTGAGCCCAAGGAACACACCCTGAAGCTTAGCGTTCAAGTAGTGGAAGCTGGTGACAACACTCTTATCCACACCAAATCTTCTGACTTCTGGCTTGTCATTCTCCGTCCAGAATGTATACACTTTGAATGGAACTTGGTCTTCCATGGCTGAAATAATTATGAAGATTTATAACTTAAAATGTAACTCACAAATGTATAAGAAATACACGAAGCAAATGATAAGTAACAATTTAAAGTTTATTTGACAATTATAATGATGAATAGAATATTCATTCAAATACTGCTAACTAGCACATGATGCAATACTAACATTTTGTTATAATAAATTACAACAAACCTAGGCTTTTTATATCTATTCTTAGAAAGGAAAGTACATACTGAATTATCACCTCACTTATCAGAGCATCACATGAAAAGGATAATAAATGTTATTAATATGGTAGGTATCTAAAACATATGCTCATGGCTTATAATTAAGTATATAATATATAAAATAATGTTTTGAAATACCTAATTATAAGTATAAGATAATTACTTAATTAATAAGCAAGTATTTATAAACAAATTCAAACCTAGCTCTCTGTGTAAACAACTACACAAATCCAATATCATAGTTATAGGAATCTAAATTTAGAGATATACTTGAAACAAAATCTATGCAATACTAAAGAAAATCTACAATGTTTAATCTAAAATCCATTTTGTAAACCTAGAAGCCATTTTGTTTGACTACCACTTCAGATCTGATACTGATTTCAGGATGCGCCAAAGCCCAAGGCTTATAATCAAGCCTTACTTTACTGCGCAAAAGCTGCAAGTATAGACACTGCTATTATAATACCACTCACCTGCTAGTTAAACTTGTAAAGTTCCGAATGACTGATTTAGAAAATAAACAATGACACGATAATGCGTCGCACTTCGATTAGAGTTTCACAGTGAATGTTGATTATACGACGCGCACGGTATAAATAAGGTTTCAAAATATTATGAATCATCAAATAGAACAGTTGAGAAAAACAATATTTTGTTGTGCAATTTATCTGTCAAAACAAAAAGTCATTGTCTGCATTCCAAATACAATTTTTTAGATTTAAGAGCATTCTAACGTCTTTTTTCTTTGTCACTCTTCATGCTAAATGGTTAGACTGACACTTTTTAGATTACATTAATGCTTATTGTATTCACACAAGCCACAGTGAAATAATATGGAACGTACTTCAACATTCCTTTACACGCAGTATTTCTGAGTGTCACAAAAAAATAAAATTAAAGACACCTATTTCTTTTATTTTTCACTAATTCCGTGAAACATTCGTCTTCGTTAGGCCTTTTAAGAACATTTTTTATTAAAAAAATGGATAGTATCACACAAATGGTCGCTCTAGAAAACTGAAAATATTGATTATGATGATCACCAGGAACCTGATGCATGGTCTAAGATTGGCGACGAGACCCTTCACCTACCTATGATTTTTAACTTGCATTTTAATAGATGGTTATCCCGCGGCTCGCGATCCCGCTGGTCGTCTCATTGACCTTTATTAATTCTCTTTGGTTCTTATAGCATAAGTGGGTGCACTGAGTGAAGCTAATAATGGGAGGGCGGTATGTCCTTTAGTACTCTGTCTTACATTATTAAAGCATTTATTACTGCAATCTATCCCTGCAGCATTGAGTAAATGAACACTAAAATAGTAGGTACCTATATAAACAATAAATATTAATATTTACAATGTATTGCACGTCGTTAAGACGAATAATATGAGGGGCTCGTGGCTAATTACCAACCGCTCGAGTCATACGATTTGCCATGTTACCGGTAACCATTTGTTACCCATCAAAACCCCTCCGTCCCTCGGAGAGCATGTTAAATAGTCGGTCCCGGGTGTCATACGAATACCTATAGTCGTTATGGGAGGTCAGAAGCCCGAAAGTATGATAACCGGTCTAAATTTTAGGATATCAGCATTGCCCATAGTTACTGCGCCCAGTAGTATCATCAGCGCCCAGTAGTAGACATCCGTAGCTCTACTGAGCTACGGATGTCTGATGGCAGTCGCTCCGTGTAAAATACTGGTATTCAGCCACATCTGGTTAGGCAGGAAGCTGACCCCGACGTAGTTGGGAAAAGGTTAGGCAGAACTATACATCACTATGACGTACCACACGTCACGAGCTGATCAGAAATATTCAACTTAGGACAGGCCAGAATGGATCTTATGCTCAGCAACCTTATCTGATCCACGAAACCCATAAAGCGGCGCTAAAACGATCGTCCTAATTCAGGGCCGTAGCTGAAGGTACTGGGGGGGCCCGAGGTAAGTGATCGTAGAGCCCTTTATCTATTTGCTCGTAGGTGCCGAGGCCCCGAGGATAGGGATTCCTGGGGACCCATTTGTAGCTACGGCCCTGTCCTATTCCTATGTATACTATTACCTACACCCCCACCTTGAAAACAATGAGGTGGACCTTGTTTTTTCACTTTCGTAAGATGGACTAATGTTATGAAATCGAGTTATATTATTTTGACCCAATATTGGCCGAGCCCCACTGGCGCATTTAGAACCATTACGCACTGCCCACGTAGTCGTCGGCAACCACAAAGTTCTTTGGTTTATTTTATATTTGAAAGTGTTTACACACGGCGATCAAGTGTAAACACGTTCAATTATGCAAATCTAATCAGTCAGCAAATCAAAGGATTTTACGGTAAAGCGTGTCTCAAAGAAATTTACTACCTAGTGGTTATTATTCAGATAGCAGAAATTGGTACATTTAGTACGGTACTTATTTGTGTTAGTAAATACGTACCTATCGTAGATTGGGTAGACTTATTAGCGTTTTACACGTGCAATACGACAAATAAAACACTGTCATGTTGCAATAATTATGGATGATGAAATAGTTTGGTGTAGTTAAATTCTTTTATACCAGAACTTGAATAGATTGTAACATTGTATTGTAAAGATAACTTAAAGTTGCAATAAAGATACCTTTTTTTATTCAGTGTAATTAATAAAAAACAGTTAAGTAATAAATAAAAAGTTTATAACAGCTATATTCATAATATTAACTAATGTACTCAATGACAAAATTAAGGTATTGTACTTGATGTAATACATTATAAGCTAGTCCTGATGTTCCTTATCAATCGCCTTGCTTGATACTTTTGGCACATAATCATGTTGATTTGGTTGATCTGCAAACTTAGGAGGACCACCTAATTGTACTGTTTCTGGAATATTCAATTCTTCATTTAACTTTTTGGCCAAGAAGTATATTTCCGCAAGCGCAATTACTAACGCACACATTACGCCTAGTAATAGCCTAAATCCGAAGTCCAGATTGCCCACCATCCATTCGACACCTCTGAATCCAAAGAGGAATCCCGCAAATATAGAAATGATGAATTGACCAATCGCAATCAACTGGCGATTCATTTGTTTCACTGAAAAAAAAAAAAAAAGATTGTTTATAATGTATGATTAATTCAATATTGATTTTAATGTATTTGGGTTCTACATTTTATGGAGTTTTATTACACAACATTGCTTTGTCTGAAATAAGACCAATGAGAGTTGCGAGAGTTGTAAAGCATCCTGTAAGTAAGTATTCAGATAACTGTGTATTGATGTTATTTTTACTATAAATAATACCATTAATTTATTATATACTTACATTGATAAGAGATACTGTCTTCCGGAAATCTCATTCTAACATTGTCTACAGATTTCGTCATCTTCCGATAGTCCCTTGCTTCCTGTTGAGCTCTCAATTTAACACATCTAGCCTCAAGAACAGGATCCCTCTTAATGAGTTTGTTCTTTGGGGTTTCAATATGAGCTCCTTCTAATAAAACATGTAAGTATGGTACGTTTTTGTCGCCATCGCCGTTTGCTTCTCTTTTTTGTTGGAGATGTGTGTAAAGCCAATCTATATCAGCAGTAGTTAAATGCAATTCATCTTCTTTTTCAGTATTTTCATCTTTATCAAGATTTTTTTTTGATTTTTCATTAGGCTTTTCTGTGTCAGAACCTTCATTCTTTGTGTCTTTGTCTTTACTTTGCTCTTCAGAACCTTCCTTAACATCCTTTTCTTTTTCTTCTTCAATTTTATCATCTTCTTCTTCAATTTTATCATCTATCTTCAAAATAGCTTTGATTTTATTTAAGTTTTCAATATCTTTGCTTTCAAGATATACTGGAATTTTCCTTTCATCTTCTTTGGGTACTTTATGTTTAGCTTCATAAGTTTTTCCTTTAACCAGTCTTGCAATATTTATAGGTACATTATCATCAATAGGTAAAGTATTAAAGTAGTCTAATAAATTCTTTGATGGGAAGATTCTGAGGTTGGTATCAATAAGTGATCCCGAGGAATCCATTGTTTATTTGTTAGTAATATTCAGTTTATGGTTAAGGTCAGCATACAAATCTTTTAGTTCTTCTTCTTTTTCTTCAAATGTGTTGTCTATTCTTTGACATTTGAAGTTCATATCATCAATAAACTGATCCCATTCTTTCTGTCTCTTTTCTTTGAGTTCCTGTCGCTTTTTTTCATTCACCTGAAAGATAACACAGTTATAACAAAAGAGGCACTCATAATAATATTTTGTTTGGCTTAATAAGACAGCAATTAAATTACTTCACAAAGAACATACTATTGAAAATATTTTAAATTACAAGTTATATTATTAAGAAATCAATCTTAGATTATTTTCAGCATTTGCAAAATCATAAAAATACAAAACAACAACCTTATGTATTTCGAGATAATTCTTTTCTACTTCTTCACTGATCTGCAATGCTTGTTCCAACTTCTCTTTCAACACTGGAAGACCTGTTTCACCACTCTTTATAATTTTCTCTGCTTGGCTGTCTTTTATATCAGTCAATTTTTCAAGTATAGCAAACAAATTTTCCACTTCCCGATCTCCACGCTTCTCCTAAAAAGTAAAAATATACAATTAATCTTGGGTTTTAGATAGGTAAGAATGCTTGCTTATATTCTCATTCTCAACATATTCCATGTTCTTTCAATAGCTCAAGCATACATCATCGGTCGGTAGTGAAAACCACATATGTGTAAAATACAAATTTTTAAAAGAGATACAAATAACTCTCCTGCAAAAAATGATTGATTAAATGTTAATACAAGTTTGTCCTCGTAAGTCATAAATAGCTAAGAAGTATTTGAATTGAAAGTTTGTTGTACTAGTATGTGTATTACGAGTTTATCAATCTAAAGAACAGATAAAACGCTTTTGAAGAAAATTTTATTTTCGAGCTTTTCACTGCTGAGCTTCGACATGCTATTTGCATTTGAACAATAAATCAAATCAAATCAAATCAAATCGTTTATTTGCCAGAAATACATTTTAAATAGGAAGATCTTACAGCCTAAGAGTCACTGTATTCTGCCTGCAGGCAAGCGTGCAAAATTTTAAAATATTAATGTCCATATTTAGTATCCATTATTTTACATTATTATTACACACTGTCATTCCATATTACAAATATTAAATAACTTGGTAAACATTAATTATTAATAACATTTTTATTATCCATATATTCCACAATGCTATAGAAGCAGCTCATTTGGAGCCACTCTGTTAACTTTTTTTTTAATAAGTTACCCTCTAATAATTTTAATTCATTTGGCATGTTGTTATAGATCGTAATACACATATTAAATACATTTTTTTTATAAATTTCTTTACAAGGTGGTTGGTATAATAGGTTGCGAAATTTAATCCTTTTTTGTCTTGGTAAAACCTCATTGCGTTGCTCAAAGTAATGAATGTGTTTCTTTGTAAAAATACAGATGTCTCTTAAATCAGTACAGATTTCAAGCAAAATTTGTTAGCATTGGGAGAATAATTATGTATCCACTATCCATCAATAAATTCTTTTGGTTTAAAAACAGTTCATCAACTTAATTAGTTCATTTCAGCTCAAGTTCACCTATTAGTAAGTTTATTGGTAATGGGTGCAGAAATCATTACAACTTACAAAGGAGGGCAAAGGGCTTTGAGTATTGTTGCTAGGTAAGGTGAATATACATAATTGTTGATCTATAATGAAGTACGAGCCACAATTAACTTAAGATTATTATGAGTACTAGAGAAAAGTAAAAGCTTAAGCAATAATTTAAATTTGTCTTGTAAATGTAAGCGAAAAACTTGAAATAAGTTAATTATCAATAAACAAGAGCATACCTCAAATTCCTTCAGCATAAATTTTATTTCACCATTTAGAAATGGACGGTGGTCGAATAATCTAGACCAGATTTCTCCGATTTCTGTAATGAAATAAAAAGTAAAGGTCATGGACTAGTATGAAGGTACTGTAAATGAATACAGGGTGTAATATAATAAGTATCTGTGATACAGCGAAGAGCGTCGCTTTTTAAATATTCAACTCCACTAGTTGAAGTTTTAACTAAAGTTCAAATAATAAAATATGAGAGGCAACAATTGTATTCAAAGAATAATAAATCTGTAATCATTTTTCCTTTAGAAAATTGACGAAAAATAATGTTTTGTCACATTTATGAGTATAAATATAAACAAAATTTCATAATGTCCAAGACAATTTATGATCTATTAATTAATAGCTATTTTCTTTGCTTTATATAAATGATAACAAAACTTACAAAAACCAGAGGTAAACAATAATCCGTAAATTATAAAATACGTAAGTAAGCCACACATACCTCGTGACAGCTCCGTCATTATAATTTTTACCGTTCAATTTCATTCAATCATTTGACTTGACAGACAGTAGTTCCAACACGTATTACTTCCGCTTTATGTTTGGATATTTCAAGAAAAAAGAACTTAGTTATAATACGTTGTTACCAAACCTCCATCTGACCGACGACGCCCAATCTTCTTCTTTTGTGGCGATTCGAGCTATTTGAGAATAACTCATGTTGTGGTAAGGAGATTAGCCATTCAGTCAATGGCGTAACTATAGGGTGGCAGGGCTGGCAAAATGGCACGGGCCCACGGCCCGACGGGACCCCCGGCCAGTGGCGGATTACCAGCAGGCTGATAGGCTGGAGCTTAGGGCGGTAGATTAGATTTTGGGAGCGGCAAATTTTTTGTGTTTGTAAATGCACCTAAGATACAGGAAAAATCGAAGAGTGAGGGGAACGGTTAAAAAAAAGGTCGCCCAACAATCGCTTGGTTACAACGTGACGATTTTTACTGGGGCCTTATGCAATGAATTTGCCATGGGCCTCTAATGGTATAGTTACGCCACTGCATTCAGTGAGGTTAGTAACGGGGCTCACTGCTCAGGGTGCGCCTGACTTAGCGACGTTCTGTTGCTTGGCAATACGCGATGCAATTTCGACTTCGACCTGGCACGGTGTGTCGCCACTCTAATAATATTTTTATAAGCAAGCCCACGTTCACTGTTAACCGATAGCAAATAAAGTATTTTGTGAGTTATGTGGATGACAACGCTCAAATTGATTTAAAATGATTAAGACAAAGAAAATATATATTTTATAAAGTTTAATTTTTATAATGTATGACTAGTGGCGCTCCCATCCTTTGTACTGTTTTGTGCAAAACTGTAAATCTGCCCTATGTGGTATTTGCAATAGTCGTAAATTCCATGAAAGAAATATATCTTATCCGAAATATAAAACGAAGTACTCATGCACCGGAAACAATCTGTACAACCTAAAGAAAGACATCGGTTCGGTCTCTACTTCATTTTTACATTCGGTCCCCGTCGTTCTTCAATCAATTTAGTAACTTCATTCATCTCTGTTGAGAATGGGCGGTTCGTAAGTTGACGTGTTTGGGTTCGGTTTGGATTACTTTAAATGCGATATTGTTTTTATTTGCACAGAAGGTGTTTTGCAGGTGACAATGTGTTCAATTTGCATTCATAAGTTTGTTAGTTTTGTGTGATTTGTTAACCATAGACGAATGTGAAGTTTGGGACTTGAACTAGTGGAACTTCGTGTTTTGGCCACCATGCCGGGTCTTATTGGTATCGGTGAATTCATTGAGGAAACTCGAGAGGATTACAGTTCACCTACTACTTCCACGTTTGTTTCCCGCATGCCACAATGTCGTCAGACCATCAGTGCTTTGGAAGAGGTAATTACAGACATTATAATTGGACTTAATGCGAACAAAACGTAGCAAAACAGTTGTCAAGATAAGAAAACAATAATATATCTTCCTGTTCAAAAAACGGTGTCATCACGAGAATTTTGCATAATTTGTATTCGAAAACAAAATAAATAGTAGTGACCAAAATTTATAAGCAAAGCATTGTATAAGTATGTATCTATCCACCCTAGATTATTATTACTTTTCATTTTTAGATTAGAGGTAGAGGTAGGTGTTTACCTGAATGTTTTCATAGCGAATATGAATCCGCGTTTACTTTAACTTGACAAAAGACAAATACAATACATCTGCTTATTTGTTTGACGTAGGTACTTGATTATATTTTGCAGTGTATAGTTAGGTGGATGTGTGCTTCCTTATATGTTTTGTTACGATGCCTATTTCGTTTATTCAGGACGATAATTATGATAACTCCAGGAGTGTAGGCGCGCTTCGACCTTGGGTACGCCCCCTTATAACGACAAAAAATACATTACACACCCTGTTAGTGTGCTAGTGCCCACGCATTATAGAACTATTGCCGACGTAGGATTTCTGCAATTTAATTACGAACGCCAATCGTCATACGATATTGTTGGTATCACTACGCGTATTATACATCTAGCTACCTACTTCTACTTGTTATGAACTTAAGCAGATTTTGTTTTTAAAGTATCGTATTTGGAAATTTAGGATTTTAATTGCATGATACGCTGCAGAGAACGATAAAGAAAACCCCGAGTTTGAATCTTTGATAAATTGATCCAAAATGCGGTTATCAGTCTCCATTCACTATTAACTTTGCTATCTGTAGGTAGGTATATCCACGATGGCCAAGCTAAAATCCCAAAACACTTTCTTCAGTCAGATAGGCTCGAAACCGATGTCTGCTTTTTGTTCTGAATTGAAACTACAGTAGGTACCTACCTACCTATTAAGTTGCAGACCAAAATAGTAAAATTACTTACATCGAAAGAAAGCGTACGATTTTGTGTGTTCGGGAGATTGGAAATTGATTCGTGAGATTGGAAAGTCCTTCCTAAAAGCACCTAAGTTAGGTGCCCTTTAGGAAGGACTTTTCAATCTCACGAACAAAGCTCGAAGTTAGGTGACCCAACTCTAACAATCCTCTAACGCGGATTTCCTAAAAGCGCCGTTTGCCATTTGTTCTGCAACAAAGCAACCACACACCATGCTAAAGTCCCCTCAAGCCTATTTTGGGCTTTTATCGTGCTTAGGTCAAACAACAAGGAAAACTAGTTCGGTTACAGATCTTGCTAGAAAAAGTTATAACCGCGAATAAATGGGACACACCGATGCATGATAATGTTTGAAGTCGTAATGGGGCTTTTATAATGACGCTTGAACAGCAGCCAATTAAAAAAAAACCAGCTCTAATGCAGTTTGTATGAGCAGATTTCCGAATTAGTAGCAGATAGCGATCACAATGAAGCTAGCGTCGCAGTGATACAAGCTCTTGACTAACCTCGAACAGGTATCATCTCTAGTAAAATCTTACGAAGAACGAAAAGTATTGTCTTCGCAATTATGAAGGAAGTATCATGAATAACCACCGGAAATGCGTATTTGGGGGACGACACGCTTGACATCTGTCGGGAATTCCAATGTCCAGCTGAGTCCTAGTAGGTACATTATTTCCGGTTATTTTCGTGTTTCAAAAGGCGAATAGTTGTTAGAGTATAATCGATGAGCCCGGTAAGATGACATAATCTTTTTTTGAATGACAAACCTATCAGACATGTGCCTGATGGCAGAGTGATGGTGATGGTTATTCGAGATGGGCAAGCGAATAAATACTCATTTAAATACTCGTAAACACAATAACTTTTTATTGTTTATCTAGTATTTACTATTTGAGACCTTTAGTATTTATCCGAGTAAGAAAAACCCTTCTGTAATAGAACTACCACGACTTAAAAGACGATTAGTAGCCAAAAACCCTGATAAAGACAAGTTGGGGACCAATCAGAACGCCACCCAAATATATTATAACTAGCGGCCCGTCCCGGCTTCGCACGGGTGGACATTTTCCCCGTTTTTGCAACATTTTTCATTTATGCTACGTTCCTATTGGTCGTAGCGTGATGTTATATAAGCCTATAACCTTCCTCGATAAATGGACTATCCATCACAAAAGTATTTTTTCAATTCCAACCAGTAGTTCCTGAGTTTAGCGCGTTCAAACAAACAAACTCTTCACCTTTATAATATTAGTATAGATTTGACATCATCTTCGTCGCAAGTCATTACATCCTCGAGGAAGCTGATAAAAAGAAGTAACATGGGTTATGTAGCTTGTCATACGAGATTGTTAACGTATTAAATGTGGGATGTGAACTTGGCAGTCATTGGCAGTAGTCGTGACGATTCACGACCCAACGGCTAGCTAGAGCCTCGATAAACGCCATAAGAGGCTCTTGTTAGACGGCTGGGTCAAGGGTCTGATTCTCAACACGTCAATCATTTTAACGCGATTCTCTTCAGAGCCCTAAACACCCTTTAACTTCAAACTATTCTTGATATCCCTGAGCTTAGACTAATAAGTTCCTAAGGGCTATGTTAATTAGAATTTTATTTATTATCAAGTTACTTATCTCATTGCATTCCATGTATGATTTGCGGTTCTTAAATAGTGCTGATTTTATCCTTTCTGAACAGCATAATTATACATATATTAGGTAATTTTTTTTCCTAATTTTCTTTTTTCCTAAACCACTCCAGCCAGTACTGACGCGAACAAAACAAAAAAAAAAAACAAATCGATCGAACCATATTCGAGTTTTTGCACTAACGCACGGTAATTGATTTTATATACATATTATATTCGATAGCAGACAAGGTAGTATAATATAGTGCTTTAATCTTATGAAAACAATTACGAAGTGTATCAGAAACCAATCACTTACCAACATCGGTAACCATTTCTTTTGCAGACTCCGTTTTAGAAACCTTTTTGGCGTAATAAACATTGAGTGAATTGTAGTAATGATACCTTCAAATCGTGATACCTACGTCTACATGATAGACGCTTTGGTATGTCTATGTAGGTATGTACCTACCTATATGGCAAAATATCCGACCACGAATCGCAGCTTCGGCGACCTTGCAAGTACCTAACTCAGCGTTTCATAGAAATGTCGAGTCACAGACGTGGAATCTGACTCGATCTTCGTTCCCCCTTCATGCCCCTGTTAGATATTATTTGTTAATTGAAGTTATAACTCCATGTCTAGACATTTTCATTGCACATACTTATCACATGAGCAATTTTCATATTTGTAGTCAATACCTTAAGTTCTACATGAGCATTGTAATTTGTATGTAATATACAAGATTTAATGTTTGTCGGCATTCGATAGGAATATTAACCAATATTGAAGTTCTCTTTAGCACTCCACTGAAGCTTTATGAACTCGTGAGGTAGGTAGATTGTCAGTAAACAGTCTCGGTTGTTCACCTTGCACCTTTATTCTGCCTATAAACTAAAGGTACTTGAATGTAAATCAAGATGGATCCATATTGCGAGTCTCGGTCGCCTTCAAAACTTTTATGTTACCCGTAATACTATACAAAACAAAGAATTAACATATTCCGCATAATGAATACCAGAACCGGGATTACGAGTTTAGAGAAAGTTCGACATTGATATCTCTCCGACTACATTGCAAAAGGAAACCTTGACCGGTTGGTCGACTGATCGACAAACAAGTTTCAGGTTGCGGAAGTGAGTATTTTATTTTCATTGTAATAAAATTCTCTACTAACACGCATTTTATGATCAATACAAAACAGAATGGATATTATGTTGTTTTAATAAACAGGTGTAGACGAGAATATGGAAACACTGCGTTTGAAAAGATACGAGCTAAAATACCTATACTTCAGCAGTTCTTATGTACATACCTATCATAAATATTAGGTCACACATAAGTTCAATGTATAAACAACTCATTATATCCCTTAAAAGTTCACATAATAGACACGCCGCCGATATCCTTAACAAATAGAAGTGCAAATTGCAGCTGAATACAAGTTATTTTCTGTTATCAAACTAAATACAAGTAGCAGTTCCCAATTTCTTGCGTGAGTTGATTACTGGCCGTTATATCGGAACACGTATCCGCTAACAAGTAAAACAAACTGCAGTAGAAAGGTGGTAGCCTAACTCTATGAACACAGGTCACTGGGTCGCTAAGCGTTTTATGGTAATTATCAATTTAAAAATCATCAAGCATTTGAAAGTGGTGTCATTAACATCAATATCTAATAGTTGTTATTAAGATTTTTAATCAGGCCATAATTCCAATTAAAGATACAACCAGAAGCAGTCGAAGCCCAAAATATTAATTGTTTTATACAATTATTGCTTCTGATTAATTTCTAAATGGGGTCTTGAAATCTTCCCATGCATCTGCAATGTCGTACGCAGATCATCTAATTAAGGCTTAAGACCGTCATGTAGTGGTATAGATTGCAGTGTTGCACACAAACACGACAAAAGTGAATTATCTACTGCTCAGAAGTGTTATGACTATGACGCACATTGAATGCTGATGACTTTTTGACGACAGGGGCGCTTAGATACTTAGAAGATTGAGAAATGATTGTATACCCACTGCAATATAGCAGAAGACAAACACCAACTGTCATTACACGGAGAAACTAAATTATTTAATAGCCAGCAACTCAAAGAATAGTTGAGAATAACTTATTACCAAATGGCTGTTAATGGTTGAACGTAAATGAAACAAAAACCTCTAGTCTTAAAGTAACAACTAATTTATGTAATTTTAGTATCGTATACCATTTCACTGCGTGTTTAAAACGTTTGGCATTAAGCCAGCAGCAACTGGATACAAATTGAATAAACGAATCGGTACTTAATCACTGTCAGATAGTCGGCAGGTTCTGAGAAAAAAGGAACCCACAGTGGGAAAGGACCTATACATAAGTGTGTCTATATGTACATACATAGTACATACTGAATGTTTCCTTATGCTCAGAGTTTGGGTGTGGGATGAATTTCACACACACACTCAGATATAGGTAATATGACTACCTAGTACTTACACCTACGTAGCTTAGTATAAATAATCCATTTCCATTTTGCTTTATCATTAAAATTCAGTTGACGTAAAACATTAAATGCAGGTGTAAAATTAGAAACGTAACATTTAATATCAATATTTTCTTGGGACGGAGAACAGAGAGTTTTGAGAGATTTAGCTACATATTAATTTTTTTTTGAGTCTAATTAATCTCAAGATCCTAGTCTATCATAAATGTTAACCCATTAACCGTCTTGCCATCGGTTTCGTTGTTATGAGTCCGTTGTACGAATAGGCCCTAAAAGGTCAACAACCAATGACTCATCATCAATGCCACTATCTCGCACTGCATAGCGAAGACTTCGGCTAAGTAAGCACCTTAGATGCGGCGATAAAAATCATGTGTGTGACTCATCTACTTACGGTGTTTGTAAGATGAGTATACTAGAGTTGGAATTCTATTTCATTTTTGTATTCCAGTGACTGGTATGATCGTTGGTCATCGTAATACTTAGTAAGGATATGGGCGTGTCATCAGGAGGCATAATTGCTTCTTGCTAAACTTCTGTAAATGTAAAAATCTGGACATAAAGATAAGTAGGTACGTGAGCAACTAATTCAATTATTAACAAATTGGGTTATTACTTCAGACATAAATCTATGCTTTTACAAAAGCAGGCCTCTGATTTGAGAATTACATAAGGCATCGCGTGCTTATCACCGCTACATTTTATGAATTCGTCCTTCATTTGACTCGATGTTACGAGCTAAAAGTTATTTGTTCATATAAAGCGCCATATTCAGCGAACATTTTTTTTTCATTAAGACATTATACCCGAGGTAGCAGTTTCCTAGCAATAATGGCGTAGTTTAATCCACGGCAATGCAGACACGATTATGCATGCCGCCGGTACAGCGGCATGCATTATACTCGTCCCCTACAAGCCCTCTGCGATAGAGTTACGGGCACTTGAGCACGGCAGGTTACTATACTTTTAAAGTTTCTATGAAAAGGTAGGTAGTGCTTTTAGCCCTTAACAAAGAGTTTTGTTGGTAAGTATGTACCTACACGTCTATGCTGTGATCAAGCTACTGGGTACCCAGGGTGCTATTGAGGTAAGAACTAATTCCAGATTTTGAATAGAACGTTGTGTGATCATAATAATGCTCTAGTAGGTACCTTGGAGAGAACATTAGCATGCATTGAACATTTAAAACATGGTTTAAATTGTGTATCTGAACGTGAATCATTTAAACGAACTATGCAAGCCGCAGAAGACAAATCTTAGCACAAAATAGAAATGTTTAGTATAAAAGAAAGGCGGTTTGTGTCCGATTACCGAGCAGTACAATCGAGCTGAGTAATAATGATGATTGGCTAATTATCGAATCATAATTATCCAAAGTAAACAATATATCACAAATCTCTCTAGCTTAGTTTATCGCGTGTTAACATTTCATAAACTTTACAAGCGAAACATTTATTTGGCAATAAGACTTATTTTACAATTGTAGTCTCGAGTAAATTGTAAAACGATGCACCAACTTACTTTGTCGTCAATCGATTCTTTATCTGTGCCTATCTCTTGATTGATCGTTTATTTGCTTGCAAAAAAATCGGAACTTGATACTTACATAATTTAATCAATGTTATTTGCTTTTCACATTGGGATATTAAATATGGTTTCGCAGAGTATCAACCATGTTTAATTGGAGTTTAACAAAGTCGGTTCGTCGGCCAATAAAACAAAACGTAATGAAAGAGGTGAAACATGATTGTGGAACATCGAAGACGGTCGTTTACCTCACGTTAGTCACAATAAGCACCTATTCAATACAATACAAATAGCCCGTAAACGCCCACCAAGCAACAGAAAGTGATAAACAAAATCATTTTCTATACGAACCGGTGTCGACATGGATTATAAATGTTTAAGAAATACATCAAGCAAAACAAATTAGGTTTAAGACATAAAAGATAAAAGGAGTTAAAATCTTTTTCGTTCCTTTGTATGAAAGAAACAACTTGAAAGACAAAAGCATTGATTGAATGAATACGATAAAACTTCTGTGCAATTTTGTTCGTTGCGAAGTAATCCGAAGTTGGTCTGCAAAATTATGTGTTTTGAGTTTGTGTGTCCGTGTCCTATAATTAACGTATTAATTAATTCGTAATTTTGACATAAAACCTTATTTAGCTAGACTCCATGCTGTAGACACAGAGAGGCATTGAGGGTATATTTTTGAAGCCGTCAGCGTCTACTCTGCTTTCTTATTTTCTATGTATATAATAATACTATAATTGAATAGGATAATCCTCGCATTACAATATATTAGTAGAGCAGCGCACGATTTCTAACATATTCTTTGTATCTGATTAGAGAAACATCTTCTTTTGTAAATTAATTTATCGATTCATTTTTAAACACAACCGACCATTCTACTTTCTTTGTTTCATAATAAATACAATTCGGTAGCACAGGGCCGAGGGCATTCACGTACAAAAAGGTGAAATACACGTTGCCTATCGAACAGTAAAATAACATGTGGTGTTCCTTGATCAGATGTGATAAAGCGAAAGTACCTGCTTACTCGCCGTGTTCGTACATTTTGTAATGAACTTTCTCTTTAAATGAGTGTGGGTGTGCTATTTATTACACTCTAATTTTGTTTATGATCGATTGCTGTAATCAATATGTAAATATTTAATGTCTGTACTTAAGAATCTACGGATTTAATAAAATAATTTACTTAATTCGCTATGAGAGTAGTTTGCCTGGGGCCGATATAAGTAATTTTAAACAAATTTTTGGGACATGAATTAAGTTTATAAGAAACTCACAAATTATAATTATCAGATTCGTAAGTCGGAAAAAATGCAACAATGACTCAGTTTGTCAGGTCATACAGAGGATTTAAACACTACGTAACTTAATTATGTTTGGATAAATATAAAAATTAGTGAGTGTATAACTGGTTAGATAATTAGTAGCTATGAAAGTCACAGTCAAGAATGAGTAACCGCCTGTAATGCAACGTAATACTTTACAAAAAATAATGCGAAAGCTATGCCTCGGGCATGCAATTTTTTGACCTACTGATGTACAGGTTCATTTACTCGCACTGTTTCAATATCTAGATCACAATTCACAGGTTACAACTTACATAATATTGGTTATCTGTCTGTAGATGTAGCCAATGATACAAAATATTGTGTTCCTGTAATACCTACTTTCCGTAGCCCGCTTGCCTTTCAATAAATGTTCAGATAAAGCCTTGCCAGTGCCAAGTAACTTACACCTGCTGCCGTTGGCACCGAAACTTCTGCTGTATATTTGAATAAGTTTAACAATAAATACCTTTCCTTATTTTATCTTTTAACTTGTGAATTAAGTCATCCATTGTTATACTTTCAATAAATACTATTGTAATACTATTATTACATTATACAATACTATTGTTCGGTTATCTGTGCGATTTCAAAAATGGCTTTTAAACAAAATATAATGGGTTAATCATGTCGGAATGAAGCTTAAGTGGCGCCCAACGTGTTAATGCGTTAATTTGAAACAAACACAACGTGTTTACAAACAACATCCCTGGATAAACTAACACATTAAAGCTAACTGTTCATGTTACGGTTATCCGATAGCGTAAACAGGATCTTATACTCAGTTGGTGCGATGAATTCATGTTCGTGACTTCCTTAGAATGCTTAAAATAATAAACAATAGGTAACTAGTATCACTTACTGAACACGTTTCGTAGTAGTCTAGATTCTATTTTCATCATATTTTCAGAATAAAACTCGTTGCTTCTAAATCGATCAAGTCGTTCACAGATCCCTTCGGAAGTTTCACAAGAGAAAGTCTGAGTTTTCGTACAACTGTTATAACTCGCGTGAAATGGATTCTGGGTTCCATATTCAAACTTGATTTTCAATGTTGTTCCAAGTAAATATTGTTTAAATTGTCACGGAAAATCATTGTTCATTTAAGTGCGATAAATTACTGTAAAATCTGTTTACGTTTAATATGTAAATATTCAAACTGTATTTATAGGGCGCCCGTGTTTTCGGGGCTTAGTGTGCGTTGTGTGGCGAACCCTTGGTAAACCCCAAATCGTATTAACATAATAATAAACAATATCACAAATGATGCAGGTTAATCCGCGACAATGACGGGACATTCACAGCATAAATGGCGAACATGAACCGACTGCTTATCTAAGTCTTTTCTAAATCCACTAGCAATTTTAAGCTGTGGACACACCCGCTCTGTTTTCCGTTTTCTAAAGGCCGTAAAAGTGACATTTTGTCAAATTTAAGTTTTATACTACGTTAAAGCGCATTTTTTTCTTTTTCTATCAATCTAATTCATATTTTTCTATCCCCTGTCAGCTACGAGATCCAGGGACTACTTACACGGCTAACATCATCATATTTGGGATTGTACAATCCTGTAATGCGGTTAACTCACACAAAAACTGAAATTTTAAAAACAATATTAGTTTTGTAACTCATTTAAAATTATACTATGTAAACTTAAAAGTAGCCCAATAATTTGGTATAACTGAAACACCTGTATGTCTTCAGAATTTTTAAGGACAACATTTCCCACGTTTTTGCTCATACCTTAAAACAAGGTTTACTCATTTAACGGTCTTTTAGAAATCGGACGGCAGCGCAACAAGTCGTTTTAGGAACTAAGCAAGCAATGGAGTGCAATAACTTGTGCAGCAAAACTTGCTCGGATTTGGCGCTCTAGACGCAAAATCTCCTTTATTTTGAAGAACCTTCTCGATCGTTAAGTGCCAGCCGGAGGATAAATACACAAGGTCAACCGCTTTCGCTGTAGGAACCTACTTACCATGAACGACCTTTTTAAATTGCAGCTGATGGTACTAACGAGTCCTCTTTTCCTCTGAAGACCCTATTAGTTTGTATGTATACAACATACCGATAATCGTGTATAGTCATAACATAACATCACGCCTGTATTCCCCGAAGGGTTGGGCAGAGGTGTATATTAACGCCCTCATTTTGACGTCATGTTTAAGTCCCATGTAATAGGGGGCCAGCCTATTGCTATCAACCGGGCACAAATCCAAACTCCGGGCTGCTACTGAGGAAATCCACACGGAAAAACCCAATAACACATTACCCGACCTGGGGATCGAATTGAAGACTTCACGATCAGCAGTCATGCTTGCCACTGCTAGACCAACGAGGCAGTTATCGCCTAATAGTTAGGACCCTACGTTGTGTATAGTCACATAGCGCAAATCCAATTATCAAGTCCATTCGGGTAGATGGTACGCGATAATGTAGTTGCAGACACTATCTTTACATAGTACTAGCTGTGTCCTCACGGCTCCGCCCACGTAAAAAGTTTTATTCCAGTAATAAATATACCTTTTTTTTTTTTTTTTTTTTTTTTTCTCACGTGGGGAAATCCTCATGGACTATCCCCCGTCTGGGGAAGACGGGGGGGTGTGCCAGACTCTTACTGGCTAAAACCCCACGGTGTCCCTCCTTCTGACCTAAGGTCGGGGTCACGGGATTCGCTGTTGCATGCACCGCGACCCCGACAGGTCTCGGTCCACCAGCTTCTTCTGGTGGACCCCTCCTGTGGTGGGGCAGTTGCTCCCCTGCCCCACATCCGTCCGAGAGGCGCGCGCAGGACAAGACGCGCCATCCTCCCTGGGTAATAAATATACCTAGCCTATGTTACTCAGCGATAATGTAGCTATCTAACGGCAAAAGGTTTTTTGAAATCGGTCCAGTAGTTTTTAAGTTTATTCGTTACATACAAAAATACAAATATTTCCTCTTTATAATATTAGTATAGGTAAAACAAAGTCGCTCCCGCTTTTTGAACGCTTAGATCTTTTAAACTACGTAACGGATTTTAATACAGTTTTCAACAAAAGATACAAGAGGAAGGTTTAAAAATTCCCCACATTATTATCTACATTGCACCCGTGCGAAGCCGGGGCGGGTCGCTAGTACAATTATAAGTAAAAAAAAATATTACCGAGTCTTAAAGAAACATCCGTATGTGACGCATAATGTGTTTACAAGTTACAAAGCACAATAAATTAAGTAACAACACTGTTGAGTCACTTCAAGCATCATTGTGCTGGAAACCTACCCTCTGTGCTAAAGCAATCACTGTTCTGATATCACAGATGCAACTGACGTTTTAATTACTTGCTCGACCTATTTTCAACAGCTGTTTATTTATAACTCAATAAATTTTTGGAAATGTTACACTTGTTAACCTTTAAGTTACTAAAGAGCTGATGTTTATAATAAAATTATGGTTTTACGTACTTTGTTCGTTCTGCTTAGCTCTTTCCCAACTATGTTCGGGTCAGCTTTCAAACCAGATGCAGCTGTATACCAGTATTTTACACAGAGCGCCTGACATCCGGCCTCCGCAACCCAGTTACTGGGCAATGCCGATATCCTAAGTTAAGACCGAGTTTTAGACTTTCGGGTTTCTGACTATTCGTAACGACTGTCATAGGTATTCGTATACATACGTGCTCTCCGAGGCACGGATGAATGAATGATGAAATGATGAATGGGCACCCACCCGCAGCTTAACCTTGCAAATCATATGATTCGCGCGGTTTCTAATAAGCCACGAGCCCCTCCTTGTTTGCGTACTCCTTGTATGCTTTTACGTACTATAGTATCAAATTTTATGTGTGCAATATAATTTCGATAACACTTAGGTACTATTTAAAAGAATGTAACGTAACAAAAATATAGCTTGCAATAAAAAGGACGGTAAGGCCCTACCGTGTTACTCCGAAGACTGTAAGGGCTGGCGCAGATCTGGCGAGGCGCAGCTTAGAGCATTTTTCACTACCAAACCATTATCGACTTTGCTAGCTCTTAAATAATATCGAAAATCTTCCTCTTAGCCTTTTCCCAATTATCTTGGGGTCAGCTTCCAGTCTAACCAGATGCAGCTGAATACCAGTATTTTACACGGAGCGACTGCCATCGGACCTCCGCAACCCAGTAACTTGGCAATGCCGATATCCTAAGGTTAAACCGTTTGTCAGACTTTCGGGCTTCTGACTACCCGTAACGACTGTCATAGGTATTCGTATGACACCCGGGACCGACGGCTTAACGTGCTCTCCGAGGCACGGAGGGGTCTCGATGTGTAACAAATGGTCACCCATCCACGGACTGACCGCGGCAAGCGCAGCTTAACCTCGCAAATCTTACGATCGGCGCGGTTGTTATTTAGCCACAAGCCCCTCATAAAATCAATTAATAAAATTAACACAACTACCTAGTCCCCGAGAGCATCGAAGCGACTAGAGGCGAAAGGTGATTTTCGATAATATTTAAAAACGCTACTAAAGTCGACAATGGTCTGGCAGTGAAAAATACTCTGCGCTGCGCCTCGCCAGATCTGCGCCGACCCTTAAGCGTAAAGAGGTGATAGTTCGATCCGTCAGAAGACAGAACAAAGGGGGCGTTAGTCTATGGCTCGAACGACTATCGCTATTGTGAGCGTGGACGGCTAGGACGGCTACATTGTTCATGTATGCTAAACGATTTAGTGAAAATGGTTTATAGGATCTCAGTTTATAGGTTTGAGTATAGGATTAACTGTTCGGTCCGATCCGACGCAATAAGGTCGATTATGTCTGCGTTAGATTGTATTGTTTCCTGCGATAGACGGTTTTTGGGTGGGTTTAACTCTATTATCATCATTATCACAAATCTTTGTGCTTTATTGATTGCCTCAGGTCATTCAGGACACGTACTGGTGTTTCTTATTTTAAAATATTTTTTTCCGTAACGTTGTACATCTTGAGAGGGGCTCGTGGTTAATTACCAACCGCGCAGATCATGTGATTTGCGAGGTTAAGCTGTGCTTGCCGTGGTCAGTCAATGGACCGTTCGTTACACATCGAGACCCCTCCGTACCTCGGAGAGCACGTTAAACTGTCGGTCCCGGATGACATACGAATACCCATGACATTCGTTACCGGTAGTTAGAAGGCTGAAAGTCTGACAACCGATCTATCCCTAGGACATCGGCATTACCCAATACCCAGTAATTGGGTTGCGGAGGTCTGATGGCAGTCGCTCCGTGTAAAATACTGGTATTCAGCCGCATTTGGTTAGACTGGAAGCTGACCCCAACATGGTTGGAAAAACGCTAGGTAGAACACGTTGTACATCTTGAATGAAGGAAGTAGGTTATACTTAGATGGTAGGGGTTTATCTATACCTAGTCTTGCCATAAATATTGTCACGAAGAAAAAAAAATCTTTTTTATTGCAAATAATATTTATTACTTTTACAGTATGTTAGTTTAATACATAAATATAAAACAATTTAAAATATAAAAAGGTTATTCGAAGTGGTCTCCATTGGCTGCAATACAGTCCTTTAAACGTTGAGGCCAGTTATCAATAGAAGCACGCACTCTTTCCATGGGAAAATTCTTCACTGCCAATCGTATGGATTGTTTTAGGCACTCCAAAGTATCATGGCGTTTAGAGCAAGCCGTACTCTCTAAAACTGACCATAAATCATAATCCAGCGGATTAAGATCGGGACTAGACGACGGCCAGTCTTCAGCTCTGATGAAGTCCGAAACGTTCACTTCCAACCAAGACTGCGTGGACCGAGCTTTATGACCCGGCGCCGAGTCTTGTTGGAAGGACCATACTTGGTTATTGAACATGGTGTTGTTAAGGGGCTTAACTACCTTCTTAAGAATGTTATCTTGATACACTCGTGCCGATGTTTTGATACCTTTTTCACAAAAATTTGGCTCAGTCACTCCTTCATAGCGAACACCCCACCAAACCATCACTGAAGTCGGATAATGCCCACGTTGCACTCTGGAAGCTTCCTTAGAGCTTTGAGCATAAATACGGTCATTTTGTTTGTTAAAATGTTGCTCAATTGTAAAGATTTTCTCATCCGTAAACAACATTTTTCTGTGACCTCCCTTTGCGTACCGCTTCAGTAGTTGTTTCGATTTTACCACCCTATTCTTTTTTTAAATTATCAGTTAAAAAATGACCAGTGCCTCTTATAGGCTGCAAGTCCTAAGTCATCTTTTAAAATACGCGACATGGTTCTGGGTGCTATCTTCATCTCCCGAGATAAAATCTTTTGCTTTCGGACAGGATTTCTTCGAATTCTTTCCCTTACTGCTTTGACCACCTTTTTCGTACGAACACTACGTGGACGGCCAGATCTTTTTCTGTCACAAACAGAGGAGGTTTCATTGTACCTATTAATAGCCCGGTACACAAACATTTGACTAATACCAAGCGTAATGAGAGTTTTAAAAATTTAAAAATTGCATTTGGCTCCATACCAACTTTGTGTAATGCAATCACAGCGATTCGGTTCTCTTTATCACCCCACTCCATTTTAATATCGCAAAATTTTGTACAATGTATTGGCGCCAAAATTAGAAAACTCAATGAACAATCGTATAAAAATGACAGATTCCAAATTCAAATGTAATATCTTTCTTATTTTTAATTGTAACAGTATTTATGGCCAGACTGGGTACTAATATTATAAAGCTGAAGTGTTTGTTTGTTTGAACGCGCTAATCTCAGGGACTACTGGTTGGAATCGAAAAAAATCTGTTTTTGTTGGATAGTCTATTTATCGAGGAAGGTTATAGGCTATATAACATCACGCTACGACCAATAGGAGCGGATCATAAATGAAAAATGTTGCAAAAACGGGAAAAATGTCCACCCGTGCGAAGCCGGGACGGGCCGCTAGTATATTATATAGTTTAAAAATAGCCGTAATGCATGTCCTTTATATCACATGTCGTGATAATGTTATTCAAGCCTAACTGTCATTTTAGATATTATTATCAGTATTTTTTTAATAAAGCAGGTGTCACACAGCGGTCACTATACAACACGGTATTATACCGCCAGGAAAATATATTATACACACGTAGTCAAAATGGGAATGGCTATCAGTAGATAATTATGATAATGCAGTTTAAGAGACTATCGTAATGGAGATTACGATGACTTACAATTGTTTTGTGCGTCCGATGACGTGGTTTACGCAACCTTTCATGCGTCGTTGGTCACGAACAAGAAAGCGAATATTCTTATTGTTGTCTCTTATCTTATACTTATCTAGTTATGTTTGGACAAATGCGGATTATGTAAGTTGGGTAATAGTACTTACGGACGTTTCCAACTTTAAGTGGACGTTTCAATGTGTACTTAGATGATTTGTAATAGCTTTTAAGACAAAAGTGGCACATTTATTCCGTATAATTATTGACATAAGTTTTTTTTCAATAAGAAAGAGTTGAAATAATATTAGAATCATAATTAAACTCGGATAAAATAAACATGCTTACTTCAAAGTTAGTAATTTCGACGTGCATTTTTTTTTATAACGTCATTTCCATGGTTATATTCGTGTTAGTTTACTTCGTCACGCATGATTTGTAATAGCTTTTTAAACAAAAGTGGCATATTTATTCCGTATAATTATTGACATAAGTTTTTTTTCAAAAATAAATAGGAAGAGTTGAAATAATATTAGAATCATAATTAAACCCAGATTGCATAAACATGCTTACTTCAAAGTTAGTCATTTCGTTGTGTATTTTTTTTTTAAAACGTCATTTCCATGGTAATATTCGTGTTCGGGTTAGTTTACTTCGTCACGCCACATTTAGCACCATAATAACCTAAGTACGAGGGTTGAAAGATCCGTTACACTATAGCAGTTACCACTTCATTAATTAATTCTAATTAATGTCGTTTAACCCTTAATAGCTAAGTAATACTTACGTGTGTAATTTCGCTCATCATTAATGTTTTTATGTTGTAGTATCATCAATATTCTAACTTGAAAAAAACTACTAATTAAAGTATCATCAGTCGTACTTCATATAATTATTTCCCAGCAGCCAGGTGTTTCCAACTAATTTAAATCGATATGACGTCGTATACAATCGGAGTTGCAAAATATGTATGAAATTTGTATTGTCGCAAATAGCATCATTAATATTTAGTCTCGACTCGTTCATATTACGTTTTTCGTGCGGTGTATAAAATATAGGTATTGATACAATATTGTAAGGTCATTGACACAAAATCGATAGTAGGTACTTCCTTATCGCACTGTATCAACATCAAATTAAAGAGTGCGCTCAACTAACTCACTCGGACAAGTTGACTGCAAACGATCATTTGAGTCAAAAAACAGAAGTCAAGGTGCATCGTCGATTCGTTGCGAGTTTTATTTTTGTACGGGCCGATTACTTAATTCAGGGGGACCATTGATTAATCGCCGGCTGGGGCGACAGATGTTCGCTGTGCTCCCAAACCGAGTTGAATGGCTCGTGGCTCCTATTGTGAACGAGTCTTTATGCCGGTGACAGCTTATCCACGTAAAAAAAGTTTTGTGCAAACCGACTGTCGCAAGTCGCAACGAACTTTTCTACCGATAAAAATATTCGGTTTAAAATTGCAACATGACGTATGTTTTACTTGTTCATTGTCTTGTTTCAGACGTTGGATTTCGACCGAGATGGCCTAACGAAGTTGAAAAAAGCGATAAAGGCAATACATAACTCTGGAAATGGTAAGTGTTGAAAAATAAACAAACTATCTCTGTTCTCTGACAAAAGAAACAAAAGAAAACTTGTCCATTGATTCGCCTTCTGCACCGTACCGTACTAATTTCATTGAGATAACTATTTCATTGTTCTATCTTATTCGCAAAATGGATACGATTGTTAACAAACCTAGGGTTGCCCCGAGCATTCTATAATTCAATGTGACTGGCTCTTTAAAAGCAAAGCTGAAAGTGCACTTTTTGGTGCGGAACAGGCGGCAACCGGACAATATACTTTCTGACTGATTTATTTGTATTCCCGTCTCTAGTGGCGCGTTTTACAGGCGACACGAGAACGAGACTCGATTAAAAATAGAAATAGAGGAAGTAGGTACATATACGGTATGAATAGCAAGCAGACTGGAATAGATGAGATATCCGATGCATGTTCGGTAACTTTAAAAATAAATTTCATTTTGATACTTGAAAATGAAACTCTCCTCCAGTGCATAAATTATGTGGGAGATGAGTATCGGAGAACGTACAGCCAATAAAGGTGTGTCTTTCGACGTCTGAGGTGAAACAAAATGGAGGTCGTCCTGAATAAATAATTGCGATAAGGAACTTTTAAATTTTAATACGTTTAATTCGAAAATATTGATTTTCTTTGTCGTACCGCATTGCCCAGTTTACAATTACGAATATCATTGAGAATTATCAAATTCAGATTTCATGTTTATAAAACAGCTGCCTGCAGCATACAAGTCTATTTGCAAGTATGGTTGTTACGTGTTGAACCGTGAAATTGTTTAGAAATGAATTAAAATACAATGATGCTTCCTCTACATTTCCTACCCTGTGAGTTGTAAGGTTTAATGATCACTGCGGGACATGACTAAATTGAAATATAAAAGTGCAAAGGGTTAGGTACTTAGTATTCAAAAC
Source organism: Amphipyra berbera (assembly GCA_910594945.2). Lineage (NCBI taxonomy): Eukaryota > Metazoa > Arthropoda > Insecta > Lepidoptera > Noctuidae > Amphipyra > Amphipyra berbera. Next base: position 7,899,724 of record OU343122.1, on the reverse strand, counting down.
TATAGAAACTACGAATGCATAGCTTAGGCTGAGCACAGAACCGGCTTGCTAGGACGAAAGGCCGTTCAACCCGCTGAACTAGAATGACCCAAATATCGCAACAAATAGTGCTTGCAGACAGACATTAATGCATTATTTGTAAACACTTCCATTCACTTGTTATATAATATACATTGATCTATAAGTATACGCAAGCAAACATTTAATCACTTTCCTTCCTATTATAAAGAATGTTTTATTTCCGTTAAAAAGAACCAAGCCAAAATAAACAAAACAAATAAAAGAGTATTGAAATCTCTGCATAAATTGTGCAAAATGAAAAGCAGATTTTAATTTATTTTAATAACCACAGCAATTCACGGTTCCAGGGTTCAACTAAGCTTACAAATTATTATGAAAAGGGCAAAACCATTTTTTCGAATGAATGAAACGGCTGTATCAAATGTAAAGCTTCAAAGAGTTCAAAGTGTGAATAATTTTCATCGTCTTTCTATCTTTCAAAGTACGGTTTCTGCATTTGAGCAAAATATAGATTGAAATATAAACCGATTCGAGTTGCAGTGGCCGGTCACGAATGAATTTCCCTTCATGTGCGACTTGTCAAGGAAAGTAGGTCGAACGTCTGGTTTCGCTGGCCACAGTATAACTGACCATATTAGATTATTGTTTCGGACCCGAGATATACCATGGGGGAACACCGTGCACCTGCTCTAGCTTCCTGTTATTACGAGTGTAGTGAGAATCGTGATTTATATGATGATAGTAAGTGCGCGCGCTACCTATTTCGCGGCTGCAACATTTCCATTGCGTACAATGCAGTGTTTCCTCAATTTAAAGCTATGTTTACTGCACGCTGTATGATAAGATAAATCTTCTTTACTCGCACATAAGTCACACCTAGGATGTCTAATTTTAAAATGATAAACGACAATATTATGCAGTTACTCGGAGCAGCTCTGTTTAAATAACCTAAATGAGATTAAACCCACTTAAGTGCTTGCCTGCTCTATTCTTTGCACGCTGCCGCCTCTTATAAATAGTACGTTTTAGTTTTTTTCCAAGTTGTAAGTACAGGTTTGTTGAGTGCAATTCCATCGCGTGCTAGGGTTTGTTTATTGTGGTAGAGTTTAGCGCCGTGCCGCGGGCTGCGTCAAGCCAAGCGCTTACGCTCGGAACTGGTCGTGCGAGTTCGGATTGCGCGCTGGCGCAGCTGGCAAGGTCGTGCGCTCTGCGAGCACGCGCTCGCAAAAACAACCAATCAAAAATACCAACATTCCTATACAATGATGCAGTGTTTAGGTTTAGGGAAGATTGGCTCTCAATGTTTACATTGTTTCTCAGAAACGAAATAGGCAGGTACCTATCATAAGATTTTTTTCCTACTTTAGTATTCATAGATCCAAGTAGGTATCTACCTATTGTAAAACCTTAATGGATAGAAGGACGCGTTCTTGGAACGCTTCCAACTGTTCACAGGCGTTAGTGTTTTGGTCAGCATTTTGTTGCTTACTTTCCACACTGTATAGCAAGCAACTTTGTTACTTATAAGCAGTTTATCTATAAAGAGCATTTTCAATTACATTTAGTCTATATCCACCTACTTGTTACTACATTTTACTGTCACAAGTCACGACATCACTTTCGTTTTATGTAAAAATCCCTTGTTATTGACAATTTGGGCGACCAGTTTGATGAAAACTCGGCCGGAGGCTATGTATACCCCATACTAAGTGGAATGTTAAAGAACAGTCCACGGAGAAATTGAATGGCGTGAGGTTTGTGCTTGGCCATTTAATATTCAAAAAGCGTCGGCGGGATTGAGCTAGGCAAATGTGGAACGCGACACGGATCTCTGAGACTCATCAGCTCGCCACCTTTATTTGTTTATTTTTAAAATGGACCCATGTATTGTTACTATATTCTAATTTCAAGAGCCCAATCATCTCAAGAATTTCTATTTCAAATTTTTGTAGCAACAAGTCGGCAACAGCTATAAATATCTCAAACTCATTAGTGGAGATCCCCTTTAAAAATGTTATTTTATGGAGCACTTATCTCGGGCTGAAGAAAAATGTAACCTTATAACGAAACGTATATATTTATAACTAGCGACCCGCCCCGGCTTCGCACGGGTGCAATGTAGATACTAATGTGGGGCATATAAACCTTCCTCTTGAATCACTCTATCTATTAAAAAAAACTGCATCAAAATCCGTTGCGTAGTTTTAAAGATGTAAGCATACATAGGGACAGACAGACAGCGGGAGCGACTTTGTTTTATACTATGTAAAGATAAAGATACTGTTGTTTCAAGTTTTTCTGGTGATCAAATTAAACTCTTGCAATTAAATACTGAGCACTTACGGAACTAGAGAGAGAAATAAGCTGCAGTTAAGCGCATCTAACTTTTACTAGCGCTTCTCTTTATAGCGAGCGAGTAAATCCAACTGGGAAACTAATTAAATGTCCGACGGCTCAAGGAAGATAAAACGAGTCTTTGTCGAACAACCTAGAAACTTTGTGAAACAGAATTTTTCATTGAAAGAAAATTGTGTTGGTATTGGGCGATTAATTAACTATATTGGCTGCATTGTGTTCTTCTTCCCCCAACCCTTGTTCACCCTCTGCTGAGTTTAGATTGAGATCTCGTGAGTAATTGGATTTGGTGCATTGTTTCTTTTTAACATCCCATGATAATACGACAAACTTGGATTCTGATTTCTAACATTGATTTTGACTGTTACAGTTCCTACTATTATTTTTATACTAATACTCAATTTTCCTATGCAGCACACGTCGACAATGAGATGTACCTCTCCCGGGCGCTGGAGCGGCTCGGGGGAAACGCACTCAGCAAAGACTCGGAGCCCGACATCGGCGCCGCCTTCTTCAAGTTCGCTGTCGTCACCAAAGAACTGTCTGCACTGATGAAGACACTGGTATGTTGCAAATCTGCCGTAGGAGTACGTTAAGCTTCCGGAAAAAATATGGCCAGCATCTATCTTCCCGTGGCTGCCGTATAAGGTCATAACAGGGTTACGTAATGAAGATCTGCATACGGTGATCCTTCAACCCATTGGTGATGCGTGGTGAACTAGTGATCAGTATTCCGCTTCAATCGTTCCTTGTAGAGCGCTCTATTGGCGTCCATATTAGTTATTAGTTTTGTTGTCTGCACAGGTTTATACTATAGCTATAAGTAGGGACATATAATTGGCTGTGTGGTGCTTAAATTAGTTGTAAAATTTATTGTTGTAGCTGTTGGTCTTCCAAACGTATAAATAAATAAATATTCAGCAGAAGACCTGATATCGTCGCTGTGCAGTGAAAACTTCGTAATTGCAATTAACGTAATTTTACAAGAGGTGATAATAATAGCCTGTTAAAAAAAGTATGAAGTGTAGATGTAAGGTTCTTCTGTTTTATTATCTATTCATCAATCTATTTCATCTTAGAGCTGTGCACGTTCGTTCTAGATATGCATTACAAGGTTTTTTACCTAATAAAAAAGTATTTGTGCTTTACGAGGTTTTCACTTCCCAGCGACGATATACCCATTTCTGCAGTCAAACGGCATTGCCGTGTTCCGGTTTAAAGGCTATGGGTGCCTGTCAAATTACAGGTACATGAGACTTTCAACTTGGTCTCTAGGGCTGGCTACGCTGGCAGCAATCCTCTTGCAGTCATATTAGGCGGTGGTGAACACTTACCATCAGGTTGACCTTCAGTCTGTATGCCAACATATTACTAGTACGTTCTCCTTTCCATAACAATATATCACAAGTTGTTTAGAAACAAATCCAGGTCAAAATATGCAGATTTTATGAATTAACTTTCGTTTAGAAATGAATAACCGGTCTAAGAGAAAATACCTCATATACAGTAATTAACGCGAATGAAATTCGTTCGTTTTCTAATCATTATTTGCTTCAATGCATTCCACAATTGTCCATATATCGCTGGTGTAACTGAACTGCAGATGGCGTTAAAATTGTGCAATATGTTAATCCCACCTTATGAACTGATTACATGTAAGCAGATATACGTGTATTATTTTTGTCTGTCATAGGTAATATATAGCATAAAGCTTCCAAATTACTTTCCCAATAAAAGAATAAATTCGTGAAACGATGTTACAAAGTTGTTAAACCAATTTCAGTTTTTGCTTACACACGTTTTTATCTGTACGTGAACAAAATAAAATAGAACATTTCGATACTGAAATCAATTTTCATTTTCGAACGCAATAACTAAACAGATTTGATTTTAAACAATTTCCAGTTCACAATCACAAGCATACAGTGTCCCAGTTTGTAGGTGTTTGCACGAAACGGTAACTAATACGGCCATCGACCGACATTATACATATTTACGAGCTAAAATGTTTTACAACCACCCGAATAACCTCAAATCATATAAATTTCATACATATGCGAAATATTATTGATAAACATATCCTTAGCAGTGAAAGTGGTGATGACTCTATTTTAGCTTTCACTTTTTGTCTCACTTAGATTAACAGGTTATCAAGAAATAAGAAAACAAACCATAATATCTCGTAAATCAGAATCTATGATGGCGAACATACATGTGTACGTGATTTGAAACATTGGACTTGCGGTTGCCCATAGAAAGTTAAAATGTCGCACGTATCATGAAGTTCCATGGCTTTCTTATAAAGAAAAATAGAGAGTATTTTCTGTCAATGTCAATCTTTACGTTCGTGTGGTTATGGTTGAAAAGTGAGTAAAATTCATATAACCAACCACAATGTTATGAATATTCTTGACGTAGAATACGATTGTGTTGATCGCTGTTCCCTTTGACCTGGCGTTTAACTTTATACAGAAGTGGTTGCGAGAGTGTTCAATCTCGTCACTTGTCACGAAAACTTCACAAATTGCGAATTTATACAAGAGTATCTCAAGTGGCTCATCAATCCTCGATCTCAATGTAATCAGAATCCTTCGCAACAGCAAGCGGAAATTATACTATTGAGGGAGCCTGCGGCGGATGTCTCGCGAGCAACTCGTTGTGAGGAGGGAGCGACCCGACTTCAAATATAAGTCGCACCAGACGGAATAGGCTCGTTTATACGTCATAACTCGAAATTAATTGAAAAACGGCGACAATTTCATTACTGATTTATTGCTTCTCGATGACGCTCTCGTTAAAGCAATTTCTGGTTGCAGATTGATATTACTTTTGCTCTGTTTGCTGTAACCGGGATGGTATTTTAATTTAACCAATAATACATTTTACGGGAAGGATTTTTAATTACACGTCTCATAATTTCTGACGTCACGTCGCCGCGTCGGTTTATTTCGTGCAATTTACTGCACGTATGAAATTAATTAAACATCGTTATCGTCACGGTAATAGTGTATTGTATTCAATCTATTATCAGGCTGACATTAATTAATCCTTTCCTGTAATCGATGTTGCGTCCTTCAAGATATTGGATAGGGCGTCTATCTAGTGGTGTACATAAATAAACTTCGCCAGCTGGGGCAACCTTATCGACATAAGATCACTATTCTCAATATACTATTTGTGTGCTAATCGGGATTATATCGTGCTGTTTATCTTTGGCGCAAGTCATAATCAACTCAGGTTAACAAGTTTGAAAACTGTTCGTATGCGATGAGCAATATTTTATGGATGGGCTTCAAAACATACCTCTGTATTAATACATACTCCAAATAGTGTAATTAGATCTTCATGTTAGCATTTTAATTAATCGTCCTTCTTGGAAGGTGAGGTTATTAATAAATGTTCGGTTTGAGACGTGCGATAACTAACGGTTGACGCCGCTGATGCCGATGCGTAGGCGCACAGCAGATTTGTTTGTAAATGGGTCAGGGTGATGACACGACCTGGCTAATGTTGCTAGCCAGTAAATACATTTGATGTTGCATCGTAAACCAAATCCTGTTTTGTGAAATGTTTACGGCTTGCTTCGTGGTCGTAATTACTTTACTAATAAGCATATTTTACATTAGTTCCAACTACTAACCTAAATAGGGCGCGGAAACGGTTAGCAACCGAATCTAATTTCCATAAAGAAACGTAGTACCTATGTAATATTTTCTTGTAAACGCTTGTAAAAACAGTACTTGTCAATACATGGCTTACTTAATTGTTTAACATCACCGTCATGGCGTTCTCAATTAAGAAACCTTTTTTCTTTTGTTTGTATTCATCAAGTATTTATGTAAAACAAAATACTCAAAATTTATCAAAGAATTTAGATCAAACATTTTTGCTCCCACTTCTTCAAAGAAATTCAAATACTTTATGTAGAATCATTTTTAATGCTGCCTATATAGTTTAAGAGTTAAACTCCAGTTTGCAACAAGGGGCCAGCCTCGCTCCATATCTGCAGTTCTTGTAAAACGTGCCGAACTCCCGACTCTATTGCGCAGAATCCTCGACCTGCCCTTGACATGTTGGCTCCTTTGTCCTTCCTCATAGCTCCCTGATCATGTGTAAAGTTATATTTTACTCCCAAAATATATGGAATACACATCGTAAGAAATAATCCAATTGAATTCGGCCATTGATGACGCCATGAGAAAAATTATTTTCCGTAATACGACAAAATTCTCTGAAATAAATGTACCAAAAATATTGGAATCTCGTTCTGAATTAAGGGAAGCTTCTCTCAAAGGTTTGCAAACAGGATTGAAAATGGAAAGTGCTTCGTTTCTTATTGATTGTATTCGCGAATATTCATTGATTTTGGCTGGGAGGGTTATGCGATTATTTATGCTTTGTAAGTACTTTATGATTAGGATCTGTGATTTGATAACGAAGGTTCATGACAACGGTATTAGCAAAATGCTTTGAATATGCAAATTCTGAGTAAAATAGGTTAGTTTGTTGTATGCAGAGTTAGTAGACAATAGGATAACAACTTGTCACTGTTTATGCAAACCACAATGTTATTCACAAGCCATAAGGCTTCAATAATGCGTACGAAGCCGCTCTGATATTTTCTTAGTGTTTCAACGTCTAAGTAGGTATATTTTTTCTTCGTATTCTTGTTTTTATGTGATACTTTTTATGGGTTATATGAAACTGCATCGTTCCAAAGTAAAACTTGTCCGGAATTACTCACCGATGACTCGACAACTTGTCGCGTTTCGCATGAGGAGATCGCCGCTCTTCGCTCCGTTTACCACTCCGAATTGTGTCTGTTACAGTAATCATAATACATATATGAGTTGTATGACTAAAGTTAAAGTAATAGTGTAGTAGTGGGGCTATTTGTCTGGTCTATTCGCATACTTGTCTATGCAATGTGCAATCAACTTTTATATACGACGCATAACAGCAATTTCGTGCATTGTGTAGTACTCACGTGTACTTGAATTTTATGTTGGTATGTTATGTTCAGTTGATCAAACCTTAACACAAATACCATCTTCACTTGGATTCCATTCTTATGATTGATCGCTCTACGTGGGTGTTCAATGACAATTAATGTAATGATTAAATTATGCGGGCGGACCGACTGCAGGTCTGGAGTAGGAGTTTCGTTCGGCAAATTTAAGTTAAATTGTTTATTCTAAATTAAGTTCGTATCTTGGGCCAAGGCGAAGGAGACCTTTGTCAAGCACTGGACATCTTCCGGCTGATGAGAATAAAGTTCCTATCTTCCGCTAAAAAATCTATCAAAACAGATCTAGAGCAACGCGGCCGACGACTCGATCTCATCGGTGGCTGCGTTGCTCTATGAATACAGATTATAATATTTAATCTAAAACGTTCAAAGTAATTTCCAAAAAGACTAAGTATGTTTCGTAAACATTGTCCATTTGCTTCGTTTAAAGGCTCATCAATTTCTCCTGTTTTATTCGTTTGATGTATCACTGTGTATCAATATTTGATGAGGTAAACCGGCGCGGAGTCCTGTTAATTTTTAATTTATTTGCAAAGGCCTTTTAAGTCCTTACGGCTTGTTATGCTTTGAAGAATTAAAGGGATTAATTAATTAACTTCATCAAAAGTGTTCATCAAATATGTAGGTAATAGAGTACTCGCTCGTTCAGTCTTGATTCGGAACGGAATAAATTGATAAGGCGCTCCTCGGAGATCTCTTGGAGCTAACTTTATTGTATTATTTCATGAAGACGCATCGAAAGCTATATACACTAACAACCAGTAGGTACATAATTCATTGCAAGTCTAGGTTTTCCAGTTTATTTTAAATAATGAAAATATATTTTAACGTCAAGTTTTCTACCAATTAGCGGAGTTAAATGAACTGCAGAATTGTTGGCAGTTCATTAAATTTTCGTTTCATTTCAAAGTAGTAGAAACAATCAACAAAAGTTGAACTTACTCGGAAGCGGCTCAAGTGGCACATCATAGTTGAAATGAATTCATCGTATTCATGAAATTTGTTTGTAAAACTCCTCTCTCTTCCGGTAACGTTATTATTTGTTTTTCTCTTCTGACTGACTTTAGCTTATGATGTGTTCAAAGAATTTTGTACATTTATCATCGGTTTTAGAGGTTTAAAGACTTTAGGTACTATCTTGCAGTTCCATATCGCGTTTATTACGTGTCTAAATGTTAAAGCTTTCCCTCAAAAGATAATTTAATTTGGTACATTTGTATGCTCAGCAATGCCATATCACGTTTATGCAAAAGGATTGCAATAAAAACACACTTGGTTCGCCATTTCTGGTTGATATTCAATTCTGCAATTTATAAAAATATCTTTTGATATCGAATGATCTCGAAATAAAAGAAAAACTTACGATATAAATAAGAATGAAGGTTGTAAAATTCTCTTAAATATTATCGTGGCAGTACAAGCCTGGCAACGTACCTAACTCATCCCAGCGTGTTATTGCTGTGTGTACAGCACTATGATAAGGACTAAGGATGCTATCGGATTCATCTGTGGCCTTGTCATCATCACAATCAATCCACGCAATCGCGGCTTATCGTGGTTCCGACCCAGGTTGGTCGAAGCAAGGAAATCCTGCTGAGGTGGAGATTCATAGACGATTCCAGCCTGGAGTGCAAATGTGGTGCTGTTCCACAAACGATGGGACATCTGACATCATGCCCTGCGTGCCCTGATACCTGCATGTTATAAGAACAAATGGACGCTACTGATAACGCTAAACGCATAGTTAAGTAGGTACGGGGCCGACTCAATTTGGATTGCCATCAACACGCTAAGAAGAAGATGATTCGCTTTTCCATTAAAAATGTTGTCCTTTTGTCTGGAAAAACTAAAAACATAAGGTACAAATTATTAAAAAAAAGTGTAAAACGTATGCTAATAAAATATCGCACCGTAGGACCAATTAGCTGAGCACCTTATAAGGTTTTAGTTGACTGGCAATATTAGTTCACTGGAAGCCCCCTGGTTACCTCATAATGGGAAAAAACAAACACAAACATTACTACTATGAGTAACAAGATACATTACTGGTGTTTTAGCGTGCGACTTAAAATTAACATACAATATAGTAAAGCGTACGGATCGCACGTGCTCTCAATTCAAACAATGATCATTGTTACACAGCGTAACATAGCAAAAAGTTCGTTTTGCACCTATTTTGTACCTTAATGGGGTTTGTCGTTCGTTAAGTGCTTAATGATGTAACTACTTGTAAAGAGGGGATACCCCGCGACTTTATTTGAGACAATACGAGTAGCTGAGTATCCTGAATAATGTCTTAAAGTAAAAACCCATCTTATAAGCAATTGGGATCATTCAAGATGGGTTTTATTCTCCTTGATTTTCTACAAATGTATTCTAAATGTCGCGTTTCATGGATCAGTGGTTGAGACTGAAACACTTGGACATCATATCATTGTTTTCACTTAGTACATTGCACATTCGAATTTTAAATATGCTGTTGACATATTGGAATCGATATCATCGACATATCTGTGAGATAATGTTCGGTGTATCAATGAAATTAATCATGCAGTCGTCACGCATTATTGATATGTTATGTCAAAAAAAACAACAATTGAATTACATAAATAAATGTTTTCTGAACAGAGACTGTACGTGTTAGCTTAAAAATTAAGGACCCTTAAAACTTAGATAGCCAGTTTTGAAACCCCGTAGTATATAGCACAAAATGAAGGAGACCTAAACTGTACAAAGGATGGATCAAGGCTATCAATGTTGATGAAAGCCTGTTGAACTACCTACAATGTCTTTCCAACCCTATCTTAGTGAAAAGTTAAACAGTCGTTCTCACGCTGTCTATATAATATGATCCTGTGACACTTGTGCAACTTCACAGAACGCGGAAAGCGAAACCTCACCTCATTGGTAATTCAATTCTGCGTTCAGATAAGCGTTTCGCGATTAATCGAGCGTGTTTGTGACGTGCCGCGATGGGAGCATCGCGTGCGGATAACATTGTGTTCGAGTATCGAGTTGTTATCGAGATCGCGCCAGATTGCACTTCCAGCCCGCAGCCATGTGCTACACATTCGCTGAATTGATTAACCTTGTGAAAGTGAATTTATCGCGGTAATCGATTTTGTGCTATCCAGCGTCGTCCACATTTCCCGCAATCCCAAGTTACTAACATTGCCGATTTTAGTGGTTGAAATTGGAATGATTGCTTTGAGTTTTTTCGTTTCCACGAAATATTGCAACAATTGTTCTTTAAGTGCATTATTCGCACGATTATAAATAGTTGATATAAGTTGTGATTACTAAATCGCCATCGCCATCATTGCATACAATTAATGAAGTGTTGCTACAGCACTCATTGCATCACATTATTACAGTATAACTAGTCGATACGGTTGTTTCCCTTAACAGGCGAGTAGTATTCCCAGTGGTCGGTTCAACAAAACTGCTTGGAACCTCGTACATCAATAACCTGTTGGACTTAAAGACGAGCAGTCAATGCCCTCGACGTTTTTCTTTCACTGTTACCTAAACAGTGACACATCTTACGTAATTTATTTGTTGACGTTTTGAAACCCGTTTACATAGAAAGATTTACGATGTCTCGCTTCTCGCAATAAATTAGAACATGTCCACAGTTTCCCTGTGACGTCATAATTAGCGGAACATTCAATGGCCAGCAACAATGTTCAGGAAGGGTTTCATTGTGTACTTCAACCCTTTGTCCCTCATTCCCTCCCGAGTCTCGTCTGTCAGAGATGCATTCGCTTCATTGATTCTATAATCGACCCTCCATGGATGGGGTTTCCATACAGCGTGTTGACTTTTTGTTCTCATCTGTTTAATTACTTTATCTGTTCAACTCATTACTGTAACTGACGGTTTAACGATGTGGCATGCTTCGTTACGATCTCATGTAACGATACATTTTAAATGATCTAAACACTCATTATGATGTAACAGCGTACTTAGAATACAATATATTGATAGATTAACTATGAATGCTAGCAATTACGTTTTGTATTGAGGTCAAGGTCTACGTTCAATGCTCTTTTGCCAATGATGCTTACTCATACGCAAATGCACATTAAGGTTTCTCAACCTGGCATCATTATTCAGTTCACGACGCGACGTTTGGCGCCTATTCGGGCGATGCATTTGCAACCTCGTGGTGAACCTCGTTTTGTCTGTCAAAACTGCGCTGATGTAGCAACTCTGGCAACACATCGCGGGTAAATGACTCTAGGAATGCAGATGTTGTGCAACGTAATAAGCTATGTAATTTAGACAAGAGCTCACTTAGATGGTTGTCACAGAAGCTTGTTAAAATGCATTGCATTGGAAGGAAAAGTCTCAAATAAAATTATTTTATGACGAATCTACCACAAACAAAATGGTGCATCAATAAACAAATATTTATTACATCACTGCAATGAAACTTTTTATGACCAATCTTGCATTCCTTTAAATTTTCTTGTTTCAGATGCAAAATATAAACAACATCGTCATGTTTCCGGTCGATAGTCTTCTGAAAGGTGACCTGCGGGGAGTAAAGGGGGACCTGAAGAGGCCATTCGACAAAGCGTCCAAAGACTACGAGTCCAAGTACCTGAAAATTGAGAAGGAGAAGAAATCGCAGGCAAAGGAAGCTGGTCTCATCAGAAGCGAAGTGACGCCGGCGGAGATAGCAGATGAGATGGAAAAAGAGAGGAGACTGTTTCAGTTGCAAATGTGTGAGGTAAGTCGACGTCGACGGAAATGTTAAAACGCACATAACGCACTATTACTGTTATTGACTGCCTTGTTGGTCTTGTGGTCGCAAGTGCGACTGCCGAGCATGGGGTCCTAGGTTCGATCTCCAGGTTGGGCAAAGTGTTATTGGGTTTTTCCGTGTGGAATTCCTCAGTGCAGCACGGAGTGGAATTGTGCCCGGTTGATGGCAATAGGTTCGCCCCCTATTACATGGGACTTAAACATAACTCGCGAAACGAGGGTGGTACTATACACCTCTGCCGATCCCTGCGGGGAATACAAGGCGTGATGTTATGTTATTACTGTTAAAACGATACAAACAAATCTCGGAGTATTTAGTCTTCACGGGTTTCTAATATAAATAAAACTTAACATTTGTTTACCTAACTGCTTGCCCCTTATTCGTTTTATGTGGCAGCTTTATTGCTTCTTAGTGCTTTTACGGAGTTGCCGCAGGAAAATGTATCGGTTTCAATTTATCTATGTTCTGTAGGCCTAGCACGAATGCTGACGAGTTACTTTTTAATCGAAAATACTCGTTTCGCATAATTACTATTTAATTTAATTGACAACTTTATTTATATAGGTATTTATGTAAGTACTAGCTCGGTGAACTTCGTACCACCTAAAATTTTATTTTAAATTTGCCCTTATTTTCTTTTTTCCTAAATTTTTTTTTTTTTTTTTTTTTAAAAACGTTGCCTCACACTAGGATTTATCCTGTATCGTGGGTGCGTTTACAGACACAAATCTTCACACGCACAAACATCCAGACCCGGAACAACTATCTGTAGGCCATACAAATATTTGTTCCGTGCGGGAATCGAACACACAACCCGTAGCGCAGAAGCCAATCGCTCAGCCACTGCACCAAACGTGTCGTCCCAATTACCCCAGTACCGAGGCGAACAAAACAAAAATAAATGGACGATCCATTTTCGAGTTTTTGCGAGACTAACGCACGACAATTGATTTTTATATTTATATAGATGATACAAATTGTACATTTCACAAAAAAATAATCCAAAATGTTATAGGACAGTTGCGTTTTCGATTCAAAATTCGCTTACATTAGCGATACAATAACAATACTATAGGTACGTCAAACATTCGCGCTAGGCCTACTGTTTTATTTGTTCAAAAAAAAAATACACGTAAAGGAGTCTCGCCTGCCAGTAAAAAAATACCAAAGTCAAAGCATAAACTATTCATTATTAGAAATAAAACCATGCTTTTTATGATTCCGTTCTCCTAGTTCTGTTTTTATAGCCGTAATATACGATCACAATCTTTGCGAATACGTCCATTCTAGCACAGTTTTAAGGCATCCGATGCTAATCCATTTTGGACTTTATGATGATTATCATAAACGTATTAAGATTCTTAATGACTTGTTGGAACAAACAATTCTTCTTACAAATTGGGTATCAAGTAACAAGTTAAATATTACCACCAAGCTTGTTTATACTTTTATTTTTAAAGAACATATTCCTTTAAATATATTTCCACGAAGTGTGTGGCTGACACCGACTGACATTTGGCCGGCTAAGCCAAAAGGTGTATGATTATTAATTGGTGGTAAGCAATTTGTGGCTTCATTTCACACGCCCCTGGGCAGGACCTGTTGGTCGCTAACCACTTTAATAAGTCATTTTATACATATACTACGTTGTATATACAAACGCCTTCTCATTATGCTTTGTAAATGATCGCTCTGGGGCGAACAGCTCGGTAACAAATGGCGGTACGTTGTTAGATAAATTTTAGGAGAATTCTGAAAGGACGCTATGTATTCTGTTATACATAAATGTATGTACCAATGTTATATCTCGCTACAGTGGGTTTGCTCCCAAACTTTAGATAATCAATCTTCTTCTTTTCGTGTGGTTAGTTACTAACCTGGTGTCAGAGTTTATGCCGCCCATGGGCCTCTGACTTGGCTTCGCGTGCCGTCGAGAAATATCTCTCAGGCATGCCGGTTTCCTCGCAATGTTTTCCTTCACCGTTTTTAAGCAAGTGATAATTATACAATACGCACATGAATCCGAAAATCAATAGTTAGTTTGTTGTCTTTCAGGAAAATTACGTTATAGATTTTTGGGATCCTAATAATCTACCGATCTCTTCACAAAATATGGACAGGAAGTTGTTGTTGAGACTGTGGTACTTGTTAACTGTGTGAATGACCGACATAATTAAACCCTTGTTCATCATATTTACGCATTACTCTCGTTGTTGCTGCGCTCCGCGCCTAACAAATACAACATTAATGAATCAGATCGCGTGACAAATGTTAATGATCGTGTCAGTCACACGTGCACTTATTGGTGATATATTTTACTGTTCGAATATTGCCTTTGATGTAAGCAATTAATGTTTAACGATTTATCGAAAGCTTTTCGATTGTTACACGACAACTCCTGAAAGGAGGGGCTCGTGGCTAACGACCGCACGGATTATACGATTTGCAAGGTTAAGCAACGTTTCCGCGGTCAGGGCGTGGATGGGTGACCGTTCGTTACACATCGAGACCCCTCCGTATCTCGGAGAGCACGTCAAATCGTCGGTCCAGAGTGTCATAAATACTTATGACGTTCGTTACGGGTAGTCGGAAGTCCGAAATTCTAACAACTGGTCTCACTTTAGAATATCGGCATTGCCCAGTAACTGGGTTGCTGACTCCAACACAATTGGGAAAAAACTAGGCAAAACGAACACGACAACTTCTGAAAATACATTTTCTTTTCACTGACACCTTTTCTCGTTTGCACAAAGGAATGAAAATCCCAGTTTGAGTAGATACCGACGCCTTTATCAGCTAAACCGCGGGGATCGCCGGTGAGATAAACTATAAGCGTGCTTTAAGTCGAGACAGGTAGCCTTTGTTCGCGGCTACTATGCAGGAGTAATGACCGAAAGAATAACTGTCGCGGCGCGCATCATGTGCAAGCATTCTGCCCTAGAATGCAATTAACAATGCGTGTGTAACAATATACAGGGTGTAAACGAAATCACGTAATTCCTTCAAACCTCGTGATGTAGGTACTGCTGACATAGATTAACCCTGCAAGGGATTTATATGGACTCAATAAAAAAAAAACCTTGTTGGTCTAGTGGTCGCAAGCGCGACTGTTGAGCCAGAGGTCCTGGGTTCGATCCCCAGGTCGGGCAAAGCATTATTGGGTTTTACCGTGTGAAATTTCTCAGTAGCTGCCCGGAGTCTGGACTTGTGCCCGATTCATGGCAATAGGCTCGCCCGCTATTACACGGGACTGAAACATAACTAGCGAAACGAAAGTGTGTAAAAAAAAAATATCACCTCTGCCGAACCTTTCGAGGAACACAAGGCGTGATGTTATGTTATAAAAAAAATACAAAAAGTAAACATATCTTAATGTGGGACATTTTAGCGCCCCGAGCGAATTGCGCGGCTATCGCTCGCCGCGCGTTCATTTAACTCCGCGCGCTAAAATGCCTCACGTTAGGAACACATGTTTACTTGTAAAATTTTTTATGGAATACAAAAGTATACCATGCACGGTTAGTCTCTACATATATGTCAGCAGTACATTACGAGGTTTGAAGGAATTACATGATTTCGTTTACACCCTGTATTTATCCGTGACAGCCATTTACCTACGCAGCCTCCACACAATAGCGACAGCAGCTTTTGTGGACAGCACTAGTGCCGTTATGCGCATAACCTGTGGCTGTGAAAGGTCGTATCTCCATTGGCAATGACACTGGTGTACAGTTAGTCAGTTACATTAATGTATGTACGTTGCCAAAATCTGATTCTATTGTCGAATTTAACATTTTGATAGCACGGGTTTTGTGCCAATTTTATACGATTCTGTCTCATGTTTTAAATTCGTATTTATTATTTTAAAGAATTATAAGATATCTAGCGACCCGCCCCGGCTTCGCACGGGTGCAATGTAGATACTATAATGTGGGGCATATAAACCTTCCTCTTGAATCACTCTATCTATTGCTGGAAACTGCATTAAAATCCGTTGCGTAGTTTAAAAGATCTAAGCGTACAGACAGCGGGAGCGACTTTGTTTTATACTATGTAAAGATATTGAAAACCCCGGAACACACTTCTAGTGTTCTATGCTGAAGAACGAAATATGATGATAGGTAGAGCTTGTAATATTTTAATCGGAGTGCGGATTTAGACATAATTTGTAATCGGTTTATGTTCGGTTCCTTTAAACAAAAACGAATCATTTTGCTTACCAATGGTAGCATTTGTCAAACTGGGCATATAAATAGATTCCTAAATTATTTTTACCTGTGATAGCTACTTCCATATAGGAGGATCTACTACACAAAGCTATGAATGAGGTCTTTGCTTCATTATTGGTAAAGCTACAAGAGTCTTAGTTTTAACCAATGACGCTCCGTAACTTATAGGAATCGTCCATTAATCTACAAATAAACTCCTGAAGGTGCCATTGCAATCGTTAGGTTGGTAATCTTTACATTTTGACATTCTTTGCAAAGACGAATGACGTATTTTTATAAGCCACCGCACAATATTTGCAATTTCACGATATTTTATTGATAAGATAATAATATTATGCTAGGTATGTACTAACAAATATTGAATGCATTGACACGCTACACAGAGTTCATAAAATAATCGTAATTTACGTTCGTAAATAATGAGTACTTTGATACTCTAATAAACAAAGAAACTTCATTATTGATGTGATATACATTATACCACACGTAGGTGAAATAATTGATAACAGTAGATACTAGTACAATTTTGTGTTGTATTTAATACTTCGTGTAACAACCAACATAATTATTGATGTCAACTAAGGGCCAAACCATATCTGACGGAAGATACGTCGCCAATCTTCCACCAATACACGTAATTCCATATAAACATCTCACACCGTACGCATTTGACCAAAGATGTTTTGCCTAGCTTTTTCCCAACTATCTTGGGATCAGCTTCCAATCTAACCAGATGCGGCTGAATACTAGTATTTTACACGGAGCGACTGCCATCAGACCTCCACAACCCAGTTCCTGGGTAATGCCAATATCCTAAAGTTAGACCAGTTGCCAGACTTTCGGACTTCTGACTTCTCGTAACGACTGCCATAGCTATTCGTATGACACCCGGGATCGACTGTTTAACGTGCTCTCTGAGGCACGGACCGAAGATGCGTTACTAAAATTCCTCGAGTAAATTACGCGAAGGAAGATGGGCGACGTATCTTCCGTCAGATGTGGCTTGGCCCTAAAGAACCAATTTCTTGTGTCGAAGCTGATGCTGCGTCCTTTTAGCGGCCCGATTCGGTCAAATCTTTTAACAGGGTTTATTCCCTTTTAAGATATGAAACTGTTAGTGCCAATCGTCTCTTGCATAACATACGCGTCTATCTGCGATGCAGAATGCAATGCCAAATGTCTCGGTAAATATCTTTAGCTGTGACAAACTTGCCAAATGGCAACAGACAGAGTTCATGGGCGAATTGCTAAATCACGACTGTAAGTCAAGCAATGTTATTGTTTAGACGGAATTAGGTACTAATAATGAAATAATTGGAACAAAATTGAATGAGTGGGGCGAGGAACTTCAAGTATACCCCACCAAGAAGAAGTCTGCTTAGTTGTCGGCAATAAGATTGACAAGCATATCATTTTTGGACCCAGTGCATAATATCAGGCACATTGGGTCACCTGCGCGAGAGCGCAACGCGTATTCCCAAGGAGGGTTGATGTCAGGCATAAAACAATAAGCCAAACTCCAACAACATGGATTTACGAAATACATGTTGTGCCGACCCCACCTAGTGTTCAATAAGGACAGGAAGATGATGATGAATGAAATAATTTTACCTTAATCTTTAAGTAGGTATCGCTTGCACTGGTGTATTTTGTTACCCTAATGAAATCCAAACAGTTGAATGCGAATTGTCCTTAGAACTTCGGTACTCAGGATCTTAGAAACCGAATTCTGAAGTAAAGAGTATACATAACATAACATCACGCCTGTATTCCCCGAAGGGTTGGGCATAGGTGTATAATAACACCCTCATTTCCCCGTTATCGACCCTATTGCCATCAACCGGGCACAAATCCAAATTCCGGGTTGCTACTGAGGAATTCCACACGAAAAAACCTAATAACACTGCTCGACCTGGGGATCGAAACCTAGGACCTCACGATCAGCAGTCGCGCTTGCCACTACTAGACCAATAAGGCAGTTCAACGAGTATACATATAAGCACTAACTTTCTATGATCAGAGTTTAGTATAGCTTTGTATAGCATAGTGTTCCAAATACATAGTTCAGTACTCATTTATAATTAATTGAATGCAGCCCACTTCAGTCAATAACACGATACGGCCTAGCGCCACTCTGTGTCAGTTGTAGTAAATAACCGACATACATACACTCGTACCACGAAATACATACAAGCATATATTGTAGGACCTTCCAACGATGCTCCAGGCCATAGTTGTAGTGTAATAAAACCTCTATTTGTCTATTCTGC
This sequence comes from Amphipyra berbera, assembly GCA_910594945.2. Taxonomy (NCBI): domain Eukaryota; kingdom Metazoa; phylum Arthropoda; class Insecta; order Lepidoptera; family Noctuidae; genus Amphipyra; species Amphipyra berbera. The sequence goes on along the minus strand of OU343122.1, from coordinate 7,881,049 downwards.
CATTGCGAGGCCTTTGGGAGCTTAGAAAAATTGGAGCAGATATCTCGGAAGAGCTCAACTCGAATAACAAAATGTTCACAGGGTTGACAGTATTTTTATTTATAACGTATCCAAAATATAACATAGCTTGAAAATTTACGGATCTTGGAGCTTTATTTTCCATACCATTGAGTTTTTTCTGCGTTTCGATAACATTGGTTTGTGACGCTGCAAGAGTAAATGACCTGTAGAACGAAACCCAAAACTTTGTGCATGGTGTTTTTTTTTTCATATCGAGTAAGTACTTTGAGGAGAAATTTTCCTGTAGTGTTTTGAGGTATACATATACCTACTTAAGAAATAAGGGAATATAATATATTAAAAGTCTTGTAGAGAATTTTGGATTTTTTTGTTAAATTAGTTTAAAAATAAAATATATTGAATGAATTTCATATTTTCTTATACCTGGGAGACTGTTTCAGCTCTTTGTCCAAAAAACTGCCTCGTGGGTCTAATGGTGGCAAGCGCGACTGCTGATCGTGAGGTCCTGGGTTCGATCCCCAGGTCGGGCAAAGTGTTATTGGGTTTTTCTGTGTGGAATTCCTCAGTAGCAGCCCGGAGTTTGGATTTCTGCCGAGTTGATAGCAATAGGCTCGCCGCCTATTACATGGGACTTAAACATAATGGCGTGTTACTAAACACCTCTGCCTAACCTCTTGGGGAATACCTACAGGTGTAATGTTATGTCCAAAAAACCATCAATATTTGTAGAAAGCGATTTGTAATACTTATTCGTCTTTGCAATATCTATGTATGAATCAGTCCCGAACACTATTTACGTGTTGTACGTAAATAGTGGGGTTAAGGCAAAGATATACTGGTGCCCTACAGGTGGAACATGGCAATACAGCTCTTTTCAGTAAAAGTATCTTTGTGATGGCTCCACAAATATATAATAGATTACCTCAGGAAATTAGAACTTTAAACTTACCTCTCTTCAAAAAGAAATTAAAACATTTTTTAATAAATAAGTGTTACTATACTCTGACTGAATGTATGACTGATAGAGATAGAATAAATATATAAATATGGAATAATATATATATATATATAGATGTAGAATAATAAAACTGTTACAATTATATTTATGTTTCTATCATGATATGTTTAATATAATTACAAGGATAGACATAATTGGTGTTAATAGATATTATAATTATAAATTCACTAGCGTTAAGTACCTAGATTAGAATTACAAAAACCAAACTAATTTGTATATCTGTATAGATACAATGTAGCGAACTAATTTCTTACTTACCATCTATTGTAATATACCTACATTGACAAATAAACTATATTTGATTTGATTTGTAAATAAATAAAAGAAACCACAAATACGTAGACAGAAAAACCCACCATAGACAATAAATAAAATACACCTATTTATATTCTTGATTTGCGGAATTGAATTTGCGACTTCACAACCGCGATGTTGTATGCAGTTAGTCAGACACTCCGGCTTATTTATAAACAAAATGAAGTAAACTAACAATATTTTATTAATGAAATAAACCAACTCGTAATGAATAGCTACAACTAATGCTATCAACAATTCATATTTCATGCAAACTAATTAATTAATAATTGAAGCGAAACAAACAAACAGGAAAATTATAGTAAAAGTTTTATTCAGTAGGCATTATTTTGTTAATTGATTCTTATTAAAACATGTAGGTATGTTATTGAACAAATTAAACCACAATTCATATTCTACTTAGCCGTTTAAATATAGTTAGAGTAGCTACAGTACTTACCTAATGAAAGATACATAACATCACGCCTGTATTCCCCGAAGGGTTAGGCAGAGGTGTATTGTAACACTCATTTCGCCGATATGTTTAAGTCCCATGTAATGGGGAGCGAGCTTATTGCCACCAACCGGGCACAAATCCAATATCCGGGATGCCACTGAGGATTTCCACACGGAAAAACTCAATAACACTGCCCGACATGGGATCTTTTTTTTATTTTTTTTAAAAAACGTTGCCTCCCTCTAGGATTTCTCCTGTATCGTGGGTGCGTTTACAGACACAAATCTTCACAAGCACAAACATCCAGATCCGGAACAACTATCTGTAGGCCATACAAATATTTGTTCCGTGCGGGAATTGAACCCACGACCCGTAGCGCACAAGCCGATCGCTCAGCCACTGCACCAAACGTGTCGTCGAACCCTCTTGGGTCGCGATCAGCAGTCGCGTTTGCCACCACTACAAGAAAGAGGTAGTAAAAGCAGTTGCAGTGAAAGATGCATTCGATGATATTTTTAATACTTTTATCCGTGAGTTCATTGCCCTATCTTCTTCTTAATTTATTTATCAAGAACGTTCAATTAACACTTCCTATACCTAATTGTTTGTTGTTACTCCGCAAAGCAATCTCATTGGTTTGATGTTCTGCCGTACGAACTTCCGATCCCGAACCAACTTAACCATGGTTTAGTTAGGATGTTTGCTCAAAGTCTGACCGTCTGACAAATACGAAACTTGGGAAGGGACTTGTTTCTCAACATTAATGAGGTTTTAACGTAAATACTTTGCTTAAACTTATAATTACATTCTAAAAATAGATGATATTAGCTTCACGTAGAAGGTTCGATTGGAAATCTACCTAAATCAAAGTTAGATTATCGATAGTCTGCTTTGTTGCTGTATTGTTAGGTGCTAAAAAAAGAAACCTAGAAGCCCTGTGGTCGTTGGGTCGGTGCAGTACCGCGGAGGCGCGCGTCAGGTCGACGACCGGCCTTGCGCCGCGCAGGGCCGACGACGCGCTGACCCTCGCTTTGTTCCACGTCTCACTCGGTGCAAATACCGCCTCGGCCACAACATACCCACAACCCACGCATTTACCTCTGTTGTTAACGCTTAACCTATAATAAATACAACAATGGCATGCGACGGCTGCGGCCAGCTTTGTAACAAGTAAACAGCGGCCAAGTGTACATTCTAGGAATGTAATAAACTTGTCACTATAACAAACGAAAAGATAAAAGTTAAGCCGGCGAGACGCCAAGAAAGTTGTGCAAGGTCGCGCGCTGAGCTTTATTATTATTACACAACTCTGCAAGACAAATCTGGATCCACTATACCGCGAATGCGCGTGCGCGTGCGTCATGAAGTATAATTTTAACTCGCGGAAGGGCACGTAGTAATATCGGTGCGTTTCCACAGTCCCGGGTGCCGCTCGTGTCTGTCTCGCGTTCCATTAGACACGGTCTCTGATGAAGTAATAAGCATGGTTGTGCCCACGCGATGTTTTCGGCGTCGCTCTGTCTGCACAACAAACTGGCTCCATTCCATTATTGAAAGTTGTTGTGACTGGCCCTGTTGAAGTGTTGACTGCAGCATTAACTAAATGTTGTTGTTGCAGTACCTGATAAAGTTCAACGAGATCAAGACGAAGAAGGGAATCGAGCTGCTTCAACATTTGGTGGAGTACTATCACGCACAGACGAATTACTTCCAAGACGGTCTGAAGACGATTGAACACTTTGGTGTATACGTTGCGGACTTGAGTGTACAACTGCAGAAGATCAGGCAGCAGCAAGACGACGAACGACGGAGGTTATTAGAGCTGAGGAATATGCTGCGAGCAGCTGCGCCTCAGGACAGAGAGGTAAGGAGATATACAATTTAATATATTTGTGCGAATTACAATCACGATGAGTTGCCAGATATTTGTATTCTTGGCGTCTTAGTCGTACTGTTGCTTTCAAATCTACATTGTCCCTCGTTTATCATTCTACATTTCTAAACCACCTATTTCTGTATTCCAGGTGATGTCATCTGTCGGTGGCTACTCTCTACACCAGATGCAAGGCGATAAACAACACGGAGTTAGTCGGAGTGGTTACTTGCTCAAGAAATCTGAAGGCAAGGTCCGCCGCGTGTGGCAGAAGCGCCGGTGCCGAGTCACTGCCGAAGGCTTCCTCGATATCTTCCATGCAGACGAGAACAAGACTCCGGCGAGAGTCAACCTACTGACATGCCAAATTAAAGTTGCCGCTGAGGAAAGGGCATTTGATCTAGTCTCATGTGAGTAGGAAATTCTTAGTCAGTATTTTAGTAGTTTCGCGTATACAAGATTAGCATAAGGTCGACCTGTAACTTAAAAACTTATGTAGCTGATAAAAGTTAAGGCTCAGTTGCATCAACTAACTACAAGGTTAGTCGGAAAGGGGGTACTAAGCCGCGGGCCACTTAATGTATCACTGATGCTTGTTTTAAAGAAAGTGTTAAAATTACAAAATTCGGTAAAAAAAATCTATGCAAAATTATTTTTATTTTAGTTTTTTCAAAATATCTTCATTCTTGCTTTAGTTACGGATTCAGAAAATAGAGCGTCTTATCCGTTACTCCAAATATGACCTAATATGTAAACACAGCTGATCATTGCTAAGGATAGATAGAATTGAGCGTATTTTTTATGAAATATTTGAACAGCTATTTCTCTTAAACTAATGTTTTTTGGGGAATGTTGTGAAACAAAAGTTATCCATTATTATGGGTTCTTTAACACCCTTTCGGCTTAGTACCCCCTTTCCGACTAACCTTGAATAACCATACCATATTTACGTCATATTCGTATTGATTTGACAGAATTTTTGTTACGGTTATGGTTATAGTAAGTTGGTGCAACTAAGCTTTAAACTTCTATTCCATACGGAATAACTTTTTTACACTGGATACAATATTATATGATCTAATTCGACCGAATACTTCAAGAATAAAACACCCTGTTATTAAAATCTTTGCTCGTTAATTACAGATAACCGAACATACCACTTCCAAGCTGAAGACGAGAACGAGCAGCGAGCCTGGACGTCGGTCCTCGTGAACTGCAAGGAAGGCGCTCTAATGAGGGCCTTCCATCAACAAGCGGGCGAGAGCAATGACTCTGGACACTCGCTACTGGACCTCCAGCGGTCCATCATACGGGCCGTGCGGGCCTTGCCGGGCAACCAAGTGTGTGCTGACTGCGGATCCACTAATGGTACATTTTAATCATTTTTAAACGGTTTTAATTAGCTTTACTTCGTATATTCGTGTTTTTTTTATTCAAATCTTGCAAAAACAAATCAACTACTTCTACTTAAACAATTCTCTTGAAACTTCGCACACAAATTAAATTCCCATGACAATATATATAACACTAGCTGTGTCCTCACGGCTCCGCCCGTAGCCTATGTTACTCAGTGATAATCTAGCTTTCTAACGGCAAAAGAATTTTTGAAATTGGTCCAGTCGTTTTTAAGTTTATTCGTTACATACAAAAATACAAATTTTTCCTATTTATAATATTAGTATAGATATAATTTTAAACTTCAATGCTCATTTCCTGATGCTGCAGGGGTACTGCAAGATACAACCGTTTAACTTAAAAGCTTTTTTGAAAGGGTTATTCTTTCTGCTTTCTGAATAATGGCACACTTAAATGTTCATCAGCCTATCATTTAAATGGCAGAGTTGACTTCCTAGATTTCAATCACCTGTAGGAATGTGTGTATGTACCACGCATTTGTTTGTTCTCTAGGAATGTAAAACGAAGAGATAATTGTGTAAACATAAAATTCAGCGGTTTATTCATTATTCGGTCGCTAGCGCGAATGCTGAGCATGGGGTCCTGGGTTCGATCCCCAGGTCGGGTAAAGTGTTATTGGGTTTTTACATTAGGAATTTCTCAGTAGCAGCCTGGAGTCTGGATTTGTGCCCGGTTAATGTCAATAGGCTCGCCGCCTATTACATGGGACTTAAACATAACTGGCGAAACGAGGGTGTACTAAAACCTCTCCCGAACCCTTCGGGGAATGAAAGGCGTGATGTTATATATGTATTCACTATTCAAAGAAGTTCTCATAGTATTTAGACATAATAGTAAGCAAAATTTTAAGATTACGATGGCGTCGTTTAGAGGGAATAACAGAACCGACTCTATGTTAACGATATCTACTCAATTTTATCTCCTCAACTGTCAAGCCGCCTGATTTAGATAGATAATTAATTGTGTCTCATATTAGTCGACAGCTGAGCTCTTATACCTACTATAGGACGATAATACTGATAATAATGTACGTACCCGCTACTAACCTTGACCACCAAATCAACATTAATGGGGTCTTCCTTCCTTCAGAGATACTGTAACCATCACTTTTCATTATTCCATTTAATATTGTTAACTAAATGCCATCAAGCTAAAAGGAATGACTTGGTGTACCGTCGTTCATTCAAATCTGCAGGAACTATTTTGTCTGTCGAGATGTCCTATCAACACATGAATGTGTTTTTTTTAAATGTGGTTTTAATTAATTAAGGAGTCCTCCGAGCGTTGCCTTAATGCGACCACTATGATATAGGCCACAGTCACAAGTGGTTGGCCAGAAGCTGTTTCCATACATTTCGAGTGATTGTTACCGGCCACACGTGTGCGGCAAGTCCCTGTGTGATGTATGGAAGAGTTAGTCCACAGCTTGTGGCGAGTGGGCTGAATGCGGGGCACCGTCATCATTTACACGGAGATAGTTTGTCAAAGCGAGTCTCATGCTATCTCTGATTTCGTCGTAGAGAAAGATAAAGACAGAACGAGTCTCACTCTGAAAAACTATCCTTGTGTAAATCAGCCTTTAGTAAGAAAATCTTTAAACTTTATCTTATATTGAACACCTTTTACATTCCAGACCCCACCTGGTTATCAACGAACTTCGGTATAATAGTGTGTATAGAGTGTTCCGGCAGTCACCGGGAGTTGGGCGTGCATATCTCTCGTATACAATCCCTGACTCTAGACAGATTGAGTACGTCACAACTGTTGCTCGCGAGACATATGGGCAATCAGATGTTTAACGAGATTATGGAGAATACTCTCGATGACAGGGATAAGCTTACGCCTGAAAGCTCCATGTAAGTTTTTCTAAATATAAGACCACAAGCCGACACCTCCCCCCGTAACCCTGTACTCCGCAGACGAGGACTAGTTTGATTTGCCTATAGTAGATGAAACGAATACAAAGGAAATGTCGATATCCTGAATAATCTGATTAGAAATTATATCAGGGAATCTTTTATAAATATCAGGATAATCATAGCGCATGATGGACCCATAATTATTGAGCAAAACGATACCCATAAAGGAGCTTTCACAGTATTAAATTCAAGGATCAACCAAGATCACTTGAGATTACCTGTCTCACTGTTTCATTTTCTCTTTTTTAACCGACTTCCAAAAAAAAGGAGGAGGTTCTCAATTCGACTGTATGTTTTTTTTTGTATATTTGTTCCGCGATATCTTTGCTAATTGTGAACCGATTTTAATGATGTTTTTTTGTTTGAAAGAATATTCTTTCAAACAAAAAAAGTGGTCCCATTTAAATTTGGTGAAGATCTGATGAAGAACTTCGGAGATAGACAATTTGAAGTCGGTTTTATTTTTGTTTAAACGTTTAATTATTTAATGCCTTTTTCTGGGAATTATTTCCAGTACTCACAAATAAAACCATTTCCAGGGAGGACCGGCTCCGGTTTATCCGCGAGAAGTACGTATACAGGGCGTTTGCGGCGCGGACGTGTTGTGACGCGGCCGAGCGGTTATCAGAAGTGGAGCACGCTGTCAACAACGGGCATCTTCAGAACCTGTTGCAGGCGTATGCTGAGGGAGCCGACCTGGCTGCAGCGCTGCCGGGTTCGGTGAGTACCGATAGACACAGAAAATATAGGTATATAAGCTGGTTTTAGAGTCACGCTGACCGTCGGCGCTGACAGCCGGAACGTATGACTTCCCCGTCAGCGCTGACCACGGCACGCGCTGATTATTCTAAAACGCTTCAAGACACTCAAAGCTCGTAGCCCGCGGCGCTTATTAGCCGCGCTGGCGAAAGCGGCACTGTAAAGCCAGCCTTAAGGAGTTTGGAATAAGGATTGGAAGATAAATTACTTGTAATAAAACGGAACAGTCCCAATATCAGTCACAGATTACACCCGCTTTAGCCATAGTGTAGTCGCTAGGTCATTTTGTACTGCTCTGTTTGTGGTTTGAGTTTATTCTTTCTTTGAGTAGATGTAAAAACTGAGAAATAAAAAGGGGAATAATCCAATTGTTTATAGTGAAGAATGTAAACAGACTGCCTTGATGGTCTAGTGGTCGCAAGCGCGACTTCTGAGCATGGGGTCCTCTGTTCAATCCCCAGGTCGGGTAAAGTGTTATTGGGTTTTTTCATTAGGAATTTCTCAGTAGCAGCCTGTACTCTGGATTTGTGCCCGGTTAATGGCAACAGGCTCGCCCCCTATTATATGGGACTTAAACATAACTGGCGAAACGAGGGTGTATTAAAACACCTCTGCCGAACCGTTCGGGGAATGTAAGGCGTGATGTTATGTAAACAGCTTGAATGGTGCAAATATCATAATTTTTAATACTCATTCAAGCAATCTTCGTTTGCAGGACCTCGGCGAAACATCACTCCATTTAGCGATATCGCGGGAACTAGGCGATGGTTCCTCTCTACATATAGTCGATTTTCTAGTCCAAAACGGTGGTTCCCAGATATTAGACAAACCCAACTCTCAGGGGATGACGGCCGTACACCTATGTGCGGCTACTGACAGAACTGAACCAATGAAGTTGTTGCTCAAAGCTGGTGCTGACTGTACTATCAAGGACGGGAGTGGAAGAACTGCTTTGCAGATTGCGAGGCAATATGGGCATCTCGGGTGTTTAGAGTTGGTATGTATATTGGAACTTATTATGTTTTTTTTTTATTTATTAGGGACAGAAAACAGTTACATGCCAAGCTTAACTAAAGATTCTTAAATTAGCACAATTCTTAGAAATACAGTCATACATAATTTATTTCATATTTATGTTACACATGTAACCCACACCATTGTCCACGAATTCAACTTATCTACACACTACTTAGTATATGTGCCCCTTTACATATATTTTTTGTGTGTAGAATTATTTTTTGTGGACGTTTTACTATACTATTTGATGATTTTTCAGTTGGAAAATGTCGATAAGCGAGAGAAGAGTATATTCGAGAACATCAACATAGACTGGAATTTATCACACGATGACGGCTCAACAGACTTCTCTGATGATGACACAGTTATAGACGAAAGAGTAAGTTATACAAAATACGTCATTTCTATTCCAAATGTCTGAGGATTTTTTTTCGATATTCATGTTATACGATTTAATTCTATGATAATACGCAAATAATGATTTTTACTTATTTAACTCCTCTCGTCGCAGCAAAACGGCAGCTTAACACCTGAGAAGAAGTGTCCCCGCTCCCGGCCTCCCTCGTACGCGGGAGGCGCCGTACTAACTACTGAACGCTGTCCGCCTGCGGGAGACTCGCCCGTGCTGCGCTCACGATCTTCAACATGTGATTCATTACACCATGCGCCGCCCACACCTACTACACTACCCAGAAAACCTAACGTCTGTGAGTATTACACATAAAACCAACTATATTCCCTTGGGCACTAAATATAGTAGCGCGTAGGTCTATTTCGTTGTCACAATGGTATTTAAAACATGTGTCATTGTGATAATTGTTGCGGGATGCCTCGCTCAGAACACGAGTAACTGCGATCACGTACCTCTGTATGTTCACATGGTGCTCAAAGAAAAGTATCTACCTAACTGATCTTTTGGTTCTGAGCACTACATCTGGCATTCGATTGTGTGTTTTTTGTACACAGAACCAAAAAGTCAATTAGTTGGTTAAGTCAGTCGCCACGGTAGTGCACTCAGCTGCAAAGAAAGTGCCTGCATTCTCGTCATCATTCATGTATTAACAAATTGCGGCGTATATTGCAGACAATATCGGCAGCTTAAAGAAGCGCGCGGCCCCGCTCCCGCCGGCCGTGTCGCTGTCCCAGCCGGCGCACCCGCGCTCTACACCCTCACCTTCCGCAGACAGCGCGCGGTCACTGCACGGTATGTAACCTACTATAGACCATGACCTCGTCTTACTCCCCATTCCTCGCAATAGACCTGTCATCCGTCAATCGCGCAGTCTTTGCGGCTTAAAAATTGTCATGAGCCGATAAACTTTCCCTGAAAAATACCGTCCCCGGCACTTTCCTTCCTGACACAGAATTATGTCAGCAATAATATTTGGTTGTACATATAATGTCATAATGTGGTTACCTTACAGTGGCGGGCGGGGTGGTGAAGCACCGGCCGCAGCAGCCCCCCCCGACGCCCCCCCCGGGCGCCCCGCCGCTCCACAACGGCGCGCACCACCGGGACGAGCCCACACCGCCGCCACGGAAGGTACATACATACACTATACATTGTTGCTACTGTATCTGCTTATATTATGCATTATAAACGTGTAATGTTCTACCCTGAATCAAATGTGGTGCTCGTAGACACCGCTACGTCGCTACCTACGATATTACTGCGCTTGCGTTTGGAGCGCAGTAGTAACGTCGACAACTCAAAAAACTTACTTTAGACGCCGGTGTGCGTTAAAATCTCGCTCCCATATATAATTAAAAAAAAAAGGGAGACGGCCAGAGTGTGGTGGCATAAACAAGGAGATAATTACTTTTTAGCTCGAATGCGTCCGGGCAACTTGAATTGCCGTTATTAGATACCTACCTAATAATGGAAACATTTTATATCAGACTCAAAATACAACATTTTTCAGTTTGATTACGAAAGTGTTACATAATAATAAAAAAAAAGAATTGTAAAAAACAAATGTAAATAAATCAACTGCTATTTAGTATTAATGTAATTAAAATATTGGAAAGGTAAAAAATAATACTAATACGAATTAAATCATAGCTACTAACATTATATTGAAACTAGTACAGGGTTATATTTGTTTTTGCTACAGAAGAAAAATAGATTGCACCTGGAAAAGGCTGTGAAAGCGAAACTGAAAAGGGTAACGATCGTCTGACAGAGAACTTAGTGTACTTACTCGCTTACCCTTGTTTGATTTACGCCCTTACATTAATATTGTTTTAATTGTATTTTATTGTCAAGAGAACGCCGACAAAATTGATAACGTGCAATACTAAAAACCACGAATAAATTCTCTTAGTATAATTCGAAAATTGTGCACGCTATTATAGCTTTTAAATCTACGTGACAAGTTGTCACAATCGCTTGATAATAGCCTACACTGTTTTGAAATACAATGCAAATCTGTGTTTAGTTTACGGCTTTGATTCCTCTCTGTTGGCTAAATTGAGGAATCCTCGCATTGGCAAAATATTACTCTTGACAATCGGTTCCTATACCATAACATAAACTATGCATAGAACTGTATATTTATGTTTATATTATGGATATTTAATTTCGAGCTCACTGCATGTATTTATCTAACAGCTTTCGGCTTTCTTGTATTTTAAACAAACAATCCCGTATGTTTTAGACCTCCTTCCATAGAATACATAGATGTATAAGTAGATATTAATATTTACTATAGGTTTAATAAGTAGTATTCATTAAATATATTTTATATCCTTTCCTAGTAATAAAAGTTTATTTTTTACTCCTATTAATATTTACACTCCGTTTTCTAACATAGTGTGGAACATTAACTTTTGAAACTGTTCTGCATGGATAAACATTGCATTATTCATTTTTGTTTTTGAAAGAATTTCCTCATTATCATATTTTTACTGCATAAAGAAATAGTGAACAATCTAGATCCAGAGTAAAATATTTCGATCTCTGATCTTTTTTTTTAATATTTTCTTTTAAGGCACTTTTGCACTATTTAACGTCAAAGCAGGTTCATTTCTACGACGAAAAATTTACTAAATCCTACCTACTTTCTCAACGAAGCTTATCTGTTTGTCTTTGTGTACAACAAAACTAATTCTCAATTCTAATACATTGTAAATTTTCCAGGAGTGTTCTAGTCAAGACTCGTCATTAGAGCTGTGTGACATGACGGACTCGTGTTTGGAAGATAGTCGGCTGCAGTCAGCATTGTCGTGCGACAGCTCGCGGTCGCGCGAACGATCGCGTCGCAGCGACAGTCGGTCGCTTGACGTGTCAGACACATCTAGTGTTCATTCGCGATCGCCCTCCGCGTCTATTACGATGGTAAGTTATCTCGCTAAATGATGAGATTAATACGAGTAATCAAATTAATGTAGATTCGAGGCCAAAAAAATATGTTACTGTTATATTTTTAAAAAAAAAGGGAATCCTGTGTATCCCGAATCCCCATTAAAAATTTCTTCAAAATTAAAATTGGATATTTGTAGGTCTTATTATTTCAGATGGGAGGGCTATTTTGTGTCGGGGCTTATTAAAATTTTTAATTTTTGAAATAACGCGTTTCTTTTGGATCTAGCCATTGATTGTGATTGGTCAAACGATGCGTTTTTAGGTTCCCTATCGAATGACGTGCGTAACTCAAAACGCCTTTTTTTTTAGTTACGCGGTGTTAGAACTTGAGCGACGATATAGCAAAATTTAAAAAAAAAGGAAAAATTTACATTGGTTGTATGTCTTATTATTTCAGATGGGAGGGCTAAGACGGTGTCGCGCCTTATATGACTGCTCAGCGGATAACGAGGACGAGTTGTCGTTCCGCGAGGGAGAAGTCATCGTTGTGATAAATGAACGCACTGAAGATGACAACTGGATGGAAGGACAGGTGGAAGGCACGAGCCGACGGGGCATGTTCCCCGTCTCATTTGTACACATGCTACCCGACTAGGGAAGACAGAGACGAAACATGTGACAGCAATGGAACGTAGGTCAACCAATGTTCGTAGAAAACCTGTGTTAAATCTATATCGGTAGTAACCACGCATAAACGTCAGCAGTCGCAGTAATGCAAGCTTGACATTGTATTCCTGCTTATATGCTGAACCCAAGGCCATAAAACTGACAAGTTCAAAAGTTCCAGTCAGTATGGGGATTATATTCGAAAATGTATATTGAGGTCCGTTTCAACGGAACATATAAAATTCTTAACAATTTGAAAATTATATTGTATATTCGTCTTTTAATGATAATGGAAACCAAAAATTCTGGTTATATAGTGTTGAGTTGAATCGATGAGTCTGACTGAATGGATTATGTGTTCATAATTACTAAAAAGAAAACACCAGTGTATAGCGATTCTGGAAGTGTTACGAATTTCAACTATAAATACTTTGGATATCTGGCCTAAGGCTTGACTTTTGTTTGTACGGCTACGAGCTTATTTATTCTAGTATTTTATACAATCACAGTTCAATACTCGGCATAAACACAGGTTAATGTTGTAACAATAATTTTGTTGAAGTTGCAGCCAAACAATCAACATTAGTTCACTTTACGACGGTTAATATCACTATAGATTGTTCAGTATTGGTGCCTATTCTGTTCTTCACCAACTAAACTAAAATTTGAGAATTGCTAATTTATACTGACGGACAGTTTTCAGAAAAGGACGGTGATAGATAACTAAGTTAGAGATGTTAAACTAGTTTACGCCTTGAACTTCCCCGAGTTTTTAGTCAACACGTTCTGTCGTGTCATTAGTTGCCATTCCACCAATTCGCACTAAGCGCTTCCAAACATCCTTCATAATGCGCACTGCAAAAGAGTGGAACTCACTACCTGCGTCTGTGTTCCCGAACGCATTCAACCTGAATCTCTTCAAAGTTAGAGTTAACAGGCTTCTTCTGGGTAAGCTCACTCCATTGTAGACTTTGTCTCTGTCTCCTCTGACCTAGACTAGAGTCAATAGCAAACACATTTCAAATTTAAAAAAAAAATAGTTCAACTAAATTTGACAGTTCTTATTTACGTCCGTCTCTTTCTTATTTTATCAGAGTGAAAAAGATGGCAATTACCCAAATTAAGTTTAGCTTGTGCACAACAGAAATGGCACCGCTATCTTATTATACTACTGTTTAAAAACTGTATGTCACTGTTATTATACACGGTTTTCATACTCAAACATTTTAACCATTCCACATTTGAATAGTCGTCTATCTACACATGTACTATCATTATTGAGAAATGTTACAATAGTTTCACTATACTCGTGTTAGTTACTGCTTTGGCGTCGCTACGAATTTATAACACCAATATTGTAAGTTTTGCCAGTAGACCGTCCGTCCTGACGCGGATTTTTTACTTATATTATTATTAAAATTCGTAAATCGTTTCAAAAAATCTGTAATGTCTTCTATTTCGTATAGTTTTGTAGTTTCGAAAATATTGATTGCTATGTAAAGTTCGTAAAGAGTTTAAGCTCAAGTGCTCACTCGTTAATAATAATTCCGAAATATTTCTTAGTGAAAGTGAAAATTTGGTGTTGTATAATGAGAAATTCTACTTGTTCACGTAGAATTTTAGCGCGATAGGCTAGTTTTTAGATTACAATATAATGAATTCAACGACTGCGCGTGGGCGTGAAGAATTATTAAATTAGTTTCGCCGTATCGTAAGGTCGTTTAGTTTGTCATAATGTGATATCCTAGCTTATAACATTTTTATCGAGTCTTAGCATTGGTGTCACGTACGTTAAAAGTTCAGTTTTATACAGATTAATTTTATATACCGTTATAAGAACCAGTAAATCTGTATATCGTAATGATATTTAATGACATCCAGGCTCGTTGGTCTAAGCCAGTGTATTAATCAACGACTATTACGTTAATATTAAAGAAGTTCTACTTAGCATTCGTTTCTAAGCTATCATGATAGTTTCGTAACACCAGTATTTCGCCTCGCGCAAACGAAGCAATAGAATATGTGTTTACAGCTCAGTTAGATTTGCCAAATATGTAATTGTGATGAGTAGTGAAAGAGATAGGTATATATCAGCGACAAACTATCGGACCAGTGACTGTTTGTTGTCTAGTTTGTTCTAGTAGATGATATTGAGGTGTCTTAGATTGTTGGTGCATGCTGTCTATAGATATCGTGTTCTTACTGCGAGACTATAGGCCGGACAATTTAATTATACTAATATAATTTAGTAATTTCGTTTGAAAATCAAACGATCCATTCGATATTTTTAAGATAATTCATCTGCTGCCAGTTATTCAATATGGACCAAAGAAATTCTTTATAGTTGCTATACGTGGATAATGTACGCCTATGGTCTCACAAGTGACGATAAACACTAAAAATTGTTGTTACATGTTAAATTTTAACGATTTCCACATTTTAATAGACGAAGGTATCGTAATAATAGCAATAGGAATTCGCGTTTGTAAGACGACGAAAGATAATTTAAGAAAACAAAATGTAATTAATTGTATTGTCATTGTTTTCCCTTCGTTACGGTTCGAGCAGATACCATGTACTCACAGCTACACATTCCCATATTTATAATCGTAGATTTTCTGTATATTAAGTTCTTAAATGATCACTTATATTCATAGGTAGTAATAGTGATACTGCTAATACCTATATACGATATAGTTACCTACATACCGCGCGCGTTGCCATACATTAGTATTAACAAAAAGTGAGCGAACTACAGATACATTTGATTACCCATAATAGCAGTAATTTTAGATTTGTAAATCATATTTTGTGACTAGCCTTTGCGTGCACAGCCCCACATTTCAATCGCATGATACGCAGTAGGTAAACCATTTGGTTTCTTCTTCATGAAGAAATCTTTGTAAAAATGTGATTGTTATAATCGTTGCCATGAATGAATTTTGCATGTAGTATAGCAACACTGCAGTCGTGTAAATAGATATTTTACCTATTAGTTCGTAAAAATGTAAAAGAATTATAAGTTATATAATTATTTCGAGTTATTGTAATATTATTTAAGAAAATGCTGAAACCTGTTTTCTGTTCTTTCGTCTAATATATAAATTGTATTTATTTATAATATATTGTGAAATCTAATTGTGATGAAATATTTTAATGCCATTTTAGCCTGTCAGTACGTTACTTATTGAAAGTTATGTAACCAAATGATGCTAATAGTGTGTAAGATGTTTTATTCTTTATGGAGTTGTAGTTGAAATAGTTTTTTCTATTGTGTATTATGTGAACGAAATCTGTATGAATTTATTAATACATCACTTGGATGTCTACTTTGGATTTTATTTCCAGTTAAAACTAAATCTTTGAACCAATCCCACCTCCTATACAAAAACTTATAAAAATGAGATGTAAGTATATGCATTCGAAATGGTCACAAAAATTATTGCCATTTTCATAATTTCCAAATGCGTACTGGGGGCAAGATAAGCATATATGCGATGGTCCAATTCAGATATAAACTGCTATTAGTATTATCTGTTATGGTGTCAGCTGTGATAGCTAATCTGGAATGCCATGACCTGTGGCCGTCAGCTGACCCGCAGGTCATAGCCTACCAGCGTTAGCTTACTGTAGCTCGTACAAGCCCTGCATGGTTGGATTAGGTATTTCATCAACTCTTAAAGTTGAAAGACAACTACAAAGTAAGCAATTTTTCGGCGCAATTGCGTAGTTCATTAGTTTTAGTAATTTCTGAAAACTATTCGATAAATAGGCGATAACAGGCATAAGCCTGTTATCGCCTATTTATAGTGTAGGCACAGTTACAGTTGTACTGTTTTAGAATTATGATGTTGCTTAAGTGGTCGAGCCTATTGCCATTCAACCGCTTACTACAGTGATTTTTCTAATTAATTCAATAACCTGAGAAACCTGTCATGTTCGACAGCCGTCGCTCGTGACTTGCACAAAAACTGAGGTGGTTAGTTTAGTTGTCTCTAAATAGTTCTATGGTTATTTGGTCCTAACTTAAAGTGAATGGAAGGAAGTCAACTTTATAAACAATTGTCAAAATTTCTGAATATGTTCTGCCTAGCCATTTCCCAACTATGTTGGGGTCAGCTTCCGGTTTAACCAGATTCGGTTGAATACCAGTATTTTACACAGAGCGACTGCCATCAGACTTCCGCAACCCAATAATTGGGCAATGCCGATATCCTAAAGTTAGACTAGTTGTCAGACTATCTGCGCTCCGAGGCACGAAGGGGTCTCGATGTGTAACAAATGGTCACCCATCCACGGACTGACCGTGGCAAGCGCAGCTTAACCTTGCTAATTATATGATCCGCACAATTGTTAATTAGCCACGAGCCTCTCTGTCAATATTTCTGAACATATAAGATTACATTTCTGAACGAATTTAAATTTGACATTAGGATGACAGTGACGTCGATACGTGAGAATTTGCGGGAATACTCAATTCACACTCAATTCTTGTTTACAAAAAATAATATTGGTAAATCAAAGATAATATTTATGTAATGATTATGTAATAATGTTTATAAAATTAATTGATATTAGGTCATATTGATCGATAACCCAGTTGGCAAAATGATACAATAAAAGAAAACATTAACGCGTAGCACTGTCACGGGTTCGTAAAAAATATAAATAGATACAGATTCTTGTCAAACGACACATGTTTTCATATAAAGATAAGCTCAGTGATAAAAGTCCATAAATATTACGAGAGACTTTAGATTCAGTCGCAAAGAACGCTCGAGAAGATGGGGAATCGTAAAAGAGTGTTCGATTTACTGAGAACGATCAACGTTGCTTCGTAAGTATATAAAACTTTAAACAAGACGTAATTATTTGGTGAGCTTGTGATTTGTTTTGCTGTAAATGTTATTTTTTTTTAGTTGTCAATGTCCAGCTCACGGCAACCGAGGCAACTTTCAAGTATCGAACGCTACTCCACAGAAGGATTACGCTTTTGAAGTAAGTTCATTTTGGGTACCCTCTATCTGGCAGAATCTTGATGGTCCGAAATTTATTTGGCATAACACACTTGGCATAATCTTGTTTATATACGAATATTTTTAAGGCATAAAAATTATTTAATATAATTATAGTTTGGCCGAATGTTTAATATAGCATACTTTTAAGATGGCAGAATTTTATTTGTCATAATTACCTTTGGCAAAGTTAACATTCCGCATAATTTTGTTTAGCATTACTTTTATTTAGAGCGACGATTATTTGGTACAGTTTCACTTGGCATACTGTGAAGATGGCAGGATTTCATTTGGAATAATTTTATTAGGCATAATGCCATTTCTATAAAGTATGCTGCAGGTATTTTTAAACTTAACTAAAATTAAAATATTGTCTTAAAATGTCAATATGTTGTGCTACAAAAGTTAGTCACAGAAACGAATAGCTGCAAAACCGACTCCACATAGTCTTGTCTGTCCTACCCCTAGAGTGCAATTTAAATCCGCGTGGCCGCGGAGGGGCGAGGCGCGTGGGACCGCCGGAGCCCCACAGCACTGGAGCCCTGACAGAAACCTGCTGTATAAAAGACATACAATAGAATCTTGTAGGGGTGAATGTATCATTACAGTTATAGCTAATATCAGTATGTCAGGATTGGGAGCATGGTAAATAAAGTAAATTAAACCAACATAGACTCTCCACCACTGAGAGTACTTTTAATTAGGTTAGTGATTAGTTACAGAAGCTAGTTCACAATATATCAGAATATAATAATTAACACAAGATCAGAAAATGAGGACAAGCAAACCAGATATATCAGATTCTTTGGCTATTCGACATTGAATCCTCTGCTTCATCGAATGACCACTGTTTTTATAACTTTGGGTATGTTAATTAATCTTGACTGTTACCCTCCTATGTCAACATTGTCCAGTGTTACCAGTTACCGATAACAGCTCCATGTTGCATGCTTGCTGCATGCATGGTGATGAGTCTTTCCATTATTATGGATATGAAATGTATGCCAAAAGATGATTCTAACTGTAAACTTTCTGAGATATGATGGTTCTACTTTTTAATGATATGAAATTTATGCATAAAGATGATTCTGACTTACAAAATTATGAGTTTTGAATATATGCTATAAACATGAGTGTATGCCAAACGATTTTCTGCGAAATGAAGTTTATGCTATTCGCTGTTATGCAAAATAATATTATAACATAAAAAGTTCTACTATAAAAGGTAGACCCGTTAATTTTCTATCCATTTTTTATAGATTTAAGATTTTTTAGTAAGAGGTAGGTATGTTATTTGTAAAATTATGAAATATGGATATCTAATTATTTTAGGTGGAATTGTGATGGTACTTATATTAATCAGTTGTTATCAAAAGTTCACAACACACATGAATTGTTGTCTATTTTAAATAACCTTTACCCCCAAAGCCATGTTTCTTTCCATAGGCTGGTTATCTTAGAAGGTCTTGTAAGTTAAAGCTAGATTACAATATTTTGCAGATAAAATGCTCCACGGTACGATATGGAATGGGAGTGACGCGGGAAGTTGGTCAGGACTTGGTAAATATGAACTCCAAGAATGTCTGCGTGATGACGGATCCTAACGTTGTCCAATTGAGCCCTGTGAAGATGACACTTGACTCTCTCACAAAGAATGGAGTCAATTATAAAGTGTTTGATAAAGTCAGAGTGGAGCCTACTGATACAAGGTCAGTGTAGTTGCTAAGCAGTGATAACCTAGCGGTTAGTCTATTCAGAAATGTCTGAATTCAATGCTGGCCCGCATTGTCTTAGCTACTGTAGCCAAAATAAAAATAGCAATTTGTATTAATTGCAACTTTCACAAATGACAACTTTAAGAAGATTAGAATTAAATTGATTTCAGAATGACAAAAACTGAAGAAAAGGTCATAAAATAATTTTAGTTGCAATGGAATTGAACCATGTGTAATGGATTTAAGATTTCTAATCTCAAGCTTGTTATTCAAAATTTATTATACTTATTTTATATAATTTAATATAATTACTTAATTATATGTCTATGTCTTATCAATGAGACTCTGATAATGACAAAGTTACATGTACATCTGTCCATTATCAGAGCCTCATTGATAAGACAGACATATAATTAAGTAATGGTTACTAAGTTCCCATATAAGTTTCTACTCCAATCTTATCTTAAATTGAGACTCATTACTGAGCATTGTTTTAGAATACATAGGCCTTAGACTTCCTCTCCCTGGTGAACCTGGCTTTTGTCAAGGTCCTCCCAATCATTAAAATATGTGTTTTTTCTACTCCATCAAAGAAATAATTTATTTCTATATTAACTTTTTCCACAGTTTTAAAGAAGCGATAGCATTCGCGAAGGAGCATGACTTCGACAGTTTCGTTGCGGTGGGCGGCGGTTCAGTTATGGACACATGTAAAGCAGCTAATTTGTACGCTTCCGACCCTAGCGCCGACTTACTGGACTACGTTAACGCACCCGTGGGCAAGGGGAAGCCTGTTCAGGTCCACTTGAAGCCTATGATTGCCAGTAAGTACATTATAGTTGGTTCCAATCAGTGGCGTAGCGTGTGAGTGGGGGGGGGGGGGGGGGGGGGGCAAAGGGCGCCCAAGCTGCAGCATCAGGTCATAGTCAGCAAGTCAGATAACTTTATTGTCATCGGAATTGATGACACTTGACAACACGTTTGGTGCAGTGGCTCAGAGATCGGCTTCTGCGCTATGGGTCGTAAGTTCGATTTCCGCACGGAACAAATGTTTGTATGGCCTACAGATAGTTGTTCCGGGTCTGGATGTTTGTGCGTGTGAACATTTGTGTCTGTAAATGTACCCACGATACAAGAGCAAATCGTAGTGCGGGGCAACGTTTTTATAAATAAAAAAATACATATCGTTGCTTAGGTAACAATACCGCTCAAGTAAATTTGACAAGTTTGCAGGAGAGACAAAAATCTAATTATTATCTTTAAAATACTTCTTACATGTGTTCTGAATACATAGATATGATAACTGAACCTAATATATACCTATCTATGTATTCAGAACACCATGTCTGGAGTATTTTAAATATAATAATCAGTTTTTTTGTCTCTCCTGAAAACTTGTCAAATTTAACCAGGGGTATTATTACCTAAGCGACGATATGGTACTTATTTACGCATTTCAAGTAAAGTTTTATTTTGTACCTCTTTTTAATCAACACAGCAACATTACAGGGAATTACAGAATTTTCACCGATTTTTTTACTTGGTTCCGAAAATAGGGTTGGGGACGGCAAATTTAGGGTTGGCCCTGGGTAGAAGAAATACACGCTACGCCACTGATTCCAATGCAAAGCCAGGAAGGATTAAATTGCACTCTTTACTTAATCTGATTTATGACAGCGCCCTCTATTGGTATCTAATGAAATGTTTGTTTTGCGACGAATCTGGCACTAAGTGTGACCGAAAAATGGTAATAGGCTCGCCACCTATTACGTGTTTTATGACTTAATGGAAGAAGTGAAACGTGAATGTATCAACTCCTGAAATAAGAGAACACTTCTGCTTACCTCTTCGGAGATCACAAGCTTGAGTAGGTATATGTATGAAATTATATACTGCTTTCCCTATGACGTGATTTGTACACATAATTATAATGTATAAGTAACTGCCTCGTTGTTCTAGTGGTGGCAGGCGCGACTGCTGAACGTGAGGTCTTGGATTCAATCCCCAGGTCGGGCAAAGTATTATTGGGTTTTTCTGTGTGGCATTCTTCAGTAGCAACCCGGAGTTTGGATTTGGGCCCGGTTGATGGCAATAGGCTCGGCCCATATTACATAGCGCACCTTTAGAATTATAGAGACTTATCTAAAAAACAGATAGCTTTTGGAAAACGTCGAATAAAGGTTCGTATTTTTATAAATTTTGTAGAAAAGAGAGATTATTCGGTTGTACTTTCATAAAATTCATTATGATTTTAATATTATATCATCATTTTTAATATGAGTCGATGAAGATGGGCATTCAACGTCATTTTATGAGTCAAACTTAAAATCTTAAAATTTTGAAATAGGTCTCTATAATTCTAAAGGTGCGATAGGACTTAAACATAACGGCGAAATGACGGTGTTACTATACACCTCTGCCCAACCCTTCGGGGAATACAGGCGTGATGTTATGTTAAGTAACTTACAGAATAACATTTTTCTCAGTACCAACAACAAGTGGCACGGGCAGCGAGACGACAGGAGTTAGCATCTTTGATTACGAGTCGATACACGCTAAGACAGGCATCTCGCACGGCGCTCTGCGACCGATGCTCGCCATGATCGATCCTCTACACACGCTCACGATGCCCGAGAAGGTACCTACATCTAAATAGTTTGCATGCTAAAGTTATTTTGGTATTTTGAAATTATGTGCCATAGAAAGCCATCATAACAAAACATAAATTAGCCCATTACTGTCCCACTGCTGGGCACGGGCCTCTTCTCAGAATGAGAAGGGTTTAGGCCGTAGTCCACCACGCTGGCCTGGTGCGGGTTGGCGGACTACACACACCATCGAGAACTTTATGGAGCCCTCTCAGGTGTACAGGTTTCCTCAGAATGTTTTTCCTTCACGCACGGTTGACGCAAGTGATAATTAAATTCTGATCTTAGGTGCGGGCCGGGATTGAACTCAGACCCTCCTGCATGGAAGGCAAGCGTTCAATCGTTAGGCTATCAACTCGGCAACCAATCATTGATCTAAATTTATAATTATACTAGTCTTTACGGCGTTATCTACTCTATGATTATTTTTACAATATAATAATTATTTGCAAGAGGGGATCGTGGCTAAATAACAACCGCGCCGATCGTACGATTTGCGAGGTTAAGCTGCGCTTGCCGCGGTCAGTCCGTGGATGGGTGACCATTTGTTACACATCGAGACCCCTCCGTGCCTCGGAGAGCACGTTAAGCCGTCGGTCCCGGGTGTCATACGAATACCTATGACAGTCGTTACGGGTAGTCAGAAGCCCGAAAGTCTGACAAACGGTTTAACCTTAGGATATCGGCATTGCCCAGTTACTGGGTTGCGGAGGTCTGATGGCAGTCGCTCCGTGTAAAATACTGGTATTCAGCCGCATCTGGTTAGACTGGAAGCTGACCCCAAGATAATTGGGAAAAGGCTAAGAGGATAATAATTATTTGCAAGTTTTCTTTCATAAAATACTTTTGAAACTTTGACTGTACTGCCCCGCGTGGGCGTCACCTCACGTTTAGGGAGAGCCCTATGACCTTAGGCCTGTAGCCTTTTAGCCTACCGCTATAGCAGAACTCATCGTGTTTGAAAGAAACGCACGGGCGTTAATAATCTATAAGTACTAATATTATAAAGCTGAAGAGTTTGTTTGTTTGTTTGAAAGCGCTAATCTCAGGAACTACTGGTTGGAATTGAAAAAATATTTTTGTGTTGGATAGTCCATTTATCGAGGAAGGTTATATGCTATATAACATCACGCTACGACCAATAGGAGCGGAGCATAAATGAAAAATGTTGCAAAAACGGGAAAAATGTCCACCCGTGCGAAGCCCGGACGGGCCGCTAGTTTACAGATAATTTGATTTGTAGTTGATGTAAGAACCATAGAGACATGAGCCCTTCCATCTATACTGTTCATTGTCACACAGGTGTCCAACTACTCTGGCTTCGACATATTCTGCCACGCGCTGGAGAGTTTCACTGCGGTGCCGTACAATGAGAGAGTGCCGGCACCTACTAACCCTGCGCTGAGGCCGACCTACCAAGGCAGCAACCCCATATCCGATGTCTGGGCGAGATTCTGCTTGCAGGTATGTCAACATTCGAATAGGTAATTTCTTTTTCCCACAAATTACTTGATTTAATGCTGTTGAACGATTTAGATGTTCCATTTAATCTAAATTATTCAAACGCTTAAGTCACCTGTAGCATTAATTGAACAATGATTTATGCGTGTAGTATGTGGTATTTAACCTCAAATGTAATATTAAATAATATGACGTCATTGCGCCATATTGCACAAAATGTATTTTGTCGTAATGCATGTGGGAGTATCGATTTATAAATATGCAATTCTTTGACGTCACAGAATAATAACAATGCTCATTACAATTGTCGATGATGGAAAATATAAATTGTTATAAAGAAGAAATTATTGTTTTTCCGTCTATTTGGTCTTCCACGGTAAGGAAAATTATTAACATAAAGCAGACCCTGAAAATACGGAAAATGTTAGCATATATAAGGTTTTGCTGCGGGAAGGTATGCGCGAGAATATTAGCCCCATGCCTTAGGCGATAGGTAGGGAACACCGTAGTCGTTTTTGTCGGTAAGTCCGACATAAATCGTTGTCTTCAATCTTCATCGTATCAAAAAATTGCATTAAAAGAGCCTTCACGAGTGACGATACTCAAGTACCTCCGGCGCACTCTGTGCAGTCAGCCCCGCTACCAACCTTGCTGACTGGCTTATCTTTTCAGTACAGCATGAGCCATTTTCGTATAGCTCTTACCGACACGGCAGAAGACTGTATCAATAAATTTCACCACATAAAAAAAAAACTAAAATAAAGTAGAAGGTTTCTATATATATTACGTATTTACGTAGGTATTCTTACGTATAAATAAATCATAATCTAAAACGGAAATATTATTTTACATTACCAACCCGCTCCGGCTTCGCACGGGTGCAATGTAGATACTAATGTGAGGCATATAAACCTTCCTCTGGAATCACTCTATCTATTGCTGAAAACTGCATTAAAATCCGTTGCGTAGTTTAAAATATCTAAGCGTACAGACAGCGGGAGCGACTGTTTTATACTATGTAAAGATTCAATTCAAGTAGACAATATGAGTGATTACTCTGTATTTTCCTTTCTGAAGTCAGCTGCGGTAAAATTGCATGACTCACATAAAATATTATGTCAGCAAACTTATCAAATGGTTTATCATCGAGAAAAAATTAATCACAACGAGAATATTTCGTTCACGATGTATGTAATTAGTGAGACCGGTTTCAATGGATTAACCGACTACCTTGACGTAATCAGACGTAACACCATCCTATATCTGCTACTAATATAAGATATAATTCATTATTAATTTGTAATGTCTGACAGTACAATTATTTATAGTTTAATTCAATGCCAGTGCTTATTTGAATCTTATACCAAATTAAGAAATTCTGGGACACGCGTCAGATGGCATTGACATGTAGGTAGTAAATTTTATGAACACAAGATCTGAATATTTATTACTATTGGCATCTGATTATGGTTTGCGAGACCAACCAAATGGAGGGACGTCAATGTCCTGACAAGCGACCCCCCACAGTTTCTACTAATATAAATAATCTGGATACTGAGCCCCAACCGTGAATGTGTCGTGCAAATTAGGCAAACTACGTGTAACTGAAAAAGTCACTTCCTCTTCTAGTTGGTGGTGACGAAACGATTGAGGATAAAATAATGTAAGAGTAGCAGCACTACCTGCGCGCTTTGATCTCTAAAACAATTCCAAGGGTTTATAAGCCAAAGATAATGATATGGGCGGTTCTTATTTTCCCTAGATTTTGTTTATCAATGATGTCTTTTTTATCATGGGAAATTCCTCATGGATTTCCTCCACCTTGGGGAAGGCAGAGTGATATTTCGGACTGTTACTGACTAAAACAATTACGGTGTTCCTCCAAGGACCCATAGCCAGGATCGCGGCATTCGCTAGTGCATTCATCGTAAACCCCCTTTTTTATCGTTTTAAAATCCTCATGGATGGGTCTCTTACCGGGTAAAAACCAACGGTGTTCCTCCACCTGACCGTTCAGCTGGGGTCGTAGGATTCGCATAAGCATGCACCGCAACCCCGTCAGGATCGTAAGCCCACTCCCCAAATTCAGGTCTACCAATATCCTGTTATCAATACATTTTCTTCATTCCCAGACACTCCAAAAGTACTTCACCCGTTCGGTCTACAACCCTGACGACTTAGAGGCGCGTTCCTGCATGCATCTGGCGGCTACAATGGCTGGGGTCGGCATCGGCAACGCTGGAGTACATCTGTGCCACGGCCTCGCGTACCCCATCGCGGGCAACGTCAAGACATTCGTGCCTAAGGATTATGGGTATGTGTTTAAATAAGCTGGATATCAAGAATGGGAATGTTCTTTGTTTTTCTGTGTAAGTCGGAAGAGATCATTCATGGTCTTAAAAAGGCTTACTCCTGTTAGCTAGGATTATACGATATTAGGATTTTATACGATACTAGGATTATGTTATAAGTTAGTCGGAAAGGGGGTGCTAAGCCGAAAAGGTGTTAAAGCACCCATAATAATGGATAACTTTTGTTCTATAACTTTCCCCAAAAGTCAATAAATTTATAGAAATAGCTGTT
Source organism: Amphipyra berbera (assembly GCA_910594945.2). NCBI lineage: Eukaryota > Metazoa > Arthropoda > Insecta > Lepidoptera > Noctuidae > Amphipyra > Amphipyra berbera. The sequence goes on along the minus strand of OU343122.1, from coordinate 7,854,883 downwards.
CAAAGATTTCATCAAAAATACACTACGGCAACCCTTACCATCAGCTGAGTTTACATCTTTGGTCATATTTTAAGGACAAAATGGTCGACTTTTCCCCTTGCATTCCTCGCAATTGTAGGTAATCAAAAACAGAACAAAAGCGCAGACATGACAATTTGCAATTGTATTATACCTAATAATGGCCTAAAACTGGCCGCCAAAAAAAAAAGAAACACCGAGTAGGAAGTTCGACATGGAAATCAAAAGTGGTAGTAAGCAATGTGATAATCATATTACATCAGTCATCAGACTACCTATCAGGATAACAAAGTTAGCTGACAGCTTTTTTTACTATGAGTGTGTTTCCTATTTGTCATGTGTGGGTCGTGGTATTCAGTGGAATTATTGACCATTGTTATTTTTCTTAGGGACTTTCATTTTTTTTGTTTATTTGCCTTATAATTGTATCCTTCTGAAAACCCAATTCAATTGAAAAAAATATTATCATAAAATTGAAACTCACACAGACTCGTACATACATACATATGTTATGAAAAGCAAATAAACACATATTGGTTAATTTCTATACAGATAGTGCCATCCACAAAGACGCGCCCCACTCTTCGTCTAAATCACGTGTTCTCTCTCACTCTTCATCTTAGAGTGAGAAAGACCACGCAATTTCTTCACCATCTACTATACTACCGTATCTATACATGCGAATCAATTTTATAGCCACTGTAACCTATAAATTCTACCCATGACCTATACAGCTTACCATCCGGGCCAATTCTCGTATGAAAAAAAAGAAAAGATGTTATCAGCTGTTTAATATTCACGTCAATTGTGAGTTTAAAGAAATGTGTTGTTACAGTGTGAGACAATAGCTTGGCGACCTCCTTCCACACTATTGAAATGGTTGAACTAACATTGAAGCGACGATAACGATAAGGAATTTAAAATTGCCATCTATTGTTAATGGTTTAGTCCTTAGAGAGTTCAATGGTCTAGACCAGGGGTTCCTAAACTTTAAACTTAACGGGACTCCAACCAAATACCTTTTATTTTATGGAACCCCACTATTGAATAGATAGTGGTATTATTTAATAACTAATAATAATTAATTTTGGCGGAACCCTGATGACTATTCTACGGAACCCCTAGGTTCCGCGAAACCCAGTTTGGGAATCCCTGGTCTAGACTACTGACTGCATTATTTTTAAATAATTTACTTTGTCGCGTTTTCTTGACGGTAAGCGCAGCCAGGGTCTAAGATGGAGCATGAATCCAAGTAACAAAGATATACAAGATGTAAAAAAAGACCTCTCCGGCCCGAAAGGGGCACAAAGGTACTACAATAATATATATAAAAATAAATATAAAAACACATTATTAATGAATTTAAAAATGTTATTGTTATTTAAAATGGACATTTTGAGTACCCAAATTAGTCCAATTTCCTTAAAACACACGTTCGAAGGCACCGTCGCCGAATGTGTTGTCAAATTATGAGAATTTGTTTTTTATGGAATTGGGGTTATTTGGGTACTAAAAACTTGCATTTTAAATAACAATAACATTTTTATATTCATTAATAATGTGTTTTTTTATTTATTTTTAGTAATGTTATTGTGGTACCTTTGGATCGGACAGGGTTTTTTTACATGTTGCAGAGGGACTTTCTTATACCCCTCTGGTTTTCACATACAAACGACTGAACACAGTAAACTGATTGTCGCCGAACTTCAATGTGAGGTAGGTAGCCAGGCGGACCGTATAGATCCTATCCTACCATCAAGCGTGCTGGGTTTTGTTGAATCCCCAGCGTGTAGTGAGGAATTTTATGTTCTAGCCCGTCCCCACACGGGAATATTAACGGGACCTTAAAAGTAGAGGTTTTGAAAAGCATATTTTCGCAATTTGATTGCGACTGTAACACCCATATTTTAAGACGTTCCTCCAAAACTTACTCGACTCCACCTCGACTCAGCCTTTCTCACTACCATCGGTAGTTATAATTGACATAAACGTCCTCGACGCGAGATTTTTCCTCAGTCGCGGTAAGGAATCATCTGTCAAACTCAAGGTACCTCGGAGCCTACCTTAAGGGAGGAAGTGTCAAAGTTCGTATGTAACAAACATTAATTTTGAATACTTTATCGAATATGCTTACGATAATCATCAAATTCAAATTATGACGTAATGACTCCACTCTACCTCGACTCATTTGAGGAAGTTCACTCAAAATTGCGACTAAGAATACAATTTTAAAGGTGTTTTCGAGGCCGTCCTGGGTCGAGTATGAGTCGAGTAAGTTTTGGAGGAACGTCTTAGAATACGGGTGTAAGAATACCTGGGCCTGAGGATAAACTACAAATAGATGGTATTGTCAATAATCAAGTACAACACCAAATCCATGTGTTTTTACGTCTTATTTTAACAACCAAACATCTTGTTAAAATATAACAAGTTATCCCCAGGCGAAGGTCATGAACTCATGCGCAGCTTTATATTCAAATGATACTTACTCCAGTTCAGATCCAATAATCCCGCACGGTCTGTCCGTGGTAATGACCGCGCCCGCCGTGTTCCGTTTCACCGGCCCCAGCGACCCGGACAAGCATTTGGAAGCCGCCAGCCTTCTGGGCGCTGATGTCTCCAACGCGAAGCAAGCCGACGCCGGCGCACTACTAGCTGACACGATCCTCAAGTATATGGACACCATGAAGATTGAAAATGGATTGAGTACTCTCGGATACAAACGCGAAGATATCCCTGGCTTAGTTAAAGGAGCGTTGCCACAGGTAATTAGATTTTTTATGTATAATCCGGGCATACAATTTTGTATGAAAGGTAAACAAATCTTTGATCATAAAACATTACATAGCAGTGATAGCCTAATGGTGTGACCGTCGGACTGTCAACTCATAGGTCTCGAGTTCGAATCCCCAAGACATGCACCTCTGACTTTTCGGATTCATGTGCGCATTGTATAATTATCACTTTCTTAAAAGCGGTGAAGGAAAACGTAAGGAAACCGGCATGCCTGAGAGATACTTTCGACGGCATGTGACGCCAAGTCAGAGGCCCATGGGCGGCATAAACTCTGACACCAGGTTGGTTAGTCACACAAAAAGAAGAATATCATGAAACATTCATTTTGCTTTAAGAATCCATTAAACATTCACACGTTTAAAAAAAAACTTAACATTTCTTCTTCAATTGTTTAAAAATGCGTGTTTATTAAGATTTGTTTATCTTTACACGAACTTTAAATGGCCGGGCTTTATCTAGAGAGGGTGCGTTGTTCAGAGTATAAATACCCCCCCCTCTATTCCTGTAGGTGTCGTAAAAGGGACTAATGACCGATTCCTATGATTTACCGAGCGTTATTGGTTAAAGTTAAGACTCTTAAATTGTTACTAATAATGAAGCAAAGACCTAAGCTTTGAATTGTGGACTGTCCCATACGTCAGTAGCTATAACAGGTAAAATTAGCTTACGAGGCTATATGCCAGTTATGTTTAAGCCTATTGCCATTAATCCGGTACAAATCCAGACTCCGGGCTGCTACTGAGAAATTCCTTATTGCCCGACCTGAGGATCGAGCCCAGGACCCCATGCTCAGCAGTCGCGGTTGCGACCACTAGACCAACAAGGCAGTCATCTAGTGAAACGACGGTGTACTAAAAACACCTCTGCCGAACCCTTCGGGGAATACAAAGCGTGATGTTATGTTATGTATGAGGCTATAATATGCCCAGTTTGGTAATAAAAAAATCTACCATTGGCAAGCAAAACGATTCTTTTTTGATCATAAGAACCGGGCATAAGAGATTATGTCGAAAGGATAATCACTAGCATTTTATTCATTGGTCTAATAACAACATACTGCCTTAACCTTTTGAACGCCATCGGCGGCTTTAGACGTCAAACGAAAATGCCCTCGGGCCGCTAACGACGTCAATAAGTACGATGAATTTGTAGCGTGGCAAAGAGAGAAGTGCTTATACATCTATAATGTACCTGTTGGCTACTTACATTGGTGTATTTACCATCTAATTTGATGCGGCTGAATATTAGTATGCCACAAAGTGACTCCCTTCCGCCTTCCGCAACCCATTAATTTATTTCTGACTGCTCGTAAAAGCTATCATAAAGTTATAAGTACTCATTTGACAGCGGAAATCGACAGCTTAACATGCTCTTAGAGGCATGGAGGGGTCATGACGTGTGAAAATTGACCATCAAAGCCATAGCGCCGCTTTAGGGAGCTCGCCCACGAACGACAATCGCTGAGAGATTATTTCGTCGCCGAATATAAAACGGTGTCGTTTCTGTTGCACATTTTGACAGCACTAAACCAGACTAAACGCTCACTTTCTTTTTCTATTGAAACAGAAAGAGACGAACATTTAGTTTAGCCCTGTCAAAGTGCGCAACAGGATTGACACCAATACGAGCGACTTTTTGTAGCACGTGGGCGTTTCAGTATTGAACTCCGAATGTTTATATTCGGCGACAAAATAATCGCTCAGCGATTGTCGCTCGTGGGCGAGGTCCCTTACTGCTGCTTTAGATATAAAGAGCGACAAATGAATTGTAACAAAGTGATCACATCCTGCCTATCTAGCGTTGTGATAAATGTCATTATCCTCATAAGATCTTTTGTTGAATCGTCATGGGAGATACCAATGTTCAATCACTGATAAACGCATGACATGTCATGGAACTGCATCAATATTTTTTATCCTTGTCACAATAATATTATCTATCGCTATATTTCCTCAACACTGAAATTGATTATTCAAGCAATGTTTGTTTGACTCAGTTTAGATTTTCCTACTAATGTAGGGGGTATACATAAATGACGATGCACACCTATGAAAGTAAAAGCAGATAGCCTATTGGTTGAACATATGCCTTCCGTGCTAGTCGGTTTGAGTTCGAACCTGGCCCGATCCTTGTGCAGATCAGAATTTAGTTATCACTTGCGTTAACGGTGAAGGAAAAGTTTAGTAAGGAAACCTGCACACCTGACAGGGCTCCATAACGTTCTTGATGGTGTGTGTAGTCCGCTAACCCGCACCAGGCTAGCGTGGTGGATTTAGGCCTAAACCCTTCTCATTCCGACGAGAGGCCCAGCAGTGGTGCAGCAATGGGCTGATTGTAGTATGTACTCCTGCTTCCACTCCAGAATCGCAGAGACGATGGTTGTTTTAACCCTTTGACAATTTAACTATTATTTTGTTTCAGAAACGTTTATTGAGTATGACACCGTTACCACAATCGGAAGAGGACTTGTCTAAACTGTTAGAAGATTCACTTACAATCTATTAGTACTACTGGTATACTGGTTATTGGATGTTAATATTTTTGAAGCAATATTTTTTATGCATGTATATAGTTCGGGATTCTTGTCTTATAAAAATAAGAATACAGTAGACTTCTTACAATTTACCGACGGTTAACGGAATTTATCTAAATACGTATATTTATGTCCCAACTTTGTTACAAATCCAGATATGATCTGTATTGTTATTGTATTGTATCCATTGATCTATGAAACGAGAACTTAGAACTAATAAAATAGACTGATGAAGTTGTTACAAAGTTATACTGATTAAATATTTTTGAACGTAATGTTCCTTTGTGTTGTGTTTATTCCCTATCGTATTTAAACAATGATTAGATAATACTATCTGGAAAATAGAGGGAGATAGAGGAAGGGCATCAAAACATTGATTAGTGTTTAATTTTTAATAATTTTAAGTACATAAAATAAACCTATCAACTAATTTGTATAATATATAATATGTATAATCTTAAATTAATTTGTTGTAATTTGACTTCATTTGTTACTTTAATATTCAGAAAGCGCTAGATTGAAAACATTGTCGCGATTGTTCGAGAGTGATCATAAAGGCACTGTACTAAGAAATGTTTGTTAGATATGTATTCGGCTGTGACTAGCGCTTACAACTATCACTTACTGCTTATGTAAGAGTTAACGCAGTTGTTAGTATAGAGTTTTAACTCTGACATAATTATGTACGTTTTTGTTCTGTGCGCCTCACACGGCTTCTGGCACAATGTTGCTGTGATGGAATGGACTGCTTTCATACGACATGTTGGACGCGTTGACCGTGACGCTGTGCAGCGGCGTGTAGCGGCTGAGCTTGGGCGTGGCCGGGCTGGCCAGGTCCTCCGTCAACTGCTGGTATACCAAACCACAGTCCTTTTTCGTGCGCCCAGCCTGGCTCATGGCAGCAATTATGGCACTGTTATATCTGACTTGCTTGGTCCTCTTAGTGCATACCATCATCACGACCTTGGCGATGACGATGAGTAGCAGCAGCACTCCCAAGATGGCAATGGCGATTGGCCACAGGTACCCGTAGCGGCCGTGCTCTTCCTCAGCTTCAGCGGACGCAGCTAAATACAAATTACTTGATGGTTCCTCATTACTGATTTCGTTTTCAAGTAATTGTATATTGATCTTAACGTCGTTAATAGGGACCGGAGTAGTGTTGTTCATGGGTGCGGCGGCTGCCTTCGTGGTATTTTTCTCAATAAGTTTAACTTTGAGATCAACGTCATCATCATCGCCGTCGTAGTCCTCGCCGGCGTCATCCTCATCCTCATCCTCGTCCTCATCGTCGGCAGCGTCGTCATCATCATTGTCCTCTTTGTCGTCGTCATCAATCATGTCATCGTCCAGGAAGATGTCTTTAGGAGAGGCAACCTTACCGTCGTCTAGTGTGTTCTTCAAGTCGAAATTGCCCTCTTCATCTTTATCGATTCTTTCCCAAATCTCTTCATCGGAGACGGGTGGCAGAGGCTCAACTGGATGTACCATCGCAGTTCCGCAAGTCTTGCGAGTGAGGAACTCCCAGCTGTAAGTGCCGACATCTTCGTCTTTTATGTCCTTAGCCAGGTTAGCAATGCTATTGCCTCCGCCCGCATTTGGCGACACTTTACGGTTGCTCAGCCATGTCATAAGATTTTCAAAGTCGCGACTGCAAGCTAGGGGGTTGTTACTGATATCAAGTGCGCTTAGTTTATTCAAGTGATCGAGTTCAGTCTGTTTAATCTCAGTAATACGGTTGTGCGAAACGTTGAGGAAAGTCAAATTACTGAGTAGTGTTGGTGAGCGATTCTTGTCTGCTTTCCATAGTGAGGTCAATTCAGCGTGGCTCATGTCCAGATATGTAATCAATGGCGTATGGACAAACACCTCTGCGGAAAGTACTGTCAGTGGATTGCCTTGAAGGTACAATTTTCCTAGTTCATTATTTTTCTCAAAAACTTTCGGGTCCAATGTAGTCAGTTGGTTAAACGAAAGGTTGATTTCAACCAGTTTGGGACACATTGTGAATACTTTAGTGCCAATGGTCTTGATATCGTTGTTTGACAAGTTAACGACAGATAAAGCAGAGAAAGTTTTTAAAGAATTGTCGTAAATCTCTTCCAGGCCGCAGTGAGATGCGTCGAACAAGTAAATGTTAAATTGGTCGACGGAGCACTCGAATCCTTCAGCGGGTAAGTGTTTCAATTTGGGGTTGTTTGAGATTTTAAAGATATCCAGTTCAATGTTTTCTTTGATCAGGATGTTGGAAATGAAGTCCAGGTCGTTATATGAGAGGTCGAGATAGTTAAGTTCTACAAGTTTGTGGAATGCTTGATTGTGAATCTTTTCGATGTTGTTGCCACTGAGATTAAGATTGGCAATGTAGGTCATACCGTTGAACATTGAGGGCCCAACGAATCTAATGTTGGTTTGTCCAGCGTTGAGAGTGAGCAAGTCAGAAATCTGTAATCCGTACACGGTATCCACAGGATTCCTTGAAATATGAAGAGTGGCGAGCTCGTTGTTTTCCGAGAAAATGTCATCTGGCAGAGATTTAATGTCGTTGTCACTGAGGTCAAGCTCCTCCAAGTCCAGCAGCTTCTTGAATGTGTTAGGGTCCATGTTGGACAGGCTGTTGCCAGCGAGGTTCAGGTACATCACACCAGGCATGTTTGTGAATGTGTTGGCCGCGATATATTTCATGTTACAGTACGAAATGTCAAGCTCTTGAATAGATGACGTATTTAGGAAGTAATCTTGAGAATCCGCGGCGGGGAATTTAAGAGGATTATTTGAGAGCGTCAGCAGCACTAACTTTTTGTTATGTGCGAACGTTTCTGGGTGTAAAATCTTCAGTTTGTCGTTAGACAAGTTTACTGCGTACAGATTTGGCAGGCCGTGGAATGCATTAGGACCGACGAAATCGATGGAACTGTTGACAATCTTTACTGTAGTGATCTGGTGAAGACCGAGTTTCTTGAAGATGAAGTCTGTCAACTGAATTGGGAACCTCGAGTCGGCGTTTTCAATGACAAGGTCGGTGATGTCATCACCGAACTTCTGTGTGCCTATTTCAAGACGATCGCACTTAGCTGTTCTGTATCCTTGGGATACAGTGCAGATGCAGTCCCTTGGGCATGGTCTGTTCTCATTGTACAGTACTTCCTGGTCATCAGCTGCATCGAAGTCCTCGTACTGGTACAGGAAGTTGTCAGCGTCTTCCTTCTTGTTCTCGGCAACTTTGTTGACGGACTCGCTGAGTGCCAGCGCACACACTGCCAGGAGCAGAACTAACTCCCGGGACCTCGCCCCCATCTCGTAGCGAACTCTGGAAAGAAGAAAAACGTCACATTATTTCCTAGGCCAAATCAAGTATTACATCAATTATGAAATTTTCTCTAAACACGAAGCGGGTCACGTTTACAAAATAACGGTAGTTTTAAACAATGGTTTGAACGATATCTTTTTGTAAATGCTTTTTTTGGCGAGGCAACAATACGGTAACATACGTTGTTTCTGCCAGAACAATGAAAAACAACATTCGCGAATAGTCCTTTTGACCGTTCCCGTTATTAAGGCACGTGTGCGTATTTATCAAAATATGAAATGGTTATTCCGCCGCGCAGATAGGTCTGTAATATGTAGGTACCATCTACATCATACACCTATAAAACCTCTATGGTTAAGTCCTCGTAAGTATCTCTGTCCAATTCCACTCCATCATAAAAAAATATAACAACGAAAACCATAAAATATCTCGACCCCGCTCGATCTTAACACGATACGTTCCTACATGTATCTTTATTGTCATGTACCTAATTAATACACAGACACACGGTACACAGATGTTGCGGCATTGTTCGGGTGAAATCTTATCTGCGCTTTGTCCATCTGTCGGTCTGTGTCGTGACTTCACTCAACATGTGCTATAAAATGAATCTTTTGTGAGATTCAAAGTGTGGAAAGGAAGTTATTGCAAGACACTATAAGTTGGTGTTAGCAGTGATAGCCTAATGGTGTGACCGTTGGACTGGTCTCGAGTTCGAACCCTAGGCACCCACCTCTGACTTTTCGGATTCATGTGCGTATTGTATAATTATCACTTGCTTAAAAACGGTGAACAAAACATCGTGAGGAAACCGGCATGTCTGAGAGATATTTCTCGACGACATGTTAAGTCAAGTCAGAGGCCCATGGGCGGCATAAACTCTGACATCAGTTTAGTCACTAACCACACGAAAAGAAGAAGATGAGTCGGTTCTATTTTCCTCGCTTAAATACAGATATTGACTTAGGTAGATCATTAGTTCATGAAATGATAAGTAGGTATTTTCTGTAGTCCCCCAACAAGTATTAGGCCATTTCTTTTTTTTTCCTACTGATATTCTTGTACATGGTCCTTGCAGACCGCTTCTATGTATACGGGCAGTTTATTGGCGAGACCTGACGGACCTCCATCCGAACCCGCACCAAGCCAGCGTGGTGGACAATGGCTTAAAACCTTCTTATTCTGAGAAGAGGCCCGTGCCCGGAAGCGGGATAATAATTTATTGGGCTTATTATGATGATAATAATGATTATCGTACTATAAGGATATTACAGATAATAGTGGTCAGCGGTCACCTTGATCCAAACTAAATAATTTTACTGGATTTTCCATTTTCCTTATAGGTAGTAATTGTTTGCGTCATTTGTATTGGTATTTTTATGAGTAGATAGGTATCTATCTATTTAACACATACCTACATGCACATTCGTACACATTTATAACTTCATACCTAGTTGTGAAGTAACGTTTTGTAAAAGCTTCATAATAATATTTTATTAATTTAACGACTGCGTACGAGTATTACTTACATTAAACTTAATGCTCGAAGTGGATAGAGTCTCGCTTATAATATATCAATACTTAATACATATAACTAGACAAGTTTCGTACTAGTTTATTATAGAAAGTCGCAGCACTTTCACATCAACCACAACACAATAAGTCACGGCGCACAATAACGTACAAAATTATATTGACAGTCTGATTGTCGCACTACGTAAGGTATATATTTGTCACGAGTTAATTACGCGAACACGAGAGGAAAATGTATGGCGAATGTTTACGGAGACGTGCAACGCGGCGCCCGATCGCCAACAGACTAGCTTCGATATAAATTTAATTCCGACACCACAATTCGGAATTTTGGGGCGATGACGATGATTCACGAGTTGCTAAAACATTAATTTGATGTTTGTTTACAAAGCGGAGGTCATGGCGATCGTAAGCTATTGTGTCGCGTCTGTAGTCTAGCGTTCTTTCCTCACATAGAAAATAAATATACCGAATCCAAATAAAATCTTATCGCATGATTCTCGTTATTATTAGCAAACATTCCATGAGTTCCGTGAGTTCACAGATTCTAGGCAGGTCATTAATTTTCACCTTTATTGTGGTTGAGGTGAACGAAACAACGTGAGTACTGAACATTATCAAATTGACGCGACGCATCTGATACATGACAGTATCTGATAAGATAAGTGAACGAGCTCCACAGTACACAACAGCGACAGTAAAACACGGCGTGTATTTACTAATAGGTAAACACCTCAGGTACTTCCATCTTGGTTTCTTAGTCTTTAGAATGAAACAGTGACTTTTCTTAACAACTTCGGTTTTAAGGTTAAATCGCACAAACAAGATCATAAATTAACATTCTGTAACGTTGCAGTTACTAGCAATTGATTTTTTAACGTCTACATTAATAACATCTATTTAAAAACGTAGGGATGTATTTTGAAAGACATGTTATAGTGCGCGTCAAATAACGAGGACCAAGATGGCGTCGACTGCCAAACTTGAGGGGTTTACTAGTAGCCACTAAAGAGTTCTATTATCCACCTCCTAGCTCCATCATACGACCCTGAACTCCAAGTGCAATCTATTGAACTCATCAAAACGAATCATATGACCCGAACCTCACATAGAACACGCAGTCGACGCTATCTTGGTTCGAGTTATTTGACGCACACAGTAACATTCTAATTCATCATCTTCCTACCCTGGTCCCAAGTTATTTGGGGTCGGCGCAATAATTTCCTTCTCTTCCATCCTACCCCGTCACCCATCATGTCGTCATTTATTCCCTTTTCCTTAATATCCTCCATTACAAAACCCATCCATTTTTACTTTGTTAAAATTTTAACTAAATATACAATAAAAATACGGTAAGTAGGTATAAAAAAAATACGGCTATAAAACATAATAAATATTTGCTTAATTATAAGAATAGCTGAAAGTTAATTACCTACTGTGCTTACTTTTTCAAGGTCGCTGGGAAAATAAGGATAGGCTAAAAGCACTTAAAATAACTTAGATATATTAAAAGTAGGTCACAGTTTCAATTATGTAGGAACTAAATAAAAACAAGAGCTTAAGTTGAGGCCGCGGACGCAAAAACGGCTTAAGTAACTTTTTTTTTTAAATAGCCTATCTGCGTCAATAATCTGTTTTTTAAAGAACCAAAATGGCCTAGCATTGATTTTTCGAGTTACCAAGAGATTGGCATTAGTAACACATTTATTGCATTAAAAACTGAAATAGATAATTTAATTATCTATTTAATATGTGTGTTGTATACTCTAAGAAAAATAACTATGTTTATTTTCTTAAAAAAATACTTTGAATCTCTCTACTGTAAAGTAGGTATATTGGCGCTTTAGTCTTTTTACCTTTCCACTGACGATATGATTAATTTCAATGTTTGACATTATTTTTGCTAAATAAGGTACTTAGCTTAACCGAGTTGTACATCTAGTATACATAGATAATTGAAAATGTATGTTCTCTCTAATAACTTTCTTTATCTCGGCCTTATATTCCGCATAGTGATAATAATCCGCTAAGTAAGGCCCCGGTTATTGTCAGCTCGTGATAAACACGGACTTCAAAACAATGGTCGGCAAGCAATCCAGCGTGTCGCCATGGGATTGTGTAAGTTTGTCGTTCAGATAATTGAGACCTAACGATTGGATTCAACGATTTTATTGTATTTCTTGGAAGTTGGAACATATACATAACATCATGGCATTATTTCACGGGATACCTGAAACTACAGAACGCCATGTGCTTTCCTTACATGCTTCTATATTGCTTCTTATAGTCCAGTCATTTCAATTTTGTATAAAAGGTAAACAAACCTTTGATCGTGAGACATTCCTTTTGTTTTATGAATTCATTAAACATACACAGTTTTAGAAAAACTTAAAACTTTCTTCAATCATTTAAAAACGTGCATTTTAAACATTTTTTTAGAGGAAAATTAATTCAAATAATAATCAAAGGTTTGTTTACGTTTTGTACAACATTTAAATGGACAGATTATACGGATCAGTATACACCTTTTGCACATTTGGGTTAATGAATTATGAAATTCTTGTCATAGGTCAATAAAATTTGTGAAAATATTAAGTAAGGCTTTTTGCTATTTCAGAAAATTATTACACTCAAGTTTTAGGTTTGCTTAGATTATCATTTTAAGGTGTGTGTGCGTGTGATGTTTTGCGAATAACCTTTAAAATGATAAGGTTAGCCCACCTCAAGTACTTCATAATGTATGCATATTCGTAGGTACTTGTATAGATAAGATTATTTGATAATTCATGCTGCTGTATTAGGTCACGTAATAAATGGTCTAGTCTTTCATTATTTCAAAGTTAGACATAGGTAATATTGCGGTGTCACTACTCGTCAGTAATAAGAGACCACGTATGCACTTGAGTCTAGGGATGTCATAGCATGCAACGAAGAGACTTTTAAAGAGGGAGACGATTTTTTTATGAGAGATTTAGTGATTCGATACACAATTGTCGATGGGCGCAACACATTCGCAAGAATCTACCATATTTATGTAAAAGTCAACTACAGAACTAATGGTGTCACTAGCTGGTGCATGGTGTAATGTCATTTCATTATTTAAAATGTGTTTTGACATTATTTTTAATTAATTACGTAATTATTGTTACTTAATTCAATGGTGTACGCACCACTCGCCAACATTTGCCCCTGATTGCCTAAGTGTAAATACTCGCCCCGTTGAAGATAAGATACTCAAACTCACCCCCGATTGTTAACAGATTAAACAGAAACGTTAAGCTTTGAATGTTGCGATTAATATTTTGGTCTGAAAACCCCAATGAATCTCTCGATCTGATTTGTGTTGACTTACCGTTTTATCAACCCTTTGCTAAACAGGGTCGGTAATTAACGACAATTAAGTACATACTAGGTATAACGCCTATGTTACGTATCGGTTTGCGTGTTTATTTGGCGAGTTATCCTAAATCGCCGATAATGTAATATGACGACATCATGATGGGATGTTATTGGGAATTGAAAAAGCTCTTTTCGGAAATAACGGCAATATCAGGATTGCCCCCTCGTCACAACGTTAACTGCGAACTTATGGTAATTTTAGCTATGATGGTTATTATAATTATTTATACGCCATTAGTGTCATTACCTATGTATTGGGAATAAAAAATACTGACATCATTCATGCAATCTTGATACTGGTATTACATACGTCATTGTTTCGTCATTCACTTTTTCCTTGTAGGTATTATGCATATTCAATAATGTAGGTCACGTGAAGTCCGCAATGATTGACGGATGCGAAGGCGGACATTTTATAAGTCCATCCTTAGTGTTAATGCGTATTTGCATGGCCCAAGCTGGCTTTACGAACAATGTCGAATAACGATACCGAAAGCGACTTGGAAGCGACACTGCATATTAAACGTACGCAGTTAGATGAATGATTTAGTTTGCATACAATCGCAGCCGGGGGCCGCCCTGACGTGACGCGACGGCGCGTGCAAAAATGCATAGCCCGCCTGTAGACGGTTGACGGACTGACATATTTTAGTAATCCTGACCTAAATAAACAGATAGTGACGTCACATATCAAAAATTGAATTAAAACTGTAACAAGTTCCTTGAGACACGGACTTTGGTTTTCCCCTACTGGCGTCAAAGACGTTGGATTTCCTAAATGTATAAATATATCTATTTATGTCATCACTACTTCTTAGTTCTTGTTTTTTACCTCTGGGAAAAGCAAAATAGGCCAGGTTGGTAGCACCCTAAATCGACGAGTACCTATGCATGAGAAGGTGCATATACTGGGTGTAAAAATAGCCTTAACAAAGCCGAATTCTACGCATACTGTACATCAAACTAAGTAACATACAGCAAAAACAATTGCTGGGAAACGACTTAAATTTTTTGGTATTAAAAACAGCTTATAATTGTAGCGCGCAATGTAAGCGCGGGCGCAGCAGACTGTGCCTACATTTCGAAAATGTTGATAATGTTTGTGTAGAAGAATGTTTAGTAATAACATTAAAACTTAGATTAATGATTTAAAAAAAAAATGGTGATTTTGACCTTCAATATCTCCATAACCAGTCGGTTCCCAGGTATGGCCCAATACCAAAAAATCTTCGTAATGATGGGAAGAATACGTGGCTTTCGGCTTCGTTAAGGGTATTTTTACACTCGATATATGCATGAAGATGAAGCGAAAAGGGTGTTTCAAGATCGTAGCAGATGGAAATCTATAGTCTCTGCGTACCCCAATGGAAAACAGGCGTGATTGTATGTATGTATGGGAAAAGCAAATCTTTTTAGTTAGTCTGACGTTAAGTACCTATAACAAAATTCTTGTTGAATATGCATACAATTTACTATTATTAAGTTACTCTAGACCTCGTGGTGGTGAAAGTTTCGTTCAAATATCTCTAGAACATAGCTTATTCTGTGTTATTCCAATTCATCTGTTGCTTTTGCCGGACTGGACGTGATTTAGTACCTTACCAACAGACAAACACACAGACTTCTAGTACAATAGTTACTCGGTTGAATATTACTAGGGTTGTATGTTTACGATTTAGTTACATTGGCATTCTGATTCTACTTGGTTTCATAAGAAATTTTGTGTATTTAAAACAATCGTTTAACCAAGGATATTATGTTGAAACATTGTTTTAAAGAGTGTTGGCATGCATGACTCATAGACATAGTCCTCATATAAATTCTGTAAAAATGATTTTGCATAATAGTTTCATGTTGCGCAATTTTATTGGTATAAGAGATACCATTTTCTAGTTTTCGATATATACATACACTAGCTGTGTCCTCACGGCTCCGCCCATAGCCTATGTTACTCAGTGATAATGTAGCTTTCTAACGGCAAAAGAATTTTTGAAATAGTTCCAGTAGTTTTTAATTTTATTCGTTACATACAAACATCTAAAAATACAAAAATCTTTCCTCTTTATAATATTAGTATAGATACATACATAAACTCACGCCTTTTTCCCATGGGGGTAGGCAGAAACTATAGAACGCCGCATGCTACGACCCTTACATACCCCTTTCGCTTCATCCACATTCATACATCTTGTCATACAAGACAAGCACGCCGGTTGAGAGTAAGCACTTTCGATATATCTAGATTAAAATTAACGGTTTTTTTATAGCCCGACCCTTGCTCGACGAGCCAGCCCGCGAAGCTGAGCCTGTAGCATTAAATCAGCCCCTAAATAATTCAACCCAGCCCGACCCTAGCCGAGGCCCGAACCCCACAGGGGGTGCCCTTAGTGTTCAGCCTTAAAGTAATTTTTGGCCACCACAGGATTGTCCGGTTAAGCAGTTTCAACCTTAGAGAGTTGTTGCATTGCGAGTGGTCCTAACTAAAAAAAATATTTAAAAAAATGTTTTTTTTATAGTTGTGAATGCTGGGTTTTAACGGAAACGTCACTGGTGGATTTACTATAAAGAAAAACCCAATAATTATCTATACTTATACATAGGTTCTACCTCCTTTCATATTTCTATGGTTCTACCACTATGCCTATCTAACCACCTATCACTAAAAATGCTCGAAACATCGGAAAAGTGAAATAACATTAGATATTATCCTATAAAAGTAGTTTCAAAGTTCGTAGAACGTAAAATGAGGCTATTTGGCATGAATATAGCAACATATTTTTCGACACATGTTTTTAACTACCTACCTGCCTACCCTACCTACATTACCCTTATGCAATACTTAAAATAAAAATAACTAATATACTGTATCTATATACACAAACCTAATAATATACACCCAACTAAATACATCAAATAATTAATGAATAAATAAATATAAAAAATTTAAATTGTTACTTAGCCCTCTTCCTCTCTCCTAATTTTGCTGTGCCCGATAGGATCCATATTGGTCTTTTACTTATTATATCATCTATGTAATACATATGGAATGCAATAAAGTATTGAGTAAACTATCCACAATTTCAAATATTAAAATATACAAAAACATTGAAATTGTAAATACATAGCACCTGTGGCCATAATGGTATAAGAAGCACATTCCATAATTGAATTCCAATTAGCTCCGAGATTTTCAAATAGCCCCCATTTATCGGTACATAACCTTACAATTACTGACATAAGTGGAAAATTTAAAATAACTAGAGGACAATATGACTACGGAACTAATACTCTACACATAAATTATTCATATATTGTGTTGTTACATGGTAGATAATTTTCCCCTCAGTATATCTGCGGCATGTACAATGTACTACAGATGCTATCCTATTACAATATAATGCGCAATATATTTACTACCTACCAATGACAATCATTGTGGAATATTTTCTGGATATATCTATAGGTATTTAAAAATGTATCAAACATAAATTCAAATTTCTACTACACAGACTGCCTCGTTGGTCTAGTGGTGGCAAGTGCGATTGCTAATCGTGAGGTCCTGGGTTCGATCCCCAGGTCAGGCAAGGTGTTATTGGGTTTTCCATTACGAATTTCTCAGTACCAGCCCGGAGTCTGGATTTGTGCCTGATTAATGGCAATAGGCTCGCCCCCTATTACTTGGGACTTAAACATAACTGGCGAAATGAGGGTGTACTAAAATCACCTCTGCCGTACCCTTCGGGGAATACAGGGCGTGATGTTATGTTACACATACCAGTCTAGTCAACATCGTACAAAGGCTTTGAGCGGCTACAAAATGTCTACGATAATAAGTTATGCACTTCGGCAATCTTCGTGTTTCCGAATTGGTACGAGTTATACAACTTTAGTTTTTGTATACCCTAAACCCGAAAATTGGTTGTTGTACTCATCATTATGAACAACTTTTACTATGAGCTCAGCCCATCATCATCATCAGCCTATAATGTTCCCACTGCTGGGACACAGGCCTCCTCTCTGTGAGAGGGAATGGGCCGTAAACCACCACGCGGGCCCAGTGCGGGTTGGTAGATGTCACAGGTCTTCGAATTTTTGGTTCTAGGACATGCCGGTTTTTTGAGCTCAGCCCTGAAATCGCGAAAAAAATCATTTGTTCCATACATTTTGTCGAGCCATGTGAACATACCTAAATGTATGGAACAGTTATTTTTTTTCGCGAGTTCAGTTTTGTTCCCATAGTAAGTTGTTCATAATGATAGGTAAGTATATTTACCCGTTTTCGGGTTTATGGTATACAAAAATTAAGTTGTATATACGTAACATCCATTGTCCTATTGGCGTAGGCATTTACTAGTCTACGAGTTTATCCTTACATACATCATAAAGATAAAAGATAGAGAAACTTTATTTCGTAAAACATGAGTGCATAATACAGGTTTGGGTGACCTGCATGCAAAGTGTTATTTTAAAAAAGATGTAGAGCTACTTGTTTTTCCAGGTATGACGTAAAATAATCCTTTAAAAAACCTTTTAAGTTTAACGATTTTATCTTACAGTACCACAGCAGCATTAGGATTTGGGCATTGTAGGATGCAATATTATAATGTTGTATTGACATAGGAATTGAATTTGTTTGCGAAGTTTCAGGAAAATCGGTTAAGCAGAAGTAGTTGAAAAGCCTGTCACAAGATTTGAATCAAACAAATATACGAAGTGAAGTTAATTATAATTATAAAACCGTTTAAAAACGGTTTCTTTTTGCCACATCACGCATCCTTTTAAGGTATATACGAGCTGATTTATAATAATCTTCTTTGCATAGTATAAAACAAAGTCGCTCCCGCTGTCTGTACGTCAGGGCCGGACTGGGAACTAAAATCGCCCTGGGCATTTGAGAGACGGTCGGCCCAAGCGATTAGACGGTCGACGTTTTTTTTTAGACGCCCCCCTCACTCTTTTTCCTGTATCTTGGGTGCATTTACAAACACTAAACAATTTGCGGCTTCTTTTTCAAGCGATAGGAGATAGTTGGACGACCTTTTTTTTCACGTTCCCCTCACTCTTTCTATTTCTCCGACTGTGTGACCGGCCCATCAAGCATCCGGCCCATCGGGCATTTGCCCGATTTGCCCGTGTGGCGGCATCTATCACGCCACATGCGAACTATCCTGCATCGCGATATCAGAGTTTGACACGCAGATAGTATATATACAAGTTCTCAACATCAACCGTTGGGCAGTGGCCCGCCAGGCACAAGACTCCGCCTGGTAGGAGGATCCTCCTTTTCGTAGGCGGAACACAATATCTCGTTCCCCTACATTGGTGACCCCGACGTGATCGTCACAGACAATGTTTCCACATTGGTGACGATTACTAACGCAACCTTCGCAGCCTATAAACATCGGCAGCAACATCATCACGCCCCTCTGCTCAACATTCAAGCAAGCAGTAAGTCACACAGTCAGCCAGCATCCTCGGCTTCATCGTGTCACCACTAGCTTGCAGCGAACGCGCAAGCCTGGTCACACCTTCAGCCCTCTTCAGCAACATGGCACAGCACGCTGCAAATTCGACCGGTCAACTAGCAGAGGCACATCTCTCCTGGTCGACGCCAGCAGCCAGCCACTTCTCACCGCTCACAGTTCCGACTCACCGTGAACGACGCGGCATCCGGTTCCGACTCACTGGAACCCTCACCTGGCCCTGGCAAGCATCTCAACATGCAACGACTTGCTGACTCATCACTACAATCGACCTCCGGTCTTGGGGGGGGGAGTGATGTGGCCGGCATCTATCACGCCACATGCGAACTATCCTGCATCGCGATATCAGAGTTTGACACGGAGATAGTATATATACAAGTTCCCAACGTCAACCGTTGGGCAGTGGCCCGCCAGGCACAAGACTCCATCTGGTAGGAGGATCCTCCTTTTCGTAGGTGGAACACAATATCTCGTTCCCCTACACCCGTATGGCCAGTCCAGACCTGCTGTAAGTTTAGATCTTATAAACTACGCAACGGATTTTAATGCAGTTTTCAGCAATAGAGTGATTCAAGAGGAAGGTTTATATACACCACATTAGTATCTACATTGCACTCGTGCGAAGCCGGGGCGGGTCGCTAGTTATTTAATAAAATGAATTATACATTAACATAAACACCTGTAGCTGCTACCTGTGTCTGGGTTTACTATCTACTAGGTATTATATTGTCAACGAAACCGACTGTTTGGGTAACCCCCCGTGCCTCGGAGAGTACGAGAAACCGTCGGCCCCGGGTGTCATAAGAATACCTATGACAGTCGTTACGGGTACTCAGAAACCCGAAAGTCTGACAACCGGTCTACCTTAGGATATCGGCAATGCCTAGTAACTGGATTGCGGAGGTCTGATGGCAGTCGCTCCGTGTAAAATACTAGTACTCAGCCGCATCAGGTTAGACTGGAAGCTGATTTTAACATAGTTGGAAAAAGGCTAGGAGGAATATTTTTGACGATATAAGTATTTTTACTATTTATGTTGTTTTCCAATCTAATCAGAGGCGACGGAATATGAGTTATTAATACATAATTATACATTCAAATCGTTTTCGTGATTTTCCGAGATATAATGTTACTTCTAAGAAATATGATTACGTAGGTCAAAGAATAGACGTAGTACCTAACATGTTATGTAAATGTTACATATTATTATAATATACTCGGTAACTACATACTTTGCTATTTAGTTCTATGACAAATAAGTGGTTTTAACTCTTGGTTATTCATTGTTATTATGCAAAATTATGGAGACAATAACAATTAGCTGCAAACGTTTATAATTATTGTTTAGGAATTCTAATAAATTGTTCACCGCAAATAAATTTATTATCTACTAGCGGCCCGTCCCGACTTCGCACGGGTGGACATTTTCCCCGGTTTTGCAACATTTTTCATTTATGCTCCGCTCCTATTGGTCGTAGCGTGATGTTATATACCCTATAACCTTCCTCGATACATGGACTATCCAACACAAAAACAATTTTCAAATTCCAACCAGTAGTTCCTGAGATTAGCGCGTTCAAACAAACAAACTCTTCAGCTTTATAATATTAGTATAGATATCACTTTCTGTTTAGGTACTGGCATCGCGGAAAAACGACAGAGTACATAATATTACTTATCAGTGCTTGAGGTTAAAGTTAACCAGTAAAATTAATACAATTAGTGGATTCTAATTACTGTTTTAATTACTCCCCTCTCATATTACATGTTTCTACATAATTATTCGACCTGATGATTCGTATAGGTAGGACTTTCGGGCTTCGGACTTCCTGTAACGACTGTCATAGGTATTCGTATAAATAACGCACGTATAATTCGTATAAGTACCTATTGCGATATGTATTAAAAAACATAAGATGTAATAAACACGTACCTACCTATGGCCTCGTTCAGCTATCCAAGCACTCGTTACTTAAAATCTGAAACAAACAAAAATAATAATTAATTCCATGTCAGTCTACAAAAGTTGAACAAGTTTTATTTATTAATTAAATAATCAATCAGTAGGTTTCTTAAGTGAGTAGACCCAAGATATTTAGAAACCTGTTCCTACATGCATAGATATAAGTGTAAGCCAAATAATAAACCTTTGACTCTCTTTTTTATAAAGAGTGAGAGAGATTATCACCAGAGGAACATTTTACAACTAACATTTTAGCACCAAGAGCTATTCTTTCATACTAACAAATGACGTCAGAAAACTATAGAATCTAGAATAATCTTGAATGCATGCGAATCTTCAGTTGCCAGTTACAAAAATATAATGCAACTTCAACCACAAACAAGGAACAACAGTAAAAGCTTCAATGAAACAGATGGCAAGGGTCACTGGCCAAATGATGAACACGGCCCAGCGTTCCGATTACTATATCGATTCATATATCGATAATCATGTACCTACGCGTAAATTATATCGATGCATCGATACGCGAGCACAGGATGGGCGTGGCCAGTCGAGTCGTAAGTACTAAGACTAGTTCTGGCCTAGCAGGTCTGCGTCGTGTTCCAAGTTGAGGAAGGAATATGAAACTTAAATTTCATTGCACGTTTATAGAATTTGTTTTCATGTGGGTTTGAACGTGGAAATAAAAATATAGAAATGAACGTCCTTGCATGGAAAATAAGGAAAACTACTTATTTATGTGTGGTTAGTAAGTTATGGACTGGCAGCTTAGTAATCATTCCTAGATGTATTAAGTAAACAACGTTATGGTTGATCAAGTACAAATAAATTATGCGAACATATTTACTATATTTTCTGCGTCAACATTTTTTTTGCATGCGTAGTGTAATGCCAATGATGTCGGAAGTATGTAGTGTGAAGGAAATACGGGTGAATCTTGCGGTCGGCTATTCCCTGGTTAATGGGTTGTGGGGCTGTGCTGTGGTTTGTGATACTCAGAATTCCTTGCGCTATTGAAGCTTCACCGTTTTTATTTGGTTTGTTAGAAAGTTGACATAATTCGAGTACCTAAGTTCTGTATTTCGTGAGTCATGACACTATAACGATCTAAATAAGTGAGTGTAAAACGTAGAGAACCAATAGAAAGGTTAATACCAGAGCCAGTAATCAAAAGAATAATAATACAGTAAATGGTAACTGAGGCATTCATATCTAATTCTAAACACAAATAATTTGTACAGCTCCCTTTTGTTGTAAAACATAATTTATTAAAATTGAATTTGGATTGATGTTAACCGAACCAAGACTAGGTTGTTTGTTTGTTCTGCCTAGCCTTTTCCGAACTATGTTGGGGTCAGCTTCCAGTCTAACCAGATGCGGCTGAATGCCAGTATTTTACACGGAGCGACTGCCATCAGAGCTCCTCAACCCAGTTACTGGGCAATACTGATATTCGTAAGGTTAGACGGGCGGTCAGGCTTTCGGGCTTCTGACTATTCGTAACGAGTGTCATAAGTATACGTATGACACCCGGGACCGAGAAACGTGAGTACTTAGGGAAAAGTTTTTAAGAAGAAACTGTATTTTAATTATATTATTATTTTGTGTACAATAAAGAATATATAAAAGGAGAAGCTGACTGACTGACTGATCTATCAATGCACAGCCTAAACGGCTGGGGTTAGAAACTTGAAATTTTGACAGTAGGTTCATTTTGTGACGTAAACGTCCACTAAGAAGGGATTTCTCGAAATTCAACCCCTAAGGGGGTGAAATAGGGTTTTTAAGTTTGTATGTAAGTCCGTCATTTTTGAAGTAAGAAGCTTGAAATTAAATATTAAGGTTTTTGGTTAGAAATAAACGTACACTTGTTTGAGCATTTTTGGAAATTCAACCCTTAAAGGGGTGAAATAAGTGTTGAAAGTTTGTATAAGAAATCTGGTATTTTTGAAGTGAGAAACATGGAATTAAATATTTAGGCTTTTTGTAAGAAATAAACGTATAAGTGTTTGAGGGTTTTTGGATATTCCACCCCTAAGAGGGTGAAATGGGGGGTTGAAGTTTGTATGTAAGTCCGTCGTTTTTGAAGTAAGAGAGATGAAATTAAATATTAAGGTTTCTGGTTAGGAATAAATGTACACATATTCGGAAATTCAACATCTAAGAGGGTGAAATAAGTATTGAAAGTTTGTATGAGAAATCTGGTACTTTTGAAGTAAGAAGCATGGGGAGAAATTGACCGACTGGCTGACTAATCTAGCAACGCACAGCCTAAACCGCTGGGGGTGATAAAAGACGGACGTTTTGGATTTTAAAATGTCACTTGTAAATGTAAATGGGCTTAACGAGGATTTCAAACTTCACGCAAGCGAAGCTGCGGGCAAAAGCGAGTAAAGAATAAGAATAAGAATTGACTAGCAGTGGAAAAATTATAACTATTGAAGGCTCAAATTAAATTTGTCGAACCAAGACTAGGTACTAGAACGAATATATAAGGTCTAACCAAAATACCTGGACAAACTTTTACACAGTGTTCAATACGTTTAACTAATCACATCTATGTAAAAAAAAACGAGATCCAAGTGTTTTTTTCTAACAAAAAATAAATGTTTTAAATTGCCTGTACTCTCTAAGAATAAACTCATCCATTTCTTATGCATCGACCGCCATTGGGGTGCGTGCTAATTCCATGCCGTGTTTTACCTAAACAGCGAAGTGAAAAATGTAAAAAAAAAAGAAAAAGTAAAATGAAAGTTGAAAAAAAATTTTTGGTTAGAAAAAAAAAACTTGGATCTGGTTTTTTTTTTTGCATAGATATATTCAGTTACACTTACTGAACACTGTGTAAAAGTTTGTCCAGGTATTTTGGTTGGAGCTTATATGTATAACAACCATTTAAATAATACCACAACGATAATATAATGATTAAACGACTTAATTCGAGACGTCACATGCCACTGACAATTAGCTTAAACCCGCGTTCGACTGTTCGCCTTGAATGCTGAATAAGGTCGTTAAATCTAGCCTGACATGAATTATAATGCACGCCCTTACCTACCGTTAATATTGTACCAAAATGGTCCCCGATCTGCGTAGTCGATTCTGACTGTAGATATAATCGACCACATTAAATGATCGTTAAATTGTCGAAGCAGTCGTGGTTTATTAGGTAATATAAAGATTTATTGCTGTAATGAGATTTATTTAGTCGTGGATTTTCTGTGTGGAATCGTAAATAATAATTATACTTAATTAACTTAAAAAATTTAGATTACGAAAATATACAAAATGTTAGAAAATTTTCAAATATAAATAAGGCACGGTCGATAAAAAATTGCATAGCATAGTTACACTTCATTAATAAATTACGAAATAATAATGTAGCAATGGTTTAGTTCTATATTAAAATTAACGAAAGGCTTGATAAAGTATGCAAGTTAAGAAATAAAGAATAATTTACATTAAATATGCAATAATTGTAAACTAACTGAGTTAGACTCTTGTAAGGACATGCCTTTGCTGATCCCTATTATGACTGTCGTCGGTGCAATAACGTCATGGTTGGCAAGCTAAGCATTATTATTCTAGTAAGTAAGTAATTTGATGTTCATTGTAATTTCTGTGTGTTTTTAAATTCAGTAATAAATTAGACTCCAAACCAACATGTTTTATCACTAATTAACATTCATCCTCTTGGGTATACTTCACTCTAATCGTAATGTAAAAATCATTGCACAAAATCCTGAAGTGCGAAGAGTTTATCCTCCAAACAGTCTTAAGTCATGTTTATAAACAATGTGTCAGAAACAAGAATCTACATGTTTCTGAAACATTGATACATGTTGCGGTTAACACTACTGACAGTTTTTAATCACAAAAGCACCGAAACTTTGTTTCTAGAAAAGTTTTAGTGGTGGTTTTGGTGGGTTAAACTGCCTGCAACTTGTATTGGAAACATTGTTTTCTAGTGAATACATCGCTTTAATTGGCACATGGTAAGTATACTCCACCAAGAAGAACATAGTCTGCTTAGTTGTCAGCAATAAGATTGACAAGCATATCATTTTGGGACCCAGTGCATAATAACAGCAAGCACATTGGGTCACCCGCGCGACAGCGCAACGAGTATTCCCAAGGAGAGTTGATGTCAGGCCGGCGGCTGGTCATAAAAC
Organism: Amphipyra berbera; assembly: GCA_910594945.2. Classification (NCBI taxonomy): domain Eukaryota; kingdom Metazoa; phylum Arthropoda; class Insecta; order Lepidoptera; family Noctuidae; genus Amphipyra; species Amphipyra berbera. The sequence continues at coordinate 7,829,676 of OU343122.1, read as the reverse complement.
AATAAGCCAAAATCTCGATCAACATGGATTTACGAAATACATGTTGTGCCGACCCCACCTAGTGTGGGATAAGGGCAGGAAGAAGAATTGTAAACTGAGTTAGACTCTAATCGTAATGTAAAGGAAATTGCACAAAATCCTGAAGTGCGAAGAGTTTATCCTCCAAACAGTTTTTAGTCCTGTTTATATACAATGTATCTGAAACAAGAATCTACATGTTTCTGAAACATTGATACATGTTGCGGTTAACACTACTGACAGTTTTTAATCACAATAGCACCGAAACTTTGTTCCTAGAAAAGTTTTAGAGGTGTTTCAGTGAATGTTTTCTAGTGAATACATCGCTTTAATTGGCACATGGTATACTTACTTTGCATATCGTAAAGAGCGCTAAGTTAGTTCAACGAAGCGTATGTCTGTACATACTATCCTGTCTATAAGCCATAAACGTACTATTTTGATTCGTTTCCAATATGGCATGATGGCCTAGTCTCACATACTAAAAAGGCTTTGCTTATTATACATCCAGACAGCCGCTCACATTGCCTAGTTTTTATAACCTACGTCACGACACTATAAAGAAAGTTAGATCTCTTTGTTCAAAATACTAGGCTGTACCTTTAACATAACATCACGCCTGTATTCCCCGAAGGGTTGGGCAGCGGTGTATAGTAACACCCACATTTTGCCGTTATGTTTAAGTCCCATATAATAGGGGGCGAGTTTATTGCCATCAACTGGGCACAAATCCAGACTCCGGGCTGCTACTGAGGAAATCCACACGGAAAAACACAATAACACTTTGCCAGACCTGGGGATCGTGCTCAGGACCTCAGTCGCGTTTGCCACCACTAGACCAACGAGGTAGTGTACCTTCATTTCTTATAAAGAATCCATTCTATGAGGTATAAAGGTTTTTTTCCTATATGTCATGACTTTTTATCACTTGTTTAGATAAATTAAGGAAATGACGGAAACCAAGACATTGGTAGTGACAAAGCAGGAAAAACTACGTGCTTTGTTGAAGTAAATAGGTTTTTTATCACAGAAGCTATTCTAGCAGGTAATTGGATGAAATAAATGTGTACACTCAATTACTTTATTTCGTTATTTTTAAATCAAAATAACAAAACAATACGCACATGAATCCGAAAATTATAAGGTGCGTGCCTTGGGTTCGAACTCGAGACCTATGACTTGACAGTCCGACGGTCACACCACTAGGCTATCACTGCTATAGCATCTCAATTACAAAAGCCTTAACTAAATTATACAATCACTATCATATTTTTAGCAATGACTCAGTAGACTTCAAAAGCCAATAGCAATACAAAGGTTAGTAACAAAAGATTAATGTTTTCAGAATCTAGAACGTTCTCGAACGTTTTAAGCATAGGTATCTACGTTTCCAGCGAATGAAATGAACACAAAATAAATGTTTCATAAACATTTAGTCAGTGTTTTGAAAATATCTTGTAGGTAAATATTAATTTTACGCGATGATCTCCAGCCACCCTAGTGTGTGGCCTGCGGGCGGCGGGTTCGGGGACTCGCCGCCCGACCAGTAACAGGCCCGAGAAGGCGGCGCGCTGTGTTCCGTGCGCGCTTCTCAGGAGGACGTGGGGCAAGGCCCCACAGAGGAGAGGTCCGCCATGGGTTGGCGGACCGGGACCTGCCGGGGTTGCGGTGCATGCTTTTGTGAATCCCGCGACCCTGGCCGTACGGTCAGGAGAAGGAACACCGTTGGTTTTTAGCCGGTAAGAGTCCGGCAGACCCCCTCGCCTACCCCGGGCGAGGGACATCCATGAGGATTTTCCAACGAGAAAAAAAAAAAAGAAAAAAAAAAAGGTAAATATGAATTTAACTAAGTTGACTCATTGTAGCTTATTTATACATACATCTACTTTAATTACGAATTATCGTTCTTCTTCTTTCATGTGGTTAGTGACTAACCTGGTGTTAGAGTTTATGCCGCCCACGGGCCTCTTACTTGGCTTCACATGCCGTCGAGAAATATCTCTCAGGCATGCCGGTTTCCTCACGATGTTTTCCTTCACCGTTTTTAAGCAAGTGATAATAATACGTACATGAATCTGAAAAGTCAGAGGTGCGTGCCTTGGGTACGAACTCGAGACCTATTACTTGGCCGTCCGACGGCCACACCACTGGGGTATCACTGTTACGCTAATATGCACTAGGCTATCATGGATTTTAGTACGTACCTACTTGTTTAATTAAAACCATTATCTGCATAAAATTTATTCGTGCTAAGAATTAAGAACACATTTTAGTCAATTAAATTATTTTAATAAAACTTGAACGAGCATCTGTGGACCACCTGACGGCAGCCATCTTTCTTACACCTGCAGTACATTGTTACTGACCTTGAAAAACGCTGTTGAACCATCATTTTTAACCGACTTTCAAAAAAGGAGGAGGTTCTCAATTCGATTGTATGTTTTTTTTTTTGTATGTTTGTTCCTCGATATCTTTGCTAATTGTGAACCGATTTTAATTATTATTTTTTTGTTTGAAAGAGTATTCTTTCGAAGTGGTCCCATTTAAATTTGGTGAAGATCTGATGAAGAACTTCGGAGATAGACAATTTGAAGTCGGTTTTATTTTTGTTAAAAAGTGATTATCAATAATAATGTCATAGCCCTTAAAAAACCTTGAAAATGAACCTTTGTCGCATATCAATCGATACATTTGAATGGCGTTTTCAATAGGCGAACTACATAGGACTACAAAGTCCTAAGGAACTTAGGATATTTTAGCAAGTTTGTACTGAGGTAAGTTGTAAGTATGCAGTGACAGCTTAGCGGTTGAACGATTGCCTTCCATGCAGGGGGTCTGAGTTCGATCACAGCGCGTACCTCTGACATTTCAAATTCATGTGCGGATCAGAATTTGATTATCAATTGCGTTAACGTTGAAGGAAAAACATAGTGAGGAAACCTGCACACCTGAGAGGGTTCCATAAAGTTCTCGATGGTGTGTGTAGTCTGCCAACCCGCACCAGGCCAGCCTGGTGTACTAAGGCCTAAACCCTTCTCATTATGAGAAGAGGCCCGTGCCCAGCAATAGGACAGTAATAGACTAATTATGTTATGTGTGAACTAAGTTCGTTTATAACAGTATTTGCTTACCCTCAATGATATGGCTACTATACAGGGTGTAAACAAAATCATGTAAATAGTAATTTTGGATAAAATAAAATAAAAAAATTGCAAGATGTAAACATGTGTTCTTAAAGTGAGGCATTTTAGCGCTCAAAGTTAAATGACCGCGCGGCGAGCGATACCGCGCAATTCGCTCGGGGCGCTAAAATGCCTCCCGTTAAGAACTTGTAATTTCTTTTTTATCGATCCCAAAAGTATCCCGTGCATGGTTAATCTATGTCAGCAGTACATCACGAGGTTTGAAGGAATTACATGATTTTGTTTACACCCTGTATATTATATTAACCTAAATATTCTGGTGAATAGTTTAATTTCAGCGTTTCATAAATCAAGACGTCCATCGAAATGCATTGCGATATGGAATCCAGACTGTTCAACAAAACGTTGGCTCTGTTTCAATTACGTACATCACAACAAACTTACAAAGTAGATTGAGATCGTTTACACACAACAATCGTATTAATATCCGTTGTTTAAAAATAACATAACATCACGCCTGTACTCCCCAAAGGGTTGGGCAGAGGTGTATAGTAACACCATCATTTCGCCGTTATGTTTAAGTCTCATGTAATAGGGAGCGAGCCTATTGTCATCAACCGGGCACAAATCGAAACTCCGAGCTGCTAGTGAGGAATTCCACACGGGAAAACCCAGTAACACTTTGCCCGACCGGGGGTCGAACCCAAGACCTCATGATCAGTAGTCGCGATTAGACCAACGAGGAAGTTTAAAAATAACTATAAGTTTCTTAGAATTTTTACCGTTAAAAACATAAAACGATCTATTTTGACAGAACATTTGTCATCTAACCGCTTTAAAAGGCTGTAAGCCACTCTACCTGTGCCCAAAATCTTGTTTTTGCTAAACGTAACATAATAGAGTGGTATTTCGGGCCGATCACATTACATCGGCGGCCAGATGGCGGACTCAGATATATTATTACTTAAATAAATGCAAATGAATGTAACGTCGGCTTGTTTGTCGTTTGCGTATGTTTTGTTATGCGGCGGACGTGGACCTCGTTTTCACGGTCCCCACTGTTGCTCCTTGTTGAGTGTTGTTAGGTTACATTTTAAAGTATGTACGTATTTTATATATAGCTAAAGGCCCGCCGCGACGTTCTACGGGGGTAAAATTAAGAGGCCTGTCCAGTTAGCCGTCTCGCTCTAACTTTAAGCCTTTTTTAAATATTTAAAGAAGTTATAGGTGATATTGACAAATGTAATTTATAGAAGTTCAGTGTATCCACCTTCTGAGTGTCATTACAAATGAGGAGCTCAGGAACAAAAAGAGTCATTTACACTTATAATTTTTGTTCAAAAATTGAGATTTTTATTTTACGATTTGTCTGTTTGCCTTGCAAATGTCACTTTTTGATCAGAATGCGACTTACTAGATGCTATTTTCTCTTCAATATGACACTTTTTGACCTAAATCTCTTTAGAAATTGATAAAATCCAAAGCTTTGAGACCAAAAACAAAAGCTTCAAGCCTAAAGTGTAAATGACACTATTTGTTCGTGACCTCCTCAAATATTTAAACTTAGTTTTATTTCCATACATGATTTATATAGAAAAAAAAAGACGTAAATGTTCTTTCTCCTCCTCTTTCTAGGCAACAAATCAGGACGAAAATATGTTTCAAATGTTATACATTTTTCAATATCGCCTAAAATCTCTTTAAACCTTTATACAATACTTTAAGTTAGAGTGAGACAGCTGTGAAACTGGAAAGGTCTCTAAGTTATTTTTTTAAGTTCTTTAATCATACTAACAAAACTTCTTTCTTTATACTTAAGTAGGTACGTTCAGAGATAAGTAATTCAATCATTCATTATTGAGAAAAAAATACATGGTTTTGGCTGTTATTAACTTTGTGTCTTAACTGTCCGGTAACTTTGAGTGATCGTTGTAAAAAGTTACTTCGGATAAGTAACGTCAAAGAAAAATATCTCTCGCCTCTACCAACATAGAGCCAACTACGTCAACTAACTTCGCAACTATAAGCGATTTCAATTACCCTAAATTGATCACAAATATTTGCTTTTTCAGATAATAATCAATGCAGAAGTTTACATGACCTACATGCAAAGTCCTTGTGCTTAATAGCTGTAGGTATGTGTAGCAAAATGTATGAAAAAATGTCATAATGTGCCAGGTGGCTGCGCTTGCGACGGTCGGGACATCTGTACGTACCAGGTTTGACCTGACAAACCAGTTGGCTTACAACTTTGAGACAGCCAGTCACAGACTTCGTGTAATATGATACACATGTATATGACTTAATTACTTTAGTTTTAAATTGTCAATTTGCTAGTACGACATTTGGTTAGTATTTTCTTTGACGATTCGGCAAACTACAAAGTACCTATACTTTCTCTTATAAGTACTTACGGGTCTTTGAGTTCGTGTTTTGGGCCCAAAATGCGAGTAATTTAATGAATCTGTAAAATCTACGCAGTCCATTTGCAGTATTGGTTCTTCAAACAGGTCATTTGAACTTGAAAGTGTCCGTACAAAGAGTGGGTTTGTTACAAAGTTGAATGGGTACACTTTTGGAATTCTACTATTCCCTGACAATATCTCAATCTTCGCAATCTTAGCTTCGTAAACAAAGGCACATGATCGGTGTGGCGACGCTTGGCCTAAGTTCGGCAGGGGACGTCTTCTATTGCATGATGACGATGATATTTTGAAAAAAATACTGGTATTCATTCACATTTGATTAGACTAAAACTTAGTTTTGCGAAATGACTAGAACGATAAGAATAATGTTCTAAAAATAACGTTTCCATTAGAACGGTACATTTTTGCATAAATATCAACAAAAACCGACCCCAATACACTGAAAAACGATTATAACTGTTCGGTTTCATGAATATTTTAGCATAAAACTAATCCAGTCTCCCCTAACCCCTCGTTTACACCTAAAAACAAGTTGTTATACAGGTTGTAAACAAATTGTTTAAAGGTCTTTTTAAGAGTAGTTACCTACTTGTTTTTAACACGTAATAAACATGTATAAAATATTTAAAACAAATGTTTTAAAGATCTACATAATACACGTTTGCTACATAAAGTAGGTACCAAATAGCAATTGATTTTCGCCAAAAATTTCACATATTTGTACTAGCTTTTGCCCGCAGCTTCGCTTGCGTGATTTTTTTCACCCCCTTAGGGGTTGAATTTCGAGAAATCCCTTCTTAGTGGATGTTTACGTCACAAAATGAACCTACTGTCAAAATTTCAAGTTTCTAACCCCAGCCGTTTAGGCTGTGCGTTGATAGATCAGTCAGTCAGTCAGCTTCTCCTTTTATATATATTTGTATTATACGTTTTATATCTAGGTGTAAACGAGAGGTAACAATCTCGAAACAAGAGGGAGGGAATGATTTACCAAATGTGAATTTACCCCCACGGTATACAAAACTGAATATTTGGAGCATACGCGTGATTTCGTGTGTACAAACCACAAGCTGTATTACAAGCTTTAGAAATTTAGGTAGGGGATCATTTTACATCAATAACACCAGTATTGCACGCATAGCAGCTAATTGTGGACTATATTACAACAGAAAGGGTGTTCGTGATGTTTTTCGATCACCAAGACTAGGTATAAATGCGATTTTGCCAAACATTTGGTCTGTGAGCGATGCAAAGTAAATGATAAGAAACTCGACAGAAGAAAGAAGGACTTTTACCGGCGTAGTCACAACGTCATTATTGAATAATAAGTTTATTAATCACTAGAAAACATCGTAGCCGAGGATATTGTTCTAATGTTCTATTGTATAGGTTACTGGAAATGTAATATAATTCCTAAATTCATTAGGTAAAATGTAAATATTTTTGCAACACTCATTTCCTAAGTATTTTACCGGCTACATAGAACATTAGAACAATGTTATTTAAAGCTTTTAGGTAACGATTTAGGAGACGGAATGAGAGACTGCTAGAGACATAACTGTTGTTGGTTTAAATTCAATTCAATAAATAAATAAGTGGAGCCCATGAGAATTTATCAAATGACGCATTAAAAAGTCTATATTTAAAGATACTAATTAACACACTTCGCGCAAACTAACAATATTGTTCTATGAAAACTGGTTTCCTTAGGTAATTCAAATCTCTGTGAAACAAATAGACGTCATCATTTTCATACAAAAGCCAGCGTCTTTAACGACGCAAAAAAGGACAGAAAAGTACCTAAACAAACAAATAAATAAAAAAAACATTTGTAGAGCGGTTCCGATTGAGCAGAAATTCAATCCCTTATGATTTCCTGTCTACGTTCAGGCGGCTCAAATTCTTCGTACCAATTATTGTGCGCTGCTCTGTGCTCGCGTGTAGCCCGCTTATAATTACTACGAGTAATTTAGATCACGCGGCGAATTCTCAGGTTCTATATACTTACAGAGTAACCAGTGTATCTAGGTGATATCGAGGACTCTTAATATAAATGTAAATGCTGTCTCGTTAGTAACGTTAATCACAAAACAGATATGTACAGAAGTCAATCACATTTATGTACTTCACTTTTCATACCTTCGCTCGGCGGTCGCTCTACTATAATATATCTATCTCTCTCAAGCGCATGGCACTCGCGCTCGCACTCATTCGCACTCTAGTCCCAAATAGTCCGAAATATCGTGTCCGTGAGCATTGTCTATGTGTGCGTTGCTCGAGCGCACTTGTATGTAGATTGACTTCAGTACCTATCTGTTTTGTGCGTTAATGTAAGTGAATTTTGAATCGGAAATACTCGTTTCGCATATAGGTACTATTTAATTAAATTGATGAAAACTTAATCAAATCTATGTATGATACAAATTGTGCATGTCGCAAAAAAATAAACCAAAATGTTATAAGACAGTTGTATTTTCGATTCAAAAATCGATTACATTAGCGATGCCTTTACTAATAAAAATTTAAAAATTTTAATAGGTAGGCCTGTATGGAATTTGATGTATTGTTGACATTTGTGCCTTTGCAAACGGCGCCACCAACAACTGTCAAGAATAATGGGTTATAATTCAATAACAGTAGCTGAGATTTTAAATTCAGAACACTGAGATGAATTAATGATGTCATACATAACTATTTTTATACCTTTTTTTTTCATAAACGAACATGATTTTTAATTTCGTCAAACACCTGCCAGTGTTTTGCATATTAATTGCTACTTAAATGTTCCAAAAATAAATTGTTTGTTTTATCCATATTTAAATATTGAAACTATTTTATTGACAAATGAGGATGGTGTTGTCATTTTGTATACTTAACTTAAATGATGTACGTATTTTTATACTGCTGGTACAGACTGCTGTAACGTAACATGCAATGTAACATGAAAGGTACGTAGTACGCACGCGTAGTGTGCACGGTTCGTGCGCGCAAGGCGTACAGACAATGGGAATTTTGTTACATTGCATGATACATTGCGACAATGTGGACGGCAAATTCTTTCATTGCGTGTTACATTTCGTAAGTCTGTACTCGGCTTTATAAGTACCAGGCATACATAAAGCGCTTACAATCAAACTCATATTTTCCTTACGTAGACAGCAAAGTTTATGCTATACCTACATGTACCATAACGATACATTTCCGTCATCGCGTTGTATAAAGCTTGTACGTTTCATTGTGTCCATAAATGCCATGGCACCATAAATCGTGGCCCATGAAGCGACATTGTACTATACAATAATCACGGTGTATATAAAGTGCTAATCCAACGGGACATTGACCCATATCGGAAAGGTTAAATGATAGGGTCAAACAGTTTTATGTGATGTTCGACTATTGAATTTACATGAGCTTATGATAGTCTCGTATATCTAACGTTTTTATATTGTTTAGTGTATAAAAAACGATGTAATCCGGGAAAATGGTTATGACTTCATAATGTATTAAACCTAGTTTTGTGACCTAGTAAAGAGTTTTAGATTCCTTGAATAATGTATTCAAGGAATTCATTTGTTCTTTCTATTCAGAAGACGAATATAATCATTGCTTTTCTAAATGTTGTTTTGCAATATAATATTTGTAAGTAATCATAATGATTTACATTAGTAATATTTCATGAATACAATGCTGCATTCTGTCATTATTCACCTTCTTAAGACGTAAAAAACCCGAAGTAAAAGTCAGAAATTGTAAAAAGTTAAAAAAGAAAGCGAAGTAAGTATTACTTACCAATCTTTCTACAGGCACTGTCATTAAAATTTGTATCTTGTTTGTACCTACCTATTTAAAAAGGAAAGATTGAACCTGCACATCCTTAAAATAGATTGCTCTGTCAATTGTGAAATTCTCTATGGCAAGTCTATAAAGTTCTACAAATGAACCTTAATTCGTGTTTTTTTTACACTATTTAGTGTCAATGTGGGTCACATCACATCCCATCCAATGATGGTGTGAAATTAACAACGCGCGCGTTCATAAAATGGCGTCGTGTTTGCATTGGCGCCTTTATTACCTTGCCCGACTATACGAAACTTTACTTAATAGTTACTAAACTCGGATTCTGTAGCCTTTCGCCCACTTTCTTAGTTAAGGCGGAGAGTTTTATTAAACATGTCTGGTTAGAAAACTTGTTTTTTTTTCGGAGTAAAAAGTTTAACAAAAATGTGTGGAATCTTTTTAATTTAATTAATTTAGGTTTTCATATCAGAATTAAGTAGTCACAATCACGAGTCTACACTAGGTAGGTAGGTACTTTACGCTCTTATTCGATGAGGTCACGAAGTCACCACAGACTTTTGAAAGCGTCAAAGGTGTGAAATTACCTACTCAAAATTCCTGTAATGAATGTTCTAAGTGCGGAGTCAGAGACAAAACATTAATTAACCTTGATTTGTCCTCACTCCGCATTCTCCTCAAATGATTTCATACGGAAAACAAAACATGAAATGCGAGTGAAATTAAAATCGGTACCACAACAAATCGATTGTAATGATATTCACGGAAAGAATAAATGAAGTCACGTGACAGAAGAATTGTGTTTGAAGAATTACAAAATAAAATCTACGAAATAATGTTTTATAGTGTAAAGCACGTTACGCTTTTTGATCACCAGATTGCAGGTTCAAAACCGGGCACGTACCAATGTGACTTTTTCAATGTCATATAATTATGTAAGGAAGTTTATCGAAGACACCACTGACAAACGGTAAAGGCAAAATATCGTGAGGAAACCCAGGACTTTAAAGGTAAGAAATCGCCAACCCGCAGTGAGCAGGCTTGGTGATCATTGCTCGTTCCTTCTGTGTATAAGAAGAGGTCTTTGTCCTGCAATGGGACATTTAGGTACAGGTTGGTATAATTAATGTACAGCGAAAATACAGGGTGTAATCGAAATCATGTAATTCCTTCAAACCTCGTGATGTACTGCTGACATAGATTAACCCTGAACGGGATACATTAGGTTCTTTTTTTTTGTTATAATAATTAATCATGTGTTCGTAACGTGAGGCATTTTAGCGTCCCGAATGAAATGACCGCGCGGCGAGTCATAGCCGCACAATTCGCCCGAGGCGCTAAAATGCCTCACGTTAAGAACACACGTTTTTCTTGTATTTTTTTTTATTTAATCCAATATTAACCCGTTCAGTGTTAATCTATGTCAGCAGTACATCACGAGGTTTGAAGGACTTACATGATTTCGTTTACACCCTGTATAGACCACATAATTTCTTTGTTACTTTTTCCTAAATAATAGGTAAGTACCTAGTGTATTGTTTGAATACCAGTTCAAGAAATAAACAATAGTATTCTATTCAACATGAAGTGCTTAATCAGCGGTCGTAAATACCATTTAGTCAATTCCCTTCAATTGACTCAAGACGCTAGAGATAACGGGCGGAACACTCCACTTTTGTGTTCCAAGCTATCTTGACTCTGTAATAAGAGCTCAGCAGACAATCAACACTTCAACATCAAGATAAATACATCGAGTACACACACAGGCTTGTAGGAAATACTTATGTAGTAAGAGACGGAAAATACAGGTCTTTTAGAGGTCAGGCATGCCCGAATAAATTGGCTTAAACTGTATAGAGGAAGGAAGGAAGTGTATTAAACAGTTACCTCCGACTTCTAAAAGGTTGATCAATTATAATATCTGTTGTCAAATGTCATGTGAACGAATGCTGATTGATCAACCAAAATACTTACAACCAATCACATCACTTAACAGGTGATTAACGTTAGTTTTTGCGTTGATTAGCTTCTTAGGAACCAGGGGTCAGAGTTGGAATGAATTGGGTTGTTAGTGGTCGAGTGGTGTACTTTATACCCGGTTCCTATCGGTAAGAACGAATCGTTTTGCTTACTAATGGTAGCACTTTTTTATTGCAAAACTGGAGATATAAATATACTCGTAAGCTAATTGGACGTAGTTTAGCAGAAAGGACTCAATCCACAAAATCGACAAAAATGAGTTATTGGTACCAAAATGGTCTATTAGGCAGGGCCTTTCATTCAGCAAAAAAAATCCAAGAAATAAACAAAGGAAATACGTTTTTTGTGATAGGGAACCAGACCACATATTAGGCAGGTATTTTCTTTTTATTACCTATAAAGTCCCAACCTGCTTAAATCATCCAACCCTATATTTTTCTAAAAAGTCCAGAAATACACAATATAACCATCAACCACCGATTTTACCAAGGATGTGTAATTACGTAACAAAATCTGAATACAGCATCACTTAAGAAAACCACTCTGAACTTAAAACGTCAATAACTCAAAAGTGACTCTGTGTGGGTTGAGTCTTTTCTGCTTAACTACGTCCAATTTTACCTGTGATAGCTACTAAAGTATGGCAGAGTTTACTATGAAAAGCTATAGGGTCTTTACTTCATTATTGGTAAAGATACAAGAGACTTCATTTTAACCAATAACGCTCGGTAAATCTTAGGAATCGGCTATTGGATTGCAGACAACTGTGTCACTTTCCAGTTCTAGTCCGGAATGGGACGTTTCCATTTCCAATTGCGAATCGATTGTAGTGTCTAGGTATAATCTTCTATGCATTGCGCAGATCGAATTGTACATAATTATGTCGTTCAAGTACAAGAAGTCTATTAGTCGATAGAGTTTAAAAATATTTGGCTGTCCTTTTCTGTTTAACCTTCAAAATATTTTATAGTTTACATAAGTACCGTACCTACATCTGTATATACAAGGTTAGTCGGAAAGGGGGTAGTAAGCCGAAAGGGTGTTAAAGTACCCATAATAAGGGATAACTTTTGTTCTACAACTTTCCCCAAAACTCGATAGTTTAAGAGAAATAGCTTTTCAAAGATTTCGTAAAAAATATGCTAAAATCTATCTGTCCATAGCTACAATCAGCTGTTTTTACAATTTAGGTCATATTTGGGGTCACGGATTAGAAAATGAATTTTCTGAATTTATAACTAAAGCAGGTATGTTCTTTTTTTGAAATAACTAAAATAAAAATCTTTTTGCATGCAAATAAAAATTATCGAAGTTTGAAGTTTTAACACTTGCTTTAAAATAGTCACCAGTGATACTTTACGTGGCCTGCGGCTTAGTACCCCCTTTCCGACTAACCTTGTATAAAAGAAGAAACTGACCGACTGGCTGATCTATCAACCAAAACCGCTGGGGTAAGAAACTTGAAATTTTAAAAGTAGGCAACTTTTCATTATTTTAGTTTATTCCTTAATTAAATTCAAATCAATGCTTTGAACTCGAAGTGACATGAGTAGGTGGTCTTCTGGATTTCCTAAACCGTTCGTCCTGCCTAGCCTTTTCCCAACTATGTTGAGGTCAGCTTCCAGTCTAACCAGATGTGGCTGAATACCAATGTTTTACACGGAGCGACTGCCAGATTGTCAGACTTGCCGTAACGACTATCATAGGTACTATGCGTGCCAAATAAGAATAGCACTGTCAAGACGCCATTTTGTTCCGCAATACTCGTGAACTTCATTACCAAAGTGTAAGGTGTGCAAAAAAGTAAATAAAGAAATTATATTCAGTTTAATTATTTTTGTTCACTTTTTTGGTATTTCTTATCAATTTTACGCCAAATTAATTACACAGTAATTATATTATTATTATGGCGACATATTACGGTGACCAGTAGCATTTCGTGAAGTTAACTATATATATTGGTTCATTTCTTTAATGAATACTGTTTTCATATATTATTAAATTATCCAAAATTATCTATTTATGGGATTCAATAAATAACATTTTATAAAAATGAATGTAAATAATAATGAAATCTATGAATAAAAAAATATATCACTTTTTGTTCATAGTATTTTTTTGCTGGCAGTACCAATTTGACAGCTATCGTGTGAAGTTGTAGCAAGCGCTATCCTATTCTTATTTGGCACGCATAGTACCTATTCATATGACACCCGGGACCGACTGTTTAACGTGCTCTCCCAGGCATTGTGGGGTCTCGATGATAACGAACGGTCAGCCATCCACAGAATGACCGCGGAAAGCGCAGCTTAACACTTAAGGTTAAGGTTGGTAATTAGCCACGAATCCCCTTTGGTTTACCTAAACCATAATTCAATTTAACTAAACTAACAATTTCAAGAGTACAATAAGCTCTTTACCTTTTTAACTGACAACTATTATAACAAATTGACTGTACTTCAATGTCTATTATTTGTTATCTACTTAGTTGATTCTATTGTTTTTGTCGTGACAGTTTCTAGAATACTGACCAACTATAATCTGTGTTGATGTGTTTGGCGAACATACATGAGTGCAAAACGAAGTATTAGAAGCTATTTCAATTTCAACACAATACTTTAATAATCTCGTTCTTCCTAGCCTTTTCCCAACTATGTTAGGGTCAGCTTCCAATCTAATCAGATGCGGCTGAATACCAGTATTTAACACGGAGCGACTGCCATCAGACCTCCGCAACCCAGTTTACTGGGCAATGCCGATATCCTAAGGTTAGACCGGTTGTCAGAATTTCGGGCTTCTGACTACCCGTAACGACTGTCATAGGTATTCGTATGACATTTAACGTGCTCTCCGAAACACGGAGGGGGTCTCGATGTGTAACGAATGGTCACCCATCCACGGACTGACCGCGGCAAATGCAACTTAACTTTGAAAATCATATGATCCGCGCGGTTGTCAATTAGCCATGAGCCCTACTAGCCCCTAATACTTTAGTAATAGATCGTTCGGAAATCAATCGTACCCTAATATGGCCTACAATTCTTTGACAGCTCTCCCTACAATTCTTTGACAGCTCTCTGTTGTTCACAAACGGTCAAGTCCCCGTAAAATGATGTTCTCGGCCACATTATAGTACAGCTATCACTTTGAGTTCAACGTGGGTTCGATGACGCACCGTGAGTCGACCTCCATGTAGGGGTACTCCGGTTGTGTCCCACTTTTAAGGTCCTTACACTCACTTATTTATCGCATCATAACTACGGTTAACATCACATCGGGCTTTTAAACCCTTTAGAAGTTTAGATTTATTCACAGTAATAAAATTTCTATTCATTCTACAGATATTTAATATATTATTTCTATGGCCGTCCGATGCTTACGGGAGGTAAGCTCCCACGCTAAGTTCTCTGATTGTAGAACTACTTTTATGTACTAACTGTATTGGAAAATCGGTCTTATGATTAATTTGAATGCTATTTCTTGTGCGTGTATTTAGATCATACGTTTTTCTAGGCGAGGCGAATGTACGGCATACTTTAAAAACTCGTAGACGAAAATATGAATCATAATTTTTAGTTTCATTAGACAGCTGCAATGTTCAGTATATTCAATTGAAAAGTCCACCTAAGTAATAATATTATAAAAATAATTAGATAAGTACAATAGGTTATACACCTTAAGGTCTATTTTTGCTTGCACAGTGCAACAAACGAACTATTTTATCGACTACGTAATGCCAACATTATAGAAATGAAAATACAAGTATTTTATTGACAGAATATTAAATTATAATGACATGGTGACAGACACTAGTAATGTCAATTTATTTAATCATCGATTTGATTGATGCTATGGTATTTTTAACAAATCTCCTTAGATCAAATCAAAGCCATGACATGGCACTACTACGTCATATGGAGGCAAAAAGCAATTTTGATCTTTGCTACCAAATAATTAAACATAATTTTCCGTGCATTGGTCTGTTCCGTTCAACAGTGTGAAAAGGTAACATGTGCCCGCGATGTGGGATAGTAATGAATTTAAAAACTGACGAACCTTATCATTCCCCTATAAGATATATTTTTTTAATATAATTGAAACACTATCTGATTCTATCGTTTACGCAATTACGAAACTACCAATACCTTCTTCTTCTTCCTGCCCTGGTCCCAAATTACTTGGGGTCGGCGCAATATGTTTTTCTCTTCCACTCTTCCCTGCCAGTCGTCTCATTATCATTTACTCCCATAGTTTTCATATCCTCCCTCACACAATCCATCCATCTTTTTTTAGGTCTCCCTCTCCCCCTCCATCCATCAACATTAATATTCATCACTCTCTTAGTCACATGTGTTTCATCCCTCCTCATCACATGCCCATACCAAGACAAACGCTTTCCTTTCAACTTTTCTGTCACTGGTGTCACTTTCAAACTCCCTCTAATATACGAAACTACCAATACCTATCAAACGAAATATGGTATCTACTATACTCTATGATGTCGACAACCTTTAATAGAAAGTACCTATCAACTCCAATCGTAACCCTCGCTTTCAGACAAAGAAACTTTGTCTTAATTGGAACACTCGGTTTATAACCATTAGAACACGAGTTATTGACCGATATAAAAATTACAATAGAAATCTATTTACGTTACAGTTGGTCATTGTACAAACGAATGAAGGTTCACAACAAACGTAAACATTCAAGGACAAACAAATATACAGGGTGAATATTTAAATGACATAATATATTGAACGTAGTAGTGATAGCCTAGCGGTTGAACGCTTGGCTTCTATCTACGAGATTCTGATTTCGACCCCAGCCTTTACCTCTGACTTTTCGAATTCGAATCGACGATTGGAATGACCTTTCAATATATTAACATTACATAATTAGTCTATTACTGTCACACTGCTGGACACAGGCCTCGTCTCAGAATGAGAAAGGTTTAGGCTTTAGTCCACCACGCTGGCCTGGTGCGGGTTGGCGGACTACACACATCGTCGAGAACTTTATGGAGTCCTCCAAGGTGTGCAGGTTTCCTCACGGTGTTTTTCCTTCACCGTTAACGCAAGTGATAATCAAATTCTGATCCACACATGAATTCGAAAAGAGAGGGCCATCAGAAATAAGTATATTTTTTGATTTTTTTATGAGTCATAGATTAGGTGCGCTGGAATTTGTCCTTCCTTAATAATTCACTCTGTATATAAGTCTGCCATTTTAGTCGTTCGTGTGTCGCGTCCAAATCTAAAGGCGCCAAAAATTCATACGCTAATTTGCTGTCTGCGAATACTAATCGTATATCTTCCTGAGGTCATGAGTTGAATTGTAAATCTACATACATTATTCTCAATGATTTATGCTCCGGCGCAAGTTGGCCGCGCCCCCTCCGTAACTATGCCCTGCGTTTAAAATTCAGCGGAATGTACCTTGCCTAATGTGTGACTGTACTTAATGTACTTATCTTCAAATAAATAGTCGTGTTTTTTATGCCAGTGTTTTGGAAGAATATTCATTAGTTGCCATTGTAGTTTAGTTATTGTAGTTTTTTGCCTCGTTGGTCCAGTGGTGGCAAGCGTAACTGCTGATCGTGGGTTCCTGGGTTTGATCCCCAAGTCGGGCAGTGTTATTGGGTTTTTCCGTGTGGAATTCCTTAGTAGCAGCCCGGAGTTTGGATTTGTGCCCGGTTAGTGGCTATAGGTTCGCCCCTATGACATGGGACTTAAATATAACGGCGAAATGAGGGTGTTACTATACACCTCTGCCCAACCCTTCGGGGAATACAAGCGTGATGTTATGTTATGTAATTATTTAAATCAATGGGGAAGGCAACGCAAAACTAAAGCAGATGGCAGCACCTCCATACTTAGTTATTTACACCAATCAGAACCATCAGGTTGATATTAACAATAATGTCAAACACATTGCAACCAATAAGATTGCAGTGGAACAATCGAAAGTGGCACCATTAGTTCCACAGTTGCCTACCCCATTCCATGTCTAGATTCCATTATAAAAAAAGTTTACAATCTAAATATTTCACGTTAATAAAACCTTTACTGGTAGGCGTGGCGAAGTACATTCACTGATCAGTATTATTTGTGTTTGTGCTGATAAAACAAAAGATAACTGTTATCTGCGCGTGATAATAGCTCGCCGAGGTAGGTACTCGCAGGTAGCTAGATAATATTGTGCAAGCATAGCACAATAGTTGTCTATTTATGAACACTATTGATTAGAACGGCGCGGCACTTATAAAAACATTATTTCTACTTTTATTTTAAATGTATGCCACATTTCAACCTATCATAGAAGACAGTTAATAAATATAACATCACGCCTGTATTCCCCAAAGGGTCCGGCAGAGGTGTATACACCCTCATTTCACCGTTATGTTTAAATCCCATGTAAAAGGGGACGAGCCTATTGCCATCAACCGGGCACTGAACTCCGGGCTGCTACTGAGGAATTCCACATGGAAAAACTCAATAACACTTTGCCCGACCTAGGAATCGAACCCAGGACCTCACGATCAGCAGTCGCGCTTGCCACCTCTAGACCAACGAGGAACACAGTTAATATTTTCCTTAATTTCTAATAAACAATTGGATTGGAACGTCTATGTTAGATTATTTAAGGAATTTGTTGTAGAAGTCTTTTTGGTAAATAAATTATTCTTATTATGGAGTTGGCCTTTACGAAACGTAAAAGGTTACTGAGATATAAATCCTATAAGCTAAATATTTTAAGTAAGCGACAACTTCGTTTAAATTCATATAAAAAACTGCCTCGTTGTTCTAGTGGTGGCAAGCGCGATTGCTGATCGTGAGGTCCTATGTTCGATCCCCAGGTCGGGAAAAGTGTTATTGGGTTTTTACAATTCCAATTCCTCAGTAGCAGCCCGGAATTTGGGTTTGTGCCCCGGTTGATGGCAATAGGCTCGCACCCTATTACACTATACATCTTTCCTCAACCCTTCAGGGAATATAGGCGTGATGTTGTCATATAAAAAAAATGATATTATGACATTAGTAGTTACTTTAAAATCAACGACCTCTATGTCCTTTGCAGACGGGCGATAATTTAAGTTGCCACCTTACATGTCCTTGAACCATTAAAGATGTGTGCGCCTAGCACGCGACGCGTCACCGACTAAAATAAATCAATTGGACGAACGTACTGGCATTGGATTTATTACGAACCATTAACACATGAGCTTGAGATGATGAGATCAGACTTTATGGACAGACACGCATTATTTAGCCCTCTAGTTTATTACCATAGATGTGTAGAGGATGTTGGATTATTATGGTTTAAATTTTTCATATTATATCCCGTAAATGGTAGGTAATTTTCGATTCTGTTGCAAGGAATGGTTGTGAAGAAAAGCCGCCGGAATGACTACCCTTGAATGAGTGATTTTTCAAATTCATGTGCGTATTAGAATTTGATTATCGTACGGGCCTCCTCTCAGAATAAGAAGGGTTTAGGCCGCAGTCCTCCACGCTGGCTTGGTGTGGGTTAGCGGACTCTACACACCATTTTTTATTGAGACACCTTTTTCTTTTTTGTCTGCTTTTCCCGATGTTTTCTTTCACCGTTAATGCATGTGACAATTAAATTCAGATTTCACAGACTTTGTATCGTCGTTTTTTATTGGTTTTTTTATTTACAATAAATAGATTTTGAAAAGACCGATTGCACTTTCCGGCGAATTAAAGAGTATCGTCGTAATATTATTCGAAACCCAGGTAAACATCATTTTAATTCGAGATGGGTAGCCCGGTAGCAATTTGTAGTCACCACTGAATAGGTTGAAGTCATGGCTTGTGTTACATAACGTAGTATGTACCTACAAGTACATGTACGACTATGTACACAAACCGTGTATAAACACACTTCATGGATATTGATCGTTTAAATTACTTATTATATTTTAATTTCCATGCTGTTCCGAGGCTTTACTTTTGTTACGCGTTATTAAGCTTGGCATTTGCGAGGATACAGCTTGAAACAAAATCATTAAAAACTAATTTGTGCTGCTATTTATTTCGCAAACATTAATTTACTAAACAGCATAATCTAACTAGCTGTTGCCCGCGGTTTCACCCGCATCTTAGAGAAACTAACTTCATGCACCCGGATAAAAAGTAACCTATGTGTTAATCCAGAATATTGTCTATATGTGTGCCAAATTTCATCCAAATCTGTTCAGCCGTTAATCCGTGAAAGAGTAAAAAACATCCATACATCCATCCTCACAAACTTACACATTTATAATATTAGTAGGATAATTACCTTAAGGGCCAAATACACAAACGCTACCCAATTTTAAATTGCCATTAATTCGTGCTACCGCTGTCACTTCGCCTTAGAGTGACAGTGACAGCACGAGACTTAGGCCCGGTTTTACCAACGTCGGATAGCGTTTATTCAAGGAATACGTTTTGAAAGCTTTTGTAGAGAAATTCTGTCAAATCGTCTGACTTATTCCTTGGGTAAACGATATCCGACGTTGGTAAAATAGGGCCTTAACGGGATCTTAAAATTGAGTAGCATTTGAGTATTTGGCCATAAGTCAGTCCAAAGTAAACATTTTTTATTGCAAAAAGGCTGTACCATTTTCTCAACTACTTTAACTCCTGCAAGCCTTGACAGATTTTGGTCTGCAACGGTAATCATATTACCTACTTCTAAAAATAAATTTGAGGGTTATAAATAGTAATAATGATCATAACCAACGTCGGAGCTACTAAGACGTACTATAATTTAAAAGGTCGGCTGTGATTTCTAAGGTTAACTAGCATGATAGAAAGAGGTCGCATCGTTCGGGAAGTTTCAATCAAAGAAGCATTTATAGTAACCTTAATTTTCACACTTAGGTAGGTACCTATTGACTAATATTCAATAAATAGTTTATTTTTTATATTCTTGACTTGTTCGCGTTTGGCCCTAGTCTCACTTGATGGTAAGCGCAGACAGGGTCTAAGATGGAGCACACGAATCCATGGAACAGAGATATAGCGGGACTATACCCCTATATCCCTAAGCCCTATACCCCTCTGGCTCTCACATACACACAACGGAACTCAGTAAACTGGTTGCCTTGACTTTAATTTGAGGGTGGTAGATAGCCAGGCGGACCGTATAGATCCTACCACCAAGCGTGCTGGGTTTTGTTGAATCTTACAACACGCCTCTATTCCCAGCGTGCGGTGAGAAAGTTTTATATTCTAACTCGTCCCCATACGGGGATAGTCGTAGTATGTGGAAAAATGTTTCAAGTTGATGATGAGTGTTCCAAAGATCGCTGCAATAAACATGCAGATCTAGGCCCGTATTAATAAATTTGCCCTCATTTCAGAGCTCCCATATTAAGCCTAAGCCAAATGGGGGGGGGGGGGGGGCAGGCCCCGCGGGCATCACAGTTTTACAATCCAAACAGTTGGGTAACGCCTTTAATGTCGAGCGATGCCTGCCACTAAGTGTTGCTCAACTGTGTTTGTTGCTTGCGCGGCCTGCGCAACCCCATGCGTTTAGGCTTGGTATCGGCGAATAAAAAAAACATTGATATAGGTAATATGTACTTACGTAGGTACTAGATGTGCTGTTTAGAAGAACAATATGGTGCCAATGAGTTGTGGTTCCGGAACCAAAGTGCCATTGAAATTGACAGCTGTCTAGCGATAGTTTGAACCTTATTTCGTCAAAACATGTGGCACATGTTGCCTATACGAGATAGCGTGTCTATTTATTTCAACGTCGTTGGAAAAAAACATTATGTTGTATATACAGCACGGCTGGTTAGTCGCTTTACATCCGAAGACCGTGAATTCTGCTCACCATTCTGTACAACTTTTACTATGGGATAAACTCTGAATTAGTGAAAAAAAAAATCAGCTGTGCCATACGAGATAATCAATGTTGCTTGACAAAATGTATGTAACAGCTGTTTTCTTTTTTCACGAATTCAAAGTTTGGTCCATAGTAAAAGTTGTACGGAATGATGAACAGAGTTCATGGTTTTCGGATGTAAAGCGACTAACCAGCCATACTGTATATCTAATATATGATTTTTTGATGACAAGTTTGTTGCAGTGGCTGAGCGGTATGCTTCTTCGCTACGGGTCGTGGATTCAATTCTCGCACGGATCAAATATTTGTATGGCCTACAAATAGTCGTTCCGGGTCTGGGCGTTTGTGTCTGTAAACACACCCACGATACAGGAGAGAAGTCCTGGTGGGAGGCCACGTTTCTTTTAAGAAGAAAAAAAACTCATGTTTACATTTCAACAGTTCCTCTTGGAATACTGCTCCCAAGCCACCATGTTAAGAGAGCTTCATTAATATGGGTATTAAACATTTTAAACTGTCATAATCATCACGAAAAGCGAATTGATAAACATATAATGCTGATGTTTCCTGAGACACTATTCTCACTCTAGAATGAAGTATAATATGAAACATGTTACATAGACGATTCATAAATATTTTAGGGCCGAACTATCGATAAATTCACTATCGGTAATACAATCAGATCATGGTGACTGGCCAATGTCTTTGATACGACAGCCGACAGCAATGAAAACAAAACGATCAGTGAAATTATGAAACGTCACAAATCATAATTTGTGTATACAATATGTAACATAATTAACGCACATCCTGAAAGTAGTTTGCTCAAAATCGTTTACTGAATCGATTTCTATAATTTTTAATATAGGTAATTTTTTATCCCTAAACCTACGGAAATTAGTCACACTACCCCTGTACAGTATAAACAAACTGAAATGGACCGTAAATCAAGGCAAAAAGACTTTAAAAAGTGCATTTTTATTTGTAAATACAAATTCCGTCATTAAATCTATACTAGGTAATATTATAAAAAGAGGAAAGATTTGTATTTTTGTATGTAACGAATAAAGGTACTTAAAAACTACTAGACCGATTTCAAAAATTCTTTTGCCGTTAGAAAGCTACCTTATCACTGACTTATAGGCTACGGGCGGAGCCGTGAGGACACAGCTAGTACAAAATAAAGAAAAATAAACCTTATTTCAAGAACGTTAATTTAGTAAATAACAATGCATAATTATACATGTTAAACTAAAATTTCAGTGTATGTATTATGATTATAACATAATATTCTAATTGGGGTGTTTGAGGGTGTGCGTTAATTACGTTACAAGTTATATAAAAGGAGAAACTGACTGACTGATCTATCTTGGCTGGGGACGCTTCAGGTCTCGCCAATAACTGCCCGGTTACGTATAAATGATCCGCAAGGACCATGTACAAAAAGCACAGCCTAAACTGCTGAGATTAGAAACTTGAAATTTTGACAGTAGGTACCTCTTACAACGTACGCATCCACTAAGAATTTTTCAAAATTCCCCCTACGGGCAACAGCTAGTAAAATTAAAACGAGGCACTTCCCCAAATATCTGTTTTCATCCGTAACAGTAATATAATTACGTGCCAAAAACATGCAGTCTGGTCGTGGGCAATGTTCCAATCTGAATGTCCATGCAAAATCGATCTGTGTAAATGCGCATTACGAGAAACGGTATATTACGCATCTACCTACCTATTGTAGTACAACTAATATTTTAACAAGATACGGTCTTTGTCTACGTGATTTGTTCATTGTGGACATTGACGTTGTTCTATAACATCTAATATTTTATTTAACAATTAGATATTAGGTATTGATTTAAGGTGAAAGGTCTATTTTCTAGCGCAGTTGTATTTTGTGCTTCTAAATAAGTGCCGATTTTAGGGACTAAACACATCAATTTGCATTATTTTACTCATAGAAAATGGGTATTTTGTAAGAACATGCGTACGCATGTTTTCATATTTTTGCATTGATTGTTACGCATGTTACAAGTATAATGTGTTCGAAGTTGAAAGCACACGATTTCACATGCGGTGTGTCTAAAGCCATCCAGCTTTTAGTGATGGTAAGATTGGAAGCTATCCTGAAGTACATGGGAAAATACTAGGATGAAAAAATGATACTGTTCATTACATTTACTTTAAGTATAATATTTTTTAACTCAGCTCGCTGTACCACAGCCTACACTAAAATACACAATTTGCGTGGGCCTTATGATTCCAAGGCAATAAATTATGTGCCTCAATTATTCTCAGATTTACACGGAATTTGAATTTACGTGTTCATATTAGAAGCTGAAAATGTATACTATTACCAAGATCCAATAGTATATTATAATTTTATATGTACCAAAATGACGACAGTGGGTAGGTTATTTTCATGTGAATTACGTCATAGGTGCATACAGTAAGGCGGATAAAGAACTAGGTATCAAGGTTCCAGCAGCTAATCCGACGTACCATGATGTACTACAGCTTAGTTTCACAGTAGGCTAATTCAGTTATTTGTTGAAGCAAGACACGTACAGGTGATGCGTATAGGTTTCTTTAACAATAAAGTTTTCGTTAATGAAAACTGACAAAATATTTGGTTTTGTTTTTAGATCCAAGCCTCATCTGACGGAAGATACTTCGCCGACCTTGCACCGGTACACACAATTCCATATAATCATTTCTCACCGTTCACATTTGACAGTAGTTGCGTTACTAAAATTCATCGAGTAAATTTTGCGACGGAAGATCGGCGACATATCTTCCGTCAGATGTAGCTTGGCCCCTATTGTCAAACAATTTGATAGTTTTTGTAAAGAAACCACGGTTCAAGCACGTTTCCTGCTTTAAAAAAAACTAGAATTAGCTTACTGATAGTTATCCATCTTATGAAAAAAACCTTGTATCACCACGGTAACTGGCAAAGCACAATATGTAATAAAAAATGCAGCAAATGGCAGCAATGACTACAGTTCTTTATCTGTTCTAGATTTAAAAATATTCTAAAGTCAAATATTAGTCTAGGTATTGCAGACTGAGAAACAACGTTTTCTCATCATTTGATGGTTGAAGCAACACAAACATTGGTTTGCACTGGTTTATTATTGTGTGCCAAATACCGAGACGTAGACATAATGAATGAGATACACAGACATTCAATATTTGCATGGTTTTTTTCCTCAGATGCATCTTAGTTGACTAATAATTTATATTTCTATGGTATTTGACCGTTTTTTTAAATAGCTTTAGAAAGGTACAATACAAAAAATGCATACTTTTTAGCCAACTAACAAAACCTCAATTTATTTCAACATTAAAGTAAATGTGTATTTAAAGATTCACAGACAATTTAACACATCAATTTTCTTAGAATTGCAAGCTTCGTCGTCTTAAACTAATATTTACCGAGTCACAACTATGAACATCTTAATAACAACAATAATAATTCCGAAACTGTTCCCAGAACAAGGTACAATGGATAACTACGTTAAGTAGATACAAAGAGTTGAAAAAGTAAACAACGAATAACCGTTGGTAAAAGATAAAGTTTGTGTCGGTAGCCTTCCGTTACTACGACCTCTTATCAGAAACTTTACCTCGGCGGTTATCAACGAACACCTACCTGTAATTAACTAAGTACAATGTGGAAATAGTAGAAGCTAATGCAGGAATGTGGAGATCTAAGACTCTAGGGAGATTAGAGATACTTAGAGAAATAGTAAATGAATTAAAAATAACTTTAAACAGTCAGTCAGAGTTTAGTTAAGGACTTGCTTTGAAAATTGGCTTTATCTATGTACAGCTTCAAATTTCAATGACGCTGAAGATTATGAAGCTGTCATAGCAATCAATTTGCACTCAAATGTTAATAATACAAGAAGAAACGAATTGACACACATTTTTCAAGAACATCAAACTATTATGTGGGCTTAGACGTCGATTATAACGAGCAAAGAATCTTGCTTAGACGAGTCGAACGGCCTCACTTGCTTAATGTTTACCTTATTACTTATTGCCACCGACGCTTACATACAGAAATAAAAACACACACCCACGGAACAACCAGCTGCATTAGATACACACAGTTTTCAACGAGAACCCACTTCACGAGGGCCTTTTCAATTTGACCGAGAAATCGAATGCAACTAGTGGGGGACGCAAGCTGTGCGGTTACAAATCGTAATGTATATGAATGGCGGACTTGCCATCCCGCTCCCTCTCGTGAAATAATTTGAGACAAAAAAGAAGCTTTTTAAACACATTTCAACGAGAAACACTCCAATAACATTGAACAAAAGTCGAGATATTTATAATTCCTTTGTTGAGGAATGAAATTTTCAACAAAAGACGGCCTTCTGGAACGTACTCGAACAAGAGTATCCTAGATAAAACAATTATAGAATTAGTAACTAGTATATAACTTGCGAATATAACAATGTTACGTAGTACAAAGTAATCTGTGGAGATTTCACAGTGTTTCAAGGAATCTAAGAAGCATGACCGCTTTATTGTTGTCAAGGGATTCCTTGAAACGGCTCGTTGCGGATCAATGATGTATAACCTGACGTAACTGTTTAGTTAAATAACAAACTAAATAGAGATGTAATAAAAGAAATAGAACCAATAGCAAAATTACAAATATCCAACCACAGGAGAGCGGAAAATAGTTATAGAAAATGAAGAGGATTACAAAGAAATAGTTATTATAAATTGAAAATTGATTTATACTATATGACGGAAGATGTATTATTATATTATGTACGATGCATACATAATGTCTGTCTTTGGATTTAATGAGGATTAATTCAGAATTGAATATTATTGAAAAACATGACTCATCATAGTAACAGTTGCAAAAACAATTTTATTATTTCTTTGTGTCATTCGTTTCGTCATTATAATGATACTGTTAGGGGTTGTTGTAACCCCTTTGTTTAAATTAGTCTTATCTCTATCTTCTAGACGAGAAAGATTGTTCGGCTCAAAACATCTTGTTTTTATAATGCTTCATTGTTTGAAATAGAAATTCCAGGGCGATAAGAAGTCAAGCGGCTGAATTATTAAGCGGTGTGATCATTTCATCTCTGATATGAAGAAAATGCATAGCTTTACCTTTAGCTCACAAACTTATTTCATAGTGGTCTGTGGACTCTATATTATGTTTTAATATATTTGTTGCATCTAATAAATTGTACGATGGCGTCAAAGTTCGCGATTCCAACCCCGCTGTCTGTCTTAGCTATTAAGGCTTCATTATGTTCTCGCATATTTTATAAAGGAGTTTGTTTGTATTTAATGTTAAAAATAACTGATTTGTTGCTCGTTTTTTGACGATTTGACGTTGACGCATTGAAACATTCAAGTTTTACGTGATAAACACAGCTATTCAGGTTATCAGGAAAATGAGACGATAATGAACGTGAGCGTGTTTGCTCGTTGGATGGAATTACCAGATAGAGGCAAAAGGAATGTAAATGATTTATACTTATACTCGGGAAAATAACAATAGGCTAAATTGACATATGACGGTACAAAGATTCATGTTGCAACCGTAACAAAGAGAGAGAAGGGGAGAGAAATTGCATTACCCCGTCTACCTCAACTAAAGTGAATCTTGTCCTAATGCCAGCATGTTCTGCCTAGCTTTTTCCTTACTATGTTGGGGTCAGCTTCCAGTCTAACCAGATGCGGCTGAATACCAGTATTTTACACGGAGCGAATGCCACAGACCTCCGCAACCCAATTACTGGGCAATGCCGATATCCTTAGGTTAGACCGGTATGCGGTATCCTAATGCCAGCATATTTTAGCTTATTTGTTTTAAACCCCTTCAGAGATAAAAGGAGTATTATTAATAAATAATATGAACTAAGAAGAAGATTAGTTATGTGCAACTCAAAAGCATTTCTTACTTTTACAGTTATCTTTAGTAGCCATTTAATGCATGTTAAAAAAAGGTTTATGTTGTATTTGTCTTGCAACGATGGTAATAAAAATTAACTGAGAGTAAAAGGTGATTATTGTGCAAAGATTGGCTTAACAACTTGTAATTAGTTATGCAACATTACAACCGGTAAACACAATAACTATTGGTATTTGTTTCTTGTGGCAGTGCCAATAAATATGAGTAGATATGCACTTCGTAATGCCACTTCGGGAGAGGTAACGACTAGGAGGTGAGTAGGAGTGGACTGAGACAGGCTACTGATAATGTTAATGATGATTCAAGCCGTGTAAAGCAAAAATTGTAGCAGTAATATCTTGAATTATAAATTACCCGATTTGAATATCTGGCTTTTTATTAACTTTGGTTATTTTATAGAGCAAGCTATTTGATGAGTCAGATTTTAAGGTTAATATAGATATACTTTCGATATCTTTTGTATAATGGATACATTTTTGCCAACATAAAAGCTTTGCCATTCCGCTCCATCAAGGAACGCTATTTGCCCAAAAAGTTAACCTCTGTTTAACGGACCGGATTTTAAAAGTGAAATTTTCCTCGTCATCGGCTGGCTATTCTGCTTCCGTTGTAGTTAAGGTTTCTTAAAAATATTTGAGTCAGCGATAAATGTGATTTCGAAGGTCGTTAAATAAACCATGAAAACTACATCATGCCATATTCATTCAAGTTACGGCTATTACATTTACTTATAGAGTCGTACGCCTACAGGTCTGTACATCTTATTTTACATCGTTGCTTTTACGTGATTGAATTGCTTACGTTGATTCAAGTAACTAACATTCTAAGTGCAGGCATATTAGGCACCCTAATCACTTCGTCCATGGCTGCGGGGATTGCATCAGAAATGCAACTGTTCATTTTATGAACTGTGACTTTTCATTGCAATAATGTCGACAGCATACATTTTCTGAATATCAAATTCTAATTAACGAATGGATTATTCGATTGCTGGGAATCCTCATTGCTTTTAAAATTAATACACAACAAAGACCATGAATAATAAGGAACAGTAATGAATTATAAGTTCGATTACAATGCTTTGTGGCTAAGTATCGAATCAAGTATAATGTTGTCATCGTCGTAAATAGAGTCAGTAGAAGAACGTTTTATTTTGTTTGAATAGAAGGAAATTAGATTTAGTACCTAGATTCGGATGTTACTACATGTTACAATGATTGTTTTAGGTACTCCTAAAACAATCATTGCTGTGACCACAATAAGTTTAGTGATGTCATCGGAGTCACTACGTGTGACGGCCACAAGCCCACATACATAGCTTAAAGCTATACATATAGGTACATAAGTATGTACTAGGTACACTCCACACGTTGGCATGCGGGTAATTGAAGGAGCTAAGTGTTAGCCGGCTACTATTTTAGGAGTTGGAAATGCTTTCTTAAACACGTGCAACAATTAGGAATAGCATAATGTTAAGAGAGCATGGAAGATGTTGAGTAAATATATCCTGTTTGTTCGTGTGGTGTGGCAGAAACTGAACATTTGGTTTGGTTGAGTTCATAATAAATTAGTGTAATAGCTGCATATATTTTAAATTCAACTGAAATTCATACATGATTATAATTTATCAATATTTTCTGCAAAGTACAAATAATGGCAAATGAGTCAAAGAAAACTTTAATTGTTGATGCAATATACGAAACACTGTACACATAGTTTATCATGCATAGCATGCAGGTCATAATTACAGTACATAGTGCATGTTTTTGCCTTTTGCATGTTTTTTTTATGAAATCAAATAAAGATTTGTTCAAGCTTACGTCATGTTTGACACCTCTGCAGCTAGTGCGAGTAAAAGTTTGCGTATAAAACTGCAAATTTTCGAACGAGAAGATTTGGCAGATAGTTCTTTTGTAAAGCAGTTATCGTACGACGGTCTTTATCGTAGTATAAATAGGATGGGCGTCCTAACATACAAATACATACGAAAACAAACGCCATGTGACGTGAATTAGAAACAAAAATAGATGTTTAATAGGACAGAAGTGTTTAAAGTTGTTGATTGTGTTGTCAGAACAGAAACAATCATTGTCAATGTGTTTCGATGTTTCTAGAATTACAATTTCGTTCGAAACGTATGTTTTGTGTCTTGGCATTGAAGTAGCGTTCCGTTGAAAGTAGCAAGTTGTAGCTTGTTTCTTAAGCCGTGTCTCCACCAAAGAAGAATTGGCAACTTTTGCGTTGTCAACACGTGTTTTATTTTGTTAGTTGAGTCTCCACAAAAGAAAAAACACGTTGACAACTTAAAAGTTGCCAATTTTTCTTTGGTGGAGACACGCCTTACATCTCTTTGCATGTCGGCATGGCGCGGAAAAGATGCGTATGTCACGCATTCAAACATGAAATGTAAAACACCCGCAGCGGCAATCAACCAAATAATTTCCTTAAAATGCAAATAAAACTATTTCAAAGCTGGCGGTGCAGTGTGCTGAATAAAGGTTTATCGGCGTGCGTGCAGCTTACAGAATGTCTGGAATGCTCCGTGCACTTCTGAGAACACGACTGGCCCTTCATTCCTGCCCTTAGGTAGACGCATTTTGCACCATTAGCTTTTTCTCCAACTATATGATGTACCGCCATCGAGACTTTTTAATGACTTTTAATGTGGCATCAGTTCTTGATATAACAGCTCTCGATATAATAAAGCAATTTTATTATCACGTTTTTCGATTTCATTTTTTAAGGATGAGTCAGGCACAATTTAATATTAAAATATACCCATATTGAAAAAAAACTGTATAAATTGGATGAAAATTATTTAAAATCATTCCATATTTTAGCCTTTCATTGAACGTGAGAAAATGATGTAGGATGATGTTCTATTGTTATAATCGAGATGTTCCTAAGAGACGTCGCACTCACAGCATGGAATTACCGCATACATGTCAAAGATTTCAGTTTATTGACCTTCAACGACCTACCAATTTACACTGTTAAGTAACATCATATTTTTGGTTAACATCGTGCCATTAACGGCGAAATTTCAATCAAGTTACCTCTACTATATTTTTGGGAAAGGCAATTTACATAACGAAACATCAATCTAGTTGTTATGCCCAAGCTAACCTAAAATAAATTTTACGCGTTACCGAACATTGTTATTGTTATGTGAAATTTGGTACGTATGGATTCTCAAGATTCGAAAACGTAGATTACATTAAACTGGAAACAATAATTCGTGACACTACAGTTATTGTATTCTGGTTAGGAACTGGAAAAACTGACTAAACATTCTTCGTTTCATTCAAATGTATAAGAAAATAAAAGGAACCACTGTAGTTATTCCGCTTTCGAAGTTCGGTTTATTCAATTTTGATAAGGTAATGTCTTGATCAACTCTCTTTAAATGGAAATCAGCGTTTTTACGAGATCATAAATTGTAGCTTAAGCGTCAGGTTAACGGAATTATTGTAAAATTTACAAATCCAGAATACTCCACGTCGGGTCCAATTTTGCATAACGGTGATTTAAACAAATACTTTTTAAAATCATTCATCGAATGTTGGAAGTTGTTCGTTCACTGTAAAGGATCACATGACCGAGTTATGTGCCGCGTCGTCGCGTCGTCGCCGTCGCCGGCGCGGGCGCTTAGCCTTGTCTTTATCCGTAACCGGTCGCTAGATCAATTGAACCGATTGATTGTTACCATCCACAAATTATACTAGTCCATCTGATGTCACGTCCCTCTCGCAAACTGTATGCTTTTAATGAGACCAATCAAATTAGGTCAATCATTTAGCCAATTACATGCTTCGTTAGCTCTCATCTAGAATACGAGGAGATCAAAATTTAACGAACCATGAATTCACAATTGCTGTTTATTGTTAAAAATAGCTTTAGCATAATATCTAAATTTTGCCATGATATAACATACGGTATTTTAATTATGTTTGCCATGGCAACCAATGTAATGACAGGAAACGCTCAGACAATTGGGATTTTATTGCTACGCGAGGTGGATACAGTTCCATTCAAAACATGAATAGCATGAATTGAAGAGGTTTAAATAAAGCCTCAACTGTGCTCAAAATAAACTCAACTGCACATAAAATTGCAATGAAATATTACATAGATGTAATTAAAGTTTCTTCTGTTTCGCTAAAAAACTCGGGAAAAACAATGGCAAAGTTGTTTGCGCATTTTGTCACGAGAAAGAATTAAGACTAAGAAAATATTGGCATCGATTTAATGGAACCATTGATTTATCCACTGGAGAACAATGGTACATTTTATTGCTTATTGGAAATGGTACTGTTTGACGTAGAAGTTTTTAACATGCGTAACATACTAGGCGTTTAGACGGGTTTAAGACTTCCTCCGATGAATCATGTGGGTCAGATGGCTGCGACCGTAAAAAAGAAAAGGCAACACACAAATTTAATTAGGAGTTCTTTTCAAAGAAGGTCTAACTCCATCAATCACGAGGATATGATAATGGTGAGTGTAGACACGCGCTCCGGCACGTATTCTCTGACGAAGGTCAGGTTTATTACTTTAACACTTGTAATAACTGTCTCTATGTCGTCAGAATTGATCTACAACTTCACACATTTCCAATATTATGGGGACATTATTTGGTCTTTGTAATAATTAAAGTTCATTGCCAGTGTACCCGTACCTCATAATTCAGTCTGTGAGAGGTTCTACTGTTCGACTCAACTTAGTTACGTCAGCTTGAGACAGAATACAGTAAATTCGTTCAAAAACTTTTTTCTGTTTGATGAAACGACGCACGACGTGCAATGAATAGGTTAAACTTGTGAGTTTCAAGTGAAAGCTTCGGTGCTGCAATTTCTTCGTACTCATTATGCAATTTCCAGTTAATAATGTCACCTGGCCGCTTAGTAATAGTTAGTATTGAACTTATTGTGTTTTATTAACCACATAAGGCATATTGTTGTAATCGATAGTCATCGTTGAGTCATATAATAACAGCAACAGAGCCAGCTTTATCATGAACACCTTGGCGCCATTCAACAATGTTTGATTATCCATTTTTAATGTTATGAATGATGAGTATTAGGGCTAATTGCTAAAGATTGACTTATCTTGACTGATAAAAAACTGTTTTGTTTCAAGGAAACGATGAGTCGAGCATTGTCTTTATGTGTTCTGTTATTTATTTGGTCAAAAACTTCGGCGTCGGCAATGAAATATTGAATTGTTGTTGAAGTTATGTCAATATAATAAATATATAACATAGACAAGTACTTCACAGCAATACCAAGCATGATATGGCGCTTAAACTCAAGGAGAATTGCTTAAACTGTAAGTAATTTCATGCGTCAGCGCAAGAAATGAAGACGGATGCTCACAAGTTTCACGACACAAAGAAACTGTAACCTTATTGTTTCCAGAGAAGCGACAACCGTTGTATAGCACGAAACAAAACACCACGGGACACAATCAATATGCACAAGTCACAGAAACACTGAACACGATAGGAAACTAGCACGTGATTTACCAAAATTGACACATTAAATTAAATGTATGATGAGCGCAGGGTGCGCAGGCGGCGGAGGCAGCGCCGCGCGCCGCGCCTCGCCTCCAAGCCTCCAACTCGCCTGTATGTACACACCGCCCTCGGTAAATTCTTTGCATTAATAAACGAGAAAGCTCCAGCTAGCCCACTAAACTGTCGCTTCCTTTACACTCACTTCGCGAAACAAGATGCACTGCTTCCAAAACAACTTAAAAGTACCTTACCTTTTACACTGCGCAGTAATGATGTTCTAACACGATCGATGAAGGAAAAACAAGCGAAAAGCAGGCACAGTCACGTTCGTGCGGATACGTCGAGAGCAATGGCGCCGCGCCGCCGGTTCGTTCGTCGTTTGTAGAGTCTCTCGCAGACTAGGAAGGCAAGCCTTGTTTGAACAGTGACGTGAGCCCAGATTGTCTCTTACCTTTTCTCCGCCGCGCGATTCACCTCTGCCCGGAAAGAGACAGCACTAGCTCAATCAACCTCGTCTTTTACCTGTAGTAGTGCAGCAACCAGCAACCTACATCAACGGTGCGTCGAATAAATTGAATTGAACAATGTCAAGTCTGATATTGGCTGGTTCGTCTCAAAAATTATGCAAAAACGGTATGCGCATTTTTAGTTTACGGTAAACCTTCACATGACACTTGTTCTAAAATTGGTACACATGAAACTTTGTTTGTGTGACTTTAATGTTCCAAATCAAATGAAGCGTGCCAGAAAATTTTGTACTTTAAACCTATAGATTTTATATCAATATCCGCGAAAAAAAAAATAACAGCACGCAGTAGGTACAATCGGCTAAAGAAATCAGCAAGTAAAATACATATAAACTGAAAAGCAAAGAACCCATAAAAACAATTTCTATGGAAAAGTTTTGGTAGTGCTGCCACCTTGCGGAACATGGAAAGGCGCCAACCATCAGTACTCTACTACCGAGAACTTACGGACTTCGTGTTTTGCTAATAAGTCTTGCAGCTTGAGCTTCTACAAAAGACTGGTAGATGGCGCTAATTGACACTTTCTAAAGTTGTAAAATTATTGTAATGATAATAACACTACACAAAAAGAAATGCATAATAATTAATTTAAATTACGAACCCGACGTTGCACTACCATGCATCCAAAACGCTAAATAGAAAAGATTTTCTGAATATAAATTTGTTTTAAGGACAGAATTGCATGTGATATCGCATAATGGAAAATTATTAAAATATTAACTTCCTCACGTGAGGAAAAGATAGCATGTTATATCCAAGATATGAATCAGAGAGACGAGAGTCTAAAGACCATGTTATGTGTTATTTGTCACGTAGGATATGAATAAATTAATAGTGCATAGAGGAGACAAAAACAATGTAGTACCAAAGATACTAGCTCTAATAGAACTCAATGAAGAATTCCCGTTAACAAACCATCAGACAACTAAAGAACCCATACTTTTAAACGAAGCTGAAGTAAACCTAGCAGTTCCAAGCACATAGACATCAATAAAGGCAGAAAGTTGTTTGAAAGGAATCTCTTTGATTACGTCGCCGATGCCGGTTGGTGTGAAGCTACATTTAATAGATAGCGAGGTAATAACGATTTATCAATGTGCTCGATGTCGGGTCGTGAAAGTCAAAATCGATTAGCAGCCATCTGATTGAATGTTTAACAAATAGAAAGTGCTGTTGTGATTTTTTGATGTGCAATGTTTGTGATGCATTCGATTTTGTCATAGGTTGAGTGTGTGTTACTTGTCTATAAACGCGTTTGGTATGGATCAAACATGGAATACTAGGTACTTTAAAATGAGTGTGTACAAATATTTTAAATTAAACTTTTAAATAATTTTCATGACAAAATAAAGGCATTCCACCGAAATGTAATATTATACGAGGATGGGAAACTGTAGAATACTGAACTTTATAAATATTGTAAACTTTCAGTAGAAATTTCAAGATGTGTCAATTTCAATACACCACATCGAAAAAAACATTTCAACTTTCGAGTTGTAAGTAACATTTTGCGATGGTTCATCATGCTTATTAACTTAATCAACAAAACCTTTAAGAACATTAGTTCAGTAAAGGATTATGCAAACCAGCTATGTCAAAATGGAATAATTTCCAAATTTTATCTATGTAACTCTACCATATTATAAATTCGCACGTGTAGGATAAGGTGTATTATAAGGAGAATTACAGATCATTTCCCAAAGTTCTTCTAAAATTCTTACAACTTGTGGGGCATAACAAACTATGATTTTGTTTCGTCATGATCCAGATGAATATTATCAATCTTTATTTAGCCATCACTTTACCAACCCGTGCACTATACGGTGCACACTTATCTTTATAATTGACATCAAGGAACAACTTTCGCTAGTCTTACTAATGGAAGTTCAGAACACATCGACAGGCAGGACGTATACCAGTGATAAATCCAAGTCTAAGAATCAGTGTCCACTTTCGAATACTCAGCAGTCTTTATATTATTCATTTAGGATGTAATAAATTGGTAGGAAACCAGTGAATTCATAGATCACGAGGGCCCGAGGTGCTTTACTCCGACCGCGGGTAAAATATTAGATTTCTGCGCGAAGACAAGGAGTTATGATTGCGTTTTGCAGAGGTTTCCGAGTACTGTTGTTATTTTGATTATGGTGACAATGCCTCGAGGGAACAGAATGTTTATTGCTATAGATAAGTTACATTACTGATAGATACTGGTTTAGTTGTTTCGTTGTGTTTGTTATCAAGGAAAGAAGAATGGTTAACTTTTCTTATATCTGATGATAATTAATATTTTAAATGACTGCAAACTCCTTATTAATCTAGATGAAAAGATGAGTATGAAGGAGAATTTAATAGAAAACATTTTTTTAATCTTAACTGATGTTGCAAGTGGGTTAAAAGTTAATTACCCACTAAGTCATTCCATCTTATCTTTTGCCATTTTCTAAACATATGTAAATACTTAAAAGCAATTTGTAGAGTCAAATATTTTAAACTTACAAAAAGAGAAGTGGCTTTTAAGTTACAAGTTTTTTGTGACGGTCATTTTGGTCATTCGTAATTAATTATTTACAGATTAAAACGGGGTGTTAGTCACCTGAACACTAGATGACATTGCATGTTTCTTGAAAATGTATTGCATTTGCGACAATATCAAGGTTTCGAAATGAACGTAGCAAAGTAGCCTTACCAGCCTCGTTGTGTTCTCTTAATTTTGAGTTCAACTTTACAATTGTATCGTTTACTGTCTTTGTACTTTATTAAAATGCAAAAATATATACTGGAATGACGATGTATTGATCTAGAGATTTTTTATGATAAGCTAAACAGGCTGTATGGTACATAAATGTCTTTTTTAATTTCATATGTGGTGCTGCAAAGTTTCTAACACAAGATCACCAATTGTATAACGCTGTTTCTGAAATAGGATACTATAAGAATCTTTCTTTAGCAAAATTAGCTTTTATTCATCTCTACGAGTAAAAGATTAACTACATCGTTTGTGTTTCTTAATATAACACAATAGATAACGCGCTCTATGATTGCATCTGCATCACACATTGGTGGTTGGTTCATCATCAACCAGAACGTCCAGCAAGCAGGTATATGACCGGTTTCTAGCATTTTGTATTATAGTTAATTTATTATTTACCCCTTACCATCCGCTTCTAAGTTTCATCGCTCTGTGTCGTTAGCTTCAAAGCTCGCCGCGAGCTTTCACCGACGATCGCTGCCGCTTATTATTTTACCCGTAACAGCTGAGCTGTCACGATATTGTACGGCCAACAGTTTAATTAAGCGAATACTGTACTTCTGTTAACATTTTTTATTCCTTAAAGGTTTTTTGGTCTTTGGGTACTAGTGCGCGTGCGTGTATGACGAGATGTATGAATGTGGATGAAGCGAAAGGAGTATGTAAGGATAGTAGAATGTGGCGTTCTATAGTTTCTGCCTAGCCCCATTGGAAAAAAGCATGAGTTTATGTATGTATGTATGCGCAGTGTATCTTAGCTGGTGTCGAAGTGGAGTACTAAATTAAATTATGTTGAATTTGAAATTGTTTTTTTTTCTGTTGTGCAAGCAGCGCCCCGTGCCGCCATTTCGGTTGTTCTGCTTAGCCTTTTCCCAACTATGTTGGAGTCGGCTTCCAATCTAAGTAGATGCGTCTGAACACCAGTATTTTACACTGAGCGACTGCCATCAGACCTCTGCAACCCAATTACAGGGCAATGCCGATATCCTATGGTTAGACCGATTGCCAGACTTTCGGGCTTCTGACTTCCCGTAACAACTGTCATAGGTATTCATGTGACACCCGGGACGGCCGGGACCGACTGTTTAACGTGCTCTCCGAGGCACGGAGGGGTCTCGGTCGTAACGAACGGTCACCCATCCAAAGACTGACGTATGATCCGCGCAGTTGAGAATTAGCTAGAGCCCCTCGCGCCGCTATTAAGATTGAGTCATACAAATAGCTATAATAAAATTAAAATGAATCATATAATATGTTTAAATGTTGTGTTTACCTGTCATTGGCATATATATTAGAAAATTGCCATATGATTTACTATCTGTATGCGTATGTATGTGCTGTGGGTGAACCTTTAAGTAAATAAATAAATGTTAGTGTAATCAAATTGTTTTTTAATGTATAATGACTATTTAAAATATGTTCTATTTAATTTATGCAGACATTCATCATCCGTGTAAGAAGCGTAAATGTAAGTGGTAGGTAAGTACTAGTTATTTCTGCAATCTCTCACAAAACTAGGGCAATATGGTCTTACGTTAACTTGCTCTATTAAAACTTACCTATTCAAGTCCATTTACTAGTAGATATAACAGCGATTATTTTAATTAGGGGGGATTAATTAGACATTCATATTCAAATCGTAATTTAACTAGGAGTTTTATTTCTATAACAAGAAGACGTTTGACAGATCGTCGAAAGATCATATTTTATAAATATTTTCCATATTCTATTAACTGCCTCGTTGTTCTAGTGGTGGCAAGCGCGACTGCTGATCTTGGTCCTGGTCCTGGGTTCGATCCCCAGGTCTGACAAAGTTTTATTTTATTTCCGTGTGGAACTCCTCAGTAGCAGCCCGGAGTTTGAATTTGTGCCCGGTTGATGGCAATAGGCTCGCTCCTATTACATAGGTGTTACTATTACTATACGCCTCTGCCCAACCCTTCGGGGCATACAGGCGTGATGTTATGTTATCTTAATATTTTCCAGTAGGTGTACACGTCACCGAATAAAATACTAAAAGGTGGAGGCTGAGCTTCAAATTTTCGCTAGATATTTTTTACGTTGCAATTTTTATAACATTCTAACTCTTATTGTCTCTACAATAAGACTATTTACTTTAATTTTAATATGTGTATATAAGGTTAGTTGGAAAGGGGGTAAGCTGTGGGCCATTTAATGTATCACTGATGACTGTTTTAAAGAAAGTGTTTTTATTTTAGTTTTTTCTAAATAAGTCTTTATCCTTGCTTTAGTTATGAATGCAGAAAATGGAGTTTCTAATCCGTGATCCCAAATATGACGTAAACTGTAAACATAGCTGATCACAGCTGAGGATAGATAGAATTTAGTATATTTTTTATGAAATCTTTGAACAGCTATTTCTCTTGACTTTTGGGGAAAGTTGTAGAGCAAAAGTTATCCATTATTATGGGTACTTTAACACCCTTTCGGCTTAGTACCCCCTTCCGACTAACCTTGTATAGTTTTTTTTTAAGCAAATATTTTGATCTCACAACTTAACGTGATGAGACGTCGTTACGCTTTAACCATGATCACGGGTGTGGTCACGGGTGATTAGCCTCAATTTGTGCGGGTTTTTCAAACGCGTCCATGGGGTTCAAAATCACCATTACACAGTCATCGCTCATTGCTTTACTTATTTAGATGGCCGCTGATTTATTACCGTTATGAGTGCGAAATTATAATACTTTAATGTACTTCTTCTACCTACATAATTATAGCGTGTACGTGGTCTTCCATTATAGGTTACCTGGTCTCTCATTGTGGGGGTCCAAGGGGTGGTTAATTAGCAAAAGTAATACCAAACAGCAGTCTGAATTTGGTTGGTATATAGATCCGACAAGTTAGTTAGTATGTACTTAGCAGTCATTTTATATAGGAAATGGTGCTAGCAATGGAGTCGGAACATCTTCCGATCCAGAACGAGGAACAACTTCTTTTTATGGCTGTCTTTATAGGATAAATGGCCTCCACGAGCGACGATACTCAAGCACGTCCAGCGACCCTGGGCAGTCAGCTTTGCTACCAACCTTGGTGACTGGCTAATCTTTTTATCACGGCATAAGCCATTCTCGTACTTATGGCACAAAATAGATAGGTACAGAAGTCAATCCACATACAAGTGCGCTCGAGCAACGTACACATAGACACTGCTTACGGACACGATATCTCGGACCGTTTGGCACCAAGGTGCGAGTGAGTGCGAGTGCGAGCGCCATGCCCTTGAGAGAGATAGATATATAGATAGAGCGACCGCCGAGCGTAGGTATGAAAAGTGAAGTACATACATTTGATTGACTTCTGTACCTATCTGTTTTGTGCTTATTGCTCGTGCTGATACGAGAGGAGAAGAGACAGTTAACGTCTACGGGTAATCGTCGAGACGTTTGTCTCTATTTTTGGCACTTTATTGACAACTGGATTGTATCCACTCTGTCTTACTCATGAATTCGAGGAAAATTTGGGGCCGATTCTAACTCAATATTGTAAGTCACAGCTGGCGGTTTGTTAGTCAAATATAACAAACACTTAACTCATACGATACACACATCTGCCAATGCCCATCCCAGTGATAACAGTTCTCCGTAATTATGTGAGTCAAGTTCGTGATAACGATTTGATGAGGCCTCTTCAATTTAATGTTGAATATGTTTAATGTTATAATATCTCCTTTTATTCATCGTAGCGTTTTTCCTGTGAATTGTAAAGCTGACGTTGACGTCAAGCTGGCGTCCCCACCAACGATGCTAGGATTTTTGTTATATCCAAAAAATTGTGCCTAAACAGTGACAAATAGTGACCAAAACGAAATAATTAGTGACTCAATAATTTTAGAGTTATGAGCAGCTATTAGTGGGAGGGACGCAAGTTTGTCGTCAAGCTAGCGTCCTTACCTAGTAACTCAGAAACTATGACAGTCTTTGGGAACTGCAGATGGGACTCTATGTTGCTCGAGAGCCAGATTCTAGTGGATCGCTATTTGTTTTTAACCGTTTGGTGTATGCCGTAACTGCCTCGTTGGTCTAGTGGTGGCAAGCGCGACTTCTGATTGTGAGGTCCTGGGTTCGATCCCCAGGTCGGGCAAAGTGTTATTGGATTTTTCCATATGGAATTCCTCAGAAGCAGCTCG
This sequence comes from Amphipyra berbera, assembly GCA_910594945.2. Taxonomy (NCBI): domain Eukaryota; kingdom Metazoa; phylum Arthropoda; class Insecta; order Lepidoptera; family Noctuidae; genus Amphipyra; species Amphipyra berbera. Next base: position 7,789,553 of record OU343122.1, on the reverse strand, counting down.
GAGTTTGGATTTTTGCCAGGTTGATGTCAATAGGCTCGCCCCCTATTACATGGGACTTAATTATAATGGCGAAATGAGGGTGTTATTATTACACCTATTCGGGGACACAGGCCTGATGTTATGTTATGGTGTATGCAGCCAGCGTGTTGATCGCTTGAGGAACCGTCCTGTGGCTTGAAATTGTGTCTCGAGTTACTAAAGTGTGTCTTGATGCACGCAACTGTGTGGTGGCCGTGTGCGTTACATTTTTTGAGAGGCTCTATTAGATCTAAATGTAGGATATCGGTTTCCTCCAATTATAGGGTTGTGAAATTGGGATGGTAGTCATTCAATTTTAATTACTGCCGCACCAGGTTGGTATGTAGTCTGTAAACCAATATTAACATAGTTGGGGAACGGATGGTGATTATGATTAATTATAATTATAGTCTTTATTGTGTATAAAAAAAAGGATTACAAAGATTCACACAGTGTAATGTACAATGGGCGGTCTTATCGCACGAGGCGGTCTCTTAAAGACAATTTAGGATGGACTGGATGAACTTAAAGAGATAACGGGAACTCTTAGTTATTGGATTATGTAGGTTATTATAACAATAAGTGGACTATTAACCACCGATTCCCATAATTTACAAAGCGTTATTGGTTAAAATTGAGACTGTGGTATCTTTGCCAATAATGAAGCAAAGACGTTCACGGCTTTGCATAATATACCATCTGATATGTACAAGCTATGGTAGCTATCACAAGTAAAATTAACTTACTATCTACTCTATTTTACTTACTCTATAGGTATATGCCGAGTTTGGCAATAAAAAATGCTACTATTGGTAAGCAAAACGATTCGTTTTTGGCCATAGGAACCGGGTATAGGTGCACTAAATAACAATTCTGCTACTACACTTATGACAAAAAGAACTTCTGGTATCAATCTTGATCAAAACCCTACGTCCCAGTTCAAACGCCAAAATCCTACGACTGTTACCGAACATCCACGAACGTTTACGAATATTACCGATCATGTAATAACTAATAATAAGTTCAAACAGTGCCAATTTCGCACATTGTTCTTTATGTAGCCTGCAGCGATAACTGCGATTACCTGTCATATCTGATTTCAGATTCGTAATAGGAAACAAATTCTTGAGGCTATAATTTTAACGAGACAACTCTCAAATGTAATTCAGTTCGTGTTGGTACCTGTCTAGATTTACGTACGTTTAATTTTGTTTTAAGAGAAAGTGAAAATTATGAAAGCAGTTAATCGAGTAACCTTATGGAGTACTTTTTAATTACGTAATACAAGTATAGGTTAAATGAAAGTTGAGAAATTAATTTCATATTATAAAGTTATTTTGGTCTACATGAGTGAGAGTGTACTACACTCTGACGGCTGATGGATCTCAATCCAAAATCTCTGGATTGATGTCGGTTTTTGACAGGAATTAAAGAGAAAACATTAAAAAAAAACATAACATCACGCCTGAATTCTCCGAAGCGTTGGACAGATTTGTATACTAACACTCTCATGTGACTGTTATGATTAAGACCCAGGTAATATGGGGCAAGCCTATTGCTATCAATCGGGCACAAACCCAAACTCCGGGCTGTTGAGGAATTCTATACGGAAAAAGCCAATAACACTTTGCCTGACCTGGGGTCCAACCCAGGATCTCACGATCAGCAGTCGCGCTTGCCACCAGTATACCAATGAGGGAAATAATTGTCATTTCTTTGTGTCAATCAGTGCAATATTCCTAACAATAAATCGAAAGGTTCACAGAATAAGTCTTCTTCTTTTCATGTGGTTAGTGACTAACCTGGTGTCACAGTTTATGCCGCCCATGGGCCTTTGACTTGGCTTCACATGCCGTCGAGAAATATCTCTCAGGCATGCCGGTTTCCTCGCGATGTTTTCCTTCACCGTTTTTAAGCAAGTGATATTATACAATACGCACATGAATCCGAAAGCCTTGGGTTCGAACTCAAGACCTATGACTTGGCAGTCCGAAGGTCACACCACTAGGCTATCATTGCTGTAAAAAGTAAAATTACTGTAAATATCGATTTGGTACGTAAGGCTGACCGCATATGGGCCACTAAGTTACTGGACACAGTTGATCACTATACGTTTGTAGCTGCATTTATCGAACGGCGTATAGCCTGGAGCTAAAAGAATATGGCCATCAACTGCGTCTCGAGCAACAGTGGCCCATGTGCGATCAGCCTTAAGCTTTAAAGCCTCTTCTGATCTTTTTATTTTTATCTCATGGTTTTAAAATCTTCAGGGTCATATTTGTAAGTCGTTTCCATCGCTTATGAGGTACAGAACTGTCATTTATTTGTGTCAATGTGTGGAACAAACACTCACTAATTTTTAAAAAGTTAGTGAAGGAACATTACTTGTCACTTTAATTTGCTATTTCTTGATTATCGCTCACATTTCTTCTACTTTCTTATTTATAATATATTTATTTATTATTTTGTTTAAGTTATATGTATTACGTTTTTCTTTCTATTTTATATATTTGTGTAATAATTGATATGTATTTTATGATTATTATTTCTATGTAATATTATGTACGATACGTACTTGTACACCTAGACTGCCCGATATCTATTTCCGTTCTTCCAGTCCATCCTAAGGTTGTCTGGAAGAGATCGCCTTGTGCGATAAGACCGCCCATTGTACATATTGTGTAAATCTGTGTTCCTTTTATCGCTTACCGGTGTACTTATTATGTACAATAAAGTGTATATAAATATAAATAAATAAATATTCCTAAAAAATAATTGAAAGGTGCGTGTTCACAGAATAGGTATCCTAAAGTTACTACATAACGAGGTGTTCTCGGTCTAAAAGATTTGCGTCTACCTAAGCTTTTGTTCTATATAATTTCAAGTTATTTGTCTAAGTCTGCGTAGGAGTTTTTGCTCTCACTTGTCGGCTATAGACCGACTTTCATCCTGGCCAATTAAATGGCCCTGTTGTAACAAGATTTTATGTTAGTCGTTAAACTGAGGTACATAAACGTTTTGTTTTATGTTTATGAGTATTATATATATTTTAATGAACCTGTTATTGGCATTATGATATTATTTACAGTATTGAAAGTAGCTTTTATATTGTAGTTCGAACCCAAGGCACGCACCACTGACTTTTCGGATTCATGTGCGTATTGTATAATTATCACTTGCTTAAAAACGGTGAAGGAAAACATCGTGAGGAAACGATTCCTGAGAAATATTTCTCGACGGCATGTGAAGCCAAGTCAGAGGCCCATGGGCGGCATAAACTCTGACACCAGGTTAGTTATTAACCACACGAAAATAAGAAGATTGTAGTTATGAGTCGTTTAAATTGTTAACTTTGCTTACAATTATAATGTTCTTAGTAAACCTAGCACTAACATTTCACTTAAAGTATCGTAAATGTATCGCTAATGTAAGCGAATATAGAATCAAAAACAGGGCCGGACTGGGACCTGAAATCAGCCCGGGCATTTGAGAGACGGTCGGCCCAGCGATTAGACGGATGACGATTTTTTATTAGACGCTCCCCTCACTCTTTCTCCTGTATCTTGGGTGCAATTTACAAACACAAACAATTTGCGGCTTATTTTTTATTAGACGCTCCCCTCACTCTTTCTCCTGTATCTTGGGTGCAATTTACAAACACAAACAATTTGCGGCTTATTTTTCAAGCGATAGCCGATAGTTGGAAGACCTTTTTTTTTTGACGTTCCCCTCACTCTTTGGATTTCTAAGACTGTGTAATCGGCCCATCGGGCATCCGACCCGTCGGGCGTTTGCCCGTATGGCCATTCCGGGCCTGATCGAAAATACAACTGTCCTATAACATTTTGTTTTTTTTCTGTGACACGCACAATTCGTATCACACATTGACTGCCTCGTTGGTCAAGTGGTTGCAAGCGCGACTGCTGATCGTGAGGTCCTAGGTTCGATCCCCAGGTAGGGCAGAGTTATTGGGTTTTTCCGTGTGGAAGTTCTCAATAGCAGCCCGGAGTTTGGATTTGTGCCCGGTTGGTGTCAATAGGCTCGCCCCCTATTACATGAGACTTAAACATAACGGCGTAATGAGGGTGTTATACACCTCTGACTTACCCTTTGGGGAATACATGCGTGATGTTACCTATACTAATATTATAAAGAGGAAAGATTTGTATTTTGTATGTAACGAATAAAGTTAAAAACTACTGGACCGATTTCAAAAATTCTTTTGTCGTTAGAAAGCTACATTATCACTGTGTAACATAGGCTATATTTATTACTGGAATAAAACTTCATACACGGGCGGAGCCGTGAACGGTCCTATAATATTTTGGTGTTTTTTTTGCGACATACTGAATTTGTATCGTACATAGATAGGTATGAATAAAGTTTTCTATTTAATTAAATAGTATGTGTGAAACGAGTATTTTCGATTCCAAATTCACTTATGTTACCTAACGCTAAGCTTACATCAGTAGGTACCTAGTCGACAGCATTAATGCTAGGCGTTCAGAGGGACTGTTGCATTGTCTGATTTGAACAAATTAAGGAAACCACACTTGAGTGCTCGTGGCTAAATATCTACCGCGCCGATCACACGATTTACGAGGTTAAGTAGCACTTGCCGCGGTCAGTCGGTGGATGGGTGACCTTTCGTTACACATCGAGACCCCTCCGTGCCTCGGAGAGCATGTTAAACCGTCAGTCCCGGGTGTCATAAGAATACCTATGGCAGTCGTTACGGGTAGTCAGAATCCCCAAAAGTCTGACAACCGGTCTAAGCGTAGGATATCGGCATTACCCAGTTACTGGGTTGCGTAGGTATGATAGTAATAGCTCCGTGTAAAATACTGATATTCAACTGCATCTCGTTAGACTAGAAGCTGACCCCAACATAGTTGGGAAAAGGCTGGCAGGAGGATACTTGAAGGAACTCTGAAATTCTGCAGCTCACACCTGATCAAATCTTTTGTTCTAATCTAAGACCTCTTAAAAAGAGAATTCTTCTCTTTTTCTGGTTTTATAGTCAGATATAATTAATTTTGTAAGTAGGTATTGCGAATTGCCAAAAGACTTTTGTTAATTTATAAATACCTATTTTATAGGTAGGTATCTAGAGGGTGTAAATGAAATCATGTAATTCCTTCAAACCTCGTGATGAACTGCTGACATAAATTAAGGCCCGGTATCCACCAAAGCGGAGAGGAGAGGAGACGAGAGGAGATGTGTTTGAATAAACCAATCCGATTTCGTTATTTCCACATTTCTTCTCCGCTTAGCTTGGGTGGAAATGGATCAAGCGGAGAGGAGAAGAGATGTCTCATTTATCTATAGAATTTTGTGCAGCGAGCGAGCAAGCGGCGCGGCAGAGCGGAGAAGTGTCTAGTCCGGCGGCCGTCTTTTTTTCCAAGACGATCGAAACCAGTCAAGTTCTTGACTGGTTTCGATCTCTCACAGCTCACATCTCTGCTACACAAAGCTCACATCTCCTCTCCGCTACACTTCTCCTCCCCGCTTTGGTGGAAATAACTTGCCAGCTTCGCAGCACATCTCCTCTCGTCTCCTCTCCTCTCCGCTTTGGTGGATACCAGGCCTAACCCTGAACCGGACAGTTATGGATTCAATAAAAACAAATTTACAAAAAGTAAGCATTGTGTTTTTAACGTGAGGCATTTTAGCGCCCCGAGCGTATTGCGCGGCTATCGCTCACCGTGCGGTCTTTTAACTCGGGGCGCTAAAATGCCTCACGTTAAGAGCACATGTTTTCTTCTTGTAATTTTTTTGTTTATTGAATCCAAATGTATCCCGTGTAGGGTTCATCTGTCAGCAGTACATCACGAGGTTTGAAGGAATTACATGATTTCGTTTACACCCTGTATATTTTTCATGTTCTTGAAGAATTTTATTTCGCTTTTTATCAGCATAATGTGCATGGAACCATTCATAGTGTCTAATTTCTTAATTAGTTTTTATCGAGAGCTAAATGTGCGCCCGCGCCGCTCGACTGTGAATGCTAATCAGTTCAGAGTACAATGAATGATGCAGGTATAGGCAAACACAAAATGCAATAATAGATTTAAAATTATAGTTTTTTTTTGTTATTTTGATATAACTAGTTTTATATTGAATAATTATTACAATTTAATTCACTAGAGTAAAGCGTACGTGTTTTCTAGCTGTGACTCAAATACTAGCAAATCATAGCCTGTTATGGGGACGAGACAATTGTCATCTAATGCACAATAGATGTTCAAGCGCAATAGCGTCTAAAGTTTGTAACTGAGATTTTTATTACTAGAATATCTAATTTGTAAAGTAAATAAAGTACATAACATAACATCACGCCTTGTATTTCCCAAAGGGTTCGGCAGAGGTGTTTTTAGTACACCCTCGTTTTGCCAGTTATGTTTAAGTCCCATGTAATAGGGGGCGAGTCTATTGCCATCAACCGGGCACAAATCCAGACGCCGGGCCGCTACTGAGAAATTCCTAACGGAAAAACTCAATAACACTTTGCCCGACCTGGGGATCGAACCCAGGACTCCACGCTCAGCAGTCGCGCTTGCGACTACTAAACCAACAAGGCAGTCAAAAAGGTACCTACTTACGTACTTTGTGTACGCTGTACCTACTTAAAAATAAATAGCGTCAAGGTCATCAATATCATGTATTTAAAAATAAAACACAGAAATAACTAAATATTAAATGTGTGCACTACTGTGCTCCATGCTCCACGGCAAGGCACGCGCGCATCCTGCTGCGTGTTTGGTAAATATCAAGTGAACTCCGTGACCCTCGCGCCTAGCGGATTCCACGTGTATGCGCTTGCGCACAGTTCCTGTTATTTCCTATTTGTTTATCTACAGATTTGCGGAACAACTAGTACTTAACAATTTTTGTACAACGGAGTACATGTTTGTAGAAATAACTGTTTTAAATTATTTTAGACGATTCTGAGAATGTTGTTTACGAATATAAAATTATGATTTCGGTGAAGCTAAGGTCGCCATCCGTTCGGGTTTCCCCGGATTTGTCCTAGTTTGGGATGGCGTCCGGGGGCGTCCGGGGGGTCCCCAAAAAGTGATTGAAACCCGGACGTGGGTCGCGTTGACATTTTCGATCGTTTTATATTTTGGCTATAGGTACATATAAAATGAAAATTTCTTCGGAATATTTTATATTTTCACATACGTCTGGGGAAAAATCCTAATTTTGACGAATCGTCCGGTTATTTAAATCTATGTCCGGTGTCGGCAGTTTAAGTGATGGCAACCCTAGGTGACGCTATTGTGTTAACTATTGACCAACATCAAAATACTCCTTGTAAGTATGTATTGGAATTTACACTAATTTACTATATCGAAAGTGTATCTTGACATCCATAAATGTTTGATAAAAGACAGCTAAGTGTTATTGACATTTCTTAGAAAAAAACAAAACGAATTAGGTAATAAAGTTGTTACTATGTTATTATCGGTTATTAATCTGTTCGTTGTGACGTTATTGCAACAAATAGTAATTCGAAAATTGAATTATGTAACACCAAAATACAAAACGTATTCTACGTTCCTAATTCGAATAAATACAACGACTACAAATAAAATTATAAAGCGAAATCCAAGTTTGAATAGTAATTGAGGTACAATCCTGGCCACTTACATAACTTGAATGAGCAGAAGCTCATTACTGCTCGCATGAAAGTGTTACATGACTTTAATAACCGTGATCAGATTTAAGATACATCATGTTCTCACAGGCTCCTCTATGTGAAGTATCTAGTACTTTCTATCAGTAGTGTGCTTTTACTTTTAGCTATGAATGGACGACTAAACGAAGAGTAATTGAAGTGGTAGTACAACAGAGTTGAAGAGTCACAATAAGCGCGAATTTCGAATGCCGGGGATTGATTTAACGAAATTTTTCATAAGATACACACCTCACAACTATACTAATATTATAAAGCTGAAGAGTTTGTTTGTTTGAACGCGCTAATCTCAGGGATTGAAACATTATTTTTGTGTTGGATAGTCCATTTATCAAGGAAGGTTTTACGCTATATAACATCATGCTACGACCAATAGGAGCGGAGCATAAATGAAAAATGTTGCAAAAACGGGAAAAATGTCCACCCGTGCGAAGCCGGGACGGGCCGCTAGTTAATGATATAAATGCGAAAGTGAGTCTTTCTGTCTGTTTGTTATTTCTTCACGGCTAAACTACTTTTTGATGATTTCAATGAAACTGCCTCGTTGGTCTAGTGGTTGCAAGCGCGACTGCCGATCGTGAGGTCCTGAGTTCGATCCCCAGGTCGGCCAAGTGTTATTGGATTTGTGCCCAGCTGATGGCAATAGGCTCGCTCCCTATTACATGGGACTTTAAAACTAACGGCGAAATGTTACTATTACACCTCTGCCCAACCCTTCGGGGAATACAGGCGTGATGTTTTGTTATGTTATTATGATTTCAATGAATTTTGGTTGAAAGGTAACTTGGTACTAGTAGGTATCTGGTGAAGGACATACAGTAACTACATCTTCTTTAAATAGTATAAAACAAAGCCGCTCCCGCTGTCTGTCTGTCCCTATGTATGCTTAGATCTTTAAAACTACGCAACGGATTTTGATGCGGTTTTTTTTAATAGATAGAGTGATTCAAGAGTATGTTTTATATGCCACACATTAGTATCTTCATTGCACCCGTGCGAAGCCGGGGCGGGTCGCTAGTATTATTATAAAATAAAGTTCCCCGTCGCGTCTGTCTGGCTGTGCGCGATCTTCTCCATAATGGAACGGATTTTGTTCCGGTATTCACGATTAGATAGATTGATTCCCGGGGCAGGTTGTGTGTACCTAGGTACTTATAATTTATTACTTAACGTGATCTCTATATTAGCTGAGCTATCACGGTTTTTGTAAAGAAAATAAAAAGTCTGCCTCTTTGGTCTAGTGGTGGTAAGCGTGACTGCTGATCGTGAGGTCTTGAGTTCGATCCCCAGGTCGAGCAAGTGTTATTGGGTTTTTCCGTGTGGAATTCCTCAGTAGCAGCCCGGAGTTTAGATTCGTGCCCGGTTGATGGCAATAGGCTCACCCCCTATTACATGGGACTTTAAACATAACGGCAAAATGTGGGTGTTACTATACACCTCTGCCCAACCCTTCGGCGAATATTGGCGTGAAATTGTTATGTTAAAAAAAAGTTTGATAAAACTGATTCAAAAAACCACAACTAAAAGTAATTTAACCAACAAAACTGTATTGTATATTATTATTTTGTGTACAATAAAGAATAAGAATAACTTAATGGTAGGTACCTACCTGTACGGACTCAGGGCGAGTCCTAGTACTTTATAAATTGTTTAAAAAATATATTCAAACTATACTCTGCCGGGGCGGAGCTGCGAGTTTAGCTAGTCTTAAAATACCAAACCAAAAAATTGTTTTGCCTATCCTTTTCCCAGGCATATTGGGTCAGCTTCCAGTCTAACCAGATGCGGCTAAATACCAGTATTTTACACGGAGTGACTGCCATCAGACCTCCGCAACCCAGTACCAAGGCTAGCCGATATCCCAAGGTTAGACCAGTTGTCAGACTTTTGGGCTTCTGAGTTCCCGTAACGACTGTCATAGGTATTCGTATGATAGCCGGGACCGATTGTTGAACGTGCTCTCCGAGGCACGGAGGGGTCTCGATGTGTAACGAACGTTCACCCATCCACAGACTGACCGCGGCAAGCGCAGCTTGACCTCGCAAATCATATGATCCGCGCGGTTGATAATTAGACACGTGTCCGTCCACTAAAGCAAAACATTATCCCACTGAATTATAAAACACCTTATCTTATAGTCTGGTCAACGTCTAGCATGGTGGTTCTAAGAAGAATAATAATTAGGTACTTACTACAGCCACAGATAGGGTTGCCATCTATAAAATTTGGCAACCAGGACAAGGCGCGTGAAAACCCCGGATTTTAGAGCCCAGAACCCGGACATGTCAACAGGTTTTTTTAAACATAGTCATTGTAATAAAAAGCATTTGAAAATGTCGTGGCGTGCGGGCACAGTGCGTGTCGCGGGTGGCCCAAGACTTTACATTTTTAAACCCGGACTACAAATGAAGCCCCGCCTGGACGCTCCCCGGATGCCATCTAAACTAGGACAAATCCGGGGAAACCCGGACGGATGGTAACCCTAGCCACAGATTAAAAAGTAGGTAACAAGAGTTCGAAATACTGCGTTTAATTACGACATAACGAGAGCTGCGCTTGCGCTATGTAGATGGTCGTGTCGCGTGCGACACATACCATGGACATAAATATCTGGTTACAGCAGTGGATGGATCCTGTCCATCGCCTAGTATAATTTCTGAGAAAATTTATTACCCTTCTGTGTTCAGTTGCATCGCATACGTCGTATGCGTCGGATCAATTTGTGTTTATTTTAAAAGACACCCATAATTCAGCCCTCATCAAGCTATCTCCCTCCCAGTCCTCCCACCAGCAACGCCCTAAGCCGACATCTGAGTCCGATTAGGGGTCGCCCTTAGTGCTCTTGTTGTTAGTAGTCATGGTGTTAGAATAGTAGTTAGCTTAGGTTAAGTATTTTACTTCGTCCCCATTGGTTGGAGACCCTTGAGGTCTCACCAATAACTGCCCGGTTACGTAGAAAGGATCCGCAAGGAACACCTACAAGCAGAAGAATACAAAAGAATACTACTTTAAAAGGGGTATATTGAAGAACATATTCTTGCAGAAGACCTGCAGAGGCCAAGAATGGTTGTTAAAATATTTCAACTTATGCCTTCTATGTACTGGTAGGGCTAGCACGAATGTGATATTAGTAAGGTAAACGTAACGTTAAAGCTTTACCCACACATATCAGGGCCGACACCGGGCCGGAGATCAACATCGCATACATTTTGTACCGTAGCAAGATCTCAGTCGCTCAGTGCTGGTCAGCTAGCCTCAGTGACCAGCCCGGAAGCGACGGAGCTCTTCACCTTAATGCGAGTGAATTTTGAATTGAAAATACTCGTTTCGCTTGGTGGTAGGATCTATACGGTCCGCCTGGCTAGCTACCACACTTACATTAAAGTCAGCGCCAAGTAGTCTATTATGTTCCTTCAAAGTCAAAGTCAAAGTATTTATTTCAATTAGGCACATAAAAAGCACTTCTGAACGTCAAAATAACAAAAAAAAAAGATTCTAGTCGCCCCTTCCAAAAGGTAGTTTCGTATCGAGAAAAACGGGCAAGAAACTCCACCGTTACTCTTTTAAAATGTCTTACAATATTTTGTATAGGTACATTAATATTATACAATTATAATTATGTGAAGACGATGCACCTGGAATAAAATTACTATACCACAATAGGTAAAAAGAATTAAAAATGAAGCAATGACAAATTAATTATGTGATAGATACGTCGTGTGTACGTGAGAGCCAGAGGGGTATAGGGGAATCCTTTTATATCTCTGTTCCTAGGACTCGTCTGATTCATCTTAGACCCTGTCTGCGCTTACCATCAGGTCAGATTAAGGCTAAATGCGGCAAGGTCTAGATTTAAAAAAAACTATGTATGATACAAATAGTGCATGTCTCAAAAAATTAAACCGAAATATTATAAGACAGTTGTATTATCGATTCGAAATTCGCTTACATTAGCGATACGTTAACGATACTATGCATCTAGGGTTACCAGGCCCAAAAATAAAAAAATCCGGACACAGATTCATATTTAGCCGGACATTTTGCCCTGAATGCCAGACAAATTGGTTTTTTAAAAGAAAAAAAAATTCGCTCGCTCGCTTTCTTTCGGGGTCTTTTCGCGGGGCGGGGTTGACCAAAAGCCTAACTAGGTACTAAGCCGAAAGGGTGTTAAAGCACCCATAATAATGGATAACTTTTGTTCTACAACTTTCCCCAAAACTCGATAGTTTAAGAGGAATAACTTTTCAAAGATTTCGTAAAAAATATGCTAAAATCTATCTGTACATAGCTATGATCAGCTGTGTTTACAATTTAGGTCATATTTGGGGTCACGGATAAGAAACTTAATTTCTGAATTCATAACTAAAGCAGATATGTTTTTTTTAAACTAAAATAAAAATCATTTTTCATACAAATAAAAATGATCGAATTTTGAAATTTTAACACTTGCTTTAAAATAGTCATCAGTGATACATTAAGTGGCCTGCGGCTTAGTACCCCCTTTCCGAGTAACCTTGTATATTTGGCCGGACACGACTGTAAAAAGCCGGACACCTGGCAACCCTATATACGTCAAATGTTCGTGCTAGGCCTACAGGAGCCGATACCTTTTGCAGCATCTATGGTAATGGAGGACCACTAAGGTGGTCTTACTCGTAGCCGGCAGCTAACCGAACTAGTTATTATAAAACGGTCAATTAATTGAAAAAGGAGTGCTTCGTGCTGTATAAATTGAAGCCACGTCGGTTAATTACTTTAACATCGTAAAAATAAATGAATACAAGTCTTACTTTATATAGGAATTACGATTTTTTTTAGGAGTTTGTTGGTTTACAAAGTCGACAAATTAGATTGTTTGTTACGTAATTCACTTAACCGTTGGTAAGTGATTATAATACTATTATTTAGTACATGTGTTAAAGTTGGGCAAAGGCCCCGATTAGATTAGATGTCTAATAAACTTTTTTTTTCTTTCTGCTTCTTTTGTTTTTACCATTCGTTTATGGTGGCGTCTACTGTTTGTGGGGGTAAATATATGACGTGCTAGCAATGACCACCTATGTCACTACATGTCAGACAATTATGTTTATGACCGACTTAAAAAAAGATATATTTTCAGTTTGACCAGAATGTATGAAGTTATGTTCGCGATTATTTCGTGAACTTTTCACTAATTTCACTAGGTAATCAAATAAGCTATTTTCAAGGAAAGTACTTACATAATTAAATAATCCCTTATTGAAGGCTTAAATTATTATAATGTTGTACTGTCATGGGAATTGAATTTGTGTGCGAAGTTTCAGAAGAATTGGTTAAGCAGAAGTAGTTGAAAAATCTGTCGCAAGATACACAAATAAACATAATATTACGCCTGTATTCCCCAGCGGGTGTGGCAGGGGTGTATAGTAACACCCTCACTTCGCCGTTATGTTTAAGTCCCATATATTAGGGGGCGACCCTATTGCCATCAACCGGGCACAAATCCAAACTCCGAGCTGCTACTGAGGAATTCCACACGGAAAAATCAAATAACACTTTGTCCGACCTGGGGATTGAACCCAGGACCCCACGATCAGCAGTCGCGCTTGCCACCACTAGACCAACGAGGCAGTCAAAAACAAATAAATATATAATCAAACAAACATACAAACAATTAAAGTAACAAATATACGAAGTGTGAAAGAGTGCTTTGCTGCTTGCACCACTTATTCAACCTTTTTTTTTTTTTTTTTTAGTGTGGGGAAATCCTTATGGACTATCCCCCGTCTGGGGAAGACGGAGGGGTGTGCCGGACTTTTACCGGCTAAAACCCCACGGTGTCCCTCCTTCTGACCTAAAGCCGGGGTCACGGGATTCGCTGTTGCATGCACCGCAACCCCGGCAGGTCTCGGTCCACCAGCTTCTTCTGGTGGACCTCTCCTGTGGTGGGGCAAATGCTCCCCTGCCCCACATCCTTCCGAGAGGCGCGCGCGGAACACGGTGCGCCATCCTCCCTGGGCCCGTTACTGGTCGGGCGACGGGTCCCCCAACCCGCCGCCCGCAGGCCACTCACTAGGGTGGCCGGAGATCGTCACGCGCCCTCCGGCGCCCGGTGCGTCTAGCTCGAGAAGGGAGAGAAGAAGCGGCCTCCCTCTCCCTCTCCGCTACCTCCTTGGTCGCCATCACTTCCTCGCAAAAAGAGGCGATGGCTTCCCACGCAGTCTCGCTCCCGACCATGGACAGAACCACGGCCGGAAGCGAGAGGTCACCGCCGATCGCCGCGACTAGTTCGCGGCGGCACTTATTCAGCCTTTTCTTAACTGGTGCTTGCTAGTTTTATGTCTATACAACATGTTACATAATTCCCCATGAAAAATGTAAATAATCAAGTAGTCTTTTATGGTTGTTGTCATTTACCTCTCAGAGGAAACTAAGTCAGAATGTAAATAACTTTCTGGGTAGTCTACTCTTTAGTTTTATGTTTTCAGTGTTGCGTTTCAATGATGATTATTTTATGTTTTATCCAAATTCTTTATTTTTGGGTCATACTACGGTTTTCAAATATTGCCAATAGACTCTTTACAAGGGACCTTTTAACCCCCTTTCGGCTTTAGGTGTATTTTTGTAACACGTTGTATGTATTTAATGCAGAATTTTACTGTTGACAGCAATTATTAATAGTTTGAATATATTATGTGTACTTGAATGATGAAGGTACATACTAAGCCTTTGGTGCCTTCGTTAAAATAAACCTGCTAAGAAGTTCAACGCCCTTACAGTGTTGTACAGTAATCTTTGTACGTCACATAGTTATAAAATTTAACTATGTTAGTGATCTGTTACATTCAATAATAAATTGTAGTAAATTACTGTTTACTAGTGCGAATACTACACCTGTAGGTGGTTGTTTTTTTTAATAATTGGCCTAATATCCATCAATTACACACGTGCAAAGTAATGGTGTTAATCATAGATGTATTATTTATTGTTCTGCCTAGCCTTTTCACAACTATGTTGGGTTAAGCTTCCAGTCTAACCAAATGCGGCTGAATACCAGTATGTTAAACGGAGCGACTGCCATCAGACCACCGCAACCCAGTTACTGGGTAATACCGATATTCTAAGGTTAGACCGGTTGTCAGACTTTCGGGCTTCTGACTACCCGTAACGCACGAAATAATAATAATATATACGCTGAAGATACGATTTGCGAGGTTAAGCTGTGCTTGCTGCGGTCAGTCCGTGGATGGGTGATCGTTCGTTACACATCAAGACCCCTCCGTGCTTCGGAGAGCAAGTTAAACAGCCGGTTTCGGGTGTCATACGAATATTTATGACAGTCGTTACGGGTAGTCAGAAGCCCGAAAGTCTGTCAACCAGTCCAACCTTAGAATATCGGCATTACCCAGTGACTGGGTTGCGGAGATCTGATGGTGGTCGCTCTGTGAAAAATACTGGTATTCAACCGCATCTGGTTAGACTGTAAGCTGACCCCAAGATAATTGCTAGGAGGAAGAAGAATCATAGATATATTATTATTATGTTTAGATCAGCAAAAGTGACAAAAAGGCGAGACTAAAAACGATTTGACATAATATGTGTAAACTGTACACGTAGATAATTAATAAATCTATGGTGTTGTTAGCGGTAGCTTTTTATTTTGGGCTTTATTAAAAATTTATTTGTTTGTTTTTTTTTACCTTGCCCCACACTAAGATTTCTCCTGTATCGTGGGTGTGGTTACAAACAAAAATCTTCATATGCACATATGCTCAGACCCGGAACAACTATCTGTAGGCCATACAAATATTTGATTCGTGCGGAAATCGAACGCACGACCCATAGCGCAGAAGCCAATCGCTCAGCCACTGTACCAAACGAGATGTTTTAATATAGTTTTGTGTTTTACTGTAGCAGTCTACAAGTAGGTTATAAGGATGATTTCCACCAAACGGCTCGCATCGCATCGGATCGGAAAGGATACGAACGGATGCGGCGACAGTCGATCGCGTCCGGCAGGATGGCGACGCATACGATCGGTATCCGTTTCTGCGCCTAGTCAAATAGTTTCATTCCTACCGTGTTGACGTGTTCTAATTTTTGAAAATGGTTGTATTTGACGTAGTATTACAGCCGAAAGGATCTGATCGGATACGACGACAGGCGAACGGAGCCGATCGCGCATCGCAGCATACTTTCGGCTACGATCGCGTGTTGCGGAAGACGCCCGCGGTCAAGCTGCTGTGCGCGGCTTGGTAATATAGACTTTAAATACTGTGTACACCATTTAATATCGTTTAAAGATTATAAAATCCGTTCCGATCCGATGCGATGCGAACCGTTTGGTGGAAATCATCCTTTAGTCCAGATGTTATGGAATGCGGACTAAACATTTTTAGCTTAGAACTAAGCTATAAGCTTTGGTATTTCCGTTTAAATATAAACAGTGGCGTTAATAACATCCTCAATACTTGGGAGTCCCGTTACGCGATCGGACCTAGATCTATGGAGTAATGGGGTCTATTAAATTAATTAATGGGCTTATTAGCCCCCAAGCCACCTAACACTTAATTCTTGTTCGATATCAATACATAATTTATTCATAAACATTTATTTTGCACTTAGCGTACGTTCTTATTGGGTTCAATACGGGATTATTTTTATTTGTAAATGATATTTACCAATGCCAATAAATTATTGGAAATATTTATTTTAATAAAATATCGACGGTCCCTACGTAAACTACCATCATCTTCCTGCCCTGGTCCCAAGTTACTTGGGGTCGGCGCAATATGTTTTTCTCTTCCATTCTTCCCTGTCAGCCGTCTCATTATCATTTACTCCCTTATCTTTCATATCCTCCCTCACACAATCCATCCATCTTTTCTTAGGTCTCCCTCTCCCCCTCCATCCATCAACATTCATATTCATCACTCTCTTAGTCACATGTGTTTCATCCCTCCTCAGCACATGCCCATACCAAGACAAACGCTTTCCTTTCAACTTTTCTGTCACTGGTGCCACTTTCAAACTTCCTCTAATATACTTATTTCTTACTTTATCCATTCGCGTCACTCCACACATCCATCTCAACATTCTCATCTCCGCTACGTGTAATCTTCTTTCATCCGTCTTCTTCACGGCCCAACACTCTGATCCGTACAGCACGACAGGTCTTATAATGGATTTGTAGATTTTGCCCTTCAGCTTGAGGGGCATCCGTTGGTCACAAGTTGTCCCTGTGACCTGTCGCCATTTCATCCAACCTGAGTTGATCCGATGCGTAACGTCTCGGTCAATTTCACCATCCCCTTGGACGAGTGACCCAAGGTACCGGAAGTCGGAGCAGACTGGTAAGGATATACCAGCGAGAGTAATAGGCATAGGACTGGAGAGACCGCCGAAATCGCAAAACATATACTGCGTTTTGCTTCTGCTCATTTTCAAGCCAACACTCTCCAGTCTTTGCCACCATTCCCTCAATTTTGTCTGGACCTCTAGGCCACTCTCGGCAACCAGCACAATGTCATCGGCATACAGCATACACCAAGGAGCCTCTTCCTGGATTTCCGACGTAAGAGCGTCTATTATCACCAGAAAGAGGTAAGGGCTGAGAGTTGACCCTTGGTGCAAGCCTACAGCCACATTGAAACTGGCAGTCGTGCCCACTGCGGACCGGACTTGAGTACGGCATCTACCGTACATCGCTCGGATCAACTGCACATACTTTCCAGGCATACCTTTCTTCTTAAGGGCCCACCACAAAACCTCACGGGGTACCCGGTCGTATGCCTTCTCAAGATCAACGAAAACCATGTGCAGATTTTTGTGAGCACCTCTGTATTTTTCACAAAGTTGGCGAATAGCAAAAATGGCATCCGTTGTTCCTCGACCAGGCATGAAACCGAACTGGTTTTGTGAAATTTCACTCTCCTCTCTCAGTCGTCGCTCAATAACTTTCTCCCAAACTTTCATACTATGTGACATTAGCTTTATTCCTCTATAGTTGTTGCACTCCAGCACATCACCTTTGTTTTTAAAGATGGGCACCAGCGAGCTGTTACACCATTCGTCAGGGATGGCTTCTTCCTGCAACAACTTATTGAAGAATAAAGCTAACCACTTCCAGCCATCCACACGCAGTAACTTCCACACTTCAACTGGTATTCCGTCTGGTCCTATTGCTTTCCCATTCTTCATCCCATTTACTGCTATTCTCACTTCATCCATACTAACCTTTCTCACAAGTCCTTCATTCACAGATTTATCCTCAAGCACACCACTCCAGTCATTCTCTTCATTCATTAGCATTTCAAAATAACCCTTCCATCTGTCCTTAATTTTCTCAGCATCGGAAAGAATTGTTCCAGCTTCATCCCTTATACACTTTATCTGACATACATCCCTCGTCTTTCTCTCTCTAGCCTTAGCGAGCCCTACGTAAACTACCGAAAGTCGAAAATTACTACTTTAGAGGCAAGCGTTTTGAAGTTTGTTCTTTGAATATTTTCAACATTACGTTTTGAGAAACAAGAAATAATATGATATTTTAACTTTTTTATTTTATAATTTCACGCATTTTAAGCAAATAAAATAAAAACTGTGATTTTGTAGTTTCGATAGTATACGTAGGGACCATCGATATATGATGTTGTTAGAAGTGTTATAGACTCAGTATAATATTAATAAACAGGTATGTTATTTTCATAACGCACTCCGCCTAAAACTAGTTTTAATTAATTTGTGATCAGAATCTTTAACTTACCTGCCTAATTTATTAATTTTCATCTATTTCTACGTCAACAAACATGATTAATTAACTCCAAAACTTGTTTAGATACAAACTGGTATAAGACATTTTGTTTCTTATTAGGTTATAGAGAATGCAGAGCCACGTTCATAGAATATCTTCATGTGACCGTACGTGGTCACAATTTTATTTTATTATTTATTGTTAATCAGATTAGTGTGGGGTTATAAAAAGCGGCCGTCATTCCCGCCATTATTATTGTGGACCACCCGGCTGCTTTGTGTTTCTTTGTTTGTATTGGACTTAGGAGGTCGGGAAATTGAAGATAGTTTGTTTACTTGTTTAATAATTTTAGATCTATCTTTATTTTATTTTATCTTGTCTAAAAGTAAATGGTTGATACAGAAACAAATAAATTCACATAAAAATGATTAGTGTTTTTAAAATGAGGGGAAAAACGTTCCATTTACCGACCAACCGCCAGGTGGGTACCGCCGCAAGACCTGGGTGCAGTCGGCGCAGATCAGAGAGGATTGGCACAAGAGAGATGAAGCTTATATTATGCAGCAGTGGGACGATACGGGGTGAAGATAATGATGTTTTTTTTTTTTTTTTTTCCTATTCGACTATTGTAGATGGTCTTGCGGACCGTTTCTACGTAACCTGACTATTATTGGCGAGACCAGAAGGGTCTCCGAACCAATACCTACTATTCTAACTACCTAGCTAACTACGCAAAGCTAACTACTGTAACATCATGGCTATGACTATAGCAGCCACACCTCTGAGAGTGCCCCCAAGGGGGGACTCGAACTCTTAGGGTGTCGAATGCAAGAGGACTGGGAGGGATACGACAGCTTGATGAGGGCTGTATTCTCGCGTCATGGTGACTGCGCGGAGTCAGAAGGGACGACCTGCTCCGCGGCTGCGGCGGGTGAGCACGGTGGATCGGGGGCTGCGGCGGTGGGACGTCGCGAGGGGCCTCGTCGGCGAGGGCGATACGCCGGTCGGTGCGGGCGGCGGCGGTGTATGTGTATAGTACTAGTCGATTTATTCGTCTCCTGGAGGAGGGTGATCTCATCATCGGGCTCTAGTAGCGCATGCCGGGGACGGCGGACTATGCTAATCTGGGAGGGTTTATAATCGGACGCGGCGGTCACGAGGGGGTTCCGATGCCTCGGGGCATGGTCGAAGTAACGCTTAGACGTGCGTTTGAGATATTGCCTTACCGTTGGCATTTTTAGGTCTAAATGAAGCTGAACGTTGCGCATATACCACGGAGTGCCCGCGGCTCTGCGCAATACGCGGTTTTGCAGAATTTGAAATGCTTTAAAGCGACATGGCCTAACGTGTGCGAACACGACGCTGGCGTAGGTTAGTATGGGGCGAATGCACGTCAGGTAAAGTCTCAACTTATTTCTAAGCGAGAGCTTACTGCGCGCCCTAATCATAGGGTGTAACCGGCCCACAACAAAAGCGGCGCGAGCGTGCACCTTTTTGATGTGTTGCCGGAACGTGAGGTGGTGGTCTAGGATAACCCCCAGGTACCTGACGCTCAGTTCCCAAGGGATCTCTTTTCCAAACATGACTACTGGGGGACAACGCGAGTGGTTATCGCCGTGCCTCTCGAAAAGAACTGCTGCGCTCTTTTCGGGATTCACCTCGACACGCCACTTCCGAAACCAAGCGCCGAGGCGGTTGGCTGCGGTCTGTAAGATGCGAGAGATCGATTT
Organism: Amphipyra berbera; assembly: GCA_910594945.2. Taxonomy (NCBI): domain Eukaryota; kingdom Metazoa; phylum Arthropoda; class Insecta; order Lepidoptera; family Noctuidae; genus Amphipyra; species Amphipyra berbera. The sequence continues at coordinate 7,769,374 of OU343122.1, read as the reverse complement.
TAAGTCACTACCCGTGTAGTAAATAGCCGTGTCGTCGGCGAAATGTGCCAATTGGGCCTTGCCTTGAGTGAAGATAATGATGGAGATTTTTAAAATATTTATAATTATTTATCACACGATGTGGTTGAATAAAGGCCAAACTTCATTTTCCATGGAGACCATCAAAGCAAGTAAATAAGAACTGTATTAGTACTCTCCAAGATTTACAATATTGGACCTGAGATTTGGCTGTTATTACTATAATTCATCTGCATATATATCAGACGAATGACAAACTCTATTCACTCAATAACCTAATCAATAACAAACCCAACACATCGAATAGTTCTACACACAAATCCTTATTTTTTTTAAATATAACCAAAAAACAATAACATTCAAATTAATCCGTTAAGTGGTTTTTTGAGAACAAACAAAGTTGTAATGTGGGTTGAAATGTTGTTTGACCCATCATTCTGTCTGTCTGTCTGTCTAGTCTAGGCGGATAGCGGTCGCTACTATACGGCTCCTCGGTAAAAGAGCGATGACTTGGTGAAATTGATTGACTGCATTCAAAGCAGGTTGTGCTGCAGACGGGCTACTATAATCCGGCCATTTTAATCTTGTATAAAATGTAAACAAATCTCTGATCATAAAAATGTTTACACGCGTTTTTTTGTAAGGCTGATCAATTTAATCTGTGGTCAAATCTCATGTCAACGAATGTGATTGGTCAAACAAAATACTAACAACCAGTTGCTTAGTAACATTTTGCCTTGATCAGAGTTTCAAAATCCGCGGGTTAGTGGTTTTTTAAGAATCTATAATTAAACACACATTAGAAAAATAAAATAATAGATAAATAAATTTTAAAAAACCTTAAGTTTTCTAAAAACGTGTATTTTTAAATTATATTCAAACAAAATTATCAAAGGTTTGTTTACCTTTTATACAACATTTAAATGGCTGGACTATACATAAACACAGAGTCGTATTAAAATTATTATAATCGTCATTTTTAAAGTCGGTAAGGTCAGTTAGGCTGTCTGTACAGTGCAGACATTTTAGGCAACGACTTAATAAAAAACTGCTTTATAATAACTTTGCGTATTTTTTAATTCAACTTTATCTTATCTCCAATATAATGATTCACAACTCGGTTAGATAGCGATGGTTTGGAAGACAAACATGCTAAGTTCAAAAAACTGAGATTTGGACATTTTAATAAATATATTAAATGAGCAATGTTGTACCATTTGCACTCACCAGAGCGCAAATTTTTCATCTCTTTCTACCCAAATCGTAGCTGCATAAGTGACATGAAAACAAAGACAAAAATGGCAAAATAATTTTACTACCAATAATACATACATAAACTCACGCCTTTTTCCCATGGGGGTAGGCAGAAACTATAGAACGCCACATGCTACGACTCTTACATACCCCTTTCGCTTCATCCACATTCATACATCTTGTCATACACGCACGCCGGTTGAGAGTACTACGCACCTGACCTTTGTGAAGAACATCACCAATAACATCGATGTATGTCCTTCTAGGACGTCCTCTACCGGCGTTCCCAATAATATAAATGACAGAATGTAATAAATAACCTTAAATCGTTTTTCTTCGATTATCACAAGTCACAAAAGGCATAAGTAGGTACTAAGTGATTTTATTACAACTGACTATCCTGTTTTTAAATGATAAGTGCCATAAGATAAACACACAATAAAGTTAAGTGAACAATTAAACTGCCTTTTTGGTTTAGTGGTGGCAAGCGCGACTGCTGCAGCTGTACGTGAGGTCTTGGGTTCGATTCCCAGGTCGGGCAGTGTTATTGGGTTTTTCCGAGTGGAATACTCTAGTAGCAGCCCGGAGTTTGGATTTGTGCTTGTGCTCGCCCCCTATTACATGGGGCTTAAACATAACAGCAAAATGAGGGTGTTACTATAGGTACACCTCTGCCGAACCCTTCGGGGAATATAGGCGTAATGTTATGTTATATTATGAACAATTAAATACCAATTTAATATTCAAAAGTACTAAGCGAAGGATTTATTACGTGTTTCTTTAACTCTTAAAATGTACGTTTCACGTGCATACAATCTAAAACCATGCCAATGCTCTCAAAACAACCAATCCCTATTTTTTATTAATCTGTAAGGTAATCTTTGATTGAAGCATACCTCATCCTTTTAAATAGCGTATTGTACGTGACGCCACACTAATATTGGTTTTGAGAAAGCATTACGTCAATACACAGAATAGCTCGGTTTCAATTCCCCGTTCAGAGGAAACACGCCGATCGGATTACAAGCCGACATTCTTCACAATAATACTATGTAAATGTTGATTCTCATGTCATATATGTATATCTTTCTAAACAAAGTCTTTATACAAAATATCATGTGGTTTTTGGTATAGAATAGGTCACCTTTTGGTCACTCATGGGTGTCGTAAAAGGCGACTAACACCCATATTCTAAGACGTTGCTCCAAAACTTACTCAAATCGACTCCACCTCGACTCAGCCTTTTTCACTACCATCGGTAGTTATAGTTGACATGAACGTCCTCGACTCGAGATTTTTCCTCAGTCGAGGTAAGGAATCATCTGTCAAACTCAAGGTACCTCGGAACTTACTTTAAGGAAGGAGGTGTCAAGTTCGTATGTAACAAAATGAATTTTGAACACTTTATCGAATATGCTTACGATTATCCTTACAACTATTTATCGCGGCGTTATTTGCGCGATGCAGATAATTCAAATTATGACGTAATGACTCCACTCTACCTCGACTCATTTGAGGACCCCTCAGTCGAGGAACCTCAAAGTTCACTCGAAATTGCGACTAAGAATACAATTTTGAAGGTGTTTTCGAGGTCGTCCTGAGTCGAGTATGAGTCGAGTAAGTTTTGGAGGAACATCTTAGAACAAACGTATAATAAGTAACTGTGTAAAATCTAATGTGTGTGTAAAATCTGCCATCCCGCGCTACGCGACGGGGCGCGGTGCAGTGGGTGGAGCGCCTTAAACACAGATATTAAAGCCAGACGTCGTAAATTCAAAATAAAATAAATGTATGTAGGTAATCATGTTTTGAACATTGCAGTTTAAATGTAGACGAAAAAAGTTGTTTGCTTGGCTAGCAATTTTTTATTGTTTGTTTTGTATAAGTTTTGCATTGTAAGGCCAGTCTGGGAATTCCCCAGTAATAAAAAAATAAGAACCTTGGAAATATGAAACGTTGAACATGAATAAAACTGCTTACTTGTACTTACACGTTTATTCAGAGTATACAAATAATTTGAGTAACTACTGTTGTCATCGCTATTCTATTATGTACTTTCAAGATTGTAGGTACTGTCTTATAACAAATCAATTCATGTAGGTTTTTGACATACCTCTATTGAATTTTTGTCCAAAACCTACATCAATCCAGAGATTTTGGATTGAGGTTATCGGCCGTTAGCGCTTTAGACACGGTTTTAACAAGTGCCTAAACTTTTGCGGTAAGTACGATCCATGATGTTTTGTTGCCTGACCTGTTCAATGATGTTACTGGAAGCCAGGAACTATCCCTTCTTTAGGATGACATAAATGTATAGGCCATCGTGGGTACAACGTGGTTTCCACCACAGAACACAGAGAGAGAGGTTCTTGTGTTCTTTGATTTACACAATAAATACCAATGAGGAATAATTCATGTTTACGACTGGAGTGACTGAAAGGAAATTCATGGGAATACACTGGGGTATTTTGGTCACAAAGGCACAGGTAAAAGTAATGCCATAATCTGGACTTAGGAGTTTGGAGGTCAACCGATATCGACACGGAAAAGTCAAGCTTTTTCCTTAAATAATCTGATGTGACTTATGAATAATTTGTTGCCACCTTACTCCGATCGCGATAGACAAAAATGGAGACATAAAACCGTATGACCGCGCGTGCGTCGAAATCGAACAATGAGAAAGGTTGACGTGCTTCCGTCCCTTTATTATTCATTTACAACCTTCTCTTTGTCCGCGGCATCCTGTCGTATACTCAAGCTTTTTGACAGATAAATTATTGTTTATCTTTTAGTTGGTGGCCAAGTAGACAGCGGGAGTACAGCGCGGTTGCAGAATGAATATGAAGTGTCTCCGTACGGAATGTAGATGTTCATTGAGTAACAAAATTAAATTCGATTGGTTTTGTGGTATGTACCTACCTTTGAGTAACATCTGGAACAAAAGATCCATCAGTTATTTTCTTTTTAATATATTTTTTTAATAATGTTTCAGTTTTTTAAGGGAGTGGGCCGGTCATGTCGCTTGAATGCACCCGGACAGATGAGTAAAGACGTCACTCACTGGACGCCTGAAGGAGGACATTGTCGTCGAGGTCGGCCGCGACGTAAGTGGCGTGACGATCTAGAGCTGTTTGCGGGGCTGCCATGATTGGAAAAGACACAAAATAGACAGGTTTGGAAGGGGAGGCTTTTGCTGAGCAGTGGGACATTAAATAAAGTACTAAAAAAAGTTTTGGTAACTTTGGAACTTTTTGAGCAATGCTTCATGCAGAAAATTGTATTAGTGAAATTCAAGAAGGCATAAGACTTATTTTGTGTGTATTCCGCCGCTTATTTCATGGCTCAACTCTCACACTACGCATGGCTAGGTCAGTGTTACTTTTTGTCCAAACATTTATGGTTTTTAATAAACAATTTTATCCATTTTATCTGATTGTATAACTAAACAATGGGCCAGTTTGTACATTATCGTCATCTGCAGACCTAAATAAACAGTTGTTAGTGATAAGCTATGATTCAACGGTTAAAGATTCTGATACGTCACATTATTTTGTAATGGATTTAATGTTCGTCTTTGTTATAGAACCTAGTTCATAAGCAAATTGTTGTGTTTTGGGGTCAGTATTTGGTCTGTAATGTTACCGGCAAATAATAGATCCTTTCTTGTAATAGGTTTCGCAACAGATGATATCAACATATCACGTCACCGTAGCATCCTCGTCTGTGCGCCTGAGAAACAATTTAGGTGCTGCCATAATCAATTTTTCTGCTAAACGTGGTATGGCATTAATTAGTCCCATCTTCTTCTTCTTTTCGTGTGGTTATTGACTAACCTGGTGTCAGAGTTTATGCCACCCATGAGCCTCTGACTTGGCTTCACATGCCGTCGAGAAATAATTCTCAGGCATGCCGGTTTCCTCACGACGTTTTCCTTCACCGTTTTTTAAGGAAGTGATAATTATATAATACGCACATGAATCCGAAAAGTCAGAGGTGCGTGCCTTGGGTTCAAACTCGTGACCTATGGCTTGGCAGTCCGACGGTCACACCACTAGGCTATCACTGCTTAATTAGTCCCAGGATCCGTTGTGATAATTCGTTGTGGCGTTCCATGTAGATTTATGTTCAGCGTTGGAAGTTAATAAACTGATTTATGATAAAAATTGAGGATTGTTGATAAAAAATTAAAGATTGCGACGAAGTTTTTTAATGTCTTAATCTTAATTTTTATATGTTACTAGTACAAACAATTTTGACAAAAACAAAACTTCAGTTGACGATCTAACTCATATAAGTCGAAAAATTAACCTACTAGAATTTTGGGTAAACAGTTGTTTAACCCAGATAATTAATGTTGGTGAACACCAGTCTAATTAATATACCTACATAAATTATGTTAAAAGGCTTATTTTTTAAGTCCGGTATTATTTGCTGAAAGGTCGATTTGTTCGATCAGCCATGATATTGCTGACGGTTTTATCGTTTTATTTTCCTCAACTGTCAGGAACATCAGAAATTCGCAGTTCTTATTGGCTGACAAGAGGACACGATTGCTTATTCTCATGACGTATTCCCTTAGTCCCGTTTTAAAACAGTACCGGGAGGAGAGTAGGTGCCCTATTATTTGTCGGGAACCACACACAAGACTCCGTAAAACTCAACAGTAATAAAACGGTTTTAATGGTCGTAGTTACGTAATAAAAAGAACGTAATCCGTGAAAGTGTAGGACATTATCGCTAGGAAGAGGATAGCATTATCGCGTGAGTAATATCCGGTGCGTACGCGCATGCAGTTCGTTGCACCACAGCTTTCAGCTTTCGGTGTCGCGTGCGCTTGATAGTTAGACTTTTTGAAATTGATTCTTCTCAGTCCCATCGTTAATAGCTAGTTTTTCTTAAAAATGATTATTATTTTATTAAAAGTGCTTAGGAGTGTCAGGGCATTGTAGTATCATATGTGTAAAAACAATTCTACTGCTGACCATGGCCTTTCCTCAAAAAGAATAGAATAGATTTATTTGCTAAAAAAACATGGGTAAGAATAGTTCTACATAAGTCACAAAAGTAGCCGCAAATTTAACCATACCCTGGTGTGCAAATAAAATAGATCTTGGTGTCGATTCTGTTGCGCACTCTGGTAGAACTAAACTAGACTAAACGCAACTGTCACTTTCTTTTTCTATTGTAACAGAAAGAGACAAACACCCTTAGTTTAGTTTAGTCCTGTCAAAGTGCACAACAGAATCGGCACCATTGCCTATTATTTATTTTTAATATTTTGATTAAGTCAAACTTTAATTATCAAGTCTCTATATGTAAGCAGAAGAGTATGCCTTTTCTGTGCTATGTGGGCTTTCTGAGAATAATATCATCATCATCATCAGCCAATAGCAGTTCACTGTTGGACATAGGTAGGTCTTTCCAGGTGCACACCACTGAGCTCGATCTTCAGCTTCTCTCATCCAGCTACTACCAGCTACCTTGCGAAGATTATCACTCCACCTGGCCTGAGGGCAGCTCACACTAAGGCCCGCATTAAAGCTCTCATTTGAAAGATAATATGACTTGATACGTATTAAAAAAATATGTTGTCAAATGTATGGAACTGCCTCGTTGGTCTAGTGGTGGCAAGCGCGACTGCTGATCGTGAGGTCCTGGGTTCGATCCCCAGGTCGGGCAAAGTGTTATTCGGTTTTTCCATTAAGAATTTCTCAGTAGCAGTTCGGAGTCTGGATTTGTGCCCGGTTGATGGCAATAAGCTCGCCCCCTATTACTTGGGACTTAAAACATAACGGCGTAATAAGGGTGTTACTATACACCTTTGCCCAACCTTTCGGGGAATACAAGGCGTGATGTTATATTTATATTATTCGTACGAGTATGACTTTGTAATCCGTAGGTTTAATGTTGTCAAATGTATGGAATTCTACTTTATGGTAGTTACTGTTGAGTATAATTTTGGGACCCAGTGCATAATACACGTACATGTCGACACGTTTGGTGCAGTGGCTGAGCGATCGGTTCATGCGCTACAGGTCGTGGGTTCGATTCCCGCACGTAACAAACATTTGTATGGCCTACAGACAGTTGTTTCGGGTCTGAGCGTTTGTGCATGTGAAGATTTGTGCCTGTAAACGCACCCACGATACAGGAGAAATCCTAGTGTTGGGCAAAGATTTATTTAAAAAAAAACAGCAAGCACACTGGGTCACTCACGCGACGGACGTCGCGGCGCGACGATTATTCCCAAGAAGGGTTGATGTCAGGCAGGCGGCCGGTCATAAAACAATAAGCCAAAACCTCTGGACAACCAACATGGATTTACGAAATACATGTTGTGCCGACCCCACCTAGTGTGGTATAAGGGCAGGGAGATGATGATGGTAGCAACTTGGAATTGTTGGAATATCTCTCAAATGAGAGTTGTTTATTAATACGGGCCTTAGTTTTTCGATAGGCGGTCTTCAAGAACAGTCATAGTATGGCCGGCCCATTTAAAATAACATTTCAAAATAAATAAGCAAATATTGTTTTACCGGAAAAAAAAGTGTAATGATAACGAAAGTAACTCTTTGTTCCATGCGGTTATCGAATAATTTGAACTGTTCACAGAAATAATGAGATCACCATCCTTTGTCCTTATTTTACACATACTTACATACATTTATAGAATATTGCGGTTTGTTTTTTTGTTACACTGACCTACTTACTTTTCCCTGTAAGGAAGAAAGAGAAATCGTTTATAGGAAGCAAAATGAGGCACAAAAAAAATAGGCCATGTGTGCCTCATAGTTGCGCCAAATAGGTTCAGCTGTTACCTGACGCTGGTTTTCTTCTGAACTATGGATGTATGAAAAAAAGTAATTTTTAACATTTTACCGGCGGTTGCCAATATACGGCGATATTTGATAAGGATGATCAGTTGAAACAGAGTATGGTTTCGGGCAAAGACCAGCCTCTCTTCCCGTTGGTGTCTTAAAGGAAGACGTTATATGAATAAAGTCATAATACTGCGTCAGAGCCCGTTCACACAACGGATCCGTTTTAACTGATCCGTTGGTACTGGATGTGTTACTCAGATCTGTACCGACGGATCAGTTAAACAAATGGCAGCTGCGTTGCATCTGGCAGGTAGGATACGATAAAAATAACGGATCCAGTATTTTTCACTGGATTCTGAATACTGTTGTGTATGTGAAGTTGCACATACAACTACAGGCGCCATCACCAAAATAATAACGTATCCGCTAAAACGTGGCCTGTAAACAGTTTCTGTGTGAACTAGCTGTAAGAGGAGCTAAATGGTTTGTAAAGAGGATGACAGCTGCATCCTCCTGTCCTCTATTATTAACATATGGGATTAGCAATACATTATTAAAACTCAATTGTTCAAACAATATTCCCTTTATTACTCGTTCTGTCGATAATCGTTCAGTTTTATGTTTTTGAATGCATAATATTATTAAACACTAATCACGTTAATAAAAATTAAATCTAGAATATGTCTGAGGCCACGTTTTATATTTATTAAAAGAAGTGTTCTTTTATTGAATCTCGAATCGGTGACATAATTGACCGTAAAGGTCATCGAGCAAATGACCTAGTATCCGCTCTGTGGTCCGGAACACAGATTATATTATCCATTATGAATGATTCACACAAATATTTGTATTTATGCATATTATAAAAAGATTTTTTTTTCTACGGATCTTAAATGAATAAATAAATATTAATAAATAAATATTTATTATTGAGGTTTTTACTTAAATTACTTGTAATATAACAGAAAATACTCTAGGTAATACAGGTTTTTTTGGAGTCAAATGGCAAGTGACTTTAGTTTCAATTTTATTTTTTATTTTGGCCATAATAAGTTATTATTATTAATAACGCATGGCTATGTAAAATAAATACGTTTTTTTTTCAATTTTATTGTAGTACAGAATACCGTTGCTAATCCTGTGGCAAGTTTATGCATGTAATATTATTATTTAGTAATATTTTTATTACTCAAATGCTACATAACTACCTACATAAGACAAATAGCAGGTGTAGATCACAACAATACACAACTCATTATTTTCTTAGTTTTTTCAATGTGTGCCGCCTTCTAAACCCCAGGGTGGTGAATAGCAACAGCTTAACCGATTTGACAGACTTTTTTTTCTTTTACTTTTTTTTTTATAAAAAACGTTGATTCACACTAGTATTTCTCCTGTATAGTGAGTGCTTTAAATACACTAATCTTCACATGCACAAAGATTTGATTCAACAGACACTTTCCTTATAGCCCACGGTGTGTTGAATAATATTAAACATAAACGTTTTTGCTGTGAGCACTTTGTAACTATGTTTCAAGGTCTAGTAGCTTGTTGTTTCGAACTGCCTCGTTGGTTTAGTGGTGGCAAGCGCGACTGCTGATCGTGAGGCCCTGGGTTTGATCCCCAGATCCGGCAAAGAGTTATTGTGTTTTTCCGTGAGGAATTCTTCAGCAGCAGCGTTTGAATTTGTGTCCAGTTGATGGCAATAAGCTCGCCCCCTATTACATGGGACTTAAACATAACGGCGAAATGAGTGTGTTATTATACACCTCTGCCCAACTCTTCGAAGAATACGGGCATGATGTTGGGTTATGTTGTTATTTTTGCTTACATATATTCAGCGGAGGGAGGGGCTCGTGGCTAATATACAACCACGCGGATCATTTATGATTTTTAAAGTTAAGCTGCGCTTGCCGCGGTCAGTCTGTGGATGGGTGACCATTCTTTACACATCGAGACCCATCCGTGCCACGGAGAGCACGTTAAACCGTCGGTCCCGGGTGTCATATGAATACCTATGGCAGTCGTTACGGGTAGGCAGAAGCCCGAAAGTCTGACAACCGGACTAACCTTAGGATATCGGCATTGCCTAGTAACTGGGTTGCGGAGGTCTGATGACAGTCGCTCCGTGTAAAACACTGGCATGGCCGCATCTGGTTAGACTGGAAGCTGACCCTAACATAGTTGGGATAAAGCTAGGCAGAACATTGCAAAAGGACAAGTAGGTACAAAATAAAACAATTAAAATCTTCTCGAACGAGATATTTTAATCTATGCCATTAGTTCATTACACAGTAAAGTTTATGAGTTATTAATTTATCAGATGGTCCGCGTCATCATTATGTCTAGTTCGTTGACAATGTCCGAGGGCGGTGACCCCGCGATGTTGTTGCACACATGCATAGTAGCTACTCAATATCTAAGTTAATGGCGGTAATATATTATTTATAATAGCATTATTTTTTGCGTTGTTGTGTATTGTATACTGACTGTTTTTATTTGGAAACGGTATAGCACAGTATAGTGAGTATGGAATTACATTAGAATAGTTGGTTTAATATCTAATATTTTAATGAATGTTATACAAATTATACCTATTATGTCGTTATTACCTGTTTATTTGTGTCGTTATTGCCCGTGGCATCACTATGGTCCTATCTGAAAACCAGGGTTGCGACATTTTGTTTTTTTTTTTTAAATGTCGCAGCATTATGCTGAGATAGGAGCCCTTTTTGGCCTCGTGCAGGTAGTCTATATTCTTATCCTGTCTTTTTTTTTTGTAAATATTGTTTTTGTTTTTGTAACTGCCTGTGTGAGTGCAAAATAAATAATTTTCTTTCTTTCTTTCTTTCTATTACTTTTTCCTTTAAAAAAACATTTCCCCTCACTTGGTAAACGCACCTTCTGTATCGTAGGTGCGTTTACAGACACAAATCTTTTAATGCACAACTGGGTGTTTCCCGGAATCTGTAAACCATACGAATACTTGTTACGAACGGAAATGGAACCCGCGATACGTTGTGCAGCAACCAAACGCTCAGCCACTGCACCAATCATGTCATCAATGCGTTGTATTACATATCCATATATTTTACTGAATCAGGCCTCCGTGCCTCCGTTGCTACATTTTTTAATATAATTGTTTGACATAGGTACAAAATACACATAGAGGGGCTCGTTGCTAATTACCAACCGCGCGGATCTTACGATTTGCGTGGTTTAGCTGCGCTTGCCGCGGTCAGTCCGTCGATGGGTAACCATTCGTTACACATCGAGACTCCTCCGTACCTCGGAGAGCACGTTAAACCGTCGGTCCCGGGTGTCAAACGAATACCTATGACAGTCGTTACGGGTAGTCAGAAGCCTGAAAGTTCGACAACCGGTCTAACCTTAGGATATCGCCCAGTAACTGGGTTGCGGAGGTCTGATAGCAGTCGCTCCGTGTAAAATACTAGTATTTAGCCGCATCTGGTCAGACTGGAAGCTGACCACAACTTAATTGGGAAAAAGCTAGGCAGAACGATTGACAAACACGTAGACGGTCCACCTGGAAAGCGGTTACCATTATTTTTTATTCTGGACTTGGTCGCCTTTGGCCCTAGTCTCATCTGATGGTAAGCGCAGACAGGGTTTAAGATGGAGCACACGAATACAAGGAATAGAGATATAGAGAGATTCCCCTATACCCCTCTGGCTCTCACATACACACGACGGAACACAGTAAACTGCTTGGCGCCGGACTTTATTGTGAAACCATCGCCTATAAACACCGACAACGCCAAGAGGGCTGCGGATATTGGAATAGTAATTTTGAATAACCAAAAGTGCAAACTTACATTTTATGAGACCCATGTTACCGGGGTTGTGGTCGAGCAAAGAGTGACATAAAATGGATATAATTATGTCAACGCCTCATCTTAACAGGAAGTGCGTACCGCGCCGCCTGCTATTTCAATTGCCATATTTTTGATTAGCTGTCACAAATTATATTAAAATTAGTTTTTATTTTTATTATATTTTTGTAGTTTATTGACACATTATAAAACACTTTTATCCATTCAAGTATAATAGAATATATATTTAAAATTAACTACCTCCATCCGTGTGTCACTGAGGGGGTGCCAGCTGAAAATCAGCGCTGGGTGTTTTGACGCCTAGCATATGCTGAGTTGGTAACCTTTTCGGCATGGACATGCTCGACAGCATAAAATTTGTGTTTAATTCTTATTATATTGTTGTTTCTTTGTTTATTTTATTTATGCTGTCAGTGTTCTTGGCTGAATAAATAAATTTTCTTTCTTTCTTTCTTTCTTTCTGATGCGTTGCCAAGTTTAGAGACAAAGTTGGAACGTTTTGTGTGCCTTTAATTTAACATTTTCATTCAAAATGCCCCACAGGTTTATTATCTTACTAGCGGTCCGTTCCGGCTTCGCACGGGTGGACATTTTTCCCGTTTTTGCAACATTTTTCATTTATGCTCCACTCCTATTGGTCGTAGCGTGATGTTATATAGCTTATAACCTTCCTTGATAAATGGACTATCCAACACAAAAATATTTTTTCAATTCCAACCGGTAGTCCCTGAGATTAGCGCGTACAAACAAACAAACAAATTCCTCAGCTTTATAATATTAGTATAGATAATAATCGGCGTTAGGAACTAACATCACCCACTGTTACAGTAGCGAATAAAAAAACTTTAAAACTTACATCTGCTATACAAATGTTATATGGGCGTCAACCTCACTGAATATGGTCACAAGTCACAATTGAAACCTAACTAGAGAGCTATTTCGAAATAATAATGACTGGCTGTATTGCGATCGATGTTTTGCAACCTTTTTTTGTTCTGTTGTTATGAAATAAATGTTACGTACCTATATGGATCATGTGAAAGTACGTTGAGTGGTTGTTTTATACTCTACATTCATAGGGGGAAGTAGAACCTAGAATTCTAGAAATAGAACCTAGAGTACATAAATATTACATAAAATCATGCCTGTATTCCCCGAACGGTTGAGCAGGGGTGTATAGTACCATCCTCATTTCGCAGTTATGTTTAAGTCCCATGTAATATGGGGCGAGCCTATTGCTATCAACCGAGCACAAATCCAAACTCCGGGCTGCTACTGAGGAATTCCACACGGAAAAACCCAATAACATATTGCCCGATCTGGGGATGGAACCTTGGACCTCACGATCAGCAGTCACGCTTGCCACCACTAGACCAACGAAGCAGTCAATTCTGTGTACATATACCATATACTAACGAAAAAAGCTATGTTATTGAGTTTTACCGTAAACTTAAATCGATATTCTTATATCGGGTTTACACACTTATGTTACTATGCGGAGTTATGTTAGTGTACCATGATAAACATTCGCACTCAAAGACGTTAATGGAACATTAACTAATTTTTGCTTAAGAGTTCCCTGTATAGATATTATAGTGGCCACTTTTAAGTAATCGTTAGTTAATGCCGCGTCAGTTAATGCTTCATGAGTGCGGATGTATGTTGTACCATAATTTGTCCAATGAGATCCTGCCTGTAACGTCGGGTAAAAAAAAACACTTTCTATTAAAAACATTGTGCTAAAATCCTTCCATAATATTATTATTGTCAATTTGTCGCTATAGTCGCTTTATTAGCAACAAATTTTATCTCGTGCCAGTCGATCATTTTATGCTACACTATTACATAAACCCATTGTCATGACAGTGTAAAGAGTTGAAAGATTTCTACGGTCTAGCGCGCCAAGCTGTCTGACATGGCGTTACATCAGAGAGGTCGTTGAACTCTGAGGTGGAGCCACATTTTCTCGGACCGGGAAAAGTTTTCAAGTAATGTCTAACATACTATCAGGTACTATGTGTAAGATGGGGCAGGGATAGCGTTGTGGTTATGCGGTTAACCGGCACAGTCGCGAATAATCAAGCTGCGTGGGTGGCGTGGGAATGTGAATTTTCATAACCAAATAGGTACTGTAGAATAGGGCGACTTTGATTCCTGGGGGCTACTTTGATCAAAACTTCGTCTCGTAATAAAACTAAAATTGCACGAATTCTTCCGATTATTTTGTTACAGTTGGCAGCATTGATCAGTCGTAGTGGGTGGATCCTTGCCGGTTGATGAATATAAAATTTATCACAAACATTTTAGTTTATATCTCAAAAAGTAACAAGAAAAATTATAATTTTATTCAAGAAATAGACAAAATAAACATAATTGATATTTGTCCATTCTTTTGCTCTCATATTTCAAGATAAAAATACATTTCAATTTTGAAATTGATCAAAGTAATATTTTACCATATTTACATAATATAACATCATAACAACATGCCTCGTATTCCCCGAAAGATTCGGCAAAGGTGTTTTTAGTACACCCTCGTTTCGTTTAAGTACCATGTAATAGGGGGCGAGCATATTGCCATTAACCGGGCACAATTCCAGACTCCGGGCTGCTACTGAGAAATTCCTAATCGGAGAACCCAATAACACTTTGCCCGACCTGGGTATCGTACCCAGGACCCCATGATCAGCAGTCGCGCTTGCGCCAATAACGCATTTACATAATCTGGAAATTTCATTAAAATATTCTATGTTGAAAGAATTTATGTTTTACGAAGATGTTCTGCGAGCTATTAAAATTTGGTGTTATGGCAGACATGATTCACATGAGGAATTCCATTTAGCGCACCATTTGAATAGCACCAATTCGAATCACACCAATACACACGACACGTTTGGTGCAGTGGCTGAGCAATTGGCTTCTGCGCTGCGGGTCGTGGGATCCTTTTCCACACGGAACAAATATTTGTATGGCCTACAGGTAGTTGTTCCGGGTCTCGGCGTTTGTGCATGTGAAGATTGGTGTCTGTAAACGCACTCACGATACATAAGAAATCCTAGTGTGGAGCAAAGTTTTAAAATAAAAAGAAAAACAAAATAAAAGTAGTGTTCCTACTCTTATTACTATTCGTGTTATTCAAATTGGTGCGTTAAATAGAATGCCACATTCACACGATCTTAACTCAACGCATTATGGACACATCGAGTATTAAATTTCAAAATGATGACTCTAAATTTTAAAAATTATGTCCTCTAAATAATACAATGTAAGTATTTCTGTTCTATCGGTGTGTTGGCTGTCGTATTTATCACAGATTTTCTTTAGAAAATTAGTAAGTGGAAAAACATGTAAGCAAAAGCAAATATTTGAAGTTATTTGCTGCGGGTAAATGAAGCGTACACTGTCATAAGACTCATAAGTCATAACTCATAAAATGTCAACATTGTTGGCAGTTTTTGATTAAATAAAATAAAATAAATAATACATTAAAGACCATTGATGTCATCGCCGTGGCAACCAAATATCAATTTGATATTTTATAAAATTTATTTTTCGAGTATTTTTTGTTATTTTTTGAGTTCTTATTATAAATCGCCGTTTATTTCTATTGTAAACAATGTCGAATAGTAGTGTGTACTGTCGAGTACGAGAAGTTTCAAGTTTTCAAGACAAGCATATCATTTTGGGACCCAGTGCATAATATCAGCAAGCACATTGGGTCACCCGCGTAACAGCGTAACGAGTATTCCCAAGGACGGTTGATGTCAGGCAGGCGGCCGGTCATAAAACAATACGCCAAAACCTCTAACAACATGGATTTATGAAATACTAACTGTGTCCTCACGGCTCCGCCCGTAGCCTATGTTACTCAGTGATAATGTAGCTTTCTAACGGCAAATGAATTTTTGAAATCGGTCCAGTAATTTTTAAGTTTAGTCATTACATACAAAAATCCAAAAATACAAATCTTTCCTCTTTATAATTTTAGTATAGACACAGGGGCGTAGCTACCGCCGTATCTGCTGTATCAATTAAACGGGGCCCCCGAGCTACGGGGGCCCCCAACGTGCGTAAGCAAAAATTAATAAAAACTGTCGGACCTGTCGCTATTGTCCATAGAGGCAGAAACTTTAAAAAAACTAAAGTCATCATCAGCTATAAATGATTTAATAAATCAGTTTGCCGAAAAAAGGCAAGGAGAGTGTATATTTAATTTGAATTGCTTGTAAAATTTTTGGAAAAAGTGACAGATATAATTATGATGAATAAATATTTCTTTTAATTTTATGCAAACATTTTTTTTCTTTTGTGAGAAATTTTTACCCTTCCAAAGGGCCCCCAAACACATTTTTATACGGGGCCCCGCCACGGCACGCTACGCCACTGTATAGACATGTTGTGCCGACCCCATCTAGTGTGGGATAAGGGCAGGAAGAAGAAGAAGAAGAAGAATACATTAAAGCCCACTTGCGCAATATCGTTTAGCCAGTGATGATGATGACGTCGATATCCTTGTTTTTATTAAAATACTTATTTGTGATTTTATTAAAACTTGCCGTAAGGTTACACACGACGACAAATCAAGCTATACATTTCCAGTATTAGCTTACCTCTCATTGTATGGAAATTCCAAACAATGAGAGGTCAGCATAAAGTGGAAAGGTATAGGTTGATATGTCATCGTGTGTACCTACATAATTTTATACGGTTTTATACATTATACAGTATCGTATCTCTACTACTCGTACAGTTACTTACCAGTATGATACCTTTTAATGGGTGCGCAGTGAGCATATGTGTGGGTAAATGACATAATAACATTGCATGGTAATGTTGGTCACATTTCTCGTATCGCCGCACTCGACGCTGTCCATTATCGCCGCTCTGGTTGCAACCGAGTTTCTATGTGGATATTGTCATGATCCACAGTATTGGCCATTGATTTGAAATAAAAATTGGCGAAGGAGTTTTGAAATATGACTTACTATGTTATCATTTTCTTTAGTAATTTCAATAGTGTTGTAGTTTTGTATTCATAAGACAGGGTGGAGGGGGCGAACACGTAGTCAAAATCAATAAAATGTCACTAAGTGAAGACTACTGAAATCCCCAAAAAAAAATGTATTGTTCTTATTCCAGTATATAAAAATTTCGTACCTACACATAACATAACATCATGCCTGTATTCCCCGAAGGGTTGTGCAGAGTTTTATAATAACACCCTCACTTCGCCGTTATGTTTAAGCCCCATGTAAAAGGGGGCGAGCCTATTGCCATCAACCGGACACAAATCCAAATTATTAAAGTTATATATGAAAATCATGTAAACAAATGCATCAGGCACAGTGAATTGTCATAAATGAATTTGTAAAGAAACAAGTTAGTGAGTGTTTTTGTTTTTGCTAGTCTTGGTAGTAGCCAAAAAGATACGAGCCAATACTCGTCATCGATACTAAGTCAAGGGGTATTTCTTTAATAACGACAGTTACTAATTGTTACGGTATAAGTAGTATGACGAGCCAGCCAGACTCCCACGTAGAGGTGGGTGCAAGTCATATGAGATTATAAGTTTACCTGGGGAAATTTTAACCTTACTGTCAGTGTGCCGTTAACGGCTTAGGAGATTAGAAATTTGTATGTGTCGATTATGTTATATTTTGGGTAAATTTTTTGTTGGTTTTATATTTTGATTTGAAGTTTAATAATCGTTTAATCATTTTATTTCTTCGGGCTCATTTTAGTAAATGGGGTTAAGCTCCTTTTGAAATTAATTAGAAGACGGATCAAAGTGGTTATCAGACTGTTACAGATGGTACAAATATGCAAAAACGCACTATTTTTTACGCTTAAGTCCTTTGTCAAGACTGTCGTAGTTTCTGAGTTACAAGGTTGGGACGCTAGGTTGACGTTAAGCTAGCGTCCCCGCTAATAGCTGCTCATAACTTGAAAATGATTGAGTCACTAATTATTTCGTTTTGGTTACTATTTAGTCACTATTTTTTGAATATAACAAAAATTCTGGAATCGTTGCTGGGGACGCTGGCTTGACACCAACGATCATAAGCTTACGCGTAGAAGATGTTTTAATTCAAAGAGATGTTTTAAATCACCTTTTAACCGATCCCAAAGGGTGTATGGAATTAACAATATCGTCATAATACAGTCAATCAAAAACTAATTACCAACCGCGTGGATCATACGATTTGCAAGTTTAAGCTGCGCTTGCCGCGGTCAGCCTATGGATGAGTGACTCGTTACACATCGAGACCCCTTCGTGCCTCGGAGAGCACGTTAAACCGTTGGTCCCGGGTGTCATACGAATACCTATGACAGTCTTTACGGGTAGTTAGAAGCCCGAAAGTCTGAGCACCGGTCTAATCTTAGGGTATGCCTAGTAAATCGGTTGCGGAGGTGTGATGCCAGTCACTCCATGTAAAATACTGGTATTCAGTCACATCTGATTAGACTGGAAGCTGATCCTAACATAGTTGGGAAAAGGCGAGGCAGAACGAACAGTTATTCAAAAACTGATTCAAATATTCGAATGATACCTTCTCAGGTTGACAGTTGAAGTTAACGTCAAGAAACGCAACACTTAAATCAACAACAACATTCAAACGCTCTTCCATACGAACAATAGCGTTCCAAGTTTAAATTATCTTATGAATTGCACCACTCAAATGTCTGATCGTCGTCTGCATGTCCGGAGGTACAGTATTTAATGACCTTTGATCGTCACTTACCGGGCTCCAGCCATAACACGGTGATACCCGTTTTCAAGTTACGGAACTTGCCTTGTAATAACAGAGTAATATTTCATTACAAGCTCCTTTTACTAAGGGTGTGAACATAGCTTTATAGTGAGCGTTTATTAAATCTTTTATTGAGAAATGAAATGTGTTAGTGAGGTTATGATGAATGGTGCGAGATTAATGGTTTATGACTTTTGAAGCGATACAGTGAAATGCGCAAACCCTAAATTCACTGAAGAGTCAATGTCTTTGGAAAATAAAATAACCAAGCAAATTGAAAGTAACTTTAGACCTATCACGAATGCTGTCGAATTACTAAGGTAAATGTAAGTGAATTTTGAATCCGAAATACTCGTTTCGCACATATTATTTATTTATCGTAACATAACATCACGCCTGTATTCCCCAAAGGGCTGGGCAGAGGTGTACAGTAACACCCTCATTACGCCGTTATGTTTAAGTCCCATGTAAAGGGCACGAGCCTATTGCCATCAATCGGGCACAAATCCAAACTCTGGGCTTGCTACTGAGGAATTCTATACCGAAAAACCCAATAACACTTTGCCTGACCCAGGACTTCACGATTAGCAGTCGCGCATACTATTTAAATAAATTGATAACTTTATTCATATCTATGTATGATACAAATTATGCATGTCGCAAAGAAACAAACCAATATCCAATTACAGTTCAAATAGAACAGTTGTATTTTCGATTCAAAATTCGTTTACTTTAGCGATACGTTTACGATACTACCTATATATACGCCAAACGTTCATAGTAGGCCTACTGTTTATCTTGATGTTTTTAATGAGAAGTATTTGCTGTTTGATGTTGGTTTTCTTCTATAGAATTTAAGAAGCAGCAAACTGCAGGTTTACCTTAATCGGCATCAGCTTCCTACCTGTATATTTTATGCACAATATCAGACTGAGGAAATGTGGTTTCCCTAAAGGTTGCGGGGCGTAAATGTCAGTTGTTTAGAAGCCAGGAACTAATAATATCATTACACTAGCGGCCCGTCCCGGCTTCGCACGGGTGGTCATTTTTTCCGTTGTTGCAATATTTTTCATTTATGCTCCGCTCCTATTGGTTGTAGCGTGATGTTATATAGCCTGCAACCTTCCTCGATAAATGAACTATCCAATACAAAAACAATTTTTCAATTCCAGTAGTTCCTGAGATTAGCGCGTTCAAACAAACAAACAAACAAACTCTTCAGCTTTATAATATTAGTATAGATGATTCCGTAAAATTGTTGTAGAACTATACTCCATTTCATATTATAACATTAATATTAATTAATATATTAATAAATCATTTATTTCAGAATACATCCATATTTGACTTAATAACTATTAGGTGCATAGAAATTGAAATTAAAACCTATTTTGAGACATTGAAGAGCGGTCTCACATGCATCACTGTCCAATGTCTCAGGATCTGGCTATCGACCCTCTCTGCTACAGTAGTCAGGAGACTGTTGGCGCTACCGCGCACCCGCTGCATCAGTGAAGCAACTCGCTTGCGTATGATGGCATGGAATCCATCTATCTGCGCCTCCGCGAACATTCCTGATGCACTACAGTGTCGCGGCAGCCCCATCAGCGCCCTGTACGCATTATTAAATTGAACTCTTAGGGCGCTATAGGCTTTTTGAGTAAAGTTGATCCATAGGCTGCAGGTGTAAAATGATTGGCAGTATGCCTTGAACAGTGTTTTTTTGACATCTTTGGAACATTTTGCAAACCTACGAATCAACATATTAGACCTTACCGCTAGCGCCCTACGTTCTCTTTCAATGTCCACGTCATCTTTCTGCGACGCGGTGACCCAGTGCCCCAAGTATTTAAATTCTGTTACTATTTTTAGCGGGATGCCTTTAAGTGTGATCGGTGGCACAGATGGGTAGTGCTTAGTCCCCGCCTTAAATATTAAAAGCTCACTTTTATTAGAATTATACCTGAGGCCATGAGCCTCCGCATAGCGCTCACAAATCACAAGCATTTTCCTGAGTGCGCTGATTGACGGGCTCAACAGCACCATATCGTCTGCGTAACTCAAATTATTTACAAACTTACCATCTATGGAGCAGCCAATCATGGCGCCATTGAGCTCCTCAATCAGCCGATTTAACAAAAAATTAAACAAAAGTGAGCCACCAAGACACGAATTTCTTGTTAACCATTTCTTCAAGAAGAGTTTCAGCTCATCTTTATGGACAGTTACTGCCCGTTCACACAGCGGATCCGTCGGTTCTGGATGTGTTATTCACATCAGTACCGACGGATCAGTTAAACAAATGGCAGCTGCGTCGCAACTGGCAGACAGGATACGATAAAAATATAGGATCCAGTATTTTTTGCTGAATTCGGAATACTGTCGGGTATGTGAACTCGCTCATTCAACTACAGGCGCCATCACTAAAATAAAAACGGATCCGCTAAAATGGATCTCGTAAACAGTTTCTGTGTGAACTAGCTGTTACTGTTCATAAAAGCATAATAGCTGTGTAGAATCCTTGCTGGAACCGAACATGTTGCTTATTTCTAAACATTTTCTTGCTAAAATGGATCTCATTTTTAACCGACTTCAAAAAGGAGGAGGTTCTATATTAGATTGGTATTTTTTTATGTATGTACACCGATTACGCTGAGATTGATGATCCGATTTACGTGATTCTTCTTTAGTTTGATGCGGATAGTTGCCATTTGGTCCCATAAAAATTTAACATAGTTTGGCCGAGTAGTTTTTTCTATTGGAGTATACATAGGTCGGGATATTATTATTAGAATGATGACAAAATATTGTCGACATAACATACTTAATTAGCCCATTACTGTCCCACTGCTGGGCACGGGCCTCTTCTCAGAAATGAGAATGGGAAGGACTTACTCCACCACGCTGGCCTGGTGCTGGTTGGCAGACTACACACACGATCGAGAACTTTAAGGACCTCAGGTGTACAGGTTTCCTCAAGATGTATTCCCTCCACCGTTAACGCAAGTAATAATCAAATTCTGATCCGCACACGAATTCGAAAATTCGAAGGTACGGGCCGGGGTCGAGCTCAGACCCTCCTGCGTGGAAGACGCGTGCTCCTGCGTTTAACCGCTAGGCCATAGCTGCTCGTCGTTGTCGACATAACTATTGAAAAACTTTTAATAGTTTTAACTTGTATAGTAATACAGAATAACATTAAAGTAAGAGTACCTACTCAGTAGGACATCGTGTATCAATTTGTTACGACATTAAAATGTAAGAGTACCATCAATTGCCCGACACTGCATTAAATCCTCTAAGTTAAGTAAAAAATTGTCAAAGTAGAGTGATTTACAAAATATTAATGTTCCCAAATAAACTCATAAATTGAAGTTAATTCCTCTAGACTGTGATATGTAATGGTACATGCTATCCACTTCATCTTGGTACTTCATACCGGCGCTGCCAGCAAAGGCAACTCTCAACAACAAATCAAATCCAGTACTTTTATATTTGATTCCCTATTTTACCACGTGCCAAGGTATACTGGGCACTCGATCCATATTAAGGCTTTGATAAATGTACCATTAACATTCCATAGGTTAGAGGATGGGGCTATCTGTCATCTTATAGGATTAGGCGTTCGAATTTAAGAGAGGTGTTTTACGAATAAAAAACTTAATTGTCATTTTATCTAAGTAGCGTTAAAGAAAAGGAAGACTTTGTTAAGCTACATACATACTTACTTTACTTGAAATACGTATTTCAACTTATTAAAAACATAAAAGAACTTTTTAGTTAGAAGGTTTTATCTCCTCTTAGTAGTATCCCTGTAGCATCAGAATTTGAAAATTGAAGGTTGATATTATTATAATGTTGTACAAGGTTAGTCGGAAAGGTGGTAGGTACTAAGCCGCGGGCCACTTAAAGTATCACTGATGACTATTTTAAAGCAAGTGTTAAAATTTCAAAATTCGATCATTTTTATTTGCATGAAAAATGATTTTTATTTTAGTTTAAAAAAAACATATCTGCTTTAGTTATGAATTCAGAAAATTAATTTTCTAATCCGTGACCCCAACTATGACCTAAATTGTAAAAACAGCTGATCCTAGCTATGGACAGATAGATTTTAGGATATTTTTTACGAAATCTTTGAAAAGCTATTTCTCTTAACCTATCGAGTTTTGGGGAAAGTTGTAGAACAAAAGTTATCCATTATTATGGGTACTTTAACACCCTTTCGGCTTAGTACCCCCTTTCCGACTAACCTTGGATAGTCATGGGAATTGAATTTGTGTGCGAAGTTTCAGAAGAATCGGTTAAGCAGAAGTAGTTAAAAAATCTGTCGCAAGATTTGAAACAAACAAAAATACGAAGTGAAGCTAATTAAAAAACGGTTTAAAAAAGAAAGGGTTTTAATCCGTCCATACTAGGCTGTACAGATTATTTTTTAATAAGAAAACAAATTACGTAGAGATAATTCGACGGAAGTTTCTCAATCAGGTGAAGATCTTCTTGAGAACATAAATAATAAAAATGAAACTAAAAGAAGAAGACTAAAAGATGTACTATGTAATGGCAGCCATTCACGTTACTGCATACTTGACAATTATTTATTATAACTATACATGCGCTTGAGGCTTGCACAAGTGGCAGCTTGCACAAGTGGCAGCTTGCACGGTCAGCGAACATAGTCAGTCAACTTTTACAAACAAAGTGCAAACGTCATCAGACACCCTTCTTCTTCTTTTCGTGTGGTTAGTAACTAACCTGCCACCCATGCCTCTGACTTGGCTTCACATGCCGTCGAGAAATATCTCTCAGGCATGACGGTTTCCTCACGATGTTTTCCTTCACCGTTTTTAAGCAAGTGATAATTATACAATACGCACATGAATTCGAAAAGTCTGAGTTGCGTGCTTTGGGTTCGAACTCGAGACCAGACTTGACCGTGTGACCGTCGAACTTGGAAGTCCGACGGTCACACCCCTAGGCTATCACAGCTATATCAGACATACTCACAAGTATTCTTGTAAGTACAAGCTTAAAGCCCAAGTTTACTTGTTAGTGCCAATTGTTATAAGAGCTACATTTATTCTGTTGAAATATACCGTTTTAGATTTTGAAACTAGGTTAAGGTCTTCCAATATAACACAACTACGAAACACATTGTTATCTTTAAAATTTAATAATTCATAGTTTTAATTCATATTAATCACAAACTATGTACATTTTTTATGAAAAACTATAAACTAAAACATTAGTCAGTCGTTAATTGTGGTCAACTCGTAATGTTATATAATTTCAAACAATTTGTTTTGGTCTCAGCAGGGGTCAAATTTAATACGTATTGTAAACAAGGATTAATTGGTAATGTTTCAATACTATGTTCTTTTTAATTATCTTTTTGGTAGCGTCATGCAGATGATGAATTAAACCTTTTGTGAAATGAATGGGTTACGCTATAGTTCTGCCTAGCCTTTTTCCCAGCTATATTGGGGTTAGCTTCCAGTCTACCCAAAGCGGCTGAATACCAATATTTTACACGGAGCGACTGCCATCAGACCTTCGCAACACAATTATTGGGCAATGCCGATATCCTAAGGTTAGACCGGTTGTCAGAATTTCGGGCTTATGACTACCCGTAACGACTGTTATGGGTATTCGTAGGACACAAGACTTAACGGTAACTTAAAATTGAGTAGCGTTTGAGTAATTGGCCATTAGGTACTCCGTTAAACTTAAACTAGTTTTAAAATTATAATTTCACTATTAATGTAATGAGATTCACGATATTCAAGAATCCTTAATTACACAGACAAGCTCTTCATTAAGAGAACTTTCTTCATTAAACATCATAACGTGTTTTATACGATTCAATTTTATTTATTAATTATTTTATTACACTCATTGGTTTGCAACATTAATTACGAATAAATAGAAATTATGTTACTATAAAATTAAAAAAGTAATTACCTTTCATTCGAGTTGACAAAAATATAAATGACTTGTTTTTTATTGACTTTTTTAATGTTAATAAACAAAATCGATAATTTTCTTGTATGACAATTTATAGCCTAATTAATTGGATTTGATATTATCGATTAATTACAACCACGGCATTAATTTTTACTTGCTCTAGAATTTTAATTGATTACTTAGCGGTTGTAATAAATTGACACAGATTCTGTTATTACAACATCTAAATTTTATTATTTATCTACTCGTGTAATGTTTGTGTAGATGTTACTGATTTGATTTTTTTCTTGTTTTAAATAACATAACATAACATCACGCCTGTATTTTCCGAAGGTTTGTGCAGAGGTGTATAGTAAAATCCTGATTTCGCCATTACGTTTAAGTCCCATGTAATAGGGGGCCATCCTATTGCTATCAACCGGGCACACATCCAAACTCCGTGCTGCTACTTAGGAATTCTACACGGAAAAACCCAATAACACTTTGCTCGGCCTGGAGTCGATCCCCAGGTCGAGCAAAGTGCCAGAGCAAAGCAAAGAGCCAGAACCTCACGATCAGCAGTTGCGCTTGCCATCACTAGACCAACAAGGCAGCCAGTGTTCTATAAATGGAGCTATTATTTAAGAGAAAATGAAACTACGTCGATCATCGCGACCTTTTAACAAACAGTTTGTGTTAAAACGACGTTATGTAATTAACCATAAACCGCCTCTGAGCATTTATACCAGTTGGTTTTACGTACAACAAAAAACAATTAGTAGAAAGACTAATGCCCAGTTCCTATAAACAAAAACGGATCGTTTAACTTACCAATGGTAGCATTTTTAATTGCCAAAGTAGGCATATAAATCGACTCTCTTAAGCTAATTGTACCTGTGATAGCTACTTCCATATGGGAGGGTGCAATACAATACAATACAATACTCTTTATTGTACACAAAACAAACAAGAAACATAACTATAAAAATAGAGATGTACAATGGGCGGTCTTATCGCACTAGGCGATTTCTTCCAGACAACCTTTGGATGGACATGAAGTGGAAGAAAAAAAAGAGAGAGGCAGTTCTCAGTGTAACAATTAATGAGGAGACATTAAATTATTACTTTAAATAAACCTAAAAAC
This sequence comes from Amphipyra berbera, assembly GCA_910594945.2. Classification (NCBI taxonomy): domain Eukaryota; kingdom Metazoa; phylum Arthropoda; class Insecta; order Lepidoptera; family Noctuidae; genus Amphipyra; species Amphipyra berbera. The sequence goes on along the minus strand of OU343122.1, from coordinate 7,743,588 downwards.
ACAAATAAATAAATATTATATACAATAAATATGAAATAAATATATATATAAATATACTATACAATACTACTATATAATAGGGTCTACTATGCAAAGCCATGAGGTCTTTGTTTCATTATTGATAAAGAAGAGTCTCAATTTAACCAATTACCCTCCGTAAATTATAGCAACTGGCCATAAGTGAATCAGTTATTACTACAACTGCACGCCTACAAATGCACTTAAATTGCAAACAGAGCGAATAAATAAACACAAGTTGCAATTCATTAGGCGAGAATAAAAAGTACTCATTACGATAATGACACTACCGTACCTCTTTGCAGTATATACAACACCTTCAGTGCATCAAGCGAGGTCAAAGATCTCTCACAGTACATCGGTAGGTACTCACGCAGGTGTGTGGACAGGACGTCGATGATTGTTACAAACAGGATCGTACCCCGATCAGTTGTAACCATGCCTATCGAACAAGTACACAGATAACATAGTTAATGAAGTGATAATATGCGGGGGGTGCGATCGAAACAATACGCTGAAACTTGAGAAACAATTGTGAATCGGTAATATTCAGACAACCGAGACCTCCTTCTTGCGTCGTTCTTCTCAATGCTGAGGGTTATGATTTCTATGAAACATTACTTTTTTGTGAACCATATTCCGTTATTTCGTTCTATCTTCTGCAGCGTGGACAGCGTCGCTGACACTAGAATGAAGTGTCGAGTGAATCTGGTCGTACCAACGCATAGGACTTCGCCCCCTAGGTTTCTTTCCTCTTGTCAGTGACTAGCAGTTTCTCAAGGTTATCACCTCGGTTTCTGGCAACATGTCCGTAGAATTCGAGTATCCTGCGGAGATATGTGAAAAGACAAACAAGACGCTTGTGATCAATCAATGACAGGCATTACATTCCCCACGTGCACAATAAAAATCGCTGAGTAGGATTCGTCCGGATTTGTCCAGAAATATATGTGTATGAGCACTCCATTAGCTAACGATTTCGTGAACCAGTTCCTATCGTAGGTGTTTTACGAGGGAGTCAAACGAGCTGAACAAGTTTGAACCCTGGATGTGAGCCGAGAACTCTATAGGGTCAAAATTCTATTGTAAACGATATTACGTTCTGTGGTGGCAGTCCAAGGTTAGGTAGGTTTAAAGTTTCTGTTATATTATAGTCAAATTTGAATCTAATCGATTGCTTTTTTAAATAATATTAAATCAATCGTTTAACTGACTCTCCTAGAGGGCTCTATTTACGTTCAGAGCCGGCAGCTTTGAACATAAACCTCTCCCAAGTTGCTCAACAAGTCTAACAACACCCTGTTATTGCCTTCCGCGTTCACTTTACTCAAACTTCCTACTTTAGTTCGGCGATTGATCGATTTCACGAAAATAATCGAGTCTTCGGAATTGCCACCTCTACAATATTTATTCACTGTAAACTGTGGTATATTTTGTGTCAAAACAACATCATAATTGACGCTTACTGAATTTATGTTGTCCCTTACTAGTTACGTGAGAAGAATAAAGAAAGCAAGACCAAGTTATGTGAATGAACGATGGAGTCGCTTTACTGGTTTCAGTAAAACAAAGGTGGATTCATACAAAAACTTGAATGGAAATGTAAAAAAAATACCTACATATTGAAAATATGAATAGGGTAATTAATAAGTTTGATGTTTATTATAAAATATACATTATACATACAAAGCAAATAAATGGTGAGGGACATAGGTTTATCAAGTGCACAAAATTTAATTATAATATTCTTCTTTTCATGTGTCGGCACGAGATATATGAGCATAGCTTACGCCGTAGTGAAAATATTAGACAGTCGACATGGTCAAGGCCGTAGCCAGCAATTTTGTTCGGGAGGGTTGAAGCCAGAACAAGAAAATCAATTACAATAACGAGTGTATTACTTTAAAAAAATCATGTAATTGTCTGAGGTTTCGGGCGGGGTTGAATCCTCCCCGCCCTACCTCTGGCTACGGCCTTGGGCATGGTTGGTAGCGGGGCTGACTACTCAGATTGACTTCTTTTTTTAATCTTTCGTAAATCTTCATGGATGTCCCTCGCCCGGGGAAGGCGAGGGGGTCTGCCGGACTCTTACTGGCTAAAAACCAACGGTGTCCCTCCTTATGACCTAAGACCGGGGTCACGGGATCCGCTATTGCATGCACCGCAACCCCGGTAGGCCTCGGTCCACCAGCTTCTTCTGGTGGACCTCTCCTGTGGTGGGGCAATTGTTCCCCTGCCCCACTTCCTTCTGACAGGCGCGCGCGGAACACGGCGCGCCATCCTCCCGGGCCTGTTACTGGTCGGGCGACGGGTCCCCTAACCCGCCGCCCGCAGGCCACTCACCAGGGTGGCTGGAGATCGTACCCAGATTACCTAACATGTGTACCGCGACATAATTTTGTCGTTGCAATATCTCGTGCCGAGATAAGTCAATAATATAAGCGTGCTGGGTGAAGAGATAATTGTTTAATCTGTAGAACTACAAATCGGTAATAAATAATATTAAAATCGGCTTGCTTCTAAAGAATCGCTATGTCATAACATTGCCTGGTCAATGCTAATTCTTTCTTGGACACAAAAATGATTACGATCATGCTTTGTCGCACAACAATAGAATTATGTCATAACAAAAAACAATCAACCCAATACCGCTACAGATAGCGTTCACCAATAAATAGTCTACTAAAATTTATAGCTGCTGTTGTACAATTATGTCGAGATTGATAGACCATAACTTTCGTTTTAATAAAGAATATGGCGTATGTGTGGGCGAGATATAAAGCTACGTCCACATCAATAAAAATATTCGAAGAACAAAACTCAAACGCAAATCTTCATTGATTGAACCCCGCATCAATGGAAATTTGCGTGGAGAGATTCGGCGTATTGTTTTTTAGTGTGGATGCGGCTTTACCGGCTTCGTACAGAAAGCGGCCCAGGGGCTCTAAACCCTGAGCGGTGATTAGTCCGCTACAAACGATTGTGTAGTTTGTACTGAACGCGAAAGTTGTCCATTTAACAGGCTGACTGCTTTTTCATAGCTATTGATTGATGTGAGGTACCCGTTAGTCTGTGCCATCAGCTCTGTCACCAGAGAAAGGCGATGAAAGTGATTTTGTTATTAAATTATAATGCGCGAGAGTTGACAAAGGTTAAGCGTCTGTTTTACGATGCCGTGATTCGCAGAATGTGTAAATGCACGAGATGGGATAAGATTTAATTTATACAGCTTTCATTTAAGGTCAAATAGGCGGTCATTTATGGCTTTAGTACACAGTAGACAATCTTGGTTGATTTTTAATGTGGATTGATCGAATGTCTCTTTGTTTTTTCCTATTCGACTGCTTGTAGATTGTCTTGCGGACCGTTTCTACGTAACCGGGCAGTTATTGGTGAGACCTGAAGCGTCTCCAACCAATCCCGACGAGAGTAAAATACTTAACCTAAGCTAATTACTATTACTACTACTAACATCATGACTAGATAACAACAACACCACTAGGGGCGTCCCCTAGGGGGGACTCGAACCTTGACTTAGGGCGTTGCTTGCGAGAGGACTGGGAGGGAGACAGCTTGATGAGGGCTGAATTAACGGTGTGACTGCGGAGTCAGAAAAGACGACCCGACTCTGACTTTTCGAATTCATGTGCGTATTGTGTAATTATCACTTACTTAAAAACGGTGACGGAAAACATCGTGAGGAAACCGGCATACCTGAGAGATATTTCTCTACGGCATGTGAAGCCAAGTCAGAGGCTCATGGGCGGCATAAATTCTGACACCAGGTTAGTCACTAACAACACGAAAAGAAGAAAGAAGATTTCAAAGACAAGTAAATTTTTCCCTGTTAATTACCCAAGAAGTAGGTACTATAAAAATGGCGTTAATAGATTTCATACACAAAACTTTGGTCAGACAAATACCTGTTTGTTTTTAGCCCAACGTTTTTGCATTGCACTTGCAGTGTCTCTTCAATGTGCGTTGCACGTGTGTCAATGAAAAACACATGACATGTGTTGACGACCCACGCTTTCAATTGTTTGCTTTGGTCACTCCTTTGTTTAACTTGCTGCATATTGTTAGGAATCATTTGTGCATTGTTTTGTAAAGTAATTCTACGTCATCTATGTAGGGTATTATAATACAAGGAATGTTCGATTAAATGTTTTGATGTTTTGAAAAGTAATACCGATTGTCGGTTAATTTGTACCGCAAAACCGATATTGTGGTTCGTTTATTATATTGTTATATCAGGGCTATTACGTGGACTGGCAGTTTTACGACGCCACGGGTTCCTATAAACAAAAACAAATTGTTTTGCTTACCAATGGTAGCATTTTTTATTGTCGAACTAGGCATATAAAAAGACTAGTAATCTAATTTTTAACCGACTTCCAAAAAGGAGGAGGTTCTCAATTTGACTGTATGTTTTTTTTTTTGTATGTTTGTTCCGCTATATCTTTCCTAATTGTGAACCGATTTTGATGATTCTTTTTTTGTCTGAAAGAGTATTCTTTCGAAGTGGTCCCATTTAAATTTGGTGAAGATCTGATAAAGAACTTCGGAGATAGACAATTAGTAGTCGGGTTTTTTTTTTGTTAAAAAGTTAATATGTTATAGCTACTTGCGTATGGGAGGTCTACTATGCAAAAAAATTTGGTGAAGATACAAGATTCTTAATTTTAGCCAATAACACTTCGTATATTATAGGAATCGGCTATAAGTGGTCCAATCTATTGTCCGTTTAAGCAGTTATAAACCTCAAGCGAGTTGTTGAACTTTTCCTTGAGAATATAAAGAAAAACATCACGCCTGTATTCCCCGAAGGGTTAGGCAGAGGTGTATAGTACCACCCTCATTTCGCCGTTATGTTTAAGTCCCAACTGCCTCGTTGGTCTAGTGGTGGCAAACGCGACTGCTGATCGTGAGGTCTTGGGTTCGATCCTCAGGTCGGCCAAAGTGTTATTGGGTTTTTTGAGTGGAATTCCTCAGTAGCAGTCCGGAGTTTGGATTTGTGCCCGGTTGATGGCTATAGGCTCGCCTCCTATTACATAGGACATAAACATAACGGCAAAATGAGGGTGTTACTTTAACTTCCTGGATTCCAGAATAAAATTATTCGGTATTGTTTGAAACTTAGGTTTTATGGTATATCACGGGTCTGTACACATCCAAAAAAATGCAAGAAAATATAGTTTTTTATATATAGATTTTACTTACTAAGGTTACACAATTACCATAAAATGATTAAATCCGAACACAATTTTCTCAGATGACTTTAGAACTAATTTTTAATTATTTATGTAATATAGGTATGACGCTGGCATCCAGGAGGATACACCTCTACCATATAAGTTAATTATCTTTTTCCTACTTTCTACCCTATAATATTGCAAAAAATGTAAGTAACAAATACACTTTCACCTAAAAATAAAACTAGGTGTTTTTTTTTACGCCTATATGTGCCTAAAGCAAACTGCTCACAATTATCCTAACAAAAAAGCTCTCTTTCAATAAAAAAGTATATCATGTACGAGTAATAGCTCCAATTGACCTGCATCACTCAGTTTACGCCCCTCGGCAATCTCACTTCGTTACAATTGACCCCACTGATGCCGCCGAGCGCCGACCTAGAATAAATAAATTGATAAAACTATTTCTTGGAACAATAATGTAATTATCCGCGCTTATTATTATAGGGAAATGATTATTTCCTTTATATACATATGTATATGATTACATTTTTAAATATTTTCATAAAAACAAAAAAAAAACAAAACATTTAATAATATAAAAAATTGTTGCCCACCGACATCGGGAACAGGGCCCAAGCTACCGGTGGTCAGGGCTTCAGAGAGAGGAACTTCTTAACAATACGCGCCGTGTCCAGAAGTACCGCTTTCTGTATCAAGACCTTGACCCAGCCGACCAATGAGATCCTCATCAGATGTTGGTCGAGGCTCTTGGCTATTAAGCCATTGGCCGTAACGACTATCGGCAAAACGACTGCTGAGTCAACCTCCCACATGTCGACAACCTCGTGTGCCAAGTCTTGATACTTAATTTCTTTAAAGGTAAATTATTGTTATGGCATGTCTGAATAGTTATTAGGCATTGTAAAATGTATTGTGATAATGATTCAGCTTCTAGCTATGTTTCCGTCTTCTTCTTCCTGCCCTTATCCCACACTAGGTGGGGTCGACACACCATGTATTTCATAAATCCATGTTGTTAGAGGTTTTGGCTTATTGTTTTATGAGCGGCCGCTTGCCTGATATCAAGAAGGAGGGTTCCTTGGGAATATTCGTTGCGCCGTCGCGCGGGTGACCCAATGTGCTTGCTGATATTATTTACTGGGTCCCAAAATGATATGCTTGTCAATCTTATTGCCGACAATTAAGTAGACTATGATCTTCTTGGTGGAGTATACTTGAAGTTCCTCGACCCACTCATTCAGTTTTGCTAGGGACTTTGATTCTGACACATCGTAAACTAATATAGCATCATGAACTTCTCTGTAAAAATGTTTATGTAATGTTTAGCTATGTTTCCGTATTGAACCTAAATAGAATCTTGAAAGGTTATTTGGTTACAATAGGCGCTAGAGATAAAACTATGGGCTTGTGGCTAATTACCAACCGCGCGGATCATACGATTTGTGAGGTTAAGCTGTGCTAGCCGCTGTCAGTCGGTGGATGGGTGACCGTTCGTTACACATCCAGTCCCCTCCGTGCCTCGAAGAACACGTTAAACTGTCGATATGAATACCTATGACAGTCGTTACGGGAAGTCAGAAGCCCGTAAGTCTGACAACCAGTCTAACCTTAGGATATTGGCATTGCCCTGTTACTCGGTTGCGGAGGTCTGATGGCAGTCGCTCCGTGTAAAATACTGGTATTCAGCCGCATCTGGTTAGACTGGAAGCTGACCTAAACACAATTGGGAAAAAGTTAGGCAGAAGGCGAAGGTGCTACAGATAAAAACAAGTGATAGGCAACTAGCCTATCACTTGTTTGAACTTATCACTAGGTTGAACACTTACCTTCCATGCAGGAGGTTTCGAGTTCGATCCTGACTTCACCGCTGATTGTTCGAATTCATGTGCGGAGCAGAATATGATTTTAATTTGCGTTAATGGTGAAGGAAAAATATTGCGAGGTAACCTGATCACTTAAGAGGATCCAAAAGTTCTCAAGGGTGTGTGTAGTCCATCAACCTCATATCAGGCCAACGTGGTGCTTGCCGGGGTTGCGGTGATTGCAATAGCGAATCCCGTGACCCCGTTCATAGGTTAGAAAGGTGGAACCCCGGGGGGTTTTAGCCGGTAAGAGTTCGGCAGACCCCCTCGCCTTCCCCGGGTGAGGGACATGCATGAGGATTTTCCCACGATAAAAAAAGGCAACGTGGTGCACTGAGGCCTATACCCATTTTGGGAAGAGGCCCGTGTCCAGCAGTGGGACAGCAATGGGCAGATGCTTATGTAAAGTGTTACGGCTGCTAATGAATTTAATGTTGAAGTAAATAGTGACTTTGTATACGTTCTAGTTTAGACATTTTGAAAGTAAACCTCTTATAATGTAACCAGTAAACGACATTTAACTACTTCTTTATTTTTATATCGGCTTCAGTCTTGTGTAAAAGTTTTTATAATAACGGTTATATTATAGCTAAAAGTTGTGCAATTTGAGGAAAATGACCATGTTTAGCTTTTTTATATTCAACATAACATCACGCCTATATTCCCCAAAGGGTTGAGCAGAGGTGTATTAACATCCTCATTTCACCGTTAAGTCCCATGTGATAGGGGGCGAGCCTATTGCCATCAATCGGGCACATATCCAAACTCTGGGCCGCTACTGAATAATTCCACACAGAAAACCCCAACAACACTTAGCCCGACCTGGGGATCGAACCCAGAACCTCACGATCAGCAGTCGCGGTTGCCACCACTAGACCAACGAGGCAGTTTTTTTAATATTATTTTAGAGGAAATCCTTGGCAATGATTTCGTCTCTACCGTACCGAAATTACGTGGCATGTAATAATAAACACGAGAGCGCATGCGACAATACTGTCTAATATAAAAACCTTGGAGAATTTCTGACAAGGTTACTCACTAGACACTGTAAACGCTACGTGTTTGAAACGCCGTTTTGTAGAAAATAAATATTATTTTCTCCTCTAAACAACCAACTCGATAGTTTTCCAACGAGGGAAACGTCAACCTCCTTCCTAATGATCAAAAAATGGCTTAACTACATCTAAGTTCGATTCTTTGAGATTTATTGTTTAAATATTTTTATTTTTTTGTAGCCTGTGGAATGTTCCACTGATGAGCAAAGGCCTCTCCTTTCGCCTTCCAAACCTCTCTATTTTGTGCCGTTTCTAACCATGTGAGCCCCGCAAAAGCGTCGAAATCTTCACGCCACCTACGCCGCGGCCGACCTCTTTTGTTTAATTATACGTTTATAATTTTTTTATCTAGTTTTTGATGTAGGTAAACGACGTCATCTTTCAAATTACATTTTGGTATCATGAAATATTAACTGTTTTTATTAAATTACTCTACCAACTATGACTCAACCCGTCATTAACCAATTTGTGTTTATAATCTCTATTTCTATTCTGTGCATATTGTTCTTCATTCTACGCGTGTAGCCTGTGGGCTCATTTTACACTAAAGGCGTACAGCGCCCTTCGAGTCCAATATAACAATGCGTTTAGGGTGCTGATGGGGTTGCCACGTTTCTGTAGTGCTTCAGGGATGTTTGCAGAAGCCCGCGTAGATTGCTTTTATACAGTAAGCCTTGCCGCACACAGGCCACACACTACAGCCACAAAACGCCGCTACCGAGCTGCGAACTACAGACTTCATACATTTTATATGAACTCGCCGCACACGGATAACGCCGTTGGTCGCTACACGCCACGATAGAAAATGTACGAAAACTGTAGTCCGCAGCTCGGTAGCGGCGTTTTGTGGCTGTAGTGTGTGGCCCGTGTGCGGCCACGCTAATGCGTAAGAGATGCGCATCCCTGGTACGCAGGGTGCGGGGCAGCACCAACACCATCCTAAAAATGATCTCAGACCGACTGGATTGCGCGATCGTTAACCGGTGCTGCGAAATTTCTGCTGGACCTGCAGCATAATAACGATGTACCATTTTTATAGTTTCATCTCTTCATTTGTATATAATTTAGTTTACTAACATAGATATAAGTCAAATTGTTATTAACACTATGAGTTATGTTACTTGAATAAATAATTGAATTATTAATATTATTTCAAATTAAAATGTCTAAATTGCCTCTCCAAACCGCTGAAGAACCACAGCATCTCCCAAGCCTAGTGCGTGACCAGGACATAGGTTCCGTTCACACCGAGCAGCCAGGTCGAGACGAAGGCGAGCGCCGGACCGGAACGACACTCGATACGGTTGCCGATCGCGCCGTCATCGGGTTACAACTAACCACTATAGTTTTACACCCCGCAACCAAACCTTTGAACGATTTCCACCCTTATTTCTGAATAGTAGGGCCTATAGTTCCATGATAGACTGTCGAATATACCGCTGTAAATTGCAAGATCGTGTTGGCGTCGCGCCAGAACTATTTTGCCTAGATAATCTGAAGTGTGGTCAATAGCTGACAATGAATGCCTCGGTTTCAGATTTGAGTACTAGAATTTTACCGTTTGTTGTTAAAAATATTTTTTCGCGAAATTGTTGTATGGCTTGCTTCAATAAAAATGATAGATGCTATTGGAATCTGAAATGAAATAGTATAATAGATATATCAATAACGAGTAATCATACGATTTGCAAGGTTAAGCTGCGCTTGCCGCGGTCAGTCCGTGGATGGGTGACCGATCGTTAAACATCGGGACCTCTGCGTGCCTTGGAGAGCACGTTAAACAGTCGGTTGCGGGTGTCATACGAATACCTATGACAGTCGTTACGGGTAGTCAGAAGCCCGAAAGTCTGACAATTGGTCTAACCTTAAGGTATCGGCATTGCCTAATAACTGGGTGGCGGAGGTTTGATGGCAGTCGCTCCGTGTAAAATGCTGGTATTCAGCCGCATCTGGTAAGATTGGAAGCTGACCCCAACATAGTTTGGATAAACGCTAGACAGAACAATAATTCGCAATTTCATTTTATATTTAGCATGTCCACTCGATACTCAAAGACAGACACAGGCCTCTTCCAGAGGATGATATCTAATGTAGGTACTTACGTATACATCAGATAGTAGTTTTGCACAGGCGAGTAGGTGACACTACTGACTGCACATCACTGGCATAGAGAAGTCATCCCACCATGGTTAGACTTTCCTAGTAAATGGTAGGGTGCAGTGCATCGCGGGTTACTGAGATCCCGATTTCACTTCACTTGAAACTGGATGCTTCCGGATGCATGAGTAGATGTTAGTGGGTTTCTACATCACGGAGTAATAGAAATCTGTATATAAAAAATCCAAAAAAATAGGCCCACACTAGGATCTTGTATTGTGGGTGCGTTTACAGACATAAATCTTCACATACACAAACGCCCAGACCCAGAACAACTATTTGTAGGCCTTACAAATATTTGAAGCAGAAGCCAATCGCTTAGCCATTGCACCAAACGTGTCGTCAAATCTGTATTCCGTGCCCCGCACCATCCATACACAATTAGATTACCTATTAATAAAATCCCTCATAAAATCTTTTAAGCTAAACGATTTTATCTTGCAGTGCCTCTGCAGCATCAGGATTTGAAGATTGAAGGTTGAAATTATTACAATGTTGTATTGTCATGGAAATTGAATTTGTGTGGGAAGTTTCAGGAGAATCGGTTCAGCAGAAGTAGTTGAAAAAACTGTCGCAAGATTTGAATCAAACAAACAAATGAATGAAGTTAAGCTTATTAAAACCGTTTAAAAAACAAAGGTTTGTTATTTTTTTCAAATTTATTTCGAGGCATTAGTTCGCTTTTCCGCTACTTCCTCATAATGCTCATAATGCCTCATAATGTACGTCCTATTTTATTAGAATGATACTTAAGAATAACATTAAAATAAAGAAAACCATACATAAAAAAGAAGAAGATTTTCGACATCAGGGAACCGCTACGCAATTGCACCGGTACGGATTCCGATAACAGAAGAAAAAAAACAAGGTTGTAGTAGACGATACAACAATTTATTAATTCTATGTAGACTGAGGTTTAGCTGCATGTTCTAGCAATCCAAATGAGTATCATTTCTCGGTCTGCAACCACTAAATTAGTTACTTCACTGCATTACCGCAACTAGATTGAAATGTAACAGAAAACTTGATTCTACTTTATTATTACTTCCACGAATGATCTAGATTCTCACAATTTATTGATTCGATCTAATGAGTATTTCAAAGCGAATGCAGCCTTCTTAAACTGTTAGTGCAGGCGTCATCATGATATACCGCTGTTGTGATATCAAAAACACTGATATCTAAAATAATACTACGATATAAGATCCGATGGCAGTGGCAGCGCGCTGAAAAGTATCTGATCTGGCCTTATACAAGGTTAGTCGGAAAGGGGGTACTAAGCCGAAAGGATGTTAAAGTACCCATAATAAGGGATAACTTTTGTTCTACAACTTTCCCCAAAACTAGATAGTTTAAGAGAAATAGCTTTTCAAAGTTTTCATAAAAAATATGCTAAAATCTATCTGTCCATAGCTATGATCAGCGGTTTTTACTATTTAGGTCATATTTGGGGCCACGGATTAGAAAATTAATTTTCTGAATTCATAACTAAAGCAGGTATGATATTTTTTTGAAAAAACTAAAATAAAAATCTTTTTACATGCCGAATTTTAAAATTGTCGAATTTTGAAATTTTAACACTTGCTTTAAAATAGTCATCAATGATACTTTATGTGGCCCGCGGCTCAGTACCCCCTTTCCGACTAACCTTGTATATTTGCAGACAGACCCCAAGTAGCAGAAAAATGCTCAAAACAAGGAGAGTGCTAGAAAACAGAGCCACGTTTTTGTGATTAACAGTGTTTCTGCCATCGGCCTCGTTGGTCTAGTGGTGGCAAGCGCGACTGCTGATCGTGAGGCCCTGGGTCCAATTCCCAGGTCGGGCAAACTGTTATTGGGTTTTCCGTGTGGGATTCCTCAGTAACAGCTCGGAGTTTGGATTTGTGTAGGCTCGCCCGTATTACATGGGACTTAAACATCACGATGAAAGGAGGGTGTTACTATACACCTCTGCCTAACCCTTCAGGGAATACAGGCGTGATGTTATGTTATGTTACTACGAAATAAGATCCGATGGCTATGGCTACGCGTTGAAAAGTATCTGGCCTGGCCTTACAAAGGTAGACAGAACCCAAGCAACAGAAAAATGCTCAAATCAAGGAGAGTGCCTGAAGATAGAGCCACGTATTTGCAGCAAAAGTAGGCTACCATTTATGTAGCGTATAGTACGACACAAATAAGAAGTCGCATCGTCAAACTTCATAAAACCGATCACTTCCGAACGGAGTGCGACTTCAAGATAACGAATGTTTATTAGTACTGTAGTAAAAAATTATGATAAAATAATGATGTAGTGACAAAAATCGAAAGGAGTAGGTATGCTTAGGTGGTTTGGTCATGTTGAGAGAATGAGTGAACGGCGATTAACAAAAGGAATTTATAAGGCGGATGTCAATGGAAACGCCGGTAGAGGACGTCCTAGAAGGACATACATCGATGTTATTGGTGACGTTCTCCACAAAGGTTAGGTGCGTAGTAATCTCAACCGGCGTACGTGTGTGACAAGATGTATGAATGTGGATGAAGCGAAAGGGTAAGGGTTGTAGTATGTGGCGTTCTATAGTTTCTGCCTACCCCCATTGGAAAAAGGCGTGAGTTTATGTAAGTATTATGTAGGTATGTAAAAAATGATCTTTACGCTGACGCAATAAGTGTGAGTTGAGCGAAAATGAGCGACTGTCATTGCTTGTTCGATCAAGTTTCCTGATATGACTTTTAAGTTGTGTCGTACTGTACAAAACTTTACAAAAGAGAGGCGAAATTTTTGCAAAAAGTTCCTATTTGCTGTATTTCTACCATCTCTTTATCTCCATCTGTTCGTGACTACAAAAAAGATTAAAACATGTTTGAGCACGTGACATTTCAAACTTGTGGAAATCCCGAGAGAAAGGTTAATATGTCTACATTATTTCAGTGTAATGTACGTACCAACAGATGAAGTCACGATTTAGAAAAGATGCAGTTTATATGAAGTTTCTATATAAAGTGAAATTTATATGATAAATGGCAGCATCCATACGATCATGCGGACCACCCGCGTAGTGGACGAAGTCATTTGTCACTTGAAAATCAATACCAGCTATTTATCATACAACAATTTACGCCTACAGTCCTATTACAAAGGTCGATTTTCCATAATCAAACAACTTTTGAACTGCACCACAAATTGGTCCAGAGATCACATCATAGCAAACATGGTCCATTAAATAAAATTGAAGAGATCAAATTGAAATTATGTAATTTGATTTCATTGACACTACATTTGTCAGTTCCAAATGTAATGTTTGAGGTTTAATTTGTTCTCTCATGTCTAAACGAACGCTATCGAACGAGGGGAAAATTTCTCCGAAAATTGAACTACGAATTTTCGGCTGATTGATCGCAAGTTTTCCAACCACGAAAGTGTTTCGGATCTGATTTTCGCGATTTGACATTTTGTCTTTCCTTCACCCTACTCCTAAATATTAATTGGCATCTCGTAGTGCATTGTTTGACAATATATTGATCGTTTATTTATAAGTTCGATGTTCGTCGTTGTTTCGTTTCGGCTCGACTGCTAAAAAGCGAATGAATACGGCTTCGATTTATACAAAGTTCGGTCAGATTCACCTAATGACGAACATTCGTTGGTAAGGAGTGTACGCTAAATTAGAATTGTTATTTTATATCGCTTATTAATTAAAATCCTGGGGGTAAAAGGGTATTGTTATGCAGTTTTAAGTGGATTTAAGTTTAAAAAAACTCTCCATGAAACTCTTACATTTTACTACGATACTACACTTCAGAGTACACTACTTAATACAAGATAATTTTCCTTTACCAGTAATACGATATTTATAACATAAGATCTATGCGCAAACTAAATTGTCACTAGAGTTCTCTAGAACAGATAATAAATCAACACCAACCGTCCTTGTAATGTTCAACACTAAAATATGATCCGGAAACAGAATAACGCACTGACGATTATTCAATCCTACGGTCGACTTGGACATTTTACCGTGAAAGTAATTTAAATCGATTTAAAATGGCCATCGCATTTTTAATCAAAACGCCATCAATTACTTCCAACAATGTTTATACGATATTAATTAATTACATACATTTATCAATGGGTATTTGAACGTGTAACATGATTGATAAATCCTATTATTTATTTATGATAGGAACTCAGAGAAAGCGGGCAGATTCAAAAATAATAAAACTATTAGAAACATCTATGCTAATATTATTAATGGATACAATCTTTTTTGTACAATAGAGGTATTTGGAACTATGACATTTTGCCAGAATGCCGTCGAAAAGACCCCTTCCCTTCCTTGAATCGCAGTTAGCAGCTTTGAATCGTAATCAATACCAGATCCAGACCCCTGTTTGACCTTGTAACACCCTAAGTCGATGTCCGAGCCTAACTTAGGGATGCCCTTTATTACTGTTGTGTAATATTTTTAATTTGACAGGAGCCATCTGCCGTTGCAGCTTTAGTCCGTGAAGTGGAATTAACATTAGCGGTTATCTTCGAATTCAAATGGGAAGAAAATTAGAGCATCATTTGAATAATGCATAGTAGGATGTTGCTCATTTCACAACATAACTCTTTAGACACCCACTAAAAGATCGGAGCTAGCTTTTTAGCCGCGATCTACAACAGAAAATTAAATGGAGAACAAAAAGTTCGTCTTTTGTTTCATTGTGATGACTAAAGGCTTATTTCCAAGGTGCAGGTTTCTTGAAGCAAGTCTCATGCTATCTTTGTCTTTCTCTCCGACAAAAACAAAGATAGCATGAGACTTGCGTCAAGAAACTTGCACCGTGTAAATGAGCCTTAATGACGAAACTTTATATATCCAACAGCAGCGATAGCCGAGCAGGTAAACGCTTACCTGCTGTACAAGAGAGTTTAAATTCGATCACGGCTCGCAACTCTGATTTTTCGAATTTATGTATAGAGCTGAATTTTTTAATCACTTGCGTTAATGGTAGAGGAAAACATTGTGAGAAAATCTGCACGCAGAAAAGTCTCCATGGTGTGTGAAGTCCGTCAACCCGCACTAGGTCAGCGAGGTGGACTAAAGCCTAAACTCTTTTCATTTTGAGAAGAGGCCCGTGCTCAGTAGTGGAACAGTAATGGGCTGATTATGCTATGACGCCAATTGGGGACGCCTAAGTCCAGCAGGGAACTGCGATAGGTTGAGTTCGTTAATTGGCTATTTCATTCATCAGTACGTAAAAGTTTTTCATTATTGCCTTCATAATTCTTGTTCTGATTTGCGTATAATTAATTTTAATTATCACAATTACAAGAACATTACGTGCGAAGTGATTCGGCTCCGATATTTATAAAATCAGTTATCGGCACAACGGGTGGCTGCTTCGAGAGCGTTCACTTTTCCTATGTGATGCAACACCTCTGATATATGCTTTGTTTGCCTGTGTCCTACTGGCTTGAGCGAGAGACTTGCTATAATAAAGCTATAATTATTTTTTTTGTAAGACAAACTGATGCTCTCCCGCCATTATTAAAGATTAATTCTGTTTATAGTAAATGATTGGCAAACGTTTATTACTAGTACACCTATTTATAAGTATCTAATACACCGACAGATTTCTGCCTAACCTCAGCAGTTTTTAGTAACACCATGTTTTTGCACTAAGAATAGATAAAATAGCCTATTCTTAAGTTAAGAAACTGATAGACACATACGGAGTATAGAGAAGTTTTTAATTATTTAAAATCATTTATCTAATTAATTACAGTCTATTGTTTAGCTAAATCTTTAGGAATTTACCCATCTAAAAAATATATATATGTTTGTTATTGTATAAGAGCCGTGTTACAATTTTGGTGTACAATAAAGTATATTCTATTCTATTCTATTCTATATCCAATATGCTCTCTTACTGCGACAAGTTAACATGTTTTCAGTGAAAATATCTATAGCAACGCTTTTAACTGGGACACAGGGGTTTGTTGAGTAAGCAGCCGCTGCCCCATTTCACATGAGCGCCGCTAACGTGATAAATGCAGTGCGCACGACCGTCAAAGCTTATCGCTTTCAATATGCCTATCAGTTTTGTACTTACTTTAAATTACAGTTGAATTTGTTGGTTTACTTCTTTTATTAAACTAAGGACATTGGGCACTTTTGTATGGACCAATTCCCCACAGCGGACAAGAATAAAACATAAAACACACACACACACACATATATTATAATAAAAGGTCCCTAGGTTATCACAGTCATCCTCCTAGCCATTTCCCAACTAAGTTGGGGTCGGCCCCCAGTCTAACCAGATGCGGCTCAGTACCTGTATTTTACACGGAGCGACTGCCATCAGACCTTCGCAACCCAGTAACGTGGCAATGTCGACATGCTTACATTAGACCGATTGTCAGACTTTCGGGCTTCTGACTTATGACATCCGGGACTGACGGTTTAACGTGCTCTCCGAGGTACGGAGGGGTCTCGATGTGTAACGAACGGTCGCCCATCCATGGACTTACCGCGGCAAGCGCAGCTTAACCTCGCAAATCGTATGGTCCTTGCGAATGGCAATTAGCCACGAGCCCCTCGAGATTATCTACCCTCTAGATTATTAATGATTGCAATATTGTGAGCGACAGGAATAATTAGAAAAAAAAGCCGATTTTGACGTTT
Source organism: Amphipyra berbera (assembly GCA_910594945.2). NCBI lineage: Eukaryota > Metazoa > Arthropoda > Insecta > Lepidoptera > Noctuidae > Amphipyra > Amphipyra berbera. The sequence continues at coordinate 7,726,621 of OU343122.1, read as the reverse complement.
TTTCAGGTAACGCATAGATTCACGAAACAAAAATAAGTTAAAATTAAAACTAGTCCGTACTTTAACCAATAATTTAACGCTGTTTTGGTTATTGTTCGGGAGACAATAAAAAGCGGGACGGATTGTGCCCAAATCAATGTCCTTTTGTCTGCAATTAAGAGTAAAAATAGCCTTCTCTCTATCTTTTTGTGGACATCGCAAGAGGTAATAATCATTATGAGCTGCGTTATGCAATAATGTGTCAACCCACACAAATATTAATTCTGTGTTAACGCCATCTAGTTATTGTTGTAGGTGTACACAACGCTTAAAAAAATGTTAACTGCATTAAGATTTTTTTGATAGACGGCGCTCTATTAAAGTTATTTATTTATTTATTTATATACACTTTATTGTACATAATAAGCACACCGGTAAGCGATAAAATGAACACAGATTGCAGGAACAAGTTACTGCAGTTCTGGGCATTTTTACAAGCATTGAGTAGACCTACCACAAAAACTAGATGACGTTAACACAAAATTCATATTTTGTGGGTTGACAGATTATTGCATAACACGGCCCATTTGTTTTGTAAACCGTGGCAATCATTATTATGGCAAGCAGAAGCAAAATGGTGCGTCCAGACCTGACGAACGCGCCGCTCGCGCGCAGCTCGCGAACGGCTCGCGAGCTGCGCGCGAGCGGCGCGCGGACCTTTGTACGAACATGAAATGCACGCGCGCAGCTCGCGAGCGGCTCGCGAACGGTTCGCGCGCTGCGCGCGAGCGGCGCATTCGCGGCGCGTTCGTCAGGTCTGGACGCACCATAAGAGGTAGTAAGAGGAAGATTTTTTGCAATAAATGTTTACCGTTACAAGACAATCAACTTGCATTTGACTGAACAACAGTGACTCATTTTAATTAGTAATTAAGTAGACCACCAAGTACCAAACTGAGAAATAATTAAACATTTTCCTGTAACAATATTTAATCTTGTTCTTCTAAGTAAACCGTACTTTATTATCTTCGAACATATTACAAATTAAAATTATTATAATCTATTGTACCGCTTACAGATTCGTTTGTGATATGACTTTTTGTAACAACACAAAAACGACCGCTACTAGGTACTACTGACAACTATCTCGCAGTCACTCCATCGATACGCTTTGCACGGCATATATTTCTGTGTAATCTAGAGCAGATACTATAAAGTGTCGAAGTAAAACAGCAATGTACTTGGTGCATAAAATAAGGTCAGCTACAAGCGTGCGTTTTTTGTTCTCCCCGTCACCGTCTACAAGCAGTCTAGTCGCTCAAAGTCAATGACAGGCCTACTTTCTCAGACGATTCGCGTCATATAACTTTTTGGCCGTTACTGTAACTGGACAATGGGATTGTTATTATGGAACGGACACTACAATTATCAGCTACCTCAATTTTGACTGTAGGTTAATTGTATCGCGAAGAAATGTTCCAGTTTTACTCGTGTGGCTGGACTGATATCACAATGGGGTTATATAAAGCTTGGTGTACATGTGCGTAATAAATCAAGCAACCTGGTTCCGATAAAGCTTTCACTGTTCGTTTTATCTGTGGATTATTGAGGTATTGTTTCATGACCTAAAATAGATGCGTATTATTAGTGCGACGCGACGGTAATACGCGTAACTGACTTTAGTCGGTTGCTGTTTTGTTCCAGTTTTAATGAGGAACGTTATATGTCAGCATCCATACATGTATTATATTAATTTAATAGAAAGAAGAATAAGTTAAGCCGACATTAGTCTCTCTTATTCTTCGTGCCTCGGAGAGCACGTTAAACAGTCGGTCCCGGGGGAAGTCAGAAGCTCTAAAGTCTGACAATCGGTCTAACCTTAGGATATCGGCATTGCCCAGTAGCTGGGTTGCGCAGATCTGATGGCAGTCGCTCTGTGTTAAATACTGGTATTCAGCCGCATCTGCATCTGGTTAGACTGGAAGCTAACTTTAACATAGTTGGGAAAAGGCTAGGAAGAACACACGACAATGACGGTTACGTTATTTATGTTTTGTTAGATTTTGTTGTTGTTTATTTATGTTTTGTTGAAACATAACATGCATTTGTTGACGACAACTCCATTAAAAACAAAAACAAATTTGGAAAACATTGGGGAAAACAACAATAGTTGCTTTTCTTCTTTTCAAATTGTTTTTTTTTCAGGGCTTGTTTGTTTTCCGGGCAAGGTTTTTTTTTCTGTTGGACTTTTTCTCGATTGTCCATGCGGATCGTTTCTAAGTAACTAGATAGTTATTGGCGAGACCTGATAGGTCTCCAGCCAATGGGGACGAACTAAAATTCTTAGCCTAAACTAACTACTACTCTAACATCATGACTACTAGCAACAACAGCATTAAGGGCGACCCCTAATGGGACTCAAACCTTGGCTTAGGGCGTTGCAGACGGGATGATTGGGAGGGAGACAGCTTATTAAGGGCTGAATGGACGGAGTGACTGCGGAGGCTGAAGAGCCGACCGACTCCGCGGCGGAAGAGCACGGTAGACCATGATGAGGTTTACGGATAATATGCCCCTTCTTCACGGCTCCTGGCTAATTATCAACAGCGCGGATCATACGATTTGCGAGGTTAAGCTGCGCTTGCCGCGGTCAGTCCGTGGATGGGTGACCGTTCGTTACAAAGGAGACTCCTCCATGCCTCGGAGAGCACGTTATATAGTCGGACCCGGGTGTCATATGAATACCTATAACAGTCGTTACGGGTAGTCAGAAGCCCTGTCTGAGAACTGGTCTAACCTTAGGATATCGGCATTGCCCAGTAACTGGGTTGCGGAGATCTGATGGCAGTCGCTCCGTGTAAAATACTGGTATTCAGCCGCATCTGGTTAGACCGGAAGCTGACCCCAACATAGTTGGGAAAAAGCTAGGCAGTACAGAACATCACGATCTTCTTCTTTTCGTATGGTTAGTGACTAACCTGGTGTCAGAGTTTATGCCGCCCATGGGCCTCTGACATGTTATCGAGAAATATCTCTAAGATAGATTTCCTCACGATGTTTTCCTTCACCGTTTTTAGGCAAGTGATAATTATATAATACGCACATGAATCCGAAAAGTCAGAGGTGCCGGTGCGTGCCTTGGGTTCGAAATCGAGACCTATGACTTGGCAGTCCGACGGTCACATCACTTGGATATTTAGGCTGTGATATTGCCATAATTACTACGTTCGGCTGACTGATTGGTCACCGCAATATGCTGGCGCAATATCAGACAATATCGGACCCTGTGCGCCGACAAGAAGAAAAACGCTATCAATATTGAAAATGCTACGCAATAAATAAGTACCTACTGATTGCCCTGTTCACATGAGTTCGAGTCTTTAATTAATATAAATACCGCCCATTGTGCATTTTTGTATTTAAATAGTTTTTTGTGTTATATTAACCTGGTGTACAATAAAGAGTATATAAATAATATAAATAATAAATAAATAAATAATACTATTTTCCGTTGGAAAATTGAGGAAGTTAAATCTATGTGTAGTGTGAACCGAGTTAATAACATTGATTTATTATAAATGTAAAGGTACGTATTTATTACCTAGGTTTTCATTATAAATAAGGTATATTTATCAATGAATAAGTCGGCAATTTAATGATGAAGTGTATTCAATCATTTTCGATCATAACTTTTATTTGTAACTATTAGGGTCATATCATTTCTAGCATCAACAGCAAACTTTGGTCAGGTGGAAGTCATTTAATGGAAGATAATTCTACTAAATGTAAGGAGGTGACAGGAAATTGCTGCGGTCGTAGTATGTTGATATTAGTAAATACGCTGCTGCCTATTTTCTTGACAGTACAAGTCTCCTTTAATGGTCGATTTCTATAATTTACGGAGCGTTATTGGGTAAAATGTGTGACTCTTGTATCTTTACTAATAATTAAGTAAAATCCTCATAGCTTTGCATAGTAGACCCTCCCATATGGATGTAGCTATCACAGGTAAAATTAGCTCACGGGGTGTCCTGCGTAAGCGACGAAGGCGACAAACGCGATCAAGACAACGGCATTCCCTACTAGCGGCCTATGTACCGAGACGCGACGTAACGCGTATTTGTTCCACGTCGTGTTGCGTCGTGTCGCACCGCGTCGCGTTTGTCGCTTACGCAGGACACCCCGTTACGAGTCTATTTAGACGCCCAGTTTGACAATAAAAAATAAAACGATTGGTTTTTGATTATAGGAACCGGGCATAAGACACCCGCTGGTATGATAAACCTTTACCATGATCCGCATAGCTGGTGGAGTAATGTCAAAAATTTTCATCAATCCAGAAATCTTGGATTAAGATCAGGTAAAATATCGGCTGTGTGTCAGATCATTCTAATACGGTTGTTTTCAATAACCTATCCATCGGTGGTTTGCCTTACTAGAGATAGGAATTTGACATTACATCTATGGAGCTCTGTGCTCTGTTTAGTAGAGCAAATTGTCTATAGATAATTTATTGTTTTTTTTTTTTTTAAACTTTGCCCCTCACTAGGATTTCTCCTGTATCGTGGGTGCGTTTACAGACACAAATCTTCACATGCACAAACATCCAGACCCGGAACAACTATCTGTAGGCCATACAAATATTTGTTCCGTGCGGGAATCGAACCCACGACCCGTTAGCGCACAAACCGATCGCTCAGCCACTGCACCAAACGTGTCGTCAAAATGTGTTGTTTTGTGTATGTGGCAAAATGGCCGTTGATCGAGTAAAAACTGTTTACTAGAGTGCATTGAAAGAGCCTCCACGAGTGAATACAACGTATTACAAAAATACCCCTAAGGCCAAAAGGGGGTTAAAAGGTCCCTTGTAAAGACGACACGTTTGGTGCAGTGGCTGAGCGATCGGCTTCTGCGCTACGGGTCGTGGGTTCGATTCCCGCACGGAACAAATATTTGTATGGCCTTCAGATAGTTGTTCCAAGACTAGATGTTTGTGCGTGTGAAGATTTGTGTTTGTAAACGCACCCACGATACAGGAGAAATCCTAGTGTGGGGCAACGTTTAAAAAAAAAAAAAAAGAGTCTATTGGCAATATTAGAAAACCGTAGCATGACCCAAAAAAAGAAAATAATTTGGATAAAACATAAAATAATCATCATTGAAACGCAACCCTGAAAACAAAACTAAAGAGTAGACTATCCAGAAAAATATTTACATTCTTACCTAATCTCCTCTGAGAGGTAAATGACAAAAAGCATAAAATACTACTTGATTATTTACATTTTTCATGGGGAACACGTTGTATATTTTAGTACGTCCGGCGCACCCTTGGCAGTCGGCCCCGCTGACTAACTTTGCTGACCGGCTAACCTTTTCACCACAGCATACGCTATTCTCATCAGCTCGTGCCGACACGAGAGACGAAGTCTGACTACTGGGATGATCTTCTTCTTTACGTGTGGTTAGTGACTAACCTGGTGTTAGAGTTTATGCCGCCCTTGGGCCTCTGACTTGGCTTCACATGCCGTCAAGAAATATCTTTCGGGCATGCCGGTTTCCTCATGATGTTTTCCTTCACCGTTTTTAAGCAAGTGATAATTACACAATACGCACATGAATCCGAAAAGTCAGAGGTGCGTACCTTGGTTTTGAACTCGAGACCTATGACTTGGCAGTCTGACGGTCACACCACTAGGCTATCACTGCTGTGTGGGATGATAAGCTGCTGATTGTTGACATAATACACAATATACCGAACTGTTTTACCCTCAATTGTAACAAACTAACAAGTGACCTCAATATGATAACGCGTTACAGGTGGTTGACCTCGTTTCATCAAGTACTGATAACCCTACATACGAGCCCAATAAAGTAATGTTATATTGAGTGAACTTTTATGTATGTAAATAATAAATTATGTTATTTACAGGGCCAACAAAGAATAAATTCAGCATGTCATGGTCAGCAGCTGTGTGGAAGAGAGGTAAGCCCATTGTATGATGACTCACCTATTTATATATTTTTTCTTTGTATCGTATTTTCCTAGCCTTTTCCCAACTATGTTGGGGTCAGCTTCCAGTCTAACCAGATGCGGCTGAATACCAATATTTTACACGGAGCGACTGCCGTCAGACCTCCGCAACTCAGTTACGGGGCAATGCCGATACTCTAAAACTTTCGAGTTTCTGACTACTCGTAACGACAGTCATAGGTATTCGTATGACACCCGGGACCGACGGTTTAACGTGCTTTCCGAGGCACGGAGGAGTCTCGATGTGTAACGAATGGTCATATCCACGGACTGACCGCGGCAAGCGCAGCTTAATCCCGCAAATCGTATAATCCGCGTGCTTGGTAATTAGCCACGAACCCTTGTTTTTCTTTAATATAGTTCAATAAATAAATATTATATTACAGAAATGACCATACGCGTCTTTCATAGGTACATTAACAATAATATAATGATTGATTAATCACCGACAGGACTATTGTTGCCAATAAGCCTGACATAGTGGTGATAGATCGATCAGAGCGCCTCACAATGATTGTTGATATCACTGTCCCGCATGACGAGAACCTGGTGAAAGCCGAGAAAGATAAAGAAATTAAGTATCAAAACTTGGCACACGAGGTTGTCGACATGTGGGAGGTTGACTCAGCAGTCATTGTGCCGATAGTCGTTACGGCCAATGGCTTAATAGCCAAGAGCCTCGACCAACACCTGATGAGGCTCTCGTTGGGCAGCTGGGTCAAGGGCCTGATACAGAAAGCGGTACTTCTGGACACGGCACGTATTGTCAGGAAGTTCCTCTCTCTGAGGCCCTGACCACCGGTAGCTTGGACCCTGTTCCCATACCGGTGGGCTACTATTTTTCATATTTTTAAATGTTTTTTTATATTTTTTGTAGAAATATTTAAAAATATAATTTATATGTATATAGAATGAATAAACGAATATAATGATTAAATAAATATCTATCAAGCACGCAGACGCTACGTAAGTACGCTCGAGCACATCAATGTTTAGTACACAAACATTCTCAAACTTAAGTCAACCAATTTATCAGGCTGTTTGCTTGTTTTATTGAATAGTACATTGTTATAGTTTATGTGAACACTTATTGCATCGACGATACCTCGAAAATCTTCGCGTTCCAGTTTTGAAGTAGAACTCTAAAATGGTTAAATTCATTTATCGAGCACGTTAATTGATATCGAAGCGCGCGATACCAATACAATTGTATTTCCGAGTGCAATGACTTACACAAACTACGTGCATCAGGTCAGCCACTAATTTAGTACAGTTTAATGTAAATATACGCAGGATACGATTTAGAAATCGGGTTGCTTGGCATTTACCTCATAACAGTAATTATCATTTACGATAGAAACGCAATTTCCTTTTTACGCTTCAGGCTCTGTGGGGCGTTTTATGACCGCGCAAAACTTGAAGAACATGATTTTAAGCACTTCTCATATATCTGTGGACGGCCGTTACGGCCTACGAGTTTTTTTTTACGAACAACAGCACATAAAACTGATGAGAGATATCGATGGTTTAAAAATGGCTGTTAATTATATTTAGAGTAGACTAGTTATTGCTCGCGAGTTTGTTAGTGTTGGATTGCTTTGTATAGGACTTCAAGGTATATAATCATTATCAATCAATCAATCAAGGTATAGGACGTATATTCTACAAGACTGCCATATTGTTCTAGTGGTTGCAAGCGCGACTGCTGAGCATGGGGTCCTGGGTTCGAGCCCCAGGTCGGGCAGTGTTATTGAGTTTTTCCATTAGGAATCTCTCAGTAGCAGCCCGGAGTCTGGATTTGTGCCCGGTTAGTGGCAATAGGCTCGTTCTCTATTACATGGATTTACACATGACTCGAAACAAGGGTGTACTAAAAACACCTCTGCCGAACCCTTCAGGGAATACAAGGCGTGATGTTATGTTATGTTATTCTACAAGTTTCAGTCAATGTTTCCCTTTATCGTTTACACTGAAAACAAGTCGTGATACTAGTTGTAAACAAGTTTTTTAGAAGTCTTATACTGTAGAGATGAAGTTGTATCTTAAGTTTTATTCAACCGATTAGATGAAACATTTTTTAAATTTAAGTCAAACGACAGTAACGCTTAAGTTCCATCGAAATCCATCCAGCCGTTTTCATGTGATGCATCAAGAAACAGACCGCCAAACAGTGAAAAGTTTTTATTTTGACTTGTACACAACCTTTGATTTAAAATTAAAACAAAACACAACATACAAACGTAACCTCCAACTAACTTTATAAGTATTTATTAAAAAGTAGCGATAGGAAAAAAAATACAAATAAAATCAATTTGTTTGATGAAATGGTTTCAGAATAAATCAGCATGATAATTACGCGAAAGTTCTACGTTCCGTGTTTAAATCGTAGGCTTGGTTGATAAGGATGCAGTCAAGGATGTCATGTCGTCAGGTGGCACGTGTCTGCTGTCCCGTGTTCCTGCGTCGTGGCGGAACACTTCTAATTGTGTCCTGGACGCAAGGTCGCCGCCGACGACCGCTAACTATATCAATACGAAGATTGCTGGTAAAATGCGGGTGCGCACTGTGTAGTGTCGGCAGAAAAAATCAGAATGCCGATTAAAAAAAATGTTAATAGAACTAAATACTTGTGGTTCGTAGAATACAGAACGTTACAGCTAGTTCACACAGAAACTGTTTACAGAATCCGTTTTTGTGGATCCGTTTTTATTTTGGTTAGCCTGTAGTTTAATGAGCGAGTTCACATACACGACAGTATTCCGAATTCAGTAAAAAATACTGGATCCGTTATTTTTATCGTATCCTGTCTGCCAGATGCGACGCAGCTGCCATTTGTTTAACTGATCCGTCGGCACAGATGTGAACAAGACATCCAGCGCTGACGGATCCGTTAAAACGGATCCGCTGTGTAAACGGGCGATTACGGGATTATTTCAGGACAGCTATATCCTTGTATCACCGCTGGTGAATAGATCGCTTAATTGTTATTAATTTTGAGGAGGACGGAGGACTCTGTCTCTCTGCCTACCTGTAATTGCAGCGGTCTATGAGAAGGCACCCTTTTTAACAGTGAACATCTGCAGAATAATATGATTATAACCTAGCATAACATCACACCTGTATTCTCCGAAGGGTTGGGCAGAGGTGTATAGTAACACCCTCATTTCGCTGTTATGTTTAAGTCTCATGTAATAGGGCGCAAACCTATTGCCATAAACCGGGCACAAATCCAAACTCCGGGCTGCTACTGAGGAATTCCACTCGGAAAAACCCAATTACACTGCCCGACCCGGGGATCGAACCCAGGAACACATGTTTCAAATGTGCAAATATTTTATAATGCTACTTAATCATGCTTAGATTAAGTGGTTTTGAGTGTACGAGTACGGCGTGAGTGTTGTCAGTGATTGGTAATCATGTCTTTATTATGGTTGCAACATACCTAATCAAAAAATTAACATAAGTAACCGTTACGCCCTTAATCCTCGCGGGATTTATTAGTTCCCTTTATACAGGGAGCAAGAGTATTTATCAGCACATTTAAATTCCCCTGTATAAGTTTTTGTTGGCGTTTAGAACCCATTTTTTTAAAAACTATCCTGAGGCTCTAATATTTTTGACTATCCTATTTTGTTACTATAAGTAATCCGGGACGTTGATGGACAAAAAGGTCGGTTACCCGATCAACAAACCATTGCATACGTTGAATCGAAACAAAATATTTGTATGTATTTGTTAAACTAGTAATAATAATACACGGTTTGACACCTAAACTACAACTTTTCCTTTTATTAGCCATAAGCAGAGAAATGAGTTGTTTCAGTGATCGAAGGTTATGAACTAAGTAACCTTACGTTGAATGTTAAGTACTATTATGTGCATGGCTTCGATCGATAGTTAACTTAAACATCACCATTACACCTTCGATCCCAAAGGGTGTACAAGTACAATTTCATATTACCCATTCGGTGATGACGTCATTTAAGTCCCATGTGATAAAGGGCTAGCCCATTGCTAAATACTGGGCACAGTTCCCATCGGAATTACAATATAAAAATTAAAATTCTGTTTACAACAACAAAATTGCACTGTCATAGGAGAATGTGTAAGTTGCTCTACTTGTCCAACACTAACGAGACCAATGTCAGCACTCCGTTCTTGTATTTTTTCTGTGTTTAACTAAGTTTCTTACAAAAAACACTCTCAAAAGTTATATATTGTTTTATAGAAAAATTAATAAAAAAAAGATAAAAAAATTGAATATCTAAAAATAAAACTAATTTGCAGTTTTTTTGCCATCAGTATACGACGAGACGGACTCCCAGTTTAATTTGGCTACACGTATGAAGATTGATTGCGCCCACCCTGGGATTATTTTGTCAACACAACAAACCGTCCTTCTGCTGTGACGGTGCACTGGTCATCGTCAGGACGTCCTTAATTTTGCAGCCAGTTCGCAAGGAAATAACATTTTGAATCAGACACTTTTATTGTTGTCGATTACATGACTTTCCTTACGGTAGCATCGACACCTATTATTTTTATCATTTATTTAACCTCGATCACGACGTTATGATTTATTGGTCGTAAAAAATGTAGGGGTAGAGAACTAGACAAATTGACTTTTACGATATTTTTGAAATGTTTTGAATATTAAACAGGCAATTAGGTATAGTCACGACAAGAGAGAAGTATAAATATCTATGTTCCTTCAGTTTTAAGTGAAAGCAGTTCTAATTAACAAGCGTATCACGTAGTTGTGCAGATATACGGTTAAGAACTTTCCGTTATGTTCCCGCTTTCAGTGCGGCCGCAAAACTGTGTAAGTTGTACGGGTTTGTGTTGTACAAGACGAGACATATCTTAAAATGTATCACCAAGAACAACGCTGTTTGAGTCGTGAATTTAGTTTATTTATGTAGCGATGTTGAATATAGGAATAATATCGAATATTAAATGTTATATGTTGTGTAGTATGTATAGTAGTTGAGGGGCTTTATTTTGCGAGGTTAAGCTGCGCTTGCTGCGGTCAGTCTGTGGATGGATGACCGTTCGTTACACATCGAGACCCCTCCGTGCCTCGGAGAGTACGTTAAACAGTCGGTCCCAGGTGACATATGAATACCTACGACAGTCGTTATGGAAAGTCAGAAGCCCGAAAGTCTGACAACCGGTCTAATTTAGGATATCGGCATTGCCCTGTAACTGGGTTTCGGTCTGATGGCAGTCGCTCCGTGTAAAATACTGGTATTCAGCTGCATCTGATTAGACTGGAAGCTGACCCCAACATAGTTGGGAAAAGGCTAGGCAGAACGATATTGTGTAGGTCGTGCCTATCACACGTCTTAATAGAATTCATTAGGATTATATAACTACACTCAGGAGCAATGAATCCGGTTCATCAACATAAACAAAACTATATTAAAATGTTAAACAATGTTTTCAGAGATATTAAAGTCTAATTGTTGGTGACCCGGATTCATTACCCCCGAGTGTATATCAAAATTGAAATTTTATTAGAATGTCGTCGCTGCAAAATCCGCTATGCGAAAAAACCCAACTTTACAGAAAAACCAAAAAACTGTTTTTTTCCCAAACTGATAACAACATTTTAAAACTTAGTATGCAGAAAATTAGTATTTATGTCTAGACATCTTAAAATATTCTTTTTTTGCTTTTTTCTACGATATAACAGGTGCTAGGATTTTTTTTAAGTGAATTTGGTCACATAGCGTGTTTTTTTTTGGGTCGTAAATACCGCTATATAAATTTTCGCCACATGACGGATTTATACTTCTACTAGAAACTACTAATTTTCATTGTTGGTCTTCCTAGAACACTTAGCGGATTTTCCACACTATTTTAAAATAATAAACCCGCTGTGTCATATTGTAGGGCAATTCTAAGGGGCACGCATTGAAATAAAAATACGTTGTGTCTCTTTGCACACATAGAGGATTTTTCAAGCCGTTTTTGGCCAAAGTTACATAGCTGATATCACAATCTCCTTAACCAAATAAATGATTAGAAAACGGATTTCACAGGCCTACGTGGCTTGAGAAGTATTATAAAATAGCATCAAAAACCGAAATTTAAAAAATACATAGCGGATTTTGCAAGCGCAGCGACGATGTGCTAATCAAGTGCCCTTTTTCATATCTAAATAATATTATCATAAGTTTAATCTGTGCCCGACAGGGTCCATAATTGATTCGATGTTTAACATACCAACTGTTATTATTATATGTACACATTATGGAATGCAATAAAGTATTGAGTATTGAGTAGTATTATCTGTAATACAACAATATAATTATGCCCGTGTTGTATTTACTGAACGCAGAAGGATATCCTTATCCTAATAAAACGAGATGACTTTGTTCCTGTTCAAGTGTCCACTAACGTGACATTGTTTGTAAAGCTACCGGTTAATGTACTGAAAATTTATATAAGTACCTACGCAGTAACATTACCTACATGTATGAATGATATAGAAAAATATTACAGCTAGTTCACATAGAAACTGTACACAGGACCCATTTTAGCGGATCCGTTTTATTTTGGTGATGGCGGCTGTAGTTTTATGAGCGAGTTCACATACACGACAGTATTCCAAATCCAGTAAAAAATACTGGATACGTTATTTTTATCGTATACTGCCTACCAGATGCGACGCAGCTGCTATTTGTTTAACTGATCCGGTAGTACAGATGTGAACAACACATCCAGTACCGACGGATCCGTTAAAACAGATCCGCTGTGTGAACAGGCTCTCATGGTTTCGATACGAGACCGAATTTCAGTCTTGAAACAGCATTTTTTTCGACAAAGAATGGATAGTGACGTTTTTTTACGTGTCTGTTCGTTTATCTGTTTAGTTAGTCTAAATATTGGATATAAGCATTCCTGGAGAATAGGTAGATACACCGAAATTCTTGTAGGTACCTACCACAATCACTGTACATAGTCAATCGCAGTCCAGAACTGGACAAAGGATAGGTTATCTAGGATCCTCTTTTTATCACCACTCAGTGTCGTTTACCCCTGATTGCCATGTTTAAGAACATAGTCATCATTGTTGTGTTTACTGCCTAGCGGTTTGCCGACTATGTTAAAGTTGGCTTCCAGTCTAACCAGATGCGACTGAATACTATTATTTTATAGGAAGCGACTGCTATCAGACCTCCGCAATCCAATTACTGGGCAGTGCCAATATCTTAATTTTAGACCAGCTGTTAGATTTTCGGGGTTCTGACTACTTGTAACGACTCTTACTCGACTCTCGACGAGTATTCGTAAGACACTTATTAAACTTGCTCTTTGAGGAGTGCGAAACCAAGACTACGGAGTCGTCTCGAAGTGTAACGAATGGTCACCCTTCCAGTGGAGAGAGTATTGGCTGTTCGTTGCCGGGAATCATATAGTGCAAACATAGTACCTATTTAGTAAATTATTTTGCATAAATTATTTTGCAAGTGACAACAATTATTATCGAGCCACCCGTAACCACTTACCACCCATGCGGTTAACGGATCCTCGCTTATCAAGGACAAGCGATAAGTAACTGTGAAGGGCATTCAACAGAATTGAATAACTGCGAGTTCATTGTGTAGGACAAATTGATTCAGAATCCTACGTGTTATTGCAACCACAGAGTAGTTGAATATGAAGTGATAATTTGTGGACGAACGGCGCATTCGGTACATGCACTACGCTCCTATTTTCCTACAACATTCACATCATCAAATGTAAATACGGCTCTCACAACAGCTAAGACAACCCTCCTAACTACCGCTACGATGTATGGACAGGAGGGGTATTGCCAAAATTCAGCATTTAGAATCCGGATTGATGATTGCAGCATGTTGTCTCGTCGATAACACCGGTAGATAACACATTGTATGACAGACACGTTAGTCAGGCATTGACAAACTTTCCTATTAATTTTTACCCTCAGGCACAAGTGACGTCAGGGTGGTGGGACCTCTATAGAGACGCTAACTACTGTCACACAGGTTTAACGAGTTTGATTCTACAAAAAAATACGCGTAAGTATTATCACTCCATATCTACTTCTTACTCCATGTTTTCCTCCCACAGAACCCGGTTTGATTGCGATTTACAAGTAAACTGCGTTATAGAATCTGAAAGGATTGCTGTTTTGAGGCCTACTATCAGATCTTGTATTCCGTGCTATGAAATATAATTGAGTACTTACGGTTAAACCACAATAACGCGCATTTGAAGTTAGTGAATAATGGTTGTATTAATTTACAATCCAGTATTTTTGATGTAATCGTAGTGTCAAATGTCCTTGGTGTTACATTGGTCTCTCTCATAATAAACTATTTTACAAAGCCAATGAGATAATTCCTTCGATTGTTGAGCAAATCGATGATCGCAACGAGCTATTATCAGTATCTATTAAAGTGAACATTGCTGCCCATCTTCTGATGACAACATGTATTGTTTTATATGCCTTGATATTCTTTTGGTCATGAATACCATTTGAGTCTTCGAGACAATTTGTAAAGATCCAATCAATTCCATTATAAACAAAGTTGCATCAACACCACGCAAAATTCCATTCACCATTGCAGTTTCCCCAAATCGCTGGAATCTAACCCGGATTCGTACATATTCCGCACTTTGATAGGCCTCAAGTTCATGGTCCAAGGCCCTACGCCTACGAGTCTGTTCATTGTCACCGAAACTGACATCCTGATATCTGTATGAAAATTCCTAATCTAATAATGTTCTCATTCAAACCCGAATTTAGCTTCGCTCTTCGTACTTTAGTAGGCCTCAAGTTCGTCGTGCCAAGGCCCTCGCCCACGAGTCCACGGCTCGGTCTGAGTCGTATGTCGCATTTGTTGTCGCCGACATCCGGTGATTTACAGCGTCATCATAATAGCGTCGTGTGCCATTTCCTCCTGGCTTATAGGCGTATATTCCTGAATCTTTAATTGTGATGTTACGGCTGTTATTCGCTTGCGACATTATTTCATTCATAATTTTGATATGAATGATATTAAGCGAAGTGATGTGGTCCTTCTTTGAATCTAAGAAGTTATGAGCTAAACATGTTTTTTCCAATATTGCTTTATATAATATTGTTTTCGTTTCTCGCTTTTAGTACCTAATATTCGTTGCTGAACACGGATCTATCTTGGGGTGGATAAATGACTTATGGAAATCGTGCATTTTTAATTTTTCCATAAGTTATATTAGCGACGATATTTTAGTACGACCAGCGCTGGGCAGTCAGACCCACAACTAACCTTGCTGACTGGCTAATCTTTGTACCACGGCCTAAGGCATATTCTCATATAGCTCGTGGCGACACGACAGAAGAAGCGGAGTTCGCAGTAGCTAGCAACAGACCACAGGAGGCTAAAACACTCCTAATCTGAAATAAGCATCAGTTGAGAGTTCTGTTTACGAATTTAGGTGAGGACTGTGAGGAGGCCATAGGTCATGCTCCTAGCAAGATAAGCACGGGTATTATTAACATTTTTGACCAACGTTCATTAAGGAATATGACAACGATAAGACGTAAATAGATTTGGTAAATTACCCAAGTTACGTTTAGTATGTTCTCAAAACAGTTAATTCTAGTTGTAAGGTACCTTGTTAGGTAGCTCTTTTCCATTTCGTGTCATAGATAAGAGCTTTCAAGTAATTCACGTGCAGCTGTTTCGTTTGTCTTTTACGATAAGATTGCGTTTGGGGTTTTTAAGGTAGGTACCTAATCGTAAATTCGAGGACAATGGAAATTGCTGATAAAGAATGCTTCGAATAGTCGTTTGGGCTTCTGGTCGATTGTTGAAAGATGTACTTACAGAGTTCATGGGAAGCTTTTTAATGTTTTACTGCGATGTGAATTTGCCACCATTTTGTGAAACACATTTTTGCTTCAAGGTATATGAACTACTAGCTGTGTCCTTACGGCTCCGCCCGTAGCCTATGTTTCTTAGTGATAATGTAGCTTTCTAACGGCAAAAGATTTTTTGAAATCGGTCCAGTGGTTTTTTTTAAGTTTATTCGTTACATACAAAAATACAAATCTTTCCTCTTTATAATATTAGTATAGATAAAATGTAGTGTGTGGATCAGAAGATTATGAATGAATCGTTCAATAACCTGATATTTCAATATTACAGAATTGCCTATTTGCATGTTATTAAGATATAAGATATCGTAAACATTGAACAGGAAATCCTTAAAATTATTTCAACAAAATCAACTCGTACAGTCAAAACAAGCTAACAAACTTGCAAGCCAGCCGCAAGAGTAAATAGTTAATTAGTAGCAGCTATCATAGCACTAAATCAACTGGACCGTTCAAACGTGGATTGGTTTCCCAACAGCACCTGCGATTCTGTAAGAAACTCACCTCTATCTCGACTGTCTACTCGACACTTACCCTGTCCCAGTGTAGCTAACAAAACTACGCGCTATTGGTTATGCTGTGTATTATCCTTGCGTACAGTACGTGCTTCTATTATACTGTGACATTATCGACGTCGAGTTGGCCGTCGAGATTGAAGTGAGATTCTCACAGAATCTCACCAGGTCATTTATTAATCCTATTTTGGTAAGCAGTAAGCTGAACGTGCTCAGTACATTGTTAACGTTTCCCTATACTATAGAAAGTTAGTAGTTGAATATAATTATTAATTACGGAGACATCCATGGATGTGATGTGAATGTAGGGAATTTTAATGATGTTGATTTAAAATATTAATCGTTAGGGACGCGTTTTGAAATGTAAATATGGTGTGGAAGATTTATTTGTTGTTAGACTCCAAATCATGCCATAACATTTTTGATCGGTTCTTGATAATAATACAGTATGTTAACTAACGAAGAGGACATTCCCGTTAACCAGCAATAGTATAGTGTCCATGCATCGTAAAAAAAGTAAACATTGAAAAAAATGATTTTATATTTTTTAATAGTAAAATATTCACAAAAAATATTAAATTAATACGTAAAAAAAACACTGTACCCGCACACTTGTCTGTCAACGTGGAAGTAGGGCAATGACGCAATTAATTAATTAATTTTTGTTTAATTTATTTAATTATTTTAAATTATTTATTAATTTTAATTAATTAATTTTTTTATACTTATTTTTCTACGCTGATATTTTTATTTGAAACTATTAATGTTATATAATATTGCATAATTGTGTTTTGTTTTGACGCGACTGTCATGTCTTGTTATGAAATGCAATTCTAGTTACATATTTAATAACAATGTTTGTATTTATATTTGGCACAACACACTACACAGTATTTTAACTTGATTTTATACACCGCTTAGTACCTATTTTAAGATAGTTAAATACTCACGGTACGACTGGTTCTCTCTGGTGCTTTCGTTACGTCGCTCGAACGAAGGTTGTTGCTGAAAATCAGCGCTGTTGGCGTTAGGTTCGTCCGAAGCCTCAGCATAATGCTGAGCAATGACCTAAATTTTCACGCACCATGCGACGCACAAATTCAACATGTTTATATGTTTGTATTGTTTGTATTTGCTTATTGTCACTTAGTTTTATGATGCATGAGGATTTATGGTTATGGTAGCCCGTGCACCATAGACTAAATAATAGTAACCATAGATTATTTTATTTTTTTTGTGTGTTTGGGTTACCGTGTTGTTTAATATAATAGGTTTAAATATAAGTGTTAATTTTTAAGAAACATTATATTTTTAATTTTAAGGATCCGTATGCGTCCGCGTGGGCGGAAAATAAATACTTTTTCTTTCTTTCTTTCTTTCTTTCTTTCTTATACAGTGGAGTTCGCTTATAGCGACAACAAAGGGACGGCGATACTTGGTCGTACTAAACGGACGTCGTTATAAGCGTCATCAAATACCAGATAAGAAAACCTAACTAAAGGGTGTTCTTAAGTCGCTATAAGCGGTTAATCGTTATAAGCGAAGTCGTAATAATCGGATTCCACTGTAGATCAACGAGTTTAAGGGAACGCCTTCTGTTATTTAACATACTGTATAATTATAATCATTGTTTTCCTACAGGTACTTTCTGGTATTTTGTGCTACAATCTCTACCTACATCCAGTTTCGGAAGACTGATCAGTTTAATCTGTTGTCAAATCTCATGTCAACCGCTGTAATTGGTTGACATAATACCTACTAACGACCAATCACATCACTTGACATGGACATTTGACAGTTGATTAGTTTTTTTTTTGCGTTGATCTGCCTTTCAGAAACCGGGGTTTTGTAAATAACTTGAAGAATGCTTTAAATCGTATAAAAGTTATAACACGATTTTTTTCTCTTTTATTACAATAAAACTAAGTATCTACAGATAACTACTTAGTTTTAAGTTCTTAACTATTTCATAATGCCCTAGGCAGTTTATATTAAGCGTTTGTTCATGATAACTATATTTTTTTTATCATCCAATTAATTTATATTATAAACGTATAGTTATCTCATAAACAGTACAGTAATAACAATTACCAAGATTGTTAGATGTAGCAATTATGTTTAAGTGGCTTTCACCGATCGGTCTCAAGTTCGATTACGCGCTAAATTCTATTACCTAGTTAATCCGTTAATCGTAAAGTACTAGCGTGTAACGAATACGGTCATACTTTCACTTCATTAGATGGGAATTATGGAAATGCGGCGTATCACGTGTGCGCGTGCGCATGTTGATGAAATTTAAAGGGAACTGCGACTATCCACGGGTCGGTCAAAGTGTTATTGGGTTTTTCCATTAGGAATTTCTCAGTGCAGCCTGGAGTCTGGATTTGTGCCCGGTTGGTGGCATTACGCTCGCCCCCTATTACATGGGACTCAAACATAACTGGCGAAACGAGGGTGTCTTTTAATGTTCTTTTAATGCATATTTACGAAGTGTAGACGGTTCGTAGACTTTATATAGTTTGCATTTCCGGGGGCTCGTGGCTAATTACTAACCGTTAAGTTGCACTTGCCGCGGTCAGTCTGTGGATGGGTGACCGTTCGTTATACATCGAGACCCCTCCGTGCCTCGGTGAGCACGTTAAACAGTCGGTCCCGGGTGGCATACGAATACCTATGATAGTCGTTACGGGAAGTCAGAAGCCCGAAAGTCTGACAACCGGTCTAGCCTTAGGATATCGGCATTGCCTCGTAACTGAGTTGCGGATGTCTGATGGCAGTCGCTCCGTGTAAAATACTGGTATTCAGCCGCATCTGGTTAGACTAAAGCTGTCACCAACACAAAGCGCCGACCCTAGACCTTGATCAGGGTAGATCGAGTTCGTCTTTCGACGACCTTTGGTCGACGCTTTCACATCACATAAATTGTACTTTAGTTTATCTTTACATAGTATAACACAAAGTCGCTTCCGCCGTCTGTACGCTTAGATCCAGGGGCGTAGCTACCGCCGTATCTGCCGTCAATTATACGGGGCCCCCGGGCCACGGGGGCCCCCAACGTGCGTAAGCAAAAATTAATAAAAACTGTCAGACCTGTCACTATTGTCCATAGAGGCAGAAACTTTAGAAAAACTAAAGTCATCATCAGTTATAAATGATTTAATAAATCAGCTTTCCGAAAAAAAAGGCAAGGAGAGTGTATATTTAATTTGAATTGTTTGTAAAAATTTTGGAAATAGTGACAGATAGATAATTATGATGAATAAATATTTCTTTTAATTTTATGCAAACATTTTTTTTTCTTTTGTGAGAAATCTTTACCCTTCCTAAGGGCCCCCAAACATTTTTTTATACGGGGCCTCGCCAAGGCACGCTACGCCACTGCTTAGATCTTTTAAACTACGCAACGCATTTCAATACAGTTTTCAGCAATAGATAGAGTGATTCAAGAGGAAGGTTAATATGCCCCACATTAGTATCTACATTGCACCCGTGCGAAATCGGGACGGGTCGCTAGTGTCTAATAAATAAAAATTACAAACTTTTTAAACATCAACTTTTGGCGCCTCTTTCCACCTGGCGCCTAGAGCGACCCCTCCTGTTGCAGGGTCGGCGCTGCCAACATAGTTGTAATAAGGCTAGGCAGAACAGAGCTTAGGAGGACAAAAATTAACATAATTTTTACGCTTGGTCGGCAGATCGGTTAACATTGTACGATATTGTTGTACTTACTGCTGGCGTTGATCCCGGTTCGCAATACAAGTTTTGTAAACATATACAAGGTTAGTCGGAAAGGGGGTACTAAGCCGCGGGCCACTTAAAGTAGGTATCTTTGATGACTATTTTAAAGAAAGTGTTAAAATTTCAAAATTCGATCATTTTTATTATTTTTATTTTAGTTTTTTCTAATAAAAATCATTCCTGCTTTAGTTATGAATTCAGAAAATTAAGTCTCTAATCCGTGACCCCAAATATTATGACCTTAATAGTAAACACAGCTGATCATAGCTATGGACAGATAGATTTTAGCATATTTTTTACGAAATCTTTGAAAAGCTGTTTCTCTTAAACTATCGAGTTTTGGGGAAAGTTGTAGAATAACAGTTATCCCTTATTATAGGTACTTTAACACCCTTTCGGCTAAGTACCCTCTTTCCGACTAACCTTGTATAAACAAAGCAATGAGCGTTGAACTCACGAAGTGTGGACATATATTTTGTTCAGCTAACATTTTTAATTCACTTGATATTTTCACGTTTGACTGACTTCGTTGGGGGACTAAAGATTTACTGCGCATGTCAACCATAATTTCTCTAATTTAGTAATTGTTTTAGGGAACCCTAGTTGATAGAAGGGGAACTACTGTCATGGGATGTATGGGGCCCATTGTGTCCTCGCTGTGAGTGTTAATGTGTCGGTCGAGTTATAGTGTAGCATGATAATAGCCTATCCCGTTAGAATATTTGATTTTATCAGTGTTTCGGCGTGTTTATTGGTGTTGTTTCCTTTCATTTGCTTGTTATGCATGTCATATATTATCTACATTACAAAGAGAGAGTTCTTGACGAGTCAATTCTTTAAAACAAATGAATAGGTATGTTTTAAAATATGCGTTAGTTTGTAAGATAAATAGGTAACTGTTTATAAATATCAGAATGGCTATTGACTTATGACTGAGTCCTATGATTTACCGAGATTTATTGGAAAAAACTAAAATTCTTGTTTCTTTATCGATAACTAGCGGCCCGTCCCGGCTTCGCACGGGTGGACATTTTTCCCGTTTTTGGAACATTTTTCATTTATGCTCCGCTTCTATTGGTCGTAGTGTGATGTTATATAGCCTATAACCTTTCTCGATAAATGGACTATCCAACACAAAAATTTTCAATTCCAACCTCAAATTTTTCAGTTCCTGAGATGAGCGCGTTTAAAAAAACAAACAAACTCTTTAGCTTTGTAATATTAGTATAGATGAAGCATAGCATAGCTTTGCATAGCAGACCCTCCCAACGATAGTAGCTATCACACGTAAAATTAGCTTCAGAGTCTACTTATATGCTCAGTTTCGCAATAAAAAATGCTTCCATTTGTGAGCAAAACGATTTGTTTCTGGCCATAGAAAGAAAGAAAGAAAGAAAGAAAATTATTTATTTTGGACTCACACAGGCAGTTACAGAAACAAAACAATATTTAAAAAAAGAAAGAATAAGAATTTAGACTACCTGCACGAGGCCAAAAAGGGCTCCTATCTCAGCATAATGTTGCGACATTTAGAAAAAAAAAACAAAATGTCGCAACGCTGGTTTTCAGATAGGACCATAGTGATGCCACGGGCAATAACGACACAAATAAATAAATAAACATGTTACGTACATACAATATTAATTTTGAATACTACCAAACAAAAGGAACATAGGAACCGGGCATTAGTAAGCCTAGCGGTTGAACGCTTGCCTTTCATGCATGAAGGGTCTAAGTTCGATCTTGACTGGTACCTTTAATTTTTCGAATCTATGTGCGGATCAGAATTTGATTATCACTTGCGTTAACCGTGAAGGAAAAACTACGTGAAGAAACCTGCAAATCTGAGATTGTAGTCCGCCAACCCGTACCAGGCCAGCGTGGTGGACTAAGGCTTAAACCATTCTCATTTTGAGAAGAGGCCCGTGCCTATCTAGGGCCCAGTAATGGGCTGCTTATGCTATTATGCTATTGACTTAGTAAAATAACAATCATCGCTCGCGAACACTACATTCTCGCCAAAATCATTCGTAAAACGGATTTTTCATTACAATACATAAAGCGTACCATATTTTTTTTGAGAATAGCGTAGCAAAAGTTAGTTAAGCCATATAGGTATCAATATATCGGAAGATTAATAGTCAAATACTCAAACACTACTCAATTTTAAGTTACCGTTAAAAGGAAACGTGGGCTACAAAATATTAATAAGTTGAATAGGTTTTTGCGATCTATTTCCGTCCCACCCCTCCAGCAAACCTTCCCAATTGAGTGCGAAAGAAACACCTGCATCTCGGACTGATTTCTCCTGTGCAATATTGGCGAATTCGTACTTTCGTATTTCCCTGTTTCCTTCTTCAAATCTGACCGATTTTAATATTTTTTTCTGTAATAATTTAAGAAAGACGTTGGTTATGTCTGTATGTTTTTCTTTTATTTTTTATATTCGTCAAATTTGTTTGCCAGATGTTTGACAACGGTGGTAAAACCGATCGATTTTTGTAAAGTTTAAACGTTTCTAGTTCTCTTAATAATTTATTTATTGACAAAAACAAAACATAGAGACGAAGTGGTGGTAGATATACAGGGTGTAAACCAAATCATGTAATTCCTTCAAACCTCGTGATGTACTGCTGACATAGATTAACCAAGCACGGGACACATTTGGATTAAATGAAAAAAAATATTAAAAGAAGTAAACGTGTGTTCTTAACGTGAAGCATTTTAGCGCCCCGAGATAAACGACTGCGCGGTGAGCGATAACCGCGCAATTCGTTCGGGGCGCTAAAATGCCTCACGTTAAGAACACATCTTTACTTCTTGTAATATTTTTTTTACTGAATCCAATAGTATCTCGTGCAGGGTTAATCTGCAGTCAGGTTGTCAGCAGTACATCACGAGGTTTGAAGGAAATACATGATTTCCTTTACACCCTGTATATCATATGGTAAAAAATATTTGCTCTAGTGACATTATCCAAGGAGGAAACCGAGGAATACGTTTGTATGGACTAAATGTCGACAGCATTTCCTCTTAACTCTCGTGGTGGTTATTTCGTTCTGTCACTGTCACTTCGCCTTAAAGTGACAGTGACAGAACGAAATAACCGCCAAAATTGCGTAGCGTTTGAGTATTTGGCAATAAGACTGTTACGTATTGCACATTAAATTTTAATTATAATATTTTATCGTTCATCAGTTTCTACCCTATAATGAAATAGCCTATGATTTCTCTTTATACAGCCAATAAAATCTTTACGACATTTTGTAAAACATTCATTAATATAAATTGCTCGCTTTCCATTTCAAATTGCAATATATATATTTGTTTGGATTACTTGTAGTCTGTTTGCACTGATTGTTTATTGCGTTGCCATAACATCCGGCCTCCGTCACGGTTAGAACTTCTATGAGTCCATTCATAATTATTGTTTATTCAATTGGGTTACATAGTAGGTAATAAGTTTGATGGACAGTGTATTTGGTATACAACGTGTTACAAAAATATCCCTAAAGCCGAAAGAGGGTTAAAAGGTCTCTTGTAAAGAGTCTATTGGCAATATTTGAAAAGCGCAATATGACCCAAAAAAAAATAATTTGGATAAAACATATAATAATCATCATTGAAACGCAACCCTGAAAACATAAAACTAAAGAGTAGACTACCCAGAAAGTTATTTACATTCTTACCTAATTTCCTCCGAGAGGTAAATGACAACAACCATAAAAGACTTCTTGATTATTTTCATTTTTTACTAGCTGCCCGGACAGACTTCGTTCTGTCAAAAGTTATTGGCCTGTAGTGGGAAAAGAAAAGTGTTGTTTTTACTATTTTCCACGTAATTAAACTTCCACGTAAGAACATTCCATGTGCCTTAAGGAATATATATATATAACAAAATAGCCGAATTGGTTGAGCCGTTCTCAAGTTTTGCGCTTAGCAAAACATTTGGCGATTCAATTTTATTTATAGGTATAGAAGATAGATGGGGAATTATGTAACACGTTGTATACTCCTATCGTTACTATAACAGCAGTCAAAATAACTATTGCATAGTGCAGACTAATATACGCTACCTATAATTTACAGAGCGTCTTTGGTTAAAATTGTGACTCTTGCATCTTTACCAATCTTTATAGTGAAGCAAAGACCTCGTAGCTTTGCATAGTAGACCCTCCCATATGGATGTAGCTATTACAGGTAAAAATTAGCTTACGAGTCTATTTCTATGCTCAGTTTGGCAATAAAAAATGCTACCACTGGTAAGTTTTGTGGTTTTTGTTTATAGGCATCGGGCATTATAGCATCTTATAATGATAATTAGTTTGGTCAACCATAGTTTGATAGAAAAACTTCATTGTGTGGACTTACTTAATAAATTCCTTTGGTGTGTGTCGTTAAAACCTCCAACCACTACGGGTAGGAAAAAATCCAGATTTTGAACTCGTTTCTATCAGTTTGTTAAAACCATCAGGATTCAAGGGACGATTTGTACTTCTATCCCTGTCTGCGAACGGTACAACACTCTGGAGCAATGAATCCGGGTCACCAACATAAATCTTAATAATTCGGAAAACATTGTTTAACACTTTAACATTGTTTTGTTTATGTTGGTGACCTGGATTCATTGGTCCCGAGTGTATTTATTTATTTATATACACTTTATTGTACATAATAAGTACACCGGTAAGAGATAAAAGGTTGACTGGTAGAGAATGCCTTGTGGCATTAAGTCCGCCTTATGTACCACCATTGTGCATTGAAGTATTAAATAAATAAATAAAAGGAACACAGATTTACGCAATATGTACAATGGGCGGTCTTATCGCACAAGGCGATCTCTTCCAGACAACCTTAGGATGGACTGGAAGAACGGAAATAGATATCGGGCAGTCTAGGTGTACAAGTACGTATCGTACATAATATTACTTAGATATAATAATCATAAAATACATATCAATTATTATCTACACAAATATATTTAGTGTACAAATATATAAATGTATATTTGTACTTGAAGAGTGAAATAATAATTAATTAATTATTGCTTGACTTTTCTGTGCGATAAAAAGAAAAAAAGATAAACTAGGAACTATTGTTAATAAATACACCCGGTTGGGATAATTGGACGTTCCCATTTTCGGTACAAAGATGGATTATTAGTAATGTGTAAGAGTTGTAGAGGTCCGAAGGCACTCGCTCCATGTAATTAAGTGAAATTGCTAATTAATACACAATTCCTAAGGAAAATCAGGTCTGGCCGGGAGAACTCAGCAACATTCCACCATATTCACTTCACTCTCAAATTTAATCTCTTTATAGCAAATAGAAATGTCACCGACTGGTACAATTAACGTTGAAATTTTAAGCCCAATTAGCTGTCTGTTATTTTGTCACGAGTAACGTTTTGCAATTATCATTACGGCGCAGCACGACGCGGCGTGTAGCTCACAACAGTCGCAATTTTAAAGGGTTCATCAGACACTTGTTGCAACGTGCGAGTTGTAGTCGAGATGGTGTTTATTTCTCAGTGTTAGGCTGGGAAATAAACAATAACCAAACTCATTTTCTCGTAAAAGTTTGAATTGGTTGAGCCTAATTGAACCTTAACTTTATCGCTAGAATTTAACCCATTTTGCCGTAAGTTCATACGCTGGTTGTGACATCAAATATAGAAGCTATGACCTATATAAGTTAATTACTCCAATCCAGAAAGTTCAGCTTCATTAGTGTTTAAAATAAACGAGGTCATTAAAGTCCGCCTGCAGAACCATCGCACCGCCAATGTGAGGTGCGGCGGGATAGTAATGATAGTTATCTATGACGTTTCTCATAGTAAATCGCGCGGCAGGAAGCTTATTGTGTGTCGAGGCTTTAATAGAAGTGCATTCTACGCGTCGCACTGTCTGCGGTTTTCGTTCGAATGCACTGGCCTCGTTTGTGTCGGCATTTTATCATTAGCTTGCTGGAAATACTTGTATATCTGCAGTCTGACTTTTTCTGTGTGGTAGCGGTGAAAGAAAACATTGTCAGCAAACCTGCATACCTGAGAGGGCTCTAAATAGGTCTCGGTGGTGTGTGCAATCCGCCAACCCGCACCAGAACAGCGTGTACCCACCAGTGAGATAGTATTTAATGGGCTGATTACAGTAAGCTATGATTATAAGCATTGAGAAGCGATCTACTGGGAGGCCGATGTTTTGTCGTGGACCCTACAACCCCAAGAGGATTGCTCATGCGTTGTCAACTTTAGAGTAAAAGTTGAAGTATCATATGCCTCTGATTTTACCGGCACTCTTCAAACCAGTAGGTATACATAAAGCTGCTTGAAGTAACAATAAGTATGGTGGTAGTATTTCTCCAGAACAATTCTTTCACAAGACAAGGAGCTCTACACTACTAAAATTGCGTTGTTGCGGTTGGATAAAGTTCCATACATATGCAGTAATATCTAGACATTCGCTATCAACTACTTTTACTAGGCGTGGTCATTACTAGACTATATAAGTTGTTAGGCAGCCAATCGTATGTACTTTGTCGCATCGGGTGCCAAATGTCAATGTGGTTATCGATAGTAGTAAATATGGTCTCACGAGGACTGTGAGTGCAGGAACTATTTTGTTCTAGAACTAGAAATTGTAAGCCATGTATTTAGGTACTTACAAACAATGTTTTGGATACAAGTTGCCAGTCGTTTCTGGAACACCACGTCCCTAAATGTTTCTAGAAACAATGTTTTAGAACTTTTAGCCATCAAAAATTTACCATCTGGAGAGTTTACCGCAACATTGTATCTCCATACGGAACTACCTTTTGGAAGGGGCGACTAGAATCAATTCAATTGTTTTTTTGTAAATTTTAACGTTCAAAAGTGCCTTTTATGTGGCTAATTGAAATAAATACTTTGACTTTATTTTTATTTTATACTAGTAGGTCGCCTGCACGCGGATGTCGTTCATCGCGTACCTATACCGGATTTATCGGAATAAGTAAAAAGTAAATATTAAAATATCCTTCTCCAGTAAGTAATTTTGAATCGAAAATACAATTGGCCTATAGCATTATGGTTTATTTTTTTGCTCGACAGTATTCCTGCTAGGCCTAGCTTACTTAACGTAGAAGTTAACGTCATATTTTTTTTACGGTCAACAACGAGTATACTTCAGTATAATTTTAAGGTAACTTTGTACTTTTTCCTTTACGGTTATTGATAACGGTTTTCGGTCTGAGATTTTAATACATTACATGGTTATTGCTCATCAATGCATGTTACTCATTAGCTATCTCTAAACATGTCGTCATTTCATAGTTCACGTCAAAGAACTCATTCTCCAATGATTTATATGTGTGTGTTTTGTGAATACAATTAAATATTTACTTACATACATAATACATATTCAGGGCATTACGACATGCTTTGAATAATTATTATTACTCATCGCATTTCAATCATCAAAATAGTCGAATGTTGTATTTACTTTTTATTTTATGTATCGATTGTTTCTGCATCTGATTTAAATAATAATTAAGTTAGCCGTTTTATTTATTAGCAGAATTTAAGGTAAATAATACTTAGGGCAAATAAATAGACTATTGTAGTTAATAAGATCTGCATAATTATAAGAATAGTTAAAACAACACTTCGATCTTGTTCCACATCAGCAGGCCAATTTAACTAACCAAAATTGTTGACAAGTCGTAATCCAACCACATTAAAACCAACAAACTTATAGCAGCGATAGCCTAGTTGTGTGACCGTCTGACTGCCAAGTCATAGGTCTCGAGCTCGAACCCAAGGCACGCACCTCTGACTTTCCGAATTCATGTGCGTATTATATAATTATCACTTGCTTAAAAACGGTGAAGGAAAACATCGTGAGGAAACCGGCATGCCTGAGAGATATTTCTCGTTGTCATGTGAAGCTAAGTCAGAGGCCCATTGGCGACATAAACTCTGACACCGGGTTAGACACTAACCACATGAAAAGAAGAAGATAAAAACCAAAAATTTTGTCAGTTTTCAAAATACGAAAGTAGAATAAGCCACCAGGTTGATAGCATTCTATGGTGTATCCCACTATCCTAATACGATTATAGTGCCCTAGGTCCAGATATTTTGGTCAAGGTCGTAGAGAATTATTCTCTATGGAAATCTATTTATGTCTATAGGATGGGCAGTATTCATCCGTATACTCCTCCTTCTCTTGTGTCAGCAAACGCCAGCAGCTAAACGACATTAGCTCATGCTGAGGTTTAAAGATTAATCAGTGAGCAAGGTTGGTAGCGGGGCTGACTGCACAGACTGCGCTGTGTGCTTCTTCCTCTATCGTGTCAGCAAGAACCATACAAGAATACAGTCAACTAAGACGCATAATCATTCATTATTTTGAGATCCATGTACGTACATAAAGTGATAAAAGATAGAATACATAGTGCGAATTGTCGTAAAATTCCATGAAATTTGAGCGTAACATAGTCATTGTCGGAGGACGTCCACTTGTCTGAACTAGGCCACTCGTCTACACGTAATTTTGTCGCACTGAGCAGATTATCCTCTTCCAGCCACTTCCATTATCTTGCAAATGCGACAATTGTCGCTGTTATCGTGCAATGACTTGCCGTTAAAACAACTGGCTTGTTGTTGCACTTGCTTGCAATAACGAGTCGCGTGATCGACACGTTCTCGATTTTATATTATTTCAACACATAACATCACGCCTATATTCCCCGAAGGGTAAGGTAGAGGCGTTTAGTAACACCCTTATTTCGCCGTTATGTTTAAGTCCCATGTAATAAGGGGCGAGCCTATTGCCATCAACCGGGTACAACTCCAAACTCTGGGCTGCTACTGAGAAATTCCACATGGAAAACCCAATAACACTTTGCCCGACCTGGGGATTGAATCCAGGTCCTCACGATCGACTAGACGAACGAGGCTGTTAATTCAAGCGTTTTGATAATGAGGGGGAGCATTGAAAGCCTCCACGAGTGATAATACTTAAGTACGTCAGCGCACCCGGCGCAGTCAGCTAACCAACCTTGCTGATTGGATAATCTCCTCACCATGGAATGAGTTATTCTCATATAGCTCCTGTCGACATGAAAGAGAGAGAGAGAGAAGCGTATTGCGTTTTGATATTTTTCCCGACTTCATTTTACTTAAAAGAAGCCACTTCGATGTCTTTATCTTTATTACATAGTATATAAAACATAGTCGCTCCTGCTGTCTGTACGCTTAGATCTTTTAAACTATGCAACGGATTTTAATGCAGTTTTCAGCAATAGATAGCGTGATTCAAGAAGAAGGTTTATGTGCCCCACATTAGTATTTACATTGCACCCGTGCGAAGCCGGAGCGAGTCGCTAGTTCTTTATATAGTTAGAAGCTTACCTAAGTATACAATTTACCTATTTCATCATATTTCATTCAGAAGTGAAGCGCGTTTTAAAAAGAGGACGTTTATAGTAAATTCAGAAGTGGCGATAGGATGCAGTTAACATGCCTTCAGATTCGAACTAATTTCATAAGTAGATTTAAAAATAGCAATTTCACATAAACTGGTCCGAAGGTAACCTAATTCCATCAATTGGAACAATTTGTGGTGTTGTAACTCTGGAGTATTCCACATTATTCTTAATAATATTCATACAATAAATGTCATAAAAGGCAAAGGAATGTAAAACTTATAACGAGACAATTGTAGGTACTTATTTGTTCCCATAAGGGGAGAGCATATTTCTGTTAAAGGGCACCGTTCCAATGGCTGCTACTGAGATTTTTCCAACAGAAAACTCAATTGGCCGTCATAGAAATTGGATTTAATAATCTATAGGTACTAGTATTATAAAGCTGAAGAGTTAGTTTGTTTGAACCCTCTAATCTAAGGAACTACTGGTTGGAATTGAAAAATTATTTTTGTGGTGGATAGTCCATTTATTGAGGAAGGTTATATGCTATATAACATCACGCTACGATCAACAGGAGCGGAGCGTAAATGAAAAATGTTGCAAATACGGGAAAAATGTCCACCCATGCGAAGCCGGGATGGGCCGCTAGTTGAAATATAAAATTTAAATGTAAAAATCTAAATTCTCCGATATAGAATTGCTGAAGTAATTATCATCAAACATAGCTAAAAACCGTCCTGATTAAAACAGCTTACAAACAAAAAAAAACGCATTGTAATCGGTGTATCTGTTTGGGAGTTACGGTGTCACAGACAGACACACAGCACATTATAACACCCCTTATTTAGCGTCGGGTATTAAAAATTAAACTCACTTCCAAGATTTACAATGTCTTTATTTACGTCAGTAGCAATTATTTTAATTTAAGGAATTTATCGAGGCACGGCGTATAATCGATACAGCCTAAGATTAACGAGCTAAGCACTGTATTTATAAAATGTGTTCGTGCAATGTACACATTATCGGTAACGCCTAAGTAATAATCGATTAATCGCCAAGAAATTATACGTACTTTTAATAAGTAATTATTAAATTTGTGGCTTAGGACACCTTTAATAATAGTTTATAAGAATGTGTACAGAACGTAACTTTAACGAAAAATCTGAAATTTTTCGTAGATAATCGTGTCGATGCTGTTGCGCATTTTGACAGGACTAAACTAATGGTGTATGTCTCTTTCTGTTTCAATAGAAAAAGAAAGTGACATTTGCGTTTAGTCTAGTTTAGTAGTGTCAAAATATGTATCAGAATCCACACCATTATCTAAGTAATTTCCGTGATCCTCTCTTTACTATTACTACGTACGTAGGTACTAACATCATGACTAACTAATTAGCAGCATCACCACTAAGGGCGTCCCCTAGGGGGGACTCGGACCTTGGCTTAGGGCGTTGCTTGTGAGAGGACTGGGAGGGAGACAGCTTGATGAGGGCTGAATTAACGGTGTGACTGCGGAGTCAGAAAAGACGACTGGCTCCGCGGCTGCGGCGGGTGAGCACAGTGGGTCATGGATACATGATCATTCGTTCATCTTTAATGACCAAATACTCAAACGTTACTCAATTATAAGTTGCCCTTAAGTCTCGTGCTGTCACTTTCACGCTAAGGCGAAGTGACAGTGACATCACGAAATTAACGGCAACTTAAAATTGAGTTCGATCCCCAGGTCGGGCAGCGTTATTGGGTTTGCCGTGTGGAATTCCTCAGTAGCAACCCTGAGTTTAGGTTTGTGCCCGATTGATGGCAATAGATTCGCGCCCTATTACATGGGATTTAAACGTAATGGCGAAATGAGGGTGTTATTATACACCTCTGCCCTTCTCTTCAGGAAATACAGGCGTGGTATTGTGTTATATTTTGATAAAATTTAGTAGCCATAACAGCTAGTTCACACAGCAACCGTTTACAGGATCTGTTTTTATTTTGGTTATGGCGCCTATAGTTGAATGAGCTAGTTCACATACACGACAGTATTCCGAATCCAGTAAAAAATACTGGATCCGGTATTTTTATCGTATCCTGTCTGTCAGATGCGACGCAGCTGCCATTCGTTTAACTGATCCGTCAGTACAGATGTGAACAACACATCCAGTACCGACGAATCCGTTAAAACGGATCCGCTGTGTGAACGGGCGGTGAGACTGTCTAACACGGGGAAGATACTATAGTTATACGCGCCTTTAATGCATACACATGGTAAAGAGATTGATACGAAGAGCGGCTTAATGACTCTGTTATCTGTAGTTCATATGGCAAAACCAATTATTATGATAGAGCTAATTATGATAAATAAATTATAATACACTGAGAGATTCTGCTTTTGATTCAACTGTAGGTACTTTTGATTCATGAATCTTCTACGAATTCATTGAGGAAAAACGTCTTATACTTTTCAAACTGGCGGCCGTGTATTTTTTTGTCTAAGTTTTATTATATTCAGCTATTATAATACTGTATAGTACGGTACTGCGACGTTGGTCTAGTGGTGGCAAAAGCGACTGCTGACCGTGAGGTCTTGGGTTCAATCCCCAGGTCGGGCAGTGTTATTGGGTTTTCCTTGTGGAATTCCTCCGTAGCAGCCCGGAGTTTGGATTTGTGCCCGGTTGATAGCAATAGGCTTACCCCCTATTACATGGACTTAAACATAACGGCGATATAAGGGTGTTACTATACACCTCTGCCTAAACCTTCGGGGAATACAGGCGTGATGTTATGTTATGTAGTTATAGGGATGAGATATATTTACGCTACCACGTTTTTAAAACAGGGCTTCACTTCGAAGTATGGCGCCCTGGTGCGGATGGGAAATACTTGCAAGTGTGAAAGTATTTGCTCGTCGGGCGCGGGAGAGGTGGAACACACCAGAATTAAAAATACTTGCATAGGAAATCGATCCGTGTTTTCATATGAATAAGGAGCACAATCGTACCTATTTGTGAAAAGAAAGACTGATCTTCCAAGTATTTTTTTCGTAAATACGATTGTGTTTATTTATATGAAAACACGGATCGATTTCCTATGCAAGTATTTTCAACTCTGGAAGCAGAGGGCGCGGGGCTCTTGGCGACGATGCGCGGCGGCGGAGCCCGGGCAGGCGCTGGTTGCAGCACGGTACGAACTAGACCTAATACTGCCAAATACTTTCAAGTATTTTAAACCCTGGTATTCGACCCTAGTATTTTTACACACTCATACTTGGAAGCCCTGGTATTGAATTTTACGTGTGAATATTCGAAATTTTTTAACATTATTTTAACATATCATTATTCTCCCGGGTTGTTAACGTTATAGTATTATCAGATTGTTTTTATTCTTGTCTTATTGCTTGACGGCAGCGGTATAGTTTGAGTTTTCATTATCATAATTATAGTATTAAACATCTGCATTCTTAACTTTGGGATGATGCTAATGACGTTCTTAATTTTTGTTAATATTTTTCGAAGAATGCCCTAGTTACGGTAGTAAACAGAGCCTAAGTGAACGCGATTTATTAATTTACTAGCGACCCGCCCCGGCTTCGCACAGGTGCAATGTAGATACTAATGTGGGGCATATAAACCTTCCTCTTGAATCACTCTATTTACCTATTGCTGAAAACTGCATTAAAATCCGTTGCGTAGTTTAAAAGATCTAAGCGGACAGACAGCGTTGTTTTATACTATGTAAAGATTTGCCCCTTATTATAAAAGGATACTAGTAACTAGAATTTTATCACTATCATAAAGTAATAACATTGAAACAGTAAACTATTAAAATAAATACCAGCAGTAACTTGTGACAGGGAGATCACAAACAAATAAAAGTGTCTTACGTTTTATAGCTCATGTGTGGCATTACTACTCACTTGACCGACTTGACATGTGTTTTTACTTGTTTACTGTTAACTTTTATATGTTTATGGACATACAATTTATGTTTGTCTGTCACCCTTGAATGTAGAGCAGATAAAAATAAGATTGTAAGGTTTTTTTTTATTTTAAGTTGCTATAATCATAAAAGATAGTAATAGCCTAGCGGCTCAACGCTTGCCTTCCTTGCAGGAGGGTCTGAGATCGACCCCGGTCCCGGACCAGAATTAGAAAATCACGCATTAACGGTGAAGGAAAAATATCGTGAGGAAACCTGCACATCTGAGAGGGCTCTATAAAGTTCTCGACGGTGTGTGTAGTCTGCCTACCCGCGCCAAGTCAGCGTGATGGACTAAGGCATCAACCCTTCTCATTCTAAGAAGAGGCCCGTGCTCAGCAGTGGGACAGTAATGGGCTGATTATGTATGTATGTATGTATAACCTTGCCCTGTAACTGGGTTGCGCAGGTCTGATGGCAGTCGCATCTGGTTAGACTGAAAGCTGACCCCAACATAGTTGGGAAAAGGCTAGGCAGAACGTATGTATAAAGATAAAATTGGGTTTTATTCCACAGATATCGGACCTAGAAATTTGAATGATGTTTGATGACGTGCTGGAGTTTTAATAAATTACATAAATGGTCATCAATTTTATTGCACTTAGATAACCCTCAGTTTTGGAGAATCCCAAAGATAAAAACCAATTATTTCTTAGACAATACAATATGAACATAACATTACGCCTGTACCTATTCCCATAAGGGTTGCGCAGATGTGTATAGTAACACCCTCATTTAGCCGTTATGTTTAAGTCCCATGTAATAGGGGGCGAGCCTATTGCCATCAACCGGGCACAAATCCAAACTCCCGCCTTCTACTGAGGAATTTCACGCGGAAAAACTCAATAACACTGCCCGACCTGAGGATCCAACCCAGGACTTGCGATCAGCAGTCGCACTTGCCACTACTAGACCAACGAGGCAGTTGTACGATATGAAATAAACTAGTTTTGTCATCTATGCTAATATTATAAAGAGGAAAGATTTGTATTTTTGTATGTAACGAATAAATTTAAAAACTACTGAACCGATTTCAAAAATACTTTTGCCGTTAGAAAGCTACATTATCACTGAGTAACATAGGCTACGGGCGGAGCCGTAAGGACATAGCTAGTACTGTATACAGTAGAACATTTTCTGTCCCAGTAGCATCTCACTGGGAGAGAGGTAAGCTTGCCTTGTCGATATTTAATTTACTCGATAATTTATTGTTATTAGCTACTGCAGACGATGTTATCGTTTTTAATGGGAAATGTGGGAGAAACATTATTAATAAGACTGTAAGTACTTATACATCAGGGGTCCACCAACCTCTAACGAAATTCATCCAAGTTTCTAAACTGAGAGGAGTATGCTTTGGTTTGGTCATGTTGAGAGAATGAATGAACGGCGATTAACAAAAGATATTTATATGTAGGCTGTCAATGGAAACGCCGGTAGAGGACGTCCTAGAAGGACATACATCGATGTTCTTGGTGATGTTCTTCACAAAGGACAGGTGTATAGTACTCTCAACCGGCGTGCGTGTATGACAAGATGTATGAATGTGGATGACGCGAAAGGAGTATGTAAGGGTCGTAGCATGTGAAGTTCTATAGTTTCTGCCTACCCCCATGGGAAAAGGCGTGAGTTTATGTATGTGTTCTAAACTTAAACTAATCTGTTTGCCCGAAAACGTCGAATTAATAAATAACATCAAAAACAGCGCTAGAGCTGATTGCCAATAAGAGTTCGTGGTACGCCCCCAGGTAAATCAATATATTTGTTATCTCTGTTATCACTTCCAAATTCTTAAAATATCCGTCGTCATTGCAGGCATGGCGATGACGCAAATCGACTCGTATTTAAACAAAATAAGTTGAGTGACGTAACAAAAAATAATATTATTTGCGGTCCGCACACTCCTTGCTAAGATAGGAGGAAAAGATAAGTTTTAAGTTTAAGCTTAATCTTATTTCACAACCCATGACTTGCTAGTTCGAGGAACGGTCAAAATTCATCTGAAGCGTATTTGGCAATGAATGTACAGTAAAGGAAATATTATGTTGATAGGAATAGACATATAAAAAAAGTAAACTAATATAGGTATACATATTCTCCTTACACCGTTAATTCAGCCCTAATCAAGCTCCCTCCCAGTCCTCCCGCCAGCAACGCCCTAAGCCGAGGACCGAGTCCCATTAGGGGTCGCCCTTAGTGTAGTTGTTGCTAGTAGTCATGATGTAAGTAGTAGTAATAGTAGTTAGCTTATTTTATTTTCATTGGTTAGAGACCCTTCAGGTTTTGCCAATAACTGCCCGGTTGCGTAGAAATGGTCTGCAAGATCATCTACAAGCAGTCGAAAAGAAAAAAAAAGTAGTCTTGTAAACCTTGAACTAAAGGTACTTTTTTAAAAACATAGTCACTGAATCACAATCAGTTATTATGTCATCAATACTCAGTTTAAACATAAAAGGAAAAATTGCAATACCTAATATTGGATGTTCCTCAATGGCGCGATGGCGATGGCGGCTCGAACTTACTACCTCAGAGCGCATGCGCGTGCCGCTCTTTTTAACCTGTGACTATGCGTGTTTTCCAATGTTACCAACAACATAAATTATATAAAAAGTACTTAATACGTATTTATTTCTTTATAAATGAAGTATACAGTACCTTAAGGTTAATTTTAATTTAATGTCAAGACCAAAGTGAAGTTCGTTGAAACTATTTCATGGCTGCTCGTAAGGAAATTTTGTTTTTTTTTTTTTTTTTTTTTTTTTTTTTTTTTTTTTTTTTTTTAGATGGGACCACTCGCAAATAAAGCTCAGAGAGCTTTGCTTATGCTTAACCGGACTATTCCTGTGGGTGGCCAAATTAAGGCCCCCAGCCAGGGCTTAAAAACTAGAGAGAGAAAATCAACCGAACACTAAGGGCACCCCCTGTGGGGTTAGAACCTCGGCTTAGTGGGTCGATATGAGAATATAACAAGGGTCGGGCTGGGTAGATTATTTAGGGGCTGTTTTATAACTAGTGGCTCAGCACGCGGGCTGGCTCGTCAAACAAGGGTCGGGGTTGATTTTACATGAATTCGCGGGGGCCTCGGCGGCGGGGCCGGGTGCGCGTCGGTATGTTTCTGTAAATTACGACACTGGGGCCCTAATCTACGCATTGTGGGGCAAGTTCCGAAGAGCTTGTGTGATGTCCGGGTAAGACGCGTATACCCGGGCAAGTGAACAGTAATCGCCTCTACAGGCTATAATGTCTCTAGACATTTGAATCCCGCGGGGGCTATGGAATACCCCGAAGGTGCTCGTGATGACCCAGAAGGGGTCATATGGATCAAACGCCGGTTTCGGCGGAAGAGGTCGGGTCGCGGGGCGAAGAGGGGGGGCCACGGCTGGGGTGGGTGCTCCGGGAGGAGCTCCAACGGTGGGTGGGGCCGCGAGAGGCGCGGCCGTCTTAGTGATCGGCCTAACAGGGGGCGCGGGGGCCTCCGGCGCCGGAGGCGGCGGGGGAGGTTTGAATGGACCTAAGGCCGGGAAATGGGCCTGATGGTTCAGCGCGCTCCAGGGGCTGGGGCGCTGAGGACTAAGAGAGACCGGGGGCGGCTGCGAGAGGCTAGGTGCCTCTCGTTGCCTCCTCATCAGATTACGGTAGGCCAACTTAGGGGCCGAGGACTTGGGTGCCTTGGGGCATCCGCGGTAGTTCGCGGGATGGCCTGACTCGCCGCAGAGAACACAGCTGGGTGGTTCCGTGCATTAAGGAAATTTTGTACAATAAGAGATCAACTTATACTGGAAATTATATTTTGATTTGTCGTCGCGTGTACCTCAATTATTCTCCAAAATGAAGAATACATTTTTTTAATTCTTTTAAATACATAATTAGCCCATTACTGTCCCGCTGCTGGGAACGGGCTTCTTCTCAGAATAAGAAGGTTATAAGAAGGTAATAAGAAGGTTAAGGCCATAACGTTGGCCTGGTGCGGGTTGGCAGACTACACACACCATTGATACCACCATAATCAAATTCTGATCCGCACATGAATTCGAAAAGTCTGAGAGAGGTACGGGCCGGGTACGAACTCAGATCCTCCTGCATGGAAGGCAAACGTTCAACCGCTAGACTATGATTGCTTACTGCTGTAAAAGTCTTTTACATACATAACATTACATCACGCCTGTATTTCCTGAAGGGTTGGACAGAGGTGTATAGTAACACCCTCAAATCGCTGTTATATTTAAGTCTCATGTAAAAGGGGGCGAGCCTATTGCCATCAACCGGGCACAAATCCTAACTCCGGACTGCTACTGAGGAAAAACCCAATAACACTTTGCCCGACCTGGGGATCGAACCTAGGACTTCACGATTAGCAGTCGCGCTTGCCACCCCTAGACCAATGAGGCAGTCAAAATCAATACAATACAATACTCTTTATTGTACACAAAACAAACAAGAAACATTACAATAAAAATAGAGATGTACATTGGGCGGTCTTATCGCACTAGGCGATTTCTTCCAGACAACCTTTGGATGGACATGAAGTGCAAGAAAAAAAAGAGAGTATATTATATATATATATATATATATATATGTATATATATATATATATATATATATAAGCCAAAACAAACCACAAATCTAACCAAAATATCTGGACAAACTTTTATACAGTGTTCAGAGAGTTAGAGAAAAAACACTTGGATCTCGTTTTTTTTTGCATAGATATGTTCAGTTACACTTACTGAACACTGTGTAAAAGTTTGTCCAGGTATTTTGGTTGGACCTTATATAGTCAAATTCTTTTACTACCTACAATATTTTGTGGCGCCACGGGAGGACACTATTAAACGAGTAAACACCGCTTAAGCAACCTTAAAAGCTCACTGATTGCTTTAAAGTTGTTAAGATACGTCCTTTACTGGTTTCTAACGGTAAAATATCTATTTGGATACGTTATGAGTAGTTAAGATTTCGAAATTTCTCTAATTACAATTTAAAATGCCTGCCTCTTAGAGTAAATATTTTGTTTAGGATTCCGTAACGACTTTATTTGCATTTTATATTTGATGACTTGTAAGGATGGTAAAAATATACTTTTAGAAATTAAAATGTTCGAAGATTGTAAATGTTAGGTATTCAGTTATTTCGTTCCTTGTTTTAAATTGTTTCTGTTTTTTTTTGCTATTGTTACACATAATACCACGCCTTATATTCCCCGAAGGGATAGGCAGAGGTGTTTTTAGTACACCCACGATTCGCCAGTTATCTTTAAATCCCATATAAGGCGAGACTGTTGCCATTGGGCACAAATTCAGACTCCCGGCTGCTACTGAGACATTCCTATTGGAAAAACCCAATAACACTGCCCGACCTGGGGATCGAACCCAGGACCCCATGCTCAGCGGTCGAGCTTGCGACCAATAGAGCAGCAAGGCAGTCTTTTGCTTTTGTTATTGTGTATAAAAAAGCATATTCTATCTAGATAAGATGTAAAATATTATTAGAAGAAAACGTGGAAACTTGTTATGTGGAAAATCTAAGAAAAATATCAGGTCACCATGTTTACGAGAAATAAATATTGCGTAAGCTGATTTGTGTGGTAGGTACCTTTTCCGAATTTTCCTGAGTAAACAAGTTCCCTATATTTTTATACAATAACTTCCATATGGGACATTCATGTTTATTATGATTGCGAGTCCTTGCCTACATGCATGTTTTCGGAGATCCCAGAGTAGCTTCGGACTCGACCTATAATAAGCCCCTTTTAGATGAGCTCTTCATGCGGCGAGTTCGGCTTGCAATTTACAATAAAGACGAGTTACAGGATATATCTTACGATAATAAGTATAACACAAAATGTATATTAAAAAACTACGTTTAAAAAAACCGACTTCAAAAACTAAAAAGTATAAAATAACTTAATAAAGATTTAATTTAATATACCTCTTATGCAAACCTAATACCTTTACAGTTTCAGAAGTCGGTGCTAATCCACGCTGAACCAAATTGAAGGCACCGTCTTCTTAAACTGTAAAGGTATTAGGTTTGCATAAGAGGTGTATTAAATTAAATCTTTATTAAGTTATTTTATACTTTTTAGTTTTTGAAGTCGGTTTTTTTAAACGTAGTTTTTTTATTTTTTACTTTTTAGTATCTGTAATAGGTTGTTCTGTAAACTACAGTAGGATTTTTCTAGATTACACCAGGTAGAATAATTACATCGTCCAGGTAAACTAAAATGTTCATAAAAAAAATGTTCATAAAATGAAAACTACTGGGCCAAACTATGTTAAATTTTTATGGGACCAAATGACAACTATTCCGGATCAAACTAAAGAAGAATCACGTAAATCCGATCATAAATCTCAGCGTAATCGGTGTACATACATACATAAAAAAAAACGAATTGAATAAGAACCTCCTCCTTTTTGAAGTCGGTTAATGAAAAGTACGAATAAAATGATCGACTGCCTCGTTGGTCTAGTGTTGGCAAGCGCGACTGCTGATCGTGAGGTCTTAGGGTCGATCCCCAGGTACCCGTCGCCCGACCAGTAACAGGCCCAGGAGGATGGCGCGCCGTGTTCCGCGCGCGCCTCTCAGAAAGAAGTGGGGCAGGGGAGAAATTGCCCCACCACTGGGGAGGTCCACCAGAAGAAGCTGGTGGACCGAGACCTGCCGGGGTTGCGGTGCATGCAATAGCAAATCCTGTGACCCCGGCCTTGGGTCAGAAGGAGGGACACCGTTGGTTTTCAGCCGGTAAGAGTCCGGCAGATCCCCTCGCCTTCCCCGGACGAGGGATATCCATGAGGATTTTACAACGATAAAAAAAAAGGTTCGATCCCCAGGTCGGGCAGTGTTATTTGGTTTTTTCATCGGGAATTTCTTAGTAGCAGCCCGGACTCTGGATTTGTGCCCGGTTAATGGTAATAGGCTAGCCACCTATTACATGGGACTTAAACATAACGGCGAAATGAAGGTGTTACTATACACCTCTTCCCAACCCTTTGAGGAATACAGGTGTGTTGTTATGTTATGTTAAAATGATATAGAGCACTGTTTGAAAAATGATTTTCTGATTTTCTATTGATAAAATAGATAAATAAGACAATAAGGTGACTGGTACAAAAATGAATAAAAATAAAACTTTTCTGAAAAGTAAACTGTAACTGTTAATATCATATTTTATCGAATGGTTGTGATGGAGCATAAAATGAATTTAAAATCGATTTGAAAATCAATCTAGACGAGATGAAAAACTATTCTATGTTAAACCATAGATATGTTTACGTCATTGAATAAGTTTCCATGATTGCCTCTGCTTCCATAGAAACAGATTTTCCCATTAGCATTACATAAACTCCATCATACAACGAAACGTTTGTATAAGCTATAAAGTGACGTCCATTAATAGCCATTGAAATCTCAACACTGGTCTCCCTCACAGACTGAATGGTTATCAACCAAACGTGGTTGATTTCCAATAAAATATTACCGATAATATTAACACAAGACTTCTTTATTATATTACCAATAAACTATGTCGGCGTTATTGCTCAATCCGAACACATCGGAAACTGATTACTTGTTTAAAATCAAATAAGCTGTTATGAAAAATTGGCTTCGTAAATATTGAAATTGTTTTGGTAAATCAGCTAATAAAAGTAGAATAAATGCCGTGGAAATGCGTTCCTTGCGAAGTATGTGCGGTGTAACTTTGAATGATAAAGAAAGAAAGAAAGAAAGAAATTTATTTGGCACGAAAGCAGTCAGACACACAGACAAAAAAAAAACCATAGGAGACAAAAAATAAAAAATAAATAAAGTAGCTGTGTGTCTAGCGGCTGCGCCAAATAGGTTCAGTTCAGCATAAATGTCAGACCACTAGTGCCTGACGCTGGTTTTCAACTGAACCCTTTGTGACGTAATTGATGTAAACCAGTTCCAAATAGATAAATAGATGATATAGATATGATGATGATGATGATAGATTGAGGAATGATGAGATTAGACAAAGTTGCGGTTTAAAAGATGATGTAGTGACAAAAATTGAAAGGAGTGTGCTTAGGTGGTTTGGTCATGTTGAGAGGATGAGTGAACGGCGAAATTTATAAGGCGGATGTCAATTTAAAACGCCGCGCCGGTAGAGAACGCCCTAGAAGGACGTACATCGATGTTATTGGTGATGTTCTTCACAAAGGACAGGTGCGTAGTACTCTCAACCGGCGTGCGTGTATGAAAAGATGTATGAATGTGGATGAAGCGAAAGGAGTATGTAAGGATCGTAGCATGTGGCGTTCTATAGTTTCTGCCTACCCCCATGGGAAAAAGGCGTGAGTTTATGTATGTAAATAAAAGTCACGCCACTTTTTATTTCATTCTAGTTTAGGCAATGTCTCAGTATTTTGATACGAAAGCAAAAAATACTTGTTTGCTATTTCATTATTTTGTTATTGCATTGCATCTTTATTCAACATCATCATCACAATTGCTTTGAATGTTGAATAGTTGTCGTTACAATAAATGATCACGGTTGGATTGGATTAACTCTTATTCATCATGACTGGCCTGGATTCGTGATGAATCAATAATCAGGATTGATGATAGAGGTATGATTTTATTTGTACTTAGGAGGTTGCTGTTGCTATGTCCTTTACCCTCTGCCTATTATTTATAGGAAGAGATGGTTTATATATAGGTATAGTTCCAAGAGCACAATCGTAGCTGCCCTCAGGTAGAGTACTATCTTCTTTAGTATTGATGTCTATTTCTACCACTTTAATATAGTATGCCTTGGCACCGATTTCAGAAATAGTGAATTTTATATATTTGAATTCGATAATTGTTTTATAAAAAAATTTGTGCTTATTATTCTTGAAGGCTGATTCGTTTTTGCCTGCATAATTATTATTAATGTTACCACCTTTTTGTATATTTTTCGTATCTAGTTAGTAAACTATTTTATCTATGATACCATAAACAGTACAGACAGTATAAAATACAAGGTTAGTCGGAAAGGGGGTACTAAGCCGCAGGCCACTTAATGTATCACTGATGATTGTTTAAAAGAAAATGTTAACATTTCCAAATTCGATAAAAAAAACCATACAAAATTATTTTCATTTTAGTTTTTTCAATAATTCTCCATCCCTGCTTTAGTTACGAATTCAGAAATGAAGCTTCTAATCCGTAACCCTAAATATGACCTACAATGTAAACACAGCTGATAATAGCTGAGGATAGATAGAATTTAGCGTATTTTTTATGAAATCTTTGAACAGCTATTTCTCTTAAACTAATGACTTTTGGTGTAAGTTATAGAACAAAAGTTATCCATTATTATGGGTACTTTAACACCCTTTCGGTTTAGTACCGACTTTTCGACTAACCTTGTATAACCAAATAGAAATACCCATTTAATGTTATGACGTTATCATCATGCAAAACTTATTGTTTCTTAGAAGAAATAACTTCAAAATGCTTGGGTTTAATTTATTTATAGCTAGTAACAAACAATTAAGTCTAGAGGTCTAGACCATCGATAAATAGTCTCCAGAGCTATTATATCAATCGTCTGTTCTCATAATTACCTCTTAAGAGAGGAAAGTGATTTATTTAATTGTAGCTAAGCTATTGGTCTCAGCTACGCTTGCTGGGGTTTTGAAAAATTACGGTATCTGCATAAAGTCCCTCTTCTCTATAACGAAAAAACATAAAAATTTGTTAATCTATGAGAAATTGCATTTCTTCAGGAAAAGTAAAAGCACTTTCATTATCTACATGCACATAGATTACAATAAACTAATTATCAAATATGACATCAATTACTCGACTCCGTGTTGCCGTTGTTTGACAAGACAAACTGATAACCGTTCACGTTGTTTATAAGTACTCCAACATGATATAAACACATTTTATAACACGTTATAACAACGTCTTATTTTAAATTAACGTTTTCGCATCTCTGAACAATAGAAAACTAAATGTTTAGTAAAAGGCGGTTTAAATAGCTGAGGTGGCGCGATTGTCGTACGATCTTGAACCAAAACACAGGGCGTTTTCCCACAATTAGACACAGTGTTAATCCAGCACTGTCATGTGTGGCAGTGTGTATTAATCAGTGTATGATGAACACAATATTGTTATGTTACCGAGTAGTCACTCAACTATAATCACGCGATGTTGCGGTCAATGCATTCAGTGATTTTTGCATTTGA
This sequence comes from Amphipyra berbera, assembly GCA_910594945.2. NCBI lineage: Eukaryota > Metazoa > Arthropoda > Insecta > Lepidoptera > Noctuidae > Amphipyra > Amphipyra berbera. The sequence continues at coordinate 7,682,893 of OU343122.1, read as the reverse complement.
GTTGTTCATCCAAAATTAGGCGTATCATAATTTGTCTGACTGAAATAACTTCTAGAAAGACCGTACATTTTAAGAGGTTTATTTTTGGTAAAAGTTAAACCATTATTCTGGTGTAGTTTAACGTAGAAGGTTGCTACAAACTTGTTAATAGTTCCTAAATGTTGGATCATATCGATACACAGTGGCGATTATGCACAGCATGCCCCTATTCTGTGTCTAGTGAACACAAGACACACAAGTTGAGTTTCGGAGTCGGCGGCCGCCGTGCTACAGCGAGCCAGTCCGCACCGATCCATCGAATCGACACCACGCACCGTTCCCACGGAGGCACACACTTTGGCGTGATAACTTTTAAAAAAAGCCGGCCGTGCTTGAAAAGTGACAGTGCGACAGTGAGCGGAATTGAGTGATCCGGAAGAAAAATCTGGCGAGGACTTGAATTGCAACGTGCATTCGACAACGAATCGAAGTAAGAACGATACGAGTATTTTGTAATTTGCACGATATCCTTGGTAAGTATTTTTAAACATTTCTTTGCGCTCTTGTAAACGAAAACTTGTTGGATAAACTCATCATAATAATTAGAGTACTTGGTTATATAAATTTGCAAGCCGTCAATTGTTCAGCAACTACCTACGTAGGTACATTTAATTTATATTCTATTGAATAGGTGGTGCTTGGATGATGTTTTAAGTGAAGTTACTTAACTTACTTAAGTTGTTAATTAATTAATAGTTCTTACGTCAATATTGTGTAGTTTGTCCAACAGTCCAACTTGTGTAGTGTCATTAGTTGATCGCAAAGTTCACACGTGTCCAAGGTTTACCGACTATATTACTGTATTCGTGTGATTCCTATTAAGATATTTTTTCTATATTTTATTGCTCTGCGTGAACCTAAGAAACTGGTTTGGTAATGGGTACGTTATGGAATGATTAATCAATTTACGTGTGTACGTCGGAAATTGCTTGAGGGTAGGTATAATTAAAATGTTCGAATAACTGCCGATTAATAGTAATGTCTATAGAAATCTAACACCGCTAAACAGATATCTTATCGAGAATCAGCAATAAATACTTGCAGTACGTACCTAGTACTTTATACATTTTATGATTGTATTTTACGATTTCCTCGCTTCGAGTTCATGTACCTTCTCTCAGTAAACGCTAACTGTATCTTAAATTCTAGTTACACCTAATTATACCTAGCTATGAATAGTTTCTGTTTTCGTATTTTTAATTATTTTACTTTCTATTAAGTTTTCAATGTTTTTAATTCAAATATTGCGGTAAATCAAACCTTTATTGCCTGGAAAAAAATATTCGTATTCCTGTTCTTGTGGAATGATTAAGGCTATCTTTTAAATAACAAGTTAACAAGTAGGTAACTACGATATGCAATGTGCGTAATGCTACCATATAAAAAGTAATTGAATGTGCTCCATTATGATCTAAGTACAATCGCATGGTAGGTATATTGCAAACATTATTTGATCTCTTAATTAAAGTTTCTATTGTAATCTTTCAGTTATTTGTATTTAATTTATTTATTTTATTTTACCAGTTTTTTTTTTCATAATTTTTCTTGTTTTTTTGTAATCAAAATTAATTAAGCAAAAAAAACAACAACTCGCTTTTTGTTCGTCGTTAAAATACACGATAAATACCTTCTTTGTCTTTATATTTAATTACAATAATAACAATAATGATCTTGAAAAACAATGTTTCATCAAAGGCAGGCAATTAGGCAAATTATGAATATTATTAGCATGAACAGTTGATCACACGCTGCAGCCTGCGCGGGCGCACCTCTACTATCACCTTAATAGTGGCGTGATTAGTGAACGGTTACGGTTAACCCGACCACCGGCACTGAGCTACCTACCGCTTCATTTCCTCAAACAACATGCATTAAGTCATTTGCCATGGTCTTTACTTCAATTAGAACCACCCTACTTTCCGCTGTCATATTATAGGGGGATTTAAGTTTGTACTACACCAGCTGATGGCCAGGTGCATTCGCTTGCGAACTTAAAACTGCCACTACAATGGCCAATGGGCTAGTCAAGGTTACGGGAATACTCCTAAGCAGTTGCAGCTGCTTATTGAGAAGACCGCATGACAAAAGATTGACGTTCTCGGATTATGATGGATACATATTCGTCTAGTGTTAACATTAACGTCATCTTTAAGTCCGAAGGTACTGATGCGTTGCTCATAGAATGCATCATACGCATGAAGGCTGTTTGGTGCAGTACTATACATTTTATTATCTTCTAATATGTAATTTAAATTAAAAAAAAAAAATTTTTAGACAAAAACTAATTGAGACAGATGCTATCCCGAATGTAACATGATCAACACAATTGCTTTTATTGCCAAACTGGAGATATAAATGGATTTTAAGCTAATTGTACCTGTGATAACTACTAACTTAAGGAAGGATCTACTGTGCAAAGCTATGAAAATTATTTTCATTATTGGTAAAGATACAAGAGTCTTAGTTGTAACCGATAACGTTCGGTAATTTATCATAGAAATCGGCCATAAACCTTGTGACGATTTCAAAATCCTCACATCCGTGTCAACGAATGAAGATCACCGAATGTAACAGAACATTATTTGCATGAAACTAAATATTAATCACAATATTTCGATGTGTGTGCTGGCGAAAATAATTGTCGGCGCCGGAAGCCAGAGAATGAACATCGACATTGAGTCTGTTTGACTTGAAAATAAGACAACGCTGTATTGAACATCTGTACAGTTTCTCAAGAAACGCCTCCTGACTGATGTATCGGAGTTCAGCTGTTGTATTGTAGAACATAATTGTTGCGCAGTACACATGTTGTACGAATGCATTTATCTCGCGCCTACATTCAATGAGCAGAGGACGCAGTCCATCACACGAATGTTATCAGACAAGGCCTTTAGAGGGAAATTATGACGCATACGCTTCGCACATAGAGGTATCATACTGTGTGAATGTGGCTTCGTTATATTCTGCGGTTTTAGATACAATTATTGTGTCTGTTTTGTTCCAATTTAGAACAAATTGTCTTTTTCTAAACATAAATATTCAATCAACCTGAGGAGATTTCTTAGTCACGCAGAATCATCTATCTAATCTATGTACAAACGATAAAAAATATTTACAAGCGTCAATTCGGAACGGAAAGTCAAATTACCGGTAATAAAATTTTGAATTGCCATGATTGCAGACTTGGCGATGATTCTTGGCTATGATTATGTTTGCCAATACAGAGATTTTTATCCGTATGATTAAAAAAAAATACCATTGTCCGTTTAACTTCATCAGTATTTGAATAGTTAAAATTTTATTACGTAACCTTAATTGGGGACTACAACATTAACATTATATGATATTGCGAAAGAATTGTTAAATACCAGAACAAAAGCTTTGCAATTAATTAACACGGTGCTCATTTTGTTAAAGATAATTACACCACTCGAGAAGAGTACGTCGATCAAATAAAATACCATCTTAAAATTGTGGATAAAATTCTTTAAAAGAATTTAAATAAACTGAGAAACGTAACGATCAATCTATCCGGCCATATTAAAGGTTTAGTAAGAATCACTTAGCCTAACGCATTACGAGGTTCAGCTTAACAAAAATGAATTTCCACTTAACCGTATCAAAGTAAGCAATTTCGAATTAGCCGTATATGGGAACGCACGAAGCTAACGTATCTGGCTGTCGTAGGTGAGTGCCATTGCTTTCCACTCGCCGATGCAGCCATGATAATAGCCGGATGGCAAACTGTACCTATAAGTCTTGACATGCCTCTCGTGTTCGCTGAATATTCGATAGCAATGTTGCTAATGTGTTCAGATCTAGGGTCATTTGTGAGAGTCGCTGCTGCGAGATTAGAAGCTGTTTCGTCTTTATCAATTTCTAAATGTTCTTATTGATAGATTCCTAGAATTTAATTGGGGTAATCTTGAAATTAATAGCTTCTCGTGTTGAGATCATCAATATCTCAAAAAGTACTTTCAATTGGTCTGTTGACTTTTTTTCAATATGAAAACAGAACTGGTCTCGTAAGTTTCGGCCTAACGCACATATATTTATCATTCTTTTAAGAGATTGAAACAGAATTAAATGCCATATTCAATGATTGATTATGTCAAAATATTTAGTCAAGCTTTATAACGAATAGATAGTTTGCAACGTAACAGCGACATTTCATTATTTTTTCTGGCGGAAATGATTATTTTGCATTCTAAACATAGACTTTAAACGAGGATGCAAAATGTTACTTATTTCTCATCGTATAAGGTCTAATTCAGAGTTCAAATAGTAGTAAATGAAGGACATTTCAGATTTTATTATTTACACATGATATATTCGTGTGAATATAATGCGGAATCGTGACCAATAATTTAGTTAATATTACTGATGCCGTGACTGTGTTCGGTAAGACGGTTGCTATCCCCAGTTTGGCTAACATTTAGCAGGATTTGTTACTTGATGTTGGATATTCCAATAAAGATGTTTCGAATCATGCCACAACTGACAGCGATAATTGTTTATCGCTGCAAGCTGACGAGTACTAATATGAAGCGTTTAATTTTGTCACTGGCAATTTATATTATTCGATGTGGAGCAAACATTTCTTAGTTCATACACCGTTATTAAATTGCAAATGATAATTTATTACAAGTGGGCGGTACATTTCTGACAACTAAGTTTTATATATCAATTTTAAACACCGGTTAGGGCTTTTACGTGGCGTATCAGCTGATCTCGCAGAATGTCACGAGCCAAAAATTATTTTATCTGAGCGTTGAATGCAGTGAAAGCACGCCTACTTTCACCCCCAGCTCGATATAATTTAGTTCGCGAATTTGTAACAACAGTTGCGCATGCGCTGCGCAAAAAATGGTGTCATTAGGTCTTCATCCGATGAATAATGTCAGGTAATGCAGATTGCAATCTGTTAGCCACAGTCTACGTTAAAAGTGGATCAAAATTTGTTTGAAATGTGGCCTACTTATTATATCGAATGTCCCACTGGTCAGTAATAAATACAATAATTGTGTATAGAGAGTAGGTACATAGAGATGATTATTAATATGTACCTGTATTGTTTTCTCGCGTCCCCAGTGGTCACACAACAACGGCTTGGACTGTAAACCTATATATCGTATTGTCCCACTAGTGCTAAATAAACACTGGAGTCGAGATCGAGATTTCTCTAATAATATTATATCACTATGTACTATGGTATCTTGGTAATTATGTGTGATGCTCTTATTAATTTTATCAAATTATCTCAAGTTCATGTCGTCATTGTAACATGAGATGTAAGCGTGATTCCAACATGTACCTAGCCCATAAGATAGTGGTTGGAAGATAATCATAAAGTTTTGCTCCTACTTGTTAGTACATCTTATTGAAGGAACATCGATTTTGTTGCCTTTTAGAAATTTAACGAATAAGAATTTAGTGCTTATATTAGAGGTCAGAAATTATTAGCGAAAGTTTTGACACGGGCTTTTGCTACCTAACTTACTACAACAATTTGTTTTATACTTAACTGTCAAACTAAATTGAAACTTGAAACTGACTGAAACTGAAAAAATGACATCAATTTAGGTTAAACCAAGTAAAAAATAGCAATGCCTTGTAAACTCCAAGGTCTTTATTAGGACGAACTAGCTAAAGATGGAGAATGAAATGAGTGACAAGAATAATAATAAATACCCAACAGTAGATAAAAATGTTATGGGTTGAAGAAGACGAAAAAAAGAAGAAAAACAGATCAGAAGAAAGTAGTTTTTTGTTCTATGAAGAGGAGTAATCAATAGTCATAAAGAAGATGAGATATTTCAATCGAACTTCCTTATATTCAGACATGCGATTTGTTCAATGTAAATATAGTAAAAAGTAAAGAGAAAATAAATATTGCGTAAGATACACAAATTAATGTATCAGAATCTGCAGTTAGTAAAACAAGAGTCAAGGTTGAACGTATTTAACTAATTCTTTCCTGTTTCAAAATAGAAACAGTCGGTTTATCTTTCACTCTCACCTACTCGTATCAAACTATAATTAGTACTGTATAAACTAGGTATATAGGTAGTGTAATGTTTAATTTCGAAATCGTAGCAACAGGCGTATCTAATCTGATTAACGTAACATAAGTGGGTTCTGTTATTGGGCCATTGTTTTCGCTCCTAGCTGGATCGTCGGTGATGACATCAAGTTTAATGCATAAACAGCTATGCATATAGCATATTGATGTATAAACATAATTCCTGAAGTTAAAAGTGAGATAAACTGGGTCCTAGAAGCATTGTTTTTCTTTAATTTGGATGATTTCACGTCTACTTTTAATTTCATAAAAGTTTTGAGAATTCTGGAAGAAAACCAATGGGAAAATAAATGTTATTGAATTGAATTGTGACCTTCATACCTGAGATGTTATTTAGATGCATGATGTCAAACAACAATCGAAATGACATAAACTAAACTTTATTTTTGTACCTAGAACGTGTTACGTCTTTAATTTATTATCAGCTAAGGCCATTGTTTAGAAAGATGTTGTGTAGCAAGTTGCAAATAATATCTTAAACTATCATGTGTTAAATCTTCTCAGTTATTATAGTGATGGTCATTCTTTTTAAGGTCAATATTAAGCTTCGTTTGCAGACCTTGAAAACGAAGCTTCACAAAAACGTTCCAAAATTACACAAATGACATCCACACCGTCATTTGAAATAATAGGGTTACACAATCATAGACTCTATAGCTAGTTTCAAATAATTACCTAATTTTTAAATTACTGAACAAATGAAGAATTCCATGTAGTACCGATACATTACTTGCTATTATATGATTTAAAATTTAAAATTGAAATGTCACCAGCTATGTATGACAAAGGAATGATCTGACAGATAAATTAGTGTTGTACGCAACGCGTGATTGAGTTTGTATGGGCTTATTCACCTAGGTGCGTAAATAGGACATCTCTAGTAAAGGTGCGCCTGCTTAATGGGTCATAGAGTCATATACCATAGACCATTATGCGACGATTGGGCGTCGCAGAAGCTATTGTAATTGTTGCCAGACCATTGTGGAACATGATAAGTTGTATTACCATCATTTTAAATAAAATGGACTGGACGATGCGCCGACGCATCTCGCCAACATGATACAAAGGAATATCTTTATTGTTTGTTAAGTTCTTGTCAGTACATATTACTGCTGTTTTATTGTTTATGAATAGATATTATAGCTAGTTTCATCACACTTCTTGGAAAAATAAACAAATGATGACTAGTACAATATGAACATTTAAAGTTTTTGTTACTATAATTGTTGGTAAACATTACAAATAGGTTTGTATAGTCAATTGATTTCCTGTTTGTAAATTGGTTAATTATTTCTATTACTTAATGAAGTTAATCACCTATAGTAACATTACTATTATAAATAAGATACACGTCCACAAATAAAGTAACGAAGAAATTATTTTGCTACAAAGATTATTCAGATTTAATTTTGTACAGTCGAATGACTTCATAAGAAGAATAAGTAGTTATTTTTCTGTATTGCTGTCACACTGATATAAACTCCGTTATTCTTAGAACGATACGTAATAAAGACTTACCAATCGTAATCCAAATAAAATATTACAATCTGTTCACAGAAAACAGAACAAAAAAATGCTATTGAACAATATGTATAACTTCCTAGTTTCCGACTGCAAAAGTACTATTTTGAGATTACAGTTTCATTTCAAAGTCCATTGCGTTATATCTGGTACGTCATGAGCTCGCGTCAGGTACTAAAACGGCGAGGAATGTGGAACAAAACACGAAACTGTGAAAGACTTACGTCACACCCTTATTAGGAATTCTGGTTGCTGTAATGACACTAATAATTCAATCAAATGTGTTAATGCGGGCCGACATGAACACGAATGATTTTTGCCCAATTAAAATAACTATTGATGGTTAACAAGTAGTCGTGGGTTTGACAGCAGTGATAGCCTGGTGGTGTGACTGTCGGGCTGCCAAGTTATAGGTCTCGAGTTCGAACCCAAGGCACGCACCTCTGACTTTTCGGATTCATGTGCGTATTGAAAACACCGTGAGGAAACCGGCATGACTGAGAGATATTTCTCGACGACGTGTGAAGCCAAGTCAGAGGCCCATGGGCGGCATAAACTCTGACACCAGGTTATTCACTAACCACACGAAAAGAAGAGGTACCTAGTGGTTGATTCTAGTGACTATATATATTAATCTATTAATTCATTTGACGAAACATAGCTCAGTGAAGTCATAGTGTACCTAAGTAACGTACTCCATACAGTGGTTCATCGAGAGTTTCATATTGAGGGTTTTTAAAGATAGTTCGGGAGATGACGTCCTCGCGATGTAAGACTGTATGTAATGAATAGACTGCGGTGCAGTCGCGCAGCTCTTATTGATTTTAAATGACGTATAAAAATGTCACATGCTTATATAATTAATCATACGCCTTGATTTATCTTCATCCACATTATCACAAATCACGTTTCGCGATAAACGGAGCTACTGTGCACCTTTGACTACTTGTAATTGATTGAATTAATGTCTAATTATATTCATGAGAACGACAAACTAATTAATAAAATGATAAATGTACGCGAACAGATATCGTTGTTGTTGACAGTTAGTTGATAAAGGCTTATCTTCACTCATTACAAATTAGAAGACGTTTGAAGTGTAAATCGCCATGTGTGGACCCGCACCTTTACATTTGGCGCATGGCAAAAAATTAGGTCCTTTCCTTTCGTGCTACTTCGGCAATAATGGATCTTTTGCGCTTGAGTGGATTTGCGAACGTAATTTGCTAGACGTGGGAACCTAACCGTAAGCTAGAAGTGTTGCTGTTACAAAACACGTTTTGCATAGAAACGTAGCGAACAAAAATATAAAATAAAGTTGGTATACTAATTTAGTAAAAATCAAACAATTAATTCTTGTTATCTACTGCAGAAGTTCACATTAAATATCTACTGATTACTAAGTACATACAAGATATCTCTTTCCTCAATATTATGCTACTTCAAATGATTTAAATGCGTCAAAATAATCTGCAAGTTTCAGCAACGCTATGCGGTTATGACATCACTTATCATACGATAACCGTATCTTTTGGGCGACAAATATTGATTTTGTATCAACAAATCACAAATTTCAGTACACATAATATTAGGTTGACTCAAAACATACTACAGCTACTTATCTAGGATTTCATAAACTTTCTCAGGGTTCCTAACAAAGAGTTCTTTGACAGTTCAATGAAGACAGTTGAGTGCTCACAAAAAATTTCAAACAAAAGCCACTTCAACAGCCAGACGCCTCCGGACTCCACTTTCGAAACTAATAACTCAGATCTTAACTATGACCATGCGACGCAGGCGCAGCTTTATCATTTATCAATTTTATGGTCAATAAGTGCTAACGACGGCTATATTCGGCTACCATATAAGCTATATAAGCGGTATACTTTGTGTATCTGTTAAATCTGCAATTTATTCAAACTGTCATCGTATGATTTATAATAACTCTGATATCTGAATGATAATATAACTTCTATTGTGATAAATGTTGAGTCTATATTTCCTTGAATGATTTTGTTCGCGGCGGCGCTTGTTTGTAATAGGAAAATAGTAGTAATTAAGAGGTAATATGAACTCAACTTTATGACTGTTGATAGCGTTAGATCAAAGTCGATGTGACACGTAATTGCGTCTTGTTTTTACATTGAACTCGTGATAACTCGGGCGCCATTATTTATCCCTATTTTATACTAGCTTTTGCCAGCAGCTTCGCTTACGTGATTTTTTTTCACTCCTTTTATGTGAGGAATTATGAAAAAGTCCTTCCTTACTGGATGCCTATGTTATAAAAGGTACATACTTACTGTTAAAATTTCAAGTTTCGAACCCCAGTGGTTTAGGCTGTGCATTGATAGATCAGTCAGTCAGTTTCATCTTTTATATATACAGAAGATTGTAGCATGAAATTAAATGCTTTAATTTAGTTTAAAAAATAGATTTTACAGTCAATATCCGCAGTTCCACGTTCAGTTTATCGTTCGTTCGATTCGTTGAATGTGATTGAGTCTATTAGAATAAAACCTTTGAAGTGTCGATGTGAAACAAGTTTAATTTAATGTAAATTTTCTCTATAAATGTTGTGTTTTATAGTTTCCTTTTAGACCTGTAGCAGGAAGTCATTCAAGGCAAACTTAATTAGCGAAAGGGGTCACGGATTAAACCGCGAACTATGTACTTATCTAGATTACATTATAAATACTGTCTGGTGTTAACTATGATGATTTATCCGTGTCTATGTAAGAAATGTCGCGTGTATGATAGCCAAAGCTGGTATTCAGATAAATTCTCATTCATTTAACTATCCTAACTTACCCGTTTGTTTTAGCGATGTTCTGGATCAGCTGGACAATGGACTTGGCTGTCTTTTACAAGCGATCTTAGAAGAAAAACATCGTCCTAACACTCACATGTTTATTGAGACCTCTCTGTGTTTCGGAGAGCACGTTAAACCGTCGGTCCCGGGTGTCATACGACTACCTATGACACTCGTTACGAGTAGTCAGAATCCCGAAAGTTTGACAACCGGTTTTACCTTATGATATCGGCATTGCCCAGTAACTGGGTTGCGTAGGCCTGATGATAGTCGCTCCATGTAAAATACTGGTATTCAGTCGCATCTAATTAGACAGGAAGCTGACCCCAACACAGTTGGGAAAGGCTAAGCAGAACGAACACTCACATGTAAGGCTCAATCTATACTAATATTATAAAGCTAAAGAGTTTGTTTGTTTGTTTGAACGCGCTAATCTCAGGAACTACTGGTTGGATTTGAAAATATATTTTTGTGTTGGATAGTCCATTTATCGAGAAAGGTTATAGGCTATATAACATCACGCTACGACCAATAGAAGCGGAGCATAAATGAAAAATGTTCCAAAAACGGGAAAAATGTCCACCCGTGCGAAGCCGGGACGGGCCGCTAGTATAGAATATAACTAGTCATACGCGAATTATATCTTACAGTTGCTAGCCAGTATAAACGTAAGTGGCCGTCAGACCCCCTAATGTTGGCCGCTAGCACGCACACTGCTATTTTAGCTTATTACGACCACTATTATCGTTCCTGGGGACCTGTTTCTGAGCCACTATATATCCCAGTCGTGGCCATGTAAGGAAGAAACTCCTTCCGTGTCGTTTAAGGCGGCGCTCAGACGTGACGAGTTTTAGTTGCCGACTAAAACTAGCGAGAATGGTGCTGATTCTGTTTTGCACAAACTAAACTTAAATTAAGACTATTGCCATCTTTTTTACTCTGATAAAATAAGAAAGAGACGGACAAAATTAAGAGCTGTCAAATTTAGTTGAACCAAATTTTCCATACAAATTTAGACGACAGGTCGGAACGTGTCGACTAAAGACACGGTGAAGTTCAAGGCGTAAACTAGTTTGACATCTCTAACTTAGTTCTTATCTATCACCGTCCTTTTCTCGTGCTGTCTGTAAGTAACAGATAGCAATTATTTATTTTTAGTTTAGTTGGTGAATAAGAGAATCGGCGCCAATACCTGTCTAGTTTGTTATAAAGTGCAATGTCTATCTATACAGGGTGTAAACGAAATCATGTAATTCCTTCAAACCTCGTGATGTACTGCTGACGTAGATTATCCCTGAACGGGATTTTTTTGGATTCAATAAACAAAAAATGACAAGAAGTAAGCATGTGTTCTTAATGTGAGACATTTTAGCGCCCCGAGTTAAATGACCGCGCGGCGAGCGATAGCTGCGCAATTCGCACAGGGCGCTAAAATGCCTCACGTTAAGAACACATGTTTACTTTTTGTCATTTTTTATTTTTGAATGTAAAAGTATCCCATGTAGGGTTAATCTATGTCAGCAGTACATCACGAGGTTTGAAGGAATTACATGATTTCGTTTACACCCTGTATATCTTAAACTTCGAGAAATAGCAGTTTATGTGAATTGTGACGTGTAAATTATGTATAAGGTCAAATTAAATTAATATATACTAGATAAATTTATAGGAAGTCTGCTTTTTGCTCTTATTTTCAAGGTGCTAATAAGGAGGACACGTGTCTTATTCAATTTGGAATAAAATAACTTCAACAAGTTCTTTGCACATGCAAATGATGACAGTTGAAGTAATAAAACAGCTGTGCAAATAAAAGTATTGTGTGTAGATATTTATTTTCTTTTGTACAAGTCAAGTGATATCGTATCGCACATGTATATTTGATATCAAAATTTAAAAAAAAGATAATTATTATTTTGAAGGTTATCGATACCGCAACGCGTCATACAACTGACGATTACAACTAATCGGAAACTAAAAATGTTCACGTTTGAAGTAAGCTTAAGATTTCAAAGTCTAGTATGAGGGGCTCGTCGCTAATTACCAATCGCGCAGATCATACGATTTGCGAGCTTAAGCTGCGCTTGCCGCGGTCAGTCCGTGGAAGGGTGACCATTCGTTACACATCAAGACCCCACCGTGCTTCGGAAAGCACGTTAAACAGTCGGTCCGAATAACTATGACAATCGTTACAGGGTACTCTGAATCCCGAACATCTGACAACCGGTCGAACCTTAGATATCGGCATTGCCCAGTAACTGGGTGGGTAAATGTTGGTATTCAGCCTCATCTGGTTAGACTGGAAGCTGACCCCAACATAGTTGGGAAAAAAGGCTAGGCAGAAATATATACTATACACTTTAAAAGAAGTCGTCTTGATTTAAAAAAACTATTATTTAAAAGTAGGCGATTTAATGATCTACCGAACGAAAGACGCGCAGTAATTGATCAGCTCGTTAAGCAATATTGTCATCTGATGACGATCAATCTGTCGAGTTGTGATAGGATTAATCAGACAGACATACCGATGCATTGACTCTTGTTTATGTCAATAAAAACGAGAGAAAAGTTATTGACTTTCCTTTTTTATTTATTAAAAAAACTAGCGACCCGCCCCGGCTTCGCACGGGTGCAATGTAGTTACTAATGTGGGGCATATAAACCTTCATCTTGAATCACTCTATCTATTAAAAAAAACCGCATCAAAATCCGTTGCGTAGTTTTAAAGATCTAAGCATACATAGGGACAGACAGACAGCGGGAGCGACTTTGTTTTATACTATGTAAAGATACGGAATTAAAAATATATTTTTTGAACCGTTACCTATCAGAAACAGTTGTAATATATTAGAAGAAATATGCGCTTTAAGTAGACAAACACGCTTAGAACGTTGATTTTCTCAATATGGCCGCAGTCGGACGGGTAGGCGGGTCGAAGGAGCAAATAGTTACGTAACAGTGCAATATTTTCTTGTTACACCGCGATTCAATATCAAGGATGTAATTAGGATGTATGTATTCGTAAAATATGTGATGTATTCTGCAATTCTGTTCCGTTTTAAGATCAAGATTATGGAAGAAATATTACGATTGATTGCGTACCTGTATTTGGAGGCAGATTGCACTAAGAATAAAAGTGTAATCATTATGTACTTTACTATCTTTCTTGTTGGAAGTCCTGTGTGAGATAGTTGTCGAAGTAAAGCTAACATCATCGTCGATAAACGTGACATATCTGGCCTATCTCCATTTTGTTTTTATGATGACCCGGTGAACTCCTTACTACCAAAATTCTTTTTGTTTAATTTTTTCTAATCCAAACCCGTATAGAGGCGAACAAAACAAAAAAAGAAATTAAATCGGTCAGGCCATACTCGAGTGTTTGTTAGATTAACGCACGGCAATTGATTTTTATATTATAGATCTGATGTAGGTAAACGTTCTATAGAAAATCCCATGACACAATGTCTTACTTGAAATAGAGTATAGTAATCTATATAAATAAAAATGGATCGCCAAATGTGTTGCTAAGCGCAAAACTTGAGAACGGCTCGACCAATTCGGCAATTTTTTTTTATATATTCCTTAAGGCACAAGGAGGGTTCTTATGGAGAGAAAAAACATAAAAATTGCGTGGAAAATAGTAAAAACAACACTTTTCTTTTCCCACTACAGGCCAATAACTTTTGACAGAACGAAGTCTGTCCGGGCAGCAGTTCTTAATAATAGTATTATTAGTACCTTCGTTTTCTAACCAAAACCCATTGGCATTTATCAATAACCCAATTGGCAGAAGTCAGTTTGGATTGACCAAAATGCGGGCACAATCCATTTTCGTTTTAACATTTAACAAGTTATTCGGTGACATAGATGGTAGACATTATTCGATTCCTGGAAGGGTTGTGAAGGGTGTTGGACATTATTTTTATTGCCATGTTTTATTTATTTATTTGTGTCTCCTAATGTTTGGTCATAAAATAAAATTGGTTATTTATGCTAGGTATCTCTCCAGGCTGATTGTTTTTTTTTGTGTGTTGAATAAATTTAAGTATGGGATGGTACATGTTGTATTTTTTTATTTAAATATGGCATGCTTACATTGTATACTGCATGTGTCAATGGTGACGGTGAGCAGGGAGTAACTATGTCTGTAAAATAAATAATAATTATTTATTTATTAATAAGCAACATCAAGATGTTTATAAATAAATATGTTGTATTTGAAGTGTTTGTATTTATGTGCCGTCTGTCCTACTTTTTTTTCACACGAGGTATGACTGTATTGTAAACTCAAACCGTTTGTCCTAGCTGGGCAGCGCAGTGCGTTACTTCGCGTTGCGAAAATAGCAATATGATATCTATAGTAGTGTCCTACGTGAGCAGTGCATCTAACAGAGCGGCGCGTATAGTTTGTTTTTACCGGTTTGACTGCGGTAGAAATTTGAATTTAGCCTTACTCATCAAGTACTATAAATATTGTATTACAACGCAACTGCTAGGACACATCGACTGCGTTGTAACATGCTGCTATAACACGCACCGCACTGCCCGACGCAACGCAATGCATCACGCTGCCCATCTAAGACAAAGCCTTTTCTTCACTAATTCATAAATTAACTATCACTTCGCACATTGCTACGTTTCATTCACTCCGAACTGCTCCGAAATAGCCTAGACTTCACGCACCACCAATCATTTTGGGTTATTGTCAAGGATATTTACAGCGCGCGCGTGCACTTTAATATTTACGCGTACGATCACCTCCTTGTAAACATAGTCGCAGTTTATAGAAATATTTAGCTTCCCTTCCCGGTAATGGACGTAATGGTTAATTATCTTAACCTTGGTGTTTATACTCTGTTAAATAACATTTCGGCACATGTATAAACAATATATACGCACGAACGTAGTGTTGAAAGAAGGTATTGCTCCTATAACCATATATTACGTGAATGTATGGCGAACAACGAAGTTATTTCTGTTTGTTTATAGTCTTTATATAACTCCGGTAGTTCTTGATCTTGCTGCCCGTTGAAGGCGATCTTGTTAGATCATTGCCATTCATCAGTGTGGCCCGAACAATTACGTGTGTGTAGTTATTTTAAATCATTTGTTAATTAGTGTAATTATGTAGCTTTTGAGTGTCTAATTAACGTTGTAGTTCGTGCATGTAATGGCAGTTTTAGTTACAATAAATGTGTTTAAAATGCACGAAACGTCGTAAAATTGCGATCATTATTTGAGTAAAAATAAATAAATGTTGTCACCCACTCATAGCCACGGCACCGGATCAGCTGTATCGTTTGAATTCAAGCTTACTAGCGAGCTGTCACCATGTTTACGCGCATTGAGACGACTCGCTGACAGCGCGGTGAACGTCCTGTCGACAACTAGTAATTTTACCGTGATTAATTTGTTACTAAATTAGCACGAGTAGACTGCATCTACTCTACGTCTCTCGTAGTTGTATATGTGTGATTTGTCAACGATATGATAATGATAAGTATGTACTGATGTGGTGACGTTAAATCGGTGACGACCTTAATATTACCCGGTTCACTCACATGCGCGCAAACATTCGTACATTGTACGAACGTTTTTGTATGGAAAATGTTCGCATAGTCATTGCGAATGTCAGTCCCACACTTGTGGGTTCGCATATTCGTGCGAATGTGAGTAACCCGCATCACAGAAAATAATAAAAATTTCGGGAGTTGAATATAACGTAACTAGAGATTTCACTACATGTTACCTCTGTGTACATATTGTAGTTCAATGCAGCAGCAGTGATAGCCTAGTGGTGTGACCGTCGGACTGCCAAGTCATAGGTACCTATCGAGTTCAAATCCAAGACACGCACCTCTGATTTTTCGGATTCGTGTGCGTTGTATAATTAATCACTTGCTTAAAAACGGTGAAGGAAAACATCGTGAGAAATGCATGCCTGGGAGATATTTCTCGATGGCATGTGAAGCCAATCCAGAGGCCCATGGGCGGCATAAACTCTGACACCAGGTTATTCACTAACCACATGATAAGAAGAAGAGTTTAATGGACACCTATGATTGTTTGGTTTAAACTACTTTAAGTACTTTATTATTTGAGGCTCGCCCCCGATTACATGGGACTTAAGTATAACGGTGAAATGAGGGTGTTACTATACCTACACCTCTGCCCAACCCTTAGGGGAATATATGCGTGATGTTATGTTATTTGAACCCATGGGTGTCTCGTAAACTATATCAAGTGCTTTGCCTCAGGACAATAAAATCTGGTCGTAGGGCCGATATCTTGTAGGGGACATACCTCCTACGCCCAGCGTGGGTGACCAGTACTGATTGCCAGTAAAAGTACACCAAGAACAAACTATAAGCTTGTTACTAGTTGAGCCCTTAAGCTAAGCTCATTTACATTATTTGTTAAATTGTCAACTTAAATTCTGTCTTGTTTACATTTGGCTTTATATTGCGAAATACATCAACGAGGATTGTGAAAAGGAATGTTTTTCGTTAATACATCGATTGTTATCTTTTAATCTTTTATTACCGTCACAGTGTCACGTTGATGGGGTATATGCACTTGTTTAGTTTCCATAGTGCAGATAAAAAATGTACTAAAGAAACAGATCATTTCAGTGTCCCACTTTTTGAATGGAGTGTTTTTTACCATAACATAACATCACGCTTGTATTCCCGAAGGGTTAGGCAGATGTGTATAGCAACACCCTAATTTTGCCATTATGTTTAAGTCCCATGTAATAGGGGGCGAGCCTATTGCTATCGACCGGGCACAAATCCAAAATTCCGGGCTACTGAGGAATTCCACACGGAATAGCCCAATAACACACTACCCGACCTGGGGATCGAACCCAGGACCTCACGATCAGCAGTCTCAATTGCCATCACTAGACCAATGAGGCAGTTTGGTAGTGTTTTTCTTTTCATCTAAAACGTATCAATAGCTTCAAACTAACGATACATTGAAAGCCATTGACCACTCTGTGTACATTGTTGGTCAGTGACTCTATGCTGTATATTCCTAAGCCCTAGAACTTGGGCACGACAATACAGGTCTCGCCACCCACGCAAACCTCTCTCCAATCATACCGATTCTCGCTTTCCAATATCAAGAATCGAATTGGAAACTGCAATAAACATAGAATCGATTAAAGTGTGGCCATTCGATTAGATATCGAGACTTTTAGTATTTGCTTCGACATTTACTTACGAAGCATGAGTGTTGGGTCTTAAATGTGCGAGTTTTATAGGTACAATGAAAGATATACTGCGTAGGCATTTCATATAAATGTAGGTATTTTATTATGGAAATTCAATTTAGTTCTTAGTAGGTACTTTAATACTTTCTAGCTTGTTACTGTTAGATACTCGATGAAGAAAATAACCGTGAATTGAAAAGATATTCTTCGGTTTATTTCTTCTCAGAAAAATCATACAGTACCTATCTTATTTTTTCATGTTAAAAGAACATTAATATTTTTTTTACACTTTATCTGATTTTTGTAATTTATTTTTGCATTTACTACAATCGCGTAAGTTATTTTTTATCTTTCTCAGAAAAATCATACAGTACCTATCTTATTTTCTATTTTAAAAGAACATGAATATTTTTTTACAATTTATCTGATTTTTATATTTTTTTTGCATTTACTACAATCGCGTAAAAAGTTATTTCTTTAGCCAATTAAAAAAAATCACTTACTCCGCTTCAGTGGACTTTGTTAAATTGAAATCAACAGAATTCGAACGCGGTGCAACGACACGCATGGACGGAACTTACTTAACCCACTTACGTAAAACCTGTAATTTAAATGTTCACCTGAAATATACTAAAATACTGTCTTTGTAACACTACTTTTAAAAATATATTTTGACGTAATCGTGACTATTACAAAACTGTCTGCCGGCTACTATATTTACTTTCTTTAATACTGAACATAAAATTTTATGAGCATTTTGTTTTGAACAAACAACGTAAAAGTTTGTGCCACTTCCTAGGGTTTTATAACCTAATTCACACCGCACTTTGAATACCCCACTGGTGATGGATATTAGAATGTGGAGTTTAATGTGTTTATGTACACACGGAGAAGTAGTTAAGAATATAGGCAGACAACGAACACTACGCATATGTTTATTATCGATATTGTATGACAAACGATGACAAAGACTTTGTCTTGGTGTGGCGGAATGCGAAAAAAGTCAGTTAACATACATACATATATAACATCGCGTCTGCATTCCCCGACGGGTTAGGCAGAGGTGTTTATTAACACCCTCATTTCGCTTATTCGTTATGTTTAAGTCCCATGTAATAGGGGGCGAGCCTATTGCCATCAACCGGGCACAAATCCAAACTCTGGGCTGCTACTGAGGAGTTCCACACGGAATATCCAATAACACTTTGCCGGGCCTGGGGGTCGAACTCAGGATCTCAAGATCAGCAGTCGTGCTTGCCACCACTAGACCAACGAGTCAGTAAGTTAGTTGACTGCATACTTATATCTCTTGCTCACCTTACCCTGGTTTTCTGTAGGTATATACAAAAGGAGAAACTGACTCATTGGTCTATTAACGCACATCTTAAACCGCTGGGGTTAGGAACTTGAAATTTTGACAGTAGGTACCCTTATAACGTGGGCATCCAAGGATATTTCAAAATGTATCCCTTAAGGGGGCGATAAAAATCACGCAAGCGATGCTACGGGCAAAAGCTAGCTTATAATATAATTTGAAATAGGAGTGGAATTAAATCTTGGTATTTTAGAACGCCTAAAAACAGGTTACCGTGCGTTGATGAAAAAAAATATTCTAACATGTATAATTACAGTCTAACGTCGATTTCACAATAACAATTTCGTGTAAGTACAGTAATTACTCAAATTACCCCTGAGCTATTACTAAGTGGTTATTATGCGAATTCATTCATTTTGATGTCTACTTATTAAATATCATATAACTGTAATTTCTGTTTAGTAAGACATATCGAATTAATGTTTTAAATGTGTTTGGTTCATATTCCTTAATCGATTCGCACTGATCTAAATCGATATGAAAAACGTGCAAGTACGTCAGTCATGTTATTATCTGTTATATCTACAGCATATTATTTTGATAATACTGCAATCGACTGCGATTTATAAGCCTGTTAAAGTAAAAATCCGACTCTGTGTGACCGCAAAAATCGTGCACATTCTTAAAGATCAGTGTGTCAGCGAGAAAATAAAAAACAGTCTCCTTTCAACTAATTAGGCACTTGAAAAAGACCGCGCGACAGAGAGCGATCCGGTCCATTACTCCTGTCTTATTGCCGCTCATTTACCCTCAGCTGTGGCTACCGAGCCCATAACATTGCTATTACCTTCACCGCTCACTAGATCACTTATCTCCGCAAATGGTGAGGAACATTTTCATGCCCAGGCTACGCGGCGATGTCAGATAGCTATGTATAGGTTGCGGCGAAAAGTGGGACAAACCGCGTCCAAATTTGTCGACGCATTGTAAACATCATTGTATAATATTTGGGTTGGACGGGCTCGGAAGAAACGTCGGGATACGGAAGATAATAAATGTATTAATAGAAAAGCTAGAGTCAAATGTTTCAAATGATTCGTTACATAATCGTAAACTATGGTTTGATGTCGTGAACTTTAGGTCCAGACCACAGTTCAAAGACCTGATCCAAACTTTAGCAAAACTTGTTTCATTCGATACGGAAACGTGTCCTAGACGGACCACACTATGTTTTACTCGATGCAGGATTGATTTTATGCGAGAATTCGATTTGTCGTGGATCGGATTACTTTACAACAGGAAAAATATTTTATATTTGATTAACTATTAAATTGACTTGTAGGACAATTTTACTGAGGCC
The DNA here is from genome assembly GCA_910594945.2 of Amphipyra berbera. Lineage (NCBI taxonomy): Eukaryota > Metazoa > Arthropoda > Insecta > Lepidoptera > Noctuidae > Amphipyra > Amphipyra berbera. Next base: position 7,662,551 of record OU343122.1, on the reverse strand, counting down.
AGTAAATAAATTGCAATTTTATCTTTACGGACGCCAACTAGCATTGATGTGAAATTATGTCAGTAGGGCGGGTCCTACCATTACAATTCGCATTAATAGGTGCGTCATTTGACACCTAAGGGCCACTTGACAGCAAAACTGTTGGGACAAATGACAGTACCTACCTACTTCCGCCTATTATTTAATACTTCAAATTATATCTGATTAGATTGTGAGTACCGGACCCGGTATTGTTTTGCATTGCAATGCAATGCATCGGCGAATCGATACATGATTGGCATAATTGTTCAGTGGTACGCACTCAATTGTTCCAATATAAATACGGCTTCATCTAATTGTTATGTGCAGGCAGAGGCCGCGGAATACGTACCGATGATTAATATGTTGATTTGTATAAAGTATACAAATGTCCGGCTTCCTGCATTAAATTGATTCCATACACTGCGAAGTGTGTTACAGAATTTGATTATCATTTGCGTTAACGGGGAAGGAAAAAGGGTAAGGAAACCTGCACATCTGAGAGGCTTCCAAAAAGTTGACGAAAATCGTATGAGTTCGAAAACACGAAGATTGCCGAAGCGTATCAGTTATTTCGTAGTACTTACCTAAATTACGGAAATTGATTCAACGTTGTCGAAAGACTACAGAATCAAAATTACAAAAAATAAAAATACAAAAAGGTGTACAACAAAGAAGTTAACTTGAGCCGAAACATGACTGTGATTTATGAAATTGTTCATTAAAATCTACGCTGCCTTCACATGTAGATGTTAACATTGACAACGTCCGTTTTAACACATGACAAAAACGAAAGTGTCAGTTAAGAACAATAGAAGCCATACAATGCACTATGGCACTTTGATCTTTGGATAGAAATTATTTATAAGAGACAAATACCCTTGGCGCGTTTCAAATTAGGTACCTCTTAGAACATACAAAGTCGAAGCGCATTTAAAATATAATGACTAGTGAGGAACGTGTCGTTATATAATATCTCTTTAAATTAATGTGATACTAGAAGCAGTTTCTTTCATTGAATATTAAGAGAAAAAAAAATATTTTAACCTTGATTTATGGACGATTTCTATAATTTACGGAGCGTTATTGGTAAAATTGAGACTCTTCAATCAATAATGAAGCATAGTAGACCCTGACATTCGGAAGTAGCTATTACAGGTAAACTTACTTTATTAATCTTTTTATATGGCCAATTTAGCAATTAAAAATGCTACCATTGGTAAGCAAAACGATTCGTTTTTTGTTAATAGGAACCAGGCATTAAACTCTGTACAGACAGGGGTCAAAATTTATAATAATATATTAGCAATATAATATTAACAAGATTATAACTGCACTCAAAATCTAATTGAAACCATACATTAAAAAGAATTAAAAAAAGGAAAACACATAAATATTAATAAAGTAAAACAAAACAAAAAGCGTATATGAAAAAGTGTCGGCAAACAAAACACATTCAAGTAAAAATTTGAACACGACCCAAATGAAAAGGTGTGTGTTTTCAACATGATTAATATTAAAGAGGTGTACACATGAATTCAGTTGACCTGTCTGGTCCTTAACGTATTCAAGGTCTGGCACAACAAGGTACACAACATTAAAACAGTGAGGGACCCGCTTTGGGGGAGTAGCTTACTGTGAATTTCGTGTCCGCTGACCTCTATCCAAGGACGACTACTTACAATTCAGATGACCAGATGGTATCTATCTACCTAGTAACCTGTTTGGTTTTGTCTAAAAATATATGAATATTTTAACCGATCGCATATCTAATTTGATCGTATCGTGCATTGAATAATTTGATATGACAATTTTAATATAATGTGCTGCAATTCTTGAAAAACATGCATAACCAGCCCATTACTGTCCCACGGCTGGGAAAGGGCCTCAGAATAAGATAGGTTTTGGCCTTAGTCCACCACGCTGGCCTGGTGCTGCTGGTTGGTGGACAATACACACTATCGAGAACATTTTTGGATTGGATCCCTCTCAGGTGTGTAGGTATTTTCAATAAATTATCGCAATGGTTACATTTACCGGGTCAGGTTCCAATTAAAACCCTCCTCGTGGAAGGCAAGCGTTTAACCACTAGGCTATCACTGCTCCTCACTTCTTGGAGAAGTTGATCAAAAACGAAATAATGAATTAGTAACTTAGAAAAGAAAAAAATAATATAAAGAAGATTCTCGAGAAGATTATCCTTGCTACTCAGTCTTGTAAAAAACTTTAACGTATCAAGATAACATCTTACAGTTCAACATAATTCTGAAAATGGCAAGATAGTGTTCTGTATTCCTGCGAATACAAAAATCTCGGAAAAGACTCGAGAACGATGGTTTCTAGATAAAAAGCAAGAAAAGGCAATACAGTTTTATGTGCCACGTAACACAGTCACGTATGCAAGCTGGAAGGTCGTCCATATTTGTGCAAACAGTCGGCTCAGAGATAGCAACGTTTATACTCGTAAGTAACCAAGATAATATCGCATGAGGTACAAGTAACCACAGCTAGAGAAATTCTTAAATCCTTACCTGCGCCGCGCCGGACTCACCGACGCCCGATTCCGAGTCCCCGACAAAAAACCGTTTCCTTTACATTCTGTTTACAAGACCTCCGACACTGAGGTCCCTTTTGTGGATGGCTCCACCCCTATGGCCTTACCTACGACCCTTTTTTGTCCGCATGTTTGTCCACAATTATTCAAGTTTGCGAGATTAAAACTCATTAGAGTCCGTTTTGGTGGAACAATTTGAAACATATAATTGCCCGATGTGATTCTGTATTCAGTTTTTTAATACTGTTATCGTCATACAGTCATCAATCAAGTGTTAAATGATTGATTGTCAAGTTTACTAATTGAAGTAATCATCAAACATATTTACAATTTTGTTTAAAGAACGTGTTTTTAATTTACTCAAACAATTACGGTCATTACTTTACTATTTGACAAAACAATTACAAATATGTCAGAATTATAACAGGATGTGGTGCCTTTGAAATGTATCTCAGTGTCAATGACGTGGCCCGCGTTATATAATCGAAAGTGATCCATGACAGCCTCATTTACATGGATGATGTCATGATCCGTACATCAGATCCGCAGCTTGATCCATACCGTGCAGCATTTGAGAGCAAAATTTTGCGATAATCTTTGAAAAATTATGATAAATAATACCAAATTTAGAATCGTGGGTCCTTGCCAAAATCATTATGTATACAACACGTAGGCGATTGTCACTGGAAAAAAAAGTGGTGAATCAACAAAACACACCTACAACAACGCTCCTGATGTTTAATGCAAAAAATTCTGTGAAAATGACCTAAGCTGCCAAGATTTTTTAATTTGTTAGCACAGATTTTGTCATCGCTTTTTTAAAATCAGTTTTTATTTAAGCAGGAAATAATCATCACTTTGCACATACCAACACATCCATACCATACTGCTACAAAGAAATACGTTGGTCAAAAAAGTTACCGACGTTCGTATTTCACATCCTGGAATAAATTACATTATCGCAGCAGATAAGCCTGTATATCTATGAGGTATTAACGATAGTATTCTTTTAAATAAGGTAGCATTACCGGTTTCTTACGTCGCTAGTTGGATTTATTAATCTAAGTTACCTATTTTATTTTTACCTATTCTCGCACTTAATTTCCACTAAACGATTCAGAGTAAAATCGAAGCGATATCACCAACTGCAGTGATATCATATAAAGCCACGTGTAGTGGTAACGTGTTTGATTGCTAGATTACAAATATCGTAACAAAATGTTGCGATCTCCTTAACCTATCATTTATAAACGTCGTACATCCTCCAGTAAACTTGCAACTTGCGCAACATGACTAGCAACTGATAAAAAATTTTCTTTGCCCAACTCTGCTCCGGTATCATCATAGACATCAACAACATTATTTGATATTTACTTTAGAATTCTTATATTTAGCACGATATTTTGTTTGTATTTAGTATGTCAACAAAGTGGTCGTGTCACCCCACTGACCTTGTGTGGGCAAACATCTTTATCAGCTTTCCATTAGTTACTAGCTCGCATTTACTTTGATATCTACTATCTAAAACTAACCATATTTCTTTGATATGAACTTTACAAAAAGAATATATTTCAATATTTTATCTTGTGCATCGAAATTCTAAATGGTCGAAAACTAGATTTGCAACGCCAATCTATCTTATTATCTTTTTTGAGTAAATGTCATATTTTATTAGTGAAGTTCACAAATGAGATTAAGTTGGAATGCTGTCTCTATTAATAGCCATTAGGGGAGAACAAGTCGTAAAGGTTAAAAGCAAATACGTAAACTATTTAGTTTCGGTCCTTAAAATATATCTCAAACCAAACTGAGAGCATCAGCAGCCGTGACAGTTTAGTGATCCCTTAGAAAATAAAATAACAAAGTTTCGTTTTGCTTCAATCTTATAAATGAACCGTTTCAGAAGATGGTTCGAGTCATCGACAGATGATGTTACTTAGCAGAGATTCCCACGACGGCCTGCAGCAAGTTGTGAGCTGACTAATGAGCAGCCGATGGGATTACACGTACTCTAGTGCAATTTACGCACTAATGCATAGCTACAGACAACCGCAAATGTGTCTAATTTTGCACAACTCACGTCCCCTGAGAATTCTAAAGAACTTATAATGAGCTCCAGTCTAGTCAGTAGTTTTTATGTATCAATATTATGTTCCGTGTTTATGAGTTCGTTCTTAAAAGTAATTTTCAACTAGCTTTTTACCGCATTAATGGTAATAAAAGATAAACCTTGCTTATAAATTCCTGATTATGAAGCTAATGAATAATAATATAATTATTTTTCTAGCAATCACACCAGATGCAATGAGCCGTACTATTTGTTATTATCTTATTTATAGTAAAGCAAAAACAAGCTAAAACTTGTATCTTTTGCTTCCTGTCTATGAGCTGCAGTTATTTCTTCATCAATATTAATTTGCAGGTTAATTCCCATATAATATTCGTAAATCGTACCACTAAAATGAATTAGTTACAAGTTGAAGACTTCTTTTATTGTTCTTTGCATTCGATATTGGATCGTCATTACATTTGGCTACAATTTGTATAGATTTTTATTTGTATAATGCATTAATTAAAATTTGCATTACTGCGTGACATGTTGTCAAATTCATTACTTATTCAAATATCGACACTTCCAAACATAACTTTGTATGCACCATTGTTAGAAACAGTATAATTATCCCATTGACCATATTTATCGACGTCATTCATCACCAAATGCTTAAGTGAAATCATGTAGGTTTTAATCTTTAGTGTTACATTAATTAGCTTCTGACTGACGTTTGTATGTATGATCTGTTTCGCAAATGCCACCCACACGCTTATTATTTGCAAAGTTGTCTACTTTCACCTCGGGGACACTCCTGTCAGTGGCCAACACTTTCCGATCGTTTGCGCCATTCAACTGTGACATGTAAAAAAATTCTGAGAACTATGAGCGTTACTAATTCATGTATTTACGTTGTATGTAACTCTCCGGATTAACCGGTATTCGTACTTGTTGAAGGTTCTTTTTAGTTTATTTATATTTTCTTGTGAATTGTGTTGCGTCAAAAGCGAAGCTTTTTCTTTGAGGAATGGTCATACAAAATCCCTTTCTACTTGCATAATGAACTAGTTACCCTTGAAGATGGTAATAGTTTTGTTTCTTCTCGTAAACATTGTACAAAACGATACGGGTACTGGTACGTATTTCTTCTTCGTATTTCGTTCAGGTTGTTACACGGCGTCTAGTTTGCCAATTTGGTACAGACTTGCATTATAACGGTAATATAAAACGGGAAATAACTGTGGTCACGAAACGGATGATGTCGTTTTTGTCATTGTTATTTTAGTCTTATCATAAGATGTTTCAAGGCTGTACACAAGCTTACAAACATCGGATATTATGTTGTCTTTGAATAGATAAATACTAATAAATATCTAGGCAAAGAGGACACATATGTTAACATAAGTAAACATAATTATTATACGCTTTATTACGTAGAGTTCGTCTCAACGATGTCCGAGTTTGGCAATAAGGGGCCAGTGCAGCTCAAAGCCTCTTTTGGTTTATGTCCCGTACGGTATTTGCAGCGGTTTGTCTTCACCGTTATTTTAACTACCGACTAAGCCAGATGTTATTATAATTCATAGGTAGATGGGTAATTTGCTTTCGTACATGCGGTGTTGAGTATTATGTTAGTATAATCTTCGCTTAATGTAACAAACGCACCATGAGGGAAGTAATTTATCTGATCTAATTAAGTTTTAATTTATGGTTTCTATGGCATGAATTACTGTTTTATATTATGATAGTACGTATCAAACCAAAAGTAATTTTACTACTATGAATGTGTCATCGTGGTTTGCTTTGACACAGGTGAAGTCAGCGCTCTTAATAGATAGTTACTTGAGGATAAAATAATCTACTAGGTTGACATGGTAAGGTCATTTTAATAGCCGGCGATTATGATAATGAAATATATAATGATGTAAAAACGTTGCTAATTTAATATAATTTATTTTTTGTTGATTGTATCATCTAGACTGGCATTTGAAATTATAATCTTCTATCGAATTTTAGTAATTGTAAATAAGATTCTTGTATTAAATTTCAACTGTCTGTAAGTTCTAATTTAAAACTGTACCAACTGGAACAATGTGATAAAATTAGAATAAAAATAAAAATATTTATCTATAATACGTCGAGTCAAATCAAAGTCAATGTTTTATCATATCAGTAACCTTGTCACATTAAATACGACGGTCTTGTGACGTGGACTTTACCTTATTGGTTTACGTCATAGTGTTATGCAAACTGGTTCTTGTAACTAATGGAGTAACTGGGTTTTTTAGAATAGATGCTAAAAGATCATTTAGCTCGACTGACCAACTCGAAAACTTTTGAGTTCTAGTTGTGAATCACATAAGTGTACGTCATTGAATGAATCAACTAAACCGCATTTTTCCTTTGAATAAATATAGATGGGGTGTTAGAAAGACAGATCGATGATAAGACTAGGTCCGTTTTGAAACCGGAAAAAATCTACAATAGTAACGAAGCAATAGGGGTAAGCGTACAAAAACAGATAAAAAATTTAAATAAGTTTTTAATAGTAAAAACTTATTTAAATTTTTTATCTGTTTTTGTACGCTTGCTTATTTATAAAAATTATAACGGAAACTTGCTCAATACGATAGTGCTAAAGTTGGACTACCTTATCTTATTAGAACAATGTTCTATTTTATCGAACAGGAAGCGGGTACTTTTATTAGAGAGGGAGAGACAATAGAAATTGGTGCTTTGTTCCCACGGAAGATAAACGTTAATAATTATGGACCCATGCTTGCTCCCTGTGGTACTCCGTGACCGCAGCGTATGTAAGCTATAAAGTTGGTACGATCTAAGATAACCTATGACCTGATATTGCAGCCTAAAAGCGAACTACGATTGCATGCATGTTTTATTTTTATACTGTAATAATTACTTTCAATCGATGGAGTGGCTTTATGACAAACTCGATCAAACGCATTGAAGGAATTTTAAGTACGATTTATTTTTATAAAACTATACTTTCTTCTTTGCTTTTACTGAATCCCAAAAATAATCAAACGTCTCATACCACTATTTTAAGGAATATTCGATTTATTCACGAGCGTAATGAACATTCATAAAACGAACTCCGCTTTAATTAAACGTTGAACTTAATTAGTTTGGGTGTATAAACCTTAAGAGTAACTAACCAATAAAAAAATGTTTCGGATTTATTTGTTAAAAGACAATTGACTTCATCATACGAATGTACAGATTGTATATTGTAAGTCAATTCACGCGGCCGCTGCTCTCTGAATCAGAAAGATTGCTCGTAAAGATCGAATGATATTTTACCTGCACAACTTGATAATAATAGTTGGCCTCTGGCTTCGTAACATCTGTTCGGGGGCTTAGCATTGTATCAGGGTGTATTGAATGGTACTCGTTGATTCGGCTTCTTTGAGATATCTCAAGCACATATTTTTATTATTCCACCATAATAGACAGCTGTGTTTATTATTACTTCAATCTTTTTGCCAATAAAACTGCTATTTTCAGTACAAGATAAAAAATATCCTTCATGTTGGCTCGCAAATTTATATTTTGTTTTCTTGTTGCAGAAGTGCAAGACGTGGGATGTTTCAACACTGATGACGTCTTTATTATAAAGGTGAGCTAATATAAATACTTATTTAGTTGTAATATCAGTCAATGTTCCGAACGTAGAGAACTGGGCTTAAATGTAGATTTACACAAAATAAATATGCCTCAATACTCATGATGGATGGCTTGTCTTATAAAAACTTCGAGATTATTATCTGTTCCATGAAACGGTGTTACATTTACTCTTAGCGTTTAATTTATAACAGTTTTTAAAATGTTAACAGATGTTAAATATTAAACTGGTCCACTTCGATTGCAATCTCTTCAAAATTTAAATTGCATGCTTGTTTTAATTTACTCTCTCCTTTCATTTACAAGAGATGTAAGTACTACAATTTGATCTTTTTTATAAAAGTTATGACCAAGTATGATAGATACCCTTTAAGGTATAAACAACACGTTCTAGCAAGTTTTTACTATCATCTATTATGACTTGTCTTTGACGTTGTTTGATACAACTTCTATAGTTTATAAGTTCACAATCCGAGGTCAACCGAGTCTAAAGTTCAGTTGAAATTTGTAATTACATACGTAAAAACAGTTTATTAATGTAAATTGTCACGTTCCATCTTTATTGCCAGCTCATTTTTCTAATTTGATTTAAAATGAATTATTTCTTTAAGTAGCTTCTCAGTTAAAAGGTATATTTCAAAATTAAAATCTGAAAAAATAAAACATGTTGGTAACGTTTACAAGTTTACAACGAGTTTCAAAATTTAATTTAATGGCTGTCATTCAATTCTTATAAACTTTTACTTTCCTTCCCTTCTACTTCTTGATGGACTTACTTGCCTTCTCTCAGTAAAGTATAAGTATTTTCCTCTATTACATAAATATTGCTTTCCATTGTTGTTGTCACATCAGGATTCAATTATGAAGATGGGACAATTGAGTTTAATTAAACTGTAGATACTTTCGTAATCGGTCTTCAATTGATGGCCATTAAAGTGAATTGAATGCGGTTGAGTCTTAGTTTTTATTGTTTCACCAGTTTCACCCATTCTGGCTTTGAATACAATATTTTTTTGACTTTAGAATTTCAATACTGCTTTAGTTGTAGAAATATGTCTTGTTTTCGCATCAGTGCCGACGTACCTACGTATTATTTTCTTGTTTTCTGTTGTTATACTTTTTATCTTCTAAACCTTATGTCACATTTCTTATATCTAGTTTAGATCCTGCTTCATTGAAGCCGTAATTATTGAATACGATAAAATTATTCATATCGCTATTAATACTTTTTAATCTGGTTGCCTCATACAGTACATTTATGGACGTGCATCGCATATTCAAACATTTGCACACCGGTGTTTCCTTACGAAACGTTGCAAAAGCCTGTAACTTGATTCCCAATACGACATCACGGTAAGATTCACTATCGATAGGATAATATGTACTACTGTTGGCAAGATAACCTCGCCTTACACATCCTATTTCAAGATATTATCGTGGTTGTTTTATTACGAAAGTGCTAAGTCTGGAACAAATGCTAACACAATTTTATTAGTAACTTCAACAAATAGTTCAAAGACGTGAATTATGGATTTACAAAAACATATAATATTTTGATACCGAAAGAGTTTAATTTTTAAGCACGATATCATGTTTTTTTATACACTTTACGATTACGAAGCCAGTTGGTTCAACTAAGATAATGCACAAACATGATGACTTGACAAGTTATTCTCAAAACTTAAATTACACGAAATACTGGTTTTCCTAAAGCTCGCTTCATCTTAGTGACAACGACGGTAATTGTATGCAAACAAGTGACTCAGGCCAACTAAATTTTGTTGTGACTACCATAAAATATATGACATAAAAGTGAGATAGTAGTAGTACTATCAATTCTTGTACTATGTACTTCTAGTAGTTTTTGTACACGGTCGTTCGTACGTACTTAACAGGATATTTAAAATACCTACTCGATGCTCGATGGCGTCATACAGATTAACGAATCTTATCTAACGTTGATAATACTACTTTCAGAGGCCAATATTCCATTCCTGGAATGTTGCGCAGAAAAAATACTTTGGAAGTTCAAACTTAGTGGAACGGTATACTGGTATTCTCGAATTTCGTTATAAAATGCTCGAAGACATGCAAAAAAACGTGCTCTACTAAATGTGCCCGCTTCATTATTTTTTGCTTCAGTTGGAGTAAGCTTCTGACTGCCGTGATAGGTTTCTTCAGATTTGTGTCAAATTTTAAAAGGAAAGGTCGTTTTTGTATCTTTGCAATTTTTGTTCTCATTCGCGCAATTTTTATTAGGTCTTACTATGATCGATACTTAGCTTAGTTTATTAGAGAAAATACTAGTCAGCTTGATGAGGATGTTTTCCTGGATGTGCTGGCTGACTACCGGTGTTGTGTGATTAATATTAATTTAAGATTCAGATTACCATCTGCATAATATATCGAGAAGTGTCGATGAACAGTTTAGTAATTGTTATAGCTAAGAGTCGATATAGTATCGTAACATTTTATTGTTCTTGTAAACGGATCTTCTTGCCTTGCCTGACCTTCGAGATGTCCTAAAGGTCTGTAATTTTCATTAAGTCTCCAAGGTTAAAGTTTTTTAATGACAATAAGCAGAACAACTAATTGATAAATATCGGTTTCATTAATACACAATGCTAAGTAAAAGTGTTTTCCATAGCATTCACTTACGCTTTTCTTGACGAAGAAAATAATACATTAGACCCATATGAAGTAGAATTGTAGGTCGTACGTGCAGGTAATCGCGAATCAATTACTTTTATAGCTTTTTTCAGTTCAGTTACAGTCTCTGATTCTATTGTAGCTTACTCCATTTTCAAAATGTGTTCAAATTGTTTTTTTGGATCTTTTCTTCTTCTTTTTGTATTATCCGTGTATCTATTTGTTTTTTTCATTCATAAGACGTCGCGAATTTCTGGGTATACCCGGTCACACAAAGTCTGACTTTGCTACCAGAAAAACGATTAAATAAAAAAAAGTAAGACAATAGATAATATACACTTCATTTCAACTTATCTTCGTAGGTTATTAGACTCGTAAAATAAAGTGTTTCTATTCCTTGAACATGAAAAATCAGTCGGTATAATATGACGGACAGTTGAAGCAGTTATCTCTGGTTTTATGCATTAATTAAAATAGCAGTGATTTTTCATAACAATCGGTTTATTCATAATTTATCAGTGGAACGAGGTTAGTGAGGTTCAATTACTTTGATACCGCTCACAAGGTAACGTTAAATCGCGAAGTTTCTTAAGAATATATTGCTATAGATTACAGAGTAATGCAGATAGGGATTGAATTATAATAATGATAAATATAAGTTAAAATAAGTTGTTATTATCAGTATTTGCCTACACATTGCAGTAGAATAAATTCACCTTTCGAACAAAATAAGAAAATTGCGAGCATCTTCCAAATATCATTACACTATGCTGTCTCATTGGTCTAATGGTGGCAAGCGCGACTGCTGATCGTGATGTCCTGGATTCGATCCCCAGGTCGCGCAAAGAGTTTTTAGATTTTTCCGTGTGGGATTCCTCAGTAGCAGCCCGGTGTTTGGATTTGTGGCCGGTTGATGGCAATAGGCTCTCCCCCTATTACATGGGACTTAAACATTACGGCCAAATGAGGGTGTTAATATACGCTTCTGCCTACCATTCGGGGAATACAGGTGTGATGTGATGTTATGTTAACTAGCAAAGAAATAAAATAACGCAAACATACATCAAACCAACCAAAGTAAAAAAAAGGACAATGCCATAAAGTTTTGACAATTGACGTCACAGATGAACATTATGTACCTAATACCTATCTACTTAAATATGCATCACATCTCATCTCTACGTTCAATTACCTATGTGTATATACAAAAACTTGTTTTTCACGGTAATCGTCCGTGCTTAGATTCTTCAAGTGACATTAACCTTCTCTGACAACGTATACATAAATATTTGTGCAAGAAAAAATAGCAGTAACAACAAATTTATATATGATTTGTTAATTAAGTGCTGCGACGTGCTGTTTGTCATTACCAAGCGAGGTTTCAAGTTCTTCGCCTGTAATCGATATTCTATTTAGCTTGTAGAAATAATAAACCTGATTATGTATATGTGTATGCAAAATAACAATATGTATTCGGAAAATTGTGTTATCGTTGGAAATGGAATGTAGGCGTTAATACCTTAGACTGATAACAGGCATTGTTAGAAATATCTCTGTTCTATGATAATTATGCTCTGTTCTTATCGTTCTATAAATTTCTGAAGTGTGTAAAACTCGAGTACCTAATAATATTTCACTATACAAGGTTAGTCGGAAAGGGGGTACTAAGCCGAAAGGGTATTAAAGTGCCCATAATAATGGATAATTTTTGTTCTACAACTTTCCCCAAAAGTCAATAGTTCAAGAGAAATAGCTGTTCAAAGATTTCATAAAAAATACGCTAAATTCTATCTATCCTTAGCTATGATCAGACGTGTTTACATTTTATGTCATATTTGGGGTCACGGATTAGAAACACCATTTTCTGAATTCATAACTAAAGCAGGGATGAAGAATTTTTGAAAAAAACTAAAATAAAAATATATTTTATGGAATAAAAATTAATCGAATTTTTGAATTTTAACACTTTCTTTAAAACAATCATCAGTAATACATTAAGTGGCCCGCGGCTTAGTACCCCCTTTCCGACTAACCTTGTATATCCACTAGAAATCCTAATAACATACCATAACATCACACCTGTATTCCCCGAAGGGTTGGACAGAGGTGTATATTAACACCCTCATTTCGCCGTTATGTTTAAGTCCCATGTAATAGGGGGAGAGCCTATTGCCATCAACCGGCCACAAATCCAAACACCGGGCTGCTACTGAGGAATTCCACACGGAAAAACCCAAAAACACTGCCCGACCTGGGGGTCGAACCCAGGACCTCACGAGCAGCAGTTGCGCTTGCCACCACTAGACCAACGAGGCATTTGAAAACCCTACTATTTTCTGTAGAAGTTAGGTTGTCATGCACGTTTTCATTTTCAATCAAAATAACAGATTGTCGCTATGAGTACACACCCACCAACCAAAACTTAAATTAATGAAACCACAAAAAAACAGTGTGTACATTTACAATGTCTTCAGCAATTTACGTCAGAATTGTAATAAAAACGCTTATTTAATTATGTTTTCGTAAAATCATGTGATATGTCCAAAACACAGTGTGATTTGGTAGCTAACGAAGTAATCAGATAACCTTGGACAATTAAGATAGAAAGACATTCGACCTTCTAAGATTAGATACGACTTTATGTAATTAAATAATACCTGTCGTATAAATACTTACATAGGTATCTGTGGAGTATCTGTAGTTTATTTGCGTATTACTCATGACTTTCCTTATTTTTTGTTAAGTGATAAAATATTACATTGTCTCAGAGACTTGGTACGAAATCTTGAAGAACGTACTACTTAGGTCCATATTAATAAACAGCTCTCGTCTGAGACATCTTCCAACAGCAACTGAATTCCATACTTTTGTCAACATATTTTTTTAAAATATGTTTTTTATATCTACACTTAAGTGCAATCTCTCAAATTGTTTATGGTAGAACCTACCAGTTTCTTGAACATTATTGAACTGACAAAAACAAAGCTAATATCAACATATCTTAAGAAAAAACGAATAATACGTTAGATTTTCATTATTAGTCGCTGCACAAGTCTTAAGCGTCAAACCCACTAGCAAGTAGTGCGCAAGTTATTTCACTTCATTTACAGAATTCGTCTTGCGCAATAAAAGTTGCGATTGCGAACTTGGATGTGGCGCTTAAAGTGCAGGTCACACAGCGAGCGGGCGGGCGAGCGAGCATCGTTTCACCGAGCCTAGCTACTTCAGCGACTCAAACGATGTAAACCGAAGTATGAAAAACTCAGCTCGCCAGCCCGCCAGCGGTGTGGCCTGCGCTTTAGGGATCAAAAGTCTTTAGCAGGCCAATCACTATTTAATATGTTCTGAATGATGGCAATAATGGCACGTCCGCCGCCGCCCGGCATACCGTCCTCGCTGACGAAGCCCGTCGCGACGTCCCACCACCGTCCATGATCCACCGTGCTCACCCGCCGCAGCCGCGGAGCCGGTCATCTTTTCTGACTCCGCAGTCTCACCACTAATTCAGCCCTCATCAAGCTGTCTCCCTCCCAGTCCTCTCGCAAGCAACGCCCTAAGTCGAGGTCCGAGTCCCATTAGGGGTCGCGCTTAGTGCTGTTGTTGCTAGCTAGTCATGATGTTAGTAGAAGTAATAGTAGTTAGCTTAGGTTAAGTATTTTACTCTCGTTCCCACTGGTTGGAGACGCTTCAGGTCTCGCCAATAACCGCCCGGTTACATAGAAACGGTCCGCAAGAACACTTACAAGCAGTCGAATAGAAAAAAAACGACAATAATAGCGAAGTTTTCGCGAAGTCGCGAGTTATAAATCGGGCAACGTGTGAACGGGTGATTTAAAGGATAACATTCAGCCTCTGTATACATTTTTGGGCAAAATAAATCAGCCAACGTGTGAACGGGTCATTAAGGACATCATTCAACCTCTATACATATTGGGCAAATAAAAATAATGTTATATTTCATTAGAATATGTTATTCTATTCATTTGTTGCTATGGAACCAAAGCTGTAGGGTAATTCTCCGCCAAGTTACATAAGTTCAAAATTTTTTTTTCTTATAATTAAAAAAAAAACATGCCAGTCATTGAGCGTGTTCTGTTACTATTTAGAGTATTTAGGATGTTTCCTCATGACACAAAACTACTGACACGTAAAAATAACAATTTAATTGCAGTTAACCACGCATGGTCGTCATTTACTATTGTAGTTCTAAAATGTTTATTACATAACATACAATTAGAATTTCGGCCTTCCGCGGTTTGCGTATGATTACAAAAACAGGTTCTTTTTTTATTAGATTTGTAGTTAGACTAAGTTTTATGTCGAGTATCTTGAAATATTATTAATTAATTGAGCATGAAGTATTGAAAATTGCAACAACCAGTAGGGCTTATAACGTCACATTTCGTAAGTCATATTTCGTTTCATATTCATATACAAATACGAAACGAAAATATTAATAATATAATATTCACTGAATTTGATTATCTCGTGTGCATCAACGATTGGAACAGATATTGTTCATTGGTTTTTTATAACTTTGTAAAGAAACACCTTAAAATCGCAGTGATAATCTTTAATTATTTTTAACAAAATATGCGAAATCAAAATAGAAAACAAAATTTATAATAATAAAAGAAAAGAACCGAACGTCACTCCTATATCTGTCTGACTTTTTTTCTTCCGCTGTCTTTGGTTGGCAGATTGAAGGAGTCGACTCCAACGAATCTTCGTTACAACTTTCATTACTAAATCAACGTATCGGTATCTATCTCAACCTAACGCATAGTAGGTAATCCTTTCTCAAGATGCGCTTCGGCACAAGCCACAACACCCGGTTCTCAATCTCCCACATAATCATAACTGCAAGTGGCCTGCCATCAAATTAGCAGTTGTTACGCAGTTGCACTGACTGCATCTTAATTGCCTTCAAGCTGCATTTGGCAGATGCATAGTTTGCAGTTGCCAACGAAATGTGACGTCATTGGTCCCCCAGGTGTTTCAAAATCGCTATGAAAAATATAGTACCGGTAAATCTTTGCTATTGCAGTCAAACAATAATTTTCATTCATATATCATCGCGTGAATTGACTGCCTTGTTGGTCGATCCCCAGGTCGAGCAAAGTGTTATTGGGTTTTTTCAGTAGGAATTTCTCAGTTGCAGCTCGGAGTCTGGATTTGTGCCTGGTTAATGACAATAGGCTCGCCCCCTATTAAATGGGAGTGAAATATAACTGGCGAAATGAGGGTGCACTAAAAACTCCTCTGCCGAACCCTTCGGGGAATACAAGGCGTGATGGTTATGTTATATCAACGTGTCGGTATCTATTTCAACCTAACGCATAGTAAGTTATCCTCTCTTAAGATACGCTCGGGCACAAGCTACAACCACCTGAACCCGGTTCTCCACCTGCCACATCCAGTTTACCAGGTGCACAATTTGGGACAAATCAATTCAACCATCAGTATCATTAACATCGTGGCTTAATAACAGCTGTTATTGAAAAAAAACAAACGTCTCATTAATTTTTTCAGTGCACATGATACTTGATAAAAAAACATTCAATTTCTTCCAGGTGCACTGTGCAACTGTTTCTCCTTATCTTCTCTTAGTAAAACATAATTAGCTCATTACTGACCCACTGAGAGGCACGAGCCTCTTCTTAAAATGAGAAGGGTTTAGGCCTTAGTCCTTCACGCTGGCCTGGTGCGGGTTGGCAGACTACACATACTACTACCATCGAGAACTTTATAGTGCCCTCACGATGCTTTTCCTTCACCGTTAATGCCAGTGATAATCAAATTCTGATACGCACATGAATTCGAAAAGTCAAAGGTACGGGCCGTGATCGAACTCAGACCCTCCTACATGGAAGGCTCAACCGCTAGGCTACCACTCTGGCTGTCTTCTCTTAATACTTTATTATTTGAAATCCACTGACTGACTATCTTGTGTACATCAACGATTGAAACAGATATTGTTCACTGGTTTTCTTTTATAGTCTTCCCAGAACAATATCAATACTATTCACAAACAACACTCAAGCGATTCTTTACCATCCGAACGCATTGCTTTGAATACGGCCCTGTGATTGGCCGCCTTTATGTTGCGACAATAAAGGCGACCAATCACAGAGCTGTATTCAAAGCAGTGCGTTCTTGCACACAGATCTTATAATATCGTTTGTGAATACGGGCGTCAGTATAGTAAGAATGCGAAAACAAACAAATTCGGTGAAACGATTGCCCAAGAGGAAAATAAACGGGATTTACTCGAGAAGATACCGAGAAGGGGTCATGGTTAGTGTAAGCGAGGGATAAGGAAAACAGCTTGATGCAATGAATGGTAGAAAATAGGGGAGAGAAAGAAAATGTGCGTGTAAAAATATGACACTACGAAGTGAGACAATAGTGCCGTGAGGTGGCGCGACTGCCGCCTTAAGCAACCTCCCTGGTCGCCCATCATCACACATTAAACAATACAGGGTGTAAACGATATCATGTAATTCCTTCAAACCTCGTGATGTACTGCTGATTTTGTTTACACCCTGTATAATCTTATGCGTCGCCTACAGTTAGTTTCTGATAATTATATCCAGTTATTGATGAACTAACAACTCATTAAAATAATGGAATGACGTTCGTTCTAGAGCATATTTTTATATTTTGTTTGTCGAGGCTTTAGTGCAATTTACGTGGTTATAGAAGCCTCATAGGTACCTCCAACAGGCGCTTTATCATTGTACAGCTCTTGCTATTCAACTAGTTTTAATGAATACACTAAGCAATCCATTACTTTCCCACTGATGTGCACAGGTTCTTCTCATAATGAGAAGGATTTAGCTCTTAGTTCACTACGCCGACCAGGTGCGGGTTGGCAGACTACACACACCAACGATACCTTTTTGGAGTGCTCTTAGGTATGCTGGTTTCTTTAAGATGTTTTTCCTTCAATCTTAACGCCCCTTGCGTTAAAATAATCAAATAATAACCGCGTTAATACCTTTTAAAATCATTGATTAAATTTCAGATGTTTTTTATTTTATTCCAAGCATATGATTGACATTGATAAGTCGATTTTTAGAGAATACGACGTCCATAGATTCTATTCGAAGTTATGTTATTTTTTACCTTCTGCTATATACGTAGGATTTCGGTTGTAAAATTATTAAATAACTGGTAGGAAGCTTGACGTATTTGAACAAAAAATTGTACTATGAATCAAGTTTTTTTATTATATTGATAATTTAATGTTGTCTTCTACGCAAAGGCTGCTAATTATAAACATCATAATTACCTACACATATTGGTTTGTACGTTTGAGTACAGTCAACATTAAAAGTAAGTGATGATTGTTCAGTTTCAAAAATATTTTAAGAATGAAAACTTACTAATAAATATTGTATTGTTAAAAAAACGGTAGAGTAGATATCATAGTACTACGTGACCCGTCGTTATACATAGAGACCTCTCCGTGCCTCGGAGCGCGCGTTAAACAGTCGGTCCCGGGTGTCTTATGACAGTCGTTACGGGAGGTCAGACGCCCGAAAGTCTGAGAACTGGTCTAACCTTAGAATGTCAGCATTACTCAGCAACTGAGTTGCGGAGGCCTGATGGCAGTCGCTCCCTGTATAATACTGGTATTCAGCCGCATCTGGTTAGACTGGAAGCTGACCCCAACATAGTTGGAAAAAAGCTAGGAAGTAGATATCATAGTATTATTATAAATGCAGAAGAATGATTGATTTTACAAAAAAAAATTTCGAAATGCAATAATATTCATTGACTTTTACTGTTGAATGTAGGTGCATAATGTAATGTCAGAAAATAAAGATGGCAAATATTTATCTAGTATGGTACGCAAACAATAGTGGCAAAACTATGTAATCACACGTGTGTGTGATAACAATAAAGATTTATCATTTGATTTCATAATTGCATCATCTTTACATAGTATAAAACAAAGTCGCTCCCGCTGTCTGTCTGTCCCTATGTATGCTTAGATCTTTAAAACTACGCAACGGATTATGCGGTTTTTTTAATAGATAGAGTGATTCAAGATTAAGGTTTATATGCCCCACATTAGTATCTACATTGCACCCGTGCGAAGCCGGGGCGGGTCGCTATTAATAATTAAATGATGCAGGAAACTGCTACGCCGCGCCGTAGCCAAAAAATAATTTTAATGATCAAATGACAGCTAACACCACATGTAAGTACTTGTAAATAGTAGGTCCAAATCCAGTTCCAGTAATTGCAGGCAAGTGCACGTTTAGTTCGTAAAACTTGCAAAAATCAACTTGCACTGGATGTGTCGACAATTTAAAAACCGACTTTTAAATTGTCGACACATCCAGTGCAAGTTGACTTGCGTAATAAAACTTGCGAGTGGATTTGGTGCTTAAGGGTTCTATCTTTGATATAAGTTACCTAAGTTATTTTAATTTTTACTCCTCATGTCATGAATAATGTCAGTATAATCCGTATATCTTTCGATGTATAAGCTTGTCATAAGTTTATTCAACGATGATTAGTAAGGTCGTTGATGGGTCATTAAATATTAGTAAGTTAGCCCAATAACAAACAAAAGCTAAACATAACGCGATCAACCAAACTCAAAGCTCTCAAACTTCACAAACTAGTACCAAATCTAAATCCGACCTACTCAAATTTAGAACCACGGTGATTCTTTAACTGTTTCGTCTTAAATACCGGCTAGCCTAGTCTATGGGGCGTCTTCTAGTCTCAGATAACTATACCTTGGCAGTTGGCCAACACCCCGACATTAGTTGTAACGAACTGTCGGCTCACCGTAATATATTTAATGAATTTGTTATCAAGACTGGCCTGGTGATAGTGACCTGATCACACGGTGAACTATTTTTTTTCACTGTTCTGTTGACTGCTCTAAGTAGGTACTTGAATACTTGCCAAATTATAATATTTTGTAACGATAGAGTAGAGTAATATTATGATAGACTAGCGGCCCGTCCCGGCTTCGCACGGGTGGAAATTATTCCCGTTTTTGCAACATTTTTCATTTATACTCAGCTCCTATTGGTCGTAGCGTGATGTTATAACCTTCCTCGATAAATGGACTATACAACAAAAAATCATTTTTCAATTCCAACCAGTAGTTCCTGAGATTAGCGCGTTCAAACAAACAAACAAACGAACTCTTCAGCTTTATAATATTAGTATAGATTTAGATAAATAACTGCATCGTTGATCAAGTGGTAGCAAGCGCGACTGCTGATCGTGAGGTCTTGGGTTCGATCCTCAGGCCGGGCAAAGTGTTATTGGGTCTTTCCGTGTGGAATTTCTCAGTAGCAGCCCGGAGTTTGGATTTGCGCCCGGTTGATGGCAATAGGCTTGCCCCCTATTAAATGAGACCTAAACATAACGGCGAAATGAGGGTTTTACTACTTATAAAGCTCTGCCCAACCCTTTAGGGAATACAGGTGTGATGTTAATTTAGATAAATAATTAACTCCGAGATAATTATGAAATTCCAAAATATTCATCCACTTTTGTTGTTGACTGTACTCAGGGTTTTTTTAAACTTTTGTTCGAATTTTAACTTCATATTGCGAATATAAGCACTAGAGTTGGGAATCAGGTGTGAATGGTTGAGTATTTTTTATGAGTGAGCTTTTTTATGATTTGTCTGACCGTTGCTTGGGGGACAATAGAGAGATTATAATAGGGTAGATAAGAGATGAAGTCAATTACGAGTAATTTAAAGCTGAGACCATAGCTTCAAGAAACAGTTATCAAGCATTTTATTTCGCGCCTAGCTTTTAGGGTAACGTTAAACGGATAAAAAGACGGTAAATTAAAGGATAATAAAGTATTTCTGTGCACAACAGATGCGATATCATTTAAGAATACCGTTTTAATTGAATTCTTCATAACGACGCAAAGAAAAAAACCACCTGCTTATCTACTGTTGACTTTTACGGCTTATCTTAAAGTTCAGTATTTCAATTATGAAACCCTATTATCTTTTAATAATTGTTTTCGTGTATGTAATCGTATGATGTCTCTGTTTTTTCTCGATTTTATATCTCTGCGCTGTGTAGGTAATTATTTTGGAACCTGCAATTTGACAGCAAAAAAACCAAGGTTTCAGATTTCAAATTGCGAACTCATTGTTTAATAGAGGTGTACCGACTTCGTGTTTCAAATATATCGACATTTTTAAATGCAAAAAAAAAACATTTGTACATAGTTGAGCGATGTCATAGGTCATGTATAGTAAGGTTTTTTTTCAAGAGTAATTTATTGGTAACGTTGTTTACATGTTTATTAAAGTATCAAAGTTCAACGTGGTACCGAGACAAAAACCTTGTTATTGACTTGAACTAGGAGTGGCGTCTACGTATGTAGTTACTTCTTCTACATGATGATAAATAAAGGTAAAAACACTTAAGTTAAACGATTTTATCTACCCCTAGTAGTATCCTTTTTTTTTGCCTGCTTAGGCAAATCCCGCGATCCCGGCCGACGGTCAGAAGAATGAACACCGTGGGTTTTTAGCCGGTAAGAGTCCGGCAGACCCCCTCGCCTGCCCCGGGCGAGGGACATCCATGAGGAATTTCCAAGGATAAAAAAGACCCTAGTAGTATCCTGCAGCATTAGAATTTGAAGATTGATGGTTAAAATTATAATAATGTTGTTTTATCACGGGAAATTAATTTGTGTGCGAAGTTTCAGGAGAATCGGTTAAGCAGAAGTAGTCGAAAAATCTGTCAGAATGTCTGTCTGAAAAGTGAAGTTAATTGTAAAACCGTTTATTAAAAACATGTATATGATTCCAAAGGTGTACCTTGTAGTACAGGAATTGATATATCGCGTCTACAGCTTTCTCAACTGACTGTAGTCTATAGTTAAATAAAGACATCATATAAAACATTAATGCGTGGAGTCCGCGTCATATAAATGTCCTTCTCTTTATACTTGACCTCTATCAAATCAATCAACTGATCCCGTTTTCAATTCTCATATCATGTAACCGTAAAAAAAGTTTAGCAATTCTAATATGAGTTTTGGTTTGCAAAGAGCCATGTTTACGCACATCCTGGCGGGCGCCGCCATTCCCCAGTACCGTTTATCTCTATGAATAATATATAAAATGTGTTTATCCGATATATGGAGCACCGATTTGTGACGTTTCTTTCAAAAATAAATATTACGAACATCTATTTTTGCGAGAAATGTCTACGAGATGTCGAGAGCGTGCCGTTTTAAAAATGCACCTCTATTCATATTTTTTGTCGAAATACGTCAACGGTGGCTTATCGACCTAGACGCCTAAAAAACATGATATCCAATTAAATAGGTTCTTCCAAGGTAGTCCAAACCTATTTGTTTTGAAAAGTCTGTTACTGACGTAGAACGTTGAAAAAAAAAATATTACATTCTTTATTTAACTTCACTTACCTATGTTTTTTTTAAAATCTACGATGTATTATTCGCTTACGCTTAGCGTTAAATTGTTTACTAATTGATCAAAAACAGGTACAACTTATTGATGGTACATTTTAAGATCGCCACTAACAGGTACGAATCGTTAATGCCAGAAACGGAACGCTATTGACAATTTCCCATTTTCTGTTACCCCATTAAATTTATATTACCGCTAGACACTTATAAGTTATAGTACGTCTATGTACAGTAGGAAAATGAAAAACTTCGTCAGTTTTCAAATTCATTCCTTTCCAACATCACGGGCACATGTTACTTTTTCAAACTGTTGAACGGAACAGATCAATGCATGGAAAATTATGTTTAATTATTTGGTAGCAAAGATCAAAATTGCGCTCTGCTTTCATATGACGTAGTAGTGCCATGTAATGTCTTTGATTTGATTTAAGGAGATTGTTGTAAAAACCATGACATCAATCAAATCGATGATTAAATAAATTGACATTACTTATGTCTGTCACCATATCACCATAAAATTCTGTCAAAAATAGTTGTATTTTCATTTCATTATGTTGGCAATACTTAGTCGGTAAAATAGTTCGTTTCTTGCACTGTGCAAGAAAAAGTAAATCTTAAGGTGCATCTCATTTTCATTCCCCTACTGTTCAAGAACTTAAACAACATATTTACAACTTATTCACCCATCCCTAAAGACTATAAATCTGTTGATTTGCTAAGAAACATTTATTTATTTATTTATGTATTCCCAACAATATCCTTACAGACTAATTCCAATTCGATATTGAGGTTTCTTAATTTCTACAGTTTCAGTAGTACTACAGTATTTAACAGTAAGAAATCTTAAAATGACAACATGTTAAAACGAAGATCAAATCGGACGCATGCGCATTACTCTCTTAATTCGCGAGTAAACACGAAGATTGATGAAAGCGATTCGCACGTACGAACGCAAGTCGTCAGGTTTATGAAGTGATACTCGATCAGTTTGTGTGACGTAGAGGTTGTTAGCGAATTGACGGGGATACACAGCTCAAGCAGAATATTTTGTAGCAGTAAATATAGGGTAATATTATGGCCAGAATTCCCTCAGGGTCGGTCAATGTAGAGGTTGATTTTGAGGGCAGATATCATGATGATAGAATGATATGATAGATGATATTTTTCGAAGTGCTTAATTTTTGACCCAAAGGTTGACTGGTAGAGAATGCCATTAGCATTAAGTCCGCCTTATGTACCACCAATTGTACATGAAGTTTAAATAAATAAATAAATAAATGATGATCAAGACTGAATAAGAAATAAAGGATTTTTAAGGTATATCTAAAAGTCATAAATGTAACGGTATCATCATCATCTCCCTGCCCTTATCCACACTAGGTGTAGTTAGCACAACACGTATTACTCTTCCATTCTCCTCTATCAGCCGTCATCTCAGTACTCACTCCTTTCTTACCCATATCATCCTTCACACAATCCATCCATGTTTTCTTTGGCCTACCTCTATTTGTATATCCATCCACATTCATATTTAACACTCTTGTAGTAACGTGACTTTCTTCCCTCCGTATAAAATGTAACGGTATACCTGAAAGATAATGGGAAAGATAAAAGATACTGTTAGACCATACTTTCACAAAATTATGCTCTTTTTACACGTATCTATACGTTGCTTAAACAAATAAATGATCATATTGTAAGTTTAAGGTCAACTGGTACAAAAGGTCTAAGGCATTAACACCCATATTCTAAGACGTTCCTCCAAAACTTACTCGACTCAGGACAGCCCCGCAAACACCTTCAAAATTGTATTCATAGTCGCAATTTCGAGTGAACTTTGAAGTTCCTCGACTGAGGGGTCCTCACATGAGTCGAGGTAGAGTGGAGTCATTAGTTCATAATTTTGTTTATCTGCATCGCGCAAATAACGCTGCGATAAATAGTTGTAAGGATTATCGTAAGCATATTCGATAAAGTCTTCAAAATACATTTTTGTTACATACGAACTTTGACACTTCTTTCCTTAAGGTAGGTTCCGAGGTATCTTGAGTTTGACAGATGATTCCTTACCTTGACTGAGGAAAAATCTCGAGTCGAGGATGTTTATGTCAACTATAACTACCGACGGTAGTGAAAAAGGCTGAGTCAAGGTGGAGTCGAGTCGAGTAAGTTTTGGAGGAACGTCTTAGAATAGGGGTGTTAGTCTGTCTCTGTACACACGACGACATCAAGCTATACTTATCTAGTTTATGCTGACCTTTCATTGTATGCAAATCCCGTATAATGAGAAGTCGGCTTATACTGGAAATGTATTGCTTGATTTGTTGTCGTTTGTACAATTTTGTTCAAAAATAATAAATAAATAAATAAGACCTCACTGTCACATATCAATATGATCTGTATTGCTTCGACACATACAGGCGCCTATAACAGTCAGTTATATCATTGTGTGTATGGACCAGAATATTGTCGCTGCGCCTGCAAAATCCGCTGTTTTTTTGTTTGAATCTGTCTTTGATGCCGTTTTATAATACTTCTTAACCAAATAAATGATTAGAAAACGAATTTTACAAGGTGCACGTGGCTCGAGAAATATTATAAACTAACATCAAAGACAGATTTTCAAAAAAAACACAGCGGATTTTGCAGGCGCAGCGACGATATTCAAACAGTGTTTCACTTTTTCGTAAACAAACATATAGATTTTCTTAAGTGCTAATAAAATTACGGTTTTGGCATCATTAAGTGCCATATCCCATCACCAAATGAAAAAGATAATTCCTCTAAGGGCTTTTTAAATATTTTACATTTATATCCGTAATTTGAAGAAAGTGATAAGCTAAAAAATAATTTAAATTTTTTTAAATGTAAATGTGTACTACCCACAGGATACGTATTGAATACAGGTTACGACGAGATAAATCTATCGGGGTCAATGTCTTTAGCTCTATATTGATAGCGCTATTAATAGCCTCTACAAATTACTGGATCGACCTTAATTTGATTTATTGATAGCATAAATAGAAAATCCACATTAAGCATATTATTTTTTACTTATTAGGAGATAATTTAAGACGTTTTTCTTTTTAATTTAAAATTATTTATTGGCATTATTTGGCAGTGTGTATATTTTGTTCCACAGTACATTTATACCAGACAAACTCTAGACGTGAAGACTTGTAATTGGCTGTCAGATTATCATACTGTTATTTATTACCATTGTATTTAGCTGTAAGTCTTCCAAAGTATTTAAATAAATAAATAAAAATAAACTCTTTGACCCGCTTAAGACTTGTTAGTAAATTTAATTGCGGTGGTCGAAAAGAAACAATAGAAAATCAAACGTTCATTTAATTTTGTAAGGACTTCAAAAATAGTAGTAGATAGTAAAGGAGTATTACAATAATATCCAATAATTGGTTAATGATAATGAATCAGTCGGAAGTACTTGCAGTGTTCTCGCAGAAGAACAAGAGTTAGTTAATTACCCAATAACAGCTAATAGATCCTTAATAGTAACAGATACGTTCGTTCTAATCCCATTACCGATAATCAAGGTAATCCATTTTTGGCTTAATTACCTAAAACACTAACTAGGTAACTAGGTTAGAATTCAACTGGATCATTCAACGCTAATGCCTACACGTGGCCGTAACAATTAGCTCTTCGAAAGTTTTAATTTCTTCAACTGTTGGCTTCAGTCCAGTAGAAATATTGTCTCCCTCACCTTGTACCGCAAATAAAATGTGACTTTTCACTTCAAATGCAGTGAAATCTTCGCAGCAAACCGACTGATTGTTTGTAAAAAGCCGGTGTTTGTAGAAATATGCATATTGCTACACGCTCAGTGAAGTGAGTTACGTCAGCCTGTTGACTTCCATTATCTTAAACAGTTTTGTGATTTTAATGATAGTTACTTATTCTTGTTTTCTTTTGCGTGAAATTGACGGCTTTTAGTGTAATTGTGAGTTTGAGTTGAATTTGATGGGAACAGTTCATCGTACGTGGTCTATCTACAAATATCAGTGGTATGTTTATGTAGTACTCTGTAATTTTCTTCGAAAGTTCGTTCTTCGTTGTGATCGGTTACAGAACTGAGATTTGAATTTACACAAGTGGCACCTTCGTAGAGGTGAGAAATGTTTACTATAAATAATTCGGTGAAGAACTAACAGAGCACGGTTATTTCTGTATGAGTAGTATTGTAAATTATTTGCTTACAACAGTAGTTCCTAGTACATGAACTACTGCCAGTATACAAAAGAAGATAAAGAAACCACTTGTTCTTACAAGTAATTCAACTTCATTAGCATATACCATGCATCTATTATAAGTAAAGTAATCGCTAACTTTAATCAGTGTAATAAGACGCGCCCAAGCGTTAATGACCCGGCCACGAAGAACAAGTTTACAACACATTTACGTGACTTTCATAATGTTATACCTTACTTCCAACATGACGGTTTCATGCAAATTAATATTTATTATGTATATTATGTAACAGATTACTTGTTATTTACCATTCATAAAGATTGTTCTTTCTTTCTTCTTTCCGTGTGGTTAGTGACTAACCTGGTGTCAGAGTTTATGTCGCCCATGGGCCTCTGACATGCCGTCGAGAAATAACTCCGGTTTCCTCACGATGTTTGGCTTCGCCGTTTTTTAAGGAAGTGATAATTATACAATACGCACATAAATCCGAAAAGTCAGAGGTGCGTGCCTTGGGTTCGAACACGAGACATATGACTTGGCAGTCCGATGGTCACACCACTAGGCTATCACTGCTGATTGTACTGAAAGGGTCGTTTATGCGATCAGCAAACTATACTTAGTGTAACCAGTAAATGGATTGGCTTTCTCGGGGAATGACACCTAGGCTCCTGGCTAAGAGATCTTGCTTACAAACCATTTAGATTTCAAAGATTAGTATTTCTATGGAGAAATCATTCTTAAAGCATATATCAATAGACGCTCGCTTAGACTTTCTTATCGTATTCAGTTTCTTCTCAATAAAAACATACTAACCTACTTTAGTTGAGGATGGCTGAGAATCTGGTGTTGTGGTGCTTTTAGGTGGAACCCTATCTCCAGCAAATTCTTGACTGCGATAGGCTCAGCTGAATAATATTGGTTGAAACACTTAATAGTGCGTTCAATCCACGAAGACGTCCCCATTCATTTTTGTGAGAGGTAGCCACGTGGTGTGTATGCACACATCTCTTATTATTATCTTATACTAGCTGCCCAGACAGACTTCGTTCTGTCAAAAGTTATTGGCCTGTAGTGGGATAAGAAAAGTGTTGTTATTACTATTTTCCACGAAATTTTTATTTTTTTTCTCTCTATAAGAACCTTCCTCGTGCCTTAAGGAATATATAAAAAAAAAGTAGCCGAATTGGTCGAGCCGTTCTCAAGTTTTGCGCTTAGCAACACATTTGGCGATTCATTTTTATTTATATAGATAGATAGATTAGTGTGTTGTGTGACGATAGAACTAACACAATAGCAATTTATAATGTAGACTTTTGCACTGTAGCGATTTAGGCCAAGAGCGGGGCGCGTCTTCGTGGATTGAACTATCTGTAACAGTATAAAATTCAGTCATTTTTACTTTTTCAAATAGGATCCACAAATTAATGTATCTAGCCATATAGAAAGTTTATGACAATTTTTCATACAAACCTTGTCGTGTATTAATGATGAACTACTTTCAAAGTGAATATTTTTTTCATGTCAATATAAATCTCTGGTTGAGTGAGTATTCTGAGACTGCGTGGGCCTTCTCCTCTGCATTGGCATACCGAAGATCGGTCTAGTGACATGAAACGCAAATTCAGGGTCATGCATAAATGTTTGTTATTATTAACGAGAATATCATGGAGCTTGATGGACTAAATTGGGTTCTTTGATTTTTACGATAGCAAATATTATTTATTTAGAAAAATATTTATAAGTAAATAAATATATTCCTAACATAAAACTATATAGGTAGGTACTACATTCTAGAGCAATGAATCTGAGTCACCAACATAAACCTTAATATCTCAAAAAAGATTGTTAAACATTGTTTAACATTATAACATTGTTTTGTTTATGTTGGTGACCCGGATTCATTGCTCCCGAATGTAAAAGAGGGCATCAAAAATATATAATGTAGGCAATTCTCTAACAAATATGAAGTAGCAATTAACTTAAAGGTTACTAATATTCTTTTCTTCTATAGCGATTATTATAGTTTTACAGAAAATATTAAAGGTTCCATCAGCATTTTGTAGAATAATAATACCAGCTGTTAATTTATATGAACTGTTATTATTAGTTTCCATTCCATTCAGCCAGACCTTCATAAACTTGAAAGTGGTTTAGGTACTTACAATTTGCTTTGCAGATAAAACAAGGTGCTTTTCTTAGTTTAGAATTAAGATGTTATTAAAATGGGATAGAACTAATCAATTCACAAGAAATCTATTATCAGTCATAACCTTTGCCATTGATATACTTTTGTTTCGATTAACCCTAGTTAAAATATTGGATGGTTTTTTACATACATACCTATATTAATAATCAATCGGTAGGTTTTCGACATTACTTATATTTAATTGTTAAATTGGCAAGGTGATATTGGGTTTTACCGTGTGGAATTCCTCAGTAGTAGCCTGGAGTTTGAATTTGTGCCCGGTTGATGACAAAAGGCTCGCCTCCTATTACATGGGACTTAAACATAACGGCAATCTGAAGGTGTTACTATACCTACACCTCTGCCCAACCCTTCGGGGAATACAGGCGTGATGTTATGTTATGTATATTGAATTTCGGCCATAAACCTACATCAACCTGTAGATTTTAGATTGGGATCTATTATTAGTATGGGTCGATAGTGTATTGTTAAATATCTGAACTAATTTAAATTTTAACTAATTCGCAACAACCTAAACATTGCAACCTTGAACTTGATATTCAGTAGGTATGAATTGCAAATGATTGGCTATTCTATAAACTGTAATGACATGCCCGGTCTGATCGGTGTGAGCCAACTCGGGAACGCTCGGGCTTTTACGACAGCATGCGCGGGCGCATAAAACCGTCGGCATTAACGCGGGAAAGTGGAGGGCCGATTGGGTGTTTTATTGCTTCAAAGAAACCCTGGAGATTATTGCACTCTCCTATACTTACGTAGCTTTTAATACAGATGGCAATACTAAGTTACTGGGAACCAACAAATGCTATTTTAATAGTTCCATATCAGTCCTGATGTTTCTTCAAAGCTAGGATATCTAGTTAGCTTCGAGGAACGATCCAGCGGAAATTGCTACAACATAAATGCAAATTCCGCCGTCCTAAAAATAGTGAAGGAACCGGTTTTTTTTTGTAAGTAGCATTTTCTTAAAAATATTTATTACTATCCTGTAGTATTAATATCATTTATATATAATGGACAATAGGGGGCTCGTGGCTCCACCGCGCTGATCATACAATTTGCGAGGTTAAGCTACGTTCGCCGCGGTCAGTTCGTGGATGGGTGACCGTTTGACATCGAGTCCCTTCCGTGCCTCGGAGAGCACAGTAAACCGTCGATCCCGGGTATCCTAATAATATTTATGACGGTCGTCACAGTGTAGTCAGAAGCCCGAAAGTCTTACAACCGGTCAACCTTAGGATATCGGCATTACCCAGTTACTGGGTTGCGGAGGTCTTATAGCAGTCGCTTCGTGTAAAATACTGGTATTCAGCCGCATCTGGTTAAACTGAAAGCTGACCCCAAGATAATTGAGAAATGGGTAGGAACAAGATATACAAGGTTAGTCGGAAAGGGGGTACTAAGCCGCGGGCCACTTAATGTATCACTGATGGTTGTTTAAAAGAAAATGTTAAAATTTAAAAAATCGATCAAATCTTTTTCCATGAAAAAAAATTTTCTTTTAAATTCTTCATCCCTGCTTTAGTTATGAATTTAGAAAATGGAGTTTCTAATCCGTGACCCCAAATATGACGTAAAATGTAGACACGTCTGATCATAGCTGAGGATAGATAGAATTTAACATATTTTTTATGAAATCTTTGAACAGCTATTTCTCTTGAACTATTGACTTTTGGGGAAAGTTGTAGAACAAAAGCTATCCATTATTATGAGTACTTTAACACCCTTTCGGCTTAGTACCCCCTTTCCGACTAACCCTGTACAATGGACAATAGTATGGACAGCAGAATTGGTCTTATCAGTTTATATATTGCTGCACCTCCTTAGTCATCTTAAGACTAAATAAAGGTGTACAAACGACACCCTCGACTGGCCGACTTCTTGGCACAGGTGTAAAGGTTATTTACTAACAAAAATGATGTCATCTTACGCGGTAAACATTCAGTAAAAAAATATGTTTTCACAGCGTTGAATACTTCATTTCTTTGAGTTTCGCACAACTCATCAAACAGCATTGTTTCGAACGCGGATTATTTACAAACTGATCAATGAAAAAGTCAATACGTGACTGAAAAATGTTCCTCCGATGCCTACTGTGATACATTCTCATATTGCAAAAATATGTACCTACCGGCCTTCTTAGTGAACTGTAACATCGAGTTGGTATTTATAGCGTTTTAGTTATATTAACTGCAATATTGTATAATTAATAGCCAAAAACTGAAACGCTAGTTACTCAATTATAAGTTGCCGTTAATTTCGTGCTGTCACTGTTACTTCGCCCTAAAGTGACAGTGACAGCACGAGACTTACAGCAAATCAAAATTGAATAGCGTTTGAGTATTTTTCCATAAGAATCTTTATTAATGACGGAAATAAAAGTTGCAATCAATAAATCGTTCGATAATTTTTATCTTTATTATTTATAATTAATGTTTCGAATAAGCTTCCGTTGAATTAGAGTTTATTTGTTAGAAATCGTTTTTTTTAATATTTTTTATGTACTAGTAAAGAGGTCATATGGACTGTTAAATGAGTCAGCGGATTGGCGCAAATATCATGTTAAGGTCAAATTTGATTGTAATTTTGACAAATACCTAAAAGAGAAGTTGTTTATAGCAAACATGATAATGTTTGACAAAAATATCTATCGTAAAAATGTGTCGTTTTAGAAGGGAAATAAATACATACATATAATGCAATATTATGTACAGGCAATTAATAATATTACGACTTGAAGACGTTCATATTTCAAGTAAAAAATAAAAAAAAAATACAATATCGCGGGTCGGCTGATCGCATTCACCTTACTCTAAAATCTATTTCCTCGATTACCTATAGTAATGGTAGGTAAATCTCGGGACTCAACCGTTACGTTTTGGTACTTATCTCAGGATTTATGGGGTGACGGCCCACGCGCCGGTTAATGGATAGAGTTGGAGTAAACGTATATATCTTGAGGTTCAAGTGCATAAAAACTAAATATTTATAGGTGAAGGTGAGATGGTCCGTGGTGATGGTAATAATGTACCGTTTGTTTGTTTATAAGTGAGGAAACATCGTACTACATCCAACTGCATGATACTTTAAACGCTTCCTAACCTATACAGTATGTAAACTAAATCATGTAATTCCTTCAGACCTCGTGATGTACTGCTGACATAGATTAACGTTATAAGGGATACTATTGGGTTCAATAAAAAAAAAACAAGAAGTAAACATGTGTTTTAGCGCCCCTAGTTAAAAGATCGCGAGGCGAGCGGTAGCCGTGCAATTCGCTCGGTGTGCTAAAATGCCTCGCGTTAAGAACACATGTTTACTTCCTGTTTTTTTTATTGAATCCTATATTATTCCGTGCAGGGTTAATCTATGGCAGCAGTACATCACGAGGTTTGAAGGAATTACATGATTTCGTTTACACCCTGTATTTACTCATTAAATTACAGGTTCTTTTCAATACCCAGTTACACTGCAGGATGTGTTTTATGCAATACACTATTATTTCATACATTCATACTGACCTGTACTTTCGAAACCGCTATTGCACATTCGGACTGCCGCAGACAGCATTAATTTAATAAGTACCCTTCCCTACTATCATAAAATGTAAAATACGTACCTTTACACATTATATCTGCGACGAAAAAGTAAGAATGGAGTGACAATGTGCGCGCGTACGCCACGATAGAACATTGCACAAGCCAATGATAATATATTCTCATCGCCTCGACGAGACGCGGCGACGCAACGTTCGCCAATTCCATGACACGTGACAGACATTTCGTTCCTCTCGTACATTGCAATCTCAGTAACTGTGATTCATGAAGATATACGCATATTACAGGCCTTCTAAGATCCCGGCAAAGAAAAGGACTCTGTTTCTTCTCGTGAGTTTCGTAAAAGCGACAAAGGAATTATAATTGTCAAGAGCATGGTCAGCATCCGCATCTGTGATCGTGCGGAGGCTCGAATTGAAATTAGCTACTGTTTTCTATATTCGTTAGTTTCGAATTGACACTAATTCGAGTTAAACTTTATTGATTGAGAACTCTAAACTGTCAGGATCAAGCACACTGCTAATAAAAAAATTAAGCCGTCGGGGCCACCTGGCATATGTGAAACATCGAAAGTCGAAACTTATTTTGTAAAAAAAGAAAACTGAGCGAATCAAACCGAAGAGAGCCGACCGAATTACGAAGGTCTGCCGTCATTTGTCTGCTATCGCGAGCGTCGCCACGCAACAGCCACTCTGACATACAAACCGCTGCATTAGATGTTTCACATCAATAACTTATTACGTCTTCCAAGCGTGGTTATAATGGCAATCCCCATGATCGTACACTGTAGCACATTGGTTGGCCCATATTCAATGGTTGAGAGAGTTTACCGGGCTGATAAGAGATATAGGAGAATGACGCGAATTGTTACTCCATTCTGTAACTACTCTATGGCTGTAACCCATTGCTACATGTTATTTAGAATTGCGTATATAACTTACGCGTGTGTGACATATACGTAGAACTGTATGTTGGTACCTATAGTGCAGATCCAGTTTTCCCATATTCGCAGTCGAGTGGGCAGCGCGGTGTCGGGTTCAGTCCCCGGCTAATGCTCACTATTCGCACGTCCAACCTGTTGCTGTATCCCTTGCTATGCTAAGCTATGAATCAAGAGTCTAAAATTTAGTCCGGTGATTAATGGGATTATTAGCGTATTTGTTTTCTTGTGTAGTGCAGTAGTATTATGACAGCCGTTAATATCCACTACAGTACCTTAGCCTCCTAATATATCATTACAAAGATCGGTTTTGAAGTAATAATGCCATAATCGTCGCACTTACAAAATATTTTCAATAGTTATGAAATTACTAGCGGCCCGTCCCGGCTTCGCACGGGTGGACATTTTTCCCGTTTTTGCAACATTTTTCATTTATGCTCCGCTCCTATTGGTCGTAGCGTGATGTTATATAGCCAATAACCTTCCTCGATAAATGGACTATCCAACACAAACATATTTTTTCAATTCCAACTAGTATTTCCTGAGATTAGCGCGTTCAAACAAACAAACAAACTCTTCAGCTTTATAATATTAGTATAGATTAGTGGACAGGAGGATACTTATAATTCGCTTTCTACGACGTCCACGGTGAGAGAGAGGGTGACTAAGGACTCATAAAGACGAGCGTCACTTGCCGACGACAAGCGTGACTGCAGCCGTCTTGCCCCTGTCTTCGGCAAAGTGTCGCTCGTCTGTACTTTCATTAAGCGTCGCCCCTGTCTTCGGCAAAATGCCACCTGTCTGTACCTTCGTTAAATATTGTTTTTCGGCAACGGCAAGGAATTTACCATCGTATACATGGGTACATGTACAGTACATGATCATGGGATCATGATACATTACCAGCCCACTTTTGATGATTAGCTCCTTATAGATACATTAATTAAAAATACAGGCGCCAACACCTGATAGCCGTGTTTAATTAATACCGGTTTGCTGCATCAAATAGGATATCTTTAATCTCAGGGAATTACACATGTTGCTTGTACTTTGTTATTTACTTGTGGAATTACCAATGACGTTTTCTTTGAACCATAAAAAAAGCCGGTGGATCAGTTCGATTTTATTTGTTATGGAAAAATATGTACTTAATTATTTTTCTTTGAGTAGGTAACATAACATCTCGCCGTGAATTCCCCGAAGGGTACGGTAGAGGTGTTTTTAGTACCTACACCCTCGTTTCGCCAGTTAGGTATGTTTAATTCCCAGTTAATTGGGGGCGAGCCTATTGCTATTAACCGGGAACAAATCCAGACTCCGGGCTGCTACTGAGAAATTCTTTATGTAAATACCCAATAACATTTTGCACGACCTGGGAATCGAACCCAGGACCCCATGCTCAGCAGTGCCGGTTGTCCCGGCCACTACACCAACAAGACAGTCGCAAGCAGTTCAGTAGGTATTGAAGTTTAATAAGTTTAACATTTTAAGTATCTGTAGATCATACAAATTTTTTTTTCGCACGGGAATCGAACCCGTGACCCATGGCACAGAAAACCAAACGCATAGCCATTGCGTACGTGTCGTCAATATTCAGGCTAGGTTTTCAAAAATATTAATTCTATAGTTAAACAACCGTTTAATCGACATTGTATCGGAATTTTAGATAAACGGTCGTTTATCCTCAGAATACTTGATTGGCACAATTTCTTCTCTCGTGAAACTATTTTCTCTCCACACTGGAGTCTCAGCCTTACTACATGACGTGACGTGGGAAAGGAATGAGGACGTGAATACCTACACATAATAAATGGTTGAAATCTGCATGATTTATTATTGCTGTGACGTTTAACAATCACTTACCACCGGACAGCCTACGTTTATCTAAAGCTAAATCACTGCGAGACAAACTTTCTTTTGACGAAGGCATTTCCTTCTTCGTTATCTTGGTGTATCACTATTGTCTAGTACTACAGCAACGTAGGAATGAATATTTCTTGTATGTATTTTAAATTTTCTTTTATATTAGACTACAAGATACAATATCATTTATTTTTCCAAAACACGAGTATACACTAGAGTATGCTAGATGTAAAATTACATAATAAATATCAGTTATGTTTATTTTTAACTTTAACATGTTTTTTTTATTTTTTATATTATGTTTTTTTAATAATGTTCATCTAGTATTGCAGAATAAACATTGTCTTTCTGCTTATTCAAAAGTCAGTCGCATTGGTATAATAAAACTTTTAATTTATTGAACTTTAGAAATCAGATCTATTCAAAATAGATGCCACTAGTGGGCCCGAGCCTCTTCTCAGAATGAGAAGGATTTAGGCCTTTATCCACCACGCTGATCTGGTGCGGGTTGGTGAACTATCTATACACACCATTAAGAACTTTATGAAGCCCTCTCAGGTGTGCAGGTTTCCTCACAATGTTTTCCTTCACTGTTAGCGCAACTGATAATCAAATTATGATCCGCACTTAAATTCGAATAGGAGCGGGCTGGGATCTCAACCTCTCTATCAAATCATAACCATATTAACCATTAAATAAATATATTATTAAACAAGATCGAGTTTGCTAAATATCGCAACAGATCGTACCCAAGTAGGGCAGGACTACAATGCAGTACATATTGCTTACATTACAGTCACAATTCACAAGGCTGACTGACTGCATATGCATGAAATTGCATGCACACACACTCGTAAACGCATGTAAAGAGGTCGTTTCATAAATCAAGTCAATCTGCTTTATGTTTACTTAACAGAAGGTAAACAATAACTATTTTCAGGATTTCAATGTTGAATATCCCATTACGAACAGGGTCGTATAATTAACCAATTACTTTATATGGTAGCGGTAACCTTTTGCCTTCCTATAGGAGAATGATTGATGGCGTCTTTATGAAAATGTCTCCTGTCAGTCCATCGTGTCCGAATTTGGGTGTAATTCCGATATCGGTTACTTTATTAGTGTCGTGCTCAATTTCGGGTATCTACATTTCGTGATGCGACTGTTACGTCATATTAAATCACTTGGACTGACATTCTTGGACGCGTATCATGTTTAAATTTTGGCGATACCTTCCGGATAAGTTGTACAAAGCTGTGGATAATATTATTGTAATTACGAAATCTGATTTTAACCTTTAATTTACCATTACATGGTACTTAAACATAACTGCCGAAACGAGGTTGTACCTACTTAAACGCCTCTGCCGAACCCTTCGGGGAATCTTCTTCTTTTCGTGTGGTTAGTGACTAACCTGGTGTCAGAGTTTAGACCGCCCACGGGCCTCTGACTTGGCTTCACATGCCGTCGAGAAATATTTCTCAGGCATGCCGGTTTCCTCACGATGTTTTCCTTCACCGTTTTTAAACAAGTGATAATTATACAATACGCACATGAATCCGAAAAGTTAGAGGTGCGTGCCTTGGGTTCGAACTCGAGACCTATGACTTGACAGTCCGACGGTCACACCACTAGGCTATCACTGCTGTTAATACAAATACTACAATACAATACAAGGTGAATACAAGGTGTGATATTATGTTATGTTAATTTACCATTATTTTTGAGACATTTCAAGTCGAAGATTATTTCCGAAAACAAGACAATATTGTAAGCACCTACTTTATTATTTAACTGAAACCAACGTAAGATTTCCACGAAATAAACATAATACATATAAGTAGGTACATAATATTTACTCGCCGTACGCAAAACGAAGGTTTGTTTAAACACGTAATTCTCACTTTTAAGTAAAATGGCTACGATAAATCTCTGAATGCACTTGCCAAGGTAAAAACAATAAAAAATAATGTACAAGCAGTTTATAAATTGGCAACTCAAAAGAAGCGTCGGAAGAGCTTTTAGGTCGATTCACACTTTACGGTGTCATGTCGCTCTGACAGTTGCATGCCTGTTGCATAAAACATTAAAGGTTGAACATGTTTAAATGTCTGTTATGAGACCATGTCGGTACATTGAATGCTCTTTTAAAGACATGTCGGGGACTTTAGTAAACATGCAAATGTTGCCAACAGTTTACGTAATTATTTTTTATCTGACTGCTGAATCCGACTAAAAAGTCACAGTTTTTTTTAAAGTAATTTGATCTAACTTTTAAACTGATTAGGATTATGATTTCATCTTTGCGATTTAGTGACAGTCGTGTATAGGTTTTTAACACTTTACGAAAAGCCAGTGAGAAATAATAAATATCGCCAGTTGTCAACCAGTTTTTATAAAGCCCGAATATTAAATGCATATAATTTAATTCTCTTCACACTTCACGCAGCATTTATTGTAAATCTCTCTTCGATATAACATCCTGCATCTGTTGCTTTGATAGACGTGACATTTTAGACGCACGGTCGCCCAGTGCAAGTCTGCGTTTGCAACCTTGAAATTGTGAGTCAGACCTTTCATCATTGTATTCCCTTTCAATATTTTTATACGTTATTTCCATATTTATAATATCACTTGCAGAGACCTGTTTAATCAATGAGTGAGTCATTTGTTTATGTATTCAGTTTTACTGACACGCGTACGCGTCTGAATTGCCCTTTTCTGGTTGTTGCATAATGTAACGTGCGAGAATATTACTTGGTCAGTGTTTATTATACAAGTTTTAGAGAACAGAAGTTATTTCTAATAATTTCTTATGAGAACGCGTTTAATAAATTAGACTGTTATCGAGAGTTTATCAGATTGACACCTAAGCTGCGGTCTACAATATTAATTTTGTAAGATATATATAAATTACGTATTTATTTATCTTATCTGATTATCTGTTCTAGGTATAATGTCGTATACTAATTTTATACTATTTTAATAGGTTGTGAAATAGTCTGGACACTTGCGTATTTAAAACAGCTATTATGCAAGTCTGTCATTCACACCGTTAATTCAACCCTCATCAAGCTGTCTCCCTCCCAGTCCTCGCGCCAGCAACGCCCTAAGCTGAGGTCCGAGTTAGAGGTCGCCCTTAGTGCTGTTGTTGCTAGTAGTCATGGTGTTAGTAGTAGTAGTTAGCTTAGGTTAAGTATTTTACTCTCGTCCCCATTGGTTGGAGACCCTTCAGGTCTCGCTAATAACTGCCCAGTTACGTAGAAACGGTCCGCAAGACCATCTACAAGAAGTGGAATAGAAAAATAAACTCTTTTTTTTTTACCTTGTACTTCCAAACTGTCAATGCTTATTTCCCACAATAAATGACAAATAAAAAAAGGTAACACTGTTTAAAAAAAAAAAAAAATTTATGAAGTTGCTTAAACGCATTTAAATTGTTTTTCTCAAGGTACTTAGGTAATGGAGGTCAATGTCCTTAATGATGTTATGTACTGTTTGAGGCTTTTAACTTACGACATCCTAATGATGGCTGTGACAAAAGGCTTTTACGCATTCTACTAATTATCATTAGGTACGTTGTAACGGTTTTTCCCAGATAGTCTAACACCCATATTCTAAGACGTTCCTCCAAAACTTACTCTACTCAGAACGGCCTCGAAACCACCTTCAAAATTGTATTCTTTGTCGCAATTTCGAGTGAACTTTGTGGTTCCTCGACGGAGTCATTACGTCATAATTTGAATTATCTGCATCGCGCAAATAACGCTGCGATAAAAAATTGTACGGATTAACGTAAGCATATTCGACAAACTCTTCAAAATTATTTTTCACTACATACGAACTTTGACACTTCTTTCCTTAAGGTAGTTACCGAGGTACCTTGAGTTTGACAGATGATTCCTTACTTCGACTGAGGAAAATTCTCGAGTCGAGGACGTTTATGTCAAGTCGAGGTGGAGTCGAGTCGAGTAAGTTTTGGAGGAACGTCTTAGAATATGGGTGTAAGTGTAGCAAAGTTTATATTCAATTAACAAATTATTCAAAAATTTCTAAACTTATTAGGTACCTACATAAAAACCCAAAATTTTATATCTACTTAATAGTTCAGTCCGTCAAAATATGGATATCTAAGGGCCGATTTTATCGACGTTACATAATTTTATTTGAAGGTCGGACCAATATTTGAGGAATAAATTAGACTTTTTGACAGTGTTTGTATAGAAATTTTATCAAAACGTCTAATTTATTCCTTGAATAAAAGTTATTCGACGTTGGTAAAATCAGTCGTTCAAAGGTTTTCATTCGTAGCCCGGCCATTTAAATGTTGTATAAAAGGTAAACAAACTTAAATAAGGACTATATGGTTCAACTTAACTACCTCGTTGGTCTAGTGGTGGCAAGCGCGACTGCTGATCGTGAGGTCCTGGGTTCGATCCCCAGGTCGGGCAGTGTTATTGGTTTTTCAGTGTGAAATTCCTCAGTAGCAGCTCGGAGTTTGAATTTGTGCCCGGCTGATGGCAATAGGCTCGCACCCACATGGGACTTTAAACATGACAGCGAAATGAGGGTGTTACTATACACCTCTGCCCAATCCTTCGGGGAATACAAGCGTGATCATGTACATGGCTCAAAAATTGCTTGACTAAAAAATGCAGGATAATGTGGAAGCTATCCTCCAATTACCTAGCGTGGGAATCACCTGCCATTTGTTGAATCCGCCTAAATGCATTCTACCTACTTATACAAAATTCTCATCTGCATTCAGCCTTGAAGTCTAATCAAAGTTAATTCACACCAAAGCTAAAAATATTCATCGTCTATTGCGCAATGTTATTCCTTGTGGGTCCAAACAATACGCCCCCGCGACGTCGTTTGGCGTCACATTCGCACAAATGGTTAACTGTCGCCTTCCTGGCAGGGTAACATTGAACCACTTCTTCGAGCGGCCAAGTGCACCGAGGATGTTATTACGCGGGCAAAAATAGAACAAATTTTAAATTAGGAACACATTCATTATCATACGCAGGTGATTTGTCGGGATAACTAAGTAAATTAAAAAGACATTAATTTATTTTAATCGTACCTACAGGTAGGTACTGTGTATTCGATATCGGTGACACTATTTGTTAGAACTATATGCCTAGCACGACCATTTGATAGTATCGTAAATGATACAACTGTCCTATAACATTTTTGTTATTTTTTTTACGACACGCACAGTTTGTTAATCGACTTCCAAAAAAGGAGGAGGTTCTCAATTCGACTGTATGTTTTTTTTTGTATGTTTGTTCCGCGATATTTTTGCTAACTGTGAACCGACTTTAATGATTATTTTTTTTGTTCGAAAGAGTATTCTTTCGAAGTGGTCCCATTTAAATTTGGTGAAGATCTGGTGAAGAACTTCGGAGATAGACAGTTTGAAGTCGGTTTTATTTTTGTTGAAAAGTGATTATATCATACATAGATATGGATAAAGTTTTCAATTTAATTAAATAGTACCTAAGCAAGAAACGAGTATTTCCAATTCAAAATTCAATCGCATCAACGTCACGTTTACGTCACTAATGTGATAACAGTCGTACTAGGCCTACTGTTTTATAAGTTTATCAATATAAAAACCTGAGTGATTAAAAAAACTGTTGCAATTTTGTTTATATTCAACCGTAGTTAACATAGGCCTACGTTAGTTTAAACATTATAACAATTGCAAGCCGCAAATAGTACCAAGTTAGTGTACTTATACAAGGTTAGTCAGAAAGGGGGTACTAAGCCGAAAGGGTGTTAAAGTACCTATAATAAGGGATAACTTTTGTTGTACAACTTTTCCCAAAACTCAATAGTTTAAGAGGAATAGCCCTTCAAAGATTTCGTAAAAGATATGCTAAAATCTAGATGTCCATAGCTATGATCAGCTGTTTATACAATTTAGGTCATATTTAGGGTTACGGATTAGAAAATTAATTTTCTGAATTCATAACTAAAGCAGGTATATTTTTTTTTGAAAAAACTAAAATAAAAATAATTTTGCATGCAAATAAAAATGATCAAATTTTGAAATTTTAACACTTGCTTTAAAATAGTCATCAGTGATACTTTACGTGGCCCACGGCTTAGTACCCCCTTTCCGACTAACCTTGCAGACACGTGTATCGTGCATGCTAAATTGAAGATCATAAGGTCGAGGATTATCGTCGCTAATTCATGTAAAGAAAAATGTCATTTACCTACTAAATATAACGTTTGAATCGACAACGAATACACTGTTGCTATATAAGAATTGAGTTATATAAAACCGAGGAATGCGGAGAGTAATAAATGTGC
Organism: Amphipyra berbera; assembly: GCA_910594945.2. Lineage (NCBI taxonomy): Eukaryota > Metazoa > Arthropoda > Insecta > Lepidoptera > Noctuidae > Amphipyra > Amphipyra berbera. The sequence goes on along the minus strand of OU343122.1, from coordinate 7,621,094 downwards.
AGGCAAAGCGAGCTGGGCAGTGCAGTCCGGTACTAAAATTGTACAAGAGTTATAGTTTGAAAGACGTTTAAAACGTAGTCCAGATGCCGTTATCAATGAAAGGAAGCGCGTAGATTCAAATTGCCGGCTAACTGCAGTTGCAATAATTGGAGAGGTGGAGACTGTAATAGACCGCAGGGGACCGTTTGGCCGTATGTTATTCTGTCCTATATTTAGATGACAGTTTGCGAGCAGGGATGTTGTGATTTATATAATAGCAAGATGACCGACCGGTCGTCCTACCTACGAATCAAACCTCTGGTACATATTTTACCTTGTTCAACTGTCGTTTGCATTGCATAAATAAATATTTATAAAATACGCGTAGGCTGCTGTGCATTTGCGGCTGAAATTTGAAACTATGTGACCGCTAACAGATTAGCGCTAAAAACATGGACGTTATTTACCACACGTCATTTTAGCGACACAGTTGTTATTAAGATCAACGACGCCCATTTCATGATCTGTGACTAATTTATGTTGAATTGACGAGAATAGTGTGGTATAATTGTTTTCTTTCTCTTGATTCCAGGTGCTGAGTTCAAGTCAAGATGACCTGGCTTCGCGTGTCGGCGTGCTTTCTGGCATTATCGGTGCTGGTCGCACCAACCTTAGCAACTGTATGCCCCGGTGGTTGTGTATGCAACACCACACGAGATGGCCTTCACCGCGCCACCTGCAGCAGTCTCACTGAATTGTACAAGTTTACTCTCCGCCAGAAACATCACAACATAAACATTCTTGATCTGTCGCATAACAACATTACAAAACTCAACCACGAGCTCGACCGGCTTACAGAAGTTGTCACGCTGGATCTCTCCACTAATGGCATCCAGACACTAAACAAATTCTTCCATAATGCAAAGAAATTAGTTCATCTTAATCTAGCCAATAACAGGATACAGAAGCTCTCCTTCGTCCATTTACCTTCAAGCGTTAGTTCATTAGATTTAACTAACAACTTATTGAAAGATGTGCCTTCAGATCTAGGAAATTTAGTTGGTCTGGAGCATTTAGAAATGGAAGGAAACCCTCTCGACTGTTCGTGTGAAAACTTATTGGCACGCGATCGTTTGCTCATTGCAAACGTTTACATAGATAATGTCAAATGTGCTTCACCTACAAAGTTCAAAGGGAAATCTTGGTTAGAACTAAAAATGAAAGATATTTGCAAAGTGCCTAAAACAGAAAATAACTTCATGGATATGATGATGGGTGACCAACCTATAGATGCAGTTCAAATTGGACAAGAAACTACTGCTTTGAAATCGATGCCACTGGTAGCTAAAAGTGATTTAGAAGACGGCAATGTAATACAAGGAAGTGCTGCTGTAGACGATGATGACCACCTCCAGTTCTTGAAAGTGGGACACAACTCGTCACCGTCACCTTATAGCCAGATAGAGGGTTCAGGCGATGGTGACGCCGAACACACCACAATGATTATATTTATGGAACCTAAAATGCAGCGTAAACTTAGTGATGACTTGTTAGCAGCCGATGAAATTATAGCCGCTGATAATGAACCGACAACCGATGATCCGATTGAAGGATCGGGAGAAGGGTCTGGTTTCCACGCAATTGGTTTTGGAGCGGATCATTTATTCGAAGAAACGACCACTGCAGCCTACGAAGAATTAAACCCAGAGCCCGTTCATAAACTTTTTGATGAAGAGAACAAAACGAGTACTGAATTTCCTTTGCCTGAACATCCATCAGTGTACCAAGGTGGTCCTGACTGGAACGTCGAATCTGAACCAGAAGTGACGACAGAAAAAATTGCAACTTCACCCACTCCGCGTGACACTACAGTGTCTGAACAAATTCGAGTAACGCAGGCATCCGAAGTACACGGACAAATACTACCTGAAAATGAAAATCAAACTCCTCACAAGACAGGCACGTATGTTTGCATTGCAATAATTGTAATATTGCTAGTAGGATTAATTGGATTCGCAATTATCAAAGGACAGATGAGAAAACGAAGAGATAGAAGACTTTTACGGCAACAAAAGAGGGACGTCGAAAAGGCATCGAAAGAAATGGTCGATATGAATAAATCGCTGTTGGGCAAACCGGCCGGCTTAGAAGCTTCTGTGGACAAAAAAGTGAATGGAAAATACGAACTAGTGCCAACACACGAGACACCTCAGAAGAAAAGTGAAAATGGAGAACTTGGTAATGGTGTAAACCACAGTAACAACAACGGCACGAGAACTGACAGTCCGAGGGACACGAATCAAAATAAGAGCAGCTCAAGAGATAACAATTTAGTAGATGATAAACCACAACAACATGAAACGTCTTTTGATTCTGAACCTACATCACCTGATTCTAGAAAGGACACCAATTCATTATCTAGCGAAGACATTTTTGTGCCCATTAACGATGATGATACACCTAAACTAAACGGCACAGGTGACTCCGATATATCTCAGCCACTAATAAATGGGGACCAAAACACTGATTCTGATTTCTTATCACCATCTCGTGAATACGTTCCAGTGTACTCGCCCGACATGGGAAGAGTTCGCATAAAGATGACGGAGACGCCCAAACCCAAAACACCGGTACTAGTCACCAGAAGTAGGTCGAATGCTGGAGACATCATCATAACTCCATCAGACGCGCTCAAGTCGACCACTTGAAATCCGGCCTCAGTTGAAAGGACTAAAACACTTCGTGTATATCAGTGTCAAACAACAAACACTTCACTATTGGCGAAATTCTGTGATTATATTGTGTGTGTAGTTAGGTCAAATCTCGAGTGTGAAGGATTGAAATCGATTCGTTCGATTGTGTGTAAGTCTAGAACTTTTGCTGCCAAAGTGTGTTTGTAGTCGACAGTGCCTTTATTTTAACTTTGTTAGTGGTATAATATATTTATAAAAATATATTGCGCAATAAGTAATAAAAAATATTTTTATACGTGTAAAAAGTGTTGCCATGTTCATGATAGTTGTAAAAGTCTTGTTAGTAATACATGAAATTCATATCGTAGAAGAGCTACGATGTCACGAGTAACGACCGATTCATGTTGTTGTACAAACATTGTGTTCTGTGTTTCTGTTCGGTACGTTTATCCTACGTTATCTATGTGTATAGTATAATGGGGTACAATTCTTGAATTGTTAAATTTTCAATGGTTGTGTACTTACTTCTACCCTGAGAATATTTATCTAAACAATTATGTATAACAACATAAGGTCCAACTGGCTATGTTTAGTTATTGTTTTCTCATTTTCTGTTGAGAGATTCATTCTTTCATGGTCTGGCTAAGCATAAGTTCCTTAGTAATTTTATTGAGTTTAGATTTTAAGAATGTGATACCATTTATTTTAAGTAATCTGAACTATTTTCTATGTATGTATATAACTAAATCAAATTCTTTTAGTGTATATTTCGTAGATCTTTATATTTGAATTTATTTTATTTGTAACTAAGATCCTGCTTTTAAATTAATTACTCTGTATCTTTATGCTTTTACTGACCTAATTTAAATTATATTAATTAATAGTTAAACGTATCAACATTTTTATAAAAATCAGATTTTTTGAGAATAAAGAACAAAACAGAACAATAAATAGTTCAGTAAGCAAATATAAATTTAATGTATTTTTATTTCGAACTATTTTACGATATAAATGGTTGAATCAAGTTTTTCTTTGTTTTAATCGCCTTGACCCTGTCCTTTATTGTCAAAATTAAGTTATATTTTATGTATGAAACATGAAATATAACATAATCCATATAAAAAACTATGGAGAAGTGCTCATAATTGTTTAATTTTATAAACAGAAATAATAAATTATGATATTCGTATGATTGATGTTTTTGTTTGATTGACTGCCTTGTTGGTCTAGTAGTCGCAAGTGCGACTGCTGAGCATAGAGCCTTGGGTTCGATCCCCAGGTCGGGCAAAGCGATATTGGGTTTTTCCATTAGTAATTTCTCAGTAGCAGCCCGGAGTCTAGATTTATTCCTGGTTTATTGCAATAGGCTTGACCCCTACTACATGGGACTTAAACATAACTGGCGAAACGAGGGTGTTACTAAATCACCTCTGCCGAACCATCCGGGGAATACAAGGCGTGATGTCATGTGTATGTAATATATCATGTATGATTGATGTCTCCTGCCCTGTCCACGGAGCGGAGGTTATTCTTTAGAACGACTGCCATTTTAGCACCCGCTCTATCCTATACTTTTTCTGCCTTACTTTTGTAATCGCTACGTAAAGTTATAACACTGTAACCAAAGATTTTTTGATATACAAGGTTACTTGGAAAGGGTACTTACACTTAATGTATCACAGATGATTGTTTTAAAGAAAGTGTTAAAATTTAAAAATTCGATTTTTTTTTCCATGAAAATTATTATTATTTGTTTTTTAAAAAATTCTTCATCCCTGCTTTAGTTATGAATTCAGACAATGGAGTTTCTAATCCGTGACTCCAAATATGACGTAAAATGTAAACACGTCTGATCATAGCTGAGGATAGATAGAATTTAGCGTATTTTTTATGAAATCTTTAAACAGCTATTTCTATTAAACTATTGAGTTTTGGGGAAAGTTGTAGGACAAAAGTTATCCCTTATTATGGGTACTTTAACACCCTTTCGGCTTAGTACCCCCTTTCCGACTAACCTTGTAGGTATATGCTTTTCATAACTTTACTCAACGATTATTATTGGTAAGGGCGTTAGTCGTGGATTAGTCGTGGAGTAACAAGCCATCGCCGCTTCTGAGTCGTCGGTGGCTGCATTGCTGTAAGGCGCATTTAATAATTCCGTATTGGTAAAATCCCATACTTATATGGATACGTCCTCATTCTAACGATTTTCCCAACTACGCAATATTAGTTTATGATAGGCAGATTGTTTTTCCAGTTGTAGTTTTCTTTTTTGTGACAAAATTACACAAAATTAATAAGTGTGATATTTTATGATCAACTAGACAACGAAGTCTATGTTGCTATATAGTGGCGACATCTATTCTGCTTCTTTGGCAGTTACTTTATAATAGGTTCTGTTGAGTGTAAACAGATGGCGCTTGTGTAAAGTTGTGTGATATCAAAATCATCAAATTAGCCTACCGCAATCTACTATTAGATATGGGCTTCACCCAAGATGTGCCAACGCCTTAAATTCGACGAAAATCAAAGGTTATTTCCACAAAAATTTCGGTGCCCTTACCATTCTATTCGAGAAGATAATAATATTGATTAGACTTCGGTGGACACCAGAAAGTTGATGATTTGCGATTTTTATCAGCAGATATTTGTCTAATGCGTGTGACAGGACATGCCGTTTATCATTGCGCGTTTCAAAAATGTATTTAGTAACCAACAATAATAATTCTATGTAAAATGCAAACTGTAAATAGAAAATACGAACGCTTTGAATATAACTCATTTAATAATCATAATAAAATTCTTAAATTAACTTAACGAATAAGATAGGTACCAAAAAGGACGTAAGTTTAAAATTACTACTAAGTACGTATATTTAACAATGATAATCTCTTTCAAAGGTCGCTTTCCCTGAGGTCATCATTAGAATACCTTCGATTTCGTGGACGCAAAGGTCTTTCCAACTCTGCCTGAACTTCAACAGTTACACTGTCACCATTCTGGGAACTATATTCTGCGTTGTATTCTGACATTCTTCGCCGACGAGCACCGGGTGACTGCTCTAATTCTGCTACTTCGTGGCTGCCATATCTGCTTATTTGCCTCCTCGGTCTATGTCGTTGACGATCATCTGGAGTTTCAGACAGTTCAACATCTTCTAACACGGGAACATCTCCGTTTCTCTCAGTTTCCTCCAATAAATCGCCACTTGATTTAGTTTTCCTCCGCCCCCTTTTTCTCTTGGTCTTACCCGTACCTGATTCGTTAAGGGAATGACAGGATGCATTTAATTTTGGCATCGAGAGAGCTTCATCATAGGAGGGCGGTGCGATCAGATCGCGTGGATCTGGCGTATTGCACAAAGCTTCTTGTTCTGAACGCATTCTTAGCTGTCTCAATCTATCTCTTGCTTCTTCTACTTGTCTTTCTCTATCAGCCTGAAGTGCAGCTAAGCGACGCTGCATAGACCTTCTTATACAGTTAACTAATAAAAGACATAAAGCTAATCCTACGATCATAACAGTTATAAACCATATTAAACCATCAGGATTTGGTAATTTTTCGGATGGATTCCAAACAAAATAACAGGCTTCTAACCATGTCTGTCCAATGAAAGTTATCGGGCTATTACAAACCAGATTGTACGATTCTTCCTTTTTGCTAGGTTCAAGAGTAACAAATTCATAAAAATCATACATGTTTCCATCAATACAATCACATCTCCACATGTTATCATTTAAATCAAGTCGTTCTAGATACGGATTTGATTCAAAATATGACCTTCTCCAGATTGTAGTAAATCTGTTTCCAATAACGCTTAACCCTATAAGCCGAGGTAACATGAAAAAGGTATAGTTATTCACGAAACTAATTCTGTTGTAGTTTAAGTTTAAATACTTTAATGTGTTAGAAGATATACTATCAGGTATGTGCGACAAAAGATTTCGGGACAAATCCAAGTCGACCAGACTCTGTAGTCCTTCTAAAGAATCTTGTCCAATACTGCTTATTTCACACGAACTCATATCAAGTACAGTAACTGAGGTAGATTTCAAATGACCAAGATTTGTAAGATAATTTCGAGATAATTTCATTTGTGTTAAAGATGGCATTTCTAATAGTGTATCTTCTGGTATTGTCGCTATTTCATTCCAAGATAAATCTAAATGTTTCAGCAAACTCAGTCCTCGGAAGGTATCACTTTTCAACGAACCGATGTTATTATAAGATAAATCTAAATATTCCAACACAGTATTATTCACAAACTCATTGCTTCTCAGAAATCGGACCAAATTGTGGTTGAGGATTGCTCTTCTTAGATTCGGAAAACCTTGCAGATTTGGCTGTAAAACATTGCAGTATGATATGTCTAAATATTTTAATGAGTCAGAGAATAAATTGTATGCTGTGGCAGATAGTTCCAAGCGATAGTTGTGAGACATTTTCAAGTAAACCAAGGATGGTAAGTACATTAATTCGTTATGATTTATTGTGCTAAGAGCACAGTTGCTGACGTCGAGACTCTTTAACGTAGACGATATTAGACTCTGTATTCTCATTAAAGGATTGAAGCTTAATTTAAGCACTCTGATGTTAATAAGACCACTCAAAGGAGATCTTCCGTGTATGGAATTTATTTCACAGTGCTCCAATATCAAAGTTTCCAAAGAAGGACTAATGATCAACTCTTGATTCGCCAAATTGCCCATTGTTGTAAATTTATTGTGAGATAAATCTAATGTCTTTAGATTTGTCGCTGGTTTGAACACTTCGTTGGGATTCAGGCTCAGCCATTTATCAATATAATTTCTGGATAAGTTGAGCACCTCAAGGGAAGTGAGGTTTTGTAGCGCATTTTCGGGTATTTCATTCAGACGATTCCCACTCATGTCCAAATTGACCAAATTGTAAAATTTATGTAGGTTTTCGGGAAATGTGGAAATCTCATTATTCGAAATATTCAGCGATGTCACCTGAAAATTATTAAATAATCATTATAGGGAGTATAAAGGTTGTGTGAGAATCGTTATACAAGTCGTTTCTGTTAATTATCATAGAAAAACTTGAATTTATGTACTCGAGATCATTTAACAGGGTGTGTAAATGGGATCTGAATCAATCGAATTTGAAAACATTGAACTGTAGTTAAAATAATCCAATACCTGACTACTAAATCCATCTGGTAATTCAGTCAATCCTCTGCGTGAACAGTCGATGCTCGTTTGGTCCGCACTGCAGATGCATGTATAACAGAGGTCACTGAGCCCTCTGTCAAATTCCGTTTCTCCGTTCGCTATACTGATCAACAGCAGAACACATAGTGTTGTGGGTAATCGAACCATTACGTCTCGATATCATTACGGCCTGAAAACACAGAAACAGCGTATTTCATATTTGTTCGTCATTAACTTGGTGGGTTTTTTTCATCCTATTTGTAAGAGAATAATTAAGTTGTTGACTGTTTCAGCCACTTTGAGCAACGTGACATTACCAATGGAATTGATACCCGGGACTATCATTTTATTCGCATCATCTGTTCATGTGTAATACAGAGAGAGTGAATCACATACTATAACAATTCAAACATTAATCATTAAAATCTTTCTAAATTGACTCATATTGTAATTTATATTCTTTAATAAACCAAGATAACATTCAAGAATAAAAAATTACACTAAATAATTTGAAAGACAAATATTGGTCTGTAATATAGGTACTGTAACTCCGTTAGATACATCTCAATAGGTCATTAGTAATAAAATCCCTGAGCCCCGGAAAACGGGTTACCATGGCTATAACACAATAAAACTTTAGTAAATACTGTTCACAGAACGTTCGACTGATCGATTAGTGACCAGTTCCTCGTTCAAGACTCTGTTGCAATTTTTTAATAACTCAGGTTTTAATCTTCGTCATACGATTTCCGAAGCCCAGTATTGCTATCAAACGATTACAGTAAATAAGTATGAATGATACCTAAATACACAGCAGTATATAATGTATAGCACAAACTCTCATGAGGGTTTCTTCATATCATAAAGAAGGAAAACTAAATCACTTTGAACACCTGCTTACTTTAATTTCTTGTCACGCACTAACTACCAAAACACATTACGAAGAGCACTAAATAGCTGAATCAAAAAACTATTCTTACCATGAATAAGCGTTGCATTAGTACATACAACAATTTTATCTTTGTTATCAGCTATTGATAAAACAGTAGGATACTTAAATTTGGGTCGACTTTGCGTATGAGTAGCGAAACCGTGAAGTAAATTCAGGACAAAAAGAGAGTAGTTTATGGGATTTTGCAGGTGTAATCGATAAATTTAACTAATGAATTATGTCGGACAAAAGCAAGAGTTAAAGTTTTTGAATTCCAGGGCTTTATCAATCAAAAGATGAGTGTAGAAAATGAATCCAGAATAAAAATGTATTTCTAACTTAATGAAGAAAATACTTTATTTATTATTGAGATAGGGCTGAATGAATTGCAATAAATAGGTAGTTTTCACCTGTTTATGGGGCAGTTTCAAGTGATTATTAACCTCATTACTCAGTTGTGCGATTACTTGCAAGTTGAGTAGGTACTAAAATATTTTTATACTTCCCTATGAAAATGGAACTGGAAAATGTTCACTAGCAAATTAGGACTCTGTTAGTTCCATGAATAAAATTTAATTCAAGATATCTCATGTTATGTTTTAGGTAAACTTTCCTTGCCGGTGAAAATGGCGGACACTATAATATTTTCAAGATTTGAAAAACGGTACATACCTTTGCTATACAGTTTAATTTAGCACTCATTTATGTAACTCACATTATCTGTAATTTTCACTTATCTACACTTTTCGTACGAAAGTAAACACCTTAATCTGTAGCTTTTGCAATAGTTCTTTTTTATTTAGACGTGTTGTCTCTACGGAGCGATTACATTGTGTGAGTCAAATTCATGACGTGTTATCATTGATGATAAGAATGGCGAAACCGTATGTGCTAAGGGGCGCGGTAATCTGTACTTAGGCGGCTCTTAGGGATTTCTGTGAAGATTATGTAATTGAACGGTATTTTATTCAAAATATGAGTTTGCCATTTCGTTAACTTGTATTTTTGCGAGTTATAACCATATTTCTGTCATTATAATACACTACACGTGGTTCAATTTTTTTCCATTCGACCGCTTGTGGATGGTCTTGCGGACCGTTTCTACGTAATCGGACAGTCATTGGCGTGACCTGAAGGGCCTGCAACCAAGCTAAAGCACAATACTTAACCTAAGTTAACTACTACTAGTACTACTAGCAACAACAGCACTAAGGGCGACCCCTAATGGGACTCGGACATCGGCTTAGGGCGTTGCTGGCGGGAGGACTGGGAGGGAGACAGCTTGATGAGGGCTGAATTAACGGTGTGACTGCGGAGTCAGAAAGGACGACCGGCTACGCGGTTGCGGCGGGTGAGCACGGTGGATCAGGGAGCACGAGGTTCATTAAGCGTTGGGGCTTTTATTTGTGATTTAAAATTAACGACCAGAAAATCTATACGATACTAAGGTACACTTTAAAAAAAGATGCCTGACAGCAATAGGGCATTTGATATTCGGTACTTTCACAAAAAAAGGGTTGATTTGTTATTTAACAAAAAAGTTATCATTTGTATCACCAACAGTAGTACCTACCGTAAATTTTTAGGAAGTAGGTATAAATTTCTTTAAGTCAAATTCATAATTATTACCCCTCATTTACATCTAAAAACAAGTTGTAAACATAATTTGTGTAAAGGTATTTATAAAAGAAATTAGTGGTCTTAACACTTCACGATCGTGTGTAAAATATTTCAAACAAATGTTTTAAAGATCTACGTACATGTTTGCTATTTATAATAAAAATATACTTTAAGTAATATATGGAATTAATTAAAGTATATTTTTCGAAATAAAAACTGTTTTTGTAGAATACATCGCACCTTCGGTGGAGCAAAGTCACAATAGCTCATTTTGTAATTTTACAGGAGAGGACTTTTAAGATTTTTTTCACATTTATTTCCATATTACTGGATTACTATCTTAATATTTTTAACCTACTACAAATAGTAATCCAGTAACCATATTACTGGATTACTATTTGTAGTAGGTTAAAAATATTAAGATAAAAATCTTAAAAGTCCTCTCCTGTAAAATTACAAAATGAGCTATTGTGACTTTGTTCCACCGAAGGTGCGATCATGTTTTATACCTAGGTGTAAACGAGGGGTTATAATTAATGGTTTCAAATAAAACTAATATTGTTTGCCGCCATTTTCTTATTGAGTACAACGCCATCTATTTTCAGCTTTATGAACTACTACAAAAGTACTCTCTCGACTGAATGCTTCGTTTTATTAGTACTCAAAACAGTTAGTAGATGTCACTGCCAGTAGCAAAATTCACTATTTCGATGAAAATTAAACAACGACACGTAATTTATTAATATTTATTTAACTTAATAATTATATGTACAAATGCCTCACATAAAAATAAAACCTAAGATTTAACATTAACTTGATTAAAATTAGCGCAATTTTCTTAAGCCTATTTGGTAAGTCTTATTTTTAGAGTTACTTATTATTTTAATAATAAATAATAACCTACAACATCCCAACGACACATCGATGACAGTAGTCATGGGCAGTCAGAATCCAGAGAGTTTGACAAACTGTCTAACTTAAGATAATAATTATCGTCCAATTATTGAGTTATTGCGATCAACTGGCAAATGTACCTACCGGGTAAAATTTTGATTTTCGAACGCATATGCTTAGACTGAAACTCGGCCTTAACGCTCTGAGACCATGGTTAGAATATTGATGACCTACAATATCCTTTCACTCATCAATAGTAATTCTGGTATGTATTTCAACAGGACGTCTCATAGACCGTCTATCACCTATCCTTGTCCTGGTTTCCGTCAGATCACCAATAGATCTGGATCTGCGATAACTCCTCCGTTCCTCTTCATCAACAAAATCTGGCAAAGAATGAAAAGAGGAGTTCAAGCGTGGCATCAGCAACGCTTCGTCATAGCTCGGTGGAAGATCCTCGCGTAAAGGCACCCGTAATATGACTGATTCGACTCTAGGTTGGGTAGCCGTACCATTGAGATTCAGAACCGTAGTGTCCGGGGGCTGCCTTTCCGGCTCAGACCTGGTGATAGCGACCACAGCACGACACACGCATGACGTCAGCACTATACCGATAATAACACCAACCATCAGAGCTATTGTCGTGAACGAGGGCGTGCTGGACTGCACCGGGTGCCACGTCTGGATGTACGCCTGCTGCCAACTCAACTGTGTCACGTTCGATGGTGAGTAGCAAATCAACGACTCTCTGTCAGCAATCTTAGGTGGCTCCTTTGTCAAAAATTCATAAGTTAGTAAAAGATTGACGCTAAAACCCTCGCAGCTCCAACGGTTTCCCTTCACGTAGACTTCCCTCAAAAACGGGTTTGAAGAAAAGTGTGAGGTCGACCATACATCTCTGAATTCGTTCCCTCTTAAATCCAGTACCGCGAGATGCGGTAGCGACGAGAAGGATCCGTCTGTCAATGAATTTATTGAATTATAACTTAAATTTAGTTCTTGCAGTGTGCTCGAGGCCACGTTGTCCGGAATCGCTTCAAGCTGATTTATAGACAAGTCGATTTCTAAGAGCGAACCCATTCCAACAAGAGAGTCGACGTTTATATTTGCGATCTGACAGCTGCTCAAGTGTAGACTTCTTAAAGAAGAAGATTGGAAAGCGGGCACGTCGGAAAAGTAATTTCTGGATAAAATGAGAGTGTCCAAGTTGTGCGCTTCAGAGAATATTTCAGGCGGCAAATCGTTAATTCTGTTCTCAGATAAATCGAGAAAATGTAAGATGGGCATTGTAGTGAATGCTCTTTCATCTATGATACTAATTTTGTTTTTTGACAAGTCCAGATTTTTAATGGAATATTCTATTTGTCCATTAGTTGTCCAAGTGTCATATAAATTATTCGATAAATTAAGAGTGTTTAAGCTGACCCAGTTCTGCAAATAGTTGGGAATAGAATGACTCAGGTAGTTTCCAGACAGGTCGAGCGTTTCCACTCGAAAAAAATTCTGTAGTTGTGGCGGAAATGTCCAGAAGTTGTTGTTTGATAACAGCAGCACTTGAGCCTGAAATAAGACAATAATATTATAAAATGGCGTCGTTTAATGTCCTTTTGTCGTTGAAGTGGAAAACGTGCCATAGATAATTACCTAGATATTATTTTGGGTTCTCTATTTGATATGATTTTTCGCTGCTTCTTCTACGAGTTATTTATATTCTTTAACCGTAATTTCATCATAAATCAAGATAACTGATAAGTTTTTAACATTAATATTCTATTTATGATGCATAACTAATATCATAAAAAACTAAAAATCCTGCATAATGCATCAATCGTTTTGTTATATGTTTGGATCCATTGAATGTAGCTAGGAATCGATTTTCGTGTTTGCTATGGGTTTTTAATGGGCGTACAAGACTTATACTACCTCGAAAATGCTTTTTGGCTTAGAACGAACCGACCACGACCAGACCTGCATTTCTATTCTAAATTCTTATGGGCCGCATGTGGCCAGGCGGGTTATGTTCATGACCATGGCCGTACCAGTGCGCCTTAACATTACACCCACTAACTCAAAATTTTAGTACTTACACTGTAATCCAATTCATCGGGCAAATCCTTCAACCCTCGATTGGAACAATCTAGGTGCAGCAGTCCATTTAACGTGTAAGTGCGACAAGGCTGGTCTTCTAAGTCATCAGCTTGCCGCTTCACAACTCCTGCGGACACCAGGGCCGGCATCAGCCATACCAATAGCGCTGGTAGTATCACATCTGAAAAGGTCAACAGATTTTGGTCAGTTGATTGGATGGCCGTCTGGTCCTGTCAGAATAGATGGAAGATTATCGTAGCCGCCGAATCAGTGATATAGTTACAGCTCTTCCTGATTCGGTGCCTAGGATTCTTGCCACGATCTACACTACAGTTGCTCCATCACAGTAATTAGAATTGGGCTCCAGGTCGCATTTGACACCTATCTAAATACTCTGTGTAGTGTCAACACAAGTAATAATTACTCTAAAAGTGCGTACAAACATTGATTTATATCCTTTATTCATTCATTTCCCTGCCCTTATCCCACACTAGGTGGGGTTGGCACAACATATTTTTCGTAAATCCATGTTGTTAGAGGTTTTGACTTATTGTTTTATGACCGGACGCGTGCCTGACCTATCCTTTATTCATTTATTCAAATCCAGTATAAAAAAAAAAAACGTAGTAGCCTATCGGCATCGGGAACAGGGTCCAGACTACCGGTAGTCAAGGCCACATAGAGGAATTTCCTTACAACACGCGCCGTATTCAGGATTACCGTTTTATGCATCAGGCCCTTGATCCAGCCGGCTAAAGAGTGGCTCTTGATTATTACGCCACTGGCCGTAACAACTATCGGCTTAATGACTGCTATGGTCGTAGCCAAGTTTTTGTCCAGGGTAGGCCAAATTCAGTAAAACAGTAAATATTTGTCTTTTCAATAAATCTGGAAGTGCAGAATTGGATTATGGGGCAATTTTGCCTCATAACCTTATTTTTGAGGTCCAAATAAGTATAGACGGAGTCGGGCATTGGTGTGCCTATTTTGGGTAACTGTTTTGTGGACATGGGTGGCAAGTTGACTGAATGTAGACCATTTACCTATTTTTGCCTTTTTTTTTGTTTTTTTTTTCACGTGGGGAAATCCTCATGGACCATCCCCCGTCTGGGGAAGACGGGGGGGTGTGCCAGACTCTTACTGGCTAAAACCACCACGGTGTCCCTCCTTCTGACCTAAGGCCGGGGTCCCGGGATTCGCTGTTGCATGCACCGCGACCCCGGCAGGTCTCGGTCCACCAGCTTCTTCTGGTGGACCTCTCCTGTGGTGGGGCAGTTGTTCCCCTGCCCCACATCCATCCGAGAGGCGCGCGCAGGACACAACGCGCCATCCTCCCTGGGCCCGTTACTGGTCGGGCGACGGGTTCCCCAACCCGCCGCCCGCAGGCCACTCACTAGGGTGGCCGGAGATCGTCACGCGCCCTCCGGCGCCCGGTGCGTCTAGCGCGAGAAGGGAGAGAAGAAGCGGCCTCCCTCTCCCTCTCCGCTACCTCCTTGGTCGCCATCACCTCCTCGCAAAAAAGAGGCGATGGCTTCCCACGCAGTCTCGCTCCCGACCATGGACAGAACCACGGCCGGAAGCGAACCTATTCTTGCCTGTGCCAAGGTGGGGCAAGCGTCCCATCTGCCCCACCCTGAATACGCCTGTGATGACTGCTGATATTTATATTATTGTTTAACTAACTTTGGTAATATTATCCAAAAGCACAGAATAATAAATTGTAAGTACCTACTACGTCAAAAATAGAGATTCCCACATGCTGCTCTTGACCGAATTTTGGACTAATGTCCAATGATGAGTTACTTTAAACTTTTAAAGAAAGATAAGCCTGCAAGCTGTAGGTGATAATGTTATTTGAATTTCGTAATTTTTTATCTGTGGTGAATTGACATGTTTGTGTACTTAAGAACTGTAAAAGGGTAGATAGAGTACCTAGTTTATTATTGTATTTGGCATTGAGAATTTCCTAAGCTACTTCAAAATTACAAACACACGGAATTGAATATCATTGTTAATTAAACATTATTTTAAAACACGAATCCGCGTGTCACAGAGTACAATAAGCAACAGATTAATTTAAAACTAAATCGCCTGAGCGAATATGATCTTTATTTTAAATGTAATAGAATCGAAAACGTTATGCGAAAGCTGTGCTATAAATTCATACTTTATTTGATTGCAAAAATCCGAGTTGAATGAACAGAATTTTGTAAAGGCGGCTATTGTCATATCACTCACCGGATGCCATTGAATATTCAATCTTATACACAGTTTATCGACACATTTTCACATAATTAAACCACTCGATATTATGACGAATATTATCGCCGAACACTTTGCATGTTCCACACAGGTTTCAGTAGTTAATAGTCCACAAAAATATATCACTTCACTAACGTGGTTGACTATTGCTTTTGTAATGGTAAAGATAGTACAGTTAGCGATACTGGGTGGGTCTCAGAATTCGTAAGAATGTCCATTATGTACAGGTTGATGTTTTTTTTTTAATTCTTTAACGATTTTGCAGCTGGCCACTGACAACTGTCAGCTTACATAATGATAACATGAAGGTTTTTAGAGAAAATGTACCTGTTGTACGTTGTTTAGAGATAAGGAGATTAATAATTTTATCAGTATACAATTTATATGTTACTGAACAAAAATAGACCTCATTCTGATTATTTACATATTTGTCGAACTACATTTCTTCAGCGGTGTTTTTCCTTAGAAACAATTCAAACAAGGCTGATCATCCTGTATCTGTTTACCGTTATCGACGTTGTCTTATCACTGATTAGTTATCGACTTATCGCCAACACAAAGAAACAGTTTCACCTCGAAATATACATGAATCATTAAACAAACTTGTACCTTTCCCTACTGCCACAAAAAAGTATTAAGTACTAATAAATTAGGAGAAATAGAAGTAATTATTTCAAACAACACATCATGTTACATAGTAGTAATATTTTTTAGATAATCTGCTCTTTACAACGAAGGCCCCATGTAGGTAATTATAGATAAGATAAAATCAAAAGTAAGTCAGGCGTGTTGTTTACACCGACTTAGGAGCTCTACATGACAGTTGAAATCAGTTTTAAACACGCTATTAAATGAAAATTTTATTAATTTTAATTTCGTGTTTAATATATTTTCTTCACTAATAGTTTTATAAGAACCAAGCACATTCATGTTATATTGATTAAAAAGCGATATTTGCCATGACATGAATTTTTTTTTTGTTAAATCTCTTTAGGTTTAATTTTATGGCCATCATGACAGTTGAAATCAGTTTCCAACACGCATTTAAATGAAATTTTTATTAATATTAATTTCGTATCGGGGGGCACGGCAGTGCCCCCGCCAAGTCGAGCGCGAAGCAAACACTGCCGTACCATCCTTTACTGGAACCATTTCGCCGCATTTTCAGGCCCCTATTAGAGAACCTCTGGGTAAGACCAGAACGCAGAAATTTTCGTCATCCAGTAAGCTATAATCATATACTTAAAATCCAAAATTTCAAGTCTGTAGGTCATTTAGTTCCGAAGTTAGGCGAAAGCAAAGTTTCGCATTTATGACACTCACTCACTCACTCACTCATGATCATCAGAATAGAACTAGTACTTCCCATAAACTCAGAGAGCTGAAATTTGGTATAGAGTTAGGGTTTAATGGCCACATAAAGGGAAAACTATAAAAACTAGGATAATCGAAGATCTGGAGTACCTGGTGACCCTGATTAGAAAACATAAGAGCCCAACCAAACTATTAGTAATATTAGTAGCCCGCTTCATTTGATGTCAAAAATCGAAGGTCTGAAGTATCTGATGAAGAACCCTCAGCTAGTCTCAGCTGTATTAGAGATATGGTAATGCCCCCTTCTACTATTGGTACATAAAAAAATCGACTGTCATTGCAAAAATCCAGCGTAGTGTGACACATCTTCTAATCTAATTTAATCTAGCCTATAGCGTCCCACTGCTGGGCGAATGCCTCCCCTTCTGCTTTTAATACGCATATAAATAAAATTAAAGGAAAACTCTGGATAAGACTGGACTGGCTTTTATACTTATACTTACAAGTTTACAAGAAGAAATAGTCGAAAGATTAACTTTATTCTACTCGAACATTACACAAATAAAATAAACAAATTACACTAAAATATTAATTTCGCTCAAAATTTGGTCAAAATATAATGCATTGGACTAAGAGTGGTGGTGACACCCGCACACATCGCTAGATAGCGCTGACTGTATTTTAAAACGCGCATAAGTTTGTTTTTCCGATAACCTTATATGGCGAAGTGGCAACCGGCCGCGTTACAGTCGTTTACGACATTCTTCTACTGCGCTTGAAAACGTTTGCTAGGGATTAGGAGGGATTATTTGCATTTCGTTGATTTCGCTTATTATTTCGTGAGGTTTGCTAAGGTTAATTAGCAGGTTGTTATTATAACAATTCGAAGATTTGAATAGGTTAGGAATTTTATGATTAGTGACGAAAAGAAAAGAAAGATTTGTAGTAATAAAAAAACTACTCTAAAAAGAAAAAAACTGTGTCAAATAAGAAAATCTAATAAAATAAATCAATATACGTTTCTACAAAAAGAAGTGAAATCCCACCAAAAACATTCTGTAAAAAACTAGCCAAGTCTCGATGGAGCTGCTTGTTTATCTCTAAAAAGTAATGACATCTAGACAAAGTCGTGCCAAGTCTAAGGTTCCTTACTGTGATTTCTTTATTATTATAGTTAATGTTGTGTGACTTGGCCGTTGAATATTCTTTATACGTCAGTGGGTACAAGTCAACGGGACAGGTAAAGACGGACTTCTATCAATGATCAGAAGTCCGTCTGTACTGGAAAAAAAAAATTATACCTACTGTTTGTTTTAGGCTCGCCTATACATAAGTATTATTGAAATACGCAGCTTTATCAAGCCTACAATTGACTGGCTATTGAATCAACGTTTTCCAAGTGGCAATTTTCGATCGTCAATGGGTAGCGGTTCTGGCGACAGATTGGTGCAATGGTGTCATGGAGCACCTGGTTTTGTACCCTTATGTACCCTTCAACGGCCAAGTCACACAACATTAACTATAATAATAAAGAAATCGCAGTAAGGAACCGTAGACTTGGCACGACTTTGTCTAGATTTCATTACTTTTTAGAGATAAACAAGCAGCTCCATCGAGACTTGGCTAGTTTTTTACAGAATGTTTTTGGTAGGATTAAATATTACTTCTTCAAGAATAGTTTAAAAAAACTAAGCACATTATTGTTTTTTATTATTAAAAAGCGATATTTGAAATGAATACGAATTGTCATCGTTGTCTCTTTTTATTAAATCTATTTAAGACTTAATTTATGATCTTCCTGGCCCGTAAAATTAACATGAAAAACGTCTTGAAATATATTTCCGGAAACAACATTGAACCATCTTAACATTGTTCTCAGAGAAAGCTGTGTTCTTGTAAGTTTAAGTGACCTAGTTTTTCCTATCAGAGGAATAAGTATTTATTTAGCGGCAACTGAAGCTAAACCAAGTGAACCTAGACATTTTATGGTCCAAATCTAAAGTTTAAATTGCTTGAAGACTTACTTAGGTATATGAATTTTGGATGCTCCAAAACCTCAACCAAAATTCACCCTAGCCTTGGTTTACCTTTATAAAACAATCATTTACCTGTCTGCAATACCCTAAAATCCTAAGTGCCACAGGATTAAACAGAACAGGTGTCGGGGTTTTCGAAAAACGCGACACGTTCGACTCGTCACGCCTGTCTGAGCTCGTTTGCGCTCGTCCTGACCTGTTTACCTCCCCCACCCTTAAGTTAGCTCTCAATGGGGAGGTCGAGATGCTCGCTGATAAGCCCCATCGATTAGAATGAATGTTCGAAGCTGCACTGAGTTGAGAATTGAGACCTTGTCGAGATCTTGAGTGAAGCGGTATTATATTTTTTTAATGTTATTTTTGATTTGAAATAATGGAATATTAGTGATGTACCTATTATTGAAATACTTTGAAATATGATCGTAACACACTCACACACAGTTTAGATTGAACTTCTTTAAAAACTGATTTTACCTAAATCAGTCGGTCGCACACCACATAAATCAAATTATGATGTAAGTACATATTTTAGAAATGGACAAACATGTACCTACGTATATTTTTATTTTTTGTCA
Source organism: Amphipyra berbera (assembly GCA_910594945.2). Taxonomy (NCBI): domain Eukaryota; kingdom Metazoa; phylum Arthropoda; class Insecta; order Lepidoptera; family Noctuidae; genus Amphipyra; species Amphipyra berbera. The sequence continues at coordinate 7,601,528 of OU343122.1, read as the reverse complement.
GAAAAACGACACTACTTGTTTTTTTATTTTAAACTAGATGTTACTGCGACTTCGTTTGCGTAGAAGTCGAAGAACAACCATTACTTGCTTATCTGAAATTAGACGCGTATTTTTTAAATCTCTGTTTATTCTGACAACTATGAAAAAATACATAACATATTTCAAACTTTTGAATTCTAAAGGCTATTTCTGTACTTAATTTCACTTACAACATGTATGACGTTAATGTAAAATATAATCAAAACTTTAAATATATTTCGTAACGTTTCCGTTTCGGCGGCAAGTTCAATAAATAAGGATAAAGCCCATTAGAGACGGTCCAGCAAATCTTCGACCGCCGAACGCCACTTACTTAGACTTAAAGTGTTCCGGGGAGCTATTTTGTTAAAGATTTGGGATTGCTACGTCCATTTTGAGATATATTTCGCTACAACTAACCGACGTAATTTTGGCTGCCACCGGATTTGTGACTAGGAAAAGTATGGTGACTTTTTTGCTTTGATTTCCGGGTAAGAATATTCTAGAGACGCCACGAAAGAAGAAAATGAATATATGGGATTATAAGAAAAGTACAATGTATCAGACAGTAAGCAAGCACGAACTCTTAACGGATGGATGGAACCTTGTATTTTTTTCTGCCTTGTTTTTTCTCAACTATGTTGGGGTCAGCTTACAGTCTAATCAGATGCGGCGGAATACCAGTATTTTACACAGTTACATCAGTTACGTTTACACAGTCTGCGACCCAGTTACTGGGCAATGCCGATATCCTAAGGTTAGACCAGTTGTCAGACTTTCGGGCGTTTGACTTCCCGTAACGACTGTCATAGGAATTCTTATGGGGTCCATATTGGCTCACCTAAAGTTTTTTACCCGAAATTGTTATTCCTACCGATTTGTAATCCGAATTATCACTCTTCCTAAACATTTTATTCCTAAAGTTTTCAGTCATACAATTTGTAATACTACAGACAATGTTCATAACACTCATGTTTCCGAAAATTGTAATTAATAATATCACTAATGTTAATTTATTTAAACTCCTACTGTTGGTTTTCATAACGTTTTTATGCCTAAACATAATTTCCATAATATTTTTACTCATTTGTAGGCGCATGAAATGGTCGACGGAGCCCCGCTCAGCGGGGCTCCTACTTCTGGGTGGTTTATAAAAAAATAACAAAAACCGTAAAAGTTACTCAAAGTTAATGTAGATATATAATGTTGATTATTATGAATAAAACAAATCTAAATAAAAAAGATATGACTTTGAATAATAGTGTAAAAGACGGTTTTGTTGAGAAAATATAGGAAAACAAATAATAGTATAATAAATGTTTATTGCCACTGACATTATGAAATTGAATGATTCGGAATTATGAACATTAGAAACAGAGCAGTTAGGAATTGCGATTGTTAGGATGAAAAATATTAGGAAGAACATTTTCGGAGTTCCAACTATCGGAGTAGAAAATTTAGATGAACTTTGGCGCACCCATTCTTATGACACCCGAGACCGACTGTTTAACGTGCTCTCCGAAGCACGGAGGGGTCTCGATGTGTAACGAACGGTCACCTATCCACGTACTGATCGCGGCAAGCGCAGCTTAATCTTGCAAATCGTATGATCCGCGCGGTAATTAGCCACGTGCCCCTCTTACCTTGTAACCTAACGAATTTATGAAACAAGTGATTTGAAGTATAGATTATGGGGCACTGATTATGAATCAATACATAATCTATACATCGTTAGTGGGCTACTAAAATATGTGCGAACACTAATAATAGTACCTATGTGATCTTGCATGATAACATAATATAACAAAAAGTGAAACCAAGACAAAGCTATCTACAAGTAAAATAATGGTTACATAGAAATCACCAGTTGATTTTTATACTTATAAGAACACAATAAAAATCTTTGCTTAATAAATAAAAGAAAAACCCACGATCATATTACTTATAAAATTCACGCGAAAAGAAGTTTATTTTTAGCCTTTTAGCAAAATGTGTGTTGTTTTTTATTATGTTATGATTGGGTGATACGTGCACCGACAGATTACTACATACGTGATGATTTTATCTGATTATTATACCTACTTTGTATGTGTAAACACACGTCAAAATGAAATGACACATGACATCATTAAAAAAAATATTTTTCTGACAATTACCACCATTAAACAGTCATCATATTCAGAGGGGCTCATGGCTACTTAACAACGCGCGGATCATAAGATTTACAAGGTTAAGCTGCGCTTGCCGCCGTCAGTCCATGGATTGGTAACCGTTCGTTACACATCGAGATCCCGCCGTGCCTAGGAGAGCATGTTAAACAGTCGGTCCCGTGTGTCATACTAATACGAACACAGAACCCGAAAATCTGACGTTTGGTATAAACCTTACGATATCAGCATTGCCCAATAATTGAGTTGCGGAGGTCTGATAGCAGTCAGTGCTGTATTCAGGCGTGTCTGGTTAGACTGGAAGCTGACCCCAAAACATGCTTGGGAAAAGGCTTAGGAGGAAGGGAAACAGTCATCACATTATTAACAAATCCATCGAAAGGCCTCAAATCCTCAAAACAACTAAAAAACAACAACAGAAAACAATAAAACATCATTCATATCAATTGGGGATCAAACCGTGGTATTACAAGGTCCACCCGAGAGCGTCGTATTGCTGACCCTTCGAGAGGGGATCAGGGAAATATGATAGGTACGACTGCCCGTATTTATTTGTGCCCACTAAGGATTTGCCCTTCGCCCGCTAAGCCGGTTGACCCGAAACGAGATGCCAATTTGCTTTATTGACTTCTTGATCTGTATGTTACGTGGTTTGTAAGTTATTGTATTTTTTATCTGTATGACAGTACGAGAACAGTATTTCAATCAACATTAATCCTTAGAATGGATCGGTTTAAGTTGCGTACAGATATCACGAGGCATTCGCCGCGAATGGCTTGTTATGCTTGCCTCGGGCTGTGTGGACGGCACTCGAGGTGGCTCTCTGTGAGCATTCGCCTCTCACAGTGAGCCACCCCGCCCACATAGCCCGAAACATGCGTGGCAAGCCATTCGCTTGCAATGTTTGTAAGCACCTTTATTTTAAGCATACATGGATCAACCAAGGACGTGATGCATACTCCCGTTAACTGTCAAGGCTCTATTGTCTTAAGGATGGCTGAATAACCATATAACCTCGCAGTTCGGTTATGGATAACAGGTGCAGCATCGGCACCTGAGCATCAGGGCTGGCTCCGAGATCACCATTCCTTTTTGGAAGAAGATTATGCTCTGACTGCGATAGACTGATGGTGAAAAGTTTATTGTTTCTCAGGGATTAAAACTGTTGCGCTATCTTGAACTCTTCTGTACAAGGTTAGTCGGAAAGGGGGTACTAATCCGAGAGGGTGTTAAAATACCCATAGTAATGAATAACTTTTGTTCTAAAACTTTCCTCAAAAGTCAATAGTTTAAGAGAAATAGGGGCTCAAAGATTTCTTTAAAAAATGCTAAAATCTATCAATACTCAGCTGTGTTCTGCTGTTTACATTTTAGGTTATATTTTGGGTCACGGAGAAGAAAATCAATTTTCTGAACTCGTAACTAAAGCAAGCAAGTAGATTTTTTGAAAAAACTAAAATGAAGATCATTTTACATGGAAATAAAAGACGAATTATGTTTTTTTTACACTTGCTTTAAAACAGTCATCAGTGATACTTTAAGTGGCCCGTGGATTAGTACCTCCTTTCTGACTAATCTTCTATAAGAGAAACACACGTTAGCTATTCAAGATATAAATAATTCGACCCTGATGCTCGTAGTCTATTGACGTCCATCAAATTCGCCAGCTTTGCCCAATATATACAAAGTACAACAGCCATAATACCTTGAGATGCTTACTGAACAATTGGTACCTACAAACGTCCATAGGTAGCTAAGACGAGTTCCCTCTCAGTATTCAAATTCAAAGAGATCTGACAAATAAGAAATTAGGAATATATTTGAATATCTGCTGAATATTTGCCATTATTAAAGGGGTACCCGTTCGAAGTCGACTTTGTCTCGGTCTGAATCCGCTACTTCGCCCGTCCTCCGCCTCAAATGTCAATCCTTTTATATTAGGCATGGGAAATCTATCGGTGAATTGTTTTATCGACGGCGACGTCTTGAAACTAAGTCTTGTTGAGTGATATTAAACATGAAAGCTTTTAGTTTATCGTAACTTCAATTCAGTTTAAAATATTTTAATAAATTTGTGCAGCAAGTATCTCACAGCACAAACCTCTCTACTAGTGCGAAACTACAACTTTTTTTATTGAATAACCATCAACATTTTAATTTATGAATATAAAAATATTTTAAATCACTTATTATGCTTGTGCTGATCATTATAATTATCATCATTATTTCAACCCGTAAATGTCCACTGGTCATCATGGACTACCTCATCATTTAACATCAATCCAACTGGCTACGTTTTCTTGAACGATTAAAATATAATACATTTAAATATCGATATTGGCAACATCCCTAAACCGTTCACAACCGTTTTAAGTATTGATGGCAGCAGAATAAAACAGCATTGAGTCGATGTCGCATCCCTAAACCTGGCAGTCGGGAAACAGGCTTATTCGTCCGATGAGTGCTATCGCTCGTGGCCTTTTAGACCCACCTCCCGCGGGAGCTCAGCCTTTTACAGTGTGTACCCGGCTTTATGCGATCGACTTTCAATATGAATTTCAGATGGGTTATAAGATTGTACGCTTTGTACCACAAACGTATTTGATAAATGGTGTTCCGAATCTGAATTTTTGATGTATTGATTGGGAGTTTATTGTTTTAATCTTGGTTCGAGTTTTATGGCGTTCGTTTTGTTTATGATATATTCGTCATATCAGTAAGTAGATTCGTGTAAACATGAGTACACATATTGTAAAACGACTTGTATAATATGTGTAAAATTTGTAAGTACTTGTATACGTGTAAGTACAACCTTTTCAATTTGTGTTTCGATGTAAACATATTATTAAAAGTCGATATTAAAACTGTGTAAATAATACACAGTTGCTCAAACTTTTGCCCACGCCATTTTTACCTTTCAGGCAACCTCGCATTACCCACAGTTCCCCAATTCGTCCGTCGGGAAAGTCAAGACAGAAGTCATAACGAAAATTAAATACGCTTTGATAAATTTTTGCTGGAAGCCACGTCTTACTTCAGAGCTGGTGTATAAGTTTTCATAAAGTTATAGTTTCTCAAAGCCCGTCTAGAAACTGTGGAACATTCCAGAAAATGGAAGAAGCAAAGCATCGGAGTGAAACGTAGACGGCGGCTGAGGCGGAATAAAGTTGACATTTTTGCAAAGCTACGTTAGAATTTCAACAAAATTAAATGTGGCACTACACGAAATGAAAATAGTGTGAGCGAGGCACACTCCCTCCCCCCAGCATGCCGCGCGCCTCGCCTCGCTTCGCACCTTATTTTTGTTGAGAATTCTCAGACGAGAGTTCATTTTGTAGTTACCCCTACTTATGCAATGGTGCTTATTAGCTGTACAAACTGAGTTATCTTCATATTTTAATCTATGCTAAGAAGCTATAATATAGAGAAAAAACACCTTTATCAAATCAAGGTCTCGATACAGATTTCGATAGAGCGAGCGCCAATATAACGTCATTCGAAACTATGTCGGTGACCCCTTTGTAACATATGAATAGATTGATTTACCCTGTATCATGTATGGAGTAACCTTTAATTGTTCATAATTAAAAAACCACAGGCTATTCAAGCACCCCGCAACGAAATAAATGATAATATCGTAAAAATATCTAATCATCATTTTTATTTCCTATGGCAACATTTCCATCAGTTTTGCCCAAATATTTGGTCCAACCAGAGCAATGCAAATGCAAACGAGATGCAAGTGCACATTAGCGCAACGAATAACCTCTGTCGCGGCGACTATCGCGCTCCACATAAACTACCGCGCACATTACCGACAATATACACACTGTCGCAGCAAACGGATAACAAAACAGACTTCATTAGACAATAGAAAAAATAATCCCTTAAAAAACTTTTAAATTAAACAGTTTTAGCTTGCAGTACTCCTGAAGCATCGAGATTTGAAGATTTAAGATTGAAATTATTATAATTTTGTCTTGTCATGGGAATTGAATTTGTGTGCGAAGTTTCAAAAGAATCAGTTAGTCAGAAGTAGTTGAAAAATCTGTCGCAAGATTTGAATCAAACAAATTTACGAAGTGAAGCTAATTAAAACCGTTTAAAAAAAACAGTTGGTACTGTAAAGAATTACATTCTAATGGAACGTTCACATCAAGCCAACGAATGTTCGTCGTTCGTTGAATTTGACCAAATTTTATATAGAATGAATCCAGTATTATTCGGAGTTAAGTGATATTGAACCCCATTCATTGGCGTTCGTTGGTTTGGTACGTACCAAAAGTACACCAAATAAACTCATAACTGGTACATTAGGCGCCCCAAATATTCGACAGCCTGCAGTGACTAACCAAGATATAATAATAAGAGAGTTGGCTCTGTGGTTCGCAGTAAAGGTTGGAAGGAAGGAAGCATCATTAATTTAGCGGTATCAGGGTAAAGAATCTTCTTCTTCTCTTCTTCGTAACAACATACTGGATTGCCAAGTGATTATGGCAATACTCCTTCCAGCCGTTCTTTGTAGATTAGTTTCTTGTTAGACACACAGTACAACTGTGATCCTTTCAATAGACCACCAGAAGAACTGTGTCAGAACATCTGTATATCTTTCAATACACCATCAATATGGCCTAACCTATGGTTAAATACTCAAACGCTACTCAATTTTAAGTTACTATTAAGTCTCGTGCTGACACTGTCACTTTAAGGTTTTATTATTCAACCATGATCATCCTACTGCAGAGTAAAAGCCTCCCCGCTCTCCTTAAGTGTCTAGTTCCTCCCGCCATCTCCTTCTGGGCCTGCCGCGACGTCGTCTAACGTTGTACAGGCTCCACTCAGTGGTGAGTTTTACCCACAGCTCGTCCGACATGCGGCAGACGTGACCAGCCCAGTTCCATTTTAAGCTTGCGACTTTCTTACCAACGTTGTCGATCTGAGTTTTCGCGAATTCCCCTTAAACCTTAAGGGGAACATCTATAAAACTAATGTTGGGCCACAAAAAGGATAAATGAAAGGCAATTACATGCAGCTGAGATGAGAATGCTAAGAGGGATGTGTGGTATTACACGAATGGACAGAATTAAAAATAAGTATGTAAGAGGAAGGCTGAAAGTAGCGCCGGTGACTGAGAAGTTGTGTGGAAACCGGCTGTCATGGTATGGGCATGTGATGCGGAGGAATGAGGAACATGTCGTGAGGAAAGTATTGAGTATGAATGTAGATGGTTATAAGAGTAGAGGAAGACCAAAGAAGCGATGGATGGATAGTGTGAAAGATGATATGGCTAGAAAGGGGGTGACTACTGAAATGACGGCTAATAGAGATGTATGGAAGAAAAAGACATACTGCGCCGAACCCAAATTAGTTGGGATAAGGGCAGGAGGATGACGATGTTGTCGATCTGAGTTTTGGACCCCAATACACGATTCCTTATATTAGCACGAAATTAACAGCAACTCAAAATTGAGTATTTGGCTATCTGTCTTCAAAATTATAAAGGGCATTGCAGCTATTGTTCGACACACAGAACAGCTGTGTGTCTTTCAATAGACCATCAGTAGCGCACTATCGTAAGGCTAATGTACCCTGATCGTAGCTTACTAGTTTCATGGCTGTTTTACTGTTACGACCGCTACTTACAGAAGCTATTTTTATTACACCAATTACAGATATGTAAACTGATAAATATGTACATGTGTGACGTGTTTGTTCAACATTTTAACACATGCAAAATATTTTGGGCCCTGAATTAGTTCTATAAACAAAACCCGGTTCCTATAAACAAAAACTCATCGTTTTGCTTACCAATGGTAGCATTTTTTATTGCCAATCTGGGCATATAAATAGATTTGTAAGCTAATTTTACCTGTGATAGCTACTTCCATATTTCGAAGGTCTGGTATACAAAGCCATAAGATCTTTGCTTCATTAATGGTAACGATACAAGAATCTCAAATCTGATTGTTTGTTGTTGACAAAAGAGAAAAAAGTTGAAAAAAGAGATTGGAGTCAACATCCAATCTCTTTTTTTATAGTTTATTCTAAACCAAAAATATGTTGTTTTGTACGCCATAAATGGCAAAACATGCAGATATACCTGTTATTTTGAGACCTTGCATATATTATTTGATGTAGGTATACTCATGTTATACAAAAAAAAGTTTCAATTTTAACCAATAACGCTCCGTTAATTATAGGAACCGGCCATAAGATAGCGAGAATGATTCTTAAAAACATTAACTACTACAATCATTCAGTGGAACATACTACATCATTTAGTACCATAAAATGACACAATCAGAAATTCCACCCTTGTATTAGCATTTTAATTATTCCGATCATTACTTAAAATCAAGACATCAAGATAACGAGTTCTGAATGTAGGCTTATGACGTCATTAGTCATTCAAGCCTCGAGCACTAAGTGAGTAAGGTATCTGCACCATTTATCGGCCCAGTTGAACTCGCAGCTAAATGTCGTCCGTAATTGGCGCCGGTCCATCTGCAGGCAATTAGGAGGCGGCGTTTTAAAAGATCCATATTTATTCGCCAAGCCATACCTACCGCTGTAAATGTTTTGCACTGCTCTGATTACACTGGTTACGCAATAAATTGGCGTATTCGCCTCGTTTCGGTGTGTTTAGTGGTTGCATTAATTTTCTGAAATAAAGTTAACTTCACTTTAAGACTGAAATCTATAAAACATAACATAACATTACGCCTGTATTCCCTGAAGGGTTGTGTAGAGGTGTATAGTAACGCTCAATTTGCTTAATGTTTAAGTCCGATAAATTAGGAGGCGACCGTATTGCCATCAACCGGGCACAACTCCAAACTTTGGACTGCTACTGAGGAATTTCACATGGAAAAACCCAATAACACTTTGCCCGACCTGGGGATCGAACCCAGGACCTCACGATCAGCAGTCGCGCTTGTCACCACTTAACCAACGAAGCAGTTGAAACCTATAAGTACCTGTATCACAGTATCACATAACTTATTCCTGTGTTCTCAGAACAAAAGAGTACTAAATGATGTAGCATATATCACTCAAATATTACACAATGTACGTACTTATAGTACTGGTAACGTTAGTTTGCCTAGAACGTTAGCATGTCTACCGGTCAAACCAAGGAGGCCTAATGCACAAGACGATGCCGCCATATTGAATTAATAAGCTCCGAACGTTCCAAATTCAAAAGCTTCCACGCCGCTTTCTGGATGATAATGACCTCTTGCATGCGGCCAGTAACTCAAGCAAACTTGTCTATACCTTAACAAACTTATTTTTTCCTTTATAGAAAGAACTATTCGACCGTATCACTGGTGTGTAAGGTCGTAAGTTCTGTGTCAGCTGACGTTTTTGACCGAAAATGTAGGGTGGCCGTCTAGTATTGGACGTTAGAGGCACAATGCACTAATAATATCAGTATCTTAGAAAGCCCCTAACCAGCCCCTTAACAGTTTTCCACGGTATCGGAGAAGCATTAGTGCATTTCCCAGTAATGCTTCTAAAGACGGTTGCCGCACGATGACCAAGGAGATCGATGAGTTGCACGGAACTTTAACTGTAGATTTTAATGAACAGCTTTTGCAATAGGTACTTCTTTGAATTTAAAAATGTAATAGTCCTTTTAAGTATCTAATATAAACAATTTACGGAGATACTGGTATATAACATTATCATAGAATGTAATTTTTATTTCAGGATTTGTGGAATATACACGTTATTTAATTTAAAATTTCTTTAAGTTGACTTAATCAATTGATTTATTTAAACAGAAATTTTATATTTCTACTGATTTCTGGACTCTGAATTTACTTTTCTAATTTAATAAAAAACTCAGAATATTTCTAATTTTGAATATTATCATAAATACCAGCACCATTACCGTCATCGACTACAATCTAAGTAACACTTTCTCAGACACTACACTGTATTAATCTTAAGTTAAACTACGCTTAAACTTATCGTGTAACCTAACTTTGGCTAATTTAGAACTATCGGCCAGCAAAGTGGCCGGTACTGTCTTGTGTCCACACAAGTTGCGGCCCAACTATTCTGGGTCACCACTTCGACCGTTCAGTCAATGTGTGTGATCTTTTGAACATATTATTGCGTATTATAATGATGACATTTAATATGAGAAATAATTATTTCTATTAAGTAGTAGTTCTTTATATAACTTTGTAAGGTAGATTTTAAACGTCATTTTTCGCATAATTATTATCCGTTTCAGAAAGTTTTTCAATGTGAAAACTTATACTATGTAATTAAATTCAAGCCAGTTGATAAAAAAATTGTAAATATTATTTATTTTAGATACATTATGCTATATGATGTTCTTCACAATGGACAGCAGGTGTGTAGTACTCTCAACCGGCGGCGTGCGTGTATGATAAGATGTATGAATGTAGGTGAAGCGAAAGCAGTATGTAAGGATCGTAGCATGTGGCGTTCTATAGTTTCTGCCTACCTACCTTTCTGCCATGGGAAAAAGGCATGAATTTATGTATGCATGTTTTCGTATGCATGTATGTATGTATATTTTTCTGGAAAGTATCTAAATTACATATCATTATAGAGATGACCTCAATTAATTTTATGTTATATTTTGCAAGACGTATTTGTTTCTTTATTCTCAGATTTTCAATTCTTAAAAGCAACCTCAATTTCTTACCGCGCCTAGGTTAACATAATATTAATAGATATATATAAAGAACCGATCCTGACCACGCCAGACGAAAGGTAGACGCGTCTCACGTCAAACGCCTAAATACCTACACATCCTATTTTTAGTGCCCCAGTTTCTAGCCCTTTATTCAGTCAGGTTATTTTTAATAATATAGTAGCAATGAAGGGTTGTTATTTTACAACTCTACGTTAGAATATTTTGGCATGAATAGAAAGAAGAATTGGATTTTTAATTAGACCACTGGTGATTTACAACTAGCTCACACATAAACTGTTTACAGGATCCGTTTCAACGGATCCGTTTTTATGTTGATGATGGCGCCTGTAGTTTGCCATATACGACAGTAATCCAAATCCAGTAAAAAATACTGGATCCGTTATTTTTATCGTATCCTATCTACCAGATGCAAGGCAACTGCCATTTCTTTAACTGATCCGTCGGTACAAATGTGAACAACACAGCCGGTACCGACGGATCCGTTAAAACGGATCCGCTGTGTGAACGGGCGCTTAGTAGACGAAGCGTGACTTTTAACAACTGTGAGTTTACAGAAATTGTAAATAAAACAGTCAAGTTTAACAGCAATGTCAATCTCATATATTTCATTGTCTTTTCAATGTGTTTACTATAGTAGAAAATTTACAAACTCAGTTCTAGCTCTGCTCTCAGAGTTCACAAACGCCCGAGCCCATAGTTATGTTCAATGTCATCGTTCGTTCTGCCTAGCCTTTTCCCAACTATGTTGAGGTCAGCTTCCAGTCTAACCAGATGCGGCTGAATACCAGTATTTTACACGGAGCGACTGCCATCAGAGCTCCGCAACCCAGTTATTAGGCAATGCCGATATCCTAAGGTTAGACCGGTAGTCAGACTTTCGGGTTTCTGACTACCCGTAACGACTGTTATGGGTATTCGTATGACACCGGGACCGACGGTTTAACGTGCTCTCCGAGGGATCTCGATGTTAACGACCGGTTACCCACACACGGACTGACCGCGGCAAGTGCAGCTTAACCTTAAAATCATACGAGCCCCGAACCCGAGCCGACGAGTTATGTTCAATGTCATTAAACCCACCAAAATCAATCGTCGAATCTAAAGATAACATAACTGGAACACTATCATACAAGGTTAGTCGGAAAGGGGGTACTAAGCCGAAAGGGTGTTAAAGTACCCATAATAAGGGATAACTCTTATTCTACAACTTTCCCCAAAACTCGATAGTTTAAGAGAAATAGCTTTTCAAAGATTTCGTAAAAAATATGCTAAAATCTATCTGTCCATAGCTATGATCAGCTGTGTTTACTATTTGGGGTCACGGATTAGAAACTTAATTTTCTGAATTCATACCTAAAGCAGGTATGATTTTGATTTGAAAAAAAATAAAAAAAACTTTTTGCATGCAAATAAAAATTACCGAATTTTGAAATTTTAACACTTGCTTTAAAATAGTTATCAGTGATACTTTAAGTGGCCCGCGGCATAGTACCCCCTTTCCGACTAACCTTGTAGAATTTCAATCAAACTTATGAGAAACAAAACAACACCTAAGACGCACACAGGGCGCTACGAATTAAAGCGCTAGTATCCCTTAATTGCCAAATATCGTCTCGCAAAGGGGATCCGTCTTCACTAAACCGTTAAAAGGATCCGTGCTAAGTGCAGGATCGGGGTTCGATTCCCCATTTTGTAATTCGATTCGGTGCCAATTAGGAGTTTAGTTGTCGTCGGTCGAGCCACGTCTTTAAGGTAAGACGAACTATTTAGTTGTATCGTCCATTTGGCCCTTTGTCGATTTAAAGGGTGTCTGGCCGGCGAGGGTATAAGAAGCTCAATTATTTAATTAAGAGGTACGGTTTCTTTAATTAAATGTATTGGCTATCTTGCTTGAAAGAAGATATTTTCTATAAATGGAGCCTTTATTTTGAGTTATATTATACAACGTGTTACAAAAATACCCCCTAAAGCCGAAAGGGGGTTAAAAGGTCCCTTGTAAAGAGTCTATTGGCAATATTTGAAAACCGTAGTACCTACGACCCAAAAAAAACAGAATGTGGATAAAACATAAAATAATCATCATTGAAACGCAACCCTGAAAACATAAAACTAAAGAGTAGACTACCCAGAAAGGTTTTTACATTCTTACCTAATTTCCTCTGAGAGGTAAATGACAACAACTGGTTTTCGGTTTAATAAATATTTTCTTTTTCTTGGGGAATTATGTAACACGTTATATACTAGCTTTTTCCGCAACTTCGCTTGTGTGATTATTTTCATCCCATTAGGGAGGGATTTTGAAAAATCGTTCCTTAGTGGATGCTTACGTTATAAAATGTACCTACTGTTAAAATTTCAAGTTTCTAACCCCGGTGGTTTAAGCTGTGCGTTGATAGATCAGTCAGTCTGTCGATCAGCCAATTTCTATACATACAGATTTTAGGGTATGTTCTGCTGCTAGTAAGTAGTAGTAGTGAAAAAAAAATACTTACTGAGAAATGGAGGTAAGTAATATTTATGATAGGTACTAAATAACTTGTTTTAGGGATTATAAAGTAGGCAGTTTTTTTAAATAAATTAAGACTTGTTACCCTTATATTGAATATTAAGAATCCGGTCGATTCTTATAATTTTTTATTTATAGTACCTTCATAAAACATTGACTAAATTGCAAAGGTTCCTTTCAAAGAAAATCTGGTCGTACATTTTCATAGAGATCACTCTACTTATCACCTTTTGTTGGCTTCCTGTTAGGATTCGAAGAACAGGCGATTTTATATCTGCTATAAATATCGCACTAATACTTATGTTACTTTCATAACAATTTAAATATAAAAATTCTATTTCAAATGGGTGACATGATTACCAACAAACATTATCCCGAATAAACCAGCTTTCAAAAAAAAGAAATCGCGATGCTCCTATCTTTTGGGGGTATAACAACCCTCTTTTTGTATCGAGTTCTAAAAATAATGACGTAGATTATAGGAAGCCCTTTTCTTAGCGTTGAGTATCCGGTGCAAGGTCGCTTATCGTATGTTACCAACATAGAGGCTATTTTAATGCTCCCAACTTGATATCAAAATGGGCATTAATATACACTGGCCTGCAAAAATAAGTATCACACTTTTAAAATTTCAATTTTTTCTAAACTATAGAAGTTAGAGATTTAAAATAAAAAACGTTTTATAGCAATTTTTATCAGCTTTCTTTGAAACTATAGTAACAAAGTTAAACTCTTTTTTGAGTCCTTTTTGTTTCGAAAATATATCTTGTGTACCTAAAAAGTTATTGCAATTTTAAAAGTGTGATACTTATTTTTGCAGGCCAGTATATTTTAGAAATATATTCTACACTAGCTGTGTTCTCACGTGATAATGTAGCTTTCTAACGGCAAAATAATTTTTGAAATCGGTCCAGTAGTTTTTAAGTTTATTCGTTACATACAAAAATATAAAAATACAAATCTTTCCTCCTTATAATATTAGTATAGATAATTCCTCATTTGCAGAATCAAAAGCTTTGACACAGCTGCAGGGATTTCTGAGAAATGAATTCGAATTCATAAAGTGTATAATAAATTATTCTCGATTTAGGATTCTGTAAAATTTATTGACATATCATATGACTCGGCAAAACTCTTCCATCTGCATTTGAATAAGGTCACAAGTGCGGTTACTGAATGTGAGGGCCCAGTTTTAGGTCCTAGGTAAAAAAAAACCTTAAACCGGTTTCTTAACAGTCTGTCAAATCTAACCCGTTGGGCGGCGCGAGGCGTCAGGCGTGGCGAGCGCGGATTTCGCTGTATCCGTTATATCCGCGCATATCCAGCGGGGGCGGATCAGCCGGATCAGCAACAGGTGGGGGATGAGCCGCGGATGTATCCGCCCACTGAAACCACGTGCTGCACGTTGCACCTTCGTATTCTTATTTTGAATTTGTGTTTGAAACATTCTCAGTAACCAGTGTTTTTGATTATGAGTCGATTTTATTCGTGAGACATTTGATCGGATTACTTCAATAATAGAAGTTGCATTGTAAATTGAATTTGAATTGTTTTGAATAAGTATTCCAGAATTATAATTGTAATACCTAAGTATATTTGGAAGTTTTAATACGGTTTTTTTTTATTTTATTACAAATATTACAAAAATATGTTGCTAGATAAGGCAGCAGAATTTTTGAGGTTAGTTATAACATCGTACTGCGATCATCGACTCGTCTGCCAATTGCGGTGCTTAAGGAAATATTCCACCCTGAATTGGTCGTTGTAATGACTTATGGGGGTGGCTCATGTCCAGTTGGTGACATTTACTGTTGATACGATATTATGATGATAACTTGAATCGATTTTTTATTGTTGTTTCTATAAACGTTAATGTTCTAAACAAGAACGGTGTTTATATCGACAGAACATTTTAATGCATAGCTTTAGTGTCGTATACCGCGACTTTTTATCTTAATATTGTTTGAAATTGTCATTGAAATGTGAATTTTATATTATTTGTGAGTAAAATTGTTTTTTATTGACTCAAATTATGCTTCGTCGACGATACATAGTATTTATACTTTTTTACAGCTTGACGAAAGCTTTTTTCGCGTCCAAGCGGTCGACGAGTCAACATCTCCTGAGGATGCCCCGTGGAGGGGCGAAACACGTGTCGTATCGGTTTGTTTTGCTTGTGTGTTGCATGTTATTAATCGCACCTTCTGCATTTGCATATATTTGCGGGCGGGAGGGCGGTGCTGCATACTGCATTCAGGCTTGATCAACTGTTTTTTCGCGGAATTAACACTAAATATTTTATTGTATATTTATAGCTTGACGAAAATTATACGATAAAATAATGCTAATACCATCGACACTGATTTCAGCAGCATTTTAGGGTTATTATTTTAAAACATCAAGAAATCAATAAATAATCAAATACTTCAAGTAATCAATATTTTTTCGTAGTTAAGAAAATTCAACTAAAATAGTGAGTTTTTTTTAAAACTCTGTGGCTTTATCTATAGGTCATGGAAATACTGGGTTAACTTAGTTTCATCAGACCTTTTTAACCACATGAGTTGAAGGAAAATAGTAGGTAGCCAAATAATTATAAGTATTTATTATGCACCATAACAAATAATTTCACCAACAAAGACTAATTAGTAGCAATTGCACAGTCATCAAGCAACTTTAAACAGCCCAATAAATAAAAAAGGATTTTCTCTTCGAAACAAAATAAATCTAAAAATGTTTTAATATTGCTAACTTGTGAGCCGAAATAATCACTCGCCCGAAATTTATTATACCATTTTAGTATTTAATGCGTAAAATTGACGAAATCAGTCGTTTTGAGTGCGAAAACTTTGGTCGAAAGTCATTATAGTCGAATCAATCAGAGCGTAATGGCACCCTCAATACGCTAGGGATGGGAAATGGTTGTTAGTATGGCGCTCTACTTATTTATGGTAATCACTAGTGTTGTGAAGACTTTGCGCGGTCAATTTATTTTTAGGATGGATGGTTATGGGTATAGAATATGATTATATCTGTTTGTTGTAGACTTATATTGTAATTTTAATTCTCTGTAGATCAAATAAAGAAGCTAATTAACTTAGTAACATATCAGAGTACATTTCCTTTAATAAAACAGCACAGTTATCTTCTGATTATAAAAAAATAATATTAAAAGAGACACTAGCTATCTAACAGAAACTACAAGTACTTAATGGAGTCCCAAATAATAGTTTAAACTTTGGTGTATCCCACATGCACACAGACATCTGGCAACTTGTGACCATGTTACTAAAAGAAAGAAGCTAATTAGGTACTTATTTTTGTGAAATATCCAGTATTTTACAAAAACATAACGCGTAGTCGATTTCATCCTGTAAAAACATAAAGACTGTGTAGGTACTTTTCCTGAAAAGAAAATTCATAAACATAAAATATCTTCATCTAACCCTTGAATCATATTATAAAGATTAAAACATAATTTCCTTCCTTCTCGTCACTTCTTTCCTCTTTCCCATCAACATTAACGCGAACACACACATGTATCCTTATTTGTCGTCGTCTAAGTCCCAAATTAATAGTCTAAACTTGGGTGTATCCCGCACGCGCGCAGCCGTCTTACTCGCAACTTAGTGCCAATTAATTTATTGCGCTAACTTTACTTTCCATTCTTTACTTTACCACTTATACATCTGCGGCGGCGGGTTAGCGAGTTGCCAGCTTATTGTGATTTATTCGCACTCTTGTATAGCGAATATTAACGTACTGTGAGCGGTTTATACGGAAATGAAGTCAAAATATATTTTTCAATTTTTATGTTGCTTGTAAGATTCTATTGTTTTTTTTAATGGTAAAAGTATGTATCCTAATGTTTTAAAGCTTTTGATTTACGCTCTTGAGCTTGAAAAATAATCTTATTTTTGTACATCAATATCATAGATAAATAAAATGTGTATAAAAATTAACACGTGTGGATCACTCATCCCTCAAAGGGTTAAGCAGTACATAAAACAGCAGTGATAGCCTAGTAGTGTGACCGTCGGACTGCCAAATCATAGGTCTCGAGTTCAAACCCAAGGCACGCACCTCTGACTTTTCGGATTCATGTGCGTATTGTATTGTACTTGCTTAAAAACGGTGAAGGAAAACATCATGAGGAAACCGGCATGCCTAACGGATATTTCTCGACGGCATGTGAAGCCAAGTCAGAGGCCCATGGGCGGCATAGACTCGGACACCAGATTAGTCAGTAACCATACGAAAAAAAGAAGCAGAAGTACATAAAACAAGCCATGACATGTCATCTATAAACAAATTAATCTCTCACCTGTTACAGCATTATTTATCCTACCGTCTCAAGTATTCATAGAATAATAATTAATTACCGTAAAGCATTATATTGATAAATATCTGGCAACCCTGCCCGCGATACGTCGCGCCTACAACCGGCACGATAACCGCGCGAAGGAGATTTATTTCACGAACTTGTTATAACTTCATAATTTCCCCGAATTATCGGCACACAGTATGTGCCACACTCTTATCAGATGTGCCCGTGTGTTGTTCTTTTGTAACTTTTGTTAATTATAATTATTTATAGGTTAAAAATTTCTGAGTTTTGTTGTTTTACTTTCGCGCGAAAAATACTAAAACGGTGGCATAGACATGAAGAGCTACGTCTGCATTTTTCTTTAAAAAAAAATGTTTGCTCTCTTTTTATTCATTTTAAATCTAAGTTTAATCTATTTATTAGGGAGATTAGATTATTTAAATCATATCCTGTTCTGATTGAATGGATAATCCAAAAAAATGCTGGAAATCATGTCGATATCAATTTTGTCCCATTTCTCAAATTAATTTCCAAGTAAAGTTATAAGTTAGGTACAGACTGACACAAATTCTAATTTCTGCTAAAAATAATCTATCTAATTTTAATAACGGCCATAATTCACGTACACGACGTACATAGCCCAATTAATAATACAACGTTACATATAAATTCAGCCTACACAATATTGAGCTAACTACGTTAACAAAATCTAAGTGTATTCTGTAGTCGTATAACAATTCTAATTAGCCCCTCCTTATTTATGATTCATAAGCTCAAGTACAATAAATTCTGGTGAATCTTTCCGTCCCACATGTGTTAGTAAGCCGAGGCATTAGCGAATGGTGAATGTAGGTTCTCGCCTAATAAGAGGCGGGATGTAAGGAATCGCACTGATTACTATATTATTTATTACGCTACGTGCCGCCCGTGTAAACGCTTCCTAATACTCCTATCTACGCTCGCGTCTTAGAACCTTTTCGAAGTAAGTTTCGCCTAACTTCTGTATGAAACAAGTATGTGAAGATAGGTTATTGTTTATTGTGAAAAGGTTCTATGAGCGTGGGAGGTATAACACCATCTATCAAATGGGGTAACGATTAAGTGAGTTGCAGCGAGCGGCACCTATGAGATTTTTAATTATTGCCTGTATTAAATCGTGATTAATGTGAACCATGGTTTATGGCACGGTTTTAAGATGTTTATGGCTCTATTACTTATCGTAGGTAGTTGTACTAGACTGTTTTGCAGTGTGTTTCTGGTTATGGTTAATACTATGATATATTTCGATACTTTTTATACTAACATAACGACTACAAACAACTTTAGTTAATAACGATGTTAGTTTTTTTTCGTCATTCCTAATGACCTCTTCAAAGGCCGGTCAAAGACGTATTTCCATAATGAACACGTTTAACAAATGGTTTATTGATCGCAGTGCGTTGTCCCATCTTCTTAACATAATCCCTAAGACCTCAATACAGATTAGTCAATAGCTCTCATTTGAGATCTGTCTCTTAAAAGTCGATTTTTATGTCACATGAGAGGCTGACTTGATAAACTTGAACAAAAAATATTCAATTTTATTGTATAATTGTGACAGCTCCATTTGGGATGTTGGTCTCAGGCCGCCATGTTGAGAGCGGTTTATTAATACAGGCCTTATAGTCAAATACTCAAACACTACTCAATTGTAAGTTGCCGTTAAATCTCATGCTGTCACTGTCACTCAAAGGCAAAGTGACAATGACAGCGCGACACTTAACGGCAACTTACAGTTGAGTATCGTTAGAGTACCTATTTGGCCATTAGTCACCTTACGCATTATTTTATTTTTATTCAAGAGGAACAACAAACAGCTACAATATAAAGTATAGAAACAAGAAATACACAAAACATATTATAGACAATATTGCAACCCACAACGATGTTCACAGATTAACGATAGGATATAATACAGTGATAATAATCGCTAGGGTTACAAATACATATTTTTTCAAAAAATAAAAATTTAATATATATCTAGTCTGGCCATAAATACGAAAGATATTACATTTGAATTTGGAATCTGTCATTTTTATACTATTGTTCATTGATTTTCTAAATTTGGCGCCAATACATTGTGCAATATTTTGCGATATTAAAATGGAGTGGGGTGATAAAGAGAACCGAATCGCTGTGATTGCATTACACAAAGTTGGTATGGAGCCAAATGCAATTTTTAAAACTCTCCATACGCTTGGTATTAGTCAAATGTTTGTGTACCGGCTATTAATAGGTACAACGAGACGTTCTCTGTTTGTGACAGAAAAAGATCTGGCCGTCCACGTAGTGTTCGTACGAAAAAGGTGGTCAAAGCAGTAAGGGAAATAATTCGAAGAAATCCTGTCCGAAAGCAAAAGATTTTATCTCGGGAGATGAAGATAGCACCCAGAACCATGTCGCGCATTTTAAAAGATGACTTAGGACTTGCAGCCTATAAGAGACGCACTGGTCATTTTTAACTGATAATTTAAAAAAGAATAGGGTGGTAAAATCGAAACAACTACTGAAGCGGTACGCAAAGGGAGGTCACAGAAAATTTTTGTTTAAGGATGAGAAAATCTTTACAATTGAGCAACATTTTAACAAACAAAATGACCGTATTTATGCTCAAAGCTCTAAGGAAGCTTCTTAATTAGTCGACAGAGTGCAACGTGGGCATTATCCGACTTCAGTGATGGTTTGGTGGGGTGTTAGCTATGAAGGAGTGATTGAGCCATATTTTTGTGAAAAAGGTATCAAAACATCGGCACAAGTGTATCAAGGTACCATTCTTGAGAAGGTAGTTAAGCCCCTTAACAACACCATGTTCAATAACCAAGTATGGTCCTTCCAACAAGACTCGGCACCGGGTCATAAAGCTCGGTCCACGCAGTTTTGGTTGGAAGTGAACGTTTTGGACTTCATCAGAGCTGAAGACTGGCCGTCGTCTAGTCCCGATCTTAATCCGCTGGATTATGATTTATGGTCAGTTTTAGAGAGTACGGCTTGCTCTAAATGCCATGATAATTTGGAGTCTCTAAAACAATCCATACGATTGGCAGTGAAGAATTTTCCCATGGAAATAGTGCGTGCTTCTATTGATAACTGGCCTCAACGTTTAAAGGACTGTGTTGCAGCCAATGGAGACCACTTCGAATAAGCTTTTTATATTTTAAATTGTTTTATATTTATGTATTAAACTAACACACTGTAAAAGTAATAAATATTATTTGAAAAAAATATTTTTTTTCTTTGTGACAATATTTATGGCAAGACTAGGTACCTATATATTTTTTATTAACATTCAAGAAAGCTCCTTAAGTGTAAGACTTTTGAACCTATAGGGAGCACATGCTCACACACTGTTAAAAACTAACCACTTTCCTTACATCATTACGCAGATCTCTCCATGTCACCTATTTCCCCCACCACCACGCATGATACCGACAAAAATGATTATAACCCAGGTAATATAAATTTATCAAACGCATGTTGACAAAGCACCGCTGAATAATGACTATCATATTTCGCCGTATCTCATGATTGCCGAAGGGGATAAAGAATTTTGCTTTATATGCCACCTCTGAGCTCACACCGTCTAGAGGAGCGCTTTATACGATATTGTGATAATTTTAATGAATATTTATAACTTTATTACGCTTGCATTTACTTTAAGTTCGGTTATAGAAACTGCCTCGTTGGTCTAGTGGTGGCAAGCGTGACTGCTGATCGTGATGTCCTAGGTTCGATCCCCAGGTCGGGCAAAATGTTATTGGGTTTTTCCGTGTGGGATTCCTCAGTAGCAGCCCGGAGTTTGGATTTGTACTCGGTTGATGACAATAGGCTCGCCCCCTATTACATGGGATTTAAACATAACGGCGAAATGAGGGTGTTACTATACACCTCTGCCCAACAGCGGGCAATACTAATCAAAACTGTGTCGCGAATGTGTTTTATTGAAGTTGTTTTGGTAAAACAAATTTACGTGGTTAATTGGAGAAAAGTCAGTAAGACTAATGGCCGGTTCCTATAATTTACGGAGCGTTATTGGTTAAAATTGAGAATCTGGTTTCTTTACCAATAATTAAGTAAAGACCTCACAGCTTTGCATAGTAGACTCTCCCATATGGAAGTAGCTATCACAGATAAAGTTAGCTTACGAGTCTATTTATATACCCAGTTTGGCAATAAAAAGTGCTACCATTGGTAAGTAAAACGACGAGTTTTTGTTTATAGGAATCGTTACTTATTAAGGGATTTATCTATATTGAAAATTTTAAAAAAGCCACTTATATACTCGCCACTCATTGGAAGTGAGCCGTGTTTTAAATGAGTCTTTGTAATCTTTACATAGTACAAAACAAAGTCGCTCCCGCTGACTGTACGCTTAGATCTTTTAAACTTCGCAACGGAGTTTCAGCAATAGGTAGAGTGATTCAAGAGGGAGGTTTATATGCCCCACATTAGTATCTACATTGCACCTGTGCGAAGCCGGGGCGGGTCGCTAGTTTAATTATTTTTTTTCCAATTAGTCACGATAATACTGAAAGTTGATTACTTCGTACTCGTGTGTAGGAAGTAATCAATGCTTATTTAAACTAGAAGGTAACTCTAGTGTGTCACATGGATTTTTGATGACCTTTAATACCTATACTAATTACTAATTTAGTACCTATATTACTAATTGCTATATAAAACCTCTACAAAGCTTCACGAGACACAAAAAACCAAATCTTAAAATTCCTCCACTCGAAACCGTCAACGAATTTTACCCTCTCAATCACAGCGAACAAGACGCTCTCGCCGTGAATCATCTCAACCTAACCATAATCTATGGCGCTCAGAATTATTATTTATAAGGTAATTACAAAAACACTCGCACGATATCTCACCCACTGCTAATGTTATTTATGTGGGGATAAACGACTATGAGGAATTTTTGCATATCGCCCCCCCTCGTTTGGTTAAATTGAATGATAACGGAGCGAGACATTGGCGGTATTTTTAGAACAAGATAACTGAAGAATGAAGTTGTGAATGCGCGTGAGTTTCACACGTGTAACATACTCGTAAGTGGTTGAATGGGACAATTATACAAGTGATTACATGGTGATTTCCTTCTTCTTTAGAAAATAAGGTGCCGTCCAGCGCTGATTATAAGTCACCCTCAAAAAGTAGCTAATACAACAAAACACAACTTTAATTTCAGTAATTCTTTTACTAAAATTAAATGACTGAAGACTTTTTTTCTTTCATTGTTTTTTTTTATTACCTATCGGGAAACCTGTAGGTGAGTGAGAACCCTAACGGACTAGACTGTTTTAGTCGAATTATAATAATATCAAATAACAATATATCAACATATTATCTAATGAAATACTTAAGCACTAGTCAAGTAGTCATCCTCGGTATATGAAACAGATTTTTTTTTGTTATACTCTCTAATTACATAACTTAAAAAGACTTTATAATAGAAAAACACTTCTTCAACATCATTTAGTCACATTTTCATCAATATTTTAACCCGTGACACCTAAGGCGTCGTCCACAAACTTTATTATCGGTTTCCGCTAACCGATGTATCCCAAACTTATTTTGCATGTTAGCCGAGATAGGGTGCACTCTTGAAAGAAACTTATGAATTATGTGACACCCCTATATCACCCACACATGCATAAGGCAGGTAGTGTGGCGACTATGATTAACTTGAATGGTGATTATTGTAAGCGTAAATTTTGACAGAATGACAGATTTTTCAACCCTTTTCCATGTATATTGGGGTCAGCTCTTAGTATCAGATTCAGCCGGAAACAATAGTCCTTAACTAGTGTCGTCATCGCCAAGGTGACAGAAGAAGCATGATACAAAATCAAGCCCTTAAACAGTTGAGACTCATAACATGATCCTAAGCCCTCTTGTCTAAAATGATCTTACGTAGATCCATCGTGTGAACAAACTAGAACAACCCCGTTGTTGTTATAAGGCCCGGTGATTTCGCCGGGTCTACGGCCGCGGACAAGAGGCCTAATTCTGAGAAGCCCATGACCGACATTTATGGGCAATAGTATGTTGGGCAAAATAGAGAGATTTGGAAGGCAAAAGAGGAGGCCTTTGCTCAGAAGTGGGACATTACAAAGTCTATTAAAAAAAAACCAAAGTATGTTGGGCAAAGTCCAGAAGCGCGATTCTTTTTTATTGTTTTATATTTATAATCAGATATTATACAATCATCTTGTTTAGAATATCTTTACATTATATAACAAAGTCGCTCCCGCTGTCTGTGCGCTTAGATTTTTTAAACTACGCAATGAATTTTAATGCACTTTTCAGCATTAGACAGAGTGATTCAAGAGGAAGGTTATATGCCCCATATTAGTATCTACATTGCACCTCTTATACCACTGCATTGTCTTAGAATAAAATATATTTTGTGGTATTAAAAGAATGGTGGGTTACTAACGGATTGATTTTAGAGATTTTGTGTTAGTGATGTTGGCAGAATAACAGTTTTCACACCATAATAGCTCCATAATTTTTGCTAGACTATTTTATAACAAACATAAAATAAAATGCTAAACTCAATACCCGTTATAACTCGTGTTATCATAATGGGTGTTTGACATTAACCGTCTCTAAGGGAACTGTATCCACTTCTTAAAGAAAATCATATTCATAGAGACGATAAATTCTCAGCCAACACTCGCGCACCTCTTTAACCGTATCTGTATTATTTTAATATACGTAAACCGAGTAATACGTCTGTCTCGCTCACACTCGTAAATATGTAGGATAGTTTCGTCTCTGTCTGTTTTTGGAGGATATCTTAATAAGATTCATGAAAGGACGCCATATTTTATATCCGACTCTGTCCTCTATCTTCTTATATTATCCGGGCAGAAGAGCTTTTGAAATATGTGCCTGCTTGGGAATTTCCAATCTTTCAATTACACCTTTGTCGGAAAGTTCGAGTGTTTTGGAAGTTGTGAGATAAAAGCTTTGTGCAGCTAAAGTTGACGTTTTAATTACGTGTTATTTTTCGTAGTTCGGTTAGTTAGTTGTTGCAGAGTGCAGTACTTTTGTAGAAATGTACAACATATTTTACTTTAAGTTTTATTTAGAATATAAATTAATGTCTTTTATCTAATGTTACGAGAACGTGTGCATTTTTTATCTAATGTGTGTATAAATATTATGAATATTGAACATGTATTATTTACCTATTTGTGTTTTTTATACCTAACTCAGAAATACATAAAGTGAACTTAAGAAATTCCTATTGCGTAGGCTGTTCATTGACGTATGTCTGCTGACACATTGTTCCTGAAATAGATTAAGCAAAAATCTTTCTTGATTATTTTCAAAGCCTACCCAAATCACGGTAACTGTTCTTGTAAGCCAAATTCTTTAAAAAAGTCTAACACGTAAGCAATATACAAGTAGTTTATGTAGCTTAAAAGTTTTCGTCAGGGGAAGGCATGCGGGGTTACACCAAGATATTAAATAAAGTTACACCCATAAATATTTCTTCAGTTAACTCAGTAACAAGGTAAAAAGCCTCTGCATCGTTATACGGCGGATGGATTTATTAAAAAGAGGTATAGCGGCTTAGGTACATTAATCATTTTAACACTGGCCATACTGTTTGTTTTATAGTAAAAAAAGTAATTTGAAAATAGAATGTCTATATCAAGCGTTTGTTGACACCTGTTGGATTGGATTAGAATTATTTGAAATCACATGTAAAGTGATTTGAAATGTCTCTAGCCCGGACAAAGGCCTTGGTTTGGGGTCAACGGTCCTAGGGGAGAAATCCTGGTTTGTAAAATATGTGTTCAACCCTTTTACAAGCGTATTAGGGTTAATTTAGAAGGCCAGATGGAATATCAGTAGTGTGTCCGACAAAAATAAGAAATGTAGTAAAATCGTTCTGCTAGAAAAAATACTTTTGTCATTAACTGTTATTGGTATCGATTCTGTTGCGCACTTTGACAGCACTAAACTAAACTAAGGGTGTTTGTCGCTTTCTGTTTCAATAGAAAAAGAAAGTGACATTTGCGTTTAGTCTAGTTTAGTACTGTCAAAATGTGCTACAGAATCGACACGATTATTTATTTTACTTATTTTAGTGTAATTTTGGTGGAACTGATGAACTGGCTAATGAAGGATTGTTTGAAAACGATCCATGGATCTAAAGTTTGTCTGTGCATAAAACCTTCCAAACATTCAGCATCAAAACAAAGATTGCACAATAAGATGTCTGAAAATTACTTTACCAAAATTAGATCGGAACTTACTTTAGATTAATGAAAAATTAAAACTATTTTACATAACATAATCAGCCAATTACTGTCCCACTGCTAGGCACGGGCCTCTTTTCAGAATGAGAAGGGTTTAGGTCTTAGTCCACCACGCTGGCCTGATGTATGTTGGCGGACTTCACACCATCGAGTATATTTTTAAACCATCAGTTGTGGTTTATTCACGATATTTTCCTTCAACAATAAAACTGAAGGCCTTTGAACATTTGACGCATAGTATCGTAAACGTATCGCTAATGTTTTAAGCAAACATTGAATCGAAAATACAACTGTCTTAAAACGTTTTGGTTTATTTTTTGCGACATGCACAATTTGTACCATACATAGATATGAATAAAGTTTTCAATTTAATTAAAAAGTATGTTTGAAACGAATATCTGCAAATCAAAATTCACTCACATTTACGTTACTAACTGGACAACGTTTTATAGTATCGTAATTCGAAACACTAGCCGTAACATGCAAACTTTTTTCATAGACACAAACGTAAGCTTATTTCTGGGGGGGCGGCAATATAATACCTTTGGTCGTAAATCTTAACTTTAAGTGAAGCCGGGAGGGGGGATTAAAGATCAGTAATCTTAGGTACAGATGAGTTATGGCCGCACCGCGATCCTCTTTATTGTGACTTTAAGAAACTAAGAGGAGATTTTGTTAAACGTTTGAAATTAATTTAGATAATGATTAATGGGATCTGTTGGGAGCCTCCCTTGGGGTATGTATTTGCATAATTGAACGGTGGTAGTTATGTTAGTTTTGCGGTCTCTTGTGGTCGTTGTTCTATTGTTGTTTGTTGTTTTATTAGTGGTTTTAGTTGTTGGGATTTTTAGGGAGATACTAGGTATAGTGTAGTTGGGAGAGTAGCTCGGAATTGTCTGTGCGACTCTGCGAGTTTATTTTATGGTTTTCGTTGCCAATCGATTGCTCACATTTTTTTTGTAAATCTCATGTTTATTGGGTAAATAATACATATAGTTTTGCTTACTTTTATTTTCGTTTGGATTAACTTTTATACGGGAATAGTGACTTAAGTACTTATTCAATTATATTTCTTGTGACAATAATTTATGATTCGTTTTTTTTACTTTGAAATACTTAGATATATCAATTACCCAAAGGAATACATACATGTCACAGGTGCTTTAAGCTGCGATCTTTACTCATACTTTCGCTTCTTCCGTATATTAATAATTATCATCATAGACGCAATTTTCACATCCATTTCTTAATCTGAATAAGCAACCGAGCCGCAAAATTACGAGCCATCCCTTTATCAGCACCAATCAGCGTAAAGACAAACGGGCTTATTCATAAATCTCGATGGCACGGGCGCATTATTCGCGGGAAGGTGAAACAACAAACATTACAGACATAAATCTGCAACGTATCGCGGTTGCGAGTTATAACTGTGTTATACGAGTAGAGAGAACGGTCAGCAATCATTCTGACTTGCTAGGAAACAGAAGTGAATTTAAATGTTGTTGGAATAGAGTTTAAAATCTAATAAGATCATTATTGTGAACAGCCGATATTGGCCGTTTCGAAAAAAACAAAAGTTATAAGGGATAAATCTTGTGAAAGTCATAAAAGTAATATACAGGGTTAGTCGGAAAGGGGGTACTAAGCCGAAAAGGTGTTAAAGTACCCGTAATAATGGATAACTGTTGTACAACTTTCCCCAAAAGTCAATAGTTCAAGAGAAATAACTGTTCATAGATTTCATAAAAAATACGCTAAATTCTATCTATCCTCAGTTAATCAGACGTGTTTATGTCATATTTGGGGTCACGGATTAGAAACTCCATTTTATGAATTCATAACTAAAGCAGGGATGAAGAATTTTTGAAAAACTTAAATAAAAATTGTTTTTCATGGATTTTTTTTATCGAATTTTTAAATTTTAACCCTTTCTTTAAAACAATCCTCAGTGATACAATAAGTGGCCCGCGGCTTAGTACCCCCTTTCCGACTAACCTTGTAGAAAAATGTTGTTATATTGGTAAGCTGTCACTATTTTTATAAATCTTTTTGATCCAAAACGTTTTGCGACACATTTTTGGGTTTTCTTTAATCTACTGACAGTTCGCATGATCAGGAAAATTTCTTATTTTATGCGATGGAAAGCTATGATATACCCTAGACATTAAATTGTACTGTGTGCTATTAACTGTAACCTAAATAATATATACCAATGTAATGTTTCGTCCAATCACAAATATCTGCTTTATTTCGTGTGGAAGGCGGGAAATTGAAAGTCCTCCCACTCTTCAGAATTTTGTCATAATCAATTCCTTGCCAACAAAATAACTTTCCGAACTAAACACCAGTGTGTCCATCCTGTTATCTGCAACCGTCGCGCCATAAGACAATAGTAACGCAATAATAAAAATGTTGAATAGCCCCCGTAATGATATTGTTACTGCCGGTAATGCATTGTGCGATAACGGATAAACTGTACCCAGTAGACGAATATACTGGAAGTACTGTGAATTATGACAGAGTTAGGACTGGCTGGAGAAAGATATTTGTGTGACGTCAGTTGTAGTAGGGTTATGTAAAGAAAATATCGGTGCGTATAATACTTTTGTAATTTACCTATTTATCATACGATTTGCGAGGTTAAACTGTGCTTGCCATGGTCAGTTCGTGGATGGGTGCCCGTTCGTGACACATCGAGACCCCTCCGTGTCCCAGAGAGCGCGTTAAACAGTCGGTCTAGGGTGTCATACGAATACCTATGTAATGACAGTCGTTACGGGAAATCTGACAACCGGTCTAACCGTAGGATATCGGCGTTACCCTGTAACTGGGTTACGCAGGTCTGATGGCAATCGCTCCGTGTAAAATACTGGTATTCAGCCGCATCTGGTAAGACTGAAAGCTGACCCCAACGGTGTTGGTGAAATTAGAGGCTCATGAGACTTTCCCATTTTGCCTCTAAGGTTGGCAACGCATCAACAACTTACCATCAGCTGGGCCGTAGGCTTGTTTGACAATATATAAGAACAGAAAATGCGTCAGGAAATTGTACTTTTTTGTGCTCTGGTATACATAATGAAATCATATACGTCCTAACTTTCCTCACCTGCCTATTTTCCTTTTCAATTTGTTAAATATCCGCGCAACAAAACAATATAAAAAGCACACAACAAACTTCTAACCATGCCGGCTTATTTATGACACACCATCAAGATTTTCTTTCAAATTTCCCCGAAGTAAACACGTATATTTTCTCCGTTTATTATCCAGCGTCGACCTCCTTACTTATCTTCCGAGTATATTGTTAAAAAACATGATGACTTAGGAACTGAAAGTCCCATTAAGTAGCGTCTCTATTCATGTGGTAACGCGGGCGCGGAAGGGGGTGTCAGCGGAGGGGCGCGGGGGATGTGGAATAAATACAAATAAAGAAGTGAGTTGTTTAAAAAGCGGGTATTCCGCGCCAGATAAGGGTGCGTTTCCGTCGTCTCCCCCGGCGGCCGCTCGCTGGAATTATTTCAGCGGTTCGACGAAACCCGATGTCGTGTCGCTGTCGCATTCAACACTCTATCTTTAAAAATGTCTAGTGTTGTGCTCGCGGTTTAAATTGTCGATTGGTTTCAATAGAATCTTGGAATGTTAAAATTAATTACAAAGTATTTTTTCTTGAGAAATGTTAGCGTCTTTTGTAAGTTTCGGGTGTAATAATTAGGTACCTACGTTAAATCATTAATTTCATTTTCGAATAGGTAGTTACGTGATCATAGTTACAAACTTAATTATGTCATTAAAAATATATTGACCAGGTTTCCCTGTCCAGTGAATCATATGTGAACATCTCGATTGTTTAACTATTGTGTCTAATTCGCGGACAGCGAATCCGTTAATCAATTTCACCTTCAATTAATTTTGATTAATGCAAATAAAGTTCTGACGAGACATGTCTAAATTTTACGTGACTCAATCTACACTGTAAATACGGTAGGAATTAAATACCTTATACGCCTGCCATACCGTAACGCACAGTCCAGAACAACAGTATATAACATCGTACATAGCGTGAGAATTATGAGAAAAAAATGACGAAAAAAGAGGAGTGTTATTAACTAAACTCATCGATACTCATTTCGTGTCCCCTTCCCACCTCTAGTGACAGATCTGGAAAGAGCCACCGTGTCAGATGGCCGCTGTTTCTTAATTTCCTCTCGCCGAGATAAGATTGGCTTTTAGCTTTTTATTGAATTTTCTATGTTAGACGTAGCACTTTACAACTTGCTCTTATTCGAAGATGATAAAGAAGCTGATATCAATTTAATTACTGAGCCATCAACTGTAATACACTTTGTATAGTAGTAATTGTTTGTTGAACAGAGAGATGTTTTTTATAAAGGAGTTCATTTAAAACCTAATATTCTTGGCATTTTACCTGACGATAAATTTAGTTTCGCAGTGGTGTTATTTAATTAGGCAAACATTTTTGTTTCAATCAATAATTCACCTTGGTACCATTAATTTGAATAATTTGGCGCACTACGTCGTTTACATCACACCTTCAAGAAACTTTCAATTTAAATGATTTTATCTTGCAGTATCTTTGCAGCATCATAATTTGAGGATTGAAGGTTGAAATTATTATAATGTTGTATTGTCATGGAATTGAATTTGTGTGCGAAGTTTCAGGAGAATCGGTTAAGCAGAAGTAGTTGAAAAATGAGTGGGTTGAGGAACTTCAAGCATACCCCACCAAGAAGAACATAGTCTACTTAGTTGTCGGCAATAAGATTGACAAGCATTTCATGTTGGGACTCAGTGCATAATATCAGCAAGCACATTGGGTCACCCGCGCGAACGCTCAACGAATATTCCCAAGGAGGGTTGATATCAGGCAGGCGGCCGGTCATAAAACAATATGCCAAAACCTTTAACAAAATGGATTTATGAAATACATGTTGTGCCGACCCCACCTAGTGTGGGATAAGGGCAGGAAGAAGAAGAAGTAGTTGAAAAATATGTTGCAAAATTTTAATCAAATAATCAAACAAATATACGAAGTGAAGCTAATTAAAACAATTTAATAAAAAGAGTCTAGTTTCAAGATAATTTCTTGGGATCATCAGTTTTCATAAATTCTATAACAAATACACACGAGTCTTGCAAAACATGACCTATTCTCCAAACCGCTCGAAAAACAACGATTTCGTTTTACGTTCGTATATAAAAATAAGAGATACTGCACACATTTGTGCGTGCACGTCTTATCTCTCGCATAAACCGCGCATTAGCAACCGTTGCACATTTCCGCTTAACGCATCCCTGTATTTTATTCCTCCATTTTTCTTTGAATGTTATAAAAATATTTGAAGGGAGATAATGGAATGTCTTGGCGGCAGCTGGAGTTCATTTTAATGACGTAATAATAGAAAACGTTGATGAAAAAAATATGCGCTTTTAATCGCTTCAGCAAAGAAGCAAACTAATATTTTCAGCATCATAATTATCTACAATTTTTTGTTTATTTTAAAAATCTTAAATTTACCGAACCAGAAATTTGAAGACGTGTACACATACACATAGTTAACTATCCTGCAGCCAGATACGCAACCTGAAAAAGATATCCTATAGGTATCTAAGTATGATAAAAGACAGCCAATCAAGATGAAAACGGTACATAAAGATAAATTAGATACAGCTTGTTACAATTTATTTTTTATTAATTTCTTTCCATCATCGTTATCGTTAAAATTAAAACCGTCGACAAAAAACAAAGCAAGTGCAACGGAAACAGCACTCCGTTAAGTTTGAACAATACGAATTAAAATCATGAAAAACTCTGGCAAAAAATATTATCTGTGCAATTGTCTGCGCGACGGACGACAGATTCTTAAATAAGTTGCAGTAATCACGAGAAAGCTGTATTGTGTGAAAGCAACTGGAGACGTGACGTGTTAAGGGGATGAATAATATAATGTTTTTTATTGTGTTTTTGTTTTCAATGACAATTTTTTTACGATATTTTTTTATTTTTGCATATTATGTAAAATAATATGATACGACACAATACATTTTGACAAATAATCGGAATGTGTTTATAGGTCTGGCGTAGTTGAAATATGGCTCAAAATCCCGTGAAAATAAATATTCTTATGTATATAAAAATCATATGCCGTGCGTTAGTCTCGCAAAAACTCGAAAATGGTTCGACCGATTTGAATAATTATTTTTTAGTTTTGTTCGCCTCAATACTGGGTTTGTTTAGGAAAAAAGGAAATTAGGAAAAATCCAAAGGAACAACCGAAAAATCGAAATTGTTAATTTTGTTTGCGAATTACCACTTTAGGTAGTACGAAGTTCAACGTGTCATCTAGTTAATAAAAAAATACAGTTATTATGTAGTCCTACAAATACAGAGTCTGGTAATGAGAAATATAATATAAACATACACGGGATCTTCAACAAATCAAAAACTAGTCTGGATGTTCTTTAAATAATTAATGATAAATGATTTTTATTTCTGTAAATAAATCTGTAACAGACACTTTTACAAGTCAATGTAATGTTTTTTTTTAAGACTAGGTGGATTTATCATTAACTACCCTTATATTTAACACCTGTTTATAACAAGCATTCCCAAAAAAAACAATCGTACAATTATCGCACAACCACACTTAAACAATCACTTCACTGCTGTCAACTGGAGCGAAACTGTATTTTTAAGAGCTAATTTCCTGGTTTCGCCGCGAGGGGCGCCACTCCACCTCTTCATTTATTGTTGCAGTTACGGTTGCTAACCAAAACGGTTGATTAGGTCGACCGTTTCACGCTTAGCTGTCCCTCAGGGATGTAATTAAACAATTTTGATGAGTGCTCGTTAAAAATTAACTTGTTTTGTCTCTGGCTGTAAACAGAGGGTGGGTGATGGCGATAGGTTTTGTATTTGGTGTGGAATGTTTCAGGAAGTACGTGGCAATAATAAATTAATAAAAAAATCATAATTATCCATACAAAAACAAATTCGTCTTCTTTTCTTGTGGTTAGTGACTATCCTGGTGTCAAAGTTTATACCGCCCATGGGCCTCTGACTTCGCTTCATGCCGTCGAAAAATATCTCTCAGGCATACCGGTTTCCTCACGATGTTTTCCTTCACCGATTTTAAGCACGTGATAATTATACAATACGCACATGAATCCGAAAAGTCAGAGGTGCGTGCCTTGGGTTCGAACTCGAGACCTATGACTTGGCAGTCCGACGGTCACACCACTAGGCTATCACTGCTGTTACATAAATGAAAATGAATGTAACACTGTTTTGTAGTTCCTGGCTGAGAGTGAACAGTAACCACTCATATCCCGTCTGTTTCAGGGTCATCCTCCTGCTATGAACAGGTATGAGTTCCTATGACCTTGGTATTCGAAGAAGAATGCTGCTTGCGATATAAACCAGGAGCTCTTTACGATGCCCGAGGAAAGTCTTTTTAGAAACCAAGCAGCCAAGTAGAGTATTATAATACATAGTAATAACTCGTTCACTAGGATCTACCTGTAAGACGGCCAGTGCGTTCTATAGACTGAAGAAGTGGACTAGCGAACGTCTACAGTACTATAATAATCCCATAAACATAATCATACCATTAGACCAACTGCCTCGTTGGTCTAATGGTGGCAAGCGCGACTGCTGATCGTAAAGTCCTGGATTCAATCCCCAGGTGGGGCAAAGTGTTATTGGGTTATTACATATGGAATTTCTCAGTACCAGCCCGGAGTTTGGATTTGTGCCCAGTTGATGGTAATAGGGTCGCCCCCTATTATATGGGACTTAAACATAACGGTGAAATGAGGATGTTAGTATACACTTCTGCCCAACCCTACGGGGAATACAGGTGTGGTTTTATGTTGTTATAACCATAATAATTATGTAAAATCCAAGCAATGAAATGGAAATTTAATTATATCCTTTCATATTACAGTTCAGCATACGGATTTGCTTCTCACCACAAAGGGCTACCTTCTTGACACAACTCTCATCTATTGTTCTCTGTAATACCACGATGCTGCCGTCGGAGGCTCGGCAGAAACAGTTAAACCAGACGCAGACGTAGCGTGGGATCTTTTCACCTGAGGACGCGGTAAACGTCGCGCGGGCGAAATTAGGTACATGTTGTGAGAGATGTTGATACCGTTGCATGATTGTATATTTTGATCGGAAATTTAAGTCGTCAACAATGCTTAAAATTGCGTAATGTTAGACATTCTGTGTAACTTTAAGGAACCCATTTTTTTAAGCTATATATATTATTTTTGTTGTAATTTCTATGCATTACCATTTGTTTTCTACATTAATATTTAAAAAAAACATTTTTAATTCCAATTTAATACATTTAATTGCGCTGAAGAAATACATTTAAATGTAACAAACTTGAGCGCAGTAAAACGAATCTATGAATATTGCGGCCTCAAAACTAAATAATGTTTTACCACCATTACCAAGTGGACTCATTAATCGAAATTAATAAAACAGATACAACAGTACAAAAATGGTACCAAAAAAACGAGTACTTGCCAAGCGTAATAAAATTATTATTTAACTAACGACCCGTCCCGGCTTCGCACGGGTGGACGTTTTTCCCGTTTTTGCAACATTTTTCATTTATGCTCCACTCCTATTGGTTGTGGCGTGATGTTATATAACCTATAACCTTCCTCGATAAATGGACTATCCAACACAAAAAAAAAATTCAATTCAAACCAGTAGTTCCTGAGATTAGCGCGTTCAAACAAACAAACTCTTCAGCTTTATATTAGTATATAGGTAGATAATCAACTCAACATCGAAAACATTAAAAGAAACTATTGTTCGGTATCATCAACTCTGTATATTTCTCAGGTGTTGCTGCATAAGTGCGATTTAGCTAGATGTCAGGGCAGACGACGTTACTCATGCGTTAATTTTGCGCGACAAATTAATTCGAGCGCAGATTTACTAAATAAAATGTTGCCAGCGTGTTTTGTGGCCCCACGTGTGTTTATTAATTGAAATGCAGTTGTGGTATTTTCATTAAATATAATGTTGTTTGTACCGAATGGTTATCAGCGAAGCCTCAGCAGGCCAACATCCACCCGTGAGTGTTGTTATATATTTACAGAATTTAGAAGAAAAAAAATGTGGGAAAGGGTATAGTCGCCGGCCGGTACGTAACTTGGAAATAGTAGAGAAAAGAATTCCTCACCTTTCTTTCTTTCTTCTATACAGACATGTTTAACAATAAATTATGTCAATACCCATAGAATAATGACAAGCAATCAAAATTACTATTTTTGTTGCACTAAGTGTACATGCGCAAACTTACTCCCACTACGCCAAAACCTTGCCAAGTTATGTGCCGGCGACTATACCTATGTCATGATTACTATTAACAATATCATTACACAAACAGCGTTAGGCCCATTGATTAGTCATTTAAGGTATATTGAGGAAAGCTGATAAATGAGCTAAGCCATGAAATAGTATACAAGGTTAGTCGAAAAGGGGGTACTAAGCCGAAAGGGTGTTGAAGTACCCATAATAATGGATAACTTTTGTTCTACAACTTTCCCGAAAAGTCGTTAGTTTAAGAGAAATAGCCTTTCAAAGATTTCATAAAAAATACGCTAAATTCTGTCTATCCTTATCTTATTTATTTATTTAAACAAGTACAACTATCATCACAGCCTTACCTAATACAATAGTGTAAGTTATAATAGCATACAACAATTAATTAATTTACAATGAATCAAGAGTGATTTTACAAAATCTCATCTGTTCTTATCTCTCTCTTATCTGTTTATGTCTAGCTATGGTCAGCTGTGTTTACATTTTAGGTGATATTTGGGGTCACGAAGTTACTAATTCAGAAATTGGAGTTTCTAACTCCATTTTCTGAATTACGAACTAAAGCAGGGTTTAAGATTTTTTGAAAATTAAAAAAAAACAAATTTTTAAGTTATTTTTTTTCATTGAATTTTGAAATTTTTACACTTTCTTTAAAACAATAATCAGTGATACATTAAGTGGCCCGCGGCTCAGTACCCCTTTCCGACTAATCTTGTATAAGTGATTAGCACGATCATTCTACGACAAAAATACCGACACGTAGACTGTCTACGGCGTAGGCGTCGTAGCAGCGTAGGAAGCGCACTTGGTAAACTATATACGTATAACGTTTTCTTATACGTTTAAGTTCTTGTAAGGGTTTGTATTTTTGTTAATAAATGTTTACTTGATGTAAAAGGCGCAGTAAATTGTTTACCTTTGCGAAAATTTCATTTACTTTCTCCTGAGGTTCAAACAATTATCTATTATTATGTAGAACATTTAATTTGGTGACATCTGGGTGGTTTCCGTCTCTTTCCTGGATATTACAATAACATGACTATTTTATCATTTAACCTTGCATGTACTAACCGTGTAGGTATACAATAGATACGCATATGATTTCAGCCAATATGATTTCAAAACACGCAAAAAAATAATTAAAAAAAGAGAACCATTCTCTTCATCAAAACAAATACATATTTTGATTCAATATCATTTAAATTTTTAAATGCATTTAACAAAGCGACTGTCAACCTGATTACACCTCAATCTAACTCAACAGCGGATGAATTGAGATGAATATCCACCCCAATGAATAAAAAATAAGCCGTGGCTCATCACAAAAAGCGGGGGAGTAAAAAAATAATATTATCCTGTGGAAATGAATTAAGCAACTCACAGATACTGGTTCTGGGTACTGACTGGAGCGGATTGGGAAAGGGTGTGGAGACGGACTTTAAAAAAAAGTAAGGTCAACATCATTAGTAGGCGAAGGCAGAAAACAAGTACGTACAAAGATTTTTTTGGGATAATTTTTGTTGAGTCCCTATTTGGCGTGCGATATCTATGTCTATGCCTTGTGTAGGGAAGGTAATTGAAAGTCACTGATACAGAAGTCTCACAGTAATTTATTGTTCGTACTCGGAACGGACACGATATTGTAAACGATGTCGAATACGGAGTACCAAAAGTCTCAAGTTTTAGAGAGACGTTCAGAAGTGCTATATTAATTTAAGATGTGTCAGAACCAAAGTCCCTAGCAAAACTGAATGAATGGGTTGAGGAACTTTTAGCATACCCCACCAAAAAGAACATAGTCTACTTAGTTGTCGGCAATAAGATTGATAAGCATTTCATCTTGGGACTCAGTGTATAATATCAGCAAGCACATTGGGTCACCCGCGCGAACGCTCAACGAATATTCCCAAGGAGGGTTGATGTCAGGCAAGCGGCCGGTCATAAAACAATAAGCCAAAACCTCTAACAACATGGAATTATGAAATACATGCTGTGCCGACCCCACCCAGTGTAGAATAAGGGCAGGAAGAAGAAGAAGACTCTGAACGGACACGTTTATATACACTGGCCTGCAAAAATAAGTATCACACTTTTAAAATTGCAATAACTTTTTAGGTACACAAGATATATTTTCGAAACAAAAAGGACTCAAAAAAGAGTTTAACTTTGTTACTATAGTTTCAATGAAAGCTGATAAAAATTGCTATAAAACGTTTTTTATTTTAAATCTCTAACTTCTATAGTTTAGAAAAAATTGAAATTTTAAAAGTGTGATACTTATTTTTGCAGGCCAGTGTAGTTCGTTCTTAATCTATAGACATGTTAACACTACCGCTATTCGTTAGGGACTGGCGCTCGCGTACACAATGATTCCGCTTGTCGACCGAACATTTTGTCGCGTCAGCCCCCACATTTTGCAAACATGCCGACGGCCACCTGATGGAAAGTGGTAATCGCCTCCTATAAACACCTAAAATAATAAGAGAATTGCTGATGCGTTGCCAACCTTAGAGACAAAGTTGTGAAGTCTCATAACATCACCCTCACTTCACAGTTATGTTTTTAAGTCCCATGTAATAGGGGGCCAGCCTATTGCCATCAGCCGGGCACAAATCCAAACTTCAGGCTGCTACAGAGGAATTCCACACGGAAAAACCCTATTACACTTTGCCCGACTCTGGGATCGGACCCAGGACCTCACAATTAGCAGTCGCGTTTGTGTGTAAAATACAGGTATTC
The DNA here is from genome assembly GCA_910594945.2 of Amphipyra berbera. NCBI lineage: Eukaryota > Metazoa > Arthropoda > Insecta > Lepidoptera > Noctuidae > Amphipyra > Amphipyra berbera. Next base: position 7,563,390 of record OU343122.1, on the reverse strand, counting down.
AGCCGCATCTGTTTAGACTGGAAGTTGACCCCAACATAGATGGGAAAAGGCTAGGCAGATATATATTTTTCGTTCAGGAGGCATAAATAGCGTTATTATTGTTTGCAACAAGTTATATAGTCCTATACAATTCATATGTTATATGTTCTTCAAACAGCCAACATTAATCGCTGACTAAGAAGCAGAAGCTTACAACTATATAGTTAATAACAGACTTCAATTTCCACTAATATTAATAAATTCACACAGAATCCGTCTCCTCACCACACAGCGGTTGTCTCCGATCCTTGGCGGGGTAAGTAGGGAATAAAATTAACCGAGGATGATCGCTAATGAAAATAAATTGGCGGCGGGAGATTCGAGATTACACCGACCGCGACGCGGTAGTCCTTTAGAAAAAACGGGACACGTACCGACTATGACGACCTTTGTTGAATGAAGTTATTGTTTTAGGAACGGTGTGAAGTGGGGTTTGTTATTTTTTAAACTGCAGCTTTGACTTAACTTGCGAACGGTGCACTTTTTCGTTGATTGATTTTGACAGTTGACAAGCTGACTGTTAAAGTATATAATTACTTCTATGTGTTATTACAATCTTCTGTATATATAAAAGGAGAAACTGACTGACTGACTGGCTGACTGATCTATCAACGCACAGCCTAAACAGCTGGGTTTAGAAACTTGAAATTTTGACAGTAGGTACCTTTTGTATCGTAGACATCCATTAAGGAAGGATTTTTCAAAATTCTTCCCGAAATGAGTGAAAAATCACCATGCAGGCGAATAGGTACTAGATTCGAGCGTATGGCAATCCTGGGTTGCAGCTGAAAATAAAATTAAATGAAGCAGCTTATAAGAGTTCATCATAGCCACGTAAATCTATATATAGATTTCTGTGATCATAACATACATTATTTCGAACAGTGAAAAATATATAAGAAGAAAAGACAGGCTTTTTTATCGAATGTAATTATTCACATTTGCTTTTTGTTGTGTACTGGTTCCTGATGTCCAGATATCGTAGTAAAAACCCGATGAATGGAGAGGATTAAAGGATTAAAATATCAAAAGGATCAGCAGCTGTCAATCCGGATGGATTGACGACTGGCGAGTGCCAAGCTTGATCAGGTCAGACCCTTTTTTTTTTTTTTTTTTCGTGGCGAAATCCTCATGGACTGTCCCCCGTCTGGGGAAGACGGGGGGGTGTGCCGGACTTTTACCGGCTGAAACCACCACGGTGTCCCTCCTTCTGACCTAAGGCCGGGGTCGCGGGATTCGCTATTGCATGCACCGCAACCCCGGCAGGTCTTGGTCCACCAATTGCTGGTGGACCTCTCCACTGTAGGGCCCCACCCCACGACCTCCTGAGAGGCGCGGGGGGCACCCCACATCACCGGCGCACCAGAACACATGGTACGCCGTGACCATCCCGGGGACCAAACAAGTAAATGGTCAGGTCAGACCCTAAGTTTTATTATTGCAGAGAAAACTTTTTGTTGTTCTATGGTTGCGGGTAATCTGTACTTTTTGCAGAAAAGTCATCTAAAAATCCCGTTAGCTGCGAGAACCACACTTCTGACCCTTTAAACGCCCTAATTCATAGGGTTTGTGTATGACAAGATTTTTTTTAAATAGCTCTTATTTTTTATCTTTTTTTATTTTTATTTTATGTATTTACCATAATCTCGTATCACACTGTTTCTTTAAAGTTTACTTTTTTTTCTGTACTCCCAACAATATCTCCAAATATGGACGCGCAGATATAACATAGAGTAGTGGTAACGAAAATGAGAGCAACATATCCGGGGGTGGTTCATCTTCTTAATACGATGTAAGATCAACCCTGAGTTATGGCTCCGAATAGGGTAGTTATTAAAGAAAGTGCGATTACGGTTTTCGTCAAAATAAGAAGATTATCTAGCATCTTCATGCTACGTTGTAACTAGCAGGGTAAACAGCCAAGTGTATATTGCTGTGATAATAACGTCCATTCAGTGGCATGCTTAGAGGTCAACATTAGGGCAAGTCCGATATTTTTTAGGTACTTATTTAGATATTTATAATTCGTCTGATAACAAATAGTTGGAGATCTTAAGATCCAATTATTGATATTATGAAGTGCGTTATTCGGTATGTATCTATAGTTTTTTTAAAGGGCAAGCCGGGCCCTTTGGGCTTGTATGAAAGTACCGCCACTGCGTCCATTTTATTATTTTAATTTGGAAAATTTGTGTCGAATTTTAATTGATTTTATGAGGAGATGCTCATGTTACTAATACCAAATATGTAGTTTTACTTTAACATTTTTTCTTGTCAGCCTGTTATCTGCCCCACTGCTGGGCAAAGGACTCTCCCAAGTTCTTCCATGTACTCTTCTCCTGCGCCACCTCAAACTAGTCCTCGCGGTACACATCCAGGTCATCTCACCACCTCTTTCTGGGCTGAGTGTTTTATTTATACTAATCTACATGTTATTAATTATACACCTATTTGAGCAACTGCCGCGTTGGTCTAGTGGTGGCAAGCGCGACTGCTAATCGTGAGGTCCTGGGTTCGATCCCCAGGTCGGGCAAAGTGTGTAAAACCTCAGTAATAGCCCGGAGTTTGGAATTGTGCTCGCTTGATGGCAATAGGCTCGCCCCCTATTACATGAGACATAACTAGTGAAACGATGTTGTACTAAAACACCTCTGCGGAACCCTTCGGGAAGTACACGGCGTGATATTATGTTATGTTTATTGGATTTTCAATCAGAATTTCCAGAGATTCCTGTTTATCAGAAATCAGAATGTAAACATCCAATCATTTAATTTTGAAAATGACCGACTTCCTATAATAGAATTCAGACAACATCATACCACTTGCTCTCCACAAGTTCTTCCAATCCACCTTCCATACCGTATATTTTTCTTCAACATCGTGTCCAAAAAATGTCATGTCAATTAATAAAATCTACCGTAAGCCGAGGCTTAGCCGGCTTCCTTGTTATATCATAACTAAACCCCGCCAGATAGGCAGAGGGGTCGCGGCCGACCAGACGAAAGAGATAGGCTATAATATGTTGTTTTGTTTAGAATATGTCGCTTTGAGAATGGTGTACAGACATTTTCAAATAGTATGTACGTACTACGTAGTACGTCAAGTCGAAATATGCTTGTACGAAAAACTACACGTGCACTTCTTTCGTGATTATCTGGGAAACAAATTAAAAAGTGTAAGTATACAGGTTGTAAACGAAATCATGTAATTCCTTCGAACCTCGTGATGTACTGCTGACATAGATTAACCATGCATGGAATACATTCGAATTCAATAAAAAAAAAATACAAAAAGTAAACATGAGTTCTTAACGTGAGGCATTTTAGTGCCCCGAGTTAAATGACCGCGCGGCGAGCAATAGCCGCGCAATTCGCTCGGGGCGCTAAAATGCCTCACGTTAAGAACACATGTTTACTTCTAGTATTTTTCTATTTATTGAATCCAAAAGTATCTTGTGCAGTGTTAATCTATGTCAGCAGTACATCACGAGGTTTGAAGGAATTACATGATTTTGTTTACACCCTGTATACTATATACGATTTGTGAGATTAAGCTGCGCTTGCCGCGGTCAGTCCGTGGATGAGTGACCGTTTGTTACACATCGAGACCCCACCGTGCCTCAGAGAGCACGTTAAACCGTCGGTCCCGGTTGTCATACGAATACCTGTGACAGTCGTTACGGGAAGTCAGAAGCCCGAAAGTCTGACAACTGGTTTAACTTTACAATATCGGCATTGCCCAATAACTGGGTTGCGGAGGTCTGATGGCAGTCGCTCCGTGTAAAATACTGGCATTTAGCTGCATCTGGTTAGACTGGAAATTAACTCCAACATAGTTGTAAAAAAGCTCATGGACGTGAACGGTGTTCAAAGTCAAGCTTAGTATTTGCGGTACAGCGGGACAGGAGCGATACAGAACATTGACATTAAGTTTTTATCGAGACGTTCACGGTGTTATATTAATTTACGATGTGTCAGAACCGAAGTCCCTAGCAAAACTAAATGAGTGAGTCGAGCAACTTCAAGTATACTCCACCAAGAAGAACATAGTTTGCTTAGTTGTCGGCAATAAGATTGACAAGCATATCATTTTGGAACCTAGTGCATAACATCAGCAAGCACATTGGGTCACCCGCGCGACGGCGACGGCGCAACGAGTATTCCCAAGGAGGGTTGATGTCAGGCAGGCGGCCGGTCATAAAACAATAAGCCAAAACCACTAATAACATGGATTTCATAAATACATGTTGTGCCGACCCCACCTAGTGTGGGATAAGGGCAGGAAAAAGAAGAAGATAGTTGGGAAAAAGCTAGGCAAAACCAGTTTATTACCTATGTATTTATTTATTTTACTTATGTTTGCGTAGCGTCGACTCAAGGCCTAAATCCGGCCCTGATGTAATCACTATCAAAATTCCATGACCAAATCTTACAACCAACAACAAAAAAGTATCTATAATATTAATTATAATAACAACGTCCTATTTGTTATTAATCTCAGCTGTAAGGTAGAGGACAGACAGCGATATTACGGCGTATTAAGTTGCTCTAGTAAATCTTCCCGCTACGAGACGGGCTTACGAGTTTTATTGTCTTGTACCGGGGGCATCGCGATGTCAGACGGTATGCACTTGGCTTAATAACTCTCTATAAGTGGCTTGAGAAAAATAAACTTATAATTAGTTATATTTTCTTCGGGATTTATATTGAGACAAGAAAGCTTCTTCTTCTTCATCTAATTCAGCGGCTTATTGCAAGAGATTGGTTTTTTGAAGAATTTGATTCTGCACTCATCATCACACTGTCGTGCTTGGAGAATAAACATAACCATAACAACACGCCTGTATTCCCCGAAGGGTTAGGCAGAGGTGTATAGTAACACCCTCATATCGCCAGTTATGTTTAAGTCCCATGAAATAGGGGGAAAGACTATTGCCATTAACCTGGCACAAACCCAAGCTCCGGGCTGTTACTGAGGAATTCGACACGGAAAAACCCAATGACTCTTTGCCCGACCTGGGGATTGAACTAAGGACCTCACGATCAGCAGTTGCGCTTGCCACCACTAGACCAACGAGGCAGTTGATTGGTTGGTGATTGGAGAATTTATTTGTTTAAGTTGAAATCGAGTCATCACCCTTTAGGATATTTTTTGCAATCATGATGAGTGCGCGTCGCTGGTCATCTTTGGCGACACACACCCCCACGAATTGATGACGCCGTTGATTGAGAGACACGGAAACCCACTTTACCACATTTCAAAGACAAAATATGATATAATTATCATGTGTCTTGAGATTAATGTGCTGTAGATGTAAAAATAACCTTACATACCTAGACACCTACTTTTGCGTTAACCTTTCAAAGTATTGCATCCAACCTAGTACAGACAAACTAGGTACCGTATAATAAATAGCGTTATTACATCGCGGCATAATCCATGGTTAACTAACATAAATGCCCGCCCCCGCCCGGCAGGCAGTTTGTTTAGATTAAAAATTAATGCGCCACTGATATTAACATGACAACAAAGATATTTTTCTAAGCTGTCCCGGTAAAAAAGGTCGGCTAAGGTTATTAAATATTAGGTTAGTGTTATAACAAATTATTTTGCGCCTGTTGTATTTATCATAGCAAACGTACACCAAAGCGTATTACATTGCAAAATACTAATATTTTACACCTCCCGCCATCATTAAAAAAACATCATTATCAAAGCAATATGAAGTAAATAGCTGGCTCAGGTAAATGTAGATCATTAAAGTGTACTTTACGAACTTGAAAATGTTCTTAATGAGTTCCAAATAATTAAGATGGCACTCAAAAGCGAACACGCTAAAGAATGGATAAGAATTTTGGACGAGTGTGCACGATCAAAGAAAGATTCCGCGAACGAACTTTAAATCTCTCTAATTGGTATAATCCGTTGCGCCCTATGTTCGAACGTTCTAGCCCAGTCTTGCAGTCAAGACGTTCATATCAGCTCTTGAAGTGTGCTTTATGTTTTCAAGTATTTATTTTCTTTAATGAATATCAACTAATGAGAAATAATAAGAAGTTTCTTCGAAAATTAGGTTTGTTGTTGTTGATAAATTATAATTTGAACGCCTGACAGAAATGTTATAGCAATACATAATGATTCAGCTTTCCATAGGTATGTCTATAATTTATATAGGTTCTTGTTGTATTGTTTTTCAAATTAAGTATACAAGTTTGTTTTCAGGGAGTGCCTGGATATGTTTCGCCATTAGACACGCAAAAAATATTTCGGATCACAAACATCCGGATTTAAAAGTAGATAAGTAAATTAGTAGGTACAATTATTATTTGTCCCCAAACTATACATGTAGAAAGCGGCTCTTTTGTCGCTGTACCAAGAAGTGCCAATCAAGAGGTATCGACGTTTTTAAGTCGCCTTTATTTTGGAATTTTCAATTGGTTAACGCCTACCAAAAAGTAGGCTCTGTCGTTCTAGCTTTAAATAAAGCATAAATACTTACCACCACTAAACTTAGTCGTCTCAGAGTCAAAGTTTGGAACTTGCCCGTCTACTTGCACCAGTATTAGTGTTGTATAGCCTAATATTGTTCGAAAACCCCGAAACAGCCGGTCATTCACTACGAAGATCGAAGTGTTGACAAAGATGTCTGCAGATACTGGCGATTACACCAAGACTTGCAAGTTTGACAGGTGATTTGGGTCCCGACGACCGCTTCCGTCGAAGCTTTGGAGATAACTATTGACACATGTTTAGTTCCACAATGGTTTAGAGGGTGCCCAGTGTATCTTGACTGTTCATGGTGGCGCTGCTCGTAAAGGCAAATGTCAACGAGGTGTCTGATTTAGTACATCTTACTATAGTTTCATATTTTCGCCGCCTGCCAAATTATGTTGGGCAAACAGTAGCAAACTAACGATAGACTGTGTGATAGTACTGTGTGGCGTTCGATTGGAAATCGCTTTTTAGATAAGTGCTGTAAACTATTACTGTTATGTAGTTTGTATGTGCAGGTATATACAATATTATGTTCTGTGGTGCAGGTGTGATTGGTCAGTTTTGTATGCAGTATTTTTATATGTTGATAAAGCAATGCGATCTGCTATCGTTAATTGTAGGTATAGGTATTATAGGTACCTATTATGTTTTGTATGTTTGATAAATTAATTGCAATGTAATGAACTCGGGGAAAACAGCTGTTTTCGATTAGTTAGATATTTTAGTTAAATAATTTGATCGTCATCAGATATTAGCCAATATTTAAAATTATATTTCTAATTAATTTGATTATGTTGTGTTTTGATTCCAGTCTTTGTAATCTAGACAGGTAGCATTCATGTAGGGTCTGATAAATGACCTTGCAGGAGATGGGAGGGGTACCATTGATATCAAAAGTATGCCTTAAAAACAGAAGGTAAATAAAATAACAACATCATTTCATATTATATTCAATTAAATTTTCGTTTATATAATTGAATCGAATAAACATTTAGCCAATATCTTCGATACCTAAGCGGTAATGCTTAAATTGTTCGTGTGAGCGTAGTGACGTAGTTTTACAATAAAACTTATTTTTTAACATTAATAAAATATTTACATTATTTGGAAATTTCATCACAGCTTCACGAAAACAAGCATAACATCGGAACAACAAAACAAACTGTCAAATTACAACTATGATGCGTCTAAAACTATAAAACAAGAGTGTGACGAAACAGCCTCAATCGATAAATGCGTAAATACTGTAACATAAACTGTTTGGTGCAAAACCGATTTACTGGGCAAAGCGGTATTTTGGAACTATGAAATACCCGCACATAAACCTTTACAAAACGACCCAGACATCACCGCTTACCTACCTACTTATTATTCGGAATAGAGCGTAATCAGCGCGGTTTAATTTAATATTGCAACCATTCCTATTCTAACTGCAACCCCAGCGCGTTGCCCAGTAAACGGGAGACTAATTTATTATCAGTTATTACGTGACCACTCTACAACACTAACCGATCTTTGGATTGAGGAAGCATTAAACATCTATAACAAAAGAGTACATAATACGGAATGTGCGTAACCATTCGGCCGCCGAACTTCGTCAGATAATATCAGAAATATCGACTCCATACACTACCTACTATGTGCAATATAATATCGTTATTACTATGACTCAATACTAATTATACAAATAATGTACATAATTAGAATAACATTGAATACCATTCTATACTTCGACCTCGCTATTATAATTTAAGTGGAACTTTTAATGAGAGTATCCATTAATTTATATTCTAACAACAGATTTATACAAACTACTGTAAAATTTAATAAATAAAACCGAGTTTTGAGTTTCTTATGTACATACATACTACTAGAAATATTGAGATTCCTTCACAAACAACTGTGACGTGCCCTTTGATAGTAATTTTGTACCTAAACTATGTACACAATAAACAATACGATGTGATCGCACTATCAGATAACTTGATACTACTACTTTAAACTTATAATGATATCGCATTGAAATACGTCTAGTCTAAGCAAAACTATGATCGTTAATAATCTAAACAGTTACTAATAAAGTCCTCTGAATAATACGAACTGTTTGAAGTTAGGATGACGCACTTGTCGTCATTTTAATACTAACATGGCACTGCACACCATTAAACGATTCGATATCAGTCTTTCGTGTTGCTGCGACGCCACAAACACAAAAATCTTTCACATTTTACTAACATTGACCACATTTAGTTCACACCAGTTTCCTTTCGGCCATAGCATGGGGGTGTCCGGGATGGGAGTAGTGTCCGGGTGACGACGGCTCGTACAAAGACATCTTCAGTCTCTTGCACTTTGCTCGTCGGTTCTTGAACCAAAATTGCACGTTCTTCGACTCCAGTCGTGGAAACTTCTGCCTGTATGGCATCCTGTTCAACTCCTCAGTGTATTTAAGTATCAGGTTGTGCGACGGGTGCGTGTTCATTGAGAACCATTGCTCTAGAACTGGGACCTCGGATACGGGGTCGATGAACGTTCGGTTGCGTTTGCGCCGCTCATCCGAAGCTCCTGCGAGTGCCAAGTTGAGGCCGCTGGCGCCTTCCCCGGGTACTGCGCCCACGCCGGGAAATCCGCTCATGTATTGGCTCATGTACATGATGCCGTGGCCGAACATGGGGTGATTAGGCACCATAGGGAAGGGCAGGCGATCAAGATGAGGGGACGACGGCCTGTAGTGTCGCTCCTGGATGACGTCTTCATCAGACCCATCGTGGTCATCTCCAACGCCATTCTCGTCGTCATTGTTGTTGTTATTGCTGTTATTGTTGTGCGAACTGTCGCTATTCTTAGCCGGGGAACGTTGCGGTGAGATTGTGTTGTCAGGCTTGCTCAAATCCCTTGGCTCTTGCTTGATGTCATGTATCTGTGACAATGAAAATGAAATATTAGACAGTTGTCTTACATGGTAAATGTAGTAAGATTGTTATTGTATAATATGTTTTCATGTTTAGGTGGGTAGAGATAACAGCCTAATTGTCTGCAGAGAGTTATGAAATACAGCAGTGTCTAAACTCTCGACGTTTCTTTTACAGTGATAGGTTTCAGTGGTAACTTTGAAACGTAGTTCATACAAAATCCAATCCAAGTAGTAAAATATTTATGAATAAAAACTCACCTTAATTATGTCGGGTGGTTTTGGTGACTCCTCGGGTCTATCAACAGTGTCATGATCGTTATTCTTCTTAGTGGTGATCAAAGAGAGAGGCGCATCTGGTGTCTCAGGCCTATCATCTGGATGTAAGTCACCCCCTTCATCTTCTAAATCCGAACCTCCATTAGACAAATTATCTTCAGACATCACCGACATCGGGTACCTGCCGGGACTGCCTGACAAAATAGGACTTTTCATTGAATTGTGGTCTTGAGAACCATAAGTGTCACCACCACCCATTAATGATCCGTTTGTTGGACTGTGACTTCTGCTATTGAATCCGTTCACTCCGAGGTGACAGCTTAGGCCACCGATGTTGCGAAGTTCGGCGCGTTTCTGGGCAGCACGCGCGTTCTTGAACCAGTAAACAACGTTATTGACATCGAGGGGCTTTCGTCCACGCCTCGATTCTAGGTTGTTTAACTCTCTGACATACTGTTGTATTTGCTGTCTGCTTGGATGTTGGTTCTCAGAAAACCAACGCTGTAGTTTAGGCAGTTCCAATTCAGGATCAAAACTTGTTCGCATTCTAGTCTTTTGAGTAGGATATTGACTTTGAACAGTCTGTAATGCTGGATGTAAGTGGTCTGGTATTGTGTTCAGGGTAGGTGAACGAGTCTTGGGACCAGGCGAGGGATATCGACGAGGACTGAATGGTGGCGGTCTGGGTGACACTTGGGCGCTCCACCAAGATTCAAATTTACGACGCATATCTTCAGATGGCTCATGAAAATTGTGCGGCCCCGGCGTGCGATCCTGGCCACGACAAATCTGAGCTAATGTTACCTGTAACAAGAATGAATATGTTAAGATGAAGGTCACCAAACGTAGCTAGAAGAGTAAATAAAACAACAAGATACCGCAAACAATTTTAGACGATTTTAAAGAGGTCAGTCTAACCAGTAACAGATACAGAGATAATTGTTTGAATAAACACGAAGCATTGTTTCACAGAACATCGCCATTAGATTATGAAAATATTAGGTCGGCTGTTAATGCATGTGTCATGCGCGAGCGGCCGGTGCGGGTCTGACGCGGCTCGGCGGCGAGGTGTTTACTCGGTGGTTAGTGCGCATCACTCCCGCGCGCCGACGAAACTTCAATCATGGTCTGCTCTAAAACAATGAGCGGGAAGGGCGTCTCGACAATTAGCATCCACCCACTACGCCCTCAACTAGGCGCCGGCACCGGGCCACAGACTAAGTGCTTCCACAGGAACGTTCCCGCAACGACTCCGCTAAACAAAGCACCCGAAATGCCTCAAGCCGATCCTACGCCGCTGTTTGAGCATCAAATCAACCGTGTGACTCGGAATGATTCCAATGCGGTGTTTAAATTTCACAACTATTTATTCAAGCGATAACAGGAGTGCATGTTTAGAGAGGTATTAATCGCACAGCAAGTAGTCAATCATAAAGAACTTGTCAGATTATAGCTCCGTCGCGGAGTTTACCTAGCTTGACAGTTATGCAAGTGAGATCTGCTCGTATCGCTAGATTACATAGAACAATGCCAGTGATTACGTCGTCAACCGAGTTGTCAGGCCGGCCCGTTTGCACCGCCAGTGTTGCTAAATCAAACGTTGAATTAACTGTAAGTATTACACATCGAGATTGTGCCTATAAATCATGTCAGAGGTATTAGCGCCGCGCTCGAGTGATACGTTAATCTGCTTCTTTGTTTTATATTTTTAAATAGTGAGGCCATATTTGCTTTCAGATATTGTCTGTTTCAGCTTCATGGAAGATTTACGAGAGCTGGCGCCTGCGCGTGATAACTCGCGTCACGTGTAATCCGCCTAAGTACGTAATTCGGTGTGTGATTGCGAACATTTCTTGATATAGTCGTAGTTAAAAGGACAACTTTGAACACAATAGGCTTAGTGTTATCTTATATTATTTTCGTTGTGTGTACATACGCTACTTACGTATGCTTGAAGGAGTGATTAAATTGTAACCCGTTACAAAGAACCTTGAAATTTCAAAGAGATTTTGAAATTAAGTAAGAAAGTAGTCTTAAAGAAGATTTATGGTTTAAAATTGATCCTGCATCGAGGTGGCACTCGGGAAACCCCTTCGATAAAATATTCCTGGAGCGTCTAAAAGTTTGCTCGGAGTTAAAATCGAAGTGGCGCAAATTGGCGTGAGATAAATTACCATAATATCATAGAGCCGAGTTCATCTGGCGTTTAGCTAACAACTTCGTGTCGGAGGTGTTTGATTATCTTGCCCGGTCGGGAGTTCCTTTGCTTCATTTGCGAAAACTTTGACGCGACTTTATAACTTCAATTTGTTACTTGCTGTCTATTAACCGTTTACTCTTCATTTATTATCTTCAAGATATTATTTAACGTTGAAAATATTATAACCTAGACCACTACACGATGTCACTGTAAACGCCAAATTGAAATATAGATCCGTGAGTCGGTTATGGTTGGAGGGCGCGCATGGAACGCTAACCTCGCGTTTAATAAGATTATAAAGCATTATTTTATGGTATTAATAAGATCAAAAGCGTTCGTACATCTAAAACTCCTTTTAACCCTCTTTCGGTGTGGCTCAAGTTGGCAAGACGAGGGCAACCCCCGCCCGCCCTAACCCGTTCGCAACAAGGTGGATATTTAGAAAATATAATAAGGTCTTGCGAGGCGCGGATGAGACGCAGATTCAATTAAATTTATTATGTATGGAGATCTTGCGTATGAGACAGGTGCTCATCGCGTCGACAAATTGTTCTCTATCGCAAGCAAAAGCTTTAAATCTCTTTAGAACTTGTGTATTTGCTGAAAATGTTGTGTTGCTATTTTCTTTAATAACTCGCCTGTTTTTCTGTGTAATATCTATTTAATGAACAGAGACTGCTCCAATTACCTATTATAGAAAATATTATTTAAAAAAAAAGTTTTTTTATTTAAAACTAGCTGTGTCCTCACGGCTCCGCCCGCGTAAGAAGTTTTATTCCAGTAATAAATATAGCCTATGTTACTCAGTGATAATGTAGCTTTCTAACGGCAAAAGAATTTTAGAAATCGGACCAGTAGTTTTTAAGTTTATTCGGTACATACAAAAATACAAATCTTTCCTCTTTATAACATTAGTATAGATTATATATTATATTATATATTAGTATAGATTAAGTAATGAGAGAGCGAAAAAAAAATTAGATACAACGTTAACAATTAAAATGGAATTTACAAACGTAAAGTTACATTAATTTTTAATTAATAATTCTCAATTAATTCATCCAAAATTACAGCCACACCCAACAACTTTAACGCTTACATTCAAAACATGACATCAAAATTTCAATGAACCCACTCATTGTTAAGACTCGAGCCGCGAACATGAAAACAAATGCTTCCTTAATTCTTCCCCCGAACGATGATCCCTATTAGCAGGGACTTAGCAGTCACCTCGCAATTATAAGGACCAAATTGTAGAACGCTCGCCTACTTAGCAAAGAGTTTTGATAATCTGTCTCTTCGTCTTTCATCTTGAGTTCTTATTAATTTTGTCGATAATATCGAGTGCCAGTATTTTTATGTTGTTTGGCCAATGAAACCTATTTGGCAGTCGTGTGCTGTGCAGATAGGGAACTTTCGTATCATTGTTGTTATGGACTTTTTTTAATGTTTGTTTTTTTGACCTTTTACTAATTGTACCTAGACTTTGCTGAAGGAAATGATTGTGAGGTAATTTACTAGCTCATCATTTATTTTGTTCTAAATGGAGTTTTTGGTTATATGTGAAGATTGCCTATCGTCTTAATTCCTTTATAATTTGGAAAACCAGATTTAAGAATAATAATTTTGGTTGGTACTGGTCTCTCATTTCATTCTGCTGTTGATTTAAAATTGTAATCGACTCTTTAACCAAAGAGTGAATGCAATAGTGAATGCAGTGCATGCTTATATCAGTACTAATGGGACATTTAATTATTTAGAATTCTTCCATTTGTGTCGGTAATTCTCTCGGACTCTTGTAATATTATTCTCTTATATAAATAATAATGTTTGTGTGTCTGTTCGTCTTCTATGCGTTCGCGCATCGTTCGTTCGATAGAGTTGAAACTTAGTTGTTATTTGTTGTGGGCACTTGCGCATATATTTCTGACATAATACCATCAAAATACAATAGGTGGCGTGCGAGTCGTATCAGATAATTGAACCACGCAGGCGAAGCTGCGAAAGCGCAGACAGTCTACGATACAAATACTTAACCAAACAAAACCACTCAACTCTCAAATTAAATGTATCAATATTCCGATACAATGCAGGCCACAATAATAAAACCACGGATCTTAGGCACTCAATCTTTAATTAAATCGTTAAAATAAACAATACCGGAATACCTACTAGGATAAATGTTTCCGATTGAAAGCGTGCCTTACAAAGCGGGCTTAAAATATGGAAAACAATGAGTTTCCACGTTAATAAGGGGTAAAGGGGGTAAGGGGTAAAGGTTTAGTTCGGGGTATTGTTCGCTGGCCGGGGTAACCGAGGACATGGCAGCATTGTGAATGTTGGTTTAGCTCAGTGTACCGTGTATTCATTGTCGCCTATCAGGATGATTTAAACGCCCCAATCGGTTGATGTAATTTGATTTGACAGATGTTTTCGGAAGCTTTGCTGAGAACGTGGCGTTGCAAGATTATGACGACTGTATTTGTGGTGGTTTAATCTTCAACACTAGGGGTTGCTTTTTATAAAAAAACAGCAGTTTTGTGTTCTTCATTTGAAGTTTAATAAGCTTACTTCGAAAATACGGTATCAAAATAAAAAGCCACCTATTTTCATAATTACCACCCCTACATATTTCCAATACCTACCTAAGTATTTATTTGCCTCAATAGATCTTTATTTCTTTAGCAGTTACTAATTAGACTGACAAAAAAGGACACACATACAAAATATTTTCTTTTGTAAGAAGGACGTACCTCATCCAAAGGGCATCCAGTAGACATGAGCAAAGGCCTGCTCTGGACCAGCAGGAGTCGCAGGAGCTTGTCCTTGATGTCCTGCAGCGGAGTGGGTCGTGGTCTCAGCAGTTGGATCCTGAGGGTCGCGACGGTCGTCAACTCCCCTAAGACCTCGCCAACCGTAGCCAACGGACCGTCAGAGATCCTCTCGAATGGTAATGGTTTCCAGTTGTTTATTACTACTGAACCTGGTGACAAAGGAATTATAGCTTAGTATTTTTTACAGATCATTAGCTTAAAAGTACATGTTATAAACCAACAAGATGGACCGACGGCCGGAAAAAAGCAGTCCGAATGTTGGATGTGGATAGCGGAGAACTGAGTGTTGCAGGACCACTTTGGAAAGGCCTATTGCGAGAGAGGACTGCGACAGGCTCAGTTGATTGATATACCGTTGTCCAATAATATACTTTACGGCCCACATTAGAGAATTGAAAATCCAACGTACTATTCCAATAGTGCGTGTAGAATTCTAATAGTAATTGTTAGTACGTATCATCACATTTTTTTTTAAAGTCTCATGTGTTTTGTGTGCAACCCGTAAGTTAACTTACCTTTAGCAGAAGCAGCCAACTCATGAGGGTACCCGAGGCGCATCATGGCAGCCGGCACAAGCTCGTGGAAGGCAGTGGCGGCCGGGATGATGACGTAGCTATCCGTCTCCACCACGGCCCGTCGTCTCCATGTGCCTTCTTCAAGCGAAGATACCGCTTCTACCACGCAGTGGACCGGCAGCGTTTTACCTGAGACAATAGAGAATTCTGTTAGAGTATGTAGTTGTTGTGCTCTTCTTCTTTTCGTGTGGTTAGTGACTAACCTGGTGTCAGAGTTTATGCCGCCCATAGGCCTCTAACTTGGCTTCACATACCATCGAGAAATATCTCTCAGGTATGTTTCTTCACGCTGTTTTCCCTCACCATTTTTAAGCAAGTGATATTTTACAACTCGCACGATGGAACTCGAGACCTATGACTTGGCTGTCCGACGGTCACACTATTGGGCTATCACCGCCTTTCGTTGTTGTGGTGAAGTTGGGAGAGGTGCTTGTCCAGCAATGGGTTGCTGGCTTCGTTGATTGATTCATAATATGTAGTATATAAATGAAGAAAGATGAAATGTATCCGCATTTTCTTTTACCTACTCGAATCATTCTACGCACTCATGCAATCGTAGAAGCCTTGTTGAGTAGAAAGATTAGAATAGGTCTACACAGACGCTGCTTAAAATATTATGAAAGCCTCAATTCTTGTACCTACCATAAAATATAATTATAAACATAATCTAACTGAACGTCAACCGAACTGCCGCAAAAAAAATACTTAAAGGAAAAATCTTTTCCGAGACGCGGTTCCTCTGAAAAATCACCTACTTAGTATCTTGGACGTCGAAACGCTGTCGCTACTCGCTAAGAAGACGTCTTAATTATTTAGCAACTTTTCAAGCGAGAAAGCAATGCTTTTGACTTGCTCGCGGACGCGGCAAAAAACCTACTGAAATGTTAAAATAATAATTAATCCTTGTGGAAGGAACGGCCGCCGGCGCCCATCGCTTTGTGCCGTTGCTTTGTTGCTTCGCTACGATATTAAATAGTTTTTGCTGCTTCAATGCGCTTTTTTATAGCCGTTTAAAAGCTTGGCGCGCTTTAATGGAAATCTGTCGCACTTTTCTTTTATGAGAAAATATTTTCGTCTGAAGTTTCTATTGGTATAGAATAAAACATTATCTTGTACCTATCTTTTTGTCTCAAAGTTTTATAGAATATAAATTTACCTATTTACGCAAAAAGTTATCTTTTTGAGATTATTACCTATCTCCATATAATGGTGATTATGTTCTAGAGTCTTAGAGTCTACCCGTGACCACGGCCGGTGAAATTCGGTCGAAACGTCGGGATAAATAAGGTATTTTTCTGCCTTATAAATTTTCTACGCGATTAGACCCGATTTAGATAGATAGATAGATATACTTTATTGTACACTAAAAGAAATAAAACAAGGAATACACATAATTAATAGTACAAATGGCGGTCTTATCGCTTAAAGCAATTTCTTCCAGACAACCATTGGATGGAAAGAATTGTTAAGAAAAATATAAAGGGCAGTTTGCAGCGTACAAATATGCAACCTACTAAAAATCGGGAATCAACTAAATAATAGGTATAAATACATACTATAACACAAATCATTGTATAATAACATTATAATTACAATACATATTTTAAATATATATATAGTATTTATTTTCTGATTTAGTATTTTTATAATATGATGTTACAATCCCATTACAATTTAACAAATGACGACCTGTGACGGTGTGTGTGAGTCCTGACTAGAGATGGATTCTTACTCAGATAAATACTCGAGGTTAAAAAAAACTTATAAACACAATAAAATAACTAAAAACGGGTATTTAAGTACACACTTTTAATTGTTTATCGAGTATTTAGGTTTTATTTCAGTATTTTTTTGCTTGCCCATTTCTATACTTTTGACTAGTCGTACAAGAATATTATTTTTAGCTAAACTTTTAGCTTTACTAAGTGAAACGCCTATGACGCGCACTGCGCACGCTCAACCTCATAGCTGCCGACGTGGATATATTTTATTGTACTCTGAGTGACTTCACAAAGATATCACTTTTTAAGATTTCTTACAGTTAAATCTAGTTAGTCTGAAATTGTAGAAATTAAGAAACCTCAATATCGAATTGGATTTAGTCTGTAAGGATATTGTTGGGAATAAATAAAGCTACGAGCATAGAAAATTATCTCTCATTTTCATATACAAGCTCACAGGTAAACACCAAAATATTCCCCATATTCAATATTATTACGGTAAACATTGATTTAGAGTATCAGTTGAAAACAATAGACGTCTTTGAGCGCACAGTTATTGAATTTACATAATACTATTCCGGTATTCGGTTCACAAAACATAGTGGGGACATTGAAATTATAAATTTGCCGCCACAATAATCTTTTAATAACAGTGAGAGGTGGGTTAAGCTGTGTTAGCCTTTGGGTTATGTACTTTTGAATAGGAGTTTCAGTTTTGGTAATCGCTGAAACTTACTTTTGTTAGTTTTCGTTTGAAAGTTTTGTTAGGAGTTAGCTTGTTTTACGGGTAATCTGACAAAGTCTATATATTTAAATAGTAATTTTCCTAATAAAAACTTAAAATAAAAAAAATAAAAATTCCTCGTTAAATTGGTGAACACAAAATTTTAAATTTTTTTTAAATATCATTCGTATGGAAGGACCAAAAAGTCTTAAACGATAAAAACCTACTTGAACTATAAACATTTCACACATAACTTTTACTTCTCATTCTTAACCTCTACAATTGCCCAATAAAATTCCCGTAAACTATTTATGATTTTTTTTCACAACCGTACTTTTGTCAACCCTAAATTTTCGAAGGTAGTTGCAGGTTAGCACCTAGCCTGCGATTTAATACCAAGCTTGGATTACGTGAGGTTTAGTTGCGGGCCGCCCGCCGCCCGAGACGGTCCTCTGGTCAGTTAAACCCTCGCTTTATGAAACTATACACGTGGAATTGAATATTAATTAAATGCGATAGGTGGCCATGTTTTGGGTAGAGTAAGTTTATTTATCGGGTGGGAGGTAATTTGGGAAGAGTTTGTTGTTTTAGCAAGGTTTTGGAGTAGGTACCTAGAGCGTAGAGATTCTAAGTTCGGATGAAAATTTTGGTGAAAGTCTTACCATAAAAAATTATACATATCGCACCCTTGTAAGGCACAACTCGAAATATTGAGTTTTTGAGTTTCTGTGTTAGATGGTCTCAACATTAACTGTTCTACCACTTGGCTTTCACAGAAAGAGAAAAAAGACAATATTAAAGCAAATACTGTAATTATACTGTAAAAAATACCGTGAAAACATCGGGTTCCCTGAATCTTTAAAAATGTTTTCCCAAAAGTTGATATTTTCGAGTTGTGCCCTTACATTACTAAGGGTGCGTATCTTTTTGTTCTTATCAGTCTTTCAGAAACGCGGAAAGAAGAACCAATTTGACGAAAACATTGTCACCAATCACTAATGACTTGTGACAGTTGTGACGTATTAATGCGAGTAAGTACCACAAATCCCGGCACACGTGTTATCTCGGATCCGGCATAAAATTAAATCGTATTAGTGAGCGGGTCGACGCATTACCGTAAAAATACTTATACGGTTTATTTTTGGTAACGTGATTGGGTAGATCCTAATTTGTTGGAAGTTATGGGGAAATTGTTGTATAAATGAATGTAATATATAAAGAAATCAAGTATAGAAAAGAATAACCAATCATAATACTATGAAAAATAACCTTAAAATTGATAATTTACATAACATAACATCACGCCTGTATTCCCCGAAAGGATGGGCAGAGGTGTATAGTAATACCCTCATTTCGCCGTTATGTCAAGTCCCATGTAATAGAGAGCGAGCCTATTGCCATCAACCGGGCACAAATCCAAACTCCGAGCTGCTACTGAGGAATTCACACGGAAAAGCCCAATAACACTTTGTCCGACGTGGGGATCTAACGCAGGACCTCACGATCAGCAGCCGCGCTTGCCACCACTAGACCAACGAGACAGTAAAATATTAAATGACTTCAAAATTAGAACGAAACAGTTTCCATACCCCTTATCTTAATTTACATTAATCTTCGCACAAAGAGTACAAATCAGTGTAAGTTTAGATACACAGCGTTCATTAGCTCGCTACATAAAATAGCAATTAGACAGACAGACGAACAGAGAGCTCTTAGAACAAGCTAAAGGAAGCGCTCGACTTTGTCACGTAAACGCGACTAGCAACCGATTGCTACAGATTAAGCGACTAGATACTCGATTGGTTGTTAGGGTTCTGTACCAAAATGGTAAAAAGGGTTCCCCTTTTAGTGTGACTTCGCCTGTCTGTCTGTCACAGCTGCTGACGTCAGAAACTACTAATACTACCGTCTTGAAATTTGGAATAGTTTCTAATAATGCTTTCTATATTGCAAGTGAAAGAATCGAAAACATAATTTTATTTTCATTGCAACTGGGGCTGAAATGGGGGGGGTTGATATTTTGAAGTGAGGTTACTAAGTCAAGTTGGGTATCATATGAAAGGGATTCATTTGCAAATTATAAAATGTATTTATTCAAGCATTTCCTTGAACTTCATTTTGAAACTGATAAGTAACGAAAAATCTTTGGCATAACAACTGTAATTTTGACCCTCCCATGATCCAATTTTAAGGTCAAAATTGGATCATGAGAGGGTGGATATTAGGCTTAACGAAACTTTCCAAAGTTTTAATTTATAGTATAGGTAACTATTACTACTTACTATTTGAACGCCACATTCTGATCATGAGAGAGGGCTACAGTTTCACTACACTAGTTCCGTACTCCGTAATCTTCTGCATGTAAACCTTATTTTTACGTTTTTTAATTTAGAGAGTAAGATCCGTCCCTGTAGTTCTGGGAAGTGCTGTCATCTGTGAATGTTTTAGTTTTACCGTAGTTCACTGTCGTTCCATCTTTGTAATCCGATTTTATTGTTATAGGTACGTACAGGCTCGTTTTTGTTTTTAAAACTGGCCGAATCCAATATTGTGCTAATTGTAATATCATGCTTTACTGAAATCTGTTTATTGTAGCCAACGTGAGTCTATTGATTTAATATTTTTCCAATGATAATTATAATTAGATGACTGAACTGCCTCGTTGGTCTAGTGGTGGCAAGCGCGACTGCTGATCGTGAGGTCCTGAGTTCGATCCCCAGATCGGGCAAAGCGTTATTGGGTTTTCCCGTGTGGAATTCCTCAGTAGCAGCCCGTTTGTGCCAGGTTGATGGCAATAGGCTCACCCTATATTACATGGGATTAAACATAACGGTGAAATGAGGGTATTAATATATACCTAGTCTAACCCTGAGGGGCATATAGGCGTGATGTTGTCTCATTTTATAACCTGACCTGCTACGAGCATTGAAAGACTACACCTTAACTAGAAACAAAACAGTCATTCATGTGCGGATAAGAATTTGATTATCACATGCGTTAACGGTGAAGGAAAACATCGTGAGGCAACCTACACCTGGGAGGGCTCCTAAAAGTTCTCGATGGTGTGTGTAGTCGGCCAACCTTCTTTAGGCCAGCGTGGTGGTCTAAGACCTAAGCCCTTCTTATTCTACGAAAGGATCGGCCTGGCAGTGTTATCGATAGCTGGTAACACTGGACAATGTTGACATAGGAGGGTAATCGTCAAGATGAATCAACGTACCCGAAGTTATAAAAACAGTGGTCATTCGACGGAGCAGAGGATTCCATGTCGAATCGCCGAAGAAGTCTGATCTTTTATATCTAATTTGGTTGTCCTTATATTCTGATCTTGTGTAAATTATTATATTGTGATATATTGTGAACTAGCTTCTGTAACTAATCACTAACCCAATTAAAAGTACTCTCAGTGGTGGAGAGTCTATGTTGGTTTAATTTACTTTATTTACCATGCTCCTAATCCTGACATACCGATATTAGCTATAACTGTAATGATAGATTCACCCCTACAAGATTCTGTTGTATGTCTTTTATAGCAGAGAGATGGTAATGGGCTAATTATGCTCATGCTAATGATGATACTATGAATGTTTTTTTATTTTTGCCTGAAAGTTATTCTAACCCAACCAAAACGTACCATTAAGTTCAAAATCTCCTAGTACAATACTTAATACATATAATTGTTGTAGCACACTACGTAATAAGCTCGCTACGAAGCTAAGCCGATCCAAGACCACTTGAAAAGAGTTCGGTACACAAGAGCGGAATGCCGGCTTGTGTAAGTACTGAATTAAAACTTTGTACTAACAGGAATTAGCTCATGTTCTGTAGTGTAGTCTAGTCTTAATAATACTACA
Source organism: Amphipyra berbera (assembly GCA_910594945.2). Classification (NCBI taxonomy): domain Eukaryota; kingdom Metazoa; phylum Arthropoda; class Insecta; order Lepidoptera; family Noctuidae; genus Amphipyra; species Amphipyra berbera. The sequence goes on along the minus strand of OU343122.1, from coordinate 7,541,758 downwards.
GTAGAACTATTGAAGGAAAATGTGTTGGTAAAATATTCTTAGAGAAAGACATTCTGACATATTCGTCTGAAAAAGCTTTTTATAAACTTTTCAATTTCATATTTTTTTAAGTGTCATTTTGACAAAAAAACAGCAAAATTCGGTACCATAGATGCTTTTAAAAACACCCAGACTCAGAATCAAAAAAATCGCAAATTACTCATGTACTTTAAAATCTCTACTAAGCACACTCCTTTAGCTAATTCCTTTTTTAAATCCAAATGGTGTGTGACGTCACTGATGTCTAACTGTACGCACCTGTCGGACTGGATGTGGAGGCTTAAACAGATATGTTCGGAATCAAATTCTGCGTCTTTCGGGAACACGCGTACCCCCCAACTTAAAAACACAGACGTAGAGTAACTGGATTAAGGAAGCGCGGTGCATTAACATTTTAAGGCGTGGTTATTAGTCCTTTAAGTAATTGGTTCCTTTTTCTACAATATTCGTTGATTTTGTTATAACTTAGGTGATTGCAGAAGAAATGTTTATTTTTTTCTAGATTTAAAGCTTTTACATCCCTACCAAGATTTAAAGTGTAATCTACTCGAAAACCGGTAAGTTTCGTCAGGAAAAATAATTACTAAACAGGCTACCATATTTCAATTTCAGAAAACCATTACAATAAATTACGATCTAATGTAACTGCGATTTCATCTCATCAATTCAAAAGAAACGCTGAATACTAGTTCACAAAAAGGTAATTCATATAAAATCTTTATCATGAATGGGCTCATCTAGTAACTTTACAGGAGTCACAAAGCATTAACAATGAACTGTGAGAGACGCGTGTACTTACCTCGGAGTTAACATAAGTATTCGCTAAAAGTCTCATCCAAACCCCGCCCATAAGAACGGGGGCTTAATTGACTCTCTCCTTAAAACACGTGGATAGGACGCTTTGTGTAAGAGTATGTTGTTAAAAGGTGGTAGTTATAGCAATATGGAGTATGACCATTTATTATGGTGGTGATAACAAAGTCCATTCTCATTCAAGCCCACCAGTGGACGTTTGCGGGCTGATATACGACTTAATTTAAAACTCATTCACTTGATTTCTCCTTTCTAACCTTTTCCCAAGTATGTTAAGGTCAGCTTCCAGTCTAACCAGATGCGGCTGAATACCAGTATTTTACACGGAGCGACTGACACCAGGACTCCACAACCTAGTTACTGGGTAATGCCGATATTCACTCATTCAGTTAATCTAGACCGAAAATTTGTGATTTTTAAACGTGAAAGTTGTATATAGACAGTACCCAAATTCGCCTACCCTTCACCGCTTCCTAGTGTTTATGCTGGGAAGAAGACTCAGCGGCAGCGCAACAAACTCTTCAGCAAAAACTGAATTAAATATTTCCTATATAATAAATATTATTCGCCAGTCCCCGGTTCTATTAAGCACCGATTAAACATAACTAAAAATATTGCTATCCTTTACTTGCAGATAAAACAAGAAAGAGATAGAAGAATATTAGAGCTGTCAAATTAGCTTGAACTCGTTCGTTTAATTTGGTTTTAACCAAACAGATTTAGACAACACCGCTGAGGTGTCGACTAAATTTGTTTGGAAATTTTATGTCGTCTAAAAATACTGTGATGTTGAACAAGTAAATTAGTTTGACAGCTTTAAAAGAAATCTATCTCTTTCTTCTTTTCCTTGTTAATAAAAGATAGCGATATTTTAGTATGATTTAGGTGGAGCGCAACGAAATCGGCATCATTGCTGTAATTTTTTACATGTCATATTTCATGCTTATACATGCAATTGCCTCATTGTTCTAATGGTGACAAGCGCGACTGCTGATCGTGAGATCTTGGGTTCGATCACCAAGTCAGGTAAATACGGTATTGGGTTTTTTCGTGTGGAATTCCTCAGTAGCAGCCCGGAGTTTGGATTTGTGCCCGGTTGATGGCAATTGGCTCGCCCCCTATTACATGGGACTTAAACATAACGGCGAAATGAGAGTGTTATGTTACCTCTGCTCAACCCTTCGGGGAATACAGGTATGATGTTTATGTTATGTGTCATGTTTCATTACCGTCCACAACTCCTACACAATAATATAATATAACTAATTATACGAAGTAGGTAGGTACTATTGGATTTGCGTGTTGATCGAAGGCCCCATTCGTGAGCGATGATCTATTTAGATTGGATAAGTCTAGCGTGCCGGATGCTGAAACCTAGCAAATACTGTGTCATGCTATCAGTGAGTCGCTTTGTCTAGGCGATATTTACAACGTAATTATATGTGGTGTTATGGGGGGAAAGCACGTAGTAGATAGATAGATCTGGAATATTCTTTATTGTACACGCATAATTACGTATAGCAATGTTTTATTATGTAATTATGATCTATGGCTGGCTGTGGATGATAAAATTGATGATGATTACAAGGATTGCCTAGTTATGGGAATAAACAACATGTAACATATGTTATGAGGGTTTAACTAAAGTTATAACGCCGCCTTCATAAAAAGATTTTTGAAAAATGTTATCCTCGGCTTCTTGAACGGCTGATCACCGCGAAAATGAACTAATTAACTGTCAAATGTCGAGTCAATTCAAGTCATTGGTTGTTCGTATTTTGGTCGATCAATCGCATTCGTTGACAAAAGATTTGACTACAGATTAATTTGATTTGAAAAACCGAGGGTTAATCTATTTTTTGATTTTTTTTATCAAATACTAGCGTCCCGCTTCGGCTTCGCACGGGTGCAATGTAGATACTAATGTGGGGCATATAAACCTTCCTCTTGAATCACTCTATCTATTGCTGAAAACTGTATTAAAATCCGTTGCGTAGTTTAAAAGATCTAAGTGTACGGACAGCGGGAGCGATTTTGTTTTATACTATGTAAAGATATTCTTGTCATAAGCTTTATCACTGTTAAACTTATCTTGGTACAGAAGCTAGAATAACTTCAAAGCTTCTATACAAAATGCGCCCTTCATGAAAAGGATTCGATAAAGGTCGTATAGCGTATAGAAAAACAAAAAAATACTCCTTAAAAAAGTGCCTTAATATGATTTCAGACGAAAATACCCGTACATCTAAATTGAATTCAACTGCAACTGTAACTCAAAAATCAAGTTTAATTTAGAGGACGGGTGGATGTAGACTAACACCTACGGTCGGTCTGTTAATCCCCTTACGATGGTCCCTAAACTTTCACCTGACCACGGGGCAGACGGTCTAATGCTAGACTATACAATGCAAATACATCTACCTGGGCGGGCATGTCAAAATACTGACTGGATTATGTGAGGTACGTGCAAAGAAAAAGTTTTTCATTATTATTGTGTTGTGCCGGCTTTTTACTATGGGATATATATTACATCCCGGGATATAAATTAATATCGCTCACCGTAATTTTTAATAGAACCCTTTACGCTTAGATATAATATACCTATATTATATTTCAGTCGTGGGATTTCATTATTATCTCGTGATATAATATATTTTATATCTCATAGTGAAAAGCTGGCTTTAGGGTACATGGTGTTTACGTTTACATCAAGATATAAAACATGTAATCTACGTGTATCAGGCAAAAAATTCCGAGAAAATAATTTTCTATGAGTACATATAGGTAGGTAACCTACCGCAAAAGTAGAAATCTTATTTTTCTTGGTTTCTCGTTGACCATTACAGGCGCTTATGAAAAATCGAATGTAGATGCCTACTACAAGTAGCAAACAAGTAAAAACACTTATTTTAAAGACTTTACACATTTTCATTGCGTATTAAAAGCAAATAAGTAACTACTTAAAATACCTTTACATAATTTCCCCCTTACCGATAATCGTTCTTTTAAGTTATGACAAGCTTATACATAAAAAAATGTATGGTTACACTGACGTTGAACACAGCGATTATTAGAGGCGGTTAGTTTACAACTTGTATCACAACTTGTTTCTCGGTGTAAACGCCACTCGCTTGAGTGAACGCCACTAGAAAGATTTCATGAAAGAAGCAAAAGACGTTCCATCTCTGTCGATTTGTAACCCGCGTCGCAAAAGAGGGGTGTTCTAAGTTTGAAGACTTTGTCGTCTGTCTGTCTATCGTAGATGAACTGGGTTTTATAGGCTTTTCAAAATTGTATGCTACTTATGACATAATACATACCTAATAGTTATTAGTCATTAATGAATATAAAACTTAGTGTAGGATAGATGAAGAAATTCACAGAGAAAACGCAAATAAATAATTGGTAATTAAAATCCGAATTTAAATGTAATCCTTCAAAAATATCAACTACAAAACTCTTGAAACAAAAACTAAAGCAAATCTACCTTTACAGACGCTGTCATAGGCCATAATTCAACACCTAATCTGCAAGAATCTTAACGACAACGCAAACCCGCATTTCGTGCAAGTACTTACAGACCGCGTCCACATATCCGTGCAAGTACTTGTATAGTCTCCGTAAGTAAGTTAAGCCGCGCATGGTATCAACTGACCGTCCTGTCTGCGAAGGTAACATGACCTAGGTCTCAGACGCTGTAGGGCTTAGGTCTAAGCCTCGTAGCCTTTATTATGCGCTACTTTAATACTCAGATTTAACTTTACTACAAGTTCCGGTTAACTGAACCTTTATATGAGTACCTACGTACCTAACTGTACTATGGAGAAACAAAACGTAAGAAGCATTTCACAATATAGCTAATTAAGTTTGCCAAATTAGATTTATTCGACTCTTGGCAAAACACAACTACTTACATTATAAACAAAAACTCGTAGCTCTTAAATTCAGGTAATTATTATGGTAGATAATGCTATCAAGTTTAATCCGCTACCATTTTTATAACCTATATTATACACATGTTTTTAATCGGTTATAATTAGCATCACTTCGTATATTTGTTTGTTCCCATGACAATACAACATTATAATAATTTCAAACTTCAATACTCAAATCCCGATCCTGCAGGGGTACCTACTGCAAGATAAAACTGTTATATTTAACGTTTTTTAAGGGTTTATTTCTAACTACCTAAAAAGCTGTAACTCATTAAATTATTTATAAGACCCGATTATAAATCTGTTTAAAGGCAGATGATACAGATATGAAAATAGTACTCTATTGAACTTATTAAACGTGATAAAAATACGAAGAATTGAAATTCCTCCAATTGAAGTAGTTCCTCTTTCCTCTCCAGCTAATCATCATGAGCTACAAGAAAATGTTTGAAGAAAGTTAATAAAATGGTATTGAAATTCAAGACATACCATGTATATGAATATAATACATATAATATATAGAATGCACAATGAGCCAAGATAACGCTTACAATTGTGAAGGCGTTACCTGTCATGCTTGTTAGTTTAATTAGGAACTCATCCCCCAGTTAGTTCATCCCCTTTGGATATCAACCCTATGTTTGACAGCATTTTATTAATGCATAAGATCTTTTCAGAGGACTTGTGGTTAGTCTTTGTACCTAAGTTTTTCCTAATTATATTGCTGTCTCATTTTAGAAGGGCGCCGCGTAATTTTTTGATTAATGATGATAGGTATTAAAATTCCAACAAGTTATTTATTGATACTATTAAACGTAAAATTTACAATAAAACTGTATATTAAATTTTACATTACAAATATGTATAGTATTTGTAGATAATACTAAAGTACCTTAATGATTTCCGTATTCCGCAACCTTTAAAATAATAATATTATGATTTTTTTTATGTAGAATTATTATCTAAAAGATTCCTATGGTTCTTAGATTGGTATATAGGTAGGTAGTCTTAACAATAAATACATATCGCTTCGCCAACAAAACGCGAGAATTCTATAAGACAGATACGATTTAACGAACACCCGTGGAGGGTAATTAATTCAATCGCGTATAAGGGTGATGCTGAAGGAAACGTCATCATTATCTGAGCCGTTGTTGCGGCAACGCGGTGTGAATGAGTGTCGTGTGTCTCTCAAGCTTTTGTCCCGCCCCTCGTCAATCGGTAACACATTTACCCACTTACGACTGGGTGAAAACTTGCAAAACGAACGCCATTGTTAAGAACGCTACAGACACAATGCCATGTCGCTGCGGCGCGCTTATCGACTGCCGCGCGTCAAAGAAACTCAAAAGCTTGGTTTAGACGTTCGCTATCGCGGCGTCGTTTGTCAGTTAACGCCGGGAGCTATGATTGTCTCTACGTTACAAATGGCCTTTTTGAGGGCGACATTTGTTACCGTTTTAATTGACACCGCGAAAATATAGCGCTGAGAAATTTTCGTATCGCACGACGTCGCGTGTGTGAAGACGCGCCGGCGTTCGACTTTGATTTCTCTTTGTTCTGTACTCCGTTGAAATACCATTCATTCGTGTACCACGTATCTACGTAAACATCGCTATTTTTATTTATTTATTTAAACTTCATGTACAATCGGTGGTACATAAGGCGGACTTAATGTCAATGGCATTCTCTACCAGTCAACCTTTGTGTCAAAAATTAAGCACTTCGAAAAAGGTACATATACATATTACGTAGGTATATACTTTATATATATATCTATATATTTCAATAAAAATACATATTAAACCTATATATCTATACATACATACATACACATAAATATTTATAACTATGATGGACAGTTCATTCAAGATATTTTCATAAAGAATACTTCAAATAATCTGCTCTTCTTGATAAATGTTTACCTATTTAAACAGAAAAGTAGCAAACATTTTCTTCTACGCCACTCAACAGATTTACTTGCGTTCCAAGCGAGCTACGATAACATGTAGCAGTTAACAATGTCTACGGCTTTACGTAACAATGTGCGTTTAAGTATTAATCTCATTTGTGTAATAAAATCTGTGCCTTAGCCGAGCCGATGGCAAGGTGTGATCCGGCCGTGAAATGCTTGCCTCCGCACGATAATCCTGTTATGTTAAGAAGGTTTCTACATATTACGTGCTTTGCTACGCCTTAAGGATTAAAACGACGTGTACGCATAACTCGATACGTATCGTTAGGGAAGACGTACCCCTCGTTATATCGATTTTCCATCGGCTGTATCATAATAATGTAACTACTGTGAAACGATGAACTTGTCTACGAATTTATAGGTATTCATTTAGTGGTGCCTAGTCCATCCGGGCTTAAGCGATTACGTCACGGCAAAGATGCAACGTAGATTTACAGCAAAGCTTGCCATGACAAGGTGGTCATCGCAAGCCCCCAGATCTTTACGCCGGACAATGAAGACAAAGGACCTTTAAATTATTCAGACAAAGCAAAAGCGACCTTAACGTTTGAAGCGTAAATACCATTTGTAAATATTTAAGTTAGCGCGTCAATTTTGCGTTAAGACGAATAGTTTGCATGAGAGAGGAATCGGAGAGCGTCTGGGAGGCTAAACCTACCCTCCGGGCAGTAGGGGGCCGTCCATAAATAATTAATCTGCTGCGATGTGCGTCCGACGGTTAACTAAATCCTGCGGTGGTTTAGGAAACTGGCCGTCGGGGATACCTCAAGAACTGAATATTGTTTCTTGTTATCCTATTGTCAGATAGACTAGACGTTCTATTTAATCCTTGTATTTGCGTACACACAAAACATTTTTGTATAGACTTTAAGCTAATGCATTAATATTATGTCCTACACTTACGATCAAGACTAATAAATCCAAATGTCTCTACGCAGTCCGTAGACTCTGATAGGGTTACGCTTGTCTTATTACACTCGGGAGTAATGAATCTGGGTCATCAACATAAACAAAACAATGTTAAAATGTTAAACACTGTTTTCCGAAAAATTAAGGTTTATGTTGGTGACCCGGATTCATTGCTCCCGAGTGTAATTAGATTTATGTGAGAGACTACGCGATGTGAAACTAAAGTTTTTTTTTTACTTCAATTTTCACACATCTCTAATTGTTCGTATTGTAACTTCGTATTTTCAACTAATAATTTTACTATAGACTCAACATTTTGCGTGTTTATAAGGAGCAGTTTGTTCGAGGCTCGGGAAGCCCCACGAGCAAGCAACAAGCGGCGTCTTGCGGCTCTGTGGATGGGCCGCGGATTAAGCCCGCTTTGGTCGTAAGACACTGGCGTATACTAGTGGTTCACGTTATCATTGTATTTCGATTGTTTACTGCGTGTCTGCTTTGATTTTGAGACAGAAGTGTGTGGAGAAGTTATGCCGAAAACAATAGTTTACTCGAATATTCTATTCTACGACATATTGGTAGAATTAATTTGTTCGCATTTTAAAATTTAGACCTTTCTCTTTATTGTACTTAAGTGTAGTTTCATTGACTACAATACTTTAAAAAACATATAATGACCCCTTGATAGTGGCTATATCTGTATTTATAAATGACTTGTTCAATTATGTGCAATAATAATACTTAATAAATCTAAACAAAAAGATATTACGAACGACCGCAGAACAAGTCGTTCGCGTCAAAAATAAATGTATAGAAATATATTATAACATAACAAGCCTTGTATCCCCGACGGGTTCCTCAGAGGTATTTTCTTTTAGTACACCCTCGTTTCGCCAGTAATGTTTAAGTCCCATGTAATAGGGGGGCGAGCCTATTGCCATTAATCGAGCACAAATCCAAACACCGAGCTGTTACTAAGGAATTCCACACGAAAAAACCCAATAACACTTTGCCCGACCTGGGGATCGAACCCAAGACCCCATGCTCAGCAGTCGCGCTTACGACCACTAGACCAACAAGGCAAGGCAGTTATTATCATAATTTTTATGCCTAAGTACTCATAAACACACGACGACACGTTTGGTGCAGTGGCTGAGCGATTGGCTTCTGCGCTACGGGTCGTGGGTTCGATTCCCGCACGGAACAAATATTTGTATGGCCTACAAAAAGTTGTTCTGGGTCTAGGTGTTTGTTTATGTGAAGATTTGTGTCTGTCAACGCACCCACGATACAGGAGAAATCCTAGTGTGGGGCAACGTTTTTTTTAAACGAAGAAAAAATGAAGATAGACTCATTTCAAAATATTCACAAATGGTCACAGTATATTGAACGATCATGAAACCCCATCACAAACACGCCGGCAGAACTTTTAAAGCTTAATTTAATTTCAATTGAGAGCAAAAAGTTAGGTTTAAACTAATCGAGGCTGTGTTTCAAACTCACTTGTCTGAAAGTCTACTACTGGATATTGGATTATAAACCATTTTGTGTATAACCTTCCGGTACTGAAATGTTAAACTAGGTTCATAGTTAACTTTATGTTTTTGGTATATATTATAGCGTAAAAATATCTTAGTGTAAGAAAATATTAAAGAATTATTATTATACACTCGGGAGCAATAAATCCGAGTCACCAACATAAACCTTAATATCTCGGAAAACATTGTTGAACATTATTTAACATTGTTTTGTTTATGTTGGTGACCCGGATTCATTGCTCCTGAGTGTAGTTCTGCCTAGCCTTTTCGAATCTATGTTGGGGTCGGCTTCCAAACTTACCAGATGCAGACGCATCTGCCGCGTCCGAAAGTCTGACAACAATCAGTATTCAGCCGAATACTGACTGCTGTCAGACTTTCGGACTTCTGACTACCGTAACAACTGCCAGAGGTATTCCTATGACGCCCGGGACTGACGGTTCAACGTGCTTCCCAAACTGTTCTTCACATTATTCTTTATTTTATTAATTCTATTGTTTACTTATTTGAAAGTAAGTGTGTTATCCATTGCCCGTCTAGACCTATGTAGGTACCTAATAGGTACCTAAGTTTTCTTCCCGTAAACTTCGCAGCAACCTAAGTATGTAGGTACTCCAGCACCCAGAGCCGACGGTTTAACATGTTCCCCAAATTATTCTTATAATGATTCTTAATTTTATGAATAATTGGTAATGTTTATTTAAATTTTAATGGGTTATTTATTGCCCGTCTAAGCCTATTTCTATACCTAATAGGTAAGTTTTCTTCCCGTAAACTTCGCAGCAACCTAAGTATGTACTTCGGCACTAACAATCAGATAATCACAGCCATCAATCCATGTTGATAAATGATCAGGAATAAACACAAAACATCGTAAAATACCATTATCTAAAAACCCATTCAAAATCACGCACAAAGGCCCACTAAAAGGATAATCATACATTATCGACATTAAAATAAATTAAACAGCTAAACTGTATTAACAGAGTCGCTAATGCGTCTATTCTCAATCAATAGCTGTGGAAATAGCGACCAAATAATCGCAATGCAGTTAATGAAAGCATTTGAAAAGTTAAAAGCCTGTTTAGGCCGCCGCCACGGCCGCCGACTAATTAACGTCGCGCAGTAATACCACGGCTGGTGTGAACGAGGACTTAGCGGCATTATCGTCTAAATTGTACTAATGTTTAGTTGTGGGTGGGAATGGTCATTATGATTTGAGACACAAATTGGTTATATTTTGATCGTTCTATGCGTTTAAATGGCAATAGAAAATAAGTACCTACTACGTAAACGTACGTACGTACAGTAAGCATACCTATTCAATTTTGTTAAGTAGAACCTCAAGAAGGACCTCAGAAAGTCAAAGACGAACAATAAATAAATTAGGTAATATGACACACATTTTTATTTCAAAAGTATTTTTCTAAATGTTTATTTAAATTAAATTATTATAATAGAAGAAAGTTGGCAAAAAATCGCCTTATACTAAATCTAAACTCTCGTCTACAAATAAAATTGAGCCATTATGTAACGTTATACAAGTTTTTGCATCAATATACAACAAAACGTTGTTTAAACACGGCGTAGGCCCTACGTAGCCATCTGCTACAAACACCATTTCCTCATATTTAATACTACAAACGGTAACATCAAACCATCCCCTCATATTTCCTAGTAATATAATTACTTGACACATGGCCAGGCGAGGTGATGACAGGTGGAGTAAGGCGTTGACAGAGTGGTAGCCAAGAATGGGCAAGCGAAGCGTTGGTCGTCCAACGAGATGGGCCGACGATATTGTAAAAATCGCGAGTCGAACCTACCGAAGCAAATGGTATTGTTCAAGAGAGACCTGCACCCGGCTGTTGGATATTCAAAGCTGTGGATGATGATACTTTCCCATTCAGCATTAGAAACATAATAATTTAGCCAGACAATTAAAAGTGTCATTCAAAAGGTGGGATTACTGAAATTGTATGCGCGGTAGGCTTTGAAACGAATCGTGCCTATTTAAAGCGGCAGACAGACTCGATTTAGTAATTAATTTTACCGCGCGAAGTGCACTAAATGCACTAGAAACTATAATCCTCATTAAAATGGGAAATACTCCACTATTCACTTTGCCATCAAATATAATTTTGGCTTCTAAACGCGAAATATAATTATGTATTTTACCAAATCCCATGCACGCCGTGTGCGCCGCAAATGCGCTAGTTTAATATCATCTTTTCAACTGTACCTACCATTACATTTGTGATATGATTTATGCAAATATCGTCAAAAGTACATTAGAATCGGTAACGTACGTACGTTACCTACTTAAATTCTATTCACCGTAAACAAAGCGAAATTGCATCTATAATTCAATAACAAAGTTTTCAGTCCAATGAGGTGAGTACCTACGTAAGTAGTGCACTTTGCGACCGACAATCCACCGAAAATAAAATTATACGAGGCGATCATTTTCATTTGCTTCCCGACCGCTCAATTTTTCGCATAACGCACCACCCAATGAAAACACAAATTAATCTGCTCATTTTTTTTGCATACAATTTTATATCATTGAGCCCAAATATCTGAATGCGATGCATTTCGCGCTCCATAATCCCGTGTCAGGGCGATAGTTATGGATTACTTTTGTCTCGATTGAATTATTTCATCATAATAAAAATATATTATTAATTTGTTATTATATCTGCGTCCGCGTCGCGGTAATCTCCAAAAGGTCCGTTCTCGCTTTGTTTACGTGTGCTTTTATGTGAGTTCAATGAAGGTGCGCCATGAAATCCGAAATCAATATAGGAGAGTATAGAAACAAGAGTGCGGGCGAGGCCTGTGTCGACGCGATATCCAACACGGGTTCGGATTAAGCGACGTCAAATCCGGGATTAAGCGGGGCCGGGATAAAACGGAAGCCGGGATCGGCTCGAGCTCGGGTCAGCGGGATTTCACCGGGTAATAAAAGTGTCTGCAGCCGATTTAGACTGAGCCCGTTGGCAATTCGGCGCGGCTACCAATTGCTAGGTAATTTCGGCGTGCGAGCGCGATCTGTCCGCACAAAGCCGTTCTAATGCCCGCCAATGGGATTAGCCGAGTGTCGTGCGGCCTTTACAATTTATTGGACGGAATCAGACGTCTGAATTAAGACATAGTTTCTTGATGCGTCCTAATGAATAAAATCAAACAAGCCCGAGGTAAATAGGAACAAATTATTTATTTAACACAAACGACCAAAACTAATGTGAAATAAATAATTATTATAATGCAACGTTGAAATATAAATGAGCTCTCTGTATTCAAACCAACGCGCACAAGCCTAATCAAAGTTTTTTTCTAAACTAAATCCCACTCGTTTGCAATGGCCGTCGTTCGTCTATTATAGGGGCCCCTCGGTAATCCGGATTGGAGATTCATTAGGGTGAGATTATACTCTATTGAAATCTAGCTTAAGCGGGCACGGATCGGATCGCGAACCGCGGAGCGAACGAGCCGGGAACGACCATTCATACAATGATAGCGCTCATATGAGTGATGCAGAATTCATCTATTTTAAGTAGGTTTAATATTGACTGCGATTTAATATTGATTTTGTGAATGGAAGAATACACGGCTGCTGTGTTTGATAGTGAATGGACAGTGTTTCTCGTCATATACTCGGATTTGTATCGAGGATATCGCCTCTTCCAAAGGCCGCTTTATTGGAAGATTCTAGGGATGTATTATTCTGAATGATTATGTAGGTATGTATTGGCATAACCGTGGCTTATTTATCTATCTTTCAAGTGTTGTGTTATTAGGGCAGAAGAGACAGACATCAAAGAGCTGTCCTTATGGCTGTTTCACACAAGCGCAGAGTAGCTAGGCAGAGTACTTAGTGAGCAGAACAGTACTTCTACTATTTGAACGCGCGTACTACAATAGAACAGTACTGTCAGATCAGTAGATCTAGCCCGAACGTTTGACTATAGTGTCGTAAACGTATGACAAATGTAAGCGAATTTTGAATCGAAAATACAACTGTCTTGTAACATTTTGTAGACATGGGTCGGATTAGGTAAAAACGATACCTAATCCACGTAATCCTAGTATTTAAAAATATCTAATCCGAATATCCCCGAAATTCCCCTCTTCTTTTTGATTGGACGACCTTTTCTTTTAGACGTTCCCCTCACTCTTTCAATTTCTCCTGTATCTTGGGTGCATTTGCAAACAATTTTTTTCAAGCGATAGCTGGACGACCTTTTTTTTAAGCGTTCCCCTCAATCGTGGACATTCTCGCAGGTTTAGGGCTATAATCTTGTAGGTACCACATTTTAAGGTACGCAATATCTTCTGTGTAGACTGTGTACAAATATTTTGTGCCATACCTAATCCTCGATGCTTTGGATTAGGTACGGACTCGCATCTAAAAATACCTAATGTAATATTTATGCCTCACGTCTAACATTTTGGTTTTTCTTTTTGTATCGTGCACAATTTGTGTCATATGAATAAATATTTCAATTTAATTAAATATTATATGCGAAACGAGTAGTTCTGATTCAAAATTTACTTACATTAACGTTAAGTTTACGTTAGTAACCCGACAGCATTCATCGTGCTAGGCCTAAGTAAACGCGCGTTCAAATAGTAGCAGTATTGTTCTACTCACTTCTCTGGCTCGTTGCCCTGCCCTTGTGTGATACAGGCTTTAGTCGTTTTTACGTCACTTACAGGAAATGTTTTTTTTTTCTATACCTAGCCTAGACCACAAGACACGGCCGCCCGGCCGACACCATTTCCAAGTATTGCTATTACAAAACTGATTCACGTATTCAATTCATACTTTTCGTCTGCATAATCCTGGTCTACTTTATGACGTCAGTCTTTTGTTACCTGGATTCAAACCACCATTATGATAATCGCAACCTTAATTCAGAAGTCATAAAACCTATCAGACAGTCCGACAGGAACTTCGCAGCGTACTTATTCGAAAACACCGTGATGAATCATCGTATTTGTGTTATTACATTATACTAATCAATTGATATTCTTGACGTGCTAAAGGAAACCCACGCTGGTACATAAAGGCACCTTGCATTAACGTTATTGGATAAGTCGTCAACATCAAACGTAACGGTAAACAAAAACCGTACATTTACTGGATGAAAATATTGTTCGTAATTACTGTGATATTTCATGTTATTTTCTTTGACGAGATATAAGGAAATGTGTATAGTAAGGTGACTTGTAATAAGGAAGGTTGCGTAAGGGAAAGCTGTGCGATACGCAGAGCTATGTTCGAAGTTCTCGCAGTTCGACCGTACATCCCTTCGTTAAGCGTTTGGTGTGCACCAGCCTTATGAAACAGTGACGTTTTCATTATAAGCGGACGAGTAAATAAGTAGGTATTGTTTTGCTAGCCATTTTCCTACTTTGTTAGGGTTAGCTTCCAGTCTAACCAGATGCGGCTGAATACGAGTACTTTACACGGAGCGACTGCCATCAAAACTCCGCAACCGAGTTACGTGGTAATGCCGATATCCGAAGATTAGACCAGTTTGTCAGACTTTCGGGCTTCTGACTTCCCGTAGCGACTGTCACAGGTATTCGTATGACACCCGGGATCGACTGTTTGTTATGTGTGTGTGCGTGTAAATAAGTAGATACTTATTATTTTATGATTTTGTCTTTTTGTCTTTTTTAATAAGTTTAACACATAAAGTTTTATTACTATAATAAATATAATATAATCTTTAAATTAAGCTTAATCTTTTAAAATGGTTAATGATTTATCTAAATACTTATCTTTGTTTTTACTATAATATAGGTGTCCATAGCATTTTGGTGTCAAATGATCACTTTGTTTATGCTATAATAGTTTTTTTTTCTTATGTAATTTTGTGTGGATATGTCATCATTACCTTCCTTTATAAGGGTCAAGAAGATTTCAAAGTCAACGAGTAGATTAAGCGATAAATAGGTAATCGCAATTTTAAGTAAAACATTAATTAAAAAATATCCGAGTTACATAATCTTCTTTTTTTAAATGGGTACTAACCTAAAATAAATAACGGCTAACAACATTTTAACTTAATTTCAAATGGTTATCTATCTTTTTAATTGTGTACAAAAACGTGATTAGTTTTTTTTACAAAAAAAATCTAATGCCCCAAAATCTGTGAACGAGTTTTTATCCGTAACCTTTACACTTTATCCGGTCAATACCATCTGGCTACAGATAATAAGGCAACGTAGGTAATAATAACATGGAAATATTACAAAAACTCGACACATAATCGCACTACAGGCTTATCTGTTTTTGTACTCGTCCACGCGGGATTATTCCGAGTCCGACTTTATCCCGGAATAAAATATTTATATCCAACATAACGAGCTCCCGGACAAACATGAGCCAGAATTCCGCTTTTCAATAATATTAAAAACATAATCGTGAACTTTGTGAACAAATATAGTGAAGGTAAAAGTTATAAATAGGTATCTTTTGTAAGTATTCCATACTTTATACAGGCACAATATTTAAGAAGGTATTATAGTTATTTGTGTAACATAGAGAATCACAACTATGTACCAAATGATCAACATGTGCGTAAGCATTGTGTTAGGATCTGCGTAGTTACGTTAGAAGTAAGTTGTGTTTTTTTAAAGTGACTGTATATCAGGTTGGTTCTAAGCCGTAAATTGCGGGGCCTAACAAACTGATACATATACCTACGCATAGTCGTATATAGAGCTGCCATCACCCAAACTGTCGACACCGTACAAAGATTTCAAAAAACCCGGTCATTTGGTGGAAATCGGGATTTGATATTGAAAAATAAACATGAAATTTAATTTTTTTATGTAAGTCTGTAGTTAAATAGCCATACTCGTACCCAAGTCATACACGAGTGTGCTTATACACGTGCTGCGTGGAACTTATCACTGGAATAGAAAACGAACGAAACTGTCAACGCGAAACCCTCCCCCCGGATGTCCTCGGACGTCATCCCAAACCAGGGAAATCCAGACGGATGGCAGCCCTAGTCGTATGTAACATCCATGTAAAGAAATTATCTTGGGACACAACACTTACAATTTCAAGTTCTAAGTCTCAAATAAGCACTTACAGCATCAAGAAAACGTTATTGAATTTAGTTGCACGGTAACAAAGGGTTGGTCCAAAGGAGAAGAGCCAGTGAGACACTTCATGGATAGTCTTTTCAACAAACTGCCTCGTTGGTCTAGTGGTGGCAAGCGCGACTGCTGATCGTGAGGTCCTGGGTTCGATCCCCAGGTTAGGCAGTGTTATTTTCCGTGTGGAATTCCTCAGTAGCAGCCCGGAGTTTGGATTTGAGGTCGGTTGATGACAATAGGCTCGCCCCCTATTACATGGGACTTAAACATAACGGCAAAATGAGGGTTACTATACACCTCTGCCCAACCCTTCGGGGAATACAGCCGTAATGTTATGTTATATTAAATAATGCAATCAAATACAAAATACAATTTTCCTTTAAGGCCTGACTAGACGAACCATAAAAAAGTTTCTGTACATATTAAATAAATAAATAACGTTATTAAATCCACAACATTTATATCCCTTGGATTTCGTGAATAAATATTATTTTCCCATTGCGAACATTAAGCCGGGGGAATAATCCTGTTTTTAAAGAATTCCCCACTTAAAGGATTTAAAATTAATCGATTGTGACCCATACGCCCGTGAAGACACAGACATGCATACTAATTGAGATAATCCCATTGAATTAAAAAATCGGTAGGTACTGAATAGTCAAAAGGGTAGATGTCTAATGCAGCGTTCACACCTAGCCTACGAACGGGGTTCGATACCGCTACAAACCGGATTTGTTCTACACATATTATACAAAGTTTGGTCAAATGCAAGAAATGACGTTTGTTCGTTGGCCTTCGTAAACTAGGTGTGTACGCTGCATAATGCGAATTAAGTTTAATTTAAATTGCATTGTGTTTAGCAACTAATCAAAGTTCCAAACAGAATTTTAATCTGATTATTAAACCAAACGATACGTTTTTTTAATAAATTCAGTTCACAAAACTATCAAAAAGGACGGGCTATAAAGAAAAGTTAAGCACTTGCGACATTTTACGAAAGATCCACCACTAAATTCTTACAGCAATAAAATGCAGTGACGCAAGAAGTAAAACATTGAATGTAGAAACATTCGACAACTCTCCAACCCCTACGGTAGGTCGCGGTTTCGTCCTACGAGGTTCATTGACTACCGAAGAACCCCTGTTAAATCCCTTCACACAATATTGAACTCTATCATTAAAAAAGTTGAGCTTATTTTACAATGTCGACCAAAATCTGGTAGCTTTCTACTGCAAGCTGAAGATAAGCCGGCGGATTAGTTCAGCGGAACGGAAAAAAAAGAATAAAAAAAGTATAAACTTCAGCCCTGATTGAGTTCATTCTTTTTAATGTATGGGGTTTGACAACCCTGCCGCGTATATCCCTAGATAAACATGAATAAAGAATTCGCGTTATAAGATTAAAACGAATCCAGTTGACGCTTTTGTGTAGAATTCTGTTTCGATATGAATATAACATTATTTATTACTATTATATATACTTTTTTATGCCTTCCTTTACTATCCCACTGCTGGGCTAAGGCCTCCCCGAGTCCTTCCATATAGTATTTTCCTGCACCACATGAAATGAGCACTCGTAGTCCAAAAAAGAAAAAAAAAGAATTAAATTAATTATTAAATTAAAAAGAAAAATGTAATTTTGTCATAATTATACGCATTAAAAAATATGTAACGATATCTGTACTAACGCAACTCGTCACGAGTTCGAGCCTAAGACTTAGTGCACACGGGCCAGCCACAAAACGTCGCCACCGAGTTGCGGACTACAGTTTTTGAACATTTTATATGAAATCACCGCACACGGATAACGCCGGGGTCGCTACATGCCACGATATAAGATATACGAAAACTGTAGTCCGCAGCTCAGTGGCGGCGTTTTGTGGCTGTAGAGTGTGGCCCGTGTGCGTCCTCCCTTAGATTTTCCGGTTAAAAAAAATAATATGATAAAGCACAAACACACGAGATACGCTCGACCTTGTACACACACAGACACCTGTCCACATGACTCGTGTAGGCTGTATTGTAAATAAAAACTGATTGTAAAAGGGACTGCCGCGAGAAAATCCTGAAAAAGGCCCGCACGTGGCAATCCCGGATACTGGGATTTCGCCTATCCCACCTTACCTTAATCCCGCACCCCGGGAAAACATACAAATATGTGTGGGTTTGTTTGCTTTTATATGTACACGTGGCATTTACAAATAAAGAGTGATGTATTATTTTTAGACTAATAAAGCTCAGCTGCGATATTGTGTAAATTATATCAATATTTGTTTGAAACAATTAATTTTTGCGTTGGTCAGGGGGTGATAGTAATATAATTATGAAGTTACTGTGAACTACAACTGTCTAGGGAGACAAAGTATGACCCGTCGCCCAACTAGTTACAGGCCCGAGGAGGCGGCGCGCTGTGTTCCGCGCGCGCCTCTCAAGAGGACGTGGGGCAAGGCCTCGCACAAGGAGAGGTCCGCCAGCGCTTGGCGGACCGAGACCTGCCGGGGTTGCGGTGCCTGCTTTTGCGAATACCGCGACCCTGGCCAACGGTCAGGAGGAGGAACATCGTGGGTTTTTAGCTAGTGAGAGTCCAGCATAACCCTTCACCTTACCCGGGCGAGGGGTATCCATGAGGGAGACAAAATATATAACTTCTAATACACTGAAGCTTTCATTGATTCCTACATGATATCTTATCTACTCCCTACGTCCATTACATTATTGTACATGCATGAAACATAGACATGGGTCGGATTAGGTAAAAACGATACCTAATCCTAGTATTTAAATATACCTAATTCATTTACCTAATCCGAATATTTATTAGACATGGGTCGGATTACGTAAAAAAGGTACCTAATCCACGTAATCCTAGTATTTAAAAATATCTAATTTTTAAATACTAGGATTATTCAATATAGCCACTAGCCTGTTACCAATATATTTATGCCTCACGCCTAGAAACATATGCAACACAGAACTTGCAGTGATTACACCAGCTTCTGTCGCCAAAATCCTTGCACATTTAATAAGTACCTTAATTTCGCATTCTTTCAAATCCAAAGCTAAATCTTCATACTTAGCGCAACTGCGTCACATATTATTACGTACGGGCACCACTTGGCGCGGTCCGTCGAGGATAATCCCGTCTTCTGTCTCGCTCGTACCCGCAGATGTCCCGTGCAAATCCTCGCCTCGTCCCTCTCTAATCCCTTATTTGAATCTTATCAGATCTCAGGAGATACACCGGTAGTGGTAGCCATGTGTGTGTAGTGGGTTTATCCCCTAGGGTTGTCGAAGAAACTTCATTCGGAGCTTAATCTTCTTCAGAATAGTTGGTTCTTAATCTTTCAGATTTTATGTCACACGCGTTTCTGTTGCTATTATATTTTTATATCACGGGATTTTTTTATTTACTTATTAATAATTAAAAGTACATGCCTGAATAAAAAATACACTCAAAATCAAAGTTGTAGTGGTAAACTATTTGACTTTGATCTAACTGTTCTTCATTCGGTAATGACTTCGTGACATGTTTAAATTTGACAGTCATTGCTTAGAGTTCTGTCTATAGTCTACAAAGAAACTGTATTTAGACTACTATAATATTCCATCCTAGTTGTTACACACGTGCAAAATAATACCTACATAATAAAATCAGCACATCCCTGAAGTCGGAGCATGCATTAAAGGTGCGTCCACACTGAATCCGCGATTAATGGGCTTTGAATGTGCGATTGAAGCAAAATTTATGTATCTGCAACCCGTCACCAGATTACCGCGACACCAGAATGGAGATATGAACAGCTGCTTTGATCTGTCTTCAAATGATCCCAGTAATAGCTGAACAGGGATTTTCTAATATAGATATCCTGAATTAGTGTTCCTTCTAGTACTTACGTACTTACATTAGAATAGGTAAATTTATATGGGCGTAACTGCCAAGTTAATTTTACCGGTTCACGTAGTCACTTTAAATCTGAAAAGTTATTGGCGGTCTTTTTTATTCTTTGTTGTATAAACGCATTTATTGCTGTCAATATTATTGTCTAGGTAATGACATTTAAATTAGGTAGGTATTATAATTTATTTATTCTACAGCACATAAAATTGACTAGCGGCCATATTTTAAAGGAAGCTCGAGAATTAAAGGTTTATTTCTTGCGACTCTAATAAGATAATATTACTAACCCTTTGTAGGGATTAAGATTTTGTTAAGGGCGCCGTCTCTAAGCCCTGCCAGACGGGGTCCCGCGATTAGGGTGAACGAGGCCTTTGCCGCTCACTTCTATGGTTTTTACGATGCCCTAAACAATGAGAGGAATTGTCCCAAAAACATATTTTGATTTAGTGATGTTAATGAAATTATTATGCTGCGGATGATGTAGTAGACAATTGTTTCATAGGTTATAATGTCAGTGTTTTACCAACACATTAAATGTAGAAGTATTTTAAAACAATGACGTAACGCACACGACAAAAGGATCGCACTTGGCCGTTCCCCGAAGCACGGCGGGCAGCATCACCGGAGTGGCAATCCGCGCCTCGGCCCGTAAGCCTAATCTTGACAAATGGTCCAGATCATCCGTTACCAAAGCCTACAGCGGCCGCGCTTATTTGTCCACACGACTCCACCGCCACGATTTTTTATCGATTGATCAGAGGCTCAGCTGATTGCCTCTCTCTGTTGTTGCCGACGGATTAATTCACACATGGAAACCTTCCTGTGTAGTTACGTGTTTATACGCGGACGTATGTATGTAGTGACGGCTTTAAAACCAAATTAAAGTCAGACACAAAAGAATAATCGTAAAGGATTTGCATTATGATACGCACACATTGAAATGTTATGTGTAATGTAAGCACAAGCCGTTTATCGTTCGATTTTCAAACTGAATTTGACAAACGATTTACAACTTTATGTCTTAGGGAAATGAACTTGATAAACTTTAATCGACAGTTAACAAACTAAGCTACGACATGCTAAATACTAAAGTATCCTTAATTGGCCATCTGCGAGTAGAACAAAAGTTTTTTTTTAGTTTTTTCTGTATCTATGGAGGGTCAGAAACAAATCTCACAGGCAGAAAATATCAGACTCGTATGCTCTACAAATATTCGTTCAGTTTAAAATTCGAACTCGCAATCCTCATTGCAGACAGCCAAGCGCTTAGCCAGTGCGCTAATCAGTAGTATAACTAGTAAATTAATTTATTTTTAAGGCGAATGTTAGTGTAAACGCCGCGCTGGTAGAGAACGCCCTAGTAGGACATACATCAATGTTATTGGTGAAGTTATTCACAAAGTTCATGTGGCGTTCTATAGTTTCTGCCTATCCTCATGGGGAAAAGGCATGAGTTTATGAATGTATGTATAATTAATAAAAAAACTTCAGCGCTACACCCAAAAAACTACGACCAAATCTTTTTACGATTATCATTTGCGGACTCCACTTCCAATACTCTCATAGTAGCTAGCTCATTGTGGAACCGGTCCCTAACTGGCTGTTTGTGTGCGTTAAGCCGAGTGCATGCCTCAAATTGGGCTGAAGTACAGGAGATTATCTCAAGATGATTGATGGAGGAGGCACCCTCCCCTCGCTTCCCCGCGCCTTCCTCTCGCATCTGATAACCAGTCCGTTGCATTGATATGATTGGGTAATGTAATCCTCCGTGTAATTAGGTAAAAGTTAATCGTAATACAGTGATTATGAAGGTACAGATTAGTTTTGTACAGGAAGGATTTAATAAGTACTTCATATTGTCGATACTATTTGATGCTATTAAAAAAGCTCCCGTTAAAAGTACAGTAGAATCTCACTAATCTGGCACTTCAATATACCGATACGTCCAATAATCCGGCAACCTCCGACCGCGTACATACATACATTATATTCTCTTAATGAAATACTTTATTTTATTTATTATGATTTTTTCTCTATAATCCAGTAATCCGAACATTCCAATAATCCGGCACCCTCTGGTTTTTAATAGTGCCGGATTAGTGAGATTCTACTGTACTTTTCAAATTCTGCTTTTGAAACTACGCAATGAATTGTACTGTAAACCTAAACCCATTGTTTTAATTAATAGCCAACCAAACAACAAAAATCACACGTAAAATTTCGAACAAACAGTGCGCAAATCCGACTTTTTGTCCGTCCATTCACAGTAATAAAAATAAACGGATTTAACAAGTAAAATCGGGTCTGAACCGGTCCGAACTAGTATTCGCTGGAAAATCCTAGTTTCTAACAAAGACCTGAGGAGCTCCGACACGTAGAAAGCTAGCTAAGTAGAACATACATATAGAGCTAAGTATTCGTGATCCGGATCAGGGAGATTAGGTGGCAGCGGCCGGCCACGGTCCGGGATACATCTCCTACCGGATTACTGAAATCCGGATTTCGTTGAATAACTTGCCGGGGATTTGTGACGTAATTTATATCTATATAATGGAGTTTTCTTGTGTGGTAGTAATCTGCGTTTTTGATAGCGTTTGCGTTTATGACAGTACGTGAAAATTGGGTAGGTATAAATATTAGTTTTCTTTTTAAATCTCTTGTATTTTTCATTTCACTTCCATTATTTTACGATACGATGTTCGATACATTTATTATCAACAACACTCGAAAACCGAACTAATGTAAATCCCAAACATTTCCATTTTAAATTAAATAAATAATCAATAAAAATACAGCATAAATATTTGAGATTATAGCGTATATTAATACTACGAAATGTAAATAATAGTTTTATAGTCTAAGAGACCGTAAATTCCAAGGTGATGACCACCTGGAGATTATCGACAGTCGCTATAATATCGATCGTTTACATAATTGTACGGCCACTGGTGTTTACGACTACTGTATAAGTACATGATAGACCAGTTTTGGGAAAGGCAGACTACACAGTTATGACTTTTTTAAACTTTAGGCGTAAAATCTACCTACAGTTTTATCTATACTGGCTATCTGGACTTTAGGGGTAGAATCGTTGTAAATTGTTTCGATCACTTATCGATCAATTGTATTTTTAACAGACTTCCAAAAATGAGGAGGTTCTCAATTCGACTGTATGTTTTTTTTTGTATGTTTGTTCCGCGATATCTTTGCTAATTGTGAACTGATTTTAATGATTCTTTTTTTGTTTGAAAGAGTATTCTTTCGAAGTGGTCCCATTTAAATTTGGTGAAGATCTGATGAAGAACTTCGGAGATAGACGATTTGAAGTCGGTTTTATTTTTGTTAAAAAGTGATTATTATCTACTATTTGTCAAGGAGCTATATATACTATTAACTGTAAGCCTAGGCGTATACGGCTCAGAAGCAGGCCGCGAAGACAACACAGTATAGCCACAGATTTACAATCCAAACAGTTGGGCAACCCTTTTGATGTCGAGCGATGCCAGCGCACGTGTAGGCGTTGCTCAACTCTATGGATTGTAAAACTGTGACCGACGTATGTTGCCTGCGTGACCTGCGCCTTTACGCCTAGGTTAAGTGCGACACCGTAACACTGTTGTCCCAGTAACATTATAAAATAGAGAAAAAAAAATCATCAATCATCATCATCCCCTATCATCGATCTATATAAATGAGTTTTTCCAAATAAACTAGCCACAATGTATTCTGTTTGTTTTTATTGATTTATTTATGAAATAACATTTCTTTTTACGGTTTCTTCTGCTAGTTTACACCGGAAACCTTTACTGCAAGCCTGCATGGGTACGTGAAAATTCACTTTACTTCCTAATAGGCTTGATCTTATAAACACCGTGTTCAAGGTACATGTTGGTCAAGAAGCGTTTTACATCGTCAGTTTATGTTAAAAACGTACCTATTATGGGCTATTATTATATGATATTTAGATTATAAAAAGACCAATTATATTTATACATAACATAACATACATAACATCACGCCTTGTACTCCCCGAAGGGTTAGGCAGAAGTGTTTTCAGTACACCCTCGTTTCGCCAGTTATGTTTAAGTCCCATGTAATAAGGAGCGAGCCTATTGCCATCAACCGGGCACATATCCAAAATCCGGGCTGCTACTGAGGATTTCCATACGGAAAAACCCAATAACACTTTGCCCGACCTAGAGATCGAACCCTAGATCTCTCGATCAACAGTCGCGCCTGCCACCACTAGACCAACGAGGCAGTTATTATATTTATTTTAACATTATATGAAATGGATGAGGATTTTTTTTCGTTGTGGCATCTATTGTTTATTTGTTGTCCTTAAAATTTCAGATCAAACTTCAAAAAATTGTAGGATCTTCATAATGGGTACCTAAAAATCGTTACTATTTATATCTAACATAAAATAAAAGAAATCTAATGTCCACAACAGCACTTCTCGTGTGCTCACTCCTATAGAAAACAATATAAGCGTAGGGTGTACACATACACACGTATACGCGGATCAGTCCTAAGCCGGATTACGCGGCCGCCGGATCTGGATGTACGAGGTACCTCGAGTCCTCGAGGTCGACAATATTATGGATTTTGAATATGGAAAATGTACGTTGGGAATCTTTTGAATTTATCGTTTTGTGGTTTTACTAGTGGGGACAGATTGAATTGAGTTAATTTTCACACCCGTTTCCTTTGTAAGTTTAAACAGGATTTAAGAGCTTTTAACTTAAAATAATGATGTTTTATACAAGCAATTTATTTATATTATTACGATTAAAAAATATCGATAAAAGGCGGAAGAATTGCAATAGGTACCTGGAACAGTAAATCTTTGTTAAAAACAGGGAAACGGTGAAGTTCCGACTATAAAAAGTTCATAAAACACTTATCATTTTATACAGACACTAAGAACTGATACTTTCACACGATTAACAAGATATTTATTATCAAACCAGATTTAATTATACAATATCCATATTTATAACGGACAAAAACTCACTTAACACAGCAAAGGAAATGAAAACCGGAACATAAATCAATACAGATACAATTCAAGCCAAGTTTTTTTGTAAATATAGATTTATTTGAATTAATAATATTAACATAATTATCCATACTAAGTGGGTACCTACAGCATAACACCTGTGTGTGACGTAACGTCGTAAAATATATTGTAGGTAGGTCTAGTGGTGGCAAGCGCGACTGTTGATCGTGAGGTCCTGGGTTCGATCCCCAGGTCGGGCAAAACGTTATTGGGTTTTTCCGTGTGCAATTCCTTAGTAGCAGCCCGGTGTTTGGATTTGTGCCCGGTTGATGGCAATAGGCTCGCCCCTACATGGGACTTAAACATAATGGCGAAATGAAGGTGTTACTATACACCTCTGCCCAACCCTTCGACGAATACAGGCGTGATGTTATGTTCCTTTTTTTTAAGTATATAATTTTTTTGTTACTTAAGTTAGCTGAATTATTTAAACTTTTTTTCTAAAGCTTCTTATTTTTACATAAGGTATAATAATGATTTACCTAAGTACCTACTCAGGTAAATGTTCTTCCTGCATGTGTTGTTTATCTGATTCTTAATATAAAACAAAGTGCAAATGTTTTTTAGTATGTCGGTCAAGGTCAAAAACGATTTGAGGGTCGCCCTCGAATAGGGGTGCCGGGCGCCGAGCGGAAGAGAAGCTACTCTATGCATCTACCATAATATTATAATATACAAACGCAGAATTAAAAAACTTTATTTCAATTAATGGACTTCTATAATAATTATTGAGATTCTGGGTATAATTGTGAAGTATGTCGGTCAATGATTTCATGACATTTAATTATGTCAATCGTTTGGCTTCCTATTTACTTTTGTAAATGTGAGAACTTTGTGGACCTGCATCTATAAATTTGTAAATTGCTATCATTCATATTGTTTTTTTTTATTTTATTTTATTCATTGGTCTGTGGTCAGGACTTCATTGTTCTCTCATTATCCTAAATCATTGTACTGTATCCACTGAAATTGTTAAAGATATTATTTTTAAAAGAGTAACCATGGAGTTTCTTGACGGCTCTTCTCCATAGGAAACGACTAATTGGAACCGTGCATCTAAATTCGACTTTTCATAAGCACCTGTATTGGTTTATGTGAAATTTATTTTTTTGATTTGATTTGAATGTTATAAAGCTTTTTTAGAGGTCACGTTTAAATAGGGATGCCCGACGCGGCACAAATGTCGGACGCTCTACCTTTCTACACAGATGCATAAATCTAGATGTGACATTCATTTTTTTAATCGGTTTTTATTAGCTTCGCTTCGTATTTGTTTGTTTGATTCAAATCTTGCGACAGATTTTTCAACTACTTCTGGTTAACCGATTCATCTGAAACTTCGCACACAAATTCAATTCTCATGTCAATACAACATTACAATAATTTCAACCGTCAATCTTTAAATCCTGATGCTGCAGGGGTACTGCAAGGTAAAATAATTTAGCTTAAAAGATTTTTTAAGGGATTATTATTAAGGCTATTCTATGATAGTTATCAATTGGAATCTGGGACAGTAATAATAATCACAATACCGAATGGTTGCTAAGCTAAATCTGAATTACGGCAAAATCCAATTGTATTTAATTAAATTTGACTCTTATCGCTTTAAAATTACGTTATATTTTGTTTATCATTCATCGACACAGTCATCTGTGGTAAAATGATTTATAATTAGAATTTTAAATACCAATAACAACAATACTCTCATGTTGATATGGAAAGATTAAAATTATATGACCTTATCGACTGTGTTGAACATGTGCAATTTAAAAATATACGTTTATGGATTCCTAATACCCCTTTTAACCTTTTTCGTGGTGTGTATTAGGAATGGGTTCACCGTAACTGCCTCCTTGGCAAACGCGACTGCTGATCGTGTGTTCCTGCGTTCGATCCCCAGGTCGGGCAAAGTATTATTAGGTTTTTCCGTGTGAAATTCCTCAGTAGCAGCCCAGAGTTTGGATTTGTGCCCGGTTGATGGCAATACGCTCGCTCCGTATTACATGGGACTTAAAGATAACGGCGAAATGAGAGTGTTACTACACACCTCTGCCTAAACCTTCGGGGAATACAGGCGTGATGTTATGTTATGTTTATCGTAATAGTGTAACAACAGGAATTATATAAAGGTACAACGCATTTAGCACAACAAATCATGAAAGCCAACGACGTTGAAATAAATAGACCGCTATCTCGTACAGGCAACATGTGCCAAATGCATTGATGCAATAAGGTTCAAATTACCACTTGACAGCTGTCAATTTCTATAGCATAGTGGTTCCGGAACCACAACTTGTTAGTACAATGTTGTTCTTCTAAACAGCGCATCTAGTACGTAAGTAGATATTATATCAATGTTAAATTCTGATAAAATTTTACTATTTTATAGTGACCAAACATGAAAGAAGAGTTTTCTAAAAGAAAATATGTATCTATCTTTACATAGTATAAAACAAAGTCGCTTCCGCTGTCTGTCCCTATGTATGCTTAGATCTTTAAAACTACGCAACGTATTTTGATGCGGTTTTTTTAATAGATAGAGTTTTTTAAGAGGAAAGTTTATATGCCCCACATTAGTATCTACATTGCACCTGTGCGAAGCCGGGCGTGTCGCTAGTTGAAAATAAAAAAAGACTGTAACACCGAACTTCGGTATCAATAATTTCCACTACGAAAGAGTAAAAAATTCGCCCTCACACACAAAAGAAAACAATACGTAAGTCGAACATTAAATCGATAACACGTACACACACTGGCGCACTCGGATCGCGCTGATCCGGATCATCCCGGACGGATCAGCCTCGTGTCGCCCGGAGATAAAGCCGCTACCCCGCGTGTGTACCGGCCCTAATAATACGTGTCACACCGACGACGACGATGCTACATCACGATGACAGTTATGAATTTGTTTTTTTTTGTGTTTATTACCAACTATACTGATTTGGATAGACTTTGGATTGTTGATACTTTATCGATAAAAAATCGCAAATCAAGCTCTAATTTCAATCTCTTTAACAGTTGAGTAAATGATTGGGCGATTGTGTGTTGGAAAATTTTGTATCTGCCATAGTTTTAAAACAGTCGATTCAGTCGATAGAGCAGTTATATAACATAACATCACGCCCGTATTTCCCGAAGGGTTGAGCAGAGGTGTATAGTAACACCCTCATTTTGTCGTTATGTTTAAGTCCCAAGTAAAAGGGACTGCTACTGAGGAATACCACACGGAAAACCCAATAACACTTTGCCCGACCTGGGAATCGAACCCAGGACCTCACGTATAGCAGTCGCGCTTGCCACCACTTGACCAATGAGGCAGTTGGAGGAGAGCAATTAATTTTCCTTTATAAATAAATTGTATGCCTAAACCCCACTAGTATTGCAAGAAAAAAAAAACACTAGCTTTTATGTAACATCCTAGACTTTGGCTCGCTCCGTGTGAAACCTCTTCCGTTTTGTGGACCTCGAGTATCAGTGTACCTATTTGTGGATTTTATTAGGTTTAAACCACATTCGAACAATACCTAGTAGTCGATAACTATAATAGGTATGTCCCTTATCATTGAGTGTATAATAGGTAGCTACGATTATGATAGCGAAGGGTAGGTAGGTGGACGGAAATACCTATTTTTGAAGGAATTTGTATGTGTCTTTTGTGGATAGTAAGAAGAAAACGTGTTTTGTATATAAAAGCACACAGGTACTTGTACTAGAGAGAAAGAGACAAAAGATTTAATTCGGAATTGGCAGAAAGCTTCCAAAGGACAAAATCATGTAATTCCTTCATACCTCGTGATGTACTGCTGACATAAATGTAGATTAACCCTGTAGGGGAGGATACATTTGGATTCAATAAAAAAATATTACAAGAAGTAAACATGTGCACTTAAGGTGATGCATTTTAGCGCCCCGTGTTAAATGACCGCGCGGCGAACGATAGCCGCGCAATTCGCTCGGGGTGCTAAAATGCCGCACGTAAAGAACACATGTTTACTTCCTGTAATTTTTTTTATAGATTTCAAAATCCCTTCCAGGGATAATCTATGTCAGCAGTACATCACGAGGTTTGAAAGAATTACATGATTTCGTTTACACCCTATATTATGAATGAAGGCAATGTTATTATCGGCGTTTCATAAATTTGTAATATACATGTGGTTACATACAGTATATCTTTATATACATAATTCGACTGTACGTGTGTATGTCACTGAACTCCTCCTAAACGGCTGGACCGATTTGAATGATTTTTTTTGTATGCGTTTGGGTGGCGCCCTGGATGGTTTAGATTCACAATTGGACCCGGTAGGTGGCGCTGCTGTCGATGTGTCACCAAATTTTTAGGGCAGGACGACGTCTGCCAGATCCGCTAGTATTAAATAAATTTTAACGTGATAACCTACGCGTTATATCCGAACGTGACTTTAAGCTAATATCGATAGTGCTTGAAATTCTGCTGACCTGATAGGTAAGTGGTCGTGATGATACATACATGTGGTTTCACTACAATTCATTTTTGGCCATGTCTTTCTCGGAATCAATATTGATTATAATCGTTACAGTTTTTTTTAATTTCAGGCGGATGGCCCTTCTTTAATCTGATCGTCAATTTATATTAAATCTATAAAGTGTAAAAATAAATATTGAATGAAGATAACATCTATTAGATACCCAGCTTATGACGATATCCAAATATTATTACTTAATAGCCGATATTCTGCGATAAACTTAGCCGTAATAGGATATTTGCATTTAAATTTTAGAAACATACCGTTCATTTTAGCTATAAAACCATGCTTAGAACATACGCTAAGTCTTACATATAAAATAAAAGATTATAATAAGGTAGGATAATAAAAAATATAAATCGGCTTATCTATATAAAACTGGCTTATTCGTGTAAAGTAGGGTCAACAACGATATTTCAAAATTATTTTAATTATATTTTACGTTTTTCATAGAGTCGTTTCCAGAGTTCTATTGGCATTATAGGAATTGATTAAAGATTCCTATACTAATACCCCTTGGGAATAAATAAATAAGCATGCACAAGCCATCTTGATTGCATTCAAATAAGCCGTTTTATTAGCTAAAATATTTGTGTGCAATAATAATATTTTTATTGGGGCACATTTTGCATAATACCTTTCGCGGAATGAACAAGATGGGAGAAATACTAAAGAAAGACTAAAGCACGAAAGATAATTAGTCGATTGATAGTTTTATTAATTGATATAATAATATATTCTATCGTAAAAACCGTAAAACAATGCTACACTGACCTTACAAAGTCTAAAAATATTTATTGTTCGGCCTAGCTGTACATTTCCAATAAAATCGTCATTAAAAATCAAAGTGTTTCCAACCAGATCTAATCTTCTGACCGTACGCAGGTACGATTTGACAAAAAGATATATCTTCAACGTCGGGCGTAATCCGTCGGCCATTGTGCAATCGCTAATCGGCGCGGATCGGCGGCGCGCGGGCCGATTCGAAATTAATAATGATTTATAACGCCCGATTAGTGGCATTAGGTATTAACTCACCGGGCGATTGGCGGGACAAGCTCGCTTCTACTAACGTTACTTATAATATCTTCTTATAAATATCTCTCGTTTTGTTTGCGCAATAGAGAATACAATTTTATTTGATTTGTGTGCTTATTTTTTTTATAACTTCAGCTTCTATTAATGTTAATACGGTATCTTTACATGTTTAATAAAGAATAATGATATTTTCAGGAAGGACAAGGTTAAGTGAAGTAAAAAAAATACAAAATAATGTGTTTAGCTAATACCGAAATTTATGAATTCTAAAACTTCAAGGATAAAAATATTTTTCAAATATTGGAAAATTATTCACAATAAATCTTTAATGTAATTCTAATACTGTATATTATGTGTTTAATTTATCTTATTACTTACACGCAAAGGAAAATATCTAAGCACGGAACACACTGTATTTGTGATATGTGCCCATTGCGTGTGCAGTTCAGCTTATGCTTTGAGCGCGCCTTACGGCAGACGGGATGTCCCGGATTAGATTTAAGGGGTAAAAGAACTAGAAAGGGATGGAGCAAAAAGGATTTCTATTAAAAGACAAGGACAGAAGACGGGAGATTTAGAGATTATGATTTATAAAGAGGAGAATGAATGGAAAATTATTACGTGGGGTATGAACGTCGAGTATTTGTCCGGTGTATGGGAAGTTGATGGAGCCGCGTCGGCTTGGGTTACATGCGCAATGCCGCACCAAACTGCTCGTGAAATTAGCTGCACGGATTTAGGGGTCGTATTCATTAACTAAAGCATTATTTGCTATCCTTACTTATTATAGTACTTATAGGTACATTATATTACAGTGGTAATTTATTTTCAAAATTGCAATAGTACGATGTATGTATCTATTGCTAAAATATTATTATCAGCAGTAGATAAATGATCTGAATTATCGGTCATTTCCTTTTACCTTTTTGATTAACTTCTAAAATACCTACTAACATGTAAGTAGGTGCATTTATAATAGAAATAAAATAATTTCTCAACCTGATTTTTTCTAATAACCAGAGTGATGTTACCAAAATTATAATCTGATACTTGTTTACTTTTGTTCGTGGCTAATAACCAACCGCGCGGATCATTCGATTTGCGAGAGTAAGCTGCACTTGCCGCTGTCAGTCCGTGGATAGGTGACGGTTCATTACGACCCCTCCGTGCCTCGGAGAGCATGTTAAACAGTCGGTTCGGAGTGTCATACGAATACCTATGGCAGTCGTTACGAGAAGTCAGAAGCCCAAAATCTGACAACTGGTCTAACCTTAGGATATCGGCGTTGCCCAGAAACTGGGTTGCGGAGGTCTGATGGCAGTCGCTCCGTGTAAAATACTGGTATGCAGCCGCATCTGGTTACCTATACTGGAAGCTGACCCTAACATATTTGGGAAAAGGCTAGCTAGAACACTTGTTTACTTTTGTAAACTTTCAAATAACAAATATCAAATAGGTAACTCGTTAGAAACTTTTCAATAAACATGGACGTGTTTTATTAGCACATAAAAATATTGAAATCACTAACGCGTTACCTGCGGACGTTTGATTTAACGACCGAAAGATATCGGGGAATCAATTATGGCGTCAGATTGACTAGGACTAACACCGTTCAGATGAACCGTATACAAAGGGGCCGAAGATCTGCGCGTGACTACGAATAATACACTCGTACTTGTTTTAGAAGCCGTTTGAAAGACGTTTGGGCTTTCTCTGAGACAAAGATTGGACGAAATCATTTAATTTTGGACTACCATCTTGTTCGCAGTTTATGCTTAAGTTAACTGTGCGCATCAGCTGTGCAACCTACCTTTAATTGGTGTAAATGATACAGACATTTGGTTGAGTCAGAGCTTATTATAAAGGTGGCACAATTTGGCTCTATTTTTTTGTTATAATTAATATGTATTTCTAGACTTAGCCACATTATTTTAAAATTGTTGTATGTGCAGAATGAGCTGATTTATGTGCACTATCGTATAAATGTATAACAACTGTAATGAAAAACAATAAAGGCTACTTTACTTTACTTTTACTGTCACGTTCGGTAGGGCCGATCGGTTGGTTCCCTACAAATCGGCATGTCAATATAGGCAAGCTTAGACGACTTTAGACGATATTCACTTGCCGGTTGGTAGGGACCCTTCTGCGGTGCATGCTTTTGCGAATCCCGCGACCCGGCCGAACGGTCAAGAAAAGGAACACCGTCGGTTTTTAGCCGGTAAGAGTCCGGCAGACCCCTCGCCTTCCGCGGGTGAGGGACATCCATGAGGATTATACAACGATAAAAAAATAAAATAAAAAAGTGACCCTACTGACCGTATGCCAAATTGTCTCGTTCGTAGACACCTTTAGTCACTATGTCCCTACCCAATGTGAGGCCAGGTCTAGAGTGGTTTAACGGACTTTTTTTTTTTAATTGTGTGTATCTCTTTTATTTATCGCAAATGATGAAAGTAATGCCACAATGACCTAAATGTGAGTAAGGGTGAGTAGTGAGTAGAGTTAAAAATTATAGAATCACTTATAGGCCATTGTGGCTCTATTACTTTCATCATTTACGAAAATAAAAGAAATCCGTTAGGTCCTCATGGTCTCATTTATGAGTAAGGCCTCTTGTTCGTGGTGACGTGTTTAGATCCGGTGAAATCATTACGCCTACGTAAGAAGAACGGCGGTGCACATGCTAATTTATAGGTATGTACCCTTTGTCTACCCAACTGAACTATACGGATCTACGTCTGGCAAAAATCTTATCCGGACATAGACACGTCGTGTAACAAAGATACATATAAACTAGTACACCGTCGTTGTTCTTTCGTAGTCCGGTGATTTTGCCGGATCTAAACACTTCATTGTGGACAAGAGGCCTACTTCTGCCGATATTTTATTTAGTACCTAGTTACTTCGTAATAAAGACCAGAACAAAGGTGGAAATCGATCGGAAAATTCAAAATATCCACAACTTAGAGAATACGAAATCATCTCTTAAAGAAACTGCATGCATAGTCTGGCTCTATACAGATAAAGTGGTGTACTCACCAGTAATACCTTTATTCAGCAGATTGTTAAAGGCCTCCTTCTTGGGCGAGAGGTGGGGGGTGTGCGGGGTGTGCTGGATTCGCTCGTGGTGCACCGGTGCCGAGGGAGGGCGGGGCACCGCGCGCTCCTCCGGCGAGCGGCGCGGGGG
Organism: Amphipyra berbera; assembly: GCA_910594945.2. Classification (NCBI taxonomy): domain Eukaryota; kingdom Metazoa; phylum Arthropoda; class Insecta; order Lepidoptera; family Noctuidae; genus Amphipyra; species Amphipyra berbera. The sequence continues at coordinate 7,507,737 of OU343122.1, read as the reverse complement.
CGTCTTGCTGCGCCTGAGTTCCGCTGACAGATTCTACGAAAGAAAAGTGTAGGTTAGACTTTGCATGCGATAAACGAATAAATATCTAGAAAATTATAATAGGATTGCCAGTGCTTGTGGGAGTGGCTTTTGACTAGCTTCCATTTACGTATAAGCTTGTATAATTAGTTTTTAGAAAACATACAATTGTCAAAAATTCAAGGTTTGTCGTTTTTTTAAATTATTTATTTATTCTTTCACACAAGAGACTTTTAAGCGGATTTAATGCCTTGGGCATTTTCTACCAGTCGACCTTGGGGTGATTCAGAGAGAAAAAAATATTAGTGCAGTTACCTAGTATCTTCAAACACAATCAAAGAAGCAATATTTTTAGATTTCATTTTTATTTTATATCATAATCAGCCCGTTACTGTTCCACTGCTGGGCACAGGCCTCTTCTCACAATGGAAGTGTTTCGGCCTTTATCCAACACACTGGCCTAGTGCAGGTTGGCGGACTAAACACACCATCGAGAACTTTATGGAGCCCTCTTAGGTGTGTAGGATTCCTCACAATGTTTTCCTACAGCATTAACGCAAGTGTTATTCAGATTCTGATACGCACATGAATTCGAAAAGTCTGACGTGCAGGCCGGTATGGAACTTGGACCCATCTACGTGGAATTATCATCCTTGAAGCAATGAAATTCGAATTATATTAATCTGTAATAAGTGTTAAATAAAATCAAAACACGTTCTAAAGTAATCTACAATAATCAAAAATATTTGTGATACCCTATCTACTTTATCTAAGATAACGACTTCTTAGGGGACGATTTATATTATGATAACGATTAAAAAATTTAATCTATCGTTAATCTCGAGGACTCGTTTTAATCCCGTGATAATCCAATGTAAAAAGACGGATGTGATATTTTAAATACGATTTGACATTGTATGTATATTTTACAAGATGTTTATAATAACGTTTTATATTAACCTATACGTTCTTGCAAAATAAGGGGGCTCGTGGCTAATTACCAGCCGCGCGGATCATATTATTTGCTAGGTTAAGCTGCGATTGCCGCGGTCAGTCTGTGGATGGGTGACTGTTCGATACACATCGAGACCCCTCCGTACCTTGGAGAGCACGTTAAATCGCCGGTCCCGGGTGTCAGACGAATACCTATGACAGTCGTTACGGGAAGTCAGAAACCCGAAAGTCTGACAACCGGTCTAACCTTTGGATATCGGCATTGCCCAGTAACTGGGTTGCGGAAATCTGATGGCAGTCGCTCCGTGTAAAATATTAGTATTCAGCCGCATCTGTTTAGACTAGAAGCTAACCCCAACACAGTTGGGAAAAGGCTAGGTAAAACATGGCGTTGCAAAAAACGTCGTTGTAAAATCTAAATTAAACAAATGTACTAAGACCACGGAAGACAGAGACGGATACATAAACTTCCAATCGCAGCTAATTGTTTCAAACCATAATCTATAAAATATTAATATTTAATATGCGTACGCCCAATTAATATAACGGTGTGGATAATTTCAATACAAAAACACGAGCTTATCCATGCTTGTATGGTGTCGTGTCTAGACGAGTCCCCATAGCTTCCATTAAGGTCGAATAATAATGAATAATTCTACAATTTGCGCTGGTACACTTGCATGCATTGGTGCAATATGGTTGCGTATGCGCACAGTGTCTATCGAAGGCAGACGTGCGGGACATTCGAAACGTATTACCCGACGAACGAAGGGAACCGTTGACTTACATTATATTGTGTATTGTATAACTGTACTTTTTTCATGTAAGTATTGTAATTGTACCGTATCAAAGGCATGAACTGATTTTAATGAAGACTGTAACGTCATATTATTCGTCTACGTGTTTGCAAAGAACTTCCATAAACAATTTCATATATAGAGTCGGGGCTTACCAGACTTTTTGTCGAATTTTACCCAAAATCATTCACACACAAAGACAAATATTTCTAAAACGGTAAAAACAACAGAAATAACATAATTTTACACGTTACAAAATCGTGTTAGAAATCGGATTACAAATATGGTCATACTTGTTTGATTAGCACCACTACGACACTCAAGTATACCTTAAAATAGAAACCGTCGCTATTTTTACCTTCGTACTAATAAGACAGAGGAGTCACGACGAGAGGTGACAATTTTTTAATTTACTGCCAATTGTTGAACGTCAATGAAGAGATACGTCATACTCACTTGCGTGGTTGAGAACCACTGGACCGTTCGCAAGTTAGATAAACATCTAATCTGGAAATTCCCGTACTCTAGTCTATATTGTTCGTGATAAAACATTTAGTCCTTGAATTCAAGGATTTAAATTTAAATAAAATAACTTGTTGGTTGACTTTTACTATCTATAAATGCCCTATGATTTTTGGTGGTATAATGTCGTCTAAAACGCGTCAAACCTTCCATCTTTTTTTTAGTTACTTTATTTTTAATTTCTTGTGTTTTTTTCTTTATACTTTAAATAGGTAGGTATACAATAATTTTCATTTTAAATATACATTCCTAATAAAAAATAAAATAAAAAATAATGTGTTCTTTTATTATTATCAAATTCTTCAAAACGTATGGCTTTTTTCATGACAGTTAATTTATTTTTGTCACTCAATAACTATTTCGTCCGTAAGCAGTAGATGAAAGAGTAATTTTGGCGCCAACAAAGTTTTCGACATCAAGTGCAAATAAAATTACAAGTGAACTCACGAGAAAAATAAAGTACACATCTTTATGTATTCTAATCTAAGAAAAGTCGAACCACTTAAGGCGAATCGAGATACAAATTGGACACTTGGCCATTGCGTCAGTCGATACAAAACGTTCATGAGCCGCACTGATTATATTCATTGAATATTGTTACTGAACGCCGGTTTGACCACATAACGGCAAACTCACAACGAATGATAGTGTTTTAATAAGGTTAATGATGTGCAAACATGACATATCTCATCACGTTATAATGTTAAAGTTGACACCAAAAATATCGCCGACGAAAAACAAAATGAGGACGGCGCTTTTAATTGAATTAAGGAATCATCACACCATACCCGAAACTCCATAACAAATGATGTTACAATTCTTGATTCAATAGCAGAATCATTAAACTTAAGAGCTGAGAAGACCGATTGGAGGAGAGATGAAGAGCGAAATGATCTAGTACACTTGGATGCTCCCAACAATAAATTAACCCTTACCAATTCTGAGCAATTTGACGTGCGCAATCAAAGTGCATGTGCAAAATGTGCCGCATGGAGCGAACAAACGCAGGGGCGTGTTGGCCAATAGCACGCACAGTTTGTCCGTCCATAGAATTGTTGATTCGCGCCACAGATACGTCTAATATCGTATTGGAATTTGTGATGTCGTTTGACCCCTGTTAACCCAGATTACGCGCGTCGCCGCCTGATTCGTCCTCGGCGGAGCCTGATTGTGTTGTGACATAAACTGTAATGTATTATGTGTTAACTCTTGCTGCAATCACGGCTAGCACGTACCACAATTACAATGGATATGTTCGCCGAACTTTACAATTTATTTGGAACGATTTGTGTGTGCTGTGGACTTGTTGAGCTTTGTTGGGCGGTTTTGTGCTGGAGAATTGGTACATCTAGAACTAATGGTAGTAGGGGGCATAGGTTTTCTCCTCGTTTTCTCTCACCCCATGAGAATCAGAGTAACAAAGGTCAACTGATTTTCAACCTCCTCTATTTTCCTCTTTTGATAATTTCATTGCGGGTTTGAAGACAGTTTAAAAACGTGCGTCAGTGCTCTGATTTTCGTTGGTGGCCTAAGTAGATGTTGACTTGCAGGAGTTTCAGTTGTGTGTATGCGTGGAAGGCAAAGACATGTCTTAAACATTTTTTATTTATATCATCTATAAATTTCATTGTTAATAATTAGATGTTCGCTTCCGTTAGTTAAAACACGCTCAGGTATTATTAAGAACGATCTATAAATTAAAAAGTTTAATTAGATTTTACTTTTATTGTAATGGTAATAAAAACTATTAAAAACTTTATCTCTAGTTAACAATATCACTCCAGTTTATAGTTCATTTACAAATTTAACTTTCGTTTTATATAAATTTTCCTTTTTTGCGAATAAATTATCTAAAATGTTTGCGTAAGTATTAAAAATTGAGATTCTTACGCACAACGAAATTATAAGGGCCCATTTCCGTTCGGTCCTTCTACGAAATAAGTTGATTAGGTACTTAAACACTAATTTCTTGTTTTCCTAGTAATCGCTGATAATCCTGTTTGTGTTCCCACACTAAATATTGTGTTTATCGTATAGGTATTTGGGGTAACAATATTGACAAATAATGCATTAGTATGCTTAACTTATACCTAATAGTTTTATCTGTATAGTTTTAACTAAGCAAAACAATATCGGGAATCGAACCGATGACCCGTAGCAGAAAGCTATTAGCTTGTTCTTCTTTTCGTGTGGTTAGTGACTAACCTGATGTCAGAGTTTATGCCGCCCATGGGCCTCTGACTTGGCTTCACATGCCGTCGAAAAATATCTCTCAGGCATGCCGGTTTCCTCACGATTTTTTCCTTCACCGTTTTTAAGCAAGTGATAATTATACAATACGCACATGAACCTGAAAAGTCAGAGGTGCGTGCTTTAGGTTCGAACTTGAGGCCTCTGACTTGGCAATCCGACGGTCACACCACTAGGCTATCACTGCTATAAGTAATATAGCTAATCGCTAAACACTGCAGTAAACGTGTCATCAAATTATTCTGATAATAACTATTTTACACTTTTTCGAACTAAACAAAAATCAGCTACCTATTTTAATAAAATCTAGTCAATATTACATACTTACTATGTACATTTCATCACACAAGTAGACATAGGTGACAGTAATATCAGTTATGAGACATCAGATTACAAGTTCGGCAAATATGTAAATCATAATTGTAACAATTGCTCTGTAAACAAAGCTCAACAGATGTCAGCTACTATTTTCATAGATATCCCACAAATACGCCTTATTTATTATTACTTATTTTATGTTGGTCTAGTGGTCGTAAGCGCGAATGCTGAGCATGGTGTCCTGGGTTCAATCCCCAGGTCAGGCAAAATGTTATTTAGTTTTTCCATTAGGAATTTCTCAGTAGCAGCCCGGAGTCTGGATTTGTGCCCGATTAATGGCAATCGGCTCGGCCCCTATTACATGGGACTTAAACATAACTGGCGAGACGAGGACGTATTAAAAAACACTTCTGCCGAACCCTTCGGGGAATGTAAGGCGTGATGATATGTTACGTCGTAGTCTGTTTGCTTGACTGATACCTTTAAAAAGTTTAGCGTCGAGCGAGATAGAAGGCGGCTTGTGGATAGAGGCGGGGCTTGAATAGATATTGTAAAGCGCCATATCGACTTGCAAGTTTTCTTGTGCAAGTTATTGCATGCAAGTGCTCGCTTAGTTCCAGGCCTAGTACGAATTCTGTTGAGTTACTAACGTCAACGTAACGTAAGTGAATATTGAATCGAAAATATTGAAAACTTTATTCATATCTACGTATGATACAAATTGAGGTGCTCGTGGCTAAATAACAACCGCGCCGATCGTACGATTTGCGAGGTTAAGCTGCGCTTGCCGCGGTCAGTCCGTGGATGGGTGACCGTTTGTTACACATCAAGACCCCTCCGTGCCCCGGAGAGCACGTTAAGCCGTCGGTCCCGGGTGTCATACGAATACCTATGACAGTCGTTACGGGTCGTCAGAAGCCCGAAAGTCTGACAAACAGTTTAACCTTAGGATATCGGCATTGCCCAGTTACTGGGTTGTGGAGGTCTGATGGCAGTCGCTCCGTGTAAAATACTGGTATTCAGCCGCATCTGGTTAGACTAGAAGCTGACCCCAAGATAATTGGGAAAAAGGCTAAGAGGAAGTAAGTAAGTATGATACAAATTGTGCACGTCGCAAAAAAATTAATTAAAATGTTATAGGACAGTTGTATTGTCGATTCAAAATTCGCTTACTTTAGCGATACATTTACGATACTATACTTCAAACGTTCGTGCTAGGACTATCGCCTTGCCTGCAGTTGATTAAAACTCTAAGTTAACTTGTTTTATAAAAAGTAGGACTTTGCCAAATAGATCGCCTGTTCCTGCACCCCCTACTGCCTGCCAAGTGACGTGTATTAAGCCTAGCCCTTTCGGACCGGCGCAAGCTACGACGAAACTTGTTATGAGAACGAATTCTACCTAATTTGGAGTTGTAGATTACGAATCTGAAAAAAAACCGGATTTATATCGCTATCCGTACAATCGTTCGACACTGGGCCCGTCCACAAAGCACGTAAAACTGATGAGCTAAACGTGATCTTGTAACCCGCACAATTGTATTGGACTGGCCCGAAAGGGCTAGTCTGACTAAAACTAATCTTGTCTCATAACAATATTTTACAGAAAGATCCAACATCAATTTACCCTAAGAAGACATTACCCATGCTTTCATGTTTTACAATAACAGATTGGACACTGACGACTCCAACAGTCAGGTGTCATATAAGCTAAATTCAGATAAGATATTGTTTTCCCCAGAATCTTTAACAAACCGTATATTGTATTTTATTTAGATAGGTATATTTACATTCCATTAAATAGTATAAGTAGCTGAAATGCCGCATAAAAATTACGCGCCAAAATCACAACACTTATCTGGTATGATGCAAACGCGATAACCACCTCTCATCTAATCTGACGAATACAGAGGCAAGTAAGTGACACACAAACACACAGAAACGACGACAGTACGATAGTAACATTTACCGTGGCATTACCCGTGTTGTCTATAACACACGGCTCTGATTAATTTATGCTCCACTTATTTGTACAAGATAGCGTTTAGAAACCACTTATATTTGTATATCATGTGAGCTTATCTTTTAATTCTTGAGCTGTCAACGCGCGTCGAAAACAGCGACGTGGTTTTTCCTATAGTTTTAAAATCATGTTTAACCTTCAGGAATTGTATGTACGTTCGGAAATGCCCTTCAAATATTTTGTATAAGTCTTTATATTCATTTATTCCGTAATATTTCTAATGATTAAGATACCTACATGACTGAAAATGATGTAAATTTTTGTGTTAAAATTACGTGTAATCACTTAGAGGCTATCCATAATGTATGTACATATATTATATAAAATTTCCACTGTAAACCTAACACTAACAATACATTGAAATATGTAGGTATTTATTGTGTAAAAATAGATAATTGAGACGCAAAATAGTTTAGATAAGAACTCTAACAGTTGAATTATGATCGTGACACACTGATACGCAGAGCAGTCAGCATTGTATGTTTCTTGAACAGATTATAATAAAATAAATTGCGGAGTTAGAGAAGACCCTTTATTTTTTCTTTTATTGTCATGAAATCATCAGTCTGTAAATATCAACTACTGAAAACCATCCTAGGTTTTTTCTGAACTCAAGCCTTCTGCAAACTTTTTTTTTCACTTTTTAGAACATAAAGTATTAAAGCAAGTCTCTATCTTGCGTTTCATTCTTCTTCCATCTTAACGGCACGAGTTAAATGGGAATAGCACATGTCGTGGTGAAAAGATTAGCCAGTCAGCAAGGTTGGTAGCGGAGCTGACGAGCCGGAAGCGACGTACATTAGTTTTGTTACTCGTGGAGGCTCTTTTCATAACATAACAAGATGATTATAATAATCTATTTATGATGAACTAGCTGTGTCCTCACGGCTCCGCCCGTAGCCGTTACTCAGTGATAATGTAGCTTTCTAACGGCAAAAGATCTTTTGAAATCGGTCCAGAAGTTTTTAAGTTTATTCGTCACTTACAAAAATACAAATCTTTCCTCTTTATATATTTTTTTTTTGAATAAACGTTGCCCCACACTAGGATTTCTCCTGTATCGTGGGTGCGTTTACAGACACAAATCTTCACATGCACAAACATCCAGACCCGGAACAACTATCTGTAGGCCATACAAATATTTGTTCCGTGTGGGAATCGAACCCACGACCCGCAGCGCAGAAGCCAATCGCTTAGCCACTGCACCAAACGTGTCGTCAATAATATTAGTATAGAAGTATAGATGACGGTAAGAACATGTTCGTTCTGCCTAGCCTTTTCCCAACTATGTTGGGGTCAGCTTCCAGTCTAACCAGATGCGACTGAATACCAGTATTATACACAGAGCGACTGCCATCAAACTTCCGCAACCCAGTTACTGGGCAGTGCCGATATCCTAAGGTTAGACCGGTTATCAGACTTTCGGGTTTCTGACTTCCCGTAACGACTATCATAGGTATTCGTATGACACCCGGGACCGACGGTTTAAACGTGCTCTCCGAGGCACGGAGGGGTCTCGATGTGTAATGAATGGTCACCTATCCACGAACTGGTTGCGGCAAGCGTAGCTTAACCTTGCTAACCATATGATGCGCGTGGTTGTTAATTAGCCACGAGCTCGACGGTAAGAACAAGTGTGAATAACTAATAATAAAAATAATTCCTATAGTTAAAAAAAAAACGTTTGTTAGCTCCCAAGTTAGCGAACCGCAACAACAGTGAGTATCAACAACCTAATCGGGATTTGTGTTTTTATACGTCGCAGATTTTTATAGTTTACGCCGAAGTTATCTGCTTCTGAGCCAATTTCGTCAGTGTGCCAGTCACTAGAGCCACGGACATGAGCTGACCTCTGATCCGCCATAGAGGATCACAAGATACACCGCGTGATTAGTAACAGAACTACGAACTTATGCTGTACAATATATTTTTCAAAATTGTGTGTCAATTTGCGGGTTTGATATTTTGGAACTGGTTGAGTTGAGTAATTTATTTTTAATTACTGCCAAATTAAGATGGGAAGATTTTTGTAATAATCTCTAATTCTTTAAAGCGTGTTTAATACAAATTCTGTCGGTATACAAAATCGCTTTTTGCCGTTATTTAGAGCTAAATATGGCTAATATACTGTTTAAATGTATGAAAAACTCTGGCTAGATACAACTAGTGTCTTTGTAGTAAGACCATTTTATACAAACAGATGATTTACTTTTACTTTAGGCAAATACATACATAAAACTCACGCCTTTTTCCCATGGGGGTAGGTAGAAACTGTAGAATGCAACATGCTACGATCCTAACATATACTCCTTTCGCTTCATCCATATTCATACATCTTGTCATAAACGCACGCCGGTTGAGAGTACTACGCAAATCTATATCATATTTTTAATTCAACCTCTTCCAAAAATCCAAATATTACGTTTCCTATACGAGACGGCTCATAGAGCAGCGCCCTTAGGCTGTGTTTACACTGACTACCGCACGGGTGCCCGATTTAAGCGCGGCCCTAATCCACACGAGTAGCGGGAACGTTCCCTTATCCCGGGTTTGTTTAGCGATGTCGATTTAAGGATTTGTCGGATTCCTCGCTTGTTCGCTTACGGCCTATGTGTTACGTCACTGTAGTAGTAATGTTAGAAACATACGTCATACACACATTTAAGATTCATGTTTATAGGAATAGTTTCATTGTTGTAGTTAGAGCTGGCTCAGCTGATGATCTTAAAACACGTTTAGATTTCCCAAAACAGGTAATTGCGCTAAAAAATCTGCCACCCTTAAAGCGGATTTAGACGGTTCATGTTTCATTCACGTCCATTTATCATTTTAATTTCATTCGGCCTTTTTCACCCGAAATAAAAATTCTGAAAACAAAATGAAACAAAAGTGAACATGAAATGAAAAATATTTACATTCACTCGAATGAATGTTCTTCCGAGTGAACGAAAAAAGGAACTGTCTAATTCCGCCTTAATCAATTAAAATTCAGGATTTGGCCTGATGAATAACCCGTTACAACATTGAGCCTAATACAATCATGTCTGCAGATAAGTTAAATACCTATTTCTGTCACAGATAATATAATAATTCTGCTTAACCTTACAAGCATCACCTTAATATAAATACGACGAGGAACAAAGGTAATCGGAGATAGTTAATCGCTTCTTATCAATGGATATCGAGGATATCAACACAAAAAGTTTTTATTTTCAGATTTATTTCCTAGATAACACTTATCGTAGTAAGTAAGCCGAATTCTGAATACAATATGATTTCTTTGGTAACACCTTACCGCGTCAGTATCCGTACAAACAGCTGTGATTATCTTTATAATGATTGCTTCTCTTGAGGTGGACAAAACACGAAATAGGCCTACGTTCTCCAACGACAACATTATTTAGAGCCTGAAGCAATTATTTTATAGTTTTCGAACTGATTTTGAATTCGAAATTCAAAAAACGATTATTCGGTATTCCAAATCTGAAATGTGTTCAAATTGCATTTTATTTTTAAAACATTTATATTCGTAAGTGAGAAATTCTTCAACAACAGAAATACGATTTTAGGCCAGTAGGTACTGTTAAATTCCTCCTATTAGATTTTTTTTAAAGAACAGTCAACTCTATCCAAAATACCGCCTGTTCGAAAACACCGAACATGTGTTTCCCTCCAATCTTCAAACAAGTAGAATAACCTATAAAATTATTGCTAACGCTGAATAGTTCATAATAAAAATGTTCTCTAACAATGCAAAAAAAATAGCTCCATTGAACCTTGCGGGAGGCGATAATTTTCACAGACATGACGTCACATTCACGCGATTTCTCAAATAGGAATGCTGATGGGAATTTTCTTTAGTTTCAACAACTTGACCATGTATGGGGTGCTATGAGTTTAGCAGTTTAGCGTGGATCACGTTTTTGGGTGTATCAGTCATATAATTCGCATGTCACGGAAAGTAATGTTAAAAATAAATCTTCAAGGACTATGGGTTAGATTTCGTTGACTGATTGATGTCAATAGGCTCGCCCCCTATTACATGGGACTTAAAAACATAACGGCGAAATGGGGGTGTTACTATACACCTATGCCCAACCCTTCGGGGAATACAGGCGTGATTTTATGTTATATCATGTTACTTTGTTCGAAAGTGTGCACACATGCATAAGAAAGCTAAGCGAGTTCAACCTTTTTCTACAATCACCAATCAAAATAAAAAAATATTGATATCATCAAACATTGTTTAATTAAAATCATTAGATATTTAATTATTAAGAATTAAGTAATTAATTGATTACCCGATTCTCACATTCTACATAATAAAACAAATATTGAACAACGGAAGTTGACTATATCGTTAATTCAATAATTTTATTATTTAGATATTGACCGTTCAAAATGATATATATGGTACAATATGTACGTATTTTACCTAAAGATAACCGACGGACAAGACGACAGAACATTAACTCATAAATATCAATGTTCATTAAATCATATTTAAGAACCAATATATCACTCTTATATTATAGTAGTCTTCTTAGTTAAGCTGAGCTTGTCGCGGTCAGTTCGTCGATGGGTGACCGTTCGTTACACATCGAGAACCCTTCGTGCCTCGGAGAGCACGTTAAACAGTCGGTCCCGGGTGTCATACGAATACCTATAACAGTCGTTACGGGAAGTCAAAAGCCCGGAAGTCTGACAACTGGTCTAACCTTAGGATATCGGCATTGCGCAGTAACTGTATTGCGGAGGTCTGATGGCAGTCGCTCCGTGTAAAATACTGGTATTCAACCGCATTTGGTTAGACTGGAAGCTGACCCCAACATAGTTGGGAAAAAGTTAGGCAGAACAAGTTTTATATTTAAACCGGCGGTTGAACAAATAGAGACGCAACTTCATTAGATAATTTCGCAGCTCTACATGAACAACGAACAATTTATTAATTTTGCATGAAAAAAATCTGAGAGTTTCTTTAAAAAAAAACAAGAAATATTTCTCTATGATGCAATTGTGACCTTTATTACAACAAATATACATACAGTCCGATAAGAATTCGCTTGTTTTTGCCAAATCCGTCTTCAACGAATCGTACAACCTCGCGCGTTATATTTAATCTAAACTAATCACTCAATTCAAACAGTGAAGGATATATACTTTTACTATCTACCATATTAACGGTATTATCTCTTGCTCGTCATAAAATCAGATTTATTATGTTATTTGCTTTTATAATAATCCTCATTTACATTACTGAGATTATTTATTATTGCGTTCATTACAGCGGTAAAGGAATATGTGTATTTTCCTGGTCTGGATAAAAAAGAGGTTATCTGCTAATATTTAACGAGTTGTATAATAACGTACGGATAAGAACACTATGAACCATGCATCCCATCTCTTCCAACGACCACGTATACTATCAGTTATTTTGTTCTGCCTAGCTTTTTCCCAACTATGTTGGGGTCAGCTTCCAGTCTAAGTAGATGCGGCTGAATACCAGTATTTTTACACGGAGCGACTGCCAACAAACCTCTGCAACACAGTTACAGCTAAGTACACGGCTGCACAGCAGCCGCTAGAGACACAGATACTTTATTTTTTGTTTATTTATTCTTTTTTTTGTCTCTTATGATTTTTTTTGTCTGTGTGTCAAATAAATTTCTTTCTTTCTTTCTTTCTTTCAGTTACTGGGCAATGTCAATACCCTAAGGTTAGACCAATTGCCAGATTTTTGGATTTCTGACTTCTCGTAACGACTGTTATAGGTATACGTGTTACTCCCGGGACCGACTGTTTAACGTGCTCTTCGAGGCACGGAGGGGTCTCGATGTGTAACTAATGGTCACCCATCCACAGACTGACCGCGGCAACCGCAGCTTAACTTCGCAAATCGTATGATCCGCGCGGTTGTTAATTAGTCATAAGCCCCTGAGTATCAGTTATATTGTCAAAAGCATCCACCAAACTCCGCCATTATTACCCAGCATATATATCACAGCCGACTGCGATGGCTTCCATCTAAACAAAATAGGTTTATTAAATCCCAAGAAAGTGGTATTGACCGTTATCATTGCGCGAGACAAACGGATAAAAGAAAGGTCATGATGACTAACATATTAATAATATTAAAACATAGTGTCCATTCCGGTCCCACTGCTGGGCACGGGCCTCTTCTCAGAATGAGAAGGGTTTAGGCCTTAATCCACCTCGCGGGCCTAGTGCGTGTTAGCGGACTACATACACCATCGAGAACCTTATGGAGCCCTCTGGTGTGCAGGTTTCTTCACGATATTTTTCTTTCATCGTTAACACAAGTGATAATCAAATTATGATCCGTGCATGAATTCGAAAAGTCAGGGGTGCGGGCCGGGATTAAACTCAGACCCTCCTGCATGGAAGGCAAGCGTTCAACCGCTAGGCTATCACTGCTCATATAACATACTATCTGTGTCCTCACGGCTCCGCTCGTAGCCTATGTTACTCAGTGATAATGTAGCTTTCTAACTGCAAAAGAATTTTTGAAATCGGTCCAGTCGTTTTTAAGTTTATTCGTTACATACAAAAATTCAAAAATACAAATCTTTCCTCTTTATAATATTAGTATAGAAGTATAGATTGATAATTAATAATAGTATAGATATAGATTAATATCATTGGTTAAAGATTTTCTTGTAACATGCGACTTGAAACTCTACTTCTGCCAAGAAAGCAAGCGTCTCCTTCTTCTTTTCGTGTGATTAGTGACTAATCTGGTGTCAGAGTTTATGCCGCCCATGGGCCTCTGACTTGGCTTCACATGCTGTCGAAATATCTCTCAGGCCGGTTTCCTCACGATGTTTTCCTTCAGCGTTTTTAAGGAAGTGATAATTATACAATACGCGCATGAATCCGAAAAGTCAGACGTGCGTGCCTTGGGTTAAACTCGAGACTTATGACTTGGCAGTCCGACGGTCACACCACTGCTATCACTGCTGTGCTAAAGCATGCGTGATGTGATTCATGTAGGAATGTACTTGTTATCAATGCAAACGTTAGGAGTTTGCTATCACTTCCACCAGAATCACGTGCTCAATCAGTACAAAGAAGTATTGTATTAGTGTAGATATCAAATCAATGTCGCAGATTAACAAATTTAAATGCCCTCGAAACACATAAAGACATGTGTATTTTTTTCACACCTGTATTCCCAGAAGGGTTGGACAGAGGTAACATAACATAACACCCTCATTTCGCCGTTATGTTTAAGTCCCATGTAATAGGGGGCGAGCTTATTGCCATCAACGGGGCACAAATCCGTACCCCGAGCCGCTACTGAGGAATTCCACTCGAAAAAACCCAATAACACTGGGGATCGAATCCAGGACCTCACGATCAGTAGTCGCGCTTGCCACCACTAGACTGATGAGGCAGTTTTTAACATATCACTGCATAAGGAAACAGATAAGAGTCTTTATTTTATAGCAGTGTGCAAAAATATTTTGTTCACGTCACTAATGCGGCCGCGGCCTAATGACGGTCCAAACTCCAAGTTCTGACGACGTATACAAACAGACGTACTGACACATAAAGCAAAAGGTTCATATTCATAGTTCACGATAGAATTAGTGACGTATCTATTGCCTTCGTTATTCGTACACTCAATAGTCAATCATTTATTGGTAAATAGGTCGGCCTGAACACTTTTGCGTGTCATATTGTAACAACATAGTCGAGTTGCCCATATCAATCCAATAATGCTTAACTACACTTTTTGCGGACCACGTATAGGACGACAAAACTAAGAAGTCGCATCGGCAAACTTCGTAAAACCAATCACTTCCGAACTAAGGCTGGTTTTAGAGTCACGCTGACCATCGGCGCTGACAGCTCACTGCACTTCCAGGCTGACCACCGCACGCGCTGATAGCTACGCGTTATTCTAAAACGCTACCTAGAAGTTCATACGTTTCGTCTGTCAGCGCCGACGGTTAGCGTGCGGTCAGCGTGACTCTAAAACCAGTCTAAGTGTGACTTCAAGACCTAAAGACAAGATGTTTATTAGTATGGCAGTAAAAAAATATCTTTACGCTGACATAATAAATGTGAGTGGCGCGAAAACGAACGACTGCCATTGGTTGCTCGATCCAGTTTTCTGAAGTGACTTCTTAGTTTTATCGTGCTGTAAGAAAGTTACATCTCAATAGTAGTCTAAAACCCACGTGGAAATTGAGTTTAGTAACATTCCTCAGTTTACGTGAACCGTACATCATACGGTTTAGTAGAATTCAGAGCGGTATGAGCAATCTATTAACACGACCTCGCTACAATGGCGTAATTAGTGTCATTTGCACTGTTTTTGGATGGGATAAACACAGGAGCGATATTGTCGAGCGGCCCACAAATTGGAAACAAATGGTTTCTAGGCATCGAAGTGCTAAGTTAATTTGTTCGGCTTTCGCTAACGTGTGAGCAATCAGTCGGATCCCTAACAGAGGTTTTGTTATTGCTTCACGTAGAAACGTGTGATTTGGTTCACTATTCACCGTTACGCACCATTGGCAGTTACAGTTAAGTAGATGGTCAAGATTTTAAATTAAAAACAAACACTGATAATTGAACTGTAACTGACCGATAGGCGGCTTATGGATGTTATGATTGTATAGATGATTTAGAAAGAGAGATTTGGGGTTTTGGAAGAAATAACATCATAAAATCACGTCTTGTACTCCCTGAAGGATTCGACAGAGGTGTTTAAGTCCCATGTAATAGGGGGCGAGCCTATTGCCATCAACAAGGCACAAATCCATACCCCGGGCTGATACTGAGAAATTCCTAATGGAAAAACCCTATGCCACTTTGCCTGACCTGGGGATTGAACCCAGGACCCTATGCTCATCAATCACACTTGCGATCACTAGACCAACAAGGCAGTTGGAATTTTGAAAGAAATGAGACAGCGAATTATAAAACTTGATGATGAGATAACATTTTTGCTAAGTATGACTGCTAAATAATAAACCATATGACTTATTCCCTAACACAATCACAGCTATCATTAATTCCAACATCATATAAAACAACGCGCAATTATATAAACACTATAATAATATAATACGATAAAAATAAATCCAATGACGTTGTCAGTCAAAAACTAGTACGCGTAATCGTGTCGCAATCTCTTTGTGAATTCCGACAAAACGCGATAAGACAATAAATCAGTGCGGTAATCCGCGACTTACGGCGATAATGCACGTATATCGATATACGCCGTCATACCTCACTATTCATATCTGCGACATGGATAATCCACACGTGCTCTATCTAAGATACTTGTTTAAACAAATGACACGAATGCTAAGGAAATATTTGGTGTTTGACTATTTAGCGGTTACTTATTTTATCTAATACACAATCTTTTTATGATATGGATTTCCGGTGTATAATATCGTATCTCGTTATGGGTTTATAGAACTTTTGGTTCCAGTATAATATAATTCGGAATTTGTGTAATTTATTTCATCACCACTGCTCTCAAAACGGTGAAGGAAAACGTCGTGAGGAAACCGGCATGTCCTAGAACCAAAAATTCGTAGACATGTGACATCTACCAACCCGCACTGGGCCCGCGTGGAGGATTACGGTCCATTCCCTCTCACAGAGAAGAGGCCTGTGTCCCAGCAGTGGGAACATTATAGCCTGATGATGATGATAATTCGGAATAAAACCATAACAGACTAAAAAATATAAATAAAACAGAAAAATTGCAAAAACATGTTATTATATTCTTTTAGGTCTAACTGAACAGTTATCTTATCGAATAAAATTTTAAAGAAGAAAGGCGTGTTATTTTCTATCATTGATATAAATAAATATTTATCATATAAAATACATACGCATTCATTGACATCAGGAACTGAACAAAATTTTTGATAGGACGTAGGTAAGCCTCTAAAAATAGGCACGGTCGCACTAAGTTTATGTGATATCGATAATCTTTGCTTATCGCTTTCCGAACATCTATGATATACTAAAAATAAACAGTAATGGCAGTTAAGACCGAATATTAATACTCTTTATGATACGTGTATTTTAAATTCATTCAGAAATGATATAGATAGAATCCCAAACCGTTTTAGAACTGTATATCCGAGTTTTATTAAAATAAGTAATGAATTTGAACAAACATACTCGTAGTTAGCAACATTATGTATTTAAACACTTTATAAGCTTATAAATGTTATTACGATTGCATAGATAACATTATTCAAAGAATTTTTATATTGTGTTTATCAAGGAAACGATATAAACCACTCGAGATATTTCCACTTCAAGAATAAACCTGTCAGTAATCGACACGAAGATTATTTGCCGTCATGATTATCGCTAATTAATACTCAAGTACTGAACGATTTAAATGGAATAACCCAGTTAAACCACTTGGCGACGAATAGAGATATTGTAGAGCACCGTCTATCGTGAACAATCATATCGATTGTTTTCAATAAGATATATGTGTGTGTCATGCATTATGCAATACTGCAGTATTTAATATGGCGCCGTCTATAAAAGTACTTTGGAAACGAATATATGAAACAAAAAAGCTATCAATGGCACCGCGGCGAGTTCGCGGAGCACATTAGATATTGTTGACAAAACTTCCTCCTCAATTAATATGCATCGGCAGGTAATATTGAGTACGTGCCCGTGCGCCGCCGCCTGCGCCCGAACCCATTTTCGCATGCGCGACGCATCCATGCAAAATTTTAGGCGGGATGCGTTTGCTTACGTAATAAACGTCCAGTAAAAGTAGTCAGACTTTCCACCATTACTTCTTTGTCTGTGACGTTCCTCGCTGACGAGTTAGACAAGGAAGGCGCGCTTAGCTCTGATGCGTTTGGAGAGTGCATAACGCATTCGGTAAAAGCGGGTTTTGACGACGGCCGCGCACATTCCCATGCAAGGTATGCCCGGAGGAGCTATGTCGGCAATTTAAATATTACGGCTACTCAAAAACGTGAGATGTTGGTAGCAAGAAAGCCCGTGTGGGCTCCAACTCGACGAAATTCGGATACACTGAATCCGACTGAAAAAATTATGAGGCAGCGGCATTTTTTCGTAATTAAATTGTAGCTTTTTACAAGTGCTCTCTTGAACGACCGTAATTAATAATATGCGCCTTAATTTCAACAAGGAACATCTGAATGTAATATGGAGGTATAATGTCAACGAAAAAATTCGGGTCGTCTCATAAAGCCTCTACATGCTGAGATTATGCACTATAAAAATTCTTATGTTTTGTGTCAAAACGTTTGTTAAAGTTAAGTCGAGCGCCGAACAGTATTGCGAACATTGTGTGCGATGCCCATGGCGGGCGGTAGCCATTCCCATGTCGGCACCGAAAAAAATATTCAAATTGATTCACGCGCGCGCGCCTCCGTCCGAATTTTGCAGCGCGTTTGATGCGCCCGCACCGATTCCGGCAAATCCGTCGCGTCGGAAGTGCGTGGCGCGCGCCGCCCTGCCGCCGCTGTCGATGTGTCGATATGCTCACATGGAGTCGTTGACCTCGATCAGGACCTTCGATAATGAACATCTGATAAGCTCTTATTGGTCAGATTAAGAGGCCGAAAGAGATGTTTTTGTTCTTAAAAGTCAACGCGACTAGATGGGACGCATGAATGGTTGATCACATCGATTGAAATGTTATAAAATTCACTATAAAAACCTAATTAGTTAAATAAAATAAATTCCTATTACGATAAAAAACTCCGTCACCTGCCCGCGGTCCGCTTCATTGAGTGTGCAAATTATTATCGACGTTACGTATTCCCCTCACTAATCCGAGTGATACCTATACGGTCACACAATGCACTTATTATTCGACAGTTCAGTTTCTAAGTAAAGTGCATACGGGTTGAATACGGCGTTGATATGACGTGTGCGTCTGCCCTTTCAATGACTTGAATAATATAAAACATTTACACCATGAAAATAATATTACCCGCACCAAATACGGATTTTTAATTACAATAACCAAACTAAAAGGCAAATGCAGGAAAAGGTCAAGAAAGCTATAAATTTTATAATTATAATAATATAATAAAACATAATTTTTTGAGTGTCACATCTATTTTGAGGATATTTTGGGTTGATTTTGGACAGTTTAAGCACAAAAGCCCAAAAATAAGACAATATTTTTTAAGATCAAACGTGTCAACTCAGATTTTGAAAACTTAAGGCAATTAAGATGTTCTTGCAAGTGAGGTAGCCTTTACCTGTGTTTTACGACAGCGTACAATACTGAAGAAATCGATGGCCGGCAATTGGGCTATTGTTTATCCCTATTACGTCAGTTAAGTCTTTGTAAACAATATTGTTACAAACAGGATCATCAGTTTAACGGTAACGTTACAAGGACGCCATTTCTAAAGAAATCTACCTGTGTTTGATGACGGCGCGCTTTTGAAATGCCCAAATTCACGCTTTTGGGCTTAAAGTCGAAAAATAGTAAATCAGGACGGTTCAGTTTTATTTGAATGACTGTTTGGGAGTTATCTCAGTATTATCTGCTTACAAAGTGACTGTGCCGAAAATATTGTCTCTAAATCTTTTTAGCAAATCTAATATTTATATTTTGTGCAGTCATCAAGTTGGTCGTCATGCGATCATTTGTCAGTTATCATTTGTTCTCAGCAAGTCAGTATTTCCGGTCCCTATCATAATTTATTATGAGATCAATTTATACTAGTTTTATTACTCTAATAATGTATTTAAATCTTTGCTTGTTCAAATTATGAAAATATTTAAAACGATTATTTTTGTGTCCTTGGTGATGCTCAAACATTTCGATTACCCTATGATCGATTACGTTCTTTGGATTTCGGATTACTCTATAATACTCGGATCAACAAACCGTATGAGACAACCGATTGAAACATAACATATAACCAATCTATCAGTGCGTGCGCACGTTTACATCTCGCCAGAGTCTGGAAGCACAAAACACAGATTAGAGTTCGTTCACACAGGATTTTATTCCTCTGCATCGGTATCGATGCGTGCGCGCATATCGGTGCACGACTCTTACTCATTTGTTGTTGTAATTGTAAAAGGGATGGACGGACGAGATAAGTGGGTCGATGACATTTGGCTCCGACTGATTACTACGATTATGCACTTTGTGCGTTGAACTTTAACTACGAGCTTTGATATACACAGCTTTGATACGCGTCTACCGATTTGACGCCTATCGGAACAAAGCGCCCGATAAGCTTTTGTTTGTTGAAAGTAACTGTCACTTGTCTTCTCTTGTCATTCATCAAAAACACAATTAATATCGAGCAGACCGCCGTACACAAAAAAAAAGAAATAGTTATACTTAACACTGAAAGCTAAATACCAATAAAACAACAACATTTGCAACAATAAATGACATATCGCAAACATTTTCACTTTATTATTACAATTTAATCTCCGAAACATGTGGCTGACAGGGATCATAAAGCCATGGCTTCTTATCTCAAACTATGGTACATTTCGTGTAACGAAACAACTATATAACGCTTGTACACATACACACGAGTATAAATTCCCATGTAGGGCCGATAGGAGCCGAATCTATCTGCTCGATAGTAACCGCTATTACCACTATCGCATCCGCCGCCCGGTACAGATAACTGGACGATTGTACAACGTCGCCCAGTAATCTATTGTTCTAACTCTAAACCGCAAATAGGGATATTTGTACGCAGCACGTGGAATGCGTTACGCGTTACGTTTGGTCAGGACAATCAGACCTTTCCCAGACAGACAATCTCGCTGCAATTCCTATGTCGACCATGTCATCTAACAGTTAGGTATTTGACACCAACTGCAAAGTCTGCCTTCTAATTTACTACAGTTTCTCAGAAAACGGAATAACAAATGATGCGGACATAATCTACTTCGACAAAATTGATTTGATTGAGAATTGAAAACTTCATTCGATTTAATTATTTTGGTCTGCGTGAGTATATTGTTCATTATTTTAACGCGATAATGTCGTCTAAGCTATTTCTACGCAATCTTAGATCTTAATTAAATCTCGATATCACATTCTAGTTTCTTAAACCTATATAGGTTTAATGAAAAGTGTAGACAAATTGTACAGTCGATCAGTATTTAAAACGATGGAAAAATAAACATTTGACCATAAATACATAATTTAATTTATCGTATGTATGAAGGTAGAGGCTAATTAAGTTTCCCTTTTACATAAGGTATTCTATAGAGCATATGATATTGGTAAATATAGTAAAAATGGCTTGTAAACTATTAACCAAACTTGTGTGCCTAACATGTTTAGCGCGACGTCCGTGCGATGCATAGTAATTGCAGATAACGCGCTTGGTGCAAATATGGAGCGGCTAGCGATTACTTTATATTTTAGATAGTCACTGTAGCGAGCCATTATCATAAATTACCTTGCAACAACTACTTCGTAAAATAATTTACATTGTTGGACGAATAACCAATTAAATTGAAATTTAATTTACTGGAATATCTTTGGAGGTCCTTAGCCTTTAATACCCCAATAGAACACAAATAAAGTGCATAATACATATCTTCAAAATATTGTCAACCTTCCCTTACGTAGTGGACCCACCTGCTAACCAACTAGGCTCTTATAATGAGTAGATAGTATTAGGTGTTGGAAAGCTGCTTAACTGGTACAAGGGACAGGCCTCTACGACACTCCGCCGCTTCGCACACAAAAGAAAATCGAGCCGAATGTTGGGGAGTGACCTAATCGAAATGTGACCTAATGAAATAAGAGCGCGGACGCACAGCGGAATAGAAACGCTCTCGCCTAACACTAAAGATCAATTTCGCAATCGCGAAGCATAGTTTTCTAGGTACTGGAAGCACTCATTCGGCAGTGAGGTTTCTGTATGTAATGCTATTTATTATTCTGTGCAAGAGGACTGGCTTTGGTCACCGGCAACAAGCTTTCCCAGTGCTTCTCTATAGGAAAGAGGCAGATATCCACCCTGATAGACCTCTGCCAAACCTAGTAGTGTGGCGCAACGTTAGGTCTTCTGCCTTCTCTATTCGTTCAACCGTTACCTTTTGTTAACAGTAATTGCTATGTATGAATAGAAATTTATACGAGGCTCGAGGGGCTCGTGGCTAATTACCAGCCGCACGAGTCATGTTATTTCTTAGGTTAAACTGCGTTTGCCGCGGTCAGTCTATGGATAGGTGACAGTCGTTAAACAGTCGGTCCCGGGTGTCATACGAATATCCATGGCAGTTGTTACGGGTAGTAAGAAGCCCGAAAGTCTGACACTCGGACTAACCTTAAGATATCGGCTTTGCCCAGTTACTGGGTTGCGGAGGTTTGATGGCAGTCGCTCCGTGTAAAATACTGGTATTCAGCCGCATCTGGTTTGACTAGAAGTTGTCCTCTACATAGTCGGGAATAGGTTAGGAGGAAGAAGACAGAAATTTATTCATCTACACTGGCCTGCAAAAATAAGTATCACACTTTTAACATTTCAATTTTTTCTAACCTATAGAAGTTAGAGATTTAAAATAAAAAACGTTTTATAGCAAATTTTATCAGCTTTCTTTGAAACTATAGTAACAAAGTTAAACTCTTTTTCGAGTCCTTTTTGCTTCGAAAATATATCTTGTGTACTTAAAAAGTTATTGCAATTTTAAAAGTGTGATACTTATTTTTGCAGGCCAGTATATTTCACTGCGTCGCTATTCGCTTATGACTTGAAACCAGTATCAATTTTGCATATTAATAAAATAAAGACAGAATTGTCATTTCTTTATTCATCTGTGCGTTTCAACTGCCATGCTATTGCCTAATTATGCATGTTAGTTATGACGAACATGATATACGACAGCTTTATGATATGAATTGAATATTTTGATCGGAATTCAATACAAGAACGGCGATATAGAAACTTGAAAATGTTTTATAGATTATAGAAACCTAGTTTCGCAGTAAAGAAGTAGGAAAGGCATGAAATATCTAACCTAGTAAAAAAAATGAAGTAGGTATTCGTTTTTCAAACAGCAATTTTTCTGAAGCGTAAATTTAATTCGCCCACACATCCACACCTTTGCAACAAACATTTTTTTATACGCCTAAGTTGAATGCCTAAATACCACTCCTAAAATTAAGCCCCACCATACAAGCACCCAAATATAAATCATGACGATTGATTCCTATATTTCGTAGACAATTGCTAAATTGGTGGTGATGAAAGATAGTCTTAAAGCCTGGGGTTACGGTGTCAATTGCTGACGTGAGATGACTTAGCCATAACCGCCACACGCCCCACTAAAGCGACCATTAATCAGTAGCACAGATTCTAAATATAGCCACTTATGCTATCGGCAATCCGAGCTTCTGATGTCAGCACACAAGGAATTGTGTCGCAGAAGGGTCGTCAAGGACTCGCTGTTTGGACAGGTCACCAAATGGAATTGATGACGAAAAACATTGACTTGCTTGTTTGTTACAGAGTATAAAGTAAGTTAGTAAGTGTCTAAGATAGGTCACTAAATATGTGAATTTTGAGCAGCATGAAGAAAATAATCAGAAAACATAAATAAGGTGATTCAGGAAGTCATGACTGCGAGAAATAGGAGAGCAGGAACGACGGGCATCTTTGGGCATCAACCGTAAATATTACTGATACCTACACTTGTTAATACTGATAGATTTCCTGTAAGAAAAAATGAACTTGATGCATTCCATAAGGGCACAACAACGCTAAAGAAAACAGTATTTGAACTTGAAAGCAAGTACATTGAAGTGTGACCACATATCGAACAAAAAAACAGCTTTAATCCGACGCTTCTCGTATTAATTAGATAGCACACTCAAAGCAAATTTGTCTCTCCGTAATACAATGTTGCTGACATCACAAGATAAATCATCTATTTGACATTTCAAGAGGATAATCTGTATAAATATTCAAATTACCTAATTAATGTGCATAAATAGCTAAAAGTTTGGGCTTAACAATTTTTCACAATGAAAAATAACGTCGTTTATAAATAAATACAGAATCTAATACATGGGTGTGTGGATATGATACGAGTCTTACAATAAAATGAACAAAGAGAAAGTTATGATAGATAGTATCTTTTGTAGAGGTGTGTCAACGTTACAAAAAGTGACAAAATCGACGAAAATTTAATCCCTGTGCTTAATAACTTTGAAGTCTTGGAACATTCGCAAATACGTTTTTAGATGTAGATGCTTGAATCATTTTTCGACTTTTGACTTCAAATCTTCTTTATAAAAATAAGCGTGGATCTAAAACTTCGTGTCGATAGAATGATGATAATAAGTATAGTGATTGTAGTATAATTGAAAGATGGGGTGGAACCGTAACAGGCAATTAGATAGATATTGACGGCGATACCCGACTAATTGCAGACACCTTGTAGGCGACGCGCGACGCGCCTTTTTGTGTAATGTAAACAATGTAAACGTTAATAGTGGTAACGAAGAACCAATTAGGCACAACAGAAAACAATATATATGTGTTTAACACTATTATTTTGTTTTTAAATTAAATGTTTTTGTGTGACAGTGAAATAACTGAAGCTTTCACTGCAAAAATTGGTTCCTAACAAGATAACTAACTAGGGTTATCAGCTTAATAGTGAATAGTTAAGAATTAGCAAATCCATTTCTTCCTACAAGCTGTGCTAAAAACACACGAAGGACAAATCTCGAATTAAGAAAAGTGGACCGTAACAATAGATCACTAAAATTCAAAAATGAAGAAGATCTACGAAAAACATGATTTCGAAAAAAAAAATAGGTATAAGAAAAGATAAACGTTTTTCTACCATAGAAGTAGATAAACCTATTAGCTAAACACAGAAGCTACTAAAGTATGCAGCACAGTGCAAAAACGAATCAATTGCAAGCGATTAAGTGTATTGGAACGCAGGCGCAGTGAAAATAGTAATATTTAGTCGCATACACATTTTATTGTTCGCCGGGTGGCTAGCGGCCTGTGTCGCCCCGGATCCACGGATATGTGCGCACAGGTTCGGATTAGACCGGTGACTTTTATTTCCCTCTGTTGTTGAAGTTGGAGAAGAATATACCAGTTCTTCGTTTTGTTTGTACATGGTATTTCTATTGCCAAATAGAAGTTGAAGGAGAATAAGAAAATACTCACTGGTAGATTGTTTCTTTATCTTTAGTTCTGGTGCTGCTATTAGAAGAAGAAAATATGGAAAGACTGACAGATGGTTTCCACTATGGTTGATGGTTGCCAGGTATAGTTGTGCCCGAAGCGAAACTTTAGTCACAAGTTTTGAATCAGAGAAAAGAACAAGGAATGTAGAGCCTGCCCTCTGATTCAGAACGTTTTCATAACGTAGCTGTCGATTGATTCGATTTGCTGTCTCGTTTTGTCTATGAATCTTATGGTGAGAGAAAACGAGATGACAAACCGATTCGTTCGGTGACTGACTTATCGAACTGTATTTGAGGCTGGCGAAAATAGTTCTTATGCCCTGCATTATTGTTAGGATAATATTGGCCTGAGCTTTTGGTCTTCTTGACAACATTCCTGCTATTTCTACTGATCATGCGCACTATTTATTTTATAGATGTTATTCTATGTCCTGGCAAGGCTTTCAAGGCAAGGTCCTACCAATTTTAGGCGGAAAGACTCTCGCTCGATGCTTTTTACATTTTAAAGTACCTAACTGATATTTGCAGAACGATTTTATCTGCAAATAATTTTAAAATTCTTCCTTTTCCTAACTTACATTCAGATCTACCAACTTAATAAAAATCTTACGAACTTTTCTACGTAGGTACTTTTCTATCCCTGTCAACACATCTAATATGAAAATACAATTCAAACATGAAAATCATTTTAAAAATTTGCACCCAACTTCAAAATCAATAAAAAGCTCATCGCATAATCCGTCCCATCACCAACACACAAGGACATCGCATAAACAAGCCGGGTGGGTGCGAGTGTGCGTGTACGCACTACATGTGGGTAGCTTAATGATAGCGGGCTTCCGCCGCGTCACACCTGAGAGATCCTAACCGCCATCGGGTTATAGATACCTACACCCCTCACCCCTTAATTCTGACGCACTATGCGTGGAATTACAGGAGTGGTTGAAACGCTTTCGGGAAGTTGCGAAAACACTTGTCTTGTATCGATTTGAAGAAGATTTGATTGTACTTATGAACAGCATGCTTACATAAGTGCAACCCATTGAGATGATACCTGTAGCGTAGAGGTTTGGGTACAAAATAAACGTAGGCGCATTAATAGTGCATTTAAAAAATTACATCCGTGCAAACATGCTTGCGTTTTCGGCTCATAAATAAAATAGTCAACAAAATAGCTTAAAGAAATACACTTCCTTGATTAGCAGCTCCATTTGTTATTAGATCGTAATAAAGCAATAATTCGATATTCATAAATAAAGATGTAAATGTTATTGTAACTAACTTTAACTTTATAATGTTTCGCTAACGACCAGTGACGTCATAAAACTTAACATTAACACTAACAAATTAACTGCTAAATATAACCGGATAAATATTTAACGGTTCAATTCTGAACTTGAAGAAACAATGTAGTCGTACAACTTTCCTATTGCTGTAACAATGAGGCATGTATTTAAAAATACTCATTACAAATGATTGTCTATGAATGTTGATGACTTGCTAAACCAGTAGCAAACTAAGCGTTAATTGCTATCATTATCTAATCGAATGATTATTCATTTTTGAGTGGATCCATGCACTCTAGTCGTGTATAATCTATGACACAAATAACTTCACGATATATTAATCTACTTATATAAAAGGTTCCTTTAAAATACCTATTCAAACCTAACACTGAAAGCAACGGTTATTTGATTATATTATCCACTCTATATACTTCCTCGAGTGACACGTTGAACGAATTACGCACGAACACAAAGACGCTCAGAGCTAAAAGGAAAAAGTTCAATTAATCCTAATTTGCTCGCTGAGATTAAGTACGCGATAACCGGCATTCTATACGAACCCTTTACTTCACTTCCCGGCCCTCTATTCACGTTTAAGCCGCTTTAAAAAGCCGTAGAGTTCGACAAACAAGGGACTTATAATGCGTAACGGACTAAGAATTGTTCCCAAGAAATGCAGCAATTTAGATTAGGGCGCAACTCCATAATTTAGGGATCGATATAAAATAAATATCGATAAACATCTACAGAAGTACATCGATACATATATCAAAGGGGTCGATACGATCAATGACCGGTCATCGATACATTTGCTGTTACAATAGATCAGTCAACTCTACCCAGCTAATTAAATATGCCAGTGACAATGATCGGGTCTAGAAACTGCATAGTTTTTTCCATCGTTGAACAACATGCAAACTACATTGAAAATTATTTCCCTCTTAATTAGTAAATACATTTGCATAAACAAGCGCTGGCCATCCCATACTAGGACGATCATTATTATAATTGTGCTTTTTTTTTCTCGCGAAAAACTTACGCTGTGTAACGGTCAGCCCTGGCGATGTTAATCGCTAACGCATCCGCCGATAAATCGATAAACAAGTCGCGCGACTGTGACGAGTTTCCCAACTACCCGCAAATTATAATCGTGCCGCTACTGTTTTCACAGTAGACAACGGAGCTTTGATTGTTGTACGTTCGATGAGAGCGTTTTGCGAGATCGTCGGCCGATAGGACGAGGCGGGCGGCGAATTAATTACTTAATACCGATGCGTGAGTAAATGTATGCAATTTCTAACGCAACTCCCTGTAATTACAATTTTTTTCGTTTACTCCATGATAATAATTTTTTGAAAGCTTATCTATCGTCCGTGCTCATGAATCGTAACGCTATTTACACTTTCGCATGAAATAACATTAGCGTCTGAGTGAGCTAGATCAAAATCACCAGCCTTATTAAACCACATACTTACACTGCACTTTAAAATGTAATATCAATTGCGTGCGGTCAAAAACTTCGTTATTACTTTCCGTTTGTATCCGCAACTTCCTCTACCAAAACAATTATTACATTCGAAAAAAAGTTATATGTAATGGTGTGCGTGGGAGTGCACGACAAGTGGCGCATACGCACACACGATAACATTTTTACTGCACGCATGTCTTTGTTACAGTTGCAGATGTTATCAGAAGCGTTAAATTCATTACCCGAACTTATCTGCATAGATAGTTATACTTAATACCCCATTAACGATATTATGCACTACCATGAAGTAAAAATACAGTTTATGGTGTTGTGTTATTGCCCTGTATTCTCGCAAAAATACTATAAAAAGTGTGGAAAACGGAGTTGCATAACTAACGTGTCTGGTGAATTAATATTTATTTGCATAGACAATGGATTACTAATATAACCTGTACATAGGGTAGGGTGCATGTGTGTGCTGTGAGTGTGTCGTGTGTTTCGGTGTGTGTGTATTTCCGTCATTTCCCTGCGCGGGAGTCGATCGCAATGATTGCTCACGCGTTTCGCATCACTCACCCCCACCGTAGGGATAACTCGTTCACATACAATTTACATGCGACTTATTATGCAGTTGTTTTTTGTGTGACATAAAATCGATAATCTAATAGTCTCGCAACCGTAACATTCGAGTAAATAATACATGAACAGATTATAGTGATAAAGATTAATAGTTCCTATTGTTCTATTTGAATTAATGGTTTAATATCGAATACAATAGGTATATAATATTATAGAGAATTTGAAATACATAACTTGCTTTGTTAATAATGTAATGAAAATACTTATATTTATACTCGTTCGCCAAAAATACTAAAACAACATTACAAATTGAGTATTGTTTTTTTATACACAAGTGAAGTAACATTTGTTCAATAAAAATAAGTTTAATGAATCACAAAGCTATAATTATGAGCACGTAACGAGCCCTTGACGACACTCATCTATTCGATGTAAAAGAACGATCGAAACAAAACCGCGGACGGGTCCCGTACTCGTATACAGTTGAAACACACATGTGCTGGGCGTGTCGACGCGCACGACTGCACCCTCCCCATTGTTTATCCCACGATTAAAACCAATTCAAATACTAACTCTCACTTCAAAATTAAACTCTAGTAGTATAGAGTCTCCTCAGACCCTTTTGTTTTAAACACAATACACGCACTTAGCTCGCCACAGCGAAAACCACGAACCTCCATAATTATGCCATAAGTATGCAGTGACGCGATTCGAGAAATCGTAATGTTAACTGCGAAATAACGATCGGATAATTACCAAGTTATAGGAATTTCCGGCGTCAACTTTGTGTAGTGTTATCTTTCTCATATCGCGATCGTAAATGAATGGAACTGTTAAATTATGTTTAAATATTCCATATACGGTCATTTTGAGCGATTGCGCAATCTCTATCCATAAATTCAGACTTATTTTCATTAAGCAAAAGGTGTGTCTACGAAAATTCACATCTACATCTTCAGGAATATACAAAAAATGCTTGAGTACAAATAATATGAATCATTAATGAGGTACCTAGGTAAAACAATATTATTAAGGTACCTACTTATAACTATGTTGCATTTTGGTGTTACAAAATCAAATCATTCATAAAATTATTCCATACCATAAAGAAAGCATCACAAATATGGTGTCTTGAAATAATAATGCAATGGAAAATGCAAACACTGAGAAAATATACAAGTTCACAGTAGCAGTAGTCGCGCGTAACTTTTGCTAAGCGTGGATTAAAAGTGGGGTGTTCGGGCTCTTCAGGCTGCGCCGGCGCAAGCGACAGCTGACGCTGCGTTGTGTGACCAGGAAGAGTTTTAAAAATAATTAAACAACCTATTGTATACTATTACGGTGATTAATATCAGTGAATAAGCAAGCAATATTTGAGATATTTTTTGGTTAAGTACTTTGTACACGAAAATTTACTTAAAATGCAATTATTGTATTATTTTTATTACAATTTGTAGATGCTGAAATTGAAAAAGAATGATTAAAGTAGGATGTTCGAAGTCCGGACTGCGCCGGCGCGGCGCAGGCGGCAGCTAACTTAACGGAGTACCTACTTACTTATGAACTACTAGTGTGGAATAGGTACTTTTATTACGCTTATTAATTTGAGCTAATTAATAACAATCTAGATATGTTGGACTTTTCATTCTTATTATGTTTTAGACAGGGAAAATCCGAAATCTTCCGAAAATGTAAAAAAAAGCTCGAAGTTTTAAAATTAAGGATTGATAATTTGAGGATTTTTCGAAAGTATGCAACCTCTTGTAAAGGAAGGCTAAACTATAATTTTCACGATAAACCAGTCCCTATCAAATTTCATCGATGCAAGCAATGAAAAAGTCAGATTATAAACATATCGTGCAGACATTATTTACGCATACTTTATCGTCAATCAATAATTAATATCTCGAGGCTCGACGGGTGAGACGCTCCCGAATTTCGCCGAGAATGATGAGGAGATCGCGTTCGCGTAATCGAACCGGCAAAAAATAAAAAATGAAGCAAATACGAAATACTCCATTACTGGCCCTGCTACAGCCGGCCGTCGAGACGATTTCATGCAAATAAAATTGTATCGAAAATAAGACGTCATCGATAACACTCTCATCAAGCCCAATCTATAGAATCTAGACAAGGCGCTTTTTGTTCGTATTTGATTTCAGATGAGTATTTCTTATAGATTATTCCGTCTAGACACGTATTGTTGTCCGAACGATTGACGAACGACCAATTTTGTATCTCACATCATCATTGTTCCGTTTGAGCGGTTATAATAGAAAACCGTTTGATCGCCTTATTTAGATCAGGATAAACAATCAATTTTAATCATCAGTGAGGTTAGAAAGCAAAAAACGTTGAAAAGCTAAGGTATGGAAAAAAGTTTAGTAGTGGTCGTTTCCACTGCATCTGTGTCTCGTTGCTCGCACATTGTGTATGCAAGACGCGGCGGGCCGCGGGCCACGTCAGCTATTTGCTCGTGTCCAGAGGGCTAAACCATTCAAGGCTAAGGCGCAGGGGCCAGTTTTTGGCTGTTTTCGACTTGATCCGCCACTTGGACACCCATCCGACGGCCCCGCATCTTCGACCACTTGCCATTCCTTCTACAATCCTTAAATAACGAGACAAAACCTTGCAATAAAATTTCTCATAATATTTTATGGATTTCTTAGAGCCATTATCAGAATTTGATGCGATAATATTCTCAATTATATTTTCTCTCTTAAATTCTTAAATCAGAAACAGTAATTGCTGCCAATTGAACAGCGAATAAACAATTCATTCTATTAACAAGTTTTATTCATTGAAATAACAATTATTGTTTTAGAAACAATAATTGGTTTCCATGCTACTTATCTACTACATACGCTAAGTACATAAATTACACTGCCTCATTGCATTAGTAATTGAGTGATTACCGAATTAATTCTCCACCCTCGCGTGTACGTGTGAGTAGTAATCTTTAGTAGAGTTTGCACAGATCCCACGAGATGTAAGCTCTACCCGCCCATTATTAATTGCACTCCTCAGGTGCGGAGATTATCCTTATTAGGCCGCCGCAGACCTGGATACACACCATGCATTTCCGCACGTGTCTTTACACTTTCAGTTTGAAATTACATTTTAAATCTACTTCACCTTAACCATAAAAAACTCAATTTCGTAACCCAGAAATAGTAATACTCAGAAAATGTTTGTTAAGTCACAATCTCATTTACGTTGTTAATCATGCAACATAAGTAAATAATAGGTATCAATCCATTGTAGCGAAACAACCGTATCATTTCAATTACAGTAAGCGAATAATCAAATGCAATACACCTTTCATTTTTGACGGATTAAGTAACTTAAGCTTACATTACAATTGTAAATTGTACCATATTAGAAATTATGAAACTGAAATTAAAAAACGTAGTTGTGTATTGTCGGCGTGGCATGCGCGGGCGCTCTCCCAGCCTGACTGTAATTGTGCGAAGCCGCGCGCGCAGATTATCAGAAGCAAGTGCGTTCGATAACGCATGCGCACGAACGCGTGTTATTAAATTTATTCCTTTTTCGCCAGAATCTGCATAATGAGGGGGGCAAAAAAAACACGTAATCGCTAGAGTGAGCGTCGCCTTCCCTTGGAGAAAGGCGGGCAGCGGCCACTCTTTGTCTGATATGTTCGAGTATAATGAATATTTAAGGAGTAGCCGAGCACCCGCATTGCTATTTTATTTTTGTATTATTATGGAAACACCAGACGATTACGAACGATTATTTCTTGTCAAAGCGTGGCATCGTTTTCGAAGGAGCCCGGGTCGTGTATTAACACGGGCTACTTATATATTATTATTAAATACCGATATCATGATCGCCTACAGCGGCGGGGATCCTCTCACGTCAACATATTTATACATTGTAGGCGTTCGCAACGATTTGCACGCACCCTTAACTCAACGCAGGGGCGCACTCAGACGTGGGTGTTGCATCATTGTTAAACACACCAGAATGCATTAACTATTTAACTTTCTATGAAGGTAGAGTCAATATAGTCAAATGCAATATATAAAATTTGTTTAATCAACAATAGCTGCTCTGATGCGCAATTACAAATCTATCAACTTAAATATTATAATAAAAAAATAAAGATGAATCAAAAATCAAAAGCTTATTACCAAAATAAACAAAAACAACATATTGCCACTTAAGGATACGTTATGTAGTTATACCGCATTTACAACCTCCTAATTCGACCCTGTCAAGCCCTGGGCTACCGAAATTCCACATTTACGGGTATGTACTGGTCTTTATTCAGTTTCTTTTCATAAGAGGATAATAAGAGGATGGTCGTTAGGTAATTCATAAGAAAATGAGTACCTAAATATCTGTAACAAGTAATTTTAGGAAACGCACGAAACAAAAACTGGCTTTTATATCATTCGAGTCACGATTAAGATGACAATGTCTTAATACGAAATTTCTCATGAAATACGACACACGGTGTAACTCATAATTCTCGAACGTCATTACTCGAGCAATTTCTTAAAGATATGCCTATAATGATCTGATGTCCGTGAGAAGTTTACGTTGTAACAGGATCGAAGGGGCAACAAAAAAGTACCGCGCGTGTCGTAGTCAGCGGTCCAGCAAGTAGCCAGTAATTTATGGTTAGTTTTTGGCTGCGCCAACGCAATGCGGCCTCGCGGCTTTTCGCAGCGCCCCGCGCCCCTCGCCCCCGCCCTCACCCGGTCACAGACCTCGCGTCATTCCGTCAATCTCAACTACTTATCCGTCCGCGCCGATCCCTTATATTAATCATTTTTTTCTCTCAAAAAACGAGCGTAATAAAGATCCTATCGACTCAGCCCCTGCAGCTCGGCACGTCGCGCGCTCGCTTTCGAAACTTCAGAATTGACAAACTGACAAACAAATATCGCAACTGATACTTATTAAAGCATGTATTATTGACTATAAACTGGTTCATTGTGCCGCCAAAATTAATCTTGGAGCTTAGCTACGTCACAAAGGCAGCGTGCCGGCGCGTACGGTGGCTATTACAGACACCACATTATAATTACCTTTTTAAATAGTTTTTTCAGTCGGTGTCGATATTAAAACGTCAATGTAAATAACTTGTTAGCCGCAATCTCATTTCTGAGCGATTGGATATTACAATAGTGTACGTGATTTGAGAAAGGTAACGGTGTCGCTGCTTTATCCGCGAGATGGAGCCTATTACCGGCGACGTAAACGGCGCGAGCGCAGCGCGTGCCGCCCGCGCCCGCGCCGAATAGTCCAGCATACACTTAGATTATTTTATAAGCCAATAAAAAAATATCCAATCAATTGCGCACATCGGCGGCCTGCACATCGGTGGGTAATTCTAATTTCACGGAACTTATGATCAACGACCTTTCACACGGTGTGACAAAAATGTGTGGAAGATGAAATTCTTTAGGCATTATTAAATATTATATTAGAAAAAATGGAAACTTGTCAAATAATGGCGCGATGCCGGTGTAATGGTTTAATAGGTACCAAAAAGAGAACGGTAGCGCGCGGTGCTGTAATTAGGTTTATGCCGGAGCATTGTGTCGAGTCCAACGCAAATTGAACCACGGAATATTTCACCTGACACACCGTACGTGTCTAATTGCACGGATTATTTATCTTCAAAAACCTCTCAGCAGTTTTTGTTGAGTTGTGGCACGCGCCTACTTTCTATAAGTATAGCCGACTATAGTCGTAATTGTGCTTATACCCTTTTTTTATTTCGTTTTCGAAACATCTAAGTCATCATCTGGAATCAGTAACGGTCCACCCAAAATGTTTTGTTATACAATTCTAGTGTAAGATGTTGAACAGGTATCGGCAAACAATAAGGGGTTCATGTTAATTGAACTAGATATAGCGGAAAATGAGATATAATTGTGTGAAATTCTTAGCTATACATATACGTAGGTATGTTACGTATCAACATACAAATTGTTAGTAAATGAATACAAGTTACTTATTTCCTTAGCTTTCCCATGCTCTATCTGCTTATCATTAAATATTTCTTAGGTGTTGGTTATAAATGTAGACCCGTCGCTAGGAACACTATATACAATTTTTTTAGAGAAGGAATTAAATATGTTAGTTATGTTCTGCCTAGCCTTTTCCCTAGTATATTGGGGTCAGTTTTCAGTCTAACTAAATGCGGCTCAATACCAGTAATACACGGAGTGACTGCCTTTAGACCTCCGCAACCCAGTAGCAAGGCAATACCGATATCCTAAGGTTAGAACAGTGGTTAGACTTTCGAGCTTCTGATTTCCCATAACGACTGTCCGGGAGATCTGGGACCGACTGTTTAACGTGCTCTCCGAGGCACGGAGGGGTCTTGATGTGTAACGAACAGTCACCCATCCACAGACTGACGGCGGCAAGCGCAGCTTGACCTCACAAATCATATGATTCGCGCAGTTGGCAATTAGCCACAAACCAATAAAAAAATGTTAGTTATGATTACCAATAAATTAACAAGGCTGCAGTTCTATCTATTTGAAGAATAAAATCTATTTCAATAGCGCTAGATACACGAACTACTGACTTAACCTCACCTATTCAACCGTCTCACTGTAACCTATAACAACCAAATCACTTCCATCGAGCCACTATCTATTCATCGGCTCACTTTACGAGCTTACTAAATCTTTTTTTTTCACCTCATAAAAAACCATAACAATAGTAGAACTGCGGAGAAATTCCTCGGTTCTTTAACGCATATTGCCTTTAGCGATCTACATTATGGTAATCACTTTCACCCATTGATTGCAAAGAGCTAACTTTTTGCGATATAATCAACTGTATGATCGGAATCGAATTTAAAAATCAATCATAGCACACATTATTATCAAAGTTGGCCAGAACGGAGCCGTAATGTGCGATAACAGCAATAGGTAGCCCGCGTAAGCTAGTTATCGCTTCGAACAATAATCCGCGATAATGGATTAGCTCACTCGGCGAATATTTATAAACACCACTATCGTTTTATTCGGTAAAAGTCGTATCCGAGCTACATTTGATCGATTATAACTGACACGGTTTAATAACTACGGACGTTACGTGGTCAACGATAAAGAAACTGTTCCTTTATAATATACTGGCCTGCAAAAATAAGTATCACACTTTTAAAATTGCAATAACTTTTTAGGTACACAAGATATATTTTCGAAACAAAAAGGACTCAAAAAAGAGTTAAACTTTGTTACTACAGTTTCAAAGAAAGCTGATAAAAATTGCTATAAAACGTTTTTTATTTTAAATCTCTAACTTCTATAGTTTAGAAAAAATTGAAATTTTAAAAGTGTGATACTTATTTTTGCAGGCCAGTGTATTTCTTATACTTTGATTCGTGGTTTTGCCCAACCATGTTACGCATTTCTTTGATCTGTATAGATAATGTTTATTGTAATATAATACTGTTGTTTCATAATCTTGTTTCACTTACCCCCTTTGAAGTGGAATACATCATTTTGAATTTAATCACTTTTTATAGAGTTCAAGTTACAGTTAAAGTTATAAAAATCATGACAGCTACTGCAAATAATATTGACACTACATTTGAAAAGACTAGCCACACAGAAATAAGTAATAATGGTATTCGAAGAAATTATAAAAAGAAACGCGCGATTACTGAAATCGGAGTCAATCGAGGGCACGTGTTAACACTACAAAGTCTCACATTGAAATAGCCTTAATGTGCAACGACCACAGCTAACGACAGATTTCAAATTACTAATAAATAGATCAAGATTCCTTACATTAAAAATGTGGATACTTGCTACAGCCTAATTTGTTTCGGTTAACGCAAACCGCAGAAAAACCAGTTCACCAATGAGTTGTGTTCTTAAATTGTTATTTAAGTAAACTATAATCAGTTTAGATTGCAAGATAATGACAGAACATCGATAACAGTAGGAACATTGTGAACATTTTATCCATCGTTATGGTGATGCAATTTATAACGTAAACTGTTGCAATGTAAATGAGACGACTCTATTACATTTTTGTATTTAAAATTTTCGCTCGTACATCTAGAATGAAAAATGCTAAACCTCCCATGAATAACACTGTGAACAACGGTTACGACTATGATGAAACTAAGACAGTAGTTCCAAGATTAGTTCGAACTACAAACAAACAAGCAGACATTATGCGAATTTCGTTCCAAAATGCGTAATTACAGCAGAGTAATTTTGGTAGAAATCAAAGGATCTTTGGTGAATTAAAAAGAGCCTCCACGAGTGACGATACGTCTGGCGCACCCTGAGCAATCATCCCCGTTATCATCCTTACTGACTGTCTAATCTTTCCATCATGACATCCGCTGTTGTCGTATAGCTCATGACGACACGGAAGAAGAAGTCTAAATGGACGGACATTAAAATAGACGGCACCCAGCAGTTTACTGTGTTTCGTCGTATGTATGTGAGAGCCAGAAGGCTATAGAGAAGTCGATCTGCTACTTGAAACCATGTGCTCCATTTTAGACCATCAGCGCTTACCATCAGCGACAACGATTAAACGCAACCAAGATAAAAAAATAAAAAAGATTTTTCAATACAATTTAAATCCGGATCCGCATCCAATAAACAACGTTCACGGTTAAAAATCCGTTCATGATTTAATCATTGTTGAACTTAGATTGACTAGATGTATTAACATCTATCTGGGTGCCTTAAATTCTAAAGAACTGAGAGCAAAAACTGAAACTAGGTACAATAATAGTTACCTCGTTGTTCGAACTTAAACACTGCATCCTATTGACGATCGAGATATGTCGGACACAAAAAAAACTATAGATCAACCCGTTCTCGTTCTCCTCTAAAAGTATCAAGTTTTGTCAATTATGTCCTTCCTTCTATTGACTAACGTTCACGGGTGAGACTGTGGCCAGATAATGCAATCAATCCTACTCCTTTCCTCTCAACATCTGAAAATCTCCCATCCTGTAAATTTTTAAACAGACTCCTGATTCAGGTTAGCCGAAGCAAGGACAACCTATTCAGTTGGGGATACATAGATGAGTCCAATCTGGAATGCAAAGGTGCTGTTCCACAAACGATGGGACATATAACATTATGTCCTGCGTGCCCTGATGTCTGCACAATGGAGCAGCTAATGGATGCTACTGATAATGTAGTACTCGTCGAAGCAATTTAAAACTAAATATCTCAAATTATTATATCTATGCTTTGCTGAGAAGCTAACCATGTAACTCGAAAGTAACTGGAATATAGTTTTATAAGGTTTCTCTGTTATTGCGTTTGAATTGGAGGAAACTGCTGCTCTAATTACTATTTAATTAGTATTTCCTTCAATACTAATTACTTAGTACTTAACTGCCTGGGTATTATAGGCTTTGGCGATGACACGTCTAATCGAAATAGAAGAAAGTTAGTTATCCCGCCAGATGATCTGTTAAACTGTTTTATTGTTTAAAGGAACATGTGTCGACTACATCACACGAAAGTTTTATAGAGTTTTTCTTGTGAATGGTATTGAATCCCGTTCATTTAGATGCATCAACCAAACTGAAATTTTAAAATATGATGCACGCACGTTTGCATTCATAAAAAATACATGTTCCTTTTCGTTTATTTGCTTCGAATAAAATAAGTACAAAATTTAAATAACTTCAAATTATCACGGATGTACTAAAATGTAATTTCACATTTTCCAAAGCTGCCCAAATATTCTTATCTTTAACTGAACTAGCATCTAATCTATAGCTCGATATTCTATAGGAAATTATATAAAAAGATTCGTCCCAAACACCTGTTAGTTTTTACGTATAATATTTCGTAATACTTGTAAGTTTACGGATTATTAATTGATTTCCCCGTGACCAGAAGCGAGGTAATGAGTTTTAAATTAGCAATGTTGACTTGTTTCAATTTCTTCATCGAATAAAAACTGATGATAATTTGTCAAACAAGTACTGCTGATTTGAATACCAGTAAAGCGGCGATTAGAAAAAGATCTCAAAGATGATTGTTAGTTTTAATTACGATTGGAATAATTAAAGAGGCCTTCGACGTGGTAGCCAGTTGGTACAGTAGTACATTTGCTACTTTATGGTCGGTAATTACATAGTTCAGCTTAACGTTTAAAAGATTACAGTGCAGCTGTATTAATTAGTGTTTACTTATTCCTTCATTAAGAGTAACCTGTGAACCCATTAAATCCTTCTTAAGTCAACCTCCATTTAAAAGTTTATCCTCTGGCTTTAAACAGAAATCGA
This sequence comes from Amphipyra berbera, assembly GCA_910594945.2. Lineage (NCBI taxonomy): Eukaryota > Metazoa > Arthropoda > Insecta > Lepidoptera > Noctuidae > Amphipyra > Amphipyra berbera. The sequence goes on along the minus strand of OU343122.1, from coordinate 7,469,051 downwards.
TGATTAATTACGAAGTCAAAATACAGACACTAATTAAGAATATCACAAACATCATTTGTATGGATTTCACACACAAACCAGACGAAATTCCGATAAACTGTAAATCAATGGGGGCCCTTCAAAAGGGTACCGTGGCTTTAGTCCGGATAACGTTACATCCGACACGATTGCGCTTACCTATTCATACAAAAAGACATTCAAAAACCCCTCTTAACACAAAGAAATAGAGTCCACAGAATCGTCTTTACAAAACTTATATAACTTGGTGTTATCAGCAAATAAACTAATATTAATAACAAAAAAACTAATGACGTTTCCGCATCGTCAACATAACGTCAATTATTATCAGAAAACCATTAAAATGAAAAAAATGAAGGACGCGTTATATCACACGGGGAGCTTTAGGTTAATGATAATCATGAATTTATAGGAAACTAAACTGCTAAGCTGTGATGATTCCTCTGACATTAAAATTAAAGTTTTATTCTTAACAAATCAATCCTTTGCAGGTGTTTCTCCAGAAGATTCTAAATATTTTTCTAATTCTGTTCAATTTACAGTAAATCGAAGAATATATTCTAAAAAGATTTTTTCAGCTTTATCCGTTTGTGCTATTCAAGTACACAACAGTATTATATTGATCCATATATGAATAAACAAACATACATTATTATTATGACTTTGAACTGATTAGCGTTGATATTAATTTCTTATACCATCATCAACATTTTAGCCTTGTCCAAAGTATGTTCAGATTCCAGTATATCCAAGTGTAGCTTAATTTCTTTATTTTTTATCTTCTATAAATCTTTATACCACCGAACTAGTTGCTTTTCATGTCTCAAGACCCATGTGTTTTCTTTTCACGTTTATAGTTCACCTTTATATTATTTCACGCGAATAGTTCTTATTTCATGTTCATCTTCTTTTTCTTCTCCATCTTATAACTTAGTGATTAAGTTATAACAATGTGTAGTTACAACTGAATCAAAATTCATATTTATGTCTTATTCTTTAACCATTTTAACTATTGTAACTCTGTAAGATATAGTTCAACGGCAAAGTTCTTTGAATTATCTATTATAATATTTATAATAGGTTTGCAATACGACCTTGCTGAAAATATTGGTAGAGTACCTATTGTTTTAGCACTTATATATGCAGATACATAGTGCGGCTTTATTTTCAATGCTAATGATTATTTGTTATCTAGATGAACTTGGTTTATTGTCTATGCGACAATTAGGCATGCTAGGAATATTGCTTCACCTTTAATATGAGTATTCACCTTTTCTTGATCTCGTAAAGTATCAAAACTACTTATTTTGTAATGATTAGGTTTGTTTAGATAAAAACTATAAATACTTGCATTAAAAACAATAGATTGACCAACATTAGAACCTCAAATGGAATGCATTTAGAAACTTTATCAATCAGTTGTCAAAAGCCGTAAAAATATTTCTTAGTTAACCCAATAATAACTATATTACCAGGGCAGGATTTAAAGTTTAACAATTTAATTTAAACTTTTTAACATGTAAGAATCTATGACCTTGTATTAATAGGTATTTTAATTAATTATAATTATCAAGAAACAATATGTCTTGTATTGCAAGGACAATTTCTCAGAAAAGCGGGGACTAACCGGTGTCAACTCTACTTGTAAAACTTTTTATAGATAGGTATTTGGTTTCAATTTATTAATCATGGTTACCAAGGTTATAGAAAAATAATAATCATCTCAAGAGTTAAGGAGACGTATTGTTTAATTTACTTATTAAAGAAAAAAACAATTCAGTTTGGTATTTTTATTTAAGCATATGTCAAAAATAATACAATGTCACGTCCCAAAAAAACTAAAAATCAAACTAACCTGCGCTAAATCGCTAGGGGCTTCTGACTTGACAGTGTTGGCCGCAGCCCACGCCTCAGCAAACGTCTCCATTGCACTCTGAAAGTCCATCTTGTTAATTCACGACGACATCAACATGCCGAAAATTCACACAACATGTGCACGGTGCGGGACAGACGGACAATGAGACTGCGACACGTACGTACGGGCCGGCCGGCGGCGCGCGACTGGCGTTGGGCCCCGCCCAGCGAACCGCCCGCGTCGAGAAAAACCGATACCACCCGAGCCTTCCCGTTTCAGCGCTTTTCTTTTTTAAGCCGCTATTTTAACGAGTTTTTTTTTCTACCCAAGCCCGGCCCACGGTGGTGGTTGGGCGTCCTCTGGATTATTTACACTTGTAATTCACAGATTGCTTCGTGTGACGGCTAATTTGTTGTTGAGGGGTGTTGGTGCTATCTCGATTAGATTAGGTGTTATTGAGAGCTACTCGTGTTATTTGTTTGAGCATCAATTGTGCTATTGTTTTGTGCTTAGATTTGTTACTTTGTTATCTCTAGCTCTTTGATTATTTTGTAGCTATCATTATGATAAATTATTCAGTAAAGACTGTTATACAAGGTAGAGCATCTGAAACTTAACCTCTCAGTTGAGATAATTAAAGGGCAAAATTATGAAGACATCAATATAATAACGTGGTAATTTGAAAAGCTATCAGTGTGGTTAATTGCAGTATCCTTGTAAAATGGCGGTGTGGGCGCTAGGAAGCATTTTTATTCATTATATAAATCACCGTGGCTTCCCGCTTTCTGGGATGTAAGAAAAAAATTGTCACGGCTTCACATAATTTTGTACGTGGCCATTATTACCTTCCCAGAGGTTAATTTTTCTTAATTTCGGATGCTTAACGACAGAGGCTTTAAATGTTTAATGTTGATAAGTAGAGATGAGCATTTCCTTTGAGTGAATTATGGATGGCTTTATTTTTAATGGTTCACCGGTGATATTATAAATAACATAGACAAATTTATGATAACTGAGGATTTTTTTAAAAACCTTTTACCTAATTATATGTTATTTATTTATCTTAAAAATCCGATTATACTGTTTATTTGTCTTTTATAAAACAAAAATTTAAACATCTTTTTAGTTCGCTGTCGTAAGTATGTGTTTCAAAGATAATCTGTACTTATAGAGGCATAATAGGCACAAATAGGCATAAAGGCATAATAGGCCCGTTAGAAGTGGGCCAGTGGAGGTAGCGTCGCTTTGTATCGACCGCCTCTTTGTGCCGCGGATAAAACAATGAGATATTTTCCAAGTTTGTTGAAATAATGTTTATTACACGATAGTGATATAGGTAGGTAGTTTGTACTGTGATTTAGAATTGGTGATCGGCTAATTCTGTATTTAAATGACGAACCTTCTCAGGATAAAAGGTATCATTAATAAAACACATTCAAATAAAAATACCTACCTAAGCTTTATTTAATTATATAACAAGATAGCCAACTAATACAGTATCGAAGAGCACTCACGTAGTAGGTATCTTGTTATCAAATTAAGGAAGATTAATTTTGTCTCCTTCTTTAAAAAAAATGTTGTTACTTTTTAAATTGAGAATATGGCGTCTGGATGGAATTAAAATGAGATTAATAAAGAATGTTTATTTTAATGTTTTGTATTTAGAATATGGCATTTATTAATTGGATAGCAGAAGGTGAATCTAGAATGAATTAGGAGCAGAATGCAGGAATAGTAGCAAAGAAATTATCTATGACCATGGATATAATTGAATTGTTTCAACTTAAATTAAGTTTTTTTTTTAATTGCCATATACTTAATTAGGATTTATCCTGTATTGTCTATACATGTGGTACACAAATAAACAGCCCCGGAATGCTTCTCTGTGTCTGTAGGGCATACAAATACCTATTTGTTCCGTGCCGAGTTCAAACCCGTGCTCCGTACCGCAGAAAGCCAAGCTCGGCCGCTAAATGTAAGCTCAAAGCTCCTTACTGTTTATGCCATGACCTTATCTATATGAAGGGGGCCTGAACGAGTAAAATAACAAAAAAAATATAAATTAATTAATTGATTATTATTTTTATTTTGCCTGTGTTGATTGCTATTTGCACAAGTTCAATAATACTTATATCAATTATTATTAGTGTGGGGACAATTTATTATCTTGGATGAAAGTAGGTATGTCAACCTATAGATAATTAAATGTTAACTTGTAAAGGATGTCCATCCTCTGCTTTGACCATGTATGTATTAACGTACATAACAAAATCAGTCCATTACTGTCCCACTGCGGTGCACGGGCCTCTTCTCAGAATGAGAAAGAATTTAGACCTTAGTCCACCACGCCGGCCTGGTGCGTGTTGGCGGACTACACACCATCGAGGACTATTTGGAGCCCTCTCAGGTGTGCAGGTTTCCTCACGATGTTTTTCCTTCACCGTTAATGCAATTGATAATCAAATTATGATCTGCACATGAATTCGAAAAGTCAGAGGTGCGGGCCGGGATAGAACTCAGACCCTCTTGCATGGAAGGCAAGCGTTCAACCGCTCGGCTATCACAGCTGTAGTAATATTAGTTAATGTAATTGGTTGACTGCAAACAAGTAGATCATTTAATCAAGGATAGGCAGCATCGACCGCGCACATAGGCACAAAAATATGCCTAGGCAGACTAACCCCGTACCTCGGACGTAGGTCCTCGGAGGAACGCCGTGATGATATTTGTCGGTAAGAGTCCAACATAACTCCCCTTTTCCCCAGGGTGGAAAATATCCAAGACTAGGTATGTCCCCACGATAAAAAGACCCTAAATGAATAAAAGCCTGTAGCATGAACTAAAGTCTTTTTGGTGACAATTTCCTCCAATTGGTATTTTAGATATAATTTTTAAATCATAACAAAGAATAAATTCAATAATTTCAGTAGTTTCAGGTAATCTGTTACCAGTTTAAAATAAATATCAGGTCCTTGAGATAAACAATATTATTATGTGTCTTTATCCAAAATAGCCTGAAAGACAGTAAAATAAAATAGGTAGGTACTTACATACATTTTACATCCATAAAAGGTTTTCAATATTAAAACCTTGTTATCAACCTTGGTCAGAAATAAATCATTTTACCATGATATTCGATGTTGACTCATCCATATCGAACACATCTAAACTGTCGGACACACACGTCGTGTCATGTCGACAAACAATGACAATAACCTGTTGTCAATCAACACTTAAGTGGAAGTCTTTTATCTTTTTAGCGGGTTCTAGTTTCCAGTTAAGACCACTAATTTAAATGTGAGAATTTGCGGTCTAAAAACAAAAAGTTATAGGAATTTGAACTTTAAGGTCAAGGTATTAGAAGCTATAAGATTTTTGGGAAGTTGTTTAAGACATTTTGGAGTACCTCAGTTGGATTTGAAACGTCACTTTACACGTGATATCTGTTTTAAGTTGTTATGTACAAATTCAGTAATATAACCGTTTGAAAGCTACAAATATGGATAAAATTAGATTTTATTTATTTACTAGCGGCCCGTCCCGGCTTCGCACGGGTGGACATTTTTCCCGTATTTGCAACATTTTTCATTTATGCTCCGCTCCTATTGGTCGTAGCGTGATGTTACCTATGACCTTCCTTGATAAATGGACTATCCAACACAAAAATAATTTTTCAATTCCAACCAGTAGTTCCTGAGATTAGCGCATTCAAACAAGCAAACAAACTCTTCAGCTTTATAATATTAGTATAGATTTAGGAAAACCCACAGCTACAAGAATAGAATCATTACAGTGGGTGTCATAAAGCCAATTACAGGTTTTCAGGAATAGCAACAAAATACACATTGGATGTTTAACATCATTGACATACAAATAGTCTAAATAATGTTATATGTGAATTAGATTATTCCTTATACGAGATATCTTGACAACTACAGCTCTTGATGTGGAACATCATCTGTTGTCAAAGATTTTGACAGTTTTTGAAAATGAAAACTGTCTGAATAAACGGTTCGGTTTCGGTTCAGTTGTGATTGATCAACGTATACAAGGTTAGTCGGAAAGGGGGTACTAAGCCGCGGGCCACCTTAAGTATCACTGATGACAATTTAAAGCAAGTGTTAAAATTACCAAAATTCGATATTTTTTATTTGCATGTAAATTTTTTTTTATCTTTGTTTATTAAAAAAAAACACACTTGCTATAGTTATGAATTCAGAAAATTATTTTTTTTAACCGTGACGTCAAATATGATCTAAATTGTAAAGACAGCTATAGACAGATAGATTTTAGCATATTTTTTACTAAATCTTCGAAAAGCTATTTCTCTTAAACTATCGAGTTTTGGGGAAAGTTGTAGAACAAAAGTTATCCGTTATTGTGGGTACTTTAACACCCTTTCGGCTTAGTACCCCCTTTCCGACTAACCTTGTATATTAATAGAATTAGACCCTAAATATGTTAAACTTCAAAATATAAATAAGTTCAAACTAATATTAGGCCTAGCACCAATGCTGGCTAGTTAATGACGTAAACATAACGTTAATTAATATAAGTGAATTTTGAATTGGAAATACTCGCCTCGCACATAGGTACTATTTAATTAAATTGAAAACTTTATTCATATCTACGTATGACACAAATTGTGCATGTCGCAAAAAAATTAACCAAAATGTTATAAGACAGATTTATTTTCAATTCAAAATTCGCTTACTTACTTACTATACATCAACGTGCTAGGAATATTTACAGTTACTGATAGACTACCAGCTACTTATTATTTTATCTATAATATTATGTGAATACTAAGTCCATAGCTAAAGTACTTAACGCTATACAAATAAAAACGCAAACAAGAAAAGACGTATTTACTTAATACTTAATTATCACATCAAAGTCACATAATCGTATGATGCTGTCTGTGACGTCATGAACAAATCCTGAAATATGGTGATAATGATAGCAGCTTTGGTAGTTCAATCATGTTATTTGCTAGTCTTTAACAAAAGCGTATTTTTTATTTATTTGTTCCTACGTCTTCTGTCGGTTGTCCTTGCGGACCGTTTCTACGTAACCGGGCAGTTATTGGCAAGATCTGAAGGGTTCTCAGCCACAAAACACAAAAGCGTAAGATTTCAAGGTTTAATTTAGCTGTTAATCAACTTTGCTGAAGAATTTACTCAATCATCAACTTAAATACTTACTTACCTCTTTATCCCTAAATCGTTGTGTTAAGTTATAACAAACTTATATATAAAAAAATGGTTACACTGACGTTAAACAGCGGTATACATTTACACAGCGATTATTAATAAGGCTGTTAAGCACTACACCCGCTGGCAAGTAAAATTGCGCATGTTCACTTCTGCAAGCGGCTTTCACTGTGGAAACACCCACAGCAAGTCGACTTTTGGTAGTTTTACCGACTAAGCAAGACTTGCTTCAATAGCTAGTGCAATTTACCTTGGATTTAGCGCTTTACACAGAGTTACGAGCATTCGTACTGCCTAGCTTTTTCTCAACTATGTTGGGGTCAGCTTCCAGTCTAATCAGACGCGGCTGAATACCAGTACCTATCTTACACAACTGACTGCCATCAGACCTCTGCAACCCAGTTACTGGGCAATGCCCATATCCTAAGGTTAGACTGGTTGTCAGACTTTCGTGCTTCTGATTACCCGTAACGACTGTCATAGTTATTCGTATGACACCCGGGACCGACGGTGTAATGTACTCTCGGAGGCCCAGAGTTACAAGCACAAAAGCAAAAATGTTAATATTACTCATCACTATTTGAAAAATCGAGCAGTGATAGCCTAGCGGTTGAACGCTCGTCTTTCATGCAGGAGGGTCTGAGTTCGATCCCGGCCCCTCTGACTTACCAACAGATTATCCATCAAGTTCTTCTTCATAGATAGCATAACTTTATCCATCCTATATTCTTTGGTATCCTCTAATACTGTACAAACTAGGTGTATCTCATTAACATGTATGTATTTGTATGTAAATGGCCTTAGACCAAGGACACATAGTTGTAATGTAACGGTTGTCAATCTAACGTTTACGTGACTCGTCGATTGACGCTTTGGTTTGTATTCTTATGCCGGCTGTACACTCTCGCTGAGACAGGCCGAGACTTAGGTGCTGTCCTTTGCTATTATATGTTAAAAGTCAAGGATAGAGATAGCGCCTCGGGTTGTCTCGGCGAGTGTGTACAGCTGGCATTAGAAGTCGACCAACTGTCGTGAATATATTCAAATATAGATACCTACTGTTACGTATGGACAGCATTTAAAAAAACCAGAATTTGTGTATAATATATTGGTAGATAACATAGAATAACATCACGCCTGTATTCCCCTAAGGATTGGGGAGAGTTGTATAGTAACACTCTCATTTGCCGTTATGTTTAAGTCCCATGTAATAGGGGGCGAGCCTATTGCCATCAATCGGCCACAAATCTAAACTTCAGGCTTTTCCTTGTGGGATTTCTCAGTAAGAAATCCCACAAGGAAAAGCCAAACACTTTGCCCGACCTGAAGATCGAACCCAGGACCTCACGATCAGCAGTCGCGCTTGCCACCACAGTTACTATACGCCTCTGCCTAACCCTTCGGAGAATACAGGTGTGATGTTATGTGTCCTGTGGTATACACTCATACGAACGTAGGCACTAAAAGTCAACGTATCTACATACGTAAGTATATTAGAAAGACGCAGAACATCTTTCCACAAAAAACTAATCATAAAATCCTAATTTAATAAGTAGGTAGGTACCTACTTACTAAAGTCGTGTATATACATACATATGTAAAATCCATGTAACATTACCAACTAAATAGGTACATACCTAATGAACTATCTATCTAATTCCTCTAATAATCATGATCAGAATACCAAACAGCTCTTACATAAATGAATGGCTGATAACGTGAACCGGAATGTGGCTTTCTCGAGAACTGTGTGGCTAAATACTTCACGGTCGCGTACTAACTGTTCCTATATGTACTGGTAAAATGTATTCTTAGTAATAGTTGGTTAGGTAAGTACCTACCTTCTTTTTAAATAGTAGTCGAAATGTTGAATGTTTTATAAGGATGAAGTGTGAAACATGTGTTATTATTATTGGTAAAAGTATTTAATCAATAGTAATTTGATTAATAATTAGTAAAAAATACTTATTAATGATTCAGGTTAATAATTATAGGTATCAAAGGCTTAAGTAAGTTGCAAGATTCAGTAGCAGGGTATAATATAAGATTTATTTATATCATAAAGAATGACAAAAATGTTTAACAATGTTACAGGTGTAGATACAATAGTGTAAATATAAAAATACCATACCTATCTAATATTATACTGCAGTAGGTATGTACCTACCTACCCATCATTGTATGATTTTTTCTATAACTATTACGTACTTACCAATTCAATGAAATAGCAAGAGATGATTTAAACTTTTATTTCATAAACTATTCAGCGTTACTCAGTAGCGTTTATTAATTAATTCTAATTAACTGCTCAAAACAGACATTAACATCTAAGTATAACATCTGCGATAAACCAATCTTATTCTATAGCTACATATAATCTTGTCACAGACAGGCACCTAATTAAACATCGTGTTACGCCAGAGCGCAGTGTCACAGAGTGTTTTAAGAGAATTTATTTAGACTGTGGCTTCTGAATAGGCGATGTTTTATAATTATAAATAGAGTTGTACATGCGTGGGATATTAGATAACGACTAACTTTTCCTCATTGCTTGGTTTCTTTATTAATAGATATAAAAATAAATAAAAAGATACACGTAGAAAGATAGAGATGCTGGAATGCCGTTTCTATGTTGTATACTTAGTGTTTTATTTCCTGGTAAACAGAATATCAAGACGCTACGGCAAAAAAAAGTATAAACTGAAAAAATCGCAGCGTCTCCCTCCCACCTCCCCTACATAACCTGGGGCGCCTGAAACTTCAGTTAGGTAAACTTTTCCGATACATATCCTAATCCGCCTATATCCGAGATACCAATGGCGTTCGCTAGGCGTTGACATTCGCTAAAACCTCCTCCAATACGGGTGTGTCCGGGTTAGGTTTATCCGTTATCCGTAGATTAGGCGCTCTCTGTCTGGCGGGGCGGGGTCGCGCCACGCCCACCGGTCGATGCGGCCCACCGGCGCTCGGCTCATTGTTCCGTTATCTATCCGAGACGCAGCACGCTCATCCGCCGCTCGTCACAGATAAGCGCCGGTAGCTGCGATGACGTCACCGCACTACCACCACCGCTACCTGCCCGACGACGCTACTATGTTCATTCTGCTTCTGTGACGTCACTAACTTAGTTGCGACACCAGACTATCTATTATGCCGCCTGTCAAATGGTTGTTATGCTATAGTTGGTCTTGTAGCGTTAGGAATAGCGGCTGTTATTGCATGCGCTGTTATTGCTAGTTAAAAACAAGATTTTCCTCGTGATGCCGTAATGAGACAGTAATTTCTTAGCGGAGTAATTTGATTTAGTAATATCTTTTATAATAACCTTCTATTCATGTCTTCATGTATCTTCATGCTATATCCATACAGACCATAGGCAGTGCACATAGGTAACTACATTTTATTTTTAACACACAATTCATCTCCGCTACCGTTTCCAATTCCGAGTGGTTACTTATTTACAGTATTTGAAGTATGAGCAGAAGCGTCTCTCCTTATAATAACAATACTGTGATGACCAAGACGATCTGTCTGTCAAGCATGGTGATCATGGGAATATTGACTGGCCGTTACTTTCATTCGGAGGTTACGTTACGTGTTTAGTCCACGTTACGTTGTTAGGTTAGAGGTTTAGTTTACGTTACGTTCATTCAGCATTGTTCGTTCGCAAGCTGATATGATAATATTGAAGGTAGTTGTTCTGCCTAGCCTTTTCCCAACTATATTGGGGTCAGCTTCCAGTCTAACCAGATGCGGCTGAATACCAGTATTTTACACGGAGCGACTGCCATCGGACCTCCGCAACCCAGTTACTGGGAAAACGCCGATATCCTAAGGTTAGACCGGCCGTCAGACTTTCGGGCTTCTGACTTCCCGTAACGACTGTCATAGGTATTCGAATGACACCCGGGAACGACTGTTTAACGTGCTCTCTGAGGCACGGAGGGGTCTCGATGTGTAACGAACGGTCACCCATCCCCAGACTGACCGCGGCAAGCACAGCTTAACCTCGCAAATCATATGATCCACGCGGTTGGCAATTAGCCATGAGCCCCTCGATAATAGTGAAGGTAGTACCTATTCTTGAACATACCATTCTTAAATAATTTGTTTGGTTAAAAAAAAAGTGCGTGGCCCAACCACACTAGGAATATTGCTATATCGTGGGTGCGTACAGACACCACTGGGTATTTCTGCACAAACACCCAGACTCGGAACAATTATTATCAGTAGGCCATACAAATACTTGTTCCATGCGGAAATCGAATCTGCGTCACATTGAGCACCAGCCAAGCGCTCAGCCACTATGCCAATCGTGTCATCAAATTCTACTATAACTAAAAAAATATTAATTTTTAAATTATTTAAAAAAAACGTTGCCCCCCTACTATAATTTCTTTTTATCATAGGAGTGTGATTACAGACAAAAAACTTCGCATGCACAAACACTCAGACCCAGAATAACTATCTGTAGGCCATACAAATACTTGTTCCGTGCGGGAATCGAACCCACGACCCGTAGCGCAGACGCCAATCGCTCAACCACTGCACCAAACGTGTCTTCAAATCATACTCCCACATAGCTACAAAAATATTCACCTACAAAACGTAACTAATAAAAACTATTGATAATATGAACACGAATGGGGAAGCTAGCTCGTTCAGAATGTTAATAGATACAGAACAATCATGAATTATTAGCTGGATGATGGACGGGTGACATTATCAATGACTTTGAACTGATCATTGCATGTTCATGGTCGCTGTAGATAGAACTGAATCGTGTGATGCCTTTGTTTTCATTTGCAATCATAAAACTAAGCGGAGCGACTGAAATATTGGTTTGTAAGCGAGATTTCTTTTCAGTGAATTGTACTCACTCTACTTACTAGCTTTGATGATATAGTAAAACCAATAAAACTAAAATTTTATATTCTAAAATAACCAGACAGAAATGACTGAACTGATTATCGTTAAATATAACTAATAAACAATGTGGGATGGATTGTGTGATGGGGGATATGAAGGAGACTGATACACGATGCATGCGTGCCGTCAGGACAGGTCAACTCAAACTTGCTACGGCACTTTCCTCAAAAGGCCATTCCAGACGTTGCCCTACATTGTTACAGTCACATAGTTTTTATAGGTACCGCCATGTCTGGACTTTAAAAAAGACCTTGATCTCTGAGTTTGTTTCGACTTTTCTTCTCAAAACTAGTCAGATAGGAAATGCCGGCGCTATCTAGTCTTAAAAAAACATTACATTGACTTGTAAAATTGTCTGTAACCAATTTATTTACAGAAATAAAAATCATTTATCATTTAAAGGAAGTAAATGATGAGGTAACGACTGACTGGGAAGAATGGAAGAGAAGGACTTATTGCCGACCCCATGTAACTTGGGAACAGGGCAGGAAGATGATTATAATAATTATTAACCATCCCAATTAAACCAGCTTGCAATAAAACCGCATTGAAAACGGTTCATGCGTTTGGAAGCTACGGTGCCACAGACAGTCAAAGGTTACTTATAGACCGATTCCTATAATTTACGGAGCGTTATTGGTTAAAATAGAGACTCTTGTATCTTTACCAATAATGAAGCAAAGACCACATAGCTTTGCATAGTAGACGCTCTCATATATAAAAAGAAGTAACTATCACAGGTAAAATTTGCTTACGAGTCTATTTATATATCCAGTTTGGCAATAAAAAATGCATCAATTGATAAGAAAAACGATCCGTTTTGTTTATAGGAACCAGGCATAACTAAGCAACATGATAGTCTATTGTTTTAAACAAGGCCATTAATGTAACACCTGTGCACACTGTTTTTATTAAAATTGTATGACGTAGAACTGCAATTGAACATGGAACAGCGTGTCCGATCAAGCGACTCTTTGGTCTAACTAGAGCCTATCGATATGATTTGGGTGTAGATCGCGGGTTCAAATCCCGGACAGATTATGTTTTGGTGCTATCATTCCCGGGAATGGTAGCACCAAAAAGAAAATATAATTACTGGTAATTAGCTCACTTTTCTCTTAATATTAAAATCTCGAGGTTCCCACAATTTAAAGACTTCTTCTTTTCGTGTAGTTAGTGACTAACCTGGTGTCAGAGTTTATGCCCCCCATGGGCCTCTGACTTGGCTTCATATGCCGTCGAGAAATATCTCTCAGACAGGTTTCTTCACGATGTTTTCCTTCACCGTTTTTAAGCAAGTGATAATTATACATTACGCACATGAATCCAATAAGTCTGAGATGCGTACCTTGGGTTCGAAGTGTTCGAACTTGAGACCTATGACTTGGTAGTGCGACGATCACACCACTAGGCTATCACTGCTTATTAAATTAGACAATTAATTAGATTAGAAATTAAATGTAAAGTGATGCATTAGCAACGTTTCTTTACAGAGACAATGATTCTCCGCGAACGAGACAACTTCCGCCTAAAGATTGTAAGAATACTTGCATAACTATCATACTTGGTGGAAATGTGGTTTTTCTCTACATCCTACATAATAGTGGTGTTAGTGGTAATAGCTACTTACTACACAGGTACTTACGCTAATAATGATAACAAGAGATTTCTTACAAATTTATACGTAAGTGTTTATTTCTAAGAAAATTTGCAGACCATATTATGAGTTGTTGATTCGTTACTTGTTACACAACTGAAATAAACTTAAGTACAACATAACCGTAGGTACAGGTACCTGTGGTTATATTTTCATAGTGTCTGAACTATGGGTAGTTACGTGTTAAGCCGGGAATACACAGGCCACTAAAATAGGTAAGTATCTGGCATGCTTAAAAATTGTGCCAGTAGATGCCACACAGGAGATACATTTGCAAGTGGAATGTCATGTCTTTTAATGGTACAGTTTTTAAACGCCTGCTAGAATGATACCTATGGCTGCAGCTGTGGGATGCGTTCAAACGTGCCATTTGGTATGCAACTAACACCCCTACCACCACCGCCGCACATAGCATGCTAAAAAATCAAATGCTCTGTAATTTACTTACCATCTTCAGGCATGCCTTTTTATGTATACACGTCCCGTACTTACACTTGCGAGTAACTGGCATCTGCAAGTACCTTGCATGACACTGTGCAAGCTACAGGCATGTGTATTCCCGGCTTTACGTAAGTAGAACACGTGTGTTAATCTAACCGTGCTCATACCGTGAGACAGTAACCGTGGCGCGAGGGTGGGGGTGGGAGGCACCCCTCAGCTTTATCGCAAACTGTCGATGGGAGAACCGACATGTTGATGTAACAACGACCTGATTTGTGAAGCCGTTGATCGTGTTTGATTGAACAAAGTTTTCTGGTGAAGGTAAATTATGAATTAGGAGTCTATCCTTATCGATTCAAAATGAAACAAAACATAACATCACGCCTTTTCGTTCGTCAGAGGTGGTTTTGTTCAGCAGGGGTGTTTTTAGTACACCCTCGTTTCGCCAGTTATGTTTAAGTCCCATGTAATAGGCGGCGAGCCTATTGCCATTAACCGGGCACAAATCCAGACTCCAGGCTGCTACTAAGAAATTCCTAATGGAGAAACTCAATAACACTTTGCGCGACCTGGGGATCGAACCCAGGACCCCATGCACAGTAGTCGCGCTTGCGACCACTAGACCAACAAGGCAAGTATATGGAATTGGTCGGTCAAACAGGTAGTTTTAGCTTGTTTTTTTATTGAGAAATGTAGTAGTGAGAGGTGAAGTATAAGCGTGAGAATAGACGTCCGATAGTTGTCAGACTATCGGATCGGTTTCACCAAATACCTACACGTACGGTTCTCGAGTCCGTGGGGCTCGTGGCTAAATAACAACCGCGCCGATCGTACAATTTGCGAGGTTAAGCTGCGCTTGCCGCGGTCAGTCCGTGGATGGGTGACCATTTGTTACACATCGAGACCCCTCCGTGCCTCGGAGAGCACGTTAAGCTGTCGGTCCCGGGTGTCATACGAATACCTATGACAGTCGTTACGGATAGTCAGAAGCCCGAAAGTCTGACAAACGGTTTAACCTTAGGATATCGGCATTGCCCAGTTACTGGGTTGCGGAGGTCTGATGGCAGTCGCTCCGTGTAAAATACTGGTATTCAGCCGCATCTGGTTAGACTGGAAGCTGACCCCAAGATAATTGGGAAAAGGCTAAGAGGAAGAAGAAGACGATTCTCGAATCCGATTTTTTTTATTTCATGGCGATGCATCCGATCCTGGATCCCGATCCAATAGTCGAATCGGAAGCGATCGGATATGTATGCCTGTTCAAACAAATGTACGACGCGGAAGCGTTCCGATAGTCTAAACAGATTTTCGGAACCATCGAAGGAAAGTATCGGACGTCGGTGCTCGCGCTTAGATTATTGTTGATGAAGTGAAGAACCACGTCAATAATTGACCAAATTGACATGTTGTGTCAGTAACACTAATTTCATTAAGAGAATTTACCCGCGTCATTTTACTATTGTTTGTTAAGACAAATTGCGTTAAGAAAGGATTCGAAAGATTCTACATTTAAAACTTATTCATGATTGCGGATATCAAAATCGAAGAGGCAATGGCAATAAGATCAGAAGACGAAAACAATATTAAAAGACGTATAGAAAATATATTAGAACTCTACAAGGTAGTGGTGGCACATTGCATCGCAGCCCCAACATTTAACGCCAAGTAATCGCATAATCATCAATAATCCTTAGGTCACACAAAAAGTATCGCAAGAAACGGATTTCAATCACGATACAATGACCATTCTTTAACACATCCCCATTGTAAAATCGACTCTATCTATTACATTATAGAGTTCAAATTTATCTTTTGGCAATCGTAAGAAATGTTGCAACCCGCTGCGAATCAGGGATCAGTATAGAGTAAAAAAATAAACAGATTTTGGGATTATAATTAATGAAATGTCACGAGATTTTTGACTTTTACTTACCTGAAGTTTATTAGATGGATATGATGTTGGATATTCACACACTTAAATTCCTAAAAAAGCAGTTAAATAATTTGAAGTTATATTTAAATCGTTTCTAAAAGGCGAGCGTGGAAGATTGAGTCTTCTACTCTCTTTGCGCAGTTGGTGTGGTATGTCTTAAGAATAGCTTACTATGTAGGTGTCTGTAAAATTGTGAGTACACCTAAAATTGATCTCCTTAATACAGGAGATCAAAGGTAGTGGTGTTGATTCTGTTACCCACTTTGACAAGACTAAACTAAGGATGTTTGTCTCTTTCTGTTTCAATAGAAAAAGAAAGGGTCAATTCATACTAGAGCAGAGTCGAAGCGCATCGAAGCGTCAATCTGAAACTTAACATAGCATATTCACCCTTATCTCCACAACATAGGTAATACACATATTTCTTCTAAGATAAAAAAACGCGCAAATTCGCGCGAATTTTGTGGAATGCGCGTGATCTTTTTTTTTTCTTAGAAGGAATATGTGTATTATGTTGTGGAGATAAGAGTGAATATGATATGTTAAGTTTCAGATTGACGCTTCGATGCGCTTCGACTCTGCTCTAGTATGAGTTGACCCAAAGTGACAGTTGCGTTTAGTCTAATTTAGTATTTTCAAAATGTGCAGCAGTATCGACACTATTGTCTTTGCATGATTTAATAGACTTGCTAAATCAAGGGGATTTTTAAGCAAAGTCAACTTTGACGGTAGGTACACCATAGAACCGTGAAACTAAAAAATTTCGTAAAATGCTTAATTATTTTCTCTTCATCACAATACAGAGTCAAAGTTACAATTACAATTGACTAGTGTCTAATGTAGTTAAAACTTTTATTATAGATCAACCAGGCTTATCCTCCGAAGAAACAATAACATTTTACTTTAAAACTTAATAGAAATAAGATAGCAATATTATTATAATTACGACTAAATTTCATCAAGGAAGCAAGGATATCACGTTAGCCATGGGCGCTCTATTCATTCTAATGACCTTGCAAGAACCAAGACGTGAGAATAAAGTTAATGTAGATTTGACTCAGTTCTATGAGACATCTAAGAAGTAATGAAAAATCTATTCAAAATTTGACAATCGAACCACACGACTGAATTAATAATCTTTGAAATATTTAGTGGCAGACCTTGTCGCCAGCGCCAATAAGTTACCTCCAATAATCCCAAAATTCTCAAATAATTTTAACGTTACAAAATCCATCGGACGTTAAACATCCGAGACCAATCCAAAGATCGACGGCCGATCCAAAAACTCAGTATAGAATGCGATGAATTTGACAAGTCACCGATTTTTTATCTCAAGCACAGATTATCTGGTCTCCTTACCCCACTCGATCAATCTTATCGAGGCAACTATGACATGCTGCAATCAAAAACGCCGCAAGCTCTTAAATATTTCGCTTACAATTTAGAACCTTATGTTGTAAAGTTAGGGTTTGTATTTGGAATGATGGTGTTGAATGAAGATGCAACCGCTAAGGTCGGAGTCGGCGGATCATCGCCGGATTCCGGGAAATTCGGCCCGCGTGAATACCTACCTGTACAGGTAAGACTGATAACTACATAGTTATAGACATGGCAAAATAATAATTCGTTTAATATCATATTACGACATACTTCGTAATTAATGCTTTACACCCATATTCTAAGACGTTCCTCCAAAACTTACTCGACTCCACCTCGACTTGACATAAACGTGCTTGACTAGAGATTTTTCCTCAGTCGAGGTAAGGAATCATCTGTCAAACTCAAGGTACCTCGGAATCTACCTTAAGGAAGGAAGTGTCAAAGTTCGTATGCAATAAAAATTAATTTTGAAGACTTTGTCGAATATGCTTACGATAATCCTTACAAATTTTTATCGCGGCGTTATTTGCGCGATGCAGATAATTCAAATTATGACGTAATGACTCCGTCGAGGAACCTCAAAGTTCACTCGAAATTGCGACGAAGAATACAATTTTGAAGGTGTTTTCGAGGCCGTTCTGAGTCGAGTATGAGTCGAGTAAGTTTTGGAGGAACGTCTTAGAATATGGGTGTTAGTTATTATCCTAGACTTGAATTGGACAATAAAGTTGGTACTAAAAATTTCAATTCTTGAGAAATCTGACACAAATTAACGCCATTTAATTCATTACGTGGTGCGCTTCCCGAAGAAGATTAAGCCAACCCTAAAATGCACAATTATATCTACAACGCATATGGCCAAATGCTCAAACACTAGTCAGTTTTGAGTGGCCGTTGAGTCTCGTGCTGTCACTGTCACTTTAAGGCGGTGATAGAGACAGCACGAAATTAACGGCAACTTATAATTACGTAGCATTTGAGTCTTAGGCCAATAGTCTATACTAATATTATAAAGAGGAAAGATTTGTATTTTTATATTTTTGTATGTAACGAATAAACATAAAAACTACTGAACCGATTTCAAAAGTTCTTTTGCCGTTAGAAAGCTACATTATGACTGAGTAACATAGGCTACGGGTGGAGCCGTGAGGACACAGCTAGTCATTAATAATTTTAAAGCGAGACACATAACTGTCAAACCAAGAATCTTTCTATATGGCTGTACCGAGTTCTCCATTAATTCTAACCAGATTTGTCACAAACATAAAAGCAAACAGACATAAACGAAACAATAAAACATATCGACGGTTAAAAGGAAATAGGGGATAAGCGACAAAAGATGAAATATTCAGGAGAGCCGTTCAAAGTTTTAAATTTTAGAAAAACTGACGTATTTTTGTCATTTATTAAGATATTGTGAAAAGTGAAACAGTTATAAAATCATCGTAGAGCCATGGGAGTAAGCGCATTCGAAAGAGCAGAAAATTTCAAGTCCAATGGCATATATAACTCATTTTTGACCAAAATGTCGCTTATGCCCTATTTCCTTTTAACCGTCGATATAACAAAACATTTCATCAACTCTTTCGCAACAATAAAATCGAACGCCTGACGCGTCTAAACGTACACAAGTCTTCAACAATATGACTTGCTATTTGTCCACGCTGCGCCGGCCTGTTATTGTTGACCCTACTTCTTCCATTTAAACAAATAATCTAGTAACGTGCGAATATCACATAATACGTACCTGCTTAACTTTATTGGTCAAGTGTTCCTGGAAGATGCGTCGTTTTAAAACAACATTCGATTAATAATGAGGAATCTGCGATCGATTGATCGAAGAGATAAGTTCAGTTAAAAGGAACCGATGTTTTAATATGTTTCTGTATAAAATTAATAAAGTTTAATAAGCAGTGATAGCCTAGTGGTGTGACCGTCGGACTGCCAAGTCATAGGTCTCGAGTTCGAACCCAAGGCGCGCATCTTTGACTTTTCGGATTCATGTGCGTATTGTATAATTATCACTTGCTTAAAAACGGTGAAAGAAAACAGCGTGAGGAAAACAACATGCCTGAGGGATATTTCTCGACGGCATGGGAAGCCAAGTCAGAGACCCATGGGCGGCATAAACTCTGACACCGTGTCACTAACCACACGAAAAGAAGAATAAACTGGAATAAACAGAGATACCCGTGGCTTAAAAACAACTGTACTGATCAATCCATCTGTGAGAATGAACTACGTTTGCCGCGGTCAGTGTTTGATTGGTAACCGTAGGTGCCACCGCGGACATTTGCGGTGAATCACTTTTCAGTCTTATTGCCTTAGTAATAAGGTCGAAAAGTGGTACACGGTGGTGTTTGTTATTGTATAAGAGCTGTGTTACAATTTTGGTGTACAATAAAGTATATTCTATTCTCTTCTATTCTATTCTACACGGCAAATGTCCGCGATGGTACCTACTTAACACAAATTAAAACCTTCGTGCCGTCGCATCTGCGCGTCATAGGTCCCGGTTGTTATAGGAAAATCTATGAACTTCGACAGCCACAATCGTGAAAGTCTGACAACCGGTTCAATATTAGGATATCGGTAGTATCTAGTAATTGGGTCAGACGGCAATCTCTCTGAGTATTATATCAGCTTTCAAACAGAAAAAACCGCATCAAAATCGGTCCATTCGTTTGGAAGCTACGATGCCACAGACAGACACACAGATAGGTACACAGATACACAGACACGGCAAGGGTGGCCCAGTTGTAACGGCCCCGACTTACAAGTTGTATGTCGTGGGTTCGAACCCAGCCAGTCGCATTACTTTGTGTAATTTATTTCATCACCGCTGCTCTCAAAACGGTGAAGGAAAACATCGTGAGGAAACCGGCATGTCCTAGAACCAAAAATTCGAAGACATGTGACATCTACCAACCCGCACTGCGCCCGCGTGGTGGATTACGGCCCATTCCCTCTCACAGGCCTGTGTCCCAGCAGTGGGAACATTATAGGCTGATGATGATACACAGACACACAGCTGATACACGCGTTAAACTTATAACACCCCCCCTTTTTTGTTGGGGGTTAAAAATATAGATGTTGAGCCGAATCAGCCAAAAATCCGACCCTAAATAAAAATAATATGCTAAGCTGGTAAAAAAATTATTCTGCATATATTTTGTCAACAGTTCGTTGCATGTCCCAGTACTTTACCAAAAGCATATGTAACAGTTTCCTTTGGTATTGGTGTTTTCGATTTCCCAAAAGCTAGTTTGTAATACAGGAATAGAACAAAACAGGGCCCGTCCGGGATTTGAACCCGGGACCTCTCACACCCAAAGCGAGAATCATACCACTAGACCAACGAGCCGCATGTCTATTGTATTGAACTTAAAGTAAACGTTAAGTACATAGTTAGTGGTGACACTTGTGCAAACTTAACTATTTTGTGACGTCAAACTGTAAATAGTTACTGAGAAATAACTATCAAATAAGTAACAACATCAAGCGGCTCGTTGGTCTAGTGGTATGATTCTCGCTTTGGGTGTGAGAGGTCCCGGGTTCAAATCCCGGACGGGCCCTATTTTACCTCTCCTGTTTCTGATTTACTACGTTTAACAAAAGCAAGCAAGAAACTTCGCTATTGAGTTGCTTGCCAGATTGAAATACTTAAGTCAACAGAAAAATAAGTACCCAAACATGGTATTTTACCAAAATCACATCTGTATATTATCGAAAACGAGAACCGTACATCTCATTTTTTTCTATTTGCAATACATTTCTCCTAATTCACTTTATTACGCCTCATTCGTCGTATCTCACATACGAATTGTGTTTAAACGGAACTTTATTATTTTCCAAAGCGGAACGGGTCCCAGATGTTGGGTCTCAAATAATTTCCAGATACCATGTTATGAGTATGAACCGATACGCTCGCAATAAGAATGTACGTACTGTGTTTTACTTACTTGGAGAGAGATGGGGAATACGCGACACGTTTTTGGGGGCTTTTAGACTGCACGACTCGTAGGCCCCGTATTGAAAAACAGTTCTCATTTGAAAGATATTCCAACAGCCACTTACCATAAAGTAGAATTCCATACATTTGACTTTTTTTTTATAAATACGTCCCATGTCATGTTAAAGGATGATTTCCACCAAACGGCTCATATAACATCGGATCGGAACGGTTTTTACAATCTTTAAACGATATTAAATCGTATACACAGTATTTAAAATCTATATTACCAAACCGCGCACAGCAGCTTGACTGCGGGCGTCTTCCGCGACACGCGATTGTAGCCGAAAGTATGCTGCGACGTGCGATCGGCTCCGTTCGCCTGTCGTCGTATCCGATCAGATCGGTATTTCGGCTGTTGTTGCGTGCACGGTAGGAATGAAACTATTTGACTAAGCGCAGAAACGGATACGTTCGTAAGCGACGGTACGGAGCCAATCGTATGCGTCAACATCCTGCCGGAAGCAATCGGCTGTCGCCGCATCCGTTCGTATCCTTTCGGATCCGATGTGATGCGAGCCGTTTGGTGGAAATCATCCTTAAGACTACACTTAATAGAGATCTCTTAAATGAGAATTGTTTATTAATACGAGCTTTAAATCGTGAAGAACAGAATAAAAAGACATTATAGTGCTTTAGGGTATTCCGAAAATTACGAATTACTACTAAACTAGGCAATATTTTTTGCTCTGGTAATATTACTCTACATTGCATTACACATTCTAGCATTATTACGTTGCCAGAACAAAAAATATTGCCCGGTTTAGTAGAAATTCATAATTTTTGGAATATTCCCATGTTCGCAATTAGGTAGGTACCCTAAAGCATTTTAAATAAAGGCTTCTTTTGGATCCAAAAATGGATGGGAATTCCAAAAAATGCTCGTGAGTGAACAATCACAAATAAGAACAAATAAACAATGTTTGCATTCGGCATCTACTCTAACAGCAAAAGATAGCTAATATTCCAGCAACAGCCTAGTAGACTCTCATATCTGAATGACTACTGCGAGGTTAAGTCGCGTTTGTTACAGTAATATTTTGGATTGTGTAACCATTCTTCACACATTGAGGTACAGTAATATTTTGGATTGTGTAACCATTCTTCACACATTGAGGTACAGTAATATTTTGGATTGTGTAACCATTCTTCACACATTGAGGTACAGTAATATTTTGGATTGTGTAACCATTCTTCACACATTGAGGTTTCTATGCTTCCAAGAGCAGTAAAAAGCCCGAAATTCTAACGACCGGTTTAGGGTATCCAACTGGGAAATAGGTAGGCAGATGATGAAGCTACACGACCCACAACATTGTTACAAATGAGGTGGATTACATAACATAACATCACGCCTCGTATTCCCCGAAGGGAACGGCAGTGGTGTTATTAGTACAGCCTCGTTTCGCCATGGGGGCGAGCCTGTTGCCATTAACCAGGCCCAAAACCAGACTCCGAGCTGCTACTGAGAAATTAAAAAAAAAACAATAACACTTTGCCCAACCTGGGGCGATACCCAGGACCTCATGCTCTGCAGTCGCGCTTGCAACCACTAGACCAACAAGGCAGTCAGGCAATGGCTTACATTTATCTCAAAGAATAATTATTGATATATATAAATACTAGCAACCCGCCCCAGCTTCGCACGGGTGCAATGTAGATGCTAATGTGGGGCATATAAACCTTCCTCTTGAATCACTCTATCTATTGCTGAAAACTGCATTAAATCCGTTGCGTAGTTTAAAAGATCTAAGCGTACAGACAGCGGGAGCGACTTTGTTTTATACTATGTAAAGAAGATGTTAAAAACAAAATGCGGGCAAGAATAGCGTGCTATGCCATTTTATTCTGGCATTGTAGGTAATATTTCTTCGACACGTTTTGCGGTAAATCCATTTTAACGAACTTACTCCAATTCCGGACTTACCCCAACGCCCTATACAATAAACCAAAGAAAGTAATTCTCAAGTAGATTTTCATATCGGATCGTAAGGTCTAAACAGCATCTGCCTCCATACGTTTTATACGCAAATGAATTGAATCGGTACTTTTCCAACGTTTATGCTGATATTTTTCTGCAATATTTATTTATGTATTTGGTTGGATAATGCTGAAATGAAACAACGTATGGCATATACCTGTCCTTGTTAGTTAAAGAAAATCACAAAATTGTATAAATTGAAATATCGGAATCCATATTGTAATTATAGTCCATGTGGTTACTGGCCAACCATCTTCGTCACTACTGAGATCTTCTTATGGGATATACCTATATATGCATAAATGCTCGACTAGTGGCAGTCGATCTATGTTATATCATTACATCATCTAGTTTTTAAAAAAAAGCATTACATTGACTTGTAAAAGTGTGAAATAAAAATCATTTATCATTTGCATGATTTGAAATGAATTTTTAACCATTTACTTAATCTATACTTATATTATAAAGAGGAAAGATTTGTATTTTTGGATTTTAGTATGTAACGAATAAACTTAAAAACTACTGGATCGATTTCAAAAATTCTTTTGCCGTTAGAAAGCTACATTATCACTGAGTAACATAGGCTACGGGCGGAGCCGTGAGGACACAGCTAGTATGCTATAATTTCGCAAATCATCTTTAGGACGAAGTGTATTCTACCGACAAATCTTGATCCCACTTCCATCCATTGTGTGAGAATACAAAATAAAATATTTATTGTTCAAAAAAAATGTTATCGTATAATTTAGACAAAGTCACTGGTACACTAAGATTCCCTGTGTCGTGAGAACCAGGATCTTCCAGAAATTAGCAGTGCTATTATGGTAACATAAAAACAGTCGTCAAAAAATATTTATATTAGATTCTTAATAGTTCTTTACTGCACGACAATAACTGAAGATGGTTCTATTCTTTTATTAACTCTTCAGTCGGCTCGTTGGTCTAGTGGTATGATTCTCGCTTTGGGTGCGAGAGGCCCCGGGTTCAAATCCCGGACGAGCCCTATTTTTGATATCAGTAGGTAGGTACTGGTATTTTAAATCAATATACCTAGTCGGAATATAAGGCAATTACAACATTTATTATTGGTCATAAAATACACCGTCCTTTTTTGTGGCTAGGAAAAAGACCACCTTTGTTCCACGGTTTAGAAAAATAATAAAAAAGATCATCTCAATTATTTTTCTTTTCGGATTTTTTATTTGTCGTAACGACTTTCTTCACCCCCAAAAGACTTCCTGGCCACAAAAAAGCACAGTGTATAAGATATAAATGATCATTACCTACAGGACTAGGTAATCTTCCTTTTTGCCTATTAAAATCTCTTCATAAACCGTTTTTTCTTCCGCCTCAAATACCAAGGATCACACAGGCTCAATTAACATCGCCACAAAATCTTCCGTCGATTGATCAGCAAACGTTTTCCTCAAAGGAAATAATCTGTGCTCGGGGTGCATTAAAATATAAATATCGTCGTTAGCAAATCATTAGCCAGTACATTTTTCCTCTGAAGGATCGCTCGCAGGATCGCTCCGTTTCCTATCAATCGGAGCAAACAGACGACGCTAAGATGGCGCTTAATGACTTTGTATGAATGTAGAGATAAGTACCTACTTACCGATCTATTTTATAGGTGTAAAGTAGGCATTTCTCTGTTGTTGAAGTAATTAGAAACGTCAATCGATTATTTATTAGTTTTACTTACCTGTTTTCTAGATGCAAATACAATTTTTAAAAAATATGGCCAAATACTCAAACGCTATTAAATTTTAAGTTGCCGTTAATTTGTTGCTGTCACTGTCACTTTATGTCGAAGTGACAGTGACAGTGATTAGTTGGTTAGCAATTGAAATGCAATTTACCTGCTTACAATTTGATGCCTTTGTATTGTATGGCTTAAATTGACGAAATTTAACGCTTTAATTTTATTATATTTGTATTATATCTTTTAAAGAATAATTAATTTATATACTGACTTCAAACTTATATGAGATTCGCCACCCAGTAACATTTTAGCGCTCTTCCTATAACGACCAAATCTTAGGGGTGATACATCCGCGCCCTAATACAAGATGTAAACAAATTATCATAATATACCTATTGAGATAAACATGTCTACTATTTCACATCCCATATAAAACAAGAGAAACAGAAAAACAAAAACAACCTTTTTTATTAAGGCACTATGTCTGAAGCCCGCGGCTTCACTCACGGAACCCTAATTTTTTTGAAAATATTCTATCGCCTATGTTCATCAGAGATAATGTAGGATTCTAATGGTGAAAGAATTTTTCAATTCGGTCCAGTAGTTTCAGAGCATATTCAATGCAAACAAACAATCAAATCTTTCCTCTTTATAATATTACTAGCGGCCCGTCCCGGCTTCGCACGGGTGGACATTTTTCCAGTTTTGCAACATTTTTCACTTATGCTCCGCTCCCATTGGTCGTAGCGTGATGTTATATAGCCTATAACCTTCCTCGATAAACGGACTATCCAACACAAAAATAATTTTTCAATTCCAACCAGTAGTTCTTGAGATCAGCGCGTTCAAACAAACAAACTCTTCAGCTTTATAATATTAGTATAGATATATAGTTTAGATACACATTCTTTAAAAAAAATTATAAACTTAATCAACGTTACGTGGCAGCCCTGACCGGTGTATTGCTTATTTTGTCGTCTGCAAGTCCCTTAGCAGTTATATTGCGATTAATATCCTGATACACAGAGCGGGGACGCAGATAATTTAATAACCAACGCGGCTCGCTCAATGGACCGGCATCACGATTCCTTAGCATTATTGCTCATTATTCCTTTCCGAACACATTTTTATTGCAAATTATTACAGTTCTACATCGATTTATACTATATTGTTTATACAATGTACTTACCCTTTACTATAGTATAATATTTTTATTGTTTGCTCTGACACAAGATGAAAGAGACTAGCCTCCACGACACAGGGAATCCTAGTGTGGAGGCAAGTGTTATAACAATCTTTTTTACCAGTATTGAGACAATAAATAATAATTATTACATAACATAACATCACGCCTTAGATTCCCCGAAGGGTTCGGCAGAGGTGTTTTAAAACATCCTCGTTTTGCCAGTTATGTTTAAGTCCCATGTAATAGGGGGCGAGCCTATTACCATTAACCGGACACAAATCCAGACTCCAGGCTGCTACTGAGAAATTCCTAATGGAAAAATCCAATAACACTTTGCCTGACCTGGGGATCGAACCCAGGACCCCATGCTCAGCAGTAAAATGATAAAATTATGCTCTGAAAGATTAAAACAGGGCACGTCCGGGATTTGAACCCGGGACCTCTCACACCCAAAGCGAGAATCATACCACTAGACCAACGAGCCGGTTGAGGAGTCAAGTTATTTCATAGTTATTTCGCAGTAACTAATAATAGTTTGACGTCACAAAATAGTTAAGTTTACACAAGTGTTAACTAACGATGTACTTAACGTTTGTGCTGGTTTGAAACAAAAGTCAAGCGGCTCGTTGGTCTAGTGGTATGATTCTCGCTTTGGGTGTGAGAGGTCCCGGGTTCAAATCCCGGACGGGCCCTGTTTTGTCGGGGGGCAATCTATTTACTTTCCACAATTGTAATCTCCGCGCCAGTCCGAAAATTTATAACCGCAAGTTTAAAACGTTTCGCAAAGTCCGTGGACATTTGAATGTTTTAGCATTACTTAGGGGGTACTTCGTTTTGTTCGAGGGAACTGGAATCATCTTAATGCCGGTAATTATACGGATTCAACGAATTACTCGGTCATAAGTAAACAAACGGAATGCCCTATTTACAATCGTAAATTTTAGAGTCGACTCTCCGCAGAAACAAGGACGGTACACCTCGACTTTAAATTAAAATGTTAGACATTCTTGTACTTATTATTAAGAATAGAATTAAGTTCTTATTATTTGGAATACATCTTATATATCATTTTGCTTACGTACTCTACAGTAGATTTTTACCATATCAATAATTCCCGATCGATGTAAAAAGTTCTCTTTTCTCACACTACTAGCTACTTATTTATTGACAATATAACATAATTAATGAGGCTTAATTTTTTTATTAATTATTTCAAATGCTATCTATTAGATACATAGGTAGAAATTTTAATTAGCTACATAACCGTGTTTAAGCCTGCTAAAAATCATATTTACTACAATTTGCTACGACGTAGCAGATGACATGATGTCACATTACGAGATTACCGATCCGCTACCCGAAAAAATATTATTAAAATAATTGTTGTCCGGTATGGACGTGGATTTTGTAGGTACTGTTTAATTTGAAGTCCACAATTTAGAACAGTTTAAATAAGAAACTAAGCCATCGTCTAATAGTACGGAATACCTAACGAATTCGAATCAATACTCAAATAGCTGCCTTCATTTCAATCTAATTCAATATAATGTAGCTACCAAAAAGAAAATCTCGTTATGAATATTTCATTACGTTTCTAAGCACTAAGATTTATAGATTGTTGACATTAAAAATTGTAATTAAAAATAACATCAATCAAGGGATGACGGGTGGGTACATTCACAATGGTTTCATAAGCCTCGTAATTTCTGTGGCTTGAAGAAGAAAGCTTCGGAAAAAAGTTCTGGCTGTCACGAAAATGACAGCTAGGCATTGTCACGGTGTTACGAATAAAATGGAGTATTATCATTTGGAGGTTTGTTAATAATTGACCTTCAGCTTTGTAGAAATGTGTAGGTACTCATATCATTAGCCTGTAGGTACAATTTAAGAACTCTATGAATTCAAATGAATTCAAGAGAAAATTAAAGTCATTGTTATTGAAGAAATGTTATTACAGCATAGAAGAGTTTCTCAAAGATAATAGTAGTTCGAACCAATAGTGATTATATTTTAATGACTTTAAGTAATATATCCAACATTCTATCATGACATTACATCTTAATGAATTTTATTGACATACATTTCTTTGCATTGAATTTATATTGATTTTGAATTAATATTAAGTTAAATTATTATTTATTAATATTAACACTAATAATGTTGGGACCAATGTGGGATGGAGTGTTTGTTTTTTCCTGGCTTTACGATGATTATTTAATGTTTGTGTTACATTTATTGTTAAAACCACTGTTCGACACAAATGTAAAGTTGAAGAATAAATAAATAAAAAATAAAGATCATAACATTAGATAAATAAGAACCGTTTTAGCAAGGAAATATTATTAAGATGCATTTGGATAATTACGAACATGGGAATAAACCGAAAATTACGAATTTCTACTAAACTAGGCAATATTTTTTGCTCTGGAAACATTACATTACATTGCATTACACATTCCAGCATTATTACGTTGCCAGAGCAAAAAATATTGCCTTGTTTAGTAGTAATTCGTAATTTTCGGAATATTCCCATGTTCGTAATAACCCTAATACACTATATATAGAAATAAAAAACGTATTTACTTACAGCAGAGATTCAATCCAGTATAATGCTTTTATGAATTTTAATACTCAATCAAGATGAGCTGAAGGAAGAAATGGGTCATAAGATATTTGTGCCTAAGTGGCTACGTTTGTCTAGTTGTCTGTGTCTGAGCAGAAATTTCAATGTGTCATGCTTCGTTTTGATTGTGGTTATGGTGATTTTTGTACTTTTTTTTCTTTTTTCTGTCTCTTTAGCATATAAGTAATTTGGTGTCTAGACTGTAAGCTTATATCGTTGTAAATAATTAATGTCGTATGAAATGGAGTTGGTGTTTTGTAATTGCATACTGCTACGTCTCTTATATCTACAAAAGAACTACATTGGATTCAGATCTATTATAATTATAGACTATATTTTACCTGGCTTGACTATATCGACTGTCAAGGTGAAGGTTTTACACGTTCACTCTTAAACGCCCCAAAAAAATAGGTAAATGATGGTAATTATCCTTCACAGCATCTAGCCAACGCCTTTTTTGTTTTGGCATGAGATTTTACATGGCGAACGAGTACTATTATGTTCTGCCTAGCCTTTTCCCAACTATGTAGAGGTCAGCTTCCAGACTAACCAGATGCAGCTGAATACCAGTATTTTACACAGAGCGACTGCCGGTATTCTAAGATTAGACCGGTTGTCAGACTTTTAGGCTTCTGACTTCCCGTAACGACTGTCATAGGTATGCGTATGACACCCGGGACCGACTATTTAACATGCTGCCCGAGGCACGGAGGGGTCTCGATGTGTAACGAACGGTCACCCATCCACAGACTGACCGCGACAAGCGCAGCTTAACCTCGCAAAAAAACCCCTAAGCCACGACTACTATTTTATAGTACAATATTAAGCACTGCCTTCAAAGCTCTGCTACCTAAGTCAATCTATTTATATTTTTTACGGCGCAATATGAATTTAATCAATAAGTTTATATTATAATCTAGCTCAAGAACTCAAGTAATGTTGTTGTATAAATGTAGATAAATAAAGGTAACTTGCGTAGGAAGATAAGCTCCTCGTGAAGCTTTTGTTTTTCTACTGTATTAGAATTCAGAGAAAAAACACTTCTTATCAAAATCTGACGAACAAAATCGCTATAAGTAGAAGAAGATACTTAATAATAAGTTTACGTTATAGATTGGCATACAGTCCTAGCACGAACGTTCAACGTATACACCCATATTCCATGTTCCTCCAAAACTTACTCAACTCGACTCCACCTCGACTCAGCCTTTAGTGGACATAATCGTCCTCGACTCGAAATTTTCCCTCAGTTGAGGTAAAGAATCATCTGTCAAACTCAAGGTACCTCAGAACCTACCTTAAGGAAGAAAGTGTCAAAGTTCATATGTAACAAAAATGAATTTTGAAGACTTTATCGAATCTGCTTACGATAATCTTTACAACTATTTATCGCGGCGTTAATTGCGCGATGCAGATAATTCAAATCATGACGTAATGACTCCGTCGAAGAACCTCAAAGTTCACTCGAAATTGCGACTAAGAATACAATTTTTAAGGTGTTTTCGAGGCTGTTCTGAGTCGAGTATGAGTCGAGTAACTTTTGGAGGAACGTCTTAGAATATGGGTGATGGTATCGTAAACGTATCGCTAATATAAGCGAATTTTTAATCGAAAATACAACTGTCCTATAACATTTTGGTTAATTTTTTGCGACGTGCCCAATTCGAGTATGAGTCGAGTAACTTTTGGAGGAACGTCTTAGAATATGGGTGATAGTATCGTAAACGTAACGCTAATATAAGCGAATTTTAATCGAAAATACAACTGTCCTATAACATTTTGGTTAATTTTTTGCGACGTGCACTATTCAAGTATGAGTCGAGTAACTTTTGGAGGAACGTCTTAGAATATGGGTGATAGTATCGTAAACGTATCGCTAATATAAGCGAATTTTTTATCGAAAATACAACTGTCCTATAACATTTTGGTTAATTTTTTGCGACGTGCACAATTCGAGTATGAGTTGAGTAACTTTTGGAGGAACGTCTTAGAATATGGGTGATAGTATCGTAAACGTATTGTTAATGTAAGCGAATTTTGAATCGAAAATACCTACAACTCTTCTATAACATTTTGGTTTATTTTTTGCAATATCCACAATTTGTATCATACATAAATATGAATAAAGTTTTCAATATAATTAAATAGTATGTGCGAATCGAATATTTCCGATGCAAAGTTCGCTAATGTTAGCGATACGTTTACTACAAATGTTCGTGCTAGGCCCACAGAAGGACAAATGATCTGATGGGAAGTGGTCACCGCCGCCTATACGGGGTGTAAACAAAATCATGTAATTCCTACAAATCTGGTGATGTACTGCTGACATAGATTAACCCTGCACGGGTTACTTTAGGATTCAATAAAAAAATACAAGACGTAAACTTGTGTTCTTAACGTGAGGCATTTTAGCACCCAGAGTGAATTGCGCTGTTATCGCTCGCCGCGTGATCTTTTAACTCGGGGCGCTAAAGTGTCTCATGTTAAGAACACATGTTTACTTCTCGTAATATTTTTTTTATTGAATCCATAAATATCTGTGCAGGGTTAATCTATGTCAGCAGTACATCACCAGATTTGAAGGAATTACATGATTTCGTTTACAACCTGTATGTGCGAAACGGATATTTCCGATTCAAAATTCGCTAATAGGTATTAGCGATATGTTTATTTTTTACTTTTATTCAAGAGGAACAACAAACAGCTACAATATAAAGTATAGAAATAAGAAATACACAAAACATATTATAGACAATATTGCAGCCCACAACGATGTTCACAGATTAACGATATACAATACAATGAAAATAATCGCTAGGGTTACAAATACATTTTTTTAAACATTATAAATACTGAATAACATTCAAGAAAGCTCCTTAATTATAAGACTTTTGAACCTATAGGAAGCACATGCAAAAATGTCTATATGTTCAAAAGTCCTATTGTAGGAATCGACCATTCTGCGAATATTTACGGTACTATACGTCAAATGTTCGTGCTAGGCCCACAGAAGGACACAAACACATCTGATAGGATGTGGTCACTGCCTCCTACAGTCCCCTGTAACACCAAGGTAATTGCCAATGTGTTACCAACCTGAAGGACAATATTGAAAAGTATAATGTACTTTCCTGTAATTTCACCAACACTCCTTGACGACACGTTTGGTGCAATAGCTGAGCGACCGGCTTCTACGCTACGGGTTGAGAGTTCGATTTCTGTACAAAACAAATATTTGTACGGCCTACAGATAGTTGTTCCGGGTTTGGATATTTGTGCGTGTGATGATTTGTGTGTGTAAACGCACCCACGACCACGATACAGGAGCAATCCTAGTGAGGGGCAAAATTAAAAAAAAAGAAGAAAATAAAAACTGGAATACAAAAATGCTGTTTGGCGGCAGTGATATGTATAATGGTTAGTACATTTCCCGGGCGAACTCATGCACAAGCTGTTCTCCATAATATAATAGGTACTTACTATTTCTTACAATGTTGTACTTTTGTACTAAGTTGCAGTACATAATGTACATGACAGAGCAGCTTGATTTTGTCGCATTTAATAATAAGAGGAACGGAAGGCAACTTAAACATAAACAGATCAAGTATCTAGCGTGAGCTGTACAATTTCGTTGTATTTACAGGAGTACCAGTGACGTAAACCTGCGGACTGAGATACGCGGAAAACGAGCCGCGAATATGTTTTATTCGATACTAGCGACCTGCTCCGGCTACTCACAGGTGCAATGTAGATACTAATGTGGGGCATATAAACTTTCCTCTTAAATCACTCTATCTATTGACGAAAACTGCATTAAAATCCGCTGCGTAGTTTAAAAGATCTAAGCGTACTGACAGCGGGAGCGACTTTGTTTTATCTATACTAATATTATAAAGAGGAAAGATTAGTATTTTTGTATGTAACGAATAAACTTAAAAACTACTGGACCGATTCCAAAAATCTTTTGCCGTTAGAAAGCTACATTATCACTAAGTAACATAGGCTACGGGCGGAGCCGTGAAGACACAACTAGTACTATGTAAAGATAGCGTTTATTCCAATCTTCGTTATGCTTAATTTGAATTAGTTGTACAACCATCAGCAAGCCAACCATGAAAGAATATTAATTTTCTACATTAATTACTCACATTCGCTACGTTCGTTATTTCAAGTAGTACGACTATCTTATCCTCTGCAAATCTTGCGTACACCAGTTTTTACAAGATAATGTTAAAACAATACTTTGTCGATCTGGTTACCTCTTCGTCGTACCTTATAATTCTCGACTTTCATAATATAACTATGTTAGGGTCAGCTTCCAGACTATTCAGATGCGGCTGAATACCAGTATTTTACATGGTGCAACTGCCATCGGACCTCCGCAACCCAATAACTGGGCAATGCCGATATCCTGGATTAGACCAGTCGTCGGACTTTCGGGCTATCAACTTCCCGTACCGACTGTCATATGTATTCGTATGACACCCGGGACCGACGGTTTAACATGCTCTCAAAGACACGGACGGGTCTGGATGTGTAACGAATGGTCACACATCAACGGACTGACCGCGGCCAGCGCAGGTTAATCTTGCAAATCATATTATTATGATCCGCGTGGTTGTTAACCACTTCTGTATGATTGAAACATTAAAAAATAAATGTTTTCTTGGTTTTATGTACTTTATGATCAACACTAGCTGTGTCCTCACGGCTCCGCTCGTAGCCTATGTTACTCAGTGATAATGTAGCTTTCTTACGGCAAAAGAATTTTTGAAATCGGTCCAGTAGTTTTTAGGTTTATTCGTTACATACATAAATACAAAAATCCAAAAATACAAATCTTTCCTCTGTATAATATTAGTATAGATAACATCGCTCTGCTCATTACTATAACCTGGCCACATCGGCTCTGTAGTTTCCAAGGGAAATGACTGGTGCTCTCTCTCGCGGCTGGCTTACCAAACAAGATCCTGACTCCTAGCTAAAGAATAGTGGAATTTAAACTACGTAACGTGTATTCCGCTCTGCTCCCCACTATAGCCTCGCCACAACGGCTCTGTAGCTTGCGAGCTAAATGGCTGGCGCTCCCTCTCGCGGCCGGCTAATGAAATAAGATCCCGGCTCCGAGCTAAGGAATGGTGGAATTAAAACTACATAAATGAGCGGCCGCCACTCCAAATGGGAAATTTTACAGAGCACAGTAAATTGTATACTTTGACTGTGTTTTTGTGGCGTTTACATTTTCTTAACTTGTTTGGTATTTCGTTTGTATATCCCATTAATCTTTCCAAAAACTTAATACTTACATCAATTAAATAATTCAATACTTATATCTTCTTAAACGTCTGTGTTGACCAAAAGAGTTGCTTTTTTTCGAGTTTTTCTTTCAGTTTGAGCTAATGACTAGATAAAACAATTAATAACGCCAAAATAATATAGAAACGTTATTTTAACCTTCACTTCGTTTGTGTACAAATATGATCTAAATCTTAGGCAAAATTAAGGTTTCCAAAAATTTTCACTACCTTTGAGTTTGTACAGATGGTTTGAGTTGCCTCAGGAATGTTGCATAAAATCTCAAACATACTTTTATATCAGATAAATGCAGCAAAACAGGGCACGTCCGGGATTTGAACCCGGGACCTCTCACACCCAAAGCGAGAATCATACCACTAGACCAACGAGCCGCTTAATGATGGTATCTATTTGATACTTATTTCTTCGTAACTAATTTCAGTTTGACGTCACAAAATAGTTAAGTTTGCACAAGTGTCACCACTAACGATGTACTTAGCGTTAAGTTAAATTCAAAACAATAGACAAGCGGCTCGTTGGTCTAGTGGTATGATTCTCGCTTTGGGTGTGAGAGGTCCCGGGTTCAAATCCCGGACGTGCCCTGTTTTGATCAACTAAATTACCTAATTAGATTTATGAAGTGACGTTGTTTCCACAAAGCAAAATACACAATAAAACCAAGGAGCTATTGGAAAAATTATATTCAACATTATGTCGTTTTTTGCTTAAAATGTACATACATACTTGGTGCCTGCTATATTATATACTGGGGTTGTACCAAGGGCCTTTACAAGAAATATCGAATGAGTATGTAAATACATTGTATACACTCGGGAGCAATGAATCCGGGTCACCAACATAAACCAACATATCTCTTAAAACATTGTTTAACATTTTAACATTGTTTTGTTTATGTTGGCGACCTGGATTCATTGCTCCAGATACTCCAGAGTGTATCTATGCATAATAAAATAATGCAAATTCGCTTATGACTTGGCTTTACGTAAGTATATTTTTTGGTATTTTAAGTAGACCATTATGTCCCCTTTAGATTCCAGTTTTTTTTTAATATACCGTAATTTTTTTCGTATACATTCAACTTTCTCAGACCCGATTAAGACTAGATTTTTAACGGTATGTACCTGCAAAAACGAATATCGAGTTTCTTAAATAAACAATACAATAAAAAAAACATTGTGAAGCCTCCTTCCTGGAATTCAGATGAAAGTGAGAGCTTAGGAAGCCCTTTGAAAGAAGTCATCAGGCGCTTGATTGATGGCACTGCGCAGATTTATTATGTTAATTCAGAACCATTACGAAAACTCCTCTAATGAAGCAATCTTTTTTTGTAGATACGACAATTGGAAATATATAAAGTATTTTAGTAAGATTTTTGTGTTATTTGATCCCCCTGCTGAAGTAGTCACCCCCTCTTTTCATGTCGTTCATCATCGGACAGATGTCGATCAAAATCTCTGAACGAGACCTGTGGTCGGACTCTTTCGTAAGTTGCTATTACCCAGGCCGGCTTGTTTTATTTCATATTACGTCATGTTTTTTAAACAGTTTTGTTTAAAAAACAAAACTAAGGAACCCTGTGTAACAAACAATCTTCTTCCTGCCCTTATCCCACACTAGGTGGGGTCGGCCACAACATATATTTCATAAATCCATGTTGTTAGAGGTTTTGGCTTATTGTTTTATGACCGGCCGCCTGCCTGACATCAACCCTCCTTGGGAATACTCGTTGCGCCGTCACGCGGGTGACCCAATGAGGAGTGATATGAAGATTCGAATTCGAAACCTGTGTAAAAAACAGTGTTATAATATTAAATAATTAATTTACATAACTGTAAAGCTAATTTAGTTCAGAAACCTGGCAGTGTACCTGCTCTATATATAATTGATTTTTGCCAGTAAACATCTCTGTCCACAAAATACGAGCAGCACTGATTGATGAAATTCTGATCAACCATATTCTTTAATTTCTAAATTACACAAGAAAACAACTCCCTTATCAAAATAATATTAGCAGCCCTAGACAAGTTCCAAATAACGTCTACTCCACTATCGACAATCGAGTCACTACGATAGTTTTTGTATCACATCATTATCATTCAGTGTAAAGTTCGCACTAAGCATTCATTTGCTTGTCCACGATTTCCTCCACCTAAGAGATACACACACAATACACATAAGGGGTCGAGCCTCGCCAATGCCAATCCTGCACACAATATGGCAGGCATCGGGCAAGTTCACAATAGCGTCTATCACACGTATCGGTTGTCAATACAGCTTTGTGTGTGGACAACGAGTAACTTGTGGTTTAGACTGTATCTCTACGTAGATAGTAGATAGTTGGATAAACGTTTAATGTATATCCACCCTTAAACGCTTGTGTTCTGCCTAGCTTTTTCCCCAAGTTGGGTTCAGCTTCCAGTCTAACCAGATGCGGCTGAATACAAGTATTTTACACGAAGCGACTGCCATCAGACCTCCGCAACCCAGTAACTGGGCAATGTCGATATCCTAAGGTTGGACCGGTTGTCAGACTTTCGGGCTTCTGACTTCCCGTAACGACTGCCATAGATATTCGTATTACACCCGGGACCGACGGTTTAACGTGCTCTCCGAGGCACGGAGGGGTCTCGATGTGTAAAGAGCGGTCACCCATCAACGGACTGACCGCGGCAAACGCAGCTTAACCTCACAAATTGTATGATCCGCGCGGTTGGTAATTAGCCACGAGCCCCTCAAACGCTTAAACACCCACCCTTAAACGCTTATAGGTATAGAATACCATCCCATTAACAGAATGACGATGCCGTTTCTGTATATCTTATTTTTATAATTCTTGACTTGGTCGCTTTTGGCCCTAGTCTCACCTGATGGCAAGCGCAGACAAGGCTAAGATGGACCACATGAATCCAAGGAAGAAAGGTATAGAGGGATTCCCTATACCCCTCTGGTTCTCACATACATACGACGGAACACAGTAAACTGCTTGGCGCTGGACTTGTGACATGTGAGGGTGGTAGCTAGCCAGACGGACCGTATAGATTCTACCACCAAGCGTGCTGGATTTTGTTGAATCTTATAACACGCGTCTATTCCCAGCGTGTGGTGAGGTAGTTTTATATTCTAACCCGTCCCCACACGGGGTAAAACGGGGTCTTCGTTTGGTTATACTGTTTCTAAGAATAAGCCAAGCTGTGACTTCCTGAGATTTCAGCTACAGGATCTCTGTTCTGGATTAAGTTAAGCACGAAAAAGCGCCATCGGTTCATGGTGGATATACCAAAAACCCGAACGAAGCGTTTTGATTCCACTTTCATTGTGAAAACCGCCAAACAGTGGAATGCGCTGCCTGAGTGGGTGTTCCCCGACAGTTACAATCTGGGTGTCTTCAAGTCACGAGTGAATCGGTTTCTTCTGGGCAAGCGTGCTCCATCGTAGACCGCATCATCGCTTAACATCAGGCGGGATGGCGGCCAAACGCAGGCCTAGTAACAAATAAAAAAAAAAGTTAACATTATCCAATAATAGCTGGATAATGTCCGGAGTTTGTAATAATTTCGGACTTTATCCAAAGGCCTTGGGTAGAACTAGGTTTATCTTGATAAAGTTAGGTTTATCTTGATAAAGTTAGTTTTATCCACATACCTAGCATTGACTGTGACATATACATGTAACATAGAGACGCGCCTCGTCTAGTCGTCGGCCTATGGCAAGCGCGACTACTGATCGTGAAGTTCTGGGTTCGATCTCCAGGTCGAGCAAAGTGTTATTCGATTTTTCCATGAATAATTCCTCAGTAGCAGCCCGGAGTTTGGATTTGTGCCCGTCGCCCCTTATAACATGAGATTCTAAACATAACGGCGATATGAGGGTGTTACTATACACTTCTGCCCAACCCTTCGGGGGATATAGGCGTGATGATATGTTATAGAGACACGATCCGTCGACGACCGTTAGTTTAGGACGAGACCAACTGTTGCATGTAAAATCAAAATAAGGCTTAACTACTGAAGTTTTCCGCCTCATATTATCCAAGATGTATCTATAGTTTATTTTTATAATTTTTTTACGTAATCTACTAACATGGTAAATGAAAGGTAAACACGACCAGACGATGCTCAACATTGTCAGCCAAATTACATCAAGGAACCTAATGAACGTACCTGATATACGATACAAGTTACTACTCCAGGCATCCGTCGCAAAAACTCGATAAATAACGTTATTAGCGGTACAGTGGCGTATTATTGAATCAACATCAACCCTCACCCACCTCACAATTACTCGATGCCTTGCCTCCAAATCATTTTAACCCTTGCCCGGCCGAGATAAGTTTATTTTGAGCCGGTTGAGTGCCGTTGTTCGTCATTCGTTTAAGTGCTTCTTTTGTGACGACATTCCAGTGCGCCTCTGCCAATTAACCCGGTGGAAGCTCAAAAATTAAGTTAAATACTCCGACTTTGCGAGCGGTGTTTACTTATTGGCAATTGACGTGGTAGCAATAACTTCGTAAATTAAAACTCTTCTGGGGCTAATGTGCGCTCAAGTTTTATAAGGCAGACGACGCCGCGACGGTCTGTTTCGTCGCTTTGGTACAGACGATAAAATCAATACCTTTTAAATACAAAGTAACGTAACATCATGCCTGTATTCCCTCAACAATTGGGCAGAGGTGTATAGTAACACCCTCATTTCGCCAGTTATGTTTAAGCCCCATGTAATTGGGGGTGAGCCAATGGCCATCAACCTCTGGGCTGCTACTGAAAAACTCCACACGGAAAAAGTCAATAACACTTTGCCCGACCTGGGGATCGAAAACAGGGACCCACGATCAGTAGTCACGCTTGCCACCACTAGAGCAACGAGGCAGTTTACGAAGTACCTAAAGTGATACCAATAGTAGGTATACAAGGTAGTCCGAAACACTAGCTAAATTGGCGACAATTTCAAAAAAAAAATATATTAGTCCTGCAACAAGTAGGTATTGGCGACATCGAACCTGTCGTGACCATCACATGAATACGACTGACACAGTACCGAGGTGACCAGCGTGCAAAAGAGGCCTATCAGTGGGATTATAAAGGCTAAATATGATGATATTAGAACAAAAAGTTTAATTCGTCCTAAGTAAAAATTTGATTATTAAATTTACGTCATCCGTCATCGTGGAAAATCAACAATGAAAATAATCCCAACTTCACTAGTTTCACAACAAAGTAAAACATTTATAACAACATTTACAACAGTAATGTTACACTGTACCTACTTGTCAAACCTAAACATATATATCGTACTGTACGTTGTTACACCGTGTCTAAGTTGTAAAACTAATGCCGACCGAGTAAACTTGGCTTACCGACACTGTAAGTAGCCACATATTTCATACGGGCTCAGCTACCTGCGCCTAAAACAATCAAACAACCACTTAAACAACGTGTACAAACAACTACAAGTTACCGACACGCTTAGGTTTAACTAAATACCAAGTTCGGCTTAAGTAAGATAAGTTAGACGCGGATACGCCATGTTTGTTGTACTTAAGCACAGGTGTAACGTACTTAGCGATTGTTTCAGAATCTTTCTGGATGTTTTCTGGCGTTATTCGTGATTACTGTTCCAAGTACCTGGTTTTAAAGCAAAGGTCGAGGTTTCATGAAGAAAACCTGTTACAGCTAGTTCACACAGAAACTGTTTACAGGAGCTATTTTTATTTTGGTGATGGCGCCTGTAGTTTAATGAGCGAGTTCACATACAGGACAGTATACTGAATCCAGTAAAAAATACTGAATCCGTTATTTTTATCGTATCCTGTCTGCAAGATGCGACGCAGCTATCATTTGTTTAACTGATCCGTTGGTACAGATGTTAACAACACATCCATTACCGACGATCCGCTACAACTGATCCGCTGTGTGAACGGGCGCTTAAAGTACACTACTGAAAATAGTCCCCAAATCGAACGATATGTACTCTGTATGGTAATGTAGGACGTAAGGTAGATAGGCAAGATATTCTTCTACTTACCTTAGGACCGATTGAAAGATGAATGGAAATCGTATGGAAGAGATTCTGGTCACTAAAAGAACACAAATAGGGTATCCTTCCGATAACCCTGAATCATAGACTCATCGATATATGCATTCTGCCCGTGCTAACCGCCCATCCGAAGATCAAAAGTCCAACCTCAATATTTTCCAACGAGCAATGGTGCATTGTATTGTTTGGGCGTTAAATTAACCGATCGCGTTAGAAACAACACCTTGCACTCCATAACGCAAGTAGCAGATGTTGGACAAAAATCAGCCAGGCTGAGTAGGCGTGGGTCGTTCGAATGTACCCGGAGAGATGGATAAAGATGGTCACTCACTGGACTCCTGAAGGAGGACTTCGTTGTCGAGGTTGACCGCGGTGTAGGTGGCGTGACGATCTAGACGTGTTTGTGGGACTGGCATAGGTCTGAAACAGCACTAAGTAAAGGAAGACAGAAACTGTCTCTGCTCAGCAGTGGGACATAGCATAAGTCACAAAACAAAAATTATTAGGGTTTAAAGGTATCGCACAAAATATTTTTTAAACAAACTTTGTTAACAATAACACCTGTTAATTGTTATTTAAATCACAAAGCAATTCTTACTGTAGATACATTAGTGTACGCTTTAAGTTAGTTAAGTCAGTTAAAACATTTTAATTAGCTAAGATATTGACGCAAACTTCTTTGTTTATAAGATTGTAGACGAGCTGTTTATCTGTGATCATTAATTATTTTCTTTTGATATTTTGAAATGTGAAAACGATCTTAATTAAAAGGACTTGACTATCGCTTTTATTAAGAGTTTGCACACGTTCGAATTCGTTTTAGTAGTGTGACAGAATCATTGCTGGGGTTGCGGTGCATGCTTATGCGAATCCCGCGACCCCAGCCGACGGTCAGGAGAAGGAACACCGTGGGTTTTTAGCCGGTAAGAGTACGACAGACGCATGAGGGACATCCATGAGGATTTTCCCAAGAAAAGAAAAAAAAAGATAGACGACATGTAGCTAAAGGTGTATAATCAAAGTGTATGCCGCAATTAAGGAGATACCTATGTCCAGCAATATAACGTGTACGTTTAAACAATCGCCTTAACTAAATTCACGTTATCCTACAGATAACAGATACAATTTGATGATTGGTATATAAATACATAGTTGTAGCGAAGCAAACATCTTTGTTCGTAAATTATGCGATGGCACTCTACTAATCCGCGGAATAAATTAATAGTACATTAAGCATCAATCCGGAATTCGCATTAATAAGTTTATACAGAACACCGGGCGATTCGTGCTCAATGGAGACACCCCAACCGCCCGCAATTTATTTAAGAATGTTATGTAAATTTGAACACAAGTCTTTGATCGTCCGCATCAAAAGTCCAAGCAAAAAACTTCCACTAGAGCGGAGAAAAAACGAGAGGAGCTTAAGAAAAATAATGATTTAATCTTACTTTTCGCTGTCTCGCATATAAAAGCGTTGGTGGCAGGGTGGCGCGTGGGCGTAGGGCGCGAGAATCGGTTTTAATCTTTGCTTTGTAAAGGTGATTATGAGGGATTATAGGTTTGCAAGTATGGCTGAAATTTCGCGGCTGAAGAGGCGGCCCCTTCGACTCATTTATGCCATATTTTTTGGGCCCGCAGGTGGGGTTGCGGTCGCCCCCCCCCCCCCCCCCCCCTCGGATACTTTACAACTTTTCCTTATTCTAGAGCTCTTCAAAGGAAAGGCTTTATTACGTTTTGTTTTGTCTTCGCCGATTGACGTTTGTAGTGTTTCTTTTGGATGAGCTGTGGTCTCGATTTAGGTGGCCACAATTTTGGCCCAAATTTGTGAGTTTTTAACGAGAAAGTTCAGAGTTACACAATATTTTATAACAATTCACAAATCTATGGTTCTAATGTTATGTTCAAGCATATTTGAAGATCTGAGGTTGATAAGAACAACGTGATATACACTCGGGAGCAATGAATCCGGGTCACCAACAAAACAATATTAAAATGTTAAACTATGTTTTCCGAATTATTAAGGTTTATCTTAATAATTCGGAAAACATAGTTTAACATTTTAATATTGTTTTGTTTATGTTGGTGACTCGGATTCATTGCTCCCGAGTGTATATTCAGGTACCTACCTAAGTACTTACAAACATTACATTAGAAGTTGTTTTTACTGTTGCACTTTCTTTGTAAAATACCTACGCTTCAGAGCGTTTCCATTCGTTAGATCCGAGGCAACGAAGCGAGACAGCGTGCAGTTTTGTCATTTTTCATTACGTGACCAGATCAGGTTTGTCATTTGAAGCGACGGCGATCTCCACCGGTATAGCCTTTAGCCAACGTCTACCAAAACATCCTTACTCCAAACACAAGCTACAAAGAAAAGTTCATCTAATTACCTACACATAAGGTGCAAATTTCTTTATACATGGTTACAGTTAAGATCTTTTAAGTCAAAGTGAATGATTGAGTAAAGCTTCTCTTGTTAGATGAAGAGTGGTGCCTGTGTAATACTTGGACTGTTACTATGAATACGTAAACGTTGGATGAAGCCATGTCTAGATGCAAAGTCTTTTAATTTTATAGTATTTTCTACTGTGCAACGTTTTCATGCGAACATCTTAACGTGCTACGATGCTACGAAGTGTTTACTGAGTTCGTAGCACCGTACCGCGTATTGAGATTTAAATTATTTTCATGTTTGTATTGATGAAGCTTCCCTGTTAGGTCTTATGATAAACAAAGATACTTGTCTTCCTACACATTATTTGATAATGCGATCAAAATTAATACAAATACCCTGTAGAAATATGGCATAAGTAGACGGTTACTTATGTAACGGACGACTTAATTATATTGCTTGATCTTCGCGGGGCGGGGGCAGGGGGCGTCTCATCTCAATCGCAAATCGGCCATCTTGCGCCCCCGAGATCGCCGCCCGCACCCCCCGCCACCCCCTCGTCCATTATACTTTTTAAGCTCCAATCTCGTTCATTTAAACGGTTGGCTTTAGATGGCAATCGCATTTTTCCACTGCAGGTCACGTCTCGACCCGTCTCCCGACTCGAGGGCTTAAATCAACAAAAGAAAATAATAAGATTCGTTCAAATTAAAAGTGTAATGTCGCGAAAGTGCGCGGCGCGGGCGGCGCTTAATCCCACCGCTCCTCTTCATTAGGCGCGCGCCGCTAAGGCCTCGGGAAACGCTTAAAAACGTCGCCAAGAATTTTTCTTTATTCATAACGGAGATTAAGAGAAATGCAAATGAAGCGAGGCGTCGGGGGCTACTTAGCTATGTCAACAACGCGCTACGTTTCGAGGACTCCGCGGTGAATCGGTGTTTTTTTCACTCAAGCGGTCGCGGCACGTGGCCTGTCTCGTGTTGTTGTGTTTAGATACACATTTCTTGACATTTTTGTTGTACCTCAATGTTTACCTGAAAAAAAAACATGTAGGATTTATTAAAGTTTACCGTTTTCTAATCACTTGGCTACAACATAGGATGGTATATATTTGACTACCAGGCAAAGCTTAAGCCGAGGCAAATCGGAACATCGGTATATTAGTAAATACTAGGTACTATATGCGCCTGGCTTTTCCCAACTATGTTGGGGCCAGCTTCCAGTCTAACCGGATGCAGCTAAATACCAGTATTTTACACGGAGCGACTGCCATCAGACCTCCGCAACCCAGATACTGGGCAATGCCGATACTTTAAGGTTAGACCGGTTGTCAGAATTTCGGGCTTCTGACTACCCGTGACATCTGACAAAGGTATTCATATGACACCCAAGACCGACATGACATCAGTATATTAGTAAATACTACAGCTACTCCAGATACGTTATTATGTTAATAGTTTATCCCGTTATCTATTTACATGGTATGTGTAGTTCGCCAACCCGCACCAGGCCACCGCAGTGGACTAAGGCCAAACCCTTCTTATTCTGAGGCCCGTGACCAGCAGTTGGACAGTAATTGACTCTTATTTTACCCATTTAACAGCCTGAGGCGAGTTTTTCGGACGATCGTCTGGCACCTCATCCTCGCCTCATAATAACATCGCCAAATTATAAAATTTACATCTAAACAATGAAGTAAAGATCACTTAAGACAAAACAACTTTCTGAAACAAAGGACATCGATTATAATAGCTCCGAGTAAGTGGCTATATTCTAAGGAATCGAGTTATTCGTCGATGGCGGGTAGTATCGATCGCCTGGCTCATTTATTTGTTCATCCGGCCTCAACGTTTATGCTGGTCGCAACTCTTTCGCGGCCGCGGACTTAGTACTATAGTGATGTAACAGTTACACTATCGATGTTTAAAAAAACCAATGTCTCAATTGGCTTAGGAATATTGCCACTGCAGTCCCATTTTATTAGACGAGCTTGATCTTCTTCTTCTTTTCGTGTGGTTAGGGACTAACCTGGTGTCAGATTTTATATCACTCATGGTCCTCTGACTTGGCTTCACATGCTGTCGAGAAATATCTCTCAGGCATGCCGGTTTCCTCACGATGTTTTCCTTCACCGTTTTTAAGCAAGTGATAATTATACAATACGCACATGAATCCGAAAAGTCAGAGGTGCGTGCCTTGGGTTCGAACAGACGAGCTCGATAACTTATAG
This sequence comes from Amphipyra berbera, assembly GCA_910594945.2. NCBI lineage: Eukaryota > Metazoa > Arthropoda > Insecta > Lepidoptera > Noctuidae > Amphipyra > Amphipyra berbera. The sequence continues at coordinate 7,424,147 of OU343122.1, read as the reverse complement.
AAGGTGAGTTTATTTATATTATACCTATAATCTGCTATTGTAATTGCGTGGGTGTTTAACAAGCCAAGTTAAGTAAGACATTAAAATAAGCACTCGGTCATATGAAATATCCTGTTCTTTATTACAAAATCAAATAGTTTTCCTTACCAATGATTGTCGTAACGGTGAAATTGACCGAGACGTTACGCATCGGATCAACTCAGGTTGGATGAAATGGCGACAGGTCACAGGGACAACTTGTGACCAACGGATGCCCCTCAAGCTGAAGGGCAAAATCTACAAATCCATTATAAGACCTGTCGTGCTGTACGGATCAGAGTGTTGGGCCGTGAAGAAGACGGATGAAAGAAGATTACACGTAGCGGAGATGAGAATGTTGAGATGGATGTGTGGAGTGACGAGAATGGATAAAGTAAGAAATAAGTATATTAGAAGAAGTTTGAAAGTGGCACCAGTGACAGAAAAGTTGAAAGGAAAGCGTTTGTCTTGGTATGGGCATGTGCTGAGGAGGGATGAAACACATGTGACTTAGAGAGTGATGAATATGAATGTTGATGGATGGAGGGGGAAAGGGAGACCTAAGAAAAGATGGATGGATTGTGTGAGGGAGGATATGAAAGATAAGGGAGTAAATGATAATGAGACGGCTGACAGGGAAGAGTGGAAGAGAAAAACATATTGCGCCGACCACAAGTAACTTGGGACCAGGGCAGGAGATACCAATGATTGTCGTACTTATTTGCAACTACCGTTATTCCAAACCATTTCCTTATAACTTTTATCTACGAATGCTACTAACGGATGATACTGGAGTGACGATGCAACACCATGAGACTAAGCTTAATTTTATTGTTCATAACACGCGCACATGTCGTAGTTATTATCAATAACGATTGACGATATTCGCATCACGATTTAAAAAAGCACTGGTACAACAAAGCAATAAATCGATAACAAAAACAATACACAACGTCACAACACTATAACCCGCTCAACATCGCAGAGTGTATTTTTATTCGGAATTTATATCTCGCTTCGAATCCCACATTATTGTCTCCCAGCATTTATTTTGTGATGGGCATTAAAACAAACCCCTTTTTCTTGGAGACGATTTCATTTTAGCTGGGTTTAGGAAATTTAGAGCCCGTCTTTAGAGCTCCGATATTGCCCGCGGCGGTGGGCGGAATAATTAATTTAGTGTATTATTCCCTTTTCTCTAAAGATAACGTAGGATATAAAATGTTGCGTTCTGAAATTAATAGGTAGATTTATTTTAGGCTTTTATGGGTCAGGCTGCGAACTTTTGTTGTAGGTAGGTACCTATTTTAGTGACTTCACTATGTTCAAATGTGTAGTGTATTGTATATGTATATTTGACCACTAATAAAGAGTATTCTTCTAATGAGTATGGAACGAGATGAAATGCATATTGCACAACACTTCACATAAATAGATATTATAAACTAATTAATTATGTAGGTAACTAAGATTCCGGCGGAGCTTATTAGGTATATTTACTTTCTTATACTTATGTATTCTGCTGTAGATATGATTCATTTTCCCAACTAAGCTTTAAATGCATCTTTTTTTCGGGCACGTTCACCGATCCTTATTCGATAAAGTAGAAATTTTAATTTAGTTTGTTTGTGTTTTTTTAAATACATGTGCGAATCAGAATTTGATTATCACTTGCGTTAACGGTGAAGGAAAAACATCATGAGGAAACCTGCATACCTGAAAAGGCTCCATAAAATTTTCGATGGTGTGTGTAGTCTGCCAACCCGCACCAGGCTATCGTGGTGGACTAACGCCTAAACCCTTCTCATTCTGAGAAGGAGCCCGTGCCCGGCAGTGGGATAGTAATGGGCAGGGGCGTAACTGAATCTGCCGTATCAATTATACGGGGCCCCGGGCCACGGGGGCCCCCAATGTGCGTATGCAAAAATTAATAAAAACTGTCATACCTGTCGCTATTGTCCATAGAGGCAGAAACTTTAGAAAAACTAAAGTCATCATCAGCTATAAATAATATAATAAATCAGTTTGCCGAAAAAAGGCAAGGAGAGTGTATATTTAATTTGAATTGTTTGTAAAAATTTTGGAAAAAGTGACAGATAGATAATTATGATGAATAAATATTTCTTTTAAATTTATGCAATTTTTTTTTTCTTTTGTGAGAAATCTTTACCCTTCCTAAGGGCCCCCAAACAAATTTTTATACGAGGCCCCGCCAAGGCACGCTACACCACTGGTAATGTGCTAATTATGTATGTATGTCATTGTATGTGGTTGTTGTTTATCTAACACAGTATATAGAGAATTTACTACTTAGCCATAACGTTGGGTAGGTACTTACGTTATAGCTAAACTAAAGCTTTTACTAAGTCTTAGTGCAGACTTAGTAGAACACTTGTGCTTTATAGTTTTCAAGGCTTCGCCTGATCCTGAAACTAAGGGGTCTTATTTAGTAAAACATATAAGTATACCTACTGTGTTTAAGGACTTTCTTTTCGGGATTACAACTGCCAGTGCGATATGCAAGATATTCTTATTACAAATAAGGTATCATACACTCGGGAGCAATGAATCCGGGTCACCAACATAAACAAAATAATGTTAAAATGTTAAACAAATTTTAACAATGTTTTCCGAGATAATAGAGTACCTATATATTAACCGAAGCAAGCTTAATTAAAACCTGAGAAAACGAATGGCTGTTTCGTTTTACTTACAGATATCCGATGCTGAAGTTAAAATCGTTCCTTGACTCCGTTCAGTACGTCTTTCAGGGGATCATGTAAGATTCTTTTTAAAATAGGTGTGCGTGGCACAATTGTGTGGACAGTACACAAACACTACAGCTACTTGACGTGTCTGTTGGTCAAAATCTCGATTAGGTCATACCTACCTACTCTATTTTTTGTAAGTATAAGTAGGTTTATAATGAGCCAAATTCACCTCGTACCGTCATGCTTCTTTCTCCTAGCCTTTTCCCAACTATGTTGGTGTCAGCTTCCAGTCTAAACAGATCCGGCTGAATACCAGTATTTTACACAGAGCGACTGCCATCAGACCTCCAAAGTCAAAGTCAAAGTTTTTTATTTCAAATAGACCAGATTTCAGGCACTTTTAAAACGTCAAAACTAGGTGCACGGTTCCAAAAGGTAGGTTCTATGGAGAAGAGCCGGCAAGAAACTCCCTGAATACTCTTTTCAAAATAGTAATTTATGACAATTCCATTACAGTAGTGTGAGAAATAGAATGAGAATAATGCAGGTTAATGTAACAAATAAACTCACATAAGAGTAACAAATAGAAAAATATGCCTTCTAGGATTGCCATAGCAGGCTGACCAGTCCCGACAGACGGCACCCGTTCACGAGCATGACGTGCACATCCGCATCGGTCAGCTCAACCATATTGTAGGGAACCCAACGACCGGATAAACAACGCCACCATCAGCAAGACATTTAAGTGAGCAACCCAGTTACTGGGCAATGCCGATATGTTAAGGTTAGACCGGTTGTCAGACATTCGGGCTTCTGACTATTGTAACGACTGTCATAGGTATTCTTATGACACCCGGGACTGACGGTTTAACGTGCTCTCCGAGGCGCGGAGGGGTCTCATTGTTTAACGAACGGTTACCCATCCACGAACTGACCGCGGCAAGCGCAGCTTAGCCTCGTAAATCGTATGATCAGCGTGGTTGTTAATTAGCCACGAGCCCACAAAGGGGTAAGAGCCTCGTTCCGTCATGCTAAGGCTAAGGTTCAAATTACCAACATATAAGTAGGTAGGTAGATATTATCTCTTGGTACTGTACCTACGTACGCCAGATTTTCCATCCAAATAATATATATAAAACATTGATACTCATAAAGGGCTAACGGCAGACAGTAATTAAACTAAAATACGTAATAAATTTTGTGTGGCTTGCTCTCATGGAATCAAAGCGGCGTCCAGTTTTGTTTGCACACTCGTTCATATCCCGCACCACTGAAATCGCATATCCCTAGGATACTATAGTAAGGAGATGATTTTTACAGTAAACTACATATTACACTCGGGAGCAATGAATCCGGCTCACCAACATAAACAAAACAATGTTAAAATGTTAAACAATGTTTGCTGAGATAATAATATTAAGGTTTATGTTGGTGATCCGGATTCATTTCTCCCGAGTGTAATATTAATAGTAGTCGAAGAATGGATCACCCCCTCTCTCTTTTCGTTAGCTACTGGCATGGCATTGGCACTCTGGCAGTGATGCGTTTTTAGCTATAGGTAACTGATAGTTACCTTGCTGGAACTAATTAATTGATCTGCGAAATTAATATTTGGTCAGTGACAAAAATCAGGAGCAGACTCGATTAGATTAGGTTAGAAGTGCATTATTCCGCCGGGGTTGCGGTGCATGCTTATGCGAATCCCACGTCCCCAGCCGACGGTCAGGAGGAGGAACACCGTGGGTTTTTAGCCGGTAAGAGTCCGGTAGACCCACTCACCTTCTCCGGGCGAGGGACATTCACGAGGATTTTCCAACGATAAAAAAATAACAAAGGAAGAACCTTGTTGTATTTATATGTATTTTGTAGATAATGTAAGTAGGTAATTAGTTATTATTTAAGATTTATCTTTACATAGTATAAAACAAAGTCGCTCCCGCCGTCTGTCTGTCCCTATGTATGCTTAGATCTTTTAAACTACGCAACGGATTTTGTTGCGTTTTTTTATAATAGATAGAGTGATTCAAGAGGAAGGTTTATATGCCCCACATTAGTATCTACATTGCACCCGTGCGAAGCCGGGGCAGGTCGCTAGTATTGTATATCTTAGGATAAATTGTTTTTGTAGATACACTGTTATCAATTAAAATATGTCGTTGATCAATTAATGAATTCCCTTAAAAAATTACTTGCACGTTTCCGAAAACTTGGTTCTGTGGACAAGAGTCATATTAAAGCAAAGTCTCTTCCACACTATCAAACCGATAGTATCCCAAGCTTAATTTGATTAGCAGCCACAAGCAGCGGAGTGCTCGACGATGGGGACTGTCAACTTTGACCACAGAATTTGACTATCAAGTGTTATTCGTATTGACATAGGGGTATATCTAATATCATTATACTGAGTCCTAAGCTGAACAGGCAGGTGATTTTTATCATATATCATCGCTTTGGAGGGCAATAGAGCTAACCAACAAATTTTGCGAAATGGAGTTAAGTGCATTAACATATTCAGAAAGGACCAAAGTTTAAGTCAGTCAATGAATCTAACAGATATAATGGTCGTAAGTAGGATTTTTTCAAATTATTATCTGTTAGATTCATTGACAGACATAAACGTTGGTCCTTTCTGAACATAATGCACTTAACTCCATTTCGCAAAATTTGTGGCTTAGCTATATTGCCCTCCAAAGCAACGATATCAGCCTTTTACTGTAAGTATACTTCCACTGCTAAATATGAGCCTCTAGAATGTTATAATCAAAGAGAATATTTTCTTGATATGCTGATGGATTGTGATGTGCTCGCAGTTTTTCGTTATTCGCAGACAGCAGGACCTCGCTGCCTAGCCTCTTAACTTAATCCCTCAGTCATCTTCTACGACGCCTACGGGTTGGGAGGGGATGTTTTGTTCTTTACCGCAAACCACATGGCTCTGAATACGAAAAAATCATGCTTTTCTGGCTTATTCAAACAAACATCGCATCAATTAAAACAATAAATAGCCTCTCTTGCATACAAAACTGCGATACACACGTATATTTTTTAATTGAAGTATCTCTTGAATCCAATCATTCTTTATTTCTTAGAAATAATTATGGTTTTTTTATGTTGCAGAATGAGGCACGTAGTGACATCTATTACCCCTCTGAGTAAACCAATTGAGTCAATCACTGCCATCTATGAATTAAACAATACAACTCGTTGTAAATTGGTACTCGTAGAACTGAAGTAACGTCGAGAACAAAACGGTCCACTAGAAATATAATTGACTAAGTAGTACATACATTATCTGGTAGATGGCAGGCAATGACCTGTGTAAAATATTTTTTATGTATTTTTACGACAATCAGATTGAATTCAAAAATTTCAGTAAAACAAAATAGTAAAAGAAAATCTTACTTTTTTTATAGACACGCGAATTATTTCTAATTTAACAAGTAAGTCCTCATAAGGCCGTGATGTCGGCCGTGAGTCGTGATGCGAATAATTCATTGTTAAATTAGCGTTAGCTAATTATGTACGTAAAACAGGTACAATCTTTTCAAGGATTGTTTTTTTCACGCATTAATTATGAATAGCGCAATTTCGTATCATATAAACATTAATCAAACATCAAAATTTTGAAAAATAAGTAGGTACTTAATTAAACAAATACTTACCTACATTTCTAATTATTGCAAAAAGTGGCCACTCGGTATGGAATCTATGGAGCTTCTTGAATAGACCCGTCTAAGTGCGCATAAAAGTGATATCTACCCATCCAATAATTGACCGTAGCCATTTACGCTTAACCTTGTAGTTAGATCGACCTTCTCGGTGATCATTAAGCGACGAGCCCCCGGTTTTGTTTGTGTACCTACATGAATAATAAAATTAATATTACAAAATCGATGGCCTTTAACAGACGAATAATTAAGTGGGGACTGCGAATCGACTAACGCAATTTTGAAGGCCGCTAGCTAGAAGTATCACCGATCTGAAGAAAGTCATAGAAGTAGCCTGGATGTCAGTAGCTTAGAAGTTACATAACATCACGCCTGTACTCCCCGAAGGGTTGGGCTGAGGTGTATAGTAACACCCTCATTTCGCCGTTATGTTTAAGCCCCAGGTAATAAGGGGCGAGCCTATTGCCATCAACCGGGCCCAAATCCAAACTCCGGGTGCCACTGAGGAAACGCAATAACTCTGTCCGACGTGGGGAATGAACCCAAGACCTCATCATTAGCAGTCGCGCTTGCCACCAGACCAACGAAGCACCGTCTAGCCTATTACCGTTTTATACTGATGTAATTATTAAGTTAACCTGTGTTTACTAGACAACAGTAGGAACCTATCTAAGGAGATAAGGGCTGATGATGATGAACCCGAGGTTGACGTTTATAGAGCTGCATGAAGTCTTATCTCGTCTCGGCTCGAGCTCTATGAGAATAGTGCACGCCGGAGTAAAAAGATAACCCTGTCAGCGAGATTGGTAGTGACTGCCCACTGTGCGCCGAAAGCAGGTACCTACTTGTAGCGTCAATCGAGGAAACTTCTACCATATGTGTGTACTGCCTCGTTGGTCTAGTGGTGGCAAGCGCGACTGCTGGTCGTGAGGTACTGGGTTCGATCCCCAGGACGGGCAAACTGTTATTGGGTTTTTCTGTGTTGAATCCATCAGTAGCAGCAGCATTTGGATTAGTCCCCGGTTGATGGAAATAGGCTCGCCCCCGGCGAATTGAGGGTGTTACTAAACACCTCTGCCCAATCCTTTGAGGAATATAGGCGTGATGTAGGTATGTAGTGCAGTAGGAGACACTCTCCTTATACGCCTGTTATTGCACAGAAGGGGTCGTGCTGTCTGATTACGTCATTCAGTCCAACAGGACAATGACGTAACCACAATATAATATGTGTGATTACGTATAACTATGGCCTCCGGAAAAGAACAGGCCGCCCCTTGAGTGTGGTAAAGGATGAAAGGATGCAGGGCAGCAGCATCCTCCTATCCATACTTATAAAGATAAATTTCTTGTCTGACTCACAGACTGATGCATCAACGCAGATCCTAAACCAGTGAAGCTGGAATCATAAAATTTGGACAGTAGTTTCCTTTTGTGACGTAGGCCAACTAAGAAAGGATTTTTTGGAAATTCTACCCTTAACGTAAAATAGGGGATGGAAGTTTGTTACGAAATTCACGCGGAAGAAGTTGAGAGCAAAGCTGCTAGTCTACTTATATTAACAACTAGCGACCTGTCCCGGCTTCGCACGGGTGCAATGTAGATACTAATGTGGGGCATATAAACCTTCCTCTTGAACCACTCTATCTATTAAAAAAACCGCATCAAAATCCGTTGCGTAGTTTTAAAGATCTAAGCATACATAGGGATAGACAGACAGTGGGAGCGACTTTGTTTTATACTATGTAAAGATTTGCGAACAACTTGCGATGATTATGGCAATTCTTTGACCGCGTTCATTGTAAAGGTCATTGCGAGGCTCGTGTTCAGCATACTGTGTTCCTAGACCATAATTATGATTAAGGAATCTGTGAACAGACTTCGGTCCAGAAAAATATGATGATAGCTATATAGCAAAATGTGAACTCATCTCAAAGAAGTCCCACCAATTTGATAGCAATTTTTTATAAACCTATATTGCTCAAGATTTTTCACATTTTGTAATCTATGGTCTTTCATCATGCATGACACAGCAGCTGTGAGTGACCTCACGAATGTACAAAAACCAAAAATAAATAAGTAAGGCGTGCAAAAACCGCTTCTGGCCGCCAAACATTAATTCAGATGACATTACAACTTTAATTATCGATAATCACTGGCTAATACCGGTTTTAGTTTTTAGAGATTGGCAATAACCGGTTTCGTGTAACCTAATTAACGGTTCGCTCCATGACCTGCGCGTGATTGTCCCTATCATTCGAAACTGCTATCATTTTCTTAATGCAACTGGTTTGAACTGAATTTTGTTATTTAGTTTACACAATATCTATCGTAAAATGTCCTCATTTGATGAAAGGATATCTATGCTAATATTATAAAGAGGAACGATTTGTATTTTTGTATGTAACGAATAAACTTAAAAACTACTGGACGGATTTCCAATATTCTTTTGCCGTTAGAAGCTACATTATCACTGACTACCATAGGCTATATTTATTACTGGAATAAAACTTCTTACGCGGGCGGAGCTGTGAGGACACAGCTAGTAATTGAATAAGAATGGATCTTTGAATGTTTGCGGTAAATGTAATTAACATCCTCCAAACACGGACTATAGTAGTGATAGCCTAGTGGTGTGACCGCCGGACTGCCAAGTCATAGGTCTCGATATCGAACCCAAGGCATGCACCTCTGACTTTTCAGATTCATGTGCGTATTGTATAATCATCACTTACTTAAAAACTGTGAAGGAAAACATCGTGAGGAAACATGCCTGAGAGATATTTCGCGAGGGCATGTGCAGTCAAGTCAGAGGTCAGAGGCCTATGGGCGGCATAAACTCTGACACCAGGTTAGTCACTAACCACACGAAAAGAAGAAGAACACGGACTAACACTACTTTCTTTTGACACAAATATAGGTCCATACATAGAGCAACACCGCCACCAACGACTCGTCGACCACGTTGCTCTAGGGCGCGTTCCCACTATGTCGTGACTATTAATTTATCGTTGGACGACTGTCGTCTCTAGCTGTTCCCATTGAATCGCGACGACATTTTATCGTTGCACGGCAGTCGCTTTGTCGTTTGCACATCAGTAGCAAGCTACAAGACGAGACGATATTTTTATCATGGCCACGACGAATAGTCGTAACAACGACACACGATTTGCCGTCACGATGTCATGACATTTTCTTATCATTTTACGACTGTCGTGCTAGCCGTTCCCATTGACTTGACAATCTGTCGTCACTGCAAAAACAAGTCGTGAACGACAGTTAATCGTTTCGTCTTATTTTTTTTCTTTAAAAATAAAAACACTAGGATTTCTCCTGTCTCGTGGGTGCGTTTACAGACACAAATCTTCACATGCACAAACATCCAGACCCGGAACAACTATCTGTAGGCCATACAAATATTCGTTCCGTGCGAGAATCGAACCCACGACCCGCAGCGCAGAAGCCAATCGCTTAGCCACTGCACCAAACGTGTCGTCGTTATATGTGAACACCTCCATTTAAATATATGTATAAGCCACGACACTTAAAACTACACCATTATCTGTCGTCACGATAAAGTGGGAATGCGGCCTAAAGGTTCATAATCCATAATGAGCCCCTTGCTGTCCCACTACTGGGCACGAGCCAACTCTCAAAATAAGAAGTCCACTACTGACCAGGTGTAAATTGGCGTATATGAACCGGGCATTAATCTGCAAGTTAACTCGTTACTTTGTTAAATGTAAATCTGGCTTAAATATACAGTCTTTGATTACATTGTCGCGGTAACAACAATTTGGCATAATTTGCAAGTCCATTTCATTATAGTCGTAGTATCTACAAGTACCTATATGAAAAACACTATAATTATTGATGAATCCATATTAGTGCGAGTCAATCAGAATAGTACATAGTACACACTATCACCTTGTCGTCGTCGCCTTTTATTCCGAGCACACATTATGATAAATAGCAGTACACTTGTTTCACAATGAATGCATTACGAATGATTATTTCAGCTCAAATTCATAAATGATAAATGATTTTTATTTACATACATACATACATAAACTCACGCCTTTTTCCCATGGCGGTAGGCAGAAACTATAGAACGCCACATGCTGCGACCCTTCCATACCCCTTTCACTTCATCCACATTCATACATCTTGTCATACACGCACGCCGGTTGAGAGTACTACGCACCTGACCTTTGTGAAGAACATCACCAATAACATCGATGTATGTCCTTCTAGGACGTCCTCTACCGGCGTTTCCATTGACATCCGCCTTATAAATTCCTTTTGTTAATCGCCGTTCACTCATTCTCTCAACATGACCAAACCAACTAAGCATACTCCTTTAAATTTTTGTCACTATATCATCTTTTAAACCAACTTTGTACTGCAACTTTGTCTAATCTCATTATTTCTCAATCTATCATTCAAAGTTACACCGCACACACTTCGCAAGGAACGCATTTCCACGGCATTTATTCTACTTTCATGCCTCTTCTGCCACGACCAACATTCACTTCCATACTTTTTATTTCTGTAAATAAATCTGTTACAGACACTTTTACAAGTCAATGTAATGTTTTTAAAGCTAGTTTTCGCCGTCATTTCCTATCTGACAACCTCTAAGAAGAAAAGCCGAATCAAACTCACGAGATCAAGGTCTCTTTTGAAGTCCAGACATTGGGATATAAAAACTATGTGAATGTAACAATAAATGTAGGGCAACGTCTGGAATGGCCTTTTTCATTAGGAAAGTGCGATAGTAGGTTTGAGTTGACCTGTCCTAACTGACGGCACACGTATGCATCAGAAACTAAGGACAAGCTTATCTATACTACTAATATTATAAAGAGGAAAGATTTGTTTTTTTGGATTTTTGTATGTAACGAATAAACTTAAAAACTACTGGACCGATTTCAAAAATCCTTTTGCCGTTAGAAAGCTACATTATCACTGAGTAACAGGCTACGGGCGGAGCCGTGAGGACACAGCTAGTCAGATATAAAAGCTCAGATTTCTTCGGCTGTTCGACATAAAATTCTCTGTTCCGTCGAATGACCACTGTTTTTATAACGTCGGGTACGTTGATTCATCTTGACGACTACCCTCCTTTATCTACATTGTCCAGTATTACCAGCTACCGATAACACTCCATACATTTTGAGCATGAATGTTCTTGTTGCGCACATTTCCGCGCATCTTTTCGCGCAATGACAACTCAAGATGGCCTCAAAGACGTTTCAACAGCGAACTCGTCTACGAGCGCAGCGATTATGCAGAGACGTGTTCCTACTTGAGAATCTCATAGAAATAATGACGTCTAAAAAGCTCCACCCGGCTGAATAAAAAAGTATGATGGGCTACGCAATAATACCTAATCGCTAACGCTATGATATCACTATCAAAACTCAAGTTCAATCACCTTGTATCGACATTTGCATGTAGCGAGGCAATCTCCCGACCTATTGTACCTATTTGATATGTGCGTTTACATATTTGATAGGTACTTAATACCTAATATATGTATGTACTTAGGTATGTTTATCTGTATTGCATGGCGATAATACTATATTAGTCATTGCTGAAATTATTATTTTTATTCGTGTTTTATTTCATTAACTATAATGATCGCAAATAGGATAATACGTAGAATATGCTTAAGCAATGATGATTTGCACAATTGATACAACTTAGAATTCATCATCGTCATCATACTAGCCCGTAGACGTCCAGTGCTGGACATATGCCGCCACATAAGCCATTCCCATAATCACCATGTTTGGTAGACATTTTGGTGGTTGCAGTTGATGTCGTTACTATAAATCACATGACCTGGTTGCCGTGGTATTCTGCCGCTCATCATCATCATCTTCCTGCCCTAGTCCCAAGTTATTTGGGTCGGCGCAATATGTTTTTCTCTTCCACTCTTCCCTGTCAGCCGTCTCATTATCAATTACTCCCTTATCTTTCATATCCTCCCTCACACAATCCATCCATCTTTTCTTAGGTCTCCCTCTCTCCCTCCATCCATCAACATTCATATTCATCACTCTCTTAGTCACATGTGTTTCATCTCTCCTCATCACATGCCCATACCAAGACAATCGCTTTCCTTTCAACTTTTCTGTCACTGGTGCCACTTTTATACTTATTTCTTACTTTATCCATTCGCGTCACTCCACACATCCATCTCAATATTCTCATCTCCGCTACGTGTAATCTTCTTTCATCCGTCTTCTTCACGGCTCAACACTCTGATCCGTACAGAACGACAGGTGTTATAATGGATTTGTAGATTTTGCCCTTCAGCTTGAGGGGCATCCGTTGCGATCCGTTGCGTAACGTCTCGGTCAATTTCACCATCCCCTTGGACGAGTGACCCAAGGTACCGGAAGTCGGAGCAGACTGGTAAGGATATACCGGCGAGAGTAATAGGCATAGGACTGGAGAGACCGCCGACATCGCAAAACATATACTGCGTTTTGCTTTTGCTCATTTTCAAGCCAACACTCTCCAGTCTTTGCAACCATTCCTCCAATTTGGTCTGGACCTCTAGGCCACTCTCGGCAACCAGCACAATGTCATCAGCATACAGCATACACCAAGGAGCCTGTTCCTGGATTTCCGACGTAAGAGCGTCCATTATCACCAGAAAGAGGTAAGGGCTGAGAGATGACCCTTGGTGCCACAGCCACATTGAAACTGGCAGTCGTGCCCACTGCGGAACGGACTTGAGTACGGCATCTACCGTACATCGCTCGGATCAACTGCACATACTTTCCAGGCATACCTTTCTTCCTAAGGGCCCACCACAAAACCTCACGGGGTACCCGGTCGTATGCCTTCTCGAGATCAACAAAAACCATGTGCAGGTTTTTGTGAGCACCTCTGTATTTTTCACAAAGTTGGCGGATAGCAAAAATGGCATTCTGCCGCTCATCTATACTAATATTAAAAAGAGGAAAGATTTGTATTTTTGTATGTAACGAATAAACTTAAAAACTACTGGACCGATTTCAAAAATTCTTTTGCTGTTAGAAAGCTACATTATCACGTAACATAGACTACGGGCGGAGCCACGAGGACACAGCTAATCCTTAATAACTAATAAATAACTAAATAATAGCATCATGACTGAAATCTGAAGGCCCGTCCACAAATAACCTACGTGACTTTCCTGTAGAAAAAAAACTAAGTATCTATAATTACATCATAAGAGATAACATAATTATCGAATAAGATATAAGTAGATACATTCTCCCAATGAAGTAATAAAAGCTTCGATACCGATAACCTGCCGCCAAGTGTGATGATAAGGAGGATCACCTTCCAATCATAAAAATAATCGATTATCGTCGAGGAGGGATGTTTTTGTTGTTGTCACACTTCATCAATTGATCGTTTTTTAATGGCAATCGAAGTTGTCATATGATTTTTCAGTTTCACTCTTTCCTCTCGTTCGTGAGCTAGATGGACTCGGGGCTTATTAACGACTGCGTGGATCATACGATTTGCGAGATTAAGCAACGCTTGCCGCGGTCGGTCCGTGAATGGGTGACCATTCGTTACACATCAAGACCATCGGTCCCGGATGTTACACGAATACCTATGACAGTCGTTACGGGTAGTCAGAAACCCGAAAGTCTGACAATAGTATGATGGCAGTCGCTGCGTGTAAAATACTGATATTCAGCCGCATCTGGTTAGACTAGAAGCTAAACCCAACATAGTTGGGAAAAACTTAGGCAGAAGGAACTCACTCTAGCTAGGAAGTCGAAGTTGAAACTCATAACAGCTATGTTATGTCTTACAAGTGTAAATAAAGATAATTTTAGTTTAATTGAACAGGTTACAGACTTATTTTCGTGTAGAGATCTTGATAATATAGGCAAACTTATTAAGGGCTGATTTTTCAAGTCAGATAACTTTTATCTCAGGAACAAATATAGCCGTTTGACATATTTTCTATACAAAACCTGTCAAAATGTCAAACTTATTCCCCGGATAAAAGTTATCTGACTATTGAAAAATCGGCCCTTAATCGTAAGAAACTTCCTATTAAAGGTACCTACCTGATTGATTTTTTTGGGTACGGTTGAAGAACGCATACATAATTCGTTGTAGGTATCATTAAATGTCTTTACGTCATATACCTACTTTGTATTTTCTTCAAAATCATAATGATGTGCAAAAACATGTGCAGATTTTCTATGATGACTAAGAGGATAACTATTTCCTTATTATCTTCGATTAAAGTAAATTGCAAAACAATTAAAGTATCCTTCGAATAAAAAACAAACGTGGAATCCTAGTCCAATCACAACTCGATTTTTATAATTGCACTTGGAGCTGTCAAAATTCAACCGCCCGCTTACTTCCTCACCTCTCCGCCGACGCCTACCAAGTACGGCTACCAATGCTGTCATGATGGTAATATTTTGACGTTGACAGGTCCATAGTTATAAAATCTAGGTGATAACCATAAATGATATTGTATACGTACTCAAATGTATGTACTAGCTGTAAGTTTTCTCAATATAATACATAGCCTACCTATAGAAAGTATAACAACAATCCAAATCCTCAGACAAGTTGTGACACTGGTTCTCCCGTCCTCCGTCTCATCCAGTCCATATTCCACATTGAATACCACGAGCGAAACAACAAAAATAGATCTTCAAAATATTAAAAAAAAACTTTGGCTTTAGTCCCAATAGCTTCGACTCTCGATTTCGAACTTACTAAACTTATTTTAAACTTCCTTGGCGCCATTACTAATCTAAGTTTACAGAATGTTTGCATAGATGATGTAAATAAACAGTAAAATTGATAAGCAGCTTATTTATATTATTATGCACTCATTTCTTGACATAAACACAATCATACTTACGTCTGTCATGTACCTATTATGAGTACCATTGCTTGGAATAGGACTTCTAGTTATTTAAATAAAAATCATATTATTATTTTTACTCAAAAATGCTTGTAATGTGGTCATTATTTTGACAACCTTCTTTTAGCAAAGTCGACGTTGCCGCGCTTCTTGAATAGGCGCCAGCAAAGTTGTATGGAATTTCATTGCTGGTGACTTTTAGCCACCAGCAATTTCCTTTGAAAATCCATTATTGTCGAGTTTTGTTTCAAAAATAGTCTGGTACAAAAAGTTTTTATACAGAATTTGGCTGTAAAGATACAGGCAGTACAATCATTAATGACTTATTAAAAAAAACTAAGGACCGGGAAAGAAAGAAATCATTACTTAAAATAAATTTTTACTATACTAATCTGGTTTTATTTAAATTACTCGCATTGTTTGAGTAAAGCACTATGCAAGCCTTGGTCCGCAATGACTGCGCTGCTGGCCACGCTATGATGGCCTCGAGCTTAGTTTATCTACGCTCTCGGCCTTCAAGCTTGGTCATCATTGCAGCCCTTGCTGTCCGCGCTATAAAGGCCTCGACCTTTGGTCTCGGCCTTTATTCCAGCTTGTCCATCAAGAGTAGCAATGCTGACCGCGCTGTGATGGCCTGGAGCTGCGCTACGCTGCGCTCTCGGCCATCATCAGTGCTGCCAGCAACGCATTCATTACAGACCGCGGCAGTAATGTACTATTATTTACTACAACGCCGAAAAAAGCTCAAAAGAATCAGTGGAAAGGAAATAATTTCCGGTCCAAACTTCGAGTAATGAATCAATTCACAAATAGTCAGAGGGACTAATGACATTTGGTGAATCATAATTTCACTTCATATTCGTTATCATACAGACATCCAACGACACGTTTGTTGCAGTGACTGAGCGATTGGCTTCTGCGCTACGGGTCGTGGGTTCAATTCCCGCTCGCAACAAATATTTGTATGGCCTCCAAGTAGTTGTTCCGGGTCTAGCCGTTTGTGTATGTGAAGATTTGTGTCTGTAAACGCATCCACGTTATAGGAGAAATCCTAGTGTGGGGCAACGTTTTTAAAAAGAGATTAAAAAGAAATAAAGACTGCCTTGTTGGTTTAGTAGTCGAGAGCGCCACTGCTGAGCATGGGGTCCTGGGTTCGATCCCCAGGTCGGGCAAAGTGTTATTGGGTTTTTCCATTAGGAATTTCTCAGTAGCAGCCTGGAGTCTGTATTTGTGCCCGGTTAGTGACAATAGGCTCGCCCCATATTAGATGGGACTGAAACATAACTGGCGAATTGAGGGTGTACTAAAAACACCTCCGCCGAACCCTTTGAGGAAAACAAGGCGTGATGTTATGTTATTTAAAAAAAACAAGTCTGTATTTGTCATACAGTTGCACTTATTGCATCTTAACTGTGTCGAAGCTGCATTTGATGCAGTCCACTTCCAGTTATAATTACGAATATGAAATGAAATAATATATGATTCAACAAATGCGTCATTATACAGTTTATACAAGGTTAGTCGGAAAGGGGGTACTAAGCCGAAAGGGTGTTAAAGTACCTATAATAAGAGATAACTTTTGTTCTACAACTCTCCCCAAAACTCGATAGTTTAAGAGAAATGGCTTTTCAAAGATTTCGTAAAAAATATGCTAAAATGTATGTGTAGCTATGATCAGCTGTGTTTACTATTTAGGTCATATTTGGGGTCACGGATCAGAAAAAACATTTTCTGAATTCATTTTTTTGAAAAATTAAAATAATAATCTTTTTACGAGCAAATAAAAATTATCGAATTTTAACACTTGCTTTAAAATATTCATCGGTGATACTTTAAGTGGCTCGCGGCTTAGTACCCCCTTTCCGACTAACATTGTATACCCGTGCTCTCATTTGAGTATGATTTTCAGCCAAAACATAAATTCTTTAAAACCAAGGGACATCCCCAACTATAACTGAGTAAGTACTTGTAAGTCGTTGCACATAGTTATTACCCATTTTAACATCTTTTATGATTTAGTTTAAATAGTGTTTTATTAGTATTTTACTGCTGTTAAAGTAAATTAAGGAAAATTTGCGTTGCCAACACTGCGCACTACATTTTATTACTCTGAGTTTGTTTATACTAGGTACCGGTAAACCGGGGTTACTTTGAGTCCTGGGGTAACTTTGGTAAAAAAATCGTTTCGTAATAAAACTCAAATGTACGGATTCTGAACGCATTCTTCCTATTATTTTTACGATTGGCAGCATTAAACGTCACTGTTAGCGTGTGATTAGTCGCACAGATTAATGATAATAATTATAATGTCTAATTAGTCGCAGTGGGTGGATCCTTGCCGGTTGATGAAAAATTATTAAACATATGTCAGTAATAGTTTTGTGTACCTAATTATTATTTATTCCTTATTGGGGGTACTCGTACAATAGATATTGCACAATTTCCAATGTTGCGATTAAAAAACACTCTAAACCAACACTTTCAGTTTGGTACCTTCTTATTTTCATCTTTACTATCAGATGGCGTCTTTAGACTGGCATTAACCGTATTGACTGTCTGTACTCTGTAACATAGCATAACATCACGCCTGTATTCCCCGAAGGGTTGGGCAGAGGTATATAGTAAACACCCTCATTTCGCCGTTATGTTTAAGTCCCATGTTATAGCGGGGGAGCCTATTGCCATCCACCGGGCACAAATAACTCCGGGCTGCTGCTGAGGAATTGCACACGGAAAAACCCAATAACACTTTGCCCGACCTGGGGATCGAACTCAGGACCGCAATTGCGACCACTAGACCAAAGAGGCAGTTGACTGTCTGTGGTTGCGATATTGGCGATCACTGATAAACCTTTTTTTTATCATTGGCAAATCCTCATGTATGTCCCTCGCCCGCGGAAGGCGAGGGTGCCTGCCGGACTCTTACCGGCTAAAAACCAACGGTGTTCCTTCTCCTGACCGTTCGGCCGGGGTCGCGGGATTCGCAAAAGCATGCACCGCAACCCACTAATATACCTACCTACTAATCCGGATTATTGTTGCCTTGTCCGGATCGCCCTATACGGCACTTCATGAAAGAAGATTTTTTCTACTACAGGTATTAATAAATTGACTGCCTTATTGGTCTACTGGTCGCAAGCGCGACTGCTGAGCATGGCGTCCTGGGTTCGATCCCCAGGTCGGGCAAAGTGTTATTGGGATTTCCATCAGGAATTTCTCAGTAGCAGCTCGGAGTTTGGCTTGTGCCCGGTTAATTAGGCTCACCCCCAATAGCTTAGCTCACCACCTCACCCAAAACTGGCGAAACGAGGGTGTACTAAAAAAACATCTCTGCTGAACCCTTCTGGGAATACAAGGTGTGATGTTATGTTATGATATTAATTTCTGTTGGTGTTGTAATGGAGAAGCCCACATTTAGTTTCCCTAAAAAGTCTATCACACATGAATCATCTAAACTCTTCTGCTGAGTAACAAGGCTCTTTCGCCCAAGAGGTATGTACTTAATGCATTAATAATCGAATTCATCCACCCGTACCGTAGACTCCAGTGTGGACTGGTAGGTACTACGGTCACCAACCCGCTTGCCAAGCGTGGAGACTACGAACGGACATTCTTTGTATGAAGGGGCCTTTGTCCGACAGTACACAACGATACAAGAAGTAGATGTACCTATAGATAGATACTGGCAATGTATTACTACTCCATATTTACAAACAAAAGACGGAAGCAAGAACACATGTAGAAAGTAAAACGTCATAATAGCAATCACTACGCATTGCTGTCTCTAATATTATCTCCATTCAAGCCACCAAAGAGGATCATCTCACGGCTATGACCCGTGTAATTATGCAAATAGAAACTGCGTATGATATGAACACACTTAACGAGTTTTATAGGTAGGTACTTATCTAATTATCATCATGCATGACGCACTCTGTGGGTGTGTCGTCCATGTGGTCTTGGCGTGACATGTTACTCTGATAACCTGAGCAACCTGACCCCCAGTGGATTGACAACATGTTGACTTGACAACAGCCAGCCCTGATACAATTATACTTGTTTAGGCAATACAAACATAATTTTGCATGATTAAATGTGTCGCTGTGCAAAATTGCAGATAAATAATCTTCTAAAACAAATATTAAAAATAATTAAAGTAATACTATACTTAATTGTTACATCAAGTGTTTTTAACAACAAGGAAACTGAGGAAATAAGGAAGCTGTTATAGAAATGTACTTACTGGCGTCCAACAAAAGTTCTAATGACGCAAGTATGAATGCAAAGAGTTGTGAATATCGTATAAACCGCAGAAAATCGTCATTATAGTAAAAAACAACATTGTCTATGCTTAAGGAATTTCAAAACAAAATTCATTGATGAACCATAACTCAGAACAGCCAGGAAAAACGGTATTTGAAAACAGAACAGAAGAACCAAAAATTAAAAATTATCGGGTCTAATGTTTGTTTGTACGCCTAATGGAGCATGATTTGAGGGCGTCAGATGAATCTGATCTACGTTTTCATTACACATTGGTCACATTTCTTAGGAGCATCATAATATGCCACATATCGCACGCGTGTAATGGATGCAAATAATAAATAGAGTTTGATACGTCAGTAGCCAGTCAAACAGTCTGGCGATGTAGGTACACTAATCCAGACTCTATTGCTGAAGAGGACAGCGCTCGTTTTACATAGTATCACGATATATTTATTATGTTAAACAGATTATATTTAATCAATAAAAACATAATCTGATGAAACTTAACTCTAAAACTAAGCAGCGAATAATATTTTGTTTTGAGGGCGTCATTATGACGTCAATAAAATGTTTTTGTTTTCTTACTTTTCGAAAGTGACGGAGGTCGGAAAATTTGCATTGAAAGCATAAATTTTATGCTTTGTTTCGTTATTTATAAACATTAATATTAATTTCAGGTAATTATACAGTGTTAATCACCTTGTAAAATTGTTGACTATCAATTTTTACAAACGCAATTCCCGTGGATCAATACCTATCAAAACCATTTTAACATTAGGTACAGTCACGTGTAATAATATGTATACACACAGCGAACTTAAAAAGCGAATATCTTTTAAAGAATAGACTGTAATTAATATTAAATCGAAACCACAATTCGTATGTAGGTATTTGTACAAACTATGTGTGTAATATTTCGTAATTCTATTAGATATTTTAGAAGAAAATCGCTTTTGAATTTCTTTGTGTATACATAATTATTATTACACGTGACTGTACATGTACGTAGGTAAATATTCTAAAATAAGCGTCAAATAAGGCAAAGATCCAACAGATCCCAAAAATTAATACCTAGGTACTTACAAATCAAAAAAATGCTTTCAAAACTTCAGGTGTTAATAATGCATACAATGCTGCAATTGTATGTAATTTAATACATGGTTTGTTAATCACAAAAGGAATTCGCCGTCGTTATGAATAACTCTATTGTACACCACTATTTCCCCTCACTTGATCTGACAAAGTTTAAAAAATGATATGGCCTTATCACATCGTACGACGTTCAAATGTTTTCAAGTGACCAATCATAAAAATATGTGTGAGTTGTTTTTTGCATGACGCTATTTTAACAGGAAATAAAAACATTTATAGGCCTTTAGTTCACATTACTGTGCCAGAATTTCCCAAGATGCTAGGTAGGTACTTGGCAAGAAACAGGGGCCAACGCGAAAAGTCTGGTAATTGTTAAACTTTTTAAATAATTGGTGAAGTCTCATCAAAGACTCATTGGATCATTGAATCGACCATAAATAAGAGATGACCAGCTATTGAATGAATTGTATGACGTTTAATAGGATTTGTAGTATTTGGAAAGAAATTGACAGGACTAAAAATAAACATGGACACCATTTTTGTACCTCCACCTCAAAACTAAATTATATATCCTTTTTTGGACCCCGTGTAAAATACTCTTTCCTTTCCCTGACCGTAGACAAAAGAAGGTGAATAGTTGTGCAAAGGCCATAAGCGTTATGCCAATGGCTGCCAGCCAGCATCATACAACACGCCACTTGTAACACCCATACATCACGTGATCATCAGGTTTAACTAGGCGTAGGCATTGAACTTACAAGGCGCGTGTCAATGCTTGGGCAACTAAATGCTAAATGTACAAAATGGCCCCCGCTACACAAGCTTCCTTTCGATGTCCAATGATAAATAATTACAACTTTCACAGTCCCCGCTCTAACGAGTGCAGCAATGGAGTTTTAAAATGCGCTAAGGTGATCATTGATGCGCTAGAAATAAGTAGGCGACAAATGCAGTTAAAAAAGTTTTAAAAAGCTATCTGGTGCTTATTTCGTCGTGAAAGTACGTCATAGAATACCTATTGATTGCTACATACCTAGCGATAATTAATATCTAGTTACCTACAATCTATTCTATACGCCAGCAACATGTAGCTAGATGCGTATCTAGGTCTGCAATGCACTTTCAAGATCTTTCATGATATAAATAGCGTAGAAGCGTGTTGACCGTTGACGACTTATAATTATTTAGTTTAAGAATTTAGGAGGACGAGAGATCATAACCCGCATTGCGTCTTAAGAAAAAAAAACGAATAATGATCATATGGAAACCACATGTCAATCAGACCATCCATATAGGTTCTTACACAAAAATATGTTTACCTACTAGGTAGTTACTACTGCAGGTTGCGATATTTATTTAGGTAATTCATTTAATTAATCTCCAAACACAAATCAATAATAAGAGTCAGTATATTTAGGCAGGTAAGACCTAAGTATAACAAAAGGTTGAAAATTCATTGCACCCAGTTTAAAAATAATAGAACCACCATAGGTTTGTATTAAGTTATGGAAATCCTGTATTTAATGAAAAATCAATAAGCATTTAAGTACTTATTTTATCATAAATATTCCAACGTTTAATTACTTACGAATACCTTTATGTACGTAAGTAAATAGGGACAATCAATTCAACACTTAGCATACAATAAGTAAGCATATTCTAAAGACCTTTCACCTTATTTACTGAAAGAAAGTAGGTACCTATGTATATTCAGTGGTTTGTAACCAAGTTGTATAAAATTAATTTATGAAATAAGTTAAGACACTTTATTCTGGATATTTATGTAAAGTTGCTAATTATAATATTTATTAGCAGATAGAACTAAATTAAATAATAAACAATATTGTATGTTAGATGTAGAATGAGCAAACATTAATTTTATGAATGAGCATCTTTCGGGCCAAATTTTAAATTACCCGCTTAAAGAACCCAACTTTCAAACCAATGAAAAAATAACTGGGGATCGGCACGACCAATCAGCGGCTCCGTATGTGGTGTGACTTCTGTGGGACGCACCCGGCCGAATGCAGAATACTCAAGTCTCAAACTCTCAAATGGATACTATTTTCTTGACAGAAACATGCGTTTCAACTGTTCACCAAAACAACTGAATATTTATTTCATTAGTAGTGTTTAATAACATCGATTAAATTCATATCATTATTTAGTTATTCCATAATACCTACACTGATAAAATTCAAAGTTTGCTTCCCCCGCATCGTATGATCGTGTCATATAAATACGAGAACGCTCCCCACCTCTAGCAAAACGTCAAACCTCTTCGTCGCGTGCGGGTGCTTGTGTCGGAAACCGTCAGTTAAATTCAGTTCGCGTTGTTTCACAAGCCGCGTAAACGTCAATTTTATAGTGACATCACAAAAATTTGGGGCGTGTGTGTTCAGTGATATTTAAATATTGTTAAATAACACGAGAAAATGTCTTTCAACACCGACATATCATCTAAATTGGAGAATAGCAGGTACGGAGAAGTGTTAATTTACAATTTACCATGACCGATGGGCACGGCTTGGATACTGCATGCCCCTTGCGTGTGGCCCTGTGCCTGTGTTATATGCGTCGGTGCTGTGATGCATTCTGGAATTCAAGTGACGGTAACATTTTAAAATGGTGCGTGGCAGCATAAAAGAATTTATATTAAACTTTTACGAAAAAGATTTTTATATAAATGAGCTCTTTGCCACCTTTCACATTGCTGACGAGTCATTTCACAATGAATTCCAGAATTCGCCACTGTGGTGTTGGTGTGGTATTTCCGAGATCAGCTAGTTTAGACGCTACCTACTAATAGTTTCATCGATGAGGTTATCCTGTGTTCTGGGCGTGCGCGGTGTGACTCAGAAAATATTGAAGTGACTTCATTGATAATAATCATCACTTGATATCTGTTAACCATCAAGGTTCTATTACAAAGTAGTTGAATACCTACATCTGTTAAATAATCATCGAACTTGTAGGTACTTATATTATGTAGTGCATAATCAAGGTTCAGGTCATACCAAATTCTTAAGCCTCGTGTATTACTCAACATTTTTATGTAGGTACTTGTTATGTCACATCAGTAGGTATATTTTTTCTTTTTAATAAAAAAAGTGGCTAAGATCCTCAAGCCAAAGAGCTTTTAAGCTGTAGCATAATACTGTAACATCCATATTATTTAAAATACAATTATATGGTCTTGAATATATATTATACTTAACTATTAACCTTGTCCATACAGATTTATTCACACTTTATTGAAATACTTTACATTCTACTAAACAGATTGGCCCAACATAATCCCACTCACATAACCTCCATTTTGGTAATACCATGTCATGTCAGCATTCCAACCATGTTGTTTCCTCTAAAATTTAATAATGCTGTGATATCCTGTTACAGCATGTTCATATACAAGGAACTTTATCTAACCTTTAATGAATTCAGAATATTTTGCAAAACTGTGTAATAACACCATTTGAATTACCACTTTTCATTTTTATGGTGAATTGTTATTAGTTTCTTACAAGTAAATGTTGGTGATGTAATATATAAACAGTTGGTATTTACCAATTTACTATAAGAAGTCCCAATATGTAATGAAAGGAAGCCTTATGCTGATATTGTTAGTCGCTGTTAAATAATAATTGTGACCATTGAGTGTCTCAACCTCTCACTTGGTTACTTTTATTGTTGTTTAGTACTTTCACCAGATAGCCTTTCATATTATCTAGGTACTTTGATGAAACATGAAATTATTATCGTTTATAGTATTTATACTATAATTAAATACTAAGGTACCCTACCTAGCATGCCATATTGGCACAAAATAATGATCAACATTATGAAAATTTTAAATGAACCTAATTTAGTGTATTTTATTTTTCAAGTGTTTGGCAAAGTTTACTATTTACATTAATGTGCCATTAAAAACTGATCTACTTGACATTAATTATAAACTAAAAAAATATATTATAATATTGCTCTCAGGTTTGTACACATTTTTACAAATACATAAAAACCCATGTTGATTACCTATATTTAGCAGTCTAATTATAGTTGAATACATTAACAACCAATCGGTTGTATACTAAAAATACCCAAGAATGTTATCTATGGTGGTGATAATGTAAATAATTCCGGTCTTTAGCAAATTTTATAACCCAATTAATTATGTAAGAACATTCTGATTTATTTATTAATGAAGTAGTAAAACTGGTCAAGTCAATACTTATTTTTAACAATCACTTTACATTCTTCCAATAACTAGTTCTAGGTACATATGAATAGGTTTTTAATATCATTTTTGTCATTGTTACAGGAACACTCTGCGCAAAATTGCCCGCCACGATGACACCGAATTCTCAAAGCAGAGCATACTCAATGACATGGAGAAGTTCGTCAAAATGGTGAACGTCATGGACGAGACTGTGCTTGTGCCCAGCCGCCTGATGAACTTGCCCCAGGAGGGAGACGATGACCCGTTCAGCATGTTCGCCATGCTGAATGATTTGAAGACTGAGCTGCTCTGGTCCGCCGGAGACACGGAGGAAACTGTAGAGCGGGGCAGAAGGGTGTCCGACCTCAGTGATACGGAAAGTGATGCGTCAAGTGCAGCTGGTGACTCTGGTATCGAGGGTGAGGACGAGCGGGAGTCAGCAGTTCGTGCTGCAGCCGCGTGCCGGCGGCACCTGCGTGGCCTGCGTCGCTCCCTCCGGTCACTAACGGCTGCCGCGGCGGATCTTACGAGATCTTACCAAGAAGAAGTGGGCGCACCGGTCTAGGGCACATACTACATAATATTCCTGTGATTGAAGCCTGTCTCGCACGTGCTGTACATATAGAGTAAGCGGGCCGAACTGTACATATAGGTTAATAGGGCTCGGCGTGTATGGGATTCTCAGTAAGTTAAAGGTTATTTAATAAATTAAATTTTTAATTATTTCTTAGTTTCTTTTCCATGCCTACAAAAAATTGCCTCACATTATAAACAATAAACGTAATCACATGCACTTACACATCAGACAGACTTTATTTTGAAGCACAAAAATGTTAATACCTGTTTCGTAACAGGTGACATATCAAATGTTTATATTATTAACTAAAAGTAAAAACAAGTTGTAATTTTTTTTTTATATTCTGGCTGTTACTACTTTTACAGTTTGAACTGCTATTCGAGGTTATGCAAGGTCACATCTTTAATTTTAGCTGGTCTGAGGCAAAAACACCCAAAATAGAGTATTCTGCTTTATGGTCTTTAAAAGGCCTTAAAGCAGAATAATCTACATATTGATGCGTATAATAACATTTCTTCAGAACGTTAAACAATACCAAATATAACGTTGAGCCTGTCGTGTACGGATAAAAAATTAACAACTCTTAAAACATGGGTTCCCCATGAAATAAGCCATGTCGTGTAGACGTACGATAGGCAGGTATGCTAAGCAAAACAATTTTGCGTGTATAAAACTATCTCATGCTTTTTAGGGCAAATACGTCCTTGAACTGAATAAAACGACTTGCTGTGCTAAAAATCGATTTCGAGTTGGCTCCACGTCTGCAGTGTCTCGACTTAGCACGGAATGATACGAAGCCCGATCAACCCACATTCTGTCTCTGCATACGATACGTAACTACATGAATGAGGACATAATCTACCGACGTTAATAAGGATTTATAACATTCTACTGTGAGATGACATGACGAGTCTGATAATCTAGAGACAATTTGTGATGATAAAGAAAGACACAATTTTTACAGTCGATTGCAATTTAAAACTCCTTTTACAGACATTGTACTTATAGCAACAGCTTCTTGAATTGATCTCACCTTGAGGCAGCGTCTCGTCTGTTTGTTAGCTATTTGACACGGTCATAACGTAAATATGTTCCAATTAGAAGTCGGTAATAATGCCTCGATTTCTTTTAAATGGTTCCAGGATATTGCAAATTGTTGTTCGAACTGTACTGCACTCAACAAGTTTTATTTTAACAAAGAGTATGAAGTACGTCCGCATTTACAACCAATTTAATACAAGCATGAAATTACAAATATAAAGCCAGAATAAATACCTAATTCGGAAATGGAAAGAAGACTCTTCCCGAATCCGTCTAAAGCGATCAATAGCCCAGAATTTTCACCCCAGGTCCCAAACGAGGAGAGAATTTACAAGAATCGTGTCTTGAATTTATAATTATGAGACAACACAAAAGTATTACAAAATTTTCAAGAACATCAGTTATCTCAACGAGATAAAGACTACTGATAAGTTGTCTGTGTATCGTGCTCAATCGTCTCTCGCGATACATTTTGCATCAATTATGAAGGTGAAACTATTTCATTAGGTACTATATTTGTCTGACAACGAAACGTAAGAAGTATCTTGCACAGACAATTTATACTAAGTGGAGTTTGGAACGAAAACACTCCAAAAGACAAAGAAACTAAAATGACTAAAGACTGAGACTGAGAATGAAAAGGAGTTGAAAATAGATTAACTTCTTTATTACACAGAATCATTGAATTCCTGGAATATATGACTCAATGTCTGACAAAGAACGTTGGCCAAAGCCAAAATAATTGAGAAAGAGTGCAACTCATTTTCATCTAAACAACTAAATTATTTCTCTGAAAGTTATTTGTATACGATGAGAAATTAACATCTTAGTATTAGGAATAACAATATAAAACGTATTGGAAAAGCTTCCTAAAATTCATCATTCGATTCTTAACACCCATCAAGTTTTGGGTTCCCAAAGAATTCAGGTAAAGACCCATTTCGGATTGCCTATAATAAATAATTAACTTTTTAACAAAAAAAAACCGACTTCAAATTGTCTATCTCCGAAGCTCTTTATCAGATCTTCGCCAAATTTTAATGGGAAAGAATACTCTTTCAGACAAAAAAAGAATCATTAAAATCGGTTCACAATTACCAAAGATATCGCGGAACAAACATACAAAAAAAAACAGTCGAATTGAGAACCTCCTCCTTTTTGGAAGTCTGTTAAAAATGGGTGGTCACGCACATCTTAAATAACTGCGAAAAATTGTATCATGTCTAGTAAATAAAACTGATTTGAAAAAAGTTAAATCAATGCTACACTGAACTCTCTTTATGATATATTATACTAGATTGATAAACTGAGTAAAACTGCAGATGCAAATCAAAATTAGAAGAATTTATCAGAGGTATTCGTGTAGAGAAGTATAATGAACGAGACTAAAACAACTAAAACAAAAAAAGCATAAGTAACTACTTAAATTGATATAAAAGAATAAAAAACAAGTTAAAAGTTGACACGAATGTATGAACTGCCCAGAAAGGTCAAAGTCCTAGTATTATGTTTGGTTTGAGCTGAAGAGGCTCGTCGTGTTGACACACCAATGATGCAAAACCGCTGGTGTAAACTTCATTCGGCTGTTTCTGCAGAATTGTCGTTTGCGTCAACAGGGCAAAGAGATTGTAAACAAAGTAGCGTTTCTTGGATTCGGTCCGGTACACATACACTCGTAAAATTATAACATTCACCAAACTATTTGACGAATCTATTCATAAATTGACCTTGTCATTAGAGATTGCATATCACATATGTTTGCAATTTGATCTGATTCTAGTTTGTATAATTTTGGGATTGCAGTTTCAGAGTCGTTCTCTACTTAACACAGGATACTAGTCTACCTTCTAGAAAGAAGAAGAGAACTTCAACCCTTGTTAGAACAGTTATTACTTCTTATGTATTACTTCTATCTATTGGTAATCTGCGACCTGGGATAAAATTACTCTTGGAAATTCTTGACCAGATCTAGGTGTAGCTACTTACATAACGTTCTACAGAGCTTTAGCGGCACTATTGACAGCGTGAGCAACGTCGGTACGTGGCTTCGACTAATGTATAATTTGCATACCAGGATGTACGTACTGCAAAGGACGCTTTGCGGTTTAATATTCTGATAATAGGTATACATCTATATATATATTATAGTTAGGTACTTACACATTTACAGTTATAAATACATAATATGTAATATTGCTGGATATTTTAATGCAATTCGCGGCTTATCGGTCAATGTCATATTATTGAAACGTTTGACGTAAACCTTACCTTACGATATGGAGCATAGTAAGAAACGTATTCTGATGAATAACGTATCCAACTATAGCACATCAATGATATTATACAGGTAGGTAACCAATTCTTAATGTCACGAGTTTCGAGGACGTTCCGTTGAAATCGGCTGTTCTCTATTCTGTTGTGGTATGTTTATGAAATAGGTGGGCGTCTGGCAGGCTACAATGTCAAGTGTACGAGGAAAACGTCTAGTAACCAGATCAATGATGAATACAATCAAATTGTTAGGAAATAAGTTGAGCTCATACATTGTTGTAGTAAAAATATAACTAGCTAGTCTAGTAGGTACACGAATCTACAAAATTAGCAGCAATTTGCGATTCAAACAAAGTTTCCGTATGTCGGCCTTCATCGGTTGAGGTTTACGCAATGGAGCGGTGTGCGTTGCATGCGATACGAGTCCTCGACTCCTTGTATCGACTGTCGACCCGCGTCAAGATGGAATGTGAGCAACACAGGTTATTTAGAAACATATTAGTTGAATTTATTGTAAGAAGAAATAGCAATTTTAATTGAAAACAGTCCGAATGATTCATGCAGGGTGAAAGAAACAAAAAACGTCTTTTGTTATCGATTACTTTGCAGTCCATCTCCACAGCAGTGCATGGCGTCGCCTTGGACTGGAAAAATCTGGTTAAACCAGTTTGGACATTAGTAAAAAGTTGTAAGTAGACACATTTTACAACCAACCTCGATGTAGAACGAAACCTTGTTTCGGAGTAAGTACCTAATTAGTCTCGGTGAAATAAAATCGCATTAAACTACGTAGTGCCTTCCCATTTTATATCACATCGGTTTGCTTTTCTCGATATTAACTGATATAATTACATCGGTTAATATGTTTAAGGCATAATTATTCTAGTGATTATTTACTCAAAAATTCGTATTTTGTGTGGGCAGGTAGTTAATTGGTACTTCTAAAATATTTGCAGTTTGGTCAAAGTCAAACAACCACTAGGTTAGTTGCGACATCGACGCGGCTATAAGTGTGTTTATTATGTAGATTAGATGATATTTTTTCTGATATGAAGCAGGCTTCGCCGGGCAGTCGGCATTGTGACGTAAGCTGACGTCAGGGCGTTGGGCTTCGCGAATGTTCTAGAGCTAGGCTATATCAGTCGGTGGTCAGCCGGGCTTGACATGCGCAGTGGTCTTCACAAGCACTGCGCAACTCGCGGCGCGGCGGCTGGCAGGCGGTCGCATGCCGCACACACACGCACCGGCCGGTACATCGGCGCTGGGGGGTTAGGTTAACCCGCTAACCTTTGTCACAATGAACTAGAGCAATGTACTGAGACTGTCTAGGCACACGCCGGTCATAAAAATGACGGGTTATGAGGTGGTATAGGGCAGACATTTTATGTAACTATTCCGCAATGGCTTTTTGCACGAGATGACGAGACTGTTACAAAAATACTCCGAGGGCTTGGGTATGAACTGAAATAAAACAAAGTATCTAGCTAGAGCTATCAAGATCTACTCATCATGTCATACCAAAATAAAATAAGAAAATAATTAAATAACTGCCTAACTTTGCTGGTCGTCAACTTGTCATCGACTTAACAATGTTCGTAGCTATACCTAGGTTCGTAGGTATACTACTGCGGTCTTTACACCCGGTCTTCAAATAGTTTGTAGCTGTAAGAGGTACTCAATATGTAGGATACGTACCGGCTATTTATGAAACATTGGTAACTATTTTGTTTTCTGTTCTGTAGCTCTCATTTGGATATTACTGGTAAACTTCCTCGTAGTCAGTTCATTTCACACTCTAGGAAACTTATGGGGACATCCCTGTCAACTTTAAGGAACGTCGTATACAGATTGTACGATCTTCTTCTGCTTCTTCTTCCTGCCCTTGTCCCACATTAGGTGGGGTCGGCACAACATGTATATCATAAATCCATATTGTTAGAGGTTTTGGCTTATTGTTTTATGACCGGCCGCCTGCCTGACATCAACCCTCCTTGGGAATACTCGTTGAGCGTTCGCGCGGGTGACCCAATGTGCTTGCTGATATGCACTAGAGTCCCAAAATGTTGTCAATCTAATTGCCGACAACTAAGTACACTATGTTCGCCTTGGTGGGGTATACTTGAAGTTCTTTAACCCACTCATTCAGGTTGTACGATATTGATCAGAAATTCTTCAACACGTTTGCAAATAAGCAAGCTCTTTGTCTGCTATCCACATGGCGAGTTTCTGGTACTTACTGCAAAGTAACTTCTGCTTGCAGTTTGGCTGCATTCCTTACAAACTTCTCTCTATTTTTCATGTTCCCTTGGGATTTTTTTGGATAGATGGTTAAGTATATGGGTGGTTGGTACCACAGCCCATCCACCATGATATAAGTAATGGTCTTGCAGCACTCACGAAAAGTGATAGCGAAACCTATTCTTATCTGCAAACCACAAGACATAACTACTACTATATAATAATTTACGTAATTTTATTATCATGCCGACATAGTTACTGCATCTGTTACCTACATAGTTATTTTCCTAGCACGCTAAGTATATCATACGTGATTACAATCTTCAAGAACTAAACAGGTTACACTTACATGAAGTACTTGTAAGGGTCAATTCAAACTAGAGCAGAGTCGAAGCGCATCGAAGCGTCAATCTGAAACTTAACATAGCATATTCACCCTTATCTCCATAACATAATACCTACACATATTTCTTCTAAGAGAAAAAAAGACGCGCGAATTCGCGCGCATTCCTCAGAATTCGCGCGTCAGAGCGCATCCGACGCTGATTGGTTCTTCGCTTTACTTGTGAAGAATTTGACGCTTCGATGTGCTTCGACTATGTTCTAGTATGAATTGACCCTAAGGGTACTCACAGAACAGAAATAAGGTGTAAAAGCTTAAAATATTACTTAAATTCGCACTTTGGTACTCTCGGCACTCTCGTGTCGGCACCAGCTAAACGAGAATAGCTCACGCCGTGGTGCAAAGATTAGCCAGACGGCAAGATCGGTAGCAGGGCTGACTGCCCAGGGTGCGCCGGACGTACTTAAGTATCGCCACTTGATTCTTTTGGTAGGTAGGTATTGATTGTTTGACCCCCAGCAAAGAATAGGCCACGCCTTTTCTGCGTCGTAATGAAGAGAACATAACATAACATCACGCCCGTATTCCCCGAAGGGTTAGGCAGAGGTGTATAGTAACACCCTCATTTCGCCGTTATGTTTAAGGCCCATGTAATAGGGGGCGAGCCTATTGCCATCAACCGGGCACAAATCCAAACTCCGGACTGCTACTGAGAAATTCCACACGGAAAAACCCAATAACACTTTGCCCGACCAGGGGATCGAACCCAGGACCTCACGATCAGCAGTTGCGCGCATTATTGCACTTTAGGGCAATATTACGTAAGCAGAATTTTAGTCCCCTAAAGAATTTTAGACCAACCCCTCCCCCTTGTCAGCAAAAGAAAGCAAAGCATTTACCCCCCCCCCCCCCCCCTATGCTCACCTAAACATTAGTAGGTATATATATTTTTTTAATCTGTTCGAGTTTCTTTATTGTTATACCTGCATGAGCAGCAGTTTTCAAGTCTAGAAAACTAAGTTAAATAAAAATTGCGGACGTAATCATCATCTAGACACCCCCGTCCCCCGTGCCATCAAAAATAAGCTAAGCTATGACCCCCTCGCCCCCCTTTCGTGCTTACGTAATACTTGAATGGCCCCTTGTGCTGGTACGGTAGTTTTCTTCTCGTCAATGTTGTAGAAGTTACTAAAGGATTTTGTCAAGCAAGGAGATGGGCATGAACTGTCAGCATCCTCCTGTCCGATAATAATATCCGCTTAATAATAATATACGTCAAGAACCTTGTAAAAGCCGAGATAGATAAAGAAATTAAGTATCAAGACTTGGCACACGAGGTTGTCGACATGTGGGAGGTTGACTCGGCAGTCATTGTGCCGATAGTTGTTACGGCCAATGGCTTAATAGCCAAGAGCCTCGACCAACATCTGATGAGGCTCTCCTTGGGCAGCTGGGTCAAGGGCCTGATGCAGAAAGCGGTACTTCTGGACACGGCACGTATTGTTAGGAAGTTCCTCTCTCTGAGGCCCTGACCACCGGTAGCTTGGACCCTGTTCCCGATGCCGGTGGGCTACTATTTTTTATATTTTTAAATGTTTTTATTTGTGTTTTGAAATATTTAAAAATATAATTAAGTATGTATTATAAATGAATAAACGAAATAATATACGTCACAAATATCCGCTTGCCAACCATGGTGAAGTGATTATGAAACTATTTCAGTGTCTAAATTAAAATTTCAGAATACATAAAATATATTATATACAGTGTTATGAATGTGTTATGTAGTAAGTGGCAGTGTTAATGCAGTGTGCAATAAATTACTTCCTACTTAACTCGTTATTAACTCAGGTTTCATGTCAAAAATCTAATTATATCTCGGTTATGACAACTCTGTTTACTGTCCTCGTTTTTCTTAAATTGTTCAAGGTGTAACATATCATAATGATAACAGAAACCAGTGAGTCGTTTGTTTTGAATCGGCATCGGTTGCAGAAACAGAATATTAATCGATATCGTTCGAAACAGCTGATAAACTGGTTCCCACAAATACCTATCCATTCCATACCAGTATGAAAATGAGGAGAAGATTAATTATTTATAAAATTTACATTTAGTACCTACTTAAATATCTGGCTATGTCTAGTGTTCAGTATAAAGTTAAACGCCTACGTTTCAGACCGGTATATGCCGTTATCGCAGTCTTCTAAAAATAATCTTTCAATCGTGTAAGTAACCTAGTTGTTCATATCTCATCAATGATGACACTTCATCGAGTTATAGGTTAAAATGGCGATATATTTTCTTTAAAATTTTAACTGCTTATCTACCTATATATTTTGTAAATATGTAGATAATAATGTAAAAAATTAAATATGTAAAAAATTGTAGATAATGTAAGTAGGTAATTACTTATTATTTAAGATTTATCTTTACATAGTATTAAACAAAGCCTCTCCCGCTGTCTGTACGCTTAGATGTTTGAACTTTCTTGAATCTTTGACAACACGTTTGATGCAGTGGCTGAGCGATTGGCTTCTCCGCTACGAGTCGTGGGTTCAATTCCCGCACGGAGCAAATATTTGTATGGCCTACAGATAGTTGTTCCGGGTCTGGGCGTTCGTGTATGTGATTATTTGTGTCTGTAAACGCACCTACGACACAGGAGAAATCCCAGTGTGGGGAAAAAAAATAAAAAAATACTACGCAACGGGTTCTAATGCAGTTTTCAGCAATAGATAGAGTGATTCAAGAGGAAGGTTTATATGCCCCACATTAGTATCTACATTGCACCTGTGCGAAACCGGGGCGGGTCTCTAGTACTGAATAAGATGCCATACCGAGGATTAATAATATTTGGTGAATCATATTTCGTTCATTGATCATCGTAACGAAGGCCGTAGCCCGAGGAGGGCGGGGTCGAAGCCCCTAAAACCTCAGACATTTAAATTACTTTTAGTATACACTCGTAATTGTAATTAATTTTCTTGTTCAGGGTTCAGTCCCCTCCGAACAAAATTCCTGGCTGCGACCTTGATCCTCACTACAAGTGGACTGCACAGTCTAGTCGGCAGTTGTCACGCAGTTGCACAGACTGCATCATAACTGCCTTCAAACAGCATTGGCAGTTGCAGTTGCGATCGGGATGAAGTCCGTCTGTCTGGGCCCTTACAAATTAATTTCTGAACGAAATATGATTCACCAAATGTGACGTTGGCTCCATAGGCCAGGCCCGCAAAGAGTCGAAGATAACCCTGCCTGTTACAGACCTGGGATAGCAGTGCAAGTCGTAAATCTCGAGTTCGAACCCAAGGCACGTACCTCTGACTTTTCAGATTCATACGCGTATTGTATAATTATCACTTGCTTAAAAACGGTGAAGGAAAACATCGTGAGGAAACCGGCATGCCTAAGAGATATTTCTCGACAGCATGTGAAGCCAAATCAGAGGCCCATGGGCGGCATAAACTATGACACCAGGTTAGTCACTAATCGCATGAAAAGAAGATGAAGACCTGGGATGTTTTATCTATTGGAATTCCCGCCAACTGATGGTCACGCCAGTCTTACGGAAGACCAAATAAGTGAAAACTAACGAGATCTTGACCGCAAATTTATCTAGAATATAATGAGGTAGGTATCTTTATAGGAAATCCCCATTATCTACTTCGCTTTATCTTAGATAACCCCGTTCAGCTATTTATGAACTGGTTAGTCGGGTTTAGACTTACTTAGACAATTTTTTTATTAACTAGGTACTTACCTTCTATGAAACGGCCTCATCAAGTTCGTATTACGCATTCTACAATACACTTTGAAGCCAACTACGGCATTTACTAATCTAATACAAAAGAATTTTACCATAATTAATTAATTTACCTTACCTGTTTAGAATAATTGCTTGTTTTCTTTATTTGATGCTGAAGTTTAGTAATTAACTTCATCGCCAAACAAAGAAAACGGGTTTTTGTAGTTTAAAACAAGTTTCCTCATTTGTTTAGAAATAAAAAAAACTACTAAGTAGGTAGGTAGTAGTAGGTAACTTAATGACTTTCATCGCGCGTAAATTAAATAAAAACGCCAACCATCCGTCTGTAGGCCTTTAATGGATTGCTGTCAAATATAATAATATGTAGAAATGCTGCTAAGACTTTTATGGCTTTGCCCAACAGTGGACAATGCAGGGATCAGAAAACTATTAGGCACCTACTACATGAACATACATAACATAACGCCTGTATTCCCCGAAGGGTTGGGCAGAGGTGTATGTAAAGTAACACCCTCATTTCGCCGTTATGTTTTAAGTCCCATGTAATAGGGGGCGAGCCTATTGCCATCAACCGAGCACAAATCCAAACTCCAGACTGCTACTGAGGAATTCCAAACGGAAAAACCCAATAACAGTAGTAGGTCAGGTAAAGGACCTACTACTTATATTCAATTCTTATTCTTATTCTTTATTGTACACAAAATAATAATATATAATACAGTTCCGTTGGTAAATTAATGTACAAAGGCGAGCTTAACTCACAAATGAGTTTTCTAACAGCAAACCTTAGAGCGATAGAGAGATTTGATGTTGAGGAGAACAATTACCTAAGTGTACAAGTTATATAAAATTACAAATTAAATACACAATAAATATACACATCTACATAAACTAAACAAATATGTGTATAGCACACAATACATAAACGTAATACATACAATATAATATATAAAATACTACATACATACATACACATAGGTCATGTAGACAGGAAATGTTCCCTAATTCAATTTATGGCACACTAAATACCAGGTTAGTCGGAAAGGGGTAAGTACTAATCTGCGGGCCACTCAACACAGATGACTGTATTACAGTTTAAAATTAGTTTACTTTTATTTCCATACAAAAAAAAAAACAAGTTATAGGACAAAAGTTATTCATTATAATGGGTAATTTCACCATTTGGATTAGTAATCCCATTCCTACTAACCTTGTATAAATAAATATTGATCTAAGTAAAGTACCTACTTTATATTTTTCTTATTCAATAAAACCTTGTTATTGCATCACATCGCTTTTAGATCATTCAGTCACAAGGAGATTGTACAAAGTAAGTGTTAAACATAACTTAAGTGAATTAACAAATAATGATTCAAATGTTGCAAAGATGTCGTAAGAGAGCAAGATTTATATCTAGTAAAGTGACACCAGCTTCCAGCCCACTGATAACCTGATCCTGCGAAAACTTGATTTTCTTAAGGTTGGTATCACCTGATAAACCTGAAATACGATCAAAGATGAATGAACTGAGAGTAATCAGCTAAACGGACACTAGCAATAAGATGAGAACTTGTAAGAGAAAAACAGCAAATTAATTATTACTAGCTGTGTCCTCACGGCTCCGCCCGTAGCCTATGTTACTCTGTGATAATGTAGCTTTCTAACGACAAAAGAATTTTTGAAATCGGTCCAGTAGTTTTTAAGTTTATTCGTTACATACAAAAATACAAATCTTTCCTCTTTATAATATTAGTATGTTAGCCGCAGTGGCGTGCATTGCATATAGGCAATGACGAAGTACCTATCTCATAAGATTGAATTAACTACCTACTCCATCTTTAACTATTACTATAAATAAAACAAGCGTGTATGGCTATGATTTTTTTTGGTCAGAATCATATTGAAGGGGCTTAAGCGCACAATTGTAAGGCGACATCGATAATGCCTGCCTACCTAGTCCAAAAACCAATGCACGCCATTGCCGTTAGGTCCAGAGCCGTCTTAGGCTATGCAGGGGCCCTTGGGCACAGATAATTTGGGCCCCTTTTGGAAAGCCAAAAAGAACGTAAATAACATCAGAATGTACTTTTTTCAGTGACATAATTGGTTATTACATTGACACTAACTTGTAGTTCAAGTTGTTTTAATATGGTAGTGAAAAGTTACAAAGTCTGAAGTTAGCAGCAATTTGTTTCAAATTAAAGAAAACTTCTGCTGCGCAACGTTTTGCTGTGCAACCCTAGTTATCTGGGTGCTTTGTTAATGATGCGTGGAACTAAGAAACCGATGTGTTTTTTTAAAATTGATTTATTGAAAAATACATGGTTGCACTGGGTTTCAGCATTTCGAGGCCCCCTTCAGACCGGGGGCCCTGGGCTCGGGCCCCACGTGCCCTTATGGTAAAGACGGATCTGGTTAGGTCTGAAATTTACGAAGGGTTAGGCAGTGATGTACTTCCGCAGTCTCTTTGATGACGACATTAGTACTCTTATGGTGCGTCCAGACCTGACGAACGCGCCGCGAATGCGCCGCTCGCGAGCTGCGCGCGTGCATTTCATGTTCGTACAAAACTCTGCGCGCCGCTCGCGCGCAGTTCGCGGCGCGTTTGTCAGGTATGGACGCACCATAAGAATCCATTAAACATTACACAATTTAGAAAACTAACACTTAGGCTCAGTTGCACCAACTAACAAAAAATGTTAACTTGCCATATTTACGTCAAATTTGTAATGATTTGACAAAAAAATTGATATGGTTATAGTTATAGTTGGTGCAACTCAGCATTATTCTTCAATTTTTAACTGCCTTGTTGGTCTAGTGCCTGCAAGCATGACTGCTGAGCTGTCCTGGATTCGATCCCCAGGCCGAGCAAAGTGTTATTGAGTTCTTCCATTAGGAATTTCTTAGTAGCAGCCCAAAATCTGGATTTGTGCCCGGTTAATGGCAATAGGCTCGCCCAATATTACATGGGACTTAAACATAACTGGCAAAATGAGGGTGTACTAAAAAGCACCTCTGCCGAACCCTTCGGAGTATACAAGGCGGAACGTTATGTTATTCTTCAATCGCTTGAAAATCTGTATTTCTAAAGTATTCTTAAATTTTGAATGTTTTACGACCAAAGGTTTGTCTACCTTTCATACAAAATTTTGATAACCAGACCAGTAAAGACGGTCTAACCTTAGGATATCGGCATTGCCCAGTAACTGGGTTGCGGATGTCCGATAGCAGTCGCTCCGTGTAAAATACTGATATTTAGCCGCATATGATTTGAATAGAAGCTGACCCCAATATAGTTGGGAAAAAGCTAGGTAGAACGAACTACAGTAAAAACGCCAATAAATTACTAACATGATTCAATTAACGTTGTTCGAACTCATCAAATTCAGGACCACAGCAGCCACTCTTTCCACCACACTAGACCCAGTAAGACGGTGATTAAAGTAGAACAATACAAATAATTTGGCAACTGTGCAACAGTAACAATAAGTTTTGTGGTTTCGTGAAATCGTGACGTTGACGAGTTCACAGAAATTGAAGAACTCATTGCCGCAATGTATTTCCAAAACTTCTGCGACGAATTTACTCGAAGTTTAAATCTATGGACAAAACGGTGCTTTGTTGCGGGTTCTACCTTCAGCTAATATACCTGTCCACGCATTTTTCTCTAGAAAGTTATACACGGTTAGTCGGAA
Source organism: Amphipyra berbera (assembly GCA_910594945.2). Lineage (NCBI taxonomy): Eukaryota > Metazoa > Arthropoda > Insecta > Lepidoptera > Noctuidae > Amphipyra > Amphipyra berbera. Next base: position 7,385,337 of record OU343122.1, on the reverse strand, counting down.
AGGGGGTACTATGCCGAAAGGGTGTTAAAGTATAACTAATAATAAGGAATAACTTTTGTTCTATAACTTTCCCCAAAACTCGATAGTTTAAGAGAAATAGCTTTTCAAAGATTTCATAAAAAAATATGCTAAAATCTATCTGTCCATAGCTATGATCAGCTGTTTTTACAATTTAGGTCATATTTGGGGTCACGGATTAGAAAAATAATTTTCTGAATTCATAACTATAGCAGGTATGTTTAATTTTTTGGAAAAAACTAAAATTAAAATCTTTTTGCATGCAAATAAAAATTATCTAATTTTGAAATTTTAACACTTGCTTAAAAATAGTCATCAGTGATACTTTAAGTGGCCCGCGGCTTAGTACCCCCTTTCTGACTAACGTTGTATAGTCCTCGCCTTTTCTCAGGTAAGTCAAGGTCGGCTTCTAGTCTTACCAGGAGCTGTATTACCGCAAGTTCCGGATAATCATTACAGTAGGCCACACTCGCTCTCTTCTTAGGGGTTCCGTAAAAACCATTGCAATTTTCTGCGCCGACAAATCTATTCCCGACAGCCATCTTTGAGGACGTCAATTCATCAATGGATGTATACGGGTTTATATCATACGGAATATCATATGGCTGACTTGCACACTCCAAGTACTGGACGATACTAAAACGACACCAATTTCTTGTCCAAAGTGGAAATGTGGGGGCAAAAGAAATCGTAACATCATGGTTTCATATTAACATTTAAATAAAATTATCATTAACCATTAGGTTAATGATCCCGAGCCGTTCGATAAGTGCCAGGTGTGATGATACCAGTGTGACGTAATGGTAATTAATTTTATTTATTTTAAATTAACTTGATTATAAATGAGGTGATAAATGGTGAAACCTCCAATATATTCCCATAAAACCTCCCATAGAATTTCATATTATATGATATAAGACTCTCTTAGAGGTTTTGTAGGTAGGCCACGTTAAAGTTCTTCATGGATGAAAGAAAAAACTGCTTAAAGCCTGAGAGCTGACGCCTGAGTATGGACTGTTGTGTAGAACAAAAGGGCCTCTGCGAGTCACGATACTTATCAATAAGTTCGTCCAGCAAACTCCGCCTCAACCAACCCTCGCTACCAACCTTGCTGACTAACAAATCTTTTAACCACCAGAGAAGTCCTTATGCCACTAATAATTATCACCAATTCATACGAAAGACGTTCCCTATTGTCCGTAAAGAGCATGTGGAGTTTGTTGTAAAAAAAATTACTCAAAAATGCTTGTAATGTGGTCATTATTTTGACATCCTTCTTTGAGCAAAGTCGACCTTTCCGCGCTTCTTGAATAGGCGCCAGCAAAGTTGTATGGAATTTCATTGCTGGTGACTTTTAGCCACCAGCAATTTCCTTTGAAAATCCATTATTGTCGAGTTTTGTTTCAAAAATTGTCTGGTGCAAAAAGTTTTTATTCAGAATTTGGCTGTATAGATACAGGCAGTACAAACATTAAATACAAATTTAAAAAAATAACTAAGGACCGGGGAAGAAACAAATCGTTACTTTAAATAAATTCTTACTATACTAATCTGGTTTTATTTAAATTACTCGCATTGTTTGAGTAAAGCACTATACAAGCCTTGGTCCGCAATGACTGCGCTGCTGGCCACGCTATGATGGCCTCGAGCTTAGTTTAGCTACACTCTCGGCCTTCAAGCTTGGTCATCAATGCAGCCCTTGCTGTCCGCGCTATAAAGGCCTCGACCTTCGGTCTCGGCCTTTATTCCAGCTTGTCCATCAAGAGCTGCAATGCTGACCGCGCTGTGATGGCCTGGAGCTGCGCTACACTGCGCTCTCGGCCATCATCAGTGCTGCCAGCAACGCAGTCATTACAGACCGCGGCAGTAATGTACTAATGCATAACGAATTTAAATGAACAGCGTGCAGTAATGTACTTATTGTTACTTACCTATTTGAATAAAATATGTATGTTTAAGTAAGCTTGTTTGTTAAGAGCGCTTCCACGCAACTAGCCCGTGATTATTGACGCAATTAGATAAATATGTAATATTTAAATGATCCATTTCAATAAATTAGGGATGTCCAATGAACTACTGACAGTAGGTACTACACACCTATTAAAATATATTAACTAGAGAACTAGTAATTATAATTTTCCGTCACACGAAACGAGAAAGTGATAGTCATAAAAATAGATAGCCTTTATTGTTGAAAAGAAAAATAACAATAGAAGCTACAGTAGCCAACTTTAGTAAGTTGTGTTGCTTTGCTAACTCGGCTCGTCCTTCATATAGATACTTATAATTACAGAAAATTACGTTAGAAACATACAACTACGTCAAACAAAGATGCGTGGCGACTTCTTACGTCATTTTATTTGCGTCGCGTCGGTTGTAAATAAAGAGCGATCAAAAGCTCTGGACGATGCGACGCGGCCACAATGCAACGATGCGAGGAAAATTTCCACGTCTTGCGGTGCATCGAACGCCTTACGACGACGTCCCGCTTTTGCCAGGAGATCTACATAAATATAAATATGACATCTACTGACAAAATAAAACAGAATTCTGGAAATACTCTAGACTCCGATATAAACGAATGTGCCGTTTTCTTTGATCTGCAGTTTATTGAACAGAATTTATGACTAGTAATACAGTGTTTGACAGATCGTTCTAAACATTTGCGTATTCCGGAATTTAATGGTAGTCATCAAATCGTTCCTGTATTTAGAAAAAATCTTGGCTATTTCAAGAGTGGATAGAAATCGGATTATCTACACGTAATTTATTTCCTACACGCCCATCTCTAATTCGGGCTCTAGTTTCCGAGAAAACGATGTAAACAAGCTATTTAAAGCTGTTCAAATTCGCTATTGCCTGAATCCGTTCAGTTTTCAGTTGTTTTTTCGGTAATCTCTTCAAAATCAGCTGATTCATAGATCGTCTTTCACGAAGCAGTGATTTTATGAATATGTATGGTGTGCGCATTCTATTGGAACAAGGTGAATACGTCAGAATTTAGGAATATTTATTGCTATTTAACTTTTTGCTGACAAACATTGTTTACCAATTTATTGATAGTCGAAAGCAATAAGTACCTAACTGAAAAGGCTGCAGGCCGTTAATTTTTCATAGATGTAATTCGAAGAAAAGTGTCTTTTGCTCCGTACTCCGCGACACACTTCCAGCCGTTATGATGGTTCTTTCACTATTCGTGCAGTGCGTCTTTGGAACTCTCTCCCACACTCAATTCGCGACAGCCCTTCTCTTAACGTTTTCAAGAGTAGAATTAGGAAGCATTACCTTTCTGAATGATTAATATGTAATATTATCTATGTAGGTTTATTATATGGTTTATATATATTTATTTAGGTATATTATATTTTATAGCATAAATAAGTATAAATAAATAAGACAATTGTACACTGGAATTTGCCCTCAACCACATAATCATTCTCTCTCTATCACTCAAAGGTTTGCTGGTAGAAAACTCATTTTTGAGTTAAGCTCGCCTTTGTACATAACTTCACTTAATTGTAGTTTTGTTCCTGTAATTTTTCTTGTGTACAATAAAGAATAAGAAAGAAAAGTGTCTTTAGTTGGAGCCAGGACATTTATTGACAGCGTACAGCGAACATACGAATACATTCTTGATCGAAGGTTATTGAAACAAATGCTCTGTATAGCATAGAAGACTCGAGTCGATTTGCAACCTAATTAAATTTTCACCTGTTTAATTAACATAGATTTATGAATTTCTCAACGTTATTATATTCCAAAAAATGTTCATTAAGAACTGACTGTTTGACTGCCTTGTTGGTCTAGTGGTCGCAAGCGCGACTGCTGAGCACAGGGTCCTGGGTTCGATCCCAAGGTCGGGCAAAGTATTATTGGGTTTTCAATTAGGAATTTCTCAGTAGCAGTCCGGAATCTGGATTACTGCCCGGACTCGCCCCCTATTACTAAACATAACTGGCTAAACGAGGGTGTACTAAAAACACCTCTGCCAATCTCTTCGGGGAATACAAGGCGTGATGTTATGTTATGTTTATTAAGAAGAAAACGATTTTATTTCTATTAAAAATACATGATTTTGTAGTAAGATTTATGTTTACATATATAACAATATTTTATAGAATATTATGCGCAATAATTCGTAAAAGAATGGGCAATAAAATGTGCAGTAATGTAAAAATATAAAATGTCGATGTAACAATAGCAAAACATGTTAAACAAGATTGCAAAAACATAGTATTATAGAAAAGTTCAACAGTAAATTCAGATTTACATACAATGGAAGACGTCGAAGCTACATCAAATAAAATACGAAGCTATACCTATTATTTGCATTCACAATTGTGTAAGTATGTGAAAAATATATTATGCTCATACTAGAGAACACTCATCATGACAATCATCACATCAGGACGTAACGTGAACCTCTCAATGATGTCATAGTCATGATCATTACGCTTGACTTTTGACATTATTCATTAGTCACCTAATACGATACTTTGGGTTTGAATTTCCTTATCTTTGACCAACTCTTCTAACCTTTAGCCCAAAACAATAATGTCGGCATCATGAAATGTAGCTTAACTTACTAAGGGCTTGTACACAAAACTGCGAATCGACGCGATGCGAATTCGCAACGCAGAAAACTGCGACGCAAATTGCTGCGATGCGATTTCGGGCGGCAAGGCGTCTTCCTTCCAAGGTTCGGGTGACCAATCCCTCGACGATCATCAACCGTATTGAACGTTTTTTATACTAGGTAGAATAAATTTGTGTAAAAAAAATTGTGCATTTCTGTTACTGATAAGAAGATAGGAAAAACCAATAACGCGAATCAATTCGTAAGATCTTGCGATGTGTCGTGCGAGCTCGTATATTTCTACGATGCGACGTCGCATCGCAGTTTTGTGTACAGATCCTAAGGCCCGATGTTACCAACGTCGGATAGCGTTTATCCAAGGAACACGTCAGACGTTTTGACAGCTTTTGTATAGAAATTCTGTCAAAACGTCTAACTTATTCCTTGGATAAACGCTATTCGATGTAGGTAACATCGGGCCTAAATAACTAATTTTCATGATGCCAACTATATTAATGAATAATGTTATTTATATAACTGCGTCGTTGATCTAGTGGTTGCAAGGGTGACTTCTGATCGGTGTGGTCCTGGGTTCGATTCCCAGGTCGGGCAAAGTGTTATTGGGTTTTTCCGTGTGGAATTCCTCGATAGCAGCCCGGTGCTTAGATTTGTGCCCGGTTGATGGCAATAGGCTCGCCCGTTATTTCAAGGGACTTAAACATAACGGCGAAATGAGGGTGTTACTATACACCGCTGCCCAACCCTTCGAGTAATACAGGCTATAATATATGTTATGTTTATTTATTATTTTATAATTTATATAATGTTTAGTAACGGGTACAGTTATGTTATGCCATAAGACACTTGAGAGGAATCTCTAACTCTCGTTTAAAATAAATTTCTGTAAGCAGCTGTTTTGTTTTTTGAGCTTCCAGTATCTTTCAACACATAAAAGGATCACAGGTTGAACCTGGATGCGACTAGCACAGGACTGAGGTAAATAGCATAACTCAAGGGAGAGGCCATACACAACGGCCTATTGAGGCCTGTGAATAATGAATACAAATAACAGAGCAAGTGTCAACGGATAATTAATCATTTACGCCCGATTTAGACTTAATCAGGACGGTATACTACGCGGTCACAGGCCTAAGGTCATAAACCCTCAAAACTATGTCGTGTGATGTACCCATTGTATTGTTTTCTTTTATTGGAAGCTCTGCACTTTTATTATCTACTAGCGACCCGTCCCGGCTTCGCACGGATGGACATTTTTTCCGTTTTTGCAACATTTTTCATTTATGCTCCGCTCCTATTGGTCGTAGCGTGATGTTATATAGCCTATAACTTTCCTCGATAAATGGATTATCCAACACAAAACTTATTTTTCAATTCCAACCAATAGTTCCTGAGATTAGCGCGTTCAAACAAACGAACAAAATCTTCAGCTTTATAATCTTTATACCTATATATAGGTAATTCGACTGTACGTGTGTATGTCACTGAACTCCTCCTAAACGGCTGGACCGAATTAAATGATTTTTTTTGTATGCGTTTGGGTGGCGCCCTGGATGGTTTAGATTCACAATTGGACCCGGTAGGTTGCGCTGCTTTCGGTATGTCACTAAATTTGCAGATAGGACGACGTCTGCTGGGTCCGCTAGTATTAGTATAGATTCATTAATTCGTATCATGAACATGGGCCTTTGATAATACTGCTGTGATCAATACTCGTAGGTAAACAATGCCATAAAAACTACGCTTGGCAAATACTCGTGATCGTAGTCTGCGTATGTTACTTGCGTCACTTTTTACACCATCCACTGAAAGATGGGTGTGGCCTATCTTATTTGAACTTCTTCTTTTAACTAACTGCCTCATCGGTCTAGTGGTGGCAAGGGTGACTGCTGATCGGTGTGGTCCTGGGTTCGATCCCCAGGTCGGGTAAAATGTTATTGGATTTTTCCGTGTGGAATTCTCAGTAGCACTCCGGATTTTGGATTTGTGCCCGTTTGATGGCAATAGGCTCGCCCCCTATTACATGGGACTGAAACATAATGGCGAAATGAGAGTGTTACTGTACACCACTGCCCAACCCTTCGGGGAATACAGGCGTGATGTTAATGTTAGGTTTTATATTAATTCATTAATCCTGGTATATCAGGTTAGCTCTATTTGGTGGAACCGAAGAAAGATAAAAATCCAACGAGTTCATAGAAATCTTTAGATTCTGGTACTCATTTTGTAGGTAGAGCGCTTTGGGGTAAGTCTGGCTCTAGACATGGGGTAAGTGCGCTCAAATGGATGTTAGTCGTAAAAATATTACGACGTTGACTGAATTAGTTATTAGAGCGGGGCACACCGCAGAACAAAATGGGATCGCACGCAATAGCTAATAATACTGGCCAGCATTTAATAGTATCGTCACTCTCTGCAGCAAGTCCATTTGAACGAACTTACCCCATTTGCTGATTTATCCCAACGCCTAGACGCCTACCTACTGATGATCATGTTGCCATTACAATGAGAGTGATGTTCCGCATAAAACATTATTCTCACACTGCGGCACAAAACGAACATAGATTTCTTCTGCACAATTTTATCCACTGAGGCTTGTTTTACGATCTAGTCCTAAGAGATATACCTACCTATCTAACTAGTACAACTATTACTTTCCTTTGTTACTAGCCTCTAGCCTTCACTTTCACGAAGTTGAACTGTGCTTACTGTCATCATGTAGCGCAACCTTTCCCATAGAAATCTTATAAGATAAAACAAATTCGCATAAAGCTGTCTCAAGTTGTCGAAGTGCGTTTTTTGTTTTACATTAGCAATAAATCTAATTACGTTAACTGGTTATTTAACAATAAAATGTTAACAACATTTGACTACTCTTAATAGAGATATTTTCTGTAAAATCGATGAAAAATTCGAAACATAATATATAATATAAGAAGTGTAATATAAGAAGTACAGAATAAGAAGTGTTTCAAATAGATAAACATCGCATGATTTCGTTTTAACCGACGAATAAAACGGAGGAGGTTCTCAATTCGACACGTATATATTTTTTTATGTTAGACCACGCATAACTTTTTACAGAGTAGACCAATTTTGATAATTCTTTTTTTAATGGATAGGGTATACTCCGAAGTTGTTCCCATTTAAATTTGGTGAAGATCTGATGAAGAACTTCGGAGATAGACAATGGAACTCCTCAATGACGAACAGTACGCATAATGTGATTATGTTATGGTGCGTCCAGACCTGACGAACGCGCCGCGAATGCGCCGCTCGCGCGCAGCACGCTAACCGTTCGCGAGCCGCTCGCGAGCTGCGTGTGCATTTCACGTTTGTACAAAGCTCCGCGCGCCGCTCGCGCGCAGCTCGCGAACGGCGCGCGTGCGGCGCATTCGCAGCGCGTTCGTCAGGTCTGGGCGCACCATTACGAGCAGCGTCTTTAGTAGGTCCAACCATGTTTTAATTAAGGCCACCAAAATGAAAAAAATAAAAACAAAAATAAAACCGACTTCAAAAAACCGAAAAAGGAATAAAATAATTACCATATTACAAAATTAACAGTTTCAGAAGTCGGTGCCTTCAATTTGGTTCAGCGTGGATTAGCACCGACGTCTGAAACAGAGAGAGAAAAGAGAAAAAAGATATAGAGGGACTCCCCTATACCCTTCTGGCTCTCACATACACACGACGGAACAAAGTAAACTGCTTGGCCCTTTATTGTGAGAGTGATGGCTAGCCAGGCGGACCGTTGAGATCCTACCAGCAAGCGTATTTGTTGAATCTTACAACACGCGTCCACTCCTAGCGTGTGGTGGGGAAATTTTATTCTAGCCCGTCCCCAAACGGAACATCGACAGTTCAACATTACGATCATTGCAATCATAACATCCTACCATTGGTAGATACCTATAGTTAATAATTCTTTTATTAACCTGGCTTAGTGATATCGAACAAGCTGACGTATATTTTATGATTATATTGTGGGATTAAGTTAATTTGTTATAAAAATACGATTGTAAAGATAATCAAGTTTTATATATGTGGTGCATTAATTAAGGTCATTTTGCACGTGGAGCTGGTATTTGAATAGTCAATCACTATAGTTTTCTTAAGTGTTTGCGATTATGGAATCCTTAAGAATAGAAAGTTAGACAAGATGTATGGTGTTATATTGGGTGACCTCAACCCAAACTACGTACTAAATGAAAACTTTTTAACAAAAATAAAACCGACTTCAAATTGTCTATCTCCGAAGTTCTTCATCAGATCTTCACCAAATTTAAATGGGACCACTTCGAAAGAATACTCTTTTAAACAAAAAAAGAATCATTAAAATTGGTTCACAATTACCAAAGATATCGCGGAACAAACATACAAAAAAAAACATACAGTCGAATTGAGAACCTCCTCCTTTTTTTGGAAGTCAAGTCATCAATCAAGTCGGTCCCGGGTGTATACGAATACCTATGACAGTCGTTACGGGTAGTCATAAGCCCGAAAGTCTGACAACCGGTCTAATCTTAGGATATCGGCATTGCCCAGTAACTGAATTGCGAAGGTCTGGTGGCAGTCGCTCCTATTAAAATACTGGTATTCAGCCGCATCTGGTTAGACTGGAAGCTGACCCTAATATAGATGGAAAAAAGTTAGGTAGAACAGAACTAAAATAAAAACAGTCGACCCTTCAACACATCCTAGTGTAAAGTCTATTCGTTGGCTTCATCAGAGGTTAGTTCAGAATGACAGCAAGGTGTTTGAGCAGCAACATATGAGTCCGCTCTAAAACATCATTCTTCGATCATATCAATTACCGAGCTCCCTTCTGGGACCGTACTACAACCTACAGAGGCATACCTACATTTGTTGAGGCCCTCCGTTTATGAGGTACGAGCGTTTGTGATAATACCTTATCAATCACATCAACCTATAAACAGCATGAGCCTTCTAAAGAAACTATACAATTAACCGTCATCATGTACAGTTGGGGAATGAAAATGTTATACACCTTAAGGTCTATTTTTGCTTGCACAGTGCAAGAAACGAACTATTTTACCGACTACGTATTGCCAACACTATCTTCTTCTTCCTGCCCTTATCCCACACTAGGTGGGGTCGGCACAACATGTATTTCATAAATCCATGTTGTTAGAGGTTTTGGCTTATTGTTTTATGACCGGCCGCCGGCCTGGCATCAACCCTCCTTGGGAATACTCGTTGCGCCCGTCGCGCGTTGACCGAATGTGCTTGCTGATATTGTGCACTGGGTCCCAAAATGATATGCATGTCAATCTTATTGTCAACAACTATACAGAATATGTTCTTCTTGGTGGAGTATACTTGCAGTTCCTTGACCCACTCATTCATTTTTGCTAGGGACTTCGGTTCTGACACATCGTTAATTGTAGCACCGTTAGCTTCTTCTATTGCCAACACTATACAAATGAAAATACAAGTATTTTTAGACGACGGGATATTAGAAATCATAATAATGACAAGATGACAACCACTAGTACCTAATGTCAATTTATTTAATCATCGAATTGATTGATGTGATGGTTTTTACAACAAAACTCCTTAAATCAAATCAAAGACATTACAGTGCACTATTACGTAATATGCAGGCAAGTGACAATTTTGGTCTTTGCTACCAAATAATTAAACATAATTTTCCATGCATTGGTCTGTTCCATTCAACAGTTTGAAAAGGCAATGTGGGAAAGGAATGAATTTGAAAACTGACGAACATTTTCTTTCCCCTACTGTACCTACCAGAATCACCACAATTGGAAAACGGTTCGGTGAACCCAGTATGATGTTATTAGCGCACACAAAGATGCTTCTTATACTTTTAATCACTAATCATTGATAACCTAGCGGTTGAACGCTTGCCTTTCATGCAGGAGGGTTTGAGCGATCCCGGCCCGTACCTCTGACTTTTCGAATTCATGTGCGGATCAGAATTTGATTATTACTTGCGTTAACGGTGAAGGAAAAACATCGTGAGGAAACCTGCACACCTGAGAGGGCTCCATTAAGTTCTCGATGGTGTGTGTAGTCTGCCAGTCCGCACCAGGCCAGCGTGGTGGACTAAGGCCTAAACCCTTCTCATTCTGAGAAGAGGCCCGTGCCTAGCAGTGGGTTAATTATGTTGAGATAATTAACAAATTTTTATTTAAAGATTGATACTTTCGATCTAGAAATAACCTATTCGACCCCCACGGGTAGAAGGCATATTCTTTATCAGGCACGATTACCTAATGATAATTTATTTATCAGCAAGCGTCATCGAATACTAAAATTACGTGTTTGTATAAATTATGAAGTATTTCAATTTTAAATACCTGCATGCCATAATGTCTGGTGCTCTGAGTTGACGGTTACACGTGGAACTCTATAGTAATTAAATCTGTGCGTAGTAAACACTTGTTTTTCTCACAGAAGTGAATTTTGCTTCTAGTTTTTAAGTGCAATTGATGTGTGCACTTCTGACAACGGGCGGGGCGTATTCTGGGGAGGATACAAATGGGTACATCGGCGACTTTCTCAATTCTCCTCTCTGTTGTAGATGTTTATAGAAGATGTTAATCACTTTCCACCATGTAACAAATAACTCTTAAATTTTTTTTAAAACCCTGACGTTGTAATTTTGCTGTCGATCCTTGTTAGTGATTATTATTAATGCGTTGAGAAAGTGCTTTCCATAACGAGTCATACGAGCTCAAACACGATGGGTCTGCTACTAGTCATTACCGAGTGCCGATCGCTACCCAGAGCCACCTTCCAAGTCTTTGTTCAAGTCAACTGCTTTGCCTGATTATTAGCTATTTTGGAGTAGTGTTACCAAACTTCCAATCCGAACCCTCAATCAGATCAGCCAAATGGTACTCTAATATTGTATTATCAATAGGTTTGCATAATTATATGTTAGTTTCAAGTCAATCGGACGAGAGGAATTGAATTAAATACATATTGTATGGCAGTAATCTTTACATCGACTGTGAAAACACCGACACAAAGACAGACAGACAGAGATAGGCTTCAAACTTATAGCACACCTATTTTTTCTTCGAGGGTTAAAAATAGAAGAACAGTCGGGCATTCAGTACGACTGTTCAAACTTATTGTTGGAACTGGAACGGTTTCGATTTGCCCTCTCGCATAAAATAGAATCAATTCGAATAAGTATGTGTACGTCCCCGCTTACATTTTTTCATTTCGTATAAATATTCTTCAAAGCCGTCTTGTCAGTTTTGCTATCAGCCCGCAAAACGTTCACTTGTACAGTGTTCAGAACGAGCCCCTGCATCGTTTTCTACCTAAGTAAATATACGATAAAATGTGTTATCAATTGCTATCATTTCACTATCAGAGGTTAGGTGGTACTGTTATAAGTACCACTAGATATTATAATGGGCTTTTATCTCTCACTATTAACATTTACAAAGAGTATTTATGCTGACATGAGTTTACGAACTCAAGCATGATGATTCATAATACCTATGTTATCCATTTAAAATGGCTGTTTCTCTTGAACTCCTGATACAATACCTGATTAAGTCGCCCCTTAGTCAAGTGGCGTTTAAGGAGTGCTACGCTCGGCTACAATCACTAATACTCTAATATAGGTAAGCAGCGATAGCCTTTATTTATTTTATTTTATCGTTGGAAAATCCTCATGGATGTCCCTCGAACCTGGGCTGGGTTCGAGGGACATCCATGAAGATTTGCACCACTGATACTCCCTATTCTTTCTGGTGCATGAAAAAAGCCTCCATGGCAGACTACTTACTATACTTAAATACATCCAGTGCGCTCTGGGCAGTCAGCCCCGCGACCAATCTTGCTGACTGGCTTATATAGTTGGCGTCAAGCCAGTGTCCCCACCAATGACTCCAGAATTTTTGATAAATACAAAAATAATTGCCTAAATAGTGACCAAAACGAAATAATTAGTGACTCAATCATTTTCGAGTTATGAGCAGCTATTAGTGGGAACGCTGGTTTGACGTCAACCTAATATTTTAACCACGGCATGAACTTTTCTCATATAGAAGTGCAGATCGGAATTTAATTATCACTTGCGTTAACATTATAGAAAAATATTGGATGAAACGTGAAACAGATAGCGCTCCACAAAAAAAGTTATCGATGGTACTTTGATCCGCTAACCAGGCCAGCGCGGTGGACTAAGGTCTAGTTAAGCTTTCTCATACTGAGAAAAGGCCCGTGCCCAGCAGTGGCACAGTAATGGGCTGAGTATGCAGTGTATGGGAGGTCACTGCCGGTTCTCTTGACATCGAATTCTAATTATCCTGTAACTAGCGGCCCGTCCCGGCTTCGCACGGGTGGACATTTTCCCCGTTTTTGCAACATTTTTCATTTATGCTCCGCTCCTATTGGTCGTAGCGTAATGTTATATAGCTTATAACCTTCCTCGATAAATGGACTATCTAACACAAAAATAATTTTTCAATTCCAACCAGCAGTTCCTGAGATTAGCGCGTTCAAACAAACAAACTCTTCAGCTTTATAATATTAGTATACCTATAGATAGAGGAAATGCCTTTAAGTAATTAATACGGTGTTACTGACGTATAATTTAATCTCTTACGCTGTATTATTGTTATCGTACAAATGATCAATACGCGCCACGTAGTTTGTATGACTCTGATTGATTTATAGGAAATTAATCACTACATAGGCATGTGCATTGATTTCCACATTACAAATACGAAGCGTGCTATATACCTCGCGTGTGTAATAGTAGATATGATTGAGATAAACGAACGTTTTACTCATTAAATGTTAACAAATATTGCATAATACGAGTACGATTCTGTAGAACGCCCTCGATTCGGCTCGCAACAGCTGAAGTTATCGTGTTGTTCTCAAAATGAAGGTCTTGGTGACCCGGAGGTTTATATACCCACTTCACAAGAACCAGATTGCGGGTCCAAAACCTAGCATGTAATACTGTGATGAAAAGTTATAAATAACATAAACTCACGCCCTTTTCCCATGGGGGTAGGCAGAAACTATAGAACGCCACATACTACGATCCTTACATACTCCTTTCGCTTCATCCACATTCATACATCTTGTCATACACGCACGCCGGTTGAGAGTACTACGTACCTGTCTTTTGTGAAGAACATTACCAATAATATCGATGTATGTCCTTATAGAATGTCCTCTACCGGCGTTTCCATTGACATAAGTTCCTTTTATTAATCGCCTTTTGAAAAGTCATAATATATACTTTCTACGCAACCGGTGTCTGATTTGCTCGTTCCTTTCCTCGTATGAGATAAGCCGTTACGCTGCAGTGGAATAATTAAAGGCCGGTATTATTTCAATACTATTATGATATTTATACTAGCTGCAACAACGACGCTGAAGTAAACAGACACGCTATCTCGTATAGGCAACATGTGCCAAATGCATTGACGCCATAAGGTTCAAACTACCGCTAGACATCTGTCAATTTCAATGGCGCTGTGGTTCCGGAACCACACTTGTTATTACCATGTTGTTCTTCTAAAAAGCGCATCTAGTACGTAAGTACAGTAGGGGAATGAAAAGGTTATATGGTACACCTGATACACCATAAGGGCTATTTTTACTTGCACCGTGCAGGAAATAAACTATTTTACCGACTAAGTATTGCCAATATTATAGAAATGAAAATACAAGTATTTTATGACAGGATATTTAAAACTATACCTAATGGTGACATGATGACAGACACAAGTAATGTCAATTTATTTAATCATCGAATTGATTGATGTCATGATTTTTACAACAAAACTCGTTAAATCAAATCAAAAACATTATATGGCACTACTACGTCATATGGAGGCAAAAGGCAATTTTGATCTTTGCTACCAAATAATTCAACATAATTTTCCATGCATTGGACTGTTCCGTTCAACAGTTTGAAAAGGTAATATGCGCCCACGATGTGGGAAAGGAATGAATTTGAAAACTGACGTACCTACCTTTTCATATTATATCAATGCGCTGCAATAATAATTTACTTCTGAATATGAAAGGAAGATACCATTAATTGTATCAGTCTTATCTCACGCGAGTAGCTTGTAAGTCTCAATTAGAAATCTGTTACTATGGTACTTGCAGATGATAGGTATAATAGGTACCTACGACGTAACGTGTGTACGTGCGATAAAAGCCACATTATTATTATTATAAATACTTATTAAGTCATAAAATTAAATGAGTGTTTTATCCGGTACCGGTGCCAATGTGTTTAGATAGTTCGGGGTTTGGAAACCATGGAATGGAACGTATTTTCCGTAGAGACTCATATGTACCTAGTCAATAATTTTGTGGGCGATCCTATTGCCATCAATCGGGGATCGAACCCAGGACCTCACGATCATCAGTCGCGCTCGCCACCACTAGACCAACGAGGCTGTTATATCCAAAATATATTATCGAAATCGTTCTGCTAAACTGACTTGAGGGGCTCGTGGCTTTACCAGTGGCACGGATCATTAAATTTGCGAGGTTAAGCTACGCTTGCCGCGGTCAGTCTGTGGATGGGTGATCGTTTGATACATCGAGACCCCTCCGTGTCTCGGAGAGCACGTTATACAGTCGGTCCCGGGTGTCATACGAATACCTATGACAGTCGTTACGGGAAGTTAGAAGTCTGAGTCTGACAACTGGACTAACCTTAGAATATCAGCATTGGCCAGTAATTGAGTTGCGAAGGTCTGATGGCAGTCGCTCCGTGTAAAATACTGGTATTCAGCCACATCTGGTTAGACTGAAAGCTGACCCCAACATAGTTGGGAAAAGGTTAGGAGGAAGGTTCTACTATACTAACTTCTCATCGATTTATATTTTATACTGTTTCAGAGGTGAAGGTACTGACATTGCTCCCAGCTCAACCGGTTATCTCACAAAAATCGCTCACCCTTATCAGGCCCTATACATTCGTTAAATCTCTACCTTCACGCTATTTTGAACCGTATCTTTTGAACAAAAGGGAAGGCTGCAAGGTCTAGAATCCATAAGTCAAAGTTATTAGTTGCGATTTTGTTTTGGTAATACGCTTTAATTATGTAGACGTAGCATTTTTATTGTGCGTTCTTATTCATTTTATTGTTATTATTAACCTGTAAATGGTTCAAATTAAATATTATATAAATATTTATCAATTTAGTTACGAAATAAAACATCAGTAGGATATCGTCTATACTAATATTATAAAGAGGAAAGATTCGTATTTTTGTATGTAACGAATAAACTTAAAAACAACTGGACCGATTTCAAAAATTCTTTTGCCGTTAGAAAGCTACATTATCACTGAGTAACATAGGCTACGGGCAGAGCCGTGAGGACACAGCTAGTAATAAATATTTTGGTGCTACGACGCGACGCTACTTTGATACCAGTCGCAGTATTTGTGATATTGAATTTCAAAACTACTGAGCTAAAAACAGTAGGTAGATAATAGTAACTAAATTCACATATCATTTGTATGCAAACGCCCATTTAACCTACTACTGTCACTTACTGAAAAAATGAAAACATTTCAGTCTTACAAACGCCAACTGGTATTGATTGCGTTAACTATGAAAGAAGCATTATAAAAATGAGTCCATGATCTAATTACAATTAAGTAGTTTCTTTTCCTGTTGCCCAATATAATTCAATTGTTAGCATACGGGCACGAGTGCGCTGGCGCCTCGTTGTGTAACGCACTCCGCTGACCGGCGCACGCGCCACCAAACTTGAACTTTCATACAAGTTTTACGCTTTGAAGGTTCGCAATACAAGTGTTTTTGTTATGGCACTTAATGAGGTTATAAGTAATTTAAAGTAGTTTAACGTATGACATTTGCATATATATCGCAATGTATTGTTCATAAGAATGATAAACTTGTAATATTATTTACATCGACGAGGTTTTTTTTTAAGATGTATACAGTTGGGTGCGTCATTTTAATTTCCAGAAATATTCCAAATGGAAAAAATCTACTATTTGGAATAATAACTGTTGTGGCTAAATATATTTAGGATAAAAAAACATTACAGTGAATGAGGCACATTCCTCAACTACTGAATTAAAATATTCAAAGCATTTACATGAACTACCTACCGATTACATGAAACAATAGGATCACGCCACATTACATTAAATTCTAACACAATAGAAATTCAATTCGTTTCAACTGTTAGTAAACTAAAAATATTTCCACTAGCTACCTATTACAGTTACTGAGATAGATCCTTGTGCCAGTCGGGCAGACAACGAAGACTCAATAGTGGTTCTGTTTGCACCCTTTAGGTCTTATTCATAAACTTTGAATTGCTTGAAGAACTTAGCGATTTCGATTCAAATTCGGAACACGGAACCTATATCTACCTCGATATATCCTATACATATAGGAAGTCATCAAAACTGCCCACACATTACACTCAAATCGCCTATTCGCACATGCTATCAAAATCAGTCATGGACTCACGGTCAAGTTCTTTTGTCAGCGCTGCCATCTTTGTTACAATTGTTCACAATGGCTTCACTGACCATGGCGAATCGCTTCCGCGCATCGCATCGACCATATCCATCTGCGACTCACTCGTGTAAGAATACCCCCCCCCCCATCCCCATGAGTAACGTGAAAGGCGACTGAAGGACTATGTTAAGATGGTCAACAGTACAACAGCGTTCTACTCACTGCTAATTCGTCTGTCGAGATTTGTTACTGCAATATCCCATAAAACCGTTTATTTTTGCGGTACTAGGGGACCCATCATTAACAGTGGACGTTTACAGGCTGATATGATGATAATGATAATTAGTGGTACCAGGGGCGAAGACCAATGAGCAATGTGAGACTATCCAGTTCACGACAGCGCCGTAAACCCTTGACACCGAAGTATTATTTTATTCTGTATGCTAATGGTTCCTTAACATTTATAGATTATTATGACCTTTCTCCCCACATAAACTAGGTACCTCTCTCTTTTTTTTCTTGCACTTCATGTCCATCCAAAGGTTGTCTGGAAGAAATCGCCTAGTGCGATAAGACCGCCCATTGTACATCTCTATTTTTATAGTAATGTTTCTTGTTTGTTTTGTGTACATTATAGAGTATTGTATTGTATTGTATAAACTTAACATACGCATACTCATACATCATCTTAGAACAAAATAACAACTCTCGTTCGACTTAACAAAATAAAATTTCTATTGTTAGCTCGAGTAAAGTAATATCGATACGTTTCAACGATAAGTATTTACGAGCAAATATTCCAATCATTTCCATTCCTTTTATTTAATTAGTATAATTACAATCAAGAATGTTAACAGATCAAACGTGAAGGATTCATGATATAAGAACGTGGTTTCCACGACTAATTACGGAAAAAAGAACAAAATTAGACAGAGATGATAATAATAAATGATGCAACGTGCTCTAAATTTAATACAAAGTATCATTCATTCATCAGCGTGTGTGATGAGTGATCTAAGTATATTTATAACAAAGATAAAAAAATAAGATAAAAATTTAACCTATTTGGGCAATAAGAGGTTACCATTGATAATTACACACGAAGTTTGAAGACAAATACAAATTTATAATACCTATTATCAATAGTTTTCCGGAAAATAAAATGAGTCAGAATAATCAATAATATACCGTCAATATAGTAATGTGTTATGCGCCGATAATTCCGATTATATACGTTATCTGTGACATCTTACGTATACAGCCAATACATCGTGACGGGTGGCGAGATAGAGAACTAAATTTAAATGTACTGAATTTGTCATATTGTTGACATTTTCCTTCGCGAGCAGCGCCACGTTCAACTGCCACGATTATTGGACACCACGGAGTACTTTATTATACTGGTTAGACACTTTGTACATGATCGATGCATCACCTACGCACGTGGGCGTCACATGGAGTCAATCGTAAACAATATCAGCAGAACAAATGTGTCAACGTTCACTTAAGCTTAATTACATGGACTTATTGTTATGTCAGGTAGTTAGCGAATTATTGACCTTCGATATACCTGGTGACATTTCTAGATTTCCGAAGATAACCTGATAACAGGACACTGTACTGTAATAACTATCGTTATATTTTTGATGTTTTAATTTATAAGAATTGAATGAGTCTCATAATACATGAAGACTATGTAGCGGTCTACTAATTACTTTTATTGAATTTCTGTCAAAAACCTACATCAATCCAGAGATTATGGATTAAGGTCGGTTATTGGTTTCGGGCCAAATTACATCAGAATGTAAAGCTAATATATTTGAGTACTTTTTTCTATATTTTCAAAAGTCCTGGCCACGCTCTTCAACTGGAATGCTTGCAAAGCATTAACGGCAACACCATCTTATCTTCCTAATTCCTCACTACTATAGGGCAAACGTTTTCTTAGAACAATTCATCAGAGAGCTAGGTACACGTTCTACGAAGGAAAACAGATGCGAACATAGCAGGGCAAGTCCAAAGAATACTAACTATTACTCAGCGTACTTAAAGGAGTATGGAATAGGATCTGATTTACTACGAAATGCAATTTCAAAGAAAGATACAAAATAGTCGTGGATCACTTATTCACGACGAACTTTATCGCAGAGTCAGCACTTAGACGCTGCTTAAACTGCAAAATATTGAACTTTGTTCCTCTATATTATTTACATACATACATACATAATCTCACGCCTTTTTCCCATAGGGGTAGGCAGAAACTATAGAACGCCACATGCTACGACTCTTACATACCCCTTTCGCTTCTATATTATTTATTTTTATCAAAATGTTTGCAACCTCAGCATATTGTACTAAGTAGGTATGTAGGTACATCAAAAACAAAACGCTTAATTTAATTGTAGACTTTAATGTTAATTCATCGTTATATTATGACGATTTCATTACTTGAATGACGTCTTATAATATGAATTAATTTATGGAATTTTCAGACACAACAATTTTTTGTGTCCTTTTTAATTTTAGATCTAAATAAAACCCGAAGGTCAACAACAAATTCGCAATCAAAACAAAGAAAAAACCAAAACAACTGATGTTATAAAATTAAATGTTAATCTTAAATCAACGGTAACGCCCAAAATCGATAGTGATTCATATAATATTATAAATGACACACTAGATACGATATATTATTATGTAGATAATATCATGGATATTATAACACAATATTACACACCTGTTATCAATGAAAGTAAAGCCAATGATAATTTATAACTTAGCAGATTGTGTATACTGTAATTTTGTTGTGAATTTCCGATTATCCTTGAGATTAACTTCAGCGTTAATCAGAGTCGATTTCAATTCAGTAATTAGATTAGATGATTAATGCCTTATCTTTCTAGTTAATAGGTTGGCAAACAAGCCGAGTGACGCCGCGACGGCCCACCTTATAGAAAGTGGTTATCGCCAGTGGTTATCGCCACCTATATACACCTACCATACCATGAGGATTGCTGATGTGTTGCCAACATTAGAGACAAAGTTGGAAAATCTCATGAGCCTGTAATTTCAACGGTACCCCATAATCTTCAAACAGGAACACAGCAATGCTTGGCGGTAGAAATAGGTATGATAACCTGTACCTCCGTATAATACAAAACAGAACTTTTATATGGTAAATGTAAGAACGAGCAAGCAAAGCGTTGGTCGTCCGGCATGGCAGCGAGATAGGCCGACGATATTGTAAAATTCGCGGGTCGAAAGTGGATGCGTTTGACACAGGACCGAGGCGAATGATAGAGTTCAAGAGAGGCTTTTATCTAGCAGTGAGATATTAAAGGCTGTGGATGATGTCGATGCTGTTGAAAATGTAAGTTTGCAGATCAATGTCTGTGGACCGTTGAGTGATCAACCTATATCTCAAAATTAAGTGGTGAATAACTATAAGGACCTGTTAATTGAGGTCCTACGTCGAATAAGACCTTGCCAAGCCAGAATTATAGGAAAAACTTCGGTAGTTCAAACTTGGTAAAGAGCCGTCGTCTCCCACGCATAGTACCTCTATAAAAGACCTTAAACCTCAAGACAGTTTACCTAGTCTTGCCATAAATATTGTTTCGAAGAAAAAACATTTTTTTTATTGCAAATAATATTTATTACTTTTACAGTGTGTTAGTTTAATACATAAATATAAAACAAATTAAAATATAAAAAGCTTATTCGAAGTGGTCTCCATTGGCTGCAATACAGTCCTTTAAACGTTGAGGCCAGTTATCAATAGAAGCACGCACTCTTTCCATGGGAAAATTCTTCACTGCCAATCGTATGGATTGTTTTAGGGACTCCAAATTATCATGGCGTTTAGAGCAAGCCGTACTCTCCAGAACTGACCATAAATCATAATCAGTCTTCAGCTCTGACGAAGTCCGAAACGTTACCTTCCAACCAAGACTGCGTGGACCGAGCTTTATGACCCGGCGCCGAGTCTTGTTGGAAGGACCATACTTGGTTATTGAACATGGTGTTGTTAAGGGGCTTAACTACCTTCTCAAGAATGGTATCTTGATACACTTGTGCCGATGTTTTGATACCTTTTTCACAAAAATATGGCTCAGTCACTCCTTCATAGCTAAAACCCCACCAAACCATCACTGAAGTCGGATAATGCCCACGTTGCACTCTGTCGACTAATTGGGAAGCTTCCTTAGAGCTTTGAGCATAAATACGGTCATTTTGTTTGTTAAAATGTTGCTCAATTGTTAAAGATTTTCTCATCCGTAAATAAAAATTTTCTGTGACCTCCCTTTGCGTACCGCTTCAGTAGTTGTTTCGATTTTACCACCCTATTCTTTTTTAAATTATCAGTTAAAAATGACCAGTGCGTCTCTTACAGGCTGCAAGTCCTAAGTCATCTTTTAAAATACGCGACATGGTTCTGGGTGCTATCTTCATCTCCCGAGATAAAATCTTTTGGTTTCGGACAGGATTTCTTCGAATTCTTTCCCTTACTGCTTTGACCACCTTTTTTCTGTCACAAACAGAGGAGGTCTCATTGTAGCTATTAATAACCCGGTACACAAACATTTGACTAATACCAAGCGTATGGAGAGTTTTAAAAATTGTATTTAGCTCCGTACCAACTTTGTGTAATGCAATCACAGCGATTCGGTTCTCTTTATCACCCCACTCCATTTTATTATCGCAAAATATTGTACAATGTATTGGCGTCAAAATTAGAAAACTCAATGAACAATCGTATAAAAATGACAGATTCCAAATTCAAATGTAATATCTTTCATATTTTTAATTGTAACAGTATTTATGGCCAGACTAGGTATTTTTATTTCACTTAAAGCTTAGACTTTTATTACTTCTTCTTTTGAGACCTTAAGAGATCTATCCAATACAAGCGAGTCATCGTGAATACGTAGGTACATAGAATCTAATGGCTAGATAAATAAATACACATACAAGTTATGTACCTACATTTTGCTGCTTTATGACATTTTCTACCAAATTGGCATGTCATGATGACCTAGTGTTTTGTTAAAATCGATGTTTTTGGTAAACTAACCAAACCTGCCTAAACATGGAATATTATGCGCCAAATTAAAAACCAGTTTTCTCGAACCTCAAAACTTTCCCGGTTAGGCCCAATTGACGTCAAAGACGCTTCAATTCTTTATTTTTGAAATTCTTTTGCCGGCATTCCAGTTTTGAATTCGATTGGCTTTGATTTGGCTCGTCCCTTTGGCGTAAAATATGCAATGAAGCAAATGTTATCTTGAATATTAATAAATATTAACGATGTAATAAAAAGATATTTTTATTATTTTTCCTTATAACATGAATAGCAGAGTAATGTTGTGTGATGCTACTGCGCTAAGTTTGTAAATTCTTGATTATTTGTGATCGGGGCATACCCAACATATTATTATCATCATCTCTCACGATTGAGTTTGTATCATCAACCCTGTTCCCTATCCTGTCATTCACAGCATGTTGCTTTTGGGTATAATTTTAAATTATACCTCTCTATTTGTAAAGTAAATGAGCTGTGAACTGCGAAATGAAGACAACAAAGATTCTTGCCCTGATCTTCCCTCGCACCAAAATTTTTGAAGTTCTTACGTTATTTTAACAATTTCACATTGAGCAGTTACTCAAAACTGTTTCGTAGTATAATGGTCTAGATACCTAACAGTTTAATGTTGTCAGATGTTTTAGCAAAAAATACGACCTTGATACAATTCGCGATTGTTACGCCCGCAAACCTTAACGGTTTTTTTTTGCGATGTAATGAATCTGCCAGTACCATTGCAAGTCCACCATTTTGTTTCATTCAAATTACCGTTGTCTTATTTTATCCGTGCGTTGCATTCTGACATTTAAATGACAGCTGGAAGAGTTTACTAGTTTTTTTGTATATGTATTTCCCTTTCGCTTTTTTGTATAAGTTTAGTATCATCATAATAATATTCTAATAAATATTATTTCCTAGAACTAAAATCGCCAACGCAATAATAGGACAGAGAACATGCGAAAAAATGATGTTGGTATAAAAAATGAAGCCATAGCGCGACGCTTGGCGGATGTGAAACATCGAAACTCATTTTGTAAAAAAAAGAACTGGCTGAATCAATACGAAGAGAGCCAACGAGTTACAAAGATCTGCCATCGTGTGTCTGCCATCGCGAGCGTCGCCACGCAACAGCCGCTCTCACAACCATACCGCCGCATTAGATGTTTCACATCATAAATGGTGACATATCCTTTATTTCAATGGAAAGCAATACCTCATGACCTCTGTCTGTATCCGAAACGGAATGTGCTTCAGTCACGAGCTCACGAGGGGGCTCAAGTGACATAAATGTGTCAGCCATAAATAATATACTGTGTCACCTATATAAGTCAACCAATGGAATTAACTACAGCTAAACAGTAAGTTAGCGAGTGGAACGATCTTGACATGTCATGATTTGGTCTTCTTTTCAAAATAATATCGTGTCTCTTATCTCTATTACTCGTATATCAATCTAAAACATTAAAAATAACAGACGAAATAGATATTTCCGACTTTCGCAACACTAGATATCGCCAACGAGTTTCGAAAAAATATAAATCAAGATTTACCTACTTTATAACTGTTTTGATATTTTCTGATGACTTATTAATTTTTAATTTCAGCACGGATTTTTGCATAGAAATATGAATTTATTGACACTAAAACTTGTCTATTGCATTACCTATTTCATAAAAAACAATTATTATCTACGAAATAATAATAACTTATAATTTCTTGCACATAAGTTCCGTAAATTAGACTGGTAGGTATGTTAGTTTCTAACTTGCCTTGAGATATACTGTAATTATTTTTTCTATATATAAATATTAAGTATAGAACGTATAGATTGCAGATTATGGCATATAATCCTCTACTACAAAAGAATTTGTTACCAACCACGCTATCATAAATGTTGCACTGACATTGTCGGGAGATAACGCGCTTGTTGTTAATGATAACACCCTTGACAACAATTTTACAGGATATATTTCCTACTCTAGTGCACAGCTTGAAAACCACTTAAAATAGAACGTGACAAGGCATACGTTGTACAGACACACAAATACCAACACATTTTCAAAGTACATTACTTACTTTACGTGCCTCGGAGAGCACATTAAACAGTCGGTCCCGGGTGTCATACGAATGCCTATGACAGTCGTTACGGGAAGTCTGAAGCCTTCGGGCTTGATGATTTGCAATGTTTAAAATGCGCTTGCCACGGTCAGTCCGTAGATGGGTGATCATTCGTTAAACATCGAGACCCCTCCGTGCCTCGGAGAGCACGTTAAACTGTCGGTCCCGGGTGTCATACGAATACCTATGACAGTCGTTACGGGAAGTCTGAAGCTTTCGGGCTTGATGATTTGCAAGGTTTAAAATGCGCTTACCACGGTCAGTCCGTAGATGGGTGACCATTCGTTAAACATCGAGACCCCTCCGTGCCTCGGAGAGCACGTTAAACTGTCGGTCCCGGGTGTCATACGAATACCTATGACAGTCGTTACGGGTAGTCAGACGCCCGAAAGTCTGACAACCGGTCTAAACTTAGGATATCGGCATTGCCCAGTAACTGGGTAGCGAAAGTCTGATGGCAGTCGCTCCTTATGAAATACTGGTATTCAGCCGCATCTGGTTAGACTGGAAGCTGACCGCAACATAGTTGTGAATAGGCTAGGCAAATATTTTAATGTTCATTACCTAGAAGACGTTCGTCACAGCAAATTTGTACAATAGTCCACTTCTTTCAACAGTATTCGGATCTCTGTCATCTGGTTATGCAGTTTACTTCGAGAAGCATATTGTTTAGATGGGAGGTCCATCAGACCTGGAGGCCAATTCTTCTAACTGAATTGCTAAAAATCGCAATCGAACCGCAGCTAAACTACGGCCGTTCGACCGTAATCTCTAGGTATAAGAGAATAAGTCAAACGGCCGTGGTTCACCTGCGGTTCATTTGCAATTTAAAACATTTTTTTTAGTAGAATCTGCCTCCTGATACCAGTACGTTTGCGTTTCGCGTTTCAACCAAGGCCTCGTCTCCTCCAACAACCATCATTCTTTCAAATCATGCTTCTTCAAATTTCGACTTAGATACTTCAAATATTATCAATATGTTTTCATTGATGAACTTCAAATTCAGTGACATTGTGTATAAGTACAGGACGTCCATAAAATTAGTCGTACGTTAACATAACAACAAGTACCTAATTAGCACAACGTCATTGTATTTCTAATTGAATAGTGTATGAATAGCACACCTTTGTATCTAAACAGTCACATAATTTTCGTACCTGCCCAATTTAATTTCGTATTATATTTTCCAAATGACCATGTTTTCATAGTTTCGAAAGTCTACCATAGCAAATTTAACTTGCATCATATTATAATTTAGGGCCGGTACTGGTAGGTATAGCGATAAAATAGTCGATCATTAGACCTGTCGTATTGTAT
The DNA here is from genome assembly GCA_910594945.2 of Amphipyra berbera. Taxonomy (NCBI): domain Eukaryota; kingdom Metazoa; phylum Arthropoda; class Insecta; order Lepidoptera; family Noctuidae; genus Amphipyra; species Amphipyra berbera. Next base: position 7,359,719 of record OU343122.1, on the reverse strand, counting down.
TGATCAGAGCGTTGGACAACCAAGGCGATGGATGAAAGAAAAGTGCATGCAGCGGAGATGTGAATGTTGAGATGGATGTGTGGAGTAACAAGAATGGATAAGATAAGGAATGTGTATGTCAGAAGAAGTTTGAAAGTAACGCCAGTGAGTGAAAAGTTGAGGATATAGGTTTGGACATGTTCTGCGAAAGGAAGAAAGTCATGTTACTAGAACAGTGTTAAATATGAATGTGGATGGATATACAAATAGAGGTAGGCCAAAGAAAAGATGGATGGAATGTATGAAGGATGACATGGGTAAGAAAGAAATTAGTACTGAGATGACGACTGATAAAGAATAATGGAAAAGGAATACATGTTGTGCCGACCCCACCTAGTCTGGGATAAGGGCAGGAAGATGATGACTGGTATAACGATAGAAATTTGTAAGTATTTATTTAAAGAAAATAATCTATGTGTGAAAAATAATCTATCGATACTAGTCGTTATCTTCTTATAGTTCTTTTTTTCTGTTTTAATGCCTAACCTGTTTTCAATGATTCACAGTTTTATCTTAAGTCATAGTCAATGTCACCAATGCAACGATAACATTGAGTTTAACAACAAAAAGTGAAGCAAAGATATAAAAATAGTTGCTTTTATTATGCAACTATCTTCCGCAATAAACAACTGTAATGTAGGAAGTAGCCACGGTGACGAGATCAGTGTACCATTGCAGATCATGATTGTAAGTACGAGAAAGTGTAATGATTTTGATGTTTACATGAACATTACGTTGAAATCAAGTGTGGAAGACAATATCGATCTGCCTAGTCTTTTCCCAACTATGTTGGGGTCACCTTCCCGTCTAACCAGATGCGACTGAATACCAATATTTTACACGGAGCGACTGTCATCAGACCTCCGCAACCCAGTTACTGGAGAATTCCCATATCCTAAGGTTAGACTGCTTGTCAGAGTTTCGGGCTTCGCACTACTCGTAAGGACTGTCATAGGTACTCGTGTGACATACTGGACTTAGGGTTTAAGATACTCTCCGTCTCACGGAGGGGTCTCGATGTGTAACGAATGGTCACCTACCCACGGAGTGACACACATGATCCGCGTGGTCGTTAATTAGTCACAAACGCTACTGTGGAGGACCAAGATGGCTGCTTAATATCAAACTGGGTAGATATTGTTGCAAAGTAAGACAAACGAAATGCTAGCTAATTGTTCGGTAATGAATTAACATACATAACATCACGTCTGTATTCCCCGATGGGTTGAGCAGAGGTGTATAGTAACACCCTCGTTTCGCCGTTACTATGTTATGTAATGAATTAAGTGATGTTGAATCAGGCAAAATGAGCTAGCATGCAGGTTGAACTACGGTCATCATGTTCTCAGTACCTAATTATATTCCTATATACCTAGGCAGTTTGCTTTTGAAATAGTAACTAGTACCTAGATTACAGCTATCGATGAAGAACTTTTTTGTAATTAAACTCTTTGACATTAACACATCAACCCGTGGAAGCCTACAGCTGAACATAGGCAGCCCTCAGACTGCTAATTAATATGAGCAATCGTGGGATTATTGCCAGCTTGATACACGTGTTCAGTTATTTACCTGTCAATCGTTTCTACTCACCAGAATTTACACAAAGAGCTATAATAATGAGTCAAAGGCTATCTTAATACATTTTTAATTTGGTAATATCCAAACCAGTTGACAGATAATTTAAAAGCAGGTAAACCCAGATTCATAACGTGCGTTATTTATTACGTAACAATATAAAATCAGCCTGTTCTTACACGACACAAAACGCAACTTCTAGAATTGTGAAAAAAACGGCTGTCTCTGTACCAACTCGATCTCTTCTTCCTAGCCTTTTCCCAATTATCTCGGGGTCAGCTTCCAGTCTAACCAAATTCGGCTGAATACCAGTATTTTAAACGGAGCGACTGCCATCAGACCTCCGCAACCTAGTAACTGCAATGCCGATATCCTAAGGTTAGACCGGCTGTCAGACTTTCGGGCTTCTGACTACCCGTAACGACTGTCTTATGACACCCGGTATTCTTATGACGCGCGGGACCGACCGCTTAACGTGCGCTCTGAGGCACGGAAGGGACTCGACGTGTAACAAATGGTCACCCATCCACGGACTGACCGCGGCAAGCGCAGCTTAACCTGGCAAATCGAGCCCCTGTACCAACTCAATTTATTGCGCACAAAACACTGATGCATTGACAGTGTTATTGAATATTATATCTTTATTTGTTAGAAAGAGGACACGATTGCACGCACCGATCACGGTACCTAATTCCGGTCGATAAATCGAATGAACTTTGAAACGTGTTGGACGATAAAAAACATAAACAACGTCTGCTCGTCCGTCTGGTTGGACGTTAACTTACACGAATAAGATTCGATAGTGCGTCGTAAGCGCAGACAGTAGGTCAGGCCGTCATGCCTAATGCAAGAGCTATGATGCCTTTGCGCAATTAAAAAAAAAACACATTATTACCAGAGCGGTTTCTATTTACCTCTCTACACAATGGCTCTTATTGGACCAACTTGTGAGTGACAATCCATCGCTGTATTCACACACAAGAGCTATGTTCAAATAGTATATGTAATGCATCAAGGGTAGTTAAATTGTGTCCAATATAGAGCCCGGCCGTTCGATGCTAGTGGCCATTAGTTTGGCTCAAAGAGTATAATAATAATACTTTGGCTCTAATGGCTACAAAGTGGTAGTCACGCCTTCACATCGTAATGTCAATGCCATGTCATCAATTGTTTCTTTCGCTTTATTGTTACTAAAAAGGACTTTGTTCTAATTATAAACAGAGTGAACCCAACACGTCTGGTCAAGTTCTTTGACTACTGGAAAAACCAGATTATAAGAGTTAATTAAAAAAATATGGTTTTGTTGTAGTAAAATGTAGAATTAAGTGTATTTATGACGCATCGTCCTTAAAGGGTCAATGTCAAAACAAAGATTTGTGATAATACATAGGTATCATAAGTGTATAAACTTTTACTAATAAAACAACATTATTTCTTAATAAATTTTGATATTATGCCACAGTTGGGAGATTTCTCAAAGACAGCACCACGTATCGAGCTATTGCAAATCTCTAATCACATAGATAGAAACAACGCTTTGATAATTGACGACAGTGAAAGTCAAAGTGCCGTGACAATATAACACATCATAGAAGCCGAATTACTGCGCGTCCAGTACACGAGTCATGTGGCGAAAAAAGAAACTTAAACGTACTGACAACTCCTGCAACTGCCTCGTTGATCTAGTCAAGCGCGACTGCTGATCGTCAGGTCCTGGGCTCGATCCCCAGGTCGGGCAAAATGTTATTGGGCTTTGCCGTATGGAATTCCTCCTAGCATCCCTGTGGTTGGATTTGTGCCCAGTTAATGGCGAAGTCTCGCCCCCTATTACATGGGACTTAAACATAACGGCGAAATGACGGTGTTATACACCTTTTCCCAACCCTTTGGAGAATACAGGCGTTATGTTATGAATTTGACATATTGTTAACTTTTGCCTTTGCAAGCAGCGCCACCATAAACTGCAAAGATATTCTGGCCAGTAATGGTATCCAATCATCCACACAATCTTTCTATTGACCACGAAAGATACGATGAAACGAAGTCGTTATACAATTAAAAGTAATCGATGGGTGTATTAAGCAATGGATACTTTAGCACCTTGTGCCATTCTAGTGTTATTAACGGACTTGAAACTGGACAGGTTGTAGTGGTAGGTACCTATAAACCTTGTGAAAGTAAATCTACAATACGAGAATCGCAAAAAAAAAGTAATATTTTTGTCACTTAGTACGTTTTATGAACGGAACAGTTACATAATTAAAATTGACCACGGTGTAGATGGCTTGCGCAATAGATAGTGTTGGGCAAACGGCCTCGGGCAACACGCGTCAATCGTCTAACCGGCCGGCCGCGATGTGAATCCGTATTCTACTACTGCGCCACATTTGCAAGGCTGCACACTTGTTTTAGCCGTTTTATACCATATTTTACAATAATTATTGCGAAGAATTTTTTGTTAACAGAAATGCCTAGCAGGTTATATAAAGGTTTACGTTATATTTTCAACAAGTCAAGGTTGTTTTGATTGCGTGTATTCTACGTTGTATTTTTGAAGGTGTGTCTCTTAAACTCTTAACGATTTAAAATATCGAGAATCTTTTGTTCTTCTAGACGCATCATCTACAAGGAAATAATTATATATAAACAGTCTTAAATAAAATAGAAGTACCTATATAATCGAAGCATTTCTCTACTCTAAAAAGTGGTAGCTTGATCATTTAATTATTCTATTTTAAAACTCACATTAGGTACAAAATGAAATTCAGAACCAAACTAGCTAAACACAATTTAACCCCACACTTTAAAAAAGCATAGATAACTATTTATATTTTAAACACAGTAAATATATACCTACCTATAATATAAAAAGTTTATTACAAATTAGCCAATCCATTTCATGATGAGCCGATTTTTTGGCTCATTTTGTCATAAATAAATGTTTTGTCTCGTTGTTTTACATAATATATAATATTTGGTACTGTATAATAATACCATAACATAAGTAAGTACCTACGTTAAACTCAAGTCACCTAAAAAAAACGCAAACAAACAAAGAAAAAATATTCCTATGTTTACATAATTATTGTGTTGATATTTGCGTATCTAGATTTTCCTGTTTCCTACTAGTCAGAAGTTATTAAAATTTGCAATGCTGTACAAAATTCCCATGAGGTGAGTCACCGTATCGTGCAGTTACGTGAAACAATAAGAAGAGTTATGTCATATTTCCAGTTTCAGTACTTCTTTCTCACGAGGAGTATAATACGTTAAGGAAGAGTTAATTGGTAAAAGTTTCCATAGTATTCTTTTGTCATATCGGTGATATAATATAACAGAACAGCAAGTCTGGAAACCGGTCTAACCTTGGCATATCGGCATTGCCCAGTAACTGGGCTGCGGAGATCTGATGGCAGACGCTCCGTGTAAAATACTTGCCAGTATTTCAGCCGCATCTGGTTACACTTGAAGCTGAACCCAAGATAATTAGGAAAAGGTTAGGAGGAAGAGAGATTGTTAAAATTCAGAGTTATTGACCTTTGAAACACTTAACGCAAGAACATTGTTGATGCAGAAACGTTACAATATATTATCTGCTATGAAATGTTTCACGCAATACTTTTTAGAACATTTAAAGCTAAGTTTTATGTTAATATAAATTAACATTAACAACACAATTTTATTACAATATATAAATTTTATGTAAGTATAGCATATTAATCTCTTTTTCCATATGCATGAATACTGTAATGTAAGTCGATGCTTGTGGTAGTTGTGAACGTCAATGGTTTTATCTTTCGACATGGTGACGCCATTATTGTTACGTATGTAGCACATTAAACATAAATATCTTAAACCGGTTTCTTCCAAGGTATTTTACAACATAAAGACAATTTCAGTTCAACCACACCAAAAATATTTAAAATAGGAAACAGCAGGAAACCATATATTCAAATATTGTCTATGGCAACAGCTTTGCTTTTAAATTCAGAATGTTGTGCCAATTTGCACAAATCATTTGCGATTACTAAAATAAAAGTACATGACGGTTTTTTTTTTACAACCTCTAATCAGAAGCTCTGGAAAATATTGCGAATGTTTATTATAATTACCCTATAATAACATGTACCTACTAATGACTGTTGACGTCACCCAGGTAATGTTGTTGTTGATAGATAATTAGTATATCATACATAGGCTGACCGTAGCTTTGACCTTTGCGCGGAAGAAAAAATTATATAATTTCAGTTGCAATAAAGGACGAATACACATGATCATGATTAATATTTCGCAGTATACAGCAATTACAGCATGGGTTACTGAAAATACGGTACGTACCTACGTAATTTGTGCCTGAATGATTGAAGCTTACATCGCTCGACTGGATGACGTAGGTAGGCATTTCTATTTAAACTTTCATATGTACACACTTCGACGAGAGACTGACATAATGCACACAGAACACATACACTCCTAACGCTAATGCACATCGGTTTTTTATTTTATTGGACTGTTTGTAGATTGTCCTTTCAGACCGTTTCTACGTAACCGGGCAGTTATTGGCGAGACCTGAAGGGTCTCCACTCTCCAGCCAATGCATAACGGATAAGTCGTAGTTATGTTTACATTCAGCCTTCTATAGAAATAAATCTTATATCGAACATTATAAAAGATTCTTCTTTAAGGGTTGACCCACATCTGTCAGCACGGAATCGTGTTTTTTCATGCTCTATCCTTTTCTGTTGCTCAGGAACGTAATTAAAGCGAGAAAGACAGCGTGAGTGCTATCGCGTGCCGTCTATTGCTATCGCGTGCGGTCTCACGCTATCGCATGCGGTCTCACGTTATCTTTCTCGCTCTATTAAATGATGTTCCTGAGCGAAAGAAATGGATAGGGCATGCAGTTCGTGCTGACAGATGTGAGTCAATCCTAAAAAGGAATCCTCAAATGAGACAAGTTCATTCTTATCAAATCCATTCAAAACAACGGTCTTTGTAGATCGTCTTCATAAACTGTTCCAGGCAGGTATAGCATCCGGGCAAACATGTGACTCGCTGTTTATCGAATTTTGTATAAGAGAATAGACAAAATATTTGACGTACGTATTGTCTTAGCAGTGATAGCCTAGCGGTTAAACGCTTGCCTTCCATGCAGGAGGATCTGAGTTCGGTCCCGGCCCGTACCTCCTGACTTCGAAGTCATTTGCAGATCAGAATTTGATCATCGTTACACATGGAAGCAGGTGTAGTCTTCAGAGTTCAAAGCTCAGATCACAGAAACGCTCAGAGCATGTTGGTATTTTGAAAATTATTGTTAACTAGCGACCCGCCCCGGCTTCGCACGGGTGCAATGTAGATACTAATGTGGAGCATATAAAACTGCATTAATAGTAGATTGTATCATAAGGGAGCAAAATTATATTTTTACGGCGAGGGCGCTTTTTTGAATCCAGAGCGTAGCGAGGGATTCTTTAGTAGAATCCTGAACGTAGCGAGGGATTCAAAGTACGTCGCCCGAGCCAAAAATATATTTTGCGCCCGAGTGATACACTCTACTTTTCATCACCCACTATGAGAAAATAAAAGGCGCCTCATATTTTATTGTAATATTATTATTTAATAAAACAGAGTAACAACTAAATTGAAGTTAAATAGTATCTAATAATAAAACAACTAAAAACTTATATTTATAGGAATATTTGAGACATTTTCGCGATGGGCCGTCGTACCAGCCAGTCTTTATTCAAACAATACTTGCGTTCGATTTCTTTGTCGCTGAACACCAAGATGTTCCAAATTCAAAAAGTACGCAGCAAAGATAATTGCGGCGCACTTATAAAGAGGATTAAAAACTCATTACTGCCCGCTATACGTTTCTTATAGAAAACACCACCTTTGGGTGCACTTTAAGGCGAACCAAGTCGTCCTTTTCGAACAGATGGGATGAAAAATCCGTTGCGTAGTTTAATAGATCTAAGTGTACAGACAGCGGGAGCGTCTTTGTTTTATACTATGTAAAGAAGATAGTATGCCAATTGCCTGTGCAGTCATAGAGAGGCTCGTGGCTAATTAGCAACAACGCCGATCATACGAGTTCCGCGGTTAGTCCGTAGATAGGTGACCGTTTGTTTCGTTCGAGATCTCCGTGCCTCGGAGAGCACGTTAAACCGTCGGTCCCGAAGGTCATAAGAATGCCTATGACATTTGTTACGGGTCGCAAGTCCGAAAGTCTGACAACCAGTCTAACCTTAGGATATCGGTATTGCACAGTTACTGGGTTGCGGAGGTCTGATGGCAGTCGCTTCGTGTAAAATACTGGTATTAAGCCGTATCTGGTTAGACTGGAAGCTGACCTCAAGGTAATTGGGAAAAGACTAGGAGGAAGAGTCTGTGCACTCATCACCTAATTACTACGTATTAGACAAAGGGTTATGAAATGTTGCATTTTTGTAGTTCAGAATTCAGCACCTTCAATGTAAGTCATCACGCCAGTTGTTAGTTAGGAAGTGAGCAGGTTTTGTATTTCTAGAAATATTTATGAAATGTTACACATTAGCTACGTAGGTTTAACCTTCAAAATATGAATCATCGCGCTCTATGTAAAAGGGAATAAACGTATTGGAAACTGTTCTTTACTATTTGTACCAATATCAAAAATAGCATACCAATGTGTAGGAGTTATAATTCTACGAATAGGTACTTCACAAAAGGAACACAATAGGGTGCTTTGTAGTAGGCTTTGAATGCAATGACTACAATATCAGATCTATTAGATGTACAGTAGGGAAATGAAAAAGTTATACACCGTAAGGTCTATTTTTCCTTGCACAGTGCAAGAAACAAACTATTTTACCGACTACGTATTGCCAACATAATTATAGAAATAAAAATACAAATATTTTTGACAGGATATTAAAAATGATAAAGGTGACTTGATGACAGACACTAGTAATGTCAATTTATTTAATCATCAAATTGATGATGCCATGCCATGTTTTTACAACAAAATTCTTTAAATCAAATCAAAGACATTACATGGCACTATTACTTCATATCGACGGTTAAAAGGAAATAAGCGACATTTTGGTCAAAAATTAGTTATATATGCCATTGGACTTGAAATTTTCTGATCTTTCGAATGCGCTTACTCCCATGGCTCTACGATGATTTTATAACTGTTTCACTTTTCACAATATCTTAATAAATGACAAAAATACGTCACTTATTCTAAAATTTAAAACTTTGAACGGCTCTTATCCCCTATTTCCTTTTAACCGTCGATATGGAGGAAAAAGGCAATTTTGATCTTTGCTACCAAATAATTAAACATAATTTTCCATGCATTGATCTGATCCGTTCAACAGTTTGAAAAGGTAACATGTGCCCGCGATGTGGGAAAGGAATGAATTTGAAAACTGTCGATCCTTTTCATTCGCCTACTGTACTAAGGTGACATTGATTTACGGAAAATCTTAGCACAAACCCTTCTTTCTGTAACTATAATCGTTTGTTATTGTGGTTAAAGAATGATCGAGGTGATTGACATAACAAGCATGACAAATGCCACCTGTGCGTGGCATCCACCATCGTGACATCGAGGTAAACTTCTCGTTTTGCATACAATTTACAATTTTATAATTATTTCTTTATTACAAAGCTGTTTACGATTACGATCAAGATTGTTTCCATGATTGCATATTTAGTATATTTACAATGGATTGGCTTTGCATGCCACATAGATCTTAACATGCAACCATTATGTTAGGACTGAGTCATACCGTGCGACGTTTCCGACGCGTCGTCGTTGTCGATAGACGCGATGGTAAATAAGACATTTGGTATTCTATCACCGTCCCCGCTGTTTCTGTCCAAATACTGCAAACAAAAGAGTTTAAAATTTCACTCGTCGGTTTTAGGTTCGTATTTTGCACGCTCGTACTTGCATAGTAACTATTAGGTAACCTGCTCGTACTACCAACCTAGTTGAGAACATTGAGACGTAGTTGCATTCCTCTCCCTTATATAGACTGGATCTACGAGTAGTTCGTTTTTATTAATATGTTTTATACGTACAATACCAAAAAAACACCTTCTCCATATTTTTTTATTTGTATAAAACACTACACGGCGAACGCCAATTAATTTAATTATAAATATTCATCAACGGGCTAATTAACATGTTAAATCAGCGTATTGTGCAAAACTTCTGCAAGAAATATAATAGTAAATGTACCTACATTAATTAGAATAAGGCAGACATATTATTATTACGATGAAAATACAGTCGAGCGCCTCCCTCCCTGCCCCGCTGCGCGCTTCGCACACTGGCGAGTCTGTAAGTGTGAACAGTTCCTTATTGTAAACGCATAAAGCGCAGGCCACACCGCGAGCTAGCGGGCGGGCGGGCGAGCGACGTTTCACCGAGCCTACTTCAGCGAGTCAAACGATGTGAACCGAAGTATGAAGAAGCCAGCTCGCCCGCCCACCAGCTCGCGGTGTGGCCTGCGCTTTATGGTGTGCACACATGAGGTTAGTGACTCTCGCTCGCGTTTTAACGCGTCCAGTTTGACAAGAGTACTCTGTAAAAAACTGCATCTCCAACAGGTATTTAAATAACGTCAATCTTCGGCCCTACCTCTGTGGCCCTGCTAAGGTTTTTTCAATGTGTAAATGTACTTATATACCGGCGCCGGCGGCCCTTTTGTAAAATATAATTGTGGAATGTTAACTGTGTGATAAACACTACCTAAGTTAAATTAATTAAAAATAATACAACCTTACGTAAGTCATTATGAAAAAATATGAAAATATTTCTAGGACTTCCAATCACTGTGTATCAATTAATTATCTGCTTTATTTTCAGATCCTTAAAACCCTAATTTGACAGATAGCCATTATATTAAAGAAATTATAATACACTTAATTAAATTATAATTTATGTTTAACTAAAACAAGACATAAAAAAGGATAATTAGGTACACAACAGTTAATTATAATAATATTAAAGTTATATAAAAAATAAGGCTTACCATTAGCTTCGATTTTGAGGAATTATAATTAAGGTCAGGCATTTTGTTTGTACATTATTCTGCCGACCAACAACCGCACCATACTTACACTTTAATCATAAGAAGCTTTAAAAGCTTATTTCAGACTTTCTTGAAATCAGTGAACTTTATTGAGGTCGAATGTAATAACATCTTTGTAAAGAGCAAATCACATCAGAAACACGTTGGATAGTATTACGCACACGTATGATACGCACCGAAAAATTATAATGATGGCACTAATTAGTGTTAATAACGCTAAATTAACCGGTGGTCTCTAATTACAAAATAGTTAAAAGTTCTAAAATGTCTAATTCAATAAAGGATCACAACATCTTGTGCCTCGTCCACACCGGGAAAATATGCAGCGACACAGATATCGCAACAGTGTTTTTAAACGCCAAATGTGCCCGGAAACCTGTCGCGCAACATGTATCGCAACGTGTGCCCCAGTAAAAGTTGCGGCTTGCGGCACATTATCACGACATGTACCCTGGTACTAGTTTCTTGTCCACACCATAATGTGGACGATTCAATAATATTTTCTATCGTAATTCTTACTACTGCCTCGTTGGTTTAGTGGTGGCAAGCGTGACTGCTGATCGTGAGGTCCTAGGTTCGATCCCCAGCTTAGGCAGTGTTATTGGGTTTTTCAATGCGAAATTCCTCAATAGCAGCCCGGAGTTTGGATTTGTGCCCGGTTGATGGCAATAGTCTCGCCCCATATTACATGGGATTTAAACATAACGGCAAGATAACGTTGTTACTATGCACCTCTGCTCAACCCTTCGGGGAATACAGGCGTGTTGTTGTGTTTTTATCATAGTAAAATTCAGTACTCGCTCAATGCTATGACAATAGATTCTAAAAAGCTAATTTTCTTATTGTTTTTTTATGTGTGTGGTTTATCTCTTACATTAATCTACATTGTTTTTACATTAATACTCCAATGGAAATTGTCAAACACCATTTATTAAGGAGTATTTCTGGAGTTTTTTGGCGGCTCTTCTGCATAGCACCTACTATTGTGTTGACCTTTCATGAACACCTAATCTGATCAAATTAGAATAAAAAAAATACTTTCACTAACCGGAATACATTTAGAAGTTACTATCTAGCTTATAAGCTGGGCTTGTCAACTTTTTAAACTAGTCTAAGTCGAAAACGAAACGTAAGAGTGAATGAAGGGGATGAATGCATAGGAGAGAAAGGGATGGAAGTAGATATGTGATGGAGGTGGATATATTTTAAATAAGGAAAGACTTCTGTTCTATTTGTTGGCTTTTTGTTTTATGGCGTGAGTTTTTACTACGATATTCTTTTGGATTTTTGCTCGAGTTATTATAAACTAAATGGTGTTGGATGATCATTAGTTTTTATTCACTCTGAGCCTTCGCACATATTTTATAATTAAAATTCTCAATTGATCTACCTACTAGGTAGCACCGAATTAATTCTCTTGAAGTGGATGTCCATGACCGTCTAACTTAAAGACTTGTGTTTAACATCGAGTCCAGAGTCCACTGCATCCTTCCGCATGCCGCATGCCGTGATCATGGGACGTTGATCAATGCTGACTTTGTAACTGGCAACTTTAGCCCTTGTTTAGAGAAGTAACACTGTTTCTTTGTAGTTGTTGAAATAGGTATATGCTAGCTCGGATGACATGTACTTTTGAACATAGAACTCTTGTTGTACGACAAACTGCTGTGTAGAGTGTCAAAATGTCGGAAAAACGAACTAGGTGCTTACACTTTTGTCTACAGAGTACATTGTAGTTCTGTTTTGAATAATTTATTAGCTTTTTTATGAGTATACCTGACTCCCAAGGGTATTTTTCATTTCATTTATTTCAGTAACAATTTTTACATCGTAATGAAATTTTACACTAAAATAGAATTAAGAATTAAAAAAATTACAATATAAAACAGTAACCAAATTAATTAATTAAAAAAAGTAAAACATATTTGCAATTCCCCTGTATATAATGTTAAACGACAAAATAAAATAAAAATACAGGTTCCTTGAGATTTCAAACAGTACTCTTAATGTGTCCAGAAAAGCAATTCGAAGCATTACTTAGCTTACTTTGGGTTTCGTAAGTAAATAAAGTCAAACGACACGCGAGCGACTGTTTATTATTTCTAAAGGCCTAAGATTTTTTTTATTTTTGATCCCACTCATTGACACTAATGCAAAAAACAATACTCATTCATTCAAACATAAAAATATTTTACGACAAAATATCATTAACCAGTTTCTAGATGACAATATTATTAAGAGAGTAGGTAATCAATGATGAGTGGGTTCACAATGTATAACAGTAAAACTCATAACGATCGGTTATACACTTAGAAAGGCCAAGCCATGGAGTACGAAACAATGGAGTGCTAATACGCACAGTTCTCCACAGAATCAAATGTTTGCAAGTTGTGACTGATGAGTGATGTGCGACGCGTAGTAGCGTAACGTCTCTTATGGATGATCGCTATCGCGTCATATCTCGAATCAAAACACCTCCCGTGAAGAGTAAAAGTCATATAATATAGGTAGGTAATAGGTATCCATCGATTGTAGCATTATTTTTCTTTTTTTTTTCAAAAAACGTTTCCCCACACTAGGATTTCTCCCGTATCGAACTACGACTGCAATGTACTGGACATGGCAATCTATGCTTTTTTTCACCTATTTTGACATTTGCCCGCACATAGCGCTCCATTTCTTCTTACTCCATACATGCAGAATAACTGCTTATCCATAAACATAAAGCATTACTCTGTGACGTATTATAGTGTACTGTATTTTGTCGGAACTAATAAGGAAGTGAAAACGCATTGCGAGACACGACACACTTCGATTGAAGCAAAATGTATAGAGAGGGAGTGATTTTAAAATTTCGACGAAAAATTGGATAATATATTGTTTATAAATCGAAATGAGTTTTCGCTGTCCTTGTATCGTGAATTTTAGCATTACAAGGCTCTATGTCGATAATTTAGCAGGTATGTGTTTGTACAAGAGACTACCTATTAGCCACTACAACATTCACAATTGCGCTCACATACATGAAGTTAGTATCTTCTGATTTATCTGTAGTGTTCCAAAGACCAGTTCAGGTGCCTTAAGATGAATTGGGTAACGAACAAAATGGGTAACCGACAAATATTAGCGATTGAACTGGCTATCAAACATTTTTAAGAAAATTAATTTTTTTTTAAAAACTGTCGATCAAACCATGTCGGCGAAAATTATCAAAGTTTAAGTGACAAAATTGTGTAGGTAATACAAGAGACTGAATTTACGTCGTATGTTTAAGAAAAACATATTTGAACAACATCGCAAACAAATTAAGTACAAAACAAATCAGAAATAGTGAATTCTATGAGAGTACCACAAGTTTGACGCAAAAGCACAAAAAACAACATACCTACCTAAACCTGAGGTCTCCGCCCTCACTGATCGCGTCGTAGATTATTCCGTTCAGTTGTATTTATAACTAGTGAGGTATTAATAGACAAAACATAATCTTTAATAACCTGCGTCATCAAAAAATACACCGGGTTTTTTAGTGGCTAGGAAAACTTTCAGAGTTTGTTGATCAACATTATTATTAAGTTACAAAAAAACAGTTCTTCGTCTCATTTTTTGCTTTCTCGTTATTAGCATCAGCTTCGCTCAAGAAATGATCGATGAACTGTCTGTTTTGATATTGACTGACTGACGTCATCCGCCATATAGGGGTCAGATTGAAGCTGGTACACGCATACAATCATCTCTCCATTAAGGTTGAGCATCCACCAGAGCTGTGCTAAGCTGCGTAGCGAGGAATGTATTTTTTAAGCACCAATAGAATCACTTCATTTACCTAGCTTCGCTCTGCGCAGCTCTGGTGGATGTGGGCTTAGCGGAGCGAGGTTTTTGTTCATACAAAACAAGCGAGAAATGCAAGCGAGGGATGTGTTACGAGGAATGTGTTGTGAGGAATGTGTTACGAGGAATGTGTACCGCTCCCGCCACACCACCCTCATATTCGAAAAGAGTCCGCTACCTATCCTCGCACCGCTCAGTTGTACACATTAACACATTACGCATTACACATTACCTATTCCTCGCACAGCTCTGGTGGAAAGGGTCACACCGTTTCACATCCTCGCTACACATTTTCGCACCGCACATTTTCCTCGCACAGCTCTGGTGGATGTCCAACCTTAAAGTTACAGAACATCTTTTGTAAAAGATGGGATAAATATTTTTTCCTTCTAATATAAAGTAACAAGACATCACGCCTGTATTCCCCGAAGGGTTGGGGTGTATAGTAGCAACCTTATTTCGCCGCTATGTTTAAGTCCCATGTAATAGGGTGCGAGCCTATTACCATCAATCGGGCACAAATTCAAACTCTGGGCTACTACTGAGGAATTCCACGCAGAAAACCCAATCGTACTTTACCCGACTTGGAGATCGAAGCCAGGACCATACAATCAGCAGTCGCGCTTGCCACCACTAGACCAACGAGGCAGTCTTATAATATAATATTATGTATATATAAATATTTTTCAAGAGTTTGACCTATCCAATCTATTAGTAAGACTGAAATGGAGGTACTGCACCGCGGGATGAAAACGATCATAATTTCACGTTGTATAAAGTCATTATACTACCTAGGCTTTTCCCAAATATGTTGGGGTCAGCTTCCAGTCTAACCAGATGCGACTGAATACCAGTATTTCACACAGAACGACTGCCATCAGACCTCCGCAACCCAGTTACAATCCAATGCCGATATCCCAAGATTAAACCGGTTGTCAGATTTCCGGGCTTCTGACTTATCGTAACGACTGACGTAGTCGTTTCGATAAATACGCTTAGATCTTTTAAACTACACTACAGATTTTAATGCAGTTTTCAGCAATAGATATAGTGATTCAAGAGGAATGTTTATATGTCCCACATTAGTATCTACATTGCACCTGTGCGAAGCCGGGGCAGGTCGCTAGTGTAGTATAAATTAAAGTACTGCAAATGATTACTTTATTTGAGGGCCACGTCGCGCTCGTGACACTGGCCCGTGTTCAAATATTCACCAAACGTGCTGCTAGTTTACAATCTTGTCGATAAATAAGTAAGTATACATTGGCGTATTTCCTCGTCAGGTGTATAGATCGGGTCATAAGGTCGGCGACTAGAGGCCTGGCCGCCCAGCTAAGTTAAGAAATCTCCGCCGATCCGATTGATCAAATCCCACGCAATAGTCCGAACTAGTGGCGCTGGTAATGTCCGGATAGGTACACTTTAAAAGTAAATCGTCGGGATATCATGCTTTCTTTTGCAGGAACTGTTTGAACTTCAGCTTTGGAAGGCAAAGTCGTAACACTAGTCCAGATGAAAACCAGCGTCAGGCACTAGTTGTCTGGCATTTTTGCTGAACTGGGCCTTTTTGGCGCAGCCGTGAGACACACTTTGCTACTAATTTCTTTTTTTTCTGCTTTACGTTTTGTGTGCCTTTTAGTCTGAGCTAACTAAATGAATTATCTTTTCTTTTTTCTTTTTCTTTAACACCGTAGTTTTCTGATGCCCTGGTGTAAATTGTGCAGGTGGGTCAACGTTACTGAAGGTATAGTTAGTTTGGGTAGTCTCAACAAAGCCGTGGTGCCAGTTTTTACCACGAATTATAATTACAGATAAGAAAAAAAAGAAGTTATTTCTAAGCTATTTATAGCATCCAGAAAGTCTTTACATAACATAACATATTATAACATCACGCCTGTATTCCCCGAAGGGTTGGGCAGAGGTGTATACTAACACCCTCATTTCGCCGTTATGTTTAATTCCTATGTAATAGGGGGCGAGCCTATTGCTATCGACCGGGCAAAAATCGAAACTCCGGGCTGCTACTGAGGAATTCCACACGGAAAAACCCAATAACACTTTGCCCGACCTGCGAATCGTACCCACGACGTCGGGCTTGCCACCACTAGACCAACGAGGCAGTGGAAAGTCTTTAATCATAATATATTTGGTTGCACCTAAAAGATCACACAGAACTAAAAACCTTGAAAGTAAGCAACACATAAGTAACGCAAAAACACATAACTGTTTACAACTTTTAATTATTATCATATCTAAAGTTAATGCCAAGGTCCACGCATGTAAAAGGAATACTAGCCTTGCGTTTGTGAAGATCACATGACTCGTAACCAGGAACTATGGTTTTCCAGTCTATAAGACTCATCCCGGGTGAAGTAACAAAAATACACAATGGCAGCATTGGCGCTGTTGTTATGTAGACCTATCAATGTCAAATACTCAATTAAAAGTCAATGTACAAAGTACATTAGCCAGTTATTTATTGTATGTTGTTAAGCTAATTAAATTATAATATACCTAATATTGTAATTTAATTATGTTCATTCAGCGACTCCTGTTGCAAAGTTTTAACAGGACTACATTCGCAGTGGCGCCAGCTGGTGTCGATTTTAGAACTACTCAAAAAATAGCCTCGTTGGTAAACTAGCATTTTGTAAAGATTATTAGGTTTTTAGGGTTAACAAGTAGATGAGTTACCTTCTAAACATTTACGAATCCGTTTGGCCAGTAGTAATTGTGGAGATGTTAGTGAACAGTTAGATGCTACTGTCCTCCATCTAATGCAGTACCTTATATCAGTAGTTCTATTTTCTATAATTTGGAAAATATAAACGTGGATGCTGCCTAAACTGCCTCGTCGGTCTAGTGGTGGCAAGCGCGACTACAGATCGTGAGGTCCTGGGTACAATCCCCAGGTCGGGCAAAGTGTTATTGGGTTTTTTCCGTGTGGAATTCCTCAGTAGTAGCCCGGAGTTCGGAGTTGTGCCCGGTTGATGGCAATAGGCTCGCCCCCTATTACATGGGACTTAAACATAACGGCGAAATGAGGGTGTTACCATACACCTCTGCCCAACCCTTCAGGGAACACAGGCGTGAAGATATGTATCGTGCATTCAATAGTTTATTGTTAAAAGAAATGTAGATAAAAAAAATTGAACATAAATTGAAATTATTTTATACATATATTTAACGATAATATTATGTAGCAGAGACTGAGTATTTTGAAGCTGCATGATAATAATGTTAATTTTAAAACATTTTTTTCAATGTCATTTCGCTATTCCGTGTCCATATTACATTATGTATTTACGTTGTTTAGTCAGATGAAAAATTACAAATCACATGACTGTTCTATGTAAAACGTATATTATAATGTTATTAGCAATTCGGTACACGAGTCACGGCTACAATAAACCCATTTATTAAGTCCCACAAACATTGTTTACATTAAAATCATATAATTGTTATGTACAACGCTTATTGTGCCTACATAATGGCACTGTAAATACTTGAATAAGTTAATGACAACAAAACATTTTTTAGGTAATTTTAAACGTGGTAATATCACTCATATCCTTGACTAGTTGTGGCCTGCGACTTTGTTTGTGTGAGTCTTCAATACTTTAATTGACTATTTTAGAGGTGAAAATTATAAAAAAATCCTTTCAAAGTTAAACACACACATACATATCGTCAGAGGAAAGATAAAAAGAGTAAAGCGCCAATATACCTACTTTACAGTAGTGAGATACAAAGTATTTTTTTAAGGAAATAAACATAGTTATTTTTCTTAGAGTATACATATTAAATAGAAAATTAAATTATCTATTTAATAAGTATATTGGCGCTTTAGTCTTTTTACCTTTCCACTGACGACATTATATTTCAAGTTAACAGCAGTAATAGCCTAGTGGTGTGACCGTCGGACTGCCAAGTCATAGATCTCGAGTTCCAACCCAAGGCGCGCACCTCTAACTTTTCGGATTCATGTGCGTATTGTATAATTATCACTTGCTTAAAATCGGTGAAGGAAAACATCGTGAGGAAAACGGCACGCCTGAGAGATATTTCTCGACGGCATGTGAAGCCAAGTCAGAGGCCCATGGGCGGCATAAACCCTGACACCAACTTAGTCACTAACCACACGAAAAGAAGAAGAAGAATATTTTAAGTTTGCGTTCTAGAGATTTCATGTTTAATTAATGAATGACTGTTACTTACTGGGTTTTTACATATGTCGATAATTGTAAATTCGCAATTACTACAGGAACAAGGTAAAATATAATAACAACAACAACTTGCAACCACGTAAATCACTCGAACACATTCACGTATAAGCATATCGTATTTTAAAATTTAAATAACTCGTAGTCATGACAGCTCTTACGATCATTACATTACAGTGATTTATCTCATATTTTACTTCCACAAACTACTTACTACATAAATAGTTTCTTTTCCAGTGTAACTCAACGATTTTCTTCCTCCTAGAGATTTACCCATCTTATCTAATTTTCTAAGAACTGCCAACTATATGCCATCTACTTGCTTAGTTTATTGTAGTCCACTCACCAATAAAGCTAGGGAATGTAGGTGGTACCTGTAGTCAAGTCACCACGTTGGGGAAGGAGGTTAGACAGAGACCTATTCGGGTACATTTAATAATTAATAATAATTCTTTACTGACATAATAAAATATTGACAACAGTAGTGAGGCCCTGACTCTGCGCTAAGTTAACAAACCTGTGTTACAGAAGCCAAAGCAGAAGCCAATTCGGGTACATTAAAAAAGCCTCCACGAGTGACGATACTTAAGTACTTCTAGCGCATCCTGGACAGCCAGTCTCGATACCAACCTTGCTGACTGACAAGTCTTTCCACCACAGCATGAGATATCTCTTGACGACACGATAGATAAGAAGAGACCTATTTCACTCGTACCAGTGTGGTTGTTACTGAAGGCCAATTCTACTAAAAAAATTGTTTATAATCGAAATTGAAACAGCCGTTTGACCATTATTTCTACAAGAAAAATAATCAAACAGCTACGGTTCAGTACTCAGCTGCGGTTCGATTGTGATTTTAAACAATTTTGTTAGCAGAATTGACTTTCTGCCTTTCACTGGCCTGGGGAATCCCGCCAGCTGTCGATCGCTACATTGGACAGCAGTAGAGACAGCGCATGCAAATTTGTTCCGTGCTATCGCATAGATAAAGACCTCCCCAACGAGTAGTAAAAGGCCCTCAATGAAAGGCTTGATCACTAGCTGTCCCGAAACCCCAGATCCTCTACCTATGGCCCTGGGTTTCGTCAGCATAACAAAAGTTGGAAATGGTGGGTTTCGTTTCTACACCCTTTTTGCACCTTGCACAATCGATTCCTTTATCTACAACAAGCATCAAAATGCCTTCAAAATTAACAAGAAGAAAAAATATCCGTGTTGATTCTAATGTGGTTTCTAGACTACCTGTTAGATTTCCGCTTCAATATTTGTCTAAATCTGTATTGCAAATATTTATTTCACAATGTTCACATATAAATGTTACTGGCTTTAGAAAAATCGCCGCATACGCAATGAAGTTAATTATCTAGCTAGAAACAAAGATCTTGGACCGACGTCGCAGCGTCACCTTGATCGTTCCAAAGTCCAAAGCCCAAAGCCACAACGTATCGACGGTCAACCTTTGAACAGGGACAAAACTCTTGCGAAATGTTTACTAGTGAATTTTTATGCGATTCATGCTTCTGGTAAAATCTGGAGTTTTTGTGATAATTCTGATTCATACAAGGCTCACAGCATTTCATAACATAACATCACGCCTTGTATTCCCTCATAGGGGTGTACTAAAACAATCCTAATAGGGGGCGAGCCTATTGCCATTAGGTTCATAGGCCTTTGGGTTCATCAAAGAAGTACCTATGTTTTACAGAAAAGAGCTCACTCCTTTTAATTCTTTATGATATAACTGATATTGGTAATCTTGAAAGTTATCTCCATGTTTGGGTAACAGGTTAGCAAGGCCATGTAGGTATCTTTTTATCACATGTTATCACATTAAGTAAAAATATAAACAGACCACCGCATGCGCAAGAGTTGTGTGGGTAATGACTGATGAGGCATTGGGATGGCAATAGTGGATCAATAGTGGCATTGTGCCAAAACCACTATTCGTAATAGTAAAGATATCTTTTTATAGTACTGTGACTGCACTAGTCCTTGGTTATTCAAAAAAAAAAACAAAATATTTATTTGCTTCTAAATATGGTTACAATTATATAATGGTTATAATTATACCCTATTTACAACTTAGACGGTGATACAGATTACTAACTTTTTTTTTAACAATTTACTTTGCCCCACACTAGGATTTCTCCTGTATCGTGGGTGCATTTACAGACACAAATCTTCACATGCACAAACACCCAGACCCGGAACAACTATCTGTAGGCCATACAAATATTTGTTCCGTGCGGGGATCGAACCCACGACCCGTAGCGCAGAAGCCAATCGCTCAGCCACTGCACCAAACGTGTCGTCGTCGATCATGATCCTATATTTTACATAAATTCCATATTGTTTGATAAGTTTGATATCACAAAGTTGCAACAACATAAAGGCCTACTTACACTACATACTTAAATATATTGTGACGTATCATTGGCAGTTCAAAAGTAACATTATTATGTCATGTTCAGTATAATACGTTCATCGTTTGCAGACATGTGTAGGCGCACTGTACAATAGCGACGCGGTTGCACGTCAGATACCCGCAAACGCTTCCGCCTGCAGCCAAGCGACGATGATGGTCGCTAACGGCACACCTCACACATAGTACTTTCTCTCTTCGCCGGTTTCACAACAGCCGAGGTTGCGACAAACAAATATTTTTTGACCTCCACTGACAACTGCGTAGACGCATCTCAAGTATTTCCTCTGCGCTTGAAGTTATTTGACTTTAAAGCTTACTTACTCATGTGCATCATAGTAGGTACCTAGGTAGTAGCTCTTCGTAGGTGGTAGTTAAGGATACTTCTCGAGAAAGAGAGTTTGTCTGTCTTTTTGGTACATACAGATAAACTGGCGAACGGGTTCCTAAAGACAGAAAGTAAAATAAAAAAATTAAATATTTCACGCAGATGGAGTCACGGGCACAGCTGGTATATGATTAAATTCGATATGAATAACTTTTTGTAAACTATTGCCATTGAGTAGACGATAACAAATATCATTCAGTCTTTAACCTTTTGAATGTAGGTACAATGTGTGTTTATATAAAATCATTTAGCTCAATAATGTAATAAATCAATAAACAATCGGAGTCAATAGTTCTAGTAGTATGGTAGGGATACAACTTCAGCAAATGCAAAAGATGGTATCTTGAGGAAAAAAATACTTCAAACAACCGGGCCAAGTTATATTTAGATTAGGGTTTTTCTGTAAAAAAAAGTAGGTATCTATGTAATAGCCCTGGGTTCGAAAATTGTCCTCAATAAATGACGATAAAATCGCCATCAAAGCCCGTTCACTCAGCGGATCCTGACGGATCAGTTAAACAAATGGCAGTTGCGCCGCTCCTCCGCGCGCCCGTCGCATCTGGCAGGCAAGATACGACAAAAATAACGGATCGGGTTTGAAGGCACCCATATATCTTCATGTATGGATCCGTTTTTTATACTGTTCCGGCATCCAGTTTTTGATGACAAAACGGAATGCGTAAAAATGTGGGACCAGTATTTTTTACTGGATTCGGAATAGTATCGTGTATGTGAACTCGCTTATACAACTACAAGCGTCATCACTAAAATAAAAACGGATCCGATAAAAACGGTTCTGCAAACAATTTGTGTGTGGACCAGCGGTCAGTTATTACATGAGACATAAAACCGACATCGAAAAACGTTGTAAATGGTTAAGTAATTTAAAATGCTCGAAGCAATAACTATGTAACACAGTAATATTCTATCGAAATCTTTTAACGACCTTCGCAGTAGCAATATGCAAATTGACGAATCCCCGAAATATCTTAAAGAATTTCTGCACACTACGCATCTAACCATTTTAACAAACAATTTCTGAATGCCAGAGTGGCTACTTTACGTCCATTGATATTCACCAAGTGTACAACTTATAAAGTACGCAGGATACAAACAATAAAGTCGGGACAGGTTTCTGTGATGTAGGGATTGTAAAAATATATGCGTGTATATTTTATAGAGATTCTTTACAACATCGTTCTGCCTAGTCTTTTCCCAACTATGTTATCATCCAGTCTAACCAGATGCGGCTGAATACCAGTATTTTACACGGAGCAACTGCCATCCGACTTCAACCCAGTTGCAGGGCAATGCCGATATCCGAACGTTAGACCGGTTAGACCGGTTGACAGACTTTCTGGCTTCTGACTTCCCGTAACGACTGTCGTAGGTATTCGTATGACACCCGGCACCGACTGTTTAACATGTTCTCCGAGGCACGGAAGGGTCTCGATGTGTAACGAACGGTCACTCATCCACAGACTGAACACGGCAATCGTTTAACCCCGCAAATTGTATGATCCGCGCGGTTGGTAATTACCCACGAGCCCCTCCTTTTCCACGATTCTTTGCAATACATAAACGTCATATTTGAATATTTGTCTCATGTTAAATATGAAGGCTATATATTATAGTCTTTGACACAGCACACGTCATGAGCCTCGACTCGATCCAGCACGATTGTCGAAATTATTATTTCTACGCACTTTAAATTTTAAGGATTGGCAAATGTAATCAGTAATCAGAAGCTATGTTTTTTTTTTATACTTTATTTTGTATTGTGTATTATAATGAAACATCTTTTCTTTAAAAAACTTGATACGATACTGGATCAATCCACTGGATCGTATGAATTTGTGTGGATCGATACAGTAAGATATGATCCATTGCGATCCAAAATATCGATACAAAGCACCTGGATCGAGCCTCCCTAACATGAGGAGGTTCTTCACTCTGAATCCCTAACCGGTAGCTTGGGGCTTACCACTGCGCTGCGGGCGGAGCACTGTTTTTATTGATAATGTTCCTAAACTATATTTTTATAGTATAAATTTTTTAACTGCACACCCGAAAATGCTCCAAATAGTTCTCGACGTGTATATTTCGCCAACCCGCACTAGCGTGGTGGATTAAGGCCTAAACCGTTCTCATTATCCACATGGGACAGTAATGAGCTAAGCTGCTAAGCTAAGCACTAATGCTACGTCCCTTATTTATTAAATATTCACTACACTCGTGCCCAAAATACATATTACATCATTATTTTCCACGATAAGTCAACTGTAACGTCTAATAGTAATTACATAAGCATATTGTTTACTTATCTGTTTCAAAGCGGAATCTTTATTTTCTTTTTCATTATTACGCGTTCAAGAAAATTATGAGGTAAACATTATTTATATTGAATATGGTACACACAACGCCACGTATTTATTAAGTGTCAGGAACTATTTACTTGGACTGTTTAACTGAGGTTTAACTAGATCTAAGAAAAGACAACTATAAGTCAATATTGTACCGAAGTCTGGAAAATCTTTAACGACCTTTTTAGTTTTGAACTGCCTATTTGTTAATTAAAAAAAATGTTTGCTCTTTTCTAATTCATGAACTTGCTATGTTATTTATAGATTCATTGGCGACTGCGTAATTAGCTGGAGACTCTCAGAACTATCGAGATGTTTAAAAATAGCCAAACCAATCATACTACGCGCTACACTGTGACATAAAATGTGTAAATTTTCACGGATTTTGTCGTATCTCTTTTACAAACATCGACAAAATTCATAACGCATATCTTGTCCCATTACTACGCAGTAATGGGACAGTCCCATTACTGCGTGCTAAGCCGCCAGACCCTCCACAAAATTACAACAAAAATAAACAAAACATAACAAGATACATTATTAATAGCCGCAACTCCAATACCTTTCAAACGATCGTTATTTTGAAGTCGGCTAATTGGAAAATACTTCGTTTTTGTAGCCGCAAATACAACTGGACCGGTAAAGCCAGTCTTTTGACGTCATACAGACGATTTTTACGTTTTGTTTTTATAGATTTCATAAATACGGTTACATCTTCATAAGTTTATAAATAGAATTAATTCAATTGAATAAAACCGATATTTTGTCAACATCATTTTATTAATAATCGCTGACAACATTTAATTACTTATTATAATCTAATAATAAACAAGAAGCAATTAGAAGTTAGAAGAATGTGAATCAATTTCAATGTGAATCTTAAAATCCCTTGAGCTACTAGATATGAAACATTTTGAAAATCATTTAGTCAATATCAGTTTCTGATATTGACTAAATAATTTTAGCTAATTACCATCCGCGCCGAACATACGATTTGCGAGGTTAAGCTGCACTTGCTGCAGTCAGTCCAAGGATAGGTGACCGTTTGTTACACATCGAGTCCCCTCCATGCCTCGGAGAGCACGTTAAATAGTTGCTCCCGGATATCATAAGAATACCTATGACAGTTTACGGGTAATCAGAAGTCCAATGTCTGATAACCGGTCTAACATTAGGATATCGGCATTGCCCAGAGATTGGGTTGCGGAGGTCTGATGAATACTGGTGTTCAGCCGCATATGGTACTGGAAGCTGACCTCAAGATAATGGAAAAAAGGCCAAGAGGAAGGAAGAAGTTTCTGAAAAACGTAAAATAATTACGCACTTATTTGCTCCATAGGCTAAGAAAGTGTCAGTCTACATTCTACCTAATCTAACAGAACGAATTGAGAACCTACTTGTTATAGGTATTCGATTAATAAACACATGGAATTTCCCTAAAAATTGTTGAGTCCATAAGGTACATTTTCCTTTGCTTAACCTCAGTTGAACCATGCTAAGTCAAATAAAAAACAGTGCATCATTTCTGGATAAAGAGACATGAACACATAAAGCCTCATTAGATCCAATGACTGAGGAAATATTAGCGGACTAACCACAATTAACGCTTTTGATCGTTGATACATTCTTGACGGTTAAAGAACCTTCTTTTTTACATAATACCTATATAATGAGAGATATGACTAATTTCCAAAGAGGTAGTAGCAGTGACGTAGTTTGCCCTAGACGGGCTCTAAATCAAAATTTGTTGAGAGGCCATTCTACCCGACTGTGGCGAAGCCCAAATGGAGAAAATCAAAACAAAAATCATGGTCCATGGTTGTATGTTGTATCTGGGGTGTGCTGAGTTTAACGTTTAAGAATTTAGAGTTTGGCGTACGGCCTATGTTAGCCCCAATTCTAATGCTTACCACAGTCCACAACAAACTGGTATTCAAAGTCCTCATGCCATGACCTCGAATGTTCCACCTGGATTCCAGAGTCGAACTTACTCCAATCAAGTAAGTTATCATAGTCCAGGGGATGCAATGATGAGTCCGCAACAAAGTTATGCAGGGCGGCAGGATTATCACTATCCAAGTCAAACTGAAAGACAGCATATTTATGTAAACCAACATCAGCAGCAGCAGCAACAACAACAACAACAGCAACAAATTCAACAACAGCAACAACCTAACCTAAGAGCTTGAGTGAGATTATGGGTAACATTTTACGAATTTTTGCTTTGCCCGACTCACGTCGGGCCTCTGTAGCCCGGGGACCCCGTATCATTGATATAGCTGATACGACGCTAGCTACGCCCCTGGGTAGAAGACAAGATTTTTGTATCCGACCTGTCATACCATGATGGTTTGGTATGATTTCCATCACAGCCAATTATATAATAAAAGAAGTAGTATGTCATTGACGCGCCAAAAGTAACGATTCATAAAATGTCAATTGGAAGATCTTGCAGTTAGCTATCTCTCTTTCACTCTCATACTTCCGTATCTTCGTCTTACTCATTACAGATATTAGTGAAAATAATGCAGGATTGAATTTTAAATGTCATGCTCTGTGAACGTAGCATAACTATATTATATAATATCATTGATCACAGCCATCATTTCGAGCGTACAAAGTCCAATCTCGGGCCAAAACAGAAAAAAAATTGTAACAGAAATACCAATCCGGTCATTGTTTCTGGTCAACTAAACCGAAGACCGTAAGTTACGGAGTGATAACATAACATCACGCCTTGTATTCCCCGAAGGGTTCGGCAGAGGTGTTTTTAATACACCCTCATTTCGCAAGTTATGTTTAAGTCCCATGTAATAGGTGGCGAGCCTATTGTCATTAACCGGGCACCAATCCAGACCGGCGTCTGCAACTGAGAAATTCCTCATGGAATAACCCAATAACAATTTGCCTGACCTGGGGATGGAACCCAGGACCCCATGCTCAGCAGTCGCGGTCGCGACCACTATAAACAAACAAGGCAGTTACGGAACGATATTGGAGTCGATTCTGTAGCACATTTTGACAGTACTAAACTAGACTAAACGCAACTGTCATTTTCTTTTTCTATTGAAACAGAAAGAGACAAACACCCTTAGTTTAGTTTAGTCCTGTCAAACTACGCAACAGAATTGACACCATTGACTAACAATATAACTTACCTAATCGGGGCGATGATAATTTTATCACCTTGTTTAAAACTGCCTGCAGACCAAATGAGTCTACTATCAAAACTGTTTATATTTCACAAACAAAACATATCCAAGTTGTGGTTTGGTCGCGATTTGTTCCTAATTTAGAATTCAATTTACATTTTACTGTTATAACGGCATTCTTGATTTATAGGCTGTGTTTATATTTGTCACATTTGATTCGTCCATCATTAAGCATAGGCCACACCGCCAGCTGGCGGGCGGGCGAGCTGGCGTTTTTTATACTTCGGTTCACATCGTTTGAGTCGCTAAAGTAACTATACAGGGTGTAAACGAAATCATGTAATTCCTTCAAACCTCGTGATGTACTGCTGACATAGATTAACCCTGAACGGGAGTCTTTTTTTTACAAAAAGAAAGAAAGAAAGAAAATTATTTATTCTGGACTCACACAGGCAGTTACAGAAACAAAAACAATATTTAAAAAAAAGAAAGGATAAGAATTTAGACTACCTGCACGAGGCCAAAAAGGGCCAAAAAGTAAACATGTGTGTTCTTAACGTGAGGCATCTTAGCACCCCAAGCGAATTGCGCGGCTGTCGCTCGGCGCGCGGTCAAATAACTCGGCGCGTTAAAATGCTTCACGTTAAGAACACAACATGTTTACTTCTTGTTATTTTTTTATTGAATTCAGATGTTTCCCATTCTGGATTAATCTATGTCAGCAGTACATCACAAGGTTTGAAGGAATTACATGATTTCATTTACATCCTGTATATAGGCTCGGTGAAACGTTGCTCGCTCGCCCGCCCGCCAGCTCGCGGGCGGTGTGGCCTGCGCTTTAGGTTATAATGACAGCCGAAGTTTGGTACTTGTTTCATCATGATCTAAGATATTATGGTTTATATTGTGCCTCCAGCGTTATTTTATTCCAATTTACTGGGAAGCTTTCGACTTTTACTTTGTATCAGATTCTGCATACCTATTTTTTACGATGTGAAAATATTAGAATGAAGTGTACTTGAACCACAGACTTGAACTATATTGATTCTTATATGAAAACATCAAAAGTGGGTTACATTAATTGAGACTCTTTACCTTGACCGCCAAAAGGAGTAGCTCGTGGCTATCGCGAAGATCGTTCGATAAGTAAGGTTAAACCGCGTTCGCCGCGGTCATATCTTTGATGGGTGACCATTCGTTACAAGTAGTGCCCCTTTCCTGTTCCATAGACCACATTAATCCGTTGGTTCCGGTTGTCCTACAAATACAAGCTTTTCCCGTAGTTACCTACCACGATATGCAAATGGTTGCTGATCGCAGATGCCTTGAACTCCCTAAGGTCATTTACAATTAAACCTACTTCAAGCGAATTTGAACTCCGGTCACATACTTCAAGCGGGTCGTCCGGACAAATCGTTGAACGCGATAGGCACAGTGGGTGCGCCAAAGGGTCGGTGGTCGGTGGCGCAACGTCGGATGCGCGCGCGCCGCCGCCGTCCTCACGCGGTTCGCAGAGGTCACGCCCCTCCATTCAGCCGACACAATGCAGGACCTGTGCTTGTACCGAGATTGTTTGTAAATAAACGCTCTTTAAATTGACAGTTCGATCTTGTGACTTTGTGACTATTGTCGGGAATCGTTATTGTCAGTTTTTATAGTACAAAATTCTGTATATTTTTGTGTTTTTATCCGGACTTCATCCAGGGAAGTACTACTACAGGGTGTAAACGAAATCATGTAATTCCTTCAAACCTCGTGATGTACTGCTGACATAGATTAACCCTGCAAGGAATACTTCAGGATTCAATAAAAAAAAAATACAATGATTAAACATTTGTGTTCTTAAAGTGAGGAATTTTAGCGCCCCGAGCGAATTGCGCGGTATTCAGCCACATCTGGTTCGACTGAAAGCTGACCCCAACATAGTTTGGAATAGGCTAGGCAGATGGGTAGATACCAAGGAACAGATATCTTTAAAGTCACTAGAACTAAACTCAAAATACTTCCATGATAATTATAATGCACCCACGACGATACAGGCAAAATAACTTGTGAGAGGCAACGATTTAAAAAAAATCTAGACACGATCATAAAATCGTACGTAGTATAACAATCATTAACATTTTTCACACGTAGGTATGGATTATTTGGTGTCAAACTGTCTGGTCAAAGACCAACAAGAGTATCAATAAAATTAACTTAGCTTAGCAGCTGCGAGATTTTTACCGTAATAATGATTCGTTAGTCAAAGAAAAACATCTCACAAAGAAACATTTATTTAAATTAGGAGACGAAGCAGATAATCTTCGTCCGGGGAAGTACCACCATAATTCTGCCGCCGAGCAAAATTGCTGTGTTCCGATTTGAAGAGTGGGTGCCGGTGGAATTACAAGAATAAAAATCTTTTTTTTTTTATTTCACATAAACCAATACAGGTGCTTATGAAAAGTCGAATTTAAACGCACGGTTCCAATTAGTCGTTGCCTATGGAGAAGAGCGGGCAAGAAACTCCATGGTTACTCTTTTTAAATCATATCTTTAACAATTTCAATGGATACAGTCCAATGATTTATGATAGTGAGAGAACAATGAAGTCCTGACCACAGACCAATGAGTAATGTAGTACTAAAAGACTTGAGTACAAAAATAAACAAACAAAAAAAAAATCACGGGTATTTAGCAGCTCATACTGGAAACCGTAACTGCCTCGTTGGTAGCAAACGCGACTGCTGATCGTGAGATCCTGGGTTCGATCCCCAGGTCGGGCACTGTGTTATTGGGTTTTTCCGTGTGGAATTTCTCTGTGGTCAGCAATAGGCTCGCCCCCTATTACATGGAACTTAAACAACGGTGAAATGAGAGTGTTACTATACACCTCTGCCCAACCCTTCGGGGAATACAGGCGTGATGGTATTTATGTACTGGAAACCGAGCTAAATGACGATGAGGAGGAAAATCTAAAGATACGAGTCATCAGCAAAATATTACTCTCAATGTACCTACTTCTGGCTTTAAATCACCACACATCAATACCGCTTATATGAAATTCCGCCCACACATATAGAATAAGTCCGCGAAATTCCCATTCCAGAACATTCGTGATTCAATTCATTATTGACAGTCGCCCCACCCGCATCGTACGATGCACACAAAAGAAGCATCCACATCCCTATTAGCAGCGCTAGTAATCTTCACTTCCCACGGGCACAATACGACGCTCACTTCATGCCCTAGTTTACATTGGGCCAACGTTGGTCAAATTAAAATGCCTCTGGAACTTTCGATTTGTTGGCCATTTGAGTATGTATTGTTTGGGTGCGATGATGAATAAGATTGGAACAAATCTATACTCTATACTAATATTACAAAGAGGAAAGACTTGTATTTTTATATTTTTGTATGTAACGAATAAACTTAAAAACTACTGGACCGATTTCAAAAATTCTTTTGCCGTTAGAAAGCTACATTATCACTGAGTAACATAGGCTATGGGCGGAGCCGTGAGCACACGGCTAGTAAATAATATAGAAAGAAATGGTCATGGGTGTTTTCAGGCTACATGAAGACGATAATATGTTAAAATAAGAACTATTAGATAATAACCAAGCCTACATGACATTCCTATATTTACCCAGAAACCAGGATCTAGAATCACCTAGAGTGACAATCGATATGTCTTTCGTGTTACGGTAATAAAATTCATAACAAAGAAAATATAAAGAACATCATCTTCCTGCCCTGGTCCCAAGTAACTTGGGGTCGGCGCAATATGTTTTTCTCTTCCACTCTTCCCTGTCAGCCGTCTCATTATCATTTACTCCCTTATCTTTCATATCCTCGCTCACACAATCCATCCATCTTAGGTCTCCCTCTCCCCCTCCATCCATCAACATTCATATTCATCACTCTCTTAGTCACATGTGTTTCATCCCTCCTCAGCACATGCCCATACCAAGACAAACGCTTTCCTTTCAACTTTTCTGTCACTGGTGCCACTTTCAAACTTCCTCTAATATACTTATTTCTTACTTTATCCATTCGCGTCACTCCACACATCCATCTCAACATTCTCATTCTCAAAGAAAATATAAAGAACAAAAGAGAAAATTGCAAAGGTAAAGTGTGGACTGAAAACTAAAAACAATGAGGGTTCCAGTAGTTCGGACTCCTTCATGACATCAGCTCGATGGTAATATATTATTATATGGTCATCAGAATTAAGTACATTTTTTACAAAAACAATTACAGGTGAAGCCAAGATAAAGCGTGTTTAAATAAGTAAATGAGTTTCCACATTTCCACTTCCTTAATGAGTTACCAAAGCGGGAAACAGAATAGAAAGAACTAAAGGCCGGGACAATAGTGATGATCCTAAGATAATTATGATAACCATAGAAGCTGTGTCGACACAAATAATAAGTTAGGTAAGGTTAGGTTACCTATCATCATCTTTAATTATGTCTGACAGCTGACCTACCACGTAAGAAAACAATTAACTATTTCAACCTCGACTATTATTCAATTATGCACTTCATTCATTCTTACTGAATGAACAGATTTTCTTAGCGCTCATTTTTTCCTTCCTCATAGTATTTTTTTTAAAACCAAATTCACCCTGACGTCTGCAATGTAATCGTTTGCATTCACAAATCGATAATTGCAAGCTTAATTATTATTAAACAAATATATTTTTGAAATATTGGAAAATGTTAATGTAGTACTGTACCTATATTCCTCAGTAGCAGCCCGGAGTTTGGATTTGTGCCCGATTGATGGCAATAGGCTCGCCCCCTATTACATGGAACTTAAACAACAACGAAATGAATAAATAAATACCTTTGCCCAATCCTTCGGGGAACACAAGAGTGATGTTATGATGTTAATGTAGATACAATTAAAAACTATCACGGTACTCTACTATTTAACACAGATATCGTCACGAAGTTAAGATATAATAGTTTCAATGGCTACAGAATAAACGTTAATCATTCTAGAGTTATTGGATTAATTGTAATTTGAAACGAAACAAAAAGATTTAACCCTGACTAAGTATAACTATCATCATAACAATCTTAAAATCTATAATATTACTTAAACGACTGACAAATTGAACTGAGGATTGGTGTGATTAGTCAAAGTTGCGGTTTAAAAGATGATGTAGTGACAAAAATTTAAAGGAGTATGCTTAGGTGGTTTGGTCATGTTGAGAGAATTAGTGAACGGCGATTAGAAAAGGAATTTATAAGGCGGATGTCAGTGGAAACACCGCGCCGCCGCGCCGGTAGAGGACGATCAGAAGGACATACATCGCAGTATACTCAACCGGCATGCGTGTATGACAAGATGTATGAATGTGGATGAAGCGGAAGGAGTATGTAAGGATCGTAGCATGTGGCGTTCTATAGCTCCATCCCCATCGGAAAAAGGCGTGAATTTATGTATGTATATACACGGTTAGTAGGAAAGGATGTACTAAGCCGCGGGCCACCTAAAGTATCACTGATGACTATTTTACAGCAAGTGTTACAATTTCAAAATTCGATAATTATTATTTGTATGCAAAACAAAAAAAGACATACCTGCTTTAGTTATGAATTCAGAAAATTAATTTTCCAATCCGTGACCCCAAATATGACCAAAATTGTAAAAACACCTGAAGATAGCTATGGACAGATAGATTTTAGCATATTTTTTACGAAATCTTTGAAAAGCTATTTCTCTTAAACTATCGAGTTTAGGGGAAAGCTGTAGAATAAAAGTTATCCCTTATTATGGGTACTTTAACACCCTTTCGGCTTACTTTCCGACTAACTTTATATATATAGGTATATGTACGACTGACAAATTCGAGCTAAAATTGCAGGTAATGTTTTAGTATACACAACTCTGTATGTTTCCGTTTCACATTACAATATATCTGATAATTATCTTCCTACGGGTAAAAAATACTTCTCTCGTGGTTGCACGAATTATGTGAAAATAATTCATGTCGTAGTGTAAAAACTAGCCAGTCAGTAAGGTTGGTACAAATCAACCACAAATCGTCACTTTGTCTAACTGGTTTGAAATATCTTTGTTTCATCTTACGTCTGTGGAAAATTTTCGCGGTTTGGTTTGAAGTTGATCTTTCTTAAGGCTCATTTAAACGGAGCAAGTTTCTTGAAGCAAGTCTCATGCTATCTCCGTTTTTGTCGTAGAGAAAGACAAAGGCAGAACGAATCTTGCTTCAAGAAACTATCCTCGTGTAAATCAGCCTTTACTTAGGGGGTGTACATACACACAACTAAACAGTTGTGCGATAGTTGGACGATTTCATTTTTGTATAAGAATTGGGTCGAAGTAACATGCACACTAACACGTACATCGCCGTAGACTATAGAAATGCGATTAATTGAACAACTGTTTAGTTAAACTTATGCAAGGGGCCTTATCTTTCTGTCTGTCCATCTGGCTAGACAGTTGCTTCATGCTACAAAATACGTTCTTGCATACATTTTGTACGGAGTTGAACTTCTTTCGTGATCTTCTTTCTGGACATGATCGTACGATGTCGCGCCATGTTACATCACAGTTGCTTCCTGTTACAAAATACTATTGTGCATGCATTTTGCGTCGACGGCACTCAATTCCCTGTCAACAGTGACTTTGAACTTGCTGAAATTTAACATTATTTAAGTGACTGGGCACGGACATGACGCGTGCGGGACGTACTTAATTATATTTATGGACAGTTTAAGCTAAAGAAAACGAAAACAGCTTTTTTTTGCCTAGCTTTTTCCCAATTTTGTTGGAGTCAGCTCCCAGTCTAACCAGATGCTGCTGAATACCAGTATTTTACACGGAGCGACTGCCATCAGACCTCCGCAACCCAGTTACTGGGCAATGCCGATATCCGGAGGTTAGACCGGACTTTCGGGCTTCTGGATTAATGACTATCATAGGTATTCGTATGACACCCGGGACCGACGGTTTAACGTACTCTCTGTGGCACGGAGGGGTCTCGATGTGTAACGAACGGTCACCCATCCACGGGCTAACTGCGGCAAGCGTTGCAATTGTATGATTCGCGCGGTCGTTACTAAGCCATGAGCCCCTTAAAACAGTTTACCAAATTAATTTAAAAGAGTACCTACTTGCCTATTAATAATTGCTTTCTAATAAGATACTGTTTAAATCAATGACATAATTCTCTGAATCAATATGTATTGTGTTATTCAAAATATAAATTAAACAGTCAAATACAATACAGACGTAATTGTCATCCATTCGTCTGAAATTAAAAAAACATGTGTGAACAATGTAGATATTCTAAAATTGGCAAAACATCCTATAATAACTATGACAACACAGCTGTTGCCGAATTTATAGCTTACTAGCGACCCGCTGCGGCTTCGCACGGGTGCAATGTAGATACTAATGTGGGGCAATAAACCTTCCTCTTGAATCACTCTATCTATTGCTGAAAACTGCATTAAAATGTGTAGCGTAGTTTAAAAGATCTAAGCGTACAGACAACGGGAGCGACTTTGTTTTATACTGTGTAAAGATATCAATAATAAGGGCGCTTACACATTGTGGCATGATACGGAAATACAATACGATAACATGAGATCACCAGCACAGAAAAATTGTTACGGAAAACGTAGTTCATCTGTGTCAAGATCATGATCATTTAAGTCTCTACAGCCGTAGGAGAGCCTTGACCTAGTCAAATGGGTTTTTATTGGAGTCTATGGTACTAAGTAATTTGATGTGATTTTTTGAAGCTGCTTTTTATTTTCCAACGACACGTGTGGCGACACCTACCACGCCTCATGTGAACTACGTAGCATGACGATAATCTAGCAGTCTACAGCGGCAATTAATAAGAACTCCCAAAAATGAAGTCACAAATCCTGCATCGCAATATCAAGATTTGACCCGCAGATAGTATATAATATACAGCTTCCCAACATCAACCGTTGGCAGTAGTCCACCAGACATAAGACCCGCCTGGTTGGAGGATCCTCCATTTTCGTTGGAGGAGCACCATACCTCGTTCCTCCAGACAGGTAATATTTGTTCGACCCCGGCAAACTGGTGCCAACATACGTGAAAAATAAAAATGTCTTCAAACAATTTCATATTAAGTATTTCCCGTTTGACGATGATATTCTATCGTAATGTGTGCTGTTACTCTAATGTGTCGTACAAAATCGTAAAAATACAGAATAACGTAACATCACGCTTGTATTCCCGGTAGGGTTGGGCAGAGGTGTATAGGAACACTCTCATTTCGCCGTTACGTCTAAGTCCCATGTATTAGTGGGCGAGCCATTTGCTATCAACCGACCACAAGTCCAAACTCCGGGTTACTTCTGAGGAATTCCACACGGAAGAACCTAATAACACTTTGCCCGACCTGGGGTTCGAACCCAGGATATCACGATCAGCAGTCGCGCTTACCACCACAAAACCAACGGGGCAGTTAAAAGCGCATAATATTTCATGTAATTAAGCTTTATTTAGTATCACAGAAAAGTATTTCATGGAGATCACGATTGCGGAAAATGGCACAAGGAGGAGGAAGCTTTATTTTCCACCACTAATATTTGCTACACCAGTAACATAATAATAATAATATAATTTAAGTTATTTATTCGGATAACAAGCAATCCATTGTGTTAGGTAGTAAAAATACCTTATGGCTAATGTTAGTATAAATTGAAATGAATATAATAATGACAATAATAAATTCTATATAAATTAAAATAAAATTCTAATTATAATATAATTCCATAATTAATTTCAATATACAGCATTCCTTATAGGTACCAGGTTCACACGATTCGATTCTAGTTGATCAACTGCCAAATCGCATGCGATTTGAACCGTCTGAACACACTCAATCAAATTGAATCAATTTGAAGGAACAAAACGTTTCAAGTTTAGTTGATCAACAAATGTTGATCAACTAAAATCGAACCGTGTGTATCCGCTTTTACGGACGAGACACAAGCAAGTAATAAATTTTCTTAACCGATCATCGTCCCCACAAAATGCCTTAAAATGGGACAATAAACATTCCACAGAACAGTTAAAAGAAAAAAATCTCAGCCACCATTAACACCAGTCTGGTGTTAAAATTGAGGCTCAGCATTGACGTCATCATCTGTTCTTCTACCATAAGGCGACGTCCGATGAACCGGACATTGATTCCATTCACGGAAAATTTTTCATCCGCTATGGAGTCTAAAGATGTTATGACGTTTTTATAGCGATAAATGGTTATAATTGAACGATAATTTATAATGCCGCAAAGAGATTGTCGTCAGTTTACTCCATTAGGACGCATTTACATAAAATTTGCGATAATACACTGCCATTTGTGGTTTCAATAATATTGTATACCAAGCTTTATTTTCAGGTTACTATTTCCTTATGAACTATTAATTGTATGGAAAATTATATAAGTATTTTCTTTTGGTCAATTAATAACTAAACTTTGTAAATTCAACAACATGTGCGCTATGCCAGGTTGATAGCAATAGGCTGGCCCCCTAATACATAGGACTTGAACTTAAAAATGTGGGTGTTAGTATACACCTCTGCGCAACCCTTCAGGAAATACAGGCGTGATGTTATGTGTTATTATGTGAAAGTAGTAGTAGGTACATGTTACCGCTAAAGCAATTTTTTGTGTTATTATTATCTATTCTGTGTTTACGGTTATATTCTTTTTACTCAGCAAATATTTGTTGTTTATAAACAAACAAGATTCTAGTTTATTTTTTATGCCAACATAAGTAACTACTTATAAAAAATAAAAGTTATTTAATGGTAATTCCTGTTTTAATAATATATGCAGTTGTCATCATAATGTTTTATTTTTTGCAATATTATTAAAAATCATATCATCATATTTTATACTTATTCCTCTACTTAAATATTTTAATATAACGTAAACAAACAGCATAAAGGATGACTACTGACAAATTACTACAATTATTTTGTGTAGGTCAGGGTAAGAAAATATATTATGACCATCAAATATTATCAAACTTTTAAAGCGCATGAACAGACCGCGGCCCGCGGACCGCATGCGGCCCTTCGTCTATACAAGGTTAGTCGGAAAGGGGGTACTAAGCCGAAAGGGTGTTAAAGTACCCATAATAATGAATAACTTTTGTTCTACAACTTTCCCTAAAAGTCAATAGTTTAAGAGAAATAGCTGTTCAAAGATTTCATAAAAAATACGCTAAATTCTATCTATCCTCAGCTATGATCAGCTGTGTTTACATCTCAGGTCATATTTGGGGTCACGGATTAGAAGCTTCATTTTCTGAATTCGTAACTTAAGCAGGGATGAAGAATTTAAAAAAAAACTAAAATAAAAATGATTTTTCAAGGAATTTGTTTTTGGCGAATTTTGAAATTTTTAAACGTCCATCAGTGATACATTAAGTGGCCTGCGGCTTAGTACCCCCTTTCCGACTAACCTTGTATACGTGCGGCCCGCCCGCGAATTAAACTCTTATGCGTTCATATGAAAATACTGCAATATTTTAACAATAGGTGCCAACTTAAGATCACTGAATAAGTGTTTTTTTTTTTAAATGCCCTGTCTCCGTTTTTTTCATTAAACTTTATTTCATATTTTTTGGTTGTGTTTAATTATGTTGACCCGCTTTTAGCTCATAGTCTACCCGAGTGGCTCTTAGTCCTAATATTTCTGTGCATCCCTGCCGTAAAGGTTCACAGTTAATCTTAACCTCTAACATAAACCACCAGGTACAAAAACCAGTCAAGGAAAACAGTACCTAAAATATGGAAGATATCACACACAATATTATCTTCTTACTCTTGATTCGTTAGTCGACTTGTTCGCCTATTGGGTAGGGTAGTAATTGAGGTATTGTCCCCAGCTATGTATAGACCAGGCCCTCTCTATCCTGATCTCTCTCTATACCGAAGCCGCAATAGAAGCGTCCTCTTATGTGTTATCGGACATTAATGGATCAGTAATCAGTTTACCACGTATCCTATTTGTTGCAGAAACAATGACGCATCTTGAAACGTCACATCGAATAAAATCCATCCATCTCTGTCTTTCATTGATCGTTAGTAACAACTCTAAGGTAGATTTTCAAAAACACAAGCACACCATAAATTACTGTTTTCGTTGGAAGTTCATGGCAATTACATTATGGAGTAAGTATATGAACATTACGTCACTAATTAAGTAGTAATTTTTTAACAACCACACAACAGTAATTTCGTACACATGACTGTATATTGTTCCGTGAATTCGACATTGGCTAACAAATAATTTGCTTTACAGTGAAAATCGCTGCTCAAATATGTATAACGAAATAAAAAGAAAATCTAAGTAGTTATCGCACTGTAGTCAAAACAGTTTCTCGAACGAAATCAGAACAAAATATACAAAAGAAAATTTAAGTTAAATACACCTTACTTTTTTCTATAGCTTATCAGTCTCTTCTTCTTCCTAGCCTTTTCCCAATTATCTTGGGGTCAGCTTCCAGTCTAACCAGATGCGGCTGAATATCAGTATTTTACACGGAGCGACTGCCATCAGACCTCCGCAACCCAGTTACTGGGCAATGCCGATATCCTAAGTTTGGACCGGTAGTAGTATCTATAGCTTATCAGTAATGTGCAGCAATGGCAATTCTTCTTCTTTTCGTGTGGTTAGTGACTAATCTGGTGTCAGAGTGTATGCCGCCTATGGGCCTCTGACTTGGCTTCACATGCCGTTGAGAAATATCT
The DNA here is from genome assembly GCA_910594945.2 of Amphipyra berbera. Lineage (NCBI taxonomy): Eukaryota > Metazoa > Arthropoda > Insecta > Lepidoptera > Noctuidae > Amphipyra > Amphipyra berbera. The sequence goes on along the minus strand of OU343122.1, from coordinate 7,320,868 downwards.
CTCAGGCATGCCGGTTTGCTCACGATGTTTTCCTTTACCGTTTTTAAGCAAGTGATAATTATACAATACGCACATGAATCCCAAAAGTCCGAGGTGCGTGCCTTGGGTTCGAACTCGAACCTATAACTTGGCAGTCTGACGGTCACACCACTAGGCTATCACTGCTATAATGAAACCTATTTAACATCTGATAGTAAATCTCTACCTGTTCTGTTCTGCCTAGGCTTTTCCCAACTATGTTGGGGTCAGCTTCCAGTCTAACCAGATGCGGCTGAATACCAGTATTTTACACGGAGCGACTACCATCAGACCTCCGCAACCCAGTTACTGGGAATACGCCGATATCCTAAGGTTAGACCGGCCGTCAGACTTTCGGGCTTCTGATTTCCCGTAACGACTGTCATAGGTATTCGTATGACACCCGGGACCGACTATTTAACGTGCTCTCCGAGACACGGAGTCTCGATGTGTAACGAACGGTCACCTAACCCCAGACTGACCGCGGCAAGCACAGCTTAACCTCGCAAATCATATCATCCACGCGGTTGGCAATTAGTCATGAGCCCGCATGAGTAAATTTCTATCTACCAATAAAAATTGTTAACACTGTCTGCAAGTTCTATAGACAAGTAGTTTACACATAAGTAAAGCATGCAACAGTTACAAAACCGACGATTGAGTAAAAAATAACATTCGCCTTACATAACTGCTGTCATCTCTCCAAATGTATCGTAAAGAATAGAAACTCGTCAGATACCTACTCTCGGTACATACAATACCGGTCCACATTAGCCTACAAGCCTACATACCCGATTGCAAGTTGTTTCTCGGCCACTTAATTGTTCTCTCCATCTATTTACTTTTAATATGCATTAAAAAGGAAAAGTAGTTTAAGTAGGTATACAATTATGATAGGTAGGTACAATCGACAAATCGGTCACCTTTCCACCTTATAGTTGCTTTTTCTTTACACTGATTCTTTGAAGAAACCCTAACCCTATGGTCCTTTGTTTTTATTCACCAATAGAAAGTCGACTGCTGAGTCCTGGGTTCGATCCCCAGGTCGGGCAAAGTGTTATTGGGTTTTTCCATTAGGAATTTCTCAGTAGATGGTAATAGGCTCGCCCCTACTGAAATACAACTGGCGAAACGAGGGTGTATAAAAAAAATCACCTGTGCCAAATCCTTCGGAGAATACAAGGCGTATTGTTATGTTAAAAAGTAATGTAAGTAGATATAAAATTAGGTACGTACAATTGACAAATCGGACATCTTTCCACCTTAAAGTCGCTTTTTATATACACTGATTCTTTGAAGAAACCCTAAACCTACGGCCCTTTGTTTTCGTCCACCAATAGAAAGTCGGAACGGCACAAAATTCATTCTTCATTTTATTCTTATCATAAAAACGATATTCTATGAACTAAAATCCTTTAACTTTAACGCAACACCTGCCAGTTATCTATCTATTATATAAAAATGAATCCCTATTTCCCTTGGTCATAACTTGAGAACGACTTTACCGATTGAGGTCATATTTACACAATATATTTGTTTTGTCGAGATGATGGTTCGTAGCTATGCTGGGATCCGATCGGTGGCGCTGTAGCCAAATTATTTACGCGGCACAGCCGCGGGAGAACAGCTAGTAAACAATAAAGTTGTCCACATGTTTAGACAAAAACCAATAAAGAGTGGGGGCTTGTACAATTGTAGCTTGCAAGCAAAATTGTTTCGAAACTGAAAAGACCTGACGTTTGTCGATAGTACATCTTTAGGTAGGCTCGTGGATAATTAACAACCGCGCCGATCATACGATCTGCGAGGTTAAGCTGCGCTTGCCGCGGTCAGTTCGTAGATGGATGACCGTTCGTGACCTCCGTGCCTCGGAAAGCACGCTAAACCGTCGGTCCCGAGTGTCATAAAAATACCTATGGCAGTCGTTACGGGTAGTCAGAAGCCCGCAAGTCTGACAAACGGTCTAACCTTCAGATATTGGCATTGCCCAGTAACTGGCTTGCGGAGGTCTGATGGCAGTCGCTCCGAGTAAAATACAGGTATTCAGCCGCATCTGGTTAGACTGGAAGCTGACCCCAACATAGTTGTGAAAAGGCTAGGAGGATGAGAGAGATAGGTTACATACATATTTGTGGTTATCACGACGTCACACAAAATTTACTTATCAATTACATACAGACATACATACATACATAAACTCACGCCTTTTTCCCATGGGGGTAGGCAGAAACTATAGAACGCCACATGCTACGACTCTTACATACCCCTTTCGCTTCATCCACATTCATACATCTTGTCATACACGCACGCCGGTTGAGAGTACTACGCACCTGACCTTTGTGAAGAACATCACCAATAACATCGATGTATGTCCTTCTAGGACGTCCTCTACCGGCGTTCCCATTAACATCCGCCTTATAAATTTCTTTTGTTAATCGCCGTTCACTCATTCTCTCAACATGACCAAACCACCTAAGCATACTTATCAATTAATTCCAATTAATGTTTTTGTGGCTATGCGTAACGACAGAAAATGCTTTGTCATTGCAAAATTAGGTATCCTATTATAAATATGCATGAACTTTTCTATAATATTCATTCACAAGATCGAAGACTTTAGAAGAAATTACCCATCATAAATCAAAAAAATCTATGCTATTATACAGTCTTCTAAAATGAACAGTTTTCTTTTTAGATAGGTAATAAAAAAGGAAGAATAATAACTATTTGCTCTTACTTGCTCCGTAGCTTTTCAATATTCATTGATGGTTTATATATTGATATACATACAAATATACGTATAACTGTTGGAGTATCGGATAGCAAATATTTATAAATAGACTACGTCAGAAAACAAAGAGTAGTGAGTACACCAGAGCGCTCATTGAATACACGTTTCTCCAATGAATCCCACTCCCCGAATGTTTGAGAGATTCATTGGATATTTGCCGATGTCTGGGATATACTTGCCATTGAAGACTGTCGCTACAATACACAGAGTGTTTTTAAAGATGTATTCGTTCACACATTATCACTTCATTTGCTCATTCCTCAACGTAAGAACATCCTTCTTTAAAAAAATACTCGCAATGTACGTTAATTCATACCTACGTACGTATTTACGCAAGCAAACATTTAGTTTAGCATATGAGTATGTAAGTAGGCAGGTACAAAGTGATTTACTTACGAGCGAAGTCCAAAAGGTAGATTAGTTTCAAAACAAATATACTTATTTGCATATTTTACATACACAACAAAGCGGGTCGAAGAAGGTTAGAATTACCTTTGAATAGCTAAACTCGGTTAAATTTTAATGACATGACAGGCCATTTCCTAGTCTCTATAAAAATCAAGTACTCACACACACATTGTTACATATTTCGCAAGCCCACTATTTAATGTAATTTTTTTTAAATTAATTTAAGGCTGAGTATTAGGTTAATTGTGCCTATGTATTCCACTCAAAACTTTCTCGTTGCGATATATTTGTCTAAAAAAAAATAACCTTTCAACGACTTAAAAAAATGTATTATAACGTTCTCCGTAAAAGTTTAGCAAACATAAGATGACTACCCAAACTGAAAGTTATCTCGCTCTTTGAGATACGTGTTTTATTTAGTTACCACTCATGGTTCAAGGGATCTGTATTCTGTAAATTGTACATGATCCTCTTGGCATCTTTAAACCAGGACAAGTAATTCGACAACACCGCTAAAGTACGATGCGAGTTCAGGCTATTTTTAACCGACTTCCAAAAAAGGAGGAGGTTCTCAATTGGTCTGTATGTTTTTTTTTAAGGTTTGTTACCTCATAACTCCGCCATTTATAAACCGATTTAGATAATATTTTTTTTTTATTTGAAAGGATATACTTCCAGATTGGTCCCATTTAAATTTGGTGAAGATCTGATGAAGAACTTCGGAGATAGACAATAGAACTCCTCAATGACGAACAGTACGCATAATGTGATGATGTGATTATGTTACGAGCAGCGTCTTTAGTAGGTCCAACCATATTTTAATTAAGGTCACTAAAACGAAAAAAATAAAAAACATTTTAACAAAAATAAAACCGACTTCAAAAAAACCGATGAAAAGAATAAAATAATTACCATATTATAAAATTAACAGTTTCAGAAGTCGGTGCCTTCAATTTGGTTCAGCGTGGATTAGCACCGACGTCTAAAACTGTTAATTTTATAATATGGTAATTATTTTATTCTTTTCATCGGTTTTTTTTAAGTCGGTTTTATTTTTGTTAAAATGTTTTTTATTAAGACACTTCTGGTAGTCCGTAAAACCTATACGCTTAATAGAAACCTGCTCGGACGCTCACTTGACGTCCCCAATCCGGGGAAACCTTTATGGACGGCACTCCAGTCAAAGTAACCTAAGATTCTCTTTGACCCTAATCGAGTGATCTGTGATATTATGGCCAATAGCTTCTGGGAATCTCGCATAGTCCAGATTTATCGTGACAAGTACTAATCATAACTAAACGTGAACAAAACTTTACTACCTACCTTGTGTGTCTATCTAATGAGCACATCAATCAGAAAAATAACCCAAGTCATCATCAGTATACTCTTTTCCAACTCGGTTCAAACTGCTCTCCGAGGCACGGTCACGTCGAATGGCACCCATCCATGGACTGACGAACCAACCGAACCTAGATGTAGTAATATAATAACACAATGGTTATCATTTTGGGACCCAGTGCATAATATCATCAAGTAGGTACATTGGGTCACCCGTGCGATGGCGGCGGCGCAACGAGTATTCACAAGGAGGGTTGATGTCAGGCAGGCGGCCGGTCATAAAACAATAAGCCAAACCCTCTAACAACATGGATTTATGAAATACATGTTATGCCGACCCCACCTAGTGTGGGATAAGGGCAGGAAGAAGAAGAAGAATGGTCATAAAGAATACAAGTTAATACACACTGAACTGTTCAATAAACTTTAACAGCATAGTTAACAAATAGGCGGTCTAGGTGACTACCTTGTCTTGCCTTTCTGGTGCCAACCGGACTCCGGAACACGACGCAACTTTAATTATTTCCGCACTTCCTCGCATATTAACATACTTTTCGTAATTTATTTTATTTCTATATTTAGATTTTTCACTCGCAACTCGTTTTATGTATAGCATCAATATTAAGTTCTTCCTGAATGACGGATAACTGAGTGGAGGGCTTGGCGAATGTCAAGGTCGTGACCGAGGCAACTATAGTATGTGTCGAGGGTATATCAATTACAATGGAGACTGAAGTATCTATGGAACATATGTAGCTGTATGTCGTACGTACGTACAACATTGGAATTTCTGAGACACTGACAATGTAGAACATTAAATTTCTTCAAAATGTGTCGATTAACACTAACATGTATATATGTATAGATAGGTGACCGTTTACTAAATTGACCAAAATTAAGTGGTAAGTACTCAAAATTTTATAAATAAATTAACTAAGTAAGTAGGTATGTGAAACTAAATGAATGAATATAAAAAAATGGTAGATAGGTATTCTTTATTTAAAAAAAGGCTGTAAGTAAGTATGTACCTATTGCTTAAAAATAAGATTGTAGTACTTAATTATAAAATTTTGCGGGGCCATGTGCAGCGATACAAGTAGGTAACACTCATGCACTTTCTAGAAAAATTCTATAATTTTTATTACAAACTATATTAAAATACATATTTCAAATAAATTACATATCAATAGACCACAAACCATAACATAATATCACACCTTGTTTTCCCCGAAGGGTACGGCAGAGATGTTTTTAGTACACCCTCGTTTCGCCAGTTATGTTTGTCTCATGTAATAGGGGGCGAGCCTATTGCCATTAACCGGGCACAAATCCAGACTCCGGGCTGCTACTGAGAAATTCCTAATGGAAAAACCTAATAACACTTTGCCCGACCTGAGGATCGAACCAGGACCCCATGCTTAGCAGTCGCGCTTGTGACCACTAGACCAACGAGGCAGTTGCGCATTAATTCATTAAAATAATGTACATTATTCGATAGATTATTTCATTTATTTGTCTAAAACTTAAACGTGAGTGAAATATTTCGAATGTTTTTGAAGAGTGACAATGTTTTAAATGTTATTTTAAATATGGTCGCTCGGACAGAACCCCTCTTGCTGGCTACCTACGTGTATAGTTAAATAGGTCAGGAAAGTGAACTAGAGCGATGGATCAGTAACTAGCGTCACCAACCCTCCTAACATCTGCCGGCGCCCAAAGTTCAATAAAAATCTCTTGGAATTTGAAACGCGTATAATCATAATAGGTACGTAAGTGCGAAACGATTTCGCTCAACAATGGCGCTTACTAATGCTTACTTAACTCAAATCCCGACCCTATAATAGAATTAATTCCGCCATAGCATCGAACTCACAGGATAGCTTCATAATATCTTATCTTGGAATCAAATCAATAAAATCTTGACTGAACTTATTCTCCCATTTGTATGTTGTGCTGTAGATTAAATATAGCTTTTTGGACACTATTACCTATCGGGGATGTAACTCAGTGGTAGAGTGTCTGCTTCGCATGCTGAAAGTCCTGGGTTCAAATCCCAGCATCTCCAAATCCTCTTTTTGCGAACGTGTTCTGATAAATTTTTTTTATTCATGCTGTTGATTTATTTGAACAAGTAGGTATAACTATTATGTATATAGAATTTTTTTACTTTGAGAGAAATCAAATATCATAACGGTGAAAAAAACTACTCTTCCTTCTTGAAAAGGAATCGTCTTTTAATCTACCTCCCGGAAAAACATTGAGCCATAAAATAAATGCGTATTGTTTAGTATCTACTTAATTATAACAATTTCTCATAGTTCAATCGTATTTATAGGTCAACGACCTACATTATTATTGAATTAGCTACAACTACGATCATCCTTTGTATTTATGTTTGCACAAACACATAACACTTGAACGTTAATTGCAGATGATTTATTATTGCCGCAAAGATCATTATTTTATATAGAAAATTGCATCATTTTCAATAACAGCCTCCATGAACATAGCGTTTGTTACATACTACTTGCGCCATCTATCATATTGTATAGGCGTTGTACTTCTGTCATACTTTGAAAACAGCGCCATCTATGAGAATATTATACAATCTAGTTTGTACATCAAGCTTTACTGAAGGGAGGAATAGGAATGGGAATTAAACAATTTTTCCCTGATAATAAATAATTTATGATTAGGTAAAACATTATTATATTTGGAACTATGCATCAAACAGGTAGATTCAGAAGAATCTAATAAGACGAAATGAATAAATGAAACCATTTTCTTCGAATAATATTTTAATGAAAATTCAACTAAACGTATAAATCTTATTTATACTTACAATAAACAAGTAAAGTGGATAAATATTTACATTTAGCTGGGGGGAGGGTCGCACGTATTGCGTATCCCCCCAAAATTGCACTAACAAAAATATGGAAGCCCATATAGACTTCCTTCTCCCTCGGTTGCTGGTTGAGACTTATAAATATGTATGGCTCAAGGAAATCTCACGGTGTTTCTATTATAATAATAAATAGAAATGATTGTTATCTCTGAGAAACCGAAAACGTTTAAAATAAAAACGATTGGTATTCAATTAATTATTTCCTAAATCAGGTAACACGTTTAGGTAACTAAGTAGATACAATTTTCCTAAAAAGTCTTAATATTCCTTCTCTCTTTTAACTCTACGCATTTTTAGGAAATCACGCTATATTTCTTATATAAAACAGGCACTGACCTCCATGTTATTAATCGAAAATCTGTTAAAAACTGGCTAAATCAACCGCTCATCACTTGGTATGAATAGCAATAAAATTAACAAATTCTTTAATGGAAGACATTAGACCAGAACTTATTTATAAAAAATCTTTACACTTACAAGAACTGGCTAACACTTCAACTGCTTAGTCCAAATATGGACAAAGATTAAGTACTTATAATAACCCAGTTTTGAGGGTTTGCTATCATCGAAAACGACGACATGAACAAGTGATCACCTCACCCAGCAACCGAACGAACACAGTATAACGAGTAAACATTGTATAAGTTTAATTATTATAAGATATAATAACGCAGTCTTAGTACGCCGTGGCCACTGGTCGCCCTTACCCTAGTGAGACCGCTCTAGTCTAAACTACGGCGCTACTCGATACATACGCTACCCATAGAGTGAAAAATAAATGGAGTGCTAATCCACGAACAACGCGCTCGATGAAAGCAGAACCACTGTATTCAGCATGCGACAACGGCCCATTAATGACCGATTCCTAAAAACCTAAACGAAACGTATTCCTTACCAATGGTAGCAGTTTTTATTGCCAAATTGAGCATATAAAAAGACTAATAAGCTAATTGTACCTGTTTATAGGATCTACCATGCAAAGCTTTTCTTTGTTTCATTATTGGTAAAGATACAAGAGTCTCAATTTTAACCAATCACGCTTCGTAAATTATAGAAATCGGCAATAAAAGGTACCATACAAATGTTGTCTTGAATTTTATTTCACCGTTACAGTTATGTTAGTTAAACTTGAACTATATGTCTTTTAACGCGACATCGCTCTTCCAATGACAATGATTACTTCCCACCGAGGCCGATGCAAAGATAGCAATTGTCTGAATTTTGGAGAAGTACGCGTATAGCACTCCATTTATCTTCTTCATCATGTCGCTAGGTCGCTACCCCAGAACGTCTAACCTGTATTTGCGACCGTCGTTGTAGCAATACTGAGATGTGGCACTAATCGTTAATATTGCTTATTCTTATGAACATTTGGAAAACATTGATCCCGAGCCTGAAATAGGAACAGTAGTGATGTTCCCTGAAGTCATTAAACAAGAAATAGACTCCCTATAAAAGGAGGTAAAGGTTCCAAATACACAAGCTTAGATACAAAATCTACATCCGGGTTTAAAATGAGTTATTGTGATTTTTTGCATTGTAAAATGCTGAGATGGTTTTGTTCAGGTCCTTACGTTTTTCAAGTGTTCAGGAATTCAGTAGAGCTACAAGTCGACGTCGATTACCATCTAATCTAAGTACTACTAATAAAATGACGCTACAAGTATTATGGAAGATAATGAAAGTGGCCTCGCCTACACGGAAATAACAACGCTACACTAACTAACCGATAGGCTAACTGACTAGAACTTATGGAGGGACTAGAGAAAAGGAGTATTTGGAAGAACTACTTGCCGTTCACGCGACTAACAACTAATGGCTCTAGTACAGATTGCTCATTCATGACATACATTGCCAGATTAGCATAATCCAAGCATATCCCAATGTTGGCATCGGCTTCCATTCTAAAAGATGCAGCTGAATATGAATATATACAATTCAGCTTATTTGAGACGGAGTGTCATCTGACCGACACAATCCAACTCGTGGAATACTGCGATACTTTAAGGTTAAGACCGATTTTCAAATTGTTGAGTTTCTGATTATAGATATTAGCACAATGTTGGAAGCCGGAATACAAAAGGTCACAAATATGGCACACTGACGTACATCAAAGGATAATTAAACTACTGTCAATGCTCATATTGTTTTGAGAATCATTGTCAACTGTAAAAAAAGCCATTGACGTCAACGTTTGATTAGCATTTCAATCCATTGCGCACTAGAGCCGTAAACACGAAATAATTGACAAATGTAAACAAATATAAAACCTTATATAAAAAATACGTAAGCAGTTGACATCTAGGGGTGACAAACAATATACGAAGCAGCAAAAAACGAACGCTTATGATTCTGATCTACCGGAATTGTGTTTTAGCAGACTTTCAGTAAACAACAGTTTAAGAAACATTACGTAAGTAGGTATATGTTGGATACAAAATGAGACCTTTTTAACAAACATTAAGTATAAAAACCTGTCAACAAACAATAGATATAATAATTTAAAGTACAATGTATACTATAATGTCGAAATCGCTCTGCTCTCGACACGTCTGTGGATATAATTTGTTAGGGTCTTATAAATTTTAATGATATCGAGGGTGAATAGAAAATTGGAAGCACTTACTCTAAGCATTACCAATCGCTCTTATAAGAGTTTAAGAGCATTTTTAGCATTAAGGAAACTCCCGTTGTTTGTCCTATTTGTAGCGGCAGTTTTATATTTAATCTATTATTTCTTTTAATTCCATTAATTAAAACAATATTACAATAGGAATAAGTAGGGTAGATCGCTTATGAGCTTTAACTGAATGGCAATTATTGATAGTAAGTCATCAGGCCGAAAAAGTGCTAAGAAGATACATAGATAGATAGATATACTTTATTGCACACTAAAACAAATAAAAGAGAAGATTAGAAGAAAGCAGTACTCTTGTACTCTACATTCCTATTATTGTCATTCATAACATTTTATAGAAACCAGAACGCATTAAGAGCTTTGCGATATAAGCACTGAACAATCAATCAAATATAATAAATTCTTTCAAAAAAAATCTTGGCATCGTCTTGCGTGAATCGGCATTGACTACTTGATATCTAAAGAGGTCTAATACCTCGAATGCGGGACGGGAAGGGGACAGTTTGGCGGCTATAGGGAGTCCAGGCGCGTCCGCTGCACCGCGAGCAGAGCCGACTGTTGCTGCAGACTCTTGCGAAGACCTTCCAAAGTCTGCAGGACCTGGTAACAAAAATAGTTTCGTGATTTAGGATAGAATAGGACTATCCTAGACAAGGCGTTATCTAGGTTTGTATAACGAGATATTTTTCGCCTGTTACCGTTTGCTGCTGGACACAGGACGCTCCCAAAACCCCGGTCACCAAACAAAATTTGTGGCTTGGTGACTGACTGCAAAGAAAGCTCTTGCATACCAGTAACTCTGCTGCCTACCCGCTGCTGTCAACGGTCTCAAATAGTCAGCTCTCTCCTATACATTGCAATTCAAGATATACCTGAAATGATCTTCAATTACGTTTGAACTTCGATCTGGTGCTTAAAATCTGGTGTGGTGTATGTATCCTTACAATAAGAGAAAGTGACAGAAACATTCAGTTAACATGAGCAAGAAAAACAAAAAATTATGTCCATTTAATTTCATACATGCATGGAAAGACTAACCTCATCCCGAGCGTAAGCCTTCCTCTTGGGGGGCTCGGAGTGGGGTCTGTCGGTGGGTGAGAGAGGGGTCACGCGTCGGGCCACGGGGGGCGGCGGCGGGGCGGCCAGGGGGGACCGCCGGGCGACGGGGGACAACCGGCGCGGGGGCTCCGGGGAGTTTGCACGCATGAAGTTCGTGATATGCGTGCGCTCTGGACTTCTACGGGGGGCTTCCACCTGACAAAAAGGTTTTGGCAACATTAAACTAATATAACGATGCTAGACAAGACAAAATAAACATTAACGATGATTCAATTAAAATTGATTGGGAACAGGTGCGGGCTATCGACCTGACACAACTATATCGTGTAACGCGATAGTACAAAATACATAATACAGGCATTTATTGTCCTTCATGCACCTCACGTCTTGGGCTTAAATTCTAAGGAGATATGCAATGCTGTATTAGGACTCCATTTGTTTACTAATCCGTGGTTCGATTAGAGAATAACCCTTACCCGTGCCAGCGGCACTGACACAACTTTTGCTTTATTTTATGTCGAAGTACCAAACCTGGGATTAAAGTGAAATATATTGAAGAAAAACATTGCTATTAGCAGCTTTGGTTGTTTTCTAGAACAATGTCCTATGTTGCGATTCGTTTGTTGGTGATGGATAGATAAATAAGAATACTATATTTTATAACATGCGGTATAAATAAATCAACTTCATGAATGCCAGGAAGGTAAAGTTTCAAAAGAAAAAGAAAACGCTTTTTTTGTAGTAAACGTTTAGGATTACTTCTGTATCGCGGGTGCTTTAACAGATACAAATTTCACATGCACAAACACCCAGACCAGGAACAACTATCCATACAAATATATTTTGTTCCATGCGGAAATCGAACCTGCGACCCGTAGCGCAAAAGCCAATCGCTCAGCTACTGTACCAAAAATGTAATAGTCATTTCTTCACTTTTTTTCTTTTTTTCCCTAGACATTCAGTAAAGCCTCAACTACGAATATTCCGCCTCTCTGATGAGCTCCCTGTACTTGCTACCAGCTAAGCTGTGTAAGTGTATGTGTGTGTGTGTGTGAAGGTGAGGGTTTGTGTGTGTGTGTGTGTGTGTGTGACTAACAGTCTCACCTCTGTGGCCCTTAGCTCCCTAACTCTCAGGTTGTGTGGCGGTTCAAGCGGTGCGCGTGACACGGTGACGAGTAACTTCTCCGCCTCCCTAATGAGCTCCCTGTACTTCCTCTCAGCCTCTCTGTCAGCTTCTTGTAAAGGATCCCTCTCGCGGACGGGAGGGGCTGAAGGGGCGTGGTTGCGACGACGCATCCGAGGTGGCGTCGCTCCTGGAAAAAGGACAGATGAATCAAACTAGGTATGCTATTATTTGAGTATTATATAAAATTACGAATCTTAAATAAAGAATGGATCTTCTGAAAGAATTTCTGTACATGATAACATCAACATTTTTGTCCCTTTGCTTTCGTCTATTATGCAACTCAGCGCGGTGTTGTCCAGTCAGAGTCACCTTCATCTTCATTGTCTAGACCAGTGATAGCCAAAGTAGTCTATATCGACTCCCAGGGGTCAACGACGATCTACAAAGGGACCACGGGGGTGAAAAAATTATTGAGAGTCCTGAGATGTAAACGGGGGTCAACAATCGTGGATCTCATTTAAGCAGGTTGTGACTTTAATTTTGACTTTCCATTAATGGAATAACCCACATAGACAGATGATTTGTTGCTTAGTTTTTACCAGACCGACGACGATGGTACTATTGTAGGTACTGTCGTAGGTTTAATAAATGTATAAATTTTAAGGTGTGTTTTTTTTTATTGCTTTTTCGCTCTACACCTCACTACAGTTGGAAATCAGTCAAAAACACATTTGAGGTCGATGAATTTGCAAAGATGTAATATTTACTACTTAAGCTGTGGGGGTCTACCCAAAACTGAAGAACGTGGCAAGTGGTCTACGAGACAAAAAAGTTGGGGATATCTAGTCTAGACTGTCGGTTCATTTATTTAATCTCACCAGCAGATCGCGGCGGTCTTCGCGGTGGCCTTCGCCTCCTCGCCCTCCTCCTCCCCGGCGATGCAGTCTCATCATCATCTTCATCTCCACCGTCGAGTCCTGTGTCTCCATCTGAGTCAATGTCAGCATCAGACAGTATGGCGGTCTCTCGGCCTCTCGTCCGCATTCCTCGACATTCTTCGTCACTGGATGCCCCACCCCGATAGTAAGGCGATCTGTGAGGCTCCGGTGATAAGTGGGGTGAGAGATGCGGTGATCTGGAATTGGAGTTGATTTGTGTTAATTTTAGGACCTGTTTATAAAACTATACCGTAGAATGGGGTGACTTTGATTCCTGGGGGTTACTTTGATCAAAACTTTGTTTCGTAAAAAAACTCAAATTGTAGGTACGAATTATTCCGATTATTTTTTTACGGTTGGCAGCATTGAACGTCATTGTCAACGTGTGATCAGCCGTAGCGGGTGGATCCTTGCCGGTTGATGAAAAAATATTAAAAATATGTCGGTAATAATTTTGTGTAATTATTCATTCCTTATTGGAGTTACTTTGAAATTCCTGAGAAGAAGGAGGTATCAAAGTAACCCCAATCAAAGTTTAACATTTATCACGAACATTTTATTTTATTTCTCAAAAAGTAATAAGTAAAATTATAATTTTATTCAAGAAATAGACAAAATAAACAAAATCGATATTTGCACTTTTTTTTGTTCTCATATTTCAAGAGAAAGATTTCACATTTCAATTTTGAAATTGATGAAAGTAACCCCTTTCTACCGTACTTTTTTTCTTTTACTTCGTCACGTTTAGGTAACCCTAGTCCCACCTAATGGTAGGACAGAGTTTAAGATAGACACACAAATCCAAGTAGCAAAGATATAGAAGGACTCCCATAAACCTCTCTGGCTCTCACATACACACGACGGAAAACAGTAAACAGTTTGGCGCCGGACTTTAATGTGAGGGTGGTAGCTAGCCAATCAAACCGTAAACCTAATATCTACCACCAAGCGTGCTGGATATTGTTGAATCTCACGCGTCTATTTCTCGCCCCCGTATATGAAAACTTATGCATATATACCGAGCACCGAGATCCAAAAGGCACGGTTAACATAACATAATAACATATTTAACCCATTATTGTCCAACTGCTGGGTACGGGCCTCTTCTCAGAATGAGAAAGGTTTAGGCCTTAGTCCACCACGCTGGAATGATGCTGGTTGGCGGACTACACACACCACCGAGAACTTTATGGAGCCCTCTCAAGTGTGCAGGTTTCCCCATGATGTTTTTCCTCCACCGTTAACGCAAATGATAATCAAATTCTGATCCGCACATGAATTTGAAAAGTCAGAGGTACGAGCCGGGATCGAACTCAGACCCTTCTGCATGGAAGGCCAGCGTTCAAACTCTAGGCTATCCCTGCTTAAAGTAATGAAATGAATAAACAAATAACCTATGTTACCGAAGTTAAGTCTAAGCACTTGGTAATCACTAGAAGTCTCGTACGTAAAACAGCATTTTTAGTGTTAGTTAAATAGTACATTTTATGCCTTTCACTACTAAGGCTCAGTTGCACCAACTAACTATAACCGTAACCATACCAAAATGTATGTCAAATCAGTACAAATTTGACATAAATATGGCAAGTTAACAGTGACAGTTAGTTGGTGCAACTGGGCCTAAAACTTCTAAAGAAAGATGAAAAGCACTTCATACATTCTATGGTTTATTTTATCGCGGGTAAAGGTCAGTGTACCAAACAATATTGACAGTGTTCAGACAACCCTACCAAAATAGGCATACCTACATTTAATGCGCTCCTGTGGTTCAAACAACAACTTTATGAATACCGAACACTCTTGAAATCGGGATGGTAAACAATTTTAATAACAAACATAAATTAACACATAATAATAATCTAAACTATTTATTTCTAACCTAACGAAATAATGAAAAATATAACCTAATAAAACTATAAACTAAAATAAGGCGTCAAAATATTCCTCCGCATCGCTGTCGACTGGTAACGTGCCCAGAAGGCTGGCAGCATTGCCACGTTGTATGGCAATGCTAATCCTCTGACCAAAGTAAAGGCCAGCCTTCGGGTCACGCGATGTGTCGACCAGCCGCCTTGATAGATCTTTATAAAGAAGTTGGGCACTCCGACCCCACGAACCGAGCGATTCGACCCCAAACGGCTCGAAAATATAATTACTAATTAAGTTATTATACTTTCGCCGCTTGAGGGCCTCCGCGGCTGCAGCAGCAGCGCCAGCACAGCTCTTGAAATTGATTAGAACTTGGTTTATTATAAAATAAACAAGTAGGTATTACTAGTCTTTACATAGTATAAAACAAAGTCGCACCCGCTGTCGCAACGGATTTTAATGCAGTTTTCAGCAATAGATAGAGTGATTCAAGAGGAAGGTTTATATGCCCCACATTAGTATCTACATTGCACCCGTGCGAAGCCGGGGCGGGTCGCTAGTACTGAATAAATGCAAATTAACAGCTAAAGAGGTTGCGACGTAATTGAATCATCATCTAACTTCGCTCAAAGTCCCACTGACCTACTTGAAGTAGGTGAGTGCTGCTTAACTTAATTCTATAACTTGCTACATCATACTATCAACTTGACATTTACTATTACATCTTATTAAACTTAGTAGAATTCAATAGATTTAAGGACGGATAAGCACTTATAGCACTGATTAATAACGGCAAATAAATTACTTGTAACTTACGGAAAACAACGTGGCTTATAGAAAACCACCAAAGTTCCGCGACTGTTATAAAATAACAGAATATCTTTCCTTTCACTGCATTTTTTCCGATCACTAAAATTACAAAAGATAGACAGGTAGCCTCCTACTTTCTGGCAACTTAATCATACATTCATATTGAACCATATCCGACGGTGTGATAATGTGAACAAAGCTGGAACCCGCAAATGCAGATTTAGACACCGCTTATGTGGCCGGGCTAGCCGGACATTGCTTTGAGTGTTGATGCACATGTGCTGTGGTCAACTACTTTCAACTGATTTAAAGTAGGTACCTATGCCTAAGCCGGGCGAAAGCCACCGTAAGTTACGGTCCGTAACACAGAACACACGCCCAACAACTTTGGCCTCGTCGCTCAGCTCCGCCTCGCAGTCGCCGGACTCCTCAATCGTGAGTGATGTCACACCGGCCGCTGCAGTTGCGTCGAGCTCGAGCGACGAATTCTTCTCGCCGCCACCACCACCAGCAAGACGGCGCGGAAGAGGCCGACCGCCGGCCAGCATAGGACCTCGAGGCCCACCGGCCTCTGACAGGGTCCCCGCTCCCGGTGGAAGTGTGCAGCGCATGCGTTGGACTCCAACCATGAACGAGAACTGCATGCGCGCATACTTTGGGGCTACAGAGGGACATTTTGTGTATGGACAACTCACTACTAGCCAGCTCACAGCAGTGATAGCCTAGTGGTGTGACCGTCGGACTGCCAAGTCATAGGTATCGAGTTAGAACCCAAGGCACGCACCTTTGACTTTACGGATTCATATGCGTAGGTATTGTTTAATTATGACTTGCTTAAAAACGGTGAAGGAAAAGATCGTGAGGAAACCGTCATGCCTGAGAGATATTTCTCGACGGCATGTGAAGCCAAGTCAGAGGCCCATGGATGGCATAAACTCTGACACCAGGTTAGTCACTAACCACACGAAAAGAAGACTCCGAGCCATACGTAATGTTGTGACTCACACAGCGACAGAAGTAAATACGGAGCGTCTTGCAGTTGCGACTATGCGGGCGGAAACTGCAGCTAGTATTAATGCACTATGTGTTGTAACAACCAACAGGTAGCTGTTCTTAGTCTGTTAGTAACTTACCTGGAGCCATACTTGACGTGTGAATCAAGCGAGTAGGGAGCATGATGCAGCTGCGGCTGCGTGGGCGGGCACTGCAGCGAGTGTTGATGCACTATGTGTTGAGGACGCCGTCTGCTCGGCGAGGTCGCGCCCATCCACGGGTTGGTTCTGATGCGACACCGTGGCCGTGGGGATGGCGTCGCGCATACCACCACGGGCACGGGGGTGGGTTCCGGAATACAGCGACGTACCACCACGTTGGAACGACGCTGAAATTGGAAAATGACATCATATTGTGTGGCCGTCAAAATATAGAGTAGCTGCCAATAGGTATATCCTGAATATGAATGTTTAACTTGTGAAAGCTGCGATAATATAATTATCTTTAAATCGAAATGTTTTGTCCATTACAGTCCCTGATCTCGAGAATTGTGCCCAATTGAATCTCGAGAATTGTGTGTACTATTTGATGTTAAAAGTTAAGGATAAAGATAACGGCCCAAAGAGAGTGTAGCCGGCATTTGAGTAAGTTTTTATGGATGGATTCTAATTAAATGCTATATTTTTATAACTAAAACAGTCATCAGTATTTCACATGGCGGCACGATTGTGCCTCTTGTGGCTTTAACGGAACTCTGTGTACAAGTCAAAAGCGACCGATTTTGTTTTTAATGTTTTTAAGGCTGTGTGATCAATCAATACTGACTACATTTATATTTTATTTATTATTCTAAGCCCCCTGTTAAGTAAGAAGGCTATTTAAAAATTGCGCTCGGACTCCCTCACGGCAGCCGGGCGCGGGTATACAAGATAAACTTGCGGGTGTCAGCATAAGTGCTCTCACTTTACGATCACTGCGCACTATGCTCCCCGAGACAAGGAAAGTTACAAATTATTGCGCGGACAGAGCCAGCCCTAATCGCTGTAACCAAACCATAGCGCGATTCAATTCGACGCCAACGCCATCTAGTTACGAATTTGGAAGCTTGCGCCAGTATTTTATAGAATAAAATTAAGTACCTACCTAACTGCCTTCGGTAGATCTTAAATTTTTCTATTTTGTTATATTAAAATAAACTTTTATTGTACCCATAGGTACGTAGTACTTAGAGCCCTAATAGACTATCATAGAAATATGATCAGAGATGTATTAGCCATTTTTATATGAAGAACCTATGACGATATAATAACTACATAATATGATTAATATTGTGTATGATCATAGTTATGGGATCCTATTTGACAGCAAGCGTACAAATATGATCATAATTATCCATCTAGCCTCCAAAATGGCGCCAAAATGACAACGGAAAACACGGCTAAATCATTATCCGTCTTAATTAAGTAAGACATTTATATGTTCATAAGTGTAATATGTAAATATAAAGACCAGCATCATTTAACTATGATCATAGAATTTGACAGATGTAAAATCATATTTGTATGATGAATATATGATAGTGTAATTGGGGCCTTACCTAACTTAACGAAATTCAGAAGTTGAACATAATTTGTCTTCCTGGGTTCCATTTTTCAAAATTTTTTAGACACAACTAATTCCTATTACTTAGTACACTTTCAAAGCTAGCACGTTAACATAAAAATCAAACAAGAAGTTATTTAGCGGTTTAGTTGAAACTGATGGCGAACAAGTAACTTTAAATAGCACAGGTAAAGGTTCACCCTTCATTAGTACGGTCTACTTAATTAATAAAGCCGGGTGCGCATATAAACACGTGGGTCGATCACTGTAGGTACACTGTACTACGTTCAATATGTGAACGCCTGCCTTAATAAGGTAATAACTACCTACCCTATTGGTTTTGTACCAGACGGCTGAAAATGGATTAATTAAGTAGCTAATTGAAAACTGTGATGCGTGAATAAATTAAATGTGTCATTCGTTCATTCGTTCATCAGTGTAATCTGTGTTGATCAAGCTGCGTTTACGGATTTGTGATGTAAGCATGTATTAAATTTTAATCGGGGAAGAATATTTTAGAATATGATGGGTATAATAGTATTCTATATTTAAATTAACCGTTCGGACTCGGAAGGATTATTCACCAATCACCATCAACAACGACCATTGGACAAAACGATACAGTGATTATTGGAGAAATAACGTTTCCCTTGATTTTTCTTTGAAGTTTCAATAATTATTTACATAACATAACATCACTCCTGTATTCCCCAAAGGCTTAGGCAGAGGTATATAGTAACACCGTCATTTTGCCGTTATTTTTAAGTCCCATGGTATAGGGGGCAAACCTATTGCCATCAACCGGACACAAATCCAAACTACGGGCTGCTACTGAGGAATTCCACACGGAAAAACCCAAAACACTTTGCCCGACCTGAGAATCGAACCCAGGACCTCAAGATCAGCAGTCGCGCCTCCCACCACTACACCAACGAGACAGGTCGCAATTTTTTGTTTTAATGTTTTTGTTTTCTTATATTTTTGATAAATCTACATAGTTATATTTTATCGCCGATTCGATTTCAGTACAAAATGTTACATTCAGTTCAATGAACTTTACGATTCCGTTTCATAAGGATGATTTATTTCTTTTATTTCTGGGTTATCGTGGCTGGTCATGTGAAAACAGTTGATCCGATAAACCTTATTAAATGAAATCAGGTACCGTTTACTGCCCAATGGTACCTTTGCTATTATTTTTGTGAGCCGCAGGGCCATTAAAATATGTATTTCCAGACGATACATATTTAGAGTATTTCGAAAAAAAACTTTAATTCTAAAATTTTTTGGAAATATTCGTTCGTGTAGAAGATTGATTTCCCTTCATGTTGCCACTATGTCCTGACGATTAATTTATCGTTGGACGACTGTCGTCTCTAGCTGTTCCCATTATAATGACTGTTAGTCGTCAATTTTTTTTATCGTTTAGCGACTATCGTATCTAGCTGTTCCCATTGCATCGCGACGACATTTTATCGTTTCACGGCAGTCGCTTTCTCGTTTGAACATCAGTAGCAAGCTACAAGACGAGAAGATATTTTTATTGTAGCCCCGATAGATAATCGTAACAACGACACATGATTTGCCGTCACGATGTCGTGACGTTTTGTTATCGTTTTACGACTGTCGTGCTAGCCGTTCCCATTGACTTGACAATTTGTCGTCACTGCAATAACAAGTCGTGAACGAAAGTTAATCGTGTCGTGTTATATGTGAACACCTCCATTTAAATATATAAGCCACGGGAGTTAAAACTACACGACTATCTGTCGTTACGACAAAGTCGGAACGCGGCATTACACAGCATGACAGCACCTTCCTTACATCTGATTTCGAGAACAATAAAGGTATCACAGGTAGGTATCTATCTACCTAACTACAAACTTAATAATGCATTTTGAATATGAAATTGAAGCGTTGTACGAGGTTTACCTACCTACCACTAATCCATTTTCAAACGGCTCCTTATTCTGGCAAGAAACCCATACCGCAGATTACGTGGGTACCTCCACATTGTTTACCCTACTGTTTAAACTCTCATTTCTGGGATATGCGCAGCCGTAGTCGCTATCAGAAAGTACTTTATGGATAAATGTAAACATACCTTGGCTGGTTCATGGTAAAGGTGTGTGGTGGGAGGTGCGGGCGGCGGCGGGGGGGCCACGAGCGGAGCGGCGAGCGGGGCTGGGGCCGCTCCCGGCGAGGTACCATCCGTGGAGTACCCGGTACTATACGCGCTTTCAGGCGAAGATAGGTGCGGAGCTGGCAAAAGCCCCGTGGTAGTGGTCGCCGTCGCTTGCCTCGTTGGCTTCTGCTTACGCTTCTTGGCCCGCCCCAGCTGCGCCTCCATCCATGACTTGAGCCGCGCGCCCAGCATGCCGACGACGGCACCTATAACAACGTCTATATATCTATCTACTTCTTGAACATTATTTCTTTAGATATTATCCTAAAGTTCCATCCAATATTCCCAAGTCACGAACACATTGTTGTCTATCGAATTCCATAACCGAAGATTAAAGGGAAAATCAAACATCATTTTGCAGAAAGGAAAACTCAGCGTGTCGTGAACATTGTACGCACAGCGTGTCGTTTACGCCTCGATACATGAGGAAAACATTTTCGTTCACGACACTCGAACAAAGGTTTTAGGAAAATACATCAAACGCTCGACTTGGAGCAAGACAATATTGTTACCCCAACAACTGCTCTACATTTCGCTGTCATCAAAACCTACGCTTTGAAGTAAACAAAAGTAGGTAGTGACATAAACATTTTATCGTGTCGTCGTCATTTTATTGCAAAGAAAAGGCTGTTAACGGGGAACCACAATACTGTGACTGGTGCGAGCCCTCGCCGTGTCATATTTCAAGAAAGTCTAGCGTGGCTCGTAAAAAAGGGCGCAGTCAGCACCCTCTTCATTTCCATCAATGGCACATCTTATAAAAAAGTAAGCTATATATCCTTATCGTCGCGATATATTTAATTAAATTGAGTAGAGATTCTTGATAAACAAAGTAGATAAAGAGAATAGAATAATAAAGTGGTATTAGAAATAAGTAGGTAACACAGCGGATCCGTTTAAACGGATCCGTCGGTAGTGGATGTGTCGTTCACATCTGTGCCGACGGATCAGTTAAACAAATGGCAGTTGCGTCGCATCTGGCAGACAGGATACGATGAAAATAACGGATCCAGTATTTTTTACTGGATTCGGAATACTGTCATGTATGTGAACTCACTCATACAACTACAGGAGCCATCACCGAAATAAAAACGGATCCTGTAAACAGTTTATGTGTGAACTAGCTGTAATTCGTAAGAAAACGAAGCCCCACTCTCCTTAACTAAAATTTTATCGCTACAAGAGTAACGCTCAATGTACCTTTTTGCACTATATCTTATAAGAAGAACTATTAAACCCGCGCCAGCAAAATGCAACTTAAAAAATGACTGACCCTCCAGCGATCTACTTCGATCGCAATCAATCATCAATATCCTTCATTCAAAAACCTATTACTCACAATGCGCTACCCGTATACATACTAGTACTTAACTAACGTTTCGACGCCCTTCCACCCTCGCAGGGCTGTGGGAAACGAATCGCCGGATAAAAGACGGATGGAACAGACTTATCCAGTTCACCGAGGGGGGTGTAAACTTACGAGATTTAGCTAATATTAGCAATCCATTACGGGGTAGCCGCAGTTGGAAAGTTTATTTAACTATCCGTCCGCACTCGGAACTATACGCTCGATACCACACGGTGATGAAATATTGATTGAACCTCTTCACGATACACGTTTCAGATTATGTAAACGTTAGAATGATACTGTGATATTCTGAGTAATCAGAATATATATATTTATATTTTATCAAAATCGTGAAACTTTCTTAGATATATGGGAAAATATAATAATTAAAAGTCGTCGTCGCCGTTACAGGTAGTCAGAACGCCGAAAGTCTGAGAACCGTTCTAAACTTAGGATATCGGCATTACCCAGTGGGTTGTGAAGGTCTGATGGCAGTCGCTCGGTGTAAAATACTGGTATTCAGCCGCATCTGGTTAAACTTGACTGACTGACTGACTCCAACATAATTGAAAAAAGGCTAGGAGGAAGAGAAGATTTTAATTAAAGTGGAGGTAGGTAGCTAATAGTACTCGGAACCCAGTTTATTTTTATCACAAAATCATATTTTATTAGCAGAAAATGTCTCTTCTAGAACAAACTTTTTTTTCGACATTGATATGGCTCAAGTGATTATTATCAAAAATACTATAAACCGTCCAACAAGATTGCATTAAAATCAGCTCCTCCGTTTGGGACCTACGGTGCCACAGACACACGTACAAACAAAGATTTCAGACTAAAACACCCCTCTTTTTACGTCGGAGGTTAATGAACACTTAAACATAAGAGTAAGAATAAAACCATGTCTTTAATTACACGCGTAAAAATCAACATAAAACATCTACATAAACTATTTGTGGGACACTTGTCGCGTCCAATAAAAGGGACACTAAACCTGTACAATCTTCCAATAAGATGTTTTACGAGAACCCCGGGGTTTGGCTGAGTAATGAATCGAAAGCAAACTAATAAATTGTGGCTTCGGGGACAAAGTACCCAACTTCACCACAGATCCCTTTTTCTATCGAAACAACTTAAACAAATGTGAACGTGGTGGAGAAGGGAATCGCCTTATCAATAAAACTGTCACCGTACATCTAAATGTAAATAGTACAGAAATGGGAAACTTTTAGTTTGCGTTCAACGTTATGTTTTAACTTTTAACTAAACTGTCCTTTTAGTTATCGTTACTGCGACTTTTACAGATAAACTATTTAACAACAATAAACACTTCAATTGCTGTGTTATTGTTAAATATACATTCATAAATTAGTTTGCGCATACTTTACAAAAATAGATATATAAAGATTTAGAGATTAGTTTTAGGACTTGTACACAAAACTGCGAATCGGCGCGATGCGAATTCGCAACGCAGAAAACTGCGACGCAAATTGCTGCGATGCGATTTCGTGCGGCAAGGCATCTTCCTTCCAAGGTTCGGGTGACCAATCCCTCGACGATAGTCAACCGTATTGAATGTATTTTGTACTAGATAGAATAAATTTGCGTAAAAATATTTGCGCGCTGCTGTTACTGATAAGAAGATATAGGAAAAATCTATTACGCGAATCAAATCGTAAGTTCTTGTGATGCGTCGTGCGAGTTCATATATTTCTACGATGCGACGTCGCATCGCAGTTTTGTGTACAAGCCCTTAGTTTGGCGGAATTAAGACTATGTTCTGCCTAGCCTTTTCCCAACTATGTTGGGGTCAGCTTCCAGTCTAACCTCATGCGGCTGAATACCAGTATTTTACACGGAGCGACTGCCATCAGACAAGGATGACATGGAGGCAATGCCGGTATCCTAAGGTTAGACCGGTTATCAGTCTTTCGGGCTTCTGACTTCCCGTAACGACTGTCATAGGTATTTGTATGACACCCGGTTTAACGTGCTCTCCGAGGCACGGAGGGGCCTCGTTATATAACGAACGGTCTCCCATCCATAGACGGCCCTCGGCAAGCGCAGCTTAACCTCGCAAATCTTATGATCTGCGCGATTGGTAATAAGCCACGAGCGAGCTTGTTGCAATTAACACTAAATATTATAACTGTAAGTATATTTGTAGCTTTTTAAGATATTGTAGTCTTTCTCCCTATACAAGGTTAGTCGGAAAGGGGATACTAAGCCGCGGGCCACTTATTGTATCACTGATGATTGTTTTAAAGAAAGTGTTAAAATTTAAAAATTCAGTTAATTTTTTTTCCATGAATAAATATTTTTATTTTAGTTTTTTCAAAAATTCTTCATCCCTGCTTTAGTTATGAATTCAGAAAATGGTGTTTCTAATCCGTGACCCCAAATATGACGTAAAATGTAAACACGCCTGATCATAGCTGAGGATAGATAGAATTTAGCGTATTTTTTATGAAATCTTTGAACAGCTATTTCTCTTAAAGTATTGACTTTTAGGGAAAATTGTAGAACAAAAGTTATCCATTATTATGGTTACTTTAACACCCTTTCGGCTTAGTACCCCCTTTCCGACTAACCTTGTATAAGTGTTGCATTAGACATTATGTTACTTATATTAATGAAAGGAACACGTCTTTAATTATGTCTTATAACGCCTTACCTTGCGATACAATGTCTTACATAAAAAATATGATGAATTCACAGACATTCGCTAAAATCTAAATATACCTCTTCCAAAGGTTTCTATTTCAGGAATAAAATATATTATTCTTAATGTAACCTATTTTGAGAATGAGCACGGATAAATTTCCACTCGATTGCCATCCCATAACTGAAATGTCGTCATGATATACTCTTTTCATAGAATCTTCAATACATCCACCATTATTGCTACACAAACGAATGACAAGCGAACAATCACCCAACCAATACTAAATTGGAATACCTTTAATGTCGACGGCATCGTTGAATGAACGTTATATTAAGGTAACCCATAGTTATTGGAAATTGAACAAGGTTCGTGGTCTATTGTCCCTAAATACAATGGTAATGGAACTGAAATAAGAGTACAATACATGACGTCAGCTAAGAAGGAAATGATGGTTACAATATTTACTAGCAAAAATAATCTGCCTCGTTGATCAAGTGGTGGCAAGCGCGACTGCTGATCGGGAGGTCCTGGGTTCGATCCCCAGGTCGGGCAAAGTGTTATTGCGTATGGAATTTCTCAGTAGCAGCCCGGAGTTTGGATTTGTGCCTGGTTGATGTCAATAGGCTCGCCCCCTGTTACATGGGACTTAATAAAAACTTTTTTACAAAAAATTTAAACCGACTTCAAAAAATAATAAAATAATTACCATATAAAATTAACAGTTTCAGAAGTCGGTGCCGATCCACGCTGAACCAAATTGAAGGCACCGACTTCTGAAACTGTTAATTTTATATGGTAATTATTTTATTCTTTTTTGAAGTCGGTTTAAATTTTTTCTAAAAAATGTTTTTATTTTTTTCATTTTAGTGGCCTTAATAAAACTTGGTTGGACCTAGTAAAGACGCTGCTCGTAACATAATCACATCATCACAATATGCGTACTGTTCGTCATTGAGGAGTTCCATTGTCTATCTCCGAAGTTCTTCATCAGATCTTCACCAAATTTAAATGGGACCAACTTCGATGTATACCCTATCCATTACAAAAAGAATCATTAAAATCGGTTCACAATTGACGAAAATATCGATGAACATACACAAAAAAAAAAAAAAAAGAACATACATACAGCCGAACATAGTAACCTCCTCCTTTTTGGAAGTCGGTTAAAAATGAGTGTGTTACTATACACCTCTGCCCAATCCTTTGGGGAATAAAGGCGTGCTGTTACGAAAATAGTCTGTCTAGTCAGATATTGATAGGTGCAAGTGCAGGCCGTGAAATCAGAATCGAAGGCTTACAACCTGTACCTACTCAAAAAGAAGTAGGTAGGTTTTGTTTTTTTTTATTCTTGACTTGATCGTATTTGGCCCTAGTCTCACTTGATGGTAAGCGCAGGGTTTAAGATGGAGCACACGAATCCAAGGAACAGAGATATAGAGGGATTCCCCTATACCACTCTGGCTCTCACATACACACGACAGAACACAGTAAACTGCTTGACTTTAATGTGAGGGTGGTAGCTAGCCATTTGGACCGTATAGATCCTACCACCAAGCGTGCTGGGTTTTGTTGAATCTTACAACTCGCGACTATTCCCAGCGTGCGGTGAGGAAGTTTTATATTCTAACCCGTCCTCACTCGGAAGTTTCGTTTGACAACGAAACAACAAAAAAGTGAGCCTTAAGAACTGTAAGACCCGTATTAATAAACATCTCTCATTTGAGAGATCCCGCTTAAGTGTAATGTTAACATGACTTGAGAAGCAGTAAAAATAAATTTCATATCACATATCGACGGTCGTCAGTGAAAACCACGTATGTGTAAAATACATTTTTTTTAAAGAAATAGAAAGAACTGTCTCCAGAAAAAAAAATGGCCGATCAAATTTTAATACAAGTTTGTTATCGTACGTCATAGATAGCTTAGAAGTATTTGAATTGAAAGTTTGTTGAACTAGTACGTGTATGATAAGTTTATCAATCTAAAGAACAAATAAAACGCTTTTGAAGAAAATTTGATTTACGAGTTTTCACTACCGAGCGTCGATATGTATGAAATTCTACTTTATGGTAGGTCCTGTTGGAAGATCTCTCAAATGAGAGCTGTTTATTAATACTGACCTAAATTGTTAATGAATAATAACACTTAATTACTTTTAAAGTTTTATACAAATCTGTACAGATTATTTATGCAAAACATAAAACTAAAACCTACAAAGCTAATTCTCTTTGGCATTTTAAATTTCAGATCAAAGAAACTTAATAATGTAATGTCGTTGTACTATAATATTTAAAATCATTCTATAAAATTAGACGCCAAAGCTTTTGTACCTTTTTAGTTACTTACATTACAAAAATAAAGGTGTAATGCCTCCTGCCTCCTGCGTCTGACGAAGCTTAATTAGCAAATCAAATATTCATTTATTCAGGGCGTCCCTGATAATAAGGGGGAGGATGGCAACAATAGCAGATCCAAGCTATTCTTGTAAATCCTTTCTACTGAATTAAAAATGTTACCAACCAACAGTGTTTTGCAATTCACGTTGTATTGAAACGATTAGAAATATTAAACTTTTATGCTTGATCAGCACTCACTCGTACCGTGTTTGATTAAACCTAATAGAAAATAGGATTTATTTTCATTTTGATTTCTTAGTTATGTTCAAATTATAATAAGTATTTGTTCTGTTAAGATTTTTGGAGAGTATGCAAGAAATGGCCTGCACACCTGAGAGGGCTTCATAAAGTTCTCGATGGTGTGTGTAGTCTACCAATCCGCACCAGGCCAGCGTGGTGGAATAAGGCCTAAGCCCTTCTTGCTCTGAATAGAGGTCTTTGCTCAGCAGTGAGACAGTGATGGGCTAATTATGTATGTATGTTGTATGCAAAAAATATGCAATGTAATAATGTGCGCCTCCGACGACTCAGTCTAGTTAATAGTAATTCGGATGACAACTATAATTAGAATAAATAGTTATGCTGTATTTGTTACAATATGATACTATCACTCCACACAATCCATGTCTAAAATTAAATAAAAACGACTTGGCTACAGTAGGGGAATAAATAGGTTCGTCAGTTTTCATATTCATTCCTTTCCTACATCGCGGGCACATTTTACCTTTTCAAACTGTTGAACGGAACAGACCAATGCATGGAAAATTATGTTTAATTATTTGGTAGCAAAGATCACAATTGCCTTTCGCCTCCATATTTATGACGTAGTAGTGCCATTGTCTTTGATTTGATTTAAAGAGTTTTGTTGTAAAAACCATTACATTAATCAATGCGATGATCAAATAAATTGACATTACTAGTGGTTGTCATCATGTCACCATTATAATTTTTAATATCCTGTCAAAAATACTTGTATTTTCATTTATATAATGTTGGCTATACATAGTCGGCAAAATAAGTTATTTCTTGCAGTGTGCAAGCAAAAATAGACCTTAAAGTGTATAACAATTTCGTTCCCCCTGTTCATAACTATACAATATATCCTTGTCATGACCAAAATCAAGATCGTCTCTCTATACTGCAAGAGAGTATTTCCAATATCAGAAAATTGACACTATTTTTTGAGGCGTGAAATGCCGAGGTATCTTGAATAAATCGAGTCCCAATCTATTGGAATGACGAAATTTAATTAAATATTCCCGCAAATACTCCTACAAAGTTTACAAAGCCAATTCTTGAGATAATTTGATACTTATTAAACATTACATTTCCCAACTTGGCTATAAATACGACACCGTTCTTTGTTTAACAATGCTGCCGTCCGACTTCCGAAAGACCGTTAAGCAACATTTTATCAAATTTGAGTTTTATATACTACGTAAAAGCGCAACTTTTCCTCTATCTATCAGTCTGGTTCATATTTTTAACCGACTTCCAAAAAGGAGGAGATTCTCAATTCGACTGTATGCTTTTTTTTATTGTATGTTTGTTCCGCAATATCTTTGCTAATTGTGAATGATTATTTTTTTGTTTGAAAGAATATTCTTTCGAAGAATATTAATATTCTTTCGAATGTCCCATTTAAATTTGGTAAAGATCTGATGAAGAATTTCGGAGATAGACAATTTGAAGTCAGTTTTATTTTTGTTAAAAAGTTATATTATTCTATCCCTTGTCAGTTACGTGTATGTACGTTTTTTAATATCGTAGATATTAAAAACACACATTTCGGTACAGAAAAAAACTCTTTCTCTCTCTTGTAACTCATTTAAAATTATGCAATGTAAGCTTAAAAGTAGCCCAATATTTTGGTATAACAAAAACACCTCTGTCTTCAGAATTTCTAAAAACAAATTAATCCACGTTTTTGCTCATTTCTCAAAATTATGTTTACTCACTTAACGGTGTTTTCGAAATCAAACGACATAATGGAGGATCCCAAGATGATGATGATGATGAAATTAGAAAAGATGACAGTCGTCTCATTAGAGGTCCGGAAGGATAAGCTGCATTGTCGTAAATATTAATAACATTTTCTTGCTATCGCCAGCGACCGCATTAGTAGACTTGTAAGTTTATGATGATAAACCTACCGTACCGTTCACAAAGCCCAACATTATTATGGAACTGGGTTCACTACCGAAACCTATGAAAACATTACACAATCCACTGGGAAATTGATGGCGAAATGTGTGGAGTAGATGAGGAATATGATCTCGTCTATAACATGAATGAAAAAACGTATATTGTTACTATTACAACTGTTCTATATAAAGGAGCGAGGGAGCACGCGCTACGATGTTGCTTGCGGTCATACGACGTACTTACTGATTTTAAATAAAATGCGTTGATTAGTGTGAGCAGCGTAATGTGCTGATTTAGCAAAATTATTGTAAGGTTCACCGTACAACAATAATAATATTGAGCTTCAGACATCTTGACGTACCATCAATATCGTAGCCTACGTCTATGTCAGATTAATTGACGCCTCCTTGAATCTCAAAGGTCTTATCGTGTATTTCGTTAACCTAATTGTCCTATGAAGAATATTTCCTCTAAGAAATTATTCAGTTTTGTTCAAGATGAAAATCTTTGCTCCCCTCTAGATGTATAATTGCGTTAATCGCAGCATCCATCTTCCAATTATGATGGCAGACGTAGAACACAGTCTCGGCTTGTCTTTTCATTTAAATGCAAAACAACTAAGTGTGTACTTAAAGACATGGCATGTGTATTTACATCGCTATTGTTCACACTGAGCAAGGAAATTGTGCTGCAGACATTTGTAATTAACAAAGTATTCAAAATTAATTTAAGTTTAGGTAATATTATGGTTGTTTCTTCAAGAACTTAAGAAGATTGAATAAGGGTTGGAAGGTATTTCAATGGATATGTTCGGTCTTGTTTTTGAATGATGAAAGTAACTTGGCATTTGATTATTAAACTTGGTGGGTTGTCTTTCGTTCATTTGATTTGATTGGGAGTTTATTTCAATGTGACTTTTTTATGAAACACTAGCGACCCGCCCCGGCTTCGCACGGGTGCAAAGTAGATACTAATGTGGGGCATATAAACCTTCCTCTTGAATTACTATAAATTTTGCTGAACACTGCATTAAAATCCGTTGCGTAGTTTAAAAGATTTAAGCGTACAGACAGCGGGAGCGACTTTGTTTTATACTATGTAAAGATATTGTGACCATAGATTTGTAACTTTAATGTATATAGCAGAAAATAGAACCGTCAAGCAAAGATTACTTCCGTCGTCTCTAAAAGGAATCCGTAGATAAAAAATGAAGCAATAGCTTGCCAGACTCGGGCTAATTGCGGACCGCTTTCAAGCTGTCTCGGCGAGGCCTCACGGAATTGTAGACAAACTAAAAAGACTGAAAGGCAAGCTCGAGCGCCCGGCGTGCCAGACGAGCGGCAATTGTTTGTCGAATCCGACGACGAGACCCAGCTCGCTTTAAATGAGCAGTCTGCAACACCGCGAGCCTGCACTACTTGCATGTTATACACTTCCTTATTATAAGACGGCTTTTGGCATTTTACAGCAACTGATAGGGGATTGTGAGAATTCTGTCGCTGTACCTTAGCGATTTACATGTAGACGTTACAAACTAAGGAAACATTTTATAAACAAGTATATGTGTGTTCAGATAAGTTTTGGAAACCTGTTTTTTTTCTCATTTAGCACGAGTTGTTAATACATAATACAGTTTATGAAAAACTTAACAAAATGTTATTCTTCCACGTCTATTTACCGGAACATAAATACAATCCACGTGCGAAACCACAAATCTACAAACATTATCAAATATTCATAAACTAACCCCAAATAATCAACAAGAACGGCGAGACAGTAGAATCTTGATCTACATTCAAAACAAAACGTTTTAATCAGAATACAGAACAACCCTTGAAGAGAGGGCTCACTTGGAAGCCTCTCACAGGGGCAGTGGGCTATCGAACGAAACGCTCATTTGTTACTGTGCGTCGGGAAGGCACTGCCGGCTAAATATGGATCCACGTGCGGAAATCACCATTTCCGCATGACAGTTTTTGAATTAAAAAATGTTTATTACGAGAGAATTAATTTACTGGTATTACTTATATTAAAATAGAGTACTTACAGGGGCGCGCGGTGGTGTGTATATGTTAGATGGTGTGGCCGGGCGCTACAGGAGCGCATGCCGAGCGTGGAGCGGCAACGCGCGGCTCTCGCCGACTGACGCACGCACGCGCGCCGCCCTCGGCCTACGACACCCGCTACGTTGCTACGGAGGGCGCGTTTGCACCGTTCGTAGAGCTTCTTTAAATTCAGGATTTGTTGTAAACTGTAAATTAATTTAATTTGTGTATAATACTCTGAAAATAAATAATTGAGTATTGTTTCCATAAAGATTGTTTTAGTATAGTATCCCTTGTCTAAACTGTTACTTTTACTTTGGAAAGAGCTTCCGCGTATAATTTTATTCGCATGCATATTTCGGTGTAAGTAACGGTGGGCCGTAGCTCAAATTCTCGTGGCGGCTATTACGCTAATGTTCGGGGGTAGATTTGAACAATAAAAAATAAACATTTACCCACGGCCCATCGGGACGACAAAACTCCTAAACGACATAACTTTGTTATTCATGTAACGATATTAAAACAACAGATTCCCGCTGACCTTTTTTGCTTAGTTGAAGTCATAAATTACTCAGAGACTTTAAAGTGTATTTTAGAAAGTTTATCTTGATATTATGGTGGGCAGAAAGTGTATATAAATAAGTAAGTAGTGTTAGCTTGCCGACTAGGAGGAGTACCTATATTAATTTCGTGCACGCACGCCCTAGACAGGTCACGAGTAAAAGGAAGGGCTTACTCCTTGCGAACTGCAGGTTTATTTACACCACACACGTACATAGAGTAAACAAACGTGTAGCCGTCTTTCACCTATGTATATAAGGAGTTATGTTACAGGAATGTCTGCTGTGAATAACTCATGGCTCATGCCAGAGACAGATAAAACTGTTTTGATGAGGCGCCGTCATTTTAAGCAAAGGGATATACATAACAGTTAGGATTGGGATAGTTGCGGCATTTACTTACTTACAACCTTTTTGGGGCATCACTCGAATAGTTTGATAGCCATAACCATGCCAGCCATTTCAATGCATGTACATACATTTGTTTTATTTTATATTACTTTGCTTGTAAAGTTTACATGTACTAAGCTTACAATTAACATAATTTAATTCATGTAGTGTTTATCTTTAAGTAATACTTTTTTTTTAATAAAAGCATTGCCTCACACTTGGATTTCTCCTGTATCGTGGGTGCGTTTACAGAAAATCTTCACATGCATAAACATCCAGACCCGGGACAACTATCTGTAGGCCATACAAATATTTGTTCCGTGCGGGAATCGAACCCACAACCCGTAGCGCAGAAGCCGATCGCTCATCCGCTGCACCAAACGTGACGTCAAACTTTAAATAAAATTCAAAAAATTCAAAAATCGTTACACTGTATACTGTTTTATGTGCACGTTTCTTCTTTTCTGAGATGTAAGTGTAAACAATTGTTGGCAGACCTATTAAATAAATAAATAACATAATTATCGAGCTCCTACTTCCAAGGAACTGCGATGCGATTAAAGTTATGATATTAAAAAATAATAGGCAAGTCAGTAATTATAATAATCAAATTGTCCTTTTATTTATCCCCGTTTTCCGTCCTACTACGTGGTACAACTACCTTAATTCCGTGCCATAACAGAAATTGTGTTTGAGGGGCTCGTGGCTAAATAACAACCGCGCCGATCGTACGATTTGCGAGGTTAAGCTGCGGTTGCCGCGGTCAGTCCGTGGATGGGTGACCATTTGGTACACATCGAGACCCCTCCGTGCCTCGGAGAGCACGTTAAGCCGTCGGTCCCGGGTGTCATACGAATACCTATGACAGTCGTTACGGGTAGTCAGAAGCCCGAAAGTCTGACAAACGGTTTAACCTTAGGATATCGGCATTGCCCAGTTACTGGGTTGCGGAGGTCTGATGGCAGTCGCTCCGTGTAAAATACTGGTATTCAGCCGCATCTGGTTAGACTGGAAGCTGACCCCAACATAGTTGGGAAAAGGCTAGAGGAACAGAAATTTGTAATCATTTGGGAAAAAGGCTTCGCAAGAAAATGAATGGCAAAATGTTACACAACTGGTACTTACTAAAGTACTTTGCAGAATGGAGTAATAATACAGTATTTTTAAGGTAATATCAATAAAAAAATATGTAGGTAAAGGTATATGTTACGTTTGACGCAGTGGCTAAGCGATTGGCTTTTTGCGCTACGAGTCGCGGGTTCGATATTTGTATGACCTACAGATAGTTGTGCCCGGTCTAGGCGTTTGTATATATGAAAATTTGTGTCTGTAAACGCACCCACGATACAGGAGAAATCCTAGTGAATCCTACAGGAGATATGATTTAAAAAAAGGAGAAAAAAAGATTGCTTTTATATGTATAAGGTTAGTCGGAAAGGGGGTACTAAGCCGCGGGCCACTTAAAGTATCGCTGATGGCTATTTTAAAACAAGTGTTAAAATTTCAAAATTCGATCTTTTTTATTTGCATGCAAACAGATTTCTATTTTAGTTTTTTCAAAAAAAAATTACATCTGCTTTAGTTATAAATTCAGAAAATTAATATTCTAACCCGTGACCCCAAATATGACCTAAATTGTAAACACAGCTGATCATAGCTATGGACAGATAGGTTTTAGCATATTTTTTACGAAATCTTTAATAAGCTATTTCTCTTAAACTGTCGAGTTTTGGGGAAAGTTGTAGAACAAAATTTATCCCTTATTATGGGTACTTTAACACCCTTTCGGCTTAGTGCCCCCTTTCCGACTAACTTTGTATAAGCTCGCAGCCTTCTCCACTTCATAATGGACGGTCATAGAAGATATTGCCGTGATCACAAACCGACGAATTCACCATCGTAGTCTGTTGTTGGGTGCAATAAGTATGATTCACAGCGAGTGGCGTTACCCGCCGCACCCTGGGCAGTCAGGCCCGCTATCAACCTTGCTGACTGGCTAATCTTTTCACCACAGCTCGAGATTTTCTTAGATAGCCCGTGCCGACACGAGAGAAGAAGAAGTAGCAGATAAGAAACTGCTGACCATCCTCTTCATAATATAATTACCTACCTACATTGTCGCCAACCTCGTCAACTACGACATCCACCGTCTACCAAGAATAGGTCACCTATTCAGAATACCTATTGTATGCCGGGAGAGCCCGGGTCTCTCTCCGGGCACTTCGCCGTTGAGATAGATTACTAAGTACCTACCTACATAAAATAACATATCCAAAGTGGATGCGGAAGAATGAAAGCGAAGGGCCCAATCGTAATTTGAGAGAGACGGGAGGGAGATTAATATTAGAGGACAGTTAAAATGAAGACTTGTATTTTTACCAATAATGAAGCAAAGACTCCATAGCTTTGTATAGTAGACCCTCTCGTAGGTATGTACGTTAGTAGCTATTACTTCAAAGTAGTTTACGAGTCCATTTATTATTTTGCCCAATTCATCATTCAAAACTGCTACCGCTGGTAAGCAAAACGATTCATTATTGGTATTCGTTACCACAACAAAACGGTCTGAAACTCTCGATAAGTAAAGATTGGTCACCTATCCTGCCTACCCACGGTGTGACGGCAGCAAGCGCAAATGAAATATTGAAACAACGACATGTGTGTAGAAATACATTGGCGTCGATTCTTTTGCACATTTTGACAGTACTAAACTAGACTAAACACAACTGTCACTTTTTTTTTCTATTGAAACAGCAAGACACAAACACCCTTAGTTTAGTTTAGTCCTGTCAAAGTGCGCAACAGAATCGACACCATTATACTGCAACCCGATTACATAAATAATGTTTTTTTTTTCCTGTTTGACTGCTTGTTGATTATCTTGCGGGCCGTTTCTACGTAACCGGGCAGTTATTGGCGAGACCTGAAGGGTCTTCAACCAATGGAGATGTGAGTAAAATACTTAACCTAAGCTAACTACTATTACTATTGCTAATATCATGAGCACTAAGGGCGACCCCTAGGGGGGACACGGACCTCGGCTTAGGGCGTTGCTTGTGTGACGACTGGGAGGGAGGCAGCAGATGAGGGCTGAATTAACGGTGTGACAGGTGACTAAAAAATTGGATTGTAAATGACGGCGCTTTTATTGTTGTCGTTATTTGCATCTCGCTCACATACATTCTCTCGCCATTTAGTGTTTATGAAAGTGCTCCAAACTATTAAAAACAAAAGGAATAGCGCGTTGAGCGCGTGTATTTATATTGATTTGGGCAAATAGAAATTAAAATGATCTCTATAGTAGTCATCGCTACATCGTAAACGCAGAGCAATAACTAATCGTAATAAAGTTGTCTCTTGACTTTGTTGCAAGTGTTGTCTGTCTTTTTTTACATAGTTCAATCATCAATGTTCATTTCATTCCCTGTCGCAGTTTCGTTCTTTCTTCCTTCGTTCATTTATGTCAAAAAGTTGTAACTTTGCTTTGCTTATTGATAAAACGTAATGTTTTTTATTATATTATCGTACTGTTTTCCCACGCTTTTACTTATTTACTGATCGTAATAACAATTAAATAGTTAATTATAGTGACTAGTAAAGAAATTGCATTGTGAATAAAGCAACAAAACTTTTGAGATAACTGGTGTCTTACATCGACACTGGTGAATTAATCAGTTGAATCATAATGAAAGCGCCTTTAAAATAACTGAAAGTAGGTGAAGTGTGAAGAATAACATTTAATCATACGTCGCATTGCGTTCCTGTCGTGTGTGAGATGACGGACAGCACTTTCGTCGCGAAGCCGGCGCGGGGCTGGCTTCACCCCGACTCCGTGCTCGCCAGCGATGGAATCACATATGCAGTCAGGGTAAGCATCCTAGGTTCCAAGCATTTTCACTGGAATCATTGTAATATAATGCCAGTAAAAATGCACCGAGAAGAATCACAACAGGAAATTCTTAGAAATGAATCTTGTTGTTTTGTTAATTACTTACACATACACACAAATGGTCATGCAAATAAAATTGAAGATTTATAGTTTTCAATTTTAGTTAGCAAGTAAATGTGTATGTTCAGAAGCTAGCTGAAACATTATGAAAGACAGACATTACTCGCAATTTGTTACTTAATTATAGCATTATTGTTTAGACAATACTATTGTCACAGTAAGTAATAATATGTTTATTATAGTTTATACAGACAACTGTATTGTATGCACAACTTATTCATAAATAAAGGCATGGAAAATAAAACTGTATGTTTATTTTTCAGTATATTGGTTGTATGGAGGTTTTAACATCAATGAAGAAACTCGACTTTGAAACAAGATCTCAGGTAGCAAAGTAAGTTTCCACTTTATAAATACAGAATAATATATAACTTAGTTTTTCTACCTCCTAAGACGCCTTTTAGGCTGTTACTCTATTCGATCATGTTTGCCGTTTTGACTACATTGACTAGACTCATTTCAGTAGCTAACGTACCAATAAAATATTAAGAGAAGATCCGGTGATCTAGGTGTTAAAATAAAAGCACAGAATTAATAATAATAATACTGTACCACCATCTTGGACCCTGATATAGATGCTGGTGGACTACTATGTTTTATATTTAAGATTTTTTTTATTTACAAATTAAAACTATGTAAAGAGGATATAACACTTTAAAAAAAGTAAATTGAAGAAAAACATTTTGTCTAACATAAGTCAACTGTTATATTTCAGTGTTATAATAATCAATATTCATGAACAATGATACACCTGTTTGCATGTGAACAAAACTGTTTTGTCAACACATTCTGCAACATATTATTGTAATGTGTGTCTTAAGGTGGGTTTAGACCAAACAAATATAGAGCTAGAACAAGAGTGCAGAGCGTCGTTGTTTGTGGCTTTTTTGGTTTAGAAGATAATTCATTTTCATCATTTACACCAAAAGAATACCAACAAGCAAGAATGACAACAAACAAGAACTGGAATTCTTGCACATGCTCTAGAGATCGCTTCGAGGAGCGATCACGTCCAAACACGAAAGAACGCACGCTCATGCGCCGTTTACATCAAGCGAGTGAGCATTCTTAGAGCTTTCTTAAACATTCCTTAGAACCTCCGCAAAGAAGAAAGAACAACGATAGAATTCTCTGTCTCTGTTACACCAAAAGCTTTTGATAGAGTGGAGATGGAATGAGCATTCGCTCATTTGGTGTAAACCCACCTTTACAGTGTGTAAGTTATCTTTTATTGCACACTATGTAGTTTGTAATTTTTAGGGTTCTGTACCCAAAGGGTAAAACGGGACCCTATTACTAAGACTCCGCTGTCCGTCCGTCCGTCCATCTGTCACCAGGCTGTATCTCATGAACCGTGATAGTTAGACAGTTGAAATTATATATCAACTTTATTTTTCAAAATTTTATTTTTTAACAAATACTAAACAACAGAATAAAGTAAATATTTGATGGGGCTCCCATACAACAGACATGATTTTTTGCCATTTTTATAGGTAATGGTACGGAACCCTTCGTGTGCGCGAGTCCGAATCGCACTTCGCCGGTTTTAAATATTTTTCTCTATAATGTTTAATATTTCAATTCAATAAGTAGAAAGAATTGGCTACTCTTTGGACACACTTTAAGAGTTTTGCTCTGATATAACTCCCATTTCATATAACATTAGACAAAAGTGGCCCACGAAGGCATGAATATCTTTTGTACCATTTCTTCAAGTAGAGTTTTGGCACATCGTGATTGACCGTTAAGGTTCATAAAAGTATTCTACTGTTTTGAATCCCTGGTGGAAACAAACATGTTGTTTATTTCTATACATTTGCTTGCTAAACTACTGATTTACTGTCTTGTTGGTCTAGTGGTGGCAAGCACGACTGCTGATTGTGAGGTCCTGGGTTCGATCCCCAGGTCAGGCAGTGTTATTGGGCTCTTCCGTGTGGAATTCCTCAGTAGCAGCCCGGAGTTTGGATCTGTGCCCGGTTCATGGCAATAGTCTCGCCCCCTATTACATGGGACTTAAACATAACGTAATATAGCTTAAACATAAAAAAACATTACATTGACTTGTAAAAATGTCTGTAACAGATTTATTTACAGAAATAAAAATCATTTAAAGGCTAAATGAGGGTGTTACTATACACCTCTGCCCAACCCTTCGGGGAATACAGGCGTGATGTTATATTATGTTAATTCTGAGAATAATTATGTGTTTATTGTTGTTACAGAGAATGCATTGCCAGAGTATGTGCAGCTGCTGGCTTAAGATCAGCGGACAAGAAGCGCAGAGTTTGTCAAGCTGCGGTCCGTGCTCTCGCCGCTCGACCACGAATGGCACACTCCGGTGCCAACGTTGCCCTCACCATATCATCCAAAGCAATTACCTTAGCAGCGCTCGAAGGCGGGGAGACTATAGCCCGTCATGACATGCCACGAGTCTCATTTGCGTCTGGAGGAGATACGGACTCCCTAGACTTTGTTGCGTACGTTGCAAAGTCAGTACCGCCAGCTGAATGGAGAGCATGTTACGTACTAGAATGTGGTGGCAGACTAGCGCAAGACGTAATAGCAACCATAGGACAGGCTTTCGAACTTCGTTTTAAAGAATTTTTGACGAAACCCTCATCGTAAGTTCTAATTTTAACTTTCCTTGAACAATACACATTTGTGTAAACCAGACCGTGTTTCCTGTAGTGTTTGATCATTTTACAAACACAAAAATATCGAGTATTTGAAACTAAACTTTCCTCGTATGAATGAAATCATCAATTATCACTCACATGGAAACAAATATAAAACTAACAGTAACAGAACACAAATATTAGTCATATTCATAAATCAGAATGATATATTATGCTATTAATAACAGGAAAAAGCAATACTATTTCACTATTGAACTATTTTCAACAAAAAAACATTTTTTACTTCAAGATAAATTATCATTCTTCTTCTTTTCGTGTGGTTAGTGTCTAACCTGGTGTGAGAGTTTATGCCGCCCACGGGCCTCTGACTTGGCTTCATATGCCGTCGGGAAATATCTCAGGCATGCCGATTTCCTCACGATGTTTTCCTTCACCGTTTTTAAGCGTGATAATTATACAATACGCACATGCATCCGAAAAGTCAGAGGTGCGTGCCTTGGATTCAAACTCGAGACCTGACTTGGCAGTCCGATGGTCACACCACTAGGCTATCACTGCTCATTACATTGCAGTATCATTTATTCGCAACAATAAGTAAATCTCTTGTAACAGTAGCAATAGTAATTTCAATAATAAAACCTTGAAGAGCTCACGATTTCTTATAGTTACAAGTAATTTACACAGCAATATTAATTCAGTAATGTCATTTA
This sequence comes from Amphipyra berbera, assembly GCA_910594945.2. Classification (NCBI taxonomy): domain Eukaryota; kingdom Metazoa; phylum Arthropoda; class Insecta; order Lepidoptera; family Noctuidae; genus Amphipyra; species Amphipyra berbera. The sequence continues at coordinate 7,281,284 of OU343122.1, read as the reverse complement.
TGTATTATCATTATTTATTTATGTATATGGTAAAGCAACTGAGCATAGCGTCCTGGGTTAGGTTAGGAATTTCTCAGTAGCAGCCCGGATTTTTGATTTGTGCCTGGTTAATCGCAATAGGCTCGCCCCCTACCTAACATGGCACTTTTTTTTTTAAAAACTTTGCCCCGCACTAGGATTTCTCCTGTATCGTGGGTGCGTTTACAGACACAAATCTTCACATGCACAAACACCCAGACCCGGAACAACTATCTGTAGGCCATACAAATATTTGTTCCGTGCGGGAATCGAACCCACGACCCGCAGCGCAGAAGCCAATCGCTTAGCCACTGCACCAAACGTGTCGTCTGTCGTCGTCGACTTAAACATAACTGGCGAAACGAGGGTGTTACTAAACACCTCTGCTGAACCCTTGGGGGAGTACAAAGAGTGTTGTTATGTTAAAGCAAACAGACATCTATTGCTAGACAGAGGCCCTTTTGTTTTGGTCATAGAACATGGACATAATATCTAAATCTCCTAGCTTAGCCTACCTCTTAGTATCTTGCTGATGACACCAAGACTTAATCAGTAGATATTGCAATTAGACATACTTTTTTAGGGTTCCGTACCCAAAGGGTAAAACGAGACCCTATTATTAAGACTCCGCTATCTATCCATCCGTCCGTCCGTCTGTCACCAGGCTGTATCTCATGAACCGTGATAGCAAGACAGTTGAAATTTTCACAGATGATGTATTTCTGTTGTCGCTATAACAACAAATACTAAAAAACAGAATAAAATAAATATTTAAGGGGGCTCCCATACAACAGACACGTTTTTTTGCCGTTTTTTATAGATAATGGTACGGAACCCTTCGTGCGCGAGTCCGGCTCGCACTTGGCCGATTTTTTTATGTCTATTATGTTATGGTACAAATTGTAACGAGAGGATAGTTTGTTATGACTAGCACAAAGTTATTATGTCTGAAACATAATATTACTGCAGTCTACTCTAGCCAGGCATAATATCAAAATCGTAACAGTATGTAGCAACTATCACTATTGTATCTAATCAAAATATTTAATATAAGATGAATCAAACAAACAATACATGAGTAATTTGCTGTAAGCTAGATTTACGTTTTTTCGTATTACTACATACATACATAATTAAACTCACTCCATTTTCCCATGGGGGTAGGCAGAAACTATAGAACGCCACATGCTACGATCCTTACATACTTCTTTCGCTTCATCCACATTCGTACATCTTGTCATGCATGTACACCGGTTGAGAGTACTGACTTTAATCATTCTGACGGCGTTAAAAGTACAGGACAAAAAATATGTGCTAAAACAGGACACATTTTACTTCAATTACGTCCTGCACATCCTATGCAGTTAGCCCCGCTAGTAACCTTGGTGACTGACTAACTATTTTACCACGGCATAAGTTATTCTAGTACATCTCGTCCCGACGCGAAAGAAGACCTCAATAACAATTATTAATATTATAATTAGGAGAAATTACAGGCACGTGAGATTTTTCTTTGTCTCTGAGGTTGGCAACGCATCGACAATTCTCTTGGTATTATAGGTAGGTATACTAGCGACCCGCCCCAGCTTCGCACGGGTGCAATGTAGATACTAATGTGGGGCATATAAACCTTCCTCTTGAAATCACTATCTATTGCTGAAAACTGCATTAAAATCCGTTGCGTAGTTTAAAAGATCTAAGCGTACAGACAGCGGGAGCGACTTTGTTTTATACCATGTAAAGATTATAGGCGGCGGTAACCACTTTCCATCAAGTGACACGTAGGCCTGTTTATCAATCTAATAATACATAAAAAAATGAAAACTTGATTTAAGTACAAAACACACAATCAAAACATCGCTTCTAAAATATTAATAAAAATATTCCTCTTTTTTAATTCAGAAAGACTATGGTTAGTACAGTAGAGAATACAGTCTCAGTTAGATCTTTAATATTTCTTTGTCGTGACTATATGATTTAAAAAATAAAACTCGTAAAATCATTTCCAGGTTGAATCTAAACGGATCGCGGGCACTGTGTGAAACTGCAAGCAGTGTTGCGCCGGAGGATCGCGAGTACTACAACGACATGCCGGACAAGTCGCCGCCAGAGGTCACCACCTCGTACCGACACCCGCCGCCTCCACCGCTAGCCTCGCTCGCCTCGCTTGCTCCTATATCTTCGTAAGTTTTTTTTAAACAATAACACATAAGGCTTAGTATAGATTCCTAAATGCCTACACACATGGGCTTAGCCAGGTCCAGGGTGGGGCTAACTCAGTCAGACAGTATATATTTGTCTGTTCAATAAATCTGGAAGTGCGAAAAGGGATTATGGGGCAATATTGCCCCATAACCTTATTTTTGAGGTCCAAATAAGTATAGACGGAGTCGGGCATTGGTCTGCCTATTTTGGGTAATTGTTTTGTGGACATGGGTGGCAAGTTGACTGAATCTAGACCATTTACCTATTCTTTTCTGTGCCAAAGTGGGACAAGCGCCCCAACTGCCCCACACTGATTACGTCCATGGCTACACAGCGCTTTCTCTACTTTCATAGTTCACTAGCGATAAAGAAAAAGGGGCTCGTGACTTATTAACGACCACGTGGATCATACGATTTGCGAGATTAAGCAACGTGTTCCCGCGGTCAGTGTGTGAATGAGTGACCATTCGTTACACATTGAGACCCCTTCGTGCCTCGGAGAGCACGTTAAACCGTCGGTCCTATGACAGTCGTTACGGGTAGTCGGAAGCCCGAAAGTCTGTTAACTGGTCTAACTTTAGGATGTCAGCATTGCCCAGTAACTGGGTTGCGGAGGTCTGATGGCAGTCGCTCCGTGTAAAATACTGGTATTCAGCCGCATCTGGTTAGACTGGAAGCTGACCCCAAAACAATGGGGAAAAAGTTAGGCAGTACGAACTACCGATAAAGAAATATAAGCATTCCAGCCTCCTGAATCGGTGAAATCTCGTGCACGCTTTGCACCGTGACGTTGAATGATGTATGACCGGCAAATGGCGGGATAATCGTTCAATTTACCTGTCAAAATATCCTAACCCAGTGAGCAACATCCCACCTGCACGCTCAATCTGATGACTACAGGAAATAGCTTAAATGACTCACAAACAAAATTTTTGCACTTTCGATGAATTTGAATCACTTATCCATGATGCATCTGTCGATAAAAAATCCAATCGCTCAAAATATTTATGATATTGATTACCTTTCTTGGAAACTAATAAATTTTGATGTGACTCAATATTGTTAACTTGGAAACGCAATTTTGTTGTGAAGGTCATCGCCCCACGTAGTTTTAATCAATAAGGAAGCTAGCGCTTACTATAAAGGTCACATTTAGGTTTTTTAACCAAGAATGGCACTGATGAAGTAATAATGCGACTGCCCTCATAACAGTTTCCCTTAAACGTTGCCTAGCCCATATTTCCTCATAGCAACTGTAAAATAATTGTAACATACATACAGGGTGTAAACGAAATCATGTAATTCCTTTAAACCTCGTGATGTACTGCTGACATAGATTAACCCTGAAAGGGATAATTTTGAATTCAATAAAAAAAATATTACAAGAAGTAAACATGTATTCTTAACGTGAGGCATTTTAGCAGAGAGTTAAAAGACCGCGCGGCGAGCGATAGCCGCGCTATTCACTCGGAGCGCTAAAATGCCTCACGTCAAGAACACATGTTTACTTCTAGTAATTTTTTTTTATTGTATCCAATTTTATCCTGTGCGGGGTTTATCTATGTCAGCAGTGCATCACGAGGTTTGAAGGAATTACATGATTTCGTTTACACCCTATATACTCACGAGGGGCTCGTGGCTAATTACCAACCGCACGGATCATACGATTTGCGGGGTTAAGTTGCGCTTGCCGCGGACAGTCCGCGGATGGGTGACCGTTCGTTACACATCGAGACCCCTCCGTGTCTCGGAGAGCACGTTAAACAGTCGGTCTCGGGTGTCATACGAATACCTACGACAGTCGTTACAGAAAGTCAGAAGCCCGAAAGTCTGATAACTGGTAAAACCTTAGGATATCTACATTACCCAGTAACTGGGTTGCGGAGGTCTGATGGCAGTCGCTCCGTGTAAAATAGTGGTATTCAGCCGCATCTGGTTAGACTGGAAGCTGACCCCAACATAGTTGAGAAAAAGCTAGGCAGAACAGAACAGAACATACATATAGGTACTCATGCCTATAATCCCCGAAGGGGTAAGCAGAGGTGTTCTCCTATTACAGGAGTCTGTACACGTTTCACCGCTTATATTTAGTCCTATGTATGGAGAGTCTATTGCCATTTTTCGGGCACAGTTATGGTGTCAAGTTCATCGCTTCTTATGATTCCCTTGCCCGGCGATGGAGAGGAATTGTATACTTAATGCGTCCACCCACAGACTATATACGCGTGTAATTGTTAAGGATATAATATTTCGTTACGTTATGTTTAGTTAACTGTCTCGGTGGTCTAGTGGTGGCAAGCGCGACTGCTGATCGTGAGATCTTGTGGGTTCGATCCCCAGGTCGGGCAGTTTTATTGGATTTTCCCGTGTGGAATTCCTCTGTAGCAGACCGGAGTTTGGATTTGTGTACGATGGCAATAGGATCGCCCCCTATTACATGGTACTTAAACCTAACGGCGAAAGGAGGGTGTTACTATTCACCTTTGCCCAACCCTTCGGGAAATAAAGGCGTGATGTTATGTTTATTTCGTTACAGTTGCGAGGAGAGCGTGCGGCACTATGTGAACCAGACCCCGCCGCCGCGCACGCCGCCCACGGCGCTGCTGCCCAACCATCACACCGATATCTTTGACATGCGTAAGTATCATCATAACAGCCTTGACGTCCACTGCTGGCTATAGGAGTCCCCTAATTCCTATATCAAGCATAGAGTAGATACTGAGGTCACAGATCATTGTGCTCAAATATTCCAGTGACTTGCCATAACTAAGTCATGATCAAATCGAGAATGATTAATGTTGAAGCGGCTTCCTCGCCTTGGCAGGAAAGGAGAACGATGGATCAGCAGTAACGATCAGCTTCAATCAAAAACATGTATTGCCAATGTAACACTTTAGGGTGACTTTAAGAGTCAACCCTCAACTAGCATGTGCACATAAAATTTAGCAGGAGTGTACTTACGGGAGGATAAAGAATAACACTTGTAACCGTACACTATATATATTTAATTAAGAATTATAAAGAGAACAACAGGGCGTGGCTCGTACAACGCGAGGAGTCCAGGGTCTTCTTGAACAGGTGAACACTTAGCTTGGCAACTGCAGCGGCGCAAGAGGGTCGATCTTCTTTTTTTCCTATTCGACTACTTATAAATGGTCTTGCGGACCGTTTCTTTGTGACCGGGCAGTTCGGGAGGGTGTGCCCGACCTTTTATAGGCCCGGATCCCCGCCAGTCAGCCACCACCGGTCACACCAATCAGTAACATTTTTTCTTTGCAGAACCGTTCACTGCCGCGCCAATGACGTCATCGTCGGCTGCGTCGTCGTCATCGACGGCGTCAGCGTCATCGCCGGGCGACGTGCCGGCCGAGCCGCTGTCGGCTCAAGCACAGGCCGCGTTATTAGCGCGAGAGCCATGGTTCCATGGACCTATCTCTAGGGTTAAAGCTGAAAAGGTAGGCTTGGTTATCCTTTGATAACTTTTCTTAGGCTAAGGCCATATTGCCGGGGTTGTGGTAAATGTAATTGCGAACCCCGCGGTCTCGACCATAGACCCTTCGAGGAATACCGTGGTGGTTTTAATCGGTTAGGGTTCGACGTAACCGTCCGCCATCCCCAAGGTGGAAGGTATATCCACAAGGAAATCGCCAAGTTAAAAAAGTCTGATGCCGGGTCCAGACGTGTGTAACGCATTACATGTAACGCTCGCAGTGCCATCCACGCACAGAATTCGCGTTACATTTCATGATACATTACACGTTACACACGTCTGGACCCGGCTTAAGGCCACACTGGTAGTAGCGTAACCACAACGTTTGCTCAAATGACGAATCAAGACTAGTCTGATTAAAATTATCCTTAAAAGAAATGTATATAAGCCCTATTAAATTATTTAATTTTTATACTTTATCAGGTCATATTATCCCAATGTTGAGTGTTTCCATCTATTCGCATTTTTTTACTGTCAGATCAATGCTTAAAAGATGGCCCTCAACACAGGTTATAAAATAAATAACATTGATTTGTTATACAAGGTTAGTAGAAAAGAAAATACTAAACCGAAACGGTACTAAAGTACCCATAATAATGAATACAACTTTCCCTAAAAGTTTTAGAGTAAATAGGTTCTTGTTAAGAAAATTATTATTCTTCTGTCTGGCATTGGTAATACCAACGATAGCCAGGGTTCGCCTAGCGGTGGCAAAAGTTGATAATATAATTCTTTATTTATTAGTTAGTGGTTGAAGACGGCGAGTTTCTGGTGCGTGAGTCAGCGGCGTGTCCAGGACAGTTCGTACTGACGGGAGCCAGGAAGGGCAGCCACAAGCATCTGCTACTCGTCGACCCTAATGGAGTGGTATGATACACTTACACTTTTCTATAGTTCTTGCAATTAGACATGAGTATGGGTTGGCGCCAGGAGGACGGAGTGTGTCACATGCATCGATTAGCATACGCAAACGATATTGTCGGTATTCATTTTACCGCGCGATATACTGTTTGGCCGTCATAACTTACATGTTTACTTGTGCAAATTAGAATTTGAGCAAATCGGATTCGGGTGTGTAGCCGACCGTTGTTCATTGTTTCATTGCGAGGACACCAGAGCCTAGGTACTGCCATCTGCCTTAGCTCTGTTGCCTACACATTAGAATTATATTTCGTTTATTCATTTATATTTACATATTATTTACATTTTTAAATATTTCTATAAAAAATATAAAAAAACATTTAAAAATATAAAAAATAGTAGCCCACCGGCATCGGGAACAGAGTCCAAGCTACCGATGGTCAGGGCCTCAGAGAGAGGAACTTCCTGACAATACGTGCCGTGTCCAGAAGTACCGCTTTCTGTATCAGGCCCTTGACCCAGCTGCCCAACGAGAGCCTCGTCAGATGGTGGTCGAGGCTCTTGGCTATTAAGCCATTGGCCGTAACGACTATCGGCACAATGACTGCTGAGTCAACCTCCCACATGTCGACAACCTCGTGTGCCAAGTCTTGATACTTAATTTCCTTATCTTTCTCGGCTTTCACAAGGTTCTCGTCATGTGGGACAGTGATATCAACAATCATTGTGAGACGCTCTGTTCGATCTATCACCACTATGTCAGGCTTATTGGCAACAATAGTCCTGTCGGTGATGATAGATCGGTCCCAGTACAATGTGATATGACCATTCTCGAGAACTGGGTCGGGCACATACTTGTAGTATGGTACTTCTGCGTCCACAAGGTTGTATTTCAGAGCAAGTTGCTGGTGGATAATCCTAGCTACTAGGTTGTGTCTGTGTAAATACTCACCGTTAGCAAGACGAGAACAACCGGAAATAATATGTCTAATGGATTCACCGGGACAGTGACATGCCCGACAGATGTCAACCGTGCCGTCCTTCACAATATATTTCCGGTAGTTGTTCGTCATCATAACTTCGTCCATAATTGCACAGACAAAACCTTCGGTTTCCCCAAAGAGATCACCGAAACGTAGCCAGGCTACGGACGCTAGGAAGTTAGAATTATTATTATTATGAAGGTAATAACATGGTGATGGAATAAGTGTCCTTAAACAAGTATTTTCCAATAAAAGACTCAACGATTGCATAGATATTGTGTATTACCGACCGTAAGAGTTTTTTTTTCAGTATCTAGATGTACATATATACAATCACACCTGTTTCCTATTGGGGAAGGCACAGACTATAGATTTCCACCTGCTACGATCCTGACACACCCTTTTCGCTTCATCTGCATTCATTAACCTTCTCATGCATGCTCGTCAGTTTAGGGTGGTACGGTAGCCGAGGTCGGCCCCTTCCAACCGTTCCATCCACACTCGACTTGTTCACTTGTTTCGTTTATCTCCTTTCGTCCATCCTCTCTACGTGACCAAACCATCTTAACATACCTTTCTCAATCCTCACTACATCTTCATTCACTCCACAACGTTCTCTTATCACTCTCTTCCTTAGTTTATCTTTCAAAGTTACACCACACATACTTCTCAAAGCTCTCATTTCTACTGCATTAATCCTAGTTTCATGTTTCTTCTACCATACCCAACTTTTACTACTATACATAAGTGTTGGCACCAACACTGCCTTAACTAAGATGTAATGTAAATATTAAAACTTGAACCCTCACTAGGTGCGAACTAAGGACCGGGTGTTTGAAAGCGTGCCGCACCTGATAAAATACCACTGCAGCAACGAGTTGCCAATCGTATCGGCTGACTCGGCATTGCTGCTGCGTAAACCTGTGCTGCGTGAGTCAACGTCATGAGGAGTATCCAATCACACCCTAGCACACAATACTCCATCTTTAATTTATGACTGATGAAGCGACGCTGGCCTCGTTGCCATTGCTTACTTAAGATCTGTAGGAATTGATAATGCTTGAATTAAGAATTCGCTTCCACATAGTCCTTAAGGACACCACCGCATCCTACTCGAAAATAATCTCTGCTCCACAGTAACCGGGCTTCAGCGAATATTGACAATTTTCACTGTTCCCAGTCACAGTTGCCGACGTATTTAACACGTAACGCGTACATTTGTCAATTTGTAATTTCACCGAAGCCCGGTTAATGTGGCCATAGCATATTAGGTTCTTTTACAAGTACCAACTGAGTACGCATTTATTACGATTCCATTTTTGATTGGTTTACCGCGTTGAAAGTGATAGAATATTTGTAATTAAGTACCAAAGTCATGTTTTGGTTGGAATGCTATTGCAAAAATTGTGATTTTTTTCCAATAAACTTATTTAATTAATTAAGTATAATACTAGTCTTCACCAAATCTTTATTTAGAAGTGAAGGCTGCTATCTTGTTTTACTGTGTTTAAGCATGAGATTAGTTCATATTCTATTAATTATAAGAATAATGTTGCTGTGCAATTGACCATGCCAAACTACAGTCGAGACACAGGAGTCTTATTTTTATATTAAAATGTATTTTGCTATACTTCATATTGAACATTTATGCCAGAGCATGCATTCAAACATCGCACAGAAATACAATTAGCTCTCTTTGTCATAGTTTAAATGTTTTTATTATACGTTTACAATAAAGTAATAACAGATAGGTGCTATAATGGCTTACTTAAATAATTTTAAAGTTTAACGTAGTGATGTAATTTTATAAAATTGAAACTGTACATACAGCATCACATCATCTGTAAATCGTAGCCTACTTTAAGACTGTTATGTTAGACTCGAATCTTTTTACTGAGTTAAGTGATAAAATTTTGATGCTTTAAAAATATTCCTCTCAATAATAGTGAGAGTTTATTTGTAGGAACACAAAATTGCACAAAAATGAAGTGGTTTGTACCCCACTGGGGAGAAAAGGGAGGTATCACTACACTTGCACGATCTACATTGACCGTTGATAATGATGAGATAGTTTCGACGGACGCAATACATTTGAAAATCGGAACTCATCAATCCGAATACGATCGAACGACGTTGATCGACGCTTGTCGGAGTTTAAAAATCGAATTTATCATCTCGGTTGGACTGATTTTTTTTAGGTGCGAAAAGAAATATGTCGATCGATTTTATTCGATTGAATGAGCAACGTAGATCATGCTGGTATAGTAAGCACCAAGACTGTTGAAATGATGATGAACACATTAGCATTTTCCAGCACTATACTAAATATCTGCTTTTATCACTGATTAGAATTAAATATATTAATGCAATATTCCATTGACATAAAATGTTAAAATTCATCATAAAATATAGTTTATGAATATATGTTATCGAACTATCATTATTAAAAGTGATGTATTTAATAAAATGTATAATGTGATTTAAATAAACTATTTTGGAAAATCGACCGTTAATTTTATTTCCAATAACAGACTTACTAGTAATGAAGTGGAACTACTGCCCCCGCGGCAACCGGCATAATTGTAATTTTGCTACCAACTGCGTTTTAATCGTCCAGCGTGATTGAGAGATACTAGAGGTTACTGGAGGACTCCCTTGTTGGTCTAGTGGTCGCAACCGCAACTGTTGAGTGTGTGCGTTTCGAAGGCGCGACCACAGCGTTATTTTTTGAAAAAAACTATGCCTACATTTTGTAAAAAATTATAAAAGTTGATTCCCAAAACCATAAATTTGTCAAAGTTATGGTTAAAAAGTTATAAGGGTTTGAACGTGGCCGCGCCATCGAAACGCGGAGAACCGCGCGGCCACGGAGATCTTTAAAACTAAGCATTGAAGAGACCTGAAATTTAGGTAAATAACAGATTGAATTTGTAAAAATATAGAAAAAAACTGAACTAAAGTAAAAACGGCAGTTCTACGTATTAATCGGTGTTTTTTACAAAAACGATCTAGCTAATACTTACTTTCTTCGATAAATAATCACGACTTATTTCTAAGCGATACCGTACTACAGCTCCTGAAATATAAACCTAGGACTTTTTTGTATATTTTTACAAAATTTGACAAATTCAAATCTAGGTTTTACAAAAAACTTCATACCTTTGCGATGCTTTTTCAGCGAGATATCGGCGATAACGTGGTTTTCACCGTTTCAATGGCGCGGCCATGGGGTTTTAATCTTACAGCTCCTAAAATATAAACCTAGGATTTTATTCTATATTTTTACAAATTCAATCTGTTATTTACCTAAATTTCAGGTCTCTGCACCGCTTAGTTTTAAAGATCTCCGTGGCCGCGCGGTTCTCCGCGTTTCGATGGCGCGGCCACATTCAAACCCTTATAACTTTTTAACCATAACTTTGACAAATTTATGGTTTTGGGAATCAACTTTTACAAATTTTTACAAAATGTTGGCATAGTTTTAAAAAAAAAACGCTGTGGTCGCGCCATCGAAACGCACACTGTTGAGTATGGGGTCCTGGTCTCGATCCCCAGGTTGGGCAGTGTTATTGGGTTCTTCGATTAGGAATTTCTCAGTAGCAGCCCGGAGTCTGGATTTGTGCCCGATAAATGCCAATAGACTCGCCCCATATTACATGGCACTTGCAACATAACTGGCGAAACGAGAGTGTACCTACTAAAAACACCTTTGGCGAACCCTTCGGGGAATATAAGGCGTGATATTTCGTCTATCGATTGGCAACGCACGACTCGACTCGTGCGTAAAACAATCTGGAGAAGCTATTAAGCTCAATTGGTTGCATAAAAACTAGGCATTCCATGTGTTTGGGTATTTATTTGATAGAAATGGCACATGGCCAGCGGTGGACTGCTGAGGACGGAGTTGATTGATTGTTGCAGACTTCATTTATTTAAAACGATGAAGCTGGGGCAGGTCGCTTATTATTGATTGAATCATCAAATAAACAAAATATCGTACTTAAATTTCTTTATTAAAAATGTAATTTACAGTATAAACAGTAAGGTCATACATGGCAGTGATGTTATTATTACTTATAAATATTTCGGCATCGCTATACATAATCCGACCAACACTTCCATATCCTCAACAACTATACTCGCCTCTGACACTTTCAACATTGAAATGTCACTAACACATCAATAAAACTCCAAGATAAACAACAAACAGACAAGTGTCAGAGGTGAGTTGTCCTGCTATACTGCCAACCCGAGCTTACTTGCCTAATCCATCCTAATTTTACATCAATCCAAGAAACAACTTTTTAATTATGCTTAATTTTAATACAGTCCAATTTCATGAAATAATAATAAGTCAACTTTGCTAGAGTAAAATTAATTTAATTGTCAGATCCCAAATGTGTCAGAAATATTCAAGAAAATGTCAATAATTTGACCATACAATTTCCATTTGCCTACACAAGTACATTATAACATTCTTTGGGACATCGCAGCACTATTCTCCAGACCCTGCTAAAACGTAGGATCTCCTTACGTGCAATTATACTTAACACTACTATTTGCTAAGACTGTCTAAGAAATCAAACTAAGGTCACAGTACGATAAAAATAAATAAATATGCCTCTATACAAAAATAACACATTTATGTATATGATGGTGAACACGTGAGCACTTGAGACCTCAGCGGGCCGGCCTCCTATTCCTGCGAACATTCCTAGCTACTCGTCTACGCTTATCATTACTACACCGTCGAGGCCGCCCGCGCCGCCGATAACATTATACGTACATTCTATAACATCGGCTAGTTGTCGCCGACAATTGACTTCTTATATCAAATATCTCGCACAATTACAAAAGTGATCGAGGAGCGTGTAAACTGTATAAGTTTCCGTATTACAAAATTACATTTTATCACCAAAAATATTTCATCAAGTCATCAAACAACAATTTTAAATTCAGGCGCATCTTAATAAAAATAGATCGCGTGCATCTGTTACAATTTTACTTGGTCAACAATGACACCGTCGTCAGTAATATTATTATAATCATCGGAACTAGCTAGCATCTAATACTGTGTCAAAACTATGAAGAAGGGCCTATCGAGTACACACTCGACTCGAGATATTCTACGCTTACATGACCTCCCATTCGCACGGAAACATAACCCTCGATATAAAAAAAAACCTACCTCGTCATAAACCAAAATTATCATACACTCTCACACATAATAAATACAGGTACGCCGTCGTCACTCGGATCGCCCGCGACGAGACTCGGAGAAGTGAACGAGGGGTGCTGACGCCGACGACAGCCAAGCGGGGCGGGCCGACGCAATGAACGAAACTAACCGCGCAGCCGCGCGCCCAGCGCTCAGTCCGGGATCGGCACCAGCGACGGCGCGTGCAGCGCCACCGCGGCCGGCGGCGGCGCCGACAGCGGGGGCGGCGCCGGCCGGTGCAGCGTGAACGCGTCGAACACCTGCGCCAGCTCGTCCATGTGGTGCTCCTCCAGGCACAGGAACCCGGCCAGCGTGGGCGAGGCGCGGCGCGCGCACGCCAGGCAGTGCACCACGTGCCGCCGCTCGTGCTCGCGCACCAGCAGCGCGTGCCACACCTCGCGCTCGCACGCGCCGCAGTAGTGCGACGCCTCGCCGCGCGCGCGCCCGTGGAAGCGCACCGGCACGCTGCGCGCGCGCACCGCCTGCAGCGTGCCGGCCGCCGCGCGCAGGGTCTGCAGCAGGCACGTGCGCATGGCGCGGTGCAGGCGCGGGTCCGACACGCGGATGTTGCGCGCCAGGTTCCACGTCAGGTGCACCATAGGCACGATCGACTTGAAGTTCTGCACCTTGTTCCACTCGTAGCGGTCTAGTGCGAGTGAGTACTGACGGGCGGTGAGCGGGCCCACGTTCCAAGCGATGTTGTTGCACCAACCGGTGGCCTGCACCCAGTGGACGCAGCCCGCATTCACCCACACGAGGTCGCCGGGTCGCTGTGTGAAACGGTACACGGGGACGCCGTGAGCGCGCAGCTCCTCCGGGTCGGGCCACCACGAGCCGTGCAAGTATGACAGCCCGTGCCTCTCGCAGAGATCACGCACCCCACCCCAGTACGCGTCCGGCACGCCGAACCACTCGCAGTCGCCGGGTCCGATGTTAATATTGATGGAACAGAAGTTGTTGTTCTCTTGGTGGCCGGGCGTGCGACTGCCGGGCACTTTCATGTACAGCTGGACTGTGTTCATACCAAGGATCACGTGACCCACGTGTGATAGCATGTTGGCGGCGGACGCCACGCGTGCGAACGCAGGAAGCTTTTGTAATTCAGTGAGCTGCGGGCGCCACTTGCGCTCATCAGAAAGATCAACGTTGGTTCCGAAGCGAAGCATGCGAGCGGCGCGGCGACGCTTAACCGGACCCGAGCCGGACTCGCGGCCGTCCGAGTCGGACAGTGCGCCACCGCCGGCCGCAGTGGCCGCGCCTCCGCGCTCGCGTTCTTCGCGCAACGACTCTTGGAATGAGCCGGCTTGGTACTGAGCGTACTTGCGCACGGTCGTGTGTGAGCGGTGCGAGGCGCACGCCCACACGCGCCTCCTTCCTGTCGGGTCCCAGTTCTCGTCGGCGGACTGCATCAGCTGCGTGCGTACCTCTACGGCATGGTCGGGCCACGCCTCCACCAGTGTCTTGGTAGAGAACAGGCCGAGATCAAGCTTGAGCGCGGCGGTCAGGCCGCGCACTACTGCGATTGGGTGTTTGAGGCAGAAGTCTTGCAGCTGCGGCGAGAAGGCGTCGCGCTTGGACTCGACGTAGACGAAAGGCGCGGGCGGCGCCAACTGCTCCGGCGAGAGGCGCGGCGGCGGCACGGTGGGCGGCTCGGGAGGCCCGCACCCGTCACCCAGCACCGACCACGCTGTCGGCGGCCCCGCGTTATCCCTGAAACGTTTGTATTACGTTAGCGACGTGCGACGACGAAGCCAATAAGACTAGACGAAGACGAGACATGAGACTTACTTGCAGGCATCCTGTATCTGTTTAGAGCTCATGCCGATGTGGAAGGTGACTGGCTTGAGCGGGTCTGCCTTGAGGGGCTCCAGCTTTACGACAGGCTGTCGCCCTCCCAGCACGGCTTCGCTACTACTACTGGCACTACTGGTGGTGTCCACTGAAAAAAAATTACATCTGTGTACTCAAGTCTCGCACCGCAGCGCGTGCAGCGTGGCGTTGTATAGAAAATGTGAGCAGTTTCCATAAAATGCCACGCACACGCCGCTGTCGCATAAATGCAGCTTCACTACAAGTAGAAAATTAAAATCGCCGTAAAAAGTTCGCATGTGATTAGAGATGGAATAAAATAGTTTGACAGCTAAGTTATGCTGGTAGAATTGACAATGATAATGATGCAGTACCGACTCTAAATAGGGAACGTTATTTCATGAAGGTCCCGTAATAATAAATGATAAAAAACCATAAGGAAATAATTAATCGGGTATCTCCAAATTCAAGTGTATCGGGAAATAACAGAATTTAATTAAACCGACAACCGCTTTTTGCACTGACTTGGTTTATTATTCTTCATATTTCTAGTTAACAAATATTATTTTCCATATGACTGTCGAGAAAACAAATCTCATTGACAGTGACAGTAATAATTTACTCCTCAAAAAAATTTTATAAATACTTTCGATGCAACGAGTTTATAATAAGGACACGATTTTATTTTTACTTTATTTAATAATGCAAATTGGTGATATAACATTCTAAATATTTTAAAGTTGTCTTTACTTAATTAAGACTTTGACTTTGAACCTTACAATTTATTTTAACCTTACCGGTTTTTTAATTTTATTAAAATATTCTATCCATAATAATCAGTTTGCGGAATGAGATTTCGTTTATTTATTCGCGATTTACCAGTAAAAACACAATACTGCTTTATTATTACAACAAGGAGAACTCTTTATTTTAAATTTTCCACAAAAAAAAACTGTAATGCATTTTATGAAGCATAGATGCTTTGAAAGGATAACAAAGGCGTTCAATCATTCGTAAGACGACCTGAGCCTTTTGTGAATTGCGAGCTTTTGCACGACCCACGGGGCTTTGTCCGTCGAGTTTATAGCCACCGCATTATTCTCATATTCACGTAATAGCATAAAGATATAGTATAATGGGAGCTTTAACAGAGAATTTGGGCGAAAACGCGGCCGCGCAGATGCGCAGGTCCGGATGAATATTTTTTGCACAGATTAAGCAGGTAGGCTACGATCCAAACATGTTGCAGGTTATCGTAGCAATATCCTGTCTTTCGGTTTCTCAATTCATGATGTTATTCATAATTGCAACGAGGATTCCTCTGATATTTATGTTAACACCATAATCATAGACTTTTTTTAAACATCAAAATGTTTTTTTTAACAGAGCTATTCAAGCAAGAAATGTCTTACAATTTGCACTTACTACCTCTGCGAGTTTATAATTTAAAGGTGCGTGTAGACCAAACGAATACGGATCTAGATAAGAGCTATAGCTAAAACATTTCTTATCGGGCTATAAAGAAATTTTAGTTTTAAAAACGAACATCAGGCGAATCGTTCTATCCTTTTCTTTCTCTTAAAAGTTGGAAGATTTAGCTAATGCGGCCGGGAAACGAAGGAATGTTTGGAAGAATTTTATGTTCTTCTAAGCTTGGTTGGTGGTGCGGGTTTTTTGCTTAGCTGTCTAAATATGTACACGAATTTATCTTTTTTACGTATAAAGGAGTAAATTAATTAACAGAATGTTTTTAGACAATCATGAAACTATTGTCTAAAATTTGGTAGTATTTACTCTTTTATATGTTAAAAAAGACACGTTTACACAAATGCTAGAATACTCAATCATTTACTTACTGGTAATAGGCTCCTTCTTAACTTCTGGCTGAGTATCGGAGAACCTCTTCAACAAATCTTCGGCGAGCGACTCAGCGTTGTCGCCGCTGGTCGCGTTACCTTCGCTTTTCGTAACCTGTAAAACAAAGTTCATATTATAATCACGAACAATACTTCTTGAAACCCTACCGATAATGCTAAGACCTGCCGCCGTTATAAGGGGAATTAAAGTTAGTACAAACCGCACGCGCGCGCGCCGCCTGCGCTTGACGATACTGCGTCAGAAGTTGCTGCATCAAAGCCTGAAAAAGAATATTACGATCGTTACTACACTTTCGTAGTACGATAGATAATTAATTTAGTGTAAGCTAGACAATTTATGGAAGCATTTGAAACTTAATCTACGTGACCGTTTTCTTTTGGTGGTCAATACAATTTCAAGGAACAAACACTACACGATATTATTACATAAGTTTTATTCAAATATAGTGTTGATATAGAAATGGCAGACAGGCTATCGCCCCACCGCCTATCACCACCAATTTCGCTCAGTAGTCTCTTAAAACTTGTTCGGGAATCGGCATGAACTATAAACGAAGAAAATTAGGTTAGTACTTGTTGCTGTGGTGAGAGATTGTTGGAGTTCTTCTGTAGGTACTGCAGCGTTTGCAGCTGGTGTTGTGTCAGTGGTGGCGGTTCTTCGGGCCGCTTGCCCGGGTACGGCGGCGGCGCCGACTTGGGCGCCCGGGACGACATCTCTGCGGATATGGGTAGGTTCCACGCTTCCTCGATCGATGGGAGCTGACGTCGCCTATGCAAAATATAAATGATAAGAAATCCTGTATTTTTTTTGCAATCTGATAAATTATGAACATAAACCAAACTACTGGCAAATATCATTTATACAAGAAAATTTAATTATATTTTCACCAAACTTACTTTCCAGTAACAGAGGGCATAGGCGCATGTGCCAGATGTGCTCTCAGGAAGGCCAGTCTTTGTCTTAACGCGGAGTGAGACGCGGTCGCGGCCGCCCCACCGTTTGTGTAACATGCGAACGCGTCTCTGGGCATTTGACAGCTTTCGTACAAACTGCCCAGATTGGTCCACGCCGCAGAGTGACCCTTGTCCAGTTGCACCGCGCATATGTACGCCTGTAACGCGTCCATTGGCTGGTTTTGTTGCTGATATAATACACTGGACAGAAGAACAATGACATGTAAGCATTTAGAAGAGATACTTCAAGCAGCAAAATGTCTTTAGGTTAAAAATCATAATGCTCACCCTATTGAGCACCAAGTGTCAGCATTTCCTTCGGACTTTTCTACAGAGTTCCTGTACGCAATGAAAGCATCGTGCACTTTCCCTTGCGCCGCGAAGCACCGTCCGAGCAGGTACAGCCCTGCGCCGGAGTCGGGCTCGGCGGCCACCGCGCGCTGGAGGCACCAGATGGCTGCGCGCGCGCGGGCCGCCGGCTCGCCCAGTGACACACAACGGTGGTACAGCCATCCTACACGCAATGGTACATTTTGAATGATGTTCAGGAAATGTTGTTTGAGTAATTGAGCCTACAAGTTTTAGGTCTTTTATCAAAGCTGCAGTACAAGTCCTCAACTCACCTAATTGTCTGCAAACGTCTGCCTTCAGAGTGGAAGACAACTGTGGCTCTTTTAGTAATCTTTCGTAGGCGTCTCTGGCGGCTTTTCTCAGGCCTCTGGCTTCAAGTAGATGTGCGGCGTGGAAGCTGAGTTCAAGGCGCGTGAAGGTGGCGTCCTGATGTGGGGCCAGGCGGGCGCGCCTGAAGTGCACTGCGGCGATGGCCCAGTGCCGCCGCGCCTTGAACATGAGCGCCAGCCGCAGGTGCGCGTCCGCTGCACGGGTGAACCCCGGCGACACGTACAGTGCCATTTGCAACGCCTTTGTCGCCCTGCCATTAAAAACGTTAACGAAACCCTCGCCGTAAATATTATGAAAGCGAAAAGTTTTATTGCGGACTATTGTTGAGCAGAATCCTGTCAAGTCAACATAGAAAACAAAAGATTGCTAGTAATAAAACGAATCGTTTACATTTAAAAAGCCGTACAAAGACTTTGTTTTCTGCCGACTGACAAGAAAACAATGTCAAAGTTACAGCCTGAACTTGACTGGCGTACAAGGTCAGACGAATTGTAAATAATAGTATGAAGAATGAGTAGGTGCGTACATAGATACGAAATAAGAGAACAAAAACGTAATGCGAGCCTCAATTTCACTTTTTGTGTAATAAATCTTCAAAAGCCCTTCTTCTTAGTTTGGAAGTGAACGGATGGAACGACAATGAAAGTTTTTTCGTATCTTTTTCTTTAAATCTATCCGTAAAAACGAATTCAAAGCGTACACATTGCATTTGTAGTTTTTTTTAATATTGTGTATTATAGTTTCGGTGAAAAGAATTCACGTAGGTACCTACTCCAATGGTTTTAACTTGGAATGCGAATGTAAAAAACTAGCGTGAAATGTGTTTCGATGAATTCAAGATGGAGAATGCGACGAAGACATCACGGTGCGTAAGATATAAAACACGGAATTGAACCATAATATCCGTAAGGCTATTGAGGAGCGCATCACCGGAGCGTAACGTCACCGATGCGCCCGCGGGGTCGATGACCGTCTGAGGCTCGGTCGTGCAATCGATCGGACGATGCAACACAACGTCTAGACAGCGATCGTCGTCCGAATCCGATGCCTATAACGCCTTTATTTAGATGACCTCCCCTGACATTTGTGAGCCGAAACAAAGGAGCGAGACAGGTGCCCGTCCCGTGTTCACCCCGAAGCCGACGACTAAAATTAAATGACGATTATACGCACACACACGTATCCGTCAATGTAGCGGGCCTTAGAGCTTTCACCGGCCGTGTCGCCGCCGGCGATGCTCGACATACTTAGGTAATAAATAATATTATATTTCACATAACTTCTTATTCACATTCATTGTTCGTCGGTATGAGCTATGATTGCCGGTAGTCACGCGAGACGCTCAAAATTCGCACCTTCACTACAGAGTAAAGATTGAACACCACTTCACACCGTGACAAGTTGGAACATTTATTAATATCGGAGACATAAAAAGAAATCAACGTTTAGCAAGTTTCAGTTTTATGAATGTTTTTATAAAAAATCTACTCGGTTAAAATTTTGCGTTATACACCATTACATCGGAAATGTGACTGATTGGATAAGTATCGTTGACGGAAACGCTCAAACATGTTAATTAAGTACCTACAATAACATATAAAAAATAAAAAATTACGCTAGTAGAATTTCACTATACAATAGTGACTCGAAGTAGTATATTATCGTCCCTGTAGAACGATAAGGCATTGTATAACAGGGCAGCGAGCAATGTTCCCAATGTGCCCCTATACAAAGATAACACATTGGTCTTTGTGCGATATCGCCGACTAGGTTTATGGTTCAGTACTTCACACCCACCCACACGCTACGATAATAATATGACATGTATACGACTGTCATGATAACAATATTGATCAAAATGAAATATATTTACCGTAGTACCAAAAGCCGATGTACTGATATCTACGAACATCAATGTTACATGGTGTATTAATATTTACGTAGATACACGTTCATGTTCTACACAATATACCGTACGTAACATTTATTATAAACTTTTACTTATTTCCTATCCAGTAATTGATCAAGCAAAACCATGACTAGTCGAATAAATTCATGTTTTTTTTAAACTTTCTTGTATATCTCCCATTGTACGTATGTTTACAATAATACATGTACCACATGAGGGTATGGAAAAATAAATATCCTGAGTAAACGACTGGATCGATTATAATCCGGTTCGCTACCTGCCCGGGCCCAACCTTGGCCATTATCAGTTCACTCAGGTAAGGAAATTGGAACCCTACTTATATAAACGAAATTCATGGTCCTATTCAAATGAAATATTGAATTTACTGAATGTACGAACATCTGGTGAAATGTTACGCTCAATGTTAAGAATTAGAGTCATCATAATTTAACTTCCAGACAATACAAATGGAGGTAAAAGCTGAAGTTTCGGCCGATGACGTCCGTAGTTATTCCTGTAGGAACAATAGTAAATCTAAAAGAAATAACCAGGAAGCGTGGAATGTGTGCGGCATTCGAGGTGTTTGGCGACGCAGTAAACAGCGAGCAATGCTCACGCGGGTGTGATGGTGGGCGCGGGGAGAGGACACTGGCATGAGGCAGCTTGGCTTGACCTAGTTCTGCAGTCGCAGCGGCTCAAGGACGGATCGACCGCTATTTATAGAGTTCGTTCGTCGGTCGTCATACATAACACTCACTTTACATAACTGAAGTAAGCAGTCGCTAGGTGCGCGGTGCGTCGCGGTCGCGACACGTGATCCAGCTGCACATAATGAACTCGCGATACTTTCCCACGGAACAGCCGACCTCGGGGAACATACGCACAATAATAAACCTATTAAACGAGGGATGCTCGAGATTGAATAAGGCACACGTGGTGCTGAGAAATAAGGTCAAAGTCATACACTTGTGCGAGTCTGATTCCTACCGGAAATTATCAATTACGTAATTAAAACGATTGAGACAAAACGAGGCTTGCCAGCATCGTATTAACACCATAATAGGACAGTTTGTGTGCTTGTTTGTACGATTGATACGAGTGAAACCTTGATAACTAATGTAGTTAGGCCTGTTGACCTGCCTCAATCTAAAAACTAGATTATTATACGGATCAAAGTTCTATACATTCGAGAACGAACTGTTAGGGAATAACATCAGAGACAGATGCATTCAATAAAAATATAAATAAATCAACGTGACATGAATAGTTTTTACAATTTTATTCAATAGTTCCCGTGACCAAGTGACGTAATCGTGTGATGCATTCAACATGAACGTACAATTCACCTGACTGTACTTATTGCATCACGGCCTTGGCTCCACGGCAACAGAATGCAATACAAACTGCAATTGTATGCACTACATAACTAGATACTCATAGTGAAGGTCCTACGGCTAGAAACGTAGTACGTACCGCGAACACATGCAAGATTTTATTGCTTCCTTTATAGCATTATAGCAGATGCCACCTGATGAATTATACATAGCTATAATAAAATAACAGTGCCATACTCCGTTGATTGGAGGTGTACTTTCATTCGATAGAGTTTGCAAACACAATGGTATTGAGATTGCAATTATAGCATGACACATGGCCGGATTACACTCAAATGTTATTATTTTTTTTTTTAATAATCCTGTACCTGGATAGATTATTAACCTATTGAACGCCAAAGCATAAACGCATCGGCGTACTCTCCACGCCAAGGTAACTATAATCCCATCGTTTTTGTCAGATATTTGTGACGTTGGCGTACAGGGCAAGCTTTCGTTAGTCACATATATGTGACAATGGCGTCCAAAAGGTTAACTGCCTCGTTGGTCTAGTGTCGTGAGGTCCTGGGTTCGATCCCCAGGTCGGGCAGTGTTATTGGGTTTTTATCCGAGTGGAATTCCTCAGTAGCAGCCTGGTGTTTGGATTTGTGCCAGGTTAATGGCAATAGACTCGCCCCTTATTACATGAGACTTAAAACATAACGGTGAAATGAGGGTGTTACTATACACCTCTGCCAACCCCTCGGGGAATAGAGGCGTGATGTTATGTTATAGATTAGTGAAGGTACTATGCGGTTTACACTTTTGAAAGGCGTTTGAAGACATAACGCCTTGCAGCCGTAGCATTGCGATATCAAGGTTCATTCATGTCGTTTAGGGCACAAGTTTAGCTAGTTTGGGTAACGTACGTGCCGCCATACACATAATTGATAATGAACGAGGGCTCGTTTATCGCCGGCGTCATGCTAGTTGACCCACTTTCGTCCCATTCGATACCACTTATACACATTCAGTAGGTAACCTACTCACAAATGATCTCATGAACGCTATATTTCAGAATGTGCCGGCTATTTTCAGTAACGGCGCAATTCACTATACAGAATTGAAATTGAGTGCTCATAAAGTTGAAGCAATTCATATCCAATTCTATTTTATTCTAAGGTCAAATGAAAATGTGGGTCGTCCGTATTTACAGACGAGAAAATTCTATTCAGCGAAATTAATTTTGAAGTGTATCAGGTCGTGCTACTAAGAATTCCGGCTGGCCAGACTTCAAAATAGAAACTTCATGTTCAAACACCGGATGACGAAATAAGGTTAGGTACTTCTCGATAACAACAACTGTGATATTAAAGCCGTATTATCGGTTTCAATGCTAAACCACTATATCGTAGTAAAGAAATATTGTATAGATAGAGATAAGCCTGTTACTCTGTACCGTACTACACAAGGTAGTTATAAAGACGGTAGTTAGAGGCTTTGCTTACGGTACTTGAGTTCTAAGCCAGCAGCGGTTAAAATATTATTGCATTATAATCGCAATTTATATTCTTATGAGCACACTCGGCTACCTATGAGTATTGTAAGTACGCAAACACGTCGCAAGAATCGTACGAATAAAGTACATTACGATATTATTAGGAATTACATTATTATTTAAATTAGCTGCTATAATCCCCACCGAGTAACTACATTTTATATACTCAATAGTGCTATGCTCGTATAGTTTTACTCATTAATTATAATCAACAAACACATTTTAAGTGAATAGAGTAGACAAAGACCTGAATTTGATTTTGGATTATTTTGCGTTGTTATATTTTGGATATGAACAACACAATACAAATTTGCGTCTAAGTATAGTTGGTTTTCATTTATAAAATAACACGCGTAAACAGATACAAAGACACATATGGACGCGGAAGTGAACCGGCATCGCAGCTGCACATCGCGACTTACACACACATGCACTCGATACTTTATATTCAGCACGTCCATAAAATCAGATATTAGTGGCTCAGCAACATTTATGCGACTTCATTATTGAACAGGCTCTCCTCGACTGTCAACTCTATATATTTTATTTGCACATGTTGTATAATACATAATAATAGCTAATGATATACGTCAGCTGTTCCTACTTACCTTGTAGATTATCATACCAATAATTAATTAAATACGCATAGTAAAATTCTGCGTTGTTTTATTACTATAATAATAACGTATATAAACTCGACTACTAAAACTGTGTAATATTTTAAAACTCGAATGTGATGCGTACTCCAAAACACGCAAAGCGAGCTTCCCCCCGACATAAAAAGAACAGAACATTCTGCACTATTATTACATTACAAACGGCGGAGTACCCTTGATAACAACCCATACGATTCACACAGCTCACAAGTGTTCTAACAAGTACAATACTTATTTACATGCATCAGAATAAAAAATGAGCCCCATCCCTAACATTACAATTTAGAAGGGTTGAACCCTTTGAGAACAAAATTTTTAAGCCTTCGTCGACGTCATAGATTGTTCGTCGGACAAAAGCGAGGGCAGTAGCACATACGTGCGCAGTAGAATCGGTGCGACACGCACGCAGTACATTAGATGGCGAGCCCTCCGTAGCTTGGCTGTGAGGCGCAGGGCGCAGGGGGACCCGGTGATCGTTCAATAGTGACGTAACACAATCTCGCAAGTTCCAAGCCCTTTCGAATGTTACCTTTTTGCGGTCACCGGCCGCTTTCTAATTCTAATGCCCATTGTGCGTACAAAAGTGACGGCTAAATTGTAAGTACAGATCGACATCCGTGAGAATAACTCGGTTGCTCGATAATTATGCGCGCTCGTATGCGTGTGAGCGTAACATGTTATTTCCAGCAGATGCATATTATACAAAGTACATTCATGTTGAATACAGAAAAGAAATCATACTGCTGGTGCAATAACGTAACTTTTGAACACAACACGTCCCAGAGTTGATCTCAGTATGATATCACACTAGACACTCAGACTGCGGCCGTCGTAAACCACATAGTTACTGTACTAGTTACTTATCTATCTGGATTCGGTTGCAAAATACCAATGCTTAGTCCAATTTAGCATGAAAAAGATCGTAGGAAAATACTCCAGATCCAAATTGCATACAAATTGTTTGAAATATCCAAATGATGTGCACACATCGGTACAATTTCTGGCGATACGCAATCGGTATGATACAGTTGACGCTGGTTTAGAAAGTTCATGTGTTTAGACACCATTCATTATCAAACAAGATGTCGATTCTTCATTTGAAGAAAATATTTGTTTATTTATAATATTCATATCTTTTTCTTCAGTCAGTATCATAGATAATGTCGAGGTTCTGACAAAAAGTAGCATAAGCATAAAATGTAGTATATAACCAAAATGGTAAACGGTGGTCGTTTATTAGTGTCTTTACTTATGTGGTTATTTACAATAATATCATTATGTACACGTAGGTATTTGGTTGTACTCAGTGAGTGCCCATGTACCAACAACACACGATCGTGTTAGTTGTGTTGACGTTAATAAACCCAATTCACAGTTGTTATCTGTGCACGATATGCCAAGTGCGCAAGTAATTTACGTAACGCACGCTGCGGTTCACAGGAATCATCATTTACTATCTACGTGATCGAAATACTTAGTAACAGCCGGCTGTTAAATTTACTCTGAAAAGCCTTAATATTGAGAATTACCAAGAATTTTTACTGCGTGAGGTACAAAAAAACGTTTTCAAAATATTTTTCTGATAACATCTTTTCAAATATTTAACCGTCATGGCGTCATGAGAATAGTTTTTGGTCCAATCAGAAGGGACATAACGAGTCATAAATAGAGCATTGATTTCTGTAAAAGAATGCAATAGGTATTTATATCTTGCATTACATCACACGACAATATTAGTCACATATAGTGGTGTAAACAAAAAGCTTACAGTGGTGCTTACTCACCCGCGGCCTTGCTTGGCGTGACGTTACGCGGCCCGCCCGCTCTGTGACGTGGTGTGACGTATGACTTTTTTCGCGGAAATTCCATCGCGGACATCGCTCGCGGAGACTGCGAATTTACGCGGACCTAGTAACATCGCTCGACTAGGCGGTTAATAATGTACCATGTGTTTTATTTAATACACTATAAGTAGGTACTGAGTAAAAAAATAGTACCGACGAGTTCATCTCCTGAACAACAAATTTCTACAAAATGATTACCTACTATTTTATCCTGGAAATTAACAAAATAATTCCCACGCCGATTGTGTAAAGAGGTGGATTTTGAAGTAGGTACATATTTAATCTATTACGTCAGAATGAGATTTAATGATAATGGACAATTAATTCCATTAATTATGTATAAATAAATACCTATAACATTCATTTTGTAAACGTTCGGATATAATAGTTCCAAAATACATGGTCGGTATTGTTAATAATAGATTGGAACATGGGGATAATTAACAAAACATGTATGAAAATCTTCGTTTTTACTCCCGTAGATATTAGCAAGCCAGGGTTGATTTCCTTGTGCACACGTAAACATAAAAAATTTAGTCTACGTAGAAACTAGGACAGGCTGCTTGACACAGTTCATGCCCTGCGTGGGTGGTTGCCCTACAGATGTGGGAGGGTTTGCTTACGTAACACAAACAAAGCCGAAGGGCACCCGCTTGCCACAGAGCCTTTCGCAACGCTCGCCCTACGACTATTGTAAGAGAATTATGAATGTTTTGACATCTAGCTGACATGATAAACGAGCTCGTTTGACTGTTTTAACATAAGACTTGTAATGTTTACTTCGGCCACTTTGTGATTTAGGAAATGAATGTTCGTGGTGACGGGGTCATTGACAGGGCGGAGGCGGGTGGCGCGGACGGCGCGGATGCAGCGAGTGCAGCGAGCGAGTTCCGGTGCACTACGCACCAGGTATAAATAGCGATCCGTTAGTGTCGACGACCGCGCGCCGACATCACTACATTCACCCTGCTCTTAACTCTGAGCCATGACCTAGATTAAAAAAATATCCACTTAATCGTTAGGTACGTCACGGGAAAAGGGCGTATCGCGTCTTACTTAAATCGAAAAGTCGTTTTTACCGCAGGGGTATGGGGTATGCGAGGGCAGGGTGCCGAAGCGCTAGGTACCTAAATCGGGACGAGCGGGCGATAGGGCCCGGTTAGGGATGGGTGTAGGGGGAGAGCTAATAATAATAATGCATACGGTTTTCGGCAACTCGATAGTCAGCTCGTCGAAGTCGGTGCGCGCGCGGCCCCTCGCAAGTGTTACCCTCCCTGGTGCGTGAAAGGGCCCTTGCGTACGTGACGCGGCGCACGGTGCGGGACGAAGGGCGAGGAGCCTGCGCCCCGCCCGCACATCTCTAACACAGCTTAGATGCACTCTAGCCTAGGGTCGGAGACCGCGTTCTCTACTGCGCACCTAATACTTGTTAGTCCTGTTGCGAGCTAATTTCCATAGATAAAACTATATGCATGTACCGCTATTTTCTTTGGCAGTAACTTCACTTAATACCTCTAGCTAGCATGAGAAACGCTGTTAAATTCCGGTTTCTCCGCTATGTTGTTGCTAGGCGGTATTCAACAAACCACGCTGGTGCCTCCCACATCATATTACGTACAAATAATAATAACACAGGCGTTTTGACGTAATCATTTTCACGTGGTATCTAAATGAATGTGTATCTTTAGAATTCTTACACAGATAATTAAATATTCATAAAATAAGAAGTAAAGGTAAGGAACACGTAAGATGTTGAATTTAAGAAACGGTCAGCTCACCTGTTGTTATGTTTTATTTATACCAATACATTATTTCAATTTCATAAATTCAACTCACAAGGGACGAATACATTAATAAGAATCATACGTGAACTTTGATAAGATATAGGTAACTTTAGTTGTTTTCGTGTATCCGTAGTTACATAAAAGCAACACAGATGATTAGTAGACAACTAGACAACAATATTCATGATGCATTCAAACGGTACACGCTGTGCGCGCCAGCTACTGGCTCTGTACAACTGGCCCTAATAAGACTTCCTCTTCGCTAAAACTATCCTACGTATACGTAAGTCGCATGAACTGACTATTTACCTATGTACATTTTAGGTGAAATCCTCTCTTAGCACAGGATACGGTCCAAACTACCGGGGGGAGGTTGCCGGTAATGGTGAAATTAACTACCGAATGCAATTACTGTGCAAAGTAGCGAGTGGGCAAACATGTCGAGAAATTTTATCGCTTTCTACGCAGTCTGTTTATTTAATACGAAATACGTACATAGTAAAACCTAACAATTTTATCAGTACACCAAGTTAAACTGAGACTTGCAACATGCATCTGTTGCTAATGCACAGCTGGAACATTGATTCTGCATTCACAATTATAACAACGTCCAGCACGTGTTATGTGATATACATAATGATAAGATTGTAAAGGCAAATACGCCAACGTGAGAGTTGAATAATAACAAAAATATTAATGAATTTATGGAAAAGAAACTTGAAGGATTTCTTTATGTGTAAAGACGGATACACACACTCGTGAGTAGCTAAACAATATAATAACTAGTTCAAGGAGCAGCTGATGTCGTGACAGGTGTGGCAGCAGCCGGCAGGCACCTGCCCGGCACGCGCCACCGCAAGCTGCTCTAACAATTACATGGCATTCATTACAACATCACAATCGATACTAAATGACCTGACATTACCTAGCTACAAGTCTGACATTACCTAGCAGCTGACTGCCATTCGTTACATAAAGTAATGAATTATTTAACAACCCAACAGGGATGGACTTATGTTACCTATCGACTAATAAACTTCAAGAACCTAACTTATAATTTTGTATAAAGTGTATAGATTGTTCGATACGCAGGAATATGGACACGCGTTCCAAAATATCCATAAGAATAAATGCATAATAATGCGCCCTCGGAAAAACAAAGCAGACTTAATTTTATTATGATTAAACCCACGGTCCACGGACTGCAATTTTATTTGTTGTGTAAAGCTTGTTTATTTAAAACCGTGTAAAACTATGCGTCGTTTAAACCTGTAAATAACAGCTTGAACAGCTTGCGTCTTTTAAATCTGCTTATTACTTCAAAGTATGAAAAATCTGCTCGAAAATCGGCTTGTTTTTGACTGCGGAATAATACGTATATGCAAAATCTGCGAATAGGTACTTGGACTTGGTAAATTCTGCGTCAAAGCACCTTACAAAATCTCTAGGATGGCAAACGCCCTAACATCGCTGGGCGTATATGAAAGTAGAATGACGGCACAGAATATTGACATGAGCATTTAGTTAGAATTAGTTTTATTTTATTCGGCAATTGGTAAAAGGAGAAATTTCAATCGTTTTTGTGGAAGTGAGGCGGGAATGTTGGGACATTTGGTCAACTGTATAAAACTTCAAGTGCAAAAACATGTTGCTTTGTCAATTCTGCGTAAAACCATTTAATTTTGAGAAAATTCTGCTAAATCATTTTTACATGTTGGCTTTGTTTAATATGTGTAGGATAAGTCTGACTTATGCAGAATCACCGTAACATGTCTTTGTCATGCGTTAAAAGTTCGACGTTAAGTTTAAATCAGCAAACACACTTCCGGGGGATATACAAAAAAGGACTAGGCGAGCATATCGATGAACAAGTTTACGAAACGGGCCTAGCAAGTCTAGTCGCTGGAGGACTCCAGAGAGTGGAAATACCGTTACTGGAAGCGGTTAGCGGCATTGCGTAGATAATGCGCGGACCGGTCCGCGACTGATAGCCAATATGATTCGTGATAACTATTACGATACCGCTGATGAATGAGATAAAACATGTAGTAGGTAACTAGATAGGTATATCAAAGATAATGGACTTAAGATATAATTTTTGCGTCATCCTGACGATGTACGATAGTCGAATATTGTAATAGACCTGTCACAAGCCAAAATTGGAAATATGTTGTTATGCAACGAATAAGGTAGGTACTTATATACAGTATTAAATAAAATATTAATAAATGTAGCGGTCCAAGTTATACATAAACCTAAAATAATAATATATAATTCGAAATACTGTTTTATATACTTATAAATTAGAAGGATAAAATAGAACTTGCTGTGTGAATTTCCATGTTTGGTTTAGTGACAACTCGTTACGAGGAAGTGTTGAAATTATTAAATTCCTCGAGCGGAACAAAGCGTGGAGCGGTTTTTCTTCAGTATAGAAATACTCCAGGCTGGTGTCATTGCCTCATTAAATTTGCGAGTAGATCGCCACTACCGGTCCAATGACCAGTGACGCAAGACAAAAGTGCGCGAATTCCTCCTGATATAGCTATCGGACAACGGATTCTAGTCATGACTCACTCATGATTTCCCTGTACAAATCATTGTAATTATATAATGCGGCAATGAAGGCTTACTCATCAGACGAATACGTTCATCCAATGGTGACGTCAAGGTGGTAAGCAGACAAGTAAGCCAAACTAAACCCCATCATAATCACGGTTTTCAATGCGAATTGTCATGAGATGGTCTCACTAGCTTAAAATCACTAATTAGGTGGATCAAGGTCCACCCAATTAGTTTGCGTTCATTTCATCAGTCAGCCAGAACCAAAACAGCTTAACATCATAACACCATAACATCATAACATCATATTCATAGTTATTAACATAATTATTGAGAGTAACATCAAGTCGGTAAGTTAATTAGTGATTGATGGTTTCTTGGCAATGCATACAATGGGTTAGCAATGGCCTGGTGTAGGGTGAGGTGAGGCGAGGCATCGCGTGCGGCGCTGTTGCGGCCACACTCCACCGACCTACATTTTATGCGGCGCGGCGGCACACTAATTATTTACTAGCCTTAGCAACGCACGCACTGACCACCCTCGTCATTTAAATTACCCTTCTTGTTCCTGTCCATATTGCGCTAGGTACTAATCTCCCGATGAATGAGGAGAATTGCCCCGAACAGCTACCTGCGAAAACACTACAAAAAACATGCAAAAACCATTCAAACGAACAAAAACGCGACCTCTCGACGGGACCTGGTCCGGAGCCGTCGACGTTGGTGTCTGCATTTCGGAAACAAAACACAATAGAAAGAGTCGCGTGTGAACGCGACGCAGGGATACGGGCGGCAGGTAGAGAGAGAGAGCCGGCACGAGGGCCGACGTAAACAAACCGCGAGCTGGGAGCTTCGACCGCACTCACCATTTCGGGGATCTTCGGATCCGTTGACTGTCCGGTGCGGCCGCAGCGGCCTACGTAGTGAAGAGCGGAGACGTCGTCAGCGAATACAGCACAAGCACACGGTCACACAGGGTGGTTCAGCACGCACTCAGTACATACGAATACGATACGATACGTCCCGTCCTACACTACGGTGTCGCGGCCCGCGCCGATGCAGTTTACGTCACCGCATCCCGCTCCCGACTGGCAGCCAGTACGCGGCGCGAGTGAGCGAGCGACGACCTCGCGCTGCAGCGTGCACCGTCCCGCGTCCCGCGCCGCGCGCCGCCACACCGACGCGCCCTGCGCCCCTCGCGCACTTAGCGCCCCGCGCAGCCCGCGCCGGCCCTAGCGCGGCTCCCCGCGCGGCGCTGCTCTCTCGTCCTACGTCCGGTGAATCACGAATCACGATGTCGACATGACGGGCCACAGCCAGCTTGCAGTGCTTTTGCTCCGAACGAAATTATTATGGAAGTTAGATAGGTACCTATCCCAGAAGCGCGACGTCCGTCCGGTATGTGATGAAACGAAACACGGAAAGCTCGTTAACATTCCTATTTACATAACACACAACTTTATTTTTTATTTTTGACTAAACGAGATTCATTTCATTGACGCACATTTGGATGAGTTTATTTATAAATTGAAATGGTTTGAATAATGTTTACGGCGTTTAATAATACATTGTACATAAAAAGTATTCTCATTATAGAAACGGTTCGGGGAACAACCCTAACCTAATGATATTCAAAATTCAAAACTATTGATGTACGCTTTATGAATTTCGTTTTAATGTTTAACATGAATGTTAAAGCAAATAACGATAGATTTTCATTTAAAAAGGAAATTAAATGAGACGTGAAGGAGAGACGTTGTTAACAAAAAATGTTTTCTAGATTGGAATCATCTACAACATTCTACATATCTAGAATCTATATAGCAACTGATTAGAGTTTTATAATCCCTGACCACCCTGACTACTTAAGCATTAAAAATAGGAAACTACACATCCACTAAAATCAAGATTCTGCAACAATATCCGCAATACTCAAACTCTTGGTCGCCAAAATCTTAACTTTTATTTTATTAAGTTTAACAATATTTTAGTACCTAGTTTGCTAAACTTACACCCTATTATATTATGTCCAAAAATAAACGACAAAAATAATTACCATTCAAAAGCGTTGTAATGATAATAGCAGAGCCCCAATCCATATGAGAAGAGTGGGTCCTTCCAGTTTTCAGGCTCCAGGGCGTAGAACTTTTGATATGCTGACATTGCTGCAACAAAAGTAATTGAATGACGATCATGCTTTAACTTAATAATCAGACTTAAAATGAGTGTCGATTCTCGTGTTCACCAACTAAACTAAAATGAAAGAATTGCTATCTTTTAGACAGCGCAAGAAAATGACGGTGATAGATAAGAACTAAATTAGAGATGTCAAACTAGTTTACGCCTTGAACTTCAACGTGTTTTAGTGGACACGTTCTGACATGTCGTCTAAATTTGTGTGGACATTTTTGTTTAACTAAATTTGACAGCTCTCATTTTGTACGTCTCTTTCGTATTTTATAAGAGTGAAGAAGATGGCAATAGCCTAAATTAAGTTTAGTTTGTGCACAACAGAATCGGCACCATTGTAGAACATAATTCAGTCACACATAAAGTTAGAGAAATAATAATTATCACATGGTAACAATGTTGTGTAAATCATACCACAACAGTGTGCAATACGTGTCATTTTCAAATTAACGCAAATTAGATGAGTGCTAATAGAAAATTCTAGAAACGACGATTTTTAATTCACATGCATAGATTTACATACATAATGTATTCTTATTAACAATCAATGTCACGCAGAACCGGTTTTAGTTTCACCCCTTATTGCTTGGTGCCCAGAGATTAGGGTGGCAACATTTCTTGGACTCAGCCCATCTGCCCTTCTATACTTGAATTACGCCGACTGACGCCCCGTTAAGGTGAGCAGCTGACTTATTTCCTTTCGCCTAGCTTAGCAATTATTTTAAAAGGTGTGCATAAAAAAACCAAATGGAAAATAATAATTTATAACAATAGTAATAAAGTACTATGAAGGATGGTATTAAGAACTTAGTTTCTAAAATAACTTAGTTTCTAAAATTACGTAAGTTTCGTTCCCGGCTTCTCATTCTGAATCTAAACTGGTAGTCAACTATGAATATTTTTTTACGTGTTGTTGAAACAATGCTACGACAAAAAGTTTTATTGAATCGGTTTATCGATTTCCGAGAAATACCTGGACAAAGAGACATACTTAAATACACACACTTTAATATAATTGCAATGGCTTAGGGAGACCCATATGACTACCCCTATCAAAATACCACCGTTTGAAACATAGTATATAAAAATAAAATTAAGAACCTGATTTTGGAAGTTCATATAGAAATCAAATCCTAATAAAACGGCCCTGATATTTAAACTCAAGTTCAGGAGTATTCAACACCAATTCGTAATTCTCATAACATTCATAGGAGGATGATAGACGCCCTAACAACGTTGGGCCTAACACTCGTAACAGATATGAAAGTAGTATGATGGTACAGAGTTATTCATGAGCATTTAAGTACACAGCTATTCGAGCTAGAACCAAATTGCCCGACATAGCCAAGGTAATAGCGAGCAGGAAATGGAAGTGGGCGGGGCACGTTTGTCAAAGGACGGACAGGTGGGGACTCAAAGATAGTGGAGACCTCGAATTGGGCGCAGATGTCTGGGTAGGCAACCTGCAAGATGGTCCGACGACCTGACCAAAGTGGCGGAAAAGGATTGGATGTAAAAGGCCCAAGATCGTTTAAAATAGCGTGCTTATGAAGCGACTTTCAACCAGCATTGGATGGCGTCGAGTTGAACAATAAGAGTAAAGATTTAAGGCCCGATTTTACCAACGTCGGATAGTGTTTATCCAAAGAATAAATTTGACATTTTAACAGCTTTTCTATAGAAATTCTGTCAAAACGTCTAACTTATTCCTTGGATAAACACTATCCGACGTTGGTAAAATCGGGCCTAAGAAGAATTAGCTTTATTTTATTCGGCAACGGGTTAATGGAGAAATTATCTTTTTAGTGAAAGCGAGAAGAGAATTCTAGAACACGTGGCTACTATTTGAGGATGTTTTATTATAGTTGCCAATCTCGAAGAAAATCATGCAAAAAACAAATTTAAAAAAAACTACGTTTATAAAAACCGACTTCAAAAACTACATATACTGTTTAGTTTTTGATGTCGGTTTTTATAAACTTAATAAAAATAACTTACTTAGACTTACTTAGAATAACTTAATAAAGATTTAATTTAATACACCTCTTATGCAAACATAATACCTTTAGAGTTTCAGAAGTCGGTGCCTTCAATTTGGTTCAGCGTGGATTAGCACCGACTTCTGAAACTGTAAAGGTATTAGGTTTGCATATAGGTTTTTTTTACTTTTTAGTGTCTGTAATAGGTTTTTCTGTAAACTGCAGCAGGATTTTTCTAGATTACATCAGGTAGAATAATTACATCATCCACGTAAACTAAAATGTTCATAAAAAAATAAAAATGTTCATAAAATGAAAAGTACTGGGCCAAACTATGTTACATTTTTATGGGACCAAATGGCAACTATTCCGCGTCAAACTAAAGAAGAATCACGTAAATCGGATCATAAATCTCAGCGCAATAGGTGTACATACATTTAAAAAAAACGAATCGAATATAGAACCTCCTCCTTTTTGAAGTCGGTTAAAAATATCATTTTTTATATGCCTTCATTTCTGTAACAGTTTTGACCCAAAACTGCCGATGTCCTTTAGCTATTACTTCAATGAGATAGGTAGCGCCATCTATTACGTTAAGCGGGAAAATAACTCTATGCCGATTTGAGTACTTCGGTAGCTAATACACGGATTTGCCTTGGTTAGCTTACCCGTAACGGAAGATAATACTGGAATATTTGAATACTAAAATCTTTTAATATTAAATTATTCAATATTAATAGTCAATGATCGTATAATAGCTACATATTAGGTCATCAGATGAATATGTGACTCATAATGTGGATTT
Organism: Amphipyra berbera; assembly: GCA_910594945.2. Classification (NCBI taxonomy): domain Eukaryota; kingdom Metazoa; phylum Arthropoda; class Insecta; order Lepidoptera; family Noctuidae; genus Amphipyra; species Amphipyra berbera. Next base: position 7,246,588 of record OU343122.1, on the reverse strand, counting down.
AAATAATTAATATTAATATGTATGTACTAAAGAGTTATAAGACGCAAATAGCTTACTTAGCATTTAAATAGTAATTTTTGTCGTGAGAAAACATGAAAACCCCGGTTACACAAAAACATGTTGTATGAAAACCCAGATATTAGTTGTCATGGGATTTTACGTTATGTAAAAGGTTTATACATAAGAAAATAATTTCCATAAAGTACCCTGAGATACGAACATTGTCATTTTGTTTTGAATACCTAGGTAACTAATGAATTTAATGTTTTGGGAATAGAAATGAAAAAAGTTTCCATATACAATCAGTACAAACTTCGTCGTTTTCTTCAAACTTTCCACAATACCTATTCTGCACTGCGCAAGGGTACGTAAGCTTTACAAAATATTACGTCACAACGTTCTTTTTCCAGGAAAATCTATGAAGTTACCTTCGACATAAAAATAAAAAAATATTTCTCGGAAAAGTAAGGGCAAGGTTATTGAACTATGAACGGTTAAGGTTACAACTACTTGATACTATTCTAATATTGCACATTTTTATTCCAAGAAGGGTTTTCCCTGGATATAAATATATAGTACGGTAATACTACGAATCTACGATATTTTTCTTTTACTCGCATCAACCGCACAAAATAATGACGCATTGAATCTTTTATCTCATTAATATTATGAGTAAATCAGAGTTTTGAATACCTAAACAAATATTGTCTTACTGTAATGTACCTACCGCATCTGAATGTTTAGCATATCCCGGATCTAGGAGTAGTGAAAAGTTATAAATAATGTTATTTTAAGCAATTGCCGTACCAACTAAATGTTAGTATGGACATTCCCTCTTATCGAGCGATCCCACGATTTTACGATTCTTTGTACGACAATAATGTTATTGAATTGCAAGAACATAGTTTTTGTACAACAACCCTGCAACATGTTCAAATGAAATACAAGATGATGCATTTTTTTCACTTTTTGCAATTTTCTACTGAACAGCTAATTCACAACACAGCAAATACGTATGAATAAGTTACTTTAACATCATTAGTTTCTTCATAAAGTATGTATAAGTGCTTTATTATATCAGAAGCGTGTCCTTATTAACATTAATTTTTAGTTTAGTGACCTCACACTGCCTATTCCGACCACTGCTCATAACTAAGTATTTCTACTATTTTGATGATAATTGTATTGGATTAAGCACTAATTATATTGAGCCACTATTTCTGGGTAGCGGGCGGGCAAAACCGCGGAAACGCTTTTATACAAAATTAGGAATTAATGATAAAACTATACATAGATTTTAATATCCTGCACTACATACTATGATGGGATCCCCCGTTGCGTGTCTCTTTGGACTTACCTAAAACATTACTGGTTCGCAGGAATATTTTATAAATATGACACAAGAACTTCATTCGAGTGTTGTATCAAAATGGGAACTTATTGGTGCTAAAAATAAAAAGTTATGTGTGTACTTAAGTGCAACGCGTTAGGGCGTTTCCTAATATAAAGTTATTCTACACGTTAACTGCATACATAAACTTCTCTCTCGCAGTAATAAACTCTGTTTTTTCGTGTCTCGAGCTGCGCAAGGGGACATTAAAATTTCTAAATATGTATATAACCGTCTAAAGAACATTTTTTTATAATAGACTAGCTAAATAAAGTTTGCAAAATAGAAACGCTTAAGTATAATCTGTATATTATGTTTGTGTGTCACAAATAATTTTGCATGTGTTCTGTAACTTATTAAAGCGGGTATTAGAAAACTAAACCTAGACTATTAGAACATTCGATTAAAATTAATTGGCTACGTACAAATTGTTTCTAGGTGACTGCACAAATAACATTGTAGTATGTTTATTGCGGAACCCTATTTTATGTGTCGTCCGACACTTTGCTAGCAAATAACTACTTACTAACTTTAATTTATATTTTCATGCTTGTCACATACAAGTTTCAATACATCTCTCTCATCTCTAAAAATAGAGCACCCTCTTTTTCTTAAATGAAATTGAATGAACATCACTATCCAGTTAGAATCTGATATCATAGTATTTTGAACACCTTGTTTCCCAAAGGGAACCGCATATTTAAGATGCATTCAACAAGTAGGTTGATACTTTAATTGGTAAGGTATATTCGGCCAAGGGGTATCGGTGTGTAACAGTCACCTATACACAGACTGATTGCAGCAAGCGCTGCTTCAGATCGTGTGACCGCGCGGTTTTTAACCTTTTCACCGCCACGGACTTCAATAAAAGTTCCAGATTTTCGTGCTTACAGTGCCACCACTTCATTAGAAGCTCTTCATTTTAACTATGTTATAAAAATAAGTTTACCGTTCAGCTCATCTCTACTGTTTACTATACAAGGTTAATCGGAAAGGGGGTACTAAGCCGCGGGCCACCTTTTTTTTTTTTTTTTTTTTTTCTCGTTGGGATGTCCCTCGCCCGGGGAAGGCGAGGGGGTCTGCCGGACTCTTACCGGCTAAAAACCAACGGTGTTCCTTCTCCTGACCGTACGGCCAGTGTCGCGGGATTCACAAAAGCATGCACCGCAACCCCGGCAGGTCCCGGTCCGCCAACCCATGGCGGACCTCTCCTCTGTGGGGCCTTGCCCCACGCCCTCCTAAGAGGCGCGCACGGAACACGGCGCGCCGCCTTCTCGGGCTTGTTACTGGTCGGGCGGCGAGTCCCCAAACCCGCCGCCCGCAGGCCACACACTAGGGTGGCTGGAGATCATCGCGTACACGCGCCCTCCGGCGCCCGGTGCGTCTGGCGCGGGAAGGGAGAAGAGCACACCGCTCCCTCTCCCTCTCCGCTTCCTCTTTGGTTGCCATCACCCCCTCACAAAAGGAGGCGATGGCTTCCCAAGCAGTCTCGCTCCCGACCATGGACAGAACCACAGCCGGAAGCGAGAGGTCACCGCCGACCGCCGCGACTAATTCGCAGCGCTGCGACCCCCAAGCTGGACACGCCTGCAAAGTGTGCAGCGCCGTGTCCTCGGGGCAGTCGCAGTGGTGACAACCGGGCGTCTGCTCCCGGCCTGTGCGACACAGGTACTTCCCGAAACAACCATGTTCCGAGAGCACCTGCGTCAGCCGGAAGCTGAGGGCGCCATGCCGCCTCTCCAGCCACTCCTCCATCACGGGTCTTACCGCCGCAATTGCGGCGTGCCCCGCGCTGGGTTGCGCAAGTCGTTCCCTCCACTCAGCCACTAGGATCTGGCGGAGCTCACTCCGCCCAGGCGCCTCCTCGCGCTGACGATATCTCAGCGCGAGGGCTCTCGCCTCCAAATCCCAGGGCACGGATCCGGCTAAGAGGCTCGCCGCCTCGAAGGAGATCGTACGGTACCCCCTTATCACCCTGACGGCCATCGCCCGCTGCGGTCTCCGCAGGATAGCGACATTGCGGGCCGTCGGGGTGTCCGCCCAAACAGGCGACCCGTAAAGGGCCATGGACCGTACGATCCCCGCATATAGCCTCCGGCAGGAGGTATTGGGCAGCCGCGGGCCACCTAAAGTATCACTGATGACTATTTTAAAGTAAGAGTTAAAATTTCAAAATTCAATTATTTTTATTTGCGTGCATAAAGATTTTTATATTAGTTTTTTTTTTTTAATCATACCTGCTTTAGTTATGAATTCAGAAAATTAATTTTCTAATCCGTGACCCCACATATGACCTAAATTGTAAAAACAGCTGATCATAGCTATGGACAGATAGATTTTAGCATATTTTTTACGAAATCTTTGAAAAGGTATTTCTCTTAAACTATCGAGGTTTGGGGAAAGTTGTAGAACAAAAGTTATCCCTTATTATGGGTACTTTAACACCCTTTCGGCTTAGTACCCCATTTCCGACTAACCTTGTATATTTCGTTATACATTTATAACTTGGCGCTGGCGAGGCATCGCGTTCTGTGTACGTTGGCGGTGAAAAGGTTAATAAGCCAGAAGCCCCTTATTGTATTCAAAAGTATTTGTAGTAATAACACGCATACAAATCTCCAACTGAAAAATAAGTGTGTGGACACAAATACATTGAGGCCAGACGAACATAATTTATGGCGCTTAATTTCGGTTACGTTCGGTTTCGTACAATGCGTTTCATGCCATCCGAAGCATAATGAGCTTGCTAAACCCTTCCAAAAAATTACACCGACTCATTTGCGGCGTAAATTACGCTCGTGTGGCCTCAGCCTAAGCGTTTGCTGTTTTGCTTCTCTGGTGTGCACACCATCTATAGATGAAGTCCCATCTAGCCGATTACGTTGTTCAAATAGCGGTCGCAGCGCATAAAACTAAAACTTGAGCTGATATAACTCATGAAAAAACTTACAACAATTTTGTTTCAGACAGTTCTATCTCAAGTTTTTCTTCTAAGCGCTGCGTGTTAATTTACTTGACAAAGTGCCAAATACTTGAAAAAGCCTCTTGCCCATAATGCCGACTGTACACACTCGCCGAGACAACCCGAGGCGCTATCTGTAACCTTGACTTTTAGCATATAATAACAAAAGACAGTACCCAAGTCTCGAGCTGTCTCGGCGAGAGAGTACAGCCGGCATCAGGGCAATGCTAGACACGCGTCGCGAATCACTCTTTGAGGCTCTTCTCTCGTGGTGATAGTTTCGCGGCAGGAAATATACTGTCTATATGCGTATCTATACTTGCTAATAACCACACCATGGGAGAGACGCGTGTTGATGTCGTCAATAGAAAGGTAAAAAGACTTAAGCGCCATGTTTTCTCTGCATCACCCTAAGGTCGACTGGTAGAAAATGCCTAAGGCATTAAGTCCGCCTCTGTATATTTTTTTAGTGCGAAAGTATAAATAAATAAATAGGTATACCTACTTTACAGTAGATAGATTCAAAGTATTTTTTTAAGAAAATAAACATAGGTAGTTATTTTTCTTAGAGTATACATATTAAATATATAATCAAATTATCTGTTCTGTGTATCTGTAGGTATATTGGTGCTTTAGTCTTTTTACCTTTCCACTGACGATATGTATTTACATTTCATGGTGACTAATAAATATCTAACCTTTAGCATAATCTTCTAGCAGCAGATGGAAATGTCCCAGTTTGCAATAGGTTTTAGGGTCTATGCATATGTCTCTCCTTGCTCCAGGTGAACAGGCTCTTTCTTCTTCCTGGTAAAAAAATAAAATATTGTTTATTATGTACATTTATAGTGTAACAGAATAACCAGAAACCTCAGACATCCCTTAGAGTAAATAGTGAAATACACAATAGAATATTAAAAAAAAAACTTTAATAAACATTACTAGAAATTATTGAACATAACATAACGCCTTTATTCCCTGAAGGGTTGGGCAGAGGTGTAACACCCTCATTTCGCCGTTATGCTTCAGTTCCATTTAACAGAGGGCGAGCCTATTGCCATCAACCGGGCACAAATCCAAACTCTGGGCTGCTACTGAAGAATTACACAAGAAAAACCCAATAACATTTTGCCTGACCTGGGAATCGAACCCAGGACCTCACGATCAGCAGTCGCACTTGCCACCACTAGACCAACAAGGCAGTTAAGTATAAGTTACTAGTTAAGTTATTATTCATTTATTTATTTTTACACAGTATAAAAAAATGAAGTCGCTCCCGCTGTCTGTACGCTTGGATCTTTTAAACTCCGCAATAGATTTTAATGTAGTTTTCAGCAGTAGATAGAGTGATTCAAGAGGGAGGTTTATATGCCCCACATTAGTATATACATTGTACCCGGGTGAAGCCAGGGCCAGGTCGCTAGTAAGATATAAATAAGTATTGCTTCGTATTACTAACTGCATTTAAAATTCAGTCTAATTGCTTTGACATAAGTCTTAATTCTCTCTATCTTGAATGATTGACTGATTTGTAAAAAACCATTTATAGTCTGTCAGATAAAATGTGTTTACATGAAGTTTGTATAGGAAAACCTTAAAATTGTGGTTTGGCAACATGGTTAGTTATCAAATATGGTTGCTGTGTAGGACAACCATTATTGTTGGTACTTCTCCTTAAAGAAAAATATTTTTAATGTTCATAATGTGTTTTATTTCAATATAGTTATAAGAACTTTTTTTCCCTAATACGGTATGTAATAAAATGCTGCTAGACCCGAAACAGGGTGCATTAATACTTCATTAGAGATACTTATGTTTTACGCAGTCATTTGAACTATCACCACCTTACTAATAATTGCTGTGTAAAGTTATAATGCTGTTTACCATCAGTGTAACCATACATTTTGTAATATATAAGCTTGCAACTATTATTGGTAAGGGGGAAGACTGTATTAATCATACTATATTATTTTCTTGGTGTAGCTATAGCTAGGATTTCAAAGTCCCTTAAATTTTTTCATGTAAACAAATTTCTTGGAAACCATATTTAAAAATTACACTTTAAATATTGCTGAAATTGATTAATTAGTTGATTGAGTTGATTCCAAATAATTTAACTCCAGGTTTCTGGTTAAATATGTTATATCTTGTTTAAGATAATGTAGGCCAAGAGAAGCCAAAAGATGAAGGTCAGTAATTGATAGAGGGTTAAGATGATTTTGACTTATTGAGAGTTATTGTACCTTCTATTACTTATTATATTATTGACAATAGACAACACCTTCTTTACATGGATGTTATAAACAACAAAAAGTTTTATAATATTTTTTCATAAACATTGCAATAAGTTTATTCTTATTTTTAACAGATGTATGGATATTCCTTCTAATATAATATTACCTATAATTAACAATTAAAATGACAAACAACTAATTTACTCACAAATCCCATTGTTTTAATCTATACTAATATTATAAAGAGCAAAGATTTGTATTTTTGTATGTAACAAATAAACTTAAAAACGACTGGACCGATTTCAAAAATTCTTTTACCGTTAGAAAGCTACATTATCACTGAGTAACATAAGCTATATTTAAAACTTCTTACGCGGGCAAAGCCATGAGGAAACAGCTAGTTCGATATAAGTTAATAATATTATTGAGTAACTTCAAAACTATTGTACCTTGACTTGAACCAGCATACCCTCAAGGTACTTGACAGCTTTGAGCACAAGTGCACGAGTTCTGCCATGTTCAGTGCCACGCAACTTCAGGAACCCAAACTGCCGACTGAAATCAAGCAATCAGTTTTTATAGGAATATAATCAAATATTTTTTATAAATTTATCACGTACACGCTTGGAAATGGGTTGGTATACTTTTATAGAAATTTAATCTATTGTTTAAAACTTGGCACAAATAAAACAGAGGATTTTAAATAAATTGTGATACATTGGAGATAAAATTCTTTAGTGTAAGATTATTATTGAGCTATTTATTATCAAAATATATACACGTTATGGATATAAAACAGTCAGTTTATAAATGATAAACTTACTGAGAAACAAGTCGTTGATGCGATCATTGACTGTTTGTTTTTCTTTTTTTTTCTTAAGTTTTTAACCTATGGTGAGCCTAAATATCAACATTTTTACGACTTGTTTTACAAGTAACACTCAAAATGAAATCAGATTGTAACGAAAAACTATAACTTAAAACTCGTTTATTAATTTTAGTTACGTACCTGTCAAGTTCCGACAAAACTTGCAACTCCTGAGAGGTTAGATGCAACTCTTCTTTTTCATCCATTTTCACAAGAAATCTAGCCGGAATATGAAGAAACGTTACAATCTCAGAGTTATTATCATATTTTCGTAATATAAATTACAGTATTTAGAAATATTATCACGCAAACAAGGCGCGGTTACATACGAACTAGTGACGTGACATGATCAAAAAAATTATTATCTGTTTATCGTAGCTGATTCGATTCAGAAACCATTGATTCATCTGATTCATCATATTAATACACGTATTTATAACCTATTGTTTCGTTTCAAATATCCGTAACGAATCGTTAGTAAATTTAATATTAGGTATATAAAAAATATCGATTATAAAAATACATCTTTTAGCTACCTGTCTCGTTGGTCTAGTCGTGGTAAGCGCGGCTGCTAATCATGAGGTCGGGTTCGATCCCTAGGTCAGGCAGTGTTATTGGGTTTTTCTGTGTGGAATTCCTCAGTAGCAGCCCGGAGTCTGGATCTGTGCCCGGTTGGTGGCAATAGGCTTGCCCTCTATTACATTACTATACACCTCTGCCCAACCTTTCGGGTAATACCGGTGTGATGTTATGTTTAAGCTAAAACGTAAAGCTGACTTCAAAGACGCACATTCATTATTACCAGGGCCGGACTGGGACCTGAAATCGGCCCGGGTATTTGAGAAACGATCGGCCAAGTGCTGGCAAAAAAAAATCATTCCCAAGCGATTACACGGACGACTCGCTCTTTCTCCTGTATCTCCGGTGCATTTACAAACAATTTTGCGGTTTCTTTTTCGAGCGATAGACGATAGTTGGACGACCTTTTTTTTTAAGTTCCTCTCACTCTTTCGATTTCTCACTGTGTGACCGGTCCATCAGGCCACACCGGCCCATCGGGTATTTGCCCGAAATGCCCGTATGGCCAGTCTGGGCCTGATTATTACTAATGTATTTTATACTTTAATTATTACTGTAATAGCTCATTTATCTACCGGTATCGGGAACAGACCCCAAGCTTTATTACAAACGGTACATTATAATTATTATTATGTGAAGGCCCATGCCCTTGTTCAGGATAGGATATGAGTTTGATACTTAATAATATGATAATGAACTATTCAAGTACAAAATACATTAGTGATAATGAATTTGCGCCTTGAAGCCCGCTTTAGATTTTAGCTAAAAGATTTTTTTTTTGAATCGATTTAATTTTATATATTATTATATTAGTATCGATTGAATTCATCTCACTGCACCCCTAGTATCATAAACTTTAAACCATAAACAAGTACAATGGTCTTTTTTTGTGTGATTGACAAGGACAATATTATTCATGAAGTAAAGTATCTTAGTCGATTATATGTACTTGTCTCAGAAAAACTTTTCAACAAAAATTGATAACGAATTGCGTTCACAAACTCGAATCGATAAACGGAATGAACGGACAGTTGCTTCAAAATGGGACCGAACCAAGCCGTGCAAACTATTCGTGAAGTTAGGAATATTTTATTTGCTAGAATTACTTCAGTTTTATTTTACTGGATCAGTTTACTAAAAACTAAACAAGACTATCATTTTCATTATTTCATCATTACAGCACTACCCTAGTTCTGTCATGGCGCGCAGTTGTTAAATTCCGATATTTTGTGAGCGTAGTGTTTTCGCACTGAAAGAAAAAAAATATAACACGCAGTTTATAATATTATTATTTATTCACATTTAGTACATATACTATAAAAAAAATATTCAACATGAGCTATAGGGATACGGTGAGTTATATATTTAATTACGCCGTAAATATTACACAATTGTTTAGGATTTTTTCTCCAGAATACGTTATTGGGTCCCGTTTATTATGTACTTAGGTCTTTTCAGAAAATTATTAAATGTGCATGGAATTTTTTTGATATCAATAAAAATAGATTTGAACATAACCCAGTTCTATTTTTACCCTTTTATTAGTCACTGATTCAAGGTCGCTGTGGTCTATCTGTAATATGGAAGGGATATCAGTTTTCTTATTGTATTTCTTTCTATATAATCGAAGTCGACGTTGCCGCCTTCATGATTTGAAATAATTTATAATAAATCGAATAATCGAATGTACCCACTTACTTTCATGTGTTGAAAGTAAAACACTTGTATAAATAAATAGCCAATAAATTTTTTCACAGCTTTTATACCCCCGGTATTCCCGACGTCAGGTTACCTATTGCGATGTATGTACTTTATATTATGTTCAAAATTTTCTGAATACAGTATTTTTTCTTAAAAATTATGCTCACTTCATTTAAATTATTTTATACACTGTGTTCTGATTATTTCTGAATCATAGTAAGACTAGCTGTCTATTAGCTATTTAACATTATGTTTATATTACATTTTGTATGATTTTTAATTAATTATTTTAAATTTTTTGCCATCTATTGCCATAATTGAAATATTTTATGTATTTCAATTAAAAGCACTGCTTATATAACAGGTTTTTTGAGTTATTTTACTTTACTTTTTTGAATTTTATGTTTATTTATTATCTTGAATTTTATTTTATCTTTTATCTATTTTACTTGTTTTGAATTTTTTAAATGTGGAACTATTTTTTAAAATTAAATTAGAGCTTGCTGCACCTAAATACTTTTTTGTTACTTTAAATAAAATAAAATGTTGTTAATTATACATTGAAAATTAAAACTAAACTCTTAGATTTTGTACCTAGTGCAAGTGTGATTAGGAAGGTATGAAATAGTTTTACACAAGCAGTAAATTTTTGTTGTATTTTAAAGACACAAGGTTGAATAGTTGTACATAATCTATTTATGTTAGAAATTTAAAAACAGGTGGCCATGCAAATTAGCAGTAAATTTTTATCACATAGTATGTGTGAACTAGCTTCTCTGTACATCTAACACACATCACATATTATGCTTATTAATATTATGTAACCTTTTTCATTAATATCACAGTGCTTAAAGTTAATATAAATAATATTTATTGCATATAATAACGTCATAATAATATATGTTATGTTATCGGCAGTACTCAGTATTCCCAAGAACTCATTCATACTGTGCGGCTAAAGAGCAACGTGTAGGATCTTACCTAAGGACCCTAATGGTATTTATAATCGGCCTATGTTTGTGTGACATGTGCATAAATCACACAGTTGACCTGTGCTTGTTTTTATCCAACTACACAGACAATATGGTAAAGGTCCTAATAAAATTTCAATGAAATTGTAATTTTATTAAAATTTAATCTAAATTATTCTACATCTTTAATTACAAATCTCAGGTATCATATAGATATGAATTAAAACATAAATTGTTAAATTGGATGATGTCTTATGATTGGATGGTGCTTTTGTTGCCAAACGTAGTGATCTTGGTCAAACAGTTTACTATTTCTAAAAATATTTATACATAGGATACAATTTCCTCGTAACTATTATAAAATTTCATTGGAGTTATATGTAGGTGCGTAGAAACAGGCTTGCATGCTTTGCTTTTAATATAAGGCCAGAGATATCGGATTATTAACTATTTTTTGTTGTGCATATGTTTGGAGATCATACAGTATATTATTATTTATGGCATAAAAAGTTTAAAGGTGCTTCCTGACTATGCTAAACTACAGCTCAACATACATTTTATAATGACAGTTTCATACTTATTATATAATATGTATGCTGGGCTATAATATTGTGCTATAAAATAATAGAATAGCATAGTCTGAAAGCTGCATAATAGTATACTATTATTTCCCTTTTTTACCAAAAGTTTTTAAATAAAGCAAAGCTTAATGGGCATTTTTTTGTGAATTCAAACAGCAACTTTAATAAGTATTTTTGTAAGTAAACTAACAAAGTCAAATTATAGGAAACAACAAATTTCTCTTATCTCAATATCACTTGTGAGTTTGTAGTTATACAAAACATAAATCAGTTACTACTAGTACTAACAGAGTTAAAATGTGTACAAAATGATGTATGATGCTTTCAACCTTATCTCACTATGACACTTATGCTAATTACTGCAGTTGTTTATCAATATTTGCAATGAAATTACGTTGTTACTAATGTATGTATGTTTACTGTGCAGTATCTGTTCAAGCATCATGTTATTATAACTAACTTTTTGTGCTGTTAGATATCAAATACTGACTGTTTGGAGATCTTAAATATGGGTCAGACTTTGTGTAAATGTATAACGCGTACTTTTCATACGCAGAGTTTCGGCTCGTCGCCGTCATCAGTGCTGAGTTCTCTGTCGTCGTTCCGCTCTCGGCCGTTTGCGGATATCTCATACAATCCCACTCCAGATATAAATGAAGTCTATCCGGGCCTGTATGTTGGTGACGCGTAAGTGATTATTTATTTTTGACCCGGGCACGGTTCATAGAATGATATCATATCATGCTTATTAATTATAAATGCTCTATACTCATGGCTACTATCTTAGGGTTGACCACAACTGTCAGCGCGGAATTGCTTTATTCTCTATTCTTTTCTGTCGCTCAGGAACGTCATTTAAAGACAGCGTGAGACTGCACGCGACAGCACGAGACCGCACGCGATAGCACTCACGCTGTCTTTCTCGCTCTATTAAATGACGTTCCTGAGCGACAGAAAAGGATAGAGCATGAAAAACGGGATTCCTCGCTGACAGATGTGGGTCAACCCTTGAACGCTAAATCCACTAACAAGTTTTACCGCGCAAGATGACTTCTGCAACCGACTTTCACTGTGGACACTCACAGCAAGTCGTATCTGGAAGTTTTACCGATCAAGCAAACATTGCTTCAATATCTTGCGCAGTAAAACTTGCTAGTAGAGTTTGCGCTTTAAAGGCATTAGCAGTAAATTAGTTTTAAGGTTGGCATACACAAATAGTGTAGTTCCTTAACGAGTGCGTGAAATGAAACTGTATGCGAGGTGCTTCGACCAATTTCTATTGGTCTGAGGCGAGGTGTCGATATGCAGAAGGGCAACAGTTTCAAACATCACAACTGCTGCTGTCACGAGCTCGTTAGATAAGCAATCGCGCTCTGTATTTGCCTGCCTTAAGTTCTTTCTGTCTTATGTGGACGGAATCCGCACACGCACCTCGCATTATAAAGCGCTCTGGGAGCGCCTTCCGCTTGACACTAAACGCACTACAGGCAATAATGTTTTGGCCAATTTGACAGAAAACGCCCTAGAACCAACTTGTTGCTAATGTAATATTACATAAATACATGCAATCACGCCGGTTTCCCATTTTGGTCGGCAGAGACTAGAGATTTCCACCTGCTACGATCCTGATATACCTTTTTCGCTTCATCTACATTGATCAACCTTCTCATACATGCTCTTCGCTTTAGGGTGCTACCAACCTGGCCTTTTTTGAGAACGTCCGCGATTTGTTCGTGGTACGTTCGCCGAGGTCGGCCCCTTACAACTGTTCCATCCACACTCGCCTTGTACACTTGTTTCATTAATCTCCTTTCGGCCATCATCTCTACATGACCGAACCATCTTAACATACCTTTCTCAATGTTTCCCACTACACCTCCTTTCACTCCACAACGTTCCCTTATCACGCTGTTCCTTATTTTATCTTTCAAAGTTACTAATGTAATATTGACGATATAAATGGCACCCGTAGAAGAACCGGTCTTTCTTGCATCACCATACAAAATTTATTTGTCAATTTATAGAGTTGCTGCCAAAGACAAGGCATTCTTAAGGCGTATGGGCATCAACTATGTGCTGAACACCGCTGAAGGCAAGCGTTACACCCAGGTGGACACAGACCACCTCTATTATCGTGACTGCCCCGGAATCCGCTACAAAGGCTTTCAGCTGATGGACTTACCATCAACTGATATTTCAAGATATTTCCATATAGCCGCTAACTTCATTGATGAAGCAGTTTCGGGCGGAGGTACGTGATCCGGAACAGCTTTTTTTAAATTTTAAGTAGGTACTTGTCGACTCAAAAATGTGTTTTCTTTTAGGACGCGTCTTAGTTCACTGTTTTATGGGCGTGTCTCGGTCTGCCACATGTGCGCTAGCGTTTCTCATGATCAAACGCGGCATGTCTTTGGCTGAAGCACTTGCAACAGTCCGCTCTCGCCGCGACATTCACCCCAACGAGGGCTTCATCCGCCAGCTGCAGCAGTTGGACAGGGAGCTGCGCCTCAACCGGATCCGCTGACCCTACAGGAACAGTTCCCTTCAATCTCTCTTCAATTTCTCATTAGACGATGGAGATGGACGGCGCCGTGTACGAAGTCTCGATCGAACTTACCTCTATCATTATTAAAAAACGATCGTGAAAATATTTTTACCATGTTGTGAGTATTTGAATCTTACAGCTACGTAATAAGGTTCAAATGATCACATACCCGACTACACTACTACTTTACCAAGGCCGTATCCAATTTCGCTATACTTAATGGAGAAATGAAGGTAACACTTGTGACATTTACAAGATTTACACTTAATTTAGACTAACTTTTTATATTATAGTACATACAGTTATATAGCGGTATTTTTGGCCTAGTGTTATATTGAGTATTCTGGAGAGTTTGTGCCCGCATATCGCCAAATATTAAAATCAAGCGGGAAATTGTTTTGTTTGTGAGCATGACTACAAAATCTTAGTCTTAATGTTGAAGTATTTTACAACGTTTTTAAAACAACATAGGGTCTGAAATTCAAAATCTATCTATCTATCTATATGTACTGTAAATATTTTTACTGTTATTTGATCTTACTGAATATCAAAATAATACAAAAATTAAGTAAAAAATGTAAATTATTAATGTAAAAATCCAGCTCTCTGATGTAAGAAAATTATGAGGTTAATGAAATTACCTATTTTAAAAGCTTTATTTTGCCAAAGTATATAATATTATATTTTTATTGATTTAACGTGATCTGATCACCATAGGTATTTATATAATTTTGATAAAATATATTTCACACAGAATTCTATTTTTTAATAAGAAATGAATATTTTGTACCTGGGTTATATTCTCGTGTGCCATTTTGTTTTGTATTCATAGATATATATGGCTGTTATTTTTGTAGAGAAGTAATATTTAACTCTTTTAAAGTAGAGTAAGAAAAGTTACTATGTCCAGTTTATAAGATGTTGAAGCTTCTTTATAGCGAGTAATTATTGGTATCAGACTATAGTACAATTGCCTAGCCTTATGATCATGAGATGACTTCTTCGTATGCAATATTCCCAAGAGTATATTTTTATTAATGTTAAGTTTTTCTTCAAGACTGGCAATTATGGCACTTGAGTGATGGCTTACTAATAGTAGTAGTATTTAGCTTAGCATGTATGTCATTGCCTCGTGGGCGGGTGTTACACACAGTGAGCACTCATTGTTCGAGGACTCGCACTAGTTGCCAACACACGTGACATTTGGCTGCACATATGTGTCACAATTTAATTCTATTTTAATTTAAATCATACCATTCATACCTTTCGTCACATAAGCACTAAATCAGGAGACCTATTTTTGTAATATCATTTTATTTATTTTAGTTCTAACTATTTCATAGAGACTAATTAGCACAGTTAATTAGCTAACAACTTGTTTCCAGTTACAATGGTTACGTAGGAAAGTCGTGGTTGGATTAAGATGTGATTCGTGACTGATGATGAACTAGTCGATGTTTATAAGTGCAATATTTAGATGTAAACAGCACCAAAGGAAGCAATCATTGTGATATTGAATGTGAAGGAATAAATATTTTGTTTTTAGACAGAAATTAATGTAGTTTGTGAAGATAGTACAGATAATAGATTAGAAATATATTATGATAAGCTGTTTGTTAGCGATTTTAATTACAATGGCTTATTCCTGGTCTTGCTAGTATACAAAATGATAGATGAGGCAGTTATCCTTTAATACATTGTACTGTTAATGAAATGTTACTTTGCTACGTTAATAGAACATGGATTATCATAAATAATATAGAGTTAAAATCGCATGTAATATAAAATAATTAACAATTATGTACCTGTTAAATATTACCTACAGTTTATTAAAATAAATTAATTAAAGGAACACTAGGCTATTGCATTAATAGCATCATTAATAATTTATGAAATTGTGAAATGAATATACAAAGTATTTATCGAAAATAAAATTATTTATTTAAAATAATCTTTTTTAATGTTATTTATGTCCCTGTCTTAGACCATTAAATCAAGTCCCTGTTTATAAGCATTCGTTAAGGTGCTGCATGGAGCTGAGCAAAATAGTCTTCTCTGTAGTGGACAAACTTATATAAATAGATAACATCTGCAACTTCACCGTTAACGCAAGTGTCCGCACATGACTACACGCTTGGTGCAGTGGCTAAGCGATTGACTTCTACGCTGCAGGTCGTGGGTTCGATTCCCGCACGGTACAAATATTTGTATGGCCTACAGATAGTTGTTCCGGGTCTGGGTGTTTGTGCATGTGAAGATTTGTGTCTGTAAACGCACCCACGATACAGGAGAAATCCTAGTGTGGGGCAATGTTGTAGAAAAAAAATGAATTAGAAAAATCAGAGGAGCGAGCCGGAATTGAACTCGGACCCTGCTGCATGGAAGGCAAGCGTTTAACTGCTATCTCTACGAAACCTGCTCAGAAGGCGCCAAAATGTTATCGATATCGATGGTGTGTGTAGTCTGCCTACAGGGCAGTAACGGGCTGATTATGCTATAAGACTTCATGATTTCATGTTGCATTTTTAAAATTAAATCTTAAGCGCAAAATCTACGAGCAAATTAAATTGCGCAAGTTGACTTGTGAACCTGACTTTCACTATTGATGCACCCGTAGAAAGTCGGCTTCTGGAAGTTTAACGGACCGTGAAGGTTTTAACAAAACTTTACTTCAGTGTAAACTGGTACTTAGGTATGTTGTTGAACCAAGCACTTAATAACTTGCTTGTTTGGGTTTAAGGTGAACGCACACCTATCCGCACTGTACGCGCCGCATTCGAATTCTTTGTAGGTATGTAGTTCTATGCTACCTCGCACACCTATTCAGCCGCGCTCCCCGCAGTACCCGAGCGGGCGTATTCTCCTAGCCCCAGCTGGTGACGTCAAGCATCGGCGCGTGCGTTCTATGCGCCCGTAGCGGACGATGCGGATGACGTCATCATTCGTAGTCTGCGGCCGGTTGAATGAAAGCAATTGCATACGGTGCGTGCGACGACTACAGCGACCGCGGCGCGGACAGGTGTGCGAGGCCGTCAATAAAAGCGATGAATGCGGACAAGTGCGCGTTCACCTTTAAAGCTTCAAATCCACTAGCAAGTTAAATTGCGCAAGTTATTGCATCAAGTGTTCGCTTACCTACTTCGTGAAATTTATGAAGTCTACTTGCTGCGAAAGTCCACAGTTGAAAGTCTGTTGCAAACGCCAACTTCCACAATTAACTTGCTAGCTAGTGGATTTGGCAAGTTTAGTTTTGGGGGAGTGTCTGTGACTTTTGCAAATAGTTAGGGTACCTACAAACAGGGCCGGACTGGGACCTGAAATCGGCCCGGGCATTTGAGAGACGGTCGGCCCAGTGCTGGCAAAAAAAAAATCATACCCAAGCGATTAGACGGACGAGGTTTTTTTCTTTTTTTAGACACTCACTCTTTCTCCTGTATCTTGGGTGCATTTACAAAACAAACAATTTTGCGGCTTCTTTTTCAAGCGATAGATAGGCGATAATTGGACAACCTTTTATTTTTTTGACGTTCCCCTCACTCTTTCCATTTCCGACTGTGTGACCGGCCCATCGGGCATTTGCCCGTATGGCCAGTCCGGGTCTGCCTACAAATACCAACTCGACACTACAATTGGATGACCTAAAGGTCAAAGCACACATATCAAATCGGAAAGGGATCGTCACCGTATCAACTCGAGCCGTTCAGTATTCTTTGTATGAAACTCCCTACTCCAACGCACACTAATCGGAATCGTAACGTACCTAATCGCCTCGCCTCGGGACAAGCTGATGAACCGCAGTGCGGTGTGTGGTCAACGTGGTTCCCGCGCTTACGGCTCGTCGTCCCCGCGCTTACGTCTCTCCGTACCCGAGCTTACGTCTCTTCGTCCACCCTTGCCCCTCTCACCCCTCCCGCGGCCTGCCTGCAGCACACTACTGTTACTGCGAGCCGTAAGCGCGGCGTCGCCTAGCCGTAGCCGAGTCGACGTATCGGAGCTGCTGATCCGCTTTGGTTACGTGCTTACGTTAGGTTGACGCCTGTTTGACGGCGAGGCGAAAGGCGATACGGTTACGATCCCTTTCCGAGTTGATATGCGTGCTTTGACCATTAATTGGATGGTGACAAGACATTATGCCTTTTTATAACGACACTAGCTATGTCTTCACGGCTCCGCCCGTAGCCTATGTTACTCAGTAGTAATGTAGCTTTCTAACGGCAACAGAATTTTTGAAATCAGTCCAGTAGTTTTTATGTTTATTCGTTACATACAAAAATACAAATCTTTCCTCTTTATAACATTATTATAGAAGTATAGACTAAGATCATTAAGAGGCCATTCCTGTTTCACGGCCGCCCGCCTCGCTCTAACTTTAAGCCTTTTAAAAAGATTATAGAGATTTTAGGCGACATTGAAAAATGTATTCATTAGACACCCTTCAGGATAACATTATAATTATATTTGAAACATATTTTCGTCTTGATTTGTTGCCTCGAAAGAGGAGAAAGAAAATTTTTGTCGATTGTTTTTTCTACACAGGGTGTAAACGAAATCATGTAATTCGTTTAAACCTCGTGAAGTAAACAAGTGTTCTTAACGTGAGGCATTTTAGCGCCCCGAGTTAAATGACCGCGCGGCGAGCGGGTACCGTTCAATTCGCTCGGGGCACTAAAATGCCTCACGTTAAGAACACATGTTTACCTATTGTAATTTATTTTTTATTGAATTAAAAGTATCCCGTGCAGGGTTGATCTATGTCAGCAGTAAATCACGAGGTTTGCAAGAATTACATGATTTCATTGACACTTATAAATCATGTATGGAAATAAAACTATTATTTAAATATTTGTGATAACACTCAGAAGGTGGTTACTTACACTGAACTTCTATAGATTACATTTTTCAATATCACCTAAACTCTCTTTAAATCTTTAAAAAAGGCTTAAAGTTAGACCGAGACAGGTGTAAAACGAGAACAGCCTCTTAATGTATGAATGTAAGTACCTGAGCCTTAACGCGAAAGGAGTAGCAAGGCCTCAGTCACCCTAAATACTACCTACTGAAACTATTAAGACGAATAAAGGTTCCTAGACTACTTTTGGGTAAATTGAATAAATAAGGTATAGAAATTGCTGATAATCGCAGTTCACTGTTGGATCTTGGCCTGGAGGATCTGGTAGCTACCTAATACTTGGTGAAACTTGGTCATACTAACTCAAACTAACTAATATTGGCAGTGGAGACCAATCATTAGTCTAAACTTAAGGGTCAACTCATACTAGAGCAGAGTCGAAGCGTCAAATTCTTCACAAGTAAAGCAAAGTACCAATCAGCGCTGGTTGCGCTCCGATGCGCGAATTTTGTGGAATGTGTGCTCTTTTTTTATCTTAGAAGAAATATGTGTATTATGTTGTGGAGATTAGGGTGAATATGCTATGTTAAGTTTCAGATTGACGCTTCGATGCGCTTTGACTCTGCTCTAGTACGAGTTGACCCTTAGATTTCAATAGTAAAAAAAAAACATTTTTGCTATTATAACAATGTTTTAATTATTAACACTACAATGTCCTATACTAATGAATTGGTTTTTTACAAATAAGGGCGATTCATTTCTGTTTTCTTAGCCTTCTTGTCTCTAGCCCTGGGGAACCATCTGTGTTCTGTTGTTAACGTGAGAGAAGACAGCTGTTTCCTTGCTATCTCCGGCTTCATATCTTTGAATACTCTGTACACTTCTTGTTTATCACTCATCCTTAGAACTGATGTATCCGCTATAGTTTCTTCTGGAAGTGGTCTTGAGTGTTTGTAAGGAAATTCTTGCTCTTTATGAAGCGCAACTATTGTGGAACCATCGTCAGTTATAACGATTTTATTATAACATCTTGTAATGACTTCCCTTGGTCTAAATGCTACTGCGCGAATTAAATGCGCCATTTTAATAGAAAAAGCGTTGAAAATTAGCAAAATACTTAAATAACATAACCTAACATTTATTTGATTGACATTGACAATTGATTGACTGACGATGACGTAATAAATATGACGTTAATTTGTCAGTGTTGCTACTTCTGTTAAATACTTTTTATTTGGGTTGCAGACAAATAACATCATTTAAATCTACTGAATAGGTTAGTAAAATCGACTATGTCGCCACAATAAAAATAGTATGGACTTTATCATCTTACTGCCCTGTTCCTAAGTTACTTGGGGTAGGCGCAATGTTTTTCTCTTATATTCTTCTGTCAGCCGTCACTGGTGCCAAAAATAGTATGGACATTCCTGATATTTAATCGAGAATATCATCCATCCAATGACCTTATCGAAAATTATGTATTGACAGTTATTGTGTTGACAATGACAGTTCTTACTTCTGAAGTCTGACTGATTGTTAATTAATGTGTGTGTTATCGACGAAAAACATACGATTGAACTTATTTTGTTGTGAAAAGTTATGTTTTTCTTGTCTAAAAATAAACAATAATGGATTTTCCAGCGACACCATCTAATGCTTCAGACAGTAATGAATATCCGAGCACTACACGCTCTCCGTTCCATAACGCGCCAGACGACAATAAAAGACGCAGGTAAAATTGTTTACAAAAAACAAACATCAATACCGTTGCAATATGGCTCATAATATATAAATTCATTTTAACATTCCAGTTCATCAAGGTCTATAAAACGGAGGAGATTTGACGATGAGTTGGTTGAATACAGTGGTTTGCCTGGGGCTTCACTCGGAAAAGGGGACAAGAGAATGCGCACACAGTCATATACGAGCCAAGTGTCAGAGATTCCTTCAGTAGGTGCGCCCATGACTCCGGCACACCTGCCTCAAGAGCGTCGCAGAGCTTCCAGCAAGGTATCTGCTGGAGGGAGCTTTGGTCGTAAGATTCGCCGTAAAGGCCAACTTAGTCACCTGTCGACCAAGGATTTGGGACGTTGGAAGCCTACGGATGATCTAGCATTGATATTAGGTGTGCAACAGGTAATTATCAAGAAACTGTCTCAATAACTTAGTTTCAACAATGATCTTTAAATGTCAATAGTTTAACAAAACCTTCCTTGATATCTAGATTCCGATCCTTGGGAACAAGGAGTATTATTAATTAGAGTACATATATGATTTGAATTAAAACCTGGCTTCTAATGATCCACTTAATTAGAGTAAGTTAGTATAAATACAAGATTACTTGCATGACTAAACTATACAAAAATTATCAATAAATACAAATTGATTGTACTGCAATAATTCACTCATTGGTCCCTCACGGAGGATTATTATCGCTGAAAATCTAGTTGATAAATATTCATAAGTCATGTATATTTCCAGACTAATGACTTGCGTATTGTCCATCGTGGAGTGAAGTTCTCCTGCCGCTTTACAGTCAGTGACCTGCAGTCTCGTTGGTATGCACTCCTGTACAATGCTGAAATATCTCGAGTGGCAATTGCTGCAATGCGTAATCTACACCCAGACTTGGTAGCATTAGTGCAGCAACAAGCACTATACTCAACTGCCGAGGAAGAATTACTTGCCACAATACCAACTGTTCCCGTAAGTTATTGGTGTGAAATGCTTGAAATAGTCACATTTAATCAACCTGTTAACATCCAGTGCTAAAATGAATGGACTTTGAATTAAATGAAACCAGTTCAGCTTGCAACCATTATTATTTAAAAGTACTGAAGGCCTATTCTGGTAATTTACAACATTTGACTACCTATTCAATTTCAATAATGGTTCAAATGTTTACCTAAAAACTCATTCCACTATTTGTTTATACAAAATTAATTGTAACATGATGTAATGATAAAAAAAAATGTTATATGTTATAAAGGTAACATAAACTTGAATATGTGTGCTCCAAAATATTTAACTAATATAAAAGATAAATGTATTCGGGCGCCAGGTGCTAACACAACAAACAAAACAACCGGAAGCTTACCGAGCAAAGTTGAACTTTTAATCTTCAAGCGGGAGGAATTAATAAAAACAAAACCTTTATATGACTTGTTTTTATTCCCTGTAGGCTTAGGTTATAGCTACAATTGACTTAGATTAATTATTCATAGCTATACTTAAGTTAAACTAAAATTAATATTATTATTGCTATTATTATTGTTATTGATATCATTGCATCCGGTATGATATAGAAAGGAAATACATACCAAATTGCTGATTTTTTAAATCTAATAAATTTAAGTTAAGTTACATGACGAGCCGACACGAGGCGAACCCGACGTGGAGAGATAAATTCCTCTTACCAAAATGGCATATTGTAGAATATAACTCGAAAAGAAAACAAAAACCAAAAGAAAAACTAGATCCAAATAAAAAAAAAAAAAACGCCTATGGGCGTTTTTCGGTTAAATAAACATCACTTTCAGGTGAACGTGACGTTAAACAATTTCATATTATTATTTCATCCTAGAGAAATATTCGAATCTTCATGGAAAAATGAAGATAACCTTTTAACTAAGGTTTAATATCCACATTTTATCAAAAATATACCGGTATGAGGCCATGAGGCCGGATTTAAAAAGTATTTAATAAAAATTTAAGAATAACAATCAAGCCATTGTGAATATGGGAAGCAGAGTGAACTGTCAAAAGTTAAAAGTTGCCAACTGACATTTACAATCTACCACAAATACTCACCAATGTAGCCAACAATGAAAATTTCTAAATTAAAAATACAGTAAGCCCATGATATTATCTCTAATACCAAGTTCTTTCTAGTGAAATGCCTTTAAATTTTATAACCATGTAATGTTGTAAAATGACACGTTACAATGAATAGGAATGCAATTGAATTGCAGCTGGACGATAGCCAATAAAATTGTTCTGCCCATACCCAACAAGTTCTACCATAACAACAGCATTGTTAAACACCAACTGCAGTGAACATTAAACAGCCAAGACTCTTACACTAGTTGTACCAAAAGCTAGTATTTCACTTTTGCTGAATTGTGTGTCACTTTGAATTGCAAGATTTAGCCCTTTGCTATTTACTTACTTTAAATTAAAGAAGAAAGCCATGTTAGCAGATATATTAAGAATTTAGTAATTTTAGTGAGTAACACAAAAAGTTATCCTTCAGCTGTGCTTCGACTGCGATTTATGAACATTTTTGTAAATAGGATTTGTTCTCCTGTACAGACAACAGCAAAAGTCGACGAGTATTTTGATATTTTGAAATTCATTACTGTATGAGCCAACCATTGTTCCCAATATAAATAATATTAATCTTCAAAGTATTACTCTTTCATATTTTTTTAACCAAATAATATAAAATGCCACATTTGCTTTCATAAAACACTTGTAAAACTTTTGTGCGTTCATTCCTTTTTTCATACTGACCGTATGTTGCAAAGCCTTTCAATTTTTGATACTAAATCATAAAATTTGTCTTGATTACAGGCATCTCTACCACCAATAGAAAAGTTCCAGGAGTTATTAGACCAGAATCCACATGTGTTCTATGCATCACGGACAGCGAAGACTTTGTTGGCACACTGGCTACTTCTGAAGCAATATCATCTATTGCCGGAGCAGACTGTACAACCGTTGCCTAAAAGTAATACATTATTTAAGTTTTATATGCTTTTTTTAGAAGAGTATCTATTTTTGTTATCAATAATACATGTGGTTACCGCTACTACGATTTTTCTAATTATGAAAGCGGCTTTATCTTTCATGAGCTCGCTAAACTCTATCCCTCTTACACAACAGCAAGAAAAAGAGACAAATATATTATTCAGTTCAGCGTGCTCGAGCATGTAATTTGCAAATTCGTATTGATATGACGACTCGTTTGATGCAGTGGTTGAGTGATCTTATGAGGGCTGCGTTAATAGTAGTTATGCTATAGCTTAGTGTAGTGTTCTGCCTATCCTTTTTCCCAACTGTTGGGGTCAGCTTCCAGTCTAACCAGATGCAGCTAAATACCAGTATTTTACACGAAGCGACTGCCATCAGACCTTCACAACTCAATTACTGGGCAATGCCGAAATCCTAAAGTTAGACCAGCTGTCAGACTATCGGTCTTCTGACTTCCTGTAACGACTGTCATAGGTATTCGTATGACACCCGGGACCGACTGTTTAATGTGTTCTCTGAGGCACGGAGGGGTCTCGATGTGTAAGGAACGGTCACCCATCCACGGACTTACCGCGGCAAGCGCAGCTTAACCTCGCAAATCGTATGTTCCGCGCGATTGGTAATTAGCCACGAGCCCCTCAGTGTATCTTTACATAGTTTATAACAAACTCGCTCCCGCTGTCTGTACGCTTAGGTCTTTTAAACTACGCAACGGATTTTAATACAGTTTTCAGTAATAGATAGAGTGATTCAAGAGGAAGGTTTATATGCCCCACATTAGTATCTACATTGCACCCGTGCGAAGCCGGGGCGGGTCGCTAGTGTAGTATATTTCCCAATAATAACTCAAAAACTTAATTGTTTGCTATGAAGTGCAGCAGTGTAATATTTGTTGTTTTTTCAGACTCTGCTGACCAGGTATTGACGTTTTCTGACGCTGAGGAGACACTGAATGACAATGAACTGCCAGATTACAAAGAAGATGGCATGGACGTTGAAATGCAATTAGCTGATAGGTACCAATTTTTTTATGGTCAATACCACTATGAAGGCCTATTCAGATGTAAGCGATATTCGCTATTGCTGTGGGTAGCGAAAAATATTTGTATGAAGTTCCGCGGCCATTCGGTTTTCTCTACCCACAGCGGTAGCGAATATCGCTTATATCTGAATAGGTCTTAATGGCACCAGGAGATACGCCATCGTTTACTAGCCTGTTGTACCTGGTTGGTTAGTTCCTTGTATCAGAGATATTAGAGAGAAAATACTCATTGAAGAACTTCGGTTCTAACTAAGGACCAATAATTCCTATTCCAATAGAGATTCTCTAAGAGAGGCTGCAGAGGGATGGCAATAGTAAGGGGCGGTATATTTTCTCGCTGCAGACAGGGTCATAAATCATAGGAAGGCTAGGGCGGTGAGCATGTTGAAAGCCAAAGAGAGAGACAGAGCGAAATACTCACTGCACCGCTCCCACGTTTTATGACTCTGTCTGCAGCGACAAAATAACAGGACTATAGTAAGCTATATAGCAGGCCCATGCTTCCTTTTATCCAATTAAAAAGTGCTATATTACATTAATTAACCTATATTAATTTTCAGGGTTGACAAAAAGGATATCCGCCTTCTGGAAACCTCGCTGACTCGTTGGCAAGTGTTGGTGCAGTCTTTAGCGGGAACCTCAGTAGAGTTAGACAAGAACACGCTCGCCGTACTGCGAGGCAGACTTGTTCGATTCCTCATGAGGTCCAGAGAGGTACGTTATGTTGCTCTATTTCGTCGGTCGGCAGTGAAAACCACGTATGTGTAAAATACAAATTTTTAAAAGAGATAGAAATAACTGTCTCCTGAAAAAAATATGGCCGATCAAATGTTAATACAAGTTTGTCATCTTACCTCATAGATAGCTTAGAAGTATTTGAATTGGAAGTTTGTTGAACTAGTACGTGTATGATGAGTTTATCAATCTAAAGAACAAATAAAACGCTTTTGAAGAAAATTTGTTTTACGAGGTTTTCACTGTCGAGCGTCGATTTGTATCAACTATGCGAGTGTTTCTGTAGAGTGTAGCGTCCGAAAAACAATTATTCGCTTTTTGTGGCATGGTAGACTTGTTCACTACCTTATGTATGAAATTAGAAGTTCGAACGCCAAATCTTTGCCGCTTTCTACTGACAAAACTCATGTGACACTGTAGGTGCAACAGGTATAACAGCCAGAGTAAATTATAACGTTTAAAGAAAGTTGAGGTTTCGGTTTCGGGCGAAACACAGATGGAAGCCGTAAAATTGGTTTCGATTTTCGAACTACCTCCGAACCGGTGCCTTTTTATCTTCGAGTGACTTGATAACCTCGCTTATTTCAGTAAATGATGGAAAATTATGTGTTTGGCGTGCATTTAGGCCCATATTAATAAACAGCTCTCATGTGAGAGATCCCTCTTAGGGCGAAACACACTGCCCCGCACTACCCTGCGGGGTGCGTGTCGACGGAGCCACAACACTGCACGTGAATGCGTTTTCTGTGTGCTGCACTACGTTTGTTTTTTATACAAACACAGATACTTGCAAACAACGTAAGAATACGCACTCCCGCGCTACGCTGCGTGATGTGCAGTGTGCGAATCGTCTAAGTGTAGTATTAACAAGACTGGAGAAGAAATAAAAAAAAAGTTGGCAATTGTATGGATATCTACTTTATGGTATCTGCTGTTGGGAGATCTCTCAAATGAGAGCTGTTTATTAATATAGGCCTAAGAGAGCCTCCACGAGTGACGATAATTGAGTACGTCGGGCGCAACCCCCTAGGCAGTGAGCCCTGCTACCAACCTTGACTGGTTAACCTTTTTATCACGGCATGAGCTATTCTTGTATACCTCGTGCCGACACAAGAGAAGAAGATGGTGAATTTGTGTTGAAATTAAACAATTTTGCAAGTAGTAATATTGTAACATCAGGATTGCTATGCTCGTCAAAAAATGTACCGCGCCAGATGTGTTTAAAGTATTTTAACCAAGGACAAAGTTAACTGTCAGATTTGGCAATGTGTTCGTCGATTTTTGATCTCAGGGCCAATTATTGCCTCCGAGTGCCTACAGTAATGTTTCTCACGTAGCCGTAAAGAGCCGCTGCCGGAGGTAGCACCTGATCAATTTAACTAAAAATGTACAACAATTTCATATTGTGTAAAATGCTGGTATTCAGTCGCATCTGGTTAGACTGGAAGCTGACCCTAAACATACTTGGGAAAAGGCTAGGAGGAAGAAGTAGTAGAGCTTTTTGTTTGGCAAGTTAATTATTATGAGTACTCGAGTTTTTTTTTTTAAATATGGACTTGCATGTTTTAAATCTCAAAAATTACGCAAAATATATATTATAGTTTATAATGGATGCCCAGAAGATGGATGGATAGCAGCATTTTCTTGTCCGCTAATAACAAACAATTTAAATCACCAATCCATCTTCCAAGCGTGGGGATTATGGCAATTTCTCCTTCGACTGTTCATAGTAGTGACTTAAGACTTTTTAAGCTCAAATAATTTTAAACCTTATGTTAATACCATTAGCACTCATATTTGCTTAGCATACCGCGGGATTCTTCGTCGCGCCTTGGTATGCCGAAGCTTCCCGCGGTACGGTAAATACTAGCCCTAAATGGTCTTAAAACAAGGTTTAAAATTATTTGAGCTTAAAAAATCCTTTGCTATGCCGTGCCGCCTGTGGGCGCAGGCCCTTAGTGAGCACTTACCAGTTGATATAATGTAAGGAAACTGTAAGAAAATAAAGCTACTAGCAATATGTCAGGTATTCATTTTATTTTTACGCCTTTGACAAAACCAGCGGAGAAGTTTCTCGCCTTGTTGTAAATATGACATTTACAGAATTTGTCCAAAGATGACGTCCCATTTCTTTAACCATTTAGAAGGCAATAAGGGCAGGTCTGTTCGCGTCCTGGAGAGGTACACCAGCAGCTGGTGGACCTAGACCTTGCGGAGGACCTTGCGGTGCATGCAATAGCGAATCCCGTGACCCGGTGGCCATAGGTTAGAAGGAGGGACACCGTTAGTTTTTAGCCGGTAAAAGAGTCCGGCAGACCCCCTCGCCTTTCCCGGGCGAGGGACATCCATGAGGATGATCCACGGATAAAAAAATGGTTTCTTCGCGTCTCCGTTGAATATGTTCGATATCATCTGCTGCTAGACTTCTGTATAGTTAGTAAAAGTTCTAATCGGCATTTAATGTTATGTCTCCCGACTCTAGAATCTTTACATAGTATAAAACAAAATCGCTCCCGCTGTCAGTACGCTTAGATCTTTTAAACTACGCAACGGATTTTAATGCAGTTTTCAGCAATAGATAGAGTGATTCAAGACGAAGGTTTATATGCCCCACATAAGTATCTACATCGCACCCGTGCAAAGCCGGGGCGGGTCGCTAGTCATAATATAAAAAATAATTTCTTTAAGACAGGATATTCTTAATCTTGGTATTTAAATTAATGGTTGGTCCAATGGCAGTCGCTCCGTGTAAAATACTGATATTCAGCCGCATCTGGTTAGACTGCATTGGAAGCTGACTCCATCATAGTTGGGAAAAAGATTAGACAGAACAAACGGCATTTAAAAAAAAACAAAATGTTGTCTGTTCTAAAACTGAAAAAGACTTTTTAAGCACCTTCTGTTGGTAAGAATTTTAAAGGAGTGTAATAGGTCGAATATGGAAACCAAGAAGGGACAAAGCTGAAACGATCGTGTGTTCATATTAAATTTCAAGGGACGATCAATCCGTCCTTCAAAAAAGTAAATAGTGGAGGAAAGCGAAGTCTATAGGTACTATTTTTTATTAAATAAATTCCAATACTGTCTAAGTTATTTTTTATCGTTGTTTATCGTTGTACTTAATTTACTTAATAGACATAGTGTCATCAAAAGGACAACAGTTTTTCCAATGTCTTTCCAATTATTTGTTTAAAGAGTGTACAAATGTGTCTTAAGTGTCAGTGATAAATTAAAATAAAAACGTTTTATCTACTTCAATAAGTATATTACTTAATTCCATATCTTAATAATGTTTATTCCATTACAATTTCAAGGTAATATAGATACTATGTGTTGAAACGTAACGATTAATCATGCGTAATGTAAATAAGTACTATTATTAAAAATATTAAAATTTGTCTATTCTTGAGTTGCTAAATATTAAATATTGAACTCTAAACAGTGTTGTTTAACGTTCAATTTGCAGCTGCTTAATTTAAGTTTAATGTTTTAAAGAAGGTACTACCTATATATTAATTTTATTTTTAGAATCAGTCACATGATTACAATCATTATCATCATTATCAATCATATACAATATAATAAACATGTTATGAACATAGCCCTGAAAGTATAGAACTGTATAAGATTTCTACAAGGTGTAAAAAGACCCTTCACTAAGCCGTCAACCATGCATTCAGTACATCAAACTAAGTAACCCTACGCAAAAATTTTCGCTGGGAAACGACTTTTTTTTTGGGTGAAATATTTCGTTTTACTGTAAACGTAACGTAACTGTAACGCACTCAAAACACTGTGCTGATAGATGCAATGAGTAGTAAACGGGAAATGGAGGTATTTCAAGTGCATTTGCAACCTTCAAAACTAGTATTTATTAAAAAAAAGTTGTGAAAAAGTTGGAACTTTGACCTCCAATATCTCCGTAACTAGAAGGTTCCCAGGCATAGTCCAGAACAAAAAAATTATCGCAATGACGTGGAGAATAAGTGCCTTCCGGCTTCGTTAAGGGTCTTTTTACACCGTTTATAATCACCACGTTAAGGAAATGGATTGGCGACCGTAGCGCAGATGAGTATACTGTCTACCCTCAAAGCATCATTCCTTACCCGTCTTCGTTATTCTTGCCGGAACCACAAGGCTATTATAACAGTAGTAGTTTCTACAATATTACGTAGTTTCAAATAATAACGTTGACCGGTAATATAATGAAAAAGAACGGACAACTTCTCAGGCAAAAGTAATTAACTAACATTACGATGGGTCATTGAACCTTTAAACGATATCGTATAATTTGGCATTGCCGCCATTTTAAAAATCTAACCTTTACAATTACTCTTATGTGTTCATACACGTTTAGCATTCATTGCTCCGTCATACAATTCTACATCAACGGAGGTACTATCACTGTAGAACTAAAGAAACCTTATGAAATATTTACATACATACATAAACTCACGCCTTTTTCCCATGGGGTAGGCAGAAACTATAGAACGCCACATGCTACGATCATACATATTTATGGAATTCATAATATAACATCACGCCTTGTACGCCCCGAAGGGTTCTACAGAGGTGTTTTTAGTACACTCTCGTTTCGCCAGTTACGTTTAAGTCCCACGTAATAGGGGCAGGGCCAGATTTAGGGGAGGGCAACCGGGGCTACAGCCCCGGGGCCTCCACAATAAAGACTTCGGAAAAAAAAACAAATTCAGACTAGTAAACAACTTTTCCTTTCATATTTTTTTTGCGTTTTACCTTTACCAGTACTTTGTACAAACATGATTACAATGGGCCTACACTCCTTTGAGGCCTCGTCCGGCCCTGAATAGGGGGTGAGTCCAGGCACAAATCCAGGCTCTGGGCTGCTACTGAAAAATTCCTAATAAAAACCCAATAACACATTGCCCGCCCTGAGTACTGAACCCAGAACCCCATGCTCAGCAATCTCGTTTCCAACCACTACACCAACAAGGCAATCTAAATAATTAATTTAAGGAATTCATCAAATTAATAACCGGATATGTAAAAGGGTGTGGCGTGATAGATGCCGCCACATCACTCCCCCCCAAGACCAGAGGTCGATTGTTGTGATGAGTCAGCAGGAGTCAGCAGTCGTTGCATCTTGAGATGCTTGCCAGGGACAGGTGAGGGTTCCAGTGAGTCGGAACCGGATGCCGCGTCGTTCACAGTGAGTCGGAACTGGGAACACGAAGTGTAGACGGCATCTATCACGCCACAAGGGGTTAGCCAAAATGTGAATGATTAAAGTATAGCTAATACCAGCCTGTAATTGTCCCATTGCAGGACGAAAGCCTCTTCTTATACAAGGCTAGGCGGAAAGGGGGTACTAAGCTGCGGGCCTCTTAAAGTAACACTGATGACTGTTTAAAAGCAAGTGTTAAAATTTCAAAATTCGATAATTTTTATTTGTATGCAAAAATTATTTTTATTTTAGTTTTTTGAAAAAAAAAAACATACCTGCTTTAGTTATGAATTCAGAAAATTAAATTTGTAATTCGTGACCCCAAATATGACCTAAATTGTAAACACAGCTGATCATAGCTATGCACAAATAGATTTTAGCATATTTTTTACGAAATCTTTGAAAAGCTATTTCTCTTAAACTATCGAGTTTTGGAAAAAGTTGTAGAACAAAAGTTATCCCTTATTATGGGTACTTTAACAGCCTTTCGGCTTAGTACCCCCTTTCAGACTAACCTTGTATAGAGAAGGAACGACCATCTATCAAATGATCACCATGCTTGCTATCTCCTTGAGCACGTTAAACAGTCTGTCCCGAGTGTCATACGAATACCAATAACAGTCGTTACGTGAAGTCAGAAGCCCGAAAGTCTGGCTGCTGATCTAACCTTAGGATATCGGCATTGCGCAGTAATTAGGTTGTGGAGGTCTGATGGCAGTCGATCCGTGTGAAATACTGGTATTCAGCCGCATCTAGTGGAACTGGAAGCTGACCCCAACTTGGTTGGGAACAGACTAGGCAGAACGCAGTGCGAAAGCCACTTCTCATAGAGAGAAGGAACGAGCATCTATCAAATGATCACCATGCTTGCTTGCTCCTTGTTGGCGATTCCGAACCATTAAGTCCAAGTTTCCTCTAGATCAGGGGTGACCGACTTAATTCGACCCAAGATCTACTGTTTACTGAGTAGACTCTGTGCGATCTACCAATTACATAATCAGTACCTCTTCATTCAACTTATATTTTTCTTTGCCTTGCCATGATCGACTGGATTAAGAGCCGCGATCGACTGGTTGGCCACCCCTGCTCTACATGTTGATTTCTTTTGCCACAAGTTAATGGTAGGAAAATGGTTATAGATAATTATTACAATGATTCATATTCACATAACAATAAAGAACTGAGACATCTGTATAGATATAAAATAACGTAAGTACATAAAATAGAAAACAAAATTAATTAGTGTTATGC
Organism: Amphipyra berbera; assembly: GCA_910594945.2. Taxonomy (NCBI): domain Eukaryota; kingdom Metazoa; phylum Arthropoda; class Insecta; order Lepidoptera; family Noctuidae; genus Amphipyra; species Amphipyra berbera. Next base: position 7,214,925 of record OU343122.1, on the reverse strand, counting down.
ATCGTAATTACGTATATAATCCATAGCGCATTTCCCCCTCGTCCGTCAATATCGGGCACAAGCATAACATGCCAAACACCTATATTCGTGTAGACCCTGACAATAGTTCCAAGGACGCCTCCCACCCCTAATGACACGGTCACCAGTCACCACCCGGCCAGCATAAAAAATATCTATTCATTTCACTATCTAGCCCACATATCGTCACATTGTATCGATTGCCCTCGTTTCAATAACTTTATGCTGCTTATTTTAAAATACACTATTTGAGGCTTTATCTTGACAATGAAATTAAAGATTGTGTTATCTTCTAGTTTATCTTTATTACACCTACCTATTACGATTCCGTGTTTGTCCTTTGACTCCCTGATACTCGGTTCTAATAGAGGTATTACTTCGCAGTCATTCATTTTAATAAAATGCAAATTTTATTAATTCCACGCAAATTAAGTTACATTTTGTATGTGCGTCATGTTTAAACATGAAGGGTACTTATATACCAGACAATACGAACGAGGCACAATAATTTATTTTTGTCATAATTTGGCTAGAACCTTCTCACTCGGTAATTACACAGTAGCTCAGTAAGCGATACGAAACGACTAACATTATAATAACGTACAAATAAATTAATTTGATTAATTAATTGTATTGTATTTACCGTGGGGCAGTTAACAATTGACTTCTGAGTAGGTAATAAGTATGTAGAATACAGAACAAAAATCTTACTGTGGCTCTTGTTTTGAGAACTGGCCGGTGGTCGTCACGGTGTGTTTACATAACATTCTTTTATAACAAGGCGATTGTTTGGGCACTAGCAGTGAATTGGATATTCAAAACAACAAGTATCAATAGAGGATGGAATGGTAAACTTGTGGAACTTGGTCAATGTCCGGTGAATCCACTAAGCGAAGTTTCCGATACTTAGCCACCTAGCTGTACGTACGATTTTTTTAATGCTTGCTGTAAATACGAATTATTTATTATTAAATCTAAATAGTGTGGAACCGAAGAACATGTATGTGTAAGCTTGATTTTACTTGTGTAATATAAACTGTATCCAAGCTAAGTATTTTCGAAATCAGTCCTTATTCTCGTAAATACGGAAAAGAAATGTGTTCCATCAGTCCTTGCTTTTTACACAGTCTTTTATCTAACTCCAAACATTCGATCAAGACGCGTGTTTCCGCAGAGCAATCGTGCGGGGATGGCGGGGGAGATGGGCGGCGCTTATGTCCTGAGTTACTATGTAGCAGCTCGGGACAATACCGCCCTTTTCCCCTCCCCACGAACATTTCGACGGTCCCTACGTATACTATCGAAACTACAAAATCTCAGTTTTTATTTTATTATGTATGTACACCGATTACGCCGAGATTTATGATCCGATTTTCGTGATTCTTCTTTAGTTTGATGCGGAATAGTTGCCATTTGGTCTCATAAAAAATATTATTTTCTAACCTTTAAGATTATATAATTTCACACATTTTAAGCAGATAAAATAAAAACTGAGATTTTGTAGTTTCGATAGTATACGTAGGGACCGTCGATTTGGCTGGTGCGTTCAGATTTCGAATGGAGTGTTTTATGTTTAAGAAGATGAAGAATGAAGACCATTCTATTATATTTTGTTTCTACCATATGACGATCCTGTGTCTTTGAATATCAAACAGCGATGAAATACTGTGTGAAGTAGGTTAATATCCTACTACTAGGTAGGGAAGTGACACATGTTGATAGGTATTAGTTTTTAAAAATAATCTTGTCTTAAAAGGTTTCTATTCTATACATATATTGTTTATATTGAAAAATTATACCACAAGATGCCATTTCCTAGAAATAAAATATATAATGTGTCTCATTACATTATTAATGTTATTAATTTGTATAAAAATGTTCTTATGGCTCAGTAAATTCTATCCTGTTGTGGTAAAATTTGGTACCCATTGAACCAATTTAAATACTTATCGTATTTACCCAAACATGGCCTGGTAAACATTCAATAGGTTTAATAAAATAAATGTAATAGTTTAATATAAGTACATAATTTACAGGATATCCTCTTTTTGAGGCCAGTATATTCAAAATAAGCAGACATTATATAATTGATCAAGGACAATAGTCAAACATGGTTGACATTTATGTGCTAATTATAGTAATATGATGCCAGTTATTTATATGCCATTTATAATAAATGATAAAATCTTATTACATATATTTTGTGGTCATTAGGCATATTTTAAGTATGTAGGTACCTACCTAGTATTTTGGGAAAAGCGGCAATTTCCGCTGTCAATCCGCTGATGGGTGACAACTCCGTACACATAGAGAACCTTCCGTGCCTCGTAGAGCACGTTAAGCGTTCCGTCTCGGTTTTCATATGAATGCCAGGTCCAGTCGTTATAGGTAGTCAGAAGCCCAAGTCTCATAACCGACATTACCTTAGGATATCGTTATTTTCCAGTAATTGGGTTGTGGATGACAGACGGGTTCAAGTTAGACTAGATGCTCATCCAACATAGTGGAGTTTGTGGAGTTCTATTCATCAGGTCCTGATTCTATATCCATGTCATAACCCCTCAGTACCTACTAACATGTATTCTCGTCATTTTGATACAGTAAAACTATTTATTATATTAATCAGCTCCAGTAGACTCAACCGTTGAAGAGTTCCTTTGATTACTTAGTTCGGGAACCTGTCATCAGATCTTGACAAAACTGATGTGGGACCACCTTACCAAATAAAAATCATCCATATTTGTTCAGAAATGCCGGAGATATGAGGTGACATACATAATAAATTTAATTAATTATTATCAACATTTTCACCTTCTTTGGAAATAGCTTTTATTTGATTAGTGAAAACCGTATAGAAAATATGACGAACGGTTCTCAAGATTATCGCGAACATACCTACATACATACAGGTCAAACTGAGAACATACATTTTTGAAGTGTTAGGTTTTCTAAAAATGATTGTTTCTTATGACTTAGAGAAAACGATTCTTGTTTTCGATCAAAGGTTTGTTAACCTTTTTTATAACATTTTAATGGCTGGACTATATTTGGGGACACGCACGCCCAGCAAGACTGTTGGAATGGGCAGATCAAGTAATGGAACTGCGTTGAGATTATACAAACAAATCAAAGTTTTGAAATGGAAGCACTGTGCATTCAGGTCCGAAATTGCGCCTATAAGTGCATGACGTTTCTAAACAGAATGCAGAGGTGTCCTTTGTACGTCCTGAATCGTCATCAGAACTGTTTCCAGTCAGGGTCTTGTTCTGAATTCAATTGCAAAGGAGTAAATATTATCACATTTTTTATCAGAATCTTCTTTATATAACATAATTAAACTTTGCACGATCTGCTTGGTTCAAAGGCTGCTTAGCAATCAAGGACCGCTAAACGCTAATCTTCTTTCCTTGCAAGGTTTACCAACTTCAATTAGGTCAACGAGGTCACATAGATACATATTGAATTATTTATTCAATTAGGAGTTTGGAACTGAAGATTCGAAACTAGTAGGGGGAATCCCCCTAGCGCCGGACAGCACCTAGTACCGGACAAGACACGTCGAAACATGAAATAACGCTCATAATAACATTCGTGTAATCGAAGACGTCAACCTCAAGGGTTAGACCCCCCCCCGCGGCGCGGGAGGCGTCAGTTTCGTTTGATATGCCTTACAGGTTACACATTAGTCATTTTGCGCAGGAATTTGTTGTGTCGAGTAATATTCAGAACGTCATAGATTATATTTTTAAAGTGAATTAATTGTGTGTGGTCCTTTTGATTCAATCATTGGTAAGTACACTTTAAATTGATATTCTTTTTTTACGGATTTATTAATAAACTTTATGGTAATTGGAACTACAATACTGTAGGTACGTTATTCCCGTAAGTCCGGACAGTAACAGATTCCCAAGTACCGGACAAATATATTTTGACAAAACAGTGTGCTGGTTATATTCTATATAATATTTTAATGCTGTTATTTATCTTTTCAGATCATTGGATATATTGCAGACGAAGAAAAAAGGTATCTGGGACCCAAGTAAATTAAAATTAGCAATTGAAAAAAAAAACATAATTAAAAGACTTTATTTTTACTTTTGTTGATTTATTTGGACTTTTATAATGCTTATATGACTCAGGCTTTTATAGTATTAATGTAAGATTATTGTGTAACTTAAAATTTTTGTAAACCCATAATTACCAGGTTCTGTCTGGTCTTATGAGTTCGAATTTATACTTGTCCGGTACTAGGTGCCAAATTTCAATGAAACCAAAAACTAAACCAATGATTGATTCCATTTTAAGCGGCTAAAAAATGTACAATGTTCATCTTTGTTGATTTATTTTAATGTTATATATGATTAATTAAACGAAAATGTTAAGTATCAAAATAAAACATAATTATTAAATTTTTTGTTTATTAAAAACCTTAAGTGTCCGGTACTAGGGGGACTCCCCCTATTTCTGTTTTATTCGAATTAATTCTATGCTTATTAAATCCTTGGATCAGATTTCTAAATGCAGTTTTTGCTTGAACTATAATGATGCTGCCGGTTTAATCGCTCGTTGTCGGTTTAATCGCTTAGGTAGGTACGTGTTTCACAATAATATTTAGTTTTCAACGTCAGGCAATAGATCGATCTATTGGAGAGTTCAGGTACGCTTGTAGACCGTTCAAATAGAGCACAAATGCAGTGAATCGGGTTTAGGTTTCTAATAAAGATACAGTTTGTTCTATACGTATTCAAACTGTCAACGTAGGGAATTCGGTTCATGTTTTGTATGGCACTCCTAAACAATCGGCTAGAGGAAGAATAATTAATATCTAATAACCATCATCGGTTACCGTAGATCATTTTAAAGTGGGTTTGTGCCAAGAAGATCCGTTCATCAGTCACAATCACGAATCCGTTTGCTGACGAAGACAATTATTCAATAGGGTTCGCCGAAACCGAATCTCGAGCCGAAACCGAATTTTCGGTCGAATACTAATTGCGGTATTCTTTCACTACCGATCATTTTAACTAAGGCCTGACTTCTTCCTGCGATGATATCGCGTGCGTCAGTCGCATCGTGTGCTATTAAAAGCACCATACTACACGCTGACAACAGCAGGGCGACATTCATCGGCGACATTTGCGTAACCTGTGAACGGCTATGGATGGATATCATAAGGAAATAAACGAAATAATATGTAGGTATTCTTAAAAATTGTTAAATTTTATATTTCTTTTTTAAAGTTGTCGATGATAAACTAACCTAACTTGTAAAAAATAAGCGTAATTTTTTGAGTTGTGAGACGCGTAATTTCGGTCGCGTAACATCAACACAACAGAACACTACAACTCATTTTACGTCGCCGTGTGAACGAAACAGGAGTTTTGTATGAAACCTAATGTAGCAGAAATTACGCGACCGAAATTACGCGACTCACAACTCAAAAAATTACGCTCGTCTGGCATCATCCTAAAAGTTAAAATGTTTATTCGTTCGCTCTCTTCGAAAGTTTTCCGATACAGGTATAATTTTGGAATTTTAAGTAGGTAGTCATTAAAAAGTTTTTCTGTATAACTTATTGAACAAAGAATGTGAAGTCAACGTTATCGGTAACAGTCAAAAAGGTCATTATTACGATAGTAAACAGAATTACACGTCAAATAAAAATTGTTATCTGATGTTAAAATGCACGATTGTGTCGTAGATAGTATCGGGTCATTTATATATATACATAGGTAAATAAGCAGATATATACACCGCAGTGTAATTAGTACCCCTAACTACATGCATGCAAATTCATAAATATCATAAGTATGGTCGTTTTATGGACGATTATTATCAATTCTATGCTTTTCAATGGCAAAATAAGTACTGTGGAGCCCGCTTATAATGACAGCAAAGGGACGGCGATATTTGGTCGTACTAAACGGACGTCGTTATAAGCGTCAATAAATACCAGATAAGAAAACCTAACTAAAAGCTGTTCTTAAGTCGTTATAAGCGGCTGGTCGTTATAAGCGAAGTCGTATTAAACGGATTCCACTGCATCTCTTTTTAATTTTCTTTGCAATTGATATTATAAATGGAGAGACGATAGGTAGGTACTTTGGTACCTACATCTTTGCACATAAACATTTCCAGCAAATTATATTAAATTTAATTAATTTTCCCTCAGTAAGTACTTAGTAAATTATAATTGTATTAATATTTTAGTAAACCTGCTTCCTGTTTTAACGACGCGACAATAAAATCATTCTTCAATAAATCAGTATTTAATCACAAACACACAAGCATAATACTTATATTTGTTGCTTTTCAAGTAGCCTTACACCACAATGTAATTAACTGTATAAATCAATTACCTAATATGAAACAACATTGATGTCTATAAGGATAATACATAATTACAAAATCTTCAGCAAACAGCGATATAAATATAATTAAACACGTCGCGCTATTACAATATTGTTTCTATTTCAAGGCTTATAGCAAATATTTGTCAGATGTAAGCCTACCTGCTGCGTTAAGAAGTATGTAGATTACTCATCGATTTTGTCGTCCTGAAACACCATAGTTCATGACCCCGTTTGTATAAGATGAACTTCCAAACAGCTTTTGATGTATTTAGTGGTGGTTTTGGTCAATGTAGATAAAGTCCGGCCCTCTAACTTAGTATAAAAGGTAAAAAAATCTTTGAAAAGAAAAAGTGGGCGTTTAACGGATTCTTAAAAGAAAATGTCTCACGATCAAAGGTTTGTTTACATTTTATACAAAATTTTAATGCATGGGCTATACTAACTTACTGGTGAGTTGCGAAACAAACTTAAATGTGGTCAAACCAAATTTTTTTATTGAATAACAGCAGTAGCGCCTGCAGCTGGCACCAACATCAAGACCACAACAACCATCTTTTGCTCGGAACAGCGAAGCGAGCCTAGTACGCGTACATTGAATGTTGTTAGGTGTCACCGCGTAACGGGTGTTTCATTTAGTACAATTTAAAATACACACGACAGCGTTACCGTTAGCATCTCGCTAATGATGTTATAAGCACTAATAGGTTCCGTAAATAGAAAAAAGCGGGGACTTAACTCCGAATGTTAGGTTACGATCACGACTATGAAGTGTGAACTAACTGAAGTTTACTACATTCGAATTTTGAATAATATTACCATTAATATCGCGCCGCTCAATGAATATGAAATCACTCTAATAATAATTTATTATAACTACAGGTATTCGTCATTTCCCCATTTCACATTGTAGGGTAGAACAAAATTAGTCTCGAGGACAACAACAGGTCAAATGTCATTTGAATATGCGCAAGTCAGAAATACTAATGAAGTTTAGTAGCGAGTTGTATTGTCAGAAGCGCGTTTATAATTTTATTTTTGTTCTATACGTATTATTTTATAAGAACGACAGTCGACTGAAGAACACTTGTATTTTATCGCGGTGTGCGAATAATTCATTGCACTACGTTGTATTCTACATCTAAATGTAGAAACAGCTTTATCGCGAGCGTCTGTTTACATATTTTTCAAAGTGAACATATTTATTTGATAAGTAAGCGTTTAATTACCTCAGTATATTGATAAGGCCTGGCTGAAATGACGACTTGTAGTAGGTAATTGTGTATAGCTCGCATCACTCAGTAGCTAAGTACTTTTGCTTAAGACTTATATTTTGAGACGAGTGGCAATGTTATTTCCGTATTATGTACTTTCCAACTCTATTGGTTATTAACCTGAGGAACTGAGGTATCTACATTTATTTATATTTAAACAGTAGTATTAGGTGAACAGGTGTTAAAAACACCTGTCTAAATTTAAACAAAATGTTTGCTCACTCTATTTGTTTTAGGTACTTTGATTAATCATTAGATATTGAAACAAAATGACCGCGTACTACTTCAACTTTTTTGTGTTTATTGAGGCATATTGTTTTGTAAACGTTACGTACTAGCGTCGTTTCTTAGAGAGCTTGCTAAACTCTTTTTGTGTATGGGCACGATTTCATATTAGTGGCCGCCAATTCGCTGCATAATTCGTGTAAGTAGTTTCATATAAGTAGGCACCTATACCTATCGCAGTAAAGACGTAAATTAAGTAGCATATTATTATCTTTGCTATCGTATTTATCGTGATAGATCGACGGCTAATTGTATTTTTGATAAAGACAATCATATCTGAAGTAAGTACTTACATATTCTTTGTTTCATAAGATTTTACAAGAATCATTACGTTCCTCATATCTGTTTTTATTATTTCGATATGTAAAAATGTGAGGTAAGTACTTGTTTATGCGGTATTAATTACGAGACAACTTACGATATATTTTTTTCCTTTTTTTTTCTGACAAAAAATCGTTGCCCCACACTAGGATTTCTCCTGTATCGTGGGCGCGTTTACAGACACAAATCTTAACATGCACAAACATCTAGACCCGGAACAACTATCTGTAGGCCATACAAATATTTGTTCTGTGCGGGAATTGAACCCACGACCCGTAGCGCAGGAATTGGCGTAATAAATTCTAGTTAGCTTATAATAGCCACACCTGGGAGTGAAGTGGTTATTGTAGTATGATTAACTAACAGCTTTATTTGTCTTGTACTTACACAGAAGGTTACTGCTGTCCATTCTTCTATGAAAGGTAAACAGACGAAGTAAAAAAATATTGTTTCAAGTAGGTACTTATGAAGAAAGTAGAAACATTGTTTTACTCATTTTATCTTTATCGCTTTGCTTTACCAAGAAAGGCTGCAGTTCGACTGAATGCAACCAAATGGAAATTCGAGTAGCACCCGGTGTTAAATTACAACACTTTGATATTCGTGTGTCGATGCTAACGAGTTTGTTAATGTACGCGAAATAAATTAATACTAGGTAATAGAAGGTACTAGGTGCTTACAGTTTTTTTTAATAATTTTAGTACTTACATACTTATTACAAATAATATTTGGGTAAGTACTTTAGTAAATAAGTAGGTCTTTTAAAAATATGGCAAATATAATTAGAGAGTAAATCAAACTAGATTTCGTCAATAAACGGTCTTGTAAACTCTTTTCTTAAAAACATCTCGATTATACTATGAAGTTTGATGGAATCGAACATTTTCTTCGCAAATGAAATAAAATGGCTGCCAGAGTCCGCCATATTGGAACAATGCAAACGAATAACAAACTGATAAAACGATTTCTTTACCCTGGAATCGTTTGGTCTCACACGTCTGGGTATTTACCACGCTTCTCACAAATAAAAAAAAAACACTAATTAGGTACTTATTTTTTGTTTAACTGTTTCATTATCAACCGTACCTACTTTGTTTTGCCTATCTAGAGAGGAACAGAAACTCAGTGCTACTAAAGCACGATTTTGCAGAAATAAACATTTCAATAAGATTAACGATGACGTGTTTAGAGTTCGTAACCTTTATTATGGAAATATTTGGTTGTTTGTTCGGATAACATTTTCAATATCTGAAATGGAAACAATTTATTTGCTATATTAAGGATAAGTACCTAATTACTTTTAGTGTGAATTTGTGTCATCCCAAAACTGAAGAACTCCTAGTATCCCTTTTGTATCTACTTGTCCAAGTCATTTTTGTTCGCTGTAAAATCGAATGCTTGCTGACAGAGTTTCACCGTGTGCTAACTTGGCATATACACGGATAATATGGAGATACAGCAGACAAAAAACGACGATAGTTAGGCTCTACAGTCTATTTTATCCCTGATATTAAAAACCGGTCAAGTGCTTGTCGGACGATGCAGGGTTCCGTAGTCAGTACGGCTGTAAGATATTTAGTCAAGCGTATGCGAAATGATGGCAAACAATTCAAGTTAGGAGATTCATTACATTACACTCTTTAACATCAAAAAGTTATTTTTGCAGTTATTAATTTCAGACGTTTTGTTAAAAGTTTCTATGAACTTTTTACAGACCCAACAACATGTTATAAGTTGGTCGCCTATTACTATTACTTTTTTTGTAAGTGTCACATTAATATTACGTAATACAATAAAATGTAGCCGGTGTCACTCCCAAGGTGAAGACAAACCAATGACACCTCGCACTTCAAAATCTGTCAAGCCGTTTAGGCTACAGGAGGTCACATAGAAACATACATTAAAAACATTACCCTTCTTCTGGGCCAGTCAGTTAACAACATGCAGGAATGTACCTACTATAGTCTAATAATATGAACTATACGTGGTCTTCTTCTCTTATATCGGCGCGAGCTAAACGAGAATAGTTCATGCCGCGGTGAAAAGATTGGTCAGTGGTCAGCAAGGTTGGTATCAGGGCTGACTGCCCAGGTCGCTGGTGGTACAAGTAAGTATCGTCACTAGTGCAGGCTCTTCTAATGCTCCCCACTATCCGTGGTAACCATGCTGGAAGAACGCATTGCAGGTGTCGTTGTGATCAGTGTGACGCCGCAGCGCGTTTTTGCAAATGGATGACGCTGCTGCCCGACGCTAATCTAGGGAATTGGGACTGTGGAAACTGTGGAAAGTCAAAGTTATATAGTCGCCGTAGGTATGTCTGTCGACAGAGCCTCGTTGTTCAGTTTCTCGTGTACCGAGTGTAGTTGACGTGGACGTTTGAAAAAGGTGGATTGGACGTAATAAATAACCACTCAATCGATTACACACAATTTTATTAAAATATAAATACGCATTTTATTGTTGTATGTTAAATATCAAGTATTAATTTACCCCTTCAAGAATGTCAGATGCAAAAATTACACCCCGAACATTAATTATGTTTCGTCTGGAGCGTTTTAGACATTTTGTAGGTGACTAATACTTCCGAACGAATAAGTATACGTCTATTCTGCATCGGAACAATTTGGAAAGGGCGTGGCGGCGCTTCTGCTGCTTGTCTGCTATGTCGTGATCGTTGCTCTGTGGTTAAATACAGTGGCACGACACGACTAAAGAAAGTGCATATCCGTGTCACTGCATCTGTCGTATCCGTGACAATAGCTACACCACAGTATAACTAACCTACTCCATACAGTGGTTCATCGACTGGCTAGACTGTGGCTATACTCATATACTGGACTTCTCGCTTCAAAGTGGTCCATACGGGGCTGCAATCGAAGGAATCCATTCATGTGATAACGTCTTGAGTTTTTGTCAATCCCGTACATTACACTGACTTGTCTCTGTGGTCATAAATTGTAATTACTTTGTACAGTATAAGTGTTTCGGCCATACAGTCTTTGTAGAATCCAAATCGCTCCATCCATGTTAACTTGTGTGACGGTCAGTGTGTAGGTTCCCTTACGTGGGAAAATCTTCATGGATACCCTACGCCCGGGGAAGGCGAAGAGGATAGGCTCTTACCGGCTTAAAACCGGCAGTTGTTGGTCGGGTTCACGGGTTTTGCAAATTCATGCACCGCAACCCCGGAGTGTGTAGGTTCCTTAACTTTATTTTTATTAACAAGTTTATCATATTTAACCCGTTAATATTCATTACTGTACATCGACCTTACTACAATGCTATTTCCATTATCACTATGCTTGACAGGCAGGTTGGTGAGAGAGATTCGTTTTTTGGTACCCAATAGAGCTGCGCCCATCCTTGATGACAGATTAAATCCGGGAAGGGTTTCAAATCGATATCTGATTTGACCTTCCAAATAAATATTTTTTACTGCTATGTAAGGAATTTTAGTATGTATTCTGGATTTCGTATTATCGAACTCGCCCTCCAGCTTACGACCACACAATAGAAATCTACAAGAAAATAGGTAGGTACCTACCCTAATTTATTCTGTAATAAAAGGTTTTTTTAATTTCTTCACATTGTAGCGACACCGGTCGTCGCACCAGTTTTGCTTAGCTTCCACTTTAAGTACTTACCTACCAATATATACCACAGCTATCTATTAAGTATATGCCAGGAACTTTAAATGTTGGTCATTGAAAAATAATAAAAAATAAATTAGTATAAATACGAATGTTAACGTTACCATGAGATACAAAATGCCGTTTTAGGTAAAAAAAGTCAACTTCGACCAATTCTTCCACTTTATACAATAGAAACGTAAAACTGATGAAATTTAAAAAAAGTACATTATGAATTAGTAGCACTACCAACGAGCTAGAGGAAAATAATGCACACACAAACAGTAACAAACATCGCGAGGTACTTACACATAATCAGCTTTACGAATAACTAGTTACTTGATAACCTTATCTGTTCAATTAGTATGTCAACAGCTTTATCTGGTTTGTTAATAACACAATACCTACTAATGAACAGCATTATTAAATAGTACAGTCGTACAAAAAGTCAAGATCACCAACATCATTCTTGGTTCAACTGCGGTTGCTTACATTAGTTTTAACTATGGATATAAATCTCATTTATATAATTAACAAAATGAAAATATCAGTGACGCAGTCTACGACGTTTAAAAATATTGCATCTTCTATAATAAATGATAACTAGTGATTTTATATAGTCACGCAATGAAGATAAGACATGTGCCTACAATGTATTAATTTGTGTGCTGACGGTTCCTTGCCATCATAATAAATTATTATAACCAGGTATAGTTTAGGTTTACGTTTGCCACTATAGAATAGCTGTAGATGTAAATAAATAGGCGATTCTACTCAAAATCAACTTCTATTCATAATAAGCGATTCGAGCAGAATGACGGCGCGGCGCGGCAATGCTCGCGTGAGCGCATCTAATTAATGTAATTCCTATTCAAAAATACAAGTTGAGAGTGGAATCGCCTATTTATTTACGTCCACAGCCATTCTATACAGTGGCAAACGTTAGCCTAAACAGGTATTGTTTTAAACGGCTATTATCAAAACCATACGTTTCAGAATACCTAAGTTAATTAGTTTCCGATTTCGATTGTGTTTTAATTGCTTGCGTGCGTGTTTAATAAACTTTGATTTTACGCAAAACATGTAGTAGTTTCAGTATTTTGTTGGCTTCTGTTACGAACATGTGAAGAAAGATATCGTTGCACATTATTACGACACGTGGGTACCTAACTATGTGAACAGTTATAGGTTTATGGGAAAAACGTGAATTTTTTTATTGATACATACAGCAGTTGTACTCAACTTATCTGAAGGCAGGAGTTTCAAACCGATGATATTTTGAAAACGATGTAGGTTTTTAGTTCGCATAGGTAATTTCGACGAAGGCTAAGTGTTCATATCATTCGACCATTCTGCTTTAATCGAGCATATAAATTAGCGACTGCATGTATGGCTTATGGTAATAATTAGTTCAATATCGTGTGCAGTGTCGACGCAGACACGTAGGAACACTCAATTATAAGCATGCACCGGTGTTATTTTTGTATCGCAACCTATGATAATGATCATCAACATTGTTACTTGAAATGTTAATTTAAGTATGAATTAAAAACATTTATGTAGATTATGTACTACGAAAAACACTTCAATAACACGTGTTTTAAATACAACTTTTAATGAATATCTATTGTTTTTGTTTATTAGATAGCAGTTGGCCGCAGTACTAAGGACAATGCTATCGACGTGGACTTGACCCTGGAAGGGCCATCGGCGAAGGTGTCACGAAAGCAAGCAACTATCCGTCTGAGGAACAGCGGGGACTTCTTTATGACGTCTGAGGGTAAACGGCCGATGTTCGTGGACGGCCGCCCCGTGCTGCCGGGGAACAAAGTGAAGCTTAATCACAACACAGTCATTGAGGTAATGTTTTGCGTGTCATTAGTTTTGCTGATTATATCATGCCCATTGTGTTGTACAAACCTTGATTTTGGACGCCACGTCATTACTAGTGTAGGTACTTCTAGCAATTTCAGCGCAACAAAAGTTACGAAAAAACAAAAATATTTTGTAATTAAGCAGCTATCTAGCGCCAAGCTACTATACTCACAAAATGTGGATACTTAGAAACTTAATATGATGTTATTTATTTTCTTGGGTACCTACCGTTCAAATAATGTCCCAAATGGACGTAATATTTATTTGGAATATAAATAATTCAGCTACTTATTTTTTACCAGGTTGCCGGTCTTCGCTTCGTATTTCTGGTGAATCAAGAACTAATCAGCGCCATCCGGCAAGAAGCAGTTAAAGTTAATATACCTGTGTAAAACATTTTGAAATAATAAACATATTTTACTGCGAACACATTTATTTTGGTCAATTATAGAACAATTTTCAAAACTAGGTACCACTCGAAAACGTAATACATAATTAATTCCCATTAATTAACAGCATTATGTGTCACACTTCAGTTTATAAACACTCAATTTTAGAGTAAGTGTGTCCAATATTACGTCTATCACCATACATTATCACGTGCGTTACTGGCATAAGAAGATATGCATTAACATTAAACGACAAACAAATATCTAATTATTAAAATCATCAATAATAACTAATCCATAACCCTTAATTAAATAATTTAACCACAATAGAATATACCATTAACTTAAAGTTATAACAATGGCCAACAAGTGCAGGAAAATAAAACAACAATCCACTCAATAGTGCATAACAAACATACAAGGTATCGAAAATTACGATGAAAATAAGTTCTATGGTATGGATCAGTAAACGTGAAGTAATCAGTCATCAGTCACAGAGAGTCAGCGCCGAGCATCCCCGAGGCTCCGCAGACAACGGCTGAGAGTCCGCCAGGAGATAGCATCGTGGCGCATCGGCTCATATAGTCATTACATACACGTGCTACTAGGAAATTATAATTTTGGTAAATATTCAGCCTCAACGTAAACTGAGGTTATGTATGGCCAAATAATCACTGGACACAAATCAACGCATTTCTTAACTTTACCTTTGTACATTTATTATCCATAAAACTTAAACGAGTTCTTAAAATTACCATTTTTCATACAATATAATATTATGATCTATAAATAAATTAAACAGTTTAACCGATCACTCTATACGGAATTTTAACACGTATTTAAAATATTATTTTAATAATTATTCTAATTCTTTATCCTAAAATATTTTATCTACGAAGGCAACACTTTGCAAATACATGTATGCAGGACTTAAAAGCACATATATTTGGTATATTTATTGAACACCCTGTACATGATATCAAAATAGTGTATTTAATAATAAAATATATTTATAGGCACGATAAGGCAAAACATGAATCGGTGAGTGCCTTGTTTATGAGATCAACAGATATTTCCAAAATGTTTAAAATGGCCAAAACGTATGAAGAAATAACAGTAGTCCTAAATGTTATGATATATAATATCAGCACAATGTAAAAGGCACTGTCAGCGCATTCTAAAGCGCCGTCGTTATGTATAACTTGTCCCTGTAATGGAACATTGAAATGTTATAACTTTGCAACCTAGGTACGTATATGAAAATATGCCAGATATATACATTCTGGGTGCAGTTTGTAGAGAATGAATATCCAAATTGGATAATATATTCATTATGATATGATATGTCTACCTGTTCAATACCAGACGTATCGTATCAGTAGCTATATTTTGCTGTGTAGGTATAAATTCAAAGTAGGTACCTACGTACACACACTTTCTCAACATCTATTATTTCTGAGTATTGGCTTTGGTTATTTCACGCTTTAATTTTATTACCTACCTACACTATGTTGTTTCACTGCAACATCATTACAAACAAAATTATTGAATGATATTGAACGAACATTTTCTTACAAAATACATGTTACATGATTATATGGTATTAATAATTATTAAAGTGTGCAAATTTTGTACTTCGCCTACACAGTAGCATAGATACACATTTCGCAGTCAAATCAATAAGTAGATATGATTAAACATGTGCTTACAATATAATATGTGAGCAATCTTGATAGTACCGAAGGCACTGAACATACTAACACTAATATAACATCTTTGTCAAAACCACACAGTGATCATTTCATTGTCTAGATAAATATCAAAGTTCGTTCATCAACATTATATCGTCTGTCAGGACTTAGCGCTCTTTGGACATTTTTTACATAATTATAATTTGGTCTTTGGCTTGCTGGAACGTGACAGATGATATAATGATGATGCACAATGTACACCTACTCGGGTTCTGATTGAAGCACCACAATACGCATGACAGCAACGTTCTCAACTTTGGCGACGGAAGACAGAAGGAGGTTAACAAGATGATTCAATTACATGCAAATGGAGTGTTTTATCGACATAATGATTCTAGATAAACTCTTTTAATACAGGTACACAAAAATATGAAATATATAAGATTTTTCTATTATCAATTTCATAGACTAGGTATAAGTACATTTTTTATGTTAGTTGACCTTGATTGCACTCACAATAATACTTACAAACGATCTATACGTTGTGTTAGATATGGACTCCGCCGCCAACACAAATCAATAAAAAATGCCAAAAAATCACCTAAATATTCTACAAATATAAATATAATTAGAAATATCAGTATTATTTGGAATCGAACATTTTTACGGAGATAATACTCATAAATTATGGCTACTTAAAATCTTGAAGGTGCAATTCTATGAAATAAATAGTTATAATAACACTAATAAAAATGGAATGACAGCAGGTAAAACAATTATACACAATAAACTTTGAAACACAGTAACAAAATTCAGATCAGATCAAATTGCACTATCAAACAATAAACAATGTCTTTGTTTCCTTTTCCACTTATCACACTTAGTACTGAATTTGGCTTCGTTATATAAACTACATAATAAACTAACGCGGGTAACTATTAAAAAAAATCCTATAATGGAATCGTAGGAATGATAACACGAGACCTTTATTGGGGTGGGATCCAATAACATAATAGCCAATATGGCTGTCCATCATCATAAATAGACCCAAGGAACTGCGACACTCGAAACAAACTACCTCAGTAATTATGTTTTAATCTTATTGTGTATTTAAGACCCGTTGAAGGATTGTCTGATATCGGTGGCGATATCACGAATTTAGCGCTGCTTGCAGACTTATACTTCTGAAATTTTTCAGATAAAACGTATGTTTTTTTCCTATGGCTGTATATAGCTTTCGTTTTCTTTTTTATCGCCATTTTATCAATGAAATGGTTCTTCTCTATAAAAACCCATGGTTGCCATTTTCTACCAGTCAAATCTGGGTTAAAGTCATCTTTATTTGAAGTACTAGCATAATGAGAACCATTTATATTTTTCTTAATGACTACTTTAGGAATAAATTTCTTTGATTTTTTAGTCTTTTCTTTATGCTTTTTAAATTGTATTTCGTCTATACTTTTAAGGACGTCTTCAAATTTAGGCTTTGGTTTCTTAGGAATTCGCGGTATAGTCGCGTTTTGTTTATTTACCTTTGGTTCATCTTTGGATATTTTTAATTGTTTTAGTTTCATAAGGCTGTGTTGAGGTAATGAAAGTTTGACTTTAAGGTCACGGATAGATTCTTTTAAAGGGGGAATATATTTTTGGGCTGCTTTTGTTAATAATGGACGATGTGTAGGAAAACTATTATGAGACTGCAAATATTCAGTGTCTTCAGTAAATTTGCAACTTGGTCTCTTATTAACCCTACTAATATCATTAATTTGTGAAACCCTGGAACCCTTATAGTTAGTTATTTTTAATAATATGCCAGAGTTCTTTTCTTCAGATGTTGTTGAAGACACCTCCGGAGAGCTAGATGTATAATTTGTGTCCTCATCTTTTTGATTATATGTAAATACATTATCTACGCTGGATTCGCAAGAAAGTAGGGTATCATTTCGAGTTTTAGCAAAAATTTCTATTGAATGCATATTTTCGTGCTCAATTTTATCAACATTTATGTCTACAACAATATCTAAAGCATTCGCCTTGCTTTGAAACGGAAATGTTTCGATATTCATATTTTCTTTGTTCTCTGGAGCTTCCTTAGTATTAACAACTCCAGAAGGAAACATCGAATCCATATATTTGGGAACGTAAGGCGATAACTCTTGTTCATTAGACTCGGATAACATTTTTTCCAAAGAATCGTTATCATAATACTTATCGTATTCTTCAGAGACATGAGTTTCTCTGTTATATAAAGTTTTATTAACATCCATTTGTGGTGTTTTATACAAGGTTTCTACAAATTGAGCATCGTCATAGCACATTTTATCACCATATATGTATTTAACTTTGTCAGTGTGCTCACTGCTGCTAAAAACACCGGACTCGTCGTTATCAGACGAAACATCATCTTTCGGAGATGAAGGTCCACAGATTTCAATGTCTTCCGCAATATCGTCACTGATAACTGTTTCTACACAAGCAACATCTTCAACCCAAGATTCTTCTAGTGTTTTTTCTTCTTCACATTCCAATACAAAAGAATCTGAATAATCTTCTTGTTGTGGACTCGATACACCTTCAGTCAATGTATCTATGTTTTCATCATGTTTTGTACAATTATTTTGAATTTCAGCTAAGCAATCTTCTGACAACTCTGTATAACACATCTTTTCTTGCTCCTCATTTTCTTCCTCAGTTATAATACAGCTATTATCTATTAAAATACAAAACGAAACATTTTCTTCGTTATAAAAAGAAGAAACTGAGTTACGTCTATTGTGGTGTATGATGTTGCACAAATTTTGTGCCAGCAATTCATTATCAACATTATTAACCTTTCTGCGTTTAAATGGCCAGAAGATTTGAACATTCTGTTCATTTCCTTGTTTCGGTCGTTCATCATGATTGTACATATTTAACGCAGAATCTGACAATGATCTCTTAAGCGGCGGGCATTTTTTATATGGAACCTCATTTACCGGTATTCTATTACAAGAATGTCGTGCATCCTCACAGAGAGCAGTTGATTCTAGTGCTGCATCTTTATCTTCGGGGTGTTCATCGTTTTTTTCTGACACTTCTTGGAACGACTCCAAGAAACCATTTTCGAGATTAGATGTATCCGGTACTTCACATTGATTTTCAATATCTCTGTTGAAATTATCGGCTGTTGGGGATCTAGTAGGTATTTGGGAACTAATATCTATGTTTTCATTACAAGTAGGTTCAGATTTTAAAAAACCAACCACGTCATTTTTGTTGAATTCGTCTGAATCCACTGCTTCATCAGCGGCAGTATTATTATTATCTACATCAATAGCAAGTTCATTTTCTGTGCAGTTTTGCTCAATTTTAGATCTATCTACACCGCCAAAATGATCTTCTGTGTTTATAGTTTCATCGATATTCTCATCCAAAATAGGTGTTTCACAAACAGTGGTATCAATTATTTCCTTAACCGTTTCAGGAACATTTTCTTGTTTTAAGCCTTCTGTTCCATTTTTACAATAAACTTTCTCTAGTTGTACGATTTTTGGTGTATCTAAAAGACAATCATCACTATCATTTAAATTATTTTTAGTAGTTGAATAAACTGTATCTGTTGAATCTAATAGACAATCGTCACAGTCGTCACTACAGTTAATAACTTTTTTTGAAGTTATGTTGTTAGTACTTCCTTCAGTAAACATAAGTAGTTTTTGAATCCAGGGTGAATAAATTTCTTTACTACCATACCATAAATATCTTCTAACTGGCTTGGCTGCATTTTCTTCTTTTTTTGCACCGTCTTCGGGAGACTTTTCTATGCAACATTCTTCTGATCTTTCTGATGTATTCATTTCTGTGTCTGCGCAATATTTTTTCTCAAAATGTTTTAATTCCTCTTCATGGTTGGAAAGCTCTTCTTGTAATTGTGTCGTATTATTAACTTCAATTTTATCATTTATTTTATCCATCGTGAAATCCCTTGAAAATGGATGTGATTCTGTATTTAAAGTGTTTTGAGATTGTATAGAGTCTGAACTTTCACAGTTATTGCAGCACATTTCTTCATCCGTTAAAAGTGAATTATTGCAATCTTTATTTTGTGGCTCTGTTTCTTCAGTAACTAATGAATCGTTAATCTGATTAGCATTATTAATTTCTGAAGTGTCAATTTCCAGTTTAGTTTCAGTATGGTTAGGGCTGTTTATTTTTATGTCAAAATTATTATTTGCACAAAGTTCTTTAACTGTAGCAACATTTGTGATTATTTCAGTTGTGTTCACATCGTAATGTTTCTCTTGTAAATCTTCCGAATGGTTTTGGGAAATTTCCGAATCAGTTTCCATAAAACTATAGTTTGCTTCTTCTGACAATTCATCAATTGTATCTTCGCGTTTATCGAGTTCCTTTACGCAACCATCACCATTAATGTCACACAAAAGCTCATTGTCAGGTTCAATATTCGTAGCCGATAGAGATTTGCTACTAACACCAATGGTCATCTCTTCCATGCTATTGATATCTGATGCACATTTGTTAATTTCGTTATCTGTTTCTGCATAGCTTTCATTACTAGTCGTCGTTTCTATTAAATCTGTTTTATCATCATTCTTATCAACGTCAGTGACTTGCTCAAGTTTATACGCTGTATTTATATCATGGCCTGGCCTACAATTTTCATCTGTTTTATCCATATTGATAAAATTTTCATTTTGTTCAGAAAATACCGGAAGTATTTCGGTATCCGATGAATCGTCTTTACTTATTAATGTATTTAATGGATTTTCTTTTATGTGTATCAGAGTTTCTATTTGTGACTCAATTTTTGTTTCCGAACTAGTATTATTAAGAATGCCAGTTTTATTCAAACTGAAGTCTATTGCAATCTCAACAGGTATATGTTTTTCTTTTTCGGCATCATGCAGATCAATGTTTAAGGGTTCACTTTCTGTATTATTTAGAAGGTTCCCTTGTGAAGTCAAATTTATTGGGGACTGCTGAATATCGGTGATAGCTTTGCTCAAGCTATAAGATGAAAATTCCGAATTTTCTTCATAATTCTTGATGTTTTCAGGATTTTTTATGATGACACTGTCAGTTCTGATAGCATTGACACTGTGTTGTGCTTGATTTTCTCTGGGCTCAGTGGAATTAGATTTAGCTCTACGGTATTTACTCAATTTAGAAAACTCTTTTTCGGAGTCAACCATATACGGAGATTTATTAACATCATTATCTCCATTAGGTCCTGATGAATTTATCCTATCAAACTTATCTTTGGCATGATTGTTTGTTTGATCTAACACCTCTAAAGTTGGCAAATCCTTAAGAGAGGTTGTTAAAACGGTAGATTCCCCTTTATTTGCATTAATAAATTGTTGATTGACTTCAGGGAAGTTTAATTCAATGTCATTGTCGAGTCTTGGCAGTGAAGCTAGACATAAGCCAGAGTTACTTTCTAAATCTTGTAAACTGTAGCTACTTTTTATTGGATCAATATTGTTATTAGAAAATTGTGTATTAATCATTTTGCAGCTTGGAATTCTTAAATTTTCATTTATATTCATTCGGTGATCTGGTCTTTTCATTCTGTTACAGTCAATATTTTCATCCATTCCATTTAACATGGGCGATTTTAACATGACTGGATTCGCAACTTTTTCTATTGACCTCTCAGCCAACATGTTTTGGATGGGTGCTGCAACTTCGACATTGAGCATTTTAGGACTACAGGGCTTTATCTCAAAATTACATCCAACTTCTTTATGAATAACAGATTGGCTTATTTTTGCTTCCACATCCAAAGGCGACACTGGTCTCGGCGGTATTATGCCTGTCGTCTGTTTTGGACCAACTCCTTTCATTGACATGTGGAATTCTTTAGAAGTAGGTGTCTTATAGTTATTCATGTTTGATGATTCTATTACCTCTTCAAACTGATTGAGTAATTCAATATTATTGTATCCTTTGATATTCTCAGGTAATTTTGAAACTTTTTGAATATGTTCATATTTCGCAAGTTCCTCACTTGGAACATTTACCAGTCCAAGGACATATAGTTGTTCCTGATTATTCATTGCTTCATGTGTTTTTCCATAGTTTTTCTTATCACTAGAGCCTGTTTGAATAATTATTTCTTTTGAGCTGTTTTCTTCTGCTTCTTCATCTCCTTCATTCCACATTTGGAAAAACTGCCTAACATTTATTTGGTTTTTAGATTTGGAAATATTATTTTTAGAATTTAATTGAGACTTTGACATCATAGGTGATGCTCTTACTATTGGTCCGTATCTATTATCGTAATATTTTCTAAGGTACTCATTTGGTATTCTGTTAATGCCAGAATCCATACTTCTAACACTTGCATTAGATGATTGGCTCACATAGCCACAGTCTTCTTGAGAAGTCCCTAGAGTTTGTGTGGTATCATTGCTAGTATTAGAATCAGTAGGTGAAATAGCTAGTGTATTGGGTGAAAACATGGGTGCATGTCTTGACATAGGGTTATGGACATTTAAATTAGGGTCCATGTTTCTAAAATGTGCTATATGTTCATAGTTTTTCATTTGTTGATTGTCTTTTTTGTAATATGGATTTGGTGGTATGTTATGCATATTTAATATGGGATAATTAGGCATTATGACTTGGTTCTTCATGGGCATTCTTGCCATTTCATTGACAAAATAACTTTCACTTGGAGGATATATTTTAGATCGGTTATTGTCATATTCAATATACGCTTTAGTGTTGTTATCATAAGGTAGTTTGTTAGGAGCTATAGTTTTAATATGAGCATCAGGTGGGTATGAATGCATTTTGTTTTGGGGGCAGTTTCCAAGAACTTGTCCATAATTTGGATGGATTACTTGATTACGATATTGTATATTGTAGTTACCTTGAGGATTTCTTTGATATCCTTCCATAACAGGTTCAGCAACTCGGCTGTCCAGATACTTAATAGGAGGGTATGGGGGATAGGGGTGAGGTGGCATAGACTTCTGTAATTCATATTTATGAGGGGGAAAGCCAGGTGGTGGATGGAATGGATTTGAATAATTACCAATGTACTCATACCTTTGTTGGGGATACCTTTCCTTTACACTTGGATAAGGCTTGAAGCGAATATTTCCTTCTTGATAGTAAGGATCAGCATAAACATACCCTTGTTCTTCCGGAACAGTTCTATGAGGTCTAGGCACTGCCGGTCGAGGACCGGCACAGCTAGGGTATTCTTGATACTGGTAAAGTTCAGGAGCACCATACATCCTAGTGGAACGCAAATTAACACTGCCTGGTGGCCATCCATGAGGAGCAGTCCGCGTAAGAGT
Organism: Amphipyra berbera; assembly: GCA_910594945.2. Lineage (NCBI taxonomy): Eukaryota > Metazoa > Arthropoda > Insecta > Lepidoptera > Noctuidae > Amphipyra > Amphipyra berbera. The sequence goes on along the minus strand of OU343122.1, from coordinate 7,191,783 downwards.
AGGATTCACACTTGGTAAACACATTTCAGGGTTCCTAACATTTTTTTGTTCATTATTTGTAGGATTAACAGCATAAGGCACATCACAGAACTTTGCCTCTGGCGGCATATTCAACTTGATATTCTTAGATAGACCATTACTTCTCTCCGACATTTGAGCATAATTGGTGTCATCATTTATTTTGATAGAGTTGTATGTAGGTGGCACCATAATACGCTGCATGTTTTCTTGGAATGTTTGTCTTGGTGATATGTTTCTGGTTGGGTTTTGAAAATTGGTTAATTTATGGGGGTATTCGGGTGGACGTCGATACGTATTGTCCATGCATGACCATGGCTCGGCGGGACCTTTCTTTGTATGGTACGCTTCGCTAGAGGCGGGCGGAGGCACGACTCTGTCGGGTCCTATGACGGCACACGGCCGCGCGTTCGGTACATCCACTTTGCCCAATGAGTTAGATCCGATATCTTGATACGACTTATTTCTGTCACAGTGGAGCGCAATGCCGCCGCTTTGAGAGTACTTGCTGCCGTCATTGTTGCGTTCACTCACAGCAGACTCGGTCCTCAAGTCTTTAGCATCCATTGCCACGGTAACTTGGACACATATTCGTATTCGGTGATAGCATTTTTTAGTTGTGGGCTAATTTTAATTTCTTGGAATAACTCAACATCCAGAGGTTGCACAAAACCATTTCCATTCTGAAATATAAACAAAATATCAGATAGTGACAACTGTCAAAACAATATGCCACATAGGCCCAGTATATTTGGGATGCAAAACTTAGCACTTCCGAGTAAAAATTTATAATATCAAATATGTATACCTTTATTATTTCTTATTATGAGAAACATCAATATTATTTCCAAGGAAACACCGATTTATTACGTTTTGAAGTCGCCCATAAATTACGATGTTACCCAAACAAAAAAACATAACAGCAGGGTTGTTCTGTGCGAAGGTATAACTTTGCAAAAAAAAAAAACTAAAAATAGGGGCGCTGCTACAAACAGTATAATAATAAGTAACTTTTCTGATAGAACCCGTAGAACTTTGGATAGTCTTATTCATTTTAAATCAACACAAACACATTTATTTCCTGCTAAAACACTGACTGATAGAGACAGCACTGACAAAGACAAAAAAACTAGTTCCATTTATTGACTTTTTTGTCAAACAGTATTCCTTGAAGAATTGAAATCAAATTAAGTTCTCTGGATTTTATTAAGCTAACTTAAATTAATTAACGAATATGAAACCTTTAAGGTTTAACTAAATCATACAAAAACCTAAAGCTATAAAAACCTAAATTTATAAAAAATTCTTTTCACGAGAGTAAATATTTTGGTAATTAGTCGATTATTCCATTATATTATACGTTTTAGCGACAAACGTCAATACAAACGTCATAGGTAAGTCTTTTGGGGTTTTGAACAATAATATAAACATTGCCTCTTGTCCAAATGACAACAGGATAGCGATTTTGTATTTCGTGAGAGGAAAAGAGATACAGTATGATATACTTTGTTGACAAGTCTATGGTATAAAAAAACAAGATCGTTTCTGCCAGTGACAGCTAGATCACGTGACTGTGCGTTAATACGCATAGCTATTGTCAAACCAATAAGCTTCGGCAGTCGGCTTCTGTTGGCAATCTTTGTTGTTATTGGTAGGGAAACGACATATCGTGACGAATCAGCGTACATTGCGGGAAGAGAATACCTTATTTTTATTAGACAAGGCCTTGCTCTTTCATGACTTTCAATGAGTCTTTCATTTCATTAATACATATTTGATTTGACAAATTAGCTTAAAGGACATAGCATCCGAGCCAGTAGAAACATTAACAAAAAAAAGATTTGACAAATTAACAATTGTCAATGACAATATGACAAACCAATCCTGTCAATTCTTGATTTCTGTCATTCTGACAGATTGCGTTGGCTTAGAGTGGTTTACGAAATATAAATAATTTTATTTCATTCGAAGTTTACAATTTGCCGTAATGAAATATAATATATCTTTTAGTGTAATATTGTCTGTAATTTTTGCTGTTTATGTTATTAATACTATATGGACATTAGCTGAAATATTTATACCGCCAGAATGCAGTCGTGGCGAGAGATGTTTTTCATCATATTTAGCTTCAAATCCCGTGCAGCATCTAGTTCTTTACAGTTCTGTAAAAGAGCATCCATACCTGGACCGGTCTTCGGTGGAAAGTGTCACAAAAGTGTATACTTCTCTAAAGTTTGACTATCGAAATCCGGCAACTATGTGAGTAGTCTGGCACAAATTTCTAATATTGTATAGATGAGTTTTCTGAGAGAACTTATATTGATTTGTGTTTTAGTGACATACAATTAAAAGTGCCTCGCAAAACTCGCAACAATGGTACATTATTCATGCATGCAGTTCTGTTGGATGATAGTCGCTTATACAAGGAGTTTGATGAAATTGTTCGAACTGAGTCCATACACACTCTACCCTTGGTGACACATACTGAACCACAGGCTGCAACTTTTAATCTCCTGGGGCAAAACGTGAGTATGATATGTTATGTAATTTTTGTTTATTATATTGTTCAGTGTAATCTGTTGATTCTGACTTTGCTTATGACGTACCACTTATAGCAACATAAGAAAACCATTTAGTTTGGGTTTATTAAAACTGTTAAGAGAAAAGGCTGTCTAACAACCACTTTTAGTGATGTCATTTTAAGAGAAAATAGGTTATTTGTTTTTGTTATAACTACATGTCCATATCTGCTGATGTTTATCACCATCCACTTATTACAATAGACTATCACAGTCCCTTCTGATGAAGGGACTGTGATAGTCTACAATGATTTGTATCTGTGATACTCTATGTATACTCTACTGTGCAGTTACGCTGAAAATACGTTCTATGTTATTTTCAGGCTGAGGGTAAAAAAGTTTTGGACGAGAAAGCTGTTCGCCCATATGCTCATATAACAACAGTAGCTCCACTTTCAATTCTCACAGATGATTTGAGACTACCTAGTAATAAAATACCTGGTGAATTATATCCTTACATAAGGTAATAATAGTATAAGCTATGATTATAATATCATTTATGATGTATTGTTATTACAGCATTTTGGAAAATATTTATACTTCTTGTACTACAATGCCTTTTATAAATTTTTTTTTTCATAGAGGCGATTTATGCATGTAAAATTTTCAAGATAAAACAATGAAATCATAAGGTTCCTGTATATTTCAATTTAAAAACGAAGAGTTCCTTTCAGAAAAGATGACAACTTTGGATCTATTATTGTTTGTTTAAAATTAGATATGAAACCGTCCCGATGCCGATAATCCTAAACCGTAGATTATCATTGTTTTTTACAATTATTGTAATCTATACTAATATTATAAAGAGGAAAGATTTGTATTTTTGTCTGTAACGAATAAACTTAAAAAACTATTAGACCAATTTCAAAAATTATTTTGCCGTTAGAAAGCTACGTTATCACTGAGTAACATAGGCTACGGACGGAACCGTGAGGACACAGCTAGTTGTATAAATATTACAATTCATTAAACCAGAAAGTAATGAAAATGCAACAATATAGCAGTAATATATTTTATAAAAGTACTTAAAAACAATCTTAAGCCACTGTGCTGCACATGTACAAATGTGAACAGCTTTAGAGCTACCCGAACATTATAAATAATGTATTTAGTGTAAATTTTTTTCAAAATTAAGATTCAGTATGTTTGAAATAAAAGTAATTTGTGGAGGTGGACGTCTTACTTGGCCATTTAATTTAAATGATATCTTGTTTCAGGGTCAGAAGTGGTAAATTCTTGCCTATATTGCAACACAATGTTTTGAAGACCAGATTGTCACACTTCCAGCTGTTGAACAGTAGTTCAACGGAAGTGAATATAACAGTGACTGTGTCGCCTACAACTTATGGTTCCTTACGGTTGGCATTGCATGTCCGTTTGGCGTTAGAACAGCTGTTCTCACTAGGCTTTAGTGAGAAAGATGTGGATGATGTTAAAGGAATATTTGCTGACACCAATTTGTATCTGCTGTCTGCAACAGTTTTGATTGCAAGTTGTCATGTAAGTTTTACTATTATTAATGCTAAAGGCCGCCCCATTTCTTTTTGTGTTGCAAAACAACGATTCGAATAGATTGGTTTTTCCAAGAATTACACTACTCAAAAACAAGCACTCCATGTTTTTCAGGCAGTATTTCGGCCTGATAAGCCTTGTGCATTGCATAAATTCGGATATTCTCCACTTTCAACAGAGTTGAGATAAGATGATTTGCTTTGCATAAAATCTGAAACTCTGTGAAAAATGTACTTTTACCTAACTCATCAAATATTACATTAACTGTTAACAATTCCAGCTATTGTTTGATTTCCTGGCGTTCAAGAATGACGTAGCGTTCTGGCGGCGCAAGCGCTCCCTGGCAGGCTTGTCCGCGCGCACCGTGTTCTGGAGAGGCTTCTCACAACTCGTTATATTCTTTTATCTGTGGGATGAGATGACGTCACTGCTTGTACTCGTACCAGCCGGTATTAGCGCGATTATTGAGGTAATAAATTGTTATAAAATAAAAATAAAAAATATTTCCAACAAACCTAAATGTAATTTGTTTATTGTTGTGACTTTAGGAAATTGCCGTTATCTCCATAATAGGCATTCCTGTATTATCGGTCCTAGCAGTGGCGTAACTATAGGGTGGCAGGGCTGGCAAAATGCCACGGGCCCACGGCCGTGTGTGACAGTGTGACTGTTCTTCGTAACCCCAAGCTGATAACATTTTAATTTTTTCCAATATTTAAAGAAAAGATAGTGTTTACTTCGGCTTCCCTCGAAAATGAAGGGGCCGTGCCTCGCCAGTTCCACACAGCCTTATAAACTCAAGACTGGTCACTCTCTCACCGATTGGAGAACATCAAATAATAATAAATTGTTATTGTCTGAAAGTTACAATGAAAGGGATGCAAGAGACAAATTGTAATGATAAGATAGAGACAAAGGAAGGAATACTAGAGATCTATAAGTGATACGTAACGCTTGCGATGAGAAACACATTTGTGTTATATTAACTAATTACATAACAATCGAACCCCATGTCGTGACACGGGGCCGCTTTGCAGCGGCTGACGTGTCGTACGTGTACCGCTAAACTCTAGGGTCAGCAATTTAAGGGTCCACGTTCCCTAAGCTCTCATATCTCATGTAAATTCTACCCTAACTAGTCCTTCCTCGAGTCCTCGATATTGCAATTCCCGTCGCTAAGACCATATTCCATATTTCAATGGGTCGTTTTGGACCTCTTCAATGGTAAACAGATGATGCACTTGTATTGTGCGTTGCACTCAAGGATTTCATATTTTATCCATTTCTTTAGAATTTACTAGCGGCTCGTCCCGGCTTCGCACGGGTGGACATTTTTCCCGTTTTTGCAACATTTTTCATTTATACTCCGCTCCTATTGGTCGTAGCGTGATGTTATATAGCTTATAACCTTCCTCGATAAATGGACTATCCAACACAAAAATATTTATTCAATTTTAACCAGTAGTTCCTGAGATTAGCGCGTTCAAACAAACAAACTCTTCAGCTTTATAATATTAGTATAGATTATAATATTTTATCTCAACTGACGGCTGGCACTTGTCCCTAGTTTGTTTCCCACAACCGAAGGATCTAAGGTGTTACTAAAAGGCCTGATATCGTATTACAGTTCTAAATAAATAAGATATTATTATTAACTAGGAGCACGTGACAGACCGTAACAATAGCATGTGGCAGTTTGAACTTTTTATCGACTCTTCATGCACTGACAACTTCACGGGAAAAAGCGTAATATTATGTATGTATGATCGTTTACGGTAAACTCATGAATGTATGTCGATACATACATCAGTTTACCGTAAACGTGAAAAATAAACGTTATCTAGGTTTTCTGTGAGAAACCTTTTAATTTAAAGACCGTTGTTAACCACCTAATTACTACAACAAGTACCCATCAACCGTGGCTAACTACAGTTATTAATATGAGTCTCAGTACAAGCAATATAACATTATAATTAATTTTTGTGTAAGTACTGCCTTGTTCAAGCGCGGATCCACCGTTGTGGGCACGATGGGCTTGCCCACAACCCTAATAGACTTGTGACGTCACACTTTCACGGTCTATTGAGGTCTATAGTAGTTTAGAGTCTAAATGTGACACTGTGATGTGTAATTTTCGCGAGCGAACAAACTAACATTTTACAGGTTTATTAATTTACTAGTGTTCGCCCCACGGCTTTGCCCACGTGGAACTATACACTGCACAAAATCGTGGTCAGGACATCATATATTTTGTAACCACCTCTTTTGTAGGAATGCACTATATCGATCATGAGCGAGTTCATACTCCGACTCGCACTTGGCCGATTTTCGGGTGGCTGTGACCACAACCTTTTTTGAAGGCTGGATCCGCGCCTGGCCTTGTTGGTCTAGTGGTCGTAAGCGCGACTGCTGAGCATGGGATCCTGGGTTCGATCCCCAGGTCGGGCATAGTGTTATTGGGTTTTTCCATTAGGAATTTCTCAGTAACAGCCTGGAGTTTGGATTCGAGCACGATAAATGGCAATAGGTTCGCCCCCTATTACATGGGACTTGAACATAACTGGCGAAACGAGGGTGTTCTAAAAACACTCCTGTCGAACTCTTTGGGGAATACAAAGCGTGATGTTATGTTCATTTTTGTGTCATTTCAGTTATGGAAAGTGACGAAGGTGTTACATCTGCGGATTTCATTCTCCGGTTGGAGGGTCCGCGTGTGGCGCGACACGAGCGCGGACGCCGGCGAGCGCAGCACGGCCCAGGCCGACGCAGAGGCCATGAAGTACCTGTCTATGTTGCTGTACCCGCTGTGCGTCGCCGGCGCTATCTACTCGCTGGTTTACGAGCCACACAGGAGGTTTGTATTTTTAATGGCCTATTAAAGTCTATCCGTGTAGATTGAAGATTAGACAACGTAAAATATAGATGTTCTGACTGGTATGGTATAGTCAGGCCGGAACCAATTAGATAAAAAGGCAAACAAATACTTTACCTTTTTATAAAAAAAAAAAACTGATAAATAGTTACGTGTTTTTAACAAAAAAAACTACAAACATACAAACTACAGTTATTAATAAATACGATTCGATTTAATTTAAACAAAATCTTAATCTTTTTAATAGCTTTTGACGTGACAACGTCTAATAAAACGATGAACCCGGCAGCATGCACGAAAAAGCGTGACTTATTCTCACGTTCCGTCTGAGGCGAGCGTGCGAGCGAGAGAGCGGAACAAGCGATAGAGAGGCACGATGTTTTGTTATGACGTTGTCACGTTAAACTATCATCCGTAAACCAACTTACAGACAACCAATTTTTTTAACAGTTTCAGATTTAGATTAGATTAGATTTAGATTCAAAAATATTGTTTACCTTTTTTATTGTTTACTTTAGTTCACTGTTGTACACTTTCGATACAAAGTCCCTTGAACCTGTGTAAACCGAATAAAACACGTATCCCACAGAGCAAGACAATTTAATCCAACGCTTTCAGTTTGGGTAGTCAAATTGATGTAACGAAACCATATTGTGATGTATATCGATCCCAACACCATCTAGTTACAAAAAAAATAACTAAAATATATAAATACTAAACAACTGTATTGGTGAGACATCTACTCAAAAGACTTCGATACGCTAAGATTTTTGAGTGCTATAACCACTTCAACTACTTACAATTTATTGTCTACCGTAATGTCTCTACGTTTTCGTTACTATGATTAAAATAAAACTAAAGTGTACCATATAATTCACAGCTGGTATTCATGGGCGCTGCACAGCATCGTAAACGGCGTGTACGCATTCGGGTTCCTGTTCATGCTACCTCAGTTGTTCGTGAACTATCGGCTGCGCTCGGTGGCCGCGTTACCGTGGCGGGCCTTCATGTACAAGGCGTTCAACACGTTCATAGATGACGTGTTCGCCTTTATAATAACGATGCCGACGGCACATCGCGTGGCTTGCTTCAGAGACGATCTGGTGTTCCTAGTGTATTTGTATCAGAGATGGTGAGTTGAATTGTTTGATATTTACTATTATCTTTACAATTTGTGTATAGTAAAAGGCGACTTCAGGATTTTTTCAAGGTAATGGGGAGTCATTTTTCTGTTGAAACAATACTATGTTAAAAAATCAGTCTGTCAACATAACATCACGTCTGTATTCCTCGAAGGGTTGGGCAGAGATGTATAGTAACTCATTTCGCCGTTATGTTTAAGTCCTATGTAATATGGGGCGAGCCTATTGCTATCAACCGGGCACAAATCCAAACTGAGCTGCTGCTGAGGAATTCCACACGGAAAAACCTAATAACACTTTGCTTGACTTGGGGATCGAACCCAGGACCTCACGATCAGCAGTTCCGCTTGCCACCACTAGACCAAGAGGCAGTTTGTCTGTCAACTGAAATTATTTTGGCGGTCTGATCAACATACATCTGTTTGTTCATTATAGAGATCATTGGTAGGCTCATGGTCAGCAGTGAATATTTACGGGCTGCTAAGATGATAATGTAGTTTGTAACATTATCTTTACATAGTATAAAACAAAGTCGCTCCCGCTGTCTGTACGCTTAGATCTTTTAAACTACGCAACGGATTTTAATGCAGTTTTCAGCAATAGATAGAGTGATTCAAGAGGAAGGTTTATAATATGCCCCACATTAGTATCTACATTGCACCCGTGCGAAGCCGGGGCGGGTCGCTAGTTGGTTATATTTCCGATCTTCTATATCAAGATCCACTTGATCAGCATGCAGTAGCATCCACCTAAATATAGTTACAGAAAATAGATAAGTCATGGTAATGAGAGCATAGCCAACTCTGCAACAACGCTTCAGTGAAACTACAAGTGAAACTGATTGTCATCTAAAGATATTGCTCCTATTTTCTTTAATGATTGTGTTCCAGGTTGTACCCAGTTGACAAGTCACGCACAGACACCGCTTCCAGTATGGATGAGAACCCAGAAGAGTTGGAACCTATTAAGAAGAAAGAAGATTAGTGGTTATCGAATTATTTAGACATTGCTATTATACCATAAAGAGGCTGTTTAAGGTGCTACGTGAGTCAGCGCTACGACTGGTGTTTTTAGAAGGCATTTTTCATTATCTTTGATATATTATTAAAAATGCAACAAGTTTGCATAAAGAACAATAGCAAATGTAATCACTGAAGACTTGGCATTTTATGCATTTAATAGATTCCATCATACCTAACTTTTATTTAAGAAAATGTTTCTATTTAAACATATTTTTTAGCAGAATTGACCAGATATTTTTACTGGTTATGATTATTGCGTTAAACGCGCGAAACTTATGCATCCTTGGGTTATAAGGCCGTGGCCGCACTGGTACGGCGACAGCGACGCGACGGCGATTTCGTGAACAAATAAATTTCGATTGTCGCTTCTGCAGTGCGGCCACGGACATATGTTTATATGAGTTTGTTTTCACAAAATCGCCGTCGCGTCGCTGTCGCCGTACCAGTGCGGCCACGGCCTAACAGTAACTATACGAACGGACTATTTTGTTATAAATTATGAGTTACTGCTAGCTGATATTTATTTAAAATTATTTTTAGTAGAGAAGTAGTATTTATAAAATAAACATTCGCTCATTTTATTTTCAGGGTTATAACTTGTAAGTAAATTTTTGTTTGACTAGGCTCGCATGAGAGACTACGCCGGTCATTAAATTGGTTAATTAAGCTTAGGTAGTATTTGGTTCGTGTTGTCGAAGTCAAATATGCAATAAAAATATTTAGTGTTCATTCCGCGAAAACAGTTGACCAAGTCTGAATGCAGTATGCAGCACCGCCTGCAAGTATATGCAAATGCAGAAGGTGCGATTAATAACATGCAACACACAAACAAATCAAACCGATACGACACGTTTTTCGCCCCTCCACGGGGCATCCTCAGGAGATGTTGACTCGTCGACCGCTTGAACACGAATCTCTCGAATGGCGGTCGACGAGCAATGTTACGCCTGATTCAATCATTTATCTTGTCGAAGTCAGTTTTTAATTTTCTCTCTTGTAAACCAATAAGAAAGCTTGTCGAAATAAGCTATAAGGCCTAAGCCACATTGCAGGTGGCACGATTAGAAGCAGGAAGTAAGCTGATCGTTTAGATGACTCATCCCAGTGAACCAACACAATGCATGTAATGGACGCGACCATACCTCTCGCTTGACGGCACTGCTGCGACAAAAGTGTAACAAAACATGTTTAGTAAACATTCTGACCAATTACAACACAGTAAACAGGCTACGCCCCACTTTTGTTAGATAAACATGTTAGGGGTTCTAATAAAAATGTGGTCGCAGCAGACCCGGCTTTAATGACGTTCCTCATGAACTCTGATAAGATAAGCTTATTACCAAAATTATCTTATCTTAACTATGCATACCAGTTAACCTGTAAGGCTGGTGTTCACCAACATTAATTCCCAGGTTAAACAACCGTTTACTCTAAAAATTTACTAGTATTTTAGGTAAACGGTTGTTTGACCAGAGAATTAATGTTGGTGAAAACTAGCCCAAGCGTACTACTGTAGATGTGGCTTTAGCCTAAGAAAATCTATGATGTAACACAAAACAGTAGTATCGACTGGCCGAATAAAACACTAACCATGCACCACCAACTGCATGATCGATTGACTAATGCCTGGTTCCTATCGCCAAAAACGGATCGTTTTGCTTACCAATAATAGCATTTTTTATTGCCAAATTGTGCGTATCACCAGGTTCACACGATTCGATTCTAGTTGATCAACTGCTAAATCGCATGCGATTTGAACCGTCTGAACAGACTTTCAATCAAATTGAAGCAACAAAAACGTTTCAAATTTTGTTGATCAAGTCAGTTGATCAACTAGAATCGAATCGTGTGAACCTGGCATATGAATAGACTCGTTAACAAATTTTACCTATTGTTTAATAGCTCTTCTTCTTTCGTGTCGGCACGAGCTTTACGAGAATAGCGCATACCGTGGCGAAAAGATAAGCCAGTCAGCAAGATTGGTAGCGGGGCTGACTGCCCAGGGTACGCCAGGCGAGCTGATACAAAGTTAGTTGAAAAGGGGGTACTAAGTCAAATGGGTGTTAAAGCACCCATAATAATGGATAACTTTTGTTCTACAACTTTCCCCAAAAGTCATTAGAGAAATAGCTGTTCAAAGATTTCATAAAAAATACGCTAAATTCTATCTATCCTGAGCTATGATCAGCTGTGTTTATATTTTAGGTCATATTATGGGTCACGGATTAGAAGCTCTATTTTCTGGATTCGTAACTAAAGTAGGGTTGAAGAATTCTTGAAAAAACTTAAATAAAAAATCATTTAGCATGGTTTTTTTTAACGAATTTTGACATTTTAACACTTTCATTAAAACAACCATCAGTGATACATTAAGTGACCCGCGGGTTAGTACCCCCTTTCCGATTAACCTTGTATATCGTAACTCGTGGAGTCTAATGGGTGTAGTAGCTACTAACCTATGGGGGGTATACTATCCAACGCTATGAGATCTTGGCTTCATTATTGGTCGGTAAAGACCAGAGTTTTAATTTTAACCAATAACACACGCGACACAGCCTTCCTTCGCATATACGAGAATTGAGAAAGATTACGCGTTGATTACAATTAGATATTTATTTATTGAAATTATTTTGTGATATACTTCAAGGCATTTATTGTAAAAGAAAGAAATATTATTGGGAATATTAATTGTACTGTTTAATAGTTTTATGTATATTAGCGTAATTGTGCATTATTGCATAGTTAGAATTTTTACGATATTTTGTGAATCTGCAATTTAATTAAGTGCTTCCAATCCCAGAAGAATTTGGGGAGAAGAAATGATTGAAATCGTTACATTTTACAAATAAAGTTTACTTATGTTTTTGTAGTTACTATATTTGGAATATTTAAAAGATCCCAATCACTTCTTCTTTAAATATTTGCTGCTGAAGCAAGGATAAGCACGGGTGTCATTGAATATATTTTACTGTGATTCGATCGCAACAAGAATAGGAATAATTTTGACCGGAACCGGACCCTTCTTAGAAAAAGATAGAAAATTTAGTTTGGAAATCTATCTCTTTCTATAGTCCGACCGGATAACTCAGTCCTCGCCCGCGACGTTACAGGGACGCGGGGGATGACGACTAAAAGATGATTTCCAACAAACGGCTCGCATCGCATCGGATCGGAAAGGATACGGACGGATGCGAGCCGTTTGTTGGAAATCATCTTTTAGTCGTCATCCCCCGCGTCCCTGTAACGTCGCGGGCGAGGACTGAGTTATCCGGTCGGACTATAAATATGGTATTTAGTAAGTGACATTTTTGTTAAGTTATCAACTCAATTGACGTGAGGTTGACAGCTAAAGCGTCACATTATGGCGAAAGATCATTAGAGTGCGCGCAAGATAACTCTGCGCGCGACGGAGGGCGTGCTAAATGTTGCCATGATCGCAAAAATATAAAGTCCTACTTTTCAAGGAAAAGTAGTATATTCGTGAGCATTAAAATTGGGCAGCCCTCTTGCTGTTTATTATATTTTAATTGAGCTAAGTTATGTACGTTTAAATTTACTACCTATCAATTAAATTAATTAGTATTTTTACGTAATTAGCAAAGGAAAAGAACTAAGGTTATAAATGTGCCGTGAGTGAATAAGAATGCAGTATGATTATTATCGGCTGATGAGGTCTATTATAATCTTTATTATTATATTTTCTTTTATTCCTAAAATCAGGTAGATGTAGTGACAAAGTTAATAAAACGGCAACATTATGGCGGAACATGATTAGTTCCGATTTTGGCCGCGCGCAGAGTTATCTTGCGCGCACTCTACTATTCTTTTTTGGATCGCCTATTGGCTTGAATCAATGTCATCAAGAGACTCGAGTCCCGCAGCTACCCGTCTGATTTGACTATACAATAATAATTAATATGTTACTGGGTCCTTTTTATAATTTTTAGATAATAATATTGTAATTGTTTTATGTAAATGTGTATATGTTGACTTTAATAAATATAGAGATATCTTAGATTTTGGATGGTTGTGTACGATGATACATTTGATCAAGTAAAGCTGATATCAGACGAAGCGAGTAGCGCAGGGCTGTCCGAGGGTAGACGTGATGAAAGTAGGGGAACGAAAATGTTATACACCTTTAGGTCTATTTTTGCTCGCACAGTGCAAGAAACAACCCATTTTACCGACTAAGTATTGCCAACATAATAAAAATGAAAATACAAGTATTTATTGACAGGATATTAAAAATTATAATGGTGACATGATGACAACCACTAGTACTGTCAATTTATTTAATCATCAATTAGATCGATGTCATGGTTTTTACAACAAAACTCCTTAAATCAAATCAAAGACATTACATGGCACTACTACGTCATATGGAGGCAAACGGCAATTTTGATCTTTGCTACCAAATAATTAATCATAATTTTCCATGCATTGGTCTGTTCCGTTCAACAGTTTGAAAAAGTAACATGTGACCGCGATGAGGGAAAGGATTGAATTTGAAAACTGACGAACCTTTTCGTTTCCCTACTGTACCTGCTCCCACGCAGTCATCATCATCATATCGGCCAGAAGTCCACTTCTGGACAAAGGTCTCTCCCATAGATCTCCATGTATGGGGGGTCGGTTCTGCCACTTGTATCCATTTATCAGATCGGTTGTCTACCTGGTCCAAAGCTTCGCTTTCCAGTTCGTGGTCGCCATTCCAGAGTATACACGCAGTAGCGTATGGGAAATAATGGGAATATGTACCTACAGGAGATTGCTCCTGTAAACTTTTATTGTAGGAGAACGTATTGTCTGCCCTGTACAGAGCCTCAGAAAAGTACCTATCTAACCTTCGAACACTGACCACGACATGGAATGCAAGACGTATGACTAGCATTTTTTACTTTTTAAATAGGTAATAATGTCCCAAACTAGGTTTTCTCTTGTAATGTATACGTTCTTCTTCTTTTCGTGTGGATAGTGACTAACCTGATATCAGAATGTAAGCCGCCCATGGGCCTCTGACTTGGTTTCACATACCGTCGAGAAACATCTCTCAGGCATGCCTGTTTCCTCATGATGTTTTTCCTTCACCGTTTTAAAGCAATTGAAAATTATACAATAAACACATGAATCCGAAAAGTCAGAGGTGCGGGCAGGGCGGGAATGGGACCTGAAATCGGCCCGGGCATTTGAGAGACGGTTGGCCCAGTGCTGGCCAAAAAAAATGTATTCCAAGCGATTAGACGGACGACGTTTTTTTTTAAACTCTCCCCTCACTCTTTCTTCTGTATCTTGAATGCATTTACAAAATACAAACAATGGACGACCTTTTTTTTTTTTGACGTTCCCATCACTTTCTATTTCTGCGACTGTATGACCGGCCCATCGGTCTTTGGCCCGATTTGCCCGTATTGCCAGTACAGGCCTGGGTGCGGGCCTTTGGTTCGAACTTGAGGCCTATGACTTGGCAGTTCAACGGTCACACCACAAGGTTATCACTGCTGTTTGGGTACGTTTATAGACACCAACAATTTCCATATACACAAATACCTACCCATCCAAAAGAACTATCTACGGGCGATACAAATATTTGATCCATTAGAGAAACAACCCGCTTCCCGAAGCTCATCTCGGCAATCGCTCAGTCACCGCGCTATTCAGTACTCACTCTTGCTTAGTACGAGTTAGCAAATTACCAAAACGAAGATTGCTTTCGTGAGCTCGCTACACTGAGTCATATATTTGTCTCTTTTTCTTGTAGGTGTGTAAAGGTGGGTACAGACTGCTGTAACGTAACATGCAATGTAACATGAAAGGTACGTAGTACGCACGCATAGTGTGCACGGTTAGTGCGCGCAAGGCGTCCACACTATGGGAATTCTGTTACATTGCATGATACATTGCGACAATGTGGACGGCAAATTCTTTCATTGTGTGTTACATTGCATGCTACATTTCATAAGTCTGTACCCGGATTAAGAAACAATGAGTTAAGTCAGAATTTGCTAACTCGTACAATAGTGTTTTTTTCTCGCTGTAGACCCATGTTTATGTATGACCTTTCATAAATCATACTAAGGCTAGGGCGGTGAGCATTTTGAGACCGAAAGAGAGAGACAGCGAAATATTCCCGAAATACTCACTGCACCTCTCCCACGTTTTATGACTGTCTGCAGCGACGAAATAACAGGACTATAGAACTACAGAACCATAAATCCGCTGCTCTAGGCCCAAACACATCCAGGATTGCTCATACCCAGCACCTGGATTAAATTTATCTTATAAACACGACATGTATTTAATGGATTTTTACTGAAATCGAGTATCGCGTACCTATTTATGAGAGAAATAAATATTATTGAAAGCAATTCATATTTTCATTCTATTTACTGTATAAATACTATATTATGGTCACAATAATTGGAGCTATTTATGTTAGATAGTAAAATTGATTTATTTCAAATGTGTCAAATAGATAGGATTTCATATTATCTACACGTTTTATTATAAATTATGATTGTAAACTTCAGAAAGATTAATCAAAATTCACCTTTACATTTTATGAGAGGTGTTTGAACATTTACAGGCTAGGTATACAGGGCGTTCCACGGCTATGGGACACGGAGGGAAAGTACTTTAAATAATGTAGATAGGATATGTTGCTTCACGAAGACATTATTTTAATTTTGAAAGTGTAGTAATACTGCATTCATAGCTTTTTTAAAGTTGTTTGCTTCGTCTTTAAAATCGTACCGACCAAATGTAAAAAAAGACAATAAATCCCTTATGAGCAACATAGTATCTTAAATTAAAGGAACACCGTGAAATTTTACATTTAAGTTTAGGAAGATGAATTAATTATGATGTCTTGTATGTACTGTCTATTGTCGTACTTCTAAAAATATCGGCATTATCATTTCATAGATAGCTTTGATTAGTTACTAATAATGGTCAAAGCACACGTATCAACTCGGAAAGGGATCATAACCGTATCGCCTCACCGCACCGCGGTTCGTGAGCTTGTCACGAGGCGAGGCGATTACGTTACGATTCCGATTAGTGTGCGATTCCGATGCGTTGCAGTAGGGAGTTTCATACAAAGAATACTGAACGGCTTGAGTTGATACGGTGACGATCCCTTTCCGATTTGATATGTGTGCTTTGACCTTAAGCCCCATCTTAGACGCCTTCCTCCTTGCACGGTTTTCCCGATTATAAGCGTAAGATAATCAATCTAACAAGAAGACTGATCACATTTTGAACATTTGATAAATTAATTACAGATACCGTAGGTACCTACGGTACTACGTACATTGGCAGATTAATACAGTTCGTTTCTTTTTTTATTAAATTGTAAAATCTCACGGTGTTCCTTTAATTTAAGATACTATGTTACTTAGAAAGAATGAATCCTTATGATTGAACATTTCGATCGGTATCATAAAAACACAGGTGTTTTTTTTAACATTTGGTCGGTTAGACACCCAGATGAGGCAAGCCACTTTAAAAAAAACTGAATGCAGTATTACTTAGGTACTTTTAAAATTAAAACAACGTCTCCATGAAGCAAAATATTCTATCAACAATATTTAAAGTACTTTCCCTTCGTGTTCCAGAGCCGTAGGACGCCCTGTATACATTTGTTATCATGTATAACATAACAAAGCTAGCTAGTCTACATATTGTTGCTATAAAACCAACATTACGCTATTGCCTGATTATTTATATACCTATATACATAACGAATAGAAATAATAATACATAGTTATAATGATGTTGCAGTAATATGGTTATAGCCGTTACCGGAAGATGCTTAAAAGAAAGCGTATGCAAATACAATCACAACACATAATCACATGCAAACCTTAGACTTATGGCCAAATAAACTTCACCTAAGGGATGATTTCCACCAAACGGCTCGCATCGCATCGGATCGGAAAGGATACGAACGTATGCATCGAAAGCCGATCGCGTCCGGCAGGTTGTCGACGGATACGATCGGCTCCGTACAGTCGCTTGCGAACGTATCTGTTTCTGCGCCTAGTCAAATAGTTTCATTCCTACCGTGTTGACGTGTTCTAATTTTTGAAAGGATCCGATCGGATACGACGGCAGGCGAACGGAGCCGATCGCACGTCGCAGCATAGTTTTGGCTACGATCGCGCGTCGCGGGAGACGCCCGCATTCAAGCTGCTGTGCGCGGCTTGGTAATATAGACTTTAAATACTGTGTGCACGATTTTTATTTTAACGATTCAATATCGTTAAAATATTGTAAAATCCGTTCCGATCCGATGCGGTGCGAGCCGTTTGGTGGAAATCATCCAATAAAGTGACAGTGACAGCACCAAATTAACGGCAACTTAAAATTGAGCAGCGTTTGAGTATTCAGCCATAATCTATTAAATTACTTCGTCACCGGAAAGCCAATACTACTTAAGCGCCATTTTGGATAAAATGAGTTATGTATTATAATCTTTGGATTGGACTTTTTTCATTTTTTTTTCTGTGTCGATTAGTTGGGATTTCGTTTTTTATTCTTTTATCTTACGAAATACCAACTAATCGACGTAGAAAAAAAAACCAATCCAACGATATAATATATAACTCATTGTAGCCAAAATGGCGCTTAAATAGTACCTATTGGCTTTCCGGTGACGACTTGTAAATCGACCGACGGATGATGTCGCGCGATAAACTCTACCAACTTTTTTATTATGTACTTCTGATGTAATTATGTAAATATTATCATAACTTGTTATGATTATTTCTAGGGAGATACTTATCAAACGCTTTCTTAGGGTCAGTTTCGACCAAACGGAAAAACCCTCGCGCACTTTTTTGATGTCACTGAATAAAGTACCTACTGTATCTATCAGTTATATAGCCTTTAAGTATAAAATGCGAAAGTATAAAATGTTCGGGCATGCACAAAGAAACGCTTGACGTCTGCGTCGGATTTTATACTTTAAGGCAATTCTGATATTCAGTGACATCAAAAAATTGCGCGAGAATGTTTCCGTTTGGTCGGAACTGACTTTTATAAGCATCTTCCTGGTAAAATGGGGTGAATAGGGATGCAAGGGTGAATCGGGACGAAACTTTAAAATGGGTTTTAACGTTTAAATAATATAGTTTGTTGGCAACAAGGACACTTACTTATTCGTTAATTATAATACAGTAAACACATTAGAGTCCTTTTTGGCAATAAAATATATTATTTCAATGTTAAAATCCCTTTGAAAGTTTCATCCCGATTCACCCCTGCATCCCTATTCACCCCATTTTACGGTATGTGATTATGTAACGGCTATAACCATGTTACTGCGACATATCTACTACTTAGTTAGTAAATATTTACAACATGAAGTGTAAAGGTTGTTTTGCTAATTGATTGTTTTAGTGTGTGTAGGACCTTATTTATTGTTTGTGTTCGTGAGTGGAGTCGATTCATGTGGTTGATCTTTATATATGTATATTGCGCAATAAAATTATTTCATAACAATTTTTTTTTTTTCTAATCGACTGCTTTTCTTGTTTGGCCTTGCGGACCGTTTCTACGTAACCGGGCAGTTATTGGCGGGACCTGAAGGGTCTTCAACCAATGAGGACGATTAAAATACTTAAACTAAGCTAACAACTACTACTAACATCATGACTACTAGCAACAACAGCACTAAGAGTGACTCTTAATGAGACCCGGACCTCGGCTTAGGGCGTTGCTGGCGAGAGGTCTGGGAGGGAGACAGCTTGATGAGGGCTGAATTATCGGTGTGACTGCAGAGTCAGAAAAGACGACCGGCACCGCGGCGGCGCGGCTGGTGAGCCAGTGGCGTAGCGTAGTGGGTGCGGTAGGGGCGGCCCGACTTGGCGGCACTTTTTAGGTGGCGGCAAAGTTTAACAATAAATAATAAAAAATCTTTTTTATTTAAAATCAATCTGTACAGTGCAAAATAATGATGACTGTTCTTGCCGAAAAGTTCTCTATAATTAATGTATAGTATACATTAAATTGAACTACCTAAATAAGAGGGCGGCAAAATTTTCTTCCGCCCCGGGCAGCCGACACCCACGCTACGCCACTGGGGTGAGCATGATGGATTAAGGAATTTCTTAATTATATTAATGTCTCCTTATTTATACTGTTCTTCATCCATAATTTGACCATTGTCCAAATACAAACATAAATAGGTTATTTGCCTTTCGCTCACACATAACGCGCATGAGAAGCAAACAACGGCACTAATTGTAGCGCCATAATTTTTAATCCCATTCTTCAAGTAGGTATCCGGTGAAATGGGTAGCTGGGGGTAGGTATATGTATGTACCTATACGTATAGGACTTATCTAGACTTATACTTACGTAAAATCGTATTTCAGCAAAACATTACGTTGCATAAGTATACCTAATTACCTATAGTTTATTTATAGAACAGTCTGCTGCTATCAGCGCTTAGCAATAGATAGCTAGTACCTATATAGGTATATACCTAAGACCCCTTCTTACCTCTGCTTGTACCGAATCCAATGATAATACACTAAACTCCATAACTCTGCTTTAGATTGAAGTTGAACGTCCAACGAGAGGGAACATTGTTATTAATAGTGCAACAGCGTGCAGACATGGAGTTGTGTGATATTCTTCTCCATTCGGTGTTAATATTCGGTGCTTTAGTACTGTACTTATTATTTTTTAAGAAGCCGTCTCCAAATAGAGGTACCTAATTATAAGTAATTCAGTAGAAAATGTTTTAATGTAGGTACTTCGTAGAATATAGTGGCTGAAAAATTCTAAATTATCATAAACAAATCAATCTCTCGTCCCTCCATCCTATGTACCTAACCTTTCTGAGCTATCTATCAGTCTAAACCCGCATTAAGTTTAGTAGCAAGCGGAACTCATTTATTTTCTTTCGGTTTATCATTTGCAATTGGGATCCACCTGCTACTAAACTTAATGTGGGTATTTAACTTAGGCTTTCAGCTCATAATATAGTCTGTTAAACCGAAGTAGAGTTTACTTCGTTTATAGTTTATTTTAATTTTGTTTCCTATTCTCAATCTTGTTTTGGTCTTTTTAGTGCATTACTTTTATTTATTTTATTCTTTATTGTACACAAGAAAAATTACAACAATAAAACTACAATTTAGTGAAGTTATGCACAAAGGCGAGCTTAACTCAAAAATGAGTTTTCTACCAGCAAACCTTTGAGTGATAGAGAGAGATTGATTATGTGGTTGAAGGCAAATTCCAGTGTACAATTGTCTTATTTATTTCTACTTATTTATGCTATAAAATATAATATACCTAAATAAATATATAATAAGAAAATATATACATAAATATATATAAACCATATAATAAACCTACATAGATAATATTACATATTAAACATTCAGAAAGGTAATGCTTCCTAATTCTACTCTTGAAAACGTTAAGAGAAGGGCTGTCGCGAAGTGAGTGTGGGAGAGAGTTCCAAAGACGCACTGCACGAATAGTGAAAGAACCATCACAACGGCTGGAAGTGTGTCGCGGAGTACGGAGCAAAAGAGAAGCAGCCGAGCGACAAGGTTTACCCCTGGGGACAAGGTACTCAAAGCGTTCTCGAAGATATATAGGAGAGTTAGGATTATGAAGAATAGAGAAAAGAAGAGATAGAACATGAGTATCTCGACGCTACCGAATTGGTAGCCACTTTAGCCTGGTTCGAAATTCAGACACATGGTCATACTTTCGAAGACCAAAAATAAAACGGATACACAATTTCTGCAGTCGTTCGAGTTTATTTAGAAGTTCCTCCGTTGCGTCAAGAAAACAGACATCAGCATAGTCTAATAGTGGCAGAAGAAGAGATTGTGCAAGAGTAACCTTAGTTTGAAATGTAAGAATTTCTGGAGACGTTTGAGTGACTGAAACGAGCAGTAAACCTTCCTGCTGATCTGCGCAATATGAACATCCCAAGAGAGGTTAGTATCTATGAAGACTCCTAGATTTTTAGCGCTTTTGGAATACACTATAGGCACAGAGCTGTACACAACTGGAGGGAGAGACTAGTGATCTAACAGGTTAAACATGTATCTGCCACCAACAATGAGAAATTGAGATTTAGCTGGGTTAACCAGGAGTCCAAAGGACTTAGCCCGCTTGTTGAAAATATCAACAAGTGGGCTAAGTCCATCAACAGCTTCAGAGATGTCCACTACTTTAAAGTGACGATATAACTGCAAGTCGTCTGCATAGAGATGATAGCTAGAAGTCAGGACTTTAGTGATGGCGTTTATAAAAACGGAGAAGAGGAGAGAGAACGCCACCCTGAGGGACACCCGCAGCCAGATCACACCACTCCGAGGAGACCTCATCTGAGCGAACGGACTGCGAGCGACCGTGAAGATAAGAGTTGAACCACTTAATTACTTGTGAAGAGACATTAAGAGAGGATAGGATTCCTAAGAGGATGTCAAAATCAACTGAGTTAAAAGCACTGCTAAAGTCCAATAAAACCAGTACTGTTAGATATTTATTTTCCATGGCCAGTCGTATGTCATCGGTTACTTTAATGAGAGTAGTTACAGTACTATGACCAGGACGGAAACCAGATTGGTATGGACTTAGCAGACTATTAGAGGAGAGGTAGCAAGACAATTGATTATGAACAATAATACGCTCAAGGAGTTTGGATAGGATTGGGAGGATGGATATTGGACGAAACTGGGATAGCGAGGAGGGATTTGAGACTTTAGGTACCGGCAAGACATAAACCTTCTTCCAGGCTGAGGGAAAGGAGCTTGTATACAGTGAAAAATTTACCAAATGTGTAATGACGGGAACTATTTCAGTAACGATAGGTAGGAGCATTTGGAGCTGAAGGCCATCATCACCTACCGCTTTCGTGGAGATGGATAGTATACATTTCTTAATATCTAACTCAGTAATAGGGTTAAAAGAGAATGAAGTATTTGCTGGCAGAGGAAGACTAGAAAGATAGTTTAGAGTAGAAGATTTAACATGATTATCACATGATTATAAGCACATTAAGTGCATTAAGGTCCACATCAGGAATGCTCTGGTTAGAAGTTTTACCAATACCAAGAGACTTAAGAAATTGCCATACTTGTGTAGGGTTGAAGTTTTGGATTGAATTGTGAATGTGGCGTCTTTTAGCATTCCTACACAAACGACTGCAGCGATTTCGAATCCTTTTGTATAGATCCCAGTTCTCCTCAGTAGGCCGCTTCCTGTACAAACGCTTAGCCTTATCCCGTTTAGCCATGAGGTTTTTAATTTCAGGGGATAGCCATGGTGCAGGAAGATTTTTAACTCTCACCTTTTTGAGAGGAGCATGGGCGTCATAAAGATCCAACACAATCCTGTTGAAACCAGACACCACAGCGTCCACATCCTCAGAGTTGTAAATGGAAGACCAGTCAATACCACCCTCATCAGCTCTCATACGCTCTAAATCAATGTTTTTAAAACTACGAAGTAAGAGAAATTTGGTTTTGCATTTAGGAGGGCGAAATTTTGTAAGAGAGAAATATGAGGTCATGATAGGAAAAAGAGGCAGAGAGCTGTCCATGTGTAGCTACTTTGTTAGGGTCAGAAACAAGAATGAGATCTAATAGCGAAAGAGTACAGTGAGGAGCCCTGTGAGTAGCATTTAATGGAAGTATATGCATATTCGAATTAATTTTATTGGATACAATTTCTGAATTTTATTTCAATTTTTATTTTTCTAATTTTATTTTATGTTTTTAATTTTTAATGTTTATTTTTTTCTATTTTTATGTTTTGAATTCACTGGCAAGAAATAAAAGGCTTTTTTATTTTTATTTTATTATTTATTATATGCATATTGACAGAAGAGACAAGTGATTTGAGTTTACGACTGCGTGAATAACCCTTAAGCAGACAGGTGTTGAAGTCTCCGTGGATAATTGTATGATCGTAAAGAGAGGAAAGATTTTCTAATTTAGATTCAAATGAGGAAAAATAATCGATATGGCAAGAAGGGCTATAATATACCCCTAAAAGTAACTTCGTGTGTTGAAAGTCTATTTCAATAAAAAGATGCTCTGCAAATTTTGAGTACTCACTCGGAGACTGATTAACTACTTTGTATGCGATGTCCTCACAGAGATAAATAGTAACTCCTCCATATCCTTTGCCTGTTCTCGCACAATCTTATAACCGGGCAGAGCATATTGCGTAGAGGGAAGTGCAGGCTTCGGAAAAGTTTCAGACACAAGGACAGCGTGAATCAGATTGAAATTATTTATTCTCCGACATATATATGTCATTTAGAAAATAAAGGAGGGTAGTCGTCAAGATGAATCAACGTACTCGACGTTATAAAAACAGTTGTAATTCGACGGAGCGGGGCATTCCATATCGAACAGCCGAAGAAGTCTGACCTTTTATATCTGACTAGCTTATCCTTATTTCCTGAACTTGTGTAAATTGTTATATTGTGATATATTGTGAACTAGCTTCTGTAACTAACGACTAACCCAAATACAAGTACTCTCAGTGGTGGAGAGTCTATGTTTGTTTTATTTACGAAATACCCGCTTTATCTTCTAATAAGTAGACACTGGTCTAAACTATAATGCTATACTCAATTCTATCAAATTCTATAAACGGTGTGTGTCTGCGACATCAGAAGTGGGATAAAGAAAACACTCCCCACTTTTGGTTGTCTAAATCCATCCTGTAATTATTGCCGTGTAATATGTCTCTGTAGACTGACTGACAAAACAGTGAGAACGAGAGGTGTTATATCCGGTGAGTCGTAACCATTTTACTATGCCTAGCTGTTGCCTACTATTGTGTACCTACTGTGTGTGCCGAATAGGTTTCTGATTAAATTTTAATTGTTTCCTTAAATAGCGTGTTCATCTGAAATTTTTTAAGATAGTGTAGGTTATGAATAGGCCGTAGTTGTTGAAGTAGGTATTGGATGGCGTTCGTGTAGTAATTTTACATTCGTGTCGTTTTTACTTTCCTCTGTTGGTTTCGAAAGCTGACCGTAGTTCTGAAACGCCTATAATTCCTGAAGGCTCGTTCTGAACAGGCTCCGGGGACAAAAATGACGATAAGGTTGTGAGATCATTGAGGTTTGAAAGATTTTGTTGAAATTTCCGTGTTGAGAGATTCTACGTTTGGGAGATTCTACGATTCTACGTTTACCATACCATATTCACTTAGTTGAAAGTTCTCACATCATGATTTTGTGTATTTCGTTTTTGTTCTTAATCGTGAAATATTAGGAGTTTATAGTAGCTCTAATGTTGAAATAGCTAGGTCTATTAAAAAAAATGTTTTGGTATTATTATTGTCATAGTACCTACAAGTCGTACGTTGTGAAGGCGGAGTGAACGGGAATGAAGATGGTTACCTATTCGTTACAAGGTAGTTTAATCCCTATGATCGTGTAGGAGAGGTTTCCAATAACTAGGTTCCTGTGTTGTTAATGTTATGATAAAATATATTGGTAGCGAAGTCACCTCTTAATGTGAAAGGTTTGATTACTCGTACTCAGTCTTGACCGCACCTCATGTGTTGTAGCACATGTGGCGATGGGTCAGCACAGAATCTTTGGTGCGATTCGGATCTGTGTTTGTGCCCAGATAACTGATAGTGTGACCAAAGGACGTTCACTTTGTAGTTTATGTGCGTGTGATCAAGGGACTGAATCATATCGCAATGTTACGTTGACTTTTATGAATTCGAGTATGCGGAGCTTATTCATTATGGTTTAGTGTTGGTAAAAAAAAGTGTCTATTTGTTACTATTGACTTGGATTAACTTGTTGATCGGACCAGTCCTTATCGGTTATTAATTTCCAAACTTTGATAACTTATCCGATTAGGTAGGTCGAGGTCATAAGTCCCTATTTACAATGGTGAATGGTAGATCTGGTTGGAATGAAAGCTGGCCCTAGCTTAGTTGTGATAGGGCTAGGATGAGACTAAAATGATGATAATTTGGATAACAGAGTGGAGTTCTTAGTATGTGTGGCTTAACTGACCAACCCAGTGGTTATTACGAAGTCGTAGCTCATAGAAATCGGTATTTGCCACTTAAGTTATGTAAATTAGACTTCAAGTACATAAGACCACTCAGAAGAATTGTAGAGTTATTTGATGATTATCGTTATCTTTTGAAATTTTTAACTGGAAATAGAACCTATAAGTACGCACAATATTGCTTACGAAAGATGCTTCTTAGCAATGTTCCCTGTTTAATTAGATTTGTCTGATGTAGAAGACGTTGTGAAAGGTACTTCCACCGAGTAGAATAGTTTGATATGCACCGAACAGCACTTGTACATCAACCGAAGTATTGAGCTATTTTGTCAGACGCTGGATGGAGGTTGTCTTGAAGGGTGGATTGACTATTGGACGCTACATAGAGGTTGTTCTGAGTCTGATTTATTGTAAGTAGTAAAGAAAGCTCTTTGAGCCGTATAAGAGCATTGCTTTAGAATCGTAAGTTTGTTTTTTTATGTTTGATGCTGTTCGACAGATAAATTTTATGCGTACCGTTTATAGAGACAAAGAGTTTGTTTGGTTGCCGGATGGAGGCAAGGCTCCGATAGTGTTACTCAATGTTACGGTTTGATCGATGAATCATTAAAATGTTACCAAGTGTTGTGCTTTCTTTGTTGATAGGTAAAAGGCGATGCCAGCGGGTCATGTACTAGTCGATGTTGATAAGGATTTTGATGATGATGAGCAAGCTTAAGTTGTGGTAGAGGGTCGAGAAAGGGACTCTAACGGCCGTATTGTGTTCGACTGTACCAGTAGCCATTACGTAGTCGTAGCCCGGTAGAAATCAGTGTCTCTTGAGGAATCTCAAGTAGTCCTTGGGTTCGCGGAGCGCGTTTGGCTCTGGGGGAGGTCGGGGTCTGGAGAGACCGTAGTAGTCAGTCAGTGGTTGATGCAGACGGGCGATCCGCTTGTTGGATATGCGAAGTTTTGATCCATGCGCTGGAGGTGTGAGAACAATGCGATTGCTGGTCGGCTAGAGGACCGTGGCGTTGGAGGTTTTACTCGGGGGTTTCTGTAGACTTGGCAGTTTATGTTGTAGTAGAGTTTTAAAGGTTGATTCGAACGACTATGGTACATGACCCAGGGTAATGATTGTTGTATTTCCGATTATTCCCGATTTCACCATGTTTAATTTAACTAAAGATTAAGATTTGATTATGTTTACTCGTGAGGTTCTAAGGACTTGGTTCCGATAAAATTCGTGGTTAATGTGTGTGGCTAAGTTACACGACTCTGGTTAGTGATTTTCGTTTATTATGTTAATTTGATTAGAAAAGTATCCTAAGGTTGAGTTCCGAGCGAATAAGACTTATCTAGTGAAGGTTTAGAAGTAGAGGATGCAGATAAATCCCATGTGCTAGTTTTCATTCGATAATTCACGAAGTATGGCTATGTCCTGAAAGCCCTAAACTCTAATCGAACTTACAAGTACACGATAGCATAAAAAAGATGCCTCAAAGGGAAGTTCCTTCGGAATTAAACATGTGTGATTGTAAATCCGATGTTGAGGATATTGGCGAAGGCACTTATGCGACCACATAGACGCATACCATGGCCATTAGCCTGTTTGCTATGTGACACCGATCTGTGTGACAACCGGTCTGTGTGACAACCGGTCTGTGTGACAACCGGTCTGTGTGACAACCGGTCTGTGTGACAAGCGGTCTGTGTGACAACCGGTCTGTGTGACAAATCTGTGTGACAAAAATGTACAACTATTTTGGGTGCTGTTTGTTAAAAAACAGAGGCCAGAATGGCCCAGCTTGAGTATACTACTTACCGTAATTTTGTTCTCTGCAGATAGTTCCGATAACGAGACACACGAGGACGTGTGAAGGAGCAGGACGGCCGTCACGGCGTGTTCACATTATTTTGCGTATTTTTGTGTTTATTTTGATTTGTGATTTTGTGAATGATCTTCATTGAGAGGAAGATACACTTGATTCTCACCAATAAATTAAAGAAGTTTTCTTAAATAATTCGGTCAGGTGAGGCCGAGCGGAATTATTGCCGTTTGATTTTTATTGTTCGAAAGACAAGGAGGTTTCTGTGGGCCTGATGCTAGGCCTAATGCTGGACCGTGTTACTGAACCTGAGAGCCTGAACTAGATGGCGCACTTGGATAGCTGATCTAAAATGGTTGATTGTCGATGAAGAAGATCTGAAAGAAGACCATGAACGAAGACTGAAGATTTGATGACTTTGCGTGAAGACACAATCACGCGAGGACGCGTGAATCATCAGAATGGCCGTGTCGGAGAATAATTCATTTAGAAAATAAAGGAGGGTAGTCGTCAAGATGAATCAACGTACTCGACGTTATAAAAACAGTTGTAATTCGACGGAGCGGGGCATTCCATATCGAACAGCCGAAGAAGTCTGACCTTTTATATCTGACTAGCTTATCCTTATTTCCTGAACTTGTGTAAATTGTTATATTGTGATATATTGTGAACTAGCTTCTGTAACTAACGACTAACCCAAATACAAGTACTCTCAGTGGTGGAGAGTCTATGTTTGTTTTATTTACGAAATACCCGCTTTACCTTCTGATAAGTAGACACTCGTCTAAACTGTAATGCTATACTCAATTCTATCAAATTCTATAAACGGTGTGTGTCTGCGACATATAGATAAAATAAACTTATATATGAATATTTAGGTAAATTTTTTTTTTGCTGTCGTGTTTTTGATTTTTTGATTTTATTTTAGACTTTTTAGTGTATCGTGATAGCACGAGGTCCGACACAAACATGGCCCATTTTTACGGTATCAAAGATAAAGATAATTTTATATGTGAAAACGTGAGTGTACATTACAATTAGAAGTTGTTATGTAAGATGTTAGGTTGGTTTATTAATTGGCCTTACATGTTTTGCCACGGTGTGGCATACAAAATGAAACTTAAAAAAAAAAATTAGGCAAATAAATTAAAATAATAACATTTCACTAACTTCAGCATATTGCCTACAATCATATCTACATAACAGTCCAAGATACTACCTAGTCTTGCCATAAATATTGTCACGGAGATTTTTTTTTTTATTGCAAATAATGTTTATTAGTTACTTTTACAGTGTGTTAGTTTAATACATAAATATAAAACAATTTAAAATATAAAAAGCTTATTCGAAGTGGTCTCCATTGGCTGCAATAGTCCTTTAAACGTTGAGGCCAGTTATCAATAGAAGCACGCACTCTTTCCATGGGAAAATTCTTCACTGCCAATCGTATGGATTGTTTTAGGGACTCCAAATTATCATGGCGTTTAGAGCAAGCTGTACTCTCTAAAACTGACCATAAATCATAATCCAGCGGATTAAGATCGGGACTAGACGACGACCAGTCTTCAGCTCTGATGAAGTCCGAAACGTTCACTTCCAACTAAGACTGCGTGGACCAAGCTTTATGACCCGGCGCCGAGTCTTGTTGGAAGGACCATACTTGGTTATTGAACATGGTGTTGTTAAGGGGCTTAACTACCTTCTCAAGAATGGTATCTTGATACACTTGTGCCGATGTTTTGATACCTTTTTCACAAAAATATGGCTCAGTCACTCCTTCATAGCTAACACCCCACCAAACCATCACTGAAGTCGGATAATGCCCACGTTGCACTCTGTCGACTAATTGGGAAGCTTCCTTAGAGCTTTGAGCATAAATACGGTCATTTTGTTTTTTGTTAAAATGTTGCTCAATTGTAAAGATTTTCTCATCCGTAAACAAAATTTTTCTGTGACCTCCCTTTGCGTACCACTTCTGTAGTTCTTTCGATTTTACCACCTTATTCTTTTTTAAATTATCAGTTAAAAAATGACCAGTGCGTCTCTTATAGGTTGCAAGTCCTAAGTCATCTTTTAAAATACGCGACATGGTTCTGCGTGCTATCTTCATCTCCCGAGATAAAATCTTTTGCTTTCGGACAGGATTTCTTCGAATTCTTTCCCTTACTGCATTGACCACCTTTTTCGTACGAACACCACGTGGACGGCCAGATCTTTTTCTGTCACAAACAGAGGAGGTCTCATTGTACCTATTAATAGCCCGGTATACAAACATTTGACTAATACCAAGCGTATGGAGAGTTTTAAAAATTGCATTTGGCTCCATACCAACTTTGTGTAATGCAATCACAGCGATCCGGTTCTCTTTATCACCCCACTCCATTTTAATATCGCAAAATATTGTACAATGTATTGGCGCCAAAATTAGAAAACCCAATGAACAATCGTGTAAAAATGACAGATTCCAAATTCAAATGTAATATCTTTCTTGTTTTTAGTTGTAACAGTATTTATGGCCAGACTAGATATAACCCTTCCTTGACAGTCGGGTAAAAATGCTGGTATAGGCTGGATTTTAACCCGATGTTTTTTGTAAATTAATTTATGTTCAGTTTTTAAGAACTTGCCACATTTTTCCAAAGTTTTTTTTATTCTATAGACGTTGCTAGCTCCGAAATTTTCGTTCTGGAATTTTCCATCGCTGTCTTCATCATAAGCCGTTTTTGTCTTCTTTAATACCTACACTGATAAAATTTTGATGAAAGAAACTGATAATAACATTATTAAACTCCGTTTTCCCACATCCTAATTGCTGAATTTAACACTTTGTTGTTTTCTGCTTATTACTGTAGGTAATTGAATAAGTCTAGCACGTTATTAATCGTCTAGGAGCGACGTCGTACCAATTATTCGTGGCCGG
Organism: Amphipyra berbera; assembly: GCA_910594945.2. NCBI lineage: Eukaryota > Metazoa > Arthropoda > Insecta > Lepidoptera > Noctuidae > Amphipyra > Amphipyra berbera. The sequence goes on along the minus strand of OU343122.1, from coordinate 7,161,885 downwards.
CGACTCGCCGGCCACGAATAAATTTGCAAACCTCAATAAGTTTGCAAATTTGCAGATCATGTATAGCTACAGAAATAGTCACATGATATCTAAAAACGAATATTTACGATATGCTGGAATATAAGGCCAGCCGTGATTCTCTAAGCATAATATTAGTTAATTGGCGAACTCACTTAGACGATGGATCACAGTATCCTTCTCTGGGCAGATTGCAAAATACTGAAACTGTCAATCTATTGCATCTTATCTTGAATCGAGATTCATGACTGAGTATCATTTTAGAATACGAGCCTAAAGTCACCTAGTCGAGAAAAGTTGTTCCTAGTAACATATTTAATACGAGCGACCGGCCCCGGATTCGCACGGGTGCATATAGATACTAATGTGGGGCATATAAACCTTCCTCTTGAATCACAATCTATTGCTGAAAACTGCATTAAAATTCGTTGAGTAGTTTAAAAGATCTAAGCGTACAGACAGCGGGAGCGACTTTGTTTTATACTATGTAAAGATGAGACTAGGAACAAGCGTGTCTGCAGTCTGGGAGATGCCTGGAGTAGTCCAGATCACATTGAATGTGATTAAAATAAATATACTCTTGGGCAGTGTTGATGTTCGCCACACAACACGCCAGTGGATTACAGCTTATCTTTGGCCCTGTGGCGAAAATCCAGCTGCAGTATGTTATACCAATGTATGTCGGACCTGCGATGGAAAACGCCCCTTTCGGAGGGAAGGGGATTAGTATAGATTACTCCTCTCACTCTGAGAAGAGCCCCGTGCCCAACAGTGGGCTAGTTATGTTTTTTTTTTTTCTCGCTCGATAGCATCGCATGTTTTTTTATGTTCCTACTACTACCCACTACTACTACTACTACTACTTCATTCATTGTTCCAGGAAAATTCTCCGCTGGGTTTTGCCTTTATGTCGTCGCACTGTGCGCCATAGAGAGAGTACGAAGGCGCATCTAGTTCTTGTTATTCACAAACTACGAATCTGATTTCTCAGATTGGGCAACTTGTTAGTTAAAAAGTGGTACATACCGAATCCTGAACTTGTGTTCTTCCGTATGCAAGAGCTCAGCAATTATATTACGACTAGAGATCCTGCTTTATTGAAAAAGTAAGACACTTTCAATATGTTTCGACTCTTGTAATATTTTTTGGGATATGTATTAATGAACTTTAAAAATAATGGTTCCCACTTTAAAAGGCTCTAGTTTTAAAATTAATGGTATGCGCTTTAATTTGAATACTCCAAGTTTAAAAATAATTGCTTGCACTCAAAGAGAGTATTGAATGTCTTTGCTTGCACTATAGTTATAATATTTCTAACTTCAAAGTCGATAAGACATAAATAATGACAAACCGATAGCTGAAAGGTAGGTTAGGTTATGTTAGAACTGTGACCACTCAATGACCAGAAATGGTCAGAAACGATTTGCCGATCACTAACCACGATTCCATTAATTGGTGCGTTAAAAAAAGTGGTTTTTGATTGATTATAGTGCTAACCATTATTTGTAAAGTTAGACGTATTAAAATTAAAGGGCAAATATTATTCTGTTGTGGAAAGTACTATTTTTGAAGTGTCTTAAAATATTTTGTTGTTATTTTTATTAATTTTAAGGTGCTTTTAAATACATCCCATATTTTTTTGAGTACGGTACTTTATTTATTCTTATGGTACTCCAACGACTTATTCACTAATACCTAAGCACATAGAATTAAATAACATAGAAGACAAAGTGAATTTGTCAGTTACAGGAGTACACAGCAATTACATATAGATTTACAAGTTAATTAAGTACATGCAATGAAAACCTATACAATCCAATTAAAAAATAATTAAAAATAGATGATATAAACATATTGGAATAATTGATTTGGTGAATAATAGTTATTAAATTGATTAATTATTTAAATTAAATAGATACTTATTGTATTTCGATATAGAAAAATATAAAATAAATAGATTTAGGTATATTTGTAATAGTATAACGCTATGAAAAAAATATAATTTACAAGATGGTACTACTGAATTACTTGATTTCAAGTCTAAAATGGAAAACACAATTTAAAAAAAAAACAATTTCAGAGCGGTTTAACGTCAGCAGTATCACCCTGGTTGGTGTAAGAATAAGTTCGCGGAGCTGAATACTGGGTGGGTGGAGAAACTGGAAACGAAAGGACCGCTAGTGATGGCTGGTGATGTGAGGATCGAAGCCACGTCTGTGTGCGGGGGAGAGGTGATCGCGAGGGCCTGCATCGTCAAAGATCTCTCAGAGGTGCCTTTTCGCTTTATTTCTAATTTTGTTCCTATTCTGAAATGGCCCCTTCCCGTACCTCTGGGTAACTTAATCCACCGTTATTCGTGGATGGGGCACCTGAGATTTCAAGCAACAAAATAATTTCGAAGCTGCTGTTTTATGATGTGATTTTCCTTAAACAGATCAGTGATTTGCGTCGGGGAGACGTCCTGATAACACACGCGACAGACATCGGCTGGTCGCCATACTTCCCGCTCTTGACAGGCATCGTCACCGCGAGCTCGGTGGACTTATATCCCATGGTTTGTAATTGATGCAATACTGCAGCAATTTTCTGGTTGTACTTTTATTTTCTTTTTTTGTTCTATTAATAGTAGGTAGTAAAAAACACATGTACTGACCATTCAGGAGCAGTTTCGTTTCCCCTACAGTTCTACCACCTCTCATTATGTTTCTTCTTGTTCAGGTGCTGTGATAGCTCGAGAATATGGTTTGCCGTGCATCGTAGGAACCGCATATGCTACAGATGTATTCAAAACCGGAGATTTAGTGAGATTATCAGGGACAAAGGGAATTGTGGAAAAGGTGGAGGTGGAAGAAGAAAAACAAGAAGAAAATTAATAAAAATCTAAAATCTGTTTACATTCAGGGATCAAACAATGATGTATTAAACTATAACTTTTAAGTGAAATAAATAAATACAATATTAAAATAATTGTCGGTGGTCCACAATAGAGATAGGTAGATCAAACAAACACTTATCGAGAATTTGATGCTTGTTGAGAGTGTTGAGACTTTGAGACACGACTATCTCGATATAAGGACACCAGCACTTAGAATTATTATTAAAACAATTATAACTTTAGATTTATTTGTTCACTATGTACCTAACTCTTTACATATTTATACACATATACATATTTATAGGTACCTAGTTACGTATAAATAAAAAATCATAGTGTTATCGTTACTTGTTGTTTTATACGTGTGAAATATACCTAGATTAGAAATTTTGTTATCTGTTTTATTTTCTAAATGATTTTAAATTCAACGTTACTTAAAATTATTTTACTCTTCAGTTCGGGTGTACTCCGGCTGAGCCCTTAACCGGACCCTACTAGGGGGGAACCGCCGGAACACTACGCCTCTCAACCAAAATTCCTATGGTGAAGGTTGACAGATGTTTAGTAGGCATTGTCACCAGAAAGGAATTGAAGTCCATTTGTGACGTGAGTCCAACCGCTCGACCCACAGAGTGAACTTTGCCTTGATGCAGATGTACTGTACAATCCTTGATGCAGATGTACTGTACAATCCTCTCGATCTTTGTACAGTAAGACCTATGTTTTAGGATCTACCTATTCAAATTGTAAACGGTTTACGAGTTGACCATAATATTTCATAACACCTGCAAGGGCTTATCTACGTCAATTTATTAATTAAGTAAGTACTCATATCATGGTGACACAATCATGTATTTTGTATTGCAATGTAAGATAGCCGGATTAATTAACATCAGTGTCGTCTTTTTTCAACGTAACACCTGTTGATTATTATTTGTTACCTAGCAGTGAATAATCACTGTTACTGATAAATTATTATGATATCAGTGAGTACGGCTAGTGCCGTGCATTTCGGGTTTGACTGTCTCGAGTCTCGACACTCTCGACACGCGCTCGTCCTCTCGCGCTCACTCGATCGTCTAATCTGGTTGACATTGAACGTTGATCGAGCAGCGACATAATTTGTTTATTTACTAATGTAATCGTGCAGTAGTGTAACAAAAATGGATATATACGATGTTTTACTCCAGTCCGGTTTAATAACCGGGGCTTTAGTGTTGTACTTGGTATTTTTTAAGAAACAAACACCAAATAAAGGGATCTATAGAGAAGTAGGTAAGTAGTACAAAATTTTATTACAATACAATACAATACTCTTTATTGTACACAAAACAAACAAGAAACATTACTATAAAAATAGAGATGTACAATGGGCGGTCTTATCGCACTAGGCGATTTCTTCCAGACAACCTTTGGATGGACATGAAGTGCAAGAAAAAAAAGAGAGAGGTAGTTCACAGTGTAACAATTAATTAGGAGACATTAAATTATGTACGTTAAATAAACCTAAAAACACAAATAAATAAATATTATAATTATACAATAAATATGAAATAAATATATATATATAAATATATATAGTGTAATGTGTATGTAATACATAATTTAAACAGACAATAAATAACTATACATAAAGATGCAAAATTAACTATATTGATAGGTAGTGATCCTTGACGAGTCTTTTGAAAGTGACCAAGGATTGCGCATTTCTAACTGTAACTGGCAAAGCATTCCAAAGCCGAACAGCCTGAACTGTGAATGATTTACCAAAGAAGTTGGTAGAATGCATTATATGGGTACCACAGACTACTAAGAAAACTAACGTTATGGGTAGGTACCTAAGTACCTATGTGGCTGATTAGGACGATTTAAAATTAAATGATTAGTTAATTACATAGTTCTAAGTACATAAAATTATCGAACCGAGCGACGATCACAATAATATGTCGTGCACGAAAACATCACAGTAATGAGCGATTAGTTTTGATTAGATAAACTTAGCTGCCGGATTCTGTAAATAATAACAGATAATACATAGAGGTATTTGGTAATTTAATAAAGCAGATAATTCGTTAGAAGCAATTTTTGAACAAATATTATGACTTCTAAAAATTGGGCCGGATCGCAAGCCGCACTGATCGTTACTATTATAAATGCAAAAGTATGTCTGTCTGTTACCTCATCACGATCAAACTACGACACGTTTGGTGCAGTGGCTAAGCAATTGGCTTCTGCGCTGCGGGTCGTGGGTTCGATTCCCACACGGAACAAAAATTTGTAAGGCCTACAGATAGTTGTTCCGGGTCTGGATGTTTGTGCATGTGAAGATTTGTGTCTGTAAACGCACCCACGATACAGGAGAAATCCTAGTGTGGGGCAAAGTTTTTGTAAAAAAAAAAAAAAAAACTACTGAACCGATTTTGATGAAACTTGGTACAGAGCTAGTTTGGAACTCTGAGAAGGAATAGGCAACTTTTATCGAGATAAACCGACATCTACGCAGGTGAAACTACGAGCGACCTCTAGTATTACAGGTATATGCGAAAGTAAGCCTGCCCGTCTGTCTGTTTCTTACTTCTTCTCCACTAAAATATTGAACCAATTTGGATGAAACTTGGCAATTTGGCAGACAGTCTGACACCCGGAGAAGGATACAGGATATCAGGATACTGTAGGCTAGGGAAGATCGCTCTTCATTATTCCACATTAGTGCCTTTACACTGCAGTGTACGGCGATAGAAAAAAATATTTTTCTTTCTATACTACCTCTTTTTACTGGGACCTCTGGGGCTCAAGAAAAAAAAAGGGATGCAGGATTGTTTAGGATATTAAGTGTGACTAATACCAATAGGAGTAGTTTTTGCTACATCAGAGTTGTTATTTTATTTATTTATTTGAATGAGGCATTACGGCCCATTTAACATACTATAATAAATAGTATCCCCCGAACGGTTGGGCTGGGGTGTATAGCAACACCCTCATTTCGTCGTTATGTTTAAGCACCACGTAATAGGGGAAGAGCCTATTGCCATCAACTGGGCACAAATCCGAATTCCAGGCTATCACTGAGGAATTCAACACGGAAAAACTCAATAACACTGCCCGACCTGGGGATCGAACCAAGGACCTCACGATCAGCGGTTGCGCTTGCATCCACTAGACCAACGGGGCAGTTACTATAATAAAATGCAATATAAAACTTATACAAATAACATTGAAATGTTAGGTATAAATAAACAATAAATAAACGATAAAACTAAAACACTATTAAACCGCCGGAACACTACAGTTCTCGGCCAAAATTCCTCCTTAGTGAAGGTTGACAGATGTTCAGTCGGCACTCACACCATAAAAGAGTTGAAGTTCACATTCTGATGAGAGTCTAACCGCTCGACCCTCAGAGTGAGCTTGGCCTTGATGCGGATGTACTAGAGTACATCTGCATCAAGGCTTAAGGCAAAGGTCAAAGGTCGAGGGCATTGTAGACAATGCCCTCGACCTTTGTAGAGCTATTTTAGAGTTTTGTGGGCTCACTCTAAGATTTTTAGGGCCTGTTTTCCTTTTCTGAAGTATTGACAATACCTACCTGCTTTAAAATCTATTGTATATGGAATGCAATTTTAATTTTGAATTAAAAAAAATGCTCCGAATAGAGAACTTCCTCCTTTTTTGAAGAAAGCTTTAAAAATAGAAAACTTTATTCTGTTTGGAATTAGGCTGGAATTATCCGCTGCGACTGTTATTCGCGCGCTATGCCGTGCGCCGCTGGAAGTCCCAGCTGAAGCCGACACGGCTGGATGAGCTGCCTCGTCCGGACCAGTACACGGGTTGGGACAGCTTCGCTGTCCGGGCCTGCGCCCCCGACGGCTCCACGCTGCTGCTGTCCATACGCAAGTTGTGTGGTAGACAGCCGCTCGCCGAAATAGTCGTGCACGTAAAGCTACCTGATGGAACTACCTACAAATTACCACGTAAGTTAGGATTTTAGTCATTTATATCTGAGGTGGCGCGCAATTCTCAATTCAAAGAAGTAGTTAATATTTTAATAGTTGTTTCCAGTAAATTGTAAATATAAAAGATATACAACAGAATCTTGTAGGGGTGAATCTATCATTACAGTTATAGCTAATATCGGTATGTCAGGATTGGGATCATGGTAAATAAAGTACCTAAATGAAACCAACATAGACTCTCCACCACTGAGAGTGCTTTTAATTAGGTGAGTGATTAGTTACAGAGTTACAGTGCTAGTTCACAATATAATAAATAACACAAGATCAGAAAATGAGGACAAGCAACCTAGATATAAAAGGCCAGATCGATGCAGCAAAGGATTTCATGTCGAACAGCTGAAGAAGTCTGACTTCTTCAGCTGTTCGACATGAAATCCTTTGCTCCGTCGAATGACCAGTATTTTTATAATTTCGGGTACGTTGATTCATCTTGACGATTACCCTCCTTTATCAACATTGTCCAGTGTTACCAGCTACCGATAACATAAACAAATAGTAACCATTTTAATTTAGGTACATTATTATTTATTGCCGTTACTTGAGCACGTTATGTTATTCGACTTGGTGCCGCACTACCATCCCCCAGATTACGTACCGACATCAACGTTTACTGATACAATGATGTAACGTGAAGTGCATTTTTTATTATAGCTACGCCCGTACAACTTTACAATTTATCTAAGTACCTATACTTGTGGTAGCAAAGGTTTTAAGTCAATATTTTAATGGTTCTTAAGTTTCCCACAACTTAGTCTATGTTCGTTCTGCCTGGTCTTTTCCCAACTATGTTAGGGTCAGCTTCCAGTCTAACCAGATGCGGCTGAATACCAGTATTTTAAACAGAGCGACTGTCTTCAACCCAGTTACAGAGCAATGCCGATACCCTAAGGTTAGACCGGTGATTAGACTTTCGGGCTTCTGACTACCCGTAACGACTGTTATAGGTATTCGTATGACACGCGGGACTGACAATTTAACGTGATCTCCGAGGCAAGGCGGAGAATTATCGATGTGTAACGAACGGTCACCCATCCACAGACTGACCGCAGCAAGCGCAGCTGAACCTCGCAAATTATGATCCGCGCGGTTGTTAATTAGCCATGAGCCAGTCCACTACTTATTCTATGGCATCTATCTAATTCTACTTCCAGAGCATCCAGATCCGGCTGTATGCGCATGGGAAAATGTCGAGGGTGGTTGGAGCGCCAATGGCCTGAAGATCCAGGTTCTAGAAGACCAGGCGCGGTACAGATTCTTGTACAACGGGCTCTTGACAAGAGTTGAAGATGGTGTCACTCAGCATGCAAGACTTAACTTCGTGTAAGTGATGATTGTAATTTCCAATCGAAAGTCGATATTTAGGATAATTTCGAATAAGATGCCTAATGGGCGATTCCTATGATTTACCGAGCGTTATTGGTTAAAATAAAGGCTGTTGTATCTTTACCAATAGCTAAGCATAGCTTAGCACAGTAGACCTTCCTATACCTACGTTAACTGCTATCACAGGTAAAGAAGGAGCCTTAGTGCTAGGCCAGAGTGGCAGCGCGGTGCGGGGAGCGGCGCGGGTGCGGGAACGCGCGCGATTTGCCTGTCCGCAGTGGAGCGTGGCTTCGTTCTGAGCGTTGTCGTGTCCAGTGTTTGTCAAAATATAATATGGATGAAGAAGACTTATTTTTACTGGAATATTCTTTCTAAAAAACGATGTTTCGACATCCACAGTGCAGATCGTGCTTGAATAGCACTTATTACTTCTTCAACATTTAATTTTGAAGACGCTATCTCAACAACGCCCGTGGTCAGCTCGAACTAGTTTGAAATCCCCCGCTCCCGCGCGGGTTGTCGCTTGCCGCCCGCGCTCTCACTGCGGTCACTTGTATGAACGACCTATGGCGTGAGCTACCCGCGCGCTCCCCGCGCCAAGTAGCCCGCGCCGCTTCCCGCGCCCGCGTGCCCACTATGGACACTCAAATGAAGTTCTTCTGTTTGAACTCGCCGCACCGCACCCGCGTTTGCAGTCTGGCCAAAGGCTTAGAGGAACTGCGAAATCTTCGTACTAGTATAAAGCCTATTATGGAGTAAAGAGACACTATATCAAGATCACGACAGTGTTTTGGTGTCGTTTGCTGGGAGTACAAAATAGTTTCCAATCGGAGTAACTTTACAAAACTAACAATGACAAAAATACGGCTTAACCCTTTATCGGGCAGAAGGTTTTAAGAAAAGAAAATAATAAACAATTTGCCATTTGCTTATAAATAATAAAAAAATAGTTTGTATTTTATGTAGTTGCCTCTTTGTTTTTATTTTCTATTACAGAAAATAGTTATAAATAATAATATTGCTAGGTTTAAAAATAAAAATGCTAAAACGAGGCTTTCGCGACATCTTCCAAAAGATTTGGTGGGAAAATCATATTCCCTTTCCCTTCTAAAGGGTTCGTTAAAAATAAATATTACAGATTTAGACCTGACCACTCATTTGAAGAGGGTGAAAGAACTTCTTTACGACCAAGATAATCTTATACAAGATTTGAAAAGCTTAATGAAAATAATAATAAAAAATGAAATTAAGTATCAAGACTTGGCACACGAGGTTGTCGACATGTGGGAGATTGACTCAGCAGTCATTGTGCCAATAGTCGTTACGGCCAATGGCTTAATAGCCAAGAGCCTCGACCAACATCTGACGAGGCTCTCGTTGGGCAGCTGGGTCAAGAGCCTGATACAGAAAGCGGTACTTCTGGACACGGAACGTATTGTCAGGAAGTTCCTCTCTCTGAGGCCCTGACCACCGGTAGCTTGGACCCTGTTCCCGATGCCGGTGGGCTACTATTTTTTTATATTTTTAAATGTTTTTTTATATGTTTTATAGAAATATTTAAAAATGTAAATAATATGTGTATATAAATGAATAAACGGATAATAATAATAAAATAAGCTTAGGAATCTATGTATTTATTTAAATGTTCAGTTTGGCAATAAATAAATGCTACCATTGGTAAGCAAAACGATTCGTTTTTGGTCATAGGAACTGGGCATTAATAAACCAAAAGTGTTGTTGGTTTATTAGGAAGGTCTTCTCGAAAGTTTCTATCTACACTCTCCCGAGTTTTTGGGTTCAGATTCAGATAATTATTTCACCTAGTTTTTCAACCTTAACTTCTGAATGTTGAGAACATTTGGCTGTGATAATAAACACATAAAGGCAAAAGTTGGAAGACAGACTTCTATTAGCTCACAAAGTAATTTTTAGCTAGTTTGTCACATTTTTAACAGTCAGGTACATTGTATATTTTCAGTTGGGCATCAGTTACTAAAGCGGTCCGCTACCCCGACGATTGGAGCAACAAGCTGGCAGCGGAGGTGTTAGCTCTTGAATCATGGCGTGATAACCAGTGGCCATATATGCTGTAAGTTAATGAGACTACACATAATTACTGTGGTGTACTGGACCAGATATCTGAAGAAAATGAAACGACATTAGCATTTACAATGCCAACCTTTGCCTGATTAGAAAACGGAGATAAGATTGTTAGGATGAATCGATATGCAACCATCACAAAATAACACAACATCACGCCTTGTATTCCCCAAAGGGTTTGGCAAAGGTGTTTTAGTACACCCTCGTTTTGCTAGTTATGTTTGAGTTCCATGAAATAGGGGGCGAGGCTATTGCCATTAACCGGGCACAAATCAAGACTCCAGGCTGCTACTGAGAAAATCGTAATGCGAAAACCCAATAACACTTTGCCCGACCTGGGGATCGAACCCAGGATCCCATGCTCAGCAGTCTTGCTTGCGACCACTAGACACAGTCAAAGCAAAAATAATATAAACTATTTTTTTTATAGAGGCAAATGGGAAGAGGGTGGCTGGCTTCAATGGGGAGCTGCACAGGGTCGTTTCCAGTCGTTTGATGAGGAAGGAGCTGTGGACAAGAGTGTGTACCTGCGCACTCGGGGGGTGAAGGAGAGGAGATGGGCGCCCCACGCGTATGAGGGCCTGAGACGATCCATCACGATAACCGCGGCGGCAAAGGACGGCACTGCTGTGCAACTCCGATGCTTGTCCTATAAGAATGTATTGACCCAGTGAGTATTCTTGCTGTTTTTATTAATATTGATGTGAAACATCTAATACAGCGGTACGGATGTGAGAGCGGCTGTTGCGTGGTGACGCTCGCGGTGGCAGATATACTGTAGATCTTCGTAACTCATCGGGTCTCTTCGGTTTAATTCGGCCAGTTTCTTTTTTACAAAATGATTTTCTATTGTTACTTTTGCCAGGTGATCCGTGACAGCTTCATTGTTTTAGCTAAAATATTGCGTAGGGTCAACTAAAGTTCATAAGCAAAGAAAATCTTAGAAGAGATTTGTTCAGTGTTTATGTCGATGACGATTTTCTGTGCGGCTTTGCATGCAAGTTCTACAACGTGTTACATAATTCCCCATGAAAAATGTAAATAATCAAGTAAGTAGGTAGTCTTTTGTGGTTGTTGTTATTTACCTCTCAGAGAAAATTATGTAAGAATGTAAATAATTTTCCGGGTAGTCTACTCTTAAGTTTAATGTTTTCAGCGTTGCGTTTCAATGATGTTTTTTTTGTTTTCTCCAAACTTTCTTTTTTGTGTCATACTACGGTTTTCAGACATTGCCAATAGACTCTTTACAAGAGACCTTTTAACCTCCTTTCGGCTTTAGGGGTATTTTTGTAACACGTTGTAGGTATATAACAAAAGCATCTAATTCCAGGTTAATATCTCGTTGATTTTGAAAGATCAGATATTTTATTTTAAATTACGAGATGATTTAGCTTATTTAGTCCATTACTGTCACATTGTTGGACATGAGCCTCTTCCCAGGACGAGAACGGCTTTAACCTTAATTCACTATACTTGCCTGGTGCGGGTTCGCGGACTAAACAAAACATCAAAAAAAATTTAATTTAAAAAAATTGGGCCCTCATCACTGAGCAGGTTTCTTCACGGGGTTCACCTTCGCGGTGATAGTCAAATTCTGATGCCTACGTGAATTCGAAAAGTCTGAGGTGCGGACTGGGATCGTATTCAGACCCTCCTGTGTAGAAGGCAAGCCTTCAACCGCTTGGCTATAAATTATATCATCACGCCTGTATTCCCCGAAGGGTTAGGCAGAGGTGTATAGTAACACCCTCATTTCGCCGTTATGTTTAAGTCCCATGTAATACGGGGCGAGCCTATTGCTATCAACCGGACACGAATCCAACTCCGGGCTGTTACTGAGGATTCCACACGGAAAAACCCAATAACACTTTGTCCGACCTGGGGAACGAACCCAGGACCTCTAGATCAGTAGTCGCGCTGGGCACCACTAGACCAACGAGGTAGGCTATATCACTACTAAATGCTTTACTTATTCTTATTTCAGTTGCATATCCGGATGCGTCAGATTCCCAGACTTTACAACGAGGAGTATAACCTACACCGATGTGGTGATGTCGGATTTCTGCGAGAGGCCTGACGGAATACCCGATATTTACACTATGAATGTGAGCAGTAAGTAATAAAGTTATATTCTAACTGTGTGTTATTTAATTTAAGTAGTTTAATTAGTCTTAATTGTGTGTTGACTTCACGGAAATCTAAATAGTTTTTAGATTTCTATTGATTCGTTCATTCGTAACAACGTTCAAAATATGTATAACTAGCACTTAGCCCGCGACTTTGTCCGCGTGAATTTTCATATAAACTTCCATCTCCTATTTTACCCCCTTAGGGGTAGAATTTCCAAAAATCCTTACTTAGTGGATACCTACGTCACTAAAGGAACCTACTGTCCAAATTTCATATTTCCAGCTTCAGTGGTTTAGGCTCTGCGTTGATGAATCAGTCAGTCAGTCAGGAAAAGTAATTACCTATATAAGATAGATAAATAATTATATAATTAAAGTTAATAGACTCGTCATCCCTCATCATACCGGGATCGTTATACATTTGATCTGATATTTTATTCATAATTATTGTCTAACAAGTCTTAAAGCAGAATTTTGATATTTCAGCTGACAACTGTGACCTGAAGTTGGTGTTAAGAATCAACGCGGACGGCGGCAAGCTATTCAGCGGAGTTCCTTACCAACAAGAAGTCGTGTATCGCACCATGGAAGTTGACATCAACTGTGAGCCGGGCACTGGAATTCTAGAACTTGGATATGAACCATCAGGTAATGAATACTTTTTATTTCACAGCGGTTTGCTAAGAGCTCTGCCTCATTAGTGCGTTGCGTTACGTCGTCGCAGCGTCAATGCTGCGTCGTTTTCCATACATTTTAAATGACATTGCGTCGTCGCACGCGACGTTTCAACAATTCAAGATCATTCAAGGATCGGCGGACGAGAGACAAAGCGGGGGGAGGGTGATGCGCTGCGCTGTCGGAGCTCCGGTGCGATGACGGACAGTGTTCCACTGCTAGAGGTGCGTTTGTCGTCCTTTTGCCCTGCAACGTGGTGCGTCGTCGCAATATGTTTTTCTCTTCCACTCTTCCCTGTCAGCCGTCTCATTATCATTTACTCCCTTATCTTTCATATCCTCCCTCACACAATCCATCCATCTTTTCTTAGGTCTCCCTCTCCCCCTCCATCCATCAACATTCATATTCATCACTCTCTTAGTCACATGTGTTTCATCCCTCCTCATCACATGCCCATACCAAGACAAACGCTTTCCTTTCAACTTTTCTGTCACTGGTGCCACTTTCAAACATACATACTATTTCATTAAATTGAAAACTTTATTCATAATCTATGTATGATAAATTGTGAATGTCGCAAAAAAAATTGCCGCAAGTTCGCTTACCTGAGCGATACGTTTACCGTTTACGACACTATACATCAAACGTGCTTATCGCTAATGTTAGCGAATTTTGAATTGAAAATACAACTGTGTTATGACATAAAATAACATTCTGTTTTATTTTTTTGTGACATGCACTATTTGTATCATACATAGATGTGAATAAAATTTTCAATTTAATTAAATAGTATGTGCGAAACGAGTATTTCTGATTCAAAGTGCACTTATATTAACGTAACATTTTCTCGATAGCATTCGTGCTAGGCCTATTGATCAAAATTTTCTTTTAAGCAATAGCTTGAAGCATCGTTAATATTCTACATGTATCTATGTATGTAGAGGAGGAGGAACTCTTATGGAATTGATATTTATTAAAATTATATTTTCACCATTATTTATTAATTACACAGCTGCGCTTGCCGCGGTCAGTCCGTGGATGGGTGACCATTTGTTACACATCGAGACCCCTCCGTGCCTCGGAGAGCACGTTAAGCCGTCGGTCCCGGCCGTCATACGAATACCTATGACAGTCGTTACGGGTAGTCAGAAGCCCGAAAGTCTGACAAACGGTTTAACCTTAGGATATCGGAATTGCCCAGTAACTGGGTTGCGGAGGTCTGATGGCAGTCGCTCCGTGTAAAATACTGGTATTCAGCCGCATCTGGTTAGATTGGAAGCTGACCCCAAGATAATTGGGAAAAGGCTAAGAGGAAGTATTTATTAATTACACACTAATTAATATTCTCTACACTTCGTTTTGATTAAAACTGTTTTCTTCAAAGTTGTATCGGAGCCTGCGCACATTACTCCACCGCGTCTGTTAAAGTGGTTGACGGAGAAGCAGGCTGGTGAGGTGGGCTACTGCCTTACATTTGAAGATCGCGCCGCAGCATGCCCCATGTATGTTGGAGGAAAAGGTGCCTCGTTGGCATTGCTGGCTTCTATGCAGAAGGAAGAGGTAAAGTTTTATCCTATTTATTTTACAAAACTGATGGATTTTACATCATACCATCTTACGTAAATTTTTGTTGTGTATCTTGCAGGGTTATCGCGTGCCGCCGGGATTCTGCCTGACGACTAAGGCCTTAGAAAAGCACCTGGAACTCAACCCTGAATTGCTGGCAGCAATTCATGATATTGAGGCTGCTAATGAAGATTATAACGAAGATAAGTTTAAAGAGAAATGTAGAATGTATGTAATTTTTCCCAAGATTAAAACGTTTGTACAACGTGTTATTGAAATAACGCAAAACCTGTTAAGGGCTCATTGTACTCGTCATTATGAACAACTTAAACTAGGGACCAAACCTGAAATCGCGAAAAAAAATCTGCTGTAGCCTACTTTTTGTAGAGTTATGCGAACATAAATGTATAGAGCAGCAGTATTTTTTTCGCGATTTCAGGGTTGGTCCCTAGTAAAAGTTGTTCATAATTATGAGTATAATGAGCCCTTAAGAGATTTTGCGTTATTTCAATTACACCTTGTATAAGAGTTTCAAAAATATAAAAGTTTATCCTATTTCCAGGACATCAGAACTTTTTGTAACTACAGAGATAAAGGGAGACGTCAGAGATGATATATTAGTTAACATGAAAGAATTAAGAATAAAAGCTTTGGACCAGAAATTAGGTCTTGAACTACGTTTTGCGGTTCGATCATCGGGTATGTTGGTAACTAAGGAAAATAAATGTTTCTCATGGTTAAAAGATATTAGTACAAACAAGTTATTTTTAAACAGCTGTAGGAGAAGATAGTGAAGAATTGTCAGCAGCTGGGCAAAACGAAACAATTCTTGGATGTTTAAGTGACAGTGATGTCCTGGAGGGAGTCCAGAAGTGCTGGGGATCAATGTTCGCTTTCACCAGTACTTACTATCGCAGGTATGTACAAGAGACCAGAACACCTACTTAAGGTATTTATAAGATTTTCCTTGTAGATATACATTTATAATCAAATACTGCTTCATATATGATGGTATCGGGTGACTCTTGGAGCACCTCAATTTCTTTTTCTGTACTTCCTCAGAATTGCCATAGAACCTGGCTGACAGACTTGATCCCAACATACAGTAAGACTAAGGAAGGGTTTAGAAACTTTGCATTATTTTATAAGTTCATCATCGTAAACGTTTGTCACTTTGGCGACATTCATTAAATCATCAATCATCTGGATACTCTTCTTATACGATAGTGCACGACAAGGGTCGACTGCCCACCTGATGTAAAGTGATTACCGTCGCCTGAATAACACCAAGAGGATTGCTGATGGGTTGCCAATCTTAAGGACAAAATTGGAAAATCTCATGTGCCTGTAATTTTACTGGAACCCATATGGTGGTAGTACTTTCCCGGTCGAACTCTTTCACAGAGAGTTCTACTGCTACACAAAAAATAAATAAAGTAATTAACAAACTTAATTAGTGACAGGTGAAGCTAAAGCGTGTTAAAAAAATGGTTGCTCGGTGTAGACAGAACGGTCAGCCATGTTTGTGCGGCGGCGGCGTGGTGGTGCAGGCGCTGGTGGCCCCGCGCGCCGCCGGCGTCATGTTCACGCGGCACCCTGCACAAGGGGACCCCTCTAGACTACTCATCACCTCCAACTATGGACTTGGCGAGGTACTCCTACTTGCTGTCATGACTTTTTTTATATTTTTGATGTAGGTTTTTTTTAAATAATGTATGTACCCCAAAAGTGTGTCTCAGGTGCACTCGGCACTCTGCTTCTAACTTGATTAGCAGTGGATTACGATAGGCTGAGTAAATAGATCTGATCTAGATCTACTTACACAATATAGTATTTTAGGAATAATTGCTGGACTGACATTGGTCAGCATGAAGTTTAGAATTGTAACGGGTAGCTGTAGGTAGGTAGTGGGAAATAAAATTAAGTAGATGTAGAAAAAGTTGATTATTTATTTGAGAAAAAACTTGTTGAAGGTAGTTGATATTTTTTTTAGATTTTCGGTGAAGCCGGACTTGAGTTCGTTATCGAGCGCGTGTTAGGTTTTTCGATGACAATAGAAACACCACTATCCTGAGTATCCAGCGTTACTAAGCGGATGGTGCGGTGTGTAGGGAATGGTCCGACAGAACATGTATTCGCAACGTGTCAGTCACCGTGGGTGCGTTCCAACAATAATTAGAATAGGTATTAGGATTAGTTATAAGTACTTTAATTAGGTAGGAGCAGTGGTGGCCCAGTGGTAACGGCCCCGACTTACGAGTTGTATGTCGTGGGTTCGAACCCAGCCAGGCGCATTACTTTGTGTAATTTATTTCATCACAACTGCTCTCAAAACGGTGAAGGAAAACATCGTGAGGAAACCGGCATGTCCTAGAACCAAAAATTCGAAGACATGTGACATCTATCAACCCGCACTGGGCCCGCGTGGTGGATTACGGCTCATTCCCTCTCACAGAGAGGAGGCGTGTGTCCCAGCAGTGGGAACATTATAGGCTGATGATGATGATGATGACTTTAATTATTGTAAAAACTTAAATAAATGTAAAATAAAATGTAAATATAATTGATTTGCAACAGCTTTAGATTTAAATGGGTTTTTAATTTGATTTCTATAGTATTTTAGAATCAAAGTAGGTAGATAATGTAATTTCTTTGATTATTAGCTAAATACCTGCTTAAGATAACGTACAACGTTACAGACTATACAAGTGTTTTAGATATTTTCATATCAATGTTTTAATCACACAGAGCGTTGTATCCGGCGCAGTGGAACCTGATACGATAATAGTGAAGCGAGAAAGAAATGGTCTGCTCACTATTTTGAAATCAGAGTTGGGATCCAAGAGTCGCCGAGTTAAGACCGAGGGCAGTGGTGTCGTTATGGAAGATGTGCCAGAAGGTGAAAGAAACGTGGCTTGTATAACTGACGGAGAAGCATTGAAACTGGCTAAGATCGGAGTGTCCCAAGAAGAGTTATGGGGCGCTGGAAGGGACATAGAGTGGGCTGTTAACGAGGTGAGATCTTTATTTAAGTAGGTAGTATTGATTCAATTGGATTTCTGATCCCTTTTCTTAAAACCGGGATCAATAAC
The DNA here is from genome assembly GCA_910594945.2 of Amphipyra berbera. Taxonomy (NCBI): domain Eukaryota; kingdom Metazoa; phylum Arthropoda; class Insecta; order Lepidoptera; family Noctuidae; genus Amphipyra; species Amphipyra berbera. The sequence continues at coordinate 7,144,094 of OU343122.1, read as the reverse complement.
AACAGGCGGAACCCGATAAATAAATATACTATAGGTATTAACAAAACTGCCTCGTTGGTCTAGTGGTGGTAAGCGCGACTGCTGATAATGAGGTCCTGGGTTCGATCCCCGGGTCGGGCAAAGTGTTATTGGGTTTTTCCGTGTGGAATTCCTCAGTAGCAGCCCGGCGTTTGGATTTGTTCCCAGTTGATAGCAATTAGCAATAGTATCGTCTCCTATTACATGGGACTTAGGGTGTTACTATACACATCTGCCCAACCCTTCGGGAAATACAGGCGTGAACTTATGTTATACTAACAAATATTTTTATTACTTTCATGTGTCAAACTAGTAACTTATTAAGTTTTATCCTCAGAACGATATATTCCTTCTTCAAGCGCGGCCCATCACATCTCTGGATCGTTGGACCGACGAAGAGTTACTGTTTGAACTAGACTCGCCGGTCATGTCAGACGATGATATTACTTCTTTTGGTAACACGGGTGAGGTAAGAAACTAGGTTAAGTTTTTTTTAAATTTAACCAATTCGCATTTTTCGCATTAAAAATGGGTACTTTGTTTGAACATGCGTAGACATGCTTTCACCTTTTCGCATCGATTCAACCTTCGCATGCGTCAGTACTGTTTGATGCGGACATGCGGATGTGTCTGAAAACATTTAGCCTTTAGCGAATTGATGCTGATTAAGGGACTAATATAGAGGCTGAAGAGTAATGTAGAGGGGCTCGTGGCTAATTGCCAACCATGCGGGTCATACGATTTGCGAGGTTAAGCTGCGCTTGCCCCGGTCAGCCCGTGGATGGGTGACATTCAGACCCCTCCGTGCCTCGGGGAGCACGTTAAACAGTCCGTCCTAGGTATCATACGAATACTTATGACAGTCGTTACGGGAAGTCAGAAGCTCAAACATCTGACAACCGGTCTAACCTTAGGATATCGGCATTACCCAGTAACTGGGTTCCGGAGATTTGATAGCAGTCGCTTCGTGTAAAATACTGGTATTCAGCTGTGTCTGGTTAGACTGGAAGCTGACTCCAACATAGTTGGGAAAAAGCTAGGCAAAACAAGGTACCTACTAATGTAGAGAACTGCAGAAAAGTAGCAGTCAATAAATCCTTTTCTATTCTTCACAGGTTCTTCCAAAACCATTAACTCCGATGAGTTTTGATCTCGTAAAAGTACCATTGACGGCAGGCATGGATGTAACAGTCGGTACCAACGGAAGCGGTTACGATAACAGCGTAGTGCTCACTCACAATAGGTGCGCCATTGCACTGTATAATGTGAGTATGCTTCCTTTGAATCTCTATTTGTTACTAAAGGACGTGTGCTCCTGCAACACCTTTGTAAAGTTGTTGTTGTCTAACTTGGTACCGACCGGGCTAACGAATGGGTGTCGATAGCCTTTATCGACCCCGTTGGAATGGTTTAGCGAACGCAAATGAAGCCTTGAAAGGCCAGCAACGCATTTGACAATGGCGACCACGCGTTGGTTGACGCTCACGGTGCTATATCAGTTTACGATGCGTCAGAACCAAAGTCCCTAGCAAAACTGAATGAGTGGGTCGAGGAACTTCAAGTATATCCCACCAAGAAGAACATAGTCTACTTAGTTGTCGGCAATAAAATTGACAAGCATATCATTTTGGGACCCAGTGCATTATATCAGCAAGCACATTGGGTCACCCGCGCGACGGCGCAACTAATATTCCCAAGGAGGGTTGTTGATGTCAGGCAGGCGGCCGGTCATAAAACAATAAGCCAAAACCTCTAATAACATGTATTTATGAAATACACGTTGTGCCGACCCCATCTAGTGTGGGATAAGGGCAGAAAGAAGAAGAAGACGTTGGTTGGTTTTTATTGGTCCGGTCCATATCCAGCATAATTCGCAGCCGCAGTAATATTTGTGTGATTTACACAATTGATACACAGAGGGGGCACGACGACGGGGGTATGACGTAGCTCAGAGGTCACCAATTAGTTTCTGTCGGGATCCGTTTTAAGAAATGAAATGACCATCGCGGTCCGCACAACATTTTATAGAAAAAAATATTTATTAACAAAGATAACGCGGGGGATACATTATTATTAAATTACGTACTCTGTAGTGCAAGTTACTGTGTTCTCGCGGTCCGCACAAAATGGGTCGGCGGTCCGCCATTTTGCGACCCTTGACGTAGCTAATTGCCAACCGCGTGGATCATATGCTTTGCAAAGTCAAGCTGCGCTTGCCGCGGTCGGTCTGAGAATGGGTGACCGTTCGTTACACATCGAGACCTCTCCGTGCCTCGGAGAGCACGTTAAACAGTCGGTCCCGGGTGTCGTACGAATACCTATGACAGTTGTTACGGGAAGTCAGATGCCCGAAAGTCTGACCACCGGTCTAACCTTAGGATATCGGCATTGCCCTGTAACTGGGTTGCGGAGTTCTGATGGCAGGCGCTCCGTGTAAAATACTGGCATTTAGCCTCGTCCGGTTAGACTGGAAGTTGACCCCAACATAGTTGGAAAAAGGCTAAGCGGAACGAACACAATTGATAGACAACATTTTAATTTCGCAGACGATTTACAAGAAGATGCCGTATGAAATAGATATAAATGTACGCATGGTGGAAATGGCTATTCATGGTCACAAAGTAGCTGACGACCAGATATTGAACACAGCGCATCACAGACGACAGCCTCACTGGCTTGATAAACCTGGAGCTATATTGCTTATGATAAAGGTAAAACAGTTTTACTAATTTCATGATCGGGCCCAGTTTGTTTCGTCGGGTGTAAACGAAATCTGATTCCTTCAAACCTTGTGATGTACTGTTGACATAGATTAACCCTGAAAAGGATACTTATGAATTCAATAAAAAAAATACAAGTAAACATGTGTTCTTAACGTGAGGCATTTTAGCGCCTCGCGTTAAATGACCGCGCAGTGAGCGATAGCCGCACAATTCGCTCGGGACGCTAAAATGCCTCACGTTAAGAACACATGTTTACTTATTGTATTTTTTTTTATTGAATCCAATAGTATCCTGTGCATGGTTGCAGAAGTTATCGTATGACGAAACTGAAAATCTTATTACAATTGTCTCTTAATCAACTATTACTGTATCCAAATTGCGCTACATGTATGTATATGTATATAGGAAATAAAATAATTTGCTATTGTATAGGTAAGTACTTGCGTGACAGCCAATACTTGTTGTGTGCCTTTTTATCTGGAGGAACATTGGCTCCTAAAACACAGGCTCTTGCCTAGTTTAGGAGGCAGCAGTTCGCCCTTCTAATGACACTATTGTACAACATGTCTATAATCACTGTGTACGTATGTTAGTTTAAGTGTACAAAAAAATAAAACATTTTATAGGGTAAATCTGAGTCTGCAGTACATCACGCAGTTTGAAGGAATTACATGATTTCATTTACACTCTGTATACTAGTCAATATTTTTAGAGAAAGGTGTGAGAACTTCTCAACGATTTTGATCATAATGTGTGGCTCAAAATGATTTACTTACAATGTGTACTTGGTATTCCTTAGATTTTAGGCAGCAGCCTTTCAAACGTACTCGTTATTTATCTAATTCTGCCACAGCTGTAAAGGTAGACGTATTTTATTACTATAAATACTTTAAATTCCAGTCTCTATTATTTTCCAAACGGGTAATGGATGACTCGATACAAGCTGTAAGTACGGTGAATTATGAAATTGAGACGAATAACCCCGAAGAGTTGTATGATGCACTTTGGGACTCACAGAAAATAATGGAACGTTTGTCGTACAATCACAGTGTAACCAGCACAGCTAGTACTTGCAGTCAATTTGTGGCCATGACTGTATTTTTGGAGGGAAAGACAGGTAATCATTTTTATCTTAAAACTGTATTGAAACAAAGAAATGAAATTTCTAATTTATTAAAGAAGAAGAAATTTCTAATTTATTAAAGAAGAAGAGTATGTGTCACGGCTAAGGATGGATGTAGAAATAAACTTAAGAGATTAGCATTAAAAATAAAAATTGTCTCTTTAAAACTGTTTATTTTATTTATCAGCACACACTGACACTACTATAATTTTCTTCTAGATTTTGCCCCAGAACAGTGCAATGAAATAAGCGGATTGTTTAGCTCAGGCGACGTACTATCGGCAGAAGTACCTGTTGCGTTAGCCAACATTGTGCAGAAGTTGGAGGAGTCGGGACTAGCTGAGGAATTCAGAGCTCAGGACCCGAAGACAGCTCTGACATGGCTTAAATACAACGCCCATGATGACATCTATGTGGATGTTCGGGCATTTTTGGAACAACATGGGTATAGAGCCATAATGGAGGTAGATAACTTGATCAGTTAAACAATATGGTGGATAGCGGTTTTATCTCCAATATTAGAGGACTGCCTCGTTGGTCTAATGGTGGCAAGCGCGACTGCTGATCATGAGGTCCTGGGTTCGATCCCCAGGTCGGGCAGTGTTGTTGGGTATTTCCATGTGGAATTCCTCAGTAACAGCCCGGAGTTTGGATTCGTGCCCGGTTGATGGCAATAGGCTCGCCCCCTATCACATGGCCGAAGAGTTGGACAGAGGTGTATAGTAACACCCTCATTTCGCCGTTATGTTTTTAGTCAACATAACGGCGAAATGAGGGTGTTACTATACGCCTCTGTCCAACTCTTCGGGGAAAACAGGCGTGATGTTATTAGAGGACAATGTGTAAATTTCATTTTGGAGAAATATTTCGTTAAATTTTTGTTGCTTTTCAGTTCGATTTAGTAACTAAACCATGGGTGTTGGTCCCAGAGGATATGATGAAAGTACTCCAAAATCTACACATTACAACGCAAGGAATAAAAATAACTAAAAGTAGCCAGGAGATTGTAGATGCACTAACCAGTCCTCAAAAATCAAGCACTAGGTACGTAACCTAAGTAAACCTTTGCGATTATTACATCATTAGGCGAAACACACTGCCCCGCGTTACGCTGCGGGGTGCGTGGCGACGCGACGGCGCCACAACACTGCGCGTGAATGCGTTTTCAGCGTGTTGCACTACGCGTGTTTTCTATACAAACACAGATACTTGCAAATAACGTAAGAGGCTGTTCAAGTATTACGCAAGCAGAATTTTAGTAATTTTTGACCCACCCCTCCCCCTCGTCAGCAAAAGTAAGCTAAGGTTTTACCCCCCCCCCCCCCTCCTATGCTTAAGTAAATATTGGTATTTTTTTTAAACTGATCAGCTTTCTTTATTGTTATTCATGAGCAGCAGTCTTTAAGTCTAGAAAAATAAGTAAATAAATAAAAATTGCTGACGTAATCATCATCTAGACATCCCCGTCCCCCATGTCATCAAAAATAAGCTAAGCAAAGACCCCCTCACCCGCCTTTCGTGCTTACGTAATACTTGAATGGCACCTAAGAACACGCACTCCCGCGCTAGGCTGCGTAATGCGGTGCAGTGTGCGAATCGCCTTAGTTACTGTTAATGGCCAGTCCTCATTTGTGAACCGTGCATTGAATTCATAGCGATCCATTCTGCACGAGTCATTTTCAGTAAGCGCACGTGCACGAAGTAAATATATTGCGAACAGTTCGCTTGCCCACTGTTAACTCATTTGCAAGGAGAACGCGAACAGTTCGCGATCGATACATTGCTTGCATATTTCTCGCGTTCTGCTCGCGATTGCCTCTTTACTTGCTCGCAAAGAATGTTTGCGGCTTGCACGCGAATTGTTCGCGAACGGTTTGTGAACGCGTCAACATTTTCTCGTAGGTTGCACAAAGAATGCGTGATTTGCGCGCGTGCGCTGCCCGTGACAAGTGTGGACACAGCTTTAGGGCTGTTTCGAGTGATTGTTTAAAGTTATTAAAATTCGAATCTGTAATTGTAGAACATCCGTGGAATCATTATGTATTATATGGAATTTTGTTTGCTGTAGTACCCAGAAATATGTTTAAGTATCAAATCAATTGTTACAGAAAAGTTCTTCGCTGGATTTTGCCTTTATGTCGACGTACTGTGCGCCACAGGGAGAACACGAAGGCACATTTAGTTCTAGGTATTCACAAAATCCGGCTAGGTTTTCTTCGACTAGGCCGCTTGTTGGTTAAAAAGTGGTACATACCGAATCCTGAACTTGTGTTCTTCTTCCGTCTGCATGAGCTTAAACAATATATGACGACTAGAGACCCAGCTTTATTGAAAAAGTAAGTTAAAAATGTTTAGACTATTGTCAAGTATTATAATGATACGCTACACCATTCGAAAAGGTTTTAGAAACACCATAGCAAATAGGCTACCAAGTCCTCTATTTATCGAGTTGTCGATAATCGGAACACAAGTTTTAAAATTTTGGTGTTATTTTTAGGGCGGTTCAGCGCCAGCAGTATCACCCTGGTTGGTGTAAACTAAAGTTCGCAGAGCTGAATACTGGGTGGGTGGAGAAACTGGAAACGAAAGGACCGCTAGTGATGGCTGGTGATGTGAGGATCGAGGCTACGTCTGTATGCGGGGGAGAGGTGGTCGCAAGGGCCTGCGTCGTCAAAGATCTATCAGAGGTGCGCTTTATCTTAGCATCGTTTTTTTACTTTCATGGACTGTGGACATAACCAAAAAGTTATGCCTATAATAATAATAATAAAACGTTTATTTCAGATAGAATCCATAAAGCATAACAATAATAAAATAGTCATCGTATAATGAAATATGCAATCTGCCATAGCTAAACCTACGCAAAAGCCTTTAATTAGTTCAGTCACTTCGGTCGAAATAGGAAACATACTTTTGATATTTTCGGCAATTTGAAAACTTTTAAAGAACAATGTCCAAAAAAAACCAGAAAACTAATATCGATCGATCAAAACGAAACGTTTGCTAAATGATTGAATATTCTGGGTTAATTTGTCGGTGTGAGCACCTGGCCAAATCCATGGTTAAAAACAATAAACTATAACGATACGAGAGTAAAAACAATGACTTTTGTGTGTAGTAACAAATGGTTAAAATTAAATTTAAAAATTGTTTTATGTCTCAAGTTCATAGATTTGAATATAAATTGTTATGCAGTATTAATTACGCTATAGATTTCGTTGTCAATCAATCAATCAATCAAATTTATTTCGGACAAGGTACATCCATATGTTGGTAAATTATAATATAAGTACTTACAAAAATATCTTAATAATAATGAAACGGACTTATGATCGATGTTGGCTTTTTGGTATCCGCGTTTTAAGATTGTCCTTTGTTTTCTTTTTACAGATCGGTGATTTGCGTCGGGGAGACGTCCTGATAACACACGCGACTGACATCGGCTGGTCGCCATACTTCCCGCTCTTGACAGGCATCGTCACCGAACTCGGTGGACTTATATCCCATGGTTTGTAATCTAAGCTTCGTTAATCGAAATCGAAAATGTTTTAATCTGGGACTAACACCCACATTCTAAGACGTTCCTCCAAAACTTACTCGACTCGACTCCACCTCGACTCAGTCCTTCTCACTACCATCGGTAGTTATAGTTGACATAAACGTCCTCGACTCGAAATTTTACCTCAGTCGAGGTAAGAAATCACCTGTCAAACTCAAGGTACCTCGGAACCTACCTTATAGCGGGCTCACACGGTTCGATTTTAGTTGTTCGTTTTGTTCCTTCAAATTGATGCAATTTGATTGAAAGTCTGTTCAGACGGTTCAAATCGCAGGCGATTTGGCAGTTGATCAACTAGAATCGAATTGTGTGAACCTGGTATTAAGGAAAGAAGTGTCAAAGTTCGTATGTAATAAAAATGAATTTTGAAGACTATCGAATATGCTTACGATAATCTTTACAACTATTTATCGCGGCTTTATTTGCGCGATGCAGGTAATTCAAATTGACGTAACGACTCCACTCTACCTCCACCCGTCCTCATTTGAGGACCCCTTAATCGAGGAACCTCAAACTTCACTCGAAATTGCGACTTAGAATACAAATTTGAAGGTGTTTTCGAGGCCGTCCTGAGTCGAGTATGAGTCGAGTAAGTTTTGGAACGTCTTAGAATATGGGTGTAAGTGTTTGAGAACTTCCTAACAAGAAAACCCAGTTCCACAGCCGCAGTGTCTGTGCCCAGGATTGTATCGAAGACCTACATTTTTTTTCAAACATTGATTCGTGTTTTCCAGGTGCTGTTATAGCTCGAGAATATGGTTTGCCGTGCATCGTAGGAGCAGCATATGCTACAGATGTATTTAAAACCGGAGATTTAGTAAGACTATCAGGGACAAAGGGAATTGTGGAAAAAGTGGAGGTGGAAGAAGTAAAACTAGATGAATGTGAAGAAAGCTAGAGAATCAAACAGTCGCATCGTGACAGGAAACCAATTGTGTAGGTTTACAGTGAAAGATCGGTTTGTAAAAATAACAGTATAATTGTAATAAAAAAAATAACAAAGACAAAAATAAAATATAAAACATTCTCGCTAGTTTATCGACACCACAAATTCAAGACATTACACAACACTTCTGCATGATTTAATCGAATTAACTTTATTAATCCAATCCATAATAATACTAATATATTCAAGGTTAGTCGGATAGAGGGGTAATAATTTGAAAGAGTGAATGGGAGAATATTCGAAAAATATTAACAAAAATTGAGAACGTCATTAGCATCATCCCAAAGTTAAGAATGCAGATGTTTAATACTATAATTATGATAATGAAAACTGAAACTATACCGCTGCCGTCAAGCAATAAGACAAGAATAAAAACAATCTGACAATACTATAACGTTAACAACCCGGGAGAAGAATGATTTGTTAAAATAATGTTAAAAAATTTCGAATATTCACCCGAATAACTTGTATTATAATAATGAATAACTTTTGTTCGATAACTTTCCTCAAAACTCAATTAGTTTAAGCTGTTCAAAGATTTCATAAAAAATACGCAAAAATCTATCTATCCTCAGCTATGATCAGCTGTGTTTAACTTTTAGTTTATATTTGGGGTCAAAGTTTACAAGCTTCTTTTTTTGAATTCAGTTTCGCAGTCTCGCCCCCGACCATGGACAGAACCACGGCCGGAAGCGAAGCACTTTACCCCTAAATGCACAAAAGACAGAACCATTCAACATCCTTAATTCCTCCTACAAATATAACATTCTACGACTGGCTAAATGAATATATTTATTATGCCAAATAAGATCCTCTAAAAATTAATCGTGGGAAAATACAAGATATTGTGTGAACTGACTTGACAGAAGATCAGGAACTAGACAAGCGGTGCTCGAATGTAACCTGTGCGTTATCCTGGCGACCCAGATGACTTCTCCGTCGTAGACCCCGGCGGCGACCGCAGTTCTTTAATCATTAAATCAAATGCAGGTCCACGTTCAACTGAAAGTTAATTGATGTTTTATTATTAACTAGCTGTGACCTCGCGGCTCTATACATATAAATTTTACTCCTCCCTGCCTACTATCCGATACGTGTCGCCCGCCGTCTATTGTACGTTGATGGTACTATGTCAGAAAGTCGTGCAAGTGCCAACAACAACTGTCCAAAGTTGCAACTCAATCGGATGAATGATACGCGAATGCATAGAAGAGGAACACACAAACATATTTTTTTTTATTTAAATGATTTTTTAATCTGTGGAGAAACCAGGTAGGTATTGTGTTTCTCCAACGAAGAGGAAGGATCCTTCAACCAGGCGGGCTTATGCCTCGTGGGGCACTGTCTAACGGTTGGTGTAGAGAAGTTGTATAAATAAGATGCGTGCAAATTTTGATATTGCGATGCAGGATACTGTGACGTCATATTTGAGAGTTGTCATTATTATCGCTGTAGTCTGCTAGACAATCTTCATGCTGCGTAGTTCGCATGTGGCGTGATAGATGCCGCCACAAATCAAAATGCTGTACTTAGGTTAAGTACATATTGATTTAAAAAAAGGATACCTAAACTTACTCTCATCTACAGCATTTTCTGACAAATATTTCAAGCAATCATTGACAGTTTCTGCGGAAATTAATGATATTATTACATAAAATAAAAACCTAGTCTGGCCATAAATTCTGTTACAATTAAAAATAAGAAAGATATTACATTTGAATTTGGAATCTGTCATTTTTATACGATTGTTCATTGTGTTTTCTAATTTTGGCGCCAATACATTGGGATCCACAGAAATGATAAACTTACCAGTGAACTTTAAATGAGCGGGACGTTCTAAAAGAAGAAAATGTAGTTACTTGTAGAACTAAATCAGTCACATCTAGTATTAGTTACTTACGACGACGACGATACTCACGTCCAAGTAGAAGACCATGACCACCCGATCCCTGAAAACAGTCTTTGTATAAACATCACAATAACTGTTTTGAAGCAACACATGTTCAACAATAATTAATCTTCATTCTCCAATCTGATACAAATGAACACGACGGTTATTTAAGCAAAAAATTAATAAGATCAGACGTGGAAAATGAAGATTCAAGTAATTATAATTTTACAAAAATGAATTACCTTGCCCAGCCGTGTTCAGTTGTAAGAGATATAAAATAGAAAAAGTATAAAAACAAGCAATTCTCAATTTTACTTTATTTTTTTATATTTTCCAAATTACTTAAGTAATAATGTTATATTTGCTGTTTTAAACATTTTTGTTTAATATCCATTTCGATTCTAAGTAAATAGTAGGTACTATTTGCATCAAGTGGGAGCAGTCGGTTCAGGTCTATATACATAAGCTATTTCAAGGACTGTTTCTAAATTGACATTATATTGCAATTCTTGTGGATCCTTGCTTTCTTTGATGATCAAGTCAATCGTGATGATCGTATCCTATTAAATCAATTATGATTCCATTAAAAAGAACGAAAAAGGGGTATTAACAATGTTATTGAAATACTAAAGACACTTACATCACCCATCATGTCAAGAAAATCATCCGTAAAATTGGCATCACCACCTCTGTTGGGGTTTAATATGTCTGTGGACCAAAAAAACCTAACTGAGATTCTTAATAGGTATCCTAAATCTTATTTACTATGAAGTCAAATGAAACTACGTACTCATTTCTATTATTTTTTCACAACAGTATCCGAAGGTGTTTCTCCTGGAGTAACATTTCGTGTTTCGCTCTCATTGGGTGTTACGGCTGACAGTGGCGTGGGGACCGCTGAAGGCGGCGAGCCCGGGGTCGAACTAGACATCTCGGCAGGAGTCATCACAACAACGGATGTCTTGTCTTTTTCAGCTGGCTCCCCTTCAGGCCTTTGGGCGTCCTCGTGGAACCTTTCCACTTCTTCTCGTAAAAAATGAAGTGATTTAAGAAACGTACCTACCTTTTCCATAAGTAAGATTCTTGAGCTTCCGAGAAAATTGGGATTAATCGTGATGAACTAACCAAATTTGAATTTGTAAACAATTGTTCAATAACGTAATTTTTATTTGTTACAACACCATTTTTCTCGGAACTAAGAAAAAAATCATAATCAAAGGACGTAAATGAACGATTGTCACAATTCCAAACGGCGTGGCTTACCTTTAGTGTTGGGTTGTGTTAAATATCACAAACTCCATAGAAAGTGATGACAATTGTTCCTTAGTTAGTTAATCAAAATTTACTCACCCTCGTCTTCATCGAAGTCCATCATTAGCATCCTATCGTCCGATTCAGAAAGAATTTCATCGATCCAAACAGCAACCTGTACCCAAGAATATAATAATATGTTACAAATTCAAAACGTTTTCTAAAGTCCATCTAAATTCAAAATTGACTGTTTATTTAAGTATTACCTTGTCAGATATCTCCATCATAAACTTCGCTTTGGGATTCATAGATAGTCTTGACGGTGGCCTCATGTGCATATAGCAGCAAATATCATCCATGATAATGTTAGACAATCTTAGCATCCTGTGAAACAAAAATAAATTTAGTATGGTCAGAAAAAAATATGCCTAAATAACTTCTCTAATTAATCATTTCTCATTGCTCTCTCTCTCTTGTTATTTTATAATTTGCGGTTACCAAATATTGTGTTGTATTTGTTTACCTTTTGAAACAACTTTGCTTTTGTTTTGAAGCAATGCAGTAAAACGTGTTGTTTTTTTTAGTTAATTCTCATTTATCTTTCTATTAATTTACTTCTTGTTACGATTTTGTCGATTCGACCGATCGCTTCCACCGATCGCTTCCACCTTAACAAATACCGATACCTCTACATATTGCAATTATTTTTCCAGATTTCCATAATATCGGTAATTTCTATGTCCCGGAGAAAAACTCTACTAATTTTCCATTCAAAATAATAAAGTGAATTCACTGTTAAAATTTTCGGTAACCTGTCCCATACACCCAGTAGATAGGTAGGTATACTAAAATCACGGTAAAGCTAACCCATCTGCGAGTGCATAACGTCCCGGTCTGGACAATCGCTGTTGGATGCCCCTAGCGAAAGCCACGGTAGCATTTCGCGCCCACATAAATCTTTTCTCACCGCACATGGCCAGTATATCCTTTTTTATTTCGTTCACACGTGCGGTTCTACAAAGAAAATAAGTTTTAATAAAACCTTTTTTATTAAGTCACTTTAAAGTAGTCAGGCAGCTGCTTTTTATCAGATTAAATATTTACAGAACACGCGTTGCATAAGCACATTATTTGAGAATCATACTTCACACTAGTAATCACGTTTTGAAGATACACATAATTATGACGTCACTTAATGTTTTTTTATGGATTGGTCTGCTTTTACCTGAGTGCAACTTACGTAGTCATTTTCTTCCTCGTTTTTTTCAAGTTGACAAAATATTCATAGGCCTGATCTGGCTTAAAAGGTTCATCTGCATCCAACATGGACCTCAAACGAGAAATCTAGATACAGAAAAGAAGAAGTTAGGAGATGGAAGTATGGCTACGGTATAACAATTCCAAGGTAAAATCTACTATAAACGACACGGTGCCATTGACATATATTAGGTCCCCACCTATGAAATTGGCGTTTTTTTCTCACAAATAGAGAACCTCGTCACTTCTATGATTTTAAATATTCATCAATTGCTTGATATTATATCGAATAATGACCATGATAGACAACTACCAATAGTAAAAAAAAATATTCCTTATAGTTTTCTAAACACAAAAAATATCTCGAAAATTACTCTTCGTTTTGTTAGCAGAAATGACCACTATTTTTGTTTTAACTTAGCCGAAACTTATTTTTGTCGCATAATCTAAGTGGCATGCGTTATATTAGTTTTTAAACATTAGTGCATAAAAGTTTTAAAACATGTGTTCATAGTTGTTAAATAAATTAAGAAAATGTTAGTATGAAAAATGCAACTTCTTTAAAATTCTCCATACAAAACGTTGATTTCATAGGTGGGGACCTAATATTCTAGTAATTATTACGATGCACGTTGCCTTTTTACTGTCTAGGAAATCTTTCAGAGGTAAATGAGCTCGTTATAATAAACAGCTTCCTAACACACTCCGTGACGAGGCATGCCATCATCATAATTCCGTCACCGGAAAGCCAATACTACTTAAGCGCAATTTTGAATAAAAAGAGTTATGTATTATATCGTTGGATTGGATTTTTTTCTGTGTCGATTAGTTGGGATTTCGTATTAGATATATTCTATTATCTTACGAAATCCCAACTAATCGACGCAGAAGAAAAATCCAATCCAACGATATAATACATAACTCATTTTAGCCAAAATGGCGCTTATGTAGTATTGGCTTTCCGGTGACGTATCATTCTTTTGCTTTTATCATAATTTATTTGGGGTCAGCGCACTAGGTACGTTTTATTCTGATGGAACGATTATAGACTGGTAGGTATTGTTGTTATTATTCCCTTCATTCATAGTATATACATATAAATTACATTATTGAATAAGTAGGGGAAGATGGGGAATGACGGTCACTTAAGCAGTAGGGGAGACCGGGGCTGGTTCTAACGGGGGTAAGAATTAACTTGAATATTCCCGCTAAACGGAAAGCGTTACAATCATGATACTCGGTTTCCGAGCACTATTTACGATGCCAAACGTATCCCGACTCGTCAGTCCGCGGCCAATCGCCTCTTGTGGGAGTTGTGCGCAGCAAGCCTGAATTGACAGGTAAACGAACTTTTCGTGGTTTGCAATAATTTGAGTCAAGACGTTGTTATTTACTCAATTGAATATAGTATTGCCCAGAATTAAGCTTGATTTTATTGGTAATATTACTGTGCAATGCGTTTGTTATTATTCCTATTGATTGATTTTATGTGATTAATTTTGTAAAAAAAGTGACCTTGAGGCTAAAAGTAACAAATTGAACGGGGTAAATATTAACATGTTAATACATACCCCGATTGTGGGGCAAGTATTAACAGATGATTGACGAGCATAATATATATGTACCTAAAATCGTGTCTTTTTTATAGAATGAGGAATCATCCTAGAAATTGTAAATGTCATGCCTGATATTGACATAAATGTATCGGAGATTATTGAGCAAATGTCCCAAGAAACACGCCCAGAAGAAGCAGGACCATCGAAACCAAAGCCTAAAATAAATTTCAACCTAGAATCTGTAAGAATGCTTCCAAAAGCTCGACCACGTGTTGAATCCAAATAAAAACGTCTAAGAAAGTCCAAAATTCTTACTGATACACCTGAGAAAACTGAAAACTGGCTTTAGCGAAGGAAGCTAAATTAAAGTTATCCAAAAAGAAGGAAACTAGTCAGGAAGAAATGAAGAGGAAGAATAAAGGCAAAGGAAAAGGGAAAGAAAAGGGGAAAGAAACTGGAAGAGTAGAAGCAAAAAAGGTGAAGAAGAAAATTCTGCAAGAGGATAGTGATACAGAAGAAGAAGACTGTTTCTGCTTAGTTTGTGGCGAACTCTATAAAGAAGAGAACTGGATTTGATACAGTGTATACTGTGTAAGAGATGGGCTCACATCACTTGTATCAGAGGTGACACTATAAGTTATGTGCGCCTAAATTGTTTCTCAGACGATGATTACGAGGCATAAGAATCATCGAAAGATATTGCCAACTCGTCATATATGCACAAATAGGTGTATTTTTTAATTTTTGACATACGTTAGCTTTGCTTTGACTGATTGAAGCAAGTTCCTAAAGATATAAGTAACTTAAGAATAATAATATGAATATGATTAAATTATATTTGTAAAAATGACAGTTACTTGGCGAGATAAAAGTTGTTTTATTAGTTGTTTAATTATTGTTAATTAGCACTTAAGGCTCCTCCAACATTTTGTGTCTTCATACAAACTAAAAGTCGCTCTAAATTAGTTACATTGGTGTTTATTGAAAATGTTCGTAATTTAATATCTTGATAAATGTGTCTTGTTCGTGCATGTAAAGTTTCATTACTATCCGCCGTTTAATTTTTAGAAAATTTAAAAGCAACGTTTGTGTGGAGACGCAATATGTTCAAGCAGCCTTAACGGAATAGATAGTGCAACTTACATTTAGTATCTGTGATTGAAAATAGGTTAATTTGATAGAACCTAAATTGATTAAAGATATTTAGGAATAAAAATTGTGTTTTATTGGAATTATTTAATTAAAAAAGTCCCATGTTACATCTAGCCCCTTGCGTTAATACTTGCCTCAGCCCTGTTAAAACTTACCCCCGACACGGGGTAAGTATTAACACCTGACTTTTTCTGTAAAAATGTATTTTATTCTGAAAGTATCTGTCTTATTGACGTTTTTTGTAACTATAATAATAGCTGAATAACTAACGTATGCTATTAATCGAAAGCAATGTCGAAAAGTCTATTGTGTTAGGAAATATAAACCAAAATACAAAATTTGTTAGAACTGGCCCCGGTCTCCCCTAATCCCTTTTATATTTTATTTCTGGGACTTACGGTATAGGTAACTGACTTTTTACATAGCTTATATAGTGGGCTATAGATATATATGAGGCACATTATAAATCTATTACGGGTTTCTTATTTTTTAATCATTTTGTAAAACCCTTCGTTAACCGCTATTACCCGCAGGTGCAGGTAATGGCACTTTCAAATTACCTTTCGCCGAATTTTCGATTTTCTTACAACAAAACACACCCGAACTTTTACACAGCTGTCAAACTCACTGCGCGCGAAGGAAAATGGCGCCGCTTGGTAAATAAGTTTACTCGGCCGCATACTAAATGGCGACACTAGTAGCGATGGCAGAATGTTTTTGGAAGTCTTAGATTTTGACGTGACCGGCATTGCCCGCTGACTGCCATTACCCCATCTACCCTACCTACGTAACCTAAGTATCTTCCTAAAAAAATACAGGTACTTACCTACGTTTAAAAATAGAAAAATAGTAGCCTACCGGCCGGTAGGCTATAAAACAGAATACCAGCCTATAAATTGTCCCAGCAGGGCGAGGCGCTTCTTCTCATACAGAGAAGAAACGAACGATGATGACCATGCTTACTCATTACCTGTTGGCGATTTCAGACCATTCGATCCAGGTTTCCTCACGGTGTTTTCTTTAACCGTAGGTAACTCAACGGTGTCTTAAACTAACGTAAAAAGTACGTAAGACATTGAAATTTATGTGTTTCAATGTAGTAGCTTCGTAGCTATTGGGAAATATTTCAACATGTCAGCATAGTAATAAAAATAGTAATTTGTTGTTTTGTACGTACACAACGTACCTACAAAAATCTCCCGAATCCAAGCGGAATTTGTTTTCTACTAAAAGATTAATTTCTGGGAGAAATTTTAATAATTGAACTTCTTTAAAAGTACGAGGGCAGAGTGATAAGTCTGGTAAAAATCAACTTAGGAATAAAGTTATCGCAAATTGCATATAGTCTTTTTATTTAACACTCTTTTGAAAGCTTCTAAATGATAACTTTTAGCCAGTTATGTCGGTTATCTTTTTTTTGACAGCCATTAAATAAAAACAATTACTTGAGTTTTCGCAAACATGGAGAAAAGTGGATTTCGTGTGTTGATTAAACATTATTTTTTGCGTAAAAAAACTATTACGGAAACGAAACAAAAGCTTGACAAATAATATGGGGACTCCGCTCCGTCGATCAAAATAATTCACAACTGGTTTTCCGATTTTCGTTGTGGTCGTACGAACACAAGTGATGCTGAACGTCCAGGAAGCCCTGTTTAGGTCACGACTAGGGTTGCCAACCGTACTATAATATATAGTATTGTACTATATTTCGGGTCGGCGTACTATATACTCTTGAATAAATATATAGTACGCAAAAATACTATATTTTCAACACCGAACGAAATCTAACAAACAAATATTTATTTAAAAAAATAATTAACGCGCCTTTACATTAAATTTTGAGTGAGACGAGTTTGTGTAATCGAGTTCCAGACTCCGAACGCATCTACAATGTTTTGCCTTTGGCTCCCACTGATCTATATACTAACTAGAGGCGCTGGCAGCACGTCAAAGTTGTCAATATCAAATTGACAACATCTAAATCGAATAAAGCATAATTATGACACTTTTATTAAACATTGTTAAAAAATGCAAGAAGTGCAAAGAAATATAGGTAGTTTTTATAAAAATAAATAAGTAACAAATATATCTTTGTCTATTTTTAATTTTTTCCATAAAATACTATATTTTTTAGAAGTGTACTATATTTTTTTATAGCTTATTTTGAAAAATACTGTATTTCGCTGAAAAAATGTTGGCAACCCTAGTCACAACACCAGAGATGATCGCCAAAATCCATATCATCGTATTGAATGACCGACGAGTAAAAGTGCGTGAGATAGTTGAGATAGTAGGCATCTCAGACGAACGTGTGCGCAGTATCGTACACCAATGTTTAAGCATGAAGAAGATTTCCGCGTATTGGGTGCCGCGTTTACTCACTGTGGAACAAAAGCACACGCGTGTGACCACTTCAGAGGCAGGTTTGGCGTTGTTTCAACGGGATAAAAAGGAATTTATGCGTCGTTTGATAACAGTAGACGAAACGAGGATCCATCACTATACACCAGAAACTAAGGAACAGTCAAAACAGTGGATTGCTTGTGGCGAACCTGCGCCGAAGAAGGCCAAAGCTGTTTTATCGGCCAACAAAGTGATAGCCATATTTTTTGGAATGCACGTGGTATAGTCCACATTGAGTATCTACAGAAGGTTAAATGATCACCGGCGAATATTATATCAATTTATTGGACCATTTCAACAAAGTTTTAATGGAAAAACGGCCGCATTTGTCTCAGAAGAAAATCCTTTTCCATCAAGACAATGCACGAGTGCACACCTGCGCGATCGCCATGGTCTAATTCCATGAGTTACTCTATGAGTTACTTTCTCACCCACCATATTCTTCGAATTTAACCCCCTGCGACTTTTTTCTGTTCCCGAATTTAAAAAATTGGCTGGGTGAAAAAAATATTGCTCCAATGAAGAGATCATGCACAAAACTAATGCCTATTTTGAAGGGTTTACAAAATCGTATTATATTGAAGGGATCGAAAAGTTGGAGAAACGTTGGATGAAGTGTATGGAGCTAGGGGGAGACTATGTTGAAAAATAAATAATAACTTTTACAAAATATATATTTCTTGTTTAGTTTTTACCAGACTTCTCACTCTGCCTACGTACATCGAGTAGGTAATAGCGTCCTAAATTATTAATATTTTCTAACAGAGCTAAGATATACCTCAATCGAAAGCTTTTTTAACGTAGAAAAAAAAATATTACGGACAAAAATGTCAATGCTCTGGGTGAACCACGGAAAACAGGAAAAAAGGGATCAATAATTCACTGTTAAATCGACGGTCCCTATGTATACTATCGAAACTACAAAATCTCAGTTTTTATTTTATTATGTATGTACACCGATTACGCTGAGATTTATGATCCGATCTACGTGATTCTTCTTTAGTTTGATGCGGAATAGTTGCCATTTGGTCCCATAAAAAAATATAATTTTATAACCTTTAAGATAACATAATTTAACACATTTGAAGCAGATAAAATAAAAACTGAGACTTTGTAGTTTCGATGGTATACGTAGGGACCGTCGAAATATAGGAACGAATTCCTACCTAATATAACATTTTATTGATTTATTAAGTAAATAATTGAGGTAATATTGATTTTAAGTAGGTATAGGCACCGACGTAGTCTAGATCAGATAAATCTGATTACTAGGTACTTTCGATTAAAAATATTTCAACAGGCTTCAGATCAGTTAAAGAGATCAATTAGTTTCAGAGACATCCCCGTAGTCCGTAGTATAACTGGATGCACTAACTATATGTATAAGCGTAGGTACTAATCAGTTAGCTCTACAAACAAACAAAATAAACAGCTGTTCTGAGCAACTGAAAAACACTTTGTGGCATGTTATTTGAGGATCTCGTTCTTCAAACAATTCAAACAATGGATGAAGACAACGAAATTATACTTTAAGAGTGATTCGTCACGCACTTGATAGATTTTTATATCATAACTTCAGTATTCCATTATGATAAATACTTGTCACTATTTTTAACATAGTTAATAAAACCCTGTCGCTTTTGGAACTCAAATTGGCTATAACAGTAACAGTAGGTTATTCCGAACATATCGACACCATTTTTATATTTGTAGGTCATTTTTTTTTTACTTTGTACACCGTCCAGTCATTTTTGGCATTGGTCTTTACTAATTTATTTGCCACTGACCGTATCTGGAGGCAACCTATTTGCGTGGTCCCGCCACATGTATATAATGGTGCGTCGCAGAGGCTTCGAAATGCGTTCGAGACGATCGGTGAGGATTGCACCATGCTTTCGCAGGCAGCGCGCGTGCGCTCGTGTAGCGCGTCTTGACATCTTCACGTCGGTCGCTTTAGGACCCCTGAAATAAATATAGTACAACAGGGGAATAGGGGAATACTATAGGTACGCTATATGTAGATTCAATTTGTTGTCAGTATAGTTAAGTTGGTCATCTGGGTCTAGTTGGGTTAGAAGAGGGGCGCATGCACTTATGCAGCTGCGGGTCCCAAACAGCAATAATTTGTCTGCTAAGAATGGCGCAGCCGCGCCAAGCATAACCGTCACAAGTAACAAAGGAAAAGTCTTAATTTGTTAGTATTATAAAATTAGTTACCTGGGTTTAGCTGGCTTGGGAAGGGGGCGTATGGATTTTCGGATTACGGATTTGTGCTGCAGCCGCAGATCCCGCCCGGCGATGATAGCATCTGCCACCGATGGCGGGGATGGCTCCGTGATGTATGGTGGGTACGGAGGGAACGACGCCATACGCGCTTCGGGCACCGCTGTGTAATAAGGTATTTTTCTTTGTAATACTAGTAAGTATTTATCTTGTATCTTGGGTGCGTTTACAGACACTTAGGTACATGCAAACATTCAGACCCGGACCAACTATCTGTAGGCTTTACAAGGATTTGGTCCGTGCGGAAACCAAATCCGCGTGCAATCCATCATTAGCACGGAAGCCCATCACTCAACCTCTCTACCTCTGCGCAGATCGTCAATCGAGGAGCCTAAAAATGTTTTTTGGAAATACACGAGATCTAGACTAATCCGTGACAATACGCATTTATTTTGGTACGAAAAATTGATGCGATCATCCAAACAGAAGCGAAAGAACCCAAATGTTTTGCTATAGTTGAAAAATAATACATACCTACCTACTAGATGTCGCATTAAGAGGATAATGGAATCGGGGATAGCTAAATCTAAATATTTATTAGATAGATGGATGTTAGTAGCCAACGACAACATTTGGAACTAATTTACTTCGTCTTCCTACTGGATTTAGTATGCCGACTTCAATTTAAAGGGCGGCCGGCATAATACCTACCTAGTCTGGCCATAAATACTGTTACAATTAAAAATAAGAAAGATATTACATTTGAATTTGGAATCTGTCATTTTTATACGATTGTTCATTGAGATTTCTAATTTTGGCGCCAATACATTGTACAATATTTTGCGATATTAAAATGGAGTGGGGTGATAAAGAGAACCGAATCGCTGTGATTGCATTACACAAAGTTGGTATGGAGCCAATTGCAATTTTTAAAACTCTCCATACGCTTGGTATTTGTCAATTTTTTGTGTACCGGGCTATTAATAGGTACAATGAGACCTCCTCTGTTTGTGTCAGAAAAAGATCTAGCCGTCCACGTAGTGTTCGTACGAAAAAGGTGGTCAAAGCAGTAAGGGAAAGAATTCAAAGAAATCCTGTCCGAAAGCAAAAGATTTTATCTCGGGAGATGAAGATAGCACCCAGAACCATGTCGTGTATTTTAAAAGATGACTTAGGACTTGCAGCCTATAAGAGACGCACTGGTCATTTTTTAACTGATAATTTAAAAAAGAATAGGGTGGTAAATTCGAAACAACTACTGAAGCGGTACGCAAAGGGAGGTCACAGAAAAAATGTGTTTACGGATGAGAAAATCTTTACAATTGAGCAACATTTTAACAAACAAAATGACCGTATTTATGCTCAAAGCTCTAAGGAAGCTTCCCAATTAGTCGATAGAGTGCGACGTGGGCATTATCCGACTTCAGTGATGGTTTGGTGGGGTGTTAGCTATGAAGGAGTGACTGAGCCATATTTTTGTGAAAAAGGTATCAAAACATCGGCACAAGTGTATCAAGATACCATTCTTGAGAAGGTAGTTAAGCCCCTTAACAACACCATGTTCAATAACCAAGTATGGTCCTTCCAACAAGACTCGGCGCCGGGTCATAAAGCTCGGTCTACGCAGTCTTGGTTGGAAGTGAACGTTTCGGACTTCATCAGAGCTGAAGACTGGCCGTCGTCTAGTCCCGATCTTAATCCGCTGGATTATGATTTATGGTCAGTTTTAGAGACTACGGCCTGCTCTAAACGCCATGATAATTTGGAGTCCCTAAAACAATCCATACGATTGGCAGTGAAGAATTTTCCCATGGAAAGAGTGCGTGCTTCTATTGATAACTAGCCTCAACGTTTAAAGGACTGTATTGCAGCCAATGGAGACCACTACGAATAAGCTTTTTATATTTTAAATTGTTTTATATTTATGTATTAAACTAACACACTGTAAAAGTAATAAATATTATTTATAATAAAAAAAATGTTTTTCTTCGTAATAATATTTATGGCAAGACTAGGTACTGACAATTTTATTATGAAATATGTGGGTATTGAGGAAATAAATCTTATAACCAATCTTATTATTCAATCTCGGACTGTGAAACCTTCTTCGATATCATTATCGATAAATGTTAACCATCCCTACAAA
The DNA here is from genome assembly GCA_910594945.2 of Amphipyra berbera. Lineage (NCBI taxonomy): Eukaryota > Metazoa > Arthropoda > Insecta > Lepidoptera > Noctuidae > Amphipyra > Amphipyra berbera. The sequence continues at coordinate 7,121,843 of OU343122.1, read as the reverse complement.
ACCCAAAATATTAGCACGCCACCTATACTTCGAAAGACCGAAACGTCTTATTTTCAAAGTTTCGTACTTTTGCTATTTAACACTAGATGGCCTTACTGCAGAATGAGAAACGTTTTATATGAAAATGTCTCGAATAGGCCCTTTACCAAAGACATTCAATACTATATAGACAGGACATCAGTCAAAATTCGTGTTCCTTGATTTTTTGAATTAGAGGACAATTGGTCCTAGTTTAGCTTTCAATAATTCCCCGTGAGAGGTCGCATTGTCATTGCTCAAAAAAAATGTTTTTGAGCCTTTATTATATAAAAAATGCCGACTTGCGTACTTAGGTACTGTAAATCTCGAACCAGTCTAGCAACGGAACGTGTCTGCAGCTTTTTTTCGTTGGTAACTTGTTTATAATTACAATAAAATATTAATATGACGTTGAACATTCTGGAAAATGTCAATTTTGTAATGAGCTATTCAACAATAGATGTCGTTATTTTCAAACGAGAACAGTTTGAGTACCTATTATAGAGATGTGTATCCTATCGATTAGTACTATCGACAAAAAAAGAGGGAAATAATAAAGGAACACTGAAAACAGTCGAGTGCAAATATAATCATGTTTATTTAGGTATCAGTATAGCAATTTTTAATTGTTTTGTTTAAATTTGTATTTGTGATTTTAGGTAGGTATCCGCTAATCAATATTCCAAGAGAAAAATAGATAAAATTCGTCCAGAATGAACGCAACGAAAAAAAATTGTATCCATCCGCTGCGTTTTATACATAATCTTACACATTATTTTAACTTTTTCTAAATTAATACAAAAACTGAAGAATATAACAAGCGTCTTTTATATGTTACTTTTTTGGTGTTTAAGTTGTTCTACACACCTGTAAAAGAATCACACCTATGTGCGACGAGTGTTTGAATATGTAGAGGTCGAAATATCTGAGCCAAATACTACTATTTCTCTATCCTTGGGGGGAGATTATTATTAAGTGGGTATTCAACCCCACATGTTGGGTGCTTTAGTCGATAAAATTGATTAAATATAGCTTTTAAAGTTAAATAGTCTGCCAACTAACGATATTATATTTATTCATTCAAACCCCTGAATTCTTCAAGAATATGTACCGAAAGTCACCCCATTTTCTTTATTTTCGTGGTAATATTCAATTCCCCATCCCCTCAAAGATAGAGCTATTTTGGTATCCGAGTTACCTATTTCGACCTGTACATATTACAACACTCATAACTTAAGTTCTACGTTTCACAGAGGCGTAAATTTAATGTCGTTTGAAAGGCTAAAACAAAGACGACCTAAAGAAATATCAAACGGCCATATTACGGCATTTAAGCAATTTTTGTAATGAGACATAAAAGTGATATTTTATACATAATCTTACACATCATTTTCACTTTTACTAAAATAAAATAAAAAATATATTTATTTTACTTTTACTTTTTTGGTGTTTGAGTAGAACAACTCAAACATAAAAAACACACCTGTAAAAGAATCACACCTCTATGCGACTTAGATCTTAAGTTGTTGAAATATTTGAACCAAATACTATTTATTATTTCCCTATCCTATCCCCGATTATTCTGCGTTCGTCTTTAATCAATTCGCTGTGTGTGATGTTAAAAAGAGCATCTTGTCCATAACTTCGAATGCAGTTGGAAGTGACTGTGTCAGCCGTAATATGATCCTTCCTATCCTCGATGAAATCCTCCGTCATATGTCATATCCTTAACCACTCTGTCCTTAGCGGTGTTTTTCCAAATGCTTGGAAAGACGCCCAAATTATTCCATGGCCAAAAAAATCCCATCCAGCATCCTTTTCTGAATATCGTCCAATATCCATACTACCATTTCTCTACTACCATTTCTCTCCAAAGTCCTAGAACGTCTTATTCATAATCAGTTAAGTACATTCCTTTGTAAGAATAGACTTTTAAATCCCTTTCAATCTGGTTTTCGTCCTGGCCATAGTACTGTCACTGCCCTGGTTAATATTACGGATGACATCAGGTTAGGCATGGAAAATGGGAAGTTAACGGTACTGGTATTGCTGGATTTTAGCAATGCTTTCAATACTGTTGACTTCGACATTATGCTTGGCATACTAAGCTCTCTTAACATATCTCCAACAGCAATTGATTGGTTTCGTAGTTACCTGTATGGTCGCCGACGACGTATTAGTATTGAGGGTAAATTATCCTCATGGAGTAATACGAGTGCTTCAGGGTGGCGTTTTGTCTCCATTACTCTTTCGCAATATTTATTAATTCAATCTCTAATCAACTGATTTCTTCTTACCACCTTTATGCAGATGATCTTCAAATTTACTCGCAGGCTCCATTGGGACAGTTATCAGAGGCCATCGTCAGAGTCAACAAAGATCTTGTCCAAATTTCTGGGTGGAGCAAATCATACGGATTAAGGGTTAATCCCACAAAGACACACATCATTGTATTGGGCGGCTCTGGGATGGTTTCGAGAATCGACTGGTTGCAACATCCACAGGTTTACTATGACGGTGTTCAGGTACCTTTCAGCGATAAAGTCAAAAACTTGGGGATCTTTATGGACAAGAACTTTTCATGGGATCCTCAACTGCAAGAGTCCAGCCGCAGGATGTTTGCGTCAGCCGGATCCTTGAGAAGGCTTCGTAACTTTCTACCCACTGCCACTAAAACTGCGCTTGCACAATCTCTTCTTCTTCCCATCCTTGACTATGCCGATGCCAGCTATCTCGATCTAACCGAGGACCAGTTTAACAAACTTGAGCGACTTCAAAATTTTTGTATAAGATTCATATTTGGTTTACGCAAATATGATCATGTGTCAGAATTTCGTGCTAAACTCAAGTGGCTTCCTAAGTATACGCCTTCGTCGGAATGCTCATATTATTTCCCTATTATACAGTATTCTGTTTAATCCCACTATCCCTCCCTATCTTAAAGAACGTTTTGAGTTCATGCGTGATTCACACTCACGATCCTTGAGATCATCGGAAAACTTGAAACTGAAGATGCCTATGCATTCAGTCCCATTCAGTCCTCTCATTCAGTCCAGTTCAGGCCGTACGCATGTGGAATGCATTACCTGTGTCTGTGAGGCGTGCTCAGTCGTTGGTTTCGTTCAAAAGAATGGTAAAGGAACATTATCTTGTCATATAGTCGTTTCTAAAAGATCGATATTTATAATAAAATATGTATGTTCTTTATTTGAGAGTATGTATATATTATATATATATATATGTATATTATATATATATATACAAGGTTAATCGGAAAGGGGGTACTAAGCCGAAAGAGTGTTAAAGTACCCATAATAAGGGATAACTTTTGTTCTACAACTTTCCCCAAAACTCGATAGTTTAAGAGAAATAGCTTTTCAAAGATTTGGTAAAAAATGTGCCAAAATCTATCTGTCCATAGCTATGATCAGCTGTGTTTACTATTTAGGTCATATTTGGGGTCACGAATTAGAAACTTAGTTTTCTGAATTTATAACTAAAGCAGGTAAGTTTTGTTTTTGACAAAACTAATATGAAAATCTTTTTGCATACAAATAAAAATGATCGAATTTTGAAATTTTAACACTTGCTTTAAAATAGTCATCAGTGATACTTTAAGTGGCCCGCGGCTTAGTACCCCCTTTCCGACTAACCTTGTATATATATATAAAATATGTATATGTATTATATTATATTTATTTTATTTACTTACTTATTTATTAACTTATATTATTATTCTAATATACTTAGTGATTTAGTTGATTATCGATTTTTAATAGATTATACGTTTGTATGCTGCAAACTGCCCTATATATTTTTCTTGACAATTCTTTCCATCCAAAGGTTGTCTGGAAGAAATTGCTTTAAGCGATAAGACCGCCATTTGTACTGTTCTTAATAATGTGTACTCCTTCTGTTTTATTTCTTTTAGTGTACAATAAAGTATATCTATCTATCTATCTATCCTTGGGGTTATTATATGTGGGTATTCAACCCCCATGTCGGGTGCTTTTGGCGATAAAATTGAGTAAAAATAGCGCCTTTAAAGTACTGTTACTACATACCCGTGCACATTGCATATCAACCTCTGAAACCCCCATCGATATCATTATTGATAAATGTTAAACATCCCTACAAAGTAAAAATGAATAGCACGCTACCTACCGTTCGAAAGATTGAAACGTCTTCTAACTATCAAAGTTACATACTTTTGCTACTTAACACTAGATGGCTGTACTGTAGAATGGGAACAATTTTTTTCTATGAAAATGTCTCCAATAGCCCCTCTATACCTATTAATATCTTTGCCCTTTACCTACATATTTAAATCAATTTGGTGATCTGATGACACATTGCTTAACAAAATCCAGTAGGTATTTAAAAGTAGGTTTGATATCAATTATAGCTTATTTAAGTTCTGTCACACGTACATCTATACAGTTTTTGATATTGAAAGAATATTCAAAATAGGCACAATATTGGGTAAACTTACAATCATCTCCTACATCGGAGATAGGCATCTCGCTAGTAGCTAACTCTGATGGTGTTTCAGAAGTCATTTTGAATCAAAGTTTAATACTTGTTCTGGAAACAGTCCTTTTATCTATTGAATATATTAATAAAATTGAAAGTTTAATATCAGGTTCATTCGATTTGCTTGCATTTTTAAGAATGACATTTATTTCAAATATGACTGATGTGACTATTCTTTCAGGTCAGTTATATTCGGCCAGTATCTATTTTTTTTTTTAAAGCGGCGCGGCGCACCGTTTTCTCTGTTTGTTTTGAACAATTCTGTGATTCTGAACATAGTATACCCCCTGAGCGATTATTTACTCAATCACGCATCCTCACAGTAGGTACCTACGCCGTAAAATAACTTTGCCGCTCTGCCACCAAACTGCTCTTGAGTATTATGTTCTGTGGCAAACTGATTTTATTCCATTATTCATACCATTGAAAATGTCTATGATTCATACCTATTGTACTTGTACTATTTTTGCAGTGTTGCAAGCTTAGCTTTTTTTCTACCACAAAATTTTCGGTTTGTTTACAAAAACGAGCATCAGTATTTTGTTAAATGCTCAATAGAATCAAAATAGTTATGCAGATCGTTGTTCAAATTCTCAATTATTTTAATACCAGGCTTTCTACATTTTCTGAACGTCCTTATTGTCAAACGTCAAAGTGGGTGTCAAAGTCCAAATCGATTCAGTTGTCAATATTAATTAATTGTCAATGTCAACCAATGTTTACATCGGTGTTGCACAATGTTATCAAAATTGATCAATGATTCATTTTAGCCGAGATATACCGCTATCATTGTCTGTTTTAGCAAGCTTTCAACTCAATTTATTCCGTAGTTGTAAACAATATAAATCATGGGAGATCGCAGGGGTATGTAATTTATCATTTTTAGAACTTTAGTCATTGTTGTCCCACAGCAGCACCACGGCAAAGGCTAGCCTAGCTGGCAATTTTGTAAAGCATTCCCAATCAAAAGTCGATGATCACTTGCAAATAATAATAAGTTTATAACCCATCGATTCTACTACCTACTTGCAAACGTAACAAACTCGTGTTTGCGAATTTTACGACTAAGTTGGATTATCCAGCAACTTATACAAGACAGACTAATTTATTAAAAATAACCCACTGTATGATGTTCTTCCTACCTCGTTGGTCTAGTGGTGGCAAGCGCGACTGCTGATCGTGAGGTCCTGGGTTCGATCCCCAGGTCGGGCAGTGTTATTGGGTTTTTCCATGTGGATTTCCTCAGTAGCAGCCCGGAGTTTGGATTTGTGCCCGGTTTATGGCAATAGGCTCGCCCCTATTACATGGGACTTAAACATATCAGCGGAATGAGGGTGATACTATACACCTCTGCCTAACCCTTCGGGGAATACAGGCATGATGTTGTCTTATGTATGATGTTCTTGCCCATCCTTTCAGCATAATTCCACAGTCGCCTCTTTAGACATACATAATTATTTTACTTTGTATTAAATATGGTTACTGTACTCTTTGTACCATTAATTATTACTGGTGTAAAATATATTTTGTGTATTTTTTGTCCATAGTTATTGGGCTGTCTGATCGTTATACCATCTATCGGGCAAACAGTGGTGGTATAAGGTTTCAAATGAGAACAGCAGGCCACTTTCCTGAACTAACATTAATCGCAGACCATAATCCTAACATGTTACTCTATAAGGTTGGTATTTGATTTATAAATTCATGCTTTAAATTTTCTACATACTGACATGATAAATTGCTATTATCTTATCATTAATTTAATGGATTCACTTCAACACTAATTATAATAAATACCTAATTTATAAAAAAACTATTATTTCAGATTATACTTGGATATGAAACCAAAGTCCAGAATTTAGGTGATGAACAGGAAGAGAAATTTCCCTCAAGATCTCTTGAAAGTTTTCATGAATTGAAAGATTTTTATTTAACTTGGTTTGATAATAAAATTAGAATAGGTTTAGTAGGAGAGCAAAGGCCTTTTGTTGACTATATTAGAATATATACTGAACCCAATATAGGATATATTCAATTCAAGACAGTTTGTAGACATATGAACCCCGTGGAGTGGATAATTGAAAGTATGTTTATATTTCATTTATTTATATAAAGTACTTAAGTATATTTAAATAATACCTGTTATAAATTTGGATTATTTCCAATATTTTAACCAATACAATGCAATAAGTATATACATACAATGCATACATGACATACCATCTAATGAAAGAAACAATACAATATTTGGTAATCTGAAAATAAAATAATGTTATCTATGTATAGTTACATTATTTGATGTGTCTGCTTTATGGTTAAACAGTTCACAAAGAGGGTTGAAGGTGCTTTAGAGAATTTAATCAAATGAATAAATCTTTTAAGGGCCTTTAGTTAGCCCTTACATATCAAATAAGCTTTTAATCTATATTATTTTTTTTTTCATTATTTCAGCTTCACCAGTATATTTACCTCCTGTATCATCAAAAACATTCCATGATAAACTTCGCTGGCTTCCTATGATTAATGGAAAACTGCCTCCAGATGCAATGATTGGTGGATTTGAAAATGAACTTATTTACATAGCCAGATCAGAACACAATAATTCATTATGTCCTGGGAAATATGTGCCATCGACTGGTATGGCATTTGTACCTTGGGGCCATAGAGAACATCCTAAACAACAATTTGAGGTAAAAATATTGCAAGTTATTATTTGGAAACTAATTTTTATGTAATACGTTGTACATGAAATGATGAGATGCTTCAAAGGAAATGAGTTCAGCAAATTGAAAAACTATAGTATAAAGCGCCTCGTCCATGATCGAGATAGAGCTAGCGGGCTTCAGGATAAGTCTAACATATTCTCGCATTTTTACGTACAAATAAAGATTATGTCCACGTCGCCCACCGACCGTGTCTATTGTAGACTACATAGACTGTAGTCATGCCTTAGCTAGGCTAGTCTCGTAGATAGCTCTACGAGAGCACATGAGTGCTCCTACATGCACCCTACGTGATTTTAATCTCTTGGGCATGGACAAGGCACTTAATAGTGATAATTTCCCCCAGTTTCTGAAAGGCTGATTAATTTAATCTGTTGTCAAATCTCAAGTCAACAAATGTGATTGGTCGACCAAAATACAACCAATCACAGGACTTGACATGAAATTTAACAGTTAATTTTACATTGATCAGTCTTTCAGAAACCGTGGGTTAATGTTGAAGCACAATATAACTGTTCCTAGTTGTCTTTTGGGAATTGTTAAATTGATATCAATACTAGCAGCTGTGTTCGCAACTTCGTCTGCGTAGAAGTCGGATGGGTTTTCATTTTTTGCGCGGAATCCTAATTCTTTTTCGAAGATAAAGTAGCCTAAGTTATTCCTTATAATATCAGCTATCTGCCAGTGAAAGTCTCGTCAAAATCGGTCCAGTCGTTTCGGAGATTAGCCGAAACAAACAGACAGACAGACCAACAAATTATTTTGACTTCAATTTATTTTTTTGTATAAATAATAATATTTAAGTATGTACTTATCGTTTTTTTTTCAGATATTATGTGGGTACAATGCAAAATGGGTAAAAACAAGATCAAACCATATTCCAACAAATGCATTTATCGGTGGACGTTCTGAAGTGCAGAATGACCCTCTATACATAGGCAGAGCTGTGATAGAACGAAGACTTATATGTGGAAAAGTCCATGTTCGATACAACCTGTGCTACTTGCCATTTGACGGAAAAGAGGTTGAAGTATCTTCATATGAAATATTAGTTATACCAGGAAATGAAATACCACAAGCTTTAACGTGATATAAAGCTTACGAAAACACAAATAAACTGTTATTGTCGCCGATTAACTTGTTCACCAACTAAACTAAAATGAGAGAATTGCTATCTTTTACTAACAGACATCACAAGAAAAGGACAGTGATAGTTAGGAACTAAGTTGAGATGTCAAACTATTTTACGCCTTGAATTTCACCGTGTTTTTAGTCGACACGTTCTGACGTCTAAATATATATGGAAATTTTAGTTTTTAGTTAGTACAGTAAACAGCAAAAATCGTTGAAAATATCGGCATTTTGAAATTATTTTTCTTTCTGAATTAATTTGTATAAACAAAACGATGATAACAAGCCAAATAAAGGACACGTTATATTTTTGTATGGAAGCTGGGCTTTGGCTGTGAACAGAAAAGATATTATATTTTTATGAAAGTATACATAAAATATGGAGCTTTCGTATATATTTTTTATTTTTTTTAAAAGTACCCTTCTATTGTTTTTTTTAATTTAAATAATTAGGATTAAAAAAATAAAGTTGCAACCCACAGTAATTATTAATTCTGGCAATACTTCCATTCGATGACATTTATTGTCATTGTCAAAAATGTCAAATTCATTCAACCGTTGTATTATGGCGTTTCTGCGTAAATTAGCACAATCACGCAAGTATCAAGTAAAATAAAAATGACAAATTCAGCAAACAACCACAATAGATAGCTATTTTGTTTGACAACTTTGACATGACCAGATATTGATGACATTACTGACAATGACAAGTGACAACCTTGCTGAGACAGTAAATCTTTTCATTTATTCTATTGAGACAAAGGAATCAATGCCATACATCCTAATCATTGAGTTACATAATTCATTGATTTTATTTTAATTTAAGCCGTTTAATATTATTTTAATATTAGGATAAATATTATGCTTTCAAAAATGATATATATCAGTTTTTTTTCTAAGATGTATATCAGTTTTTAACAAAAAAAAAACAGGATTTTAAATATTTTTTAATTAAATAACGGTGCTTTTAAAAAAAATATGTTTTTGTTACCACATCCTAGACAGTTTTCCCTATCAGAAAAACTGAACATGTAAGTGGTTCAAAAATAAAAATATTTTAAGCCCATTTCATAACATGTCCTTTGACAACTCTTATTTACGCCAGTCTCTTTTTCATTTTATCAGAGTGAAAAGGATGGCAATAGCTTAAATTAACTTGAGTTTGTGTACAACAGAATCGGCACAGTTGTGAATATTTTGTATCAAAATAAACATATATTTTATGACTTAATTTTTAATCATCAAAATAAATAATAAAAAATCATACATAACAGAAAATAAAATTTATTTCATTAAACATAAGTACTTGACTATGTTGAACTTAATATAGGTAATAATTTATATTTTAGGTAGTTGTAACAATTTCAAGTTTCCATTCTTATAAATGGACACAACACTATTATAACTCCATATTTTATGTTGGAATTAAAAACTTCAGGGCAATTGTATTGAAATGCCTGCACTGAAAATAGTCATTCCCATGTGAAATTGAACATTGTTGAGAAATGAGATTTTTTTAACATTCCAGTTACTCTGTGATATTATGTTACAGTTCAGGAATGTGTACTATTACATATTGTCTGCATAAAAGAATTCATCGTAATCATCATAATTCATAGAGTGATCATCAATATCATCATTTTCATCTTCAGATTCAATCATACTATCTTCTAGACCTGGCAATAAAAACTTGTTGGCACATCTATTCTTTTCAGGAACAATCATTATTTCAAAGTTGTCCATGGCTACTTCTTTTCCATCAAATGGTATATAACAAACTTTGTGACTTGGTTGGACTTTCCCTGGGATAATGTGATCTAAATATCTGGCTCTTCCGATGTAAAGTTTCTCATGTCCACTGTCCTCTGAGTGACCAGCAACTACAGCTCCAACTGGTATATTATCTAGTTTACTTGTCATCCAGGTACAATTAAATCCACATAAGACCTGGAACAGAAATGGTTTTTCTCAAATGTTAAAATTAATATAATTGGTATAAAAAGTATTTATTTCAACAGTGACTCATATTATTTGTGTTGCTTTTTATGAATAAAGATAGCTAACCTCAAATGAATTTTTAACATTAGCCTCTCCGCCCCATGGTATATAGCCCAAACCTTCAGAGGACACAAACTTGCCCGGTGTCAGGGATCCTCTGTGTTTGGCCCTGATTATGTAAAGGTTTTCTTTCTCATACCCTCCAACATATGCACCATCGGGGAACTGTGTTTCTGCATCAACCTGTACCCAATACAGCTCACCTCCTGTTATAGGTTTCAAAATAGGTCTTTCTAGTAGAGGTGGCACTGAAAGAAATATAGGCTGAACTTAGTTTATGCAATTCCCCTGCATGCTTACTAATTAAAATTGGATGAAATAAATGGGTAAGTAATTTTGATTATATCAAAAAAAAAATGCTGTGGAAAATGATAATAATAGCCATAGCATAATATACTAAAATGATATTCAAAAAGAAGAATGTCTTATATAGAGTAGTTATTGATGTAAATGAATGTTTTATACATTTAATAATTATATTGTCACTTACATTCTATTTTCCAATGTACAGGGTTTCTATTATCATCAATTGCAGAAAATGTAACATATTTCAAGTTTGAGTTTCTACTATTAAATGTCACTATAGGTTTGGCCTCTCCACCTAGGCCTAGACGTAGGATGTCTCCATACCATGAAATCCAAAATTTTCTGTACTCTTGTGAAGACAAGATGTTTGGTGTTTCAACAGTTTCCTTACTAACTCTTGTTGTCATTTTCTTAATCCAAGAGTTGCGATTATGGCCTATGGCAACCTGTTAATAAAAATAATACTTGGAATTATTTAGCCTAAGTACTTACACGAGTTACACAGATGAGTTCATACTAGATTATTGTCGCTGTCTAAAAAATCTGCAGTTTTGTTTTAAATTTCGGTTTTTGATGCTATTTTATAGTACTTCTCAAGCCACGTAGGCCTGTGAAATCTGTTTACTAATCATTTATTTGGTTAAGGAGATAGCAAAATCAGCTATGTAATTTTGGCCAAAAATGGCTTCAAAAATTCTCTGTGTGCAAAGAAACACTTAACGTATTTTTATTTTGATGCCCGCCTCTTAGAATTGCGCTTCAATATGACATATAGCGGGTTAATTATTTTAAAATAGTGTGGAAAATCCGCTAAGTGTTCTAGGAAGTCCAACAATTAAAATTATCGCGGTATTTACGACCCAAAAAAATAAGCTATGTGACCAAATTCACTTTAAAAGAATCCTAGCACCTGTTATATCGTAGAAAAAAGCAAACAAATAATATTTTATGATGTCTCGACTCTAATTTTCTGGATACTAAGTTTTTAAATGTTGTTATCAGTTTGGGATAAAAACAGTTTTTTGCTTCTCCTGTAAAGTTGGGTTTTTCCCATAGCGGATTTTGCAAGCGCAGCGACAATATTATTGATTACTTCAGAAAATTAGAAACTTATTTAGACACTAATGTACCAGTATTTTCTTGTTAGTTTGAGACATTTTAATTAGGAATGTATTTGATACCGATATATCGGCAATATTTAAATTTTTCCTATACATATATTGGAATCGGCCATATTAAATTGCTGAGATGTCGATACATTTATAATTTCGCGCCCTTTGTTAACGCGCGGGCAAGTGACTGTAGCGGTCGAAATGCAGCACAATTTATTCATACTCTGGGAATACCCGGACTTTATTTCATATGGCAGTTAGCCCAGCTCGTCTATTTATCTAGCTTATTTCATTAGTTGCATACTTTAACGTAATTTTACTTAATAATTAATCATGTCAGTCTCAAAACAAAAAAGTGCTATATGGAATTATTTTGTGGTAAGTATCAGAGTTTGATAATTCAAAAGTAATGTTTGTATTGTAAAGAAAATGTTTCCCTTGGTACCAATACAACAAGTTATTTCACTACCTGTGTCAATATTGATAATACTTTTTTATAATATTGCGACGGTTGAAAGGCTAATTGGTCTAAGCGACATTTTTTGCGATATTGAGTTATATACATATTTGGAATCAGTGAATTTTTCTGCGTCGTTTGAGCTAGGTTTCAAATTTTTTTGGCGCTTGAACCCCACACTTACTTGGCTCTCATTTTGGAGGCCATTGTATCAACCGACACAAAATTTGTAAATTTTTTCTCATTTGTCTTTTGAATCGTTTTTCCTGATACTATTTTGAAGATCTAATGTGCATTAATACGTTTAGCTTTTTCTATAAATACTTGATTGTGTCACTTGAAACATTTTGCATTCCATCAGAATAATAGGTAATGTCGCTTGAATCATTTTGCATCCCATCACAATAATAGATTTAATCGTATTAATATTTGTGTTTTTATTTTAAAATTAACCTTAATGAGCAAATCTTTTATTGGGTATTGATGTTGTACCAGAATAATGGTTTAGGAACCTATCTCTGACCCTACAATAGTAAAAAAACATTTTATTTCATTATATTTGAACACTGATCGTCGTCTGTATCAAGTTACTCTAGTCTAGTTGCTTCATAATCTGTGTCAACACATGAACTAATTTACTTTCAGCTATAATATATATTACAGGCAATTGAACCACTTTGCCTTACTCCTGAAAACAATAACATTCGATGCATTTTGTGTAAAGCGACATTTATTTCAGAAAATACAGCAAGTATATTCATGTAATTAACTCAAAAACTGTAGTACGTACTTACGGAAATAATGTATTAATATTACGAAAATCTACTTAGTAGTTTTTTTATATTGTTTTTTTTTTTCGAAAAACGAAACTTTATATCTCTTTCCTGCAAGTTTAAAAAAATGTTGCTTAGTACAAATAGCCTTTCAACCGTCGATTGGTATTTTATCAGCAAAAGCCTGTATCGGGCATCCCTAATTTTAATGCTATGCCCCCCCCCCCCCCTTCATAATAATGATCATTAAAAAGCATACAAATCTAAAACAGATTGCTTATACTTACTAAAAAATCACAATTCGGTCCTGCCTTACTTGCTATCCCAATGCCTGCATTACCAGGAGCTTTGATTTCGAAGTTGATACCATTGCTCGTGATTTTATAAAATATATTATGATGTCTTGGCCATGTTGTGAGTTCTGCAAAAAAGTGACTCATGCTATAATTCAAATTATGATGCAATTTTACGTCTAAAACTCAGTTTTATATTTGGTATTAGGATATTAGTATATATCTCTTTTAATTAAAGGTTTATCTGATCTCAATTTAGCTAAATTTAGATTAAATAATAATAACAAAATATTTCTTACCGACTACTTCACCCATGGTGAATCAAATTAATTTGTTTTATCGCTTTCTATTTACGGTGGGTAACGGAATTGTAATGTAATTTCTTGAGTATTTTTTCCCGAATTGTTACTGAATGACTATTTATAATTGAGACTCAGAGGTATCAAAAACTTAAAAAGAACATCATCATCAATAATACAATCAGTTTCATATCTGACACTTCTGTGACAGAAGCAGTGTGACCAGATTTAAATGTACTAGCAGATACTGCAATTTTTTTCAATAGTAGAAATTCTGTATTATGACGTATCAGTACGACTAGAATGTAATTTATTTTTATTAATAACACTAACATATTTAGTCACAGTATCGTAATTATCATAATTATTTGTATAAAAAGAAACTTATTAAATTCTTCAACCAAATTGATTTGTTACATTACAGTAAATTGCTGTAAAAGGAACGAATGAATGCACTAATCCTTATCTGTGTTCCCAACCTGAAGCCAGGAAGCTATATGTCCGTAAAATTATCGTACATGGATCAAAAATTATCGTACCATCAGGATAATGACTATAATACATTAAAAGTGACAATAATTTGTTGTGTTGTCAAATCCCCAAAATCATCCAAGCGATAGACGGACGAGCTTTTTTTTTTAGAAGATCTCATTTTATTTCTGTCATGTCTGGAAACTATGACCACTATACAGTCGAAGAGTGACGGGCACGTCTTAAAAAGAAAAAGGTCGTCTATCAGTGTACTGAAATTATCGTACTTTCTGCGTACGATAGTAGTGTACTATCGTACATACCTAGCTATGAAATTATCGTACATGTACGATAATTATTGTACGGTTGGGAACACTGATCCTTATCCCGGGGTACTCCCTAGTATATTAATGAAGTGTTACTACTGTTGCTAGACAAATGTATTGTTTTAAAATGTACAAAACAAAACGTTATTGATTTGGTTTGCCAGTTAATGAAAGCATGTAATTTAATATTGCCAAATAATTGCTACTTTTATTGGATTCTGCCAAAAAGTGCTAGATTTTGAAAATCTGCTATAAAACTAGCTAGGACCTAAAATAAGAGTTTAATTCTGCTAGAATCGTAGAATCCTGCTAAGTCTGCTTCTGTAACAGAACTTCTGTCAAGTAGGGATCTGTCTTGTCAGTCCACAGACCAAAAATAATAATTTCCACAGACTAACTAGGTAGCACTTGTGTAAATCTGACAGGCAAAGTGACGGACGGATAGGACAGTCTATACCTAAATAAAAGGTAATTGGCCACTTTAGTATGGAAACCTTACCCACGGCGGACACAAATGAAATATAGCAGAATATATTGATATATGGGTCTGATATACGATTATATTAGTCGCATTAATATGGATAGTGGGAATCTTGAAAACATTAAAAGTATCGTTATATAACTTTAGTACGGTACGTCGTCGATGTACTAATGTTACTAAAGTGGTGTAAGGAACTGGGGTACTTAACCAGAGGGTCGCAAGTTCGAATCCTTGCTCGCGAATCAATTTTTACGTTTTCTAAAAACAAAAAAGTTTGTTGATTTTTAATCAAACAATTATATACAATGAAAGGACACATTACTTACTTTATTTTAAAATGATTTTGGTTAGTGTCCCCCACTCTTCGCAAAGCGGGCCAAATATATTATGCCCAATGACCTATAATTCAGTCACCCGTAGTGTTACCAACTCTGTATTCGCAAAGAAAGCTAATGAGTCGTAAAAACGATTTAAAAAGTGTTTTTTTTAGTCAGAAGAAGCTAATTAGACGGTAAGTGTTATCGTCAATTAGTGTAGGTATACGGGCGCGTTCATGTTTTGCCATCGATCAGATTTAGTATTAATTTACTACAACGCCATCTAGTGAATCTTTGACTTCAGAATAACTTCTGAAGTTAACTTGTTTAGTGGCTTCCCACAGTTTATAAAATTATTAAATTGTTTATCACAAATAATATAAATATTGTTTACAGTTAATATCTGAATATTTTAAGGAGATTAAAAGTAAATTATTGTTTTTGGAATGTTGATGTCTATGAATATAGTCATTATAGTTTTGGCGCCAATAATAATAATAATTAATATTGTTATTCTGATTATAGCCCATTAATACTTAGTTTCGAATCATAAGTGTTTGATTTGCGATGAATCTTGGTGAAGCCCTTGTCGAAACGCCGCCGATATGTACTTATTCAAAGTTGTAGATTATGTGATCTATACTAATATTATAAAGAGGAAAGATTTGTATTTTTGTATGTAACGAATAAACTTAAAAACTACTGGACCGATTTCAAAAATTCTTTTGCCGTTAGAAAGCTACATTATCACTGAGTAACATAGGCTACGGGCGGAGCCGTCAGGACACAGTTAGTACCTACTCTATAAAAAAAGGTCTCAATATATTTTTCCTAAGAATTATCATTAATACATACTGCCTCGTTGGTCTAGTGGTGGCAACCGCGACTGCTGATCGTGAGGTCCTGGGTTCGATCCCAGGTCGCGCAAAGTGTTATTCGGATTTTCCATGTAGAATTCCTCAGTAGCAGCCCGGAATTTGGATTTGTGCCCGGTTGATGATAGGTAATAGGCTCGCCTTCAATTACATGGGACTTAAATATAACAGCGAAATGAGGGTGTTACTATTATCACCTCTGCTCAACCGTTCGAGGAATACAGGCGTGATGTTATGTTTATGTTATCGTTAACAAGATATGGATAGTAGGTAACTAGGTAGTCATTAAAAAATAAACAAAATCATCTATATAAATATTATACTTAGAACAAGTCCAAATTTAAGATTCTCGCATAGCCAAAGAAAGTAGTAGTAGTATATAGCGAAAAGGCAAACTACAAACGGATTTTTTAAGGTACTGAAAAAGGTGATAAAGTTTGCAAACCTTAACACCCGTTTTTACACCTATAAGGGGTATTTTTTTTAAATCGTTTTGTAAGTAGGTAGGTACTTTTTTATTTTTAAGAGTTCTTATTAGTTGCATGTTTATAAACCCAAGAAACAAGATTTATCATATAAACTTTATCACCCACCCCATCATGTTAACCTCGTTTATATCTAGCAATGGACTATAATGGGCATAAAAAAACACGGTAAAATATAAATAGGTAAATATTTTATAATAATTTAACAAAAATATTACATATAGATGTCGTTACTTATGCGATACATCATAACATTTCAACACTATATAAAATAATATTATGCAGTGCATTAAAACAATTTACATTTACACGTACGAATAGGCACAGCGTGACATAACTTTTATGTATCTAGGTACTTAATGCACCATTGAATTGCTCATATAAATTGTGGAAGCAGTTTTCCTAAGTGACACGTATGCACAAATCCTGAGATTCATTTAACAAATTGCGATTTTGATTTAAGGCATAAGGACTTCGTAGTCGGGGAAGCCAAGCTCCTGTCCAGCGAAGGAGATGTAGCAGACGCCGTGCGACTGCTGGACCTTGCCGGTGGTGAGGCTGCCCTCGTGGTTTACGCGGCCTACGAACAGAGGCTCGCCGTCCTCGGACTGACCGCCGGTGAAGGCTCCTGGGGGTACGTTCGAGCCGTTTGTGCGCACCCAGTTGTTGGGTCCGCCAACCAAGACCTGTCAAGTTAAGAAATCACCATAAAAATTTACTCTCTGCATTATTGTAGGTTTTCCAATTTATGGAAGCAAGGTATTGTGGAACTTACCTGGTATTCAGGTTTGCCGTGCTCCATACCACCCCATGGTACGAAAGCGCATCCATGTGAAGCGCAAAGTTTTCCGGGAATCACAGCGCCCTCGTGCTGAGCTCTGGCGACGTACAGTGGTTCACCGTTGCAGTCCTGTCCACCGACGACGGCGCCAGGAGGCACCTGGCCATTAGTAGCATCTACCCAGTTGCCGATGCCAGCCATCACGGGCGCAACGCTGGGGAAGCCAGGCCCACCGACGGCGCCGGGGTAGCCGGGCGCACCACCAGCTCCGGGGTAGCCGGGCGGCGCAGCATACAGAGGTGCAGCCACTGGCGCCGATGGAGGTACTAGAAAATTATACAATAAATATAATAATCGAAGTATATACAATATTTGAAGATACATAGATGAAAAAGCAGAATGAATTCGAATAATTTAAATGGAATAAATATGAATGTTCTGACTGAGTTTATCAATAACAGGCAGGCAGGCAATTATCACGCAATTAGGTGCAATTAAAAGAAAAATGTTTTACAGAAAGACTAATAACATTCACATTAAGACAACTAGCATTTTATACAAGTAATTAAATAAAAACAAGTACCTACCAATGCATGAATGCACTGACTCAGCCTAAATATTGATAACCATGCAAGGAAAACGTGAACGTGTTTTCGACATTAGTAGCAATGTTACATGCCTATATTCCTTCTGATTAGGTATTGACTCGACTAATACCCGGTTCCTATGGCCAATAACCAAGCGTTTGCTTCCCAATGGTACCATTTTTTATTGCCAACCGGGGCGTATAAATAGACCTTAAGTAAATTTTACCTGTGATCTACTATGCAAAGCTATGGGGTATATCACGCAGCAAGTACAATGGGGTAGATACATGCTTTATTTTTGGTACCTATGCAAGTGTTAATTTAATTAAACCGATAACGCTTGGTAAGTCATAGGAATCGGCCATTACTGATAAATTACTACCCACTACCCGGTTTTCAGATTTAAACTCCTTTGTTAGGCTGTATCAATAACACATGATACAGCGGCGATAATTTGAAGGTGGGTAGTGTACATTTTTTGTACCTATTAAATACCCACCTTGACAAATAGGTAAGTATAAAGCCCAGTTCAGACTATGCTAAATATAATTTAAACCAGTGTTCAGCCAACTTTTTGTGTTCGAGGTACACCTACGAAATCGGGGAATTTCAGAGGTAAACCATAAATAAAAAATCATATTTTAATCAAATAAAGATAGCAAAGAATACATTATTTCTTTCCGCCTTTATAATTTTATAAGAAATAGATTTTTCCCGCGGCACACCAATTAATGACCACGGTACACCAGTGTACCGCGGCACATACTTTGCGGAACACTGATCTAGTCTACTGAATTTTCTTTTTTTACTTACTTTAAGCTACTAAATAACTCACTACTTGACTTAATTATAAACACAGTGAGTACTAGGCTTTAGTCAGAGCCGTAACTACAACCGGGGCAGCCGGAGCAGTGCCCCGGGAACCCGAGAATAGAGGCCCCCAAACAAGTTGATAAAGAGCCGCGATAAAGGGCTCTATCACTTATTGTCCCGGGGTACCAGAGCCTATAGCTACGGCCCTGGCTTTAGTGCTAGAAGTAGGTATACAGTAAGAAAATGCGTGTAAAAATAAGAAAACGATGTAAAGAATAGCTTAGCCACAAAATGTACCCAACGTACCAGACACCAATTATTGAAAACATCCAGATGCAAACTTCAAGTAAGGTATCAACAGAACTTTACCACATGTCAGGATTCCAAACACACGCAATTTTCTTTATGGCACAATATTTATTGTTAGTCAAACGAGGTGGTGTTTACAACGATTAAAAATTTAGTTTATCTATCGACAAAAAGATTTAAAATTAAAACGCACTGAATGCGGATTAGAAGTCAGCAATTAACATCCAAAGCATTCTCTAAGAAAAGAAAACTCAACGTGGCTGAGCTCCAGGATTGTTGAAATGGGTAATACGCCATTGTCCGCGAGCTCCCCAGGCACTTCGCACTCCAAAGTGCGTGATACCAAATGGTGCGGGGTCCGCCCACTCCATGATAACCATGCCCGACTCGCCGTCGCGGACTAACACTCTGCCGCACCTCCATTCGATTAAAAATTTCCTGAACTCGTTAGGATTCATAATTCCCGGAGTTGGTACCTCAACCTACGGGGCAACAGTGATTTTTTAACGAAACGTTCAAACAAAATAACACAACGGCTAACACGACATTCTATACTACCTTATCTGGTTTCTGCCTGCAGTGTCTAATAACTGACTTTGTGTTCTCCCAACCACCGAGCATAATTTCGTACATAGGGTCCACCTCAGCGGGGGCTGGCGTCAGAGCTATATGGCAGTTGTGAGGACCGCGATACTCTAATGTCAGAGAACCCGCGACGACGGGTCCGAATTTATACTCTAACTGGTCCGGAGTATTGAATTCAGCCCCATCTGTACCGATAATAAAGGGTATAATTTTATATTGTTGGGTACATTTTATGTAATGACGATTAAAAGCGGTGATTTAACACTTTTTACCTTCAATCTTCCAAGTGCCTGTCGCGCCCCAGCCGGTGCACACGCCTACAAAGGCAATTGGGAAGGGTTCAGGATCTGCCCAAGACAGGAAGGGGATAGCTTCGCCATCGCGGCCGACTGAAATGATGCCAGCGTCCCAACGCACCCAGAAACCACGGAATTCACCACCGTTTAAGATGTTAGGGGTTTCAATTTCAACTTTGTCTGGCTTAGTTCTGTTTCTCCTGATCACGCTCTTTGTGTTGCCCCAACCTCCGAGGAAGATCTGGCAATTAAGTAACAAACAATTGAATTCATAATTTTAAACAACTATTATTAACTTAAAACCACATTCCTATTGAATAGATGAATGACATTTTCTTTAAAAGTTTAACTTTCTCACCTCAATCATAGGATCGCTTTCTTGGGGTCCCATAGTAAGAGCAAGATGTGCATCATTGGGCGTTCTGACTTTGAACTGCACAGAGCCACTCGAAACCGGGAAGAAATGGTATTCGAGTTTGTCCTCTGTAGCTAAATCTGTAAACAACAATTTTTAACTTAAATATAAGTAGGTATTATACTGAAAACAGCTTCAAAACTGTTCCTAATACTAGAATCTCGCTGAATTTGATATCTTTGCCACAGGCATTATCAGCTGTATACATTCCGGAGTTACAAAAACAAAACTAAGTTACTCTCTGTCCTTGGGCTGTACATTTATAATAGATACACCAGCACATAAAATTTAAAATCATTTCTATTTTTGATGTTGTCTAGACTAGATCCTTAAATTCCAAACGCCGGGGTCAATGGCTTGAGCTATTTAAAATTCTGTAAACACTTCTTAGTGCTTTCCTCGATTCCTATTTAGTCTAACGATATGCGGCCGTTGCCTTCAATGCTAGGCATGTCTCTTTACCCGACTCTAAAAATAGGCCGGTGTATTGGTATGCGGGCAAAGAGGCGTCTCGCTCGGCACCCACGAATTCATAACTTGATTATGTCATAGTCTTAGTTAGTGGAAGCTTTTCATTGCTGTCTATATAGAATTTGTTTTGCAGCTGGACAGTAGTAACGAATCCATGGCGACTGCGCAGTAGGACTCAGTCGCGTTGCGCTTCGCTTATTATGAAAGTAGTCCAACTCGATGATGTCATACTATCAAATCAATGTTGTTTGAACCTCTACCTATCTGTAGTTGAGTTTATCTGCGCGTTGAGTCAGGGTGTTATGCAGATTATTATTATGTACAAAATAAGCTTTTACAACAAATTAATAGTTAGCAAAATATCGTAATGGTCAAGGATGTATGCAGGCACGTACTGCTTGGGGCTTGGTAATGCAATAAGAGTTGACTTTTTTGTTACAATTTTTTTATGAATGAGTACTGTTTTCTTATAAGATTTGGTGTTAGATCGTTGTCACTACAGATTGAATTCGTTTTTCGTACCTGCCTATACCGCTATACCGACATTAAAATGTGCATATTCTTCATTCAACGTTTAACCGGCATTTGGCCGCACCCTGACAATTTACAAGCTAATCTATTCACGTGCTTATTCACAAGTACCTACATGACCAATTACTAAAGGAGGTGGTCATTCTGGTCATCGCAACATAAAAATAAAACCTTGCCACTTTATTCAACAATTAATGGTACCTACCTAAACTTTGTATGTATAAATAGCCAGACAGTTATCTCCCAGTAAGTACCTAGTGTTCCATAAAAGTCTAGAATAGACACGACTTTGGAAGGATAATTAGTAATCAACGAGTAATCTACCGTGACGATCGGTCTGCTCGTACCTTCGGCTCATGAATGCTAAACATCAGAGACCGTTTACAATTGTTCGTTTACAACGATTAGCGGGCAGGTGATAAGTTGTAACTGTCATAATGTTTACATTTCATGTTTTGAAACAATGTTTGAACTACTCAACGTTATCAGTACTTAGAGTCGTCAGTTCCTCACAAGGATTTTGCCGGTATGCAGAGATCTATTAGGTCAATTAGACCAATCTAACATTCTGACCTAAGACTACCTACCTACTAATATCTATGACTGCCTACGTTTTGTGAACAAGTCGATAGAAGGTAATTTTCATTTCTGTACTAATTAAACCCATATCAGAATAATTTATTTAAGTTTTAATTAGCATATATCCATATATTTTATCCATTACATATTTGTATGCAGGAAAACAGTTATTAGATATGCATAAACAGACTCACACCTAGTAAGGTAACCTTCATTGGCGACGGAATTGAGGATGATCTCATACATTACAACGTTTACTAAGTACTATCAAACAATATGACCTAACAAACATAAATATAAAAAACCAGTTAATTGTGGGAGATTACCAAGACCGACATTCTTGCAAGAAAAATACTTTTATAATCATACAATATAGGTAGGTACCTACTTATTATTGCAGCCGTGTGTGGTTTTTATATGAGTCTTGTCATAACAATAATTGTTCAGATATTTTTGATGTAAATTTAAAGGCGAGTGGAATGTTTGTATTGATTGTTTCTAACGAATTTTCTATGCCGCATCACCACGCCCGTTGTTGGCCTTGTGCCAAGAAAACGCCGGTTCGGTATTCGCGGCACCGGCTTTTCAAAAACAACACTAGATTATTATTATAATGTACGACTAGAAATATCCTTTGAAATTAAGAATACCTACATCCAGATGGACAAGACCTTCAATCGGTAACCGGTATCAATGAAACGTGAAAAAAAAACCCGGTAATTAGTAACTAAATAGTTACTCCGGAAAATTATAAGTTAATGCATAATTATTTACTCACCCATTATATTAGCCATGATTTATAAAATGCAAGATTTTTTCACACTGATTTTTTTATTATACGTGGTGTCTACCGCGAGTGCTATTTCAAACTGGGGCCTGTGCGGAGCGAGCGAGGTAGTGCGAGCACGTCTTGTGGCCTCGACGCCGACGCGACGTAACTCTAGATGATGTCATACTATACTTTTGAAATAAAGTTCTCCCATTAAAGTTTTAAGTACAACTACTACTTATACTACTTACTGCACTTCTTAAGTTTGAAATAGTGAATAATATCGTTATGCTATGACTAAACGACGCTTGGTGTGTCCAAGTTTTCTATACATACCTACTATCATTTGGATGAATTATGCGGAGCAAAAACCAATAAAAAAAATATCACTGCTATTATAGTGTCTAGGTATAACATAAATAAAACAACAGGCCCTCACCTTGGTGAAGGTCAGTCTAACGCGTAATGGATAGGCAGAAGAGGACAAGACTGATGCATGTTTATACACATTAAAACTACTTTTACATTATGTATATATACAGTGGTGGCCATATAATTAGAAACAATTAGTACTGCACGTCATACATCGAAAAAATAAGTATGTCTCTAAATAAAAAGTGAGACATTCCAGATGGATTTCAATAAAAGAAAACATTGGATGACCTAAAGCTCCCTTGTAATGTTTCAGTAGTTTGAATATTTCAATCTGATAATGGCCCTGAAAAGGGTTTGTTTTTGTTAATTGAACAATCTTGCAATCTTTACATGCTATCGTTTTCTGAGATTCAGGGTTTCATGTAACATCGTTGGCACTGCAGAGTAATTTGCAGTGATAGACCGCGTCGCAAACTTCAGTATTGGAGCACTTTAAATTATCTGCATAATTTTTTGAAAGAATAGTTACGTTTTACAGATCCATAAGTTTTTAAGGGTATGAATGAATCACAAGTGTCCTATATTTTTTTTTTTTGAGTAAATTAATTCATTAAAATAACTTTTGAAAACATTTAGATGATAAATAATGAAGCAGAAATAAGCATTCGCCAATATTCAAGGACAAAATTATTAACTATTTAGTTATAGTTTCTAATTATTTGTCCAGCTCTCAGTTCGTTTGAAATGCCACCCCGTTTACAAAGTGATTGTAAGTTTTATTAGGAGTTTGTTGTTTCCCTCAATTTGTTCTCATGTATTAAGCACTATTGATGGGTCTACATAATGACGTAGTTAAAAGTCATCAATGATAAACTGATAAAAATTTATAGCGATTTTTTATTATAACAATGTGTACAGTAATGATTGTTTCTAATTATATGGCCACCACTGTATATACGTTTTTACATTATTGATCTGTTGTCTGTGTAATACTGTAAATGGGAGCACAATGCAGCCATTAGTGTAACAATTTGACTCGGAGTATAATAAGACTGCTGATGACAGTGTTGGATTCCCATAATATTATGGTCGAGCCTGATTTTGCTGCACCTGTAGCATTATCAAAATGTAAATTATTATTGACATTTTGTATTTTGTTATTACACTAACCTGCATTGTTCTTACATAATTTTTATTTTAAGCACCGCATTGTAACTGTACCCGATTGTACAGCAAATTATTTTAAAAGAGTATCCATGGAGTTTCTTGCCGGCTTCTTCTCCATAGGATCTACTTTTTGGAACCGTGCAACTAAATTGTCGAGACGTTCCTAAGTGCATGTACTGTGCCTATTCGAAATAAAAACTTTTGAATTTGAATTTTGAATTTGAATTTACCGAATTCCATATCGTTTTTTTGAAAACTCGTGCATACTGCATTTTAATTTGTCTCATGAATTCTTTAGTTTTTACATCTAGGTTGGCTTCTGCGCAGACATACCAGTAGCTAATCAGTTATTTAGGAACATGTATTAACGCCCAGGCCTTAGGTCACTAAATCAGTCATGTAGGTATCATACAAATGGCATTTGAACAGTCTGATTGTTTATGAATCATCTACGTACACGACTTGTAATATCTAGTTGACATGGAAGATACGTACCTACTAACGCGTCCCAATGTAACTGTTTTTTTCCCGCTATTTAGTTAGGTACTTACTGATATTTGTAGTCTGGTATTTATACAGCATTCGTCATTCCTTTCAGAACCACAATTTTGAAACCCATGATACCTCTTTTCATAATTTCTATTTATACATATTGAATAGGATAGTCTTGCCTTCCATGCAGTAATGTCCCCAGTTCGAAGCCGGCCCGCACCTTTGACTTTTCAAATTCAAGTGTCGATCATAATTTGATTATTAACTGTATTAACGCAGGAAAATATCCTGAGGAAACCTACACACTTGAGAGGGCCTCATAAAGTTCACAATGATGTGTGGAGTCTGCCAACTCCACCAGGCCAGCGTTCGTGGACATTCTGAGAAGAAGCCCGTGCCTAGAAGTGGGACGTAATAGGCTGATTATAGGATAGTCGAAAAATGCCTGAGAAGAGGAAATTAAAGAAGTAGAAATTCGATTCGACTTATAAAACTAAAAAGATATTCGACTTCACATGAATAATATACCTAGGTAGTTATTTAAAGAAGAATTTGAAATTGGATGTTTTATTTGGTCTCCTACGATACCGGTTAAGTATATTATTTTCCATTATTATTTAAATTATGTAGCATATACCTATTAGTTTACGATGTGTCAGAACCAAAGTCCCTAGCAAAACTGAATGAGTGGGTCGTGGAACTGCAAGTATACTCCACCAAGAAGAACACAGCTTGCTTAGTTGTCAGCAATAAGACTAACAAGCATATCATTTTTGGACCCTGTGCCATATCAGCAAGCACATTGGATCACCTGCGCACGACGGCGCAACGAGTATTCCCAAGGAGGGTTGACATCAGGCAGGCAGCCGGTCATAAAACAATAAGCCAAAACCTCTAACAACATGGATTTATGAAATACATGTTGTGCCGACCCCACCTAGTGTGGGATAAGGGCAGGAAGAAGAAGATTTAAATTATGTAGCATTTAGGTATGTAGCCAAATAATATTTTTATTAACCATTTTATTCCCGTCAAAATATTTATCGTCTATTAGCCGCAACCAGGTAATCCGTACCGCATTAAAAAAAGCTTAAGTTAGACATCTACTTCTATCGTCGAGTAAAAATACGTCATAAGTAGTCATGACTCATGATAATAGTCGTCATGATTATCATCGCGTAGCCTAATGACGAAAAAGCTACCAAATAATTTTATCGCCCGTTATTATTGTAGCCTACGTAGAGTCGAGGCGCCGACGATCATTATTATTTGAACACAACATAAATGGAAAGGGCAAGGTTTCAGCAATATGACGTAATCATGAAACACGGGTCACCTAAATACCTAAGTGGGCAGACAGGTTTCTAATACAGGGTAACGCTATCGCTACGAAAAGTCCAAGTAGGTAGGTACCTACTACTAAATACCATAATAGAATATGGAAACGTAGTTATTTGCGTTTTTCCGTTGCGTTCGCTTGTTTTTTTACCTGTTTACGATAGGTAACGAAAACATCTACCAAACAACTCTATTTAAATGGTAATTTTATAATTAACTAATCCTCATCTTCAACTTCAAATCGTCAAAGCAAGGTTTTTATTTTCGACTATTTTTTTATCACATAATATTGTTATTACAATGCAGAGCTTTTTATTGCTATCCTTTGCTTGCAGATAAAACAAGAAAGAGAAGGAAGAATATTAGGGCTGTCAAATTGGGTCGATTAATTATAAAGCAAGATAGACAAACCAACTACTTAAATATTAATTAACTAGTTTAAAAAAAAAAGAAACGCTGGTGTTTTGTATATACGTGATCTAATAGACATTTAATTATTACTGTCTGCCTATTTATTGACTGCCTCGTTGGTCTAGTGGTGGCAAGCGCGACTGCTGATCGTGAGATCCTGAGTTCGATCCCCAGGTCGAGCCAAGTGCTATTGGGGTTTTCCGTGTGGAATTACTCAGTAGCAGCCCGAAGTTTGGATTTGTGCCCGGTTGATGGTAATAATAGGCCTGCCCTCTATTACATGGGACTAAAACATAAAAGTGAAATGAGAGTGTTACTATACACCCCTGTCAAACCCTTCGGGAAATACAGGCGTGATGTAATGTGTTATTAGTAGTAATAGTATCTAGTACACAGAATTAGCATAATTATAGATACTAAAGCCCGTTATTATAAACAGCTCTCATTTAAGAGATCTCCCAAGAGGAGCTATCATAAAGTAGAATTCCATACATTTGACAACATTTTTGTTTTTAAATTCATCTCAAGTCCTGTCCAAACGACTAAGAGATATCTCTCAAATCAAATGAGAGTTGTTGATTACTAGAGTTCACACAAGGACAGTGTCCTCCTTCAGTGAATTCTTATTTACAAACAACTTATTATGAACTCGGAAATTCCTAAACAGATATAGATACTGACGGAAAATTACTGCAGTCATTCTATTTTGACGAAAAAGTTGGAAATTTTGAACGTTAAAAAATAATAAAAATACCTAGGAACATTTTCAGTTTCATTACGCTCTTTAATTAAGCATTTGTTTCTTTTGCACATAGGTATCCAGAATTTGATTTACGATCAACAAACTGATGTCACCAACTATATAAAACTAATCAAGCTGACAGACCACCTACTCGTGCTAACGGCTTTATGACGTCACTGGGCACTCGTATTATATTTTATTAGTGTACAATGACGGGTAGGTGCAGGCAACCTTGATCTGGCTTACTACAATACAGTGAATCATTCTATTGTAGTTGTGACATCTCATGGCGCGTAATTTCGCTGTCTCGGTAATGTCAATAAGTGTTGATTGTAAGGTAGATAATTAGCTGAAAGGAAGATCCTGCTAGTCATACTCTTCAAATAATCTTTGACGATATTCACAAGGAGGGGCGGTGTACTTATTTTTTCTTGAAATCAATGCAGTATTAGAAACTGTTCTTAAGACATTATAACCGCCTTTGATGGAGTCAGTTTATTGTCCTACCTAGAGATCACCAAGTACCTAGATATTTGCTTCAGCTGCATAAGCATGGTCGGGGAGCTGTTCAGGGTTGATCACTTAGTTCCATAGCAAGGTACGATCAAGCAGATCTTAGAGATTTCCCAGACTCTTATCAGAAGACTTCTTGTTCAAGAATTGATTGTTTAACTATGTGTGTTAGGTATTAGTTCTTAAATGGTGTCGATTCTGTTGCGCACTTTGAGAGGATTAAACTAAACTAAGGGTGTTTTTTGTCTGTTTCTGTTTCAATAGAAAAAGAAAGTGAAAGGTGTAGAAGAAAGTGAGTCTAGTTTAGTATTGTCAAAATGTGCAACAGAATCGACACCAATGTGAACGTAGATAGGTACGGATGTTTTTCCAATTTAAATTAAGATTTACGAAACAATATTCCAGGTATAGTTTAGTAAATATTTATTTTAAACTGTGACGTCGCCCTTGAACTGGTACGTCATCATTATTTATGTTAATGAGTGAACGAAATGAGTGATTAAGGCTGAGCAATCGTGCGTTAGGTGGCGCAATCAGAATGTCTTTCGTGTACTTTTCCAATAGAACACTAATTATCTAATGCAAATTAAAAAATATTACATAATAGGTAATTTAGGAATTATAACTATTATTATCCACAAGCAAAAGCTTAGAGCAGAAGGGATTGCACATTAGGTAGCTGCTAATATCACCTTCAATTACTAGGCTTTATCGTATAGGTATTCATCCTTCTGCAAGGAGCGGGTTCACCACAAATATGGCAACGGTTCATAGTTTATGAGCCATGACCGCTCGACTAAATCTATAGCAGCGCCATCTACTTATGTACTCATGAACTACATAGTTCCCTCAACGGTACATACCTATCAGCGCTGGCTTGGCGTCAGCGGAGTACGGCGTAAGTTAGTCTGTGAAGAAGACACTAGATGGCGTATTCGTCGTATGCATGTAACATTTTTTTTATTCTGAAATTATCCAACATAATTCATTTCCGAAAATGTACAAAGTCGTTATCGCATATTCGCACCTGACCATTTACCCTTTCTTACAAATCGTGATTGGTTGGGTAGGTGTTTTAAGTCTATTATTGCTACAGGATGTTGCTTCACTAGCTATGCATAGCAGCTAACTAATTGATGGTTGCAATCTACAGAGTTTATTAGAATATAGATGGTTCAGGTAGTACTGATAAACATGCGATCATTTTATTGTTACCTATATCTGTTATAACATAACATCACAGCTTATGTACCCCGAAGGGTTCGGCAGAGTTATTTTTAGTAGGTACATCAGTTATGTTTTAGTCCTATGTAATAGCGGGCGAGCTTATTGCCATTAAATGGGCACAAATCCAGACTCCAAGCTGCTACTGAGAAATTCCTAATGGAAAATCCCAATAACACTGCTCAACCTGAGGACCCCATGCTCAGCAGTCACGCTTGCGACCACTAGACCAACAAGGAAGGCCCTGCAAGGCATTATCTGTTATAATAAAATAATAAACACAAAAAAAGCAATGGTGACCCTTATTTCATGGAAATGCAATGGAAAATACGTAGGTAAGTCGGTAACAAATCGAGCCCAGCTATAGTTTTACCTAAATCGCCCGCATGTGCTTTTAATGTCAGTATTAAACAAACTTTAGGCTCTCTTTTTTTAACACCTCCACTCATCTGCAATATCATCAGTAAGTACCTACCTACCCAAGGCGTCAACCGAAGAGTTATTTATGGAACTTAAAAAATATTGGTTGCTGGCAGTAAGTTTGTAGCAACTAGCGGTAACTTTCAGGCTCTCGTTTCAGTAGTTACAATAAAATAAATTTTGAATTTAGCTACGGTCCATTTAGCCCTACCTGACCGTACTTTTCTCGCGTACCTATACCAGTGAGTACTTACAAAAGTTTTTGTAAGTAGAAGAACTGTGCATTTCAGTTTTTAATTACCTAGGTACATACATTTAGGTGGAAAGTTGCGGGGAGGGAGGGGGGATATTTTGATTACAGATAAATAACGGACGTGACGAAACTTATATCTCCTTTAATTTTAAACCAGTTTTCAGGTGTGAATGGAACTGAAATAGAAACGCACTTTACTTTTCCCACCGTCCACTAGTTGTATAACGGAAAACATCCTTATAAAATAGCTTTGTAGTTTCCGACTTAGAAAACGCCACCACTTGAGGACACCGGGACAGTAAATACTAGTACCTACATGGTGAAACTGACCAAGAGAAATGTTGTTGTATGTGAAAATACAATGTGACTTTCTTTGCAATTTTCTTAATATTTATTTTATTCAATATGGATTGTTGTAATTTCAATGAGTCCGTACGTCGCACTCGGGTGGAAATGTTTTTGCGATACTTAGATAGATATCTTCTTCTAAGCGTGTCGATGACAATCTAAATTGAGTCGGTCCAGGACTTAGCTACAAGTTTAGCGTTATCAGTAGCGTCGATTAGTTCTTGTAACGTGCAGGTATCAGGGCACGCAGGGCATGATATCAGATGTCCCATCGTTTGTGGAACAGCACCACATTTACACGCCAAACTGGAATCGTCTATGACACTATTAGCTATGTTACGTCGGTTATTTAATTTTGTTCTTCTAAATATATCTACTATCTATTTGTTCAATGTTAGACCATTATACAAAAAAAAAACCGATAGTAAGGTCTCGAAAATAGAATAATACGTTTTACCCTACATAAGAATCGAGGGCCTGGGACAATATAATTGGGTCTAGCGGACTAATTTTGGACTTAGGTACTCGTAGAAGTAACATATTAACATGTTGTACAAAATGTATGTTAACATACTTTGGCACAATACCTAACGCTGAGCACAAATATTTGTACCTAATTAGATTACTATCGATTAGTAAAGAACGTACGACTGTACGGAAAAAAAATGTCTTCAACACATACTAATAATACGCTATGCTAGCTGCTGGCTTTGGTGTTTCCTGGCTGAGAAGAAACTCCGAAACAAACTTCATGTCATTTTCTTATTGTTATCTATTCGTTTCTTTAATTCGTTTTTTTTGTTGTTATGTGAGAACATTTTAGGCAATTAGTCACCTCGAAATCCCAGACTCGTCTGGGAATTTGAGCTAACCCTTCCCGACAGAATCAGCTGTCAAGTAAGTCGATCTTATTTTAGGGAGCGTCATGACCCGAACTACGTGAGAAGGTCGATCTCCCGATAGAAAATCTTCCTCATCTTTTCTTCTTTCTTCCTCCGCTGCTGAAAAGCTGATAGGTGAAAATTAGCAATATGTTTGTGGTATTAGTACCTACCTAGGTAGGTAACTAATATAATAGAGCATCATCATTATTTCTGTCGTCCAGAATTTTTCTATGATAGGTTTGCAAAATGGAAGCTAACCTTTATTACAGTAACCTCCCTATTTGTAGCTCCAAGTGGTAAAAATATACATACCTATATCAGTTAAATTGGGGTAGTATTTAAACGAGTGACTGTAAATTAAAGTTTTAAGTGACAAAAATAATTAATTTACGTTATAGTATTACTAAGTGAGCGACTGACTGCGAGTGACAAGAAATCAACGGAACGGCAACTGACAAACACTAATTTGAGTTACTTAAAATACAAAATGAGAAGCTTCATAATATTTAAGCGACCTAATATTTGCTTGAGTGTCAACGTTACGTCCTGCATTTTTTTCAATATTTGCCTTTGCAAAAGAGGAAATCTGGCGCTCGGCGGTCGCTGCCGCGGCACACTCGCTTCGCTCGCTCGCCTTCGCGCGTTGCGTGGTCGCAGTTCTAACCTAACCTAACTTGGCGTTGCGAATTTGACAAACTATTTATTGTCTGAAGATTGTTTGCTGTAAAAAGTACGTTATGTAAAATCGATCAACTGGAAAAATCGATCGTCTTTATCTTAATATTGAAGTTGCCCTCTCTATATTTCTAGTCGCTCACTTAGTAATTTAGTCGCACGGCTAGAATTTTAATATCTGAAATGGATTAATCACAACCCACTTTTTGTAAGCTCGTTCTGGATTTTATTATTAATCAATATTCGCCATTAGTTTAGTTAATTTTTCGCTTACTCAAATTCATACCGCTCAAGTTATTATAAGAGTATCTCATCATCAGTCGCTAAGTTTTTTTTTATTCGATCGTTTTATAATTCCCCGTTAAATTGTGCATAATTGTTTAGTGGCGAATGAGTTTAAAACTTAATAATTAATCACAAACAGTATGTAGTCATCGGCAAAATTGATAAATAAAATGAAGCATACGTTGCCCTAGTTATGGTCATAGTTTTATTGTCGTTATTGCAAGGGATGTAGTTCAGGGGTGCGCGAGCACAGAACTGCTGTGTGCCGCAGACAAATTATCGATTTTGTACAAAAACGGATCTCTATTGTTTGTTTTTTATTTTTTATTCAGTGGACTGCACTTATTTATCTATTCACTAGATTTTGTGAACGGTGAAACTCATGCAAATGTTCTATAATTTTATTCAACATGGAATAGCTTATTGGCTGTTAGGGAAATAGATGGTTTTTGGGTATACAATGAAATTAAACACGAATAAATAACTCTTTTTCGTGTTTATAGTTGTAGTAAATACAGAAAAACCACACCATAGTGTTCCTATCTATATCACTTAAAAAACATTTGCATTCGTTGTACCCGTTCATTCGTCACCACGTTTATTCACTTATCACACATAATAGATATTATTTGATAGAAAAAAAAGTTCAATATCTACCATCTGCCTACCCCAAAGCGTAGGGCGGCGGGGTGCAGCTGCCGTCGCACGCGCTGTTTCGACAATAGACGCGATCAATGAACCCGGCACCCCTCACCCTTCATATCAGGTAGGTACCGTACCGTTCTTCTTTCTGACTACCTAGTTTTTGGAACACAGAAACCGAAAAAAATATTTAAAAAATGTGCAGAAAAAATTACGAACAGCTGATTCTCCAGCTGATGCATCTGGACTTTGATGTCGGTTACTGATTTCAAATCTACTACTATAAGTGAAAATATTGTGAATATGTCTGAGCAAAGTAGAAGAACACTGCGGGAGGCTGCGCAAAAGCAATTGTCGTCTTCCACCGATTGTTCTGTTAGGTACGTCTGAAAACCATATATGATCAACTTTTATTAATTTTGATGTTTGTTTGACTGTTTATTTTATATCGCCAAATAGGATGTCTTTGTATATAATACTTATTATTGTAGAACGCAGACGTAACTGTCAAACGTGTCACCTCCAATACTGAAGCATCAGGAATTCATACTCGTGTGCTACTTACGATTACCTGAATACCTCCTCCTCCTTACACACGCAAGGTACTGTAAAAGGAAATAGTGTGTGATTATAAATTGTAACAGGCCGCACTAGTGACGTAGAGGAAGCATTCGGTTCCACATAGTGTTCACAAGAACAATGCGTTTCCCACAGCGAGCGCGCACCGCACTCACGCTTCCGGCCCGGCCGAATACGCAACCGACCATTGATTTCGATTAACAATTATTATAAATATCTTGTGACAATAATATTCGTAACTTAACGAGTGTGTGTGTGTGTTATGGAGATAATTGATTTTATACATCTCTGAAGGTGTTTTATTGGAATACGAAATCTATTGCAGCTGGACAAAAGGCATCTTTCAAAATTTGGCGTAGTACGTATTAGCTTCCTGGCTTCCTTGCACCGCTGCTACCCATTAGCGTTTGGCTTCGGGTAATACTGGCAATTCGAGATGATGTAGTGACAAAAATTGAAAGGAGTATGCTTAGGTGGTTTGGTCATGTTGAGAAAACGAGTGAACGGCGATTAACAAAAGGAATTTATAAGGCGAATGTTAATGGGAACGCCGGTAGAGGACGTCCTAGAAGGACATACATCGATGTTATTGGTGATGTTCTTCACAAAGGTCAGGTGCGTAGTACTCTCAACCGGCGTGCGTGTATGACAAGATGTATGAATGTGGATGAAGCGAAAGGGGTATGTAAGAGACGTAGCATGTGGCGTTCTATAGTTTCTGCCTACCCCCATGGGAAAAAGGCGTGAGTTTATGTATGTATGTATGTCGATTAACTTTTCCACCATGTGTCGAGATATCAATATTAGCCCATAAACGTGGCACAGCTAAACATGGCTTTCCCATAGAGAACACTCCAATGCTCCAATGAATCGAATAACATACAAACCAAGTTAATATCACAAGGATGAGAAGCAGAATTATCTCATAACAACAAACAGTGATCTCTTATCTGTTAGCCAATCACTGTTGTGGTTATGGCAATATCTATGACGTTGTAGCGGTTATTATGTGACATGATTACCATCAATCTAACACTCTTCAGCAATATTATACTTCACGCAGGAAACGTAATGCGTTTTCAAAATAGACACTTGTTTCCTATGTAGGTTATGGAGGTTTCGTATACCTATTTCCGGCGAAAGATACACCTACAAGACACCTGCTTTTATCCCTAAGTTCGCTCACCCGATCTAGATTTTGGGATTGAACACACACCGACCAAGTCTAACAGTTTGATTCAAATCAATGGTGTAAGTGTAGCTGAGAGTAAAATGTTTCTATTGGTTTTCGTTTGAATTCTGGAGCTCTCAATGTTAAACGGAATCTGTATAGGAGCTTAGGAGCACTTTGTTGTTTGCGTCTTTGTCTGTTAAAACCATTTTTGTCAGGAACGGTTTAGTATTGCAAGTTGGTACAGCTGTGGTGTTTAACAACTAAAATAAAAGATTTGGAAACCTAGGTGCAAGAGTGCGACTGACACTTAACCGTTTTTTTTAAATAAGGTGAAACTAATACCAGTCATTGAATTTTTACAAAAATGGGATTCATCCTCATGAGTTTTCCGGACAGGTACTTTCAATCATTACCATCAATGTGGAAAACCATAGACCCAAAAAAATAGTTTTGGTTTATTGGTTTGTTTGTAAACCAATATTTTCTGGCGTTCCTATATAGTAGAATTATTAGATAAAGTGGTAAAAAAATAACATTAGAGCTAGCTCGAAATGTAAATACTTATATTATTACCCTACGTCATTAAAGAAGGTCAAAAATATGCATTTGACTGCGCACTCAATCGACTCTACTGGCTTTTTTTTTTTCATAATTGACGCTGTTTTGTTGATCGTATGCGCAGTCTCTTCTTTTATTTTCACCTCATGTTTTGTCAAATGATAACTTGATCTTATATTGTACAGAAACTTCTTCAAGTACAAGCAAAGTAGTTTAGAAATATTATTACGCAATGTCAACAAAATTTTATTCTGTAGTGAGAAAGTGAGAAATGAGATCATTGTCCAGACATTTTGGTCCACTCGTTACCATTTCTGATTATTTACGCGTGTCTTTAACTGTTTCTGTCTTTGTTCTTCTTTTAAATAGATGTGTGGTTTTGGCTTTCAACCATACGTTTGGACGCACTTAGGTCTGTGTCACGGTAATATGTTACCTACTTATAATAAAATATTAAAATTTGCATTGATTCAGGTGTCTGTCGTAAGAATAAACAGACAGCTTTTTAGGACAATAACCAGCGCATGTATTCGAAATTTAAAAATTGACTTTTGCAATTGTCGCTTCGAAGTTAGTTAATCGAAGACCAACACAACTGTGATAACGAGGCATATCATTAAGCGTGAGTGGAGGGTAGCAGGCAGTAGGGCATGGTAGGGCACGCAACGCATGTGGCCGGGACGGTGCCGACGCATCTGGTGACGAGGGGGGCGCGGCGGGGGCTAAAATTAGTACCGGAGCGCCACGTGCGCTACGAACGAGCATTAGTCCGCGCTCAACCACCACAACGAACGGTCGCTTCCGCACACACACCAGTGTTTACAACTGTAACTTAAGCTATACACTCGTGCGGACCGTAGACTTGTAGACCGCAACAGCGGCGGCAGTGACAGTGTTAGCAGAGTGCAACGGTGGACGGCGCAACGGAGGCGGTGCAAGGCATGTTGATGGCGGGCGCTCTGCCGGCCGAGCCCGAGGGGCTGCTGGCACTGGGCGGGCTGCCAGGCCAGAAAGACACAACCTGGACCAAACTATTCGTCGGAGGACTTCCGTACCACACGACTGACAAGAGCCTGAGGGAGCACTTCGCGGTCTATGGCGACATCGAAGAGGCGGTTGTCATCACAGACAGACAGACCAGCAAAAGCAGAGGATATGGCTTTGTAAGTATTTTTTACTAATAATGAGCAAATTTGATATGATTTACATTTCAGTATAGTTACAAATTCTCATGAAACGAAATCATGATGTGAAACTGAATTGACACGTAAACTTTTAATGCTCGTGCGCAGTCGACTCGTGTCGGCTCTGAAACACCGACCGTATCGCACAGTTAGCGCGTTATCGCACCTCATTGCTACCTACATTATACCTACCTAACCCACCAGCAGCTAAGTACATACATGTACACATATGAGGTATATCGCAAAATTACATCAAACACGGAAGTTGTTCCACGCAGGTAATGTCAAACAAAGTAGGCACCCACTGAAAATACAGGGCATGATGCGCAATTCTTTTAAGATGCTTCATCATTGCCGACGATTTTACATTTCAGGACGGTGCGGCGTCATATCGGGAATAACATTTATTGTGCCAAATATAGAAATGTCACGGACACGTGAGTCTGAAAATACTACAATAACTAAAATTTCTTAATTATGCGTCAATACTCCTTGGCGAATTATTGTGTGAAGAATGAATTAGCTGCGCGGTATAATTTGATGGTTTCTACCAAGTTGTTGGCTATTTCGCAAACACTATTATTTTTAAACAACAGATGCAGTAAATGACGCTTTTTTCAATGCAGCTAGTTTAATGTAATAAAGTTTGAGGCTTTTTGTTTGGTACAGCGTGGGGCTCGTGGGAAATGAATCACAACCCCATTTTCAATTCGTGCTAGGGGTGGTTGGACCCTGAGGGAACACGACGCGTAGCACCCTCGCTGTGACATCCAAATAGCTGTAATAATCGCAATTCACCGTTCGTTATACTTTACAAATGTGTTAGAAACTAAAATTTCATTTTGGAATAACAGCAATAAACTTGATATGTAAGTAATAACTTTGTTTCGACAAATGATTAGGTGTTTGAAACATAATTGATATTATTATGCTATTTGTATACGAGAATCGATTGAAAATTTGTTACGGATAATGAACATGAAATCATATTTAATTTGTAAAGGATGACTTAAAGCCAATTGGTTATACCTAATAAATTAAAGAAGTTTTAGATCAGGGTTGCAAAAACATGCCGTAGGCGAGACTGAGAATAAAGTATTAAACCCAATCTATAGCTTAAATTGTACATCGATAGACCTAAATTCCTAGAGATTAGACTTTTACAATTAATTTCCGTTACTTATCGGTAGCTTAATCTCATAGATATGAGAAAAAGGCGACCTCATGCCAGTATTATGTAGTTACTTCGATTTGTAAGTTCCTTCTTGAGTTAACACTTAAAAATGAATATATTAGTTTGTGCACGTCCCTTTGCTCTACATAGCCGTTGGGTCGAAGCGACCGGCAGCCGGCTCCAGTCGGGACGTGCTGAAGTACTTGTAGGAAACAAAAGAGTGTCATCTGATAGCGTACGGGCCGCGGAACTGGGAAGTTGGGTAGACTAACAATGACGACTACAATACACGCAATAGATGCTGAGAAAAAGAATAAAAACAAAATCTGTTAAACTAACACCCGAATGTGTTTAGATGCACTAACTTTAACACAACAACACATATTATGCTGAAAAAATGATTTGTGTTCATTAACTCGAAAATAATCATCAGTCTAACCGTAGGATATCGGCATTGCCCTGTTACAAGGTTGCAGAGGTCTGATGGCAGTCGTTTCGTGTAAAATACTGGTTGAACCGCATCTGGTTAGACTGGAAACTGGCCCCAACATAATTGAGAAAAGGCTAGGAGGAAATATTATAGTCTAAAACAAACAAGTATTTTTCGTGTTCTGTCGTCAATATTCTGATCCACTAGTAGATAATTATATACAATCAGGAATGAAAGATTTTCTTAGTATGGCATCAATGAAAAAAATATTTCAAAGCAATTTTTCCAAATTAGATTCTCAGGAAGTACTAATCAGTTAGCCTTATGAAGATACGGATAATAATGATTAAAGTCGTGATTATTAATTATTGTAATCGCCATATGAGCCTACGAATCCTTTAATAAAAAATAATAATAAATGGTTTCTGGCCTAACTTATGTGCGTATAAAATTCAAATTATTATGTTAACGGTTAGAAATTAGAATTTTAACAAATAGTTTATCAATAGGTAAACACTGTTCTCTCTATAATTTTAATGTTAATTTGTATGTAGGTGACATAAAACAGAGGTATAGTAACATCTAGCTAGCAGATTTATAAGTAGATAGAAGCTGCTTTGTTTCGTACCTGCAAAATTGCGTCAACTAGCATACAATAACTAAGACCGAAAAGAGCTGTTTACGTCATTCTAATAGAAACAGAAAACGATTTGACGGAACCGGCAGTTGATGCAAATTTTGTAATGCAGAAAAAAGTAACAATATAAGAATAAAAACCTGTTTCCTTTGTTTCAGAAACTTTTATAATGATTATAGCCGAGTTTAGTAAAACTTGTTGATCGTTATTGCCGACTTCATGTTTCGCTGCATAATGTGTTGACAATTTTTTTCTCATAACACTTTCTTCTGCTGTCTTTTGGAAGATAATCTTTCTTTCTTAGTCCACAAAGTGGTACGGTAAATAAATAACGCTGATCTCTTTGCTTTCGATGCAAACGTTATGCACAGTATCAAATAATAAGGCATCTATTCTTCATTTAAAATAAAATGTTATTCATATTATTGAGAAATAATTTTAAACTTACGAAGTGTTGCTTAAAGTTCAAGGGTAAATCCATCCATATTGCAAAAAAATTAATTAAGTATATACCAATGCAATGTTATACCTATTAGGTAGTTTATATTTTAATACTTATATTCAATATTTTACAATAACAGACTTCCCAATGCTGGGCACGGGCCTCTTCTCAGAATTTAAGGATTTAGGCTGTAGTCCACCAACCTGGCCTGATGCGGGTTGACAGACTACACTTTATATATCAAAACAACAATGGTTTTAATTTGCGCCGAGATTTAAATTAATTATGTGTCATAATATAACGCTGGATTTTTTATTTTAAAGGGTAAATATTAACGTTGACTTGAAATGGGTCGATAAATAGGTAACTACTTATCCTTAATCAATTAAGTACAATTTCAAAAGTTTTTAAATACATAGGTGTTCCGAAATATGTATGTATCTAACCGATCGCTGAATATACCTTGGAAAAATTAGATGGTGCTTTATTTGCTTTTAATTGAATCTAACAATTTAATCAATTATTAAACTATGGACGTAAGACAACAACTTTTCAGCGGTAGTGACAATTGCTGTCCATTAAATTATTTGAGTTTACTGAAGAGTGTCGTAGAAGCGCGTTAATATGGGCGGGTCATGGACACGCCTCCTGTGGCTACGGGCTACGTCGTAGACTTTAAAGGCTGGTATTACATTGTCAAAGAAATGCGCCATATTTCTTTCATATTTTTACATTGATCTGAAATTGAATTTCAGGATAAACGAACCATTGAGTTATTTTTATATATGGGTGTATGTAAAATCCGTTTAGTATTTGACAGGCACGGAAAGTCAAATTCATACAGCTTTCATTTAGGTCTGTAAAAATTGACATTTCAGCAAGTAAGAAAACTGCAGTTCTTATTTATTCATGATGACAAGGCCGTACAAATATTTTGCTCCGATGCGGGAATCTAACTCGTATCTAGTCAACGAATATTAAAATAATGACTGTCTTTATCTTGCTGGACAATGGAGTGTGTTATTTATTTATGTTTCCGCAACTGTGGGGAATATGTCACTATGGAGCTAATGGCGTAGTACATTTTAACACGTCGGCAGTGCATTTTGATCTCAATAAACGCGATGTTTTGTACCTTTATTTACGTGATTCAGAATATGAAAATGCTCGGTTCAGGTGCCTGAAGAATAATTCGATTTTTTTCATCGACTAATACTATCTTTTATCGCTAGACAACAAACTTTAATTGATTTTACTGATTAGCACGATTGATCTACAAAATCGAGGCAAGTCTGTAACCATCTTTAAAAGGAGAGGATATTAAGCAATACGTATCTACATAATACTAGTGTAGTGCTGAAGTATTAAATTATGGCTTCATAGACGTTGTTGGAAAAGTAAAATTCAAATGCGCTGTGCATTCTTGTCGTGTTTCACGCATAGAAGTAATATGTAGGTACTACGTATTCACGTAAAATGCATGACATTTGCATAATTATGTATCTCTACAGTTGATAAGTTGAAACGGTAAATGGATAATACTTAAACGTTTGGTTGCAAAATAATATACTCAAAATTCTTCCCAAAACTTGACGAATTCTACTTAAGTTTTCATAAATAAGCAGTTACTGTTGATTAAAACATTTTTTTGGCGATGATGCTCAAACTTATTATTCTATATCAACAAGTTTGTGCCGTATCTGTTTGAGAAGGTATCGATTGAATGTCTACGCGTAGTTACGAAGTGCTACGAAGAAACCCTTGTTTGAAGTAACACATTTTGTCTAACGTAATTTTTTTAGTTGGTTTAAATATATTTGACGCATTAAAGGTTTACCATACTTCAGGATTTCTCCGGCAATGGCTTTTTTAAAATTCAGCGAATTTTGTCCGGAGTTTTCTTTCAGTACCTATGTTAACCCTAGAGGCATTGGTGCTTTGTATTGAGTAAACAATTTCGTTTATAAAGAAGCAGGACTAAATTGTGAAAGAGGTTAGTCTACCCGAGTATTGCTTTATGTTCATCATCTACAGATTCAAGCCGTAAACCGACAATGACGTGTTTGTGTGTTTACGGTCATATAAGGAAAGGCTGAATTGCACTCGAAGTATGATGCTAAGTATTAGTCTTCTATTCGTGTGGTTAGTGACTAACCCGGTGTTAAAGTTTATGCCGCCCATGGGCCTCAGACTTGGCTTCACATGCCGACGAAAAATATCTCTCAAGCATGCCAGTTACCTCACGATGTTTTCCTTCACCGTTTTTTAAGCAAGTGATAATTATACAATACGCACATGAATCTGTAAAGTCATGGGTGTGTGCCTTAGGTTTGAACTCAAGAACTATGACTCGGCAGTACGACGGTCGCACCACTAGGCTATCACTGCTAATTAAGTATTACATACATACATAAACTCAGGCCTTTTTCCCATGGGGGTAGGCAGAAACTATAGAACGTCACATGCTACGACCCTTACATACCCCTTTCGCTTCATCAACATTCATACATCTTGTCATATACGCACGCCGGTTGAGAGTACTACGCACCTGACCTTTGTGAAGAACATCACCAATAACATCGATGTATGTACGTAATTAAGTATTAGTAAAAAATATAAACTCTTTAAGTAGTGATTACAAAAATTAAGCGTTTCTTTTGTTCAACTTTCGTACAAATTGAGTAAGTAAGTATAACTAATCTGTGTCATTTTAAAAACATAGCCCATTACGATACAGCATTGTGTTTGAATAGTAGGATTTCAAATACTGTTGCTCAGGCGTTACTTGGAGATCAGTTCGGCAGAACAATCAAACATACAACAATCAACTAACAGGCAGTTAGCTGCACGTTGATAGTATTCGTTATCGCACACCGCGCCTAACTACGATTTGTACGGTTTACAGACGTTATAAAGTCTGCACCTAACCGATTCATAATATACTTATTTAATTAAACTTGTTCCTTTGTACCGGGGAAATTTACATACAATACCTACTGAATTTGAAAATTCGAATTGGGTATTTTTGCATTGATTATCGTTTAGCTAACTTTTAAAAACTGAAAATTTATCTGATTTATGAATACTGATATTGTAATCTATTGTGCCTAACAAAGAGCGATAAGTAGGTATCTACCTACAGAAGTTTTGTGCAAGCATAGTTAAGTACGCATAGGAACTTAGTAACAAATGTCGTAAATGAGATCAAATTCAACAGTAGTTATGTTGATCTCGTAGCACGCAACAAACACAAA
This sequence comes from Amphipyra berbera, assembly GCA_910594945.2. NCBI lineage: Eukaryota > Metazoa > Arthropoda > Insecta > Lepidoptera > Noctuidae > Amphipyra > Amphipyra berbera. Next base: position 7,079,848 of record OU343122.1, on the reverse strand, counting down.
ACAAAAAATATCGAAATAATAGGATATTTGAATTTTCAATTGTTCCAGACTCGTTATCTGGAGGTCATCAAGCATTTGCCTTAGACCAACGTTCTACTTTAAATTGAACCACGGGTTTTATATTGTCTGGTTCTGAGTATTTAAAGTTTAAGCTCAACCGGGGGACAAAGAAGGTCAATTCAAATTGGTCGATTCGATAGTAGAAGCGACGAGGTGGCGACCCGTGGATCACGTATACATTACAATAGGTAATGCCGGCTCGACGTCATCCTTCAACGAATTTGTTAGTTAAATGGATTTGGTATAAAATTACAGTACTAAGTTGTACATTTGTTTGCAGGTAATAATGGGTGATCGAGCGGCTGCGGAACGAGCGTGCAAGGACCCCAATCCCATCATAGATGGGAGGAAAGCAAACGTGAATCTCGCCATTCTCGGAGCCAAACCTAGAGGGAACCTGGCGCCAGGTTAGTGACACGCTTGCCTTATCGATATTGAAGATAAGTAACAGCCGCTTGCGAGAAATAGGTCAACACGGTGAAGGCAACGGGTATTGTTAACCTGCGACTACCTACTTGAGTAATAATATAATTTATAAATTTAAAACTTATAAGTAAGTACCTACTTTATCGAGAATACTGAATGAGTGAGAATAACCTTGGGAACATAGAACCTCTATTCCACAAAATGTGTGAACAATCTTACAATGACATCTAACACTTAGGAATAATTACAATTAATAAATTTTAAAAAAAACGGTGAACTGTCCCGTCAAAATATTCAATTGCACCACTTATTTCAATATAAGGACAACCACACAATATAACAGGAAAGTAGTTTAATAGGCTTAAAGTTTTCAGCTTTTTCTTATTTAATATTTTCTGAAACTGTATTAATTAAAGTGCAAACTTAGCAAGATAAAGACGTGGGGATGGGATTGGATGGATATGAGATGCGGGGATGAAAAAGTCTTTATGTTCTACGTTTGTCCTACTCCATTGATCGAAGGGAGCGCATCCGTTGCTAAACGGGATTCCTTAATAAAAAGCCACAGTCGCGCTGTTATAATGTAAATTGTACGTAAATTCTCAACAGTTCTCATGGCAGAAACGAAAGGATATAACCCGTTTAACGGACGAAGAAGAAATCACTGAGCATTATCTTCACGGGTTGTTTAGGGGTTGTCTATCCTACATAGCTCCGGAGCAGAGCTTATCAACGCTCAGCTGTTTGTAAAAGGAGCATTTTTTTGTTCGTACAAACGTACACATGATTATTTTTTGCTTCGGCTTCGTTTTCGTAGTCAGCGTGTTGTCAACGGACAAAAAACGGTGAGATCGCTTCGTGTGTGATACAATGCCTTCGTGGGGGTCAGTTTTACATGTGTGCTGAGGCGCATTAAAATTTATATTATGTTAATCAACTGTCTAAAATTTTAGAAAAATAAATAGGTATAAGGAAAGGAACATAGTTACTTATTTGAATACCAATTTGAATGGTGGCCGTGAGTTTTGAATCTGGAGAATTTGTAAAGGTCCCACGTGTGCTGTCGTAGTTTCGTACAGTATGACACAAGTAAGATACTTCAAAAGTTCTTGCAAACTTCGTAAAACCAATCACTTCCGAACTGACTGCAACTTCAAGACCTCGAATATTTATTAGTACTGCAGTAAAAATGATCTTTACGCAGACGCAATAAGTTTGAATGGCGCGATAATGAGCGCCTGCCATTGGTTGTTTGATCAAGTTTGCTATGAGACTTCTAAGTTGTGTCGTACTATACACAATGCACTTTAAAATTAATACAGAAACAAACAATATAAAAACCACAACTAAGAAAAGCCGTTATCCTTATCCTTACTAATATTATAAACGCAAAAGTTTGTATATATGGATGTTTGTTACTCTTTCACGCAAAAACGGCTGAACGGATTTGAATGAGATTTGGCACACAGATAGACTATGCCCTGGATTAACACATAGGATACTTTTTATCCGGGTACATGAAGTAGTTCCCCTAGGATGCGGGTGAAACCGCGGTTAATAATCTAGTTCTAAATAAATTAGCAACAGTTTGGATCCTGTCTTTAGGTGCAATCTTCTTCGCGTTGCCATTCTTCACTGCATCTTTTTCAATATACTGAATACTTTTATTCTGTAGAAACTTGAAAAGGATGGTTGAATTATGTAAAATAATGGAATTTAATTACCACTAATGCACAAGTGGGTCTTTTATTTCTATCGTTTGATTAGTTAACGATAGCAATCCGATAGTGAATGCTTACTGATATCAAATTTATTTAATGTTTATCTCTGAGTGTAGTGGTTTGGATATTATTAATAAAGTGCTATGCAATGATAGCAGTAGGAAGAGTTTACCAACACAGTACGAACCATAGGCGCATACGCATAGGTACTTTGAGAAATGTTTCTTTGGAAATCAACTTTTTTGAAGTCGTAATAAAAATAAGTAATTTGAAATACTGTTTTAATCTAAAAATAACATTTAAATATATGTATTACATACATATTGTATTACATATGACTTACCTACGAATCAAGATAAAGTTTAATCAGACGTTTAACTTTGTACCACAAATACAAAAACAGAATTTATGGCGACTTGCAGCTTTTACTTAAATCTCGATTTAAACTCGACTTAGGCTTAAACTTAATTTAACGACTTGCATGTCATCAACTTCGCTTAAATCTTGATTTAAATAAACGTCAAAGTTTAACCGGCATCTAAATCGGTTTAAAGTTATTAAATCTCGATTTTATAGACTGACTTACATTGACATTAATGACAAATCAAATTCTTTTTTCTCTATACGCATAACTGAGTTGCCATCACTTTTTATTTGAAAACGAAACGCAAAGAATGAATGGCGAATGAATTATTGACTTAATCTCAGTTTAGTTAAATCCAATGTGAAATGTGACTGTGCAAAACATGCTTAGTAAGAATTAAGTTAAGTCGAGTTTAGGGAAAAATCAAGATTTAATTAAACCGAGATTTGTAGGTATCATTTTACTGCAAGTCGCCCTTAGGAAACAACCAATTGAACTAATAGAAAAGGTATTCTACGACGAAATAAGAAAGCAGGCTGTTAAGAAATTATTATTGATTACTGTTAATTTAGTTTATCATCAAACCAAGCAACATAACTTGAACTATCTTTAAACGAAGGTGCAACAATGCTATTAATTATAATTTATTGCGACTACTGCGGTGACGTGTCAAACACAACAGTGGATTTATAAAGTACAGTCAACCTCACAAGGCATACTCAAAACTACAACAAATATTAAGCTTTAAGTCGACCACTTAAAGTTTTAATCATAAAAGTCCGTGTTAAAAAGTGTCTCACTGACGGTTGTACCGTAGAACACGGGGAACGATCAGTGTTCCGCCCCCGCCGGAAGTCCCTAAACGCTCGGAAACGGAAGTGCTCGGTATACGCGGCTCGCTAATTGATTGCGCCCCACGGACACGCACCGCCACAACCCTTACAAGGTGACATACTGTAACCTTTGTGTAATCTCTGCATCTACATTCCAGATACAAGAAGAAATAACAAAAGTGTTCTTTGAAAATATAATACTGCTACATAATTACAATACCACTACCATACGACATGTTTGATCGATCGATATGTCATTTATCATGGTTCGTAATTCAGTCCGGCAATTTGACTAATGAGGGTACATCCATTCGTAGGTAAAACATTACTTTGTTAAAACCACAATAAAGCTCAAAAAGAGCATAGAAGGTTTTTTAAGTACTGCTATGATGTTGATAAGTTACTAGTCGATCGTTCTGCATCATAACATCGGATATGAAATATTATCTCCGATATGAACTGATATAACAGTTAATTATTATTATACACATACGAACCTAATTGATTATAACAGCTTCCTATTGTCATCGCTGTAGAAATGCATTTTGATTGTTTTGATATGAGTAGGTATAGTTTAAATTATTATTTGAAGTTAAAGAACACATGATTTTAACTAGTACTTACATGTTTTTGTGTCAGAAATTTAATTATACAGTTAATAATGTTGCAACAGAGATTCTAAGCTAGGCATGAATTGATTAGGACACTACTATTCACTAGCTCATATTTTTATGAATGATACTGTTTCATTCATATAAAGTAATTACAAATTTCTCTAATCATTTCGTTCGTTGGCAGAGATTCAAACGATTCAGCATATAAACCAAATTACTATAACTGACCATCACATGGTCAGGAGGCGACTAACATGAATGACATCGCATAATGAAACTTCCGCGCATACGCAATCAACAATACCTTGGTAGCAACTCATGCCACATATAATTTTATGCAAAAGAACCATTAAAGTTGCAAAGTGATGATCAAATTGACCCTGTGTGATTATTGTGTTATTTTATCATATGAAACGGACGTCCTACAAAATAGAATTTATTCTAAATTGCTTTCGATGCTTTATTTCGTCCGTGTTAGTACTCCTCCTAGTCAATTGATAGAGTTAGACTCCACAATTACTACAAAATTAAGGACAATGGTGTCGATTCTGTTGCACACTTAGACAGGACTAAACTAAGGGTGTCTGTCTTTTTCTGTTTCAATAGAAAAAGAAAGTGACAGTTGCGTTTAGTCTAGTTTAGTACTGTCAAAATGTGTAACAGAATGAACAAACACTGATTTCATAGAATTAATGGCTTAGTTTGGTATCTACATTTCTTATTAGTAGATATACAGCTGATTTATTAAGTCCGTCCACTTGAGATATTAAATGGCCGTTACGAAAACCAGTTCATTGACGGCGAGAACAGCTGATCGTTGAATCTTTGTCAGATGTCTGAGAAATAAAGAATGAATGGATCCGCATCCTCGCTACGGCAACGTTTACTGGAGGTCGCGGCATTGTTCAATGTGTCGGGTAGTGCACACATTGAAAACAGTTGCGCGGGCCCCGCGGGGAGGGGTGCTACACAATGGGTGCGGGCGCGCATGACGAGACACCTGGTTCGCTATACCGGCTACGCCATATGCCACACTCCCTGTGATATACGCGCGCACCACGAATCCGCCACGTGTAGCAACCCTGCATCATCGGTTGAATCTTCAATTTGTTGGATTTCTGACAAATGTTTCTTTAGAAAGGCTAGGTACTGTTCGACTTTGCACTTTATGTGAAAAAAATACAAATGTTCCATCAGCAGATCTGGTTAAACGTTGATAGGGTATTTTTTTGCGATAAACGGTTATAAAACTGTCTATTTTTACGGTAGAGGATTCAAATCAATTATTTTTTCTGCGGATATTTTTGTTAACATAACATTCACTATCGAGTTTGTTTTATGTTCTCTCTCCAGCATATTTTATCGTCCAATGTGCCTGCTTCTAATTTTTTTAACTAGTACTCGACTCGGTAGTATTTTTTTATACTTTTCTATTAGAAAATATGATGAAAATTAGGAACGTGTAAGGTTGACCAGTGAATTTTGAATACTAAGCAAGAATTTGAAAAATAAGTCTTAAGTCAACCTATTTTTTTCTGTGTAAAAGAAGAATTAATTGTCCATTATTTCGACACAATAGTTTTGAAAGCATATACGCTCAAATATTTGATTCAAACAGTTTACTTTTAGCACACCACTGGAAACAGTGCGGGAAACGCATTAAATCTGCCGCCGTAGAGCCTGTTTAGTCTACATTCTGTGTCTTGTAAAATTGGTTTATACACAACGCCTGGGGCACATTGTGTTTGTTTACGGAGCCCTTCAAACGTGTACCATTATACTAATACGTTAAAATAATATTCCCAGACTCTGTTCGTCGGTCGTACATTTGAAACTCGCGTTGCAAGAATCCTCGTAATCTAGATTTGGTTCATGTGTTTTGTAAAGAAAATGACCGTTAACTAGGCCGGTTTTAGGGTGACCTTTTTGTCCTTAAATAATGCGAGTGCAATGTTGACCGTAACCGTTACATTGGGGGGCTGGGATTTATAGTAAGCAACGCATGCGCAACGTATACGACTCAGCAGCAATACTTCAATACAAAGTGTAAAAAAAGATCTACATTTTTGTGATGTATTCACAGTCTGAAAAGAACTGAATTTAAATGATCTATATACATTATAATACATACAACTCCTGCATTGTACAGATTGTATTACAAATTAGTCAGTGGGTTTAATGTTCACGAGTGAAATAAGAATTTATTTTACAGGAATAATAGAGGAATAATAGAACTAGATTTGATTCAAGTTGGTTAAGTCTACTTTGGATTATTTTAAAATAATATTTTTTATGGAAATCCATTCACCGGATTTGATGGAGGCGTAACGGCTTGTCTGTCTTCGGCGCCCGCGCATCGTAGCTCGCGCCAAAATAAATAAGCAACCCGTGCGCGTATGTAGAGTTAAAGGAAATCGATATAGTTCTATTCGTTCACATTTTTCAAACTTTTTGATATGGAGTTACTTTCGAAAAAGGCGGTGATGATATTCGTAGCTATATTATGTTTAAAAGACATTATTATAACCTTAACAATGCGTGCCAGTTTTCGTGACGATTCTCGGTGTTGTTTGATTAGGTGTTTTTTTTACACAACATAATAAATGGAAACTGAATTTTGCTGTTACATTGTACCGCGGCGGTAGGTATATTGTTTACGTACATAATGTACACGTTAACTGCTGTGGTAAGAAATTTGTGTAGCCCAGTTTCTAAATACGCCTTAGTGGTTGCAACCAATGGGCGATTTCATCGGGCCTGGCGTCGATTATGAAAACATTGTTAAAGTTTTATTATATGGGCGTGTTGATGAAGGCCGAACGGGCCACTTGTCCAAACATTCGAGGCGACACTATGAATTATTGAGTGGAACGAGCACCGCAGTAATCGATTCACACCTGTCTATGAAAGGTTTCCAATCGAAAACATTCGACCCGTGTCTAGCAACTTTCGAGCCAAATAATGACTGGGTATCCATTATACCTACCTATGTACATTAAGAACTAGGCATGTCAAAAGCTAGATTTCATGACTGTTAATTTGATTTCCGCATTATTTTACAATCTTTAAACCATTGTCGACGTTTCTTGAGAAGAAACCATGATTTTTATATTGTTTTGTTTCTAAATTGTACCTAAGTTTTTTTTAAAACTTCAAGGCCAGTTTGGATGATAAGCATTAAAGTTATTATTTTCGATTATTACAATTTGATTTTACTGATTTTGATTGTTTTGAGGATTTTTGAACATCCTTCCAAATTTATTAAGAACTGCTGCCCGGACAGACTTCGTTCTGTCAAAAGTTATTGGCCTGTAGTGGGAAAAGAAAAGTGTTGTTTTTACTATTTTCCACGCAATTTTTATGTTTTTTCTCTCCATAAGAACCTTCCTTGTGCCTTAAGGAATATATAAAAAGAAATTGCCGAATTGGTCGAGCCGTTCTCAAGTTTTGCGCTTAGCAACACATTTGGCGATTCATTTTTATTTATATAGATTATGAAATTAGTAGAATCTGACGTCAGCTTTCCTTTGGCAAAAATGTTTAGTGACCCTCTTAGATACACCTGTCCAGTTACCAGTTAGTAGTTACCTATTCAGCTCTGTAGGTACGTTGCATCCGTTTAAATTTCGGTTAGGGCAGCTAGAATGTATAATGTACCTATTATAACATCTGTTACATCTGTCACATAATAATATTTCAAATAACGTAATAGAAAAATAAAGTGTCTTTAGGTGGGCTGCAATAGTCAGCTTTTAATGTAATTTTAAGTCGATGAAAAAATCTTCCGACGGTTATCGATACCTTGCGAACTTACTACAGCGTAACTGGCGCTAAATCATTCTAATTAGAACTCCTCAAGTCATTGAAGGTACTACTACTAGATTTGAACAATAAGCATGTAAGTCATCATTGATTAATGGATAGCTTGGCCCTTTGCGGTGTTGGGAAGGGGTTGTCCCTGTGTTTGGCATTGCAGGCGGATCGCGTGCGCCGGGCGCCCTTCGCTTGTGCATTACTTATGCATGTGCCCAAGCCCCCCGCAGTGGCCAACACACCCCAGCGACTATTTTTATTTAGTCTTTGGGATTTAGGCGTTGAATGCACTGATGGGTCCGCACGCGCCGCTCGCTTACGATCGATATGGCACAGCGAGTTGGTACATTTAATTAACCGTTTTTGTACGCTTAGTTTCTACGTTCATTTTAGATGAAATAGTGATATGTGGTTGCATACTTTTTGGCCAAGTTATATGAGTCAACTAATATAGTATTATAGGCGATTGGCTAACGACTCAATCGTTTACATATGGTGAATTCTTTGAACCCAAGGCACTTTTATTATTTTCAGCTTTACGGACACCAGCCCTTACGACGAGATGCCGTAATTTTTCTTGTAGAAAGTTTTCATAATGTTAATCAATTTTAGGGTACAAGTAATACCTGGCTAAGTGGTTTTGTTGGTATATATCAAAGTTAAATAGGTACCTTTATCTTTAATTAATTATAAAGATACATATAGCAAATATACATTTAGATCTTTTCTAGTTATATAAGCTAAACTTCGAAAAGCTTAACCACAAATCGATACCAGGCGAGTATCATTTATAAATTGTATGAAGCGAAGCCATAATGGTCAACCGGTGGCGGTCGCGTAGATTGTGATACGATCTCGCTTCACACCAATAGGTATCTACTATCTTTGTTTTATTGCAATGGAAACTTGTAATTACCGCCACAATGTCATTTTGATGTGATTCCGACCATAAATTAGAGTAAAACTTAACAATAATGTTTGCTTACTATTAGCTACGGCAAATAGTATTTTTTTATTAAAAGGTGCAAGAGACCGTGTCCAAATTAGGTACGTCTGTGTTCTTCCGCGGTTTTCTTATTTCTTCCATAACCAAAAACCTTTATTTATCAAATCACTTGTGTAAGTACTAAAATCAGATAAGTAGGTAAATTCTTTTGGAATCATTGTTGAATAATTTCGTTGTAACATTTTCAACAGTTTTATTCTAGGCAACGCATAATCATATTATGCATATGATTATCTAGTTATTTTCCAGATATTTGGATATTCAGAGTGAATTTGAAGTAAACCAGATTTTGCGTACGTACAGATAAATTAATTTGCGACCGCGTCGTCGCCACACTAATAACCTCGAAGTTGTTGAACGCGGTCCAAGTAAATAACAGCGTCTTCCGTATCATGCGGATGTGTGGCATGTGGCCCGAAAATCTTAGTTAATTACATTGCGATATAAACTTTGTAGTTTTTCTATTTGTATGCGAATCTTTATATTCGGTATAACCTATACATATTATGCCTATTAGATGAAGGCCGATGATCTATTTTATTAGAACACTGTTAGTAATTTCAACATAACAAATATATTTGTTCGCTGAAGGAAACTGAATGGTAGAGCTATGTCTGAGATTACGTAGCTGGCATAAAACAGCTTACACTCCTAGCATCGAGCAGTGACCCCAGTTCATACAGGAACACTTCACTGTAGTAGTTCCGTTCCCTTTGTCACCATCTGAAACTCGATCCCCGTCCACGACTTCCGCACGAAACCCTTCGATCCTCCGATAATCCTCCTACATTGTAGATTACATACTAATAGTTACACTTTAAACCATTTAGAATTAAGTAGAAATAAACTCGTTTCTTTTAGTGTAAGTGCCCCATCTACTCTACAATTTTTGACCTGATCTGATGATCTTCAAAAGATGGACGTGGAGCTTTCTTCGTGTCTTAATTATTATTTATGTACAACAGCTGGCGTGCAGAGGTTGGTCGAGCGAGGCTGAGTCCGTCCGGCGAACGACGCGGTTATTTATAAAACAGAGTTGCGTCTCGTTTTGTCTTCGGCGCGCTCTTTATTTTGTCTAAATATACGCAGTTTTGGGAACGTCGTCGCGGCCGGCTCTGCCGCGACACCAGTTCTGGCATCAAGCCAGAACCTCATCTTTCCTCGCCAGCTTATCTTTTGTCGGGACCTACAAAGCATAACTACCTCATAACTGTATAGTTGGTGGATGTGTCTCCAATTTCCTCGTAGCGGCTGAACTGGGATTCTGGGATATAATTAACGATAGATGTGTATGCAACTTAACTTAATTAAAGAAACGAAGACTGTTAGCGACTGGGTTACCGATTTGGGAAGAAAGACACGGCTGCCATATAAGTCGTCGTTGGCTTATACCGTGCTCGTGTGTTGTCCAAAAATAAGTGCCCCAGGAGCTAATGTCGCGACGAAGAGGGATTTATGTAATTAATCGCTCCTGTCGAAAGTACGCGCAGGCCCGGAAAATAGTAATGGTGTGGGATTGATGGCCGATACTGCCGGAGACGACACCGGTCAGATCAAAGTCTCGCCAAACACAAAACCTTGACGGCCGTGAGTCCAGCCAGTTTGGTCATACGAATCTGGGCCACGACACATCTAGTTCTATTCTCGTACCGATAAACTAACACGACATATTTATTCTACAATGTATTCATGAAACCGTGTTCTCATTATTAATGAAAGGTTTTACTCAAATTTATTGGGAAATTTTGGCTGCACAAACACATTTCGTATAAATCTAGAACTCATAAACGAAATAATTACACTCGGAGATGCTTCAATTGTTTGAAATTAGACATGTTTATGTGCTTTTTGGTATACATTGGTAGGTATAATGTGGAAATGTAGAGCGTACAAAAGGTAATGGCATTGAAAATATGTACATACGTCGAGTTGGATACCTACATATAATAATACTTCTATCCCGCTCAGGCCGCTCGCGTCTAAAATCGTATTTCCGTAGAATCCTTACAAGCGACGTTAAGCACTTACTGTCGGCTTTGCAGTTCGACGACCTGAGTTCCAGAAGAAGTTCTGAAACAAAAAACTCGCACTGGAATTCAAACAAAGCTGTTTTCGTAACACCTACCAACACGACCGTCCGAAATATTTTTCAGGAGGATCCATGACTAATTACCACGAAACTTTGACGACTGATTCATTTTGATTTTAGTTTCAAAGTGTTTGCACTGCGTCATATTTGTTCTACATTGTTGAGAATTAATTCAACTGTTTGCCTTTTGTGTATTTGACAATCGATTACGACTAAAATCTATCTGGGTCACATATAAGCAACAAAAGACCATCGCGCTACATTCAGGTCGACTGACAATAGACATAAAAGGAAAGAGAAAAAAATTTAATGAATCAAGATAAGCTTTGTGGTGGACAGTGGTTCGACCTCGGCCGTCAAATGGCACCGCATCGATCGAACAAATGCGGTGGCACATCACGCGCATTGTACGGCACGCGATTAGTCCCAGACTTCAGAGCCGATCAGTTTATTAACTATTCTGCTGGACATAATATAGCAAGAAAACTCAATGTATTTATGTAATCTGCACTTTTCATAAAACAAAATTCCAATAATTTGCTTAGCAATGCATTTATTGCACATGATCAAATACTTGATTGACTAAATTAATATTTCATAATCGTAAGTTGACAAATTACACAGTGCAATATCTAAGTATTGAAAGTAGCAAGGTCACTACACCTACTCTTATAGCAAACGAACCGCAACACCATCCGGAGAGGCTGCGGATGTGATCCACTGTAATCACCGGTGAAATTTCGCCACACAATAGCAAACTTATTTACAGGCCGGTTGAGGTCACGCTCTTCTGAATATTAACCATTAATCACAGATTATGATTCAAAATCGCCATTACTGTGATTGCACATTTCCTAAATACAACATATCATTTGGTATTCGAAATTGCTAGTCTCGTAATAAGCGATCCGTAGCAAAAACACACCTGACTAATTAGTGTGATACCCGGTAAATGTCGTCACCTTGGCTATAACCGCCTATCTAGGTGGAAGATGCCTTTGCAAACAATTTAGTAACTGTACATCTGCCTGTGCCAAAGTTCGAAAGCCATTTATAGCTAGTGTTTGTCGTCTTCTTGTCAAGAGGTATGTCAGTGGATGCCGGTGCCCGGGCGGGCGGCGAGCGACTAAAATAGACGCCGCCTCGCGCGACTTAACAATGCAATAAAAAGAAATTAACAGTGACGTTGCCTGCGCTAAGTTGACTCTCGTGTCATTTGGATGTGGTCCAATCTCTTTGAGATATATTTTAGTTTGACTCCACTCTAGCCACTTCCGCTAAGTGAGAACGAAAATAACGTATTTACGAATGGTAATGATGAAAGAGTAATGATCTAGTTAATATTATTTTTTATGGAAATACAAGTCCTCTTTTCGTAACTTTATTTATTGTATGTATGGTGGCGACATAGTTATAAATAGTTGAATTTCTTTCAGGTTTTGGGTTGGCTGCGGCAGCTGCAGCGGGTGTCCGCGCCGGCTATCAGACCGTGCTGCCTTCGCCATACGGGTAAGTAGCCAATAGGCTAGTTACTTCTGTACCATATCTGTATCATGTATCAATGTTCAGTGGTTCAACACTTCGATATTTGCCAGCACTAGCGGCGCCGCATGCCGCACTGAATACATCTCACGAGACAAAAATCAGAGTTAGATTTTTCTTACTAAATCTAAGAAAACCATCACATCTTTTCTTGCATCATAGATCGGATATTATTTAAATGAAAATAAAAAGGTTGTCTATCCACTTCGCAATAACCACTAGATTGTTCTTGTACGTGCGTTAGTAATGTCTAGGAATAAAGTTATAACTTTCCAAATTAAATGTACCTAGTTATGAAAACTCGTCTAGTATAACTTTGTCATTACCAAACACGTACTGTTTTATACGATGTAGGTTGAAGTAAACATCCATTTCAAAATGACTGTGACGCGATAAGTCCGCCATGCCGTTGCATAGTTTGAATAAATAAAGTAGTTAATGGAATCTTCCGGCAAATAAAATTGTTCCTTAATCAGAACTTTTGTACTGAGCAGCTGAAGTCCAAGTTCATAACACTTAACGGTATAGATATAGCATGCTGACTTTTGTCTCGGTAGATGAGGCGAGCGGTGTCTCCGGACGGCTAGCGGCGCGGCGGCCGGCGGACCACACCTAGACTAAATTATCAAACATTTTCACATAGGTATCTATGGCAAGCGTGAGCGTGAGAGTGGATTTTTTTTCGTTTTGGGTGTGAATTAGTCGATTGGGTTTTTTAATGTTTACGTTTTATAAAGCTATACCGGAGCATGGGCGGCGCCGGTGGCGACGTCGTCGGTCGCGGGCGCCGCCCACCGCCGTCACACTTTACGCATCGTTCTCGACACTCAATGTTTTCTTTACTTTTTATGTTTTATGCCGTGTTCGTGTAAGATTTTGTTGATTTGAATTGAGTTTTGTTGGTGGTGGATTTCGTTTAATACACTTACTAAGTTATTGTCGTAGTGCGGCGGCGGCGGTGGTCGAGGGTGCGCTGTGTGTGCGTAGGTGTGAGCGCGCTTTCGACCGGGTCGCCGCCGTCGCCGTCGCCGCCGGTGCCGCCGTGCTGTCTAACATGCATTTGATACAACGCGGCCTACCCGTGCCGACTGCTGGCCCTGCAGTCCTCGTGTCCCGGTTAATTACATATTGACGTACGCTCGATCGATGCTCAGCCAGGGCCACCACGCCAACACAACTGTCCATATATTATTCAGTGACACTCTTGTTTTAATCGAATATAATCAAGTGAAAGCTTTAATCGAATTAACGCTTTTGTTTTCGTTTCCAATCAAATAGGGTTTTACACTACGACGTCTGGGAGATCTATCTATGTTATTATTGGTTTATTATTATCAAAAAGGCTAGGTTGCCTACGATCGATTTATTCAAAATTTTGGTTACAGTTTATGCTAAAGTATTGACCTGATATTCTCGTATAAGTGTACCTATGTATGTAGGTATGTATGTGTGTAGGCAATAAGTGTAGTTGTTAATTAGGTAAATTATTTTAGAAATAAGTAGATTTATCAGAATCTCTATTAGGAATCTATTATCCTTATATACTTATGCCTAGCTTAAATATTCTTGCGATTACTTATTGCATGTAATTTATGTAATTATTATTATATGTATATCCACTTTCTCTAAGGAACTTTGAAAGTTGTTTTTAACATGAGATCCTCTACATCCTCTATTAGCTATCAAAATAGTATGTTGTTGTTTTGTATTTTAGTAGATGTGTCAGCTCAGCTTGTGTGAGTATATGCCAGTTTTAATAATGCTGTTTGTTTTCACCTACTACTATATTTTTTCTCTCTTTAACTCGGGTAACAAATAGTAAAGTAAAGAGACGCCGTGTGCCCTAGCTATTATGATCAGACGTAGATGAGATTTGGAATTCTCAAGATTAGTCTTAATTGATTCGTGAATAACACGTGGACTTTAATATGACTAGTAGCATCACGTAGGTATTTTGCGGTACAACAGTAGACCACAGGTGGGCGTATAGGGCGGGCGGGGCGTTGATGCGGGCGTGGACCACGCATGCGTGTTGCCTCCGATTCCTGTACCATGCTAATTCAGTCGAAATAGAACAAACAACAATCAACCCGTCTCTATCACATCTTATAGTGGTAGAAAAAGATGGATAATTGCATCGTAAAGTGGTGCGATGGTTAATAGTGTGGATGATGAAGAGAGCCCTCTAAAACTGCTGACACAGCTAAAAAAGAATTCAAGATGCTCTTGACAAACTTGGCCGCCTTCATAAGCAAATTAAGCAGAATAAGCATTTTTTTATTCACCCCATTTTGTGCGAGTAGAAAATATTTTCCAAGAAAAAGGCGTCGTGAAAACTAATACTATGTTTAATATTCTTCAATATAGTTGTGTTGATATTCCTAAAAGATTTTCTGTGTAACTGGTTGGTGGCATAATTTCTTATGTTTTTCGAGGTAAATCAGTTTGTTTAGTCCATACGTGGAGGCAAAGTACATTATATGATTTAATTGTACCTAATGTTCTGATTTTTACTTTGCTAATGACTTCGAAATATAGTTTTTAGTTGCGTCTCCTAATTTCGTAACAAAAATAAATAAGATTTCGTTATAAATCTTAATTTCCCCGACTGTTCACGACGATGCGTGTAACGATAAGTAGGCAAATACCGAGTGATCCGGATATTTCGGTCGAGGCGGAGTGCCGCCCGTTGTATATTTTTATTACATTTTCTTAAATTTTTCTGGCAATGACGCACGGCGGTGGTTCCGCACCGGCGACATAGGCAGGCAGTCGCATACTTACATAATTATAACAGTTTATCGATGTCTACTAACATAACAAGATTAGATGCTCGTGCCTGTCGAGGCTGCTGGGGCTAGGTATAGTGTGACCGTTTTGAAGAGTATTAATTTTTCGATGTCACCTCACGAGTACCTACATTCAGAATCTCTGTGAGAGGACATCGCGGGTGACAGTAGGCGTCAAATGTGCAATTACTTTGCCAAGTAACTGAAAGTTTGACGTCGTTGATGCCAGGAGGATTTTTGGATTAAGTTTGTTGTAAATTGGCAGGTTGTCGCCTGGATACATGTACAGCACTCCCGGGTACATGAACGCGATGAGCGGAGTAGGAGCAAGCGTGGGTACGGGAGCGGGCGGGTTAGTGCAGCTGCCACAGCTGCAGCACGCCGCAGCAGTGGCTGCTGCCAACCATCTGTATGAGTACCAAGCTGCCGCAGCGCAGGGGGCAGCGGCGTACCAGCAGCAGTACGCCGCGGCCGGCTTCGATCCGTATGCAACAGCAGCCGGTTTGTACCCTAAATTACTAAAGTCATAATTATTCCGTTTTTAAATATTATCATAATTATGTCTTTCTTTTTCTTGCATGATATTTAAAACACTTTCATAAGCACCATGCAATTTTTTACTGCAATAAGTGTGACTTTTATAAAATTGCACCGCCACGTTCCATGTTAAACCATAAAAGCTTATACCTAAGTGTACATAAGTAATCCTTGATCATTATGTTCCAGCAGCAGCCGCGGCAGCAGCTAGCGGTGCCGGCTATGTGTCTCAATACTATGCACTCCCAGGCGGAGGGGTGCAGGGCCCCCTTCTACCTCCACTGCCATACCCCCCGCAACTCCAAGAGGCGCGGATGCAGTAGGCTCGACGTAACACTAGTTCTCGAACACATTACTGATGACACGCGCGATGTTGGTTTGTATTCAGATCTGAGTTTTTAAAGAGAATATTACTTACTAGTAGTGTAAATAAAAAGTACCTATCACTAGTAATGAAGTCGTGAACTAAGAACACGTTAATAGGTCTGAATGTGAAATGAAAAGAAATAATTTAATGACACAGCTGTTACAGCAAACGTTCGGTGCCTTTTGTCGGACGGTAGTTAAAGACAATAGCAAACCATGTCATTAGAAAATTTAAATACAAACTGATGGAAGAAAAGCCAAATATATAGACTAAACGTCTAGAATCTAGTTGAATCCATAAACCAAAAATGTTAAAGAATGACCAAAGGCTATGAGCTTTTTATTTAGAAGTAAGACCTCGGTACTTAATCAGTCCAATGGTGATGAAACTATGTAGGTAATAATTACGTACGTATTTGTATGTATTAATTATAAAAAGCACCAATACGATACCATTAAAATATCTAAATACATACTAACGATAGCTATGTTGAAATATTCTTGCCTCATTCACCCAACTTCCTAACATTACATATTTTTATACTTATAGATTAGTTAGATATATTTTCATAGTAGATACCCTTCATATTCAATTATCTATACAATATTTAGAAATGAAAATAACATTTAAAAGCGTACAGCTGTTAAATGACAATAAATACAATTAAAGAGAGCATTATCTACGTTTCGTATGTTACCTATCATTTGAAAAAGAACACAGCGTAAGAGAAATTTGGCAAAATATTTTATGCTTCGCTTATTTTATTAAAATCATAAATACGATTAATCATATTTTTTTTGTTATGCATATATTGCATAACAAAAAAAAAACAACCGTAACTTCTCGTAAACATAATGTATGACTACGTTTGACTTCGCAATTCAAGTTTTACGTATTGCAACTGCATGGTATTCGTTATTCATAGGAATTAAAGAACCTACTTATGAACTGATCTACAAATTGGTTTTACAAAAATAAGTCCGTTTCTTAATATAAATCATCGGAACGAAATATTATAACCTCATAATGGCATCTAATACATCATCAGCATCAACTACATGACAGCTATTTTTACAATGCGTACTATTGAAAAGAAAATTTCCTGATTCTTTCAACATTCATCACACACTATTGTATACTTCCTATACATCATTAATTTCATAATTTCCATATAACGTAGCTTTTTATTTTATTAAAATGTATCATGTTATTGATCTACCGGACGCCTTAGAACGAAAGGAAAGCCATGGATATTCATATCGGATTTTCACTTTTAAAATTACATGATGCAAGAATAAGCATGGCTAAGCCTAGGCATGTCTCCTACCAACATTTTAAAATTGAAAATAACAACCAATTACGCGTATTATATATTATTATATGATTTGCAATGCCAGTTCTAGAACACATCTAGGTGTGTAAAACGTGGAGACATTATCACCTCCACTGCTTCATTTAAAATGAAGCTTTTATTAGTCGATTTGCTTTGGTTGTAAGACGCCGTAGATAATTCTTAAGTTTCCTAGTTCTGTATTAACATGTCCATGTTGCTCAATAAGTCCTAAAATGGACTTGGTTTAGCTTAGGAAGATTGAGGGAGAGCAATAAAGGGCTAAGTAATTAATGTAATTTTAAGTAAAGTATGTACTTATTATTGTCTCAGTGAAAAGCAACAATATTTTTTGTACACTACCTATACGCCCTTGTAATATTAACTATTATTACTTATAATTTGTTCTCCAAAGCGGCTAGGGTACTTAGTAGTTAGGATAATTCAATTACTAGTCCATGTAATTTTAATGTATTGAATTATAGACGGTCGCCGGCCATTCCATTTAAGAAATAAATAGCTAATATGTATGTACGTACATAAATATGCTAATCAAAGATTGACATAAACGAATTAATCCCGCCAGCATTGTAAAATACATTTTTACTATCTACCAAAAATATTGGTCACCTTTTCAGCAGTACACAGACAGTAGGTACGTTGTCACAATGTGTAATTCGGCATATTGATAACTGTTTATTTCATTTGGCAGCCATTAAATTATTTGCCTGGGAATAAGATACATCTAAAATGAAGGCGAGGACTTGGACGGCGACATAGTACAAGTTAGTGGCATTAGACAGAGTAGGTATCACTGATACATAGTTTGTAAGCTTAATTTTAATTGTAATATTCTGTTATTCGTAATTTATTTTGTTGATATTTGTAAATCTACATGTTGATAACTATTTATTATGTGGAAGATAAATAAAAATTGTTGAATATTTACCGACCGAATCGAATCTCTTATTGTCCGGGATTGTCACAGTTTAAAAACAAGATTCGGTCTAATATATTGAATTATATACATTCATTATACTTTTAAATGTAAGTAGAATAATAATATAAATAGATGCGTACGAAACAGAACATAGTACCATGTTAGCCATAGTCGTGGCCATCTTGCCTTATATATAGATGAATTATTGTACTTAGTTATATATTATAATACAAAAAATTATATACACATATCATCAAATGTATAAAAATTTCAGAGCGGCAATACGCACTGAATTGTCCATAATAGTGCATTTCATTCACAGTAATTTTAAGCACAATTACTATTATATTATTATGTATTACATAACTATATGAACGTGAATTCATAATAAATACTTAATAACTGTTATAATTAATTTAAAATTATAATATCGTACTTAATTTAGGATAACATAAAAAGGAAAATAAATATTTAAGGTACACTGGGCGATTTTTAATCTCTTCCTGCGAACCGAACATTAGGTACCTATGTGGCACATCTCAACCTATTTAAAAGAAGAATTTAAAAAGAAATATCTATTTGAAGATTACATATGAAAAAATCTGTGTCGTCTAGCATTTGGCGTGGTTCCAACTTTGACTTTATGTTTTGACAAAGTTGATACACCAAAATAATTTGGGTATTTCAGGGGACATAGCGGGTGGAAATAAATAGAAACACCTAGTTTAGTTTAACACGAATAAACAATACTCTGCTACTTAGCTGCTTGATTAAAACCAAGATTGTGACAAATCAAAATAGGTAAATATAATGATAGTAATTAATTAAGTATACTGCCGTCCTAAATCAAGAGTGCAGTAGGTATGTACTCAACACTTTTTTCTAACTATATCACTACACTACACTACGTAACTTATGTACCGACAACCTAAGACGGACATTTGGAATACTAATGGCGATCTTAGAAATAGACTATACAACGTAGGAACTCGTTATCGCAGAAACAGATTTTACCAACAATTTTACATTCCGATTTTGGAAGCTTATTAGCAACCAATTCTGAAATGTGAGGTTTGAAAACGGAGAGACCGAGGGTTTGTGTAGCCTACCAAAAAATGATATAAAAACGAAAGAAATATTCAATACAAATTAGTTAGTCCATCGAGTTACAGTACAGTTACTAAATAGGGGGCTATCATCTTGAACTTTAGGGATGAAAAATCAAAAGAACAGAAGGCATATCAAGCCTTTCAGATTCAGAACAAAACATTAAGCAAAGTAATACTGGCAAAAATCGACGATATATATTCGATATTTGACGATCGAATATCTGATATTTATAACAAAATACGCAAATGTTATTAAAAATATTTTATTGCGTCAAAATTGTTAGATAGAACTTCAAATACAACTTCTGTAAAATTGCCACTTTGGTAATGCAATTATTTTTTTGATCAACCATTGCCTACATTAGTGTGGGTTCTAGGGCCATATTATGTAGGATAATTAATAAACAACTTTTATTAATTTATAAAATCCTATCTAAAAATAAGGCAATGAAGTAACTGGAATGCTTACAATCTAAGCAGGAATTCCCCAGGGCAGCGTTGTGGGCCCTCTAACTTCTATACGCAGCTGACCACCCAGTGTCTTAAACCGATGACATCGCAACTATAGCTGTTTCTGAGAATGCAGCAAAAACCTCTAAATTCTAACAACAGCTTTTCTAAAAGTTCTAGTAGCAGTTTCTAACTAGCTGGAAGAATGGCGAAAACTTAAAGAACCTTTATGGTCTTTATAACATACGACAGGCGAAAAGAAAACATATTCACCAAGTGTAAAGAATTAATTAAATCTACACGGAGGAAACACTATTGGGTGATATCCTTAAAGGCTTGTCTTTCTCTAGAAAATAAACTAAAACATTGGCAGTTAATTATGTATTGTGTGTTGAGTGTCAAAAGTAAAAAATCAAATCTTGAATAAATCATGTAGGGGATATAATGCATACTTATAAAATAGTTTGGTTTGTGTGAAGAGATCCGGCTTTAGGGCTTTGGTCAAGCAGTTAGGACTGAAATTAGTCAAGAACACAAGGTAGGTACAAGATGCATCCAAAAATATGATTTTCATGCTTCCCAATGAACTGATTAGATTGCAAATAAAACACAAAAATTGTATTTAAGTACCTACCTACTGTAGATTATTTTTTTATACTTCTGAGATATTCCAAGAGTTATAATATTATACTATCCCCCTTACTAATAAACGCTGAATAAAGTTATGATAAGCTTATACATAATACAAATGAATGGTTATACAGATGTTATCCATAACATCATTTTATTCAGCGTTTATTAATAAGGGGGAATAATTATTATTCACTTATGGGTATCTCACTTATAACTCAGTTATAAGTATCCTCACAGCAATTTGACAAACATATTATGTGTGCATGTATGTACTATGTATGTAATACAGACAATCATACAAAGATCAACAAAAACTGTGGCAAATGTCAAGTCGGTATAGTGTGCGATAGACTGCAGTTTAGTGTTTATAAAAAAAAAACATGTTTGTAGAAATTTGTGTAGATAATTAATTATGTGGATTGACATTTACCCATTTAATCAGGGAACTAACAGCAAAAGCAAGTTCATCCATATTATGACATGAGCTGGCTGTGTTATGCAATAATGTGTCAACCCACAAAAATATTAATTCTGTGTTAATTCTATCTAGTTATGTTGCTAGGTCTACTATGCTGTTAGGGTACAACGCTTGAAAAAATGCCCAGGACTGTAGTAATTTTAATAAAGTGCGGTCTATCAAAAAATGTCTTAATGCAGTTTGCATTTTTTCAACTCTTGAGTCCTACCACAATAACTACATGGTGTTAACGCATAATTCATATTTTTGTGGGTTGACACATTATTGCACAACACGGCCCATATAATTATGATTATTACAATTTGAGTAGGTACATTTGCCAAATTATACTAAGTATATCTGTTTGAGATTTAATTAAAGATCATTGTGGGCAAGTTATATTTGGCTAACTTTTTAAGCACTAAGATGCGTTTTCGAAAGAAATGTGAATTTTAATTGTCATGAATGTGCTTTCTATGTAATTTAAGACACCTCATGGCTCAGTGAGAAAGTACGAACTTTAGAGATCTGAAATTATCAAATGTGGTGATGAAAGCCCATTCCTTCTCTGTGTAAGAAGAACTAACCCGAAGCGAATATCTGCGCAGTAGCAAATTGTTAATGTACGTACGAGGTACGCACTACCCAGTCAAATGGTGTACCTATGGGTCTCCGGGTAGCTAACGATAATTAATTGTTTGGCCAGGGCGTCGTCTGAAACTTCGGAGCTGCAATTAGTTTTGTCAAGAACTATACACCCACGGAGTGAATTATGAAAAATTCTATTACTTAATTCGAGTCAATGCATGATTCTGGTATTTTCGTAATAATTTACCCACCCTTAGTACCCACGTAATTAATGCCGACCCCAAGTAACGTGGGAACAGGGCAGGAAGATGATTTACTTAATTAATTCAGATATTTGTAATTTCTTACCTGATGATTAGTAGAATGGAGACTTGACCAAGTAGGTAACATTCGCACTCGACGACTCGATCAGCAACACAACTAATTTTGACCATACTGTACATATTTCAGGATATCTGCCGCTGTTAGTAATTTATTCTAATCGCACATAAACTTAGAAGCAGTATAGGAAAACAAAAACTAAGTTTGTCTGATAAGTATTGTAAAATAAATTGTAAATTGATAATCCCGCCAAACCCCAACTTTTTTTAATATTTTTATTCTTGACCATTGATACAAGTCTTTCAGTCCATAGATGTGTTTTAACTAATTAATGTAATATTACATATTATCGTCGTTGCGCAGTGAAAACCTCGTGATTGCAATAAACGTAATTTTACAGGAGGAGATAAAAACTGTCTGGTGAAAAAAAATGTATGAAGTGTAAAGGATGATGAGAAGAAACGTCCCCACCATCCAATAGATTTGAAATAAGTGTCATTCGAAGCGTCTAGTAGGATAGATAATTTTTTACTATGGCGACGGCCTTCAAATACGTGGGGTTTAGGTTTTATCTTATATTGTTTTTTTATTATATTTTTTATTTTTTACTAACACATTAACTTAGTTTACTTACCTCGTGTTTCAGGTCATATGATTCATCTTGACGAGTCCAATAGATTAGGCTTGATAACCAGGTTGTGATGATGAAGCCAGGAGGTGGATAGTGGAACTCTTCAGTGGTTACTAGTAAACCCCTCGAGTTTCGACCCATATGATTCGTCTTGACGAGTCCAATAGATTGGGTTTGGTGTTGAGGGTCTGATGATGGAGCCAGGTGGTGGATAATGGAATTCTTCAGTGGCTACTAGTAAACCCAGTCTATAGTAATATTATAAAAAAATCTTGTGCCGATAGAAAGCTACATTATCACTGAGTAACATAGGCTACGGGCGGAGCCGTGGGGACACGGCTAGTAATAAATATAATAAAAGTAAAAAAAAGGACACATATATGTACATACATATATTTTTTTGTTTAAAATAAATACATTTTTGCCGAAAAGTATTTTTCTTAATTATAAATAAACCCAATAGCTTTTGGAACGAATACAGGAACTTTAAGCTTTTTTAGGTCCCAATGAACAAATTGACACGTATACCATGACTGTTGTAGGGTGGGGACGGGGTTCATACAAAATCCCCCATGGTCCTTTACGTTCTTCTGTTTTATTATAAGTATTTTAATACCTTTTAGGTTATTTAATGAATACGTACTTTTTATGATCACTAAGGGGTCTAAAGAGATATACGAGATTTTCGTAGTAAAATGAACAAATTAGGCCGGTGTATACAGGGTTTTACAATATAAAACAAATTGTTATATAATTTACATAATTATATAAATTACTGTACATAATAAAACAAACTTAATTAATTACTTATTCTTTTTTTGTTTCAGATGATGTTGTTGTAATGAACGGTCATTCATTTATTTTAATTTCACTCATCACATATTAGGATACATGGAAGTCGAAATCGTTTTTTCACAAAAAACATAATAATCAAATTTCCAATAATTTGATGGTGGATGTACTGTGTACAACTAACAAAATTCCTGAAAATTACTGAAAAAATCATAAAGTTGAAGGTATGTATGTATTTATTTCCTGCAGACAAAAACCAATAGTTTGAGTGAAGAGAACCAATAGTCTCAGTCAGTTGTAATGCCATGGGCTCCGATAATATAAAATGTTCAATATTATTATAACTTTCAATGCTTAACAGCATCACTTTTCATGGTTAGTTCATACAAGTATCTGCATTATTTACCCAATAGCGAATACAAATAAATCATCACACAACCATGATATACATTTAAAGCTGGTTCTCATTCTTCTTTCCACTCCTCTTCACATAAAGGTATTAATAATATATTAACAGTGATTTAATTTGTTTTAAGTGAAGAACTGCATCCGAGTATTCAGTAAAACAGTATCAACCACCTTATCCTACATGGCTCAGTTTTGTATGTATCTAAAATTTTAAAATAAAAACTTTAACAATTACCTCTCTGTATATTATTATATTCCTTTTCCTGAAATATTGTAATACAGTAAATCAATAAGGAGCTACGTATAGCCAAAATATAGAGCTCTAAAGACTCCAATCTAAAATTCACGAATATTTAACTTTCCTTAAAAGACTTGTATTCACGCCAGTTTATCCAAAACTGAACCTCCACAAAAGAAGTATAGTATTCGCGAATCTATAAATGTGAGGTCCACAGATAAGGAAAATGTTCGTTTTCTTGTCGAGAGTTCTCCGCAGTGTTTCCAACCGTACGATAATTTCATAGCTACGTACGATGTACGAGAGTACCATACTATCGTACGCAGAAAGTACGATATTTTCAGTACAGTGATAGAGGACTTTTTTTTAGACTTTCTTGTTACTCTTCGACTCTATAGTGGTCATAGTGTCCCAGACATGAGAAAAATTGGATGATTTTGGGGAATTGACAACACTTTTTCTAGCCCTTATCCTGATGGTACGATAATTTTACGGCCCTGGTACGATAGCTTCCTGGCTTCAGGTTGGGAACACTGGTGCTCCGTCTGATAGTATATCTCTATATATATAGTTTGTGATACAATGACTATATGGCTATAAGATCTTTTCTTGTAAACTATGTATTTTCTTGCAAAACAATTTGAATAAAACACTAACAGCCAATAGTGTACCAACTTTGAATTTGTGTAAGTATATCATAGCAAATTTTGTATTTTCACTGTGACTGTGAATATCATTTATGTGGATATAGTGCAGTTCCAATAATATTACATACATACATGTCGAATTGATAACCTCCTTTTTTTGAAGTCGGTTAAAAAGAAAGAAATATTTTTATAAGGAATTTTTCTTTTACCTAGATCTATTATATTCCTACATAAATACAAATAAATACATAGGTAGCACCTACAATACCTACCTATATCCACTACTAGTACGTCTGTGCCTATATCGATTTGAATTTAAGCATACTGCCATCTAGCGGCTAATAGAATGAATTGTCTACTTGGTACCAGTGCCATCTATTTTTCACGTAACTACAACTTAAATTAAAAATTCTTAAGGCTTCTCTACACGTCAACAGATGCGTCCGCGGACTCTGGCAGATGCATCCGTAGATTAATTTCCACGAGCTGTCCACACGTCTGTAGTAGGGATGGGCCGAATATTCGTTTTATGTTCGGTATTCGGCATATTCGGCAGGTTTACCGAACATTCGTATTCGGCCGATTATTCGGCCAAAATGCCGAACATTCTACCGAATAATCTCGCGTTAAAAAGTTGCCTCTATGCTTGTATGAAGTAGAATAATTACATAAGTATATCCATATCAAGTGTGTCTTATCATTTATCGTCAGTTTCACAGAAAGTTGTCCAAATGTTCAACCTCTTCCTGCAACTTAATTCATTGTTTTTTTTGGCAATTTGATGAGTTTTAAAGATTTTGTACACAAAAACAAATGCACGTGCCAATGTTTTGTTGCTAACTAGATGACACAATAATAGTCCGGGGGTAGCAGCGTCAGCGGTCGGAAGGATCGCGCGATACAATGCGTTCGACAAGTACAGACTTGGGTTTTTGCAATGCACGATAAAGCGCGCCAAATCCTGCCGAATATTCGGCCGAATGTTCGGTTCGGTAAACTTTTAACCGAACATTCGGCCGATTATTCGTATTCGGTGAAACCTTTATTTGGCCCATCACTGATCTGTAGGTTGATCAGTCTTTGTTCATTCTGGACAGACGCAACTCGCACTCGCTTATTAACGTTTGAAAATAGATATTGAGACCGTAGCTGCCGCAGCTATTTATTTATTTAGTACTTTTAACTACTACATGAGTGTGCATCGCAGTAGAGTTATTAAAAAGAAATGGAAAAGAAAAAGGTTGTGGAAGCTGGCTATATACAGAAACAGAACAAACAAACAAGTTCTTCAGCTCCAGCTCCCGAATTAATGGACGATAATTATTTTTTTACATTTAGCCTGAATGTAGCTAGTAGATTATCTTTATTTCTTTTTTAGTTCGTGTACTGGCACACCCATCGTGTCAGCTATACGATTCCACGAATCATTAATCTGAAATGATAAATATAATCATCGTCATGATGTCATGTAGGTATTTCCATTTAAGTACAATAGTCTCAATAGAACAAATTAATTGAAATAGGTACTTAGTTAAATATTATATTAATTATTATTATACTTACAACATTATTATTTTTTTATATTTATTTTTAGGATTCCACAGACAGTTTTCAGCTTGATATAGCTCAATAAACCTATAAGTTTCCTTGGTGCTCATATTGCTAATCACTTCGAGCGTTTTAACGAATACTGCGCCAAGTAGGTACGAGAATTAAACCACAAGAAGCACGCGTGCACTCTCAATCGCAACTCCGATCTAACTATATATTGTAGTCTTTGTATCAAACTGATACGTCGGCAGACGTGTGAACAGACGCCGGACGTTCGTGCTGACGTTAAATACAGACGCGCAAATCACCCCCTCTACACGTCGGCGGACACATCCGCAGATGACGTCTGCACTGTCTGCAGATGCATCTGTTGACGTGTAGAGGAGGCTTTAGAGTTGCACATCTATTCCATGTCTATGATTCGGAGATTCCCGTCTGATACGTATTACCAGTGCTGCCAATTGCGGGGAAAATCCCTGATTTGCGGGGAATTGGGGGTCCGTGCGGGGAATGATCATAATCGGGGAATTTCGGGGAATTGAGAGAAGTTCCAATATTAACGGTTTCGCGTTCGTAAATGCACCCAAGACACAAGAGAGGGCCAAAAAAAAAAATAAAAGGTCGTCTGATTATCGTAAGAAATGGAAACATCGAAGGGAGCTCCTAAAAAAAGTTCGTCCAACTATCGTAAAAAAGGTCGTCCGACTGTCGGTCAGGGACGAGAAAGGAAAAGAAGCGGGGAATTTCGGGGAATCGACAACACTGACGCGGGGAATCGAGACATTTTTATTGGCAGCACTGCGTATTACGTAGTATCCTCTAGTACGTCTGTGTATGCGTCATATCTATAATCACTCGTCAGAGAGTAGATATTAGGTTCCTTGTATAATCAACATTCTAGCTACATTGTGAAGCTCTAATCGAAGTGCGACGCATTACCGTGTCATTGTTTATTTGCTAAATCAGTAATTCGGAACTATACTAAGTTTAACTAGCAGGTGAGTGGTGTTATAATATAGTGTCTGCACTTGCAGCTTTTGCGCAGTAAAGTAACGGTTGATAATAAGCCTTGCGCTTTGGCGCATCCTGAAATCAGCAGTAGGAAGTCAAACAAAATGGCTTCTAGGTTTACAAAATGGTTTTTAGATTAAACATTGTAGATTTTCTTTAGTATTGCATTGATTTTTTATCAAGAATATCTCTAAATTGTTATTAAAAGATTCCTATAAGTATTATATTGGATTTGTGTAGTTGTTTACATAGTGAGCAAGGTTTGAATTTGTTTATAAATAGGTACTTACTAAGTAATTTATTTTATTAATTAATTATCTTATACTTATAATTAGGTACCTATGTATTTTAAAACATTCGTTTATCTTTACATAGTATAAAACAAAGTCGCGGTCAGAGAGGTGCCCTAGGGGCACTATGAAAAATAGGACTTAGAAAAATTTCACTCAAAAACAACACCTAATCACACATTCGGGATCCGGTGGGATGTGGGAGTAGCAGGGTGGGGGAACACCAAGGGTCACCCTAAGGACATTGACCTTGACCTCAGTGTTATTCCTCTTAAGGTCAAGGTCAATGATTCGAACGTCAATATCCGCGATACTCTAAGGCGCCCCGTACACAGTCAATCTCGATCGCGATCGTTAAGCTTTGATCACAACATTACACGGTCAATCTTGATTTCGTCAGTCCGTGTATCGTAACTGCCGCGTTAACACCTGTTGTCATGGATTTACATAAAGTTAAAGCGGTAGTGTCCGTTGTTTTGGCCTTAACTTTGAAGAAAAGGATTCGAATAATAGTAAAAAAAAACATTTTTTAAAACAAGCTTTTATTTAAATGCTCTAAAAAAAAGATAATAAATTCTAAATTAAATCAAACCCTTAAATTTATTACATTATACAATTTATTTATTTATATGATATACCTACAAGCTTGTCGCGAGATTTACAATTTTATGAAATACCTACATACACATTTTTTTTCTTAGAATTACTTGTGTCAGGATCAAGTTAAGTACTTAACTTGATCCTGACATCCTGACTGTACATATTGTATTCTTGTTTATTTAGTATCTCGTGACAAGCTTTTATATCACATAAATTAATTAATTGTATAATGTAATACATTTATGGGTTTGATTTAATTTAGAGTTTATTATCTTCTTTTTAGAGCATTTAAATAAAAGCTTGTTTTAAAAAATGTATTTTTTTTCATTTTTTTATTTTTTGTATGTCATGTTTAAACTTACAACGGACTTTTACAATTGAATGCGTATACGACATTTCATGTCTGTACTGCTAACCATTGAGGAGTTCCCTAGTCAGGACCCAATCCTGAGTGCAGCAACCATGCCATGGTAAAACTTAAACCCGGCCGTCATAGCAAAATGCGTAGACAAAATTTAGTGTCTGTGCTGTTGGCCGTTGAAGAGTTCTTTTATCTGGAGCTAATCCTGGATGTCGATTCAGGTCATGCTTACCATAAAAATGCATTGTCATCGCAACTGAACCAACATGTAAGAATTCAATTTGGTAGGATAAGAGGAAGTGGTTCAAAATTCAGTTCAATATTTGAACCGAACATACATACATACAAACATTGCAAGTTAAGTAAAAGCTTGTAATATTTATGCTGGGCAATCCATAGCTCGTAACGTATCTAAAAGGATGATGAAATCTTCTTCCAATTGTGGAAGCGAAGGTAAATTCGCCGGTTCGATCGGCGGCGACGAGAAGCGCGTGTCATCGTCGTCCATCTTCAAAGAGCGCACAGCGTGGACTGACGCGATCTTGCGCTTACACGTTCAATCTTGATCACGACCAGCGGATCGCAATCTGGATTTCAAAATATCTAAATATTTTGTGATCAGATGGACAGATCAGATCAATCCGTCAATCTAATTCGTACATTATCAATCTGGATCGCGATCATTGATTTTGATCGCGGATCGCGATCCAGATTGACTGTGTACGGGGCGCCTAAGTGTTCGGCCAGGCTGGCAGTGCGGTGCGGGGAGCGGCGCGGGTGCGGGAACGCGCGCGATTTACCTGTCCGCAGTGGAGCGTGGCTTCGTTCTGAGCGTTGCGTGTCCAGTGTTTGTCAAAATATAATATGGATGAAGAAGACTTATTTTTACTGGAAAATTCTAACTAAAAAACGATGTTTCGACATCCACAGTGCAGATCGTGCTTGAATAGCACTTATTAATTCTTCAACATTTAATTTTGAAGACGCCATCACAACAACGCGCGTGGTCAGCTCGAACTAGTTTGAGATCCCCCGCTTCCGCGCGGGTTGTTGCTTGCCGCCCGCGCTCTCACTGCGGCCACTTGTATGAACGAGCTATGGCGTGAGCTACCCGCGCGCTCCCCGCGCCAAGTAGCCCGCGCCGCTTCCCGCGCCCGCGTGCCCACTATGGACACTAAAATGAAGTTCTTCTGTTTGAACTCGTCGCACCGCGCCCGCGTTTGCAGTCGGGCCAAAGGCTTAAGGTCACTGGACCTGTCTCAGGGCTAGTGACCTTGAGGTCAAGGTCAATATCTGTGGTGCACTTATTAGGTCACGAATCTCGACCTCACGGTCAAGGTCAAGGTCAAAGCTACTGAAGCCAAGGTACATTCACTATAAAGTGAAGGTCAATGTCCACTGTACAAGGACCCTGAGGTTAAGGTCAAGTGATCTTGGGAGGGCACCAGGAATTCGATCTTTTTTCTCTTCTAAGGACATGTTATATTTTTGTATGGAAGCTGGGCTTTGGCTGTGAACAGAGAAGAGATATTTTTTTTATGAAAGTACATAAAATATGGAGCTTCCGTATATATTTTTTATTTTTTTTAAAAGCACCCTTCTATTGTTTTTTTTAATTTAAATAATTAGAATTAAAAAATAAAGTTGCAACCCACAGTTGTTAACCCATAATTATTAATTCTGGCAACACTTCTATTGGATGACATTTATTGTCATTGTCAACGTCAGTCATTGTCAAAAAGTCAAATTCAATTCAACTTATTCAACTGTTGTCTGTTATTGTGACTGTGGTTCCTATGTTTTTGACTATGTACCATTGTTTTGAGTTTTTTTTTATTCGACCTGGCTTTTAACAACAATAGATAGCGATTTTGTGCGACAACTTTGACATGATTAGACATTGATGACATTACTGACAATGACAAGTGACAACCTTGCTGACATATGTACAGTAAATATTTTATTTTATTCTATTGTGACAAGGGAATCAATACCATACATCCAAACCATTAAGTTAATTCATTAATTTTATTTTAATTTAAGCCGTTTAATATTATTTTAATATTAGGATAAATATTATGCTTTCAAAAATGATATATATCATTTTTATTTCTAAATTTTTTGTCAGTTTATTAGTTTTTTAACAAAAAAAAAATCAGGATTTTAAATGTTTTTTAATTAAATAATGGTGCTTTTAAAAAAAAATGTTTTTGTAAGCACGTCCTAGACAGTTTTCCCTATCAGAAAAACCGCACATGTAAGCGGTTCAAAAATAAAATTACTTTAAGCCCATTTCATAACATGTCCTTTGCTTATATCTCGAAAACGGTGTGTCCTATCCTATTTGAACTTTTATATTTTCCATAAAAAAAGTTAAAGTGTCAGTTCTATAACCATCTTCTCTGGCGCTGCGGGGAGTGCGGCCTCTTCGCCCTTGCGTAACAAAGCGCATGTACCTATGATCGCCTCCGCAGCCTCGGCCGCTTCGGCTCCCATGTTACTTTCGCTTAGTTACGGCGGGCGGAGGCTGCCCTCCCTCCGCGCCTCCGGCTCTAAAAAACACTCTCGGGGTAGGGCAAACAAGTACCACGTGAAGTCGGGGATCAACTAATTTGGTTCTGTGACAGTCTCCGAACCTAATAGTCTTACACATATAAATCCGAATACGAAACTTTTTTCTTCGATAAACGCTTGTATTTTTACATCATCTCATGGTTTACAACAAGAGCAACAATTTCTATCCTAAAAAGCTTTTCATCCGAGTTACCATTTTTGAGATATAGAGCGTTTTATGAAAATTACAAAAAAATCGAAAGCCCATAACTCTGAAAGGGTGCGTCGTAGGCCCATGCTTCTCAGAAATCAAATAGTTTCTATGGATAAGGTTAACCTGATGCTGCAACAATTTTGGAAGATTTCAATAAACACTAAGGCTACACTCCAACCAGTCGCTCCCGCTGTCTGTACGCTTAGATCTTTTAAATTACGCAACGGATTTTAATGCAGTTTTCAGCAATAGATAGCACTCTATCACAATATACTAGCGACCCGCCCCGGATTCTTGCTTTCTTGAATATTTCAAGAGGAAGGTTTATATGCCCCACATTAGTATCTACATTGCACCCGTGCGGAGCCGGGGCGGGTCGCTAGTATATTATATAAGTAATTAGTACCTGGATGACCGAGCTTTGCTCGGTTTTTTTTTGGTAAATCGTGTTTTTTGGAAAGAAAAAAAAGGGAAAAAGAAGGAACTTGAAAAAAAAGGGAATAAAGTAATCAGCTGGACTCTAACCGAGTCTCCTGATTTCGGGACTGGCCGCTTTCCCATCTGAGCTATTTTAACCTTGTAGGTCGCGACGAAATTTTACCTTCATATTCTAATGTTATTGTAGCAGTTTTTCATTGCCTGAAAACACGGATAAAACGACGTTTTCTAATAATGAAACCTAGCTAGATCGATTTATCGCCCCTGAAATCCCCTGCATACTAAATTTCATGAAAATCGTTGGAGGCGTTTCCGAGATTCAAATTACAAGAATTGCTCGTTTAAAGATATTAGATTAGATTAGATAGATAAGTCGTGAGCATATTTTTTAGATACCTACTATATTACTAACAATATCCTTTTCATGTGATGTTCTGATAAGTGAGGTAAATTCAGTAGGTATGTACATACTTTCCTTTCTAAGAATAGATAGAAAAAAAGCCTAGGTTTGTTGTAATTTATTATAGCAAAAATTACCATATAAAATAATTACATACATAAACATAAACTCACGCCTTTTTCCAATGGGGGTAGGCAGAAACTATAGAACGCCACATGCTACGACTCTTACATACCCCTTTTGCTTCATCCACATTCATACATCTTGTCATACACGCACGCCGGTTGAGAATACTACGCACCTGACCTTTGTGAAGAACATCACCAATAACATCGATGTATGTCCTTCTAGGACGTCCTCTACCGGCGTTCCCATTAATATCCGCCTTATAAATTCCTTTTGTTAATCGCCGTAATAAAATAATTACCATATAAAATTAACAGTTTCAGAAGTCGGTGCTGATCCACGCTGAACCAAATTGAAGGCACCGACTTCTGAAACTGTTAATTTTATATGGTAATTATTTTATTCTTTTTTGAAGTCGGTTTAAATTTTTTGTAAAAAATGTTTTTATTTTTTTTTATTTTAGTGGCCTTAATTAAAACTTGGTTGGACCTACTAAAGACGCTGCTCGAGCCATAATCACATCATCACAATATGCGTACTGTTCGTCATTGAAGAGTTCCATCGTCTATCTCCGAAGTTCTTCATCAGATCTTCACCAAATTTAAACGGGACCAACTTCAAAGTATACCCTATCCTTTAAAAAAAGAATCATCAAAATCGGTTCACAATTGGCGAAAATATCGATGAACATACACAAAAAAAAATACATACAGACGAACATACACAAAAAAAAAAACATACATACAGACGAACATAGTAACCTCCTCCTTTTTGAAAGTCGGTTAAAAATACATACAGACGAACATAGTAACCTCCTCCTTTTTGGAAGTCGGTTAAAAAAGCCTAGGTTTGTTGTAATTTATTATAGCAAAATGTTAGTATTGCATCATGTACTAGTCAGCAGTATTTGAATGAATAGGTATTCTAATTATCATATCGACGATGAAATACCAATACCTCCTAACTTCGTTTTTGTTGATTTTTAGTTTTTAATGACAATCGACGTAGAATGCAATTTTGCATGTACTAGCAAAATATCTTAAAACAATATTTGACTATTTATGCCTTAAAACAAATAGAAATAGTTGCTAAAATATTAGACTCCAATTTTGTTGCCAATACATGGTACTAATTTTATAGTGGATAGTGGAAATACCTTCTAAATGATTTTATTTCATAAAAATGTGCGTATACCTCCTATCTATTCTAATAAAAAAACCGACTTCATAAACTAAAAAGTATAAAATAACTTAATAAAGATTTAATCTAATAAGTACACCTCTTATGCAAACCACCTTTAATATTAATAAAATACTATTATTTGTATACTATGTGCTATCTATTGACAGGTTTGAATTTGGTGCCAAGCCAAATGTAATAATAGGTACCTACAACACCCGCCGCGCGTGAGTTTTATTTGGTTTAGGCGCCCCGTACGCAGTCAATCTCGATCGCGATCCGCAATCAAAATCAATGATGGCGATCCAGATTGATAGTGTACGAATTAGATTGATGGATTGATGCATCTGATCACAAAATATCTAGATATTTTGAAATCCAGATTGCGATCCGCTGATCGTGATCAAGATTGAACGTGTAAGTACTAGTATATTCATCTATGCGTGTAAGCGCAAGATCGCGTCAGACCACGCTGTGCGCTCTTTGAAGATGGACGACGATGACACGCGCTTCTCGTCGCCGCCGATCGAACCGGCAAATTTATCTTCGCTTCCACAATTGGAAGGTTTTATCATTATTTTAGAAACATTACCCGAGCTATGGAATTCTCAGCATAAATATTACACTAACAAATAAAAGAGCCAAGCTGGATACGAAAAGTTACTCGATGTTTTTACAAGCTTTTACTTGCAATGTTCGTATGTATGTATGTTCGGTTCAAATATTGCAACTGAATTTTGAACCACTTCCTCTTATCCTACCAAATTGAATTCTTACATGTTGGTTCAGTTGCAATGACAATGCATTTTTATGGTAAGCATGACCTGAATCGACATCCAGGATTAGCTCCAGATAAATGAACTCTTCAACGGCCAACAGTACAGACACGAAATTTTGTGTACGCATTTTACTATGATAGGTAGCCGGTTTTAAGTTTTACCGTGGCATGGTTGCTGCATATAGGGTTGGGTCCTGACTAGGGAACTCCTCAATGGTTAGCAGCACAGACATGAAATGTCGTATACGCATTCAATTGTGAAAACCCGTTCTAAGTTTAAACATGAAATACTAAAAAATAAAATAATAGTAAAAAAAAAACATTTAAAAAAAAGCTTTTATTTAAATGCTCTCAAAAGAAGATAATAAACTTTAAATTAAATCAAACCCATCAATTTATTACATTATATAATTAATTAATTTATATGACATAAACTTCTTTTTAGAGCATTTAAATAAAAGCTTGTTTTCAAAAATGTTTTTTTTTACTATTATTTAAAAAATTAAGCACTTTAACATTAACATTTTTCCCCCATCCTGAAGTAGTTTTTATAATCGTCAACTTCAGCAGTTAGTTGGATTTCATTTAGTAGATTTAAATGAGTGTTAAATTATGTTTTGAGTAACCACTGTTTAACCCAGCGCCTTTTTCGAATCCTTTTCTTCAACGTTAAGGCCAAAACAAGGGACACTACCGCTTTAACTTTATGTAAATCCATGACAACAGGTGTTAACGCGGCAGTTACGATACACGGACTGATGAAATCAAGATTGACTGTGTAATGTTGTGCCGAGATCCTGTGATCCGTGATCACGATAACTTAACACATAACGATCGCGATCGAGATTGACTGTGTAGGTACGGGGCGCCTTAGGGCTTGGCACCGACTTCAAACCTATTAATAGGTAGCACATACAAATAATAGTATTTTATTAATATTAAAGGTATTAGGTTTGCATAAGAGGTGTATTAAATTAAATCTTTATTAAGTTATTTTATACTTTTTAGTTTTTGAAGTCGGTTTTTTTAAACGTAGTTTTTTTATTTTTTACTTTTTATTGTCTGTAATAAGTTGTTCTGTAAACTACAGTAGGATTTTTCTAGATTACATCAGGTAGACTATAACATTTCGTTGCTTTTTATTAATATATAAGAAACCTAAATGAAAACTCCTAAAAAACCCGTACACAAACTAAAATTACATCGTCCACGTAAACAAAAATGTTCATAAAATTAAAACTACTGGGTCAAACTATGTTAAATTTTTATGGGACCTAATGGCAACTATTCCGCATCAAATTAAAGAAGAATCATGTAAATCGGATCATAAATCTCAGCGTAATCGGTGTAATATGTACATAAAAAAAAAAATACCAATCGAATTGAGAACCTCTTCCTTTTTGAAGTCGCTTAGAAAAACGTGTTGACATTTGCGCTGCTCTCGTGGAGTGAAAGAGAGTGAATCGAGTCTGAAAATAATGAAAACTAAAATTTTGATGTTTTTTACTGTTACCTCCTATCATACTCTCAATTTTCAAAAATGTTATGAAACTAAAACCTAATACTTCCTATCTTTAGGTAACTCGGTAAGTAGTAGCTTTATAGTGAAATCTAATTACACATCATATTTATATCCTAATCATTATGTCGTGGCCAGATTATAGAGTTGATCACTTCATGATGTGGCCAACCATTTCATGAAATGGTTGTATTCCTTGAAATGGCCAGCTAAAACTGGCCATATCGTTTAAACGTCAACGTTTGATGATATGGCCATATCATTAAAGTAGGGTGTCCATGATTTTCATAATTCCGAATGGTTCATAATTCCTAATATAACAACTATTCAGTTAATAGCAAGACAAATATACACATGATTGATGATGCTCTAAACTTTTTTTTTCTCGTTGGAAAATCCTCATGGATGTCCCTCGCCTGGGGAAGGCGAGGGGGTCTGCCGGACTCTTACCGGCTAAAAACCAACGGTGTCCGTCCTCCTGACCGTTCGGCCGGGGTCGCGGGACTCGCAAAAGCATGCACCGCAACCCGGCAGGTCCCGGTCCGCCAACCCTCGGTGGACATCTCCTCTGTGGGGCCTTGCCCCATGTCCTCTTGAGGAGCTTGCACGGAACACTGCACGCCGCCTTCTCAGGCCTGTTACTGGTCAGGCGGCGGGTCCCCTAACTCGCCGCCCGCAGGCCACAGGAGAAGAGCACACCGCTCCCTCTCCCTATCCGCTTCCTCTTTGGTAGCCATCACCTCCTCACAAAAGGAGGCGATGGCTTCCCACGCAGTCTCGCTCCCGACCATGGACAGAACCACGACCGGAAGCGAGATGATGTTCTAACCTAACCCAAATGATCCACCAACAATAGAGAGGATATGGCGCAGATATATATGTCGTGGCCAGATCATAGAATTGCCATTGATTTTCGTTCCGTGGTCACCCTACTTTCTTTTATTTTTATTACAGAACACTTGTCCGCCGCCATGATGCACAACAACAACAAAACGATTACAGCGCCTCTACCGGTGGATAATGTAACTATTTTACGATATGATCACCATCACTAATGTTTGACCATATCATGAAGTAGCCGTACGTTTAGCTATTCATATTGTTAAACGCTGATTATTCATTGATCTGGCCAGACCATAATCATGATGTGGGCAGCGGATATTGGCCATTTCATGAAATGGTTGGCCACGTCATGAAGTGATCAATTCTATGATCTGGCCACGACAATTATAATATTATATGATCAGACAAAACCAGCATTTTTTAAAAATAAAATAAAGAGACGTTTTTTTCGTTTCCTGTAAAGTTGCAATTTTTTAATTTAGGAGGTATTACCTGCATCGTCGATATAAACTTTAAATTGTAACTTATCATTTGCTTCGCGTATTTCTTATTAATTTGTGAGTTACATTTTAAGTTGTAAAACTTAATAAGTAATTATTTCAGTCATGGAAGACAAAGTTCAATTCAAAGTGTACACATTCTGGAAAGAGAAAGACAAGCCAGAAGTCAGAAGATTTGGTGTGAATAACAGGTCTGCCACTAACTTCCAATACTTGAACGCTAAGCTTCAAGATGTGTTCCGTGACCTCAAGACGAAGAATTACTCTATTGCATGGAAAGGTAATTTCTTACACCTAAAATATGAAGATCCAATTTACTTTCATTAAAATTTAACAGAGTTGCTATTCTTCTGAAGAATGCTTTGTTAATCATCAATTCTTTTGTAAAATTTTGTAAAAGATTTAAAATATTGAGGACTGCTAAAATATGTACATGTGAACATCATTGCTTTGCAAACTACTAAATAAAAGCTTTTATGATTACTGTCTTAAACATAATAGATTCACTAATTCCACATTTCAAAAAAATAAACATACATAGTGACCTCGGAATCATGGATATGCATGTATTTAATCATTAAAATTCCATTT
The DNA here is from genome assembly GCA_910594945.2 of Amphipyra berbera. NCBI lineage: Eukaryota > Metazoa > Arthropoda > Insecta > Lepidoptera > Noctuidae > Amphipyra > Amphipyra berbera. Next base: position 7,042,189 of record OU343122.1, on the reverse strand, counting down.
ATATACGTACTATGCCAATAAAGCCCAGTTTAAGTAGAAATCAAGTATCTTCTATGTAGTTTCATCTATTGTGGGATTCACTGTGAAAAGTCAACATATTTCTGACTACAGGCTGTGTTTTTGTACAGAAGGCGAATGAAAAGGTTTGTCAGTTTTCAAATTCTTTTCTTTCCCACATTTCGGACACCTTACCTTTTCAAACTGTTGAACGGAACAGACCAATGCATGGAAAATTATATTTAATTATTTGGTAGCAAGATCAAAATTGCCTTTTGCCTACATATGACGTAGTACTGCCATGTCTTTGATTTGATTTAGGGAGTTTTGTTGTAAAAATCATGACATCAATCAAATCGATGATTAAATAAATTGACATTACTAGTGTTTGTCACCATTATAATTTAATTTAATATCCTGTCATAAATACTTGTATTTTCATTTCTACAATGTTGGCAATAATTTGTTTCTTGCACTGTGCAACAAAAATAGACCTTAAGGTGCATAATAATTTCATTCCCTTATTGTACATAATGTCTACAGTGGGATAATATAGGCTTAAAAGAATGAATCCTGACTCATAAAGTCTGGCTTTCACAACATGATAAGCCCAGGGACAACCAAATAAATCCCTGCCACAGCCAGACAAATGACATTGTCAACCCTGGGCTAAACAGCATTGTCCAAGTGAACTGTAAAAATACATATATTAATTTACTTTGTCCTATTTAGATGAGGAAGGCGATGAGGTTGTTCTTGCGTCTGATGATGAGTTGATGACTGCAGTGCAGTTGAGTGGAGATAACGTCAAACTATTTGTCTACTGCAAGGGAGACAAGGAAGAGGAATATTATGATTATTATGTTGAACGTTGGTGATTAACCGGCCTGGACGACGGAGGTGTATGAGGCAGACGAGGGAGGATTAGGGGTTTCGAGTACCGGATTTTTTCAATACCGGTATTAATACCGTATAGACTATTTTTTACTTAATATAGTTTTTTTTATTTAACACCTAATAAGTTTCGCTACAAAATAATAATAATAAAACATTGATTTTTAAATATGAAATCACTTTTTTAATAAAACTTTAAGTTGCAAACATTATCTGTTAACAAAAATAACCTGAATTCATAGGCCTTCTCCAAATCAATGAAAGCGCAGTAGACTTTCTTGTGCTATTATATTTGCAGTTTATAGTATGGACAATTTTATGCCAGATTTTCTGTATCATAAAATATTGGTTTTGTATTTTATAATATTTTCTATTCATACGTGATACTTATATAACTGACATTTTGATACTGGTGCTTAATATTGTGCCTAATTAGCTTAAGCACAAAAAGCAAATAAACCTTAACAAATTTATGCACTTTCGTTGATGTTTTGAATATGTTTTTCTTTTTAATAGATACGTTTCTATTTAATAATTGAAAAGATGCAAGATATAGCTTAAAAATATAATTTAGACAAAGAATAAAAAAACTTATTTTTAAACCGGTTTCACCGAAAACCGAGTTTTATTATACGAAACCCGAAAAAAAACCTTAATTTAATTGTGGCCGGTGTTGCATTCCCTGAATCTGACACATACTATGAGAAAAGTACCTAGATAAAATAAAACGTATTGAATAATCAGTATCTAAGTTATTACAATTTAGCGATCTATTTATCTTTGATTTTATAAAATAAATCTCTTGAAAATCAAATACAAATACCAATTTTTTTATACCATTCTTTACTTGCGCAAGTACTAATGAAATGTAACTAACTGTCTAAATAAACCACGAGATAATGAAAATACGCAGTGTTTAAAACTTACCCACATAAAAAATTGGTTGGAAATATATATAAAGTGTAATGAAAACAAATTGTTTCACTGAAGTGTCTGTTGATAATAAAATATAATCACCAATACCGGTATCCCGGTAATGCACATTTCAATACCGGTATTGAAAAATGTCAAAAAATGTCCGGGGTCCCGGAATTAGTCAACACCAGGTTCCCGGTATTGGAAGCCCTAGTGTAAGCAATTTAACATTGGTAGTATTCTTATATAATACCTAGTTTCTAAAATGATACTTTGTATTGATAATAATTACTGAACGAAACATTTTTACGAATATATCGATACCTCGGGGCTCAAAGGGCGTATAGCACATTGCCCAACATATTGTGCTAGTGCCCTTTGAGCCCCGAGGTATCGATATTATCTGTGGTCAAGCCCGCTAAAAACGAGACAGATTTTGAAAGATTACTTGTTACGCAAGTTTTCTATGTTAGTTTATAATTACCAAAACTGTAATAAAAAGGTGATTAAAGCGCCATACCTTAACGTAAATTGCCTAAAGTTATTCTCGACCTAGTTACCTTTATAGAAAGTTTTCACTAGGGAGGATTCGCTCAAAACTTCTGTTCGTAACACACATTTTTATACTGTACGCCAAAGACCATTGACAACACAAAGCGTACCTAAATCGAATGTATTAAGTGCATAATTAATAGAAAAGCATTAATAGTAAACAATAATTTATACGCCAATGTAAAAATTCCCAGATTTTTACCTGCACAGACAGGTATGATGTATGAACAGGGCCGGACTGGGTCCTGAAATCGGCCCGGGCATTTGAGAGACGGTCGGTCCAAGCGATTAGACGGACGACTTTTTTTTAGACGCTCCCCTCTCTCATTCTCCTGTATCTTGGGTGCATTTACAAACACAACAATCTGCGGCTTCTTTTTCAAGCGATGGGCGGACGACCATTTTTTTTTGACGTTCTCCTTGACGTTCCCTTCACTCTTTCGATTTCTCCGACTGTGTGACCGGCCCATAAGGCCATTTTAATTCAAAAGGGATCAATATCACGTTCGAATTAAAAAAAAATACAATCTTTTTAAAGCTTTCTATGGTCCTGGACAAAGGAGGCACTACTCCTTGATTGTTTCTGGTTACTTTCATACCCATTCTTGAGTATTGGGATAAGTACCATAATTACACAAAAAATGTAATGCGGTGAAGTTGGGGTAACTGGCAGCACGCTACATTTTCCCTTGTCTAATTTCGCTGAATCTACCATTTAACGCTGTCAAAGAGAGAGGTCGTCAAAAAACATTTAGAGATCCGCTGTCTCATTACTTGATTTTTAAGAACTCCCATAATTATCTGCAATGAAAAACAAATACTTTCATGAACATACCAGCTACTTAATAGTAATAATAAAATGTATAAAACAGCTGTTATTTTTGCGATTTCAGGGTTGTTCCTATAATAAAAAGCTGTTCATAGTGGAGAGTAAGACCCTTTGCGGGTTTGTACCTCCTTTTTGGCTGTTTGTATTTATATTATACAACATGTAACGTAATTAACGAACACCCTCAGACACCCTAATTAGAATATTATGTTATAATCATAATGCATAGGCGCCCCGTACAGTCACGTGTAATAATATGTATACACATAGCGAAATTAAAAAGCGATTTCCTTGTAAAATATCTATTAGAATTATGAAATATTCTACAAATAGTTTTTACAATTACACACGAATTACCGTTTCTAATATTTCTTAATTACACTTTATTCTCTAAAACAAATTCGCTTTTTAAGTTCGCTACGTGTATACATATTATTACACGTGACTGTACACAGTCAATCTCGATCGCGTTCCGCGATCAAAATCAATGATCGCGATCCAGATTGTTTGGTGATCAGATGCATCAATCTGTCAATCTAATTCGTACATTATCAATCTGGATCGCGATCATTGATTTTGATCGCGGATCGCGATCGACATTGACTGTGTACGGGGCGGGGCGCCTTACACTTAGTTTAACATGATGCATTGTCATTTACTAAATTAACGTTCTTGAAATAAGGTTTATATTTCTCTATTTTGTATTGAATGACGGAATTTGTATTAATAGGTACAAATAAAAATGCACTTTTAAGCCTTTTTGCCTTGATCTACGGTCGATTTCACTTTGTTTTGACTGTACAGGGGTAATGGTCACATTAAAATTAGTCATAATTTCCGTAGTTTTAATTATTTTTGGGATAAAAAAGTAGGTACCTATATTAAAAATGATAGAAATCGATTCAGTAAACGATTCTGAACAAACTACTTTCAGGATGTGCGTTAATTATGTTACATATTGTATAAAATACATACAACAGAATCTTGTAGGATTGAATCTAACATTATAGTCAAAGAGTAGGTACTAGTAATAATATTATAGTTATAGCTAATATCAGCATGTCAAGATTGGGAGAATGGTAAATAAAAGAAATTAAACCAACATAGACTCTCCACCACTGAGAGTACTTTTAATTGGGTTAGTGGTTAGTTACAGAAGCTAGTTCACAATATAACAATTTACACAAAATCAGAAAATAAGGGCAAGCTATTTAGATATAAAAGGTCGGACTTCTTCGGCTGTTCGACATGGAATCGAGTTACATGTTGACTGAACTTGACTGTCAGTTAGAGTGGGCGTATTTATCGAAATAGTAAAAAAAAACAGGTATTTCAAAGTAACAACATCTAACAGGTATCTCAATACCGAAAAAGCAGTTCCTGCCTGTTTCGCCTGTTCCACAAACAACCTACAACAGACAGCCGTAACATAAGCTTTCTCTATCTAGCGTAAGGATGTTTACTTTGTTAGAAAGAGATACAAACGAAACTGACCTGGAACAGTTCGAAACATGCTCTTTTCTCTTCTGATTTATTGTAATTGAAAGAGATAGCATCTGTACTCTGCCTGTCACTGTTGCTGAGCTTTTCGGATGCACACAAAAATTATGAACTTATCATTGCCATTAAACAAAAAATGCGCAAAATATTGATTTTATAGTAACATTGGTTATATTTTACAATATAATAGATCTGTGGTGAAAATAAAAAGGATATTGATGAAATATTAATTTTAAACCCAGAAACCACATTATCATGTTAAAGAAATTTCAATATAAGCATAATCAAGCTGTCAGTCAAGACTGCAAATTTTTTTTTCCTATTCGACTTCTTGTAGATGGTCTTGCGGACCTTTTCTACGTATCCGGGCAAAGCCTGCAAAAGCATGAAGGATGGTTTTCATTTCAATAGCATGACTGTACTGAATGAAACTATAGTCGGACCGTTAATTCGATGCAGTAACTTGACAGTTATAGGGATACCAGTTTATGACAAAAAAAAAGTAGTGAGGTGAAAAAAAGAATGAATGAAATCGAATGAACTTAATAATGTACTTATATGCATACTTTTTATTTAATTGAATAACCTGAGGATCAAAACACGATATATCACTATTAAAAATAGCCGTAACCACTAGTAACTACTGATATGACATTTTTCAAGCGTCAAATAACTGAACATAAGGTTAATTACCACGATTGTGGTACATATTGCGGACTTAGTGTCATAAGGCATTCTCTATCAGTCAATTTGGGTCTAAGAAAACAGCATCGTAAAGAGGTACAGAGAATTTGTAGAGATTTGTTTAAATTGAACTATTTTTCGTATTCATTCTTTTCGTAAAATCGTTCACTTCGCAACATTATTAGTTTTAGTATGGTAGCATTATTTTGCTTTGAACTGTCAAGTTACTGCATCGAATTAACGGTCCGACTATAGGTACTATATTATAAATCTTTTGCAATCAAAGAGTCTTTGGTTCCAATGTAACTGGCTGTTATTTTGGAACAGGATTTTGAGACTCTTATTTCCTTGGAACTGGAAGTGGTGAAACAGTTTTGTAATTTTACCTGTTCCAGCTAGACATGGGTCGGATTAGGTAAAAACGATACCTAATCCATCTAATCCTAGTATTTAAAAATACCTAATCCGAATATTTACTCAATATAGCCGCTGGCCTGTTACCGATGATAAAATTATTTGTACAGTGCTGCCAATAAAATTTTCTCGATTCTCCGCGTCAGTGTTGTCAATTTTTTAGACGCTCCTCTCACTCTTTCGATTTCTCATGTATCTTGCAGCAAGATTAATTAATAACTAGGTATATTAATATTAGGTATTAATACCGTATTAATCTTGCTTGGGTGCATTTACAAACTCAATGTCCCGCTTCTTTTTCAAGCGATACGTACGGACTCAAATTGAAAAATACTTAATCCACATACCTAATCAATATTTATGCCTCACGTCTAGTTCCAGTTTCCAGTAGAGGTGGGTTATAACAGGTCAAATAAGATACCTGTTATCTCTGTTACTGTTACAGAAAATTAACAGGCCCAATTACCTGTTATAAAATAACAGCCTGTTATTTTCTTACTACCAGTAACGACGAGTACGCATATCTTTATAGATACGTATTTGATCTGTATAGCTAAAGACAAATTGTCTATGACTATGAACTGTTAGTTAAGCCACCTCCAGACGTGTGCGTGAAGATCTTTGTAAATATGCTCAAAAGTCTATAAAAGCTCAAATGCTACAGCTTTTGATCTACTCACACATATGTAGGGAGGTCATTTATGCAAATTACATCGAAAATATTTGTAAAAATCTTTTGTATTCTATACATAATTATTATGTCTGAGATCGGCTTTCTTTCTATAGCCTCGAGCGCGTTCTGTAAACGTATGAATTTTCAATGCCAAAAACTGGCAATTGTAATTACATATTTATATGAAAAATAATATGAGTAAATAAACCATAAGTTTATCTATTATTTAACAATTTAGTAAGTATGTTAACGAATCTATAGAGTACTTATTCAACAAAATAAAAACACAATTGAAAATGTTTTAGGGAACTAGAGACAAATTCAAAATGTAAACAAACAACAACAATATGAACGATAATTTGAATATTGTCCTCTATTTCTTTACAGTTAAGGTCTAATTATATAGCAACAAATTTGAACCAATCCCGTCGAAGTAAACCAAAAACGTTCCGAAACACACTCACGACATTTTTAAAAAGTGTAGACGTTGCTGTATGATCATTTTAATAGAAATTAATATGAATGTTTGATGAATAAGCTTTTAATAATAAAAATAAACATTTCGTTTTTTTACAAACAATAAATGATAATTTCTTTACTTAAAACCATGATATAAGACTGATATACTGAATAAATAAACGATTTTTTCAAAAAACATCAACAGTGTTTCCGAACAGATAGCAGTGAAAAATTATATGAACAAATAAAAGAGACAAATAATATATTACTAACTATATGTTTTAGTATTAAATACTAGGTGCCTCCTTGTTTAGCAAGGTCAAGTTCTGTTAGTAAGAATGAGACAGATATCAGATAATAGATGCATCTCTTTTTAGCACGAATGATTCCCGTAGGTAAGAATGAGAGCGAAGCTGTTATTTTAATAACAGCAATAACAGGGCGTCGCGTTGTTATTTGCCTGTTATTTGTAGTAACAGATAATTTAGATGGGAAGGAACAATTGTTATTTGTTATTTTCAAATATCTGTTATTTTTATCTGTGACGATAAATACGCCTCACGTCTAGTTTCCAGCTCACCTCTACTGTCAAGTGTCAGCACGATTTTGACTTTTGTTGGTTAGATTATTCACTGAAAACAACTTGTTTGTAAATTTTTGTTGTTAATAAATAACATAACTATGGCTGGTCAAGGGCACCAGTTTCCCGGAAACTTTCAGGGTAATGCTGGTGGAATGAGATCGGGTTTCGGCGGGGGACCGATGAGCGGCCAGATGCAGTCGATGCCGAATCAGTTAGCAGGTATTAAATGCATTAACTGCTGCTCATATGTATTTTTAAACAATATAATAGTATGCCTATGGTTGGTTTGATCTTTTCTTCTGTCTCATAAACACAGCTATAGAATACCTTTAAATCACATCATGAACACATCGACCCAGCTCTATCTTTAGTCACTAATGTTAAGAGAAATACCGACCGCCAACACTCCGCGCACAAAATACGCACTTTGTCATGGAGTTGTGGAAAAATATATCTACTATCTGTTCTGTCGCGGCTGTACGCGCGTAAATAACTACTACAGGGCCACATGTCAGATCCTAGCATAGCTATAAACCATCGCCTCGACAAAACAAATTGTTGTGTAAATATGAAATTGGTCAAGTCATTTAGATGTTACACGATCATCAACAGACACACCAATGGTTATAATTCATATAAAGATTAGCCATTTTAGAACCATTTCCTCGGAACTATTCGTTGTCACATCTATGAGGAAGCACCTGCTCTGCAATTCATGTTAATAGGGTCTTTTTGTAGCGCGGACTAGGGTAATTAATCTGATTATAACAACATCACAGGGCAAGTGCCCATGGGCAGAGGTGTATAGTAACACCCTTATTTCGCCATTATGTTTAAGTTCCATGTGATAGGGGGTAAGCCTATTGCTATCTACTGGTCACGAATCTAAACTCGAAGCTGCTACTGAGAAATTCCACTTGGAAAAACTCAAAAACATTGCCTGACCTGGGGATCACACTCAGGACCTCACAATCAGTAGTCGCACTTGCCACCACTACGCCAACGTGGCTGTTCATTCTATTCTAATGTTGGTGTTTTATTGTAGGAGTGATGGGTGGGCCAATGGCTAATACCGGTGGAATGGTTGGTATGGGCAACCAAATGGTGCCACCGTATGGGGCTACTATGCAGAATCAGATGGGGAATATGGGTATGGGACCACAGGTATGTAAAAATAACATACTGCTCTGTTTAGGCAAGCACTTTTTAGTCAAAATTATTATATAACTTTACTGAAACTATAATGTTAGTGGTTTATACTGGAAATATCTATGATGCTTCAATTAAATTATATTATTATTTATTAAAATTATGATGTAGCTATTAAATTTTAACAAATAACAATTTCTAAGAAATAGGAAATAATATGCATTTTTAATGATTGTATGGATAAATTGTATCATTTGTAAAATACTTTGCAAAAATAAAGACAGTGAATCTTTAAAACAGTTTCTATTATCATTACTTTAATTTTTATTATTTTTTAAATCCTATAACTGGTAATTGTTGTTTCCAGAGTATGGGAGTAGGAGTCAGTGGCGGACCTGGTGCAGGCATGGGACCCCAGACTGTCCAGCAAACAGGTACCACTACATGCAATTTACCTATTTTCTTGTTTGTATGTGTTATGAAGTCATAGCCAAAAATATTTTTTACTGTAATGTAGGTAGCTCCATGAATTAGCCTTTTTTTATTGTTGGAAAATCCTCATGGATGTCCCTCGCCCGGGTAAGGCGAGAGGGTCTGCTGGACTCTTACCGGTTAAAGACCAATGGTGTCCCTCCTTCTAACCTAAGGCCGGGGTCACGGGATTCGCTATTGCATGCACTGCAACCCCGGAGCCTATTAAGCCTGGTTGCCCAATGTTGCAATAATTAATTTCACTGACTTTGTCTATGTAGGCTGAGCGGAAGGAGATTTTTTTGGTGAATATTTATTTTATTGCCAGGAAACTTCTTTCACCATTTCTATTTCTATTTATGTGTCTATTATAAATAAGGAATATTTTCCTTTGTTCCATTCATCAGGCGGCATGCAGACTGGGGGTGCAGTATCGAGCAACGCCGCGCCCCCTCCCGCGCAGCCGCCTGCTGCCCAACCGCCGCAGAGTAAGGAATTCAATACCGCGTCGTTGTGCAAGTATGTATTGCATCGCAGCTGGCACTCAATGGGGTTTTGTTTTTTATGCTGTGTCAAATAAACTTTCATTCTTTCTATTGTTATTAGCACAGTTGAGGATGCTACAGAAGTAGTTTAAAAAAAATATTATTAAATATATCTTACGGCCTATTTTAGACTGATTTTGGCTACATTATTTACAGATTTGGTCAGGAGACAGTGCAGGATATAGTGAGCAGGACCCAAGATGTTTTCCAGACATTAAAAGCCATACAAGTAAGTTCCATATATTGGGAATTTTTACTTAAATAAAAATAAATAACATAAAATTAAACACTCACATTGTATGATTTATACATACTTACGCCTACAATCTAGGGTAAGCAGAGAGTAGGGTTGCGGTGCCCCCGGCCTTAAGCCAGAAGGAGGGACACTTGGTTTTTAGCCGGTAAGAGTCTGGCATACCCCCTCGCCTTCCCCGGGCGAGGGACATCCATAAGGATTTTCCAACGATAAAAAAAGGGTAAGCAGAGATGTTCTTCTATTACAGAAGTCTGTACACCCACATTTCGTTTTTGACTTTCATGGTATTCTTATAACGTGGTTCAATTCTCGTGTGTTCTTTAGTATCAATTTTTTTTCGAGAGAAATTTTATCAATGTTTTGTGTTTAAGTATGCATGACTTCATGTATATAATTCTAGCTACTTACATTTTAATATAAATTCAGTGTGACAATATGAAATGATTTGATTATCTTTATTTTCAGCCCCCAAATGGTACTCATAACGGTGAAAATGCCAGTAATGATAAAAAAGCAAAAATGCAGGAACAACTGCGCACAATCCGGCTGCTGTTCAAGAGACTTCGACTTATCTACGAGAAATGTAACGAGACTTGTCAGGTAACTATGTACTGATTGCGTTAAACTTATGACACTACGTCACGAGTTACCGCGGCACTTACGAGATGATTACAGCAGCTTTTGTTAATCCACTGTATGAGCCTCCTATGCTTTCCTTCCCCCCGTCGCCTGTCCCCCTCGTTTCTTGGTCTATCTTGCCATCAATCGTCCTCACGAAGCTTCGTGGCAGTTCTACTCTCGGCCACGTTTCCGTCTGCGATCTACTTCATCTGATCGTCACCTTCTTCACCGATCTACTTCACCTTCACCTTCGTCGCCACATCTATATAAGTTTCCTGTTCAGCGCTACTCGATTAAAGTTATATAGATCGTGACGCAAAATACGCGCTCAGACGTGGAATTGCGGACACCAGCCCGTTATACCTATACCTATACCTAAAGTTACCTATATAGATACCGGTATCTTCGACTTTAGTCTTTTTTCGGGAATTCTTTTTTTGAATAGAGTTAATCGCATCCAGATCTCCTTAGCTTTATGAAAATGGGAAATATGTATCTTATGTCGTAGTCTTAAATTCCACATTCAATTGTTTAAAATTACTGTCACTAAACTGACTCTTAACGTAACTTTTATTTACCATCAGAGGTCGGTAATCCTACTGGTCATCAGACTAAACCTATATCCAGTACAGTATACATTTTTCCAACCAATGTTGCGTGGCAGAAATCGCCGTGTGCGAAACGGCTGACCATTGTATTCACATCTTTTTCTTTTCTAGTAGGTACCGCTACTATATTTGTATATTTTTATCGTTCTGACTAGCCCTTTCCCAACTAGGTTGTGATCAGCTTCCAGTAACCATATGCGGCTGAATAATACTATTTTACACTAACAATAGTATTTTACTAATAATAGTATTTTACACGGAGCGACTGCCTTCAGACCTCCGCGACCCAGTTACAGGGCAATGCCGATATCCTAAGGTTAGAGCGGTTGTCAGACTTTCGGGCTTCTGACTTCCCATAACGATTGTCGTAGGTATTCGTATGACACCCGGGAAGGACGGTTTAACGTGCTCTCCGAGGCACATAGTATATTTATATCGATATAACTATATATTTATATCGATATAACTAAATATTTGCTTCTTGCGAGGATCGGAATCGACCCGTAGCACTGTAAACCAAGCGTTCAGCTCCAGAACCAACCAGGTCGATTTTTTTCTAGGGAATGGAGTACACCCACATGGAAAGTCTCATACCACTGAAGGACGAAGCGGAGAATAAGGCTTTGGATGAAAGACGAAACACAGAATCATATCGACTTGCATTGGAAGAAAATAGGGAGCTTACTGAACAGGTAAGAGGATCATGAAGATTTACATATTATTTTTCATTTTCTATGGAAAAAAATTGCGTTAGGTACGTAACATGAACGCGCAGGTACTACTATAGTCCGACCGGATATCTCAGTCCTCGCCCGCGACGTTACAGGGACGCGGGGGATGACGACTAAAAGATGATTTCCAACAAACGGCTCGCATCCGTCGGTATCCTTTCCGATCCGATGCGATGCGAGCCGTTTGTTTCAAATCGTCTTTTAGTCGTCATACCCCGCGTCCCTGTAACGTCGCGGGCGAGGACCGAGTTATCCGGTCGGACTATAGTCTGTTTCGGAGCTGGTAACTTATTGAGCGTGTTTTCGATTATATCCAAGGTAACTTAGAATTTTAAATGTTAGTGATTGGCCCTTGAACACTTGCAAATATATATATACAAGGTTAGTCGGAAAGGGGGTACTATACCGCGGGCCACTTAATGTATCACTGATGATTGTTTTAAAGAAAGTGTTAAAGAATCAAAATTCGGTAAAATAAAATTACATGTAAAATGGTTTGAATTCTAGTTTTTTCAAAAATTCTGCATCCCTGCTTTAGTTACTAATTCAGAATATGGAGCTTCTAATCCGTAATCCCAATCCGTAATCCCAAACATGACCTAAAATATAAACACAGCTGATCATAGCTGAGGATAGATAGAATTTAGCGTATTTTTTATGAAATCTTTGAATAGCTATTTCTTTTAAACTAATGACTTTTGGGGAAAGTTATCCATTATTGTGGGTACTTTAATACCCTTGCGGCTTAGTACTACTTTACCGACTAACGTTGTATACAAGGTTAGTCGGAAAGGGTGTACTAAGCCGAAAGGGTGTTAAAGTACCCATAATAAGGGATAACTTTTGTTGTGTAACTTTCCCCAAAACTCGATAGTTTAAGAGAAATAGCTTTTCAAAGATTTCGTAAAAAATATGCTAAAATCTATCTGTCCATAGCTATGATCAGCTGTTTTTACAATTTAGGTTATATTTGGGGTCACGGATTAGAAAATTAATTTTCTGAATTCATAAATAAAGCAGGTATGCTTTTTTTTAAAAAAAACTAAAATAAAAATCTTTTTTCATGCAATTTTTTTTTATCGAATTTTGAATTTTTAACCCTGGCTTTAAAATAGTCATCAGTGATACTTTAGGTGGCCCGCGGCTTAGTACCCTCTTTCTGACTAACCTTGTATTTATGTACTCCCGGTTACCTGGCACTATTCGTATTAGAAAATTCTTGTCACTTACAAAACTATTTTCTCCACAATGAGGAATAATATGGTTTTTTGGTGAGCTTATTTATAGATATATGGGCCTAAAACTGAAATGCCCGTTTTAAAAATCAATCTTTCATATTGTTTACAGGTCGTGTTAAAAAATAAACAGTTGAAGGAAGTGATAACTAATCTCAGGACTATTATATGGGAAATTAATGTTATGTTAACAATGCGGAGGTCCTAACTTTATGTAGTTAAACTTAAGTAATAATGTCAATGTATAATTATCATTTTTACCAAATCCATCATGAAAGTACAAATGCCAACTTTAAGAACATTATAATTGCGATGGAAACTGATCTGTGTATACTAGAATTAAGGTTTCTAATCCAAAGGCATGTTTATTACCATCCAATCCTGGTCCTTCGTAAGCGTTTATCAAGTAATGTCGAGCGAACACGTCACGTGGGCGTCGTATAATGGGGTAAGGTTGTAACTGCATCTACGGGACGTCTATTTCATCTAATACGCTACTTGCTCTCACGCCAACTGAATGCCATATCGTCGTTCAAGTTCTAACACCGCGTATCTTAAAATAGTTAACTTTTCAGGAGAGCAGAAAATAGATTTTTTTTTACCTATCATATAATTGTTTTTAATCTACAATATTCTATTTTATTTTGGTTTTTTCGACGGAGCACTTTCGCGACACGATTCAGTATGGAACTCACCTGACTTACACGCTGTTTTAGTTGTTTACATAGCTTGATGGAAAAAATATTGCATACGCCCTGGATTTTGTTTTTCAAATAACGCGTTGCTATTGGATCTAACCATTGATTGTGATTGGTCAAACGATGCGTTTTTCGATTCCCTATCGAATGACGTGCGTAACTCAAAACTACTATTTTTTGAGTTACGCGGTGTTAGAACTTCAGCGACGATATTGACCATTTTCCATTTTTAGTTTAGAATCACGATATCAGCCCGTACACAGTACACTGTTGAATATCTCGTTGAGAATCCTTAACAAGTATGAAGTAAGCAATATTGCATCGTGTACAGACTATAATAAGTATATTACGTTTTTTAAAGCATAATTAAAGAGATACGGGATCAAGTTGGAACATGAACTTGTATGTGACGGAGGCTTAAAATGTAATAACTATCTCTTATGAGGCGGATCCACGCTGCTGCCAAATGTCAGGGGGTTTACTCCGAAAATCGAAATACGAAGTTTCGGCTGACGGATCGCACGTTTTCCAACTACGAGTGTTTCGGATCTGACGATCGATTCGATTTTCGCGATTTCATATTTTGTCTTTCGATTACTACTCCCAAATAATAATTGACATCTGTTAGTTCGTTGTTTGACAATTCTTTGATAGTATATTTATTAAGTTCGAGATTTATCGTTGTTTCGGTTCGTTTCGAAACTTGGACGTTCATTTTTGGAGTAGTTGCGCCCAGTACCTCTACCATGAGTTTACACAGTCAAAACTCGCTAGCGTCTCCGTAAATTATTTGTATGAAATATTGTACAGCGCCCCTAGCGGTCACAGAAAGAATTAAAATTCGTACCATGAGCACTATAGATTACGATAGGTTAAAAACCTAACGTAATCTATTCGATAGTCACTAACGTTTTTCAGCTGTCACCATACAAAACGGTACCATGAGTCACTAATTTGACTGAACCTATCGAATAATACGCTTGCGATAGTAGTAACGTAGCTCACTAGCATTTTGACGTGTGAAACATATGTTAACATTAAAGTTATATACGTTTTTGAGTCTACTAAAGTCAAAATAATGTCTGCAAGAGCTTATTTGGCATAGAATATGTTAGTGACCGCGTTTAAAATAGTAACTTTACATTTTAAATAACTTAATAGAAAGTAAAGTATAGTAAGTCATCTAATTTTTACGTCAATGAATAACAAACATCCATCCTCACAAACTTTCATAAATTAATTTATAATAGTAAGTAATGTTAGAAACGTAAATTACCTGTTAATTTAGTTCTTATAAATAACAATCCATACAATAAATTCAATAGAAAGTTGAAGCATACATTTTCATGAACTCCACCAACAATTGAAACTGTGAGACACTGGTCCTCATTTTGTTAATTAATCTGTTTGAATCTAATTGTACACTTTTAAACCACACAACGCAGCTCTGTGATACAACGTTAACAAACAAAATTACAAATTGAATATACGACCAAAGATTACAATAGTATACTGTACATATACGACGACAGTGACATATTATAAGGAATAAAAATTCAAAAACCACTAAATACCATAAGTAATCTACTAACCGTCAACTTTTCTATTTAGTCGGTTTATTTGTGATATTGACTGTCTTAACATTTTTAGCATAGCGATAACATTACATTTTGAGCTTAAGAGCCGTTCTCTCTTCTTATTAGTGGGAAAGAAAGAAACAAAACATAAGTAGAGTGAAGTTAGCTAGACGACACGATCTATCGAGCTTACCTTAGCGCCTGCGTAAGACTCCGTAAATCTCATGGTGCGAGCATTATCGAAATCTATTTGATCCACGTTAGCACGCTAGCCAGTTCAACGCTAGCGAGTAATTTTTCGATGACAACTCATGGTAGAGGTACAGGCCCTGGATGCGAATCCCAAGTATTATTACTAGGTTTTTCCTAACAGGAATTTCCCAGGGAAAGGCCTGGAGTTTGTATTTATCTGAGCCTCCCTTAAAAACTAAACACACTCCGTGTTTAATATGAACTATTTTGTAAATATAGGTAAACTAGGTAGTATGTACTGTTGTAATTTTAATGTAAGTAATAATAAGAATCTTTCATATAATATCGTTGTTTTATTGAAAAAGCTGACCTGTTTTTTTGTTGAGCAATCTTGCCATGGCTACAGAGGCCACGGTGATGGGGTCATACATGGGTCACGATGTTGTACACAATGGTTATTATTGCTGATCGCCTATATTTAAAAGCATTTAATGGCCGTTGAATTGGGGACAACCATTGTGCACCCGAGCCATTAAGTTTGCATTGATATTTTTCTACTCTGTTAGAATCGTCTGCCAATCAGTCGTCAACTACCTAATGTAGTTCTTATGGTTATAACCATCCAATCCTTTCCTAAAGTCCTAAATTCACTAGCAATTTAAATTGCGCAAGTTATTGATGCAAGTGCTTGCTTACCTATTTACACTGATTGCAGGTTTTGTTAACCTTTTGAACGCCAGGGCATAAATGCATCGTCGTACCCCCCACGCCAAGGTAA
Source organism: Amphipyra berbera (assembly GCA_910594945.2). NCBI lineage: Eukaryota > Metazoa > Arthropoda > Insecta > Lepidoptera > Noctuidae > Amphipyra > Amphipyra berbera. The sequence goes on along the minus strand of OU343122.1, from coordinate 7,025,828 downwards.
CTATAATCCCATCGTTTTACAACATATTTGTGACGTTGGCGTACAGGGTAGACTTTCGTTTGTCACATGTGTGACAATGGCGTCCAAAAGGTTAAAACCTTCACGGCCAGTTTGCGGCAAGTCAGAAAAGTCGATAAAACTGTCGGAAGTCGACTTGCTGTGGGTGTGTCCATAGTGAAAGTCGCTTGCAGAAGTTCACACTCAACTTGCGCAATTTAACTTGAATATATCGCTTTAAGAGGAGGAAATGCTCCTTGTCACCATGCTGGACAACCAGGTTCGTGATCGGTGTGACCACTGTGGTCACGCGCCGATGACATAGCTGTCCTTCAATGGACAGGGGTATTAAGACTTAGCAATTCAAGATTGCATCAGCCGTTAACGTCCACAGCTAAATATTGGCCAAAAAGCCAATTAGTTTGTACTACAAATTAAGAACATAAATGAAATTCAAGACATATTTAAAATAAATTATTTACTTCAATAAGATTCGAGAGTATTCTAAATATTACAAAATGGCAAACTGCTACGGTTACACATTGAGTTAATAAATAACATCAAATAAATAAAGCTAATGGCAAGCTTTTAGGAAACTGAGTATTCAAAATTTGAGTTGAGTAATATTTAAAACTAGTAACTTATAAATAAGACTTAAGTACGTTTATCTATCTACGTTCGATTGGTTTCGGGATTTCGGAGATGACTTTCTTTTTCTTTTCGAGGAGTTTCTTCTCGTATGGACGGCGGTCGAGGATATCGTCAGCTGGGGCTGGGATATCGTCAGGTTGGGGCTGGTCGGCTTGCTCGGGGGTCTCTGGGGACGCTTCCAGCTGCTTCCCGGCGCTCCTGCCCGATGGCAGTTCGTGGAAAGCCTCTGCCAAGTCCAGGTTGATTTCCTCAAGCGGTGTGTCGCCCGACCTGATGTAGACTGGCACGTAACCTGGCACCGGCGGCAGGAACTGCCATTTGGGACGTGCTTCTGGAATAGATAATTATTTTGTTATTTGCGTGATACCATTTTTCATTTAAGTGGGTAGATGTAGGTAGATAAACAGGTTGATTTTGTTACAGGACTCTGTTGATATCAGGTTAGACTGGCAATTTTTTTAGCATGACCATTGCATATACAGCAATGATAGCCTAGTGGTGTGACCGTCGGACTGCCAACTCATAGGTCTCGAGTTCGAACCCAAGATTCGCACCTCTGACTTTCAGATTCATGTGCGTATTGTATAATTATCACCTGCTTAAAAACGGTGAAGGAAAACATCGTGAGGAAACCAGCATGCCTGAGAGATATTTCTTGACGGCATGTGAAGCCAAGTCAGAGGCCCACGGGCGACATAAACTGTGACATCAGGTTAGGTAGTCACTAACCACACGAAAAGAAAAGAAGAAGACCATAGCATTTATGTAGACTTCTAACGGGTTCTACAGCAGAGCCTAGCCGTTGTTGGTTTAATTGGACCGGCTGCGATGTTGCCTTCTGTTTTGTCGCGGTACAAACTCCTTATTGTCCGGTAGTGAAGATTTTTTATTGAATAATAGTGAGCCTGCTATATAAGCTGTCAGGAGGTTGGATAACTGAGTTGTTATTCAGAACCCATTATCGCCTGCGAACACAGTAATAACTCTCTTCCTCTAGGAGTAAGTAGATTACTACAACTAGCAAGACATGCAGTGGAAGGCTGAGCCATCTCAACGCCAGTTTACAAAAGAAGTATTGCACCACTTGTAAATAACACATTTCTAGCACATTTTGTTTAATTAATTAACATAACATCATCACGCCTGTATTTCCCGAAGGTTTAGGCAGAGGTGTATAGTAACACCCTCATTTCGCCGTTAGGTATGTTTAAATCCCATGTAATAGAGGGCGAGTCTATTGTCATCAATTGAGGACGAATCCAAACACCAGGCTGCTACTGAGGAATTCCACACGGAAAAACCCAATAACACTACGCGATCTAGGGATCGAACCCAGGACCTCACGATCAGCAGTTTGACGACACGTTTGGTGCAGTGGCTGAGCGATTGGCTTCTGCGCTACGGGTCGTGGGTTCGATTCCCACACGGAACAAATATTTGTATGGCCTACAGATAGTTGTTCCGGGTCTGGGCGTCTGTGCATGTGACAATTTGTGTCTGTAAACGCACCCACGATACAGGAGAAACCCCAGTGTGTGGCAACGTTTTTTTTAAAGAAAAGAAAAAAAGAAAAGAAGAAAGCAGTCGCGCTTACCACCACTAGACCAAAGAGGCAGTCTTAATTAAGAAACTAGGAAAATCATAAAAATCTCTGCTGAAACTGTAGGGTTAAGTCTGATACGTATGATAAACCGAGAAACAAATGTAAGTATAGTAATCATCAAATAACCCAACAAATTTAAAATAGCTTATTTTGCATGCAAAATTTTGAATAAGTACATAATATTATTATTGTTTCTTACTACTTGACCTCTAGACAACTGTGATGGATGACAGTGTTCTTAGCGAGAAGTCATGACCGATTGTATATTTACATAAATTAGCGCTATACATAATAGAGCATCATTAATTTGAGATACATGTGTTTATCATAATTATTTCTTGTTAGTTAAAAATGACACTGCGTGTGCGTGATACCAGTCCGATACTCCGTGACACGCCAGTTGAATAGGTTTAATTTTTCAAGTTTAAAATATCATAGTAATATATACCATACTAGCGACCCGCCCCGGCTTCGCACGGGTGGAATGTAGATACTAATGTGGGGCATATAAGCCTTCCTCTTGAATCACTCTATCTATTAAAAAAAACCGCATCAAAATCCGTTGCGTAGTTTTAAAGATCTAAGCATACATAGGGACAGACAGACAGTGGGAGCGACTTTGTTTTATACTATGTAAAGAAGATAACGGGGTGAATAGGGATCCAGGGGTGAATTGGGACGTAACTTTAAATTGGATTTTAACGTTGAAATAATATAGTTTGTCGCCAACAAGGACACTCAATCGTTAATTATAATGCAGTAAACACATTAAGAGTCCTTTTTGGCAACAAACTATATTATTTTAATCTTAAAATCCCTTTTAAAGTTTCATCCCGATTCACCTCTGCATCCCTATTCACCCTATTTTACTAGCCACGAACAAAACTGGAACCAAGACAAGCGAATCTTGATAGTACCTACCTACTAATTATTTTTAATGTAAGTAAGTACCTACAATAGTTGTTAAAACTATCATTAATTTGTGGTGCTGTTTTAATTATAAAATATGGCCGCTATAAAAACGATTTGAATATGAAACGAGTGATGCGGGTGATGTATGAAGAAAGTTACCGAAATCATATTCATATGCTTGCACGAGCACGGGGCGTCGGGTGATCGCGCGCTGCACGACGAGATCGCATGCATCCGTGCGTCGTAAATTTGCTAATACCTAGATAATGGCTAGGCGGGCTTGTTTAGGTCGCTTTCCTTGTTACAGCGGTCGTTCAACCTGCCTATTAAACGCAGATACAACGAGATGCCGATAGGCCATGCGCTTGGAAGCTCTCGAGATTCTTATTTGAAGAGAGTTCAAACCAACAGCACTTTATAAAGTACCAATGAATAGTGGTAGCTTTTATTGAAATTATTAATGTCCAGTAGGTATGTAATTGTAGGGTGCATCCCTAACATAAGTAATGTTAATGCAAATGTAAAATGTCAATGTAATGCAGAATGTCAAATATAAACTTAAATGCAGAAAATGTCAGTGAATGCTCAACGGGATGAATCTAAATAAAAATGCAAGTTGTCCGACTCAAAGCACGTCTAATTGAACACTAAAATGTAATATACATAAAATGCATAAAATAATGTAATATGTCAGTGTCAATGCACTGCCAAATGTAGATTGCGTCCAAAGTGCAAAAACGCGAGCCTACTGGCTAACTTATTGTAATAAAAATATTTTAAAAACCATGTACGTGCACCGTACAGTAATGAAAGTTCGAATTACCTAACTTTATGGGCAATCCAGTCTATCATTATGACAACGTTGTGTTAGATCTAATACCTACCTACTGCCTTTCATTAAGCATGGTAACAGTATTGATAAGAAATTTTCCGGTATAAGATACCAAGTGCAAAATGTTACATACTCATAGCATAACCTGTAAGTAACGAGGTCACGATATAACCGCTTGATCGTTTGACGCAGGCACAAACGATTCTCTATAGTTAAGATAACTACGTAGGTACACCGGCGATCACGTTTGTACAATCCAGTTCTGTTTCGATTAGACAATTGCAGCAATTCAGTGCAATAAATAGATTTTCTGCGCAGCTAGATAGAGATCTACTTTTAGTAGTCGTAAACGAACCCGTTATGCGTCGCGAAGTGTATCTATTTGGGTATTCTTATTTAGGTTTATCGGCGTGACCATTTTACTTGACCCCTATCACGTAGAACAATTTCTTTGGCAAATCCTTTGGAAATCACTGAAGGGGAACAGTGACGGTTGTGATTACCTACAGCCGACAGTAGCACAGACTGCCTTCTTGGTCTAGTGCTCGGAAGCGTGACTGCTGAGCATGGGGTCCTGGGTTCGATCCCCAGGTCGGGCAAAGTGTTATTGGGTTTTTCCATTAGGAATTTCTTAGTAGTAGCCCGGAGTCTGGATTTGTGCCCGATTAATGGTAATAGGCTCGCCCCCTATTACATGGGACTTAAACATAACTGGCAAAACGAGGAAGTACTAAAAACACCTCTGCCGAATCCTTCTGGGGATACAAGGCGTGATGTTATGTTATTATTAGTACACAAAGTAAAGTTGTATGACAGGTGCGTATTTTAGAATTTCGGTCAAGGCGCTAAAGCCAATAGCAAGTTAAATCGACTTCTGCAACCGACTTACACTGTGGACAAACCCGCAGCAAGTCGATTCTGGAAGTTTTACCGACTGAGCAAGCACTTGCTTCAATAACTTGCGCAATTTAACTTGCTAGTGAATTAAGCGAATAAGGAGTTCTTTTGGTGGTTTTATTTATTCTTATTCTTATTCTTTATTGTACACAAAATAATAATATATAATACAGTTCCGTTATTTAGATAAGGATAGTACGGAGTGCTTCTCCAGACTAAACGGTATACATAAAATACCTATGATTCGTTGATACCTTTCAGAAAACCTCCTCCTCCTCCCTCTTAAACCTTGACCAATGCGCATACAGAGTTGATCAAACTAGAGGTTGAGGTATCTTTTATCATATTAATTCAGAATCATTCAATTGAATTGTTGAAGAATTATACCTTTACAATACTTCGTTAAAGCTTTTTAACGAGGTGACTGTGTTTGATTAGGTATATCTTTATCTTTTTAGCGAAATATGATTGCGTTTTAATAACGAATTCAATGGCTTATTTGTTGGGTCTTCACAATCTGGAATTATTTGTGTGTGCAAAACAATAACTGTGTATATTTTAAGAGCTGCTGTATCAAAAACGTGCTGCGGTCGGAAGCGCTTGCGCATCGATGCGCTTTTGTTTTGAGGCGAGTGAAATGGCGAGCTGCGTTTTTATAGAATAGAGCAATGGACTTTGACGAAAATAAAATTGAAGATAACAGTCCGTATTTTTGCTTTATGACTTATCTGCAGGCACAGTAGTGACAAAACATAATGCATCATGGATTTTGTCGAAACTTGAACGTAGGTATTTAAAGAAAGAACGACAAAATACATATCCCACATGGATTTTGTTACGTTAGTAAATGCTAGGCCAAACGCTTCGTCATACTCTAGAGAAAAACAGCTTGTTATATCCATGGATTGAACGAAATTTAATTTTATTGTGGTTGGATTGTGATTGACATAATAGCATGGTCATTGCATAGTAATTATCTCGGAACTTATTAAGTTTTACACTATAAAATGCATTGAAGCTATGAAAGTATCATAAAACATTGATGATACTGAAACCTAAAATGTGTCAGTACTTTGTTAAAAACCATTTTTGAACGACTAACAAAATTATCCAAAAGATTGGCTTATAAATAATTATCTAAGTTGCATTTCCGGTCTCACCTCTGTAATGAACATTTTTAACCTTTTCACCGCACGGACTTCAATAGAAGCTCCAGATTTTCGTGCTTCCAGCGCCACAACTTCATTAGAAGCTCTTCATTTTAACTATGTTATAAAAATAAGTTTACTGTATTTAACAGGTCATCAGCTCATCACTACTGTTTACTATATATTTCGTTATACATCTATAGCTTGGCGCTGCCAGGCGAGGCATCGCGTTCTGTGTACGTTTGCGGTGAAAAGGTTTAACTGCTAACAAACGACAAGAGCCAACTGAGTAAAACCGTTAAAATTAATACGCCTTCATGATTACCTACCTACCTATAAAATGTTCTAACAACTACCAGTTTTCTTGTGTGTTAGCGTCGTGATGATGTGAATGTATGGTTACACCGGCTTTCTAACGGTCTCCGGTCGGTCCATCCAACTCAAGGCTGACTTTTTGCTTGTCATAACGCTAACTGTACCTGTTTCATTTGTCCAGTACATTTCACCTAAATTATTTCCATGGCTCCTATCGATTTTGCTTTCAAATTCAACACTGATAAGATTCAGAATTCAACGTACATCTTGCAGATAACTATGCAAGTGAAGGTATCTTCGCCTCATAATGGTCTTTAAATCTACTGCCTGCCCCAGTTTTGATTCTCAAAAGTTGGTAAAATTGTCTCGAACAAATATCATTTATTGGGGCCGACGATGGAATCTAGAATCTAGGCAATCAGCGTAATATCTGCATGTGTGTGTATATTTCTATTGCTTTTTTCCTTGTTATCGTTTAATTTCTGTAAATACAGCATTATCGGTCTCGTGTAATATAATAAGTAGACCAAAAACAACTCGGCTAATACGCAGTAGAATGGTTTGAACTTAGGTATCAAACATAAAACGGTCATACATGATCATATTGCGCATAATATTTTTTACAGAGATACGGCAAAAAATTAATACAATTAATAAACGTGAGTAATTATAATGGTTCCTCCTAGTCACACTATAAATCTATAAAGTCACGCGATGTAATATATTTTACAAAAAATATGAATAAATCAATTTGCCTGATTCTAATTGTTATTAGAAATAAACCATATTGATGAATGTAATAATTAATGAAACAATTTTTATTCATTCGATTTACATTTTACATTAATTTAAACTACTTTTTAAATAAACTTTTAAATTACATTCTCTGTTGCTTTTGTTTAACTTTAGCAATTAAACCTAAAGTAAGAGTTTCAAGTAAAATTATAATTAAGAGTGAAATGCAACTAGTTTAACTACGTGACCACGAAAGTGGGTCAGTGAAGAGTCAAGCCGCTAGTTTCTTATCTATATAAGTCTAAACAACATTGAATAATGGCGACAATCCTGAGATTCATACGTTTAATTAATTCTAACACATTAACTGTAAGTACGTCTTAATGATTGCAGAATAAATGATCGATCGATCTAATGAGCAGTTGATCTTTCAATCGATATAGAATCATCGATCAATCAAAGCTCTATTTGAGATAACGAACAATATTTTCACTAATTAATTTTTCTTTAACAATTTCTTGAAGCCTGATAATTGGGATATTGTATGTTATATTTTCTGAAATTCACGTGAATGTTAGGTACTTATCTATCGATGCAAACAACTTTACGAATTATATCGCGTTCCCTTTCTTTTGTTTAAATTATCTATTCATTATTTCTGATTCATTCATCTTCGTCGTTGTTTCAGCGCAGCGTTCACTTCTCTTCTAGGCTTATTATCTATTACACTATCCGTTCATCTTTTGTGGACTGCCTCTTCGCTCATAGCCATTCAGATTCATAAAAGACTGCAATCTTTCCAAACAACATTCCTCGCATCTCCAAGATTTCCATACGAAGCCAGTAGCTACTACTTTTCTGTCATCAGTGCCAATCAAGCTTCTTCATAATTGTAAAGATATTAAGAAAACTTCTATTTCTAATTAAAGACGTTCAGAGAAATAGATAATTTAAAAGCTATATAAAAGCTTTTTAATCACGACGAGACGTAACGTGAGAGTCATTGTCCTGTCCAGTGGTGTGTAACCCAACTCGCTTCGGACCGGGCCAATCGTGTTTGTTTTTGCATTATTATAAAATTCCTTTCATACACTCTTCATGTTCCACATTATTGCTATGTTTACTCTCCATTGCTTTGTAAGTTCCGCTGCGAAGAGCTTCTCTGGAACTTTTCCAATATTGTATATCGACATGATGATCTTGTCGTTTTTACACCTGTCTACAGTCAGTTAAATTTTGGTTTTTTTATAGATTTAATTTCCATCAATTTTATCTTAACATGCACTGGTTGGCAGATCTCTTCAGGTACCTAACATAATCTTTCCCGGAATTGGTTGGATCAGTGCGTCGATGATATCATTTTCCCGAGTTTCGATTTTAATAAAAACATGTGTGCAAAAAATACTTGAGGTTAGCAGGTGACTAATATTGATGGGCATTTAGATAAGTTGTAGTTAATCATATAAAATATTACAAGAATATTGATTGTTTAAAAATAACTCGTTACTCAAACGTTACTTTATGTTTTTTTAGCTGATATTTACAGAGAAAAGCTATTAATTTGTGTCAATGGTCGAATAATTTGACGGACATCGATTTGAGAAAACAGATTCTATAAAATTGGCAAATTTAGAAACATATGCTATGTTATGTAGTATTTTGCAATTCCAGTTTCTGAGGATACTAAAATTAAAGTTTAAGATAGACGTGTGCACTGAATACAGACGAGTCTAACTAGTTCGTAAAAGATCTTAGATCGGTCAGGTGGTGTCAACTGCATTCCATTGCCATTAAGCCGTTCAGTTATAACTGACATCCTCTTTTTCTCGTTAGGTTCGCTTCGTAAGCACAATTTAAAGTTTTTATTTAAAGTTATATTATATGTAGCAGTTATATTTCCCATAACGTTTTTATATTAATTGCTGTTATAATAAATAACAGTACGCTACCATAAAATTGTTTACCGGTACATTAACTTTTTGAGTACGTAGGTATGTGAAGTTAACAAACAAGATACAGTTTGTTAAACACGAAACGACACGTAAACGTGACTTAAGCGTTAACTCTTTAAACTTTTTCGGAAACTGTAAATTAATTAATCAAAGTGTTAAATTGTAATATAATTCAATTGCACTGGAAGTAGTTAGCGAACGTTTACAACTTAATTATGGAGAAGTGATCAAACATTACGGTACTAATCTTTACCAAACCAATTAGACTCAAAATAGGTGTCAGTTAGCGTCAGACGTAGTCAAATCACCTCATAATTTAATTATAAACATGTTATTTTTTCTATCAATATATGTTATATTCTTTATGAATACTGAATAGCCACTAATTGAATATGTATTTTATGAAAAAAACATACGATCTGGGATCACGATTGCGGAAAAGGATCATCGTGTCACGATCTGGCCCACGCCCGACATCTCCGTGACTTATAACTATGAATAACTAAGATAATACGTAATAATTAGCGTCGTGAACTGTTTTTGTTCTAACACTTAGTTATTCGATACAAGCTTTTTTTGTTGTGATAATGTTTCTCTAAGTGTTCATTACGAATTGATGAACAAAAAGTAACTACGAATATTACGGTTTAATTGAGATTAATATGTTTCTTTTATGTTGCATACGACTGTTACATCGTAAAGATTTAATAGCCTATAAAAATAAATTGATTTCGTGTATTACAATGCAACAGGAACATTAATAAACTGCATTGAAACAAAAATGTTGAGTTTCAATATTGGCGTTAAAATGTATTTTATAATAGGTACGATGATGAAAAAAATACTTACCAATAACAACACAGTAAACCACACAAAGAACAATTAGCGATTTGTACATTTTGGGTTAATTAATTATGTAGTAATAAAAAAAATGTTTAAAATTCGCGGTATATCTGTCGTGCGCTTGCACAGGTGGCGGGCTGCGCGTGCGACTGCGGGCTAGCGAGTGATGCGCGCGCGCTCACATAACCGGATTAAAAGGACTAGGACCTGCACACATTGCCATTAGCAAGTAGTGCAATACTTGCACTAGTTAACACTAGATAAGTTCTAGTGCGTTCATTGTTCATGAGAAAGTTAAGGTTTTGTTACTTTCTCGTGTATTTCGAAAATGTAGTTTCAAGTAGGTACCTATCTTTGGCACAGAACTAAAATATGGGAAATTATGTACGATTGCTTATTTAGATATCGGTTTTTAGGCTCAAAATATCACAGTCTTCAGCTGAACTTAGGCCTCTCCTAAGTTGTGGCACATCACTCGATTGTAGATAATATCGTCTGCGAGATCACGACTCCATACGCAGCTTTAATGGCGAATTCTCATGGACGTTGCGTTTCTAACGCAGCTTTAGGATTTAGTCCCGGAAGGAATAAAAAAGATGTTGCTCAGAGGAACACAACACGACTTTTAAGGCTTCAAAGTCTTAGCTAAAAGCTCAAGCACACTCGCATCTCATATTTGTAGGCCTTAAATAGGTACTTATTTGCTCGATGTGTACCTATATCATAACGGTAATCTTGGGTAGAGTCGAGTCTTTGTTACTTGGATTCGTGTGCTCCATCTTAGACTACCCCGTGTTACCAGGTTAGCATATAAAAATTCATCACCGCACGCTGGGAATAAACGCGTGTTGTAAGATTCAACAAAACCCAACACGCTTGGTGGTAGGATCTATACAGTCCGCCTGGCTAGCTACCACCCTTACATTAAAGACGGGCGTCAAGCAGTTTACTGTGTTCCGTCTTGTTTATATGAGAGCCAGAGGGGTATAGAGAATCCCTCTATATCTCTGTTCCTTGGATTCGGGTGTTCCATCTTAGACCCTGTCTGCGCTTACCAAAGGTAAAGTAATAAAATAATCATACTGATAGCGGCATTGGTTTTTTTGATTTAAGATGATTTCTCTGCGAACTCTTTATCTTCAAAATGATTAATTGCGAATTTCCAACTAGGTAAGATATTATCATTGTTGTTTGAGACGTTTTTTTTAAACTTTACTGTCGGTAGTACCTACCTAGTTTTGGTTGGAGACCCTTCAGATCTCGCCAATAACTGACCGGTTACGTAGAAACGGTCCGCAAGACCGAATACAAGTAGTCGAATAGAATAAATAAAACCAAACTAATTGGTTATTTTTATTAACGTTTTACTCTCTATTTTACTTTTACTCAAAAAAGGAAATGTTCTACGAGGCTGATGTATAAAATGAAAAATCAAGTTCATGGTATTTTAGCAGTAACTTTAGTTAGTTTAGTTTTAATTTTCACGCTATGTTTAACACGTGAAAGAACTTAGAAGCTCCTTTGGCTACGGCTACTGTTTCATGGTGGTTGTATCAACGGGTTAGTCATTATAATTCTGTAATGTAATGTTAAAAAAAGCCGGTGAAATTACAGGCACATGAGACTTTTTATCTTTGTCTCTAAGGTTGGCAATGTCTTGGCAATCCTTTTGGGGTTGTAGGTGTTTAAAAGCGGTGCGGTGGTAACCAAGTACCACGAGGTACTTCAGCCTAAATGCCAACATACAAAAACAAAAATATTACCATGCCACTACGCCAAAACAAGAACTGAAACTACTTAAATATTATTTCCACCCACAGTTGTATAAGAGAATTTTACTATTCATGAATAGGATAACCATTTTCTCTAAGACGTAGGTACATAGAGACTTAACATTATTTTGAATAATAAAACGACATGGTCTACCTATCAACGGCGGTAAGGAATTCTACGACAAACTATTGAATTGAATGAAATGAAGTAGGTAATAAATTTTTTTTATGGTACACGGTAGTGACTTTGTGAGAGTATGGAGGGTAACTAGGTATAGAAATACACTTACTTGCTAAACACTGGTTTCCCAGTATTCACGTGATGTTTACATCGGTTCTTGAATAGGTATCGGTTTTTGCTAGGTTCAGGAACATGGTGAACAGTGGGTCGGGTATCCGCGGCCAATATACAGGGTGTAAACGAAATCATGTAATTCCTTCACGCCTCGTGATGTACTGCTGACATAGATTAACCCTGAAAGGGATACATATGGATTTAATAAAAAAAAGGGAAGTAAACATGGTGTTCTTAACGAGAGACATTTTAGCGCCCCGAGCGAATTGCGCGGTACATATCGCTCGCCGCGCGGTCATTTAACTCGCGGAGCTAAAATGCCTCACGTTAAAAACACATGTTAACTTGTTGTATTTTTTTTATTGAATCCAAAAGTATCCCGTGCAGGATTAATCTATATTAGCAGCACATCACGAGGTTTGTAGGAATTACATGATTTCGTTTACACCCTGTAGAGGTATAGTTATCTACTGGATTACTATCTAGTTGATTGGCAATAGTAAGCACAAATTTTCTTCACAGATAAAACCATAAATCTGGAACTTTATGGTTATGTACGAGTTTCTGTGTAGAATCAGGGCAGGACTTGGCGCTTTGAATTCGTAACTTGAAATCACATTTTTAGACGTTTTTGTGAACTGCCTCATTGGTCTAGTGGTGGCAAGCGCGACTGCTGATTGTGAGATCCTGGGTTCGATCCCCAGGTCGGGCAAAGAGTAATTGGATTTTTTAGTATGGAATTCCTCAGTAGCAGACCGGAATTTGGATTTGTGCCCGGTTGATGACAATAGGCTTGCCCCTTATTACATGGGACTTAAACATAACTGCGAAATGAGGGTGTTACTATACACCTCTGCCCAACCCTTCGGAGAATACAGGCATGATCTTATGTTACCTATGTTTTTGTAAAGTAAGGACTGTCCAAAAATACCCCAAGACATGGTCCCCAATCTGTATTTTCCTCACAGTAAGCAGTAAACTAAGCAATTCCAGTTTTTAGTAACTGCGGTATGTTTCAATGAGCAATACATTCACCAGCCGACCTGAAAGCTACGTGAAAGTCGACACTACAACAAACATAACTTAGCTTTCTGCTTTTCCCACATAAAATATTAGCATTCAGACATGACCATAATGACTGCCGCAGTAATAAAGTTGTTATAGATTGTTGTCTATGGACATGTATGCCATGTATTTTATGGACTTTTCCACTCTTAGGGTATGCCCTAAGAGTGGAAAAGTCCATAAAATACATGGCATAAGGTATAGAAAAGAAGTTGAATGTGACAAAGCATGCGTTTTACGCTTATAGAGGGTGTAAACGAAATCAAGTAATTCCATCAATACTCGTGATGTACTGCTGACATAGACTAACACCGGACGGGATACTTTCGGATTTAATAAAAAAAAGTACAAAATGTAAACTTGTGTTCTGATCATGAGGCATTTTAGCGCCCCAAGTTAAATGACCACGCGGCGCAATTCGCTCCGGGTGCAAAAAGGCCTCACGTTAAGAACACATGTAAACTTTTTGTTTTTTTTTTATTGAATCCAAAAGTATCGCATGCAGGTTTAATCTACGTCAGCAGTACATCACGAGGTTTGAAGGAATTACATGATTTTGTTTACACCCTGTATACTGACACGGATGTGCGAGGTACAGGAGGCCAAATTTACTAACAACATAAACATAACATAACATCACGCCTGTATTCCCCGAAGGGTTCGGCAGAGGTGTATAGTAACACCCTCATTACGCTGTCATGTTTAAGTCCCAAGTAATAGGGGGCGAGCCTATTGACATCAACTGGACAGAATTCCAAACTCCGGGCTGCTACTGAGGAATTCCACACGGAAAAACCAAATAACACTTTGCTCGACCTGGGCATTGATCCCAAGACCTCACGATCAGCAGTCGTGCTTGCCACCACTAGGTCAACGAGGCAGTCATCTACTAACAAAATTGTTTAAAATCGTAATGGAACCGCAGCTGAAGCACGGTCGTTTGATTGTTCTGCCTAGGTTTTCCCAATTGTGTTGGAGTCAATTTCCAGTCCAACAAGATGCGGCTGTATACCAGTATTTTACACAGAGCGACTGTCATCAGACCTCCGCAACCCTGTTACTGAGAAATGCCGATATTCTAAAGTTAGACCAGTTGTCAGACTTTCTGGCTTCTGACTTCCCCTAATGACTGTCATAGGTATTCGTATGATACCCGGAACCGACGGCTTAACGTACTCTCCGAGGCTCCGAGGGGTCTCGATGTGTAACGAATGGTTACCCATCTACTACCGTATGATCCTTAAACGTCGTCGCCACGGTCGTTCGATCGTTGTCTCTATAAGAAAAACAGTCAAACGACCGTGATTCAGCTTCGGCTCGATTGAGATTTTAACCAATTTTTTTAGAAGAATTGGCCGTCATATATTTTTGTTCCACACGCAGAGTTCACATAAGTACGTAATAAGTAAGTATACAATTTGTGTCTTGATTCTGAAATTGTGAAAATAAATAATTAATTAATAATAAATAATCTTTTTTAAGTTAAACGGTTTTATCTTGCAGTATCCTGCAGCATCAGGATTTGAGGATTGAAGGTTGAAATTATATAATGTTGCATTTTCATGGGAATTGAATTTGTGTACGAAGTTTCAGGAGAATTGGTTAAGCAGAAGTAGTTGAAAAATTTAATCAAACAAACAATAATCCCTTAAAAATACTTTTATATTGAATGGTTTTATATTGCAGTACCATTATTAGTTGAAATTATTATACCTAATGTTGTATTTACATGGGAATAGAATACGTGTACGAAGTTGAAAAATTGCTTTTAAGATTTGAATCAAACAAACAAACTAATACACGAATGAAGCTAATTAGCTTCAACCTTAGCTTTTAATTAAAACCGTTTAATAAAAACGTATTTACGCTAAATGTATTTTTTTGACATTTTAAAGATAAGAAGGAATTAAGTTTGTTTTGAGGATTTTAGTAGGTAGTATCATGAATGTTATTATTTCAATAAACAGATAGATATCTTTGTTTCTGATTGGTTAAAACGTGCATAAACATTGGAAAGTACGTCTATATAACTTCCCTGTTGACCTGTCAATAATAAAATATAATGGTTAGTAAGACTATAAGTACCGATACCTAAGTATTTAAAGCTGTATTCCTCGATTCTTTTGTTTTACCGACCGCAATATCGAAACGTAGCATAGGAAACTCTTTCAGCTTTTAGGCCCCAATTACAGTATCATATATTTATCATACAAATATGATTTCATAATCTGTCAAATTCTGTGATCATAGTTATATGATGATGTTCTTAATTTTTACATATTACACTTATGATCATATAAACGTCATACCTAATCAAGATGGGTAACGATTTAGCCGTATCTTCTGTTGCTATGAATGCAATTTTATTAATAGCATTAAAAAAAAGAAGATAAAAACGGTTAAGAAAAAAAGAAAAAATAAAATACGTATTTGGGTTAGATCATGAGTAGCAAGGCGACAGAGAGAGGGGTCCATAACACCTTACTCGAAGAACTTAGATTGGAAGATAAGAAGTCTATTAATATTATTAAGTCGATTAAGATTATTAATATTTTTGTTGTTTCGATATTCCAGTCGAAATTCTTGCATTTTGACGCCATTTTTGAGGTTAGACGGATATGATCATATTTGTACGCTTGCTGTCAAATAGGATCCAATAACTATGATCATAGGATAATATGAATCATATTATGTAGTTATTACACCGTCATAGGTTCTTCATATAAAAATGACTCATACAAATCTGATCATATTTCTACGATAGTATAATATGGCTCTTTTAGAACAGTTTACAGGTAAAATTTCTTTCAAAGTATTTTCTATCGACCAGTTAGGGATTTTCAAATGCCACGATTAGTAAGCAAAGCGAATTAATGTACCTACTAAAAGATTAGGTAGTATTTTAATGTTTGATTGTATTCCAATCAACATTATCTGTGGTTTTTGGCAACCATGTTAAAGTGGGCTTCCAGTTTTACCAAATGCTACCTAATATTAGTATTTACAAACCAATTTTAGGAAGCTCTACGTTCATTCCCCAAGTTGTGTACGGTAATATTGTAAATAGTAATAAATTTGTAGGTACTGTAAGCCTTTTTTAATTATTTTTCTTGGGAAAATCCTCATGGACGTTCCACACCCGGGGTAGGCGAGGGGGTCTGTCGGACTCTTACCGGCTAAAAACCCACGGTGTTCCTTCTTTTGACCGTCGGCTGGGGTCGCGGGATTCGCCTAAACATGCACCGCAACCGTAACTGCTGGTGGACCTCTCCACTGTGGGGCTCCACCCCAAACCTCCTGAGAGGTGCGGGGAGCACTCCACATCACCGGCGCACCAGAACACATGGCACGCCGTGACCACCCCAGGGACCAAACAAGCACATGGGCGCCAGACTACCTCATGTCTGGGCGCCCTGAGGTACTGTAGGCCTAGCACGAACGTTCGTTTTGGCTGGAGACCCTACAGGTCTCGCCCATAACTGCCCGGTTACGTAGCAAGGAACATCTACAAGCAGTACATTAGAAAAAAAACAACAGAAAAGCACTAACTAGTGACGTTCGTTCTGCCCAGCTTTTACCCAACTATGTTGGGGTCAGCTTCCAGTCTAATCAGATGCGACTGAATACCAGTATTTTACGCAGACTGACTGCCATCAGACCTCCGCAACCCAGTTACCTACTCGGCAATGCCCGTATCCTAAGGTTAGTCTAATCGGCAGAATTTCGGGCTTCCCGTAACGACTGTCATAGGAATTCGTATGACACCCGAGACCAACTGTTTAACGTGCTCTCCGAGGCACGGAGGGGTCTCGATGTGTAACGAACGGCCACCCATCCACGGACTGACCGCGGCAAGTGGAGCTTAACCTCGCAAATCGTATGATCCGCGCGGTTGTTAAAAACGTATCGCTAATGTAAGCGAATTTTGAATCTAAAATACAACTGTTCTATAACATTTTGGTTTATTTTTTTGCGACATATGCTATTTGTATCATACATAAATATGAATAAATATTTAAATTTTGTGCGAAATGAGTATTTTCGATTCAAAATTCACTTACATTAACGTTACGTTGACGTTAGTAGCTCGACAGCATTCGTGCGAGGCCTTTTTTATCATTGTAAAATCCTCATGGATGTCCCTCGCCCAGGGTAGGCGAGGGGATCTGCCTGACTCTTACCGGCTAATTACCCACGGTGTTCCTTCTTCTGAACGTCGCCGCTTCGGCCGGGGTCGCGGGATTCGCCTAAGCATGCACCGGAACCCCGGCAGGTCTTGGTCCACCAACTGCTGGTGGACCTTTTTTCTGTGGGGACGACCTCCTGAGAACCGCGGGGAGCACCCCACATCGCCGGCGCATCAGAACACATCATGTTACGTCGTGACCACCCCGGGGACCAAACAAATACATGGGCGCCAGACTACCCCATGTCTTGCCGGGGTTGTGGTGCATGCTTTTGCGAATCTCGCGACCCCGGCCGTACGGTCAGGAGAAGGAACACCTTTGGTTTTTAGCCGGTAAGAGTCTGGCAGACCCCCCTCGCCTTCCCCGGGCGAGGGACATCCATGAGGAATTTCCAAAGAGAAAAAAAAAAGGACGCCTTTGGTCTCCCTGCGACGGGTCAGGTTAGTGGCCCCGCCGCCTACCACTTTTCGGCCGCAGAGGATAGGGAGAGCCTACTACATTGTAAGTAGTAACCAAATAGTTCCTCTTTGGTTTAACTAGTCACATAGATCTGTTTTCTACGCGATCTTGCGACGTTTTACATGTAGGTAGGTACTCCTTTTGATTATTTCGTAGTCATGCAACGTAGGTAGTTAGTTCTGTTATCACATTATAATTGTATCACTTCAATACATGCATTTCTCTCTAGAAAGTAAGCTGCGTGTCAAGATACGGAATATAGAGATGTTACCGGAAATGTATATAATTCAGGAATTTTAGATAATTTCTAGGAAATTTATAAAATGCCATTTTTATCTAGGAAATACATAAAATATTATAAGTATGATTACTATTTTCTACAATATTTATAAATACAGTTCCTAAGAAATGTACACAGGTACGAGAATCAATATTGAAGTTTTCTAAAAACGACACTTTTTAATTATAACTGCGTCACTGTTAGATCTAGCGTCGGGTATACATAAAATGTTCATTAAAAAACAAAAGGGGATGACGGAGGCTTAGTGCGTTCGCTTTGCTCGCTTACCAGCCTCATCCCCTTCGACCCTAAACCAACAGTCTGGGTATTCCAAGTTCCGAACTCAGTTCGCTCGCTTTTCATAGATTGGCTGGGCACAACATGATTATGGTCAATTTCATGATCGGGCAACCACATTAATACATTCCAAAAGCTACTTAGAAAATATAATATGTATACAGTAATTCTTAAGAAATGTGTAAATTAAAATTAAATTTACACATTTCCTGATGATTTTAGGAAGTATATACATTTCCTAGGAGTTATATACTGGGTGTAAAAATAGCCTTAACGAAGCCGAAGTCTACACATACTGTACATCTAACTAAGTAACATACAGCAAAAATAATTGCTGGGAAACGACTTTTATTTTTTGATATTAAAAAACAGCTTTTATTTGAAGGGCGCAATGAGAGCGCGCGCGCAGCAGACTGTGCCTACATTTCGAAAATGTTGATAATGTTTGTATAGAAGAATGTTTAGTAATAACATTTAAACTTAGTTTTCGTGAAAACCATTCAAAAATATGGTGAATTTGACTTTCAATATCTCCATAACCAGTCGGTTCCCAGGTATGGCCCAATACCAAAAAATCTTCGTAATCTTGGGAAGAATACGAGGCTCTGGGCTTCGTTAAGGGTATTTTTATACCCGATATTTCATACTTTTCCGGTAACATAGAAACGTTAAATAGGTAGGTAAACAGTGATAGATAGAAAACATGATGTAATGTAATTTATTACTTTCATTTCCACAGGGATTGATCTGCGATAAACTTTTCCTTAGGGTTTCCTTTCTGAGATAAAAGTGATTTCTTAATTAATTAAGACTTTCTGAGAATAAGTATAATTTCTAGTAACACCTCTGAACGCCGGTAATAACGAATTATAATATGTATACAGTGAGCATAAAAAGTAAGTGATCATCGAATAATTGTTACTTCTACTGTTGACAAAGGTCGGTTTATCTATATTAATCTATACTAATATTATAAAGAGGAAAGATTTGTATTTTTGTATGTACGAATAAATTTAAAAACTACTGGACCGATTTCAAAAATTCTTTTGCCGTTAGAATGCTACATTATCACTTTGTAACATAGGCTATATTTATTACTGGAATAAAATTTGTTACGCGGGCGGAGCCGTCAGGACACAGCTAGTAATTTATAAATCAATCATAACATACCTAACATCATAACAACATCACGCCTGTATTTCCCGAAGGGTTTAGGCACAAAACACCCACATTTCGCCATTATGTTTAAGTGCCATGTAATAGGGGGCAAGCCTATTGCCATCAATCCGGCACAAATCCAAACTCCGGGCTGCTACTGAAGAATGCCACACGGAAAAACCCAATAACACTTTGTCCGACCTGGGGATCGAACCCAGGACCTCACGATCAGCAGTCGCGCTTGCCACCGCTAGACCAACAAGGCAGTTAAAATCAATCAATCAAACCATTAATTAGTTGAATACAGGAATTTAAAATAGTAAAGCCAAATTACGCGACAGTTTCAACAGAAACTTCAGCGCAGGGGTAAAGCGACAGCCTAATGCAGTTTGCATAGCTATGACAGGGATTTATTTGGTTAGCCCTGGAGTTTGTTCTTCCACGCTGATATGGGAGAGAAAGAAAAACATAGAATGTATCAGCTGCTTGTCATCCCGCGCATGTCGTAAAAGTCGACTAAGGGAAATGTGTTTACTGTACATAATATCGACCAGTAAACACCAGCCAACTTCGGGCATGCGAACTGCCACAATATGCAAATGGCCTAGTTGGACAATTGGCGTTAGAACAGGACGTCAATTAAGGGTGGTAGCGGAAGAACATTATCCGGATGTCAACGGTAGCACCCATAGACCGAGTTAGTAGGTTCACTGTTTACCCATCAACCCGCAACGGACAAGCGTGATGGTTAAAGGTCCTAACCCCTCCACAACATGACAGATGGAAGGAATGGAGGGAGGCCTTTGCCCAGCAGTGGGACAGTACAGGCTAATTATAACAATAATAATAATATGATGATTATATATGATGAATTGTGATCTGTTTGCGGATGAATGGAAGAATAAATTGTCAGGTGCATTGTGAGGGCTGTGTGAAAGAGGTGTCTCATATTGTTATATATTTTTTAAAACTCATTATTTTTTGTTCCATTGTTTTGTATGTATCTTCTTCCATTCCTGTTCTTTTTTCTATCTTTAATTATTGTAATTGGTCTAAGACCGTTTTAATTAAAGTAAAATAAATAAATAAATATGTTATATTATAATATGAGGTTGACTCAGCAGGCATTGTGCCGATAGTCGTTACGGCCAATGGCTTAATAGCCAAGAGCCTCGACCAACACCTGACGAGGCTCTCGTTGGGCAGCTGGGTCAAGGGCCTGATACAGAAAGCGGTACTTCTAACACGGCACGTATTGTCAGGAAGTTCCTCTCTGAGGCCCTGACCACCGGTAGCTTGGACCCTGTTCCCGATGCCGGTGGGCTACTATTTTTTACATTTTTAAATGTTTTTTATATTTTTTGTGGAAATATTTAAAAATATAATTTATATGTATATACAATGAATAAACGAAGATTATAATATTGCATATTATGATATAATAAGCCATATTATGACGTGTTAAAACCATCACTGTTCCGGTGAGAGATAGTGACGCAGCTATGCAGGTCGTAAAGCGCCGTCACATTCTAACAATGGAACAATTATGATTTTAACATGTCGTAATACGCCACCTGGGCTAACGGCTTACTAGGTAGAGATTTTTTGCGATGACCTTAACTTCATAATGTCTAATCTACTTATTCTCTTTTAATAGTTTAGTTTAGTGTTTTTAATAGCAGTGATAGCAAGCGGTTGAACGCTTACCTTCCATGCAGGAGGGTTTGACTTCGATCCCGGCCCGTACATCTGACTTTTCCAATTCATGTGCGGATCGGAATTTGATTATCACTTGCGTTAACTAACGGTGAAGGAAAAATATCGTGAGGAAACCTGCACACTTGAGAGGGCTCCATAAAGTTTTCGATGGTGTGTGTAGTCTGCCAAATCGTACCAGGCCAGCGTGGTGGACTAAGGCCTAAACCCTTCTCATTCTGAGAAGAGGCCCGTGCCCAGCAGTGGGACAGTAATGGGCTAATTATGTTATGTTATTAATAAATAAAATTAGCAAACTTTCAATCATCATCATCATCAGCCCATGTTCCCACTGCTGGGACACAGGCCTCCTCTCTGTCAGAGGGAATGGGCCGTAATCCACCACGCGGGCCCAGTGCGGGTTGGTAGATGTCACATGTCTTCGAATTTTTAGTTCTAGGACATGCCGGTTTCCTCACGATGTTTTCCTTCACCGTTTTGAAACTTTCAATAATACTGAGTAATTCTTTAAAAAAAGATTTTCTGTGTACCAATTTTAAATTCAAAAAACAATTTTTAATTTATGGTGTAAAGATTACATATTGAAAACAGTATTGGACCTCTGTTGATGAATACAATGATCACCTGTCGGCACTGCTGTGGACCGTTCCGGTCCGGTATAGGTAAGTGGACGCAGGCTCCGGTTGGCGGGCGGACGGTCAGCGGTCAACGATCGCGGTCGGGTCGACGCACCTGCCCCCGGCCTTGCTGTGGCCTTCTGACTGATGCAACCCTCATCTATGCTTTACAACATATTTCTTTTAACAATCATAGGGAAATGAGAATACTGTACAGAGGGGTTACTAACGTGGAAGGGTTTATTTTAGTGACGAGCACCTAACTTATTTCTTTTGTTTATTTTAATTTTATTTATTAGGGATAAAAAACAGTTACGTGTTATAATGGTACGACAGTTATATTCAATTAGATTGGTAAACATATAACCCACACCATTGTCCACGAATGAAGTAAAAGAAAAAAAAAGGAAAGAAACCAGACTGTATTAAAAAGGTAAACAAAAGAAAGACGCCACTGGTGTCGATTCTGTTGCGCACTTTGACAGGACTAAACTAAACTAAGGGTGCTTGTCTCTTTCTGTTTCAATTGAAAAAGAAAGTGACAGTTGCGTTAAGTCTAGATAAGTATTATCAAAATGTGTTACAGAATCGACACCACTGTTTATTCTAAATTAAGTTATGGACATTAATAGTTCAATGGCTATTGCTTTAAATTTTTGTAATATAATAATTAGGTCTATAAAATGTGTGTTATAAGTTTCCACAACTATCGGTAGCTAATGAATTAGACAGGTTCAAAGAGTTATTAATATAACATTGTATAAAAATATAACGCTGTTTAACGTTAGTGTAACCATATAAGCGCCCGTTCACACAGCGGATCCGTTTTAACGGATCCGTCGGTACTGGATGTGTTGTTCACATCTATACCGACGGATCAGTTAAACAACTGGCAGCTGCGTTGCATCTGGCAGACAGGATACGATAAAAATAACGGATCCAGTAGTTTTTACTGATTTCGGAATACTGTCGTGTATGTGAACTCGCTCATTCAACTACAGGCGCCATCACCAAAATAGTAATAATAATAAGCCAAGAGCCTCGACCAACACCTGATGAGGCTCTCGTTGGGCAGCTGGGTCAAGGGCCTGATACAGAAAGCGGTACTTCTGGACACGGCACGTATTGTCAGGAAGTTCCTCTCTCTGAGGCCCTGACCACCGGTAGCTTTGACCCTGTTCCCGATGCCGGTGGGCTACTATTTTTTATATTTTTAAATGTTTTTTATATTTTTTGTAGAAATATTTAAAAATGTAAATAATATGTACATATAAATGAATAAACGAATTATAATAATAATTTATAATATAGTTCTCGTGAATGGTCATATCACATTGTACTGGGATCAATGTATCATCACAGATAGAACTATTGTTGCCAATAAGCCTGACATAGTGGTGATAGATCGATCAGAGCGTCTCACAATGATTGTTGATATCACTGTCCCACATGACGAGAACCTTGTGAAAGCCGAGAAAGATAAAGAGATTAAGTATCAAGACTTGGCACACGAGATTGTCGACATGTGGGAGGTTGACTCAGCAGTCGTTGTGCCGATAGTCGTTACGGCCAATGGCTTAATAGCCAAGAGCCTCGACCAACATCTGATGAGGCTCTCATTGGGCAGCTGGGTCAAGGGCCTCATACAGAAAGCGGTATTTCTGGACACGGCACGTGTCGTCAGGAAGTTCCTTTCTCTGAGGCCCTGACCACCGGTAGCTTGGACCCTGTTCCCGATGCCGGTGGGCTACTATTTTTTATATTTTTAAATGTTTTTGTATATTTTTTATAGAAATATTTAAAAATGTAATTTATATGTATATTTAGTGAATAAAGGAATTAATAATTATAATAATAATTTATTCAAATAAAAACGTTTACAAAGAGTGTACATCACCAAAATAGAAACGGATCTGCTAAAACGGATCCTGTAAACAGTTTCTGTGTGAACTGGCTGTTAGCCATACATTTTTTTATTTACCTATAAGCTTGTCATAACTTTACACAACGATTATTGGTAACGGGGTTAGTTTACACAATTGTTACAACTTAGTGGCCTTATAAGTAATATGCTACAATATACATTAGCTTACTATTTGTATTGATGGATGGTCAACAAATTGACAATGATGGATGTTGTAATATGGACTATTGAAGTATAGAGTAGGTTAAGGAAACTATACGGTTTATAATGAAGCCTTGATGTTGACAATCCGTGATTACCTACCGAAATTATTTTACGCTTTTGCTAGGCTTTACCACAAAATATGCGAGGTTTAGGATAGTGCTTATTCTAATAGACCCCAAGAATTCAATAAAAGCAAATAAGGACAGGTTTCTACGCTATGGTCAATATGGTGAGCGGTTACATTTTCTCACAAAGGCCTATTTGAACTGACAAATTAGATGAATACAATATCTATCTGTTATCGGCGGTTGGTGGACCGCTAAACGAATTGAAACAACATTTAATATTTTTTAAATAGGTACTTCAAGACAAAGGAAATATTAGTAGTATTGAACAAATTGCTACTAAATACTACTTACTGCCTTGTTGGTCTAGTGGTCGCAAGCGCGACTGCTGAGCATGGGGTCCTGGGTTCAATATCCAGGTCGGGAAAATTTTAATTAGGTTCTTCCATTAGGCATTTCTCAGTAGCAGCCTGGAGTCGGGATTTGTGCCCGGTTAGTGAAAATAGGCTTGCTCCCTAATCCCTATTATATGGGACTTTAACTGGCGAAACTAGGGTGTACTAAAACTAAACCTCTGCAGTACCCTTTGGAGAATACAAGGCTTGATGTTATGTTATGTACAAATTGCGTACTAAATTTTTATCTCAAATAAAGATATCAATTTAGACGTCTGAGATGCGCAAACGCAACAAAACAGTCATCTCTACAGATAGCAATGAGCTTAAAGGTGAAGGATCATATAGTTTCATAAGTACGTTAGGTAGGTACAATGTCACTGATCAGAATTTTAAACGATAAAGTGCTGTTTGTTTTTGTACCTTATAATAATATTATTATTTTGCTTGGTATTCGTTCCCGGTATTCAAATTTTATACATAACATACCATCACGCCTGTTTTCCCCAAAGGGTTGTACAGAGGTGTATAGTAATACACTCATTTCGCCATTATGTTTAAGTCCAATGTAATAGGGGGCGAGCCTATTACCATCAACCGGGCACAAATTCACTGCTACTGGAAAAACCCAATAATATTTTGCTTGACCTGGGGATCGAACCCAGGACCTCACGATCAGCAGTCGCGGTTTCCGCCACTAGACCAACGAGGCAATTTATACAGCCATAATAATTTCGGAGTTGCTACCAAATCTTCTTTATCTCGCTGCCCTTATCCCACACTAGGTGGGGCCGGCACAAGATGTATTTCGTAAATCCATGTTGTTTGTGGTTTTGGCTTATTGTTTTATGACCGGCCGCCTGCCTGACATCAACCCTCCTTGGGAATACTCGATGCGCTATCGTGCGGGTGACCCAATGTGCTTGCTGATATTATGCACTGGGTCCCAAAATTATATGCTTCTCAATCTTATTGCCGACAACTAAGCAGACTATGTTCTGCAATTTTTTTTATCAATTAACTTTACTCAGCTTATTCGGGACCCCTTAGTTTAGACTTCTTTAATTCGTTGGAAATTCCGTCATGGATGCCTTTTGCCCCCAGAACGATTTCGGAGGGTTAGTTGTGCACTGCACCTGATCAGAATCTGTGAACATAAGATCCGAGGAATCTCGTCTGCAAAACGTAAAATTTATTTTAGGAAACTCTTCTGCAAAATGTATTTTTAACCCTTTCGTTGTCCGCGAAGTAGACACAATAGTTAAACAATAGCCATGTACCATATGTGGCTCATTGGACTGTGAATGTGTAAAGAGTTTTTAAATTATTGTGAGAAGAAATAATAATACAAATATAACATTATATCAATCTGAATTATATTTTTTATAAAGAATGTGTAAAATACAAAAACTCCTAGTTTAAAGTAAAATTTGCATGCGGCTGATGGTGGCTAAATGGACTTGAATAAATATCATTCTATGTACTCGTACCCTATTAAATGCAAATAAAGAATTTGAATTTGAATGTCGGGCTTGTCCCAACAAAAAAATTGTGGTACTCCTTGTTTCAAATTATGCTGGCGCAGCGCAACTAACTCAAGTTACAGCTAGTTCACACAGAAACTGTTTACAGGACCCGTTTTAGCGGATCCGTTTTTATTTTGTTGATGGCGCCTGTAGTTGTATGAGTGAATTCACATACACTACAGTATTCCGTATTCAGTAAAAACTACTGGATCCGTTATTTTTATCGTATCCTGCCTGCCAGATGTGACGCAGCTGCCATTCGTGTAACTGATCCGTCAGTACAGATGTGAATAACACACCCAGTACCGACGGATCCGTTAAAACGGATCCGCTGTGTGAACGGGCTCTTACGTAAGAAATGGACTTTCTTTTGGCACAATAGGACTTGTGGACTTGTAACGTTTGATACAGTAAATAACATTAATGTGAAAGTTTATTTATTTGACCTAAGAACTTCACAATACGTCAATGAATCTCATCGTGTCGTATGTAATGGTTTGTCTGATTAAAATATGGAAAAGGCATTTCTTAGAACTGTATTTTATCGTAAAACATACCTATGACGTGAGTTGAACTTCATAATTATACTTTATCATAGTCAGTTAATTATTAGGGTAAGTACCGTAAAACCTGGCAACTTTGCCCTTGAGGTATGACTGCCCAGCTATGTATTTTTTTAAAAATTTGATGCATATCAAATTTGTCTATAGTTAGGAGTATTCTTTTGCCTGTGGTAGAAAATTGATTATTTTTTTGACAATACCAAGTGACGTAATGTCACCTATGTTACTTCCGTTGGCTGTCAGGAACCTTTAAAAGTTGGTATTGTTTTTAGCGGGCAAAAACCAGTCAAAAAACTTTATCAAAAAGTGATAGTTGCAGATACAGTAGGTAATTAATTTTTTTACCACCGTTAATATGTATGAAATGAATAATATAGACTGGTATTTCACACAAAACATCTCATAAAATTGTAAAATATATTGATGGGCAAAGTCACATGCATGTTTTTTGAGCATGGTTGACGACATTGCCCACCAATTTTTTTCCCGTAGGGTTGTCACCTGTAATTTTTAAATTTATTATAAGTTTAAGAGGTACCTATGCACAAACTAACAGAACGCTAAAAGAGAAAAACTTGTAAATGTTTTGGTGGCTCCTGATGAATAAGGTTGTCCAATGACCAAGTTGGACTAGAAAACGCTAGTTTTTAACAAATTGGAAGAAAAGAAACCTGCTGTTACATATTTAATGGAACAATTCCCAGCAATACATGTGTAGAACTATTTATAAATAGGCATTCATCGAATTTGTTAGTTCGAACAGTATCTGCAACTGGTGACTGTCTTCCGACATATTGTGTAGATGTTTAGTCACATATTTTGTCTTTTGTTTATTAGACTAGGTTTAAATTTAAGTGTTAATTTTTAAGAAACATTATATTTTTAATTTTAAGGATCCGTATGCGTCCGCGTGGGCGGAAAATAAATACTTTTTCTTTCTTTTCTTTCTTCTTTCTTTTGGCTACCTTAAAGTTAGTAATATATCGTAGCAATATAACTTAACTGGCAATATACCGTATATCTTCATTTTGTATCCATTATATACTTATTGAATTTATGATTATCTCAATAGAAATATTCCACATCAAAAACTTTTTCATTATGTATTTAAATGTAGCATTTATTCAATGATGACAGCCCTTAGACATTGACAATTATGGTAAGAAAAATGTACTAGGAGGCTTTTTGACTTTGCCCACTCAATTTTGAAGGACAACGAATATGTTCATTCATCTCATAATTTGATACTATACTTTATGGCCCTGTATTTATATTCAGCCATTTTTAAAATAATGATACGGTTTATAGTATCTGAAATATTACAAGTTGGCAAAGTTGCCAAAAACCTGTGATTCTTTGCCCAACAATTATAATTGTGGTTTTTACACACACAAATTCATTTTTCTGGATATTTTCAATAATAAATATCGAGATATGAACATATAGTACTGTGCGGTACAAAAATAATATGAAATACATTAACGTTTTCGGAAATAACTCAACTAATGCAAAAATACTCTGATTTTTTGGGCAAAGTTGCCAGGTTTTACGGTAGTTAAATGGTCAATACATTGCTGATTACAATAAAGAAAATTAATTGTAACTGATAGTAAAATTCTTGTATTTTGAAGGCGAATAAACCCATTTGAGTACTTACCTATTGTTTTCAAACTGAAGTAAACTTTGTTACGTCACGTTTAACATCCTGTGTAGATAATTGCTGATTTCGATTTTTTTTCGATGTCCTAATACGGATTATTATAACACTAGCGGCCCGTCCCGGCTTCGCACGGGTGGACATATTTCCCGTTTTTGCAATATTTTTCATTTATGCTCCGCTCCTATTGGTCGTAGCGTGAAGTTATATAGCCTGTAACCTTCCTCAATAAGTAGACTATCCAACCCTCTCTTAGCCTTTTCCCAATTATCTTGGGGTCAGCTTCCAGTCTATCCAACCCAAAAGAAATCAATTCCAACCAGTAGTTCCTGAGATTAGCGCGTTCAAACAAACAAACTCTTCAGCTTTATAATATTAGTATAGATTAGTACGTAAACGAACGTGAGGGGCTCGTGGCTCATTACCAACCGCGCGGTTCATACGATTTGCGAGGTTACGTTACACTTGTCGCCGTCAGTCTGTGGATGGTGACCGATCGTTACACATCGAGACCCCTCCGTGCCTCGGAGAGCACGTTAAATAGCCGGTCCCCGGTGTCATATGTATACCTATGACAGTCGTTACAGGAAGTCAGAAGCCCGAAATTCTGGCAACCAGTCTAACCTTAGGATATCGGCATTGCCCTGTAGGTAACTGGGTTGCGGAGGTCTGATGGCAGTCGCTCCGTGTAAAATACTATGGTATTCAGCCGCATCTGGTTAGACTGGAAGCTGACCACAACATAGTCGGGAAAAGGCTAGGCAAAACGAACGTAGTACGTAAACGCCCTCTGCTGAACATAGGGCTAATTAGCGGTTATGCTATAAACATCACGCTTGGCATGCGGATTGGCGATCATAGTCTATTGTTATTATGTGATGGGAGGGCGCCGTTGGGTAGGAGAGGATGGGCTGAAAAATCGTAGGTCCTTTATTTTTTAATTTTTTTTTATCCTTGGAAAATCAAAAAGCAACGGTGTTCCTCCTCCTGACCGTTCGGCCGGGGTCAAGGGATTCGCAAAAGCATGCACTGCAACCCCAGCAGGTCCCGGTCCGCCAACCGAAGCATCGTAGGCCTTCCGAATAACAATTAACCTGCGATCGCCAATCCGACTGCCAATACCGATTTTGGCAATTTCAAGTAATTGTAGCGGTCATTGGGAGGCTATGGTCACCAGCCGGCGTGGCATGACTAAGGACAAGGGTTTTGTCGACTGAAGAACAGACAGAATGACATATTGCTAATGTGTTTATCTCAGGTGTTTATATCATTTTGTCTATGCTTCCATTGACAAAATCCGTGTCTATGGCGCTCATGCTCATGCTACGCTTGTAGGTGACGTTTATGGGCTAAGGATGAGGCATGACATGACTCATAAATCCATGGCTGACCAATGGGATAGGCAACTGTGGAACTAATGGCGCCACTTTCGATTGTTCGTATGCCATCTTATTGGTTGCAATGTGTTTGACATTATTGCTAATATGAATATGATGGTTCTGATTGGTTCAAATAACTAAGTATGGAGGTACTGCCATCTGCTTTCGTTTTGCGTTGCCTTCCCCATTGAAACTAGAACCGAACGACCATATCAAATCGAATTAATTTACTTATAAATTACATAAATGTATAGAGACGAAACAAATAAAATAACTAATCCAACTGTTAAATGATCTGAGTATTATAAAACTATTTAACTAATTGAATTACTCGGCCGTGAGAATTAGCCAGTACTTTATCTTTACCTTAGTTATATCATAAAACTATTGGGGGTCGAGTATGTTAGTTGAATATTTTTGAAATATTATCAGCGTATTTTTCATATTGGTGCCTAAGTAACAGTATTTAGATATTTATGTCCGTCTGGTTTTTGCCGGTCACGGATTTCTATCATGCTTTTACTGTTGTGTAGCTAAAAGTCAGACTTTTAAATAATTATAAAATACATACAAACAGAATCTTGTAGGGGTGAATCTACTTTTACAGTTATAGCTAATATCGGTACGTCAGGATTGCGAGCATGGTAAATAAAGTAAATTAAACCAACACAGACTCTCCACCACTGAGAGTGCTTTTAATTGGGTTAGTGATTAGTTATAGCAGCTAGTTCACAATATAACACAAGATCAGACAATGAGGACAAGCAAACCAGATATAAAAGGTCAGACTTCTTCGGCTGTTCGACATGGAATCCTCTGCTCCGTCAAATGACCACTGTTTTTATAACTTCGGGTACGTTGATTAATCTTGACGGATACCCTCCTATGTCAACATTGTCCAGTATCACCAGCTACCGATAACATAATAAATCTCTTTATATTTATGTACGAAGTATGAAGCAAAGTTCATGATAATTTGTATAACGTTAGGAAATGTTGTCGGTTTACAAATTCCACGTAAGCGGAGCCGCAGGTTTGACTACTATAAAAATAAAGATACGATTACATGAGTCACTGATTGACCGTAACCTGCGTTAACCCAAACGTTTTGACTTATCATTGTTTACCAACAACAGGTCCCTGTGAAGTGTAGATCACGACTGCCAATTAAGGTAAATTGTATTCCATCAAAAATACCATTGATTCGCTGATTGCAATCATTTGGTATTGAATGCATTTCAATTTATAGTAAAGTACAGACTAGCGAAAAAGTAATAACTTCAATTTATCTTACAAAAATTTGAATTTCATTTATTTTTCTAGCAACAGGGTCTTTTTGAATCAGTGTTTTATCTACTTACGTAAATTGTAGAATTAAACTTTAAAAATGTAAATTAAATATAATTATTGCCTGTACTTTTGACAACACAAGAAGCCGTCGAAAACGAAAACAAACAATAGGTACATGTTGACAGATTGCGTTTGCGAAATCTGTCAGTGGTTTAGTTGCGATTTGCCAACTTTGATAGTAGAATTGCCCCGACCTGTCAGTAAGGGCCAAGCTACATCTAACGGAAGATACGTCGCCGATCTTCCGCCGTAACACATAATTCCATATAAACATCGCATACCGTACACATTTGACCGAAGATGCGTTACTAAAATCCCTCGAGTAAATTACGCGATGTATCTTCCGTCAGATGTGGTTTGGCCCTAAGAAACCTGAAAAATGAATCAGGATTGGTGGAACTTTAGGGGACGGTATTAGATTTTTTCCGAAAACTACATTCCGGAGCACAGGTTCTGGTATAATATATGTAGAAATTCTGAAATTAACTTACTATAACATAATCGGGGGGCACGGCAGTGCCCCCGCCAAGTCGAGCGCGAAGCAAACACTGCCGTACCATCCTTTACTGGAACCATTTCGCCGCATTTTCAGGCCCCTATTTGAGAACCTCTGGATAAGACCAGAACGCAGAAATTTTCGTCATCCAGTAAGCTATAATCACATACTTAAAATACAAAATTTCGAGTCTGTAGGTCATTTAGTTCCGAAGTTAAGGGAAAGCAAAGTTTCGCATTTATGACACTCACTCACTCACTCATGATCATCAGAATAGAACTAGTACTTCCCATAAACTCAGAGAGCTGAAATTTGGTTTAATGGCCACTTAAAGGGAAAACTATAAAAACTAGGATAATCGAAGATCCCTGGAGGTACCTGGTGACCCTGATTAGAAAACACAAGAGCCCAACCAAACTATTAGAGATCGACATACCGCCTTTACAAAAAATATTCAACTTGGTAGGCCGCTTCATTTGACGTCAAAAAAAAACAATAAAAAAAAAACAATATGCCCCACGTTTCTACAAAAAGAAGTGAAATCCCACCAAAAACATTCTGTAAAAAACTAGCCAAGTCTCTATGGAGCTGCTTGATTATCTCTAAAAAGTAATGAAATCTAGACAAAGTCGTGCCCAGTCTAAGGTTTCTTACTGCGATTTCTTTATTATTATAGTTAATGTTGTGTAACTTGGCCGTTGAACATTCTTTATACGTTAGTGGGTACAGGTCAACGGGACAGGTACAGACGGACTTCTATCAATGATTAGAAGTCCGTCTGTACTGGTTTTTTTTATACTGTTTATTTTAGGCTCGCCTATACGTATTATTGAAATACGCAGCTTTATCAAGCCTACAATTGACTGGTTGTTGAATCAACGTTTTCCGAGTGGCAATTTTCCATCGTCAATGGGTAGCGGTTCTGGCGACAGATTGGTGCAATGGTGTCATGGAGCACCTGGTTTTGTACCCTTGTGTACCCTTCAACGGCCAAGTCACACAACATTAACTATAATAATAAAGAAATCGCAGTAAGGAACCTTAGACTGGGCACGACTTTCTCTAGATTTCATTACTTTTTAGAGATAAACAAGCAGCTCCATAGAGACTTGGCTAGTTTTTACAGAATAATACTTAGAAAAAAGGCTATAAATATAACATAAAATCATGTCTTAAATTTCCTGAAGGGTTCGACAGAGGTGTTTTTAGTACACCTTCGTTTCGCCAGTTATGTATAAGTCCCATGTAATAGGGGGCGAGTCTATTACCAAAAATATAAATGTATAATGGTGATATGGTTTATTATAAACTAGCGACCCACCCCGGCTTCGCACGGGTCGCATGTAGATAATAATGTGGGGCATATAAACCTTCCTCTTGAATCACTATTGTTGAAAACTGCATTAAAATCCGTTGCGTAGTTTAAAAGATCTAAGCGTACAGACAGCGGGAGCGACTTTGTTTTATACTATGTAAAGAAGATAATTATATAATGGTGAGTCCAAACAACGGACGAAAACGTTTAGCAAACATTATCCACGGCCTTATTTATAGAATAAGTACCTACCTACTAGACTTTCAAAAGGCGGCCATGGGTTTTGAATAAAACTATGAAATTATATCTATGATATGAGGATGTGGATTCGCGGAAATAATAACAATTTTGATTGATTCTTCCTAGCTTGTGATGTGATAGAACTTTGAATGGAATATTGTTTTATTTTGAGTTGGCATTTTATGTATGATGAATCGTTCATGAATAATATTAGTTTCAATTAATAGTATCTACCCACCTTTGATTTATGCTTCACATTACGAATCGTGATGTGTAAATCAACGATTTCTGTTTATCTCATATATTAATCTAATCCCCCCTTATTACCAAAGATGGTTTAAACCAAAATTAACGTGGCTCTTGGATATTGTAAAATCACCACTCTTTTCAGATGGATTGGTAATCACTATCTTCTTCTTAGCGTGTCAATGGAAATCTAAATTGAGTCGCCCCAGAACTTAGCTACGAGTTTAGCGTTATTGGTACTTAGATAGCGTCCATTAGTTCCTGTAAAATTAATCGCCACCTGAACAGGTTTTCCGTGCTTCGACCAACCTGGGTCCGGAGTCCAGTAATCATTGAAGTTAAGTAGTTTGTTGAAAAAAGGTTATACGTATACTATAACTTGATTTGTTCTAATTTTAAGTATTATGGTTGTTGTATGTTCGGATTCTACGACGAAACAAAAAAACAATTATAATTTGAATATTATTTTGTAAGATCGTTTGTATGATCGTGTGAAGTGGAATTAAAATAGCATGATAATATCTAAGTAGAAACATAGTGTAGGAATCAAGCTTTGTTACCTTTGTGTAACGTTTTATTAAATGTATTGTGAATCATAATCATAATATAATTGCCCGTGCAAAGGCGCAGCTTACGTTTTATTTTACTTGGGACTGCAATCAGAACGCAGTCTGTGCGTACGGGCTATGCTCTGCCTAACCTTTTCCCAACTATGTTGGGGTCAGCTTCCAGTCTGACCAGATGCGGCTGAATACCAGTATTTTACACGGAGCGACTGCCATCAGATCTCCGCAACTAGGGTTACCAGGTGTCCGGCTTTTTACAGTCGTGTCCGGCCAAATATACAAGATTAGTCGGAAAGGGGGTACTAAGCCGAAAGGGAGTTAAAGTACCCATAATAATGGATAACTTTTGTTCTACAACTTTCCCCAAAAGTGAATAGTTCAAGAGAAATAGCTGTTTAAAAATTTCATAAAAAATACGCTAAATTCTATCTGTCCTCAGCTGTGTTTACATTTTCCGTCATATTTGGGGTTACGGATTAGAAACTCCATTTTCTGAATTCATACTTAAAGCAGGGATGAAGAATTTTTGAAAAAACTAAAATAAAAATATTTTTTCATGGAAAAAAATTAATAGAATTTTTAAATTTTAACACGTTCTTTAAAATAGTCATCAGTGATACATTAAGTGGCCCGCGGCTTAGTACCCGCTTTCCGACTAACCTTGTATACAAGTCCGGCCTGTCCGGCTTTTGTTAGGCTTTTGGTCAACCCTGCCCCGCTAAAAGATGCCGAATGAAAGCGAACAAGCGATTTTTTTTCTTTTAAAATCCAATTTGTCAGGCTTTCAGGGCAAAATGTCCGGCTAAATATGAATCTGTGTCCGGCTTTTATATTTTTGGGCCTGGCAACCCTATCCGCAATGTCGATACCGGTTGTCAGACTTTCGGGCTTCTGACTTCTCGTAACGACAGTCGTAGGTATTCGTATGACACCGGGTACCGACTGTTTAACGTGCTCTCCGAGGGACAGAGGGGTCTTTGTGTAAAGAACGGTCACCCATCTACAGACTGATCGTAGCAACGATTTGTGAAGTCATTAATTAGCTACGAGCCACTATCTGTGCGCACGGGTTTATGCTTTCAAATCTTATGTCTACTATCATGTAGGTCTTCTTCTTTTCGTGTGGTTAGTGACTAACCTGGTGTCAGAGTTTAATGTCAGGTGGCAGAGTCACATGCCGTCGAAAAACATCTCTCAGGCATGCCGGTTTCCTCACGATGTTTTCCTTCACCGTTTTTAAGCAAGTGATAATTATACAATACGCACATGAAGCCGAAGTCAGAGGTGCTTGCCTTGGGTTCGAACTCGAGACCTATGACTTGGCAGTCCGACGGTCACACCACTAGGCTATCTGCTCCTATCTTATCATGTATTGTCCCGATTTGCGCGGCACGTCCCGGTTTTCAGGGGTCTAGTGACACGTCCCGATTCACCCTTGATCGGGACGTCGAATGTCCCGATTTTTCACTAACCTCCTTAGTCTGTACTTTACTCGATAATTTTGACAGGAAAAATCAATATATCTGTAAGCTGTTGCTACATAAAAGTATTTAAGCTTTCTTATTTTCTCACCAAAGTCACACTAATTAGTATTTCTTTTTGTAGCCATTGTAAGCATGCACCGCAACCCCGGGACACACTGGACCTGGCAACACTAGTAAGTAGATATAATGTTGTTATTTCAAAGTTTCGTCTCCAGGCTGCAATTCATGGAATTAAAGCATGTTGTTGTTACTTATCTCTGGGTTTTAAGGTTTGTTGACATTCGCTTCTCAGAACATCGTCGCATTGAAATCCTTTCCATTTAATATATAATTTTATCGTCTAGACTTCTTGTTGATAACCTTACGTTCACGCCTTTGATGTTCCCCGGCGATTATAATAATTGAACTAAATTATTGCTGCAAGTAATCGCATGAATATTAAAATGCGGTTATTCTTGGACTGACTGTAGTATCGTGCAAGATACGGCGATATTTAGGTAGGTACACGCGCTTGCATTGAGAAATATTAATAGCTTATTGTATTGAGATAATTAAATATAATAAAAACATTTAACAGGAAATGCATGATTTCTCCCTTACCATGAACAAATTTTGAAAAGAGTAATATTCAAACTGATCAAAATTTTGATAGAAGCATTCAAATGTCGGGGACTCAGCATTCAGCATTCTTCATAGTTACAGAACTACGAAATAAATTATGCTCCTCAGTAATCTTCGTGTTTTCGAATTAATACCCGGTTCCTATAAACAAAAATGAATCGTTTTGCTTACCGATGGTAGCATTTTATATTGCCAAACTGGGCATTTAAATAGACTCGTAAGCTAACTTTTTAATAGCCTTTGATAGCTATTTCCATATGGGAGGATCTACTATGCAAATTATTTATTATTATTATTATTCATTTATTTCAAACAACTTTGGATCATACAATTAAAATAAATTAAAAATGATTACATTATAACAAATCAAACTTAAAATAATATCTCAACATTAGTCAGTACGTGAACCATGCAGCAGTGGTTCACGTGCTGACAGTCGAAACGTTCAGCAAAAGCGCTCAGGATACTGTTGCGGCTGCCCCGCACCCTACGCACCAGGGATGTGCACCGCTTGCGCATGATTGTGTGGAAACAATCCACACGCGCCTCGGCGAACATCCCCGATGCGCTACAGAAGCGAGGCAGCCCCAAGAGCACCCTGAACGCGTTGTTGTATTGGATGCGTAGAGCGCTGTACTGTTTCTGCGTGTAATCCACCCACAGACTGCCAGTATAAAAGGACGTACAAAATGCCCTAAAAAGGGCTATTTTGACGCCCCTTGAACACCGAGCAAATCTGCGGGCTATCATATAAATATCAATATATAAATATCATATAAAGCCATGAGGTTTTTGCTTCATTATTAGTAAAGATACAAGATCTAAATTTTAACCACTAACG
Source organism: Amphipyra berbera (assembly GCA_910594945.2). Lineage (NCBI taxonomy): Eukaryota > Metazoa > Arthropoda > Insecta > Lepidoptera > Noctuidae > Amphipyra > Amphipyra berbera. The sequence goes on along the minus strand of OU343122.1, from coordinate 6,989,225 downwards.
CTCCGTAATTTATAGGAATTGGCCATAAGTGATCTATCCGAAATTGATCCAAAGAGGACGAAGTCAGAGTTATACAGTATTATAAAGACACAAAGAAAGATTGACCGGGTCGCATAATTCGTACATATTCGGAAAAACGAAGATTACCGAGGCGCATAACTTATGTCCTAGCAGTGGCGTGCCTATAGGGCATACCCGATATTTTTTTGGTACTTATGATGTGCAAGGTAAATTATGACAATATATTTTATGCTTAGCATTAGTAAACCATAATTCGATCTTAAGATCTCCAACTATTTGTTATCAGACGAATTATAAATATCAAAATAAGTACCTACCATAAAAATATCGGGGTTGCCCTATAGGCATGCCACTGTCTCCTAGTACTGTAGCAGCTTCCCGAAAGTTCAATTTCACTTGCAGCCGTTGTATCCTATCACTTTTGAAGCTGTGATGATCGGCAGATCTTATTAGCCAATAATTCCTTAGACCGGTTACGGGCATCAGTGTCATAGCGGCGCGGGCGCAAGAAGACACGGCGGTTATTAAAAAAACCTGTTTGCCCAGTTGTGAGCCTATTCATGTCCAGAATTATATTGCAATAAGCTGGATTGCAGAAGCCAATGGCTCAGCCACTGCACCAAACGTGTCGTCATATAATCATAGGATTAAAAAGTGGTAACTCCTTTTCATTTTTGAGCAGTCCAAGATGCGTGCATTTTATAATGCTAAGGAAAGAAATTCATCTAAGTAAATACTGCGCCTGATACAAATTTCACAGCATACTTAAACTCCTGGCAGTTTTAAAAGAGCAACACAATTCTACTATACAGCTGATTTAAGTTAATATTTTTGTAGTAGGCGCTTTATAAGATTATATATCTTGGAACAGGCGTTTATGAGATATACCTAGGTTCGTTCTTTTGCCTAGCTTTTCCCCAATTGTGTTGGGATCAGCTTCAAGTCTAACCAGATGCGGCTGAATACCAGTACTTTACACGGAGCGAGTGCTATCAGACCTCCGCAACCCAATGCGATGCAGATATCCTAAAGCTAGACCAGTTATCAGACTTTCCGGTTTGTGACTACCCGTATGGACTGTCATAGGTATTCGTATGACACCCGAGACCGACGGTTTAACGGAACTGTTTCAAATGGTATCCGAAAAATCATCCGTGACTCGTAAAAGGCGGCCAAGGGATTGCGCCAGGAAGTAGCGACCAGGGGGACCAAGTAATTAACTAAGTAAATAATATTCGTGGGTATATTCTTATCCATCGTTTTCTTTAGAACATAATATCTACACTTACAAGTTGCAACTACCTCCATGATTTTATAATAATTGGTGTAAAATCCTGCTAGCCCCTGGAAAGATCTCACTTTAGAATTAGATGGTATCTACTCATGGTACCACTAATTCAATTCAAGGGATAATGATAAGTAACATCATAATTTAAACGGCAGTAATGTATTGCTGCGGACTCTTCACCTTTGCCAAATCAGAATTATTGAGAATTAATTTTGTGGTAGATTCCGTCGATCCATCCGGTGTAATCTTCTATACCGTATCTACCATATTCACTGAACCATGAGTCAAAATGTTAACGAAAAATATCATAGAAATTGCTTAGTTTTATTCATATTTAGATCCCTAAACTGACTTCCTATGTTCTTTCTAATGCTCTAATTTAGGTAATACAACGTGAGATTTGTGTGAAATTGGTGTCGATTCTGTTGTGCACTTTGACAGGACTAAACTAAACTAAGGGTGCTTGTCTATTTCTGTTTCAATAGAAAAAGAAAGTGACAGTTGCGTATAGTCTAGTTTAGTACTGTCAAAATGTGCTACAGAATCGATACCATTCGTGCCGATGCTGTTGTGCACAAACTCACCTTAATTTAGGCTATTGCCATCTTTTTCACTCTGATAAAATATGAAAGAGACGGACGTAAATAACAGCTGCCAAATTTAGTTGAACTAAAATTTCCATACATAATTATTTAGAGGACACGTTAGAACGTGTCGATTAAAAACACGGTGAAGTACAAGGCGTAAACTATGTAGTTTGACATCTCTGACTTAGTTCTTATCTATCACCATCCTTTTCTCGCGCTGTCTGTTAGTAAAAGATAGAAATTCTTTAATTTTAGTCTAGTTGATGAACTGCCTTGTTGGTCTAGTGGTGGCAAGCGCGACTGCTGATCGTGAGGTCCTGGGTTCTATCCCCAGGCCGGGCAAGGTGTTATTGGGTTTTTCCGTGTAGAATTCCTCAGTAGCAGCCCGGGGTCTGGATTTGTGCCCGGTTGATGGCAATAGGCTCGCCCCCTATTGTATGGGACTTAAACAACGGCGAAATGAGAGTGTTACTATATACCTCTGCCCAACCCTTCGGGGAATACAGGCGTTTATGTTATGTTTGATGAACAAGAGAGTCGGCACCATTTTCTGTTAAAAATTATACCGGTAAAATGAGGCTCTTTGAGAGTTATAGAACGTACTTTTTATACCTACGTATTTATGATTTCAATGAAATTGTATATTTATTAAAAATAAATATTAAAATTATTCATAATTAGTTAAAACATATCTCGAAAAATCTCCTGTACTTTGTTAGTTCCAATTAACCCCACGAATTCCGAATAGCCCCATATTACCTACGGTATCTATTTCAATGACACCGATGGCAGGAATTTCTTAATTTTCAAGTTCAATGAACTCCTCTTTTAACCGCTTGAATATAAATTTAACTATTAATGCGATTAAAATGATCTGAACAAGTTTTTAAACGTTCCTTTTAACAAGTTTCTTTAGCAACTGGTTTACTGGTTTCAGATATTTTTAACCGACTTCCAAAAAAGGAGGAGGTTCGCAATTCGTCTGTGTTTTTTTTATTTTTGTTAGGTACCTCATAACTCCGCCATTTATAAACCGATTTAGATTTTTTTTTATTTGAAAGGATTTACTTTCAGATTGGTCCCATTTAAATTTGGTGAAGATCTGATGAAGAACTTCGGAGATAGACAATAGAACTCCTCAATGACGAACAGTACGCATAATGTGATGATGTGATTATGTTACGAGCAGCGTCTTTAATAGGTCCAACCATATTTTAATTAAGGTCACTAAAACGAAAAAAAAAACATTTTAAGAAAAATAAAACCGACTTCAAAAAAAAACGATGAAAAGAATAAAATAATTACCATATTATAAAATTAACAGTTTCAGAAGTCGGTGCCTTCAATTTGGTTCAGCGTGGATTAGCACCGACGTCTAAAACTGTTAATTTTATAATAGGTAATTATTTTATTCTTTTCATCGTTTTTTTTTGAAGTCGGTTTTATTTTTGTTAATTATATTACAAATCAATTCCTGCGCCGATTGTCGTCATACACATTAATATTATACGACTTACGATATTACTCGATATCGTTGAGGATTGTGTAATCATTAGATGAAGTACCTACTGAAGCAAGTATTATAAGTAATGTAGGTACCTATGATTCACACCTGGCGAAGCGCGTCGGAGCGGATGGGAAGCGCAATTTACAATACAATATAGAGAATTCATATGTCGACGGTCCCTACGTATACTATCGAAACTACAAAATCTCAGTTTTTATTTTATCTGCTTAAAATGTGTGAATTTATGTTATCTTAAAGGTTATAAAATAATATTTTTTTATGGGACCAAATGGCAACTATTCCGCATCAAACTAAAGGAGAATCACGTAAATCGGATCATACATCCCAGCGTAATCGGTGTACATACATAATAAAATAAAAACTGAGATTTTGTAGTTTCGATAGTATACGTAGGGACCGTCGATGTATAGGTATACATAATAATTAAAGTTCATATTTGCACGTGCTTTTGCGGGTAACAAGCTGAATCATACTTGAATGATTGATCAGCATCTAAAGAATTGGAAGCGTGTAATGAATGAGAACTTCCTAATTATGAATTATGTGTAATAAACTAAAGAATAGAGTATTCTTTAGATACCTATTTGTAAACGAAATCATGTAATTTCTTCAAACCTCGTGATGTATTGCTGACGTAGATTAATCATGCACGGGATACTTTTGATTTGAATAAAAAAAAATTACACTAAGTAAACATGTGTTCTTAACGTAAGGCATTTTAGCACCCCGAGCGAATTGCGCGGCTATCGGTCGCCGCGCGGTCATTTAACCTGGGGCGCTAAAATGCCTCATGTTGTGAGCAAATGTTTACTTTTTGAAATTATTGTTTTATTGAATGTAAACGCAACCCGTGCACGCTTAATCTGTGTCAGCAGTACATCATGAGGTTTGAAGGAATTACATGATTTCGTTTACACCCTGTATACTAGCTGTTACCCGCAGCTTCGTTTGCGTGTTTTTTTTTCACCCTTTTAGAGGAGGAATTTAGCAAAATCCTTCCTTAGTGGATGCCTACGTTATAAAAGGTAGGTGTACCTACTGTCAAAAATTCAAGTTTCTAACATCAGCGGCATAGACTGCGTTGATAGATCAGTCAGTCAGTTTCCCCTTTTATTTAGAGATAACTGATATTTTGGAAAATGATCAGCTCGTTTTGATCGAGAGGTCATGCGGTTGAGTCCCAAGTAAACTCCTATCAGAATTTGGAAGATGAATATAATGTACGCATCTCACTTACACTTCTGTACTTTTTGTATAGCTGTCTCATGTTCTGAGGATCTGCATTCGCTCCATGTTTTAAATGGATTATATTGCATAAATGTGTCATATTAACGTGCAAGTTATTGTAAAAGTTTGTAGGTTATTCGTTAGGATATTTGGATATTCGTGTTTCGTTGAGACGTAAATAAAATACCCATAACTAAACCTTTAAATAATTCTTTAAAGAAATCATCGTCATTCATCATCACAAATTAATCTCATATTGTAATACAAACAGGGCGGCTTTTGGGGGTGGCGAGCAGGGCAACCGCCCAGGGCCTCGCTCTTGCAGGGGCCTCGTGCACTCGCGCTACAACTCAAGTAGAAAAATATTAGGTACTAAAGTAGGGCCATTTTAATAGGCCACATTTGACACTTCATCAAAATACTTAATTGCAACGGCAGCCATACATTTTTTTGTTTTTATCAAAGTAAGAGAGGTACTATTGGACAACATTTTTCAGCTACTAAATATTTATTTTAACAATGGAAAAGGAGACAATTTTACGATTTCCTTTGACAAACAGACATTAGACTTACTAATGTCAAATGTGGCCTATTAAAATGGCCCTACTTTAATAGAACTAATTTCATATTTGAATTTCGCGCCTTACGCCGCGCATTGTAAAACTTGGCATTTCTCGTCAAGCATTATCATTAAAACTAATTCCACAAAGACAAGGGCCTCGCACTGGTCTACCCGCCCGGAGCCTCGCAATAGCTAAGGCCGCCCCTTAATACAAACAGTCAACCTCAAAATTAGACGTCAAAGTCAGGGTTATCTTGGGGTTAGTAACTTAACCCACCAAAATCGGCGAGTTAAATATTTACACTTTTAAACCAGAGTTAACATCTAACTCGTGATGGCGCAAGACAAGTTAACGATTTAACCCAGAGTTACTACTTAACTCTGAGTTAATCACGCTAACCCTTTATGACGCAAGTGAGCCTTATATAGGTACCTATTTATAAACTTACACCTGGGTAAGCATTATTATCATCTTAATTTCTTACATTCAAGTTATTTAACACCAGGATTTCCCCATAACTTTGTGGTTTTTACATCAATAATCTACAGTCTCACATTCTTGTTTACTTCGCTTTGATTTTACTGAGAAACATAACAATCTCAATAGGTAGTAGGTATCAGGTGGTGTAATTAACGATGAGATCAGGGTGAACGTCTTGCGTAGTAGGTATTATGTAATAACATATCGACTTATCCCGTTCGGAAAGGGTTCTGCTCTGCTCTGTGCTCTATGAGCAATATGAATTCTGGATTAAAAATTTAGGCCAACCCATTTTCATGACAAAAAACTCATTGAAGTCCTGGATCATGCTCTTTGACACCAGTGGTGTCAAAGGGAATGAATGATGCAATCTACTAGTTGTAGCCAATTCAATGGCAGGTAATCTCAAAAGCTCAAAGCAGGTGGCGCTAGTGTAGTTGGAGGTCATGCTATCTTTATCTACCCTATATTTTGCAGCAGTACACCACGGACTACCCCCCCTATCTTATTAATTGACTTCCTGTTCATCTAAAGGTTGTCTGGTAGATAAGACTATCGGCGATAAGACCGCCATTGTACCCTTTAATGTTTGTTATTGTATAAGAGCTGTGTTACAATTTTGGTGTACAATAAAGTATATTCTATTCTATTCTTTCAAACTGTCTATTTCCATGGAGGTAAATACTGAGTGTGGTGTTAGTTTTGTGAAATTATAATGCCTCAGTGTTGTGTTGTGCCTTTGTGCTCATTAAGAACATCAGGAGACAGGTATCCCAAATATAATAAGATGAGAATAAAGTGGATTATTTCCATAAGATAAGATAAATATACTCCAACAATAAATGCACGTATTTGCAATCAATATTTTCTTGAAAAAAATTAAGCAATGTCACAGGATTCTGTTATGGAAAATCCTAAATAATGTGTATTTGTTACTTTAATTGGTATAATAAACAAACTGCAACCCACAGACTTATTTATTTTCACAAAACATTTCCGTTGCCGAGGTGCACCGCGTGCACCGGAAAAATGGTGGGGGACATTTAATATGATCCTCGTCGTATGCGACCCCACCGAAGGATACCACCCGATCTTCAAGATCCAAAAACTCTGTGGCTTTTCAGGCCTTAAAGTAGAACGTCCCCATGCGAGTGGCATTATTAATCAATGCCACAACTGCCAACTTTATGGACATGCCTAAAGGCACTGTTTCGGGAAGCCCAGATGCGTTAAGTGTCTGGGAGACCACGGAACCGCTGATTGTTCCCGACCCAAAGACCGCGCCCTTTGCACGGAGCCACCTAGCTGCGTGCTTTGCGGACAGTCCAGCCATCCCGCCAACTACCGCGGATGCCCGAAAGCCCCGATATCTTCGGCCCCTAAACTGGCCAAACGAAACCAAGATAGGCAGCAAAAGGGGGCGCCCAACCCTCTTGGGTTCACTCCCAACTACCCTCAGCTCTCAGCGCCCCAGTCCCTGGAATGCGCTAAATCACCAAGCCAACTTCCCGGCCTTGAGGCCTACTCAACCACAAGCCACATCGGCCTTGCCCTCTCAGACGGCAAACCCCATCTCTCCCCCCTCTCCCCCTAGGCCTATTATCAAAGTGGCCGCGCCTTCAACGCCTCACCCCCCCGTCATAGCTCAATTACCCCGAGCACCCTTCATAGACCCATTTGACCCCTTCAGGGTAATTACAAGCACCTTCGGGGTCTTCCATAGCCCCCGTGGGAAACAAATGTCTCGAGACATTATAGCCTGCAAGGGTGACTTCATCCTCCTTGCCCAGGTCTACGATGTGTACCCGGACGTTACGCAAGCCCTTCGAAACCTCCCCCATAACAAACCATAATTTACCTCCTCCTCCACCACCCTCCTTCTAGAAAGTAGTAGGGAAATCAGCTTGTTAAGAATAAACAATACAAATACCGACCGCGACACCTGCCTCGCTGCCGAGGCCCACCGCGTCCCCCCTGTAATATCACAGCCGACCCTTGCTCGACGAGCCAGCCCGCGAAGCTGAGCCAGTAGTATTAAATCAGCCCCTAAATAATTCAACCCAGCCCGACTCTAGCTGCCCTCCCTCATGTACACACTAAGCCGAGGTTCTAACCCCACAGGAGGTGCCCTTAGTAATCGGTCATGTAACTTACATCCTTAGTTTGTAAGCCCTGGCTGGGGGCCGTTAAGGAATTTTTGGGCCATCACAGGATTGTCAGGTTAAGCAGTATAAACCTCAAGAGAGATGTTGAACTGCGAGTGGTACTTCCAAAAAAAAAAAACACAGACTTAAATTTTTATTTACCTAGCTCTAACATAACTTCAAGTCAATGACATGACCTCCAACAAAACTAACGCCACCAAGCGGGAGCAAAGGCGAACAAACCTTCCATTCATCCTTTGACACTACTGGTAGTGTCTTTTCGTAGTGTCAACGAGACTGAATCAAAACTCGGACCTTAAGTGCCAAATCTTCTAGCAAATGTTACAGCGTAAGTTGACTTTAAACTGTGGACACACCTCCAGCATGTCGACTTCTGCAAGTAGTACGAACTGAGTGAGCAATGGCTTGCAAGAAATTGCTCAGTAAATCTTGCTACTGGATTTGGCTCTTTAGACTGGTCAGTTGCGCTTTGGCCCGCTACAACACCAAGGCAGTCTGCGTATTATTAATGTAAGTTTGATTAAGCATAATGGATTACAATTAATAATAATAAGTTGGCATAATAGACTGCCTTGTTCGTCTAGTGGTCGCAAGAGCGCCTGCTGAGTATGGGGTTCGAACCCCAGGTCGGGTAAACTGTCATTGGGATTTTCCAATAGGAATTTCTCAGTAGCAGCCCGGAGTCTGGATTTGTGCCCGGTTAATGGCAATAGGCTCGCCCCATATTACATGGGACTTAAAGATAACTGGCGAAACGAGGGTGTATTAAAGACACCTCTGCCGAAACCTTGGGGGAATATAAAGCGTGATTTATGTTATGTTTAGATTGCAATACACAGCTGATTGTAAAGACAAAGGTGCCTGTCCATGGTGTGCTGGTATCTATGCTTATGAATGGAAGTGAATGTTGGTCGTGGCAGAAGAGGCATGAAATTAGAATAAATGCCCGCGGAAATGTGTTCCTTGCGAAGTATGTGTGGTGTAACTTTGAATGATAGATTGAGAAATGTTGTGATAAGACAAAGTTGCGGTTTATAAGATGATATAGTGACAAAATTTGAAAGAAGGATGCTTAGGTAGTTTGGCCATGTTGAGAGAATGAGTGAACGGCGATTAACAAAAGGAATATATAAGGCGGATGTCAGTGGAAACGCTGGTAGAAGACGCCCTGGTAGGACATATATCGTGTTATTGGTGATGTTCTTCACACAGGACAGGTGCGTAGTAATGTCTACCAGCGCGCGTGTATAACAAGGTGTATGAATGTGGACGAAGCCAAAGGGGTATGTAAGGATCGTAGCATGAGCCGTTCCATAGTTTCTACCTACCCCAATGGGGGAAAAGGTGTCAGTTTATGTATGTATGTAGATTACAATGGTATACTGTTAATATTGTTTAGGGACACACAATATTAACAATATACAATAATGTTATGATGTAATGTTAACTGTTATGTAATGTTAATTGTAATTGTTATGATGTAATTTAAACAAAATAACCTTTAATTTTAGAACCACGTGTGCCTAGTACAAATGCTGTCGAGTTACTAACGTAAACGCATCGTAAAATGAGGCTACTTTGCTCCATGAAGGTAAATATGCTCCAAATATCAAAAAAGATTATTTCGATCAAATCTCTAAAACTACAAGGAAATTGAAATATTTTTGAACGCACCCCATAAATGTTTTATAAGATTGGTAACACTAAATATGCACTTCCGGTATCCGCCATTTCTTTTCTTTGACAGCAGCACGAGAAATACATTGCTTCCTTATTATATTTTTTTTGGAGCAATTTACACCTGACACTGTTAACTTTACCTCTGTATCGAAAATGTGCCTGTTTTAGTACAAATTAAATGTAAGAGCAATGTTTCCGCAAGGACGGGTAACATTGCTTCATTTTTTTAAATAATAAAAAACACAATACTACATAACTATTTTTGTCATTGAAATATTAGAGCTGTGGAAAATTTAACAAAAGCCATAACAAAGGATTTTTACATAATTACACTTTTCAAATTTTGGAGCAAAACACGGGGCAAAGTAACCTCATTTTACGGTAACGTTAATGTTAGTGAATTTTGAGTCGGAAATACGTGTTTCGCACATACTAGGTAGGTATATAATTAAATTGACAACTTTCTTCATATTTATGTACGATACAAATTGTGCACGTCGCAAAAAAATAAACCAAATTGTTATAGGACAGTTGTATTTTCGATTCAAAATTCGCTTACATTAGCGATACGTTATACGTCAAACGTTCGTACTACGCCTACTGAAAAGAAACAACATTACAAGGAAATAATTAGGATAGACTAAAACAAAGGGTTATAAAAAATTCTATATTTCAATCACTTATATCAAAATTACAAGAACACATGTAATAATAAGTAATTACTTTTATTGGTTGGAGACTAACTATACATAATATCACTATACAGGTTTTAAAAACAGTTTCAGTATATACAGGGTGGAATTAAAAAAAAAGCACCCTGTATATGACTTACACGTTCAGAACATGGCAAACAATTGAATGTTCACAAAATAATTTCAGTTGTAATGGAAACTGTACTTTTATTTATGGAATTAAGGTTTCTATTCCCAAAGCATTTATGAATTTATGAAGGTTGTAAGTTATTTGATCCCTTTTCCTGTAAAACTATAGGTATAGCAAGTAACATTTTTGTATTTAAAGCTATTTGGTGTGTAGCGATTATCGTCCGGTCACCACTAATCACAGCTTGTTCAATGCACTTCGTAACACTTCGTAATTTCACGGAGCACTCCGAAGTTAACGTTTTCTGTAAAAAAATATAAAAATCCTTGAGTTTTGTAACTTAAAATAGCCTGTGGTAGTGAATTAACAACACAAACAAGAATAAGGTTCTGTAGCTGTAATTAATATAGCTACAGAGCCTTATTATAGCGCAAAAAGGTCGAATGAAGGTTCGAAGTTAAAAAATTATGTCATTATCATCTTATTTAATGTTAAGAAAAGACTTTTAATACGCCATACCACACAACGCCAAAAGTAGCGGGCTCATTAGCCATAATCGGTCTTGTGACGCCACTTTCCTTCTATCGATCAATGAGCAGGCGAAGTCAGGCGTTACAAGTATTCTAGCAACTTAAGCGTCTCCTACTGAACATGGAACAAGAAGTTATAAGGGAATATCACACCCACATGAGGAGCCGGGGCGGTCTTTGCACTACCATAAATCACACGAATGACAGTGTTATGCATTAACATAACATCACGCCTTGTATTCCCCTAAGGGTTGGGCAGAGGTGTATACAACACCCCCATTTCGCTGTTATGTTTTAGTCCCATGTAATAGGGGACGAGCCTATAGCCATCAATCGGGCACAAATCCAAACTCCGGGCTGCTACTGAAGAGTTCCACACGGAAAAACCCAATAACTGTTTGCCCGTCCTGGGGATCGAACCCAGGATCTCATGATCAGAAGTCGCGCTTGCCACCACTAGACCAACGAGGCAGTTTGTTATGAATTATGGATAGGTAATTTGATTTTATAATCTGTGACAGTCCAGCTATTTAGGAATATGAAGGCACTTATCAAAATTATTGTAGTCTGCAAAAAGCAAAACAATTAATTTTGAGTTTGTTGAATAGTTAATGATAGTGATACATTCAGCACCATCATGACGCAAAAACGCTTAATAGAAGAAAATATCATTAAAATCAAAGAGTGCAACGACTTCAATGTCAGGCAGTGTCGGGTCAAATTGATTTATTACAAGTCTTTGACTCTTTCCTAAATGCTAAATTGATATTCTCGAGAGTAAAGACCATTACTAAAACTATACAAAGTTACTCGAAAAGGGGGTTAGTACCCCCTATCCGCAGTCATTGATGATTATTTTACATTTAAGTTTTTAAGTTTTAGTGTTAAAATTTCAAAATGCGATTATTGTAAATTCCATACAAAAACCAAAATTTTGTTATTCATTTGAAAGCATTGGTAACCCTGATTAGTTTACGAATTCAGAAAATAGGGAGACAAATCTGTGACCCCAAGTATGACCAAGAAATTTTAATCCAGGTGATGTATAGATTTTAGCGTAATTTTTTATGAAATCTTTGAATAGCTATTTCTCTAAAACTATTTTGACTTTTGGGGATAAATCCTTGGATATTTTTGCCGTAGGTATCCTGTTACATATTAGCAAAGTAATATTATTTAATAATGTACAACTATTACTATTATTGTTTCTATTATTTAACTGCCTCGTTGGTGTAGTGGTGGCTAGAGCGACTGCTGATTGTGTGGTCTTGGGTTCGTTCCCCAGGTAGGGCAAAGTGTAGGGTCCCCAAATTCCTCAGTAGCAGCCTGGAGTTTGGATTTGTGCCCGGTTGATGGCAATAGGCTCGCCCCCTATTATATGGGACTTAAACATAACGGCGAACTGAGGGTGTTACTATATACCTCTGCCCAACCCTTCAAGGAATACAGACGTGATGTTATGTGTGTACAACTATGCTTTATCTATTTAAAGTGTCTTCCTGTCTGTCTTAAGAAATTAAGGCTTGCGATGAGTTTTTCCTATCAATCTACTACATTGTTATACTTAGTCATTATTGTTACTCTTGGCTCGTACGTGCCACGGTACCATAACCACTGCGGACAAAAAGATGCAGCTGCCAGTCTGTTCACTTCATACTATCATCCTACGATCACCACAGAAATCTTATTTAGATTTCTGTGACGATCACCAATGTACGTAATTGGAAGCCCAGGTCAAATTATATGAATAATTATAATCCCTCTATCCAGCAGTCTACTGAAGCTGAGCTGATTGATTGAAGTAATTATATATTCTCACCCGTAGCTGCCAGAATGAGCGGTAGCTGTGGCAGTCGCGGTAGCTGTCGCGGTGGCACTGCTGCCACCATAGCCGCCACCACTGTTACCACAGCCGCCACCGCATCCTCCACCATGGCTGGGCTGGTGTCCGCCATAGTCTCCACCGCCGCCGTATCCGCCGCCATAGCCGCCGCCTCCGCCGCCTCCACCACCGCCTCCGCCACCGCCTCCGCCGCCTCCGCCGCCATAGCCTCCACCATAGCCGCCACCCTGCCCACCGCCATAGCCTTGATGGCCGCCTTGATAGCCGCCTTGATAGCCGCCTTGATACCCGCCTTGATAGCCGCCTTGGTATCCTCCTCCACCATGATGTCCACCGTGACCTGGAAAATAATTAAAATTATTAAAACGTTCTAAAAAGTTTAGCAATAAATCTGAAGTATTGTGCAATCTAAAATTGATATCCATCTACCTAAAACTCTACAAAAGCATACAAAAAGTACATAGTATTTACTAAGCGAGTTATTGCAATCTACATAAAAAAAGCACTACAGGTTCTATATTAGTCATCCATATTACTACGATCGAATACCTCTTTCTGTATCCGTCATGGAATAACCCACTGTAAGTAAATCTATCATTACCACGGTTGGCGTCATCATAGCCATTTTATTATTAGATACAATTTTAAACATTACCATAAAAGTACACAAAAGCGTTTAAAAAAAGCACATTCAAGTGTGTGTGCAAGAAGCTGTGTGCAGTGCATCCGTACCATGCTCTTTCACCACTTTAACAATTATCGTTTTAGATGGTTCTTCGTAGCCGCCACCATAGCCGCCGCTATGGCCACCATAACCTCCGCCATAGCCTCCGCCATATCCTCCGCCATAACCTCCGCCATAGCTTTCTTCGTAGCCACCGCCGTGGCCACCTCCGCCAAGGTTAAAACCGCCACCGAACGCAAGGCCGCCTCCTCCTATACCTAATAACTTTTTCAAATGGCGTTTCTGTCTGTTCTGACTTCCAGGCTTCTCTTGGTCTTCGAGTTTCTGTATAGAACAAATTAAAAACACATTATTTATGCAAGTATTTATTCTTAGGAAAGCGCTGCCCGGTATTTTAAACTTGAACTTATAAATATGTAAAATAGCTCTATAAACGTTACGTCAATGTGTCGCGTTGATATTTATTGCGGTTATAAACATCGATGTGTCTACTGTATGTAAAACCCGAGGTTGGAGTTATTTCAACGTTTATCGCTTCATCGTACAAGCTCATTGCAAAATTTAATTTTAATCCATCAATGAGCTTTGAAATGGGTAATGTTTCTCCTGGTTTTAAGAAAAGTAAATAACAAACCATTTGTAAATTTTTTACAAATAATTAAATCAATCTGTTTTTTAATTATTAAGTATGTATCATTTTTATTTTCTATTAAAGAAAATAGTAAAAAAATATAATATTGCCAGGTTAAAAAATAAAAATATAACAATGAAGCTTTCGCGATGTTCTTCCAAAAAAGTTGGTGGGAAATATATTCCCTTTGTCTTACCAAGGGTCAATTAAAAGAAAATATGTTTTTCTTAGTAAATTATGGACATGGACTGATAACACATTCATGAATTTGTTACTTTTATTGACTTTACCCTATATTCTTACTTCTGAGCTAAGCTTAGGTTACGCCAGTTTAGGACGCAGTGCAGTGTCAATAATGATTTATTTATTAAACCGTTTAATAATTAAATAACACGCCTAAACCACCGCCATCATTTTCTGTATAAATTCGTAGTATATTAATTCGTCATTGTCCGTTACGTTGAACAACACATGAGTTCAAACGTGATCCATAATGAATACGTATCTCAGATAATATCAGACTCTAACCGCTCGTTAATTATCGTTAGACGGATTAATTAGGTTTGCGCTGCCACAAGATTATCATCTGACAAAGATTGTTTTGAAAGTTTATAGAATTTTTAATGTAATTATTGTTAAGTTCTCGTTATTTATAAACTGGCCCTGTTGAGAACAAAACAATCGATAATCGTATGAAATAGGATATAAGCTTTTGATCGGTCAAGCGATCTGTAATGTCGTTTCCATACATTTAATTGGCGTATCTATTTTATGGCGATCATCGATTGTCATATTGTCTTCAGGCTCTAGTATTAAAAAATGTAGGTAGGTAGGTACTATAAATACCAAACAACATTCAACTTTTATTAAATATGCACACATGTAAACAAATCGTTGATATGCTTTATGTGTGCTCAAATAATTATATCGTCACCGGAAAGCCAATACTACTTAAGCGCCATTTTTGGCCAAATTGAGTTATATATATCGTTGGATTGGATTTAAAAAACCCAATCCAACGATCTTCTTCTTCTTCTTCTTCCTGCCCTTATCCCACACTAGGTGGGGTCGGCGCAACATGTATTTCATAAATCCATGTTGTTAGAGGTTTTGGCATATTGTTTTATGACCGGCCGCCTGCCTGACGTCAACCCTCTTTGGGAGTACTCGCTGCGCGGCCGCGCGGGTGATCCAATGTGCTTGCTGATATTATGCACTGGGTCCCAAAATGATATGCTTGTCAGTCTTATTGCCGACAACTAAGCTGGCTGTGTTCTTCTTGGTGGGGTATACTTGCAGTTCCACAATCCAGGACTTACCCACACCGCACTCACCGATAAAATAATCCACAAATTATATCAATTTAAAAAAGCGAAAAATAAATTTTATAAAATGTCAGATAAAAGAAAACCAGAAAAAACCCAATCCAACGATATAACTCATTTTGGCCAAAAATGGCGCTGAAGTAGTATTGGCTTTCCGGTGACGATATTTTTATTTCTGGAGCATAGCCATTCAATAATTTGGAACATTTTCACGCTACCAGAGTCAATAAACTGCATATTTACTTACTACGAAAATACATCAAAATAATCATTACCTTAACGTAAATGGGCTGAGGGTTTTCTTTTAGGGACTTAGCTTCGGGCTCCTGACGCGCATACTGCGCCGGGTTTGGCTGGGCAAGCAGCACAAGTATTGGGAACTGTCTCGACCGTGTCGTGTCGTGCGTCCTGGAGTCCCTCGGAGGGGCCAACACAGGTGACACGAGGACCACGCGTTCCCCGCCGTCCAAAGAATTGTCTCCAATTGACGGCGTTGCCGTCGTAAGCGCAGAAAGCGCTAACACGCTCACCACCACACTACTGTATCCCATTGCGATCACTGACGCAGGACTAACAAAGCAAACCTATTTATATGACGCGATTTTCCTGCGGACGCTACGACGTCACGGACCGCCTACAACAGCAACCAGTTGGCGGGATCAGTTCGCGGAACGGTCGATTCCCACGATGACGTTGTACTGAAACGGAAAAGTCCGATATTTTCTAATATGACGCGAATAATTAATGGACACGGATCAGATATAATTGGCCATATAGAAAATAAAAAGATGATACTATGCAAGTTGAACGTGAAACGTGATGTTACATGCCTGCCAATTTGCGAAGTCCATACACGTATTAAGCTGGTTATTCCCATAAACTAGATGTTCGTCTGTGTGCGTTTGGATACAACATACTTAATAACAGCGAACGGGTTCTATAAGGTTTTTGTGGTAGATTACGAAGATGGCACTGTTGTTAAATACGAAGACGTAGATTTAAACGTTAAGTTTACAAACAAGTTTATTTTCGGTTAAGTGGAATAATATAATTAATGAATTGACGTAATCTGCGGCTGTAAACAATTTTGGACAGGGTAAAGGCCTCTGGATTGTATATCTATAAAAAAAACTTGCCGTTAAAGGCTAGTGATGTGAAAGATAATAATAAAATATAGTACCCATAGGTCAAACATCTAGATTAAGAGTCATACCCGAACAATATAGGTAATTAAAAACGTATAAACACGAAAGTTATTATATAGAAACTATGAAATTATTTGGATACCAAGGGACAATTTTGATTTGATTGATGAAGTTTTATTATATGACGTATCTAGTACATTTTTATTCAATCGTACATTCTCACTATTAAGTAGTAAATATTAACTATCAATGATAGGCTTCAATTAATACATTTTCTTCACAATTAACTTGTCTCTATAGAAACAAGATGAGGCGGAAGTTATATGAACGAAATGACATCAGTTTGCAGCATGAGTGAGCATCATTTTTTAATACATCATTGAGATTCATAATTATACGCACAGATATTAAATTATCAAGGAAAAGGTAATTTACCTGACCTCTTGTTAACACACAATGGAAAAAGAAACTAGTTGTTATATTAATAAAGCTTTATTTTCAATAACAACTTTGCATTCTTATAACATTTTTGTTGTAGGTCGTAAATAGTCTATAATCTTCTAGATGGAACGATGTACGGGGTGTTTACTACCGGTGTGATGTAGCTGTCATCTGAAACGAATGAAACAACTTTATTCATCGTTCTTGTTTACCTACCACAATATAATATACTTAAATGCCGATGTTACCAAGGAGGTAAGATAATTAAATTATAATGAATATCGAATTATTCATAGAAAACATTTATCCCAAGAGCTTGCAATAGTTTTGGAGGCGGTACTTGATAAAAGTTGAAAATGAGTAATATTGTATTTCTACATCATAACAGGTTTAAACCTAAAGCGACAGTGTTGCTGCTATCTAAGCACCAAGTAACTAACACTCTAATTTAAGAAAAATAAACAATATGTAATAGTATTTAACTTGGTATATTTAATAGAACCTTTGCGAATTCACTCGAAATTGCACGAAAAAATATCAATTCTCTTATGAACTTAGTCCGTTCGTTATTATGAAATCATCGGTCTGACAACTACACTTGGGAGCAATGAATCCGGGTCATTAACATAAAACTGAATATCTCGGAAAACATTGTTTAACATTTTAACATGGTTTTGTTTATGTTGGTGACCCGGATTCATTGCTCCCGAGTATAGTTTCCGGGGACTTCGCGAGATAGGTATAAACTTTGCAAGTTGCAATTCACGACTTCAGTTGCAACTTCTTTTTTTTAAAGTAATACATATTGTAAATGATTTTCAAAAAGTCTCTTTCCTGAGTTGAGAATCGAACTGACGAAACTGTGAATCTTGCTGATTGTCGTCTGCCAGGCACTTGTTCTGCCTCGCCTTTTCCCAACTACGTTGGGGTAGGCTTCCAGTCCAACCAGATGCGGCTGAATACCAGTATTTTACACAGAGCGACTGCCATCAGACCTCCCGCAACCCAGTTATGGGCAATGCCAGTATTCTAAGGTTAGATCGGTTGTCAGACTTTCGGGCTTCTGACTTCCCGTAACGTCTGTCATAGGTATTCATATGACATCTGGAACCGACTGCTTAACGTGATCTCCAAGTCACGGAGGGGCGCCAGGCACTTACAGCCATCCAATTGGCATGTCACGGCACTGAAAGCCAAGGAAGTAAGTAATGTGCTGCATTAGTTACGGATTTATCAAGAACTTTTTTTACATAAAAAAATTGAAACCTGCAAAATATAGATCACGCAGTTCCCGGAAACGAGTAGCCAGATCGATGATTTCATAATCAGATAAATTTGAAATTATATTGCTAATTTGAGGCTTTTATCAAGTACCTCATCCAAAATAACCGTCAGTTCTCCGGCTATTTAAACATGTAAATAGTCTCAGTGGCTATAGTAAAAAATAAAAAAAAACACTGTCAGTGGATTTTCCTTATTTTCTTAATGTATGATATTTGCATAGGTAGGTATAGCGATCATAATTTATTTTAAGTTTAAAGTTGACTGTTTTAAATTTAGATTATAAGCCTCTAGATAAAGCCACCGCGTGGCCGCTCATGAGACAGCAACATAAAATTAAAAATACTGCATCCTTCTATCGTAGAGCATACAATGTACACTAAACACGTAATTAATGGAGTCTATTTCTCGTAAATACAAGAATACGGGGAAACCGACGTTCTGTGATAGTGAGTTGGTTAATGGGCTAACATTAAAAAGTTCGCCACCAAGCGAAAAAATGGCACGTCATAATGAGACAGAACATACGATGCTTTCGATTTATCGCCCCCGAAACCCCCTGCATACAAAATTTCATGAAAATCGTTGGAGCCGTTTCCGAGATTCAGATTATATATATATAGGTACATACATATATACAAGAATTGCTTGTTTAAAGGTATTACCTATATATATTAGATATAGATGTACACTGAAGTCTGTTTAATTAGAAACGATTATACGAAGTGCTTTGAGGGGCTTGATGATTTCCAGGTGAGTAAGATTCGTCATCTATATACCTACATATAATAAAATCGTAAGGATGCTAAAACTGTGTATTAAATATATTTGGAAAAAAGTTAGTGCAACGCATCTTAGGAACATACTCATGCCAAAAATTGACATGCCCGTTAGACCGTTTGTATGTTTGAGCTTCATGCCAGTGCCACTGGACAGATTCAGGTGAAATTTAGCTGCCACATCCGTTAAAGTACGGGTCAGGTTATAGAGTACAAATTATCACGCTATTGAGTGTCGGTGATAAACAGTAACCTTATGTTTCCGTAGGCAAAGCCACGGGTACAGTTAGTTCTGAATACATAATTTACAATGGATATCATAGTTTGAAGCGTTGCAACAGTTGCAAGCAGTTTACTAGAAGTTAAAAAATAAATCCTTACTAGATATTATAAATCCTTACTAGATATTATAAATCCTTACTAGATATTATAAATCCTTACTAGATATTATAAATCCTTACTAGATATTATAAATCCTTACTAGATATTGTAAATCCTTACTAGATATTATAAATCCTTACTAGATATTATAAATCCTTACTAGATATTATAAGCCAATAAAACACTAACTATTAATAATCCTAACGGACGTCGACAATGTTATTAGTCTAGTTAATAGTTTATTACATAATATGATATAAATTAATTAATAAAAAGAATATTCTTACGGAAAATCCGATGACCGCAAACGCAGAACGTTTTTATGTTATTCTTAGTAACATTACAAAAAATAACTATGTTCTTCGTGCCGTTTTTTATAACGCATATACTTTTTATTTCTACAGAGAATTTGTAAAAACTAAATATTTAATTGTTTTTTTACAATAATATAGGACATAACATTCGTCGAAATGTCAGCAGCCTGTTTTTTATTGCCCGTACTGACCAGTTGACTACGTTGGGCAAACGGCTTCTGTTTTGTTGCTAAACATGGTTTTGTATAATTCGTTAGCTACCATCAATAATACCTATTATAATATCATCGAGAGCCTTTCGTGCCTCGGAGAGCACGTTGAACCGTCGGTCACGGATGTCATACGAATACCTATGTCAGTCGTTAAGGGTAATCAAAAGCCCGAAAGTCTGACAACTGGACGATTCTTACGATACGATTCTTACTTTGCTTACCCCGTGAGGAAGCAAAAGCATACCTTTTAATTAAACTTTAACCTTTTTTCTTCGTCTTTTTCTTTTGTGTACAGCTACTGCTTTCTGCAGCAAATAAAATAATATGATATCGCCATTGTATTGTTTATTTTGACAGGATCTACAGATATTTCGACCGGGTTATGAGAGTAAAAAGATTATTTAATCACCTGGCATATTGACCACTACTGTTGGGCCCCTGTTGGCACCATAAAGAGAACTTGGGGCACCATAAGATGAACTTTGAAGTGCATAAGAGGAACTTGGAGCTCCCCTGTAGACATTGTTAGGAACTGAAAATACATAAAATAAAAAGGTTCAACGTCGCTTCAAAAAGGTCTGTATTAATAAACAGCTATCATTTGAGAGATCTTCTAAGAGAAGCTACCATAATGTAGAATTCCATACATTTAACAACATCTTTACATAGTATAAAACAAAGTCGCTTCCGCTGTCAGTACGCTTAGATCTTTTAAATTACGCAACGGATTTTAATGCAGTTTTCAGCAATAGATAGAGTGATTCAAGAGGAAGGTTTATATGCCCCACATTAGTCTCTAAATTGCACCCGTGCCAAGCCGGGGCGGGTCGCTAGTCTTATTCTAAATTCATCTCAAGTCATATCAAAATGAAACGATATTTACGAGTGATCTCTTAAATGAGAACTGTTTAATAATTAGCGTGATTTTGTTTTTTTTTAAAGGAGGATTCACGGTCATTTCTGTTAATTTGGCCCAATCCCCAATTATAGTGGTCTATCTATCTGCCTAGCCTTTTCCCAACTATGTTGGAATCAGCTTCCAGTCTAACAAGATGCGGCTGAATATCAGTATTTTACATGGAGCAACTGCCATCAGACCACCAGTTACTGGGCAATGCCGATACTCTAAGATTAGACCGGTTGTCAGATTTTCGGGCTTCTTACTACCCGTAACGACTGTCATAGGTATTCATATGACATCCGAGACCGACTCTTTAACGTGCTCTACGAGGCACGGAGGGGTCTCGGTGTGTATCGAACGGTCACCCATCCACGAACAGACCGCGGCAAATGCAGCTTAACCTCTCAAATCGTATGATCCGTGCGGTTGGTAATTAGCCACAACGCCCTCCCCAATTACAGTGGAATGATGCATAAAAAATGGAATTATCTCATTAATTGTTACGTCGCAGTGCTATCATTGTAAAGACTATTCTCATGTCTATTGTATTGGTAACTAGCGACCCGCCCCGGCTTCGCACGGGTGCTATGTAGATACTAATGTGGGTCATATAAACCTTCCTCTTGAATCACTCTATCTATTAAAAAAAACCGCATCAAAATCCGTTGCGTAGTTTTAAAGATCTAAGCATACATAGGGATAGACAGACAGCGGGAGCGACTTTGTTTTATACTATGTAAAGCCTATACATTACTTCAGTGGGCACTGTTTATATGATTAGATTAAAGCCAATGACAAAGATCAATGGAAACAATTAAATTATTGGTCACGTGTGACAACAGAATTACTGTAAACATTAATTATAGACTTGTCGCATTCTGCCTCCACGAGTGACGATACACCAGCTTATTTTTTTTCTATTGTGCCTCTTGTATGTATTTCTTCCAGACCGCTTCTACGTATCCGAGCCGTTTATTGGCGAGACCTGATATCATCTCCAGCCGAACGATACTTCAGCACGTTACATTACCAATAAATACTATTGATCTTCTAGACGCTTGTTTAAACCTTTTTGTATAGCTTCTCAAGGGTTTAAATACTCTGCAAGGAGTAACTTGGCCTTTTAGAAGCTTACTTGGCGACAAGGGTGCAGTACCTTAGGAGCGCTTGGAATAGAACAAACGGTGGGGCTCGTGGTTTATCAACGACCGCGCGGTTCATACGATTTGCGAGGTTGAGCAACGCTTGCCGCGGTCAGTTCGTGGATGGGTGACCATTCGGAGACTACATTCAACCGTCGGTCCAGGGTGTCATAAGAATATCTCTGATAGTCGTTACGGGTAGTCAGAAGCCCGAAAGCATGGCAACTGGTCTAACTTTAGAATATCGGCATTGCCCAGTAACTGGGTTGCGGAGGCCTGATGGCAGTCGCTTCGTGTAAAATACTGGTATTCGGCCGCATCTGGTTAGACAGGAAGCTTGTCCCAACACAATTGGGAAAAGGCTAGGCAGAACGAACTTGGAATAGAACAAATAAAACAGGCACTCTCTACGGCTAAGAGAAAAATAAAATTTGTCACACCCAGATTAATAATATTCTTTCCGATAAAATGGACGATTACAGGTTAAATTAGGTACCATAACCAACAAGGTTAGTAGACCTATTATCTATTACTTTTAAATTTTTGGGAAAATGTATACTTTTGCAATGTTTGTAAATATGTGAGCACCATGTACCTATCACATAATTAATATGTCATTGTTTCAATTTTTTTTAAAAAAAATTTTTCCTTTTGTGGTATAGTAATTTTATTCTAGGTGCATCGTCTTCACATATAATTGTATAATTAATGTACCTATACAAAATATTGTAAGATATTTTAAAAGAGTAACGGTGGAGTTTCTTGCCCATTCTTCTCCATACGAAACTACCTTTTGGAAGGGGCAACTAGACTCAATTCTATTTTCTTTGTAACTTTAACGTTCAAAAGTGTCTTTTATGTGCCTAATTGAAATAAATACTTTGACTTTGACAAATTGCTAACCACAATTTGCGGGGAACCATACAAATTGATTCGATTGATCGACTTTTTTTATATTGGACTCCTTGTGTATTGTCCTTGCTGAGCGTTTCTACATAACCGGGCAGTTATTGGCGAGACCTGAAGGGTCTCCAGCCAAGATCGATCCACTCGAAACATTCAACTTTTATAGAGCAAGTACCTACCTAATGCTGATGTTTATATCATAAGTACTACTTACCCCCGTTAGTCATGACGACGACATTCGGCTGAACAGGTGATGGCTGCATATAGTTTTTGTAACCTGTAATTTTAATTATATTTATAGCTTTAGTTAATTTGGGAATTACAGATGGATTTAATTTGCGCAAATGACTCGTTATGTAGGTACTACTTTTTCTATCAAGATAATCAGAATAGATGAGATACAAAACAGGTATTTACTTAATAAAAACTACATCGAAATATTCCATACATTTGAGGTGAAATATTTAGGATCTCTATTTGTCAAAGAAATACAATATGGTGGGTATTCATCATCTCCCTGCCCTTTTACCACACTAGGTGGGGTCGGCACAACATGTATTTCTCTTCCATTCTCTTCATCAGCCGTCATCTCAGTACTCACTTCTTTCTTACCCATATCATCTTTCACAGAATCCGTCCATCTTTTCTTTGCCCTACCTCTACTTATATATCTATCCACATTCTTATTTAACGCTCTTTTAACGACATGGCTTTCTTCCCTCCGCATAACATGCCCATACCACGCTAACCTATTACTCCTCAACTTTTCAGTCACTGGCGCTACAGTACTTTCAAACTTCTGACATACCCATTCCTTATCTTATCCATTCTTGTCACCCCACACATCCATCTCAGCATTCGCATCTCCGTATGTATGTCATATTGTATGTTTATAATACATAGAAAAAGGATATGCAGATCTACATATAATGTCGTAGACTAATCCAATCCTAAACTGAAACGCTGAAAATTTTCTAATATAAACTTCGATAGTGAATGCTGTTCTCGAGACCGAATTGGGATTTCATTGGCCATTGAGACCCCAGATCAATGCAATAAGACGGTTGCATAAATTCCACAAATTTCCTGCGCCTGCATGCTCTATAATTTTTTATAGTATATCGGGCTATAGATACTGAAATCTATAACTCAAATAACAATATTTAAACTTTTTCTAGAAAATATATAAGAATACATACCTAATATAGGACTTTGCCTTCTTGAACGACTCAGATAAAAATGTCCTTTAGCATCCTGCAACAAAAAGTAAGGTACAAAAATAATCAAAGTACTTATTAAATTATTCATGTATAATAAAGAAAGACATATTTACCTGCTCAAATGTTGGATATATACTCTTTTGATTAATTGGTAAACCATAAACGCTTATAACTACGAGGGCTAAAGGTAAAATCATACAAAAGTACAATTTGCAAGGCATCTTTTAATAAAATTATGTTGAGTATTCTAACCGCTGTATTTCTTTCATATACCACAATATGGAATCACAGGCTCCTTATATACACATTGTCAACTACAGATTTTATCTTAAATATAATTATTATATTTGAGATAAAATCATTATTATTATGTTCTAATTACGTCCAGTATTACGCAGTTTACATCACATGAAACACCATAGCATCGTGGCAAAATAGCGGAATTTTTGTAGGCGTCATGCTATTAATAGAAATGGAAACCCCAAGTATTTTTCTAGCGACTTCATTTTTATTATTAAACATTAATAGTTCATATTTAAATCTAAAAACATTCCTTAGGTATCATTAGGGTCATGTTTTCATGTTCTAAATGTCAAATGAACAAGATTTGTCTCGTGTGACATTCGGCGTCTTAATATTATTTGAGATGGAGGCAAAAAAGTGTAAGCACCATTTAGTAGGTTTCGAAGCAGACATACCTAGAAATAATATAAAAAAATGTAGTAGGTACCTACTGTTAGTTACTTTTCGCATAGAATACTCTTGTCAGAAGCAGGTTTGAGACAAGAGTATTACCATACCAGAGATGGATGCTTTTTTGCAACCAACATCAGTCATTATCGAAGCCTTTACGTTATTTTTATTTTTATCCATATCCATACATGGTGTTTACTTCCTCTTGCCTTTTATGGGCGATTCATTCTTAAACATTAAAATTCGTTCCGGCAATAAATACTCATTAAACTTCTTTTTTTGTCCAAACTATTAATATCTTTGTACGAAATAGATCCTGCTTATTCTTCTGCGACGTCTTAATAGATCTTTTTGGTCTTGCAGTTTCTAAAAAGCACAAATTCAATTTTGAACATTGTAATTTGAATTGTAAATTCAGGCTTATAAGGTAGTAAACTTACTTTCACGTATATAGGGTGATGAACTGCGGGGTTTTTGTTTGTTTTCGCTCCATCGAAGTCTGTAGCTTTGTCATCACTAGCTAATAACATTAGCAAAGGGAAATCCTTTGCCGTTTCAGTTGTGTGAGCTCTTCCACTCCTATAAGGAGCCAAAACTGGTGCTACTAGTACTACTTTTCCATCCTTGCTTACTTCACTTTTCGTAAGACTAGCAATGATGAGAAGAATTAAAAAAAATAGTACTTTACGAGTATATCTCATCGTGTGCGAATGTAAATGTGTACATGGTGTTATATGGAAGCTTTATATACGATCCTTGTTCACACGAACAAGGTAACATCACGATTTTTGAAATGATGGACACCAGACTTGAACATACATTCTTGTTTAGTCACGTTAAGATAAATGCGTTTAATCTTGTCTGTGACGTAGGTAATATTTTTTTGTTTATTATTTAACTAGATGTGCATTTAATGATAGCAGCTAAACACAATTAAGTTCATGAAAAAGTGGTGCTTAGTAATACAAATTTACATAGAACCATCTCGAAAAAAGTTGTTATACTTATTCAACATTTGAGAGACTTTGGATTTGATTTCATATCAATCGAGAGAATAACATACAAATGATGTAAAATCTATTTATGTGTGCACCGCAAGTGACTATTACAGATCACGCTTAAATTATTAATAACTTAAATAAATAATCAATCTCCAGGTTGGGCAAAGCTCGGAGTTTGGATTTGTGCCCGGTTGATGGCAATAGGATCACTTCCTATCACATGGGACTTAAACATAATGGCGAAATGAGGGTGTTACTTAGGTACCTCTGACGAACACTTCGGAAAATACAAGCTATGTTTATTAATAAATCAAACCCTACTCTAATGAACAATTCACGCTAAATCTGTAAAATACCTTGGTTATAATTACGAAGGCATGTGATAATTCTCCTAAATATTCATTCTTTTCACTGTCTTTTATAATTAATTGTTCTCTTTATTAGTTCTAGAGATACCCAGGTAACCCATGCTAATGAAATTAATAATTCTTGATTTAAATTCAACATTGGGATGACTTTAACTAAATTGTTTCTATATTCGACTTAACATAATACAATAATTACGCATAATAATGTAGTAATCATAAATAAGATCTCTAGAAGGATATACACGTTATAATATTAACAATGCATGTAATGATCAATGAGCTCATCTCAAAGCTTTTTTGTATTGTCTATAGTAGACTCATAGAGAGAAGAGGTGTCTCATATTGTTATATATATATATATATATATATTTTTTTTTTTTAATCATTATTTTTCGTTCCATTGTTTTGTATGTATCTTCTTCCATTCCTGTTCATTTTTCTATCTTTAATTATTGTAATTGGCCTAAGACCGTTTTAATTAAAGTAAAAATAAATAAATAAATAAATAGACTACAGGTTGTAGAAATTAGAAGGTTGTACGAAATTATGTAATTCCTTCAAACCTCGTGATGCACTGCTGACAAAGATTAACCCTGCACGGGATTTTTAGTTTAGTTTAGTTTACCTGGGCTGTATCCGCACTTAGCCTCTTGATTGGGCCATTGTGCGTGTTCCGTCTTACCTTCCTACTTCAACCAA
Source organism: Amphipyra berbera (assembly GCA_910594945.2). Lineage (NCBI taxonomy): Eukaryota > Metazoa > Arthropoda > Insecta > Lepidoptera > Noctuidae > Amphipyra > Amphipyra berbera. Next base: position 6,962,367 of record OU343122.1, on the reverse strand, counting down.
CCTAGGTCGTCCCAGAAGGTTAGCAGCCTTCTCAGGCTGCTACAGGCCTCCGGGAGCGATGCTGGTGATTGAAGAATCCGTGCCCGTTGTTCGGCCACGCTCCTGCATTCCATAAGCACGTGCAGCGGCGTTTCTTCTGTCTCCATGCATCCTCTGCACAGGGGACTATCTGTTACACCTATGGTGAATAGGTGCTTGTTTAGAGGACAGTGTCCTGTTAAGATTCCAATAATCTTCCGGATGTCGCCCCTTTTAAATCTGACGAGGTTGCGGGACAATCTTTTTCATGCTACCGGAATCGCATTTTTAGTTTGCCTGCAGCCCTCGCTGTTTATCCATTCTAATAAATGGGTTTCTTCTGTTTTTGTGCGCAGTCATGTTTTTATTTGGGCCTGGGGTATGGGCAGTAGCGGCTCCGGTCCGCACACTATTGTTTTTCTAACACGCTACACACACTGCACGGGATAATTTTGGATTAAATTTTTTTTACAAGTAAACATATTGTGTTCTTAACGAGAGGCATTTTAGCGCCCCGAGCGAATTGGGCGGTATCGCTCGTCACGCGATAATTTAACTCTGAGCGTTAAAATGCCCCACGTTAAAAACACATGTTTACTTATCGTAATTTTTTTTATTGAATCCAAATGTATCCCGTTCAGGGTTAATCTATGTCAGCAGTACATCACGAGGTTTGAAGGAATTACATGATTTCGTTTACACCCTGTACAAGCTTTAAGGATTTGTTTAGAAACATCGTGGAAGTATAGCTGCTGAGAATAAAGTAATTTAAAGAACTTTTAACAAAGCATTAGAAAAATTATGAACTATCAATACTTTTTTGTTTGACCTTGTATGTCTATCGTGATTGAGGTACGAAATAATAATGCCCAATACATTTAATCTTGTTTATTGTTATTGATCTTAGAGTGGTTCAAAACACACCTAATTGCTCGTCGTGACTGATGCCTGTTTTTTGCCCAAACTTGCTTTTTTTTCATGTCCCTGGAACGAAACGAATTAATAAAAAACTTATTGAAAACAATACGTACATCTATCTATTTATTATTTCTATACGTAACTACACGAAACACTTAATGAAGTTGGTACATAGATTAACATAAGAGCGGGCACAGTCTATTCTTAAAAAGTAATGAATAATAAAAAAAAGCTGTCTATAGTGACAGATGTCTGTCTATAGCTATACCTATATAGTTTATCCTCTAATTATTTTATTAAGGTACTTTAGGGTAATTACGAACATACTACTACTAAACAAGGCAGTATTTTTTGCTCTGGCAACATTACATTATATTGCATTACACATTCTGGCATTATTACGTTGCCAGAGCAAAAAATATTGCCTGGTTTAGTAGAAATTCGTAATTTTTGGAATATTCCCATGTTCGTAATTTACCCTAAAGCATGATACAACAGTAATACCGGTAAAACGGGGCTATTTGAAATTCATGGGGTTAATTGGAGTTCAGTTATGGAATGTACATCTTTGCCCTGGGATCTGGAGGCGAGAGCCCTCGCGCTGAGATATCGTCAGCGCGAGGAGGCGCCTGAGTGGAGCGAGCTCCGCCAGATCCTGGTGGCCGAGAGGAGGGAACGACTTGCGCAACCCAGCGCGGGGCACGCCGCGATAGCGGCAGTAAGACCCGTGATGGAGGAGTGGCTGGAGAGGCGTCACGGCGCCCTCAGCTTCCGGCTGACGCAGGTGCTCTCGGGACACGGCTGTTTCGGGAAGTACCTGTGTCGTATGGGCCAGGAGCAGACGCCCGGTTGTCACCACTACGACTGCCCCGAGGACACGGCGCTGTACACTTTGCAGGCGTGTCCAGCATGGGGGTCGCAGCGCCGCGAGCTAGTCGCGGCGATCGGCGGTGAACTCTCGCTTCCGGCCGTGGTTCTGTCCATGGTCGGGAGCGAGACTGCGTGGGAAGCCATCGCCTCCTTTTGCGAGGGGGTGATGGCGACCAAGGAGGTAGCGGAGAGGGAGAGGGAGGCCGCTTCTTCTCTCCCTTCTCGCGCTAGACGCACCGGGCGCCGGAGGGCGCGTGATGATCTCCGGCCACCCTAGTGAGTGGCCTGTGGGGGGCGGGTTGGGGAACCCGTCGCCCGACCAGTAACGGGCCCAGGGAGGATGGCGCGTCATGTCCTGCGCGCGCCTCTCGGATGGATGTGGGGCAGGGGAGCAACTGCCCCACCACAGGAGAGGTCCACCAGAAGAAACTGGTGGACCGAGACCTGTCGGGGTCGCGGTGCATGCAACAGCGAATCCTGTGACCCCGGCCTTAGGTCAGAAGGAGGGACACCGTGGGGTTTTAGCCAGTAAGAGTCTGGCACACCCCCCAGTCTTCCCCAGACGGGGGATAGTCCATGAGGATTTCCCCACGTGAGAAAAAAAAAATGGAATGTACATCTTATACATATTTACCATTTCAATGAAATTGTATATTTATTACCTATTATAAAAATAAATGTTAAAAATGAAATTATTCATAGTTAGTTAAAAACATATATCGAAAAATCTTCTGTACCTTGTTCGTTCCAATTAACCCCATGAATTTCAAATAGCCCTGTTTTACGGTAGTACTTTCATCATTAACACCTACCGCAAGATGATAAACATTGAATACATTCTTCGTTTTATAATTCTCTTCACAACTGTGTGTGGAAGCAAAATTTTATTCGTAGCTTCAAGAGTTCATTTCCGAATTTACAGGTGTTGCTATTAATTGATCTACAAGTTCGTTAGTCCTAAGTGTTTGCTATTATTTCGCGCTATTCCAACAGGGTCGAGGTCGTTTTTAACAATTTGTAAATTATTTCCGATTTTTAAAATGTTTGTATTTAATCTTCGTCTACTTCATCCTAACCTTACTGTGGTTCTTCCGGACATGTTTTAAGGATACTAATAACTGCTCTTGTTTTTTCTGTTTTTTCTTACCTATCTAGCTTTTGCCACTTTTAGTAAACACAGGGTCTGGAGGTGTGACGTTATCATTGTGCCAGAGAATGCTGCTACTATAATCTAAGTAATTATACCTAAGTAGCCTCTAAAAACCTTCAAGGGAATGAGTGAGATCATTAGCTCAAGTTTAAAGTTTTTATTTCAAACAGCCACAGTAGTCACATGAACTTAATGAGAGGTCAAGAATTCAATTGTACGGTTCTATAAAAATTATCTTATGAAGAAGAACTGGCAAGAAATTGAAAAATAAATACTCATATAAAATAAAATATGTACAATGTTTACTACTTCTATTTATGAGTGTATTAAAAGACCGTCCACGATACGTCCAATACGATACTTAAGCAGGTACCTTCGGAGCACTCTGGGCAGTCAGTGCCGCTACCAACCTTGCTGACTAATCTAATCTTTGGCTAATCTTTCCACCACAACATGAGCTATTCTCGAATAGCTCGTGCCGACACGAGAGAAGATTACTCCTATGGTATACAAATGTAAAATAAAGCATAATCTATCTACAATCTGGCACTGAAACAATATTGACATTGAAAACCATGCAGATGCATAAGGAATTATGCAACCTATTAGCAATTATGTTATAACAACCTTAAGGCTATCCCTGTTAATTCACTTCCTTGTCAACAACACGAAGTTCTGGATATTAAAACAACGCTATGACATAAAAAAAACTAATTTTTGCAAGCTATTAACTAAATTAAACGTGGTTAACTGTTTCTTACGTTGTAATGTAAATATTTAGTCTCTCCAGTCAAGGCTTCGTCTTCAGGCTTATAGTATATTCCATCCGGGAGGCTGGTCCCATCTCCCTCCACTTTTGTCAAGTTCAACACATTGTCTTTAGTCTTCACACCACGTATCAGGTCAATGAGCTCAATGCCTGGCACTTGGTATACAGCGGTTTCTTTAGCGACATTATATTGGACAAGAATAAACAGAGATACAAATAATACCCACTGCATCACTGATAGGTGGTGTCGCAAGGATAATATTAACACTAATGTTTTTTTAACATTTCATCCAGTTGTATTTATAGGGTTAGCATTATAAGTTGCTGTTTATTTTCCTAAGACCAGTTATAGTCCCATAGTTATTGAGGTAAAATATTTAATAGTGTGGTCCTTATTGCCTTTTGTATTCATAATCGGTAATGCTAAAAAGATTATTGAAGATTGTTTAACTACTAGTAGTGCGCAGGCAAAATGTATTATTAAAACCGGTTATCTATACCTAAATCTTTATTGTTTTTTTTGTTGGTACGTGTTTCCTGAGTGTATTTTTATGAATATGCTTTAACATTTAATAAAAGATTTTTCTACAAATTTATTTTTCTAAAATTTCTTTAGGACTGAACTATAGTCGTTTTTAACACTTCAACGGTATGTAGTTTTAATTATAGACTGCAAATTATATAAAAGAACGTAGGCTTAATTTGATCACTCACTTAGTGTTGAGTTCATGCAGGTACAACACTATTTTAATGAATGATGATACAATGATGAGAAATAAAAGGCAATAATTTGTATACGTTTATTATGTTGGTCATATAACAGAGTGGTTTGGCCGGTCACCGGGGAATCTCCATGATCAACATGCGAGACAAAGGCATCACGATCATGTTCATAGTGCCTACGTAGCGCATCTATTCAATAGGGCTATCAGCGAAGACATTTGTAAAAAAAAACGACTACATTAGTAAAAATGTGGCTTAGGTGATCAAACATTAGTAAAATAAGATATGATTTAAAAAAAATTAGGCCTGTTCAAAAGTTGGGATAAACAGTTGGAAGTTTTAGAAGTACAAGATTAATTTTGCAATATACCTATATATTAATTTTCTTTATTAGTGGTCGTAGGCCTTTTATATTGTTGACTTGTTGGTTTGTTACTTGTATATTACCTATGTTTAAATCTAGCGCGGTTTTATACATAAATATATCATATTATTAGTTTATGAATAAACTAGATTGAAAAATTAACATGAATACTAATTAGCCCCGCTGATTAGCATAAAGCAATTATGTTTCTTATTGGTAAACTAGTATCACCTATGTTAATTTCAAAAGCAACAACTATATTTTAATCAATATAGATGAAGGTCTACACCTGCCATGTTTAATTTTTAAGAATAAATTTTATTTTTACTGATCTCATTAATCTTAAGACGCAAAATAATGCTATAGCACCCCCCTTTTTTCGTCGGGAGTTAAAAATAAAGCTAGAAGTATTAAAAAACATATAAAAACACAAAATTGTTCTCATTAAACAAATCGCACCTTTAGAATTATAGAGACGTATTTCAAAATTTTAAGATTTTAAGTTTGATTCATAAAATGACGTTGAATGACCATCTTCATCGACTCTTATTAAAAGTGATGATATAAAATTAAAATCATAATGAATTTTATGAAAGTACAACCGAATAACCTCTGTTTTCTACAAAATTCATAAAAATACGAACCTTTATTCGACGTTTTCCAAAAACTATATTTTTTTAGATAGGTCTCTATAATTCTAATGGTGCGAAATCAGCTTAAAAAGGACGCGGCAGCCCTAAGAAGACAAACCAACAATAATAATACACTCATAACTACAAACCCTGTAATTTAATTTGTCAGATAAATAATACATTCGTTATGAAAAACATGAATTTACAACATTGCTGTAACTACTTTACAATGATTCGTGAATTATACATTAAGTATGAGAGGGAATTCCCAAAATGTTTCAACAAAACATTTTAATTTCTTTTGCTCATGATGTGGTATTAAATTTAATATGTAGTTGATGTTTCCTGAAATTGTCAATCATTTATTCATGGCTCGTACACAACGTACTCCGTCTGAAATAAAAACAAAACAGGTCAGTTAAATGGCTTATCAACAGGATTAATCTTTATCGATCACCAACGTCATCAACATCACAGCTGTCATCATCTCTCTGCCCTTATCCCACACTAGGTGGGGTCGGCACAACATGTATTTCTCTTCCATTCACCTCTATGAGTCGTCATCTCAGTACTCACTCCTTTCTTACCTATATTATCTTTCACACAATTCATCCATCTTTTCTTTGGTCTGTCTCTACGTATATATTCATTTACAACACTATATCTTATTAACTATAACACTTTTCTAACGACATGATTTTCTTCCCTCCGCATAACATGCCCATACCACGCTAACCTATTACGCCTCATCTTTTCAGTCACAGGCGCTACTTTCAAAGTTCCTCTGATATACTCATTCCTTATCTTATTCATTCTTGTCACTCCACACAATCCATCTAAACATTGGCATCTCCGCCGCACTCTCCTTTGATCCCTTCCCTTGGTGGCCCAGCACTCAGACCTGTACCTGAAGAAATGGGGATAAACAGTTTGCTTAGGCACTCTTTCTGAGATACTCAATTCGTCACCCAAACATTTTATTTCACTGTTCTATGTGAGACATGAGGTGGGCTGGGCACATTCATTTAGCTTGGCTAATATTGTCATTGGAACCTTTTCAACATTAAAAACAAGCATTGGTCATATCAAATAAAGGTTTTACTATCCATTGCGTTATTTGTAAGTAGTAAATCAATTAACAATCGTTCAAAAACGGCATTAGAATGTTATACGGAAGCGAATCTAGAGTAGATGGTCGCCACTGATGCATCTAAATAAGGAGATAATATCAGTTGTATAATAGATGCAAAGTTGATGCCATTCTCTAGATGCAAAACATAATATTATAACAGGTAGGTTCTATTTCATCATATAATGAAATTGTATCACGGATCTAAGAAAAATGTTTGAACAAACAAGAATTTTTAAACCAGGATTTTAGGCATGTTTTAGATGTAGATACTTAATGTGATGGTTCCTATAAGGGTGGCGTGTTTATATTGTGACCAAACCTTCCTTTAATAAACAAATACTTATAAACAAAAAACAAGATTTTAAGGGTTCGTGACATTGGGCATTTTCTAACTGATTTACCTTTTGGTACACTACTCTCATTCTTTAAGTTCATTAATGTTGAGTAATGAACACCTAAACATACAATTAATGTACATAGTTAACTTGAGATATCTTGAATAACAAGAACCACAAAACATGTTTTATGACTTTAAAGATGTTTTCCATACATTATTTTCCTTATTACATGCTGTGGAATCATGAAATTAAATATACCTGTGGGAAGGCTCAGAGTGAAATGTTCTTCCTAGCTATTTACCCAACTATGTTGGAGTGAGCTTCCAGTCTAACCAGATGCTGCTGAATACTAGTATTTTACACGGAGCGACTGCCATCAGACGTTCGCAACCAAGTAAATGGGCATTACCGATATTCTAAGGTTGGACCGGTTGTCAGACTTTCGGGCTTCTGACTGCCCCGTAACGACTGTCATAGGAATTCGTATGACATCCGGGATGGACTGTTTAAGGTGCTCTCCGAGGCACGGAGGGGTCCCGATGTGTATCGAATGATCACCCATCCACGGACTGACCGCGGCAAGCGCAGCTTAACGTTGCAAATCATATGATCCGCGCGGTTGTTTATTAGCCACGAGCCATTCAGAGTGAAATAAAAATCAATAATAATCATAACCAACCAACAATTAAAAAGGCCAAAAACAAAAAGCTTATCTAAAAGAACGTCTCTTCCTTATTTAAATATATCCACCTCTATCTTATATCTACTTCCATCCCTTTCTCTCCTATGCATTCATCGCTGTCATTCACTCTTACGTTTCGTTTCTCACATACCTTAAAAATCAAAATATTGCTATCTAGCTGCATCTAGACATACTGAAAGCTAGCCTTACCATGCTGGAAAAAGTTTAGGATGTAGAGTAAAAGGTTCGTCAGTTTTCACATTCATTCCTTTCCCACATCGCGGGCACATGTTAGTTTTACAAACTGTTGCACGGAACAGACCAGTGCATGGAAAATTATGTTTAATTATTTAGTAGCAACGATCAAAAAGTGCCTTTTGCCTCCATATGACGTAGTAGTGCCATGTAATGTCTTTGAATTGATATAAGGAGTTTTGTTGTAAAAACCATGACATCAATCAAATCGATGATTATATAAATTGACATTACTTGTGTCTGTGACCATGTCACCATTATCATGACAAAAAATACATGTATTTTTATTGCTATAATGTAGCACATGATGTAGTAGGTAAAATAGTTCGTTTCTTACACTGTACACGCAAAAATAGACCTTAAGATACATAACATTTTCATTCCCCTACTGTACTGTACTACGAAATAAGTTATGCGTCTCGGCAATCTTCGTGTTTCCGAATTTGTACGAATTATGCGACCAATTAAGTGATCCAACCGGAATTAATCTAAAGAGCACGAAGCCAGAGTTGTACAATTCTTATGTATAAAGACACACAAAGGAAGATTGGCCGGGTTACATTATGCCGTATCTACAATTAGATTTCATTTCAAAGGTTGCAACAAAATCTTTCTGTGATGATAGTTTAATACCGATGTTTCAATCGGCCATCAACTTTTATCGGAAGAATAGAAGAATAAACACTTTGACAGCTATTAATAGAAAATCTATCAAAACGTCTTTATTCCTCTGATAAAAGTTATCTGACGATTGAAAAATCGGCTCTAAAAATAATAAAGTTTCAGTCTATTCACTCTAAAAAAGGGTTACTTGTCGTCTAGTATGGAGACCAACCCCTTATTTCCCGTGAGTGCCGAAAAGCGCGAGGGATTATGATAGGAGAATGAGCGCTACAATATTCTTTTCATAAGTACTGCGACCACCAAGGTCCATTTGCCAAGGTCGGTGATTCTGGGAATTTCCCTCGCGACCTTTCATCGCAGGGGTCTAGAACACCCATGCTCAGCAGTGGACTTTATGGGCTGATATGATGATGATGATGACCAGATAGTTATTTATTATTCTCATGGTAATGCGCAATATTCTCCCTTTCGGGAGTAGATTACTAAGTACTTGTTTCTATTTACGTCGGTTTATCATTAAAGTTCATTCTATAAACATAATAGGTAATTATGATATTATTCAACCGTGTTCACAACATTTCTCAATAGGATGACAAATAATAATTATAATCTTTTAATTAAGTATTGTGTTTTTACTTTAAAATAGGTAATGTTTAGACGTACGATGATTAATTCAATCTTCACGACTCAGGTGAAGGTTGTTTAAACGAAATCTGTTTTAATTGTAATTTATTATAATAAAAAAAACTGTATTACTAATAATTTTGCATGCCGTCGCTTCATCAACTAAAGATGATGTAGGTCACGGTATTCTTATAACTGCTAGTCCATTTTTTGGCAAATAAATATTTCTAATTCAAAAATAAATATTTTTCACTGGCAAACAAAATATGTCACATAGTGTACCTACCTACCTACAGTAAATTTCTACTATGATGATGACACTAAATAATAAGCAGGCGATGCCACGAGCGCAGTCAGTTCAAAATAAATGGTTTTATGAAATTGAAGAACGAGAATACGACTAAAGGTAGTAATAATAGCTTAATAGGTACCTTAGGTGGAAGCAGATCTGTAGATGGCACACCGAATTCTTGGGTAGATAGTACGGGTTTCACACTCGTAGGTAATATATTAAACGCATTTGTTGCAGGATACGGGGCCGTTGAACTGGGTACTGGAAACCGCGGGAGGACCGGAGTAGGCCTTACGACATTAACAGTCTGTACCGGCGCCGGCGCAGGCACATTGGGCAAAGGAAACACTCTCCAACCATTTACAGAACACACAACAACAGACAAAACTAATACCAAAAAATAATTTCTCAACATTTTTTAAATATTTTCGGTAGCTAACACGAAATGACTGGTCGACCGTTAAAACTGGAATGGATGTCGTGTTTTTAATTTATAGATAGGTATTTTGGCACTTCACTGAAGTGTTGAATTAACATAAATTCTTAGGTAAGAGTCGCTCACCCTGAAACGAGATCGTTTGACCAGAGACTTACGCCTACGCACTCAAGATGATCCGTGGAAGACGTGTTCATTATGATTTATTCCTAAACACTCGAAATAAAACCAAGTGAAAGGAGATGTTTCATTTTCGGCCATAAGATGTACATTTATCGAAAAAGGGGAAAAAAATCCAAGAATTGAGGAAAAATATTCTTTCGTGGATTTAAACCTGATTTGATGTGCACAAAATATAATAAGTTTTCAATTATTGCCATATTCTATTCAACATGGCGTCCTATAGTATGCATAGCCTGCTTTCGTTCTGAAATCATTTCAAATCAAAACATAATTCACGTAGAGGTTAAATATGAAAGGTATGTGTTCTTGTACAATTAATAATAATTATTATTCTCTTAGCCATCTTTTTCGACTAATTCTAAGCTAGTGTGACGATTTCAGCGTTAGAAAAATATTTATTCTTCTTTTTTGACGTGTACTTCTGAACGGATAATTCAAAATGTCAGGTCACAGTCAGTCAGTAATTAACAAATATCAATTTCTAGGTTAGGTAAACGTCATCTTTACAACCTCTCACGGCTGTCATAACTCTCACGACCCCTCTACCCTTTGTTGGTGACAACATAAATGTTGTTGCTGTTAAGGTTGAGGGTATAAATGTTTTTTCGTTTTATATTGCACACCCACATATTGATAATCTTGTTATAATTAAAAACTTAGTAAGTAATTTAAAGGGCCCCTTACTTGTTATGGGCGATTTTAATTGCCATCACTATCGTTGGGGATCCGAAACATGCGATAATGTTGGCATAGGGCTAGTGGATACATTAGATGATCTTAACCTATGTATAATTAATGATGGCAGTGTCACACGTAGGTCTTCATTGGGGCAGAATAATAGTTGTGTCGACCTGACATTCTGTTCATCTAATGTTGCTAGCCTTTTTATTTGGAGTCGTTTGAATATGACTTATGGGAGTGATCACTTTCCCATCATGGTTAAAATTCCTTCTAAAAACCTTCCTGATAAGACCTCCCCTCCCTTGTTAAAATACCGACTAAACTCGGCGGATTGGGATCTTTATTCCAAAATTTTGGACTTACGTATATCTTCTCTTCCATCTATAAATTCTGTGAATGCTGTGGAATGTTTCTCGTCCTTTTCTAGCACCATATCCTCTACAGCTGATGATTGCTTCCCTTCCAAAACATTGCCAACAGGCAAGATTCCTTCTCCACCATGGTGGGATAGGGAATGCACTACCATGATCAGGGTCAGGTATGAGGCTGAAAAGACTTTTAACCTCGACATGAACCTGGACAACCTGATTGCCTTCAAGCAGGTATTGGCTAAGTCCAGGAAATTATTCAGAAAAAAGAAAAGAGAGGGCTGGCAGGCATTCTGCAGTTCGTTGAGTCCATCCACTCCAGCGTCGGTGGTGTGGGGTAGGGTAAAGAGCTTTAGAAGTAGCTTGAAACCATGTTCCGTGAACGTTTTGCCGGAGGATGTAGCTTATAATTTTTTCACAAAAGTTGCCCCGGTATATGTTCCTGGTATGGAGGAGGATCTAGGTGTCAGCTCCCATATAGCAAGTGACGATCCTTTAGATATGCCATTTACGCTAGAGGAACACAAAACGGTCCTTACCTACGTTAGGGATTCTGCACCTGGTGTGGATGGATTCCCCTACTCTTTTATTGCTAAAGCGGGTGTAAAATGTCACCAATATTACTTGGACTTGGTCAATTTCTGTTTCTCCTCTGGTTACATTCCTCCATCGTGGAAGGTTCAAGTGGTTATCCCTTTGTTAAAACCGGGAAAAGACCCTGGGGATCATTGTTCTTATAGGCCAATTGCTCTATCGTCCATACTTACTAAACTTTTAGAACATCTTATTAAAAATCGTCTAGAATGGTTAGTTGAAAACAGGAGGCTGCTTCCGGCGACTCAATTCGGCTTTAGAAAAGGCTTGGGTACAACTGATAGTGTGGGTATCCTCACATCAGATATCCGGCTGGCCCTTAGTAGGGATGAGTCGGTGGTTGCCGTTTTCCTGGACATATCAGCTGCTTATGATTCTGTCCTCCTCCCAGTTCTCAGGCAGAAGCTGCAGAAGCTGAGAATCCCGGTAAGGATCATTCAGATTATTTGCAGTATTCTTTCAAGCCGCTCTCTGCAGCTAAGAGTTCCAGGGGAAGACCCGGAACAGAGGATGGCTTGGAGGGGACTTCCTCAGGGATCTGTGATTAGTCCCCTTTTATATAACATATACACTTTTGACCTTTCTTCTTGGCTAAATTATAATTGTAAATTACTTCAGTATGCTGACGATATTGCATTATTGGTCTCTGGCAGTTCTATCCAGGATGCCGCTCTGTCTATGAATGTCTCTTTGTCCTCATTATACCATTGGCTTCTTGATCACGGGTTAGCTTTGAGCGCTCCAAAAAGTACTGCAGTCATTTTTACCCGCAGACGTCGTATCCCCCAAACTGATATTAATATCGATGGTCAAGCTATTGCAATTAAAGAAAAGGCTAGGTTTCTGGGCGTTACACTAGATGCTAAATTATCGGGAGTTGATCACATCAATAGCACAGTTAAAAAATGTGAGCGCTCTGTGTCAGTCCTTAAGGCTTTGTCTGTTGTCTGGTGGGGTGCCCATCCATACACTTTGAAATTGCTGTACAATGCATTGGTTAGAAGTGTGATGGACTATTGCTGCTTCTTAATGGAACCTTGCAATAAAGAAGCGCTTCACAAGTTAGACTCCATTCAGGCCAAATGCCTGAGGATTATAATTGGTGCGATGAAATCCTCTCCCATAAATGCCCTTCAGGTCGAATGTGCAGAACTACCCCTTAGCCTTCGAAGACAATATTTAGCTGATCGTTTCTTGTCAAAAGTTTTCTCCCTTTCGTCCCATCCTTTACTTCCCATTTTAGAGGAAATTCACCTTTCTTTCAACACCTCTTCATATTGGAATAATAAATTGGTTCTCCCATTGATGAATAGGTACAGGGAGCTTAAAAACCTCTCCTCACCTGTTTGTCAATATCCCATTCTACCTGTATTTTCCTCTGCATACGAGGTGGTCCATTTTAAGCCAAAAGTTGTTTTGGGACTTGGTATTACCAGTAGATCCCGGGACGTAAAAGGCGATTTTGTTCGGGCCATTGAGAAATACTGGAGGGGCTGGAATTTATTTTTCACAGATGCATCTAAATTGTCACCAACGGGATGCACGGGAGTTGCAACATACTTCCAGAATTCCAGAATCGCTCTATTATTTCAATGTCCACCCGAGGTTTCTGTTTTTACTGGTGAATGTATTGGCATTTTAGAAGCTATAAATTTCATTAAGACGCATAATATTAAACATTCTGTTATTTTTTCGGATTCACGGAGTAGTATCCAGGCATTAGGTCAAAATCAAATGAAATCTAAAATCCACAGCAAAATTATTATGGATATTAAAAATTTACTGTACACTTGTTTTAAAAATGATTGCAATATTGAAATAGCTTGGGTTCCCAGTCACTCGGGTATAGGAGGCAATGAGTGTGCCGATTTACTGGCTAAGTTTGCTACCACTAACCTTGCTGATCAGAAACACTATGTTGTACATAGTTACGACTTACGGGCGGACACCAAACTTAAGTTGTATAACTCGTGGTCAACAGCGTGGCAGGTTAGTTCGAAACTTAAGGGGGCCTATTACGCCAGTATACAAAATGACATCCAGCGGAAACCTTGGTTTTTTAAATGTACTAAATTGGCAAAAAAAAACTGTTTCATCCCTGTGTAGACTTAGACTCGGTCACTGTTGCAGTCCAGTGTTTTTGAGTAAGATCCACGTTCGCGACAATTCCTTGTGTGAATGTGGTCTCGATGAGGGCACTCTGGACCATATATTTTTTTCATGTCCCGACAAATTCCCAGTCCTTTGACTTGTATCGTATGCTTCCCAAAATTAAAATCCCCCTTCCTACTAATTTTCGTTCCCTTCTGACCCACTTTTCCCCTAACCTAATTAAAATTTTATCAAAATTTTTAAATGATAATAATATTAAGGTGTAGTGGTGTTGTGGTGTGTAATAAGTTTTTATATATTTTGGTGCTGTCTCAATTCAGTAGATATAGAAAAAGTTGAAAAAAAAAATCTTCGTTTAAATACTATAACAACAAATTGTTTTGTCCTTTCAGCCACTAACATAATTCTATCAAAAATCGAAAGTTCGACGGTCGCCTGGTCTGCAGCCTGTCACTACATAACGCTGGCAGAATAGTCGTCATCGGCTCAGTTGCCATAAACCAAAAAAAAAAAAACTCACGACAAACGTCAAACATTTTTAATTTTTATTTTGTGCATAAAAAACATTTGATATGATGAAAAAAATGTTACTGTAAGCTATTCAGGGTTCAGTTTCCCAGCTTTTCTAAAAGGTACTCCTTATGGCCGGAGTCCCATACAAAAATTAAACATCTCCTTTATTTTAAAGAAAATTCAATAACAAAATTCGTAAAACAAAAATAGATAATTCATGTTCATCCATTAGATATCCAGCAATTATTCCTTGAATTGAAGTACCTTTACAATAAAACCTAAAAATAGTGAAAGTGCAATAGTCTAACCGCGAAAGTGTAAATAAAAATGACCTCAATTTTTGACCTTACCGTGCAGTGGCGCCGTCTATCTGGCTCTTCGTAGTCCTCACTATCTTCCGACGAAGTAACGGAAACAACGAGACTTATACTGATTAATAATATTAAAATAAACAGAGACATTTTCAACGATCATTAAACTACGCAACTGTGTAGCTATCACTGTATGAGCTCCCCCAGAACATAACTTGCTTATTTATCAAAGCAAGATAAGAATATAGAAGAATATAATTGCTATATATTTATATTATAAATATACTTTATGTTTGCATCAAATACTATTGAATGTCTGGTTTTCATCAACAAATAATTATATTATTCAGTTTAGCGACCTCACGAAAACTGCCGTGTTCGTAACTTGCAAACTCGTACTAGGGTACAGATCATGCTCTTTTTTTTCTCGTCGGAAAATCAAAAACCAAAAATATTTCACACAACTTTAACATTTACTAAAAAACATAAAAAAAACAAAAAAAACGAAATGTATAGTTTTTAGTAGTACGTCCACCCAGAACAAATTACGGAAGGAAAGTTGAATATGAAGGTGTTAAAATGTACAGTAAGTTACCGATAATACCGACGAATATAAAAGAAGCAAAAAGTATGTCTAGTTTAAAAATAAACTAAAAACATATAATATAATGAATAAATATATTTCTTTTCCTTAAATAAGACAGATACAACAATTACCTACATTGCTATATACAGGGTGTAAACGAAATCATGTAATCAAACCTTCAAATCCTTCAAACCTCGTGATGTACTGCTGACAGATTAAACCTGGACGGCTACTTTTGGATTTAATAAAACATTTTTTACAAGAAGTAAACATGTGTTCTTAACGTGAGGCATTTTAGAGCCCCGAGTGAATTGCGCGGCTATCGCTCGCCCTGCGGTCATTTAACTCGGGGCGCTAAAATGCCTCACGTTAAGAATACATGCTTACTTCTTATAATTTTTTAAAATTAAATTTATTCGTATCCCTTTCAGGGTTAATCTATGTCAGCAGTACATTACGAGATTTGAAGGCATTAGGTACATGATTTTGTTTACACCCTGTATGCAAGGTTAGTCGGAAAGGGGGTACTAAGCCGAAAGGGTGTTAAAGTAACTATAATAAGGGATAACTTTTGTTCTAGAATTTTCCCCAAAACTCAATAGTTTAAGAGAAATAGCTTTTCAAAGATTTCTTAAAAAATATGCTAAAATTTATCTGTCCATAGTTATGATCATCTGTGTTTACTATTTAGGTCATATTATTAAGGGTCACGAATTAGAAACTTAATTTTCTGCATTCATAACTATAAAGCAGATATGATTTAAAAAAAAAACTAAAATAACAATGTTTTTGAATGCAGATAAAAATTATCGAATTTTGAAATTTGAAATTTTAACACTTGCTTTTAAATAGTCATCAGTGATACTTTAAATGGCCCGCGGCTTAGTACCCCCTTTCCGACTAACCTTGTATAAAAAAACCCTTACAATAAATACATTTAAAAAAATGTATATACATATATTGTGCATGTTGTATTACAGCAATGTGGATGCATAAAAAAAACTTTCAATCATTATCAGTGCGTTGGATGCCACATCTAGTTGCATTTCTTACTTCTGAATCCGTGTTTCCCCGGTTGGTGACACTTGTTTTTATAATTCTACTCACTGTTTTGTTCTATATAAATTACCTAACTTTTACGTAGTATCTGTAAGTACGCTCATTATAAGTTTATTTTGTTTACATTGTTTCTCTGTAAGTGAATTATTGTTAATTCTTGTGAGCAAATAAAGATCTTAAATCATAAACCAGACGAATAATTGGTAGGTTTAATTAATACATTACATCACGCCTGTATTCCCCGAAGGGTAGGCAAGAGGTGTATAGTAGCATCCGCAATTAGCCGTTATGTTTAAGTCCCATATGATAGGGAGCGAGCCTATTGCCATCAACCGGGCACAAATTCAAACTCCGGGCTGTTACTGAGGAATTCCACAAGGAAAAACCCAATAACACTTTGCCCGACCTGGGGATCGAACCCAGGACCTCACGATCAGCAGTCGCGCTTGCCACCACTAGCCAACGAGGCAATTAAATTAATATGTATAAATATAATTATGTTCTGCCTAGCCTTTTCCCAACTATGTTAGAGTCAGCTTCCAGTCTAACCAGATGCGGCTAAATATCAATATTTTACACGGAGGGACTGCAAACAGACATCCGCAACTCAGTTACTGGGCAACGCCGATACCCTAAGGTTAGACCGGTGGTCAGACTGTCGGGCTTCTGGCTACCCGTAACGACTGTCATAGGTATTCGTATGGCACCCGGGACCGACGGTTTAACGTGCTCTCCGAGGCACAGTAGGGTCGCGATGTGTAAAGAACGGTCACCTTCCACGGAATGACCGCGGCAAGCGCAGCTTAACCTTGCGAATCGTATGATCCGCGCGGTTCTAAATTAGCCACGAGCCCCTCTCGAGGAATATAATTGCAATATATTGATATACTCATATTTATATTACAAATATATTTTATGTTTGCATCAAATATTATTGAATGTCTTTGGTTTTCATCAACAAATAATTATATTAAGCCGGGTAACACGCAATGAAAGAATTTGCCATTCAGATTGTCACAATGTATCATGCAATGTAACAGAATTCCCATAGTGTGGACGCCTTGCATACTACGCGTGCGCACTACGTACCTTTCATGTTACATTGCATGTAACGTTACAGCAGTCTGTCCCGCCTTTATACAGTTTAGCGAGCTTATGAAAACTGCCGTGTTCGTAACTTGCAAACTCGTACTAGGGTACAGATCATAAATACACTCGGGAGCAATGAATCCGGGTCACCTACAAAAACCTTAATATATCTGAAAACATTGTTTAACATTTTAACATTGTTTTATTTATATTGGTGACCTGGATCCATTGCTCCCAAGTGTATGTACCTAAAACAAAGGTTTTGTTACTTACTTATTCAACATTAGCACGGAAGTATTTCAGCAAGTTTGACGCGGTCATCATATTATAATGAATTTGAGGATTGAAAGCTGTTGCTTGCTGCTTATTGCTGGATTTCGGTATGTTTAACTCACTACCGGTAACGATACATAATATTCCAACTATTAATAAGTAAATAAAAGTAATCTTCATGATTCTCGTAATTAAATTGTAAAACGCGGGAACTGTATAACTAGTGTTTCAATGAAATAGACAGTTCCCAGGTTTACTTTACTATTTATAACAGAGATAAATGGGGACCTTTGAAACCAGCACAGCTTATATACATAAATAGAAATTTTAATACGCAGTTTAATATAATTAAACTAATTAAGCCAGACGAATAATCGCTGGGTTAAATAATATAAATACATAAGCTCACGCCTTTTTCCCAAGGGAGTAGGCAAAAACTATAGAACGCCACATGCTACGATCCTTACATATGCCTTCCTATAATAATATGTAAATATAAAACGTGTAATAAATAAATATGTTATTGGAAAGGTGATACTCAGCGGCGGGCAATTTAAAGTATTAGTGATAAGTGTTTTACAGCAAGTGTTAAAAATTAAAAAAAGATATTTTTCAATAACATAAAAAAATTGATACCTATTTATTTTTTAAAACCGACAATACCTACTAATCCGTGACTCCAAATATGACTTTAATGTAAACACAGCTGATGATAGACAGATTTTAGCGTGTTTTATATGAAATCTTAAACAGCTGTTTCTCTATTATACGATACTACGTTCGGGGGCACAGCTAGACAAGATGACAATTCCGAATTTCTGATAGCCAGAGAACAGAAACGTCAATGAAGAGTTTCGGAATGACATGATTCTGATGTAGTTTATTGACGTTATCGTGATCCAGGTAACCATTTCCTCCACATTTTTGGGCGCCACTACTAAAGGGTGGACAAGACAAGAGATTACAAAAGTTTGGGTTTCGGTTTCGTTTTAGGCCGAATCTAAATATTACAGGCGTATGAGACTCTTAAACTTTGTGGATGAACGAGGTATGGTGTTCCTTCAACGAAAAGGGAGGATACTCCAACCAGATGGGTCTTACGCCCGGTGGGCTACTGTCTAACGGTTGATGTTGGTAAGTTATATATACAAGGTTAGTCGGAAAGGGGGTACTAAACCGAAAGGGTGTTAAAGTACCTATAATAAGGGATAACTTTTGTCCTACAACTTTCCCCAAAACTCGATAGTTTAAGAGAAATAGCTTTTCAAAGATTTCGTTAAAAATATGCTAAAATCTATCTGTTCATAGCTATGATCAGCTGTTTACTATTTAGGTCATATTTGGGATCACGGATTAGAAACTTAACATTCTGAATTCATAACTAAAGCAGGTATGTTTTTTTTTGAAAAAACTAAAAAAAATTTTTTCATGCAAATAAAAATGATCGAATTTTGAAATTTTAACACTTGCTTTAAAATAGTCATCAGTGATACTTTTAAGTGGCCCGCGGCTTAGTATCCCCTTTCCGAATAACCTTGTATATACTATCTGCGTGTCAAATCTTGATACCGCAATGCTAGATTCTGTGACGTCATTTTTGAGAGTTGTCATTATTGTCGCTGTAGTCTGCTAGCAGCTAGACGATCATCGTGCTGCGTAGTTTGCATGTGGCGTGGAAGATGCCGCCACAACTTTGTCTCTGGGTTGGCAACGTATCAACAATCCTCTTGGTGGTAACCACTTACCATTAGATGCCGTCAGCTTGTTTCCCAAGCCATTGTAAACTGTTCCCATACCCCACAAACCAGAACACAGCATTGCTACTCTGAGGCCAAAAAAGGGGTAGTACCTCCCCGGAAAAACTAAGAGCTCTACCTACTACTAATCCTTATAATAAAACAAAGTAGAGTTAGATAGTTAGTAGAGGCTCGTGGCTAATTACCAACCGCGCGGATCATACGATTTGTGAGGTTAAGCTGCGCTTGCCGCGGTCAGTATGTGGATGGGTGACCATTTGTTACACATCGAGACCCCTCCGTGCCTCGGAGAGCACGTTAAACAGTCGGTCCCGGGTGTCATACGAATACCTACGACAGTCGTTACGAGAAGTCAGACGTCCGAAAAGTCTGACAACTGGTCTAACCTTAGAATATCGGCATTGCTCTGTAACTGGGTTACGGAGGTCTGATGGCAGTCGCTCTATGTAAAATACTGGTATTCAGCCGCATCTGGTTAATCTGGAAGATGACCAAAATATAAATGGGAAAAAACTAGGCAGAAGATTTCCCTGCAAGATTTACATAAAGTAAATAGTAGTTGGACTGAGGCGCTAGTGACGTATTTTGTACCTATTTTAGTATTCAGTCTACGCAGTTCCATTTTAAGAATCATTTATAATCAGAAGGTTTGGGCAGAGACGAACGTGAGTCATTGGTATATCCTGATTGCAAACAATGATCAGTTTGTATGACAAACCTTTGCTTTGTTTGTAGTCAAATTACGTAATGTTGCATGCAAGTATTTGTGATCATTTAAAATCAATGAGATATTTGGAAAATCCTTTTTTCTTTTGATTACATAAATTTATTATGAGGGTCTTTTTGTATATATTTTTTTAAATTATTGAATGGTTCTCTTGACTTCGATCTCGCCTGATGGAAAGCGATGGATGAGGTTTACGATGGCATGATCATACCTAATCACTTTTACTTTGAAGGTTAACGAGTTATAGGTAGTAGGAAACACAGACGCAGGCAAGGAATTCCACAAATACCTAATACTTAGGGAAAGATGCAATGATATGCCTCGTTGGTGTAGTGGTGGCAAGCGCGACTGCTGACAGTGAGATCTTGGGTTCGATTCCCAGGTCGGGAAAAGTGTTATTGGGTTTTCCGTGTGCAATTCCTCAGTAGCAGCCCAGAGTTTGGATTTGTGCCCGCTTGATGGCAATAGGCTCGTCCCCTATTACATGGGACTTAAACATAACGGCGAAATGAGGGTGTTACTATACATCCCTACCCAACCCTTCGGGGAATACAGGCGTGATGTTATATTATGTAGGTACATAAAAGTTTTGTAGCTTGTTTTTTTTGTCTGCTGAATCACAAATAACCTACAATGTAATTAGTGTTCAAATTATTACAATGTTTGCTTTATCGCTTATGCAATTTAATAATTCGATTTATCCGTAAAAGGTAGTTTCAGCAATCACGGAAGAAGGATGTTTTCGGCGAACCAATTCTTTCGACAAATAAACGAGAATTTCGTAGAAGCGATCATCGATCAAGTGTTTTTGCTGTTTCGTCGTACTATACGTTGTTTGGCTGCTCACGCCTTGTTACGCTCATCTATACTATTTACTATTATTATCTTTATATATATATATAATTCGACCGTACGTGTGTATGTCACTGAACTCCTCCTAAACGGCTGGACCGATTTGAATGATTTTTTTGTATGCGTTTGGGTGGCGCCCTGGATGGTTTAGATTCACAATTGGACCCGGTAGGTGGCGCTACTTTTCCGAGCAGGACGACGTCTGCTGGGTCCGCTAGTTTATTATAATATTATAAAGAGGAAAGATTTGTATTTTTGTATCTAACGAATAAACTTAAAAGCTACTGGACCGATTTCAAAAATTATTTTGCCGTTAGAAAGCTACAGTATCACGGAGTAACACAGGCTACGGGCGGAGCCGTGAGGACACAGAAAGTCCTTATTAAACTGAGCCGCCAAATGTAAATTAAAAAAAAAACTATGTGCTTTTACGTGAAATTATAATAACAATAATTAAAAGGCGTTAGTCGTTACAACCAATGGTTAAGGTTAAGCTGAATTTGCCACGGTCAGTCCGTGGATGGGTGACCATTTGTTACATGTCGAGTACCCTCCGTGCATCGCACGTCCCGGGTGTCATAAGAATACATATGACAGTAGTAACGGGTAGTCAGAAGCCCGCCAGTCTGACAACCGGTCTAACCTTAGTGTATCGGCATTGCCCAGTTACTGGGTTGCGGAGGACTGATGGCAGTCACTCGGTGTAAGATACTGGTATTCAGCCGCATCTGGTTAGACTGGAAGCTGACCCCAAGATAATTGGGAAAAGGCTAGGAAGGAAGGAAGTTGTTACAGCCAATGGTCTAATAGCCAAGAGCCTCGACTAACATCTGAAGAGGCTTTCGTTAGCCAGCTGGATTAAGGGCTTGATACACAAGGCTATTCTTGAACACGGCTCGTATTTTTAGGAATTTGCTCTCTCTAAAGCCCTGATCTCCGGTAGCTTAGACCCTCTTCCCGACGCCGGTGTGAGCTACTATTTTTTTAAATGTACCTACCTATAGTTTACCTTGCGGAGTAGTTCGTAGGATTAAAATGATTTGTAGTATACCTATATATACTGTGGATGCACATTTACGTTATTTTTTGTAATGTTTATTTTTTAACTAATATAAAGTGTGTAACTGTTGTTCATCCCTAATAAATAAATAGTGTTTTTTTATAGCATAAAAAACACAGCACATCACGCCTTGGACTCCTCGAACGGTTCGGCAGAGTTGTCTCAAGTACATACTCGTTTCGCCAGTTAAGTTTAAGTCCTATGTAATAGGGGGCGAGCCTATTGCCATTAACCGGGCACAATTCCAGACCCGGGGCTGCTACTGAGAAATTCCTAATGGAAAAACCCAATGACACTACCCAACCTGGGGATCAAACCCTGGACCCTATGCTCAGCAGTCGCACTTGCGACCAATAGACTAACAAGGCAGTTTTGTTTTTATAGAATATACATATTTAAAAATATAATTTATACATATTTGTTATGAATAAATGAGAATAATAATTAAAAGGCCCCATTACTACATAAATACTAAGATAATTAGTGATAATTACCATATAAAATTAGTTTTGGGCTGTAGAACTTGTTTTACATTATAATAATTATTAATTAATATTTATTAAAAATATTACCTATTTATTTATAAAAAATTGTACAAATTGTGACTCTTTTAAACTCCAAAACCATGAAGAAGTTTTAACAAGAGTAACATAACATCACACCTGTATTACCCGAAGGGTTGAGCAGAGGTGTATAGTAATACCCTCATTTCGCCGTTATGTTTCAAGTCCCATGTAATAGGGGGCGAGCCTATCGCCATCAACCGGGCACAATTCCGGACTCCGGGCTGCCACTGAGGAATTTCACACAGAAAAACCTAATAACACTTTGCCCGACCTGGGGATCAAACCCAGGACCTCACCGATCAGCAGTCGCGGTTGCCACCACTAGACCAACGAGGCAGTCAAAAAGCTTTTTGTTCTGTTAACTTTTATTTCCGATAACTCTGCGAGTGAATGTCTTTGTGTCTAAGGCAGGGATGCATAGACTTATAAAGAACTAGCGGCCCGTCCCGGCTTCTCACGGGTGGACATTTTCCCCGTTTTTGCAACTTTTTTCATTTATGCTCCACTCCTATTGGTCGTAGCGTGATGTAATATAACCTATAACCTTCCTCGATAAATGGACTATCCAACACTAAAATAATTTTTCAATTCCAACCAGCAGTTCCTGAGATTAGCGCGTTCAAACAAACAAACAAACTCTTCAGCTTTATAATATTAGTATAGATAAGGGCCACTTGAGCACATTATGAGTCAAAGGCGGGCCGCTACAAAGAAAAATAGATAAACGTTTTAAAAGAATTTAATTAGGTACCTTCTTTGTATAACTTACAATATTTAATTTGATTTGGCAACATTGATTTTATAATTTTCTTTTATTTTTCACATTATTTTCAATTTGTTGTCTGGCCGCTGGCATATCGACAGCGACCGCGGTCTGTGCATCGCTGGTCTAAGGTATGCACTCATATTTCTGAAGTAATTTTTTATCGATTGGTAATTAAGATTAATCAGCAAAATCTGTGACTAGGCGGTAGCACAACCATGAGACATTATAAAATTCTAATTAATTTTCCACATAAGCGTGTAATAATCATCACAAATGACCGCTTAAATAAACGGTCAAATTGATAATTGTTGTTATTACCCCTCGTTTACACTTTGGTATAAAACTTGTATTCTACAGGTACTTCATCATCATTTCCCTGCCCTTATCCCACAATAGGTGGGGTCGGCACAACATGTATTTCTCTTCCATTCTCCTCTATCAGTCATCATCTCAGTACTCACTCCTTTCTTACCCGTATCATCCTTCACACAATTCATCCATATTTTCTTTGGCCTACCTCTACTTATACATCTATCCACATTCATATTTAACACTCGTTGGTATTTATTTATCCTACATGTACTCATCAGTCATATTATTAAAAAAAAATTGCTTACTTATACATACTTTAAGTACCGTAGCTAATATGTATGTAGATCTTAAAACCACTTGTTTTAAATATTTTATACATATTCATTACGTGTTAAAACAAGCATCTTTAAGAACTTTACACATTTTGTTTATAACTTGTCTCACAATTTGTTTTGGGTGTGAAAACGGGGTTAAGATTATAGTATATTATTTGACTTCTCTTCATAAAGATTGTTAACTAAAGAAATAAAAAAATAAACCCTTCCTGCGGGACAGGCCTAGCTCAGTGCTTGCGGTGCATGCAATAGCGAATCCCGTGACCCCAGCCTAAGGTCAGAAGGAGGGACAACGTTGGTTTTTAGCCGGTAAGAGTCCGGCAAACCCCCTCGCCTTCCCCGGGCGAGGGACACCCATGAGGATTTTCCAACGACAAAAAAAAGGCCTAGCCCAGTGCAGGAAGTCTTTAGTAATAATTTGCAACATGTTCTCATCTATAGGAAAAAGTTAAGTTATTTTATATTTTTAAGCATTAATAACATGTTACCTTTTTCACAATAAAGAACATTATTATTATTATAAAAGCAGGGAGGAAACTGTGGCCCATCCTTTTGACGATAGCCCTTAGTTAGCATTTACGACACCCACAGGTTGGAAAGGGGACACCTAATCTTTGCCGGCAACCAAACGGATCAATATTTTCGTATTACAAAAGAAAAAATAAGGAGTCAGTCTTCAGAGTCAACGAGCGGAACGTACTTGCCTCGTACATATAAGGATATGAAACAAAAAGTCTATCTGATATTTTTAGCCAAGGCGGGCGGGACCGGTTTGATGGTCCTTGAACATGTGAGATACATCTTCAACGTGTACCTGTTTTTGTTTATATGTAGGTACTATTTATAAAGGTACATAACAGATTTATAACTTGGATATACTTAAGTAACAAAGAAATCTATTGTGGAAGCCGACAGAATCGTTTGTTCCGCTTGAAGATCTGTTAATTACAATTTTAGAAGAGTAGAATTATTCCTACATTGATATCAATGTTATTGGATTTTTCCATTGGGAATTTCTTAGTAGCAGCCTGTATTTGTACTCGGTTAATGACAATAGGCTCGCCCCCTATTATATGGGACTTAAACGTATCTGTCTAAACGAAGGTGTACTTAAAACGCCTCTGCCGGACACTTTCAATACTCAATATTTATTTGCGTATTCCACAATGTTACTTACGTGGTAGTAAAACTTAGAAAATTATGTATTATGTTACAATTGTGGACCCTGTTGGGCACAGCAAAGTAGAAGAGAGGAGGATCATTATTAAATTAGATAAAATTTTAAAAGAAATAAAAAGTTTAGTTATGATTTTTTTTGTTTGCTATGTTGGTAGATGGGCCATTCTTCGAAAAATATTAACAAAAATTGAGAACGTCATTAGCATCATCCCAAAGTTAAGAATGCAGATGTTTAATACTATAATTATGATAATGAAAACTGAAACTATACCGCTGCCGACAAGAATAAAAACAATCTGACAATACTATAACGTTAACAACCCGAGAGAAGAATGATTT
Source organism: Amphipyra berbera (assembly GCA_910594945.2). Lineage (NCBI taxonomy): Eukaryota > Metazoa > Arthropoda > Insecta > Lepidoptera > Noctuidae > Amphipyra > Amphipyra berbera. Next base: position 6,936,878 of record OU343122.1, on the reverse strand, counting down.
GTTAAAATAATGTTAAAATATTACGAATATTCACCCAGATAATAACTTGATTTTTTGAATTTATTTGCTTTTATTTAATTATTTTTTTACTTTTTTTTGTGTGCTAGGTATTTAAATTATGTATTTCAAATTATATTATTATTATATAATTATATTTGGGGGATACAAGGCGTGATGTTATGTTACGTAGGCCCAGCACGAATGCTGTCTAGTTACTAACGTAAACGTAGCGTTAATGTAAGTAAATTTTTACTCGGAAATACTCATTTCATACATACTATTTAATTAAATTGGAAACTTTATTCATAACTTTATTTATTCCAACTGCCTCGTTGGTCTAGTGGTGGTAAGCGCGACTGCTGATTGAGAGCTCCTGGGTTCGATCCCCAGGTCGGGCAAAGTGTTATTGGGTTTTTCCTTGTGGAGTTCCTCAGTAACAGGTCGGAGTTTGTATTTGTGCCCAGTTGATGGCAGTAGGCTCGCCCCCTATTACATGGGACTTAAACATAACGGCGAAATGAGGGTGTTACTAGACACGTCTGCACAACCCTTTGTGGAATACAAGCGTGATGTTATGTAATGTTATGTTATGTTATTAAATTGAAAACTTTATTCATATCTATGTATGATACAAATTGTGCATTTCGCAAAAAAATAAACCAAAACCAAGTTGTATTTTCTATGTTGTTTTATTTCCGATTCAAAATTCACTTACGTTAGCAATATTATACGTGAAACGTTTATACTCAGCCTACTGGTTCTGACAAACTGAGGCAACACATCACACATTTTTTGCCAGGGTCCAAAAAATACGGAAGCTAGGGTAGAAATGTTTACAGAAAAATAAACAAAAGCTCAACACCCTGTAAATAACATTAGCTACCGTCCCTTGGTTACTATTGGGACTAGTCTAATTTATTAATACTCATTTGTAAGGAATGTATTGATGCGATTAAATTATAAAAATATTAAAATGATCTGTTTACTAATATGACATTTACAGGAAATAGGTAGGTATTAGGAAAAATCGTGATTATTAGATTTGTTGTAAAGTTCTTAATACTACAGGAGTATTCCAAGAAGTCTGTTAAATAAATAATAATCCAATTTTCATAATCATTTTCAATCTTTTGTTATCTCTAAAAAGTGAGTTTTGGCTCTATCGAGCGTTTCCCTTGGTTAAAGATGGTTTCATTCCGCATCATAGAAATCGATTAGGCCCGTCCCGGCTTCGCACGGATGGACATTTTTCCCGTTTTTGCAACATTTTTCATTTATGCTCCGCTCCTATTGGTCGTAGCGTGATGTTATATAGCTTATAACCTTCCTCGATAAATGGACTGTCCAACACAAAAGGAATTTTTCAATTCCAACCAGTAGTTCCTGAGATTAGCGTGTTCAAACAAACAAATTCTTCAGCTTTATAATATTAGTATACCTATAGATTATTTGGGGTACATTAAAAGAGCCACCACGAATCACGATACTTAAGTAGGTACGTCCGGCGCTCCCTGGGCAGTCAGCCCCGCTACAAACCATGCTGACTGCTGGCTAATCTTTTCACCACGGCGTGAGCTGTCCTCATATGCCTCGTGCCATCACGAGAGAAGAAGATTATATTATTGTTTTATTATTATGGATAAGAAGTCAAACTCAAGGTTTGCCAAAGGGCTATGAAGCTCAGTATACTTGGTGTTAAGTTAACAGATCGTGTTCGAAACACAATACTGCGCTCCAAAACTCACATTGTAGATGTAGCTTAAAAGGCCGCCTAGCTAAAGTGGGACTGGGCAGGACATATCTGCCGTATGCCGAATGAGCTGTGGGCCCGTATAGCACAAGACTGGAGCCCCGAGACAGCGAGACGGGGTCGCGGCAGACCGCGGAGAAGATGGCGGGACGAGTTGGATGCCTTTCATGACAATTGGCGTGAAGTTGCACAGAATCGTGACGCATAGAAGGAATGGAGGGAGGCCTTTGCCCAGCACTGGGACAGTACAGGCTAATTATAATAATATTATGTACACATAACTTTATTTCATTGTTCTTATTTTAATGGTAACTCCATAACCCACAGGCGTCTTAATAGGTTTTATTTGCTAACACAATAAGATTTCATTAATATTTTAGGTTGTTTTTTTAGAATTATAATAAATAAGTTAATTTGCGAAACATGATATATTCTGGCATTTCTCACAAATAAATATTTTTATTTCATAATTTTGCCTGATCGTCTTTTAAGAGCAACTTCATGTCTACCGTTTGAGTAGGCGCTGCTAACTTGGACAATTTCGCGAACTTGTTTAATATATTTACAGGTGGCAAAATGGAGAACTAAAGTTTGTCTTTGCAAGCAGCGTCGCCTGTACTGTCGAGATATTTTTACTGAGCACCCGGTGGTTAGGCAGGGTAGGTCTAGTATAGAGTAAACAGTAAGTGGCCAGGGGGTAAAGAAGTCTGCCGGGATTGCGGTGCATGCTTATGCGAATCCCGCGACCCCGGCCGACGGTCAGGAGGAGGAACAGCGTGGGTTTTTAGCCGGTAAGAGTCCGGCATAACTCTTCACCTTCCCCGGGCGAAGGGTATCCATGAGGATGTTCCCACGATAAAAATAACGGGGTAGAGATGTAAAGCCATCGCCACCTTTTGCTAGGAAGTGATGGCGTCCAAGGAGGAAAGTGATAGGGAAAGGGAGGGTCTGCCACTCTCCCTTACCGAGCTAGACGCAACGGACGCCGGAGGGCACACAACGATCTTCAGTCACCGTAACGAGGGGCCTGCTTGCGGCGGGTTAGAGGACCCGTCGCCCAACCAGTAACAGACCAGAGAATGCGGCACGCCGTATTCCGCGTGTGCCTCTCAAGAGGACGTGGGGTCCTTACCCCACAGAAGGAAAGGTCCGTCAGATACTGGTGGGGCGAGACCTGCCTGGGTATTGGTGCATGCATCTGCGAATCCCGCAAACCCGGCCAATGGCCAAGAGGAGGAAGACCGTGGGTTTTTAGCTGGTAAGAGTCCTATAACTATATGGTATAACTATTCGCCTTCCCTGGGCGAAGGACATGAACCAAAATTTTCCCAAGTTAAGAAAAGTTGGGTCACGGTATCTGTATTTACAAAATAAGTTTCCATATAAGTAGTACGATTCTAAACCTATCAAAGAACTTTTTTATTCAACTGGTTTTAAAAGCTGTCTCTCTATCTAAACCACACCCAGATAAACTCCCTGTTTGGACATAATATGTACGTACCGTATGTATGTACCAGGTACTCACGACACAATTCAGAGTTATCACAATTTTTACAGTCTCTCTCTTCTCTGGTATCGGCACGAGCTATACGAGAATAGCTCATTCCGTGGTGAACAGATTAGCCAGTTAGCAAGGTTGGTAGTGGGGCTGACTGTCCACGCCAGTGTAGGTCTATTTGGCAGGCCGTAATCAGATTTTTCGACGGACGGCACCTTATCATTTTGGAGCCTTTGCAAGTATTCCTTTATCGTTTACATAAACATAACACCGGTAACATGTCGCCTGCATTCCCCGAAGGGTTGGGCAGAAGTGTAAGTAACACCCTCATTTCGTCGTTATGTTTGAGTCCCGTGTAAAAGGGGACGAGCTTATTGCCATCAACCGGGCACAAATCCAAGCTCCAGGTGAGGAATTCCACACGGAAACACCCAATAACACAAATGGTAATTAAATTCTGATAAACCTTTCAAAACAGAACCTTATAAACCCAAATTACTATTATTTGACCTTTTATGTCCACTATATGCATTACTCGTGTTGTTCTCAACAAAAAGTATTTCTAATTTTCCGTGAGAGGCGGAAAAACGTTTAAGGAATTTGTAGAGTTTTTGGGCGACAAAATCAACATAAATATAAAGCGTGTAAAAAATGCGATAACCAGACCTATTGCCAACCGTGTGTCATGGCAGTTGCTCGTTTATTGTAGCTGTCATTGGGAGACCTATTTTAACCAATAAACATTTATGAGCTGATAATTAACTTATTATAATCTTCTTCTTCTTTTCGTGTGTTTAGTGACAATCCTGGTGTCGGAGTTTATACCGCCATGGGCCTCTGACTTGGCCTCACATGGCATCGGGAAAAAGCATGCCGGTTTCCTCACGTTGTTTGCCTTCGCCGTTTTTAAGCGAGTTATAATTATACATTACGCAGATGCATCCGAAAAGTCAAAGGTGCGTGCCTTGGGTTCGAACTTGAGACCTATGATTTAGCAGTCCGACGGTCACACCACGAGGCTTAATTGCTGTTAATAATGGTAATAATTATCAAGGCAGATTTTGGATAAGTGAATATAAACTAAAAGTGTAAGAACACAATATTTATTTTTACTTTTATTTCACAATATTTAAATTAACAAAACATCTTAAATAATAAATCAATAAATAATCGCAGTCTACCTATGAGTAAGACCTTAATTCTATGCAGGTATGTATCAACGCATTTAAGTTAAGTAATAATAGAACTCAGATTAATAAGTATTCAGACCCCAAATAATTACTAAACTCATAACGTTGTCACAAACTCACGGCAATTACTTCATTCTGACATCTGCATAGTGACTGAATACGGCGAAACTGAAACTAGTTTGAAGGTAGTAGGCCTAAACAAAATTTACAGAATAAAACTACTTTTTTCATTATTTATCAGCCCGCTGACACAGGCTAATGAATGATTTACGCTAGACCGAGCTGGGTCAGAGCTGAGGTCCGGACAAGACACGAGCAAAGTCCGTCTTTCGTACGCCATGGACTCAGCTCGCTGTAACGTGAACTAGTTCATATAAAATGTACAAAGCATTATGGGTACGCGCCTCGTCCGTGCTCGAACTAGCATAAATCATACCTTAGTCTGTGTCAAAGAATCATATCCACCGCTTGAAGCATATACAGCGATGGCCGCAGTTCCAGCATCAACACAGATCAGCGCCGAGTCCCGTATCGTATATAGAATAACGAAATATGACGCGAGAACATTGTTTTTACCTCTTGTCTATGGGACGACGCTTATTGCCTTTAATGGTCGGCGCAGATCATTTTTCACTGCCAAATCTTTCACCAAAATCACCTTTCGCCTCAAGTAGCTTCGATGCTCTCGGGGACTAGTAGTTGTGTTAATTGATTTTCGATATTATGTAAACGCTAGCAAAGCCGATAATAGTATGGCATTGACAAAACCTCTGCGCTGCGCCTCGCCAGATTTGCGTGCCTTAATAGTGATCCATAAGACATGCATAAATCTGGCTGTATGTGGAGAACATCTTTCGCTACCAAAATAGACAAAATAAATAGCTGATACTATCCCATATTTAGTCAACATGCTTTAGAATTAGAGGCTGCCCCGATGGAGGGTTCTACATGTGTAATACGCGCGTAGCGTAATACGCGTGTTTTTGACGTAACAAGGCGTCCTAGAGTAACTCGTACATGAGCGTATTACGTGCCACGTGGGCAGCTTCTTAAGTAACCATTAATTTATTATAATTAAATACCAATTTAATAATGTAACACATAAGTTAGAAACAAGATTTGATAAACACTTAATCTCAGGTGGCATTACTTGTTTGATAAATAGGAATACAAATGTATTTCTCAACTATTAACGAAATTTTTATGAGTTAATTTTAGAGTCGATTGAATCGTAATTAATTTTGATGACGTAACTGTTTTGAATAGATTTAAATCCAGCTTACAAAAGAGTCAAATGACGAATATGAAGCAACTGTATTTAAATAATTAAAAACCTGAACTTCAAATTGTAAGACAACTTGATGTATATGCAGCGATAAAAGTTTATCGCTCGTTTTAAAAGTTTAATAATTTTAAATCTCTATATCTATGCGAGGTGCCAACCTACAGAAATACTTGAAAGACAGGTATTCTATATCCTAAGATATCCTCATATCCTTTTTTGATCACATCAATTTTGGTACCTACTAACATAATCTATTACTTTTTTAATCAACACTTAATTCTGCATAACAGGCTTGTCCACTTAGAGTCAATTTTAAACATAAAATATGCATCCAATAAATAAATAAATATAATTTCGATGATTACGTACCTACATATCAAAACTCACTTCACACATGAGCAATAATTGCTCATATTGCTCAATTATTGAGCATTCTTCCAGTTAACCTAGAAATTAATGATGTCGTTTAATCAGAGACGAGGACAGCGAGGAAGTCATCTCTGTTCCTCGATGTGGGACCACTCTTCCCGCTCCTGAAGGCTGCAGCTCCGACCCCCTTACTCCTGCCCACAAAATTGGGGAAGGGGAAGTTGGGTATACCTCTTTGTCTGACGTCCAAGAGGCCATCGCCGTAGAACTGGAAAATGCAGAGAAATTCTAGTCAGACGACTTCCGAAAATATAATAAGTACCTACATATCGTCAGTGGAAAGGTAAAAAGACTAAAGCGCCAATATACCTACTTTATAGGAGAGAGTTTCAAAGTATTTTTATACATATGGTATATATATTACCGGGTGTAAGAGACGGAGTACCGAAAATTAGATTAGCAAATTCAGCCCATTATTAATCAAATTAAAACTGAAATCAGTGAAATTTTCCCCGGAATCTCCCGATTCTACTCTAGTTAGGTCCTGTTTCATAACTATCGGCTATTTCTTAACTGAGAGATAATTATGGCGGTTTGACAGTTTCCCTACAGAAAATCTACCAAACCGTCATATTATTATTTGTTTCCCAGATAAGAGTTATGCGCCGATTGTGAAATAGGTCCTTACCTACTGTATTAGAAATAATTATACAGAGACAACAAAATGTATACTTAGTTATTCTTTGAGTTGCAATACAATATAACATAACATCACGCCTCGTACTGAAGGGTTCAGCAGAGGTGTTTTTAGTACTCGTTTCGCCAGTTATGTAGTAGGGAGCGAGCCAATTGCCATTAACTGGGCACAAAACCCAAAATGCGGGCTGTTACTGAGAAATTACTATTAACTACTACTACTAGTTACGTCAAATAAATTAAAATGTCCCTAAGCATAAAATATGTAATTTACCCAATAAATATGATGTTACCTTTCTAGTTTATAACATGTAGTTTATAACTATTATTATTTGCATTGCAATGCCCTTACAGGGTCTATGTATGTTTAGGATAACTATTTTATAAGTTCTCTGTAACTACATTGTGCAATAAATAAATAAATAAATTCCTAATGGAAAAACCCAATAACATTTTGTCCGACCTGGGGATCGAACCCAGGATTCCATGCTCAACAGTCGCACTTGCGACCACTAGACCAATAAGGCAGTTTATATAATATTAAAGATAAAAATTGTTCCCATGATAAAAATATTTTTTAATTCGTGCAGGATAAACTAGCAAAGACGATAAACCTAAAAAGTATAGTAGGTAAGTAAGTGTAAGTAGGCGTAGCATAAAACTGCCGTAGCAATTAGTGGTACGGCAGTTTTGTGCTATCATCAACTGACCTAAGATCTGAACACCAAAACTATTTTACTTACATCAGGTTGCTGTTGCTGAAAGCCATTCAGGGAGTTGAAGCCGAAAGCCGAAGAGGCGCTCTGGCTCTGGCTGCCGCCGCCAAAATTGCCACCGAGAGCCGAGGCCGAAGAAGCAGACCCCGACCCAGACAGCCCAGAGCCGCCGAATGAAGCCGCCTGACTGCTCGCCTGGCTACCACCAAAGCCGCTGGAAAATTAAAAAATAAATACTATTTAGCCGAAATTTTCGACTATGGTACCTACCGTGAACCTGATGGCAAAGAATAAGTGCCTATGTGTTCCCGACACCGCTTAACTAATTTTTTTAGAATTCAAAACAGAAAAAAAGACTTTTTAAGATTTTGTGAATCAACTATCCAATTATAACTGTAACTTTTATTTAGTTATTTATTTTTTCTGTCGTTTTCTCGTATGTAAAATATAGGTACGTCATAACTAAACTAGTCTAATATCTCTTAATTACTATGTATTTTTTCTCCCTAATCTAAATCTAACTTTCGTTAATGATTTCGTTTTGTGATGATATTATGTTAGTACAAATTATGTCGATGTACTTCACTCACCGAATTAGTTTTTCAATACCTTTTTGCAAATATACAAGTATCTTATAATATTATGTTCTTTGACCGTCTGATGGGCGCGAACGCGACGCGCACGCGGATCGAGCGAAGAAAAGATATCAACGCAATGGAACACAATTTTACGCGCAAAATTTAGTACAAGTAAGTAGATACCTATATTTAGATAGAGCCTGGGCCCGCTGATGGCACTCAGTCCAAAAACGTATTTTTTTTAAGAATAACATGTCATATCTGTTTTAATTTTGTGAAAAAGTAAACATGAATATTTTTTCGTTTATAGTTAAAAATATACGTCAAGAGAATATATTTGGCTTCGTTTAATAATCGCCTTAAAAGTTAATTCGATGACCCATTACTGCAAACAGTGTTCTTAAAATACAAGTTGAATAAATATTGAATTATTTCTGTATTAACTCATATATTGATCATAGATTATATTTTTTTTTTATTACTATCATTACTCTCAAGATATCTTTATCTTATTTTACAATGATTTTTTAGCTAAGTTTTGATGACATTTAACTATGTCAATTGTTTTATATAGTTTAGCTTCCTTTTCACTTTTGTAAATGTGAGAACTTTGTGGACCTGCATCTATAAATTTGTAAATTACTACAATATTATTCATATTACTTTTTTTTTAATTTTATTTTTGTTTGTTAGTTTTTGTACTCAAGTCTTTTAGAACTATATTACTCATTGGTCTGTGGTCAGGACCTCATTGTTCTCTCACTATCATAAATCATTGTACTGTATCCACTGAAATTGTTAAAGGTATTATTTTTAAAAGAGTAACCATGGAGTTTCTTGCCGGCTCTTCTCCATAGGAAACGACTAATTGGAACCGTGCACCTAAATTCGACGTTTCATAAGCACCTGTATTGGTTTATGTGAAATAAAAAATTTTGATTTGATTTGATTTGATTTGATTTGATATAATATTGACCTTTTCCGTGTTTACTTTCAAATCATTTTACATTAATTTACACGAAGCTGTACAAATTATTTATTCGCTTGTACATAGAACTTACTAATTATAATACTTGTTTATGGAACTTGGTGAGAATGATAACAAAATTATTGGATATACTTACAACGGTAATATTTCAATTAAGTTATTGTCATATTAGCATTGCATGAAAATTCTATTGACAAGTAGTAGATATACTTAGGTAGGTATATACACTCTGGAGCAATGAATCCGGGTCACCAACATAAAACCTAAACATTGTTTACCATTTTAACATTGTTTTGTTTATGTTGGTGACCCGGATTTATTGCTCCCGAGTGTAGTTTTATTTAGAAAATTGCTTGCTGAGTTCTTAAGCGTATCACTAAAATGTCAAGTTATTCGCCCTTATTTGTTTTAAATGAGGTCTTAATTTATAATTTCCAATAAATTATATTAGGACCTAGGTGTGCACGCGTAAGTCAAAACTATTCATTTAAATCAAAAAGCAAAATCATCCTTCAGCAAATAAATAAAAAATAAAAATAATCCAAGGGGTCGCCTTCTACACGTAAGATTTTTTATTCAAAATCTTTTCAGTATAAGGCTGTTCTAGGTACCACTACGTCAATGACGTATTATTTATGTATGTGTGTATGTATGGACATGCATGAGTAAAAGGAAGCCAATGAGGCATTGAGTCACATTTGGGAAAACCGAGCTATTTTAATTTTTTTTATACTGTAGTTGCTTTTATTTGGGGCCACTTTGACACGAACCCAGTCAATATCAAAATTTTTATGAAAAATTGTTTTGGGAATGAGGAAGAATTTTCATCCGTTTTTTTAAAGATTATTTTTTATGTTTCGAATTAATGGCATACCACAAAATGTGTTCATATGTCCAGAAAACTTATATCCACGTAAAATGAATCGGGGAAAGTCCGATACCTCAAACCAGTAAATACTGGGTACGTCGGTAGGTACCCTACAGAGTTCCGAAATAAGTAATATTTGATCGCAAAGATCATAAACTCATGTTGTAATTATTTTGTCACAAATTAACTTTTCGTTTGGACACTTTTTCGCGTTCATCCTATTGATCATATTATCAATCTCATTCATCTAAATTCCAAACATTTCTATGTAAATGATAAGGTGACTGACCTTCCGAAACCATTGAACGACGACGCTTGGCTGGCGGAGTGCGACGCGCTGAAGCCCTCTTTGAATCCGAAGGAGAACGACTGCGATGCTGATTGGCTAGCACCAAGACCACTTGCACTGCTGCTGATACTCGCTGTCAGACCGCCATTTCCAGAAGGAGCCACATTAAAACCTCCGCCAAAACCGCCGAACCTCGGCTTCACTTGACTAGGACCCGGAGACCGTCTCTCATGCGGCAACAACGTACTTGGATCACGTTCCAAATGTTCCAAAATAGGCAGAACTGGTGGAGTGATCACTGGCTCCAGTTTCTTATCCCGTCTTCGATCATCCGGGAACACGAAACCGTCCGCCGGTGCCGGCAGAACAATCTTCAGCACAGAGGCGAAGCACAAACACGTGTAGATGAACCTCATGGTGTCTTCTGATGACTACGTGAGATTGACGATGTATCTTGTTTTAATAGGGTCGTACGAGGTCATCCGCGGTGTTGGCATGCGGCACGCGCCGCAGCCTTCAGAAAACCCACTGCGCTGCACCCGAGACGACATCCTGCCAACTATCCATCCCCCCTCTACACGCCCATGCCCATAACAGACGTATTCCATTTAAATTTAACGACTTTATTGTCTCCAGCTGGTTTAGTGGCGACGGGAAAATTAGATGGATAAGGTGCTGCTCGTGATTGGGAAATCCAAGTGTCCTACTTTATTTATACAGTTAAACACTCCGAGCACGTTGTCGCTGTGTGGTCACCCACGGAAGCAGATGAGCTAGGAGGTTTTATTCTAACTGCGTACTTCATTATCAGATTAAACAAAATTTTCGTTGTGTGATATTTTTATTTCAAAGACATTTAAAAACACGGATAAACGAATACTTAATGAACTAAGTCCATTTATTATAAATAAACCTAAATGGTTGTTATAACGTTAGTAGAAGATAAATTAACAATTTTATTTTACGAAATGTCAGGGGCCAACTATTTTTTATCAGGAAATATTCAGCTTATTATTATTATATTTTATAAATTAGGTTTACAAATTATATCTAAAAAAAGTATATTTATCGTTACCTGTTTTAGATACTTAAAAAAGTAGCGGTATGTAAAATAACCTGTTGTAATAATAACAAAAGGTAGGAAAAGAAAAAACAATAATTTCGAAAATAAACATAGCTAGAATATTCCATGAGTATCCTATTCGATTAGTTGAAATATCTAATACTAGCGACCCGTCCCGGCTTCGCACGGGTGCAATTTAGATACTAATGTGGGCCATATAAACCTTCCTCTTAAATCACTCTATCTATTGCTGAAAACTGCATTAAAATCCGTTGCGTAGTTTAAAAGATCTAACCGTACAGACAGCGGGAGCGACTGATTTATACGAGTACTATGATATACACAAATTACAGAAATTCATGTTACGTTAAACACGTACTTACTACAAGAATGTTGTAAGTAAATTGACTACAAACTCTTAAAATAATGTAAGTCGTAAACTGAATTAATTCCTTTCTCCGGTTGCGTTGGTACGAGTTATACGAAAATAGCCGTGATGAAAAGATTTGCCAGTCAACAAGGTTGGTAGCGGGGATAACGGGCCATGGACCAGGCCACGCCGGACGACATACCTCAAAAGAAAATTCTGTAATAATATTGTGTCTAAAGAAAGTCTAATGTAGTGGGATTTATTAAAATAGGTGCCCTTAAAAATAACTACAAACGAAACATCTTTTTGATGATGCGAACAGATGAAGTTGCATTGTCAGAATCAATTATTTCCCATCTAATCTACATAGAAAGAAAGAATAAGAAGTTTTATTGGACATCACAATACAGAATAAAAAACACACCATACAGAAAACAAAAAAAAAACACAACGAAACATTTTACATTATCATCTATATAAATAAAAATGAATCGCCAAATGAGTTGCTAAGCGCAAAACTTGGGAACGGCTCGACCAATTCGACATTTTTTTTTATATATTCCATAAGGCACAAGGAAGTTTCTTATGGAGAGAAAAGACATAAAAATTGCGTGGAAAATAGGAAAAACAACACTTTTCTTTTCCCACTACAGGCCAATAACTTTTGACAGAACGAAGTCTGTCCGGGCAGCTAGTAGACAATAAAAAATAAGAATAATGTATCCTCCTCGTTCGAAACTTGTAATCGGCATAATTCGCGTCAAGACCTATACGTAAACACATAAGTCAAGTTACTATTAACTTGTCATAAAGTACCTAGCAGTTATAAAGCAGATTGCCCTATCATTTCTCACTTTAGGGTTGGCGCAATATTTTAAAATTATTATAAATGGCGCCTTCAAATCTGAACGTTATCGGAATTATGTTAATAATTTTGTTTTTGATAACGCAATAACTACTTTAACTGTTCTTAATAATGATCCAACTGATAATCGGGTTTAAGATATCTTTATTCTCATAAAAATGTTGTATTCACTTACATGAGAAATACACTTAACTTGCCAAATCAATGATTGTTTTATTCATAACAATAACACTAAAATTCGAAGCATTGATTGATATGGGCTTAAATTATTATAATTTCACTATAGGAGCTATTTTTATGAAGATAACTGTTATTTTATTTCTTACTAGCTGTCCGGTGAACTTCGTACTACCAATGTTTTTTTTAATTTTTCCTAATTTTCTTTTTTCCTAAACCACCCCAGAAAAATCATATCGGTCGAGCCATTTTCAAGTTTTTATATATATATATACATAGATTAATTCTAAGAGCGCCTTTGCAGTACTCAAAATCCGAATCCAAGAATACGGATACTTGTGCACTGTGTTAGATCATCGAGTTTTCTCGGATTTCAAACCGGAGCAATGTATAAACGCTCTCACGCTCCGGGATTATGATTTTATTTATCGGAAACTGTAGTTACGCGCCAAATAATAGCATATTTTTGCACGCCATTGCTCGCTCGCTGTGAAACTTGCAGAAGTCGACTTGCAGTGTAGTGTGTCCACAGTTTGTAAGTCGGTTGCACAACTCAACTTGCGCAATAGAACTTGCTAATGGATGTGGCACTTTAGAGTTGACGTAAGACCAGCCTATCCTAAGACTTTCTTCCTTTCGTAAGACTTTAGGCAAAATTACTATTTACTTTTGTAGTTAGTAACTAATAATAACATCGTTGGATCACGTGACTTCACACGTATGGTGTGCGACTTATGTCAATCATTAATTTTATCTACACTAACGATTGTAGTAGACATAATTACTTTGTTTAGGAGTTTAAATTGTTCTTCAGTGAAACGACTGCAGTTTATCACCATATTTTGCCACATAAACACGAATATCGATCATAAATGGATGAACGGACATTGTGTGCGTGCGATAGCCCTAAGCTATAGTGGTCCGAAGTGTAAGGTGAGTGTGAACAGGGCCGGGGTCACACGTCTCGTGTCACGGTCGTCGATCAATGCACATTATCGCACAAATACATGTACATTTCATTATGTACATCAGGGTGACCACTCAATCCATCTCTGGATAAAGAAAACAGATTCCACATTTTTATAGTCAACTCATTTTTGTTTTGTCATCAACTTGTTTTAAGTTTAACTGTGTTTCAACTCTTTTCAATAATATGAATTATCTTTATGTATCATCGACGACATCAGTCTGTCAAGCTGCAAACTGGACATAAGGGTCTTCCAAAAAGGCAAAACACGAAGACCTCTAGGGTCAGTTACTACTAAACGAAAAAATCCTCGCGCACTCTTTTGATGTCACTGATTAAAGAACTGTATCAGTATTGCCTTTAAGTATAAAATCCAACGCAGACATCAAGCGTGTCCTCGCGCATGCCCGTGCGTTTTACCCGAGCGTCAGATTTTATACTTATGGTCTTCCAAAAACGAAAATTGCCAGAATATTTTTGTAAAAAGAAATTATTGTTAGTTGACGTTAAGAATTGAAAGGTAAGGCGTAAACCGACCCGACTTTAGGTCCTGGTTTAATTCATGATTCATCACAAAATAAAGGAATCGTATAATACGATACGCGATTGAACAATTGGCACTAAACCAATTTGTTCAATCGTGTCGTTGTTGTCAACCAATTTGTGATTTTCCCATCACATTGCACTCCCCATTCCCATTATATTGCAGTGGATTTTCTTATAATTCAAAATATTGTTGATTTGTTATATATTTCTGGATACAAAACCTCTTGAAGGTACGATACGTTGTAATAATATAACTTATTTCTAAATACTCAATTCAATTCAAATTTATTTTTTTATGGCTCCATCGTTATTCGATGATTCTGCCAACGTCAAGGTTGGAAAAGACACTGCGATAAGTACGTAAAGTATTACACTAAACAATAACTACTGACCAGTGTTTCCAAATACTCAATTTTGAGTTGCCGTTAAATCTCGTGCTGTCGCTGTCATTTTAAAGCAAAGCGACAGTGATAGCACGAGATTTTACGGCAACTTAAATTGAGCAACGTTTGAGTATTTGGCCATTAGTTTCGAAAAGAAGAGTATGCACGCAATTTTTAAAAGAATAATAACTGTTTAGACGCATTTGGGTAAAACTCATATTAAAAAAAATATTAAGAGTGTACGTCATGACGACGGGGAGCATCATCCTAGAGTCAGGCCAAACTAACTCTGCATTAGAATTGTAATGGCAGCACTGCAAAGAACAACTAAAGCCTTTAAAAAAATCGACATTTTCCAATGAAAAGTTTGCTCTGCCGGGCTAGGTAAGTAGGTATGGATATGGCAAAGCTCACTCTGATTGGAATAATGACGATGTAACGACGACGTTTGTAGTATTGCATAATTCCTCTGTAGAGTGTGCTTGGCCTGAATCTTATTTTTAACCGACTTCCAAAAAGGAGGAGGTTACTATGTTCGTCTGTATGTTTTTTTTTTTTGTGTATGTTCATCTATATTTTCGCCAATTGTGAACCAATTTTGATAATTCTTTTTTTCATGGATAGGGTATACTTCGAAGTTGGTCCCATTTAAATTTGGTGAAGATCTGATGAAGAACTTCGGAGATAGACAATAGAACTCCTCCATATTGTGATGATGTGATTATGTTACGAGCAGCGTCTTTACTAGGTCCAACCAAGTTTTATTAAGGCCACTAAAATGAAAAAAATAAAAACATTTTTTAGAAAAAATTTAAACCGACTTCAAAAAAGAATAAAATAATTACCATATAAAATTAACAGTTTCAGAAGTCGGTGCCTTCAATTTGGTTCAGCGTGGATCAGCACCGACTTCTGAAACTATTAATTTTATATGGTAATTATTTTATTATTTTTTGAAGTCGGTTTAAATTTTTTGTAAAAAATGTTTTTATTCTTTTTGTTTTTTTTTTTTCATTGGAGTACCCTCATGAATGTCCCTCGCCCGGGGAAGGCAAGGGCGTCTGCCGGACTCTTACCGGCTAAAAACCAACGGTGTTCCTTCTGACCGTTCGGCCGCGGTCGCGGGATTCGCAAGAGCATGCAACCCCGGCAGGGCCTGACTCTATTTGCCAATTGAACGAACTGCGATCACCTGTGTGGCCTATGTCCAGCGGCGAACGTTCATGGGCTGGTTTGATGATAATGATAATAAAAAAAAGGAAACCAGGTCAGGTCCTTTCTAAAAATTAATCGAACTCAAAATATTAACAGGAAAAATATTCATAAGATCTTAATAGCGACGCAGGTAAACGACTTATTAATGAGTCACTTAAACGTTATTGTGTGCAAATAGTTGTGAAAGGCGTTCAGGCTTGGTCACTGTCTCGATGATATCAGAATTTCAATGAGAACACAAGTTTAATAATCCTTACTAATATTATAAACGCGAAAGTTTGTATGTATGGATGTATATTTGTTACTCTTTCACGCAAAAACTACTGAATGGATTTGGATGACATTTGGCACACAGATAGACTATGCCCTGGATTAACACATAGGATACTTTTTATCCGGGTACATCAAGTAGTTCCTCTAGGATGCGGGTGAAACCGCGGGTAATAGTCTAGTTCAAAATATATTCGAAAATAGCAACAAGCATTTCGTGATCGTATTTCATCTATTTTGCAAAAACAAACCTTATATTTTATTATGAAATTTTAACTGCCACGTTGGTCTAGTGGTGGCAAACGCAACTGCTGATCGTGAGGTCCTGGGTTCGATCCCCAGGTCGGGCCAAGTGTTATCGGGTTCTTCCGTGTGGAATTCCTCAGTAGCAGCACGGAGTTTTGATTTGTGCCCGGTTGATGGCAATAGGCTCGCCCCTTATTACAATGGGACTTAAACACAACGGCGCAATGAGGGTGTTACTATATAACTCTATGTTATGTTATGTATTATTTAAACTCAAACTCAAACTTTTATTTGCTTTCCACAATGGTATTAATAGATGGTGAGTAAATATATATAGTACATCGAAATGTACTATATATATTTTTAAAAATATATATAGTACATTTTCGTCCCTGATCCACCGTGCACACCCGCCGCAGCCGCGGAGCCGGTCGTCCTTTCTGACTCCGCAGTCACACCGTTAATTCAGCCCTCATCAAGCTGTGTTATCCCTCCCAGTAATCTCGCATTCAACGCCCTAAGCCAAGGTTCGAGTCCCCCCTAGGGGACGCCCTTAGAGGTGTTGCTGCTAAGTAGTCATGATGTTACTTATAGTAGTTAGGTAGTATTTAAGTTAAATATAGGTTGGAGACCCTTCAGGTCTCACCAATAACTGCCCGGTTACGTAGAAACGGTCCGCAAGACCATCTACAAGCAGTCGATTAGGAAGAAAAAAAAAATTATTATATTGTCAATGTCATGTCATGTCAGGAGGATGGGCAGCAACATCCGGAACAGCGAATTCCAAAATAATGCGATCACCAACCTGTTTTACTATCATGATGATTTATAGCATTATTCCTTCGCGATCTTAAATTACGGCGAATTGCGAGGTTTATGAACTGGTATGAATGAGAAGCAATTTCTTTTTATTATGATAGCCGGCATCTATCTACTGATTTTCTGTTTTAACGGGATCTAGGACTTAATATCACAAGACTGAGTAGCTTTAAAATATTTAAATATCGAATTTTTTGATTAAAGCTAAAGGTTACAGACTGTAGAAAGATAGTCACTTCCCTGTTGGATCATTTTGTGCATTACATTGCACATGCACAGTTTCAATGCCCAGTAAATCCAGTAACTGGGTTGCGGAGGTCTGACAGCAGTCGCTCCATGTAAAACACTGGTCTTCAGCCGCATCTGGTTAGACTGGAAGCTGACCCCAACATAGTTGGGATAAGGCTAGTCAGAACACAGTTTCAATTCACAATGATTTCCGCTCCAAAGTATTAAAGAACAAAAGTGATAATTTCAACTGAATTCATATTTTAATTGGATGAATTGGGCCTCTACTGCATAGTTTATTTTCAAAAGTAGCCAATTCAGCTTTTCGGAACAGTTTTATTCGGGTCATTTGCCTAGCAGCTAGTTCACACAGAAACTGTTTACAGGATCCGTTTTTATTTTGGTGATGGCGCTTCTAGTTGTATGAGCGAGTTCACACACACGACAGTATTCCGAATCCAGTAAAAAATACTGGATCCGTTATTTTTATCGTATCTTGCCTGCCAGATACAACGCAACTGAAATTTCTTTAACTGATCCGTCGGTACAGATGTGAACAATACATCCAGTACCAACGGATCCGTTAAAACGGATCCGCTGTGTGAAGGCACGGTAAGTCGTTATACCATTATTCATGTTGAATTTTCCAAGTATAAGTAGGTTTTGTTTCAGACAGAGAGGACCTTCAGATGGTGTCTAGCCGCTCATTTATTAAGTGTGGCACGTACATTAGGTGTAATCTTGACCTTATTTGACTTTTGTCTTTGTCTGAAAGTTTTTGGAACCTGTGTAAACAGTCTGTTTTTCTACAAAAATATTATTTATTCGCAATAATGAGCGTTCAGTCGTAATGTAACATTCGGAACGAGCTTGTTACTTTACGCCGCCTACTAAAATCCGCGTTAAGGTGGGTACTGATCGGTGTTACGGGGCGAAATGTAACATGTTACAGTCAGTACGGGGAAACAAGCGAGCAACGAGCCGCTCGTTGCTCGCTCCGAGTGCTCCACCCGCTGTCGGTTTTCTGGCGAATCCCCTTGTGTGTTACGCGCTTCAGTCAGTACCATAGATGAATATAATTATTTGTTGTGTTTATTTTTCGTTAAAAAGATGGAGTAGAACAAAGAAAAAACTCTATATTTCATAGACAAATATAGAGAAGATCCTGTTTTATGGCGAGTGGCAACGAATGTGGAACACGGGCGAGCAAAGAGTTCGAAACGAGCATGTTTACACGGCTTTAGCACACGGTGTAATGTCATGCTTGCTGCGAATGTTACATTACGCCCCGTAACGCCGGTCAGTACCCACCTTTATATGCCCCTCCCGAACTCTGTACTGACTGTGCGAATGCTCGCTTCTTAACATGTTACATTACACGAATATGATAATGGTGGGTCGCTGCCTTAATAATTCGAAACTTTTAGCTCACTTCGAATTTTATTGCTCAGCTGTCAGCAAATAACAGTTTTGGTCAAATTATGTAAATTTACTTAATCTTACATTTACCGTTGCTCATTTATTTACTTATCTGCGGTAGCTAACATATATAACGTCGCAATATAGAATTATAATATGCATTATGAGTAACTGTGTTGTAAAATCTACAAAGTATATATTAAGTACATAATAATATGTACTATGCAATAATAGGTAGCAAGCAATGTGTATTTTTATTGCCTACTTTTAAAACTGCTGTACCAATATATATTTTTTATAGATCTGTAATGCTGCGTCCACACAAAGTCGCCGAAAGCCACTAATTTTTGTATAGAACGAAATCGGTTTTATTCGGATTTAACCGTTCGTTAGCTTGGAGTGTACGCGGTATAAGATGATAATTTACAAATAAACTAGTATTTTATCTATCTATATAAATAAAAATTAATCGCCAAATGTGTTGTTAAGCGCCAAACTTGAGAACGGCTTGATCAATTCGGCTATTTTTTTAAATATCCTTAGGGCACAAGGAAGGTTCTTATGGAGAGAGAAAACATAAAAATTGCGTGGAAAATAGTAAAAACAACACTTTTGTTTTCCCACTACAGGACAATCACTTTTGACAGGACGAAGTCTGTCCGGGCAGTTAGTTAGGTATCAATAATAACACTACGAAGTATTTGATGTTGATCCTGAAAAGTCATTACGCCCTTACTGGAAAAGATTTTTTTAGAAATACAAACGTATTTGTTCTTAACATAACATAATAACATCACGCCTCTATTCCCCGAAGGGTTGAGCAGAGGTGTACCTATAGTAAGACCCTCATTTCGCCGTTATGTTTAAGTCCCATGTAATATGGTGCGACCCTATTGCCACCTGCCGGGCACAAATCCAAACTCCGGGCTGCTACGCTACTGAGGGTCTACACGGAAAACCCCAATAACACTGCTCGACCTGGGGATCGAACCCAGGACCTCACGTGTTTGTACTTGTTTTGTACAATTCATTATTCGTGTACCTACGCCATCTTTCTTTTGAAACTTTATGTATACAGTACACCAGGTACAATGTCAAATAAATAAAGAGGAAGGCCAACTGAGAGAGATAACATATCTACCAAAGTAGAAAAGTCACCGCTGTAGTACCTATAAGTACGATAACTCGACAAATCAGTTTCATAAACTTTTACAGGTACCTACAATTAGTATCATGAATACGAATTCATATTTGGTAACTTATACAAGGTTAGTCGGAAAGCGGGTACTAATTAAGCCGCGGGCCACTTAATATCATTGATGATTGTTTTAAAGAAAGTTTTAAAATATTAAAATTTGATTTTTTTTCATGAAAACTTATTTTTATTTTAGTTTTATCAGAAATTCTTCATCACTATGATCAGCTGGGTTTACATTTTAGGTCAAATTTGACCTAAACAAAATTAAACCCAGCTGATCATAGCTCAGGATAGATAGAATTTAAAGTATTTTTCATGAAATCTTTGAACAGCTATTTCTCTTCAACTAATGACTTTTAGGGAAAGTTGTAGAACAAAATTTATCCATTATTATGGGTAGGTAATCTAACATTATTTAGCCTTGTACCCCCTTTCCGACTAACCTTGTATACTAACTAGAGCAAAAGTAGTGGAATTAAAAATCTGACAGTTTCGGGGTAAAAAAAAACACCGAAGATTCCATCGAAGTCGCGTGTCGCTATTCTAATTTAGCATAGATATGTAATTTCACAACGGTCGCCGCGTGCGCATCGGCTAGCAATGACATTGAACGTGTTGCTTAATTTGTTGTACAAGGAATGAATACATTATGGGGCTATGTATAAGGCGTTCTGCACACCGAATGCTACTTAATGTAGTTACAAGTGGGTTCTTTATATCAGCCGGGAAATGTCCATTGAAGAAGAAGACAGGTAGATTCTTCATATCAGGCCGTAATCGTCCAGTGTTAAACATGGACATCCTCAAAGAATACTGCAAGTATCATAAATTATTTTGCACGTTTTCGACTTTTTTAATGCGCTCCTAAGCTGACCATTCAGAATAATCTTCAGAAGAGAGCTTAATGAAATGCATAGCAATGTGGCAGCCGTGTGCAGCGATCTTTATAAATATGTTCTTATGTTACTACTTTGTATGTTTACATTAGTTTTTCTCGTAACAAAGAACAAACATTTTCTCGTAGTGGGGAGTACCTACTTTTTTTTTTTTTTTTTTTTTTTTAATTCAAATATTTTTCCGAGGCATTAGTTCGCCCTTCAGCGACTATGCAAGCCTCATTGTGTACGTCTTATATTATTAGATACTAAAGAAAAACATTAAATATAAAAAATCACATACATAAAAAAACAGAAAATATATAATATCGACATCAGGGAAGTACCTACTTTTGGAGAGGGAGATTATGAGACCCATTAATCTGATAGGATCGGGGATTGTTCTATGCTCTATTTCACGTAGAATTTCATCATTGCCCCATTAATCCTGTCCACAACTACCTTCTTTTTTTTCCTTCTTTTTTTCTCGATGGAAAAACCTCATGGATGTCCCTCGCCCGGGGAAGGCGAGGGGGTCTGCCGGACTCTTACCGGCTTAAAACCAACGGTGTTGCTCCTCCTGACCGTTCCGCCGGGGTCACGGGATTCGCAAAAGCATGCACCGCAACCCCGGGTCCACAACTACCTACTTACCTATTGCAATCAAAACAACATAAGATTTAGTAGTAGTACAGCTAATGTCGAATACGTTCGTCTGGGGAAGTACCTTCATACCTATCTCTACCGCCAAACAGCATTGCTGTGTTTTGGTTGGAAGGAGGTATAGGTGCCGGTGAAATTACAGGCACATGAGACTTTTCAATTATTTCTCAAGGTTTGCAACACATCAAAAATCCTCTTGGACTTGTAGGTGTCTTCTTCTTTTGGCGTGGTTAGTGACTAAACTGGTGTCAGAGTTTATGCCGCCCATGGGCCTCTGACTTGGCTTCACATGCCGTCGAGAAATATCTCTCAGGCATGCCGGTTTCCTCACGATGTTTTCGTTTACCGTTTTTAAGCAAGTGATAATTATACAATACGCACACGAATCCGAAAAGTCAGAAGTGCATGCCTTGGGTTCGAACTCGAGACCTATGACTTGGCAGTCCGAAGGTCACACTACTAGGCAATCACTGCTAATAGGCTGCTATCACTGTTGTAGGTGTCATAAGTGGCTATTACAACTTACCATCCAGAGGGTTGATGACAGCACATTTGATGAATCATATTTGTAATCATAACTGCAAATCAATAGCACATCGAGTAGCAACTGTAAACGATGCTACTGCCAAATGCAACTTGAATGCAAATAGATGTAGTGAGTGCAACTGCGTCACAACTGACCACTGGATGTGCAGTCCAATTGCAGTTATTACGAATAAGAAACGATTGTTTTTCCCCAAATGTTACGTTATTAAAATACCATCATCATTATCCTGAAAATGATGGTTGACAGACTGGACTGTCCCATCCAAAGTCACTAGGTGGAGGTAGCTATAGGTATAGCTACACGTAAATAAACAACTATTCAGTTTTTTAAGTACTAATAATACCATTACCAATAACCTGTTGTTCTGCCTAGCCTTTTCCCAGCCATGTTGGGGTCAGCTTCCAGTGTAACCAGGTGCGGCTGAATACCAGTATTTTACACGGAGCGACTGCCACCAGACCTCCGCAACCCAGTTACTGAGCAATGCCGATATCCTAAGGTTAGACCGGTTGTCTGACTTTCAGGCTTCTGACTTCCTGTAACAACTGTCATAGGTACTTTTATGACACCCGGGACCGACTGTTAACCGTGCTCCCCGAGGCACGGAGGGGTCTCGACGTGTAACGAACGGTCACCCATCCACAGACTGACCGCGGCAAGCGTAGCTTAACCACGCAAATCGTTTGATCCGCACGGTTTGTAATTAGCCACGATCCCTTACCACTAACTTATGGAGTGATGTGTTTGAAATAAAGTTCTTTTTTATTATTAGCCAAACGATAATTTAAAAAACACCACTATCAATGAACGTAAAACAGAGTATACTTGCGAAAGGTATCAAGGCATTTCCACGTTTAAGTAAGTTGGGAAATTCTAACGGTGTATGTACTTACTATGCTTAGCTTAACGTCTTACTTGGGTGCTCTTAAGCAATAAGTCGATCATGACATGTGGTTGTGGTTTCTCAACATGTACCTACTCGTATGTATGTATGAGCTAAACATCTTATGCATGCATGCAAATAAACAGCAAAATGTTGTAAAATTATTTGTCTTAATACTTAGGACTGACGACTGTGTTTTGTAGTGTCGCAAATGTCATGTACACACGGTGCCCCGAGATAAGTACCTATGCACCTTATACCAGGTTCACACGATTCGATTCTAGTTGATCAACTGCCAAATCGCATGCGATTTGTACCGTCTGAAACGACTTTCAATCAAATTGAATCAATTTGAAGGAACAAACATTTCAACTTTTGTTGAACAACTAAAATCGAAACGTGTGAACCCGCTATTACTGATGTTTCGCTTCTGAGTACAATGAACACTCTTCCTCCTAGCCTTTTACCAACTGTGTTGGGGTCAGCTTCCAGTCTAACCAGACGCGGCTGAATACCCGTATTTTACACGGAGCGACTGCCATTCGACCTCTGCAACCCAGTAACTGGGCAATGACGATATCCGGTTGTCAGAATTTTGGGCTTCTGAATACCCGTAACGACTGTCATAGGTATTCGTATGATATCCAGGACCTACATTTTAAAGTGCTCCCCGAGGGGTCTCGATGTGTAATGAACGGGCACTCATCCACGGGCTGACCGCCGCAAGCACAGCTTAACCTTCTAATTAGAATCTAAGAATTATCTTCAATAATTATTTTTTTGTGAATTTTTTCAATAATTTAGTAGTTATTCTGCTATTTGGGGCGTAGACAAATCCAACAAATCAAAGATCATAAAAATCGGATCAGCCATTCTTGAGTTATAAATGGTGTAACTAACTAACACGACTTTGCTTTATAATACAGATTTGCTCAGTTCGTCTCTGTGTCATGTCCGGAAAGTACTCATTGTTCTTTCCATCTAATCTTTACAAGTTATGAAATTCAATAGTCGTTCATATTGCTTGTCAAACCGCACTCACTATCTGCCTAGACATAAACGGAACTAAGTCTAAACTCAAGGCTACTATAGATAACCATTTTATGGACAACAATGGAATTGAACTTTCCTACATCCGCAAACCTTGTGTCTAAACAGTTTATACTACCACAATGTGAATGTGTAGGTACCCATACCAATATGAATACTGCAACTCACACAAATGTCAACTTTAAAATCATGCAAATTAAGTTGATTTCTGAAGAACAACTATTTTTAAAAAGGTCATAAAATTCAGTTGTAATAGAAACTGATCTATGAATAAAAGAATAAACATTATTCTAAACGAGGGGTTTCAACTATGAAAATAGACACTTCCATTGTGATTGTGGAGCTCCCTCGCAAACTATGTCCCACTTGCTGTCTTGCCCGTTGTGGCCTTCTACCTGTTCGCGGGAGGACCTCATGCAGGCTACTAATAAGGACGTCGAAATGACCACTTACTAATTAAACATAATTTAAATTTGAGCCATTGACACGCAAAGAAGAACTGCTGGGCTTAGACTTTTTAGGAAAGTAAGCTTTTTTTTTATTTGAAATGGGTTTGCTCTTGACTCTAGTCTAGGTCAGAGGAGACAGAGACCAAGTCTACGATGGAGTGAGCTTACCCAGAAGAAGCCTGTTAACTCTAACTTTGAAGAGATTCAGGTTGAATGCGTTCGGGAACATAGACGCAGGTAGTGAGTTCCACTCTTTTGCAGTGCGCATTATGAAGGATGTTTGGAAGCGCTTAGTGCGAATTGGTGGAATGGCAACTAAGTAAGGATGGTAACTTGCAGTGCGTCTAGATGTCCGATGGTAGAAGGGGGCCGGTGGGATGAGGTTGTGGAGTTCTTGAGCACACTCTCCGAAGTACAGTCTATAGAAGACCGACAAGCAGGCAACCTTGCGGCGATGAGCCAAGCTGTGAAGCTTGGCATCCACCAGTTTTTCGTCGCCAATGAGCCTCTTAGCTCTGCGTTCCACTGAATCAAGCGCAGCAAGTTGATATTTTGTTGAGCTATCCCAAAGGTGGCTGCAATACTCCATGCAGGATCGGACTTGCGCTTTATAAAGCTTTGAAGTCATCAATCCAACGCGCTTTTGGTCGGGTTTCTTTGAACCGACAAGACCTTGGCTACCAGTCGTTTAAAACTTTACTTTATCAGCCATCACCACGCATAGCTAGATCAGTCCCAAATCCAGTTCAAGTAATCCGCCCCATCACACGTAGACTCGTCCGACGCGGCGACCATAGATTTCAGTATTGCGGACTCGGTTGAGAACGTTTATTTTTTATTCAGGCGTCACCGGTCACCGACCTGCTTGCTCAGCGTGGTAGCTGTGGCCAACAAGAGGTCTATGTCCAGCGGTGGACTGTGGCAGCCTACAGCTAGATGATGGAATACTAATCCTAATCATCACCCGCATATACGTGTTAAATAAAATTTGATATGAAATTCTGCCTAATCCGTACATATCAATCCGAGTAACATTGTATTGATAAGGACAAATTGTTATGGAACTAACGCTCTTTGAACACTAACTAAATGATTGTTTGTTCAATAAAACGTTTACATAAAATTGCCAACAGCCCGCAAAGCAAATGGTCATATCCCAGGTTTCTAAATTTCTTATTCTTAATTTGAAATTAAACAACTGTTGAAGAAGATTCCCTAAGATTTAGTTAATTATTGTCTACAGACACTATCTAGATCGTCAAAAAAAATACCCATAAGTATTTAATCCTCCGGAAAATTAAAAACGGCAGTCCCGCCAGGCGAGGCCATTTATTCAGAATTAAATAAAAAACTCTCAACGCATAAACCGCTAATCTCCCAATACTGCATTACATTGCGTGCATGTGACGTCACAGTTGTATAACAGTAGAAGTGTTGCAACTTCGAAAGCGTATCCCCAAAGCAAGGATGCATCGGATGACGTCACATGTCATGTGGGCAGTCGGCGCCGCCTACGTAGTCCAACGCGGATGTGTTTGGAAATTTTGTACCAAATTGTGATAAAAAATGTCACATATCGCATATTGCCGCATATTTTGCGTAAGACAACTCGTTCTTGACGCCGTTGTTCACTGACCTCAAAGTTCATCCGGCTTTGGTTATATCGAATGAACTTGATCGGTTGCACGAACTGATGGCGTATGTTGATCAAAATCATTTGAACTGTTTTTCAGCACATACCTCAAGATCAATCTAGCAACAGGTTTGGCCCATAGTTTCATAGATAAGCATCTGTATTTCTGGCCTCTTTTTTCATACATACCATAGTTACTTACCAGTTTCTTTGAGAGATAATAAGCCTGTTAAGATTTATGGAAAACAAAGAGATTCAAGTATTGAATGTCTTTGGTGGAAAAGAATAATTACTGATGATCTCATGAACTCAAAATTTACATATTACAGAAAGGCTCGGCTGCTTGACAACAGCACTTACCATTAAAATCTAGTAAATTACTAAATTAGCTACATTTTAATCAACATACATAACATCACGTCTTAAATTCCCCGAAGAGTTCGGCAGAGGTGTTTTAGTACACTCTCGTTTCGCCAGTTGTTTCAGTCCCATGTAATAGGGGGCGAGCCTATTACCATTAATCGGCCACAAATCCAGACTCCAGGCTGCTACTGACAAATTCCTAATGGATAAACCCAATAACACTTTACACGACTTGGGGATCGAACTCAGGACCCCATGCTCAGCAGTCGCGCTTGCGACTACTAGACTAACAAGGCAGTCAACAATTTGTTTGAAATTGAGCTCAAAATATTCATAAAATTTTCTTCACAAATAGCTAGGTACACGTATACAAATATTATTTTATGACTTATCAGTTTTGTTTTCCTAGAAAACTGTACGGTTAGTGCAATAACACGTCAGATTTAATACGGTCATTAAAAGCCATGTTTGTATAACGAGAAGTATTTGAGAAATACCTTTCTCATATAAGTATGAATGTGTAGTCTTCAGCCGTTCGCCCGTGCACGTTTGCCAACCCCATCTCGGACTGCCTGAAAAGTAAGTAATAAATATATCCAAAATAACTAATGAAAAACATTGTTGGATATAGACTATCACGACTAATGATACACTTTTATTACAAAACACACGTCATCCTGTATTAAATGTGGTGGAAGTCACGATTTGCAAAACTATTGTTCTAGATTTTCATTGCATACAAAGAATGCGAGCGAATATTGTTCTTTTACACGTATTTTTTTTTCAAAATAGTGTAACTCCTGCATAGTCACGTATAATATGTATACATATAGCGAAATTTAAAAGGGATTCCCTTCTTAAATGTCTAAGAATTATGAACACTCAGTTACTACAAATACGTACGAATTATAGTTTCGAATATTTATTTTACAATCCCTAAAACAAATTCGTTTTTTAAGTTCGCTATGTGTATACATACTACAGTGACTATACAAGAAAGCCACTGATGGACTCACGAAGGGTGGTGTTCACCGACATTAAATCTCTGGTTAAACAACCATATCCTAAAACTGGTACATTTTTCTAAAAAATGGTTGTTTAAGCAGATATATGTTGGTGAACACCTACCTAAGTCGTTCATCACTGCGTTTATTTACAAAAAGTCCTTTAAAATAGGTTTGTTATCATTTATGGACAATAAAGTGTGACGAACTGGAAATTCCCGTGCAAAACTCATTTACTTTTATCCAAAAAGGTCAAATGCATGTTATTGAACGGTAATGATATAGATACATATTATATTAAAGGTATTGTATCTCATTTTGTTTTTAATTATCTGTCAAGTGTGAATCATGATGACTGAAGCTTATTTATTTATTTTAGAATGAATAACAATTGTTTATAATACATACCTATTTCATTTCAGGGTTTTTTTCAGTTAGGCTAAGTAATTCGTATGTTAATTTCATAGTTTTTAAGGTGTTTTAATTAAGTAATATAGGCTTTAATTAATAATCTAAGTCAAAATCAAATCAAAGTTTTGGTTTAGGATAAGGCGATGTTTTTGTAAGACACTAATAGGCCACCCAATCCCCACGAATGAGTGTTGTAATTGGCGACTAATGTATTTACGTCACGAGGGTGGGTAGGAG
Source organism: Amphipyra berbera (assembly GCA_910594945.2). Taxonomy (NCBI): domain Eukaryota; kingdom Metazoa; phylum Arthropoda; class Insecta; order Lepidoptera; family Noctuidae; genus Amphipyra; species Amphipyra berbera. The sequence goes on along the minus strand of OU343122.1, from coordinate 6,908,770 downwards.
TGTCCTCTTGTCTGCTATTGACAACATACTAGGGTCACTAATCCTTCTGTTGAACGTGGTACGATGTGGTACGCCAAAACATAATCCGAACTTGGCTTAACACACTGCAGTGTGTCTAGATTAAATATATCATGTTCCAATCAGGTATGATCGGGGAAGTACATATAAATCATGTTGCAAGGTTTACATTTCTGTTCTGAGTCGATATCGTGACGAAAATCGGTAACTACCTACTAAATATTACTAACTGCCTCGTTGGTCCAGTGGTGGGAAGCGCGACTGCTGATCGTGAGGTCCTGGGTTCGATCCCCAGGTTGGGCAAAGTGTTATTGGGTTTCCGTGTGGAATTCCTCAGTAGCAGCCCGGAGTTTGAATTTGTGCCCGGTTGGTGGCAATAGGCTCGCCCCCTATTACATGGGACTTAAGCATAACGGTGAAATGAGGGTGTTACTATACATCTCTGCCCAACCCTTCGGGGAATACAGGCGTGTTGTTATGTTATGTTAAATATTACTAACGATTTCACAATTGGTTTCAACATACATACATACATACATAAACTCACGCCTTTTTCCCATGGGGGTAGGCAGAAACTATAGAACGCCACATGCTACGACTCTTACATACCCCTTTCGCTTCATCCACATTCATACAACTTGTCATACACGCACGCCGGTTGAGAGTACTACGCACCTGACCTTTGTCAAGATCATCATCAATAACATCGATGTATGTCCTTCTAGGACGTCCTCTACCGGCGTTCCCATTAACATCCGCCTTATAAATTCCTTTTGTTAATCGCCGTTCACTCATTCTCTCAACATGACCAAACCACCTAAGCATACTCCTTTCAATTTTTGTCACTACATCATCTTTTAAACCGCAACTCAATTGGTTTCAATTTGTTTTAATAGGAGTGCCTATTTACTCTTCTTTTTTTTTTTTTTAAAGTAAAAACGTTTTCCCGCACTAGGATTTCTCCTGTATTGTGGGTGCGTTTACAGACACAAATCTTCACATGCACAAACACCCAGACCCGGAACAACTATCTGTAGGCCATACAAATATTTTTTCCGTGTGGGAATCGAACCCATGACCCGCAGCGCAGAAGCCAATCGCTTAGCCACTGCACCAAGCGTGTCGTCTCTGACTAGTCACTGAATCTGTATGTCTTTATGTGTGGACTATCAAGTACCAATGTAGCCTTTTTTGGGCTTGCAATGTAAATCGATAGCTAATGGGGTATTGTTTGACATAATGTATACATTTAGTATGCACGCAGTCAAATATTAAACATGTCTTAGTATGTAGTATATGATAAGTATAGTGGGATGACGGGTTGCTTTATGTCTGATTTCTATATCATAGGCAAATCGTTAAACTAACCAGTGGCTCTGTTTAGCATAGGTAATTTTAAATTGTTGCTATAAATAAGCGAATTTTAGCTACGTGTAAATTACTAATAAATTAGAGGGCTAATAGGCACTCTACATTATATAGGTATAGGTATTACAGCTAACAAAGTTACAACAGTCCAAGTTTTTACCCAAAACGGTTAATATACCAAGAAAAAACCCAGCAAGTAAAAATACCAAGACTTGTTATTTGCATAAAAACGTATAACCTAACCGAAATCATTACTCACAGAGCTTCATAAGCCGTATCAAATCGGCAATTGGTATATTTTCCGAGTACTGGTAATAAATTATGATTTGTTAAGAAACAATAGCTCAAATTTCGTCACACACAACGTACATAGGACAGAGGACTTAAAAAAAACAAAAGTACCGGTCAAGCACGTGTAACAAAGCAATTGTGCATCGTGTCCGCACGTTATGCACGGTCCACACGGTAGCCTGGTATTGATCGCGAAAAACCTCCTTTACTCTACTCGTAAATAAGGGCCAATAAGCGATGAACAACCTCAAACTAAGCTGCGTTATGCGAACGTGTGGAGGTACCATTATACTGAATATGATGTATTTTTCAGCCGTGTAGCAGTATTGAATAAGTTTCTCCGTAAAGAAATATTCGTCACAGTATTTGTACAGCTTGGCTGATGAACAACAACCAATGAATAATATTTAAAGAACATTTATTGCAAGCAACTCAGTTACTCATCAACTGTTGGTTAATGCTACACATATTATTGCAAATAGTTTTATCACTTGTAATATCTACGCCATATAATGGCACTCACGACGTTTCTTATGACTGTTTCATTGGTCGCAATGGCGAGCGGTAAGTGGATTTTCTTCATGTACATACAACATTTTCCCTCTCTTAAGTGCTCAACCCACTAGGAATTTAAATTGCGGAAGTTCTGACTTTTGTAATCGACTTTCACTGTGAACACATCCGTTGCAAGTCGACTTCGGAAAGTTTCACCGACTGTGCAAGCACTTGCGCAATTTATTTATTAATTGCCAGTGGATTTAGCGCTCGACTTTGTTTACAAGTCAGTGTTAAAGTTAAATAACAGAAGTATTTATAGTGTGTGTCATCAGAAGTGTTTATTCATCATGTTAATATTCTTATTGTTACAAAAATGCATAATCAAACAATGATCGAGTAGGTGCCTGGATCAATTTTATTGTAGCTTGTGTTGATCACCGATAACCTCAAATAATATTGACAACATTGTTGTTGATGATCAAACATTTTGATTAATTTCTTTTTTAAGATAGTTGTACTTAATTGATGAATTATATAGTGTGTATAACATATAAATTGGTACTTCGTTATTTAATTTCAACAGTGCAAATAATTCAAGCTTGTTGTATAATGCTTTCATTAATATAACGTCGTTGAAGTTCTAACACCGCGTAACTCAAAATAGTAAACTTAATAGATTTTTTTCTATTTATCATATACTTGTTTTTAATCTACAATATTCTATTTTATTTTGGTTTTTTCAACGGAGCACTATCGCGACACGATCCAGTATGGAACTCATCTGACTTACACTCTGTTTTAGCTGTTTACATAGCTTGATGGAAAAAATTATAAAAACGCGGTGGATTTTGTTTTTGAAGTAACGCGTTGCTATTGGATCTGAACATTGATTGTGATTGGTCAAACGATGCGTTTTTCGATTCCCTATCGAATGACGTGCGTAACTCAAAACTACTATTTTTTGAGTTACGCGGTGTTAGAACTTCAACGACGATAACACAAAATTATATATAAAATATAAACAAAGCCAAATCTAATCTATTCCCAATCGCTTAAGTATACTTATTTAGAGAAAATTGTACTCACATTAATAGTTTTCTAGAACTTTACAATACAACGTGATGTTCATGAACATTCATAAATCAAAGATTATGTTATATTGCGTGTGCGCAGCAGTTGTGTCAATAAAATACAGACGGCACAAAATAAACCTATTATAATTATGTAGAGTTTCTATTTTAATTTTACAACAGTAGCGGTATTGCTGTATAAACTCAATAACTGGGCGTTTTAGTTAGTTTTTCTAATTCAATGTATTTTGTTAATACTTACGAAATAAATACATAGAATTTTGTGCATGCTATATTTCACTTGGGTGTTAAAGTTTGCATTGGTTCGATTCTGTAACACACAGCTTATATAACATAAAAAATACAGGCTGTAAACGAAATCATGTAATTCCTTCAAACCTCGTGATGTACCGCTGACATAGATTAACCCTGAACAGGATAATTTCGGATACAATAAAAAATAAATTACAAGAAGTAAAGATGTGTTCTTAACGTGAGGCATTTTAGCGCCCCGAGCGAATTGCGCGGCTATCGCTCGCCACGCGGTTATTTAACTCGGGGCGCTAGAATGCCTCAAGTTAAGAACACATGTGTACTTTTTGTATTTATTTTTTTATTGAATCCAAAAGTGTCCCTTGCAGCGTTAATCTATGTCAGCAGTACATCACAAGGTTTGAAGGAATTACACGATTTTGTTTACATCCTGTATTGTTGTATTTAAATAAAAGAGCTGTCAAATTATTAATTTTGGTTATACTTTAATCAGAATTTCTTGGTTTGTGTTCAAGTAAAAGATAACAATATGTCGATAAGTTACAGAATGGACACCATTGTCATTTCACTGTTACACTAAAGGTCTTTAGTATATAACAAAAGATCGCAATATTTAATCCATTTTTTTTCCCACCTAAACAGGATTTAATTTTGGCCAAATGTTTTTAGCTGGCTTTCCAGGATGGGAGGACAATGACAATACATTCCCAGGGTGAGTAACATGAGGGGTTAACATCAAACTAAAAGTACTCTTGGTGCCCCATCCGACACACTCTTCAAGCCAGCAGACTTACTACGAACAAAAATGTTTAATATGAAGAAGATTGGTAACAATTAAATATTTTTAAGAACAAAAAGACGTTAGATGTCTAATTTTATAATTATTGTTGCAGATTTGCCTCACCATTGGTAAGATATTAGACCATAAGGAAACATACACATTACACAATACATACATAAAATTCGTTGAGCATAGTTCGTCTTTGTCGTTATTTCCAGATGACGTTGCGTTTTGCAGCCCCACCTCCTATCCCTATGCCTGGTATGAAGTTCCCGAATCTAGCTCAACCTCCTATGTACTTCTTTAATCAATTCCCTGGCTTCCCCACAATGCCAACTATACAATTCCCTAAGATGCCATCAGCACAAGATATAATCAATACGAAACCAGGAAATGGAGGGACGTACAGCGGCGTGGTAGTAACCACGCAAACCGAAGCCAAGAGAAATGAGGATGGCACAGTTACCAAAACAGGTGGATCCACCATCATAACGAACACAGACGGAGATGTTAAAGTGACAAAAAGTATGTATTTGTGGTTTCTTAGTGGATGGGAATCACAGTTTTTCATTGTCTTAAATAAGTATGATAAAACCTTTCCTTGGTTTTAAGGTAATGAAGGTGTTGGCAATATATTAAGTTAATTGCAAAGTAATTCATGCGTAACGAGTACACAGTAGATAAAGTCAACTGTACCTACTATGTAAAACGTACCTAAAAATAGGAGAGATAGGGGTATAGTGAAACAGTTCCCTTTTTCTTTAAAATAATTAATTAATTAAAAAGGTAAAACTTTTAAAAGATTAATAATTATTTATACGTTTTCAGCTGGAAACCAACCACCAGAAGTTGTAACCAAGTATGTGTTCATGTAACAACGTTTATTTATAATTAATGATCATATAAATAGACTATATTATCATAAATATATTTTTATTATTTCAGTTCTCGCTCGGTAAGCAGCTCTACTAAGTAATAGACAGGAAAATATATTATAGTTAATAATTGTACATAATTATACAACAAATATTATACACAATACATATAACATTTAAATAAACTGTTACATACAGGAGCAGAATAGTACGAATCAGGTAAATGAAATCACCTACTAACTAATCCCTAACTTACAAAGACGAACTATACATCTATAAAATTAAAAAAAAACACACATAAAACACTTTTTTATTCTGACTAGACTCGTTATTTGATGGTTTTAATACTATTTTTCTCTTTTTTGTTACAGTCATTTGATACCGACGCCCCGAAGGTATACATAATTTCATTTATGCTGTGTCTAGTTTTGTGTCGTAGCCAGGACCTTATGTACGACGCTATTCCCATATCCTAGGGGGCAATTCTACTAACAGAAACGTTGTACAATCCGAACCGAAGCCGAATCGTTCATTCAGACAGTTTTAATTTCAAAATAATGTCAAATTGTTTGACGACAAAAACAAAACCAAAAATTTTGACAGTTACCGTACACGCAAACTGACTGACAGTTGTGATTCGTTTGCGGTTTGGCAACAGTTTTTTTTAGTAGAATTGGGCCCCTGTTTCCTAATATTAAGATGCTAATAGGTAAGGTCTTTATACCTTGTAGTACGATTTATTTCTGAATCCTGAACACAGAGGATTCAATTACCTCTCTTAAATCAAATACCTATAATATTAATGCCTTCTAAGTATGAGAACTACCTTGCATTTCATCTGCGTCCGTAATAAGTTCCGGTTACGGTTTGTCATCTTACATAACAGTGTATTATCATTTATGTTGCAGCTTCCTGAAATGAGATTTTGTACGTAACCAAGTTATCACTAAAACCTTCACTTTTGTATTTACACTTTTCTATCTTTTTCTGTGCAATATCTGTGTGGCTGTTGTTTTGTAAATCTGCAATAATTTCCTTGCTAAAAGGTTCACACTATGTTTCTTCTTCTGTGTGTATTTCACAACGTCTTTTCTCAAATTGGTTCTTCTGAGCGCATTCATAGCCCACCAGACATGTTGAGATTTATTATTATTACTATACTACGATTTGACGAGTATTGTAAAAAAATCCTGCAAAAATCCTCTATTTCTAACACTGATAGAATTCAATCCATCGGTACTGAATTTTATCACATCTAAACATGTATGGTGGGCTTGCATGGTGCCTATGAGTGGTGTGTTGGACTGCTTGCACCAATGCAAAACCTTTCTACCTGTCTGAAGTTATAAATTTAATAATTATTTCTGCAATGCAATCAAGAACTTCGAGCAATCTTTGATCCGTTTTGGGTAACTTAAGTTTTTTTTTATGTATAGATCAAGCCTTTTAAGCCGCACAAGTTCAAGCCCTTCTCCTTCAACCACTTACACAACTTCGATAGCTTCGAGCACATTATGCCGGATATGGAGCCCATAGATCGTGAGAAGATCAAAAATTATGTACCAGGAAAAGATGAGAAGTTCACAGGTCATTCTGTGAGTAGCCATAGCTCCATCACCAATATAAATGGCAAGATAGAAGAAGAGGCCAGTTTGAGTACTCTGAAAAATGATAACGGCCACGTTGACGAAAAAAATCTTGCTTACCATAAGGGCGGTACTACTCAATAAAATTGTTATTGTGCTTACATTATCTCTGTCCATTTGTTTTGCGTTTCGCAGCTTTGTTAGTTCAATTCAGTGTTTAATCATGGACATAAACTTTAATTAATCTTTAATCAAAGCTTGAATCATAATCATATCTATTTTTAAAGCAATATTGTATAAAACAGTGTATTCTTAAGTTTTATATTCGAATTTAATCCTTTCGATTCATAAATTAAATAAAAAAATTAAAAGCTCAGTGTTAAGTTTATTTATTTCAGAAAATAAGCATGTTGTTATAAATGTGTTTTTTTTATTTATCTAACTTAGTTTATTAATAACCCGGCTGCATCATATAACTATGATAATAATCGTTACGGGCACTTAGAAGCCTTTAGTACATCGATATATCTCAGAATTGGGTTGTACAGAGGATAGCTGGCAGTCACTTCGTTTAATGTCCTGATATACTCGAAAATGAACCTAGAAGCTGGATAATGAAACTACACATAAATAACACACATCTGCGAGTCAATTCTACGAACAAAACTGTTGTCAAACCGCAAACGTACCACAACCGTAAAAGTTTTCGTTTACAAAAACTGTCAAAATCATTGATTTTGTTGTCAAACAATTTGACAGTTTTTTAAACGAAAACTGTCTGAATGAACAGTTCGGATTCGGTTTGGTTGCAATTGATCAACGTTTCCGTTAGTAGAATAGCCCCTGGATTTCAAATCCTGAATCACTTAAAATGTAAATAAATGCATACATAATCTCAGAAATGATAACTTCACTGCATGAGTTCAAAAAAGGAGCTGAGGCGTTTCAGATAGATTAAACTTACACCTTTGAGATTTGTTATATTATAGTAGAATAGTGTTACTGACTTCACACTTCTTGAGGACCCAAAGGCCACATGATATCCAAACAAACTACTTAGAAGAGAACAAGATGATTATACTCAATAAACATTAGACATACCTGGAGCGATATTCACAATGATACATCAAAATGTAATATCGTCGCATAGGTAACAATACCGCTCAAGTTAAATTTGACAAGTTTCCAGGAGAAACAAAAAAAATATTATTATCTTTAAAATGACACAACAAACAACTTGCGCGGTGCCAGAACTGTTTGAATAACTCGCTGTGATTGGATAATTTAAATTTTTTTCTAACATCATTCGATGCGCGCCAAAAATATCTATCCAATGACGTATAAAACGTCAAATGACCAATTTTCGACTTAGGCGGTATTGTTACCTAAGCGACGATATGCAAATAGACGGGCGCACCGGCACCCACGCGCTCGGCGTAGTTGCCATTACGCAGCAGCCTGTGTATACGACCCACGGGGAACTGAAGACCGGCACGGTTGGAACGGGACTTTGCCTTTCCCTTCACCTTACCATAACAGGGTCGCATTTCCACCCGACTGCAATCAGAAAAATAGGGTATTAATTTCAAATGGGTTAAACTTTAGAAAAAAGTTACATTGATAGGGAGTGCGCAGTGAGGTAGGGAAGGAAGGAGTCTTCGATTTCTAATTTTCATCAATGAAAATGTAGTTGTTCGCTGTGCGCAGCTCTGGTGGATATGGGCTTAGCGGAGCGAGGTTTTTGTTCATACAAAACAAGCGAGAAATGCGAGCGAGGGATGTGTTGCGAGGATTGTGTTGCGAGGAATGTGTTTGCGAGGAATGTGTTGCTATGAATGTGTGCGAGGATTTGAAAATATGCGCCTACCAGTCAGTCAATAGATGGTGTTTGGAAGAGGTAGATTCGAAAAGAGTCCGCTACCTATCCTCGCACTGCTAATTTGTACACATTAACACATTACGCATTACACATTCCTCGCACAGCTCTGGTGGAAAGGGTCACACCATTTCACATCCTTGCTACACATTTTCACACCGCACATTTTCCTCGCACAGCTCTGGTGGATGTCCAGCCTAAAGGTTGAGTTTCGGAATCATACAAGGTGATTCATTAAGCTCCTGATGTTTACGTCACACATCGAAACAGTATTTCTACATTTTGCTCTTACAAATCTTAAGGCACATACTTTGTTAATTCAACATAATTATTATCGGTTCGTAAATGTTTTGAACTACAAAGGTTAAAGAAAAAAGCCCTCTACTTCAAAAATTATGAATTTCAGTCCGATTACGAATGGGCATGCCGCAGACGTTATATAGGACGTCTATGTCGCCTGTTTGTCTGTACTCTATTCCACGTAAGATCCATTCCGAATTTTCCTCAGAATATGCTAAAGGAATTTTCTAACGAACGCCACTAAATGGCGCATGTCAAATATTATTTATATCAAATACTAGCGGCCGATCCCGACTTCGCACGGGTAGACATTTTTCATTTATGCTCCGTTCCTATTGGTCGTAGCATGATGTTATATAGCCTATAGCCTTCCTCGATAAATGGACTATCCAACACAAAAATATTTTTTCAATTCCAACCAGTAGTTCCTGAGATTAGCGCGTTCAAACAAACAAACTCTTCTGCTTTATAATATTAGTATAGATTATTTATATTTCATGAAAGTAGGTTTACGACTGGTGTTAACATTGTCTCAATAACAGTAGCTCTAGTAGCCGTTCAGCCGGGCTATGCCCGGGTCTACTGAGACAAATATCTAACAAAACATGTTTAGTGGCCAAATTACAACACAACCAAGCAGTAAGGCTTCGCCCCAATTTTGTTAGAAAAACATGTTACGGGCTATTTCTAACAAAAATATGGTTGCACCAGGCCTGGTTTAACAATAACATGACGATTTGCGAAAATGCAATCATCTCAGAATTTATCCTACCTGAAACTAGGCGGGCGGGGCTTCATTTGTAGTCCGGGTTTAAAAATGTAAGGTCTTGGGCCGCCCGCGATTCATTTGTGTGTCGTGTTTTTTATTACACTATGTTTAAAAAAACTTGTTTACATGTCTGGGTTCTGGGCTCTAAAATCCGGGGTTTTCGCGTGTCTTGTCCAGGTTGCCAAATTTTAGAGATGGCGACCCTACCTGAAACGGATACTCTGTTTCCTGTTCTCTGTTCAACGTTCATAGTTAATATACATGGTTACTGGTATCTCGACGTATTCCTTGCAGGACATTATAGTAGGGTTGAAATACAACAAATTAAGCCACTAAATGTTCTACCGAAATTCAGTACTTTTAAAGATATTCATTTTTATAGATTTTTGTTGAAAAATCCCAGATTCAACCTTTTAAAGCCCATTTAAAAATAATGTACGGTGCGAATGCATTGCTATTTAATTAGTGATCTTTGAAAAAGTGTTTGGTATTTTTGAATTTTTAATTATTAACAGAGATCTGCTATGGCTATGATAAAAACATCGCACCGTACATTATTTTTAAATAAATGAAATGTTAATATGGTGGCTTCATTTGTTGCATTTCAACCCTTCTATAATGTCCTTCAAGACATATCAGTCGAATTACCTTACCAGATCTGTCAGGAGGTAGAAATCTTAGAGAAATTTATTCTAAGGAACCATGACGTAGATTTTAGAGTCAAGAAAAACTGCTTTTAAACAACCTAAACTAAAAAATAAACAAAACTAAACAACGCGATTTTTTTAAATTTCTGTTCCGGAACTGTGTATGGGTTTTTTGAATCTGAATGCTCATAGAATGTTTCTTGGATAATCACATCTCGAAAAAATAGAAACAGCCAGGCAGGGCCGCAGACACAACTATGTATTTAGAATTTGAATTGAATATTCCATAGACAATTGTTTAATATTTAAACAACAGGTTTTATTAGATGTAATATATAGTTTTACATCAGATTATTATAAATACCTTGTCATTTCTTATAATATATAAAAAAAATACTACATACGCAAAATAGCCTATTATACAATACTGTCGGTTTATAGTTTCTTACAATTTGTTTAGATTTTAATCTTTCTTCAGAGAAACAACAGTTTCACGATAGTTTGGTTAGGATATAAAAACTGCAAGGTTAGTCGGAAAGGGGGTACTAAGCCGAAAGGGTGTTAAGGTACCCATAATAATGGATAACTTTTGTTCTACAACTTTCACCAAAAGTCAATAGTTTAAGAGAAATAGCTGTTCAAAGATTTCATAAAAATACGCTAAATTCTATCTATCCTTAGCTATGATCAGCCATGTTTACATTTTAGGTCATATTTGGGGTCACGGATTAGAAGCTCCATTTTCTGAATTCGTAACTGTGGTATACTCCTTCCAGTGTGGATAAATAATAACACAATAATTAGGATTAGGTACACACAGTACTTGGTAGTGGTAATATCTACGCTGCACAAGATATCTCCGAGTTGTGTCCCTGTGAGCTCTGCGAAGCGAATACACCCCCACCAGTTACCGTACATACATTTATTTATAATCAACACAACAACCATTATTTATGCTCATAATAGATTAATCAATTAAATACAATATTAATATTTTATACTAGATAGTATTATCTATTTAACTAAATATCACATCTCTTCCTTTTTGTTTTTAAATATTTAATTATACAAGTAAGTACAGTGCTAAATCAAAATGTAGTAATAATCAGTATTTAAATAATAGTGCATCCTTAAATTATTACTTTACGTTGTAGACTAACTTAGTTTTAGATCTTATGTAATAAATTAATGTATTTTGAAGCTTTGTTATTTATGTTACTGTTTAATTTTCATTTAGTGCATCTGTTTCTGTATTCTGTTGTCCTTCTACTATTTTCCAATTTCCCTCTACACGTTTAAGGTGGATCACATTTCTTTTAAACTCCTGTCCGGTAGTATCATTCCGAACATTCACCTCATTTCCTTGTGCCCTGACTACTGTATGTGGTTCTGGATCAAAACTTGGTGCCAACTTATTATTTTTAACAAAGTTTTTAACATATACTTTTTGGCCAACTTCAACATCTTGTTCTTGTGCGTTCCTTTTCCTATCTTCATATATTTTCCCTTTTGTTTTTTTCTCAGTGTCTTTATCACATACTTCTTGGTATATTTCTTTATTTTCTATATTGATTAAACTAGGTAATTTGTCTCGAAACTGCCGACCATAAAATAATTCAGAGGGAGATTTTCCAGTTGTTCCGTGAGGGGTGCTATTATACATCATGAGATATTTTAATAGGTCATCTTTCCAATTCGATTTTTGGATTTGGCTAATTTTTAATCTTTTTAAAATGTCTCTGTTTTGTCTTTCGACCTCTCCGTTTTGTTGTGGGCAATATGGAATTGTGCTGTATATGCGGATACCTAATTCTTCACAAAATATTTTAAAATCATGGCTGGTGAATTGTGGACCATTGTCACAAGTTATACTAACTGGAATACCTAAACGAGAGAAAATTTCTTTTAGGACATTTATTGTATCTTTAGCTGTAATCGATTTCATAACTTTGATTTCTTTATAGCGACTGAAGTAGTCAATAATAACGAGAAGGTAATCCCCACTAGGCAGTGGACCAAGAAAATCCATAGCAGTATCGACCCAGGCTTGAGTTGGGAGTTCTCGCCTTTTCATAGGTGTAGGTGGATTAGGCCCAGACACTAAAATGCACCCCCTACAATTCTTAACGATGTTTTCGGCATCTTTGTCTATTTTGGACCACCACACTTTTGTACGTAATCTGGCCTTCATGTTGACTATTCCGGGGTGTCCCTCGTGCGCGGCTTCTAATACTTTGAGTCTTAATTTTGACGGAATTACTATTTTATTGCCTCTTAATAAAATACCGTCGTGTAACCAAAGTTCATTTTCAAACAGTTTGTAATTGTTAATACTAGCGTCCCATTTGTTACGGAGTAATCCTTCTCTTATTAAGCAAAACTCTTTATCAGATTGAGATTCCTGCGAAATTGTTTTTAACGATAGTGCTGTTGGTTGTGCATGTTGTACAATTTGGTTAATATGGTGCTCGTCATCAAATGGAACGCAGTAAGAACTTGTGCAAAGACGTGAAAGTGGGTCGGCAATATTAGATTTACCTGGCTTATATACGACTTTGTAGTTATAAGCCTGCAGTCTCAATACCCAACGCTCAATACGGGCACAAGGTTTCGAACGCGTACTGAAAATTACCTCTAACGGTTTGTGATCTGTGACCAACTCAAACTCATCTTTGCCGTATAGGTACATGTGAAAATGCTCTATGGCCCAAACCAACGCCAAAGCTTCTTTTTCAGTTTGACAGTAACGCTTTTCAACGTCCGTCAAACTTTTATTGCCATAAGCTATGATGCGCGGCACATTTGAGTCAAATTGCACAAGTACTGCTCCTAATCCCACAGGGCTTGCATCAGCAATGACTTGCGTCCTATCTTTTGGGTCGTAATAGCCTAATGTATTAATTGTGCTGAGGCATTTCTTAAGTTGATCAAAAGCTTGATGTTGTTCGGTTTTCCAAAAACGTGAAATGTCAGCATGTTTATGAAGCTTTTGACGTAAGATTTGACGGATTGGTTCAGTCAAAGTTGCCAAATTAGGTATCCACTTACCAACAAAGTTAATTAACCCAAGAAAGCTTTGAATTTCCTCTACATTATTAGGTTCCCGAAAAGACTCAATAGTTTTAAGATACTTATCTAAAGGTCTTATACCTTTTGGTGAGAGTTGGTGTCCAAGGAATTCTATAACCTTGGCATTGAAAATACATTTCTTATTATTTAGCAATACATTATTTTCTTTGAGAACTTGCAAAACATGTTTAAGCCTCTCGTTATGCTCAGACTCATTACTGCCAAACACGACGATATCGTCAATGAAATTGACGACACCCTCACACTTAAGCAACATCCTTTCCATAATTTTTTGGAAATGTTCTGGAGCACTTGAAATCCCAAACAAAAGTCTTTTATATCTGTATAAACCCTTGCTGGTGATAAATGTTGTGATTTGACGGCAATGCTCAGAAATTTCTACTTGATGAAATGCGTTGGAAATATCTAATTTTGAAAATAAAATGGCTTTTCGGAACTTTGGCATTAATTGATGCATAGTTGGTAAGGGATGATTTTCTCTTACAATTGCCTTATTGGCACGCCGCATGTCGAGACAAAGTCGGACATCACCGTTCTCTTTAAAAACTGGAACCATAGGGCTTATCCATGGGGAAGGCTCATTAACCGGTTCTATAATATCCCCCTTAACTAACTCATCGATTTTATTGTTTATTTTATTTTCTAACGGTATTGGTACTCTCCTATATGGCTGACACACCGGCGTAATTGTTTTATCAATTGCAATGTCTAGGATAACATTTTTAAATTTTGGAAAATGTTCACTTACCGCATTTACATCAAACCCGATTTTTAAAACTCTCAATTTTGTTGCGGTGTCTCTGCCTAATAAATCCCTCAACCCGTTTTTTATCACATAGAATTTTGCAGTTATAACTCTTGGTCCTGCACGAATCTCTGCCTCAAAAGAACCTAACACGATTAAAGGGTCATTAGATCCATAAGACATAAACGTCTTATCTGGGTTTTTATCCTGGTTTTGTACCACTATATCTCTTGACTTTAATAAATTCCAGGAATTGACACTAATGATATTACACTTGCTACCCGAATCTATTAACATGTTTAACTCTACACCACCGAGTTGACATTTTATAGAAGCATCATCATCAATGTGAAAAATATAATCGATAACGGTCTCAGATGATTGTTTTGAGCTCGAATTTGATGTTTCAGATTTATCATTTTCAACGCGCCGCTTTTTGAAATTAAACTTCTGGTTATTTGGATTGGGCTTACGCTTACTGGCTTTTGTTCTGCACATTTTTAGAAAATGCCCTTTGTAACCACATTTTGCACATATTTTGTCTTTGGCAACACACAAAGGGCTGTCATATTTATGATACTTGTTCCCGCATCTTGTGCACTCAGTTTGTTTTTCAGAAGTTATTTTATTTTGGTGAAAAGTGTCAATTTTATTCACATTAAGATTTTGTTTATTTTGGAAATCACACAATTGTCTTTCGACTGTCTCGAGCGCATTGGCTTCTATAATGATTTTATCAACTGTGACTGTGTCTCCCATTAACAGAATCTTCTTTCTCAACTTTGCCGACAAACACTTTTCAGTAATTTGGTCAATTAAACTTTCATTTTCATCTGAAAACGTACATTTAGCGCTTTGACGACGTAATTTTATTAAAAACATTTCAAACTTTTCGCCCTCTTCCTGTTTCATTAATCTAAATACATGTCTTTCAAATAAACTACTCTGTTTCGGCGCGAAATATTCATTCAGTTTCTCAATTGCTACTGCATATACATCGACCGAGGCACTCTCTTCTACGTGAGCACCGGGAATGTTGAAATAAACATCTTGCAGTGTTAATCCTGCAGCATGCAATAAAGTAGCCCGTTTCTTAACCGAATCAGTAATATTTGCGGCTTGCAAATAGATTTCAAACCCCCGTTTCCACTTTACCCATCTAGTACCGAGAGAACTTTGTTCTCCTTCACAGTCGAACGGTTCAAGCATAGGAATTTGATTCATGGTGTTATTCTGTAAAAAGAAAAGTGACGAAAGTTTGAATATATTTTTTTTTTTTTTTTTTTTTTTTTTTTTTGTCGGTAGGGTCTGTTTTTATTTACAAAATTTTATTTTTTTTCTGTTTTTGTGAACAAATAAATGTTCATTTTTCACAGTTGATCCATGTCAATTTCGCACACGTTTGCTATTTTACTAAACATAAAATAGCATATTGTTGGCATAAATTTGTTAGCTTATACTAACACACACATCTTGACGTCAGTAAATATTAGGTATAAATATCGACTGACTATTTTGCCATTGTTTTTACACACTCATTTTTAGCATTTACCTTTAGGTATCTGCTTTTCAACACATTTACTATCATACAGTCGATCACCAATAAACCTATACTTCATAACATAATTCCAGAAAAATCTATTGTGTGAGTTTATTTGTACCATAAAAATATGCATGTAACTACATGATAAACCTAAATGATACAGTAGAAATGCACCGGAATACGTTAATACTGATCCGACACATTAAAATCCTTAATAGGCAAGTATCGTATTTAACTTTTTTCCTTTTATTTAGAATAATTTCAATAACACAGATTTGGACGATTTAGAAAGTTGTTATATCTAGTGCCCATTTGTTTGAGTACTTATCTATTGTTTATGTAGTTACCAGTCTATTGATTTCCGACATGCATGCAGTATTGATTGAAAGTACACAGTTTTTTCTTACTTGGTTTTCCTCGTCGCCAGTTGTGGTATACTCCTTCCAGTGTGGATAAATAATAACACAATAATTAGGATTAGGTACACACAGTACTTGGTAGTGGTAATATCTACGCTGCACAAGATATCTCCGAGTTGTGTCCCTGTGAGCTCTGCGAAGCGAATACACCCCCACCAGTTACCGTACATACATTTATTTATAATCAACACAACAACCATTATTTATGCTCATAATAGATTAATCAATTAAATACAATATTAATATTTTATACTAGATAGTATTATCTATTTAACTAAATATCACAGTAACTAAAGCAGGGATGAAGAATTTTTGAAAAAACTTAAATGAAAATAATTTTGTATGGTTTTTTTATTTATCGAATTTTGAAATTTTAGCACTTTTTTTAAAACAATCATCACTGATACAATAAGTGGCCCGCGGCTTAGTACCCTCTTTCCGACTAACTTTGTATATCTTCCCAAACAATCTCGAAGCTTGTCGTTAATTTTGTATGGGAATTATATTTTAGGTACTTCCACAAATTTTAAGAATAGTAGCCAAGAGTTTGCTATTGTTTTTTCAATAACTCTGTACCTCTATATTAACTCAGAATGTTTGAAAAGCACAAAACTTTCTCTGCTGCGGAAGTTGCGAAGGATTAAAGAGCAGCAGTAAGATGAGAACCAAAATTATTTGCTGATACGATTCAGCCTAGACTTTTCCCAACTACGTTGGGGTCAGCTTGCAGTCTAATCAGATGCGACTGAATACCAGTATTTTACACGGAGCGATTGTCATCAGACCTCCGCAACCCAGTTACAGGGCAATGCCGATATCCTGAGGTTAGACCGGTTGTCAGACTTTCGGGATTCTGACTTCCCGTAACAACTGTCATAGGTATTCGTATAACACCCGGGACCAACAGTTTAAAGTACTCTCCGAGGTAAGGAGGGGTCTCGATGTGTATCGAACGGTCACCCATCCACAGATTGAGCGCGGCATGCGCAGCATAATCTTTCAAATCTTTATGATCCGCGCGGTTGGTAATTAGCCACGAACCCCTCCTCCTGAAGTTGATATTTAATTTAATAATTTTTTTATTACCTTTTTAATTATGTTTTTTCTAAAGGTACATAATTTAAATTTATTTTTTCTACCAATGGAGGCAAGAGATACTACTGCAGAAATAGAATCACAGAAAGATTTATTTATTAAGGCATTACGGTGTATATATTTCAGGAATAAAAACGTAAAACAACATAACATAACTTCACGCCTGTATTCCCCGAAGGGTTGGGCAGAGGTGTATAGTAACACCCTCATTTGGCCGTTATTTTTAAATCCCATGTAATAGGGGGCGAGCCTATTGCCATCACCCGGGCACAAATCCAAACTCCGGGATGCTGCTGAGGAATTCCACACGGAAAATCCAATAGCATTTTGCCTGACCTGGAGTCGAACCCAAGACCCCATGCTCAGCAGTCGCGCTTGCGGGCACTAGTCCAACAAGGCAGTCAAAAAGTAAGATTACTATTCCGATTGCCATATCGTAGGTCTGGCCTCTACGAAATAGAGAGTCAATGTCTGTGGGCAGTTGGACAATACGCTGGGCAAGCAGGTGGGGAACGGAAACTATAACAACGTGGATCGAAAAATCTGGGCGGAATAGCCACCCTTGCGATAGTATGTTTATGACCGGATACATATATGACCTACATTATGATGAAAAGTAATAAAATAACTTTTTTGTATAACAATAAGTAGGTACCTGGATGACCGAGCTTGGTTTTCTAAAAATGAAACCCAGCTAGATCGATTTATCGCCCTCGAAACCCCCTGCATACTAAATTTCATGAAAATCGTTGGAGCCGTTTCCGTGATTCAGATTATATATAGGTATTATATATACATATATACAAGAATTGCTCATTTAAAGGTATTAGATACTTCGGAACTGATCTTCCTGACCTAGGTATCATTACACTTAAATAAATACTGTACTATTTTTTAATACATTTTGGTACAATGTAGTCCTGCCTTTACAGAGTTCTAGCGTGTTACAAAATTGTCAGTGTGTTGCATACGAACTTGTGTGTTACATTTTCGAGTGCGTTATGGTATAAATTTTGTGAGCCCCACCCTACTCACGCCTACAATCCCCAAAGGGGAAAGCAGAGGTGTTCTCCTATAACAGGAGTCTGTACACCCATGTTTCTCTCTTGTATTTAGTCCCATGTAATAAGTGGCGAGCCTATTGCCATTTTTCGGGCACAATTATGGTGCCAGGTTCGTCGCCTCTTACGACTCGCTTGCCCAGCGACGGAGAGGTGTTGTATTGTTAATGGTCAAAGCACACATATCAAATCAGAAAGGGATCGTAACGTAATCGCCTCGCCTTGGGACAAGCTCACGAACCGCGGTGCGGTGTGTGGTCCACGTGGTTCCCGCGCTTACGGCTCGGCGTCCCCGCGCTTACGTCTCTCCGTACCCGAGCTTACGTCTATTCGTCCACTCTTGCCCCTCTCACCCCTCCCGCGGCTGCCTGCAGTACACTACTGTTACTGCGAGCCGTAAGCGAGCCGTAAGCGCGGCGTCGCCTAGCCGTAGCCGAGTCGACGTATCGGAGCTGCTGATCCGGTTTGGTTACGTGCTTACGTTAGGTTGACGCCTGTTTGACGGCGAGGCGAAAGGCGATACGGTTACGATCCCTTTCCGAGTTGATATGTGTGCTTTGACCATAATCCGTCCTCCCACAGACACTGACTGGTTATATTGACACTGATTGACACTGATTATTGATGATTGACTGATGGTGATAATGATGACTGACACTGATTATGATTTCTTAATATGACGGAACAAAAATAAATTTCATTATTCTGATAATTAAGTAAAATTTACCATAATAGGCACATGAAAAACACTAAGTGACATCATTTCAACTTTTCAGAAAAAATATCCATAAGTAAGTACCTACATACAGTGCGCCCAGAATATTTTGGGCGGCGGCGAAATGAGGAATTATAATTAAGTGTACTGAATTTGACATTTTGCCTATGCACGAAGCGCCGCCATGAAGTGCCAAGTTATACTGGATAAGATGTATGTGCGTAGTGCGCACATCTGTCCGCTCTACAAGTGTTCCAATACCTTTTGTTAACAATAACATTGTTTCAAATTCTGAGAAAAATTAGACAAAAGAAAATCGTTAGTCATCACGATAATCGGTTGGGACATCACTCATCCTGCTACAGGCATTGTAATTTGTGATTTTAAAACAATTCTTTAATGATAGACATTACAAATTATGACGAATAATGTTCTGTTTTGTGCCCCTGCACAGGGGTAAACGTAACCATTGAAAAAAAATACACTAAATACCATTTAAAAATATTTTTATAGAAGTCAGGATTTTACCAATAAGAACTTAATATGTTATAACCACCCCAAATTTAAAACTAATGCTTGGGAAAAGAAATCCTTGTATCTTGAAGCACGATTAATTTACAAAAAATGAACCGGTATTTTGAGCTACATTATAAGACTTAAAAATACAGTTATTAAATAATTAAGTTAACTTTTATTAAAATTTTTAAACAATATTTAAAATACTTACAAATCTTACAACACAGAATACTGAACATCTAAGACAATAAAACAAAAAAAATAACTAAAATTAAAAAAACAACGTTTTCAAGTGGACCAATTTACCCGAGTCTCCCCTCAACGTTCATTGCCAGAACTATTGACCGTTTCAAGGTTGTCACATATGGTACGTATATATACATCCTGAAATTTTCATATTTTTCATACTATTGTGAGTCTTGGTTCTATAACAGTTGCTTAATAAATTAAAGAAAAATAATTAAAAACATGTCGAAAATCGTCATCTTTTTCGCGATCGTAGTGTTGGCGTGTGTTAATGGTATTAAACTTTATTACTATTAATAAATTATTCAGGCTGTTAAAAAAAATACTCTAAGAATTTTGTGGGGTTACTCGGTATTGGAAATTGAACAAGTTTCCTAGAACAACTTTTCGAAATTCGCGTATATTTTTTATTGTTTTTCATACAAATCAAATATAATATTTTTTTTTATCTTGGAAAGTAGTCAAAAAAATTTGAATTTTGAAAAGTTGTTCAGCGATAGTTGTTCAGTTTCCAATACCGAGTGACTAATTTAGCTAATTTTTTAACAACTTATATTAAGATAATTTCCGTGAAGTGTGAAAATGGTAGAGAACGAGTGTCGCTCCTCTTTTAAAGGCCAATAAATATAAAAATTATTGGAATAATATAGTTTCTCGTAACAAAAACTGCTATGCACTAAAACAAATATGGCTACATGGGGTGAAGTCTATTATTTGTGGTTAAGTGATTATGTATATATGCAACAAATATGCTAAATACATACATACGCCTGTAATTCCCGATGGGGTATACATGTTCTCCTATTACAAAAGTCTTTACACTCACGTTACGTCGCCTTTTACGAGTCGTTTGCCCGGTAACAGAGGGGAAATATATTCTCAATACCCCCCCGGACATATTTATGTGCTATATATTATGTATAAAGTATTATATTATTTTTATTCTCTTTTTACTTAGCCTATGGCGTGTTAGACATTAACACTTGTGCAAACAAAACGTAGCAGTAACAAGCGGTATTTTTTTGAAAATTATAATAGTGCATTAATTAATATTATGCAGTTCACGATTTTGCTACTTACTTACCACTGAAATTATTTTTTTAACGTCATACGTGTTATCCACGACCTTCCGTAACCAATAATTTATCTATCGGCGGTTTCACCTGCTACAGATAGAAAATTGACATAAGCTCCATCGAAGTAGAGTGCGCGCAAGATAACTCTGCGCGCGGCCAAAATCGGAACTAATCATGTTCCGCCATAGTGTTGCCGTTTTATTAACTTTGTCACTAGATCTACCTGATTTTAGGAATAAAAGAAAATATAATAATAAAGATTATAGTAGACCTCATCAGACGATAATAATCATAATGCATTATTTATCACTCACGGCACATTTATAAGTATGACGACACGTTTGATGCAGTGGCTAAGCGATTGGCTTCTGCGCTGCAGGTCGTGGGTTCGATCCCCGCACGGAACAAATATTTGTATGGCCTACAGATAGTTGTTCAGGTCTGGCTGTTTGTGCATGTGAAGATTTGTGTCTGTAAACGCACCCACGATACAGGAGTAATCCTACAGTGGGGCAACGTTTTTGTTTAAAAAAAACAAGCTTTGTTCTTTTCTTTTGCAAATTACGTAAAAATACTAATTCATTTAATTGATAGGTAGTAAATTTAAACGTACATAACTTAGCTCAATTAAAATATAATAAACCGCAAGAGGGCTGCTTTTAATACTCACGAATATATTACTTTTCCTTAAAAAGTAGGACTTTGTATTTTTGCGATCATGGCAACATTTAGCACGCCCTCCGTCGCGCGCAGACTTATCTTGCGCGCACTCTAATGTCAAATTTTTGTTTCTAATAGAGAAAACCGATAGTTAGATTATTGATTTCGGCCGTAAATAAAACTAAAAGGAGAAATTCTAGTGTAGGGCAATATATTTTATAGAAATTTAAATTAAATGCTTTTGTTAATCACGGAATCTTATCAGAATCTTATCCTCGAAGTCTTCGTTACCCCTTAGGATTAAGGTCTCTGTGCAATGGCTAAGGTAGTAGGCCACTGAAGTAGTTACTTCCAACCAAGTTTGGTTGGAGGCAGAATGAATATACAACATGTAACATAATAAACGTAAACACCGAAAGTAGTTTGTTAAGAATCGGCTACTAAATCCATTTTCAATACGTGTAATTTTTTTAAACGTGGTTTTTCAAATCTGCCATTTAATTGAGATAAAGAAGATTGAGCTTTATGTCAAGGCCAGAAGATTGAATTTTAATTGCCATGTTTTTTGTAACAATGAAAAAGTAATATTTAATAATATTTAAGCACATAAAAGTAACATTTCAGCGTATTTATGGTCCAACCAAAATACCTGGACAAACTTTTACACAGTGTTCAATACGTTTAACTAATCATATCTGGGACCAGGGCAGGAAGATGATGATTATATATTATGATTTAGCTGAATTTTCTCAATAGGTGTTTTTGATAGGTGTTTGGGTGTTCGCGTTTTTCTTGTTACATGTTGTACCTATAGGTACCTTTTAAAACTTTGTTATTCTCCACCTGAACAATTAACGTATATTTACTTATAGAACAATAGTGCAATCAGTGGTCAACATTTTTATTTTGCGCTGATATTACAAAGACTGTCGCGATGGGTGTAACTGATACTTACTTTATTCATTACTTTATCAATATAATTTATATATATGTGAATATTTACTCATTTATTTATTTATTTTTCAGCCCAATATGGAGCTATGAGCTACGCTATGTAAGTGTTATACAAAAGGCCTGCGCCCACTGGCCGCACGGCATGGCAAAAGATATTTTAAGCTCAAATAATTTTAAACCTTATTGTAATACCCTTAAGGACTCGTATTTATCGTACCATGGGATACTTGCATGCCGCGGTACGACGAAGCATCTCGCGGTATGCTAAGCAAATATGAGTGTTGCAAATATGCGTAATATGTTGCAAATATGAAGTTTAAAATTATTTGAGCTTAAAGATCCTCTTCTTGTCTCATGTCGGCACGAGCTATACGAAAATAGCTCATGCAGCTATGAAGAACCCTTGATTAATTATTTTTCTATTTTACAGGGCGGGCGGTGGTCGTAATCCCCTGGGGTCGAATTTCCCTGTGAGTTTTTTAAATCCAGAGTGGATTGGAAACTAAAAGCATTGAGGGCGGTCAATTGTTCCAAATAACAGTGCTATACTGTTATACATAATATTATGACCACACCCAAACCTTTCAGTTTCCAGATACTTAAAATTGTTTTTTACGTTTTAGTAAATTTTTTATATTCTTTCTCTTAGTACTTTTTTTTTAATAAAAGCCAATTAGCGATTTTTCTTGTCTGTTCATAATATGGCTTAAAAATCTTCAAACTCTTGACAAAGTTATTTTTGACACTCACGGAAGAGAAGATATGGCGTGGCCTTCTCTTTGAGTCAGTGCGGGTCAAATAACTAGAACCAAGATGGCGTCGACTGCGTGTTCTATGTAAGGTTCAGCTCATATTTTTCATATTCGTTTTGACGAGTCCAATAAATTGCACTTGGTGTTCAGGGTCTGATGATGGAGCTAGGAGGTGGATAGTTGAACTCTTCAGTGGCTACTAGTAAATCCTTCAAGTTTAGCAGTTGAGGTCATCTTGGTTCTAGTTATTTTACGCACACTGCACGAAGTATGGCCCGTATTAATAAACAGCTCTCATTTGGGAGACGTTCCAACAGCAACTACCATAAAGTAGAATTCCATACATTTTACAATAATGTATATTTTTTTAATACTATTCAACTCATTTTAAAACTACACTTAAGAGGGATCTCTTAAATGGGAGGTATTTATTAACACTAGCCTATATGTATACACGACATTTTATTAATAATTCTATCCTTAAAATATTTCACAGAAACTGCTGTCTCCCCAGGAAATAAGGAATTTGCCAGTTTCGAATAATGGCCGTGGTGGAGACGCGCATTCGTCCTTTATGTCTCAGACATCATCAGGCGGGAAAACTTTCACCACCTTTGAAAGAAACGACAATGGAAAGAGAATTGTTCATAATTTTGCCTCCTAATTACTGCGACAGCCTGTATACGAACTAATCTGTAATGCATTGGTGTCAATTCTGTTGCACACTTTGACAGTACTAAAATAGACTAAACGCAACTGTCACTTTTTTTTTTCTTTTGAAACAGAAAGTAACAAACACCCTTATAGTGGATAGGCCCGTTTTGACAGCTGTCAGATTAGAACATGTTATGTCAATTTCGACATAAAATGTACTGATCTGACAGCTGTCAAAACGGGCTTATTATATTTTAGACACTATAGTTTAGTTTAGTCCTGTCAAAGCAAGCAAAATCAACATCACTGTAGATTTTAAAGAATTCGAAAAAGTAAATGTCATAGTGATACAAAGTAATAACAGTTAAAATTAAATAGAATCATTATTAATTCCAAAATATTATGATTTCTATATCGTTTCGTATTTTTACTTCCTAATTTTTTATTCCAACAATGAATTATTTGTTGATGGTTTTGTAGGTACTGTCTGCCCAGTATTCTTTGTAGTTCATGGCGGCGTTGTTGTAAAGGCAAAATATCAACAATTATGTCAAATTCAATACATTTAAATTTAGTTCCTTTTTTCGCCGCCTGCCAGGATATTGTGGTAACACTGTTATGTATGAGATTATTTAAATTGGAGCATAAAGTACGTTGACATTTACACCTTTATTTTGAAATACCGGTTTCACATATAAATTATTATAAATGGATTCTTGCTTGTTGCAGATAGTCATTATTACCTTTATTGTCATGTTAATTTATTAAAATCATTCCAATAAACTAGATTACAAAAGACGATGATTTTATTTGTTATTTTGTCTAACAATACCATTAACACCTACTTGTTTATCCTAAAGAATGTTGACTTTGGTCTCAAAATCCAGTAGAATGGGTTTCCAGAGCCGACACTATAAAAATGTCAAAATTGCATTATAGGTTCAACTGATGCGAACTCACAGTCACAGAGTGTCTTTAATAATTAAGCAATGAATTTCTGTTATTTTATTTTTCATAATTGCTAAGCATTGGACTCCTAAAACCCGGTACGATAGTAATTAACAGGCCGGAGGAATTAATGTAGCTCAATCAAAGACACTATGCTACTTCTCTCTAGATAAAATAAGTACCTTTTACGAGACAGGATACCCATAAGTAGTAGTAGGTCTCAAAGTTCTTTATTCCTTTGCACGGATAGCAATTATGAAGACGCCTACTTACCGCTTAACAATTTACACATCTATACCTCGTGACTTGTAATTTGACTCTGCAAATCAAAGTCATCCAATTTGATATTTTAAAGCTACAGTCGACTCTCGATAAGTTGAAACTCAAGGGAAAAATGTCAAATTACCAAGAGTACAAAATAACAAGAGTTTGATCAAGATTCGAGATATATTAATTTAAACGTTCGTACAATTGTACGAATTCACAAAGAATTAGGTATCTATTATTTACTGAAAAGTAGTCCGTAATTTTCTGTTGAGTGAGCGATGCGAACTGCAAACTCACTCATGAATCGCATGTCTGTACATGTATGTAAACAAACGACTTAACTGATGACAACAAACGCTTCAAATTATAGAGAGTATGGAAGCCCAGACTTTCAATTATTGCATGTTGGCGGGCAAGATACTATTCCTTCAACTTCAAATTACCGAGGGGACCAATTTTTTTTTCTTTTTTTTTTTTTTTTTATGTGACCACTCGCAGCTTTAAACTCGCTAAGGTTTATTGGCTGCTTAACCGGACTATCCTGTGGTGGCCAAAAATTATTTTAAGGCCCCCCCCAGCCAGGGCTTACAAACTAGATGCAAGTTAGCATGACCAAACACTAAGGGCACCCCCTGTGGGATTAGAACCTCGGCTTAGTATGTCATGAGAGGGGAGTGATAAATTCGTGCTGGGTTGAATTATTTAGGGGCTAGTTTTATACTACTGGCTCAGCTGCGCGGGCTGGCTCGTCGAGCAAGGGTCGTCTGTGATGTTACAGGGGGAACGCGTGGGCCTCGGCGGTGAGGCCGGTGTCGCGGTCGGTATTATTGATTTTATTCAATTTATCGATTATTTTTCAAGGGATCGAGAAAAAAAATCAAATTATTGAGAGATTTAAATGAACGAGTTTCAACTTATCAAGAGTCGACTGAATTTTATAATTTTGTTATGCGGAGGGAAGAAAGTCATGTTACCAGAAGAGTGTTAAATATGAATGTGGATGGATATACAAATAGAGGTAAGCCGAAGAAAAGATGGACGGATTGTATGGAGGATAATATGGGTAAGAAAGGAGTGAGTACTGAGATGACGACTGATAGAGGAGAATGGAAGAGAAATACGTGTTGTGCCGCCGCCACCTAGTGTGAAGGATAGGGAGATGATGATGAATAATTATATTACAAAAATGCTAGGTAATATATTTTTCAAAAATTACTTAAAATTGCAATTTCTCCTGATTTTCGACTAGGGTACATGTAGTGCTAATTTATTGCACATAGGATAAACTAAGCGAATTTTAATACATCCTGGGTAAAATTACCTTCATGTCCTATGTCATAGGACCTATGATTTCCACATGACGATAATAACATATTACCTAATTCTTTTCAATCCATGTGTTATTATCGTCATGTGGAAATTAGCGGATAATTGTTTGAAAATACTATCTGTCATAGGTAGGTAGGAAAAAGAGAGCCGTTTACTTACCGCCTGAATAATCGAATGAAGCAATGTCTTTCCCGAGTTAAATATTGCAATCTGTCACGAATGCTCTCGAATTACTAACGCAAATATAAACTTAATATAAGTGAATTTTGAATCGGAAATATTCTTTTCACACATAGTATTTAATTAAATTGTAAACTTCATTCATATCTATGTATGATTAAATTGCACAAGACTTAAAAAAGAACCAAAATTTAATAGGACTGTTATGTTTTTAACCGACTTCCAAAAAGGAGGAGGTTCTCAATTCGATTGTATGTTTTTTTTTTTTTGTATGTTTGTTCCGCCATATCTTTGCTAATTGTGAACCGATTTTAATGATTCTTATTTTGTTTGAAAGAGTATTCTTTCGAAGTGGTCCCATTTAAATTTGGTGAAGATCTGACGAAGAACTTCGGAGATAGACCATTTGAAGTCGGTTTTATTTTTGTTAAAAAGTGATTATTGATTCAAAATTCGCAACATGGAAACGGTATTGTAAATGTTCTTACCCTAGTTACACTTCTATAAAATTAAAAATATTTGGTTATATCAACTGCTAATAGATGCGGCCTGGTAAGCTAGCATAACATCAGGATATGATCGTTAGATGGATAATATTATATTTTATCCTCTACTAGAGTGGAGTATGTGTTTGGATAACAAGTACCTATTGTTTTACGACATGCTGCTGCAGCAGGGCCGTATTTAAGCATAGACTACATAAGCGGTACAATAGGGGCCCGCACTACAAAACAATATGTGTAAAATTACAACAATATGTTATTTTCATAATTAAAGTACAGATCTTTGCATATTTCTGAAAATAGGCAAGTGAATTCATGAATAAGGTAAGTAGTAACGTAAATAAAGCCAACACCACAAGTTAGCCTATGGGTCTACAGATCCGAAATGCGGCCCTGTACTGCGGTATCTAAAATTAGATTTTAGTAATACGGAACACCCCAACATGGATTAGACCTCTAGACATAAGTAACATGTATGACGTAAAACCTACAACGTTATGACGTAAAGGGCTATTGTTTAGATTGGTTCGTGAAATACATTACAGACAGGACTAAAATAGGCGATAATGTAGGTAAAACAACAATATCTAGTTTCTGATCTTGACGTAGGCGATATTATTATGCGGTTAGTCACATACTTGGCTGCCCAAAGCCTGAAACCAGGATATCTGTTCCATTCTCAAGTAGAGACAGATTGAGTTCTGTGATTGGAGAGTCTTAGGTCCGTATCCCAGAACGAAACTCAAGCATTAATCTCGGTTTAAAACTAGTTTTGGGTCGACTTTTAATTTTAGAACGTTCCTCAAGCATAGATTCATTGATCATAGTTCAGCTGAGTTTGGCTTATTCTAGATCGATACTCAGTTCGTAGATTCGACCCCAAGCAGTGAATTGATCTGTAATCAACCAATCGATCGGCTCGATTTGAGTCTCGTTTCATCTGAGTATAGATTGATTGCAGTTCTGGAATAAGACCGATGCTCAAGTACTGATTCTATACTTAAACGGTGATCAAGATCAAACTGGACTTGAGGAATGTTCTGTAAGGGAATGATTAACCCGAAAATTAAGTCACCTTTAAAATACGGGATGACGTCATATCCCAATATTCTGGTTACCTGAATATTATGATACTTATAGTATAGGATCCCTTAAAGAACGACCTTCACCGAGCTGGTTAATGGATGAAAAGTATTTTATATCAAATTAAATATGTCAAAAAATATATTGCAAATGGGTTGACTAAAAAACTTCAGTCCAGTAAATGTTTTTTGTTTTTTTTTTAAACATTTCAGTAGTTTGGTTAATAGACAAATTCCATACCAATCGAAAGTATGAAGCCTATGGAATATGCAAACGTTAGTTT
Organism: Amphipyra berbera; assembly: GCA_910594945.2. Lineage (NCBI taxonomy): Eukaryota > Metazoa > Arthropoda > Insecta > Lepidoptera > Noctuidae > Amphipyra > Amphipyra berbera. Next base: position 6,880,299 of record OU343122.1, on the reverse strand, counting down.
GACAATTTTTTTCCCGTCACAACTCTTGGGTAGGCAGGTATAAACACATCATTTATACCTACCTACCCAAGAGTTGTGACGGGAAAAAATAGTCAACCTAACGTTTGCATATTCTATAGGCTTCATACTTTCGATTGGTATGGAATTTGTCTATTAACCAAACCACTGAAATAAAAAAAAAAAACAAAAAAAAAACATATTCTGGACTGAAAATTTTTTGTCAACCCATTTGCAATATATTCATTGACCTATTTAATTTGATATAAAATACTTTTCACCCATTAACCAGCTCGGTGAAGGTCGTTCTTTAAGGGATCTTAGACTATTAAAATATTTCCCTACCAAAAAGTAGAATCTGGAAATGCGAAACAGTAGGTACTAGGTACATGTATTTCGGTATCGGTACCTAAACCTTTATAAATAAGGATTTTCTTTGATAAACCGCCGATACAAAACAGATAGGTACAGAAGTCAATCACATGTATGTACTTCACTTTTCATAGCTACGCTCGCCGGTCGCTCTATCTATATAAGGTCTAACCAAAATACCTGGACCAACTTTTACACAGTGTTCAGTACGTGTAACTGAACATATCTATGCAAAAAAAACAAGATCCAAGTGTTTTCTTTTTTCTAATCCAAATTTTTTTTCAACTTTAATTTTACATTTATTATTTATTTTTACATTTTTCACTTCGCTGTTCAGGTAAAACACGGCACGGAATTAGCGTGCGCCCCAATGGCGGTCGATGCATTAGAAATGGATGAGTTTGTTCTTAGAGAGTACAGGCAATTTATAACGTTATTATTTTTTGGTTAGAAAAAATACACTTGGATCTCGTTTTTTTTTTTACATAGATATGATTAGTTAAACGTATTGAACACTGTGTAAAAGTTTGTCCAGGTATTTTGGTTGGACCTTAAATATCTATTTCTCTCAAGCGCATGGCACTCGCGCTCGCACTCACTCGCTCTCTGGTCCCAAACGTTCCGAGATATCGTGTCCGTGAGCAGCATCTATGTGTGCGTTGCTCGAGCGCACTTGTATGTAGATTGACTTCTGTACCTATCTATTTTGTGCCGCCGAGCCGCCGTTAGAATCTAAGGACTGAAAACGGTTTCTATACAAGGTTACAATACCTTTAAAATATAAGGATACCGTTTTCTTATAGAAATTAGGCCATATCGTTTTTTTTTATTTGAAATGGGTTTCCTCTTGACTCTAGTCTAGGTCAGAGGATACAGAGACAAAGTCTACGATGGAGTGAGCTTACCCAGAAGAAGCCTGTTAACTCTAACTTTGAAGAGATTCAGGTTGAATGCGTTCGGGAACACACGCAGGTAGCGAGTTCCACTCTTTTGCAGTGCGCATTATGAAGGATGTTTGGAAGCGCTTAGTGCGAATTGGTGGAATGGCAACTAAGTATGGATGGTAACTTGAAGTGCGTCTAGATGTCCGATGGTAGAAGGGGGCCGGTGGGATGAGGTTGTTATTTAACCTTTTTACGATTTCGGTACCGAAAAACATCGAGAATGAAACATTGATGCTTTCTGGGGCCTCATAGCAAAGGAGAGGGTGTCGCATCAGGGTGTTGATGAAATTCTGAAAAATTCTAAAACATAGTTATTTTCTTTTTTTTCGTGTCGGCACGATAGGTCATGCCGTGGTGAACAGAGTAGCTAGTCAGCAAAGTTGGTTGCGAGGCTGACTGCCCAGGGAACGCCGGACGTATCGTACTTAAGTATCGTCACTCGTGGAGGCTCTTTTATTTCATTAATAATCATACAAATGTACAATAAGGGCCAGCGTAGATCTGGCGAGGCGCAGCACAGGCATTTTTCACTACCAAACCATGGACTTTGCTACCGTTTAAATAGGTAATATCGAAAATCACCTTTTGCCTCTAGTCGCTTCGATGCTCTCGGAGTCTCGGGGACTAGTAGTAATTGTAAAGTATATAATTGTAAAGTAGTGTGTTAGTTGATTTTCGATATTATTTAAACGCTAGTAAAGTCGATATTGGTTTGGCAGTGACAAATGCTCTGCGCTGCGCCTCGCCAGATCTGCGCCGGCCCTGCCCTAACAATATTAAACGTTAACTCCGCCAAACAAACCTGCCTGTTGGGCGGAGTTACCACTAAATATTGTTATTGTATATTTGTATGTCATGAATTTGCAAAGTAATGCCTGATTCCATTATTTATTTTATAACAATGGTAGATTTTTACTTTAACAAAAATTGAGCACAGTTTGCGAATCGAATTCAGCACTGATCCGCATCTCTGACTGCTACTGGTAAGAATACTGTCATAGTGAAGAATACTGGCAAGAATAGAGAGGTATCTTTGAATAATAGGTTTGTTTATAAAACAAACTTAAAGTGGATACGAGGTCAATACCCTTTACCAGTGCAGTGCAGTGGCTAAGGTGAATCGCATCACATATAGCACCTAATATAGAATCATTTTAGTAAAATCTAATATTGCTGTGGAATTTTTATTTACACAAATCTGGTCAACATGTTTGCCACGTGAGGAAAACTAGAAACAAGTAGGAAAAAAACATAGATATATTATTTGAAAAATACCTACTCGTATGGCGAAATACTCAACGCTAGGCACTTAATTTTACAACTTAAAATTGAGTAGGTAGCGTTTAGCCGTCATACTATGTCCCACTGGGCACGGCCCTCTTCTTAGAATAAGAAGCTTAAGCCTTAGTTCACGCTGGCCTGGTGCTGGTTAGCGGACTACACACGCCATCGAGAACTCGAAAAAAACTAACTTCAAAAACATACCTATGTCTAGCGATATATTCGAAATATAAACTGAAATACGAATAGAAATAAAGGCACGTAATTAATTACCGTAGACACAGAATACATCATCTTACTTCATTCGTTCATTGATATCAAAGTTGAGCCTTGTTGCAAAGTCAAGCCAGTTAAACAAGGTTCTAAAGGAACCTAAGGTTGACATCCTTGCGTAGCTGGTTTAAGATTACTATCGTAAGAAACTTGTTACGACTGGCAGATTGCCCTTTAAGTTCAATAACATTAGTTTCTAGGTGCAGTCAGCGTCATATAGTAAGTAGCAGTCGAGATGACCAATTATTAAAAAACATCCAAAGTGATCACAAATATTCACTCAACTAAGGTTGTCAAATTATTCAGACCATCCATCTTACCCAAATATCTCGGAACACGATAAGTAAATGAATTCATTCAAGCCGTTATTATATGACTTATAAAAATTGACATAAGGTTTAAAATAATATGGTTGCGGTAACATTTGACTTTGTTCGTGTTCCGATATAATATTTGAGTAAGATGGATGGTCTAAATAATTAGACGACTTTAGTCCAGTGAATATTAGTGATCACTTTGGATGTTTCCAAATATTTGTTTATCTCGAATGCTACATACTATATTATTACGACGCTGACGGTACAGTCTATTTAAAAAAATACTTGTCTTTGCTAGGACGCTCGTGGTAGGTACTAGGATTTCTCATGTTTCGTGAGTGCGTTTACTTATACAAATCTCGCCTTCACAGATATAATAGTGTAGATTTGTGTGTCCTATCGAGGCCAAACAATATAATTATAATTTTCCGTACAGGGAAGCGATTTTGGAATAGGCCTATTTCCAGATAATGTCTACGTTATAGTTATAGACTGTTTACAGAAGCTGTCACCAACAGGTGCTTCATGATGAACACCGTCATTCATCCAAAAATAATCCACTTGCGTAAAACACGTGTACCTACTCATAAAATATAATTATGTAATTTAATTTAATGAAATCTAATATCAGAATATTAAACACATTATAAATTAAAATACTTACTTATATAAACCTCAATAAAATCTGTTTGTTTTGGATGGCAAATCGCAATTCTTTATTTTATTTTATTATTTAATAAACCAACTCATATTAACAGTTTTATCACTACACAATACACATATAAATTATCGGTCAAATTATAGATTTTTATAGTCAAAAAAACGGATTCTGTACAAAATAAAATTAAAGTTCGAATCAAATGGATTAAACAAAAAAAAAGAGACGATCGCTTATAACTATCATTATATTAAAACGTAAACATCGAAAAATTTTATGTCGTACTTTTTTGTATTTATTATTTATACTATCTATACTAATATTATAAAGAGGAAAGATTTGTATTTTTTGACTTTTGTATTTTTGTATGTAATGAATAAACTTAAAAACTACTAGACAGATTTTAAAAATTCTTTTGCCGTTAGAAAGCTTCATTATCACTGAGTAACATAGGCTACGGGCGGAGCCGTGAGGACACAGCTAGTATTATAATAAAAGGAAAGAAGGAATGAAACTTATACCATTCGAAAGGTACCTACTTTGCCATAGATTACACAAAAAAATCGTGTATGTTGCAGTTAAGGCAGGTAAAATAATGGTCTAATTTCGACCACAAGCCATAATCAGTTATAATAATATGCCAGAAAGAAATGATAACCCTTTAAGAATATCCTGTAGAACACAATATATAGATATAATATGTGTTCCATATAAGTCTGGATATCGCATCTGATAGCGGCATTTAGACGCGACAACTCGCATAGAGCGCGCGTGTTTGCATAAAACTAGTTAGTTATACATTCATACCAAATGGCAAGAATCGCCTTAACGTTAGTACTAGTGGTTGTTGTTATCACCGTCCAAGGTAAGCGACATCTTCTATTTTCAAATCCATAAAATAGGAAAAAATTTAGCAATCTTGTGTGATCAAATCAAAAGCAATTTATTATTAAGATGTTTTTGTAAAAAGTTTTTGCTTTACATATTTTAGCCAAAATGGCAGTCAATCATGTTTAAAAATTGCACAATATATTAATTTAATATTCCGAGTCCTAAATAAGGAAATCAAGCAACCTAGTTTGCCAAAATTAAATGCTTATATGAGGCATTTCCATGACAATTGTACACGAGATGGCCAAATAATTTCGTTGCACATTTCGAACTAATCCCATAAATCAATAAATGACTAGATCCTATTGTACCTCTAATTGTTTTTGTCGATTTCCAAAAAACGAGGAGGTACATAGTCAACCAAGGTAGGTACCGAAATTAATTAAGTACGAACGTTGCTTTTATATCTTGCGTTATATTTGCGTTTATTGCATTTTAATTAAAAGTAGTTAGGGTTCGAAGACAGACAATCTTCTGATTTCTGACATCCCTTTTTAAGTATAAAAAAATTGTTGAGTAACTCGACATTTACGTATGTAGGTATATTCCTACTTACGTTTTATTTTTCTTTCATACATCAGAGAATCGTTGTCAAAAAAGCTTTTTGTCTTAAATGCACATTTTGCCAAATCATTGCGGGTATGTTAATTGCAATTATTTTATGAAGTCATCTTTAATAATAATTATTTTTGTGAAGATGAAAATTTGTATAAATTTATTGACGTTTTTGAGTCCATTAATCCGTAAATTTGCATCCTTGTATAAACGGGTTACGAAATAAATTGTTATTAACTTTTATAACTTAAGTAAATACAATTAATCAATCCTAATATTCTTGTTTAATGAGAAACAACCATGTTTTAAATAAGTAAACGGGACACACTAGTTTACCAAAAAATCTTTATGAACGCATTTAAAAGTGCCGAAGGCGTGTAATTCTGAATACATTTTGATTGCAAACAAAACCCGCTAAAATGTTTTAAGTGGTAATTGTCATGGCACACAATACAGAGACAAGTTGAAAAAATTAGAAACATGTCAGACGTACTGCCTCGTTGGTCTAGTGGTGGCAAGCGCGACTGCTGATCGTGAGGTCCTGGATTCGATCCCCAGGTCGGGCAAAGTGTTATCAGGGTTTTTCCGTGTGGAATTCGTCAGTAGCAGCACGAACTTTGATTTTGTGCGTTGGTGGCTATAGGCTCGCCCCCTATTACATGAGACTTAAACATAACAGCGAAATGAGGTTGTTACTATACACCTCTGTCTACCCCTCCGGGGAATACAGGCGTGATGTCATGTTATGTCAGACGTTTGAAAATATTGCACAAATGTCAAACAATACATGTAGTTTAAGTCAGGGCCGGCCACATAGCTTTCCGCCAAGTTCAATAATATTGAATTGATTAGCTACCAATATTAATGAATACGCTGTTTCACGTAGGAGGGGCTCATGGCTAAATGACAACAGCGCGGGTCATATGATTTGCAAGGTTAAGCTGCACTTGTCGCGGTCAGTCCGTGGATACCCATCCACGGAGGCTTCATCTTATGCACGCTGTCAAACGTCAAGCACGCAAGTTATTGCTATTGTTAGCTGTAGGCTAAAATAGAACAATGAAACAGCGTTAGCGTCTTCACTGACGTTTAAGCACATAAGTATCTAACACTAGCTGTGTCCTCACGGCTCCGCCCGCGTAAGAAGTTTTATTCCAGTAATAAATAAAGCCTATGTTACTCAGTGATAATGTAGCTTTCTAACGGCAAAATAATTTTTGAAATCGGTCCAGTAGTTTTTAAGTTTAGTCGTTACATACAAAAATACAAATCTTTCCTCTTTATAATATTATTAGTATAGAAGTATAGATATCTAACATAGAGCCTTGTACGTAAGAGGGGCTCGTGGCTAATTCCAACCGCGTGGATCATATGATTTGCAAGATTAAGCTGCGCTTGCCGCGGTCAGTACGTGGATGGGTGACCATTCGTTACACTTCGAGACCCTTCCGTGCCTCGGAGAGCACGTTAAACCGTCGCCGTCGGTCCCGGGTGTCATACGAATACCTATGACAGTCATTACGGGTAGTCAGAAGCTCGAAAGTCTGACAACCGGTATAACCATAGTATTGGCATTGCCTAGTTGCGGAGGTCTGATGGCAGTCGCTCCGTGTAAAATAGTGGTATTCAGCCGCATCTGGTTAGACAGGAAGCTGACCCCAACATAGTAGGGAAAAAGCTAGACAGAACGGACTCTTTTTCACGTAAAGTGAATTTTTACATTAGTTTTGATTTCTATGAAATTCAATACTGTGAATCCCAATGCTGTTTTTTTAACCCTCCACACAAAAAGGGGTGTTTAAAGTTTGAAGCCTTTATCTGTCTGTGACATTGTAACTCCTAAACGGCTGAGTAGATTTCAATGCGGTTATTTTTTTGTTTGATAGCTGGTTAAATCGAGATGGTTATAAGCTATGTTTGATGGATATAGGCACTACCGTTTCAAATAATTATCATTAGCTCTTTTCATAGTCGTTGTAGGAATCTCAGCCGTACGGTGTTTCACAATGAATATTTAACAATTGTCGTTAGGTAACGTTCTATAGATTTTTTTTTCAGAAAGCATAGGTATGTTCTCGTAATAAGAAAGAACATTATGCGTTTGCTTCGGAAGTTATAGCTGGAACAGAGCATACGTAATACCGCCACGAACACAATAACTCAATTGTTTCCACTGCTATTGGGAAAAAAGAAAAACAATTCGTAGTAACGAAAAATCAATAAAGGAAAATAATGAACTACCGGTTATATAATTTAAAAAAAAAAACATTTTTATCGATCCTTAATTGCTCAATAGAAATTTTAATACTTTGATCAGTAGATATAGTTTTTCAATATTATTATAGTCCGCGCGCAAGTGCTAGTCATTTCCTGAGGTATGGGAGCGGCAGGAGGGGGGTGCACGCGGTAGACAAGACAAAGCGAACTGACAGAGCGCGTCTATTGTTTCGCACCCCGGGGTCCTGCCGCTCCTGGACCTCAGGAGGTGACTAGCACTTGCGCGCAGACTATAGTACAGTTTTTTTGTTTGTAATGTTTTTCTTAGCAATGAAGATGGAAGGATAGAGACTATGCTTCATGACAACAGATGCACAAGTCATATTTTAAGCCAATAACCGTTAATTAAATGTATGGAACCAGGCATCATGGCAGAACAACATAAACAACTTATTTCAAACAGATCCTTTACAGGCAATTTAAAATGTTTGACTTTAATTGCCGCGTTCCAAAATATCAAGATTCTTATGAGGAAGATCGGGCAAGAAACTCCTTTTTAGTGTTTTTTACCTGTTGTGAATTCCACCGTTAGGAAACTTATTAAATTATCAACATAATCGGATTTTTGCGTCCGACGTTATCCTTTGTTTCTTTTTCTAAATCTGATATTTTGCAATGCTTCTGCAAAGTCGTGGTTTATCTCTAAAAAATCTACATAGGTATTTTATTACCGCATATGTTATTTAGTTCTGTTCTGTCTAGCCTTTCCCCAACTATGTTGAGGTCAGCTTCCAGTCTAACCAGATGCGGATGAATACCAGTATTTTTTATTTAGTAAGTAAAATAAATATTAATATTGTTGATGTCACTGTCCCACATGACGAGAACCTTGTGAAAGCCGAGAAAGATAAAGAAATTAAGTATCTAGACTTTGACGACACGTTTGGTGCAGTGGCTAAGCGATTGGCTTCTGCGCTGCGGGTCGTGGGTTCGATTCCCGCACGGAACAAATATTTGTATGGCCTACAGATAGTTGTTCCGGGTCTGGGTGTTTGTGCATGTGAAGATTTGTGTCTGTAAACGCACCCACGATACAGGAGAAATCCTAGTGTGGGGCAACGTTTTTCAAAAAGATAAAAGATAGACTTGGCACACTAGGTTGTCGACATGTGGGAGGTTGACTCAGCAGTCATTGTGCTGATAGTCGTTACGACCAATGGCTTAATAGCCAAGAGCCTCGACCAACATCTGACGAGGCTCTCGTTGGGCGGCTGGATCAAGGGCCTGATACAGAAAGCGGTACTTCTGGACGTACGGCGCGTATTGTTAGGAAGTTCCTCTCTCTGAGGCCCTAAGCACCGGTAGCTTGGACCCTGTTTCCGATGCCAGTGGGCTACTTTTTTAAATATTTTTAAATGCTTTTTTGTATTTTTTATAGAAAGATTTAAAAATGTAGGTAAACAATATGTATGTATATAGAATGAATAAACGGAATATCACCATATGTAAGTAAAATGCAACATTCCTTTGATAATAACTAGCGACACAATATAATAATATGTATTTATGTATAATTCAAGAAAAACATGATTTTTGCATTGAACTTCCACATTTTTGTAAAAATCGTTGAACGACTGATTCATCGATGTTTAAATTTTAGATTTGGCCTTTAAAAACATTTATTTTGTTTATTTTTATGTCGGTATTTTCAATATAACCTTTACTTTAGATATTAAGATCGCCTGTGCACTGAGCCCTATCCAATTTAAAAAAAAAATCCGATCCAAGGAAACTCGGCGGCTAATCTATGAAAGTCCATTCTAGCTAATTTCTTTTCCGCTTTCTTTAGATCCGTAAATTCTCTAGTGGCACTTTAGGATATCAGTAAAGACGGGAATATCTCTCTACCGTCAATGTCTTAAAATATTTGACAAAAGAGATTTTTCAGCCTGTGGTCTGGAACAGCTACAGATTTTAATATGATTTTGGAAGTAGATAGCCTGTTATTTATTCTGCGGTGGTGCGTAAAAACCAATGTTCCATCCGCAACGTAGCTCATACACTGCGTAGATTGCTCGACCTACGCCGTAGCCCACGAACCTCTCCACAAATATAATTATAATTAAACTAATAAGATATGTATGTCGCTGCCCTTCTAATCATCTAAATTAGTCTTCCCCATAATTGCATTAAGATTTTCATAACGTTTTATAATTGATATATATATTGTAATATATATATATATATATTATTATGTGTATAGGTATACATATATGTATTTTATGTAATTTATATTTATCTTTTGAATTCCTAATATATTCAGTCCAAAATTGTCAACTCATCTTTTTCCTGTACCTATTTCGATGCTTTTCTTTTTAACCCTAAGGTTGACCGGTAGAGAATGCCTTATGGCATTAAGTCCGCCTAATCTACCACCATAGTGCTTAGAAGTATAAATAAATAAATATGTATAATTCGTTTTCTTTAAAGTACTCTTGACAAATATCTGTCCAGAGTCAAACTGAACAGGTATCGAATCTCAAATGCATTTTGTTCGTCATTCGTTCCGGTATGTTTGTCTCACAGCAATGCGAATCCATAGGTTGACTTGCAGATAAGTGTGAAAATTACTGAGATTCATAGAATAATCTTGACCGTTGACCGAGTTCCGTATTTATAGGCGTATTATCATTGAGTTTCTAATAGAATAAACTATTCGAATTAGTATCTATATTTTTGTTGTGTTCATGATGAAAATCCAAATACGAATGTTTGTTATAACAAATAGACGTCAAAAAGGTAATGATATAATATAACAACATCCGAGTGACGTCCAACACGTACACTGTATACGTCCAGCCGCTAAAGAACACGACTGTATTTTTATTGTCAGTTTCCTAGTTGAAAATTTTAAAATAAGCTGACCATATTTTACAAAAATTGGTTTCTAATTTAGGCAAATCGATGCTCAAATGTTTCTCAATTCTGTTTATCTTATAACTAGCGGCCCGCCCCGGCTTCGCACGGGTGCAATGTAGATACTAATGTGGGGCATATAAACCTTCCTCTTGAATCACTCTATCACTCTATATTGTACTTCGGAGATTGTGTTCAAGAACTCCACAACCTCATCCTACCGGCCCCCTTCTACCATCGGTCATCTAGACGCACTGCAAGTTACCATCTATACTTAGTTGCCATTCCACCAATTCGCACTAAGCGCTTCCAAACATCCTTCATAATGCGCACTGCAAAAGAGTGGAACTCGCTACCTGCGTGTGTTCCCGAACGCATTCAACCTGAATCTCTTCAAAGTTAGAGTTAACAGGCTTCTTCTGGGTAAGCTCACTCCATCGTAGACTTTGTCTCTGTCTCCTCTAACCTAGATTAGAGTCAAGAGCAAACCCATTTCAAATATAAAAATAAAAAAAATATTGCTGAAAACTGCATTAAAATCCGTTTGCGTAGTTTAAAAGATCTAAGCGTACAGACAGCGGGAGCGACTTTGTTTTATACTATGTAAAGATTCTTAACACAAACATAGATTGTTACGAGTATTGACTGTTTAGAGCAATGTAGATGTCAACAGAAATCTAAAGAATTTGGATTTATGTGCTATGAATGGTGTCGATTCTGTTGCGGACTTTGACAGGACTAAATTAAACTAAGGGTGTTTGTCTCTTTCTTTTTCAATACAAAAAGAAAGTGACAGTTGCGTTTAGTCTAGTTTAGTATTGTCAAAATGTGCAACGGAATCGACACCATTGTCCATACATTTTTTGACAGTTGGTTGGACACAATATATTTTGTTTGGCTCAGTACGAGCATATATTGATGTCGGTGCTCTTATATTTTGCAGTCCAGGTTTAAAGGAAATTCTTCAATTTATTATTTCAGGACTACCAACTTCGTACGATGAAGTTCTCTCAGCAGCAAAGGCGGGCCAATGGGACCAAGTTCAGCATATGTAAGTGTTTTTATTGAGACTTCTGTATGAACATTATGCAACACATTTTTTTTATGGTATTCCTTCGGCCGCGCTTTCTAAAACTTAAGAATCTCATGAATACTAAAATCTAGGCTTAATTCAGTAGACCAATAGGTCGATTAAGAGTTATTATTATCGAAGATTTATGCCTAACTGCCTCGGTAGTCGGGCAAAGTATTATTAGATTTTTCTGTGTGGAATTCCTCAGTAGCAGCCCGGAGTTTGGATTAGTGCCCAGTTGATGGCAATAGCCTCGCCCCCTATTACATGGGACTTGAACATAACGGCGAAATTATGGTGTTACTATACACCTCTGCCTAACCCTTCGGGGAATACAGGCGTGATGTTATGTCATGTTATTTATGCCCGATTTCCGAGGCTCGTGGATCCGTAACGCCGTACAATAATATCTAGTCTGCTGGAAGAGATTACTGTAAGTAAATTCCTATTTCATTTTTGGTAATGTTGGTATTTTTTTTACAGTATACACAGCGATCTTGCTAAACAAGTCGCGATAAAGGTACGTCTAAAAAAACATGTAATTACTACCTGAGGGGCTCATGGCCATAGCTCAATAACAACCGCGCGGATCCACCGATCTGTGAGTTCAAGTTGCCGCGGTCCATCCATAGATCTAGTTTGGTATTGTAAGATCCTACGTCACATCGTAGACATTTCCTGTTGGCAGTGCGTCTCACCCATAAATCGCTACGAGGAACGAGCTTGAGGAGGTTTCACGTAATTATTTATAGTAACCACGACCACTAGAAGAATTCTTATACTAGATATTATCCCACAGTCGCCTCCCCAGTTTAAAAATGTAAGCTATTCAGTCATTTGCTTAAAATATAGTAACATCCAATAGTAGCTGCGCAAGAGCAACATACTCTACAATTCAATTAGAGTTTATGGTAACTGGTCAAACAAGAGACTATGTGTTCTTCATTTAAATTAATGATTGCGACACAATTAGTCGCATATACGTCAATTAGCAGTAACTACTTAAATAGGCGGTAGGCACTGATCATACTTGCATCCAGTCGTAATAGGCTCGACGATTATGGTCATTTGTTAAGGTCATACGCGGTATGTTGCGACTTTGAAGTGCAACATAGAATGAGAACCACATTACCCATCTCATTTTTAAAAAATAAAGGTTCTAACTTGTAACTCACTCCGTACAATTTAACTAAAACGGTTATAACGATGCTAACATCCAGATATGTGAGGTGCCGAATATGGATCTTCAAATATACCGCTACAAAGGATATTCCTTAAAAGGCGATGCTTACGGGGGACGCGACGAACGCGACAAACGCGATCAAGACAACATCATTTCCTACTAGCGGCCTATGTAGCGAGACGCGACGTAACGCGTATTTGTTCCACGTCGTGTCGCGTCGCGTCGCGTCGCACCGCGTCGCGTTTATTGCTTACGCAGGACACCCCGTTAGCAAACGGATTAGTGATTTATTAATGGAGTATGATGAAAATTCCTTTTGTAACCTTCTACGTACAAGGCTCTACGTTAGATACTTATGTGCTTAAACGTCAGTGAAGATGCTAACGCTGTTTCATTGTTCTATTTTAGCCTGCGACTTTCGACGGCGTGCGTAATCTGAAGCCACCCCAAGGTGGCCATGTCTACGGTCAGGCAGAATACGCCTTCCACTCTGCGTCCAACATCAACGGCAAGACCTCGGAAGACAAAGGCGGTCATAAGATCTTCAACTATGACGGCAAAGTCAAGGAGTTCGATTTTACACCGAACACCCAGCTGTTGCCCCATGCCGTAAGTAATATTTTTTTATATCATAGCTTGGTACTCAGGCTGAGACCGTCCACCTGATGATAAGTGGCTACCGTCACCTAAAACCACCTACACCCCAAGAGGACTGCTGATGTGTTGTCAATTTTAGAGACAAAGTTGAAAGTCTCAAGTGCCTGTAATTTCACCGGCACTCGTTCCCTTCAAACCGGAACACCGCAATGCTGCTTGGCGGCAAAAATAGGAATGGTGAATGATGGTAGTACTTCCCCGGATGAACTCCTTCACAAGGAGTTCTACTAGTATATTATATAATATCTACTGTTCATTATAATTGAACATTATTCTTTAAACATTTTTATTTTAAATTCATACATGACGACGTAAAGACGACATATTCAGATGCCGGAGGCTTAGGCCGGTCCTCCTCCACGACCGGTATCCCATGTAGCAGTGGACCCCCCATAATATCTGAATATAGGGCTCTCAATATAGTGAACTTGAAGTTGAGGGTTAGCCTTGCCATAATCACCACACATCAAACAAATTAGTGATGGTAATTACTATTAGTAGGCTTCTTTATGTGCCTTGCCGACGACGCAAGCAAAACAGTAAACAGCTCCCCAGTCTCCAGTCTACCGAAGGGATCTCAGCCAGAACTTCTTCCTATGATTAACGCGTCTCTTGCCAGTGACTTTGCCCATTTAAGAAGTCACTAAAGTTCATATTCTCTCGTGTCTATTCACTGCTAGATTATTGCTCAGATGCAGAATTATAACCTACGACTACTCATCGTGATGATTAAATTACTACAATAAGAGTCAGAAAAATCCCTTAGCGTGATCTTCAAGGAATGTAATGCACTTGATAAGCAAACCATGTCCACTTAAAGTATGATACGGCAAGTCATGATTAACCTCGCAGTATTCTATTTCAGCTTCTGCCATTTAATGGTGTCCCAAGCCTGAATCCACCGCAGGGCAGCAATGTCTACAGCACAAACTACGCCTTCCATTCTTCTTCTGCCTTTGATGGCAAGCTGTCAGAGGAAAGCGAACATCGACCCATCGGCAATTACAGAAAAGACACAGAATTAAATTTCACACCAAGCACACAAAATTTAGCGCTCTCCGTAAGTTATTATTAAATTGTCATAATTATGAAGGAGCACTGCGATTCATTGCAAAATGTATGTGCACGGGAAGCTTTTTCTACAACTAACGAAGATTAAGTTAGCTCAGCATAATATGTCGTTCTTTACCTCGCGACATGAAACAGTTGAGCACTCGTGACTCAAGTCTACTCCCTAAGTTTTCTGAGCCATGATTTCTTCTTGCAGCCAACATGTACCTTGTGGCTTTGCCCACTATAAAAAGTTGCAAGAGCTTTAGAGATCCTATTTCTCGTGTATTGGCAGTGTCCTACATTATTCCCCAAATGCAGCATTGCAGTCGACGACGAGATCCGGTTTATGGTAACTTGGAGGTTAGGATCAGTGTTATTGTGCTCTTGTCGTGCTGCCAAGGCGCTCACGGTGCACAAAGAATTGTAACCCATTCTAAGCACTCATTCAAACCTAACCTCGCAGCATTTTGTTTCAGCCTCAGACGTTCAACGGCGTGCGTAATCTGAAGCCACCCCAAGGCGGCCAGGCCTATGGTCAGGCAGAATACGCCTTCCACTCTGCTTCCAACATCAACGGCAAGACTTCAGAAGACCACTTCGGTCATAAAATTATTAACAATAATGGCGAAGTCAAAGAATTTGATTTCATACCGAAACCCGAAAAAGTGCCCCTACTAGTAAGTTATTTATTAATCATATCAACCAGTAAACATTCACTGCTGCAGTAACTTGTTATTAGCGGACAGCAAACTGTACTTTCCGACTATTGAAGTTTGCCAGTCGACTCTGCTCGTTCCTGCCTTCCTTTCGTGAGGCGAAACAGTCAAGCGACATTCGCGACTCTAGTTCAATCCCAGAGCTTTCTCAGCCACGATTTATTCCTGTGGTCAACGTGTCTTGCCGTCGACTTTGCCCACCATAAGAAGTTGCAAGAGGCCATATCTCTCGTGTTTATATGTCTGTTCTACATTATTGACCAAATGCAGCATTGTGGTCGGCGACAACGCAAAGTGATTTTTATGAGAACCTGAAGGTTGGGTCAACGTTTAACGTGCTTCTCTAGCCGCTAAGAGGCTGGTGATGCACAAAGAATTGCATCTTAAAACTTAACCTCGCACCATTTTGTTTCAGCCTAAGACTTTTACCAGCGTGCGTAATCTGAAGCCACCTCAGGGCGGAGAAGTCTTCGGTGAGGCAGAATACAACTTCCACTCTGCTTCCAACATCAACGGCAAGACTTCAGAAGACCACTTCGGCCATAAACTTATTAACGATAATGGCAAAGTCAAAGAGTTCGATTTCACACCGAGCCCGAGTTTTCACCCTCAATCGTGAGTTATTTTTATTAAGATTTTTACCTACGTATTTCGGTTTA
This sequence comes from Amphipyra berbera, assembly GCA_910594945.2. Lineage (NCBI taxonomy): Eukaryota > Metazoa > Arthropoda > Insecta > Lepidoptera > Noctuidae > Amphipyra > Amphipyra berbera. The sequence continues at coordinate 6,864,538 of OU343122.1, read as the reverse complement.
AAGAGATTTATTTCTTAAAGAACATTACAGTTCACTTAAAAAGAAACTTAAACTAATTTACAATAAGTACCCCCTTTATTATAAATTGCGTTATTTGTTTACAATGTAGTTGTTTGGGAAAGGGGGTATAAAGTAGTTATATTACAAGGCATTCAACATTTTTAGACGATATCTAAAATTAGGTATGTAGTGTTGGTTTTTCAATTGTGAAATTTAATCTTCATCCACTCATTAATCCAATGCTTGTCATTGTCAGCTTTTGATTGAATTTTTTTTTTGTTTCAGTTGAAGAAGTTTCGTTTATCCACACTTGATCACAACATCGATGCTTTAAAAAGTTTTTTTATTAAGTAACTACTGTATTGTCACCTGCGGGCTGCACCTGCTGCACCTGTCACCCAGCAACACATTTAAAAGTTAACCGTAGCTGATTCTACATAATATGGAACATGTTGTTTGACATACCAGAAAATTGTAACCATATTATTATCTGTTTTAAATTATTATTGTTGTATACAAACAAAATTATATTATTAGCTCTTTGGTGGCTTAGAAAACTTTAAGGTACGATTATAATCATAAACAAATTTTGTTCTAAGACTTTAGAAAAGACATGACTAAGGGTGTTTGTCTCTTTCTATTTCAATAGAAAAAGAAAGTGACAGTTGCGTTTAGTCTAGTTTAGTAGTGTCAAAATGTGCAAGAGAATCGACACCAGTATCTTTCCATACTTACAGATTATTACAAAATTGAGCTGGTCGGTAACTTGGAACTGGAATATATGTAACGCTATGTTAATACAAAAGGCAAGACACCTCGTAAAGATTTTCATCAGAACTGCCTGATATTTTTTAAAATAAATCTTAGTTGTGTGGAATACGTTAGGTGTGCCATGCAGGAGTTGTCTAATAGGTACGTGAAAACTTACCGAGCCGACCGTCTGAGGACCACTGATATGCGTATATTTCTATTAAACCCGATTAGAAGTTTAAACTTATTTTTAGAAAAAAATATAAAGTGGTACAAAAACTTTACCAATCGACTCTCCTGGTGATTCTGGACTAACTAGTTTTAGGTTCTACTTATACATAGCTTTTTTTGAAAGTAGTAAATTCACACTTGAAATGGGTATTTTTAGTCACTGAGAAGAAGCCGTTTGCTTGAATAAAAACACGAAATTGGGATAGAAAAGTTCAAAAAGTACTTACGTTATAATAGGAATAATCGAGTCCTTATTTTTTTAAACACAAGCACATTCGTTGCACAAGCACAAGTACAGAATAGTAATTAGGCATGTGTTTGATCGCGAAATTCAAAATTATAGTACTTTACTGACCAAAATACTCAAACTACAAGCTACCTACTCAATTTTAAGTTGCCGTTAATTTCGTGGTCACTTTCACTTCGAGTTTGAGTATTACTCTAATTCTAGAATAATATTTTTTTGAGATTATTAAGTCGGTGATATTTTGTGATTGTTATGTTATTATTATACCTAATGCATACTGTAAATACATTTGTAAATAAAATTCTTACAATTGCTTTTATTGTAATATTATGCCCCTACAAATCCACAGCTTAAGAATTAAAAAATTGCTGTTTCCTGTATTTTATTATATACCTAACGTTTCTTTGCAGAATTTGATCTTTAATCAATAACATTATCAATGTTGCTGCTTTAAAAAAAATATATAAATGTAGTTTTCGGAATCGAGCTCCCGGTTTCGTCTCTGAAGGCCCATCTCAAAAACTCATTCTGATCTTATTGACTGCCTTAATAAAGCGCCTTTATTCAAAATCTAGTCTGTAACTTTATTGGTCTCACTACAAAAGTTTAGACTAAAGTAAGTAATAAGTAAAGTAGCTATACTGATAGCTACAAGCAGTCGAATAGAACAAAAAGATCCGAAGTCCCCAGCAAAACTGATTGAGAGGGTTGAGGAACTTCAAGTATACTCCACCAAGAAGAACATAGTCTGCTTAGTAGTTGGCAATAAGATTGGCAAGCATATTACTTTGGGACCCAGTGCATAAGCTCATCAAGCACATTGGGTCAACGGTGCAACGAGTATTCCCAAGGAGGGTTGATGTCAGGCACTTCAGGCAGGCGGCCGGTCATAAAACGATAAGCCATAACCTCTAACAACATGGATTTACGAAATACGTGTTGTGCCTACCCCACCTAGGGTGGGATAAGGGCAGGGAGATGATGATGATGACTACAAAAGTTTAGACACTGATTAAAACCGTTTCTAACGTCAAAATCTTCTTCTTCTTCTTCCTGCCCTTATCCCACACTAGGTGGGGTCGGCACAGCATGTATTTCATAAATCCATGTTGTTAGAGGTTTTAGCTTATTTATTTATGACCGGCCGCCTGCCTGACATCAATCCTCCTTCGGAATACTCGTTGCGCCGTCGCGCGGGTAACCCAATGCGCTTGCTGATATTATGCACTGGGTCTTAAAATGATATGCTTGTCAATTTTAATTCCGACAATTAAGCAGACTATTAAATAATAATAATTCAAATAAGTAATTCAAAATCTATACATGAAAATATATTGAATTCCCGCTTAGTCTAAACAATTGTTAAATACGATTTTATGGTACGACAGACGACAGTCGGAGATTAATTTTCACTCTAACGCCTGAGTATTTTAAATAGCAATCTTTTAGTAGATAGCAAATTACTGCAGTAGGTATAATATTTTTTTACGGGAAACACAAAAAAAAACATAATTTATAGTTTATAATTAATCAAAAACCTTTGCCAATGCCATCTTCTTCCTGAAAATTAGCGGTTGGCTTCCAGTCTACCCAGTGAGTATCTTTACAGGGATTGTCTCTAAGACCCAACACTTTGGAGAAACGGAGTGGGTACGTAAGGTATTTTTCGTGCTCTTGACTGCCTTTGGAAACTGCCGTAGACGATCCCATGATAGTTAGTAATGGACACGGAAGGCTCTCGAAGCGTACAAAGTCGTCAGCCGTACAACACATGACAGCTACAGGGTTGCTTCAGTTTGTAGTACCAGAACGATAGTGGATATAATATAGGTAGGTATTATTTTTTGCTGTTTCTTTTGTATTTATTACGTTTTCCTCGAAATGTTTATAAAAAAACTGGTAGTTTCGATAATGCACACATCCGGCCCTGCAAGCCATCATGTTTCCCACCGTATGAGCCATACATGTGGATCGTGAGGCACGATTACATTAATTATACAGCATATATATACGCCTGCGTATATACGACTGTATATATATTACGTCACTAACGTAATTGGTGTGAATGAAAACAGGATAACATCGATTTAAATCAATGCGTAGGTATTTTTTAATCGCCATTTTTTACTAGGCAGGTGTTTCAGGGTTCATTGCAGTTCCAGTATGTCACGACAAGAAGAAAAGAATTCAACTAAAATTACAACAAAAAGGCCCGAATTCAAAAACGACACTCAAGCGACGCTTTTACTCTGCGAACGTACGGCTCTGTAATTGATTGCCTTTATTCTAACAACATTTAGGCAACCAATCACAGAGCCGTATTCAAAGCAGTGCGTTCGAGACTTCGTAGTAATAGTTAGAGAGCTGGCCATATGATTTACTGACAGGTATGGTCATCGTCTGCTACGCCTTAAATACGATAGTAGGTAATGCCCCAAGTCGCCCTGTAACGGTCCGCGAATTTGCTATGTGGTATCTCCCCCCCCCCTGGTTTGAAAACCAGTCTGAAATCAACTGGGCTGGAAACCGTTTGCTTCTTTGTATTTTCGGCAAAGCTCCAGATTGTGACCACTTGCTGGGCCCAAAATTTGCAGGATGACTATTCAGGATCACACAAAAGGGGGGGGGGGGAAGATACCACGTAGAAATTCGTGGACCGTTACAGGGCGACTTGGGGCACGACCTACTATCGTATTTAAGGCTCAGCAGACGGCGACCATACCTGTCAGTAAATCATATGGCCAGCTCTCTAACTATAATGTTTGAATAGGGCTGTAAGCATCATTGCCATAATAAAAAAACATAAAATCAAAATAATATTTACCTATAGATTTCTTTCGAACGCAACTGCTTAGAATTCTGTCTACTCTGTAAGAGTACAAACCATTATACAAAACACAATTATGATATCTACCTAACCCAAACATCGTTAGGTACCTATCATATAATGATATCAGATGCGACCTCTTCAGATAGGAACATCTAACCTTGACCAGAGATGTTCAACAATATGCAGTTACATGATAAAGCCAGCGATTAATATCGTTCATAATTAATTCAATATTATCTTGTTACAAGTAAATAGATTTTATCCTGCTTCTTAATAAAAACTTGATACATTTAAATGCTCAATAAATCTTTCTGATATTTATTCCAGAATAGAGCGAGATAGCGAGAACAATTAAGTTATAGAATGATTATATAAGGTCCAACCAAAATACCTGGACAAACTTTTACACAGTGTTCAATAAATTTAACTTATTACATCTATGGTAAAAATAACGAGATCCAAGTGTTTTTTTCTAACCAAAAAATAATAACGTTTTAAATTGCTTGTACTTTCTAAGAATAAACTCATCCATTTCTTATGCATCGACCGCGATTGGGGCGCGCGCTAATACCGTTCCGTGTTTTACCTAAACAGAGAAGTAAAAAAAAATAAAAAAAAGTAAAATTAAAGTTGAAAAAAAATTTTTGGTTAGAAAAAGAAAACTTGGATCTCGTTTTTTTTCTGCATAGAATTATGTTCAGATATACTTGCTGAACACTGTGTAAAACAGGAATATTGTGTAAAAGTTTGTCCAGGTATTTTGGTTGGGCCTTATACAAGGTTAGTCGGAAAGGGGGTACTAAGCCGAAAGGGTGTTAAAGTACCTATAATAAGGGATAATTTTTGTTCTACAACTTTCCCCAAAACTCGATATTTTAAGAGAAATAGCTTAAAAATATGCTAAAATCTATCTGTCCATAGCTATGATCAGCAGTTTTTACAACTTAGGTCATATTTGGGGAAACGGATTACAAAATTAATTTTCTGTATTCATAACTAAAGCAGCTATGTTTTTTTTTTTGAAAAACCTAAAATATTTTTTTTTTTGCATGCATTTAAATATTATCGAATTTTGAAATTTTAACACTTGCTTTAAAATAGTCATCAGTGATACTTTAAGTGGCCCGCGGCTTAGTACCTACCCCCTTTCCGACTAATATACTTATAAGTAACACTTTAATGAATAAATGATGAAGAAGATTAAATAAAGCGTTTTGAATAGATCTCATCAAAACAGATCAAACGAGCCTAAACTAGGTTCCAGTGCACCTTTCATTCATCATGATATCAGCTCAATGGTACCTGATTATTGTATGGTCATTAGAATTATTCGCGCTTAAGTAGGTACATACATATCGATGCTATAGTTAGAAGTGGGTGAAAATCGATTTCAGAGTTTTTTTTACAAAATTAGGTAGTTACATGAGAAACTAAATTAGTTACAGGTAAAGCTAAATTAGGAACAGGTGAAACTAAATAAATATAATTATGTATAAGAGTGATAAAAATGAGACAAAACCACACTTTAACGTTTTTCTTTTATTAGTAGGTACAATTACAAAATACTTTGTTTTACCACTTGTACTTTGATTGATTATCTACTCGGATAGATGTCACGATCTAAATCTATACTAATATTAAAAACTGAAAAGTTTGTTTGTTTGTTTGAACACGCTAATCTTAGGAACTACTGGTTGGAATTGAAAAAAATCTGTTTGTGTTGGATAGTCCATTTATCGAGGAAGGTTATAGACTATATAACATCACGCTACGACCAATAGGAGCGGAGCATAAATGAAAAATGTTGCAAAAACGGGAAAAATGTCCACCCGTGCGAAGCCGGGACGGGCCGCTAGTCTTCGATAAAACAACAATACAATTATTATGTCCAATAAGTTCGTTGTGCCTAGCCTTTTCCCAACTATATTGGAATCGGCTTCCAGTCTAACCAGATGCAACTGAATACCAGTATTTTACACAGAGCGACTGCCATCAGACCTCCGCAACTCAATTACAATGCCGATACTAGACCAGTTAGACCAGTTGTCAGACTTTCGAGCTTCTGACTACCCGTAACGATTGTCATAGGTAGTCTTATAACGCCCGGAACCGACTGTTTAACGTGCTCTCCGAGGCACGAGGAGTCTCGATCTGTAACGAACGGTCATCCATCCACAGACTGACCGCGGCAAGCGCAGCTTAACCTTATGATCCGCGCGGTTGTTAATTAGCCACAAGTCCCTCATATGTAAAATATATGTATACAAATATAATATATGTATACTACTTCTTCCTGCCCTTATCCCATACTAGGTGGGATCAACACAATATGTATTTCGTAAATCCATGTTGTTAGAGGTTTCGGCTTATTGTTTTATGACCGGCCGCCTGCCTGACATCAACCCTCCTTGGGAATGCTTGTTGCGCAGTCGCGCGGTAAATATATGTATACCTATAAATATAATATAAATGTTATATTATAAATATAAAAATAACAAACCAAGTAGGTAAATTAACTAAACGCGCAATTAAACACTTGTACAAAACATGTGTAACCTGTTTACTTTCTTACAATTAATGTAGAAGTTTGAGTACTTTTAAATCTACTTGTCCTCTACATTTCACAGCTTGCTCCAGTTTTTTGTCTGTCCTTGAATAAGATAGTAAGCTACCATTGTTAAGGGACAACCTTTCTTTTAAATCAAGCGTTTATAAAGCCTCTTAAGAAGTAGTCGCTTAGTTGAGCCAGATAAGTCCAAAATTTATTTATTAAGGACTAGCGACCCGCCCCGGCTTCGCACGGGTGCAATGCAAATACTAACGTGTGGCAGTGTGGGGCATATAAACCTTACTCTTGAATCACTCTATCTATTGCTGAAACTGCATTAAAATCCGTTGCGTAGTTTAAAAGAAGCGTACAGACAGCGGGAGCGACTTTGTTTTATAGGTACTATACTAGCTGTGTCCTCACGGCTCCGCCCGCGTAAGAAGTTTTATTCCAGTAATAAATATAGCCTATGTTACTCAGTAATAATCAATGGTGATAATGTAGCTTTCTAACGGCAAAAGAATTTTTGAAATCGGTCCAGTAGTTTTTAAGTGTACCTATTCGTTACGGTACAAAAATACAAAAATATAAATCTTTCCTCTTTATAATATTAGTATAGATAAAGATTATGCCGTTGCCGTGTTCCTGTGACAACCTTTCGGCTCTGTCATCAGATCAGCTCAATGGAGTGCAAGATGGTAGTGACCATCACATTTTTTTGTTTGATTGGATGATATAGGAGGTAAGTGCGTTAAAAATGTTAAAATTCGAGTAACAGTTTTGAAAAGGAAAGACGAACGTTACAAGTTAAAGAAAAGCATATAAAAATGTTAATGGAATTAATAGGTTAAACATTTTTACAAAGAGATTAAATATTCATATACCACATTACAAATAATTTATATTGATTAAACATAAAAGTTATTTATGGGAAGTCAGAAGTCCGAAAGTCTGACAACTGGTCTAACCTCAAGATACCGGCATTGCCCAATACTCATTGGGCAATGCAGACCTCTGCAACCCGGTTTGGTTGTGGAGGTCTGACGGCAGTCGCTCCGTGTAAAATACAGGTACTCAGCCGCATCTGGTTAGACTGGAAGCTGACCTCAACATAGTTGGGAAAAGGCTACGAAGAACAAAAATATAAGTTATTTTTATATTTATACTAGCGACCCGGCTTCGCACGGGTGACAATGTAGATACTAATGTGGGGCATATAAACCTTCCTCTTGAATCACTCTATCTAATGCTGAAATCTGCATTAAAATGTGTAGCGTAGTTTAAAAGATCTAAGCGTAGAGACAGCAGGAGCGACTTTGTTTTATTATGTAAAAAGAAGATAATATATATCAAAATACAATAAAGAAATAATCGGTTATATTATAACTTCCAAAGAATGACATGATACAAACCGATCGTGGAATAAATTCTAAAGTTCCGTCGAGTTTTACAATAAACTAAAAGTTGTTTTTCAAGGGCATTGGGCTTTGGGCACACCTTTCTTTTAGTTAACAGTATATTTTATTATAACATAAATTGTATAATTTTATTCTGTACAAACCGGTCAGTGACTCATCCGCAGATATCAACCCTATAAAATCATCACCAAGGGAACATTGTGATGAGCATATTATTATATCTTTTTATAATAAACGGATAAAATCACAAATATTAATGAGTTTGAACTTCATGACATGACAGATAAAATCGTTATTGTTTATTTTAATTGTCTACACGCCTAGTTAGAGAAGAATGTTTATATGCTTAACATAAAAGTTGATTTATAAATTTTTTTCTTCATCGTTTAGTTTGTAATTCAAATAGATACCTATGTAGACATTACATTACGTTTATGGAAATGATATACCAAGGAATCTGAGATAAAACAAACTATTTTCTAAAAAGGGAAATAACTTTTCATCCCTCATGCTCTGAAAGTGTGTCATTGTTTACCTCAAAACCGGAAAAAAGTGCATCTTTTCTTCTCTAAGGCAGAAAGGTAATTTAAAAATCGAACTTAGATTTTCTCTATACTCTGTCTACATATTCATGGTTTTTTTTAATCATCCGTTTTCGTACTCTATGGCAATGGAACTACTGTATACAACATTATTTTTGTAAAATTCCTAATATTACTAATTGATTTAAAATCGAAAAAATTAATACTTAACTAAAAAAACCGCAAATTAAAGAATACAGACTCGAAACTGAATTTCGTTCAGTCGGAGTACAAGGCTGTATGGTTTTAAGACCTTTGCCTGCCTGCCTACATTGGCTAATAAATAATATTACAACAACCATCAGTCGGAGTCCGGAGTATTTTTAGGTATGATTGCAAATTTTTGGCATGATTGCATATTATTCTGTATATTTACTTTCCTCACATACAGAATGAAAAGCAGGATGTCGATATTGGGTAAAAGAATCAATTTCATACTCTTACTATAAGCACCCCTCGCTGCGCTCGTGCGCCAAAATATCTCATATGAAATTAATTAGGTACTTTCATCCAGTCTACTGTAAAAAAAATATTAATTATGCTAGAGAAGTAGCTAATTAAGTACAATAATGATTAAAATTTCTGAAAATTAAAAGTATTATTGTAGAAAATAATTATAAGAATATAAAACAGGCTATTTTACCACACGCCAGCAAGTATACCTACATTTAATTTAAACCGTGAAAATCAAATCAAATAAATGATATAGAGCACGCGACTCTGCAGATCGCTAAATCGCTAGTGATGTGATAAGCGCAGTGAAAAATATTTAATAATGCGCGTGTTCCGACAACCATCACAACACACCGGCCCTCCGTCCGACATACTCGTGTATCGATACTCAAATTGCCCTATTAGAGGTTTTATAACGTTCCGCATTTAATATTGAAAATAGAATTTATCAGTGAACGTGTCAAAATGATAAGAATAATATTTTTAGTGATGCTACCCTTGGCTTGGAGTTATGGTAAGTAAAATTGTACCAAATAATTTTCATTTATTTCATCAGTTTTAATTAGGTAATAGTTTCAATTTAAATGTATATAAAAGAATGGAAGAATCCAGCCATTAACAAAATTATAATTAAAAAGTATTTAGACAGTTTAGACCGTTACGATGCGGTTAATTAACGACCATACCAGTTGTATTTACATTTAAATGATAATTTACATTTAAATAGGTACATGTTTTTCATACAATATTGTTGTTAAAAGGAAAGTTTTCTTTGTAAGGATTCACGTACAGAATAAGTTATCCTAGACATGAATCATGAGCTATCTGATGGGCCGTAGCGTCCAGATTGACATAAGTAGGATAATAACATAAGTATAGTAACATCCACTAGCACTCACACTAGACTGTGAAGTACATAGTAAACATTGCGTCAGGTCAAGATGACGTCAGGGACATATTTATTATGTTGCCCGCAGTTTCAATCGCATCCTAAGGAACGAATACATGTACCCGGATAAAAAGTATTTAATGTGTTAAACCAGAATTTGGTCTATCTGTCTGCCAAATTTCATCTTAATCAGTTCAGCCGTTTATGCGTCATTGACTAACAAACATCCACCCATCTTCACAATTTTAAACAATAATAATATTAGTGACGATTACTTTTTTAAACTTTTCACAGTACAATTTCGAAGAGGAAAATTTTGTTAACACAATAGTTAATTGTTTATACAAAAAAAAACGATTTTTTTGTTGCAATAGGTAGGTACTATCTTTCAAAGAAAGATATTTTATATGATGACTTAAAATAACAATTTTATACAATAAATAACGAAAAGGATTACTTAATTGGCAATTTAATAATAAAATTTGAATAGTAGGTATACGTAGTAACTGCTGGTGTTCCATAAAGTCAGATAAATAAAGTAGTTTAAAAAGAAGAGGAACTCTTTTGATCAGCAGTAAAAATATAAGCTAGAAATAATAATTACAACTAAGTACCAAAAGATTCACACGGAGTATGTACTTATATTTGTTTAATAGAACTTACACAGGAACGGGACCTTGACAGCAATAACTTAAAAGCAACATAAAGTAGGCTATTTATAATTTCCTTAAGTAAAGAGTAAAGTACGTGAATACAAATGCAAAGTTATTAAAACATTTTGAATTTGAATTACTTTTTTTAGAAAATTAGATATTCTAAGAGACGCGGGAAACAGTAGCTTTTGTAATATTAATGCAGGCAGAGCAAGTTTTTTAATGTAAGAAAATTAAACAATATTATTATTCAAATCATTTTTACTACTTTAGGCCGTACCTATTTTCTATCCTGCTTCATAAATTCATGGAACGCTAAAAAGGAAACGTCTTGTCTTTCTTTTTCCATCCATCTATTCATTTTAATAAAGTCTGGTCTAGTGGTCCTGAACCAAATTGCACACTGGTTCTCCATATACCTACGTCCGGTTTCTATGGCCCAAAACGAATTGTTTTATTTACCAATGGTAGCTTTTTTTAATGCCAATCTGGGCATATAAATGAACTCGTAAGCTAATTTTACCCGTGATAGCTACTAACGTAAGGAAAAGTATCCTATGCAAAGCTATGGTTTTTGCTGCATAATTGGTAAAGATACAGAACTTTTAAATTTAACCAATAACGCTCGGTACATCATAGGAATCGGCCAAAAGTCTATCCAAAGGACCGTCGTTAATCCATCGAGCGTCTATTTATTTTTTACTAGCTGTGTCCTCACGGCTCCGCCCGCTTAAGAAGTCTTATTCCAGTAATAAATATAGCCTATGTTACTCAGTGATAATGTAGCTTTCTAACGGCAAAATATTTTTTTAAATCGGTCCAGGAGTTTTTAAGATTATTCGTTACATACAAAAATACAAGGCTTTCCTCTTTATAATATTAGTATAGATTAGACCTCTCCAGACTTTGAAGGTCGACAACAACCGTTCTATTTCTTTTCTTTTTCCTATAACGAAAAAGGTCTTCATGCAAGATGCTACAATACATGTAGATATAGGTCAACCAGAATCTCATGGCATTAAAAAATTATAACAAATAGTGGTTTTCATATGGCAATGTCAACATGTCACTTGTCAAAACGAGTATGACTGTAGTTGATACATTTTCCAGTTCTGATTAATGTTTTCTTGTTCAAACATTTTTAATAAACATACTTATTTTAACAAGGTTTCCTTTTCCATTACAATAAAATTGCAAAAAACCATATATCAGCATATCATTTTGGGACCCAGTGCATAATATCAGCAAGCACATTGGGTCACACAAAACAATAAGCCAAAACCTCTAACAACATGGATTTATGAAATACATGTTGTGCCGACCCCACCTAGTATGGGATAAGGGCAGGAAGAAGATCGAGAAGAAATTAAAGAAAAAAAATACAAGTATCAAGACTTTTTATTCAAATTACCCTTGTGTTACCCACAAAAACATTTAATTTCCCTATTTGCCATCAGATTCTGGTAGACCTATACATCTAGACATTTTAATTTGTTACCTGTACTATCTATACATACAATGAGATAAGCGTTACAAAAATTTGAGTGAACTTTATTATTGATTTCCTTATCAAGGAGTGTTCAGTCAGCTACTTGAAAAGACCGTAACATGACATAAATCACGCCTGTATTCCCCGAAGGGTTGGGCAGTATAGTAACACCCTCATTTCCCCGTTATGTTTAAGTCCCATATAATTGGGGGCGAGCCTATTGCCATCAACAGGGATTCCACACGGAAAAAACCCAATAACACTTTGCCCGACCCGGGGATCGAACCGAGGACCTCACGATCAGCAGTTCCGCTGGTCACCACTAGATCAACAAGGCAGTTGAAAAGAACAGTATGTAGAAATCAAACCAGTCCCATAAAATTCTCGTCCCTACGAAGATCTAATATGGTCTAAGCCAAGTTTAACCCACTCCTGAGTACAGGCCTGTTAATATCTCTAAAGTATGAGGACGAAAGTATTTACTACCAGCAGCAGGGCCAGACTGGGACCTGAAATCGGCCCGGGCATTTGAGAGACGGTCGGCCCAGTGCTGGCAAAAAAATTAATTCCCAAGTGATTACACGGACGATGTTTTTTTTTATTGACATTTATTTATTTAAACTTTATGCAACAAAAAAAAGTACAAAGGCGGACTTAATGCCTTAGGCATTCTCTACCAGTCAACCAAAGGTGGTGAAGAGATAACATGGCAGGTGCAAATTATTGTTCAAGAATAAAATAAGAAAAATTTGAGGTTAAAAAAATTAAAAAAAAGAACTCAAGGCGTAAATAAAACTATAAATGTACACAAGTACAAAATAATTAAAATTCTCCATACTTATAAATGTATAATTTACTATATAAAATCCTATACATATAACACATACCTACATAATATATATATACATATAAAATAAATACATAATATATATACATATAAAATATATACCTTATGAAAAGAATAGAAAGGGGGATTAAGAGACAACTCTTACTATTTGTTCTGAAAAATAACTCCGCAATTTTCGCATTTTGACATTCCCCTCACTCTTTCGATTTCTCCGACTGTGTGCCCATCAGGCCACACCGGCCCATCGGCAGCCCGGGCCTGACCAGCAGGTAGGTGTTTTCGTCTGAACATTGAAAGCAACATGCTACAAAAAATAGTTTACTAAGATTTGCGAGATAGAAAGGGCCAAATCGTCGCTGCGCCTGCAAAATCCGCTATGTATTTTATTTTGAAAATCGTTGTGTGATGTTATTTTATAATACTTCTCAAGCCACGTGCACCTGTAAAATCCGTTTTCTAATAATTTATTTTGTTATCTCCTTAACCAAATAAATTATTAGTAAACGGATTTTTCAAGTGCACGTTGGCTTGAGACGTATTATAAAATAGCATCAAAGACAGATTTACAGCTGACAACTTTTTTTTTAATACTTCTCTCTCTATTCATGTTAATACTACAATTATTGAGGGGTATAAATCTATTTATTGATACGGCCCTAAAATGATAGAAGTAGGTATGCATAAAATTTCCACCAACTAATTAACTACTAACATAAGTACATCCTACCTATAGTCACTAAGATAAATTGTGAAGTAAATATCATATTGATAGCTTCGGATCGAACAATAGAATAATACACTACCAATTTAGCTAGCCCTTGAATCTATTGAAATCATTGTTGAATAAATTGTTTCGAAGGCAAAATTGAACATCACAACATCACGCCTTGTATTCCCCAAAGGGTTCGGCAGAGGTGTATTTAGTACACCCCCGTTTCGCCAGTTATGTTTAAGTCCCATGTAATAGGGGGCGAGCCTATTGCCATTAACCAGGCACAAATCCAGACTCCGGGCTGCTACAGAGAAATTCCTAATGGAAAAACCCAATAACACTTTGCCCGACCTGGGGATCGAACCCAGGCCCCATGCTCAGCAGTGGCACTTGTGACCACTAGATCAACAAGACAGGCAAAATTGAAGCCAATACATAACCGACTGTAAATTTCAAAGTGTTAGATAGATAAAAAAAAAATTGCTGAGGACGACTAGTCGTGAAACTATAGCTAGCAACATTTATATGCATTTGAGGCCATGAGGTCCAGAGTAGCCCATAGGACATTTTTTAAAATTGTTTTTCTATTCCTTTATTGTGGTGCCATCTATTGAAAAAAATATAGAATCACGTTTAAGCCATTGTGACTGTATTACTTTCATCATATACGACAATAAAAAAAAACAGTTAGGCCCCTCTGGTCCTTATGGCCTCAATTGTAAACTTGAGTACCTATTCTAAAATCTAAACAGCTTGTAGGTACACATCGCGCCTACGTGTTAGCATTCGTTTTCCATGTACGGTCGGTTTAGCGAACTCCAAAAAGGCCAAAAAATCGATTCGGCGAATGCTACCGAACGTTCGTTGGCCTTCATTGGCCTTCGTTGGCCTTGTCTGTACCCAACATAACAGCAAAAACTTTATTTCGATGAAGAATAAAAGATTTTTGCAATAATACAAGTTATAAAATATAAACCCCGTGTTTATAAGATGGCGCCATCAGTCATTCAGCGTATAGGAGTTAAAACATTATTATACCGGAAAAATATATTGTTTTTCCGCTTTTAAATAATAATACCTATAATTTCCGCTTTAATAGTATTTTTATTATTTCATCTGCAGCACATAAAAAGTTTAAGGTGTTTATGTGCCATACACCGTAACGAATACCGAATAGTTTCATTAAAGTAATTCTTTATTCACGCTTAGGTTAAGTGGCAGATTTCGATATCATTATTACATACTCTTGTTACCAAGTTTCAAGTCAATAAACACAGGGAATCTGATTTTCCCAAACTAAATTTAAAACCTCATTCCACCCTTTATAAAGGTTTTTTTAAAATCCTAAAATACTTGTATTATCATGTCTGGTAAAGGGAATAAGTTTTCCATACCAAAATTAACACCCCATTTCTCACCTTTAGGGGTTGGATTTGAGTTAAGCGAACTAGCAAAAGGTCGGAGAAATAGAATAACGAAAAAAAATTTAAACAAGAAATGTTACGTTCCGCTTTGGTCCGGATCCTAAAAAGCTTCGGAAAATTAAGAAAAACCAACATGAATTCCGCCATTAATTTTAACACCTTAGTTGGACGTAGTTAAGCAGAAAGGACTCAACCCACACATAGTCACTTTTAAGTTATTGACGTTTTAAGTTCAGAAGTGGTTTTCTTCAATGATGCTGTATTCAAATTTTGTTACGTTATTACACATCCTTGGTAAAATCAATCGTATTTTTATTTAAATAAGTTGGTTGATGGTTATAATGTGTATTTCTGGACTTATTTAGGAAAATATAGGGTTGGATGATTTAAGCAGGTTGGGTCTTTAGGTAATAAAAAGAAAATAACTGCCTAATATGTGGTTTGGTTCCCTGTCACAAAAAACGTATTTCCTTTGTTTATTTCTAGAATCTTCTTTGCTGAATGAAAGGCCCTACCTTATAGATCATTTTGGTACTAATAACTCATTTTAATCAATTTTCTGGATTGAGTCCTTTCTACTAAACTACGTCCAGTTAGTAATGCAGGCATTTAGGTAAACCTCAAATTATACAATAAAAATCGAAATTTTATAATGAGACTAAAACACAACAGGGAATGATTTTTATTAAAATATTATAAAGGTATTTTTTAAATATCCAGCTAAAACAGATTACCAAAACAATTTTACGTATCCTTAAAATGAATTCAAAGTTTATTTTAATACCATTTAGAACATTCTTGTAACTTAGCTAGATTCTGTTATATTAACTCCTTACGTACAAAATCTCTGGGGGCGACAAGGTTCAGCGATAAAGAACTTATTTAACTGCTTTAAAATTAATAAAGATGAGCTCATTATTTAGAATTAGTTGACAGATTTATTGAACTTTCTCAGCGAAACTGTTAAAATTAGCAAATACATCATCACACGATGTCTTTCTTATTAGCAATAACTTATTTTAAACAATTCTAAAGTTATAAACGAAACGCCTGGAGGCAAAAGTTACTTCGCTAATTGCTATTTTAGCTTCGTTCCATTGGTATTTTTCTATTTTATAAATGAATAACGACTTTTGTCGTTCGTAACACATTCATAATTTAAAGGATTTGGTTAAAAATACATTTCTTTATAACTAAGCACTTCGCCTCTTGCGCTAAATAGATATTTAATAAAAAGAAACACTGCCACAGTTACTAGAACAATTACTTACTTAATTGCTTTTTAATTATATGACGTTTTATTTATTTCCTTCAATTGGTAGCATAAATTAAAGATATGATGGTTATAAATAAGGTACATACTTTGCTCGTTGTTTGGAAGTTAGAACAAACGCCGTAAATAAGTAATCGAATTTGAACGGAGTACACAAAAACTACTGCCTCGTTGGTGGTAATCGCGACTGCTGATCGTGAGATCCTGGGTTCGATCCCCAGGTCGGGCAAAATGTTATTGGGTTTTTCCATGTGGAATTCCTCAGTGACAGCCCGGAGTTTGAATTTCTGCCCGGTTGATGGCAATAGGCTCGCCCCCTATTACATGGGACTTAAACATAACGGCGAAATGAGGGTGTTACTATACACATCTGGCCAACCCTTTGGGGAATACAGGCGTGTAGTTGAGTATGTACCTACCCAAAAATATTTATAATTTACTTAAACCAGAGCGAATAATAATATGCTTACAACAAGCATGAATACGGGAGTTTATTGCGTCAAATCCACTAGTAAGTTTTACTTTGCAGGTTGATTACTACACTCGAAACTTTACGAAATAATGGCCGACACCTATAATTTACTGAGCTTTATTGGTTAAATTTTAGACTCTTAACCAATAATAAAGCAAAGACCTCATAGCTTTGCATTAGACCTTCCCATGGACGTAGCCATCACAGGTAAAAACAGCTTACGAGTCTGGCAGTTTGGCAATAAAAAATGATACCATTGCTAAGCAAAAGGATTCGTTTTTTTTTATAGTAACCGGGCATAAGCGACAGAGTGCAATAACTTGTGCAGTAAAAAAATCCCCTAGGATTTACCGTTTTAAGATTATTATTTTTGGTACTTAACTATTTAACAGTAACAAAGTCACATTTTAATCGCTACTTGTGTTTTTGTTGCATCTTACATATATATTTTTTTTTTAAAAAACGTTGCCCCACACTATGATTTCACCTGTATCGTGGGTGCGTTTACAGACACAAATCTTCACATGCACTAACACCCAGACCCGGAACAACTATCTGTAAGCCATACAAATATTTGTTCCGTGCGGGAATCGAACCCACAACCCGCAGCGCAGAAGCCAATCGCTTAGCCACTGCACCAAATGTGTCGTCAAATGTCGTCGTCATCTGTTATTAAAGTGAGTTTAATTAACGACTATTACGTTCATAATAAATACAGTATTTATTAGGGATGGGCCGAATATTCGTTTTATGTTCGGTATTCGGCATATTCGGCAGGTTTACCGAACATTCGTATTCGGCCGATTATTCGGCAAAAATGCCGAACATTCTATCGAATAATATAATTACATAATTGCATCCATATCAACTGTGCCTTATCATTTATCGTCAGTTTCACAGAAAAAATTCCAAATGTTCGACTTCTTCCCTCCACTTATTTACTGAGTTTTAACGATATTGTTCACAAAAACAAATGCATTTGCTAATGTTTTGTCGCTAACTAGATGACGTCACAACAGTCCGGGGATAACAGCGCCAACGGTCGACAGGGTTGCGCGATTCAATGCGTTTGACAAGTACAGATATGAATTTTTGCAATGCACGCTATAGCACGCTAAACCCTGCCGAATATTCGGCCGAATGTTCGGTTCAGTAAACTTTTAACCGAACATTCGGCCGATTATTCGTATTCGGTGAAACCCTTATTTGGCCTATCACTAGTATTTATTTAATAAACCAAATCAAATAATATCGTCAGTGGAAAGGTACATAGTTATGTTTCTTAGAGTATACATATTGTGAAGGGTGGTGGCTGACGGGCGGGGGTCCGGACCCCCGGGGCTATAAAAGGTCGGGCGCACTGCAGATCGGCCCTCTCTCGCGCCGATGGAGTTACCCAGTTAAGTGCCACACCTGCTGAAGAAGACCTGGACTCCTCGCATTGTACGAACCACGCCCTGTTGTTCTCTTTGTACTCTTTGTAAAATCATAATTAAATATATATAGTGTACGGTTACAAGTGTTATTCTTTATCCTCCCGTAAGTACACACCTGCTAAATTTTATGTGCACGTGCTAGTCGAGGGTTGACTCCTAAAGCCACCCTAAAGTGTTACATTGGCGCCCAATTTGATAGGTCAATGCGAGGAATTCAGGTATTCTTTTCTATATATTTTTTTTCTTTTTCTGTGTGCTCAGGAAACGCCCAGGAATAACTTATTTGTTTTTTTTTCTCTGTCCAAAGCACGTGCTTAATAACCACAATTTAAGTGTTTTACGTTAAAACTAACTATTTTCTAATACGGTATTGTATTAATGATCTACGCGTATCGGCGACGATCTCGCACGAAGAACCGGTTTGAGTATTTTTCTTATCTACCTTCCAGAAAGTTCTACTGAACCGCGTGTTCTATTTTTTCTGTAATGGTAATTTAATTCCTGGACGTTTATTGTGTGATATTATTTTTATTTTTTTCTGCTGTTATTCAGCAGGGATTTGGTTTTCTGTTTTTTTTCTTACTCTTTTGTGATTACATTAAGCATCCACTTTCAAGAATAATGGCTTATGAAATTAACTTAAAACATAAAACCGACTTCAATAAAACGAAAAAGTAATAAAATAATTACCATATTATAAAAGTGACAGATTCAGAAGCCGGTGCTAATCCACGCTGAACCAAATTAAAGGCACCGACTTCTGAATCTGTCACTTTTATAATATGGTAATTATTTTATTACTTTTTCGTTTTGTTGATCAATGTTTTAATCCACATGTATGAATGTGGATGAAGCGAAAGGGGTATGTAAGAGTCGTAGCATGTGGCGTTCTATAGTTTCTGCCTACCCCCATGGGAAAAAGGCGTGAGTTTATGTATGTATGTATGTAAAAAACAAAGGAATGTAGGTACTTAACTACTATAATAAACTTGTTTAATGATTAAGACAATCTTATACAAACTCAAAGAATGCCTTTTAAGATTAACATAAATGAGAAAGACTGTTTTTAACCTGAAAATATTAAAATAGACTCAACTACACTCGGGAGCAATGAATCCGGGTCACCAACATAAAATAACAATGTTATACAATATTTCGACATTCCCAAGGAGGGTTGACGTCAGGCAGGCGGCCGGTCATAAAACAATAAGCCAAAACCTCTAACAACATGGATTTATGAAATACATGTTGTGCCGACCCCACCTAGTGTGGGATAAGGGCAGGAAGAAGATACAATATTTCGACCGTTCCTACGTATACTATCGAAACTACAAAATCTCAGTTTTTATTTTATCTGCTTAAAATGTGTGAAATTATGTTATCTTAAAGGTTATAAAATAATACATTTTTATGGGACCAAACGGCAACTATTCAGCATCAAACTAAATAAGAATCACGTAAATCGGATCATAAATCTCAGCGTAATCGGTGTACATACATGATAAAATAAAAACTGAGATTTTGTAGTTTCGATAGTATACGTATGGACCGTCGATTTAACATTTTTTCTGAGACATTAAGGTTTACTTTGATGACCCGGATTCATTGCTCCCGATTAGGGTTGCCAGGCCCAAAAACAGAAAAGCCGGACACAGATTCATATTTAGCCGGACATTTTGCCCTAAAAGCCTGACACATTAGATTTTGGACACACTGGACTCCTGCGAGATCGCGTGTCATGCGTGTCCGCGTAAGTCGCTCGCGCGTTTTCGTTCTGTACCTTTTGGCGGGGCGGGGTTGACCAAAAGCCTTGTATATATTTGACCGGACACGACTGTTTAAAGCCGGACATGTCCGGTTAAAGCGGGACATCTGGCAACCCTTCCCCCGAGTGGGCTTTCTGAGAACCATGTAAAGTGCTTATACTCGTGACACCATTTTAAAAAATCCCATTATAATAGATGTGTGTATGACTCTCAGTGAAATCTGTAATAATAAGCAGATGCTACATTATGTTTCCGATAAGGAAAATACAGCGTGCAAAAAATTGATACGATTTTGTCAACTACCTAAACACATTATGTGTTAACTGCTAAATGGCAAGTACATATCGTCTAAGAATTCGCAGTACACATCTAAAATCGGCAAAATATGTACATAGATTATTTAAGTACCTACACGTAAGATGACGGAATCGAGTTTTCCCATTGAAAACAGCCAAGTAATTTGTGTTGATAAAATCTATCCTGGTGCAGGTTCATTGCCTATGCGGTACATAGAACAATTTCACACGTTGGTTGACTCTCATTATACATTTCTTTGGCTTCAGTAGGTTTTTTTCTATAGAATTACCTACTTGCTAAAATATTCTCGTCGGTATGGGTAAATGCAGCTCATAATATTTTAGTAATTAATAAAACAAAAATGCTTGCTAAATTAATGTATTTAAAATAGGTAGGTACGCATACAAAGTCCTTTATAACAGAACAGTTAAGCAGTTATAACAAAAATCTTTTGACGGAACTTCACTAAAATATGATTTTAGATAATACTAAGAAAAACCCGAAATAATATTGATGTGTATAATATTTATTGTAGTACCTACGCATAATATTATAATTTAATAAAATAATATTTTACTAATGTATGTATTTATTCAAAAGGGATTAAACTTAAAAGCTGTCCAACATTATTGTAATTTGATAACCAAATAATACCATCAATAACGTATTGTAGTTAAATCTACAAGAATAGACGAAGTGGGACAAGCTTCTTTGACACAGACCCAAGATCTTGAATCTTTTTTATAGGGGTCTAATGACGTCACGTTGCATTTGGGAGTTGAATAGTTTGCAGTTGCGACTGGATGTGCGATTCACTTGCAGTTATGAATACGAATACTTCCTCTTAGCCTTTTCCCAATTATCTTGGGGTCAGCTTCCAGTCTAACCAGATGCGGCTGAATACCAGTATTTTACACGGAGCGACTGCCATCAGACCTCCGCAACCCAGTAACTGGGCAATGCCGATATCCTAAGGTTAAACTGTTTGTCAGACTTTCGGGCTTCTGACTACCCGTAACGACTGTCATAGGTATTCGTATGACACCCGGGACCGACGGCTTAACGTGCTCTCCGAGGCACGGAGGGATCTCGATGTGTAACAAATGGTTACCCATCCACGGGCTGAGCGCGGCAAGCGCAGCTTAACCTCGCAAATCGTACGATCGGCGCGGTTGTTATTTAGCCACGAGCCCCTCCACGAAATCTCCTATACGAATATGAAACGAAATATATTTCGACAAAACGTGATGCTTTTAGCCCCCCAGATGTACCGATTTTGACGCTCAGTCGCTTGTCACAATCCAACGCCAGCTCCTTACAATACCCATTTTTTACGTTGGGATATCCTCTGCTCTGGGGAAGTCGGAGGGTTATGTCGGACTTTTGTGGACTAAAAGTACCACAGTGTTCTATAAAGGACTTAAGGGCGAGGTCACGGGATTCGCTTTTGCATTCGCCGCAACTCCTTACGATTCCCTGCACGTATTGAAGACACCTATATATGCCACTAATGGGACCTCATTGCAATGTTGACCATCATTATATGATGGTGACCTATGCAATGCAAACTAACTAACTAACTAGGTACCTCTGTACCTACTTAGTTAGTCAGTTTACATGTATGTTTTAGTTTAAATGTATTTTAGTTGTATGACGAATGCTTACATTATGCTAATTATGCAGTATACAGGTGAATGGGATTCAATGACGTGAGTTTTAGTATTCATATGGCGATGCAACCTGTCACTTACATTGTTGTGAATTCAACGTAAATAGCAGTAAATACGAACTGCAATGTTTGTGAAAAGACTAAATAACAATAGTTATAAATATGCTGGTTTCCAAAGAGTTACTTATGGCAATCGACAATTGGCAATCAGAAGCCAGAAAGCTTGATAGCCTGCATAACCTATGGATATATCCCAGTAATTGAGTTGCGGAGATCCCTGTATAGTTGCTCCGTGTAAGATATTGAAATTCAGCCGCGTATATACACCCGGGAACAATGAATCCGGGTCACCAACATAAACCTTAATATCTCGGAAAACATTTTCTTGTTTATGTTGGTGACCCAGAGCCAACCCTGACACACTTGAGAAAAGGTTAGGCCGATGGCTGATGATGTGTTCGTGAAACTTGTGAGAGCCATCGCACTTTCCAACTGTTGTAGTCAAGTATGTATCAGAATTGTTGAGATTGTTAGACTCCATTAAAAAAATATACTTAGGTGTAAAGCCTTTGGTACATTTCAATTCCACAACCGTGCTTCAGGCAACTAATAAACGTCTTGGGAGAATTGTACCATAATCTCCGCGCTTGATAACCGGAAGTATCATACATTATTTGGAAAGGTAGAAGCTACTGGTCATCTAACTGAAATTATTTTAAGACATCTACGATTAAAAACTTTTTTACAAAAAATGTAAACCGACTTCAAAAAATAATAAAATAATTACCATATAAAATTAACAGTTTCAGAAGTCGGTGCTGATCCACGCTGAACCAAATTGAAGGCACCGACTTCTGAAACTGTTAATTTTATATGGTAATTATTTTATTCTTTTTTGAAGTCGGTTTATGTACATTTTTTGTAAAAAAGGTTTTATTTTTTTCATTTTAGTGGCCTTAATTACAACTTGGTTGGACCTACTAAAGACGCTGCTCGTAACATAATCACATCATCACAATATGCGTACTGTTCGTCATTGAGGAGTTCCATTATCTATCTCCGAAGTTCTTCATCAGATCTTCACCAAATTTAAATGGGACCAACTTCGAAGTATACCCTATCCATTAAAAAAAGAATCATTAAAATCGGTTCACAATTGGCGAAAATATCGACGAACATACACAAAAAAAAAACCAAAAAAAAACATACATACAGACGAACATAGTAACCTCCTCCTTTTTGGAAGTCGGTTAAAAAAGCAGTGCTATCTTTAGCCGGGGAACGCACAGCCATTGACAGTAATGACAATACCACAAATTTTAATGCATTGCCTTTAAAACCGCAAGAATCGTAAATAAGCACTTAAGCGGTGAACAAAGTATGAAATGATTCATCATTACATACATCGTAACATTTTCTTAACAAAATAAATTTTCCACAATGACTGGTTGTTAATGAACGAGGTGCTAATGATCATTTGTTTCACGCAACAAGACTTAAAATGATAGATGAAACGTTGACAGTAGCCACTTAATTCAATTAATGCGATGGAGAAATGACTCATTCTGCAGAGGAAGACAAAAAAGCAAAGATTGTAGATTATAGAACAGATAATGAGTACGCTGCTGTCTATTAAATCCCATGGATAAAATAAAAAATAATGAAAGAATTAAATCATAAGAAACAACCACCAAGTTATAATTGAAAATGATGTTAAATCAAGACAAATCTTGTCTAGTTCCATTTTGCAAATGGCCTAGAAATGGTTATAATAAATCACATTTGAAAGAACGACGCGAGTAGGTTTTAATGAATGCATGACAGCTTCTTTAGAAAAGAATTATAAACAATATTAATGTCATTTGCCCGGTTCCCGTGGCCAAAAACGAATCGTTTTGCTTACCAATGGTAGCATTTTTGTATTGCGAAACTAGGCATATAAATAAACTCGTAAATTAATTTTGCCTGTGTTATCTACTAATGTATAACATCGTCTGCTAAGCTAAAGGGGTATTTGCTTCATTATTGATAAATATACAAGATTTTTAAATTTTACCAATAACGTTCGGTAAGTCATAAGAATCGGCCATTTGTCATCTTGCTATAGTTGCCATTCCACCAGCTTTTATTAATATCTTAGGATTTATTTAAAACTCTAAAAGAACGTTGATCTTTTATTTCAAGAACACAATACGAAGGTGTTTTTTATTCAAGAAAATTGCAATCCAAAACCATTTTCAGATTTCTATCTTAATTATCCAAGAGTCTTACATTTCATTTGCATTTTTAGAAGCAGCTTCATTTTTACGAAGCAAAAAAATTCGCCTAATTACATTTTTAATTTCATTTACGTTTATTATTCCTTTAGATTTCGATCGCAAGCTACATTTCGCATTCAGTACTTACATAGTCTCATTATGAAGACTTGATCGTTATCCGGAACAGCTAACGTCCGGTGGTTCTGTGTAAATAACTTAATTTACAAACTGTTAAAATAACAAGAATACTGTTAAGGATAATTGAGCTGTGTTCTGAATTAAATTCTGTTGGTATTTTTTACTCTAGCTAGTGCTTCAATAATGACGTTAAAAAACAAATTAATTAGAACATATTTTTAGTTTATAACTACTAACTTTTAATAACAGTAAATTCCTGACTGGTCCAAAACTATGAATTTTTGGATTTATTTACGATAACTTTTTTCGATAACTTTTAAAACTTTTACGTCTAATAATATAGGTATCGAGAACATTATATTATTGCTACGCATTATTAGTAAAATTCTTTATATTTTTTTTAACTTAAAACACGAGTTTTATAGCCAGTTTAGAAAAGCACCGAGTTAAATTTATTATAAAAACATGGTGAATAAAAAAGAAAGATTATTTAGTAATGATGCAATTTTATGGTCCTATAACGAGTTTTTAGTTGTTATCAACACTGTTATAATATTCTAGAACCATGTTCGATTAACAATGCCTTTCTTTGCAATTCTATACATCACATATGACATTTGTAAGGCTGTGGGCATGCAATCGTCGCCATTACTAGTTCGGTTTAGCTCCATTGCTTACTTCACTCCTGTGTTGGTGGCAGCTTCTATTAAACGCAGTACATTATTCGCTGTTTAGGCGTACACAAGTTAAGGTCAGACATTTTCTTTTAGTACTTTTTTAGATTATATTATAATAGTTTTACTTTCAATTCCTCAAACTAGTTAAATGTATCCTAACAGTCATTTAAATTTAAAATAATTGTATCCCGTTTCAACCCGGATAACTCAGTTCTTTGTTTCCCAAAAACTCGCTAATAATAACTAATTTGCTCCTAACTTAAATCTTGATGCATTATCTACCTACATACCTACATTATATATCTACATAATCGTGCATCTTTATAAAATTTTAAAGTCTGAAGCTTGCCGTACAACTGAGTCATATTTATTTTTAATAACAAAAGAACCTTATTATTTTCAAGTACGAAATGTTATGGCTCCGTAACTTTTCGCAAACTAATAAGATGTAATTAAATTCATAATTACACAGTACACAATAACCTATCATATTATGGGAATTCCCGTCCATTAAATAATGATCTCAGATGCGCTAGAGTTTTTATTTAAACCACAGTCTTAATCAATGCCGACGTTAAACGTTTTGACACGAAATTGTTTTGTTATCTGCCTATTATTGATGATATCTTCTTTTTACATGTATATGAAACACGTGATTCGTATACAAATTTTTTAGAGAAACATTTAATAGGCAATGAGTGCCCAAAAATTAGCAAGTCGAATTGATGTATTGTTTTGATCAGTGATTCATGTTTGACGGGGTTTTCCCCATTGTGTGTACTTTTTTAGAATTTACTTAAAGGATAGGTAACAAAACAAATATTATATTATTATATATATTGATTGAAAAAATATTGACGGCAGTACAGAACGAAACCTGTTTTTGTTACACCTGGGAGCAATGAATCCGAGTCACCAACATAAACATTTATATCTCGGAAAATATTGTTTAACATTGTTTTGTTTATGTTGGTGACCCGGATTCATTACTCCCGAGTGTATAAATATTTCATTCAACCTACTGATTCAGTTTTAAAATAGTTATTGTTGTGCACATATTTCCTAAAATGGATACCTTGCTAATGAATATTTAAATGATTTGATTATTAAAAATTAATTGGTTCGCAACTAATTGATTCAGTGTCTCTATTTTAGTGAAATCAATAAACGACGTCAATGTAATTAAAATAATTAACATCGTAGGTGTATCGTCCTTTTATGGGCTATTTTGTTATAGAGTTTCTTGATGAAGCCTATCAGTTTGATAATATCTACCCACTCGCAATACTAATTGTGATCCACCATCACTTCTAAAATTCCAGAGAGCACAAGTTATCTGTAGGCATGGACTGTTGTATGTTTGTTTCAAAAACCTTTCTCAGAGAGTTGTCCTAGGTTTAATTTTTTGATTTGTTTCTTAGAGTTCTAAATGTTCTAGAGTCCAGAACGTTTTTACATCAGCCGTTGTCGGTATGACGGCAGTGATGAATAATATAACCTACATAATACCAATGAGTAAATATGTATTTAAATCTGTTTTAGGTGCACCAAATCAACAAGGAGGTGGCGCATACGCATACGCGGATTCAGCGGGCAATAGGTACGGAGGTACATACGGCCTGAAGGACAAGCTCGGAGGGTCGTACGACGACTCGTTTCCAGTGCCTTTCTCCGATAACGCCTATCAAGGCGAAGACGACTTCGGCCCCTCCTATTTCTCGAACCTCGAGAATTTGCTCCAAGAGTAAGACTAAAACGTGTCTGAAGCTAGATGCTTCCGGTGGAGGATCAGCCGTATGCATTTATATGGTGAAGGGCCACGACTTTAGGACGAAATTACTTCTTTTTTTAGCTTTATGGTCGAAGATTTCAAAGTAATAAGGTCTTTAATACGATTTTCTTAGGCTTAGAAAATTTGTATTATCGTCAAACTAATCCTGCGTCAGGCAGAAAATGGGGCTTAAAGTTTATTTTTATAGATATTTTAAAAGGACATTATAAACGTTTTCCACTTGTTGAAATCTTTAGGCGTTTAGATATAAATGTAGGACACGAACTAAACTATTTAGATTTCGGAATAATACTGTCTCTAGATCTTTCCTTGCTCCATCTTTTGTCTGACGCGTTAAACATAACTTTAATCAATAATTGCATTTTGTAGCCGTAGTAGTCAACGAGGAGCAAGGGTTAAAAGGTAGACTTATAAACATGCATGTCTGGAGTGCTTTTATCATCATGGTAACTTTCCAAAGTTTGACAACCGTATTAATTCCGCTTGCTCTTCTCTATCGCTTCCATTAGCTCTGTAACACGTGTACTAATTGTTCAGTGTGTTTGATTAAAATTTTGTGCTTACAGGGTGTTCAAATCGAGTTTGGATAATCAGAGGCTAGCGTTTAACGCTGCAAAAAAAGCATTTGATTTGACGTCGAACCACGCTGCTGGTTACTATCATCCAAATATTGCCTCCAGGTTCCCAGCATTCAACAATTTCCCGCCAGTCAATTTCCCGTTCGCAATGCCGCATCCAGGGTCGAATTTCGGAAATAGTGCTTTTGCCAGCGCCGCAGCAGGACCAGGGTATCAACATCACGTTGCCCAAATATTTCCAAACAATCCAGTAAGTTTTTTCGTTTGTTTATCTGTGAGAAAATCTTGTACTTGGTCGATATGAATCTTTGTAATGATCAGATCACGAATTTTACCTTTAGTGCCTACCTGTAAATCCTGACTGTTTTTGTAGTGTTTTTTCACCTACGGTATTTAACAAGCTCGTCTAACCTTACCATCTCCGTGATATTATTTTTCATCGTCAATGTGCAACTGTTGTAAATCAATATGATCAACAAATTAAAGATCATTATAGACAGTAGTTTCTTACATTCTGTGCACAACACAACACGTTCCTGTGACTCTTTTATTGTTTTGACATTCACGTTAAAAAGGACATTTATAAATATTGTGTCTGTATCGATATTTACATAGCTGTGCAGGTACTGTCGTGGTCTTATCAGTCGTGCGTGACTAAACTGTACAGTGGTATAATTTCAATGGGCCCTCGATATATGGCTAATATTGAATACAATGTGCTTTATATTTACGTATACAAAAACAAAGAGATTGCAGTACGCATGATACTTTCCGTAATCAAGCGCACTTTTCAATATTGTAATGATGTCATTGGTAAAACATATAGGTACCTCAATAACAATAAAAAGTAATAGGTAGATGTGTGAAATCGTGATCATATTTTTTTTATGTTTTTCTTAAATTGTTTTATATTGATTAGTAGTGGATTTGTTTTATTTGATTAGTAGCAGTGATAGCCTAACGGTTAAATGGTTGCCTTCCATGCAGGATGGTCTGTGATCGATCCTGTCCCGTACTTCTGAATTTTCGAATTCATGTGTGGATCTGTATTTGATTTTCGCTTGCGTTAACGGTGAAGGAAAATCATCGTGAGGAAACCTGCACACCTGAGAGGGCTCCATAAAGCTCTCGATGGTGTGTGTAGTCCGTCAACCCGCGCCAGGTCAGCGGGGTGGACTTAGGCCTACACCCTTCTCATTCTGAGAAGAGGCCCGTGCCCAGCAGTGGGACAGTAATGGGCTAATTATGTATTTATTTTTATATTGATTTAATTTCTATTATAGATTGTTTATGTCCTGATCTGTTCCTCGGCTGCACATGTAAATAACCGCATTTAAAAAAAATCCATGTAATGGGGTTTGTTCAATGTGGGTACTTGCCGAAAGCCACCCTGCAAGACCTGAAGAATTTTTGTCATACTATAAATTTACCAACACATTTCACACGTTTTCAGAACATCCCGAACGTGGATCAAGTAAACCGTTACTCTGATACGTCAGTACCAAATGCTGGTGGTAATGGTGGTTTCTACGCCGTTTCCAGCAAGTCATACTCCTCGTCCTCCAATGTCAATGGCAAGGAAACCGCAAACAGAGGCGCCGAGACCGTGGTCAACGATAACGGAAAAATCACCCATTATAAAGTCAATAATTAGTCTGAAATAAAAGATGTTTCAAACGCCACTACTGTTATGACATTTATTTTAAAACATGGATCTCATGATACAACAATTATTGAGAATGTCTCTCAAAGTGATCAAGAAAAGAAAAAAATGCACTTAGAGTACAATTGTTAATTGTTTATTCCAAACTATAAACCTGGTAGTATTTCTGTTATGTAGAGGCGTACAAAATTTAATTTTATTAATGTTATGATAAGATGAAGTTTAAAACAAAATGTATTAAATAAGATGTATCAATAAAGTGATTATATGTTTCTTAAGGCTGCTCATTTACAGGTTGAGAAAAAAATATTGTAAAAACGATACAATGGGTTCTTTTGATATATCAATCGAGAGTGTTAGTTAAAGTTCTTGTTTGTATGACTCATCTACAAAAAGGAAATTGTGATTTATTGACATGTACCTACTCAATACTTTGATTAACTTTTTTACAAACATCATTTATAGTATGATTTGTTTCAAACAGAACTTGGGTTTAACTAGAGCCAAATTTGGGAAAGTAAAGATGACATTATTCGTCTAAAAACGTCATTAACAAGAATAACGTGCAATAGTTAATGTTAAGAAGTCAAAACGATCTTTCGAAACGATTGACTTGATGATAATATATCTGTGACGGTCTAGTTTTTCCCAAATAACAATAGAGGTTCATCTACCTTATAAACGCGAGCACTAATTAAATAAAATTATCCTTTAGCATAACTTAATAATGAAGACGGCTCACCCATTGTTGATGAAGAAGATACGAGATAATAACATCTGCCGAGAACATTAGACATTAGCGAATACTTGGAAACGTGAGCACAATTAGGAACGTCTCATTATGCCTTTCAACCTCTGAGCAACGTCTCAAGGTCGCTAAGATAACATCACCAAGTTTTTTCTACACACGGATATGGGATGAACAAAAACAATGACCGCAAACAAATTAGTTTAATTTCGCCAATTTACCATCCAACTTCATTTTAGGAGTCGTTGTCTCGTATAACCAAGCATTGCTATTGGTCCTTTGTTGTGGACAGCCTCTCGTTACTTGGCCGTTTAGCTCCCTACATTTCTTACAGTAGAACTCTTTCATTCCATCATCAGTTATTCTTCTGTGGAACTTTCCAGGAGTCTGGTAAGCCGGTCTACTAATTTTCCAGCCTGAACTGTACTCTGTGTTTATTGGTACTTCTTGATTCATCCAGTTGATATTATTGTAGAAACTTGAAGGTTTCCACTGTGTAGGGTTTGTTATATAGTTAGGGTATATATCAAACTCGTCACGTACATTTCTATTAATAAAGGCAGACTCTGGGTAGATTTGACCCCTGTTTCTCGTGTCTGGTGTTCTTATTTGCGTAGTTTCAACTGATTTGTATCCGTTCAGTATGGGTACCTCACCGCTATCTTCTTTTGCTTCTTTGTTGCCAATTTTATATGAGAGTGTGCCTGTATTACCTGTAAGTATTGTAAAATATAAATATTTTAGTTTACTATACCTACATTATAAAACCAACTGCCAAAATGATAGGATGAAGAAAGACTATAAATCTCATAATGTGGCAATGTGATGAACCTGGACAAATCAGCGTATAGCAGAAGAATGCTATTTATGACATCTATAAAGGCTCTTTTATAGTTATATTTATTCCAGTTCATCAACCACGAGGTGGCGTTAGGACTATAAGGTAATTGTAAGCTGAACACATAGGTAAATAGATTCGCTGGGTACGTACGCCGTAAACCCGCAAATGTCATAGAGATAACTAAGTCATTATAATCGGGTCAGTAACATCGACCTTGTGAAGATACTGATAACAACATACTACGAACTTCTATGTTTACTTTTCGATCAATACATTCAATAAAACTACTAATTTGTTCAACAATTTACCATTTAGACAATGTTGAATTTTATCACCCTCATTATGTAACGCTGCCTCTACCAGCAGGGCCGGAAAATTACGCCTATTACCCCATGCATATGCAAGAGGTTGTTCAAAGATTTTATATTATCGTATCGATATTTGTAGAAAAACCGATACTTACTTCCTCTTAGCCTTTTCCCAATTATCTTGGGGTCAGCTTCCAGTCTAACCAGATGCGGCTGAATACCAGTATTTTACACGGAGCGACTGCCATCAGACCTCTGCAACCCAGTAACTGGGCAATGCCGATATCCTAAGGTTAAACCGTTTGTCAGACTTTCGGGCTTCTGACTACCCGTAACGACTGTCATAGGTATTCGTATGACACCCGGGACCGACGGCTTAACGTGCTCTCCGAGGCACGGATTTGTAGAAAAACCGATATTCTCCTAAAATTGGGGACGTCTATGTATCCCAACCAGGGTTCGCAAAGGTTGGGAAATATACACTTTTTTTACACTTGACTCTACCAGATAGTTGAGAGGATGATAATTGTAGAAATAATTTGGTTCCCAATGAGCCATCTGGTTAGTGCAAGTGGATGTCGACGTAGAATCTCACCGTCATTGGAGCTATGTAACCCTCTTCTATTATTATTTTTAAGTTTGGTAGATAAAACAATAGTATGCTGCACTTCAACGTCTTCGTCATCCACTTTGGTCGAATTGGTGACTGTCCTTAAAACCTCGTCTTCGCCAAAATCCATCTTTGTTGAAACGCCATCACTCCAACCAGCGAGGGCTGAAATTATAGTTACATACATTTTGGTTAAAAATAATCCTTTTGCTAGTTTTTAATGATAAAGTTATTCGTACAGTGGGCAAAAAAGATACCTACTTATATCGGCGCACCTAATTACATTCTTAATTAAATAACGTTATGTGTGTGTTCAATGGTAATGTCTTTGCCATCCCTTGTTTGAGCGTGTCTTGTTTTTGAAAGGTTATTTCGCACAATAACAATGACAGTTGTTTGCGTAGTACATTGTGTTTGCAAGCAATACTTAGGTAGCTCTTTTGTTGACTGTACTAAGATCATCGATCCGATATTTACACCCATATTCTAAGACGTTCCTCCAAAACTTACTCGACTCAGAACGGCCTCGAAAATACCTTCAAAATTGTATTTTTAGTCGCAATTTCGAGTGAACTTTGAGGTTCCTCGACAGAGTCATTACGTCATAATTTGAATTATCTGCATCACGAAAATAACGCCGCGTTAAAAAATTGTAAGGATTATCGTAAGCATATTCGATAAAGACGTCAAAATTATTTTTTATTACATAAGAACTTTGACACTTCCTTCCTTAAGGTAGGTTCCGAGGTACCTTGAGTTTGACAGATGATTCCTTACCTCGACTGAAGAAAAATCTCGATTTGAGGCAGTTTATGTCAAGTCGAGGTGGAGTCGAGTCGAGTAAGTTTTGGAGGAACGTCTTAGAATATGGGTGTTACTAGCGGTCGTTACAGGCTAATACTTACACAGTAACTAATAAGTAATCTGTGCTAATATGAAGATCATATAAATTAACTGGTTCCTCTGTATCTTTGCCATGCTAAACTTTATCTCCAACAAAGAACAGACCGGCCCATTTAATTAATTATGGTTTCGACAGACGCCCAAAATTTTATTTTTCTAATTCTTGTTCTTTAAACTTTAAATGTCAAATGGCAGTTATACTGCTCTCATGAGAACCGCGTTAGATATCATCCATATCACAACAAAAATCTGTTTTATAATAACTTGGATATACTTAACGCGGCTATAGCTTTAGCCGGTAAACTCTCGGACGAGAAAAAGACGACGGACAAACATTTAATTATTATTATGAAAAATTTAACATAACATAACATCATTAGTATATTAACATAACATCAGTATTAACACCCTCATTTCGCCATTATGTTTAAGTCCTATGTAATAGGAGGCGAGCCTATTGCCATCAACCGGGCACAAATTCAAACTCCAGGCTGCTACTGAGGAAATCCACACGGAATAACCCAATAACACTTTACCCGACCTGGCGATCGAACCCAGGACCTCACGATCAGCAGTCGCGCTTGCCACCATTAGACCAACGAGGTAGTCAAAGAAAACTTTAATCCTGCAAGATATCTTTACACAGAGATTCCTAGAACATAATTATACTGGGTGTAAAAATAGCCTTAACGAAGCCGAAGTCTACGCATACTGTACACAAAAGTATAGCTACAGCAAAAATAATTGCTGGGAAACCTTCTTTATTTTTTGGTATTAAAAAACAGCTTTTAATTATTGCGCAATGGAAGCGCGTGCGCATCAGACTGTGCCTACAACATTTCACAAATGTTGACAATGTTTGTATAGAAGAATGTAGTAATAATATTTAAACTTAGTTTTCGTGAAAAGCGTACAAAAATATGATGACTTTGACCTTCAATATCTCGATAACCAGTCTGTTCCCAGGTATGGCCCAATATTAAGGGTATTTTTACACCCGATATGAAGCACAATTATTATAACATTTTTAAAACCTCGTGTATTATTTTCTAGTTCTTCCATTTTACTGTCTACAAAAATCTAAGTAACATAGGTCAATGTCAAGACCTTGGTCCTTCATTCCTTTAGGTATTCGTGGAAAATGTGTATCCATTGTCATTGAGTATTTTCGTCCCAAGGGTAAACATTTCCAATATGTCAATGTCGATGATAATAAGCCTCGGGCTTTTATCTGTATACGCTTTGGCTTTCTGTATTCAGATTTATTTTTAGACCGTTATTATAAACCACAAAATACAATACAGGTACTTGTTTACACAACAAAAAATATATCGTCAGTGGAAAGGTAAAAGACTAAAGCGCCAATATACCTACTTTACAGTAGAGAGATTCAAAGTATTTTTTTAAGAAAATAAACATAGTTATTTTTCTTAGAGTATACATATTAAATAGATAGTTTAATTATCTATTTAATATGTAAACTGGCGCTTTTACCTTTCCACTGACGATATTATGTTTTCAAAAATACACAGCACAATTTCTTTTATGTTTTTAATGTTGATTTATCAAAGATGATTGATATATTCAAGATATTATTTGACACAATCATCATCATAACAAGACACCTTGTTTTCCCCGAAGGGTTGGGCAGAGGTATATAGTAACACCATCGTTTCGCCAGTTATGTTTAAGTCCCATGTAATAGGGGGCGAGCCTATTGCTATTAACCAGGCATAAATCTTAACTCCAGGCTGCTACTAAGAAATTCGTAATGGAAAAACCCAATACCTATCACTTTGCCCGACCTGGGGATCAAATCCAGGACCTCACAATCAGCAGTCTCGCTTGCCACCACTAGACCAACGAGGCAGTCATATTTGATATAGATACTGTATTTAATTTTATTAGACCAAATAACAACTCTTAAATTACAAAAACTGACAATGACTTCAGGTTAGTTAGATCAATCATTTTGCAACTTTTGTTAGTACAAAAGTTAATGTCTGCATTTTTAATTACTAGCCAAACTTTTTCTTAATTACCAACTTTATATAATGTAGGTAGGTAGATACCTACGTTTACCTAAAAAAAAAGCAAGACTAAACTAAACGACAATGCATCTGAAAACTAGGTACCTAATCGAAATAAGAAAATATAAGTTATTAAATTAAATAATACTAGCGACCCGCCCCGGCTTCGCATGGGTGCAATATAGATACTAATGTGGGGCATATCGACGGTCCCTACGTACAATCCCGTATGTGGTAGATACGTGATTTGCATGTTTTGTTTCCATGACCTTCAGGCTACCCTAGACTATCGTTTAGTTTAACAATAATAAGTCTAACTTGGCTAAAAGAACTTTAAATCCACACACGACATTTCCCATAACTACCAAATTTACTAAAAATTTCCGACGTAGAACCACAGTAGTGGCAGTCCAGTACCTAATTTTACTTGGGATTTTACTTTTTATACTTTTTCATACTAATTACCTACACTGCTGCGCCGTTTTATATGAGACAACCAGATGGTTTTGACATTTCCAGATCCATGCTCTTGTGGGGAAGTAGCTCAATTTTGTGAATGCGTCAATCACTTTTACACTAATATTGTAAGCAGTATTTAAGTGATGGGTTCATGGTATGCATAATACTCCACGTACAATTTCATAAATGGCAATTACGACTTTGATTAATTTAAAAACTACCACGTAAAAGTCAATAAGTACCACTTGCTATTGCAAGATTATGGGAAGATTCCGATGTATAAGTAACATAAAAGTTAGTAAGTACCACTTAAGGTATTTGCAATACGGATGATTCCGATGTATACGTAAGTAAGTAACGAATAATACACCAAAAGTTATTTTTATGACCTATCTTTTTATTTTTTATAAAACAAATCACATATTAAATCTTTATACCAAATTTCATAGCATTACGTAAAGTAGAACATGATGTACACGTGTTTGAAACTTTGAAGCGCTCTCCTGTAAAATTTGTGTTTTGTAGTTACGGGATTATTCGTAGGGCTGGACCGTCGATATAAAACTTCCTCTTGAATCAAATCAAATCATTTATTTTGTGAACATAAGTAAAAAATAGGTGGAAAAATATGTAAAATTCAGAGACTGTCTATGTTATAATCACTCTATCTATTAAAAAAACCGCATCAAAATCCGTTGCGTACCTAGTTTTAAAGATCTAAGCATACATAGGGACAGACAGACAGCGGGAGCGACTTTGTTTTATACTATGTAAAGATAACGATTTCTGAAGGTAATGGTAGAAACACGTTTAAAATGCTAATCGATACAAGAAAAACTATTCAAAAAACAAATTACACATCGTGATGTTTACAGCCACGACCAGCGGTCAACCGTGGCCGTGCCTGCATTACGCCCAGTTATGGATAAACCCGGCTATGAGCTAGCACAGTAGGTACCTACCTTGCCAAAAAGATATTCAATTAGGTAACTAATAAGAAAAACTCCCGATTTGAGGATTCATTGTCTAAAGATAGTTGAAGAAATGGCTTACTAGACAAGTAGACACGCTTTTAGCTGTATCCTCAATTTGGCGCATCAAGCTTAGGTTAGGGGTAAGTAATCTTGGCTTTTAGCTTCCAGAGTAACAAAATAAGATAATCTTTACATAGTATAAAACAAAGTCGCTCCCGCTGTCTGTACGCTTAGATCTTTTAAACTACGCAACGGATTTTAATGCAGTTTTCAGCAACAGATAAAGTGATTCAAGAAGATGGTTTATATGCCCCACATTAGTATCTACATTGCACCCGTGTGAAGCCGGGGTGGGTCGCTAGTTAAATATAAAAAGACCCCAACTCAAGGGTTCTTTGGCAATTTAAAAGAAAATGGTTCGCCGGACCTTGTAAGCAACAATATCTTCAATTTCTTACCACAAATACTCAAGTAGAAATATAACAACGGTGTCATCTTGTCACTCGCGGTCACAAAACAATATGGCTTCCGTCGCGTGCTACCTACGTTTTATATAAACTATACAAAATTGCTCTAAATGATGTCGCAAAGGAAGCTGCACAATTACCTCCCATGTCGATGCTACAAGAAACAAGACACCTGTTGTATAATGATGGTAGATAATGTTGATTCGTCATGGTTTGAACGTACGCTGAACAATATTGTAATACATAGTTGGTAGTAGGTTTTAAGGCCGATATTAACAATCGATCCCGATCCAAAATCTCTGGATTCATGTAAGTTTTTGACAGAAATTTAATAGAGTAATATCAAAAACCTACATCAATCCAAATTTTGGATTGAGATCGGTTATTACCTAATATCGGCCGTTAGTATACCTACTCGAATCGTTGTGCTTACCAGTGGTAGGAGGTAGTAATCGGTCCTTTTTTTTTAACGTGGGGAAATCTTCATGGATGACCCTATATCCTGGAGAAGGCGGAGGGTTTCGGAGGCGGTGTTCCTACAAGGACTTATAGCTAGGGTCGTGGGATTCGCTATTGGATTCACTGCAACTCCAGTAAAGTTAGTATTTGGTATTATTAAAATACTCATAAGTAAGCCAATTTTACCTATGTATGGGCACAATTTGTTTTTTTGTATATCATTCCCTGTGAACGCTACTATCGGATGGAAGGTCTACTACTAAACAAATATTAAGCTTCATTAAATTGGGGTAAAATATTAAAAGAGCCACCACGAGTGGCGATATTAATGTGTGCCAACCTTGCTGAATGGCTACCTAATCTTTTTAACACGGCATAAGTTAATCACGTATAATAATAACCCGTGCCGACAGTGTCTGTCAGTCAGACACGAGGCAAGAACAATGAAGTTTTATAAGAAAAAAAATTAACTTATACACTTAATATTATTATTTAACTTGTACGAGTCTTCGTTTTACCTGAGCATTTTAATAGTCGTAAAAAACATCAAAAAGTCAACGTCACGCGGTGTTCCCAGGCGGTCACCCATCCAAGTACTGACCGCGCCCGATGTTGCTTAACTTCGGTGACCGAACGAGAACCGGTGTTTTCAACGTAGTATGGACGTTGACATTCGTATATTAGAAAGTCTTGTTCGGTATCGCAGCTCTGCCCTGCCAATCCAAATTATACTGTAACTTTTGAAAACCACATTTGAGATTTTTGACGATATATGTTTTTCCAGCATATTTAAACCTTAATTTGAACGTAATACAGTCTTTTATAGCTTGCCTTATCTTGCAAAATATACATTGAAATGAAAAAAATGTTGGTCATGGGTACTAAACAGACTTAAAGAAACGGATTGGGCATTGTTATGGTGAAATACTGTAAGTCGAGTTACAGTCTTTTGGATTGGCACGGCAAGCTGTAATGTCATTATTTGTAATCAGCGCCATCTTTTGACTTTTATTTGAACTCTTATAAATACCACACAACACATCACTTCAAAAGCTAAAAGCTTCCATCATTCTTTGATAGATGGCGCTAGCCAGAGTCTAAGAACCAAAAGATTTCGCCCAACGTGGGGCTCGAACCCACGACCCTGAGATTAAGAGTCTCATGCTCTACCGACTGAGCTAGCCGGGCTTGTGAGAGATGGGTTGAAATTGATCTTCAGTTTCTGAAGAAAATAAATAAAAATAAAAATGCAAAGCTCACGACGTATTTTTTTCGTTCATGTCGATGTGTCGAATCATTAAATAAGAATCAGATCTGAATAATAGTAAGTACTGATAATGCTATTATTAATTTACAAATGGATGCCAAAATCCATCAAACTGAGGACATTTCTTGCCAAGAATAATCTAACCTTTTCTTCAAGCAAGCTTTACCCTCCTTTTTAATAACAGCACAGACTTACCCGTAGACGCATGTCTCAGAAGTCATGATATCTTGGCAGGCATAAAGACCACAAAGAGCTAACTCTCTTCCGGGCAGATAGGAACATGTTTACTTGTGGATATTGCGCGCTCAAAGCTCAAAGCTGCCTCCTCGGGGGATAGCGGATAGCACACATTATTTGAGATATAACTACAAACGCGGTTTATTTGTCCTCGTTGATGGTATGTTGCGATCGCTGACGGTTGAGCGATGATTGTGGAGTACAAGATAAAGTGATTTTGTGAAAGGTATCGAATTGGAAGATCTCGAATGATTGCTCCACGCTTTGCAATCGGATTGGTGGAGAATCCTCTGGATATAAAAAAATAGTTCCATTGGTTGCTTTTAATGGCATTTACAGCAAAAAATGATGGCATTATTAGCATACCTAGTTAATAGGTATCTGAGGCTGAGATGCATACAGCCCAAACAGCATGTTTATCTTTTTTTATTCTTGACTTGTTCGCATTTGGCTCTAGTATAGCTGATGGTAAGCGCAGACAGGGTCTAAGATGGAGCACACGAATCATAGGAAAAGAGATATTGAGGGATACCCGTCTGGCTGTCACATACACAGGACAGAACACAGTAAACTGCTTGGCGCCGGAATTTAATGTGAGAGGTAGCTAGCCAGGCGGACCGTATAGATCCTACCACCAAGCGTGCTAGGTTTTGTTGAATCTTACAACACGCGTCTATTCCCAGCGTGCGGTGAATAACGTTTATATTCTAACCCGTCCCCACAAATCCATAAATGCTGTGATTTATCGGATTACATTGGCTCGAACTTCAGCTTGTAGCCTCGCTGCATGAAGCTCTAATTAGCGCTCCGAGCGGTTCCGGAACTATTCTTGCAACCCCATAGGAATCTAAGGGCCTTTACACACCACGTTTTTTAAACGCGCCGACGACGCGCTTTTACGTCAAACTCCATACATAAAAAACGATACACACATTTTTTAAGTATGGAGTTTCACATTAATACGCGTCAATAGCGCGTTTAAAAACCGTGGTGTGGACAGGCCCTTAGATTCCTATGGGGTTGCCAGAATAGTTCCACACAATTATTATTGGTTTACACAATTATTATTATCTAGATTTATGTGGAGTTCTCGATCGTGTATTCAAGTGTGTAGTCCGCCAACCCGCACCTGGCCAGCGTGCTGGACTAAGGCCTAAACCCTTCTCATTCTGAGAAAAGTACCGTGCCCAGCAGTGGGCAGTTTTGGGCTGATAATGTTATGTGGGCAACGTCAAATAACTTACACTTGGATCAAGTCGTACACATCCATTTATGCTTATAGGGTAGGCATGTTTACATGTGTATAACAAGTAAGTATGTGCTATTATGGAAAGTGAAACCACAAGAAAAGAAAAGTTGTTTTTCTTACGGTAAGGAGGGATGGCAGGGGTGCGGGGGACGCTTTCAAATCACCAAGAACCTGTGCTAGTTTCGTACAGCACGCGGGTACAGTCAGCAGAGGAAATGTAGACACCATAAAAAAATATGTAAGTATTTTAATCCGCGTCAGAAAGCCTCGCTATGATTGTTTAAAATAGTGTTATGTATTTTTAGAAGATGTTATCGTGAATTTAAGTTGGTCCGATTCCGTTAGCCTTAGTTTGTGGACTGGTTGAACATAGGTGTCAACAACAATTGTCCATAAAGCTAACTTAAAGAAATATAATTAGGCATAGGAATTAATTTCATAATTTAAATACCTTATTGATTTATTGAGACAAACAAATAAAAGTAATGTACATACCTATCAATTGAAGTGCCAGATCGACGCATGTTTTTCCATACAATGCTCGGCAGTGAAAACCTCTTAAATATTTATTTCTTCAAAAGCGTTTTATTTGTTCTTTAGATTGATAAACTCGTCATACACGTACTATACTGGCCTGCAAAAATAAGTATCACACTTTTAAAATTGCAATAACTTTTTAAGTACACAAGATATATTTTCGAAGCAAAAAGGACTCGAAAAAGAGTTTAACGTTGTTACTATAGTTTCAAAGCAAGCTGATAAAATTTTCTATAAAACGTTTTTTATTTTAAATCTCTAACTTCTATAGTTTAGAAAAAAATGAAATTTTAAAAGTGTGATACTTATTTTTGCAGGCCAGTGTAGTTCAACAAACTTTTAATTCAAATACTTCTAAGTTATCTATGACGTACGATGACAATCTTGTATTAACATTTGATTGGCCATATTTTGCAAGAGACTGTTATTTCTATATCTTTTAAAAATTTGTATTTTACACATACGTGGTTTTCACTGCCGACCGACGATATAGTCTTACAAAAAATAAAATAATGAAAATACCCAAAATAAATTTAATAAAACCAGAGAACCCTTCTAACCTTTTTAGTACCAATAAACATGTTCAACCTATATAGATATTTGTTCACCCGAGTGTACACTATACACCAATACGGCTGATGTGAATGGTGCTCGCAATCAGCAGAGTGGGCCCGTGACTACTTACCTTTACCTTTCTCCGACATACTCGTTCGCTAAATATTGCATATGCTAAGTTTTTCAAGGAAAACACTTAAATACTTACGTTTACGGTGTTTTCTCTTGCGAACCGGTCGAATTGGATTTCAAGAAATCGCTTTTGCAATGTCCGTAACGTGTTTAATAAGCTAATGCCCCATTCCTAAAATTTACCGAGCGTTATTGGTTAAAATTAAGACTCTTGTATCTTTATCAATAACTAGCTGTGTCCTCATGGCTCCGCCCGCGTAAGAAGTTTTATTCCAGTAATAAATATAGCTTATGTTACTCAGTGATAATGTAGCTTTCTAACGGCAAAAGAATTTTTGAAATCGGTCCATAAGTTTATTCGTTACATACAAAAATACAAATCTTTCCTCTTTATAATATATAGATTAAGCGTAGACCCCATAGCTTTTCATAGAAGACCCTCCCATAAGTTAGTAGCTATCGCACTCTAAATTAGCTTACGAGTATATTTATATGCAAAGGCTATCAAAAATGCTTGAGAAATAAGACATTTTGACAGAATTTTTACATAAAAGCTGTCATATTTATTCTTTAGACAAAAGTTATCTAATATGCATTCTATGTAACACATCATAACACTTGTCATGTATGTTCTGCCTAGCCTTTTCCCAACTACGTTGGGGTCAGCTTCCAGTCTAGCCAGATGCGGCAAATGAATGATGAATACCAGTATTTTACATGGAGCGACTGCCATCAGACCTCCGCAACCCAGTTACTGGGCAATGCCGATACCCTAAGGTTAGACCGGTTTTCCGAT
The DNA here is from genome assembly GCA_910594945.2 of Amphipyra berbera. NCBI lineage: Eukaryota > Metazoa > Arthropoda > Insecta > Lepidoptera > Noctuidae > Amphipyra > Amphipyra berbera. Next base: position 6,822,875 of record OU343122.1, on the reverse strand, counting down.
TTTCGGGCTTGTGACTACCTGAAACGACTGCCATAGGTGTATAACACCCGGGACCGACACGGAGGGCTCTCGACGTATAACGAAACGGTCACCCATTCACAGACTGACCGCGGCAACCGCAGCTTAACCTTACAAATCTTATGATAGACGCGGTTGGTAATTAACCACATCACAACACATGTATACTACCGCCCCGGCTTCGCATGGATGCAATGTAGATACTAATGTGGGGCATATAAACCTTCCTCTTGAATCACTCTATCTATTGCTGAAAACTGCATTAAAATCCGTTGCGTAGTTTAAAAGATCTAAGCGTACAGACAGCGGAAGCGACTTCGTTTTATACTATGTAAAGATGCTGCATAAAAGTTCTCGTCACAAAATTAAATACTACAAACCAAGACAGACATGAAACATTTAACAAATAGTTATAAATAATTTATAGCACAGTGTAAATTATTAAAAGTTTTGACAGCTGATCAGTGAGCGTTATTTTATTAATAACTTTTTCATACTTCGCTAACAAGGCAAAAAATATCGGCGGGCACAAAGAGAGAATTTATGGCATGCAAAATAACTGGCTTCTATCGTATGTAGTTATCGGGCAGTCACGATTGGGACAAAAAATCTGCTACAATGTAAATTCAATAGTAGATAAACGGGCGGCTTCTTCTGAGAGCATCGCTGTAGTGTCAGCATGGTTTAGAGATTAGAAGAGATAATCCCAAAATGGGTGGAAAACAATCGCATATGCATTGGCTTGTAACTCTAACATAACATACCATCACGGCTGTATTCCTCAAAGGTTTAGGCTTAGGTGTATAGTAACACCCTCATTTCGCCGTTATGTTTAAGTCCCATGTAGGTGGCGAGCCTACTGCCATCAACCGGTCACAAATCTCAATTCCGGGCTGCTACTGAGGAATTCCACACGAACAACCCAATAACACTTTGCCTGACCTGAACATGAACGAAAAGGAGGTATTCATTTCGTTTACAGAATGGAAGTACACAGGAATAGCGACAGACGAAGTATCATTTATTAAAAATAGAATTAACTAGCTGTGTCCTCACGGCTTCGCCCGTAGCCTATGTTACTCAGTGATAATGTAGCTTTCTAACGGCAAAAGAATTATTGAAATCGGTCCAGTGGTTTTTAAGTTTATTCGTTACATACAAAAATACAAACCTTTCCTCTTTATAATATTAGTATAGATTGATTGCTAAATTTGTTGAAGGAACGACGAATAAAATGACAAGCAAAAGTAATTAAAACGGTAAATTAAATGCAATACAACAATCAATTTATCGGATGAAACACGAAACTACCGCTATGGAACTGAACTGAACATACTGTCTCAGGCTTCTACCATTAATTGAAATACGACAGGAGGGGTGTACAGCCCAAACCGCAGCGTTGGGAAGGCAAGATAATCGTAGTAAATTATTATTAGTTCACAGGTGGCTACTGTTTCCCATCACTTTAATCTCTTAGTCGCAAGTTACGACACCCCAAGTTAGTAAGAAACGTCAGACAATATGGAAAACACGGAGCTTACATTATTAAACTACCTAATAGTTTCCATATTATTATGCCTTCTGAAAGTGTCAGATAAAATAATGAAAAAAAATTACCCACATGGTGTGACTGCGGCTCTGCCCGGTAGTAAAGTTGTAAATTTTTCAGAATAAAAGCCCTCTTTTTTTCTCCAAGTAGGTACCAATTAACTTTATTATTTTTCAATGATTATTATTATTTTATCATCGCTTTATTTTTTATTTTACTTTTTTTAATAAATTGTGAATGTGAGTACCATGTAGGGTAGCTATATACACGAATTTTGTAAACGTTTGGAGGTTCTTGAGTATTTTTTTTGTGACCCACATAATTGTCCATCTGATTGATAGCGTCTTGCAGCGGTCGGGTTGTTGAGATCCCTAAAATAGGTTTGAGCTCCGCGATGACTGATGTAGATGTGCCGTCAGTTAGGACAGGTCAACTCAAACCTGCTATGGCACTTTCCTCAAAAGGCCATTCCAGACGTTGCCCTACATCGTTTTACTCGCATAGTTTTGTATACTACAATGTCTGGACTTTAAAAGAGACTTTGACTTCTGAGTTTGTTTCGGCTTTTCTTCTCAGAGCTAGTCAGCTAGGAAATGCCGGCGCCATCTAGCCTTAAAAAAAAACATTACATTGATTTGTAAAAGTGTCTGTAACAGATTTATTTACAGAAATAAAAATCATTTATCATTTAACTTATCTGCAAAAAATCGTCAAAATATTTTTGTTAGTTTAGCCATCAAAACGTATGTAACAAACGGACAGACCTTCTTGTAGTTTAATAATTTTGAGTACGGGTCGTGGATTATTCTCATACACACGACACTAGCTACAAGCAGGATGTAAACGAAATCATGTATTTCCTTCAATCCTCGTGATGTACTGCTAACATAGATTAATTAATCCTGAACGGAACAATTTTGGATTCAATAAAATGAAAACAAGAAGATAACATGGTGAGCTATTTTAGCGCCCCGAGAGAATTGCGCGGCGAGCGATAGCCGCGCAATTCTCTCGGGGCGCTAAAATAGCTCACCATGTTATCTTCTTGTTTTCATTTTATTGAATCCAAAATTATCTCTTTCGGGGTTAATCTATGTTAGCAGTACATCACGAGGTTTAAAGGAAATACATGATTTCGTTTACAACCTGTATAGGTATACCATAATATCTCATAAGACCTTAGAGTATATAATATACAGTAGTTTATAATATACTACTGTATATTATATACTCTAAGCATAAGACAGTATTCAATGTTTTTTCCCTCATAGAAAAGTAGATTATTCCATTGACTACCTACATTACATTATTCTACCCGTGAAATTCAATTTTCGCAACACGAAATGTCATATCAGTAATGGGCACAGAAACAATTCTTTTTCCAAGCGAGTGACTTGTCGTATCCTATGTTTTCATATCGTTACTTTTGATGATAGAACAACAGAAGAATATCTGTAGAAAACTTTTGGTAATACTTAGAATTCAGCATTAGAAGAGAATTGGGGTTAGGTTTTAAATTAAGTACAAAATATTGTATGAAACAACAACTTGTTGGTATTTCTACAAGGGGCGTTAAAAAATATTACTTAAATTTGAGGTTTTTGACAACTTTAATATTAACTAGCGGCCCATCCCGGCTTCGCACGGGTGGACATTTTTCCCGTTTTTGCAACATTTTTCATTTATGCTCCGCTCCTATTACGACTAATAGGAGCGGAGCATAAATGAAAAATATTGCAAAAACAGGAAAAATGTCACGCTACGACTAGCGTGATGTTAAATAGCCTATAACCTTCCTCGATAAATGGACTATCCAACACAAAAAGATTTTTTCAATTCCAACCAGTAGTTCCTGAGATTAGCGCGTTCAAACAAATAAACAAACAAACTCTTCAGCTTTATAAGCTTTATAATATTAGTATAGATTATTGTACTGCCAACACAGTAAATATAAACTAAGGTACTATTCAAAGTTTCAACTTACTGTTATATTCATATAATCAGCCCATTACTGTCCCACTGCAGGGCACGGGCCTCAGAATGCGAAGGGTTTTAGGCCTTAGTTCACCTTTGCCTGGTGCGGGTTGGCGGACTGCACACACCATCGAGAACTTGAGCCCTCTCAGGTGTGCAGGTTTCCTTACGATGTTTTCCTTCACTGTCAACGCAAGTGATAATCAAATTGTGATCCGCATATGAATTCAAAAATACTATTATATTGTGGCGGCATCTATCACGCCATATGAGAACTACGCAGCACGACAAATGTCTAGCAGACTACAGCGACAACAATGACAGCTGTCAAATGAAATGTCTCAAATCCTGCATCGCGATATCAAGATTTGACACCCAGATAGTATATTATACAACTTCCCAACATCAACCGTTGGGCAGTGGTCAATCCTTTCGCTTATAAATCTTTCTACAAGCAAAGTATTCTTAAAAAACATGCTAATAAAAATCTATTAACCATTGACATACACGACCTAAAGTGCTCTTTAAAAACCAATGAGTCAGTCATATGACTAATCCCGTATCGTGAATATTCGTGAACACCTTACTCGTGAGGAGGGCGGGTCAAATGTTATTCACTCATACCAAGCTTATCTGTCAAGTAAGCTTGAAGTGTTTCACTGAAATGATGTAGCGTGTCTTAGCGCTTAGATCATTGGCGGCAAAGGCTTTGATAGAAAATTGGAGATAAATATCAGCCATATTGTTATTGCCGGGTGTTTATGTAGGTATAAGCAAACATTAAAGTGCCTACATTATGTTTTAAGAATCTAGATTTGGAAATAGATGAGAAGTTTTGAAATTATTTGATAACATAACACCACGCCTGTATTCCCCGAAGGGTTGGGCAGAGGTGTATAGTACACCCTCATTTCGTGTTAAGTCCCATGTAATAGGGGGCGAGCCAATTGCCATCAACCGGGCACAAACCCAAACGCCTCACTGCTACTGAGGAATTCCACACGGAACAACGTAATAACACTTTGCCCGACCCGGGGATCGAATACAAGACCTCATGATCAGCTGTCGCGCTTGCCACCACTAGACCAACACGGGGCAATTATTGTTTGGTATTATTATTATTTTATAACTCCTTCAAACTGTTCTTAAAGACTAACTAGCTTTAATTAAATACATGAAAATGAAAACAAAACATTTACAAGCTTCTTTCAATTAGAAAGCTAGGTACTCAACTTTTACATATTGCGTTATAAAATAAGTAAACCGAATAATCGAATAAAAAACACATCCACCGTGAAATAATCAATTAAATCTAATAAACGCACGGCATTGTAAGGTCACCAGCTTCATAAATGGCTAGAGTTCGGACAATCCCAAAGGTTAAATAAAATTATAAATAAAAGAAATCACTCACAAGTCTGGCCGTCCACTTACATTCGATAATCACGATCGTGTTTAGATAAAAAAAAACAATAATAACAAAATAAACAAGACTCGTAATCACCTCATGTCAGCCGAATGAAGAGAAGTGTGACCATGCAGTACTGAGTATAAAATAGGGACTATTTTGATATGCAATTTAATCAACAAAATATTTGTGGAATAATTGCTTGACGTACTTCATTTCTTATCCAAGTCCTTTTTTAAATAACTTATAAGTAACTAGAAAATCGTTAAAAGAATTATAGTGCTTATACAGGCAGTGTAAGCGCAGACGAGCCTTTGAGCGGAGTCTACGAATCAGCAAACGTACCGAGGGAAACCCTCATCTAGATGAACCGATAATCCAAAAAGTGTCTGAGTAGGTAAACTTTTTATATTTGATCAGAAATCGAGAAAATCTTTTTACGATTAGGCCTGTTTACTTTCTAAATGTCACTTTTTAATCAGAATGCGACTTGGAGATGCTATTACCAGTTTTATATGACTCTTTTTGTACCAAATCTCTTCAGAAACCGTTATATCCAATGCTTCGAATCTAATGGGAAAAAAAGAAGCTTCGAGCCAAAAATGTAAATGAAACTTTTTGTTCCGGAGCTCCTAAGTCGACCAATCACATTCGTTGACATGAGATTTGACAAGAAATTAAAACTGCCTTTCAGAAACTGAGGGTAAGTTTGTATGACCACTAAAAAGCCAACGTATTAATCAGTCAGTCATCATGAACTCACTGAGAATTTTGATTATCAGTCTAAATCATGGCCACTGTACAAACTTCCACTCGAAAGTTACGAGTTTCGTCATGACGTATGACGGAGAGCGACGTCCAAAATACTTATTATATTTTATTTAAATTATAAAGTGTTTAAGCACTTACGTTACTGTAAAGTTTTTTGTGTTTTTTAATTTGTATTTTGACATTAACGACATACATTTAAGAACTTTGAAATTGAATTAGCCTATTGACTATTTCAAATTAGTTTTGCTTTTTTGTTAATTTGTTTTGTTTTCCGAAATATAATAAAACAAATAAACGGGACTGCCTTGTCGGTCTAGTGGTCGCAAGCGTGTCTGCTGAGTATGGGGTCATGAGTTCGATTCCTAGACCGGACCAAGTGTAGTTTTTCCATTAGGAATTTCTCAGTAGCAGCCCGGAGTCTGGATTTGTGCCCGGTTAGTGGCAATAAGCTCGCCCCCTATTACATGGGACTTAAAACATAACTGGTGAAACAGGGGTGTACTAAAACACCTCTGCCGAACTCTTCGGGGAATACAAGGCGTGATGTTATCTATATCTATACTAATATTATAAAGAGGAAAGATTTGTATTTCTGTATTTTTGGGTTTTGTATTTTTATAAATGTAACGAATAAACTTAAAAACTATTGGACCGATTTCAAAAATTCTTTTGCCGTTAGAAAGCTACATTATTACTGAGTAACATAGGCTACGGGCGGAGCAGTGAGGACACGGCTAGTGTTAAATAAAAGGGCTGTATCTTTGGCTAAATCATGAACATTTACATGAATAAGCAAAAATGTATAAAATTCGGATGTAATTAAATTACAGACAAAAGAAACATTATTTGTTTATGCTACAATCCATTAATATGACCTAGAAGTAGGTGATCCATGTACTGTACAGCAAACTAATGTACCTAGTCGTGACAAAACAAAGGTATGAATAATTAAATTGTCAAGGAAACAACCATTTATTTAAATCTCGTAACTTAAGACGATGGGGACAACCACCTGCGCCAAATGCACTTCTGTGCTAACGATGCAACTCCTGCATTTACTTACGAAAAACTGTTAACAGAGCTTATTCTATGAGAATTAAGGTTTAATATTGCTATGAAAGATGTTGCAGAAGGGTCTCGGTAAAGTGGTCAATAAGTTTATACAAGTCTATGGTTTTTAGTCGATTCAACATTAGCCGTGAAATGTTATGGTAGTACACAGTTTACTGGATGTAATCTAGTAGATTATAAAAGGGAGGACACCTGAGGTCTGTTTTAGGCTATGTTACTTGAATAGAGTCTACATAGTTTCAGCTGAGGGTGTTACTATACACCTCTGCCCAACCCTTCGGAGAATACAGGCGTGACGTTGTGTTTATGTAGTTTCAACTGTATACTTAAATCCTCATTTAATGGTTCTACTATTCTTGTACTTATAATCCTTGTGTTAGCTATGGATTTAGAAACATAAAAAAATATGAAGTAATAAAATACCTATCTCTGAAACATTTCATACTTATTTTTAACTGCCGTCAAACATTTACCAAAGATTAAGGAAAGTTAATAAACAAAAAGCATCAAATTATAAATTTAACCCTCTCACTGCGTTTATTAGAGCAAATTTTACCCATAATCAAAGTAAATTTTGCATAAAATCATCCAAAAGTCGCTTGAGCAAACAATTTTGGGTTGCTAGATAGGAAAATTTGCTATTATCGTAAATTTTAATCATAATTTAAGAAGGGCGATGTAGAAATATAACGTTATAAAAAGTATAGGAAAGTTGAGAGCCGAGACAGCCTTTGGTTAGCAAAGAGGGCGGCAAGGAAACTGAAGAAAAATATTGTTATGCATTATGTCGGTCCGGGAACTGGGTTATTTATTAAAGAAACAACCTGCTACTAATTTTTCCACGGGGATCGGGTCTTTGTTTATTTTTGCTCCTTTTTGCCTTTTAAGAATGTTCTCTAGAGAGATACATAGGTTCTTACAATAGCTATTAGCTTTTATTTTTTTTGTTGACTTGTTAGTGGTTGCCTGTTGTAACTAACTAATACATCGTAACTATAGATGATGACTGATTAGCTAACAATCTATCAGTCACTCTGTTTCTTTTCAACATTTGCTTTGAACGATTTATTTCAACGAATGCCGAATCAGCAGAATCATAAATGCTAACAAAATTTTAAGTTGTGATACAATTGGCTTATCTATTGTTTAGAACTAGACCAAAAATTACAACGTAAAGTACAATTATTTTACTGAAACAAAATCTTTTTTATTTCCCATCTAGATCTATCTCCTTATAATTTCAGCAAACAAATACTCTATCCTCATTACAACTCGTCCAACGAGATGCGGAGGCTGCAATTTAAAATCTCTCCGCTGACTCGTTATCTGATATTGATCCGACAAAATTGCAAATTGCATCCCTTCTTACCTGACAACACGTTCATGCTAACGATGCTCTTCATTTTAAGCTGTGTTTATTTTGGGCGCCTAGTGTGTTTTTCATTCGTATCTGAATTTTAGTATTTAATTATTCGGAGAAAATGGGAATGGGCGAAATGTTTGGAACTTGGTCTACCCCTGCTCTAGTAATGAGCGATATGTCATTAGAAATGTCTATTAACCAAAACATTTGGTACTAACACATAAAGTAAATTGTTAGTATTTTCGGAGTTATAAAGTGAAAAGTCGTTTATATCCATACTATCACAATTTCTTCTGTACTAATATACTTTTAAAATTTAATCAAATCGGCGATGTACAGTGTTTCTTTCGGAGTTCCGCAAGGTAGTCTACTTGGCCCCTCACGGAGGTTGCACTGTGAAATCCGTTCGTATAATTACTCTTTCTGTTACCTGTCAACACGTTTTTGCTAATGATGGTCATCATCTTAACTTTATAGTAAGAGTCGGGTACATTATTGTTTGTTCGTGTTCAGGATTATAATACTACTGGGAGATTTGTTTCGAGCCTTCGAAGTACTTAATATGGCAAAGCCGCCTAATAAAGTTGAGAATCGAGTTAGCGATGAACAATTTTCCATTAGGTGTACCTCAAGGAAGTCTACTCGGCCCTTCACAGAGATTGCACCATTAAAAATCAACATTGAAAACTCGATCAACTCTTCTATCCGTTCTAATTTATCTATTTGTTTTTACAACGACGCGACGTCCGCAGCCACTCCTAGTACTTAAGCACAGATTACATACATAAGTTATTCTGTAATGAAGGCACGAGCAATAAGCCAATAATGCCTACCGGCACAAAAACACACACATCGAAAATTACCCATAATTTTTTACAAGAAGTCATTTTGTATGATAAATTCAGAACAAGCTTGTTTGTTTTACCCATCAATGGTGGGGTAAATATTACCCAGGCAGAAGGTTTATTGATTACCTCTCTGTTCTCTGCAATTATGATAATGTTATGTTTACATACCAATTTAGTCGAGATCGTCTTATTATTTTTTAAGCAAATTACTTGTTACTAGTAATAAGTAAATAAGCTTGTTATTTAACTTCGCGTGTGTTCGTGGCTTTTTAATTGCATTACTTATGATTATCAACAATTATATGTACCTATTGAATAAGTATTGTACATTGCCCCCGTTATAAATGTACATAATTTAATTTGACATTGTTCTCGCAGTGGCCGAGTCCCTTGGCTTCTGCGCCGCGGGTTGTCCCGGACGGAACAAGTATTTGTATGGCTTACAGATAATTGTTCCGGGTCTGGGTGCATGTGAGATTTGTGTCTGTAAACGCACCCATGATACAAGAGTAAACATAGACAGGGGCAAAGATAAAAAAAAAACTAAAATAAACAATGGCATAATGAAACACAACAACACCTCTTTTTCTCATCGTAGTCTTAGGTCTAACTGCAGACCACCAGAGATCTTAGAGCCGGCCGTCTTTTGCGCTGAGTACCACCACCGAGGTTTTAGTCGGAAAGGATCCGATATGGTTCGCCTTACCCAAATAGAGGTGTTCCATGAGGATTTCCAATCATAAAAAAAGATCTCAATGCAGATCGTCACATACTTATGATTATAATACGATCCTTATCAACATTGCCCAATTGCTTCTCCTACGTTTATTCGTGTATCTTTTCATACAATAAACATAATTAGTATGAAGATGAATTAATTCTGCCAAGCCTTTTCCCAACTATGTTGGGGTCAGCTTCCAGTCTAATCAGATGCGGCTGAATACCAGTATTTTACATGGAGCGACTGCCATGAGACCTCTGCTACCCAGTAGCAGGGCAATGACAATATTCTAAAGTTAGACCAGTTTTCAGACTTTCGGGCTACTGACTTCTCGTAACGACTGTCATAGGTATTCGTATGTATTGGTATAAAGATGAATACTACCTATACATATTTAGTCGTGAACATATTCTTAGCAAGGAGGGTTGATGTCAGGCAGGCGGCCGGTCGTAAAACAATAAGTCAAAACCTCAAACAACATGGATTTATGAAATACATGTTGTGCCGACCACATCTAGTGTGGGATAAGGGCAGGAAGAAGAAGAAGAAGGCTATTCTTAGCAAGGAATAATACTGAGAGTCGCGACTCGTGAGCCCTGCTCCGTTATTAAGTAAGTTAAACACAATTAATATTATTAAATGTTACTTCGATTAATTAATAATTATCTCAGTCTAGACGAAACTAATCTACGAGACTCTACTTTGATCTATTTAGATGAAAAAAACCGTATAAATAATAAATAAGCTTAAGTACCTAGATATTAATAATTTATTTCTTCATAAATATTGCCATCTTCAAAATTACGACTCATTTACGTCGCGTGTCGCCATAGGGTTGTCGCAAAAACTATTGTGCGCGACCCCAATAACATAACAGTAGATATATATAAAATAATCATTGGTATAAATAAAAAATTAAGTGCGCGTTGTACGGAGGCGTTGTGCGTGGGAATGACAGACGCCGAGGGTGATCTCTGGGAATGACATTATTTAATAAATGATAATTTTGGTACGGCCCTATGAGATGGTTAATTATCAATATTATTGGATTACCTATAATTACAAGGTTAGTCGGAAAGGGGGTACTAAGCCGCAGGTCAACTAAAGTATCACTGATGACTATTTTAAAGAAAGTGTAAAAATTTCAAAATTCGGTAATTTTTATTTGCATGCAAAAAGATTTTTATTTTAGTTTTTTCAAAAAAATATCATACCTGCTTTAGTTATGAATTCAGAAAATTAATTTTCTAATCCGTGACCCCAAATATGACCTAAATTGTAAAAACAGCTGATCATAGCTATGGACAGATAGATTTTAGCATATTTTTTACGAAATCTTTGAAAAGCTATTTTGGGGAAAGTTGTAGAAAAAAAGTTATCCCTTATTATGGGTACTATAACACCCTTTCGGCTTAGTACCCCCTTTCCGACTAACCTTGTATATTAAATGTACATCTACTTATGTGCAATCCCAAAGCATGTATCGTCAGAGAAAGCTTGCATATTTTCTACGTAATACATACATAAACATAACATCACGCCTGTATTCTCCGAAGGGTTGGCCGGAGGTGTACCTATAGTAACATCCTCATTTCGCCATTATGTTTAAGTCCCATGTAAGTTCTACGAAATAGTAAGTCCTATTCCAAATGGTACCATATATATTCTCGTACAAGACATAAGTACATAATTTGAATAATGAAATTTGATTTTATATTATAAGAGTTGTACATTTATCGATCGAATTATAAAAGGATGGCATTCATTGCAACATACGTACACTTTTAATCTTCGTTACATTGAGTATAGATGGAGTGCTGCACCCTAACTTCAAATAAAAAATAGTGACATGCCGTTTGTGCATACTGTATCAAAACTGTCCCATATATAAGTTTCTATCTTTTGCCACGACATGACGCAGCAATCTATTCTATACAAATCTTTTGACATCATGCATGCAACTAAACTGTCGCAGCACCCCACATGACGCGACCATTTTTTGCGACAAAAAACAACCCTGTTTACCCTAATTTTAGTTCTGGTAGATGTTGAATAGATAACGATGCTACGCGCAGTAATTCTGAGGTGCTCGTGCGTAAAAAATTTCAATTTAGAACGCGTTTGTCATGTTTCACTTATGTAATTAAAATGTAGATGGCCAGATACTCGTTTTTATTATAAGATTAATATTTTTTTAAAGACGTGGCTTTGTGTGTTTACATGAAACATAGAAATGTGTCGTAAAGATTAAATTAAGAACGTTGTTTTTTTTAAATTCTGTGTTAATGGCAGCCACCTGTCATTTTAGATTATTATAAAACTCCGTTTAAAACATTCTTGTAGTTACTTTCCATTTCGCGACCTTGTTCCGAATTCCAAACAACTGGCATCTTTGTTTAACATTTTACATACATACCTACATAAACACCTTTTCCCATGGGAGTAGGCAGAAACTATAGAACGCCACATGCTAAGATCCTTACATACTCCTATCGCTTCGTCCACATTCATACATCTTGTCATTCACGTACGTCAGTTGAGAGTAATACGCACCTATCCTTTGTCAAGAACATCACCAACATCTATGTATGTCCTACTAGGACGTCCTCTACCGGCGTTTCCACTCACATCCGCCTTATAAATTCCTTTTGTTAATCGCCGTTCACTCATTCTCTCAACATGACCAAACCACCTAAGCATACTCCTTTCAATTTACATCATCTTTTAAACCTCAACTTTGTCTTATCACAACAATTCTTCAATCTATCATTTAAAGTTACACCGCACATACTTAGCAAGAAACACATTTCCACGGCATTTATTCTACTTTCGTGCCTCTTCTGCCACGACCAACATTCACTTCCATACAAAAGCGTAGGTACCAACACACCATTATGGACAGCCATGATTTAACATTTTATTTCACATTTTGTTGATCAGAAACAAATACACAAGAAAACATTAAATAGATAAAATGTGGCTATAGTACAAAAAAGGGTCGAAAAATAAGCAAACGGTAACGAACGATACATTGTTTAGACCCGGCTCGTCCACTCTACTAATGCCCGGTTCCTATAAACAAAAACGAATCGTTATGCTTACCGATGGTAGCATTTTTTACTGCCAAACTGGGTGTAAGGTGTATCCTAATTTTACCTGTGATAGCTACTTCCATATGGGAATCTACTATGCAAAGCTTTGAGGTCTATGCTTCTGTTTGCGGATGGATGGACGAAGATTTTATTGGTATGTCAGAAGTACCTACTGTGACAGGAATTTATGACAGTGTTCTTAATCATTTATTTATGTTTTCACTTAAAATTTTACTTCACTTTGTTTATTTTAATGTGTTATAATTGTCTCTTCTATTTTTATATTTTAGTTACTGTAATTGGTTGTAATACAACCGTTGTAATTAAATAAATAATAAATAAATTATTGATAAAGATACAAGTGTCTCAATTTTAACCAAAACGCTCCATAAATTATAGGAACTGTCCATAAATCGATGCTCACAGTCGAACTCGATTTATTTTTAACAAGCTCATGCTAAAGTTAAAATAAGTAATCGATATTATTTCTTCCCGTTATCGGTCTATGTCTAATATTGTACTCCGCCAATATTTATGCCTAACATAGCCTATGATGAGGAGTGATAGAGTTCCTGAGGAGGCAAAGAGCTTGGTAGTGTTTTCTTCATCATCTTAAAAAAAATATTCATATGCATAACTATTATGGCACGTAACTAGGCAAAAGTATAGAGAATATAATTCCTCTAATTTATTTCTTTCCCTCTTCTAACAGACATGTTTAAAAAAAATTGGCTATAACCATAGAATAATGACAAGCAATAAAAGTGACCATTTTTTTGTTGCACTAAGTGTACTTGCGCAAACTTACCAAAACCTTGCCAAGTTACGAGCTACGTAGTACGTACTATACCTATAGCATAGATGACGAATACGTCCCATTAAGTTCATTCTTATTAACTAATCTCAGTAAATTACAAAAACAACGTTATCGTCAGATAGTTAAGTTAATAGCGAAAGTTAATCTAAAACAAACATTTTAATAACCCCATGATTCACGAGACGGTTATGTAGTTACTTTGTTAGTATTGTAAACATTTTGGACCGATCAATTAGCTGCCATGGCTGTATGGGGTAATGCCTGTGCCGGCCAGATACGGGCCGGGCCGTAAACAAACATTAGGATTATGATTATAAATCCATTGGATACACATATTATCGAAACCATCCATCATTCGACGGTTAATCGATATGTAAAATAGTGCTTGTTAGAGTTATGATTTTTAAGAATGAGTGAGTGAGTGAACGAATGAATGTATTTTAAGAGTATTTTTTTAATGATTTTGATAAGTATTTTTATAAACAGATGCTTTACATACTCAAAGATGTCGCTTGTTTTCAGTGTTTTTTTTTGTATTGCGTAAGACATTTTTGAATCTAGTTTTCCATATAAAATATAGTTTGAGTTTGAACGCGAACCCATACTGATTTCTTACATTCATTATTAACTGGGAAGGCGTTCAAAATCAAACTATATTCTTAACCGACTTCCAAAAAAAGGAAGAGGTTCTCAATTCGACTGTATGTTTTTTTTTTTGTATATTTGTCCCGCGATATCTTTGCTAATTGTGAACCAATATTAATGATTCTCTTTTTGTTTGAAAGTGTATTCTTTCGGAGTGGTCCCATTTAAATTTGGTGATGATCTGATGAAGAACTTCGGAGATAGACAATTTGAAGTCGGTTTTATTTTTGTTAAAAGTTTTATAAAATTATTAAAATAAGATTTAAAAAATGTTTTATGCAATACAAAAAAAATACTGACAACAACAGACATCTTAGATTTTTGTATCTTCCTTAATACAGTCCCGATATTAAACATACCTAATTATTAAAAATTCTGATCGGGAACTAACAATCAACAATCGATCTGTCCAACTTATACATGCACTTGTTAGTGTAGTTATCCGGATCTAATATTAAAATGAGCCACAATTTGTGCGCAGACGATACTCCGCCGGAACGATCAATCTACCGGATTGAACACACCCTGTACGTGTATTGCAGATGCATAGAGTCGAGTATTATTAAAATACTTAAAACTATTGTCTTAAAGATACTATTTTGACGTTAACTGCCTCGTTGGTCTAGTGGTGGTGTGGCGGCATCAATCACGCCACATGCGAACTATCGTGCATCGCGATATCAGAGTTTGACACGCAGATAGTATATATACAAGTTCCCAACATCAACCGTTGGGCAGTGGCCCGCCAGGCACAAGACTCCGCCTGGTAGGAGGATCCTCCTTTTCGTAGGCGGAACACAATATCTCGTTCCCCTACATTGGTGACCCCGACGTGATCGTCACAGACAATGTTTCCACATTGGTGACGATTACTAACGCAACCTTCGCAGCCTATAAACATCGGCAGCAACATCATCACTCCCCTCTGCTCAACATTCAAGCAAGCAGTAAGTCACACAGCCAGCCAGCATCCTCGGCTTCATCGTGTCACCACTAGCTTGCAGCGAACGCGCAAGCAAGCCTGGTCACACCTTCAGCCCTCTTCAGCAACATGGCACAGCACGCTGCAAATTCGACCGGTCAACTAGCAGAGGCACATCTCTCCTGGTCGACGCCAGCAGCCAGCCACTTCTCACCGCTCACAGTTCCGACTCACCGTGAACGACGCGGCATCCGGTTCCGACTCACTGGAACCCTCACCTGGCCCTGGCAAGCATCTCAACATGCAACGACTTCCTGACTCATCACTACAATCGACCTCCGGTCTTGGGGGGGAGTGATGTGGCGGCATCTATCACGCCACATGCGAACTATCCTGCATCGCGATATCAGAGTTTGACACGGAGATAGTATATATACAAGTTCCCAACATCAACCGTTGGGCAGTGGCCCGCCAGGCACAAGACTCCACCTGGTAGGAGGATCCTCCTTTTCGTAGGCGGAACACAATATCTCGTTCCCCTACAGTGGCAAGCGCGACTGCTGATCGTGAGGTCGTGGGTTCGATCCTCAGGTCAGGCAAAGCGTTATTGGGTTTTTCCGTATGGAATTCCTCAGTAGCAGCCCGGAGTTTTGATATGTGCCCGGTTGATGGCAGTAGGCTCGCCCCCTATTACATGGGACTGACACACATAACGGTGATGTGAGGGTGTTACTATACACCTCTGCCTTTTCCTTCGGGGAATATAGGCGTGATGTTAAGTGACGTTAATATTTTTTTGGGGAAAAATTTGTTTTTGAGAAAGTTCTATGTCCAGTAGTGGACAACTATTACTATAATTATCTTGTTGATTATAGTTTTTCCAAAACTTGTAACATAATTTCAGCTTTCAAAATGTTATTGAGTACGGTGCCATTTTGTATCTTAAATACCAAGTGTAGATGGAGACTGTTAGAGCACCTGTAAACAGTACCTAGTGGATGTTGCATTGTCGATTCGTGACTGTGAGGGACATTTCATAATTCCCATTCGTGGACAATGAAGTACTCTAAATAAGAACTGATGTGATCATGTGAAAGTGTCTTTTGTTTACTCAGCAAGACATAAGAGAACTAATATTCATGAGCAACTATTCCCTGATCCACCGTGCTCACCCGCCGCAGCCGCGGAGCCGGTCGTCTTTACTGACTCTGCAGTCAAACCGTTAATTCAGCCCTCATCAAGCTATCTCCCTCCCAGTCCTCTCGACAGCAACGTCCTAAGCCGAAGTCAGAGTCCCATTAGGGGTCGCCCTTAGTGCTGTTGTTGCTAGTAGTCATGATGTTAGTAATGGTAGTAGTAGTTACCTTAGGTTAAGTATTTTACTCTGTCCCCATTAGTTGGAGACCAATCAGGTCTCGCCAATAACTGCCCGGTTACGTAGAAACGGTACGAAAGACAATGTACAAGCAGGCGAACAGAAAAAACAAATTGAGCAACTATTACTGATACTCAATTAACTTATCAACTTGGCCTAATTGCTATTGTATTCCAGGGACTTGTTAATAAAACTGAGCTAAGCGACTCCACGCCATTCGTTGTCCAAAGGTCGATATTCAAATAAGACGCGCTGCGTATCGCAGGCGACTTGTCGCTTGATGGATAGCTTCGGACCATTTTTAATCATCCCTGTAAACCATTTACGTAGCCATAAACACCTATATGCAGCAACCAAAATTAAACTCTAACGTCTACGATTTAGGTCGATTTTAAGTTATTGAGCAGAGTTCTTGAGGTTTAATAAATTGAATCAGTGTCATGCTTATGTGTTATTATGAGTTCCGCTGTCAAATAACATGTCCTGCCGTTAACGTGTTTATACGAAGCGGACTTGTCCACTTGAATAGTTTTAACGGAGATTTTAATACTAGCTTAGATGGGCGTCCTAGAAGGACGTACATCGATGTTATGGTGATGTTCATCACAAAGGACAGGTGCGTACTCTCAGCCGGCGTGCGTGTATGACAAGATATACGAAAGTGGTTGAAGCGAAAGAAGTATGTAAGGGTCGTAGCATGTGGCGTTCTATAGTTTCTGCCTACCGCCATGGGAAAAAGGCACGAGTTTATGTATGTATGTATTAATACTAGCTTTTTTCAGCGTTTTTCATTGGCTAAAGTAAGTACTGGTACCTACTGGTATTCCAAGACAAACATTACCTACAAAAATATTAAAAGTAACAATTTGTTTTTGTTAATCGCTACTGAAATTGTTGTTGACCTTTTAAACAATAACACGTCTTACTAAGATGACTGTTTCTACGCACTGTCGCCTTATTCTCGAGGACACTTCATACAACAGTAGGTAATCCACTAAGCCGCGCTTCGTTAACTATAGATCTTTAGTAAAACAAAGCCTTTCATTCGCATTGTTCAGCAGAAGCCTCGCTACGTGCATTATACCACCCACCCACCGCTATTTTGCGACAAAACCTTCCATTAGACCTCGCATTGTGCCACCACTCAATGCATGATTAATGATTGCAGACTTCGAAAACATATTCATTCGTGGGAGCCCCTCTATTCCGCTGTCTGGTTCCACTACAATGCGAGATATCGATATTTTTCCGCGAGACGCGAAAAATGGTATGTTTACGTCCGCTCGATTAAGCGCAGAGGATGGGTATTTGAAAAATCGACGAACACCCGAAAGATACGCGTCGCGTGCCAGGAACCTGCATTTACATAGCCGAAATTCAACTTAAACCCCCACAAAATAAGTTTCAAAATAAATTGTCCTGTTCAATTTTACCCGCACTTAGTGCTCCACGAAGCGTAGCAAGGATGTTGTTTTATTGGAAACGGATAATTTATTTGGTGTATTTATTTTGTTGCGGCACGCTGCGTCGGATTCAATAACGTGGGAGCGAATTTAATAGTGATGGGTCACATTATTAATATGTAACGAAAGATTGAACACTTTCACTTATTTTCTTATATTTGATGGCAGAACTTCTGCGAAATAATCTATCTGTACTTAATATTATAAAGCTGAAGAATTTGTTTGTTTAAACGCGCAAATCTCAGGAAATACTGGTTGGAATTGAAAAATTATTTTTGTGTTGGATGGTCCATTTATCGAGGAAGGTTATAGGTTAATAACATCACGCTACGACCAATAGGAGAGGAGCATAAATGAAAAATATTGCAATAACGGGATAAATGTCCACCCGTGCGATACCGCCGGGACGAGCCGCTAGTTTTCAAATGTAGGGCAGGAACATCGCAGTTTAATAAATTACGTAGACTACTCATTTTCCTTTGGAAAAAGAAAAAAGAAATAGGTTAGTTGGGTGCTTGTAATTTGTAAGCGTTCATTAGACAGCAGTGGTTAGCTTAAGTGGCAACACCTCGAGGTGTACTGAAACACCTCTTTTTATCGTACAGAAAAAAAATGTAGGTTCGTTCTGCCTAGCCTTTTCCCAGCTATGTCCCAACATAGGTATTCGTATGACACTCGGGACCGACTGTTTAATGCACTCTCCGAGGCACGGAAGAAGAAAAACGTAGGTAATTACATAAAACTTTTAATTGGGAAAAATATTAGTAAAGGGAGACAGCCTGACAATTTGCTACAAGTTCGAAAAATATGGTAGTCAAGGGTGTGAGGATTGCAAAAACAGAAAAGTTATCTCATTCAACGTTGACCCACAAATTTTGCGAGAAACTCACAAGTGAATTAATTTCAAAAGTGGGACACCACTCAGCTCTAAACATTTTAGGTTAACGAAATTTCTTCGAGTATTTTCGCTTGCAGTCGCTCGGCGCCATTTGATATGGGGAGCTAACTAGTCTAAAAGACAAATTACATTTGGAACTCGACGTCTACGGAGCAACTTGGAGACTTTAAGAGAGTCCGAAGTATTTGATTTCTACAAACTTAGTTAAAACTATAACTATCGACTTGGAAACTGAAAGAAATCAGTTTTCTAACCAGTTTTTTTATTTTATTTATTTATCTATGTAGGTACTCTTTATTCTACACTTTGTAATAAATACCAACACGTTGGTCTAGTGGTGGCAAGCGCGACTGCTGAGCGTGAGGTCCTCGGTTCGATCCCCAGGTCGGGCAAAGTGTTATTGGGTTTTTCCGTGTTGAATTTCTCAGTAGCAGCCCGGAGTTTGGATTTGTGCCCGGTTGATGGCAATAGGCTCGCCCGTATTACATTAGACTTAAACATAACGGCGAAATGAGGGTGTTACTATATGCCTCTGCCCAACCCTTCGGGGATTTATGTTATGTATAATAAATACAAAAATATGTTTTAAATAAAGTACATACTTACAATGGTTGCCTTATCGCGGAGCGCCATTTCTTTCAGGCAACCCATTGTACATATTTTGCGGTTTTTTCATCCATCCTTTCAATGATGTTGCATAATCGCTCAATGGTCTAAACACCAACCTTCGTTTATATCGTAGTACTCACCAAAGTTCCCCGAAAATTCAAATAGTGTTTACGAGATAAACTCCATTAGGAATCCGGGAGGAGGCGACTCCCGGCGGAAATTAACTGAGACCCGTGTCAGACACCGACAATGTCCTTTCAAAACTATTCTAATGACGTTTCAATGGAATTGATGGAATTATGTACTTAACATAGGACATTTGCATACAATATGAATCGGTTGTAGAGGCAGAGATCAAATGTGAAGATGTTCGGTTCTCTTTGTAGTACAAAGTTTCCAAAACCCAAAACTTAACGGGATTAAATTGTTTATTTTTGTTTGGTTCTAAAAAAGCTAAAAGGTGAGGGTTTTCAGATTGTTAAAGAATCTTATTATCATTGCGAATTTTGATGCTATTTAAGGGTAACTTATGGCGGGTGACGTAGTGGCAACTTGCCACTACGTCACCCGCCATAAGTTACCCTTAAATTGTAAACAACAAGAGGTAATTAATACAAACATTCTAAAACAATCTTACTATTGTACTACTACATTGTAACAGTAGTTTGATTAGAACACCTTTGACCCCTCCCAAAATTATTAAATAAATAATATTTGTCAATTACATTGTATACATTATATAACATCAATTACTTTGTAACATAATGACTAAAATTACTAATGAGAAGACCTTTTACCCTTCTCTACAGAGAATTTTGACAATAAAAAGAAATATCTTTTTAACAGTTGCTGTATTAAAATACAGATGTACGTCAAACAACCATTTTATTGTATTCAAGTACTATATAAGATTTTCCAAATTTTAAATAATTTAGTTACTTATCACATTAAACTCCGTGTGTTTCACTTATGCTACAAAGCCCCGAATCAGTACGCTTATAACATTGGCGCAGTCAGTAGGATACTCGTGAAGACATACGACACCATCGCGCTGAAAACCTGCGAGTCTTCGAGAAAGATTACAAGTGAATATCGAGCGTTCCGACCTGCACCTGTAAGGACGACCCGTACGTTGCTGCATACAACGAGGGACGGAGCTAAGGAGCCAACGATCGTGCTGGTGTCCATAGGTATCACTGTAAGTCTTACATATTTTGCTTTTATCCATTTGGGTATCGGTTTTCCTACTTGTCCAATTTCCTTGTAAGTTGATTTTTCTACCTTCCATCCAAATAAAAAGAAAACAATGGCTACTGATTCAACAAAGGAAACAGAGGTACAAATGGAATCAATTTTAAGCATCATACCAAAATACAGTGAAAGCACGAAAAATATTAACATTTTTATAAATAATTGCAATACAGCATTTAATCTTGCAAGTCCAGAGCAGAGACTAATATTGTTACCCTATGCGATTTCCCAACTCGAAAGTAGTGCAGCAGAGTTTGCTAATGCTCGTAATTTTAGTTCTCTATCACACTTGTTAGAAGAGTTAAAAAAACATTTCGGTAAAAACCGCCCTGTCTGCGAAATTATTTTAGAGATTTGTATGGCTAACCAAACGGGATCAATGGCAAGGTACGTTGAATATTTCAAAAAGTTAAGATGTGAATTATTCGGCAATGACGAACTAATGGCCAAAGATAATTCAGAACAATTAAAAGAGGTATACGATAATTTGATTATGAACAATTTCATTGTAAGTTTGGAAACAGATTTCTACAATAAGGTACGGAATTCAAAGCCTAAAAACTCAGAAGAGGCTTTTCAAACGGCCCTTGAAGAACATCGAGCTCTTACCTTTTATAATAACCGTAGGCAAAGTCATTAAATATATGTAAGTATTGAATGTCTTTGACCGTAGGTAATTTCGGAAACCATCTTTGAATTTATAAAATTGTAACTAATAATTTAACGATAGGTAATAATAAACTCAATAAGCTTATGAACGCCATTGATTCCACTTTATCGGGTTTGTTACAACAAATATAAACAACCATTATAATCTTATAAAAGTATTGAACATTAGCCCACTAGGTGGAAAGTTTATAGAAAGGTTTTCATACGCTCATATTATACATAATTTATTTAGGATTTGTAATTTTAATGCTTTCACATTTGTATCCATAATGGAAATACCTTTGACTAATGAAGATGCCTCCTTACTTATCAAGTCACTTCCTTTCCTAAGATTATTTTCTATCTATACCATACCCAGTTGGTAAGAAATAGATATGTAGGATTGACCAGAGATCAACGATCTTACATCACCTTTACCTCAGTTCTTGTAAGAGTTTTGACGATCAGAAAACTGTTTGGCAGTTCCTCATCGTTCACGAGGTAAATGCAGAGCCCACCTATGAAACGAGTATTTTGCATCAAGACTCTGACAATTAGTATTGTGCTATGATGAGCACAAGAGGACACTTCAAAATAATTCACCGAATCAGAAGGAACAGTTGGCTATTATTGTTCTCCGAACCCATCAGCATAGTAGAAGGGCGCAACAGCAACTTATACATTTGAAGGAACTGGAATACTCTCACTAAGTAAATATTGTTCTGCAACAGTAGGTACATGCCACTAAAATTAAAAGTGAAGGCGAAATACAAAGAACGATGCACTTACCTGTTATTAACATCGATACTATTGAAGAATTGAAGACGCACCCATTGACTGATCGACTTCCTGAAATTTAATTAATACCAATACTTTATAATAACATTAAATTGGATGATCTGCATTCACAAGTAGAACACATGAAAGATATCAAACAAGAATTTAACAAACTATCGGTTAAAACATTTAATGAATTTTTTGTAACTGTTGTTGTATTAAAACATAGATGTACACCAAACAGCCACTTTATTGTATCAATTTTTTTAATAAATTAGTTATCACATTTAACTCCGTATGTTTCACTTGTACTATAAAGCCCCGAATCAGTACGCTTATAACACCATAGGGCAACTTTAGGTGTCATATTAAACCAAATAACATACATAATTAGCCCATTACTGTCCCACTGCTGGGCACGAGCCTCTTCTCAGAATGAGAAGGGATTAGGCCTTTGTCCACCATGCTGGCCTGGTGCGGGTTGGCAGACTAAACAGACGATCGATAACTTTATGGAGCCCTCTCAGGTATGCAAGTTTCCTCACGATGGTTTTCCTTCACCGTTAACGCAATTGATAATCACATTTTGATCCGCACATGATTTCAATTTTCCATAGCTGTTCTATTTGTTTTGTGAATTATTGCTACAAAAAAGTAACTTCATCGCAATATTTTCACAAATTATTGCAGTCAGCAATATTTCAAATACTGAAACATAAAATCAACTTTTAACTACGTAACTGTAAACATTCATAGCCTCTATAGAAACGTTGAAAAATAAAATGTAATGTTTGTCATACAAAAGCGACGGGAAAGTTTGGCAACTTCTGGTAGAAGTCATTTTAAATGTTTTTCGCTGAGGGAAATTAATTCTAGAGGACCAACTGTGCTGAAACTGTTGGAATGAATGCAGAGTTTGTATTTGGTTGGTATTTGCAATAAAGACTGTAGCTAGAATAGACAGACCTCGTTCGTTCTGTCAAAGTTTAGTGAAGGCCGTATGGTTATAAATGAGACATGAATATACAAAAACCAATTTAAATAACAATCTAACAGCGAATTATAATATTTTGCTGACTAGCTATTGCCCACGGTATCACTCGCATCCTAGGGGAACTACTTCATGTACACGCATAAAAAAACCTATATTGTGTTAATCCAGGACATGTTCTATCTGTCTGCCAAATTTCATTCAAATCCGTTAAGGCGTTTTTGAATAATTGAATAACAAACATCCAAAACCACAAACATTTATAATATTAGTATGATAAATAGAAACTATGATCTGTACCTACTATCTTCATAATCCACAATATTTTTTATTTCCCTCCCATTCAATCACAATTATTGCTTCCTTTTAGAACTGTTTCATTTAAAAACATATTGCGCTTATAAATATCGATTAGGTCATCATCACAATCGATATAGATAACATAACGATCTTTTTTTGAAGTTATTCAAAGTATTTCAAACACGACTATTGTCGCTACATTGGCCCTAATCTCACAATACAATATAACATAAAATAAAATACAAAAGATATCATATATTACAATTTCAAAAATTTTGTACAATAATTTAGCTATATAACCTCGAATATGTTTACAATCGATAGCTTTCCTCGATGATGACGATTGACTACACGTCTTATTTCAAACGCTAAAAGAACGGAATAATATTTAAAAACAATCGTGAAAATAACAAAACTATTGGCAACACAAACAATAAATGAGTACTTATAGCGAAAGGTTTGACTGCAGTAGGCGAAGGCTGACGACGACCATTACAACTTCGCCCACAACATGCCGCCAATACAGTTAAATTAGGGATCCGCTTAAGCCTTCCCATTGATTGCACAGAGCAAACTGTAGAGTGGAGCATCCATTAAATGAAAAACAAAATAATTAAAACGGTAAAGCTTTTTAACAATGTTCCAGATACAAGTTGTTGATCGTTTCTGAAACACTGTTTCTATAATAGAAACATTGTTTCGCAGCGTTTACCATCAAAAACTGTCAGTAGTGTTTACTGCAACGTGTTTACAGCAATGATAGCCTAGTGGTTTGACCGTCGGACTGCCAAGTCATAGGTCTCGAGTTCAAACTCAAGGCACGCACGTCTGACTTTTCGGATTCATGTGCGTATTGTTTGTATAATTATCACTTGCTTAAAAACGGAGACGGAAAACATCGTGAGGAAGCCGGCATCAGGCTATCACGGCTTGCTGTCATAATAAGCACACTTGGCAAATGCATTAGCTTTCGTAGTATGTTGTTATTAAAACATAGAAAGAGGTATCTGTCCATCTACTTTCAGATCCATATAATTTTATTTAATTTCCAATATCCTAGCCATAGGTGACGCATGCGTGCCGTCAGTTAGGACAGGTCAACTCAAACCTGCTATGGCACTTCCTCAAAAGGCCGTTCCAAACGTTGCCCTACATTGTTACACTCGCATTGTTTTTATACCACAATGTCTGGACTTTAAAAGAGACCTTGATCTCAGAGTTTGTTTCGGCTTTTCTTCTCAGAGCTAGTCAGATAGGAAAAGTCGGAGTCAACAAATCTTAAAAAAAATTACATTGGCTCGTGTCTGTAATGGTGCGTCCATACCTGACGAACGCGCCGAGAATGCGCCGCTCGCGCGCCGCTCGTGAGCCGTGAGCGGCGCGCAGAGCTTTGTACGAACATGAAATGCACGCGCGCAGCTCGCCAGCGGCGCATTCGCGGCGCGTTCGTCAGGTCTGGACGCACCATAATAGATTTATTTATAGAAATAAAAACCATTTATCATTTGATACAAATTATAAAATAAAATGATTACAATAATAAAATAATACGTGAAGTCTCCGACATATTTCGCTGTTCTCAAGTCTGGGCAGACGAGAATCATCGTAGAGCTAATCTTGAGGGCGGGCAGCCGCT
Source organism: Amphipyra berbera (assembly GCA_910594945.2). Taxonomy (NCBI): domain Eukaryota; kingdom Metazoa; phylum Arthropoda; class Insecta; order Lepidoptera; family Noctuidae; genus Amphipyra; species Amphipyra berbera. The sequence continues at coordinate 6,797,728 of OU343122.1, read as the reverse complement.
TACGCAAATGTCATTCACGCGACCCCTTCACGCTTTTGCACACCAAACATACAAGACCTACCCTACTTCCCTCTCTCCTCACTAGTACAGGCGACAAGGGGGACGGCATGTGGTCCACAATAGCGCTTACTTTGATCGTTGGCCATAGATATGTGTGTAGATTGGGATTCGGGCACAATCCTTCGTGATTGCGCCCCGTTCCATTTTCAAATCCTCTACGACCGTTTGTCGTTTATACTCAAACGAGGATTGGCTTACTTTGTGGATTTTGAGTTTGGAAAAATGCTCTATACAACTACCAATTTCCGAAAGCTTAATTTATATTCTGTTCTTCAGATAAACTTAATTAATAAAATTGGATTGAACTAAGCAACATTGATGGTAACGGCGACCAACTGCAGTTGTGGAAAACCAAAAACTTGTCATACTGTTATTATAGATGACTTCTGTAGTGCAAAACAATCCCAAATTAACTTAATATCTTGCAGCCTCACCAGCTCCAAACAACAGATAATTCCATACAAATTGTAAGAGCATTAATTTAACTGAGAACATTACTGCCACAACTTCCGAATTAGAAATTCCGCCGGACCATTAGAATAGAATTAATTAAAGGGACGATAGCCCCAAATCTAAGACACACCCTATAGGTACCTCTAAATTGTATTGTCAAACCAACACATGCTCCCAAAATAGCTACTCTGGCAACTGTCGACAACTACTGACACAGAATAACAAAATCTTCAAGTGTAAATTAACCTCTTGCGAATTTTCGTGAAGCTTTCATCGTATAAATTTACACTGTGGCTTTATAGTGGGCACACGTGCAAAACACTTGAATAGGGGGTGTTACTAAAATGGACCGCCACTATCACGTAATTAAGTGCCTCCGTCCGTTGTTCACCGGACCGTGAGGGGACACTGGGCTAGAATGGCTGAGGTATTAAAATAACAAATAAATTAGACATTGAAATTTCAACCTTATTTTCTAACAGGCAAAGTTTAATATACAAGGGTAAAATGAGTGGAGTAAGGTATATTTGGCAATTGGGGTAATGTGTTAGGCATAAATTACTAGTTTTCTTTGGAGTTGAATTAAGTACGGATGAAGGCAGTTAGTAGTTAGTGTCCGGCGTAATGACTATGGAACCGGCTGAGGGTTGTGATAATAGATTAGCGAAGTAGGAACTATTAATTTGCTAAAACCACCAAAAAGCCAACAGCTTTACTTAAGTACTTAAGTAGATCCCTCGCTGCTAATTATAATTACAAAGGGAGACCGCCACTAATTTAAAAACAATAGACTGTTTAGTAAGAATCTTAAATTAGACTAGGTAATAAGTACCAGCTGAAAACCAGGACGTTTCTCAGTTTGACGCTAGTTCCAAAATTGTCAAGACCCAAGTTTTAATGAAGAGCTTCGCCAGTATATAAACCCGATATCTTTGAATCTAAATCAAAATAAGAATAAAAAAACATATAATATGAAAGAATTCGTAACGAAACTAACCTCAAACCTTAATAAAATAAACAAGGTTTTATACAAATAAAACGTAATCGGTCTTAATAAACATTAGCTGTGAATTCACAACCGTGGACGCATCCGGAGGTCGTATAAAAACAATTAATATTCTACACGTTACGTTGTTAGTGAAAGGATGGGAACAGGAACAGGTAGACGATAAATAACAGCTAAAGCTTGTAGTAGTGATTTTATAACTGCATTGGTTTTTTTTATGTAGAATTTAAAGACAATTTTTACCCTCAAGCAGCAAAGCTGTGTTCCAGTTAGAAGGATACGGCTGCCAGTCAAATTGCAGTTACACATGAGACTTGCCAATTTTGTCTTTATAGTCGGCAACGCATCGCATCCTCTTGGTGTTACAGATGTCCAATGTTTCCATAAACTGCGACGACCACAAAAATCTAAATAATTATTATTTAGATTTCTGTAGCGACAACCTAACGAAACTCCGTTAGCCTGTTTGCCAAACTATACCATGGTGTATAAAAACCAGAAAGACTCACAAAGAACTAATCTAGCTGTAAAGATAACTGTTCTGAAAGAACTATTCCCGGTAGCAGTTACAGTAATCACTGTTACTAAAGTAGGCACACAGCAAGTTGATTGAATGCGTTGCGTGAACGCAATAAAATAGTTTTTACAAGATTTAACGCTGTAAATCGAAGTCGTACAGGAAGTGGGAAAGTTAATGCATGTAGTACAACATAAAGATAATAGAACGTGTTTAATTAATGTTTTTAAATTGATTTTAAGGCAACGACTAAACGGATGCACTATGTTGTTGTCATCGAAATGTATGTTTTTTTTTTGTTATTATTTTCCATGGTTTATGTACCGCACACCGTTTGAACTTTAAACCATCCGATTCATTTCATTTAATATTATCAGTGTTTAGGTTTCATATATTTGTATGTATAATGTTCCCTTCTGTCTTGTTATTAGTTTTCTATGTCACAGACCAACAAATATAATTATTTCCATACATACCCAATACACAGCTAATAACGTATCTCCTTTCGTCCTACTCAAAGACTATCCAATTCCCATATCAGATGTTAACATTCACAATGGCTTATTTGACTAACAAACAGTATCGAAGGCGATTATCCTACGTGGTTCGTGAATTATGTATGAGTCACTTCCTTCCCGGCCCTTACATGACTGTCGTAACGTCGCCTACGCACTTTATTATAAAAATCTTTTCTTTACGTGTATTTGTCAGTTCAGTTTCGATGATTTAATAAAGTTGAGTTATAACTTTTTGTGTTGACGTTTCCTGGTTAGCAATTTTACTGCTTCTTTCCCTGTGGGTGCCGTGGGAAGTACCCAACTGAAGGATAATTTTCGAAAACCTTTCCCGAAGGTCGCAAAATTATGAAACCTTTGCTCCTTATACCCGACACAGTTTCAACTAACACAACTGGACTATCCACATAGAGGGGAAAGAAACGTATACTGAGAATTTAGCGAAATTGAGGTAGGTACGGGCAATGCGCAGAAAAAAAGCGGTATATTAAAGAATAGCCTAACTATAGAGGCTTATCACCCAACAGCCGGTTACAGTTATAGACAAAGAAGAAAAAGTAAAGCAAATGTTATCATTGAAAATTATTTTAATAACAGAAGTACGTATAATACGACAGAGGGGCTCGTGGCTAAATAACAACCGCGCCGATCGTAAGATTTGCGAGGTTAAGCTGCGCTTGCCGCGGTCAGTTCGTGGATGGGTGACCATTTGTTACACATCGAGACCCCTCCGTGCCTCGGAGAGCACATTAAGCCATCGGTCCCGGGTGTCATACGAATACCTATGACAGTCGTTACGGGTAGTCAGAAGCCCGAAAGTCTGACAAACGGTTTAACCTTAGGATATCGGCATTGCCCAGTTACTGGGTTGCGGAGGTCTGATGGCAGTCGCTCCGTGTAAAATACTGGTATTCAGCCGCATCTGGTTAAACTGGAACCTGACCCCAAGATAATTGGGAAAAGGCTAAGAGGAAGACGTATAATACGACAATACTAATTAACATAACCCTTTTCGTACTTCCCCTTTTCTTCAATTAAATGCATGAGAACCTCATAATAGAATCTGATGGTATTACAGATAGAATCTAATGTGTAACACCATCAAATTCTATTTCATAACTATAAAACAAATCGCGTCTACAGCCTGTAATCACACAAATTGTTCTTTAATTGCTTTTTTACTCCACATTAAAGGTACAATTAGACTGTTAAAGTATTAACGAGTGTGACAGGCGAACGGACCATGACGAGGCGTTAATGTTACATATTGAAATTCGAACAAGGAATGCGTGGAGTTAAATATTTTACAATTTAATTGGAAAATTCTTGCCTTAACATAGGATGAAAGGAAAATTTGATTAGCCTAATATTTAAAAAATATTGCTACACTGTTTTAAATCTCATCACTTTCATATTTAAGTTACGAGTGTGTGTTAAGCTTTAATCAACAAACTTCAGTAGTTTCTTTCGAGTCCAAAACAGTTGACCCGTTGACCAAATTAGACATACCTACATTTATTCATAAGTACCATAAACCGTTTTTCTTTTAATCTTTATCGTGTCTATTTAAGCACAGAATCCAGCTTTTTTACAACAACGACAAGTAAGAACAGCTCCACACCACTTCAAGCTTCCAAATAATTTAAAAAAAACTTAGGATAACGATGACGGTGCGTCGGCGTCGGCGAAGGTTTGTTTGTTTACTATCATTGTTTTATTGCACACAACACATCTCGTACACATCTCCATACAATGCGCCTGCGCCGGCCGCCCGCGCTATCGTGACACCTCCTCATATTTTATTATCAGCTCTTCGAAAATTTATGGTTTTGAGATCGAATAAAGTTGGTATGGAAAGGCTACAGTTACCCCGCAGGAAAACATAAATCAGGAGTTAGATGGTGTTATAAGATCTTTTGCACTGAGTTGGTATGTATCATAATTTGCCTTAAAGCTAATGTTAAGGAATCTTAGTGTTCTTCTACTTCTCTCGTGTCTGCACGAGCTGCACGGGAATTACTCACGCCATGGTGAAACGATTCGCTAATCAGTGAAGTTGGTAGAAAGGCTGCCAGCCCAAGGTGCACTGGACGAATTTAAGCATTGTCACTCGTGAATGCTCTTTTAATGCACTCTATCTTGGTGATAAAAACCATTATCCTGCTCTGAATGCATACTTAAAATATCATCAAATCTACCACGAACAAGAAGCAGCCGTGAGTAAAGCAGTATTGTACTCTCCGGAATCCAATCGGGAATCCGAGTCACAAACATAAACAAAACAATGTTTTCCGAGATATAAAGGTTTATGTTATTATATAATTATTTGTGTTATAATATGTATTTATACTTATTATTTAGTTGATTCCCGATTTTTAGTAGGCTACATATTTGTACGCTGCAAACTGCCCTTTATATTTTTCATAACAATTCTTTCCATCCAATGATTGTCTGGAAGAAATTGCTTTAAGCGATAAGACCGCCATTTGTACTGTTCCTAATTATGTGTATTCCTTCTGTTTTAGTTTTATTTATTTTAGTGTGCAATAAGTATATCTATCTATCTAGGTTGGTGACCCGGATTCGTTGCTCCCGAGTGTACTATGTACAATACTCCTATAAATTAATATAATTCCCGACAGTTTTTGCACAAGAACCAACTACAAGCTTTTAAAAAATCCAAGAATGACAAACATGAACACTGACAAGTGTTCACACATTTTGTCAAGTATTCTTGATAGACACCAGGCCCTCAGCATTTTCGATCATGTTCCCCGTTTTTTAGGTACAGCGAGAAGTTCCCTAATTGCAACAAATGATCGTATTTTTCACTATGACAGGGGTGTCCTGGGGCGGCTGTGATCGATCAATCTGCTTGAACGGCTTCCAAGTCAATAATGTTATTGAGTTACACCTTTAGGGTTGAAGTGCAGATAATAGGAATCATAGAAGCAACAGCATGTATCAATAAATGTTGTGTAGATGCATAAAAGAATATGGGGTTTTGCTTTATTCATTGAGTACATTCAACAAAAGTTTATTAAATAGTTCTTATAACTGAACATTTTTAAACAGATGTATCTGTAACAAAGATATTTGAAGCCCCTATATTATAGGGGCTTCAAAGTGCCTTGAATTGCTTCGAGAAAAGCAGTGCTTGGCGGGGTACTGCGATGCCGCCTGATATTTTTGATCATTACATAACATCACGCCTTGTATTCCCCGAAGGGTTCAGCAGAGGTGTTTTAGTACACCCTCGTTCGCCAGTTTTGTGTTGATCATTATTAACTTATAATCTTTTTTAAACAAACAAATTAACACTACAAAACTAAACCTTTTGTTTTTGTAGTCGAACATCAATTTTATTCCCCAATCAATCAATCTGGTCCTGCAGTAATTATTCACTCTATTCGTCCTGGTAATCCCATCGACATGTCCATTTTCCGTATAATACATTTACTGTAGCACAGATAATTAATTTGAAAATAATTTAGCTTGTGAGTACACTCACTCAATATTTATCCAACTAAGCGGGTGAACAATGAAAGCTACATAACACTTGCATACGTCAGAACGTTGACTAATTAACCCTCATTCATAAGATATCCGACTACCATTAAAATAACCGATCGTCCATCATCCCCGTTCTAACCCTTCACTTCTCGAGTTACCTGATCCCGATACCCGATAGACAGATACAAATTTATGACAGGACTCGTGAAATATTCGGGCCTCCATTTAATGCTTATCTGTGAATCTAACCGCACGTGGTCTGGCGTGGTGTATGACCACGGCCGCGACCACAGAAGAGCGAACAGCGGTTAAACCAACCACTTAACAGCCGCGTGAAATTTAATCGACCGTTTAATAGACCCAATCAATTCTGAATTCTGATTGCTACCACAAAATTGATACTTAAAACTAATTTGATGATGATGTTTAAATGTGAATTGGTTATTTAATTTTATGCACTTCGTCGTTAATTTTAAGAACCGTTAAGATGACCAAAGTTTAATCGGTGATAGGATAGTTTTATGCAAATCATTGAGTTATAAAAGAAGTAGAAACTGGAACATGGAACCGCTTCTGATTTTGGTTATTTCCATATAAAAATAATAATTAATGTTTATTTGTTTGTGTGTACGCCTTATATGCGTTCGCGCATCGGTCATCCGATTGAGTTGAAACTACAGTTGTTGTTTGCACTTTCTCTACTGCTTCTCGCCAAAATTTATTAATTTTGGTTGTTTTAATTTTAGTGTGTACAATAAAGAACATTACATCTATCTATCTTTATATTTATATCCTAGTCACGAAGAATCACGCTTATGTACGGTACTTTTCGTTCGTCCCACAGAGATTTCTATGTTCTGTCCTTATCCGCGACTCGCTCAGCTCATAAAACCGCTTCAATTCGTTGTCGTGTAACCAAATACTGAAAAATTACGACCGAATCATAAAAATGTGAGTGACTCCTGCTTGCATGACAATTATGATGGTATTCGTTTTGTATCGCTATGATTTATGAGCGCCGCGTTCGGTGACCCTTACTGCTTTTGGAAATAGGTCGTTTCCTAATGTGTTTTATTCAGGAGTTTTTATAGTTATATTTCGTTCAGATTTTACGAATTCGTTGGTAATTTATTTGCTCTTTAATATCCATAAAATATAAACTTATTATTGTTTTCTTTTATATCTATTTCTGCTGTAACAAAGAGTTCGTTCTGCCTATCTTTTTTCACAACTAGCTTCCAGTCTAACCAGATGCGGCTGAATACCAGTATTATACACGAAGCGACTGCCATCAGACCTCCGCAACCCGGTTACCGGGTAATGCCGATATCCTAAGGTGTCAGAATTTCGGGCTTCTGACTTCCCGTAACGACTGCCATAGGTATTCGTATGACACCCGGGACCGACGGTTTATCGTGCTCTCCAAGGCACGGAGGGGATGTGTAACAAAGGGTCACCCATCAACCGACTGACCGCGGCAAGCGCAGCTTAACCTTGCAAATCGTATGATAAGCGCGGTTGGTAATTCGCCATGAGCCCCTCAAGGTGTAACAAAGAGAGATTATTATTTAATAAACAACTGTATTTTCTACTAATTTTGCGTCTGCCTCCATGCAGAAAGAAGGGTCTGAGTTCGATATCGGCCCGCACCTCTGAATTTTCGGATTCATCTGTGGTTTAGAATATGATTATGAAGAAATCATAAGGAAACAGGCACACCTGAGAGGGCTCCAAAAAAAGTTTTCGATGGTGTGTGTAGTCCGCCAACCCGCACCAGGCCAGCGTGGTGGACTAAGGCCTAAACCCTTCTCAGTCTGAGAAGAGGCCCGTGCCCAGCAATAGGACTGTAATCGGCTGATTATGTTTGCGTCTGTATAATGCTAAATTTGATTAAGTCCTGAGTTAGAAAGTACATAAAACAGATTTCATTCCATCAAAGAACTTTCCAGGCCAACGGAACCAGAAAAGATAAAACTTTAGCTCAAGATTCTTATTGGTATAACTTATTTTTTCAAGAATCGGCAACTGCTGATCGTGCGTTCCTTGGTTCGATCCCCAGATCGGGTAAAGTGTTATTGGGTTTATTCGTGTGGAATTCATCAGTTTGCAGCAGTTTGGCTTTGTACCCGGTTGGTGGCAATAGGCTCGCCCCCTATTACATGGGACTTAAACATAACGGTGAAATGAGGGTGTTAATATACAACTCGGCCCAACCCTTCGGAATACAGGCGTGAAGTTATGTTATGTTATTCTTTATTAACTTTAGAAAATTATGCAAACTCCGGGGCAGCTAAGCCTGATACCTAAGCCCGCCATGACTTAGAAGGTAACAGCAGCAGGATTATGCCGCAGGACATATCCGAAGCTGGCTTACGTCTTGAATACTAATGGGAAACTAACAACCTTACTGTCAAGGATACGTGAGTTTTTTACAGGATTTCTATACCTTATATAACTGGCTCGTTGGTCTAGTGGTGGCAAGCGCGACTGCTGATCGTGAGGTCTTGGGTTCGATCCCCAGGTCGGGCAAAATTTGTTGGGTGTTTCCATTAGCAATTTCTCAGTAGCAACCCAGATTCTGGATTTGTGCCCGGTTGATGGCAATCAAATCAAACCAATTTTTTTTATTTCACATTAACCAATACAGGTGCTTATGAAAAGTAGATGTACCTACGGTTCCAATTAGTCGTTTCCTATGGAGAAGAGCCGGCAATAAACTTTATGGTTACTCTTTTAAAATAATATCTTTAACAATTTCAGTGGATACAGTACAATGATTTAGGATAGTGAGAGAACAATGAAGTCCTCACCACAGACCAAGAGTAATGTAATACTAAAAGACTTGAGGACAAAAATTAACAAACAAAAATAGACTCGCCCGCATTTTTTTTTCTTTTTTTTTTACTTTGGGAGATCCTCATGAATGGCCCTCGCCCGGGGAAGGTGAGGGTGTCTGCCGGACTCTTACCGGCTAAAAACCAACGGTGTTCCGTCTCCTGACCGTTCGGCCGGGGTCGCGGGATTCGCAAAAGCATGCACCGCAACCCCGGCAGGTCCCGATCCGCCAACCCTCGGCGGACCTCTCCTCTGTGGGCCTTATCTGACATCCTCCCGAGAAGCGCGCACGGAACACAACGCGCCGCCTTCTCGGGCCTGTTACTGGCCCGAGAAGGCGGCGCGCTGTTACATTTGACATAAACATAACGGCGAAATGAGGGTGTTAATATACACCTCTGCCTAACCCTTCGGAGAATACAGGCGTGGTGTTATGTTGTTCTTTCCCTAACGAAATCACTAGAAAAAGCACAATAAAAACAATGTCAAAGCACAATAAAACCTCAATGATTTACGAGAATATAACACTGAGATGTCTCGCACTTCATTTATTACGCCTATAATAGCTGTGCATCAGGACATTTTGATAAATGTCCGCACACATTTAAAATGTAATACGTTTAAACGGAGCGCAATTAAAATGGTCAGCAGATTGTAAATTGTCTCCGCACTTGACTGTCTGTACTGCATCTGGATGTAGTAATGTACGTAATTAGAAATGACGTGGGGTTTTAAGGACTAATTACATTAATCAGCAAGAATTCGCAAAAATACTGGATGCTTTTAGACGCACTTATCCGCATACCTGTACAATAGTGTGCTGTAGCGACGAAGCATTCTATAGAATGTGTAAGCATGTTGAAGCATGCTATAGCAGCATATGAAAGCTGACCCGTTATGGAAAGGTGAAAGCGTGTGTACTATACGCCCCAAATAGGAATAGGAATGGCCTGGAACGAAAACGGACGAACTTCACTTCGATCAGTAAGCACATCTATACAAATCTGACCTAATGCGACTGAACTGAAGTTAGTTTCACAGCTAAAGCGTCACAATATGGCGAAAGATTGATTATTCTTATTTGAATCGCATAGTTTGCATGATCTTAGAAAATGCTCATTTTCTACGACTAGACCTTGATCTCTGAGTTTGTTTCGGTTTTTCTTCTCAGAGTTAGTCAGATAGGAAATGCCGGCGCAATCTAGAATTAAAAAAACATCACATTGACTTGTAAAAGTATCTGTAACAGATTTATTTACAGAAACAATAATCATTTATCATCTATCATTTTATGAGAATGAAATGCAAATTTATGTTGATATGTGTGTTTAGTCCCTTATGCAGCTATGTTTTCGTTGATACATTTCGAAATAACTTTAGTCCACCGCTTCATATAGTCGTCTCCGGTTCTCCTAACTACGCAAATATACGATGCCTCCAATAGTTATCGAAAAAGCTGATCAATTCGATTGGTTGTTGAGGCATACTTTTAGAAGGTAGAGCTCAAATAACAGGTATCAGAAGAAATCCCCCGATTAAAAAGCCTGGAGACATGAGCTCAATTCTGAGTTCAATTCTTCTTATATGGAATGAATAATACAGTTATGAGAAAAAATATAATAATGCCTTACATAGAAAATACCATGCAGTCATCGAGGGACTTCAGGGTTCTCAAGCGAGACAATTGTGTTATTTTTAACCTTTATTGCGAAAATAAAACATTACACACTGAGACAGCCCTATAATTCCTGTCTGTGTATCCAAATACCTAAGGTGATTGTTTCATGTTTTTCTCATTGTTCGTCGTGGCGGGTGTAAATAACGACGTCGCATTTGTCGCGCCGGCGCCGGGTAGGCCGCGATGCGCATGCGTGTCGCTAACGAGATCCTTGCCGGCGGCGCAAGCGCAACTGCTACTAAATAGGGTGTTCAGTATTTAATGAAGTTATTTTACATTACTTACTGTTTATGGTAGTAATAAATTGGTCCTGCGGTGTAGCTAGGACTACATCATTATCAAAAATAAAAACCATTATTTTATAGCAAAACGTTTTAGAGTTGAATTAGCCCATATTCGGGGAGCAAGTTCTGCTTAATAAGTATTCTTAATAATTAACTTAATTGGTAACTTTATAGACATTTTCCAATTAGAGTACCTAATCACACACATAAAGTTATTTAAAGATACCAATACTATAGAATAACATAAATATATTACAAGCAATTAGGTATATAATACTAGCGATCTACCCCGGCTTCGCACGGGTGCAATGTAGATACTAATGTAGGGCATATAAACCTTCCTCTTGAATTACTCTATATATATATATATATATATTGCTGAAAATTGCATTAAAATCTGTTGCAAAGTTTAAATGATCTCACTGTACAGACAGCGGGAGCGACTTTGTTTTATACTATGTAATAAAGAAGAAGATAAGTTTTAATCAAACATTTTCTACCCGTTATAAAACTGAACCCTAATTTCTTCAAATATGTTGTACCATAATTATACGAAAAATAAACCAACACCCTGAAAAATCTAAGTGCGCACCGTAGTCGCGTGCATTCCGCCCTGCGCCCGCGCAGCCGATGCAAATAGTTGATTTACTCGCCCACTCCTTCGAGTTTACACTGCACGCGCAGTTGTTACCCCTTGTCAGTGTACCTCGGATAAATAATATTGTCTCTCGCAAGACGTATGGGTCTGCGAGCATCCCGCGACTCAGGCGCAATGAAATGAGTAATTGAGATCGAGAATAAATCGGAAACATACAATTCCAATTTAACCTCTAATTTCTCAAACGTAAAGTCCAAAATGAAATGTTTAATAATTATTTTTCATAACTTACTACATCGTTAACAATATAATTAATATCGAAGCTTATACTGCGGTGAGAATAATGCTGTGAGATTTAAATGGATTCTCATAAATTGTACAATTTAAATAACGTTGCTGAATTAAAATAACAGATGAATTGGTTACAATGCAAAGATGGAAAGATACGAAAATCAAAAAGACATGGAGACTTAATCATCTTGATTTAATACGATTCATACTTGCAGATCAAGTTTCAACTCAATTGAAACATATCTTCGTCATCCTTATATTGCCCCTTGCTTGAATTGGCCGGCTGCCTACTCCATATGGTGAGTTTTCAAGTGAATGTCACCGGAAAAGTGTGATGTTAATAAACGCCTGAAGTATTGCAACTCAATATATAAAACCCCTTTTTTACATACAATGTCCTTGCTGCCCAGACCTGGTATTTTTATATTATTTCCTGTGAGATCTGTTTATGTCTTTGCTAATAAAATAAGCAATCATAAAGACTTTTTAGTTTTTTTTACAGGACCGCCAACTTCTAATGAGTATTCTTATCTGCTCACACATTTTTCCTCTTCATCATAATCAGCCCATTACTCACCCACTGCTGGGCACGGGCCTCTTCTCAGAATGAGAAGCCTTTAGGCCTTAGACCACCACGCTGGCCTGGTGCGTGTTAGCAGACTACACACACCATAGAGGACTTTATGGAGCCCTCTCAGGTGTGCAGGTAACCTCACGATGTTTTTCCTTCACTGTTAACGCAAGTGAAAACCAAATTCTGATCCGCACATGAATTCGAAAAGTCCGAGGTACGGGCCGGGATCGAAGCCTCCTGCATGGAAGGTAAGCATCTAACCGCTAGGCTATCACTATCCCTTTCGGACCGGCGCAAGCTAAGACGAAACTTATTATTCTGAAAACGAATTCTGGCTAATTTGGAGTTGTAGATTACGAATCTGAGAAAAATTTCCGGATTTATATCGCTATCCGCACAATCGTTCGACACTGGGCCCGTCCACAAAGCACGTAAAACTGATGAGCTAAACGCGATCTTGTAACCCGTACAATTGTATTGGACTGGCCCGAAAGGGCTATTTTTCCTCTTATCTGACTAATAATCACACTACCCAATCTACTAAGGAAATAATTATTGTTTCCGCTTCGGATCGCGTGTCACATAATCCTAATCGCATGATAATCAACAACAAAACTTTATGGCACTCCACAGTTCCCGCTTAATTGAATAGTTTGTAAACAAAATAGTTCGGAAATGTTTCGAACTTATTTCATAGACCGCGTCTGGCTGAACGTCGCGTGCCTTTGCCTGATAGAGATTAATTATTGACTAGTGAAGTACTTAAATGGTTCGTTTGAAAAACAAAAGAAAGCTTTTAGATAAAGGTGAAGATAATTAAGTGTTTGTCAACATGTAATTATTTTATGCTCAACTCTATTTATTGTTATTCTTGCTCGTTGTGTTCGGTATAGATGACATTCAAACAAAGTTACTTATAAAATTAGCATAGAGTTTAAAAGAAACAGTCTATATTTATGGTGTTATAAATAAACTAGATTTGATATCGGCTAGTGAGATAAATTAGGAAACTTCCAATTAAAAGCAACTGAAAAAAAAAACTGATGAGAATCAAAATACTAGCATGACCGATTTCAATATCCATAAATCCACAGCTTTTGATAAAGCAATATTCAATTGCAATTACTTACGCCACGCGTAGCAGTGGCCATAGAACAAATATTTGCAATTCTATGTACCGAACGCAATCGAGGCCGAACTTTTTTTTATAGTTCAACCACAAATATGCAGGTATAGAAGGTCCACAGCGCGCATTGAGGTCTTCTAATACCTACATAACACATGGCGCGTGGTGGTGATAAGCGCGACTGCTGATCGTGAGGTCCTGGGTTCGATCCCCAAGGTCAGGCAAAGTGTTATTGAGATTTTCCGTGTGGAATTCCTCAGTAGCAGACCGGTGTTTGGATTTGTGCCCAGTTGATGACAATAGGCTAGCCACCTATGGGACTTAAAAATAACGGCGAAATGAGGGTGTTACTATACACCGCTGCCCAACCCTTCGGGGAATACAGGCGGGATGTTATGTTATGTCTTCTGTCGGCAAAACCCATGTCTACGGTGTTCATGCTACGCCTGCAGAAAAAAACTACGTCCATCAATGCAAAGGCTACTGATGATGACGTATGAAATCCCTTACCTCGCGTTGTTACAAGTGATCCTTCTGATAGTCTTTATTTAATGTGAATCGTTCAGAATCAAATCACGCATGCTGCATCACGTGCTGTTAATGACTGTCACCCTCATTATTGTGATCCGCGACATTATTGCCTTTGTTCAAGTATTGATCTGGATTGCTTTTGGGATGATATTCGGTGCCGATATGAGGTTCTAGTTACTCTTTTGCTTCTTTGTTTTGTTGGTCAGAACCGATTTTCTGTTTAAGTACATATTTTGGATTGGATATTTATTTAAAGTAGCTTTCAGTTTTATCGATATGAAGTACATATTTGAATACAAAAGTATTAAAATACAGGAAAACCTACTCACGTGGAGATTCATAGACGATTCCAGCTTGGAGTGTAAATGTAGTGCTGTTCCACAAACGATGGGACACCCGACATCATGCCCTGCGTGCCCTGATACCTGCACGTTACAGGAAGTAATGGACACTACTGATAACGCTAAACTCGTAGCTAAGTTCTGGGCTGACTCAATTTAGATTGCCATCTACACGCTAAGAAGAAGAAGAATACAAGAGCCATAGCATCTATCTGTGTAGCTTTCATCTACTCTGTTTACTCTATTTTCCCGACTTACCTTCTTTCTACAAGAATGCACTTTGCTAAAAGAAATGACATCACCTAACATTGCTACCACAAAAAAAATGTTTAGAAAAACTTAGCAAGTAGCAAACAAACTATTATTCTGTTAAATTAGTTCTGTTATGTATGTTGCTACTCTCACAAAATTCATTCAGTGAAATCTGCAAGCAATTAAAATGAAAAATAAAACTCGCTAACAAGCGCCCCGAATCCCTACAACATCCCCGGAACAAATTATAATAATATAGGATACTTATCGGGCGTCAATATAGGGCGTGGTAATGAGTCGGTCAGATTGAGACGTCACAGTCACCGGGTCAGGGGCGCTAATCCGCTCCTGTGCTCACTACCCCCGTCGAACTGTGTCGAAAGCCGCTAAAATGACGCTCAAAGCAGCTGTGATGTTGTGTTGAGAGAAATAATTGAATGAAACTGCTACAATGCTCCACATTATTGCTATTTCAGAAAGTGTAGGCAAGCGTAACATAATTACCTATATATCTGTTGATGGTTTTTTTTAGATATTTGGAACATAACTAATACTTATTAAAATATATTTATGAACTTGTATGTTATAATGTAACAATGTTCCTAATTCATTAAAAAGATAAAATTAGCAATAACTTACAAAATATAAATTTAATCTTATTTTCTTATTCAAAAAAAGTTGACCCTCACTATCATTTTTCCTGTATCGTGGATACGTTTACAGAGACAAATTTTCACACGCACAAACGTCCAGACCCGGAACAACTGTCTGTAGGCCATACAAATATTTGTTCCGTGCGGGATCCGAACCCACGACCCGTAGCGCAGAAATCGATTGCTCAGTGGCTGCACCAAACGTGTCGTCACGTCAAAATAAAGAAAGTATTAAGATTATACCGTGGAAATATGGACTAATCTCTAAACAGTTTTTAATTAGGAGAAGGGCGGGACTGTGCTATAATAACCAGTGTAAAATCTACAAATTCTTATCGTCTGCTAACTGAATTTCACATAAAAGGAAATTCAAAAAATCTAAATAAACTGTATTGCAAAACTTCAAAAATATTGTCCAATATTCTAAACTCTTCGGCAGCAGTATAACTTCTTCTCGATTAATATTAGCTACGTCCTACATCTAACGCCTTGTTATTTTCATACCCGGGACGTGACCGCGCATCCCTAATTCCACACCGTTCTCCCGTCTGCCAGTGAAATCCGAAGGGGATTTATAATGAGGTTTATATCAGCATTAGTGCGGGGCTGTGTGAGTGGACTCCGAAAACTAGAGGCCCTTTGTTCGATTTTTTTGGTTAGTAAATTTGATACGTGATATTAATAAACACATGCACCATGGTTCATGTGTCATCATTTCAAAAGTTACAGATAGTTCACACAGAAACTGTTTACAGGATCCGTTTTGGCAGGTCCGTTATTTTTATCGTATCCTGCCTGCCAGATGTGACGCAGCTGGCATTTGTTTAACTGATCCGTCGGTACAGATGGGAAAAACACATCCAGTACCGACGGATCTGTTAAATCGGATCCTCTGTGTGAACGGGCGGGCCATTCTTCGAAAAATACTAACAAAAATTGAGAACGTCATTAGCATCATCCCAAAGTTAAGAATGCAGATGTTTAATACTATAATTATGATAATGAAAACTGAAACTATACCGCTGCCGCCAAGCAATAAGACAAGAATAAAAACAATCTGACAATAAAAAAAATCTAATATTCACCCGGGCGCTAAGCTAAGTACAATAGTTACACAAAAATGATCTGTGCAGTTTTCAATGAAGAATGTATAAGATAGCAATAGGTTTTGTGATTCAGATCACTGTGATAATCCCAAATATTTTAAATCAGAATTCACAGCACTTTGGAGACACAAGTTTTGTCTGGCCAATAACCTAAATTATTTGATGTTTTTGAACAAATTGAAATCGTACATAAACAAACCTCTGATGATATATTACTTAAATAAATTAATACTGCAGGCAAGACGGCATTTTAGCTTTTAGCGAGTTCAGCGCTATTGATAGAAATTAACGAGCAAATTCGTTAAAGTTTTGTCTGCTCAAGTGATTAATCAGGTTAAATCATTCGATTTGGAAACACGACTCGAATAACATTAGAACATTGAAATCGTAACTAAGGCTGGAAACTTCTGGAAAGTCACATTCATTTGGAAAGGTATACGTCTTATATCTAAAATCATTAAAAACATTTAGCAATATGCCAAGATGAATTTTAATAATATTATAGGCAATGTCGAACCTTTAAGTGCGTTGAATGATGCTATGATCACCTGGCGTGGCATGTGTATTGGTGATCTCTGTATGATGATACTGCCTATTCTCTTGATACGCAATCTCTTAATCGCATTTTACGACACCCATGGGAAGCGATGGGTGATCAAAAGGCAAAGGGCAATAGTTATGGGTTACAAGCACAATGACAATTCCGGACAATTGATTATTTTGAACAAGAGCGAGCAGAAACGCAGTTACAACCAGTATTGTATATTTTTTTTCTTTGTATCTTTTCCAACAGAAAATTAATTCATATTCCCTACTTCGAATCCTTCACTTTATTAGCAATCTCCTCGGAACTTGGTCGCAATACTTACTGCTTTGTCATTTTTATCTCGTTTGAGGCAACAAGGCTTACTTTCAAGTAAATTACGAAATAAAACTTTTCGTAAACAAAGTGGTACGAGGAAGAAATATTACGGTCACGTTTATGAATGCCAAGACTTGGAAGCAATTCAACTTGGTCGAACAACTCGCTAAGATCGTTCCCCCTGATGACACTCGAACATTTTTTATTTTATGAAGTTTTATGACTGAAACATCCGAAATGTTTTCCGTTATTTCGTGCAAATTGTCTTTCATTTATTATCGCTCTTTGACATTGTTTGGTGTACTTCGTATTTAAATTTTATCGTTACAGATTTTTTCACGTAACACGGGACAAGAACTAGACGTCGTTTAAATTTTCAACACGCCACACCTTATTTAATTATTACCTAAAATAGATACGCCTAATACAAAAATAATTTTAAAGGATTTATACCGTGTCGTCGTCGAATTGCAAATGTAAATAATCAGAGAAGATCATACAAGTATATAGCTATACAATAAAGCTCCGAAGATAACCAATTCAATATCGGCACCGACGGCATCTATCTCATGACCCACAAGCAGCAATAATGTATTGTATTCGAAGCAAAATATTCCAAGAGACAATATGTTTCTTTGTTGCGAAAAGCAATTTTTCTACCATTCGCCTATTGAATGAGAGCTATCAATACAACTAGAATGCCGTCTCACGACTGCCACAATTCAATAACGACTCTGACAATCCAAGTGCAGCTGCAGCATTTCGGTCCAAGCTACCAGCGGAAAATACTAAGCTGGGGCTTCTAACTTCTAACCAAATCGCAAAACGAAAGCAATCTAAAAAAAAATATTACTTACGATGAATTTGACGAAAGGGTTAATTCATTTTTACTTCGTGTTTCTTTATACCTTTTCCTTTATACCTATAGAATTAAGACCTCTTCCCTAGATAATCACCACAAAGAACGATCCCGGAGTTTGAATATACAGAATATGAAAGTGGGCTGAAAATATACGAATTTTTATTATCATTTGATAGCGGAACAAGCATATTGATGCACAATAGTACCTTCAATTTAGAAATCTGTTCGCCGTTAGTGTTATATACTGTTTGCGAAGGTAACGAGTATTCCCAAGGAGGGTCCATGTCAGGTAGGCGGTCGGTCTTAAAACAATAAGCCAAAACCTTTAACAACATGTATTTACGAAATACTTGTTGTGCCGACCCCACCTAATGCGGGATAAGGGCAGGAAGAAGAAGAAGAGAAGGTAACAGTAGGAAAATCTCAAATCCTGACTTCCTGATACAAAAAGACAACTCGAAGGCCCGATGTCTTAAAAGCAACCACAACTGATAAGCACGCACGATTCTGGAAACGGATATCGAATTATGTGCTCATGTCAACGATAAAGGATGACATGGGCAAGCCATCCATTTTGATAAGAAAATTTGTATTTACTAAAGATTGCCAGTTTGCCCTAACGTTTTTTTTAGAAGGAGCAAAAAAATGTTTCTAACTGCGATAAATCTTACGGACGTCCTAAAATCTTTTTTAGATGCGATGATTCCCAGATTATATTTTTGTAGATTTCTTTCTTATCGTTCAGGAACATTTCATTTCAATTCTTTTCTTTCTGCTATTTTATTGCCCCATAAAGTTTATCAATGACGCCTACAAGAATCTTTTAAGAACCAATAGGGTTTTGTTGTAAATCAAATTTACTACTATTTTTATGATTACAACATTTCAACTAATATTTTTGTCTTCTTTTCAGCTTTAATTTATGGTGGTATAAAATAAGAGTGGAGAATGTTCGTCATTTAAGATATTATATCCAATATTATCATAGTCATCATCTAACCCGTAAACATTATCTGATGATAATGGGCCTTCCAAATACCGCTACGATAAACGGAAGTCGAAAGGAAAGTTGCCATAATCCCTTGCCAGATGGATTGGTAATCGAAGTTCAGCATTATATCCAGATTAAGGAGGAGGTTGCTGCCCATCCTCTTGTCGTAACGACAGTGTGACGCCGGACGGGCCTAATCTTTTCCGGGAACTATACGCAATTATGTCCAACATGAAAATGACTAAAACCAATTCTCCAAGTGCACACAGTGTTCTTCTAGATACTGTTAAGCGAATTTCGGTGTCACTTCCTCATCTACCGTTCCTAACTTGCACCATCATCTTCATCCAGTCTCAACCATTTCCCGACTCAATAATTTCCTTTGTGGTGAGTCCTATCGCTTCAGAACTTCATTGATTAAAACCGAGTGTAAATGCCACGGTCCATCGCCTCCCACTGCTAGGCCTTTGTTCATAGTAAGAAACTTTTTCTTTGTACTCAATGAACAATTGGAAATTGTACAACGGTCTTCGATGACCGAGTGGGTATTGGTGTTTGAGTACACAGATGGCTGAGATTTTTATTAAAGTGGTAGAGCTGAAAAGGGCTGCTTTGAAAGTGCACTGGTTACTTTTCTATACTTGTAAATGAAGTGCCAAATGCAAAGCGTTTGTTAGTCTATACATTACTGATAAAAGCTTTGTGCTTTTGTTGCTAACAGGTTTGCCTATCAACAACCTTTACCTTCTAATATTAAAGCTGAGCTTGTACTATAACAAAACTGACCTCTATCTGGGAACTCAATAGTCGTGTCTCATTTATTTCCCAATATCTCTTTTTTTTGCATCTCACCATGTGCATTTCCCAAAACACGCCCTTCTAATGTTAAATCAAAGTCTCTGCTAATCCAACAAAAAAATAAAAATAAAAAATATGAAAATGAAGTTATAGTAGTGACGATATCCACCAGTTCAAAGTTATAAGTGTACGGACTCGAGTGGAATAAGAATTAGTTTTCTCCTTATTCCTCTGCAACTTCTATGAAGGCTCTTGAGAATAGTTTTTATGAAAGCGAACAAGTATACATGAGCGTATTATAAAATAGAATGGTTTCTACGGGAATGGAAGAAAAACAATGAATGTAGATGGATGTTTGTTCCAAGGTTTCTTCGGTAAATGATGCTTTAAGGACATGAAGGATAGTAGGGGTAATGGAGGTTTCAAATGAAATATTTTGTTTCGTATTTATGTAGTGGTTACGTTGGAGAAACTTTTTGGTACACTCTGTGGGTTTGTGACTAATAGAACCAAAATGCTTTGTTATTTATAATCATGACATGTAGGGAGAGACGCCAAACATTTTTAGGTACCTATATCATTATTAAAGAAATACTTTACTTAGAAAAAAAAAACAGGAATCGCTTCGCTTCGGCAGGGTTCGCTTAACCTTTTTCTTCTAGACTTTTTTGCTTGTTTCTTCATAAATGAATATTCAGTTCTGGTTAAAGGACGTTTTTTGTGGTCCTTATACAACAAATACCATTACGTCTCCTCAACTGCAAAAGACCCGCACAACTCCCGTTATGAATCGATAAAATACAATCATTAATACCGTTCAATAGCAAACAAACTAACCCGAGCAGACTTTACATTTATCATTTCACACCAAGCGATTGTTCAGTCAATAGAGGGTGTTTAAACTTTTAACTGTATGAATGGAAGCCTACATTATTCACCATTTGGCGTAACCCTCATCGCCAAAGTAACGCAATTTCTGAGCGACATGTTAGCTTTTTTGTACACTATTGCGAGGTAGGGTCCCCGCTGTGTGGACTGTGGACCCCTGTATTTCTTGATAACTTCATTGGGAATGCGCGCGGCGACTGCGGGACGTTGTTCAACAAGAATGGAACATGATTCGCAGTTTTTATTTTGTTAGCTGTTTGTTTTCCAATTAGATGTTCTGGTTTTAATTTATTGTTCGCTAACGAGTTGCTAACACCTGCGCTTCTAAGATAAATTAAATTGTTATATTGTATCAATAGCACAACTGCCGTTTACCAGTTGATGGACTGGATTGCAGCCTTTCTAAGAAAAAAACATATTTAAAAATAGATTGTATGCAAAGTCCCAATAAGAAGAAAATCTCTCGGACCGGCTTGATTGCTTGTGTAATAAACATTCGTTTTCATTGCTACAGTAGCAAGGGTATAGTTAGATGTCATATGAATTAATCACAATGGTAGGTACAGCGGCTTGGAATCCGAAAATTCCTAAACTGTGACGACAACATAGCTTCAGACAGTTTCTTAGACTTCTTAAACCCTAATATATGTACTAAAGTAAAAAAATGTCTTAAAACCCAGACATTCACGACATTTTACTCTGAAATAAATATTTGCGCACATATTGCATGAACTGTGCTGTGCACAATGCAGGTCGGATGCAGTTCACTCCCCGGGGTCTAATTTTCGTAACCCTGCCCTGTGGGGACTTGACACGTCACTATATTGTTTCTATAAGAAAAAGTTACTAGCTAGTGTGTTTGGGTATAATTTTAGTGTGACTATTCTTTTTCAATGTTTTATTTTCAGGTATATTTTTAATTCAAATGTTTGTTTGAGACATCAAGATAGCAAAGTTTTTTACGCCCATTGAGGAAGAACAGGTGCTAATAAGCAATGCGTAGGTATCGTTGAGATGTTCAAAGTCACTTCACTTGAGGTCATTCAGCTGTTCCGAGTATTCGGATAATTTACTAATGTTGTATAAGAGCGATTTTATACCGAGATACATATGACTTCTGAGAAAAGACTCGTTTATTAAAAGTTTTATAGACGTAGTATTTATTTTACCTAACTTATTATTTAAATAAATCTTTACATCATTAGTCACGGTTTTTTTTGGATTTAGCTAAATATCAAACTAGTTAGGTTCCATTTTTATTGTTTCTTAAGTAATCTTCTTAGTGTTGTGTAAGCTTCTTTCGAAAATCAATTTAGCCGACTGAAGCCAATGATATAACTGATTGCAAGACTGTAGACTTTAAACAATTATTGACTAAAATAGAACTAGGACTATTATTATTCATGAATGATTTAATCTAAAGTTCAATATTTGCATAAGATGAAGATGCGAGATGAGAACTAAAGGATCGATGAAGAGACGTTAGCATCACAAACTACTTACTAAACTAACTGTTATTAGTAGTGATAGCCTAGTGGTGTGACCTTCGGTCTCGAGTTCGAACCCAAGGCACGCACCTCTGACTTTTCGGATTCATGTGCGTATTGTTTAATTATCACTTGCTTAAAAACGGTGAAAGAAAAATCGTAAGGAAACCGGCATGCCTGAAAGATATTTCTCGACGGCATGTGAGCTAACTCAGAGGTCCATGGGCGGCATAAACTCTGACACCAGGTTAGTCACTAAGCGAAAAGAAGAAGATCACAAACTGCTCTATATTTATCATCGTTTAGACCTACCCTAAAAAAGGACAGACATCCGTTAATCTCTAGCTACGACTAGATGCTTGTCAGTGAATTGGACGATATCCCCCGAGGCGGTTCTACCCCCGAACATATTTCAAGTGCAGGATTAAAACATCTATAAAGTGCGAATGCGTAACGTTTGGTCCCGACAGATCGCCTTAAATTTAAGAGCTTTTATGACCCAAAAGTGAGCCGGGAAATCTTTTTAATCTCACATACGACCCATTTAGCAGGTCCGTGTTTGTTACAGATGTTTTTAATTTTATAATTTATTGCTATTTTAAGCGACGGATTTGTGAATAGTTTGGAATATATGTATATAGTATGATATTAAATGGTTTTGTGATCGTAATAAAGTCGTAAACTGACTTATGTCGTTTATGCGAATGTTCTGTTCTGCCTAGCCTTTTCCCAACTATGTTGGGCACAGCTTTCAGTCTAATCAGAGGCGGCTGAATACCAGTATTTTACACGGAGCGATTGCCATCAGACCACCGCAACCCAGTTACTGGGCAATGCCGATATCCTAAAGTTAGACCGGTTGTTAGACTTCGAGCTTCTGACTACCCGTAACGAATGTCATAGGTATGACACCTGGAACCGACTGTTTAATGCACTCCAAGGCATGGGGGGTATCGATGTGTAACGAACCGTCACCCATCCACGGACTGACCGCAGCACGTGCAGCTTAACCTCGCAAATTAAAGGTATGATCCACGGGGTTGGTAATGAGCCACGTCGTTTATGCGAATATTTTACTTACGGTAAATTCACTACTTATAAACTACGTTTTATTCCGTCTTTGTTTTAACTTTTACAATTTTCAGTCGTTCCGAGCACTTTTCAGCGTCGCTGGTCACGGGTGCAGCTCGCGAAATAATCCGGTAGCTCTATTTCAAGAACTTGGGTTTCTCAAACTCGAAGCTTTATTTATGAATCAAACTTCTTTGTAATAAAGTTTGCAGTTGTAGTTTTACTTACTGCGAAATTTCAGAGTTTATTTTCGTCTTTCATGAGAAGAGAGTGCAGTTAGCAGTAGACTTTAGTTAGTGTGTTTAGACAATTCCACTTAAATTATAAGGAGTTTAGTTATTAATGGTAGACCTGCATTTACCAGTAGACACTTGTTTCTGAATCACACGAGTATCAAAATAAAGCAATACATTCGTCACATGACTTTATAACAACGAAACAATTGCATAGGTACTATATATAAGGTCCAACCAAAATACCTGGACAAACTTTTACACAGTGTTCAGTACGTGTAACTGAACATATCTAAGCAAAAAAAAACGAGATCCAAGTGTTTTTTTTTCTAACCAAAAATTATTTTTCAAATTTAACTTTACTTTTTTTATTTTTTTTTTACATTTTTCTCTTCGCTGTTTAGGTAAAACACGGCACGGAATTAGCGCGCGCCCCGATGGCGGTCGATGCATAAAAAATGAATGAGTTTATTCTTAAAGAGTACAGGCAATTTCAAACGTAATTATTTTTTAGTTAGAAAAAAAACACTTGGATCTCGTTTTTTTTGCATAGATGTGTTTATTTAAACGTATTGAACACTGTGTAAAAGTGTGTCCAGGTATTTTGGTTAGACCTTATATATACAAAGTAGCACTATGCCCGCAACTTCGTCCACGTGAATTTTCATACAAACTTCCGTCCCCTATTTTACCTCCCTTTATTGGTGGATGCCTACTTCACGAATGGAACCTACTGTCCAAATGTCATGTTACCAGTTTCAGTGGTTTAAACTCTGTGCTGATGAATCAGTCCCGTCAGTCAGGACATTTCTCTTTATATTAAGTCACTAGCGGCCCGTCCCGGTTTTTGCAATATTTTTCATTTCTGCTCCGCTCCTATTGGTCGTAGCGTGATGTTATATAGACTATAACCTTTCTCGATAAATGGACTATCTAACACAAAAATATTTTTTCAATTCCAACCAGTAGTTCCTGAGATTAGCGCGTTCAAACAAACAAACAAACTCTTCAGCTTTATACTAATTTGATTTAGATTCTAATTTGTGCAAAAACATTTAAAACTTTGTACACAATCCAATACTTACATAAAGGTTTTTCAACTTCCGAGAATTGTACCGAATTATATCTATGTGATAAAATAGTAGTAGATTTATTCCATAATAAAAATAATACTTTTATCAATTCATAATTATTAATATGACATAAATAGCTAAACTTTATTTAACGACACGTATTCAAATAACAAGGCTAAACCTGTCGACGAAAAGATTAGTAATATAACCTTAGTATATAATAAGTGCGGCATAATCTTCAAGGGGCATCAAATCCGTAATAACTATAAATCTCAGCTGATTCGTCGTAAAAACTTATATCTATTCTGAATATCAAACGGATCACGCTTCGCAGAAGTACAAAATGTCTTACATTCTTTTCTTTTACAAGATCAACGGAACTCGGAACTGTAACAGCTTTTCTACGCGTTTCAGTTACTGGAAATACTAAATCCAACTGTGATTCCTCGGCTAATGGCGGTTTCCTATAATTTACGGGGCTTTTGACAGCAGTGATAGCCTACTGGTGTGACCGTCAGACTACCAAGTCATAATAATATGTCTCGAGTTCGAACCCAAGGCACGCACCTCTGACTTTTAGGATTCATGTGCGTATTGTATAATTATCACTTGATTAAAAACGGTGAAGGAAAACATCGTGAGGAAACTGGCCATGCCTGAGAGATATTTCTCGACGGCATATGAAGCCAAGTCAGAGGCCCAAGGACAGCATAAACTCTGACACCAGGTTAGTCATTAACCACACGAAAAGAGCGTTATTGGTCAAAATTGAGACTCTTCTATCTTCACAAATAATGAAGCAAAGACCTTATAGCTTTAGATAGTAGACCCTCCCATATAGAACTAGCTATAGGTAATAAAATTAGCTCATGAGTATATTAGTATGCCCAGTTTGGCAATAAAAAATGCAACAATTGGTAAGCAAAACGATTAGTTTTTGTTTATAAGAACCAGACATAAGTAGTGTGGGAATGGCCGAGTAGAGTTGAAATTATTAGAAAAAGAAGGCTCCTGGCTGTGGGGTCTTATAGGCGATAACAATAGCTAATATCTTCATCTTCAAGTCAGACAAAGGCACAAGCGTGTTTTCTATTACAGTGATTATAGAAAAAATCGCCTTGTCAACTGGTGGGCTTTAAAATCCTAAGCAATCGACTATTTATTTAATCAAACAATAACTATAGAACTAGAATGGTAACTGTTGTTTCTCCACATTAATGCTGTTGTCTGTATCACAAACCCGTCGGCCAACACCTCCTTCTAACCTTTTAACCGCTCCAGTCGGATAAATTCGACAAAAAATGACGATTTGGCCCACATCAAATACATTGTAGCCTCTATCCGTATAAATATTAACAAAAATTGTCGGAAATATCCGACTGGGGCAATCAAAGGGTACGGATGTTGATGATCATGTTGAAATAGGAACGTAAAATCATAACAGTCAGTAAACGTCCACTACTGAACACGGGCCTCCCAATTACCGCTACAATAAACAAATTAAAGGGGAAATTGTAATACTATTGAACCTGTATTTATACTAACACCCTTACAAACATTAGGTATTACAATAACAAAAGCCTATTCACGTTATATAACATCTTGATAGACGTAATAGTCCCCTTCGGTACACACGACCACATATCAAGCTACACATTTCCAATTTATGCTGACGTCTCGTTGTACGGAATTTCCGTATGAATGAGAGATCAGTTTATACTGGAAATGTATAAATGATTTGTCGTCGTGTGTACAAGACATACGATATTATTCTACTAAACTAATTTGGCATCCCTAGCCACCGCTCTCGTGTTAATTAAACATAAGCTGTATCAACTGGTAATTAATAACTCATGATAAAGCACGACGGTGGTGTAAAAAGGTGGCGTTTCGCATGACGTGAGTTGTGTGAATTAACCCTATAAAACGTAGGGCTGCCAGTCAATTTAACATACCAATTTGGGTTTGGAAAAACAATGGAATGCTAAGACGGACTTTTGAGAAGACATATGTTCAGATGGGCTAGTTAGCCGCAGTGAGATTATAATCTGATAACAAAAGAGAGGTATCCAATGCCCGTAAAAAGCTGTGTACCAAGACATTAAAGAACTTGTGCAACTACCGTTTATGTAAGCATCTTACATAATCTAAGAAATAATAAGCTTGGTGAAAAATAGGTTATAAACACTCTTGTCAGCTAAGAAGCAGCAATTCGAATTTACTTATTTGCCTTTGTAGGTAATGGGCATTTTCTTTAAAGGTGCCTACGCTTCTTAATTTTCACATCAAGCGAAGTTAAAAAGCGTACAACTTACGTAGTAACTATAAGTAATCTGTGTTACAACTAAATAGGTCCTCTCTAATGCTTAAGAAAGTTGACGCCAACATGGTCTAAGACGCCAACTGAGGACGTTTACGCATGCGAATAAGAGTGTCCGAAACCATCCCACTTATTTTCGAATTAAGGTTGATAAATGTGATCATTACCTAAATCAGGAAAGCAAAGGTCGCGGCCCGCGGGCCGCATGCGGCTCTTCGTCAATGTGATGTGAATGAAAGTCTTATGCGTTCATATGAAAATACTGCAATATTTTAACAATAGGGGCCAACTTAAGATCGCTGAATAAATGATTATATTTTTTTTTAATTGACCTCTCTACGTTTTTTTTTCATTAAACTTTATTTCAACTTTTTTTTGTTTTTAATTTTTTTGGCCCGCTTATAAATCATAGTCCACCCGAGTGGCCCCAAGTCCTAATAAGTCTGTGCATTCCTGGCCTAAATGTTTACAATACTTATCGCTTGGTCACTTCGCCACAAAGTATTTCTAATATTTTCTTTCGACAACCCTAAAAACAACATAATTAACCACCCTAAGTAATTGCTCCAGAGTGCGTATAATTGCAGTTAAGTGTTTATTGACACGTCATAACACTATTTTAATTTCTTCATTGAGTTTAATAGTGTGAGAGCATTTTTTGATGATCTTATACTAAATTATTATATTGGTATCAATGGTAGAAATATAAAAGTTTTGTAAATATAATAATTGTCAACGTCATTGTAAGTACTTATTGTTTAGCATAATAGGATAATCAGCCCATTATTGTCCCACTGCTGGGCACGGGTAGGGTTACCACATGACAGGCATTTGCCGCATTTGACAGGCATTTTAAGGTTTAGACAGGCGTGGTGTGAATATTCGAAATTTTTTAACATTATTTTATCAAATCATTCTTCTCCCGGGTTGTTAACGTTATAGTATTATCAGATTGTTTTTAACCCCCGTCGCAAAAAGAGGGGTGTTATAAGTTTGACCGCTATGTGTGTCTGTCTGTATGTCTGTGTGTGTGTCTGTCTGTGGCACCGTAGCTCTTAAACGGGTGAACCGATTTGAGTGCGGTTTTTTTATTTGAAAGCTGGTTTTCTAGCGAGTAATCTTAGACATGTTTTATTAAAATCAGTTCAGCCATTACAAGGTTATCAGCTGTTTTGTTAGCTGCGGTAGGGTTGTTAGACTCATAATGTGTATTACTTTACTTTCAAACATACGTATGAAATAAAATTTGAAACACTCATGTATGCTATATAACTATGCAAGATTATGAAATTCTTGGCCTGATGCTGCAGCCAAGATAACCAGTGCACTAGTACACTCTTGAAAAAATAATAGCAGATATGTCGTGTTTGGATTCGTTTTGATCAGTATTTGATTCTACATGCAATTCAATGGTGGCGACATGATGAGCTGATGCTGCAGCCAGGATATCCAGCACACTAGTACACTCTTGAAAAAATAATAGCAGATATATGTTGTGTTTGGATTCGTTTTGATCAGTATTTGATTCTACATACAATGCAATGGTGTAAGGAGAAACACAAAATAATTAGTCAATTACTATGTTATGTATACATAGAAGTTAACAATAAACATATGAATAATTGTACACGTTAAACAAAGAATGCGAGTTCACACTGAAATCTTAATTTATGAAATACCTATATATTTACTTAACAATTTACGTGCTTTTTTGCCAAAAGTTAACCGCTAAGTAAATTAACTAGCTAGTAAATTAATAGATGGTCAATTAAATGAAGGGTCTGACTTACTTTAGCAGTACCCCGACGCGATATTATATCGCCATTTCAACGAGCAAACCTTATCGTGCCATCCATCAATTTCTGTAATAATTAAAATATATAGGTGTTACTCAATCGAATTTGATGGCTCAACGATACTATTATTTTTGACTTTTTAAAAGGTAGTTTTTTTGAGCGTCGGGGGTTTTTTAATTTTTTTTTTTTTTTTATATTTGTCTTATTGCTTGACGGCAGCGGTATAGTTTGAGTTTTCACTATCATAATTATAGTATTAAACATCTGCATTCTTAACTTTGGGATGATGCTAATGACGTTCTCAATTTTTGTTAATATTTTTCGAAGAATGCCCCGCAGCCGGTATTACTTTGAGACAAGCGTAAGAATGCATTTTAAAAACCTCGATGTGTGACGACACTTAAGTAGATACGTAGGTACAGAGTACATTGCGTAGTCAGCCCCGCTTACAATCTTGCTAACTGCCTAATCTTTTCACGACACGGCATGAGTTATTGCCGACACCGCAGAGAGATCTACAGGCATTTTTCTGTAAAATCAATTTAAGGCACTCTAGACAGGCGTTCCACCATTTTGTTACGGTAATCCTAGGCACGGGCTTCTTCTCAGAATGAGATGGGTTTAGGCCTGAGTCTACCACACTGGCCTGGTGCGGTTTGGAGGACTACACACAACTATACTAATATTATAAAGCTGAAGAGTTTGTTTGAACGCGCTAATCTCAGGAACTACTGGTTGGAATTGAAAAAATATTTTTGTGTTAGATAGTCCATTTATCGAGGAAGGTTATAGGCTATATAACATCACTCTACGACCAATAGGAGCGGAGTATAAATGAAAAATGTTGCAAAAACGGGGGAAATGTCCACCCGTGCGAAGCCGGGACGGGCCGCTAGTTATAAGGTAAATCAATAAAAAATTATAAAAAAAACTTTAATCATAAATTAAACAAAAACTTGCCTAGTTTTTACTACCATACGTTCGTCAGAAGTTGAAGTGTGCGTGACCATTCAGAATGCAATTAGGAACGGTAAACGGCTATAAAAGCTTAAATGAGCGATGGATGACCGAACGGCTACTGACGTTGTAAATTATCGTTAATCATCTTATCTGTCCGTCAATCAAATAAATATAGTTATGGCTACATAGAGCGTAAATGTTTTAGAGGTGGCATCTTCCTTACAATAATGTGATTTGCATTGTGTTTCGTCATGAAGGGTAGGTAGGCATTACATTTAGCGCACTTATTTCAATAGCACCAATTCGAATCACACCAATAGTAATAAGAATTCGCAGTAGTGGTGTGACCGTTGGACTACCAAGTCATAGGTCTCGAGTTCGAACACAAGGTACGCACCTCTGACTTTTCGGATTCATGTGCGTATATAATTATCATTTGCTTAAAAAACAGTGAAGGAAAAAATTGTGAGGAAACCATGCCTGAGAGATATTTCTCAACGGCATGTGAAGCCAAGTCAGAGGCCCATGGGCGGCATAAACTCTGACACCAGGTTAGTCAATAACCACACGAAAATAAGAATAGGAATAGGAGCACTATTGATGTGATTCGAATAGGTGCTATTCAAATTGGTGCGCTAAGTGGAATGCCCCTATGTAACTATGTAATAAACATAACAGTGATAAAAAATCCCCCAATAATTAGATTTTTTAAACATTTTAATTATTACACGTTTTCTTTGTCAAAATCATTGTTTTGACAGACATTTAGTGGTTATCATGAACATTATAAAGTATTGTTTGGCTTTGTTTTATCCACGAATATTATCTGGCTATATTAGCATAACACAAGGTTCATACACTTGAATCAATAGTACAAGAAAGCCTGTATGTCGAACGTA
This sequence comes from Amphipyra berbera, assembly GCA_910594945.2. Classification (NCBI taxonomy): domain Eukaryota; kingdom Metazoa; phylum Arthropoda; class Insecta; order Lepidoptera; family Noctuidae; genus Amphipyra; species Amphipyra berbera. The sequence continues at coordinate 6,767,155 of OU343122.1, read as the reverse complement.
ATAAAGTAGCCAGCAAACTTGATAAAAATTTAATGCCACATCTAAATATTCTACACTCACATCAAACCCTAACCAACTTCCATCTTATCTATCAATATTACATCTATTTAAATATATACTCGTCTCCTTCTCCCAACTTCAACAATAACGATGTGAGCGAGACAGATATACAAATAATTCATAGTTTCAGAACAATCAACATGGCGAGTCTCACGACAATTACAACGGTGTCAAAACGGAAACGGAACCGTCCGATAGGGAAGGGGAAATGGACGGAACCCGGGATTTATGTGTTTGTTGCAACGGTGACGTCACTTTAAGGGTAAACAACTTAATTTATTGTATTTATTTTATTGGGCTATCATATTGTTGGGACATATTGGTGTTTCCCGTATTGTGTTTTGTATTTGCTACTTTATATTAAAACTTTTCTTTTAAATAAAATAAAAACATTATTGCGTGTTTATTTTATCTTGACACTAGCGGCCGGCTTCGCACGGGTGGACATTTGTCCCGTTTTTGCAACATTTTTCATTTATACTCCGCTCCTATTGATCGTAGCGTGATGTTATATAGCCTATAACCTTCCTCGATAAATGGACTATCCAACACAAAAATATTTTTTCATATCCAACCTGTAAGATTAGCGCGTTCAAACTAACAAACAAACAAACTCTTCAGCTTTATAATATTAGTATAGATTATGTTGACTGGTATTCGTGATTTCGTGAGATTGTTTCAAATAGCTATTCCCTAAACTATTGTAGTGAACAGTGATTAGACTAGAAATTGAAATTACCAGTATATTATTATGAAGCTTAGTTATTCCGCAAAGGAGCTCGTGGCTCCAACCAACCAACTGTGCGGATCATACGATTTGCGAGGTTAAGCTGCGCTTCCCGCGGTTAGTTTGTGGATGGGTGACCATTCGTTACACATCGAGACATCTTCGTGCCTCGAAGAGCACGTTAAACAGTCGGTCCCGGGTGTCATACGAATACCTATGACAGTCATTACGGGAAGAAACCCAAAAGTCTAACCTTAGGATATCGGTATTGCCCTGTAACTGGATTGCTGGAGTTTGATGGTAGTCGCTCCGAGACAAATATTAGTATTCAGCCGCATCTGGTGAGACAAAGCTGACACCAACATAGTTGAGAAAAGGCTAGGCAGAACAAGAAGCCGGGGTTGCGGTGCATGCTTATGCGAATCCCGCGACCCCGACCGACGTTCCGGAGGAACAGCGTGAGATTTTAGCCGGTAAGAGTACGGCAGACCCCCGACATCCAAGATGATTTTACCAAGATAAAAATAAGGCATTACAAGAACAGTCATTCAGCGGAGAACATACATAAAAATTACATCATCACAAACAAAAAGTACCACTTATTATCTATGCAAGAAAATACAAGGCGAATTACCTTTTCCTAGACTAGGGGTTGGCAACCTTTTGAGATGCAAGAGCCAAAAGTTGCAATTTACCAAATTTCAGTTTTTAAAGAGCCACTAAAAAAATTAATTTCAATATTATAGTATTTACATATACAGGGTGTCCTGTAATTAATGGATAAACTTGAAATGGCGTTTAGTAGAAGTAACTACATAAAAAAAAAACAATAAATAAATAGATTTAGATATAGTTAGGTAGGTACTATATTTATTGTTCAGTCATAGACAATATATCTCAGTCATACTATATTATATTACTCAATCATGGATCGATTGCACGATTTTAAGGGTTTTAATAGTAACTAATTATTTTTTTGCGTTTGGAACTGGGGAGCCGCCACTTTACATCGAAAGAGCCGCATGTGGCTCACGAGCCGCAGATTTCCTACCCCTGTTCTAGACCCACATTCAAATGAGGCAAAGATTTACGAGAAAAGTGAATTGACCTCTCTCAGCAGAAGTGGAATAATCTGGGAAATATTAGGGGCATATCTGCCCGCAGGGACTGTCCCGACAAATAGCGGGATTATGCTAAACTTACAGCACTGCAGCCGATGATACGGTTACGGAATTCTTAAAAGGAAGGTAATAAGTAAAGATATGTAATGGAGCTATTTGTACTGAAAATAGATATTGGAAATATATTATTGTCGTTATATTTTTAAAATAAGGGTAGTATTATAATTCATCATAATTTGGTCCGAGTTTGTTTCGGTTTTTCTTCTCAGAGCTAGTCAGATAGGAAATTCCGACGCCATCTAGTCTTACAAAAACATTACATTGACTTGTAAAAATGTCTGTAACAGATTTATTTTCAGAAATAAAAATAATTTATCATTTAAATAAAGAGACAATAGTAGATTAACGCACATCACATAATATCACATGTAAATTTTGACTTACTGCCTGACTGAAGTTTTGACAAGATAAAACTGCGAAGGATCCGTATCATTTTGCTGCGGAATAATAGAAGCAAGTGTTACCCTCGACGCTGTAAATTGACCTCAAAATATTGCAACAACTATTTTATAGAATTTTCTCGAGTCCGCTTTAGAAATAAAAAGTCTTGTCCTACGCGAATTCGCAAGCGTACAGTCTTACGAGAATGAAATTACAAAGCAGGTAGCGCATTCGTCTCAAGCAGTTCAGATGCTCAGAAGATTGTGTTATCCCTACACGTATTAAATATACATTTATCAATACTACATACATACATACACAATAAGGCTATCACTACTAGCAGCGAGTACTAGCGGCTGAACACTTGCCTCCCGTGCAGGAAGTTCAGACTGAGCTCGACCCCGGCCAGCATTTCATACTTATCACATTCATGTACATAAACGGCGAACCTGCACACCTGAGAGGGCTCCAAAAAGTTGTCAAATGTTTGTAGTCCGCCAACAGGCCTGCGTGGTTGATTAAGGCTTAAATCCGTCTCATTCAGAAGAAGCCCGTGCCCAGCGGTTCGACAGTAATGGAATGATTATGGCTAAGTACCTATTCTAAAAATAATGTGAAAATAAACACACTCTGAAACACATTAGTCACAGTTTAACACAGATTTATTAAACATCGAAATACAGTTCACTCTGATCGATTAGAAGATATTAATTTCTCTTTAGAGCCATTACGTGAAACGTAACGATCTTGAGGATGGAAATAGTGCACAAACAAATACAAATATATCGGTAGTAGACGCTTACACGTACTATTTCTCTCACTCGATACTTACGACATGGCGACGAGATAAGTACCTGATAATATCACCTTGGTCTCAGTCTGAAAGCAATAAATAGCATTTTACTACTGGTCCTAGCAAACGACATTTCACTAGCTTATAACTAGTGATGTGTAGTTTTCGAGTTAGGTACTTACTATTATCGATAGTTGAATCGTTAAGTTCTCTATTGAGATAGTTATTAGATCATAAAATAATTCTCAACCCTTTTCTTGGACTCGTGGGTAATTAACAATCGCGTCGATCATACGAGGCTCAGCTGCGCTTGCCGCGGTCAGTCCGTGGATGTGACCGTTCGTTACACATCGAGACCCCTCCGTGCCTCGGAGAGCACGCTAAACCGCCGGTCCCGGGTGTCATAAGAATACCTATGACAGTCGTTACGGTTAGTCAGAAGCCCGAAAGTCGGTCTAACCTTAGAATATCGGCATTGCCCTGTAACTGGGTTGCGGAGATCTGATGACAGTCACTCCGTGTAAAATACTGGTATTCAGCTGCATGTAGTTAGACTGGGAGCTGACCCCAACATAGTTGGGAAAAGGCTAGGCAGATTTGAAAGGTTTCCTCAACCTCTTATGCAAGTGAATAAGCAGGACCTTTTAATTATATGCAGCTGATCCGTATTTAGGATTTGCTTGACATCGAAGCTTCTCTACTCCATTCATTTCAACTAATCAGATATTGTAAAATACTGATTGGTATTCAATAAAAAATGATCGGATACGAATATGATGGAACATCTACCATACGCTTCTATAAACAATACAAATGAACCGTTGCCTTTTATTTTGTTGGTCTGGTAAAAAAATCAAGATGATACAAACCAAATGCTCCGTCAAGACTTCTGAAAAACAAACAAACAACGAATAGCAATATTTTACTCAGCGTTGACACTCGGATAAGGAGTCCCTAGCAGTGTTTATTGTAAGGAAAGTCCATACAAAGATACAGCTGAAACAATAATTGAGCTTGTTCTAAAATTGTTAAGTGTAAAAATAAATGGTTTGAATGTGTAGAAGTTGATATAAAAAGCCATAAATCTGATCCCATCTGTGCCAATTAAACGAAATTAGACAAACTAAAACAAAGCTCGTAATCATTGTATCGTACCTACTTAGTACATTATATCTCAATGCTCGTAATATAAGTATTTATGATTCTTTACGATTTACCCACGTGCATTTTTCGGGACGACCGCACAAGTACCTAATATTTTAGACGGCGAGAGAGCATGAGTGCTACTTCCAGGCACGCGTTCCTCCTCGTACATTGGTATTCGCGATGGAAAATGATGAATGGAGGTCGTGAGGTCTTCCGATCACCAGCACACGTTTTCCGGCAGAGCAATGAGTGACACCGCCCCCACTGACACTTGTCAAACAATCTTCTTAATCTACGGCCTTCTTGCTGAGACATGTTTAATAATCACTTAGGGCCGATTTTTCAATAGTCAGATAAATTTTATCTGAGGAATAAGTTTGTCGTTTTGACAGTTTTTGTATAGACAATATGTCAAAATGTCACATTTATTCCTCAGTTAATAGTTATATGGCAATTGAAAAATCGGCCCTTAAAAAAAACTTTAAAGTTAAACGGTTTTCTCTTGCAGTGGCCCTGTAGCAGCAGGATTTGAAGATTGAAAGTTGAAATTATTATAATGTTGTATTGTCATGGGAATTGAATTTGCGTCCGAAGTTTCAAGAGAATCGGTTAAGCAAAAGTAATTGAAAAATTTGTCGCAAGATTTGAATCAAACAAACATACGAAGTGAAGCTAATTAAAACCGTTTAAAAACCCCCTCGATTCGAACATTATTCTCACCATATACCGAAAGAATCTACAATATGTGAGACAAAGAAATTGTAACTGCAAATTCAATAAAGAGTACGTTACGTAGAGATACGTTATTATTTGTACCTAATCAAGCGCTCACACAGGAAATAAGGCACTATTTCGATAACAATTTTTCATATTTTTCAATTTCCGTATTCCTTCAGCTATTAATTTATCTTCCTCTGACTGTTCCTTTGTTTTCACATATATTTTGTGTACAATGTGTACTGGCTTACAGTGTCCACTATCCAGACAGGATATTATTTCTATATTAATTTTCAACCTGCTTCCTTTTCCTGTTAAAAGCTATTCTAATTTCACAAGTGCTATTTTATTTCCTTAAACAAAGTGAATTGGCATTATTAGACTCAGCGATCCTCTTAGGATCGAGATTACCATCTTGATCTTGAGCCTAAGAGCTCTTGAAAGGAATCTTGAATTTCCCATTTCGATTACCAGGTCAAAGTTTTACCAATATGTCTGACAGAGCGAATCTAATCTTGTATTAGTAGTAGTAGAAGTCCTTATAAAAAGTTCGATCGGAGACTTCTCCGTAGTACTTACTACTACCATACTACCATTTTTGCCGCCAAGCAGCGTTGCTAATTCAGTTTGAAGAGTATGGGTGCTGATGAAATTACAGGCACAGTTATAAGGTAACCACTTTCCATCAGACAGGCTGTAGGCCTGTTTGCCAACCTATTACTTTTTTCTGTGAAATAGGCAGTACAGTAGTATTCTGCCTTTTAATCAACGAATGACTCACTTCCACATAAGTTGTTCTGCCTACCCTTTTCCCAATTGGAGTCAGCTTCCAGTCTAACTAGATGCAGCTGAATACCAGTATTTTACATGGAGCGACTGCCATCAGACCTCCGTAACCCAGTTACAAGGTAATGCAGATATCCTAAGGTTAGACCAGTTGTCAGACTTTCGGGCTTCTGACTTCCGTAACGACTGTCATAGATATTCGTATGACACACGGGACCGACGGTTTAACGTACTCTCCGAGGCACGGAGGGGTCTCGATGTGTAACGAATGGTCACCCATCGACGGACTGACCGCGGTAACCATTGCTTAACCTCGCAAATCGTATGATTGATTAATAAACCACGAGCTCCTCTCATTTCCACATAAGTAAGATCTATTACTATTATCATAGCACACTTCAGGTAGGTACCTACCTACCAAAATCAAATACCTCATGGGTAACGATCACGAACCGTAAATACCTACTTCCCAATAAACCGTCAAATCGCATTTACATTCGGTACGGTTTACACATGCCATAGATCTATTTATTCGCGAAACATACCGAAAAGTGAAATAAATTTTAACGACCATAAGAGTTATGGTTATTAGTACGCTCCTCTCCCATACTGAACAACGAAAGACCATAAAGTTCTACAGAATTGTCCCATAAAACTCCTTTGGCAGATTTTGGGAACAGATAGGGAGGCACCGTTGACTCAGTAACCTAATTTCGGTCGGGAATGTCGGCAATATTTGGATGAATGGAAACCAAATTAGGTATGTCGTGTTTCTGTGTAATCTAATCTAAAGCACTCTGGAGCTTTTAGATTAATTAGAAAATCAAACCAATAAAAGGTAAACACGAGTATTGTGTTCGTGACTACATTGTACAATCAGCTACCATTGGAATCGGAAGCGATTTTTAACCTTTTAAGCGCGTGGCTAAATATCAACTGCCGCGCCCCTAGCGCGCGACTACAAATCGATAAAATAATACCTACAATAAATATATTAAGCTTTTTCAATACATAGAGAGCTATGAAACAATTTTAAGTAATTGTTGTAAATCATATCTCTATTGAATAATCGTTTTAGTTGTACCACGCAGCAGTGGCGAAGGCTCCATACAACTCGATTGCTATCGGCTTCCCTTTCGAAATATGGCAAATACTAGTATCAGTTATTTTCAATTATCATTTAAACAAATAATTATTTACGAAGTTACATTGCAGGTATAACATTTGCTTATGGAGGTAACAATCAAAGAAATAAGTTATAATATATTTTGAGTTTGGTCCGGCTTCCCTTTTAAGAAAATTCACCCTTCGCCACTGCCACGCAGTTCATAGGACGAAAATAGAAAAAAAACCATGCATGTTCTCTGTCACAGAAATACGACACGCGCGGTAGGAGCACGGAAATATTTGTCGCAGAAATGCGACTCAAGCGGTTAAAAGGTGTTAAAGCCACACACACACACACACAGCAGATCCATTTTAACAGATCCATCGGTACTGGATGTGTTGTTCACATCTGTACCGACGGATCAGTTAAACAAATGGCAGCTGCGTCGCATCTGGCAGGCAGGGTACGACAAAAATAACGGATCCAGTATTTTTTACTGGATTCGGAATACTGTCGTGTATGTGAACTCTCTCATACAGGCGCCATCACCAAAATAAAAACGGATCCACTAAAACGGGTTCTGTAAACAGTTTCTGTGTGAACTAGCTGTTAGACGTGATTTAACAGTAAAATCCATTTACACTTCAGGAAAGCCCATCGAACTGGTTCAGAGTACACTAGACCTTTATTTTCTGGAATGCTGAAACGGAAACCCAACCATTAATTCAAAATTTATCCCCTAAAAAAGGGATCAAAAATGAAACACATATTTCTTAACTTTTTGATGTCCCGTCACCTATCGTACATAATTACAACGAAATAAAACAGCTAATAGATATAAACCTTTCTCGATCACGTGTGTAGTAAACGAAATCGAGGAAACAACAACAAATGGAAATAGTATCGGAAACAGTAACGTTGGCGCAGACGTATTTAGTGGTCGCCGGTCCGGCGCGCGCGCGCGCTGACAGACAGATCGACTGACGACAACGCACGCACTAAGAGCGCAAAATAAGAAGAAACAGAAGCTCCAATTCTTTCATCGCGTGATAAGGAACTCGCAAAAATATTCGCTATCAATCAATCCAAGTCAAAACCAAGCCCTAAGCACAAAGTTCTCCGCCTTGCGTGTCTATTCTATGTTAGCTACCCTCTGAAAGCCGTCCATACATTTGACTAGGCTAGACACCGTACGTAAAGGTAACGGGACAATCTCGCAGTCACGGATTGCATGAGTAGACAAGAAGACAGCAAATGCTTCAATGTACATGTACATGTAGGTATTGATTATTTATATATATATATGTATGTTATGTTTATTTAATATATTCGTATAATTTATAAGTGTAAATATTATTTTTCAAATGTTTCACAGTAAGCTTTGTTTATTTTTAATTTGGTATTGCCTCACATACACAACACTACTTAGTGCACCTACCATGTTTTTTTTGTCTGCACCACCCTAAGGTCGACTGGTAGAAAATGCCTAAGGCATTAAGTCCGCCTTTGTACAAACTTTGTGCGAAAGTATAAATAAATAAATGTACTAGTACTTGGTGACTGTCTGGTCATGTCACAAACATTTTATGTTATGACAGTGTATGCTTCTCTGAGATTCAACGCTACCTTTATGTAGATTGGCAGATGCCAACCGAGCGACTATCACGTATCTTAGACCATGCCTTCTGCATCTTTCTATCCTATTCTATGGGAGTCAGCTTTAACCGGAGCTGTGACAATTAGGAGCTCATACGAAGTAATAAACACTTTACTTCGTTGCAGAATTATGCCGAAGCAACTTTGTTGTTTTCTAAAGTAAACTTCCTGCTTGGTTCATTTGGAGCTGCATATTTAGACTTGTTTTAAGTACAACGACAGACGTCATCTTGGACTGAGCGAAATTGAAGAAAACGTAAAATAGACTTTACTATAGATAGAAGATAGATAGTATTGTAATACTTATTGTGACGTAATAAGAATTCTCTATTCAAAAACATAAAGACGATATCATGCAGAAATACTTGTCATTGAAAGTGATTGTCTTTAACCAGAATGATGCAAAAATTTTTTTTTACTTATCTACAGTAGGGAAATAAATAAATTCGTCAATTTTCAATTTCATTCCTTTCCCACATCGCGGGCACATGTTACCTTTTCAAACTGTTGAACGGAACAGACCAATGCATGGAAAATTAACGTTAATTATTTGGTAGGAAAGATCAAAATTGCCTTTTGCCTCCATATGCCGTAGTAGTGCCATGTAATTAATGTCTTTGATTTGAGTTAAGGAGTTTTGTTGTAAAAACCATTATATCAATCAATTCGATGATTAAATAAATTGACATTACTATAGTGTCTATAAAAAAAACTACGTTTAAAAAAACCGACTTCAAAAACTAAAAAGTATAAAATAACTTAATATAAAATTAACAGTTTCAGAAGTCGGTGCTAATCCACGCTGAACCAAATTGAAGGCACCGACTTCTGAAACTGTTAATTTTATATTAAGTTATTTTATACTTTTTAGTTTTTGAAGTCGGTTTTTTTAAACGTAGTTTTTTTTATTTTTTACTTTTTAGTGTCTGTAATAGGTTGTTCTGTAAACTACAGTAGGATTTTTCTAGATTACATCAGGTAGAATAATTACATCGTCCAGGTAAACTAAAATGTTGATAAAAAACTAAAAATGTTCATAAAATTAAAACTACCGGACCAAACTATGTTAAATTTTTATGGGACCAAATGGCAACTATTCCGCATCAAACTAAAGAAGAATCACGTAAATCGGATCATAAATCTCACCGTAATCGGTGTACATACATAAAAAATAAAAAACTTATCGAATATAGAACCTCCTCCTTTTTGAAGCCGGTAAAAATATAATAGGCCCGTTTTGACAACTGTCAGATCAGTACATTTTACGTCGAAATTGACATAACATGGTCTAATCCGACAGCTGTCAAAACGGGCCTATTAAATTTTAGCCACTATAGTGGTTGTCATCATGTCACCATTATATTTTTTAATATCCTGTCAAAAAATACTTGTATTTTCATTTTTATAATGTTGGCAATACGTAGTCGGTAAAATAGGTGGTTTCTTGCACTGTGCAAGTAACAATAGACCTTAAGGTGTATAACATTTTCGTTTCCCTATTGTACTTTACCATTCTGTATTTCAAATATGGAACCTCAAGTTACATAAATTGAGCATCGCGAAGCCAATAAATTGATACAAACAGCCTTGATTGTCCGGCAGTTTGAGTATATCATGCGCACTCAAGTGACATGCTGATGGAAGCGTTCAGCGTCGGGTCGTTGCGCTTCCAACAAATAACAGGGTTCAGCCAAGCGATGCTGATTCACACATTTGCACGTTATGCTCGAGAACGGGTGTCGTCCGTTGGGACTGGTCAGCTGAAAATTACTATGGCATTCTTGCTTGTTAATTCTCTATTCCAATGGTCTAGCGATCGATGGGATCGTTTTCTTAGTAGGTCAATGTTTTTTATTGGCCTCTTTTGTTACAACAATTTTTAGTAACAGCCCGGGGTTTGCAATTGATAAATGGCAATGGACAATCTCTTCCTCCTAACCGTTTCCCAATTGTATTGGGGTTAACTCCCGGTCTAACTAAAAGCGGCTGAATACCAGTATTTTTACGGAGCGCCTGCCTTTAGACCTCCGCCACCCAGTTACTGAGCAATGCCGATTTCCTAAGGTTAGACCAGTTGTCAAACTTTCGAGCTTCTGACTACCCATAACGTTGGTCATAGGTATTCTTATGACACCCGGGACCGACTGTTTAACGTGCTCTGCGAGGCACGGAAGGGTCTCAATTTGTAACAAACGGTCTCCTATCCTCGGACTGACCGCGGCAAGCGCTACTTAACCTCGCAAATCGTATGATCGGCGCGGTTGTTAGCCACGAGCCCCTCCAAATGCCAATAGGATAATGTATAGATAATATTAGGTACATAGGACTCATTAGGACTTCTTCTTTTCGTGTGGTTAATGACTAACCTGGTGTCAGAGTTTATGCTGTCCTTGGGCCTCTGACTTGGCTTCATATGCCGTCGAGAAATATCTCTCAGGCATGCCGGTTTCCTCACGATGTTTTCCTTCACCGTTTTTAAACAAGTGATAATTATACAATAACCACATGAGTCCGAAAAGGTGCGTGCCTTGGGTTCGAACTCGAGACCTATGACTTGACAATCCGGCGGTCACACCACTAGGTTATCACTGCTAATAATTAGGGCTGAATACCGCTATAGATATCTGAGCCGATGGTAATATTGACAAGTATGAGTTTTCTCCTAGACCGTATATCCTACTTTAATTAAGAATGTTCAACATCAATAACATCGCATATAAAATTCTCTCAAAGTTACCGAACTAAAGCTCGCTCTACAGACTCACCGCTCTTATTAATCATCGGCGTATGCACTGCAGTATGCGAGCCGTTGATAATCTAATAAATTATCTAGGATACGGAAAACCGCAACTCCGAACCACCAGTTACTGGAGCTTGCAAGCTTACAATGAACACACTATTCTCGTCCTTAAAAACCATTAAATAGAGAGTGTTATGGCGTGATAGTAGCGTACTTTATGATCACAACAATGTTATAATGTGTTCTTAATTGAATTTATGAATTTTATAGTTCGAGATCAAGCCTCAGATATATTTTTAAAGTCAACATTGTTTGTTCTTATATCTTTCCTTAAATAGTAAACAGCGCTGTTTTTACCTCGTTAATAGTGCTATGAAGCCTTATATTAATAGTACCTATAATAAATTATTATTTATTATCTATATATATATATTATCTATACATGAAGCAAAAACTTTGTAAGTATCCCTTTTTGCGAAAATTACGCGGACGGAGGAGTATAAAATTTGGCACAGTTAAAGTTTATATGGACAAGGAATGCAGAAAGCTATTATTTTTAATATGCGTTCGTTCTGCCTAGCCTTTTCCCAACTATGTTGGGGTCAGCTTCCAGTCTAACCAGATACGGCTGAATACTGGTATTTTACACGCAGCGACTGTCATCAGACCTCCGCAACCCAGTTACTGGGCAATGCCGATATCCTAAGGTTAGACCGGTTGTCAGACTTTTCCGTAACGACTGTCATAGGTATTCGTATGACACCCGGGACCGACTATTTAACGTGCTCTCCGAGGCACGGAGGGGTCTCGATGTGTAACAAACGGTCACCCATCCACAGACTGACCGCGGCAAGCGAAGCTTAACCTCGCAAATCATATGGTCGGCGCGGTTGGTAATAAGCCACGAGCCAGGATATTTTTAATATGCATTAGAACTAAATTAAATGAATAAAAAAAACACGTCATGTTGGCGCGAATAAATAAATTTTCTTTCTTTTCTTCTTTTTCTTTTCTTTTCTTTACATATTTACTGTTTTTTTTTTTTTATTTAATCCAAAAGTATCCCTTGCAGGGTTAATCTATGTCAGCAGTTCATCCAAGGTTTAAAAGAATTACATGATTTCGTTTACACCCTGTATGTAGATTTATCTATACATATAAAATGCTTTGTCCTGAATGACTGACTGACGGATCAACGCACAGCCTAAGCCACTGATCGAAGAGACCTGAAACTTGGAGAGTGTGTTCTTTGTATGACGTAGGCATCCGATAAGAAAGAATTTTCCGAAATTCTACCCCTAAGGGGGTGACAAAGGGGGGCAACGTTTGTATGAGACAACATGACTCCTTGGTCCAAACTACTTCAAATTTTGCATAATCCTTTTTTAACAGAATTGATGGAAAAAAAATTCTACCCCTAACGGGGTTAAAAAGGGGAAGAAAGTTATTTCTCATAGTTTTCTTTTAGTTTGTCTTATAAGTTTAATTTAGTGTGTATTGTTTTTCACAATTTTTTTACATTTATAAATTTGTCTTTGTCCTTTTTTAAAATGGGAGCAGAGTTGGCTAACGTCAATGGGAAATGAATAAACCTTAAATTTTGGCAGCGGGTACCTTTTATAACGTAGGCATCCACTAAGGAAGGATTTTTCAAAATTCCTCCCCTAAGCGGGTGAAAAAAAATCACACAAGCGAAGCTGTGGGCAAAAGCTAGTTAAATATAAATTTCGATGTGATTAGTTCGTTTTTGCATTGAACCAGGGAAATACAACGTCAAACTATGTTTAATTAATCATTAATGAACGAGAATATTACATTACTAGCTGTATCCTCACGGCTCCGCCCGTAACCTATGTTACTCAGTGATAATGTAGCTTTCTAACGGCAAAAGAATTTTTGAAATCGGTCCAGTAGTTTTTAAGTTTGTTCGTTACATACAAAAATACAAATCTTTTCTCTTTATAATATTATAAGTATAGACAGTATATCTATAGATAGTGGCGGTATATTTCCACAAAAGGACAACAACAAGGGCAATCAAAGGAAAGGACAAGAAAGCGGATTACAGTTGTTGTATAGTTGCTTATAATAGGTACAAGCTCTAAGCCTTTTTCTAGCTCGTTCCTTCATAAACAAAGTTAACTACACTCGGGGGCAATGAATGCGGGTCACCAACATAAACCTTAATATTTCGTAAATCATTAATAAATCTCGGACATACATTCAGACTGCCTCAACGGTCTCGTGGTGGCAAGCGCGACTGCGGATCATGAGGTCCTGGGTTCGATCTCCAGGTCGGACAATGTGTTATTGGGTTTTTCCGTGTGGAATTCCTCAGTAGCAGTCCGGAGTTTGGATTTGTGCCCGGTTAATGGCAATAGGCTCCCCCCCCTATTACATGGGACTTAAACATAACGGCGAAATCAGGGTGTTACTATACACCTCTGCTCAACCCTTCGGGGAATACAGGCAAACATTGTTTCACATTTTAACATTGTTTTGTTCATGTTGGTGACCCGGATCCATTGCTCCCGAGTGTACAAAAAAGCTAACACATTATTACCTCTGTAAGTCACAAATAAAAAATTCTCCAGGATGAAGTTTATCCAAAATCAAACATTTTTATTTCACATAAACCAATACAGGTGCTTATGGAAAGTCGAATTTAGATGCACGGTGCCAATTAGTCGTTTCCTATGGAGAAGAGCCGGCAAGAAACTCCATGGTTACTCCTTTAAAAATAATATCTTTATCAATTTCAGTGGATCCAGTTGTATATTCTAACTACCAGCTTTAATTTTCTATGAATCCCCGTTATCCTTGTTCAAACGTTGTTCGGCACTACAATGCGAACATGGCACGGGTGGATTCACGGCTCTCACATAAATAACACGGGTTGCCGGTTCGTAGTAATAAACGCTCCTCTTTACCGTGGCCAGGGTTTCTGGGTGCAACGAGATCGCGTGCCCATCCGTGGGTGCTGACCCCTATTTTTCTCTAAGAATAATGTATGGCAGATTGATATTTGAAAAAATAAATGTACAGAAGGTCCTTCTTTGAAATTATTTGGAATAAGTCTAAGAAAAAGGCATTTACTTCTGACTTCAGTGTTTTGATAATAATATTGAAGTTTTTCGTCTGATTAAGCAGAAAATCTCGATAGATACCTAACGATAACAAAGAACTTGAAGATTTACGAATGTTCAACGAAGTATAATTTAATATAGAACTTTTATGAAGCCTTGTTTGAGCAATGGTCAATACCAGAATACAATAACAAATATAATAATGTGGCGGCATCTATCACGCCACCAGCCAACTACGCAGCACGAAGAATGTCTTGCAGACTACAGCAATGACAACTCTCAAATGTGACGTCACAAATCCTGCATCGCGATATCAAGATTAGGCACGCAGATAGTATAATATATACAACCTCGCCACATGAACCGTTGGGCAGTAGCCCGCCAGGCATAAGACTCGCCTGGTAGGAGAACATTCCCTTTTCGTTGGAACACCATAACTCGTTCCCCCACAATAATAACAAATAATAGAATTTGTCACATGGTGATTCAGGTGCCCTTTTTTTATCGTTCGAAAATCCTCATGGATGTCCCTCGCCCGGGAAAGGCGAGGGGGTCTGCCAGACTCTTACCGGCTAAAAACCAACGGTGTTCCTCCTCCTGACCGTTCGGCCGGGGTCGCGGGATTCACAAAAGCATGCACCTCAACCCCGGCAGGGATTCAGGTACCCTACTTCTTCAACACAATTACAGTTAGATTATAATTTTTATAATTATTGTATGCCTGATAAGCAGGACATAACGGAACTATATTATTAAATTACATCTGTGTTAACCCACAAACAAAATTATTTGACTTTGACCTTTGACAAATCTGACCAATTTTTATTAGAAATATTCACAAACATCCCGATAAACTTTATCATCAACTTTCCCAAAGTAAAAACTCTTTTACTTACCTACCACACATTAACATTAAAACCTTAATCACGCTACGTCTGATTCCACGATAAACATCGAACTAACCATAAATATTCCCATAGAAATCAAAAAAGCATGTTCATATAAAAATAACATGGCAGACATCCGCTCACTAATAAGCACACGACCATTTTTGATTTGTTATTATAAAACAAACACGTATGCAAATAAGAAGTTACCACCCGTTGAGCTTTGGCACCACGCAGGGCCTTCTTACAAGTACCACACGTTAAAACTATCCAATCAAAATTGAATTCTAATTTCATCAACCCTAAGATGATTATCCTTTGTATTGCATTGTGTTCCTCAAGGTTAAGAACGTGTAACGAGTTCAGAATTTATGTAGACGATCTGACGGCATACAGGCTGGGTGCATATATCAATTTCTTGCGGTAGATGATAAATTAACCGAGATATGGTATGCGCCAGCGCGTCGAAGTAAGTAACCATATCTTTTATGAGTAACGGCTTGTAAATCTTGGCTACATTTATTTTGTACGGTTTGATAACTAGCTATTGTCTTATGGTGTTATCTTTAGTTTGTACAGAAGAAATGACAGCGGATAAATTTTCTTATGTACTT
Source organism: Amphipyra berbera (assembly GCA_910594945.2). NCBI lineage: Eukaryota > Metazoa > Arthropoda > Insecta > Lepidoptera > Noctuidae > Amphipyra > Amphipyra berbera. Next base: position 6,751,273 of record OU343122.1, on the reverse strand, counting down.
ACGTGGTGCGCTTAAAAAAAGGTTTTGACTAATGGATTTTTTGTTTTGGCTTTTCGGTTATATTTTCTGCTGTCTTGTTGAAATTAATAAATAACATAACATAACATCACGCCTGTATTCCCCGAAGGGTTGAACAGAGGTGTTTAGTAACACCCTCATTTTGCCGTTATGTTTACGTCCCATGTAATAGGGGGCGAGGCTATTGCCATCAACCGGGCACAAATAACTCCGAGCTGCTACTGAGGAATTCCGCACGGAAAAACCCAGTAACAATTTGCCCAACCTGGAGATCGAACCCAGGACCTCACGATCAGCAGTCGCGCTTACTACCACCTAGACAAACGAGGCAGATATTGCCAGTAAATATACTATAAGTGCCTATCACCCTACTAGATGGTCAAACTAAGCAACATTCAATTTCCAAGATCTGAAAACTGCAAAAAATTGTCTGTTTCATAGTGTTCATATTATATTGTTATCCATTTCAAACTTAACTTATTATATTATGTATTCACATAAATTCCAATGGACGAAATAAATGCTACTTTACTTTATGGTTGGCGTATGAATTTATAGCACTTTCGCTAATTTACGCCCAGTTCTAAATTAATGAAAAAAAAACTTTAAAACTTTTTTATTTTATATTCGGCTCACGAAAAATTCTTAAGTCATTCCAAACCAATTTAGTGCGAAGTATTATTTTTCTCAATTAAAAGGACTGCGTATGATTTAGGGGGTCGCGAGCCGGACATTTTTGCGTCGCGTCCGTAAACCGATAAATCACGAAATTAGGAAGCTCCGTGGCGTGGTTTCAGTTCCACGTTCCTATTGGGGGACTGCTTATTATTCTGGGTTTAAAGTTTTCTAAAATATAGGCGTAAACTGAATTACGGTCACTATTAACTTGAAGATTATTTTTTATTATTAGGTATTATGTATGCCTTGTTGGTCTAGTGGTCGCAAGCACCACTGCTGAACACAGGGTCCTGGGTTCGATTCCCAGGTCGTGCAAAGTGATGTTGGGTTTTTCCATTAGGAATTTCTGGGTAGCAGCTCGGAGTCGGGGTTTGTGCCCGGTTAATGGCAATAGGCTCGCCCCCTATTACATGGAACTCAAACATAACTGGCGAAACGAGGGTGTACGAAAACACCTCTGCCGAACCTTTCGGGGAATACAAGGCGTGATGTTGTTTTTTTATTATTTATAACTAGCTGTTGCCCGCGGTTTCACCCGCATCCTAGAGAAACTACTTGCTGTACCCAGATAAAAAGTATCATATGTGTTAATTCAGGGCATAGTCTATCTGAGTGCCAAATCTCATCCAAATCCGTTTTGCCGTTTATGCGTGAAAGAGTAACAAACATCCATACATACAAACTTTCGCGTTTATAATATTATATGTTTGACTATTACCCACGGTTTGACCCGCATCCTAGGGGAACTTCTGGATGTACCCGGATAAAAAGTATCCTATGTGTTAATCCAGGGCATAGTCTATCTGTGTGCCAAATCTCATTCAAATCCGTTCAGCCATTTTGGCGTGAAAGAGTAACAAACATCCATACGTACAAACTTTCGCGTTTATAAAATTAGTAAGGATTTTGCTATATTATGATAGCCTAGCGGTTGAACGCTTGTCTACATGTAGGATAGTGACAAAAGTGTATGATTGTGTTATACTTTACTTACCCGTCTACCAGTTACAAGGTTTAAGCGCAGGCCACACCGCGAGCGGGCGGGCGGGCGGGCGACCAACGTTTCACTGAGCCTAGCTACTTCAGCGACTCAAACGATGTGAACGATGTGAACCGAAGTATGAAAAACCGGCCAAGTGCGAGTCGGACTCGCGCACAAAGTGTTCCATACCATTATGTAATTTTAGTTAAATTAAGCAAGCTAAGTAACATAACACTATTGTGGCAGCGACTTTTGTTTTGTTCTGTTTTTCCTTATTTTTTTTTTGTTTTTCACTTGCCTTCGCCACTTCTATTAACCTTTAGTTAAATTGTGGACATTGGTGTGGGTTACATGTTTGTTAAATGTTAGTTTAAGTATTTCTCTGTATTTTCCATCATGTAACTGTTTTTTGTCCCTAATAAATAAAATAAAAATTATCTATAAAACGACAAAAAAATCACGTTTGTTGTATGGAAGCCCCCATAAAAATTTATTTTATTCTGTTTTTTTTGTATTTGTTGTTATAGCGGCAACAAAAATACATCAACTGTGAAAATTTCAACTGTCTAACTATCACGGTTCATGAGATACAGCCTGGTGACAGACGGACGGTCAGACGGACGGACGGACGGACACCGGAGTCTTAGTAATAGGGTCCCGTTTTACCCTTTGGGTACGGAACCCTAAAAAGCCATCTGGCCCGCCCGCCAGCTCGCGGTGTGACCTGCGCTTGAATCTTCGTTGTGTTACGTACTGTATAGAGATATCATCACCAATATAACATAACATCACGCCTTGTATACCCCGAAGAGTTCGGCAGAGGTGTTTTAGTACACCCTCATTTCGCCTGTTATGTTTGCTAAGTCCCATGTAATAGGGGGCGAGCCTATTACCATTAACTGGGCACAAATCTAGACTCCGGGCTGCTACTGAGAAATTCCTAATGGAAAAATCCAATAACACTGCTCGACCTGGGGATCGAACCCAGGACCATATGCTCTGCAGTCGCGCTTGCGACCACGAGACCAATAAGACAGACTTAATCTAATCTTAATCCTACGGTAGACGTATCATACGTTACGATTACGTTTATACCAGGTAAAACAAGATGCCTAGTCAGTTTAGCGAAACATTAAAAAGTCGTGTTATGTCTGAACAATTTCCTATTTCCTGTCTACCGTGAATCAGTCGATTGAAAGGCGATCAGGGCGTCGACTTACTCCACGTTGTGGTCACGAATAACAATAAATAACAGTAGTAAGTAGTATAGTAGAAATAGTACATTATAATCATAAATCTATCTATACATACTAGTATCGTCGCTTAAGTTCAAACACCGCGTAACTCGAAAAATAATAGTTTTGAGTTATGCACGTCATTCGATAGGGAATCAAAAACGCACCGTTTGACCAAACACAATCAATGGTTAGATCCAATAGCAAGGCGCTATTTCATAAACAAAATCCACCGCGTATGTAATATTTTTTCCGTCAAGCTATGTAAACAGCTAAAACAGCCGTGTAGGTGTCAGTCAGGTGAGTTACGTACTGGATCGTATCGCGAAAGTGCTCCATCGAAAAAACCAAAATAAAATAGAATATTGTAGATTAAACCAATTATATGATAAGTAGAAAAATGTCTATTTTTTGCTCTCCTGAAAAGTTAACTATTTTGATTTACGTGGTGTTAGAACTTAAGCGACGATATACAACGTGTTACAAAAATACCCCTAATGCCGAAACGGGGTTAAAATGTCCCTTGTAAAAAGTCTATTGGCAATATTTGAAAACCGTAGCATGACCCAAAAAAAAAAGAATTTGGATAAAACATAAAATAATCATCATTGAAACGCAACCCTGAAAACACAAAACTAAAGGAATAGACTACCCAGAAAGTTATTTACATTCTTACCTACCTAATTTCCTCTGAGAGGTAAATGACAACAGCCATAAAATACTACTTGATTATTTACATTTTTCATGGAAAATTATGTAACACTTTGTATAGAATAGAATAGAATATACTTTATTGTACACCAAAATTGTAACACAGCTCTTATAAAATAACAAACATTAAAGGGTACAATGGCGGTCTTATCGCTGATAGCGATATCTACCAGACAACCTTTGGATGAACAGGAAGTCAATGAATAAGATAGGAGTTGTATAATTACTTGTACTGACTGACAAAGTCAAAGTCAAAGTTTTTTATTTCAAATATACCAGATTTCAGGCACTTTTAAAACGTCAAAACTAGGTGCACGGTTCCAAAAGGTAGGTTCTATGGAGAAGAGCCGGCAAAAAACTCCATGAATACTCTTTTCAAAATAGTAATTTATGACAAATACCATTACAGTAGTGTGAGAAATAGAATGAGAATAATGCAGGTTAATGTAACAAAGAAACTCACTTATGAGTTAAAAATAGATAAATATGCCTTCTAGGATTGCCATAGCAGTTAAGGGCTGACCAGTCCCGACAGACGGCACCCGTTAGACAGACTGATTCATCAACGCAGAGCCTAAACCACTGAAGCTGGAGACATGAAATTTAGACAGTAGGTTCCGTTTGTGACGTAGGCATTCATTAAGAAAGGATTTTTGTAAATTCTACCCCTAAGGGGATAAAATAAGGGATGGAAGTTTGTATGTAAATTTACACGGACGAAGTCGCGGGCTAAGTGCTAGTTACATTATAAACCCGAAAAACGTCCACTGTTAAACATGTTTTTAACAATAAAGAATGATTCCATGTTTTTTACCGTATTCAATACCTTTGGCAAAGTACTTACAATGTTGTTATACCTAGCCTTTTCCCAACTATGTTGGGGTCAGCTTCCAGTCTAATCAAATGCGGCTGAATACCAGTATTTTACACGGAGCGACTGCCTTCAAACCTCCGCAACCCAATTACTGGGCAATGCCGATATCCTTAGGGTAGACCAGTTATCAGACTTTCGGGTTTCTGACTTCCCGTAACGACTGTCATAGGTATTCGTATGACCCCCGGGATCGACTTTAACGTGCTCTCCGAGGCACGGAGGGATCTCGATGTGTAACTTACGGTCACCTACCACGGACTGACCGCGGCAAGCACAGCTTAACTCTGAAAATCGTATGTTACGCGCGGTTCGTAAATAGCTACGAGCCCCTCAAAGTAAGTGGCGAAGTACTTACAACTCTCTTAAATACTTCAAGACCAACAGCAGTGGTAGCCTTGTGGTGTGACCGTCGGACTGGCAAGTCATAGATCTCGAGTTCGAACCTAAGGCACAGACCTTTGACTTTTCGGATTCATGTGCGTATTGTATAATTTTATTTATTTATTTTATTTATTTATTATAATCTCCCTTACAACTATCATTACAGGTGTATACCTAATGCGATAGTGTGGTCTTAAAATTACCATGCAATTAAAAAATATCTATACATATAAAAATAAAATAAAAACAACAACCTAATTATATCCTACACTAATCTACACTGTAGCATAACAAAAACAACAGTATTTTTGCGAATTCACTCAAAGGGCATGTAAATACATCGATCTTCACGTGAAGATCGTTAATAACCCGAATTGCGCGGGTCAATGGTGTGTTGGCGAGAAGGTTGGTCCTGGCCGCTGGCACGGCCAGTAGTGGCGGGCGGCGCCGCCTCCACACATAGCGGTCAGGTACACATACACTTAGGCGCTGTAGTACTCCTGGGTTATGCTCAATGCCACGAAGTAACCTAACCACATACGCAACAAGCGTGAATTCCCGCCGTACCCTCAGTTGGTTGTACCCGACCATACCGAGCACAAACAGAGTGGGGTACATCAACGGGTAAAACGGATATACCCCATATAGTTTATTGTACAAGTGGCGCGTGAACTTGTTCTGTACTCGTTCCAGCATTACCGAGTACTTGGCCTCATGCGGAGCCCATATGACAGCACTATGTTCAAGATGACTCCTGACCAGTGCGTCATACAGAACTCTGACAGTTGCGATGTTCTCGAAATGCCTTGTCTGTCTCAGAACAAACCCCAAGTTTCTAAACGCCCTTTTACAGATCCTCGTAATATGATCGCGAAACGATAATTTCGGAGTGACGGTAACCCCTAAATCCCGCACCTCAGAGACTCGTTGCAAAGGCACTACACCCACCGCATACTCGTGCACTAGAGGGGCACGCGCGCGCGTAAAACTCATCACCGAGCACTTTGACACATTAAATAAAAGCTCGTTGTGCTGACTCCATTCCACTACCCTATCTATATCCTCCTGCAATCGCTCGCAATCGGATTCACTCTTAACCTCGAGCAGCAACTTGAGGTCATCCGCAAATAATAAACAGGAGCCATGTTTGACGACTTCCGGCAAATCGTTTATCATTATGATAAATTCGAGAGGTCCCAAATTGCTGCCTTGGCTCACACCTGACCAGGTGTAATATGGGTCGGATTCACACCCATTATAATCTACGTACTGCTGTCTATCTTGCAAATAACTGGCGAAGAAGTGCAATAGATGTGGTGTGCAACCGACTCCTGCGAGCTTCGTTAGTAAAATGTCATTATCGACGGTGTCAAAGGCTTTTTTAAAATCAAAATAAGCAGCATCAACCTGCCCACCAGCATCTACCGCCGGCACCACCTGCGCCATAAAGTTCAGCAGATTGGTGGCAGTGCTGCGCGCCGATGTAATTATCACTTGATTAAAAACGGTAAAGGAAAACATCGTGAGGAAACTGGCATGCCTAAGAAATATTTCTCGACGACATGTAAAGTCAAGTCAGAGGCCTATGGGCGGCATAAACTCTGACGCCAGGTTAGTCATTAACCACAAGAAAAGAAGAAGACTTTAAGACCAAAATATTTGACGACATGTTTGGTGCAGTGGCGAAGCGATCGCCTTGTGCACTACGGGTCGTGGGTTCGATTCCCGCACGGAACAAATATTTGTATGGCCTATACAGATCTGGGTCTGAATGTTTGTGCATGTGAAGATTTGTGTCTGCAAACGCACCCACGATACATGAGAAAACCCAAGGCGGGGAAATGTTTAAATAAAAAAACAAAAACTTACAATAAAACAAAAAAAAATGCAATAGTGCAAAATGCATGCACAAACAGTCATCCTTCTTGTACGGAACGCTATATTAAAGCAATTAGGATTCAGCACATCTCTCTTAGTTTAAACGAGGCTTGCTGACGGCGTGGCTCACGCTCCGACTGTAAATCATGCTGGACGAATGGCCCGGGCTCCGGACCCCGACTTATGTGCTAGCCCAGCAATGCAGCCGAATCCTTATAAGGATGCATTCCAGTTTACGTATAGTAAACACGTAAAATGGTACTATGATTAATGATTTAGACATGGATCAAGACGTGACATAGGTAGAACTGATAATCCTAATTAGAAGATTGATAACTCCGTAGCAATCTTTTACGGCCTTAGTGTCAAACGCGACTGCTGATCGTGAGGTCCTGAGTTCGATCCCCAGGTCGGGCAAAGTGTTATTGGGGTTTGTAACAGCCCGGAGTTTGAATTTGTGCTCGGTTGATGGCAATAGGCTCGCCCCCTAATTCATGGAACTTAAACATACGTATGACGGTGTTACTATACACCTCTGCCTAACCCTTCGGGGAATACAGGCGTGATGTTATGTGTTATGTTATTTTTTGTTTCTTATTCTTCCAAATCAACTTACAATTTCTACTAAACTTTAATCGTTATTCCAGCAAAAGAACGATTAGCACGATTGTAGCAATTTTATTTCTTTCTTTTGAGTATTCTTAAACCTACTTAAGTAAGTATTGTTCATAGATAGGGTTGCCAGGCCCAAAAATATAAAAGCCGGACACAGACTCATATTTAGCCGGACATTTTGCCCTGGAAGCCTGACACATTGGTATATAAAAGAAAAAATTCGTCACGTTGTAACCAAGCGATTCTTGGACGACATTTTTTTTTCCACGTTCCCCTCATTCTTCGATTTGTCCTGTATCTAGGCTCTAGCCTACTCAGCCCGTTGGTAAATCCACCACTGGCCGGGGGGGCCCTTCGGTGGCATTGCGCCAGCCCTGCCACCCTATAGTTACGCCACTGCCAAAAGCCTAACAAAAGCCGGACAGGCCGGACTTGTATATATTTGGCCGGACATGACTGTAAAAGCAGGACATGTCCGGCTGAAGCCGTCCATCTGGCAACCCTATTCGTAGAAAAAACATTTATTGAAATCGTCAACAGCTGAATAAATCCTCACAAAATGTTAGAACTTAGAACTAGACAATATTAAGAATTTAATCTTTTATAAATGTGGTGTATAAATAACGTTTAAGGAAAGTTTAGGGCCATATTAGGAATCCTTTCACTTATTCATATATTCCCCAAGCAGATAGCAATAAGTATTTTTATAATGGCCCATTTACAGCGAAGTGTGTGGGAGTATGCGAATGGCGCTGAGCGATGCAATACGTATGCTAAGTAGACACGGGTCAGATGGATGGGCCATGTTCAGAATTTGTTCCCAACCCCCACAAAACACTTATAAAAATATCGCATATGCTAAATAGAAACATTAATTAAAGTCTCTCTTCTTCTTCTTTAATAAAACGTTGCCCCACACTAGGATTTTCTCTTGTATCGTGGCATTTACAGACACAAATCTTCACATGCAGAAACACCCAGACCCGGTACAACTATCTGTAGGCCTCAGCCGGGCGAAAAGAACTCGAAGACGACAACAAGACTGTAAAGCAAAAAAAACAGCAAACACACAATTTTAAAATGTAAAAACGAAACCAATTAAAATAATAAAAACAAAACTATCTGTAGGCCATACAAATATTTGTTCCGTGCGGGAATCGAATCCACGACCCCTAATGCAGTAGCCAATTGCTCAACCACTGCACCAAACGTGTCGTCTTTAACTAAAATGTTGTGATTGAAGTGTGTAAACTACCGCTTATCTAATTACTACGACGTTTACAAGATTCGAGCCATTATTTGTAACTAAAGACTGCATTGCACTCTACTAAATATTGGACGTACCTATTACAGACCTCAGTACCTGACGCTTTAAGATAAAGAATTAATAAGCCAACGCAAATTTTTTTTCTAAATTATCTGCTTTTTCTCGCAAGGTTTTCCTTTGAGATTTACAAGATGAACAATTAAAAAGAAATTTAATATGCAAAGTGTAGAAATCTGCGACACAGAACAATCTTTATTCATAATCTCCACTTAAAACTGACTTCACTGCAATCTGTTTATTTTTTTGTACAAGGAGACTTTATTTTAAGTAGGTACCGAATACAATTTTTAAATGAAAAATAATTAAAAAAAAAATGTTTTGTATCGGACTGTCAAAATGTTTGTGTTGAAGGATAGGAAAAATTTCGATATTAAAAAAAATGAAACATTGCCTCACTGTATGATATCTCCTGTATTCACATGCACAAACGCCCAGATCCGAAACAACTATTTGTAGGCCATACAAATATTTGAGCCGTGCGGGAATCGAACCCACGACCCCTAGCGCAGAAGCCAATCACTCAGCCACTGCACCAAACGTGTCGTTCAACTGGCCCCCTGATCTATTTTAAAGCCCAAAGGGGAAATCGTCGTACAAATCGTCGGGTCTGTAACGGAACCTCTCTATCTGAGAAGATGCAAAGCTGACATATTACTGGCTATATACAAGATATAGAGCGCATTCAGTCAACTTCAGAGCCATCATTTTGGGGTGCAAAATATAGTCATATTTGAGGATCATAAACTGAACTGGGGTAGGAATTTGATGAATGAATGCATGCATGTCTTAGAATATTTTGACGATCGCTCGTTGGGTTGGTTTTACTCCTTGTGTGATACAACATTATTAAATACTTCAGGAGAACAATGGCGCAGTTATGAGAATACTCATCCAGCAGAGTAAAGAAAAATAATGCAAACATGGAACTTAAAAAATAGAAAAAAATCAAGTTCGATAAAGGTGATACTCATCATGAATTGCAGGACTAACCACACAGACATTTTATAAACTTTCTTAAATTGCAGGACTAACCACACAGACTTTTTATAAACTTTCTTAAATTGCAGGATTAACCACACAGACTTTTTATAAACTTTCTTAAATTGCAGGACTAACCACACAGACTTTTTATAAACTTTCTTAAATTGCAGGATTAACCACACAGACTTTTTATAAACTTTCTTAAATTGCAGGACTAACCACACAGACTTTTTATAAACTTTCTTAAATTAAGCAAAGGTATAAGCAAAATTCAAAACAGCAACTTTCCTGGCACATGTAGTAATTAACCTTCTGGATTCCAGAATAAAATTATTTGGTATTATTTGAAACTTAGGTTTTATGGTATATCATGGGTCTGTACACATCCAAATAAATGCAAAAAAAAAATAGTTTTTTATACAAGGTTAGTCGGAAAGGGGGTACTAAGCCGAAAGGGTGTTAAAGTACCCATAATAAGGGATAACTTTTGTTCTACAACTTTCGTCAAAACTCGATAGTTTAAGAGAAATAGCTTTGCAAAGATTTCATAAAAAATATGCTAAAATCTATCTGTCCATAGCTATGATCAGCAGTTTTTACAACTTAGGTCATATTTGGGGTCACGGATTAGAAAATTAATTTTCTGAATTCATAACTAAAGCAGGTATGTTTTTTTTTGAAAATACTAAAATAAAAATATTTTTTCATGCAAATAAAAATTATCGAATTTTGAAATTTTAACAATTGCTTTAAAATAGTCTTCAGTGATACTTTAGGTGGCCCGCGGCTTAGTACCTCCTTTCCGATATAGATTTTACTTAGGTACTAAGGTTACAGAACTACCATAAAATGATTAGTTCCGAACACAATTCTCAGATGACTTTAGAACGAATTTTTAATTCTTTATGTAATATAGGTATGACGCTGGCATCCAGGAGGTTAAAACGTTCCATATTTAATCATATTACATTAGATTTTTTTGTACATTAAGGGCCAAGTCATGACTGACGGAAGATACGTCGCCGATCTTCCGCTAGTACACATAATTCGCGCACATTGTACACATTTGACCGAAGATGCGTTACTAAAATTCCTCGAGTAAATTACGCAACAAAAGATCGGCGACGTATCTTCCGTAAGATGTGGCTTGGCCCTTAGAATTGAGAAGTTGTCAAAGCGGGATGTTTCCAAATCTATATCTATACTAGTCTATACTATCTATATCTATACTAATATTATAAAGAGGAAAGATTTGTATTTTTGTACGTAACGAATAAACTTAAAAACTACTGGACCGATTTCAAAAAATATTTTGCCGTTAGATAGCTACATTATCACTGAGTAACATAGGCTACGGGCGGAGCCGTGAGCTAGTAATTTATAAAATAGTTATTACAAAAACCTTTGTACAATTTTTGAAGGTACAATATTAAAGTTCCCTTCATTTTCACATCCACAATTAAATTCCTCTCTTCTGCGGTGCAAGGATCGCGTGAGGTTCAGGGGTGCTACGTAAACGTGATTTATACCGACCACGGTTTCCGTGTCTTCACTTGCAGGGGATAAATCGTGAAATTAGAAAAGATCTGCGGATGAGTGATGACCCTGGTTCCAATGGGTCCTGGACGCATTATTCTTATGAGGTTGACGTGAATTCTAGTACTTTCGGATGATGGGGCCTCATTTGATGTATGGTTGAAGACGTAATTTGTTTTTTTTTAATGATTTTATTTTATTATACGGCAGACTTGTATTTTTCTTAGATTTTATGGCACTTTAGATATAGGTAAGTATTGTCGCTGCTGGGAAATGAGGCGAACATAACATCACGCCTGTATTCCCTGAAGGGAGGAGCAAAGGTATATAGTAACACCCCCATTTCGCCGTCATGTTCAAGTCCCATGTAATATGGGGCGAGCCTATTGCTATCAGCCGGGCACAAATCCAAGCTCCGGGCTGCTACTGTGGTATTCCACACGGGCAAACTCAATAACACTTTGCTGGACCTGGGGATCGAACCCAGAACCTCACGATCAGCAGTCGCGCTTGCCACCACTAGACCAACGAGGCAGTTAGGCCTAAATAGGGTTAAATAGGCCGAACCGGAAGAAAACACATAGGTACCGCTTTTTTTTGTATCCGCCCTTTGCCTTTATCCAAATCTATCTAAATCCTGTAAATAAATATAGATTTTGTTAAAGGTCTCTCTCAAGAAACGTAAAACAGATATTATTCACCAATTCTTTTTTTAAGTGCTAAAGGACACATTCGTTTTCACAATTCACATGCAGAGCAGTATCTCAACATCGTTCCACGTACACCACATACCACATTCCTCTAAATTATTACAACGAAACTCCAATATTTATAGGCCCCTATTATACACGAGGTGTAAAGCAATTCAGTCGATCTATAGCTTGTAAACAAACACGTAGGTTTCACATAAAACACCATGATGAACGCCGTCCGGCTGTCTCGCGATATTTGCATCAAAACCGACTTGGCACGTTACGACTACGAGTAGTTATTTTGCATTCAATGGCTAAAATAGTTTTAAGACAGGCTGGTGGTATTGTTTTAGTTTTTTAATAATCCTAAAAGATACAAAAAATATTTAAAACTTTTTAGTAAACCAATAAACTTCTTGTTCTAATACCGATTAGAACTATTTTAACTAAAGACAAAGCTTTTCGAAAATATAAAATCTTTTCTATCGATAAGCATCACAGAAATATGATTATTATGCCAATGAAAGTACATCATCTATATCTAACTTCCCTGTGAAAGAACTGAAAATGCAAAAATATTTATTAAAATCGCGTTTTGAGCAGTCTTCCATTTTTAGAAAATTATAATAAGGTATAATATGAGAAAAAAAATGGTAATAATATGCATTGCAATCCGATTTTCACTTTCCGTGACAATAAGCCCACTCACTCACCGTCTTTATAATTCAAAATTAGAACACCCTCGTGCGTATCCACCATTCTTCCATATAATCTTAATTCGGTTCCACCGTTTCCGTAATCAACAGCAGTAGCAGGCGCCCCTGGTGGAGATTTGCACAACAATAGGTGAATTTGAATCACCTCTAATGCGGGCCTGTCATGTTCCTAAGAAAAGACTCGCCTGAAAGCTAAATCATATTAAAAAGATGGTTACGGTGGAAATGCTATAGAAATCTGCGTAATTCCAAACCAGCGGCCAGGTTTTAATGAAATAAAGATTATCTCATCAGATAGACAGTGCTAAATCGCTTCTTATTAATAATTATCACCACAAATTATGCACAGGAGACTTTTATCAAAAATATAAATCGACCAAAATCGATAACACTTCTCAGAAAATAATAACAAATTCTATTGAGCGAATCCATACAATACAGCTTAACAATTCATCGATTAAAACGGTCATTATTTTTTGTTGTAATTTCACACCAATTGTATTGATATTTAGCGGCCCCGTGAAATCTCAAACGTCATCAAATACATCTAAATCTACCATTGTGTCAAATGTTGACAAAAAATTTTAAGACGCCATATGGCTGGCGGGTCTGGTGACAAAGCGTGTCGGATTAAGTCGACTAAACTTTAGTTACCAGATTGAATTTGACGCTGGATTACAAGGGGCCAAGCGCATATGTACGTACAATTCAGAAACTATTTGTAACTAATTGATAGACGGCTTGTGTGCATTGGACGGAGCACGCGAAATAAACGCTGAATACTGGCAGGCTTCCAACGTATTCAAAAAATTGTGAGAACGCTGCCAAAAGTTTTCACTGAAAAGACATGGAGGAAAATAAAGGTGTTTATGTGACGGTTTATATGACAAGTAATAAAGAAATGAATAGCGTACTGGTATAATGATAAAATTATTGTATAAATAAAATGGAAGTAAGAACATTCAAGGTTACAAACGCTAATCTATGAATAAGAAAAATAAAAAACATTTTTGCGTATTTAAAAGAAATGTTTAAAAACACAGAAAAGCGTCACCGCGTAAAGAAATTAAAAATAATTTATGACATCACTCTAGAACGACGTTTAAATATTCAAAAATGGAACTGAAATATAATTTCTCATTTTAACAAGAGCTTAATTTATTTAAGTTGAAGCGAATTTTATGTAGCAGAATTGTCTCCCGCCGCGCCACAATAAATAACCAGCAATTATATTACACTTGAGTACAATAGTCAGGACCTGAGGGGGCGTGAACAATACATCGTATGTTCATGGCGGATACACTATAAGGGCATCATTCGTACATTAAAATCATTACAAATCGGCATTGGATGGGCGCGAATCACATTAAAACAAACAAAGGCGGACTATTTCAAGTACATCGAGTTAGGAGCACAGTTTATTGAGTTAACACGAAATTATGTGCCTCTTGTTGGCTAAAACAAATTGATGTTGGCTGTGTGCTGCCGGCTGCCGTATCGAGATGAACATTCAATAGCCTCGTACCGAAACGTAATTAAGTTTGTCGTAATTTAAATCATGGTGAAGTAATCATGTAATAAAATTTGTACTCGCTTTTGTTTATACAGGCAACAAACAGAGAACGTTTCTAAACACAATAAAATTTAATTGTGATTTATTTTTTTAGAACACGTCATTGTCAGTTACTAAAAGAGAAATCTAATTTTATTTCGTAATTAAATAAAAAGCGAGATGCGTTTAAATCGAATACGAATCCATTTAACAACATTTAATAAAGTCAATAAGTACCTACCCTTAATTCAAAACGTTTGACAATAAATCAAGCAACTTTTAAGAAATAAGTTCCTACGCTCCACTTCCAACCGCTCTATTCCTTTTCTCCGAAATGTATATTTGTTCTCCTACTCTAGATCTTAATAGCTGGTCTAAATAGCTCGCACCGTTGTGGTGGAGGGAAGCCGCGTGGCCAACGCAACGAGTCGCGGCGGGGGCACGCGCGGTCTACGACTTATCGCGAAACAGTACCCATGAATGTACGGACAGTTCCATTGGCATACGACAAGCTATTATAATTATTATGACTCTGGTAAGCATGACAAGCTATTTTTGTCTGGAGCACGCTTTATATTCCAGATTTGCGTCGGACTTCCGAGCGTTCAAGGTCACGTCCGCGACTTATTACTGTTAATTGGCAGGCGTAGATGTCATCCCCGTCCGTGAATCGCGTCTGATAGTTTGTTTCTGCGTTATTCCGTGCTTAAATAACGTTGTAACAATGGACATCGTGTTACAGTTGTTCGACAATAGCGCTCGTTACAGCACCTTAGTCCAGATTTACGGTCGCGAGCCCAGCAGTAGGAACAATGCCGGTTGTTATCGCGAGCTCGAATAGTGAAAATATTTAGTTTATTTTTTTGTAGCACGCCCACGTCCAACGAGCTCGGAGGTTTACGTAGAAATGAATATGGCGTGCGTGTTTTGTTTTTTTTTTTAATGGAGTATTGAATACGGTTTTAAAAATGTTTGTAAGCTTTATGAGTAATTTAACTTTATGCACTCATATTGCACGCTACATAGCTGAGAAATGAGCTTCTAAAAGTATATTTGATTTATTTTTGTAAAACTCAACTTACATAGGTATAAGACATTTTCGATCAAAAATCAACCAACAATGATAAGTACCTACTACATTTGAAGTCAGTTTTATTAAACTTTTATAAAAATAATTATTAATTTCTTATTTAATTATGTCAAATTCAAACCATTAAAGAAGTCAATATTATGTCAATCAGAACATCACAAAGTATTTGAAACACTGTCAAAATCGGATTAACTATAAACCGATATAAGCCTGTATTATATTTTATTTTCTACTAAACAATGCTTATAAATCATCCCTTATATTTAACAGTACGAAATTTTGCGGTCGCCTGTACACAATACAACGTATCATATATTGGTTAAAATTTAATCAAATTTTGTGCGCTTCCTGTTTCAATTTGAATATAAATGAGTGGATAACAAGGTTTGCGCACATTAATTAATATGGCGACATTCGATACTGCCTAACGTATGGCAAAATCCGATTTATAAATTACGAAACCGTGTTTTAGAATTAGGGTGATGTAACGAGGCCTTATCTAAGTGAATATTTTCCGCTATCATTTATGTTTATGGCGTGGTGTATATTTTTAATTAACATCGAATATCCGAGTACGAATTTGAATTTCGAACTATGAATAAGTAACATTTTGTGCTCGACTATTTAGTTTTGAATAAGCCGTTCTATTTTTAAACGGTTTTAATAAGCTACACTTCGTATATTTGTTTGTTTGATTCAAATCTAGCGACAGATTTTTCACTACTTCTGCTTAACCGGTTCTTCTGAAACTTCACACACAAATTCAATTCCCATGACAATACAACATTATAATTTTAACCTTCAATCCTCAAATCCTGCAGCACAGGAGTCATCGTCATCATCTCCCTGCCCTTATCCCACACTAGGTGTGGTCAGCACAACACGTATTCCTCTTCCATTCTCCTCTATCAACCGTCATCTCAGTACTCACTCCTTTTTTACCCATAACACCCTTCACACAATCCATCCATCTTTTCTTTGGCCTACCTCTATTTGTATATCCATCCACATTCATATTTAATACTCTTCTAGAATTATGAATTTCTTCCCTTCTTCTTCTTCTTTCTGCCCGTATCCCACACTAGGTGAGGTCGGCACAACATGTATTTCATAAATCCATGTTGTTAGAGGTTTTGGCTTATTGTTTTATGACCGGCCGCCTGCTGACGTCAACCCTCCTTGGGAATACTCGTTGCGCCGTCGCGCGGGTGATCCAATGTGCTTGCTGATATTATGCACTGGGTCCCAAAATGATATGCTTGTCAGTCTTATTGTCGACAACTAAGCAGGCTGTGTTCTTCTTGGTGGAGTATATTTGCAGTTCCACGACCCACTCATTCAGTTTTGCTAGGGACTTTGGTTCTGACACATCGTAAACTAATATAGCACCGTGAGCATTTTTGTAAAATTTTGATGTCAGTGTTCTGTATCGCTCCTGACCCACTGTATCCCAAATACCAAGCTTGACTTTACCACCGTTCACGTCCATGACTACATTTGTAGTCTACTCCGATTGTAGCTGAGAATGATGGATTGTAGTCTCCCGTTGTGAACGGTAGGATTTACCCACACCGTACTCACCGATAAAATAATTCACAAATTATATCAATGTAATAAAGCGAAAAATAAATTTTATAAAATATCATAATGATAAAATTAAAAAAAACTAAACTAACTAAATGACTTTCTTCCCTCCGCATAACATATTCATACCACGCTAACCTATTACTCCTCAACTTTTAAGTCACTGGAGTAACTTCTGGAGTACTGCACGATAAAACCGTTAAACTTAAAAGTTTTTTTAAGGAATTAGTTATTACCGATGGGTTTCGTTAGGAATTTGAGAATAACATAGGTATAACACCATGCTCAGATGTCAGACGTTTTTCTTCTAACGTTGTATAACAAAGATGTCACGGAACAAAGTAACAGACAGAGGCAAAGGTCGTACAACGTGGGAGTACCTTTGTACGAGTTTTATGACTAAGATTTTTGAGTAGGTAATAATCTTCTATTAGGTCACTTAGGAGGTCTTCGTTACACACATTACAACAACCTTGCCACCATATTCCGCATTTATACTAAGATAAAAAACACATAAAACATGTATGTATTCCCCGAAGGGTTGGCAGAGGCGTTTAGTAACACCCTCATTTTGTCATTATGTTTAAGTCCCGTGTAATAGGGGGCGAGCCTATTGCCATCAACCGGACACAAATCCAAACTCCGGGCTGCTACTGAGGAATTCCACACGGAAAAACTCAATAGCACTTTGCCCGACCTGGGGACCGAACCCAAGACCTAAAGATCTGCAGTCGCGCTTGCCACCACTAGACCAACGAGGCAGTTATACTAAGACAATATCATGAAATAAAATAAAACTGGTAAGATTTTTAAGAAATAAATACAACCAACTCTCTTATTAAATGGTTCCTTTTATTTCCCACCACCTCATACGACATTCTCACCCTGCACCATTAAAAGCCCACATAGACAGCCCAAAGGTATGTCAAAACCACGTGTCGGGGTCACCGACCTATGCTAAGTACTTCCTAAGTGAGCAATGAGCAGGCAATTACTTTAATCACCTTGCACGTCTGTTGCTGCCTAGATAATACTAAGCTGCGGTGTATTACGACTGCCGAGATTAAAAGAAGTTTAGAATCGCTTTATTATCGCTAAAAAGAAATGAAACCTCGTGGTTTAGTGTGATAGCAAGCGATTTAATATCCGTCCCTCCAAATCGCAATGTGTTTCTATGTAGAATGTAACATCCATTTGGAACTTATGATTTTGATTTAGTATCAAGACTGTTCTACCAGCCTTTTCCCAACTACGTTGGGGTCAGCTTCCAGTCTAACCAGATGCGGCTGAATACCAGTATTTTACACGGAGCGATTGCCATCAGTCCTCCGCAACCCAGTAACTGGGCAATGCCGATATCCTAAAGTTAGACCGGATTTAGTATCCAGACTATGAGTCCAAATTCTGTCCCATCAGTGGTAAATCAACTGCTAGGACTAACATGAAAAACGAATTTTATCTTTTAAGGTAATCTGTGCTGTGTTATGGGGCAACTTGGGAGAGATGCCTTGACTAGCAGCGGACTGCGACAGCCTAAGTGGATTGATTAGCATACGCGATGACCTCCAGCCACCCTTATGTGTGGCCTGCGGTGGGTTAGGGGGACCCGCCGCCTGACTAGCAACAGGCCAGAGAAGACGGCGCGCAGTGTTCCGTGCGTGCTTCTCATGAGGATGTAGGGCAAGGCCCCACAGAGGAGAGGTCCGTCAAAGGTTGGTGGACCGGGACCTACCGTGGTTGCGGTGCATGCTTTTGCGAATCCCGCGACTCTGGCCGAACGGTCAAGAGGAGGAACACCGTTGGTTTTTAGCTGGTAAGAGTCCGGCAGATCCCCTCGCCTTCCCTGGGCGAGGGACATCCATGAGGATTTTCCAACGATAAAAAAGGTGGATTGATTAAAACTAAAATTGACTAAAACCTATTAACATTAAACAAACAAATTGCTTCCATCCCGAAACCTTAAGCCCCAATGCATTCAGCTCAACCTACTAATTTTATTTACTATGTACTTGCATACTAAAACTCTATATTATTATCGTTTTATTCTCGTACAGCCTACATACCACCTCCTCCCACGTTCGCCATTGTCCCAGCACTGAAAGAACTATTTGTCCCGAGCCGATTCTCTTGTCTACCCTCCACACATACATAAGTTATTAGCAGAGCCTTACTTACTCGTGTGTCCTGGCCTTATGCTATTGTTTCACGTTGTCTACTTAACGCTTAAAAGAGTCATTATTTGGTTGATGGCTTTAAATCATGTTTTGAGTACTTTTGTGAGAAACAAAGGGTTATGAAGTTACTCGTTAAGGCTGCGAAAGTACTTACTAAGTCAGTAAGTACAGTCAGAAAACGTGTAGGTATACTATTGTTGATAAATGATTTTTATTTCTGTAAATAAATCTGTTACAGACACTTTTTACAAGTCAATGCAATGACTTTTTTTAAAAAACTAGTTGGCACTGGCTTATCTGACTAGGTCTGAGAAGAAAAGCCGATACTAACTCAGAGTTCAAGGAAGTCCAGACATCGTGGTATAAGAACTATGTAAGTGTTACAATATAGGGCAACGTGTGGAATGGCCATACTATAAGTACCATCGAAAAACTAGCAAATATGCATGTATTTACCGACACGACAGAAGTAGAATGAGAAGATGCACGGCATGAACGAGTAGGTGTACGGGTGTACCTCACACATTTTAAGAAATGGAGGTCAAATAGGCACAAGTAGGTAAACTAATGAGTTTTCCATTTACTGAATTGGGACAATGACGTACTTTTGCGTGTAAGTTACGACTATTAACATTAGCACTAATTACTTAATGAGCTACTTAACTAATATCCAGGTTTTTCTAAAATACATAATTCATAAGCTATCGATCTACCATTAGATACATTTTTGAAGCTTTTGAAAAATTCCCGTCTCTGTTGAAAACTTAAACATCGATTCAGGGTGTCTAATATCCTTTGTTATTTTGCAAATGCAGAATTCCGAATGGCATGTTACGTAGAAAAAAAGCTTGTAAAAAAGACTACACTTCCTTACCTTATTTTGTAAAATATCCGTATGAGATATATCCGTAATATCCGTATCCGTTATCCGTATCCCTAACATGTAGAGCCTTATTTTATGTTACATCCTGTATTTAACCGTGTTTCAAGCAATAAATTATTTATTATTATACTCCTTTATTAATTTATATACATACTTACATGATAATATTTTTTAATATTTCTTTATAAAAGCCATAAAAAAAAGGAGCCCATCAGCATCGCTGGTCAGGGCCTCAGAGAGAGGAACATCCTAACAATACGCGCCGTGCCCAGAAGTACCGCTTTGTGCATCAGGACCTTGACCCAGCCGCCCAGCGAGAGCCTTATCACATGTTGGTCGAGGCTCTTGGCTATAAGCTTTAAAGCATTAATTTCTTTATCATTCTCGGCTTTCACAAGATTCTCGTCATGCGGGACAGTGCTATCAACAATCATTGCGCGACACGGCGCTCTGATCGATCTATCACCACTATAACATGTTGATTGGCAACAATAGTCCTGTCGGTAATGATAGATCGATTCTAGTGCAATGTGACATGACCATTCTCGAGAACAGGGTTGGGCACATACTTGTAGTATGGTACTTCTGTGTCCACAAGGTTGTAATTCAGAGCAAGTTGCTGGTGGAGATTCCTAGCCACAAGGAGATTTATTATGATTTATACAAAATTAAAGTGATTTCTTGGTTGTCCAATCACATCACAACCTCACAAAGTACTTATTATATTTTCCTTTTATTCATCTAAACATTACAAGACCCCTCCACTTGTCAAAGCTCACTAATAAATTCTACTCAATTTATCAACCCTTTATATTTCCAGGGAAGCTTCCTACGCCTCATTAAAAAGAAAAATCATGTCTCATTACTAGATATTTGTAACGACAGAACAATAGGAATAATTCTAATAAAAATTCTGCCTTTGTCTGCATATCGGTTGGTAATCGATCTTGCGTTCATTCGGCGATGTTCGCGATTCGCTGAATAACTTTCAGAATATCCGATGTTTTACTGTGTATTGGGTTTAAGATTTTATTGTAGTGAACGTTTTGAATATTTCCCGGTAGATTTTTTTAAATACAAATTATTTTTCTTTGACAGCAGTGATAGCCTAGTGGTGCGACTGTCGGACTGCCAAGTCATAGGTCTCGAGTTCGAACCCAAGGCACGCACCTCTGAGTTTTCGGATTCATGTGCATATTGTACCTATGCTTAAAAATGGTGAAGGAAAATATCGTGAGGAAACCGGCATACCTAAGAGAGCGGCCTAAACTCTGACATCAGGTTAGTCACTAACCACACGAAAAGAAAAAGAAGATTTCTCTTTTCATGTTGGTAAACAAGCCGACGCCGCCTCGCGTGGCCCTCCTGGTGGTAAGTCGTTACCGCCACTCATTATAAAACTACAACACCAAGAGGATTGCTGATGTGCTGCTAACATAGAGACAAAGTTGAAAAATCTCATGTGCTTTTAATTTCACCGACACCCATGACCCTTCGAACCGAAACACAGCATTGGTGCTTGGCGGCAGAAATATATGTGGTAGTACTTTTTCGAACTAAAGGCTGATTTACACGAGGATAGTTTCTCGAAGCAAGACTCATTCTGCCTTTGTCTTTCCCTACAACAAAAACAGAGATGGCATGAGACTTGCTTCAAGAAACTTGCTCCGTGTAAATGAGCCTTAACTCTTTCACAAAGAGCTCTTACTATTACTAAAATGCAGTTATGCTATGGTAATAGATTACGGATGTTCCTATGTCTATAGGATGTACTAACGAACGTTTTATCGTACGTATTATTCAAGTTTATATCCGCAAGCGATGAGTCAGGTTGAAACAATAGAGTTTTAGGAATAACTTAGTGCCCATTCACACTAGTGTCAGTTTAAAGAACACTACAGTGCGGCCAGGGAGAGAATGCGTTCCTGATATGTCGGTTTTCATATTATAATGTCAACCTACAATAAACTAAAATAGTTTAACGCTGGTGCCAGGGGTCGTATTATGACTTGTTAAAACCATCACTGTTCCGGTGAGAGAAAGAGACGCGGCTATGCAGGTGGTAAAGCGCCGTCACATTCTCACAACGGAACATTTATGGTTTTAACACATCATAATACGCCACATATTCTCATACATATATACATATTCTCTCGACGGCCGTACTGTTATCATCCTCCTGCCCTTATCCCAAGTTATTTGTGGTCGGCGCAGTATATCTTCTTCTTCCATACATCTCTATTAGCCGTCATCTCAGTAGTCACCCCCTTTCTAGCGATATCATCTTTCACACTATCCATCCATCGTTTTTTTGGTCTTCCTCAACTCTTATAACCATCCACATTCATACTCAAAACTTTCCTCTGGACATGTTCCTCGTTCCTCCGCATCACATGCCCACAACCGATTTCCACACAACTTCTCAGTCACCGGCGCCACTTTCAGGCTTCCTCTCACATACTCATTCCTATTCTATCTATTCGTACAGTAAACTACATAATATATTTTAGTTTTTATTGTAGGTTGACTATTATAATATGAAACACGATCTGTCAGGAACGTATTCTCTCAGCGGCGGCACTAGGTAACTGCTTTTTCACTTTAGTTAATAACAATGGCACCGTTCGTTTCGTTTCCATAGATTATTTATCCGGTCTTTTTCATCAATAATACTAATATTACTTACTATTTCTAATGTAGCGGACACACCTAGCCAACGAACGGGGCTCGATACCACTAAAAACCGAATGAAACCGAATTCGTTCCATACTATTAGGTCAAAAACTCAAAATCATATGACGAACCTTCGTTGGCTAGGTGTGTACATTGTATTCAACATTTTTTTTAATTCATTAAATAATTTTTTGAAGGAAGTGTCGAAGTTAATTAAGAACTTCATAGCGATGTGTAAACCCATACTTTTTCAGATGTTCTGCCTAGCTTTTCCCCAACTATGTTGGGATCAACTTCCAGTCTAATGCGGCTGAATACCAGTATTTTACGCGGGCCGACAGCCATCAGACCTCCACAACCTAGTTACTAGGCAATGCCGATATCCTAAGGTTAGACTGATTGTCAAACTTTCAGGCTTCTGACTTGCCATAACGATTGTCACAGGTATTCGTATGACACCCGGTACCGGCTGTTTAACATGCTCTCCGAGGCACGGAGAGGTCTCGATGTGTAACGAACAGTCATCCATCCGCGGACTGACCGCGGCAAGCGCAGGTTAACCTCGCAAATCGTAAGATCCACGTGGTTGGTAATTAGCCACGAGCCCCTCCCATACTTTTAAGATAATATCCCCAATATCGCTCTCATAGCGGAACCACAGATATTCGCTACAAATATCCTACTAGAAATTCACGTCACGCGCGAGTATCGAGCGACCTACTACGGACGAGATAAGCCCGTCTTCTGCTATCTCTTATCACGTCTAGCCAGAGTCACGCTCTATGGATACCAACGTGAAGAGATTATGTATTAACACGTCATGTGGGTATGTTCTGGCTTCCGATTTAGACAATAACTTAATATAGTAACCACATGATTAGTAGGTACCTGATGTAAGCATGAAGGCCGTCTTTTCATTAAGATAGTGCACTACTAACAGATCATTAATTCAACAGAATACGTACATAAAATGACCGAATTATGCAGAAATGATCTAGGCTGTACCTACTTAATCTTTTTCAAAATATCGAGTGCCTGCGGTAGATATTCATCAATCATAACATAAAAACTGTCATGCTAAAGTATTTCTGGATACAATTACTCGTATTATTTTAAACAGTTTGGATAAACCTCATCTATGTTTTTGTAATTCTGTGGGTTGCCATTTCTTTATAAGACGCTCCAAGAATAGAATAGAATAGAATATAATTTTATTTGCATATATTGTAGGTACATAAAAAAATAGTTGTTAAAGATAAACATAGTGATCCTTGTACAATCTACCTTAAATTAGGCATGCAAAAATTACAATAATAAGGGCGTGAATCTATAATTACATATCTTTTATCTTTAAATTATCAATTTATATCTACATCTGTGAACATTATTTATTTGAATTAGCTAATTACCTATATGTCAGAATATATTATAATATAAAATGACAATGACATGAAATGTCAAAATGTGAAAAACCAAATGACATCTTCTCCTTTATATGTACATATAGCAAAAACACGTTGACGACAATATAGAGATAGGTACTAAATTGTTTTCCCCTCCGTGGTTTACATCAAAATTCAACATACTCAATCTATCATTTAAAAGCACAAAACTGTACGCTTTGTAAACACAAAACAATCTTACCACAGTTTTAGAAAACAATTTACTTAACACCAAACCGCAAATTATCATTTAGAATACCAAATAATTACATTTGCGTACAAAATTTGTTTAAAATTAATAATAAAGCAACAACTTTTAAGCAAAAAGCAAAGTTTTCAGCGCTGATTACAGTATTACAGCTGTCTAATACATCTCGATACGTCATGGCGGCGCTGCTTACAGCGGCAAATGTCAAATTCAGTACATTTAAATTTAGTTCTCTTTTTCGCCGCGTGTCAAGCCATTCTGGGCCTTGTAGGTACACTTAAGTTGTACCGCTGATAACCCAACGCGGAATTTAATTATTATTTTACAGTAATTCGCACCCCTACTTTGTTAATTTCCCTTAATTTTCTGCGGGTGTGTTTGTTTTACCGAAAGTGAGGTAATTGCGCTCGGCTGGAAGCGCAGACGTTGATTAATTACATTTGCTCTGTTTATATCATAAAAACGGTTCAGTGAACACCTTGATAGGCTTGCGTTGCCAAATCTGAGAGCAAGGAATAAGGAATGAGCCTGATACGCAAGTTAAGTCGTGCGAAAGATGGCAGAGATCCAACGCCGAGGGAAATGATAGACATGAAATTGTAATAAAATTTCTGCTACTTAGAAGCTTTTTTTAGTTAATAAAGTAAAGAAACGACGGTGAATTATCTTTAGAAATATAATTCAGCCATTGTTATTACCAAAATTAAAACGCGGTACTTACCCATTTTCTTTGCCTTGTAAAAGTAAACCATTTTTTTATTCGTTAAAATCATAACAAGCCGTTGTTTTTACTGAAGACAATATTCTAAAAATA
The DNA here is from genome assembly GCA_910594945.2 of Amphipyra berbera. Classification (NCBI taxonomy): domain Eukaryota; kingdom Metazoa; phylum Arthropoda; class Insecta; order Lepidoptera; family Noctuidae; genus Amphipyra; species Amphipyra berbera. The sequence goes on along the minus strand of OU343122.1, from coordinate 6,726,229 downwards.
TTCGAGCCATTACATTCTTCGTTCGTGTCGATTGAACGAACAATTTAAATTTCATGTATACCTACGCGATTCATTCATTACATTTATATTCAGAAAAAATTGGAACAGGAAATCGTTACAAATCTAATAAAACCATTGTCCTACCTGTAATGTAATCTCTCGCAGCTCATATTCACATATCGCTACGTCGGTACAGTCAGCCGCATAATTCGACGAATAATATGGAATATATCTAAAAAAGACTCATCTTTGAAGAATTCTATATTGTTTCATAATTTGTTACAAAAATTATAGCAAGTTTTAATTTATAAAATACTGAAAGATCACTTACTTTTGATGTTGACTGTACACGTACATACCTACACTACGTACTCATATTATTTGAGCACGTGAACACATGTACAAAAAGGGCTAAAGAAAATGAAGTGTCGGCTTATAGAAGAAGCCTTCAAAGGATCACAGGATTCCATCCAGGGGAAATTGTGAAGGTTTAAGACATATCATGGGTTTTATTTCAACTTCGCCGAATCAATATGGCATGTGTAAGGTGAAAAGGTTTTATTTATTTTGTATTCGAGTCTTTAAGGATATTTTAAATTTTGAAGCAGTAAATTAGTAGAAATTCGGTAGTTACATATAGGAAAGTTGTGTGTTCTAAAGATTTTTATAAAGTCCTCCTTTGTTACATAACATCACGCCTGTATTCTCCGAAGGGTTGGGCAGAGGTGTATAGTAACACCCTCATTTCGCCGTTATGTTTAAATCCCATATACCTAATAGGCGGCGAGCCTATTGCCATCAACCGGGCATAAATCCAAACTCCGAGCTGCTAATGTGGAATTCCACTTGGGAAAAACCCAATAACAGTTTGCCCGAACTGAGGATCGAACCCTCACGATCAGCAGTCGCACTTGTCACCACTGGACCAACGAGGCAGTTCCTACTTTGTTTTTAAACTACATCCAATAAGAATTAATATGTAGGTATATGTATGTACTCCTAATAAGTTTTGTAGGCAATTGACTGACACACTGCATATTAATTACTAGCTTTTGCCCGCAGCTTCGCTTGTGTGAAAAAAGTGACATTTTAAAATCCAAAACGTCCGTCTTTTATCACTCCCAGCGGTTTAGGCTGTGCGTTGCTAGATTAGTCAGCCAGTCGGTCAGTTTCTCCCCATGCTTCTTACTTCAAAAGTACCAGATTTCTCATACAAACTTTCAACACTTATTTCACCCCTTTAAGGGTTGAATTTCCAAAAATGCTGAAACAAGTGTACGTTTATTTCTAACCAAAAAACTTTATATTTAATTTCAAGCTTCTTACTTCAAAAATGACGGACTTACATACAAACTTAAAAACCTTATTTCACCCCCTTAGGGGTTGAATTTCGAGAAATCCCTTCTTAGTGGATGTTCACGTCACAAAATGAACCTACTGTCAAAATTTCAAGTTTCTAACCCCAGCCGTTTAGGCTGTGCGTTGATAGATCAGTCAGTCAGTCAGTCAGCTTCTCCTTTTATATATTAATTATAAGTAATTAACTCCACCATTGACTAAGAGATACGAATATCAAACATTATACCTATTAACTCCACTCTACAAATATTTCCAAACACACGTTAGAACAGTTCAGCTTAATGAACCGCTAAAAGATGCAACCAATCTTGGCCGAGTTTCATCGAACGACGCGCCATGACAGCCCGATGGACCAAAACGAATGTGACAACAACCGACTAGCTCTCATCACAAAATGGAGAAAAAGTATTTTTCTCAGTAGAAACGCCAATCCGGGAATATTGAAACCGTTAGGTATATGTATAACGTCTATTATAAACATGCACGTTTTAAAATGCTCTTGTTGTTTTTATCGAGATTGGCTTCGAGTATATTTTAATCCTAGAAAAGTATAAATTTGTTCTAATAAAGATATTTTTATAGTTTTGTTTTGGTTGACAATAATTTGATAATTATGTACCTATGTTTTGATTTCTTAATTTTTTTCCTGAAAAGGTACGTACTTCAGCAACATGAGGTCTCTTAAAAAAACCAATTATTTATTTAAGTAAGTACTTCAAAATCTCAAAATACTGCTTTCGTAAGCCCTTTCTTAAACTTCTCAATTAAACGTACAATTTCTAATTTAAAATTAAAGTCCAAAGTTACCTACTAAGCAAAAATATAATCTGCGTTAAATCCCGAAAATTAAGAGATCCGGAATTGAAAACAATCAAATTGATTATCCGGAGACGTCGCCGGAGAATCGGAGCGAAGTTCAGATATTCATAATCTTAACGAATTTTCGTAGACTTATGGGCCACTGGGAATTCATTATGTAAAGTAGGAGGGATGCAGGGTTTCACAATGCTCACCCAATGAAAGGAAAATGAAGTGTCACCTCTTCGGGTAAACAGGGGTGAATGTGACCGGTAACACGCCACACGTTGGGGGTCGAGTTAAACCGCAAGCGTGGATTTTTTTTCGCAACATTGGACGCTGTAGTGTTTTTTGAATGGTAATGTGATCGTGTTCTGTTTTAAATATCGGATCGAATAGTTTTTGAGAAGCGGACTGTGAATTGATAGTTTTTTTAAAATCCATAATGAGGCGATTGTATTTTTTGCTAAGGTACCTAATGAAATAAGATAAATAGTGACATATCAATGTCCAATTAAAAAAATAAGTTGTCGCTGTAATCAACAACAATTATTTAATTATAAATAAAAATTAAAGCTAATGTATCATTTGTACCAATTAATCGTCGACCACAAAATAAGAAATAACAACCGGCAACCCGAATCAAAACATTTTAATTTAATATTTTCACTCGACGACTGAAACATCAATTAATTAAATCGGTCCCCATCATCAAACTCATTACCAACACTTTTAATCTCGCTAACGAACCTCATGACACATCGACACCAGAGAATTTTCATTAATAAATCTCACAATTTCATAGATGAGCAAATAAATTGATTAAAAGTGAGAATGATTGATTGCGTGTCCCACTCGCACCTGACATGAGCGATTTTACTACAAGCGATCAATCATTGACGACAGGTCAGTCACTCACCGAGCACTGAGCTTACGCTGCAACCATTAATGACATGATAGTATAATGAGTTAAAATTATAACGACATGTGTAATACAGCAGGTAATCATTATACGATAATGACGTCAGAATTTTAATGAAATCAATACATTGTGGTACAAAACCCGTGCTTGGAATTATAAAAGTCATTTGCAAGTGTTGTGTTCCTTTTTGTTTTACGACTGAGAAATTAATGCGTTTAATTTTAAATTAACATGGAATGTACACACATTAATAGTGTTGAGGCAGCTTATTGATATTCATAACTGGACATTTAATAACTATTAATAATTAAGAACACGTCATTTTACAAGTTGTTTTAATAAGTACAAGACACAACTTATGGGTTCCAATTTGAATTTGTTATTTCTAACTACAAGTTGGTAATAAAATTAAATACTAAGTGTTAATAACTGTCTTAAAAGCAATTATTATGTAAAATTACGATGGTACAAATCAGAATTTGAAAACGTATATTACAGGATAGAACTTAAAGCAAACTAGTTAAAAGTTCCGTCCTCAGTTATTATTCTAGCATAATAATTCTTCAAAAATAAGTTCAAGAACAAGTCATTAGGGCCCATACTTATTAATAAACAGCTGTCATTTGAGAGAGGGACCTCTTTAGTGAACTTTTGACATGAATTGAAAGGTATTGAAAAAACTTGTCAAATACATATATGGAATTCTACTTTATGGTAGATGCTGCTGGAAGATCTCTAAAATAAGAACTGTTTATTAATACGGGCCTAACATTATTTGAAAACTCGTAGTAACTCTTGATTACACAAACAACACTAATGATCATCGTTAAAGCATTTTTTCGCGTCATGTAAATGAATATGATGGGTGCCATCAATCACCGTTTCCGTGGACAGATTAAATAATTCCGCTTTTACTCGCCCTCCTTCAGAATTCCCTCACTAAGGTTTGCAACAAACGAACAGTTTTTAGCTACTGAAACTGGCATTTTAGAACTCTAAAAGCAAGCAACAAAACAATTCTCAGTTGAATTTTATTCTTATAGGTAGGTAGTTGTTTTTCCATAAGAAGGGTCGAAGCTATGCAACTGCTGACTTGTAGTTCCAAATACGAATATTAAAAACTGGTTAACTTATGAAAACTGATATCGTTACTATCAGATATTGTAACTGTACATTAAGAAACTGCTCGTGTGTATCGGGCCTTAACATCAAAAAGGTAAATTTTACACTGTTCCGTTTTCCCCCGCTTTCCTCGTTGTTTTTCTTTCACGGTTCGTTTAACTTGGCAAATATTTAAAATATTTGTAAGTATAAAGTGGAGGTAGAAAAAGTAAAATTTAAGTTGATGTAGTGTTAGTAACTTATTAAGTAACTTTATTGCTTAAGTATAATAATATCTTTTGAATAAGGGCCGATTTTTCAATCGTCAGAAAACTTTTATGTAATACCAGGTTCACACGATTCGATTCTAGTTGATCAACTGCCAAATCGCATGCGATTTGAACCGTGTGAACAGACTTTCAGTCAAATTGAATCAATTTGGAGGAACAAAACGTTTCAACTTTTGTTGATCAACTAAAATCGAACCGTGTGAACCCGCTATAAGGAATAAATATGACAGTTTAACAGATTTTGTAGAGAAAATATGACAGACCGCCATATTTATTACTCAGATAAAAGAGTGATCTGACGATTTAAAAATTGCCCCTAAATTAATTATTCTCTGTTCGATCATCTGTTATGTCTTTTTTGCCAAGAAAGTTTCATAAAAAGTTATTTTTTTATATTACCGTTTTAATTTTGCTCGATGTAGATAATATAAAAGAAAAAACGTAAAGAAATACCAAGGCGTTCCCATTTACGCAAGTGTTCATGCTTAAATACGCAAACATTTTTTCACAGTTCTGAATGAGAAATTCCAGACTACCTGCATTTGAGACAGCGCGGGTTAATTGTCACCGCGTTTTTCTCCAAAATTAGACCTTTCCAGAATATATTGCTGTATAAAAAAAGTCTGATTACTTTTTTTATTTAAGCCGTAGGTAATGTGCTAGAAATCTTGAAGATATAATGGACGCATACAAGGTTATTCGGAAAGGGGGTACTAAGCCGCGGGTCACATGATTGTTTTAAATTTTAAATAAAGCATTAATATTTCAAAATTCGATTAAAAAAATACATGCAAAGTGATTATTATTTTAGTCTTTTCAAAAATTCTTCATCCCTGCTTTAGTTACGAATTCAGAAAATGGAGCTTCTAATCCGTGACCCCAAATATGACCTAAACTGTAAACACAGCTGATCATCACTGAGGATAGACAGGATTTTGCGTATTTTTTACAGCTATTTCTCTTAAACAAATTAATTTTGGGGAAAATTGTAGAACAAGAGTTATCCATTATTATGGGTACTTTAACACCCTTTCGGCTTAGTACCCCCTTTCCAACTAACCTAGTACCTATATGACAATGCTGTTGTTCAAATATTTTATCAAGAATTTGATAAAGTGATAACAAACACACAAATTGATTTTCTTTGTACTGTAAGTATAACTTACTTCACTTTGCAAATACGGTCGCTTTGTGGCGTGGTACGGTTAGCCCTAGAGAAAGAAATAGGTCACTCTAACTCTCGTGAGCACTTAACATACTCGTGGATACGATCTTACAGGCTTTAAGCACAGTTTAAGGTTCACGTAGGCTTGTGTTAAATGTAGACTTTGTTCGTCAACGTCACTTGCGCCGACAGAAATGCTACTCTAGAATTTATTACTACTTATATTAATTTCGATGACATAATTAGATCTAGTGGTGGCAAACGCGACTGCTGATCGTGAGGTCCTGGGTTCGATCCCCAGGTTGGGCTAAGTGTTATTGGGTTTTTCCGTGTGAAATTCCTCAGTAGCAGCCCCGAGTTTAGATTTGTGCCCGGTTGATGGCAATAGGGTTGCCCCCTATTACATGGGACTTAAACATAACGGCGAAATGTGAGTGTTACTATACACCTCTGCCCAACCCTTCGGGGAATACAGGCGTGATGTTATGTTATGTAATTTACTCTGCTGTCGCGAGAAATCAAACTTTCGTTTTAATTAACAAAGTAGCCCAGTCCAGCCCAGACCTCGGGTCGCAAAAAAGGGCATTACCTTGCAAAAGGTCTGTCTGTTCTGATTTTTAGATAATTAAATATTAGGTCCTTACCTTACCTATGAAATGGGCGTTTTTTTCTCATAAATAGAGAACCTCCTCACTTCTATGATTTAAAATATTAATCAATTGCTTGATATTATATCGAATAATGACCATCATAGACAACTACCAATAGTAAAAAAACCTTATTATTTATAGTTTTCTAAACATAAAAAATAACTTAAAAATGCCTCCTCTTTTTGTTAGCAGAAATGAACACTTTTTGTTTTAACTTAGCCAAAACTGATTTTTGTCGCATAATCTAAGTGGCATACGTTATCTTAGTTTTTAAACATTAGTGCATAAAAGTTTTAAAACATCAGTGTTCATAGTTGTTAAATAAATTAAGAAAATGTTAGTATGAAAAATGCAATTTCTTTAAAATTCTCCATACAAAACGCTGATTTCATAGGTGGGGACCTAATATTATATTTAGGTGTTAGGCTCGCCCACTATTACATGGGACTTAAACATAACGGCGAAATAAGGGTGTTACTATACACCTCTGCCCAACCCTTCGGGAAATACACGAGTGAAGTTAAGTTATTTAGGTGTTCTTATGAAAATTTGATATAACACATGCAAAAATTAGAACTGGCGAACCTTTTGCTTGGTATAACTACCCGGCGACTGAAAGCAGCAAAAACTTACCTTCTTGTCGATTCCGTTGCACATTTTGACAGTACTAAACTAAGCGCAACTGTCACTTTCTTTTTCTATTGAAACAGAAAGAGACAAACACTCTCACTCTTATTACGAGACATGGATTAAGAAAAACCCCGGTTTTAAAATAGCCCCGTCTCTTTTTGTTATATGACGTTAGAAAATGACGGGTATATTATAAATCTGGGTTTACCTTAGTCTTGGTTTAAACCATCTTTTGTTATAAGAGCCTCTTAGTTTAGTTTAGTCATGTCAAAGTGCGCAACAGAATCGACACCATTGACCCTTGTCTGCTACTAGCGGCCCGTCCCGGCTTCACACAGGTGGACATTTTCCCGTTTTTGCAACATTTTTCATTTATGCTCCGCTCTTATTGGTCGTAGCGTGATGTTATATATCCTATAACCTTCCTCGATAAATGGACTATCCAACACAAAAATATTTTTTCAATTCCAACCAGCATTTTCTGAGATTAACGCCTTCAAACAAACGAACTCTTCAGCTTTATTAGTATAGATAAGAACTCTATGAACATCAATTTTATAGACTCAAACCGGCATTTATTTTATTTTTGATGGGTATAAATACGAAAGTCTCCGATTTTAATTAAAGATCGCTAGTTCTGATTGCTCTCTCCATCAACCTAACCGCGGTGGGGTGATTGTAAGATCTAGTCTCATGGGATGTGGGGAGTCACTGATTTTCACCAGCAGAGTCATGCACTCACAGATATTGTTTTAATGCACCCCGTTTGGGTTTTTAGCTCGTAAAAATATTTTTAGACTCGTATTTCCCACCAGAAAGATGTAGTTGGTATAAAAATAAAGGCAAATAATAATGGTTCCGAAAAGAAAATTAAATTGCAGCGAGCTGTGGTTAAGCTATAATAACTACCTAATCTGCATTAAAATAAGTTGCCAAAAAAAAACAGTATTGAACGAAAATATTAACCGTATTAAACAAAAAAAAACCAGAACTCATTCAAATTATGATCATCTTCTTCCTGCCATAAGGACCATACTAGGTGGGGTCGGCACAACATGTATTTCGTGAATCTGTGTTGTTAGAGGTTTTGGCTTAGGTATTGTTTTATGACCGGACGCCTGCCTGACATCAACCCTCCTTCGAAATTTAATTCAAATTATGATCATATGAAATAAAAAGTCTACTTCCAAATAATAAACTAAACTTCCGAATAAAATGTTGACTTTCCGAAAACACCATATCACCAAAAAAAACATTTTTAAGGTATCCGGTCATTTCATATTTTCAGTTTGGCAAGTAATAACTGGAAAAATATGTTGTCAATGATAAGTCATAATTATTGAATTTCGAAACAAGAACATTACAGTAGGTGAATCACGAGACCTCTTTAACATAAACATAACATCACGCCTATATTACCCGAAGGGTTGGGCAGTGGTGTATAGTAACACTCTCAATTCGCCGTTATGTTTAAGTCCCATGTAATAGAGGGCGAGCCTATTACCATCAACCGGGTACAAAACCAAACCCTGAGGAATTCCACACGGAAAAACCCAATAACACTTTTTTTTGCAAAATACAAAATAATGTTCAATCTACATAACAATTGGACGTAGTTAAGCGAAAAAGATCCAAACCCACAAAATTATCGAAAATGAGTTATTTATATCAAAATACTCCTTAAAGTTCTTAAGCCAAACTACACAAACATAATAACATTTTTACGGGTAAAAATGTAAAATAGTAAGTAGTAAGAAATTTAAATCAAAGAACCAATGAAGAAATACAGTCTAAACTTAAAAATTGAATATCTCAAAACTGTGTGGGTTGGATCCTTTTCGCTAAACTACGTCCAATTATTACATTAATTAAGAAGATTCCTCACATTCATTTGTTAATTATTTGGTTCAGTCTTCTACTATTCACACGCTCTCAAATCAAAATACAACAAACACTAAACATTCGACGAACATAGGCCCTTACCACACTATCTTATAATTTCCAATCGCAGTTGTTTCGACCTTCCTTATCTGCTTTGCGAGGATTACAGCCAGGCCCCACAGTGTTATCTGTACACAAAGAGACCCATCAGTAATTACTCCCCCATGTTAAAGGACACATAACTAAAACTTCATTACTACCGCAAGAGTACAGGGCTGGAGTTAGGATTAACTATGATTGATTAATTGTTGATGATAGGTATTGTTGTGGTGTTGTGTGGGACATGTTAATTAGGTACGTACTACTTTTGTAATTTGGACAAAGTGCATATTTGCCTTATTTTATTTATCTGAAGTTTAATTAATTACTTCTCCAGTTATTCCGTATCTACGTAAGCGGACTAAAAATAACGAATGGAAAACACTGCGTAGGACGGCTCCCGTTGGATAGTCTCTGACGATCGGGTGAGGGTCGTCGTGAGAAACTTTTGGATGCAGCAGCTCAGAACCCTTTTGGAAATGTATGATAGAGGTATATGTGACAGCAGTGGCCGTCCATTATGAGGATGAGTTTCTAAGAATATAATATTTACTTACTATATTCAATTTTATGTAATAGGAATTTTACCAACAATAATCAGTGTTTTAACAATTTTATAAAATACCTCAATGTATTTTAACTAATTATTTTCACCAACTCCCTCCCTGTATCCGCATTTTGAGAGCCGAAATATTTCCCCATTTTCTTAACAACAATCGACTATTGAGAGCCATAAGCGCTTATCTCGATAAAATGTGCGATGTCAGACAAGTAATGGACTCATTCTGTATGAAGCAGTGAAATATTCAGCCATTGCACGTCTTTATTACCAATTTCTTATTATCTCGAGAAAGTTGTGCCTATAAAATATAGTGTGACTCATGCACAAAATGGCCGAGAGGTTTTGGAAACATTTCAACGTCTAATGAGTAATGATGGATCTTTAAATATTTTAATGGATTTATTATCATCGTCGTCCTTATCTTCATCATAGCAACAGAAAGACTTTCACTGCTGTCTGCTAGTTATAGCCTCAACCATCATCATTTGACCAACTGACTTCTGCAATCTACTTCCTGAATACCGACTTCCAATCGATTGGTTAGATTGATTGAAATTCCGATATTACGAACGATTTGTACCTACCTCCTCTTGTACACAGGATGTAAATGCAATCATGTTATTCCTTCAAACCTCGTGATGTACTGCTGACATAGGTTAAACCTGCAAGGGATACATTTGAAATCAATAAAAAAAATACAAAAAGTAAACATGTGTTCTTAACATGAGGCATTTTAGCGCCCCGAGTGAAATGGCCGCGTGGCGAGCGATAGACGCGCAAATCACTCGGGGCGCTAAAATGCCTCACGTTAAGAACACATGTTTACTTTTGTATATTTTTTGTTTATTTGATTCAAAAATATTCTGTGCAGTTTTAATCTAAGTCAGCAGTACATCACGAGGTTTGATGGAATCACATGATTTCGTTTACACCCTGTATACGATGATTTAGATAGCCTAAAAAGAGACACAGTCGAGAAGCAGCATTAGTAAGTGTAATTTTATACAAATTAATGCTCCATTTCCATACAGAAAAGGTTCCATATAAGGGGACTCCATCCAGAAACCTGTCCTGTATATCAGTTCAGCTATGATTATACAAAAAAATATTACGGCGATCTTGGAACGATGATCTGCTCGTGTAGCAACACTTGAAGAATTGTTCCCCATGTAAGGGGCAGATAGTGCCAACATGAATATATACACCTCGCAAGTTTTTTTTCTCACTCTCCATAAATGTAGAGCATTAAAATTCTAAATTATTCAAAGAAAAAGCTGGTTGATTAATATTTATGATCTCTGCCATATAGTTGACTAACTACCAGTGTCTAGAACGTTTCTTAGAGGGTAAATCCTTTTTAATCCTGAGATAAGGTCTGGCTTACTGGCTATAGGCAGTATGGTTTTTGTCTTTGCCATATGGTAGGGTCGAGAACACGAGCTGCTGCTATTAAGCTCATCTCAGAAGCTAAGCAAGGGTGTCTTAGTAGCTTATAGTGTCAGGTATTTTTTTCTTAAGGAAAATTTAATAGCTGTCGTAGCGAGATAGTCCTAAGATTTAGATATCGATAATGTACCAGCAAAGAAAATTGTAAATCAAATACACAGCAGTTGCTGTTATTTTTTTCTAAATTTAGAATTAACCACAGATGTTAATTGCGTTCAATCAATCAATTTTTATTTATTTTTAACAGAACGATATACCTATTTTTTCATTATCAAAATCTATTGCTGCATTGCGGCTAATAAAATGATCAAAAAATAAACAACAGAAAATTCAATAACTCCATCCATGTGAAAGTTACCATCTGATATGTTCCTAATTTTATTACCGAGCTCAACATCCGCTAATTTATAGCCTACATGGGAGTTTCCGTAATACCATATTGCTCGTAACACAAATAAAACGCCATTTTAATGGCCCCAGTGACCATAGATAAACATTATAACTAATTAATCGAAAGTGAACAGAGCCAGCCCTATCCCGCGCTTTTTAACATCATTAGAAAGCATCGCACCATATTTTTTCCGGTAAAAACTGAGAACCACCAGAAGCGACCAAGGGGTTGGTTCGGTCGCATTATGGGAACACGTCAAATAACCACCACGTAATGAAAAACCGCACAAAATATTACCAGTGCGTGCAATAAAACGATCGTATCGCAATAACGAAAGCTGATAAAAAATAAATTACCCCAATAATCGTGATAAAGTGGCAATTAAAGTCGTAATATAACACAAAAAGAATTCGCAGTCGGTAGGATTCGAACCTACGCTCCCAGAGGGAATCTGATTTCTAGTCAGACGCCTTAACCGCTCGGCCACGACTGCCACGTGTGCCTTGACAAAATTAAGCATTACTAGCGATAGAATAAAAAGTTAAGCTTTAGATAACGTTCTCGTACTATCGGGAATTGATGACCCTCTTTCAAATGACATTGACACCGTATTGAATTCACGGTATTCGTTGCTCTCTCACTAAATACAATCTTCTTCCCACCGTTATTAATTGAAAGTTTTTTTAAAGTAAGTTTGGTGTTTTTTATACGTCGGACTCGTCGGACTGCCAACTCCATAGGTCTCAAGTTCGAACCCATGGCACTCACCTCTGCCTTTCCGGATTCATGGGCGTATTGTATAATTAACTCTTGCTTAAATACGGTGAAGGAAAACATCGTGAGGAAACCGGCATGCCTGAAAGATATTTCTCGACGGCATGTGAAGCCAAGTCAGAGGCGGCATGAACTCTGACACCAGATTAGTCACTAACCACACGAAAAGAAGAAGCCTACATTTCTCTGCATATTTTTTATGTACACTTATCTACTTAACAGACAACTTAAGCTCAAGCTTCATTTCTATAAGACCCGTAAATGATGCTTAGTTATGAATCTCGATTTAAGATAAGATTTGAGTATTGATTTGTAAGAAGAGTTGAAGGATGGACTTCTAATTGATAGACACATTAACACACATCTGTCATGAAGGGCATTTGATCATCGTCACATCACGTTAGAGTCTTGCGTCCTCTAATGGACAGGATCCGGAGTCTGAAGACCCTATACGTAACTACCACCGACGTATTGTGAAGTTGGGGGTTGATGGGATGCAAAATAACACACAGACTAGGAGTAGGTATGCAGTCTAGAGTACCATCACCGGCTCGATAGTACCTACAATGTTTAATACTCATAATCTTCTTTATCTTTACATAGTATAAAACAAAGTCGCTCCCGCTGTCTGTACATTTAGATCTTTAAAACTAAGCAACGGATTTTAATGCAGTTTTCAGCAATAGACAGAGTGATTCAAGAGGAAGGTTTATATGCCACACATTAGTATCCACATTGCACCCATGCGAAGCCGGGACGGGTCGCTAGTTACATAATAATATGTTTAATATGCATACTAAACTAATCGTGTTATATTCATCCTCACTGTTTATGAATAATCTTATCTTTTAAAGCAGTGATAGCCTAATGCCATGTCGGAATGCCAAGTCTTAGGTCTCCTAAGGCGCGCTCCTTTGACTTTTCGGACTAATGTGCGTATTGTATAGGTAATTATCACTTGCTTAAAAACGGTGACGTGAAACATCGTGAGGAAACCGGCATACTTGAGAGATATTTCTCGACGGCATGTGAAGCCAAATCAGAGGCCCATGGGCGGCATAAACTCTGATACCAGGTTAGTCACTAACCACACGAAAAGAAGAAGAATCTTACACCCATATTCTAAGACGTTTCTCCAAAACTTACTCGACTCATACTCGACTCAGGACGGCCTCGAAAACACCTTCATAATTGTATTCTTAGTCGCAATTTCGAGTGAACTTTGAGGTTCCTCGACTGAGAGGTCCTCTAATAAGTCGAGGTAGAATGGAGTGATTACGTCATAATTTGAATTATTTGCATCGCGCATATTATAACGCTGCGGTAAATAGTTGTAAGGATTATCGTAAGCATATTCGATAAAATCTTCAAAATTAATTTTTGTTACATACGACTTTGACACTTCCTTCCTTAAGGTAGGTTCCGAGGTACCTTGAGTTTGACAGATGATTCCTTACCTCGACTGAGGAAAAATCTCGAGTCGAGGACGTTTATGTCAACTATAACTACCGATGGTAGTGAGAAAGACTGTGTCGAGGTTGAGTGGAGTCGGGTAAGTTTTGGAGGAACGTCTTAGAATATGGGTGTTACAGTCTAACCTTACATACCTAAACCTACGTGATGTAGGTACGTGCGTACCAGGGGCGTCACTACCGTCGTACCAGCGGTATCAATGATACGTGGCCCCGGGCTACAGGGGCCTGACATGTGTATTTTCTTTTGGGAAAAGACTTAACCCTCCATTTGGGCTTCGACGTAGTCGGGTAGAAGGGCACCCCGACAAATTTTGATAGGTACAGGGCCCGTCCAGGGCAAGCTACGCCACTGGTGCGTACGTGATACCACACCACAGTACTTACTTACTACACTTACTTGGCAAATTGATTAATCCATAAGGCTGGTTTTAGAGTCACGCTGACCGTCGGCGCTGACAGCCGAAACGTATGACTTCCCCCTCAGCGCTGACCGCGGCACGCGCTGATTATTCTAAAACACTTCAAGACACTCAAAGCTCGTGGCCCGCGACGCTTACTAACCGCGCTGGCGAAAGCGGCACTGTAAAACCAGCCTAAGAGTACAAGTTTCTGCCCATCCTCTTGATGTATTCCCTTAAATTAGCTCTCATTTACCTACCATAGCATACTCAACCTATTACTGTCACACTAGGCTTAGTCTAAGTCCACCACAATGGCCTGATGCGGGTTGGTTGGACTACACACCCAATTTAGAACGTTTTATCTACTTGCCACAGTAACTAAAAAAAAATCTTTATTTACATAGTTTAAAACAAAGTCGCTCCCACTGTCTGTACACTTAGATCTTTTAAACTACGCAACGGATTTTAATGCAGTTTTCAGCAATAGATAGAGTGATTCAAGAGGAAGGTTTATATGCCTCACATTAGTATCTACATTGCACCCGTGCGAAGCCGGGGCGGGTCGCTAGTTAAGTATAAGAACCTACCTACATAGCAATTAATGATAATAACATTTGACTAACCCGTCACTATTGGTCCCACCATCACCGATTTCTATTATTAGGCCCCATTTACACGTTGCTTCTTTGTCATGCAAGTAAGCTGCAGTGTCAGTCGGCATGCTACAGAAAGCATAGTCAAAAGCTTGTTGCGTACACACAGTACAGCAACAGCTTACAATTTACGGTAGTGCGTTCGCATAGGTACTGACATAATGCTATATCGACCCATTTATCTCGAGTAACCCCTATCCCGGCTACAAACTCTTGCCAACATAACCCGACGCGATATTTCTATTAACTTTTAACATCAAGTAGTAAAGGATAGCATAAGTCTTGGCAAAAGTCTGAAGGGGTATTCTAGCTTAGAAGAATAAAAGAGAACAGTAACATTTAAATTATGACTAGGTACTATACCTACCCCTCAAATTATTTTGGACTACAATTCAAAATTGTTACGCAACTAATTATCTTTACATTCAATTGACAATAACAACACTCGGCTGCACTGTTATCATAATTTTATAATTGAAACAATAACATTTTTGTTTATTTATGTGCCACAATGTAAATTCACCCTTATCAGCCATCATTAATCTCTGATATGAGGTGTATAATCTACTCCAAAATTTCAACGGTGCAGACGTAAGGCGCCGTGGCTTAGTTGGTTAAAGCGCCTGTCTAGTAAACAGGAGATCGCGAGTTCGAATCTCGCCGGGGCCTTCAGTGGATCGATATATTTTTGGATTTTATTTTAATATTTGTTTTTAACTTTAATATTTCTTTTTGAATATCTTGACGGTCCTTTTTGCTTAAGTTATACATTTGGGCAGAACAAGAGCCAATACTGAGACTAGTCTTAGTACATTATTATATCAAAAACCACACCAATCTTTGTGCTAATATTGAAGGAATAAAAAAAACATGTATGTGATCTGAGCACATACGTATTGAGGCCAAACATAATTATTATTGTTTCACGGTGGTCCAAGAACAAATGAAAAACATCACATATTAGTTCAGTGTGCATTACTGTACACAATAAGTGTTTAAACATGGAAAAACAACATAATGATATCATACCTAGCTATTGTGTTTATAATAATTATCTATGTATAATGAGATGGCATACCTTATAATAGTATAGTCCGGCCGATAAAATTTTGTATAAAAGGTAAACAAGCACGTGTTCGTGAAACCTTTGAATAACTTGAATTCAATAAACATAGGTAAGTACACATTTTTTGAAGACATAAATACTTATTCTTACATTATTTAAAAATCTATATTTTCAAACGAAGATCAAAGGTTTGTTTACCTTTTATACAACATTTTAATGGCCAGACTTTAGAAATAAAATCTAACAATCACTTATTGTTGTTCCACAAACATCGACTGCTTATCCCCACTGCGGATTGTAGCGTGATCATAATGGACCTACCCAAACAGCTTTACGTACGACGTGTATTTTTGTAGTAACAGTGTCGATTTGTAACAGTAGTTAGGGATTTTTAGGAGGGGTGGCAAAACGTAAATGTCGAGGTGTATTTGTAGGGTAGGTGCAGCACAAGTAATAAAACTTACTCGTTTGTGAAAATATAATGCTACAATTTGTTTCTTGAAAACGACATAGGGTGTAAGCAAGTGACTCACTCGTTCCGTTTGTGTGCTAACCACAGAAATCTAAATAATAATAATGATTATTTAAATATCTTTGATGGTACTTGTATTTATTTGTAGTTGAAAAATGACTTGCATTTGAATTTCGAAATGTCTATGTGTTCGATATTTTGAGATAAGGAGAGCCGACATACACCCATGCATTATTTTTTGATATCCCATGCTTATTGTAATTAAATATTCGAATCTGCTTGTGTTTTACTTACACATAAAGTTAAGTCTTAGCAAATTAAATTGCAGATTTATAATTTAAAACTGAATTGAGCAAGTAGGTACAGAACAAACTCGTCAATAGATCCAAATGAGGTTTTCTACTCATATTAATTCGCTACTTAACTGGTGTGTGTGTAAATCCGGCTTAACGTTATGTCGCCTCCTCAACGATTCATGGATTGAAAGTATGTTGCTTGTGGGAAATCAGGTCAAGGAGAATAGCGTTTTCCTACTTTGTACCCCGGAAAATTATATAGTTCCTCTCGCCTGGGAGATTTTAAACGAGTTACTATGTCGAAGTCGGGAACAAAAGGGAAAAGAGTTATGATTTATTAGGAACTCGGGAATTGTAAAAGGAGAGATGCGGGGCATGGTTTTATATTAGACTAGACTGTTGCCCGCGGCTTCACTTCCTAGGGAAACTAAAAAGTGTCATTTTTTAATCCAGGAAATGATCTATCTGTATGCCAAATCTCATCCAAATCCTTTCAGTCGTTTATGGGTAATTGAGTAACAAACAATCTCTCTTCACAAAATTTTACATTTATAATATTACTAGCGGCCCATCCCGGCTTCGCACGGGCGGACATTTTTCCCATTTTTGCAACATTTTTCATTTATGCTCCGCTCCTATTGGTCGCAGCGTGATGTTATATAGCTTATAACCTTCCTCGATAAATGGACTATCCAACACAAAAATAATTTTTCAATTCCAACCAGTAGTTCCTGAGATTAGCGCGTTCAAACAAACAAACAAACTCTTCAGTTTTATAATATTAGTATAAATACTAGAGGCCGCCCGCCGCGGCTTCGCTCGCATGGATGTCGTTTATCGTGCCATTGTCGTATCGTGTCGTTTTTATCGTGTGGTTTTCGGGATAAAAGTATGTAATTCTCAGAGTTCCAGACTATCTCTACACCAAGTTTCATCAAAATCGGTTCAGTACTTTAGTCGTGATGAGGTAACCAACACTGCCGTCGTAAGAAAAAGGGGCACAACTGACATTTTTTTCAAAATTAGTTAAATACATATTTGGAATCAGCTTTTTACGCTGATTCCAAATATGTATTTAACACAATTTTGCAAAAAATGTCAGTTGCGCCCTTTTGTATTACGACGGCAGAACAGACAGAGTCACTTTTTCGCATTTGTAAGGATAGTGTGATAGGGTGCTGATAACGTGAACAAAAACACATGTAGAATATTAATCACTCGTATATTCACATTTGTGTAGTCTTACAATATTTACACATGTACAGAATGTATTGTTGCACCAAATAACAGGACCACATATACATTAGCGGTATTAACTCTATTTGAGAACATTAATAACAAAATTATTGACAAGAGTAGTTCTAGAAATTGTAGTTTGTAAAAACTTAACATTAATGTTACCATTTCCTAGAAAATTGATGCATTCGCGGGTTGCCAGACTAGAAAAATTAAATAACTTCGTCTTTTTAATTTTACTTTCAAATAACCTAGAATTTAATTCTTGACATCAAAATCATTTAGTAACATCAATGTTAAGTCTGAAACATGGTATTTTTTGTCCATTTAAATAATATTATTAAGGTTATTAGTTAATCATTAACTTGTATACCTTCAAATCCTTATTGGTTTAATTGTATCTAATTTAATCAGTACTTTGTTCTACATTTATATGATTCAATCATTAGTTACTGGTTATTAATTAAGTAAGTATTAATTTAATAGTTATATTATTGCCCATTTTGGCATTAAATTTTTCTTGTTATTTTATTAAGAATTGTTGTGTAATTTCCATACAATTTTACTACATCTCAATAATATTGTGTTCGTTTAATAAACGAATACAAGGGAGGGTATTTGAAATTCTAAAGGACAGAATTAGTTTATATTACAGTCCGGCCTGAAACAATTAAAAAAAGAGAAAATAATACTTTAATGTTTTCTTTAATCGTAATATTAACGTGTTTTAACAAAAAAAAACACAAATGTAGAATACAATTGATTTGATTTAAACAATACCTTATTTATTAATAACAAAAATAAAATAAAAAAAGTATTTAAAAATTATCAAAAAGATTGTTTACCATTTTTTTTCAAATTGTTTCCAGCCAGACTTTACCTAAGTACATAATTTGTCATCATCATTAATTTTAGTAATGTATTAAAGTCCACAGATAAAAACCATATTTGAATTACGAATTAAAATCATAGACAAGGTATAGCTCGGCAGAGTTTTAATTAAATAGTTTATAGGTAAAATTGTTTCTAGTCCAGTCTTAATCAATAATTATATTACTCTAAACACTTATAAACGTTTTGATAAACTCTGAGGCACATTCAATATTACGTATTTATACAATACAGTCGCTATCACCTATATTATAGTATTTACAAACTTTATCTATTCTAATATGGCAGTATCGAGGTTCAAATAATATAATTAGTGTCAATTTTCTAATTTGAAACAATAAAGTTTCCTACGATATTAGAGAACTGACAAGTGGTATCAGTAGTTATCACATATTTAAGGATTTGATAAATAAAGGAATCTTACACCCATATTCTAAGACGTTCCTCCAAAACTTACTCGACTCAGAACGGCCTCGAAAACACCTTCAAAATTGTATTCTTAGTCGCAATTTCGAGTGAACTTCGAGGTTCCTCGAGAAGTCATTACGTCATAATTTGAATTATCTGCATCGCGCAAATTACGCCGCGATAAATAGTTGTAAGGATTATTGTAAGCATATTCGATAAAGTCTTCAAAATTCATTTTTGTTACATACGAACTTTGACACTTCCTTCCTTAGGGTAGGAAGTCAAACTCAAGGTTCCGAGGAACCTTGAGTTTGACAGATGATTCCTTACCTCGACTGAGGAAAAATCTCGAGTCGAGGACTTTTATGTCAACTCGAGGTGGAGTCGAGTCGAGTAAGTTTTGGAGGAACGTCTTCGAATATGGGTGTTATTGTCATCGTATGAATGAACACAATGTAATCACTACATACATACATCCAACGGGGTTTGTGCGGTAGATTGGAAATGAGCTGCCCGTCATTGGTGTCGATTCTGTTGCGCACTTTGACAGGACTAAGCCAAACTAAGGGTGTTTGTCTCTTTCTGTTTCAACTTTCAATAGAAAAAGAAAGTGACGGTTGCGTTTATTCTAGTATAGTATTGTCAAAATGTGCTACAGAAACGACACCTTTGACAAAATCGTTGAACCACTGTTTGGAATAGATAACACAAGCCAGTACGACTTTTGATCAAATTCGAACAAGGTAACTCTATAAATGTTGCCATGTTCGCTTACAATAAAAATAACGCTTCGTGTGATTCAACGGTAGTTATAGTGGTAGCACGTAACTTGGCAAAGTTTTGGCGTAGTGGGAGTAAGTATGCGCATGAACACTTAGTGCAACATAAAAATGGTCACTTTTATTGCTTATCATTATTCTATGGTTATTGCCATAAAGAAAGAAAGGAGAGGAATTCTCTTCTCTACTCTTTCAAGTTGCGTGCCGACGACTATACTATAGTTTTTAAATCAATGACTATAGTACTGATAGAATTTCTGAAGTTCGACTCTCTAATGGTGCGTCCAGACCTGACGAACGCGCCGCGAATGCGCCGCTCGCGAGTCGCTCGCGAGCTGCGCGCGTGCATTTCATGTTCGTACAAAAACTCGCGCGCCGTCCGCGCGCCGCTCGCGCGCAGCTCGCGAGCGGCGCATTCGCGGCGCGTCCGTCAGGTCTGGACGCACCATAAAACATCAAGGTCTTCAAATTGCAACAAATCAAAGTTTTTTTTTTCACGTATCCCTATTTTAAAAGATACCCGATATTGGCCGTAAAAAAAGCTCATTCGTAATTTCCATTTATTGCTAACTAAAAAGATTCAACCGAAGTTTTTAGCCATCAAAATGAAAATTTTCATCTTAGTTTAAAAGGAGCTTTAAAGAAATACTGCTTGGACCATAGTTAAGTAAATCATAATTTATTCAATAACAAATAACTTCAATAAGTATAAACCACTTACTTCGTCCACTACGGTGTATTAGTCCACCATATGTAATTTCTAACAAGTAGGTATAGGGCTGCCAGGCCCAAAAATATAAAAGCCGGACAAATTTAGCCGGACATTTTGCCCTGAAAGCCTGATACACTGGTTTTTGGACACACTGGACTCCTGCGAGATCGCGAGTCATGGTGTGTCCGCGTGAGTCGCTCGCGCGCTTTCGTTCGGTATCTTTTGGCGGAGCCGGGTTGACCAAAAGCCTAACAAAAGCCGGACAGGCCGGACTTGTATACAAGGTTAGTCGGAAAGCGGGTACTAAGCCGCGGGCCACTTAATGTATCACTGATGACTATTTTAAAGCAAGTGTTAAATTTTCAAAATTCGATAGTTTTTATTTGCATGCAAAAAGATTTTTATTATGGTTTTTTCAAAAAAAAATCTTACCTGCTTTAGTTATGAATTCAGAAAATTAAGTTTCTAATCCCTGACCCCAAATATGTCCTAAATAGTAAACACAGCTGATCATAGCTATGGACAGATAGATTTTAGCATATTTTTTATGAAATATATGAAAAGCTATTACTCTTAAACTATCGAGTTTTGGGGAAAGTTGTAGAACAAAAGTTATCCCTTATTATAGGTACTTTAATACCCTTTCGGCTTAGTACCCCCTTTCCGACTAACCTTGTATATTTGGCCGGACACGACTGTAAAAGGCCGGACACCTGATAACCCTAAACAAGTAACACCGTACTGAATGAGATCATTCTAATTGCTACTTTTCGTACTTGTTGAGCAATACATGGCGTGATTGAGGTTTCCTTAGCAAGTTAAATTACCCATAAAGGTTCTTTACCTTGATTGGAAGTAATTTGAACAATTATCACTTAATTGTAGAAATATTTTGCTAAATACAGCGTAGTGTACCAGCAAATGAATTCTGAAAAGTCGAAATTAAAATTAATCATGTTGCAAAATCTTGGTCAAAGCAGTAATTCCATAGTAAACAAGTACAATAAGATGATAACCAAAATATGTGATAACTATGTCAATAAAATAATTTATAAATCAAATAAACGCAAATAAATCAGTCTCTTTAACAATTTCACTGTACACAGTTATTAAGTCACCACTCGCACTTCACGGTAAGGCCTCTTACGTCCTTCTATATCTCACTATAGTTGACTTTATTAAACACTTTATTGTCGTCTTTGGGATGTCTTTAAGAGTTAAGGAATGGTTTACACGAATCTTGTGAGTTGCGTGTGGAAATCTCGCAGGAAGATCTGGAGTTGCGGCAACGTCGGCCGATCGTCGGGCGACATCGCCCAACAATACGCCATCACCGCAAACCTAGGAAAATAAACACGAACGTAAGTACAAGATGAACTAGTGTAAAGCTCCGGCTACACGCTCCGTCTTACCTGCGCAATTAAAACCACGTTTTCTAATCTTTAGCAAGTCAACGATTGTACGAGCCGCGCTTCTGGGCTTGCGCGAACTACCGTCTTCCCTCCACACGCACGCACTTACTTGCGCAAACTGGTTTGCACAGGTATGTACGCAGGCAAGACGGAGAGTTTAGCCAGAGTTTTACGGTCTTCAGTAATTGAGGAGAATGAACTTTATATTAGCAAACATAAACAACGCTCAACTACCAAAATACTATTCAAATTGGCTGCGGCCCAGCCAAGAAATTCACGTTCGAAACGAATCTTACAAGAATAACCTAAAGAATAAAGATATAAGTAATACTTACAGTTCATCAGGACAGTTAGCCGGCTGCTGCAACCGGTACCCGTCCCTCAAGTACGCAGCCACTTCGAAGGGATCCACTTCGGCATATGGTTGATGTGCTAACGTCGTTAACTCCCATAGCAATACTCCTAAAGCCCAGACATCGGCTGCCGGATTGAACGTTCTCTTCGTCAGAGCTTCTAGCGCCAACCACTTGATCGGCCTGTTCTCGTTGTCGCCGAGACAATGATAGTCGGCAGGGAATAAGTCTCGTGATAGAGCGTTGTCCGCGATCATCACTCGGAGATTTTCGTCAACACTGTTGAGAAAAAGGTCGGTTAGAATTGTGCTTGTTCAAGTGGTGTAGCTGGGATTTTTCTTCGGAAAATTTAGTCATGGCCATAGACCATTTTGCATTTCAATCTTGTACAGTGCAGGTTCTTTCATCTATGAACTAATTATTAAAAACGTAAAAAATCAACTTACATGCAGTTCCTAGCAGCGATATCTTTATGTAAGACCTGCTGAGAGTGTAGGTAAAGCAGTCCATCCAACGCATGGAGAGCCATCCTGACGACGTGCTGTGTCGTCAGAGGCGGAGGCGGTGGTGCCCCTCCTGCTGCGCCTCCCACCGTAACTCCTCGACAAGCGAGGAGGAACTGCTTTAAGTTTCGCCAGGTTGAATTCCAAGGGTACAGCAAAAACGGAGCTGTCTGATCCTCGATGCTGACACCCAAGACAGACAACACTCGCTCGTGGTGAAGTCCGTATAACATGCAGCCTTCTTGAAGCAACAGTGATACCTACAAAACAACACCAGCATTATTAAATGAAAAAAGCGTTATTAAAAGCATTATACCATTGTACTGCTATTACCACTAATTACCAGACAGATTTCAGTCATAGTTACCTGTACTTGAGAAGCGTGTTCAGCAACAGTTTTGACGAGCACTTCTTGCTCCCTTCCATCTTCATCAGCGTAGGTACCTCTGTACACCCGCCCGAAAGTTCCTTCCATCGCAACAGACCGCAGCCTCACTCGGCATCGTTGTATCGTCAGCTCCGCGATTCTTTGTTGCAAGTCTCTTGCTTTTTCTTCGGCCGCCGCAGCAGGCACTGAGGTAGGTCGGCGGTAGCTGGTGTAGCTGGCGGCAGACTTGCAAGACGAGTCAGGTAAGAAAGCATGCGCGTCTTGTTCGTCGCTTCGTGCTCGTCGCAGCTTTCTCGCTCTTGCTCTACAAGCTGCAGCCGCCACTGCAGCTATAAGAAGCGCCCCGCCAGCGCAACCAGCTCCCGCGTAGAATATATCCGCAGATGTAGGTGCATGCGGTACACTATCCACTCTAACGGCTGGTCTGGGCGCCTCTTTTAGGCATATCTTTTTCCGTCTGAATCGCAACGTAGAGGACGAGGAGCCCATCGACACGTTCAAAAATATAATGATGTCCACTTCGGCGGCGACAGTGTGCGTACAAGGCAAGTCCACTCGCCATGTTTGCGGCTCCGTCGGCACGTAACCCTCGTTTGATATATTAACAGTTGGCGAGTGCATGGCACTCTGGTTCTCCGTCACATCCACCTGTAGCGTGTATGGTAACTGCAACAAAATATTATAATTCGTGACTCAGGTCAACCAAACCTTTTAGTTGTAAGTAAGTGGACTTGACACATTCCTAACGGTATAAATCTCATCACGATGTAACTGTATCACTACGCGCAATTGGCGGACAACGGCACGCAACGCGACCCTAAACGGTCCATCTGTGCATCGGCTATGGAACCGTGGCAGAAGAGATCAAATGTCGAGTGTAACCCACCGTGAGAGCACGAACAGCGCTCCTTTATCGGATACATAAACGACATACTTTGTTACCGTTGGCCATCGACTATATTTGCATATGTAGATGTCGGGTCGTTCGATGTGCTTTATGTTTCCCTTATGTGGATGACGTGAACTTATTGTGACATGCCGCAGGGAGGCATGCTGCGCAGATGTTGTATGTCTCGTTAAATTTACTTTGTTTTAAAGCCGGTTATTAAATATTACGATCATGAGGCGCTCATTATCTAACTAATCATCAGGCGGCGTTACATGAATTGTTAAACAAACAGCATTCGCCGCGGGCCCTTTGGCCGGCTCATCAGACATGCATCACGGAGGCGGCGGGCGCGGCTCGTAAGTGGCGGACCGCGGAGGTGCGACACCGCGGCCGCTAATTAAATATTATCAGTTGGCAGTCGGTGTGCACAGACAATGGTGGCGGGACCGTTCATCGGCGCTAGTTAACCGGTTCCCAAATATTTGCTTTGTCTAGTCAAAGGCGCCGCCATATAAATAAGGGAGTAGCGCGGTGAAGTGAGAGGGAATGGCAGATCTGATAGTGGCGGCGCACAAAGCTCGCCGAGATTCTGATAAGGAGCTAAGGGCTCGGCCACGTGATCGCAACCGAACCATACTTAGCACTTTGTTTATTTTTCAAATGCTGCAAAGCAGAGCGTCGTCGCTTACAAAACAGTTTTAAGTGTTATTCATACACGTTAATCTTTAGGTTCAACTGCTTAGATGTTAAGCGGCAAGAACTGAATGCTATCCATTATATTTAACCGCTGTACATAAAGTTAATATAGCTAACGTCATCAAATCCTGCACACGGCGCCATGAATACATTCAAATTGATGAAGCATCCCGTAATCTGGCGAGCGTTCGTATGACTTGCAAATAACATCCTAAACAAGCAGATGTCTTATTGACAAGTTCACTGAACTTGTTTGCGGGGTACTTCGGATGCTACTTTTGTTGGCTGACTATTGAATATGTAAAGTGGATGTCGCGTCGCTCCCGATCAAAATGCAATGCCGCTCAACTGATTTCTTTTAGTCTGCGTCGCCGTGTGTGCTGACGGCTCCGGATAAAATAAATAAATGCACATAATATTTGGTTAGAGATGCAGGACCCGGGATACGTAGTGCATAATGCGGTGCTGCGTCGTGATCAGCCAGCGACGACATTAGCATGAAGAGCGATGCAATTTGAATTAGAACTAAAGAAGGAAAATGTGAGGAATATTCGAGAACACAGTATAATCAATCAAAAGTCGGAGCAGATGTTGTGTAGTTCAATTTTATATAAACTAAAAGAAAGTTATCTAAATTCGGGTCGGGCTGCATTACCATAAGAATGGCTCGTTTGCGGGGCGGCGCAAACATGGGATCCCCTGTCCGGCAATTTGAAGGAACGAAACTTTCCTCTCCAAGTTAATTACTTTGACTAAAGTTGTTTCTACAGTACCGTAAAAAAGTTTTGATCAAAACAACTCGCTAATTGTGAATAAAGAGTTGTTGACTTTGGACGTGCGATAGTCGATGATCGTGGGTATCGTGATCAATTTCGCATTCGTTCCACGTCACGCATTACCATAATAGTGCGATTGTTCCATCAAATCGATTGTTCGTTAAACCAACACAGCTCTATTTTAATAGACTGGTTTAGAACCGGATAGCTTTTACCTGTACGATTTTTTCAACCGTTATTGACATTCCGATGTAATTGTTTTTGAAAATCAAAGAGTTTATCTTTTATATAACTATTTCGAGTGTGGGAGTTTAAATGGTGTTCTGTTCTATACCCCTACTTCCTAGTACGAGTTTGTAAGTTACGAAAACGACAATAATTTTCGTGAACTCGCTAAACTGAAAAATATATTTGTCTGTTTTTCTTGTGAGAGTGTGTGTGTGTAAAGGTGGTCACTTACCGGGAGCATCCGTGTGTAATGTAATAATGCAAGATTAGATTTTGAGCATTACGTTGCAATTCTGTGCCAGCTCGACGCACTGTGGAGCATTCGCTTTTGCAACCACGAATTGTGAGCATTCGTAACATCGATTCAGTTGTTTTGACAATATCATACGCAACGGTCGTGATGTGCGCGACAATATTAATTCAATGTTGTTATTTACGTAAAAAAAAAAGCAAATAAGACGATATTGGTGTCACGAATTATACCAAAATCTTAATTGTAATGCTCGATTTTCCGCATTCACTGCTGCTATGTTACAAGTTGTGTCAGTACAGGTGTCCGCACTGTAATGCTTGCCTGGACGCATTCACTGATGTAATGCTCGAATCTGAACTGTTACACTACACGCGAATGCTCCCGGTGAGTGACCACCTTTAGAGATAAAGTTCGCAGCTCATGAAAACTGGTGTGAATTTCGTCTGAAAACGTAGGTACCTATGATGCAGAAAATCCTGGTTTGGGTCATTGTTAAAAAAGTTGTTTAAGAACCCATGGGTATTTACCGGTTTTCTGGTGAGGCTCTGCCAGGTGAAGTGCAGATCCGCGATGGTGGCGGGCACGGGCACCACAAAGTTGAGCGCGTACTCGTTGATCTGACCATCTCGCACGTAGAACAGCTCCGCAGTTAGACCTGGTGACAATGGAGGAGGACGGTGATTAATTGAGCAATTTATTACATTATCTTTAAAATTTCGAACAGATGAATATGCATCTTTACATAGTATAAAACAAAGTAGCTCCCGCTATCTTTACGCTTAGATCTTTTAAACTACGCAACGAATTTTAATGCAGTTTTCAGCAATAGATAGAGTGATTTAAGAGGAAGGTTTATATGCCCCACATTAGTATCTACATTGCACCCGTGCGAAGCCGTGGCGGGTCGCTAGTTTAGTATAAGAGAAACAGGGTAATCTGCAGCGAATACTGCGGGACTATAGTCTGCGGGCAAGTGCTGGTGACCGCTTGAGGTATGAGAGCGGCAGGAGGGGGATGCGTAACAATATACGCGCTTTGTCAATTTGCTTTGTCTTGTCTACCTCGCGCACCCCCCTCCTGCCGCTCCCATACCTCAGGAGGTGACTAGCACTTGCACGCGGACTATAGTATTCACTATCGTGACCAGACGTGTCATGGATTTTGTCGAATTTTGTATGAAATGTGTCTTGTCACAACTGCAGTAGGTGTGTCATGAGCTGTGTTATGCAATAATGTATCAACCCACAAAAATATGAATTCTGTGTTAACGCTATCTAGTTACTGTTGTAGGTGTACTCAACTTGATAAAATGCAAACTGCATTAAGAATTGTTTTGATAGACGGCGCTCTATTAAATTGACCAGTTCTTAGCATTTTCCAAGCGTTCAGTAGAGCTACCCAAGAACTAAATGACGTTTCATACAAAATTCATATTTTTGTGGGTTGACACATGACATGGGTTGATAATGACACATTATTGCATAACACGCCCAAATGTCTTTTGTACCAGTAAGCTTTCTGCCTATGTTGTCAAGGAGCTTTTAAGTATTAGGAGGCTTGCTCTCATTTTGACCCTAAAAGAAACGATAGCACAGTCAATGATCTTTCCTCTTCTGAATACGGAGTTATAGCTTAGGTTTAGTTATGATTTAACTAGCCTATAATATTTCATAAACGAACCGGAATAGATTTTCTTGAAGCCACCAGTGAATTCCCCTTGGGGCCAAAACTAAAGACTTGTGGAACTACATAATAGCGGTCTACCTTTCTACCTCTAGCTGGTATTAATCAAGCCTGTCAGATAATTTTCATTTTTTGAGCTTAGAACCTTCGTCAATATTTTGTACAAATTCTTATTAGCTACATAAATACCTATTGTGCGCATGTACTTTTGTTCATAATAGATATAGGTATACATGACTACTGAACGGATATTACAGTTCTATTGTTTATTGAAAAGGAATTAAAAATAAAACTTATCAGAAATCTGAATGGCTTCTATTTCCTTATATTGACTTCGAGAACTCCTATTACAATAATACGAGAAATATGACGCCAACCAGTCTGCCTACTACCAAAGCTTTTCTAAGCACTACCGAATCTATTGAAAGTTCACAACAAATCAGTACGCATCAATATCGAACAATTTGAGGCAAAAAGTTTTGTACGCGAGCGCACAATGCGGCGGCGAGATCAAAGAGCTACCACAAAGACGCCGCGAAACGACGCCCGCGCCACCTGTCCACAAATCATGAGAACCTGGTTTAGAGAAAAAAAAACTCAGTTCATGGCCAAAAACTGACTACTGAGAGGTTTTTTGTCAGCGAAATTCTGTTTGGTTAAGTTGAGGAAAGTTTTCTGTAGTACGATCCTATTTTAAGCTTGTGATAAACCTTAGGGATTTGTAGCAAAGAAGTTGTTATAAACTTGGTTCTTCTTCTTTTCGTGTGGTTAGCGACTAACCTGGTGTCAGAATTTATGTCGCCCATGGGCCTCTGACTTGGCTTCACATGCCATCGAGAAATATCTCTCAGGGATGCCGGTCTCCTGACAATGTTTTCCTTCACCGTTTTTAAGCAAGTGATAATTATACAATACGCACATGAATCCGAAAAGTCAGAGGTGCGTGCATTGGGTCCGGAGGTCACACCACTAAGCTATCACTGCTATATAAACTTGGTTGAAACGACAAGTAAAATATTAGAAAAATCCTGTATAGAATATTTTAAGTATTCCATAAAAAAAGCACTTTCGTATCTCCCTTATTATCTACCCCGTGGAGTAAGCACAGTTTTAAGTGCACACAAGCCAAATTGGAAACTCTTGAAACCACTTATAATAATAACAAGTGGACTTTCTTGATTCATCGATTGTAAAATTGTTAATCCTTTGTAGACGGGTAACCATTTTCTTTTAAAGCTTATACGACGATTGCATGTGGCTGATAATTATTTTGAATTCGCTTCGAGTTATTAAAATTTACATACCTAGGTAAATGGAATTTATTCTATGATAAGTGGACAGTCCAGCCACAATATTCTATGGAAAAATCATTATTCTATCAATTTTAACAGGGGATGACGAAAACAAACCAAACGTTTAATATTTATACACTAGTTTAACAAGAGAGTTACAGCATCGTTGGTCAAGTTGTGTGGTCCACACTCGTGAGATCCTGGATTCGATGCCCAAGTCGGGTAAAGTGTTATTAGGTTTTTCCGTGTGGAATTTCTCAGTAGCAGACAGGAGTTTGGATTTGTGCCCTGTTGATGGCAATAGGCTCGCCGCCTATTACATGGGAGTTAAACATAACGGCGAAATGAGGGTGTTACTATACACCTCTGCCCAACCCTTCGGGGAATACAGGCGTGTTATGTTTATGTTTTTAACAAGATATTCGTAAAACTCTTCTCTCGTGTCAGCATGAGCCGACAGAGCCTCCATGAGTGATGATTCCTATTTTTTTTTGTCGTTGGAAACTCCTCATGCATGTCCCTCGCCCGGGGAAGGCGAGGGTGTCTGCCGGACTCTTACCGGTTAAAAACCAACGGTGTTCCTTCTCCTGACCGTTCGACTGGGGTCGCGGGATTCGCAAAAGCATGCACCGCAACCCCGGCAGGGTCCGGCGCACCCTGGGCAGTCAGCCTTGCAACCAATCTTACTGATTGGCTAAACTTTTCATCACGCAATGAGCTATTGATATGCTGCCCAGGTTGCGCCAGACGAGCTTAAGTATAGTCACTCGTGGAGGCTCTAATCTAATAAGAAATTAATTTCATTAAACGGTTTTAATTAGCGTGACTTCGTATGTTTGTTTCAAATTTTGCGGCAGATTTTTCAACTCCTTCTACTTAATCGATTCTTCTGAAACTTCACACGCAAATTCAATTCCCATGGCAATACATCATTATAATAAATTCAACCTTCAAGATACTGCAGGGTACTGCAAGATAAAGTCGTTCAACTGTAAAGATTTTTAAGGGATTATTAAGGTCCGGTATCCACCAAAGCGGAGGAGAGACGAGATGTCTCGTAAACAACCAATAGGATTTCGTTTTGAGTTGAAGCCAAGCGGTGAGATGTGAAAATAACGCGATCCTGTTGGTTGATCGAGACATCTCCTCTCCTCTCCGCTTCGGTGGATACCGGGCCTTAGAATTAGACGACTGTCATCAAGCAAGCGTGTCAACCAAATAACAAACTTACATGGTCATGCCAGGTCCTTTAAGCAGTCTCCAGTTCAAACAACCTAACGAGCTACTGTAGCGACAAATGAGTTACGAGTATCTCTGTCATACTATAGTGTTATAACCTCCACATAATATCAGCTTCCTGCGACAGAATCATTTCTCCGAACTCGTTTAGTTATTATATACATACGTGTCTCGTTAAGGACCGTATCATGTTCCGAGATCATTAAGTTTATGATTTTTATGTAAGATACATTTTTTTGGTATTAAGTTGCTACTGAACTTTATGTCAATAGTCGTTCTTGTCCTTGGTTATGGCGTTTTTGGGTGTGACTTGAAGATTCAGAAAGATAATCAAATACAATATTGAATTTATAATTGGAATGAGTCAAGATTATTAGCAAATAAAGATTTCCAACATTAGATACACGATAACCACCACCTACAATCGATAACACAGAGATGAATATTAATAATCAGTCTTTTTTTTGCTCTTTATAAAACTTGATTAAAATCTAAAGGAAAATAAAAAAGCAACCGCCTCCACATTTCCATTTCTTTCCCATTTGTTGTTTCTTAATAATAATAAACAAGTTTAAATATTGTGACCAGTTCTGTAGTCATAGCGACAGGATCCTTGCAACGGTTATGACAGCGACGATATTAACACTATTATCATAAAATACCTAATAAGGTCCTATCTAAACACACGGTAAGTACACAGGTATGCATGCAAATGAGGTTCCGAAACAGTCGTTATGTGATCATATTAATAATTTTAACGCTTTTAATGGGTATTTGTTTATTCGTGGCGCGATAAAGGCGATTAACCGCTAACGAGTGACAATAAAGAACGATATAATTTGCATACGCGCCGCGTGCGACGCGACGTCTCGACGCGCCGCGACAAATCGCTGCGACATGCGCAAGCGCTGCGTTGGAGTTTTATCGCACCGTTGTTTACGACTGTACCCATCTAAACTTTATTATGCAATATTTTTTTCGTTAATTGGCTGTAAGTTTTACAAGATGTAATTTATTGATTTTACAAGTTATACTGGATGTTGCGATATAAAAATCTTTGATTTCTGAGATAAAAATATTATTATAATGTTGGAAATGGAACGAGAATATTTTATTCAAATTTCAAACAACTGACTTTTAAGTTTATAAATACTTCTCTTATTACAGACTAAACAGCAGATTATTATAGATTATCCAAACGAACTTAATAATATTCAATAATTTTATACGGTTAGGTATGTAATATAAAATTTATTTTACAAAATAGTTATAAATTTAAACTAAATCGTGTAACAAAAAAGGTTAAAGAACTTTCTAACAGAATAGAACACCTAATTTATTTTAACAAATTCTACAACCGGTGTTGCTTGCTTATCGAGTCAAGATATCTCACAAAGTTAAGCCAATACCTGAATACTGTTTTAATAGATTGTTTCCACGAAATCGAACCTCGGTCTTACGTTTTAGAGTAAGACAGACGAGAGTTATCTTAACTTTTACGAGAAGCTATAAAAAATGAATACGTATGACATAAAGCTGTTCTGTTACATTCCCACATAGGTAATAAGCAGCAGGAGTGCTACCGTGCGCGGCGCCTTTGATGCGGCGGCGCGGGCGGAGCAAAAAGAACTACTTGATACGACAAATAACTACAGATAACCGGCACCCGCCACCGCCCGGCGCCCGCTTTTTTCTGCTTATTCAAACTAATTCCCCGACACACTAACGGCGCTCTTAGTCTCTTATCGTGGATTCCTAACCGACCTACAAAAATTCAAATAAAAATTTAATAACTCGAATACCAACAAAATACTCCGCGAATCGCGTGCCCCTCACTATTGACGCATTCTACATTCGCACCTCCGAATAAAGCCTTCATTACAGACGTACAAAAACCCATTTGTGAGGAATAAAATAGAAAGACGCACAATGGACGCGTTGATATTTCGTATAGAAAGTTCCCCTTCGAGGAATGGATGTAAAGATTTTAGGGACAACAGAAGCTTTATTGCGGAATTATGCGGACGAGGCGTGCAAGAAAATAAAACAAAGTGCAAAGGTGTCGATGGAAATAAAGGTGAGAATAGGGACGTGCAAATATTGTTATAACTGGAAATATTGCTAAAACATACAGTCCAATTTTATTCGTTCAGGTGACTAAAATTCTTTATTGGTAGAATTTACTACTTACTATAAAAGTGAAAAAACCAATAAGTATAAAATCTCTAATCTCTAATTAAGAACTGAGCGTTAATAAAATTAATAGCAAAACGAACATTTCTAAAATAACCATAAACTATAAATCATGATAACTCGTTTCGGATAACGTATTAATTTTACATTCAATAAAATATTGATTAATCGCCTTGGTAATCCCTAAACCCAATTAATTAGTCGATAATATTACAAAACGGCACATCACTAGCGTAGAGTTGAGCGCTTTTATAAATGCACTTCAGTTTGTCGGGGTATGTTTCATAAGCGACGAAAAATGTCCTCGTTTATTATTTCTCCAACACATTTGCATTATGAAGTATATTTTGTACCACAGAGGAAACATACAAGCGGCCGGAAAACCACTTAATAAATAACTGTTTAACATTTTACAACATTACCACATCCCATAAAGACGTGTGATAATAGATACCATAAAACACTGTATAATGTGCTAAGAATAGATACTGGGCGTAAAGTTAAAAACTTTGTAGGTAGTACGGGTTGCAACAGAAGTACTTAAAAGGTGGTTGCAACGTTAATGGTGTGAAGTATCGAGTATGGTTATCAGCAGCTGTTTCTAGGGTCAAATATGAACTGTTAATGCCACCGGTTGCATTCGTAACTATTATACAAACTTACTTTTTTATGATATACCTACAGTGGTGGTCATATAATTAAGAACGCCTATTTAAAGACAAGATTTTTTTAAACAAACTAGTATAACTTATTGCATGTATTATTTTTTAATTCTCTGGGTACCGCACATCTTTTCCATGCTAGCGGTACATTTATTTGTACACATGATTAATTAAACAATGAACAGATACATTTTATATGTTGCATCTGAACCTAGTATTACTACTTACTGGCTGGCCAAATAATTAAGAACGCTGAATAGTTCATTTTTTTATTCAAATTTAAATAGAGAACACTCAGTGGTTAAGTCAGTTTTCGAATAATTTAGGCGCCATTTAGTGCTGTAAATCTCTAAAACGTGATAACTTCATATAAAAACAATGGGGAAAAATAAAACTTGCGATAAATCTACAAGGGAAGTCATAATAAAACTTCGCGAGTTGAATTGGTCGTATAAAAAGATAGCTGACCATCTGCAATGCTCGAAAACGATGGTTTTCCATGCTGTGAAGCATTTCAACTCGTATCAAACGACTTCAAATATTCCGCGCGTACCTAAACGGAGAAAGACATCTCGTCGATATGATCGAAATATCGTTCGTTTGGCAAAACAAAACCCTTTTAAAGGATCTAATGAGATAAGGAAAGAATATTTCGGTGAAAATAACCCTTCAGCGATCTCGGCACGCACTATTCGAAGGCGTTTGGTAGAAGAGAAGTTGCATGGAAGGATGGCAAGGAAAGTACCCATGTCGAAACGGTGCCACAGGCAAGCCCGTCTCGCTTTTGCAAGAAGGTATGAAAACTGGTCAGTCAGACAGTGGAAAAATGTTCTTTTTTTCTGACGAGACAAAGATAAATAGAGTGTGTTCTGATAGAAAACGATACGTACGACGCCCTCCGAATAAAGCATTCGACTCGAAGTACACAAAAGTGACATTAAAGCATGGCGGGGGAAACGTGAAAATTTGGGGTTGCTTTTCTGGTTATGGAGTTGGACCTGTTAGGCTGATAGAAGGAAACAAGGATCAATTCCAATACAAAAATATACTGGAAGAAACAATGTTACCCTATGCTGAAGACGTGCTGTCGATGATTTGGACATTCTAGAACGATAATGATCCGAAATATACTGCACCAATAGTTAAAGAATTCCTCATAACACAATCAGTTTCTGTCTTAAACTGGCCAGCTAACAGCCCAGATCTAAACCCAATTGAACATCTTTGGTGCGAAGTCAAGAGAAGCGTATCAAATCGCCAGTGTGGCAATTTAAGAGAGCTGTATGACGTTTTCTTAGAAGACTGGAACTCAATCTCTCTTGCAAAATGTCAAACATTGATAGAGTCAATGCCTCGCCGGTGTAAGGCAGTAATTAAATTCCGTGGGCATGCTACTCACTATTAATTTTAATACAAAATATATTAATTTGCCTTTTTTAGTGTGCATTCTTTCACATCCATGTAATTTATTTAATCTATGTTTCATTTAAATCAATTCTCGAACACTTTATTAATCGTTCTTAATTATTTGTCCAGGTTAATTTGTGTTTGATTTGGTTACTATGGAACATAAATGGAATTTGTATAAAAAATTGCGATTTTATATCTCTATTACTAATTCAGTTTGCTTTATCAATGTGGCTA
This sequence comes from Amphipyra berbera, assembly GCA_910594945.2. Lineage (NCBI taxonomy): Eukaryota > Metazoa > Arthropoda > Insecta > Lepidoptera > Noctuidae > Amphipyra > Amphipyra berbera. The sequence continues at coordinate 6,691,561 of OU343122.1, read as the reverse complement.
CTTCATAACAAAACTAATTACCTCTATGAAAAAACACAATACTACATAATAAACCATGATTTTATTCAAAAATTTCTAGAACTACAGATCATTCTTAATTATATGACCACCACTGTATATAGCTAAAGCCTCGTGGTTCCGGTCCCGCCCGCGTAAGAAGTTTTTTTTTCATAAATATTCTATCGCCCATGTTCATCAGGGATAATGTAGAATTATAATGGTGAAAGAATTTTTCAAATCGGTCAAGTAGTTTCAGAGCCTATTCAATGCAAACAATCAAATCTTTCCTCTTTATAATATTAGTTTAGAAGATTTACAGCATGGAACTTTTTTTTACTTCCCCAACAAACATTAAAAAATTTTGTTAGTCGATAACATTATTCCTGCATCGAATAACAGTTTCCATTACTCAGGGCTCGGACGCGTTGCGCTAGACAGAATTAGCTGATTATAAATCTGTGACACGTACACACGACACGAACCAAATTTGTCGCCTTAATTGTAAACAGCTATAAAATATGGGATCGAATTGCGCTCGAGATAGTCGATTTGCTCGTAAAAGACGCTCGTAATCTGTTATTTATCGATACTATATCGATGTTCGTAAAAAGAGAATAATAATATACTACTAACATATCCTGTCGTGTAAAAGTACGAAGAATTTTATGTTTCTGCAACAACAAATTGTTATGTTCCCCAGAAATGTTATGGCCTTAATGCAAAAAAGAACTTAATTTTGTAACGATATTCTTATGTAATGTACGGTACTCATAAAAGATGTTGTGATAAATGAAGAACGAAAAATTCATAAACCGAAATTGGGTCTGTTTAGTGACCAATTTCCATTTGCAAAAACTAATAAAGCCCTTTGAAAAAATAAATTGACAACATTATCCAGACGACCGCACGATTTATCACATAATAGATGATAAAAAAGTTATAAATCGCGCTACATTACATGACAATTGGACCGTAAATAATTGCGTAATAGCATTTGTCGAAAAAACGTCAGACAAAAATGTAGTCAGGTGTAAAACTTTGAGGTTTTCGAAGTCACCGTTCCGGAAGTGAGGTGGGGTAATGCGATCTTCATTGTTCGTCCGTCAACCAGCCTGCTTTGTCCCTAACAAGATTTGGCCGAGCGTCTTGCGATCAAAGCTGATCTGCGACACAAAAGCCCTGTGAAATTAAAGTCTGTAAGAACGGACCTAAGGCGCGAAGCGCTCACTTTATTTTTAACGATACTACGGTAAAAAAGTTATGCCATTCTTTTGATTGTGGAATAAATACGAATATAAAAAGTTTTTTACTCTTTTTATCCATTGATTCCAAACAAATGGATAAAAAGGATAAAAAACTTTACGATTATTGTCAAAGTACTGATGATAGAACAAAAATACTAGGTATAGGATGCCTCGTTGGTATAGTGGTGGCAAGCGCGTCTGCTGGTCGTGAGGACCTGGGTTCGATCCCCTGGTCGGGCAAAGTGTTATTGGGTTTTTCCTTGTGGAATTCCTTAGTAGCAGCCCGGAGTTTGGATTTGTGCCCGGTTGATGGCAATAGCCTAGTATTACATGTGACTTAAACATAACGGCGAAATGAGGATGTTACTACACTTCTACCCAGCTCTTCGGGGAATACAGGCGTGATGTTATGAATAATGTTGTGTATAGGATTTCTGATTAATTTCACCGAATGATTTAAAAAACGGACAGAATTTTTCGGTATATTCAGTCTACATATACCAGTTTTTCGTTACTAGATTTCTAAAGGACAATCGGATAAACAGAATCGCTTCTAGGCAATCAGTTCGCAGTTCCCTTGGAAGGCAATTCGTTTAATCGAACCGTTCGATTTACGAGCGAACTTAGTGCTGAAGAAATACTGAAGCCGTAATTTATAGAACCCACTGGAAAAACAGTACTTGCGTCTGTAGTACGAAAACAGATTAAGTAACAGAGTTTTCCATCTTAGAACTGTTTAATAAATATTCAGATTATTGTATGCTTTTCATTATACAAAATATTTACACCAACTATGAAAAGAGCTGATTATCTTGAAACGGCTGATCCGATTTCCATCAAACATAGCTTATAAGCATATCGATTAAACTAACTTTCAAACAAAACCGCATTGAAATCGGTTCATCTGTTTTGGCGCTACGACACCACAAACAGACAGTAGTAGGCTTCAAACTTATAACACCCTTATTTTCGTCGGGAGTTAAAAATTACTAATAAAAGGGAGAAAATTAAGATACACAGGACTTGGAAAAAAAACACATTTTTACGTGAAAATATGATCACGAAGGAAATAAAGTGAGCTGTGAGTTTTCCTCAATAAAATCAAGGTACAGTTTGGAGGGTGCGCCGGAGATGTAGGCAACATCTTAGGGTAGATAATGTGTGCAATAATCACCACCATCTTTCACCGCCGCGCTGTTACATGTGCCATTTACCCCGACCTCCCCTCTCCATTTAATTACACAGTAATGCAACAACACGTGCATTAATTATAGAAATTTATTGAATTAATGAAAACAGATACACATAATACAAATTGAAACAATAAAACACAGCTGTTAATTTAGCGCATTTGATAAACAAATTGTAGCTTTTATTGCAAGCTTTCACTATCTTATCAACCGATCAGAACATTACGCAAACGAGACATTTGTAATGAATTAATTAATTCGAATGAAAACGACCAATTAATTGAGGTATAATCACCAATAAGCGTGATATGCGTGCCATCGCCCATATCAAGCAAATTAGCCGTGGTTTTTCTTTTATCTCAAACAAGTTCCGACGACCGGAATGATGGTGGGTATCCATTGCCGGTAATATTTAGGACGCGGTTTAAATTAGCGAAAGTTGCCGGCGATACACGAGCGTCGTACGATTGAATAGTTGAAATGTTAAAAATATCCCGCAGCGCATTGGCGCGTTGATTGATGCGTCTTTTTGCCCGCGTGCCCCCTCAGACGTAATCCCGTCGAATTAGTTTGACAGACGGAATCTTTTCCTGAGTTTTTGTCTGTGAAATACCACATGTTTATTGAGATTCCGCCCTTAATGATGTGCAGCGATACGGAAACAGTGTCGATTATTTACAACTTTGTTTAATTAACTATAAGTTATTTACATGCGGGCAACGTTGAAGATTGTAGGTAGGTACTTGAGCAGCAATTATCAAGCTTGTGCACGTTAACGATATAATAAATATGTGTTGTAATAAAATAAACAGTGTTTGTTTACGATCAGAGAGGAGAAGTGTTGCGTCGACAGATCTACGAGGGCTACTACATACAGAACCCACCTGTCGCTGAAATATATCGCGAATAAGTAAACATTATCGTTACATTAACGTAAGTGGGTACTATGTTATTTAGGAACATCAAAACAAACTCGCCAGTTTTGTTTATGCTGTACTGAATATGACGTAGATCTAGATGGTGAAGGGTTTAGGGTTACCGAAACTCTTAAACTTTTGTAATATTAATTGCAGGTAGGTAGGTATGTCACGTAACAGTCTTTCTTTCTTTTTCGTGTCAGAGTTTATGCCGCCCATGGGCCTCTGACTTGGCTTCACATGTCGTTGAGAATTGTCTGAGGCATGCCGGTTTCCTCATGATGTTATCTTTCACCGTATTTGAGCAAGTCATAATACGCACATGAATCTGAAAAGTCAGAGGTGCGTGCAGAGGGTTCGAACTCGAAACCTATGACTTGGCAGTCCGACGGTGACACCACTAGGCTAACACACAACAGTCAGTATATGTCACGACTGTGATTTTAACGGGTTTGATAAGGCTACTGAAACCACACGATTCGTCAAAGACGATATTAGGTCCTAACGCGACAGAGACAAAAATGGAAGCATGTCCAAACTATCACCATTTCTCAGGCACACACTTCCATTGTCGAACTTTTCAAACATTTGTTATAACAGAAAGACTCAGTTTCTCTCTAAATCAAGGCAGGTATAGACAACCCTAGAAGCTTCGCCAAAAGCTACGTCGGCAGAAGTGAGAAAATGTATGACATCACGTGCGCTACACTTTACAGGAAATTAAGTTCAACTTAGTTATGAGCTTCTCTGATCCTTATGTGATATTAATAACTTTACACTACTTCAGCTGAAGCCTGTTCACTAACATTTTAATAGACACTGCAACATCCATATTGAAATAGAGCCGGAGACACCTTATTTCGTCCAACGCCTACGAATAAGTCATCTATGTAGAGAATATTAAAGAGTATAACCGTAATTATACGAAGCTGCATTCGTTAAAACTTCAAATCGAATAAGCAACATTACAGAATGCGATAAGCGAGGTCCCATTTCAATCTAGTTTGTCAGAATATTTGTTTCTATTAAGATAAAGCTAATCTTAGTCTAGTTACATGAAACACGGTGCCCACCACACGAAGTCGTGACCACGTTACGCGAACAAGCTTCGTGAACGCCCGCGGACCACAAAAACCGCAACTAGAACTCCAAGCACCGCTATCGCTTCGGGAAACAGTCTAATGACGACGCTGAAAGATTAAATTGCCTGTCTCTGCAGCTTAAAATGAAACATGAAACTTGTACAAAAAAGTTACCCATTTCACTCGACAGCTAGAGGCAGTGCGATGTGACAAACAGCACCACGTAAACTAGGAAAAAAACTGAGCACGGACGCGGTCGTGACGTGTTTGTAAATGTTGCCAGATTATAACCAACCCCTCCGCATGAATTTGTGTCTTGTATCGTTTATATTCCAATTACTGAGTCAACCCACGTGCACGACAGTACACATGACAACGAATTTCTCGGGCTTATCTTTTAGATTAGTACAATCCTTCCGAAGAGGTTATCGCACGGTAGCCCTGCAGTAAAAAATCGATGCGTTATCGTCCGATATGATTTATTTACAACTTATCGTCCCTTGATAAGAAATACGTTCAAATATCCGTCCGCTACTGGAGTTTTCATTTATTCGGGAAAACGACTCGCATCGTCAGATGTACAAACAAACAGCTGTCCTCGACGGAGGGCCACCGCGTTCCTGAAAACTCCCATTAGTTTGTGTCAGAGCAATTCAAATAGAAACTGTGTGCGGAGTGGAGGTGTCCAATAACAAAACACACGAACACGCTTGTCAAACAACGCTCACCAAATATTATCCGACCGCCACACTGTATTATGTCGTGGATTTGTACTAACACAACCAGTGTATGGGACAGGAGCACGACAACGGCGACTATGTTTGCTTTGGAACTTAGAAAGGTTATAACGCTCGGTAGGAGGAAAATATTACAAGGAATGGGCAAATACTCGTCTGACATTTTGACACCAACTGCGCGTCTGTTATTTGAATAAGAAATAAAATGAAAAGAACGAAAACAATACGTACGGGCAGTTTAAAAAATCGTCTGTTGGGCGAAGGCTTGAAGAGAGCAGTTTGTGGAGTGCACTCGACGAGGGCTCTCAAAACGAACGTCGACGCCAGCCGGCGTGCTTAACCTGCCCTGTTTACACCCGACGAACGCCTACGTATCGTATCATATACACTTGTAGAACTTAAGCACGGAATTACATTTCAAGAGCTAAGGACGTCGAAGAAACGGACTCAAAACCATTTAAAACAAGAAATTGAACACCCGACCCCAATTAAATTAAAGCCAATCGAAAAGAATCGCATACACTCGTAAGCACGATCTGGGATTATCGAGTTGGCAACCGTTCAGAGTATAATTTGATCCGCCATCGCCGTCGGTCATAATGGAAATCATAATTTTTTTAACATCGCCCGTAAAGTAAACAATGGGCAAAAAGAGCAAAATTTATAAATGGTGGGTGTAAGCGAGCCTGCCCTCCGGTGCCCTGCCGTGCACTCGTGTTATTTCCCATCTCGACTCTTATAAAATAAAATTTCAAGTAACAAAAGCATCAAGCTGGTTGTTACCGTGCGAATGATGGCGGGAATTCTGACTTCAGGGAGAATTTATGAACTCAAAAGTAAAATTCCGACGTTTAAACAACATACAAATGAACTGTTTGTAAAACATCGTCACTGTAGACGAGTATCACGTATTATGTAGAAATCGAAGTTATGTGCTCTTCAAATGAAGATCAGTTGTTGCCTGAATTTTTACTACTTTTTGGTCGAAGCTACAAGCTTGAGTATGAATATGGATGGTTATAAGAGTAGAGGAAGACCAAAGAAACGATGGATGGATAGTGTGAAAGATGATATGACTAGAAAGGGGGTGACTACTGAGATGACGGCGAATAGAGATGTATGGAAGAAGAAGACATACTGCGCCGACCACAAATAAGTTGGGATAAGGGCAGGAGAATGATGATGATGTTGGTCGAAGCTACAACACGACAAAGCCACTACAAAAACGCCACTTTATTATCTGTCAGTTTGTACATCCCTCATAAACTCTAAATAACGAGGTATCCAGCCAACAAGTGTGTAGGATGAGGTTATTTAGCTACCTATTTAATTACACGATTCTCCACGCCTTCCGTCACGGGACAGTTTCCGGGTACAGCGACAATGCTCACCGCTCCGATCACAAATTGGATGCGCCCTTCACTAACTAGCCGTGTTCGATGCCCAATAGACCAGAACAAGATTGGGCAATCAACACTAACTACAAATGATCGGCTTTATATCACTCCAGCCTACCATTACGAGCGACGCGCTTGAATATTAACCAGCTAGATAACCAACTTGATGGATATTATACACCAGCCGAGTAACGTAAGTAGCTAGTTAAATTCAAATGTGAGAATGTTTAAATATGCGTGTGATTCGAATCGAATAACAAACAAAACAAATTCAATTAATTTCCCAGCCATCGCCGCAGGATAACATCTGTTTTGAATATAAAATACACCAACGCGTACCGTCGTCCCTTGTTCGAACCCTAATAAAAATGAAACCCACACATTTAACTTTAACAAAAAACAATACATAAAAAACGCCTACACGTACGTACATCTTAAATTTTGATCTAACGACCCTGAAGGATCCATTATTATTAATAATCGATGTCTAAATAAAACATACGGGCAACATAAAAATATTGAATAAAAAAGGAGGATAAGATTTTTTCCAATACGAGACATTTATTAACACGGACGCGCAGTGGATCGAGATAAAACAAACATGGCGGGCGGCGCGCGCGCATATAAACATGGAGTTTATCGTGGGAGGCTGTCACAACACGCGTCCATTGGGCATCGCTGACGCACCGGAGAAAGCTAAGGAGACACCTTACGCTATAAGACGAGATGATGTTATCTCACACTAACATTTCAAGCCTACGCATCGCCTACCTCGTGGTCAATTTTACTGGACACACTTCAGATTCCAATATTTCGATAATCATTAACACATTTTGATAGTCATCAACTTCATGATTCAAATTCAGTATTCGTTGGGCAACAGCCTCAAATATTTACTATGGAATACCTTCTAGCTTAACTAGCTTTCGCCTGTGGCTCGGTGTGGGCTCGGGCTTCGGTTGCCGTTACAAAGAAAATCTTATGTGGTTGTCGTTTTAGTAAACTGACTCTACGGGCCCAATTTCTCATTATCGATCTCGATTCTTATGGGAAGACTTTTTTCTAGAATAAAAATAATATTTGTACTTATGTTCATCGTTATGCAGAAGTTTCTGTACACATCTCAAAACATGTTTACTTGACTTTCTTCCGAGGCCACACGAAATAACACGTCGAAGTAAGCACAATCTACGCATTCATAGATTGAATAGATAAATAAACTACATTTCAAGCTATCACCACTAGAGTAGAACCAATTAACTTCATAAATAGGCTATTCAAACGTAACAAGGTTCTAACGCGGCGGAAAAAGCGGCGCGGACGCAGCACGTTTATCAACAAAACAAAACAACAAAGAAACGAGTCGTGATCTCCATCACAGATCCATCATCGAGTGCCGGCTGCTGAGATGGATTGCCTGTATTATCCCAACAAGCACCTCCGGATAACCGACTGGGTTTCAATTGCCGACAATCTGTCCAAGTTACCTCTTCGTACGTCGCGTCAATCTTGCTGGAAGGAGTAACTAACAAACATCGCTTATTCCTAGAAATGGCCGTAATAACAATGTCCCCGTGAGCTTGCATGTCGAAATATAGCAAGTGATTTACGTTGACGTACGCACAAAGATCGTTGGGATATCCGCAACAATGAATTCTTGTAAGTCCAACTGCTCTTCCTACTAAACTTTCGGCTTCATTTAAAAAAATATTAAAACTATTATTTTACATCAAAAGACTTTTGAGTCAGTATTTTAATTATGAGCTTGAATTAAGAATTATGAATGAGTTAATTGATATTATGACTTGGGAACGTCAAGGGGAATCCACCCGTTGCGGGAGATGTAACCATAACTTTATAATAACAGCATGCGGTGTCTATAAATCAGAATTAAGGACGCTAACCAAGGGAGATTCAGTTTTCGGCGTCGATTAAAGTCGACTCGAAAACAAACAGGATCTTGGCCACGCCTCTCGTTCTTTTTTCAAAGCCTTCGGGCGAGACCGAGTATTATTCCACCTGGTTGCTGCCCATTACAATTAGACGGACCTCTTTTAAAAATGCTACCGGTTCTAACATAACCGTCGAACAACACGGCACATTATCTTTAACAAAAAGTTCCCGAGTCACGAAAACGTTGGACAAAAAGAAATAAAAATTTCGTACTGACCACGCAAGGTTGCGAACTACGATCAGTTAAAACGGTAACGTTCCAAAAACAACAGCGAGAAAAGCGAATTACAAACGAAAATAAAAACCAAATAAGCGGCGGTCTCGCCTGTATAAAAAGAAAAAAATATTCAGTAGATTTTTAAATGATCAGGAAAAGCAGAGATCCCAGCTATCGAAGTGGACAAAAGAAAGAAATGAACCAAGTCGTTAATGAGGCAACATGTAGAACGGGCCAGTCTGAACAGTCTCCCGTGAATTATCTGATGCTCTAAACTCGAACGAGCGGGTCTAATGGTAACCGCCGACCCTAACAACCCAAAAAAAACCGCACATTTTGATTACAGTACCCATGGGTGAATGTGGAAGAGGTATTAGCATACTAGTCAATATTAATCTTTCGCACGACTCCGCTACACTGGCGAACTGGCAAATAAAAAACATAAAAGAGTAAAGTAAACATTTCCATTCGGAATATTCTCGTAAAGATTTCCGAGTTGGAATTGAATTTGCATTTGCAAAAAGAGTGGTGTGCGTGGCTTGGTGCGCCCACACCTCGCTCACATTAGCTCGCGTACTTGCATTCCTCTTTATAACCCACACGACACGTCTCCACGCGGCGCCGGCCAGCTACACGAGAGATATTTTTTCACAGAAAACGTCCCCATAATTTATACATAACGTATAAAGTTGGTATAAAATGCAGCTGCGACTGTAAATCCGTATTGACTTTTATAGCACATTATTTGCATGGGTTTTATGTATTTTTTTCGTCCAGGTAGAAACGTGACCGTAAAGCGGAGTCGAGCATTTCCCCGATCACGACCGGTGCGATGCAATCAGACGCAGTGGGACACTCGTACATGGTAATGTGGGCACAGCGCACGAGATCGACGATACACTCGACAGACACAATTAACCTAGCAACCCTGCATACCTCGTTAACTTCAACGTTCTTCAAATCTAACTTGTATTTGAGGACTGCTGATTGACTGGAGATTAGGAATTTAGCTGTTATTCTGAACCGGATATGATATACTGAACAGCTTTTTGCTAAGTTAAGAATCGAGCAACGGCTTATATAGTACTAGCGGCCAGTCCCGGCTTCGCATGGGTGGACATTTTTCCCGTTTTTGCAACATTTTTCATTTATGTTCCGCTCCTATTGGTCGTAGCGTGATGTTATATAGCCTATAACCTTCCTCGAGAAATGGACTATGCAACACAAAAATATTTTTTCAATTCCAACCAGTAGTTCCTGAGATTAGCGCGTTCAAACAAACTCTTCAACTTTATAATATTAGTATAGATAAGTCCTAACCATAGAACTCATAACTTCACCCATTACCAAATTAATGTATTTCATTTAACAGAAATCTCATTAAGCTTATTAACACTACCGCAGTCGAAACTTAATCCGACAAAATTGATGGACGAGGCGAAGAAATGATGTACGGCGTGGTGGTACAAAAGCCATATTTTAAAAATCCACACGCGGCCGTAACGAGTCGAGTTACGAGCGGTTAAATAAACGCAGTCTCCCATTACTGCCATTAATACGTACGATTGCCTCGAACCAACTGAGCCAGAAATAAAGTTTAACTCGAACGTGAACGTAATCGTATCGAGCGACATTACGAATTAAAGAAACGAGTTTTAGGAACGTTCCGCTATAAAATAAAATAATATAAATAAATACAAATGTTTATATTGTATACCATTGAGACTTTCTTGAATATCAATTGGACGATATTGAGGCACACTTGAGAGAACTCAAAAAATAACATTCCTTTATAAAAAGTATCTCTGCGACATGTATTCTGAATTTCTCATAACATTCCCACATTGGTTGAAACTAGAATCTAATCGTAGTATGTTCATGGCTACCTTTAGTGAGTAATAACGACCTCTAGTAACCAAATATTAGTTCACGCGCACCTCCGAGCGGATTCATCCAATATTTGTACTCTACGACTACTTCTCAAAAGTGTATTTTCTTATTCAACTACTTCTACCGTTCAACGCCCGCGAGGGTGTCACGATGTTTGACTAACCCGCCTTCACAAAGCAAACATTAACTCTTCATCTAGAAATCATAAATAGAATCATTTTTGGGAAGTAAAGTATCTGGAAAATTACCTATACAAAAATTTACAGCGCGCATAGAAATGTTATTCCAATTTTATAAAAAGAACTGAATGTAATGAAAATAAATTATCCAGTCGCGTCGGGTGATCCAGACGACTGGTAAATGTTTATTTACTTTCTTAATAAAATAAACGTCGGACACAATAACCAGTTCGGGAACCTAATGTAAACAAAACTAGAGGACAATAAGTCGGGGTCGGTCCCCAGGGATCACATTGACAAATTTGTGTGTATTTTATTGATTCAAAAGTGACTAGACGTTATCTAGTCGAGTTGTAGAAGCTCAAAGCGCATTACAATAACCCTTATTCGAAGTCAAAATGTAAATTTTTGGGCATGCGGGTCCTCGCAGCGGGCCCCACACTGCGGGACGCCAGGCCCAACAGAAACACCATGACTCGACCCATCTCTACGCCATGCTGCGAAACATACAAATTCACTTCGAGATATGTTAAGATTTCAGTCCACATCAATCTATGTCATACTTTGGTTTCTAAGAGTTTTGTCTAAACAAACTGGAGATCCAAACAAACGGCACATGATGGGGTTTATTGTGATGCAAAGATAACATTAGATGCCAAATCCCGCTGTGTTTTAGGACAACTTTGGGTGGTCGTCCCTTTGATAACGCACACAGGACTACGGGCTCGACTAAATAAATTGTCACAACCTCTCCTCGTCTTTTAATAATAATAATACCATTAAGGGACTGTCTTTCCTGTCCTCAAATTCAAAAAACCCATTGCATTAGCAATAAACTTTAATTTTCATTGGAAAACATAAATCCAGGGACACTTTGGTTACCCATCGAGGCCATCGACTATAAAACGTAAGTGTGCATTCGTCAATTCTACGACACAGCAGCCTATAAAATATTATTATTTAGGAGCTCATAACTGGAAAGATTTACTGATCATAAAATAAGGTGAAGTGACCACATCTCCCATATGGAATAAGAATTCCTTTATGCATTGTTGATCCTAGCCGGGTCTCAAGTGCCGGTGTACCGTTGACCAAGTCTTCATTTAGAGGCACATGATGGATATGTTCGAGTGGCAGCCATATCCGGTGCAAGCAAATTTAACTCCGAATAGCCTTGTTTATTCAGGGGTGCACTGAACCATTAAAGCTCAGTTGAGTCGTAACAACGTCGACCGCGTTAAATTCTTCAATACTATCATAATGCTCAACTTTAATTGCTTTCTTACGAACCCATAAAAATTTAAAGTGGCTGCAGTTCAATATTTACGACTCCGGTTTTAATTTTAAGCGTAACGTTATTAAATTGAAACAATTACCACATTAGGAAAGAGAACTACCATTGTTCACTTCTGACTGGCGGTAGTTCTAATACATATAAGCACTATAAAGTTAAAGCTCTTTTTAATGTCAAAACGTTTAGGGATATATTGACACCCATAAACATAATCACAATGGAAATTGTGGCAAAAAAATTAAATGTTGTCGCGACCCCATTGATTAATTTGTTTCGCCATTAGAATTCTCTTCACGGGCTAACAAAAATGTCCCGGTGGAGAGCATCGCAGCCGAATTTTGGGGCATTATTTATGGTGTGCCATTCTCTTCAAAGGACTGTATGATTTACAGCCCGCCGTACAAAAGCCACTGCCTTATTATGACGTGCTGGCCCGTGCATTGTGCCAGCATATTTATTCGTCCGACTGTGCGCGCGATGTTTGTTTATTTTTGTCCTTCTTCGTAAATACTGTATTGTCACAAAACTTCGACAAAATTGAGTGGGACCATATTTCACGGTCCTTAATTACTTATAGAAATGTTTTGCCAACAAAACATTTTGAAACTTTGGTCAAATAAAGTCTTTAAATTATACACTCGAGGTAAAACATTTGGAACGGGATAAAAACTAGTTAGGAGAGATTGGATGGTCAAACAAAATGAGTAGATACTAGTGATCCGTGAAAGTACTTAGAGTTATCGAGTTGTTAACTAGGAAAAGAATGGCGTTTCATAATGATAGTGGTATCGTGTTTAGAACTGATTAGCACCACGCACTAGCTAAGCGGGAATGTACACATAGACAGAAGCTGGGAGAGGCAGGTATGTTCTGTGCTGACGCCAGGCGTGTTTGCGCCCGCGCACCCACCGGGGCATGTGTGTGGTCCCTACCCACCTATTTTATATTATAAATAACCAACAACTAATAATATAGGGGTATTTATTTAGATATATTGTTCTTCCGTCATTTATCGACTCATGTTGAACATAAAACCATTAGGTAGCAACTTACAGTCAAGCTTAGTTTACGATGTGTGAAATTCTATCATGTTAATGTTTCTCCACACTGTCTCTAAGTGCATTAAACAATTTAGATAATGTCTCAGAGGCGCAAAAGCTCTGCGAATATTCAAAACATTACGATGCTTTTAGTAGCATAGTGTCCTAAGAAAGAGAATAACGGCTTTGATTCGTTTAATAATGTGCGTAAATACACATAATAGTACATTACATTAGACACCTTTATTTGCACATTTTCTCCTAAAGCAGAGCGCGGTCGCGTGCGCCACCCGGCCGCCTATTCAATTACGCTGCGTAGCCAACAAAATTGTCACAGCATTATCCCTAATGGCACATTTTTGAACTCCCACAAACACAAAGGAAATATAAAATACTGGTCGTGTGCCATCACTACGGGAGTTCTAATATTGTATCCGTCGCGTCATAGTCGCGCTGCGAGATACTTCCTTCGTGGGCTATTAAAGCAGTCATTAAATATGGACGTGAGATTATGGGTCAACGCCGGTAATCCTCGGCCCCAAAACAAACACACAGCTCATCTTTAATAGCCGAACAAAAACAAAAGTAAAGCCAAAATGTCATTAGCTAAAACGTTAACGAGTGTCCATGTTGAGGCGGCTGCTATTTCGGTTTGGGCACATTCCACACTCTCGTATATCATCTATCATGGTCGGGGAACTGTCAGGTTTTAAACTGAGCTTAAACTGGGTTCGAAGCTGGCTCGTCAACGGTGGCAGTTGATGGACGCGTCGTGACGGCCCGTCGACGCGCGCTTACCAGCCCGAGGAACGAACACAATATCTGACCTCTATGCTCTACGCTAAACATATGCTACTGTTATGTGCAATCCTCTAATTGTACTAGTTTTAGTCTAACATTAACATCATCGAGAGCCGGAAGTATCTCGTCTGGCGGCCGTTGCACCTCATCTCGCAAGTGACACGCTTTTTCAGGCGCATCCCCATTGTCCCGGCAATCCCGGCCCGCTAGCGCTCCCAAATCTCCCAAGAGTTTTGCCGTAATGGGTATTCACATGCTTGTGACACTTTAGTTATTGGATCGAAAATATATTGTAGAACGCTAAAACAACATATTACCGCCTGATTCGACAATGTTTAAATTGAATTTGATTTGAAGAACATTTGTAAGTAAGTATTTAAAATATGTTCCTATCAATATTTTACTGATGTAAACATTTATTAAGTAAACAAATCTAAACGAACAAATTTTCTAACACCGTTAGATGGTCACACAAAAAGCGGTGCGCGACATATGCGCTGGCGCAGCATCACTGATCGATCGAAGCTTTTTGTTGCGTTGACATCTCCATCCATTCGGGCAAATTGCCGAGCGGGCACAAAACCGAGGTGTGATTGAGAGGTCGACCCTCGCCGACGCCCGAAACCATTATTTTGAATATGTTCAACTATCGATCACGTGGAGAAAAGTAATTTTAGAACGTTGATCTTTCCACGTGATATGTACCGCGTACAGCATAAAGATTTTTCATTGTCAGTCCGACAGATGAACGAGCTTTCTACATGGTTTTTGTTTTCAACGTAGGTACCTACATAAGCAACCTTTTCGTTTGATAGTTTTTGGATACTATTTGTATTATTGGTCATTTTGTCGCGAGACCGACGAAAAAGTTCATAATTAGTATTTACCCATCGGTAGACTAAAACTAGATCGTGGAAGTGAAACATAAAATAAAATGATTTCGCTCTAGACCTTTGAATAAAAAAAAACGTAGCAAGGACAGTTTTCTCACTCTATTATGCTCGATTGACTAAACGACAGTAAGCGATGCAGTGAACCAATTGGCCGTGCCTTCTCCCGGCCTTTTATTACCCGGAGTTTCGCGTTATTTATAAAAGATCTATTTATTCAGCTGTCGACTGACCTGGATACATTGCCAAGTTGTCACTATTGACTGTAAGGCATTTCACGGTTTACTTTCTGTGTTGGTATTTGGGTGTATTGTGTTTGTGTTCAATTCAACCTTTACAGATTAGAGAAAGTAATTGAAACTTGAAATGCCCAGATAGCAGGGTTGGTCAGAAAGTTGTTAACATAGGTACCTACAGAACAAAAATAAATTTTAAAATTTAATTAATTAATTTATAAAATTTGTAACATTACGTTGATATTTTACGTTTTTAGCTTTCAAACGCAATTAAATATCTTATCCCAGTATTTGTACTACCTGAATAGTCTAAAAACAACCAGCTGTTCATTCATAAATAAACATGATAAACAATTTAAGTTACTTTACGGGCGAAACTAAAATATTTCACCACCAACGCGTATGCAAAAGACACAAAAAAAGCTATTTCATCAGCGTCATAAAAATATGTGGATATTACGCGTATCTGCATAACACGATGTGTTGCACCTTGTAAGTGCGTACTTGGTAAGTATAGTAAAAACTTGTAACACTTTAGTGGTGGGAACGAGAATGCATGGCTATAAAGTTTCTATTCCATATTGACAGGGCCGTAATGGCGGGAACGCGCGGGACTTTATACCGCACGTGCAACGATTGTATTGTTTAGTTAGCATAGTTTAATAGACACTGCGTAATAGGCTAGTCTACTGAATGCGTAGAATTCTGTTTGTACAGTTAGTACAATCATGTATTGTGTAGTGATTGGGATATTAGTTAGTACGTGTGTGTGCGTACTTGCATAGACAGATTTGTTTTTTTTTTTATATAGAAAATATGATACCAGGCCTAATAAGACACTTACGGACGAAACCAAAAACCTATCTATCGGCGGTTTGCCCAACTAGAGATAGAAATTTGACATTACTTCTATGGAGCTTATGTCAATTTTCTCTCTTAAGGCCTAGTCAGACAGAGAGCGTGGCTGGGTGTGATATTCACGTCGCATGTTGACCGCTTGCTCTTGGCGTGCGAATTACTATGACAATAATTATATGGAAGACGCCACACAGAGGCTGCGACACCACGCCAAGATCTCTGTCTGACCAGGCCTTTAGGAAAATGGCTGGTAGATAGGTTATTAGTTTCGGCCATGAATTGTTTGTTCGACAGCCAAATAAGCCTTTTTAGCTTTCTGGTCCAAAACATTCATTCCAGATTTGAACTATTTATTCAAAGAAAAAAACATCTCCGTTAACTCCATACCCGTATCTTTGATTGTACACCGCAAACCACACTGACTTGACTGATTGATGTACGTAGGTACGTACAGCCAATGGCGTAACAAGATCGCACCACATTGTTGCCGACCAAAAAAAAAACTTAGTTCACATTCCCTTCGTTTAGCGATAGGATTTATTTTTTGTAGAAAATTGTAATTGATTTTACTTTAAGTAGGTACCTACTTACCTAATTGTGTTGGTGTCGATAGATCGATTAATGTTATTATAGTTGTAAAAGGCTGATACTATACTGATATTATAATTGCAATGGCCAATAATAGAAAAACAAATATTATAAAGTAGGTACACTGGCGAGCACAAAAAAGTAGGCCACCATTTTAACACAAAATAAATAATAAAATTAAATCACAAGCGCTGACTAAAGTTGTATTTTCTATCCACATATTCAGTAAGTACAAATCTATAGAAAAATGAATATCCTCGTCCGTTCCACAGGTAAGGCGCGCAAAAACTACGGCATATTACGCGAAGTTGATGGATCTCCCGGACTGAATCGATCATCCTCGTCGCAGGTATGATTGCCTTGTAAAGCACACCAACCTGATTAGGTTCTACTGAATAAAACAGTTGTTGTTTTTATACAAAAAATCTGTTTACTTGTATTTAGTACCTAAAGAACTTATTATTTCTTGTGTTATAAGATGTACACTTACAAACCATTGTTCAATTAAATAAGCGAGATCTTGAACGCAAAACTAACGTGTTAAACAAAGCTATTACATTTGAATTTCAGATCTCAACTGCTTAATGAATGACAAAACATCATGCATTTAATAAAGCTATGACAATGACTAATCATTAAAATTGCATGAGGTGTCGGACGACAATGGATTGCAGAGCTTAAACGATTAAAGCTAAGCCGACGTCAAGCGTAATTGAAAATAACGAGATGCATATTCATGTAGTGAATATAGGTAGTAAGTAATCCGTCTGTCGCCCGCGGCTTGCTGCATGTGCACTGCACCTAATTCTATTTCTGCTATCCAGTCCACGTCGACAGGGCTTCATAATTGCTTTTAAATTAACCTCCTATATTCTACAACCAACATTTATGCACTCAAAAACAAATCATCTTCATTTTCATTGTTATATTAATGCAAAAACTAAACTACCAAATTACTCGACTGAAATTGCTTGAATGAATCAAGTTTTTATGATCAGTTTAGCATTCTTAGGTGCTCTATATTGTTAACGTATTACTGCAGTGCCTAAATTCGGGACGGAAAGCGTAAACAAATTTCAGATTTCATCCCGTAGCGATAAAATCGTGCTGACATGTACACAATATATTTTTTTATTAACCACTGTCATTCTGATCACGTAAGCGTACCATGTTTTCCCTAAGCCGCACCTGCCCGCAGGAGACATATCACACCCCCACAGATTAAAAACTGCTACCCAACCGTCCATGAAATTAAATTTATTTAGGACCCACTCCACATCATCCCGCGTGTCAACTGTATTTACATAAAGAATAGTTTCGAGAAGGACGTGAGCCCATATTTATATTGCGCCGTCGCTGGCTGTTTATTGAAATATTTCATTGTTAATTCTCTAAACGACGTCTTCGTTTTAGGGGACGAGATCGGAATGGCGCGGGCTGAATGCAGCATTAATAGTATTTATTAAAATAACAATGTCTATTCCGGACTGTTTTTATTTATTCTATTGTCGCTTCTATACCTGAATGATGAAAGAAAATGTTATCTGTAAAGATGATGGCCCGGATGGAAAGGATAAGCTTTGGCCTGCGACGATTTACACGTAGGCGAGTTAAATGTGCGTGGCACTTAAAATATTGGTATAGGTCTAAAAAAAAGAATGTCCTTTAGATAACAAACTCAGATAACACGACCGGAAACGTGACGAAGACAAACAAATCCTAAATGTTTTAAATGCTAATATTTTTATAACTTTCTAAAAAGATACTTCAATGTCAACTATACTGTAACCGTGTGAGGAGGTTACGGTGACTAAATGGAACCCTACACTGCATCTAAGTATCGAATTACGCAAGATTTTTTGTAACATGCCCACCACAGCTCTAGCCGTGAAACCCAAGACGTCGGTATAAGATATTTTTACCTTCATCGGATGCAGGAATTCAATACCATGTACCTAGATATTTTTCTAATACAACAATGTACGAGCAACTAATTTATAGTACCGTTAGGAAAGACTTGTTACGTGATGTAATCTGGCAAAAATATTGTGGTTACAGAAAGTATGATTGCTGTAATCAGTCCAACTGTTCTCATTTTATTTTGCTTTGCTTTATATCACCGCAAAATTGCTTTTGTTCTTGGATTCAAACCAAACTTTCGAATAAGCAAGCATTTTAAATAACGAGTTGGAATTATCTCGATTTTATAAAGCAAGGAAATATTATAGCTTTGCGCATACGCTGCTGGTCGTGGGGGCTGTTCAAGGAACAATGCGCACGGCCACCTTCCGTCAGAAACAAAATAATGGTACAATTTGTAGGGATTGAGCGATTAATAAAAAGTCCTTTGCTACGTTTGTCTTGTCTAGTATATCCAGTGCCAACTTGATTTATATTGTAGTTTTATTGAGTCAATAAAAAGCGTATTATGTCCGACCATCGTAAAACCAACATGTCAGGAAGTTAAAAGTCTTTTAACGCTGAACTCGCAAGACTTGATGTTTGTTGGTTCGTACCTTCGTACAGAATACAGATGAACGATAACAGGTGGCCATAAACTATCCTGTCGTCTGATACCGCCTTCCTTAGCTTGCCAAGGGCGTACCGGACTAACAAGCAGCAATGGACACTGCTGACTATTATCTTAGAATTTTGTGCATTGCGAAGGTGTAACTTTACTGATTTCAATTAAAGTTAGAGACTCAAACCGTTAGTTCTTTATACGGAGTTTTAATGTAATTTCAAAATGATTATAATGTTAATATTAATTTATATTCTGTGTCGGAACATCTAACATGTGGGCGTCGAATAAAACTTCAATATCCATAAAACAACTACACAAATAAAAATTGATTTCGCGATCGTACAGTTTCCAATCAAAACGAGATAAATTTTTCGACTCAGCGTGTCGGATTACACATTTTAGGCGTCAAGTTTATTGGCTTTGCTCCATAGAATCACCATAAATGTCATCTGAAATAAATTACTTGTACCCATGTACACGCTGAGCCGATCGAACCACACGATACACCGGCCGGTCTCGCACCATGGAAGTTTTACCAGATAACGCATAAAGATATGTGATATGTAAATTTTTATGTTATTATCGTTGGAAATAAATTATCTTTCATAAAGCAAGGTACTACTTAGTACCGTGCCGTTTCCAACATGTTTGTTCTTCGTAAGGGAATTTAAATTTACATACATTTATAATTACTTACCTACTGCTTATTTGGTACAGAAAGCGTTAAAACTTTCTTCAAGTTAACTAACCTATTTATCAAGTAAGTAAAGTGATGGTCCCGTTTGGTCCTTAATATTGTTTATTATTATTCTAATTTTTAAGCAAGAACAAAAGGCATATGGGTCGGTCGTTGACAAAGATGGATTGCACTCTATGGCTAAGGCAGGTTAGTACAATAGGAGGGGACAAAAAACTCGATTATTGTAAGGAGCGTCACATCGCTAAGCCCATTACCTGCGCGCGCGCACGGGCCCTTTCAAACATGTCACTCCAGCTTACCTCAAAGACATAAATGACAATCACACAGGTATTAGTTGTGACGTTCGTCTAATTAAAATCGTGGGGATTAAGTTCCTCGACGTCGAAACAATATACCCGCTGGATAATAAAACTGATTTAGACTAAACCGACAGTGACAAAAGTGCCGTAAGTAAAAATATGATTAACTGTTTATTCCAATTCCCCGTTAATCAGAAAAAGTCTATACATATACATATAATTAAGACGCGTGTATTGTTTGATGTTTTCTGTGAATTGCCGCGTACTAAATTGATAAGTAATGTAATAAATTATTAAGTAAGTAACAACATATTAAAAAATCTCATACTAATAAAAGGCTTTCTAAAATTTCTACTAAAAGTAGGGAAATAATAAGTTTGTATGTTGGATTAGATATCAACGTAAGGGTTAAGTTTAGTGTAATCAATTATGTGACCTGTAAACTGTAAATGCTCGTCTAATCGAAATTGTTATAGAATTAAAATACCTAATGAATCATGGTGAAAAAAGCCTACTGTCTAAATAAATATTATTTTTAATACATTTAAATGTAATTGGTAGGTCAGTTTTCGCGGCCACCATTGCACTGTAACCAAATGCAATAATTTTGTACGTTCCAGGCGTTTGACATAAAATCATGTTATAGTTTTAGCATTGTACACTTAATGCTAAAATTGGACAATTTTTTCGTGCTGAAAACTGGTAATTGGTACAGTTGAGTGGACGGACAGATAGTTTTACTTTCATACTCGTAAAATAGAAAAGATAGTTTTACTTTCATACTCGTAAAATAGAAATGTTCCTGGCAGTTGCAATCAATTAGTTTTGGAACATCGTAAAAGCGATTGTTAGCGGAAAATAGATTTAGTTTAATTATAATACCTACAGATCTAAAATCTCTTTTGAAATAGGTGATAACTAGGTACGTGTTATGATAATTTAGAAGAACATAACCTTCACGCGATAACGTGTTCGTACCTATCACATTTGCCAGTATTTTGATTCGTGTGATGTTCTAAAAGTACTTTTACGACTTATTTTCGCACTTTCCGATATTTTTAGCACAGTTTACTTTAGCTCCTGATATCCTAAAGCGACTTATCACCCGAGATTATCGATAATAGCGATAACACTTGCAGTTTCATGCAGTTGTTTCATCGATAAGGACTAATATGCAATATAGAACAGAACTTACCTAATAACCTCCACACTTCGGCGCTGCTCAGGTAAACATTGAGGTGCGCCAGGCACGCAGGCAACAACAACACGAACACCCAACACCTCATACTGCCAGCTGCCAGCACCACAAACGTCTCAAAGTACCAACTCCAAGTCCAACACCACCCAAAGTTCACCAACACACATTTGTTTCACATTTTCATCCACCGTCCTCACAAAATCAACGATGCTGAGTTCTCGCCGATACAAGATTACACACTCGAATAAAACGTACAAATCCAACAGAAAAATCAAATAAACTCGCGAATTAACACTTAAATGTACAAAAGTTATTAATTTTATTCATGCATAGATGTATTAGTTTTGGTATCTTATCGAATTCTGTTTATAAACATTGATATTATCAATGTTACTTTACGAAACAAAGCGACACTACCTCCACGCGCCACCGTTCCTGTCAAACTGGTTGAATGTTTATGTTTGCGTCAAATCGCCTGTGTGTGCGTAACGTTGTTGCTGATCTATGTGTGTGTTAGTGAACCGAATATTTTTTGTATGAGTGGGTGAGTGAGATGACGGCGTTGTGTAGAGCCGTAGAGCGTAGAGCACTAGAGCCAAATCGCGACAGAAGCTACGAACTTTTAAAAAACTACGACTGCCGCACACTAGATGGCGATACTGAAAATAATTTTTAAAACTTTATAAAACGTTTTTTCAGTTAATGCGAGAGTGTAGTTTAAAGTACCTACAGACAACCTAGGTACAATATTACCACAATAAATAAAAATAAAATATGGAATGATGAAGTAAGTATTATTTTTTATTTTAATTGAATATATAAGATCAGTCTGCCCGCGAAATCCATTTTTTTTAGAATATTTTACGAAAAAAATTAACATCTTGACGTAATTTTATAAATTGCCTATTGTATTTATGGGTCTCACGGAATAAAATGCGTACGGTATAATATTCGATGTAATTTCACGGGTATAGTTAAAAAAAAGTAATCGTCACAAAATCTATCTAAGTATATAAATAAAAATGAATCGCCAAATGTGTTGCTAAGCGCAAAACTTGAGAATGGCTCGACCATCTCGGCAATTATTTTTTTATATGTTCCTTAAGGCACAAGGAAGATTCTTATGAAGAGAAAAAACATAAAAATTGGCCACTACAGGCCAATAACTTTTGACAGAACGAAGTCTGTCCGGGTAGCTAGTACTTAATAAAATATTTTTTTAGGTATTTCGCACAATGGATTTATTCTTAAATGAATGATGAATGAATTTTGGTAATCGCCCTACTTGCATTACAGTGTCCTTTTTGTAAATACTAGTTAACAATTCGATCGAGTTTCCGAGTACCGATACAAACTCGATACTAATTACGAGCTATTGCGCGATGCTGTTGGTAGGTACTTTAGTGGTGCTAACGATATCCGTGAACGGTGTGGGACCACCCACGGGCAGCCACCGTCTCATAATGAGAAGCTCATTGTGACTAACAGGCGTGTAAACAACTCGATCTCGAATCACGAACGAGTTACGATCGATGGGGTGTGAAAGTCGTTGCATTTGCCACTTGCATCAATACGAGGCGTCGGAAAGGCTTGGCGCTTGATGGCTTTCCGCTTTCGTTGTTTATTGATCAAACTCAAACTACACATAAATTAGTGGCTGATCAAAGATTCGATTGGAAATTAAGGATGAATAGATACCTAAATAGCAATTCTAATTTACAGGAAAAAAAAGAATAAATCGCATCGAATTGATAACCTCCTCTTTTTCGAAGTCAGTTAAAAAATTACCTAAATTTGTACCTGGCGGCCCAATTTTTTTTTTGTCAAAATTTCTACAAATTGAATCAACTAAAGTTATTTCGCTAGCCTAGCATACTCTGCAGACCGTTATGAATTCTTACACGTGCCCGAGAAGTAAGAACTGATTGTTAGTTCGTCAACATAGTAACTACACTAACATAAAATTACCGGATAAATCGTTACGTAATTAAGGCACACAACTTTAACGAGATCGGTCGTACAAGGCTCTTGTTTGTTTCTCTCCGCAATTTTGTACCAAATTATAGGGCACTCGCGCCGCTCCGCGCAGTTTGAGGCACGCCTCTCACGAATCACGGCTAGGGCTGCCAATACCCTGATTCTGAATAAAGAATAAGTATAAATTAAGCTCTGGATTCATTATAACATTCTTGGTGAACTTATGTTGACGGGTTCGTGGCTAAGTAACAACCGAGCGGATCATGCGATTTGTGAGGTTAAGCTGCGCTTGCCACGAGCAATCCGTGGATGGGTGACCGTTCGTTACACATCGAGATCCCCCGTGCCTCGGAGAGCACGTTAAACAGTCGGTCCCGGGTGTCCTATCGTCATAAGAATACCTGTGCGAGTCGTTACGAGAAGTCAGAAGTCCAAAAGTCTGACAACTGGTCTAAACCTTAGGATATCGGCATTGCCCATCTTGAACTGGATTGCGGAGATCTGATGGCAGTCGCTCCGTGCAAAATATTGGTAATCAGCCGCATCTGGTTAGACTGGAAGCTGACCCCAATATAGTTGGGAAAAAGCTAGGCAGAATTCTTAGTGAACTTAAGTGACTTGTTTCTTTATTTGAGGTCATACCACTTGCACATAAATCTTGCTGTAATCTCAGCAAAATAATGTTAATGTCTCAAAACATTGATACGAAATCCTGTTATTTTGTTGTCCGTGTTTCGTAGAAAATAACAGATAAGTATGTAATAAAAAGGTTAGTAATCTGACCAGTAGGTAGGTATATGATTTCAGGACCCTGAAACCTTATAGCCATTACTTACATAAACATTATTGCATGTTATCCTGTGTACCTACCTATTCTAAAATGGGTAGTTCTGTTGTAGTTAATGTTTGTCTAATGTTTAGATAGTTTATTGTTCTTTGGTTGGTTAGTTAAAAGTTGACACCCCTGATCACAACTCGATAACATAGCTACTGACATGTTAGGTCTTGATAATTATAATTTATCTACATAACCTTACGCTTTTATTATTTATTTGCGTGCGTTTATTTCATTATGTCGTATTACATGAAAATGTATAGCGTAAAATCGGGTTCAACTACTTATTACATTTCTAAGAATAGGTAGGTGCTTACTAACCTATACCTACTACCTAAATATCTGTAACTTTTGCTAATGTTGTAACTGCGAAACGACAAATGGTGTCGTCCTTTACCTAACCCTCACGAAATCTTATAAGAGCTGAATTCACCGATCTATATCATACCCAATAACCCCTAAATTCGTTATCTCTGCCTACCTACCTCACAAGAAACAACATGATGATATAACACTAATGACATCTGTCCGTCTCTAGAGACAAACATTGAACAGAGACATTCCTATCAAACGCACAAGATGGCGCTGCTTTCAATGTAAAAATACGAATGTTTCATTAATTTGTATTATGCAACGCTTATTTTATCTGCTAATTTATCGTTGACTTGACTTCAGGCTTGGCACTCAAATAATTTATTGTTTTTTACATTCATTAAACAGTTAAAAATAGTGGAATTGTGTATGTTCTACATAGAGATATACAATTTGGCATATAGTAATCACATCTTCGGTAGTATAGTGGTAAGTATCCCCGCCTGTCACGCGGGAGACCGGGGTTCGATTCCCCGCCGGAGAGAATCTTTTTTGTTTTTTTTTAGTTTTTAGTAGACATCTATTTTATTTTATGCATTATCATCAACGTCTTTTAGGTCCAAACCGGCAATTAAACTTTAATGCAGTCTAATGATAATACATAGGCAATATTCCCCATGATCGTTACCAAAGGCCAGACTGACACGGAGTGTAGGTATTAATTTTCTGAAGAAACGATCTCATCTCCTGCCTTCTTGTTGCCTTACACGATGACTAGTGACGCCCTGGCGACTGACAGCAGTTAACTTACGTAATGGCAGCTTTGCCAGTGTGTCATATTGTCCAGCGCAGTGTTATGAATAAGTACCTATTGTGTGTCCGTCTGGCTGGTATTAATTCATGAATTCATGTCAACCAGAGGTGCCTGTAAACCTTATTTATATAGGAATCTAGCGACCTGCCCTGGCTTCGCACGGGTGCAATGTAGATTAGTATCTACTTATTCATTCATCATCTCATTATATGCCCACATTAGTACGTGGGCATATAAACCTTCCTATTGAATCACTCTACTTATCTATTGCTGAAAACTGCATTAAAATCCGTGGCGTAGTTTAAAAGATCTAAGCGTACAGACAGCAGGAGCGACTTTGTTTTATAGGTATTACTAGCGACCCGTCCCGGCTTTGCACGGGTGCAATGTAGATACTAATGTGAGGCATATAAACCTTCCTCTTGAATCACTCTATCTATTAAAAAAACCGCATCAAAATCCGTTGCGTAGTTTTAAAGATCTAAGCATATGTGTATATAGGTATAGGGACAGACAGACAGCGGGAAGCGACTTTGTTATATACTATGTAAAGATAAAGAAGAAGATGAGAATGATTATTCATAATTTGCATTTCAACTTTTATTTGTGTCAATAGTGCATAGTCCAACTCAAATTGTTTCCGATCAGTACGCGACCTGGGGGGCTAATAACATCACATTTAGTTTGGTTTTTGGTTCTGCTTGTAGAAAGCCGTTGTTCTTGCGGACCGTTTCTATGTAACCGGGCAGTTATTGGCGAGACCTGAACGGTCTTCAGCCAATTTGGTGAATCATATTTCGTTTTATACTTATTTGTAAGTAATCATAACTGACTTAATCGACTGCCTTGTTGGTTTAGTAGTCGCAAGCGCGATTGCTGAGCATAGGGTCCCGGGTTCGATCTCCAGGTCGGGCCATGTTATTGGGTTTTTCCATTAGGAATTTCTCAGCAGCAGCCCGGAGTATAGATTTGTGCCCCGTTTATGGCAATAGGCTCGCCCCCTATTACATAGG
Source organism: Amphipyra berbera (assembly GCA_910594945.2). Classification (NCBI taxonomy): domain Eukaryota; kingdom Metazoa; phylum Arthropoda; class Insecta; order Lepidoptera; family Noctuidae; genus Amphipyra; species Amphipyra berbera. Next base: position 6,665,376 of record OU343122.1, on the reverse strand, counting down.
ACTTAAACATAACTAGCGAAACGAGGGTGTACTAAAAATATCTCTGCCGAACCATTTGGGGAATACAAGGCGTGATGTTATGTAATCATAAAGCTGCAAGTGGGCAGCACAATTGCACATCCGACCAGTTCAGATATAAATATGAAACCAAATATGTTTCAGTAAATGTGACGTTATTAGCCCCTTTTGAGAAGGCTTCTTAATTAGAAAGTAGGTACGTCGAATCTCCCACTTCTTCATAGAACCTATCCCATTTAACATTTGCCTGTTATTGGTGTCGATTCTGTTGCGCACTTTGACAGGACTAAACTAAACTAAGGGTGTTTGTCTCTTTCTGTTTCAATAGAAAAAGAAAGTGACAGTTGTGTTTAGTACTGTCAAAACGTGCTACAGAATCGAGACTATTACTTGTAAACCAAAAACTAATCTATCACTGTTATTCGACCTGTGGTGGATTCATTTTATAAATGCTAGCATACACATCTTATAGGTACTTACCTACGTAGAATCTAACTAATGTTGTGCTTGTATTATCTGCCACAGATTAGCTAGTTTAGCCATACTCCGAAATGCTCGAAGAAGCGGTAGAGCTGTGTAGACAGGACAAGGATCGCAACTGGTGTTCTGTAGAGTGTAGATCTTAGGCTGGTCATCCACTAGAGCTGTGCGAGGAAAATGTGCAGTGCGGAAATATGTAGCGAGGATGTGAAACGGTGTGACCCTTTCCACCAGAGCTGCGCGAGGAATGGGTAATGTGTAATGCTTAAAATGAGTGGTGCGAGGATAGGTAGCGGACTCTTTTCGAATATGAGGGTGGTGTGGCGGGAGCGGTATACATTCCTCGTAACACATTCCTCGCAACACATTCCACGCAACACATCCCTCGCTCGCATATCTTGCTTGTTTTGTATGAACAAAAACCTCGCGCCGCTAAGCCCATATCCACCAGAGCTGCGCAGAGCGAAGCTAGGTAAATGAAATGCTTACAAAACACATTCCTCGCTACACACAGCTTAGCACAGCTCTGATGGATGCTCAGCCTTACTGTAGTCTAGCTGCCCGTTACACGCGTGCAGGCACATAACACCTCATCAAAAATTAAAAAAAATTTGAATTTACACGTTTTGAAACCATAATTCGCTTGGACATAAGTAGTTCAATTTCCATTGTTACTGAAATAGTTTTATTACCCTTTTAACATTTTCAGTCATTCTGAAATCAACTTAGTTCACATACACGTAAAGTTGTCAATTGTTTGAGCAGCAGCAATAAATATGTATTTCTATTTCCAAGTTGGCTTGAGTTTACGTGTTCTGTAGCTGAAGTTTTAGCCAACACCAAGAAAAGAATACCAATAGCAATAAAGGGCCCAGTAGGTAGGTATATCTTGGCAGTTCATAGTGCGCTGCTTGCAAATCGTCGCAGTGCAGTGAAAACCTCGTAATTGCAATGAACTTAATTACAGGAGAAGTAATTGTACCTAAGTGTGTAATTATTTTACAGGAGAAGATAATAACTGCCTGTTAAAAAATAAGTATGAAGTATAGATGTAAGGTTCTTCTGTTTTATTATCTATTCATCAATCTATTTCATCTTAGGCTAGCCATACACGGGCAGCTCGAAGCAGTCAGGACCGACTGCTTCAAGCTGCGACTGCATAGTGAACTACAGTATTCTATTTACATACATACACGGAACAGCTCGAGTAGTTGCGACTGCTCCGGGCGGTCAGCAGCACGGTGAAATTTCATCGTGCGGTCAAGCAGCAACTACTTGACCGCAGGCATACACTAACCGCTCGAGCTGTCGACTGCTCTCGCTTTTGATTCTTCCTCAAAATCCATGTTGCTACTGATTTGAAATTGTGACTTGTCGAGCAGTTGAAACCGACTGCTGCAGCGATAAGTTTCAACTGCTCGATGGCAGCTTCAAACTGTTGACGGTGACTGCACGAGTGGTCCGTGTATTTTGATCACTGACGAACTGCTCGAGCAGCCCGTGTATGGCCGGCCTTAGAGCTGTGCACATTCGTTCTAAATATGCATTATGAGGTTTTCTACCCAACAAATTAATAACAGAAAATAAAAATGAATTTGTGCTTTACGAGGTTTTCACTGCCCAGCGACGAAATGCAATTTGAATTTTATATACTTAGATACTAGGTAAAAGCGCAATTTTATCCCTATCTATCAGTCTTGTTGATATTTTTCTATCCCTTCTCAGTTAACAAAATACACGTTTTTTAAATATTGAAGATGATCACATTTCGGCAGTAAGTACAGAAAGCACGACTTAAAAATAAACGAAAATTTTTAAAACAGTCTTGCAACTCATTTAAAATCATAAAATGTAAGCTTAAAAGTACCCTAATATTTTAGTATAATAAAAACGCTTTAGAATTAGGTACTATAAACATTTTCCAGGTTTTTATTCATTACTCAAATAGTCACTTAACGGTGTTTTAGGAATCGGACGACAGATTAATGTCATATTAGCCAAATTCAGTACCTACCTACATTTAAATTCAGTTGCCTATTTCGCTGGCTGCCAAACTGTAGAATTTAAAAATGTATATTTATAGTCTAATCTCAGCAACCATAAAATCCCGAGGTATACGAATTTTTTCTTTATCTGTTACTGGCACTTGACCGCTATTTTTATGTAATCATTGTTTCATAATAAATCAGACTAAACACTACAATGATGTGTGCCTAATGCGTGTGTATCATCGACCTGAATCGTGTAACTACTAGCATTTTTCACAATGATAAGATAAATTCTCCTTAGTGCAAACTATTAAGTTCCGAGTTTTAATATCAGTTGTTTTGTTTCTTTTTTGTAACTTCCAGCATCATACCTATCAACAATTAGTTAATTAATCATTATTATGATACCAGTGATAGGTACCTGATCTAAAGTAGGTATGAATTCGTGGCCATTGATTAAAAATAGTTTTGAATTCGCGATAATCGGGGTAAACTAAACATTACCTATGTATTCTAATAGATTATAATATGTACAGATAATACTAGACGACTGATTAAACGTGTTTTTTCTGATAACTCACTTTTTCTAGGGTAATTCCTGTGACGAAACGGAAAAATTAAACTAACAGTATTCCAAAATAGACTTTTAATATAAAATTTCATAAAAACGTTCGTTTTCACATAATAAATACGTCGCGTCCTTTGGTAGATCAATTCTCAGAACAATAAAACCGATTATCACTGTTAAAAACATAAATAATCATAGAATTAATAGAAAAAGTAAAGGTATAAAAATCAAACTAAACAATACATTTGCCGAGTGATGGTGAGTATAAAATTAATTCTAAAATAATTTTATAGTAAAAAATTACGCGATACATAAAAGCATAATTATTCGAAAATTAAATAGACATTTATAATTAGAAAGGCTACGATTATGGCACAGAGGAACTATCGGGAGCGTGTCGCGGGCGCTCACTTCTCTTTGGGCTTCTTTTCCTTCTTGCGCGGCGGCGGCACGGGCGCTTCGCTGCCGCTTGCGCCCTCCTTCTTCACCACCTTCTTTACGACCTTTTTCTTGGGCGCGTCCGCGGGCGGGGCTGGCGTCGTCGGCGACGTCGGCGACGTGGGGGTCGCGGGCGTCGCGGACGTCGCCGGCTGAGCGGTCTCCGTGATCGAGGACTCTATCTGCGCGGCGATGGTAGACTTGCCCTTGGGCTGCGTTTTGACGCCGATCTGCGCGAGTGACACCGCGCCGGCGCCGACGGGCGGGGTGGGCACCTCGGGCTCCTCCACGGACAGCCTCTGCAGCTGGGGCGCGGCGGGCGGGGAGGGGGCGGGCGCGGGCTCGGGCGCGGTGACGGTGGGCGAGCGCAGCTCCCGCGCGATGATGTCGGTGGCGAGCGCAGCCGCGTCCTCGAGCTCGCTGTCGGGGGTGGGGAGCGGGTCGGCGGCGGCGGGGGGGCTCAGCTTCAGCTTGCCCGCCGGCTTGCGACGCTCCTCGGCTACACAACCAATTATTCTCGCCTTTATTCTCTCGAGCGATTAGACGTGGCGTTAGTATGGCGGTCACATTAGAGAGCAAGCTCGGTTAGGGCCTGGAACAAAGTCGAGGGAAAACATAGCTACATTGTTAATTGGAAACGATGCAAGCGGAAAGTTAGAACTGTGTCAGTTTAGTGGAGTCTCAAAGCTTTATGACCATTACAAGGATTATTATTTTATTTGTGGTTTCGGTATTCTGGCAAGGAGAACGATCCATTATTGTAAATAGGTCAAAATTACTCAATATGGATAATTAATAATAAGTATGTATAAAATTATAGATACTAGGTACATATGTGAACATAATTATGATATCTACGTGAAGGTGTGTCGCTATGAAAAGCATTGAATAATGTTCCTTGCAAGGTGTGAAACAATAATGTAAAGCATAAAATAGAACTGTTACAATTCCGCCGAGAAAATAAATTGAGCGAAATTGTAACGATTCCAACGGGTGCATCACACAGACATGCGAAGTTGCATCAAATAGCATCAGATGCAACTGCACAGGAACAACTCATTTAGCTTTTTAAGTTGGCATTTATTTCATGAACACGAATTATATAAATAATTTCTCCAGAAATAGCTAAATGAGTGTTCGAATAAACGTCCCTACTATCTGCTTCTACTTGGACGCAACCCAACATCCACAGAATATTTCAATAGAAAATTATATAAACAACAATGAGGAATTGTAATTGGGCTAATGTATTTCTTTTATATAGATAAAGAATTCATTTAGATTGAAAATGAAAATAATCGTTAAAAGATTATGTAAGACTTCACAAGATATTAAGGCTTTATCCACAGACATGTATTCCTCCACCGTAACCCAGTCAGCGCAAATGTGAAGTTGCGTTGAGTCCAAGTAAAATAATAATTATTACCTGATCTATCAAAGCCGCGTCTCTTGCGCTGCCTCCTCGGAAGCTGGGTGAAATAACAACGAATTTTGAAACGTATGCTGATAAAAATAAACATAAAAACCAAACATCACAAAACGGCACAAAAGAAAACATGTGGAAACATCGAGTTACGTGACGGCCGTCTAAGCTATTCACATACATCTGCGGACCGATCCACGTAAAACGGATGCAGCTAAACTATAAATATATTAGTAGAAGTCTGAAAACTGCAAAATGAACTCTGTGAGAATTGACAGTGCAAAGCTGTTAACCGTCGGTGGCGCGTTCGCCGTTGTTGTTATACTTACATTTGGCAGCCGGCACCGCGGGAACTTTTTCTTTGGACGGAGTGTTGGCTAGAGGCGGGCTGTCAGTGGGAGCCGCTGCGGGGGCCTTCGCCGGGGAGAGCTTCTCTGGAGAGGCCTGAGGGGGGGGAGCGGCGGGGCTGGCTGGCGCCGCAGAGGCAGGCGTGGGCGACGCGGGCGCCGCAGGTGCAGCCGCTGCCGGAGCTGCTACGGGAGCTGCAGCGGCCGCGGGAGGTTCAGTCTTTTGTTCCGGCTGCTCTACGACGGTTACGGCTTCTGGGGCCTTCGCAGCGGCGCCCTCGGTAGGAGCTGCTGGAGCCGCGGCTTCCACCGGCGGAAGTGCTTCCACAGTCGCAGGAACATCTGGGATGAGGGCTTCCACAGGTACAGGAACTTCACTTGGAGCAGAAACGTCAACAGATGCAGGAACTTTGGGGGGAACAGGTGCAGCAACTGGCGTGACAGCTTCTACTGGCACTGGCACTACAGCAGCAGGCTCGTGCACGGGGACAATAGCCTCAACGGGCGCAGCAGTTTCCACTGGCACAGGCACTTGGCCAAGTTCCGCCGGTGCGGAGGGCGGCGCGGGCGCGGCTCCCAGTGGCGCAGCACTCTCTGCGGGGATGGCCTCCTTCGCTACTTCGACTTGTTCAACCACTGGTTCCTGTACAACTTCACCGGACTGAACTACCACCTGTTCGGGGGCTGGCTGCGGGGTTGGTTCCCTAGGAGGGGACTGTTTAGCTGGAGAGGTGCGGGGCTTGCTCAATGTTTGCGAGATCTTTGCCCAAATGTTTTCAAAGGAATCGGCACCCATGTAGTCGATGTTTCCAGCCTCCCATCCCTGGCGACGCGACAGCTCGTCCAGAGCCTCTCGCTGGCCAGCGCCACCAGGGTGCACTCGGGCCAGGTTGCCAGCAACACCACTCTGTAACAGAGGTCATTTTTATATAGTTTCAGGCCGCATAATAAGAAAGTTAAGACTACATTTTTAATAGTTTTTTATTTAAATTTCTAAAGGAATAATGTTAATAAATAGTTACGTACGTGCAGAGAACAATCAAGTGGTCATAACATGCAAAGCTTGTCTACAAACTGAGAGCTTATTATAATGGCAATCGCTCTCGCATATAAGCGTTTTAATAAAGAAAAAGTTTTACCTGGGGTCTTCGAGGATGAATATTTTTTGATATGGAACATATAACTTACTTGGACCTCTAAGTCACTTGTTCCCAGAGTTTCGTCCTCCGGAAAAGGCATGCCATTGTTTACCGACGACGGAGAATCAGGTGGGGGGGAAGGAGACGGAGTTGGTGGTACTAGATGCGTGCATACTTTTCTTCCTCGAGCATCTACAGTGGCTCTGTGCCTTAAATAGAAGCCATCGTACGGGTGCCTTGGTGTTATATCATCGTAATCGTCACTTTCAGTCTCGGAGACATCCCCATTCACCATTCCTTGGTCTTTACAGATATCAATACGATGCAGTCTTCGGTTATGACGGCTGTGTTTCTTTTTCTTATTTACTTGGACGTGGTGTACTGTCACTTCTCCATGTATTGCGTGGTATTTTTGAGTGAAAGATTCGGAATTATTATTACTGTGTTTTGTATGTTCATGTTTTTGACCATCAACGTGGTAATTGGATTCAAAGTGTTGTGAGTAACTAGAATTATCGTGTTGATGCTCATGTGGCTGTGTATGTTGGTGATGATCATGTGCGTGTGCATGTTGGTGATGATCATGTGTGTGTCCATGTTGGTGATGATCATATATGTATACATGTTCGTGATTATCATGTGTGTGTGAATGTTGGTGATGATCATGGCTGCTCCAGTTGTGACTATGTTCTTGATGCCACTGACCGTCGTATTGATATTGATCATGTCTGTGTTCATATTGAGATTCATGATGCCAATGATCTGTATAATGCGTTTGAATATCTTGATTTGGATTATGTTCTGTATACGTGGACGGAGGTTGTTGTTCTTGCGCCTGGTAATCCCATGCGTATTTTCTTATTTCTTCGTGATTTTCCGTTCTTCCTGATTCTCCATGACGAGTTACATCTTCTGTATTTGGTGGAATTTGTCCTCCATAAATTTCCCAAGGATCATGAAATTCTGTTACATCTATCTGTTTCTCACGCGATTTTTCTTTAATTTGGGCATCAGGATGGTGCCAAGCGAATTCTGATTCAGGATCCACAGGTGGCTGATAGTGGTATTGGTGGCGGACGTCCTGTGGTGGTAACGCTGGTGGCGCGTCATGTGTGTACCCCACCTCAACCTATCGGTTGAAGTGAAACAACTCAGTAGTATGCATGCACATAAACACTTGAACGAAGCTTCGCGCACTAGCTATGTTACTATACAGTGCAAAAAACTTTGTCCAAGCGGCTATTAGTTTTTATTTAATTTTGCATCACTAAACAAACATACAAATAAAATGCAGTTTTCCTGAAGCTTTTAAGAAGACGGAGGAATAAAATAATATAATTCAAAAGTCTTTGACAAAAATTATAGTTTATCGAAAGTAAGAAACTGTTTATTCGGTATGTTTATAGACAGTGCGCGGTGAGTATTCCACCAAAATACCAACACCATCCACTCCGTCCCATACATAAACTAACCAAACCGTGCAAAAGCAACAGACAGACTTTATATTTTGAAAAGTTAGAAAATGTTAGTATTTTGGAGAAATATTATGTCACACGGGTAAAAGAATGCTTCAAACATAAAGTGCGTCAAGTAGCGGTACGGTGCACAAGCTTAGAGTGCAAGCTATTGTTATAGGTTGGAAGTTACTGTTTAGTCACTCAGGGATTCACAAGACCTAACACGGTGCTATATAAAAGATAAAAATATTTATAATTCTATACACTTATGCACATAAATATTGGAGTAACTGCGAGGTCGAAAGCTGAAGTTGAAATGTGTAAGTCTCACCTCTGCAACTTTAGAGTCCTTCCGTGAATGCTTGGAAAACATGTTGTATTGTTCAGATCGGAGGTTGTAATGACAATGGATCGATTTACTAGACTATAAGGTACCACTACATATTCGTGGTCAGGGCAGAAACCGCAGACAGGGGTTCGATTGCAACAAAGTGTAATCGATATAGGTATTAATATCTAGACCAATAACAATATGTAATATCCAAGACATCTTGAGGTTACAATTGAATGTATTATTTTTGTTGTAATTTGATATTTGAATATCGATTTCATTTGTTCTATTTCGATTCATTTCACATTCGTCATAACATATATAAGTATGTATGACTAGACATTGTTTGGCGTGTCTTGTGCTATTTATAAGCTCAGTCATTTTCCTAGTTGTGTTCGTAGAAGATAACCAAAGCCAATTCTTAGAATTAATAGATTTTTTATACATTCAAAGATTATTCGCAAGTAGATTATAAATAGAGACTAGAGATACAGCCTTTACGAAGATCTAAGGACCTAACCAAAGCGTTAAATGACTTACCATGCCAGTGTCGAGCTGAGAGTGGACCTGTCCGACGAAGATGTCCCACCATCGTTGGAGGAGACCGCGCATGTGCGCCGGCGCATCGACGGAGCCGGATTCGAAGTTGAACTGTTGCAGCCATGGCTTGGCGGCGCCGATGAAGTGGATAATCTTAAGGTTCTGCCCGAAGCTGTAAAGAAGAATGGTTTAGAAAGAATAGTGTATTGCATTACCGTAGGTTTGATCCCTTGAGTATAATAAAAGACTAACAAAGAAAATTTTCAAGCATTCCGGCAGCACTTTGGGCATTTACTGCGATCACTGATCTGTGTGCCAAGCGCAGTGATTCCGGCAATGTTTCTACATGACCGTCCATTTAGTGATCTTTGAGAATGCTAAATAGATATCTACGCTCGGTTAATAGAAGATGGGATTAAATCACGGGATGATGGGATTTTACGACACGTTTGGTGCAGTGGCTGAGCGATCGGCTTCTGCGCTACGGGTCGTGGGTTCGATTCCCGCACGGAACAAATATTTTTATGGCCTACAGATAATTGTTCCGGGTCTGGATGTTTGTGCGTGTGAAGATTTGTGTCTGTAAACGCACCCACGACACAGGAGAAATCCTAGTGTGGGGCAACGTTTTTTTTAAACAACAAACAACAACAACAAATCCGACCCGTTGTATTATTGTGCTGTTTTCCTAACATTCTTTAACTTATTAGTGATTTGTAAGATTAAAATAAAACATCGAAAGAACGCAGATGATTTAGGTCTCTAGATTTGGACTATTGTTATCTTAAATTCCAGTTCGAATCTACTTTATGACGACATCAGCTCTGATACATAGTTACCCATAAATGAGTATGCTTGCGACACAGTATCTACCTATTCATGATTGCCAACGACAATATCGGCCGTGCGAATGCATCAAGTATTTTCACTCGTGCGGATCAAAGTGGCAAGATAAACTGTTTTCCTTGGTTTTAATGAAGTTGCAACAAATCATTTGAATAACAGTTCATACAATAGAAACATTTTTATCTCGTTTCCACTCGATGTGTCGTCACACTCTTGGGCTACGTACTTTCGTCAAATCCTTCCTTCTAGCCTTGTCCCAATTATCTTGGGGTCAGCTTCTAGTCTATCCAAATGAGATATATAATAGTCTGTCCAGAAACTAGGCAATGCCGATATACAAAAGTTAGACCGGTTGTCAGACAATGATGTAATTTTTGTCAATGTCTTCTGAAATTCTTCAATCATGATTAATACAATCCGTTTATTGAATACGGGCGGATTATATCTCCGTTTTGATCCTATATCAGACCTAAAAGGCAGTTAGGATGATTGATTTGATTAAATATTCCCTATAGCTAAAACAAAACATATTATGTACGTGACTCACTGTTTCAAAGCGGGCAGGTAAGAGTAGAAGGCAGCAGAAGTAACGTTGTAGAGGAAGGGCAGATGCTTGTTGATGTCACCGTGAGCCCAGTCCGAGAAGAAAGAGTTCAGGAGACCTTGGTCGCCACCTGTTACCAAATATCAATGACGTTACACGCTAAACAACGTGACAAATTACCCTCGCTAATATGTTACGAGTATCAAAATATCCAGAGCTAAAAGCAACACATTTCGTATTAAATTGACACGACAGTTTGCATAAAAACATGATGAATTTATTCCTGCTGTATAAATAATTATTGCGCCGTGAAAAACTGTTATAAAACATGTGTTCTGGAAAAATATTTATTTTTTAATGCACTAGGTATAATATAACAAAAAGTCTCCAGACGGAATGACAGAAAAAGAAACACGTTTATTTAGATGATTCTGATGAGATTAAGACTCATTTTTGCAATTATCTTATCAGTCATCTTATCAATCATCTTTACAATCTAGTTATAATTAGAAAAAAAAAACTGTAAAATCGTACCATCGAAGCTGCCGCGCTCCTGTGCGAAGGTGATCAGCTTTCTAAAGGTTTCAGCTGACGGGGCGAACACGAACACTCCCGAGTTAAAGCAGTCGGGCCAGCCGACGTCGGGAGCTGCCGACAACTGCTCACGCTCGAACAACTCGTCGCTGTTTTGGACCACCTAGTAAACAACAAGCTTGTCGTTAGGTTTGCATATAATCCTTTAATAGGCGAAGCAGCTGGTACGAGCCCACGTGGGAAACACGAGCACTCCTGAGGTTCAGCAACGGGGCAACCATCCACGGTCGCTGCGCTGCCAAAACAGCTTATGCAGTTTTGGACCACTTAGTGAACGACAACAAGGAATTCATTGGGTATGCACTATGCAATGTCTGAAGGTTGGCAGACACCCACATTTTCTATGCATATCATTAGGATCCAATAATATGAAAACCGAATTTTAATCTAGCGATGAACTTTTCCAGGGGGCTCCACTTACAAGATCGTTTTGAAGATGGCACCTCGCACTTAAGATACGTGATAGCCAGCTGGCTATCACATTTCTTAAGTCTGAGCATCTAATCAGCTGATTAGATGCTTATCGATGCCTTTTTAAACTTCTGGTATTGCATAAGAAATTTGTTGAAGCACGTATATGTTATAGGTACTGATGTGATACTTGTGACCTTTATCATCTCGACATGTAAATATAGATCTAATCAGAATTCCGAATTATAATGCTTTCATTATAAATAATTTCATGCGATCCACGTGAATAACATAAAATAACTGGTATTTTTATCAAGAACTCTTTATCTGAATTTGGATAAAAAAACTTCAGTTGACACAATAACCCGCGATAAATAAAAACTCTGCGAGTCAATGGATTCTATCGAGACGCTATCTCATTGTTTATTATTGAAACTTACATGTTCATAAATTGAAATTTTCTACTAGTTTATATTATATAATTTCATGATATAAATGATAACGACGTGCAAACAGTATGTAATGATAGTTTTACTTTCACAACAGATGTGTTACCTTCAAAAGAAACTGAAGAATGAAAGTGTAAGATATTGGAGCTGGTCCAAAATTGTCGGGAACAAAATATTTGGGCCACGGTTATGTCTCGTCATCTCGTGTTACTGCACTAACGCTCACATCCGGTAACATTGACTTTCTTATCGCATAAACAGTTACAGATCGAAATAGGTTTAACGAGTTTTACATACGGTCGTTAATTGGAAATTAAAAATCGAAAACGATTCAAAACATACATGTTGATGCAAAGTATATTATCGAGATTTGTGCCATCACTGACATCACATATTGAATCGCCAAACATTTGCAGATTTGGCTGAGAAAACTAGTATCTAATGTTTGACCATTAATTTAGCTTACTTTTTAATGAATCCACTTACATCTTACTAATAGTCTTGAGTGTTGAGTTGGACACTTTATGATAGGAGGGACATATTTTTATTTCAGGCGACTGTTGCTACACGAGAATTGATTGAAGCAATCGCCGGCCAAACGACGTTTATCTGAATTGCTCTTTGATATTGCAAAAATATTTACACTGGAATGTTTGTGTTACTCCTCGAGATCATCTCAAATAAACTTGCATGCTAAAATGGGAATAGATAGTGACGCAAAGACATCAAACCGTTTACCGTTTTTCGATGTCGATAAACAGCTTAACATGTCAGATTTAATTTAGTGTAACTCATTAGTGCTGTCGACGTGATAGGACGCTCATTAATTAAACTTTAGAGAGGAGACAGATGTGTCTGAGACAGCTGCCAAGAAGCTCACCAATGTGTCGGCATCCAGGAACACGCACTTGTCATACTGCGTGAGATTCCAGCAGTGGATCTTGGTGAAGGTGATGCCAAGCTCGGGGCGCTGCAGCAACGCGAGGTGCGCCGCGTCCTGGGAGTCCAACACGTCCACCGTTATCACCTCCGCGAACACTGCGCGAAGACGCTCTCTGGGAACACCCAACACCAGACCATATTAAACAAATCTGTTCATAATACCCTCCTACATATTATGCGTCACTGCTCATCTGAAAATAAGTGTAGGTAGTTAACTACTTGAGAACAATTAAATGATTGATCGTGATCCCACTACTGTTCTGCCTAGCTTTTTCCCAATATGTTGGATTCGGCCTCCAGTAGTAAAATACTGAAAAAACTATAAAATAGGTCAGTAAAATTCTGGTATTTAGCCGTATCTGGTTAGACCAGATGCGGCCGAATACCAGTAATTTACACGAAGCGACTGCCATCAGACCTCTGCAACCCAGTTACTGGGCAATGCCAATATCCTAATGCGGGTCACTCACATTCGCACGAATACGTGAACCCACAAGTGAGTGATGCGTACATTTTCCATACAAAACGGAAAACATTCGTACAATGTACGAATGTTTGCGCGCATGTGAGTGGCCCGGGTAAGATTAGACCAGTTGTCAGACTTTCGGGCTTCTGACTTCCCGTAACGACTGTCATAGGTATTCGTATGACACCCGGTCTCCGAGGCTCAAAGAGGTTTCTTTGGGACTGACCGCGATAAGCGCAGCTTAACCTCGCAAATCGTATATTCCGCGCGGTTGGTAATTAACCACGACGAGCCTTGATCCCAGTTTATCTACCTATAAATATATCGTGTTTCCAGAAAGATTTATACCTAGGTACTATCGTATTTAACGTGTTACGGCTAACGACTCGCTGTCAACATTTGCATTCATATCGGCTATGTAATGTAGGTAAGTATAGTCCGAGTTCTTACGTCCACAAAAGACACAAGTGTGTTTGTGCGAGAAACGTTATTTGAGTAATGATTTTTGAATATTGACGAATGCATATATTATTCACCTTAGGTACTGAAAATTGTGAATTGTTAAAGTGCTAAACAAATGTAATGGTACAATGATAATGGAGTATGACTGTGCTTCGACAATCATACAATCAGTCAATAATGGCAATTTAAAAATAGGTGTTATCTTTGTGCCAGGCTGAGTAAGACCCACCAGTACTCACTAGTTTTTTATTGAATTTCAATTAAGTATTATTAATGTAATCGATGCTCTATAACAAGGTGCAGTTTTAATTTATTGAAAGATTTATATTATGTTGTTGTTGAAATGTATTAGCTACATGGATGGATGCTGCTAGCTCATTAGTCCCTTCAATTAGCACCAGAGACATATTTTGCTCTATCTATCTGTACATTACCCAGCTGCTCGTAACACGATATGTAGATAGATATGACTATCCTACCTTTATTCCCTAACAAAATTTCTAACTTCTCGGCTGCTTGTTTCGAAACTATGGTATGGCCTAGCTGTCTAGCTAGGCCATACCATAGTTTCGAAATATAATCTTATAGGGACTAGTTATAGTCCAGATCGCAGTAGAAGAAAATATAATAGGTACGATATGTTTCCCTCATTTTTTGTCGGGAATCTGACTAAAAATACGGCACCATTTCACGCCGTAGCGTGGGTGTCATAAGACCGGACTCGGGAATTATTTATTTATAGTATGAATGGGCAACAAAGTCCACGTGTACCTACACTATTTAGTAACAATATCCATCATAACGTGTCATCAACGGTAAAAGCGAAACTTACCAACGTTATCTTCGTTGGATGAAGACTCTCAACGTGCACTTGCTACTTCAGCGAAATGTCTGCCATAAGCTAAGATAAAAAATTCATGTACCTCATTGGTTCAGTGACGGACGGTGTGATGAGGACCACGGCTGGGTACGGGGATCCGACGCGGCGCAGCGAATGCGCCAGCACCAGGGCTCCCAGGCCGTACGAGTCGTTTGTGGCTAACGTCACCCATGCTCGGTCTAAGCAAACAATACAACAGAGTGAATACAACGCAACGGTAAGAAAATACCAAACAGACGATTAGACGATCAACATTGCATCGACTTAAACAGCGTTGTTTTGTCAACAGTGTCGTGGCTGGGTCTCTGGCACCGGGCGCTGTGTTTTCACTAATTAACATAAAAAAAATTCCATAGTATCGTTATTTTCGAACATTGTTTTCCCCAATTAAATGCCATCCAACTTTGAACACACCTGCCGCACACCTACGTTAAGCTGGGTCTACGCTAGGCGAGTCGAGCACGAGCCGAGCACGAACGGAGCACGAATTTGCATAGCGTAGACGGCTCCCAAGTCAGTCTACGCTACGCGAATTCGTGTTCCGTTCGTGCTTGGCTCGCTTAGCGTAGACCCAAGCTTTAAGCTACTATTTGGCGATAATGATGACACGCTCAAAGTAAGCATAGCACAATCAGCCCATTATTGTTCCAGTGCTGGGCACTGGTTATACTCAGAATGAGAAGGGTTTAGGCCACTGGCCTGATGCGGGTTAGTGGACTACACACACCATCTAGAACTATTTGGAGCCCACTCAGGTGTGCAGATTTCCTCACGATATTTTTCCTTCACCGTGAATGCAAGTAATAATTAAATTCTGATCCGCACATGAATTCAAAAAGTCTGGGGTGGCACAGCTTAAAACGCAAGCGTTCAGCCGCTAGGCTATCGCTGTTTTTACACGCGCTAACGTGCTCATAATTTCTGGTAGATAATTACACAGCATACTCAAATGGCGTGTCTAGTGTTGTTGTTGTTTCCCATGGTCTCGTTACAGTGGGCGGAGGTCGTTCAGCGCTCTCCTGGTACCTAAACCTAACCTAACACAGCTCTCTCAGACTACGTTGCGAGGAGATTACCCAACGCAGTTCCTAAGAGGATTGTGTTTCATAGTTATAAAGATAAGTCTCTTCAAATTGCTCTCCTAGAAAATTGCGATTTTGCAAATAGCGGGATATAGGTACGTCGGGAGAGTCGGAATATCCTGTAGCTGAGTATCAGAATAGTAATGCCACACGCAGGAAAACAACATTTCCTATACTGGTAGTGATAGTGATACATATTGTACGAAATCAAGCTGTTGACTTTTGAAATAATATTTTGTCCCAGCGGCCATTGATAACATGGGCCTTCCATGAGGAAATTATGTCGTTATCATCAGGCTTGGTAGACGGATTGGTTATCGTTCTTCACAAAACTATTTGTCGCTTTTTACGGAACCAAATAGATAAGCCAGGACGTATGCATGGTGTTAGATGTTAGTCTGTTAGCATTACCTAGATCTTCAACTTTTGACCACCAATTGATTGTAAAAGAAAGAAAGGTCTGGTGAAATTAAACGTGACCTGGTGGTTTAGACAATATTATGTTATGTTGATAATTCCCTAATTATCATCAGTAGATCTGAAATAACATTGCATTGTATATGTTTATCTGTCTTTTAAAACGACACAATATATTTTGTTATTGAATAATCGAAAAAATAAGTTTCGCGGGCCGACCGAAAAAATCGCCTTACATTAACAGCTTTCAAAATGTGTCGCTAGAGATGTGGCTAATGTCGATCTAGATTATCGATAAATCAATGTACAGTCACGAGCACAAACATGTAGGTATACACTTAGCAAAATTCAACGGCGATATTGTCGTAAAAAAAAACAATTAAAATTTTGAAATAAGACCTATTTCACAATAGTATGGGTTCAGATATACTATGTGTGTAACACCTTATAATTTCAATCAATACTTTACGAAAAAATTGAATTTCAATTTTGCTAAGTGTTTAGATGTTTGTACTCGTGACTGTACAGAAAAATCCTTGTGGAACTTTGCAGCATAATTATTATTACTAATCATTCTGCAAAGTTGCAAATACACCTCAATACTTACTTAAAATATTTTTTAATCTGCAAACATACGCATTCAAAATTATGTTTGATTTTAGCCTCGGTTTGATTATGGGTAGGTACCTACTTGCAATGTTTAAAGTCATCGATTGCTTATTGACTAATTCAAATCAAATACCTAAGTATTTAATCAAAATAATTTCATCGACTGTCACTTCTTTAGCTACTGATTTTATACTGCAGTAACTTTGTAAATCCGATGTTTTCATTCTATCATGTTAAATATCTTATGATATCATGTGATAGAAATAGTATAATAATTTCAATTTCAGCTTTAATATTTTTCCCATGATCTTATTTTCAGGAGCAGCATCCAGTAGTGGTTATAGATGCTATGACTATGTTGTCTTAAAAGCCATCTCTAAGAAGGGGTGAGGTGGCCACAGGCCTAATTGTAGCTAAGACAGGGATCTATAGTAGTCCTCATCTCCACAATGTAGATTTTGCCTTTAGGTAAAACTTATTCAATACTCATAATACCTCCCATTATTACAATAGTCTAATTATCTAGCCATGACATTACTGACCTCTTCGCAAAAAAACTATCGTATTGTAGGACTCTGTTTGGGAACCGATCTTATAAATACTGTTATACTCAATTTAACAGGTTATTTATAAATCCGCATTAAAATTTATGTCTAATTTACAAATGCACAAGTCTAATCACATTTCTGTAGTCGCCTTTGGTGCCAAAGACGTAAATATCTAAAATAACTGGAGAAACGTTGTTTTGGAGGATTACGTCGATCTATATTTTAGCGTTCTGTCTGTTCATGTCGGGGCGTCGTCATCGTAAAATGCTATGAGGAAGTGCGCAGTTTCTTCCTCTCAAGAAAGACGCAGAGCATTTATACGTATATCTGGTAGTAGGTACGTATAATATTGGCACGTGCTGCGGGAGTTGGCGTCTTAGATGCGTATGCGCACTATTATTTCTTCACCTGTCAATATCACCACGTGTTCATATTGAAGACTTGACATTCAGTCTAATTAGGAAACATTTATTGTCTAGTCATTTGTTAGCATGCCCTGTATAATATTGGCATGCATACCATTTATAAGACTACTTCAGTTTTGCAATTAGGTACACACTAAACAAAGTAGTTCAATAAAGCCAATGATCATTATTACTGGCTCTATTATTTACGATTATAGTATGGAGAACCGTCTCAGATTCCACAAAAATATTCACGGGAATAGCTCCCGGCATCCAGCCTGCGTGGGCCTTTACATATACCACCATGTAATAGACAAGTGCCGCACGTTCAGTTCCGAAATAGCGCGACACAAATAAAATTCAAAATAAAACTACTGTGTTGCGTTAGATATTTGGTGTCGAGCCCGTCTACGCCTATGTATTCCACAATTAAACCCGTAAGTCTTCTCTATCAACGCGAGCTACCACTACATAGTCCCAGACAGTAGGACATTCCCCACGTGCGCATAACGCCAATGTATGATTATCCAATTGTCTGCAAATATATATGAATAGATTCAAAGCGAAGTCTTTTATTAAATTGTCGCTTGTGATTTACACCACTCCAGACGTTCCGTTTACATTTTATTTGTATAAACTTAAAACATCCTCTATGTCATAAAATCATTAAAACCTTGCATTAATTTTAACTCAGGAAATTCCGTCAATGTTCGAGGCCTTGGTGGCCAGAAATCTGCACATTACATGTTTTTCCAACATTAATGGTCTATCAACATCGTAAAACCGCCACAATTTATTTTCTGAAATATCAGTTCAGCTTACAGGAAAGTCAAATAATTCAAGAGTTTATTTAATGCATGTAGATATTCTCCTGCCAAAAGGCACCCCAACAAGGCACTCGAGAGTTGAGATGCAGGATCAGGCGCGCTCGGGAGCAATGTCCCTGCGGTTTCTATTTAGGTGCGGCCGGTCCGGCGGGATGGAACCACGCGGGCAGTCGACCGTTTAACGGAATAAAGGAATGCAATGATGACGTGTTCATCTTTTTATATTGTCACACATACCTATTCAAAAGTAAGGAAATCTCTCCCTTGTCTAGAAAAGTAGCCTTCGTGATCCACACTTTCTAAGTTCGCATCTATGATGCACACGCTATGCGCCGTCAACGAAATGCATTTCACTCGGCCAATATTTAATTTTCATAGTTGTAAAGTGAAAATCCAAGACTAAGACTTGTCGTCTAGAGAAAGTAGGACTGGTTTGAGAATTATCCGGGTTTATTACGAAGGCCATAAATCTTTCTAGGTATTGTGCTATAAAACTGAACGATACCATGTTCTGCGAATTCCAATTCCTTTTGAACATGAAATAATAGCTTTAAATTATATTCATGGATGCATTCGACCCCTTTAATCATGTTAACTAGGTACTTTGGAATCATGGAATATTACAATTGTCTGGAAAGGCAAGTGCATTATTGGATTCAAATGACAAAGATATATCAGATTGGTTGCCGGCGCCAGTTTAGCCGCAATCAGGTCGCATAAACCTTTGCGGTCCGTATTGAATATCGGATATCAAGCTTACAGTACAAGGCTCGGCGCCAATACAACGATACTGTAATCATATTAAGTCACTTAGTGGAGAACTATATACCAATACTAATATGTATATGCTTATGAACGAATCCTGCCAACTGGCCGGACCACGCTATGAAGTAGATTCTAATATTGTTTATCATTAAGACTAGGACTCAAAATGCTTCCATAACGTCGCTCTTCAATTTCGTTTCCAAATCAATAGAACATTCTGATTTTTTAAATCTCAGTAGATTCCAAACGAACGATAAAATCTCTGTTAATAAAAAAATAAGTGACAGTACAAATTACTGCAGTTTCCATAACAGTCGATATCACGTAGTTGATAGGCACAGTGTTTATGAATGTAGGTATTTGTAAGATAACGAGATACTCTGTGTTTACGAACTGCTGATACGAAAGAAATTAAACGTAGGGTAGAACAATTCATAATCTTTTGCTACTAACGTAGAAGTGACGTAGATGTTTGTAGGGTCAATAAAGATAATCGGACGCAAGTAAGACCAGAATAATTCAAGGTTATCCGGCTTCCTTACATACTTATTTACAAAAATGATGTATCAATATTATTATAGATATCAAGTTTAAGACAGACGACGTAGTCCTCTACAAATAAATGAGAACTACAGTTCTGAAATGTACACAAGAAAAGTGAAATGTTACGAATAGGATACTTCAGTCTACCTACACTACTTATTTAAATGCTAGTTACGAATACTTTCTAAGGAAACTTGATGTAAATATACTTATAATATTAGATACTTAGTATTTTTGAATAATAATTATACTAACAGCCGCAACGCATTTTCCTTAAAGAGTTCGAATTTCATAAAATTAATTTAAAAAAATACTGGTTAGTCGTAAATAAATTAATATTGATGAGATTATTTTATTCACATTCATCGAGACACTTACATAAGTATTTTTAACTACCCTTATTAAGTTTTTAAAAGAATTTTCATAAGTACCTAATTCAATACTATAAAATCTACTCAATAATCGGTAGTGATAAATGTTAGCAAGGTATGCATTAAAATATAAATTACATAAAAGTGCCGGTACTATACTATTCAAGCTTACTTGACATTATGTGGCCGGGTGTAGTCTCGTGTGTGACAGTTCCAGTCACCTCTAAATTCACGAACTACACGCGCTCTTCGCGCAGCACTAGCTAATGCAAGCAGCGTGCGCGACCGGCGACCGCGACCCCCTCACCGCGCTGACACTCACACTAACTCATGAACGTCATTGTACGGAACACACACACTCACTCATAAGAGACAACGACGCATGCGTTAAAAAGTAAAAATAAAAGACAACGAGCGATTACACTAACGTTTTAATGATATTTTTTTAGACAAATGAACAACGTCGATTAAAATCAAATGATAAAATATAAAATTAATTCAAAAAGAACAAACCATTTTTTTTTGTGAAGTGTACCAGTAAGCTGGCAACTCAAGCCAAGGCACACTCAAACAGCTGTTCATGGCGATCGATAGATGTCAGTGGGTGTCGCTTTATTTTCGTTGCCGTATATAGCATAACGGTATCCGTAGTAAAATCACTTCATTGTAGGGATGTAAGTAGTTTTTAGAAACATCGATGACAAAGAGATTTTTGACGCACGTGGTTTAAGAAATAAAATTGGGGGCAAATAATTTAAGTGAGAGACTTTCTAATGTAAAAATAAGTCAAACAATTATACCAGCAAGATATAATAATTATATTAAAATACAAAGGACTGAATTCCATATTTACTAAAAAAAGTTTACAATGTGCTAAAATGGGTTATCAACTGCATTCGTATTTCTATATGATTATAGTCGATGGCGTAAAACTTTAATCATAGACATGTTTAAATTCTAGGAGGTTTGTAATATTTAATTTTACCAGCTGTTACAAACATGGTGTGACTAGGTATAATCACAAGTCAACCTTGGGATATAATGTAGTAGGTACCTATCATAGTTATAAAATCGAATGCCCGAATATTTATCGATACCTACATCGACGTTTTCTAAACACACGCTACATCCCTACATCGCTATCCATCCAATAGTCTCTTTCATACTCGGGGACGTTCCGCGGTCTTCTTTGATATTATTGTACGTAAAGTCGGGTCGATGAACGAATTCGGCAAAAAATGACGGTCAATTATGCAATAAGATATATTATGAAGAGTCCGTAACCACGGATTTGTGTTGGAAAACAAAGAAAGGAGTTTTAAACGTAAAATGTCGTAAACGGCAGGTTAGCGTGTTGTGTTTGTTTTCGGTGTTTCGGTGGAAACGATGGCCAGCTCTCCGACTAGTATAGAAACACAAATAGACAGTTTTTTGGAGCAATTTAAGAGGAGTGCGTCAAAGGCGATGGAGGAGAAGATGGAGTGGCCCGATGGCCCGTCGCCAGGAGCCGTCGTCAAGTCTCGCAGTAGCTGCTTCGCCCTAGACGCAGCAGCTGGTGAGTAATAGACCTAGACTTAAATATTTGACCACCATAATGACGTCATAATAATCAGTAATAGCATAATAGGTACTGACTGAACATTTAACTAGGTAGGTACGCAGAAATATTATTAGGAACTAGGAAGTATAATGAAGTAAAAAAATATTAAGTAAGTAAATTGTATCTTGTACATACCTTTGTAATTAAATAAATTAATCACAAAAAATAGTTCTATCTACTTCATTTAAAAATAAGTACCTATGTAATTGATAATTTTAAATTAAATTACTTACTTACATGTTTACGATCGTTATTAGAGGGCTCTCGCCCAACTATCTCAACATTATTTTATCTAAATGATCTTTTTCTAAGTACGTAGTATAATTAAAATATAATTTACACTTAGGTAACTTTCAAAATAACATAAAAAGCAAATTAAACCAAATAATTGCAATAAAACTACTATCATAGCAGGCCAAACACGCACTTTTATCGTACGCAATGACGACGACGACGATGACAGTTTACTTTTTAGGGTGTGTGACCTTGTTATGGGTAACGCTGAATTTATGTCTTTTCATAGAGCCTTTTATTTTGATTATGCTGTTTCAGTACCAAAGAACAATTCTTCTTAATGAGTTGGTTAAAAATATATTATTTCGTAATTTTATGAGCGCAAATTCGACACATAAGATAAGCGGTCACTTCTTTACTCTTTGATTTTACTAATATCATTATGATCCATATGGATGAAAGGTAATTTCGTACCTAATGGAATTGAATAAATTTCATACGATAAAAAAAGCGTAGGCAATGGACTTAGTCAATTTAAGCGTCATCATAGGAAATAGAAACACTGATGTAGAAAGGAAATGACTTTAATAGAACAACCGGCTCCCATGAACGATGCACGAATACCTATTCATTTATTTTGTATTTTTGTTTAAAAAATAAGTACTTACATACAATTACACTTAAAGCATGTATAAAATGCCAGGGTTGTGTGTCTGTTGAACGTTGGGTTTTGTTCCACGTCGTTGCGGACCCTCTAGTACCTACATCGAACCCTGCTTTTTAATTAATGTGCGTGTTTGTTTTTGTTTATCATATTTGTTGCATTGCCTCCTATGAAGGTATTAATTCCATACGGCGTCTTAAGCGTATAAAGTTTTTCATTAAGATAACTAAATGCCTTCAATTTAGGGAAATAATGTGTATAAGTAGATAATGGATGGGGCTCGTGGCTAATTACCAAACGCGCGGTTCATAAGATTTGCAAGGTTCAGCTGCGCTTGCCGCGGTCAGTCTGTGGATGAGTGACCGTTTCGTTACACATCGACACCCCTTCGTGCCTCGGAGAGCACGTTAAACTATCGGTCCCGGGTGTCATACGAATACCTATGACAGTCGTTACGGGAAGTCAAAAGCCCGAATGTCTGACAACCGGTCTAACCTTGGGATATCGTATCGGTATTGCCCAGTGACTGGGTTGCGGAGGTCTGATGGCAGTCGCTCCGTTTAAAGTACTGGTATTCAGCCGCATCTGGTTAGACTGGAAGCTGACCCCAAACATAGTTGGGAAAAAGCTAGGACGAAGAATGTGTATAATGGTGTAATACGATACAAGTAACTTATGTACGTTTAAGAATACATAAAAGTGCGAAAGCATACGACAGAAGGGTTATTGCTTTCAGTTTAGGTTCCTACGTAATTTAATAACGTATCATTCCAGAAAAGCGTACATAATTATAAAAAGGAAATTTGAAAATTCAGGTATTAAGTTCATCCGTTCTTTTTATACCTCTTACATGTCACTTTCGGAAATCACTACTCGTGACTTCCGAAACTACACTACTTTGACATCCATTTGATTGATTAGCGTATAACATTATTTGGGTACGAAAAAATAAATTTACGTTTTTTCCTTTTTCGATTTCGATAACTTGTACACTCACCCATATCAATAAAAAATTAAGTCAAATTGCAGACTTTTATTTATGGCACTTCGTTGTTCAGAAATCATATTTGTACAAATAATTATGTAAATGTATTGTTAAAAAGTATAGTGTATTTTGTCTTAATAGCAATTTATTCTCTAGCTATTTATTGTAAGTAAAACGTTTACTGTTTAAATTTTGCCGCGCTGGTTTGTGACTAGAGCGTCGATACGGAAACGCGTTCTCAGCGCCGTCTGGTGGTGGCGCACTGTACCAATTACGTGTTCTACGGCGTCCTCCGATTTTATTCACGGAAAGTGTATCGCCATATTGCTTCCGTGAACTCGGTGAAATATTTGTGCATTTCTCTATAATTATGACTGTAATATCAAAATGAAGTGAATTAAAACAAACCACAGTCTGTTAGAAACTGTGGGGATACATTTTTATGCATCTCAGTCTCTGATATATCGTGAAATAGGTAAGTTTTATTCTTCCTTTGCTATGACTATATGGCCCAATATTCCACGGGAGTTCGATCCGCTATGCGATAATGAAACTTAAAAAATGCGATTAAGGTTAATAATTGCGCGGTTTTTGTTATGTTTATTTACATGAATTTGAAAAGTTATCGCGGTTTTTCTTATACTGTGCCTTGGGGTTGTCGATTCTCCTAGAAGTCGGGGCGGGTTTGTCGTGTCGCTTTGTACATACACGTATGTACGTACATGTGATTTGACGTGAACGATCGGTTGTAGCGTCGAGCAGGCAGAATGTCGTTCGAAAAAATGGAAGTGGTGAATCCTGCTGAGAAAGAGGCGAGCGAGGTGCTGCATTCGCTGCTTTCTGTGGAGCGGCGAAGCGTGGACAGCAAGGAGGCGATAATCGTGTCCATACCATCAGACCAGAACGGCGGCGGCGAATATGGCGAGGGCGCACAGTGGCACACTCCCGTCATGGGCCAACATTCTGTCTTTGAGATGGGAGGAGGACAAAACATGCAACAGCATAACTACAATGGTCACCAAGAGCAGGTACTTACAATAATTTCAAAGCATACAACTTACTAATCAACCATTGATTTCCACACTAAGATCTAATGAAATAACTAAGTTGTCTAATCAGAATGATTAACTTTCAGGTATTATGGCAAGGACACACAATACAAGTGGAAAATGGTGCCGCTAACTTGCAGAGCATACCTGGTACCTACAGTATTGAATTTGAGCCCCAGGTGGAAGGTGAACCTGGGGACATGGAAGTTGATACTAAACCCAAAGTTGAAAAGAAAACTGGCAATAAAAAAAAGAAAAAAGCCGAATCTGATAGTGATGAAGACGTACTTGACAATAAGCTGGAGGATAATCCTGCGCAGGTAAGAAGTTCTCCTTTAAATTTTGGAACTACCTAAATTCTAAAATTCCTTACATTATTTGAGGTTAGCTTCCTACAGTATACAACAGGAGTGGCCAACTTGATTCGACCCAAGATCTACTGTTTACTGAATAGACTCTGTGCGATCTACCAATTACATAATCAGTACCTCTTCATTTAACTTATATTAAACTTATATTGTTCTTTGCCCTGCCATGATCGACCGGATTAAGAGCTGCTATCGATTGGTTGATTGCAATAGACTGGTTGGCCAGTCCTTATATTCAACATAAACCAGGTCTTTGTGTATTATTGTTATCATTATCAACAGGTTACCATGATTATTTGAGACAAATATTGTATTGCAAGATTCAACCTTAACTATCATTGCCTAGATCTTACAATTACTCACTGGTATTAATGGCAATTTTATAAGAAGTAACGGCCCATTCACACACACATCCATAATTATAATTTCTCATTATTCTCATGTATTTGTAACATTTTACAATTCGTGAGCACGTGAATATGGTCACAGGAGTTTATGAGTCACTGAAAAAATTAAAAGGATTCATTTTAAATTAGGTACCAGAAAACAATAATTTGTCGATGTTTGAATGGACTATGCCTGTTTATTTAGTATTGCCAGAGATTGTTTCATGTAACCATCCTATTTTAGCCTACAGGCCTATTTGTTCCTCCTAGGATACCACTGATGGCTTCATGGAACCTATTATCATCTCTTACCAAAAATTCCACAAACATCCAAAGTATTTATCAATTTCATTAATCCTATGATGATACAAATATTGATGTGTAAATGTGACTTTATGATGTTCCACATACTCAGTGAATTTTCATTAAAATTGCAATTATGCTATTTCAGGTCAAAGAAAGACTGAGGAGAGGTTGTGATTGTAAAGACAACTGTTATCGTGGTCTGAATCCAGAAGCAGTCTATCGGCATAGACTGAATATTGCTGAACTGACTAAGAGTGAACATGATATGTACCTGATGGGCATCACAATGGCCAGCTTGGCCAATCCAGCTGAGACTTCACGGCACAAAGTCAGGAGGAGACTGAGGGCATGTTATGTTTATCAAGGGAGGAAGGTTTGCTTAGAGGCTTTCTTGTATCTCGAGAATGTAACACATTATCAACTGAAGCGGATCAGGCAGCACGTGATGACACACGGCGTCGCTCCTCGGATACACGGTAACGTCGGTAAGAAGCCATATAACACCTTCACTCTTGATATTTACAAACATGCAACTAATTTCTTGAAAGAGTATTTGAAACAACATGCAAGCTCACCTAAAGATGTTCAACCATCAGGCGAAAGTGGTAAGAAAGCCAGTAAGACTGTCATTATTCAAGGAGATTCACGGAAACATTTATTCGAAGCTTACAAGGAGTACGGAGAGATTTTAGAGCCTGGTGTAAAACTTATGGGCTACTCAACGTTCCGTGCATTCATGAAGGATCAGTTCCCTCATGTTAAATTTGCAACCAAGAAGCAAGATATTCCAAAAGACATGGTGCCGTTCCGTAGTGGTAAATGTATGTCATATGATAAGAACAAGGATCCTATTAGACTACAACAAGAGAAAGAGAAGTCTGATGCTAAGAAAGCAGCTATGGAGGCTAAGAAGAAAGAGGAACATGAAAGGGAACAACAGGCGCAGCAACAAGCCCAACAGCAGCAACAACAACAACAGGTGCAGCAGCAGCAACAGCAACAACAACAGCAGCAGCAACAGCAGCAACAACAACAACAACAGGTGCAACAAGTACAAGTTCAGCAACACCAGCAAATGCAGAACCAGGCTCATGTTGTTATACACCAGCAGCAGCCTCAACAACAGCAGCAAATGCAACAACAGATGTTGGTGCCACAAGTCAGCCAGCACCAACAAGTGCTCACGCAGCAAGGTGTGCAACAAGTAGCGCAGCAGCATTGTGTGCAGCCTCTCGGAGTCTCAGAGGAGGGTGGACAGCCAGTCGAAATGGCACAGCAAGTCATACCACTGGCTGTAGTCCAGCAACCACAACAAGCTTATATCGTAACACCTGTTTCACACTTCCAAACTCGCGTTCAGGGAACTTGGTACAGGCATTGACAGCCGACCACAGCTACCGCGTAAGTTTCAAGTAAAGCGAAACATAATGTAGCAGATGCAAACATTTTTACGTAACCTAAGATCTCGCGACGACTGAACTGTTGTAAATGGAAACGGTTCCTTGGAAAATCTGGTTAATTTGAAACGCCACACGTAACTTTGGCAATAAGTTAGCATGGATAGTTAGGTAACACCTTTTCAGTATTGGTTGAAAAACTAATTTAATAAAACTATCTGTAAGTATAAAAGTTAATCATATTTACACCATTTATATTAGCAGTTAGCTATGTAGTTTATTTTAGAATAATGTAATGTGGTTCTCCAACAGATAACTAAAATTATTTTTATTATGAGTATAGACATTGTGTAGAAGCTTCATGGACTGCATGTAGAAGGAATTGTGTTAGTATTGACCGCAACAAGCAAAGATTTCGATCTGTACTCCATTTCATATAACATTAGACAAAAGTGGCCCACCAAGGCACAAATATCTTTTAAACAATTTCTTCAAATATAGTTTCAGCTTATCTTGACCGTTACATTCATAATAGCAATAAACTGTGTTGTACTGTTGTACCTCTGCTGGAAGCACACATTGTTTATTTCTATAATATATGTTTATTTGCCAGAATAGGTCTTATTTATCTATTGTTATATTAAATAGAGTAAACGAAATCATGTAGTTCCTTCAAACCTCTTGATGTACTGCTGACATAGATTAATCCTGAATGGGATACATTTGGAATCAATAAAAAAATATTACAATAAGTAAACATGTGTTCGTAACGTGAAGCATTTTAACGCGCCGAGTTATATGACCGCGCGGTGAGCGATAGCCGCGCAATTCGCTCGGGGCGCTAAAATGCCTCACGTTAAGAACACATGGTTACTTTTTTGTAAGTATTTTTTTATTGAATCCGAATTAATCTCTTGCAGGGTTAATCTATTTCAGCAGTACATCACGAGGTTTGAAGGAATTACATGATTTCGTTTACACCCTGTAATGATTAAGCCTAAGGCCTACCCCTTCTGATTCTGAGAAGAGGCCCGTGCCCAGCAGTGGAACAGTAATAGCCTGATTATTATGCTTACAGTGATTACCATTGATAACCACTAAACTTGAAACTTATTTGCTTGTTGCGCCCAAAACTATGAGCGAGAGGTAGATGGCAATGACAGCTAGCGGTTTTGTAGTGGAATGTTTTACAATAACGATCAATGAATTTATCACAATATTATGATCAATGTCTTATTTCATGTATCAAAAAAAGCAGTGCCTTCATAATATGATGTGGATTTTGACATAACTCGTGCGATTATAATTTCGGAATTAATGTTTAAGGATAACGTAATAATAAGATTTTAATGGAAGGTGATGTATTACAGTGCTTTAGTACATTTTCAATGAGATGACCAGATAATTAATTATTTTAGTAACATTAAATGTTTGGGATGAATTTGTATACATTTCCCATTCTATACGGGCACAGTAAAATGAAATCTTATAGAATTTTGTTTTTATAAATAATAGAACATTATGAATTAATTTTTCACCAAATAACTTCAATACATATCAAGATGTACGTGTGTCCTAAGTACTAAAGCGATAAATTATCACTGGATGCTGTGTACCGGTGAAACAAATAAAATTGTTGTAATGGGAGCGCGCAAAGTTTGTCAGTAATCTTTTGCCAAGGCAGGACGACTACCATTCTAATAAGAACAGTGTAGTAGTCCCAGAGAATAATTTTAATTAATTAAATTCAAATCATACTTCCAGTGAATTTTAATCTTCCATTAGTGCAGACTAGCAATAATTCATGTAGCAATACTATCTACCTGCAAATCTCACTAAAATGAAATGAATATCGTCGGTGATTTGTAAAGTGAACGAATATGTATTTTTTTTAAATGAAGACTTCTCTGATTATATGACTGAAGTGATGGCCTCGGGAAAAATGAAAAAAGTGTATGGCCGAATATGCTAAACATTTGTGAACTGAATAATGACTTAAAAATCGTTCTCTTGGAGAGTTGATTGAAGCGGTTTCCGCCCTTTCTATAAAACTCCGACGATATTATAATTATGTGTGTGTGATTTCGTTTTAGTATCTACCTATCACATTTTTATCACAATCAAAACACGCTTACATAGTCTAATGACAATTTTAATCAAAGAGAATGCATTCGCTTAGAGACTACAAACGCACTTATTTCTAAACTAATTGTCGATCAAGAAGGCTGACTTTCTGAATGTTGAGTTTTCACTAGACCTCTGCTAAGATTTCATATGTTAGTAAGGATTTATTTAATAAGTGCAGACAAAGTTAGGTAGTTATTTTATTACACTTGGAGTATTGGTGTATGTAGTTTTAATTAATAATCACGGTAACCAAACATTGCAATGAAATCAATTTTGAAAACCATGTGATTCATATAGAAAACGTACTATGCTGATTATAAACATCGTATGTAGTCTATTTCAACAATAACTAAATGACGACAGTCGCCCGCGGTTTCTCAAACGCTGATCAACGCAAAAAAACCGGCCAACTGCGAGTCGGACTCGCGCACGAAGGGTTCCGTACCATTACCTATCAAAACGGCAAAAAAATCACGTTTGTTGTATGGGAGCCCCCCTTAAATATTTGTTTTATTTAAATTTAATTATTTATTTTTAAAGTGAATATATAACTAAATATTCTGTGAATATTTCAAGCGTCTACCTGTTGCCGTTATCAATATCAAGCAAAAAAGTCACGTTTGTTGTATGGGAGCCCCCTTAAACATTTTATTCGGTTTTTAGAATTTGTTGTTATAGCGGCAACAGAAATACATCATCTGTGAAAATTTCAACTGTCTAATCACGGTTCATGAGATACAGCCTGGTGACAGACAGACGGACAGCGGAGTCTTAGTAATAGGGTCCCGTTTTACCCTTTAGGTACGGAACCCTAAAAACGAATCCGCTGTCAGATATCATGTAAAGTAATGTGATTGGGTGTTAGTATTTAGGTCGACCAATCATATCCGTTGACATGAGATTTCACAACCGATTTAATTGGTCAGTCTTTCTGAAACCGGGGGTTAGTGTGTCTGTTAAAGTCATTTGAAATGCTGTAAACGTAATAAAATTTCTGAAGTTGAAAATCTAGTTAGAATATGTTTCAGTGTTTGAATAATAGAGCTCAATTTCACTTTTGTTCTGAACAAAATTAACTTATTCCCAAAGTTTAGTGAAACAATCAATAAAATTATTTGTAATGCTGAACGAAGTTTCGCGATGTACACTAAAATCATTGCAAAACTAGATAATGCTCAAGGTTCCATATGCCATTTCAGACTACATAATTATATCACGACATCATACATTAATTATTGGCATATTTATTTATCCCAACGATATTTTACTTATAACTCTGCATATTATGGATAAAATTTATTTTACTGATTGGATTCCTTATCCACTTTTATCAAAAGCAGAATTTATCTCCTCGCGATGACAAGACTAGTAGTTTTCAAGCCGGAGGCGAATTTGAAAATCTCATTTTATTTTGAAATAAGATAGATATAGTGAAACTTATGTATAACTGATAGAAGTGTGTAATCATAATCAATTTAACTATAGACAGTACAGAAATGTGCCTAGAAATTATGCTTATCCGTGTATTTTTATAGTGCAATAACTTGTTAGATTCGGAGCAGATTTTATAATTGAGAACATCGATAAATTGAAAATATTCTTGTAATAACAACAGTCCAATGTTAAGCCGAATAAAGCAAATCATGATTAAAAACACCTAAAACTTTGAAGATCACAAAACAGTTATTTGCTTCGAATCGTAGTGATTTGCCCTTAGCAAAATATTCGGCATCTATGTTCCAAAATTATTACCGTAGGAAGACATGATGTGATAGAAATTAAACTTTTTTACGCTACAATATGTGTTTCAATTAACCCGTTTAAACAAGGGCTTTGGGACGTTAGGTGTGATCGGGGTCGAGGCTCCCACGCCGTCCTCCAATAGACCGGTGCTGACTTACAACCGGAGATTGTCCGTCGGGGGTGTACGTTCGTCGCACTCGTTCTGCCTCGGCTCATTGGTCTCCTGCAGCCGGCCACTTCACTCGACAATTTAATAAATCCTCCGCGTCGTTCATTTGTAAACAAAAGTCATTGTTTCGGCCGCAATCGGACAGTTTGACGATGGCGACTTGCCTTAGCGGGCGCGCGTGGTGTCATCTTGCTACTTGTTGACCTTTGCGAATCTCGATAAAATATGAAATTTTGGAAGTGTAGTACTAAAAGAGAGCGGCGGGCAGCTGCTATCGGTGAGTACCAACACTTTCTTTTGTTCTGATAATTGGTTTTATAAACACCGCACCTACGTACAAAGATCAATAACATTGACGAACCAACCGATTGCATCTAATATTTATTATTAGACAAATACTTGACATTATTAAATTAACCCAGTTTCAGACCAGTTTACTTAAACGATTTCTGTAATTTGTTTTGATTATGGGAGTGCGGGAAAGATACAGTTCTACGCATTGTAAACGAGTAGTCACTGAACCATTTACTGTCTTAATTAATATAAAGTACCTATAGCTAACAACGTCGAGTTCCACATCTATTCCTAGCAAAAACCTGCCCCACTGTGTAGGAAGCGCTTTAAGTACCTACATATGAATTCTCGGGACTATTATGAGAATCCAAACTGATGATATAATCGAATATTGACCTTGCAGTCTATACCTACCTACTTAAAAACAGCATGACGAATTTTACTCACGGTGAGAGGAAATTGAAAATAATAAACGCAACCTGATAAAAATATAAATGATTTCATTATCTCTAATCTCTACACCTATTTATTTTTGATGGCGAACAGCGAGGACATCTCTAAAGGCGGTGTAATCAAAATTGAAACGATATGCCACAGCAAACAAACATACATACATATAAGTACTCACATCTATAATCTCCGAAGGGGTAAGCGGAGGTGTTCTCCTATTACAATCAATCAATCAATATCTTTATTGTGGACCATAGGTAGGTACATAATACAGGTCTTAAATAATTAAATTGAGCTCAGCTGTCCCGCCCATAGGGCATAAAATAGTCACTTAAATGAAATACATTATTAAATTAAAGTTACAAATTACAGCAGTCCACGCATGCCTTTCGCTTATTGTATTTATTTAGTTCCATGTAGCATAATTTATGGTACCAGGTTCTTCGTTTCTTGTTTCGCTTGCCTTTGCAAAGGAGGTGAATTGTAGGTATTCTCCGTCCACGGAATAAAAACAGCACAGCAAAAGGACACTGACACATTTCATTCTAGGAGCAGTCAGACCTTAAAATCAAAAACGATTTACCTATTAGGTACATACAAACTCGCAGGGGTTTTTGGTATACTAAGCTGTTTATAGTTTAAACATGAACTCAAAGGTTAAAGTTGACTTATACAAAAAAATCGGTTGAAATGCCAACAGAAGCAAGAAATCCGTGTTCAGCTATTCGCAAATAAAAATATTATGTTGAAACAGCGTCGCAATTTGGTCATAGTTTCCTAGTTTATCTGAATACAAGACGAGGCGAACTAATGACGCAAGAAGCACCTACATAATATTTTGATTTGCATGTAACTATGCTAATATAAATCATGATAGCTACACTTACGATCAATCATGATCACCGTAACCAATCAACAATTGAAGTAGGAAAATTGAAAACGATCGCAGTCGATAAGCATGCATGTTTATTCATTGTTTCAGTCCAGTAACATGTTTCGCCGTTTCTATTATCTTTCCTTCCTTGTGTCATCAACAAGAAAAACCGTGGGAAGTCTGAAATAAGAGGACATAACATCGCATCAGCTAAAGCACCAAATCCACTAGCTAGTTTTGTTGCGCAAATTATTGCACTCCATTGCTAGCTTAGTTCGTTAAACTTGCTGAAGTCGACTTGTTGCGCTTGAAAGTCGGTTGCGCCAGTCAACTTGCGCAACAAAACTATTTGGCGCTTAAAAACACTGACTATATTTATGTATGTATGTCTAACTAATCAGAATATTAACATTATGAATTCTAAAACGTAACTTATCGCACGCACTTTCGTTAAAACGTTATCCAATACTTGCTCACGCATTATCGCGATGCCTATTACCTATTTAGAGATTTACCAGTAAAGGAAACTTGTTTATTAGAAGTCAGCATGAAACCAGCAGACGGTCAGAGCGTGACCGCCAATCTTTATTACTTTGTGTACAAAACGGAGCTTTCTTTTTGTGCTGTTTCAGTTATGCTCGTTTATTTCGCCAAGGGCGAGCATATGTGTGGGGGAATTAGGCGTTTATTAACTCGGTCCGGTTAATTCCCAGCTTCGTGACGAAGATAACATTTAGTCTACATACACAAATAGAGGCCTTTAGATAGATAGATATACTTTATTGCACACTAAAATAAATAAAACAAGGAATACACATAATTAACAGTACAAATGGCGGTCTTATCGCTTAAAGCAATTTCTTCCAGACAACCATTGGATGGAAAGAATTGCTAAGAAAAATATAAAGGGCAGTTTGCAGCGTACAAATATGCAACCTACTAAAAACCGGGAATCAACTAAATAATAGGTATAATCACAATACATATTTTAAATATATATATATATACACACACACTCAAATAGGGTACATACATAATTAATTATATATACAGATAATTTACCTATATAAACCACTATAGAGCAAGATAATGTTCTTTAACCATTCTTTTGAAAGAAACCAACGACTGAGCACGCCTTACAGGTACAGGTAGGCCTTTCTTAGGTTGATCCACAAAACCTGGTTCTTTCCGCATTTTATTACCATCCTCCTTATTTTTTTGGGGTCGGCGCAGCTGTCAACGTTATTACAATTGTTCCTTCCTTACCAAATTCATTGAAAAACTAACAAAACTTCAAAACTTTGCCATCGAAGGACAGAAAGGAGCTTATGGCACATAGTTCCTAACACAAAACTTCTCGACAGACTGTCAAGTTTTAACCGTTGGTGTTTCGGCAACTCAAGTTTTAAAAGCAGTCTGTCAAAAAGGAATTTTAGACACGTGCCAATCATCAGCTTTATAAAATCGATGCACGTTCGTTTGGGCATATCGATGTTCGTGACGTTTACGTTATACCTACTTACTTAACAGGCCCGTGCTGGCTGGCGAGTGGCGACTGTGTGCCTACTACATAGATTGGCAGTGCGGTGCTGGCTCCAGGCTGATTGCTATGCGAGCCGCAGTCCGCCAACCATCGGCCTTTGTTTGCGTTTTACATTGTCCCATCCTTCCTTTCCGTTCCAACTTTTACAAGGCATTGTTTGATTTTCATTAAAATTTCATTGCAGTTCATAGCGGAGCGGACGACTGCAATATTTCAATAATCAAGTTAATTGATCAAAACTGTAATACCTACGTGCAGTTTCCTCACCAATTAAAATATACAAAGCTGTAGGTACCTTCTTACAAATACGAATATTTTAAATGAAATTTTAAGTTTTAAAATCAAATTATTGACACCTTATTTTATAAAATTCAATATGTAGTTGGATCTCAATTACAAAGGCTTAACTTTTGTTGCGTACTGTATACTACATAGATTGTAGAGCTTCAGTGTCTGTTGACAGTTGCTTACCCTTGACAATACGGCTGCCTGACGTTCGTCCAATACTCGACACTTTTCCGCGATCTAATCTAGAGTTATATCGTTATCTATATATAGTCTATCGATTTTCCCCCAATAACACCTAGTTCCAATTGTTATACAGGGTTACTTCGAATTAACTGATGAAACATCACAGGGTTAGGTACTAGATTAGATATCATTAATACAACACATTCAAATAACCTAAACCTGAAATACCACATCACGCTTTGTATTGCCTGAAGGGTTTGGCAGAGGTGCTTTTTTAGTACACCCTTATTTAGCCAGTTATTTTTAAGTCCCATATAATAGGGGGCGAGCCTATTGCCATTAACTGGGCACAAATCCAGACAACGGGCTGCTACTGAGAAATTCGTAATGAAAAAACCCATCTAAACTTTAGTTAATTAGTTACCTAACTAATACAGTAGCGAAGAGCGTGCACGTTGGTGCTCTATTAATGATAAATAACCTAACCCTGTGAAGTTTCGCCAGTTAATTTGGAGTAACCCTATATTACTAACACTAACAACTATAAGTCAGTCTAGCCAAAAGATCGTAAACCAACCTAGATGATTGGAGAAAACTCCGGAATGAGGGCAACAGATGAAGTAAAAAAGTTTATTTGCTTTTATCTTGTTTTAAAGTAAATCAGACTTTTCTGTTTAAACTTTCTGAACTTAAGCCCAGTTGCATCAACCAACCAACCAACCATACCTACCATATAATTACGTCATATTTGTATTGAATTGACACACATTTTGTAATGTTTACGGTTCTAGTTAGTTGGTGCAACTGAGCCTTAGGACCTGCTTTTTAATCCCTATAGTTAAATCAACCAATGGTTATTTTTTTTTGAAATGGTATGATTTTTTAACCAATGCTGAAAAATTTTATGAATTTTTAACCATTGGTTGGCTTAACTAGGGATTAAAAAAACAGCCCTTAGTAACCAATTTAGGTAACCAAGATTTATCAACGTAGTTCATTTGTGGCGTAGGTATACATGTATGGGAA
Source organism: Amphipyra berbera (assembly GCA_910594945.2). Lineage (NCBI taxonomy): Eukaryota > Metazoa > Arthropoda > Insecta > Lepidoptera > Noctuidae > Amphipyra > Amphipyra berbera. The sequence continues at coordinate 6,629,801 of OU343122.1, read as the reverse complement.
AATATAATCAAGCAACTCACCCGATAGCTATCAAGTGCTGGACACAGACCACCCCCGAATTATTACCTCAGGAATATTTTGTTTGTTTTCATTGGCATTTCTTTATAAGGAACTAGCGAGCCACCCCGGCTTCGCACGGGTGCAATGTAGATCCTAATGTGGGGCATATAAACCTTCCTCTTGAATCACTCTATCTATTGCTGAAAACTGCATTAAAATCCGTTGCGTAGTTTAAAAGGTCTAATCGTACAGACAGCGGGAGCGACTTTGTTTTATACTGTGTAAAGATATTCTTTTAATTTAGGCACAGTACCTACCTATCTCAAATTGAGGATGATAAATTAGTATTTCAAAAGTCAAACAAATTCTTTGTATACCTATCTTCAGAGGGTTAGGTACAGACATTATTATTAATTTTGGAGCTATGATATGACACAGTGTCCACGATGAAAACAATAGACTATCGTACTAGTCCTAACAAAGACCGGTTCTGACGTACGAGTTTAGTTTAGCTACATTCCAATTATGGTAACAATGATATTTGTAGTTTAAGAGTAACGGAATTTATAAATGACTAGCTGTGCCCTCGCGGCTCCGCGCGCGTAATTTTTTTTTTCATAAATATTCTATCGCCTATGTTCATCAGGGAAAATGTAGGATTCTAATGATGAAAGAATTTTTCAAATCGGTCCAGTAGTTTCAAAGCCTATTCAATGCAAACAATCAAATCTTTCCTCTTTGTAATATTAGTTTAAATAGTTTCAGACGTCAGACTATGACAAAGAGGATTGAAATGTGTTTGACATGGGTCGCATTTCCTTAACATTAAAGAGGTATGCATAATTAACCCATTACTGTCTCACTTCTGGGCATAGGCCTCTTCACAAAATGGAAAGGGTTTAGGCCTTCGTCCACCACGGTGGCCTCATCGCCTGGTGTGGGTTGGCGGACTACATCGAGATTTTTTTGTAACCTCTCGTTCTCGTCCATCATCGTTATCGTAAGCGATAATAAAATTCTGATCCGCACATGCATGCGAAAATTCAGATGCGTGCAGGCAGGGATCGAACTCATACCCTCCTGCATGGGAGGGCGTTCAACTTCTTTCTTCGATCCACTATTCTTCATATTATATTAACGTCCGGAACCCTATTTGGTAGACAGGCTATCCAATTGAATAACATTATTTACACTTCTTTCGCTGTTTTCACGCGCATTGTTTAACAAAACAAACAAAGCTTTCCCCTTATGTTAGTATGATTTGAGGTCCGTCTACATCAGGTCATTGTCTTCGTGATCGGTTTGTGCAAAAAAATATACATGATAGGAAACAAAAGTTTAAATCGCGTTATAGGTTAAAGCCTAATTTTAATTCAGCGGTAGTCACCTATTTGACCATAAGATGTGACGTACACCCTCAACATAATGTTCAATCAGGACAGGGTCCATGGGGGATGAGGTAATATAGTCTCTATCGGACATCGTCTAAAAAAATCAAGACTCAATCAGAGCTCACGCAAATAAAGTGCAGTCAAGTCGTTTTGGACTTTTTTAACATCAAGCTTCCCGAAAGGTAAAGGTAAACTCACGAGCCCCCCCCCCTCCCCCCGCCTCGTGAGTTTACCTTGACGATCGACAAATGGCGGAATCCCCATTCAACTTGGCAAATATCACGATGCAGAATACCTGGCTCTGTTATCACCAACCTGTTTGCCCAGCGTGTTGATTGTATTTACTTTACCCTCTTTTATGAAAAAGTCATTTATGTTTAACTATCGATTGCGTGCGATAGACCAAGTAATTGTCCGCGTATTTATAGTTTTAATCGGTTAGCATACATAAACTATTATTGAATATGCTCAAAGCGCTTGCTCTCAGGCTAATAAACTTTCGAGCGGTATTTTAGTGCAGACGTCCTAACGAGTAATCCAATCAGGGCCCACTTCCTAGACGAGCTCTAAACGGGTGCGTCGTGCGAAGGTGTCGGCATGTCGACAAACTGCCTATAAATAGAGATGTGTTTAACGATTCGGTTTGAAAACATTGCATTTATATAGAAGATGATTTGAATAAAGATTGTGTATTAAAAAGTCCCACGTTGGTGCCAAGACCACTTTTCAAAACAGTAACTGGCAGTGACAATTAAAAACAATTTAAATTATGTTCAACTGGTCTGTTTTTCTTGCAAATAGTATTGCAGAAGTTTCCAAACTCACATCACTTCAAGGCAATTAAGGATTCTTTTGTAAACAAGGACAGATTCAACCAAAACTGGGGGCCTACTCCGAAAAACGAACGTCGAAGTTTCGGATTGAAACGAAACAACGACAAACATCGACCTTATGAATATACGATCAAAGTATTGTCAACCAACGAACTACCAGATGTCAATTAACATTTAGGAGTAGGGTGAACGAAAGACAAAATGTCAAATCGCGAAAATCGAATCGACTGTCGGATCCGAAATACTTTTGTAGTTGGAAAACGTGCGATCTGTCAGCTGAAACTTCTTAGTTCGATTTTCGGAGTAGGCACCTGGATCGGATGATAACTACACAAACAACAACAACTAATTTGTATCTGTTGGATACATGTACATCTGTTTTCTTTATTTTCCGACTCTTTCTGTCCTCTATTTACTTACTAAGTACAAACAACTTTCATGATATTAAGACGAATCCCTTGATGACACAATACTTTTCTTTCACAATAAAAGGGTAGTCGGATAAACAACGGAGGGTTGTAATATTAAAGGCCAAAGTAAAATGTTGTTCCATTTTCTCGGACAAAGGTTTACAAAATGTTTTATGAATGCAAGTATTATTTCTTCTTCCTGTGGTAATCCAGGATTAGTGCTGGGACCATTTCTTTTTGTGCATTTTAGCTGTTGTGTGCGGGTAGCAAGACTTATTTCTGTAAAGGTCTTTACTTTGCATCTCAAGCTAAGGTCCAGACTTGTCATAAGCCGAAAATATCTAGGATTTAATGCTACGTCGCGATGTCTTGCTGTACACACACATTAGCTTAACTGCTGGTATTAATTCATCACGTATTCATTTGTCAATGGGAACGCCGGTAGAGGACTTCCTAGAAGGACATACATCGATGTTATTGGTGATGTTCTTCACAAAAGACAGGTGCGTAGTACTCTCATCCGGCGTGCGTGTATGACAAGATGTATGAATGTGGATGAAGCGAAAGGAGTATGTAAGGGTCGTAGCATGTGGCGTTCTATAGTTTCTGTCTACCCCTATGGGAAAAAGGCTGGAGTTTATGTATGTATGTAATTTATCACGGATTGCATCTGCCCATTCATTGAAATAAATCAGTGATTCCGCCATATCAAGAATCAAGGATGCGCATCCGGAAAAGAACGGAAATAACTGAGTCCAATTTTTAATGAACTTGGGTTGAAACCAAGGTGTAGAAGTATGTTATAACTTTATTGTTACATAATATCACGCCTGTATTCCCCGAAGGGTTGGGCAAAGGTGCATAGTAACACCCTCATTTCGTTATGTTTAAAGTTCCATGTAATAGGGGGCCAGCCTATTGCCATCGAGGGGAACAAATCAAAACTCTGGGCTGCTACTAAGGAAATTCACACGGAAAAACCCAATAACACTGCCTGACCTGGGGATCGAACCCAGGACCTCACGATCAGCAGTCGCGCTTGTCACCATTAGACCAACGCGGCAGTTAACTTTAATGTTATGCATAACAAAACCGCATCGTCCCAGTTCGAATCATAATAACATAATATCACGCCTGTATTCCCTGATGGGTTGGGCTGAGGTGTATAGAAACACCCTCATTTCGTTATGTTTTGAAGTTCCATGTAATCGAGGGCGAGCCTATTGCCATCAACCGGACACCTATCCAAACTCCGGGCTACTACTGAGGAATTCCACACACAAACACCCAATAACACTGCCCGACCTGGGTATCGAACCCTCCTGGGTCCTCCTGGGGCTCGAACCCTCCTGGGTCCTCCTGGGGCTCCTCACGATCAGCAGTCGCGCTTGCTACCACTAGACCAAGGAGGCAGTTAACTTTAATGTTATGTGTGGAGGAACGAGGTATGGTGTTCCTCTAACGAAAAGGGAGGATCCTCCTACCAGGCGGATCTTATGCCTGGCGGGCTACTGCCCAACGGTTGATGTTGGGGAGTTGTATATATAGGTATACTATCTGCGTGCCAAATCTTGATATCGCGATGCAGGATTTGTGACATTCCATTTGACAGCTGTCATTGTTGTCGCTGTAGTCTGCTAGACAATCGTTGTGCTGCGTAATTCCTATGTGGCGTGATATATGCCGCCACATTATGCAAAACAAAATCGCATCGTCCCAGCTCGAGTCATAAGAATCGACCTAAAAATATTCAGCTTATTACAGCGCTTGTGGGCGATGTGCTAACAGCAATTTATGACCTGCATTAACTTCTATGCATATACCGTTGCCGTTGCAATCTCTAAACTCGATACATTTTAGCCTTATTTATATTCAAGAGCCTATTAATTTATTCCTTAAGAAATAAAATTCTGTATCGGAATCCTATAATATGTACGTCTTCTATACTCATTTGCATCTCAAAAAACGCGCTGGCTCCACATTCCTTAGAAGTTTCAGGGCTGTACGTGTGAGGGGTCTATACATAGCTCATTTATGTAAATTGTACATAATTCTATTGAAAGTACGCTATAATTTACCTCCTTCATAACATACGTTTCATACACAAATAGCTATTCATCGAGTTCTTTACTGAATTCTTTGTGAATAATATTCACGGAGTTACATTCTAAAAGAAAGCTATGGTATGATTAATTTATAAAAATCTTTAGCGTAAATTCGGGAAAATTTATGACAAGTATCTACTTGAAGACTGCTTTGTTGGTCCAGTGGTCGCAAGCGCGACTGCTGAACATAGGGTCCTGGGTTCGATCCCCAGGTCGGGCAAAGTGTTATTGAGTTTTTCCATTAGGAATTTCTCAGTAGCAGACCGGAGTCTGGATTTGTGCCCGGTTAATGGCAATAGGCTCGCCCCCTATTACATGGGACTTAAACATAACTGGTGAAACGAGGGTGTACTAAAAACACCTCTGCAAAACCCTTGGGGAATACAAGACGTGATGTTATGTTGTTATGTAAGTATCTACTTCTTCTCTAGTGTCGGCACGAAAAAAACTCATGCCGTGGTGAAAAGATTAGCCAGTCAGCCATGTTGGTAGCAGGGCTGACCACCCAGGGTGCGCCGGACGTAAGCATCGTCCCTCGTGGAAGCCCTTTTTAATGCACCCCAGTATCTTCTGATTTAAACAGAACTTTATTCTTCTGAGTCAAAGTATTTATTTCAATTAGGCACATAAAAGGCACTTTTAAACGTTAAAATTTACAAAAGAAATAGAATTGATTCTAGTCGCCCCTTCCAAAAGGTAGTTTCTTATGGAGAGGAATGGACAAGAAACTCCACCGTTATTCTTTTAAAATGTCTTACAATATTTTGTATAGGTACCTACATTAATTATACAATTATATGTGAAGACAATGCACCTAGAATAAAATTACTATACCACAATAGGTAAAAATAATTAAAAATGAAGCAATGCCAAATTAATTATGTGATAGATACATGGTGCTCACATGGGAAAACGTATACTTTTGCAATGTTTCTAACATTGCAAAAGTATACGTTTTCCCAAACATTTTAAAGTAATAGGTCAGTGTGTGAGTTAAGGTAGGTACCTACTCATAGAATCTAAACTAAATGCCTTTAAAAAAATAAATTATACAATTAAAATAGCAACCAGTTTGATTTTGTCTAGACTATAGATTGTCCTATGGAGCTGGACCAGCATGTTGCCAAGTATGTTCTGATGTCACTATCTCAGATCAGCAACCACCAATATCCTGGAAAAGTGTAACAGGACAATTTTTGTTTAAAAATCAGACACAAGTAATAAATAATTCTGTTTTGGCACAGTTCCTAGTAAGTTAGTGATTGGCTCGCACTTTAGCACAATGACCCCTAATACGTAGTTATGACATCCTGTCAGCGTACATAGTTTACATACGATTTTTCTAGTATAGTAATCCATAAAAGTTAATACATACTATCATGACAAAAAGGTTTAGCTCGTATCATCGCATGAAACCACTGCATGGTAAAACATAACAAAACATCACGCTTGTATTCCCCGAAGGGTTGTGCAGAAGTGTATAGTAACACCCTCATTTCACCGTTATGTTTAAGTCCCATGTAAAAGGCGGCGAGCCTATTGCCTTCAACCGGGCACAAATTTAAACTCAGGGCTACTACTGAGGAATTCCACACGGAAAAACTTGCCCAGGACCTTGCCGATCAGCAGTCGCGCTTGTCACCACTAGACCAACGAGGTAGTTGGTGGTAAAAGCCTTCCCCCAAAATTTCATTTTTTTTGTGTGTAATCGATTGACTGACAATTCGAAATGCCTACTTTATGGAAAGTGGTTACTGCCGCCTATGCACCAACAACATTAAGAAGATTGCTGATACGTTGCCGACCTTAGAGACAAAGTTGGAAAGTCTCATATCCCTGTAATTTCACCGGCACCCATACCTTTAAAACTGGAACATAGCAATGCTTTGTGGCAGAAATACGATCTCTTTCACAAGAAGCTTTAATACTACTAGAATCCTGGTCTAGTTTAGCTAGAGCGACAGTAGAAGATTCATCATTTATTTTATCTATTTCGTCCTGCTAGCCTAACCTTCATCATCACCATCCTCCTGCCCTTATCCCAACTTATTTGGAGTCAGCGCAGTATATCTTCTTCTTCCATGCATCTCTATTAGCCGTCATCTCAGTAGACACCCCCTTTCTAGCCATATCATCAAATCAAATCAAAAGTTTTTATTTCACATACAGGTGCTTATGAAAAGTCGAATTTAGATGCACGGTTCCAATTAGTCGTTTCCTATGGAGAAGAGCCGGCAAGAAACTCCATGGTTACTCTTTTAAAAATAATATCTTTAACAATTTCAGAGTACAATGATTTAAGATAGTGAGAGAACAATGGAGTCCTGACCACAGACCAATGAGTAATGTAGAACAAAAATTTACAAACAAAATAGAATAAAAACTGTATGAATAACAGTAATTTACTTTATAGAGGCAGGTCCACAAAGTTCTCACATTTACAAAAGTGTTATGGAAGCTAAACTATATAAAACAATTGACATAATTAAATGTCATCAAAACTTAGCTAAAAAATCATTGTAAAGTAAGATAAAGATATCTTGAGAGTAATGATAGCATTAAAATCTTTCACACTACCCATCCATCGTTTCTTTGGTCTTCCTCTACTCTTATGCTAGCGTGACCTTATTCGAACATATTACTGAAGTGATCACGCAAACCTCTTTTGCGTCACTAAGCACATAAAAATGGGAGCGTCTATTTAATGTTCCAATGATAAAGAACTTACTGCAACATATTGTATACAAGCTGAGTGATAAAAACTTACCGGTACAGTACGACAGAACTAAGAAGTCGCATCGGCAAACTCGATCGAACAGCCAATGGCAGTCGATCATTTTCGCGCCGCTCACATTTATTGCATTAGCGTAAAGAACATATTTTACTGCAGTACTAATAAACTTTTGACTGCCTTGTTGGTTTAGCAGTCGCAAGCGCGACTGCTGAGCATGGGATCCTGGGTACGATCCCCAGGTCGGGCAAAGTGTTATTGAGTTTTTCCATTAACAAATTTCTCAGTAGCAGCCCGGAGTCTGGATTTGTGCCCAGTTAATGGAGGCTCGTCCCCTATTACATGGGACTTAAAACATAACTGGCAAAACGAGAGCGTACTAAGCAAAAAAAAAGACCTCTGCCGTGCTCTTTGGGGAATACAAGGCGTGATGTTATGTATGTATGTATGTACTAATAAACATTAGTGTTCTTGAAGTCGCACTCATTTCGGAAGTGATTGGTTTAACGAAGTTTGTCGATGCGACTTAGTTGTATCGTACTATAACATGTTAACGAAGTTAAGTAGCAGAAGTGTGAAGAACATTGCCCATCGAGTTTGTCTAAATAAGGTAAAAGAGTGCTTCCTTGTTTATACCTCTTGCTACGGCGCCTATTTTTGTCCAAAAAACTGGCCGGCTGGTGGGTGGGCGATCATTACCTTTGACTTTGAGAACATAATTTAAGTGTCTACAGAATATTAATCAGAGTTACTTCCTGTACAGTATAAAGTGATTGACTATCATAAAGAATACTTGTTTATAATAATAACGGTGTCTTGTATTAGGTCTATCATTAAACTGCAATTCCAATTCGTCACAGATGCCTTATTCACAGACTTCCTGGTGGCTGATGGACTATGTGTTCACTTTGTCGTATTTATTCATTCACTGCTCATTGCACATGAAACATTTTGAACTCGCGGGCTCACTCAATCAGAAAATTTTGGGTGAAATAAAATTTTACACTTCAATAGTCAGTCGGGACGTAAATGTTATTCTGATGTTTTGTTTGCGTTCAGAGGTATAGCAGAAAATATTTTTAGTTTTAATAAAATGTTTCTTTTCTAACTAAATCTCCCTACTTGTGCAATAGATGGACGGCATCCAATGAACTGTTCCAGTTTGGTTTCTTTTGTGTCCCAATGTTTACAGTATTACAATCGCCTTTGTTGTAATAACAAACTAATTTAAAACAGTTGGCAGTCTGAGCAGAGCTCTTGACGAGTACACGCCAAAACACTGTAGAGCGATAAAGTAATAGTTGTGACGTTATAAGATCGGTTCTAATCTGTGTATGCATTTCGTCACATGCAAATTACATCACATCTCACGCGTCGCATTCAATGTACCTAGATGTAGGGCGGCGCGGCGGGAGCCATCCCATTGCGGAAGGCCGGCCGCACGCTCAGTACGCGCTCTGTTGTCACCGACGAATATCCGATCCGCTCCATTGCCCCACGCGGCGCGAACATACTTACAATTTCGAAATTCTGCCGGCGCCGGAATTAAAAGTGTTTTGTGTCATATGTGATAGGAAAACGAGTGATATGAAAATACGGTTCGAGGTGCCGAACAAATTGGAGATAACGTTTGGAAGAGGTACATAGTGTTATAATATTTCGTGCTTTAATTGTTAATTACAATGTTGTTAATGCAAGCCGTGTCGAGACTTACGAGAACAGGTAAAACAAACATCTTCATTGTCATTGATTTTTTTGTCTATTTCATGAATTATTTATGTTAAGCGTAAGTAACCAGTTTTGTTCAACATACCGCAACTGTTTGATAAAACTGGTTACTGACTTTTTCAGTACAAACGCAACGACTGCTTTTATCGCCAAAAGTTACTTGTGTTATTACTTTCATCACATTGTTTTGAAAGAGCAAGTGTCGCTAAATAAAAATAAAAATTTCCCTTAACTTTCAAAGGGATTTTCAAAACACTTTGACATGACGCTACAATTTTCTACCTCACCTATAATCATATTGTAATAAGGGTTGTTGCCTGAAGTGAAAACGAGGTTTTCGCAGAATAAGCTAGTCCCTTATTATCCGTAGCGTATTATAAGTATGTAAGCAACGTAACTTCGTTTAATAGAATCTATGTAAAGGCTTTGTAAGTAGCGCCGACTCTACACGCCTACGCGTGTAATGCTTCTCTTTATAATGTTAGATTTACTAGCCTCGAGTCGCATGTCACTGCAGGGCTTCATCTAAATTATCTGCATGAATAGTTTCAGTAGCCACAAGTTATGGAACGTTACTATTAACAGTCAAGCTTTGAATATCAGTTGAACCTTTGAAGTGAATATAAGATTTATGTGGTGCAAACGTTTGAGGTCGAGTAGCAGCTGTCATGTGGGATGTTTGCTCTTCAATAAGACCGGTGGGTGATCAGGTAATGTGTGTGACAGCCACTCGATAACCGTTTGATTAACGGTCGGTAGACCGAACGTTTAAAACGACAAATATACTGCACGTAGGTAAAAGGTTTATTCAATTTGTAAAGTACGTCTTCGTACCTATTTCGTGATTCTGTTAAATGTAATAAGGAAATAATAGTTCTGTTGCAGTTAATACCTTAAAGACTACTGACACATGGTCTTTTTTTGCTTGAAATCCTGTCAATTCTTTGACAATCAAAGTTACAGAGCAAAATGCCGGTGTCGAAGATTACAATATAAATGAATCCAACCGAGTCACCGGCTTCCCTTACTTAATCGACTCCTGGCTAACATTGAAAGGTGCACAGCTGACAACGGTCTATTATTAATTAAAGGATACAATCACTTTCAATTATTTAGATACAGAAGAAGCCTAGCTTTTTATGGAGTGTCAATTTAAAGTATTTTCTAGAAAAAATAGGTTGGTTTCTACCTTATCAACCTGGAATGCCTTACAGTTCACGTGTTTCATGTCATCTGGTAATGCAAACACTTATCAATATTTCAAAGCTATGGCTGTCTGTCTCCTTTTGTAGTCAGGGCTAACTTGTCATACGTTGCGGCCATCCGCATTTGGGCTCATTGTTGAATCATTGATACCGACTATTCTGTGTGAGGTCTTGGTCGTGTCGTGGATTTTGGATAGCTATCTCTGTATTTGACTACTCTTGTAAAGGAATTTTATAGCAGTGATAGCCTAGTGGTGTGACCGTCTGACTTTTCGGATTCATATGCGTATTGTATCACTTGCTTAATAACGGTGAAGGAAAACATCGTAAGGAAACCGGTATGCCTGAGAGATATTTCTCGACGGCATGTGAAGCCAAGTCAGATGCCCATGGGCGGCATAAACTCTGACACCAGGATAGTCACTAAATACACGAAAAGAAGATTGAATGTTATTCTCCTATACCTCTAAATAAATATTTAGATCACAAACTTTTCCAAATCAGCTAAATTAACCGATACAAATTCAGTTGAAGACGGAGTTTTTAGTTAATGAGTATGATAATTTAGTGAAGTTGGATTTCCACTTCGATTTATGCTATAGAAAGTAACGGCAGGCTGCGTCCCTTGTGTAAACGAGACACTTAATTGAAAGTCAGTCACTGTGGAGTGTGGTGAATGATGATGATTTGCCAGCACTCGATATATTCGACCCCAACGTGTATATTGGATTCACTTATCGCGGTTTTCTTATCAGATTGTCCTGATACGCTTACTAATATAACTCTTCAACATTACTGTAAATAGTGAGTAAGTTAATTTCGTGTAAACCGAAGTACATAATGCATTACAGGAAAACCATTTAATGTTAATCATCAAAACCCACAGGCGACATTTCCTTTTCGGATCGAGACACGCGTCCACAAAAAATCTGGAAAGGCATTCCTTTCCCAAAAATGTGTAAAGCAAAATAAAAAACCTCGATCGTATCTGCACTCCGAGTAGGGCCAGAAATACATCAGGTTGTGTACAATTACTATATGTATGACACATGACAGCGGTTGGAGACAAAGCTTCGCTGGAACAGGCGTTATCTGGCCATTGTGCGCTGATGCGACCATGACTTAGATAGCTACTTGTTGACAACGTATCGTATCGATCACACGCGACTATCTAAATGTAAATAGCAACTTACACTCCACGTGACTGGTGCTATCGATAGATCAGGTTTTGTTTCCGACAAGTACTTTCCCACAATGGTTAGCTGTCAAACAGTCGTAGAATGTTATCGTTGAAGAGCCACGAATCTAAACATGGAACCGTTACTAGACGAAGTCAAACAAAAGCCGGGTCGCCAATGTTTACAATGTCCATCATAGCCATTATCTTGTCATTTGTGTCGTAAGGGCCCACATTAAGAATTATTATAATTATGCATTTTTTGAAGTGATAGCCTAGCTTGAACACTTCCCTTCCATGTAGACCAGGGTCTGAGTTCGATCTCAACCTGCACCTCTGTTTGACTTTTCGAATTCATGTGCCATCAAATTTTGATTATCACTTGCGTTAACGGTGAAGGAAAAACATCGTAAGAAAACCTGCACACCTGAGAGAACTCCAAATAGTTCTTGATAGTGTTTGTAGTTCATAAAACCCGCATCAAGCCACCACGCTGGACTAGGGCATAAACCCTTCTCATTCTGAGACGTGGCCCGTTCCAGCAATTGGACAGTGAGGAACTGAATTTGCTGTTATACTTATGTATTTTTTGCGGTCACCAATCCGTTTGCCAAACTTGGTGGTTATAACTATATCTTCCAAAGATAGTTTGATGTAGACGGCTTATAGAGGCTTTATTCAGTTTAATTATAATTACCCTCCTGCCTCTAGCTATTCATTGAACGCGGTTCCGATCATAGGCTTTGCTTGAGCTGTATCTACAGGAAATTCTAACAAAAAACTTCATTGGATTTTTAATCCATTAGAATCCATTGAATAGTTGATGTAGCGCGGATTAAATGAACTAGCCATCATGCGCTGGCTTTCAATAAACCGGTGTATCGTACCTTTAGAAGAAAGGATTTTTCATTTTACTTTCATTATATTTCTTGTTAAATAATAAACGACTACATCAAAGAGGTTTTTGTGCGTCATAAAGCACAATGCCTAAAAATGTCTGGACGGTGTCCCAAGCAGAAAATTTTAACCTACAAATATAAAAATGGCGTCGATGTGTTCGGAATAACCTACTGTTACTGTTATAGCCAATTTCAGTTCCAAAGCGCGGGGGTTTTTTAACTATGGTAAAAAAAGTGACAAGTATGTATCATAAATGGAATACTTAAGTTATGATATAAAAACCTAAGTATCAAGTGCGTGACGAATCGCTATTTAAGTAAAGTCCCGTTGTCTACATCCATTGTTTGAAGAACGACATCCTCAAATAACATGCCACAGAGTTAGTTTTTTAGTTGATCAGGAACAGCTTTTCATTTTGTTTGTTTGTAGACCTAACTGATTAGTACCTACCCTAATACACTTTAGTGCACCCAGTTATACTATGGGGTATGTCTCTGAAACTAATTGATCTCTACTGATCTGAAGCCTGTTGAAATATTTTTTTCACTTCAGTAGCTCAAACATGTAGATTTTGCTGCCTGAAATCAGTGAGCAAAATGCGATTTTGCTCACTGAGTGAGACAAAGTAACTTTTAAATTTGTTTTTCAGAAAACCGCGAATATCTTATTCAGCCTTGGGTTAATCATACAATTCGAAACATTCACACTCTATCCCTTTCCCGCCATTAGAAAGAGACAGAGACAAAGACCAGCCCTTTCGAAGTTCCGATTTTGAATTCGACCTCAAAGACAAACACGTTCGGAATTTCGTACTAACTAAAGAAATTTTTCAAAAAGATAATTATGTCTTTTAATGTAATTTATTGAATTCTTAACTTATTGTTGTATTTAAACGAAAATAAGTATTTACTGCAAATAAAACTGATATTTAACCTGTAAATATTTATTTCTAGTTTCAATAATGATACGTAATATATTTTGAATAATAAAATATCATGGGTGCTATTTCCGAACACGCCTTAATTTAAATAAAAGAGCGGGAATAAAATTTCGTGGCTGGCGTAAAGAGTTGAATAAGTTAAAAAATATTAAAATAATCGTAAAATATAAGTGAAACTAGCGATGAGAACAGTATTTTAACACCGGAAGAGTTAAAACAACAAGTTATTAATGCAGAAATAAGTTTCCTACCTGAGAAGTCTCGCGAGAAATATCTGAAAGCATACCTTGTCTTCAATGAATGGAGACTTATAAAGGGCGCAAGCAGTTTTTCGGAGACGGTGTTGCTATCTTATTTTTTAAATTTATCACAGACGAGGCGATCATCTACAACGTGGAGTATTTACTCAATGTTGAAAGCTACTTTAAAAACTAAACAGAACGTGCATATTGAAACATACGCAAAACTATTAAAATTTCAAAAAAATTTAAAATATTAATTTTAATTAGATTTTAAATATTTACATTATTTTGATTCACAATAAATAGTTATTTCAATATATTCCTGTTTATTATTTTATCTCCTAACGTGTTCTCGCTGCTGAAGTGAAAAGTTATGTGTGTTACACGAGAGCAAAGTTTTTTGCATCTCGTGCCTTTGAATCCCTCGCCACACTCAGGATTCAACTTTAGAATCACTCGCTACGCTCGTGATTCAATCGCTGAATCCTTCGCTTGCTCAGGATTTAAAATCAGCACTCGCAGCAAAAATCGACTTTGCTCTCTTGTTGCACAAATAACTATAATCGAAAGTAGTAATTTGATTTATCTGATTATTGAAACAACTGCGTCGGTGCGTGGAATATTTATTTATTTTACTATTTAAAATTAATATTACTTCCATCATTTACTTAACAAATCAATGAAATTTTATAATTAGGTTGTAATTCGTACCTACATTTAACACTGAATTTCTGTTTGCTTTTCCTGTTTTCCGAGGTACACCCGGAGCCTTGGCATTTTCGGCGATAATAATTTTTTTCTTCGTAACAAGAGCTTTCGATTGAGGTATATCTTAACTCTGTTAGAAAATATTAATAATTTAGGACCCTATTCTGCATTGTCCTTAGACGAAGTCAAAATATAAAACAACGTGCTCAAATTATAAATAAAAGAAATTATAAATTTGTGAAGAACTTCCGGTCTTTTACAAGTTCGCAGTGGCAGGCAAGGTCGGTATGACAATACGCACGGATGCGCGGGCGCCGGCAGCAACATTACTCTACAGAGACACTGGCGTAGATCAAGGCCATGACGTGTGTCATCTGTGCAAATATTAAATTTTCACAAAATATGTTTGTTTTATTAGTAAGTACGTTCTGTGACATCGACATTTTTTCGAAAATATTTACCTATAAGTAATAGGTTTGTGCCACTTTCCGGATCTTTGAAAAGGATTCTATTTTAGGGAATCAAAGAAAAACTAACGTGTTAAAGTGGACAACTGTTTCGTCTTCTTGCGCAACTTTTGAAGAGGCAATAAAGGGAAATAGGTTAAGTAATGACTCTCACAGCTCTCAGGCGATGAGTTTACAACCTGCCATCGTTGGCAGTCTTTAAACAAATTGTAACCGTATGACGCTATCGGTGAACCAATCATTGTGTCGGAGCAGTGTTGAGCTGGGATTACTGCAGATAAGGTTATACGTTGATAAAAGTTATAGATCGAATGTTTGAAAGCGAACTGCATGAATAATACTATTCAGAGATATGGGCCTCTGTGTAAACTCCAGCTAAAGCCCGGTTCCTATAAACAAAAACGAATCGTTTTGCTTACCAATGATCATTACAATGATAATCATTTTTTATTACTAAACTATGGGTATATAAATAGTCTCGTAAGCTAACTTTACCTGTGATAGCTACTTCCATATGGGAGGGTCTACTATGCCAATCTATGAGGTCTTTGCTTCATTATTGGTAAAGATAAAAGAGTCTCAATTTTAACCGATGACACCAGGTAAATATAGAAAGAAAGAAAATACATTATTATACATTATTTAGCACAGACTAAAAGGCACACAAAACATAAAGCAGAGAAAAAACAAAAAAAAAGAAATTAGTAGGAAAGTGTGCCTCACGGCTGCGCCAAAAAGGCCCAGTTCAGCAAAAAATGCCAGACAACTAGTGCCTGACGCTGGATTTCAACTGGACCTGAAGTTTGAGGTGACGGATGTCAAACGGTTTTATACCACAATGTGTGTATGCATACTTATATAAAATAAATTTGCGTAGATAAAAATAATAACGATATATACGAACATAGTATGGTATTGGATAAAACTGCAATAAAAACAAAACAAAAAAAGACTAATAAATATATGAGTCGGAAGGATTAATATGTAAATAAATAAATCTTTCAAAACACACATACATCATATAATGGAGACATTCAGTGTGACCATGTCTAGCTCCCGTTGCGCTTCTATGAGGTACTGCCGTAAGCGTCGTCTAAAAGTATCTATTTTGTTAGTTACTCTAATCGGCGGTGGCAGGTTATTCCATACTTTGGAAGCCGCATAACGAAAGCTTCCTCTAAAAGTGGCTGTACCATGAGACTGAGTCAAGAGTTGCTGTGAGCATTGCCTTCTCCCGCATTCTCGTCTACTCGTAACCCAGCCTAGCTTGTTGTACAGGTAGTCCGGTTTCTGGTATTTAACCACACCAAACAGAAGGCAAGCTAAGTGTAGTTTGCGCCTGGACTTCATTTTTAGTATACAATGCTTGTTTAGAAAAGGTGTTACATGGCTTCTGCGAGTAATACTGTAATAAAACCGAGCACAGGCGTTTTGTACCCTTTGAATGAGGCGGTCTGTACGAGCTAATATAATGTACCGATAGTTAGTAATTACTATGGCAACAGAACCTTAATAAAACGCGTTCCCTATTTAATGAACACTTTGCCTGCTGACATCAGACAAGAAGATAATAAAGTAAAATTCGCACGTAAACTTAAAAAACATTTATAAACTATGTAAGTGTAGGTATTAAGTTGCATATAGGTTATAGATGTACCTGATTATGTTTACTATGTAATAGAGACTCAACGATCTCACAGTTAAACTGCGTAAGCAGTTTTGTGGGGCAATGTACCTAGCTTTAAGAAATTTTAAGTGAATAAATCATTAATTCATTAAAAAATATCGCTTCGTAAATTATAGGAATCGGCCATTAGAGGACTGAAGCTAGACGAACTTCTATAAGTAACCTGTGTCCGTCTGTGGCACCGTAGCTTCCAAACACATGAACCAATCTGAATGCGGTTTTTGTTAAAGCTGGTTTAATTGGGATGCTTATTAGTTATCATCATCGCCATCTTCCTGCCCTGTTCCCAAGTTACTTGGGGTCGGCGCAATATGTCCTCTTCCATTCTACCCTGTCACCCGCCATCTCATCATTCCTATCGTTCCGTTAATTATAAGAATCGGCGATAAGAGGACCAAACTGTCATTACTTTGTATGTTAACAGATTATTAAAAGTATTCCTCCGCAACAGCACAACCGCGCAAAGTAGCGAAAATAATGCCGAAAGTCGAGGCCAAAACTTTAGTCCAACAGTAAACAAGTACTTCACGTAGTTCCGGCAGTAGCTGGAAGTACTTGTTTATCGTTCTAGTTTACTGTCAACAGTAGCTGGAACTAATCACACAAGCAACCAGACAAAATATTCAAAGAATAGTTTACCATGGTGCTTACAAATATGTATTGTTTCTCTGTCGTTAGGGTATCCATGATTTTAATCAATCTCAATGTTCCGCCAGTTCAGCTTCCAGTCTTACCAGATGCGGTTGAATACCGGTATCTTACACGGAGTCGGCCATCAGACCTCCGCAACCCAGTTACTGGGCAATGCCGATATCCTAAGTATAGACTGGTTATCAGGCTTTCGGGTTTCCGACTTCCCATAACGACTGTCATAGATATCGATATGAAACCCGTGACCGACGATTCCGAGGCACGGAGGGATCTTGATTTGTAACGAATGGTCACCCATCCACGGACGGACCGCATGATCGTATGATCTGCACGGTTGTTACGTAGCCATGAGCCTCCCGATTTTAATCAATCTCTATAATCTTTACATAGTATAAAACAAAGTCGCTCCCGCTGTCTGTACGCTTAGATCTTTTAAACTACGCAACGGATTTTAATGCAGTTTTCAGCAATAGATACAGTGATTCGAGAGGAAGCTTTATATGCCCCACATTAGTATCTACATTGCACCCGTGCGAAGCCGGGGCGGGTCGCTAGTTCTAAATACGACTTTAGGCTGTTTCCCCGTGTCCACGACCCACTGAGAATTCACATACTCACTTTTGTTCTGCGCTCCGATTGTTTCGATTTCTCATTGATTGTTCTCCGGGTGATATAAACACTAAATACTAATGTTTTCTTTCTCATGACACGTTTTTTTCGCAGACATGTTTTTGTAACGCTTTATTGAATTCAGTTCTGTGAATATAGGCAGCTATGGGGCTATATTGGGACCTTATGTAATGAATGCAACGTAAATAATACTAATGATGAGTTAATCAACCGCAATGACTAAATGTGTTTTATGTCACCAACTACTAATATGTAGGTACATACCATCTATAATAAAATCGTAACGATGATAAAACATAACATTAACATAACATAACGCCTGTATTCCCCGAAGGGTTGGGCAGAGGTGTATAGTAACACCCTCATTTCGCCGTTATATTAAGTTCCATGTAATATGGGGAGAGTCTATTGCCATCAACCGAAGATAAAACTGTACCTACATAAAGAATTTTTGGAAAAAATAAATGCAACACACAGGTACAAGGAACGATACTGATACCAAAACATTTTTTTTTTAAATTTTTGTCTGTTTGTATGTTTGAGCTTCACGCCAGTACTGCTAGACAGATTCATTTGAAATTTGGCAGTAACATCCGCTGAAAAGCGGGTCAGATTATAGGGTACAAATTATCACGCTATCGGGTATGAGTGATGAGCAATAAAGTATCAAAATGTATATACGAAGTCGCGGGCAAAAGCTAGTAATTAACTACTAATGTGTCTTTATTACTCTATTACCTAAATAACGTAAACACGACAACGACAACTTATTTTTTTTATTTTTTTATTCTATTTTTTTCGAGGCATTCGTTCACTTTTTCGCTACTATGCAAGCCTCATACGTACTTACA
Source organism: Amphipyra berbera (assembly GCA_910594945.2). Lineage (NCBI taxonomy): Eukaryota > Metazoa > Arthropoda > Insecta > Lepidoptera > Noctuidae > Amphipyra > Amphipyra berbera. The sequence continues at coordinate 6,611,145 of OU343122.1, read as the reverse complement.
TACAATCATAATTGACAAATATTTATTTTTCATTCATCGTTGTAATAGTTAGTGCATGTTGTAAGTACTGGTAGTTCATTATCTTGTCTGTCAGAAAGTCCAGTTTAGTTAAAGATCGGTGTTCCAGTCTGTTTGCCTGCATTCCGCAGCGCGGTGGCCCCGTTTGCCTCGCCATCGGAACAGAATCATTCGGATGTCTGCCTACATTCCGACCGCGTTCAAACTGAACTTCTTTTTTTTGCGTCAGGCTGAGCTTCCACAATATTTATTAAAAAGTTGTTTGAATTGAACGCAATTTACCTATATATTTCATTTTTATAACAAAGCTTGCTTCCTCTCATTCATCATACCACGTTCATAGCCTCAACATAAATATTTTGGAACACACACACACACGGGCAATTTATTAAAGTATGAACCCGAATCAAAAAGCATCGATTGCCATCCACATTTTAGTTTTTGGGTTAAAGAATGAAGTGCGCTACCTCATTAGTCCAGTGCAAGGTGAATATTCGAAATTTTTTAACATTATTTTAACAAATCATTCTTCTCTCGGGTTGTTAACGTTATGGTATTGTCAGATTGTTTTTATTCTTGTCTTATTGCTTGACGGCAGCGGTATAGTTTCAGTTTTCACTATTATAATTATAGTATTAAACATCTGCATTCTTAACTTTGGGATGATGCTAATGACGTTCTCAATTTTTGTTAATATTTTTCGAAGAATGGCCCGTCAACCAAATAAATCCCTGTCACAGCCATACAAACTACACTGGGCTATCGTTAGCCTTGGGCTAAAGGACATTATGCAACTGGGCCTAAATCTGTCAAAAATGTAATGATAACAATTAAAAAATAATTTGAATTAATGCGAAGAAAACAAAAAAGCTAAAAATAATCTCACCTATCTAAAATTTGATGAATATTGTACCTTCCACATTCGATATTTGATACCTACATAATTGTGAAACGGAAAATTTCATGATAAAGTTGACAGATACAGGCAGGCATAGTTCGGACAGAGAGTCATCCAATCGACTATCAGATACAAAAATCATCTCGTTATGATCCACTGCTTATCATTGATTGAGAACTGATGATAAAGAACGCTTACAATATCGGAACGTGATGTCAGTTTCGGATCAGCGCGCACATTGTACTGTGTGTATCATCTGTGCACCTTATTACTTCGTGATAAAGCCACGAGTGCGTGCAGCCAAGTGAAATGAAGGTAACAAAGGTCGTATGTCAAAGGGTGATGTGATGTCAGAGCGTGACAACACTAGTGTCAGTGTGGCAGCGGGCGGTGCGTGCTGCCGCGTGCGACGGAGAATGCAGTGTTTCGGATTCAAAGGTAATACGATCCATTAATACTGAATAAACACGCGCGACAAACACGAAATTGCAATGGTTCGTTAACCATTTTAATCGTTTACTACGCGACGTTCAATGAACGAATTTTCGTGTCTAGAGAAACGCAACTGCGCAGTCAATTTGTTTTCAAACTTTGATCGCATTGACGATTGCTGATGCGTAAAATCGATTTTGCGCTTAGTTTTTCGACTCGATGACGTTAGGTTCTTTATTCAACTCGCTAGTGATTGAAGACATCTTCAATGTAAGTTGATAGTCAGAAGGCGGGAAGCGCACAAGCCTGCGCACGCGCAGACGGATGTGTCGCATTGTGTTTCGCGTGTGGGTTGCACAGATGCGACTGAGTTTCTTTTTCATCAAGACCGAGAAAATAGGCAAGTGATTATGTATTGCTTCGAGTTTTTGTTAATCTTTTTATTGTGTGTTAATTTGCGTCACGAAATAAGCGCGTGTGAGATTTTATGTGAAATTTATTTAAGTGTATAAAGTGTTACGCTCGAGGAAATTGAATTATTTAAAAGTGTTATTAGAATAGTTCCTAACTAGGTTTTTAACATTACTGGTTATTGTTGTGAATGCGGCCTTTGGCTGGAAGAGAGCATGCCACTTACGGAATGTTAACACAGAATTTAGAGTTGATGTACGTAAACGTCATTATCCTTGGGTTAAGATCAAAGCGACGCTCTCCGCTAAACGTTTAAACCATTATATTTGTAGAAGAATACAATTTCAGACATTTAGTAGGTATAACAGAAGGAAAAACACCCAATTTTAATTGCGATAAACTAACTAGTTACTGTCACCCATTACCGCAACATTAGAATGCAGTACCTACTTGGGTAATACAAAGTGGGACAAAAGTGATTAACTGTTAAAAATAGTGTATTTAATAAGCGTGATAAACACGTGGTCGTGTTACACGTATTTAAATATGTACCTACATAGCTATTTCGATAATGTGCAATCTAAGTGCAAAGTGCATTGTTTTAAATAAAAAGAAATTATTTATTTTTGTAAACTGGATTTGTGACTGTTTCGTTGTTCTAGTGGTGGCAAGCGCGACTGCTGATCGTGAGGTTCTGGGTTCAATCCCTAGGTCGGGCTAAGTGCTATTGGGTTTTTCCGTGTGGAATTCCTCAGTAGTAGCCCGGAGTCTGGATTTGTGCCCGGTTAATGGCAATAGGCTCGCCCCCTGTTACACAGGACTGAAACATAACGGCGAAATGAGGGTGTTTCTATCCACCTCTGCCCAACACTTCGGGGTATATAAGCGTGATGTTATGATTAAACTGGATTTTTTAGCTAGCTGGATCTGTAGCTGGTGTCGGTCTTGCCTATCTGACTACTTCAGAAATAACTCAAGGATCAAATATTTATTCTTTATTATAAATATTTACCAAATCTTAATTACTGAATATTCTTTTATCAGCGAAGTGCGTGCATCATAAGATGTCATTGCGCATTATAATGTAAAAACGTTTGTTTAGTTACTTAAGAGTAATTTTGTTGTAGTTACATACAATACAAGTCTGGTTGTATTCTTTACACCTGATTCGTAGAGGATCATCAGCTAAATCAAATGATACTGCAGTTATATAGCTAACTGAACAACTTTCGATTGATTAATAGCGAGTGACCTACATGACATCTAGGTACCTAAGTATTTCAATTTTCTTTGTTGATCTTCTTTGAATTGAAACTGAATTTTAATGCAATTGTGCCCACTGTATATTTTATCAAAATCTTATCTATGCATTAGCTACTGATACACTTTACTCTCTAAAATTTTGAAAGGCACTATTTCTATTTTTTTTTTCTTAACATATCATCACGTCTTATGTTTCCCGAAGGGTTCTGCAGAGGTGTTTTGATGAACACCCTCATTTCGCCAGTTATGTTTAAGTCCCATGTAATAGGGGGCGTGCCTATTGCCATTAACCGGGCACAATTCAGACTCCGGCCTACTACTGAGAAATTCCTAATGGGAAAATCCAACAACACTTTGCCCGACCTGGAGATCGAACCCAGGACCCCATGCTCAGCAGTCGCGCTGGCGACCACTAGACCAACAAGGCAATCAATTCTTTTCTTGATTCTATAAAAACTGATTTATAGCACCACAGCTCATAAATAGATAATTGGCAGACCGCAGCCAGTCATAAAATGTTATTTAATTGTTCTATAAACGAGGTTCTCTTCAATCTCTCCGCAATTATAAATAACTGGTCAGTTATTGTACGTTTACGATGTGATTGAGGACTGTCGCTACCAGACGACGATCTCGATCACTCGCTATTGTCACAAATCTATTATGATCCGTGCACTTCATCTTAGAGGTCACCACCAGCATTAATTTAGATTAGTAAACCAGATATTCCATGCCTACATCCCCTACATTCTATATCCTTAGTCATGTTTTCATCAGCTCTTATTTCTGGAGGTTTATATTTGTTATATTATGTGCCACATAGGTTTCTAGTTATGCATGCCACAGAATATAGATTTTTGTTTGTCTATCAGCGTTCAGAAATACAGTAGACTGCCATAAACTAATTGATTGATTGATATGCTGCACATAAATGCTTTTAAAAAATACCACATAATAATTCGACTTTGAAAGTAAGGTACAGTCAACTGCCGAAGCAATTGGAGACGTTGATTCAGCTTTACTCGACACCCACCTGAAAGAAAACTCCGTAAACTTTTAACATAAAGTAAACAAAATAAACGGTACTCCTAAAATCCTACCAGAAATCAAAAATAGACGTTGCGTTGCTCTACATTTCTTTTTGATGTGAAACCACAAATCTTATCCAGTTCGTTAGCTAGATGTAGAGGTATAAAAACATACAGACATAGATTGTCTAGCTAGATAATATATATGTTATAGACACGCACTCTGTTACGTCAGCCCGTTAGCACTGTATTGATAGCACTCGGAAGATGAACATGAAATAACTTTATCTCGCCAGGGGGTTGAGATAGTTCTGTCTGTCCGTAATAGGGAGCCATCACATTGGACGCGTTTTATTATTGGAGTAACAGTATTACGTAGGATTTTCTATTTCAAATGATTGTTTCGAAAAATCTGAAAATGTGTTTGACAACCGGTCTAACCTTAGGATATCGGCATTGCTCTGTTACTGGATTTTGGCGGGCTGATGACGGTCACTCCGTATAAAATACTGGTAATTCTATTGATAAAATTCTGGTAAGACTGGAAGCTGATCGCAACTTATTTGGAATAAGGCTAGGAGGAACAAGATCTTTCGCAAAATCGACCCAAATACAGCTTAGTGTACTTAACTAAAGTAAAATTTACTAGATAAGTTCGCAGTCGCACGTATCCCTGTATGTTAATTTGATTTCAGAGATAATCATTACCACATAAGCACATTATCTAATCACGTACCAAAAAGTTCTTAAAAGGCCTTCTATCCAGAACTACTAACATACTTATAGAAACATCAGGACAACATAAAGGGTTCTCGGGATTGGGTTGCACGCCGCATATCAATGAGGACGGAATGGCAGTTTAAGAGCTCTTTGGCCCAGGCCACAATACCCGCCATTGATACGATGCTGACAAAGCTAGCTCCAGATTATCTGTTAACTGAACAAGCTGTGGCTCAACAGCTGTTCTTGAATATTGAATGCAGGGAATAAATAGATATTTGAATAGTAAACGACAATAACTTCAATTACGACGCCAAAGAGACTGAACTTCAGAAAAATATGCAAAACTGATGACGGAAAATGTCCAACATCACCTCAGATATTATAGGATTGGCATCGTTTGTGGAAGGTTCTCTGTTATGTATCTTTGATAACTGCTGAAACAGGCTAATGGAGGTACTCATTAAAGACCATAATGACTAAAGTGTCCGAGAAATGGGGACAAAGGTAATTGAGTCCTTAAAAGACTTCAACAAGTTCATCTCGACTTGAGAGCTCTCATTATCTCGTCATTTAAGATCAACGATCTAAGCCGTAGACGATCGAGTTTAATTACCCGAAGGATGTGAGGTTCGTATCCTTTGGAGATGTTATCTGTTGAGAACAAAGGGGACCTAATGCTCCTTATAGTTTGCGAGGACGTGAGAATTTGCGCTATAACTGGATACATTGTCTGTTGTTGCGAGATTGGTTTTGTTTTGGGTATAGTACTGGGTCTACAAAGACCATAGTATGAGTATGTTAAGAACTATGACTGTCGCAACAATAACAAAGACATATTAAGCAGTTAGATGGTGTATCAAATCATTGGAGAAAGAACATCACACAGTTACATAGATATAGTTTTTTTTGTATTACAAAATACATAATCTGAACAGATGGAGAATGACATTTAGAATTTGAAATAATGTAGTTTTAAATCTATAAGGCCGTGAATATTCTAGAATTAAAATGTCGTTTGTGTTTCTCCATTTTCCAGTGCCATGATGCAACAGATAGATACATTGTACTCCGTCATTTGTTTGATTGAGTGGAACTGGGATTCGCTCGCCATCGTTATAACTTGGTCTAGTATGTGACTATCACAACAATGTCGATGATTTGAATACCACGTTCGGATCATTATAGTTACGTATGTAGATGACTGCCTATGAGCCGCATATTGCGGAAGTAATTCCGCCTTGATGGCCATAATGTCAGGTACCGAGTAGAAATACCGCAGGAAATATTTTTCTTATACCGATATTTACATAGTATTAAATTGTTGGCTGGCGTCCGTCGTTTCGTAAAAAAATCTTGAGCTCTCGTGGAGTCGTGAGATATTGGGCTAGATTTGGAATCCTCCTGCTATATAATACATTTCTCTGGAAAAGCATAAAGAATTTTACTGCGTGAAAACGTGTTTGACTTGGTACAACGCCATAAAATAATGGTGATAAGAAAATCATGTAAAGTAGCAGAGGTAATAACTTTTACGGACATTAAATGAGTGTGTTTTCCAGTAAAATACATAAACTATGTTTCTTGTAGCTTGTTGTTAGTAATTGTTAGCGACTGACCTTGTGCTGGAAGATCACTTGAACTGTTATGTAACTAACGATCCGTTATGTCTACTTCTGCATTGTTTAGCTTCACAATACATGGGTTTATGTCTGCATTTAATGTTGTTATTGTTGCAAGAATTGATAATGTAGGAGCAGCCGTTTTCCTACGTTGTTTTCTACTTTGTTATTTGTTTTGCTTCAAAACGTTACGTTAAGCAGGCCATACACGATCAAGTTAACTGTCAAGTTTGCAGCGGACTTGAAGCGGCGTTCAGTAAACTTGACGTCGTATGGCTATCAGTGTGCATGACAAGTCCACTTGAAGCAAAAACCTAATTTCGATGATGCCGACTTGATCAAGCTTGTAGCGTCATGTTAACTTGAACATGTGTACGAGTCAAGTATGCATGACGTTAGTCGGCACATTTTCATTTCAGTAACCAGTTTTTGCACCACTCTGAACGATTTTTTTACTAGTTTTTTAATTGCGAGCATTAAACCAAGGATGGCTCACCCGTCGTCGTCCGTCACTGGTGACCTGGTGCAGCATCATGCAAACTAGACGGTAAACTTGTACGTGAGTGGTCTATATGGATGCACTGTAAACTAATCACCGCTTCAAGTCCGCTGCAAACTTGACAGTTAACTTGATCATGTATGGCCTACTTTAATGATAGCTTGAATAGAAAACATTATCGTCTCGTATGAAGATTCCAAAAAAAACAGAAAACAAAAATGTATATTTCCTGGTGACTATTATATCCTCTCTACCAAACGTGCGAAATTCGGCGTAATATCAGTATTTCGGTAATGTTTACATGTACTTAACAGGTCTACGCTAGAGTGGTAAAACTTTATGTAAACAATTGTTATCTAACTATGTTCTAGTTGATCGCAAACGTGGTCTTGTTACGTAGGCATTTGTGTACACCACAAGACGTACAAACATTACGCATCTGCAAAGTGAGTAAATAACTTTTTTCACCTGGAAGACGGAAACAATATTCGTAACATGTTTCTTTAATACATCAAGAAGCCCTTTGCACACAAACACATAACGTTGTTTACACTTTAGCCAAAGATTATTGATTGTACTGCCTCGTTGGTCTAGTGGTGTCAAGCGCGACTGCTGATCGTGAGGTCCTGGGCTCGATCCCCAGGTCGGGCAAAATGTTATTGGGTTTTTTGCCTGAGAGATATTTCTCGACGGTATGTGAAGTCAAGTCAGAGGCCCATGGGCGGCATAAACTCTGACACCAGGTTAGTCACTAACCTGAACTAAAGAAGAAGAAGAGGCCCTGGATACTATCTTCTCTCTTTCACGCTCGCGGTGACAACAGCAACTAGTTTTCAAACTAGTCTAAATTCTGATGTCTGCTAAGGTATAGACACAATCGTATTTGGATTGGACTAATTTTGTTTGTTGGTTGTGTTTGATAATATTATATTATCGTAGATTTGAATTTAATAAAGAACATACAAAGTAAACACGATAAAGTTTTGGCCGTGGCTTCATTGAAACGGTATAAAATTACAGATCATAATGTCTTACAACTTGTAGGGTTTGATAATGCAGCTTATCATCCATTTCTAAATTGACCGTTTTATATTAAATGTAGAGGGGACAACTTAGTAGGTATATATACCTTTTCTTTTTTTTTCCTTTGGAAAATCCTCATGGATGTCCCTCGCCCGGGGAAGGCGAGGGGGTCTGCCGGACTCTTACCGGCTAAAAACCAACGGTGTTCCTTCTCCTGACCGTTCGGCCGAGGTCGCGGGATTCGCAAAAGCATGCACCGCAACCCTGGCAGAGGTATATATACCTACCTATAGTTTCTAGGTACCTACTCACTTTGTGTAAAGACTAACTACATTAAAATAAATTATTCTCGTAAAATACCGTACAATTTTACACACTTCCGCAATTATCAAATTTAATACACATAAAATCGTGTGGATATTCTTTTGTTTGGTTGCGATTCTTCGCCTCGGCTCAGAATCAATTATCTTGACCTTTGCGCGCGAGTCGCGCGGTCGACGAACTCCATTTGAATAATGACAGTTGGCAATATTATGAATCGTTTTGCACCTTGTCTTGCCAGCCTTGCAAAAGTTTACTATCTAGTTAAAAATGAACATACGCACGCTGCGAAATTTTTGTTGCCATTAATAACATTAGTTCCGCTACTTGAAGATATTTTAGTAAACATTTAAGAAAGTCATAATAACTATTATGAGCGTAGGTCCCGTTATTGTTAATGTATGGTTTTTATAAAACATTAGAGGCGTTAATTATTATTTTATGTCATTTAAGGCATTTTCATTTGTACCCCTCGTTAACACCTAGGTATAAAACATGTATTCTACATGGTATCAGATTTTTTTCGAAATAAATATTACAAATATAATATATAATACTTTAAGTAGCAAACATGTACATAGATCTTTAAAACTCTTGTTTGAAATATTTTAGACATGATCATTAAGTGTTAAGACCAAGTAATTTCTTTTAAAAGGGCCCTTACATAAATTATGTTTACAACTTGTTTTTAGGTGTAAACAAGGGGTCAGGGACCAATTCAAAATTCTTTATTAAAAATAGCGTGATTAAAAATAGTCTATGCAAAATCTCCGGGCGAATAAATTTTCCTTTGCGTTTATTCATTCAAGTTAAAATAATGCCTTTGAGGTTGAGGTGTAATTTTGCACACAAAATTAACATACGGCCTGTTCTTGTACTAAAGAACGAACCAGCGAAGCGAGCGAGGTGTCGGGTATGCCGTTAACGTAATACCTAGCTATATAATGATACCTAGGTGACTTATATTACCCCAGTACAATGTCAGGTATTCTGGTCTAGTTAGTGAACCATTTGATCGCTGCGGTTAATGCTTACCGCGGTTAGATTGAGTAACTGTTTGTGTATTATATCCTCGTAGCTCGGGATCTCCTGCAATGATATTAATTCATAGTGGAACAACAAAATCTCACGATTATGACCTGAGAAATCTGGGTCTAAGAATGGGAGGGTTTACACGTATTATATTAGAAACATAACGCAAACTTATTGTCACAAGCCTACGCCTACTCTTGGTCTTTCCATCCTTTTTAATATTTTCTGTAAAATTGTGTTAACCTCAATTCATCACTTAACTTTCGCTTAGCTGCGGTACAGATATCCAGAGAAGAACAAAGCTATGATTAGAATACTTGAGTATCTAAAAACCTCTTCGTTAACTTGGAAACTTTATTGGAGCCCAGAAAAGCATTAAAACTACAAAAGACGATCCAAGAAAGTAGTTACTTTAATGTACTTTGTTGTAACTTTACTAACCCTCAAATGATATTAAAGTATCCCTAACAATGAATGAAGCACAGGCTATTAGCAGTACTAAAGAGGTTTTTGTGCCTAATACGTTCAGGTAAATGGAGCCCGTTCGTCCGGTGTTTGTTTGTGACCATGTCTGGTCGTACCGAGTCTATTGAGGTTGGTCCATCCCTGACCTGACGACCGTGTTGCTAGATTAATAAAACCGTTTCAATGGACAGCGATATTGTTGTGTACAATGTCCTACTATTTAGTTGATTACATTGCGGTTATTTCTATTGCTATGTAAAATATCGAACTTAGAATATTCTCATGAAAATGCGGTAGTCTTGCAAGCATTATAATTTACGATGGGAGAGAACTTAATTATGTTACTCAATTTTATTTTCTGCAAAGTTCCTTGACATTTAACCTTCCCGGTCAAAGTTATATAAGTAATTTCCGCGATTATATCAGGGTATTATTATAGTAAAGCATGCGACAAAAAACGCAAATCACTGTTGCTCCTACACCATTATTTTACGATGCTATTAGGTGACCGAGAAACGTAGGCACGTTCACGTTCACATTAAATAAATTCCTGAAAATCCATCTTGATAAATCCACCATTGCTGTACCTTAAATAATTCTTACTCCCCTGCTCTATATAATTAATTGTTAGGTATCACGCGATCGCGCTTTTTGTAGCTAACTTTATACAGATTGCTTACACAGCAATTTTCTACAAGGATAAATTGGTGTAATTTATTTAAATACCCAAAGTCGACTCTAAAATTGAATGTTAATAAAAAATATTTGTCAACTATTTTGCCATTAGTCTTTAGTCTTTGGACGGACGGAAACGTGGAAAATTAATAGACTCCGCTGATTGCACAAAGGATCGAGTAGGTTCATTTTCATTTTCGTAAAGTGCCTAGTTTGACTGATAGTGATGCGGAGAATTTCCTATTTGTTTTTTGTGGAAGAGGTAGAACTAACGATCATAATTCAAGAATGCACATAGAAAATTACAAATGCATGAATTTTCATTGTTAGAAAAAGGAGACGAAACAATCTTTCAAAGAAATTAATTTCTTATAAGTAACTATTTGGTGAATCCACATCTCCGTCCGGAAAAGTTCTCAATTGTTTGAAAACTCTAATGAAGTGGAATTTTCCACTACCTGCTGATTTAAGTAAACTTGAAGCAAACGAATCCTCCAAGTTAACTCGTTAGGGCGGCTAACTCTTTAAACTTGACGGACTCATTAGTAAACCGGATATCCCGTGGTAAATATTTATAATATTTTATTAATTAGGGTAAAAGAAAAGGAAATTAGGCTAGGGGTAATTAGAAGCACTAGATTATTTTGTAAAGCCATTTTAACTAGGAGTCTTGAGTCTAACTTTTTTCGTGTTTTTTTATAGTTTTAGCGTTCGGCATCCAGAGTCCAATTTAATTGGTGTCGGCTCTGTTTTCTTCCAGTCCATTAAAACTATCAAAACGCTAGGTAACGTACTGTATGTGAGGTACCATAGATAGAAGCAGTAGTTACCAATTGTCGTTCCTAATTCTGGCGTTACTGTGTATATTAACGTTAATAAAAACTGTAAAAAGTCAACAATTACTATAAAGATTGTCTGACACTACTCCCTAATCATCTTTAAGTTGCCACACAAGATTTCTGAATAATTAATATGTAAATCAAGGTGTGACATGAAGTAGGTATTATTGTGGTCAATTGTCATCGACAGAAGCGGAGTGCGACGGCTGCGGCGGCGATGGCGACGAGGGCCGCAACGTCAGCGAGCTGCTGCTACCGCAGTACGCGCTGGCGACGGGCGGGCTGGCCCGGGACCACCGCCCGCTTATCACCTTCCCCGACAACAACAACTTCCACGTCATCATGCCCTCCGAGTACCGCCGGCTGTTGCTTTACCTCACCTCTGTGCCCTCGTAAGTACCTAACTACTATATTTGGTGCTACCGTAGTAACTTTTAAGGTGTCTGCGTGGCGAACAATACTGTTTATTTGTGTTCTAGAAGATGCATCGGAGCTATTATTTGTAGGTTATAATTCACAACACAATTAACGAATATGTAAAGTTGTGTCTTGTGTAGGTACTAGTCTGGACTTTGGCAGTGCAGTTTACCTACACGAACTGCATTTTCTTTAGCTACAAATATACGGCTGACTCAAATAACTCTGTTAACTGCACGCCAATGTGTTAAGGTGCAGTCACATATTTCACTAGCTCTTGCCAGTCCACCGTTAAATTCAATCTATGTGAATTTACCTGGGAGGCTACGAACGTCGAAGTTTCGGGTCGAAACGTAACAACGACGAACATCGAACTTAAATATACGATCAAAGTATTGTCAAACAACGAACTACTAGATGTCAATTAATGTCAAATCGCGGAAATCGAATCGATCGTCGGATCCGAACGTGGTTGGAAAAAGTGCGATCCGTCAGCTGAGCAGTTCGATTTTCGGAGTAACAGGCCTTTGCTCAATGTTTTTCTTTTAGTCGTCTTAGAGGTCATATTTTTTTTATCAATAACGCTTTCCATCTTTCAACCTTCTGTGTTCCCGTTTTCACTTTGTTTTTTGTGACATTTAGTTACCTATAAGCGCTTTGTAGACCACCCGCAGAGAACTTTACGCTTTACTGAACACTCTTAGAATATAATTTTATATCTACTGCTTCAGCTGTTTAATGATGTTTCGATTAAAGTAGTTATCTTCCTATGAATAAGATAATCAGTCTGTATCTAACAAACAAACAAACAAACAAACTCTTCAGCTTTATAATATTAGTATAGACTAATATTATAAAGCTGAAGAGTTTGTTTGTTTGTTTGAGCGCGCTAATCTCAGGAACCACTGGTTGGAATTGAAAAATTCTTTTTTGGATAGGATTTGTGTTGGATAGTCCATTTATCGAGGAAGGTTATAGGCTATATAACATGCGAAGCTGGGACGGACCGCTAGTGTTAAATAAAACGTCGCGTCGTAGTTACTAATATATATATTTTTCATGTTCTGCGTATTCAACGCCTGACAGCTCCCCATCAACTGAAATATTAATGCAGCGTTTACGTTCCCAACGACCAATTAATTTACAGACACCATATTTAAATTCGTTAAGAGGCATTTTATTAAAAATAGCTGAAAGTTTTAAAAGTAAATTATCTGTCAACGAAAGTAATTACACCGTTCGCTAATTTGAAATGGATGATTATCTGTAAGTAGTTAAAGGCAAACGGTAATCCAAAAATGATAGATTAAGTATTTAGTACCGCAGCCACGCGTGAATCGATACCAGACTGAACTCATAACTGATTGATAACTAAACGATAGCTGCCAACAATAATCGATATTCAGTTTCATTATTCATGAATGATTTCTTTTTTTACAGGTTATTGGAGGCAGATATGGGATTCCACATAATTATAGACCGAAGAAAAGATCGATGGAACTCCGTCAAAACAGTATTATTAAGGATCTCAGTAAGTATAAACCCAGACACATTCAGCTCTTTCCAGCTATTGTAGAAACTAGAAGCTAATATTAGCCAGAATACTAGTATCGTTTAACAATACAGGTAGTTTCTTCCCATGACAGTTAAGATCACGTGACTGATCTATACTACGCCATTGCTATTGATGGACCAATAGGCTTCGGCTTAGTGAGAAAATATGACAAATCGTGACGTAGATGCGTACATCGCGGGTTTAACTTAAATCCTTACTTTGTAAGCCCTGGCTGGGGCCCTTAAAGTAATTTTCGGCCACCACAGGATCGGTTAAGCAGTTTCAACCTCAGAGAGTTGTTGCAATGCGAGTGATCCGACAAAAAAAAAGTACATACATCGCGGGAAGAGAATACCAGGCGGAGTTATATTATTATACCATAAATACGAGTAGGTATTATAGATTTTAAATAAGGACTTAAAACAATAATGGTTATGTTCTTTAATCATTTGGCCTCAGAAATTCAATGAAAGTTATGTCTTACTTATAAAAAATAAATAAAAAATCTTTTGTTTTCCAGGAGTTCTTCCCAGGAATCATTCACGCTGTGTACGTTCTTCGACCAGCAAGCTTCCTGCAGAAGGCGCTGTCGGAAGTCAGTAGTAAATTATTTAAGGAAGAGTTCAGGTTCAGGGTGCTAGTCTGTTCGTCTGTGGAGGAGTTGTACGAACACTTCGATAGGTCACAACTGACGCCAGATCTTGGCGGGGAACTACAGTATTCGCATGCAGAGTGGATACAGCAGCGGATAGTAAGTTACATAATTATTTTATTTCTCTAGACTTTTAATTTCTACTGTAAACTAATATTAGATCGTTTAATGTTAGATCAAAGCATGTATTTAACAGTGGCGCCATCTAGTTGTCTAAAAGTAAACTACCCTGAATCGCGCTATTAAAGTTTTCCTAACACTTTTGATATAATCAGAGAGTTGTGTTGAGTTTGGTAATGTTCAATGATGTCTATCCTTGCGCACTGAATTATATCTGTTGTAATATGGGAAATTTTATGCAGCGCCGATCGCCTGTAATGAAATACTGAGAACAATTACCTGAATTTAACAATTCAAGTGTGTAATTTTGCACTGTAATAGATAATCATATGAATATAAATTTAGTTTGTAGTAGGTAGGTTATTTTTTACCTATAATTATTTCTTGTAAAGTTGTAAACATTGTGCAGACTATTTTAGAAATAAATCATTGTTTATAAAAATCCAAAAAAAGATATTAAGTATCTACATTTTAGATCTTAAATAACAGCATTAGTACATTATTAGTAGTGTTTTTTAATACAGTAAATAGCAAAATTGTCGTAATTGACGACACGTTTGGTGCAGTGGCTGAGCGATCGGCGTCTGCGCTACGGGTCGTGGGTTCGATTCCCGCACGGAACAAATATTTGTATGGCCTACAGATAGTTGTTCCGGGTCTGGATGTTTGTGCGTCTGAACATTTGTGTCTATAAACGCACCCACGATACAGAAGAAATCATAGTGTGGAGCCAAATTGAAAAAAAAAGTCTAAGGAGTTAATTAATTGATTGCCAAAAAATTTCATAATAGCCATGTTCTATTCTAAAGAATTACGGTACCTACCTATTAGACTGAATATTACAAAAAAAAATGTTTTACAGGCACTAGAGAAATTTTCTACGTTAATGAAGGAAATCTCGAGTAAATTGGACGAGTTCATGCATGAGATTGTAGACTGCGATATGGGCAATGACCCGTCACAAACCAAAGAATTATTAGACTGTCAGGAAAATAGGTAACGTACATTACCTGAGTATATTTTTCGTAAGCTTTGTCTATTTTTCCGTTCGGAAAGCGATTTTTTATATTGATTATATTCTTGTTTTAGGTATAAAGCTTTAAAAACTGAACTATCGTCGGCGACGTCGCAAGGCGAAGATTTACTGACACAAGTACGGAAACCAAACCTTACTTATAATATTATCAGCCATGTCGCTGCGGTTGAAAGGTAATTAAACATTCATTTATTCTTTAACAGTAAAATATTAACAACACGCTTATAAGCGTGCATTGCCCAACTTGGGCCTCGGCCAAAGGCCGTTTAGAACCGTAATGTGTATATTGGTAACAAATACTACAAAACCTGAATTTGTTTGAGGACTGCTGACGTTAGACGGCAATGGAGATAATGATTCTATATATCACGATTTGATTAGCACTTGCGTTAACGGTGAAGGAAAAACATCGTGAGGAAACCTGCACACCTGAGAGGGCTCCATAAAGTTCTAGATGGTGTGTGTAGTCTGCTAACCCGCACCAGGCCAGTGTAGTGGACTAAGGTGTAAACCATTCTCATTCTGAGAAGAGGCCCGTGCCC
The DNA here is from genome assembly GCA_910594945.2 of Amphipyra berbera. Lineage (NCBI taxonomy): Eukaryota > Metazoa > Arthropoda > Insecta > Lepidoptera > Noctuidae > Amphipyra > Amphipyra berbera. The sequence continues at coordinate 6,595,577 of OU343122.1, read as the reverse complement.
AGCATTGAGACAGTAATGGACTAATTATGTTACGTTTTATATCAGCCCGTACCTAAAATGTAACCCACGTCCCTGTGGAATAGGCTAGAAAAAAAATAGTAATATTATTTCTAACATCGTAAATATTAAATAATGCTAACCATTTGTTTCAGATTATTAGTACAACTGGAGGAGACTGAAAAACAATTCGACAATTTCTGGCAAAAACATTCCACGAAGCTAAACCACTGGCTGAAGTTCAGAACATTTTTATTAAACTTTAAACAGATGCAGGTAATCTTCGCTTAATCTAATTACAAATCAGTATGAGAATATTGTTTTCTTGTTAAACTTTCGTTAAGACTTCACCGGCCTGAACTGGAAATGCGACGCCTGTTTGTTTCTATTTCGAAAGTCAAACATAGGTGTTTTTGGAGAACACACTCTGTGTGATTCATCTGGGTCTTTTGTTGGTCGAAAAACAAAGTCAGAAACCGCCCTGTTGACTACCAAATCTGATATATCCATACATTTCTCTTTGCTATCTATACCCTCAAAGTTTCGAATATCCTTCCTTTTCTGAGCATCTAGTTGAAATGTCAATTTTTGTACTTTCCTGGACTTTTCTTCGAGCCGCGCCTTGAAATCTTCTGCTTGTTTGCTCTTTTTATTACATTCTGATTGTAAGTTACTAATCTTTCTCTTACATGTCTCTAGTTCCGCTTTTAGTTTTTGAAGATTCAACGTATTTATTTCTTCCATACACTGAAGTTTTTCTCTCGCGTACTTTGCTACGCTCTCTTGATATAACGTCTCCTGTTCGACCTGGTACGCCCAGAAAGACATAGCTCGCATAGCAATGTCCATGATTGTATCAGGTCTCATGCCCGCTAAAACTATTGATTTGAAAGTTTCATTTGGCCTAAGATCTGCTTGAATCACATCAAACTTGTCTCGTAGTTCGGTCCCGCATGCTGGACAGGTTAATGAGTTTTCGGCGGTTCGTTTGAATTCTCTTTTTCCGTGTTCAACACAAAATGCGTGTGAACATGTAGTTACCCACGCTTGATTTGATAAAGACTTTCTGCATTTGCGAAAGTTGCACACAATTTCCATAGCCATTACTGATATCACTTATTATTTTTCACTACAATAATTATTCTTTTAACATACTAAAACATTTTCACTTACAAATTCTAAATTAAGGTTATGTCAAATAGTAAAATAATTATACCAAAAAGAAGGCTACGTGTAATTTTTTTTTAATTACTTTTTTTTCTTATTTTTAAACTTATTAGGCAGTTGTATTCGAGATGGACCTCCTTATTGTTTTCATTCAGTTGTATTTTTATACCAAAAAGGTTTTATAGAAAAGAGAACATATTAGACGCATAAAGGTCATCGTTCATATAATGCGATAAGACCGCCTTGCCTCAAAATAGAGCATTGGTCCAGTCCAGTCTTTTCAATGCTCTAGGTGGCATTGGATGAACGACGAGCTACATTCCTTGATTTCTAGTCACGCAAAAATGATAAAGATTTTTAATTATTTTCTGAATTCATCATGGAGGATTGTCATGTTTTTATTTCGTTTTATTTTATGTTCGAGGAAAAATTCTAATTTGTTCATTTTTCTCACAGGCTATTTTAGACAACCATCTAAAGACAGCATGCGACATGACGGAGGTGGGCGAAACCGCAATCAGGGTAGATAGCCTTTTACAAGAGGCGGGCGACTTTGAGAAACTTTGTAACTGTGATCTTGATACTGCATCTACGGTTATTGACGATGGTAACGTATTAAGAACTTTTTTTATTTAGAAAGAAATATCACGTTAATGCTGCGGCTTCTATCATTGACAAAAAAAACTTACGGCCTAATTAAAGGTATTTTCGTCGTGTATGAGTGTTTGCGCATGTGAGATTTGTGTCTGTAAACGCACTCATGAAAGAATATAAGAGAAAATAATCCCAGGGTGGGCAAAGATTAATAAAAATAAATAAAGTAAAGAGTTCCCTTTACAACTGCTGACTGTTTCACAGATAATACTGGCTGCAATAAGTATTTTATTAAAAAAAGATTGGTTCTAAATTCGAATTTAAATAATTTTAAATTTAATGTTATAATTGCATTTCTTTACGGAATTTAAATTTTGTTTTAGTTAATTTGGTTAAAACCAAATAAAAATTAAACGATAAAATTTTGTTTTTACCGTTATTTATAAATAACTTTGAAATAGACTATAAGTACACGTATATTTATTATAATTTTATGGTTTATAAATGATAATTTGTTACTATTAGCGCTTAGTTCGATTTTAATTAATTGGTTAATTATATTTTGCCGTAGGAGAGAAATTAATGCAAGACCCATTAAGCCAAGTCGACCACATAGAGTCAAAATGCGAGGAACTAAGACGAACGAGCGCATTGCTTATGGATAAGATACAAAAACGAAATCTACTCCTGACTAAAGCTAGAGAACTTATGGACAGAATAGATAAGGTAATATTCAATTAGATTTTCAATAGTTATTTTCAATAATATCTAAAATATTTAGAAGTTCTGAGTTAATAACAGAAGCTGAAACAGTGACGAGTTTATTTTCTCTTATTATTAATACTCGTTAACAATTGATATTGTCCTTTTCATAGTGATTCATGGAAAAGTTTTTTGGGCCATCCATTTTTTTATTTCACATTTTCTAAATGACAGGCGAACGAATGGTGCGCAACAGGCGTGGAGATCCTGGCAGGGGAAGCAGGATTAATAGCAGTGGATAAATTATTAGAAGACGCTCAGAGCTTCGGATTGACTGCTCCTGACCAGTTCCGAGACATGCTGATGCAGTCCGCCACGCAGGAGACCAGGGCGCTCGTCGCCCAGGTACAGTACATCATTTCCTGAAGATGAAGGATGCAGGTAGTGAGATAGACGTGCCGAGCTTCGAACTTACCGTTCCTGATCAGTTCCAAGACATGCTGATGCAGTCCGCGACACGAGAGACCAGGGCGCTGGTCACTCAGGTACAGTACATCATATCCTGAAGGTGAAGGATGCAGGTGGTGAAACAGTTTACTACAAGACGTGCAGACCTTCGGCTTTATCGCTCCTGATCAGTTCCAGGACATGGTGATGCAGCCCATGACACAGGTGATATCTAAGGTACCTACTTATGACAAATCATTGTTTAACTGCCTTGTTGGTCTAGTGGTCGCAAGCGCTACTGCTGAGCATGGGGTCCTGGGTTCAATCCCCAGGTCGGGCAAAGTGTTATTGGGTTTTTCCATTAGGAATTTCTCAGTAGCAGTCCGGAGTCTGGATTTGTGCCCGGTTAATGGCAATAGGCTCGCCCCCTATTACGTGGAACTTAAACATAACTGGCGAAACGAGGGTGTACTAAAACCACCTCTGTCGAACCCTTCGGGGAATGCAAGGCGTGATGTTATGTTTTTTTTATTGTTTTATATTCCGGACTCATTTTCTGTTAGACCATAAAATAAAAGTGTTTTTGTATACTACAGTTTTTTTTGCAAATTATAATAAAAAATCTTTCGTCAGCCTTTTATGAAAGATAAAAAAAGATAAAATATTTTTTTAACATCTTCCCTAGAGCTTCGGTAATTTTTTCAGCTAAATCTTCAGCACGTTGGATATAAGTTTTATATGACATTATTATAAGTGAACTACTCATCAGGTGGCGCAAAGGGTAGAAGACGTCTGGCTCATGGTGTCTGTGAAGCGTGCATCTCTTCAGAGGGCAGCTGCCAAGCCGGCGCGGCCCGTGCAGTCTGTACCACCGCAGAGTGCAGCCATCCCAGCCACCAACCACCAGGTCAGTGGGAATTTACTAGAACAATGCTGCAGTGTAACTATAGTCCGGCCATTTGAATTTTGTAAACAACATAAACAAACCTTTCATCGTAAAATAATCATTTTAGTTTAAGAATTCATTAAACATTCACATACTTAGATAACCTCAACAATTATTCTTTAATCAAATAAAAAATGTGTATTTGTGAACGACTTCTAAAGCAAATTTCACGTTCACGAGCAATTACCTATTATATAAAATTTTAATGAGCGGACTATAAGTTGGCTGATGGGCAAAAGAGATAAGTATGCAGGCAAGTTAAACTACATCTGCATTTTAACATAGTTGAGCCAAGTCTTCATTATCGATAGTCTAAGCGTATCTTTTGTAAACGTTTTTGCACACTTCATTTCACTAACATTTGACTGGGTAGTGTAAAGATGAGTATTATTTGCCTGCATACTAAACTTTTTGTCGTGTGTGCTAGCGTTAAAAAAGGGTAGACGCTTGATTTATAATTTGTAATAGTTCTGTCATAACTACTTCTAACTATAGGTCACTGGGTACATAGTATATTATCGTCATAAGGCTACAGGATAAAAAGTGTGAATGATTGCTCCTTGCATATCACATGATACAACATGGACCAGTCATTGAAAATGCCCTAAGGTAAGTATATGAATATTTAGGTTTTTGTTTAAATGGGTTATTAATCAGAATTGTAATTAGGGAACGCCTATCACTATTCTATAAATACTTAGGTATGTACTTCAACTTTTTATTTAGATTCTCAATATCCAGTTTATTATTATCCATACGAATTCCAACTAATTTGGCTGTAATTAAAATACACCACTATTAGAACCCATCAAATTAAAATTTAATAAATTAAACGCCCGACTGTCTGTTAAACTAACACTTGAAAAAGCAAAACAAAGCATAAACCGCGTTTCGTTCGTCATAAAAGCATGACGTAATTATATCAACAATCAAGTGCAGTGTTAACGCATGCGACACCTGCGCGACCACTTTCTTGCGCACACGCATACGCGCACATTGTGACTGTGACCGATACGCGACGCGCATTACAAGGAAACTACTCAATCTACCTGTTACCTACTATGAAAGTTGTCGGGATACTTTAGGGTCCGATTGCATTTAATTATTTGACGGTTTTCCCGAAGAAAGTTGACTTCTGTAATGCGCTGTCGCAGACGACGGAGGTGTCTTTTCTAAAGAATGCGTAATAAGGCGAGCTTGTACCTACGGTGCTAAACGTAACGACGATTTTTATACAAAATACCATATTTTGAGATATTGTATAAGCAACTGCTTATAATGTTACAAATTAATATTAATAAGTATTTGATTATGATCGAATCTTATTTTATATTTATGAAATTTTATTTTCACTTTTGTTTGTGAATAAATCTAATTGAACTAGTCTCTTAACTCTAATAACAATAATTGAAAAGAATGATAGCGCATTCGTAAAATGGCAGCCAATTAGCGCTACCGCCTAAGCTTAGCCATAAAAATATACTTTCTTAAATGAAGATAATGACTCTCTAACCAATAATTCAGGAAAGCCAGATACGCTTCCGGCTATAAAACATAGTCTCGTTATCGCTAATGAACACGTGAATCGCGCGATTTATCGCAAATCGGTCGCAAAAACGCGCGTATATCTGCGCTATCGCGTAGAAAGTGCGCGCAATCCACGGAGGTCGCGAACTGCGCATGTCAAACCGTAGCTTTCATACCATATGGGTTGTAATGATCTGACGTCATGAGTTTGTTTGTCTTTTCTATTGTTGTACACGTGAGGTATAGAAGCCAGACTTAGGATATCTGATAAGAACCAATTATCAACTTTGATATTAGATCATGGTTATGGAATTATTAAGTAAGTAAAAAGAAAAGATTAATATAAAAAATCTGAATGCAGCCCTGAGTGATATAAACAATTATAATAAAAAAAATAATGATATAAATCTGTTCCAAAAGTAAAACTTTCTCCGCATATATCGTATCTGCGTATAAAAGCTACTCATTGGATACGCATTAGGTGATGCTGAAAGCTAAAAGTAGACCAAAATAAGCTCGAGTGTGAATTCTCAGAAATGTTGAAAGAAAGAATTATATTATTCTACCAGCTAATGACCAAATACTCAAACGCTACTCAATTTTAAGTTTCCGTTAATTTCGTGCTGTCATTGTCACTTCGCCTTAAAGCAGAGGTCCCCAAACTTTTTTGTCTCACATACCACTTGCCACGTTTTTCAGTTTTGGGTAGACCCCCTGAGGCCAATATTGCATTATTGCAAATTCATCGACTTCAAATGTGTTTTTGATTGATTTCTAACTGTAGTAAGGTGTTGAGCAAATAACCAATACAAAAAACACACATTAAGTTTTATACTTTTATTAAACCTACGACAGTACCTTCAACGAAAGTACTATCGTCGTCGGTCTGTTTGTTACGTTTTCAGGTAAAAGCTAAGCAACAAATCGTCTGTACCTATATGTGGGTTATTCCATTAATGGAAAGTCAAAATTAACGTCACAACCTGCTTAAATGACATCCACTATTGTGGACCCCCGTTTTTATCTCACGGACCGCCAATTATTATTTTCACCCACATCGACCCCTTGTAGGACGTCGTCGACCCCTGGGGTCGATATAGACCACTTTGGGTATCACTGCCTTAATGTGACAGTGACAGCACACGACTTAACAGCAACTTAACACTGAGGAGCGTTTGAGTATTTGGCCATAAGGCAAACAGGATAAACTGGCGCAAAATGTCTATTACGTTTCCAAACAGATATAATCTAAAAGGGAGAAATCGCACAAAAACTTGTTAAACTAGTAAAAGGATCGCGTGCGTCCGCAAATACGCCGTTTCTTTGCAAAGTTTGATTTCCTTGGGGAAATTGAACTTTACAACTGTTACTTTTTTTGCCTCAGATATGATACTTGTCAATAAGTTTCTGAGTATACTACAAGTTCATAACATAATGTAGAGCAAACTTTGAACCTGATCGATGGGTGAGTTAAGTATAATACAATCGTACACTTTTTATGACTATCAACGCTATCTACTTATTTTTATTTCTCTCGAATTACTTAACCTCTTTCTTTTCGTAGTCGGTTAACATACACGATAAACTACTTTACGTATTTATTTTGAACTACAAAATTCATAATCATATCAGAATCTACTTTCTGGCTACTTAACAATTTTTTACCCATATCATAAGAATAAATAATACCGTTTAATAGTTATTGTTATAGGTAGGTACCCATATTCTGGTTTAACGATTCGGTTTTTCAACTCTTCCAATGTCCGTATCTGAAAATAAACTTTGCTTCCGCGGCTATTTTTAAATATTTCTTTCGTCTGATGTGTTCGTAACTTCATCCTATTAACCGACACACGTAACCGAATCTAATTTCACGCCGAACTGAATCTTGTGCCTCGAGGTAAAAAGGTAATCGTTTATCGAACATACTCGTTGATAAGAAATGTTTACTTGGCTGCGCTGTACATACTTACTTACCTTTTATTTACCCACTTTTTACGAAATATAGATACCGAACCTCGATTTATTTATGGAACCTAGTAATACTTTTTGATGAAAGAATTTGGTAGGTAAGTATATGTATATACTACTCAAACAGACAAACAAGCTTCAGGGGCATTCTTCGAAAAATATTAACAAAATTCAAGAACGTCATTAGCATCATCCCAAAGTTAAGAATGCAGATGTTTAATACTATAATTATGATAATGAAAACTCAAACTATACCGCTGCCGTCAAGCAATAAGACAAGAATAAAAGCAATCTGACAATACCTACTATAACGTTAACAACCCGGGAGAAGAATGATTTGTTAAAATAATGTTAAAAATTTTCGAATATTCACCCTTCAACAGACTGGTTCATGCTTCGTAATGTTTTTTTATTATTGCAAAAAACAACAAAATCCGGTATTTTTTAATGTTTTATAACATAATTTATTGCATTCTCAAATGCAAATATTCAGCAATTAAGAGTCTAGATTATTCTAGTCTTAAAACGCTAGTTCGAAAACAGAATATTCAAGTTTATTTATTATTTATTACATTGTAATACTTATTTAACGCTTTCTTTTTGAAGAAATTAAGGTGTTCGAAGACAAAGTATTAGATACGTTATGGTATTCCAGTACACGAGCGTCATAACAATCAAACATAACGTTTTCTCTTCATGACTAGTTATAACATTTGTTTAGATCCATTAAATGCATTACGGTGTACAATGTATTGCTTATATTTTATTCCCTTCTGTATAAAACAGACTCGTAAACGTTGCGGATTAAAGCGCCCTAAAGTTTATACAAAATTGTATATAAAGTTGTAATGGTTAGCTACAGAACAGTAAAAGCCACTGAACAGGCCAATAAAAGATAGATAAATGGTGGCTACAATTGCAGGTCAGCAGGTAAACGCCGCCTATCTAATAACCCACAGTAATATTCTGACTTATAAAAGCCATATACGTAACATTCTGTTGTTACCTTAGATTAATGCAGCGGACACAACATACATTGTTCTATTACAATAATTAGTTCGTTACACACTATATCAACGTTTGTAAATTTCGCATAAGAAGTAATTAAATGATTCGCGGTATATTTATATTGGATTAGCAAGAAAAATCTGATAATCGTCTGAGCACCTCGACTTCGTTAGGTTAGGTTAGAAGTTGAAAGTGTTTTTTTAACAACGCAGATATAAACTTATTCACAAAAACTGACACAGTCTCTTCCACTGATCAGTTGTACATTTTCATTAATCAAGTTATTTATAGCGGCAATAAAAAATCAATTTTAATAGGTACTGATAAATTAAATGGCAGCCATTTTGCATGCCAAGCTCACGAATTAGCTTGACAGCCACAATACGAGATTTCCCAAAGACACTATTAAACATAAGATGCAAAGGCCATTGATGATGATGATGATGATGAGGTAATTATCAATATAATAAATAACCGTCTTGAAATCCCAGTCGCAAATCGTGCTTAGAACCCATTACTATTACTACCCATCAGTATACATATCAGATTGTCACAAGAGTACGTTATACATTTATGGCATTGTGTACCATGGTGTTCCATTGACAAATAAGTCGCGCAATAATATTTATGGTGTAGTGAAAGTGTTGCACATAATAATGGTCACGGCGACCATGGGGTGGTGGCGTAATATCCGTGATATACCTACTATCCTACTATGACTAGCTTCTCTGACAGCGTTACCTGTAGAACTAAATTTTGAAATATTGAACTAATGGAGTGGACAGTACAATCCTGTCAGATAGTGAAATAGGAAACACAATTTATAGGTATGTACTGAATTATTTGCCTTTGCTAGCACCATCGTCTTGTCATGAAATCCAAGCATATGTGGAGTAGACTGGCCACCCTGGACACCATGTTCTTAAACACTTGGCATTTATTTATTATGTATGCACACAACAACTTAGTAATAAATAGGTATAGTGACAGATAAGTACAAAGGTACTGCTTGAGAAATTTCTGCTAGCAGACCTGCGACAGGATATTATGAACATAAAAACGAAGACATAACATAATATCACGCCTTATGTTTCCCGAAGGATTTGGCAGAGGTGTTTTAGTACACCCTCGTTTCGCCAGTTATGTTTAAGTTCCATGTAATAGGGGGCGAGCCTATTGTCATTAACCAGGCACAAATCCAGACTCTGGTCTGCTACTGAGAAATTCCTATAGAAAAACCCAATAACACTTTGCCCGACCTGGGGATCGAACCCGGGACCCCATGCTCAGCAGTCGCGCTTGCGACCACTAGACCAACAAGGCAGTCAAATAAACTAATACATACCTTTTTCTGCCTAGCCTTTTTCCAACTATCTTGGGGTCAGCTTTCAATCTAATCAGATGCGGCTGAATACCAGTATTTTTACACAGAGCGACTGCCATCAGACCTCCGCATCCCAGGTACTTGGCAATACTGATATCCTAAGGTTAGATAAGTTGTCAGACTTTCGGGCTTCTGACTTCCCGTAACGACTGTGATAGGTATTTGTATGACACCCGGGACCGAGTGTTTAACATGCTGTCCGAGGCACGGAGGGGTTTCAATGTGTAACGAACCGTCACCCATCCGCGGACTGACCGTGGCAACCACAGCTTAACCTCAAAATCATATGATGCGCGCGTTTGGTAATTAGCCACGAGCCTCTCCACTATGATATACTAATATCGATAGATAAACTAACACATACCTTTTTTATCTTTGGTAAATCCTCATGAATATCCCTCGCCCGGGGAAGGCGAGGGGGTCTGCCGGACTCTTACCGGCTAAAAACCAACGGTGTTCCTTCTCCTGACCGTTCGGCCAAGGTCGCGGGATTCGCAAAAGCATGCACCGCAACCCCGGCAGAAACTAATACATACCTACTACATATAAATTATGTCCATACAATAGCGATAATAAGGAGAGGTAGTGCTGTTTACGTTTATTATTTACTTATGTAATTCCAGATATTTCTAGTCCACTTGTTTTCATTAAAAACAATCAACAACTTTACACTCACTATTGAAATATTTTTCATAAGTAGGTAAGCCGTGGAGTGTTGTCAGAAATCATTGATCTTTTCTCACACACACTCTCACGATAAGATAACCACAATCAAAGACAACAAATACTTCCTTTAACATAACTATAATACTAGTTATTGTTCAGGTATAATTTAACGAATGAATATTCAATCATAGTTATTTGATTTGTAAATCGACAAATTTGCAATAGAGCGTTGTCTGTATCTATTAACACACTTTATCTTTCCGCGTTCCATTGACCCAATGTTAACGTTTAAATATTTAACTACAACACACATTACTTTTTAACAAATATTCTATAAAACGGTACATGAAAACAAACAATCTATAAAATAAACCAAAGGTAAAGTAGTGGATATCAATAATTATACTTATTCAACATGCCTGTTGCCAGTTAGTAACTTTCCAATGAACTAACATAAAATGTGCAGTATGTAGGTAAACGTCAGATGTGTATAGATTGAACCGGTTGTCTCTGCACCTCGTTGCATAGTTCAAACAGCTGCGTTTGCGCACAGTGAAGCAATCGAAGTCAATTGAATCAAGGAGCCTCGGGCCACTGTACCTATTTCTAAAGTTCACGACCCTACATTAGCTGTCTTCACTTCTTGCTGGCGCCAACACTCACTTTTATCCTTATCCAATCCTTACTACACATGTTTGACATTTAATCTGTCAATTTGCAAGTTGCACAATGTTGCAGAAAATATTACCAAACTTAAATTGAAAAAAAAAACATTGTGATCGTCAACGCTCTATCTAGTATTAGCCACGATTTAATGATGACTCGAGTTTTAATGAGATTTCGTAACGGTGCAGCCTCGACTGCAATTAATAAACTCGTACTTCACGGTACGATGCGACGTTAGCGCCGTCAAGGAGTCACAAAATCATAGACATGATTAGAATTTCATCCTGCTAAGCTAACACATCTATCTCAACAAACATATAAGGAAAATACATTAATATGGGTCAGCGCAGACCACAGACAGTCCCTAGAGACTTTCTAGACAGCGGAAATAAAAAGTATGAAAATGGACAAAATTTTCGGTGGAACGTTAAATCTGCAGGTGCGTTAATGCACAGAAGTCCATAGAAGACCTCCGCCGTGATTTGTCTGTCATCTGCTTCGTAAAAGAGTACTTAAACCCGCCATGTTTCTTTTTTTGTTGTCATATAGGCGAGCCGTCCTAATTATGTTAATCATGCAATACGTAACAGCCTTTCCAATACTGGCTCTACTTCCCGCTCCAAGGAATGTTTTCACCAAGGTAAGTTGGTGACAGAACCGATCCGACGCCTTCGATGATCTATCGCTTGTACCCGATACAGGTATTGCATTCGTAACGTGGGAGTATTTTTTGATATAAAAACACACCGGACTCAATATAATGCAATATTATTTTAATGTGTGGGCTTAAGCACATAATCATAATGTTATGTTACTTAATTGTAGAAACATTTCAAGGTCCAACAGTTTCCTCGCGTTCGGTAATCGGTACACTTGAAACTATTTACATTGGCTCATTATTTTATTTTAAACATTTGATAATCTTAAAGGTCTTTAGCTGCTAAATATAATAATCCAGGGCCAGGTGGTAAGCATTTCAAGATTCGTTATAAAAACGTGTCCAGCTGTTAAGGGTTGAAGGGACTCTGTGGTTCGGTTTACAACTCTTTTGTAAACTTAATCCTCATACAAATAGGGCTTAACTTCATAGTCCAGCCCCTTATACGGCTTTTCCTGTCATAGAAAATTACATTCCCGATTGTACAGGACTCCGCTTAATTGGATTTGAGATTCCTTCTACGTGAAACTAACAGAGCCGGGCTTGGGAATATTACCTATAGCTTTGTTATTATGTACTAGCCTCGGACGGCCTGGTTACATAGTAAATGGTAACATTCCATTCCCAAGGTGAGCAGATTATGGTTTAGTGTTTAGTACATTTACAATTCATAAAAATAACTTATGTCATGTCCGACAATAGATCGTAATTCACTCTACAAACAATTGTCTGGCACTATGTATTGATAAAAAATATGAGATTTATTTGTGTTCTGTTTCAAATGTCAACCGCAAGTAATTATTATAAATCGTTCTTTTAAAAGCTGTCCAAAATGCTGCCCACACATTTGTATACGGTAAACAAGAAGGTTCTTTTCAGTAACCATTACTTCTGAATGGCTACTGAAAAGTATAGGTACCTACGTAACTTTAGTTCGAAATTATTCTGTTGAAATGGTTTCTATTTCTACTTTATTATACTTATTTCTATTGGAAAATTCTAGTATCCAAAACCTCTTTGTTTTGTCTTGTTTTACTGTTTTTTGGAAATACTTACTGTCAGTGTGGAAGTCATCATTAACGCACAATATTTCTCAGTTAATTAAGCGAACACAAAACACCTACGGAGTCCGAGAATTTCCACGTGTACAATACCATTGCACTTTTTATCCAAGCTTTTCCGTTGCCACAATACCAATGACACAATGTAGAATGAACATGTTTCTTTCGGCCGCACCTGTTTCCTGTCAGTAGCTGATGCATGTCGCATTGTCTTCGTTTTTGTCTCTTTTCCGTTGCTTTATTAAACTGTGGTCGATTTATGAATGGATCTATTATATTCCTTCGTGTAAGCGAACTCTGAACATGAGCTTGAATTTGACGTGGGAAACATATTACTTCCCAGGATTTATAGTGAAACAATTGAGGCCCAGATCTATTATGTTATACAGTTTCTATACTGTCAATGTGAAATTACACAAGAAACCTTACGTGTGGATCTCGTTTCTAGGCGTCACTGAGTTAAGGGACTAGAAATGTCTACTTTGCTATGAGCAGTTGTATTGTATAATTGCAAGTTACACTATTGTAGTAGCTGCTTGTTTTGGAAAATGCAGGAAAATTACAAAGGTACAGTTTATTCGGTTCTTTTGGTTTACTTTCCTTCTCTAACCTACCTAGGCGTAGCTAAAGAATCATGATTATACGCGTTTACAAAGAGTAAAGCAGTAAACAACCTCGTATTTCCAAGTTTGTAATATAAAATGCTTCAAGTCATCCGCAAAATCTCCAAGTATGATGGCGTGTACCCTAAATGCCGCTCGCCCACTTACGACCATATTTGGCGTGTATCGCTCTGGTCAGCTAAAAAAGCCGCTTTAGAAGCAGCGATTTAATGTTTTATTTATTAACAAATAATTTATTAATCATTGCCTCTCTGATTTCTAAACAAAGAATCGGTTTGCATGTTGTGTCGTCATCACCTTTTCCTTTGTGGATAACCAGATTTTATAGCAGCATTCGAATTGTTTGCGGGGTGGAAGTTGTACCGCTATACATATGTCAATACTATTTTATACGTATACAAAGAGCCAAATAATTTAAGCATTAGATTATAAATCAGTAGTAATTACCTGTCCCTAAAAAATCTCATACCAAGTGCCTAACCAGTTCTAAGTGAATGAGGCCCAGTGGGGTTAGTTGATTGTTAAAGTTATGTTTTAGTTTGGCAATAATCAGCCAACATGAAACTTCCACTCTATTAACGCTTTTTGCATTAAAATAGATATAATATTCAATGTAATAAATAGAGTACTTCCCTATAATATTTAATTCTATAATAATATAAGAAGCCCCGGAGAATGCATCGAAACAGGATCAAATGCCGTTACTGCTCGAGATTGTTTCAGATCAGCGATGCACAATGTCAATAAGCGAAATGGTTTTGTGTAACTATGACAAACGATATAAAAACTATATCGTCCGTTATTATGTATAAGTCAGTCAGCAAACCACGTTCTCCTTCGTTCCACCCACACCGGCCATTCACAGTCGTTGTCTTTGCAGGAATTCATTTGCAGTGTCCTAATTTGTAAATCGAAAATGAGAAAACTTTCCATAAGGTAACTACCTGTTTCTAAGAAAATTATTAGAATTAATGCCAAAGCTATAACGCTGTCCCTTTCTTTCAAATTTAACATCCATCGGAACGTGCTGCGCATATGAATTAGTTGTAATGATATAATTAACATAGAAATTATCCCGCAATAGAACTAGATGCCTTGTCTGGAAGACAATGCATCAGAGAAATCTACATGAAACGTTTCGAAAACTTTACATTTAAAATAGTTTAGCAATTGTATCAATGCGAGATCACGATTTCTTATTAACGAATTAATTCGAGCATGTTACTATCTACACGTGTCGATCAATCGATGGCCACGATTTGAAGTTCAATGCCGCAGACAGCAGCAGCAACAAAAACGATGACTTGACAAATCTGAACAAAAAATTTATTCGTGTTTCTGCCATATCATCACATCGTATTGATACAATACAAGACTGCGTATGTCTGAGTGCTACTAACCCACAACAATTGTTCTTAAGCATGATTCTTTTCGGTAACTTCTGAATCAGTGTTAGTCTTCTTCGGTAGGCATTTTTGTAAACCAACCTTTCATGTAATGATTGGATCTTGGTATTTATTTGCCACATAGCAAATTGGTGTTTACTTTACACTCGCATTTGATCAATACAAATATGGGCATGGCAGGCACAGCCGCTGGCGCAACGGTAGAGCGGATTATGCGCTAGCGCAACTGGTAATTTACAAGGGTTTTCTGATCACACTGCTATATTTAGAAGCAGTACTGACTTTATCAATTAGCAAGCTTTCATTGCCGCATTCCGCTTTACAATTTTATAAGCTTAGGACCATGTTGGGAAACCAAAGGAAAGTCTTTGCCACTTACTTTCAAATACATATAAATTGCGATGCGTTTGTGCTCCAGTTTCCGCAAAAAATCAAATCACGTAGATGATGACACGAAAAGAGACCGCAGACAGAATACGTACGCGTCTAGTTCTGTGGTCCATTTAAATGAATAAGTTAACCTTGAATTGTGGAACTATTGGAATCTGAAGAGATTTCACTGATGCTTTGTTTAGAATCGAAAGCGTTTTGATGTTTGACTGATGATGCTTATCTATACCTATTACCTATGTATTGCTAATAGGATGATCAGTCTTCCGCACCTCATAATGGTGCTAAACGTTGAGTGTAAAAAACTTATCTAAATCGATTGCATCGGGCGCAAACATTGATAGGTTTTTATTGCATTCATGACCATTAGAAACTTAAAATCACAGAATTTCATTGATAAAATTACCGTATCAATTTCTCACCTTAAATAGTCAGATTTTGAGATTTGCGTCGTTTATGTGAAATTGATAAAAGCAACTCACAGAAAAAATAAATTGCTTAGTACAGCAGTTATCATTATCAAGGAATATTGAAATCGAAACGCGTGTCAAGTACGTCATAACATAATCATGATTTTGTTTTATTATCACGATACATCGAGCTGCCTTTACTTAATTTTTTATCTAACACAATGTCAATTATACTTGTACAATTTTGCTATTATACGTGCGATGCAATAATGCGTTAAATTACTTAACTGGTTTCGTTAATTAATTGCATTACCTCATTTATATTAGTTCTTAGCATTTTAATTCGTGGGAAGTTTATTCTGTTGGCAATTCGTGCGACCGTCAGTTAAGAAATTCGAATTGTTTGGTAACCATCGTATAAATCTAAAATAAAGTAAAAAGGATATTCATGCCGCCAGTGAATTCGTTGCATGAAACTGTAGCAAAGAATGCATGTTTGCGTTAGTTATTTGTCAACAAAGCATTATGTCGCATTGAATGAGAATATTTACTACGCTACGTGATCGGCGGATTGCCTGGTCCATTCAGTTTCGTCATTGACTTGACAAGAATGGTATCGATTTATTGTAATGGATTTTCATGATATTCTTGGCTTCAGTGTGTTGTGTGATGTGCATAAGATTACAAAATTATTTATATTTATAATGAAATTACCACCAGGTTTGCTATCATATATATCGTGGTCTAATTGAAAAACCTAAATTATTATTAATTATTAACTTTTTGATTACGACTTGTAATGAATTTGTCAAAACATGTCTACCGGGACATCCGGTTTGAATATTTTCCCATTTTAAGCAAAGTCATTTTCCCGAATTATCATATTCCATAATATTGACGGCGTTTTTGCCTAAACTAAACTTATTTTGCCTAAACTAAACTTATTTTGCTCGTTGCGTTGATGGAGAACTTCCTTGCCGGAGGAGAGCGCCAGGCGCGGTGGGTTTGCGCGCGTAGCAGTCTGCCCGATGAGCCGTAGCGTGGCGGTCTTGCCGCCTCGCTCGCGTAACCTTAGCACCGCTCATGTGTATAACATACTTTTCGATAACATTCTAACATTTCAGAGTGAACTCGGAAAATTAGGTGAATTTTTTCAATGTGATGTTGAAATTTGTGACGTTAAAGATTCAAACTGTGCATGTATTGAAATATTCGAGGTGTCAGTGACATTATCCAGTGTTAAGTGATGAATTGGGACGCCTACGTGAATTACATCATTTGGTGATGTTGACTTCTTTTCAAAGGGAGCGAGTGTTTTAGAACGTTTTATTAGTTATTAAGTGTGTCGTGAACCGGGAGATCATCCTGATGAAGCGGTCGACGTGGGTGGACGTGGAAACAGGCGGCCGCCTCGGCTGCAACGGCGAAATATTCTGGAGCGAATGCGCTGAATGCGATTGCGCTTACTGCAACCCGAACTACGTTTGCGTCTGTAGTGACAAGGTATTATGACTTATTGTGGATATTCGTAAAAGCTACTGTACATCAATAGTGTATAATAAACAAGAATTTATGTTGTTGCTTTTGTAACAGAAACATATAATTCTCAAACCCAAACAATGGACAATAAACGTTTCGAAATATGTTATTTAACACTGAAATACTAGGTTATTTCTGACTGCTTCATTGCAGTTCATGTCTTTAGCAGAAAGAAAGACAGTTCACTTGCTGATAAACAAAGTTTGAACGTCGTTATCTCTTTTCGTAATGGACAAATATTTGCTAACTCTCAGACTTCAAGGTCCGTCGACCTTTCAAGTCGTGTGAATTCTTATACAAAATAATTAAGTATAACAATCTCAATTCCCATTTTAAAAGGTTGCTAGTATTATGGACATACTATATAACATTTGACATACAAACCTGCCTATAAATTATAAACCTTACACAGATAACCTACTTTCGTCGGCACATCGAGAATTTAATGTACTTAACGTTGAGAAAAACTATTGAGGCAAATCACCTCTAACTCGAAGTATGATGAGGCATTGATGGCCGCAGAACTTTAGCATGCAGCCACGCAATCTATGAAATGTTTATACGCTTATATGTATGGCTTTGTAGGAGATAAAACGCCGCGAAATTACGGCAGCATTTTTTTTTTAATTTTCCTCTTTGTTGGTGACTTCTTCTGCACAGTGTCGCCAGCTGTTTTTCGTTCAAAGTCGTCTATGATCTGTAATCCTTCCGTAAACCACACTGTGATAATCGCAAGTCACTAATGCGCATTCAACAGGGTGGCTAATAAGTCACATTTAGTAAATTATATTTTGTTTCACATTCTTAATCACAACTAGAAGTTGGCTGCATACCTAGTCGGCAGTTGTCACGCAGTTGCATAGTTTGCAGTTGCGACTGGATGTGCAGACCACTTGCGGTAATGATCATGAATGAATACCTACGAAACGAAATATGATACACCAAAATATGTGACATTATTAGCCACCCTGTTGCTGTCCGTCAGTCGTCTATTTTATGACATCTACGGAAAGAAATGACATGGTTCACTCAAATTGGGGGATAAGTACGACATTTATGTCATAGTTCCATCAAATAACCCCATACCAGGCTTCCTCATTATGTCATAAGTGATATTAAGAACATTACGTTAATAAAATCCGACCTCAAAATAAATATACTCGATGGTCATACAAATATTTGCCTCAATACGGCAATTGAATTCTCACAAGGAAATTGATATTTTGTCATTTTAAGCGCGTTGAGTTATGAAGTTGATCTGGATTTTGACTTTCAAAAGTATTTTGTCGAAGTTTCATTAAAGTATTTTTTTGTAGATACTGGTTTCTCCACTAGCATTAACAATATCTATTAAGTTCATCGTTCCACCTTGGAATTAATATAAAAGTTACTTCATCATTATTGTATAACCATATAAGTCTACGCCTACCAAATCTGTTTTAATGATAATGCTGAAGATGGTCTTATGTCCCATAAATACACAGATATTCGTCTGCAAAACTTAATAATGTTGAAGAAAACAGGTCCACTTTGTTTCTTCTTAGAAAAATATTTGAAGGTGGTGAATGAAACCCTTGGCAAAAAGACGTCTAGTCTCTTTTGTTGGCTTTATGTAGAGTCGTATACAATGCCGCTTCACAATACATGAGGAAAGTGAAACTCGAGAGGAGTTTTTTCTTGCCCTCCACTGGCTTTGTCTAAAGCGCACACCACATACGTGAAACGGGCTGTTTTATCCGTATGACGCCTGGGAAAAAAGCTTTTATGATATTGTTTATCGATTGGACGATAGTGTTGCTGGGAACTTGTTTGCTTCAATCTTTCTCGTGATATACAATGATGATAGTGCCGTAAGACAAGGTGTTTCGTTTATATTACGTACAATGCCGATTGCTGTGTAAGGTGTTCTCAAGAACGATATGGATCATTTCTTGCTCGAACAAAGTGTTATTTTCGTTGCTTCATCTCATAGTTCTTATCTCTATAAAAAGGATACTATACCGAAACCTAATTTACACGGAATGATGTTTTTGAAAAATCTTGTCGATGCTTTCATAGGACATATACAAGCAAGTTTGTCCTGTTGAAATTTCATTTGAAATAATAATTTTCATAACAAGTTTTCTTTTAACGTTCTTACTTAATATTTACATTCCATGTGATCCTGTTTAAGAGATTATTTACTGTTTATTAAACATTTGCTCTATATTTTCGTGATCGGACATTTGCTTTTCTATAAGTACTAAGATACTTGTTGCTGCATTGATTTCATGTTCCTGGATATTGGTTAGTTTGTTCACGATCTTATCAATGTTGATGTAGGTTTATTGCTTTTCAACTACTTATTAAGTATCTCATTCTAATAATTTAACTTAATTAAACTTTGATTTTTGATATTGCACGTATTCCTTCCTACCCTCTAATAACTTTATTAAAAAAAACTATTTGAACATATTTCGTAACGAGCCTACCTTAATGAGTGTTTCGTATAAGAACCGCGTAATATTCCCAGGTTTAACAATAAAATCATCATCATCAAGATCTCATGAATGTCCTAATACAATAATTCCCATTCGTTTCACGTTATACTAGTGTAATGCTTCAGTTACAACTTATTCGCAATGATTCAGACATTTATTAACTATTTAAGACTATCACATAGTCACCACATAGTCTGGTGTCTGGGTGGTAGTTAGGATATCGGCATTGCCCAGTAACTGGCTTGTGGAAGTCTGTTAGCAGTCGCTCCGTGTAAAATACTGGTATTCAGCCGCATTTGGTTAGACTGGAAGGTGATCCCAACGTAGTTGGGAAAAGGCTAGGCAGAACGAACACATGGTGGTGGATACTGTGGTATCACCATAATGAAGACGTCAAGTGCATTTCCACATTACCTATAACATATAGTATAATACCGGAAATTGTGATAACGCGGCCGCGAATCAAGCAGAAAGAGAAGCAAGCAAGAAGAATCTAAACAATAGATTGCTTATTTTTGTTTGACAATTGATGCTGATGTTATGTTATGTTATAAAATGCTTCATGATGTAGAGTCAATTGTTTTATAATGTACATCGAGTCATGGTATTATAAAACAAGGTAGTCTCTTCCCATTATAGCTAGGTAACGTGACTGACCTATACTACGTCACAGCTGCTGATGAACCAATAAGCTTCGAATTTTGTTGTCAAACTTTGTTGTTATTGGTGAAAAAATATCACAAATGATGACGTAATAGGAGTCATCAACTGAAGAGTATACTTTGTATTGTTATAACATGCAACGAGTACCAATCAAAAATGGAACTTCTGACCAAGGTGATTCAACGAGAAAGACTGAACAGCGGTGTCTTGACATCATTTTGATACGCAATGATTAAATACTACCCATAATATTTGAACTTTTAAAAAGACAACTGTTAATTTCTTAGCTTTTTTTTTTACTGTTAATTAAGTACTATGTATGTTACTGAAACATGTTATTATTAACTGTGTTACTGTAACACTATGTATAATTTTGGAACACTGGAAGGTCCTACAGTCGAAATGCTAACGATAAATTTTTCAACATTGCGTAATATAACAATATTTATTACCATGGTTTTGATGTAAGATCAAAACTGACAGTGTTATTTACACATGAGCAATACATAATTACCTATTCGCTGTTTTTGGGCAACTTTGCAAACGTAACCGTATGTGTCGTTATGAACCAAAATGAATTTAAATATAAAGAGTCAAGAGATATATTATTGTTATGTTAGGTATATAAGATTTAATATAAAACATATGCGAAAAAGAAACTGAGAAGCGACGCGAAAATCGAAAGAGAAATCGCTATGATAATAAAATAAAAGTCACATCAAAAATCATCGCGCACAACAGCTGATCGAGAACAAAACGTGTTTTAAGATAGTTCTGATGGTATACCACTTGTTCCGGCGTCGTGTCGTGCCAGGAGACGTCTAAACGGTACGAGCTAGCCGTTTTCTGATTTCTAATAACCACATTACCATATGTTGGCCTTTCACGTTCTATGTGTTTGATAACTCACGCGATTTTGTATCAACGAGACGAATAGGTGTCTGTTTCAAAAAATTTAATAGCCATCAACATCACACCCGCGTTATGTCTATAACTATTATTTTGTGATTTCTAACATGAACCGCATGATGACCTATAAATTCAATATGACAATTATACAATCAATCATATTTTGGAGAACAAATAGGAAGGTTATGTTTTACTAAATTAGTAACGAGTTATCATAAATGGAATTGAATTATATTATTATAAGTATAAATAGATTATAAAATGTCAAACAAGGAAAGTTCATAACAATATAGCATGATTTAGTTCCAATTCATTAGTTTTCCTTGACACCGTATTGTCCAGACGTGTGCAATCAACTCAAATACTAACCATATTTGTTCAAAATACAAAAAGTGCAAAAGTGATTCTTACTTAGTATGATTAAAGAACTTATAAAGTTGCATTTTAGTGAACATGTTTCTGTTTTTTGGGGTTACAGTGTGAAAGTATATATATTCGCAATGAATCGTATCATGAGGTGCTGTCTACGTTTCTAGATCATTCCAATAAAAATCATAATTAATTCGCAGCTGATCTGCATACAACAATTCCTAAACTTTCTTTTGATTTGTTTTTAAAACGTCGCAGGGTCGTCGTCGTCGTAATGGTTATAAAAAATATGTCAAAAATGTTGATGTTGTAACATTTGATGTAGGCTTAGAAAAGAATGACCTTCAATGTTAGCATGTGCCCGAGCACAATAAACAAAGAGCTGTTTAGTTAGCGTCGGCAGAGGCGCTAACTACATGTTTGAGAAACAAATACGCATCGCCATTAACACATAGCTTTGGAGATAACGCGTTCACTACCAGTGTTGTATTAATTTTTAATGCTCATTTACTGTACGCATCATATTCTTAAACCGCGTAATTATAACGTAAACATTCGGCAATTATATATACGTACATAATAACCAACATAAATATGACCTCGATAACGTTAAAATATTTTTTATACGGTTAAGAATGGAACTTCCTCCAGGAGTTCTACCAAAATAACTAATTAATCCATTTACAGCAGCTTGTATATTTATATAGGACAATATTCTGCATTGTTTCCGCTGCGACAAATGATAACCAAACGTGCCTTGACATTATTTGCTTAGTTAGATAATTTGCCTAGATTTGTAGCATTCAAACCCAAGTAGGAACAGTTTGGTTTATTTTTCTTCTACAAATATTATATCAATTTATAATATTTCATTGCCTGGTTAGTAAATTTTTTAATACGACTGTTTATCAAATAGCGTGCTTGATTATTATCGAGTGCCAACTTGAAAACACGCAGGTAATGCGTGATTTTATCCTGTTAAACTAGTATTATTTAATGTATATTTTTGAATACAAACTTGAAGTGCATAATTTAAATCCGTTTTAAATTATGATGCAGCTCAGCTCTATTTCTGGAGTTAATATTGTTTTTGTTTACATGTGGCCGGGCGTTGCCCTTTCAGGCGCACTTTACGAGATAGCCAGGCCAAGCCTCCTCCCATTTCCCATCCGCCGGCGGTTCAACTTGTTTCTACGAGGCCGTCAGGGATGCGGTTTGTGGTTAAAAATTCTTTCTTAGCGGCATCTTGCCCATTTTTATGAGCTTGTTGGGTTTTATTTTCTCGTTCTTATTTCTGTCTTACGTTTTAATACTTAGCTACGTCTGTGTTGACTCGACTTCGATCAGGTTCTTTTACATTTACCATTATGCAGATTGAAACTAAATTAACTACTCCCTTTGTAGCAGGACTTGGAATTAATAATTCTGTCATTTTTTACATCTATCCATGTGTACTGCAAGTCAGATTTCTATTATAGTTGCATCGAATAAAATGAAAACAATTATCTTTCTATCAGATTTTAACTTAGCACGTGCTTTCATGTCTAGCAGTAATTCTACAATCGTTTTGTTTCCTGTGATTAAAACTCGACAATTACACAAATTACTCGTTCAGTTCGTCGTGGTTTAATTGCAAACTTCGATTTCTCACTAGTAACGGAATACGTTGGTCTAAGTGAAAGTAAGCTTATTCGACTTCTGGGCTTCGACTTAAACATTTATCAATTTTAATCATATATCACTCGGAGGCCGTATAAAAGATTTCACTTCACTGGGCCTCTGGGCTGCACCCATTATTTTGCTAACATAATTTAGGGAAAACTAATTTACTAAAATTGTCTTGCTTGCTTAAACATCGTTAGAAAGTTTTCAACTCATCATTTTATACATTATCTAGCTTCTTTTCATCGACAAAGAACAGAAGTTCGCACAATATTGAATGCTTGCGGCCCACATATAATCAATTTAAATACTCGTTCAGTACTTGTGCGATCAATTTACCGTTGTGAGTTTATTGCGATCGTGCATGACGACTTTCGTGAATTCTTCTGATCGGTCTGCTGTAAGTGACATTAATCTGTAGGTACACGAATCGGTAATGAGTTCCCGGCGTAACTGCTTATAGCAATACATGATCTTATTAATGTTGTGCCAATCTTCGCAGAGTCAATCCCATTGTTGTCACAGAGCTAACGGGATTTTAACCATGCGTTGGTGCACCGCAACTTTTTAGACGAATAGTTTATGACGCTATTTCCCTCGCTGCAAATGTCGCAGGTTTAACGGATATGATCGTCGCACTCGACACAGCAAAACCTTCACCACTAATGCACGCATCATGTTCGCGTTTAGCTTTAACGACTGAAAGCAACTGGATAAATGACAAAAGCATGTCCATTAGTAATTTTCAATTGACCGTAGAAAGTGGTGTTGTGAGCACTTTTTCACCTAGCAAAATGTTACCCGGAAATATTCATACATTAGCCAAGTTACTCTTTTTATTTTATCTGATTGTGCCCAAGCTTTGAAACACGTTTTGACAATTTGACACTTCCTTTCTATTCCTAGCTTTATGCATATTTTAAACATCAAAGTAACTATCAGCAAATATTTATCTAAAACGAGAGTAATGATGCAATTACTTTCTTGCAGTCTGGTTTAACAGAACCATCATGACAGCATGCATGAAGGTATTGATTACATTCTCGAGTTTGCAAAAACAGGTGAAACCAGTTCATGAGACAGTGTGTGATTACGTTTAAAGATACTTAATAGAACATATATAATTATGTATTCAATATAATTAAGGGTTACCAGTGGGGTAGCTCTTTTATTTCTGTTTTTTTTTACATGATATCATAGGCTTTATCATAGATTTCATGTTGCGGATATCCAAATACATTAGAATATTTCATTTTCAGTTTCATTTTATATTTGGTTTACATTCCATATCCACCTACAAGCCTGCTCATTATAAAACGTTATTTAATCAAGACTGTTAGTTCAGTCTGGAAGAGTAATAAATCTTCTTCCTTTGGATCGTGTTCCATAATGTGACTCGTTTCTCAGAATATTATTAGGTTTTCACTGATGCTTAAACACATGTCTGACAAATGTCCAAGTTTGGCTTATTTACTTAAGTAGGTTTTGCAAAGGGCTTGGGTTAGGTTGTTTCCTTTTAGTCTGAAGCAGTCTCGCTTTAATTTATTTATTTAATGTTCAAAAATACAACCAATTTAAATCACATTTTAACTTTTGTCATTCAACTTCATGGTAGATACTCAAATGCTCATCAAGATGAAAAGGTTAAATAGTTGTAAGCTTTCGAGACTTGGAGTGCCTTCAAATCACTGGCCTGTGAAAGTCTAACGTAGGTGTCACGTTTTAGGTCACAGTTCAAACCAATTATCTATTTCTTCTACGTATATGATGTAATTGAACTTCCGTGGTACCTACCCTATGTTTTATGTATTTAGATGCCTCTGTTGATTAACTGTTTCATTTATAACGCTGTTTGGAAATCAAAATATGATTATTGTATAATGACCACAACCTCATGCTGATGAGAGTCGAATAAATTGAGATTATGATAGTTCATCATTGTGTAACGTTAGTATAGTAACGTGATTTATATTGTAAATTATAAGTAACCATATTTTTCTGTAACATTCCCATTAATATTCATTAGCTATTCAATAAATTCAAAATGTCACAAAAAATATTATTCTATCGATCTACTATACTATCACGATATTTGACTTTATCACCGTAGAGAGTGTTTTGAGAATTCGGTCGTTAGCTTTTCATTTTATTCAAATCTGAAGGTCGTCTGTATGTCTGTATGTTTCGAGTTTCTACAACGGTGTCCCACTTCCTGGCTCGTTTCCGCGAGATCGGTTGTTTTGATTGCTCCGTGATCGAGACTAACAAAAACATAGTCGCGGAACGGTATAATCGAGCCGCCGCAATTATCCGGGTCAATCGAATTCGTTTTCGACAGTTTTGATGATAGTCTCCGTCATCTGTATGTTCATTTCCTGTCAATATATCAGATCCATATGTATTACGTATGTGACGTGACAAAAATAATATTTTCAAAATCCATGATTTTAAGAAAGACTGCTGTTGTTTTCGCAATATTTTCATCTCTTCATCAATCCAGTTGAGTAATAGGGTACCTACACTATGTATTTCTTCCATGACGTAAGTTTCATCGTCACCGTTAATCGTAGTCACTGCCTTTGTAATGCCATTGAAAATAAACAATTTTTAGATGTCCGCTAGGATCTTCAATGTCAGTTTTCTATACAACAACATTCTAAGTAACTTTACGAAAATAAAACTCCGGGATTATATTACCATGATCCAATTTTACTACCAAAATCGGTATTCCACTGGTAACAATTATCACTAAATGTTGCCGGAAGAATACACTTCGCCCCCATTATACAAGTAATCGTATAATTTGGTATTTATCTTTCTGAGCTGCTGTTATTTGTTTGTTTATAATTAAAATGCATCATGCTGCATCTACGAACTTTAGTTATATATTTTGGTGAGCACGGCAACTGTGCCACACGAAGTTACGAACTAGCAATGTTACAATGACGTCATCAGGGCGAATAGAACAATCAGAAAGTGACAGTGTAGTGACGAACAAAAAAGTGTCGTTGGCGGTCGAAATGGGGGTCTCGAAGACGAACTCGATACGTTCCCCACAGAAGGTTGCCGTGGATATCAGATCCACGCCTAAGTTACTTCAGCCCAGGGTGAGGAGTATCCACGTGGGATGGGCTCAAGTTGTGGAAGAACTCTCATGGAAACTAAGCACAGTGAGTGTTTGTTCATTGTGATTCTGTGATAAATGTTTCGTCACTAACCTAGTGCATTTAATTATTCATATTGTTGAACTCTAAAATATAAATTTTCGTTTAGATACTAGATTAGACTGCTCATGTTAATTTTATAATATTTGATGTATTTTTTTAAATCTACGCTTTTTTACATGATCTTAAGTTGTTTTAAACTGTTCTGATAAAAATAATTACCTATGTAGTTTCCACCTGTAGAAGGTTTTATTTATGTCTGTGTCAAAGTCGAACCTGTCTGTTATAAAAAATGTGGCTCTTGCTAGTGTTTCTTCTATATCACCCTATTGTATTCCTAGAGTGCACTTTGCGTAAAAGACTACCTCAGAGCTGTAACTAGCCTTTTGTGCGTCTGGTGCGAGTTTTTATTGCTGCGTCCTTTGAAATGCTCTAATGTAGGAATGACCAAAATTTCTACGTCCCCTTAAGACCTGGGAGGCAATTCTCGTTGCCTTTGAATAGCATAATCTTGGTTTTCACTCGATAAAAGTTAGAATTCGAACTTTTTCTCGAATTCATGATTAAGCGGAATATACGAGATTTGCCTCCCTTGCGCCCTGTGCCGCCGCACCGCTGGCGCCACCCTAGTTACGGCACTGAGCTTCCTTACCACATAATAATATATGTATAACGTCCATAAACTACTGTAATGTCACCTTCCGATACATTGACGTATTTATTTAGTTAGTCTGGGCTTGTGAAGTTTGTATAACTAGCTGTTAAAGAGATTTACCGATGTGGTCAGCCCTAGGCTATAGCTTTTCTGGGCTAAACAATTTTGCGCAAGTAGGCTTAAGAGTACCAGACTTTGATCTCATGTATGCTTACTGCTCATTCATCTGATACAATGCTTTATTCGCCTTTCGTATCCAGAGCAAAAAAAAATATTATTAGGCAGATATTATCACAATGGTAATGGTTAGCGTGTTTACATAAACTTTTATCAAAAATCTCATCCGTATGTATAAAGCTTATAAAGTTCCTTCCTGTTTCGTATAATGCAATTACTATAACATCGTGTGACGCTAAAATTGTATGCTATCTGCTAAAATTGTATGGAACACAAGCATAACACGGATTCACGATCCCTGTTTGTGATAACTGCCATGCCAATCTTATACAAAGTCGATTCAGTCATCGCAAACTAAAAGACGACTTACTTTTATTTTACTCTGCAAATTTATAACGTTATGCATGTACGTAAACACATTAGTCAATTAGTAATGAATGTTGTACATTGAATTATTAACTACCCGTGTGTTTCGGTAATTTTAAGTATTCTGTAGGTGAAAGGTCGATGCAATATGAATGATAGCAAAATCACTCAATTTTTGATTAATTTAAATATGTAATATCTTGACGTAATTATCTTCATAATACAAAAGATGCAACAAAACATTTATCTATCTACCTTCTAGAATGAATCAAATAATTGATTGCGTTTGTCAAAATGAGTATACATTTGCATTTAATTATGTGAACTATCAATTAATAACAAAATACCAGATTTATATAATCGATCATTAACTTGAAATAAAAAACCTTTGTGCAATATCGGTTGCAGTTATCTAATAATTTATTATACGACTGCTTGACACTGCTTATGTAACATTACTAGAAAAATATCGGACAGGATACGAGAAAATACCTATTTGTATTTATCAAAGACTTCAAGATGAGACATTGAATGCAGAAATAAAAAAAAACCACAGTAGTGCAATGAAAATGATGAAAATAGAATTGGTGAGATAAGATAAGAATTTCCTTTTTTATTGCCGTGTAAAGATTTTTAGGAGTCATTTCTCGAGAAGACCTAGTACTAGTACGGTACGTATAACAAGGTTAACAAGATTCATAAATATTTAATCGATAAATCAATTTTGGTATCTGCTCTGCCATTTAATTAGCATATATACAGAAATGGTTGACCGAGTACTTCGTCAAATGTCCTAAAATAATATCAAGCTGTCACTTCTATGAAATATAATAAATAAAATAAAGGTGTATATTTATTGATTCCCTCTAAAGTAACATGAGTTCCATGTAACAGTGATTACAGTAACGGTCTGCGTAACGGGAGAGTGTTCCAGTTACACCACGCACTTGCACAACTGTTGTTCCTGGGAAATTATTAACAAAGTCGCGTTTTTGTTTACTTGTCATTTAGGTAGCTTATGTACTACCTTTATTGGATACATATTATTTATTTAACTGGTCTAACCTAGGATATCGGCATTGCTCGGTAACTGGGTTGCATAATTCTGATTCCAGTTGCTCCGTGTCAAATACCGGTATACAACCGCATCTGGTTAGCCTGGAAGCTGACCCCAACATACTTGGGAAAAGGCTAGGCAGAACTTTATTTATTTACCCAGTACGAAATTGATGCTTGTAAGATAAATAAGTATCCCGCTTGAGTACCTTGATACCTAACCTCCGCAGTTTATTCATTGGTCTTTTTACCCGACTGCCAAGGAAGGGTTATGGTTTTCGTGCGTATCTTGTATGTATGTATATTTGTTTGTAAATTTCTTTATTATCTCGTATCTTCCAAACGACTGGATGGATTTCGACAGTTAAGGTTTCGTTATATTCGTCTTAAAAACCCAAGTGTCCTTAGATGGGTGTTTGAAAAAAAAAGGCGGTTTTTGCCCAATTGCAAATTATAAACCGAAAGAAAATTAATGGGTCCCGCCTGCTACTAAACTTAATGCGGGTATTTAACTTAGGCTTTCAGCTCATAACATAGTCTGTTAAATCGAAATAGAGTTTACTTCGTTTATAGTTTATTTTAATTTTGTTTTCTATTCTCAATCTTGTTCCGGTCGTTTTAGTGCATTACTTTTATATATTGTTTTTTGCAGTCGGGTTTTTGATTTTTTAAAATTTTTTTTTTTATACTTTATATTGATGAACATTTGTGCCAAGAGTCACATTTTGATCCGCTGATTCAACTGCAGTCGATGTGATACGGAGGTTGTTGCCTCTGCTCATGTTTTGTCTATAACCATAATCAATTTCAGACTTTTATCAAATAATAATGAAATAATTCAGAATATCAGGTTATTCCAAACGTAAAACGTTAAACAAATGATATCATTGATATGAACAGTGCAAAAAATTATATCCATATGAATAATTAAAAAATCATCAATCATAATTATTATTAAGACTACAATTATCTAATAAGCTAATTTCATCAGTCGCTACCGTCAACATGATTGTTACATATCGCGGAAGTGAAAGACGGTTTGCCAAAGTATTATATTAAATAATAATTTGCATATATTGCTACCATATTTGGGACAGTTAAAATTGACTTATGTATTACTTCGTGTGTTTAGAAATACATAACTAGCTTGTATTGGCGACTCTATTTATGCCGGTTGGCATAATAGAGTATAGTGTAGAGTGTATATACTCTATTATGCCAACCGGCATAAATAGAGTCCCCAATACAAGCTAGTTATGTATTTCTAAACACACGAAGTAATACATAAGTCAATTTTAACTGTCCCAAATATGGTAGCAATATATGCAAATTATTATCTAATAAATACTTTGGCAAACCGTCGTTCACTTCCGCGATATAACTCATTTAGAAACTCCGCAGTACTTCAGTTAAATTGTAAGGTTTAAAGTCCTAACTCATTTATATATTGTATCTATTATACTAAGTATGCTCAATTATTAACAATTGACAATAATATTTTTTGTTATTAACCACTTCTACTAATATCATAAGTACCTACATATTTTCTATGAAAAAGATTTGAGACTGGGTCTCGGTTTTTTGAAAAATGACTTCACAACTGAGTTTTTTTATTATTAGTACTTATTTTCATTAAATGAGAGTAACATACATTAAGTTCATCGAATCCATAGTGAATCACAGCATACGGCGCGCGCACAGCCGCCTGCGCCGCGCCGCTGTAATTGAACGCATAATATGGTCAATCAGTTCAAGTGCATTTGCTTTCGAGGGTCATGGATTAATAAAGCCGCCATATTTTCATTTACACCACACCAAATGTTCTTTGCGGTATGATAACATTCTGTGGGTATGAATGTGAATAACTCAAATGACATAACCGCTTAATTAAAACAAGGAAAAGCTTAATCGCACTTGTATACCTAGTAGTTACCCTACAATCAAGGTCACCCTTCACCTGATTGGTACGACCTGACTTAATAACATTCCTGGCATTCCTCACTGACACACAGATTACAGTTGCACAGTTATCTGATAAATTATGTTTTTTTATTATTTCTTTGGGCGCTCTCTAATATGTAAAACTAGCGGCCCGTCCCGGCTTCGCACAGGTGGTCATTTTCCCCGTTTTTGCAACATTTTTCATTTATGCTCCGCTCCTACTGGTCATAGCGTGATGTTATATAGCCTATAACCTTCCTCGATAAATGGACTATCCAACACAAAAAATATTTTTCAATTCCAACCATAGTTCATGAGATTAGCGCGTTCAAACAAACAAACTCTTCAGCTTTATCATTCTAGTATAGCTAACGCACAGACTACTAAAAAGCAAAATACCAATCAAAATTTTAAATTCTAGCAAGCTATAAGGCTTACGATGCACCTAGAGTAGGTACAACATATTTAACCAATAATGGACTTTAAAATGCCTTGACTTTTCACGCGAAAGTAATATTTATAAATAACGATACTGACATTTAAAAACTGGCTTTTATTGGAGGGATAACCAAGTTTATATACCGTGACAAATGCCATCTATGATTCTATGTAGGTACGTCTTATTGCCCATGAAATAATAGGTTCTTATTTGACAACTCATGCAACACTATGCAAGAAAATTATAATCTACGTACGTAAACCAGACTACCTATAGTTTAAATAAAGAAAAAAGACTTGTAAGTTGATTTACTTTGTAAATTATAGATTCACCTAGTACATAAGAAACAACAAGTTAAAATAATTCTAATTAGAAATGTAAACTGAAACTAAGAAGATACCTAAAATCTACACGTAGACGTAGAGTCTGCTCAAAAAGAATCTTTACAAATAGCTATCTATTTATTATTGCATTCTTGCTTGATTTTAGTTTTTTCATAAATAATACTGTTAGCAATATCTACTTTTTTTCATGCTTTTGCCATTTGACAGGAAAAGTTACAGACTACGTAAATCGAGTGGTAGCAATGACGTTCAATTTTTTAATTCGATAATGTAAAATGATTATGAATAATCATAAAATAATGTCATTACTAATATTCACCGCAAATATTTAAAAAATTACATTATTATTATTTAGGTTATGAGTATTGTTTATTCTATCTAACGTCACAGCTTAGAATAAACACGTATTAAAAGATTTTCATGATTACCTACTGGAATAATTACGTACACAATTTATGTCATAATCATTTAGTTTAATATGAAATTTTAGCCTTTATCTTACACCAGAACTGAATGTCACGTTCGTCTGATCGCTTCGCCATACGACATAACACACTAAATAAATATTCCCACTAGCACGAAGCACGTGCTCAAAATCATGTCCGACCCATACACAAAACAAAGGAAATCCACAGATGTTTCGGAGAAACAAGATAAAAAAAAGAAAACAATAAACCTCTGCTTGAATATTTCAGATCAATAGCGTTGAACACAAAACGTGTAGAGCGTGTAGAGACCCTTAGAACTACGAAGATGTTGGCAGGTGGTGGTGGCCTACAAACACGAGTAGAGAGCGTGTAGGTATATACACACACATAGATGGGTGTCCATACAACGTGCTTGGTATAGTGATGCCTGGCGTACGTAACTGCACGCCGCCCTTTATTACCGTTGTACTGCCACCAACAGGAACAATGCTCTACTTCATAAAAATATATCTTTCTGAAAAAACATCTTTCTGAAACATACTTTTCTACTCAGAGTATGATTTCTCTGTTAGGTACTGTTTTCGGGGCTGTATACCAAGAAAGTTAAACAGCAGCGCTTATAGTGAGCATTCTTTGTCGATTATACTTATATATCACTCTTATCTATCTTTATCTCATTTGTTAGTCTGTATGTAACAAAAAAAACGATGAATTCTCAGAAGTTTTATACCATAAACTGCTTATGTAAGGCATCAGAGCTATAAGAATTTCTACAAATACCATACCTAATTTGTTTTTCGCAATCGCCACAAGCAAAACCGGAGCTAAAAGTTATTCTAAAATAGATAAACTTACTACCTATTTTATATGTATAAAATTATTGCCTTCGTAAAATGTGAGATTTCGTCAGTAGTGTTTCAAAACCGACGAAATACATTATTACTTTTTGTAAACAATTTAATCGCAGTTCCCAATAGTTTAGAGACATTTCCTTATAGCATCTCTTCATCATCTTTATAAATAACACGTTTTATATTTAATTTCACGTAAGTTCGTCTCACTGAAATTTACAACTTTGCATCTATTTTCTGTGTAACATTAATATATTAATAAAATAAATCAAACTTTAAAAGAGTCCACAGCATAGTTGACGAGTTTTAACAGCTAGTCGCCGATGTCCCTTTTATCGCCGTATAAATAAAGTAGAGCATCTACCGTGCCAGTTTCACTGCACAAAAGTGGAGGCAACAACTTTTTTTTACGGTCCCAACGTATTCCCGCGGCCCCTTCTCATCCCGGCCCAGTGCCATCAGTTCCTTATTCTTACACACATTTAACAGACACAGGCACCATGTGCTCGGGTTAGACTTTCAACAAACTGATTACGCTTAAAACTATTTTTGGAAATACTTTACATTGGACATCATAATAAGTGATTCAGTGAAACGTGTGTTTATTTTTTGTGATAACAGGTTGATCGTAAAGAATGGATACATTAAACGTTGTGCTCAAAACTGGATATAAAATTGTTAAAGATTTTTCAGAACAACATAAACTCGTAAGTTATTTTGCTGCAAAACATTTATCGTAAAAAGATTAACACAGTAAGTTAGCCAATCTCATTAAACTCTTCACTTGTTTCTATGTTGTATTGTATCTCAATCTTGAGTAACTTCAAGCTTATTATTTGTGACTTCACACAAAAGTTTACACGTTTTATATGTCTATTGTACCAGTAAGTATATTACACACATTTATGTGAAGAAAATCATACTGGTTTTGCTAAATATTACTTTACTCGTAGATAACATCTTATTATGTTTATTTCTTAAAAAACTGCACAGATTTACCTATCGGATTATTGGCTTATAACCTTACGTAGGTTGGTAGATGTTGATTATATACTGTTACATATGGTTTTTCAAAAAACTAAAAAAATACTTATCTACTAACTTTCGGCTAGGGCAGGGAGTGCGAACCTTTACATACGTTGGTACCAACGTGCCATTTTTCTAAAGAAATGTTTAATGAGGTCATACTTAGACGTGCCATCAAATAATTTTGAATTAGGGATCATTCGCGTTTGCTCGTCATATAATACCTACGTCACACTTTTTTTCGTAGTGCATCATGAATTTTGTGATCAGTGACGTGCCCAAAATATTGTGTAGCGTGCCATTGGTTCTCCATCCCTGGGCTGGGGGGTACATGGAGTGATAATTTGTTGCATATAGGACCAACTATCACACCTAACAGAATACGTCGAATTCAAGTTCGCCTTATAATATAGGTATAAGCAAAGCTAACCTTTTAACCGAGACAAATCCTTGCTTAAATTCTTTTTCGTATATTTAGTCATGTTAAGTAATGGACCTTTGCCCCGTAACGTTCAAAGTTTTAAGAACGCTAGAAGAACGTCAACGTCATCTTTCATTACGTAACTGACGTAATCAACTACAAAAATGCCAGAAAGTAATCCGTCTGAAAGTAACATACCATAACATTAAATCTAAAACAAATCGCACAGAAATTTAACAACACGAACGAAACAATCGCTTAATTACTTAATTTATAAGTTTATTGAATTTTAGTGCGTTTTATGGGGTTTTCTCAGGTAGGTACTTGCAGTTATTAGCCATTGTCAACAAATTAATTTTAACATCTAGTTATTTAGTAAAGTATTATATAGGCTGGCTATTTATATGTACTGTGTTTAAAACGTTGATTACCTCTGTCATTGTAAGTTCATTTTATGTTCAACCTAGAAGCCTAATAGACTCTTATTTATTTAGAAAGCACACAACCAAAGACATTCAATAATATTTAATATATTTGCACACAACACAACCAGTACCTGGTCTATTTATTTGTATTTACAGTATTACTAACAGTAGTTAGGAATTTGATGGTTCACGAGTTTTTATTAAAACATATTGAAAATATGAATAATATGCAAGAAAATGGTGTGTCTTGCGGCCGAAACCAATAACCTATCTATCGACGGCTTGCCCTACAAGAGATAGAAATTTGACATGACTTCTATGGAGCTTATGTCAAATTTCTCTCTCTAGTAGGGCAAACCGCCGATAGTTATATAGGTAATTGATTTGATTGATTGAAAGATATCAAACGAACCTAAATTGATGCCTACCTGCTTGAATTTAATTCTTTCCACCTTGACCCAGGGGCTTATTCCCGATAGTTTTGAATTCGAGTTCTTCGATTTTGTCGATTTCAAGAGTACTTTTACACTAATCAATCTCGATTGATTCAGGACTCGAAGCTGTCGAGAGATACCCCCTGGTATATTCCACTCAGATGCACTTTTTAAGGTAGACCATGTCTATAGGTATAAGGTTTTATAACTATGTTGTAATACCTATATCAATTAATTATTCCGTGTTTCTGTCAACTACAGACAAATTCCTTTTTTTAACTAGTATTCAAACTTTTAGTTTACATTATAAACTTTACATTGTATTTATAATTAACAGATGGAGACGTCGGGTGGGTCGGAGAGTTCAGGCGGAGAAGACGCGGAGGCGCGGCGGTCGCGGCGCGGACACGTGCTGGCCGAGCTGATGCAGACCGAGAGGGTCTACGTGCAGGAACTCGGCTCTATACTCAATGTGAGTACTTGATTCCTCCTAATATAACTGCAACAGGACTGCTAAAATGCGACGCAATATTTAAAGGACAAAATATGGAACATGAACATACATAATTTACAAGAAGTAACTAATTTACTCACGAAATTAAATTATGTAGAACTAACTTGCATATGGAATTCCCCTACAGCTGATAAATCACTTCCAAGTGTTCGACATTTTTTTCATCGCAGGATAAAGGATGTAACTAATTTTATTGAAACGGATGCACACACTTTTTGTCTCATGACGTCATGTGCTAAAATGTCTATATATAAAAACAAGACCGTTAGCCTGTCGAACGAACTCTCTTAAATATTCATACATAGTGTCAGAATTGGAATACGAAGCGAAAGCAAACACGCCTTTCTCTGGTGCCAGGACCACGTAACTTAACAGTGTTGATAGCTCTGCCCAGTATGGCCATGTTACGATATGACACACACCTTAAGAACTATAGCTGTCACAGAAGGCAAAATTAATCACGTTATGGGTACGTGTGGGGCATGTCATCAAGTAACGAAAGTAACATAAATGCATCAAAATAATAAGTGACTATCCAATATAGAAAACCACGTAATAGATAACTTCCTGTTAGTAGTTATCATCGTAAGTAACATAATAATAGGGCCAACGATACGAATGTTATTTAGACCACATCATAGTTCTGTCACGGAAGATTAGTTCCAATAAAACACATGCATACCTCCATGCCATCGCTGCGCTCTGAAAAACAAATGTGCCACTACCTTGTATGTAGTGCGTGTGCTAAATGTTTGTGTCCCTCCCGCCAGTGCTCATGGACGATGGCTCAGTACATCTATCTAGTGCACTGGATGCACCGCACGCAACCGACTGCGTCAGCCCCTCGAGCGGAACGCAATGCATGCTACTCATTCGCCAACTGCACGCCAGTGCAGACTCTCGGTCGCTTGTTACACTTCACCACTCTCTGCACCATGAAATATGGAAAATACGACCTCCATAAATCTTCCGCGAATCTCAGTGTCGGCACATCCTACTCGTGGTATTACAAAAAAAACGATAACCCCACCACACGAAAAAAGAAACGACTGACTAGAGCCGCATCTGACTCAACACTCTTCAGTGACTACGTAAACCAAATATCCTTGTTCGAAAGAGGGAAGCTCCGTAACAAAAAGTGCAAAAAGTCAGTGAGTGATGTGGGAAAAAGTAGTCGTGTCAAATATGATCCGCGGAATATTAAACCAGTGCGTATGGAACCGTTCACTGGAAACTTCTTTTACGGTAAAACACTACCCGGTTACGAGTATACGCAAAAAAGTGAAGAGAAAATAACTTACTTGCCGGATTCCGACGCGGTCACTGCCTCTGAGGACACCACCGGTGAATCTCTCACTACAACTGCGCCAACAGTACTCGATGTTCCAGAATTGGTGAAGAATCCTCTGTACGGGTGTCTAGATGTTGATCTATCAACACCTGAATATTTGTCTAGCTCAGTAGCTTCCAAAGATTCCCAGCTAAAATCATCTAGCTGTACTGAGCTAAGAAACACAATGGGTAGTAGTAAAGATTCTGGGGATCTTCTAACAAGTATCCTAAAAGATTATAAAAGAATAATGAAAGAATGGAATCATACTATAAAAGATCATTGTTCATCAATCTCTCATTGCACAAGTGGTAAAAGAGCTTCAACAATGTGTAGAAAAAGTAACACCGACAGTTATGTACGAAGCTTACACTCTACCTTGTCTTGTCGGAAACCAAACAAATGTCTCAAATCTCCAAGTAATAATCATTACAGTTATGCATACGCGTCACGGAATTGCAATAAACATCAGAGCAACGTCCACGATAAAAGGAAAACACAAAGCTTGAATCGCAACCAAACATTTAGTAATTGGACGTCGACACTACAGAACTTAAAGAAAAAGACAAAGTTTTGGAAGATTCATCACAGTTTGACCCCTTCCGAATGTAAATGCTTGGAAGCTATCTATGAAGACTATGATAGACGCTTGCAGGACTGGTGTGATACTATTAGCCATTGTTCATCAATTCTTAACCCGGTATACTCGTTTTACGATTTAAAATAGTGTTACGACTCCATATTTTGCTGCTAAACCATAATCTTATTATTATATTTTCTTTCAGGGTTACAAAGAAGAAATTGAAAAGCCAGAGAACCAGCACCTGCTGCCTGCAGCGCTAGTCGGACAGGCCGACGTGTTGTTCGGCAACTTACACGAATTATTCACATTCCACCAGGACGTGTTCCTAAAAGACTTAGAAAAATCTATTTCTGCGACAGAACTCGTTGCCCTGTGTTTTGTTGAAAAGGTAAGTTTATTTATCTTTGTTTACAATCACGTGTTTTCATCGTAAGATAGAATAATATTCCGTTGGTACACAAAATTGTAAGACCTTCATTGTACCGGTTTCCTGTGTTGCCAAATAGCGGTCTATTTCAAGGAACCTACGTTCGCTTCCTTCAACCTTCCCGCTTCCACTTCTGATTGCCCTTTCACACATACCAATGAAATTTTACTCATATGATCTTTAAAATAAACTTAACCTGTGTGCAACATTGGCGTCGATTCTGTAGCACATTTTGACAGTGCTAAACTAGACTAAACGCAACTGTCACTTTCTTTTTCTATTGAAACGGAAAGAGACTAACACCCTTAGTTTAGTCCTGTCAAACTGCACAACAGAATCGACACCATTATCAAAAAAAATCTAAAGTTCTAAGTCTTAAACAACTTTGCTGTGCAAATATGACAAACTGTAGTGAAAAAAACTCGTCATTATAGGTATAGGTACTGCACGTAGGTAGGAAGGTTAGTAACCTGTTATTCATCATGTTCAAACTTACCTATTACTGGAATACAGTGTATGTGGTTTAAAACAAAGTACTTAATATGGATATCTATTTCGATATCTGCTCATGCGTGCGGCGGAATAGCCGCCGGCACGTAACTTGGCAAGGTTTTGGCGTAGTGAGAATAAGTTTACGCATGTACACTTATTGCAACAAAAAATTGTCACTTTTATTGCTTGTCATTATTCTATGGTTATTGCTATAATTTATTTTTAAACATGTCTGTTTAGAAGAAAGAAAGAAAGCAGAGGAATTCTCTTCTCTACTCTTATCAAGTTACGTGACGGCGAGTATACCAAATATTATATTTGTACATCTCTTCAAAACTTTTTTTTTATTATCATCAGAGGGACACGTTCTTCCGGCTATACAGCTACTACTGCCAGAACATCCCGCGGTCGGAGAGGCTGCGCGAGACGCTGGTGGATACGCACCTGTTCCTACAGGCCTGTCAACTACGCCTTGGCCACAAGCTACCGCTCGCCGCCTACCTGCTTAAGCCGGTGCAGCGGATCACTAAGTACCAGCTGCTGCTCAAGGTTATTATCTCACATGTTTTTACTCCTACAAAACTCCCAAAAAAGCAGTTAATTGCTGTAGTTGACACTCTAGACATATACTCACAGGTGACTGAATAGTCAGTTGGCATGCACCAGTGACGCTGTTGCTGGCAAGCTAATAATATAATTGGTTGTTTATCCCACTGTTAATCGAGCTTATTCTTTGTTTGAAGTTGTTGCAGACATAATAACATTTTAAATCACTACTACATGTTTTTAGAGAGTCGTTGTGAAAGCGGACCTAAGGGTCATACTAGAAAAGTTTAGACACTTGTTGGAACCGTGTCTAATGTCAAACTCCATACATAATAGTAGATTGTATCATAGGGGAGCAAAATAATATTTTTACGGCGAAGGCGCTTTTTTGAATCCAGAGCGAAATGAGGGATTCTAGAGTAGAATCCTGAACGTAGCGAGGGATTCAAAGTACGTCGCCTAAGCCAAAAATATACATATTTTGCGCCCGAGTGATACTCTCTACTTTTCATCACCCACTGTGAGAAAATAAAAGGCGCCTCATATTTTATTGTAATATTATTATTTAATAAAACATAGAGTAACAACTAAATTGAAATTAAATAGTGCCTATCTAATAATAAAACAACTAAACACTTATATTTACATTTGAGACATTTTCGCAATTATAAAAAAATATTGTTACAGTTTTATTAGGAACTAGCTGTGTCTAGCTGTGTGGGCTCCGCCCGCGTAAGAAGTTTTATTCCAGTAATAAATATAGCCTATGTTACTCAGTGATAATGTAGCTTTCTAACGGCAAAAGAATTTTTTAAATGGTCCAGTAGTTTTTAAATTTATTCGTTACATACAAAAATACAAATCTTTCCTCTTTATAATATTAGTATAGATAGAGATTGTTGTAGATTTTATATTCTGCGTGTTGGCGCGACTATGGGCCGTCATACCAGCCAGTCTTTATTCAAACGATATTTGCGTTCGATTTCTTTGGCGCTGAACACAGATGTTCCAAATTCAAAAAGTGTGCGGCAAAGATAATTGCGGCGCACATATAAAGAGGATTAAAAACTCATTACTGCCCGCTAAAATTTTCTTATAGAAAAAACCACCTTAGGGTGCACTTAAAGGCGAACCAAGTCGTCCTTTTCGAATAGATGGGATGAAAAAAAGATTTTCAAGTCCTGTTTAGTCTAAACAATTGTTAAACACAATTTTGTGGTATGGATGTTATTGAAAAACGGTTTTTTTTTGCACGCTGCAGTTCTAATTCGAGGGTAAAAGGTTCAGATTGAAAGGGTTTAAAATTTAACTGCAAATTTTTACCTCTCCGTTTCAATACCGACTATTAATATTTTATTTGCAGGATCTACTTCGGTACGGCGAGTGCGGTTCAATGACGACGGGGCTTCAATCAGCGCTGGACTGCATGCTCGTCGTACTCAAGTGCGTCAATGACTCGATGCACCAGATCGCCATCACCGGCGTCCCCGTAAGTATTGATAGTATAATTTATTTCGAAGAATAAAAGTACCTCAAATGCTAAACCAGGTCATATTTTACCTTTGTAAAAATACGATTCAAATTTGCTCAGCCGTTATGACGTGGTTGAGTAACAAATATGTATATTAACATTATAAAACTGAAGAGTTTTTTTGTTTGTTTGAACCCGCTAATCTCAGGAAGTAATGGTTGGAATTGAAAAAATATTTTTGTGTTGGATAGTCCATTTATCGAGGAAGGTTATAGGCTATATAACATCACGCTACGACCAATAGGAGCGGAACATAAATGAAAAATGTTGCAAAAACGGGAAAAATGTCCACCCGTGCGAAGCCGGGACGGGCCGCTAGTATCCCATAATCACATTTCCTGAATCACTGCAACTAAATTGTTGAATAAGTCATGTCCTACAATTTATTGAAACGCGTAAATACAATAGTTAGACGAATAAAAAAAAATTACTTTCCAAATATTGCAAACATTATCTAAGATGTAACTTGTATAACTGAGACAGCATGAAGGTTATCAGATCGTAGCCGTTAACCGTCGTATTTCTCTGCCAAAAAAGTGGTAGAAATCGTCAAGGACGAATCGAATTAGAAAATTTAAGAGCTCCGTGTCAATAGCAATTTTAGATATCTCCTTTGAATATTAACGACTGATCTTGATTACATTATTATGGAACGTCGAGAAACTAAGGTGGAGCGTAAAATTATATTGTGGATATCATCGCATCTT
Organism: Amphipyra berbera; assembly: GCA_910594945.2. Taxonomy (NCBI): domain Eukaryota; kingdom Metazoa; phylum Arthropoda; class Insecta; order Lepidoptera; family Noctuidae; genus Amphipyra; species Amphipyra berbera. Next base: position 6,554,475 of record OU343122.1, on the reverse strand, counting down.
TAGCATTATCTTTTCACACGCCACAACATCGTTTTTACGTTATTTTGATTATGAATTAAATACTTGTAACCTTGTAAGAATATCCACTTTTTTCATGTCAAAGATAATTTAGTTAATACCCTCACAGGGGCGGCCTTAGCCATTGCGAGGCTCCGGGCGGGTAGATCTTTGCGAGGCCCTTGTCTTTGTGGAATTAGTTTTTATGATGATGCTTGACGAGAAATGCAATGTTCCGTAAAGCGCGGCGTAAGGTGCGAAATACAAACATTAGTATTATTACTACCTAATATTTTTCTACTTGGGTTGTTGCGCGAGGTCACGAGGCCCCTGCAAGAGCGAGGCCCTGGGCGTTAGCCCCGCTCGCCACCCCCAAAGGCCTTCCCTGTACCCTCATATTATAAGGCTTATATTAGCGTGCCAAGTAATTATGATTACAAGATAGGTACAGTTAGTCAGGCGTGTCATTATAGACCAGAAGATTGGCTCATTAATGTATGCATGTTTGCACTACGGCATGCAATACGGTTATAACTCTATTGCCTATCAATTTTCCTGCCACTTTCATAAGATTGATGGGTTTACTGAATGGTAGCCCTCGTTTAAAGTAGTCTCTAATTACTTTTCAATGTTCGCTACTTAACTGAATATGAATCAAATATTTAAACTTAGAGGTAATGAACTGACGACTTGACGACACGTCTGGTGCAGTGGCTGAGCGATCAGCTTCTGCGCTACGGGTCGTGGGTTCGATTCCCGCACGGAACAAATATTTGTATGGCCTACAGATAGTTGTTCCGGGTCTGGATGTTTGTGCTTGTGAAGATTTGTGTCTGTAAACGCACCCACGATAAAGGAGAGATCCTAGTGTGTGGCAGTTTTAAAAAAAAATGAACTTGTATATTTTTCTAATCAATTCTGCGTTATTCACGACTTCTCATATGGATGAGTGGATTAAGCCTTTGAAGTATTCCAAAGAGCTCGTAATCAAGAAAACGATAACTAACAAATCCTGTTGAGGCAATAATTATTGTACTCTTGTGTCGACTTTACCTTTGATGCTAATTCCTATAAAGCCAAATATGTACGCCAACAATCAAGCGCGATCTACTGCTGCATCACTCCCAAGAGGACGGAATAACTCAGCAGAACTCGTCTTACCCAAACTTTCACTTCTAAATCCTACTTTCGCTCGTTCACCAGTTGACGCGGCCATTACAGTCCCACAAATATTTCTATCAACTCTCAATAATATAATTTCCATATCACCCAGCTGGACATAAGTCAGCAAGGCGAGCTGTTGATGCAGGGTTCGTTCCTCGTGGTCTCGGAGAACAAGCGGGATCTACGGCTTCGGATACGTCCGCGACGGCGTCATATCTTCCTGTACGAAAAGGCGATGCTGTTCTGCAAGCCAGCTACCAAGAACAGTCATAACAAAGCCACCTACCACTTCAAACATGACTTACAGGTAAGATTAATACTTGTTCAAAGCAGAATATATTTCAGGATATCCTAAAATAGTGTTAAACCTTCTAAAATATTGCTGTTAGTCGTTATACTAAAAATGAATGAGCAAAAATGGTTATTATACCGCTCATCATACCAAACGACATGTTGACGATTGGTTTGTAGTCCTGGAGGTCAATTATCCTATCAAAATTGTACGAAATCTGTCAATTGTTTGATTTGGGTGTGGTTTTTTTTGCAATTTGTCCAACAATTTTGATAGTAGAATTAGCCCCCAGCTGTCACATAACGTAGATTATTTAAGTGATATAAGTTGTAACATGGCTACTATGGCCTAGAAATGATTCTAGGAGGGTTTTCTAATACGGTTTTGGTTACAAGGGGGGAGATGGTATGATCTAGAAAATTCAGCATGCTTTTGTTGGGCTCATGTTGCAATAACAACAGTGTCAACAATTTCAACGTTATCCCCCACACAGATGTCACAAATCGGTCTGACGGAGTCTGTGAAGGGCGACGTGCGCAAGTTCGAGGTGTGGCGGCAAGGGCGCGCCGAGGTGCACACGCTCACGGCCGCCAGCGCCGACGTCAAGCGCGCCTGGGTCGAGCGCGTCAAGCGGGTGCTGCTCGACCAGCTCAACGAGCTCAAGGGCGAGCGCGTCAGGCAGTACAGCGCGCAGCACAGGTACGACCACACTAGACAATACTCTATATCAAAAATGAAAAAAATGAACACCTAGTTTAACAAGGCCAATGAGTTTAAGACCGAAGCTGCAGCTCATCATCATATTGAAATGTGCGCTGTCCGGTTTGTGCATACAAGGTGTAAAAAGACCCTTCACAAAGCCGTCAACCATGCATTCAGTACATCAAACTAAGTAACCCTACGCAAAAATTGTCGCTGGGAAACTACTTTTATTTTGGGGTGAAATAATTCGTTTTACTGTAAAGCTAAATGTGACGCACTCAAAACACTGTGCTGATAGATGCAATGAGTAGTAAACGGGTAATGGAAGTATTTCAAGTACATTTGCAACCTTCAAAACTAGTATTTAAAAAAAAAAGTTGTGATAAAGTTGGAATTTTGACCTCCAATATCTCTGTAACTAGAAGGTTTCCAGGCATAGTCCAGAACAAAAAAAATATCGCAATGACGCGGAGAATAAGTGCCTTTCGGCTTCGTTAAGAGTCTGTTTACACCGTTTATATCTGACTATGACTGTATTTTTGGTTAGTAGCGGAAGATACTGCATGCAGTTTAAGTGGAAGTTAGAGGTGGTGCACGTTTCTCCGCATTCTGTTCACTGTGTCAGCCAGCGGCCGAGCCATAACTATGGGCCACCAGCTTTTTTCCAGCTTTCCCGCAAAAATTGCAATTGCGATTGCAGCATAAAATCTTGTGTCCCGATTACACAACATTATATGATTGCCTTATTAAAGTACCTCAATTCCACAGAACACTAATCCAAACGAGTTCATGGGAGCTGGGCCCGCCCAGCAGCGTGCCGCACAAGCCCCCGGCGCTGGCGCCCAACCCGACGCGCACGGCGTCCTGCGACACGCACGACGAGCCGTGCTGGTCCACCGACCCCTCCGACGACGACGACGACGAACCCGAACACCCGCCGGTACGTACCACACTACCAGCTGTACAGAACAACGTGTAATAACTAATGTAAAGGCTCATTTACACGGAGCTAGTTTCTTGAAGCAAGTCTCATGCTATCTTAGTCTTTCTCTCCGACAAAAACAGAGATAGCATGAGACATGCTTCAAGAAACTTGCTCCGTGTAAATGAGCCTTTAGGCTCGTATTAATAAACAACTCTCATTTCAGTGCTCATGTTTTGATATTACTTAAGATACATTTTCAAATGATGTTAATATTTTGACAGCTTCGCTTGCGATTCTGCTCTTAGGCCGCCATTTTGACTTTTGAGAGGGGTTTATTAATACGGGCCAAATGGCCAAATACTCAAACGCTATTCAATTTTAGGTTGCCGTTAAATCTCGTGCTGTCACTGTCACTTTGCCTTAAAATTTTAGCGACAGCACTAGACTTACAGCAAGTTAAAATTGAGTAGCGTTTGAATATTTAGCCATAAGAATGTAGGTGGCCGGAGGTTGATTGACTAAGGTTGCTGGTTTTAGCAAAAATTATAAGCTCTGAAGCAGCGTATATATCGCAGTGCCTACGGTCGGTACGCCGTTGTATGGAACTGCTCACACATTTTCAAAATGCTACGCCGCACGTCACATGCGCTATTCTCGCGTAAACGCAACCTAATTGAAGGTTGTAAGAGGTTTCGTTGCCAGAAAAGTCTTTTTACAAAAAGTACTTAGTCAATCAATATTTCGATTGAAAGAATCAAGTTGTTGAAGTTGTAATCACAATTAATATTATTACCAAAATAAATATTATTATAACAGGAATTAATTAATTTGTAATAGAAGGATTGTGACCTAGTTTGGGAAGCTTATGACGTAATCTTTTGTAATTGAGTAATTTGTAACTGTCAATTTAATTAACCTATGTTCACAGTAAATGTCAGTTATGTCCTCTCAGATAACTACTAACATAGGACTGTAGTGTAATGCTTACTATCGGGGTAGCTTTACTAAACCGTGGGTCTCTAAAATTAATGCCAACTAATTTTGGGTTTGCAGTGTTGAGTGAAGTGAAACCCACTCGTTATGTAAGTGTAAAGTGTATTTTTAAAGGAATGCGGGCTGAATAGTCACGGGTAGCGCATGACAACGCTGGCAACCCCACGCACATGATGCTTCCCGATAACATTACAATCTAAATTATGGATACGGGATAAAAATATTGGTCAAACGGTGGTAGAAAATGCGCATCGTCAGAGAATTTGCAGTATCTGCTTAATTAGATCTAGTCGTGTAAATGGTGTAAATACTACAAATTCTCGTTAAACGATAAAAAAATCATAACGTCCTGCCCTAGTCCAATAGGTTTCACGCCCTCACAGCATAAAAGTTAAGTTAGCAATCATCGCTTTTAGTTCCTTTTAAATGATTTAGCGACACTAGCACTGAAAACTTATGAATTTAGTTACTGCACGGTCCACGTGGCACCTCATCAGTTACCAACCACTTAACCCAAAGAGGTGTAAACCCAGTGTTAATACCAGGCCGTATAACGGCCGTTGTCGGGCGATGTGTTAACGCAATGGCCGCCATGCTCTATGTTGTATTGTTCAACAGGTGACGGAGGCCGTCGGTCTCAACGGTACCATACACAGAATGGTACAGTTCTTTTCAGTGGCGGGTTCCGCACAAGCCACATCCACGTTTTACGTGTCACAGTACTGAATATTATAAATGTTTGCAAGCGTACAGCCAGTAGAGGCTTTGTACATAATGAAAAAGAGACTGAGTTTATATCCAAAGCTTAAAGTATCTAACCAAAGAGAACGTGGATATTTCGGTTGTATTCGCTGAACATTAACTATCGTGTAAGTCATGTTTTGTTTGTTATGTCACTCATTGTCAGTGTGCTTATTGGTTTTTATGTTAAAATATGCGCTTGCTTCGATTAAATGTCGATAAATATTATTATTTTTATCTTTGTATTACAATATCATGATACATTTAGCGGACACACTGTATATTATGTAATACATACATATATCTTCCTTATTATATGTTACGTAAATATATTTTAGAGCATAAATATTTCGCTTGATTAAAATTACGCAATTGTGTGCACTATCTAGAGCTACAAAATGAGTTAGTGCATACATTGTCCGTATTAATATCAAAGCGAATCTTTGAATACGAGTACCTACCTATAGCATCCTTAGTTCTTATTCAAAATTGATGTCAGTTTATATAATAACACGACACGAGCGAGGACAAGAAGATATGTAGCGTGATTGGACACAGCTGAGCACGGCATCACAGCTTGTATCATTCACTGACCACTGCTTTGGACGTGCAATCTAATAGCTTATACAGTACTGTTTTATTTACTTCAGTGTGACACGATTTCTGTTACTATTTTATACAAGATTATCCGAAGATTGATGGTTCATATTATGAGCGTTTGCAATTTATATTAATAACAAGTAACAATTTATTTTAAATCTAGATCAAATCAACATGAATATGGGCCACCTCGTACACCGCTTTAGAGAACGGCCGGCGGTAAGCAAATATTACAATATTCATCATGTATGTCAAACATTGGTGTTCACAGTTAGTTGTTATTCATGCAAAGACTGGCATCTCATCAGCTTGAAATAATCTTAAGATATCTATGTACCTCAGTACGTGGGTACACGCCATACCTAAGTAGGTACCCATTAATTTTACCAAAAGTCAAAGTATTCAAGGCTCGTAGAATAAACGCTATATTCTGCCTAGCCTTATGCCAACTATGTTGGGGTCAGCTTCCAGTCTAACTAGATGCGGCTGAATACCAGTGCTTTACACGGAGCGACTGCCATCAGACCTCCGCAACCGCGTTACTGGGCAATGCCGATATCCTAAGGCTAGACCGGTTGTCAGACTTTCAGGCTTCTGTCTACCCGTAACGACTGTCTTAGGTATTCATATGACATCCGGGACCGACAGTTTAACGTGCTCTCCGAGGCACGGAGGGGTCTCGATGTGTAACGAATGGTCACGCATCCACGGACAGACCACGGCAAGCGCAACTTAACCTTGCAAATCATATGATCCGCGCGGTTGGTAATTAGCCACGAGCCCCTCACGTAGAATAAACGCTAAATTCTACTATAAAGGCTGATTTATACGAGGATAGTTTCTTGAAGCAAGACTCGTTCTGCCTTTGTCTTTCTCTACGAGAAAAACAGAGATAGCATGAGACTTGCTTCAAGAAACTTGCTCCGTGTAAATGAGCCTTTACTTAACGATATTAAACGTTACCATGTTAGTCTTTTTTTTTTTTAAACACGATCTAGTCCGTCTGTGTTTTCATTAGCCACGAATGACGCACCGATCTAGATTTATGTATACCATCAATTTATTACAAGCTACATCATTATTTCTTAAGCTCATAATATGATAGTCAATTTTCTGATGATTAGCACTCGAATCAACTGGACTTATGGACGTGAATCTATTGATATTTATAACTATTACTGGAGTGTTTAGTTTAGTGTGACTATGCCTTATTTGGAAACTGTCTATAAAATATATATTATGTAATTAATATCCGTTTAATGTATAAACTATATCTATCTTCTAAAAGTATTTAATATAACTGTCATCTTTGTCGTACACAGCGAACTACAATAACTGTCTACTTAACATACTACCTATTCAGTGTTATTGTTCTAACAAATTGCTTTACTTAACATGCATGGTCTGGTCAAACGCCATACTAATAGATGGAAATACAAAAAGGAAACTGAAACTGTTTGTATTACTTTAAGTTTAAAATGCATGTTTGTGTTCTGCGGGCAAAGTCAAATTACTGTCAAATATCTAACTCATTTATTTATCAAGACTATAGTCAACCTGGACATGAGATTTTATACTGGCCAATTACAAATTGGTACGTTAAGTACAATCAACAGCAAAACTCGTTGACTATTTTGGAATTTCAATATTGATTACTTATCTCGGGAGTTAATTACTTGCCTACATTACTGTTATATTATTATTTGAAGATTTCACGCCTCTATTGTTATTTGTTGACAAAAATAATAATTTGCAAGTTTTTATTCATCAACAATTTTGAAACTTTGAACAATCTTCACTTACTTTTGATGCTGACTGTACATAGGTATAATTCTTAAATTCTTAAAAGATTTGTTCCTCACATATGCTTTCAGTAATCAGATAAAAATCTTGTATAGTCTGTTGAAATAAGAGTGGCTAATTCTTGTATAGTCTGTTTAAATAGGATTGGTTTAAGTTTTTTGTGACTAGATATTTGACTTGAATATGACTGACGCTCTGTGTTTGACCAGTGGTGAAGGAATGCATGTTGATCGATGTACAGGATGAATGGTGTGTTTATTTACTACATTACGATCGCTACAAAGTCATTATACTTATTGCTAGAGTCACAGTACACAACACACTTTTATCTTGACCCAAATAGTCGAGGCAATAAGTTTGAACAACATGTGGCAGAGAGAAACTAACTGTAATGGACTCTATGAAAAGAGTGCTTTCAATTTTGCGATTGTTGTAGCAAGACAGAATCCCAATAAAATGATCGCTGCTCCATATTTCCATAGCTGGTCTAAAATAAAATGAAACGATACTTTCATGCGCTCATGCCACTTCATCGATAAGTGGTATGACCGTATAAAGAGTTCCCCTCGATGACGTTGCGCTGATGTTGCAACAATCACTCAAATTGAAAGATTCAAGTCAAAGTAAACCAATTTAAACAATACCACATTATATCAACCAGTACTTATCAAGCTAGTAAGTGTTGAGTATGTATGTCGGTAATGACATGAGTGTTGCGTGTGTCAGGCGGTGGGGTGCGCGCTGGTGGCGCTGTCGGACTACACGGCGGTGGGCCCCAGCGAGGTGTCGCTGCGCGAGGGGCAACACGCCGAGCTGCTCAAGGTGGGCTGCGCCGGCTGGTGGTACGTGCGACTTGCTGGTATGTATACATCGTCTAAACGAAAATGATGCGCCCCTCCACCTAATTTGTCATGACAACCTCGGCAAACGAGCACGTCACTTTAGATTAACCCAACACACACTAACCTACCTACTAAACCATGCGGTACCCAGTACTAATCTACTCTCATCAACCTGTCGCTGTACACAGTCGAATAAAGTAGTACCGATAGCCACCACGCTAAGCAAGCAGCTGTACGGACGAGTGACCGCAGAGCAAGTCCCGGCACAGTCCGTACTGGTTGAACGGTACTCCCATCATCTGTTGTATGTCTGAACCACGTCGGTATGTAGCTAGAGTGCTAACGCATTTTGTTTTCCCAGCTGGTCACGGAGAGGGCTGGGCGCCGGCGGCCTACCTGGACCAGCGCAAGACGTCACGTTCGTCGAGCCGCTCGCACGACAGGTTGCATGACCACTGAGCCGCTGTTCGACAACACCTGACCACACCACGTTACGGTCTCACCGTAACCCAACACCCAACGGGTAGTAGACAATTCAGCCTACTGTTTCAAAATCGACTTTGTTTGGCAGAGTCTACTCCTAGCTGGGTAGAGATAACATCTAGTGCTCGTTTTATCTTGTCATTTGAATTCCCCGGTCAGAAGTAGCTCAGTTAGCTTGAAATATGCGTATGTGTAGAAGACTTGTCCGTCACTAAATCTGGTAAATTTTTAGAAAAAGTGCCTGAGGTAGTCTTCTTCGTAATCATATTCAGTTGAAAATATTGGTAAAGGTGTAGATAGTATGAAGTTGTTTTACAGCACCAGTAGCGAACGCCCCGGAACCCCACTTGTTAATATTTTTCAATGTATGTAAATGTTGTTCTAAAAAGCTTTATTGTAAATTAGTTTTAGCCATAAACGTGTTGTCGTTACGATTATCCAAAGCTATATATAGTGGCGTAGGACGTTGTTAAGTAGCTGTGACTGGTATCGTATCTTTTTCTGTATATAATCTACGTTTATTTTTTTAAATATAGTTATTTATTTGATGCTAGTTGAGCTTTTGGTGTTCATTCGTGTTTACGTCTCAATTTCCCATGACAGACCCTGTGTAGTACTGTTTTCCCCTTTGTAAGGACCCGCGTCTACGTATAATTTAAAAAACAATCTTTTGTCAGTGGTGACTTGGTGAGCCACGCCTAGTTTATGACCGATCGTTTTCATATCATTCATTATCATATCTCAGTATCTTAAAAGACGTCATTTAGTGCAAACAATTCGTATAGGTACCTAATTAAAAAAATATCTAAATGATGACAATTTAAATATTATTGGTGTAACACTTTGAGGATTGCACTTAAATGTTAATGTGTTTTGCTAGTCGACGTGAGTTGTTTTAGGATCATGGTACTATTAGATCATACAATTTCATTTGCTTTTATATTTTTTGAGTATGAATTATGTCCCTATATTTTATATATTTTTTTGTCTCAGTAACTGTCTCGTTGTTGTATGTAAAGTCAAAACTACATATAAATTGTACCTACTATTATAATAAAATGTTCTTTTGTATAAAATTACGTTTATACTTATTGAAAATGATCACAATTACACTGAATCGGTCCATTTTTTGTGTTTTATTTACTTCCTTTGAACTCGCTTACATCACACATCAATCATAATAATATTTCGTATTGATACCCTTTCATTCACTTAAGCCGGGCTTACTTTAGGAAATTAGTGTCATTAAACTTAAGCTCAGCAACTTTCTATTTGGGGCTTGACATTGGTTGTCCTACAATGTAAAGAGCTTCAAGCAAGCAGCAGTTTAATTTTTCTTTTGTGTTTAGTAAAGCCGGATTTCCTGCTGCGCTGACGTCGGTCGCGTCCGGAAACCGAAGGCCAGTGAGCGTCAGCGTTTATTGCTAGATCTCAGGGCAGCAGGAAATCCAGACTTAGGATTATATTATTTTATTATTAGGATTATGTAACACAAAGATAAAATAACGCTAAGACCCCCATGGTCTGTAATGGTGGGAGGGTCAAGTTTACAGTTTTCTAACAGTAGTTTTACGACATTTTCGTAAAGTAAGCCTTGCTTCACACCCACATATTTGCATGTTATCCTTAATCGGCGCAAATTAGTACAGTTTTGTATGTATTTAAACGTTAACTATAGGTTGTAATAATTGCTTTCTATGTCTATTACCTAAGATACACAGTTTATTCAAATAGTTACGAAAATTCCATGTTCTATTAGAGCAGATAGAACTTGGATATTATGTATTAAATATTATAATATAGGTAAGTACTGTAGGATATAATCTATCGATTAAGTATTACCGACATTATGAAATTTGTAACTATACCTATAACTTTTCAAATTAACTTAAAACTTCGATTCTGTAAAGTGCAAATGTTATAAACGGCTGTGAAATATTCAGTGATGAATTTTATAAATTTTTACCTATAATTTTTACTCCTAATTGTAATAATATTAGACAGTAGGCACCTTGAAAAAAAACTTTAATATAGATTTTATTTGATTTATAATAATTGTTTATAATAGGTAGTTACTTAGGTACCTATTTATATTGTAAGATATAGGTAGGCATATGATTTTCTATTCTCCAACAGCGCAAAAAAGCGCTCTATTTTCAAACACCCTAAGCATTATGCAATAGGAATACAATAATAAATTAATTAGTATTACTTCAAACATTACTAACTGCATTTAAACTTCAGTCGTATTGCCTTGAGATAAGACTTAATTTTCTTTATCTCGACTGACTGATTGATTATAATAATATTATTTTAGAAAAAAAAATGCACTATAAAAATACTTAATTAAAATCGATTCACTAACAGATTCTTAAAATAGTACTTACAGAATTTGCGTTTATTATGTTATACCTTGTTACGCAAAAATGTAAAATCTATCTGCCTACTTACAAGGTTCATCTTCGTGTCAAGGATTACTTAGCGTAGTTTGTACTGTAATGACATTCACGAGTTTTCTATTTATTATAGGTACCTATACATATACATAAATATAAGTTCCAAGTAAGTAAGTACCTTTATTTACAGCCAGTGAGTTTCGTACTAACTTACTATTAAAAAAAATAAGTATCTCTGCATCTACCTAGGTGGTGTGCTCAAAACCAATTAGATACCTACAGAGTTCATAGACAATAAACAGTTCGAGAATAAACTTCTTTATACCCATTGAATTCGTACCTATCGTAGTCGCTCAGATCTAAAGGTATTCCTATATTATCATCGCATTGAATGTCAGCCAAATGTATAAGTGGAAGGAATCCATTGATGTAGATACTTATGCAGAACCATAGGTACCTACTGCAAAACATTAACGTGATAACCTGCTTACCTATAATCAGTCTTTGAATGTATGCTTAGCGTTCTAATTATAATTTACTGGCTAAATATATTACAACCTACGAGCCTATCCTAACATGTAACAGGAATACACTCAAACACCTCAATTAGAATATTCAGTTATAATCATAACACATAGGTACACTGGAATTTTACTTTTATGTCTTTAAATATTGTTTATTTAAGAAAATATAATAAATAATATTACTTTTTCATTGTTGACGACATTTAAAATTCAGTCTTATGTCCTTTGACATAAAGCTAAATTGTCTTTATCTCAATTTAAAGACGGATCAGTAGAAAGCACGTTTAAAAAAAAACAACGTTAAATATGGCTGAAATCGACTCTAAACAAAGTACTTTCAGGTTTTGCGTTTATTATGTTACATGTTGTACTTATGTTCCTACATGCCTACCTATCTCTCTCTAAAAATTTCGTTCAATTAATTTTTAGATATTTGTCCAATCTCTTTATTCTGATTTACTTATACCTTTTGTAGGGGCATAAGTAAATTTTATATTCTCCGTGAACTCTTCTCATGTGGGCCTATTGCCTTCTGGTCATCAGGTTACAGGCTGAAGAAAATCATTAGTACGAATATTTTCATGGAAGAGTTGCGAAAATCTACTATGTCAGACAAGCGATAATAAATGATCACCGTTGTGTAGGTATATTATTATTATATTTATATGTAAAAAACTGGTCAAATGCGAGTCGTATTCGCGCACACAGATCTGTCGCAACAAAAAAATCGTTGAAAAAGACCAATTTTTAGGGAACCCTTGGTAGGGGACCTGGTATCTTCGGGATTCAGTATTTTATATTATTTTCCAAGATTCCTCCAACAACAATCTGTAAAAATGTAAACTCTCTACCTCTTACGGCTGCCAAGATATAGGTACCCTTGTGTTGACAGACGGACAGCGAAGGCTTACGGCCCTTCGGGTACGGAACCCTAAAAAGGGCAGTCCCAATAGGCAACAAACTTACCAAAACGTATGGGATCTTCCCAGTCAATAGATTTTTACCTAGAATATTGAAACAAAGTTATAACTTACAATTATTGTATGCTCTAGATTCTAGATAGTTCCACTTTTGGAGATTAGTCTCTGTTATATGTATAATTAAATCTTATCAACTAAATCATGCTACTTTTGTACCTGTAAGCAATATATTGGTATATACTTACCTATTATTAAGTAAGTCAGTTTTACCACATGAGTAAATAAGAAATAGTTTTACATTTTATCTTAACATCGCAGTGTAATTAAAGAATTGTAACAATCAGGTAGTTGAATAGAGAATCGAGAAAATATGAAACCCATCTCATATACCTACTATAAACAAAAACGATATCCACAATATTAAAATAACTTGAGTTATCAATATTGTGTACAGGTAAATTGGTATAAAATGTGTATGACTTTAGCCTTTCCTCGAGCTTATAACCTTGAATACCATGTTATGTACGTGTCTGAGCAACTATGTTAATTGAAAATAATAAATTTCTCAAACCAAACCAGATTTTCATTGTTACCAACTTAACTTGTTTTGTAATAAAAAATACTGTGTGAAGATACATTCATATTGCTGTTATATGGGTGCAATGACTATGACTGTTATCAGACTGGGTTATGTAAAAACATTAACATACTTATCATTATATAAGCAAGGTTTTAAACACATTTGATAAACAAGTTTATCATCTATAATTAATCAAACAACTAAGTCCATGATTCCAGTCCACTGTATTTGTTCAACAAAAATAGTCTCTAAAATAGATATAGATTCACAATAGTATCAACTAAACAAATGACAGTTGTTCATATACTGCAATATGGAAATAAAATTTGTACAAAACATTTTCTTAAATACTAAGTTACTGGGCTGCTCTTTGCCTTGAAAAGATCCTAGTTTTGAAGATGTTATCAATCTTGCTGAACACTTGCTCAGAAGTGCTAGCCGCATCTATCCTCCAGTGAAGACCTTTCCTCATATAATAATCCACAAGGGGTACAGTCTGTTTGTGATATGTCGCAAGTCGCTTTTTCAAAGCCTCAACATTGTCGTCAGACCTTCTTATCAAGGGTTCTCCAGTAACATCATCCACCATGGGTTTCTTGGGCGGATGGAACTCTTCATGATAGCTGCGACCACTTGGTGGATGAATCAGCCTCCCTGTGATTCTACGCACTAACAAACTGTCCTGAATGTCAAACTCAATAACAGCATCAAGTGCAGTTCTACGTTTGGCCAGCAGATCATCCAACTGCAAATAAAACAAACGAGTTGTAAAAACTTTTTATAGTAATTAGTGATCCATTACTAACACTAAATTATCAGATAATGCCATAACACAGATAATTCTTATCTTGAAATTAACAAAATACTTAGTTCTTTTTATCAACATTTTTCTTTTTAATCAGTAGATAAAAAGCTCTGGTGTCTTTCCTTTTAACTGGTGACAGAATTTATTATGTAAATAAATCCATTTGAATACAATGTTTAATATACATGGTAACTGGTAACTGCCCATGATCTCGGGTCAGAGTTATAGAAAATGTTATCTGGGAAATAATCATCTAATATAGGATCCAATTACTAGGAAATATATAAAGCGGACAAGGAGGTCAGCCTGTAAATAATAAAAAATCACCTTTTCAGCTTGAGGTACAGTCCTTGGGAACCCATCCAAGAGAAAACCATTCTTACATGAAGGGTGATCGAGATTCTTGTCAATCATATCTACAACCATCTCATCAGATACCAGCTTGCCATCATCCATAGTCTTCTTGAGTGAACGACCCAACTCTGAGCCTGATGCTACTTCTTCACGGAGCATGTCTCCAGTAGATAAGTGGCAAACGCAGTATTTTTCCTTAAGGCGTGGAGCCTATCAACAATTAAAAATTATGCAATTATCTGTGACAAGTAATATCAGAATAAAATACTATTCTTACTAAAAAAGCAGAAATTAAATTAATTGCCGATGCTTAGCACTGATATTGCTTATATAATTTACGAATAAAATTAAACGGGATTAATTACAACTTAATTGACTTGTTAGTCGATTGATATAAAGGGGATTAAAGGTCAAAGATCACAAACACTAATCTTACCTGAGTGCCTTTTCCAGATCCTGGCGGTCCAAGAAGTACAGCCCTGATGCCTATAGGATCCTGATCAGGCAAAGGTTTTACTGCAGTAGCTGCTGGGGCCATTTCGCTGGTCAATTGAGTGCCGGGAAAGAAAGCTATAACCAACAAAATATCTAATATATAAATGAAACCTAATACACACGTTCGTCTATAGTAAAAGCATCAGTTGCACTGCTTATTATATAAATTAAGTCAATATATCGATGAACCAACCAAATTAAAATTGATAATTTGTAGAGAAGTCGCCGACCCTCATGTGATGACGTCGGTCGATAAATGTCAACAAATGTCAAATATGACTTATAATAATAACAAACAAAAGACAAACAATAATAACCCGTTTGTATAAATAAATTATTATCTTATCAAAAGCACTGAAAATCTCTTAAGTATAATATGTATAAATAAGGATATTAAATTATTATAATTTAATTTGCATTATTCAAAATTGATTTGAATAAGAAAAACTAAAACTGCGAAAACAAAACGTAACTACATAAGCAATCAGCCATTTTAATTTTCGTTCCATCTCCAACCACTCCATTGAAATATTTGAAATGGAACTAATATTTTGAGAGAGAGTATTTTTTGTAGAGACACAAATTCAAGAAAGAAGACAACACAACACAACAGAAGGATGCAGTTGGTCTTGGTACCACCATTTATCATTAACCGACTTTCAAAAAGGAGGAGGTTACTATGTTCGTCTGTATGTATGTTTTTTTTTTGTGTATGTTCATCGATATTTTCGCCAATTGTGAACCGATTATAATGATTCTTTTTTTAATGGTTATGGTATACTTCGAAGTTGGTCCCATTTAAATTTGGTGAAAGTCTGATGAAGAACTTCGGAGATAGACAATGCAACTCCTCAATGACGAACAGTACGCATATTGTAATGATGTGATTATGTTACGAGCAGCTTCTTTAGTAGGTCCAACCAAGTTTTAATTAAGGCCACTAAAATGAAAAAAATAAAAACTTTTTTCCAAAAAATTTAAACCGACTTCAAAAAAGAATAAATTAATTACCATATAAAATTAACAGTTTCAGAAGTCGGTGCCTTCAATTTGGTTCAGCGTGGATCAGCACCGACTTCTGAAACTGTTAATTTTATATGGTAATTATTTTATTATTTTTTGAAGTCGGTTTAATTTTTTTGTAAAAAAGTTTTTTAACATACACATTTCTTCAAGATTGATTTTATTGTGTTCTTAGTCTGTTTTTTGTCGCCTGTACGACAAAACATGATAAATACGAATCTTTGAACCTAGATGGATTGACGACCTGAAGAAGATAGTTATGGTAGCTAGCATGCCAAAGGTGGAGAACCAAGGAATATAGTACTGAGAACCAAGCTACATAGAGTAATTTAAGAGTCTATTAGGTAGACTAGGAATAGCTGAATTTGTCAGCCTATTATTTTACCCACTTTTTTGTAGTTTAGCCGTGTTAAACGAAAGATATCAAATGTTACGCCAACCCTCACGGTCAGCGTGGTTTTCCCGTATTATAACTATAATTTTTGGTGGTGAACTAAGGTCAAAATTAAACCCTTCTCATTCTGAAAAGAGGCCCGTGCCCAGCAGCTGGACAGTAATGGGCTGATTATGCTAAAATAAAGAAGACATTGGAAGGTAGTTTTGATATGACAAAAACGACGCTCTTTTGATTTGCCTTCAAAATAATAAAAGTGGATGTATCTGTCTGCTCTAAAAATTAACTGAATGCTAACTTTTAGGAATATTGGAACCTGAACATCAACACGGTTTTCATCATTTCATTTGACATGAGTGACGTCTGACACTGACATTTTAAAATTTTAACAAGCTTGTTTGGTGGTCGGGGTGACGGTTTATTCTTGTAACCTAAAATACGATGGCGGTAAATAAATCCAACAAAAAGTAGAACTAAAATAGTCGTGATTCTCTTAATAGCTATATTTATACAATCATGGCTGTAAACGGCATAAGGTACGCGTATTGAAATATCTTCTTTTACTAATTTATCCCATTTTTTTGCTATATAAATATTGACATATTTTACAGCTATTGGAAACGATTATGGCGTTGGACCACATCTGAGAGCTTTTCCAATGAAGAGTTAGCTTCTGTACTAGGAAGTAAAGAGGTTGTAGAAGGCCTGAAACAAGGTCTTGCTAGTTACAAGCCACATAAAGCTGAAAGTTTTGCACAGTTGCAAACCAAACATGCAGACCAAACCAAACTGCTAAGTGTGGTGCAAACATTACAAAATTATATTGTAAGTAAAAACTATACATAATCATCAAAAATAATCCGTTGGTTGATAGGTAAGTCATAAAAACCATTAATTCCTTACATTTCTTTTTTTCATAGGATGTGGATTGCTTCCAAATATGGGAAATTATGAAAAATTACCTGTGTGATATATCATATGGAACCCCAGCAAATGCACTCAAAAATGTGGCCTTTGTTGATACCAGACCTGTATTCCTGCTGCCAAATGTGTGGACCTTCTATTATGCTGATAGATTGTTTCTACTTAAATTATTACAATACATAGTACAGTTTAGAGATGAACCCAACCATACATATAATGAACAGTTCAAGAAAATAATCAGAGATATAGGAATTAAAAACTTAAAAACTTCACTTATATCTCAGTTTGATAAATTATTGGACACAGCACCTCCAACAAGAAGAATGCAGAATGATTTCTCAAATGAAAATATTAGACAAGAGTGGGCAGACTGTAATTTGAGGGAACAGTTGGCAATCTTACAGATATTACTGCATATTGCTGAAGAAGAAATATTTACTGAGTCAGAATTCAATGAGTTGTTTACATTGTTCAGAAAACATGGGTTTGGCAAGAGTCAGGGTTACAGTGAGCTACTAGAAGACAGGCACAGAGAGTCTTGTATGAGAGTCATGTATATGGAAATATGCATTTTTATGGTTATTGTAGACGGTATGAAAATGTAAGTAACAATGTACTTATACGAGTCTTACAGATATACTTTCAGGTTGAATGAACAACTTCAAATGGTTTTTTGTAGTATTTTTTTAACACCGGCAAAACCATTATTAATTTTGTGAAAGTTAACCATGCAAGTTACAATAGTATAAGAAAAGTACTTTACTTTAAGGCCAGATTTTTCAATCGTCAGATACCTTTTATCTGGGAATAGTTTTGACAGCTTTTGTATAGAAAATATGTCAAACTGCCATATTTATTCTTCAGATAAAAGTTATTTGACAATTGAAAAATCAGCCCTTGATTCGATTAAGAGCCAATTTTTCAATCGTCACATAACATTTATCAGAGGGATAAATAATATGCTTAACAGTTTATGTATAGGAAATCTGTCAAAATGGCCAACTTATTCTTGAGATAAAAATTATCTAACAATTGAAAAATCACCCTTTAATATCAATGTTATTCTTAACCAAAACCTATTTATATTATTGCTTTTGTTTGAACAAATACTTATAATAACGAGTACCTAATATTACTGCTGCTGTATCAAAACTGTATTATGATTACACTATAATGATTAACTTTATTTCAGTAACAACTTATCATCGTGGATAGATGGCACTAAAGATTCGGTAGAGAATGAGCTCACCAAACTGCACATGAACGCTGAACACAGTGCTATGCTGATCACATGGATGATGCTGACTCTTCAGGTATCATTTTATTCCCTTCTTCTCTTATGTTGGTACAAGCAATTGAGGATAGTGCATGCCTTGGTGCAGACTAGCTAGTCAGCAAGATAGCTGCGAGTGGATCACTATTGATTCGCATAAAATTGAATGTCATAATTTATCATGGCATACTTTCACTTATCCTAATGATTGTTACGCATAATATTAATCTATACTAATATTATAAAGAGGAAAGATTTGTGTTTTTGGATTTTTGTATGTAATGAATAAACTTAAAAACTACTGGACCAATTTCAAAAATTCTTTTGCCGTTACGAAGCTACATTATCATTGAGTAACATAGGCTACGGGCGGAGCCGTGAGGACACAGCTAGTTCTGCATAAAAATATGGGCATTTTTTTTTTACTTTAATAACCTAACCTAATCAACAAAATTACAAAGAAAAATTATAGCCAAATGACAGTTATGCCTATTTAAACAGTACGCCAAAAATATTATGTCAAAGTATTATTATGCCATTAAAAGTTATGTCTAACTCCGTTATGCCAAAGAAGATTAAAAATTAAAAAAATATGCGAGAAACGGATCCCGCTTTGGACGTGTTAAGTAGAGTCAAATGTGAAATAAGCCAATAGTGTATTCTTATTATGTATTTCAGAGTGATAAACATGTAAAATTATTTGAGAGCCAATATCAACATTTTGGTGCCACAGCACTGAGGATGCAAGTTTTTGAATTCCTACTACAAATGCTGAATAGTTCCGTTTTTTCTGTAAGTATGGTGAAATAATTATGATAAAAATAAATTTAAATATGAAAAGGAAGCATCATTCACTTGACAAATATTGATGTATTTTTATTAAGATTATAAGATCAATAAAATATCCTCACAGTCTTCGTAAAACTTAATAGATTTGTGGAATTATACAACATCAGTGTATAGTATGACATAACTAAGAAGTCGAATCTGCGCCACTCACACGTATTGGTCAACGTAAAAATATTTTTTTACTGCGGTACAAATAAACATTCGTGGTATTCAAATCGGACTCAGTTCGTAAGTGATCGATTTTACGAAGTTTACCAGTGCGACTTCTTAGTTGTGTCATACTATATCTTTAGTTTTTTTTTAAAGAATATGTAATTAATATCTTCTCCTAAATACCTGAAATAAACTCCTAATTATATATTCCTGCAGGACAAATCAAAATGCTCGCTAATTGCCCGACAAAGAGTATTCCGACTTCTGAACGACTTGTGCGACAAGTTTGACGGTGACGGG
Organism: Amphipyra berbera; assembly: GCA_910594945.2. NCBI lineage: Eukaryota > Metazoa > Arthropoda > Insecta > Lepidoptera > Noctuidae > Amphipyra > Amphipyra berbera. The sequence continues at coordinate 6,534,943 of OU343122.1, read as the reverse complement.
ACCCTTAGCCACCAGGCTGGCGTCATGCAGCTCTGTTCGCACCTGCTGTCTTCTCCGGAGATCAACTGCCAGTTCTGGAAGCTGCACAAGAGAGATGAGAACTGCGGCGTTGTTTCGCTGTGGAACACCGCGCTGGAGTTCTTCCCGTTTAACTTTAGTGCTCTGTCTATTTTAGCTAGTGGGTTAGCTCAAGGTGGGAAGTGCAGTGTATTGAATGTGAGTATTATTCTTAATTTATAGTGTCTTATTGCTGGGCAAATGACTCCCATGTATTCTTCCACATACGTCTTATTATTGTTGTCTCTGGTACGTAAGAAAAGCGCCCAGACCACATTGTGTACTTTGAAAAAGAAATTAAATGATAGAACTAAATGTGATACCATTGCAATTTTAGTTTCAAACTGTCTATACTTGCACCAATCGATAAACTATTATTGTATACAGTTACTAGGCGAACTCAAGAATCTACCAGTCTACACAGAAATCTACAATCCAACTGCAGTACCTGTAATGTCACTCCAATCCGATGATGCCGTCGTAGGCAGAGAATACTATCCTCTCGGGGACCCCTCGTATCGCATCGAAGTAGGCTCCAAAGCTACCATAATGGAACGGAAAGAGGCTACAATGATTCACTTCCGAACTCCTTACTCTTACTGGACAGTTTTCAACAGTGAGATTGAGAAAGCATTGGATCGGAAACAACACCATCAGAATAATATCAATGTGACGTTAGAAAGGATTTATGGGGGTACTAAAGTGTTAAAGGGAGTGCTGCAGGCATTGGTGGAAGATAGAGAGATACCAAAGACTTTGGTGGGGCCGAGTGAGGGAGTGTTTGATGTTCTGGTGAGGTTCATGCGGGCAGACACGCCGCCGCTGTCGCTGCTCGTTGAGTGTCTTACAGTTTGTACTGCCTTAGTACCTGTGTTTCCTAAGGAAATCCATTTGAGGTAAGATTTTACCAATTTTATAACAATATGGCTGTTTAGAAACTACATAATAAGACTGAAGCAAAGAAATGATTGATAACAAAACTTGCTCTATTTTTTTATTGTTTTTCCCTTTTAATTTCTAGACTGATAAATACAGGACTCTTACCACGCGTCATAAACCAAAAACTGTCTCACATAGAATATGCTAATGGTGCATCCTTCGACTCAGCGGCCGTTGGATCCTATTTAGTGACCATAGAACAACTGAGTGGCACTTACAAATTCTTGGGAGCTTACATTGATCTGCTGTGTGCTTTCCATGAGGTATGTTGTTATAATGTTGTAAATTTTAATCATCATATCAGCACCCCAATTCTTTGCCTTTTATATAAGTCAGTGGATGAATGATTCGGTTTATTAACTCTTTTTTTCTCGTATACAAAAACGATTTAACAAACCAAATCAGTCAACAACTGCCTCGTTGGTCTAGTGGTGGCAATCGCGACTGCTGATCGTGAGGTCCTGGGCTCGTTCCCCAGGTCGAGCATAGTGTTATTGGGTTTTTCCGTGTGGAATTCCTCAGTAGCAGCCTGGGGTTTGAATTTGTGCCCGGTTGATGGCAATAGGCTTGTCCCCTATTACATGGGACTTACACATAACGGCGAAATGAGGGTGTTACTATACACCTCTGCCCAGCCCTTCGGGAAATACAGGCGTGATGTTATGTTATGTCGGTCGACAATTGACTTATCGAAAGCGTTTTGAATCGGGGGGCTGCCTGATAGCCGATCACAATAATATTATTAAATCAGTGAAAACACATATTGACAATTTAATAAGGTACCATTTCTCAATTTCCGCGAAATTTAAATTTTTCAGCAAGCATCAAATGATGAACGTATCACTACTGAAATCATTCTACCTGGCCTAATATTAATACTTCGGGAAGTCTTCCCAAACGTCTATGGATGGCGTTACAGCAACACTCGCGAACGTCGTGACATGATACAGCGTTGCGCAAAGTTCCTAACGCTTATATTGCAAGACACGAAGAGCAATTGCTCCTGCAACTTGTTGCTGAAACAAACTTGTGTCTACAGTTTGTTGCATACAGAGAATGCATTGGAATTGTTGAAGTTTATTTCTGTTGGTATGTATTATTCATAATTGTATGTTTAACCTTTTAACCGCTTGAGTCGCATTTCTGCGACAAATATTTCCGTGCCCCTACCGCGCGTGTCGTATTTCTGCGATAGAGAACATGCATGGTTTTTTTTATTCTATTTTCGTCCTATGAACTGCGTGGTACAACTAAAACGATTATTCAATAGAGATATGATTTACAACAATTACTTAAAATTGTTTCATAGCTCTAAGTATTGAAAAAGCTTAATGTTATATTTATTGTAGGTATTACTTTATCGATACGTAGTCGCGCGCTAGGGGCACGGCAATTGATATTTAGCCACGTGCTTAAAAGGGTAAAATATATCGAATGGTTACATTCAATTAAGGACAATATCGTCAATTTACAATAATTTTATTAACAGCCTCGTTGGTCTAGTGGTGGCAAGCGTGACTGCTGATCATGAGGTCCTAGGTTTGATCGCCAGGTCAGGCAAAGTGTTATTGGGTTTTTTCATGTGCAATTCCTCAGTAGCAGCCCGGAGTTTGGATTTGTGCCTGGTTGATGGCAATAGGCTCGCCCCTTATTACATGGGACTTAACCATAACGGCGAAATGAGGGTGTGTACTATACACCTCTACCCAACCCTTCGGGGAATACAGGCGTGATGTTGTGTTATATTACAATAATTATCAAGTAAATAAATTATATTCTTTCTTTTATAACTTAGGCAATGACCAGTTAGAAAGTGTAATAAGAAACGAAACAAACTGGATATCTGGCACCGGATCCCAATACATATCGACTATACAGCGCTGCGTAGCGATAGTCATCTTTGCTCTACGCCTCAAGCCGATGGTGACCGAAGCTTCCGAAGTGACGCCGTTAGAACATCTGATCTTCGCACAGAATAAGCAAAAAGACTCGTTGAAGGTCGTGCCTCGAGTGACCAGTTATATCAATCATGCGTTTAATAAGAGCCTGCCAGTGCTGAGCTGTCGACTGCTCAAGAGATTTGCTGATGTAAGTTGTTTCATTCGTGTAAATTTCGATTTAAACAAGCATTAGTTAAGTAGGCGAGTTAAGTTACCGATTAGGCGGGTTAAGTAGAAAATCTCATTTTGACGTATATTGGCTGGTTAAGTTCAGTACTTGCTCAACTAATGGCCAAATACTCGAATCCTAATAAATTTTGAGTTGCCGTTAATTTCGTGTTATCACTGTCACTTCGCCTTAGAGCGACAGTGACAACTCGAGACTTAGCAACTTAAAATTAAGTAGCGTTTGAGTATTTGGCCATAAGTTCACTAAATCTGAAGTTCACTTGCTACTCAACTAATGTGTATGTAAATCGGGTTTAAGAGGACTTTCGTGTATGAACAATTGAACGTTGATTTTGTGTGCCTCATTCTTTAGCTCTTTTCTATACAACAATGAGGATTCCATTTATTGGTACATAATATGGGTTTATTACAGCTAAAACACATCACATAAAAATGATCAAAGCAATTTTATTATAATTTCACATCCAATGTTTCTAAGATTTTTGAAATTAAATGTGAATTTTATTCCAGCGTTTCCAAATGTCGCTATTCGCGTCATTAGACATGACTGCTTACCAAGTCCGTGTAATGTTCCTCGACCGCCTTCGAGACGAGTACGAAACAACTGAACTAAAAGTTGCCATATTGGAATTTGTGGCCACTTGTGTAGGCACCCAGCCAGGGCTTACTGAGGCATTTTTCATGATGAACCATGATCATAAAATGGAAACTGACGAAGAAGATAAAAATAAGAAAATTACAACTGAAAAGAAAGCTGAGGCAGATGAGAGTTTTGAAGGCATTTTAGGTTTTATGGCAGATTACCTCGGGACTGTGAAGAGTGTTAGTACCCTTTTTACATTGGATTCCCTTGTTTCTTTTGTTTGCGAATAGATTTAATAAATATAATGTTTTCTTACAGAATCCTAAATTACTCCACAGCCCATTGCTGTCATGTGTTATGGCTCTGTTTCATGCTTTATGGAAGAACAATATGCAAATACTTGTCAAAAAATTACGTGAAAACCCCAAGTTTTGGGAGCACATGACCAGTCCACTGTTCAGTGAAATCCAGCCGGGTCTCAGGACGTACTCACAAATATTTAATGTTCTTGGAATAGAACTTTTTGTCTCAAGGGACCAACTCGAACCCAATTTAAAAGAAATGTTGGAACAGTTTTTCGATACAAACAAAAAGCATTTAGATAGATGGATTGATTACATATTTTCCTTTAATGGTAGAAGTAGCTGTGAAGAAATGGTCGACAAAGTGCCCGTCTGGCTTAGTCTGTTGACTTCTTGGAAGGATTTCATTACAATATTCTGCAAGTGCCTTCCTATCAGTTTGAACATAGCACACAAAGCTAAAATGGTCGCGCCGTGCATGAGTGCTTTGTTACATGAACTAGATGACATGAGAGACGGCAGATTAGTCGTCATACTTGCTGAGCTGTACGTTATAATGCTAGCGAATTGGAAAGATGACTGTTTTGATAACAGGAAGTCAAGTGCCAAGCAAGTGGACAACCTACTAACCAATACAGCTATCGTTTACGAATGTCTGCACCCAAGAGCTATGCGTGCAATACTGTCAATATGTACTGTAGCTATAAGCAGCCTAGATTATGAAATAAAGGCTAACAGTGTGACTGCACAGAGTATCATAAGATCCGTCACGAATATCAACAGTTTGGAACTCGAAAAGCTGTTAGATGATATCAAAGATGATTCAAAACCACCTGAGCCAAACGTAAACAGTCACTCAGTGAACGAGAACATACCGCCAGTAGTGTTATCTCTGGCGATGTTAGAACAATGTCTAGACTTGTATGACGACATGTTCTCAGGGTTGTCACAGTGGTTCCAATCCAGTAGATTCATGAACAAGATCCTATGTTGTCTACAAACATGTCTGCAGAATCGACGTCACTATCACACGTCTTTAGCTGCCCTGCGTTGTTTGACGGCGTACTCGAGAGGGCCGTTCTCTAGAGACTTGTTAATGACTGACGTGGATCAGTTCCTTTGGCTGCAGTTATTGCCGCCGAAGTTTGATGGTGGTTCGTCATGGAAGCCTCAGGAGTGGTGGCGTGTGTACGCGTACAGTTTAGACTTTATTTCAATGATGGTGATGAAGCACGGACAGTTCTTCGCTAGTGACGCCATCACATTCGTTGGCGTGCATTTGGAGCATCTGATTGAAGCGGTCCTCTTGCCGCGACAGGTTTTCAATATCGATGCTCTCAACTTGTGCGCGTCTACGCTGAATCTTGTTGTTCAGCTGGTCAAGTTTGAGGCGAGGTGGCGTATACAGAACATTAATTCTTTGACTGGGATTATGGTGAGTTTAACAGCTGTCTGTACCGAATTTCCTGCACGTTTTAGTAAGATTTTATATATGTGTATGTAATTTGTACAGCGGAGTATAAGCGCGTGTCTATATCAATGCGTGACATTGATGATGCGCTCGCGCCGCTCGGCCGACCCCGCGCTTCAGCCGCCTGACGACGCTCACAGCCAGGCTCCTAACGTATTACACAGGTAAGATAATTATCTAGTTAATGTCATAGCAGCTTCAGTTCACAAGATTTTTATCAAATCATCCAAAATACGTCAAGTTAAGATTTGGAATGTCTAATGGTTAAAGAATAGCGTTCCTGAAACCTTCGGCTCCTATATTGGCTTTCAGGCAAACATTAACTTCAATAATATCGAAATATCCTTGTTTATCACCAGAACTCTAGAGATCCTGCATATGGCGACACTCTGCCTGCTATCATTCAGCCCGGAGCTGCTATCTCTCCTGGCCGATCCTGGACTAGACCTGGAGCGCTGGCAACCCCTCGTCGAGCTTCACTTCGGAGCACCCAAGATATCCTACGAGCCTTTCCCGCAACTTACCTTCGGAACTTTGGTGTCGGCCATCTGCTTGTTGACCAGATCTCTTAATCATGTTAGTCCACATTATTTTTAAATTAATAATCATAGTTGCAGTGTAATATTGTTCAGAATGGCGCTGATATTGGTAAAAAATCTTCTTTAGAGACGTCCATTAATATCAATTCTCCGTTAAAGTCGGTGCAGTAGTCGCTACAAAAAAATAATAAATGTGTGGGTGACCTAAAAGTCAGTCCCCTGGCACCAGTGACACTGCTTCACATAACCAGCACTGGTATATTTAGGTTGGCAAATTGTATGGTTACTCCGATTATTATCAGATTACAATGTCATTTATATCGCAGGCATACCACACTGAGGAAGGCAGCGGGTCGCGATCTCCACGCGCCCGTCGTCGCGCGTGTTCGTGCGGCAGTCCGGCCGCTACCGAGCGACGAGTTAACCGTAGTGAATCTCTCACCAGCATCTCTTCCGCCGCCAGCCTGCCCGCTCTCGACGAGCGCCTTGTCGCCGGCGCGCTCGACGCCAGTGCCACGCTTCTCGCCTCACAGGTAATACAACACTCACACAGGTGACGACTCTCACCAGCATCTCGTACACCACCAGTCTGTCCGCGCTTGATAAATGTAGCTGGTCGGCCGACGGCGACGGAGCTAGCTAACCTCTTCACCGCAAGTAACGGTCTTTAACAGACTGAACTACCGCCTTTCTGGAGAGGACTTCGGTCTGAAAAATGTATTAACTGTATCAATATCATACAAAAAAAAACAATATCCATACCACATTCATTTGTTTATCTCTTATTTCCAAGGCGCTGCTCGCAGTACGTGACCCCAGCGTACCAACACGACACAAGCAACTCATCCGTCGCGAGTTGAGCTCCGAGCTCACCATGTTCCATGATTTCGTGCGTAAACGCATCCTGTGCGCCGCACATGCGCGCCCGCACCTCGTGCGGAACAAACTCGGCGCCTGGCCGCTCGTCGCCAACGAAGAGGAAACTAAACGCATTGAGGAAGCAAGGAAAGAAGAAAACGCCTGCATTTGTGATAATAAAGATGATAAGTCGCTGCCTCCACCACCGCCTCCAAAACGTGCGGCCCACGATTCGATGCGCGAGTTTATACTTCGAAAACATTATCTGGACAAGTGCGCTCAAACTCCAACCAAAGGTCCACCTTCACCTGTTTCCCATTCAACACCGACATCCGATAAGAAAAAGGAAACTTCTCGAAGTTCGAAGCGTGTTTCCTGGGCGGAAACCACCAGAGACAGCGACAAGTCTCTAGACAGTTGTTTAGAGGAAATCGAAGAACCCGCATACTCCAATTTAACTGATGTACAAATCAATAATGACGAAGATTACTTTCACTTTATGTCAGTAGTTTTTCTTTACATTTGTCAAACGGAATTATAATTCTTTTTGTGATTATGATAAGTGAATGAAATAAAAAACTTTGCATTTCTTCTGCTATAAGTAAGCTATCTCATTGTTTTTATACTCTTGTAGAAATAATAACAAACTTTTGTACAAGACATTATTAGTTGTTGTTCTGCACCCAGCCTCCTGAAATTAACCTCGCCCTCGCCTGACCAAAGAACATTGCCTGCACGTCACGAATGTTCGGATGCAGTCAGTACCGAATGGTAGTGTTACCTAAAAATCAAGTCTATCCATTATCAATCAATAGATCGAATCATTCATACTATCGAATCATTCATACTATCGATTGGCATATCGATAGTAGGTATCTTTTTTCTAATTCAATCTTGCTACCGAGCTTGCTACCAGCTACAGTATTGATACATCGTACTATTGGTCAGTTTGAATTTGATAGTATTGTCATAAGAATCGATAATACCGCATAGAAAATAGAGACGAAACTCGCGCTCGAGAAGCGTTCCTTTGATTGAACCAATAAGTCAATAAAAGCTTGCGCTGCTACGCGATTTTATAACCTTTTTTATTTTGTAAAAGGGAGACTAATTAATTATTTAGCGAAACCCAAATTCAAATCGGCGGTCATGTTTCTTCTCTCGTGTCGGCACGAGCTATAATTATGAAAATAGTCAAGCCATGGTGAAAAGATTAGCCAACTAGCAAGGTTGGCAGAGCTAATTGCTCACGGTGCGCCAGACGTATTGAAGTATCGTCACTCGTAGAGGCTCTTTTCATGCACCCCAAATGTTTAATGTTAATCAGCTGTTCTATACATTAATGTTCATACAAAGAGCAATCTCTTAATCTCTTTGTGTTCGCATAACTCGACAAAATGTATGGAACAGCTGTTTTTTTGTCTTCGCGATTTCAGGTTTCGTCCGACTTATAATAAAAGTTGTTCATAATTGAGTACAATGACCCCTTTTTGGGTTTATGGTATATAAAAAATAAGATTTTTTATCTTTACTGGTAAGTATTTTTGTATTTTGCAGTCTTTTTTGATTATTTTGAAAACGTTAGTGATTTGGTATTTTGTACAAAAAGGTTGTGGCCAAAAAAAATAAAAAGGTTGTGGAGTTCTCCCGGTCCTTGATTTGATTGTGAAATGAAAATAATTTTCTTTTGAACATACCATAATAGCCAAAATATTTTTAGATGTTATGATCATAATCAGCTTCTTTTCCATTTTTCAATTAACTATATTATAATATTTACGATTTTAGTAGATTATATGGAGGATTAAAATATTCAGAGTTCAGTCGAATTAGTATTTAATTTCATCATGCGAATGGCAACATTTTTAACATGGCCGCATGTTGAACGAAACGATTTTCTTTACTGTTTGCCAAAATAAACTTATATAGGCGTAATTAGTGAGCGGATTTATGTAAATTGCATAGCCGAGGGACTGATTTGTTCGTGACATAAAGTAAGGGTAAGAAATTCAGTGTGAACCGTCGTATTTGACTATTGAAATCCGCGGTGTTTATTTGGTGGCAGTTCGCGATATTTATAGTTTGTTTGTGTCACGACGGCAGTGGTTCGTGAAGATGATGCATCACCCGAACATGCATCATCAGCCGATCTCGGGGCACCCGCCGCAGCACATGGGCGGGCACCAGGGTATGCCCGCGCACCATCAAATGGCTCCACATCAAATGCATAGAGAGAACAGGCACGTAACACTTACTAGGTAGAGTATCGTTCGGCTTTTAATTATTTTATTTGTTTTTAATGCTTCGCGCCAAGATATCGCTGTACACACAATGGTATTTCAGATCGTTTAGTAGCAACAAGCCAACGCTAGACGCTCAGTAACAACAGTATCAGACCGACAGCCGTAAATCGTGTACATAAATAGGTCAAAATAGTTGATCATATTACTAACTGAGATTGAATTATTGTGGTGATATCCTGTTAGTTGCTGCAGTATCATATAATTTCTAATAAGTCACAACAGACCAATGTAATAAAATGTTTCACTTTACTGTCAAAAGTTGTTTATAACCTATTCTATGTTTACTGATAATGATATCTAGATCACTATCTAATAATATAAGTCCTACTTTTAAATTAATAAATTATTATAAACTAACCTGTTGAATGACTTTCTCATTAAAGGTAATAAGCAAAGAAAACACAAAAGACATTTAAGCTCATTGAATATTCAATTAGATTTTTCTGCAAAATGAAAACTTTCACATTTCTGCTGTTTAGTTATTATTTACCAGCACAAAATGCTCTGTGAGAACTTTTACTTAACATTGTTGGTGGACAAAGGATGTAGAAAAACCTTTGTATACTCAAAATTATATAGGTACCTAACACAGATCATAATTATTGCCTAAAGCAGATGTGACACAATAATAATATGCCGGAATAACCTTATCTCTCTTATGCACTCTTTCTGGAAATATAAATAGAATAAAACTAGAATTTCCTATGAAAAATGATTAATTTGGAATTTCCTATGAACAATGATTCATTCAGAAAGCTGACCTCTGGTTTCTGAATGCCGTATCAATCAATGTGTTGTCAAATCTCAGGTCAACTAATGCAATTAGTTGACCAAAATAACAACCAGTCACACCGGCTGACATAAGATTTGACGACTAGTTATAGTTTAGTTATTTTTGTATGGTTTCTTTTTCAGAAACGGGAGGTTAGTCTCTGAACTTTTGCTCCAACTTCTATTTCAGCAATAATTTAATAAAAGATATTTATTATGAGGTCTACTTTACTAAACACCTAGAGGGCAGGGACTGAAACCACAATAAAAACAAAGAAATGTCTTGGTTATTAATATAATCCCTCTGTCATTTATCAGTAACTTGTAATGGGTATCTCTAAAACATTATTTTACTCAATACCAGTAACTAAAATAAATATTACATCTAGGTATGTAACATGTAGCCATGCACTGCATAATGAACATTATTGAAATAGCTATTAAAAGAAATTGAACAGGAAAATCAATGAAACCAATTGATTCAGTGAATTTAATCCATCATCCCTGGTTAAATTAAGCTTTGTAAATGACTTTTTTTTTGTTACAAATTTTATTTTTCCTCTTCATTTCTCTTTTTCAATTTCTACTACCTATACATTTTAGAAAGTTGACATCACATTATGTTTCTTATTAAATATAATTTATAATAGACAAAACCAGTTGGTCGATTTGTATTTTTTATTTTATTTTTCTAGATAACTGTTTTAAAGGAAAACTATTATAAAAATTAGAGCCGATGTAACCAATGATCATGCATGTATCATATCTGCCCACATTAACGATCTTGATACACGTTGGCATTACATTACGATGCGGGGCTATACAAGTCTGGACACAGCTTTATCAACTGTTTACCCATAACATGTTCCCAGAATACATAGGTTCCCAGAATACATAGTTTCCCAGTTTATAGATAAACAGCTGTGAAACTGGACAAGGTCCTTTAAAGGGTCTTAAAATTTTTGGAGCTAAGACTACCTGATTTAAACTAGTCCTACTTACAATTAAGATTTAAATATTAACAACAGCCTAATTTCATTGGAGATTAGAACAAATTAATAATGTAGCGTGTGGTGTAGCTCTTCTACAAATTTAATTTGAAGTGTCCAGAGTCCAGACTAGCTAAGACATTTAATTTAAATTCATACTCCAAACAGTACTGGAAAGTGTTGAATGTCTTAGTAGGCTCAAATTACACGACAATTGCAGTAATAATAACTGAATATATGTTGGTTAACTCGAACTTTGACACTATTTAATAAAATAACACTGTCTTTATCCGAGAAAAGAGTGGCGGCCGCATTGATATGCAAATGTTGTGTAATTTGTTGATATGTCGAGGGTCCTTTGCGGCGTTCTTTGTCGCGTAAACTGGTTGCGAATGAAACTGACAAAGGAACATATGACGACGTCTCTATTGATGCGAGGAGACCGAGGTTTTGAATGGGAGCCGACCTTTCTTCGCTCAGACTAATATATCACGACCATTGAATACTGGACAGTTGAAATAACAGTGTCTCGCCAACTGTGTAGCTAGATAGGTTACTTTCGCCGAGCTGAGCCGGTGCTGCGACGGTTACTAGCGATTATTTTGCAAATCGCGGTTTAAAAAACATAAGTTGTGATGTATACAGCTCTGTGCCGTGCTTGTGGTATTACTGTACTGACTGAAGTATTACGTGATGTTAGTGTGTGATTTTTACCGAATTTCGGTGTGAAGGGTGCCGCTGGGTCCGGCACAGGCGGGCGGCGCGATGGGCGCGCATGGGCAGGCGCTGGGCGGGCTGGGCGCCATGGGCGTGCCACCACCGCACCACACGCCGCAGCGACCACCTCACCCCATCAGGGCTATGCCACATCATCCGCAAGCGCAACACCACTCCGTACCACCGGTGAGCGACTACTTTCTTTTTAGTAAAAAGTTCCTAGTACCTAGTAGTAGTAGTCTTTGATTTTAGGCGGAACCAGACCACAGCCGTTATTAAAGACGACAACAGTTTTCTACATGCCAGTCGTTGTTCCACCAAGAACTAACATTTTTGATCCACAATGGTGTCGATTCTGTAGCACATTTTGACAATACTAAACTAGACTAAACGCAACTGTTACTTTCTTTTTCTATTGAAACAGAAAGAGACAAACACCCTTAGTTTAGTTTAGTCCCGTCAAAGTGCACAACAGAATCGACACCAATGGCGCCGATTCTCTTATTCACCAACTAAACTATAAATAAAGAATTGCTATCTTTTACTAATAGTCGGCCCGACAAAAGGACGGTGATAGACAAGAACTAAGTTAGTGATGTCAAACTAGTGTATGCCTTAAATTTCACCGTGTTTTTAGTCTACACGTTTTGACGTGTCGTCTAAATTTGTATGGAAATTTTAGTTCAAAATTTGACAGCTCTTATTTACGTCCGTCTCTTTCTTATTTTATCAGAGTGGAAAAGATGGTAGTAGTCTAATTTAAGTTTAGTTTGTGCACATCAGAATCGGCACCAATGGCAAATTAATAGCTCTAAATAAACATAGCATCCGCTCCATAATCGCGGCTATAACTACTTGTAGTAAAATGCTACTTCCGTTTCATCGAAATATATCGGACTAGGAAGGGCTGACGAATCAACCGTTGGGATTATTATCTTAAAAAAGATCTGCAAACGTAACCCGGGACCGGTTTATATGGTTTAATATACATTCGCCGACAATATGCTATTTCAGGCATAAATTTCTCCCGACGAAAGCGTACCAAGTATTTTTTTTAAATTATAGATATTAATGTGTTTCACGTTAATAATTAAGTGTTCCTGTTTCGAATTTGGAATGCATTTGTCATATAATTTTGTTTTATTCTGGAGGAGCGAAAGCAGTCAGTCCCGTTCATATTTTTGCGGACTTTGCATCTAGTTTACTGCGTTTAAAATGTCGCTTTCTAGCTATTCTTTTGTCTGCCACGGTCTTCTACTCATCGTAGGCTTTTCCCAAATTGAAATTATCATCTATAATGAACCCAGTCACAGTTCTTTTGCACTGGTGACGGTGCCTAGCTTGTAGGTTAACAACTTGTTTGTTGTTGGTCATTGGTAAGGTGTGTGTTTAAAAGATGGATCTTGAACACTTTCGTACGGACGGCAAAAGAGATAAGTATACAGGCAAACATCAACATCAACAACAGTAGCATCACTGAACTATTATGGTTAACTGTCATGATAGCATACTTTGACAGGACTAAACTAAACTACGGGTGTTTGTCTCTTTCTGTTGCAATAGAAAAAGAAAGTGACAGTTGCGTTTAGTCTAGTTTAGTACTGTCAAAATGTGCTACAGAATCGACACCTCTGTCTGACCAAAACACTAACAACTAATCCCATCAGTTTAGATTATATTTGACAGCTGAAAACCGGGGCTTAGCCACTTACACACGCACAACTCTGATGTAGTTAGCTGCCTGCATACTTATCTGTTATGCCTACTGTACCGTGGCAACTATGTATGTTTAAGTTACTTATCGACGGTCGGGAGTGAAAACCACGAATGTGTAAAATTCAAATTTTTACAAGAGAAAGAAAAAACTGTCTCCTGAAAAAAAAATGGCTGATCAAATGTTAATACAAGTTTGTCATCGTACGTCATAGATAGCTTAGAAGGATATGAATTGAAAGTCTGTTGAATTAGTACATGTATGACGAGTTTATCAACCTAAAGAACAAATAAAACGCTTTCAAAGAAAATTTGATTTACGAGGTTTTCACTGCCGAGCGTCGTTATGTCGCATAAGCAGTTTAAGAGCAGACCTTCAGTACGTTCTTATGTTGTGTGTTGTAAGAAGTAATTTGTTGACGTCTGCCAGCAACAAATGAAGACGCTACGCCGGCCGTACGGGGTGGGCGGCGGGTACGGGCCGGGCGCTGGTGTGCTGCCGCCTCCCTACGCGCAGCCGCCGCCGCTGCAGCCGCCGGCCGTGCCCATCGCACACACAGGTACCAATGCCACAGTAATCGCAACGAGACATGAGCTGCGTTAGTTCGAGTAAACGTTCTTGGGCGATTTAATAAACAAGTTTTAGTCGCATTGTAGTGTCCCAGTATTTTCGGCGACAATTCTTACTGATGAAAACGTACACCCATATTCTAAGACATTCCTCCAAAACTTACTCGACTCGACTCCACCTCGACTCACCACCATCGCTAGTTATAGTTGACAGAATCGTCCTCGACTCGAGATTTTTCCTCAGTCGAGGTAAGGAATCATCTGTCAAACTCAAGGTACCTCGGAACCTACCTTAAGGAAGGAAGTGTCAAAGTTCGTATGTAATAAAAATGAATTTTGAAAACTTTATCGAATATGCTTACGATAATCCTTACAATTATTTATCGCGGCGTTACTAGCGCGATGCAGATAATTCAAATAATGACGTAATGACCCCGTCGAGGAACCTCAAAGTTCACTCGAAATTGCGACTAAGAATACAATTTTGAAGGTGTTTTCGAGGCCGTTCTGAGTCGAGTATGAGTCGAGTAAGTTTTGGAGGGACGTCTTAGAATATGGGTGCTGGTCTTGTTGAGTAGACTGGCGCTAAATTAATGAAGATCTCTGTTGTCATAGTTTGACACTACAGACAGGGGGCTTACAGCTTTAATTGGTACACTGAACTGTTATTTACTTTTACTGGTACAGAATTTAGAATTTTGGTAGTAACAGTATAAAAAAACCTTGTAAATAAAATACAAGTATTGTATTGAAATTTACTGGGTTTTAGGCGTAACATTTTCCAGTACATGCATATAAATAGTGGAATAATTTGTCTTTGCAGTTAAGTACTTGGAAGTTTACGAGCATATTATTGTAATGTAATGTGACGAGTTATGACTGCTATAAATAATGTCAAGTGTGTTTGTGAATATTACGTGAAGTTTAAACGTGGGTATTATCTCAAAGTAAAAGTTTTAAGAAAAAGACAAATTGCTGCATTTTTTAAGAAACTAGCGACCCGCCCCGGCTTCGCACGGGTGCAATGTAGATACTAATGTGGGGCATATAAACCTTCTTCTTGAATCACTATCTATTAAAAAAACCGCATCAAAATCCGTTGCGTAGTTTTAAAGATCTAAGCATACATAGGGACAGACAGACAGCGGGCGCGACTTTGTTTTATACTATGTAAAGATAAAGAAGAAGATAAATGGAAATCAATAGTTCTTGAGTGTAAGCTGTCAAATGTCGACACAATTCCGTTCCAGGTTGTTAGATGATATCTGTTGTATCCCTCAGTGGTATCAGCATCATCGAGCACAGCTACCACGAGCAGCAGTGGCAGCGCGGCGCCCGAGGCGCTGGGCGAGACAGAGGGCGCGGGTGGAGGCGCCGCGCCCCCCGCCCCCTCGCAGCCCCTGGACGACGACGAGCACGACGACAGCCCGCGCGCCTCCTCGGCCAACAGTAAAGAGAAGACCCCCATGTGCCTGGTCAACGAGCTGGCCAGGTACAATAAGGTAATACTCGCCAACTAACGGACTTTGTCTTCTCAGCCTTTCATGTTTACTGCTGGACTTACTCGTATGGTTAGACTTCGGTTTTGATCCATGACACATTACCAGCACTGTGATTGTTGTAAGATCGATTTTTCAATGGTCACCAACTAAAAACCTAAAATAACGATGAGCAAATTGTAAAGCGTTGGTTGAACTGAATTGAAACGTGAAACGTACTCTACAAAAACTTATGTAATGCCACAACACTACACCAGAAAATAAATGTCTGCAGGATAACCCTCTACCATTGATAATGCTGACCGTCAATCTTCGTTAAGTCTCTAGATTATTTAGGTTGGCATGTTATGGTTATCCTCACAGATATTAGTTAAATGGATATCGCAATTGTATCAAATTGTATGAAAATAAGCGTGTCGTATTTATTGTTCGAAGTACCTACGTAACAATGTCAATTTAGTGCTGGGGTTAACATTGCGCACACCTCACGCGTGTTTTCGCAGCAAAACTATTCTCGCTCGCAGAAACGGAAACGGTCGAACAGGGACCGACTTCGCAGCGTAACATGTAGGAGGATTGCTCCTACCGAATGGCACGCAAAGTTGGTCAACTTGCGTTATCTATTTACCTCGAATATAGACAGATATATAACGGGATAAATTTATTTATCTCGTTATCAATATTGGTCAATATTTGCTTTTATCTATATCTATACTAATATTATAAAGAGGAAAGATTTGTATTTTTGGATGTAACGAATAAACTTAAAAACTACTGAACCGATGTTAAAAATTATTTTGCCGTTAGAAAGCTACATTATCACTGAGTAACATAGGCTATATTCATTACTGGAATAAAACTGCTTACGCGGGCGGAGCCGTGAAGACATATAATATAAAACACGCACACATATGAGGGGGTTCGTGGCTAATTAACAACCGCGTCGATCACACGATTTGCGAGGTTAAGCTGCGCTTGCCGCAGTCAGTCCGTGGATGAGTGACCTTTCGTTAGACACCGAGACAACTCCGTGCCTCGGAGAGCACGTTAAACCGTCGGTCCCCAGTGCCATAAGAATACCTATGACAGTTAAGGGTATTCGGAAGCCGAAAATCTGACAACCGGTCTAACCATAGGATATCGGTATTACCGAGTTACTGGGTTGTGGTGGTCTGAGTGCAGTCGCTCCGTGTAAAATACTGGTATTCATTCCCATTTCGTTAGACTGGAAGCTGACCACAAGATAATTGGGAAAAGGCTAGGAGGAATATTTGTTTTCATGTATCGGTATTAACGTTGTCGTCCTTTTCAGATTAAGCATCAATATCGCCTCACATCAGAGACGGGACCCGCTCACAAGAAAGTATTCACAGTAACACTCCGACTGGGTGATACTGAGGAATATACTGCAGAGGTAAGTTACTATTTAGGTATGACGACGGTATGACGTTTTGTCGAGGTTTACATAACGGCTTCTGTAAACTTCGACAGACGTCGTGCTGTCACGCAACACAAAGATGTAGCGTTTTAACGCAGTAGTTAATTGGAATGTCTCGTTTTCCTGTGTTTTTAAACTCAATCTGGCTCAGATCTGATCCAGGACTATGGGGAGATGTGATTTGTAACTCTTTTGTGTTTGTTTGATAGTGTTGACTAGTGTAGAGTTGTGATGAGGTGGAGTTTTGAATATTACTAACGTGTGGTGTGTTCCTTAGGGCTCGTCAATAAAGCGCGCGCAGCACGCGGCGGCGCAGGCGGCGCTGTCGGCCACCAGCTTCCCGCCGCCGCCGCCGCGAGCACCCGCGCCTCATGCCGCCATGCACCCGCACCACCGACACGCCGGTATTAACTTGCTATTCCTAAAAGTTATGATGGTTCTTTTATGGAATTCCTCTCCGACCATATACTTAAGTATAGCTTGATGAAAAATATCATAAATTAAAATAATGTTTGATGTTATTTGTTTCAGGCGCAGTAATGCCGACGGTGGAGCTAAACGCATTAGCAATGAAGCTGTGCCAACCCGCGGTGTACACGTCCATCCCCCCGGTGGCGGGCCCAGCGCGGCTAGTGCGCGCGCGCGGGCCCGCCTACCGTGCGCACGCGCTGCTGGCGCCCGCGTACGCCGCGCCCGCCCTGCTGTACCGCGTGCGGGTGGCCGTGGGCGGCCGCGCCTGGCTGGGCGAGGGCGCCACGCCGCAGGCCGCGCGACACGACGCCGCCGCGCGCGCGCTGCGCGACCTGCGCCCCGCCAGTGACGCTGCCGAGCCGCCGCCCGCCAACACGCACAGCGACACTGACGCAGGTTAGACGACATACTTATGGCGCTGCTGTACCGCGTGCGGGAGACCGTGAGCGGCCGAGCCCGTGTACGCCGCGCCCGCGTACGCCGCGCCCGCGTACGCTGCGCCTGCGTACGCCACGTCCGCGTATGTAGCTCCCGCGTATGCAGCGCCCGCGTAAGCCGCGCCCGCGCACGCCGCGCCCGTGACACTTACGCTCGTTAGACGTCACACCGACAAGAGCGCCACAGATTACACAATATTATAGTACACGTAGTTGACGCTCTACATTTGTTCTGCCTAGCTTTTTCCCAACTATCTTGGAGTCAGCTTCCAGTCTAACCAGATGCGGCTGAATACCAGTATTTTACACGGAGCGACTGTCATCAGACCTCCACAACCCAGTTCCTGTACTCTACATTTATCGTGGCTTTATCAGAATCTGAGTTCTAAGTGGATGTCACAAGTAAAGCGAGTCATACTAATCTTATATTTTAACGAAATTAAAACTAGTGATTATTTCAATTTACCCAAATTGCTATACTTCTGATTCACAGGAGAAACAAACGCAGATCTATTGAACTCTGAGGTGAAATCTCCGGTGTCACTAGTACACGAACTTGCCCTCAAACGGAATCTCTCCGTGCAGTTTACTGTCAAATCAGAACGAGGACCACCACACATGAGAGTAAGTTTTAGCTTGACATAACGTAATCACTCGCACTTAACTCCTAGCAAACAAAAGTTAATAAATTTTTTTATAGTTATTTCCATCACATCTGATGCCAATAAATTCTTGTCTTAGTTTATGGTACATCATGCGACATATCGCAGCCTATTTGTCTCCCCAGAAGTTACTGACTGATGTAATACTTTGTCTACTCGCATCGAAAACGTAGAAAGAAAGAAAGAAAAAGACATTTATAAAAAAGAAAAACAATAACTTAGTACTTTTTAAACATAGAAATTGTATGACAGCACCTTGAAAATGCCCGCCCATGTTTCTAGTATTTTGGTTTGGAAGAACAAGCGGCAAACTCCCCAGCAATAAGTTGCTTATTAGAAAAAATACACGATTTTCAACACGTGCGTATTTCGGGTATGCTCAATTAGTTTCGGGCTTGATCGGTGCTCTAAGTCCTCGTTCAGGGAGACGTGTCTGGCGTGTCGCGCTCTAATCAAACATATGGTAATTTATGGGAGCGTTCATGTAGAACCGCAGTAGAGCACGCGGCGGCCGCCGTCGCGTCCTACGCCGCGTGTCCCGCGTACGCGCATGTCAGTTTGTTTTTGGAATCGAAGGCGAGCGAGCGTGCACGCACCGCACCACGCGCCACATAACGCCCTGCATCTTCATAAACGGAACTACACATTACCATATTATGTTTGTATTTGTGCGTGCAACGCCGCATCTGGCGCCGCGGTCCCCGCTTACCGCTTGACGTGCCGCTTCTCCGTAAACGGAGAAAACGCGCATCGCAGACGCGCTGCGCAATGCCCCCCGTCTCCCTGAACGAGGCCTTATTCAGGATTTCACGCGTTGACATGAATGTCGCTTAAGAAAGTTATTATAATAGGTATCGTTGCTGTCATTGATGGTTATACGCGTACGTCTATCTATCGGCCGTTAGAGCTTCGCGTGTCGGTTAGGGCTAGGTGCACCGGGTGCAGGTGAGGTTTACGATGAGGAAGTTGAATGACTGTGCTTCATCTTTAACCCCCTAACATTCAAGATATTGTTGGACAGGTATTCGTAACAGCATGCACGGTGGGCGATATGGAGACAGAAGGCGAGGGCAATGGCAAGAAGGTGTCAAAGCGACGCGCTGCCGAGCGCATGCTGGACGAGATGCGGCGCCGCTGGCCGCCCGCCCTGCTGCGGGCGCGACCCTCGCACGACAAGCGGAGGCAGCAACCCACCAAGAAGAAACCGAGGAATCTCATCAAGGTGGTGTGTTGCAACTTTTTAAATTTATTTTTTGTGTACCCAAATTTTTTTACTACTCACTAAGTTTTTATTGATGTGATTGATCGCTTCATTCAAGGTATTTTTTTATAGCAAATACTTTGAAATTGTTTTATTTTCCTAATAATGAGCTCACGAATCCTTTGAATATTTTTCTGTCTTTTTTTTTGGTTTTGGCATTTCAAAAATTCACTAATAAAACTGAAATGTCTGAAACTCTCGAGATGCACCCAAATTAGCGAAGTCATACTAAGGTTAAAACAACATAATGATGTCACCAGGAGGGCAGCACGGGCGGACCTGCGGTGGCGGGCGGCGCAGACAACCCCATCTCGCGCCTGGCCGTGGCGCGCCACGCCGTGCGCGCGCGCTCGCCGCAGTACCGCGTGCTGGAGGAGCGCGGGGCCGCGCGGCGCCGGGAGTTCCTGGTGCAGTGCGACGCGCCGCCGCACTGCGCCACCGGCCTCGGGCCCAACAAGAAGACTGCCAAGCGCCGCGCCGCGCACAGTACGTATGGTGTAGTGTACCGGTGGCGCAGTGCGACGCGCCGCCGCACTGCGCCACCGGCCTCGGGCCCAACAAGAAGACTGCCAAGCGCCGCGCCGCGCACAGTACGTATGGTGTAGTGTACCGGTGGCGCAGTGCGACGCGCCGCCGCACTGCGCCACCGGCCTCGGGCCCAACAAGAAGACTGCCAAGCGCCGCGCCGCGCACAGTACGTATGGTGTAGTGTACCGGTGGCGCAGTGCGACGCGCCGCCGCACTGCGCCACCGGCCTCGGGCCCAACAAGAAGACTGCCAAGCGCCGCGCCGCGCACAGTACGTATGGTGTAGTGTACCGGTGGCGCAGTGCGACGCGCCGCCGCACTGCGCCACCGGCCTCGGGCCCAACAAGAAGACTGCCAAGCGCCGCGCCGCGCACAGTACGTATGGTGTAGTGTACCGGTGGCGCAGTGCGACGCGCCGCCGCACTGCGCCACCGGCCTCGGGCCCAACAAGAAGACTGCCAAGCGCCGCGCCGCGCACAGTACGTATGGTGTAGTGTACCGGTGGCGCAGTGCGACGCGCCGCCGCACTGCGCCACCGGCCTCGGGCCCAACAAGAAGACTGCCAAGCGCCGCGCCGCGCACAGTACGTATGGTGTAGTGTACCGGTGGCGCAGTGCGACGCGCCGCCGCACTGCGCCACCGGCCTCGGGCCCAACAAGAAGACTGCCAAGCGCCGCGCCGCGCACAGTACGTATGGTGTAGTGTACCGGTGGCGCAGTGCGACGCGCCGCCGCACTGCGCCACCGGCCTCGGGCCCAACAAGAAGACTGCCAAGCGCCGCGCCGCGCACAGTACGTATGGTGTAGTGTACCGGTGGCGCAGTGCGACGCGCCGCCGCACTGCGCCACCGGCCTCGGGCCCAACAAGAAGACTGCCAAGCGCCGCGCCGCGCACAGTACGTATGGTGTAGTGTACCGGTGGCGCAGTGCGACGCGCCGCCGCACTGCGCCACCGGCCTCGGGCCCAACAAGAAGACTGCCAAGCGCCGCGCCGCGCACAGTACGTATGGTGTAGTGTACCGGTGGCGCAGTGCGACGCGCCGCCGCACTGCGCCACCGGCCTCGGGCCCAACAAGAAGACTGCCAAGCGCCGCGCCGCGCACAGTACGTATGGTGTAGTGTACCGGTGGCGCAGTGCGACGCGCCGCCGCACTGCGCCACCGGCCTCGGGCCCAACAAGAAGACTGCCAAGCGCCGCGCCGCGCACAGTACGTATGGTGTAGTGTACCGGTGGCGCAGTGCGACGCGCCGCCGCACTGCGCCACCGGCCTCGGGCCCAACAAGAAGACTGCCAAGCGCCGCGCCGCGCACAGTACGTAGGGGGGGGGACATAGAGAGATGTGGGAGTCTACCACCCTATTCATTAAGATTATTACTCGGCGTGGTTAAAAAAATGTTGACAATCGCTAGTAACTGACCAACTGGTACTTCTTCATATTTTCTAATCCAATTGACACATCGATAGATACATCGAAATTCCTAAAATTTTATGTGTAACTTTTATAAATAAGGAGGTTATTGACATCTTTTGGTGGTCTTTAGTAGTTGATTCTAATTGGTGTACTAAAATATACTTTTTAATTGAGATGGGCCGAATATTCGTTTTATGTTCGTCATTCGGCATATTCGGCAGGTATACCGAACATTCGTATTCGGCCGTTTATTCGGCAAAAATATCAAACATTCTACCGAATAAAAAGTTACCTATATGCTTGTATCAAGTAGTATAATTACATAATTGTATTCATATAATGTATTAACATTTTATCGTCAGTTTCACAGAAAAATGTCCAAATGTACATACGACCTCTTCCTTCCACTTATTTCATTGTTTTTTTTTGGCAATTTACTGAGCTTTAACGATTTTGTACACAAAAACAAATGCACGTGCCAATGTTTTGTCGCTAACTATAACACAATAGCAGACCCGGACTGTAGCAGCGTCAATGGTCGGAAGGGTCGTGCGATTCAATGCGTTCGACAAATATAGACTTGAATTTTTGCAATGCACAAAGCGGCCCATTTCCTGTCGAATATTCGGCCGAATGTTCAGTTCGGTAAACTTTTAACCGAACATTCGGCCGATTATTCGTATTCGGTGAAACCTTTTTTCGGCCCATCACTGCTTTTCAAGACTAAATCCTTTTTGCAATTACATGCTGAGTCCCTCACATCAATGAAAACAATTGATTGATTTATAATTACTTTTTATCTCTTTTTTCTTTATAACTGAACTAAATAATATAATTAAAACTTATGTTACCCAAAACAAACGGCTGTATATGAACGTTCCAGACGTGTTACTAGCGATGGAGATGAGCAGCAAACCGGACGCGCAGAGCTGCAGCCCCGACGCCGCCGCCTCGCCCACTGACAAGAACAGCAGTAGCGATGCCAAACGAAAAGTAAGCACCACACTATATTATATTTATGATATTATAGAACACAAAAACTCTAACCTGATCTTTTCCAATAATATTCCGAATTCCGCAGCCCAAATTATTGTTATAACTTCACTATAGGTTTCTCCATTTTTGTTCATGGCATTGCGTAATCAGAGACTAACCTTCTTCTTCTTCCTGCCCTTATCCCACACTAGATGGGGTCGGCACAACATGTATTTCATAAATCCATGTTGTTAGAGGTTTTGGCTTATTGTTTTATGACCGGCCGCCTGCCTGACGTCAACCCTCCTTGGGAATACTCGTTGCGCTGTCGCGCGGGTTACCCAATGTGCTTGCTGATATTATGCACTGGGTCCCAAAATGATATGCTTGTCAATCTTATTGCCGCCAACTAAGTAGACCATGTTCTTGTTGGTGGGGGTATACTTGAAGTTCCTCGACCCACTCATTCAGTTTTGCTAGGGACTTTGGTTCTAACCGTGAGCGTCTCTGTAAAAACTTGAAACTTCTCGTACTCGACACTGAACACTACTATTCGACATCATTTACGATAGAAATAAACGGCGATTTATAATAACACGACACAGGGAAACCTAGTGTGGGGGACAGAGATATACTGTTTTTCTTTTTAGTATCAAAGTCTACTATTGTAATATGTGAACATGTATTGTACTAATGTGAGAATGAATAAAGATAATTATTATAAAAATAATAAATAAGAAATCTAAAAATTTTAAAAATACTCAAAAAAGAAATTTTGTGAAATATCAAATTAATATTCGGTTGCCACGGCGATGACAGACAGATAAATAAACAGAGACTAACCAAAAGAAAGAAAAAAGAACTACAACGACTTGAGTCTATGTCGCGTCAAAAAAATTAAGACATGATACACTTTCTATCAGGTGGACAGCCTATTTACCAAACTTTTACATAAAACTCAGAATTTCGTGTTTTATTATTACAGGAGCTAATCATTGTTGAGGGCGACCTCCCCAGCGGCGGCGCTAGTAACGAAGTACGGCAGCCGGTTCCTGGAGTACTTCTCATGGACTACCACCAGCGTTCTGGACAGCCGCACCAGCCTAACGGTGAGTACTACTAAAATCCAGTACTTTAGCTAACAATTCAGAGATTCCGTACGCGATCGAAAATTAGGCTGAAATTTACACTTGTTTAATGGTAAAGAAAAATCAGCTTCCACGGTAAATCGAGAAAATAACAATAAAATGTAATAATTTTCTTTTACTTGGTCATTAGACCTAGGATACAGGTCAGCAGTAGACTTGTCTACTCCTCATTGATAAGCTAACATTTAATCGTTGTTATAATGATGGTGCACCATGTTGCAGGTGTGAGCGAGACGAGCGCAACAGGCGGGTCGGGCGGCAACACGCCGGGCGCTAAGGACCAGCTCATGTACCTGTCGCAGCTGTTAGGGTTCACCGTGCAGTTCTCCGACTTCCCCAAGGTAAATAATAGTAAGGAGCTCCACACACCGAACGCAGCAAGCCACGAACTTCTAATAATTTTTATTTAGTACAGACTCAGTTTTATATCAACTGGTTGATTATGAGCGTGGCATGGTTTTAGCTGCTTTTCTTAATAATTTGTTATTGGATGTACGCAAATGTGGAACAGGATAGAACTTTTTTATATTTTGATTTATAAGTTATGTTAACTCGTGTTCCCAGCGCAACCACGGCGAGTACCTGTCACTGGTTTCGCTGTCGACGGAGCCGCCCGTCATGTGTCACGGCGGCGGGCCCAGCACGGCGCACTCGCACGAGCAGTGCTCGCGCGCCGCCCTGCGCGCGCTCGCGCTCATGGGGCTGGACGCGCCCACACCACAGTACGTGCACTATACTATACTTGTAGTTATGTACCATGTGGAGGTACAAAAAATACACCGGCCCATGTGCAGGGGCCTTATTCACTTTGATACATCAAAACGTAACTCGTAAATACAGAGTTGATTTAACCACGTGGCATTCGAGGATAGAGTATCAGAGCCCAGAGCTCGACACAATGGTATTGGCAGTTGAAACACGTGTTTTTCTGTTCTTTAATCTCTTAGGGCTTCAGGCCTTTTTATTTTTCACGTTAATCCAGCGTTATTGTCAATATTTTATTTTAATTATTACTACAAAGTGTCGTCGTTGCGTTCCAGGATCCAGAGCGTGGGCGGCACGCCCCCGAAAGCTAGCGTGGTCACCAACGGTATCGCGGAGTGAGGCTCGCCTCCACCATCATCGCACAGCTCACGTTCATCTGTCCATCTCGCTTACTTCTCGATTATATTGCAATATTACTTCATGTGAATATCTCACAGCACGAAATGTTCGGGACGACCTCGCAAAAATTCAACCTCTTGACTGTTTTGTGCCGTTTCCGGCTATGATATATTCACGACGTTTTGTTTGATCTCGAGTCTTGCAACAACTTTTAGTTTATTTCATTTATGAACTTTCATATTTTTAGAATTTCAAATGTATATTTTTTGTTATACATAACGATCTGTAAGAAACTATTTAGTTATTTTATTTATACGTTTCCTGGAATTATGTACTGTCGCTCACAAATTAGGTTAACGTTTTATATTTCTTTTTCATGCTGAAGAAATTACGATCGTTCGGCAGACGTTCTGTTACAGGAGCAGCGCTCATATAAAATAAATGTTTTAAATAAGTTTCTAAAGATACATTAGCCATACATGATCTAAAACATCGCTATATTTATTGGCTAGATATAATGAAACTTGTCTGTTATTATATAAGTGTAGTAGTATATATTATGAAGAAATAAAATATCATTAAAATTATGTAGGAACGAATATTGTAACGAAACTGGGGCTGTGAAGCCAAACCAAAACAGTTTCGTTGGGACAGCGCAGCGCCCCGCGACTCCCGCTGTTTGCTGCGCACAGTGCGGCCCGGCCACACTGCTGTTGTTTTTAATTCTAGTTTATAATTTTATTAAGACTATAATAAAGTATTGCGCGGGTTGTAGGTAAACATCGGGTGGTCGCGTGCCGTCCCGACGAACGCTAAAGTTACATCATGCGGCCATGGTGTCTCCTTAGTTTAGCTCTACAGTAGTAATCGCCGTGTCCCTCGTCATATTGTAGCTGTAGGCTGTTAGGTGTGCTGCGCGGGTCTCCAGTCTGCAGTATTTTCTACAGTTCTTCATATTCTTGTATAGTTAAGATACGCACGCGGGGGCTACGGCGATTAGAACGATGTTTGGCCTCGATTTTTAACTGACTTCTAGTGGATGAGCGTGTAAGAATAGTTCCCCTGACCCTAAGCTATGAAATGTGTAATTTTAGACTTATGGTAGACTACATGAAGCTGAGACGAGTAGCGATCGATGCTTCCTATCGACTTAGTATAAGGTTGAAGGTTGCTTGTTATATCTAGGCTCTGTGTAACCTATATTTAATGCATGTACCACGTAATTGATTAGTATAGCGTTTGATTAATGATATTTAAACAATGTTCTTTCTAGGTGTTTAAATATAGTAAGTGTAATACAATTGATCGGTACGATAGTAATGTATTTTAAAAATAATCATATTGTGAATGGTTTAATGTGTGTATGTATCGTTTTAGTTCTGTTGTCGTGAGGATGCGATCCAAGCGGGACCCAGGAACCGGTCAATTGTATGTTCTGTAACAACCGATTGTACATTTCATTGTAATGGGTCCGTAATCATACGAAAATGTCTCGTAACCGTGTCTTTTACAACTGTATTGAACCGTAGTTATTATTATACTACATACTAAGCATATTATTATAATCACTAGCGATGTGTTTACTTCTTCGTTTGGATGTTCAAACGATTTTAAATCGAGGCCATCGATCAATTTCTTCATGTTGAAAGTTGCACAAGTAACTAAGCATAAAGAAATTAACTTATTATTGGATAAAGAAAAACGCCAAAAGGGCATTAAGAAGTTTATTTATTTTGTTGTAAGCAACTAATATTTTATATTATTACGTAGGTTGGAGCAAGTCCCAATTGGATTTCGTGCTTTTAGCAACTGTACTGTAAGGATATAACAATAAAAGTTGAATATTATCAATATTTTTTATTCAAAACATCCCTGTTCTTATATCCTCTGCATAATTTATGTTTAAAACTGTTTGTTTTTTTTTTCGATCTCACATGTGACCAAACCTATGGTAGGCCATGTTTTGTACATAGCATAAATAAGAACACATACTAAAGTAGTACATAGTGCAATCACAATTACTACATTTTGTTAGGCCTTTTTATGCTCGCCGAGTAGCTCTTGTGATAAAAATGATCGATCCGAGTCGTGGTCGCGGCCGACAACAACAGCGCGCTCATGTAATGATTACAGTGAAACACTTCCTGTTCTTATGTTCATGCGATTTGTCCCTTCCACGCCTCAAGGCAGTTCACACACTAGATTTACTTGTGTCGTCGTGATACATGTGTAGGTACATCGTACAACAAAATAACCAACCAATTTTAAATTCAAATCTAACTATACCTAACTTTACCCTCTTACCTTCGTGTTCCTGGTATAGCGTTTATCGTCATGCTGTCTAT
The DNA here is from genome assembly GCA_910594945.2 of Amphipyra berbera. Lineage (NCBI taxonomy): Eukaryota > Metazoa > Arthropoda > Insecta > Lepidoptera > Noctuidae > Amphipyra > Amphipyra berbera. The sequence goes on along the minus strand of OU343122.1, from coordinate 6,507,724 downwards.
AAAGTTGCTACAAATATGCCACAACTTTACCCTCTTTGCTTCATGTGTTCCTGGTATAACGTTTATTGTCACGCTGTCTATAAAGTTCTCAATAAAGTTGCTACAAATAACATTGCTGCCAGCTGCCACAACTTTACCCTTTGTTTCACGAGGTTTCATGTGATCCTAGTATAACGTTTGTTGTCATGCTGTATATAAAGTTGCTACGAATATGCCACAACTTTACCCTCTTTGCTTCATGTGTTCCTGGTATTTGTTGTCATACTGTTTATAAAGTTGCTACAAATATGCCACAACTTTACCCTCTTTGCTTCTTGTGTTCCTGGTACTTGTTGTCATACTGTTTATAAAGTTGCTACAAATATGCCAGAACTACCCTCTTTGCTTCATGTGTTCCTGGTATAACGTTTGTTGTCAAGCTACACTCGGACACTACTATAGTCCGCGCGGATACTACAAATAAGATCGCTGCCACATGTTGTCGTATTTTTTGTTTTATAAAGTCGACTTACCCTCTTGGCAGTTCATGTGTTCCTAGTATTTACGTTCGTCAAGTGGTCCATGCAGTCTATAAAATAGCTTCTCCGCCTTATATTGTGTGCGTACTCCACTTCATCAAGAAATTAATGTAGTCGAGGCAAGCCAGGCAAGTATTGATTGCCGTGTTAAACACATTGATATACAATCATGCTGCGATCGTCTTTGGTGAATCATTCCATGCAATACACATCGTCCTTTAGTCCTCGCAATCGTAACCCTATTTTTATTAGGTTTTTTTATTCAAAGGTTTTAGCCGTACAATCATCTATTCTCAAATAATCACCCCCGTGGGACAAGTTTGTTAATCCCGAAGTCATTTAAGCTTATAATTTTCAATACTGGATACACAAACATAAATAAAACAAGATATTCAAAAATAAAAACAAAGTTTTATTATAATAAAAATAGTAGCAATGCGTAACAATATCACCAGTCTTAGGTAAGACCCCGAGGTAATCATCGAGACACTGTGGTTGTTGCTATATGTACATAATACTATTTGCGTTCGTTTCATCTCGTTTAATACTATTTGTAACGTATGGCAGGTGGGTTCACTTGATAAAGTCGAGTTGGAGCGCTTGGCTCATGAAGCACAGGATGTCTGTGTGCTCCTCGATCTGAAATAGACGGATACACAGATTACAACATTGAAAATGGGCCAAATTATGTATACAATGGAGGGAGCTGCCCCTTCACGGTATACATATATGATATTAGGAGACTGTATACCGTGACGAGAGGCTATTATAGTGTAAGGCCGACTATACACCTGTAAGTTTGTACAACGTAATTAACTTACGAAAAATTTGGAACTTACAAGTATATTGGCAGCCTAAAACAATATAGTATAAAGTAGGTAATTACAATTTTAGCGGTGGGCTTCCCGCCGCCGTGGCCCGCCTTGGTGTCGACGCGCGCCAGCAGGGGGCGCCGCTGCGGGGTGCCGCGCGCGGCGTGCTGCAGCTCGGCGGTGAACTTCAGCGAGTGCAGCGGCACCACGCGGTCGTCGTGGTCCGCCGTCAGCACTAGCGTCGCCGGGTACTGCGTGGCTGTGTACAATATTATACTGTTAAGTCCGTAGCGATATACGGGAGTAATGATTGATCCGATTTTTATATAAAATATAATTTACGGACAGCATCAAGAAGCGTCAATTAGAACGTCGCTCGTCACCATCAAAATTTGACATCGTCTCTAGTCTATGATGATGAATAGAAACATCATCATCGTAAGAGGTGGAACCTTATACCAACAGTGCCTGACTAAAGACTCCTATTTAGTAGAGGCCCATGTCCAACAGTGGACTACAGTAAACTGAGAACAATATGGACATGTCATCACCATAGATCATAGAATAAAGAGTTAGTTTCGAATAAACAAACTATCAACAAGCGTATACTCAATTTAAATAAAATGAATATAAAATAATTACTATTGTCCGGCTTCCGTATGTTGTGCAGCGGCGAGTATTTGAGTAGGTACTCAAACTGCGTCTTATTATCCGAGCTGCCGTAATCTGACACCCACGCGTGACCGATCGTGAACTTCTGGAACCTCAGCATGTCCAATACTCTGGAATAAACAATTTAGGTAAATATGGCGAATAAACGATATCGAGTGTTAGGTGGAACTTGGAAGTGGCAAGACCACCAACCGACTGCAATATGATGAATTTGGGACGTGATTAGGCCTCGTTATCTCCATCAGCGGGATCCGCCGCGCACAGCCCTCTTATTTTGGTTGCAGTTTTTACTATAAGTACTACAACTTAATCAACACGCGCGGAAAAACGCTTCTGCACAAATACAACGTCATGTGTTTGGATTTTCCACTTTACAACCCGTATCACGTGCCGCGCTAAGCCCCGTGTCTCCGTTAACGAGGCCTTAGCAATTTTAAGTTATTAATGTATTAGAAAACATTGGTTGAATGGTCGTTAATTCAGGCTTATTCTTCGGACAGTTTCCTGGATGCACTCGACTCGGGAGTTCATATTTGTCGTAGTCCTCGTACATATTGGGGAGTGATTGCTTTTTGGTAATTAGCTTAGCGAATGTATTCTTCCCGACAGCTGAACTGCTAATTTTAGTAGTATATTATGTGCCCTAATCGTAAATTGTATTAATTAAGGTTTTCTGAACTCACCCGACCTGCACGATGGCGGCCCCATACAGGTCGGGCCGCTGGTTGATGCAGGCGGCCACCAGCAGGCCCCCGTTGGAGCCCCCCTGTATGGTGATGAGCGACTGTTTGGTGTAGTTCTCCCTGACAAGGTACTCTGCCGCCGCCTGGAAGTCGTCGAACACGTTCTGCTTGTTCAGCAATCGACCCGCGTTGTGCCATCTCTCGCCGTACTCTCTGGATCAAAAATTCATCTTTATTTGTATAGATAGTCTATTTAATTGTTCACCAAGAGCTCAGTACTATTGTCGGTCTTTAGCTAAAAACATTTTTTTTGTATCTTAATGTCAAAATCACCAATTAATTGTAATAAAAAGCATAAGCAAATATTTACATTCTAAGCCGATCTCACTGATCAATGAGGCTCTAACGACAGCATAAGACAGGATATCCATTAAACTTGCGAGCCGAATACTCCATGCCGGTGCTGCGAAGCATCGTCATCCGTGCAAGAAATACTAGGTATGGATTCTCCACACATGTGCGATGATACAGGCCGTTCTTGGATGTTTACGTCCAATAGTAAACTCCAATATCCAATCGTCAGAAAACTTTCTAAGTAATAAATTTGACATTTTGGCATACTTTCTATACAAAAGCTTTCAAAACGTCAAACTTAATTCATAGATAAAAGTTATCTGACGATTCAAAAATTGGCCCTAAGTAAAGTGCGTATCTTACCCTCCACCCCGTATGTTTGGTATGGCGACGACGCCGTTGAAGTGTTGCATGAACACCAATCTTGTGACGCTGAAGCTTGGCTGAATGTTAATGTTGAAGCCGCCGTAACCGTAGATGAGGGCTGGGTTGGATCCGTCCTGGGGTAGACCCTGAAGTACAAAAATAAATTCATGTTGGCTATGAAATTACGTTGAGAAGATCGACGAATAGTATGTACGGCTGAAGTTTTACTAGGAACGAATATTTATGTCGATGCAGAAATAGTATCAGCGATAATTTTACAGAAAGGCGATATTCCGAAATTTTAAGATATGCATAATCAGCCCATTACTGTCCCACTCCTGGGCACAGGCCTCGGAATGAGAAGGGTTTAGGCCTTTGTCTACTACGCTGGCCTGTTGCGAGTTGGCGAACTACACACAACATTGAGGACTTTATGGAGCCCTCTCAAGTACCTATGCAGATCTTCTTACGAGGTGCGGGTGTGAAGGTATGAAGGATATTGAATTAAGTCACGATTTTAGTGAGACATAATAAGTGATGCAAATAGAAGTAATTGTAATGAGTACCTTCTTGGAAACAATAAACATAGGAACTTTAGTGCCATCTCTGCTGTTGTAGAATATCTGTTTAGCTTCGTAGTGCGACGCTTCGAAGCCTTTTACTTTCACCTCTCTGAACACCTGAAAGACAATTGAAATTTCATTACGATTATGACAGATTACATATTCTGCTAAAACTTCACTGTTTTCTATTGAAATAGTTCAATGACAGTTCAATAGAAAGTCAGTGAAAACCTATTGGTCTAAAATAAACAACAGAATATCAAATGTCTAAAACTATTCTATCGAAGCAATCGTAAATCAGCAGACTTGAGTCTCTGAATTGATGTAGGTTATTGACAGAAATTCAATGTAAGGACCAAGCCACATCTCACGGAAGATACGTCGCCGATACACATACTTCCATACAATCATCTCATACCGTACACATTGACTGAACATGCGTTACTAAAATTCCTTGAGTAATTACGCGACGGAAGATCGGCGACGTATCTTCCATCAGATGTGGCTTAGCCTTAAGTAATGTCAAAGATCTACATCAATCCATAGATTTTGAATTGTAATCGTTTACTAATGTCGACCGTTAGAGATAAACTACGACAACATGTGCCGCTTCTCCAAATTACTATTTCAATTTGTTTAGTCACATCTTTACGAAAGAGTGTGTATGTAGTTGTAAGCATTCATCATCAGTAGCAGCCCGGCAGCACACATGCGTTGGAAGTATTGGTGGTGCTTTATAAATACTTTCACAAATACGTTGAAGCGTTTTGAATTTTGGAGGGCGGGACATGTTATCGTAGTTTATCTCTACACTATCAGCAACAGTCCTTACCGTTGGCTTGTAAGGTTGCTTGGTGAAGTCGACGTGGTAGATGACGCCGGGCGACAGGAACGACATGAAGTGGTAGAAGATCTCCGAGTGCTCCTTCTTGCCGGAGAACCCGACCACAGAGCCCACGTCCAGCGCGAACGTCTGCAGCAGCTGGCCGGTGGCCATGCTGTGCAGTTGGAGCACACTCTAGGAATAACAGGGCGAACTTTAGTACTATACAAGTAGATTAAAAAAAAAGTTTTATCTTCTTCTTTTCGTGTGGTTAGTGACTAACCAAGTGTTAGAGTTTATGCCGACCATAGGCCTCTGACTTGGCTCCACATGCCGTCGAGAAATATCTCTCAGGCTTGCTGGTTTCCTCACGATGTTTTCCATCAACGTTTTTAAGAAAGTGATAATTATACAACACGCATATGGATCCGAAAAGACTCGAGGTGCGTGCCTTGGGTTCGGACTCGAGACCTATGACTTGGCAGTCCGACGGTCACACCACTAGGCTATGACTGCTATTAATATGTATTATAACTTTTGTGCCACAATTTATTATTAAACTAGCTGTGTCCTCACGGCTCCGCCCGTAGCCTATGTTATTCAGTGATAATGTAGTTTTCTAACGGCAAAAGAATTTTTGAAATCGGTCCAGAAGTTTTTAAGTTTATTCGTTACATACAAAAATACAAATCTTTCCTCTTTATAATATTAGTATAGACTAGCGACCCGCCCCGGCTTCGCACGGGTGCAATGTAGATACTAATGTGGGGCATATAAACCTTCCTCTTGAATCACTCTATCTATTGCTGAAAACTGCATTAAAATCCGTTGCGTAGTTTAAAAGATCTAAGCGTACTGACAGCGGGAGCGAATTTGTTTTATACTATGTAAAGATGATCCCTTAAAAAAGCTTTTAAGTTAAACGGTTTTATCTTCCAGTATCCCCGCAGCATCAGGAATTGAGGATTGAAATTATTATAATGTTGTATTCTCATGGGAGTTGAATTTGTGTGCGAAGTTTCAGGAGAATCGATTAAGCAGAAGTTGTTGAAAAATCTGTCGCAAGATTTGAATTAAACAAACAAGAAAGCAAGCAAATATACTAAGTGAAGCTAATTAAAACTGTTTAAAAATAGCGAGCCTAGCTTTTTCCCAATGTTTGGATCGGTTGTTAGGCTTTCTTCTTTCTTTTCTTTTTTAAAAAGTTGCCCCACTATATGATTTCTCCTGTATCGTGGGTGCATTTACAGACACAAATCTTCACATGCACTAGTCTAACTAGCCCCCCGATTCAGAACCTTACGATAACCCTTTCGCACCCGTCCAATACAATTGTGCGGGTTACAAGATCGCGTTTAGCTCATCAGTTTTACGTGCTTTGTGGACGGGCCTAGTTTCGAACGATTGTGCGGATAGCGATATTTCACTTCCCGTGCAAATTTTGGACGGCTCTTCCATCGGCGACCAAGAATCAAACTGTTCAGACAATGAAAAAACGCGCTTCCCGATTTGACGATAGTAAGTATCATATTTCATTTAATTTGTAAGTGTGGTGAAATTATGTGTTAATAATTGGTTAAGTAGATAAATATTGGATGTTTTAGTGTTAGTTATGATGCTCCGCGAGTATTAGTTTTGGTGTAACGATGGTAACGAACTTTTGTGACACAATTATATTAACCTGGGCCATACAAAACCAAAAACGTCCGATAGGTTTCTAATGATAGCTTGTATTTTTAGAGATTCTACACAATTTCTGGCATTGTGAGCGATGAAGCTATTGCAGAAATGCTCAACGAATCTGGGGACGACGGTGTTGATGATGAGGTAGACGATTTGTATGTTACTGCTGAGGAGGACATCAAAAGTTCTGGCTCCTTTTCATCAGGCTCATAGGGGGATGAAGATGACAACGTTCGCCTAAATCATCTAACAGGGTGGCAAAAGAAATCCTCCAACAGCAAACCAGTTCCGCAAGATGCTGCTTGTCCTGCAGGAGATGTCTACACCCCAGCAGAATATTTTTTAGCAGATATAAAAAAAATATCGGGCTATAAGAGAAAACTGATCTCATTTCGTGTGTTTTCAATTTTCTAAGAAATGTTGAACTACTTTGTATTTTGGTAATAAATGTTGCAATTTTTTTACTTATATTGCATTTCTTTTCTCTCAGCTAAAATAAAATAACACAGACCGGTCGGGCCCACCTTGATACAATTGTGGCACTCACAATTGTACATAGGAAATGAAGGGCCCAGTATGATACAAATGTTGGTATACGAATTTTCCAAGATGGCGTCGGAAAATTCGGAAAATTTTCTCAGATTCGTAATCTACGACCCCAAATTAGCTAGAATTCGTTCTCAGAATCACAAATTTCGTCGTAGCTTAGGCGCGGGTCTGAAAGGAATAGGTCAGTTGTCGACGGATTTAGTTCCTTATCTCGTCTTTCGTACGAGTATAACATTGTGTTATCAAAACGGGCTGCGGCACGAGACGCTAAAAAAATACGAGGTATTGCGACCAAAAGAAGTTCTCAAAACGGAAAATAAATACCTGGATCATTTTTAAATGGTTACATCAACATTTTATGTTAAAATATATTATACCTTGACATCTCTGACGTAGTGAATGACTAGCTTGTCGTTGTCCACCGCCGATGCCCAGTCCAACACGTCGCTCGGATGTTCCTATAACAAACACACGGATTATCTAAATATAACTTTATAATTATACTCATAAGGTTCAATATGTATTGTTTACTTACAGATATGAGACAAGCAAGGGGTGTATAAGCTAACACCCATATTCTAAGACGCTCCTCCAAAACTTACTCGATTCAGAACGGCTTCGAAAACACCTTCAAAATTGTATTCTTAGTCGCAATTTCGAGTGAACTTTGAGGTTCCTCGACGGAGTCATTACGTCATAATTTGAATTATCTGCATCGCGAAAATAAAGCCACGATAAATAGTTGTAAGGATTATCGTAAGCATATTCGATAAAGTCTTCAAAATTAATTTTTGTTACATACGAACTTTGACACTTCCTTCCTTAAGGTAGGTTCCGAGGTACCTTGAGTTTGACAGATAATTCCTTACCTCGACCGAGGAAAAATCTCAAGTCGAGGACGATTGTGTCAACTAGGTATAGGCGGAGTCGAGGTGGAGTCGATTCGAGTAAGTTTTGGAGGAACGTCTTAGAATATGGGTGTAAATATAACCTTATTTTTTTTAACATAAGTGTCAAATTGTGTTGTCTACTTACAGGTATGAGGGTCTGCCAGTTTTCTTCAGCGGGGTTGTGCAAATCTATCTTGATAAGCCTGTAGTTTGGTGCGTTCCTGTTCGTGCGGAATATACTTACAGAGCCTTCGTTTGTGACGTACTGGAAATTAAATAGGATGATTATAATTTTATATTCAAAACGACGATGACTAGGTTGATCTAAGAACTCGTCCGCACACCGTAGGCATATTAAATGATTAATTATTTTTATTTCTGTAATTAAATCCGTTACAGACACTTTTAAAAGTCAATGAAATATTTTTTAAGATTAGATGGCGCCGACATTTCCTATCTGACTAGCTCTGAGAAGAAAAGCCGAAACAAACTCAGAGATCAAGGTCTCTTTTAAAGTCCAGACATTGTGGTATAAAAACTATGCAAGTATAACAATGTAGGGCAACGTCTGGAATGGCCTTTGAGGAAAGTGCCATAGCAGGTTTGAGTTGACCTGCCCTAACTGACGGCACGCATGCATCAGCCATCGTGTAGCTCAAACTTTATTATTACCTCATAGTCAGCTTCAAACGCGTGCACTATCTGCGTGAGGTGTAGCTTGCCGTTGATCTCGGGCTGCTTGGTAAGGTTCGCAAAGAAGAGTAAGTTATCACGGCAGTCCTTCACTGGCGATACGATCAGGTACTTTCCGCAATCCGTCACTTCCGCACCGCTGTAATGAAACATTGTTACTTAGCATTTGATGAGAGTAAATTTAAAAAGGTTGACCGCGTGCAGATAGTGCCGTCCACGAAAACGCGCCCCACTCTTCGTCTAAATCGCGTGTTCTCCCTCACTCTAATTAAAAGAGCAAGAGAGAACACGCGATTTAGACATCACACCGTTAATTCAGCCCTCATCAAGCTTTCTCCCTCCCTGTCCTCTTGCAAGCAACGCCCTAAGCCAAGGTTCGAGTCCCCTCTAGGGGACGCCCTTAGTGGTGTTGTTGCTATCTAGTCATGATGTTAGTAGTAGACGTAGTAATAATAGTTAGCTTAGGTTCAGGCTTAGGCTTCAGATCTCACTAATAACTGCCCGGTTACGTAGAAACGGTCTGCAAGACCATCTACAAGCAGTCGAATAGACAGAGTGGGGCACGTTATCGTGGATGGCACTATCTGTATTCATTCCTGGACAAATGTGCCGCGATATGTGTCGCGTGTGACATCCGGCGTTATCACGTGACATGTCTGGCAGCTAGTCATAACACGGAAATGTGGTAACAGACGTCTGGTGATGTCGCTAGTGACACGTGTCGCGAGATGTTGATCCCCTAGTCAAGACACAGCTGTATACTCCATACAGTTGGTCATCGCAAGCTTTTTGGCAGAACAACCATGAGGAAACCGCGCTCCTATATTTATTTAAGGACCATGCTTCTGGTACAGAGTAATAGATAGTACTATGTATGGAAATCTCTCTCCCTAAGGAAAAAACTAATTTGTCGATTGCTTGATTTTCTGTAGGGCGCGGTGCTTATAAATATGTAGGTTGGGTCGGGGCCTCAATAGGCGGAGTTAACATAGAGGCTGTCAGGCCGGTCAGCAGCAATGGTGATGTACCACTATATGGCGTAGGAAGACTACTGTAATGAGCACAGATCGCATAAACGGATGCATATTTACCTAAAGTTCAGGTGTTGGCTAATATGGAATGCTTTATTCGATACTTTTGTATCGAAAAAATCCTGCGATCGTCTAATTTAGTGTTCTGTAGAAAAGAATAACATTACCAAGAATTGGATACAAATTTACTTATTTGCATACCTAAAGTTGTAACTTTTTTTAACTTACACAGACTACATGCACCCCTCACTTTCTTACACCCACCATACACACATATTTGCATCGGGGCTTAAAAATTAACTTAAGTAATTATATGCAACCGATTAGTTATGCAATCCCGTGATACCTGTTTTTATTTCTAATTAATTATTTTCAGAAGCCTTCTCCATACTTTCGTAGTGAAAAAATTACTTTAGGTACCTAAATATGCATCCGATTATCCGATCTCCGGTAATGAATCACAAATATGTTTACAGATCCTTTATTTTGCTACAAAAACTAAGTACACAGCTTTCAACATGTGGCAAATTTTACGTTACTTAGAAATTATCAACGTGTGTGATGACGTTTTATCGTAACACAATACAGGCATAACGAATCTATAACATTACAATATGCACAAATCAAAGGCACGAACGATTATCGACGGTCAATTACTAAAAGCGTTACGTTTGTTCAAAGTGTGACAAAAATCAATTGCAACGAACTTTTGTAATACTACAATAATTTTATGCTACATTATACTGAAAATAATACGTAAAAACGAAGTTACGAGCGTCTGTCTTCGCCGTGGATTTGAGTGTGAGTGTCACTGCAGATAAATAGAACATATCGTCAGTGGAAAGGTAAAAAGACTAAAGCGCCAATATACCTACTTTACAGTAGAGAGATTCAAAGTATTTTTTTAAGGAATTAAACATAGTTATTTTTAAAAGAGAAAAGAAAAATAAAAAAAAAAGATATAGAAATTAAATTATTTTAGAAAAATAACTATGTTCATTTCCTTAAAAAAATACTTTGAATCTCTCTACTGTAAAGTAGGTATATTGGCGCTTTAGTCTTTTTACCTTTCCACTATACATTACACTTTGAACAAACACTACTGTGCCTAGCCTTTACTATATTGGGGTCAGCTTCCAGTCTAACCAGATGCGGCTGAATACCATTATTTTACACGGAGCGACTGCCATCAGACCTCCGCAACCCAGTTACTGGTCAATGCCGACATCTAAAGGTTAGACCGGTTGTCAGACTTTCGGGCTTCTGACTTCCCGTAACGACTGTCATAGGTATTCGTATGACACCGGGACCGACTATTTAACGTGCTCTAAGAGGTACAAACATTACTAAAGATATTATAAGGAACAAGAATGAGTGTATAAAATTGACAACGACCCTAGAAATCGTAAATTATTTAATGGTCCTCTTCTAAATGTAATTATTGACTGGTAATGGTCTGTCTTTGACAAATATCATCTTTGCATTGCATCATCTCATTTTCTTGAAGTTAGCATTATTGCTGGGCGATGCGATGGTGATACGTTGCCGACAAAACTAAGATCACACTAGGCGGAACTGAGGGCAAATATTGTTTATATGGAAATGTATGAGATAGAATGCGCGGCGCGGCACTTCGATTTGATATAAACAAAGGGGATAGAAACTTTGTGGTATAGCCACCCTGTCAACATTTTCATTTTGTTTCAAAATTGCGGGGCACATTGGAACTCGTATTATGGTTAGAGGACACTTAAACGAACAAAAATGGTCAGCGGTATAGTGACTTAAAGGGTCACGTTGCCGAGATATTTGGAGGCAAATGTCGCCATATGAGAACAATGACAATCATTAAAAATGAACTAATTACTCATATGGCGATCTTTGCCTCTAAATATCTCTCCAATGTGACACTTTAGAGCACCATATTGCCAACAATTTTTGTTAGTTTAAGTATCCACTACCAGAGCCGTCTTAGGCCATGCAGGGGCCCTTTGGCACAGAGAATTTGGGCCCCTTTTGGAAAGCCAAAAATAACGTGAATTATAACATCAGAATGTAGTTTTCAACAGTAACATAATTGGTTATTACATTGACACTAAAAGTCTGAAGTTGGCAGCAATTTGTCTCAAAAAACTTCTGCTGAGCAACGTTCTGCTGTGCAACCCTAGTTATCTGGGTGCTTTGTTAATGATGCATTGAACTAAGAAACCAATGTGTTTTTAAAAATTGAATTATTGAAAAATATATAGGCACTGGGTTTCGGCATTTCGAGGCCCGCCTCAGGCAGGGGGCCCTGGGCACGTGCCCCACGTGCCCTTATGGTAAAGACGGAACTGTCCACTACCCATTTATACCAGCTTCAATGTGCGACGCAACTATGAAAAAGAAAGACAACGGCGTTAGGGTGGCCATGCCAGCTTCCATAGAAAAATGTTCAAGCCCCTTTGACATCGCCCTGCCGCTGCTTTGCAGTCCTGCTTAGTGCGTTCTTACTTTGTGTGCATAGCACTATATAACTATTATTATGAAGAAATCAGACTAGATACTATTCTTTTCTTTAAAAAAACTTTGTCCCACACTTAGATTTCTCCTGTATCGTGGGTGCGTTTACGCCTAGACCCGGAACAACTTTCTGTAGGCCATACAAATATTTGTTCCGTGCGGGAATCGAACCCACGACCCGTAGCGCAGAAGCCGACCGCTCAGCCACTGCACCAAACGTGTCGCCAAACGGATTGAGCTGAGGCGATGCTGATACGTTGCAGAGCATATATTTTTGTATAACCTTTAACTTAAGAGTGTATACTCACATCCTCCACAGTGGCTCTTCGGGGAACTCTACGACGACCACATCATCAGACTGCGGCGTGTTGAGTCGATGGTAACAGAGCTTCTGGTCGCGGTTCACTTCTGTCTCTGAGCCGTCCGTCTTGCCTGCCTGATCTGGATACCGCTGTATAATAGAACATTAGTTAGAACGATGCCAGTAAACGTCCAAGGTTGGACATGGGCCTCCCAATGACCGCTATAATGACCGGTCAAAGGGGCAATGGCCATAATGACTACGCTAGGCAAATGGATTGGTGTCATTGCAGTTTGTTGTTATAAGCAGACAGTAGGACCCTGTCAGTAGGGTCTAGTGGTGGCAAGCGCGACTGCTGATCGTTAGGTCCTAGGTTCGATCCCCAGGTCGGGCGGTCGGTTAACCGAGAGGAATTCCTTAGTAGCAGCCCGGAGTTTGGATTTGTGCCCGGTTAATGGCAATAGGATCGCTCCCTATTACATTAGACTTAAATATAACGGCGAAATGAGGGTTTTAATATACACCTCTGCCCAACCCTTCAGGGAATACAAGCATGATGTTAAGTTTGTTTAGGACCGTGTTGCCCATCCTCTAGACGTAATCCCTTCGTCGCCTTATGTGACGTAATAATAATAGTACAAATGTAGGGTGCAAGAGAAGATACGTTTGAGATTTTAAGAATAGAATAAGGCCCATATTAATGAACAGCTCTTGAGGGGCTCGTGGCTAAATAACAACCGCGCTGATCGTACGATTTGCGAGGTTAAGCTGCGCTTGCCGAGGTCAGTCCGTGGATGGGTGACCATTTGTTACACATCGAGACCCCTCCGTGCCTCGGAGAGCACGTTAAGCCGTCGGTCCCGGGTGTCATACGAATACCTATGCCAGTCGTTACGGGTAGTCAGAAGCCTGAAAGTCTGACAAACGGTTTAACCTTAGGATATCGGCATTGCCCAGTTACTGGGTTGCGGAGGTCTGATGGCAGTCGCTCCGTGTAAAATACTGGTATTCAGCCGCATCTGGTTAGACTGGAAGCTGACCCCAAGATAATTGGGAAAGGGCTAAGAGGATTAATGAACAGCTCTTATTTAAGTAATCTTCCAACAGCAGCTGCCATAAAGTAGAATTCCAAACATTTGACAACATTTTTTTTAATACCTCTCAATTTTTATTTATTTTGTAACAACTTAAACTATCATTACAGGTTTTATTCTAATGCGACAGCTAAAATCTAAATGTTTATAAAATGATTGCCAGTTCTTATTAAACTTATTAATTACTAGCTGTGTCTTGTGTTACTCAGTGATAATGTAGCATTCTAACGGCAAAATAATTTTGGAAATCGATCCAGTAGTTTTTAAGTTTATTCGTTACATACAAAAATACAAATCTTTCCTCTTTATAATATTAGTATAGATTAAACTATGTATTTACAATAATAAAATGGGAAACTATGAATAAAAACAAAATAATTAAATTATTAACACAACATAACATAACTAATCTAACATAACATTATTACTTACATATTATTTACTTTAAAACTACTCCCAAAAACTTGGGATCTCTCAAATGAGAGCTGTTTATAAATACGGACCTTAGTATAATTTCTAGAAAACAGAAAAATAAATAATTGAACCAAATGTTTTTATATTGAAAATAAAAATGTTAGTTATTGCCAAAGTTGTCCATGTAACCTCTATTCACGTTTTAATGTTGTTCTTTAAAATCAAAAATCTAACCTTTCCACCACTCAATCTAGTAAAAATAATTTGCGTGAACAACAAAAGCTGTATTTAATTTGAAGTTTATCCTTAATTCTGATGTCCTCTCACAAATACTTTAATTATTACTACAAAAAACTGAATTTTTGTATCTTTATCCTTAATTTCTTACCTACGATTTAATACCAGTTTGTAATAGGAAAAGATTATCCAAAAAATAACCACGTCACGTAAGCGACCGCATTGACGTATGCAAACACCTGTTAAGGACAAGTGGTACCACTAAACGTGATCTTGATGATTAAAGTGAGGAAACAGGAATGTTAAACGTTTTCCTTGCGAAAAACCGATAGTACTCACGGAATAGAATAATCCTTTGTTGTCCTTAGTCCACGACATTGACGCAAACTTGACTTTTTGTAACACTTCTGGGTAATCTTCACCTGAAATTCAAAACAGAAAATTTTAATATACAACGTGTTACAAAAATACCCCTAAAGCCGAAAGGGGGTTAAAGGTCCCTTGTAAAGAGTCTATTGGCGATATTTGAAAACCGTAGAATGACCCCAAAAAAAAGAATTTGGACAAAACATAAAATAATCATCATTGAAACGCAACCTGAAAACACAGTCAATCTCGATCGCGATCCGCGATCAAAATCAATGATCGCGATCCAGATTGATAATGTACGGATTGATACATCTGATCACAAAACAATCTGGATCGCGATCATTGATTTTGATCGCGGATCTCGATCGAGATTGACTGTGTACGGGGCGCCTATATTTTCAGGTTGCGTTTCAATGATGATTATTTTATGTTTTGTCCAACCAAAGCCAAACAAAGACAGAGCGAGTGTCACGGACATAGGAGTGTTGTTGTGTTTTTTTTCTTCTAGTATTTTCTATTTTATCTCCATTTTGTTTCGCATAATATTTTATTGATACTATAATTAAAGAATATTACCGCCACACGGCCACTGCGCACATTAAGGTGTTTCTTTACATTTATTATTTTTGTGAATTCAATGTTGCAGCAAATGACAACTTCATGTAAAAACAAACAGTAATTTAATTTTATAAAACGATTTTATATAGATGAATATTAGTTTTATACGTAAAAACGAACCACCTTCATTTAGGATAGGACCGATTTTACCAACGTCGAATATTTTTGAATGAGGAATAAGTTAGTTGTTTTGATAGAATTTTTATACAAAAGATGTCAAAAGGTCAAAATTTCTTAGATGAAAGTTGTACGGCGTTATACCCTACTATTCACGGAACGAAAAAATTAAAAGTAAACAACATTTCACTACTCTTAATAGAGATATTTTCTGTAAAATATTTCATAACGTTAATCTATGCTTATATTATAAAGCTGAAGAGTTTGTTTGTTTGAACGCGCGAATCTCAGGAACTACTGGTTGGAATTGAAAAAATATTTTTGTGTTGGATAGTCCATTTATCGAGGTAGGTTTTAGGCTATATAACATCACGCTACGACCAATAAGAGCGGAGCATAAATGAAAAATGTTGCAAAAACGGGGAAAATGTCCACCCGTGCGAAGCCGGGACGGGCCGCTAGTTTCTTTAAACATAAATTGTGTGATGTTAATCTATTTGAAACACTTTTTATTCAAGTAAGTTTCGAATTTTTCATCGATTTTACAGAAAATATGTCTATTAAAGTCAAATGTCGTTTACATTTTAATTATTTCGTTCCGTAAATAGGGTATAGTGAAATTGGTCTGAATTGGTGGAATGGTCAAAATTTTAAGCGAATATATTTGTAAATAGAAGACAATCTTCTTCTTTTCGTGTGGTTAGTGACTAACCTGATGTCAGAGTTTATGCCGCCCATGGGCCTCTGACTTGGCTTCACATGCCGTCGAGAAATATCTCTCAGGCATGCCGGTTTCTTCACGATGTTTTCCTTCACCGTTCTTAGGCAAGTGATAATTAGAAGACAATAAAATGTTATATTTTGATTTACGTAAAAATATTAGTAATTTACTTGAATCATCAAACAGGAAAAAAACAAATCTTACTTTTATCAATGAGATCATGTTTTATTTCCTTAATAAATCAATGATTAAAGTAAACAGTAATCATTTTTTCCTTATAAGCTTGAATAGTCAATGATTTTTCTGGCTGAAGATCAAGTTTAAGCTCCGTCATTCGGCTAAGGTGCGTCCTTTGGACTTCGAAGAAAAGTACAAATGATTTTTTTCGGTTCGAACAAACGTTCATTGTGACTTGAATATTTTTTTAATACCAATTTAGCTGGGTATGACTACGACAAACGAACGCCAACGGAAGTTATTGAAATGTGAGTTAGAGTTGGTTTGCAGTCTATTCAGCATTATGTAAACTACTAGCGGCCCGTCCCGGCTTCGCACGGGTGGACATTTTTTCCGTTTTTGCAACATTTTTCATTTATGCTTCGCTCCTATTGGTCGTAGCGTGATGTTATATAGCCTATAACCTTCCTCGATAAATGGACTATCTAACACAAAAATAATTTTTCAATTCCAACCAGTAGTTCCTGAGAGTAGCACGTTCAAACAAACAAACAAACAAACTCTTCAGCTTTATAATATTAATATAGATTACAGAAGTAATAGTGCTACATATGAAAGAATTCGCTCGGGGAAGTACTATACATTTCTACCACAAAGCAGAATTCCTGTGCTCCGGTTTGAAGGGTATGGGTGTCGGTGAAATTACACGCACATGATACTTTGTCTCTCAAGGCTGGCAACGCATCAGCAATCCTCTTGGTGTTGTAGGTAACCACCTATCGTCAGGTGGGCCGTCGGCTTGTTTAACCACCTATTACATAAAAAAACTATAGGTACATACAGAGTGTAAACAAAATCATGTAATTCCTTCAAACCTCGTAATGTACTGCTGACATAGATTAAAACTGCAAGGGATACTATTGGATTCAATAAAAAAAAAATACAAAAGTAACCAAAGTGTTCTTAAACAGTAGGGCATTTTAGCGCTTAGAGCGAATTGCGCGGCTACCGCTTGCCGCGCGGTCATTTAGCTCGGGTCGCTAAAACGCCTCACGTTAAGAACACATGTTTACTTTTTTGTAATTATTTTTTTATTGAATCCAAAAGTATACCCTGCAGGGTTAATCTATGTCAGCAGTACATCACGAGGTTTGAAGGAATTACATGATTTCGTTTACACCCTGTATATAAATAAATCAGCATCTTACCTGAGACCACATCCTTCAAATGTATAGTGATCCAGTCGGACCCGCTAGCCGACAGGCCGTACGCGAAGGTGTTGCCATCCTCCGTGAACCGACTGCCGGACAGCGCGATGGTGCCGTCTTCGGACAACGTGTTGGGGTCCAGGAACACGCGGGGCTGGCCCTCCAGACTGTCTTGTACGTATAGCACACTGCGGGAGAAGAAAGCATGACGACATAATGACGTATAGTCAACCAAAACCTCAAGAGGTGGATGTAGGGATTTCAACAAGATTTAGAGCGATATACCGGGTGTATCAAATCAAATGACCTTAGACGAAAAGTAACTTAAATATTAAAAAAAAGATACTTGAATTTTATTTTTAAATTAAGAAATACTGCGTTCTAAGATGACATAACATAACATTACGCCTGTATTTCCGGAAGGGATGGGCAGAGGTATATAGCAAAACCCTGATTTTGCAGTTATGTTTAAGTTCCATGTAATAGGGGGCGAGCCTATTGCCATCGACCGGGCACAAATCCAAACTCCGGGCTGCTACTGAGGAATACCACACGGAAAAACCCAATAACACTTTTCCCGACCTGGGGGTCGAACCCAGGACCAGCAGTCGCGCTTACCACCACTAGACCAACTAAGCAGTTCTAAGATAACTATACTATATATTATAAATAAAATACTTTCTCCCCAATACCACTTGATAACCACTTGAGAAAACCCAGGCCAGTATATCGTAAAAACGAAGAGACTACTCAAAAGTATGTGCATACAATTGCACAGGTAATATTTATCTTTCTATAACTAACAATGGTTGTTATAACCATGCTACGTCATTAAAGGCCTGGTTAGATAGAGAGCGTGGCTGGGTGTGATATTCACGTCCCGTTTTGATCGCGTGCTCTTGGCGTGGAATTAATATGGCAATGTATGGGAGACGCCACACAGAGAAATATCACACTCAGCCACGCTCTATGTCTGACCAGGCTTTTATGGGCTGTTTCCGCAATACATGTTTAGCGTTTCTGGATTTACGAAGATTAGTTGAGCCAACCCTATGAGATGGGGAAACTTTAATCACTTTCTACATAGTAGGTGGCAAATGGGATCTTCTATTAATATCGTAACCGGAAATACTTTCACGGTAACGCTTTTAATGGTCATTTAAATATATTTGCCATAATTTTTCGATATGAAAGTTGTAAAATTCTAGTATTTACTAAACATTTGGTTTCGCCAGATGTGTATCAAATACATATTTAAATGAATTAATTGTTAATTAATTATGAGCATGTCACAAAATATTTACGTTTGTTGAAACAAATGATCTTTATCTATTGTAAAACAAGTTTCTTTTTCTTTCATAACATTCTTAAAGTTACAAGGTTAGTCGAAAAGGGGGTACTAAGCCGCGGGCCACCTAAAGTATCACTGATAACTATTTTAAAGCAAGTGTTAAAATTTCATAATTCGATAACTTTTATTTACATTCAAAAAGATTTTAATTTTGGTTTTTTCAAAAAAAAATCATACCTGCTTTAGTTATGAATTCAGAAAATTATTTTTTTAATCAGTGACCCCAAATATGATCTAAATTGTAAAAACAGCTGATCATAGCTTTTAGCATATTTTTTACGAAATCTTTGAAAAGCTATTTCTCTTAAACTAATGACTTTTGGGGAAAGTTGTAGAACAAAAGTTATCCATTATTATGGGTACTTTAACACCCTTTCGGCTTAGTACCCCCTTTCCGACTAACCTTGTATAAATAAAAATGAATCGCCAAATGTGTTGATAAGCGCAAAACTTGAAAACGGCTCGACCAATTCGGCTATTTTTTTTAATATATATTCCTTAACTCGCAAGGAAGGTCCTTATATATATAGAGAAAAAACATAAAAATTGCGTGGAAAATAGTAAAAACAACACTTTTCTTTTCCCACTACAGGCCAATAACTTTTGACAGAACGAAGTCTGTCCGGGCAGTTAGTTGTTAAAAATCGCTTCAGCCAATTGTGAGGAATGTGGAGTTGTTGAGGACCTACAACATCTATTGATGGAATGTGTCCAATATGAGTCTAGTAGAAATACTTTAGTAAGATCCCTGAATTTGAACAGAACTGATGTAGGCATGTACCTACCATACAATTCTATCCCAACCAAATGGCAACGATGCGAAGGGTTTGTTCAAATTCATGGCTCATGTCATGTCTTGTGAAAGTACAATTGTTTAGGATATGATGGAACTGACATACGCTATGCGTAAAAGACCCTTTAAATAAATAAAGAGAAAAAAAAAAAACAAAAAAAGCTAGTTGTTAATATAATTACTCCTTTATGTACTTACTTTATTTTTGGTAAAATAAAGTGAACATTATTATAAGTAAATTCACAATGTCTTTCGAACACACCTGAGAGGACTCCAAAGAGTTCTCAATGGTGTTTGTAGACCGCCAACCCACACTAGGC
Source organism: Amphipyra berbera (assembly GCA_910594945.2). NCBI lineage: Eukaryota > Metazoa > Arthropoda > Insecta > Lepidoptera > Noctuidae > Amphipyra > Amphipyra berbera. The sequence continues at coordinate 6,487,865 of OU343122.1, read as the reverse complement.
CAGCGTGGTGGACAAAAGCTACAAACCTTCTCATTCCGAGAAGAGGTCCGTGTCCAGCAGTGGGAATGAAATGCGCTGATTATGCTAAGCACAATGTTTTTTGGAATACTATAATGACGAATTAAATAGTAGAAGAAACTCGAAAAAACTTACTTTTGGTTCTGTAGGCCAGTATTTTTGAAGAAAAAGTATCTATGACCTCGTCTAAAGGGGCATGAGTATTTGGGGTAATTCCAGAGCTCGGTGAGTCTCTGGTTGACTTCGCCCTTCACGGGGCACGCGTCCAGGTATGGCCGCGTTATTTTATTCTCTGCCTCTATGAACTCTTTGGTTTCGTTCGAGTCGGGGTCTTCTAGCCAGCGGTACGGATCATGGATCTGTAAGTAAAAGGCTAAGTTATGAAAAGTGGCTCAAAAATCTTAGTACAGTTGGGGAATGAAAATTGTATACATCTTAAGGTCTATTTTTGATTGCACAGTGCAAGAAACGAACTATTTTACCGACTACGTATTGCCAACATTATAGAAATGAAAATACAGTATTTTTGACAGGATATTATGGTGACATGATGACAGACACAAGTAATGACAATTTGTTTAATCATCGATTTCATTGATGTCATGGTTTTTACAACGAAACTCTTTAAATCAAATCAAAGACATTATATGGCATTACTACGTCATATGGAAGCAAAAGGCAATTTTGATCTTTGCCACCAAATAATTAAACGTAATTTTCCATGCATTGGTCTGTGGCGTTCAACAGTTTGAAAAAGTAACATGTGCCCGCGATTTGGGAAAGGAATGAATTTAGAAACTGACGAACCTTATCATTCCCCGACTGTACATAACAACAAAAAATATATAAGTAGACCAGGTCCATTAAGTAACAAACATTATTGCGTAATCTACCGGAACAAGTATATTTTTAAATTAAATACATGCACGTGAAGCTTAAGAAATATAATAGTACTGATATCATTAAAGATTTCATTACGCCCGCAAGAAATAATGTTTGCTTGTTTACGCACACGAGATTTATAAATAAACATAGAATGAGATAACGCAAACACGTGGATTTAATACATATCAAAATAGAATGTCGCTCTTCAAGAACCCTTTTTCCTCCCTCCATAGACATCTAGACACGCGGCAGCGTGTCAAGCCAAGTTCAAAGGAAAAAGGAACTGGCGACGCAGCAGCCGTGTGTTATATTACACGTACCATTTGAAGCCACTTTTGACCCTTTAATAACTGAAAATCTATTTAACATAAACACATGAAATTTGGTTTATTTATTAAAACCCCTTAGATCAACAAGAACCCTAAATTTCATAAATACAGCTCAAACGGTTATTGAGATATTAACGTCTAAAAATCGGCATTTTTAACACTGGCTGACATAGATCAAAAACCTAACCCACTTCCAGATGACCTAGAAAGTTGAAATTTGGTGTCCAGCTGGGTCATTGTGTGTATACAAAGGAAAAAGTCCGAAAACAGTGAATTGTTACGATTTTAAATATTTTTCAAAAATCAATTTTTATTACCTACCGCGTTACGAAATTATAATAGAAACAATCTTTTTCTTTCGTAGGAGAATGGGTTCCATAATTCCACGATGAAAGGTCGCTTTTATCGTTTTGTATACCAGATTATTTCCCATATACTTAACAGACAAATGATAAAAAAAATAAAGGGGGACTTTGTATTTCTAACGTTCAAGAAAATGTAGAAAATAGCACAAAAAAGAAAACTATACAGCATAAACGTTTTACAGATTACTTTTGAATGATGAATAATAATAACTTCTTTGCAAAAAGTAATGATATCCCATCAAAAACATAAATGTGAAAATGGGAGCCAAGTTCAATAATAAGAATATGCGTGGTTGTCGACTTCACCGACAAAAGAATTGAGATCTAAATGGGTGCCAAGTTCTGTAGATAATCCTGAAATTTATTTACACAAAGCAGATAACTTAGGATAAATTGAAGCTCAAGATTTGACTTGGCTAGTTTTCACATACAAGTTATCTTATATTTGGCTAATCAACTTATCTTCTTTATGTTATAAGATACAATAGCGTATACACAAGTTACTGTTTTTATATTGTAAGGTCAACATAATTATCTTACTCTTCTAAAAATCGGTTTGCTGGTAAAAACTAGCCAAGTCAAACTTGAGCTTCAATTTATCCTAAGTTATCTGCTTTGTGTAAATAAATTTCAGGATTATCTACAGAACTTGGCACCCATTTAGATCTCAATTCTTTTGTCGGCGAAGTCGACAACCACGCATATTCTTATTATTGAACTTGGCTCCCATTTTCACATTTATGTTTTTGATGGGATATTATATTACTGTCTCTTCCATATTTATTTAACAAGGAAATTGTAAATGTCCGAATCTCCATTGTCAACTTAATAAAATTTACCATAACTAACAATGTTGGATATTTTTACTATCTCTTTTTACTATCTGTAGAAAACATGCAATAATTTGTATTTTTATCATAGATTTTCTTCTAAGAAACACGTGTGAAAACACGAGTATGCAACAAAATTGTTCATAAATCATATTTAAAATTAATGTTTTTACGACAACGATATAACTGTAAAGTGACGAATACCTGTGTTTAGTTTAACTAACAACAGAATAATATGTCGTTTATGTAAAACTGTAAATGAAGGACGTACCTATTTAATTATCATAAATGGATGTGTGAACGTTTATGATAAATCACCATTTAAGAACAGAGCTCACATCTCTTTTAATGTGCGTCATTAGGAAGATTTTATACGAGGTGGAGGGGTGCAGCATTGACAACCATAGTAATACTAGTGTACAGCCAACATAAAAACTACTAGAAAGATGTCTTGCAGTATTGATGAATCAAGGAACTAAACATGTTTCTGACTTGCTATAAGAACAGGAGAACTACTCTACTGTATCGTTATCGTTATTAGTTACAAAAAAACAATAATTGATATTCTTTTATATTTTAATACATATCGTTCGGTCGACAGTGAAAACCACGTATGTGTAAAATACAAATTTTTAAAAGAGAGAAATATCTGTCTCTTGCAAAAAAAATGGCCGATCAAATGTTAATACAAGTTTGTCATCGTACGTCATAGATAGCTTAGAAGTATTTGAATTGAAAGTTTGTTGAACTATTACGTGTATGATGAGTTTATCAATTTAAAGAATAAACTCGTCAGTTTATTAATCTTAAGAACAAATAAAACGCTTTTGAAAAACAAATTATTTAAGAGGTTTTCACTGCCGAGCGTCGATACTGACATATAATTAATTAATTAAAAAAAAATATTTACCAATGTTGATTTTTATTCATAATTTGAAAATAAAATATATATAATTATAGATTCGTGCCCTTACTATTGTAATTTTTGCATGCCTAATTTAAGGTAGATTGTTGTTAATTTTTTAACAATCAATTTTTATGTACCTACAATCTATGCAAATAAAGTTCTATTCTATTCATTCATAAAACATTTATGATGTCGACTGTACTACGATTATCGATTCGCCTGCCAAGCTATTCAGGTAAACCTAAGGGTGAGGCCACACGAGCGTAATTTTTTGAGCTGTGAGTCGCGTAAAATAAGTCAGCGTAATTTTTTTGTAGGATTTAACAATCTCATTTTGCGTTGCCGTGTGAACGAAACAGGAGTTTTGTATAAAACCGAATGTAGCAGAAATTAAGCGACCGAAATTACGCGACTCACAACTCAAAAAATTACGCTCGACTGGCTTCACCCTAGTCGTTGCTAAGAAATAACATTGATCACTGATCGCTTACCATTTAAATTGTAAAATACTTATAAATGTAGAATTTTTGCAAAAACATTTGATAAAAACTAATTTAATTAGTGAATGTTTACTGAAATACCAACTGTAATTATAAACTAGTACTACGATTGGCAGATGTATGTTAATTATATTCAATTAACTGTTACTGCATATAAATGTGGTCTTTGTTTTAATAAAACAGGTGACAAATAGAGCTATCTTCAGAGTTCTTTTTCAGTAACTGGGGCATTCTTCGAAAAATATTAACAAAAATTGAGAACGTCATTAGCATCATCCCAAAGTTAAGAATGCAGATGTTTAATACTATAATTATGATAATGAAAACTGAAACTATACCGCTGCCGTCAAGCAATAAGACAAGAATAAAAACAATCTGACAATACTATAACGTTAACAACCCGGGAGAAGAATGATTTGTTAAAATAATGTTCAAAAATTACGAATATTCACCCTACTAGTTAAACTTGTATGGAGGGGCATTATGCTAAAATACTTTTTAACGGAAATTTTGTAGGTCTGTATCTGTTGCTAAGACCTACATACAGTATTCAAAATGACTATGTAGAGAAAAAGAATTCACTTTTTGTATAAGCGTGTGCTACAAAATTATTATAACTTCCTCCAAACAAATTCGAAATTTGGTATTGTTTTGGAATATAATGGGTTTAGTTACAGTAATGACACAAATCGCACCCGCCCCCTAATACATGGGACTTAAACATAACGGCGAAATGAGGGTGTTACTATACACCTCTGCCCAACCCTTCGGAGAATACAGGCGTGAATGTTATGTTATTGAAGAATAGCTTCAGGTTTTATTTTTTATTAAATGATTATTTCGTTATGTTTCTATTATTATTAAAATGCCCATGTCTAGTTGACTGCGATAATCTGAGTTTATCAGTAGAACGCATTTTAAATAATATTTTTTAATAGGTCTAGCTTATTCGCAGGATAAATCCTTAAACAATCACCTATCGAGGTACCTACCTACCTATCGAGGTTGAATTATAATTAAATTATGTATATTACCCATGTGTATGCAGTCTAATGTAGGTAGAAAAATGTCAAATTATATTTGTTATGGTGTGTCCAGACCTGACGAACGCGCCGCGAATGCGCCGCTCGCGAGCTGCGCGCGTGCATTTCATGTTCGTCCAAAAGCTCGCGAGCGGCGCATTCGCGGCGCGTTCGTCAGGTCTGGACGCACCATTAGGGTTGAAATTAATATTATTATTTATTTAACATTTGTTTCTTTTTTAATATACACGCGTGTTGTAAGATTCAAAAAAACCCAGCACGCATGGTGGTAGGATCTATACGGTCCGCCTGGCTAGCTACCACCCTCGAATTAAAGTCCGGCGCTAAGCAGTTAACGGTGTTCCGTTGTTTGTATGTGAGAGCCAAAGGAGTATAGGGGAATCAATTAATATCTATGTTCCTTGGATTCGTGTGCTCCATCTTAGACTCTGCCTGCGCTTACCATCAGGTGAGACGGGTCAAATGCGACCCAGTCAAGAATAAAAAATATAAGAATAAGGAAATTAAAAAACTATCAGACTGGCGTTTCTAACAAGTTTAATATCACCAAGCTATTGGAAGCAAAATAATAACAGAAACATTCGAAGAAAAAACCTGAAATCACGTAATGGAAAACGACGGAGAGGATTTTTTTTTCAATACAAATATATAATTACAAATATTTGTATGGCCTACAGATAGTTGTTCCGGGTCTGGGTGTTTGTGCGTGTGAAGATATTTTGTGTCTGTAAAAGCACCAACGATACAGGAGAAATCCTAGTGTGGGGCAAAGTTATTATAAAAAAAATAATATAAAAAAGCTGTTTATTATTAAAACGGGCCAATGAGCTGTCATTGTGTGATCTGTGACAAAAACAGGTTTTTATAGATTTTTTTAATAGAAGGATCTACTTGTAGCTTTATTATTGTTAGAATATTGAACACGTTTGCGGTATGCTTAGAGAATATTTTAATACAAGGTTGCTTATACTAGGGCTGCCAACTTTCCAGTTTTCAAGGGAACCATCAAGAAGAACTTTTTGTAGATGATGATAGCTTGTAACTGCCTTGTTGGTCTAGTGGTGGCAAGCGTGACAGCTGATCGTGAGGTCCTAGGTTCGATCCCCAGGTCGGGCAAAGTGTTATTGGGTTTTTTCCGTGTGGAATTTCTCAGTAACAGCCTGGAGTTTGGTTTTGTGGTCGGTTGATGACAATAGGCTCGCCCCCTATTACATGGGACTTAAAACATAACGGCAAAATGAGACTATTACTTACTAATTAATACACCTCTGCCCAACCCTTCGGGGAATACAGGCGTGATGTTATGTTATGATAGCTTGTAATTGTGAATTGGAGGAGTTTATTCGAAAGAGTTGTTCGTTATTGGACATTAACAGCTAGAGAAAAGGCTTTGGCATTGTAGCAATGAAATCTCTTATCGACGCTAGGCAGTGAAAACCACGTAAATAAAATTTTCTTCAAAAGCGTTTCATTTGTTCTTTAAATTGATAAACTCATCATACACGTACTAGTTCAACAAACTTTCAATTCAAATACTTCTAAGGTATCTATGACGTACGATGACAAACTTGTTTTAACATTTGATCGGCCATTTTATTTTGCAGGAGACAGTTATTTCTACCTCTTTTAAAAATTTGTATTTTACACATACGTGGTTTTCACTGCCGACCGACGTTATATAGATCGTTATAGGATCCCTTATGACTATAGGATTTTACGAGATGCAATTTAAAAGATAATTTCGTGTCAGATATAGCCGGTAAATCTGGTCGAAAATTGATCGGAGGTCCACTCTGTCTAAACCGCGAGTTGCGGTTTGACACACTTGATTGATACAGAGATTATATCTCATCAACAAAGTCTCAGAACATGCATTATTTACGTTTTCGATTTATTATCCTGTCATTGTACTTGTATAGCTACTATATAACTAGTGTCCGATCGAAGGTCGATTTCTGGCCGAAGCAGAAGGTTTAATAACCCTAAGAAATTCAGCTCAAGATTTAGCTAAAAGTGAATGAATTTGTGTATGTTCTATATGAACTTTCAAAAACATCAGCGTTAAAAACTGTATTATAAGAATAGCTATGCAATGTGTGGTCGCATATTTAATGCTATATTAAAATCTTACCAGCTGATAAATTTGCAAGGTGTCTCAAAGAATGGTTAAGGGAAAATTATGTATACTCAGTAAGCGACATTTAATAAGAGGCTAAAGAATAAATAGCAATCACAATCATTTACTATATATTGCTACCCAATTTTATTTTTTATTGAATTTTCACTGTAATAATTCCTAACTTTATATAAGTCAAACCCAAATGTTTGCACGCCACATTGTTATGACTAAGTGTTTTGAATCTGTTTATTTATTTATTTTAAGACTGAAATTGTACTAACACATATGGCAAATAAATTGAATTGAATTAAATTTGAAATAATGGTGTTTTAAAAATGTATGTTGCCTGTATACGAATAATCCTTTTTTTGTTGTTGGAAAATCCTCATGGACGTCCCTCGCCCGGGGAAGGCGAGGGGGTCTGCCGGACTTTTACCGGCTAAAAACCGACGGTGTTCCTCCTCCTGACCGTTCGGCCGGGGTCGCGGTATTCGCAAAAGCATGCACCGCAACCCCGGCAATATGTATAACCCCTGCCTCCCCCGCGTCGTCTCTTCATCGCGCTCTTGCGCATTTGTAACAGTTCGTTCAATTTCGGTGCTTGTTAGAAACCTTCGGTTTCGGCCAAAACTTCAGCCCATTTTGGCCGAAGCCGAAGATGGCCGAAGCCGAAGGTTCGGTCGGACACTAACTACATATAACTAACAACTACAAGCCAATTTGTATATTATTTTCACAAACAACTTATAAGCTTATTTATTAAAATTAGTTTGAAACTTAGTTTAGAAGTTTAATTCTGTTTTGTTTAGTCTGTTCGATATAATAAGTTTAAGTGCGTGTGTACCACGTACACGGTATGAATCGTTCTATTCATTTAGGTATAGTGTTTTCAAAATACAAATGCCGATCGATATTTTTAAACAAATCCTTTGATGTCATAAGCACAATAAGGTGTTCGCATTTTATTGAATAGTATTATTATAATTATTATCTGTGATATTGGTTAATAAAACAATCGATACATTAAGTATGACTGTAATATGCTAGTGAGAATGCCTAGTTGGAATGTGTAAATGCCTAGAATGCCTAACACGAACACATTACAGTACCTTTGGTTCAGGTAGTACGGAGTCTGATAGTACTAGGTACCTACGGCAAATAAATCACCACTAGTAGTTTGACGTCGACTATAATTCCTTCTGATGACGTAGCTTCATTGTTCATGTCCCAACATAACTAATGAAGCACGTTATCCTTGCCCAAATCACAGTGGGAGACGAAACATAAAGATGAACTTCGTTCGCGTGAAGCGATTCCGCGATTCGTAACGATATAAAAACAGGTTCGATAAAACCACGAACATAAATAACACTTTGGATACACGTACATTTATTTTAAGATAACACGCGATTTGAATTTCTTTTCCCTCGTATTTTTAAACGAAATACGACGTCCTTACAGTTAGGTCGTTTCTAGAGATCATAAATCGAATACTAAATTTGGAATGCCCGGTAGATGTAACTTTATTACACAAACTCCCGTTTTTCGAAACGAGTTCACCGTTTTTGAGGTTTTTGATCTTTTTATGGTCATAACATAACTGTGATAGCTATAAAACTTTGATAACATTTACATTTTATCTCTGTACAGTTATCTTCATCCTGATGTTGGTGAGTTTCTCATTTTGTTTCGAGCGACAGCCCTACCGTCTGACCTCTAAGTCACAGGAAAATCAGGCTTTCGCATTAAGATTTCTGTTGTCTATACATCTAATTAAACACTTGGGTCTTGTCCGACGATATCCCGACAAGACACAGGGTAGCCTAACATGGCCGTGACGACCACAGAACTTGCGTTTTTTTTTACATTGTATGGCCACGAAAAACATACAATTTTATTAGTAACTCGGAATTATTGCAATAAACTAAACAATAAAGTTTATTGAATAACCTTATAAGAAAACAATCGCTGATAATGTACTGAGAACAAGGCACTTCGCATGCTTGCGTTATGAGAATTATGTCATATAAAAAATCTTATTTATTTAGGTACTTCTATCCAAAACCCCATTGAACTAGAGAGCTGGGCAACGTTACTAAACTAATCAAAAAAACGTGTGCAATTAGCTTTTAATTTATATCTTTAAACAATCCTCGCGGCGTAGATCGTTGATCCCGGATCTATTAGGAGCCATAGCAATGATTAATTATTGCTTCAGATAGATATTGTTAATGTATCTGTGGATATCTAATTCGATGTGTTTGGTTTTTTTGCAAAAAATATAGGTAAGTACCAGAAATTTTCCTCTACAGCACTGTAATTAAAGGAATATCAATGATCAATTATTTCAATTGCATGTCTGTTCGTCACCAGGCTCACGTAATGCGTGAGGTTTCTTTTATGTTTCTGTAGCCATAGTATCATTAGTTATCAAACAAACACTCAAAAGCTGTCAAAATCCCGAATAAAATGACCATAAAATACACATTCGAATCGTTTATGGTCAGATCATAACATGTAAAATAAAAATATTAAAGTAAGAGAACCTGATCGTGAAATACGAGTTTCCAAATTTTTTCTTACTGTATACTTTTTTTGGTCGAGCTGTTCTGCAGTGCAGTGTCCTTAACACCGGGTCGATCGATTTATATGGAAATTACGTGCCTCCAAGGTATTCATATTGACGTAAACACATATTTTATGGTAATAGCCGCTGGAACGAGCTTTTATAAGAGTTAACTCGTGACTTTAGATTAGGTTTACATTCAACTTTATCATTATTATTGCGCGGATATCTTTAAAATTTAAAACAAGATTCCCTAATAAACAAGTCGTTAGATAAAAAGATGTCACGTGTAAACGCACATGTTAATTTAAAATTCTACGACCTTTGACTATAAATTGCTGATTATAAATGTATTGCCGTAAGATGATATTATAGCGTTTATTTATATATTGTCACATAAAGCAGGGCGTTTACCGTAAGCGTCGCGACTTGTTGTCGGATTTAACGACAATTAAGATTAATCACAGATTTTGTTTACATGTATTGTTTACAAAGATGCCTTTTGTCTCTCTTCGAAGATACAATTTCTCTGACAGAAGTTGGAGTAAATTCTTCACTCTTTATGTTATCTAAATAGTTTTATAATATTATGTTATTATTGTGACCATAAAAATGATAAGATATATCAATACTATCGTATCGATCATGAAGAGAGAACTTACGGATTTTTGTACAGTACCTGAGTTCCATGATAGTTGTCGACGACGCTGTCATCCCTCCTCGCCTCCGGGTAGTGGAAGATCATTTTCTCCGGGGCTGAAGTGGATGCGCGCGAGCACTGCAACAACGCACACACTGACACAACACACGCATATTGAAAAACGCGCATGGCGAACCTTGCGCGCTCTAACACTCGGTAAAGACTGGTGCGCTTCGGGGAAACCAACGACTTATATGGTAACACCATCGGAGCCAACCAACCGTGTAGTCGCTACAGCCGTCTTTCTGGCGGTGTACCCAAGAAGATACGTTCTGGATAGGCATTCTTGATACTGTCAATCAAAAATTGACGCGTATGTTTTTTTTTTCTGTGATATACAGCCAGCTAAGTTCGTTACTGCATTACCAAACAGGTTTATTTGTAGAATTTTGAGGTAGGGATTAAAAGCGGTTACGGTACCTACGAGATAACGATACCTTTAAATTATAAGGATACCGTTTTCTTAGAAAGGTTAATCCATACCTCTGAGGCCTTATAATGAGGACAGGGAAAACCATTATTTATTGGGTTTAGGTACCGTGAAATCAAGTAATGTTGACGTTTCGAAAATCTGGATATTGCGAAGACCCCCAAACATAAGAGTTTGAACCTCCTGCATATAAATTGGGACCACCGATAGAGGTTGAGTTGGATCAGCCATACTCAACCTTTTTTTTATAGGGGCCACAAACACTTTCAGTCATGGTGTCGAGGGCCGCAAGCAAAAAATATTTAGGTCTGAATTAAAACGTAATTCCAAGTTAACGATGTAGTTACTTTACAATAGACTTGTAACTTCAGATGGGCCAATAACAAAGGCCCGGCGGGCCGCAGGTTGAGTATAGCCGAGTTGGATCCTAGGATCTGTCCCGCGATACCTACGATTGAGTCTTCGGACTGAAGCCTAAGGATGGTGTTCACCATAATAAAATTCTGGTGAAGCAACCGGTTATACTACAATTTTAGATAAACGGTTGTGAACCCAAAAAAATCGGTTAACACCAGCTTAATAATATCTGTAAATAATTATAAATACCTAAGTTTTATTCGACGCGTTTTTCAAATGTTTTAATTTGTTCAAACTACTAAAAATTCCCATTATTATCCTACGTTACGGATCGACGAGGAATTTATTTAGTCATGCATGTTTTTTCCCTGAGGAATTAAGGACATAAAACATCAGGTACTTACTCGTGACGTAATTTAATATGGGATTGGTTATACTGTAAATGGAGGTACCATATAACGAGGTGAATAGGGACGAAAAGGGCAATGTCCATTTTAGGCTACGCGTGAACACAATGCTACAAAATTAATAATTTTAACAATAATAATTTCTTTTTTTTTCAAGTCTTTCTGATTATATCTTTCTATCAATCAACACTTTTATGAATATGAATTTTACCAATATTTTATTTGATTTTTATGATTATAATACCGGTCGTCTATGAAACAATGGAAATTGGCCATTTTTATGAACATAATATCTCCACCTGCCCAGTTTCTAGATAACATATTGTTAACTTATGAATCAGAATAAAATAAAAATATTTCATAAAAATGTCTTTTATTTCACATTTGTAACCTTATTTGTCACATGTAATAGATTATATTTAAACTCTTTTGATACTAAATCATATTCATATTCTTTTTCTTAGGACTGCTAACTAATTAATTATTGTAAAAATATATTTGTGAATGTTTGTTCATGCCAGGCCAAAGTCTCATACTAAATGGACAATCCCCTTTGAAATGGATTTTAACGTTGAAATAATATAGTATGTTGCCAATAAGGACACTTACACCCATATTCTAAGACGTTCCTCCAAAACTTACTCGACTCAGAACGGCCTCGAAAACACCTTCAAAATTGTATTCTTAGTCGCAATTTCGAGTGAACTTTGAGGTTCCTCGACGGAGTCATTACGTTATAATTTGAATTATCTGCATCGCGCAAATAACGCCGTGATAAAAAATTGTAAGAATTATCGTAAGCATATTCGATAAAGTCTTTAAAATGAATTTTTATTACATACAAACTTTGACACTTCCTTCCTTAAGGTAGGTTCCGAGTTACCTTGAGTTTGACAGATGATTCCTTACTTCGACTGAGGAAAAATCTCGAGTCGAGGACGTTTATGTCAAGTCGAGGTGGAGTCGAGTCGAGTAAGTTCTGGACCAACGTCGTAGAATATGGGTGTTAATCGTTAATTATAATAAAGTCAACACATTAGTGTCCTTTTTGGCAACAAACTATATTATTTCAATGTTAAAATCCCTTTTAAAGTTTCGTCCCTATTCACCCCTGCATCCCTATTCACCCCATTTTACGGTACCTATGCAGCCTTGCAAATAGCCTAAAAACAACGACGTTGAAATAAATAGACGCGCTATCTCCTAAAGACAACATATTGTGCCAAATGCATTGACGCAATAAGGTTCAAACTACCGCTACCGCCGTGGTAAGCGCGACTGTTGATCGTGAGGCCCTGGGTTCGATCCCCAGGTCGGGCAGTGTTATTGGGTTTTTCGGTGTGAAATTCCTCAGTAGCAGCCCGGAGTTTGGATTTGTGCCCAGTTGACGGCAGTAGACACGCCCCCTATTGCAAGGGACTTAAACAAAACTGCGTAATGAGGGTGTTATTATACACTTCTGCCCAACCGTTTGGGAAATACAGGCGTGATGTTATGTTGTTTATTAATAACCACATTACTTCTATTGAGTTTCTGTCAAAAATCTACATCAATCCAGAGATTTTGATTTGATCACACATAACATTACGCCTATATTTCCCGAAGGGTTGGGCAGAGCTGCACCCTCATTTCGGTCGGTTACTAAATATAGGCCACACCTAAGCCAAATAGAGCCACGTTAATTAGTTATTTTATAAATAAGAGCTCTATGTTTAGACCACAGTCTAACAGTAGGTATATGAAGAACAATGTTGCAGTGTTTAAAAACAAGTTATGTATACTGCATTGTACCACAATACTACTAGATATTATAAACAGTATTTCTGTTCGGTTATACACGCATTAACGTACTTCATCTTATCATATTACTCCAAGTATCATTGTTATCGCAATTAGTTACGTGTTAAATTAATAATTTCAAAGACTTTACGATTAACACGCCTATGGCTTTATGAACAAAAAGATCTTTACGAATAACTATCTATAAACGATAGCACTATTGATAAGGGAACGTACCCAAACTACGTGACCCGTTCAGGGGGGGGGGGAGGGCTTCAAAATACCACGCTTGGTCACAGGGGCGGGGGGGGGGGATCTTAGGTTTTCGTCACGTAGTCAATATTCTCTAGGGAAATCTCGAGTTTTTCGAGCTATATTCAAATATGGCGTGCGTTTTTGATCTCACACTGTCGCACATATGAGACAAATATTTTTTTTAAACTTTCTGTTTGCAAAAAATGATTTTTAAATTACTACGTGATAACTAGAGGGGGGGGGGGGGGTATTGGCATATACTACGGGTGGTCACTGAAGGGGGGGAGGGGATAAAAAATAGTAAAAAATGGGTCACGCAGTATGGGTACGTTCCCTAATATTTGTCGCACATTATTAATTCTGCGGTATACATCAAGACTTAATTAGCCGACTATTCTTGTTTAGTGCAAACAATAAGTTAAGATTTATTTTTTTCTATTCGACTCCTTGGAGGTTGTTCTTGCGGACCGCTTCTACGTAACCGGGCAGTTATTGGCGAGACCTGAAGAGTCTCCAACCAATGGGGACGAGAGTAAAATATTTAACCTAAGCTAACTACTACTACTAACATCATGACTACTAGCAACAACAGCACTAAGGGAGACCCCTAATGGGACTCGGACCTCGGCTTAGGGCGTTGCTGGCGGGAGGACTGGGAGGAAGACAGCTTGATGAGGGCTGAATTAACGGTGTGAGAATAAATTAAGATGTTTTGACGGAATTTATAAACTGTGTAAATGGACACTTAACGAAGCCGAAAGGCATTTATTCTCCACGTCATTGCGATATTTTTTTTGTTCTGGACTATGCCTGGGAACCTTCTAGTTACGGAGATATTAGAGGTCAAAGTTCCAACGTTTTCACAACTTTTTTAAATTTTATACTAGTTTTGAAGGTTGCAAATGTACTTGAAATACCTCCATTACCTGTTTACTACTCATTGCATCTATCAGCACAGTGTTTTGAGTGCGTTACATTGAGCTTTACAGTAAAACGAAATATTTCACCCAAAAAAAAAGTAGTTTCCCAGCGACAATTTTTGCGTAGGGTTACTTAGTTTGATGTACTGAATGCATGGTTGACGGCTTCGTGAAGGGTGTTTTTACACCTTGTATATGTTGCAGTCAAAACTCTTAACCAGTCAAAATTACTATTGACTAGCAAAATCAGTCAAAAGTACTTTTGACTGAATAGGTTGGTCAAAAGTGGTTTTGACTGAAAATGATTGGTTATTAGTACTTTTGACTGACGCTCTTCGTCAAAAGTAGTTTTAACTGCAATAAAGCATCAGTCAAAAGCACTATTAACTCGTTAGGTGTGAATAAAAAATAAATAATAATTAATATAATTATATTATATTATTATTAATAATAATAATTTTCTTTTGTCATCACATTGAAATTACTATCTTTCATATCTTCTATCGCTAAAATTCTTTGCAAAAAGCGTTCTTTCTTTTCGTAGTCACTCATTTTTGTTCTAATATCAGCACGTTCTCCACTAATAATGAGTAATATAAAAGTTTATATGTGCGTTTGTCGTTATTTTTATCGACCACCTTAACTTTTTAAGAGTTTTGACTGATACGACCAGTCAAAACCACTTTTGACGGAATCACTTAGTCAAAAGTACTTTTAACCAGCTCCATTGGGCAAAAGTACTTTTAACTGTTATTTTAGTCAAAAGTATTATTGACTAAAGCATACGGTCAAAAGTACTTTTGACTGATTTTGCTAGTCAATAGTACTTTTGACTGGTTAAGAGTTTTGACTGCAACATATACAAGCTGTTAAAACATCTAACTTATTCCTTGGTTAAACGCTATCCTACGTTGGTAACATCGGGCCTTACACAGACAACGCTTCGACAGATAGAAATCCTAACAGCCTGGCGACGAGCCAGTGATAACAAAAGGTCTAACCATTATAAACATTAATTCATGGACCTTAAACTACAATCACCTATCTAATAATAGTTCAAGCAACTTACGTGTCGTTGTTACGGATCAGTTACGAAATCGGTGAAAGTGTTGATATAATTATTTATATTGTTCGCGGTACGTGCACTACGCTCAGTTGGTAAAACATGTAATGTTCGTTATTATTTGATTTATTATTGCGTCTCGTACGGTCGTACGTGGTAGATAACTGGAGTAAATAAGAGATAAATGTATCTGCTCTCACCGAACGTTTTATAGATATAAACAGGAATATCGTATTTGGACTGGAGCGATAACGGGCTATTTTGTATACGAGCAATTGTTTGAGGGCAAGTTTGGAGGTCAATTATACTAATAACATTGTTTAAAATCACAATCGAACTGTCTACTCCGATAAACGAATGTCGAAGTTTCGGGTCCATAAACCTTATAAATATACGATCAAAGTATTGTCAAACAACAAACTACTAAATGTCAATTAACATTTGGGAGTAGGATAAACGAAAAACAAAATAGCAAATCGCGAAAATCGAATCGATCATAGGAGATTAAACACTCTTGTTTGGAAAACGTGAAATCTGTCAGCCGAAACTTCGTAGTTCGATTTTCAAAATAGGTCCCTGAACCACGGCTGTTCGTTGATTCGACCCGAACGAACATCCATGGTTCAACTGCGGCTCGATTGCAAGTTTAAACCATTTTGTTGGTAGAATTGGCCCCCAAGTAGGTTGTGAAGCAGGGCCATTTAATTTTATGCAATTTGGGAATTTTCACGTAGATTAATAATTTTACTAGATTTAATTTTCTGGTAGGATAAGCGAAGTTTTTTAGGGTATCTAAGCTAATCAGTGAAAATTACTAAAAATTATATTTCTCAGGTGATTCAGGCTCTGCCAGGATTGCGGTGCCTGCTTACACGAATCTCGCGAACCCGGCCGACGGTCAGGAGGAGGTACAGGGTTTTAAGTCGGTAAGAGTCCGGCAGACCCCCTTACCTTCCCCGGGCGAGGGAAATACATGAGGAATTTGCCACGATAAAAACATAAAAGGTGATTCAGGCTGCTAGGTTCTTATTGGTCACATACCCACGATTCCATGGCAGGGTTGTAGGACATGTTATCCATTATCTAATAACTCAGTAATAAATGCTTTATGCAAAACTGTATTTTCTAGACTTGTTTTAAAGGGAGTGTTTGGCATTAAAGCATGGATTATTAAATAGTGGATAACCCTGCAATGAGACATTTTTGGGAATTATATATCAAAATACAATTACCAAAAATATCTGAAAGTAGCACATTATGTAGTTTGGAAATTTTTAGTTTTGTTTTTCCAAACGTCTGACTGACAAAAATAATCAATTTTTACACTCAATTATAGTTAGTACAAAGGGTATGCTATAGTTACTATAAACTATTGTGGGTGAACACACCACAGCCCATTGTTTCAACAAACAATATATCATTGGAGATTGAGTTAGCCTTATTACTATGCAGTTAATGTAAGAGGCTTGTTCCCATTTGTTAACAGTAACCTTCATTTTGAACTGCTTTGTCCGTAGATTTTATTATATTCTAGGCTGTTTTGAGGTATCAAATAAATCTTTCTCTAAAATAAAATTGCACTTTTTTTTTAAATTATTGAGACGACCTG
Source organism: Amphipyra berbera (assembly GCA_910594945.2). Taxonomy (NCBI): domain Eukaryota; kingdom Metazoa; phylum Arthropoda; class Insecta; order Lepidoptera; family Noctuidae; genus Amphipyra; species Amphipyra berbera. The sequence continues at coordinate 6,470,783 of OU343122.1, read as the reverse complement.
CCCTTGACATCAATCTCACCAGATGGAAAGCGATGGATGAGGACTATGATTGAACAAGCTTACCCAGAAGAAGTATGACTATGTAAGACTTTACTTACAAGCTTTTTACTGGAGTTGCCTGTCTAGTTTTAGACTCACCCAGAGCCCTAATTCATGAGCTGTTCATGAGGCAATGTTATAAAAAGCTAGTGAGTAACACCGATAATAATCTTATCCATGAATTTCACTCAACAGTTATTGTATAAAAATTTGTGATTTCTTCTGAGGTTTTGACTTGAGAAAATATATTTTTTTTGGAATTAGAGGAGTTTAAGTAAAGGCATCTATGTCACAGATTCAACAGGAAATGCTGGGATAGCTGAGAAATGCCTTGAAAAGGTTGTACTGACCTTATTGGTGATATCCTTGAAATGGGACAAGTATGAAGTACTTCCAACCAGTGTGCATGTTTGAAAACATGCTTGAATGTGGAAGAAGCACAAGGAATATGTAAGGATTGTGGCATGGAGTTTTAAGTAGTTTCTGTATACCCCCATAGGAGAAAGGCTGTTTTCATGTGCGGCCAGAATTATATTAACGTTTTGGACACCTGTGACACAAAAACTGTACTGAAATCAATTTTTTATCCGTGTTTACCAGAATGTGGGCCATTACTCTATAAAAAATTGTTGAAAGAAACTGCAATTACTGTTCATAAATTGTTTATATCAATTATGTTGCCAAGTGTTATTTAAATAAATAGGTCTGTACTTGTAATAATTGAACCTCCTTGTGCAAATATTTTATTAATCAAAGTTAATGAATAGAGTATTTTAGCAGTCTTCATAGGTTTGGTGTCCAAAAATAATACATTATAACAAGCTAAATTGACACATATAGAACAAGGTTGACCATTAATTAGGTATCATAACAGATCCATAATAAAGTTCCTCTTGATCAAACAACATTCAATCTACCTAAATGTGAATCAAATAGGACTTCCAATGATGACAACAGCCAAAATGGTTAGTTAAACGTCCCCAGAGTGACAACAGCACAAACTACATTTATTGTAAACGTAATAAGGTCGACAATAACGCGCACAATATAACGGATATGCCACTTATTAGAAACATCACTTTTAAAGTGACTGACAATTTTCACAACTTTAAGGTTATTATCCGTTTACGAAACTTATCTTCGAAATGCTGACATAAATAACATATTACCAATCTATCAGCGGGAAGTTGGCCCACTAATTATCTAGGACATTGTGTTCAAATTCAAATTATAATCGTAGATATCAGTCACACATTGCGCTCAAGTTAACAATGTAAACAATGAAAAATCTTACCACTAATATTTTGTTGGGCACAGTGTGAATTTTAGTACAAGCACAAGTAAATATTTTCCGTTGTTTAGTTGTAAATGCGGGTAAATTTGTTGTAATACGGGAATGATTGGCAAAAAAGCGACGCACCGCCATGCAAATTGACATTGTTACGGCTGGTCTTGCCAATTATTAAAACAAATAATGATGTCAAAATAAAAAGTTTGGTAGATTTTAGTAGAATTATTACATTTCTATAAAAACGTTCAAAATCTATAGAAAGAGTATAATATAATCACTTACGTTTATATCTATAGACTAATAACTGAATTCAGTAACATAGACTGTTAAAATCTATTATAACCGACTGGTGCGTATAAACTTCAAGCGCACGTTATCACAAATACAAAACTCATGATTCATGTCTCGTTACAAGGACTGTAGATATGATGGGAACAGAGAAAAAAATTGCTCAGTCATACCTAGAAGCCATTCGTGATTCGTCCGGAATGGAAGACAGTAAAAGTTGAATTTTATTACGTGCTCGCGGAGCCTACTGTTAACAAAGAACGTATCGGTGTAGTGGCTGAGCGCTTGGCGGCGCAAAGAATCGCGGGTTCATATCGAAAACGAAAAATATTCATAGAAAATTCAAATCCAATGAAACAAACGATATTAGTAGGACAGTAGTGAAGTCACATGATATGGCAATTAACTGTAATAGTACATTACTGCCGCGGTCTGTAATGATTGCGTTGATGGCAGCACTGATGATGGCCGAAAGCGCAGTGTAGCGCAGCTCCAGGCCATCACAGCGCGATCAGCATTGTAGCTCTTGATGGACAAGCTGGAATAAAGGCCGAGACCGAAGGTCAAGGCCTTTATAGCGCGGACAGCAAAGGCTGCAATGATGACCAAGCTTGAAGGCCGAGAGCGTAGCTAACCTAAGTTCGAGGCCATCATAGCGTGGCCAGCAGCGCAGTCATTGTGGACCAAGGCTTGTATAGTGCTTTACTCAAACAATGCGAGTAATTTAAATAAAACAAGCTTAGTATAGTAAGAATTTATTTAATGTAAGAATTTGTTTCTTCCCCAGGCTTAGGTTTTTTTTTTATAATTCTTTAATGATTGTGCTGCCTGTACATATACAGCCAAATTATGAATAAAAACTTTTTGCATCAGACTATTTTTGAAACAAAACTATACAATAATGGATTTTCAAAGGAAATTCCTGGTGGCTAAAACTCACCAGCAATGAAATTCCATACAACTTTGCTGGCGCCTATTCAAGTAGCGCGGAAACGTCGACTTTGCTCGAAGAAGGTTGTCAAAATAATGACCACACTACAAGCATTTTTGAGTAAAGGTAATAATTATAGAGCGTAGAATGCGTAGAGATTGAGTTTTGTGACCGCACATGACATGACATAAGCCCGCCAAAATAACGACAGTTTGAATATCGTAAGTAGGCACAGAAAAACAAAATTTTCCATGAGATTTTTTTATTACCTGTTATTTAGTAATGACCGTTCGATTAGAAAATAAATAAATATACCTACATGATTTTGTTCCCGGTCTAGATAATGATTGTACATGTGAATTGATGTGAAAATATGTGTCTGTAAACACACCCACTTTATGTACTAGTCATCATAGTGTGGGGAAAAGTAAAAACAAAAACCAAAACAAAACAATACATAACTGAATCTATTAATCAAAAACAAGAATCTAATTAAGTTGGTTGTATATTTTAAGGCGGTATACTATCCGTCATCAAATCCGAACTCAGGGAAAGCCCTCTCCTTTTCGTTAGTCCCGCACTCATCACGTCTGTACCTATTCCTCAAAGAGATAGTTAGATAAAGGTGTACCTGCTGTAAAATTAAATTGTATTAAATTTGTAAATACCCACTTTTTGCCGGTGACTATTCAGTCCTATTATTGTGTAACATAGGGGTAATCTATATCCATTATCAGCAGCAAAAAAAAAAAACAATAATAATAATATTAAATAAGTAAACATATATATAATGTGATGGACTCGCATAGCTTAAGTAGAATAAGTAATATTTATATTAATATAAATAATACATGTTGTATTTCCGATACAGGAGTATCAAATAAGTAAAATAAAATAAAAAGTACTTACAATTAAATAACAGCAAAAAAGAGCGCGGACGAAATGTCTGCGGTGAATAAACTAATTAAAAAAAAAAAAAAAATTATCAGCAGCAGCTACCATAATGTAGAATTCCATACATTTGAAAACATTTTATTTTTAATAGGTACTTTGAAGTCATGTTACAACAGCTGGACCAATAAGGGTCAGTTTCCACCAAACGGAAAAATCCTCGCGGATGCTCGAGCTCTTTTCAGATTTCACTGAATAAGTAGGTAACTGTATCAATATTGACCAAGTATAAAATTCAATATACAGGGTGTAAACGAAATCATGTAATTCCTTCAAACCTCGTGATGTACTGCTGACATAGATTAACACAGCACGGTATACATTAGGATACAATAAAAAAAAAACAAGTAAACATGTGTTCACGTGAGGCATTTTAGCGCCCCGAGCGAATTGCGCGGATATCGCTCCCCGCGCGGTCATTTAACTCGGGGCCCTATGCGTCACGTTAAGAACACATGTTTACTACTTGTATTTCTTTTTATTGAATCCAAAAGTAATACTTTTAGGGTTAATCTATCTCAGCAGTACATCACGAGGTTTGAAGGAATTACATGATTTCCTTTACACCCTTATGATATTAAGCGTTTCCTAACGCATGCCCGAGCATACCCTAGCGTCGAATTTTATATTTAAAGGCGATACTGATACAGTTCTTTATTCATTGACGTTAAAGAAGTGCTCGAGCATCCGCGAGGATTTTTCCGCTTGGTGGGAACCGACCCTAAGACCAATAAGACAATAACGGAAGTATTTGTTTTTGGAAATGAGTTTGTTTGAAATTTTTGTTATTGTTGTGTCTACATCGTAATTTTTTTAAGGTGAGGAAAAGTAATCAAACGAACATTGGGAAATCATATCGTTTATTTACGATGAGTGGTCACAGCGTCCTACACGAGCAACGTAACCCGTCGTCCGTCGTAAGGCACTAATTAATAAACGGACGCACCGGACATAAATAATCACTACATTTGAAAGTAACACAAATTATAATCAAACACTACAAAAATATAATCCTTACTATATCAATTCAATACTGGTCTACAGGTTTGACACATAAAAGTTTGCCAAAACTATAGCAACAATTTTATATGTAAACCGTTGAAAATCTACTAAGTAATTTGAACCCAACACAGATATGTTAAAATTTACCTCATGATATTTACAATGTTATTCAAATAATGTGAATAATTTTGGTTCTTTTAGGATTTCTAATAACTCTAAAACTAGATTCGTAATTAGCCTGTAAGAAAAATCTAAAGTATTGTCTTAATACTGATTTTTTTGTTAATTTTAGTCATAAGAGTTAGGTGTTTTACGATGAAGTTTTATTGCAATTCATGTTCAGATTTTGGTAAAAATTTTAATGAATCAGATAATAACATTGCAATAAGAGTTCACTGTACACTCCTGGATATTTAATTATACATATAAGCTATCTTATTAATATTAAATGATAATTAACTTACGCGTATGGCCTTCTACTTAAACATATCTGCAAAATTTAATTGCTTCTCAATGACTACAATTTACTGGCACAAATATTTTTCATTATTATATCGCCCCTTTGCTTCAATAACCTCACAAGTCCGAACGGTCCTTAATTTGTTTTATTTGATAGTTTATATAAACCGCCGTGTCCCAATTTTTTTTTTTAAATAGTGATTTATTTTTTCGCTAATAATAACGAAATAAGTTTTTTGAAAAAATAAAATCGGCCACGGCGGTTTTAATTATCAAATAAAACAAACTAAGGATCGTTCGGGCTTGTCACGTTATTGAAGCAAAGAGGCGATATGTTAAGGCGGGTACAGACTGCTGTAACGTAACATGCAATGTAACATGAAAGGTACGTATTACGCACGCGTAGTGTGCACGGTTCGTGCGCGTAAGGCGTCCACACTATGGGAATTCGGTTACATTGCATGATACATTGGGACAATGTGGACGGCAAATTCTTTCATTGCGTGTTACATTGCATGTTACATTTCGTAAGTCTGTACCCGGCTTTATTTCTAACCTTCCGGCCACATGACTCCCCCACCAGGCTCCACCAAGGGATTCAAGTATAATTTTATTTGTTCACTAAAATCCCCAATATGAGGTATCCAATTTTAATGTATAATTTATAGGCCACTTTAATTTATTAGATAATATGGGATTTAATTTAATTTTCTTTATGCGAAATATGACACAAATTTTCCCAGTTGCTGTTGTGTGCAAATACTTGAGTAGGTGCATCTTCTAGTGAACGGATTATCTACTTGAATAGGGCCTTGGTAGGGTCCAACAAGGCGGTTGGAGTTTGCCGAGGGAACCAAGTGGCTGGATGGTTTTCTTATTTCTTCGAGATGTATCTAAACCCAATAAATGCAGATGAATCACTAGCACAAAAAAAAAATCGAAGATTAGATGATACCAAGTATTTTTTAGTACAAAACAATTGTTTATTTGGCAATATCATGCACCAGGTGGCCTTGTTCAGTATCTACTTAGCCTATATAGTGCATTTTGTGTAATTTTAAATGTATACATAAATATAACAACAAGAGTAAGTATGGAAGATAATTATGGCGTCGTGATAGAGTAACATGAACTTATTCGTAAAATATTTTGAATTTTCAGTGTCAACAAGAGGAAGACAGCCTAGTGCTATTATACTTTACTATTTCAAAGTGGTTTTATCTAGTACTTATATATTAAACAATCTGCAGAATAGACAAAGATGCGATAGAATTTATTAATACCAAACAATTCATTTCGATTATGCATTTATAATCACACGGTGCTTAAAAAGTAAACGAGATATTATGAAATTCCTAACGTTATTTATTTATATTGAGATCATTTAATCAGGATTTTTAAGTTTTAAATACTGCATTTAATAAGTCGACTTTTAGCATAAATTTACGTAGATACTAAAAACTCAACCCCTCTTATCACAAGAGAGGGTATAAGTAAAACCACAGTAAAACAAAGGTTTTAAAATAAACCCGTCTCTTTTTGTTATATGACGTTAGAAAACATAACATCACGCCTGTATTCCCCGAAGGGTTGGGCAGAGGTGTATAGTAACACCCTCATTTCGCCGTTACGTTCAAATCCCATGTAATAGCGGGCGAACCTATTGCCATCAACCGGGCACAAATGAAACCTCCGGGCTGTTACCGAGGAATTTCACACGGAAAAACCCAATAACACTTTGTCCAACCTGGGGATCGAACCCACGACCTCACGATTAGCAGTTAGAAAGTTATGGGTATATTTTAAATCTGGGTTTATCTTAGTCTTAGTTTCAACCATCTTTGGAAATAAGGGGAGCATGTTTACAACTAAGGAACTAAATTACGCCGACTATGACAAGATTCTACGCCTATATAAATTTTGGTCTCATTTTTCATTTGAATTTAATCTACTGACTTGTAATAACAATAGAATAAAGATATTCTTTACAAGCTTAACTTAATACTGTTTATCGCACAACAAATCGGTACTGGACTTAGGCTCCACCACACAGGTGCGTTATTGCGACAATGCGTCCCGCGTCCTTACCACACAGCAGCGTTTTTGTTTTCCAATATTTTCGTGCGTGTGCACTTTGAAACTATCGGATGATAAAAACGCAGCGGTGTGGCAGGACGCAGGACGCATTATCGCAATAACGCACCTGTGTGGGGGGAACCTTAAATAGTTAAGATAAATTAAATTAACGAAATTACGTTCTATGTTCGATCTTTACAGATAGTGCCATCCACGAAGACGTGCTCCACTCTTCAGCTAAATCGAGTGTTCTCTCTCACTCTAAGATGAAGAGTGAGAGAGAACACGTGATTTAGACGAAGAGTGGGGTGCGTCTTTGTGGATGGCACTATCTGTAATAATGTATGTCTAGTTCATAGAATAATCAATAGCACTACGTACAGAAACGTCACTCCCGAGCTGGTGGGTCAAATACTTAAAAAAATGTGCATCGCGCATTCGACATTGAGCTTTAGTGGTAGGCGAAAGCGCTCCGAATCCGCTGTGCGTTCGCGCTCATATCGTCACTCATTTTTCTGATGTTTTGCTCTTTGACTTTAAACTGTGGATTCCAAAAATTTACAGTAATGCCATCGACGCCAAACTGTCGACCAGGACCTTATGAAAACGTTTTCAAGACACCGTCGCACCATAGCTGTATCTAACACAATACAAATTACTTTCTTTAACTGGACGTAGTTAAGCGAAAAGGATCCAACCCACAAAATTATCGAAAATGAGTTATTTATATCAAAATACTCCTTAAACTTCTTAAGCCAAACTACACATAATAAAATTTTAACAAGTAAAATATTACACATTTGGCCCTTAATTACAATAAAACCAAGAGATTTAAACCAAAGAACCAATGAAGAAATACAGTCTAAACTTAAAAATTGTATTTGGATCCTTTTCGCTAAACTACGTCCAACTGTACTATGCAGGTTAACTTCCTTACAATTCTTATGCTGACGTATGTTTACTCTGTATTAAACATAAGTAAAGCCAAGAGCTACTCATGTTTAAGAGAAGCTGTCTTGTTCGCATTCGTCCCAGCTGTCACACTCGTATTGATCGCAGTCATAGTCGATGTCACACGCCGCGTGGCCGGTCGCGTCCGAACTGATGTCCGTCAGGGCCGCTTCAGAAACCGGCTTCGATGATATGTCCAAGATCTAGGAGAAAAAACAAAGTACAATTTTAAAGGTGCTCACTTTAGAAGTGATTGATTTTGGCGATCAATAAAATCTAATAGTAATGTTTTCCCAACTATGTTGGGGGTCGGCTACCAATTTAAGAAGATCAGTATTTTACACGGAGCGATTGCCATCTGACCCACACAGCTTGGTTATCATATGACAGGCATTTTAAGGTAGACAGGTTTAACACCAGCATTGCTCTTAAGACATGCATTTATTTTTATTCTTGGGACCCGATTGTCTTTTTAAAAGACCCTCCACGAGTGACTATACTTAAGTAAGTCCAGCGCAATCTGGGCAGTCAGCCTCACTACTAACTTTGCTGACTGGGTAATCTATTCACCAGATATGAGCAATTTTCATATAGATCGCGTCGACACGAAAGAAGAAGAATGAAATGTTAATATCTATTGTGTTGTCCTACATACGTTGCGATATTATTTTTTTATAAAATTTATTTTTCACGTTTTTTTATATTGAGAAATTGTGAAGTGTGAGTGCGGTGTGGGTAAATCCGGTTTAACCTAGCGTTTACAACGGGATACTACATTTCATCAATCCCAGCTACAATCGGAGTTAACTACAAATAACATGTCATGGACGTGGATGGTGTTAAAGTCAAGCTTGGTATTTGGGATACAGCGGGACAGGAGTGATATAGAACATTGACATCAAGTTGTTACAGAGAAGCTCACGGTGCTATATTAGCTTACGATATGTCAGAACCAAAGTCCCTAGCAAAACTGAATGAGAGGGTCGAGGAACTTCAAGTATACTCCACCGAGAAGTACATAGTCTGTTTAGTTGTCGGCAATAAAATTGACAAGCATATCATTTTGGGACCCAGTGCATAACATCAGCACAATATAAGCACATTGGGTCACCCGCGCGAAGGCGCAATGAGTATTCCCAAGGAGGGTTGACGTCAGGCAGGCGGCCGATCATAAAACAATAAGCCAAAACCTCTAACAACATGGATTTATCAATACAGTTGTGCCGACCCCACCTAGTGTGGGATAAGGGCAGGAAGAAGAAGAAGAAGACATACGTTGCGATAAATCTCAGATCTGTGTAATTCAGATTGTGTAGATGAATTCCTCCGTTTAAAAAGTGGATACAGACAGACGAACCAACCTCAATATGCAGTTTGGACAGCGACTCTTACGATTTCCCGGAAAAACATCGATCTAAACTTACAAATAGAAAACAATGAAAATACAATTGTTAGAACGCGTTTTATTCACATGAAAATAAATAATTTATTTAAAACAAAATTTTCATTGTAATAGTGGAGAGAGTTTTACAATTGTATAAACATCGCTACTAGGTTATATTTACGGAGTTATAAACACCACGCGCCCAACGATTGCTGAATTCCTTGATTGTGTATAGAGAGAGTTATTTTAAAACAAACTACATACATCGGCAGAAGACCGCAAGCTGTAGTTGTCGGACTGCGCGTCCTTGTCGGCTGTAGATAGCGCGTGCAACGCTAAGGAGCTACGTTTGGGCTCCTCGCGCGACAAGTTCTTGCCGTCCGACCGGACCGCAACTTCTGAAGGATTTGAACGTTCTGTAAAGGATAATAAAGCTGTAATTATAAATTATATACTCGCCTATACCCGCCTATACTCGATTTGTTTGTATTTAACTACGAAATGTAAATATTTTTTAAGCACTTTTCATGATCTGTATTCTGCGTCATTTCTACCGCCAAAAATGAGAGGAGGATCAAAATTGGACCTAGCTGAACTGGAGCTGCTTTTTTACAATTAATAGGGTATGTGACTATAATTTTTTTATTAGAAATCTCGAAACTGTTACAAAAATGATAAGCAACAGTCAAAAAACTAATGAAATATTTAATAAAATGCCCAAGTTATAAACGATTGAAAATTGCTCACTAGACAGAGACAACATGACGCCACAATGACGTCAAACCTTGTAAACTTCATAATTATTTGACATCACTCCATACAATATCCGTTTCGCGCGACAAGGACAGAAAATGCCCCCTCCACAAATTTCGCAAGCGCGTAGCTCCTCTATTTTCTCATCGATTTTATTTATTTTTTCACATATCAATTTGTATCTATACTTTCTTTAAAATAATACTAAATTGTTGTACATTTTTAATAGTAGTGAAATACTCTATTTTAGTTAAGTATCTAAACAAAATATGGACTATAGCTAGCTGGACTAGGCTTCTAGATTCCATATTCTTCGGGCGTAAGGCCGTAATCGATGGCTTACGTCGTGTCGTTTTGCGACTAAACTTTTCATAGATATATAGCGTTCGGAATTGTCACCACATTTTGCCGTGTCTGTTGTCCAAGCATGACCTTTTTTTTCTTTTTAAAAATATTTTTCGTTACTGCAGTCTCCAAAAAGGTCCGTGTTCTGTAGCTTAATTCTGGAATTGTGTATTGTTTAATAGCTATCGCCCTGTCTTCTTACATTAACAATTTGTATGTCATAAAAAATATATGACAAATGTGCTGGACAAAATTCTATATCTGTAAAACCTATGTAACCACATTTATACAAATAAAAAAAGAATTTGAATTTAACGAAATGACGATGAAATGTAGCAGTAAAAAGGTTTTAAGTTATATGATGAGCTTACCTTTAACTAGGGGATCAGCCAGTGATACGAGAGATCCGCTACGAGGCGAGCCTAGACTGCCGCTGTAATACATTTCAGGGTTCGCCTCATGCCGATCTACAAACAAAAGAAAAAAAATTGATGACTACAAAATGCATTATGTGAATTTGGAAAGCAAAAGCTATGTATTGAATGTAGCTTCCAGTCTTATTTATATTATAGTGTTTTGTTCAAATATTTATAGTAGTCATAGTCTGAAGTTAAAGTTCAAGTAAAGAGAGGGGCTCGTGGCTAATTACCAACCGCTCGGATCATATGATTTGCGAGGTTAAGCTGCGCTTGCCACGGTCAGTCTGTGGATGGATGACCGTTCGTTACACATCGAGACCACCCCTTGCCTCGGGGAGCACGATAAACAGTCGGTCCCGGGTGTCATACGTATACCTATGACAGTCGTTACGGGAAGTCAGAAGCCCGAAAGTCTGACAACCGGTCTAACCTTAGGATATCGGCATTTGCCCAGTATCTGGGTTGCGGAGGTCTGATGGCAGTCGCTCCGTGTAAAATACTGGTATTCAGCCGTATCTGGTTAGACTGGAAGCTGACCCGAACGTATTTGGGAAAAAGCTATGCAGAACAGTCTGAAGATAAAGTTCTCCGTTTTGTGTGACAGAACACCAGTATATTTTATTTCTTGTCGAGGACAATAAAGAGTATGTAGTTTAATTTTTTAACGTAAGCAAAAACGAAAGGATTTTTCAAAAATGAACCCCTTACGGGGTGAAAAGAGGGGGGTAAAGTTTATATGCAAAATCTTATTCCCTGGCACAAATACTTATAATCTTGAAAGTTGGCACAAATACCTATAAAAGTAAATAACGCCGTACGTATATATTGATTTTCCAAAACTTCCCCTAAAGGGAGTGCAATGGAGTGTTAAAGTATGTATGGGAGAATCTAATTGCGTGGCCCGTTTTATTCAAAACTTGGTATAAATAATCTTCAAAGCAAATAACAAAGGAGTTTTCGAAAACTATTTCCTGAGGGGGTAAAAAGGATTTTGTAAATGTTATATGGAAACAAAACTAATTGCGCGGAAGAAGAGAAATATAATCTTACCACAGTCTACAATCTCGTGGAACACGTAGTTGGTAATAGCGACGGGCTGTTTGATCCAGGGGTGTGTCATCAGTTGTGTTATAGTACACCTGTTAGCTGGCTCCTTGCACAGAATCCACCGAAGGAGTTGTTCCAAATCTGTTAATAATATTATGTGAGTGTAACCCTCAGAGGAGCGGTCAAATTGGTGTTAAGACAGGTTCAGACGGGTCGAATCGCTTTCCACAAATAACTTGATCAAAAAAGGTTAAACCTTTTTTGTTGCTTCAATTTGATTGAAAGTCTGTTCGTACCAGTGTTACCAGATGAAATTTGGACACTACCGTGTCAGCGGACGAAAATTAGGTACCTTGTTTTTGTTATTAATTACCTTAGATTTATTTTTAAACTACAGTGTAAATTACCGTGTCCATGTAAAACAAAATGCATTTTTTTATCAGCATTTTTATTACAAATTATTTATTCTTCCAAAAGTTCCACTTCTTGGTTATAAATAGACGAAGTTAGTTTGTTAATCATGTCTTTCGATGGTGTAAGATCAACACAATTTCTGCATCGGCCAATAGATTGTTGAGCTAAAATGTTGCCTTTTATAGTTTTCGTAATCATGGGACTGGAATTTTGTTGTTTTTTACTCGGTAATTTATTTTTTTAAATACATACCGCAGAATATGACACGGTAACACGGTGATCATTACCGTAGACCGTGTTTTGATTAAAAATACCGTGCATTCACGGTAATTACCGTGTATCTGGCAACACTGGTTCGTACGGTTCAAATCGCATGCGATTTAGCAGTTGATCATTAGATCCGAATCGTGTGAACCTGGTATTATGTTAATTGTGTAAACAACATCGTTTCTGACTGGCTAAATATGTTTCTGCATCGATTAGCCTAAGCGTATACGGTAATACAGCCACAGTTTTACAATCCGTACAGTTGGGCAACGCCTTTACGTCGGGCAATGCTACCGTCCGTGTCAGCGTTGCCCAACTGTATGGATTGTAAAACTGCGATTGAAATGTGTTGCCTACGCGGCCTGCGCGCCCATACAGGGTGTAAACGAAATCATGTAACTCCTTCAAACCTCGTGATGTACTGCTGACATAGATTAAACCTGAAAGGGATACTTTTAGATTCAATAAAGAAAAATACAAGAAGTAAACAAGTGTTCTTAACGTGAGGCATTTTAGCGCCCCGAGCGAATTGCCCGGCTAACGCTTCACACGCGGTCATTTAACTCGGGGCGCTAAAATGTCTCACGTTAAAAGCACTTTTTTTGTTTATTGAATGCTAATGTATCCCTTGCAGGGTTAATCTATGTCAGCAGTACATCACGAGGTTTGAAGGAATTACATGATTTCGTTTACACCTATACGCTTAAGCTTAGTGTTGGGAATGTAGTAACGAATAGTTTAATTACTTCTAAAATAAGATCAAAATAAAATCGAATATTTAATTACATACTAATATTAATATATTGGACATAAAATTTTAACCAATATCATAAGCTAAGGTGACAAGGCAAGTATCCAGGCGATATCGGCGCAGTAACTACGTTGTTTCGTATATTTCCTTCAGTAAGAACAGTGTTTATTTTACCTTCTGACACAACCTGCGGGAACGCAAGCGGCCCTTGTATGGTGTCCTCGATGTCGGAGAACGGGTTAACAAAGAATGTCAGTACATAAAGAGTTATCCCCATTGACCACATCTCTAACTCAGGACCCGCGTATCTGTGAAATTGGATGAATAGTTTTATGAGATACCCAGAATTCTTGTAAAGATTCGCATGAGCTTCCTTATAATTATATCTCTACAGGCTGTAAACGAAATGATGTAATTCCTTCAAACCTCGTGATGTACTGCTGACGTAGATTAAACCTGCACGGGATACTTTTGAATTAAATAAAAAAGGACTAAATGTAAACACGTGTTCTTAACGTGAGGCATTTTAGGGCCCCGAGATAAATGACCGCGCGGCGAGCGATAGCCGCGCAATTCGCTCGGGGCGCCAAAATGTATCACGTTAAGAACACATGTTTACTCCTTGTAATTCTTTGTTTTTTTATTTTATTTTAAATGTATCTCGTTCAGGATTAATCTATGTCAGCAGTACATCACGAGGTTTGAAGGAATTACATGATTTAATTTACAACCTGTATACATACAGTGAAAGGGAATATTGCCAGAAGGATTGGTGATATAAGTAAGTTGCTATTTGAGAAGAAGTAGCAACCTTCTTGTAACGTTAATAATTCTTCCTGTTTAAAAACCTTGGAAGGGAAGAGGGTGGCCTATTCTTTTCCGTGATAATTGCCCCTTATGTGATAACAAGAAACAAAACTAGACCAAGAATTGAACCCTGCGGAATTCCTGTCGTATCCACAGACCCAGGAGTCCGCTTTTTTGGTAACGTCAACTTTCTAAACCCTATTATTCAAGTAGGAAATAAGAAGATGCAGGTCTTCATTCCTAATCTCATAGTGATGTAACTTTACGATCAGCTTTGTGATGAACACAATCAAACGCCTTAGATAAATCTAATAAGTGCTTACTTGTTGCCAGCTAATACTTCAGGGCTGCAATACTCTGTAGTACCGTAGAAGGTGGAGAACAGCGTGTCTTTGCTCATGAACGTCGCTGAACCGAAGTCTATCAGTTTGACATGGAACTTGTTGTCTATGATCACGTTCTCGTCTTTTATGTCGCGGTGTAAGATGTTTAGGGAGTGGAGGTACTCGACTGCTTGCCCTATCTGTAAACAAGAACTTGTTGACTTTAATAAACCTGAAATGATTACAGATCTGTCAGATAAATAATCTAATACGTTTTTACGCATCATTTGATCATGGATCATTTGAGCACTTTTTACACTAGTGTTATCAAGAAACAATGCTAAGTTTAGAGCCGTTAGACGAAGTGTATCAAACGCGTGATAGCCAATGACAATCGTTCGCGTTTAGAAGTTTTTTTGCACTTACTAAGCCCTCCAAGTCGGGCCTAGGAAGTGTAGCAAACATAATTCTGTATCCGTCTTTAGTTCTACGATATTTACTTCATATAGTAAAAATCAGCAAACATACCTGTCTAAATATATAACTAAGTAGTGGCTCATCTAGTCGTGGCCTTCGTTCAATGAACTCGAACAGATCCATGCCAGCACCATGCTTCTCCATCACCATCTGGAAGTACTTTTCGTTCTCGTAGACGTCCACCACGCTCACCTGACGAATAGAGCAAATCATACAAAAACTGAGTAAATCGTCGGTATTACACAGAACGCCAGAACCGCTAGTGCCCGTCCTATAAACGAAGCGTTATTTCTCAATAGTAACAATCTCTCACAATTCGTAGTGTATGTGAAAGAGATGAAACATCTAACAATGGACGTCATTTATAGCGTAGTATTGCTGCTGCGTTCAGATTGGCGGTTAGTGTCAAGTGTGCACGCTTGGTCCTCCAACACTTCACTTGATTTCTACTCCGTGAACACAATTATTTTTGCGGGAGTTTTTAATGTCACTATGTTTAGTTACATGCTTAGTTATTACATACTCACAATGTTAGGATGTTTGAGTGTAAGCAGTAGACTTAGTTCGAGCGGTACGCGTCGTCCATCAGGCCCGTCCACCCAGAATTGTGCGCCCACCTTCTCTTTGAGTATGAACTTGGCAACTGTCAACATACGGTCAGAACGACGGTATGCCATTTTGACGCAGCCGTATGCACCTTTTCCTAGAAGAGTGTAAATTGAAAGGAAAAAATATAATAATTGAGATAAGGAGGGGCTCGTGGCTAATTAACAACCGCGTTGATCATACGATTTGCGAGGTAAGCTTAAGCTGCGCTTGCCACGGGTAGTCCTGTGGATGGGTGACCCTTCGTTACAAATCGAGACCGCTCCGTGCCTCGGAGAGCACGTTAAACCGTCGGTCCCGGGTGTCATAAGAATATAATGACAGTTGAATCGTTACGGCTAGTCAGAAGCCCGAAAGTCTGACAACCGGTCTAACCTTAGGATATCGGCATTCTCTAGTAACTGGGTTGGGGAGGTCTGATGGCAGTCGCTCCGTGTAAAATACTGTATTCAGCCGCATCTGGCTAGATTGGAAGCTGATCCTAAACATAGTTGGGAAAAGGCTAGGAGGAAGCATTGAGATAAGGAGGTATTGTGAGGAGGTGCCCGTCTTTGGCCCCTTTCAGTTTGCCCCATAATTCTGGTTAAAAAGGCCAGTGTTTCAGGAGCTGGTTCTTATTATTCTAATACAAGCAGTGATAGCCTAGTGGTGTGACCGTCGGACTGCCAAGTCATAGGTCTCGAATTCGAAATTTCGAACCCAAGGCACGCACCTCTGACTTTTCGGAAACATGTGCGTATTGCAAATTATCACTTGCTTAAAAAACGGTGAACGAAAACATCGTGAGGAAACCGACATGCCTGAGAGATATTTCTCGAAGGCATGTGAAGCCAAGTCAGAGGCCAATGGGCAGCATAAACTCTGACAACAGGTTAGTCACTAACCACACGCAAAGAAGATTATTCTAATACCATACCATTATCATTTTCAATTAAGTGGGCTATCTTGACAGTCCATTTACAACAACATACGTCGTAACCTTTTTTTACAATGTGTATATTCAAGAAACGTCTGCATTTCAAACTTGTTCACTAAAGTTAAAGAAAATAATTTGCAGGTAGTTGACCTCTAAATCTAGACTTATTTCTGAGTGGCGTGTATGCTTACCAATTTGCTTGAGTGTAACGTAATGTTTATTGTACTCGCCAGAGACTTGTTCGTCCCCGCACTGGCTCACCAACGACATTGACTGTGGTCTACTGCTCGCCGATTTATTGCCCTGTGTAGAAAGCATGTTTTACTTTGTATTTAAGCTGTAATACATACATAAACTCATGTCTTTTTTCAATCTATACATAGAAAGCCATATGCTACGATCCTTACATATTCCTTTCACTTCATCCACATTCATATATCTTGTCATACACGCGCGCCGGTTGAGAGTACTACGAACTTGTCCTTTGTGAAGAACATCACCAATAACATCGATTTATGTCCTTGTAGGGCGTCCTCTACCGGCGTTTTCATTGACAAACAATAAGCTGTAATAATCTAATCAAAATGCACTGCAATGCTTGTATAACAAATACACAATATATACTATACCACAGTGTTACTAACGAGGACTAGCGAGTTGTCGGCTGTGGACGTGACGCTGGACGCGAGGGTCGTGTTCCGCACGGCGTCCTCCAGCTGCACGCCCAGCCACACGCAGCGCACGCGGCTGCCCGTGCTCAGTTGCATGCTCGACACTGTGTACAGCACATCTGGAATGGAACGGCGATTTTAGTATCGATTATCGATTTCGTTAGGATTGGACTGGTGCAATATTTCCAGAGATTTTTAACTCTCGTTGAAAGATCTGGATTTCACCGGAGGCTTCCTCCAGAGCAGTGCGAAGATTTGGACTTATAGTGACAGGGTAAGGCAAAAGCAACAATCAATTTATTTCTTTTTTTTCGAAGTCACATTGATACTGTCTTGTCGCGTGACTGTTTCGGCGCGGCGGCGTGACGTCATCTAGTAAGTCGGCTACGTTAGTCTAGTTCAGTAAGTACTCACTAAGGTGAGTGCCGTCCTTGTGCAGCACCACGCCCCTGTAGGTGCCGTCTTTGTGCTGGCAGTCAGGCGCGCACTCGCATTCTCTTTCTGCTTTGCGCGAGTGCTGCGGAGTTGACGTCATCACATGCGTGCGCACCAAGCGTTTGGCTACACATGGAGTTTCGGGGGCTTCATCTAAAGAAAGATGCAGTCTCTGGTTAACGAAATCAAAGCTGTTTCCCTAAGTAAATATAGCATTTTACTTTGCAAAGTACTTGTAACGACACAAATAGGTAAGGACATGTTCTCGGAAGATTAGGAACGGTTTAAGATTGTAAATAATACTACAATGTTAAACTCGTCATTGGTATTACGATAATTAAGAAAAACTGAATGATGATTATTTTAATCTGGAAGTTTGCTATACTGATTTAGGATTTATATGAATGAAATCTTTTACAAACAGAAAACATGTACCGAATAAATGTAGAAAGAATTTAAAAAAGTATACGATCTTACCTGTATACAATTTCCTTGGTGCAGATTCAGTTTGTGTCTCCAAATCGATATCATTACTCAAGCTATCAACACTTTCGTTGCCGTTGTGTTTAGGCAAGTCTTCGATTTCACAACCAGGGGGCGGCATTTCATTTATAGGCGTCAGGAAGTCCGCACTCGTCTCATTAGAGTCACAAAAGTCTAACGATAAACTCGTCTTATCATCCTTCCCCGGCAAATTAGCTTTCAAAGACCTGTATTTACTTGAATCGAAAGATAACCTCAAAGAAGGATCGTTAAGCCTCACTCTAGGAGTACTCCCAGTTGGAGTCACTTCTTGAGAATGCTGTGAAGTGTAATATATTGAATCAGACTTCTCCGATGGCTTGGTAGTAGGCTTTGCAAGATTACTCTGTTCAGACCGAAGTATATTTTCCGACCGAGATTTCGATATGCTGCTATGACAATAGTTTTCGTCATCTATAGATATTCCTGACATCCCAGAAGTGATGTCAGGAAGGGCGGATATGTCGTTTCGTTGTTCTGTAGTGCTAATGCTTGAGACCATGTCTTGCGTAGGAGTGGGGGTGTGGGTCACCATGCTACACGATTTGTCGAGACATAGAGCGCTGGACGATTTCTCTCGTGTGGTGGATAGAATAGATGGATGGACGTTAAGAGACATGCAAGCAGATTTCTGACTGCCATTGAACGCTCCACAAGAATCTTCGTCAGTGTCTGATGCTAAAAAATTATTAAATATAGTTTAGATGTTACAATACACAAATTAAAAACAGAAGTGACGTTTGAATCATTATCATAATAATTATTCGAGAATGCATATTAAGGAGATTTATTAACCCTCGACGAAAAAAAAGGGGAGTTATGAGTTTGAAGCTTATGTATGTCTGTGCGTCTGTCTTTCTGTGGCATCGTAGCTGCCAATCGGATGAACCGATTTCAATACAATTTTTTTCGTGTTAGTAAAATTACAGTCTAAAATTAAACAAAAAGCAGTGATAGCCTAGTGGTGTGACCGTCGGACTGCCAAGTCATAGGTCTCGAGTTCGAACCCAAGGCACGCACCTCTGACGTTTCGGATTTATGTGCGTATTGTATAATTATCACGTGCTTAAAAACGGTGAAGCAAAACATTGTGAGGAAACGCCGGAGAGATATTTCTTGACGACATGTGAAGCCAAGTCAGAGGCCCATGGGCGGCATTAATTCTGACACCAGGTTAGTCACTAACCACACGAAAAGAAGAAGAAGTCTAAAATTAATGGATAATGAAATTAATTACAACATACCGGACCCATTATTATCATTATTGACAGGCGACAGCATCATATTCCTGTTTCTTTCTGGCATCTTCACTATATCGGCTTCCTGACAGAAGTTCTGTATGACGTCTTCAATGTGGTGGCCTATGACTTCTGAGTGCGGCTTGCCGAAGGTTAGCATGGCGAAGTGGTGGTTGCACGCTGTTATAATACCACTGTCGTCTACTACCAGGAGACCGCTTACGTTGTAGGTGACCTAGGTATTAAGTTTAAAGAGTTGTTTGTGAAGAGTTCCAATAGGCTTTATAACACCTAATATTTCATACCTTTTCGGCATTCTAGATTGTAATAAATTGAGGGAAAATGTTTTTTCACCGTGGTAGCCGTAAAACGAGTAGTGGCCGTCATATAAAAAACGCCCTCGTGGGTCACGGTCGTTCCGCAGGTCGGACAAAATGTTATTGGGTTTTTCTGTGTGGATTTCCTCAGTAGCAGCCCGGAGTTTGGATTTGTGCCCGGTTGATGGCAATAGGCTCGCCCCCTATTACATGGGACTTTAAATATAACGGCGAAATGAAGGTGTTGCTATACACCTCTGCCTAACTCTTCGGGGAATACAGACGTGATGCTATGTTATAAAAAAAACATCTTTTTTAAATTAGGTACAGTACGCGCCTAATTTTTTTATCAATCTGGAGTCAAGCGAATGGTTGCGCAGTAGTAAATTTAACTCTATATTTTGGTACTGCACAACCAGTAATTTATAAGACCATGTTTCAGACGATACCAAATAGAGATAATAATTAAAAATCAGGATGGCCAACAGTCGCTATTCCTTCAAAATTAAATTACGTGAACATCTCCACAAGAAATTGGCAGAATCATCTCAGCATGTAGGTATTGATTATTAATATATATTTATGTATGTTATGTTTATTTAATATATTCGTATAATTTATAAGTGTAAATATTATTTTTAAAATGTTTCACAGTAAGCTTTGTTTATTTTTAATTTGGTATTGCCTCACATACACAACACTACTTAGTGCACCTACCATGTTTTTTTTGTCTGCACCACCCTAAGGTCGACTGGTAGAAAATGCCTAAGGCATTAAGTCCGCCTTTGTACAAACTTTGTGCGAAAGTATAAATAAATAAATAGAGTGGAATACATTAAAATAAGTACTTACCCTGACATTGACTTCAAACACAGGTCTGTGTGACTTGATAGCGGACCATGGTGAGCCGTCTGTGTTGTCCGGCTTTGATATCCACAGGCAAAGCGGGAAACACCCGCCATCCAGAGTTCTCCCTATAAAAAAACATGTGTAAGGACATTGTTGAACTAGTGGTTTTTGATGCGAGTGGACCTTAAACACAGAATAACTATGTACAGAAACCTCACTCCCTAACTAATGCGTCAAATACCTAGACTTCTAGACTCCGTGCATACAAAAATAGACTTTATTATTAGAAAGAAAAGTTGTTTATTTGCGCCAACGACGCACAAAAATAAGATAAAAGTATAAAACAAAACCTAAACGAAATATTTGGGAAAAATATGCGTCACGTCCGCGCAAACCGGTCAGAGAGTTGCTATTCCTATGTGCGTTCGCGCTCTTTATTATATATCGGTTCAGTTTTGTGTTTCACACCGGACTAGCAGTAGCGCGTAGGCGTTTTTAACGGACTTCCAAAAAAGGAGGAAGTTATCAATTCGACTGTATTTTTTTTATGTTTGTTACCGCACTACACCGTGATTTGTAAACCGATTTGGAAAATTATTTTTTTGTATGAAAGAGTGGTCTTTCGAGGTGGTCCCATTTGAATTTGGTGAAGATCTGATGAAGAACTTCGTAGATAGACAACGTAATTCCTCAATGACGAGCAGCGTCTTTGTAGGTCCAATCTTGTTTTAACAAAGGCCACTAAAATGAAAAAAATAAAAAATATTTTAACAAAAATAAAACTTTCTTTTTTTCGGTTTTTTGAAGTCGGTTTTATTTTTGTTAGAATATTTTTCATGTCTAAATCGTAGAGTAACACAGGTCTGCCTTAACTTTGCATTGAGACTACGGGCATTACTTTCTTTTCTGGATGCAGTAGCAAAGAAGTACCTGTAAGTTTTTGCTTAGCCATATTCCGAGGCAGAGGAGCGTCGTAGGACGGTAGACGGGCGTTAGGAATGAGCGAAGCGAGTGGCAGTCCCACGAGTTTGTCACGGGACTCCGCACCAAACAATGCAGCCGCTGATCCACCCTCGCAAGATAACACTATGCCTGTGTCAGCTTCTACAGTTAGCTGGAAAAGTGAGTTATTTTAGTAAATAATTTACAGATGTTGTTTGCGAAGTCGACAAAAGAGCGTATCGACCCGGGACTGTTGTAATAAAACTCACCAATACGTTTTTGCAGTTGACAGGCTCAGCGACGACTAAGCATGGCCCATCATTATCCAACTGTCTTATCCACAGAGACACTTGGACCGAACCTCCATCTTTGGAAATAAGTTCTACTACCTGGAACATAATGTTTTCTTTGTGTTTACACAAAACTACGCAAAAGTCAACCTGTTTATAGCTCTGTGGTCCCAGCCTAAAGAGAAGATCCCCTTGCTCTAGTTATGGGGGGGTGGATTGAGAATACAATTCTCCTCCATCACCGGCACCATAATTATGTCCGAAAAATGGCAATAAGCTCACCACCTATTTACTACATGGGACTTAATACAAGAGCCGAAACGAGAGTGTATAGACTCTTGTGATAGGAGCACACCTCTGGTTTAGCCCTTCGAGGATTACAAGCGTCAACTGATAAAGGTTCAGGTAAAAAAACAAACACTTTTTAATCAAAGCTGTGTTGTGTTCACTTGCCATCAAGCGTGTCATAATTTTTTTTAAGAATACTTTTGTTTTAATGTTTTGTTAAATAATTGCTTAGACTATTCTTACCTTTCCACTGAGCAAAACAATAGTGCCATCCTCGGAAGTGTCACAGTCTTCTGGCTCATGTAAGCTGAATGCCTTGTATTTTCTGTTGCGAAGCAGATCTGAGAAGCGTAGGCCACAAAGCTCTCCAGACGAATAGCCCAGCAAGGAACAGGCTTTGTTGTTCACTATAAGGATCTGAAAGTAATAGAATGGAAGAATAAATCATGTTCAAATCTGTGAATTTAGAAAATAATTATACAGTTTCAGATTTCATGTTTAATTGAGGTGTTGTTGATGATGTTAAAGACATTGGCATAGTGGTTAGGTAAGTGGTGTGGTGCTTACGTTAGGGTCAATCCCAACATATAACATACATATGTTCATGTCATGCATGGATGTAGCCATGATTGTACAGGGTGGAGCTGATGGGGTCAGGGGCAAGCACCCCCTGCGACTGCCTCGAGGACACGGCGCTGCACACTTTGCAGGCGTGTGCAGCTTGGGGGTCGCAGCGCCGCGAATTAGTCGCGGCGGTCGGCGGTGACCTCTCGCTTCCGGCTGTGGTTCTGTCCATGGTCGGGAGCGAGACTGCGTGGGAAGCCATCGCCTCCTTTTGTGAGGGGGTGATGGCAACCAAAGAGGAAGCGGAGAGGGAGAGGGAGCGGTGTGCTCTTCTCCCTTCCCGCGCCAGACGCACCGGGCGCCGGAGGGCGCGTGTACGCGATGATCTCCAGCCACCCTAGTGTGTGGCCTGCGGGCGGCGGGTTTGGGGACTCGCCACCCGACCAGTAACAGGCCCGAGAAGGCGGCGCGCAGTGTTCCGTGCGCGCTTCTCAGGAGGACGTGGGGCAAGGCCCCACAGAGGAGAGGTCCGCCATGGATTGGCGGACCGGGACCTGCCGGGGTTACGGTGCATGCTTTTGCGAATCCCGCGACCCTGGCCGTACGGTCAGGAGAAGGAACACCGTTGGTTTTTAGCCGGTAAGAGTCCGGCAGACCCCCTCGCCTTCCTCGGGCGAGGGACATCCATGAGGATTTTCCAACGAGAAAAAAAAAAAAAAAAAAAAAAAGGGGGCAAGCACCCCAAACACAGGGAGAAATAGGTAAGTAGTCTGGATTCAGTCAACTCGACACCCATGTCTACTAAAATGCCCGGCTTAACTTTGGGCCTCTAAAAGGTGGGTATGGGCAAAGTTGCCCCATAAACCAATTCTTCATTTCCAGGTTTAGTGAAAAGTGAAATATTTAGTATTTGACTGAACTGCTTTGCCCACCCTGGACAAAATCTTGGTTGGGCCCATGATGTCATATGATATTTTATGTTATTGCATCCATAATTCAAAATAAATACTAGAGTGGAAAAATTTCCTTTTTAAAAAGTTTCATTCTAGGGGTTACGTTTTTTGATTTGTAAAATACATGAGCTGAAACACGTAAATGTGCTTACCTTTGAAGTGTTAGGTTCAATGGTGAAGACAGCCTTGCTTGGGTTTATGGTCTGTTGTAAGCGTTCAGTCTGTAATGGGGCAGGGGAGCTTGACACATCTGATGCTAGGGAACTGTTGAACCTTAGCCCATTTGGCCCATCCACTGTAAACAAAATAGGTATAACAGTTTGTGTCGTATTGATTGAAGATTTAAGTTCTTTAGCAGATGCGTTACATTTACTTCACACATTGAGAGAAAAGAATATTTATGGAAAACAATCAGAAATTGTTGAACTCGCAGTCATATTTAAATTGTTTTTACTGGTTTACTAAAAATAAGTAGGCATTAGTAATTAGTTCTATTAGTCAGACCTCTAACAAGATCAACGGCTTGTTTTAACTTGGTAGGTGTCTCCAGCTCCATCCTAATGGGTCGCACCTTGCGGCTTAGGCGCGGGAAGCTTTGGTTGCCTTCAAATGAACAGTTGCTGAAAACATTCTGGAAGCGATTCTGGGCTTTTGCAGTTCTACAAGGAAATATACAAGTTTTTAGTCATAAAAATTATATGAACTTAGTAGGCATCAGACAACACAAGATTATTCGTTTTTATTTCACTATAACAACAATAACTCATTAGTATTATACTTTCTGTTTACCCAAATAAACAAAAAGTATAGATTTTTGTAAACAA
Source organism: Amphipyra berbera (assembly GCA_910594945.2). Classification (NCBI taxonomy): domain Eukaryota; kingdom Metazoa; phylum Arthropoda; class Insecta; order Lepidoptera; family Noctuidae; genus Amphipyra; species Amphipyra berbera. Next base: position 6,446,393 of record OU343122.1, on the reverse strand, counting down.
CTTTGACTTAAAAACATAGTTAAGAAAAAGAAACTAAGGGTAGGAAGGGTCAGTGTCACATAAGCTAAATTATGTTATTTACCTGCATCTAAAATCAACTTCTGTAAACTTTTCAGGGGTAAGTATCTCATCCCTGGCTTCAGTGAAACACAGTTTTGGAATCTGAAAGAAAAATCCAGAACATTCATCAATCATTCAAAGAAATTGATTGGATTTTACTTTATATAACTTACTTACAGGTCGTGGTGTTAAATTTAGATGTTCGGGCGAGTAAACATCCTCGAATCTTCCTAGTCTAGGCTTTACTGGAGTCAAGCTAGACGAATCCCCAACATTATTCCTATAATACACAATTCCTGTTATCAAAACACCTGAAACTCTGATTGAAAGTTTGATTGTTTAACTAAATGCTAAGAAAATGCTAAAGGTCCGCTTTATGATTTATTTACATCGTTCTAACTTAATTTGGGATGGAAAATCAATACATTATAGCGCGCAAGTTCAAAATACGAAACAAAGACTAAAAAGTTTTTATACCAGTTTTACCTTTGGTAATTCAGTAAGCCAGCAGATTCCATATTGGTAATCCACAATTTTATCAAGATATTCTACGATACTCTATAGGATGAAATAAATACAGTTTCAAATATTCAAAATGCACCGTTGCTTGAATTTTCAAACAAAAGAAACAAATTGAACAGCTGTGTCGGTTGTCAAAACGTCTCGCTCGTAGTAATTTTTTTCTGTGATCGTAACGTTTTTATATTTTTTTATTATATTTACTAGGTGATAATAATTCAAATTTAACATTTATAATAATTACAATTGTGATTAGAAATAAACATTACAATCAAGATGATTTTTGAAAATAAGCACCGAGTACCGCCTGCCATCTACATTATCTATAAGCTAAACGAAATGTCGGACAAACGCGTAGTTGATTACATGTATTTTTGCTAGATGGCGCTAGTTCAATTAGTTAATTCATGAAAAATCATAAAAAGCAACACATTAATAAAAAAGTTCAGGTGATTAAGATTAATGAAAATGCAAAAAGTCGATATAAGCGAACATATTATTTTATATGATTTGATTCTGCAGCCATAAACGCAGTACGTGTATGTAAAATTCGACCAATCTTTCGACTGGGAGCGTGGCGTCTCCTGTAATCCGGCTACTCGGAGGTCGGAAGCGGTGGATGGTTTGAGGTCGGGGGTCCTGGTGCTGAGTGGCCCATGTTGACTGGACGTCCACACTAAGCCCGGTATTGATATGGATCCCCCGGAGGAGTCTGGGGGATGCAGGTTAATTAAGGAGGGGCGAATCGGGCCAGGGGGGAAACCCAGCAGCCAAAAGTCCCCGTATCGGGCAGTAGTGGGATAGCGGCCGGGAGTGGGTGCTCAGTAACAGCCTGACCAATATAATCAGACCCGTTTCTTTTGCAATTTTTGCTTATTTATTGTTGTACTAGTAAAGCGCTTCGTATACGTACATTGGTGTCGATTCTGTAGCACATTTTGACTACTAGACTAAACGCAACTGTCACTTTCTTTTTCTATTGAAACAAAAAGAGACAAATACATAGTTTAGTCCTGTCAAAGTGCGCAACAGAATCGTAGGTATTATTAGATTCTGCCCCCTAGCTCAATTGCTCTACCGTTGAAGGGGCGCTTTATAAATTATTATTTGTTTCGTACATTTTACAAGATAAAGATTTGTAAGCCATGTAGTTTTATTGTTGCCGAGGAAGATTCAAATTCGATACAATTAAATAATAAATAGAAGCTATTTTTACATTGTATAGTGGTTGTTGACAATTTGTAGGCAACATGGGATATTGGAAAGAGATATGGGATTACTAATTCAGTGGTAGGATACGATTTAGGTAGCTACCTATTTTACTAATTTTATGTACCTACACGGTACATACATTATAGGTAGATACTCGGTTTTTTTAATATAGGTACCTAGTGAATAAACGAACACAATTAATCAGTGTGTTGCATGCGTGTTAAGAGTCTATTATATGCAGTAGATCCCGTAAGCGTACGTGTGAATAAGATGAAGGTTAACATAAAAATATCACTTTTATTGTTCTAGACTTTTCCTGGAACGTAATGGGTAAGTAAGTACGTAAGCTGTATGTCTATGTTCCGGTTGCTGCGTGCACTTTCAAATCACAAGGTCCTTCAAGTACCTCTTATTGTAGCACATTCACGTTTCTCATTCAAAACCGGATTGTAGTCCTTATTTTGTAGGCCATAAGGGCCATTTTGTATGTGTGTAAACAATTCTTGGTCTATAAATTGTAGATTAATTGTTGGTATTGGTAGGGCGTTGTTTTACGGATGTTGGTGATTTTGGCTCGTAATTGTGTATAATGAGAGACTGGCAGGTTTGTGTAGGCACGATCACGAAATGTATGTGAACTGCTAGTGTATACATATTTATCGCAGTTAGAGATAAGAAATGGATTGAACCTGTCATTTAAAGCAATCGACCGCGTAGTAAGCGCATTGTTTCTTTATTTTGATTGAGATAAAAATAACAAAAAGTTAAGTTGAGGTGCAATCCACTACGGCCTCAAATTACACCAATAAAATGGGAATCAGAAAACTAATCAAGTACTTAGGGATATGGTATGATAGTGAGCCAGTAAGTTATGAATTGCGTAACTACTACCTACGATTATTGTCCTTTGATAGTATTGAACACTGAACAGTAGTCAGTACATGAATAAAAACGTACAAGTACGATCCAACCAAATCATACAACATGGCGATCGCGACGCGACGTCGCGCGTCGAACTATAATTAACATTGAACACACTCAAATGTTTATTTTACATCGTGAGTGATCACTAATGTCACCGTGATACATTGGTATTCTGAGGGGACGGCGCGTACGCAGTCCCCACTATCAAAAATTACGCATCCGAGTTATCCACATTAGGGATAATCGCAGGGGTCAACCCAACCGCAGTGCAATGGGAAGGCCTCGCCCTGGGGGAACCGCCTTCATGATCACGGTATCCCCTATGCCAGGTAAGTATGATTTGGCTACAGTTCGGCGCGAGGGTCATTCAACGGCGGAGAATCTTAACACCGCGATTCAGTTTTATGACGTTTTTTCGCAACGCCATCTAGTTAGGAAATTGGAAACTCAACCATGCGCCGCGGTGACGCGGCGACGCGGCGTCGTCATAGATTAGAATCGTGTTTGATATTGCACGAGTATGAGACGGGCATACTGGTAGATAATGTAAAAACAAAAATAACTAACGTTGAAAACGATATAGCTAGAAAGGATTGTGTGAAAGGTGATAACTAGGAAGCAAGTGAACACTGAAATGATGGCTGATAGAGATGTATGGAAGAAAAAGACATAGCCGACCCGAAATGAATTGGAATTAGGGCACGAGGATGATGACATCATTTTGGTTTGAAAGGTGTATAATTTGTTTTTTTTGTTTTTAAAAGATTTTTCAACATTAATACAAAATGATAATGTAGAGAAAATCAACCAGTTGATAAGACGGCAGTTGCTACAAAATCTGATTGAGCAACCCATAATCCCAAGTCTAGACTACACAGGCGTGTGTAGGCGCGCTATTTCTTTTTTCAATTATTTATTTAAAGAGGTTGAGTTCGAAAGTACATTGCGTAGTTAATCTATTTGCGAAATTGACTTGTTACTTGTTATCGAAGTCTTTGACGGATGTAACGTTATGTAATAGTTGATGTTGTTGATTTAAAGGCAGTTAGAAGTAATTTAATAATATATTTTAAATTCATCATCATTATCATCTTCAACCGGTATCGACTCACTGTTGGGTACAAGACTCCTCTCCTTTGTGCCAATCTTCTCTGGTCTGCGCCGATCACATCCAGTAAGAACTATTAGGTAATCTCTGATCCGGGTTTGTCCTGCAATTGCTGTAATATCGTCGGCCCATCTGGCGGCTGGTTGATTGTATTGATTAGAAGTCTTTATTTTTAACAAAATAGGTTTTACAATAAATCATAAGAGATGATTTGCTATTGCTACCAACGGAACTGTGGAAATTAGTTCAAATGCCTACACAAAATTAGTCAGAGGAGAAGATAGAAAATGTAGTAAAGAATATTGGTTTCTATTTTCTTCTCCCCGAACTGTGTCTGATCCTGCACCCATCCAATCACGTAGGAGTGTATCCCGGTCATCCACAAATAGCAAAGCGGGAAACAGAAAAGAACTAGCCATCAACACAATAATAGAGGACTACAGATAGGGAAATTCATTTAGAGATAGAAATAAATTCAGATAACAATTTTAAGAATCACACAAACTTTTTTCTTTAGAAGATCATTGAAATTTTATACATACATACATAAACTCACGCCTTTTTCCCATGGGGGTAGGCAGAAACTATAGAACGCCACATGCTACGACTCTTACATACCCCTTTCGCTTCATCCACATTCATATTTGAAATTTTATATCGAATATTTTCCATAAAGCGACTTGAATCGGATACTTTACTATTTCCCTCGAAAATCCGTGTCCATGGCATAACTCAACCATACCAATGAGGTAGTTGCAGTTTCAATCCAGAGCTATTTCTGACACTAAACAAGAAGATTTATCAATTTTGTTGTCAAGGCGATGTTGATTGTTAGACTTGCAGTAAAAATTGCAATTTTAGGAGGTAAGACCAGTACCTCTCAAAATCAAGTCTTTATCAAAATCTCAACATGGCTTGGCAACGTCCTTTAATGGTTCTGGGAATTGAATTGAGGTGTTAAAAATGCTAGCTTACCGATTTGACAGGAAACTATTTATTTGATAAAACGTTACTGCAGTCCCGGACTGGCCATACGGGCAAATCGGGCAAATGCCCGATGGGCCGGATGCCCTGTGGCCCGGTGTGGCCTGATGGGCCGCTCACACAGTCGGAGAAATCGAAGAAAGAGTGAGGGGAATGTCAAAAAAAACGTCGTCCGTCTAATCGCTTGGGAATTAAATTATTTTTGCCAGCAGTGGGCCGACCGTCTCTCAAATGCCCGGGCCGATTTCAGGTCCCAGTCCAGCCCTGCGTTACTGTATAAGTATTTTAATATCAATGATCGTCGATAAAAGAGACACACTAATGGCTGATTACTATGACTTACCGAGCGTTATTAGAAGACTCTTGAATCTTTAATAATAATGAAGCAGAGATTCCATAGCTTTGCATAGTAAACCCTTCCATACGTTAGTAGCTATCGTAAAATTAGCTTACGATTCTATCTACAGGGTAACTGGTAACTCGACGTATTCCTTGCAGGACATTATAGAAGGGTTGAAATGCAACAAATCAAGCCACCAAATGTTCTACCGAAAATCGGTAGTTTTTGAGATTTTTTATTTTTGTTAAACAGTCCCAGATTCAACCATTGGAAAGCCTAATTCAAAAGAAAGTACGATGCAAATGTATTGTTTAAGTTTTTATCATAGCTGATGCCATAGCAGATCTCTGTTAATAATTAAAAGTTCAAAAATACCAAACACTTTTGCAACTGGGATTTTTCAATAAAAATCTAAAATAATTCATATCTCAAAAACTACTGAATTTCGGTAGAACATTTGGTGGCTTACTTTGTTGCATTTCAACCCTACTATAATGTCCTGCAAGAAATACGTCGAGTTACCAGTAACCCTGTATATGACCAGTTCGGTAATATAAAAAGCTACCGCTGGTAAGCAAGACGATCCGTTTTTGGTTATAGGAGCGGGTATCAATCAATATAAATTTCAAGAGACGTGTGTTAAAGTAACTTGTCAAGTAATTACCTGTTATTATTTGTAATTAAGTTTAGTACTATAATTGAACTGGTATAACCAATGTGAATACTAATGCTAGTGCATTTAGGTAGGCAACAAAATTGCATTGGGATCGGACATTCCGTGGGCTGGCGAATGGTAGGCTAACCTTTGGCTCAGCGTGACATTACGTTCACTATAGCGGCCATGTCATGGGGTAACTGTACCTACGACTTGGTATTTTGGTACAGAAAGAAAAGATTGTCATGTGTCGTGCTAATAAAAAAAAAGGAAGTAGTCGCGGGATGCCTGCCAGAGGTGAAACATCGAGACATTTTTTTTATTAGCCTATGGAATGTCCCACTGCTCAGCAAAGGCCTCCCATTTCGCCTTCCAAACCTCTCTATTTTGTGCCGTTTCTAACCATGCTAGCCCCGCAAACACGTCTAGATCGTCACGCCACCTACGCCGCGGCTGACCTCGGACGACGTCCTCCTTCAGGTGTCCAGTGAGTGACGATCTTTGCCTACCTCTCCGGGTGCATTCGAGTAACATGACCAGCCCACTCCCACCTGTTTTTTCTCCCACATCTGCTACTTGCGTTATAGAGCGCAGTATGGTGTTTCTAACACGATCGGTTAGTTTAAAACCGAGGATAATACAAGTTAAAAAATATATAAGTTAAATAATACAAATTAACGCAAGTGATAATCTAATTTTGATCCGCTCGTGAATTCGAAAAGTCAGAGGTGCGGGCTGGGATCGAACTCAGAACCTCCTGCATGGAAGGCAACCGTTCAACCGCTAGGCTATCACTGATTTTCTGTTCAAAATTTTATTTTAGAAACTATTTTATGAGATACCGTTTAAGATTTGTTAACGTAACATTATCGAAAGTAAAATAATATAACAAAGAATAGTTTCCGTTTTGTCATAGAGCACTGTAAAAATAAGTACTAGGTTTCTATCTGGTTGATTTAACAAAGACGATAATCGGCAAATAGTTTAACGAGGTTGTTATTAGATTAGTAATAACCTAAAAGGTTGTGTAACAAGTATCATTGTCCATCGCATTTTACGATCACGAAATTGACACAGATATTAATCACTTAATCATTTTCACTTTCAATTTAGGCTTTCGTTAAAACTGCATCGTTGCTTTAGTGGTGGCAAGCGCGACTGCTGATCCGGTGAGGTCTTGGGTTTACGTGTGGAATTCCTCAGTAGCAGCCCGGAGTTTGGATTTGGGCCCAGTTGTTGGCAATAGGCTAGCGCTCGATTACATGGGACTTAAACATGATAGCGAAATGAGGGTGTTACTATACGCCTCTGCCCAACCCTTCGGGAAATACAGGCGTGATGTTATGTTATGTAAAAATATCATTTTACTTACCAACGGTAGCATTTTTTATTTCTAGTCTGGGCATATAAATAGACACGTAATCTTATTAAGGGACGGTCTACTATACAAAGCTATGTGGTCTTTGCTTCATTATTGGTAAAGATACAAGTTTTATTTTTAACCAATAACGCTCGGTAAATTATAGGAATCGGCCATTAGTAGACGATGTTTTTATACCGTGAATTTCGGAACAATCAGTTAGTAGCACCACTTGTAGAAAATGATTGTGGAAAATGAGTATGAGATGATTTGAAAAAATAATCGTGCATTAATTTATGATCAACTAGCGACCCGCTCCGGCTTCGCACGGGTGCAATGTAGATACTAATGTGGGGCATATAAACCTTCCTCTTGAATCACTCTATCTATTGCTGAAAAAAGCATTAAAATCCGTTGCGTAGTTTAAAAGATCTAAGTATACAGACAGCGGGAGCCACTTTGTTTTATACTATGTAAAGTAAAGATGATACAAAAGCATTGGTATGTGGCAGCTCTACAATTGATAGAGTTGGGCTACTCTATGCTTATCTACTAAGAATATCTTACAGTTTTCTTACCAATAGTTTATTTGCAAATGTGAAAATAATTGCAAGATATTTAGAATGTTACTTGATGGTATCTTATATTAACTTATTGCGATGGGTCATTACGCTAAGTAATTAACAGCTAAAACGTAAAATATTCGACATGCAATGTCTATAATTACAATTAAATGCAATTTCCTATAGAAAGGCCTGATGTAACTCATACGATTGATATAAAAGCAATTAATTGTAACGCATTAGATAACTGGACTGAATGTGTAATTTGGCTATTGTTTAAATATAAAATGGAGGCAGATGTACAAACGAATCAGTGTGTTTCCATTATACTGATTGATATTAGATAATTATAATGTTTCGAATGGACAAGCAGTCTTCCGAAGGCACCATTTTAAAAATAAGGTAGGGAAGCAGCAATCCCCGTTATTGCCTTTGGCGATAAAACAATATATGATAGTGAAAATAAAGTCAGCCTATACCACTGCAGGGCCAAGGCCTCCCCGAAGTCCTTTCATGTATGCTTTTCCTGCGCCACCTCAAACCAGCCTTCTCGGCACGCATCCAGGTCATCTCTAATACATTTTCTTATTAATATACAACACATTTTTTTAGTTTAAAAGCTGCTTATTGAATATAACATGCCTAGATACTATTTATTTATTTATTCTTTATGCACAAAATTAGTACAGAGGCGGACTTAATGCCTTTAGGCATTTTCTACCAGTCGACCTTAGGGTGATGCAGAGACAAAACATGGTAGGTGCACAACAACTATTCATAGTTACCAAAATATTTCGCTTTTCTATTTTAAATTCAGGAACTCTTCTCTTGATTTTAAATAGACAAAGATAACGCCCGTAGAAATGTCACTGTGCAAACCCATAAGGCCCGAATTAATAAACAGCTCTCATTCGAGAGATTTCCCAAGAGAAGCTACCATAAAGTAGATTTCCAAAAATTTGGCATTTTTTTTTAAAAATTGTTTCTGTCATTTTCTATCTATATTTTAAGAGGGACCTTTCAAATGAGAGCTATTTATTAATACGGACCTAAATGTCGTATGATAATGGAACCGCACCGCATCTAAGGCTTATCAGTCGGAAGTACCACAGCATAGACAAAAAGAATCGTTCCGTGACTAATACATATCCGTGATAGGTTTCGCGTGAAAGTGACGTGCACGTGGGTCGAACGATGGTCCAGCGATGATTAATAGACCCCTGATCGATTTTGATGGGCTTCAATGTTTTGTATTTTGTTTTGTGTGGGTGCAATAACTATTGCCGAGTTAATCGAATTTAAAGAGTGATTAGGACAATCATTTTAGAGAGTTTATAATGTGAAACATCTAATGCGGCGGTACTGGTGTGAGACCAGCTGATGCGTGGCGACGCTCGCTATGGCAGACACACGATGGCAGACTTCGTAAATCGTAGGCTCTCTTCTGTTTGATTCGGCCAGTTTTTTTTTACAAAATGAGCGTCGGTGTTTCAATCTGCCAGGCGTTCCGCGACTGACGTACTATAGGAATAAACCCCTTAAAAATACTTTTAAACGGTTTTATCTTACAGTACCCCTGCAGCATCAGGAATTGAGGATTCAAGGTTGAAATGATTGTAATGTTGTACATGTTCATACAATGATCATGGGAACTGAATTGATGTACAAAGTTTCAGGAGATTCGGTTAAGCAGAAGTAGTCATAGTCGTTGTTCATTGTCACTTAGATTTATGATGCATGAGGATTTATGGTAGCCCGTGAACCATAGACTAAACAGTAACCATAGATTATTTTATTTTTGTGTGTTTGGGTTACCATGTTGTTAATTTTGACGACACGTTTGGTGCAGTGGCTAAGCGATTGGCTTCTGCGCTGCGGGTCGTGGGTTCGATTCCCGCACGTAACAAATATTTGTATGGCCTACAGATAGTTGTTCCGGGTCTGGGTGTTTGTGCATGTGAAGATTTGTGTTTGTAAACGCACCCACGATACAGGAGAAATCCTAGTGTGGGGCAACGTTTTTTAAAAATAAATAATAATAAATAAAAATGAATTATTATGTTTAAATTTAAGTAAGTTTTAGTTTAAGTTAATTTAAAGAAACATTATATTTTTAATTTTAAGTATCCGTATGCGTCTGCGTGGGCGGAAAATAAATACATTTTCTTTCTTTCTTCTTCTTTCTTTCTAGTCAAAAAATTTGTCGCAAGATTTGAATCAAACAAAATAACAATATCACGTCTTGTGCTTCCCGAAGGGTTCGCCAGTTATGTTTAAGTCCTATGTAAGAGGCGACCTTATCCAAATCAATATACAAATATTTCTATTAAACAATCAAACACATATACGAAGTGAAGCTGATTAAAACCATTTTAAAAGATGGGTTGATGGCTTAATGGAGCCTAGTACATAATGATTGCAGTTTCAGTTCAGAAAATACCATTCTTTGAACGTAAGTTCTGAAGTATATGAAATAAAATCCGTTCTAGGGCGGAAGAGAAACCTTTATCGCAGGCTGTATTGACTGGTTATTAACTCGTGCAAGTTGTAAAAGTCAAGTGAATGTCAATGTTTATACTCTGGTGTGATCTTTATCGTGATACTGTTATTGTTGATGTACTAGCTATAGTGTCAATTCACTTTCAATCCGTCCTCGCTGGAATACGACAGAATTTGTGTTATTCCATGAACATCTCTTGAAACTTGAATTACTAGGGATTTTAATGTACACTCCGGGTCACCAACATAAACCTATTGTTTAACATTTCAACTTTGTTTTGTTTATGTTGGTGATCCGGCTTCTTGGCTGAGTGTATTAATTTCAACACCATCTCTTTTTTTACTTTTGAGTCTACTTGAATAATTATCTTTTTTAGTTTGATATGTATCTGAAAAAGTTTGTCAAAAGTATAAGCAGCTTTCTCTTGTGTTTTTTCTTTGTCTTTCGTGTTATCTTCCTTTGGTCTAATAACAACATGAATACAGGTATGCCAAACGACATGATTATAGAACTAAATTATACCTTCTCACAGGTTCTGCTGCTAGATCAACGAGGCAGTTAAATAATATTGTATAATTTAAACATTAATACGGTGCAATTTAAATCTTATTAATACACGATATAAAAATTAACAAACATATTTTATGCAAGTGTAGCAAGGCAATAAAAACACAAAATACTTGTGCCTTATAATAGCACAAAAAGCTGGCGTTGAGTTTAATTCATCTGTTGGGTACAGTCGCGCTCTCACTTCCTGCCTTGCTCGCTAATTAAAAACTTAATGGATCACGTTTTACAACATTATGACATTTCGGAGATGATAAAGAACGCTTCCGTGTCAATATTGGTATTGTAGTAATTGTCTTTTTTGCTTGATTGTACTTTTCCTGTATTTCTGTGTTGTGATTGGGGGAGAATATCGATGTACTTATTGCGTCATGAAGATATTTATAGGTGTACTTATTATCTTCATGTAGGTAAATATAAATTTAAAAAATACTGATTGGGCTTATCTTTATTCTTCTTCTTAGCGTGTCGATGGCTATCTAAATTGAGTCGGCCCAGAACTTAGCTACGAGTTTAGCGTTATCAGTAGCGTCCACTAGTTCCTGTAACGTGCAGGTATCAGGGCACGCAGAGCATGATGTCAGGTGTCCCATCGTTTGTAGAACAGCACCACATTTACACTCCAAGCTGGAATCGTTTATGAAACTTGAGCAGGTTTTTCTTTGTTCGATCAACCTGTATCCGGAGTCTGTTTAAAGACTTCCAGGTTAGCCAAGGCAACCCATGCCCAGGTGGGAGATTTTTAGCAGGCTTATCTTTATGATTACATACATATACATACATAAACTCACGCCTTTTTCCCATGGGGGCAGGCAGAAACTATAGAACGCCACATGCTACGACCCTTACATACCCCTTTCGCTTCATCCACATTCATTCATCTTGTCATACACGCACGCCGGTTGAGACTACTACGCACCTGACCTTTGTGATGAACATCACCAATAACATCGATGTATGTCCTTCTAGGACGTCCTCTAGCGGCGTTTCCATTGACATCCGCCTTATAAATTCCTTTTGTTAATCGCCGTTCACTCATTCTCTCAACATGACCAAACCACCTAAGCATACTCCTTTCAATTTTTGTCACTACATCATCTTTATGATTATTACTCTATTATTGTATTAGTGTGGGGTACGCGGGCCTCTTCTCAGAATGAAAAGGGTTTATACCTAAGTCCACCACGCTGGCCTGGTACGGATTGGAGGGCTACACCCACCACCATCGAGAACATTTTTTTTTTCTGAAGCCCTCTATTACATCTTTCTTCACGATTTTTTCCTTCACTCCAAGTGATAATCAAGTTCTGATCCGCACATGAACTCGAAAAGCCTGAGGTGCGAACTGGGATCGAACTCAACTGCTAAGCTATCACTGTATTTTCCATGACCAGACTACGGCATTGCCTTTCTTTTTATGAGAGGCCTAAGTGTAGCATTGGACTATGATAGGCTGAATAGAGCACACATTTGGGCCCGTATCGACTCTCTTCGAGAGCTCCTCCAAGTGTCGTTTCGTTATGACTTTTAAAAGCAGATAATGGCCAAGCCATGTCTGACGGCGGATACGTCGCCGATCTTCCGCCGGTACACATAATTCCATATAAACATCTCACATCGTACACATTTGACCGAAGATGCGTTAATAAAAATTCCTCGAGTAAATTACGCGACGGAAGATCGGTGATGTATCTTCTGTCAGATGTGGCATGGCCCTAAAAAAAAAGTTGTCTATTATATATTCTACTCTTTGGCAGCGCCTTTTGGGGTCAGCTTCCAGGGCGCCATGTTGAGTGTTGTTTATTAATTTGGGCCTTAAGATCACACTACGCTTATCTTCGCACTAAGCGCTTCCAAACATCCTGCATAATGCGCACTGCAAAAGAGTGGAACTCACTACCTGCGTCTGTGTTCCTGAACGCATTCAACTTGAATCTCTTTAAAGTTAGAGTTAACAGGCTTCTTCTGGGTAAGCTCACTCCATGGTAGACTTTGTCTCTATCTCCTCTGACCTAGACTAGAGTCAAGAGCAAACCCATTTCAAATAAAAAAACCCTCAATCTATGTTATAGACGGTAGAGAAAAAGGCCCGTAGAAAATAAAGGCATTACGTGATATTGGTAATCCAATTTCAATTAAACTATCATGTGAGCCTATAATTAAAATGCCTCTTCAAAACGTAATCTGGAATGTTATGTATTTTGACGTAATCATTTCGTGCTATCGTTTTAATAACATAAATTAATTGAAAGCAATCAGGCCTTACTGCTAGAACGTGTAACACCTATTAAATATATTGAATCATGTACTTTTATTAACGAGACCAGATATCGTCGCTGTGCAGTGAAAACCTCGTATTTTTTTTATTTGTTACTAGGCCTGCGTTTGGCCGCCATCTCGCCTGATGTTAAGCGATGATGCGGTCTACGACGGAGCACGCTTGCCCAGAAGAAACCGATTCACTCGTGACTTGAAGACACCCAGATTGTAACTGTCGGGGAACAACCCACTCGGGCAGCGCATTCCACTGTTTGGCGGTTTTCACAATGAAAGTAATTAATTAAGTAATTGCAATGAACGTAATTTTACAGGAGGAGATAATAACTGCCTGTTTAAAAAAAAGTATGAAGTGTAGATGTAAGGTTCTTCTGTTTTATTATCTATTCATCAATCTATTTCAAGTTAGAGCTGTGCACGTTAATTCTAAATATGCATTACAAGGTTTTTTAGCCAACAAATGAACAACAAAAAAAAAGAATTTGTGCTTTACGTGGTTTTCACTGCCCAGCGACGATATCCAGTAGTACACTTGGGAGCTATGAATCCGAGTCACCAACATAAACCTTAATTTATTGGCAAACATTCTTCTTCTTGTTTTCGTGTGGTTAGTGACTAACCTGGTATCAGAGTTTGAGACTTGGCTTCACAATTCAGATGCCGTCGAGAAATATCTCTCAGGCATTTAGTTTCCTTACGATGTTTTCCTTCACCGTTTTTAAGCAAGTGATAATTATTATACAATACGCACATGAATCCGAAAAGTCAGAGGTGCGTGCCTTGGGTTCGAACTCGACAAATATGACTTGGCAGTCCGACGGTCACGCCACTGGCTATCACTGTTATAATTGAAAAACATTATTTAACATTTTAACATTGTTTTGTTTATGTTGGTGACCCGGATTCATTGCTCCCGAGTGTAGTAGTGTACCTTGTGAAAGAGCTCGTCTCGGAAAGTACTACCACCATACGAGACAAAGTTGAAAAATCTCATTTCAACCTTTGGGTTGGCAACCCATCAGCAATCCTCTTGGTGTTTTAGGTGTATATAGACGACAGTAACCACTTTTCATCAGACAAAAATCGAACCTACTTGTAACAATTACACAATACCCCGAGGTGGAGAATTTTATACAACATCGTTTGCTTATTTTTATGGAAAACATTGTACTTCCAATAGTGATACACAATTGAGCGTGGATGATTCGCACTTGGTATTTATTTCTCCAATATAATTTTTAGAAGTGCTTATATTGCTCTTTACATCATTACATCTGCTGGAAGATGTCCACTACTGAACAAAGCTTTAATTTCGGAACGGTTCCGGGCGTTCGATGCAATCAGCTCTGGGCCTCATACATCCAATGGCTACCCGCGACCTTTACTAGGTCATCTGTCAATCTGAAAGGGGACCATTCTGTCTAGTGTACGTTAAACATCGACGGACTATCGATAGTATCGATAGTCATTGACTATCGATATTATCGATTATTATTTTGTGCTATCGATAGTTTATTTTACTACTATTCCTCATCTCGAACAAATTTTTTTTTCAGCCGCTTTCCCGGTCAGATCCTGACTGAACGCCGAACCCCGAAACAAGCTTAAGGCGAAAAAACTAAATAATTATGTTGTTGTTTTTAATACAACATTTTGATAGAAATGTATGTTTTACTGCAAATTAAAATTAGTTCTTTTGATTAATATAGGTGTTTTAAAAGAATTAACCAATTTTTAGAAAACAACAAAAAAAAAAAAAAAAAAAAAATTACAAAGGCGGACTTAATGCCTTAGGCATTCTCTACCAGTCAACCAACAACCTTGAAAACTATTCGTGGTATCGATACTATAGATAGTTTTTGGACTGCCTATCGATAACTATCGGAAATCAAAACTATCGATGTTTAACGTACACTAATTCTGTCCCAACGATTGTCAGCTCGTCGTAGTATATGCCCCAACTCTTAATTCCACTAAACTCCTAATTTCTTTTTCACCTGAACAAGGAAACGTTCTTGGTGTATCATTAGCGTAAATTAATTCAAAATCCATAACAAGGCCATCGATCACTTCAACACCAAAAAAAAAAGAACTAAAACAAATCAAATACTAGTAATTTCTCGCTTTAATACTAAATAATTGATCCGTGACCATCTAAAATAAACACTATTATAATAGTGACGTCTCTATTCTAACTATTATAGTCAAGTTGTTTCGCAAACACGTAACCAATGGATTTTCCGATGGAAACAGTTGAATAATAAGATATTGGATCACAATTACACAGTCGTTTGGTGTTCTAAACATGACTAATAGCTGTATAAAATGCCTATTAGTGTTGTGTTACCTTTCTATTGGTAGAATGGAACCTTTACGTCATCAGATAATGCTGTATATAGTAAACTAAATTAATAGGGATTGATTTATCCCAAGAACTTCTAAACAAATTGGATCGTTTCCTAAACAATTGCATACGTTTTATTTTCGGACTTCGTAAATATGATCACATTTTTCATTACCGTTCTCAGCTTAAATGGCTGCCTATCCGCCAGAGACGATCCCTCAGATCTCTCTGTATGCTCTTCTCCATTATGAACGATTCATGTGCTCCTGATTATCTGAAAATATATTTTCAAGTGTTGGGCAATTCTCACAATCGCAACCTTCGTGCTTCTGAAAATTTACTTCTCGAAATACCTTCCCATCGCACAGGTTTCATTTCTAACTCCTTCGCTGTCTCAGCAATTAAACTTTGGAACGTGCTCCCCCTTGATATTAAAAAAGCTCCTAGTAAATTCTCCTTCAAACGCAAAGTTAGGAAACACTACTTGAAGTCGCTGCACTCCTAATCATCTAATTTAGTCTTCGTCATAATTGCATTAAGTTTTTCATAACGTTTTGTAATTGATATATATATTGTAATATCTATATATTTTATTATTTATATTCAGTCCAAAATTGTCAACTCATCTTTTTCCTGTACCTACGTTTTTTGATGCTTTTCTTTTTAACCCTAAGGTTGACTGGTAGAGAATGCCTTATGGCATTAAGTCCGCCTTATGTACCACAATAGTGCATAGAAGTATAAATAAATAATAAATAAAATAAATAGGAGCTTGAGTTGCTTCGAGAAATGGGTGTACTGCCGTGCCTGCTCGACGTTGGCGGGGGCACTATCGTGCCTCCTGATATGAGAAAGTTTTTTTTAAAGATGTAATTATAAAGTTTTGCTTTTTAAATGTTGTCAATCTTTTGATCAAATTAAGTAAGGTACAGTCATGAGCAATTACACAAGGTTAGTTGGAAAGGGGGTACTAAGCCGGGGGCCACCTAAACTATCACTGATGACTATTTTAAAGCAAGTGTTAAAATTTGAAAATTCGATAATTTTTATTTGCATGCAAAAATAATTTTATTTTAGTTCTTTAAAAAAGACACATAGGTACCTGCGTTAGTTATGAATTCAGTAAATTAATTTTCTAGTCCGTGACCCCAAATATGACCTAAATTGTAAAAACAGCTGATCATAGCTATGGACAGATACATTTTAGCTAGGAATCACTTTAGACGAGAAATTACAATGGGGACCACATATAACATCTCTAGCGGGGCGGCTAAGCTCGGCTGCTTATGCTGTTAGAAAGATAAGACAGTTAACAGATGTAGAAACCGCGCGTTTGGTCTATTTTAGCTACTTTCACAGCATTATGTCATATGGCATTTTACTGTGGGGTCGGGCTGCTGATATTGATTCCATCTTTATTTTGCAAAAGAGAGCTGTCAGAGCCATTTATAATCTACGTCACCGCGAATCTCTTAGGGAACTATTTAAAGGGATTAATATTATGACGGTACCTTGCCAATTCATTTATGAAAATATTATGTATGTAAGAAAAAATCTACATCTTTTTAATAAAATAAGCGATAGACATAACTCTAATACTAGAAATAAAGATAAACTTGATCGACCATTTTTCAGATTATCTAAAGTACAGACATCTTTTATGGGGTACTGTGTTAAATGTTACAACAAAATACCTTGTGATATATTGCAATTAAATGAAAGAAAATTTAAAAGTCATATTAAAAGTACACTTTGTAAACAAGCATATTACAAATTAGACGATTATATCCAGGATAAGAACGCTTGGAAACATGCTGGTCCAGCTCCATAGGACAATGTAGAGTCTAGACAAAATCAAACTGGTTGCTATTTTAATTGTATAATTTATTTTTTTAAAGCCGTTTATTTTAGATTCTATGAGTAAGTACCTAAACTCATACACTGACTTATTACTTTTATTTTTTTGTGAAAACGTATACTTTTGCAATGTTTGTAAATATGTGAGCACCATGTACCTATCACAATTAATATGTCGTTGTTTCATTTTTTATTTTGTTTTACCTTTTGTGGTATAGTAGTTTTATTCTAGGTGCATCGTTTTCACATATAATTGTATAATTAATGTACCTATACAAAATATTGTAAGACATTTTAAAAGAGTAACGGTGGAGTTTCTTGCCCATTCTTCTCCATACGAAACTACCTTTTGGAAGGGGCAACTAGAATCAATTCTATTTTCTTTGTAACTTTAACGTTCAAAAGTGCCTTTTATGTGCCTAATTGAAATAAATACTTTGACTTTGACTTTGACTTTGACTTTGACTTTTTAGCATATTTTTTACGAAATCTTTGAAAAGCTGTCGAGTTTTGGGGAAAGTTGTAGAACAAAAGTTATCCCTTATTATGGGTACTTTAACACCCTTTCGGCTTAGTACCCCCTTTCCGACTAACCTTCTATATGTGTCTAACTGCAACCGTTGCTACTTTTCAGATTGCCAATAGCTATTAGACTCAAGTCACACTATGAGATTATTTATTATTTATGAGATGATTTATGAATAGTATAGTAAGATATTCTGTATTGTTTATTGTCACAAATTAAATTACTCATGACTCTACCGGAACTGCCTTGTTGTTCTAGTGGTGGCAAGCGCGACTGCTGATCGTGAGATCCTGGGTTCGATCCCCAGGTCGAGCGGTGTTATTGGGTTTTTCCGTGTGGAGTTCTTCAATAGCTGCTCGGATTTTGGGTGTGTGCCCGGTTGATGGCAATTAAGCTCGCACCCTATTACATGGGACTTAAACACCTCTGCCCAACTCTTCGAGGAATACAGGCGCAATGTTATGTTATGTACCGGAATTTATGGGGCTTTTACGAGCTCGTCGAAAAAAAACCTAAACTACTTTTATCAGATCATCTTATTCCTTGCAGCTAGACAAATCTCTTTTGCCAATAATATTCTTTAGTAGAATGAGGGTTTTCGATACTTTTTCTGCCACCAGACGGCGCTTCGTATGCGTCAGGTCCAAACAGCTGTCAGATAGCACAGATTCTTACCGAACGTATAATTTTTTAGGGAAAATCTACGTATTTGGAAGTGTTATTGATTTTATTATGGATTACGGCCAGAGCAAGGTTGCCGAACTGAAGATTGAGCTCAAAAAGAGAGGCGCAAAAGACACCCTCCTGTTTTATTTGCACACATAGGCACTGCACAACACTGTGGCATTTTAGAAAACAATATTCCTTTTATAACGTTTTTAAGAATAAATAAACCAAAAAAATGATCGAAAAATACAAATCGTGTATGTGTTTTGACAGGTGGTTGGACCTGACGCTACAGTGCTGCCATCTCACGCAGAACATTTTTCAGAAAACCCTCATTGAATTCAAAAATGTTGGTATTCGGAGTGGTCTATTTCTAGCGATGGATTGTTATAGGCTCAATAGATTGCCTGTTCAATATGCAATTTAAATACAAACTATTCATCTGACTTATGTATGACCTTTACAAAGAAATAACTCTACTATGTACCTATTGACACAGACATCTTGATTATTTTATTACAAACGGAATGTAATCAATGATTGACATTGTCGTCAGGTCAATACGCATTATGTCATAGACACATAATCGAACAAATGAGTTGTTGCTATTAAAAGTAGTCATAATCATGACCTCTATGAGATCTGGTCATGGTCTTAATTGACTAATTTGATTGTCTATTATAGAGTTGATTAGCTGGATATTATCAAAGCCACGTTATAAATGCATTAGGGTGTATTAAAAGACGGTACTTAAGTTAAGTACGTACGACACACGTTTTTTTTTATCGTTGTAAAATCCTCATGGATGTCCTTCGCCCGGGGAAAGCGAGGGGGTCTGCCGGATTCTTACCGGCTAAAAACCAACAGTATTCCTCCTACTGATCGTTTGGCCGGGCGGGATTCGCAAAAGCATGCACCGCAACCCCGGCACGTCCGACACACCCTGGGCAGTCAGCCCTGCTACAAACCTCGCTGACTGGCTCATCTTTTCACTATGGCATGAGTTATTGTCGAATAAGTTGTTCCGACACGACAGAAGGAGACGAAGAATGTGTTTATGACCTTTAACGATGTCTGTATGTAAAACCTTAATTAATGAGATAGTACAATCACATGTTTCATCGCTAAGCCATCAGCTAATATCCTCAATTTAGCCGTATTATACGGACTAGTTGGGAAAAGTTGGGCTATATTCGTATGGAAGAAGCTTGCTTTTTCTGACCAATTGTAGTGGAAAACAATGGCGTCGATTCTGTTGCACATTTTGACAGTACTAAACTAGACTGAACGCAACTGTCACTTTCTTTTTCTATTGAAACAGAAAGAGACAAACAACTTTAGTTTAGTTTAGTACTGTCAAAGTGCGCTACAGAATCGACACCAATATTTAATTTATCGTTATTCCTAAAAGAAATGGGATTAGCGTTTGTTAGTTCAAGAGTTGTATTAATTAATCGGATTGTTCTAATTTAACCCCAAACATAAGATGTAAATGTACAGTAGGCTTAATACGAACTTTTGACATATATATACCTATATATATCGTAAACGTACCGCTATATTAGAAGCGAATTTTGAATCGAAAATTCAACTGTATTTTGGTTTATTTTTTTGCAACACAATTTGTATCAGACATAGAATGAACAAAGTTTTAAATTTAATTAAATAGTACGAGCGATACGAGTATTTCCGATTCAAAATTGACTTACATTAACGTTACGTGTACATTAGTTACTCGACAGCATTCGTATCCAGCCTACAGAACAAGATGTTCAATAGACAGCTAGCTTTATAATGTAGATTAAAATTACATCACATCCATATCATAAACTAGAACATTTAAATGCAACAAGTGATTATTTCAACAATTAACTAAATATGAACCTGTTATCAAAATTTCGCAAAGCTATTTGCGCCATCGGGCACCTGATTCCGGTATAAGGTCTGTAGTCGACATTCAGCAAAATAGTTCGGTTGATAAGGCGGGTTGCACAATGGCTACCTTTCACTATCGCTGTTGTGTAATTGTCCAAGCCGGGAGGCGGTGCACTAGAAATCAAGGTCAAATATATCATTCGAATGACGTTTTTATGTTGGTTTAGTATTTATTTGAGGCATGAATCTAGATTATGTTAATTGGAGTAAGTGATAGAATAGAATAGAATAGAATATACTTTATAGTACACCAAAATTGTAACACAGCTCTTATACAATAACAAACATTAAAGGGTACAATGGCGGTCTTATCGCTGATAGTGATGTCAAGCGGTAGGAGCTAGTTAGTTCTGGTAATATTTAAAAAAAAACTACTTAGGGCCCGATTTTACCAACGTCAGATAGCGTTTATCCAAGGAATCGTTTTGACAGAATTTCTATACAAAGCTTTGAGACGATTAAAAATACGATTTTCAGTCGTCAGATAACATTTCTCTGAGGGATAAATTTAACGTTTTGACAGCTTTTGTATAGATAATAATATATCAAACTTCCACATTTATTCCTCTGATAAATTATCTGACGATAAAAAAAACGACATATTTAAAAATAATTTTGTATATTTTTCGTTAACCTGACCAATGTTTGATGGCACCATGATGATGAAATAAATATTTATGTTAATGATATAACTTGTCTTTGACGAGCACATTGTTATTTTAAGCCGGCATAATTAATTGTTTCTTCATTAGGCGCGCCCTTAAATCAAGCTTATATGTCCATAATTTTGTGTTAAAATGTATGTTGACCAAAAAATGTGATCCGTTCGCGGTTGAGCAATGATTTATAAAAATGCACTTACTTTAGTTTGGTGCAACCCTGACCCTAAATAATTCATTTGATTGCACGACATAAGGGACCAGTTTTAGATAAATGATTTCCTTTTATAATTCTCATTTATTAACCTAGTTTAACGAGGCGTTATGTAAATAACTAAGCGTAGCAACTTAACGTGCAAAATCAAAAGCTAAACACAGATTATATTCTTGTACGTAGATTAAAAATTACGACGTTACGTTAGATAATTACCTCCTTAGTTATTTATGACTGAATGAAGCCAGAGTGGGCAATTATCGGGCATCATTTGTCATGCAAACAAAACAGTCAATGTGTACAGCATATGCCAAAGATTAAACTATAATTTACTGTGATTGATGAACGCTAACTGCTCATACAATTCGCGTTAGATAGTATTAATTAATATAATTAATAAAATAATAAGCTCGACGAAAAGGTCACTGTGTGGTTCGGGGTTTAGCCTTGCGCTTGCGACGCATTTGTGTCAAACGTGAACTGATACTTGAATTAGTAGGTGTAGATAAGTGAACAATTACTGTGGGTGGGCCTTGTTTTGTTTCTTGAGAAGTGTTAACAATGAATCAATTTAATTGATACTATTTTAATTTTGTGGTTGATAGTTTAAAATAGAGTGTTTTTCTAAACTCTGCCTTAAGCAGCCCGTTGCTGGACATAGGCCTCTCCAAAGTTGCACCAGAATTTGTGCACCTTAGCTACCTGCTTCATATCGTAGGTCGAGTTTTTTACATTGAGTATCATAGCTCCATAGCTATGATACTCAATGTAAAAAACTCCATAGTTGCAGATGTCGAAACTACTGACAAACAGGATTAACAGCAAAGAAGATAACGAACTTCGACGGGAGAACAGATAATGTTGTTAGCCCACCGATTTTATTAGCAGCAACAGTAGATACTCGAAGTCAATACTAAAGGTTCTGCGGAAAACCAGCGTCAGGCAATAGCTGTCTGGTATAATGCTGAACTCGACCAGTTTGGTGTAATCACGGTCTATTTTCTATTTATTTTGTGTAAAAACCACAAAAGCAGTTATGGCTTTTGTGTCGTGTGTTGCACCAAATAAAATATTTTTACATAACGTCGGTCGGCAGTGAAAACCACGTATGTGTAAAATACATTTTTTTAAAAGAGATAGTCATTAATGTCTCCTGCAAAATAAATGGCCGATCAAATGTTAATACAAGTTTGTCATCGTACGTCATGGATAGTTTAGAAGTATTTGAATTGAAAATTTGTTGAACTAGGACATGTATGACGAGTTTATTAATCTAAAGAACAAATAAAACTCTTTTGAAGAAAATTTTATTTACGTGGTTTTTTACTGCCGAACGTCGATAAATACATACATAAACTCAAGCCTTTTTCCCGCGGGGGTATGCAGAAACTATACAACGCCGCATGCTACGATCCTTACATACTCCTTTCGCTTAAAATATTGCAAATATTTTTCTTTCATCATTATAAAAACGTCTTAGATCAAACTAAGGTGTAACGTTGTTTGATTAATAACCCTGAATTTCATGTCCATTGTCGTTGTTTTGAAACTCTCCTGCAGACCAAAACAATGTAAAAGTGTGAAATTCAATTTCGCATTCAAAATCATTGATCAATGGTGCACAAGTACAATAGATTTACTATCGAATAGCGTGTGTCTATTCGCTCATTGTTCGGTTTTATTAATCCGTTTCTCTAATTACGACCGTGTAAAACTCGTAGCCTTGGCTATCAATAAAGCGAATACGATCCAGTATCGATCACTGACATGCCGATTATCGATATTGAACAGCAAATATGACGGATAAAGTCGTGATGGAAACGGCATTGACTATTATTGTCTTTGTTGCGCGTGCTCCGGATTCGAACGAAATTAGGTTCAAGAACTCATATCATAATAGCAACTTGAACTTTTTTAATGCGTGCCTAAAGGTTGCATAAAAAGATTTTTAATAATGACTCCTTGATTTAGTACTTTTTTAAATTCAATTATCGATGGCGTTACGAAATTCTTTGTCAACAATCACGAAGTATTACAACTCACGCGGTATATTGTTATCGACCTCTACTATTCTGAACTCATGCGATATTTATAAATCTACCATTGAACTTGTGTGACTTTTGTTTAAGTTTCGAAACTGACACGCATTGTCATATCAAAGGTCATGAGCGATATTTATTAGGAGAATTAGTAGTGTCGTGTCAAAATTTTGCTGTTTAGAATATCAGGGGGTGTGAATGGGGTGTCGAAATCAGCCTTCTGTTCAATGAGGGTTGTGAAATGTTCATTGGATAATTTTGTTAGCGTGTGTTACCCGTTCTTACGTAGCTCTTGTAATATTGTTTTCGCGGATTCGATAATTGACCTCATCGTTCAATGTCACACATTGTTTGAATTGATTTTACCTTCAACTGTACATAATAATTTCACTAGAACAATTGACACGATACTACTATGCATCTTATATGTATATATTTATGTAAAATTGATGCATCGTATGTAATAGTTTAATTCAAAAACTGCCTCGTTGGTCTAATGGTGGCAAGCGCGACTGCTGATCGCGAGGTCCCTGGTTCGATCCTCAGGTCGTGCAAAGTGTTATTGGGTTTTTTCCTTTTGGAATTCCTCAGTAGTAGCCCGGAGTTTGGATTTGTGCCCGGTTGATAGCAATAGGTTCGCCTCCTATTAGTGGGACTTAAACATAACGGCGAAATGAGGGTGTTAACATACACCTCTGCCTAACCCTTTGGGGAATATAGGCGTGATGTTGTGAGGTCATGTTTTTTTAAATTTTTGGCGTTTTCCGTGTCAATTACAAATGTGAGCATTTAATTTACTTGAAACAATAGCCCATACACCGTGAGATGCGGCCGGAACGCAATTTGATATATTTTTCACTGTTTCCATTGCGTTACGTAAATTTTGTGTAGAACAATTAAAACACAACGGAATCGGGTTAAAATTTCAGTCGACACAAAGATATAGGTACCTAAGCTACAGTGAGGGTTGAAGAAATTAAGCGCCAAATCTAATAAAAAATATTCCGTAAATTGACTTCTGCAACCTTCTTTCAAATGAGCACTTGCACTTGTTTTACGAACCAAGAGACAACTTGCTGCAATTACTTGCTCAATCTTGCTAATGGATTTTGCTCTTTAAGGTAGGTATAGTTGTATCATCAAGAGCTAAAAAATCCGAATACCGTATTGGTGCATTGCAATTTGCATAGCAAAGTTTACGCTTGAATAACTGTGTCTGTTAAACCGGTAATCTACCTTATTAGAAACTTCAAAGGCCTTGATGTTGTATAGAATGGAAGTTATAAGGTTTACTTAATGAGCCTAAGAAAACTTTCTGACTAAAGCCTTGTGTCAGCTCAGCAGGCCTAACATACGCAGCGCGACATAACTTTGTCGTCGCTTTACAATATTCTCGGCACGAGATAAAGCGACGACAACATTATGTCGCGCTGTGCATTTTAGCCCTGCAGGTTTGACCCGCACCCTAATAACATACTCGCAATCGCAATAGATTTGATTTTGACAGTTAAACAATGTCCATTGCATTGTTTGTTTCAACAATTCGTCTTCTCAACAACTATGCACTACACAAGGAATGTTGTTTTGTTCTGCCTAGCCTTTTCCCAACTATGTCGGGGTCAGCTTGAAGTTTAACCAGATGCAGCTGAATACCAGTATTTTACACGGAGCGACTGCCATCAGACCTCCACAACCCAGTTACTGGGCAATGTCGATATGCTAAGGTTAGGCCGGTTGTCAGACTTTCGGGCTTCTTACTTCCTGTAACGACTACGTCCCCTACACAAGGAATGTTGTTGCAATGTCAAAATGAAAGCTTTTCCGATTGCGAGTGTTTTACGCAATTATGATACAGGTCATGGTTTCTAGATTTAAATCCTGCATTCTTACAGCCCTTGCTGACCCGGAGCGGCCGGGATGTGTGAGCATTATGAATTGCGTTGAAGCCGTTAGACAACATGCGTCTTGGATCGGACGAGGTCAAGCCCGAATATCTACGTCAAGCCTAATTCTTTATAACATGCTCCATTTTCTATGACCTTAAGGATAAATTCCCGGTTCCTGTAATCAATAACGAATCGTTTTGCTTATCAATGACAGTATTCTTTTTTGCCAAACTAAGTGGACTCGTAAGCTGATTTTATCTGTGATAGTAACTAACGTATGGGTGGGTCTACTATGCAAAGCTAGGAGGTCTTTGCTTCATTATTGGTAAAATACATGATTGTGAATTTTTATTAATCGTTCTGCCTAGAATTTTCCCAACTAAGTTGGAGTCAGCTTCCAGTCTAACCAGATGCAGCTGAATACCAGTATTTTACACGGAGAGACTGCCATCAGATCTCCGCAACCCAGTTACTGGGCAATGTCGATATCCTAAGGTTAGGCCGGTTGTCAGACTTTCGGGCTTCTGACTACCCGTAACGATTATCATAGGCATTCGTATGACACCCGGGACCGACGGTTTAACGTGCTCTCCGAGGCATGGAGGGGCCTTGATGCGTAATGAATGGTCACCCATCCACGGACTGACCGCAGCAAGTGCAGCTTAAGCTCGGACATCGTATGATCCGCGCAGTTATTAATTAGTCACGAGTATTTTTACTAATAACGCTCGGTAAAAAATAGGAATCGGCAAAACTAAAATTATCGTTCAGATTAATGGAAACAACTCTACAATTGCCAATGTGGTTGCAAGTTTCTATTGTTATTGTGTCAATATATAAGTGTTTTTGTACTACACCACGTTTCCCATATATATACACTTGTAATTCGTGTGAGGTAATAACTAAGAATAGGGTATTATCAAATGTTTGTAATGGCCGATTGAGTGGCGGCTGACGAAACCGCTCACGAAACGCTTATTTTTAGTATGAAATGTGGAATAATTAATAATAATTAACAGCTATTTGTACGCATTGTTATGTTACTCGATGATTTGTTGGTGGCGAAATTCTTTTGCACTAATCGTGTGCGATGGGCTGCCACAAATATGTGGAAGCGAAAACGATTTAGTAAAGCTTAATCTATAGTAATATTATAAAGAGAAAAAAAATGTATTTTTGTATGTAACCAATAAACTTAAAAACTACTGGGCCGATTTCAAAAAATATTTTGCCGTTAGAAAGCTACATTATCACTGAGTAACATAGGCTATGTTTATTTTTGGAATAAAACTTCTTACGCGGGCGGAGCCGTGAGGACACAGCTAGTAATATTAGGTCCCCACCTATGAAATCAGCGTTTTGTATGGAGAATTTTTAAGAAGTTGCATTTTTCATACTAACATTTTCTTAATTTATTTAACAACTATGAACACTAATGTTTTAAAACTTTTATGCACTAATGTTTAAAAACTAAGACAACGTATGCCACTTAGATTATGCGACAAAAATAAGTTTTGACTAAGTTAAAACAAAAATAGTGGTCATTTCTGCTAACAAAAAGAGGAGTCATTTTTAAGATATTTTTTATGTTGAGAAAACTATAACTAATAAGGTTTTTTTACTATTGCTAGTTGGCTATGATGGTCATTATTCGATATAATATCAAGCAATTGATGAATATTTTAAATCATAGCAGTGACGAGGTTCTCTATTTGTGAGAAAAAAACGCCAATTTCATAGGTGGGGACCTAATATTATAAATTTGAAAGTTTGAATGTTTGTTTGTTTGAAAGTTTGGGGTTCATGACTATTTAACAACCGCGACGATCATACGATTTGTAAGGTTAAGCTAACCGTTCGTTGCACATGGCTAACCGTTCGTTGCACATGGAGTCCCCTCCGTGCCTCGGAGAGCACGTTAAACCGTCGGTCCCGGGTTTCATAGGAATACCTATGACAGTCGTTACGGGTAGTCAGAACCCCAAAAAGTTTGACAATTGGTTTAACCTTTGGATATCGGCATTGCCCAGTAACTGGGTTGTGGAGGTCTGATGGCAGTCGCTCCATGTAAAATACTGGTATTCAGCCGGATCTGATTAGACAGGAAGCTGACCTCAAGATAATTGGGATAAGGCTGGGAGGAAGGATGTTTGTGCGTTTATGAATTTGGATGTTTGTTAATCAATCATGCCTTAACGGCTAAACGAGCTGAGATTATGTTTCGCACACATGTAGACCATGACCTAGATTTGGATATAGGATACTGTTATCCAGGTACATGAAGTAGTTCCCCTAGGATCCTAGGAACCGCAGGCAACAGCTAGTAAATAATAAATAAATTATATTTATTTGGACTATAGGCCAAAATCAATACTTTTCTTTAATCTTTCTTTTCGTGTGGTTAGTGACTAACCTGGTGTCAGAGTTTATGCCACCCATGGGCCTCTGACTTGGCTTCACATGCCGTAGAGAAATATCTCTCAGGCATGCCGGTTTCCTCGAGATTTTTTCCTTCACCGTTTTTAAGCAAGTGATAATTATCCAATACGCACATGAATCCGAAAAGTCAGAGGTGCGTGGCTTGGGTTCGAACTCGAGATCTATGACTTGGCAGTCCGACGGTCACACCACTAGGCTTTCTTTACTTTACTTATTTGATTATATAAAATTAAACTACATTTTGGTCTTGATATAATCATCATCATGATTATCACCTTCCTCCCTTATCCCAACTTACTTTGGGTTGGCGCAGTATGTCTTCTTCTTCTATACAACTCTATTAGCCGTCATCTCAGTAGTCACCCCCTTTCTAACCATATCATCTTTTACACTAACCAGTCTTCGATTCTTTGGTCTTCCTTTACGCTTATAACCATCCACATTCATACTCAAAACTTTCTTCACGAATTATTCCTACATAATTATAAATTCCTATTAATTACATAGATAGAATGTAATTAAAATAATTTAATTAAATTTACCTTAGCTGCAGAATTATATTTCGAAGATTCATGTATCATGTACTATCTTAAAAAATAATCTCTCTATACGTAAGCTTTGCAGGAAAAGGCTTAAACTGAGTAAGTTAAACTATCGTGTTTAATATAATAAAATAATTACCACGAATTAGAAATCATAACGCTATCTGATCACGATTTAACATTGTATACCACCTCTTTGAGTTTTAAGCTTGCATAATCGAAAAACGGGGTAAATCATGCCTTGAGAGACAAAAACAAAAACAATAATAGCTTTTTTTTTACAATCGATTACGTAAATGGAGAGCACGACCGACTAGAATCCAGTGAAACGTCTCATTTGTTCACTATTGTGTGAATTTAGCGAACTTTAGACGAAAAAGAAGGTTTCATGTTTCAGTCTTCTGTGCATTGCGTGTTTTGTACGTTGTAATTTTGTTAAGTTTAATTATGGTCTGTTGAAATACCGCAATGGATTACGAACAATTCGATTGTCAGTATTGTTTGGTATTTTGTTTGTAATGTTGATTTTAACGATTTAGGTAACAGTTTTATAATATTTTAAGTAGACGGGACGACATGAAAGCGGTATTTAGGGCGTCCCACCGCTGTGGGACATGGAGGGAAAGTATTTTAAATATTGTAGATAGAATTTTGCTTCATGGAGACATTATTTTATTTTTAAAAGTAAGTAATACCGCATTCAAAGTTTTTTACAAAGTTGCCTCCTTCATCTGGGAAGCGAAGCGACTAAATGTCAAAAAAAAAACAAACATTTTTATAATGCCGATCGAAAGGGTCAATCATAAGGATTTATTCTTTCTAAGTAACATAGTATCTTAAATTAAAGGAACACCGTGAAATTTAACAATTTAATCAAAAAAGAAACAAACTTACTCAATACTTTATTGCATTCCATGTGTACATATAATAATAACAGTTGGTATGTTAAACATCGAATCAATTATGGACCCTGTCGGGCACAGCAAAGTTATTTTTTTAATAGGAGAGAGGATGAAGTCGCTTTTTGTTAAGAAAAGTTAAATATTGAATTAAGATAGCAGTATTATTTGCTTTTATGGTATTTATATTTTATATAATTATTAATGTATTTGGATTTAAGTTATTGCACGATTTACATTATTAACACTATAAATAATACTAAACTAAATATTTAATTTTAATGAGTCTTGTAGGATGATAATATTATATTTAATTGTGTAATTATTAGTAAGTAAGTTTAAATTTTATTATTATTATTATATAATTTATATATTTTATTTGACATTTGAATGTCAAACGGTATCTGCAATTAATTTATCAAATACTTATGCAAAATGTGATCCCTCTTCTTGTATTATCATTATTAATAATTGAAATACAATTTATTATACTCAGTCCATAGTATTTTAAAATAAATTAAATATTATTCCGTTTAATAGTTCGGGAGTATTTGGGTCAAGACGGGTGAATGCTCCAATTACTTTCCATTCATTAAAAACTATTACCGAAACTGGTTAGAACATCATTATTAATGAACCGTTACATCACTTTACAAAAACATTTATCATTTTATCAAACGTGCATACATTGTCATATCCTTACTGAGTTACGAGATGTGAGATTGCAGCGATAATGCAACCCGGATGCGAAGAACACTCCAGGCAATGCAGGTGTTCTAAGTTGTAGCGAGAAATAGTTTAACATCGCCTCATTGATTATTCATTCATTCATTTTCTTTTAGTTATTCACTTTGTGGTGTATGGATTGTTGTTGACTTCGACCTGTTAGCAACAGGATGCTGGATGTGATTAGGAGATACTCACGTATGCGCCTATTTTAAGTGGGTAGACATGATGATGATTTGACTCGTAAAAAAATCAAACACGTAAAACACAATGTAATTTAGAAACAATATTTTACTTAACTTTTACTTTACCTGCCTCGTTGGCCTAGTGGTGGCTAGAGCGACTGCTGATCGTGAGGTCCTGGGTTCGATCCCCAGGTCGGGCAAAGTGTTATTGGATTTATCCGTGTGGAATTCCTCAGTAGCAGCCCGGAGTTTCGATTTGTGACCGGTTGATGATAATAGGCTCGCCCTCTATTACGTGGGACTTAAACATAACGGCGAAATGAGGTTGTTACTATACACCTCTGCACAACCCTTCGGGGAATATGGGCGCGATGTTACGTTATGTTATTTTAGTTAATACCGATACCGGAAATGTCATTTGCATATTTGGCGTAAGGGACAACATATCTTGTCCCTTACGCTAATCTAATCCGGTATCGATACATTGTATTAATGATTTACTATGAATTAAATTAGTTCTGTTCAAATGGAACCTAATTTTTTTTTATATTTCGGTGAATATTTATGTAAAAAACTATAAATACTGGAACGTTAATTGAGTATAAATGGCGTTACAACGCTAATCTTTCTAAATTAGGATAATTAATTAAGACTAAGAATCTTTCGACATCCATGCAAATACGCAATGACGTTTTAAGTGTTACTTTTGTAATTTTTTTGTCTAGACGACATCATTGATTCGCTTTGAAACTCTAGCTTACATTTTATTTTCTGTTTTCAGATTAGCGACATCTGCAGCCTTTTAGACTACATGGATTTCACTTGAGCATGTCGACCTATCCACATGGATGTCTTAACTTGCCTTAACTAGTATTAGAAATAAAATCAATTAAGAAACTAATTTGTTTAACTCTATAAATTTGTGGTATACAACTGACACTGCGAATTATAAAAAAAACACTAAACCAATTCTTGGGTCCCCCACCCTCTGATATAAATGGATCGCTATAAAATATAATTAAGCTTTATGAACGTCACAACTATTTATTTTTTCCGCAATTCAATTATAATTAATATGAATAAATGTAAGAGACATTCTTCTTATACGGAGCGAGGTAAAAAATCTGTAGGTACAAGTTACCTCTTAAGTTAAGGTATTTGGTACTGCACGGTGTGCCGAGAAATACTGAGAATGTCGAGTGTACCTTAAATCGTGGGGTACCTACCTATATCCGTTCTGTGATTTTTTGTTAAGACGCGTATTTTTTAATGCTGGGGAATTTACAGTAGGTAGTTTTATTATTCTTGAAGTGGGCTTTTTATTTGACAAGAGCTGTTAATTTACGAGCATTATCTATACTAATATTATAAAGCTGAAGAGTTTTTTTGTTTGTTTGTTTGAACGGGCTAATCTCCGAAACTACTGGTTGGAATTGAAAAATTATTTTTGTGTTGGATAGTCCATTTATCGAGGAAGGTTATAGAATATATAACATCACACTACGACTAATAGGAGCGGAGCATAAATGAAAAATGTTGCAAAAACGGGAAAAATGTCCACCCGTGCGAAGCCGGGACGGGCCGCTAGTGAGTGATATTCGAGATGGTAACTGTACAGCAAGTAACATCTATTGGGAATGAATACCGTTTAATTGTTTAAGGGGCTCGTTTAACGACCGCGCCGACGCGAATCATACGATTTACGAGGTTAAGCAATGCTTACCTTTAGTGACCATACGTTACACATCGAGACCCCTCCGTGCTTCGGAGAGTACGTTAACCGTCGGTCCCGGTTGTCATACGAATACCACTGACAGTCGTTACGGGTAGTCAGAAGCTCGAAAGTTTGACTACTCGTCCAACTTTAGGATATCGGTATTGACCAGTAACTAGATTGCGGTGGTCTGAGGGCAGTCGCTCCGTGTAAAATACTGGTATTCAGCCGCATCTGGTTAGACTGGAAGCTGACTCAACACAATTGGGGAACAGATAGGCAGAACAAACCATTATACACTTCTTGATCCACTGGGTAAAAGTCGTAATGACAATAAATCTAGTATGACGTAGGTCTTTACCATGTAAGTCTTGATTGCCATAGAGAACAGCAGATGAATTAATAAAATATTTAAATTGACTTACATTATCTTTACATAGTATAAAATAAAGTCGCTCTCACTGTCTGTATGCTTAGATCTTTTAAACTAAGCAACGGATTTTAATGCACTTTTCAGCAATAGATAGAGTGATTCAAGAGGAAGGTTTATATGCCCCACATTACTATCTACATTGCACCCGTGCGAAGCCGGGGCGGGTCGCTAGTTATACTTATAAACCTTTATAATCTAACTTTTATGTACCTAAAGACCAAGATATCTATCGCTGTTTTATTCAATTCAATACTTAATTGTATAACTGTCAACCTTTTAGTTTTTATTGCGCTCAAGGAAGTAATAACTCCAATTGAGATATTAGACCAGTTAGTATTATGTTAGGTTTCCTAAAATCGCGGCCCGTCTAGGTGAGTGGTAGGCCTTGGTACAGCCGGACACCACTCGGCCAAAATTAGAGCGTTGTCGTGTCAAACGGCTGTGTGCTGTAATAATATACATTATTATTTGGTGGTGTGTTGCTGTTATGTTAGATTTTATAATAATAAATTGTAATTAATGGTTTTCCTTACTGAGTGGTTAATACATTTTTATACTGATACTGATCTGAGTGTTCCTTAATTCAGTAGTTGCTAAGTATGGTACTTATCATTATCAGGTAAATAATGGCTGTCATTAATACCCGGTTCCCATGGGCAAAAAATGTGGCGTTTTGCTTACGCCGCGTGTTTTTTTTAAGGACAGTATGGTGAAATAGTTCCTATTAAAAAAAATACACATAGTTTTACTGGCTCATGCCACTGACGGGTGAGAGGGCCACCGTTTACGCTCCATACGCCAATTGTATGGGATTACCTCTTTTGAATGGTAAGCTCAATATTGAGGTTTTGGTCAGCGAAAATGTATAATTGATCAGCGGAGAAAACTGTGTCACATTTTTAACAATATACACATAGCGGCTAAGTGAGGGTGTTACTATACACCTCTGCCCTTTTTTTTGTTTTTTTTTACTTGTTTTTTTTTTTTGGAAAATCCTCATCGATGTCCCTCACCCGGAGATGGCGAGGGAGTCTGCCGGACTCTTACCGGCTAAAAACCAACGGTGTTCCTCCTCCTGACCGTTGTCGCAGGATTCGCAAAAGTATGCACCGCAACCCCGGCAACCACACTTACACTTACAATAACCTAACCTAATATAGTCGAGGGCGGAAGACTCAACCGAGCGAAAATCCGAAGACTTCAACAAGACTGTCATTCAAGATAAACAGCAAGCAAATTTTAAAATGTAAACTGAAATCAATTAAAATAATAAAAAAAAAAACCTAGTCGAGGTGCTCAGACTATTTAATAGCAGATTTTTTTTGCTCAACAAATATCTATATCGCAAATCATTTAATTACTTCTCGCAAATAATCACCGTTAGTAAACTCTTGCAAAATGTCAGCAATAATAACCCTTCCGGATCTACCTTGTAGCTGTTCTTAGGAAAGTAAGTACTATTTTTACAGGGTATCTCCCAAACACAATGCTATACCGTGTCCTGTTTTGAGATTTTGCTATTCATGGTATCCGGTTGTCATACATGATCAAGAGATAGAATTACAATTAATTATCATAAATACTCGTACTTGATATACAATAGTCTATTAGTAGACATTAACTGCTGATATAGCTCAAATATGCTAAAACAATTTCGCTTGGTGGGCGGACTGGTCATCGGAATAAGTTGCTATGAGAATACTGTAGGTTGCAGTTGTATATCCGGTACTCTATATTTATGGCCGATTCCTATTATTTACGAATGTTTAAAATTAAAATAATGAAGCAAAGACCTCATAGTTTTGCATAGTAGACCCTCGCATATGGAAGTAGCTATCACAGGTATTTACTTACGAGTCTATTTATATGTCCAATTTGGCAATATCAAAAGGTATGTAAAACAATTCGTTTTTGTTTATAGAAACCGGGCATTAGCCTACTATTTTGTAATCGGAGTATACACCATATAGTAAACAATTAATCATAAGTGTTACAACAAAATTACGATCCGTAATGTTTTATGATAATAATACCTAGGTTTCTATGAAATAACAACGGCCCTACCTCAAGAACGGCCTAAATACTATTATTTAAAGCTTAGGGCCGTGTTTACAGGCGCTGCCACTAACAAATTTGCGTGGATTTACACGGCAAATAATTTTATAATGTGTGTTACGACCTTAGCTCTTACAACTAGACTAGTTTAGACAAGGTCCTGGTAATAAAGTAATGTATTAAATAATGTTCGTACTGACTAAGATTTATAGTTTTTTTTACAGTCCGTTAAACAATTGTATTTTATTAATTGTTTTAGGCTGGTATTCACCGACATTAATTCTTTGGTTTAACAACGGTCTACCTAAAATTTTAACAGCAGTGATAGCCTAGTGGTGTGACTGTCGGACTGCCAAGTCATAGGTCTCGAGTCCGAACCCAAGGCACGCACCTCTGACTTTTCGGATTCATGTGCGTATTGTATAATTATCACTCGCTTAAAAACGGTGAAGGTAAACATCGTGAGGAAACCGGCATGTCTGAGAGATAATATTTCTCGACGGCATATGAAGCCAAGTCAAAGGCCCATGGCCGGCATAAACTCTGACACCAGGTTAGTCACACGAAAAGAAAAAACCTAAAATGTTTAGTACATTTTTCGAGTAAATACCTATTGTTAAATCTGAAAATTAATGCTGGTTATCGTCTGCCTACATTTACATTTTAATTTTGTGTTTTCTGATGCGTATAGAAATACACTTCAAGTAATTATGTAGTCATATTGTGAAATTAGGATTAGATATGTGTGCAAATAATAAAACTATAAAAAGTGAAAGGATATAATTGATTTCTTTACACGTGTGCCGATTCATTAACTTTTTTTATCTAAACGACATCATTGCTTCATAAGTAGTACATCTAAACATCTCAACATTTCAAGGCAACTTATTGCTACAATTAGAATAGATAACAGACTAACATTTAATTGAACAAGGACATATTTTTATTACCTGTTGCATTTATCAATCATCAAGACCTACGTCAAAGACTTGAACCAATTCTAAAATGCCAAGGCGTTAGACATTACTGCGTTTAAGACTGGACTTACTTTACCGTCTATCATAGCTTGACCTATCTAAAACTATAGTTTTCTCTTTAATGTTCGATATTTTTGGACTTGAAGAGGGGTGAGGAAGGTCTTCGGAAAATGGTTTATATTACCAAGTGTCCAGTTTTAGTAGGATGTTGGTTCTCAGTTCTCACAGTACCTATTAAATATGACTATTTATTTAAAGGTCGGTCGTTCTAGAGTAGTTTAGGTAGATACAATTGAATTAGATTAGATTAGAAGTGACTTGGCAATTAATATGGTGTTTTTATGGACACAAATTAGTACGCAGTTTTTTGAGTGTGTCTAGGTTTTAAGTCTGGTCTACCAACATCCGTGAAATTTTCTCTACGGGACATTGATGTTTTCCTCAGGGGGTATTGTTATAAGAACCAGGGATTTAGCATAGTATATTGGTCTTTTTAAATGGTTACATATTTAGCTTCACTTCGTTTGTTTGTATGATTCAAATCTTGCGACAGATTTGACAACTACTTCTGCTTCACCGATTCTCGTGAAACTTCGCACACACATTCAATTTCTATGACAATACAACGTTATAATAATTTCAACCTTCAGTCCTCTAATCCTGATGCTGCAGGGGTACTGCGAGATAAAACCGTTCAACTTAAAAAAAGGATTATTTTATGGGGCGTGACGCTTAGGTAGGTACTAGCCTGTTAAAAGCCTTCAGGGTTATCGTTTATATAATCTCCGTCCCTGATCCACCGTGCTCACCCACCGCAGCCGCGGAGCCAGTCGTCTCTTCTGACTTCGCAGTCACACCGTTAATTTAGCCCTCATTAAGCTGTCTCCCTCCCAGTCCTCCCGCCAGCAACGCCCTAAGCCGAGGTCCGAGTCCCATAAGGGGTCGCCCTTAGTGCTGTCATTGCTAGCTAGTCATGGTGTTAGTAGTAGTAATAGTAGTTAGTTTAGGTTAAATATTTTAATCTCGTCCTCATTGATTGGATGCCCTTCAGGTCTCGCCAATAACTGCCCGGTTACGTAGAAACGGTCCGCAAGACCATCTACAAGCAGTCGAATAGAAAACAAAAAAGAAGTTTATATAATCTGAAGTAGGCATAACAGGCAATATTACCTTGAGACTCTTTTTAGCAGTCTATAAGGAGACCCATGTCCAGTAGTGGAAGTTTATGGGCTGATTACAGGCATAAAGGCGGATTGACATAAATCCAGTGGCTGGATTCCAGCGCTGGATTGCTATTGCACTAATGTAAAAATGTCAATTCAGTACAGCGGCCAGTATCCAACGCTGGATTTGAATAGGAATTTGGTCTAATGTCAATTCAGTGCTTGAATCCAGTGATACTGGATCCAACTACTGGATTGATGTAAACCTGACAGATTTAGTTAATTCTAAACCTGTAACAAATAATAATACTTATCTATTGCTGGAGGTTAGTCTATTTTAATACATAACATAACATCACGCCTTGTATTCCCCGAAGGGATCGGCAGAGGTGTTTTAGTACAACCTCGTTTCGCTAGTTATGTTTAAGTGTCATGTAATAGGGGGCGGGCCTATTGCCATTAACCGGGCACAAATCCAGACTCCGAGCTGCTACTAAGAAATTCCTAATGGAAAAACCCAATAACACTGCCCGACCTGGGGATCGAACCCAGGACCCTGTGCTCAGCAGTCGCGCTTGCGGCCACTAGACCTCCTCCTTCTTCTTCCTGCCTTTATCGTGGGATAAAGGCAGGAAGAAGAAGGAGGAGGTCTCGTGTGGACTAGGTGGAGTATAATGTGGCACAACATGTAATTCGTAAATCCATGTTGGTAAAGGTTTTGGCTTACTGTTTTATGACCGGCCGCCTGCCTGAGATCAACCCTCCTTAGGAATACTCGTTGCGTTGTCGCGCGGGTGACAAAACGCGCTTGCTGATATTATGTACTGGGTCCCAAAATGATATGCTTGTCAATCTTATTGCCGAAAACTAGACCAACAAGCAATTTAAATACATCACCTTAAAAAAAACATTTTTAATAATTAAAATTATTGAGTTTCAGTTTCAATCAATGCAGCAAATTATATTACGCTAATACTTGTCAGATTTTATTGCGTTTTAATATAAATAACATTTAAATGTGACTGAGGCAGTGTTAAGGTTAGAAACCATAAAATAATCGATAAAAAAATATTATGACCTTTATTAACATTCTTGTTATTGTGTTAAATAATAACAGATAGAATTTAAACTTGCGGTAGCTTGGATAATGAATTAAATATCAATCAAATCCGTATTATGGAGACCTTGGTTGTCGCACGTTACATTTTTATGGGCTCAGCATAATATTTTATTGATAAATTATTTTCTTGCTCTTATCAGGTAGGTCGTCAGTACTATTTTTTTAATTTAATTTTAATGTTTAAACACCTTTGGGCAAGGTGTTGACGGATTTAAATTTCAGGTTGTTACTGCCTAAAGGAAAAATCAATACTTTGGAGGTTGAAGTATACATAAAGTAAGTTTATGATCCCTGACGGGTATTTACAATTATTACTAAATCATTTCCTGTAACCAAGATGACTATTTATTTATCTTATCTTTTTATCCTTCGGTTTTCAGAGAGTTCTATGTCTAACATTAATAGTTATTGGCGGACGTTTTTGGGGGCTCTCTTTTGTAATAATGCCGTTAAAAAAGAATTAAGTAAGTAATTCTAGCCCCTTTTTATAAGATTGCGGCAAAGCCAAAAAAGGAGGGTTATGTGTTTGACCTGTATATATGTCTGTCCCTATGTTCCATCGTAACTACTAAACGGCTGAACCGATTTTGATGAATGATATGTCGTTAGATTTATCTTTATTGCGCAAGTGTCACTGGGTATATTAAAATTACAACAAATCAAAATGGCGGTCTTTTGGCGCCAAGTATGGAGCTTTTGGTTTTCAAAAAAATTAAGTCGTCGAACTATGTTAACTGGGATCATTTAATAGGTGAATGCAAATCGTACTCAACGGTGCAAAATTTCAAATAAAGAACGCGTATCCAGCGCTCAATACTCATTGGTCTAACAATTTTCTAGTACGAGGGAATAAAGCAAAGACACGTCATGTACAGAATGGGTAATTTGTATTTCAATGGGCATGGCCGCTTAGGTAAGCTAAGGCTAAGCGGGCAAAGGTTAAGTAATGTGGGAACTCAGACGTCCTTGGCGATGTGGTTCAGGGCGAGAATGGACGTGACTAAGTACATTGTAGGTGTGGATTATTGGTTTTGGGACTATTTTATGGAGACATAAACATAACTTCAAGCCTGTATTCCCCGAAGGGTTGGGCAGAGATGTATAGTATCCCTCATTTCGCCGTCATGTCTAAGGCTTACGTAATAGGGGGTGAACCTATTGCCATCAACCAGGCACAAATCCAAACTTTGGGCTACTACTCAGGAATTCCACACGGAATGCTCGACCTAAGGATCGAACCAAGGACCTCACGATCAGCAGTCGTTATTGTCAGCACTAGACAAACGAGGCTGTTGTTAGTCGAGGTATTTTATGGAAATCTTTTGATAAAACAGTGTTTTGGTACAGTTTTTTTATTATGTCATCGCATCGTAATAATTTCAGAAGAATAGAAATACTACCTATACCTACATGTTCTACTCGGTTTGGAAGTCAAGAGGTCCACACCTTGTATCTTTAATAATATGCTCTTTTCTTGTGGGCGGACATTGGCAAAAGCCTGAAATAGAAAGCTGAAATAGAGATTCCTTACTATTATTAGAAATGCAAAAGTGAGTTCCACCGTTGGATACGGTTCATCTTTCACTGCTAATTAACTGATAAACCAATTTTTACGAAATTTGGCAAGTATTAGATACAAATAATACATTCGATTAATACGCCTGTGGGTCTTAAATGATAGCACACTAGATACTTAGATAGTAGATATTTCGACGGTCCCTACGTATACTATCGAAACTACAAAATCTCAGTTTTTATTTTATTATGTACCTATGTACACCGATACGCTGAGATTTATGATCCGATTTACGCGATTCTTCTTTAGTTTGATGCGGAATAGTTACCATTTGGACCAATAAAAAAATATTATTTTATAACCTTTAAGATAACATAATTTCACACATTTTAAGCAGATAAAATAAAAACTGAGATATTGTAGTTTCGATAGTATACGTAGGGACCGTCGATTTATTAATTGCATGATTGCTGTTTGCTACTCAACATAATTATGTAACTGGCTTATAAAATACAAGTCTACGACAACATCGTATAAATATTACAATTTATACTCCACTTAAAACAGTGTTATTTCGAGTTCAGAATATTCCAAGTACGATTAAGTACGTGTGAGGCGACATACACGCAGAGTGGTGCTACAATTTATTAATAACTACATGTACATTTAGCAATATACACCAAACTCAAATTACCGTCATATGGCGTATGCACCATTGCAGCAACGAAATCTGGTTTGAAATTAAAGCAATAAAATTTCGCACTTTCCATTATAAACTCGATTTCAATAGTAAGCCTTAACAATTGCTATGCAATATTATTTGGGGCGTAGTTTTTCATAATGGTCCATTACCATAATGGTTTGTTAGCAATACAGGGTGTAAACAAAATCATGTAATTCCTTCTAACCTCGTGATGTACTGCTGACATAGATTATCCCTGAGCGAATTGTGCGGCTATCGCTCATCGCGCGGTCATTTAAATTGGGTTACTAAAATACCTCACGTTAAGAACACATGTTTACTTCTTGTATTTTTTTTATTTGAATCCAATAGTGTCCCGTGCAGGATTAATTTATGTCAACTAGACTATTACCCGCGGTTTCACCCGCATCCTAGGGGAACTATAAGGGTAAGGATAAGGATAGTAAGGAAGTAAGGATAAGGAAAGTAAGGAAGTAAGGATTGTCTGCTGACACACTGCCTGCTGTACATCACGAGGTTTGAAGGATTACATGATTTCGTTTACACCCTGTATAATTTTTCACGACCTCAGGTCCCGCCCGGCGATCGATTGCCAAAATTGTATTGTTGACTGTATTGAAACAATCGCATTGTTTTAAATTCGTTGTTATCTCTGCTTTCTTTGTGGTGAAATCTTATTGTAAATTAATTTATATAATTTTTTGTTGAATATTCTTGCATAATTGGCAGGACAGTACAAGTACAGATTTGGTCATCGTCTTTATTTGAATGGGTTTATGTATGAACATTTTAAGTACGATAGAATGGGGTGAGTTTGATTAATTTCAAAATTGAAATGTATTGTTCTCTTGGAATAGGAGAGCAAAAAAAATATGCAAATATCGATTTTGTTTATTTTGTCTATTTCTTGAATAAAATTATAATTTTTCTTATTACTTTTTGAGAATAAAATGTTCGTGATAAATGTTAAACTATTACTTACTTTGATACCTCCTTTTTTTTAAGGAATTTGAAAGTAGCCTCAAAAAGGAATAAATAATTACACAAAACTATTATGACATATATTTAGTAATTTTTCACCAACCGGCAAGGATCCACCCACTGCGACTAATCACACGCTGATAATGACGTTCAATGCTGCCAACCGTAAAAATATAATCGGAAGAATGCATTCAGAAGTCGTAAAATTTTAGTTTTATTACGAAACGAAGTTTTGATCAAAGTGCCTCGGAGAGCACGTTAAACAGTCGGTCCTGTTTGTCATACGAATACCTATGACAGTCGTTACTGAAAGTCAGAAGCCCGAAAGTCCGATAACCGGTTTAACCTTAGGATATCGGCATTGCCCAGTTAGGTTGCGGAGGTCTGATGGCAGTCACTCCGTGTAAAATACTGGTATTCAGCCGCATCTGGTTAGACTGGAAGCTGACCCCAACATACTTGGTAAACGACTAGGTAGAACGAACTTGGTTGCGGTGCATGTGTAGGCGAATCCCGCGACCCCGGTCGACGGTCGAAAGGTGGAACACCGTGGGTTTTTAGCTGGTAAGAGTCCGGCAGACCCACTCGTTTACCCCGGGCGAGGGATATCCATGAGGATTTCCCCACGATAAAAAAAAAAAAAAAATAAGGCAGAACGAACTTACACTAATGATCAACGTTTTCCCTACAAGTAGCTATAATCGACTTGTCCGCTATTAATTTTATTACGTGAATTATTCACGATTACATAGAAAACTTTAATAATCAACTTACCATTACAAATTAATCTAATTTCCTGAGATTCGATTACTTTTATGACTTCCGAATGAATACGTTTTTTGCTTGTCTGATTTTGTATAACCTTGATGATATTGTTGTTACGTTGTCGCATGAAAGAGATAGATATAGGAAATAGTTTATATAGATTAATGTTGCAAAAATTGATTTGAATCATTTGGGTACTGTGGCAAAATTTTAAAATGGTCTAGTTTGTCAAGAAGGTGCTTGGGAAGATGCTTTGTTTATTTTTATTGCGTTATTTATTTATATTAGTTACTATTTAAAAAACATGCAAAACAGAGTATTCCTTACATAAGATAACATCACGCCTGTATTCCTCGAAGGGTTGGGCAGAGGTGTATAGTAACGCCCTCATTTCGCCGTTATGTTTAAGTCCCATGTAATAGGGGGCGAGCCTATTGTCATCAACCGGATACAAATCTAAACTCCGGGGTGCTACTGAGGAATTCCACACGGAAAAACCCAATAACACTTTGACCGACCTGGGGATCTAACCCAGAATCTCAAGATCAGCAGTCGCGCTTGCCACCACTAGACCAACGAGGCCTTCCTTAATATTTATAGCTAACCTTTCTGTAATCAGTAGTTTATCGGTGACGTCTGCTGTAAATCGAAGCCTTTCCCAAGCGTACGGTCACGATCAACCGTAGAGCTAGAAGCCCTGACGCCATTTTTCCTCAAATCTGTAGAAAATGTATGAGTAAACTCTTACATAAAATAATTAGTTTCCTTGATAGAGGTTGAAAAGAACCAAGCCTTGTCCAAACTGGGGCTTGAGTGCAATGCCTAGCTTTTTCTCAACTATGTTGGGGTCAGCTTCCAGTCTAACCAGATGCAGCTGAATACCAATATTTTACACGGAGCGACTGCAACATACATACATAAACTCACGCCTTTTCCCCATGGGGGTAGGCAGAAACTATAGAACGCCTCACTCTACGATCCTTACATACTCCTTTCGCTTCATTCACATTCATATATCTTGTCATATACGCACGCCGGTTGAGTGTACTACGTACCTATACACGACTGCAACAGTAGAATATTAATCAACAGTAGATCAATATTCTACTATTTTTCAGTAAGTAAACAAGTAAGTGCTCACGACAGGGTTCACGTACAGACGGTTACTGAAAACGTTAGAAAAAGGTTATTGTTGTCTACAATAACGAAAACTATTAGAAATCTATAGCTTGGTGGTAGGATCTATACGGTCCGCCTGGCTAGCTACCACCCTCACATTAAAGTCCGGCGCCAAGCAGTTTACTGTGTTCCGTCGTGTGTATGTGAGAGCCAGAGGGGTATAGAGGAATTCTTTTATACCTCTGTTCCTTGGATTCATGTGGTCCATCTTAGACCCTGTCTGCGCTTACCATCAGGTGAGACTAGGGTCAAAAGATAAGGGAAAAAAAGTGGCTCTA
This sequence comes from Amphipyra berbera, assembly GCA_910594945.2. Taxonomy (NCBI): domain Eukaryota; kingdom Metazoa; phylum Arthropoda; class Insecta; order Lepidoptera; family Noctuidae; genus Amphipyra; species Amphipyra berbera. The sequence continues at coordinate 6,403,523 of OU343122.1, read as the reverse complement.
TTTACCAGTGACCTATTGTCTTCTTCTTCCTGCCCTTATCCCACACTAGGTGGGGTTGGCACAACATGTATTTCATAAATCCATGTTGTTAGAGGTTTGGCTTATTGATTTATGACCGGCCGCCTGCCTGACATCAATCCTCCTTGGGAATACACGTTGAGCGTTCGTGCGGGTGAACCAATGTGCTTGCTGGTATTATTTATCAGTGACCGTATTATATTAGATAAAACGTACGGAACTCACAATTATCAAGGACTTGCACTTGCTCAGAATTTTTATATGGTCTGATTACTGGAGCAATTTTTGGTAATTGCTAATAAATAACCGGATTTTTCTAAAGTTTATTTCCTTAAGGCTGTATGATAAATTGGACATTAAATTATAGGCACGCAAAACTATAATGATGCCTATACTTGTACATAAGTTAATAACAGATTTTGTTATTGAACGACAATGGACTAAATTGATAGAGCGGTACTGTAAAATATGGATGTTCGTGAAAAAATGTATTTATTTGATTTTATTAAAATGCCCGTGCAGCCACGGGAAGACTCAAAAGTCGTAAGAGCTTCTTTCGCTCTACACAGGCCATCCAAGACATAACGCCTAAAGAAGAAAAAAGTTGTGGGAAGAGAAGCATCCGCCACCCCCTGACTTCGTGGAACCTCAGGAATATTTGCCTCCCGGACGTGAACTGCAGTGGCCTGTATGGAAAGCACTCAATCGATTGCGTGTCCAAGTAGGCCGCTGCAAATACAATTTGGCGAAGTGGGGGATCATCGACCAATCCAACACCCAGTGCGTGTGCGGTGCTCCTGTCTAGACTATGTCACATTTGCTGGAGTGTCCCAAATGTCCGTCCACCTGCACCTTCGATGATCTGGAAAGCGCTACCGAGGCTGTAATTAATTTGGCTACCTACGGGGCGCAAGTACCGTCGATACGAAAAGAAGAATTACAAAGTCTTCCTACATTGTTCCATATATCGCTCCTTCGCATGAAAAGTGTATAAGCTCGATTTTTTTTCAAAATCGAGTTAAGTATACAGAAACGATCAGTGTCTGTACATGCGAAGTAACGATATGTTTCCTTGTATTTACAGTGGCAATTTCTTTCATATTTTAACATTTTCTTAACACTTTAGCTGGGAATACACATGCTAGTAGCTTGCATGATTGCATACCAGCTAATTAAACGTACAAACTACAGGCATGTGTATATGTTAAATGGCATATCTATAGCTTGCACAACATTTTAGTTTTTGGCATTGGCACCTGCAAGTACCTACCTTGCATGCTTTATGCAAGCTACAGGCATGTGTATTTCCGGCTTTAGTCCTAGTAGAGGACTAATATTGTAGGGTATCAGGGTGAAGTTGGTACGCCAGATGGTCTTGCATGTACGGTCACAGATATTGATAGTAGAGCCACCGTCACTATTCTTAATTTTGTCGGGTTATACAAAGTTCTGTCATTTCGACACGACACATGTCATTTGTTATAACACATCACAGTTGTACAACACGGCCAAGTTATGAATGGTGGCAAGTGGCTCAACAATCAATGTATGTCACCGCACTATCGTGACAAGACATGTCACGGAATTTCATGAATCTGTTTTGCTGTATTTAACAAAAGCCGTGACACACGTACTGCAGTGTGTACTAAGCCTGCAGAACACGGTAAAATGACATGCGGTTAAATTTTATTGCAAAATTGATTTATAAAGTCACAATAGATCATTTAAGGTAAAGGAGAATATAGTGAGGAAACCTGCTCACCGAGAGGGCTCCTAATAGTTCTCTATAGTGTGTGTAGTTCGCCAATCCGCACTAGGCTAGCGTGGTCGACTAGTGCAAAGCCGGCTTAAGGCCTACACTCTTCTCATTCTGAGATAAGGCCCGTGTCCAGCAGTGGGACAGTAATGGGCCGATTATGTTATGCATAAGACAGGCTTGCACATACTATCATGACAAGACCCGGAATTTCTTGAATCCGTTTTACAAAATTTTACAAAATCCGTGACAAACGTCTCTGCAGTGTGTACTAAGCCTGCAGGACATGGTAAAATAACAGGGGGGGTCAATTTAAGCGCGCAATTGACTCACAATAGATCATTCAAGTTAAAGCAAAACATAGTGAGGAAACCTACACGCCATGAGGACTCCTAATAGTTCTCTATAGTGTGTGTAGTTCGCTAATCCGTGCTAGGCCAGCGTGGTGGACTAAGGACTAAACTCATGTCATTTAGTGAAGAATCCCGTGCTCAGCAGTGGGTCAGTACTATTACTGATATTATTAGTTGATTATGCTATTATATTTTGCAAAAGACAGCCTTGCACATACTATCGTGACAAGAAACGAAATTTTTTGAATCCGTTTTACATAATTTTACACACGTCTTTCCTGTGAGTACTAAGAGATGCAGGATATGTTAAAATAACAGAGGGTTCAATTTGACCGCGAAATTGACTAACAATAGACATTCAAGTAATTTTCCAAAGAGACGATGTACACTTCTTTGCTGCAACATTCATATACGCAAGGTTGCACACGTGTTAATCATCAAATACTAATTAACTCGACATTTAGCATGCTCTAATGGTGTAATTAATCTTCCTTAACAGGCAATATCTTAATAACGATCGTCTATTATATCGATTTGAATTGATAATGTGATTGATTATTAAAGTCATTTTACATCTAATGCTTAGTCTAATTAATCTGCCATAAGATACGTTTAGATACCAGGAAGAAAAATTTGTGAATATTGTGGAAAGTTAATACAATCTAAAATCATTTTCTTCTTCTTTTTAGCGTGTTGATGGCAATCTAAATTGAGTCGGCCCAGAACTCTGTTCTTTTCGTCTGGTTAGTGATTAACCTGGTGTCAGAGTTTATGCCGCCCATGGGCCTCTGACTTGGCTTCACATGCCGTCGCGAAATATCTCTCAGGCATGTCGGTTTCCGCACGAAGTTTTCCTTCACCGTTTTTAAGCAAGCGATAATTATACAATACGCACATGAATCCGAAAAGTCAGAGGTGCGTGCCTTGGGTTCGAATTCGAGACCTGTGACCCAGAACTTAGCTACGAGTTTAGCGTTTTCAGTAGCGTCCATTAGTTCCTGTAACGTGCAGGTATCAGGGCACGTAGTTCATGATGTCAAGCGTCCCATCGTTTGTGGAAGAGCACAACATTTTGTACTCAATCTAAATCATTATGTTTGGAAGACTAATGGTCGATTCCTATGATTTACCGAGCGTTATTTGTTGAAATTAAGACTCTTGTATCTCTATCAATAATGAAGCAAAGAGCTTTGCATAGTAGATCCTCCCATACGTTAGTAACTGTCACAGGTAAAACTAGCTTACGAGTCTATTTCCATACTCAGTTTGGCAATAAAAATGCTACCATTGGTAAGCAAAACGGTTCGTTTTAGGTTATAGGAATCAGGCATAAGTGTTATGGTGCAACTTGGTAGAGCCCTGATTTAGAATGTTTGGAGCAATACATATTTGCGACATTGACACGATCGATGTATGATCAATCAGTTTAATCGATTGTCTACTCAAGTCAAGTAGATATGTGTCGCAATTTTTTTTTATACAACACTTTTTCACCTTTTCACCTGATGGTAAGCACAGACAGGGTCTACGATGTAGCACACGAATCCAAGGAACAGAGATATAGAGCGATTCCCCTATACCCCTCTGGCTCTCACATAGACACGTTGGAAAACCGACCAAATATTTCTAATTAAAGTTTGATTTTTTAATCGTCAGATAACTTTTGTTTAAGGAATAAATATGGCGGTTTGACATTATTATTTTCTATAAAAAAGTTGTCAAAACGTCAAACTTATATAAGTTATCTGACGATAGAAAAATCGGCCCTAAAATAATTATTGTCTTTTGTTTTTATAATGGTGTGTTTGACTATTCCAGCAACAATCTCATCTATGGACTTGCGTTGTTCTGAATAAACGCGGACTCTTGATGAAATCTTCGGTAAACATAATTTTGATTATGAATTATAGCCTTGTTGGTCTCGTGGTGACAAGCGCGACTGTCGATCGTGAGGTTCTGGGTTCGATCACCAGGTTGGGCAAAGTGTTATTGGGTTTTTCCGTGTGGAATTCCTTAGTAGCAGCCCGGAGTCTGATTTTGTGCCTGTAATGGCAATAGGCTTGCTCCTATTACATGGCACAAACATAACGGCGAAATGAGGGTGTTACTATACACCTCTGCCCAACCCTTCGGGAAATGATGTTGGAACTATGGAACATAAATATCAATTGCTCAGAACACAGTTCTAGTACGTTGTTGTTGTTGTCCATTAAAAGGTATGCAACAACTACACAGGTAGGTACCATTTCTCGTTTGCCACAATCAATCGAGTTGAATTCAAGGCGAGTTTACAACACGCATGCGTGAGAGTGTCGCAACACTGTTGTTTTGGTGGTCAATTCACATTTACCCGAAACAATGTTGATTGGTACAGTCAACATTATAAGTCTATGAATATTATCGAATTTGAAATTGAATTCCGCCACACAATATTACATACAACGTAATCATACGACGAATGTCAAAAACCACAAAAAGTCAGCTTTTCCGGTTGCATTAGCTCCACCACTGTGATTTATAATAGCAGTAATAGCCTAGTGGTGTGACCGTCGGACTGCCAAGTTATGTCTCGAGTTCGAACCCATGGCACGCACCTCTGACTTCGGATTTATGTGCGTATTGTATAATTATCACTTGCTTAAAAAACGGTGAAGGAAAACACCGTGAGGAAACAAAGGAGGCATGCCTGAGAGATATTTCTCGACGGCATGAGATTCCATGTCAGAGGCCCATAGGCGGCATAAACTCTGACACCAGGTTAGTCACTAACCAAACGAAAAGAAGAAGAAGACTGTAATTTATAAAATGACAAATATTACAAGACAAACCTACGTAAAGTAGAGTCTTTAGAGCTCTTTTGCACTGCTCCGAATCCGAATCTGAGAAAATATAATCCGAACTAGCTGCAGTACGATCCGAATTTCATACATTTGCTGCCGAGTTTCCTCGGATTCGGATCAGACGCAGAGCACAAGCGCTCTTAAGGTTTTTCAACTCAATCATAACTTTTTACAAAGCAAATTTTCTTTTTTTTAACTTTGTGCAATAAATTGTATGTCATGAGGTTTACCTTTGATGCCGACTGTACCACCCGAGGTTGCCGACAAATCGGTTACACCCTTGTACTGATGATTGGCTGAACGAATGGCTAAGCCCTTATAGCCTGCACAGTAGTAATGGGCTTTTGTAATGTTATATCTAAGTGCCGTGAGAAATTCTTGTTTATCAAAATCGGTAGATATGTGACTGATGTTTGTATATGTACATGATTGTGGGTGAATTCTGAACTTTAAGTTAATTTTATCATACAAGATTTCTTCGAATTAACTGGCGAAACTTCACAGGGTTGTTAACGATACCTAGTAGCCCAGTGAAGTTAATTTGCAGTAACCCTATATTTTGTAATCGCAAATTCTGCGATAATTGTGAAGTGTGAGTGCGGTGTGGGTAAATCCGGCATAATCCTAGTGTTCACAACGGAAGACTACACTTCATCATTCCCAGCTACAATCGGAGTTGACTACTAATGTAAAGTCATGGACGTGGATGGTGTTAAAGTCAAGCTTGGTATTTGGGATACAGCGGGACAGGAGCGATACAGAACATTGACATCAGGTTGTTACAGAGAAGCTCACGGTGCTATATTAGTTTATGATGTGTCAGAACCAAAGTCCCTAGCAAAACTGAATGAGTGGGTCGGGGAACTTCAAGTATACTCCACCAAGAAGAACATAGTCTGTTTAGTTGTCGGCAAAAAGATTGACAAGCATTTCATTTTGGGACCCAGTGCATAATATCAGCAAGCACATTGGGTCACCCGCGCGACGGCGCAACGAGTATTCCCAACGTGGATTGATGTCAGGCAGGCGGCCGGTAATATAGTAGACGTAGTAATAGTAGTTAGCTTAGGTTAAGTATTTTACTCTCGTTGGGATTGGTTGGAGACCCTTCAGGTCTCACCAATAACTGCCCGGTTACGTAGAAACTGTCCGCAAGACCATCTATAAGCAGTCGATTAGGAAAAAAAACCCGGCTTCGCGCGGGTGGACATTTTACCCGTTTTTGCAACATTTTTAATTTACGCTCCGCCCCTATTAGTCGTAGCGTGATGTTATATAGCTTATAATTTTCCTCGATAAATGGACTATCCAACTCAAAAACAATTTTTCAATTTCAACCAGTAGTTCCTGAGTTTAGCGCGAACAAACAAACAAACAAACAAACTTCAGCTTTATAATATTAGTATAGATTAGTCATAATTTTCTCAACTAACTGCAACATCTTACCATCAATAGGTGTCTATAACAAGCGCAGGACATTATATTCCACTACAATGTAATCCATAATACGTGTCTTCAACCAATTCGCTTCAGTGTCTCAATAACGTCATTATTTGAGGAGCACAGCTTCGCAATTGTAGAATGATTATTGTTCAACCACAATAATAAGGTTATTCGTGTATTTTGTATTGTTATTTTATTGCAAATGGTCACAATGTTATATTAAATGCATGAAATATAAAAGGCGTTTATTTTATATCGCGGTTTACGGATAATAGTGTTTGAATGTGGTATAGAATGACAAAAAATAAAATATAGGGTATAAACGTAATCATGTAATTCCTTTAAACCTCGTGATGTACTTCTGACATAGATTAACCCTGAAAGGGATACAATATATGGATTCAATAAAAAAAATACTAGAGGTAAACATATGTTCATAACGTGAGGCATTTTAGTGCCCCGAGTAAAATGACCGTGCGCTAAAATGCCTCACGTTAAGAACATCTTGTAATTTTTTTAAAATTGAATCCAAAATTATCCCGTGCAGGGTTAATCTATATCAGCAGTACATCACGAGGTTTGAAGGGATAACATGATTTCGTTTACACCCTGTATAATATGTTAATGACGTGTTTTAGGTGAGTTCGTGGTATGTACTTACCGGTACAGGCATAAATAATGCAGAGTACACACCTAACCAACGAACGGGGTAAAACAAACAAAACAAAAGTTACAAAGGCATACAACATATCAAAAGTTCAAAAGTTTAAAGATCAAAGTTGGTTTGGTAGCAAATGATGAACGTTCGGTGGCCTTCGTAGGGTAGGTGTGTACGCTGCATAAGACAAAAGGGTTATTGACCAATCGGACATTGACTGCCTCGTTGGTCTAGTGGTGGTAAACGATCGATGATCATGAGGTCCTGGGTTCGACCTCCAGGTCGGGCAGTGTTATTGGGTTTTTCCGTGTGGAATTCCTCAGTAGCAGTCCGGAGTTTGGATTTGTGCACGGTTGATGGCAATAGGCTCGCCCCCTATTACATGAGATTGCGACCCCTAAACTAATTATTCAATTAAAAAAACTCTGTATAATAAATAGTACATTACTACCGCGGTCTGTAATGACTGCGTTGCTGGCAGCGTTGATGATGGCCAAAAGCGCAGCTCCAGGCCAACACAGCGCGGTCAGCATTGCAGCCCTTGATGGACAAGCTGGAATAAACGCTAAGGTCGAGACCGTTATAGCGCAGACAGCAAAGACTGCAATGATGACCAAGCTTGAAGGCCGAGAGCGTAGCTAAGCTAAGCTTGAGGCTATTATAGCGTGGCCAGTATCGCAGTCATTGCGGACCAAGGCTTATATATAGTGCTTTACTCAAAAAAAAATGTAATCTAAAAAAACCAGTTGAGTATTTTAAGAATAAAAAAAAAAATTAGCTGTCCTATACTCCCAAATTCTGAATAAAATCTTTTTGCACGTGACTATTTTTGAAACAAAACTCGACAATAATGGATTTTCAAAGGAAATTGCTGGTGGCTAAAACTCACCAGCAATGAATTTCCATACAACTTTGCTGGCACCTACTAAAGTAGCGAGGAAAGGTTGACTTTTCTCAAATAAGGTTGTCAAAATAATGACCACATTACAAGCATTTTTGAGTAAATTAATAAAAAAGCCATACAAATTATCGTAAATAGTCCTTAATTTACCTCAGCTATTAAGGCGAAGCGAGATGCATTAGCTTCCTGGGAAGACAATCAAGATAGCATCTGCTGTTCGCAACGCCAATCTTCCATACAAGGTGCTGTGGTTACAAAGGTTGGTTTGGGCACAACCGTGATCTCATTTCCTTTGTTAGACGGCAATTTACCCCCAGAAAGGTAACATAATTACCAACGGTTAGCAGACCTCTATGGCTGTGAATAATAAGACAATTTTGCGAATTTTGTGGTTAGAACAGTTTTTCTATGCAAATTTTTGTTGAGTTATTATGCATTTTATATGATTGCGGAAAAGGTTTTTGTGTGAAAACATTTATGGGCAATGCATTATTATCAATCTTTTTGGTATTTTGTTTGATTTCCTTTTAAAGAAAATAGTTGAATACTTCTTCTAGATATAAAGATATCCCCTCCCTCCTAGCCTTTTCCCAACTATGTTTGGGGTCAACTTCCAGTCTAACCAGATGCGGCTGAATACCAGTATTTTACACGGAGCAACTGCCATCAGATCCCCGCAATCCAGTAACTGGGTAATGCCGATATCCTAAGGTCAGACCGGTTGTCAGACTTTCAGGCTTCTGACTACCAGTAACGACTGGCATAGGTATTCTTATGATACCCGGGACCGGTGGTTTAACGTGCTCTCCGAAGCACGGACGGGTCTCGATGTGTAACGAACGGTCACCGTAACCTCCGTGAACCTTCAGTTGAGCACCCCTGAGCTAAATTGTTTATAGTAGTAATTACTGTTGGCAACAATGAAATACCGCAATTAATTTTATATCTAAATTAATGAGCATGCAAAAGCAAGCAAGGACACACGCCTTTGTTTATGATACGTTTAAAAAAATACAGAAAGTCAATACTTATACTTACATATATGTAATTACAGACTCTTTAACGCGCGTATTTTCCAGTACTTTTGATCTGACCTATTATAATAAACAGGTTACAAATTATCTTTAGTAAAAGGCGACTGAGATTTCATGGAAAAAAGGGATTAATATTAACATCTTAAGCGTTTCTCAGAAGCATTTATGGTACCTACATAATATTATACGGAAGCTGCAGTTCCGTGTTGTCTCTGATTATGGATAGCCCACCTGTCTTTGCTTATAGATATTATCATGGTAGTCTTCTTCTTGTCGTGTGGTTAGTGACTAAGCGTCCGTTCACACAGCGGATCCGTTTTTAACGGATCGATAGATTTCCCGGGTATTCCTGGGACCGGGAACCCGGGAAAGAAACCCTAGAAGGCACCTATACTTCTCAATACATCTTCATGTACGGATCCGTTTTTTATACAGTTCACATCCAGTTTACGTGTGTAAAAATGTCGGACCAGCATTTTTAACTGGATTCGGAATACTGTCGTGTATGTGAACTCGCTCATACAACTACAGGCGCCATCAGCAAAATAAAAACGGATCCGATAAAACGGATCCTGTAAACAGTTTCTGTGTGAAATAGCTGTAACCTGGTGTCAGAGTCTATGCCGCCCATGGGCCTCTGACTTGGCTTCACATGCCATCAAGAAATATCTCCCAGGCATGCCGGTTTCCTCAAGATATTTTTCTTCAATCAATCATAGTGGTGATATTACATCATGTAAACACACATGCATTTACATACATATACATTTTAAAACTGACAACGTTTTTCTGCGGTAACGAATATATTCTATCAAACGATTGATCGACGGGAATGATTCATAGAGCATATTGTGTCCCTACACAGCTTAAGGCTGCCTGTCTACTAGAGTGGACAGGAACAGACACGATAAAATATTACCAACAGGATACTAATGTTATCACATCACTTAGATGAGTGGAGTAAATAATTTGATCATATTGGTCGATTTTGGTCGTCTCTCTCGCCGCTCGTGGATAGGCAGCCTAAAGCAACTATCTAAGACACGATAAAAAATAATGATAACAGTAGTGATAGCCTAGTGGTGTGACCGTTGGATTGCCAAGTCATAGGTCTCGACTCTCGAGTTTTAACCCAAGGCACGCACCTCTGACTTTTCGGATTCATGTGCGTATTGTATAATTATCACTTGCTTAAAAACGGTGAAGGAAAACATCGTGAGGAAACGGCATGCCTGAGAGATATTTCTCGACTGCATGTGAAGCCAAGTCAGAGGCCCATGGGCGGCATAAACTCTGACACCAGGCTAGCCATTAACCACATGAAAAAAAAATGACAAAAAATAAAGACTGTATACACTACATTCAAAATACAACAGAACAAAATGAGCTCGCAGACTTATTATGCCCATAAGTGATAATTACAACCCATATACAACATACTTAAGATTTAAGATACAGAACATTGTTGCAAATAATGTCGGCGACCACATAATGACTTGTTTGAATCTAGATTACTGTTATTAGACAGATAATGTACTAGACGGCTAGGCTATAGCAGTCAGGTCGACGTGACATAATCTAGTGGTGACTAGCACGACTGCTGATCATGAGGTTCTTGGGTTCGATCCCCAGGTCGGGCAAGTGTTTTTGGCTTTTTCCGTGTGGAAATCCTCAGTAGCAGCCCGGGGTTTGGATTTGTGCCCAGTTGATGGCAATAGGCTCACCCCCTATTACATGGGACTTTATATAACGACGAAATGAGGGTGTTACAATACACCTCTGCCCAACCCTTCGGGGAATACAGGCATGATGTTATGTATGTATGTATTATATACATGACCGCAGTTGCATTTTTATGGAATAAAAAAACCCTGTGTGCAGTACAAAAATGCACTCTATATTTTAATTATCACAGTCCAATTCTGGATAACCTCAGATCACAGATCAGTTGGAAATAATTAAGCAGCAACAATAACTTCATTGACATAACGTACAACAAACACATACGTATACTCACGTCTGTAATCTTCAATGGGGTAAACAGATGGGTTTTTTCGTTACAAGACTCTGTAGATCTACGTTTCGCCTCTTGTATTAAGTCCCATGTCATGGTCGCCATCTATTACATGGGACTTAATTTTGACCGGCTCGCCATCCTATAGCTATTTTTTGGGTACAATCATAGTGCCAAGCTCGTCCCTTCTTAGCCTCGCTTGCTTGGAAACGGAGAGGAATTGTGTTCGGACATACAAAAAACCCAACATGAAATAATGCAGTTAATTTCAAACCAACTTCCCAATATAATATCAGAAGTCAACTTTCTTTTTAACCGACTTCCAAAAAAAGGAGGAGGTTCTCAATTCGGCTGTATGTTTTTTTTATGTTTGTTATCGCACTGCAGCCTCATTTATGAACCGATTTGAATTATTTTTTTATTTGAAAGAGTATTCTTTCGAAATGGTCCTATTTAAATTTGGTGAAGATCTGATAAAGAACTTCGGAGATACACAATGGAACTCCTCAATGACGAACAGTACGCATAATGTCATGATGTTATTATGTATTGTTACGAGCAGCGTCTTTAGTAGGTCCAACCATGTTTAAATTAAGGCCACTAAAATGAAAAAAATAAAATACATTTTAACAAAAACAAAACCGACTTCAAAAAATTAAGAAAATAATAAAATAATTCTCGTATTATAAAATTAACAGTTTCAGAAGTCGGTGCCTTCAGTTTGGTTCAGCGTGGCTTAGCACCGACTTCTGAAACTGTTAATTTTATAATATGGTAATTATTTTATTCTTTTCTTCGTTTTTTTGAAGTCGGTTTTGTTTTTGTTAAAATGTTTTTTATTCTGCTTAGCTTTTTCCCATCTACGTTGGGGTCAGCTTCCAGTCTAATCAGATGCGGTTGAATACCAGTATTTTACACGGTGCGACTGCCATCAGACTTCTGCAACCCAGTTAAAGGGCAATACCGGTATCTCAAGGTTAGACTAGTTGTCAGACTTTCGGGCTTATGACTTCCCGTAACGACTGTCATAGGTATTCGTATGACACCCGGGACTGACTGTTTAACGTGCTTTCCGAGGCACGGAAGGGTCTCGACGTGTAACGAACGGTCACCTATCTATAGACTGACCGCGGCAACCACAGCTTACCCTTGCAAATCGTATGATCTGCGCGGTTGGTAATTAGCCACGAGCCCCTCCGAGAAGTCTAAATATATAACAGCATATTTTGTCAACAAAAGGCCGGTGATAGTTGCAAAAGTTCACCGGTGACATAGAGGTCGTTGGCAAGGCCGTTGTAGGCGATTATAATGTATGAATAATTCGCCGGAATTAGATCCGACCGATCGAGTGGAAGTGTTAATGACTCGTGATTGGCTGGTTATATATTAAATTATAATTAATGATAATGTGATAAGCCGACAATGAACTGTTAAAAAAGTGCGTAAAACACTGGATTTGAAAATTATTGAATTTGTAGTTAGAAGTCAGAGTTGAACTGCCTCGTTGATCTAGTGGTGGCAAGCGCGACTGCTAATCGTGAGGTCCTGCGTTCGATCCTCAAATCGGACAAAGTGTTTTAGGTTTTTCTGTGTGGAATTCCTAAGTAGCAGCCCGGGGTGCTCCATCTAAGAACTTGTCTTTACCTAGGTGAGACTAAGAGCAAACGGGAAAATTGTCACGCAGCTGCACTAACTGCATCTTAAGTGCCTGCAAACTGCATTTGGCAGTTGCAGTTGCGATTGAGATGTAGTCCGTCTGTCTTGCCCCTTATTAATCCATTTCTGCTATAATCGAAATATTATTCATGAAACATGACGTCATTAGCTCTCCAGATCCCCTTTACAAAAGGCAGATGCTCCGCTTTTCGTCCATACAAGTTGTCACACCAAAACAGTACATCTATAAAATTCTATGTCTTAACTTGCATTGCGTTTAGAAAACGGTTCAGTTTCGTTTCCGCGGCGCTTTTGTCTGGTTAATGATAGTTAGGCATTGAATAAGGTCGTTGCTAAAGAGAATTGTAGCAGTAATTTAGACTTCGCTTTTAGAAAATGCTTTGTTTCATGACCTCAATCTTAGCAAATGAACGTTGATGTCGTTGTTGGAATGCATTTGGACACGTGCGATTATATGTGAATAAATAGGGTGTTTTATTTTCATAATAACATTTCCCTGGAATGTAATGTAGCAATCTTTAAAAATCTAGTAACTAAGGGAAACACATGAGAAATTGACTGTCTCATCTATCAATGCACAGCCTAAACCGTTGGGATTAGAAACTTGAAGGATTGACAGTAGGTACCTTTTATAACGTAGGCATCAACTAAGGAAGGATTTATGAAAATGTCACTCCCAAAAGGGTAAAAAAAGGGATGAAAGTTTGTATAAAAAAATCACGCAAGTGAAGCTACGCGCAAAAGCTAAAATATTTTGATTACATCTCATGTAGCTTTACACAGTTTGGCAACGATAGTTCATAATATTTTTCTTACATCTCACGCAGAGTACACACCTAGGCGACGAACGGGGCTCGATACTGCTAAAAATCGAATGAAATCGTATTCGTTTTATACAAAGTTTGATCAAATGGAATAAATGACGGATATTCGCCGGCGTTTGTTAGTCTTCATTGGTTAAGTGTGTACATTGGATCAGATCAGTATTATCCTTTGCATTATCCGTATTTCCAACAAGAGTACAAGAGGGTTGATCCAAAGGTCCCTTACCTTTTTGCCAGCATGGTGACTATTGACGTAATTCCTCCATTGCGAGCGAGGCTTAACATGAAAATGTGACCAAATTCCGCCTTAGGTATTTCACAGAAGACAAAAACCATTTTTGGAGGCTTGGCCAACACCAACACGATTAAGTGGTAAAGTTTACAAAATCAATCATGTTTCTCATAAAAGAACGTGACAGGCGTTCCCACTGGGGTCACATTCACGGCGCAAGAGACGATACAAGTCGACGTGTGGAATTCGATAAGTGATCTAGAATCACGCGCGAACTTGCGCTTGCGCATGCTGGAGGATTTCCGCATAATTCGCGGGGCGGCCTTGTGCGTACTTTAGGTTACATGACTGATAAAATTCCAAATTGGAACTACATGTAAACCTTAATAGGTTACTATGAAACAATTTGTTCATTTTAACTGCAAATAGCAACGACTATTCACGTGTGTTTTTTCACATAGATTTGAATAAGATCTCATCGAGAAGACCTTTAACACAATGCCGGCCTTAGCCTAGGAGTGTGGGATTTTACCGTACTAACCCTCCTTTCTTCAGGGGGGGTGGGCAAGCTCCGGGGACCTCATTCTGTAGTCAAGACATCAGTATCATAAGAACTTGAATTAAAATTCACACAGCAATTTTTGAGATTAGTTCGAACATACAGACACACATGCGTTTGAGAACTTTGTTTTGTTACATTACTAGCTGTTCTCCTGCGGCTGCGCCCACGTAAATAATTTGACTACAGCGCCATCTATCGGATCCCAGCATAGCTACGAACCATCGTCTTGACAAAAAAAAATATTGTGTAAATATGACCTCAATCGGTAAAGTCGTTCTCAAGTTTTGGCGTGACCAAGGGAAATAGGGATTCATGTTTATATATTAATAGATAGATATAGTGTCTGTTTAAGTGCTTATTATTTGGGTACATTCTAAGTGCATTTAACAAGTATTTTCTGAATTATAATTAAGTACATTTTGTAACCACAAATGACTAAACAATGCATTGAAGTTTTCGACAGATTTACGAAACACTAAGTACCTAATAAAAAAGTCAATTAAGAGTATATAATAAGAGTAGGTACCCTGAGTGATTTATTGAACAATTGATGAAATTATTACAATACATACTTTAATATAAGCCAGTATAAAACAAACCTGTACAATAATAACAGTTGGTGTTGATGTGAGGTCATGTTAACTGGTCGTGTTTAAGATGGGGCCGTATGATAACAAATTGCTTAATTATTATTTCGACAATGGCATGGCAACGCTAATGTACTTGGGACGCTGCCGCGTGATTGAATTCCTTTCGACATTGTTCTAAAAATTGGTGCATTTACCTAACAATAAGCTGTTAGTCTAAATACGACATTTAATCTGAATACATACATACATAAACTCACGCCTTTTTCCCGTGGGGGTAGGCAGAAACTATAGAACGCCACATGCTACGACCGTTACATACACCTTTCGCTTTATCCACATTCATACATCTTGTCATATACGCACGCCGGTTGAGAGTACTACGCACCTGACCTTTGTGAAGAACATCACCAATAACCTCGATGTATGTCCTTCTAGGACGTCCTCTACCGGCGTTTCCATTGACATTTGCCTCATAAATTCCTTTTTTTAATCGCCGTTTACTCATTCTCTCAACATGACCAAACCACCTAAGCATACTTCTAACTTGAATATAATCAAAATAAAATAAAATTATAGAGATAAAGAAATTACAAAGAATTATAAACAGCAGTGATTGCCTAGTACTGTGATCGTCGGACTGCCAAGTCATGGGTCTCGAGTTCGAACCCAAAGCACGCACCTCCGACTTTTCGAATTCACGTGCGTACTGTATAATTAACTTGCTTAAAAACGGTGAAGGAAGACATCGTGAGGAAACCGGCATGCCTGAGAGATATTTCTCGACGGCATGTGAAGCCAAGTCAGAGGCCCATGGGTGGCATAAACTCTGACACCAGGTTAGTCACTAACCACACGAAAAGAAGAAGAAGAAAGAAATGGTTAACAAATCGTATTATAAATAATGGAATCAGGCGTTACTTTGTGGAAATCTACACTAATATTATAAAGCTGAAGAGTTTGTTTGTTTGAACGCGCTAATCTCAGGAACTACTACTGGTTAGAATTGAAAAAATATGTTTGTGTTGGATAGTCATTTATCGAGGAAGGTTATAGACTATATAACATCACGCTAAGACCAATAGGAGCGGAGCATAAATGAAAAATGTTGCAAAAACGGGAAAAATGTCCACCCGTGCGAAGCCGGGACGGGCCGCTAGTCAATAATATACAAATTTACAATTACAATATTCAGTGTCAATTCCGCCAAACTAGTTTATCAATTTTGGATGCAGTATGCAGCACCGCTTGAGCCCGCAAATATATGCAAATGTAGAAGGTACGATTAATATAATGCAATATACAACCCAAACCGATACGACCCGTGTCTCGCCCCTCCACGTGGCATCCTCGGTAGACGTTGACTGGTCGACCGCTCCGACGCCTTCGATGAACCAGTTTGGCGGAATTCTACACTAAATATTACATAACATCACGCCTGTATTCCCTGAAGGGTTTGGCAGAGGTGTATAGCGACACCCTCATTTCGCCGTTATGTTTAAGTGCCATGTAATAAGGGGCGAGCCTATTGCTATCAACCAGGCACAAGTTCAAAATCCGGACTGCTACTGAGGAATTCCACACGGAAAAACTCGATAACCTGAGGATCGAACCCAGGACCTCACGATCAGCAGTCGCGCTTGCCACCACTAGACCAACGAGGCACAGAACTAAATATTGTAATTGTATATTTGTAAATCATATGTTAGTAACTAATATTTATATGACAGGCAGTTATTTCCATCTGTTTATTAAAAAGACCATTCTATCGATCAACAATGGTGGTGCTTTGTGGTAGGATCTATTTGGTACACCTGGCTAGCTATCACCCTCACATTAAAGTCCAGTATCAAGCAGTTTACTGTGTTCGTCATGTGTATGTGAGAGTCAGAGAGATGTACGGGAATTCCTATATACCTCTGCTACTTGGATTCCTGTGTTCCAATTAGACCCGAAATGCGAGTTACCAATGTTACCATCAAATACGACCAAGAAAATAATTTTGCCTGTTGTGGTAATTGAGATAATATTCGGCCATTTTCTGCATGCGTAGCATGACCCCGTTGACCGTGACACAAGGGTTTTATGTCGACTGTAAGATACACAAAATTACATACCTACACACAATAGCAATATGTAATTTTGTCTATTCTTCCATCGACAAAACTCTTGTCTACGGTGGTCATAGTGTACCTGCTGGAGCGATAAGTGTGGAGGTCGAACACTCAGCAAAGTACGTGAGAGAGGTCAAAGAGGTACTGGCTTATAATTGGTAGGTAAAACTAAGTAGTAAGTAAGGGCATACTTAACTAGCAACTTGCTCCGTGAGCGCGTTGTCCTTCAAACAAATTACTATCATTACAGAGATCGTGGGCTTTACCGACCACTTCTCGCGCTAGTTCATGCTTATTTGGTTTAATTTAATTAATATGAGTAGCTATTATTTATTTTCATTTATCGTCGACAGTGTATCAAAAGGATAATGGATGCAGAAGAAGCGAGAAATGTAAATCAGGATCGTAGCAGATGGCGTTCAATTATCTCTGCCTACCCCAGCGAGAAACAGGTGTGAGTTATCGTTCTGCCTAGACTTTTTCCCAACTATGTTGGGGTCAGCTTCCAGTCTAACTAGATGCGGCTGAATACCAGTATTTTACACGTAGCGACTGCTTTCAGATCTCCACAACCCAGTTACTGGGCAATGCCGATATCCCAAGGTTAGACCGGTTGTCAGACTTTCGGGCTTTCGACAACCCGTAACGAGTTTCATAGATATTCGTACGATACCCGGGACCGACGGTTTAACATGCTCTCCGAGGCATGGAGGGGTCTTGATGGGAGCCATTCTCGTATATCTCTTGCCGACACAAGATAAGACGGGAAAAGATGCAGTGAAGAGATTTGTCTTATCTTTTCTACGTTTTTTTTTTTTTTTTTTTTTTGTTTCTCGTTGGAAAATCCTCATGGATGTCCCTCGCCCGTGGAAGGCGAGGGGGTCTGCCGGACTCTTACCGGCTAAAAACCAACGGTATTCCTTCTCCTGACCGTACGGCCAGGGTCGCGGGATTCACAAAAGCATGCACCGCAACCCCGGCAGGTCCCGGTCCGCCAACCCATGGCGGACCTCTCCTCTGTGGGGCCTTGCCCCACGCCCTCCTGAGAAGCGCGCACGGAACACGGCGCGCCGCCTTCTCGGGCCTGTTACTGGTCGGGCGGCGAGTCCCCAAACCCGCCGCCCGCAGGCCACACACTAGGGTGGCTGGAGATCATCGCGTACACGCGCCCTCCGGCGCCCGGTGCGTCTGGCGCGGGAAGGGAGAAGAGCACACCGCTCCCTCTCCCTCTCCGCTTCCTCTTTGGTTGCCATCACCCCCTCACAAAAGGAGGCGATGGCTTCCCACGCAGTCTCGCTCCCGACCATGAACAGAACCACAGCCGGAAGCGAGAGGTCACCGCCGATCGCCGCGACTAATTCGCGGCGCTGCAACCCCAAGCTGGACACGCCTGCAAAGTGTGCAGCGCCGTGTCCTCGGGGCAGTCGCAGTGGTGACAACCGGGCGTCTGCTCCCGGCCTATCTTTTCTACCTATAGCTAGTGCACACAGAAACTGTTTACAGGATCCGTTTTTATTTTAATGATGGCGCCTGTAGTTGTATGAGTGAGTTCACATACACGACAGTATTCCAAATCCAGTAAAAAAATACTGGATCCGTTATTTTTATCGAATCCTGTCTACCGGATGCGACGTAGCTGCCATTTGTTTTAAAAACTGATCCGTCGGTACAGATGTGAACAACACATCCAGCACCGACGGATCCGTTTAAACGGATCCGCTGTGTGAATGGGCGGTTACATGATTATTTCTGCAAACGCAATGATATTGCCTGGAGCTAAATTATATTCTATCAGCACAATCTCAGTGATATCGACGACATAACACAATTGAGGTCATTTATATTATGTTTTAACAATATCTCGGCATATTTCACCTACTTAGGTGATCTACATATTATACAACGTGTACCCACTTATATTTTGTAACTATAATTATGTAGGCGGGCACCTCTATTTATACAATTAACATTATACTTGTAACAATTCGGTGACCATAAAAAATGCCAGTTACTAAAATGTAGGCCTTTACTTTTTTGTGAACGTTACATTTTTGGACGGTCAGCCTCAAAAGTGATAATAAAAAAGAAATGTTGCAAAATTGTTTTATTAAAAAACTGTGATTTTTTTTCAAAAAATTTGAGGCAGTAGACAAAATGTTTGGAACTGGTTTTATGATAAAATTAGAACAACAAATAAGATACCTTGATGTATAATTTTTGAAATCTGAATTTATGTTTGTGTGTTGCTTGATATGCTGACTGTACTTGCAATTATTGTGCTCTAAAAAATCGTAGAAATGTTAAAGATATCGTAATTGTACAGACTTTTTAATTTATAATTTAAGATTGTAATTTATGACTTGGTATTGTCTAATAAGGACAGGTGTTACATCTGTGAAACTTAAAAAAAATGTTATTGCATTCATTCTAATGTTATTTATATTGTAATGGTATGGAAATCTATCCGCTATTGCACAATGTGTGTATTAGTAAATAAGGGATAACTAGTTTAATTAGAATTAGGTAAAGCTCAACCCACACATATCAGGGCCGTCACCGGGCCGGAGGTCTACATCGCTTACATTTTGTACCGAAGCAAGACCTCAGTCGGTCAGTGCTGGTAGGTTAGCGTCAGTGTCCAGCCCGGAAGCGACGGAGTTCTTGCTTCGGTACAAAATGTATGCGATGGTGATCTCCGGCCCCGTCCCGGCCATGACACGGCCCTGATATGTGTGGATAGACCTTTAATTAGAATGCGGTTCTTATCAGTTCATAGCCGAGTATTAAGGGATAGCTCTGTGCTAAGCGATAGGTCACGGATTTAGTTAGATAACATAACATCACGCCTGTATTCCCCTAATGGTTAGGCAGAGGTGTATAGTAACACCCTCATTTCGCCGCTAAGTTTAAGTCCCATGTAATAGAGGACGAGCCTATTGCCATCAACCGGGCACAAATCCAAACTCCGGGCTGCTACTGAGGAATTCAATATGAAAAAACCCAATAACACTTTTTCCGAACTGGGGATCGAACCCAGGACCTCACGATCACCTCCGTGAAGGGTTGGGTAGAGGTGTATAGTAACACCCTCATTTCGCCGCTAAGTTTAAGTCCCATGTAATAGAGGACGAGCCTATTGCCATCAACCGGGCACAAATCCAAACTCCGGGCTGTTACTGAGGAATTCCATATGGAAAAACCCAATAATACTTTTTCCGAACTGGGGATCGAACCTAGGACCTCACGATCAGCAGTCGCGCTTGCCAACGAGGTAGATGTTAGATACTTTTGACAATATCCGTAAAACATATCTTGTGGTTACAAAAAGGTTCACACTTCGATGTCACTATCAAAACATTCGGCAAATTCTTAGAAATTCATACGGAAATCGAAATCGTACATGTACATAGTGTCTTTACCTATAGATAAAACCTTTCGGTGTGCGATTCACTCATTCTCGAGTAGTTCTATGTAAATATCTCTTGAATGGTAATACCCAAACACTCTTGGTTTAATACTATGGTTTACAATTACGTGTCACTATCGCTGACCTTCGGAACAGGATCTATTGATTATGTTAATACATAACGGTGGCGTGTGTGGTACCTACGTCATAAAATTTTATGGTGGAATTATTTCTAATTATAATTATAACTAATAACAAGTCCTTGCCACCTTCTAGCGTAGGAAATTCTTTAGCTGTGTCACATTCACTCTTATATTAACGATGTGCCTTAATTTTGAGGTAAAATATGAGTTCTTTTGTCGGTAAGTTATCCTTCTTTTTTTTATCGTATGAATGTCCCCTGCCCGGGGTAGGCGAGGGGACCCGGCAGACCTGCCGGACTGTTACCGGCTAAAAACCCACGGTGTTCCTCCTTCTGACCGTCGGCCAGCGTCGCGGGATTCGCCTAAGCATGCACCGCAACCCCGGCAGGTCTTGGTCCACCAATTGCTGGTGGACCTCTCCTCAGTGGGGCCCGACCCCACGACCTCCTGAGAGGTGCGGGGAGCACCCGACATCACCGTCGGTAAGTTATCCTAGGCTAGGTAACGCTAGGGTCTGAAAACGCTAAATAGAATGAGAAGAAAACACAAAACATTACAAGTAAGTACATACATACAGAATATAACTAGCCCATTACCGTCCCACTGTTGGGCACGGGCCTCTCCTCAGAATGAGAAGGGTTTAGACTTAAGTCTATCACGCTGGCCTGGTGCGGTTGTCAGACTACACACACCATCGAGAACTTTATGGAGCCTGCTCAGGTGTGCAGGTTTCCTCAAGATGTTTTTCCTTCACCGTTAACACAAGTGATAATCAAATTCTGATCCGCACATTAATTCGAAAAGTCAGAGGTACGAGCCGGGGTCGAATTCAGACCCACCTGCATGGAAGGCAAGCGTTCAACCGCTAGGCTATCACTGCTCTACAAGTGAGTACAATAAAGTCTATTTTATTGTATTACATAGTACGGTGCGGTTCGTTCTGCCTAGCCTTTTCCCAACTATGTCGGGGTCAGCTTCCAGTCTAACTAGATGCGGCTGAATACCAGTATTTTACAAGGAGCGACTGCCATCAGACCTCCGCAACCCAGTTACTCGGCAATGCCGATATACTAAGGTTCAATCGCTGCCCAGCGTGTGGTACTGGGTTTAATTCCTAAATTGGACAAAGCGTCTTTGGGAAGATTTTTAACCGACTTTCAAAAAAGGAGGAGGTTCTCAATTCGATTGCGTTTTTTTTTTTTTTTTTTGTATGTTTGTTCCGCGATATCTTTGCTAATTGTGAACCGATTTTAATGATTCTTTTTTTGTTTGAAAGAGTATTCTTCCGAAATGGTCTCATTTAAATTTGGTGGAGATTTGATGAAGAACTTCGGAGATAGACAATCTGAAGTCGGTTTTATTTTTGTTAAAAAGTGATAATCATTAACAGTTCAGGCTTCTTCCTGGGTTACAGCTCGAGAGTAGATCCACTTCCAGCATCAGTAATGGTCACCGGAGCACTGTGAGTTTACGCCTATACCTCTGCAGCCCCTTTCGGGGAAAGAAAATAGACGTAACAGCAGCGTTTTAACAGCAGAGATAGCCTTGTGTTGTGACTGTCGGACTGCCAAGTCATAGGTCTCGAGTTCGAAACCAAGGCACGCACCTCAGACTTTTCAGATTCATGTGCGTATTGTATAATTATCACTTGCTTAAAAACGGTGAAGGAAAACATCGTGAGGAAACCGGCATGCCTGATAGATATTTCTCGACGGTATGTGAAGCCAAGTCAGAGGCCCATGGGCGACATAAACTCTGACACCAGGTTAGTCACTAACCACACGAAAAGAAGAAGACGAATAGACGTACCTAACAGTTGTGTCAATCCATTTCAACAACATAATTGTTATTATTTCAATCATTTCGCTATCGATGTTGTCACCCACGATATAGAATCGATATGTCGTCGTTTTTGATCATACCTCTATGTATGTCAGTAATTCGGGCAGCGACGCGGTCGGCTATCATCGGTCATCATCGGCCATCGTCGGCCGCCGTCGGTATTCGGTTCAGTTCGTGCGAAAACGAAAGTGTTTCGCGGCCTACTTCGCGTTTTTGGGCAGTTGCGTAATGCTGCACTGGTGCATTGCCTGTTTCGATCGAAAGTGGAAGTTAAGTTGCAGGTTTAGATATTTGTGACTTATTCTAGTGGCCTTGAGATTTATGAAAGAAAAGAAAGAAAAGTTATTTATGCACGCCAACATGACGCACAAAATAAAATAAAAGTAAATCTATAGAACTGACATAATAATATAAATGATTAATAAAAAATTAGATTAATTCAATAATAAATAAAATGTTACCTTAAATTTTACTTAGATTAAGTTAGTTTGCATGTATAAATAAGTCCTCTTCGTTCAAATTTTCTTTTGCTGTGCCCGACAGGGTCCACGATTGTTACAACAAATGTTTACTTACCACCTAAGGAATACATTGTGGAATGCAATAAATGATTGAGTATTGAAAGTAAACAAAACTGAAAAGAAACTTGGGCAAAAATATGCGTCACATCCGCGCAAAGCGGCCATCGCTTAGCTCACTTTATAGTTTTTAGTTTTGACCTCTACCTCGTGGTGGCAAGTGCGACTGCTGATCATGAGGTCCTGGGTTCGAACCCCAGGTCGGGCAAAGTGTTATTGGGTTTTTCCATGTGAAATTCCTCAGTAGCAGCCCGGAGTTTGGATTTGTGCCCGGTTGATGGCAATAGGCTCGCCCCCTATCACATGGGACTTAAACAAAACGGTGAAATGAGGGTCTTTCTATACACTTCTGCCCAACCCTTCAGGGAATACAGGCGTGATGTTATCGAGTTGTTGAGCTTGATCCGAAAAAAAATCTGATTCTAGTTTCTGTCCAAATCATAATTGGACCCAAAATATGGCAATAGGCTCACCACCGGAGACTTAATATCAGAAACAAAATGAGAATGTATAGATTCCTGTAATAGGAGAACACCTCTGCTTACCCCTTCGAGGATTACAAGCGTGTGTATGTAATTAGCTTTAGAAATTCACAGATTTTAGTTCCGATCGAAAGTGAAAATTAGAACTGTAGGTCAATTTAATTTAGATCGAATAAGGAAGATATAATTGTCATCCTGGAATTTCCTTTACCTGAAACGGGAAGTTTAAAAATAGTCGTTTTATTTATTTATAATTTCGCACAAAAAAATATATACAGAGGCGGACTTAATGCCTTAGGCATTTTCTACCAGTCGACCTTAGGGTGATGCAGAGAACATGGTAGATGTGCTAATAAGAGCTATGTCATGTGATATGATATTAAAAATAAACACAAAGATAAGTGAACATTTTTGGCAATAATATTACCAATATATATATATATATATGTTTTAGTTATACCACCGCCTAATAATAGTCTCAAGTTTATTTGAAAGTGGAAGTTAACAGTCGTTTAAGTTGTTGAATTTAATTGCAGCAATTAATATTGAGTTATTTCCGAGGATAATTGAGGGGAAATTGATTAAATTCGTATTACGATTTTTATTGTGGCTCAAACGATTATCGGTCTATAATTGCGTATGATAGATCATAATCTGTATTATTTACTGGAAGTAATTGATATTTTCAGGTTCTTACGTTTTTTTTCTTCTATTCTGCTGCTTGTAGGTCTTGCGGACCGTTTCTACGTAACCGGGCAGTTATTGGCGAGACCTGAAGGGTCTCCAACCATCCCGACGAGAGTAAAATACTTAACCTAAGCTAACTACTATTACTACGTCTACTATACTAGCATTATGACTAGATAGCTGCAACACCACTAAGGGCGTCCCCTAGGGGGGACTCGAACCTTGGCTTAGGACGTTGCTTGCGAGACGACTGGGAGGGAGGGAGCTTGATGAGGGCTGAATTAACGGTGTGACTGGGGAGTCAGAAAGGACGACCGGCTCCGCGGCTGCGGCGGGTCAGCACGGTGGATCAGGGTTCTTACGTTGTTTATTACTGACTTTAATTAGCAATGAAAAGCGATAATTAACATACTGTAGTAGTGTACATTTAAAATAAAGGTATATCGCGTGACCTTGAACTCCAAACACATCTTATTATACTAATTATACCAACGATGACATAATTCTATAATTTATGCGTCGATAACGTAGAACATATTTGAAAATACAATAAATTGTTTGAACTTGACTGCCTTGTTGGTTTAGTAGTCACAAGCACGACTGCTGAGCATGGGGTCCTGGGTTCGATCCCCAGGTCGGGCAAAGTGTTATAGGGTTTTTCCATTAGGAATTTCTCAGTAGCAGCCTGGAGTCTGGATTTGTGGCCGGTTAATGGCAATAGGCTCGCTCCCTGTTATATGGGACTTAAACATAACTGGCAAACTCTTCGGGGAATGTAAGGCGTGATGTTATGTTATGTAACATATGAAATACAATAATTGTTTGAAGTTCCATACAAAAGACATCAACGCATTATCGTTAACTAAAGACCTATTACAGAAAATTACTCAATCTGGTATATTTTGGTTTCCTCTTCAATACAGCCTTATTTATTTTAATGATACTAATAAAAAGGCTTACTATATTATTATTATGAGCGGTTTATAAATATTTCGCTCCATTTACGGGTAATAAATATCTTATTAAAGATGCAATTGCATTGTAAGAACCGGAAAAAAATCATATTTCCTTGATATTTAAATCTTGTTTTCATAGGAATTTTACGAGTTTATCACATCCGAGATGAAACTCGTTAATATTCTTTATGAAGGAAATAGCGTTCATTACTTTTGAATAAGCGTGAATAATTACTTATTAAATGTCACAGGGACTGAATTTGTTACATTATATTAATTAATGGTTGAGAAATATTTGTATAATCAATATTAAATAGCATAACGCCTGCATTCCCCGAAGGGTTAGGCAGACGTGTATAGTAACAACCTCATTTCACCGTTATGTTTGAGTCCCATGTAATAGGGGGCGACCCTCCCTATTGCCATCAACCGGGCACAAATTCAAACACCGGGCTGCTACTGAGGAAGTCCATACGGAAAAACCCAATAATACTTTGCCCGACTTGGGGATCGAGCCCAGAACCTCACGGTCAGCAGTCGCACTTGCCACCACTAGACTAATGAGGCAGTTAGTTTTATTTGTAAAATTATCTCTATTGAATGAAAAAAAAATTGTTTCTTTCATGAAAATTTGCACTTAATTAACGCATATGGTGTTGAACGTTGAACTGATCTATAATAAAAAAAATAACAAAAATTAGGCAATTAAAATTACATTTACACAGTTCGTATATAAAAATAACAACGATTTTATCGTTCAAAATTCTTTCAGCATCACCATTGTTATACAGATTTACGTTTATAAAACGGAAAATTTTCAATAATGCAATATTAATCACCTACTTATCGGTTAGTCGGAATGTTGTACTATCCCGCCCTGACCGATATCCGCCTAAGCGCGAAATCCCTGACATTTCGCTTACTTCCGTAACCCTTGGGCGAGGTTTCATTGCCGG
Source organism: Amphipyra berbera (assembly GCA_910594945.2). NCBI lineage: Eukaryota > Metazoa > Arthropoda > Insecta > Lepidoptera > Noctuidae > Amphipyra > Amphipyra berbera. The sequence goes on along the minus strand of OU343122.1, from coordinate 6,377,460 downwards.
CGTATTTAGGGTCTTAGAAGTAAGCGGAAGCGATCATTATCACATCATTATTGTTGGACATGGCGTTAGAAATTCAAAAAGTCTGAGATGCGGGTTGGGTCCGAACTCAGATAATCTTGCATGGAAGCTACGCGTTCAACCGCTAGGCTATGACTATTTTTGTTGGTGTGTGTACTTTATTGTCTAAAGTGGTGAAATAGCTTTAACTTATACATGCCATAACAATATTTGATACTATGGTATCGACAAACCATCATGATTTTATGTATACTCTAACTTCTTCTTCCTGCCCTTTTCCCACACTAGGTGGGGTCGGCACAACATGTACCTATTTCGTAAGTCCATGTTGTTAGTGGTTTTGGGTTATTGTTTTATGACCGGCCGCCTGCCTGACATCAACCCTCCTTGGGAATACTCGTTGCACCGCCGCGCGGTTGAACCTATGTGCTTGCAGATATTATGCACTGGGTCCAAAAATTATATGCTTGTCAATCTTACTGTCGACAACTAAGCAGACTATGTTCTTCTAGGTGGAGTAGGTATACCTTGAAGTTACTCGACCCACTCATTAAGTTTTGCTAGGGACTTTGGTTCTGACACATCATAAACTAATATAGCTAGGATTTACCCACACCGCACTCACCGATAAAATAATATGTATACTCTAACATTCGACGAATAAGATCCATTTTAGCAAGGAACGGTATAGAAATAAACGTGTTTGCCAGTGGCGTGCATTGCATATAGGCAATTAAGCAGTGCCTTTTTCTTTTTTTTTTTTTCTCTTAGGAAAATCCTCATGGATGTCCCTCGCCCGGGGAAGGCGAGGGGGTCTGCCGGACTCTTACCGGCTAAAAACCAACGGTGTTCCTTCTCCTGACCGTACGGCCGGGGTCGCGGGATTCGCAAAAGCATGCACCGCAACCCCGGCAGGTCCCGGTCCGCCAACCCATGGCGGACCTCTCCTCTGTGGGGCCTTGCCCCACGTCCTCCTAATTAAGCAGTGCCTACCTCATAAGATTTAATTAACTACTCCATCTTTAACTATTACTATAAATAAAATAAGCGTGTATAGGTATGATTTATTTTGGTCAGAATCTTATTGAAATGAGCTTTAGCGTACAATTGAAAGGCGACATCGCTAGTGCCTGCCTACCTAGTCCGAAAACCAATGCATGCCACTGGCTGTTTGCTTGCAGCATGGATTTAACATAATCAATTAAAACAATTAACATAATCAATTAAAACAATGAACATAATCAATTAAAACAATTAACATGATCAATTAAAACAATTAACGGTCAATCAAAATGATCTGAAACTACTTGACTACACACTACTTTCCCCCCACACTAACAAATGTAAAATACTTGTAGTCAATGCATAAACATTTTTCATTTTTTCATTTATTTGAAGAAATGGTTCAAAAAATTCGTGGCTTGTTGGCCACTTTTGTCTAATGATTAACGAAATGGAGTGTACGTGCATAAGTCTAGATTGAATTTAATGAGGTTTGAATGTAAAATATTACTAAGCCTTTGATAGTCAGAAAAACAGAAGCCTTGCTCAAAAACTTGCATGCCAGGATAAAGCCAAAGGAAATTGAACCCTACAGCAAGTACTTAACGTCCTTACACAGCAAATTGCTCTACAAACGCTGTCTCCATCACCCGACCCTCAGCCTTCAAGTTTAACAATTGTATCGCAACCGCCCCACCACGGCGGCGACGCAGCGCGGGCGCAACTCGCCGCACCACGATCACTCTGCGCACGCGCGCTGAGCTTACGCGCGTTCCCTGTGTAATATGCGTCGGTGGTGACAAGTGCCAGTGTTGTGTACGATATAATTTTTTGTACAAAGACCGTGAGTTGTGATAACATTGCTAACATGAGGTCTTTTGGCGCCGCGGCGCTTCTTTCCCTAGCGATAATAACAGGTAAGAAATTCAGGAATTTTCTTTTGGTTAAAAAAGTAATGAATATTACTTTTTTTTAGTTAGGTAAATTAATTCGTCTGTCTCGTTAAAATGTCCAGTCATCATATCGAATAGTGTCGGAAGTTTAGAATGTTTGTGCGCACGGCAATCATGTATATACTTACGTAAAATAATTTGCTAATTAAAATCGTTTTTTTAATTTTGCTAAAATCATTTTATCGTATGGATATTGCTCTGAATATTTATGGTGTCCATAATTTATGACTTGATAATGCTATTTCTGTTTCGAAATTTGTATACATAATACATGCATTATTTACTATTTCGGTCATTATCATATAACTTTCAATGCCAACCAATAAATAAATATTTAAAAAGTTTACATTTCGTAATAGTAAAAAAAATATACTATATTCAAATACTTTCGAAGTCTTCAAAATTAAATATTCATCTATTTGTTTTAATCACTTTCGCTCTCTATAACCAGTTGGGTTGCAAACGCTGTCTATGGAGTTTTCATTGCGCGCGCGTATGGGAAAAAGGGCGGGAAAAAAGTGTGTTGCATTACTTAGACAATGCATTAAACTTTACCTACTATTACTACTTCGTATAAACATTAAATTGCATATGTACCGTATGTCTATAATTAGTATCGTATTTTTTGCATAATCTCAGTTTGGTTTTTTTATCGACGCATGCGCAGGCGCTGTCGTGAACGTAAACCGCGCGTAACTGTCGGTGAAAATTGAGCAGTCGTTTTCCTTTTTGTGATTGTTGCTTGTAAACATATTAGTCAGTTATATTGATAGGTACAAACATTATGTAATGATGATTTGTAGAAATGACGGTTAAAAATGATTACCAGACCATTGACGTCTAGTTATGTTTTTCCTTATAGCTACTTCATTTAATTCTAGCTTAGGTGTTCAGTTCAGAAGTGGATACTGGAATTATTTTGATTATAACTTTTTTGAGACATGTTCATATTTATAATTATTTACTTACTCACGTGAATGTCGACTCGCGACCTCGCCGCGTGTTCAACTTAAGCTGGGTGTGCTGCGACAAAAATCTAACGAGACATGTTTTGTGAATACTTTTACCAATTAAAACACAGTAAAAAGTTAGGCCACGCCCCAATTTTGTTAGAAAATGTTAGGGGCTATTTCTAACAAAAATATAGTTGCAGGAGACCCGGTTATATGATAAATGGCTCCGTTAAAGTCTGAAACTAATCGGGCAGTCCTGACAAAAGGCACGTGAGGAAACCTTAAATAATCTATACTAATATTATAAAGCTGAAGAGTTTGTTTGTTTGTTTGAACGCGCTAATCTCAGGAACTACTGGTTGGAATTGAAAAAATATTTTTGTGTTAGATAGTCCATTTATCGAGGGAGGTTATTAGGCTATGACATCACGCTACGAGCAATAGGAGCGGAGCATAAATGAAAAATGTTGCAAAAACATGAAAAATGTCTACCCGTGCGAAGTCGGGACGGGCTGCTAGTCATAAATATAATATACATAAAAAGTTAAAATATTTTCAGCCTATTTCCTTAATAAGTGACATGTTTTCAATCACGTTCTAAAATACGCAAATATGGTAGCCCATAAACCCACTAATGGTAATATCAATGTCACCCATAAACAATTTAAAATAAATATATTTATCATTCCTCACCTTTTCGTCTAGTCTAGACTGAAGAGGCGTAAAAAGAAATAACAAAGGATTCCGTAATAAAATATAGTGTCATAAACATAAAATTAAGAAAATTTATGATCATCAAAATGATAGAAATGCGAAAAAACTAAGATATGTCAATAAATTCTTTAAAAGGTAAATGACATAAGTGACTCATAAAATCCCGTAATTCTATTCAAATGTCTGTGGGTCAACGTGGTAAATATGTTACAATGTGTTAAAAAACATATAATAGGTAAATTAATAACAGTGTAGGTATACCTAAAGTTTTTCACTACCTATCTAGTGTGAATCCGGTTTTATAATAATAGATAATGTGCATTTCAAATTCCTGATCTTGAAGTCACACCTCGTCTGTAAAAGATCGCGATTTAATATGACATTTTATTAATTTATGATTTAAATTTTAAATCGTTTTATCCTTGTGATGACTGACGCGCGTGCGGCGTTTGTGTGTCTCTTTAAATAACTATTCTTCAAAATACTACACAATATTTGCAAGGATTTTTACTTCGCTAGACCTCTTTTAGCATTGCTAATATTATAACATATCATAAAAAACATTTATTAGAAACTAAGTGTAGGTATTAAGTTGCATATAGGTTATAGAATATAGTTTATAGAAATATAGTTTTGTGGGGAAATTTACCTAGTTTTAAGAAATTTTAAGTGAATAAATCATTAATCCATTCATTCATTCATCACGTCGTCCCCGAAGGGTTCGGCAGAGGTGTTAAGTACACCCTCGTTTCGCCAGTTATGTTTAAGTCCCATATAATAGGGGGCGACCCTATTGCCATTAACCACGCACAAATCCAGACTCCGGGCTGCTACTGAGAAATTACTAACGGAAAAACCCAATTACACTTTGCCTGACCTGGGGATCGAACCCAGGACCCCATAATTATCTATACTAATACTATAAAGAGCAAAGATTTGTATTTTTGTATGTAACGAATAAACTTAAAAACTACGGGACCGATTTCAAAAATTCTTTTACCGTTAGAAAGCTACATTATCACTGAGTAACATAAGCTACGGGCGGAGCCGCGAGGACACAGCTAGTATTATATATTTTTAATAAAACATGAACATTATTTTACTCAGCTTATAAATCGTCAAGAGTTGTCGACGATTCACGACGTCAATAGTTCTATATTCGATGAAAAGACTGGTAACCAACCGATGAATACTTATTAGAAATATGTTGTTATATCATCGTCCATGTAACATATTACAAGTACTAATTTTCCGCCAGTGCATTCGTGAAAAAGAACATCTTTTCATATGCATTTTTGCATAACCATAATTAGCTCATTATTGTCCCACTGCTGGGCACGAGCCTCTTCTCAGAATGAGAAGGTTTAGGCCTTAGTCCACAACTCTGGTCTGCACTATCAAGGACTATTCCGAGCCGTACTCTCAGGTGTGCAGGTTTCCTCACTATGTTTTCCTTCACCGTAAACACAAATGATAATCAAATTCTGATCCGCACATGAATTCAAAAGTTAGATGTGCGGCCCGGGATCTAACTCAAACCCTCCTATATAGAACCGTTAGGCTATCACTGCTTTTCGGGGTTGCGGTGCATGCTTTTGCGAATCCCGCGATCCCGGCCGAACGGTCAGGAGAAGGAACACCGTTGGTTTTTAGCCGGTAAGAGTCCGGCAGACCCCCTTGCCTTCCCCGGGCGAGGCACATCCATGAGGATTTTCCAACGATACAAAAAAAGGTTATCACTACTTTTTACATGCATTAATGGCCTCATTCAAAAGAATGTCAAGACAGCCGTAAACGAAGTCACTATACATTCTTTCTTCACGAAAAATGGTAAATTTGCCGGACTTAGTGCCCCTTTGTTACGCCCGACATGCCACTCAATGTACAGGCACATCCATTTCACAACACAACGCAACACGCAAAAGCCACAGAATAAAAAAATTGATACGGCCACGGACATTTTTCACTAAAACGGACTACAATACGTACAGTTACTTAATACGTGTACGTACATTATTCTCGGTGGGTTTTGTTATGCAAACAATTTTCCAGTTGTTGTATCGAGATCGGTGGCGAGCTCGTGCGGCGGTCCATGGTCACTTTCCCGCGCTGGTCGGCATTGCGTTGCTACTTTCTTGTTATGCGATATGGTGTGGTCAGTTTGATGTTATGGGTGGCCATGTATGTATTAGACGCGTAATGTGCGTGTTGTGTTATGTTATGAATTTTATATGAGGGGAATTAGAGCAAGTGGTTACAAATGGATTAACTTTAATCCAAAATTGAAGGGCCTATATAAAGGCTTCTAAATATGGAAATATGAACAGATGTTAGTGATGATTACATAGGAAAGCAGGGTTGGATCTGAACGAGAAAAATTCCATAACAAATTGGGTGTCTTTAGTAAGCAGTTACGTAATATACCTACTTACGTCTCATTTGGCAAAACATTTTTTAATGTTATTCATTGATCGCAATATTTAATTACCAGCATCGCACCTATTTTCTGTAGTAATAGTCAAATATCTACGGATTAGTAAGTAGTAATCACGATTTTGTCAGAGTTCTTTTACATAATAATTTTATAGGTTCAGCATTAGCCGAAAATATTTCGATTCGGGTTTTTCCGTCATTGTTCGTAACAAATATAAGGTCCAATACAGACTTGGCAAACAGCATCCGAGCTTTATAACCATAAATCCTACAATAGGTGTCCAATAATGTCGGCCAAGGCTACCGACTAGTACCGACTGCAGTTTCACAAACGTGAGCATTAGACATTCGACGCATGTCTGTCTGTCTGTCTCGTCCTAGGCACATATTTAGGAACAAAAGAATCTGGGTCAGTGTTTCCTAAACTGGGGTATACACCTTAGGGAGCGTTGACATGGCCAAGGATGGTGAATGAAAACAATAAGTTTAATTCATCGTGTCTTGATACTTATGCAACAAATAACTTTACTGAGCACCTTGAGTATTTTTTTTGAATATTAAGAGTTTATATTTTTTCTAATTATGTATTATAATATATTCTTTAGTTACCTTCGACACACAATTTTCTTTTTTCTAGCAAATGTTTGAGAAAAATAACTACGGATTAAAAAAAAATAGTTATTTGAAAATCGAAGCATGCAGTATGATGAAATATTCGGATATTAGAAATTGTTTGGAAACACTGACCTAGAAATTTAATGTCGAAATTTTTGGGAATGCACTCTGAATTCTAGATCTAGATTTTAGTACCAGAAATCAGTTATACGGTCTGCATAACAATGTTAGTTAATGACAGTGTAATTGAGAAATAATTCGTGTAAAACACTCTAAAGTGCACAATATAGATTGAAAAAACAACTTGAGTAAAGTTAAGTATACATTTAGTATGAATGAAACGTCAGTACCTACGTCTCGAGCAGACTAGTGATATAATATGTTGCCCGGTTCCTATAACCAAAAACGAATCGTTTTGCTTACCAATGGTATCAATTTCTATTACAAAACTGGGCATACAAATAGACGCGTATGCTTATTTTACCTACCAACATATTGGAAGATATACCGTGTTAAACTATGACCTATATATATACCTATGCCTTGATCTCCGAGTTTGTTTCGGCTTTTCTTATCAGAGCTAGTCAGTTAGGAAATGCCGGGGCCATCTAGTCTTAAAACAAACATTACATTGGTGTCGATTCTGTAGAACATTTTGACAATACTAAACTAGACTAACCGCAACTGTCACTTTCTTTTTCTATTGAAACAGAAAGAGACAAACGCCCTTAGTTTAGTTTAGTCCTGTCAAAGTGCACAAAAGAATTGATACGATTGACTTGTAAAAGTGTCTGTAACAGATTTATTTACAGAAATAAAAATCATTTATTATTTATGGGGTCTTTGCTTTATTATTGGTCAAGATACTAGACTCTTATTTTTAACCGATAACATTCGGTAAATTATAGGCATCGTTCATACTCGTAAGTGTTCCTAGCATAGACAAGGTTAGTTGGAAAGAGGGTGCTAAGCCGCGGGCCACTTAAAGTATCACTGATGACTATTTTAAAGCAAGTGTTAAAATTTCAAAATTCGATATATTTTATTTGTACGCAAAAAGATTTTAATTTTAGTTTAAAAAAAAATCTTATCTGCTATAGTTATGAATTCAGAATATTAAGTTTCTAATCCGTGAACCCAAATATGACCTAAATAGTAAACACAGCTGATCATAACTATGGACAGATAGATTTTAGCATATTTTTTACGAAATCTTTGAAAAGATATTTCTCTTAAACTATCGAGATTTAGGGAAAGTTGTAGAACAAAAGTTATCTCTTCTTATAGGTACTTTATACCCTTTCGGCTTAGTACCCCCTTTCCGACTAACCTTGTACAATTCGTAATTCATAATAGTTTCTATAAAGTATTGAGTAAGTAATTCTTAATTGAGTAAGTATTATTTATGACTATGATAAATAGGAAAGTTTATAATCTGCTGTAAGAGTAGTTATAACATTTTAATTTCGCTTACTTTGTTCAGTTTAATCTAAGCTGTCAGTCATCAGCTGACAGATGACACGACACTGACACAAATCTAGATGGAAGCTCTTGCTTATAAAATACTTGAGTTTAGTGTTATTATAAAGATTATAGCTAGTCAAAAGATTAAACTTGTTACTGAGTGTATGATATGATCTGAAGAGATGTATTGCTGAGGAGTTTGTTGCGCAGGCGCCGTTTCTTTTTTTCACCTTAATACACTAGGTAGCGGTGACGGGCTTTTTTGGGTGCTGTCTATTATTGACGTTCAAAATGATTTTTTTTCCGGCTGCGGCGAAGTCAAAAAAGAAGGGTTATGTGTTTGACTTGTATGTATGTATGTCCGTCCCTATGTTCCCTCATAACTACTAAACGGCTGAACCGATTTTGATGAATGATATATCCTTAGCTTCGTTTTTATTGCACGAGTTGCTCTGGGTATAATAAAATTATGAAAAAAAATCAAAATGGCGGATTTATGGCGGAAAATGTATGTTTTCAAAAAATTTTAATAGTAATTTAAATAAATTACATTTCGATTTTTGAACTGGAAATTAAAAAATAAATCTTTCAATACAGCAATCTATACTTCAGGGGTTAACAACATTCTTGTTAAAAGTTCACACTCGGACAGGGATCGACCACAATATTTCAACGAGCCTGACCTGGCGACCTATTGGTTGTTAGTCAATGTCTTAGCTTTGGTCTATAGTTGCTATTATCTTTCGCGCAAGATATAAAAGATAACTAACTGATATTGATGTCTAGCATGCCCCTTGGTATATTCAGTCTTCAAAAAGGAGGTTACAATTCGAGGCTTTTAAAGCCACCTATAACGCATACGCGTAAATTGAATAAAGGTATAACATAGTAGTTGTAACAAAATCTTGAAAGGTTCAAGGTTATATACGACATATTTTAAAGTCAGTTAATTAAAACAAGAGTAGGCCATTTAAATTATAATCACCTTATAAGTAACGGTAATATATGTGAAATATTTTATTGTCGATAAATAAATAGACTGGTTGCGTAGGAGTTTATTAGGTATAACATTTTTGGGCAAGGATTTTTGTCTTGTCTAATTAATGGTGTCAGAAAAAGGTCAACAACGCAGATTTGTGACCACCGTTAATAGACGGGCAGATTTGGAAAATGGTGCTTTTTGAGAACCACGAGGCTACTAAGAATTCTGTAAAGGAACCTGCTTCATAAACCATTTTGGTCACAGGTGCTACTAGGAAATAAATACATATTATTTGTAATTTCTCAATAGCATTTGTGACCGGTTGATAGCAATAGAATCGCCTCCTAAAACATGGGACTTAAACATAACGGCGAAATGAGGGTGTTAGTATACACCTCTGCCCAACCCTTCAGGGAATACAGGCGTGATGTATGTTATGTTGAATATTTGAAATTGAAAATAGTTTTTTTTTAAATGTCGAAAAATCTCATATGTTCTTGCATATTAGCCCCGTGGCTCTTAGTATGTGAAAACCGGTATATTTAACCGGTATCGCAAAAAAAAACTAAAAAAAAGCTTTAACCCTGGCACTTGATAATAGCTAGATTTTGGGACCCAGTGCATAATATCAGCAAGCACATTGGGTCAACCACGCGACGGGCGCAACGAGTATTCCCAAGGAGGGTTGATGTCAAGCAGGTGGCCGGTCATAAAACAATAAGCCAAAACATCTAACAACATGGATTTATGAAATACATGTTGTGCCGACCCCACTTAGTGTGGGATAAGGGCAGGAAGAAGAAGAAAAAGAAGACTTGATAATAGCTAGATCATAAACCATTACCTTTTCACTCAAATATTTTCTTCTTGTATGTACGAATATAGCGACAAGCTTTACCGATACCAAAATAATAATCCGTGTATATGATTTTAAGTAAGCTAAACTTTTTAATTGACTCGCACTCGCGATTGCTATCATTCTGATTTACACCGTGAAGCATGCCCTTAAATGTTTTATGTATAAATCATTTATTCCGTGTTTAAATCTATTGTTGCAACCAGTTGTAGGGCCGGTAGCCTTTAGTTCATTACTCCATAGTGTCGTAAACCAAGTATTTCGACATCTTAACTTAATTGCTGTAACTTATTTCATTTTATGGAAAGCGGATACGTTAATGTACCATTGAAAATTAATAGTAGTTTAATAGTGTCGATTAAGTGAGAACTGTTAACATAACCTTTAACCAATATGAAGTTTAAACTTGAAAGTTATAAATGGATGAACAGCTATAGAGTGTAAAGTCCGATTAAAACTAATTTTACCGGTGATATGGCTATACACTCGAGACCAACGAATCCGGGTCACCTGTATTCCCACAAGGGTTGGGCAGAGGTGTATAGTAACACCCTCATTTCACCGTTATGTTTAACTTCTATGTGATAGGGGACGAGCCGAGCCTATTGCCATCAACTGGGCACAAATCCAAACTCCGGGCTGCTACTGCTACTAGATAAACAAAAAGTCGGTTAATAATGTTAAAATCTTAAACAATGTTTTCCGAGATATTAAGGTTTATGTTGGTGACCCGGATTCCATGCTCCCGAGTGTAGTTTATCAAAATATCATTATTGCTATTTGTTGTGAGTATTTTATTTACTTTACGTTATCAAGAATAGTTTCTAAACATACATTCACAATTACTTACCTCAAAAAATGCTCTATTTGCAGGAATGCATTTAACATACACACATACATAAATAGAGATTCTTTTAAATGTAAATAGTAACTGCCTCGTTGGTCTAGTAGTGGCATGCGCGACTGCTGATCGTAAGGTCTTGGGTTCGATCCTCAGGTCAAGCAAATTGTTATTGGGTTTTTCCGAGTGAAATTCTACAGTAACAGCCCGGAGTTCGGATTTGTGCCCAGTAGATGGCAATAGGCTCGCCCCTTATTACATGGGACTTAAACATAACGGTGAAATGAGGGTGTGACTATATACCTCTGCCCAATCCTTTGGGGAATAAAGGCGTGATGTTATGTTTGTAACGATGAACAACGTGTGTTGTCAATTTCACATTAGAAATTTTCGTGTTGTAGATAATTCGTCATCACACTTATTTCGACCTTCGCGCTCCGAGACAACTTATTTGCAATGGTGTTAATGAAGTAAACATTCTTCAAGTCGCTGCTACATACTGTGTTTATATTTTGAGTTATATAATATGTTAAAGTTTGCTTAATATGTCTGCGATAACATTTGCATAAGAATCGTGCGATGGGCCGATGTCACGAATTGATAATTGCATTCATTGTTTAGCTATGTCAGATTTATTGCAGATAGTATCCTAAAAGTTAGTTAGATAGTATCTATTGTCATTAAAATGAAGTGCGAAATGTTTATCTAGGACAAGACCGAATTTGCAAAGAGGTTTTTCCCTACTGCTGCAAACGAGTTTGACTCATTTCACATAATATTTTGACTGTCTTTTTTGTGTACTGAAAATGTTTTACTTTTCATTGTTTATTTAATAGTTAAATAAGTATTTCCATTCCAGTTCATTTCAGTCACACAAAGTGCACTAATGTGTCAAGAAAAAAAAACTAAAAATAAAAGATTTTGAGCCCTTAGGAGTTACCGCACCAAAGAAAATAATTGAAACTTTGCCCCCCCTACTTGGATTTCTCCTGTATCGTGCCCAGACCCGGAACAACTATTTGTAAGCCATAAAAATATTTGTTCCTTGCGGGGATCGAAGCGTAGAAATCAATTGCCCAGCCACTGCACCAAACGTACCGTCAATAATTCTGGTAGTTCAATAAATAAATCGTCATCACTTATCCATATTTCCTAGACAACTTGTTTGTTAATTTATGGTTGATTATCTCAACGCTAGTTCAACAGATATTTTATAAAGCATTCGAATCTAAATAACATGTACAAAACCACATCTAAAATACATTTCTAACGCTGTTAGTCTTAGGTGTGTTAATGAGACTGATGATATCATGACACAATCATCCGTCGCGTTGGTTACGAAGATTCATCTGACTGGTCACTTTTTAACACGCGTGTAGGTTTTATTGACACATATTTAACGCCAACCTTGTACGTTCATCATTAATCAAACGAGGTATTGTGTTATTATGTGTTACAGTAATTCTTACGCGTGTATTTATATTTTTTGGTAATCTTAAATGATGATCTATAGAAGGCAAACTGGGTAGGAAGGACGCAGGAGGTGCAGAGCAGGATTTTGTGGAACAATTTGGGAGAAGCCTATATCTAACTCAGAACTAAAGAACTGAGATGATGTTCGCCACTCCAAACGCGGGTCACGGGGCGTGACCGTCTCTATTTAACGGTGGACCCGCGCATGCATTTGGCGTGACGCACGCGGGTCTGCTCGCGCCCGCGTTTAGTGTGTCGAACGCTTTAGATGTATTAATATTAAGTTAATTTTTTTTCCTTTCAATTTATTTGCACTTTTAACAACATATAAATCTACACTATAAATTAAAACTATTATAGTTCAAACATGACTTAGTGACAGTAACTCTGGCTTATTCGTTTCATTAATTGCCTTGTGAAACAAGTAACATATGATAGTTAAGTTGAAGGCGATCATTATCGGTTATATAACTTACGTTGTCCGACGTAAAGTCACGGAATTGCTCTTTTTTATTGTTTCAACGTTCCGCGCACTTTCACGGTCATGAATGGTGCGTGGCGTGGGTGACTTTCTTTTGGTGCGCAAGCGCATTGAACAGGTGTTTTTCACTCGCTCGTTGACCGCGTGATGCAATGTCACCGTCGGTAATTATTTCGGCTAATCACTGCGATGATTTCTTGCATAATCGATTACGTAATAGCAAATCGATTTTGGAACAATAGTGTTGTCTTAGTGATGCGTGAATTATTTTAGTTTTTTGTTGCATCTTTTCTGTTTTTGTGGTATTAAAATTAAAAAAAAAAAAAACCAAATGCAACTGGTTTTAACTAAGTTAGCTAAGAACTTGTTAAAATTAAATTAAATAGAATTATTAATTTAATGTCATATAAATATTCTGAATTATATACTTAATGATTATGTCAAAGGTTAGGACGTAGCATATGCAACTCGTATCTAATGTGTCTAATCATATTCATTAAGAATTCAGCTTTAGAAACTTCAGAATCATTAACAAACAATAAATGTCGAAAGCCTGAGTTTCCTACTTTATCTGATTTTAATTGTATAACAATTTGTATTTGTGTAATGTTAAACTATTACAAATATACAATTATGTTGGATGTAAATAATTCACAATTCAGTGCGGATAAATAGTACAGTCGTCAACAGAAATATTAAAACTATTCATACAATAAAAATAATGAATATCACTGACCATGAGTACAGTTTTTTTTTCGGTTAAAGAAAATAGCAGAAATTATTTTGTATCAGCTATAATTTCCAAGGAATTTATTTAAAAACACGTATTAATATAATAAAAACGAATTTTAAGTGACAAACGATACTATTGTAATAGTGTATGGTATATTTTATAAATTAAGTTTCCGTTTCCTTTCTAATAAAATGTAAAGATTTTATTAATCAATAAATTGCACTAACAACGAAAAGGAAGGAACACTGTTTATGATAAAAATCTATTTCCTGAATAAAGAAAGAAAGCTTATGATTCCGGTTTTTATAGTTCATAAAGAATAATATGGTGACTAGTGACCCTCAGGTTATTCTTTGAAACTGACTTTCCTATGAAACAGTTTTCCGAGTTGACAGTTTGGAGTTAAAGACTGTCGTTATAAGTGGGAACTAGTTATTGGCCTTAATTTCTACTAAAAATTGTAACCAATCTTTGTTATTAGCTGTAAGTTTTCCTAATAAAATAAAATGTCTAATTGTTGTCTTACCTAAACCTACTACGTTGAAAAACTCAGTATAACCTAACAAAACAAATATCCAATCTTTAATCATGTAAAGCAATTTAAAGTTTAAGCGGTAAATAATCTTGTAACAGTTTAGTCTGGACATTAATTTGTTTGACATACAACTAATTTATGTTTTAACTTCTGTTCTCAACAGTACTTGTCAAACAGAGGGCCTTTAAGCGCTAATGGGTCATACAGTCGTACAGAATAATCTGATCATGCGATGTTTGTTCACTCGCTTAGTTACGATCATTGCCGAGACAACGTGCTTCACTTAAGTGGTTATACGCCGATTCAAGGTTCGAGTATTATTAAGATGCAATAGTGTTGTATGTTCCGGCATTTACGTGGTTTTGTGATACGGAAAAAAAAATGTTTTTTTAAAATGTATTTAATGATCTGGCATTTACAGTATTAGATAATAATTTTTCAACAATGTTGCTGATCAAAACGCCTATTACGATTGATGATTATTATTTATGTTTGTTTGTTTAATTAATTTTGTTGCTTGTTAGCAGATTTCATATGTAGGAAGATCTGCGAATTGATCAAATATAATTGCGTAATAGTGTTTTGTATACAAATATATCTAACAATGACTTGATTGACGTCTGAATCATAATTACTAGGATATTGTTTTGTTATTTCTACAATCCAAAAACAACTTGTACTAAAAGATTCATGTTTACAATACACAAAATATTTTTATTCTAACAATACCAGATTCTGTAATTGCCGTCAAGGCTCGATCAATGTCAGGCTAAATCATATTTCATGCGATCAGGTTTGAGCTAAATCATATTTCACGCGATCGGGTTCGAGCGTATCTAATATGCAAAGTCAGTGAGAAATCGCGTTTGCCATACACTCTTGACGTTATGTTGCGGTGAAATGGTCACTTTCGCATTTCTCGAGTTCGTGTATCTTACGTAACGAAGATGTCATCTAATTACTTCATATGTGAAGAATTTTCGACGTCTCGATGGAGTCGTTGAGACTTATAATTTTTTTAAACAAATGTACTGTGCAAATAGGAAAAGGATGTAATGTAGCGCACTTCAGATATTTATTTTTGTATTTAGAAGTATCTACGCAACTTTGTTTTGTTGTAGTATTTTTTGAAGATAAGATATTTTTTGTTCTGTTAATTTGTAGAGGACTGATCGCTGCTTTTAGTTCTAGTATTTTAGTCATTGCAAAATAAGGGTTCTGTTATAACAAATCGGCAATAAAAACAAAAACTTTTTTGCAAACTTATTATTATAATTTTACATTAATTAACAAAAACACCCAGTTCAAGGGCCATCCTAAAAGTAAGGAAATATCTGTAGTCATAAAGCTTTTGGCGCCCATGGGCACGTGGCAACAGTTTTTTTTTATCGTTGGAAAATCCTCATGGATGTCCCTTGCCCGGGGAAGGCGAGGAGGTCTGCCAGACTCTTACCGGCTAAAAACCAACGGTGTTCCTTCTCCTAACCGTTTGGCCGGGGTCGCGAGATTCGCTAAAGCATGCACCGCAACCCCGGCAGGGCACGTGGCAACCCTGGCAACCATAATTTAGTATGCGTTTTCAGTGCAAAAATGTATTTAAGCACAACGGTGAATTCGAAAAGTCAGAGGTGCGGCCTGTGATAGAACTCAAACCTTCCTGCATGTAAGGCAAGCGTTCAACCGCTAGACTATCTCTACTACTCACTGCTACCTCATAGTTAAAATGAAAAATAATTATACTCCCGCGTCGACCTTTCTATTACGACGACACGCTTTATTCTTCAGTTCCCAGCTCATGGAAGTAGTAATATAGTCAAAGTATCAATCAAGATGCTTCTTATGGTACACTTCCTGCATTGTGCAATACTTGCGCAAGTAATTAGTACTGAGTAACGTATGTATACGTACTATTTAATAAAGGAAAGAAAGTGTCGTTCGCTTCTCAGGAAGGAAGCGGGTTACTGCCGTTTTGCAAATATATGTACATATTTGTTGCATACAATTGGTGTAAGTGTAATGTGTATATCAAACGATAATTTTGCATTGAATAGTGACTAGTGGCTACACGGAAATAAGTTTTCTTACATTGAATGGTCTAATAAATGAGTTAAATGTTGTTTAAATCCCATTTATAGAAAAATATTACAAGAACTAAACATGTGTTCTTAACGTGAGGCATTTTAGCGCCCCGAGCGAATTGCGCGGCTATCGTTCGCCGCGCGGTCAAGTAACTCGGGGCGCTAAACTGCCCCACGTTAAGAACACATATTTACTTCTTGTAATTTTTTTTATTGAATGCATAAGTATCCCGTGAATGTTTAATCTATGTCAGTAGTACATCACGAGGTTTGCAGGAATTACATGAATTCGTTTACACCCTGTATATAGCGTTTTTTATTAAGGGCAATGTATTTAGATATTTTCGTATTTATACTACGGATAATGTTGAGACTTGTAAAGAAATAACATTTCTTCTAAACTAATTTTACTAACGAGCGATCACTATTGTTTCAAATAACTCTTGTTAACGCCGTGGGTAGAACATCACAATTCAATTAGTGAACAATGAAATAAGAGATCCGTCAAAATACATCTTTTTTTTTCATAGTGTTTGCAAAATAATTATCCACTGACTAGCTTTTGCCCGCAGTTCCGCTTGCTTTGATTTTTTTTCACCTCCTTTGGGGATGAGTTTTGAAAAATCCTTCCTTAATGGATACCTACGTTATAAAAGGTATCTACTATAACAGTGGTTTAGGCTGTGCGTTGATAGATTAGTCAGTCAGTCAGTTTCTCCTTTTAGATAACTAAAATGGTTGAGCATCCCAGAGCGAGTTCAATTCACGCCATACAAAAATTGACCTTGCACTGATCGGTCAAATTTCTTGTAAGGTCTGAATGTACAGGTGTGATAGTTTCACATTTAATTATTTACGTTATAGAAACTTATAGGGCCATTAACTAAAATTATATTCACTCAGAGTTTCACTGAAACATCGGTTTGTAGTTTTCTATATCTTTACATAGTATAAAACAAAGTCGCTCCCGCTGTCTGTACGCTTAGATCTTTAAAACTAAGAAACGGATTTTGATGCGGTTTTTTTAATAGATAGAGTGATTCAAGAGGAAGGTTTATATGCTCCACATAGTATCTACATTGCATCCTTGCGAAGTCGGGGCGGGTCGCTAGTTTTAATATAAAAATAATACTTACATATGAGTATACGCAATGTTTCGCTAATGGAGATAGAAATTCTAAGTTGCGAATATAATTTTATAAGATAGATGGCCAAATACTCAAACGCTACTCAGTTTTAAGTTGCCGTCAAGTCTCGTGCTGTCACTGTCACTTCACCTTAAAGTGACAGTGACAACACGAAATTAACTCCAGCTTAAAATTGAGTAGCTTTAAGTATTTGGCCAAAACTTATGTAAGTGTATGTACGGTAAACCTTACAATAATTTTGCTAAATCAGCACATTACGCTGCTCACACTAATCAACGCATTTTACATAAAATCAGTACGTCGTATGACCGCAAGCAACATCGTCGCGCGTGCTCCTTCGCTCCTTTATATAAAACAGTTGTAATAGTAACAATATACGTTTTTAACAGATATGTATTATCGATTTATCATTTAGCAACAATCATAGAACTTTCTACATTGTATTTTTATTTAGCAGAGAATTAATGTATTAATATTTTGAGGAAACATTAATTTCTTTAAGACTAGGTACTAGATTTTGTTAACATCAAATAATTTTTAAAGACTTATGGCCAAATACTCAAACACTAATCAATTTTATATTGCCGTTAAGTCTCGTTCTGTCACTGTCACTTTGAGGCGAAGTGATAGTGACAACACGAACTTAACGGCTTATTTTTATAATACAAGACACGTTTTCTATGGAAGATAGATATATAAATAATGGGAAATCTTATAATCTAGTCACACATTTTACCATAATTTATCCAACATTGGAACATATTTTGACTATAAAATATTATTTTAACGGTTTGCGTTTGTGCCATGTTGCCCCTTGGCCTGTTCATACATACTTTAGTTACCCATACCGTCCGGTTTATAAAGAAACACGTTTTCAATATTTTTAACTGCCAATATTATTTATTACTCATTTAAATTGCAAAACAGGCAACGAAACAGGTGTTATTGACTTTGAAATCTACAATAGTAATTTATAATTATTTGTCATTAGTTTAAGTATGATAAAATCGATTAGCTACTTAGAGAGATTTCGTATATTCTATGTCAGTCATAAGCACATATATGAAAACATAATTAGCCCATTTCTGTCTTAAAGCTGGGCACGACTGTCTTTTCAGAATGAGAAGGGTTTAGGCCTTAGTCCACCACGCTGGCCTGGTGCGGGTTGGCAGACTACACACACCATTGAAAACTTTATAGAGCCCTCTCAGGTGTGCAGGTTTCTTCACATTTTTCCTTCACCATTAACGCAATTGATATTCAAATTCTGATCCGCACATGAATTCGAAAAGTCAGAGGTACGGGCCGGGATCGAATTCAGACCCTCCTGCATGGAAGTGTAAGCGTTCAACCGCATGTGCGATAAACACATTTACGGAAAAGAAAAATCATGGACTTCCATCTTTGCATGTCGTACAAACAGCTATCAGAGATGAAAATCGCTTAATTACCTACTATAACTTATGAAACAGCGTCAAAGAAATGTAACTTGCACCAATAAAACTGAACTGTGAAGAAAGAGCTCACTCACAGACGCGCGATTGTATGTGTGTTTACTTGACGCGCGTGTGTGGGTACTATGCGCTTGCGCCGGTGTCGTTGCGTTTTCACTCACCTTGTTGCAAACTGGAAGTGTTGGTGCGATATAATAAGTGTGATTTTTCCAGGGAAATTGTTCGTTTTAATGATTTTTAAACGTGTTAGTTAACAAAGTGAATGTAGATTTACTGGCTGTGTTGATAGAATTTGGTTAGTTGAATACTACTTCTTGACAAAGACTGTGGTTAATGCAAAATGGTCTTTATCATAAAAATAGGTTTCTTTCCCAGGCATTTGTGTGAATCCTCGTAACATATTAAACTTTTTTGTGATGTCAAACATTATAAAACTTCAACAGTATGAAGAATACTAATATTTGCATCTCCAACGACTTCTACAAATCCAAGGTGACGTTTTTGCGTATTTTGTCACAAGATTCTTGCTAATCACCTGATTTATTACAGATTGCAGATACGGTTGTGTCACACTGTTGCAATTATTCAAATATTTATGTTAGTTTTTTTAATTAAATGAAGAGGTTCTTGAGTATTAATGCACCGTTTGATCCAATAAAAATTTGATCTTTCAAAATTTCGTAACTTTCATCACGAATCCAGATCACCCTGAGTTGATCTGGTTATCAAGGATGTATATAGAGTGAAACAGGTAATTAAGGTGCTGTAAATGCGTACTCTATTATGGTACAAGGCTTTCTAGTTGGTCACCGTCTATTGGTAGATAAAATATTATATATATCGTCACCGGAAAGCCTATATATACTACTTATACTACTTAAGCGCCATTATGGCTAAAATGAGATATGTATTATATCGTTGGATTGATTTTTTTTCTGCGTCGATTAGTTGGGATTTTGTAAGATACGCAGAAAAAAATTTCCAATCCAACGATATAATACATAACTCATTTTAGCCAAAATGGCGCTTAAGTAGTATTAGCTTTTCGGTATATATAGCGTCGGGAAATCCTCATAGATAGCCTCCGTCCTGGGGAAAGTGGAGGGTTATGGTCGGTCTTCTACAGAGTCAAACCACCACGGTGTCCTTCTGAGGAAAATATACGGCCGGGATCGCGGGATTCGCTAGTGGTAGTAGTATTATTTATGGTGCCTAATCTCAAGAGTTTCATAATTATTGTAACGAGGGTGTACTAAAAACCTCTGTCGAACCCTTCGGCTAATACAAGGCGTGATGTTATGTATATATGTAACAAGCAAGTTAGAAATATTGCTGGAGAATATTTACAGACTACCTTGTTGGTCATATGGTACTGGATTCGATCGCCAAGTCGGACAGTGTTACTGGCTTTTCCATTAGGAGATTTTCAGTAGCAGCCCAGTTTGGATTTGTGCTCGGTTGATGGCAATAGGCTCGCCCCCTATTAAATGGGACTTAAACATAACGGTAAAATGAGGGTGTTACTATACACCTCTGCCCAACCCTCCGTGGGATACAGGCGAGATGTTATGATGATGTTAATACACACAGTATCCTTCGGAATTCAAATTCGTAGTTCTGCCAAGCAAACACGAATTAAGGGATCTATTAGAGGTTTGAAGCGTTCAGGGAGCGGGAGATTTTAAGGCCTAATCTAGAATCAGGAAACCGCAGTCAAGTGCACAAATCAACGTCTAGTTTTTACTGTTCAAATTCATCGGCCCCCGTACAGGTTTCAAATCAAAGTATACAAGATTAACCCGTACTCTCATTGACAGGTGAACACGTCATGGGCATTTTAATGCGTATATTACGACACACCGCCTTATGGCGATGTCACTTATCACGCCTGTCTCCGGGTATGCTCCAGTGTTTCATGACACCAGGAACGCTGAGAACTACTTTCAAAATACATTGAATATAATTTTAAATAGGTTGTAGGAGTGGCTTTTGCTTCCTCGATTGGGTAGCTTTTTCATATTTGTTGTGTATATAACACCTGCGACCAATTTCAGAATAGGAAGTCGATTTGAAATATAGGTGGTAACAATTTATTTTAGTTGTGTTAGTACCAAATGTTTTGCTTAAAAATACCTTTCTAATGACATATCACTCATAACTATAGAAGGAGTAGACCAAGTTCCAAACATTTCACCCATCCTTCTTATGTTAAAAATGTAGCTTGCTTTGTACAGACGGTAAAGGAGATAAGTGTGCAGGCAACTATAGACATTATATTTTTTTTATTAAAAATCTGGTGCGTGTGCAAAGTGCAGCAATAAAATATTTTTAATAGACTTCCATTTTTACTCGGAGATGCCTTAGCTGACTGACTGAATTGATTAACTTTGGTTTTATTTTTTATTTTCGAAATCCATTCTATAGTTTACATGATTAAAAAAAAGCTGATAACCTTACGAGTATAATGATGTAGTCTAACACAAAAGAACGAGTTTGTACATCAATTACTGAACAGTGCATTGATAGAAAAAGTCAAAGTAGAAAATGTAGTAGTAGTAGTAGAAAAAGTGTTGCTATGTTTCTTGCTGGGTATGTGAATTTTTGTGTCAGTAAACACAGGGTACGTTACAGGAGAAATCAATGTTTTTTTTAATAAATAAATATAAAGTAATTTTTGAACAAATTCTTAGTTTATCAACGGTTGTTTTTTCTACGTGAGTCACGAAGGAATTAATTATTATAATAGCTTATTCGAACAAAGCTCAACTTTAAATTTTGTGTCACATATTACTATAAAATAAATATTAAGCCGTAAATGTCAATGAAGCGTAAAATTAAATTATTGATGAATATTCTTTATTTCAATGTCAAATATATTAAGTTTGCATTATTCAGTTGCTTAATACTTCTTTGTAGTGCAATATTGTATTAAAAACACGTGGTTTGGTGCCAGACTCTCGATCGTCTGTTGTTTTACATTAAAGACGATCACCTCGAAACAGTGAAGGCTTTCAACAATAAAAAAAACTACGTTTATACATAACATCACGCCTTGTATTCCCCGATGGGTTCGGCAGAGGTGTATACACACTCTTTTCGCCAGTTATGTTTAAGTCCCATGTAATAGGGGGCGAGCCTACTGCCATTAACCGGGCACAGATCCAGACTCTGGGCTGCTACTGAGATATTCCTAATGAAAAAACCCAATAACACTTTGCCCGACCTAGGGGTCGAACCCAGGACCCCATGCTTACCAATCAGACAGTCAAAGTTTCGTTTTATACGTCTGTATAAATAAGAGAATTGGATATTATACAAAATGTACTGTTAGAGATCCGGTTTGGTGATCGACCGATCGGGCCATAAGTCATTGAGCGGTTTATAAAAAAATATATTTTTGCTTTCTTTTTACGCGGATTTAGCGTAGCAGTGTCAATAACTCTTATATCATTCATAGTAAGATTGATTTTCCAATGCCAATGAGTTGTAAAAGTTTGAAAATTGTTGAAAGCTTTCCTGAGAGATCGAAAATATTGAGTGTGATATGCATGACGTCACCTACCTATATAAAAATATGCTCTATGTTTTAATTTTGATTTGAACAATGTAAACTAACTAGGCGGTTTGTGCCGCAGTGATAGCCTAGTGGTGTGACCGTCGGACTGCCAAGTCTAGGTCTCGAGTTCGAACCCACGGTACACACCTCTGACTTTTCGGATTCATGTGCGTATTATATAATTATCACTTGCTTAAAAACGGTGAAGGAAAACATCGTCAGGAAGCCGGCATGCCTGAGAGATATTTCTCGACGGCATGTGAAGCCAAGTCAGAGGCCCATGGGCGGCATAAACTCTGACACCAGGTCAGTCACTAACCACACGAAAAGAAGAAGAAGGCGGTTTGTCTACCGCACCTTATATTATTTATTATGTTGATGTGCTCAAAACATTTGCAATGTGTTTCTGCGATGATGCAATTGTTAAGAAAGCTTTATTTATGTATTATACGTCAGCGTAATCACCACTAAAAATACACTAAGATTTCGCCAACGAATTTTTACGAGTTGATTTGTTAGACAACAGTCTATATAGTATACATGTTGACCCGAAACTCAACGTCAAGCTAAGAATAAATGACAGGGGCAGGTTACGACTGTTCAGGGTTGCGGTGCATGCTTTTGCGAATCCCGCGACCCCGGCCGTACGGTCAGGAGAAGGAACACCGTTGGTTTTTAGCCGGTAAGAGTCCGGCAGACCGCCTCGCCTCCCTCGGGCGAGGGACATCTATGAGGATTTTCCAACGAGAAAAAAAAAGGTTACGACTGTTCAGAAAAAAATATTAAAAAATGTTGGCTTAACTAGATTAAGTCCTACTTAATTTCAAATTTTCAACAAACTTAACACTTAACTCTGTCGTGAGAAATCTTCGTTTTTTAAATCTATTAATATGCATAGTAAATAAAGCAACGTTGCAAAAGTGTGCTACTTAATGTATGAGATCATCAATTAGGCCAGTGTTGCGCCTGCGCCGGTAACGCTAACTTGCTTTGTTTCACACTCTCACAGGTTGCGAATCTGTGCAATTAGTTTTCTTCTCACAGAATGTTGGTAACCTCTGCTGCGGTGGCTATGGTTGAGTTTTGATATTACAACAACTGACAGGGGTGGACTTGGACGTCTCCTTATCAGCCAAGGGGTTTTTACCCTCAAGCCAGTTAAACATACTATCTGAAACATAAGAAGAAACAAACATTTTGTTAATATACTACCAATTTCTAAGGCATTCAAAATTGCGATACACTGCTAAAATTAGAAGACCATCTGTCAAAAAATCCAACGTTTATGTCTTTTGTAACAGTTGCTCAATATAATATTTTATATCGATTATAATATACTATTAAGCAAAGTCAACGTTCTATAGTCTGGGAAAATGCTATGTTAAAGAAGAACACTGTTGCAATTCGAAACAATACCTTTGAATGCAACGAAATTACAGAAACAAAGCGCGATCAACGGATCAACATTCACATTTTAGCACCCTTGACCAAATCGTACCATTCACTCACTCCGGCCCTGAAGTCAGGTGTACTCAACCGTTTCCCATAAGAAATGTGGTTGCGGCTCGCAAATTGCCCATCATTTGCGTATGGATTATGTGGAATTAAAGTTAGGTAAGCTAAGCTTCTTTGTTGTTGGGCATTAGCTTGTAGAGTGCTGGATTTTGCGTTGGAGTCTGATTGGCCAATCCTTGGCTTTTAGGACGTAATTGGTTCATAGTAAATGTCCCTGTGAGTGAACTTTAGGATTGAATTACCGTTGTGGATGTATTATGTATTGGGATTGAAATGTTGCTACTAAATCTATCTTGCCCATAGATGGCTACGCATGGAGACACTGATAGGTAGGAAATGTTACCCTCGGACTTGAAAGGCTGATTAACGCGAAAATTTACTAATTAGCCGTCAAATCTCGTGTCAGCTCATGCAATTGGTTGTTAGTATTTTGGTAAAGATAAAGATATATTTATTTGGACACAGCACAAAGAGACACAACAGATAAAAAGTGCGATATAAAGAAATAAAAATAAAGTTTTGGGTATGTGTCTCACGGCTGGACCAAAAAGGTGTCCAGATCAGCTTAATGTCAAGCACTATAGGTACTTGGTCAACCAATCACATCAGTTAACATGACATTTGACAACAGTTTTCTCTAGCTGTCCAATTTATAAACTTTTTTTTTTGTTAACTATTATTACGGTTATAATCGTATTAACGCGAATATCAAGAACCCAAGAGATTGATTGGCTCCGGAACAAACATTCTTGGATATTACCATAATCAGTACAACTTGGCAAACAAATTAGTATCGCAGTATAATGTTATGACTACGTTTAGCAGCTTCTTAAGATACCCAGTCCAAATGTAACTATAGTCCAGCCAGTCAAATTTTGTATAAAAGGTAAACAAACTTTCGATCGTGAAATACTTTAAGTGTTTTTTTAAAAATCCATTAATCATACACATTATAGGAATAACTAAAATACACAATTGAAGAATAAGTGTTAAGATTTTAACAATTGTATACAATTTAAACGGCTGAACTATAGGTGGTTTCGTAGACCACAAAACACACAAACACACACATTTCTTTATATCGGTTCTCATGCAAATTGTAATGTTCAATTACAGAATATTTTTTTTAGTTTTTATGAATTATGATTATATTATTAGAAATATTTATGTTAATATACCTATTCCTTCTCTCTACTTTCTTGTTTGAGACAAAATATATTTTTTTTATTTGTAAGATCTTATGTGACTTATTTCACTTTCTAATAACGACCTTTTGTTTTTGTTACAGGTAAATACTTTACTGATCGTGTAGCCGTGAGAGAAAATCTTATACAAACGTAAAGGTATGAATGGGAAGGAAATTTTGTACACCTACTTTTGTATTGTCACCTTGCCTCGCAGTCATTACGGACCTTGAGGTCCAATTCTCAGATGAGTGAAAGTGCGATGCTTTTTAACTTTTTACAGACCATTTTGACCCTATCAAAGGGGACAGATTTTTTGTATGAAATCTTCATGGATATTATATCGTCCGTTTGGGGAGGGTGGAGGGGTATTTGAGACTTCTACTGACTAAAACCAAACGAACCCGTCCTTAAAACATAAGGAGGGAAGGCTCTAAGATCTCCCTAAGAACGCACCTCAAATCCTACAGTCGTAGCATAACTACCGTAGACAAGGGATTTGTCGATGACGAATAGACAAAAGACATATTGCCATTATGAATATGTCATTTTGTCTACGCTACGCCTGCTGTCGGTTTGTCACGTCTTGAGGAAACAAAGTACCTTCGTCAATTGAATAGGCTAGATTAACGTAACATCACGCCTTGTATTCCCTGAAGGGTTCAGCAGAGGTGTTTTTAGTACACCCTCGTTTCACCAGTTATGATTAAGTCCCATGTAATAAGGTGGCGAGCCTATTGCCATTAACCGGATACAAATCGAAACTCCGGGCTTCTACTTAGAAACTCCTAATGGAAAAATCCAATAATACTTTGCTCAGGCAGGTCGGCCTGGGAATCAAGAACCCAGGACCCCATGCTTAGCACTTGCGGTTGCGACTACTGGACCAACAAGGGTACTATTCAACAAGGGATTATATCTTCAGAAATAAATTCTGATGGCTTAGGAGTCCCTTACGAGAAGTACAGGCACATAAGTTGTTATGTTTACATTATGTGCATTGTTTGTTATGTGTAGTTATTTTTACTTCTGGTTTGGCTTTGCAATGCAATAAAACCTTTAAGTGATGATATTGACGTTAGATACATAAGCACCCTTTAAAGGCACGTGTGGTAACTGGCTAGAGGTTCAGTAGAGGTTAGAGGTCACAACATTGCGCATAATGAACCATGCCTATTGTTTTAAAATGAGCAAACAGATACATTCTTTGATTGATCACCTTTTAAATATCGAGCTTGTAAGCGTTGTCTAGCTGAGGTAAATCAATTTATACGTACAGTCTGATCATTAAAATTTTATATAATAGGTAAACAAACCATTGATTGTGAAATGTTAATTTAGCTTTAAAACATACTATAATCAGCCCATAAATGTTCCACTACAGGGCACGGGCCTCTTAGAATGAAAAGGGTTGAAGCCTTAGTTCACCAATCACGCTGGCGTAGTGCGTGTTGGCGAACTACACACACCGTTGAGAACTTTTTGAAGCTCTCTCAGGAGTGCAGGTTTCCTCACGTTGTTCAGCTTTAAGAATCGTTAAAAAATACACATTTTGAAACGACTGAAGAAAAAGAATTCTTAAAAATTTGTTTGTTTAATGGTTTTAATCAAAATAAATGTTTGTTTACCTTTTAAACAAAATTTAAATGGCTGCACTATAGATACAACAGTAGTAGGTATATTTATAAATTTAAGAATAAAAATAAATTTATTTGTTCAATGTAACCTTATGACTATTACATAATTTAGGTAGGTATTGTCTAATTAGTCGGTTTTTTGGACAGTCGTCCGCAAACTAGGTAGTTGCGTGTATAGGTTTGAGCTACGCGGTGACTGATGCATGCGTGCCGTTAGTTAGGACAGGTCAACTCAAACCTGCTATGGCACTATCCTAAAACGGCCATTCCAGACGTTGCCCTACATTGTTACACTCACATAGTTTTTATACCACAATGGACTTTAAATGAGACCTTGATCTCCGAGTTTGTTTCGGCTTTTCTTCTCAGAGCTAGTTAGGAAACGCCGTCGCCATCTAATCTTAAAAAAACATTACATTGACTTATAAAAGTGTCTGTAACAGATTTATTTACAGAAATAAAAATCATTTATCATTCATGTTACAGATA
Organism: Amphipyra berbera; assembly: GCA_910594945.2. NCBI lineage: Eukaryota > Metazoa > Arthropoda > Insecta > Lepidoptera > Noctuidae > Amphipyra > Amphipyra berbera. Next base: position 6,350,346 of record OU343122.1, on the reverse strand, counting down.
TTTGATTAAATACATGTATATATTTAAAGCATAGTATCATCAAGAAATACTTTCTTTAAAAACGAATGTCGAACGAAGCGTTGGCATTTGATGAGCTCCGTATGTCGCCACCATATCTAACGCTGCATTAGCCAGACAATTTTCTATCAAATCTCGCAACCTCACATACGATCACTTACAAAATATCAATTTATATATAAATAACCTACTAAAATAGTACGTCTTCCTAATTGCATCACTAACATAATAACATAACGTGTTATTAAATGATAATGTAAAAGAAGTATTAACCTTTGAGATGGGAAAATGGTCGGTAGACGGAGGTTTCAAAACGGTGGGTTTATGAGACATTGTGCCGCCTGACCCGTGTGAATGACGTGAGAAAAGCTTGTACAATAACAATTATTTCGTACAATTAATTCGTTTTTATGTTCACGCTATTTTTTCTTTTTGGATGTATAGAATTTCAGGTGGTAAAGACAGCTGAAATAATGGAATTGGAAGTTATATTCAACGATAATCGTAGTGTATTGTCTTTGGTGCTGCGTTTGGTTACTAATCAGCGTGTCGCGGGTTCGATTCCCGCACGAGACAAGTATTTGTTTGGCATACAGATAATTGTTCTGGGTTTGGGTTTGTGAATGTGAATATTTGTGTCTGTAAACGCATCTACGATACAGGAATGATCAATACATCTTTGCTGAAACTTAGACAACATTAAATAATCTTAAAATGTTTAAAACTGCCCCGTTGGTCTAGTGATGGCAAGTGTGACTGCTGATTGTGAGGTCTTGGGTTCGATTCCCAGATCGGGCAAAGTGTTATTGGATTTTTCTCAATAGCAGCCCGGAGTTTGGGTTTGTGCCTGGTTGAGGGCAATAGGCTCGCCCAAAATGAGGGTGTTACTATATATCTCTGTTCAACCCTTCGGGGAGTACAAGCGTGATGTTATGTTATATTAAAATGTTTAATCATTTTTATAATCCTAAATTAGTGTTAAAATGCATTCGCATTTCTCCAAACAAAATCAACTTTCGATCTCGACTTATCTGCATGTTAATTCGTAAGGTCAATGCCACCATGACCGTCACCGGATTGTACGGAATTATCATCTTTATATAAGACCAGCTGGTATCAAATAAATACTGAGTTGTATAGAAAAACTGCCTCGTAGGTCTAATAGTGGCAAGTGCGACTGCTGATCGTGAGGTCCTGGGTTCGATCCCTAGGTCGGGCAGTGTTATTGGGTTTTTTATGTGGAATTCCTCAGTAGCAGCCCGGAGTTTGGATTTGAGCCCAGTTGATGGCAGTAGGCTCGCCCTCTATTAGACGGGACTTAAACAACGGTGAAATGAGGGTGTTACTATACACCTCTGCCTAACCTTTCGGGGAATATAGGTGTGATTTTATGTTGAGTCAAAAAGATAGTTGCGTCTCTATAATTTCAAACCGCGCCTAATATCTAAAATTCTAAAAACTTTTATAGTAGGTGTTCCCATTCATAGTACCTTCAGATCTGTGGTAGTCACATTATTTTGCAACAGATCATTGCTACCTGCGTTGACGCCATGTTGTATGCACATGCATTACCGCCAGTGTACTTAGTTTAGTACTTGCGGTAACAAGTATGAAGAGACGGCGATTAAGCTGAGTCAATAAAAGCCGAATTGATATTCAGCCGCATATAGACTGAAAGCGGGTCCCATCGTAGAAAACGCTTAGCTGAAAATGGAACTTAGTATACTATAAATAAAGCTTGCTTTGGATGAAATCAAAACCTTTCTTATCCTAATCTTTCGGGCTTTTGCAACTGCTTAATAAGCCCATTACTGTACCACTGCTCTTCTAAGAATGAAAACAGTTAATACCTTAGTCTACCATGCTGCCCTGGTGCTCAGGTTTCTTCGCTATGGTTTCCTTTACCGTTAACGCAAGTAAAAATCAAATTCTGGTCCGCACATGAATAGGCTGATAATCAGTTAAGTATCCAGATAGTTGTTGGCAAATTTTAATAGATAGTATAATTGAAATCAAAGTTCAGTTCACTGTTTGATCTTTCTGCATCATTAAGATAAATTGTAAAATTCAAATCAGTCTAATTCGCAAAATATGGCTCATTAAACTAGTGAACATATTTACCATATCTTAAGCTTATAACTTGTATCTCAGATTTCATAACTAACCTATAAGAACTGGTCAACATTACAGTGAATTGAGCTCAAATACATGATCATATTCAAACAGATTATCTGATCCTATCAAAAGTTATCGTAACTTGCGTGTACTTGATATCTTTAATTAAATTTTAGCACATTTGTGTCTAGTTAATTACATCGTTAATTTCCAATACTTGTGAAATCTGTTTGCTATTTAATTCCAATGTTATGTGGAATTAAAAGTGGGTTAATAAGTTTAAAAATCTAATTAATATCATGAAGGCATTTAATTTTGAAAAGGAGGTTTTATTTCTAATTTATACTTCAATTGGATTCTAATACTCTATTTATATACAGGGTGTAAACGAAATCATGTAATTCTTTCAAACCTCGTGATGTACTGCTGACATAGATTAACACTCCACGGGATAATATTAGATGCAATTTAAAAAAAATACTAAAAGTATGAACAAACATGTGTTCTTAACGTGAGGCATTTTAGCGCCCCGAGCTAATTGCGCGGTTATCGCACGGCGCATGGTCATTTAACTTGTGTGTTTAGGTTTTGTAAAAAAACATATTTTAAATCCAAAACTATTCCGTTCAGTATTAATCTATGTCAGCAGTACATCACGAGGTTTGAAAGAATTACATGATTTCGTTTACACCCTGTATGTTTGGTTGCTGTGCCGATATAGCCTACCGGTTGAATGTTTGCCTTCCATGTAGGAGGGTCTGAGTTCGATCCCGGCCCGTACCTCTGACTTTTCGATTTCATGTGCGGATCAGAATTTAATTATCACTTGCGTTAACGGTGAAAAAAAAACATCGTGAGGCATCTGCATACCTGAAAGGGCTCCATAAAGTTCTCGATGGTGTGTGTAGTCTGCCAACCGGCACCAGGCCAGCGTGGTGGAGCAAGGCCTAAACCCTTCTCATTCTGAGTAGAGGCCCGGGCCCAGCAGTGGGACAGTAATGGGCCAGTTATGTTTAAGTTATTTTTTTATTGAAGGCGATATCATGACTCACAACATTAAAGGATTAAAAAGAAAGCGTATCTATTTAAAAACAATGAGAACATAACTGCTATAAATAACTAGAAGCAGAACCATGTATCGTTTTAAATTCAACTCACATATTAAGGAAAAGAGATTTTTACTATGCAATACTACGTATACATGTCCAATTCAATTAGAATTCAGTTCAACGGCAACTGTTATGAAACCCGTCTGAGTCATACGAGCCACTCGTCTTCTACACAAACATATAATCACACTTGACATTCACTTACATTTGACTTGATTAGCGCAGCGACTAAGAAATTGTTTTTCTGTATAAATGGTGTAAAAAGACCCTTAACGAAGCCGAAAGGCACTTATTCTCCACGTCATTGCGATAATTTTTTTGTTCTAGACTATGCCTGGGAACCTTCTAGTTACGGAGATATTGGAGGTCAAAGTTCCAACTTTTTCACAACTTTTTTTAAAAATACTAGTTTTGAAGGTTGCAAATGTACTTGAAATACCTCCATTACCCGTTTACTACTCATTGCATCTATCAGCTCAGTGTTTTGAGTGCATTACAATTAGCTTTACAGGAAAACGGAATTTTACACCCAAAAAAAAAGTCGTTTCCCAGCGACATTTTTTGTGTAGGGTTACTTAGTTTGATGTACTGAATGCATGGTTAACGGCTTGGTGAAGGGTCTTTTTACACCTTGTATATGTATGTATAATATTTGTATCTTTTTCTTCTCTCGTATCGATACGAGCTGGTGAAAAGATTGGTCAGTTAGCAAGGTTGGTCGCAAGACTGACTGCCCAGAGTACACCGGTTGTACTTAAGTATACTCAGTCGTGGAAGCCCTTTTTATGCACCTTCATTTCCCATTTTCATGAATTTGGATGGTCTACAAATAGTTGTTCCGGGTAGGTAGTTGTGCATGTCAGATTTATGTCTTTACACGCACTTACTAAAGGTACAGGACAAACGCTAGTGTTGGGCCACTTAAAAAAAAAGCAATTAGGATTCATTCAAACCAGCCAGTGTTACGCAATTAGTCTGATTCATACGAGCAATTCGTCTTCTACTTACACATACACTCATTCAAGGATGCGCATAGTAGCATTGAGTGTTGCGCAACAGTTGCGACACACTTTGAATACGTAATATAATTGCGAGTGAAAATTGGTGCGCAATGACACATTAACACGTATTTGTTGATACATACATACATAAACTCACGCCTTTTTCCCATGGGGGTAGGCAGAAACTATAGAAAGCCACATGCTACGATCCTAACATACTCCTTTTGCTACATCCACATTCATACATCTTGTCATACTCGCCCGCCGGTTGAGAGTACTACGCACCTGTCCTTTGTAAAAACCTCACCTATAACATCGATGTATGTTGATACATCTTTTTTATGTTTAATTTATTGGCAATGTGAAGTGTAAACATTCTTCGCGTAATTATAAGTACCGGGACGACCGAGCTTCGCGCGGTTTTCTTTTTTTGTAAATCGTCGTTTTCTAAAAATGTAACCTAGCTAGATCGATTTATCGCCCCCGAAACCCCCTGCATACTAAATTTCATGAAAATCGTTGGAGCCGTTTCCGAGATTCAGATTATATATATACAAGAATTGCTCGTTTAAAGGTATTAGATAGATAGATAGATAGATGAAAATCGTTGGAGCCGTTTCCGAGATTCAGATTATATATATACAAGAATTGGTCGTTTAAAGGTATTAGATAATAAACTCACTGTGCACGCGACTTCGGAAGCAAAATATCTCGTTCTATATTTTTCTAGACACAAAATAAACATCACGTAACAACAGGTAGGTAACTAAGTACTTATAAAATTTACATCAGTACCCACAAGAAGCATCAATCACAGATCTAAAACGACGTAACAGTCACACACACGTACACACACACACACACCGTACGGTATTGTTTCCTTTCCGACATCCCTCGTGACAAATTATTCCGCACAAAAACGTTATAAGTAAGTGAGGTAACTTCCGAACTGTGAGAAAATTTGTATCCGGTGCTTCTACACAATAGCCGAGAACAATAGACACCCAACTTAAATTGTATGGTAGTTAGGTACTTTTTAATTAATAATTATTATGTGTACGGAAAACGTGTATTGTGATGTGTGTATTAAAAATCTGTAAAGAGCCTTGGTATTAAGGTTAGTAAAAAATAAATACCAAGGAATTTGATTGTCTATCAATTTGATTTATAAAGGTTGTCTGTGGTTTTATGACTTGAAGTACTCTTGATGGTAAATTTATAATCTATACTAATATTATAAAGCTGAAGAGTTTGTTTGATTGATTGAACGCCCTAATCTCAGGAACTACTGGTTGGAATTGAAAAAATATTTTTGTGTTGGATAGTCCATTTATCGAGGAAGGTTATAGGCTATATAATATCACGCTACGACCAAAAGGAGCGGAGCATAAATGAAAAATGTTGCAAAAACGGGAAAAATGTCCACCCGTGCGAAGCCGGGACGGGCCGCTGGTAGATAATAGTTATGTATTTTGTTTTGTTATTTATTTTATTTTTTATTTTATTTTACTATAGCAGTGATAGCCTAGTGGTATGACCGTCGGTCTGCAAAGTCATAGATCTCGAGTTAGAACCCAAGGTAGAACCTCTGATTTTTCGGATTCATGTGCGTATTGTTTAATCATCACTTGCTTAAAAATGGCGAAGGAAAACATCGTGAGGAAACCAGTATGCCTGAGAGATATTTCTCGACGGCATGTGAAGCGAAATCAGAGGCCCATGGGCGGTATAAACTCTGTCACCAGGTTACCACACGAAAAGAAGAACACATGGGTTTCGTAAAACCCAAGTACGGGTCGTATTTTACGACCAAACGCTAATATAACGTACACGTAACAAGCTTAACGCGCCAAATACTTGTATCTCAGATAATTAATATGAAGAAAATACCCGTTCCGGATGCTTGCCATACTAAACTGTCGCTACTGGGATTAAGTTAATCCGATATAACTAGCGTCAAACACATCACTAGGAACCGCTGTAGCGTGACCACTCCGTCATCCATATTCATCAATGTCTATAACAGGAAGATATACTACAATGAAAATTGATGAAGACATAATTGACGTACAGTCGGGGAATGAAAATGTTATACACCTTAAGGTCTATTTTTGATTGCAGAGTGCAAGAAACAAAGACATTATATGACACTACTACGTCATATGGAGGCAAAAGGCGATTTCGATCTTCGCCACCAACTAATTAAACATAATTTTCCATGCATCGGTCTGTTCCGTTCAACAGTTTGAGAAGGTTATATTATGTGCCCGCGATGTGGGAAAGAAATGAATTTGAAAACTGACGAACCGTTTCATTCCCCTACTGTACAACACGTAAATGCTTTTGTTCCTGTTGATAAGTATTTTGTGAAACAACGAATCGACATCGATAACAACAACGTCATTCATAGTGTTGTTCGACCTTATCGAGTGTGATACCCGAAATCTGTAGATCTAGGTAAATGTAACGTTAATGTGAGTGAAATTTGGCTTGGAAATATTCGTTGCGCACATACTACTTAATTAAATTGAAAACTTTATTCATTATTATGTATGATACAAATTGTGCATGTCGCAAATAAATAAACCAAAATGTTATAGGACAGTTGTCGAATATCAATTTAATATTTTATAAAATTTATTTTTCGAGTATTATTAAATATTTTGATTTCTTATTATAAATCGCCATTTATTTCTATTGTAAACGATGTCAAATAGTAGTGTGTAGTGTCGAGTACGAGAAGTTTCAAGTTTTCAAGACAAGCTCAATTTTGGGACCCAGTATTATTAGCAAGCACATTGGGTCACCCGCGCGACAGCGCAACGAGTATTGCCAAGGAGGGTTGATGTCAGGCAGGCGGCTGGCCATAAAACAACAAGCCAAACCTCTAATAACATGTATTTATGAAATACATGTTGTGCCGACCCCACCTAGTGTGGGATAAGGGCAGGAAGAAGAAGAAGTTAGAGGACAGTTGTATTTTCGATTCAAAATTCGCTTACATTAGCAATACGTTTACGATACTATACGTCAAACGTTCGTGCTAGGCCTAGGTTTTGGTTTTCCTAAGACCTTATTTCTCGTTTCTTTTACATCAATACTAAAGATTCGATGCTTATAATTATAAAGTTCTTTTTTAACAGCCGTATAAGTACATTTAACTTACACCGGAAATCAACGTGTGCAATAAAATAAAATCTGTGTAATACAAACATTCGTATTCAATAAGGAAATGAGATTAAATATCTTTTTATATCATGAATTCTCCAATAAAATCGCACATGTATAAAAGATTAGTAATTAAACATCATAATTACAATCACAGATTTCGAACTTAATAAAATATCAAATTTAGATGATATTCGTGACTTTATCAACTATATAAAATGCTAATCAGTCGGATATATTTTGATCAACAAATCAAGAATGATGTAAGATAGCTGTAAGTGATATAAATGAGTCGGGTTGCTATATTTAGTAACTCGTTTCGTTTTCTGCACACTCGAGCACTTTACTTATTCATTTATTGGGAAACCGAGACCATTTGAGTTGGTTTAAAAACCAGGTACAGATTTTCACATGACCAGGCTCGTGGTTAATTACCAACCACACGGATCATACAATTTGCGAGGTTAAGCTGCGCTTGCCGCAGTCAGTCCGTGGATACCCATCCGCCCACCGTGCCTCGGAGAGCACGTTAAACTAATGGTCACGGGTGTCATACGAATACCTATCATAATTGTTACGTCAGAAGCCCGAAAGTCTGACAACCGGTCTAACTTTAGGATATCGGCATTGCCCAGTAACTGGGTGGCGGAGGTCTGGTGGCAGTCATTCCGTGTAAAATACTGGTATTCACCCGCATGTGGTTACACTGGAAGCTGATCCCGGAAAAGGCTAGGAAGAATGTTTTCCATCAAACTGTACAAAAATGATGCGTATTGTCATTTAACTTAATACAAATAAAAACAAGTGATGAAAATCTTAAATTAACTGACAATGGAGACGCTTTACTAACATAGAACATTGTTTTCCAAATACATTGTTACTTTGTTGCAAGTTAAAAAAAAAACACGCATGGTGAAAAACACCAACCTCATTTCAGTATATTCATTATAAAAACTATAATTGCACACTTATACACTTCATTACATATCTAGTTGACGCCTTAAACCTCGTTTATCAATTGACGAAGCCATTTATGTAACGTCAGTTTACAAAACAGCGGTTTTGCAAAAGTTAACGCGTGTCTTGAAGTAAAGCTTGCCTAATGAGACATTTATCAAGTTGTGACATCAGCTGTGGGCAATAAATAATTATGCATAGTGCCACCCACCTAATTGTCAAAGTAAAGGCCTCCAAAATACAGCTTAATAATATAATGCTGGACAAGATTGTTAGTTACTGCATAATGGTATCCTAAATATTGTGCAGACCCTGGGAATTTCAACCTAGTTGGCCTCGATTCTGTTTAGCGCCGACTAAACTAAACTAAATGTATTGCTATTCTTTACTTGCAGGTAAAATAAAGAAAGAGATGGAAGAGTATAAGAGCTTTCAAATTACGTTGAACTAAAATTCCAAACAGATTTAGAAGACACTTTAGAATATGCCGCCTAAAAACATAGTGGTGTTTAACATGTAAACTAGTTTGGCGGCTCTAAAAAGGTTCCGTCTCTTTCTTGTTACGCTTGTTAATAAAAGATAGCAATATTTTTTAGTTATGTTTAGCTAGCGCTACAGAATTGGCGCCACTGTGTTCATATCATCAGAAGTTTTTGCTACATCCATTCCTTATTCTAGATGACATTAAGATTCCTTGGTTGAATAGTAATTTGTAGTTTAATTATTTCTTATTTAATACGTAGAACTTAGTCCTTTACATTATCATTAGGTATGCATAATTAAATTTGTGTATTATGAAATACACAATCAGACACATATTAGGGAACAAGTATTAATTATCTTACGTCTAATTTGATTTTATAGTATCTGCTAGATTATAAGGTGCGCGTCTCTAAGTTAAGGCTTAAAGGTCAACCGGCCCACGAGACTGGCAGTCATCGGTCATCGCCTTTTATATAGGTACTCTACTAAACTAAGTATACCGGCTTTGCATAGTTTACTAACAATGTAACAGCGTATAACGCCTTTTGCGCATCACCGCTGTGCGGCGCGGAACGCGAAATAGCGAACCAAGAGCGGGATCTTATCTAAATAAAACCGGCGGCGATAAAGCGACGCCACGCCGCGTAGATTCGCGAGTATTACGCCTTTATCACACCACCGCACCGCCGCGAAACCGCAGTACAGTCCGCCATTATGTTTCGGTGCCGCGTTTGTTTTGCACGTATCTGTGGCATTCGACAAGTTTATAAGGCGAAACTTCTATTTTTTTGTATAATAGATGTTGATTTATTTTTTAAAGTTAATGACCATAATAATATTTCTTCCTCCTCTGACTCCGAAAGCGACGACATCTTGTTCCGATTGTTATAATTCATCTGACTCGCATAATGTTCCGCTACTTGAATCGCGACATAATGTAGTAATGTTTGGTAGCGGAATTCGTTTAGCGGTTTCGCATCATTATTTTCGCGCCGGAGTTCTGATAACGCCCTTAATTAGCGATACGACAGCGAAACTATACAGATATGACCACGAAGTTGGACAAAGATAATTTACGCAAAATACTTGCATACATTACGACAGATTTCTTGTGATTCCTTTACCGCCATGATATCGCGGTTCGCGACGATGGTGTGCTAACAGAGTAACGTTTACTATCGAGTGTAGGTTTGAATCAAAACGGTCACAATAACAGGCGGTTAGGTGGTTTCATTCATAACCGGTAGGCCTACTCTCGTTTAAATAGCCTGTTTTGGGTTGAACTACATTCTTGTTATGATATAAGAGATGTAATCATATGATGAAATTTATGACTAGCTTCTTGAGATTTGTATCTCTCTTGGAACTCACGGCTTATCTTCCGTGCGGAAGAAATCCGGTCCTTTAGAAGGCTTGTGGGGGACAAGGTTCAACGCGCATAGGCCACTTTGAGAACTTTATTGGAATGGGGCACCAGCGGGGGCCAGTCCAAGGCTGCACTATTGGAGTACAGTCATAGGCTGTCTCGGGTGGGTGTAAGATTATTGTAAAATATGGTAATTAAATTATTGGGTCTATGGACGAGGTCTGAAGTGGACTGGTTAACATTTATTGCCGGAAGAAAACAGTGTCTGCCTTTTAACTTAATTTAAATTGAAGACAACATTGAGATTATTATTAGGACAAGCAGGTAACTTTGGTACAGACGGATGATACTGAATTAATCAAAATTTATGGTCAATAGGAAATACAACAAAACGAAAGCAGATGGCAGCACCACCGGGAGACCTCGTCACAACCAATCAGAAAAAGTTAAATCGTCATCATCAAAAATGTCATACACATTTTAACCAATGAAATTGCTTAGAGCTTGCGGTGGTGGCGCCATTAGTTCCTCAGTTGTACGTCCTATTGCAAGCTATGTTTACTTACCAAACAAGATAAGATTGATTCCTCCATACATATTTTTTTCAGATATCTGGTCAGTTTATGAATTCCGAGTAATAATAAATGTATAGACTTTAGTTGGAATTTTAACCTGTTCTTGATTTAGACGTCTTTTATGTGTCTATGACTAATACTGTCACCGTGACCTCTGCTATTTTGCTGAACAGTTTTATTGAATCCGTGAATTGGACGCGCCTTACCAAACGCCTAACTACTCACATTACAAAGCCTAAGGCATGCTACATACTAAACACACACACGCACACACCATTTTTTTGACATTTATCATTACACTACACACTTCTATTTTTAGTATATTTTCCTTCGGTAATGTTACTCGTAACATATTTGAGGGACATATGCGAAGTGTCTTGTTTAAAATCAATCAATGGAGTAGGTATCTGGGGAACTTATGATGCCACCATGTTGGTACCAAACCAATTTCAAACTTTGAAATTAAATTGACATTAACTATAGAAAATATCAATTTTACTCTTTCTGATTGGTTGCGATGAGTACTTACGGCGGTGCTGTCATCTGTTTTCGTTTTAAGTATGCTTTCCCATTGCAGTCAATAGAAAGTTTTTCTAATTTTGTGCCCTAACTCAGTTCTCCATTATTTGCATCCAGACTACCCTCTGCTGCCTTCTCTTTTCCTTCCTTCTTCTTCTACCTTCTTTTCTCTTCGCCAAACCTAATATCTCTTACTAGCTCTGCAAGCTATGACAGTGAATAGGGTTTCGCCGAATGATCTCTTATTTCGGCTTTCATATTAAGATATCAGATTTCTAAATGCCGTTTACGCAAAATATGTTCTCTACTAAAGTTTCGCGGTGGAATGGACCTTACAAAACGTTACTACAGTTTACGGTCTCTATACCTGTGTTGCAAACAAATTACTGGTAACAACAGTAAATAGTGCCGTGAAAATCACTCAAATGTCGCGTCTTAAGGTCACGTAGATAGTTTGGTTTGCACTTTGCGTACATACTCTGAGAATATTTACGTCGGAAATATCGTAATCTGGTAGTATAACCGATCAGAGGCCCTGTTGTACGTTTTGTTTTAAATCAAGTGATTAATTCTTGTAGATGCGTTAGCTGCCTACAAAATTGGGTCTAGAAAAGCAGAAAGTCTGTAGGTAAGATGAAAAAATGACGCCATTATATTAGGTATAGTCTGACCGTAACCAGTTAAATTTACAGGTAAACAATCGCTTGGTGATTTATTAAGAAAATAGTTCTTACAAATAGTCGAGTTTTAACAAAAAAAAACAATCATTGAATACGATAGGTAAAGAACATTGATTTGATTTAAACAATACCTTAATTTTTTACATTAGTTTTAGATAAAAATACTCAAAAATATTGTTTTCCTTTTTTCCAAATTAGTTCGGCCACTACTTTAGCTGGGTCCGATGTTAGAGATCTGAAATAAGGGCCTATTAGATTGAGTTGTGCCGATTTCACCAATGTCGGATAACTTTAATCGAGGAATAAATTTGACGTTTTGACAGCTTTCGCATAGAAATTCTGTCAAAACGTCTGTCTTATTCCTTGGATAAACGCTATCCGATGTTGGTGAAATCGAGCCTGAGTATTCAAAGCTTATTCCAAGATTAGCATGTCATCTAAGTTATCGAAATACACTAAAATGTACACAAAGGTCGTATTGTTAATTTGTTCGGTACACAGTGCTAAGTTACAAGGCAGCTGTCAATTTGTATTTAAAAACGGTCAGAATATTGTCGTGTCTGTAATAGTTTAAAGGTTTTTGTGTTAAGGTTGGACAGTTAATTGTTTGGTTTTGATTACTTTGTTAAGCGTTTGGCAAAAGATCGGTTAACGATGCCTGACGCTTGTTTACCCATAATAGATAAATATTAACTGAAATGTTAACTAAATATAGGTGTACGTGTCTCTTTTATTACTATATATGGTCTAAGCAAAACCCAGATTTTAAAATAGCTCTGTTACTTTTTGTTATCTCATGTTAGAAAGTGATGGGTAGATTTTTTAATTTTGGTTTACCAATACGTTTTCTTTTTGAGCTTTGTTTTAATTTACTTTTGATTTGCAGTTAGCAAAAAAAGAATTCGCATTGTGATAATGAATTAAAAAAAAAAACTGGCAGAGGTGTTTAATAACAGAAGATTTCATGCAAATATTTTATAATCAATCTTGATAAATAAAAAAAATCACATACTTTTTTATTAACAATCGATGAATATTTTATCGAAATTCCTCTTTTATATTTATTTTACACTTTTAACATAATAAAATGCACGAACAAGAACTGGTTTTCGTAATTAAAACACCAAAAGGTATAATAAATCTTTGATAATAAGTATGTTACAATCGACAAGAGTAAAGATGACATCAAGACTTAGTCATTAGGTACAACAAAATGCAATAAGGATTTAACCTTATAACCTTTACAAATTATTAAAGATTGGCTAAATTCTTACGTCAGTTCATAAAATTATGACATTTTTTAGAATGGCGGATCCCGCCATCCTGTTGAGGTCGTTGCCTTTGCCAAAAGGGTCAATTCATGAAAAAAAAGGATTATGTTGGTTTTTGGTACAAGAATGTTGCCAGAGACAAAAACAAATGCTGGTTTAAAACGCTACTTAGAATCGAGTTTAATTTTCGTTTATTTTACATTTTACTAAAATGTATTTGGCCACTTATATTTTATTTTGCAAAAATAAGACAGTTTATCTTTGCAATTATGGAGGTTGGGTTTTATTTTGGAATTGAGTCGATGAATTTTTGCTGTTTTTGGTTTTCAATTTAAACACGAATATTATTAAAATATTTTGATAAAGATCAAAAAGGTTAATTCATTCTGACTTATGATCTAAGGCTGCGTTAATTATTAATGTACACATTACATTGTATGCACAATACTGCGGTAACTTAAAAACATGTTTTCAGATCTAGGTTGATGGCAATAGGCTCGCCCTCTACTACATGGGACTTAAACATAACGGCGAAATGAGGGTGTTACTATACACCTCTGTCCAACCCTTCGGGGAATACAGGCGTGATGATATGGAACCAACTTCATATTCTATTTACAGTGCATACTTATATACTCACGGCTACAATTCTCGAAGAGGTAAGCAGAGGTGTTCTCCTACACTATAATTATCTCTGTATATTTCGCCTCTTGTATTAAGCCCCTTATAATAGAAGGCGAGCCTATTGTCATTTTCCGGGCAATTTTCAAAGTTACAATGTACATTGGGCTATGGGAAAACCAAAAAAAGTATCATTCCAAACATAATTTTGTTACGAATAAAAAAAGCAGTCATCGATAATCGATTTCGAGAATTCACACGGAATGTGTAGCTTAAAATATTGACTGCATTCAGTAAAAACCCATTTGCATTTCATAAGATTTATTTAACTAACGTAAACTAACTAACGTATATTTTACCTTTCAGAATTTAGTGTCTGATACCTTAATCCTGTTTCAAATGAGAGGACCAGGTGAATGGCCTTATACTTACCTGCGACTTCAAATTGTTACGTCAAAGAGTTCCAAGTATGCAATAAAAGTAAATGACATTAAAATTAATTTGTCGTTTGGTCTTTGGCTAATAGTCTACTCTTATTTTTACGTTGGTATAGTAAAAGAAAAACAGGAGGTTCGGTCTGTTTGATAAACAGAAGCTCAATTTAGAAAATGTGTCAATTTCCAGTCACTTAATTCGATCCGTTCCGGTCAATTCTGAAATGTCAACGTATATTGTAGCATAGATTAACCAATAGTACTACTGCAGTGCCGAGTGGTGTGACCGTTAGACTGCCAAGTCATAGGTCTCGAGTTCGAACCTAAGGCCTCCGACTTTTCGAATTCATGTGCGTATTGTGTAATTATCACTAGCTTAAAAACGATGAAGGAAAACATCTTGAGGAAACCGGCATGCCTGAGAGATATTTCTCGACGGCAGCGGCATGTGAAGCCAAGTCAGAGGCCTATGGGCGGCATAAACTCTGACGCCAGGTTAGTCATTAACCACACGAAAAGAAGAAGAAGAATAGTACTACTGCAGAAACCCTCGAACTAATGCGTCAAATACCGACAGAATACAGATCTGCGACAAGCCTTAACTTCACGACTCGTCTCCGATAGAACGTATCGTCGACACGACCTAAGTCGATGGAGCTCCGTCAAGCGGGACTCAGCTATTCCTAAGTGGAAAGGTCGCAAGAAAAACCTTCGAAGTCTATACAAACCAAATCAGGGTGCTCCAAGTCCCGAGCTCGAAATGCTCGTTAATCTATGTCAGCAGTACATCACGAGGTTTGAAGGAATTACATGATTTCGTTTACATCATGTATAGTAATAACTTCTTGCAGCAATTTTAACAGCGTATTTATAAATGCACCATTCGTCCAAGATCATTAGTAGCGTTCTCAGTGAAGGTCCAGACAGCAGAGGACGTCTAGGCACTGTATCTATGTATAAATTAATTACCATTTATATTGACCTGCAGCCTACTTGTATATCTTCAATGGCAATAGAATCGGATTCGATTGACATTTGAGGCTTTGAAAAAGGTCAAATGTAATTATATTTGACATAATTATGGCTAGAGGCGAAAGGAAGTAAAATGTATCAGAATGTCTATAGCTCTATTAAGGTTCTACCTGTTGTTAGTAAACACGTGAAGCTGGTGACTCCAGAAACCATTTTAAAAATGATTCTGTAACTTTCTTTTCCAAATTCTATAGCACCTGTTATAATTTTAAAATTACTTGCGTTAACGGTGAAGGGAAAACATCTTGAGGCACACCTGAGAGGGCTTCAAATAGTTCTCAGTGACGTGTAAAGTCCGCCAGGCCATCATGGTGGACTAAGGCTTTTTCTGAGAAGAGGTCCGTGCCCAGCAGTGAGACAGTAATGGGCAGATTCTTCTTCTTCTTCCTGCCCTTATCCCACACTAGGTGGGGTCGGCACAACATGTATTTAAGAAATCCATGTTGTTAGAGGTTTTGGCTTATTGTTTTATGACCGGCCTCCTGCCTAACATCAACCCTCCATGGGAATACTCGTTGCGCCGTCGCCGTCGTGCGGGTGACCCAATGTGCTGTAGCATATGGCAAGCACACATAGCCACAATAATTTCATTAGAAAAATATTGATGTCCAACACCATGCTAAAATAAGTTTATGAAACATAACATCACGCCTTATATTCCCCGAAGTATTCGGCAGAGGTGTTTTTAGTACACCATCGTTTCGCCAGTTATGTTTAAGTTCCATGTAACAGGGGGCGAGCCTATTGCCATTAACCGGACACAAATCCAGACTCCGGGCTGCTACTGAGAAATTTCTTATGGAAAAACCCAATAACACTGCCCGACCTGGGGATCGAACCCAGGACCTCATGCTCAGCAGTCGCGCTTACGACCACTAGACAAACAAGGCAGTCCTATTAAAAATAATAAATAAGTTTATGGTCCTATTCAAAATGGCGACAGAGCAATCATAGACACCAAATAATGCTGTTGACCGATTGACCGACCGCCATCGAAGTGGGGATGTATTTTTGCCAAACACATTTTCGCAATTACGTCACACAATAACTCTACATCGACATAGTTTATTTGGAACAACCGAATCCAGGTTAATAACTCCACCGCAGGGCATTTCCACAGCACTTAAAGAATATGTTAATTATCAATCACGCAGTCGGAACTCTGTTGTTAAAACTATTGTTACATAAAGTCACTTCCGCCAAAACTGGCCACTATTTGCGAAACAATAATAAAAACAACGAAAGAATAAAAAAAGAGATTCGTCCGTAGTGTAAATGAACTCATAATGGTGTCTAGTTTTGGGTGAACTCGTTATGAAATAAAAAAACTTTATGCGCCGGCGCCGCTAGGTGTATCTTTTACTATTTTTAGATGATCAGCTGATTTGAAGTCACTTGATTCTATGATCTACTTTTCATGATAGTGTTCATGAATTTGTTGGTGTTTTGTTCATGAACATGTGTAATATTTTTCATCTTTTTTATTGATAACCTATCTGGAAGGCAATAAGCCTTATAGGTACGCTCAAACTAAGGCGTCCAATCTGCGTTCACTGTGGTGGCTGTGACGGCGATCAATTACTGCAATAGTACTTGTATTGACGTCTTTAAATCAGACAGGACGTGTTTGGTCAATAAAAGAACAATTGCAGTAACTGATCGCCACCGCGGCCACCAGCGCATCGTGACCGCAGATTGGAAGTCTTGCTTTGAGTGTTCTAATTTGACTAGATTACAAAATTGAAGACATTTATGCACACTTGGGTATAGTACTTATTTATTTCGGCACAAAATATAAAATTGTGCCCATCTCATCCACGTTTAGAATTTTAGATTCTTGTGCATATTACTCGATCTAATAACTGCACATGAATATAATTGCTTCAATTCTAATTAAACATCCTTATAATTTGATTAGTGGGTGCACATGTGGGATGCACTTGTATTTCAAGGTTTTGCATAATGCATCTTTTAGTTAGATCATAATTTATCCATATATCTTTATTGTGTCCTTGATGTCCTAATTACTCAGTATAATGTAAGAAATTAATGGCTATGATATCATCGTAACAACTTAATGTATCCTCAAAATGCAGTCTTTCGGAGTATCCTTGATTCAGTGATATCACATTTTAAATTAACTCGTTAGACTATTCTACAACCCTACGTGCGTAACGTGCGCGTCACTGGTCTGTGCGTACCTAACGTGCGTAAAGTGCATCGGATTGGCATATGTCCTCACATAAACCACTCAAAGACTCTCTTGCACTTTGTATGATTGAAACAAGACACGGCAGCGTGTCAAGCCAAGTTCGGTTTATCTCAATGCACACTAATATTTGATTAAGATTTATATCCGGTTTCTATTGCCAAAAACGAATCGTTTTGCTTACCAATGGTAGCATTTCTTTTTGTCAAACTAGTGATATAAATAGACTCGTTAGTCAATTTTACCAGTGATAGCTTCTATAATATCAGAGGGTGTACTATGTCAAGCTATCATTCTTTCATTATTCTTCATTGATCTTTCATTATTGGTTCAGATACTACATTCTTAATTTTAACCGATAACGTTCGGTAAATCATAGGATTCGGCCATTAGTAAACAAAAACAAACGCATCGTTAACTACCAATAAAAAAGAGAAAAGGCAGGATGCGTGCAAGGTTAAAATAATTGTAAATAAATATATAATTAGGTAAGACTATAGATATTTATTAACCTTCTCGTGTTGTTCGAGTTTAATTTCCTTTGTAGCCCTGACACGGGTATCACGAACCACGACGGTGTTGTTTAATTGTACTATTATCTGTAGGTTATCAAATGATTTTGAACGGAGATAACTCGTAGTAGTGTGAACATGATTTAGTTGGCTGCAGTTTTTGGGTGTACAATATGTTCAGCGAAATATAGCGCTTTGCTGGTCTCTGTGCACAAAAAACTATAGGATAAACTTGTAGTTATTTTTTTATTTCATTTTCTATTGTACTTAGGTATATATAGGAGAGCTACAAACGAGATAATGTTGAAAGTAAACACTCTCAATTAGCGGATTCGTAAATTTTCTGTCTAGCCTTTTTCCAACTATTGGGATCGGTTGCCAGTCTAACCAGATGCGGCTGAACACGGAGCGACTGCCATCAGACCTCCGCAACTCAGTTACTGGGCAGAGCCGATATTCTAAGGTCAAGTTGGTTAGCGGATTCGTAAATATATGATATGATTTTAGAAATACTCTGATTCTATGTAAACGTTATAAACTAATCGACATCTTAGCCCATATTACGTGGGACGAAAATAGCCGGCTTTTATAACATAATATCTTTCCTTTCATCTCGTTTGCGCATTGAGAATTTCTTAATAGGTGCTTATGACAAACTGGACTTTTCGTTTTCACTTCCACTTTCAGTGACAAACTTTTATTACACAGATGTGGTAAAATTCACTTTTTAAGTTTCTCATTTGCATATTTTGATACTTTAGCTTGCCAAGGCCAATGTAAGAGCACCCAGACTGACTCAATTTTGTTGACCAATATAATTTGGGAAAATAATATCAGGTGACTGCCTCCTTGGTCTATTGGTGGCAAGCGTGACTGCTGATCGTGAGTTTCTGGGTTCGATCTCCAGGTCAGGCAAATTGTTATTGGGTTTTTCCCTGTGAAATTCCTCAGTAGCAGCCTGGAGTTTGTATTTGTGCCCGGTTGATTGCAATAGGCTGCCCCCCTATTATATGGGACTTAAATATAATGGCGAAATGAGGGTATACTATACACCTCTGCACAACCCTTCGGGGAATACAGGCGTGATGACATATTAATGTCAGGTGAATTTGTATGTAGTGTGTAGTCTAGTGAAATTATTGATCATCAAAGTTGAGAAATCTTTTCTTACAGTTCTATCATTATTTCTTAAGACATATATGGAGAAGAATAAGAGTGTCCCAGCAGGCGAAGCAGATCACTATTGACAAGGGTTTTGTGGACGAAAAAATTGATAAAATGACATAGAGTCCGCGCCACGACTGAAGTCTCTTGGGCGTTATGTTGGCACCATTGATTTGTCATTGTTTCGGGCGCTTTTACAATGGCAGTATGTCATTTTGTCTATTCTGCCGTCGACAAAACCCTTGTCTATGGTGGTTATGTTACGCCTGCAGGAAACGTTTGTGTCAATACCTTGGAGTGGGAGTGAGTAAGGCTCTTGTAGTGAAGAGCCCAGCAAACCTGCTGATCACCGTTCAAATTGTACATTATGTCTCACATAGAAAGTCGCAGGCTTCACATCCGCTCATGTAACAAAACAAGAGCTTGATTAATCGTCTTATTAGTCTATTCTTTCCGCCGCCCGCCATTGTGCGACAATGGCCGACTTGTCTCAATGTAGTTGTCATGCGTACGCGGTGAAAACTCTTGCGCAACTGATTATGATCTGCGAGAGTTAAGTAGATTTCGGGGAGATTTTTGACTTTTTGTTTTTGCTGTTTATATGAGTCTTATTTGTTAGAGAATAAAGGCGGTTTTTAAACGTGTAGTGTGAAAGAAAAAGTTTGTTGTCGTGATCTTAATACTGACATTGACACGACTGGATTACAGATGTTGGGACCGGATGATCTTGAAATGGTCGTTTGTATTTTTATTTGCATATACTTAGGCGCGTATTAATAAACAACTCTCATTTGAGAGATCCCTCTTAAGTATCGTTTAGATATGACATGAGATGAATGTAAAAAAAAGTTGACAAATGTATGGTGTTCTATTTCATGGCAGCTTCTCTTGGGAGATCTCTCAAATGAAAGCTGTTTATTAATATGGGCTTTAGTCTGATCGTATTATATTGATCAAACTTATAAATAACTAGCGACCCGCCCCGGCTTCGCACGGGCATATAAACCCTCCTCTTGAATCACTCCATCTACTGTTGAAAACTGCATTAAAATCCGTTGCGTAGTTAAAAAGATCTAAGCGTACAGACAGCGGGAGCGACTTTGTTTTATACTATGTAAAGGTGTCAAATAGTGCAGACTTTTTTAAGTTTAAATACTGAACATCAATTTTTTTTTAAATTTCATTGTCAGACCAATGTACCGGCCAAAAATATTCATAGAACCAAAATGGTGGCTTTATCTATGCTTTGTTTATGCTTTATGTTCATATAAAACAAAAACTTGCGTCTATTACTTCTTTTTTTAAACACTACCTAGAGAGAACCGTTATTGATGTACGGTATTAAGTTTGCATAAGAGTTGTACCATGTTATTGCTTACAATGAAATTTTATTGAAATGTCTGCTTTCTAGAGGTTTTTATTTCGAATAAAAATGTATTTCTTATACAATAATGATAGGTAGTCAATATGAGTCTTATGATACAAAAAATATACCTACTCCGAGTAGATTGTCTAAGTTTTTTAAATCTGATAGACTTTTTTTGTTCTTGTTTAATATCTCTACATCAGTCAATGTCAAGTTTAAATAAAAAATGTTACATAAGTAAATGTTATGTTTCAGATCTTATGATTAAAGGTAGCTATTAGGAGAGTATTGAAAACAATAAAAAAAGGAATAAGATTTTTTCGGAACTCAAAATCTGAATAGGAAATCATAACACGACATAATATAAAAATGAATCATAAATACACTTGGGAGCAATGAATCCGGGTCACCAACATGAACAAAATAATCTTAAACAATGCTTTCCGAGGTTTATGTTGGTGACCCGGATTCATTGCTCCCGAGTGTACAAATGATTTTCATTGTAGCGATGTTTTTGCAAAGTTAAAGAAAATAATTCGGAAATATTACGAAAATATAATGTATTTCCCAGGTACATCCGTAAGTTATTATTTTACAATAAAGTTCCGAAATTCAGGAAGATCTTATACATTGATTAATAGAAATGATTAAAACTGTAAAAACTTTTGTAACTGCTCTTCAACCGTGACCTAGACATTACATAGCTTTAATAAAACATAAATAGACTATTTTATTTCGAAACTAACTAAAGAAAAATAGCCTCAATGTGGTTTAGTATAGAGTTGAAATTTCTTTGATTTGATTGTATATTGGAAAGTTAAACCAATATCAATTAGCGTATAGGAACTTATGAGGCGACAAGTTAAATGGTGTAATTTATGTTGTCAAGTGATTGTCTTTAAGTAATTACCGACTACTTGCTGTAGTATGACGAATAATTAGGAAATTGTGAAATTGGCACGCGTTATTATTTTAACGATTATTAATTAATGTTGACATTGTAAATGTTTCTAACATAACATCACGCCTGTATTCCTCGAAGGGTTGGGCAGAGGTATATAATAACACCCTCATTTCGCTGTTATGTTTATGTCCCATGTAATAAGGGTCGAGCCTATTGCCATCAACCGGGCACAAATCCAAACTCCGGGCTGCTACTGAGGAATTCCACTCGGAAAATCCCAATAACACTTTGCCCGACCTGGGGATCGAACCTAGAATTTCACGATCAGCAGTCGCGCTTGCCACCACTAGACCAACGAGGCACATTAACCTAATCTTTACTAAACTTTTTTTTTGCGTTGACTTATCTTCCTATATTAACTTAATTTCTTGAATACGACTCTGTCTATATAATTTGATAGCTAAAACTACCGTATAATTTTTAGTACCCAATATTTTTCCACTTACATCTTATATGGATACACGTGTGGGCGGCTAACTTATTTACATTTCGATTGATGCATTAAACAAACAGTTTATTCAATTGCATAGTTGATGTTTACATATCGTAAAGACGATCTATTTAACATTCAAGTAATCATATTGACGTGCCCATTACTGTCCCACTGTTGGGCAGGGGCCTCTTCTCAGAACGTGCAGAATTATGGCCTTAGTCCACCACGCTGGCCTAGTGCGAGTTGGTGGACTACATACACCATGGAGAACTTTATGGAGCCCTCTCAGGTGTGCAGGTTTCCTCACCGTGTTTTCCTTCACTGTTAACACATCTATACTAATATTATAAAGAGGACAGATTTGTATTTTTGTATGTAACGAATAAACTTAAAAACTACTGGACCTATTTCAAAAATTCTTTTGCCGTTAGAAAGCTACATTATCACTGAGTAACATAGGCTATATTTATTACTGGAATAAAACTTCTTACGCGGGCGGAGCAGTGAGGACACAGCTAGTGTGATAATAAAGTTCTGATCCACACATGAATTCAAAAAGTCAGTGGTGCGGGCTGGGATCGAACTCGGTCCTGCATGGAAGGCATGCGTTTAACCACTAGGTTATCATTAAAATATTGTTGTATTGACTTGTTCATAACTAATCTCACGGATGAGTTAGTTAAACAAGATATTTTAAGTGGTCATGAGTTTAATGTAAGGTATTTAATTAATATTTACATACATATTAATAGATATGTACCTATGTATGTATTAATTAATATACATATGTGCGAATATATAATGACATCATGGGTATTTAAACAAGAGATTTCGGTTTTCCTTATAGATGTTATATTGACTTTGTTGAAACTACTACGAAATAGAAGATTTTCGTTAAACAAGTTTTTGAACGTGGTTCTTTTGCAATTGAATTATATTTTTGAGTAAAACGAATAATAATTTTTGAGTTCTACCTGGTTAAGTGAGCCAATGAATCTTATTAGGATGTTAAAATAGAGGCATTCTATTTAGAGCACCAATTTGAATAGCACATATTCGAAGCACACCATCTATTACTCGTGGTGTGATTCGAAAAACTGATCGCCAACGATTCACAAACCTGATAAGAGAGTAGTAGACCTACAATTCTGATTATTCTGAGGACGGCTACAACAAATAAATGTTTTTCACTACATTATAAAGCAATTGCAAACATAATTAAATACCAAAAAAAAGATTAATTACATTCCAATGAAGCACCTAATTGAAATAGCAGATTACAATCACAATAATAAATTAATGACTGCTAAATAAACACTCGATTAACGAGCTTGTAATCGATTAATCGATTTGTGAAATCGGGAACAACGATTTATCGCGTCCAAAAATATGAACGAAACTGGTGCAAACAGTTATGTAAGTGAAGGCTGTTTATCGGAGTCAATAATCGATACTTGAATCGAAAACTGGTGGTAATACGAGCGGAACAAATCGATAGTTATGTCAATTAAATGTATGATTGATGGCAACTTAAGGTGATGTACGTAGTGAATAGTGATCTATTTTTGTATGCAAATATTATTTGTATGGTGTTCATCACGTTTTGGTAGCCAGAAAATATCTGTTTACGCTTAAAATAAACATAGCATCACGCTTGTATTCCCCAAAGGGTTGGGCAGAGGTGTATAGTAACATCCTCATTTCGCAGTTACGTTTTAAGTCGTTGGTCTAGTGGTCGCAAGCGCGACTGCTGAGCATGGGGTCCTGGGTTCAATCCCTAGGTCGGGTAGTGTTATTGGGTTATAGTGTTATTGGGTTTTTCCATTAGGAATTTCTCAGTAGCAGTCCGGAGTCTGGATTTGTGCCCGGTTATTGGCAAAAGGCTCGCCTCCTATTACATGGGACTTAAACATAACTGGCGAAACGAGGGTGTACTAAAACACCTCTGCCGAACCCTTTGGGGAATACAAGGCGTGATGTTATGTTATGTTTGAACCCGAATCTAAAATCACGATTCTATATTTATGTAATGGTAGGTATTTGCTTTAGGCAACACTAACGAATAATTATTTTTGTTACAGGTAATCATCATCAATATTATAGCTGACAGATGTTCGATAACATGTAAGTCAGACCACCATAGGTATTACGTAGGTGTTGAACTCAAGTGATCTAGTCTTTATAGATTATAACTCAGTGACATTGAGTTATTACTGTCTGGCTGCTGTGTGTGAACAAAAACTAACATGTTATATTAAGACTGACATGTTTCAAAAAATAAGGTTGACAGATGAACAAAAAATCTTACAAGAGCTAAACATAATTACTAAGTTAATCTATACATATGGTAGAGCATTTTTTTAAAGTATTTATAATGATGTGTCAAAAGAAATGTTACATTACATAACATCACGCCTATATTCCCCGAAGGATTGGGCAGAGTTGTATAGTAAAGAGTATTTAATCAACCGGGCACAAATCCAAACTCCGGGCTGCTACTGAGGAATTTCACACGGAAAAATCCAACAATAATAATAAAAAAATATTTCCCAACCTGGGGATCGTACGCAGGACCACACAATCAGCAGTCGCGCTTGCCACCACTAGACCAATGAGGCAGTAATGATAGAGAATAGAATAGAATAGAATATACTTTATTGTACACCAAAATTGTAACACAGCTCTTATACAATAACAAACATTAAAGGGTACAATGGCGGTCTTATCGCTGATAGCGATATCTACCAGACAACCTTTGGATGAACAGGAAGTCAATGAATAAGATAGAGGGGGTAGTCCATGGTGTACTGCTGCAAAATATATACTACACACCATACATAGACATAATACTAGTTACACTTTAAAGTCAAATGATGGATTACTAAACAGGTGGACATTGAAATGTAGCTAACCTGACTGGAGGCCATTACATATGTTAGCCATTATAATTGTAAAAAATCGTTCTCGTCTTTCATTCAAAATGAGCTGACAACCGGCACGCGAAACAATTTCACAATAGTCAAAGCACATCTGTTATATTTCGTAAACGGAAAACAACAGTCGCTATTGATAGCAATCCGTCATAGATACAGTTTCTTTTATTCTAGATCATCAATCAATCTAATATGAAGCTTAAACAGTCACACGTAATGACTCTTTCAGTACTGACAACAATATTAATTAGAATCTCTTTGAACGCGTTACGTAATTCAGCAAGTAGGTTAGGATTTAGATTATCTGTTAAATGCTTTTCTTTATCTGTGTTATTACAATTTGAATTTCGAACAATGGAACGTGTTAAGGTGTTATACTTTTGGTTTTGATTGCCAGGTTGAAATAAAAAAATATATCGTTGCAGTACATATCGGGTGTAAAAATACCCTTAACGAAGCCGAGAGCCACGTATTCTTCCCATAATTACAAACATTTTTTGGTATTGGGCCATACCTGGGAAACGACTGGTTATGGAGATATTGAAGGTCAAAGTCACCATATTTTTGTACGTTTTTCACGAAAACTAAGTTTAAATGTTATTACTAAACATTCTTCTATACAAACATAATCAACATTTTTGAAATGTAGGCACAGACTACTGCGCGCCCGCTTTCATTGCGCGCTACAATTAAAAGCTGTTTTTTAATACCAAAAAGTAAAAGTCATTTCCCAACAATTATTTTTGCTGTATGCTACTTAGTTTTATGTACAGTATGCGTAGACTTCGGCTTCGTTAAGGCTATTTTTACACCCAGTATAGTGAAAAGAGTATTTTCGATTCAAAATACACTTACATTAATGGTACGTTTACGTTTAGTCGACAGAATTCATACTATACTGGCCTGCAAAAATAAGTACTACAGTTTTAATGATATTTACTTTTAAAGTGTGATACTTATTTTTGCAGGCCAGTGTAGACCAACAGTGTGAGTTATCTGTATTTATTAATACTAAAATATCGGTTTGAAGTACTTAGGTATCAATTAGACATAAGGTCCAGCATGGCCTACGGCTCGATCGTATTGATAATGGCCGTTATCACGACTCCAAGGTTTACAGGTGACTGTTAGGCATTTATTATAAACAATCGCTTGGCCCACTTTACAATAAAGGACACGACACAATAAATAATAATATGTTGTTCAACTAACCATAAAACTATTAAAAATAAATACTTATAGGTAATATTTATAGATATGTATCGAAAAGAATTACCTGTTATCAATTTACAAACATTTAAGTAACCAATTTTCTACGGCATCTGGTAAGCCTAAAATCCAACGAGAATCACCAGATGTTGGTGATGATAGATAAAAACCAAAATTAAGCTAATTAATACTACGCTTTTCGTAAGTAGGTACTATGTATACTTTTATCAAACTTTTAATTAAATTAATTAAAGATTATCTTCCCATTAATTGCCTCGTTGGTCTAGTGGTGGCAAGCGTGACTGCTGATCGTGAGGTCCTGGGTTCGATCCCCAGGTCGGGCAAAGTGTTATTGGGTTTTTCGATTAGGAATTTCTCAGTAGCAGCTCAGAGTCCGGATTTGTGCCCGGTTAATGGCAATAGGCTCGCGTCCTATTACGCGACTTTGTAATTGGCGAAACGAGAGTGTAGTAAAAACACCTCTGACGAACCCTTCGGAGAATACAAAGCGAGATGTTTATGTTACTTAGAGATTATCTTCCTAATTTCTTAATACATTATAGTTTTACATTAACAAAAGTTTAACAAAGACTATAATTAAGGCAACACGATACCGTTATACAGCTAATCGTTTTGCACATCTTATAAGGTATAAAAGCGTGAGCGAAACCCTATCATTAGGACGACACAACACTACAGTGTGCCCAATATAAATTGGCAGTACGGCGACGCTGCCTGCTAAGGTAAAAACTAACAATATGGTATATCCAGTACATTAAATACAGGTTCCCTAATTTGCCCGCGGCCAAGATACATTGGGCGCTTTGTAACTAATGGAACCAAAGAAAATACTAGTCACAGATTTGGCCACGAGTTGCCACATAAGGTAACAGGTACATTGTCATTTAATCCGTACCATACCGAACTAGTAATACCAGTTCTGTGCCGAATCAATTACATTATCACGTCACTACGGTCAGACAACAGTTTCAGCAAGACATTACATAAAATGCACTTGTTCCAATTAGCCTGTACTAATCGAATCAGGTTGTCACCCGACTCGATTGAGAAATTGCGAAATATCGATTATGTTATCATCGATGATCGAATAGCGAAGCACTTGATTGTTTTGTTTCACTTTGCGGTTCTGTTGAGATTGTCGTTGAAATAAGAGAAGTGTTACAATTGTTATGGTGGTTTGAATTTGTAATAATCATTTTTGAATATTATGGAATAATTGCAATTTTATGTAAGCCTTTGGAACAGAAAATTTTCAATTGAAATAAAGTACAGTTGTTATATTTTCACAACGTGCCTTTTCTGTATTTTTTTGGTCGGCAGTGAAAACCACGTATGGGTAAAATACAAATTTTTACAAACGTTAGAAAAAACTGTCTTCTGAAAATAAAAAATGGCCGATCAAATGTTTATACAAGTTTGTCATAGATGGCTTAGAAGCATTTGAATTGAAAGTTTGATAAACTAACACGTGTATGACGAGTTTATCAATCTAAAGAACAAATGAAACGCTTTTGAAGAAAATTGGATTTACGAGGTTTTTACTGACGAGCGTCGATTTGTATGTTGATGTATGTCCATTGTTGTAAATATTTCCGCATGAAAATTGTATGCGTAAATACATAATCTGAGCAAAGCAAACGCAATATGCGCATTAATTCTAATGAAGCATTCATGACTACTAATGAATGAATAATACTTTTTTTAATGTTTACGATACAAATCATTTTGCATCTCGATATTACACTTACGTAAGCAAAATATCGACAATTCCGCAACATTCATGTCGTAGATCTTAGTGAGATATCGACAATAGGTTACGAAACATGAGCCTTTCCTGGTAAGTTACATTTAAATCGATATTTATCTTTCACCATCACTAAGGTCCGAACTCGGGCAAATTTTCTTCGGTACTAGAAATATGTAACTTGCAGCAGTTGTGTTAAATAACACAGTAGATTACTGGGCCTTAGATACGAGTCAACTGTTTCCAATACTCAGTACAACTTTTAGTACTTCCTGGTATGCTGTCTAAGCTACTAAATTACGTGTATTTACTCATACAAGGTGTAAAGAAACCCTTCACCAAGCCGTCAACCATGTACATCAAACTAAGTAACCCTACGCAAAAATTGTCGCTGGGAAACTACATTTTTTTTGGGTGAAAAATTTACTTTTACTGTAAAGCTCAATGTAACGCACTCAAAATACTGTGCTGATAGATGCAATTAGTAGTAAACGGGTAATGGAGGTATTTCAAGTACATTTGCAACCTTCAAAACTAGTATTTTTTTTAAAACTTGTGAAATAGTTTCACCTCCAATATCTCCGTAACTAGAAGGTTCCTAGGCATAGTCCAGAACAAAAAAAATATTGCAATGATGTGGAGAATAAGTGCCTTTCAGCTTCGTTAAGGGTCTATGTACACCGTTTATACTAAAAACATTTCTAATTCCGTCTCTATAATTCTTGAAAACCAGGGTCAACATTGAACCCAAACGATGACACTGAGTACATACACAGAATTTTTAAGAGTACATTTTCTTAGACCCAATGACGAATTAAATCAATTGAGTAGGAGAATTCGGAAGAACAATACAAGGATTTCTACTTGAAATTCGGATATGAACAAAACTAGTTGGGATTTCCGAGTTATTTGTTCCTCTATCGGCCACGCATTCATCGTGTTTCCATATGTTGTTCATCAACAATTAGAAGGTTGTTTGAAACGTAACAAGTGCATATTGACCATCTGACAACCAAGGTTACCTTCATTGTAGCTGTACTTAAGAAAGTTTAGTGTTTTGATTTTTTTTAAAGAGATTCTTTTGATCATTACTATCGTGCATCCGATCTTTAAAATTTGTAATTTCAGAGGTTCTGGATTTGATGTTTGCAAAAGATTCTGTTTTCTTTTCACAACTATTTCCATCATTTCTTTCTTTTCTAACTTTTTTACCTTATTCCAGATTATACTTACGATCAATTTGCTTACGAAGATCTACTTCATTTTACTCAATCTTGTCAGTATTCTCAGAAGTCGGATTATTTTCGCTCATATCAGTTGCAACATTCACCACTTCTCCGACTCTATACATCATTACTATGAAAATTGCCATAAAGCGGCCTACAATGTCCACAGTTACAAGAAACTTGTCCAATAAGGTTGTTTATGTAACATTTTAACTGGAGCAATTGCAGCATGAACTTACACCACCTGCCTGTTAAGGACTGATGGCGGTTCGTTGAAAGCAATTGCTATAGTTACTTCATTGTCATATTGCAGTACTTTGGAATTCATATCAGGTGTATCATAATCTGGATCTTATTCTTTTGGAATTTGTAATGCAGTTGCAGTTTTTGGAGTGTTTCGTGAAGGTTGCTGTTTTTGGGCACAGTTGAAGCAATTATTTTGAACTGACGGAGCAATTAATTGAACGAAAATATGCTATAAGAAGTTGATATACTTGAAAAGAGAAATGTACGTTCAGATATAGATCGATTACTTTTATGACTTTTATCTTATAGGTATCGATTTAATTACAAATGTTGCCCTTACATAAGTTTAATTGAACTTTTAACATTATAAATAAACGAAGTAAAGTGATGTTGTAGCTCAATTATTTTATCAGTCTTTAGTGTAATTATAATAGTTAAAAATAATAAATGGAGTAACATTAATTGAATCTCATAGTCATAAAATAATTACATTACAAATAAAGTTTTATCTTCGAAATGATGAAGAAAAATTATAAGTGTAAATTATTAAATCGTCACTATGCATAAAATTACACTGTACAAAGATTTTTGAATTGTCTAAGATTTTCCAAGGAACGAAGTAACGGACGCACTTCATACTGACACCATACTGGAACATTGTTTACCTACTCAGGGTAAAAACGTGATAGAAACAACTTCACATACACGCATACTTAACGAACCATGACGAGCTAACAGACATCACTATTTATCATAATAAAAAATCCGTGATACTGAAAAGTTATGCAACAACAAGACGTCTTGTATGAAGGACGAAGACCATATTCGGAGGCATTCTCAAGAGGATTTCATAATGCAAAATGATATGGGACATCAAGAAGATGTTATGGCTCATTTTCCGTGATTCAGTATGATTCACTTACCTTTTAATCGGTATTGAGTAAGTACTAAAGAGCGCAACATGTCTTGCCAAAGCTAAAGAAAGGTCTTTTACATTATTTGAATTATTACTATTACCGCTATTAATATAGATAACAAGTAAGAAGGACTACACACAATAGATTGAGTTATAGTAACTGATACTTCGAGAACACATTAGGAAGGTATTTCTAGTAAATCATGCGACGGTTTATTTGATACTGTTAGATTATATTTGATCATAGCTAAAAACTTATTATTATACTATAATTAGCCTATGCTGTCCCACTGATGGGCAAAGGTTCCGTTCCTTCCATCTGTCACGGTTCTGTGCAGTTTAATGCCAATTGTAAAGAAAGGCATCCAACTCGGCCCGCCATCTTTTCTGTGGTCTGTCGCGACTCCGTCTCCGCGTCTCAGGGCTCCAGTCCTAAGCTGTACGGGCCCAAAGCTCATTCGGCATAGGGCAGACATGTCCTGCCTAGTCCCACTTCAGCTGGGCGGCCTTTTGAGCCACATCTACAATTTGTTGTTGCATTTTATACAGTTGGTAGATGTTTTATCAGAGTGGTTGCCGACTCTGTTGCAATATATGTCCGTAAGAAAATATGTAAACAAATGTGGGATAGGTGTATTCTCAGATTAAGAGTAATATGTTAAAATTCCTTTCGTTGAAATTGTTTTTATTATTTTTGTAAGAGATCCGAAAGATATTCCGTGTTGCTTCGTGGACAATATTTATAAAATTTTTCGTATTCTGTATTTTCATTATTGATATGTCGAGTTGATTAATTGTCATCATTCAATGCGAAGCAAACCATACCGGCGAAGATGAAATGGTGAATGTGAATGAATATTATATATTTTATTTGGGTTTTGTGTTCACAACTAAGTACATTGTGTAAGCTATTGTCACGGAATAACTGGCGGGGCGTGATGTCTTGCGGTTATACCCACTTAGCTTCTTTGTTTACAGTTATGCACCTACTAAATCCATT
The DNA here is from genome assembly GCA_910594945.2 of Amphipyra berbera. Classification (NCBI taxonomy): domain Eukaryota; kingdom Metazoa; phylum Arthropoda; class Insecta; order Lepidoptera; family Noctuidae; genus Amphipyra; species Amphipyra berbera. The sequence goes on along the minus strand of OU343122.1, from coordinate 6,319,054 downwards.
AGGTACATATTTTGAGAACGATTTGTCAAAATATTTGTTTGGAACCCCATTAGAAAATCATCATCATCATCTTATCCCACACTAGGTGGTATCGGCACAACATGTATTCCTTTTCCATTCTCCTCTATCAGCCGTCATCTCAGTACTCACTCTTTTCTTACCCATATCATCATTCTTTACACAATCCATCCATCTTTCACCTCTACTTGTATATCCTTTCACATTCATATTTAACACTCTTCTAGCAACATGACTTTCTTCCCTTCGCATAACATGTCCATACCACGCTAACCTATTATTCCTCAATTTTTCAGTCACTAGCGCTATTTTCAAATTTCTTCTAACCCATTAGAAAATATCAGAAATATAACCTCAATCTTTTAAGTTGTTCAATAGTCTGCTTAGTTCTACTTTTGTATCCACCCATTTAATTCTTATGTGATCTTGTGGATGATGGTGTCATGATGGTTGTCTGGCAGTCTGTAGAATTTATAATTCAGTCACTCCAGTTTGTATTCTAAATGCGACTACACATCAAGTTCTATCAAATTAGAGCGCAATAAGGTTTTGCAATTCTTACACCTAACAAGACAGCAGACACCAACCATTGATAACACTCTCAGCATATTCACTTACGTGTTCTTATAGGTCTGCTATGCTGTCACCATATTACAAAACATATTATCTTACATTACTTTGCAGAATTATTTAAATCACCCAAACACATTATTCTAAATAGGTACTTAGCTACACATTACTATGAAATTGTCAACACACATAGGTTTTGTCACGAATTCTATGTACCTATGTATTATATAACATAATAAGCTTCGTGATCGCTACTTTTAGTCGAGTGCACTACAGCCTCAAGATATTTTCGTAATCCGAGCCATGTGCATGCTAATTCTGATACGCGACCAGTATATAACTAGATGTCGAAATTTCCTGTGAGCTGTGCAAATGTCTGTGGTGTTCCTATCTATACTAATATTATAAAGCTGAAGAGTTTGTTTGTTTGAACGCGCTAATCTCAGGAACTACTGGTTGGAGTAGAAACATTATTTTTGAGTTGGATACTCCATTTATCGAGGAAGGTTATAGGCTATATAACATCACGCTACGACCAATAGGAGCGGTGCATAAATGAAAATGTTTGCAAACACGGGAAAAATGTCCACCCTTGCGAAGCCGGGACGGGCCGCTAGTGTCTTATAAAGGTTGTCGTGATAGAACTCTAAGTGACAGTTCCCTAAGTGACACATCCTTAAATAGTCTATTATGCAGCAACACCTGTCTTTATTCTCTATAGTACCATGTATAGGCAGCAGCACATTTATGCACTGATAAAATCAAACTGCGTGAATCTGGTTTCTTCAAAAGTGATGGACTTCATTAACTCGCGAAAATGATGGGTGAAGAAACTTATTGAGAATTTGCTAAAGAGAGAAAACTATTTTAAGAAGAAATTGGCTGCAAAAACACTTTGGTGATGTTTTAATGACGTTTTATGGAACTCTCCGAGGCAAATTTCCGTTTATCATAGGCAATAGAACTGTTTCAGTGCTTGCCAAATAAAGAAGCCTTTTTTTATGTAAATAAGATACTGGTTGGAAATACCTACACTACAGTAATAAAAATATGCCGTATCAAAATATGGATCGATTTACGGTTTTGAAAGCTTGAAACCACAAGTTCGCCAAGGATAATGACTGTTTATTATAACAATAAGAACTTTCAACGAACATTTCTTGGATCCACATTGAGATAAATATACAATCGTTAATTCGAGGGTTACTGCGGAAGCATGAATGTGCAGTTTCGAAGATTTCTGGTCGTTCAAATATGTTTTTTTTCTTCGACTTTATTAATGAGTTTTATTTCTTTAACGACTTCTTGGAAATTATATTGAGATTGTTGCTTTATCTTTGGCGATCTGTAAGTTTAAAAGACGGCGTCGTGTGAAGATGTAGATAAATATAGTTACATGTATAGATTAGATGCTAATGACTTTTCCTAAGACAGACACAAGGGGTAGAATACCTTTACATGTTAATTATTTTTATTTATTAAACCATATCACTGTTTAGGAGTTAATATTATCTGTTTTGCCTATCTATTTCCTAACTATGTTGGGGTCAGCTTCCAGTCTGACCAGATGTGGTTGAATACCAGTATTTTATACGCGGCGACTGCCATCAGATCTCTGCATCCCAGTTACTGGGTAATGCCGATATCCTATATGCTTTTTACTTAATGTTTTGTTCATTGTTTCTAATTATTTTTTCTATCCTCACTACGAGCAAAACATCTTGTTAAAATGTATTTTAAGAAGCATTTTTTTTAAATGTAATGCTCTGTACGCCTGTAAGTGACTAATTCACCATAACTCAATGCTTATGTTATTTTTACCATGTTAATGTTTCTAGTGAATGGGTCGTTGGTGTAACTTTCAAATAAATAAAAAAAAACAAAAAAATCCCAAGGTTAGATTAGTTGTCAGACTTTCGGGGTTCTGACTTCCCGTAAAAAGTGTCATAGATGTTTGTATGACACGTGGGATCGATTCTTTAACGTGCTCTCTCTCAACAGTTTAAAATTATTATTATCTATAATACCAAATCTGAACTTTAAATACAAGAATGAAGTACCTAGTACTTAAAAAAAAACAGAAGGTAATCTCAGTATTAAACGATAGATCGTTAATAGGTTATATACGTACAGAATACGTTAGTACACGTACAGAAACTTCACGTTCGAACTAATGCATCTCATCAAAAATGAGCTTTGGTGTTAGGCGAGAGCGTTTCTATTTCATTGTGCAATCGCGCTCTTATTAGGTTTCAATTCAGTCACTCATATATTATAGTGTAAGATCGGTTTTCTTTAGTCTTTCATGCCGGAGATGAAACACCGCGTAGGCACGTTTTCATACTCAAACCGGCCTACGTTATGGTCCACAGCTGAACATAAGTCATCCAATGACCGCTACGATGAAAGGTGTTTACATTCTATCAACAAATAAAAAAACATTTTCCACCTGACGTATGCGCATGGTTTTCGAACACAGTTACAATGAATGTTTTATTTAAAAGCTACTGTTTCTATTTCATCGAGATTACTCTTCCGCGTCTTCTTATCACGCGTGCTTGGATCTTCACGTTTAATGGTAGTGCAAGGAAAACGTTGCACAGATCGATGGCTTACTAGATGTGAACCTGAGGCGTAGTTCCCGTCTTATATCTAACAGGGATGTTTTATTAATTGGGAAGGTGAACAGATTATGAGTACTGCGCTAGTACTCGGAGCGATTATTATAATTATGTAAGGATAGTTTTGATGAAAATCATGTTGAAATAAGTAGTGCCTTTGTACTTTATATTCCTAAGCAATTATCCAATTATTGTATTACAATTATCCAATGATTGTTTTGTGTGTATAGAAAATATTGGGTTGTAGTTCGAAGTTTGAATAATGTTTTCTATTTCGATTTCAGTTACAAATACCTTTGTGGTAATATTTACTATGAAATACCTACTTTTTTCTTATGAGAAGATAATTCGGGATTATAGGAGGTAGCGTTTGTGATATGTATAGTAGTACTCTTTTACCCGGTTCCTATAGCCAAAAACGAATCGTTTTGCTTACCAAAAGTAGTATTTTTCAGTGCGACACCTACTAACGTATGGGAAGGCCTAATATGCAAAGTTACGGGGTCTTTGCTTCATTATTGATAAAATTACAATAGTCTTATTTTTACCTAATCGGTAAATCGTAGGAATTGGGCATTTAAGGACAATATGAGTGAGATTATTCAGCAGTGGAAATTGATCGGTCGATTTAAACCGCGATCACTTTTTCACTGATCTCTACACACTTTCTCTCATTCTGCCACATCCAGTAACACATCTCTATATTGACTAATTGTTCGTTCCCCGCTCGGGCGAATCTCTCCGCTTTCCGCATCGGTCCCGCAGCAAGGAATGCATTTTCACTGCCCACCGTATCTCGATATCACTCTTCCGTAGTAAGATCTTAACGGTGGTTAACTTTAACGTGTGGTTGTTACTCTATTCTTGTTAGGAAGTTACTGTAACCGCGACAATCTGGGGTTAAGATTGATTTAATCTGAAGTCTCCTTTGTTTTTGTTTGAGTTTGTTGCAGCATAATATTGATGCTATGACATAATGATAATAATATATTTTATCTTTTCGTTCGGTTTAAACTCTGTGTTATTTGGATCAGGTAGTTGGTTATTCATTTTAATTACACAACTCTTCTTACTTGTTAATTATAGGGTTAGAGTTAATTTGGGTATTGCGTACTTAAGTGTTGTCTTTTAGGGAATTCGTCAGTTATATACTACTAAGAAAATATTCGTACACTTTGTCAATAAAATTCTAAGCCCAAAGGCAATAAAAGTAATATTTTATTTTAATTATAAAGAAAATTACTGAAGATAATGCAATATGCACCTAACCCTATATTTCAAAAATAGAACTTCCAATTTAAAGAAAATTATAACCAATTACAACGTCCACTCCAACCGTCACTATGGCAACCATAATGCTATTTTAATTAAAACTAAACGTGTAGCGGGCAACGACGGCCTGCGCACACGACTGTTACGAAATTGCCTCGGGTACTCTCGGGTTACTTCGGCTCGAGTTACCGAAGCCTGGGAGGCTGAATTATTGCATACGATTTATAAAACGTGAAATCCCTGATGTGTTCACGCGATAAGTTTAACTTGACACCCCTATATTGCGAGCAATTGCATTTGATGCAACACTCATGCAATTAAATTGAACATATTAAGTATTACAGCTTGTGGAACGAAATAAGGTCTCACTATAATTTTAGTGTTAGGTATGTTAGATGCAGAGTAAATGTTTATTGCTGCTGTCAGCTTGGTATTTGGACACGAGGCAATTGTATATAAAATAGAAACTTTAGTTATAGAAGTGAAATACAAGTTATGCTACTTTCTGGGTTAGTCTAGTGGTGGCAAGCGCGACTGGTGATCGTGAGGTCCTGGGTTCGATCCCCAGGTCAGGCAAAGTGCTATTGGATTTTTCCGTGTGGCATACCTCAGTAGCAGCCTGGAGTTTGGATTTGTGCCCGGTTGATGGCGATAGGGTCGCTACCTATTACATGGGACGGGCGAAATGAGGGTGGAACTAACACTTCTGCCCAACCCTTCGGGGAATACAGGCGTGATGTTATGTAATTTAAGTATTGGCACAGACACTGACATGTCCGTCTTTTTGTAAATAGTATGAATAGTTAGATTTTTCCTGCAATTTACTGATATTACCACTGGAAGTAGAATGCCGATATGTGGTGTATAAGGAAGACCGATGAGATTCCTTTGCCGCAGATCTGGATTAGATTTAATAAAATTCCGACCATGCTTCGCTTGAACAGCAATTAAATGTAGATTCAGTCTCAAGCTTGGAATGCAGAGTAAATTAAACGATTTTATATCCTCGGAATTAATATTCTGATTTCAATGTAATAAATAGTCTGGTTTAAACAAAGCAAATCGATTTTCAAATCAGAAACCAACTCAGCGTAATCATGTTGAAGTGATCGAAAAAAAATAACAAGTTATCCAAAGAGATTAAGTTTTACCCATGTCATATACCCGGAAGACTAAACAAGTGTCTGACAAACAAAAAATAACCGGATCTCATTACCATTGTCGTTTCAATGTAGGTTTGTTTGTGGCAAAGTAATAAAAACTGGAGAGCCTAAAAAATGTTTCGCAACTCGATTATGACCGTTGCGTATAAAGAATACTCTCATCAGCTGCAATTAAAATGTTTCCATAACTGTGTACTCTCGGCTTTATTGCGCTTCCTATGTGAACGTAGCCGAAAGCACAATACGAGGTCACACACCCCGGTATTATGGTCAATTGACTGTCAAGATTTTCAAGATTCCGTTCCGCCGGAAGCTGGGGCGGACGCACTAACCTTGCAACGTCGTCTTTGTTTATTTATTATTGATCCAACACTTCTCTTTTCATAATAGTTGACAGATCTCGAACGCCTACTTCTGAGTTACAAGGTCGTGTCGACCGGTTTGAAAAGTAGAGCTTTTATAAAACCGATCGTATTATGCAAAGGTTTGGATTACGTTATATATTTGCTATTAATATGTTGTATTGACGTGCGCTGTCAGTTAAACATTGTGTTATTACGTGTTAAGATCACAACCCCATCATTATATTATGAAGTTGAGGACGACTTTATTGTCTGCTCTGTAATTATTCAAAGTACCTGTTATTACGTTTAAACTTTGACGTAAACTGCTCACATTCAGGAACTGTTCAGTAAAGTACTTTTATAGTAGAAGGTATTAATTACTGATATAAATAAAACTTTTTCTCGGAACTGACATTCTACAAATTGCTCTCAAGGCTTTGGTCAGCCGCCGAGAGTCATGTAATTAAAGACCTCGACGTGGATGTCGTGATTACGGCTCTGACACGTGTCACCTCACATCTACGTCCTCATTTCAATCAGTTCAAATTAATGTAACATTTATAAAGACGTGTCTCTTCTGTGTGGGCGTGTTGTGTCTCACTCATACCTATAACAGGCCATCTACAATTTTTCGATACCATACGAGACTATGAAGATATTATAATACCAGGGTGGATAGCATATTTTAAAACGGTTGCTTGATCAAATATCTGGTCTAAATATTAAATTAGTTCGTGTCGAATTAGATTTGTTTATATCATACAAATTAGTGTGCACTTTGTCGCCGCCACAATGTTACGTCGAAAGGCCGGCTGTCGTAAGGGCGCGCGCGCAGAATACAAGAGTATACCTACTCGTACGTCCTACTTACTGAAATGTCAACATCTTTGTTAAGTGTCAATGAAATGTTAATCAATTTGTTTCTGTTCCAGGTAATTATAATCGTCGATTAATGAAGACAAAATATGCATTCGATGCAAGTCAAATCGAGGTCGCGGTAAGTCAAGACTCATTAGGCAAATTGCATCTCAAATTTGATCAATCGTGTCCAGCGTCTATATATTTTTATATTATAACTATCTTTATATAGGTATTGCAAAAAAGTAAACTAAAGAGAAACAAAAAAAGAAAGAAAATGATTTATTTAAGTCTCGTAACAGACATACAAACAAATTAAAATACAAATAAAAAAAAAACAACAAAATAAAAAAGTTATATGCCTCCACGAGATTAAAAAAGGAGCCCATCTCAGCATAATGCTGCTACACCGAAGTATAGCAGCGCTGGTTTTCAGATGGGTCCAGATAGTGAGGCTACGGTCAGCCACGGGCAAATACATAAATTAATAAATTAATTACATAAATAAATTAATTATTTACAATAAATACTTTGATATTTGTATATAAATGAATAAATAATATTTATAGTAGAGATGTGTCAACTCGACTTAATAATTCTACTAATTGTCCGGAACATAATGAAGATCCACGTGTTAACTTTCTTTATAAAAATAAGATTTCGAAACTTTACAAGTTCTTGATGTAAATTTTATAGCCGTTGTAATTGAGCAGTGTTGATTCAGCAATTTAAAAGCGTATTATATTCATGTGGGTATGCGGAAGTCCAGTGGCTAATGACACTGTCCTAGCCTTGGACACGCGAAGGTCGAGAACTGGTTCCATCCCTGGCCTTTCACTAGTCGGTAGCTGATTGATGCAATTCTGGTGGATTTATAGATCCAGTTAATGCGTGGACCACTTCACGGATGTTAACGTGTACGTAAGTGATTTTTATTGATCGTAAAATGGGCCTTTAAACGCTTGCTAAATATTATTTATTAAATATAAAAAAATCTTTTATAATCATACAGTACGATTTTAACTGCCTCGTTGGTCTAGTGGTGGCAAGCACGACTGCTGATCGTGAGGTCCTGGTTGCGATCCCCACGTCGGGCAAAGTGTTATTGGGTTTTTCCGTGTGGAATTCCTCAGTAGCGGCCCGGAGTTTGGACTTGTGCCCTGTTGATGACAATAGACTCGCCCCCTATTACATGGCACTTAAATATAATGGCGAAATGAGGGTGTTACTATACACCTTTGCTCAACTCTTCGGCAAATACAGGCGTGATGTTATGATATCTTATAGTACGATTTCTTACGACATGAATTTTGTTATTTTATTATATACTGAGTTTTTATGTATATTGTTTCAAGCTCCAGCAGGTGGTCTTACTTAGTTCCTTGCATAATCAAAACGACTGTCCCTACATGGACTTTTGTCATTAGAATTGTTTTAGAAGATTTAAATTTAACTTAAATGTTCAAAGTAGTTGTTAACGACTCTTATAAACAAAGCAACTATGCGATAATCTGTAGAATAATCTGTGGCTAATCCTCATTTATCTTATACTAGGTACCTAGACATAACTTAAGTCAAGTAAATACATTCAGTAATCCTATTTATAGCCCAAATTGAATGTCGTACGATCTAAATCTGATAGACCAAATCGGCTAACAGATCATGCACTGATTTATGTGATACGACAACGGATTGCATCATCTTAGCATTTCGAACAATGATCTTTTTACTTAAAGAACCTATTTAATCCTTGTGGCCAATACACCATGGTAATGACAACATATGCCGTAGTGTCGTTACAGTTTGAGTTATAATTCTTGTGATATAAGAAAATGATCTCTAGAACAGAGTTTATTTTATTGGAAGATTGCCTTCTCTATTCTTAAAAGGTCAGCCATGGGAATGACGAAAATCAAATTAAAAACCACCAAGCTTTGAACGAAATTCCTGCGTTAAAAGTAAAAGGCAGTTTATATAAAAAACAATTAAATAAAACAGGCATTCCGTCATCCTTCTAGCCAACATGCCACGCTAATGACGAAATCAAAAAAATGCTTTAACTTTGAGCTGTAATCTGGCACTAAATGTAAAATACATTTAAAATAGTTTTTACTGTAACATTGATAGATAGATAGATAGATAGATATACTTTATTGTACACTAAAATAAATAAAACAGAAGGAGTACACATTATTAAGAACAGTACAAATGGCGGTCTTATCGCTTAAAGCAATTTCTTCCAGACAACCTTTGGATGGAAAGAATTGTCAAGAAAAATATATAGGGCAGTTTCCAGCATACAAACGTATAACCTAATAAAATCGACAATCAACTAAATCACTAAGTATAAGTATATATAGTATTGCTCTGATCCTTGCAGCCAACAGGCCATGGTAATGACGAAACCTAAAAAAGTAATCCAGTTTCATTAACTTTTGAGCTATATTCTTGCGTTAAAAGTGAAGGAATTTTGCGGTCAGGCAGTTTCCCAGGCTGTATGGTTTCCGCGTGGCAACCAGCCCTTACAAGGCGTGGCTTCGAGGCCGTCTAGTCCGCTCACTTGCAACTAGCCCACTTTTAATGATACAGACGTATAAAACACGTCGTTTGGAAAATTCTCTTGTACGTAAGGACCATTTACATTGTATGTATGTGTGAGTTCTGCGTACGTAAGGACCATTACTACATATTTATTGGTCCTTGCTTGTAGCTAGTAACAATAGGTGCATGTATGTTTATTGTGTTAAACTGGATTGTGTTAATGTTATTCGTAAATGAACGTGGAACTGAATTGGAAGTTGATCGTAAATAAAGGGAAATCAGTCCATTACAAGTCGAATACTGTCATGTAATTAGGATTAGCATGTACTTAAAGCGTGTATTATAATTTAAGTAACTATGTGTTAGTAATTATTTAAGTATCTATGTATTTAATTAACATACACTAGGTCGTGTTTCTAGGTGGAATTTCCAGGGCTGCAATTTCATACATTTAAACAAATAAAAATATTTTAAAATTAATAATAAATAAATATAAATTTAATTAGGTAGCATACAATTTGGTAATTTACTAGATCAGTAATTGCTATAAATGCAATTTAACTATCCAACTATCGGATGTTCGTTCTGCGTCCTACCTAGCTTTTTCCCAATTGTGTTGGGGGTCATTTTCCAGTCTAATCAGATGCGGCTGAATACCAGTATTTTACAAGGAGCGACTGCCACAAGACCTCCGCAACCCGCAACTGGGCAATGCCATATAGTTCTCAGAGTTTCGGGCTTCTGACACGGGTGTTCACCCGGGACCGATGGTATAACGTGCTCGCCGCGGTATGGAGGGGTCTCGATGTCTAATGAATGATCACCCATCCACGAACTGACCGCGGCACGCGTTGTTTAACCTCGCAAATAGTTTATGTATCCGCGCGGTCGTTATAAGCCACGAGCACATCCAACTATCGGACGTATGTGCCGAAGTATTATAATTTCAAATTGTAAACACGATTTAAACATAACATAACATTACGCCTGTATTCCCCGAAGGGTTGGGCAGACGTGTATAGTGACACCCTCTTGTCGCCGTTATGTTTAAGTCCCATGTAATAGGAGGCCTATTGCCATCAACCGGGCACGAATCCAAACTTTGGGCTCCTACTGAGGAATTTGAATTTGTAAACACGATTAATTGGTTTTAATATCCATTACTTGCTTACAAACAGAAATCTGATTCAAAATCATGTCTCGCAAAGCTACTTAATCCATTGTTTGTCATTTAAGTGAATGCTTAGGTCTTTGAGTATTTAACTTTATAGCCTATAGGTCAGGCTGGTCGTGACTAAAAGCGCCGCCGTTTAGATCTAAGCGATCTAAGGGCATTGTCCACGCCTGGCATTTATAATTAGCCTTCAAAGTTGCTGATAAATTAAATTCGTAGTCTTTAAAAGTCCTCACACACAGAGCGGAGCGGAGAGGAGCGGAGCGGAGGCGTATGCGGTTTTTTTTATTATTAGAATTATCAAGCTGTCTACCTCTCAGTCCTCTCGCCAGCTACGCCCTAAGCCGAGGTCCGAGTCCCATTAGGGGTCGCCCTTAGTGCTGTTGTTGCTAGTATTCATGATGTTAGTAGTAGTAGTTAGCTTAGGTTAAGCATTTTACTCTCGTCCCCATTAGTTGGAGACCCTTCAGGTCTCGCCAATAACTGCCCGGTTACGTAGAAACGGTCCGCAAGACCATATACAAGCAGTCGAATAGAAAAAAAAATGCGTGACATTTAACAATAAATAAAAACTCAATATAAACAATACTATAACGCCTTGCCAGTAACTATACAAAAATACATTACTTGCACAATAAATGAGAGACGTATGACACTTCCGACAAACTGTAATTGTTAAATTTTATGTATAAGTAGGTGATGCGTGTGCGCAATGATGTAACTCGATTACCTAATACACAAATACAACAATACGTTATATTGTTAGAGATGATGGACGACGTTAATCTTAACTTTATTATTATTTTCTGCATATTGTTATGCTTCCTTACGTAAATGTTTTCTGTTCAGATAATAAATTGGTTCTGAGTGCCTTGTTGGTACATTGATGAATGAAAGTACCATTTGCAGTTAGCTATGTAGGTATACATGACATAACCGTGATCGTGTGGTCCGCGATAAACATTTATTGATATTTTATCCTGTGTTTTTCCTGTTTTTTCCTATTTGACTCTTGTAGATGGTCTTGCGGACCTTTTCTACGTAACCGGGCTATTATTGGCGAGACCAGAAGGGTCTCCGAACCAATATCTAAACTAACTACCTAGCTAACTACGCTAACTACTGTAACATCATGACTATTATAGCAGCAACACCTCTAAGGGTGTCCCCAAGGGGGGACTCGAACCTCTTAGGGTGTTGAATGCGAGAGGACTGGGAGGGATACGACAGCTTGATGAGGGCTGCATTAACAACGGTGTGACTGCGCGGAGTCAGAAGGGACGACCGGCTCCGCGGCGTCAGAAGGGACGACCGGCTCCGCGGCTGCGGCGGGTGAGCACGGTGGCTTTTATCCTGTGTGTGCCCACACAGGCTAGAATATAAACTTTCGCTGGGAATAATCTCCCTGGACAACCGTGCTCACCCACCGCAGCGGAGCCATTCGTCTTTTCTTGCTCCGCAGTCAGTGTGTGACGGACTTGGCAGCCGTCTACGCTACGCAAATTCGTGCTCCGCTAGTGCTCCGCTCGTGCTCGGCTCGCCTAGCGTAGACCCAGCTTAACAAGATACACATTAACTTTGAAATTGAATTAACGACCTTGTCAAATAACCACAGCCAGTAAGAACGAGCTCGTTTTGCTAATGACATAGTCTGTACTAACAAGCGAAATATTTCGACATGTTTGCGTCACCAAATTATTATCAGTAATGAGTGCCTGAATGGCTCGTGGCTAATTAACAACCGCGCGGATCACATGATTTGCAAGGTTAAGCTACGCTTGCCGCGGTCAATCTGTGGATGGGTGACCATTCTTTACACATCGAGACCCCTCCGTGCCTCGGAGAGCACGTTAGACCGTCAGTCCCGGGTGTCATACGAATACCTATGATGGTCGTTACGGGTAGTTAGAAGCCCGAAAGTATGACAACCGGTCTAACTTTAAGATATTGGCATTGCCCAGTGATTGGGTTGCAGAGGTCTGATGGCAGCCGCTCCGTGTAAAAAACTGGTATTCAGCCACATCTGGTTAGACTGGAAGGTGACCCCAACATAGTTGCAATAGGCTAGGTAGAACGAACGAGTGCCTGAATGAACTCGTCTTCTATAGTAAAAGATTAGTTTACTTTTATAGTTACTGGTTAAGTGGTTTATACTGAGCACAACATAACATCACGCTTGTATTCTCCGAAGGTTTGGGCAGACATGTATAATAACACACACATTTCGTCGTTATGTTTAAGTCCCATGTAATAGGAGGCGAGCCTTTTGCCAGGAAGCCTTTTGAGGAATTCCACATGGAAAACCCAATAATACTTTACTTGACCTGGGGATCGAACCCAGGACCTCACGATCAGCAGTCGTGCTTGCCACCACTAGAACGACGAGGCGGTAGAGCGAGATATGTAGCATTTACTGTATTTATATACAAATCATTTACGCTCAACGCTTATGTATGTGAAATCACGGTAAAAATTTCAAATACTTGAGTATAAATTATAAATACGAAAGGGCTCTAAGATTAATCACACTGATATTTCGATTATAATATCGATATTAATTACAGTCGGAGAAATGGAAAGTAATATCATTTTAATGTTAATCACTGGCTTTCTTTATAACTAAGAAATTCGTTTCATTCTTTCCAATCATTGTTATCATCAGCATATCGCAGACCACTGATAGTCAAAGCCTCTCCGAAGAAGAAAGAATTGTCCAAAGTCGCTATTATAGCTATTTGAAAGAATGAAAGGAATTTCTCAGTAATAAAGAAAGTCAGTGATTAACTTACATTAAAATGATATTACTTTCCATTTCACTGACTGTAATTAATGTGGGTATGATAATCGAAATATCTGCGTGATTAATTTTAAGACCCTTTCGTATTTATAATCATAATCTTCTATATAAATAAAAATGAATCGCCAAATGTGTTGCTAAGCGCAAAACTTGAGAACGGCTCGACCAATTCGGCTATTTTTTTTAAATATATTCCTAAAGGCACAAGGAAGGTTCTTATGGAGGGAAAAAACATAAAAATTGCGTGGAAAATAGTAAAAACAACACTTTTCTTTTCCCAACGCAGTCTGTCCGGGCAGCTAGTTTCAAATATTTGTAATTTTAAGTTTGAGCACCATCGTAAGAGCAAATAGCCAGAACTAGTTACGTTTTTTCAAAATTTACCCTTACAATAATTGTTGTTAAAAAATCTCTAAAAAACCTTTTAAGTTAAACGGTTTTATCTTGCAGTACCCCTGCAGCATCAGGATTTGAAGATTGAAGGTTGAAATTATAATGTTGTATTGTCACGGGAATTGAATTTGTGTGCGAGAGAATCGGTGAGAAATCTGTCGCAATATTTGAAACAAACAAACGAACAAATATACGAAGTGACACTAATTAAAACCATTTAATAATATCTCTTTCCAATTCCATTAAACAAATTAACACACTTTCCATCGCATCAACTGCAGATGCAACCTATTGGCAAATGTATCACAAAGTTCATGATCAGAAGTCACATAATGCTGCAGAATCATAAAGCACGCGATTACCTCAGAGACACCATCTGCTCGGATGTTACAACATTAGTCGGGTTGCTTCGATGACGTAGCAACTTTCACCTTCTGAGACATTTGCCCAGCGGCATTGAACTTGGTGCTATATTGTATAATGTTTAGTTATGACGAATTAAGGCCGCTGCCTGAATAGTGTGGTATTTGATGTAGGCTAAAAATTGGTGTAAATCTACTCCTATTATGACTATCGTAATTAATCAATTACGATATTTTTTGAGATGAAGAGAAGTCAGAGGATATTTATTTAAAAAGCAATCTGTAATTTGGATTTCGATAAATGGATAGAAAAGATTAAATATTTTTATTTCATTAAAATCCATTAACTATTTGATATTCCAATAACGTTAGCTTAAATTACTATTAAACTTAAAAACATAATTAACCCATTACTGTCACTCTGCTGGGCACAGGCCGCTTCTCAGAATGAGAAGGGTTTAGGCCTTAGTCCACTACGCTGGCCTGGTGCGGGTAGGCAGACTACACACACCATTGAGAACTTTATGAAGCCCTCTTAGGTGTGCAGGTTTCCTCACGATGTTTTTCCTTCACCGTTATCGCAAGTGATAATCAAATTCTGATTCGCACATGAATTTGAAAAGTCAGACGTTCGGGTGGGATCGATCTCAGATCCTCCTGCATGGAAGGTAAGCGTTAAATCGCTAGGCTGTCACTGCTACCAAAATCTATCACTGCTAAAATGACTATTATACCCTAATATCTATATACTAATATTATAAAGCTGAAGAGTTTGTTTGTTTGTTTGAACGCGCTAATCTCAGGAACTACTGGTTGGAATTGAAAAAATCTTTTTGTGTTGGATAGTCCATTTATCGAGGAAGGTAAGGCTATATAACATTACGCTACGACCAATAGGAGCGGAGCATAAATGAAAAATGTTGCAAAACCGGGAAAAATGTCCACCTGTGCGAAGCCGGGACGGGTCGCTAGTTATTTTAATAAACGTAGAAAATAAACGTCACAGACCAACCATCAAACGGATAGCCAAATTTATTCTATTCAAAGCTGCTACTGGCTCTTTGAATTAAATTAATTTGGCAACATATACAATACCTTACAAGGAATAGTTAATTCAACTCATGTTGCCTAAAACTAACCGATATAAAAACAAATCATGCGTGTTTTAACGATGTCGATCTGTAAAGGAATGTCGTCACACACCTACCGAAAGCCACCGTTCAAATATATGGCGAGGTTTGTTTTACGTACGTTTTACTTTTTGCTAGGTGTTGATTTTTTCTTCTAATCTGTCCCTTATTCTAAAATTACACTATTTTCTTACATACTCACATTAGACGATATGAAAATCATAATAGTTACAAAAACACATTTGCTTGTTTGTCGTTGGTCTAGTGGTGGCAGGCGCGACTGCTGATCATGAGGTCCTGGGTTTTTCCCCGGGTCGAGCAAAGAGTGATTGGATTTTTCTGTGTGGAATTTCTCGGTAGCAGCCCGGAGTTTGGATTTGTGCCCGGTTGATGGCAATAGGCTCGCCCCCTTTTACATGGGACTTAAACATAACGGCGAAATGAGGGTGTTACTATACACCTCTGCCCAACCCTTTGGAGAATTCAAGCGTGATGTTATTTTATGGTATGCTGTTTAAAAACATATTCGCGGATTAATAAGGAATGGTCTTTTTTATTTGACCATCGAATCGTTATGGAAGGAAGTAGATGTATTTTTTCCAGCTTTTATTAAAATTGTTCTTAATTGCACTTAATGTTCTTAATTCCGACAGAGAGTGATCTAATTATAATAATTTGGCGGTTTAAACGTTAGCGTTCGTATAAATAAAACGCTAATTATTCGCTTAATAAATTCACACGGTCGATAAACTTCTCAAACTGCTGTTGCAAAATCGTCTGTCAAGACTGTTTAATTAATACTACTATTGGTTTTTGCTTTATTTTTTGTATATTCTTAATGTGACTCATAAAATAAGAAAGATTTTAGAAATAAATATTACAACTTAATCATATTCATGGAATTGTTTCCTTTAGTAAACACTAGCTGTGTCCTCACGGCTCCACCCGTAGCTATGTTACTCAGTGATAATGTAGCTTTCTAACGGCAAAAGATTTTTTTAAATCGGTCCAGTACTTTTTAAGTTTATTCGTTACATACAAAAATACAAATCTTTCCTCTTTATAATATTAGTATAGATGACAGCTTTTTTTCTATCTATCCTTGGAGTTGCTATCTTGCTCTTGTTATTTCTATCTTATTCTAAAAATAAGCTTTTGTTTACAACAATTGCCCAAAATAGCATGTTTAAATAAACCAGAAACAGAATTCCTACACGATCTTAATAAAATAAAACGAACTTGAGTCGGTAAAATTAAACGAACTTGGGTCGGTAAAATAAAACGAACTTGGGTAAAACGCCAGGAAACAAAATGATAATAAAAATGCATGAAAAAACAGAGGCTATAAGTCGTTTCAACATCTCACATTCACTCTGAAATCTGAAGCAATACATAAGGTCTCAATTATCATAAATATACATAAAATACACGTATCGTAACATTTATCATTGTATGTAATCGGAGCACTATCCTTCAGAGAAACGACTTACAAAATTACAATAATAGAACAATTTTTGGCAAGAGGACCTTCAATTTAATATTTGCTAAATTGTTCTTATTCTAAAACACAGCCTGGTTTCGGTTCGCTACAGTTTCAGTTTAGAATTCATTGATAATGCAATTTGGCATGCACTTTTTATATTCGTAATTTTTTCTAGCCTAGATTTGAAAGCAAGCGCAAAGGTCACAGAATACTAGATCAAAAATATTAGTAGTTTACCTTGACAAATATTAGAATATTGTTACCGTGAGACCTGTCAGACTATAAAATGTCGTATTTTGAGATTTGATTTTGTGATTGTTAAGCTAGAAAGAATTGGAGCTCCAATAAACCTATCGTTAACATAACATCACGCCTTGTATTCCCCGAAGGGTTCAGCAGAGGTGATTTAGTACACCCTCGTTTCGCCAGTTATGTTTATTAGTTCCATGTAATAGAGGGCGAGCCTATTGCTATTTTACCGGGCACAAATCCAGACTTCGTGCAGCTAGTGAGAAATTCTTAATGGAAAAACCCAATAACACTTTGCCCGACCTAGAGATCGAACCCAGAACCCCATGCTCAGCAGTTGCGTTTACGACCACTAGACCAAAAAGGCAGTCAAATCGCTATCGTTAATAAAATGAAAAACTTAAAGTTATACGTCGAACAAATAGTTTAAATTAACAAAATCATAATTCAGTTCTGCACGATTCAAATTTTTTCTTAAATAAAAAAAAGGTAAAATTTAATTGACTTCATTTTCTAAATTAATTCCAGCGTGCAAACAACTTAATGGAAACAAAAGACCAACTATTATCTAATGCTCAGCCGTTGGCGTGTTAAATTGCAAAGTAAATTACATTTTCATCCGTTTAGCAACACTGCTGGTAACCAGGAGGCGAAGCAGCACCCGTAGGTTATACAACCGACACCTCTTAACGATCTATTGTCTCTTACAAGAGCGGAAATTATAATTTAGTTCCGCTTCCAACACTACTGGATCTTACAACATCAATTAAAACCCATCTTTAGCTCATTTTGGGTTCACTATTGTATGTAAAGCGTCGATAGGGTCGAGTCCATTCATTGCTATTCACCCGTCCAAGGTTTAGATGCATGGCCTCAGCTTCCTCCGTTATTCTTCAAGCGGACAGTACAATGCGTGTACATGACCCATTGTTGGCGTCGTCTTTGCTGCGAACAATTGCAAGCTCTATCTCAATGACATCTAACTTTACCGATTCGTCTAGCATGTCGCCTGTAGGCTGTACAACCGTGTATTTAAGATAAGCGACATTTGACTGACCACCTTGAGATGGATCAAGTTTATCCCTTTAAGTTTGTATTGGTTCTTATATTGTATACACATGTCCTTTCACAATTGAGGCCTATAAAATTAAAGGCAGCTAAATCCAAGTCTGTCAAATATTCAGGAAGCTACAAAAACAGATATTTTTGTCAAGGTAGCGAATGCCAATATCGGTTTTTGGACTGAATTTCTAAGAGACTTAGCTGCATTTGTTGGTAAAATGAATACACCAATGCCTGTCCAACTAACTAAACTAGATGGCGCCATAATTAACTAATGTTACGGCGTTTAGCTGCCTTTGATTTTATAGGTCTCAATTGTAACCTCGTTTTTAGGAATTGTCTACATTATATTATTTTTCTCTTTAGGCCTTGCATCTGATTGTTTCCAATAAAATCTATGATTGCGTATTAAATTTAGATCTATCTGTAATAAAACACTCATCATTCAAAGGCTATTCATCTTTGTCATCAGCAATTTGACACCGTACTTCGTCGTGACCACTTATATCTAATTTTCCAATTACTTCAAACGCTTTACCTTGAAACTTATCTATTAATTGCATCCGGAATATTGATGTAAATAATATATCCTATCAACTGTTGTAAATAATCCTAAAACAGTATCTTGATCCAAATGTAATGTAGCTGTCATGGTTTCCGCGTTGAATTATTCATTGTAACCCACATTTTTGTATTTGTTTTTCTTGTTTGTTTCTTTAGGATCACCGTTAACAAATGTGCGAATATTTTGGTGTATGCTAACCGATGTAACAATACGTGAATGTATTGAACCTTGAACATCGCCTCCGAACATATTTTAGTAGTGATTCGGAAGAGAATTTGCATTTGAAATGTCCTTGCAATGGTTTAGCCAGTTTAAGCTTCGTCATCCTTCTCGGATTGTTTAAATAAGTCTGAGGAAATCTATTTGATTTGGTTTTTTCCTCTAGATTATTCAGCGATTATATTAATAGAATTATATTCACAAATTGGACGTGTCCGCGCTTTGTAACCTTCAGATTTTTATGCACTATTTTGTTAAGAATTTATTATTGGCAATTTAGGGTAAATACCTAACTGTAAGAGAATGTTTTCCTTACTCTCGACCTGACGCCAATCCCAAGCAGTTTGTTTGAATCCCGTTAAGGAGTAAAAATGTCCTTTTACATTTAAGTCACGATTTCGACCTTTTCAAACAATGACGTATGCGAAATGTGATGAAGGCAAATAACGCTTTTAGTTGCGGTTAGATATAGCTCATTGATAGCGGTTTACTGAAAGCAGGCCAACCCTCTGTTTACCTTACTAAAGTTAACAGAGTGTGATACCTACAGTCTTTTCTCATTACCATGACCAACATTGTCATAATATAACATTAGTAAATTAAGGGCAGGTTGTTTCAAAGCCTTTGTCTTAGCTAGGCTGGGGTCAGCTTCTAGTCTAACTAGATGCTACAATAACTTCTTTAAATTTAAACATAATAACACATACATAACATTACGCCTGTATTCCCTGAAGGGTTGGGCAGAGGTTTATAGTAACACCCTCATTTCGCCGGTATGTTTAAGTCCCATATAATAGGGGGCGAGCCTATTGCCATCAACCGGTCACAAATCAAAACTCTGGGCTGCTACTGAGGAATTTAACAAGGAAAATCCTGTGTTTGCCACCACTAGACCAACGAGACAGATTTTTTAAATTTCTACATTTAAAATTAGTATGAGATGATGACTTTGATTAATGCTTGTAGGAGACTTCTATTACATACTTTTACATGTTTGCAAGGTTAAGCACTCTTGTAGCAGTGTAGAGGCAAATAATAATTTAATTGCAAGTCAGCTACTGTCATTTGTACCTGACCACAGCATTACAATGAAAATTAATTTCACGATTGTCACTTTTAATGCACACGTCTTCTGATAAATGTTCATGGGCCTCAGAATTATTCTTTTCATCGATTATTACGACATATTTATGTGAATTTATCATTGAGTGAAACGTTTTCACAATAATAAGGATTGACGTTTTAACTCTTAAATGTACTGCTCAATGTTATTTTGCGTAAACTTGTTGATTAATTTGCAATACTTTTTAAAATAATGATTGGATTGAATTACTGTTCGATGTGGAAATCTCGGCCTACGTCCAACAGGCGGTAAAGAGAAAAAGAAAGAAAATGATAATTTGGCTGAACGAAATATTGCAAGATTAACAATAGATGAATCTACGTGTAGAAAGTTTTGCTTTTATTGTTTTCATTCACAAAAAAATCACAATTGTACACTGGATTTTGCCCTCAACCACATAATCATTCTCTCTCTATCACTCAAAGGTTTGCTGGTAGAAAACTCATTTTTGAGTTAAGCTCGCCTTTGTACATAATTTCACATAATTGTAGTTTTATTCCTGTAATTTTTATTGTGTACAATAAAGAATAAGAATAAGAATAAAAATCTATGATCGAAACATTCTTGGATCTCCATCGCAATCAAAGACTTTGAAATTATTGGAATTTAAGGCAATTTGCTCTTTATTATTTCTCATTATGACTGCCTCGTTGGTCCAGTGGTGGCAAGCGTGACTGCTGATCGTGAGGTCCTGGGTTCGATCCTCAGGTCAGGCAGTGTTATTGGGTTTTTCCTTGTGAATTTGTGCCCCGTTGATGGCAATAGGCTCGCCCCCTATTACATGGGACTTAAATATAACGGCTAAATGAGGGTGTTACTATATAGGTATACCTTTGCCCAACCCTTCGGGGAATACAGGCGTAATGTTATGTATTATTTTTCATTTACAATTTTTTCTAATAATGTGTTTATTTTATTTCAGGTAATTACAAATATCCATAGAACTTTACACTGACGTGGATTAAACCATTACATCAATAACGTAAGTGTTATAACGGGTTTATGCGCCGGCGCAATTAGTATGAAGCAATTAAATGGCTATTAGTCAAATTAGTACCTTGGTCACCTAGAACTATGTAATGTACATTATACATTCTGTATTGCATTAGATACATACCTTTATACATAAATATGTATGTAGGCACAGACACAAGCGTGTTTTTGTAAATAATTGGAATTTATTTTAAAACCTCAGTAAGACGAATAACCAAAATCCTACTACAGACTCTAGAATATCAAACAATTCCAAGAACCACAACAAAAAAAAGTATTAAATATCGTACTGTCTCATAAACAGCAGCGCTGCAGCGGTCGCAAAGTGCAAAGCATAACGCAATAAAGCGCTGCGAACATCTCATTATTGAATCGTAATCGCATAACAATTGTTACAATCGATAAAAAGTGCAACAAGTGATCATTACATCAGCTCACCTAATAACTCGATTGCAGTAATCGTTCACTTTCACTCGGATCGATGCATCGGACGGCGGCGGCGCAATCAAAGGTCGACCGACCGAGACCATTTCTTTAAGATTCGACAGATAATTTTGTCATGTTAAGTAATATTCGTTCGATGGATATCGATGTCAAGATAGGGGATATAAGTAAACCAGTTTCGGACCACATTTTAATTAGAAAAGAAAATGTTATTTCAATTTGAGCAGGCCGTCTTCCAGTCGAATTACATTTGTCAAGATATGACAGAAATTGTAGAATTTTATCGTAGAAGAAAATAGGGAGTCCCATATAATAGGAGGAGACCCTATTGCCATCAACCGGGCACAAATCCAAACTCTAGGCTGCTACTGAGGAATTCCACACGGAAAAACCCAATAACACTTTGCCCGACGGGGGGTCAAACCCAGGACCTGATGATCAACAGTCGCGCTTGCCACCACTAGACCAACGAGGCAGAAGGCAGGAGGAGGATACACCTCTGCCCAACCCTTCAGTGAATACAAGGCGTGATGTAATGTTAATAACATGGAATTATGAATCTAGCTGTGGACAATACTATTGTTCGAAATAGATATTAAGCAGAAGCAACTAACAAAAACATGTCTCTATTGTTGCAACAAAAGCTAAAGATGTAATAAACCGAAGTCAACAGCTATAAGAACCAAAAATGCTAAATATATTCGATATCATAACACAAACGAAAGCGAAATTATCACAAGAAAAGAAACAATCTGAAGCTCAGTCATAGAAAATAGAAAGCTGTATCGAGTCGATGAGGTCGTGTGCACTGGCGACCTCAGTCGCGCGCGCGGCCTCGACCTTGTCGGTCATTAGAGTTGCGACATCGAGTACTGCCACCCTATTACCTAATATCGATGTCGCGGGGAATCGATTACGTGGAATCGGCTTGAGACCGCAAGGTTGGGTGCATCATAGTTCTTAGATGCTGGTTGTAAACGAAGTTAGTGCCGTTGTTACGAAAAAAATGTAACTTTAGTTGTAAAAAAAGGAATATGTAGAAGATCGATCATTGATCACATCTTTGATGTCATTGATTTAATAAGTTTCATTACTTTCATTGAATAAATTGCTTTCGATTCACTAACGATGTGATTTTCCATCAATAATCGTTAGTCGTATTGATATAAAGTGTAGCAATATGACCTTGCTTATAAAACTCACCGTAAATGGTAAACGAGACCTCAACGACTGATGGATTGATCTGTTATGAATAAAAATGCTCTCGCAATATGGAACAATGTGCTGATAACTAGTCTCTCGATCAACAAACTTTAATCTCGGAACAATCGACTGACCATTCAATATCGACTAAATGCCATCAGATACATCCAATCGATTACTCAGTCAGTAGCTGACACTGATGCAATAAATTATGCTTCAATAGTCGTAGAATTTGATTTTGATTAATTTTCAAAATCGTCAATTTCCTGCTTGGGTATCTGACGCCTGTCTTTAAACCGGTTAGTCATGATATAAGAGTAGGTATCTCCAGTTACAACATGAACGTTAAATCCATTAAATCCAGTCCGTATTACAAAATAATCATCAAACATTCGATAGTGATCAAAAACTATACCAACCAACAAAAATTAAAAACATCAGACAAAATTGTGTAAGCTATTTCAATCATTGTTTTAAAAGAAGTAAAGCTTATATTCGGATGAAACTGGTTCTATTTTATGAAGATTTATTTGAAGCGTAGTCACGCTCTCAATATAAGTGTAACACTATCTGCTAGATTAACATCGATTATTTTAACTTCTTTTTCTTTTGTTGTTTCGCTTCAGTAAAACAATATGGTTTCAATATCATTATCAATGGTTACTCCACCGTCCTGTGGTGTGGAAATCTGAAAGTACTTTAAGTTGCAACGCATGTGTGTTAGGCTGTATTCACACAAGTACGACAATATCTAATGGAAAATTTAATGTGATTTCCGTATCAATTATATTTTTGACAAGTATGATGCCTTTTCTACACTGGCCTGCAAAAATAACTATCACACTTTTAAAATTTCAATTTTTTCTAAACTATAGAAGTTAGAGATTTAAAATAAAAAACGTTTCATAGTAGTTTTTATCAGCTTTCTTTGAAACTATAGTAACAAAGTTAAACTCTTTTGATTCCTTTTTGTTTCGAAAATATATCTTGTGTACCTAAAAAGTTATTGCAATTTTAAAAGTGTGATACTTATTTTTGCAGGCCAGTATATTAGTCGTGTCGTTTCAGAAATAAGATTCCACTAAGTATTTTTACTTAGTCTTATTATAGCTTAAAGTCCCATTCCTTTAACACGTTTTTGCACTTCTGACATTTTATTTAACCCTTCATTCTTATCTCCAACATCCACGATCAATCGATTAAAGCAAAAATGAATACTCTTTGCCATCAATTTGATCTTCGCTTTAAACATGTCTTAATATCTCCCAAGCTTCATAAGTTAATGCAATGTCGCAACGAATGCAACATGTCGACCGCGAAACATTTATTAAAGTCCATCGACCCAATCGATGTTAATATGATCGATTATATCCGAGTCTGTCGAATCGATTCCTCGTGTCACTAGTTAACGATTATATGATTGGTTTGTTACGATATTTGTTTTTGTCTATCATTTGTACACAATCTCAGATAATGTCCTTAGTTTGGCGGTTGTTTTGTGGTTATTGATGATGGTGGTGTAAAGTTCATGGCGCGAATGGGTTTTTGTGGTCACATACATTGTTGAGGCGAGTGGGAACCTTGTTACATGTTTCTTGTTTAGAAATATGTTTAAGTGTAATGACTTACGCGTGGTAGATTGCGTAATCTTCTAGCATTCTGAGCTCATTTTGGATTTGCACAGGTAAATAAAAATAAACAAAGCTTTCCAAACCACAATATCATATTTTACTGTACAGAGGAAGGAACATTCTTTGTTATTATGGTTATAAGAGCAACACCCTATTTTCAAAACTGCCCAAACAAGTCGATTGCATCGATGCATCCGAACGCATTGCACATCAACCGAGATGCATCAAAATGATCCGTCGATCATCCGGCCGCGGTTCGTTGCCCTCAATAAAATGCATTTGCGGTTGCATCAACCGCATCAGGCAATCAGATGACCGTGTGTACTTGATGACGGAAGTGTTTGCATTCAAGTTTTGAGTTTAGTTTTGTTATATTTATTTTTATAAATTGTTATCTGTACATAATAGCCGATATTAGCCATATTGCCACGTCTTTTGACTTATAACTAAGTTCTTTATTAGATTTTTTTATCAACGAAAAGATTTGTAAACGGCTAAATGTGTAAACTTTAAGCTGTAGGTGAACCAATACTATATTTATTTCTCTTTCTTTATTCTATACCAATTTCACCTCACCCAATCTCAACTAACTCACTCACTGAATCTCCAAGTAGCGGCACAGCAACTAATTTTCTTCCTTCCGCAATTCTTACCTCGCGTTTGGTTCATTCTTTAAGCCGCATCAGATGAGGCAACCCTTAAGTACTACCATAAAGAATAATGGCGTAAGTAAATCATAAATATACCAACTAATGTGTTCCGTGGGAAGTGAGGTGTGAGAACAACACCCAAACGTAACGCGTAGTTCCTAATGGTCGTGTGTAATGTTGAATTACGAATATTACAATACTTATGCATCGCATTTGTTTTGCCTTTATTTGTTTAAGTGTGACCGCTTCCTTATGTCTTTTGCTTTGTGTTAGCTTTTTGAATTAGCGCCGGGTACGGAAGAATGAAAATAAGATGTGTTGAAGGCCTAACTCTAGACGTGGACGTCTTCCGGGTCATGAGACTATGATAATTTCGAAGTGGCATTATTATCTGAAAGCTTAGACTGGAGATGAAGATGTCGTTGGTTTGGTCATCACCTGTTGCACTGTTGACATCAATGTAGGTTTTACCAAACATCCAAGAAACATTGCATATCATGGGAATATCTTCATGGATCTCCCTCGTCCTGGGAAGGCGAAGGGGTCTGCCGGACTCTTACCGGCTAAAACCCATGGTTCCTCCTTCTATCCCATGACTGGGGTCACGGGATTCGCTATTGCATGCACCGTAACCCTGACAGGTCGTCGGACCTCTCTTTTAGTGGTCCTAGCACAAACATGTTTGGTTTAATTAAACAATTAACAGGATAGGCTGAATTTATCAATATTTAGTTTCTTAAAGTATCTAATAAATATTGCAGTCCAGTGAAACATAGGTTCTGGGCAGTGCAGTCATTATTAAATGATTTGAAAATACGTCTTGTCACAGCGGGGTTCCTTCTTCATTCATATTTAAATGGAAAACTATAGCTACGAATGCCTGTGAGTTTGTCTTATAAATTAGTGTCGTAAGAGCCTATTATAGGACTTTGTCAGGTAAATAGTACATAAATTTCCTCTATGTATTAATTAGAAACCATGCTGCAGTTATCAATCTGCTTGTCAAATCGCAAACGTAAGGAATATGATAATGTACCTAACTCGGATTGTTTATTGAAGTTTCTAGCGGGAAAACCGATATTCAGCACTGAACCCTTGAACCCGTTTTTTTTAATTAAACTTTGCCACTGGCCCACATAGTACATACAGAACTGGTGCCGTGACACAGTAAGACGGGGTCATAGCAGATTTTGAAGGAGATGGTGGAACGAACTGGATTTATTCCATGAAATCTGGAAGGAAATAGTGCAGGATCGTGAGAAGTAGAAAAAATGGAGAGAGGCCTTTGCCCCAAGTGTGGGATAGCACAACGTGACAAAAAGCTTTGCTTCTGACTAAGATTTCTCCTATCGTGGGTGCGTTTACAGACGATAATTTTCACATGCGCAAACCAACGTTATAAATCCTAATCAGTCTATAATTTATTATCTATCAGCGATTTTTTCTACTAGATATAGAAATTTGACAAAAGCTCCATAGAACTAAATATCAAATTTCTATCAGCTCTAGTAAAGCAAACCGGTATACATGTCGATAGGTTATTAAAAACCGCCGTTAATGAATCAAATTCTAACTGACTTATACTGAAAGTTAAATTACAGACACAGCAAGATTTAAAGTCAAGATATAGATCAAAACCAACAGTAACAGCTGATAACCATAGACTTCAATTATGTTAACCGTAAACCTCGGTTTCTTTTTAATTGCGTTGTGTATTTGCGTAACGTTTAATTACTGGCACATGATACTTTGAGCAATATCCGTCAAATGGCTTACGGATTACGCGCTACACACCGAAGTTATTAAAGTTGTAAGACATGAGTGTAGAGTGCATGTATATGAAGAAGATAATGAACAATTTATTTATTTTTATCGTTCGATATTCCTCATAGCTGTCCCTCGCCCGGGGAAGGCGAGGGGGTCTGCCGGACTCTTATCGGCCAAAAACCAACGGTGTTCCTTCTCTGGGCCGTTCGGCCGGGGTCGCGGGATTCGCAAGAGTATGCACCGCAACCCCGGCAGATCTTGCCTTGGCCCACATCCTTCTGAGAAGCGCGCACGGAACACAGCTCGCCGCCTTCTCGGGCCTGTTACTGGTCGGGCGGCGGGTCCCCTAACCCACCGCCCGCAGGCCACACACTAGGGTGGCTGGAGGTCGTCACGTTCGCGCGCCCTCTGGCTCCCGATGCGTCTGGCGCGGGAAGGGAGAAGAGCATACCACTCCCTCTCTCTCTCCGCTTCCTCCTTGGTCGCCATCACCCCCTCGCAAAAGGAGGCGATGGCTTCCCACGCATGCTCGCTCCCGACCATGGACAGAACCACGGCCGGAAAAGATAATGACTCCTGCAGTTGTTGAAAAGTTAAGTAGTGATGTATTGTAACAAGACTTAGTATTAGGTGGGTAGACTATGGTATTAGGTCCTGTATGTAGTTTCGCTTAGCGCCTGGCATCTAGCGAGGAACGAAGAAATCGCAATGCGCGCTTGGCGCCCTCGCTAGTCGTCTGGCGTGTCGCCCAAACGCGCAGTGCGGCCGCCCGGCCTGTCTGTATATTTTTGTTTGTTTCTTTTCTCTTGGTATCTCGCTAGACGCCAGGCGCTAAACGAGGCATCCAGCAGTGCGGCCGCGGTCTAAAGCCCTCCCTGTCAATCTCCATTTTTCGGGCACAAATGCAATCCTACGCTCTCTCAGTGATTTTTCTTACAAGTAGCAAGAGTAGCAATTCTGGATTTCATTCTGAATTTCGTTATTTCAAGGATTCAATAAATTGTATTCAGATATCACGGATTAAAAGAAAAACAGGCGTCCATTCTAATTAACAACATTAACATTCGAATTAACACCCTTCCCAAATTGACATAGTGCAAGATTTTTTTAACCGCAGGCGCAAGGTAGAATTTACACACAATTATACACTACATAACATTTTTTAGCCTAGGGCCGGCGTTAATTTGATACGTGTTACATTCGTATCAACGGCCTCTCATTTCGCATTCTTTCTTACGACATGGTATGCTCAATCATGCGCCAAGTTTGGCAACCCTAGTATCCGCTGTTATTTACATTTGCATTTTATGAAATTAATGATTTTAATGAAGTAAAGCAAAAAGGTAGAACACATAATTGATTTTTAAATAGTAGTTAGTATGTGAAATTATGTTAAGGAAATTTTAATGTTGTGTTGACTGTGTCTACACTTCTACATACTTTTTTTTAAATACATAACATCACACCACGCCTTGTATTCCCCGAAGGGTTAGGCAGAGGTGTTTTTAGTACACCCTTGTTTCGCCAGTTATGTTTAAGTCCCATGTAATTGGGGGCGAGCTCATTGCCATAAAACGGACACAAATCGAGACTCCAGGCTGCTTACTGAGAAATTCCTAATGGAAAAACCCAATAACACTACTGACCTGGGGATCGAACCCAGGACCCCATGCTCAGCAGTCGCGTTTGCGACCACTAGACCAACAAGGCAGTCAATTTAATTAATTAATTCAATTTTTTAAATACATTTGCAGTATATTGATCTTAACACAATCAGTTCATTACTATCCCACTGCTGGGCACGGGTCTCTTCTCATAATGAGAAGGGTTTAAGGCCTTGTTACACCACGCTAGTCTACTGCGGGTTAGCGGACTACACATACCATCGAGAACTTTTCTTAAATGCCTTTCAGTTGTGCGGATTAACCTTACTGGTCTAACATTAAGATATCGGCATTACCCAGTAACTGGGTTGCGGAGGTCTGATGGCAGCCGTTCCGTGTAAAGTACTGGTATTCAACCGCATCTGATTAGACTGGAAGCTGATCCAAACATAGTTGGGAAAAGGCGAGGTACAACAGTTGCGCGGGTTTCCTTACGTCGCTTTCCTTCACCGTTAATGCAAGCGGTGGTCTTAAGATAACTATTATTGCGCTCTACATCAATTTTATACGCTTTCTTATTTCAATATGAATATGACACTGCAATAATTTCAATCTGCATTAAGCAGGCGGTATGTCTCAAGAAATATGACTTGTTACAGTTCAAACGAGAATTAATTTTAACTGACATTTCGAAAAGTAACACAGTTGTTAAAAACTGTTATTACATTTTGCAATAATTATAGCACCTTTCGTCAACGAAGTAATTGTGGGCTTAGAAAGCGACAGTGGCCATGCATTTCCACCTCCGGGCTTAACGAAGGTGAAAACTTCCAATATGGCGGCTTTAGTTCTAACAATTTCCGTCCGGAGGGTGGCGCTGTACAAGGTCGAACTTGATTATCGATAAATCGGACGCGTACGTCAACAGTTCATCACTTTGCTTACGAAACCGATAATCGATTACCGAACAGGGGTGAGAATTTAATCGTTACAATTCGATTCTATCCGCTCTTTTGTTCCCGTCATGTTTTGCAACCTAATTTATGAGGTTTGTGAACTTTCCTCGATTCTTTAATTAATAAGTATTCTTGTTAATTATGTTAAAAGCAGGTCGCCAACGGGTATTAAGAAACTATTTTTATCTAAAATAATCTGACCAATTCTTTTCTTCCTTAGTCAATACCTCATTGCTAAAGAATTTTATATTTTTGCATGCCAGTTCATCCTCCTGCCCTTATCACAACTTATTTGGGGTCGGCGCAATACGTCTTCTTCTTCCATAGATCTCTATTAGCCGTCATCTCAGTAGTCACCCCCTTTCTATCCATATCATCTTTCATACTATCCATCCATCGTTTTTTTGGTGCCAGTTCTCTGATGACAATCTGATATTAAATACAATCGCAACATTAACATTCTCTCAAACCTCGTAACACATCCTAGGTCAACTTTTTGCGATCATACTCGGCCTCACGTCCGTATAATGGTTCATAACTTTTAATCTAGACGATTTTATTGTAAGAAATCGAGATCAGTAGTGCAAATGACCCAGATTTGTTCCAACGCGGTTATGAAAACGTGCGCGCGGTCGCACGCGCAGACGAATCGTGATGTCTGCGCGCCGTTTGTTTCTCCGTATTGTCTCTAGACTTAAGAATGGTGTACTGCAGTTAAATATTGGGTTACTTGTGGTTTATTGTTTGTTGTGTAAACTTCTGAGATAGATTTGATTGGTCAGCTTCTGAGAAACAAACACGCCGTTCTCGGAATTATAAATTGTATTGTATGTTCATTTCTTGAGGATGAAAGATTTGTACATACTGGTAATTACCTATACCTATTGCTACTCTGCTGCCTTTTGGAAAAATAAAACTCTTAGACAAAGGGTAGGCTGAAATAGTTTGTAAAACACCGTCGAATTTCGATAAACTTATATAACTTAACATAACATCACACCTGTATTCTACGAAGGGTTGGGCAGAGGTGTATAGTAACACTCTCATTTCGCCAGTTATGTTTAAGTCCCATGTAATAGGGGGCGAGCCTATAGTTATTAACCGCACACAAATCCAGGCTCCCAGCTGCTACTGATAAATTTCGAATGGAAAAACCCAATAACACTGCCTAAACGGAGGATCGAACGCAGGACCCCATGCTCAGCAGTCGCGCTTGTGACCACTATACCAACAAGGCAGACTAAGGATAAGACTTATACAAATTTATATAATTTTAGTATATTTTAGTTCGTCAACTTAACCGACCATCTCTACGTATTTCTTAGCTCTGTTTACACAGCAACAGGTGATTACATCGGAAGTGCGTCGATCTCGCGGGCGCATCGGCGCGGGCGCTGCGTCACGCCCGCCGCGTTAGCGCGCATGCGCGTATTACACAACGCCAGAATTAGGGCCTTATTATACCAGCTCATTTATTTTGTAACGCACTGCTATAGGATGTAATTATTTAGGTAATACCAATGTAATTATTTAGGTAATGTTTGTGTTGGTATGTGGGTTAGACGATTATGGAAAATGCACACAATGTTTACAATCCATGCATTTGGGATGGCTCAGCCAAATACCAGCTTGAGGCGTTGGAGTCCATTGAGAAGCGTGCCAAGAAGCTCATCAGCAACGACTCCCTTGTTCAGACCAAGCTCCATAGTCTTGAGCATCGGCGCAAAGTTGCTAGTCTATCGGTTTTTTATCGGACACATTTCGGAGAGTGTGCTTCAGATCTGCATGATCTAATACCCCCCTGCCCTTTTTTCTATCGGACGGCCAGAAACACGAAAAAGCGCCATCGGTCATGGTTGATATACCAAAAACCCGAACGAAGCGTTTTGATTCCACTTTCATTGTGAAAACCGCCAAACAATGGAATGCGCTGCCCGAGTGGGTGTTCCACGACAGTTACAATCTGGGTGTCTTCAAGTCACGAGTGAATCGGTTTCTTCTGGGCAAGCGTGCTCCATCGTAGACCGCATCATCGCTTAACATCAGGCGAGATGGAGGCCAAACGCAGGCCTGGTAACAAATAAAAAAAAATCTTTTAAAGAAAATGAAAGTTTCAATCACTGTCCACAAGTTCAATATTTGCATAATCTAAATCTCGGTAAAATATAAAAAAAACTAAGTACATGAAATGTGTACCACGTAAATGTGCCAACAAGTAATTACTTATGCAGACTTACAAAGGCTATTAGAAACACGACACTACCTGCTTAGTTCCAAATGACGACATATTCTTAATATAATATAACAAGTAAAAGTAATTTAGGTTAGAATTTATTTCCCAACGATACGCAACGCATAGCAATACGCGGTGCAACGCGAGATCACTGGTGCAGGTGTAAAAAACACTCGGTGGTAGGCATTAAAAACTTGTAATTACAAGCTTTCGCTAACGGTCAATGCCAGAGATTGTCAATCTAGTTTCGCAACTTCTAGTTGTCGGGCTGCGTAAAGAATTCTATGTTTCTACTACTCCGATTTATGGATTAATCGATATAAGTAGTCGATGCACGTAGGGCGGTACTCGGATTTCTATTGTTTACGTAAATCGTTAAATTGTAATGTGACTTTTATAGTTCATGAATAGATCTTAATTTCAATTGTCAATTAATTGTGTGCGTTTCCTTTCTGATTTAAATATTCTGTTACCTTGATGCATATGTAGGTAACAGAACGAACGCCATATCTTAACGCTGTTCTATTGTAAAAGTAACATAACATCACGCCTTGAATTCCCCAAGGGCAGGGCAGAGGTGTATAGTAACACCCTCATTTCGCCGTTATGTTTAAGTCCCATGTAATAGGGGCCAAAAACGCCAAATACGTAAAGAGAGACCTAAGCCCTCCTACACATATACTTTTAATTCTGCAGGTCAACTTTATTGCAGTTCTTGTGATCGGATATTTAAAACCAAGTTTGGTCTAGCGAGCCATATTAGGGCTCATGCTAGGAAGTAATTTGAGGGGCTCGTGGCTAAATAACAACCGCGCCGATCGTAAGATTTGCGAGGTTAATCTGCGCTTGCCACGGTCAGTCCGTGGATGGGTGACCATTTGTTACACATCGAGACCCCTCCGTGCCTCGGAGAGCATGTTAAGCCGTCGGTTCCGGGTGTCATACGAATACCTATGACAGTCGTTACGGGTAGTCAGAAGCCCGAAAGTCTGACAAACGGTTTAACCTTAGGATATCGGCATTGCCCAGTTACTGGGTTGCGGAGGTCTGATGGCAGTCGCTCCGTGTAAAATACTGGTATTCAGCCGCATCTGGTTAGACTGGAAGCTGACCCCAAGATAATTGGGAAAAGGCTAAGAGGCTAGGAAGTAATTTATTTTAGGGTCGCCGTTATCGAAATCGATAAGGAGGACTATAAATATATATATATATAACAGGGGCCGAGCCTATTGCTATTAACCGGGCACAAATCCAAACTCTGGGCTGCTACTGAGAAATTCCTAATGAAAAAACACAATAACACTTTGCCCTACCTGGGGATCGAACCCAGAACCTCACTATCAGCAGTCGCGCTTGCCACCACTAGACCAACCAGGAACATGTCTATAATTGTCGATAATTGATATTAATCTGCTTTAAGCGCCTTAAACGCTTTCTTTTCGCTCAGTTTATTTTGTTCAAGTCATTGTCTAATTGTTTAAAGCTTGGAACAAAAGCTTAGCAAAAAACTTTTCGTGCATGCAAA
The DNA here is from genome assembly GCA_910594945.2 of Amphipyra berbera. Lineage (NCBI taxonomy): Eukaryota > Metazoa > Arthropoda > Insecta > Lepidoptera > Noctuidae > Amphipyra > Amphipyra berbera. The sequence continues at coordinate 6,286,104 of OU343122.1, read as the reverse complement.
CTGCATTAACAAAATTGCTATCGACATCTTTCATAACACCGTCCAAATATCAATACTAATGACATAACTGTCTCACCTACAGCTTATCTGTTATCCCATTGTTACCTTTTACATAATACGCTTTAGCTAAAAGCATGCAGGATAAGCGTAACACCGCTGTGCTCGTATGTATTCTGTATGAGTACAGTCGCAACCACTTTCTCTGGCCATTGTTGATTAATTCCCGAACTGTACTGCGATTGTGGGTTGAATCTAATAGTAAGTAGAGCGGAATCGCTGCTAATACAGTACGGAATTACGAATGGATTAATCTATTTTGCGACTAGGCCTTTTTTAGTTTTCTTGTATCAAATAAAATCAATAGGATTTACCAGAGAATTATATAACATCACACCTGTATTCCCTGAAGGGTTAAGCAGAGGTGTATTAACGTAATATTCATGTGTAAGTCTCATGTAATAAGGGGCGAGCCTATTGCCATCAACTGGGCACAAATCCAAACTCCAGGCTGCTACTGAGGCATTCCACACGGAAAAACCCAATAACACTTTGCCCCGACTTGGGGATCGAACCCAAGACCTCGCGATTAACAGTCGCGCTTGCCAACACTAGACCAATGACGCAGTTTCTGGTTGTTTTCTTTTTTTGGGAACCAGAGATTTCGTTAGCTATTTAACTCAATAGACCTCTAAACTTCTAATTTTATTTATCTTTATAATGTTTATGGCAGATACAAGGTATTGATAATATAGGTAAAAATATATATTTAATTGCTGATCAAGTCAAAATGTAATTTTAACTATGTTTATCGTCACTATGGTCAAATCTATACTATTATTATAAAGCTGAAGAGTTTGTTTGTTTCTTTGAACGCGCTAATCTCAGGAACTACTAGTTGAAATTGAAAAAATATTTTTGTATTGGGTAGTCCATTTATCGAGGAAGGTTTTAGGCTATATAACATCACGCTACGACCAATAGGAGCGGAGCATAAATTAAAAATGTTGCAAAAACGGGAAAAATGTCCACCCATGCGAAGCCGGGACGGGCCACTAGTTCATATATAAAAAGCATTGACTGAGTGAATTTCGAATCAACTTGACAAAAATAATAACAGTCATCTTATTTTAACCTGCTTGAAAAACAAACGTACAAAGTTTATTTTTTATGATGTGAACAACTTTTATTTTACACCACTATCTTAACAAAATCGATATAACTTATTAAATTACAATGATTTTACACCGGTGAATGTAGCGTCGAATCCGAATCGAGTAACTCGTTTAATCGATTAAAAAGTTCCTTATCGTTATAATTGTTTTTTTTTGTGAATGCTTGTGCCTTCCATTTCAGAAAAATATTAAATGCCTTTATTGGTTTTTAAGTGTTACATAAAATGGAAAGATTAAAAAAGTCTCGGTAGAACAGATGGCTTTCTTTGTGTTCATCCTTTGTTAAAGTCATATCTCTCAAATCTTAAGTCAATAACATTAATTAAAATCCAAAGAAAGGGAAATAATAGCTCACTGTTTTCTGTTTACAGACATTAAATAACGTTGTTAACGTCAAACAAAATGCCGCTGTACTATATCCATGTTTTACGTCATGAATGTACAGTAGGGGAATGAAAAGGCGACACGTTTGGTGCAGTGGTGATTGGCTTCTGCGCTGCGGGTCGTGGGTTCGATTCCCGCACGGAACAAATATTTGGATGGCCTACAGATAGTTGTTCCGGGTCTGGTTGTATGTGCGTGTAAAGATTTGTGTATGTAAACGCATCCATGATGCAGGAGAAATCGTAGTGGGGCAACGTTTTTTTTTTTTAATGAAAAGCTTCGTCAGTTTTTGAATTCTTTAATTTCTCACATCGCGGGCATATGTTATTTTTTCAAACTATTAAACGGAACATACCAACGCATGGAAAATTATGTTTAATTACTTGACAGCAAAGATCAAAATTGCCTTTTGCTTCCATGTGACGTAGTAGTGCCATTTAATGCTTTTGAGGAGTTTTATTGTAAAAATCACGACATCAATCAAATCGATGATTAAATAAATTTACATTATTTGTGTCTGTCACCATGTCACCATAATATCCTGTCAAAAAATACTTGTATTTTCATTTCTATTATGTTGTTCGTAGTTAGTAAAACAGTTCGTTTCTTAAGGTGCATATCATTTTCATTCCCCAACTGTACATTTTACAGCCATTTCTAATAAATCGATTGTTTGTTATTGCTCCTATTACTGATATTAGCTCTAGAATTCTAATTAATAGTAAAAGATTTCTCTTCATTACATAACGCGGACCACAGTGGTTGAATGTCCACACTTAAGATAATAGGCATTAGTGCACATCCATTTAAAACCATTGCAGTTTACTTTTTATTGCAATTAGAATCATTCTTGTGTATCTATAAATAAGGTTGACAATCGAATGCATGTCACGCATGTTACAGTTACGGCTTATGCAAGGATTCAAACGCAAATTATCTCAAATCACGTACATAAACACAGTCAGATCATTCTGTCTGTTGTCGCAACTGCTTTCTCTATACGTGGACGCAATGGTAAACCATTTGTTCATAATAAATACGATTGCGTGTGTGTCGTAATACGGGGCAGCCCTAACTGAATGTACAGTCCGGCGCATAAGTGTGTCAATGTTTTAATTAAATTGCTTTGATAAAGATTAAAGTGTAATTAAGATTGCTAAGCGAGTTTGACCGGTGGTTGCTCTTAAATGATTATTTTAAAGTAAATAGTATGTTACTCAAGTCAGCCTTAATTCAAATGGTTTGTTGACGTAACTAAGCATGTAGCGTGTCTTTTGATTAATTATGTGTACAAATTTTTGAGCACTTTAGCATGAAGTATACTAATTTTTAGGTCATTTTCTGTTAGATAAGTAAGGTTTGAATTTAGTACAGTAATTAATTTACGGGGCTTTATTCTGTAGCGACTTCCTTTTCAATTTTTGTTTGCCTTTGATAAAGCCTTCTGAGGGTACCTATTACGAGAGATGGTCTAAGTAAAGTCCAGGTTGTACATAACATAACATCACGCCTTACATTCCCCGAAGGGTTCGGCAGAGGTGTTTTAAAACACCCTCGTTTCGCCAGTGCCTATTGCCATTAACCGGGCACAAATTCATACTCCAGGCTGCTACTGAGAAATTCCTAATGGAAAAACCAAATAACACTTTGCCTGACCTGGGGATCGAACCCAGGACCCCATGCTCAGCAGTCGCGCTTGCGACCACTAGACCAACAAGGCAGGTTTTACATTGTCATAGTAATTCACACACCAAGAGCACGTGATCAACACGCGACGTTAATATCACACCCAGCCACGCTCCGTTTGACTAGGCCTTTAAAATAGCCCTGTCTTTCTGTGAAATAACGCTATAAGTAGATGGGTGTATTTTTAGTCAAGGTTTACTGTAGACTTGGTCTAAAACCATCTCTCATCATAAGAGGGTAAATATTTCTTTATCATGGTTCAGTAATTCATTAAACTTGTAGATAAATACCTATATTAAGATACAGTAGGGCCTGAAGAAAGTAAAACTTTGAAGGTAAAATGAATTAAAAACTGGTTAATCTGAGTTCACGCTAATGATTAAGTAATTCAAAAGAATAAACACTTCCTTCCTGCTTTTATGTTCTCATGTAACAATATTTAAGCGCATAAAAATAAAATTTCAGTGTATGTATTATGATTGTAACATAATATTCGAATTAGGCTGTTTGAGGGTGTGCGTTGGTTACGTTGCATGTTGTATGTATATATTTTTTTTTTCTAAATTTACTTTGATTTTTTGCAAGTTTGAACATCTGATACTTTTAACGCTGTCTACCGGTTGTGAATTTTACAGATCATATCTATAAGTGAAAACTTGTAATTGGCCATTTTCTACATAAATGAAATTGTATACTCAAATGTACTAGCTGTAAGTTTTCTTAATATAATAAAATAAAATAAAATAAATCCCTCAAAGGCGTTTCCATGTCCGTCTGTTACAACTGTTACGTCTTAAAGAGTAAAAGTATTTCCCAACGTAATTACAAGTTGTACAACAGTGGAGAATCGTGCATATTTACATGAACATAAATTGGCATCAGTCGGTCGACACTCGACACTGCCGCAAATCGGTGCACTACCACCGATCGGCTGTGAATCGGCCTAGCAATTTTCCGTTCAGGAAACGATTTATTTGTTACAGTTTCTTATGATGTAACACTTTTGTTTATTAAGTCACTTTACACTGTGGAGCCAGATTGTTGTTGGCTGTAAGTGCATAGGATATTTATTAGATTGGCGGTATTACGTTTGTGAGGTAACCGATAATTTATATGGGGTACTAGCTTTTGCCCGCGACTTCGTCCGCGTGGATTTCGAATATCAAACTTGGTTCACTATATCCTTAATAATCAATACCCCGATGAACCCTTTAGTTGAGGTTACTTAGAATAATCCAAAAATACGTGTTTTATTATTTGTGTGGAAGAGTATTTGTATACATGACAGTTTTAGCTGAACTCTCATTTTACGAAATTTTCGTACTATGTGAGGTCAGCTTATACTGGTAATATATCGCTGGATTTGTCGCCATGTGTTCCAAGTTTGAAGTTGATAAACGCAGGGAATACGATCTTCCGTATAAGTTTACACCCCATTTGACACACTATGGCGTTAATTTTCGAAAAATCCTTTCTTCGATTGTCACTTATACGTTTGTATAGCAGTGATAGCCTAGTGGTGTGACCGTCGGAGTGCCAAGTCATAGGTCTCGAGTTTGAACCGAAGGGCACACACTTCTGACTTTTCGGATTCATGTGCGTATTGTATAATTATCACTTAATTGCTTAAAAACTGTGAAGGAAAACATCGTGAGGAAACGTGCGTGAGAGATATTTCTCGACGGCATGTGAAGCCAAGTCAGACGCCCATGGGCGGCATAAACTCTGACACCAGGTTAGTCACTAAGCACACGAAAAGAAGAAGACTTATACGTTGCTTGTTCATAAATCAAATGATATAAATTTATTATAATCGTCACGTCCATGATTATCTAAGTGTTAGGCAGAAATAACCTATCGTATATTCTTACTGTTTGCCGATAATGGAATAAGATTATTTCGTTTTAAACGGTGTTTTAGTAAGTAGACTAAATCAGGTTTCAGTTCAATACAATAATCTGCTATGTTGCTGAAAGATTTCAGTACATTTTCTTAGTCACCTGAATTTAATAAAATAAAAAATTATGTTATCGAAAAACCCAAATGATATTTTGTAATCACTAAGCGTGAACACAATAAATATATTTGAAGGTTGAAATCATAAAGAAATCTGTTCGATTGTATGAAATCGGAGAATTATGATCTGCGCCCACGCACAAAATAATGTCAATAAATGCACAATGCCGTTTCTTTGGTCGCCCGTTTAGTTTCGTCACCAATCACTCATTATTGGAGTTCGGTATTTGAAATTTTACTGCCTTTAACGATTGAAATAAAAAGCAAAAAATACTAACTTTGATTATTTCTCAAAGTATCTAGATTTTTTTATAATATAAATTGCTAATCTTGCTCAATACAAGCTCGTTGAACCGCTTTCCCATAAATAACGCATTTGTTTGAAATCAACGAAGTTTCGTTCCTAAGATTTAAAAACACTTTTGTGCGTATCTGTATTCTGATGGGATTAAGCGTTGTTTTTTTTTTGTTTGCGTTTGGGCACTGCCTAAACATGTTTATAATAATTGATTTTTTATCAAAAGATGTCCAATTTATATTTTGGACCATTTATATGAAATGAGAATCCATTTATATGAAGAACATTTATGTATAATACCTTTTATGTTTACATTATTTCTATCTGTATTTACTCATTATATACAGTACATACTCCATGCCACGGAGAGCACGTTAAACAGTCGGTCCCGGGTGTCATACGAATACCAATGACCGTCGTTACGGGAAATCAAAAGCCCGAACAACCGGTCTAACCTTAGGGTATCGGCATTGCCAAGTAACTGGGTTGCAGAGGTCTGATGGCAGTCGCCCCGTGGAAAATACTGGTATTCAGCCGCATCTGGTTAGACTAGAAGCTGACCCCAACATAGTTGGGAAAACGCTAGGCAGAACAGTTCAAGTACATTCCAGTATATTAAACATGATACCTTACACAATAGGTATACCTTATTTATACGCTGTATTTCAAAACATGCAAGCATTCGATTATTCAATCCGATTCTAAAATACTGTCAGTTCAAATTAGCATAAGCCATAGCAGGTACTAGCTGGTAATTTTGCGCAATATCATAGAAATGCGACTTACTTCACTTACTATCGTTTGAACTAAATCTGTCGCGAGATTTTCACGCTAAGTTACGGAGGCGTAAGGTATGGGTAGGGCTGTCACAATCGTAACTAGATGATGATTATGATATGGATCATATACTTAGTGATAAACGGTTTAGTATTGTTACGTAAGTTCAAATAATGTCATAACAGAAATTAGGCAGCCTTATACAATATATAATATGTAACATAATTAACGCACACCCTGAAAGTAGTTTGTTCAGAATCGTTTACTGAATCGACTTCTATCATTTTAAATATAGCTAATTTTTTATCCCAAAAATAATTAAAACTACGGAAATTAATCACATTACCCCTGTGCAGTCAAAACAAACTGAAATGGACCGTAAATCAAGGCGAAAAGACTTTTAAAAGTGCATTTTTATTTGTATTAATAAAAATGTCGTCTTTAAATACAAAACAAAGAAAAATAAACCTTATTTCAAGAACGTTAATTTAGTATATAACAATATACATGTTAAACTAAAATTTCAGTGTATGTATTATGATTATAACATAATATTCTAATTGGGGTGTTTGAGGGTGTGCATTAATTACGTTACATGTTGTATAAGCAGTTATATATAGCCTAGCGGTTGCATGATTGCCTTTCACGCAGAAGGGTCTGAGTTCGGTCCCGGCCCGCACTCCTGACTCTTCGAAATCATGTGTGGATCAGAATTTGATTACCACTCGCGTTAACGGTGAAGGAATACACCGTGAGGAAACCTGCACACCTGAGAGGGCCCCAAAAAGGTCTCAATGGTGTGTGAAGTCCGCCAACCCGCACCAGGCCAGGTGGTGGATTAAGGCCTTAACACTTCTCATTCTGAGAAGAGGCCCATTCTCGTGGAACAGTAATGAGCTGATTATGTTATGTTATATTCCTTCATGTCATGATATGTTATGGTCGTTTAATGAATTGCTTATTGGTGCCAGCAGATATTTTTTGTATGTATTAAAATGCAGTCAACAGCTTCCTCGTTGTTTATGATTGGTGTACTATCATAATATCCGCCAAAACGTTCGCAATATTATTAAGTACAAACATAACATCACGCCTATACTCTCCGAAGGGTTGGGCAGAGGTGTATAGTAACACCCTCAATTCGCAGGTATGTTTAAGTCCCATGTAATAGGGGGCGAGCCTATTGCCATCAACCGGGCACAAATACGAACACCTGGCTGCTACTGAGGAATTTCACACTGAAAAACCTAATAAAACTTTGCCCGACTTGGGGACCGATCCCAGGACCTCACGATCAGCAGTCGCGCTTACCACAGACCAACGAGGTAGTATTATTGACTATGAAATGGATAATAATTAGTTCCATTCACTACTTACTAAGACCAATATGACATTGGTACTTTAGACCATTTCCTATTGACGTCAATTTCCTTTCGTTTTGTACGATAGTCTGATAGCCCTATTATCGTTATCTTTGAAGTCCGCTGGCATTTATTTATTGGTTCGAACATTTGAATTAAGTTCTTGATTGACGTGACATTTCTGCAACAAGTAATGATGTTGTTATCGATTCAACATTCGAATTCGAATGTTACGATCGATTGAATAGTTCTTTTCATTGTACATTTCGATTTATTGTTATTCGCAGGACAAATCTGACGATCCTAATTGTATGTTATACTCACAATATTATGGTACTTCCACAGGTGTAGGTACAACATGAAAAAAAAAAACTTCTTCTCAGAGCTAGTCAGATAGGAAATGCCGGCGCCATCTTGTCTTAAAAAAACATAACATTGACTTGTAAAAGTGTGTGTAACAGATATATTTACAGAAATAAAAATCATTTATCATTTACTATTTTCATAGCAGAGGATCCTTGGTCAAAGATATCATAGCATGTTGCACAGACGTGGTCTCACTATTATAAAGGGGCAGGCAAACAATCAACATTTTTCGGCAATGTGTCGTTACTATAATTGACAAGTTGCCGGCAATATTGTCTCAATATTTCTGGTATAGTCGTGTATTGCCGAGTATGGCTGCCACTGGGCGATAGCAGACAAGCAATCATAATTATATAATCTATTGTTAGCACTAGATAGAGCATGTGATGCTGTAAATAGTTTCTGGTTATTGCCGGTTACCCATTGACGTAAAATGTTTATCCGACTTGTATTCTATCTCATGACTTCCAAGTTTTAATAACATAGTAAATCAATTGTAAGTTAATTACCTCGTCGGTCTAGTGGTGGCAAACGCGACTGCTGATCGTGAGGTCCCGGGTTCAAACCCCAGGTCGGGCAAAGTGTTATTAGATTTTTCCGTGTGGAATTCCTCAGTAGCAGCCCGGAGTTTGCATTTGTTAGGGTGGCCGCCTATTACATGGGATTTAAACATATCGCTGAAATGAGGGTGTTACTATACACCTCTGCCCAACCCTTCGGGGAATACAGGCGTGATGTTATGGTAGAAAGCCACAAATCAGATACGACCTAAAAACCAACAGTTACTTAACGTCCTCAATAAAATATTCCTGTTTCTTACACAAGTTTTGGTACTAACCTAACTTCCAATTGAAATATGGCGGACCAACTCTATCGATAAAGGAAATTATTTCCATTGACTGTAAGGCTTTTATATAAGCTGCACGTAACCAGATCGGTCTTGTTAGTAGGGTAGTGTGTGTTTCTTAAGTTTTAAGTAAAGGCTGTGCTGAATATGGCTATAACTATATAGTTTCAGAAGTGGTACAAGTGGTGAAAGACCGCGATTTAAAAAAAAAGGTCTTTTTTATTGACTCGTCTAAGTAAGCTTCAACATTGCTGAAGCATAATATAACATTACGCCTATATTCCCCAAAGGGATGGGCAGAGATGTATAGAAGGACCCTCATTTTACCATTATGTTTAAGTAGAAAGAGAGCAAGCCTATTGCTAACAACCGGGCACAAATCCAAATTTCGGGCTGTTACTGAGGAATTCCACATGGAAAAATACAATAACACTTTGCCCGACCTTTGGATCGAACCCAGGATCTCACTATCAGCGCCTGCCACTACTAGACCAACGAGGCAGTTGTCTATTCTACCTACGTGCCAAGAAAAAAAAAACTGTTTACTTTTTCAGCGATTATTCTGCTATCAACAAATTAAGAGTTTGCCACCTTCAAATGTCACCGTGAAAACTTTTCACTGAAAAATATGGGATAAACTATTCTTGACAAAATTCTTACCAAACCTTAGTTTCTGAAATAAAGTACCATTGTTATCTTACTCAGCTATTTGATATACTTTGCACCACACAGTTTAGAACGGTGGCGCGCGCGCAACAACACGTTAAAGACATTTATCTCAGAGTAGGTACCGTGCACATAACAGTACGGTTAGCTTAATGGCCACAGATAATATAGTAGCCGACACTATTGAAGATATTGGCTTCAGTATAGTGAGGGATTATCTTAAGTTAAGTGTTCCTCGTTACAAAGTAAGGATAGGATTTATTGTTGAGATTTTATTTTAAACGGGATTTTTTTATGTATGGGCGCTTTTTAGACTAAGAACTCACTCTGAGGGGTGATTTTGCAAGCAGCGCGGGGCAGTTTGGATAGTACCAATTCGAATCACACAATTTTTTATTCCTATTCGAATTGATGCTATTCAAATTGGTGCGCTAAATAAAATTCCTAGCAGAGCCCCTAGTACGATTTTATAGCAAAATCGAGTAGCTATCGTAACGTGTATACCAGACGAAAACGATTTCGATACTATAGTAAAGTATTTCGGCAGCACGAGTTCTTATAAACGTCTTACGTTAACTCGATACTATAACTTAACTATAGTTATTATAGGCCGAGAATCCAAAAGCGAATGGAATGGTTTAGAGTGAATGGTGCGTTCGGAAACCTGATAAAAATGTTTATAAAAACGTTTTATGTGTGTTATACTGAAATGTCACAAACAAGGGCCTGGAGATAGTTATATTAATAGAATAAAAGGTAAATGTACAAAATAAAGGCTATCTGTTAAAATGTAACTCTGTAAGTATAGTAAGAATAAGGGTTCGTGGCTAATTATCAACTGTGCGGATAATACGATTTGCGCAGTTAAGCTGCGCTTGCCGCGGTCAGTCTGTGGATGGGTGCGTTCGTTACACATCGAGACCCCTCCATGCCTTGGAGAGCATGTTAAACAGTCGGTCCCGGGTGTCATACCTATTTCAGTCGTTACGGGAAGTTAGAAGCCGGAAAGTCTGACAACCGGTCTAACCTTAGGATATCGGCACTGCCCAGTTATTGTATTGCGGAGGTCTGATGGCAGTCGCTCCGTGTAAAATACTGGTATTCAGCCGCATCAGGTTAGACTGGAAGCTGATCCCAACATAGTTGGGAAAAGGCTAGGCAGAGCGATTTCAATTGCCTTGTGTAGCATATATGTACAAACGTGACTTACGTAGGATCTATCACGATCAGTTTCATCAAAAGATGTCTGATATGACCCACGCTTGTCTAACTAACGGTTCAACGACTTTGAGATGAGGATGATTGTACTATTTGATAGAACATAGAGCTCAAGGTCGAATTGTGTATCAAGAATGTAAAGTAGAGCAAAATAAAATACTTTAAACTTGCATACTGTTAGAAATATATCGTATCCTATCTATTTTTTAATGAAGAAAATTATAATTATGTGTTACTAGCTGTGCCCTCGCGGCTCCACCCGCGTAAGAAGTTTTTTTTAGATATTTGCGTAACTTAAACCGTTTACGCAGCGCACGCAACGGAAGCTCTCAAAAAGGAATATTTATTTCCGTTTTTTCAACATTTTTCATTTATGCTCCGCTCCAATTGGTCGTGGCGTGATATTATATAGCCTTTAACCTTCCTCGATAAATTGACTATCCAACACAAAAATATTTTTTCAATTCCAACCGTTTCTGAGATTAGCGCGTTCAAACAAATAAACTCTTCAGCTTTATAATATTAGTAAAGATAATACACGCACTAGACAGTCGTTACGGGTAGGCAGAAGCTCGAAAGTCTGACAACCGGTCTAACCTTAGGATATCGGCATTGCCCAGTTACTGGGTTGCGGAGGGCTGGTGGCAGTCGCTCCGTGTAAAATACTGGTATTCAGCCGCATCTGGTTAGACTGAAAGCTGACGCCAACATAGTTGGGAAAAGGCTAGGCAGAACACAAGTATAGTAGAAGAACTGCTTTGAATGAAAACGAAAGTATCAAAATGTTTTTTCCTTTATCTGCATGCGATGTGAAAGTATGACCGAACGAATTATATTCCAATCGTAGATACATTTTGTTTGTGACTCTCTATCGTTTTTATTTTAATAAGATCCGCTTCATGACTTGGTGAATTACTGAATGAAATGTAAATTATAAAAAGATTATGAGTGGTTCTAAAGAAAATAATGTCTATTGTGACTGGTCTGTTACTTCACAAATGAAGCTATACATTTCCATTATAAGCTGATCTCTTATTGTATAGAAATTTTGTACAATGAGAGGTCAGCATAAACTGGAATTTATAGTTTGATATGTGGTCGTGTGTATATGTGGTCGTGTGTACTTATAGGTATATACAATATGTAACATAATTAACGCACATCCTGAAAGTAGTTTGTTCAGAATCGTTCACCTACTGAATCGATTTCTATCATTTTTTATATAGGTAATTTTTTATCCCAAAAATAATTAAAACTACGGAAATTAGTCACATTACCCCTGTACAGTCAAAACAAACTGAAATGGACCGTAAATCAAGGCAAAAAGACTTTTAAAAGTGCATTTTTATTTGTATTAATACAAATTCCGTCATTCAATACAAAATAAAGAAAAATAAACCTTATTTCAAGAACGTTAATTTAGTAAATAACAATGCATATAGGTACATGTTAAACTAAAATTTCAGTGTATGTATTATGATTATAACATAATATTCTAATTGGGGTGTTTGAGGGTGTGCGTTAATTACGTTACATGTTGTACCTAGGTAGATAGTATAATAATCCAAATATTTCAAACCTAGATTTTCCCAACAAACTAATCTTACCAAGTCCCACAATAGTTACCAAGAGATGTTACATAACTATGCCTTTGATCTATTAAAATGCAAATGAACCTAGTCTGCGTATTATTTACGACTGTACAGCAATTAAGACTACGATGCATTGCGACTGTTATCTAGCACCGCTGTGTTTAACTGTACTTAAGATCTCCTTTTTGATATTTGCAGAAAATAATTCACTTTTATGTATGAATGTACAATTACGTACAGAAGTGGTATCAGGGCAAATGACAATGTATTGAAGCTTCTTAATAGTAATCTTACGGCCAAATACTCAAACGCTACTCAATTTTAAGTTGTCTTTAAGTCTCGTGCTGTCTTTGTCACTTTAAGGTGAAATGACAGAGACAGCACGATACTTAGCACCCACTCGTTAGTTTTGCTTACAACTGTGTGCCTTGCCATCTTGAATGCTATCCCCATTGAGTAAAGTGGTCTTCTTCTTTCTTCTTTTCGTGTGGTTAGTGACTAACCTAGTGTCAGAGTTTATGTCATCTATGGGCCTCTGACTTGGCTTCACATGCCGTTGAGAAACATCTCTCAGGCATGCCGGTTTCCTCACGATGTTTTCATTCACCGTTTTTAAGCAAGTGATAATTATTAAATACGCACATGAATCCGAAAATTCAGAGATGCGTGCTGTAGGTTCGAACTCGAGACCTATGACTTGGCAGTACGACGGTCACACCACTAGGCTATCACTGCTATAATAAAGTGGTTAATACCAGTAAATACTAAACTGCATATTCACTATAAATATTTTCATGTAATTTATCGACTGTGTTCTGTTTTGTGTGCCAATAAATCAGTAAATGCGCCAGTTTCGCGCATGCCTGTACACAGTACAGCCTTCAACACTTGTTCAAAGTGAATTACTTCAATTTGCCAGAATGCAAGCGTAACATAACTGCAATGGCGTAATATTATAGAACACTTTATGGAATCCGGAACACGAAAGTCTATAAATTAAATGTTTCGCGCACGGACGGCGCTGCGCGGGCGCAATGTTAACTTATCGTGCCTGAAACTGTGAAATGAACTGATTTGATGACAATCGTTTTGTGGAAATTGTTTTGGGATTGTTATTCGTGTGAAAAATGGTTTTAGGCATTTTTTTATGGTTTTAATTATTTTTTGTCAAGGTTTAGATATTATGTCGATGCATTTTTGGTGGTGGAGGTTAAGATGCATGGAACACGTAATTAAATAAACGCATCCTTTGGTATGATATTAAATATTGGTCATATTACAAAAAGAAATCTAAAATAGTTTGTTCGAAACGCGAATTGGGATCTTCGTTATGGGAAAAGCTTAGATTGTCGTAGGGTGGAGTTATTCTGTCGAGTTACCCACGTAAACGTTACATTAAGTAAGTGAATTTTGAATCGGAATTACTCGTTTCGCAAATACAATTTAATTAAATTGAAAACTTTATTCATATCTTTCTATGATACAAATTTAATTGTGCATGTCGCAAAAAAATTACCTACCCAAAATGTTATAGGACAGTTGTATTTTCGATTCAAAATTCGCTTACATTAGCGAAACGTTTACGATATGATACGTCAAACGTTTGTACTACGCCTACCACCAGTGACGTGAACGCAAATTTTAATTTTACTAAAGACATTTCGAAACACCTTTAGCCCTCGTATTCATATATATTACTAGCGGCCCGTCCCGGCTTCGCACTGTTGGACATTTTTCCTATTTTTGTAACATTTTTCATTTATGCTCCGCTCCTATTGGTCGTAGCGTGATGTCATATAGCCTATAATCTTTCTCGATAAATGGACTATCCAACACAAAAAGAATTTTTCAATTCGAACCAGTAGTTCCTGAGATTAGCGCGTTCAAACAAACAAACAAACTCTTCAGCTTTATAATCTTTATATATATAATTCGACTGTACGTGTGTATGTCACTGAACTCCTCCTAAACAGCGAGACCGATTTGAATGAATTTTTTTGTATGCGTTCGGGTGGCGCCTTGGATGGTTTAGATTCACAATTGGACCCGGTAGGTGGCGCTGCTGTCAGTATGTCACGAAGTTCAGAATGTTAAATTTAAAATATCATATTAAGGTCGAGCGGCTTTTCTAGGCAGGACGACGTCTGCCGGGTTCGCTAGTATTAGTATAGATTAGTTTATTCGAACAATCTAAATACATATTGTTTCTCAACAACACTAGACTATCAAATAATTATCCTACAAAGATTATCAAGCCTTGTTAAGTACATTGTTTTAAGTACCTATCTTTGATAATTATTTTCAGGCTCCACATAGTTGCAACTTAACGTCTTTTAAGTTTACCTACATATTGTACTTTAAATCAGATCCAACGTAATGAGCAACGAATTAATTAAACGTGTATCTAAATAGCCATCGGCTGGTTCTGTATTGCATAATACCGACCCGTGCTGTACTTTGTTGTGCTTATTCTATGCGTTAGCTATGGTCAGTTCTCGGTGTACAGTGAATTATAAGATTAATGTGTTAGAGAACCAGTCTTGCAATTTTGTTTATGAGGTAATTTTCGTATCGGCTGTAGTTGGGCTCAGGTGCTTACTAGCACTTAGGTCGCGACTTCGTCCGCGTGAATTTTCATACAAACTTCTATCCCCTATTTTACCCCCTTAAGGATAGAATTTCCAAAAATCCTTTCTCAGTGGATGCCTACGTCACAAAAGGAACCTACTGTCCAAATTTCATGTTTCCAGCTTCAGTGGTTTAGGCTCTGCGGTGATGAATCAGTCAGCTAGGACAATTAATGATATAATTATGTAAATAGGTAGATAGATAGATAGATAAGTGGTATTTTTTTAATTTTGTTGTTACAAATGTTCGAAATTCAAATGATACATAAACTCTTGAGCAACGTCAGCGTTACACTTGCCAACATTTCGTTCGTAATTAAAGTTTAGATTATTACTCCTAATCTAAAAAAAAAGAACAATCTACCTATATAGTAAACTAGCGGCCCGTCTCGGCTGCGCACAGGTGGACATTTTTCCCGTTTTTGCAACATTTTTCATTTATGCTCCACTCCTATTGGTCGTAGCGTGATATTATATAGCCTATAACCATCCTCGATAAATGGACTAACCAACACAAAAATATTTTTGCAATTCCAACCAGTACTTCCTGAGATTAGCGCGTTCAAATAAACAAACAAACAAACTCTTCAGCTTTATAATATTCGTATAAATTGCTTGCAGATGGTATCTCATTATGTAAGTAGCAAAGCCAACTCAGATTTGCATCGACTCTAATTAAGAATTCATCCTTCAAAAATGGATTGGATTGAGTCAGGTCTATAAACCCACCTTGTATATTAAATAGATGAAAAATTCGTGTGCGCGCGCGCATCTTTCTAATTTTACTTTCGACAAAATAACCTACTTACTAACTACATAACGTGCTAACCCATTGTCCATTTCACGGCGAGCTCATAAATTGATGATTAATGATTCATAACACTTTACTCCCGATTCGGCGCGCGCGCATTATAATTTACGATCATAGATCGTGATCCAGCTATTTGTCCGCAACGCTGATATGCAGTTAAGTACCTATAAGCTGTTTCATACTTGACGGGGACACGACGTTCTAAATATTTTAGTTAGGAGAACATTTACCATGCGCCTACGACTAGGCTTGGCTTAATACCTTTGATCATAGGCACTTATGTTAGTATTTTGCATGTACGAGTATTATGAAAAGGTTTCTAACTTACTAACTACTAAGTTAGTTAAGTAAGTGCCTTGTTGGTCTAGTGTTGACAAGCACGACTGCTGATCGTGTGGTCCTGGGTTTGATCCCCAAGTCGGGCAACGGCTTATTGAGTTTTTCTGTGTGGAATCCCTCAGTAGCAGCTCGGAGTTTGGATTTGTGCCTGGTTGATAGCAATAGGCTCGCCACCTATTACACGGGACATTAAGATAACGGCGAAATGAGGGTGTTATACACCTCTGTCCAATCCTTCGGGGAATACATAATTAATAATACATAATAATTATGTGGATGAAGCGAAAGGGGTATGTAAGAGTCGTAGCATGAGGCGTTCTATAGTTTCTGCCTACCCCTATGGGAAAAAGGCGTGAGTTTATGTATGTATGTATGTAATAATTAATCGTGTATTAATGTGATGTTATTATTTGTTTCAGGTAAAAATGACTTCAAATCAAGTCAGTCGAGTTAGAATTACGTCATAGAAGAAGATGACGTACTGGATTAAGGTTTGGGTTTAATAGTAGATATAGCCAAACAACCATACTCATGCCCTAGACAATGCCTTAAGACATTTGTCGGACCCTTCCATGCTTGTTAATATCCAGATATCCAGTATTACCCTTAGCGAACAATCCCGCTAAAATTATAAATGTGAAAGTTTGTGAAGATGTTTGTTACTCAATTACACATAAACAGCTGAACGAATTTCGATGAAATTTGGCGCTCGAATAGACCATATCCTGGATTAACACATAGGATACTTTTTATTGAGGTACATGGAGTAGTTTCCCTAGGATGCGAGGGAAACCACGGACCACAGTTAGTCCGTAAAAAATGCAGAAATAGAGTCCATGATAGAAAATTGTAAGCGAAACTTTCATGAAATGTGAGAAAACAAACGCGTCAGTGAAAAAATGTAAGCATGAAGCCATTTCGTGACAGGTAGTACTTGTGGCGTGCGTGTTCTATTCTAAACAGTGACTATTTAATCATAACATACACATAACATCACGCCTGTATTCCCCGAAGGGTTGGGCAGAGGTATATATTAATACCCTCATTTCACCATTATGTTTAAGTCCCATGTAATAGAGAGCGAGCCTATTGTCATCAACCCCCGAGCTGCTACTGAGGAATTTCACACGGAAAAACCCAATAAAACTAAAAAAGTTTTATTGGGATTTTCCGTCCCCCGATCCCCAGATCGAACCCAGGATCTTATGCTGCGGTTTTGAGTAAAACTGGATGAGTGCGAATGTACATATCATTCAGATTCCTTTAAAATGGTTAAAACTAAATTGACCGTCATTCTAACCTAACTGCACTTGTCCTTTGTGAAGAACATCACCAATAACATCGATGTATGTCCTTCTAGGACAAGATGTATGAATGTGAATGAAGCGTAAGCGATGTAAGGGTCGTAGAATGTGGCGTTTTATAGTTTCTGCCTACCCCCATGGTAAAAAGGCGTGAGTTTATGTTTATGTTATCTAACCTAACCATTGTTGGCGTAAACAATCAGATTTGACCCGGTTCCTGTTTCAGGACTTGAAACCGGCTGCCTTGCATTCAAATGTGCCGGTTATTTATATTACAGAACCGAATGTCTCGCATGGGTTGCACTTGTATAGATTGCTGACCAGCCTTGATTCAGAATGATTCGATAAACCATATGTCGCTACGAGAATCGTAGATGAAACAAGATAACAAACCTAATCTGTCGACAACTGCTTATCAAAAAGGTTCTGGAGGCCTACTCCGAAAAAAGAAAGTCAAAGTTTCGAATCGAAACGAAACAACGACGAACATCGACCTTATAAATATACGATTAAAGTATTGTCAAACAACGAACTACTAGATGTCGATTTACATTTGGGAGTAGGGTGAATGAAAGTCAAAATCGCCAACCCCCGGAGAATGATTGATTTGAGCTTTTTCGTTTCTACTTATGTTTAGTAACTGGCAAGCAGTCGTCAAAAATCGGTTTTAATTTTGTTCTGAAAAGTTGTGTTTTTGCGAATGCTTTTATTATATTCTCCGGGGACGGCGAAATGTCAAATCGCGAAAATCAAATCGATCGTCGGATCTGAAACATTTTTGTGGTTAGAAAACGTGCGATCTGTCTTAAACTTCATACCTCGGAAAAGGGCCCTTGAATCGGCGAGCACGCCCCGATGGGATATGGCTATATTTTGTATGCATGCCTGTATGTACCTACCTATGCCTGATTCTTAAATTGAACCGATTCAAATCTAAATGTCTACGCCCAGCTTTAACGTGACCTAAGATCTACATTTTATATAATTACATTCACTTCGCAGCATAACCTAAGTATATCAACGTCCTAATTCTTTGACAACTGACAGGCCGCAGTGTCACCTGCAGATTGATCTCAAGGTTCTATAGCCATTAATTCTAATTATCTACAACCACTGACTCAAGGTTCCTTCTACACTGTCGTGCTTATTTGCAACACCAATTAATTCATTGTTGGTCAATATTTTTGTTTGTGATTGATAAGAAATACGTAACTGTTTGTACGGTTTACGAAATATCGAAGATTAATGTGTTCGTAAGATGAGATTGCGTTTAGATTTATGTTTTACGATTGCATATACTTTTAATTACTGTGCAAATAAATTCGGCCTATAGCTCATAGTGTTTTTTTTGGGTTCCGTACCCAAAGAGAGTTAATGGGACACTACGCTGTTTGTCTGTCTGTCACAAGGGTATACCTCGGCAGCCGGCAGAGGTAGGTACCCGGTTGAAATACACTGAACTTGTTTCGAAAGATGACTTCGATGTTTTCTTTTTTATTCTTGATTTTGTCGCGTTTCGCGCTAGTCTCACCTGATGGTTACCGCAGACAGGGTCTAAGATGAAGTACACGAATCCAAGGAATAGAGATATCTAGGGATTCCCCTATACCTTTTTTTTTGTTTTTTTTTTGTTAGACTGTCCTCATGCATTACCGTCGCCCGGGGAAGGCGAGGGGCCCTGCTGGACTCTTACCAGCTGAAAACCAACGGTGTTCCTCCTCCTGACCGTTCAGCCGGGGTCACGGGATTCGCAAAAGCATGCACCGCAACCCCGGCAGAGGGATTCTCCTATACCTACCCCTCTGGCTCTCACATACACATGTTTTGGAACGTTTTTTTTAATTAACTGTTAAGTAATGTTTAAAAAAAATTATACAGGTTTACAAAGAAACATCTAATAATCTACTTATATTGTAGGATAACGTAATAACGTCGTAGGACTTGTTATTTCTATGATTAACTATCAGGTGTGAATAGAAATACAATTAATGACGGCAGCCTGATCCATTTATGAAAGGATGTCTTATCAATTATACAGAAATTGCAATAAATACTTCACTTAACAAGATGCAGTCTCATTTGTAATACGAGGTTTTGAATAATTCATAAATCTCTGAATGTTTGTTATGTATTTTATCGCAAGCTGTCACTGCGCTGTAGACTTCGCTGTTAGGGAATGTTTCCATTGTCTTCAGACACTGTAAGTTACCCTATAGGGTATTGCCATAACTAAATAGGTACACGACATCGAGCATGTCGTGATTAAACGAATGTAGGTGTGGTACAAGATATTATGGCGGCTGGTATGAGCTCAACGTTGGAATCTGCCTCTAGACTGGTTTTATGCTGGGAAAATTTTACGACTATTTTATTGAGAAACATGTTATAAATAATATCCTTTTTCATCATGCCATGATGATCCCACAGCAGGGCAAAGGCTTCCCTACCCTCTTTCCACTCCTCCCGGTTTAAGGTTTTCTGCGGCAAATAAATGTCTAGTTCGTCCCGCCATCTCCTTCTTGGTCTGCCGCGACGTCGTCTTACGTGGTGTGGGCTCCACTCAGCGGTGAGTTTCGTCCACAGCTCGTCAGACATGCGGCAGACTTGACCAGCCCAGTTCCATTTTAAGCTTGCGGCTTTATACCAATGTCGGCGCTTTGAGTTTTGGAGCGCAGTACACTATTCCTTATACGGCCTTTTTCAATTAGTTTTTAGTATTAATTGGCTGTTTCTAAATTTCGTAATTCGAACACACAGGTATCGAAAAAATAGTAGGTATTCAGAATAACATCTACCAAACAAATCTTCCATTAGCAAACTATCAATGTTGTATTGTCATGGGAATTGAATATGTGTGCGAAGTTTCAAGAGAATTGGTTAAGCAGAAGTAGTTGAAAAATCTGTCGCAAGATTTGAAACAAATAAACAATCAAATATACAATGTGAAGCCAATTAAAACAATTTAGTAATAAAAACGTTTCTAAAACCAACACCAATAATGCAAATCCACTGTAAAATTTGCCGTAAAACGAGTTTAATTACGATTCGAATACCGTACCGTATCCGACAATGCAACCGCTCTTTCAGCTTGAATAACCCTGCCGTGCCGGATACTCAGCAGGTGGTGTTTTGCACAATTTATGCACGGTTCCTTGCAGACGCTTGCACATTTCATTCTAATGTTACCGGTGCAAGTCTTGTGACAGGAGTAATGTAACACTGTTTGTATGGAGTTACATGAAATAGTAATGTTTAAGATGAGATATCATACTTTTAATGATGTAGAGGGATGATTTTTTTGTTAGAGCTCGTTCGTTGGGTTCGTTTCTTATGAATCATTACCGTTGGTTAGCCAGTACGGTTATAAGGATTAACCTCAACGTATGAATGATATACATAGTGAAATATTGACGGCCCAATGAGTGCAGTCACTGAGCTTGGCTTCTGCGCTATGGGTTACAGGTTCCAGTCCCGCATACATACATAACATACATAATTAGCCCACCACTGACCCACTGCTGAGCACGACCCTCTTCTCAGAATGAGAAGGGTTTAGGACTTAGTCCACCACGCTGGCCTGATGCGAGTTGGCAGACTACACACACCATCGAGAACTTTATGGAACCCTCTCAGGTGTGCAGGTCTCTTCACGAAGTATTCCTTCACCGTTAACGCAAGTGATATAATTCTGATCCGCACATGAATTTGTGAAGTCTGAAGTATGGGCCGGGATCGAAATCAGACCCTCCTGCGTGGAATGCAAGCGTTCAACCGCTAAGCTAACACTGCTTATACAAACTGCATGGAACAAATATTTGTGTGGCCTACAGATACCTTTTTCAGGTCTGGGTGTTCATGTCATGTAGGTGTTCATGTCATGTAGGTGTTTTGCCGGTAAATCCTAGTGTGAGGAAAACGATTCAAAAATCTTTTCCTCAAAAATAAAAAGCAAAGACATAAATTGTGACTTTTCCTACTCCTTTTATCACAAACTTATCGGTATAACATTACATAATATATTTAGCACTGCGGTCACGGTGCGATACTGTTGATTGACGCCGACATTTTGAGAGAAATTCAATTTGAGGTAACGGGTCACAAAGGTAATGTTCGATAACTTCAATGATAGGTATTCGTGATTACAGGTAAGTAGGTATATAGGTCGGCCATATGATATAATATCGTACGTAATGTACGTACGAGTATTGTTTACGGATATTAGTGTACTATAATACTAGGTAATGTAATGAAGATACATAATAATGGATATACGCGGTATTGTGTTATGTAAAATTGGCCAATTTATGAATGTGTTTGTTTCATTAGATATGGTCACGTCACTATTTTTATGAAGTTTTTAGGACTAATAATTTTTGATATAATTTGTGTAGGTCAGACATATTATGTCGGTTATTTTGAAAAATCATTTTGGATAAAAAAAAAATTTTTAGACTTGCCTATGATTCTTCCGTAGTCTCGCAGAGTGAACATAAGTGACGAAAAAACTAAAAAAAAACGTCATTTATTTTTTAAAAAAACCTCGCGCAATTTTTTCTGATCTATGTCAGTTAGCAACTGAATTTCATGACTCATATATTTTATAGTTACGTAGGTTTTTGGTATAAATAAGTCATAAAAATCACTTGTTTTACGACTTATTACCAAATAAGTTTGTTACTAGATACGTGCTTATTTTTTTAGATATGACTTAAGTGGCGTATTTAAGCACCTCTTAAAAACTACATAAGGAGACGTTCAGTGTTATTTAATAATATCTATGTATTCAAATCTCTTGAAATTCCGAGAATTTAACTTTTAATTTCTAAGTAATTTTTCAAGGTTTACTTCCATATCCGAAAAATCAAACAGGGGTTTACTTACCTGAAACAAAAAAATAATAAGTTTCAGTATTTGTTGTTATATAAAGTGATCACTGAAAGACTGAAAGCGTGTGATAATTCATTATAATTTCACAGATGTTACGATGTCGCTGAAAAAATCTCTGAAACATTTAGTACCGTTTAAATATATTGAGAAATTTTCCTTTTAACTGTTGACTCTTGAAATTCATGTTTTATTTTAAATTTATTTACCAAAACTAAATTAAACAAATTGATTTTACACTAAATTGTGACTAGATAAGTAAATTTTGTTCTAAATTAGTCAATATGATGACATGGGACGAGTCCATATTCCAAGATCTTTTTGGAGTGTTGCCTGTTTTTTGGAAAAGATTCGAGCTATCTTATAAAACATATTCTGCTACCCTAACTGGGTATCAGAACCGGGTCATATTGGATCATATCAGATGGATGAGCGTCAGTCACCATCTGTTTATTGATAACCTCTATCCGCCTGCCAATCACAACGATTAAGGTATCTATTCTATCTACGATCGTTCGCCATTATGGTCTATGGGGTCACTTGACGTCCACGGGCTGTTATATAATAGTTCTATTATCATCGATACCAGAAGTATTGTTTGTGACTACTGACGCATAAAACTATTGTTGAATTGTAATAAAAAGTCCACTATCTAACAATAGCCATGCAGGAAATTTCTCGACTGACGATGAAGCTGTCGTAAATTCAATCCTGTCACTTTGAACTATACTGGTGAATCGAGTTCTACAACAAGCACACATTTTCATAGTTTTATAGTAGATACTTAACCGGAAATCTAGATTGCTGTAATAAAAAAAGCTGGCATCCTGTATTAAAAAAACCGCCACCCTGTATTAAAAAAACCGGCAGCCTGTATTAAAAAAACCGGAACCCTGTATTAATAAATCCGGTACCCTGTATTAAAAGAACCGGTACCCTATATTAAAAAACTGAATGTTATGCATACATTAAAAGATTTAATTAAAAATTTAATTCTCAATTATTAACACTGTTCGATGTTCCATTATTATTAAAGTGACCTATAATTAATAAAAGAAGATGTTGACATATTTAAAGATCCACAGTGAACCTTACATCATTTGTGGTGTTAGCTCATTTTAAATTAACGACCATTCAATTATGTACACCACACTTCTAATCTGCAGCTAATAATAAAAAAAATATTAGCACCAACATAAATATGCCATCCAAATATCCTTAAGAACTAAGCCATAAGGTTGAAATTACTTTGACACGGGTGTAATGAGTGTTAAGGCTTTTAAATACTATTGTAATGTCTGTGATTCACCGCATGTGTCGGTCAATAAGTTATAGGTCAAGACTCGTAATAAAAAGACATAACTGATTTATCATTTTAAATAAAAATCAAGATTTATTTGGTCCTTTTGTACGCCGAGTTGTCAAGTTGACGATTTTCCATGTCCAGACAGATTAATCAAAATTTGTATTAAATGGTAACACCTTAATATGATCGTGAATGTGGCCGGGTAATAATATCTTTATTTTAATAAGGGGCTCATGGCTCATTACAAACGCGCCATTCATATGATTTTCGAAGATAAGCATCGCTTGCCGCGGTCAGTCCGTAGATGGGTGACCGTTTGTTACACATCGAGACCCCGCCGTGCCTCGGAGAGCACGTTAAACCATAGGCCCTGGGTGTCATAAGAATACCTTTGACAGTCGTTACGGGTCGAAGCCCGAAAGTCTGACAACCTGTCTAACTTTAAGATATCGGTATCGCCTAGTAACTGGGTTGCGGAGGTCTGATGGCAGACGCTCCGTGTAAAATACTGGTATTCAGCCACATCTGGTTAGACTAAAACCTGACCTCAATATTGTTGGGAAAAGATCAGGCAGAACACTACGATGACGCCGAAAACATTTTTTATTATCGATGATGTGATATAACAGTTTTTTAGGCACGATTGAAAGAACTTTTATAAACAAAATAAATCATAATCAACATCAAAACGTATTGACTTAAAACCTAAAGCCCTGGTCAGATAGAGAGCGTGGTTGAAGCCACACAGACACTGCAACACCACGCCAGTCTTCGCGTGGCAATCTCTGTGTGGCCTCTTCCTGTATATTGGTGTCGATTCTGTTGCAGACTTTGACAGGACTAACCTAAACTAAGGGTGTTTGTCCCTTTCTATTTCAATTAAAAAGAAAGTGACAGTTGCGTCTAGTCTAGAGTGCGCGCAAGATAACTCTGCGCGCGACGGAGGGCGTGCTAAATGTTGCCATGATCGCAAAAATACAAAGTACTACTTTTTAAGGAAAAGTAATATATTCGTGAATATTAAAATTGAACAGCCCTCTTTTGCGGTTTATTATATTTTAATTGAGCTAAGTTATGTACGTTAAAATGTATTACCTACCAATTAAACTAATTCGTATTTTTATGTAATTTGCAAAGGAAAAGAACTAAGCTTATAAATGTGCCGTGAATGAATCTGATGAAGTCTAATTATAATCTTTATTATTATATTTTCTTTTATTCCTAAAATCAGGTAGATCTGGTGACAAAGTTAATAACACGGCAACACTGTGGTGGACCATGATTAGTACCGATTTTGGCCGCGCGCAGACTTATCTTGCGCGGACTCTAGTTTAGTCCTGTCAAAGTGCTCTACAGAGTCGACACCATTGTCATAGTAATTCGTACGCCAAGAGCACGTAATCACGCCACGCTCTCTGTCTGACCAGGCCTTTACTGATCTTTGATTTTGATTCTTCACACTTATACGCTTTGCCTTTCAAATCTTCATTATAGACCTTATGATTAGTGCTTCACAATAATATATTATTAGTCTTTGTGTCCGTCTGTAAGAGAGCCATCACTCATATGTATTAACACGTAGCTGTCAATAATATAAATATAGGTTGCGTCAGTCGGTAATCAAATGTTTAGATAATATGGCGGTACATTGTCTTATGTAAGATTGAACGATTGCGATAGTTTTGTGATAACGTTTCGCCAAAACATTCATTGGCCCACTTAAAAATTTTTTGATAAAGTAACTAATAACTGCATCGTTGGTCTAGTGGTAGAAAGTGCGACTGCTGATCGTGAGGTCTTGGGTTCGACCCCCAGTTCGGACAGTGTTGCTGGGTTTTTCTGTGTCGAATTCATCAGTATTAGCCCGTTGATGGTAATAGGTTCGTACCCCAATACTGGTATTCAGCCACATCTGGTTAGACTGGAAGCTGACCTGTACATAGTGTTGAAAGTAACTACGTGTTATATATTTTATCGGTATTATTATATTGCTGCCTAGTTGGTCTAGTGGTCACAAGCGCGACTGCTGAGCATGGGGTCCTGGGTTCGATCCCCAGATAGCGGCAGTTTTATTGGGTTTTATCATTAGGAATTTCACAGTAGCAGCCCGGGGTCTGGATTTGTGCCCGGTTAGTAGCAATAGGCTCGCCCCCTATTACAAGGGACTTAAACATAACTTAGGGTGGACTTACTAAAAAAACACTTCTGCCGAACCCTTCGGGGAATAAAAGGCGTTATGTTATATTATGTATTATTAGTTCTGCCTAGCCTTTTCTCAACTATATTGGAGTCAGCTTCCAGTCTAACCAGATGCGGCTGAATACCAGTATTACACGGAGCGACTGCCATCAGACCTCCGCAACGCAGTTACTGGGAAAACGCCGATACTCTAAGACCGTTAGACCGGCCGTCAGACTTTCGGGCTTCTGACTTCCCGTAACGACTGTCATAGGTATACGTATGACACTCGGGACCGACTATTTAACGTGTTCTCCGAGGCACGGCGGGGTCTCGATGTGTAACGAACGGTCACCCATCCCCAGACTGACCGCGGCAAGTACAGCTTAACCTCGCAAATCATATGATCCGCGCGGTTAGCAATTAGCCATGAGCCCCTCATATTATGTATTATTATATTACACAATTAACTCTAAGAGCTGTGGGCATTATAATTTATGTAAGTAATTTGAAAGCGATACAGTTCTCTTCCTATCCTGTCACGACTCGTTCGTGATTCTACCGGCTGCTCCGATTCGGAACACGGAACAGCTTTTGTTACCGAATAATCGTTATTAGATTATCTACTAATACCGGTATCGATACGTGTGAAAGTCATTCAGGCGTTTGATGTTGACCAGTTGTCTTTTTTGTTGCAGGTACCGTACCGACACTGATATAAATGCCAGATACCTCGTGTTGAAGGTTTGAAATACCGTCAGGTAGATACGTCAATCATGTTGTCGTATCTTTGGTATTTATATACCTTTCATATGACATTCTTTATCGAGGTTCAATAATCTGTAATTAAGCAATGATTAATAAAAATGTATTTGCTAATGGAGTCACGAAATAGACGTAGGTACTACTACCATATCTATTTTTATCGTTAAGCAGCATTTCTGTGTTCCAGTTTAAAGGGTTTTCAATTTTGTCTCTAGGTCGGCAACGTATCAGCAGTTCTCTTGTGATTATAGATGTAGTGATGTAGTGTATATAGGTGGCGGGAACCATTTACCATCAGGTAGGCCCTCGGCTTGTTTGCAAAACAAGAACGTAAAAAAAAACTTAGATACTTTTCAACATCTTCATTAAAAAGATAATAATGAAGAGAAATAACTTATGCAATCTCCTTTTTATTAGTGTTTGGCCAGACTGGCAGCGCGGTGCGGGGAGCGGCGCGGGTGCGGGAACGCGCGCGATTTACCTGTCCGCAGTGGAGCGTGGCTTCGTTCTGAGCGTTGTCGTGTCCAGTGTTTGTCAAAATATCATATGGATCAAGAAAACTTATTTTTACTGGAAAATTCTTACTAAAAAACGATGTATCAACATCCACAGTGCAGATCGTGCTTGAATAGCACTTATTAATTCTTCAACATTTAATTTTGAAGACGCCATCACAACAACGCGCGCGGTCAGCTCGAACTAGTTTGAGATCCCCCGCTCCCGCACGGTTTGTCGCTTGCCGCCCGCGCTCTCACTGCGGCCACTTGTATGAACGACCTATGGCGTGAGCTACCCGCGCGCTCCCCGCGCCAAGTAGCCCGCGCCGCTTCCCGCGCCCGCTTGCCCACTATGGACACTCAAATGAAGTTCTTCTGTTTGAACTCGCCGCACCGCGCCCGCCCCGCGCCCGCGTTTGCAGTCTGGCCAAAGGCTTAGAAACACCAAGTTGTAAAAGTATTCCCTTTTCATAAACTAAAGTCGAAAAAGCAACAAAAATTTCCTTCCATAACTGCTTGACTAAAAGTATAAACAAACAAAAAGAAAATGTATGCTTGTGTTCAACACTTATTTTTATAATTTATTATTTTATACTAAACAAAACAATATCAAGACGCTATCAGACAAATCCGATTGATATTGTAATACAACTTTCTATAAATATAGAGTTTTAATAAAACAATAACATTGTTTAGACAGCTATCACGAAGTGTTTTTAGTTAGGCATTTAAAGTAGCTAAGTTATAAGCGACGCGCGGTTTTCATCCAAATATAAGACAGTGTGGATTTCATTGAATCACAAGTTAAATTATACTGAACTAAATCAATGGGGAAAATGAAACAACACATTAAACACATTTAGGCCGATTTTTGAATCGGAAGATACATTTTCTCTTTTGATACATTTTGTATGCAAACGTTTTCAAAACGTCAAACTTACTCCTCAAGTAAAGGTTAGTGTATGTCTGTCCTATAATATTGAATGTTACTTGATTTCATTAAATACAAGTTGCATAATAATGACAGTCAGTCCTTTCAAATGTTTGATTTATTCAGCGGTACGATACCTAAATCAACATCTGATAAAATGCCTACAACCACCTACATTTCCGCTTGACAGTTAACCTTTATATCCCAGTATGCCTTACAATAATTGTATTGCGATATTTAAGAACGATCTGCGGTCACTGTTTGCCGTTAAGTACATTCACTTACGAAATGCGTAGGAAAAAGTGTGTGTTCAATGTATCAGCTCAACCTTTAATATCAAATTGACTAGCTATCGCTTAACTGTGACGAACACCAAGTGTGACAGCCTTGTTTGACGTCAGAACACCGCTTTACGTTTATTACTTGTGCAGTGGCAAGTACTTATTGAGCAATCGTTTGGTATTATTGGTGAGATGGCTTTTATTACTGAATTAATTCGTTTGGGTAACATTACAACAGATATCTTCTTTCCAGGAAGGTGTTTTAGACTATTACCAGAGTCCACTTTGCTAAGCACTGTGATTGTAATTTAACCATAATTATTCTTGTCAAGAGACAGTGCTTTCCAATTCCAGCTTGTATGCAATCACAAAACTCAGTTCTCCCATAAACCTTTCTAGTCGCAAAAAGTCGATCGCCACGGTGTTGTCATGGAACATTTTACCAACCGCTTAGCAATCAAACACTTTTATTTTTATCTGGGGTCCTCATGGATACCCTCCGCCCTTGGGAAGGAAAATGGTTATGTAGCGCGGTATTTCTCCTACTACCTTTGACCGAGGGCGCGAGATTCACTCGCGCATTCACTGCCCGTTTAACTCTTGTAAATTAGTCGCCAACCAATTGGCAGTATTAAGGTACTCTTACGGTCATACTATGAATCTTATTTACTTTATTATTTTCAAACATTTTCACCCTTTAGGCCAAATAAAATGGATACTGGTACTCAATTTCCCGCTTGTAGCTTATCGTTTACGCCTGCGCCGGCAACCGTTCGGCAGTATTGCGATAGTCACGCGCGGTGTCGCTGTCTGTCGTCGGGACCGGGCAGGTTGCTGCGCCCACTTGTCACGGGGAATGTAGGAAATGTCGAAACGAATCCAATTGGACGAGGCCCGAGTTGGCTATGAGGAAAGTGTGTCGAGTGGACAATGGGATTTTGTGTAGAGATTAATGTTTGTAGGCTTGCGAATTGTAGGGTTTACAGAATTTGTCTGTCCCTTTTGTGATTACCGGCTACAACTTGGAATATAAAAGCAACAAAGTCTGACATCACTTTTAGAATTTTAAACATGTCTACATCTACATATATGAAGCAGTGATAGCATACCGGTTGAACACAAGCCTTCCATGCAGGATGCTCCGAGTTCGATCTCGTCCCGCACCGCTGACTCTTCGGATCTATGTGCCGATCAGAATTTGATTATCGAAGGCATAAATCGTTAGCAAACCTGTACACTTGAGAAGAATCTATGGAGTTTTCAATGGTGTGTGTAGTCCGCCACCCTGCACCAGGTGAGCGTGGTGGGCTAAGGCCTAATCTCTTCTCATTTTGAGAACAGGTCCGTGCCTAGCAGTGGGACAGTAATGAGCTGATTATATAAATCTACATAACAATCTACCAAATGGGTCATTCCCAGTTAGAAGGATAATTCAATGTGAAAAATAATAAAGCTCCTAGATTTACAACTGTCGATCAAACTATTTCTAAAACCTTATTGTTACACAATCATTCCTATCAAATGTTATTTGTCTACTAGATTGAACCAATACCTTACAAATGACATAATACGAATTCTCCAAAATACCAAACATCGTAGCGCAATTCTCGGCCGATACAATTTCGCAACTCGCACCTTTCGTACATTCCTTATAGAGGTGTGTAGTCTATAAGTTACGGAACTATCTAATTAAATCACACTCGGACTTGTCATATTTATGGCCACAGTGGGCCAGGCTTGAACTATCACGAGTAATTAAAATGGAAATTACAATAGTTTAGAATTTGGTCTTTCGGTCCGAGGCTCCAAATAGACCGCCCTTTAATTTATTTTGACTGTCTTGAATGTGAATCAGAACAGTAAATAAAACATAAACATAACATTACGCCTGTATTCCTCGAAGGGATGGGCAGAGGTGTATAGTAACACCATCATTTCGCCGTTATGTTTAAGTCCCATGTAATAGGGGCGAACCTATTGCCATCAACCGGGCATAAATCCAAACTCCAAACTGCTGCTGAGGAATTTCACACGGAAAAACCTAATAACATTACCCGACTTGGGGATCGAACCCAGGACCTCACGATCAGTCGCGCTTGCCACCACTAGACCAACGAGGCAAAATAAATCATTAAATTAAATTAAAAAAATATCTATCTATATAAATAAAAATGACTCGCCAAATGTGTTGCTAAGCGCAAAACTTGAGAACGGCTCGACCAATTCGGCTATTTTTTTTATATATTCCTTAAGGCACAAGGAAGGTTCTTATGGAGAGAAAAAACATAAAAATTGCGTGAAAAATAGTAAAAACAACACATTTCTTTTCCCACTACAGGCCAATAACTTTTGACAGAACGAAGTCTGTCCGGGCAGCTAGTATAAAATAATATCATTAATTTACTATATTTCAATAATGTAGGTTGTCCAAAGTTAGCTCCATATTAAAGTCAAAAATATGTCGTGGCATCTGTATGCAAAGTGAATTCTCCTAAAAGTATAAAAATTAAGAATAGGAGACAAGTTGCTGATAAGTCTCTAATCTTTGTATTACCTTTGGATTTGAGTGATCCATCTTAGACCCAATCTGTGTGTTGACCATCAGGTGCGACAAGGGCCAAACGCCACCATGTCCAATAAAAAAATAAATAAAACTGTACTCTCCCGTAAAATTAGAGAATTCAATATCGTCACTGGAAAGGTAAAAAGACTAAAGCGCCAATATATCTACTTTAAAGTTCTGTTGAGAGATTCAGAGTATTTTTTTTAAGAAAATAAACATAGGTATTTTTCTTAGAGTATACATATTAAATAGATATTAACACTGACGATATTGTTTCTAAAGTGTCTTATCTTGTTAATCTTAAAGGCAACTTAATAAGTCTCAAGTTGTAATGTTACATTACAATTAACAACACCGTGCTAAGTTGATATTACTTAATTTTTACCATAACCCAAGTTTCTTCACACGAAGCCATTATTATAATGTTCCGAAAGTCATCAATCGAAGACGAGTTAACATTTAATGTTACAACAGCGATTCCCATGGTATTATGTTGCTAAATATTGACGGGGAAGGCATTTAGTAGGTACCTATTGTAATTACAGGTATCGGTATGGAAAAATAAGAAGTACAATGTAGGAAAATAAATAAGACAGTCGCAACGATCTAAATTTATACTTAGAGGCACTCGTTGATAATTACCAACCGCGCGGATCGCTTGCCGCGGTCAGTCTGTGGATGGTGACCGTTCATTACACATCGAGACTCCTCCGTGCCTCGGAGAGCACGTTAAACAGTCGGTCCCGGATGCCATACGAATACCTATGACAGTCGTTATGGGAAGTCAGAAGTCCGAAAGTCAGGCAACCGGTCTAACCTTAGGATATCGGCATTGCCCTGTAACTGGGTTGCGGAGGTTTGATGGCAGTCGCACCGTGTGAAATACTTGTGTTCAGTCGCATCTGGTTAGACTGGAAGCTGATTCCAACATAGTTAGAAAAAGGCTAGGCAGAACAGGTCTGAATTGGCTTTTGCTCCGTGTAAAATACAGATCAGCCCCATTTCAATTTAAATTTTAAATTTATTTCAAAGTAATGTATGACAACAACAGAACATGCAATCTAAACATAAAAAATAGGATTAAGTCTTTGCTTCCCAAAATAGAGCGGTAAGACAAGCGGTGTTATGGGATAAGCTCTTCCCTCCAGCATTGTAATACAGTAAAATGATGAGAACCCATCGAGTTAGACTGGAAGCCGACCTCAATATAATTCGGAAAAGTCTAGACAAAGATGATTCATCTAATATTAAATGCTTCGCCTTCTCTTACTTCATAGTAATAAAGTATGAAACCTATCGAAGTAATGTTGATACGTCTAAAATATCTAGGTATTAATAATTTCTTGCACCAATCGTGACTAGTTGCTAACTGATTTGTGAATGTAAATTGAGATTGGGTGCCCTTTACAGACAAAAGGAATTTGAAGTTATTATAACACAAGTTCGATTTACGTGAATTTGTGTATTAAGTTACCTAAAACATAATATTTTTCATTAATACCTTTAAAACATATCATTACGCCTGTATTCCTTGAAGGGTTGGGCAGAGGTGTATAGTAACACCCTCATTTCGCCGTTATGTTTAAGTCCCATGTAATAGGGGGCGAGCCTATTGCCTTCAACCGGGCACAAATGCAAACTCCGAGCTGCTACTGAGGAATTTCACACGGAAAAACCCAATAAGACTTTTGCCCGACCTGGGGATCGAACCCAGGTCCTCACGATCAACAGCCGCGGTTGCCACCACTAGACCAACAAGGTACCTTTAAAGATATGTGGATTTTCTTGTATGATCTCAAACAAAAATATGTTCAACTGGTTGACGACATGATTGTCGCAGTGGTTGAATGATTAGCTGCCGCGCAACGGGTCGCGGGTTCGATTCCCGAACGGAAAAAGTATTTGTATGACTTACAGATAATTGTTTTGGGTCTGGGTGTTTGTGCATGTGTCTGTAAATGCACTCACGATAAATCGGGAATCATCGTAGTGTGGGGAAACGTAAGAAAAATGTCTAAAAAAGCTTTTATGTGTGTTTTGTCTGCCAATCCGCACCAGGCCAGCGTGGTGGACTAAGGCCTGAACCCTTCTCATTCTGAGAAGAGGCCCGTGCCCAGCAATGGGACAGTAATTTGTTGTTTGTGTATATCTATACTAATATTATAAAGAGGAAAGATTTGTATTTTTGGATCTTTGTATGTAACGAATAAACTTAAAAACTACTGGACCGATTTCAAAAATTCTTTTGCCGTTAGAAAGCTACATTATCACTGAGTAACATAGGCTACGGGCGGAGCCGTGAGGACACAGCTAGTGTTTTAATAAAAGTAAGTTGAGAAGTTTAAGATGTTGATGGTGAAACACATACATCAAATCCATATCTCTTCTCATAAGTTGTCGTGAAACGATTTTTTTAAATCTTCGCCATAGCTCGCTTTAAAATACATCATAAACATTCAAGTACTCATGCAGCAAAAAATAACAACACTAAAATAAAACTTATCATAATCTCGGCTGCAAAGTGTTGCTCTAATAAAAATACCTTTTTTGTCTTAAGATATCTACGTTTGCAACACTATTACCATAATTTACAGTGCTCTGACCGCTGTAACATTGAGTCGGAAAAAACTAAAGGGCAGAAAAAAGTCGTAATTGCACTTTACCTTGCAAGAATGTTTAAAAGTTATATATTTTATTTTAGTATTATATATATATTTTTTTAAAAACGTTGCCCCACACTCTGATTTCTCCTGTATCGTGGGTGCGTTTACAGACACAAATCTTCACATGCACAAACACCCAGACCCGGAACAACTATCTGTAGGCCATACAAATATTTGTTCCGTGCGGAAATCGAATCCACGACCCGTAGCGCAGAAGCCAATCGCTTAGCCACTGCACCAAACGTGTCGTCAAATATTATAACCCGGATACCTACATCACCATCATACGATTTGCGAGGTTAAGCTGCGCTTGCCGCGGTTAGTCCGTGGATAAGTGACCGTTCGTTACACATCGAGACCCCTCCGTGCCTCGGAGATCACGTTAAACAGTCGGTCCCGGGTGTCATACCTATGACTGTTATTACGGGAAGTCAGAAGCCCGAAAGTCTGACAACCAGTCTTGGCATTGCCCAGTAACTGGGTTGCGGAGGTCTGAAGGCAGTCGCTCCGTGTAAAATACTGGTATTCAGCCGCATCTGGTTAGACTGGAAGCTGACTCCAATATAGTTGGGAAAAGGCTAGGTAGAACGAACCCGGATACAGTTAATATTGCCTTGACATTTAACAAGAGAGAATAACTGTCAAGGCACAAGAGCTTTTTATTGTCACAAAAACAAAAAAAGGCACAGTGACATGAATGACAAATTCACTGGACAAAAATTATGATCACGATTCGAGATGATTAAATAGGATACGAGGAGAATTAAGATATATCAAATTTTGTTAGTTTAGCATTTTTTTTCGTTTTGTAGACTAAATTATTACTATATTTCATATTTTTAACTAAGACCAGTCTCCATCCTGCAGATCTAATCAATAAAACGACAGATATTGATCCAAAATTGAGTTGTTCCTAAAATGTTATTTGAACAAGTTTTTTTTTTTTTGGCCAGTGTTTATTTCATGTCTATTGAATTAATACTTTAACATTTAAGTTTAATTATTTATTAAACGATTTTATTTATGAAATATCGTTCAGGAATTGGAAGGCGTTGTTCATTCATAAAGCCTGACAGTATTTCCTAGAATTTATCTATAAATGCCTGGAATGCACTGCCTCGTCGGTTCAGTGATGGCAAGCGCGACTGCTGATCGTGAGGTCTTGAGTTTGATCCCCAGGTCGGTCAAAGTGTTATTGGGTTTATCCGTCTGGAATTCCCTAGTAGCAGCCCGGAGTTTGGATTTGTGCCCGGTTGATGGCAATAGGCTCGCCCCTATTACATGGGACTTAAACATAACGACGAAATGAGGGTGTTACTATACACCTGTGCCCGGCCCTTCGGTTACAGGCTTGATGACGCCTGGAATGCAAGAAACATTATTAAATATTGTATTAAGGTTATAAATGTGTTTGGTCTAGTTATGATTAGTTTAAACAGGCTTTTATTGGATATATCCATAAAAGCTTCTAATCCAACGCAAAACCATTAAACTGTGTCATCTACAAAGTTGCATTTTTAAATGACTATCACGAAGTTAACTTTATATTGCTACAATATTGTATCGACATCATAATTTACATACAAATGTTTTATATCATCGCTATAGGCATAATCTTGAGCATCACGATCTGCCACCCACAATACAGTTAAGAATCTTGACATTTTGTCGAGTTCAAAGGAAACACTATTAAAATGATTAGCATATTATGTGGGCAATATGTACTTGGCGAAATGACGTTTTATATTGCATAGTGGTTCAAATAGGTTTAGAAGAGGACAAAAATATATGTTCTGCATAGCCTTTACCCAATTATGTTGGGGTCAGCTTCCAGTCTAACCTGATGCGGCTGAATACCAGTATTTGCCATCAGACCTCCGCAACCCAGATACTGGGCAGTGCCGATATCCTATGGTTAGGAGGATAAAAATATTTATAAAAAACTAAAAAAATATGTACATTAGTTGTAAACAAAAAAAAAATGGTTTTTACTGCATAAAAGTGTGAAGAATTTTAATTCATAAGATTAGTTTTATTGGCTACCGGACAAAAAATATAAAACCGCAGTTTTGATATATTGATTTATTAGTGGTAAGCGAATTCCGTTCATGACATTATAAACGTAATTGTTCAAGGCACTGTTTTAAATAGAGCAGGAAGTTATTGCCAGCAATCTTTAGGCGTTAAGTGGTAATAAATACACTTTTTGTATATCTAATTACACCAGTTTTTAAACCACAAAACGCCAATATTAAGAATATGTGTGGCCTCGATTTTAAACATTAATCATCGATATCTACAATTATTTTTCAAAATTAAACTACGTTTTTGTGTTTTTTTTTTATTCAAAATGTCATCTAACTAAATGAAATGCCAAGGCTGGCTGCTTGTCAAATTAAAAGTGCTCTATATATAGGTAAATAAATAATGTTTCTGGGAGGTCGGATATATTTCTTGCACAGTGATAAATTAATGATTAAATGCCACTACCTACCATTTTATATCCTATATGCTTATGTCAACATGTAAACATGAATGTTTGTAGTGTGCTTACAGGTGTTCCATTTAACTTTGATGAAATAAAATCATCGTCTCAATTCTTATTGCAATTTTGTGTTTAATTAAAACAAAGCGTGGGAGAGGCTTCATTAGTTCGATTTAATACGAACGTCCTTCCCATGGTCGTAGTCAAAGAACGGGTATCTATTAACAGTTCTTATCTAGAACACTGCTACATTATTCTATTACGCAAAACAAAGGAATTACGTGTGCTTAGAATAACCTTTCCTTCAGAAAAATAACAGTTTGGACCTTGAGACATTTTAAAGTATCGAATGTTGCAACGTACAGGCATATTTTAGAGTAGTTGGGTATAAAAAAAGTGAAAAGGCGGCTATTATTACGATACCGAGGCCGTATGCCGTGACAACTAAAATAACGTTGAAGTACAAGCGATGAGTGGGAGGCGATAACATCGTGGTTCACGATGATACCAACATACTTTATTTTTTCCAGAAAGTGCAGATTGTGGAGCACTGTGTTTTATGTGGAGCGACAACTTCTTTGTTTGACCAGACTTCTCTATGTAGACGTAAAAAATATACATTGTACTTTACATGTACTTAATCTTGAATGGTAAAATTAACCAAGACCTTTATTTCATTTTGCGTAAATGCTTATTATGTATATTCTTAATTGCATCTAAGTTCTTTCTAAAGTAATATTAGTAAGTTCTTTTTATTTATTTAAACAGCAAATTGGTTCAAGTATCAGAACCACTAAAGACTTACGTTTGAGTATAAAATCAGCATTGATCTATTTTAATTATAATTGTTGAACGTAAGCTTGTGTCTTGCACAGTGTTCAAAAACACGGACGCGGAAAGTAGTGTCGCAATGAAGTGCAATGATCGGCCAAATCCACGCAGTTCTGTATAACTGCCATGTATAATTTATATTTCATACTCTATATAAGAAATCACGTCAATGCCTAAGTAAAAAAAAATACAAAAGTGGAATGGAAGGTGGAATGTCTGTTTCTACTATATCTGTGGTGAAGAATTAAAATAAAAATACCTGTTAAGAATGCTGCATCATGAAGTAAAATAGAAATATAACCCTATGTAGTAAGACAATAAAAAAAAAACAGTGTCCATTAGCCCGGCATCGTCGGTGGACGTTGCTTTAAAACCAGGAATGTAGGCATTTATAATTTAGCAACGCGGCCACCAACGACCCGTCGATAGCCGTATTATTCTAAGATTAAGAACAAAAGTACTTGCATAATAAGATAAGTGCTATTTTTTATTTTTAGATTCTCTCTTTAACTAATCTGATAAACTATTGTAACGATAAAATACTTGAAAGCCTTTGCAAGCGATGAAAAAGAAAGTAACCTTTTTTTGGAAAAAGTATTGTCGGCATTTCTATGTGGGTGTTGAACATAACAAAAAAATTAATTGATTCTAAACTCCATTACTCAAATAGATATTTAATAACATTAATAACAAATTTTGGGCGTGTCCAGACAGTATTAGAGCGAGCCCCGAGGCGATGTTACTACATACTAGCGTTTGAAACTATTAATATAGCAGCAATAAACAAAACATGTTAAGTATGAACTATTCTTAACAAGAACATTAGCTATAAATTGTTGGTAGTTATATAAAGAAGTTTAAATGTTTTTGGACCTTATCAACCAATTTTTTTATAGTAACACCCTCATTTCGCCGTTATTTAAATCCCATGTAATAGAGGGTGAGCCTATTGCCATCAACCGGGCACAAATCCAAACTCTGGGCTGCTACTGAGGAATTCCACACGCAAAACCCAAGAACACTTTGCTCGACATGGGGATCGAACCCAGGACCTCACGATCAGCAGTCGCGCTTGCCACCACTAGCCTAATGGAGCAGTTTCTTTTTTAATTCATTTATTACCCTATTTAATGTCCCACTGCTGAGCTAAGGCCTTCCCTTTTGCCTTCCAAACTTCTCTATTTTGTACCGTTTCTAACCATGCCAGCCCCGCAAAAGGGTGTACGGTGTAAGGGGTCCTAACAACATATTCAAGGAACCCAAGCTATTCTCACCTGCCCGTGGTCCACCCTGCTATCTAATCTAACGAACGAAGCTCTGGCAAAAATGTCCACCAACCCGTATTGGACTAGCGTGGTGGACTCAAGTCCGAATCGCCCTTAATACCAGTTAAAATAAATACTTAAAAAAAATGCTTTAAAAAAATTCTTCATTTATTTTGTCACTTTAGTACTACTTTATTTATATTAAAAACCCGTGAAAACGCCGCTAATACTTTACTTTTACCGTCCAAATCACAAAATAAAGTTTAAATGAAAATCGTTTGATTTTTGCTTATTCAAATTACCTGTATCGAATTTAAATTGCATCTATTGTTACGCGATACTGAAATATCGTAGTCAACATCAGTTTTGTTGTTATACTGATAGAAAATCATAGTTGTGTCAGAAGCAACGTTATCTAATCGATGTTATTTAATAATTGAATCGAGTTATCTCATTCAGTTTTTAACATCTTTAATTGGGTGTCCGATTGAATCGATGTAACGATTTATCGACTCACTATTATAGAGCTAATTGGATCATGTATCATTATATTAACTTGATACATAATACATTAGATGTTTTCAAAATATTGATAAAATATGAAGTAGAATATCGACTGACAAAATTTAATTGGATTGCACGTGAGACATTCGAAAATCTGGCCCACACAATTGTTATTGTTAATAATGAATTTATTGTTAGTGAGAGGTCCAAGGCCGATTTTGACGTATCATTATCTATATTGTGCAGGCAAACCACGAATGGGCAGTTTGGCGAGGTGATATAGGTTGCAGATAGGAATTAAAGCTTAAAGGTCAACGCTCCGCAAAGGGCACGCCATCACGATTTTAATGTATTGTTCATGTGTAAGGAACATAAAATTTTAGCTCTTGCCTAATACTAGAGCAGAGTAACCATAATTGCTGCAATGTTTAAAAGTAACGAGGCACTGACCTCTGAATTAGATCTAGGTGCTTCAAAAAGATTGTAGATTCTAAAGAATTGATCTCAATCATTTCTTCTAAGAAATATTCTATGTCAATATTGACACGGATTGATAAAAATAACCTTTACTCTCGTCTTTGTTGTTAAATCAAGACACATCTCCCAAGTTTGCCATTTACATGTCTAGCAACCATAAATCTCTCTAGAAACATCCAACACTGTTTTCTTCAGCATTTTGATCTTATTTGCATTAACTACATTAGCATTACGAGATTACAGATATCATAAATCATTCAATACAATCACGTCTGTCCATGCCCGCCTACTCATCCTAGGACTTGGTTCACCCACCTATTGACTATCCTGGTCCATTTACCTCCCACGTGGCAACATACATATCCTGCCGTTATGTTTTCTCTGACTCCACAGTTCTGATAGTATTGCCCGCTGCGAAAATCTTATACAACCAGTTAACATGGATGGCGAGGTGATCATACATTCATTTTACTTGATGTATGACTCCGGCGCTCTGAACATAATTCAAGCATTGTTTGTGGAAATATAATTCATTCATACTTGAGAATTTCCTGCGCAGATAATTCTTTCTATTGTTTGACAATTCTTTGGCAATTTATTTCCTAGAAACTAGCAGACATTGAAATATGTGTCGACTATGAAACAGTCAACTCGTATGTAGGTGTCGCAAAATTTATTTGTTTTTGCTTGCATCCTAATTAAAGAGATAGTGATTTTTGTTTTGTTTCAAGTGCAATTTAAATCTGTTTCTGCGAATTCGTAATCACTGTGGGTGTACGTAAATGCATTCAACATGGCTGCAGAATGCAAATATGTTCGCAATACTTGGCGATATTCGACGTTTTACCGCCCACGCCTATCCTGTAGTTATCGCCCAATAGTTATCGAGTTTCTTTTTTGATTTCACAAACATGGAAACGCAATTGAGGTAGGATAGGAAGAAAACGCTTGAGAATGTCGGAGTCAACGATCTTGAAACGTCGGATCTGAGTTTATATAGAGCATTGAATGTACACAATGGTTAGAGAATATTTCAACACGTCATATTGCAATGTGCAGATAAATCGCTTATTGCCTGAGCATTTCCCACACAACTAGTCATTATTATGGATCTCATGCTTCTATGGTTCGTCCTCGGCGAATAATTGCGGATTTATTACCTTTTGCAACACCCGGAGCCACGATCAAGGGATCTGTTGATTGATTAATAAGCTAATACGTGTATAGAGCCGGTCGTTGCGACAACTGGGTCGATTTCGTTGTTCGCTAATTCTAGAGTTGGTTGCGTTTTACCAACGGTTTTGCCATGGTTTAGCTAACCATTACGATGGGCGTGTGTCTATTTTGCATCCGTCGTTTTACAATGCAACTGTTTAAAGTAATTATTGGTTACTTTGACTCCCTAATCGCTGGTTTTATTACACCGGACACAAAATGTCCGTCAAGAATCAATAAAAAATAAGGCAGTGTTTCTTCGACCATTTTTTTACTTGTATGTAGATACAATGTTTTTGCGTCACATTAAGTAATGATTTGACAAAAAAATGTCTTGTTACCAACATTTTGAAGGTCAACGACCACAATTTGGACTTCGAATTTGCATACAAGATTATCGAGGCAGATATAATTTAAAGTATGCTTGGAGCAAATACGTAATGATAGACAGGTTAAATAATTTGAATGGCTATCAGTAATACACAATTGATAAACATCAAAATTATACCTGTGTACTAAGCCTTAGGCGCCTTGGTGCAGCGCGTGCGCTGATCACGGCCCGAATCTTGACGGTCGTGTGTCGACACTGACACAATAATATCACCCATAACTCTTACACCGATCAATTTAAGGATGATTTTCGTTTGACAAATAAATCAAACGCAACTTTGGATTAGCTACTTGTGGGAAACTTAAGCATTTGTTTGAGTATTACTATTACTATT
The DNA here is from genome assembly GCA_910594945.2 of Amphipyra berbera. Classification (NCBI taxonomy): domain Eukaryota; kingdom Metazoa; phylum Arthropoda; class Insecta; order Lepidoptera; family Noctuidae; genus Amphipyra; species Amphipyra berbera. The sequence continues at coordinate 6,245,070 of OU343122.1, read as the reverse complement.
GTTCTTGCAGATTGTAGCTGTCTTAAACACAAGGTTGTGTTGCAAAACGTATGGTATGATGGTGCCTTATCTAGATGAGATTTGCTTATTACCTTTAGTGGATAATTGTATATTGTTTGATTGTTTCTACCTGTGTCGCTGTTATTGTATGCAGATTTGGATTTAATGGGTCTATCTATGGCAGTGATGTGGGTAGAAGGTGCGCCATTGATTAAAGTTTATTCAGCGAGAGTGAAGTTAGGTGCCTGTTTGTCCAAATTAGCACGAAATAATTATATGGTAATTGAATATTATTGGGTTATTCTAAACTGAGTCACAAGTGTTCATTAAGAGGTTAATACAAGTATACTAATAAGGGTTGCTGTAAGAACTTTAAATGTAAAGTTCGATTAACAAATTAATTTGTCTCTACTAATACAAGGTTAGTCGGAAAGGGGGTACTAAGCCGCGGGCCACCTAAAGTATCACTGATGACTATTTTAAAGCAAGTGTTAAAATTTCAAAATTCGATAATTTTTATTTGTAGGCACAAAGATATTTATTTTAGTTAAAAAAAAAACAATCCGGCTTTAGTTATAAATTTAGAAAATTAATTTTCTAATCCGAGACCGCAAATATGAACTAAATTGAAAAAAAAGCTGATCATAGCTATGGAAAGATATACTTTAGCATATTTTTAACGAAATCTTTGAAAAGCTATTTCTCTTAAACTATCTAGTTTTGGGGAAAGTTGTAAATCAAAAGTTATGCCTTATTATGGGTACTTTAACACCATTTCTGCTTAGGTACCCCCTTTCCGACTAACCTTGTATACGTAAGAAATTATTTTAAGAGACTTGTTGGTTTATAAGAACACAATTTTCCCAAATACAAAAGCCAAATGGACCTGACAGCAGAAAGGCCGCCTGATGTAAAATTTAATTTCCACTTACTACACAATCATGTATACGTAACATGGTATTATAGCAATATTACACATACATCTATGTTTAACGCGATTAATCGTCTGAAACGGGTACGAAACACATAAAAAATGACATAAGATCTAAGCCGTGTGTTCACCGCCGTTATATGTATAAGAAAGTCCATAGTTTATAATATGGTGTTATTGCTGTGGAGATTTATGTGACTTCACACCATCAGTTAAGCTATGTTGTTTATGACTTTAGAGAAAAAAGTGAGGCGATGTTTTGAAATTGGAGTATGAATGAAGATGATTATTGTATGAAATGTTATTGTTAACAAAATGTGTGAAGTCTGTGTGAGTGTGTGTATGTGTTATAGATATTTAGGGTTCAAAGCTTTGGTTATTTTAGTGAATAGGTATTTAAAAAAAGATTGTTTAAAACCACATTTAAGGTTTGTTTGTATTTCCTTATCGAAATAATAATTATGAACCATATATTATATTGTTATATTGGTTATACTGCAGAAAATGGTTTCTCCATAATACTGCTAACACCTATACCTCATGAACGCCTAAGGATAATATACCTATTGCTAAAATTATTGCGCTCGGCAAACGGATTTTTGCAGTTTTTTTAACTATTTGCATTCCATCACATACAAGGACTATTTACACAGCACAAACTAAAGACAAACATTTAAGAATAAATAACGAAATCCGAAATTAACCAAGACTGTATAAGCTTAATTATTATTATGAAAAAAAAGGAGCTCCAAACTACTTAATATCTTAATCCATGCGCGAGATTCGTTTGCTGGCCCAAATCCCACGTAATTCGTGATACAATGTCTACGTGACAAAATTGTCTGTGATTAAGATAAAAGCTTTTAACTCTCGGTTCCTTTTCACAATGTTGATAATAAGATCGTCATGTGAATTTAAATATACGTTGCGAAAATGTACAATGTCTGTACTAGGAACTTCGTGGTAATGTCTGCTAACAGCGTCATTTATTATTTTATGTTCTAAATTTAAAATTATTTCTAGATGGCCACGTTTAGTTTAAAACAAAGTCGTCGCGGGACGCCTGGCTGAGGTGGAACATAAAAATCAATAAAAAAAAACTGAGCGAATCAAACCGAAAAAAGCCGACGAGTTACGAAGGTCTGCCGTCGTGTGTCTGCCATCGGGAGCGTCGCCACGCAACAGCCGCTTTCACACCCGTACCGCCGCATTAGATGTTTCACATTAAAAAAAAACTATAGAATGTGCTTGCCAGTTGCGAAAAACTGTGTTCAATGTACTGTGCAAAGTTCTGCTAATTACCTCCATGTTACCAACTCATGTAACACTATGTAACATTATTATGTTAGTCTCGCTAATTTCGAACGTTACCCACAATACAGCATCAATTGCCAATATGTTTTCCACTACCATTATACTCCCAGAATGTGAAAAAAAAAACAATTCCTATTGTTACAATAAGTTGATATTACTCAATCGAATATGCAATAAAGCTGACGATTCAGACTTTTGCACTTTTGCGAAATCAATTAGGTACTTCAGATTACGTAGATCAGTTAAACGGATCAGTGTACGGAGAAGGAATTCGGTTGCAAGTACGGTGCATGCAAGCTTGCAAGGACAGTGAGGCAACTGCATACTTAAGTGCTAAGTACGGCTATTACGCCGGCTATTTCTGGCTATTATTCCGATTAGTGTGCGGTTATCTGAAAGTGTATCGGGGACGGTTTTGTTGTTCTTGATAATGCAACCGCTTGCGACAATTGTTATGTGTTGGTTTCATATCACTTTCCAAGACAATGCGGTGGCTATGCGTGTTGCGTTGATATACTTGTCAATATATAGGTACTATTATTTTAATTGAGAATCGATCTAGGCCTAATTGGTAGTGTGGTACAACAATATTACGAAATTCCTAATTCAACGTTTGTGAATATACATGTAGAATTTTTTTGGTAAAAAAAAATTGGTTCTATTATCCAATGCATCTCCAATCTTAGATTCCAAAACTCAAATTCCATTCTCTAATTCCAGAATGCTTCGGTGCCCATTCCGACCGGTCGCGGTCTCGATCTGGCCCGGTCCGCAGCGTGCCCGTAGCGGCTGACGTCAAGCGGGACGTCGATTTCGACTGTCCCGAAGAGTTCGGTTACTACCCCCACCCCACCGACTGCACATTGTACTACGTCTGCGTGTTTGGCGGCGCACTACTCGAGTCATGCACTGGTGGCCTTATGTACAGGTATGTATTCTTTATTTTATTATATCAGTCCGAGTCGTTGCTAATTAACTACCTCCAGGATCTGCGGGGTTAAGCTGCACTTGCCCCGGTCAGTTACATATCGAGACCACTCTGTGCCTCGGACAGAACGTTGAACCTTCTGTCACCCGTCTGTCATAAGAATACCTATGACACTTGTTACGGGTTACTAGAAGGCCAAATGTCTGAGAACCGGTCTTACTTTAGAATATCGGTATTGCCCAGTAGCTGAGTTGCGGAGGTCTGATGGCAGTTCTTCCCTGTAAAATACTGGTATTCAGCCGTATCTGGTTAGGCTGGTAGCCGATCCCAAAATAGTTGGGAAAGGGCTAGGCAGACCATTATTATATTATCAGCCGTATTATTTTATGAACACATTGTGTGGTAGATAGGTTTTGCTTGAATTTTCTACGTACAAGTATTAAAACAAGATATCTCAATGACTGCATCAGTTGCTAGATCATGTATGATATAAAAGTCTAATGGGAAAATATCATTGTAATATCAAAAGTATGTGTGACTTTTAGCAGTATTAACATCTTTCATGTGAAGAGATACACGCGTCTGTACTTTATGGGGACATCTTGTTTAGCGTGAGAAATTCACATCGAAAAAGTATATTTTTAATTAAGATAATGAGTATAGCATAAACAATATTGAAATCTTTAAGTAGCATGGCTTTCTGACGACCCAAATGAATCTGACTGCAGTGTGTGGTCAGATATAGGATATTTATTTGGAAACATTTCAGTAATATCGTATTTATTTACTTCAGCCACGAGCTCCAAACGTGTGATTGGCCGCGCAACGTAGGCTGTGACGGCACCAGCGCGGTTGGCGGTGAAGAGCTGGAGCGGATCAACGAGCGCGACCCTCCTCCACCTCCTCCCCCACCGCCACGCCGCACACCCCCGCCGCCGCCGCCGCGTGCACAGCCCAACCCCATCGTCACCTCAAGAGGACAGCCTAAATTTAGCCGACAAGAATACGAAAAGGTATGGTAACTTCATGGATACTAAAGTGTCATTCACGTAAGTTAACACTTGTGTCTTCCTTTACCTGATGGATATAATATTGCGTTTGTTTATAGCAACAACAACTTTACGCGGAAGTCGATGACCTACCACCCGTGGAGGAAATTGAAAGTGACAGACAACAGCGCGTTTACCGAGGACAGCCTCCTACCATAGGACAAGTTCAAAAGGACAGAGATGGCTACGGAGCCCAACCTATCAGCTCAAGAAATTACAACTCTAACATCATTCCCGCATCTCTGCCTCAGAACGGCGGTAAAATAGGCTCTTTCTCATTCGGCTCCCAAGTTGACGATAGGCGAACTGCTACTGTTACCCCGGCACCTCAATCTTACAGGTAAGTCCCAACAAGAGTATAACACAAGACGATATATTGACTAAGAATAAGGAACTAATTGACGTTGTCGTTATTTGCAGTGAAGACAAAAGTGACAGCGTGACTGACTCTTCTAATGACAGACAATTAGACGTTGAGACGAATGAAATTATTACTAATGACGTGACTGAAAAGCCAGTCGTGAGAAAGAAAAGGGAAGTGGTAGGAAAAGACTTAGGTGTTAATGAAACTAGTACTATAAAGCCAGAAGAAATGTCTAAAAGAAGTGACAGTGGCGAAGAAATGGAGTATATTGAAATAGATACTGACGCTGAAGATGGTACACAATTAGATGATACTGAAAGAGGAAAGAGACAAGTTAGATATTATTTAAAAAATGGATACAAATCTCCTGGAAAGAATTGGGCCTTTATTAAGCCGGTTAAAATAGTCGATTACCCACAATCTCATTACAATTCAAATGTTCATAATTCTAGATATCAGCCGACGTATAGTAACTTAAATAATAACAATTATTACGATATTACTCGTCGCCCACAGTCCCATAGCAATAATTTATATTCCTCAGCCAATCCTTTTTTATCTTACCAAATAGGCAATTCACAATCACAAGGACAATTTAAACCTAGTTTACCAGATCCATCTAGTCAGCCGTTAGCTCATAATCCTTTAAATGCCGCAACACAAATAATTACCAAAAGTCCACCTATATCATCCCTGAATAATGACCCATTTACTTCTTTAGCTGGAGGTTTTTATAATAATGCTCCTAAGCAAGGTAACGTCCAGTATATAAATCAATTTTATTCGTCAACACCGTCAACTGTAAATCATCAGAACAATCCGATCTCATTTCCTGATTCATCATATGTTCCTAGTTCCATTGTTACGGGTAAACCTGTCCCAGTGCCAATATCACCACGGCCTCAAGAAAATTACAGAAATCCTGAACAAGACAGGAATCAATATCAACAACAGAACCAAAATCCAATTCAAAATAATCAACAGTCCATTAGAAATGTTAAGGTCCCCCAAAAATATGTTGAAGCCACACCATCAAATAATAAAGAGTATGATGATGAAGATGATTCAACTGAAGATGAAGATGGGTCATCAGAAGAGGAGGAAGATGAAGACAATGATCGCCACAAAGATGATTTTCCTAAGCCACCCTATGAATTTACACACCCGACCTATAAATATAAAGATATAGAAAATCCGTTTGCTAGTCCCAGTTTCGATTTCGATGAATATTTGTCAAAATTAAGTAATGGTCAGTACTCTCCTAGAAATCCCAATAATAATCCAAGACCAGTAGCAATAGTTAATCCTACGATTGAAGTGACAACAATATCGCAACTTGGTTCTAGAGTACCGAGTTCAACACTAAGCTATAAAGGAATGAGTACACCTAAACCTTTCACTGTACCTTCTGGACCGGGAAGCTCGGTCGCCACCATTATAAGCAGTATAAGACCATCTTCAGCACCAATAAAACAAGGGCCGACATATGACCAGTCTATCCAAAGACCTGAACCGACTAGACAAACCCAACAACAACCATCTCAACAACAACACCAATCTCTAAATGAAAATTCATATGTACGTCAACAAACTGCTGACACTCCAGTTGATGGTCTCAGACCAAAACTGAAACCACCAAATTTCAAAGACGACCGCCAATTACCAATTAGCTATAGCTTCAGTAGACCAATAAGCAGTACGCCTAAACCTTATAAGGACGAGAAATCGAAAGGAGAAACTCAGCACACATTTTCTGCTAGTCCTAAACCATACCTGTTAATCACTGGGACGGGTTCACCTATTATTCTGTCAACGCCTAAACATCAGTACATTGTAAAGCCTGAAAAGATTATATCACTTCATCCGCATATAGTTGCAACCGCAAAACCTTATTTAGTGTCCTCTATCAAACCTCATAATGCTTATATTGCAATTAAGCAATCTACACCTAAACCTTTGACAACGTTGGCAAATCAGCAACTTTCAGCACTACAACAATATTGGAAAAATCCATCGACTGAATCTGTTCCTTTACGTTCCGTTTCATTTAAACCAAACACTTCACCAAATTACCAAAAACTAGAGAATTTGTTTTCCCAAGCTATAAAATCGACTCCAATCCCCGTAAAAAATTACAGTAATCATTTATATGCAGATAATACTCATAACAATAGCCCCATCACTACCACAACGAGAGCACCACCAAAACGCAGACCCATACCAAAGCCGTCCCCAGAAATGAATGATTATTATTATGATGACGACGAAAATGATCAATATTACTATGAACCTGTAGTAAAACCAAAATATATGCCAAGTACTGAAGTTAAGCCACAAAGACCACCGATGGCTCAAAATTACAAAGAATATGAAGATAGTCATGACGATAGTTACGAAGATGACGCTAATAATAAGCCACAAAAAATTAAGTCTCTGCCTACAAGAGTACCAATGAAATACAATAACCATAAACCAGAAAGCGCCACTAAGAACCATAACGATGTATCTATTGTTACAAAAGCTCCTTTGAAAGATTTTAGCAAAAATATTAATGGAAAAATTCCCGTCCCTGTGTTAGTAGACTATGGTATTCCTACGCCGAATACTATGATTCGTCCTGAAGTATCTAATTACCAAATCATACATCATTTGCCTAGAAACAGAACTATCATGCATATAAGAAGACCAGTTACTGAAAACGGACCTAACACCATTAAGCCTCCAAAATATCTGAATCAAACGACTTTGCGTCCCTATACTGTTAGGCATAGGTTAGCTAAGCCGACTACTCTAAAAGAACCTTCCCAAAATGAAGATAAGCAGAAGAGAGGAAGAGTAAGACATCCGAATATTGTTGCACAAATGAAATTGACAACTCCTCGTGATAGCCATAACCAAGAGACTAGATTTACAAAGACTAAACATGACGATAAAACAAACAGGTAATTTGAAGAGCACAAAACTTTATACTAACTATGAGATATACTGGAGAATGACCTTTCGCACAACTAACTTACACCTTCTGTACAGCTGAACTCCTTCGGTATTTTGATCTATCGCACTAAACGTGTATTCTGACGAAACTAATATTGACTATAGTGACTTTGACTGTAGAAAAGACTGACCTTATTGCTTTATACATATATTGCAAAATCAACTGTATATACTACTTAGTTAACAATTTTAAATTATGTATTAGTTTGTCATGTTTATTGAGATTTTCAACAGAACCAATGGTATTTTTAGCTTGGAACCCACGGAGAGCGTGGCCCCTGTGTCATATTCACAAAGTCCTCGACCGAAAATGTTGTACAATGGATCTCAGAACTACACTCCCGATCAATACGACCCCTTCTATGCTGTTTATGATGAAGATGGTGAATTGTATAAAGATACAGGTAACATTATGATAAAAAAAATATTCTTATATTTTATTGTTAGTTCAGTAAAAATGTAAATATAACTTAATAATTTAAAATTAAGTTTTATCAGTTTAAAAATCGAAGACTATTTGCATGATAATATCTAATTGTTTTAATAAAATATTTCATTATTTGTTTGTTTTATGATACCATACACATTGGATTGTAACAGTCTAACTACTTTGGTATTCGCATGATAATGACTTCTTCTTGTATTTATTGAAAGAGATTTCTTTTGTTTCTTGGTTTATTAATACTGATATTTTAAGTATCTAATATGAAAGTTTACCTAAATCTAATTTAAGACAGGAATACTATGGACGTAAATATTGTTTGACTGGAACTGAACACTACTGAAACTGTAAACAAAGGTGGTTATGGATTTCGTAACTGGTAATGCAGTTTTCAGCCCTAATTCTAAAAGCGAATGCGATCAACCCCTTAATTCTAGTGTATCATATTTATGCACTTCACCTTTATAACAAAATTATAATCGTAACTTCCATGCACGTAACACACTAACTGGTATTGGCAGATTACGTTCAGCAATATAACACGGCCTCGCTCCGACCAGCTGTGCAGCAGACGTACCGAGGTACTCCGCCGCCAGCACCAGCCAGGAGACCCGTCGAAACCTACACGCCGAGGCCCGCACCTGTCGACTACGACGATGAGCTTATACAACCTCAGGTAATTTAATTTTGCTATACCACTTGATTATTTAGTTCCGTTTGTAGAAATTCTGATATTTTTAATTTGCCATATTTAACAAGAATACATTACACGTTATTTGGAAAATTATCTGCAATGAAATATTCTTCCTAATTATTCAATTGTATGTTGCTGCAAAGATAGATTTTACTTGTAGAACTGTAATATCGCAATTATCGTTATATAAATTGATACAAATTTTATTCAATATTATTTCAGATAAACAACCAGAATCAATACCAAGCACCAATTCGCCATTCGACAAGGTAAGTTTCCTGCACAAGTTTAACTTTATTTTAATTATGTATTTAGTCTATAGTGATACCAAATGTAAAATTTGCATAAAAATTAACATGGAAACATTGCCTATGATCTAGGGGCGAAGGTAATGAATTGGGATATGATCATAACCCGAGCAGCGTGAGGACGACAATGTATGAAGCAACCACAATAAGCACTACTCCTCCCACTACCAGCACGAGCACGACCACACAACGCCCTACTACAGCACCATACACTGAAGCAATGACCCCGTCTAGATATACCCCAAGGTACTACAAAAGAACGACCTTCGAATGTAAAATCATCCCGGCTTGAATCATTCTTTCAAAATTCATTAATATCTATCATCTAATGTTTTCATTTAAATTTCATCTTCCATTGGCAACCTTTCAACTGATTCAAACTTCTAACTTTTTACTAATTTCTATCTCTGTTTTTGTATCGGTCTTAAGGTTGTTTCAAATTTATTTTAGTATTTAGTCTTTTTTCAGTTCTATTTCTTTTCACTCTATTATTATCATCTTGATATGATTAAGTAGCTTTTGTGGTATCTTTATCTATCTCAGCAGTTAACACTAAACATTTTAAAACTTGTTTCCGTTTTCACTAACTTAACTAATTTATTTGTACAAACAAGACAGTTTTCCGCCTGTTAAAATTAATATTTATTTAAGTAGTATTGTTATAGAGCTTCAATTAGAAAGTTTTTTTGCTTTGTATTCAACAGATCATCCACAGATGAAAGTCCAATTCCTGAATCCTCTTCAAAACCCTCCGACGAGGTTACATCGTCGGTCCCCACCACACTATCACCTACCATAAACTTTTCCTCCCTTGCCAAACCTTTTGAAAAGACTGACAACTTATTTAGATTAAAAGAGACGATATCTACGACTGAAACGCTTCCAACTGCATCAAGACGTTCTTCTGAAGTGACTAACAATAATAATAATGTGGAACTGGTAAGATCCAAGTCAAATAGGAATAATAAAAAAGCGTCACTAACATCTGGTTTTTCAATCAGGCGTAATCTTAATAATACCAATAATCCTTATACGCTGACCGTTCTAACGCGGCCATTAGAAGATTTTAGCAGGGCTCGTAATCAGGGTAGTCGCGGTAGTAGTAGCAGGCAAACGCAATCTGATAGGTATTATTATGATAGTAGTAGTAATAGTAAGGAGGCGTCCGTAGAACCTGTAGTTGAATCAGATAGTAAGTATGTAACGTCTTCTGAGAGCTCGATGCGCAGAAATGATTTTGGTCCCGATAATAACGATGACGACTACGATATTCCTGTTTATATAAAACCAACAAGTAGAGTGAGGACTGTGAAGTCTAGAATTAGAACTACCACGAACCCATCAACTACATCCACGAAATATTATATAAAATCCATTAATAAAAGACCGACTCCATTTTCTACAAACAATCAAGAAATTGTTGACTCCACAGAGAATGCAATTAATACCGAAGCATTGATTGAGACTGGTTTGCAAAACGCCCGTGTTGACGAGCTATCAAGCTTAGCTCCAAATAACACATTCAATGAGCAACCACCGACAAGAGAATATGATAGACCACAATACACTTGGAACGAACCTACTGTTTCGCCTTTCAAAACTCTAGACAATTTACGCAATACATATAGAAACGCTGAGGTACGCGGCTATACTACCTCTACTACTGCGCCTACTACAACGACACGCAGGCCAACCAGAAACCGCAACACAAAGAAAGAAAAACATTCGCGTAGCAAGCCTTCCTATTATAGTTACCGATTGGAAGATGAAGTTGTCCCAGACCAAACTACGGAAATATTTAATGGTAAAGTTAAAACTGTCATAAAAGCGTTCCTGAACAATTTCGTAAGTTCACCCACACCAAAGTTTGTCGAGGAATTTTCAACAACAACTACACCTAAACCTACTACACCCATACAAAGAAACGAAGATGAAGTAGTTAATATAGGATTCCAGAAGAAAACGTTGAAGTTTGTTGATGAAAAACCTTTGCGTAGCAATGTGAAGCGTTTACAAATTATAACAGAGCCGACTGTTTCTAGGTACGTTACTCCGAGTGCTGAATCGATAAGCTTTACTGAGGAGGTAAAAGATTTTTCATCGACAACTACAACAATGACCACAATGAGTAGCACTCCTTTCACATATGCCAACTTACCAACATCTCCAATGCCAATACAAAGTTCAACAAATGATTTTAGGAGTATGCCAAGTAGGGACTCGTATCAATCCAAATTCAGTAGTTTTATAACTAGTAAGCCGGATAATGAAGGCTCGCGCAAGTTCCAAAACATTATAAACGATGTTCCCTCTACTGAAAGTAATATTCGTGGTATCAACGTTAACGACGAAGTAGTAAAATCAACTCAATCGATTGTGGAGGATATTAGAACGACGACTGAGACTGAAAGGTATAGCAAAGTCGAGAGTGAAATCGTATCTACGACAAGTACAACGAAATCGACAACGACTATGAAGTTCGAACCGACGACATCGACGACTAAAAGCATATCCTTTCCACCGCGAGCCTCACGAGTCAATCCCGCCATAAAGTTAGCTGCGACAAACCCAGGAGGTGGGCGCAGGAGTTACCAATCGTCGTCCAAATGCTCATCAGACAACAGTCTGCAAGCGAATCCAAAATGCAACGAAATCAAATACCAGAGGTACAAAACTCGCCGGCCAGTAGTCTAAGCAGCCTAAAGTTATCTCACATTACTTATTGAGGGTGGAGGCTTCGTTTATTAAAAATATCCTTATTTTCTGCCTCGCGAGTAACTAGCATGAAGTCAAAACATCGTATCCGACAATCGTTTAATAGCACCTACATCTAAACTCTTTCGCTTAACATACTGTTCTCATTGGGGGACTTCATGTCGGTTGAGTTGAATTTCTGAATTGTTAACTCCTGACGCGACCTTTCCATTTCCTGCACACTATTGGAATTTTGTGTAGTTTGTGGAATGTTTGTAGTTAAGAAAATTAGCTATTTGGGTAGCAAGTTCCTCAATGTAGCTTCACGTAATCGTATTGCACCACATTGCAAACTCATCATTAGTATCTAAGTGCACCAGAATCATAAGTGTATCGAAATGTGTTCGTGTTTGCTACGCTATGCATGTTGTATAACACTGTTATTAACATATTTGTGGTATCATAATAAAGCAACGTCTGGCTATCAGAATTTTGATCATTCATACTTTGAATAAAACAATACATTATAATGACATTTAAAATTAATTTTGTATCATTACTTGAAATTAGTTTTGAAAATGCTTAGTCTTTAAATTCACGCATACTAACTGAGGGTTTCATGAACGAATGTTTTGTTCAGTTGGTAATGTATACTTTGCAGGCCGACCAGCACTCGAGGCCGAGGTTCAGCACACTACTCCAAAGCGAGCGACGCGCAGTCACAACCAGCTCCGAACAGAGGAACACCACCAACGTTAGAATTGATACAACTTCAATCATGCATTTCATTTTCATCTCTTTTAAAAACATAAATCTTGCTTTGTTCTTTTTCAATTCTTTTTTTACAAGATTAGAATCTGAAAGTCGAAATCATAACTCATAATTTCATACAAGAAACAGTACTAGTCCAAAACCGTATCTAAAAAGGATACATGATTATAGACAGTGTTTTTCATAGCCATTTATTATTATTTGGTAAATTTTAAATTAATAGATAGATTTACTTCAAAGATAATACCGCAACCAACATGCACTTCATCTCATTTCTTTTTCACAAAATACTAACCCTACTTCAGGCAGCATCTAAAAACGTTCTCGTTCTGAGCAGTCGCAGCAGACCAACATTGAAACCATCGACGGCCATTGTCTCCAAAACGACCGAATTTGTTGACATCTACGCGCAACCGCCCAGCAGGCCCGGCGCTGTGTACCCGCAGCCTACACCCGACAAGACAGCAGCCAAGTGCAGGAAAGATGTCTGTCTTCTACCCGACTGCTACTGTGGTGGAAAGGAAATACCTGGTACGTCAAGCCTTGGTATTTCAACGGCATTTATTTTTTTCTAATTAAGTTTCTTTACTACAAACCGATTACCTACTTAAAGAATGGGATTGAAAATGACGGCACTACTATTTTTATTTTAATTTGCCTCCCGCTCATGCACTCTCTGTGAGCGAAAGGCAAATAGTCGATCCGCCATTTAACTAAGTCTCTTCTTCTTTTCGTGTGGTTACTGACTGGTGTCAGAGTTTATGCCGCCCATGTGCCTCTGACTTGGCTTCATATGCCGTCGAGAAATATCTCTCAGGCACGCCTCCTTACGATGTTTTCCTTCACCGTTTTTAAGCTAGTGATAATTATACGATACGCACATGAATCCGAAAAGTCAGAGGTGCGTGCCTTGGGTTCGAACTCGAGACCTATGACTTGGCAGTCCGATGGTCACACCACTAGGCTATTACTGCTTTCTTTGTAATCGGGTTGTAAGTACTAAAAATATTTTAATTATGACTGTTGTAAATGGTATTTGTGTGACTTAGGAAATTTGCCCGTCAGCGAAGTACCACAAATTGTACTTATAACGTTCGACGATGCTGTGAATGATTTGAATAAAATGTACTATGAAGAACTTTTCGAAAGAGGGCGTAAAAACCCAAATGGCTGCCCGATAACCGCCACTTTTTACGCCTCCCACGAGTGGACGGATTATAGCCAAGTTCAGAATCTTTATGCAGATGGTCACGAATTTGCTTCTCATACCGTATCGTAAGTCAATGAGCATAAAATTATCTTTTTGAAACTATGGACTTCTTTGGCAGACTTCAGGTTTGCCACTAACAGGGTATTCATGGCCATCTATTATATTTACTGCAAAAACGATCTCTTATCGTATGTTATTATGTTAATACTAATCGTTTCAATTTTTTTTCTCTTCCTCAACTCTTCCATCCTTCTCGAATCCTGTTTTCTTTCTCTTCCTGGCACGACTGACACACCCACACGCACATAACTACATCCCGCGATGACAGGCGACATGCCGGTGGAACAGGTGCCCCAGATTGTTGTTTTGACCTTCGACGACTCTGTAAACGACTTGAACAAGGGTCTGTACGCTGACCTGTTTGAGAAAGGTCGCGTCAACCCCAACGGTTGTCCAATCTCCGCAACATTTTACGTATCTCATGAATGGACCGATTACAGTCAAGTACAGAACTTATACTCCGCTGGACACGAGATGGCCTCACACACAATTTCGTAAGTTTATGGACTACGTACAGCATATTTGACCGATTTAGTACAAACGACGACAATTTACAGTTTCAACTAAGACTCAATTTGACTACTTTTATTTTAGAATTTTCTATCTCTCATTTCTGCTATTAATTTATATTGTATGGAGTTTCTCGTTTTGCATTTCCTTTGAAATATTTTAACTATTAACATATTTTACCTCTTGAGTTCTACTACAATTGCTATTTTTCTATTTCAATTATTCTTAATATAAAAGGAACGATAACCAACTAACGAAACTTAATAATTATTTTAGCCATAGTTTTGGAGAACAGTTCTCCCAAAAGAAATGGTACAGAGAAGTGGGCGGTCAGAGAGAAATTTTGGCAGCGTACGGTGGGGTCAAACTTGAAGATGTGAGAGGCATGAGAGCACCTTTCCTTTCTGTCGGTGGCAACAAGATGTTCAAAATGTTGTATGATGCTAATTTCACGTACGATTCTTCGTTGCCCGTTTACGAGAACAGACCACCTAGCTGGCCCTACACTCTCGACTACAAATTATTCCACGATTGTATGATACCGCCTTGCCCAACGAAATCTTATCCAGGTAAATATGAGAAAACACTTGTGTTATTTAAGTTTGTAAATCTAAAGACGTGACGAACTGGTATACCGTATAGGTACTTAAATTATGTAACTATTTTACTAATGCTTTAATTACCTAAATTCCAGGTGTATGGGAGGTTCCTATGGTCATGTGGCAGGATCTGAATGGAGGCCGTTGTTCTATGGGTGACGCATGCGCCAATCCTCCCGAACCCGAGAATGTTTACAAGATGATCTTGAAGAACTTTGACAGACATTATACTACCAATAGGTAAGTTGACATTGACAATGATTATAAAAGACGTTAATTTCTTTTACTCGACTATTTCGTCAATTGTTCATCTAATTTAAAATTGGACACATTTTGGGCTTTGTTTGTAAAAATACGTTTAGTCAAAAGCAAAATGAAGAATCTTGATGCCAAATATTAAATTCAGCAGCTAACGAAAGTCATTTACACCATTCCAGGGCACCCTTCGGTCTCTTCTACCATGCAGCGTGGTTCACTCAGCCGCACCATAAGGAAGGTTTCATCATGTTCTTGGACTTTATCAACCAGATGCCAGACGTGTGGATAGTCACCAACTGGCAAGCGCTGCAATGGGTTAGGGACCCTACGCCTATCAATAGGCTCAACAACTTCCAGCCGTTCCAGTGCAATTACCAGGTGTGTATTATACAGTATTCCTGATTTCAACTAAAAAAGCAATGTAATTACTATTTGGATTAAATCATGTAATTTTTAATTACAAAGGAAGAGTCTAATTATTTTCTAGGTAAAATGTATCACATGTCTGTAATACTAATTACACGTGTAATGTAACTTTATATTTTTTACATTCCAGGATCGACCGAAAAAATGTAATAACCCCAAAGTGTGCAACCTCTGGCACAAGTCCGGAGTCAGATACATGAGAACATGTCAACCCTGTCCCGAAGTCTACCCTTGGACCGGTAAATCTGGAATCAGATCATCTCGCATAGACAACGACATTGGAGAATAAACAGAACTTTTACTATAGCATAATAATTCAACAATCCTCGATATTACAACAGATGTTGATACTTCAGATGTATCACAGCCAACGAGGCAAGAAAGGTTTCGTTTGTGTAATTCACAGTAAGAAATTGTTTTGTCACCAACAGAAGAGTGCCATTTAGATAACGATGGTCACAAAGCAAACTTTGACAATTTCATAGTAACGAAGATGTTCGTTATAATTCTCTTAAAATACGTCGTAAATGTATTGGAAACTGTGATATTAAGTGTTTTCAATCGTCTAGTGTGAAGATAGCGTCGATTTCATTAGTTTTAATTGCATGATCTAATTGTAACAATACACGTGCAATGTTTTTTGCAATAATAAGATTTCCTATTTTGTGTTCGTTTTAGTTCATAATACTCTTTAAATTAATGAAGACGTGTAGTTAGACTTTTTTATATCTCATATCGTGATAATCAAGTTACATTCTCCAGTATTTATGTCTTTGAGGTCGCATACATCCTAAAAATGATTACCATTTTCCGAATAATTTTAAACGAAAGCCATATTAAAATTTAGAAAATATGTTTTTCTAATCTTGCCAGCTTCGTGGTTGACACTGCCTTTTTATAATTTGTAAATATAGATATAGTTGTTAGCGAGTAATGTTTTAAGTTTAAGGTTGTATTATGTACGTTCTTACCTATGTTTTAATTAAAATCCTCCGTAGAAAATACCTTTAATGATTTGTAAATTAAATTCTATAATACAAATATAGTTTTGGTTTAGACAAGAAAGTTTGTAGATTTTAGCATTGTGTAGACGTCTGTCCACATCGCATTTGTGTCCATCTGTGATGTTGCACATGTCTATACAACTGTTTATACATTTAAGAACGTATGACAATACTTCATAATTTTATTATAGGAGAATTCCCGTTTGAGTCATAGATTTTTTTTCTTTTACTACTTGGCTTCATTCTCCTAGCTTATCTTTCGAGATTACCTAACTATGGTTCCAACGGTAAATTCACTTTCCACTCTATTAGGATAAAGCTTTGGTCTGCTATTGCAACTAAAGTTATTGGAAGCGCTTGCTACGAATCTTATTTAAAAGTTATTCATTATTTAATAAGCCCTACTGTAAATATAGGATTAGTATTTAAAATTGGTAGTTTCACTTTTTTATTATCGTCTCGGCTAGAACAATGTATCTCGGATATGACTCGGCACTGAGATCCTTTAGTGCAAAACGTTTAGACAAGTTGATTTCGTATTTTGTATCGGCATCATTATTTATATTGTACAAGAACTGTAACAATTACCTATGTGATCAGTGCTGATTAATAAAACGCTAAAAATACGCCTAAATTTTATTTTCACCTTACCCGTTCTACTTAGCCTTTTCCCAACTATGGTGAGGTCAGCTTCTATTCTAATGATGTGGCTGAATACCAGTATTTTACACGGAGCGACTGCCATCAGACCTTTGCAGCCCAGTTACTGGGCAATGCTGATATCCTAAGGTTAGACCAATTGTCAGACTTTCAGGCTTCTGACTACCCGTAACGAATGTCTTAGGTATTCGTATGACATCCGGGGCTGACCGTTTATTTACTTATTTTCTCCTAGCCTATTTGAAATAATTGTTTAAGATAATGTGTGCCAATGACACTTTATAAGGAAGTTACATTTAAACGAAAACATACCCCTCTCATCTTATACTACCTATGAGACAACACAGAGCCTCATATAAAATGATAGTTACACCATCGACTCATCGTAATGAAACACTTATAGAGCAGCTGGCAGACTTTTCCAATAACTTAGGTTTTTATTCTTTATAAAAAATGTACGAAGAAAGAATTAACACTACGAAAGAAATCTAAAAGTCACGGTTGCGACCGTGACCACAAAGAATCCGCAGTAAGCATCAAAAATTTAGTTTCAATCATAACACCTGTGTTGTGATATTTTTGTTGACCAAGGTCGGTAAAAGCCTATAAAAAACCTTACACACGGGCAAATGAATCAAACAAAATTTAGACAACATGAAAGTCTTTTGGTTTTGTGGTGTTATTCTGGCATACTATGTTGTTTTTGGTGAAGAGATAGAATATTATCCTTCACAATCTATATTAGATACGTATCACAAAGTTGACACGAAAAGGGAAATAAAAAGCAACGATATTATATCTGAAAATTTTCAAAAATATATTAATGAAAGCAGTGAAGAAATTCAATGGAGACATTTTAACCAGGAAGAAAATAAAAATGAAACTGATGTAGAAATTCGTAAAAGGGCATTAGATCCCGTGTTTCGTGGGCATCCAAAAACCAGAGAAGAGTTGTGGGATGAGCGTTTTCTAAACGATAGTTCAACATTTGATCAAACACCGTCGCTTGTAAAACTGTTACGTAATGTAACAATGACTTATTTGAAAGACTGTACACCAGTCATACTTTATGACAGTCAAGTGAAATCCAAAGAAAGTTACTTAGTCCAAAATCTTCTCAAAGGATTTCCAACGAGTTTTGTTCATGGATTTATAAACGACAGCGGTGAACTAGTTGAACCTAAACTATTGCACGCCGCTTCAGAATGTCTTCATTTCATACTTTTTTTAAGTGACATAAAAATCAGTGCAAAAGTTTTGGGTAAGCAACCTGAGAATAAGGTTATAATAGTAGCAAGGTCTTCTCAATGGGCCGTGCAAGAGTTTCTAGCAAGCTCTCCATCAAGAATGTTTGTCAAATTACTTGTTATTGGGCAGAGCTTCAAAGAAGGAGATGAGTCTTTGGTTAGTAGTTGTTAAATTCATTTTATTGAAATTCTACTATTGCAATTGATTATTTAACTATCTATCTAGGAATCACCATACATTTTGTATACGCATAAATTGTATACGGATGGATTGGGTGCTAGCAAACCTGTTGTGATAAATTCTTGGTCACATGGTAAATTTTCAAGAAATGTTAACTTATTTCCGCCTAAAATGACTGAAGGTTATGCTGGTCATAGATTTGTGGTTGCTGCTGCTAATCAGCCTCCATATGTCTTTAGAAGGTGAGTACTAATAGTTATTTGAGGATCATATTATACAGTATTAATATGTAAAGCTGAATATCCTACTACTAATAAATATGTTTCGTTTAGCATAAAAGCAGATTTCGATGGTGGAAATCCCAGAGTTGTTTGGGATGGCGTTGAACTACGGCTAATAAAATTGTTGGCAGAAAGAAATAACTTTTCTATCGAAATCATCGAACCTCAGGAGCTAAATTTAGGGTAAAATAAAGATTTAATATTTAAAAAAAAATTAATGTAGTTGATTACTAATACGGTTGTCCTTTATTAGGCCTGGGGAAGCTGTAGCTAAAGAAATAGCGATGGGTCGAGCAGATATAGGAATAGCTGGAATGTACATGACCGGTGAGAGAGTAAGAGATATGGATATGTCATTTGCGCATTCTCAAGACTGCGCTATCTTTATAACGCTTATGTCTACGGCTTTGCCCCGGTAATATTTTATAGCAACTTTTAATTTATATCATATAAGAGTCTGTGTCTGGCCAAAACATACACACGGTACGACGTCGCATTATGGCATGATGCACGACACGACGTTTTCGATACGATGTTGAAATTTGAAGAAAATTTGTCACAGTTGATCTGGAGATATGAACCACACGAAACGTATTCTCATCTTACTGTTATTTGCAAGACGCTTAAAGAAGAGACAGAAACACAGAAATTACTGGGTCTATCCATTTCGTTCTGAAATGATGAAAATCTCTTTAAGAAAAACGCACCGACGTATGATTGAATCGTCAGTTTTCACGACACGACGTCGTGCCGTGCATCATACCACGATACGACATTACATCGCGACACGTGATACGCTTCGTATCAGGGGTATTTGATTTGGAGTCTTCAGTTTCATAAATATAATTTAATTTATATTTTCTCAGTTATCGAGCAATCCTCGGACCCTTTCACTGGCATGTTTGGGTTGCTTTAACGTTCACCTACCTTTTCGGCATGTTCCCACTAGCCTTCTCTGATAAACACACTTTAAGACATTTGATACATGACAGTGGGGAAATAGAAAACATGTTCTGGTATGTTTTTGGAACTTTTACGAATTGTTTTACATTTCTTGGTAAAAATTCTTGGAGTAAGACGGACAAGGTTACAACTCGGTTGCTGATCGGTGAGTCTAGTCTAGTATCAATGTGAAAATAATATCTTATATTTAAATTTTGTTTGATTTTTATCAATTTTTTTATAGGTTGGTACTGGATTTTCACAATAATCATTACGAGCTGCTACACTGGTTCTATTATAGCATTTGTAACATTACCAGTGTTTCCTGAAACTGTAGATACCATACAGCAGTTGCTGGCAGGATTTTATAGGGTTGGCACTTTAGGTAAATAAATATTTATCACAACTGTCAAACAAGCAATATCTCTATAGATACAAATTTTAATAAACCTAATTGGATGTACGCAGATCGCGGTGGCTGGGAGAGATGGTTCTTAAATTCATCGGATCCTCAAACTTACAAATTGTTAAAAAAGCTTGAACTTGTATCAAACGTAGAAGCAGGTATCAGAAATACCACACAGGCTTTCTTTTGGCCTTATGCCTTTTTGGGATCTCAAGCTGAACTGGAATATATTGTACAAGCTAATTACACAGCGACTAAGTAAGTTATCATTGAAATTGTTGCCTTGCCTATCATTGAAATCATCACAAATTCTTAAACAACCTTTCCCAACATATCTGTACTCGTATTTACTTCTAGTACATGGAATATAGATAATAAGATATTTGCTTAAGTTATAGTTGAAAAAATTTCAGGTCTAAACGTTCTGTCCTTCATATTTCCAACGAATGTTTTGTCCCATTCGGAGTGACAATGGGGTTTCCTAACAATTCAGTGTACTCAGCGAAAATGAGCGTTGATATCAGCAGGATGGTCCAAAGCGGACTTGTTGATAAGATTGTTGATGAAGTGCACTTTGAAATGCAACGAAGTGCAACTGGAAAGTTGCTAGCAGTGAGTACAACCTTATCTTTAAATGAGATAAGGTATGAAATAATTTGACCTCATAGTTGAAGATAAAACAGTAACTGACATTAAAAATCACAAAATGTAGTTACTCCAACGGTAGTTACTTTTATAATTATATTTTTACTTACTGATAATGATTTACAGGCTGGAAGCGGTACAATAAACATTCCTTCAGCGGAAGAAAAAGGTCTCACTCTGGAAGATACCCAAGGCATGTTTTTGCTCTTAGCAGCTGGTTTCCTTATAGCTGCTACAGCTTTGGTATCAGAATGGATGGGAGGCTTCACAAAGAAATGCCGATTCCGAAGGAAGGTTGATACACCAACCAGCGTCAACTCAAGAGATCAATTAATTTCTACTCCGAAAACAGATGTTGATAGTGTCATAAAGATTGTAGAAGATACTGAGAGCAGACTAAACTTTGATAGCAGACACTCTACTGCTGCTTCCAGGGATACACTTGAGGGTCAAATAATAAACGTAACCGAAGACAATATTGTTGTACATAACAGTTTCAATGTAGATAGATTTGATTCTCGGAGATCGAGCTCATTAGATCTGGATAAAGAAGTGCGGGAAATATTCGAAAAAGATCAGAACAGACGTAGAATTTTATCTCATGATATGGAGTCTTTCGATGAAAATGGAAGCACAGTTTCTCGTGAAGCTTTTGGGGATCCTATATATCATAAATAAGATAAGATTTATTCCTCACGAAAAGAAAATTTTATGGATCCTGATCCAGATGTGGTCCAATCTAAGTCAGTCTTGATAATTGCATAACTTTAAAGCAAGTCCACTAAAATATTTCAGAATAATGAATTTAGATGATATAATGAGATTTTGATTACAAGAAGTCGGAGTTATAATTATTATAGTAACTAAACTATGCAGCAATTTACAATATTAGCATAGCAAATTAGTAATAGCTGTTAACTATTAGCATATACAACATTGCTACGTAGTTGTATAAGCGTAAACAGCCGCTGTTGGGTACGGGCCTCTTTTCAGAATGATACGGATTTAGGTCTAAGTCCACCACGCACACCATCAAGACCGCTTTAAATTTTTTGGCGCCCTCTAATTTCGCAGCTTTCCTCAGAATGTTTTCCTTCACCGTTAACGCAAGTAATAAATACATTTTGATCCGCATGAATTCGAAACATCAGAGGTGCGGGCTGGTCACAGTCAGACCCTTCTGCATGGAAGGCAAGCGTTCAATCACTAGGCTATCACTGCTTCTATTCACGTAGTTGTATTAGAGAGTTAAAGTGAACTGTATTTTTTATTCTAAAGTTTCCTTAAACTCTTGTAAACAGATTGTACCTAGATAGGGCTTACCTGTAAGTACTGCACGCAGCATCCACATGAAAGAGTAGAACAGCGGACTCACTAATGTCAAACACCACTACACGGCACTATGGAGTATATTTTACTTAAATTTTGGCTACGAGAGTACACACAAGCTGGTTAGCAGAATTTTTTATAGTTTTAGTAGGTACACTTTCCACGAAAAACTGACGGAAAGGATGCAGCTATCTTGGCGGTCGGCAAAGCATATGTATCGCGCTCAAATCAGTGAAACATGCGGGTAAAACGAAAGAATTAAGGGAAATGGTGGGTAGGATTGATAGTTTGCAAATGATTTTTTATTAAAAATCAGTAGTTTTTACACTATGTTAAGAATATAATGTTTAAAGTAAAGAATTGTTGTCTTGCTATATTTTTTATGTATGATTTTTATTGATTTGTAATTTAAAATAATTACGGGTAAGGTGTAGCTACAAAATAAAGAACGAAACTTGACATCCAACTCTTTATTATCCTTCGAACAGTCATCAAAATAATTTATAACAATTTTCTAACACTGTCGATAAACATTAATATTTCATTCAGCCACTGAGATGTTTCATTCATCATACAATTATAATACACAGGGCAGAAATGGCTGCCTCGACACAGAGATACAGCGCCGTACGACCTACATTAATGCAATATTTGGCCCGGCCTTATCTTAAAAAATAATTACACAATTATGACTTAATATTCCCGAGACTCGCCTCCGGAATACCGTCGGCGTTCTCTCACATTATCAGTAAAAATATCGATAAAATACAACAGATTTTGCATTCTTTGTAAAATTCAAACGAAAATATACCTAATACCTACCTAAGCATTTTGTTATATATGTATTGCACAACTGTTGTTACAAGAGAAATTAATGTGAAATCGATTTGAGTATTCAATAAGGATATGTATTTATATTCCTATATTCTATTTGGATTGTTCACGTTATACTGTGGTGCAATAGCAAAAAAGACGAGGAAACGTAAATATATCGACATCTACTGTGAAGAAGTACAGCAAAATTTCTGTTATCTCATACTTATGACTACGTATCTCTTTAAATGCAATGAACTAGATTATAAGTTAACTGAACAAGCCCTTTGCTATTGTCACACAGCAAGATAAAATACAGGTAAACACATATTACGAAAGTAGGTACATAATAAAGAACAAACAAACGCTTTTTACAATAACACACAACACGGTTGTGCGTCGAAATGAATTAATTATATTTATATATTTATTAATTAATTAAACTTGAAACTCATTCCCGATAGCAAAGCTCACAACCTCGGAAATTATGCTCCCAATACCAGCTTAACTGTCGTAATATACAATATTATAGTCGATACAATAGTCTGTGCAAGCGATAAAATATATAACGTCAGTTACTTTATCACTACGCAAATATAAAGGAAACTTTACTTATTGTAAACATTTTCATCCGATAACAATGTGTTTTTGTGCAAAATTGCGTTCATTGATTTGGCTATGGCCTCTTACAGGTGCGCCTGTATCGTGATAGGTATTTAGGTAACAGTAAACGTGTTTGATACTGTACAATGCAACAATTTATTATATCATACCATTTTTCTACAACGGACGAGTAGAAATGAATTCTAACAAGAAACAAGGATTTCGCATCATCGCCGAACATATTGAGCAAATTTTAATACAAAACACATCGACGCTTCCAGAGAAAGGAACTTTTAGGAACGAACGACCGAAAATAGCAGATAACGCAATTGTAGAATCTCAAACTACGGGGCCCTGAGGAGAAATTTACAAAGTTCGCCACGCACTGAACAAGCAAAAAAGCATCTCATCAATTTCATCAATTATTATCATCTATTGATGTAGAAACGTCCAATACAAAAGTGGGTGACGACCCTATAGGTTGTTTAACAATGAACGGGCCCAGGGTTGTAACAGTGTAGGTAATTATATCACATTAACAATTTATTCTAACATTCAAGGTGTACTTGTTTACATGATCTGTATAATAGTTCCCTATAAACGGGTCAACATCCATTATGTTTCGGTAATAAAATATTAATTCGTTAAACCTAACCGTGTACTTATTTTACAATGCGAAAATACATTTTTTTTTAAATATTCTTATGCGTTCAGACTTTTGAACTACAAAAATGGATAACTCCCTGTACAAATTTAACAAATGTACATTTAACATTTTGTTATTGTGATTTGAAGGTTTATACTAATGATAGTCTATGATGCAAAGTTGTTCGTTACACTTAATATTATATTTTATAGTTATAATCACATTTATACAGTTTGACTGTCAAAATGTGGTACAGAAATATATTATAGGTATCGTTCTGACCGTAGTACGTACAGTCGAGTGCAAAAATAAAAAGACTAAGAACTGTCAAACGGATCAGATGTCATCAACTCTAAAAAGCAGGAAACATTTATATTTAATCATGACATCCAATGTATACATCTAAAATATCAGCGTTCGATACTCTTTTTATTTTGTCTCTCGACTGTATCTAGACAACAAACATTCACTGCTTACTACGGCCAGAACAATTGACATCATCAAATGACTTAATATTACCAGGATGTGAATATTAAAGCAAAAATGCTATAACATACAAATTTTGGTACAAAATGGTACATTTAGGCACTGTGAGTAAGGCATCTACAGTGAGACGATATGGGGAGGGGTGAGGGGGGGTAAAAGTGGTTCTTTGGATCTACGGACAAACCGTAATACAAAGAAAAGAGCTCATAGGGATTGTGCTACAGGAGGAAGGGAAAGCAACACCTAAGGGAAGCGGGGAGATGAAGGATATTATGAACTATGGACGATACAATGTACAGTTATTCCAGACAATACCATCTAAAAATAGGGCGGATTGTGATATAGTGCATATTTAAGTGTAAATACTTTAATGTAAAATATAATTTTGTGTGCTTAAAGCTGACTCGTAGGTATATTGTTCATTGTTACAATATCTACTAGTATTAACTTTATTTAAGTAGAAATAAAATAAACTTCAGATCACATTAACAAAATAAAAAAGTACTATCAACAAAGTTGTTCCATAATTATTTTTTGTAACCCATTATAGCCACTAAATAAACCTACACATACTTAACAAGTAATTACATAAATATGATATTCAAAATTGACTCGATAATATTTTGGTCTGCAACGAGATACGACCATACATACATAAATATATTATGAATGGGATTTATTGTATAAGATAATGATCGAAGCATAGACAGATAAGTCAGAATTAAATTAATATTCTGCATAATCTTCTTTTTTCGAATATTGATTTACTTGCATACCTATTTGGTGATAGCTCAAAGCAAAGTCCAAAAAAAAGGTTTTTTTTGGCTCGAATACTTTTCTGTCTGTATAATTCAAATGTGTACTCATGTGTCGAAATGTCAAGAATTCTATATTTTACGATATAAACGGTGTTTTTACTTACAAATCTGCTTAGAGTGCAAGTGTTATCATAAGAAATTTTAAAGCTTCGTGTGGTACCTTTATTCATACTCATCTCTAGCTAACTTTACCTACTTACTTACATAACATTCGTTCCTAACGGGACGTGTATACATATTATGTAAATATCATTATGATTCTTCATGTATAAATATGTCAATAGATAAAGTAGATTTTACAATACATATAATTTATTATCTTCTGTGATGACACTACGACTACTAATTTACAGATTCAAGTTCGGATGTCACACTATTATTATAATTTTTAAAATGGCACAAAAAAACTTTTTTAAAACACTAACACAAAAAGTCAACAGTCGTTTATTTAAGTCTTCCTCGCACTTGTTCACACTTTTGTGGTCTGTGTCTATCGCACAACACTACTCCGTCCAGCCGCTTCTCAAAACGCACTCAACTTCAACATTTTAGTGCAGAATTACATATTACAGTCACTAATTTTTAAATTGACTAACTTTAAGCTAAACAGACAATGGCACGGATTGCACATATAATGTCGTCTATTTACAGGGGAATTCAATATCTATCTATATGTACTTAAAGTTCAAAATTGTTCAGAAGGGTTGCTATTGTACTTAATTTTAACATTTAATCTTAATCTTTAGTGTACTCGTGTGCATTACAATAATTAATTACGTATTATTAGAGGGTAGTGTAAAGTTGAACATTCAATTATATAGGATCTCATTAGAGATTTACGAATATGTAATGTACTAGTTTGCCCAGTAAGTGGGTCTTGGTTCTCATTGGAGAAAGTAGATAGTCGACCGTGCCATCAAAAATTTAAGCACCTTTTAATGGATGCACCTTTCCTTATCAGACTTTTGGAGTGATAAGATTAGCACTGTGCCGCGGGGGAAACTGTCCAGTCCAGAAAGAGCATGCCGGAGGACGGTCGCCGAAGCTCGATAGAAGAGACGCCGCGTGGCGTGAGGTGCGGGCTGGCCTCGTGGGGCTTAGCAGTGCGGGTGCAGGGGCCTCGGGTACGAGCCGAAGGCCTCGTAGCCTAGCTATGTGGCCCAACCCTCGATCCGCGGCCGCTTCGTGTGCGGCTGCTCATAGTCCAGCGGCACTGCGCTGGAGTGCCTCATGTCCTGGCCAGCCGGGGAGCCCATGTTGCTTGAAGATACTGAACCTGCAACGTGCCGATACACTGTAATTGTTAAGGTTAGTTTTTGTTAACTGTTTTTAATTATTTAGTAACTAATTAATCTACTACTACTACTACTACTACTAAATGTCTTATTAGTTAAAAGATAGTGTTCTTAATTATTTCAAATCCATAACTTATAAGCTAGGTAAGTTTCATATGTTTATTTTTTTTATTTATATTTAAATAATTCTGAAACTATCCACTGCTGACAAGTACCACCGTTTGAACATCACCAGATTTTAGCGTCAAAAGCAAACAGAACGTAAATGTTTGATAGACAGTGCAGTTTCAACAAGTTTCATCTATCTGACGATAAAAACAATCAGGAAGGGTTGAACAAATGCTCAAATCTTCTGGCGCATCAAAGCAGAGGACAATCATGTTCAACAGTGGATAGCCGAGAATAATCTATTGATCTGAAGATGTTAGTAAGGCTTTAGAAAACATTTACACACCATCAATGACTCCAGAGAGATGTGCAGGCTGCGGCGCGGGCGCAGGTGGCGGCGCACGATGCATGTGGTCCGGCGCACGTGGTGGCGACACCGGTTCTGCCTTGATCTTTACGTTGCTAGGCGACGCGGCTGGGGGAGGCGTCCCGCCGCCGCCGAGCACAGGCAAGCTGCTACTGTTGAATGATGGATCAGATTAGTTATGGCGGACAAATATGGCAAAAGTACAATAACAGTGATTGAAAAATGTACACATATAAGTTAATATGAGACTATCTTCTTAATAAGTCACATCAAATATTTCTTGATATGTTTTTTGGACATTTAATATAATTAACAAAGGACCTTCAATTTATTTTATATCTATTACAATACTTGATACACAACAGTTTGGTAAGTTTTTGAGAACCTAGTAAGGTATTCTCTGTTTTCTCTAAAGTGTAATGAATATACTGGCCTGCAAAAATAAGTACTACACTTTTAATGATATTCACTTTTAAAGTGTGATACTTAGTTTTGCAGGCCAGTGTAGTTAAAGCAAGAATAGTACGTATATTATACACAGGGACTAACACTTGGGTTCAATGAAATCAAATTAAAATTCAAAGAATGTAACTGTCAAGTTTTTACTTGATCTTTTCGCTGTTCAACATAGTCTTCACAAAAACGACTATGTTTACAATAAATACAGAAATTATTCACATCATTTTTTCCAGTCGTTCTACTCTTATTGAACCTACACGCTTAGGTAATGAGAATGCCAAATGAGTAGCACTTCATCAAACAAACAGGCGAACTAGTACCTGTCATAACGGCAGTATATTAACCTGATAAGCATTATTAGCATTATGTTTAATTCATAACAGCCAATTAGAAACATGCAAAGAACTGAAAGAGCCCGTAGCAACCGATAAAGTTAATTTATGTAGTAATTATCTGCGCTCGATTGGTGCAGTCATGCGTAACGGCCAAGTGAAAGTAGTACTTCGGATAACACTAGGCAGTCCCCTCTGTTACCTTGTTTCCGTACAAGTGTGGGAGGCAGGGAAGGTTATCGGAACTGGTTGATCTGCAAGGCTGTTAACGATACAGTTACAGTTTTTGGTATGACATTCACCAGCTCCGACAGCCGTGATCGTCTAGTGGTTAGGACCCTACGTTGTGGCCGTAGTAACCCAGGTTCGAATCCTGGTCACGGCAGTGATTACACTGTCACGGTGGAGCAAATATTTTTTTTATAAAAAAAAGCAGAATTTTAGCAATACTACGAGAAAACTATAATTGCCTTAAGTCTAGATAATGATTAAATTCAGAAAATATAAAAGGTTATCATACTAGTTTTAAACATGCCTGATTTTAATTACAATCTTCTATAAATAACTAGAAAACAGTATAAATCAAAATTGAATTGGATGTAAAATATATTGCAAATTCTCTTAACTAGAACTAATGACTGAAAATTGGCAAGCACTTTAGATGTAAAATTTTAATAGCAATAAAATACTCGTAAAATTTCTACATAATGCTATATATGATAAATCATCTAATAACGATGTACTAAATATTTCCATTTAGCAGTAAGATGATTGGTTGTAAATCTGGCAGTGTTCCCTCTTTCTATTCTATAGCCAAATTTATTTACTGTTTGTGGAAGCTATCAATCTGTTTGTCTCCAGTTAAACCAATCTATTAGATCATTGTTTTGCTGTATCTAGTATCCAATAGCTTAGGTGATAACCACTTGGAATTATTTAAGACAAGCAAATTATTAGATTTTTTCCGTAACATCTTTAAGTGTTCTTACATCTTAAGCGTCAAAAGAATCAATTTTAATTGAAAATAGTTAAAATGTACTAACAATTCTTAATAAGATCACGCCATCTTTTGAGATATATAAGCACTTTTTGCTGATCGATATTTCAAAAACAAGGGCACCAAAGTCGAACTGTTGCAAAGAAAACTGGTCAACGACTTTCACATTGCAAAGTGACCACTAATTTTAATCTTGTACTCACAGCCTCCGACAGCCGTGATCGTCTAGTGGTTAGGACCCTACGTTGTGGCCGTAGTAACCCAGGTTCGAATCCTGGTCACGGCAGTGATTACACTGTCACGGCGGAGGTCATTCTTTTGGAATTTTCTTTTACAAATTTGCATGTTCAAAGAATTTTCGTACAGAAAACATTACTGAGAGATAAATTCAGTTTAGGATAAAAAGTACTTTAGGAAACGGTATGTAAACAAAATTTGGATGGCAATAAAATAATAAGAAACTTTTGTCAAGGTTTCTACGTTTCTTTTTTAGGTTGTTTGGCCCAGTTTCTGCCTATGTAGACCCAATATTTAAACGCTGACTGTTTCGTATAGATAGGTTGTCCTTTTTCTCAGTATGTTTACGTTCATCTTCGTCATTTTCAAAATAATTTAGAAGTACTATTTCTAATAGACTTTATTTTTTATCGAATTTCCTATTTGATTCAACAATTCACTTATTTGGAACAAAAAACCTTACAACTGTTTTTTTGTTTTTTTCATTGTTATAACACGAATCCAATCTGAATCTGTTCATGCGGAACGTCCATTTATTTGACACGCTACGCCTCCCGGAAGACATTTTGATTCAAGATTCTATCTCGCGTTGTCCTTGACAAAATACCCTTGAATTTTAAGTTACAAGCCTCCAATCTTGTTAATACTAAGTATCTCTTACGCTTTTGGTTAATTTAACTTGTGTAGTTATTAGTCATGCTTTTCCGCCTATTTAGTTACCGTTATTACCAAGGTTCCGGTTAACCGGCTCAAAGGACCAATTTGTTGACAGTGAGATGATGTGATAAAAGAAAACCCGGTAAGATCATGAACTGGTTAATAACATGGGTTAATTTCGTTACAAACGAACCTGCAGACGCTGCTGATGTACGGATGCACCATACAAAACTCATTATTTAATCATTATCAGAATTTAACAAGTTTCCAAAAACCCTTATTTTGGTCCTAACTTTCGAACATTTCAGAAAGCAGAAAGTAATTTCAATTACCTATTCAATTTATTATCATTACAATTTAATCATATGCTTAACAAAACAAATTAATTGTAATACTACTTCAATGAGTCGTTTTAATTTGTTTTGTATTTTTCTTCACTATTTAAATGCGTTTACATAGCAATTACTATATCAATTCGTTTAGTTGTCTTTATTTTTTTATTATCTACATAAATTTGTGCCTTTTTTATCAATGGAAAGGAAATAAGATTACTTACTGAATGGTGCTAACATAATAGATAAGATTTACTTGAAATAATGCTGAGCCGATAAAGTTAAACAGGCGTGATTTTAGTCTGATGGGTACTTTTTGCCTAAAGCCTATCTGCCGTAATGAATTTGCCATTTTACGCTTCTTAACTTACTCTTGCGCACGCAACCGTGAATGATCATGAATTGTGTTGAAATCGTTTTTAAAGAGATTGTTGTTTTTGACAACACAGCTACAGTTCCTACAGCCGTGATCGTCTAGTGGTTAGGACCCTACGTTGTGGCCGTAGTAACCCAGGTTCGAATCCTGGTCACGGCAGTGATAACACTGTCACGGTGGAACATTTCTTTTTAGTTTTTGTTAGTTTGTTGGCGAAGCTATTCAGAATTATGTACTTCATTGCTTATATTTCTATTATTTTTTGCTTTAGAGTTTAAAAGGTTTTTATATTTAAAAAAAAAATCTGCATAACTCCGTTTTTAGTCTTAAATTCAAGCTTAAATTAGAGGACAACAATTACTGCAACCTTATCAACTGAGTCTATTGTATCATTGATACTTGAATTTTTTGTACTTATAATTACAAAATCAATTCCAAATTCGAATTTGTTGATGGACCCTTTCATTACTACAGGGTAAAATTTTCATTGCCAGATGTAAACACAACTTTTTTTCGTACTATGAACTCAGTCAACAAGATTTCCTTTAAGCGACACGTATAAAAAAGTGATATGAATTGGGCACAGACATGTACCTGTTGTGCTGTAGCGTCTGCAGCTGATGCGCGCCCCACGTCAGTCCGATGCCCATGTCCGAGTTGATGCTGAAGTCCTGTGGTCCGAAGTTGCCGAGTCCTGAGTAGCCGAGTGGTGTCTGGAAATAAAAACGGATAGTTCATTTCAGTGACATAGAGTAAATGTTAGAATATTTTGATTACTGTGAATCGATAAAATATTGGACATTGCATTATCATTAACACCGCAGATTTGGCAGAGATAAAGAATGAAAAAGCAATCCTTCGTAAGGCAGGTGGATTAACTTTCGACTAAGCTATTTATGCCAAATTACGTTTAGGTGTTTTTTCTGAGCTCTGCTTTGCTTTTTATTCTGCTTAAACCAGATTATTAATGTTATCTTTCAAAATATTCAGTAATAAAAAAGTGCCTCACAATCACCTCTCCTCCATAAGATATGTCGTCCTGTGGTGGTGGCATGGAGCTGGGTATGACAACACGCAGATTGTTGTGTCGTGGCGAGTGGTGCGGTGGCGGTGCGTGTCCGTGAGACTTGTGAGCGTGCCGGTGTGGTGACGGCGCCGGGCCTGGTGACGGCGACGGCGTGCAGCCTGCATCTAATGGAGATCCTGAACCTGGGTAGCCGTTTGACATCTCTAGCATTCCGCCGCTTGGGTATACTGGAATAGAAAGAAAGTCCAGGTTTAAGGTCGAGTGAAGGTGCAGGAATAATGATGGTTCCCTTATCAAGAAAATATATCCAAATTATAAATATGCAAAGCTACTCTTAAAAATTCTGATATGAAATAACTACCATCCTATTGATAAATTTTATGTGCAAAATCGAATTAGGAGAAACAGTTAAAGAAAATGTAGTAAAAATACGGAAAATTTAAAGTTTCATACCTGAATCGGTTTCCGAAGACGATGGCCGTGGACTGATAGAAGTATGCATCTGTGGACTAGCTTGCAGCAGTGTTTGATCGTAGTTGCCAACCGGGACGCTGACGGGCAGGTTGTAGTTGCTTCCCGCCACGCCCACACCCACTCGGCTCCCGTTCAACTGGTTCCTCTGCATCATCATTTGGAATTCCTCATCAATCTTGGAATACTTTGCCTCGGTCCTTGGTGTCAGATTGTATTCGGGCTCAGCCTCAGGGCTGTCCGGTGACATCACTCCGTTCTTATGCTCTTTCTTCGTGAGTGCCTGTAAGTGTCAGCGAGAACAGCTCAGGTGGCTTGACGAGCCAAACTTATAAATACTCTACTCGTACTGTATTAATCTTGCATGCATTAAAATCCAGTTAAATTATTAGAATACACCCTCTATACACACCATTAGTGTTATCAGCGTCAATCGCGTTAACGTAATTGCTACTGTTTCGTTTGTTTAGATTATATCACGTCAGTATGTACTGGAGGGTTTCAAATAAAATAGTGCTCTCAATAAAACTACAGTGTAACTAAGGTATTATAGTACGTGAAATTTTTTAGCGTACATTTGTGTGGTGTCGAACGCAATGATGCAACACTGACTTTACCCTTGTATCAAAACATCGGAGTCAGGTAGGCGCGGTTAATTCAAATAAACACAAAATATATTTACAAAACCCATGCTGGTACAAGAAAAAATAACATAAATATTTGGGGGATCTAGTCATAAACTGTTAGTATAAAACGGGGTGTCTGGTGTTTTGTACATTATCCTTTTTTCTAACAGGAAATAAACATGCTGTTGTTTTATTGCTCGTGTTTGTCTATTCTTATGTGTATATATTGATGTGATATCGTTTACACAAGGTCTTTTGGTACGAGATCTACATCTATAATCTAGTGAGGTTCAACCAACATTTGCTTGTTTATATCAGGGATTGTTTTAGTAACAATGTATGCATTAGGTATTGTGTGTAAGTACAAAGCACGCGGTTAATGGGATAAGTCAATTTTGCATGGACATTGCATTGCGATCACGGGCACACAGATGACGCCGTACTTAATGTACCTCGATGATGTTGCGGTTCGTCAGGGACTCGTGTGGCTCGTTGTATTCCGTGTATTTCAAAAGAACCTGCAATAGAAATAATAGTAATTAAATTTATTAAATATTTCTTATCTTTAAAGATTAATGTTCCTCGTCTTAAATAAACCGTCTCGTGAACACTATTAGTAAATCATCTCTAGTGATTAACTCGTATGAACATTTGTATTTTCAAGTTATCTTGATTTTCTTAAATGTTGAGCAATCATTTATAATTGATTTTCCATTTATAAAATAATAGGTCATAGGTTTTTATTACATTTTTATAAAATTTATTAATTTGACGCTAGATTTTAAATTTGCGGCGGGAAACGTTATTATTTTTGCAAGACAGTGGACAATTTAGAAGAAAATGTCTTCAAAGATAAACATAAAAACAGAAATTTTGCCTTATGTTAATGTTAACCGTACCAATAAGAAAAAAATACAAATTAGCATGAAAAAAAATGTTTACATAAAACGCAAATATCTTTGATAAAATAATCTTCGTTTTGCATAATGTGTAGTCTAACGTAGATTCTTGACCTTACATCATTAAATACAAAATTACAAATAGTGTCAGATCATTTGCTTGAACCGTGTGATCTTTATGGCTAGTTTATTCAGTCAATGTTGGCGTTGTATAAACGATAAAAAAATATGCAAATAATAATCTGAGCCGAGCTGTTATTGCGGCGAGTTTCATTAAAATATAAAGCTTAGTATTATAAGTGGGGCGTGTTAGTCGCCTAACGATAAATTACCACAAGCCACGTTAGAAGAAATTAATTCCATTACCGTTGGAATGAAATAATGTTTCCTTTAAACGCGTTAAATTACTTGAAATTACAGAAACGGAATCATAAGAAAAATATGTCTAAGAAAATGGTAAACATTAATCTCAATAACCTGAAGACATTAGCAACGTAAAAAAACCAGAGAGAACAGGAAGCTAGTGTAACAAAATTTACATATGCATACATAATTAATAACCAAAAACTACACAAAGAAATGATTATAAAGGAACAATTTACATAATATGTACAATAATTTCGAGACGTTGACAATTCAGAATAAATAATGATAAGATTGGCGCGAAGAAAAATACAAACTATGTATGCACTCGTAAGTTATATTAAGAAACCTGTGCTAATATAAAAACAATAGTTAAGAACTGATTCTAGTACAGTATTCTGAGGCAATGTAGATGATTTATCTAGAAAGAGCGAGAATTCATTAAAGGAAAATGATTGTAACACTACAAAGGTAGAAAGCCAAAATGACGAACCTTGTCCATATCAGTGCTGGCATATTGGTAGAGTTTGTTGTTAGAGCTGAAGATGATGAGGGCGATCTCGCAGTCACATAGTACGCTGAGCTCGTAGGCTTTCTTCATCACACCAAATTTACGTTTGTTGAAGGTCACCTGAAACATTGAGATGATGAATGTAAAAAGATAGATGAAAGAAAACTGGGAACAAAATGTTTAAGTGGTTGTCGACATAGAAACTAAATTGTGGATATGTATTTTTTAATAGTCTATGAAATTATTAAAATAATCCTAATATGTTTCCAGGGCCAAACTTGAAAGTTTATAAAGCAATTACAGAATTTTTAACTACTTTCATTTTCAAGCTACACGGAATATATCATTAAAATACTTCAGTTCTTCATATTGTAATTTCGATATTGGTAAAATTAAAACAAAAGGTTTTTATTGGGTCACGGACGGAATCAAATAATTATTACTGGAACTCATCAACGTTATGTGTCATTCAGCGTATGTTTTAATTTCCAATATTCCAAGCCATTAAATAATGCACCATTGTTCGTACACATCATCTGCGGTTAAATTGTAGTTTTCCTTAATAGCTAAAAAATCGATAGATGTTCTGGCAAATTTATTTGTTTAGGAACACATATTAGTAAATACAGTTAATGTTTCCTGTTATTTATACAAATCCAAGTATGCGGTCTGATTAAAATATGATCATATTCTAATATTCTAATACTTTAATATTTTAAGTATTACCATATTAAAGAACAAAGGAAGTTGAACCGCCGAAAGCAAATTGACCTTCGCAATTTTAATTTTACATGTCTGCCACTGCTATTACTAGACCACATTCAAAGAGCTTCCCTGCCCTCTTCTAATTAAAAATGTACTTTCAGAGAGGGGGAGAAGAGGAGTGCTTTGTAGGGTCATAATAAACTGGACAAGGTTGATATACAGTGTAATCGTATAATTAATAAATTACAAGCGGGAGCGGTCGTTGTCCCGTCGCGATAATGTTTTGCAGTGGGAGTGTTGATAGGCCGCATCTGTTAGGTCATGCCTCATGGTAAGGTCATTTCACTCTAATAGCCTCCAATAACATACATGTACGAAGTTCGTATTGCGAATCACTTTTGATTTCTGTTTTGAGATTACGTAAGCAAGCGTTGCCATCGGCTATAGTGAGAGGCATTAATATCTATCATTTTCTAATTTCGATTTGTAGTTACAAAATCTTGTAATATTTAATTATGATGGCCGACGTGGATGGTCTTAATAGTTTATCATGATACAGTGCCGTAACTATACGATTACATTATGACACTATAAGATTCCTATACTGATCATATTCGATTCAATCACCTGAATCTTTTTTTTATTTTGAATCAGGTTTTGCTAACTTCTTTTCTGATACTAACCTGTCGATTCCGTTCGTCCGTAATCCGGGATATTTGTATTTTCTTCCGACCCATGGTGGCAGCAATCTTGGAAGGGGATGCGGGGAGCGGGGGCGAGAAAAAGAGTTGCCTTTGGGCTGGCTGCTACTGCGGACGTCAACAGCTGCTTCCTGTAGACAAACAAAAACAAATTTTAGTTCTGAAATCACAAAGCTCAATTCAAGAAAATCATTCTAATAGAACGCATTTCCAAGTAAAACGGTAGTGATAAATCATAACGTGAAACAATTCTAAAACATGTCTCTTATTGCTATTGTCATAAAGGCGTAGTGAGTGACGATTTATTAAGGCCAAAAGCTCTCGTCATCGCGCTTGTGCCATGGAGCCATGGTCGTGATTGTGAAGCCGAAGCAAGGCCGATGATAGATATTATAGCACAGGTGACGTAACACAAATACTTATATTATTTCGTAAACAGTATAGTATTTTTTTTGGTAATAGTAAAGAATCATCTGGTAAGTCGCGTTGTGGATGAAAAGCTTTGCTTATCAGTTAGTTAAGTATCGTTTAGTCCATGTGATGGACGTTTAACTTTGGTATTCGATTTATCCGTAATCCAGTAGCTGATGCCTGTCATGAGAGATAATACTATCTGTCACAGTTCTCAAAGCATTATACTCGGTAAGTGATTGTTTTGTACGTATGTTTCCTCATGATTGTTTGTTACTGGTGATAAACAGGGGCCATATAATAAATAATAGTTCACATTATACATTAAATAAATACTAGGTATCAATTTGAAATTATTGTGACCCTTATAGAATCTTGAATTAATTGTCTTTCCTATTATCTTAAACAGCATTCTGTGATGAAAATCGTGTATTTTCAAAATTGTGTTGGTGTGTTGACAGCAAAATTTCAACCAAAAAACGAAAGCACAAACTTGTAATCAAACAAAGATGCATATGTAAACAATAAATTAATAACGAACTTTATAGATTGTAATCAATATTATAAGCTCCAAAGCAAGGTCAGAGACAAAACGACCGGACATCACACATTCCTAATACGTGCCTAACAGTTAAGTGATAATGTTTACAACGATTACGTAATCACTGGTGTAACCAGACGCTATAATGGACTACGATCCAATATGGTCTCTCGTAAATCTATAAATGACAAGAAGGTTAATCGCAAGTTATAAGATAAACATAACCATTATCCAAATTATTACATAAAAAAGGGAGTCTAGTAAAAGTAAAAATGAACTGTAGTCAAAATATTTAAACATTTAAAGTCTGAAGATGTAAAAAATCTATTCAATCTATTCAATCTTTAAGATGAAAGATAATATCTAGCGACAAAATAAAGCGATATTAAAAAAGAAAAATAAAGGGAATAAAAGGTATCGAGATAAACACTTTTCTATACAGTAATGTTAATATAAAGTAGAAAACAGGACCAATACAAGAAAACAAACAAATAAATAAAAATCACAATATTACAATTGGCAAATCTCTTCGACTTGACACCGTCATTGACGGAATGGATATCGTACCTAATATCGCCATACATAATTCATGGCCCGCCTTTGTTAAACAATAACGACGAAACAAAGTAGGCGTTTTACGTTTAAATATTACAAAAAATATTTGGCAGAATCCCAATTGTGAAGTTTATTTTCTTGTGAATCAAGTTTTCGAAGAATGGATGGAAGAAACAAGGATTGCAAGAACAGTAACTTGAATATCCAAAAACTGTAAAGCTTATGATGGTTGAAATAAAGGCACATGAGAAAGTTGTATGTGTGAAATGAGATTATAACAGACACAGTGCTTGTAACAGGAAAACGTTGATTACCAATGTTAACAGCACAGTTAGGCAAAAAACGGGGTCATGTGGGCTGATAGTAGGGTCATTATGCAAATCTGTGTGACCTGCTGTCTTGTACGCGCTTTATGGCAAATTTAATGTTTCACTTTGTTGAGGTTTGTCGACTGCTATGTTATACGTTATATTTTAGGCTATGGCTATGGTTGCTACTGTAGCAGTTAACGTGTAGATGGATAACGGATGTTCCCATCATAGTGTGTAAATTGATGGATTTTGGCAAATATAGGGTTTATAGATACATTTTGGAATCGCCCGTTGTAGCATTATACTGTTTGTGTTCCGGTTTTAATTTAGTTGTCTCTCTCTGTAGCTAGGAACAGTAATTTTAAATTAAATTATCACTAGTTGAGTGTAGGGTGTATAAGGCTTTTTCTGCAAATAGGTAAGATTACATATTATTTATAAAATAAAACTTGTGCAAATTGATTTTATAAGACGGTATTGGAATTTAAATACAGTTTATTATACGAATTGCGTACTTGCATCGGTGTAAAGTAGGTATTATATGAAATGGAGAGGTAAAAAAAAATCATATTATGTTTCAGAAATGGCATGGTATGGTTATGTTTTGGAAATAATAGTGGTATGTTTTCTAACTGAAGTGATTAAAATCTGACGTATTCTTAACTCTTTTATTTACACATACATTAAAGTCTACACGCTATTACGCTTTGTGATAATTTTCGTAAAGTCGATATAATTGTAGAGACAGACAATATTGTTTTTACTAAATATGCAAAAAAAAAAATACAACAAACACCAATGTGACTTAGTACTTATGGATACGTAAATAAATTTTGATATATGTATCTATTACAGTACTGTGGGTGGTGACACCCATCCACTCCATAACAACAGTACCAATATTCATAGAAACACATAACCTTTTGTGCGCTTTTGCTATAAATATAAATAATGATCTCTGAATATAACTATTGTGTCGACGCATACGTGGGCGTTAATTATACAACGGTTAATGAACACAATAGAGATCTAAAGAAAAACGAGGTTCCTAAATTGATTACTCCTGATATAATAAATCAGAATATAGAAATAGTTAGTAAGTAATCTACCGACACAGATAGAACAAAAAAAACGATTAAATCATTCCCGAATTATTGCAAATATAAGAACGAATTTCTTGCTTCTAAACTGATTTCCACTAAATACTTTACAAACAGAATGCAATTTTTGATAGCGCCCGACCGGTAAGGAAAACCATTACTGTTTATGCAAAAAATAAGATCCATAGCCAACGAACCGTTAAAGAACTTTCATATATTATATCTATAAAAGTAGTTTTTTCATACAATTCAAAATTTTAAGGTCGAACTAAATGAATCCAAGGTACAAAACCCATTCGACAAGAAATAATATCTGTGATATTATTCCAATCTAGCAATTTTATCCGAGATGAAGACAGACTGCTGTATTAATCTTATTTTGTTTCGCTTACAAATCTTCAGATATTCCTTCGGGAAATGATGGAATCCGAAGCATATTGGCTTATAACCCGGCAAAAGTCGCTCAAGAGAGCGTCTTATATATTAATTTTGGAATTTTCGTGGCTTTTTGTCACTAGTCGTTCTTCTTTAAGCACGATAGAAGGTCGAAGGTCCTTCTTCCAAAACCTCTGCAAGACTTACTTTACCAATTTCACGAAGTTATAATTAATACAAAATTTCATTTCATGTTCATGCTTTGTTTTGATTTGCAAAGCTTCGATAATTAGTACCAGCATATTTCTTGCGTTTCTATTCATTTTATAAGAGGAAAAAACATAGCGATACATACGTAATTTATCGCAGGTCCACAGCAAACACGCAAGGGTGGTTCTACACGTCACTCGGGCAAAGGGCGTGTGTTTCTTGCAAGGTTTCATGATACACACCTTAGTACTAAGCTTAGAGTAATAATTCTGTTGTAGTCATGTTAATAACATTATCGGTAGAATAGATCTCATCGGACAATACCTGCATATAGTGCAAAAGGAAAAATGTGGGCTGACAAACAATGTTATCAATATTGTTGTTCGTTTTAAACAATTTAATATGAGGTAAAATATTATTAGGTATATCATCCCTGATATTGTCAACACCTATGGTAGATGCGCAGGTGATTAGAACTGGTTCATGTTTAATTTGTATTTTTATTTTTTTGTATGTTTTCCTAACAGTAGTTATTTCAGCAAGTTCTGAGGTTGGAAATTGTTTAAAAATAATTACGGGAATTATGCATGGATCGTGCGGAAATTTGGCAAATTCCATACAAAGTGACATGAAGACGAATACCCGACATATCACTTCGACACTATTCAAAGTTAATTTTTTTCTAAAGTTCCTACAAATTGTTTCAGTTGTACAGACCCTTAGATCGACCCTAGTCCCCTTAGTTTCCATTAGTGCGTGATGTGGAGCACTGTTGACGTGATTAAGTTCTAGGTTGCTTTTTATGTGACCTAATTTCATAATTTATCATGTAACAAGTAAATTGCACTACATAAAAATATTTTCTAATATTTATTCTTAAGTTTTTGCGTTTACAGTTGACATAAGCCGAGTACTTTCTTCAATTATTTTGTGTGCAAATTAATTAATTTACCGAACAACGTATTTATATAATCAAAGATATATAGAGCATAGTATTGTATTCTTGTGTTTTATTTTAATCTGTATTTTAAATAAATGCACTTATAACTATTATAACTGCCTCGCTGGTCTAGTGGTGGCAAGCGCGACTACTGACCGTGATGTCCTGGGTTCCATCTCCAGGTCGGGCAAAGTGTTACTGGATTGTTCCGAGTGGAATTCCTTAGTAGCAGCCCGGAGTTTGGATTTGTGTCCGGTTGATGGCAATAGGCTCGCTGCCTCTTACATGGGACTAAAACATAACGGCGAAATGAAGATGTTGCTATACACCTCTGTCCAACCCTTCGGGGAATACAGTCGTGGTGTTATGTTATACTACTAGATGTGGTGGAAGTTAAAAATAATGCTCATATTTTATAAATATATAATAATATTTTGTCTCAAAATAAATGACGTCTAGTTAAGCTCGTAAAACTGAAATTTATTGCACGAAATATTTTCTTTGGAAGCAATTAAAAGTGAAAGCGAAAAATGTTTTCATTTGACGCCTCGCGATTAGGACTTGAAGCGTCTAAATTAAAGTGTCAACATTTAATTCCGCCATTTTTCTTTTGGCAACAGCATGATTTTATTATTCGCGCTACCGCAAAATTCCGATTCTGTTTGTGTGTGAGTAAGTGTATGAACGTTCCTATGTGTGCAAGAAATATAGTTCACGGTGTCATGTTTGCCCAGTTTCCCCCATTTTGCTGCATGTGTGAGTTGGACTACGCATGTAAACTTGTTGGTGTGTGTTAGGTTGAGCATGTGAGAGTTTGTGTGCATCTTACTGGCATTGCTCGTGTGTAGGTCAAAGGGTGTTTGTAGGGGGTAGGTGCACGGTGGGGCGGGACGAAGGGGGTGTCAGGTCACTGTGTTTATAGGTGGCTTGTTACGCAGCACTTGCGTCTAATCATGCATTATCACGTTCCCTCTGCGGGTGATTATCGTGTGGTCTAATTATCAGGTTCGCTTACATATAACGTTCAAAACATTTACATATAGGTAAGTAACCTATCGTTTCAACAATTCTGATATTTCAATAGTTACCTACCTGAATGAGGTAAACTGGATTTACCTCAAAATATTATCTCTCACATGTAATCGAACCCTACAAACAGGACAACATTTTTGTTAAATGAACAGAATCAGCGGTAATATTTATTGACCACAAAGGTCACTCGTAGCCATATGTTTTGTCAAATAACCATAACTTTATTATACCTAGAGAATACGAAGTTTCCTGAACAAAAATGAAAGAAGAACCTCAAAAAAAAGACAAGAATATAATTAGTCGAAAAAGTATGTTTTTAAAAGGCCTCAACTTTATTTAACTTTAATTAAATGAACTGGAAGAGAGTATGCAAATTTAAATGAAGCCGAAGCATTAGCGACGACGCAGTCCTTTCCTTTTTTCTCACGGCTCATTAAGTTTTTTTCTTAAACGGTTAACATAAGCGTAAAGCCGTGAACTGGCCTCGCTCACAGGTAAATAACTGAGAGTATCTTTAACGCAACACTCTAAAAGGAAAGCGTAAACCATAGATTAATGGAACAAATTATCCCGAGGCGTTGAATAAAACAGGAAAAATTTTCCTTCGCAAAATTTACAGCGTTTATTTTTCTACGAGGACGAGAGGGGCTCGTGGCTTATTACCAACCGCGCGGATCATACGATTTGTGAGGTTAAGCTGCGCTTGCCGCGGTCAGCCCGTGGATGGGTGACCATTCGTTACTCATCGAGACCCCTCCGTGCCTCGGAGAGCACGTTAAACAGTCGGTCCCGGATGTTATACGAATACCTATGACAGTCGTTACGGGAAGTCAGAAGCCCGAAATTCTGACAACTGGTCTAACCTATGGGTATCAGTATTGCCCAGTAGCTGGGTTGCGGAGGTCTGATGGCAGTTGCTCTGTGTAAAATAATGATATTCAGCCAAATCTGGTTAGACTGGAAGCTGACCCCAACATAGTTGGGAAAAGGCTAGGAAGAACGTTTTTCTACGTGGAATTAGTTCCGGAATCTTCAAGGTTGGAAAGGAAGTGGAATTTGGCAGGCTCTTCGCTTTTTATATTGCAATTGGGATCTGCTGTGAAGAGGTAAAATTATTAACCTTCGCATGCCTATGTAAAAGAAATGTGAGCCTGAATTTGGTATTAAATTCCTCGAAATATATCGAGGAATGACGATCTTCGTTTCTTCCATTTGCTGAGAACGTTGCGTTATTATGAAATTTATAAATAAGAAAGAAATCTGAGAACAAATTGAGTGTTAAATGAAGCGTGTGTATGCGCAGATGATTCTACCTTTTCAAGATCGTAGCCATGATCTAGATCTTTACAAGTCGGTCTATGTTAATAAGAAAAAGATGAACACTATAATAATTTTATAGATGAAGAGCTAGGTATAGATAATATGATGCCTCAATTCGACGAATAAAATATGGAAGAACGAGGTAAAACCATAATTTGAAATCCCTAGATGACATCTGGAAAGAAAAAGGGATTTAAAAGAGAAAATATTACACGTGCCACGTTCAGTGGGTTCCCAGAATCCAATAACTCTCGCTGCGAATATTTACTTTACGTAGAGCTTTTAACAAGAACATTCCACGTAAACCTTGAACAGTGTGCTATGCTGTAACATAGTTAGTGTGCAGAAAAGTAATTGAGTTATACTCAATGAATGCAGACTGATTTTTTTAATTAACCGACGTTATTTAATGATCATAATTCTGGTACCAAAATTGGACATTTTGTAGTCTATGATAAAAAAGTAAGGCTGAGAAAATAAGTGGGTGGAATGCTTGGTGGTAGGATCTATACGGTCCTCCTGGCTATCTACCATCCTTAGATTAAAGTCACCAAGTAGTTTACTGTGTACCGTCGTATGTATGTGAGAGCCAGAGGGATATAGGGGAATCCCTCTTTGTCTCTTTTCATTGGATTGGTGTGTTCGATCCCTGTCATCAAGTGAGACTAGAGTCAAACCCGACGGTCAAGAATAAAAAAAAAGTTA
Organism: Amphipyra berbera; assembly: GCA_910594945.2. Lineage (NCBI taxonomy): Eukaryota > Metazoa > Arthropoda > Insecta > Lepidoptera > Noctuidae > Amphipyra > Amphipyra berbera. The sequence goes on along the minus strand of OU343122.1, from coordinate 6,201,494 downwards.
ATTGCCACTGGTGCACCTACTAGTTCCGCTTACTACTTCCGATATATTAAAATTTGATTATGACACAGATCAAATTTTCAATAATGACACTCACTTATGTCGTAATGAAAAAAACGGTAGCCAAGGATCGAGGTGCGTGGGCGAGCGGTTTCCAGGCACTACGCCTACGTTGGCTCGATGAATATACATAGGAGTATATGTCAATAGATATACAGAGCTTTGTAGATATTCCAGGGTTTTCATCGGATTTGTACGTCATTGATTTCAATCGTCGATCAAAATTCTGGGAAGGATCCTAATAAGACGAGACTTGATCTGAATATTTTTTTAATAATATTTGAAACAAATCTATACTAATATTATAAAGCTGAAGAGTTTGTTTGTTTGGACGCGCTAATCTCAGGAACTACTGGTTGGAATTGAAAAATTATTTTTGTGTTGGATAGTCCGTTTATCGAGGAAGATTATAGGCTATATAACATCACGCCACGACCAATAGGAGCGGAGCATAAATGAAAAATTTTGCAAAAACGGGAAAAATGTCCACCCGTACGAAGCCGGGACGGGCCGCTAGTGCTTAATAAAAACAATGTTTCTGTGTCTTTGGTTGGAAATTGTTGATTCCATTTCTAACATAGGGTTACTTCTAATTGCGTCGCGTGCACGCTCTTCGCTACTCAGATACAAGGTACCTAATATCTTGTTATCTAATCATTAGATGAGATATTTCTTTATTTAGATGTGTTCTATTAATTATCCCTGAAGTTTCGTCAGTTAATGTGACATGCGAAACGAATTATCAAAGTATACTTCCGTTTATTTTTTTGTAAAACATCTTTTTGGTAATGGTTGTTTAGTTGCTACCTAAATCTCTAATGTTGAAGCCAAAGTCACAAATTTCCCCCACTCTCCTCTTAGAGCGTGTGGGGAATAATAAGAAGCTGATTCACTGCGCTTATCTTTTGTTTGTAGGTCAATATGGGAATTTGCCAAGTGTTACAGACACAACGGAGATCGTACGAAATCATAACGGAATGCTACAGAATACGCGCGATAGTCAGAGTGATACCTGTACATCCGTAAAATACCGGTTAAATAATAAAAATATTGTTGACAAAGGTCCCCTCTACTGAAGATCAAAAATCGTAATAGTATGTATTGTCTTTGTATTTTTTATTATCTTTAGAATAACAAATCGTTATTCTTAATGAATGTAAAAAAAAAAATTATACACTTTTTAATCAAACCGTGCATTATGATCGAAGATCTTTAAACACATCTATAGGTACTAATATTATAAAACAGATATTATAAGAGTTTGTTTGTTTGTTTGTTTGAACGCGCTAATCTCAGGAACTACTGGTTGGAATTGAAAAAATATTTTTGTGTTGGATAGCCCATTTATCAAGGCAGGTTATAGGCTATATAACATCACGCTCCGACCAATAGGAGCGGAGCATAAATGAAAAATGTTGCAAAAACTGGACAAATGTCCACCCGTGCGAAGCCGGGACGGGCCGCTAGTCCATAATATACAACCCACAAATATGTATTCACAAAAAGTTCATTATCATCACAAAAGCTATTGACAATATTGATTATTGGATAACCGTACAAATAAACAGATTTAAGATAACTGCACGAAGCCACAGACTTCGGTATCTATCAGACGTATATACAGTACGACCAATTTACCTTGGCCGCTCTGAACATCGTGCAAGTGGTTGCGGAATAGATTTTTTAGCAATAAAATAGCTTTCAGTTATAATTTAATTACTACGATCTTAGAATTGACCATTAGTTAAATAAAGTTTATTTAATCGATTTTACAGTAACTGTTTTCTTCACGAGTGTACATGCGCGAAGTTCGCAAAGCCTATGTTCAGAGTGGTCACGACTCGTCGCCCGAAATGTACGTAGGTACAAAACGTTTAAAAAAAATCTCGTCCGATGTCCCTTCTCTCTCTCTGAACTGCTCACCACTGATGATTGACTCATTATTGTCAAATGTCACCAATGACAGGTTCAAATATATTTCCTGCTGGTATTAGTCGTCCGATCCGGTGTGAATATTTCGACAACCCTGACAATGTTTGCATTAAGCCGCTTAGTCTGATAGATACTGGTATTAGTGTTTTCATTTTATTTCCACATTTTCTAGTTTTGTTATAGCTGTGGTATGTACTGATCGATAAAAAAAGCTTTTTACTACTACATACCGAAATAAGGTAACATTTTGATAGTATTTTTTCCTTTAAGTATGTATTTAAGAATTTAATTACAGCAGTAACTTAATTGTAAATTACATCGTTAACGCAACAATGAAACCAGTTCCATTTTAACAGTAAAAGATTAATTAAGAGCACTGTAATTATTTGACTGCCTTGTTGGTCTAGTGGTTGCAAGCGCGACTGCTGAGCATGAGGTCCTGGGTTCGATCCCCAGGTCGGGCAGTGTTATTGGGTTTTTCCATTAGGAATTTCTCAGTAGCAACCCGGAATCTGGATTTGTGCCCGGTTAGCAGTAGGCTCGCCCCCTATCACATGGGACTTAACTGGCGAAACGAGGGTGTACTAAAAAAAAACCTCTGCCGAAACCTTCGGGGAATATAAGCCGTGATGTTATGTTTTGTAATTATTTTTGGGTAGCACAGTATTCAATTTACTATTAACCAAAAACCATTTACTGTGTCTGACACAGGTAAGCAAAACGCCGCTTTAAGTCTGTTAAATTGATTTCGCTTCGTGGAAATCCCGGATGCAATAATACCGCCATGCCGGCACAATCTGGTATCCATGGCAACGCCTCGTGAAACTTAATAGGGATGTACGGTAGCGATCATTTTTTATAGATATTTTCTCGGTCAAGAACACTAGTGCTGTTCGATATATTTCTTATTGAATTGCAATTAATTGGATTATAAGTAAGAGGGATAGAGAAAATAGTGTATTATTTATAGGTATAGTAATTAAAAGTTGAGAAATGATTATAAAGGTGGTATTGTAATGATATTGAATAAATTACAAGAAATTAGTGCTATAAAACCTACGGTAGGTGGCGCTACTTGCCATACTTCCGATTCTCTCCTTCAGCTATATTTTCAACACATCCAAGCTCCACTTTATCAATAATTGAGAACTAATTTCCCACTCAAAATAATTCATTGCAAAACCGACAATTTTATTCCGAACATACAAACAGTAATTGAGGGATCATCACGCTTGAATAATTCCTGAATAAAGTCTACAATATCAATCCCTGCAATTTCAACATGAAACATATCACAAACACCTGTTTTGCCCCCCCTACCCGCGCAACTAGTCGGTGCGGCGCGACCTTGTGCGTGAAGTGGGGGGTAGGGGGGATGGGGGAACACCCACGCGTTTATTATGTCCAGAATCCTAATGTACATAATGTGATATCGCAATGGAATCTGAACTCAATCAGTATCCGTTTGTTTTGACAATACAATCTCAATAAGTCTGCGATATAAGAAAGTCGTCAATAAGTGCGTAGGTGTCTACAGAATAATTTGTCTGAACTAGTTATTGGAGAATCCAGAATGTACTGTTATTATACTCAATTTTGTAGATAAAATTTTATTATTTACTAGCTGTCCGGACAGACTTCGTTCTGTCAAAAGTTATTGGCCTGTAGTGGGAAAAGAAAAGTGTTGTTTTTACTATTTTCCACGCATATTTTATGTTTTTTCTCTCCATAAGAACCTTCCTTGTGCCTTAAGGAATATATAAAAAAAAAATAGCCGAATTGGTCGAGCCGTTCTCAAGTTTTGCGCTTAGCAACACATTTGGCGATTCATTTTTATTAACATAGAAGATACGCTGCATAATCCGTGTTATCATTTTAGCATTTATTAAAATATTCTAAATTAACGACCAAGTGTTTCATCGTATCAAGATAAAATTGAAAGCAGTTTTAATTGGTGCAAGTACTAAGTTTTCGAATAGGGTGTCCATTCAATTTGATTGCATTCCCGGCTCAGTCATAACCACACGGGTGGGTTGCATTGAAAGGGTGGCACTTTGTACATCCCACGCATACACACACGTGATTGTGTAAACCTACAGGAGCGAGTGTGCCGGCACGTGTAAGTCCTGCAAACTTAATTGGTGCCTACGTATTATCCGTTGATGATATTATGCGAAAATACGATTTATCTCCGACCTCGGACTTTCCACCGTTTCCACGTATTTTTTTTTGCGTACTATTATCGATTTTGTTCTGGTATGTGATATTATTTTATTCAGCCTAGCTTTTTCCCTACCATGTTGGGGTTAACTTCCAGTGTAACCAGATGCGGCTGAATACCAGTATTTTATACGGAGCGACTGCCATCAGACCTTCGCAACCCAGTTACTGGGTAATACCGATTTCCTAAGGTTAGATCCGTTGTCAGACTTTCGGGCTTCTGACTTCCCGTAACGACTGTCATAAGTATTTGTATGACACCCGGGACAGACTGTTTAACGTGATCTCAGAGGCATGGCGGGGTCTCGATGTGTAAGGAACGGTCACCCATCCACGGACTTACCGCGGCAAGCGCAGCTTAACCTCGCAAATCGTATGATCTGTGCGGTTGGTAATTAACCACGAGCCCGTCTATTAATAATGGATAATTATGTGATATTAAACGACATAGTTGCAAGCTAGTTTTTTTGATCTCTTTGTACTGAAACATTAATAATAATTACGGAGTATACAAGGTTAGTCGGAAAGGAGTATTAAGCCGAAAGGGTGTTAAAGTACCTATAATAATAGATTACTTTTGTTCTACAACTTTCGCCAAAAGTTAATAGTTCAAGAGAAATAGCTGTTCAAACATTTCATTTAAAAAATCGCTGAATTCTATCTATCCTCAGCTATGATCAGACGTGTTTACATTTTACGTCATATTTGGGGTCACGGATTAGAAACCCCATTTTCTGAATTCACAACTAAAGCAGGGATGAAGAAACTTTGAAAAATCCAAAATAAACATAATTTTTCATGAAAAAAATAATAATTGAATTTTTAAATTTTAACACTTTAAAACATTCATCAGTGATACATTAAGTGGCCCGCATCTTAGTACCCCCCTTTCCAACTAACCTTGTTTATACGGACTTCCAATAATGAACCACAGTTTTGAGTGACTCACACATATTTTGCCGAAACTCTAAGAAATTTCGGGAAAGCGAAAACATTCCGCAAAGTCCTTCAATATTTACCAAACAAGAAATAAAACGACGATAGAGTTTTTTTTACAAGTAAAGAATACAATACTGAATGAAAGAAAGGTATACATAAGTGAGGAAATAATTAGGCATTTAACTAGTGATGCTAGGTAATTGGCAAGTGTGACTTGTATTTATCGGCACACCGTTGTAGTTAAAACGTGAATGTTTTATAAGATAAATGTCGACTGTGTCAGTTAGGTGGAAATTAATAATTACCTATTTGCAGGGAACAATTGCAACTAAAAGTGACGTGACACTTCTTGTATTATTAGTTGCATTATTATTTCTAAATAAGAATGTAAAGTGCTTTCATTGTGTGTTACTGGTGTAGTTAAAGAGGGTTAGTTGTTTCATCTGATTATTGTAAGTAGAGGATAATTTTGAAACTTACAGCTCGTTTACACAGAAACGGTTTACAAGACCCATCTTAGCGGATCCGTTTTTATTTTGGTGATGGCGCCTGTTAGTTATATGACCGATTTCACATACACAACAGTATTCCGAATCCAATAAAAAATACTGGATCCGTTATTTTTATCGTATCCTGCCTTCCAGATGCGATGTAGCTGCCATTTGTTTAACTGATCCGGTAGTACAGATGTGAACAACACAGCCAGTACCGACGGATCCGTTAAAATGGATCCGCTGTGTGAACGGGCTCTTACTGGATAAATCCTGCAAAATTCTTTCATTGTTGGATAGATAAACTGTAGAAACAAGTGCTACTTATTACTAAGACTTGGCTATACACTGCCATGCACAATATACCACTAAAATTTTCGAAAAGAAATTTATTACATTCAAAATCTTAAATCCTTTTAAATCGCGAATAGATATTTGTGTTCACATCTCGAATATACCTATAGTGGTTCGTTGCAAATAAATTACAATATAATTCCGCGCTTATAAGGAAAACGATGGCATTAATGTCTACAACGGGGTCTATCCGTGAGTATACGATGACGTATTACAAGATGTCATGAGGCCAACGGTCGACGTCGATCTAACTCCAGAAGTCACCTGCATTTAAATAACAAATGAAAAAATAAACGCTACAAATGCTGGTCTACATTGTTCTTAATCGCCAAATTCACTCGCTAGATTTGTTGTGCATGTTATTGCACTCCATTGCTCAGAAATGGCTCAGACAACACTAGCAACGGAACTTGCTAGGGTTTGGCGCTTTAAACAACGTTTGCAACCCCTAACGCGCTCAGTACCTACAGTTACAATTAGTATCATATCAGTATTTGGAACAATGTTTAGTTTTGTTATGTTGGCAATACCAATATAAATTGGCAACCTGTCACCTGTCTATTAGCATATCATTAGGTGTTCCTTTGCCTACAACTTTTTTTGGGGAGTGTGTGGGGATTTAAGCAAATAAACATTTTAGCTACGCTATTCTTTAATTTGGATCAGTCTGAGCATTATTAATTTAATGTGGATACTACATAAGCTTCAAGAAGCACTTGTATTATATCAATTTATGCAGAAACATGTTTTGAAATGCAAAATATTTGACTAAGCTTGAAACGATCGTGGTAATTCATAGTTACAGTCAATAAAACTACAATTTAGTGAAGTTTAGTTTATATTATTTAACTAGCAATAATAATTACGTTTCTATTAGCAGCTATATTTAAAAAAATATTTTACGCCTTTTTTGTTGAGTAATCTTAATGCATTCCATCAACAAATTACAAAGCAGACAACTTGATGACAATGGTAGACATTTTGGTGACAATGATGGCGACAAATATTGGTCCAAGTTTGGCTCCAATATTTGAGAAGAATTCTCCGATATGATGCGTAATTACGTATTTTACGCACCTTTTATCAACGCTTAATTATTTAGTCCAATGTATACAGGGTGACGCATCTGGGAATTTCTAGAATTATTATTATTGCGATTTTATCCTATGTCTATACAGGATAAATTAACAATAACCGTTGGGAATTTAAAATAAATGAAGTGTAGGAATTGTATTTATTTGTGTTTCGAGTGCGGCTATTTTTATATTTTTTATTTATAATATTGTACCTGTATAATAGATACATTCTAGTGGTGTGTAGAATTCTTAGAGTTTCTTTAGAAATTCTTTTACATCCTAAGTAGATACAGTTACTAGTATAATGAAACCGGAAATTAATAAATGAGTTACTGCTGCGTTTTATGGGTTAGAAATATTACTCAAGTTTTGTTTATCCTGTATTTTATTATGATTTATGAAATCCCTGAAGTCTCGCCATCAAAATGCAAAATTTATGTCTAAATCTTTGCCGTCAAAAAATAAATTGTAACATTATTGACATTTTATAAGTGTATTGTTTACAAATCATATTTGGCTAGAGTTATCAGGCGTAGTGCCAGATTGAGTAGTGAAGATGCCAAATTTTGAACATCCTCAGACAGAGATTGTTGACTCGTATGAATGACCTTCACAGGTGGAAGAGATGAATAAAAACGACAACAATATGACTTATGAATAGATTATTATGATGTAAGTAAAAATTAATTAAATTATTATAATCATCGGAGGCTTAGGAGCCTTTTGCTATTAAATTAATGACAAAAAATATTCAATCGTGTACTTGAGTAATTTATTAGACTTTTTATTATTTCATTTTTAACTGCGACAAGATTTTTGTCGTCCGTTTTATGCTCGATTCCTATAACCAAAAACGAATCGTTTTGCTGACCATTGGTAGTATTCTTTATTACCAAACTGGAAATTTGAATAGACTCATTACCTGATGTTACTTTGATAGCTACTAACTTATGGGTCATTGCTTCACCATTGGTAAATATACAAGAGTCGTAATTTCAACTAATAACGCTCTATAAATCATAGGAATCAACCATTATATTCAGTTTACTATTACGATCTACTTGTTCAAACAAATGTCCAACATTTATCTGAACAACTAGATCTTAATATTTACAAAAGACTCTATTTACAGCAACAGTACAATGTTTTAACTTATAATTATAAACTGGTGCATCAATTACACCATGACCCATCTTATTATCTGTCAATTAAGCGTTGTTCTTCCATATAAATGCTTTATGTACCGTTATTATTGATAATACCAGTAAATAGACTGTTTTCATCATATTAAATAAGAACAAGGTTGTTAATTTATGTTTCCTTTTGTTAATTGATTTTTGCTTACGTTTTCTGTACCGGTTCAACTAACGCAGCGGCTTGCCTATTAGAGTTGAAAATATGTACGTTATCCATAAGTGGTACTTAAAATCGGAAATATTTAAATTGATTGAAATTGTTTTCAAGTAGTCTCGAGTAAAAGCCCGCTTTTCTTTTAGGTACCATAGAGGTCGTAAAGCTAAATCCACTGGTAAGTTCAATTGCTCCAATTACCTTCTGCAACCAACTTTTATTGGGGATACAGCAGTAGCAGGTCGACTTCTGGAAGTTTACCGAGTAAGCAAGCACTTGCTTCAATAGTCTTCTTCTTTTCGTGTGGTTAGTGCCTATCCTGGTGTTTATGCCGCCCATGGGCCTCTGACTTGACTTTACATGCCGTCGAGAAATATCTCTCAGGCATGCCGGTTTCCTCACGATGTTTTCCTTCACCGTTTTTAAGCAAGTGATAATTATACAATACGCACATGAATCCGAAAAGAATCGAGACCAATCACAGTCCGACGGTCACACCAACAGGCTATTACTGTTAATAAAACAATAAATAATTAAATAGATTTAAGGTCGACTGTGACTGCAAATATAATTATAATGCATAAAAATAAATTAACATAATTTTAAAAATAACACAGCGAAACTATATTAGACAGTTTTACCTGGTAAAACAGACAATCCTATGACGTATGTACTGGGAATTTTTGCAAGTACACAGCTACTATGCTGTACGTAACATGTATCGCACAATATCAGGTAAATTCTGAATAAAAATATCTACTTTCCCTATAAAATGAAAACATATGAGTACCTACATATGCAAGTACCTTATATAGCGGGACTAGGGGTAAACTTGTTACATACGATAGTTTTAATTAATTATTCTAATATGGCATTCTTATCTAAAAACAGGAGTCCAGAACTCAAATTTTTGCCAGAGTCTGAGTCTAGTACTGAATCTTTGATTGAGGGTTCGCAACCTGCTGACAAACAATAAAGGAGAATGGGCGAAATGTTTAGAAGTTGGTCTACTCCTCCTCCAGCAATGAGTGATATGTCATTAAAAAGGTATTTTTAAGCGGAACACTATATATATTACCTATATATTATGCGGTCTTAGATATATCACTCATTGCTAGAGTAGTGGTAGACCAAAAAACCCATTCTCCTTTACAAGTTTTTTTTAAATATTACAAATGTTACTGTAACGAATTTCTGGAGTACCCTAAGGGTAAGGTGCATTCTTTTATAGTCCCATATCTGAGCCTGCATAGAATACTGAGAAAGATTCGTCTCTGAGATGAGATTTCAATTTGCAAACTCTTGTTTGAATAATGTAATAGATACTAAATACGAACCACGTTTCAAAGAAACGCACATTCCAGTTCTATTAGAAAGACATTCGTGATGACTACATAGTTTGAGATTTGTACTGCGTAATAACAACGACTTCCACTATCCTGCGCAGTCGCAAATATTTGTTAAAACGTAATTCACACAATATTTTGCTAAGATGCAACTTGACTAGATCCAATTTACATTTTTGATAACATTTTATTAAACACAGAAGGTTATATTTTTTTTAAAATAAAACTTTTAGTTGTTTCAATGCGAAGAAGATTTTGTGAAGTCCTAATGTGGGAAATTATACCTAATAATATAGCGCCCGGTAGAGATAATTATCTTAAAAAAGTTTTACAAAAAAGATTACACGATAATTATGTTTTTAACATAAAGATTAAGATTGTAATAGTGTGTATTGTTGTTTGTAGACTGGAGGTCCTAATTAAGTAATTAAATAGGTATTCAGAATCAATTTAGTTTGACAGGTGAAAGCGATTAAAGTAATTTCCCAACTTGAGAAAAAACAAAATAGTTTGTCAATAATAAAGTAATAAAGAAATGTATAAGCGAGCCGAATGTAATAAATCACGATGACGTCAAGAGGACGGTTATTTTATAAAAAAAATTGTAAGTACCTAGTACCTACCAACACATAAACTACTGAAATAAAATGCAAAATAGGCGTCCATTAAATATAATATAATATGTAATTTCGTACGGAAAATGCTAACGAATCTTCGGAGTAACGATAAAAAAATCAATTTGCATGATAAAATTCGTGATACAACCTGTCTAAGTGCGTCGCGTGTGTTCGGTTGCCAAGCAACGCGTCACTGTCGCAAGATGGCGCGGATGACGTCAGCGGACGGCGGCGGCACGCGGCGGGAGGGGGAGGGGGGGGGCAAGGTCTCACTGCCGACCGTGTCACTTCCCAGTGAAAAAGAGACTCGAGAGAACCCGAATCAAGGGTTGTCCTTGAATTTAGCGGAAGGCAAAAGTACAAGGTGAAGTTTAGAGTAATGAGAACCCCGAAAGGAAAAGTGAAATGAGTATGCTGTAAGCTGAAGTTACGAACATTCAGGATAAAGCCCTAAATGGCAATGTCTCATCAAACATAGACGACGATCTACAGATTTGGTAATAAAAAGCTGATCCCACAGATTTTTTGGTTTTGTTTTCTGTGCCTAATTTAGCCACAGTATACAATAATAATTAAAACATTTAAATTCAAAAACTTACCAATAATGCTCAAATAGTTAACAATACAGTTCAATAACTACGTAGGTATGTTTACGAGTTGCAAAGTCGCGTGTCTATGACATCAGCAAATCGCTTTGTTTAGCTGTGTCACCTAACTGTTCGACCCGTGTCAAGTTCAGTGAAAAAGAAAGTGATTCGTTCTTTTTTCAAAGGTCCACTTGTATAACCACGTGCTCACGAGTATCGAGTAAGGTGTACCGTTTGGCACCTGTCAAAACAGCAATTGTATCAATAAAGTCAATGCCAACCGACAATTAGCTTCACGTTTCATACATTTGTAGGTATAGTCTTGAAATATTAATTCGCAAAAATGATTTAAATAAAAATTGAAACGTTTTAATTTATTTGCAGATATACAGACATCAATTTATCCTACAATGTAAAGCGTGTATTACAGTAGATCCATTAAAATGAAACAAACACAATGATTCATATTACTAAGGACTGCTTGCAAATTAAACGGTTAGGAATATTAACTTCTTACAGACGGTAGCTATGAAAGACGATTGTATTAATAAGCAAAGTATACATTGTGAGTGTACAAGAAACATTCAAATTAAAAACACGTGACAGTCGCGCGATGGAGTTCTAAGCGAAATGATGATCCTGAAACATCGCAATTACATGGTACCGACGACCAAAACAACGCGGGAATTGAGTTGTATCCGTAATATAATTAATTTATTGTCCTTGTTTGTCAGTGAAGCGAAATGTAGTTCAAACAAGTTTAAGCTAGGTAGAACGACTTCAGTTTACAATATTCCAATATCACAGTACGGCAAAATTTTAAAAACAAAACTGCAGTTGAGACTTCGTTAACATAAATAAAAACAACTTTCTTGCACCCATAATAGTTTGCTATACAATATGAAAAGATTCCAGCAATAACATACTCATATAAAACGAACATTTGTTACGATAAACAAATAAAAATTTCACGCAGAACAGAACCAAGAACGGTGACCGAGTGCCGCTTGTTAGCCGTGACAGCGGTGACAATTGCATGACGTCACCCCACTAACACAACCAAACGTACGTATTGATAAAGAAAACCACAAATGTTTGCTTGTATTTGTGTGTATACAAACATGTGTGGGTGTTAGAGATTACATTCTGTTGCGTTTACCGTCGTGATGGCACTATTGTAATTACTATAGGTTCGTAGTGATATGTCAAATGACTGTCACACAATGTTGGCTCTGATAGACAAGGTCAATTCCAATAATCTGTGGATTGGTTAATGTGCGTTGGATTGAAGGTAACTCTCAAGAATGTTATGTAATTAACGTTGACTGGTACTCCCAAAATTGTATTATTCTGTTATGCTAAAGCATGCCAAACGTAAAGTTGATGGAAGAGCAATGGTAAAACCTCGTAATAAGAATATGGCAAGTCAAGGATAATAGAATCATCTCTATCTATAATAATTTAGACTTCAGTAATGGTTTTCTAGACTTTTAGTAATAACATAACAACTTTTCCCCCCTTCTGAATCCCACAATTTTCCCCAGCACCATCATCTTACTCATTGCTTATATACCCACCATTACACATATACATTAATTTATTATAAATACATTAATTTCAAAATTACACGTGAAAGTTCATAATCAAATTCCATCGATCAAACGCCATGAAACGATCAACTAACGTAAATTGGGCGTACTATTCAAACATTATCGATTCGAAACACACGTATTTAGTTGAACAAGTAAGCGTCAATAAATATTTAAAAGGTAAAACGTCACTATTCGTTACATTGTTCGGAGGATGTATTGTGTTCCCTTTTATGAACTTTCCTTGTGATATTGGAAAAGTGACAGTAATCTTTATTGGATTATCAGATACCAAAAAGGAAAGTTTTACTGAACAAAAGCTGGACTTGAAATTAAATCCGGGCAAACTGATGCCATTATTGTGACTTGCGAAAACTGGCAAAATGTAATTCAATCCTGTGACTGACAAATTGACATGAACGTATTTCGGAAGAGCCCAGATTTCTGAAAAGCCGATTTTGTTATGATACATATTTTATATAGATTTCATATTAATTTCTTGTAATTGGCTTGAAATAAACTTTCTGTAAATGTTATCGAAGGTGTTTTTTGCGTTTCTATTATTGGAACCTAAAAAGGTCAAACTGTGATTATGGATGTAAATTCAAAATTGCTATTGTGAACATTTCAATGATCCTTGTACGAAAATGTATTGCAAAATTACCTTTGAAACATTATAAATAAGCAGTCTTCACTTTATTGCTATCATCTCCTCTATATCATAATCTAAGGAAAATCCAAATATAAAAAACGAAATAGCATTTCTAAAATTTCTTCTTCGGAATCAAAGTACTGAATTTAACTGATCCGCATTCAATTTGTACTAAACGTGAAGGTGACATCGACGATGCATTTAATCTTATTCCAGTAGTAAGCCATTGTACGGAAGACGTGTGACTACACATGAAATATGCAACTGATTCGCGCGACACAGTGTGAATGATGCATACTTCAAATGCTGTGGCTGATCGTGCTTTTCCAACTATAAGGACATTAGTAGCTATTAGAAGTGTAATAAACTACGGAACTGAGAACTATGATCGTCTATAACGTATAAATACATTGCGTGCAGTAAATATAGATGTTTCGTTTTGAATATTGATAAAAATATATCTGTGTCGGTGTCAATTCTTCATTTGATAATATAGATACAGACGGTGCGCTAAAAATCTGAAGTTTACACATCATCATCAAAATTTAGTTTGAAGCAGCAATCTACATTTATATTAGATTCCTCTTCCAAGTCCAAATACATTAAAAGGATTCCGTATTTTAAGTAGATTTTCACTTTCACCAATAAATGAATAAAGTTCAAAAATATTTTATATTACAACTTGTTTTACCATCTTTAAATAAATATTACCCTTCCTAAGTGCTGAGGATTAGCGAAATCCCAAAAGGAAATCTAGCTATAATTGAATACTAATAGCATTTACTGCTGCTAAGCCAACTTCAAGCCTCTTATCTGTCTGTTTGCATCTAGTGTATTCGTTTTATACGATTTTTATTATTCCTGTATTCCTGTGGTCAGTTTATCTGGATTTGCAATTTTCGTTGTATTGGTTTTCTGGGTTGTTGATGTTATTGATCAAAAACCTAATAAGATTTTCGCAACTTAATAGATACAAAGGTAAGAAGCTGTTAAGAAAAAGTACAGTCTAATCTATTAGGCAATGAGATTTAAATCAAAATGCACATAATAGATGTGTGATACTCGTGGATCCGATCAACCTGTTGCTTAGCAATTTGGGAATTCTCGGTAACAGACATCTAAATGAAACTGTGGAGTTCAATTCCCTCAAATTGTTTGCATTCTTGCAAACTTCTTCATTGCCGGATCGACGACAAAATCCTTAACATCCTTTGAGGAAGTTGTTGCACTCAATGATATAATTTCGTTTCTTCCTTTAAAAAAGATGGAGTCAGATACTCATTACAAAATTAAATTTACTGTTGAAGATCTTGCATCGCTAGTAAAGTATAAAGTGTTCGTTGCTGTCGAGGTGTATGTGATAAAATGGTTGAGTACTTTACTGATAAGGAGATGTCAGGTCATTCCTTTGTTGTTGAAGATTACAATGTCAAATTGTATTAAGTGGTGTTCTCTTCAGATGCTAATGTGCGGGGCAAAACGGCGCCAGTAGCGATGGTATCGGTACCGACACTGGATATGAGAATAGGGTGACCAACGTTTCTTTACTAAACTACACTATTTTTTAAACTCTCAACATTTTTTTAATTCATTTTATTATTCTAATAGTTTCGACAAATTTTGCGGATACATCAATTAGCTAGTTTGACAAAGGATAATTTGTAAAAGTAAAGGTAGAAGAAAAAGTCTAAAGTGAATGAAAAAAATAAAATATGGAGATCGTATCTTAGGAACGCAAATTGCTGTTTGTTCCTTTAAAGGTATTTGTTGGAGTTACCTTAATACGTATTGCCATTCATTTTATGGAGCGTGAAAGTGGGAATATTTGTTCTTTAGCCAGCCAACCGTCATCAATGAGAACATTATTTACTATGTGTAAAATATTTATTCTCTTTTTATGAACGCGTATTCCGTTGACATTTTCATTGCGCAAATAGCTTGTATAGCAAACATGAATCAATCATTATAATCTATTATTGAATTTTAAATTTATTGTTAATTCATGAAACTTATCATATTTTGGAAGATAGTCGATATTTTTAGCACTATCGAAATTAATATTTAACTTACAGGCCTATGCTTGTCGGGCATGAGTATGAAAATTCCAATCAAATGTATACCTACCAGAAAGCTCTCTTATCTGTATAGTCAAAACAGCATTGCGAAATATTACTGGCAGCCGAAGTTTTAATTAAAATCGAAATTAAGTACTCCAGTACTTCATGGACAAGCCTGCAACTATTCTATAAATTTACGATATCAGTTTCCCTCTGATTATAAGTAGACGTCATTAAGATAGTACGACAACCGTTCTTACTATCGTCTGGATTCCTTACATTACTAACAAATTTCGGTTTATATGATAACATAAGACGATAATGTTCTAACGCTAAGGAATTCTTTCTTTCCAATAGTGAGATGTCGTAACGGGTACAGCATTTTGTTTACTGCGCTCTCGCACCCGTCTGACCCAAAACGCGAATCTGTGTCAAGCAGTTTATTCAATCTGCGGGCCGAGAGTCTTAAGAAAATTTTCAAGCAAAACTAGCATTTATTAACGTATCTGTAGAGTTGAAAATTGTAGTGTAACGCATCATGGGGAACTCGACTACGCCCTTGTAGGTGTGTATCGTCTCTGTCCTTGAATATGGTGCTAACGACGTGTCGGAAGAAAGTGGAAAGATTGGGCTAAGTGCGAGAACTATTTTGTGAATTACGTTTGTAGTTTTAGTACTATTGTCATGAACCTAGGAACTTTGAGAATCTGTTTCTTTTTGTTATATAATGAAGCTGTTAGAACAAGTTCCAAAATAAAGACCAATTAAAACATTATTATGGAATGTAAGGAATTATGCTTATGGATCCGGTGACATCATAATGAATGCAGACAATTTGCAACTGATTGAGTACTCTTAAATGATCATCAATTACACGCCTTCAAACGTAGTATTATTTTCAAATAGCTACAATATTATTTCTGGTATAATAAGATTTGTTTACATCTAGTAAACAAGAAATATAATTATGTAGAGACGCCAAATGATGTTTTATTTTTACATTTTATACAAAAAACTTACAGTACCTATTAATTTCTTTTTTTTACCTAGCTAAACCCTCTTTAAGCTTTTCCAGTGTCTTCAGGTAAGGAAAGTATCTTAGCCCAAAGTAAACCCAAGTTTCTAATAAACTAACATTTCCATTTGACTAATCATAACGCTCGATTAGCAAAATTCGTCGGCAAATCCGCCAAACGTGCTATCGGCACTAGGAAGCGGATTACCCAGCCCCGTCAGGCGTAACAGATAACAACATCACATGCTCCTTACCAAACGCCTATCGCAATCGATATTTATTTACTTCCACGCGTTATTTGCCAAAATAACACGATAAGATTATTGCACAGTGTCACTGTAATTTAGTTTTATCTGACAAACGATAGCGATACAGGTGTTTGAACGTGGTTCAAGCACATTCAAGAACATGTGGCTGAACGAGTATGATACCTTTGCTTTGAAAAAAACAGTCTAAGTTTGGTTTAAAAATAAATGTATGACCCATTGTCGATGTTCTATATCGATACTGCGACCATTTAAATTTAGAAAAACGATGAATCACCAAACCAATAAATATTAAACACGAGTAAAAATAAATCAAAGTTGCTTATAACAGTAAATTTAAAAATAGTACCACATATTACGTGAATAACTCACGATGTTATAAAAATAAACAAATCTCTAACAATTTTAGATAACTAGGTACATTGGCCTATTAAACATGGTTACAAGACTACTTTTCATTAGCATTGTCTCCAAATTAAAGACCTTTAGCTGTACAAGGGCTAGGTTAGATACTTACTACCAAATCACAAACATGTATTATCACACCTAAATACCTACATTCTGTTGGATGATGTATTATGATAAGTTGATAATAATATTATCTAGAGTGATTCTTGTATAAAACGTTTTATCGTAAACTCGTGGACGAAGAAAGATTACACTAGATTGCAATGTTAGCTGTTTAAGCCTTATGTAATTATTTTTATCACATTTAGAATAATGTTATATAATTAAAGAAAACTCCATTATTTGCCGTAATATCTTTTTCAAATAAAAAAAGAAGTTGCATAACTAGTTTCCTTATAAGAAAAATAAAAAATGAAATAGCGACCGCACCGCACGGCGTCGTGTTGGCAACATTGAACGCGCGAAAAAAAAGTAATGGCCGCCGTCAAGGTCACAAGAAGCTGTCCTAGTCACGGAGGGCATTTACATTTTTTTTATACAGGGCCTGCAACGTTGCATTTAAAAATTATAATTCTTTTTTCAAATAGATTCTAATTTACTTGAATCATTGCACCAGTGCATCGACTTTTTACTATCTTAAAGTATATAATCGTCTAAAAAATCGTTAAAATGTAATTCTTATAAATATGGACGCGAAAGATATAAGAACTGGTAATGCAGGTTGTAATGTGGTCTTCCACAACGAATTAAGTTCGGATGATGCAAAATTACATCTTGCGAGTAAACGCGTGATATAATCAACAATCATATTGATAAATTGAACATTATTAGGTTTTTTATGGCTGTTTGAATAACATCAGAAAATGGTAGAAAAATTATCGATTTTATCATGTAAGTACTACCAAGGGTTTTGGTGGGTGAGTTTTTGTATCTATCAATAAAATTGGCTTCACTAATAAAATTGATTCAGTAGATGTATTTTAAAATTAATCTAAAACAGAATTCTTTTTTTATTATTGCAAACTTATCACAGAAATATAATATGAATTATGAATGTGGGTAATTGGTTTAATTCCATAACAAAGGATATTTCCACAATATGTTTTTCTTATATTCTTTAGTTATGTTAAAATGTTCACCTATCATTTAAGTACCTAAGTGAGTATGAATGGATAACAATAATATTTGGGTGGCACAATATTTGTAACACACATAATCCAATATTTGCAGAACAAAATTAAATCTTAAGCTTCAACAAAATCGTTACGTTTTACATTCTATATACTATCTTGACATTTGGTTACATAAAGCGGCTAAGTTTTAATAATCAGATAAATACAACGGTACGATCAGTAAAAAATTAGGCGTTGTATATTTAAAAACAAAACCAAAATACCTATCCAGTCGATAATATCAAGTATCGACATTGCAAGTTGCCTTGCAAAACCAGAATCTTCTCATTGTAGACCCGTTTCAGATAAGAAAAAAAAAGTACTGTACGTGAAGATCGCATGGGAACGTCGTAAGCGCATCGGATCTACAATTTTTTTATTCAATCGTGTTGGACCTTGTTTCAACGGAATAAAGCGTATTTTACACATTTTCTGTATACCACTGAAAAAAGTTGAAACGACCATAAATGGCGTTGCACCTGTCACTAGGCTCCTAGCACTAGACAGGTTGTAAGAATTAGGTTTTAAATCACAATGATTAAAAAGTTAACATACAAACAAAAAAAGAAACTATGCAACGTTGTAATAAATTTTATGTCTAAATTAAAATTAATATGTCATATCCATATCTGTCGTAACTCCGTTGTATACGACAAACGGGTAAATTACGAAAAAATGGATTCGTAATTTAAAATTATAATAATTTTAATAAATATTACGATTTGTAGAAATAATGGATTTACGACCATTGCGTTTATCACCTTGTTAACCCTTACACGCTTACTTGTTTTCGGTTTTCGTAAAATGTTCGCTTCAAAAAATTTGAATGTGTTTTATCAGAACGTATGAAGATGTTATCAAAGTACTAAAAACCCTAATCAATTCCGAATTACGTTGAAAGAAAAAACATTAATTGGTTTGTTTACTGGGTAACTGGTGACCTTCGGGAAACAAACGATATAAGTTTTTACCTACTTAGTACTGAGCTTACGATTATTCGCATATCAGTTTTTCTAGAAAGAATCGAAAGACCTACGTTACATCATGTTTGTAAACATTTATTGTGACTGTTATGATTTCAGCAAATATAATTGCAGAGCGAGTTATCAATTCAATTCCTTGAATTTCATATTCAACTTTGACGTTTGACAATTAGTCTTAATAAGTCCGTTTTGCTATTTAATCTCACGAATCAAAGAGTGCAATTCCATCCTTAAATACGTTGTTAAAATTTTACATCGCAGATTTTATTTCTTAATTCCGTCATATTATTTTGTTGCGTAACTACGAAAATACTTAATGATGTCACTATTAATTACATTTCATATCAACTCTCAGTCCAATATCCGAACTAAGACCAAAGAGAAACTACAATTATTTATGTCCGTTGATAACTAATATTCTTTTAACGACGCCATGTAAAACGTGTGCGTTAAAAGTTATTATTTTTAATACTTTTACTGTGTCACTTAATTGCTGGAAGACCGGTTGAGGCTAGCTCGGTAGCAAGTAGCAACGACACTAAATTACTATCTGCGAAGCGATGCGTCCGCGCAGTTCGCGCTCTCCGTGGCGCGCCTGATTGGTGCCCTAGTCTGCTGCGGTCTAGGGTTGCCTAACACGTATTAAATAATTGCAGGGCGACGTGTTGGTTTTGAGATATAAGAAAAATGGTCTTGGATGATTTTGTGTTCAACACCAGTTGTAAGATTCAGCAGCAGAATTAGGTGCAGATGTGCAATAAGCACCGCAAAAGTATAAGTTTAAAACGTATTTTTACAACACTGGCTAAGTTAATTACGATAACTGGCTCTAGAACATATGAGTAATTAAGTTTTAGTGTCTACCGTTTTTTGTACCTCATTTGATCAGAGATAAAAACTAGTTTTAGTGTAACTCCATTATGACAATTGTAATGTTCTCAGACGAGGAAAATATTTTGGTTTAACATGACAGTGGCAAAGTAGCATTCTTGTGGATTTAATAATATTTGGTGAGTTAGAGACTGTTGAAAAACTTACTTTACTTGTCAAGTGACCTATAGAAAACAGAGATTTCTTATGACATCTCGTAACTTGATAAGAACTTAATTAAAAATGCGCTCAGTTAGCGATAATAAATATTCTTAAATATTTGACAGGTAAACGTCATTTTTCAGCAGACTTTGAGTTGTAATGCTACTATAGATTAGTTTCGTTGGTTGACGACCCTAGAAATACAGGTGTCTACAGAAAAATCCGGCCGTTCCACTAAGATACCCGTCCTCTGTACTGACCGGCTGAAGCTACTTTATCTACATTAGATTTAATAATCATCTGAGGGTAGTTAGAGAATTAAAGCCTTTAAGCTATGAATAGTTAATAAAAGTAATGCCGGTGTGCGTGCCTAATGACGGTGATTACTCCGATAGACTTTACGGTTTATAGGCTATTAATGTTTTTATTTAATATTTTTAATTTAATAAATGAATTGGAATATTGTTTTTTTCCTTTCAATGCTTCATCTGTTTAAAGTTAAAGATAAAAAGTACCTAATAGATTTTACAAAAATAATACGATGCTATAAAAAAGCACATTATATTATTCACAAAATAAACCAGAACATTAACTTATTGTTAAGGATAAAATTGTTTGAAATTCGATTTTATTTTAAAATCGTAAATATTAACGCGATGTCGTAATCATAAGTGAAGCTTGTCATTAAAGTCAAGAGGCGTCGTCAATGATGTCATATATCGGAGCTCCGCAGACATTTTGACATCACTTCGATTAATTTATGGCGATAAATAAAAACATATTTAATAATTTATTGTTGATACCTCATTGTTACTGCGGCCACGTATTTTAAAGATATGGAATCGCAAATTTTTTTAGGTATTACGGTAGCAAAATATCCCTAGATCGTATCATGCAAATAACTATACCTACAAAGATAATGGAATCTGTCAATGGTTTGCCATATTATATTATACTTATGTTTGCTATCTTCAAAGCATGTAAAAAAATATCAGTAAATGCCTGTCACTATAATGACTACTAAAGAACCTTCAAAGCCTTATGAAACATTCGCTGTCATTTTTCTTTTATGACATAACTTTGGTCTTTCGACTCTATCTTTCTGCTCACCGATCAATCTTAATCTTTTCCGCATAGATAAACTCATGATTTGTTTACGATAGAGATTATGCGAAAAGTTTACGATAAGTACCTATCAGTTGAATCCCAAAAGACAATACACCTACTTATTTTGCCTACTTATACTACATAAAACGAAATTGGATGATATTGTTTTGACAACGGTATGGATCGCTGGAGTCCCTGGAGTGATAAGCATATTAAATCTTATAAGTCATAATATTAAAATAAGCACATGGTGCTATAATTTTTCCGTAAATCTACCCATTTTTATTGGTAAAAATATAAATTAATGCCCTTATAAAATCATTTCTAAGTATCAGCTTAAATTCAATTCAAACAGTGCTTAACTATTTACTTTGTTATCATAACCTCTAACCCAAGTCCATCAACAAAAAGTTTTCATAGTTTTTACAACCATATTGAACGGAGGGCATTGTTCCAAAACATACTCACGTAGAAGCTGTGACGTAAGTGCGGCCGAAATCGTTGAATCGTCGAACACCCGCCGGAGGTCACACACTACAACCGAACAACCGATTTCAAACTACGCCCGACCAGACGACCGTGTCTTGAATTCATTCGGATTGACACCAAAAACTGGATCAGAACATACCTGAAACAAGATAATTATTATCGTAAATATGTTTAAAAAAATGTCGTATAAAATAATTATTATACCTACAATTAAATTAGCATACGACGTCACGTTTATGAGACAAAGTCAGGTTTATCGAATGCAAATGAATGAAATGGATTTTTTAATATACATAGGTAAACGCTTACATGACTTTGTCATTTAAAGGTCAGAAATATAATTGATTTTACAAAATAACGTCACAAGTAACCTTTAAACATAATTTTGAGTGCTGTTCTTAAAAATAATATAAACAAATCATAAATTGATCTAAATCGTCAACGGGTTTTGTAAATCAAATGATAAAATGGATTTATGTCAATAAAAAAAATTGTGCCTTTTATAAATAATTTGTCTTATTCACTACAAATGATTAAATCATATTTTTTATAATAAAACATGGCATAATATTTAGTTTTGTAATGAGAAACTGTGACCCGAACTAACGAAGTGACATGAGGGACCCAATGCGTGTTCAAAGGTCGTTTCCTAAACTGGCGACCTAGTAAACAGGTTAGGTGGAAAGTCAGATAGACTTAGGTAAAGCCGAAACTAGGTAGAGATTAAAAAAGTTCTAACAAAACTCTGTCTGTGTATAGTTTTATAACAATTGCGATTAGTGACAAGCTCGACTCTATGATTTATTTACGTAGACGAATTTCTTTCGCAAACTTGTAATATCCGTCTGAGTTTTTTTGTTACTACCTACGTAAGGAAATCCTTAAATACAGGGTAAAAAAGCTTAAATCATATAATTCCTTCAAACCTCGTGATGTACTGCTGACATAGACTAACCCTAGATAGATCTGGATTCAATAAAAAAAATATAAGAAGTAAACATGTGTTCTTAACGTGAGGCATTTTACCGCCCCGAGTTAAATGACCGAGCGGCGAGTGATACCGCGCAATTCGCTCCGGGCGCTAAAATGCCTCACGTTAAGAACACAAACATCATGTTTACTTCTTGTAATTTTTTTCTAATCTATATCAGCAGTACATCACAAGGTCTGAAGAAATTAAAATATGATTTCATTTACACCCTGTATTTAGTGTTATTCTTATTTTAAATTTTACAATAAAAAATCTTATTATTGATGACCAATCACTGTATATCGCTTGGATTTAAATAAATCAATGCTATTCAAAGACTTTTTTTTTTATTGCATTGACAAGCTAAGGTCTAGACGTTTAATACCTCTTCGTAATACTCGGCAGGCTGGCGTGTGAAAAGGCAATTTCGGGTAAACTGTCATGGTAGCGTTCACACTAACCGGTTAATATTTTAGCATTTACTCGTATTACGTACGATTTTATATTTCGACATGTTTGATGGTGGCAGGTAGCCTCGTTTATTGACTTTGAAGTGAGTGACTACGGACGGTGCCGATACTAAATTGTAAGACTTCTGCGTAGAATTTTCTTGTTTCTACAGGATGTAAACAAAATCATGTAATTCCTTCAAACCACGTGATATACTGCTGACATAGATTCATCCTGAACGGAATACATTAGAATTCAATAAAAAAAATATACAAAAAGTAAACATGTGTTCTTAACGTGAGGTATTTTAGCGGCCCGAGCATATTGCGCGGCTATCGCTCGCCACGTGGTCATTTATCTCGGGGCGCTAAAATGCCTCACGTTAATAAAACATGTTTACTTTTTGGTATTTTTTTTTGTTCAATCCAAATGTACCCCTTGCATGGTTAATCTATGTCAGCAGTACATCACTAGGTTTGAAGGAATTACATGATTTTGTTTACACCTTGTATAGTTAAGGAAATAAATATACAAGGTTACTTCAAATTGAGTTTTATCCCGTGTGGGGAAGGGTTAGAATATAAAACTTCCTCACGCTGGGAATAGACGCGTGTTGTAAGATTCAACAAAACCCAGCACGCTTGGTGGTAGGATCTATACGGTCCGCTGGCTGGCTACCAGCCTCGCATTAAAGTCCGGCGCCAAGCAGTTTACTGTGTTTGGTCGTGTGTATGTGAGAGCCAGAGTGGTATAGAGAAATCCTTCTATATCTCTGTTCCTTGTATTCTTGTGCTCCATCTTAGACCCTGTCTGCGCTTTCCATGCGCGCTGGCTTAATGAATTAGGGGCTCATGGCTAATTACCGCGCGGATCATACGATTTCTGACGTAAAGCTGCGCTTGCTGCGGTCTGTTCATTGATGGGTGACCGTTCGTAACAAATCGAGACCCCTCCGTGTCTCGGAGAGCACGTGAAACCGTCGGGCCCGGGTTTCATACGAATACCTATGACAGTCGTTACGGGAAGTCAGAAGTCCGAAAGTCTGACAACCGGTCTAACCTGAGGATATCGGCCTTGCCCAGAACTGGGATACGGAAGTCTGATGGCAGTCGCTCCGTGTAAAATACTGGTATTCAGCCGCATCTGGTTAGACTGGAAGCTGACCCCAACATAGTTGAGAAAAGGTAAGACAGAACAGAACTTTAAATTAACTGACGAAACTTCACAAGTTTATTAGGTATCATTAAAAGAACCTATTCAAATTTAAAAAAATACCTAAACTTTAGTTTATTAGACATTTTTACGACGGCTCCGCTCGTAGCCTATGTTACTCGGTGATAATGTAGCTTACTAACGGCAAAAGAATTTTTGAAATCGGTTCAGTAGTTTTTAAGTTTATTCGTTACATACAAAAATACAAATCTTTCCTCTTTATAATATTAGTATAGACAAAATAATACCTACCTAACTAATAAAGTAATGAACAGCGTGCACGTAGAGGTTTGTTTGAATTTGATGTAATCTAGGAATTGATGGAAGGTTACCAGGAATTGAAGATTGTATGAACTCTCATCTCAACTGACGATATTTAAATTAGGTAGGTCTATTTATTTTGGAACTTCAAAATATTAGCGGAATTTTGGAAACAAAATTACATAACATAATATAATTAGCCAATTACTGTCCCACTGCTGGGCACGGGCCTCGGTTTAGGCCTTAGTCCACCACGCTGGTCTGGTACGGGATGGCAGACTACACACACCATCGAGAACTTTATGGAGCCCTCTCAGGTGTGCAGATTTCCTTACAATGTTTTCCTTGACCACTAACGCAAGTGATAATCATATTCTGATTCGCATATGAATTCGAAAAGTCAGAGGTACGGGCCGGGATCGAACTCAGACCCTCCTGAATGGAAGGCAAGCGTTCAACCGCTAGGCTATCACAGCTTTTAAAACTCCCGTTAAACAAAATTACTTAACTAATTATGTAGTCCGGCTGTACCATTGTTTAGTTTTTTTTAATCACCAAATTATTGAACTAATTCTCAATCTTTTTGACATCATCCAGCTCAAACAAGTAATTTATAAAATAATGTTTAATTATGTTCGTGTAATACAATATTGTCTTATCTAGATACCCTGCAACATGTCAGGGTCTCAACTACAGACAGGTCATGTTTACTTATAATTCGGTAGGTTGTAGATATAAATGTTTACATTGACGAGAACATGCCAAATAATCGACCAGTCGTTTTTTTTCTTTATAGTTGTACCTACTGGCTGTTAAATCGTATGATCGATTTGAATTAAGAACTTTTAATTTAATGTGTTTTTTTATTTGCTTTTTATTGTCTTATATATTTTATTTTTTGTATTCCATGTTATGACGGTGTTTGATATTGAGAACGGATGGAGATTTTCCTTAAATTTAAGGTTACTACTATGGTTCGCTTACGTTAAAAGAATCCTGCAATTACGTTAATTAATGTTTTTCTTTTCTGGTTTTACACCAATGAAGTAATGGAATGTTATAATGTTGTATGTAGGTACGTATAATTGATTTACACCGCAGTAAGCGGCTATCGATATTATAATAACCATAAAAAATTGTGATTTACTGAAATTACTGGACTTAGCCTGTCACCAAGTAATTAACCAAGAGAAAGGTATGTGATTGCTGTGCTGCCAAACATTTGTGATATTTAATGTGAGAATGAAAATAAAAAGCAAAATATTTTTTATCTAAGTTCATTCTAGGCCAGCCGAAGAATACTTATTGACATTATTTTAAATATGCGTAAAAATAAATTCACATTAATTAAAAAATTACGTGATTATTATTCGACAAAAATGGTAAGTAGGTAGTTTCCAAATTGCTACCTATTTTTTAATCACACCCGTTATCTTAATATTTTGATAAGTACTTTCCAGTACCTATCTATACTTAGTATTTAATATTTATATAATTGTTGTTATTTATTCATACATAAGCTAAATTTAAATCGATACAGTATCTAATTTTAGTTGACACTTCAGTCATTCACTCGCTGTGAATGCTTAATATTATTAAAAGTATTTTATAAACTAACACAACAATTATCTACTTACACAAACATCAGCGTAAACTTGATAAATAAATATTTTATAAATCACAATCCACGTCCAATTTTATAGCAAAAACTTTATTGTAATTTAAAAAAAACTCAGGCACGACAAAAAATTCTGTCAACAAGAAACAAAAACAAACAATCCAATATGGCGGTCGAAACGTCACTCGTACTATCGGTCTCGGCCACGTTATCACCGCGCGTAGACGATCCGTTTTTAGAAATATTAATTCAGTAATAACTGTTGTACTATTTTTAGTGCGGCCTAGGCTAAAAATACGGCGACCGTAGAGGCGAGCAATGACGCTTACACTTGATAATACTAATGTTACTCATGTAATGTAACGAGTGTCAATGACTTGGTGCAATTTATTGGTTATATTGTTCACGATTGACATAGAACGTCGTAACTGAGGTTATCGCCAATCAGCGGACTATTAGACAGGTCATTGTAATGGAGAAAGTGCACATAGTAGATACCAGTTTATATATTTTTATATATTTCATATTTCTGACTTTACAAATGATTTTAAAGATTCAATTTACGTATTTTTTAACAGAAAATTATCTAAAGTTTAACAATTGCGATTTTGTTGACAAACAGTAGCTGGTACACACAGAACAAAGAATTATTTACTTATCTCTGAATTACACATGCGAATAAAAATCGTCAAAATAAACATACATTAGTATACATGGATCGATTTAAATTTTGCTAATCAAACTCGCGACCAATGAACGTCGCAAAGTAACACGATTTGATTCGATTAACACTCGATTTAAATTCACTACGCGAGGGTACATTAGCAAATTAATAGTTGGGTTACGTAACTAGATGTCCACTATTCGGACGATATCGAGCGTGAGACGTGCTCGAGTGAGCCGCAAGGCCGACTTGTCGACATTGACCGTGAAGTTACAACATCAACTCACAAAAAACTTATTATGTTTCCGCAAATCGACCGCTTTGAACCAACTTGAAAAGTACAGTCTCGTTGAAATACGTCACAATTTTTGTGTACTACTGTAAACATGTAATAAACATCGAATAAAATAGTATTTTATTGACGATTAATTTAAGGTTAAATGTATAATACACTTTCATTCATTACTAAACAGCAAAATCAACCCATAACTATCCCATTAGTGGGCACGGGCCTCTTC
This sequence comes from Amphipyra berbera, assembly GCA_910594945.2. NCBI lineage: Eukaryota > Metazoa > Arthropoda > Insecta > Lepidoptera > Noctuidae > Amphipyra > Amphipyra berbera. The sequence continues at coordinate 6,174,062 of OU343122.1, read as the reverse complement.
TCAGAACGAGAATGGTTTAAGCCTTATTCCACCACGCTGGCCTGGTGCGGGTTGGCGGACAACACATACCGTCGAGAACTATATGGAGCCCTCTCAGATGTTCTGATTTCCTCACGATGTTTTCCTTCACCGTTAAAGCAAGTGATAGGTAATCAAATTATGATTACTGACCAGGTTAATATTTCTTCCTCTTAGCCTTTTCCCAATTATCTTGGGGTCAGCTTCCAGTCTAACCAGATGCGGCTGAATACCAGTATTTTACACGGAGCGACTGCCATCAGACCTCCGCAACCCAGTAACTGGGCAATGCCGATATCCTAAGGTTAAACCGTTTGTCAGACTTTCGGGCTTCTGACTACCCGTAACGACTGTCATAGGTATTCGTATGACACCCGGGACCGACGGCTTAACGTGCTCTCCGAGGCACGGAGGGGTCTCGATGTGTAACAAATGGTCACCCATCCATGGACTGACCGCGGCAAGCGCAGCTTAACCTCGCAAATCGTACGATCGGCGCGGTTGTTATTTAGCCACGAGACCAGGTTAATATTTATGATACTTCATTTTATTTCTTTCTCATCAAAGTTAATTTAATTGTTTAGTATAAAAATGTATGTTAACGTTAAATCGTAGTGTGTAATTGTAATTACCTGGAATGTACTAAGAATCTTATCAGTCGACATGATATTGCTACCCACATAAATTATTATTAGCCAAGAATTTAAAGGACAAAATGCGTGGAGATACATAATGCCAATGAAAATTAACCGTTCTCGTGATAGGAAAATACTTTTGCCAATAAATATTTCAAGCTTCATAATTCCTCAGGAAAAATAACCCGACAAATTGTCAGAATACCTCTGTTAATTAAAATTTTATGAACAAAATGTGCATTGTAGAATAGAGCGATTTAAACTGGGTGAGTATCGAAAATTCAAATGTATAATCTGCAGTAGATGAGCAGGGGAATGCTAAAAGACTTGTTGTTTTTAGAGCTGCAAAATGTCATATGGCAGTCAGTTACTTTTGTAAATACCCAGCTCGTTCCCATAGCAAATATGAACTAGGTGGCCTGCGCTTGCAGTTGTCGAGTGCACGTGCATTTCCTAATCAAAGCGGAACTTGACAATTGACTAGCAAAACGCTAGCATGAAGACACAGAAGAAGATTCAATTTTCACAGAATATAGAGATGCGAGATATATGTATTGCAGTAAGAACAGTATTGCTAATAATCGTCCTCAGAAAATAAAGTGTAAAGGTCAACAAAATAGACACAACTATGAGTCAAATTCTGCGAAGGCTGAACCCAAAGAACTGTAGCAACAAGCATTTTTATACTTATGACCCGAATTGCAAACATTTAACAACTAGTTACAACCAAATTTCTGGGTCTTGTGACATTTGAAAATGTTATATTTAGACGCTCCAGAATCCAAAATTGGTGCGAGCCAATTAGCGGAGACATGTTCCAAGTCCGTTTCAATTAACAAAAATTATATTAAACTCCGCTAGTTGGCGCCAATGCATCATGAGCAGTTACGACCCTCTACTCCGCACCGCGGACGTTGGATTAAGTGGTCGTTATCGCTTAATATTCACGCTGCATAGTGCCACCCACGCTAGACGACTGTTTGGTAGTGCCAACAGTATAATGTACAACGGAATACTCAGATTTATTTTTTGCAAAGATTTGCTGGGATGTGTGAATGGGGTTTGGCGTGTAAAGGAAATCCTAATGTGGTAAGTAGGACAACAAGTCGAGTGTACACTGGTACTGTGTGATAATGTCAGTTGAAGACAGTTAGCGCATTAAATGTTGGGTTTGAAGATCGCAATGAAGTATAGAACGATAACCCCAAGAAAGGCCAAACTGGAGACAAATACTACTAACAAAATTCATCAAAATCGCATACGAACCAAAGCTGAACCATGGCTATTTGACTTTTTTTCTTATAGAAGTAACGGTTGCAAAGCCGAGATTGAGCTACGGTTCGATTGCGATTTTAATCAATTTTGTAAGTAGAATTTGCATCATGTATATCTATCTAGACAGGGTTGACAATCTAATTCCCTTAAAACTTACGTCGTCATTTTGGTTGCCGCAGTTAGGTTGACTTGCTTTGTGCGTTTGCGTTACCTAGGAATACAGATTAAAACCCTAAGCCTAAAACCTGCAATAATCTGCATTTAAATTCATAGTTGCAAAAGGGAATTCTTCTAATTGAGGAAGAAGAAGATTATCCTTAATTATTTGTAGGTTTAAAAGTTTACGTAGTTTTGCTTACCCCTTAAAATGTACACAGTTGTGTTGTTCTTCTTCATAGTACATACGTGGCTTCGACCTTGACGGACTAGTAGCGTCCAAAATATTTAATTATTCATTATTTCGTATTAATTTGTATGAGACCGCATGTTTTTTGTTTTTTTACGCCACGTCTCTTGAATTTAAACTTTGTGTTTGTTCCTCAAAAGATTTGCTGTTGAAATTCTTAAATATAATCAGCAAATATTTTTGATCTTTGTTGTTTTAGTGTATGTAGGGACACAGGATTATATCAAGATTGAAGTTTAATTTTAGTTTCTTTTAATATCAGTATTGATGGGATCATGGGAGTGAAGTTTGTTTATCTATAAGGGATTTGTGCTCCGGTAAGTGTTGCTATATTATTGGCCTAATAACTGTCATTTGATTATATTTACTAAGATTACAACATCTTTGAATCCATTCAATATTATCAACGAAGTCAATTTATAGCCAGTCTAGTATCAACCGCAATATCTAGATATTGCTGTTTAACCGAGCCCTAACATAGATATTCCAATTTAGTACTATTATTTAAGTAACCGATTATTCTGTTAAATGTTCAATAAAACAGGTTACTGTTCATATGAGCTGTTTAGACAGCCATTACTGAAAATGAATTTGCTAATAAACCGCGACCAAGAATTGTCATGATTTTGCCACAATCATGGCTGAAGAAGATAAAGCCTGCGCAAATCAGATAAATACCTAAAAAAAATTGCCAATGCTACGTCATCAAAGGAGAAGCTTCTCGTTGATGACGTACCTACCCTTGGCAAACATTTTGTTATGGCCACTATCACCGTGCTTGGCAAAATAGTTGGTGATGGCGCAAAACAGGATTTTAAAACAGACTACTTTTAAATGTTTCACTGCATATTTTACTGTTAATATCGATTAGTTTTACTGTCAACTCGATATTCGAAATAGTGCGTCACTCAAGGTCATGAGTGAGGAAGTGAATAGACAATGCACGGAGCGATTTCGCAACTCAAGCGCAGACGTCCGAAGTAGGAAGTCTTTGGTTATCACGACAATCGGCCAACTGCGCCGAGATAAAGGTGACACCAGTCCTATTAATCGACACAATATTTTTTCTTCATCTGCACTGAATTGTGAAATCGACGCAAAGAAGATTCTACAATGCATTCATTTATTGAGTTTGTTGATACTTTATGGTATGACGATGTAACTTCTATCTCGTGTCATGCAGATATGCAGATAGATATTTGTTTTGTTTCTGCTATTTCAAGTACATTAAATGCAAAAGTTTATTGTGCAGTAGTTTAATAATTTACTTTCTAATACTGCACGTAATGACATTCTCGAAGACCAGCTTTTTCAAGGTGGTTACTTCGAAGATCAAGTTTCGTAGGGGCATAACTGCAATACACAGTTTTATGTCATTCTAAAGTATATTCACAGTATCGTCAGACCTGACTGTTGTACTTGAGATATAATCTCCAAGTAGAAAATAAAAGAGAACATTTTTTATTAGTTTTTATTTTCAGAAACGTTCTTTTGATCCTTTGGCATCGTGTGTCTATGGAAACTATATTTTTAAAATAATTGATAAGTAAAGATAATTCAGTAATCATAAGATTACCATTGGTAAAGGGGTCTCAGTAGTTACTATAGAGATTTTTTTGTGAATTTCGTTACGTATTTATAGATTTATTTTTGTGTTCTCAAGTTTTCGTTCCAGAATTCAAAATGCCTTAGAATTAAAAGAAGATAGCACTTCCTTACGATAAGATCTATTATTTGCTGATGTAATTTTAACTATTTTTATTGCCATTTTACGGCAAACATCGCACAATATACCCAGAAATGTGAATTATCAATTAAGTATTCCTTAAGACTGATAGCGAGTAATCGTCCGATAAAATATGATTATTAGTTATAATTGAAGAATCGATAAGACGAGATTATTGAACGTAGTGTAATGATAACAATGATAATATTTTTGTTTTGATATCAGGTTTCCACGTTCAATATTTTATTAGAATGTATTATAGAGTTCATTTAAATTTCTTTGAATTTCAAGACAATTGTAATATGAAGCCTGTGGATCGAGTGAAGCCTTCGGTATCAATGAAAAACAAAAACTATCAGGTTTACTATATTTACGTTTATTAGAAAATAAAGCAGATAACACATTAAGCAGACTAGCTGCAGCAGCCAGGCCGGTAGTCAATCCAATTAAGCAAGCCCGTCTTTAAAATAACGTGACATAGCTTTACTTTGGTCTTTATAAAAATCAAGCAGATACCACACTATACTTCCCAGCAAATGCTTAAAGAAATAGAAAACATTCTGTAAACAATGAAAATCAATAGAAAAAATGTCCTGATAACAACCCAAAGCAAATACATTTAGATAAACGGCCGCATACAGCCATTGTGTAATTTGGCTTAAACGTACCCCCCGTGGGAGACGGCACAAACGTTTCCAGTTTAAAAACTATTTTCCTTTAACTTATAGACAAGGATTATCAAGCAGGTTCAATTTAAAAAAAAGTGTATTTATTTCATGTTGTAGTGTAGGATAATTCGGTAAAAAAATATTCTATTTTAACGATTAATGTGCGTATTGAATATATAGGTAGTTTTAGCAACAGGGTGTAAGGCCTGTTATAACAAATCACTTATTCGAGAGCTCCTTATTTAGCCTTTTGATTTGATTAGCCATCGTCGTACTAGGGTTTAAAATACATGAAAAGATAAAAACGACGTTACATTTTGACAGCTATACTTCTCATTCTTTTCATAAGTGCCCTGATGAGAGCGGTTTATTAATACGATATCCTATGTCAGTAAGTGCATTAGAATTTATCACAAATTCAGTCTTAATAGTTGTACTGAATTATAAAATATTCAGTTAGACTATGATTCTGTTAATGAGCTATAAAATCAACATTAAATATTGCAAATTACCGTATAAACTTTATTGCTTTTAGATTTAATTCAATTTTTATGTTTCCAAAATTAAATCAAAACTGAATGCATATCCAACAGAATTATATTAAAATACTATTTGAATTAAACGTAGATAAAGTTTTGAGAACAATAAATCCAATAGAAAAAGACAAGAATTAAATATTTTTGTTTAAACTTCGCAAGTTAAAGACACCTCAGGGATCCAGTTACTTACCTAATAAAACAACAAAAGAAAACAAAGTTGATTTCCTTTGAGACAAATTTCCGAACATTACCCCCGGGCATCAGTCGGAAAAACACAAAAGGCAAGTTGTGGACGCAAATCAAAACAGCGAGCAAGTCATCGGGACCTAACAGTTAGAAGTCACGGCATACAGTAATATACACGTGAAATTCATAACCACGGTCGACATGAATCACTTGACATTGAAAATGCCGAAAGCCCTAAACACCCAAATTTTAGGGTGGTTATTCTCGCTCCCATCGATCCCCGTGGAAATGGGTCGGCCTCCCTTCGCCTGTGACCTTGGGTGGCGGAGATGGTCGAGCGTTTCCGAAAACGGCCGAAGCGTTCATTCATTCCGAGTCCGACGCCCACGTAAGTGCCGGCTGGGGCGGATTTTGAGTTACCACGGTGGAAACCTTCTGCTTCCACTTTTAATGATGTGTACTTAATGTTGCACGGTTTTTGAATGTTCGAGATAGGCGTGCAAAAAGAAAAGATTTTTTCTCTGTTTCGAATTTTGTTGGCTTAGGGACGATATATTTGCTTGAATATTACGTGATAATCTCGTCTTTGGGTTGATTGAAGCTGAATTTAGTTTTCATCTTCGCAGCAATAATTAAATTAAATTGAAGTCTCTAGAAAACTACAAAATAGAGAGAAAAGAGCCGGATGTAGGAAATGAAGATAGACAACTCCAAAATCGAATAGGTTTTTGATATACAATTTGTAACATAGATGGGCGTAAAATGAACTAGGTGTCGATACATTTTTCGAAGTTAACTTTCATGAAGCCTCTAGGGTAGTTTCGTTTTGCCATCTTTATACGGAAAAAATATTTTGATATTGTCTTAAAATTCTTTAGATATTTCTGCCTTTCTCTTTGATCAATAAACAAAATAATCAAGTCTATCATCACGGTCAATGGTGTTTAAGTTTTTGCTTTATATGGACAAATAAAAGGGATAGCTGATTGCCTTGTAATGTTTACAATTCCCAAAAAAAATCTTGACATAATTAATGTTAAGGGCCATGAAGAAAATGATTACAAAAAAACTAGTAGAATAACCAACGCTGCTCCTTTTACACGGATTAATGATGAAGAAATTACTGCTGCAAGGTATGAGATTAGAGATTCATCCGATGACGCCGTAGGATTGAAGAACTCATTAAATGGTGACTTAATAACATAACACGGTAGCCTTAGTCAAGGTCTTTCTGGAGTTACATGATATTATTGTACACCTACATAAGCTAATGACGGTAATAGATTCCAAGTAAGGACGTACCTGTCACTTTAACGAATACTAAATTATTGGTTAGATTTGCGATCAGAATAAATGTTCCTATCCTTTTTGCTCAGGATCAACGTGGTCTTTCCAAACTTAGGTCAGCGAAGTCCGATCAGTGAAGTAATTTTTTTAGAAATGTCATATTGTACAATTTACTCTTTACTTTTCAGATCAGATTTGAGAGGATATATGAGTACTATTTGTTTGAAAAGTGAACTTGTTTGCTTGGAAAACACTTCAGAACTCATACGTGGTGAGTGCACTTCAATATTCACAGTCACAATTCGTATTGCTATCTGTGTTTTGATCTTTTTAATTCGTTACTTTTCAAATAAGTCAGATCTAATGATTTATAAAAAAAATGACTTTCAAAATCATAAATTTTTCGAGATGAGAGACATAATGAAACCCGTTTTGAATCATATTTCAATTCCAATCTTGATTTCAAAAATAATCGATTTGATGAAAATGTTTTCAATTCTTCTGATGACGTGACAATAAGGTAAGTAAGTATAGACATCTTCCGATGCATCAAGGGTACTTCGTGTAGATGCTTGGTAAACAGCTCGGAAAACCACGGAAGATGTATTGAAGCAACCTGCGAAAGACAATGCAGGGTCGTCTTATCATGTTATATCAATATTTGCATGACCTTAGGAAAATTTATCACTTTAATACATCATTAACTATTAGATGACATTATTTACGTCGATATTACATAATTATATACATCTCAAGGTTCAACTGGTGGAATTTTTAAGAATAAAACCGGTCTTCTGTCTTCCGTAGTAAATAAAATTTTGTAGTGGTTTTGTGAGGTCTTTTTGTAATATGAATATTTATTGGAGCTAATGTTGTCAGGTAGTCGCTGAATATTAGTCTCCAAAAACGAAAGTCAGTTGATGAAGTTTTTTTTGCGATAGAATAGATAATTAATTTAATTATAATTGTGTTGATTGCATTTATTTATGTATCTGTGATGCATTTGATTTACATTTCTTGGTTTTAATTCAATGTTACCTACTTATATTTAGAATATATTTTTAGCACATATTTCTAATAATATTATTTATAACATAAACATCTGTGTAAAAATATAATCTGCTAATAAATTATAGCTAGTTGAAAGACGTCATAAACAAACTTTTAAAGACGTAAGCATCTTAAATGTAATTGAATTATTTTATGCATCTGAATTTAAATATTAAAATAGCAATTTGGCAATCAAAAATATTATTAAACTGTGACAATGACGTGTTGACGAGAACAACTTAAATGGTATTGTATGTTATCGAATATCTCTTATTATTTTTATATATCGTCACTGCGCCTGCAAAATCCGCTGTGTTTTTTTTATGTCTTTGATGCTATTTTATAATAGTTCTCAAGCCACGCGCACCTGTAAAATCTGTTTATTAATAATTTATGTGGTTAAGAAGATAGCAAAATAAATTATTAGAAAACGTATTTTACAGTTGCACGTGGCTTGAGAACTATTATAAAATAGCATCAAAGACAGATTTTCAAAAAAAACACAGGTTTATGGTAACATTATGGTAACTTGTAAAATTGAAAGAATTCCATCTACCCGGTGACAAAAGATAAAGCCAAAAGTCGCCGACTGCTGAATTAAAATATTTAATGCATGTTACTAAACATGGAAATGACACAAAAAGTAGCATAAAATGTTATGAATGGTATCATGTTATCAGAGTGAGTATTATTACTGCAGTACCTACCAAATTTTTCACTGATAATATTATTAGCGGATTACGAAAAAATATGGGTGTTATAAGTTTGAAGTCTATGTCTGTCTGTGTGTCTGTCTTTGCCATCGCAGCGCCCAAACGGATGAACCGATTTCAATACGGTTTATTTGCCTATATATTTTCGTTTTAAATATTTCTATTTAAAGATAAAAAAAATACATACAAACATTTAAATAACTTTTTAACAAAAATTAAACCGACTTCAAATTGTCTATCTCCGAAGTTCTTCACCAAATTTAAATGGGACCACTTCGAAAGAATATTCATTCAAACAAAAAAAGAATCATTAAAATCGGTTCACAATTAGCAAAGATATCGGGGAACAAACATACAAAAAAAAATTACATACAGTCGAATTGAGCCTCCTCCTTTTTTGGAAGTCGGTTAAAAAATATGTAGCCCAGCGGTATAGGGAATAGGGTATAATTAGCAGATTACTATTACTCTATTCGAAAAACCATCGGTCCCAGGTGTCATAAGAATACTATGACAGTCATTACGTGTATTTAGAAGCCCGAAAGTCTGACAACCGGTCTTATCTTAGGATATCGGCATTGCCCAGTTCCTGGGTAGCGGAGTTCTGATGGCAGTCGCTCCGTGTAAAGTACTGGTATTCAGCCGCATTTGATTAGACTGGAAGCTGATCTCAAAATAATTGGGAACAGACTAGGAGGAAGACTATTACTATTATTTGAATACAAATAAATTCGTCACAAAAACAATATGGGAGATAACGCACTACACAGTCAGGATGCAACGCAGACAATAGCGTTAGCCAATCCGACGTATCTACGGTCTATCACGAAACACTGGATTGACTGTGGCAGCCTGGCTTCGAAAACCTGACTACCAAGTGTGTATCTACCTTATCCTTAACACACAGAAAACGGTGCATCAAAACTAGAATCCACTCGGCTAACTAGTTTTTATGATCGGTTTTGAAAAGAAAAAAAAACATACAAAATAACCTTGAAGGCAAAAAAACGAATCAATTTATTTGAAACTTAAAACTCGTGTTAATTTGATGATCTGAACGATACACTGGTTGGTATAGAAACAAAACATAGGGACGCAATTTAGCCGTTTATCATGTTTTGTTAAAAATAATGTGAATGGTATTCTTTATCTTAGGCATTTTAAACTTATAGAGATAAGATTATCTTTAGAAATATAATTACGAAAGTAATATAATGATTTATACAAGGTTAGTCGGAAAGGGGTACTAAGCCGAAAGGGTGTTAGAGTACCCATAATAATGGATAACTTTTGTTCTAAAACTTTCCCCAAAAGTGATTAGTTTAAAAAAAATAGCTGTCCAAAGATTGCATAAAAAATACGCTAAATTCTATCTATCCTCAGCTATGATCAGCTGTGCTTACATTGTAGGTCATATTTGAGATCACGGATTAGAAGCTCCATTTTCAGAATTCGTAACTAAAGCAGGAATGAAGATTTTTTGAAAAAACTAAATTAATAATCATTTTGCATGAAAAAAAAGATATTGAATTTTTAAATATTAACACTTTCTTTAAAACAGTCATCAGTGATACATTAAGTGGCCCGCGGCTTAGTACCCCCTTTCCGACTAACCTTGTATATAAATACGATTTTAGAAATACTCGAAGAAGGCACCAACAAAATAATTGAGACCGAGATACGAAAGGCAGAGATACTCCCGCATCTATTCTAATTCTACAACAAATGTTATATGGAAATAGTAATCCATCAATGAAAACTGAAATTCCACATCTGTGATTACGTACAGGAGCAATTAAAAAAATTCTTCGGTAACAGTTAGGCTATTTTTATATTTATCTAACTTCAAAGACCGCGGCCTTTTAGTATTGGCATTTGTGATTATTCAAATCGACAGACACCAATACTCAAGTGGTGTACAACTACTGGATGGATGACGTAATACGATAGCAAAACAGTATTATTTGATATGGAGCCATTAGCCACAGCGTGCGATAACACGCGGCAAGTTCACTAATGAAAACGGGACACAAAGATATTGTCACCGCTTGCGATCGCGAACGAAACGTGTTTTGTGAATAAAATTGTTTTGTTAATGCTTAATGTTGTACTAATTATGAGGTACATCTGACTTTGGTCGTGTTTTCTAATTTTGGAATTACTTATTTTTATCCGCAGATTATTAAATAATGCGTAAAGGATAATTGCATGTTGCTTTGGCTACGAATAACTTTAAACACATTATTTTGCAATTCAAATGCTAGTTTGGGTTATAATTGCAGTTATTAGGTACATATGGATTTAGAATGTAGTTAAAGTCTAAATACTATATTAGGAAGACATGTATTGTGTACTGCAAAATTAAATTTGAAAACGACTGGTTAGAGGTATTTTAGAAATTGCATATAAGTTTAGTTAAAGACATTATATTTAAAAAAAACAAAATTAAAACCGGAGATAAGGTAACCTGTCATTACTTGTCGTCATTATATTGTAACATTTGTAAAAACCTAACATTATAACACAAAAAATTACATGTTACAGTTGAAGAGCTTTCAGCAATAAGTAGATATAATTATGGAAAATATAAAAAAAATACATTTCTTACTAAAATTCTTGCACACGTTTTGTATAACATCGGATTATTTTTGATTTAAGGGTGCTCATTATAATGATAAATAATAAAATACCCTCTCACTTCTGCCGAGCGCCTTTTTTGTATAATTATGGGCTGTGGTAAGGTCAGAGCGAGGTCATTTGAAAGTCCCTTTTCCAGTATTGGATTGTTCATTGATACCGATTACCGAAGTGAATTGGAGCAAAAACTTAAGGATATAAGTTATTGAAGAAAGCGAGATAAAATTAAACACTTAAAAGCTTACAAGAAATATGACTCCATAAAAATATCATCTGAGAGGAATAGACGACCGGGAAGAATAGAGTGGAACCAATTATTATTTCCTTTAATAAAAGATGTTCAGGTTCAAATATGAATAAAGGTTTACACAAGAGAAAAGGAAGCATGCTGATGATGCAAGAGGCAGCGATAATCCAAATCATGAAACAGATTAAAGAAAAACTCCACGTGAACAAAACTGAAAAAAAAAACAAAACGTACGAAAAGTCACGAGGTTATCTAAACGCTCGACCTTTGTCTGCAGTAGATCATGCTACTGACAGCGCAAATTTACCTATTTCGCTCAAACACTTCCGTAAGAACATATTAATGACGATTGAAATAGGTAAAGATGTTGTAGTTTTTAAGATCAAGAATTAAGATTAAAGTGTCAAAGATTAAGATAATTAATAAAAGGGTTATTAGGAGTCTACAAAGATCATCAGAGTCATCATATACAACAATATATACATTGTTCAGACACTTGGTAGTTGCTGAGCCCATTTACTGCACGTGTTTCTTTTACTTTCGTTTTAGAGATCTTAAAATTACATCATTCATTAATAGCTTTCTACTGAAAATATTTTTATAGAACATCAAGCAATAAGCGGAATTCGGAAAGAATATTTATTCTGGCGTGTTTGTGAAAACACGAATGTATCAACTGCTCATCAATTCGAACAAGAAGCTGGGCAAGACAGGAGTCAATTTGGGGTAAATGGAATAATCATTGTAGAAAATCTCTACATTTTAATATTTAGTGCACTAATAATGGTCTTTAATCGCAACTTGTTTTTGTTTCACGTGACTTTGGGTAATATCAAAGCAGTTATGTTATTCAAAACACTGCCACTGTTTGAATTTAGTTTATTGCATTGCTTCATGGCACTTCGTAACCGTTTGTTTTACTTAATTTCTAATGAATAGTGCGGCAAAATTTGGGAAAATACATGAGATAGAGTAAGATAATATTTTTTGTTTCTATACAAAACGTTTTTGTTACTATACGTTTACAAGTAGGATCATTAAATTTTCTATAAATAATCCATGTAAGAATTTGAGTCATATAGTTATTACTTTGATATTTATAGGCGCACTTTCGCTAAAACATCGCATCTCTGAGGTGGGGTGCCGGGGGAAGACGTCGGAAGGTTATCAAACGTGATAAGAGCACATCCATCACTCGCTTCGCGTCTGTCAACGAATGCTCTAGGGTGACGATGTACGTGGAAGATTTTAAGTTTCCATCTACTGCATTTATCAGAGGATGACAGAACATTCTTTGGTAAAAGAAAACAATGGTTTTTAATGTTAGAAAAGAGAGAGATGAAGCTCTGGGTGAAGATGCGAAAAGTCTTATTGATGACTTTATTATGAGTATCTTTATTGATAAGATGTAAATGACCCAGTGTCAGTGTCATCGGGAAAAACAAACATAATTTATCGGTAAGGTAAATTGTTTAGAAGCACAAAATAAAGCGCCAATTATTACAGAAGACATGCTTAAAATAATTCATCTTGAACTGATTTGAATCAATTTACTTTGATTCAAAGTTACTACGGATATTACGAAAACATTTTAATTCAACGCAACATGAACTTCAGATAATTTACATGGAATTTACTGCGAGTTTCGTCTGTCTAATTGAAATATGAGAATCTTTGGGTACACCGACGGTACGCCCACGACGTCCTTTGAAGGAAACTCAAATGAGGACTGGGAAACTAAAATTGTAGCATTCAATATTGAATCGAAAATATTTTAGCGGTATCTAAAGGTCCTTTAATATTGGCTACGATGAAACGATAGACAATTGAGTAATACCTATTATTGTTTTATGAATTAATCGTTTATTGCATTGTCTTAGCTAGAGGCATTGCATTTGAATGTTTTATTTCAATATCAAGAATAACATCAGCTGTTTTTATATGTACATCAAGGGTAATGCACTATCACTCGTAATAGTAACCTTTACGTTAGTTCAAAAATACTCAAAAAGGTACAATATTAAATAAACACTAAGAAAAAATCCGCTTTAGTATTCTACATGAAGTGGACGAGATTGTTCGCATTACGCAACAACTCGTGACTCTTATTACGAGTGTCACAATCAATAAACGTTATATGTCAATTCGAATTCACCAAAGAAAACTAAACCATCCACCTATAAGAATAAAGTTACAAGTAGAGTAACAGCACACGGCGGTATATCATCGCCGGGCGAATACTAACATGCTTTTCCTAGTCTGGACTTAAATTATCATTTTATTACAGCCTTAACGTTTCATTGATCCTTTTGATTAAGTATTACATTGAATGTCATTGTTAGTTTACTCTACGCAAATGAGAGGCTTTGGTGTCTATGCAGCAATAAATCGGTTAATCGGTTCAATACTTGCATTCCGCTGTCATTCTATATTATCTTTTTACGTAAGGTGACATTCAATGAAACAATTATCTTTATCTAATATGCAGGTATCATTTTCAGAAAATCTTGTTCACTATCCAATAGTAACAGGTGATAGCGTTGTGAACATTTACGAATAGACAAAGCTGTTGTTAACATTAGCGATATTTATAATGATAGAAACAAAGAATAAAAGAAATATTTTCTTATTTACTCAGTAGTAGAGGTCGGTAATAAAATGAACAATATTAATGAAGAAAAAACAAAAAAGACAGTTGAACACGCACGCCGAGAACCCACAAGCGGACCGCTGGCGCACACCCGCACATTAGCAAAAAACGTGTTCGTACACACACATACAGAAGCAAAAACTTCGCAGATGTGCTCACACGCATCGTTGTCGAGCAAAAAGCGACCGGCGTGTCTTGATCTTGCGTCGAAGTAGCTTTACCCGTTTGCTTGTAACTCCTCACTTCTCATTCTTTCGTTTTATAAAATATCTATTAGAAGTTGGCCTCCATATAAACACTTTTACATAAATATTTAAAGTGTTACCATGATGAAACTCTGCGAACAAGTTATATTTGAATTTGAAATGACATTTGAGTTATTTGCGGCAATTTGGAGCGTATTCCTTTCCATTTTAAGAGACAATAGCGTAAGATAACGTAGACTTCAGTTTTAATTTGCTCGAAACGATTCGATAACTGTTCAAACTTTTTTAATCCGTCTTCCGATAAAGTCTTCATTCGTGTGAAATGTCTGCGAAGATTATCTTCGTGTCTGCGATCTCCCAGCCAGTAGAAGGGTCTCTTTCTGTTTTATTTTGAATAATTTCACTGACTTTATTCTATTCAGCACCTGTGCAATTAAATCTTTATTATCCCTAAGCCGAGCTGTCGTAGTGGTAACTCGTTTTTAATTACATTTTAAGTACACATCTACTTATACAAAACAACTCTCGAGACACAACTCAACATCGTCGGCCATTATTTGAACGTCAGTACTTGGCGTAATGTTGTCGTCATCATAATAATAAACATGTAGAGCAAGTGATACATAATTATTAATGTTGCTGATAATATTTTAATCGTAAATGCAGTATGGCTGAATAATGTATTTTCCGATAAATTATAATTGTGATCAAGTGTACGAGAAGATAAAAAAAAGTTTTTTTTTGTGAAAAACAATTGTTTTGGCTTTCAACTTATTTAACAAGCAACTGTTCATACAAATAATATTTTATTAACGAAGCAGCAGCACCTTTCCATATTATAAAATATTTTATATTAGTTTTGTTATATTTTTTTAAACTAGAACTATTAAACGAATACCCGCTGTGCCCATTGTTTATATGCAAACACAAATTAAGTGTCTAATACCTGTTTTTATTTCTACGTACATAAGTGAAACCTGTTTGTGGATTTATGTAAAATGTCAAACACGAAGGTCGATAGTGCGAAGAACCGACGATACCGGAGACTTCCGATACATTGTAACATTGATTTTATCAGCAAACTTTGTAAATACAGAACTCTTGAAAGATCTGAAAGTCTGGTGGATCTATTATATTAAAATACTTTCGCAAATTACCAAAATATAATTTAAGGTAAGAGAAATATAAAATATCAGCATCAAACCATTGCTCGATAACAAGACTGTTATGATTGAGCGACGCTTATTAGACTAATAAACAATTACTAATGATGGTAGTAAATAAAATAGAAATCCTGAATTTATTAATAATTGAGTTGCTCGTATTAAAATAATTGTTTAAATTCTTAGAGAAAGTTAACATAAAACTGTAGTGCGTTCAATAGTTGGAGTCTGAGAGTTGTAGGGCAGGTCATGGCTGAATGCGTAAGCACAAACGGATGTGCAAACGATAACATTATCACTATTCCACAAGTCTGTTTGCAGCAGAAAGAGCCAGTTAAGAGAATGCAAATATTTGATCTCTGCTATCTTCTGCAGTATTGAAAACCTAATGCAAAATAACTCTTATTTCAGTGCATTGGTTGCGGTAAATAATGTGTAACATTTGCATTTATTTCAAACTTATTGTTGGCATTCTATGTGTAGCCTTGTCATAAGTCCTACGTTCAATTGTCATGTTTGTCTGGAGTACAGTGTCTGGCCACTACTTCAAGTACCAGGCTAGCAGCGGATCGTGGCGGTGTCACGTTACGCGGTGGCTGTTGACACCAGCGCCTGATTAATATTTATGATACGGCTGAGCATCTCGCATGGCCGGTTCGCTCACTCGATGCGAATTATCTTCGTCCTACTCGCACATACGCAGTTCTTATACGCTAGACAGAACACGCATGTGTAGTACATATGGCAACTGCTCTTTCAACATTCGAATGTGCGTAAGTGCGAATGAGAATCCCAAATCTTCTTAATTTTTGTAAAGTTTCCTTTTTGCTACCAGTTTTTTCGGATTAAACGTGTTTTGACCTTGGTGTAGTTGTACGATGAGGTTTTGGTAAACATTTAAATAAGTTTTGTCTTTAATATTTTATACATATTTACTATCAAATTCATATAAGTTTGCTATTAGAACTTCTCAAACAATAACAAAAGGTGACATTTCGGTTGTTGAGCTTAATCTCCTTAGTGGAGACATAAATCACTTGATCGGTGTCAGTCCCACTGACCATACGAGTGCAAATCGAAAGAATTGAGTATGTGGAACGAGGCGTGGGACCAACGCCTCGAACCTGACCGTATCGAGGTATCTCAACCGGACAGGCTCGACTCGACTGCCATTATAAAAAAATTGCAGCAGCTATAAGGGAAAACCGCGTTGTAGAAATTACAGCCATTTAGAAAAGGGAACACTTGTAGCATGTTGTTTGTTGAGGCAGATAATTAAATACTTTACGATATTTTCTTGTGTACCACGATTTAACTTAAGCAGATTCATGATCATTTGAATTAATCATTGGACTGTTTCATTAGTCACTTAAACAGTCTTGCACGTAGTTAATTGAAACGCATCCAAATTACTAGCTTGATCTCCTTTGCTTTATCAGAATTTCGATGACGGCAATCAATGTCATTTGCTAATTTGTCGTTTCGCTCGTTCAATTTGCATAAGTATTTGTCTTTACAATGTAACATGTACCTATTTAAATTCGTTCATAATGTTTCAGTTGGCAGTACATAAAGATATATTCTCATTGTGTTTCCTGCACGAATCTCTCACATTAACAGAATTATCATTGTGTTTGCGACACCATTATCGTTGTTTGTCTGGACATTTTCCGTGAGCTCGCGCACTTCCAGCGCCGGCCGGCGTTCGCGAGACTCCGCTCCAAGGTCACGTTATCGTGCTATCGCCAGCCCTGAACCAATCCAAGGTTAACAGATGAATATCCACTTTTCGGATTTACGGGTCCGGGTCTAGAGTCTCAATTTTTAAAATCATCGACATCAACACGTCACTAGCACGTCCGTCTTACAGGAACTCGGCAATCTCGACCGTCGCGCGCCGAGTCTTTATTGTTAATTTGCGAACGCTAGTGGAGCGCGGCCCGGACGCGTACTCTCGCTTTTAAGTAGCAATACCGCAATATAGTCTCAAATCAAATTAGCTGCGTGTTTACATTTTATAAATAGAGCGCGTTCACGTGGCGCCGCAGCGAGATAAGCGTCCGACGACTCGCCGACATCACTCACCGTGCGCTGTTAACATCCTCCGCGGGGTGGCACGGGATCCTCCGTCACACTGACACTCGTGCGGGATATAAAGCACTCACAAACGGCGCACTAAGTTGAGCGGCACACGCGAGGACTGCACGGCGCGACACCCACAACTAGAATGCGGGTGAGACGGCTCGTCGCGGGGTGCGGGGGGAGGCCGGCAGCGACACACGGCTCATACGAAGGCGCGGCGATGAGGACTGCGGCCGAGCAAGAGCGCGTTCCCCCCCATTGGTCGGAAACGAGGTGACGTCACGCAAGGTGGCCAATCACCGCTCTGTCTTTAGTTCCTGTTGCCTGCCGGTAGAGGCGCTGCTATCGAGGAAGTCGCCCGCCCTACAGAGCTTTCTTCAGCTAGGGCGTGTGCTTTTGCGGGCGGCCAGCACGGAAAGAAATCACGGCACCATGAATTATGTATTATTGTAATTTATTTGGTATCCTCAACTGATCAGAATAATAATTATTATTTATGTTCACAACCTTTACGTTTATAATAATGTTTCAGGACTTGAAACGATTATTCAGATTAGATCTTTATGATATTGGGTTTACGCCAAAAAAGGATAATAATTATACATAATAATACGCGTTAAATAAACAAGAAATGATTAGGATTTTGGCTCCGGTAACATGTCGTTTAAATAATAGATCTTCCATTTTTTATCTGAAATGAAGTAGAAAATTTATAGGTTTATTATTTCATTGAACTTGCTTAACGCGTTTACCTTGTTCATGTTTTTGTTTATCGTTCAAATTAACAAGTTTAGTTAGACAAATGAAACTTTCAGTTTCGCTTAACAAGGGAAATATTTATATTTGCAAAACGTCGAAAACATAAAACTAATAAACAATTTGTTGTTTAAGAAACTAAACTTTGTAAATACAAGTTCGCTTACTTAATGTTGAATGAATATGGTTTGTACCAATTTTTGAATGGAGAAAATTTAATGAAAATGATAAGCTAAGTCATTTTCAGTAACTCTACAAACTAATTACTTAGTATGTATCGTATATTTGTTGACACAGGAAGTGTTGAAAATTTTAGAGTAGTTTTGATCTATATCAATGATTATTTGAACAAGTGACTTGACTAAACACAATTACCTATGTGTTGATATAACAAAAAAATATAATGCAGTTTATTGGCTAATCATTGATAGCCTAACGGTTGAACACTTGCCTTCCATGCAGAAGGGTCTGAGTTCGATCCCGGCCCGCATCTCTGACTTTTCAAATTCATATGTGGATCAGAATTTGATTATCACTTGCGTTAACGGTAAAGAAAAAATATCGTGAGGAAACCTGCAGAGCTGAGAGAGCTCCATTAAGTTTTCGATGGTGTGTGTAGTCTGCCAAACCGCACCCGGTGGTGCTGGACCTGGATAGACTAAGGCCTAAACCCTTCTCATTCAGAGAAGAGGCTCGTGCCCAGTAGTGGGACCGTAATGGGCTGATTATGTTATGTTATGTAGTTTATTGGATGATGTAAATTGGGGTGGGATTGGATGTTTTTTTCAAATATTAGGAGCAAGAAAAAAGAAAATGGAAAAGGAAGTCTTACAATCGTCAAAACATCAGTCACCTTTTAAGATATAGGAGCATATAGGGTAATCTATTTTTAATAGAGACTGGTCGACATTCAGGGACTTAGTAAAATAGAAACATCTTAAAGTTGAATTTAGAAAGTAACTATACGACGCTGTTTTGATACTGATAAGTTAAACGGTTTTATCTCGCAGTACCCCTGCAGCATCAGGATTTGAAGATTTAAGTTTGACATTATTATAATGCTGTAATATCATAAGAATTGAATTTGTGTGTGAAGTTTCAGGAGAATCGGTTAAACAGAAGTAGTTGAAAAACCTGTCGCAAGATTTGAAACAAATATACGAAGTGAAGCTAATTATAATCAATTAAAGACCTACGCTTCCGGAAATCAAATATTACTTAATATGAAAAAAGAGAATACAATAAAATGAAGATATTGTAGCTATATTTAAACTGTTTACATTATCCTTAATTCTGAACGAAGTCCCATCTGCTATTGCTAATTCTTGTCAATCTTCTATCCAATTTTCGAATACGGTATTATTTTCCAATCTGGCGACTTTGTGTTATATTGAAGAAAACAGAACGGTTTAGCTTCAGAAAATTGCAAGAATTCACAACACACTGGAAAATATTCTACTATACCTCGATAAAGAGTCTAAGTTGCTTTATCCCTGAAGTGCAAGAGTGAACGGCTTTTGGTTGATGATGGTGATCTGCTTCTTCTCTCATGTCAGCACGAGCTACATGAGAATAGCTCATGCTGTGATGAAAATATTAGACAGTCAGCAAGGTTGGTCGCTACCAACTGACTGGACTGATTGCCCAGGGTGACTCGGATGTATTTAAGTATTGTCACTCGTGGAAACTCTTTTAATTCACCCTATTGATGACGATGAAAGTGTAATAGAATTAGGTACTGCAAATCTAAAACGAGTAGTGTAGTAGTGAGACATGGGCTTCCTAAGCTTAAGTAGAAATTGTTATTAATTTAAAGTTGGTAGATCTACCTCCTTGCTTCGGAGAGCACGTTAAACCGTCGGTCCCGGGTGTCATACGAATATCTATGACAGTCGTTACGGGTAGTCAGAAGCCCGGAAGTCTGACAAACGGTTTAAGCTTAGGATATCGGCATTGCGGAGGTCTGATGGCAGTCGCTCCGTGTAAAATACTGGTATTCAGCCGCATCTGGTTAGACTGGAAGCTGACCCCAAGATAATTGGGAAAAGGCTAAGAGGAAAAGATATACAAAATCTTGTAAACGTTGTTTTCAATCTTTGAAAACGTTTTCAAGACTTGAGAATACTTTAACAGATTTCATGTTTGTGATGCAATTTAGTAGAAGTCTTGGTCCAGACTGCAACAAGCTGAGTTGATTGATTTAACTTGGGTTACAAAAGTTCGCTTCCATACAATTGGCGTCTCTACATAATCAGCTGTTCAAGAGAGGTTTGCCCTTCAAAATAATGCTGTTACGTATTCCACCCTAATTTTGGGGTAGGGTCGTAGCCCCTTAGGTGCTGTGACAGAAATCGGCAAAAAAACTATTAAAATTAGAATTCTATCGCAAACGATAGGTAGTTTTTTTTAAGTATAGTTTGTTCAAACAATAGGTCCGATTGATATAGAACCTTGACCATTGTAAGTGACGATCAAGGTCAAGGTCAGGTGTTGACAAATATATCATTACTTATAATGTCCACATGTTTGTAAGGTTTAAATAACATACATGAACGAAGTTACAGACGTCACAGTTACTATTTAATTTTACGAACAAGTTCTTGGTTTTCGGTTAATTAATAGGCTCTTCAAACGTGGTTTTCACCGTTGGAACTTGTTGTATGTAATTGTAATTCATTTTTAATGGTACGTTTTTATTTTTGGGCAATTGTTGTTACAATTTTATTTCTTTTCGATGTATACGATAATTTGGAATTGGCATCAAGGTAGTTTCTTCTTTCTAGCGTACTTCCAGTCTGTCGGTAGTGTCAGCTTTTCGATAAAGGCCCATACACTTAACTTTAGAGTAAATGGTTTCATCCATCCAAAATTTCAGTAATGGGCACTTGTTTGTGTAGGAATCTCCATCTTACTCAGTCCAATGATAACTCTTTTACTTCTCTGTATGCTATACCTTATGTCTTTTCCTTCAATTAGTTTGTGTACTTACTTCGTGCTTCTTGGTCTACCTCGCTTCTTCTTTGCTTCTAATTCACCTGCTATGATCTTGTTATAACGCTGTCGTAGTAAGTGATCAATCGTTTTCCCCTTTCATCTGACTATATGTTGAAAAATTTGTCATTTCTTTTCGACTTAGAATCTTTTCATTGGTTACTTTACTGTCCAGGACACTCTTTCCATTTGACACCAGCACCACATTTCAGAATAGTTACACCGAGTAATTATTTCCTTAAAAGAATTGAAATTTTTATCCAAAACATTCTCGATAAGAATTCATCGTACATAACACAAAGTACCCAAACGTCATAAATCTGAGTGTCGGTAAATATTCAGAGTAAAGCAACGCTAAAGCAATTCTGTAGGTACTGCAGAGATCTTTGTCATTAGAGTGCGCTGTAAACAAAACCCTTAGTGGTGCCCGAGGGAACGACAGCTGTCTCCAAGCCTCAGTCCTCGACCATTAAACACCCACGTCGGTTCATAACAACCATAAAAACATCACGCCAAAATCAACCTTAACGATACAGCATCAAAGTTCAATTTTAACAAGTCCAACCCCAAAGTTCTTTAGAATACGTACACATTTTGGCAAAATCTGAAAGTGAGTTTTATGACGTTGAAAATAAAATTGATTTTGAAATGGCTGTGTGTAATTATATTACAGGAAATTGTATCGGAGATTTAAGTAAAAAAAGTGTTAGTGAAATGAATAGGATTTGAGTGTTGATAACTATTTTTTTTAAATTGTCTGTATCTTATTTAGTGACAATTGAAGTTATAACTTTAATAAAGGTTTTCAAACTTTCAGCCAGCAAACAGTGCCTTTAGTAAAGAAAAAGTTCTTTAAGAACTCCGTAATAGTATATTTTAATAACTGAATACTAAAAATAGCACTGTTTAATTCTAAATGTTAAAACTGAAACCCCTTATCAACTATTGTAACAAGCTGATTTAAAATTGTGCCAATAGATATTAGAAGACATGATCCTTTTTAGAGCGAAAGGGTTTTCTGTTTTAAAATCAATTTGCCTACATTCATTTATAATTGATATACCTATATAGCTAGTTTATTAGGAAAACAGTGTATTCATTTATCATAAAGCGATCTTATTTGCTTCAGAAGTAAATTATAAATACAAGACGATCTTCATGAAATCTATACCAATTTCCATTTAGATTCTAAATAGGATTACAGAATATTATAATGAGAGTATGATTCTGTTTAAAAACTCTAATTATTATTGAATTAGAGTTTTATTTAAGCATGGATCTGCTTAGAACTTTAATAATTGAATTTGAATTGAAATAGTAATTACACTTACACTCTTTTTGAATCTTCTGTGTTGTTGTCGTGTTATGTTCGTAATGTGT
This sequence comes from Amphipyra berbera, assembly GCA_910594945.2. Classification (NCBI taxonomy): domain Eukaryota; kingdom Metazoa; phylum Arthropoda; class Insecta; order Lepidoptera; family Noctuidae; genus Amphipyra; species Amphipyra berbera. The sequence goes on along the minus strand of OU343122.1, from coordinate 6,151,447 downwards.
CCTTGAAAATATGTGTAAGTAGATGTAACTGTAATTATTATACAAGTGCGAAATTACCAAAACATCACCTCACCAATGAGGTATAAGACTTAATTGGAGCAGGAAAATGTAGAGAGAACTCAAGAAAAACAAATCTTATAGTTAAAATAAATTATTGACATGATTATCATCTCCTCGTTACCGTAAGGTTGACTGGAAAAGAATGCCTACGGTTGTCAGATAACTTTTATCTGAGGAATAAATTTGACGATTTAACAGCTTTTGCATAGGAAATAATATCAAACTGCCATATTTATTATACTTTAGACAAAAGTTACCTGACGATTGGAAAATCGACCCTAAGTTCGCCTATAGATGGCTTTTGCAAAAATTTTAAAGAAAACCGGCCAAGTGCGAGTCGGACTCGCGCACGAAGTGTTCCGTACCATTATCTATAAAAACGAGTAAAAAAGATCATGTTTGTTGTATGGGAGCCCCCTTAAATATTTCTTTTATTCTGTTTTTTAGTATCTGTTGTTATAGCGGCAACATAAATATATCATCTGCGAAAATTTCAACTGTCTAACTATCACGGTTCATGAGATACAGCCTGGTGACAGACGGATAGACAGTGGAGTCTTAGTAATAGTGTCCTGTTCTAACATTTGGGCACGGAACCCTAAAAACCAAACAGAAAATTGATTGTAATAACATTTTAATAATACACAAAGGTAAGTATTGAAACAATTGAAATACCAAGAAGTGTAAACAAACCGTAGAAGTATACATTAAAAGTAATCTATGGGAAAGAGCCATGTGGCCGTCGAGAGTGTGAAATTATCTAAATTAACTTAAATTACAACCGTAGCTACGACAATGGCCGTCTTTGTTTTCAATAGTTATTGTAAAGGAATATCGTTTGTTGACTATTGTTATGATTCGAACCTAATTGGGCTAGATCGATTGTTTTTTGCGGTTGAGGAAAATGGAGTGGATAATAGATTGATATGTGTGAATGTTATTAATAAAAGGATCAATGTCATGAATTGGTCTGATGGCAGTCGCTCCTTGTAAAATACTGGTAAGTACTGGTAGGTATTCAGCCGTATCTGGTTAGACGGAAGCTGTCGGATAGTTAAGAAAAGGAGAGGCAGAACTACCTCATGATTATGTAGAATAGAAACAAATAGTTTAATTTTCTTTGATAATTTGGGGAGAATAAGGGGCTCGTGGCTAATTACCAACCGCGCGGATCATACGATTTGCGAGGTTAAGCTGCGCTTGCCGCGGTCAGTCCGTGGATGGGTGACCGTTTGTTACATATCGAAACCCCTCCGTGCCTTGGAGAGCACGTTAAACAGTCGGTCCCGGATGTCATACGAATACTTATGACAGTCGTTACGGGTAGTCAGAAGCCCGAAAGTCTGACAAACGGTCTAACCTTAGAATATCGGCATTGCCCAGTTACTGGGTTGCGGAGGTCTGATGGCAGTCGCTCCGTGTAAAATACTGGTATTCAGCCGCGTCTAAATAGACTGGAAGCTGACCCCAATATAGTTGGGAAAAAGCTAGACAGAACGAACGATTTGGGAAGAATAACTTAGATTATGATTATGGAATAATTTACGAGAGCCAGACTTTTTCTAATCAGCCCATTGCAGACCAGAGCCACAGTTCAGTGCCATAAATTGTTTGAAGTGGGGTCCTACTGCTTAACTTGCTGCTCCTATTGCTTAACTTTGTCCATAGAAACTATTAAATAACATCACGCCTTGTATTCTCCAAAGGATTCGGCAGAGGTGTTTTTAGTACACCCTCGTTTTGCCAGTTATGTTTAAGTCCCATGTTATAGGGGGCGAGCCTATTGCCATTAACCGGGCACAAATTCAGATCCCGAGCTGCTACTGAAACATTCTTAATGGAAAAACACAATAACACTTTGCCCGACCTGGAGATCGGACCCAGGATCCCATGCTCAGCAGTCACGCTTGCGACCATTAGACCAACAAGGCAGTTACTAGAAACTAGGAAGAGAGCCGAAAGCATGTTTAGTTTTTAAACCGTTTTCATTAGTATCACTTCGTATATTTGTTTGTTTGATTCAAAACTTGCAACAGATATTTCAACTACTTCTGCTTAATCGTTTCTCCTGAAACTTCGCACGCAAATTCAATTCCCATGACAATACAACATTATAATGACTTCAACCTTCAATCTTCAAATCCTGATGCTGGAGAGGTACTTCTTTTAAAGGTTTTTTTTTTCGTGCGGTTAGTGATTAACCTGGTGTCAGAGTTTATGCCGCCCATGGGCCTCTGACTTGGCTTCACATGCCGTCGAGAAATATCTCTCAGGCATGCCGGTTTCCTCACGATGTTTTCCTTCACCGTTTTTAAGCAAGTGATAATTATACAATACACACATGAATCCGAAAAGTCAGAGGTGCGTGCCTTGGTAACCCAAGGCACGCACCTCTGACTTTTAGTATATCTATCTATCTATCTATCTAACGATAGATAGATAGATAGATATACTTTATTGCACACTAAAAGAAATAAAACAAGGAATACACATAATTAACAGTACAAATGGCGGTCTTATCGCTTAAAGCAAGTTCTTCCAGTCAACCATTGGATGGAAAGAATTGTTAAGAAAAATATAAAGGGCAGTTTGCAGCGTACAAATATGCAACCTACTAAAAACCGGGAATCAACTAAATAATAGGTATAATCACAATACATATTTTAAATATATATATATATATATATATATACACACACACTCAAATAGGGTACAAACATAATTAATTATATATACAGATAATTTACCTATATAAACCACTATAGAGCAAGATAACGTTCTTTAACCATTCTTTTGAAAGAAACCAACGACTGAGCACGCCTTACAGGTACAGGTAGTGCATTCCACAAGCGTATGGCCTGAACAGTGAAGGAATGGTCAAAAAATCTTGTGGAATGCATAGGCATCTTCAGTTTCAAGTTCTCCGATGATCTCAAGGATTGTGAATATGAATCACGCATGAACTCAAAACGCTCTTTAAGATAAGAAGGGGTAGCGGGGGTTCGAACTACTTTACGGCAAAACAGACATTTACGGCACACAGATATCTGCTAGTAAAATTCTAGAAGAACAGAGGGGGGTACAAAACGTGAACCAATAATTTAATAGCGTTAGAAACCTTAGTAATTCAATACAGCGTCTTCAAGTTATAAAGTTACTTCTAATTGTGTGAGAATTGTCATAAGGTTTGAAACTAACTTTATTAGTGCAAATAGTTTCTTGACAGTAACTGTTAGTCGTTTAACTTTGTCCATTCCATAACTCAAGAAGATAAGTTACAAAGTTGTAAGCTACAAATTTTTGCCAAGGCTACGTCATCAAATCGTCGTCGTTGTCATCTATAATTACCTAATTAGCGCAGGCCTTATCTTCTTGGGTAATGATACTCATGGCCCATCCCATTTTTCTTTATAACAGTTCCCTTATGGTGCTCACACGGAGATTATAAAAAATAATGTAACAATTGTTATTTATTTCTGACAATAGATCCATAAGAACTTAATTAACTCCAAACTCAACGCCAATAACAAAAAACAATAAAAAGCTGATAGAAGAGAGAGTAGTACCTATACAGACGCTGCAATCTAACATAAAATATACATAAAAGGTTAGTCGGAAAGGGGGTATAAACCGCGGGCCACTTAATGTATCACTGATGATTGTTATAAAGAAAGTGTTAAAATTTCTCAAATTCGATGAAAAAAAAACATAAAAACAATTTTTATTTTTCAAAAATTCTTCATCCTTGCTTTAGTTACTAATTCAGAATATGGAGTTTCTAATCCGTGACCCCAAATACCACCTAAAATGTGAACACAGCTGATCATAGCTGAGGATAGATAGAATTTAACATATTTTTTATGAAATCTTTGAAAGGCTTCTTTTAAACTAATGACTTTTGGGGAAAGTTGTACAACAAAAGTTATCCATTATTATGGGTACTTTAACACCCTTTCAGCTTAGTCTCCCTTTCCGACTGACCTTGTATATTATATGTAATAAAAAATCTTTGTAACTACGCGCATGTGTGTTCGTGTGAGCGTGTGTCTCTCTGTGTCTGTATGTGTGTACTCGTTCGTGTCCAGTATAATTTGTAATCATGATAAGAAAATCAAATATAGTTCCTAATTAATGGTAATTCCCCTCTCTATTTAATCATCAGTCGTAATAAGGACATATAATTAACTAACTTCAGGCGTCTCCGAACGTTGGACAATAAATCTGTCAAGAGTTAAACGCTCTGCTCCTCTCGGATTGATACTTAATGTTTTTAAAAAACGTGTTTTTACTGGAATAGGATGAGAAGATACAAACAAAAGCAACGGTAGATACTTATGTTACACCCGGAGAGTTTTATAAAATAACAAATAATACAATCCTTACTTAATATTATAAACGTGAAAGTTTGTATGTATCTATGGATGTTTGTTACTCTTTCAAGCAAAAACGGCTGAATGGATTTGGATGAGATTTGGCACACAGATAGACTATGCCCTGGATTAACACATAGGATACTTTTTATCCGGGTACATCAAGTAGTTCCCCTAGGTTGCGGGTGAAATCGCGTCCTAGGGGAACTACTTGATATATATATTGAATAGTCTAGTATATACTAATATTATAAAGAGGAAAGATTTGTATTTTTGGTGGTAACGAATAAACTTAAAAATTAATGGACCGATTTCAAAAATTCTTTTGCCGTTAGAAAGCTACATTATCACTTTGTAACATAGGCTACGGGCGAAGCCGTGAGGACACAGCTAGTGTTTAATAAAATGAAATGGCGAAATGAGGGTGTTACTAAAACACCTCTGCCTAACCCTTCTGGGAATACAAGGCGTGATGTTATGTTTAATAAAATTATACATAACTAGTCCATTACCGTCCCACTGCTGGGCACGGGCCTCTTCTCAGAATGAGAAGGGTTTAAATAAGTCCTGGTGGTGCGGGTTGGCAGACTACACACACTATCGAGAACTTTATGGAGCCCTCTCAGATGTGCAGGTTTGCTCACGATCTTTTTCCTTCACCTTTAACGCAAGTGATAATCAACTTTTGATCCGTACATGTATTTGAAAAGTCTGAGTTACGGGCCGGGATCGGCTAGACTATCACTGCTCAATAATAAAAATAAAATTATAAATAAGTAAAAATTATAACGCTATTCTGTAATGCTGCTAAGCAGTAGAACATTACGAGTACATTGAGGTTATGTTCTACAACAGTTATTATATATGAAATTTTACATAACATAACATCACGCCTTATATTCCCCGAAGGGTTCGGCAGAGCTGTTTTATTAGTACAACCTCATTTCGCCAGTCATGTTTAAGTCCCATGTAATAGGAGGCGAGCCTATTGCCATTAACCGTGCACAAATCCAGACTCCGGGCTGCTACTGAGAAATTCCTAATGGAAAAACGTAATAACACTTTGCCCGACCTGGGAATCGAACCCAGGACCACATGCTCAGCAGTCACGCTTTCGACCACTAGACCAACATGGCAGTCAATTATGAAATTTTACAAATAAGTAAAATTCGTCATCAGTATCATTCCAAGTCAAGAACCTTTCGTAAAAATACCTACATCATACATAAACTCACGCCTTTTTCCCATGGGGGTAGGCAGAAACTATAGAACACCACATGGTACGACCCTTACACACCCCTTTCGCTTCATCCACATTCATACATCTTGTCATACACGCACGACGATTGAGAGTACTACGTTCCTGTCCTTTGTGAAGAACATCACCAATAACATCGATGTATGTCTTTCTAGGACGTCCTCTACTGGCGTTCCCATTGACATCCGCCTTATAAATTCATACCTACATCACTTTCGATTTTTATTGTGACTAAATGATGATTTAGTAGGTATTAGGACATTTTTCACGTGAGAAAAGACGAGGGCGTAACTAGTATATACAATAAAATAAAATTGAAATTTCTGTTTTAATGCCAAAATAACAGGCTTTTACTAAATGCATATGTAAGAAAAAAAAAATTGTCCGTCTGTCTGTATGCCTGTTTGTTTCAGCTAATCTCAAAAATAGCTGGACCGATTTTGACAGGACTTTCACTGGCAAATAGATTTTGACAGGACTTTCACTGGCAGATAGCTGATGTTATAAGGAGTAACCTAAACTACCTTTATTTTAGAAAAAGAATTAGGTTTCTTCGCAAAAAAACTAAAACCCATCCGGCTTCTACACAGACGAAGTCGCGGGAACAGCTAGTTTTAAATAAAAATGTTGATAGCCCCTTTCGAAGCGAAATTAAGATCATATTAGATCATAATTATTATATTTATCTGAGGAGGCTCTATGTGAGATCAACATACTGTTAGCTTGGTAAGATAAGAATTTCTGCTCGCAAGAATACCACATTCAAGTTCTTAATTTTTTAATTATTGCAAAATTTTATGGTATTTCATCTTTTCACTATTGTAAACTTGGCCCAGAAGTGGGACAGTAATAAATTTTGACAGACATGGCGAAACTATAAATATGTACCCAGGAACTGGGTTGTGGAGGTCTGATGGCAGTCGCTCCGAGTAAAATACTCGTATTCAGCCGCATCTAGTTAGACTGGAAGCTGACCCCAACGTAGTTGGGAAAAAGCTAGGCAGAATATGGCGAAACTATAAGAATTTCTAGTTTTACTACAGAACCCTAAAAATGGTAAGCCTTTCCCTAAGCGCTAGCGCATCATAATGATCTCATTTCCGACATCAACTAACTGCTCTCTTGTAAAAAAAAAACACCGTTGTACCAGAATCTTGTACTTATACCTTATTATATTTAAATAACAACAGCTTAGCTTAGGCGCGTGCTAACGTTCAAGCACCATGGCAATATGCATGCATAGGAATCCATGAGGATTCTATTTTTGAACGGTTCCCCTCGCCGTCGGCGCGAGCGCACTCCTCAGGGAGATTTTTGAGTTTAATGTACTAATAAGTATACTGGAAGTGATATGAAGTTTTTTAAGTAATTTAGAAAGTTGGAGATAGATTTTAATCGGAAATTCGGAATTTGAGCGAATTGATGTTGGTTAGAATTTAGAAATTTCAACAAAAGAGATCAGTAATCTAGAAAAGTCATAAAGGACTGAATAATAGCGTTTCTAAATACTAAACAGTTTATGCATAAAAAGTTTTAGATTATGGTCACATAATTTTTATTTAATCTCGAATGATAATGATCTATCTAAATCATTCTGTTTAGGAGTCATTTAGTGAGTTTTTTGGCCTAGAGACTTTAAAAAAGGTAGCGGTTTAGGCTGTGCGTTGATAGATCAGTCAGCCAGTCAGTTTTTCCTTTTATTTTATACTAGCTGTGTCTTCACGGCTCCACCCGCGAAAGAAGTTTTATTCCAGTAATAAATATAGTCTATGTTACTCAGTGATAATGTAGCTTTCTAACGGCAAAATAATTTTTGAAATCGGTCCAATAGTTTTTAAGTTTATTCGTTACATACAAAATACAAATCTTTCCTCTTTATAATATTAGTATAGACAGATTTTCTATTGAGTATTTTTATCAGTTTGCCCATCTCTACTGGGGATCATCACTCGTTTGAAATTAACGAAAAGAAGTTTTTAGAGATAATTTCAATTTAAGTAACATATAAAAATAATTAAAAAGATGCACGTTATGCAAACGCAAGCCCACATAAAATGCAAAAGGTATTTGAACTCCTAAAATTAACGTACCAGGCGAACTTTCAGAGTAATTGCTAGCCTATATATGGTGGCTTATGACCAGCTTCCGCTATTACAGTTAGCACGTATGTGTACACAAAACGCTAAAACAATCTCCGACGTACATTAAACGAACGGTACGTGACCAGGCCGCCCTCTAGCGGCCGACCAATAAAAACCGTAAACTAATTAGAACAACATCACGGATGGTGAAGGAAATGCAATATTATTGTTATTAAACAAAGTATTGGTTTACGTTTCAATTGTAATTAAAACATTGGGGGATTGGTTAGATTATGAGAATTTACCGGTTGAAGTTAGAGATTTGTAATTTTTCAAGTGTTCTGTTTGGTATTAGTACTTAAACTCTTGGGGCTCTGGCTAACTAATTGGTTAGAGACCCTTCAGGTCTCGCCAATAACTGCCCGGTTACGTAGAAACGGTTCGCAAGACCATCACAAGCAGTAAATTAGAAAAAAAATGGCTTACAAATACGCGCCGCGCTCAGTCCGTGGATGGGTGACCGTTCTAATACACATCGAGTTCTCTCCGTACCTCAGAGAACCCGTTAAACTATCAGTCCATTGGTAATGTTGCAATAAGAATGCTGACTTTCGCTCCATATTCTGAAATTGTGAATTCATGATATTGATAATGACGTACTTTATTGTTATTTTGTAATTTGTATTATAAACCAATATTAACAGTCTTACAAACCATTGCTCAAAATTTTAGTTAAAAAACTCAAAAAAATATCCTATCTCGGAGCTGCACGTCGTTCAATGTGGTACGCATAACGTTTAACCTTTCGCCTGTCTCATTGGAGTCTCCCACAAGGTAACACTGATTATCATGATACATCGTGTAGACTTCACCCATACCATTCAAATTAAGACCTAATTTACATGTGTCTAAGGCTTGTTCTTCAACAACGTTTGGTAGTGATTTAAGACCGTTTGTTTCAGTCTTTTCATGCCCAGACCCACGTGGTGTAACACATGTTCAGGACCATCGCATCCCGAGCCAACCCGGGAGACGCGAGATAATAAAATTTAGGGGAAATTTGTCTTTTCATAAATGGATTTTGAATTCCAACTAGCTGGATGTTTTAGAGAATAATATCAATTTAGTGGTTTATTAAGGCTTGTGCGTCAAACGTAACTTTTGGACCGAAAGGTCAGAGTTTGCTTAATAATTATTTTATGTAACAAGTTTGGGATAAATGTTACATTTTGTACAGAGTGTTAAATTTTATCTAGTAGTGGGCTGTGCGGGGCTCGTGGCTAATTACCAACCTTGCCACGGTTAGTTCGTGGATGGGTGACCGTTCGTTACGTTAAACAGTCGGTCCCGGGTGTCATACGAATACCAATGACAGTCGTTACGGGAAGTCAAAAGTCCGAAAGTCTGACAACTGTTCTAATCTTAGGATATCGGCATTACCCAGTACCTGGGTTGCGGAGGTCTGATGGCAGTCGCTCCGTGTAAAATACTGATATTCAGCTGCGTCTGGTTAGACGGGAAGCTGAGAACATAGTTGGACAAAGTTTAATTTATATCGCGAACCAAACTTGCAGGATTTGTTGAAGGCAACTTAAGTTTGTTAATAGTTAAGCGATACCGTGGAGAATAACAAGTACTTAACAAACATATTTACTTACGTAAACTTAGACGTAGGTAAATCTACTTTTAACAATCTATTCATTGTTTGTTGTTACACGCTTATCAGAATTAAACATATTTTACTTTTAATTGAATAAATTGAGGTGCTTTTGTCTAAATATTTTTATTCTGAGCCCTACCACATATTATTTGCATTTGCTCACTGTATAATGAGTCATCATCGTCTGGATAGCGAAAAAAGTTAATTATTACAAAACAAATTCACTCCAATATGACAAGAGTCAATGAATCAGAAATTCTCATGAATTCTGAGCGGCGCGGGCGCATACACGTGTTGCGCACATTTCGTGGGACCTCCCCGCTACCCCCCGCCCTCGCCCACGTAGCACCCACCCCCTCTAAGGGAACTACTGAAAAAATCCGACAACCAGACAACTTTAGAAAATAATGACTCTTATTTCTATACTCACAAGGTTCGTATTTTAACAATAGAAGTCAGTCCATTAACGGTATCTGAAGGGACATTATTTTTTTCTTGAAATTATTTGAATTAGGTCGTTGACCTCGTTATTTGGCACAAATTTTCGCATAACTTTCTTTGTGGTGACGTCTGTTCAAATTTATGTTTATTACGCCCTTAAAACTCAGACCATGTTACTATGACGTCTTTTATTTCAGGAAACTTAGGTACATCTTAAAATTCAAAATTCCCATTGGTTGCAAGCGACCTAGAACAGTTTACAGTTTTTTTTTTTTATTTGCCCCTCACTTCGATTTCTCCTGTATCGTGGGTGCGTTTACAGACACAAATCTTCACACGCACAAACATCCAGACCCGGAACAACTATCTGTAGGTCATACAAATATTTGTTCCGTGCGGGAATCCAAACCACGACCCGTAGCGCAAAAGCCGATCGCTCAGCCGCTACACCAAACTTGTCGTCGTCTTGTTTAAATCTATGGGCTATGTCCATCTGTCATGGATGTCTTCTGGCTGACATGATGATGACGATGAATGCACTTGATTTGTAAATACAACGTGTTACCTAATTCCCATGAAAAATGTAAATAATCAAGTACCCTTTTATGGTTGTTGTCATTTACCTCTCAGAGGAAATTAGGTAAGAATGTAAACAACTTTCTGGGTAGTCTACTCTTTAGTTTTATGTTTTCAGGGTTACGTATCCATGATGATTATTTTATGTTTTAAACAAATTCTTTTTTTTTGGGATGTACTACGGTTTTCAAATATTGCCCATAGACTCTTTACAAGGCACCTTTTGACCCCCTTTCGGCTTTAGGAGTATTTTTGTAACACGTTGTATAGTATTGCGACATGAAAATTCAAAGTTGCAATCTATTGATATTGCGCACTCACTACATTGTAAAGATATTTATCATCATATTAATATTTAAGCACAGAATAACAATGAGCAATCTTATGAGGTAAATGATTCTAACCAATGGGAAGATATTTTTCCTTTGCTATCATATTTTTCTCATATCCCTGAAACATATCATGAACATTATCTTTCTATCGATAACATTATCAAACAGATATCGAAGAAAAACTAAAAAAACCTTTGCACTTATCTAATCGAGATGATTCTGTTTTGCCTACGTGAAACTTAATAACCAGTATTCATCTCACAGTGGTTAAAGAATCATGTTATTATTATTGTCCGTTTGTTCTGTGTTGGTAGCATTGGCTACAGGCCAAGAGGCGCCAATGGTGACCATAGCACAAGGTACCGTGATGGGCGTTGTAGCATCCGAAGGGAATCATTTCGAGTTCCATGGCATACCATACGCAGACGCGACTTCGGGCAGCCACAGGTTTAAGGTAAATTCATATTTAAGTTAGTAAAGTTGCCAGATTATAATCAAATCCTGTTTCTCTGTATTTTTCTTGAATACTTTAAGTTATTTAATATCATATTTACTCAAATTAAAATGTAAGAATGACATTTCTTTTTTTGCTACTAGGTACCTCTTATACAGGGTATAAAAATAGCCTTCTGTGCCTACATTAAAAAAATGTTGATAATGTTTGTATAGAAGAATGATTTAATGAATAAATGCCGTGGAAATGCGTTCCTTACGAAGTATGTGCGGTGTAACTTTGAATGATAGATTGAGAAACGAAGAGATTAGACAAAGTTGCGGGTTAAAAGATGATGTAGTGACAAAAATTGAAAGGAGTATGCTTAGGTGGTTTGGTCATGTTGAGAGAATGAGTGAACGGCGATTAACAAAAGGAATTTATAAGGCGGATGTTAATGGGAACGCCGGTAGAGGACGTCCTAGAAGGACATACATCGATGTTATTGGTGATGTTCTTCACAATGGTCAGGTGCGTAGTACTCTCAACCGGCGTACGTGTATGACAAGATGTATGAATGTGGATGAAGCGAAAGGGGTATGTAAGAGTTGTAGCATGTGGCGTTCTATAGTTTCTGCCTACCCCCATGGGAAAAAGGCATGAGTTTATGTATGTGTATGTATGTAAGAATGATTAGTAATAACATTTAAACTTACCTTCAATATCTCCGTAACCAGTCGATTCCCAGGCATGGCCCAATACCAAAAGGTCTTCGTAATGATGGAAAGAATACGTGGCTCTCGGCTTCGTTAAGGGTATTTTTACACCCGATATGTATGGAAAAGATTATAATTATGACTGTATCGTGAATATAATGTTACTTTTAAATAACTTTTATAATTATGCATATTAACTTACAGGCACCATTACCCGCCCCATCATTCCAAAATACACTTGTAGCAAACCGAAGAGACATAAAATGTGTTCGAGCTTTAGGTGTCGGATACGAAGGTACCGAGGATTGTTTAGTCGCAAATGTCTTCACACCAACTATAGACAACACCAGACAACTGCCTGTCATGGTCTGGATTAAAGGGAGGGAGTTTGACAAAGTATATGAACACGAGCTGTCTTTCAGAAACTTTGTCGAAAAGGATGTCATTGTAGTTTCTCTGAATTACCGAGAATCTATCCTAGGATTCTTGTGTCTTGGAACCGAAACTGCTCCAGGCAATGCTGGATTAAAGGACATAATTGCAGGATTACGGTGGGTAAAAGAAAATATCGAACAATTTGGAGGAAATCCTAACGATATCACCCTCTTTGGACACGGTAGTGGAGCAGCTGCTGTTGACTTAGTCACTCTGTCCCCTATGGCAGAAGGTTTAGTTCAAAAAGCGATCGCTCAAAGTGGAAATGCGATAGCCCCATGGGCTGTATCTCGAGACAACTTGGAATATGCCGTTATAGTAGCTGAAGCTCTCGGGCACGTAATAACTAACATTCAAGAGCTATCAGATGTCTTTACTAGAACCAGTGTGGCAGCTTTGATGGCGGTTATCAATGAACTTGACTTGACAGATAACTCATTGGCGTTTGCTCCTTGCGTGGAAAGGGAAAACTTGGAAGGCGTGGAACCTTTTCTTATTAAAACTCCTGCTAAAACTATCGCTGATGGTGATTTTCTGCAGATTCCTTTCATAACTGGCTTCGTCGATAACGAAGGCACCATCAGAGCCGAAGAGGCTTTGGAAGATGATTGGTTGGAGCGAATGGAAGACTCGTTTATCGAGTTCATACAACCAGACTTGATATTCACTACCGAAAGTCAACAGACAGAAGTAGCTCAGCAAATAAGAAATTTTTACTTCGGAGAAGATTCAATTGATTTATCAAGCGTTGATGAATACATAGAATATCATGGCGATACGATGATGCTAGTTTCAACTATAAGGGAAGCTAGAGACCGAGCACTCCGTGGTACCTCGACAACGTTTTTATACCAGTTTTCTTATAAAGGATCTCTTGGAGAACCATTTGTAGGACCTTTGACAGTTGATACAGCGGCTCATAGTGAAGAATTGGCGTACATGTTTTACGATACTCCCTCTGAAGACACATCTCCAAGAGACCTTTCTATTGGAGATATTCTTGTAGAGAGGTGGACAAACTTTGCTAAAACTGGGTTAGTATGAATAACATATTTATTAATGATGCTTCATAGGAATATGAAGTTAATTTGTAATATTTATTTTTACAGTGATCCTACAAGCGAAACTTCACTAGTTGATTGGCAACCATTCACAAGTTTAAATGCCAATTACCTCCGTGTGCTTGACAACAGCGAAATAAGTGGTGCTGGTGGTGCCTTAGAAGTAGCATTACAAAATCCTCATCCTAACACCGTAACGTTCTGGGACGAAATTTATGAAACCTATTTTCTCGATGCCGAAAGCAATTGGGAGATAATTGATAGAACCGATGATGACGAGGATAACGGTGAAGATAATGAAGAACCAGAACTAGCACCAACAACACCAGAACCCGAACCAGAAACAACACCAGCACCAGAAGAAGAAGAGGCTGATACTGATTCCGCATCCACCGCTGTCGGATACACTTTCTTAATAGTCACTCTATTTTCGTTGTTGAACAAATTTCATTCGTCGCAGCTATTATCTTAAGAAACTACTCAGTAGACTAAAGTGCTATTGTTGTTGTTTTGTTATGTATCTTCATTTTCTTTGTGTAGGTTTCGTTCAGAAATCTATATCAAAGATTTTTATATTCCTTTCATTGTATCATTGTTTTAATAATAATTTTATGTTTAATTGTATGTTGTAGCATAAGCTTTATAAAATATGATGCAATCTTTCCATAGTGCAGCATTACCAAATTATCATATTTGTAATCTTGGAACAATTATTATACATCAGTTATATGGTGTTCTAAAGTTGAACGTCAACTTGGTAACTATAAAACAATCCGAAATTGAATTTAAGAAAATCGAGTTAATTTATAAACATATTGATTTGTGAATTGTAATAATAAATAATTCCTAGAAATACTGCGTCGTTATTTAGCACGCCTCTTTAAGATAAAAGAATTCGAGATGCTGTTATCAATTTTGTGAATACTTGATTGAGTCAGATAGAATTATCAATAGACTTTATCAATCTGATAGGTCTATATTTTTTCAACAACTTGAATAACATAACACAAATGGGTTTTTCCATAAATTCTAAAGAGCGCATTTAAATAAATAAATATGTATCATGTGAACCGTGTATACATCGGGGACAGTTGTGAGGGAATATGGCGATTATCATCACGCTTGGAAAATGGATTGGTGACCTCAGTCTGTTATCAGCGCATAAGAGCAGATAATGTTGCCCATTATCTTGACAAAATCCTCACACGATAAGGATAGGATTTGGATCATGGGTTTTTATTATTAATCATTTTGAAGAATTATATTCCCTCTCTCGTGTCGACAAGAGTTATACGAAAATAGCTCATGCCGTGATGAAAAGATTTGATAGTCAGCAAGATTCTTAACAAGGTTGATTGCCCAAATTGTCCTGGACGTAAGTAGTTAGTTAAAAAGCAAAAAAGCGCTCACGTCCCTCAAGAACAAAGTACCAGGGCGTTAGAAGTTGCGCGGCGGTGCAACGGTGCAAAGTTCACGGGTCGCGATGCCCGTGTCGACTCCCCAAGGCCAGGTCACGTGCAGTTGCGGCGTGGGCTGCAAATGTCACTTGGACATATTTAGCACCAAATGGACACGGCCAGTTTTCCAAAAAGCAATTTGCAGAAAAGCGATCAAAACATTGAAATTTCGAAACACGTGGATGGAGTTGAAAGTTTTTGTTTTTACTATTGCATTGTTTTACCTGTTTTGCAGCGTGGGGAATACGGGGAATAAAGCGAATTTATTTGGCAAGGAATACCTACTACACCCAGGTATGGTCATGGTCTACGATCTTCTTCTTCTTTTCGTGTGGTTAGTGACTAACCTGGTGTCAGAGTTTATGCCACCCATGGGCCTCTGACTTGGCTTCACATGCCGTCGAGAAATATCTCTAAGGCATGCCGGATTCCTCACGATGTTTTCCTTCACCGTTTTTAAGCACATGAATCTGAAAAGTCAGAGGTGTGTGCCTTGGGTTTGAACTCCAGATCTATGACTTGGCAGTCCGACGGTCACACCACTAGGCTATCACTGCTATAAATGGTCTACGATAGGGTACCTAGTGATATTGATTGTAGGTTTACTTTAGGTTATTTTGAAAGTCCTATTATGAATAGAACCCTAACATAACATCTCGTCTGTATTCCCTAAAGGGTAATGCAATGGTGTATAGTAACACCCTCATTTCACCGTTATGTTTAAGTCCCATGTAAAAGGGGGCGAGCCTATTACCATCAACCGAGCACAAATACAAACTCCGAACTGCTACGATCTACGTAACGACATATCCTTTCGTGCCTCGAAGAGCTGGTTAAACAGTTGGTCCCGGGTGTCTTAAGAATACACATAACTGTCCCGGAAAGTCAGAATTTCTGACCGGTTATTATACTTTCGGGCTTTTGACTCAGAAGCCCGAAAGTCTAACAACCGGTCTAACCTTAAGATATGGACCTTGCCATGTAACTGGGTTGTGGAGGTCTAATGGCAGTCGCTCCGTGTAAAATACTGGTATTCTGCTGTATCTGGTTAGACTGAAAGGTAACCCCAACATAGTTGGTAAAAGGCTAGGGAGAACGAACAGAAAACAAGCAAATTGCATAATATCTACATCAAAATCAAGTTTTTTATAAGAACACTTACACACATTTTTTTATACAGCAGTGATAGCCTAGTGGTGTGACTATCGGACTGCCAAGTCATAGGTCTCGAATTGGAAACCAAGGCACGCACCTCTGACTTTTCAAATTCATGTGCGTATTGTATAATTATCAGTTACGAAAAACGGTGAAAGAAAACATCGTGAGGAAACCGGCATGCCTGAGATATATTTCTCGACGGCATGTGAGGCCAAGTCAGAGGCCCATGGGCGGCATAAAATCTGACACTAGGTTAGTCACCACACGAAAAGAAGAAGATAAGAACAGACTACTTATAAGTTATAACAATCAGAACCAAATATCATAAAGTTATTAATATCATAACGAGCGCTACTTGAACCATGATTGTTTTATTAAAACGCGAGTTAAGTATGTTTATCAGGGCTTGGTGAGTATAACTCAGTGGAAGCTATAAACTGCAGATTTGCAGGCCTCCGGTGGGTCCCCACATCTGCGCCTGCATTATGCGTTGTGTAAACAAACTGTGCAAAAAGATTTGCGAAGTACTTCTGTGGTAGTATTCAACATGTAACGTAATTAACGCACACCCTCAAAATACTCCAATTAGAATATTATGTTATAGTCTTAGTACATACCTATACTGAAATTTTAACACGTATATGCATTGTTATTTACTAAATTAACGTTCTTGAAATAAGGTTTATTTTTCTTTATTTTGTATTGAAGGACGGAATTTGTATTAAATAAATTAATTAAAAATGCACTTTTAAAAGTCTTTGTGTCTTGATTTACGGTCCATTTCAGTTTGTTTTGACTGTACAGGGGTAATGTGACTAATTTTCGTAGTTTTGATTATTTTTGGGATAAAAAATTACCCATATTAAAAATGATAGAAATCGATTCAGTAAACGATTCTGAACAAATTACTTTCAGGATGTGCGTTAATTATGTTTCATATTGTATATTTTACTCGTATGACTTTGTGGGTCTGTACCTCTGTAGGGTAATCCTGAATATAAATATAATATCCGGAAATTGTATACTCAAATGTACTAGCTGTAAGTTTTCTTATTATAATAAAATAAAATATTAATCGGATCTATTGACATTGAAATTATGTTGGCACCATAATTACGTAATGGTGCACATACCAACCCAACAAAGCCAACGAAAGCCAACAAACGCCAACAAAGGCCAACGAACTGGACTCATCCGAAAGTAATCGGACACGTTCTATGCAAAGTTTGGTCAAATTTTACAAATGACGAATCTTTGTTAGATTTCGTTTGCATTCTTGGGCTTGGTGTAGATACTCCATATTTCGCATACACACCTAGCCAACGAACGCCAACGAACGAGGCTCGATACTGGTAAGAACTAAATTAAAATCGTTTCCTTCTATACAAAGTTTGGTAAATTTCAACAAATGAAGAATGTTCGTTGGCCTTCATTGGCTTGGTGTAGACGCTCCATAACACACTCGTAATAGCTTTGATTTTGACAGGTACCTATGTTTTGTGTATTGACAATCGGATTTATCCACAACTGTGGATCACGCAATAATATTGTTGTATTGTCAAAATGAAAGCTATTATGATTGCAAGCGTGTTACACAATTTGGGTGCTGTTCGGACTTTTGAATACAACATTGAGCGATTATTGAATGAATTTAACAAAATTAAATATATAATTAAAATAGTGTTTATTTTTTCATAAATATATTTTATACTTTCCTTATTAACGACCGCGCGGATTATACGATTTGCGAGGTCAAGCAACGCTTGCCGCGGTCAGTCCGTGGATGGGTGACCATTAGTTACAGATCGAGACTCCTCCGTGGCTCGGAGAACATGTTAAACAGTCGGTACGGGTAGTCAGAAGTCCGAAAGTCAAACAACCAGTCTAACGTTAGGATATCGGCATTGCGCAGTAACTGGGTTGCGGAGGTCTAATGGTATTCGCCCCGTGTAAAATACTGATATTCAGTCGCGTCTGGTTAGATTGGAAGCTGACCCCAAGAAAATAGGGAAAATAGCTAGGCAGAACTTTGTACGTTGGCATTTTTGAAATTGGAATTTGATTAATATCAGAACTAATTTCAAGAGTAATCCTACTAGATGTAAGCTAGGTTAGTAGACAACTCGTGTAGTTATCACATTAAAGCTAGTGTTCACCAACATTAGGACTCTATTTAAACAACCATTTACCAAAAAAATCTGATACATTGCTCGAGTAAATAGATGTTTAATCAGAGGATTAATGTTGGTGAATACCAACCTTAGAGCCCGTTCACACAGCGGATCCGTTTTAACGGATCCGTCGGTACTGATTGTGTTGTTCACATCCGTACCAGCGGATCAGTTAAACAAATGGCAGCTGCGTCGCATTTGGCAGACAGGATACGATAATAATAACGTATCCAGTATTTTTTACTAAATTCGGAATACTGTTGTGCATGTGAACTCGCTCATTCAACTACAGGCGCTATCACCAAAATAAAAACGGACCCTGTAAACAGTTTCTGTGTGAACTGTTAGTCCAGGTTACGCACGATTCCTTTCTTTTGTCATGTTTTGGACTCGCATAATAAAACACAGACTAAACAACGGGATCTGGACCGAGAGGAACACAGATAACGCCTTTTAATACACAATACATGCATAAACTCACGCCTTTTTCCTATGGGTGCTAGGCAGAAACTATAGAACGCCACATGCTATGATCCTTACATACTCCTTTCGCTTCATGCACATTCATACATCTTGTCATACACGCACGCCGGTTGAGAGTACTACGCACCTGTCCTTTGTGAAGAACATCATCAATAACATCGATGTATGTCCTTCTAGGGCCTCCTCTACCTTTTAATATAATTAAGTTAACTTCAACTTAGTTCACTTACGATATCCGCTGCCAAAATTATCAGTTATCGGTGAAGAGAAATCGTATCAAGAGATTAGATATGGCACGTAGAAGCAACATAGTAATCAGCTAGATACATCGAATTATCTCATAGGCCAATCTATCTTGCGAGATGATTAGCAGATGGATACATACATACCTATCTATATACAAGGTTAGTCGGAAAGGGGTACTAAGCCGCGGGCCACTTAATGTATCACTGATGATTGTTTTAAAGAAAGTGTTAAAATTTAAAAATTCGATAAAAAGAAAATCCATGAAAAAATATTTTAGTTTTGTTTAAATTCTTCATCCCTGCTTAAGTTATGAATTCAGAAAATGGAGTTTCTAATTCGTGACCGCAAATATGACGTAAAATGTAAACACGTCTGATCATAGCTGAGGATAGATAGAATTTAGCGTATTTTTTATGAAATTTTTGAACAGCTATTTCTCTTGAACTATTGATTTTTGGGGAAAGTTGTAGAACAAAAGTTATCCCTTATTATAGGTACTTTAACACCCTTTCGGCTTAGTACCCTTTTTCCGACTAACCTTGTATAAAATTGATTTGCTGTTCGTTAGTTTCGCTAAAATTAGGGAAAGGCTGGACCGATTTGGCTAATTTTGGTTTTGAAATATTTGTGGAAGTCCAGGGAAAGTTTAAATGGTGAGCAAATATGGAAAATTTTAATATATATAATTCTTCTGTACGTGTGTTTGTCACCTAACTTCTCCTAAACGGCTGGACCGACTTGGATGAAATTTTGTGTGTACATTTCAATGGGTTTGTAGATGGTTTGAAACACAATTAGACTCGGTTGGCGCTGCTCTCCGTACGCTTTTTCGGGCAGGACGACGTCTGTCGGGTCCGCTAGTATTTGATATATATGTACCTGTGGCATGCATTGGTTTTCGGACTAGGTAGGCAGGCACTAGCGTTGTCGCCTTTCAATTGTACGCTTAAGTTCATTTCAATACGATTCTGACGAAAATAAATCACACCCATACACGCTTATTTTATTTATAGTAATAGTTAAAGATGGAGTAGTTAATTAAATCTTATTTATTTATTTATACTTCTATGCACTATGGTGGTACATAAGGCGGACTTAATGCCATAAGGCATTCTCTACCGGTCAACCTTAAGGTTAAAAAGAAAAGCATCAAAATAGGTACAGGAAAAAGATGAGTTAACAATTTTGGACTGAATATACTAGGAATTCAAAAGATAAATATAAATTACATAAAATACATATATACACATAATAAGATATATAGATATTACAATATATATATCAATTACAAAATGTTATGCAAATCTTAATGCAATTATGACAAAGACTAAATTAGATGATTAGGAGTGCAGCGATTTCAAGTAGTGTTCCCTAACTTTGCGCTTGAACGAGAATTTACTAGTAGCTTTTTTAATATCAATCTTATGAGGTAGGCACTGCTTAATTGCCTATATGCAATGCACGTATATGCAATATGTACCTAGTACAAGACATAAAAGAGTTACTTCTAATCCTAAAATAGGAATTCCTAAAAAGTATTAAAATATTTATTTCTTTGCTTTTATAATAAAGTCAAAGTTTTTTATTTCAAATAGACCAGATTTCAGGCACTTTTAAAACGTCAAAACTAGGTGCACGGTTCCAAAAGGTAGGTTCTATGGAGAAGAGCCGGCAAGAAACTCCATGAATACTCTTTTCAAAATAGTAATATAGGACAATTCCATTACAGTAGTGTGAGAAATAGAATGAGAATAATGCAGGTTAATGTAACAAATAAACTCACTTAGGAGTAACAAATAGAAAAATATGCCTTCTAGGATTGCCATAGCAGTTAAGGGCTGACCAGTCCCGACAGACGGCACCCGTTCACGAGCATGACGTGCACATCCGCATCGGTCAGCTCAACCATATTGTAGGGAACCCAACGACCGGATAAACAACGCCACCATCAGCAAGACATTTAAGTGAGCATGACAGACTCATACTACCAGACAATAGGCAGTAATATGATATGATTTAGGTGTATCATCAATAGCTGCATGATGCGCATACTTTACAGCTTGGAATGAAGTAAAGCTATATTATTAAAATAATAATTATAAGACAAAAACCTATTTTGCCAGAGTATTATACAATAAATAATAATTAAAAAACAAATATTTTAGGACAGTCCACTAAGTAACTTCAATATGTTCTGTCTAATCCAACTATGTTGGGGTCATCTTCCAGTTTAACCAGATGCGGCTGAATACCAATATTTTACACGGAAAGACTGCCATCAGACCCTCGCAAAAGGTTAGACTGGTTGTGAGGCTTTCGGGCTTCTGACTTCCCATAATGACTGTCATAGGTATTCGTATGAAACCCGGGACCGACTGTTTAACGTGCTCTCCGAGGCATGCAGGGGTCTCGATGTGTAATGAACGGTCACCCATCCACGGACTGACCGCTGCATGTGCAGCTTAACCTCGCAAATCGTATGATCCGCGCGGTTGGTGAAAACTACTAACTTCAATAATCGAAAAATATTATTTTAAACGCAATAATTAAAAATCGCACTCTATTTAGGTACATAGATGCTTCTAGAAAACGCACACATACTGAACCTCTTCAATTATATTTAAATATAATAATGGCGGATCTGAATCATTACAACAACAGCGCGGTACTCGTCACTCGGTAACCTGAACAAGGTGCGTCGGATGTGGAGCCACATGGCCCGCAAGAGACGGCTGCGGCACGCCCGCACACCGGTAGAAACATATGGAAGAACCCCACCGATATTATGTATATATTATAAAAAACTAGCTGTGTCCTCACGGCCGCCCCCGATCCACCGTGCTCACCCACTGCAGCCGCGGAGCCGGTCGTCCCTTCTGACGCCGCGGAGCCGGTCGTCCCTTCTGACTCCGCGCAGTCACACCGTTGTTAATGCAGCCCTAATCAAGCTGTCGTATCCCTCCCAGTCGTCTCGAATTCAACACCCTAAGAGGTTCGAGTCCCCCCTTGGGGACACCCTTAGAGGTGTTGATGCTATAACAGACATGATGTTACAGTAGTTAGCGTAGTTAGCTAGGTAGTTAGTTTAGATATTGGTTCAGAGACCCTTCTGGTCTCGCCAATAATAGCCCGATTACGTAGAAAAGGTCCGCAAGACCATCACAAGAGTCGTAAAGGAAAAATATAATAATTGTGTCCTCACGGCTCTAGCCTATGTTACTCAGTGATAATGTAGCTTTCTAACGGCAAAAGAATTTTTAAATCAGTCCAGTAGTTTTTAAGTTTATTCTTTACATACAAAAATACAAATCTTTCCTCTTTATAATATTAGTATAGAAGTATAGATAACAATAACACAAGCTTGTAATTTTCACACTGGTCCCTTTACATATAGAGAACGAACGCACAATGAATACCACATTATGTAAGAACTGTGAAATAAAGGTACGCGAGCGGGTCGTGTTGTCGGCGGGCCCATGTGAGTTGTATTCAAGGGATTGCCTAGCATGTCACACCAAACGTGAACGCGGGCCCGTCCTGACACGACCCGCGACCCGCGTTTGTTGTGGCGAACGATTCAAAATGCAGATTTGCTTAGTTCTATATTTCTGTATGCAGGCAACATTATCAGGTAAGGAAATTTCGTCTTTCACATCATTCAAAAAGCTCTTCTCCTATAAGAATCTCGGAGCAACTTTACATTCCTAAAATCTACTTCAAATTGAAAAGAAAATCGCATTCCTCTAAGTACTCGTGTAGAAATAAGTTAGAGAACGACACGTGCTACGATCCTTATATGCCTCGTTGCATCTTTTCATACATACACGCTTATTACAATATAAAACGGTGAACTTTGTAAAAAGCATTCTGAATATTCATTCGCATGTATATTGAAGCAGCCTTATTCTATTACTTCATTATCATTTTTGTGTTAAAAAATAATATTATATAACATAACATCACCTTGTATTCCCCATAATACCCCTCTCTTTTTAATACTTCCTCGTTTCGCCAGTTATGTTGAAGTCTCATGTAATAGGGGGCGCGCCTATTGCCATTAACCGGGCATGAATTCAGACTCCGGGCTGCTACTGAGAATTCCTAATGGAAAAACCCAATAACAAATATTATATTTCTAGTCATATCCACACTAATCTGCCCATGAAACAGTGAGTAACATTAAAAATCGTTGGGGGCACGTGTGGAACGATTTCAGGCGAATGCAAGAGTGCCCCGCACCTAATGGTTTAGTAGGTACTCATAAATATTATTTCATAATACATGCTTCATTTTTCAATCAACTGCCTCATTGGTCTAGTGGAGGCAAGTGCGACTGCTGATCGTGAGGTCAACATCACGCCTATACTCCTCGAAGGGTTGGGCAGAGGTGAATAGGAACACCCTCATTTCGCCGTTATGTTTAAGTCTTAATAGGACGCTAGCCTATTGCCGACAACTGGGCACAAATCCAAACTCCGGAATGCTACTGAGGAATTCCACACGGGAAAACCCAATAAAACTTTGTCCAACCCAGGGATCGAACCCAGAACCTCACGATCAGCAGTCGCGCTTGCCACCACTAGACCAACGAGATAGATTTAAAAAATAAAATACCCGGCCATTTGTGAAGTACGCGCGAAATTGCTGAATTTTTAAAAGCATTGAAACTTCAATATCATGCATGGATTTTAATGAAATAAAAAGTAATTCAATAAGCGAGAATGGATACTTTTAGCGTGTGCATTTTATTGCTATTTAGTAAGCGATTTGCAAGGTTAAGCTGCACTTGCCGCAGTCTGCGGATGGGTGACCATTCGTTACACATCGAGACCTCTCCGTATCTTGGAGAACACCTCAAACTTTCGGTCCCGGGTGTCATACGAATACATAAGACAGTCATTACAGGTTGTCAGAAGCCCGAAAGTCTAACAACCAGTCTAACCTTAGGATCGGCACTATCGGCATTGCCCAGTAACTGGATTGCGGAGGTCTGATGGCAGTCGCTCCGTGTAAAATACTGGTATTCAGCCGTATCTGGTTAGACTGGAAAAAGACCCCAACATAGTAGGGAAAAAGATTGGCAGAACGATTGCTAAGTAAACTATTGATCAGACTCATTAGCTATGCTCTGATCTTGTTTAGTTAGACTCCAAAGTCTCTTAGATATTCGTTTTCGATTAGTTTCACTCGTCGCTTGCACGCTTGCAAGCGACGAGTGAAACTAATCGAAAACGAATATCTAAGAGCCCGTTCACACAGCGGATCCGTTTTAATGGATCCGTCAGTACTGGATGTGTTGTTCACATCTGCACCGACGAATCAGTTAAACAAATGGCAGCTGCGTCGCATCTGACACTTGACAGACAGGATACGGTAAAAATAACGCATTCAGTATTTTTTACTGGATTCGGAATACTGTCATTCATATTTTCATTTATTTTGCGAACACAGGGTAAATTACAGACGTTTTACAGTAAAGATCCAAACAATATCCCGCCAGAAGGCATACAAAATATTATCACACGTGAGTATAATTATCGGTAAATAAAATAAAAAAAATATTGAAAAACATTTAGTTTCAATTTCATAGCAAAACTAGTAAATCAACAAAATAAAATGTCGTGTATGTGAACTCACTCATACTACTACAGGCGCTATCACCAAAATAAAAACGGATTCGTTAAATGGGTCCTGTAAACAGTTTCTGTGAGAACTAGTGTTATCGGCTGCTGGTAATACTGGACAACGGTGACATAGGAGGGTAACCGTCAAGATGAATCAACGTACTCGAAGTTATAAAAACACTGGTCATTCGACGGAGCAGGGGATTCCATGTCGAACAGCTGAAGAAGTCTGACCTTTTTTATCTGATTTCCTTGTCCTCATTTTCTGATCTTGTGTAAATCATTATATTGTGAACTAGCTTCTGTAACTAACCGCTAACCCAATTAAAAGTACTCCCAGTGGTGGAGAGTCTATGTTGGTTTCCTTTATTTTATTTACCATGCTCCCAATCCTGACATATCGATATTAGCTATAACCATAATGACAGATTCACTCCTATAAGATTCTGTTGTATGTCTTTTATACTATCTGTAAGTAGGTACACTATTTGCCAGAGTATAAGGAACTAATCATATTAATTAGCAGCTATTTATTTTTCACACGCTTAAATCAAAATTATTTTGACACGTAAAAAAGCGTCCACGAATTAACCAGACGCAACTAATCACGACTAGTCAGAACGAATTTACATAAAAACTTAATTAGACATAGACAAATTACATGTAAACAAAAAGTCAAATAAAAACTACCAAGGACATCAAAATAATGGGTGATAATATTCTTTTTCTTAATTTTCTTACGAACTGTTAATGATCGCAATGAAAGTTTACGATTTGACACCATAGTTCAATTTTATGGTAGTTATAAAACACTTTTAAAGTTCCTACCGTACAATGTTACACTAACAATATTCACGGATGAGTTTCGAAGTCGTTAATATAACCATAAACGGGTCTATGAACTTTTATTCTAAATATTCGGGAAAGTTTCTTGTATTATGGTTTTATTTCAATAAGATTTCTAAGCTGAAGTTCAAATGTAAAATAATATACAAGGAGCTGAACCTAATATAGTTCCGACAATCTAATCTGATGAAGTCAAATAAACAGATTAAATTCGAATTTTACTAATCATTTACTT
This sequence comes from Amphipyra berbera, assembly GCA_910594945.2. Taxonomy (NCBI): domain Eukaryota; kingdom Metazoa; phylum Arthropoda; class Insecta; order Lepidoptera; family Noctuidae; genus Amphipyra; species Amphipyra berbera. The sequence goes on along the minus strand of OU343122.1, from coordinate 6,125,804 downwards.
TTACCGATCTAGTATTAGGAAATTGCACTTACAGTCAAGGAACTCGGCAGTAAACGAGAATGGGAAAATATGTATGGAATTTGGTCTACGTTCCACAGAAATGATAACTATGTAAATGAGTAGCTGTTTAGTATTTAATCAAATTGCAAATAGTGTAGAAGATGTAAAACCTGGGACATTAAAAAAAAGCAAGTAAAAAAATTGTGGGAAATTATGAAAATGAATGTATAATAATTACGAACTACAATAGTTTACTTTTAGTTTACTTCTTTGGAATGCGCTCCCTCTTGATATCAGGACAGCCACCAGTCGGTATGCTTTTAAGCGAAAATTGCGGAGTTATTTTTCAGAACAAATAGTAAGAGTTGTCTCTTAATCCCCCTTTCTATTCTTTTCATAAGGTATATATTTTATATGTATAGGTATATATTATGTATTTATTTTATATGTATATATATATTATGTAGGTATGTGTTATATGTATAGGATTTTATATAAGTATGTAGAATTTTAATTATTTTGTACTTGTGTACATTTATAGTTTTATTTACGCCTTGAGTTCTCTCTTTTTTTTTTTTTTTAACCTCAAATTTTTCTTATTTTATTCTTGAACAATAATTTGCACCTGCCATGTTATCTCTTCACCACCTTTGGTTGACTGGTAGAGAATGCCTAAGGCATTAAGTCCGCCTTTGTAATTAATTATTTTTTGTTGCATAAAGCTTAAATAAATAAATAAATAGTACTCTTCGGGCGGTTAGACGACCTGACAGACATGGGCAATAATAGTGTTTAAAAACACGTCTTCCTGTTTCGATTTGTAACGAACAGTCACCATCCATGGACTGACTGCGGCAAGCGCAGTTTATTACTCGCAGATTGTAAGATCCGCGCGGTTGTTAATTAGCCATGAACCACTGCTGATATAATGAGGTATTGAAGACCTCTCGAACACCGAATCATCCCGTAAAGAAAAAAAAGAGAAATAAAATTAAACAACCATCGTCGTCGTACAATCAAATTTCTAGGAACAATGTATCATAACAGTACATAATTTCCCCGTAGCATTTCCGAGTTAATATCATCAAACAACAAAAGTTTGAAGGCCTACGGTATGAAATTGTCATAGGAAACCACTTGGGTGTCGATGTTAGAATATTTACATGTAGATTGGATTTACTCTACGTATAGTGTAGCCAGTGTATCTTGGCCTTTCAGAGTAGCGCTGCTTGCCAAGATAAAATGCGATAAAACGTCAAATTCAATACATTTTCATTTCGTTCCTTATTGCGCCGCGTGCCAATTTATACTGGATGATTTATAGCTAAGTTACGAAAGTAATCCCATGATAGTAATAGTACACAATATTTTCGAACTAAAAAAACTAGGTTGCGTAGGTCATACATCGCAATGTTATTGTAGAGTACCTACTTTTTGTGGGCTTGCGAAATGTAAGACCACCTTTAACAGCAATAGGGTATACATGCAGGCACGAGTCATAATGTGCCTGAGTTGTATAAAACCAGATTTGAACTGTAAATATTAAGTATAGTCCGGACTTTAAAATTTTGTATAAAAGATCAACAAACCTTTGATCGTGAAATTGTAATTTATACATTAAAAATCCACAATTTTAAAAAAGCTTATCACATTACTCAGTTATTTTTGGTTTCTAGAATGTTTTAATTTTTATTACAGTTGGGACCCATTAAAAATCTAGACCGGTTCAAATCTTCCCAATAATGGGTCCCGACTGATAAAGTCACTATGTTCCGCATTACAATTTATTATTTATGTGTGTATCGATCATGAAACTAATTCAATGGTGTAATTATTCAATATTACTTAACAGAATTCTAGACTAGTGGACTTGTTTTTTCTTTTCTGTTTTTATTTAAAGTTCAATTTTTAAGATGTCGGCTTTTTAGTTATTTTTATGGATTCTTCAAGCAAAAGTTAATGATGTTTCTCGATCAAATGTTTGTTTACTTTTTATACACAATTGAAATGGCTGGACTATAGCTACTTATAAAATGTTATTTGACGCTTTTATAGCATGTTACTTTATACTTGTAAAAAAACAATTAACTAACAATCATATTCTTCTTAGCGTGTCGAGGGCAATCTAAATTGAGTCGGCCTAGAACTTAACTATGAGTTTAGCGTTATCAGTAGCGTCCATTAGTTTTTGTAACGTGCAGGTATTAAGGCACACCCTAGTGTGTGGCCTGTGGGCGGCGGGTTTGGGGACTCGCCGCCCGACCAGTAACAGGCCCGAGAAGGTGGCGCGCCGTGTTCCGTGCGCGCTTCTCAGGAGGACGTGGGGCAAGGCCCCACAGAGGAGAGGTCCACCATGGGTTGGCAGACCGGGACCTGCCGGGGTTGCGGTGCATGCTTTTGCGAATCCCGCGACCCCGGCCGTACGGTCAGGAGAAGGAACACCGTTGGTATTTAGCCGGTAAGAGTCCGGCAGACCCCCTCGCCTACCCCGGGCGAGGGATATCCATGAGGATTTTCCAACGAGAAAAAAAAAAAAGGTATTAAGGCACGCAGGGCATGATGTCAGGTGTCCCATCGTTTCAGCAACAGCACTACATTTAGATTCCAGACTGGAATCCTCTATGAATCCCCAACTGAGCAGGTGGAGATGCAGGTGCAGGTGGTATTATGATAAAAGCTCTACCCACACATATCAGGGCCGTGTTAGGGCCGGGACCGGGCCAGAGATCACCATCGCATACATTTTGTACCGAAGTAAGAGCTCCGTCGCTTCCGGGCTGGTCACTGAGGTCTTGCTTCGGTCTTTGGCTTGAGGTCTGATATGTGTGGATAGACCTAAAAGGTGTTCATTGCTCACGAACGAATCCTTATCATTAACTACAGGGAAGTCTAAAACTGCTCAGCACATAACCATGACCGGATTTTCTATTTTTATTTATTTCCTATTATTTTTCTATTTATAAATTATTAAGTGGAAATTGACGTCGTGTAAGTGCAATACAAGAACCAAGAATCCCGGTTCTTCAGACTTCCGTTCATAACATCCTACACTGCTATATTTTTCATGGCTCAAGGAATCCGAGACTGGATTCCACGTAATTGTTGATATGAAGAAAATGAGTGGAAAAGGGAAAACTTTGTAAGAAGAATTTCTGGAGTGACGTCAGTATTCGGAATATAATCTTCACCCGTTTTTAGATTTAAATAGAGCTATACTATTTTTAGTACAACATAATTTGATTTCTTCTGCTTAGCCTTTTCCCAAGTATGTTGGGGTCAGCTTCCAGACTAACCAAATGCGGCTGAATACATTTTACAAGGAGCGACTGATATCAGACCTCCGCAACCCAGTAGCAGGGCAATGTCGATATCCTAAGGTTAGACCAGTTGCCTGACTTTCGGGCTTCTGACATTCCGTAACGACTGTCATAGGTATTCTTATGACACCCAGGATCAACCGGCACGGCGGGGTCTCGATGTGTAACGAACGGTCACCCATCCACGGATTGACCGCAGCAAGTGCAGCTTAACTTCGCAGATTGTATGATCCGCATGGTTGGTAATTAGCCACAAGCCCCTTACAACATAATTAGATTATCACTTGCATTAACTGTGAAGGAAAAACATCGATAGAAACTGCATACCACGGAGGGCTCCAAATAGTTCTTGATGGTATGTAGTCCGACAATCCATACCAGGCCAGCGTAGTGGACTAAGGCCCAGTGGCGTAGGTAACTATAGGGTGGCAGGGCTGGTAAAATGCCATTCCGAGAGGCCGCGAGCTCAGAAGTAACCTAACATTTTTAACAAAACTAATTAAAAATTATAAATTTGTAATCCTGTTGAGTAACTACTTCAGTGATTTGTTAAAATTTAATTACAACATGACGATTTTTACTGGGGCCCTATCCGATGTAATTGCCACGGGCCACTGCTAAGGCCTAAATCTTTCTCATTCTGAGAAGAGGCCCGTGACTAGCAGTGGGTCTGTAATGGGCATAATATAGCGCAAGACTACAAACTATTTTCAGACAAACTTCAGTTTTAATTTACGTGCACGCGTGCATATTACTACCACGATTGAATTAAAAAAGGTCATTATGCATATAAATGTCAGTATGTCTGCGTAGGCCACAAGTTAATGTAGTGGTAACTTTATGCAAGCTAATGTTCCTATTATGCAAGCTTCTTGCAACTTGCGTGCACGACACTTGCAAAGGTAACTTAACACTTACACTCGGGAACAATGAATCCGGGTCACTAACACAAACAAAACAATGTTAAAATGTTGAACAATATTTTCCGTGATATTAAAGTTTATGTTGGTGACCCGGATTCATTGCTCCCGAGTGTAGATCGCTTGTGCACTAGCTTCCGATCTGAATTCGAAAAAAAACCGAACAAGCTGTAGTATTATTTATATGAACATTTGTACCGATCCGAATTTCAAAGATTTGCATCAGAGTTTCCTCGGAACGCTTTTTCTCGGATTCGAATCGGACGCATCACGAGCGCTCTTTTTTTTAATTTAAGTACAATTATTATTCAGTTTTTCATGTGTGAAATCAAGTGAGTTGAGGGGATCGTGGATCATAAGATTTGCGAGGTTAAGCTGCGCTTGCCGCAGTCAATCCGTGGATGGGTGACCATTCGTTACACATCGAGAACCCTCCGTGCCTCGGAGAGCGCGTTAAACTGTCGGTCCCTGGTGTCATACGAATACCTAAGACAGTAGTTACGGGTAGTCAGAAGCCTGAAAGACTGACAAACCGGTCTAACCTTAGGATATCCGCATTGCCCAGTAACTAGGTTGCGGTGGTCTGATGGCAGTCTGGAAGCTGACCCCAAACATAGTTGAGAAAAAGATTTAATTGTTGCCCCACACTAAGATTTCTCCTGTATCGTGGATGCGTTTACGGACACAAATCTTCACATGCACAAACAACCAGACCCAGAACAACTATCTATAGGCCATACAAATATTTGTTCCGTGCGGGAATCGAACCCACGACCCGTAGCCCAGAAGCCGATCGCTCAGCCACTGTACCAAACGTGTCGTCAAAGACAAAGTTAGGAGGAAGATGTGGGAAATTAAGTGCGTAGCTGTATCATGTCATGTACATAACTATATACGTACTATTTCAATGTAAATGTACGGGACAATGATGGAATTCTAGTACGTTGTTAGAAACATGTGCTCTATTGCCTTTTGTTTTACTATTGGCATTGTGCCGAAAACCGCAACAATGTGTTCCTGTTGAACATGGAAATTGTATACTATTGGATTGAGTTCAACCATGCAGTCGTATTTTAGACGACTGTAATGTATTTTTCATTCAATAGTTTTCAGGGACTGGTTGCTAAATTATATATTCGTAAGTCATTTGGCTGGTAAAGAATAATCTATACTGATATTATAAAGCTGAAGAGTTTGTTGCCTACTAACATCATGACTACTAGCAACAACAGCGCTGAGGGCGACCCCTAATGGGACTCGGATCTCGGCTTAGGGCGTTGCTGGCGGGAGGACTGGGAGGGAGACAGCTTGATGAGGGCTGAATTAACGGTGTGAGAATAAGCGGGGTGTTAGCGCTCCCGCCTAAAACTATAGCTCAATTTCGCATGCGTGGAACACATTTTCTGGGTATTTGACGCATTATTTTGGGAGAGATGTTCCTGTACATAGTAATGTTTATTATTCTGTAGGTAATATGAGTTAAAGTCGCACTGTTTTTTACTCGGTTTTAATTACCTTCATTTCATAATAATATAGTACCTGGATGACCGAGCTTTACTCGATAATTTTTTTGGTAAATAGACGTTTTCTAAAAATGAAACCTAGCTAGATCGATTTATCGCCCCCGAAACCCCCTGCATACGTTTCATGAAAATCGTTGCAGCCGTTTCCGAGATTCAGATTATATAATATATATTATCCATATAATTACAAGAATTGCTCGTTTAAAGGTATTAGATTTGTTTGTTTGATTTAAATCTTGCAACAGATTTTTCAAATACTTCTGCTTAACCGATTCTCCTGAAACTTCGCATACAAATTCAATTCCTATGACAATGTAACCTTCAATCCTCAAAACCTGATGCTGCAGGGTTACTGCAAGATGAAACCGATTAACAGAAAAGTTTTTTTAAGGAATTATTATCGCGCATTATGAAGGTACGGTCAACAACGAAAGTTGGTTAACACTGTTACTTTTACATAACATCTAAAAGACACAAAATTATTCGATACACTGCTTTTTAGAATTTCATAATTATAATAGTCAAGAGTTTGTGTTTGCTTGCAGTTTGCTTTTCTAATTATACTGAACATGAATGGAGAAAAATTTGCTCACCAACAGGTGAGGTGCATTAAGATTGATAAGCATAATTCATTTTGGGACCCAGTGTATAATATCAGCAAGCACATTGGGTCACCCGCACGACAGCGCAACGAGTATTCCCAAGGAGGGTTGATGTCAGGCAGGCGGCCGGTCATAAAACAATAAGCCAAAACCTCTAACAACATGGATTTACGAAATACATGTTGTGCCGACCTCACCTAGTGTGGGATAAGGGCAGGAAGAAGAAGAAGTCAAGAGTTTGTGATATTTTATTGTTACATTGTGTTCAGATTAAATTTGAGTATTATTGTGTTCAGTTATGATTTAAAAAACTGAAGTGTTAATAGATTTTTGTTGCTGACTGTACATAACTAATTATGTGTTGTTCAAATACATTGTATGTAAATAACTGTGTGAAAAATTCAATTTAAATTGTCTCCATACCAGCCGTTGAAGATAACGTACATTACATTCCAATTAACCGATAAAATCCCTGCCTACTAATAATAAAATTGCAGTGTCATACTTTTCAACTTAGACCACTTTGTCATATCGCATGAACTGTCCAAGTTGTCAACTGTAATAATGCCGAGCCGATGTGTGTTGCCAGTATTTATTTATAAGTCGTACTATCGATCGGTTCGGAGTTCCGTATATCCGTAAATACAAACAAGGGATCCTTGACCGACTGTCAGAAATATCCTACAGTGAAAACGCGAAAGACTAAAATACTAATAGCCGATTTCTATAATTTACGAAGCGTTATTGGTTGAAAATGAAACTTGTATCTTTACCAATAATAAAGCAATAGACCTCATAGCTTTGCATGAAGTAGCTATCACAGGTAAAATTAGCTTACGAGTCCATATCGTCATCGGAAAGCCAATAGTCCATATCGGGATTTCGTATTTTATTCTATTATATTACGAAATCCCAACTAATCGACGCAGAAAAAAAATCCAATCCAACGATTTATAATATACATATAACTCATTTTAGCCAAAATGGCGCTTAAGTAGTATTGGCTTTCCGGAGACGATATGCTCAGTTTGGCAAAATAAAAATCTACCATTAGTAAGCAAAACGATTCGTTTTATAGGAACCAAAGGCTATAATAAAATTATCTTAATCGCTACCCCATCGGCTATTTCGTTCTATTTATATTTTGATTAATGTATAAACATAATTATACTCGTCAGTAAGTTCATTGAAAAGTTGTTGTTTAGAGTGACAATGAGTACAAAAATAATTTCGTTTAATTAAAATCTGGACTGTTAATTCATATTTTGTTTGAGTTTCAGTATGGAGTTTAATTAATAACGCGTGTTATAAAAGCGTGGACGACACGTGTCGACATTTCTCAGAATAATATCGTTGTGTTATTATTTTCGTTAAAATGTTATTTTTATAAAACCTACAGAACCATTGGCATTATATGAAATAAAAGTGTCTCGATGGCTGTAATCAGTGCAATGCTCGTACGATTGAACTTAAAGCAGTTATAGTGAATTGTTGAATACCCGTAGTTTACTACTTATTACTTACAAATACTGAAATTGTCTTTTTTTTTCAAGTGGTTGTTATCGGCAGCTGGTAACACTGGACAATGTTGATATAGGAGGGTAACCGTTAAGATGAATCCACGTACCCGAAGTTATAAAAACAGTGGTCATTCAACGGAGCAGAAGATTCCATGTCGAACAGCCGAAGAAGTCTGACCTTTTATATCTGATTTGCTTGGCCTTATTTTCTGATCTTGTGTAAATGATTATCTATACTAATATTATAAAGAGGAAAGATTTGTATTTTTGTATGTAACGAATAAACATAAAAACTACTGGACCGATTTCAAAAATTCTTTTGCCGTTAGAAAGCTACATTTTCACTGAGCAGCATAGGCTACGGGCGGAGCCGTAAGAACACAGCTAGTATTGTGATATATTCTGAACTAGCTTCTGTAACTAATCACTAACCCAATTAAAAGTTCTTTCAGTGGTGGAGAGTCTATGTTGGTTTAATTTACTTTATTTACCATGCTCCCAATTCTGACATACCGATATTAGCTATAACTGGAATGATAGATTCGCCCCTACAATATTCTGTTTGTATGTATTTTATAATATGGCCATCTCTTTCTTCACATTGGTTAAAACATGGGTATAATAATATAACACCGCTAGGAATTCTCTTTCCGCGATGGTCGCATCTACGTCATGATTTGTGATATTTTCCCACCAATAACAACAGTTTGACAATATAAGCCGAAGCTCATTGGTTCATCAGTTGCTATGACGTAGATGAGATCAGTCACGTGGTTCCGCTGTTACGTAAAGAGACTAGGTACCTTGTATTGTTACACCTTGGTTCAAAGAAGATTATGGATACGCGTATGCGCACACTGAAATCATTATACAAGGTTAGTCGGAAAGGGGGTACTAAGCCGGAAGGGTATTAAAGCACCCATAATAATGGATAACTTTTGTTCTACAACTTTCCCCAAAAGTCATTAGTTTAAGAAAAATAGCTGTTCAAAGATTGCATAAAGAATACGCTAAATTCTATCTATCCTCAGCTACGATCAGATGTGTTTACATATTAGGTCATATTTAGGGTCACGGATTAGAAGCTCCATTTTCTGAATTCGTAACTAAAGCAGGGATTAATTTTTCATGGAAATAAAATTATCGTTTCTTTTTTAATTTTAACATTTTCTTTAAAATAGTCCTTCATTGATACATTAAGTGGCCCGCGGCTTAGTACCCCCTTTCCGACTAACCATGTATAAGGGGTCACTGTTAGTCACATTGAGATTTTCAGATTGACAAACAATTAATTCCATCAAATAAGATGGACCTCAATTATCGAAGAGTACAATATCTGAAACAATATGACAAACCGATAGATAAGTATTTTAAAAAATTTGAAAGCACATAATTGCTTTTTTATTGTATCAAAAAAGGTATGGAAAGAAAATGATAGTTGAAAAAATCAATCTAAAAATTAAGGACAAGTTTTTGAATTACGCATTTTCTGTAATTGTCGCACGAAACAGATATTATACGGAGTAATGTCAAGTTAGTATGAGGTTTTTGAACAATGACGTCATCGTTCAATAGTGCGGTCTGCCTAGTTGACAGATACACGTGTTTCAAGTTTTTGAATGGCGCATTTTCTGTCATTGTTGCATGAAACGGACATTGTATGGAGTAATGTTAAGTTACTATGAAGTTTTTGAACAATGACGTCATCATTAATGAATAATGCGGTCTCTGTCTATTAACAATTTTAAATCGCTTATAACTTGGGCATTTTATTTTTTCATTGTTGCCTATATTTTTTGTAAAAGTTTCGAAACAATTTCTCTATCATCAAAATAAAGTCCAAATCAATAAAACGTAAAACAATAGCAACAGTATAAAATAATTGTACAGAAAAATACTATCGGAGATGCACTGAATTATAGACGGGGAGTCGGCTGCGGCTCCACTCCGACATGCTTTCACAGTAATGAACAGACAAACGGTAGTTCGACAACACTTATGATGTTCGATGCTTCAGACCGCGGCAGAGTAATTGCTACTATATCCGGAACTATCTTAGTTTTATATCAAATCAGTCTAGGTACTATGTCAGTTCTGAGATGAAGTAGGTAAATGCATTTTATGATTGCACATTTTTTGGAGCATAATCTGCTTAGGTGGTTTGGTCATGTTGAGAGAATGAGTGAACGGCGATTAACAAAAGGAATTTATAAGGCGGATGACAATGGAAACGCCGGTAGAGGACGTCCTAGATGGACAAACATCGATGTTATTGGTGATGTTCAGCACCAAGGACAGGTGCGTAGTACTCTTAACCTGCGTGTATGACAAGATGAATAAATGTGGATGAAGCGAAAGGAGTATGTAAGGGTTGTAGCATTCTATAGTTTCTGCTTACCCCCATGGAAAACAGGCGTAAGTTTATGTATGTAATCAGGCCTTTACTGTCGCCACTGCTGGTCACGGGTATTTTCTCTGAATGAGAATGGTGTAAACCTTAGTCCACCACCCTGGCCTGGTGCGGGTTGACGGACTATACACACTATTGAGAACTTTTTTTGGAGCCCTCTCATGTGTGTATGTTTCCTCAAGATGTTTTCCTTCACCGTTAACGCAAGGTATTATCAAATTCTGATCCGTATATGAATTTGAAAAATCTGAGGTGCTAGCCGGGATGGCACTCAGACTCTTTTGCATGGAAGGCAAGCTGTCAACCGCTGGGCTATCAAATCTTTTTTTTGAGAAGCTATGTTTAATAGTGTTTGTATCGATGATACGATGAACGAGACTGTTGCCTCGCAGTTGGATACTAATTTTTCTTTTGGCGAACGGAACGTGTATGTTGTCAATAAATTCAAATGTAGGTTTAGTATTTCCTAGATACTAAAAGTTTTTGTTAGCCCTAAAAAATTTTCTTAATTTCCTATACTTAATTAGTTTCATTATGCTCTTTCCGATCGTGAGGGGGTTCCTCACTCTGGCTCCTTATCCGTAGGTTGGATAACCTCGCTGCTTTTTTTTCTAGTCTTCTGCTTTTAGATGGTATTGCGGACCGTTTCTACGTAACCGGGCAGTTATTGGCGAAACCTGAAGGGTCTCCAGCCAAATCACCCCGCTGCGGGCGGAGCACTGTTTTTATACATGTTTTGCTAAATTATATTTTTATATGTTAATATTTTTTATATACAAGGTTAGTCGGAAAGGGGGTACTAAGCCGCGTGCCACTTAAAGTATCACTGATGACTATTTTAAGGCAAGTGTTAAAATTTCAAAATTCGGTAATTTTTATTTGCCTGCAAAAAGATTTTTATTTTAGTTTTTTCATAAAAAAAACATACCTGCTTTAGTTATGAATTCAGAAAATTAAGTTTCTAATCCGTGACCCCAAATATGATCTAAATTGTAAATACAGCTGATCATAGCTATGGACAGATAGATTTTAGCATATTTTTTACGAAATCTTTGAAAAGCTATTTCTCTTAAACTATCGAGTTTTGGGAAAAGTTGTAGAACAAAAGTTATCCCTTATTATGGGTACTTTAACACCCTTTCGGCTCAGTACCCCCTTTCGGACTTACCTTGTATAAAGACTAAGGCCAAACAATATTATTCCGATATTGTTCTATGGTGATTGAAATGATCATAATAATATGAATGAATAAAATAATTGTATTAATTTATACGGAAAAGACATGTGTTATAAAATAATTCGCGACATGTGCTGAGTTCACATTGAGTTATAGTGATTTTAAATGCGCCGTTTAGTTTTACAAATGTGTTCGATATAATATTATACATATTATAGCCTTAATTCATTTTTTATTTTTTATTATTTGTATTATTATTCTCAAGATATCTTTATTTTACAATGATTTTTTAGATAAGTTTTCATGACATTTAATTATGTCAATTGTTTTATATAGTTTAGCTTCCTTTTAACTTTTGTAAATATGAGAACTTTGTGGACCTGCATATATAAATTTGTAAATTACTGTTATTCGTATAGTTTTTTTTTTATTTGTTAATTTTTGTACTATATTACTCATTGGTCTGTGGTCAGGACTCCATTGTTCTCTCACTATCCTAAATCATTGTACTGTATCCACTGAAATTGTTAAAGATATTATTTTTAAAAGAGTAACCATGGAGTTTCTTGCCGGCTATTCTCTATAGGAAACGACTAATTGGAACCGTGCATTTAAATTCGACTTTTCATAAGCACCTGTATTGATTTATGTGAAATAATAAAAAAATGATTTTGATTAATTTACAATTCATGCTTAATTAAACATAACACAACATTCCAAATTAAATATTTTATCTTTTTCTAAGTAGGGTATTTAGAAAGAGATAGAATTCCAAAGTAAATATTCAAGCCCAAATCTACTTTCAGTAGATGTTCGTAGTGTGCTCTCCATTTTTAACTATTAAATATTATTACTATTATTATTGATGACACGTTTGGTGCAGTGGCTGAGCGATCGGCTTCTGCGCTACGGGTCGTGGGTTCGATTCCCGCACGGAACAAATATTTGTATGGCCTACAGATAGTTGTTCCGGGTCTGGATGTTTGTGCGTGTGAAGATTTCTGTTTGTAAACGCACCCACGATACAGGAGAAATCCTAGTGTGCGAAAACGTTCTTTTAAAAAAAAATAAACATAACATAACATCACGACTGTGTTGCCCGAAGGGTTGGTTAGAGGTCCTCATTTCGCCGTTATGTTTAAGTCCTATGTAACAGGGGCGAGACTACTGCCATCAACCGGGCACAAATCCAAACTCCGGGTTACTACTGAGAAATTCCTAATGAAAAAACCCAATAACACTGCCCGACCTAGGGACTGAACCCAGGACCTCACGATCAGCAGTCGTGCTAGCCACCACTAGACCAACGAGGCAGTTAACTGAAGGTTTTAACTATATGATCGATCTGCCTAGCCTTTTCCCAACTATGTTGGGGTCAGCTTCCAGTCTAACCAGATGCAGCTGAATACCAGTATTTTACGCGGAGCGACTGCCATCAGACCTCCATAACCCAATTACTGGGCAATGCCGATATTCTAAGGTTAGACCGGTTGTCAGACTTTCGGGCTTCTGACTACCCGTAACGACTGTCATAGGTATTCGTATGACACCCGGGACCGACTGTTTAACGTGCTCTCCGAGGCACGGAGGGGTCTCGATGTGTAATGAACGGTCACCCATCCACGGACTGACCGCGGCAAGCGCAGCTTAACCTCACAAATTGTATGATCCGCGCGGTTGGTAATTAGCCACGAGCCCCTCCGACGAGAAGGTTTTAACCATACCTTCATGCAATAATCACAATTTGGCATCATACACTCGCCCTGTAGGTGTCAATGCATAATTTAAATCTACCCATTCCCTCTAGCACATAGAAAATAAACAGAACAGTAAACAAACAGTGTTTAAGTATAATTACTCAGCAACAATCTTGCTAAACGCTCCGATTTAGCTAGTTAGCCGCGCCGTCCACTGAAAGCTTTCGAGCTAAACTATTCAGCTAATAAGAGACGCGGTGCATAGGCGATGAGGGTTTATTATCGCCTGCTTGAAAATTATGGAGACCATTGTTTTTGTTCATTATTTTGTTGGAAATTTTGTTTATAAACGTGTTGGAGTCATTCCGTTGTTTCGTGAAAATATGACTATAAATTTGTAGTTATGTTAGTATATATATACATTAGTATTACATAAGTCAGGCAAATGACTTCACAAACATCAGTGCATTGAGGGCTTTGTATGAGGCTCTTGTGAGGAGTCACCTGGAGTATAATGCGGCCGTTTGGAGCCCGAGTGAAATGAAACACAAACATATGCTCGAACGGATACAGAACAAATTCGTCAGATTTATTTATTTAAAGCTGTATGGGAGATACCCGGGATACCCGTTACTGTATCCTACCTTATTCTGTCTCGGTATGGTGGGCTACTACAAATTAGAAATTAGGCGTGAAGTGGCACTGACAACGTATCTTTTTAAAGTTTTAAGAGGTAGTATACAAAACTCAGGCATACTATCAGAGGGTTTAATTTACCGGATAGGTACGTGGTGTGGCGACGCAAGCCGCAGTTGCTGGTGGTGCCGAATGCGCGCACTAACTTGCTGGGGCGCGCACCGCTGACTCGTGCGCTGCGCACTCTCAACGCGGTGGCGGATGCCATAGATATATTCACCTGTACACTGGGTGAGTTCACAAGGGCCACGTACTGTGTAGCATGTAAGGTAAAATTAAGTATATTTTAAGTTACTTTGTCGCATTAGATTTATTATCTGTAACGGCAAAAGAAACATGTCATGTGATAAATAAATAAATATTGTAAGTACTCTAATAAGCCTCGATCAACATCTGATTAGGCTCTCGTTGGCCGGCTGGGTCAAGTGCCTGATCCAGAAAGCGGTTCTTCTGGACACGGCGCATATTGTTAGGAAGTTCCTTTCTCTAAGGCCCTGACCACTGGTAGTTTGGACCCTGTTCCGGATAAAGGAAATACTCTAATATCGTAGGTACAGTCAGTGACAGTAGCCGAACAATTGAGTTTTCTAAACGGCTTTAATTGGAAAACGAATAAATATAAAATATGATTTTAAGATATAAGTACTCTAAGTTCTATAGGCACTTTTAACATTTGTAACTATATTATACTTTTTTGGAATATTAATTTAGCTAAGATAATTTTGTCTTTATCTACTTGTTTACCAACTTATGTGGTTGTTGGGTCAAATCAGAAGTCACCCCGAAAAGTACATCAGAAACTTACCTGTAATTAGTGAAGATAGTAGATTTACAAATGAGATTTACAAAAATTTCTGTCATCGCCGTAGCAACCGAATATCAATTTGATATTTTATAAAATTTATTTTTCGAGTATTTTTTAAATGTAGATTTATTATTATAAATCACAGTTTATTTCTATTTTAAACGATGTCGAATATGATGACGATGACAATGTGTGTAGTGTCGAGTACGAGAAGTTTCAAGTTTTTACAGAGACGCTCACGATGTTATACATATTAGTTTACGTGTCAGAACCAAAGTCCCTAGCAAAACTGAATGAGCGGGTCGAGGAAGTTCAAGTATACCCCACCAAGAAGAACATAGTCTACTTGGCGGCAATAAGATTGACAAGCATATCATTTTGGGACCCAGTGCATAATATCAGCAAGCACATTGGGTCATCTGCGCGACAGTGCAATGAGTATTCCCAAGGAGGATTGATGCCAGGCAGGCGGCCGGTCATAAAACAATAACCCAAAACCTCTAACAACATGGATTTATGAAATACATGTTGTGCCGACCCCACCTAGTGTGGGATAAGGGCAGGAAGAAGAAGAACCTGCCGGGGTTGCGGTGCATGCTTTTGCGAATCCCGCGACCCCGGCAGAACGGTCAGGTGAAGGAACACCGTTGGTTTTTAGCCGGTAAGTTGGTTGGTTTTTAGAGGATTTCCCTCGCCTTCCCTGGGCGAGGGAAATCCATGAGGATTTTCCAACGAAAAAAAAAAGGGATAAGAAGAAGGTTTAAGATTTACAAGTGCCTGCTGTTACCTGCAATCCTCATATTAAGATGCACCAAATCCATCATCAAAGCAGCCAAGATTAAGTGGGAAATGGACCTCAAAACAGATTTTAATCCGGTCGTCGGTAAGAAGAAGAGTTGTTAATATAAGACGTACACTTAGAGCGATCGAACTGAACAAACGAATCCGTACGAGATTAAAAAAAATAATTTTAACTTTAAATCCGCTGCATCGCCTTTCCGCTGTCGTCGCAATCAGTATGTATGTTAATATGATAACAATAACAACTCAATAGGAGTCCCGTGGGTGCGTCACGTGGCTGGCTATGTGAGGCGACACGTGGCGATTCATTATTTGTCACATTGTCAGCAAATCCTATGGCTTAATAATGACTGTGTTATGGATTTACTGATAATAATACAGGGAGTAAACGAAATCATGTAATTCCTTCAAACCTCGTGATGTACTGCTGACATAGATTAACCCTGAACGGGATAAATTTGAATTCAATAAAAAAAAATACTAGAAGTAAACATGTGTGCTTAACGTGAGGCAGTTTTGCGCCTCGAGCGAAATGCGGGGCTATAATTGCTCGCCTCGCGGTCATTTGACTCGGGGCGCTAAAATGCCTCAAGTTACGAACACACATGTTTACTTCTTGTAATTATTTTTTGTTGTATCCTAAAGTATCTATGTCTGTGTTAGTTTATGTCAGCAGTACGTCAAAAGGTTTGAAGGAATTACATGATTTCGTTTACACCCTGTACGCTTTGACAGTGTTTACGGGTAGTCAGAAGCCTGAAAGTCTGACAACTTTAGGATATCGGCATTGCCCAGTAACTGGGTTGCGGAGGACTGATGGCAGCCGCTCGATAATAACCAAACATAATCTACAAAATTACCCCGAAAAAATATAGCCAAATGATAGTTATGCCTATCTAAATATTATGCCAAAATAAATTATGTCAAAGTATTATTATACCATTAAAAGATATATCTAACTCGTAATGCCAAAGTAGATTAGGAATTTAAAAAAATGCGAATCAAAGGAAATCCCTGTTATCGGTAGCTGGTAACACTGGACAATGTTGATAAAGGAGGGTAATCGTCAAGATGAATCAACGTACCCGAATTTATAAAAACACTGGTCATTCGACGGAGCAGAGGATTCCATGTCGAACGGCTGAAGAAGTCTGACCTTTTATATCTGATTTGCTTGTCCTTATTTTCTGATTTTGTGTAAATTATTATATTGTGAACTAGCTTCTGTAACTAATCACTAACCCAATTAAAAGAACTCTCAGTGGTGGAGAGTCTATATTGGTTTCATTTACTTTATTTACCATGCTCCCAATCTTGACATACCGATATTAGCTATAACTGTAGTGTTAGATTCACCTCTACACGTTTCTGTTGTATATATTTTACATCCCATTATAGTCTGTGATAAATAAACAAAACAAAAATATCAAACCCATTTCCCTCCCCAACGTACTAATTTCCCTTTTCCAGCAGCAATCTAGTAACTTCTCGCTAATTTTCAGTGGACATCCGCTAGTTCGAAAATATCTTGTCCTAGATTCGTATAAGGTCTAGTCTAAAATAGTCTGACTGTTACAATGAATGTCGCTCAATTTTCATTAATATACTCTCCGGTTAGGTTAAGCGGTTTTCTGTGTTCCATCGTCCGAAAATAATCCTCGGCTCGGCTGAATGCAGTTCTGTATATGGTTCAGCAGTCGGGATTGATTAAAAGTGTCGCGGATTTCATTTAAAATGTAACGCTTTTTTATATTGCTTTTACAAAACAGTTTTTTATAAAATTTGTGTCTACTTTGTTGTATTATTTTGATTGGTTATGAGACATAGTAATTAGGTAATGAAGAAAGCGGTACTTCTGGACACGGTGAGTATTGTTAGGAAGTTCCTCTCACTGATGCCCTGACCACCGGTAGCTTGGAGCATGTTCCCGATGCCAGTGGGCTACAATTTTTATATACAAAATTTCCATATGTATATTTAATTAATAAAAAAAAAAGAAAATGCATTCTGAAAGTGAAGTTGTACTTGTGGTAAATAGCTATAACATCTTTTTTGGACAACATAGTACGTGTTTATCATTAAAATCTGTCATAAATCATGATGTGTGCATTTCTTTTCGTCATAGCATTTTTTGTCAGAACATTACCCTACAAATCCAATTAAAAAAGAAAACGATTTCTTTATCACCTATCATTTTCAAGCAATAACAAAAGCACCGGCTTTATACAACAAAATTAATAAATAAAAAAAAACAATGAAGACCGATAAATAAACTAAGTACATTACCTATTCACACGTTACGACATACTACAAAAACCTAAAAAAACACCCGACCTTGTAATATACCATATACCTCTAACCCGTATCCACAAAACAATGAAATAAAAGGCCAATAGGTTTAAGGGTCATTCCTGTCTAAGTGCCTGTGACATTTCAGCGTGTGCATAATTGGGGATGGAACTGACGTGGGCCCCCCCGGGTGGTACGAGGGGGAGCGTCAGCGCCGACGTGTCAAGTCAGGAGCTGAATAATATATGGGGAGTGAACCGGATGGCTTTGCCACTTAGCGGTCCTTGAATAATGGATGCAGCAGCTATGGAGACGAAATTGTTTGCATAGCTCGTAGTATAAAACTTGGTATAAAGAGGTTATGGAAAATTGTGGTGGGCGTCGTTTGTTTTTTAACGGCCGGTTTCTATAACTTACGGGGCGTTATTGGTTAAAATTGTGACTTGTATCTTTACCAATCACTAGCTGTGTCCTCACGGCTCCGCCCGCGTAAGAAGTTTTATTCCAGTAATAAATATAGCCTATGTTACTCAGTGATAATGTAGCTTTCTAACGGCAAAATAATTTTTGAAATCGGTCCAGTAGTTTTCAAGTTTATTAGTTACATACAAAAATACAAAAGTACAAATCTTTCCTCTTTATAATATTAGTTTAGATATAGGTTAAGCAAATACCACCTAGCTTTGTATAGTAGATCCTCCCATAAGTAAATAGCTATAACTGGTAAAATTTGCTTACTAGTCTTTTTATATGCCTAGTATGGCAATAAAAAATGCTACCGTTAGGAAGCAAACCGATTAGTTTTTTTATAAGAACCGAGTCTATGTCAGTCAACTTCCGTATGGGACGGTCTATAAGCTATGGGGTCTTTGCTTTATTATTGGTAAAGATATAAAAAAAATAATTAACTAATAACGCTCTGTAAATTATAGGAATCGGTCATATAATGAGTGTAAATGAATTTGCAGATCAAAAGCAAAATGGATATCAATTATGGTTTAAGACTTTTTATTTCTCAAAAAGAATAGACATATTATTCACTTCTATGAGAACAACATGGACTTATGAAATAGGTACATGTTGTGCCGACCCCACTTAGTGTGGGATAAGGGCAGGAAGAAGAAGAAGAAGAAGATTCACTTCTATGAGAAAACAAAAGAAAGCATAATTAGGTGAACGACGCGACAGTTTCGCCATAGTAAGTAAAAATTAAATAGTCTAACATACAAACATAGCATTTATACCTGCATAACCAAGAGTTGTGACGGGAAAAAAATAGTCAACCTAACGTTTGCATATTCTATAGGCTTCATACTTTCGATTGGTATGGAATTTGTGTATTAACCAAATCAGTGAAATGTTTAAAAAAAAACATTTTCTGGATTGACATTTTTTAGTCAAACCATTTGCAATATATTTATTGACATATTTAATGTGATATAAAATACCTTTCATCCATTAACCAGCTCGGTGAAGGTCGTTCTATACTGGGATCCTATACTAAAATAAAAGAAAACCCACAACCAAGCAAACGGTTAACATCTTAAAATCAGGTAAATTTGTTCAAAATGTGGTGCTTTAATAACCTTTTAAAAGTTAGAAGTGATTTAGATTCTTTAATCGCTTTAGGTAATCGGTTATAGAGTTGAGCTCCAATTAGCAAGTGGTATATGAACGTAAGTAGTATATTTTTAAACATTATATAAAAGACATACAACAGAATATTTTAGGGGTGAATCTATCATTACAGTTATAGCTAATATCGGTGTGTCAGGATTGGGAGCATGGTAATTAAAGTAAATTAAACCAACATAGACTCTCCACCACTGAGAGTACTTTTAATTGGGTTAGTGATTAGTTACAGAAGCTAGTTCACAATATACCACAATATAATAATTTACACAAGATCAGAAAATAAGGACAAGAAAATTAGATATTAAAGGTCAGACTTCTTCGGCTGTTCGACATGGAATCCCACAGGACATAATACTCAAGTGGAATCCTCTGCTTCGTCGAATGACCACTGTTTTTATAGCTGTTCGACATCGAATCCTCTGCTTCGTCGAATGACCACTGTTTTTATAACTTCCGGTACGTTGTTTAATCTTGACGGTTACCCTCCTATGTCAACATTTTCCAGTGTTACCGGCTACCGATAACAAATATTAAAAATTCAAACGTCTCTTTCTGCTAGTTAGGGGTACTTTAAGTTCAGTAAACTAAGTAGGTTTTAAAAGTCTCCAAGAGTGACGATACTTAAGTACGTCTGCCGCACCCTGGGCAGTCAGCCCCGCTACCAACCTTGCTGACTGGCTAATCTTATCACCACGGCATGAGCTGTTCTGATATAGCTCGTGACGACACGAGCCAAGATATAAAGTTCAGGCACAAGTCTATAAATGAAGCGGACAAGCCTGCCTTAAACTGAGGTTTTTCTTATCCATGGTCCCTACGTATACTATCGAAACTACAAAATCTCAGTTTTTATTTTATTTGCTTAAAATGTGTAAAATTATGTTACCTTAAAGGTTATAAAGTAAAAAAGTCAAAATATCATATTATTTCCTGTTTTTCAAAACGTAAAGTTGAAAATATTCAAAGAATAAACTTCAAAACGCTTTCCTCAAAAGTAGTCATTTTAGACTTTCGGTAGTTTACGTAGGGACCGTCGTTATGAAGGAAGGAAAATAATGATGTAGGTATGTAAACCAATATTCAATTTTGTTTTTTGTTTTATATTTAACTAGCGACCCGCCCCAACTTTGCACGGGTGCAATGTAGATACTAATGTGGGGCATATAAACCTTCCTTTTGAGTCACTTAATCTATTGCTGAAAACTGCATTAAAATCCGTTGCGTAATTTAAAAGATCTACGAGGTAAGTGTACACACAGCGGGAGCGACTTAGTTTTATACTATGTAAAGAAGATTATTGTTATAAAAGTTTTAAGAAAAAGCTATTTGAATTATTGACGGTCATAAAACAACCCGCTTTTACTTAACCAAAATATCACCACCAACATAATTAGAAACCCATTTTTCTATTCAATCATCACTTAAAAAGTTCATTATTCAGAACCGTAGCGGAGAGTATTAAAAACTAATAACTCAGTGCGCATGCGTGACGGCGCGCGCGCAGGTGTCCCGCCGGATGCGGCTGAAACGCGGGGAGAGGAAGGTAAGGGAGAGGGAGATGCGAGAGGAACTGAGGGTGCTCACTCCGTGTCGCATGTCGGATTTTATTATGTTTTTTTTTGTTGCTTTCCTGCAGGGTATCGAGAGATTTGTTTGAGTTTAACGTACTTGTATGAATGTTTTGGGTTGTAAATTGTATATTTTAGTGTGGCTTTCTTTTATATGTTTATGATATCGCTGTTATATAATTGTAAGCAGGAAAATAAAAACAAAGTGTCGATGATCATATCTAACAAAATTATTTTGTAAACTTCACATTCTCCTTCTTCTTTTCGTGTGGTTAGTGACTAACCTGGTGTCAGAGTTTATGCCGCCCATGGGCCTCTGATTTGGTTTCACATGCCGTCGAGAAATATCTTTCAGGCATGCCGGTTTCCTCACGATGTTTTCCTTCAACGTTTTCAAGCAAGTGATGATTATACAATACGCACATGAATCCGAAAAGTCAGAGGTACGTGCATTGGGTTCGAAGGCGAGACCTATGACTTGATAGTCCGATGGTCACACTACTAAGCTATCACTGCTAAAAAAACTGGCACGCACCTCTGACTTTTCGGATTCATTTGCGTATTGTATAATTATCACTTGCTTAAAAACGGTGAAGGAAAACATAGTAAGGAAACCGGCATGCCTGAGCGATATTTTTCGACGGCATGTGAAGCCAAGTCAGAGGCCCATTAGCGGCATAAACTCTGACACCAGGTTAGTCACTAACCACACGAAAAGAAAAAGACCAAGATAAACAGATCGATCACGCATTCTTCTTAAACACATCTTACAGAATATTTACTATTAAATCAAACTTATACAACACCTTACAACCGCAAGAACTAACAATATTAGGTACTTGGTAAAGTTCAATAAATAATCAGGCTGAGCTATTGAGGACAATTACCTTAGTAAACTCATATTGTACTCTTGTATTCATAGAGGAGTTTAATTATAGACTGCTAACAAATTCGATTATTATCGATTTGTACGACCATTTAAAATTCTGTTTAGCTTTGACGTAAAACTGTTAATTATACTGCGTAAATTGCAGTATACGTTAATTGTGAAAAATGTCTTGTGCAATTTTTTATGTGGAACTTTTAATGTTTGCGGTGAAAAGTGTGGATGATTTTCATGCCATCACGCGGAAGTGTGCAGAAAGAAGCAGTGATACCTCAGCTGTTGAACGCTTACCTTCCATGCAGGAGGGTCTGAGTACGGTCCCGGCCTGCAACTCTGACTTTTCGAATTCATGTGCGGATCAGAATTTAATTATCACTTGCGTTAACAGTGAAGGAAAACATCGTGAGGAAACCTGCACACCTGAGAGGGCTCCATGTATTTCTCGATGGTGTGTGTAGTCTGCCAACCCGCACCAGGCCAGCGTGGTGGACTAAGGCCTAAACCCTTCTCATTCTGAGAAGAGGCCCGTGCCCAGCAGTGGGACTGTAATGGGCTAATTATGTAATTATGTACGCGGAAGCGTTGTGCGTCTCTTATAAAGCGCAGGCGGGCCAGCTCGAACAACCTTCTGAGCGTGTACGTGGGCCGCTGGGACTCGCCGATGTGGCGGCACTGGATGCGACTACACACTGCGGGTGGTCGCGTCCAGGGCTTGGCATAAACTGGCACTCCTGTGCGGTGCCACTTTGTGATTTTTATTTCTTTCTGTGGCTTTGTTTTTTGTATGTATGTACTAACATTAGCATTAAAAGATTTTTTCTTTTTTTTGTGTTACTAACAGAATATGGACTATGTCTGAAATAAATGTCTTATTTATATTAATGAAATTACGGTTTTCGGACTTTTTCCTTTACCGCCCGTTCACACAGTGGATCCGTTTTATCGGATCCGTCGATACTGGATATGTCGTTCACATCTGTGCCGACGGGTCAGTTAAACAAATGGCAACTGCGTCGCATTTGGCAGACTGGATACGATAAAAATAACTGATCCAGTATTTTTTACTATGTATGTGAACTCGCTCATACAATTACAGGCGCCATGCCCAAAATAAAAACTGATCCTGTAAACAGTTTCTGTGTGAACTAGCTGTAACTTGTATCTTATCCTATCTTTTGATAGCGTTGACATAGAAGTTTAATTTTTTCACAGTTCCATGGGATTGCAGACTTGAGTATTTGATATTAATTTCAACCTGATACCTGCACGCGTTTCTGAGAAAAAGGGTCTTGACAGACAGACAGACCGACAATGAAGTGATCAATATAAGGGTTCCTTTTTTCCTTTCGAGGCACGGACCCCTAAAAAATCGGCACATATATTTGTAGGTATAGTACACGCATTTAAATTTTGTATAAAAAGTAAACATACTGATCTTGCAACATTCATTTTGCTTTAAGAATCCATGAAATTAAACATTTTTAGACAATCTTAATGAATACTTATTATTTTTGTATAATAACATTGCTTGCGTATTTTTTTAATGTTTGTTTACTTTTTATACAAAATTTAAATGACCGGACTATATAGGTCTTTCATTCATTTGCGAAATAATTCACAAGTCCTCAGTATTAATGTATTACTAAGTAATCTCACTTGAAACTATAAGTTGTCATATTATTATTTGCAATTGCAGTAAGACACAACTGATATGGACGCATTTTACAGATAAATCTTTAATTAATACTATGGTATGTGTATATATAGAAGTAGAAACTTACGGACTGACTGATCTATCAACACACAGCCTAAACCGCTAGGGTTAGAACTAACTAACTTGACATTTTGAAAGTAGGCACCTTTTATAACGTAGGCATTCACTAAGGTATTTTTTTTCAAAATTCCTCCCTCTATGTGGGTGAAAAAAATCACGCAAGTGAAGCTGCGGGCAAAAGTAAGTATTTAATAAATTCAAACAAAACATATATATGTTATGTATTATGTGTGTCATGTGTCATATGTGTTATATTTCCGTACTTTAAATAAACAATGAATTAAATACTTCTCAACTTTAATAAATGAGTTTCAGTGATCGCGGTGCGCCGGCGCCGGTTTCGTCGGAGGGTGTCAGACAACGACCAAATAATGAACCCGCCATGACAATTGATTTGAAACATGTTTGACGAAATTTTATGCACTGTCAATAGGTTTATTTTTTTCATTTATTAGTGGTAATGTTTATTTGTGTTCATATTTCCTTTACCTTTGTGGAAAATTAATTCTGTATATGATTTGGAGATTAATCATGTTTTTTTTATAATACGCTCCAATTTATTAAAAACTCCGATGTAACTTCGTCTACTAATAAAACGCTAAATCTGGTAATCAAAAAGATGTAAATCGTAATTTTTGTAAAAAAAAACTGTTTTTTTTAACTTACATAAACGAATTATATATATCTAGCAGATTAATAATTTTTTTGAGATAATTAGCAGTTATAAGGTAATAAAACACTAGTTTCACTAACTAAATGTCCTAATAATTAATCTGTAATTATTATTCATATCATATGTATTTCTCAATAATTACCTCGGGATTATTTAATTAAATTAAATCAAGGCTGAAATCAACCTGAAAATTAAGGTCAATTTGGAGAACGGGATCGTTTCAGGGCGGAAGTGTTAAGGGTAGATACACACACACACAAGGGTCAATGACCGGGCCGGATTTTTTGTGCTTACCGGCTGCGTTCGCTTCCTGTCACAATTCTTTTTTTTCTGTTGTAACACCGTTACAGGACGGTGTTGTTATTGTTTTACAGATGACTGTTATGTTATAAAGTTTCTGTTAACAAAAATGTATTTCTATTATTTTTTTATAGAAATTATAAGATGAAACGAATCTCTGTTTAAAAAAAAGCCAGCATAGTCGTCGATGGCCATTTAATTACTGAAAATGTCTGTCTGAGAAGAGGTTAAAAAGTTTTGTTTTGGCATCAATTTGGTGCTTAACTTCAAGAACTAATAACGATTTAAGAACTGATATTTCAATTATATACCAAGGATTCCATTTTAACAAAATAATAATCAAATATCTTGCTTCTTTTATAATGAATGCAACTAAACATTTTTTTTATTATGGCTAGTCCTTTCCCAATTATGTTGGGGTCAGCTTCCAGTCTAACTAGACGCGGCTGGATACCAGTATTTTACACGGAGCGACAAATCAAATCAAATAAAATATCGTTTATTTGTCAATGTAGGTATATTACAATAGATGGTAAGTAAGAAATTAGTTCGCTACATTGTATCCATACAGATATACAAATTAGTTTGGGTTTTGTAATTCTAATCTAGGTACTTAACGCTAGTGAATTTATAATTATAATATCTATTAATATCTATTGCGACTGCCATTAGACCTCCGCAACTCAGTTACAGGGCAATGCCGATATCCTAAAGTTAGACCGATTGTCAGACTTTTGCGCTTCGGACTTTCCGTAACGACTGTCATAGATATTCGTATGACACCCGGGACTGACAGTTCAAAGTGCTCTCCGAGGCACGGATATTTAATAATGAACGCTAATAAGTATGACAAAAGAATTGTATTAATATAAGTATATACAGAAAATCTAACTACCTCGTTCTGAGGTCCTGGGTTCGATCCCCAGGTGGGGCAAAGTGTTATTGGGTATTTTCGTGTGGAATTCCTCAGTAGCAGCCCGGAATTTGGATTTGTGCCCGGTGTATGGCAATAGGCTCGCCTCCTATTACATGGGACTTAAACATAACGGCGAAAGAGGGTGTTACTATTCATCTCTGCCCATCCCTTCGGGGAATACAGGCGTGATGTTATGTTATATATACAGAAAATCCTTACTGGCCTATAATATGCTTAAACGTACGTAAACATATCTCAAAACCTACAATATCAAAGCTAAAAACACAACAACTTATAAGTACTGTTATCATATCACACGAAGCTCAATGTTCCACATTACCATACAAAACGGATATCGATAACCGGACCTACCGCAAGCCGGTATTCATCCTCGGAACGTGCATTATCACAGCTCCGTGTTTCAATTAACTATTCGGCTGTTACTGCACTTGCTAATTCAAATTGACAGATCAGGCCAGACTAAAATACCTCGGCTGTCTGGCGGGCGGGCCGGAGTGTGAGGTGTGTGCACCCCCCTTTAGTTCTCAGTTTATATCGCAGTTCGCTGTTGTCATAATGGTTTTTGACAGTGCAGCTTTTACGGTATGTATTTTTTAGTTTATTATGCGGAGTTGATTTTCTACTTGGAATTTACAGGAAATATTGCCGAGCACAGGTGACGATACTGCTGGCGGAGAAAGATCTTGTCGGACACAGCTGACCACCCACCACTTGGAGTCCCATGCAGGGTACTCCCCTAACACGTGTTGTGTTGTTCTTCTCAACACATAAAATACCCATAAGGCTACAATGTCGGACTCCAACAATTTTGACGTAATATTTATCATAATACATTTAGGTACCCCGTAAAAATTATCTTTAGTAATTATTGTAAATAGAGGAGTGGCTTATACGATTTGCGAGGTTAAGCTGCGCTTGCCGCGGTAAGTGTATGGATGGGTGACCGTTCGTTACACATCGAGACCATTCCGTGTTCTCCGACGTTAAATAGTCGGTCCCGGATGTCATACGAATACCTAAGACAGTCGTTACGGGAAGTCAGAACTCCGAAAGTTTGACAATCGGTCTAACTTTAGGATATCGACATTGCCTTGTAACTGGGTTGCGGGGGTCTGATGGCAGTCGCTCCGCGTAAATTACTGGTTTCAAGCGTATCTGGTTAGATTGGAAGCTGACCCCAACATAGTTGGAAAAAGGCTAGGCAGAACACACATATTATTGTAAATCATTATACATACACATACATAAACTCACGCCTTTTTCCCATGGGAGTAGGCAGAAACTATAGAACGCCACATGCTACGATCCTTACATACTCCTTTCGCTTCATCCACATTCATGCACATTTCGCGCCTCGCGCCGCGTAGCGTTCACTCTCGCGGGCAAAATCCTCACAATCAATGTATAAATAATCGTTTACCAATGCGTCCGAAAACACGCAAACCACCGGCCGTAGTACGATATTTCAGGAAGGTATTCCCCCGTCCGTCAGACGAAACTTCAGCATATCCTATTTATAAGCGTCTATGTATAAATTCACTAAAAGTTAACACCACAACACACGTAACGAATATAAACTCGGAAAAGCCTCTATTAATAATCGACCGACTGACTTTGCTACCAAAAATAATAGTCTAATTGTGAAAAGTTTATGCGCGATGGGTCGTGGACCGAGGCTATCTTGGGGCGGCTAAACTTAGTGGTGCGTGCGAGCCAGATGGTAAAATTAGTGAGACGCCGTCTACTGCTCCTCATGACGCCAGCGCTGCCGCGTCCATTCACTCACCTCACGCCAGCCATCGCGACCGATACGTAAGTAACTGCCAAACTTATGACATTCCATTTACGAATTGGCCGCCATGTTGCCAGGTCGGCCATCTTCGTGTCACCGAATTATAAGCCGGTATCACTCACCAGCGACGAATTTGGTTTTATGCACTGATCTACGCGACGCACCCCTAAAATTGCATCAGTCTTTTTTTCTGGCGTTTTGGCTGAACCAATCAAGTTCCTGTCGTCCTTAGGAAGGGAACGTTTTGATCACAATTTTTGCGAGATAGTTGTGGAACGGAATGAAAACAATTGAAGAATAAGACTGAAGTCATAAATTCATAATTAAATAAATTGAGAACTACTTATTAAAACTGCTGGTGACTATATTACTTTATTATTAACATTATACTTTTTTACCATGTATTTTATTTCTGCCTAACCATCTAAGCTCCAAATAAAATTTATTTTACGAGTGGGCATTAAAAAATAAACACGCTCGATGCCTTTGTTTCTGGGTTATGAAAATATGGAATTCTTCATATAAAAGCATTTAAAAAGTAGTTAATAGATTAGAACTTACGAAACTATCAAAATAACAGGTTAAAATAAAAAAAATAGGGACTGTAGAATTTTTAAAAGAATATCATGTTATTATTTTTCTTATTTTCGCCACACATGCAGAAAATTTTATAGAAATTTATTGAAGCAACATGTGAAAGTAGATTCACTCGAATTTCAGGCCCTATTGAGTTTTGAAGCCTTTGACCCGGGGAAATGTGATGGAGCGGCAAATCAAAGGGTTTTTCAGGGGCTTTTGTTTTCAGCGGCCCATTAATGACGGGATAATTATATGAAATGTCCACTGGCCACAGTTTTGCCATTTTTTGTGAACCTTTTATAAGTTACTTTGTGTTTTAGTTAACCTCACGCTTTTATACGGGTGAACGGGCTTTCTGCACGTGCACGTGCAAAATAAGAAAAAAAACGCCCGTTTTTTAAAAATTCTTGAATTTATTTGAGATACGACAGAAAATTAATGATTTATATAAGACAAAAATTGTCATAATGAATTTAGGTTGGAAATTAAATAAATTACGCCTAAAGTTTAAGTTATTATAAGTAAAGTGAAAAATCTTGAAACACTCGTATCTTCTGCATAATTTACCTTCAGTGAATAAAATTTTCTTGTAAAGAATTTTACAGTTCCATATTTTTATTCGTTTTTATGTTACTGTACCTACCAATTATAAGAGATTAATCCATCCATCATGTAAAAAAACATTAAGAGTATAGTATATATTTTATAATTTTTTTACATTTTCTAATATTCATAGCAATAAGAAGATCAGTTAGTTCGACTCATGTGTTTTTACACTATTGAATCCTTGAAATCGTTTCTAAAAATAACACTGGCAACTTTCCAGCTCTAGAATGATGTTAATAAAATGTATGGGATTACGGCGGGCCGGTCAAAAAACTTGTGTAAACTCTGTCTTTAGATATATTGTTGCTAATGTAACAATTGATAAAACATAAGTATTATTTTTATTATAAACAGAGCATTATTTTCATTTCATAACGAAGTAGATTTTCCTCCTCATTTCTGTATAGATATTTCTCCTCATTGTAGCATTTTCAAGCTGTATTGCTAAAGTTCGTTATGTTCAAAGAATTATTAGAACTTGTGTAAACTCTGTCATTAGATATATTGTTTCTTATCTAACAATGGATAAAATATGGGTATTATTTTTATTATAAACAGAGCATTCTTTTTATTTCCTAACGAAGTAGATTTTTCTCCTCATTTCTGTATAGATGTTTCTCCTCATAGTAGCATTTTCAAGCTGTGTCTAAGTTTGTTACGTTTAGAGAATATTAATAGGTATAGTTTACAGGACATCTAGTATGTAGTTTTATGATAAGTATGATGAATTCCTGGAATTAATCATAGAATGACACTCTTCTGATCATGATTTCAGAATTGCGTAGTAGAGTGACCAAGTATGCAGTTGCAAGTACTTAGTTATTTTACTTTATCAAAAGCAATTGTTCTAGAACGATTATTAGCGCCAATAACAACATAATTACTGCCGCATTGGTCTAGTGGTGGCAAGCACGAATACCAATCGTGAGGTCCTGGGTTCTATCCCCAAGTCGGGCAAAGTGTTATTGGGCTTTTCCGTGTGAAATTCCTCAGTAATAGCCCGGAGTTTGGATTTGTGCCCGGTTGATGGCAATAGGCTCGTCCCCTATTATATGACTTAAACATAACGGCGAAATGAGGGTGTTACTATACACTTCTGCCCAATCCTTCGGGCATACAGGCTTCTAACAATATAATTCATTATGATGATATTTCCTCACGTTCCAGTAGTAGGCGTTTCCGAGTTAAACGTATAGGAATAATTATGTATATTTGACACAAAGATTTGACTACATGTTAGTTCTGTGATTGACGGATTGAAGCACTGCAAGTGCCCTTATGGTTGCCAAATACCTACATAGTATTTAATTGCGCGTAAATAACAAGAATCATCTACGAGAATTAAATTAATGTGATGGTTAACTGTAAGATGAATTATGACTGCTGCTCAGTCTATTACATACATACATGCATACATAAACGTAGGCATTTACTATAAAACGCCACATGCTACGACCCTTACATACTCCTTTCGCTTCATCCACATTCATACATCTTGTTATACACGTACACCGGTTGAGAGTACTACGCACCTGACCTTTGTGAAGAACATCACCAATAACATCGTCCACCACTCAGTCTGTTCTGCATAGCTTTTTCCCAACTATGTTGGAGTAAGCTTCCAATCTAACCAGATGCGGCTGAATACCAGTATTTTACACAGATCGACTGCCATCAGACCTCCGCAACCCAGTTACTGGGCAATGTCGACATCCTAAGGTTAGACCGGTTGTCATAGGTATTCGTATGACATCCGGAACCGACAGTTCAACGTGCTCTCCTTGGCACGGAGGGGTCTCGATTTGTAACGAACGGTCACCCATCCACAAACTGACCGCGGCAAGCGCAACTTAACCTCACAAATTCAGAATTAGTCTATTGTTTCCTAATTAAATTCTGTTCATATAACCAGCCCATCACTGTCCCACTGCTGGGCACGGACCACTTCTCGGATTGAGAATGGGTTAGGCCTTATTCCACCACGCTGACCTGTTGTGGTTGGCGGACTACACTTATTATCGATAATTTTTTTACACGCTTTATATTAGCTTCACTAGTAACTAACTAACAATGTAATAAAATCTTGGAAGTCAGTTTTAACCTACTTCTAATTGTCGTATCGAAATGAAACTTTGTATGTATATGTAGTTCGGATGACAATACTATAATTTGGTATCTTGGAGCTGATCTGATGATGGAGCCAGGAGGTATATAGTGGAATTTTTCAGTGGCTACCAATAAACTCCAGGAGTATGAGCTCATATGATTGGTCTTGACGAGTCCAATAGATTGGGCTTGGTAACGAGGGTCTGATGATGGAGCCAGGAGGTGGATATTTTATAATTTTGCATGCTTGACAAAAGCGTGTTTTTTAGTTTTTTAAACTACATATTTTTATTTAAGACCACTCTCACGCAAGTGATAATCAAATTCTGATTCGCATATGCGAAATATATAGATTCGAAAAATCACTTGATAAATGAGTAAATAATTTAACTAGGCACTTAAATGCGTTATTGTCCTTTCTTTGCAGAGTTTTTTTATGTAATAGGTTGGCGACAGGCAGACAGCCTCCTTAATGGAAAGTTGTTACCGAGAGACTTAGAGACAAAGTTTTAGTTTTATGTGCCTGTATTTCACTGGCACCAATATCCTTGAAACCGGAACATAACAATATTGCTTGGCGGCTGAAACACACAGATTTATTTCTACTAAATAAAGCAACGGAAATAAAGCTAATCTTGTGCGAAGACCACACGCGCACGCGTAGGTATAATCTCTGGGGGCACGGTAGTGGCCCCGCCAAGTCGAGCTCACCAGACCAGAAAAGCGCTACCGTTCCTTTTCTCAAAGCGAATAAGCGTATTTTTGAACCCTCATGTTCATACTTGCCTGGTACATAGGCAACTATAAGCCAGGTACTGCTGGCTATATTTTCCTCTAAGTCTTCTTCTTTTCGTGTGGTTAGTGACTAACCTGGTGTCAGAGTTTATGCCGCCCATGGGCCTCTGACTTGACTTCACATGTCGTCGAGAAATATCTCTCAGGCATGCCGGTTTCCTCACGATGTTTTCCTTCACCGTTTTAAAGCAAGTGATAATTATACAACACGCTCATGAATCCGAAAAGTCAGAGGTGCGTGCCTTGGGTTGGAACTCGAGACCTATGACTTGGCAGTCCGACGGTTACACCATTAGGGTATTACCTACTACTGTAAAGCTGTATCCTATAAGGAACATTTACCTTACATCATCATCCTTTGTATGTCCTACCTAAGGTCCATGTGACCCACTGTTAAAATAGGCACGTCAACGACTTTTAAAACTAAACGTGCCAGCTTACGCATGCAAGTAGGTATGATTTATGTAAAAGTCGCTGTCCTGCGGCTTCGAAAGTATTCCTAAGACTTCAAAGAAACTTGGCCCTCAGCTAAATGCGATACAAAAAAAACTCTGTGCAAAGTTGGCTAACGTAAAAAAAGTTTAGAAATGTTTTACCAAAGTTTCGTCGGGTCAAATTCTTTACAAAAAAATTGTGGGGTAAGCTTAAAATGTTTACTTTAACAGAAATTTGATTAATTAATTATAATTAGCTCCTGTCTACTAAACGTGGGCGAAAGGGGTTATCAACCTTTTGTTAATTCTACATTTGAAACTATCTGTTTTGAATGCTTTCTATTTTTGGCCGCGTAATTAGGAATAGTCTAGCCCATATATTCTCTAGTTATAGGTAATACATATTCTGTATTGGTTCATAGAAATATATGGCACTTGGAGACGTCACCACGGTTTGTCGTCTCGTGTCGTTAGCCGTGGAAGAACGGCAAAAAGCGGAATTAAAATAAAAAGACCCAAATTGTCTTGTTGCCAAGCGTTAATAATTTCCTGGTTTATAGTAGATAACCATGTTCACAATAAAAGTACAGTACTACGAAACAAGTTATGAGCTTCGGCAATTTTCGTGTTTCCGAATTTGTGCGAATTTTGTGACGGTCAATCTTTCTTTGTGTGTCTTTATAAAATGATGTAACCCTGGCTTCATGCTCATTGTATCAATTCTTGATTGGGGTGCATGAAACGGCCTCACGAATGACGATACTTAAGTTCGTCCGACGCACCCTGGGCAGCCAGTCTTGCTACCAAATTTGCTGACTTTCACCACGGCATGAGGTATTCTTAATAGCCCGTACCGAGACGAGAGAAGAATTCCAGATAGGTCGCAAGAAACACAACCAACAACTCAGCTTATCGCATTTCCTTATTGGCCTCTCTATCTATTTTATAATCGACTTCCAAAAAAGGAGGAGGTTATTAATTCAGCTGTTTTTTAAAAAAAAATCTTACCTCACGACAACGTCATTTATATACAGATTTGAAAAAATATTTTTGTGTATGAAAAAGTATTTTTTCGAAGTGGTCCCATTTAAATTTGGTGAAGATCTGATGAAGAACTTCGGAGATAGACAATGGAACTCCTTAATGACAAACATTACGCATATTGTGATGATGTGATTATGTTAAGAGCAGCGTCTTTAGTAGGTCCAACCATGTTTTAATTATAATGAAATAATAAAAAAAAACATTTGAACAAAAATAAAACCGACTTCAAAACAACGAAAAAAAGAATCAAATAATTATTACCATATTATAAAATTAACAGTTTCAGAAGTCGGTGCCTTCAATTTGGTTCAGCGTGGACTAGCACCGACTTCTGAAACTAAATTTTATAATAATTGGTAATTATTTGATTCTTTTTTCGTTTTTTCGAAGTCGGTTTTATTTTTGTTAATTTCTACATGCCGTCAACCTCAGGTGTCTTTAGGTCATTACTCTATCTAGACGCGTGTGAAATTTTTCGATCTTTCTTTGCTGAAATAATATTTTCCTGTCTAACATCGTCACGTACGTAATTCTCTAGGTGAACAAAGTACCTACCTTTCTACCCATACTATAACAATACAGATAATCTCTTCCCGTGACAACTAGATTATGTGACTGTCCTTATCAACGTGATAGCTACTGATAAACCAATAAACTTTGGCTTCTGTTGTCAAACTTTGTTGTTAACATAACATCACGCCTGTACTCCCCGAAGGGTTAGGCAGAGATGTATAGTAACAACCTAATTTCGCCGTTATGTTTAAGTGTCATGTAATAGATGGCGAGCTTATTGCCATCAACCGGGCACAAATCCAAACTCTGAGTTGCTACTGAGGACTTCCACACGGAAAAACCCGATAAAACTTTGGGATCGAACGCAGGACCTGACGATCAGCAGTTGCTTTTGCCACCACTAGACCAACAAGGCAGTTTTGCTACCTCTAATTTTCGTGGGAAAATTTCACAAATCGTGACGTAGACGCGTAGGTACATTGCGAGAAGAGAATACCAGGGGAGTTACATTATTATACCAAGGTGTTTGAGGGGCACGTGGCTACTTACCAACCGCGCGGATCATACAATTTGTGAGATTAAGCTGAGCTTGCCGCGGTCAGTTTGTAGAGGAGTGACCGTACGTAACACATCGAGACTACTCCGTCCCTAGGAGAGCACGTTAAACAGTTGGTCCTGGAAGTCATACGAATACCTGCGACAGTCGTTACGGGTAGTCAGAAGCCCGAAAGTCTGACGACCGGTCTAACTTTAGGATATCGGCATTGCCCTGTAACTGGGTTGTGGAGGTCTGATGGCAGTCGCTCCGTGTAAAATACTGGTATTCAGCCGCATCTGGTTAGACTGGAAGCTGACCTTTACATAGTTGGGAAAAGGCTAGGCAGAACGAACCAAGGTATTTTCCATTACCTTTGCACACCAACCGTCAATCGATTGTCTATGATGATACTTAACAAGTCACACTACTAGCCTATTCACTACATAGTAAGTACAAATGTACAGTCACGAACATAAAAAATATATGCTTGAAGAGCTCACGATAGGTTACGTATCAATCACAGTGACCACGAAGGTACAATTACTTGTGTGCCTACTTGTACCTGCTATAAGTTTTTTATAGACAGAGTATTATAAAAAGAAAAGCGTAATTTAGTTATAAGTGGAATAATTCTAAAATAAGGGTGGTTACCTGGCGGCGCACAGAGCTGGTCGCTCACCAAGTTGCATAAGGTCCGCCTTGGAGTTTACCAAAGAGCAGTGTAGTGCAGTATTGGACGTGTTAGCAGAATAGACAGAATACGCAACATCACGCTGTGATAGCTGTGTGACGCTTGTGTTTAGCAATGATAGCCTAGTGGTGAGACCATCGGACTGCCAAGTCATAGGTCTCCAGTTCGAACCCAAGACACGCACCTCTGACTTTTCGGATTCATGTGCGTATTGTATAATTATCACTTGCTTAAATACGACGAAGGAAAACATCGTGAGGAAACCGGCATGCCTGAGAGATATTTTTTGACGACATGTGAAGTCAAGTCAGAGGCCCATGGGCGGCATAAATTATGGCACTAGGTTAGTCACTAAATACATGA
The DNA here is from genome assembly GCA_910594945.2 of Amphipyra berbera. Classification (NCBI taxonomy): domain Eukaryota; kingdom Metazoa; phylum Arthropoda; class Insecta; order Lepidoptera; family Noctuidae; genus Amphipyra; species Amphipyra berbera. The sequence goes on along the minus strand of OU343122.1, from coordinate 6,090,813 downwards.
AAAGAAAAAAGTTGAGTCGTACTACACGTATTCGTAATATCGGCGTAGTAACGGGCAAAAAAACATTAAACAAATGAATGTTACATCACTAAAACAACACACATCACTTTTATCCCAACCGATGACGTAAGTTTTACAATTGTATCAAACCGAATTCTCAATTGTATTAAATGTACCTATCTAAACCCAGCTTAAAAGTTTAGTTAGAATTATGATCGTCAATTTCCTTCGGAAGAAAACTCTTGAGTACGGTGGCAACGCAGGGCACAAATGGCTCTTCCCTGCCCGATACATGAATTTGACACACAACTTTGGAATAGCACTGTTATTTTCTCGCCCTTAAATCAAAAACTTTATTTTCTATGTAGTAGGTTGATAAACAGCTGATGGAAAGTGGTTACCGCTGCCTATAATGTATACATATATAACTCCAAGAGGATTTATGATGCGTTGCCAACCTGACAGATAAAGGTCTCATGTGTCTGTATTTTCACCAGCACCCATACCTTCAAACCAGAACACAGCAATACTGCTTGGCTGAAATAGGTATGATGGTAGTACCTAGACAATGAGCTCTACTATTACTCAAAGCAAAACTGCTATGTTGTTTTGCCTAGTCTTTTTCCAACTATGTTAGGGTCAGCTTCCAGTCTAACCGGATGCGGCTGAATACCAGTATTTTACGCGACTGCCATCAGACCTCCGCAACCCACTTACTGGGCAATACCGATATCTTCAGATTAGACCAATTGTAAGACTTTCAGGCAACTTCCCGTAACAACTGTCATAGGTATTCGTATGACACCCGGTACCGATTGTTTAACGTGCTCTTCGAGGCACGGACGGATCTCGATGTGTAACGAACGGTCACCCATCCACAGACAGACCGCGGCAAGCGCAGCGAAACTATTTTGCCACAAATTAACACGACAGTCTTCAAAAATCCAGCAGTATACCACATTTTGTATTCACGTTTCAAGTATTAGACAGAAGACAAACACAAACAGCGGAACAGTAAATAAATACAAACTTTCGTAGCTCAATGTCTCACAGAACACTGGAAGGGTACGAGGTAGCATTTATCATTTATTCACGGGTTTACGAGTGCATGGTGTCAGTCCAGTCAGCCGATAGTTCTCGCGATTTCCTCCTAGTCGAGACAGTGTTTGATTGTTTCGGGTTTGCGAGAACTTGGAACATAGATACTTTGTTTAAATGTACAAAGGTTTATTTCGATATGTGGTGTAGGTATTGTCTTCGGAAGTGTTAGTTTTGGGATTTCTCTTGTAGTGTTTGTTATATTAGGTCTTGATGAAGTCTGGTTATTCTACGTATTGGACGGGTATAAAATGGAAATAAAGGTTTAATACTTCAAATATCTGGTGTTATCCTTTTCGATTTGGGATTTGTCTTTTGTAGTGTTGGTTGAATTAGATTTTGATACAGTCTAGTCGTATTGAACGGGTATATAATTGAAATAAATGTTTAAATCATTGATGAGTATGATTATTTGGAAATCTGGTGTTATATAGTTAATAATTACTATGGCGACAGAACCCTAATAAAACGCGTTCCTTATTTAATGAACACTTTGCCTGCTGACATCAGACAAGAAGATAATAAAGTAAAATTCGGACATAAACTTAAAAAAACATTTATTAGAAACTATGTAAGTGGTATTAAGTTGCATATAGGTTATAGATGTACCTAATTATGTTTTACTATGTAATAGAGATTCAACGATCTCACAGTTAAACTGCGTAAGCAGTATTGTGGGGCAATGTACCTAGCTTTAAGAAATTTTTAAGTGAATAAATCGTCATTAATTCAATTAATTCAATTCAATTCTTTGAAAGGCTTTGGTTAAAACTTATTTTCTCAAATTAAATTTTGAATATTATCATATTAAATTCCGTGAGTGTGTTGCCTTATAATATCGTAATCAATTACTTTTGACAAGGGTAGAGCCAAAAATATCGAATAAGGCTCATAGTTCTTTCTGATACCGTTGATAGTCTAAATAAAAGCAAACAGAAGATGTGGCCACAGGTACTGCGATCTGCATTCCAAAACAAAAAAAGCAGTTCTCAAAACGCATGGCAGCAATTTGTCTGCGCGCTCCTTTGTAGGCATTTTAAAAGACGATGCAGAAATACTAGGTACTCATACAAAATTTACGGAAATAATATTATTTATGACGACTTTAAAAGCGGTATTTCGAGTCATTAACAAGTAAATTTTACAACCCCAACGTAACCTATGACTGTCAAGAAAAAAATAAATTTATGGTTGTTTACAGAACACAATCTGTAGGCTTGTGGACGGCTCATTAAAAGCGACATCAAGAAGGAAAATGGGAGACCGGCTGCCAGTGACCACGGCTAGGTATGAGGGCAAAGACTAGAGCGAAGAGGCGACGCTGGTTTCTGAGACGATATCTGGTCGACAAAGTTCTAGAATGGTCTATAAAGATTTTTTTCCTTACAAGTATCTTACGATAATTTGTCATAGTATAATGTTATAAAGAATAATTACGTAAACATCAACATATTAAATGTAAGTAAGTAGACAAAAAGAAAATTCCGTAATTTTTAAATAATGTAAAAATTTTAGAAATATTAGAAATCAAATTAAATAACACTATAAAACAGAATTTGTTGAATAATTAACTCTAACATTTAATTAAAATACATACAAAGTAATACCATCTACCCCTCACAAAAGAATGAAATCAAATCAATCGTCGTGTCTACGCAATTCACTCGAGAGCATGCGGGGCGGGCGGTGCGGGGCAGGGCGGGCGCCGCCCAAAATAGCACGCACGTGCCGCTCGCCGCCGGCTGCCCACGCGCAGGCAAGATGGCCGCCGCGCCTGCGCGTGTGTGCGTGTGCGCTGCAAGCGATTGTGGCACGTAATGCGCGTTATATTGTTATGCATGGAAAATCTGTTTATGATGCTTCAGATTGAACTGTGGGTGTGGTGTGGAAATTTTAGTTAGCTGTTAGGTCTGTTTTTGTGTAGTATTTACATAGGTTTCACCATTTGAATATGAAGGTAGTAAACTGTATTATTAAGTCTTGTTTGACACCGGAAATTATTCATAAAGTAAATGGTTTCTTAAATTGTGGTTACTGAAAATATTTTTTTACGTTATATACATTTCAGGTTGCACTAAATTACACTGAACTAGTTTTTTTTTCTCCCTTTCTATTTCGTAAATTTTTGTTGCTCTTTACTGTCATTATAGGCCATCAAAGAACTTGAAATTAAAGATTTTTTATGCACCGTCTCTACTTAAAATAAAGTCTGCAATGAAAGCTATGAATCAACCTATCATCGCATCCTGTAGGTATTCCAAATACTCAAATCTTTGCACATGTGCTCCCACCATCCCACCAGACGCTGCCGACATTTCAGGAAAGATTCGTGAATCATTCGCATATTTATTAATGAGAAAGTCTGTGTGTTTGACGGGTTTAAGAGTTAAGTAAATGATCTTAGACAGGCTCTAGTTTTGGTCAGTCACAGGTGATGGGATTGATGTGATGGAAAGCAATCGCAATTTTACGTTTTGTTTGTTTTTAGTAAATACAGCGTGTTTGGAAAGTCGTTTAAGTTTTGGTTGAAGTTTAGCATGTGGTAATCCTGGTCAGTTTCAGCACAGAATTGGAATTTTAAATCTAAACCTTCTAATAAAATTATCTGTATATAAAAGGAGAAACTGACTGACTAACTGATCTATCAACCCACAGCCTAAACCACTGGGGTTAGAAACTTGAAATCTTGACAGTAGGTACCTTTTATAACGTAGGCATTCACTAAGGATTTTTCATAATTCCTCCCCTAAGGTGGTGAAAAAAATTCCGTAAGTGAAGCTGCGTGCAAAAGCTAGTAGTCTATAAGAAATCTGATTCAAAATAATTACAGTCTAAAATTCAGTACCCATTTCTCCTCAGCAAATAGTATATTTAGTTTTCATCAAACATCTTCAAATAACCAAAGAATATGGTTGAACATTTTCGAAACTATTCGACAGGCGATCCCCGATGATTTACTATGTTTACGACATGATAGGTACGTTAAGGTGATGTGGGTTATAACTTGTTGTTTTGGACGATCGCCGAGTAGGTACGTCACCATCGTCTACTATGGCCGACTTCTTGCTTTATTGTCTTTGTTTCACACCTAACATTACGAAATGGCACTATTGCAATCGTAATTGATATTGCCAAATTACTATTTAAAAAAACTACGAATTATTCTCATCAATAATAAAAAATCACTATAAGAAGTACTCAATTTATTCATTAACAATATTCTACATTAGATTATAAAATGGTAAAACATTAAAAATAACACAACAGTATAAACATCTGAAAAAATAGGTTTTCTTCCGACATCCTACAAATATTTAATTTTGTCAACGTAGAAATAATTAGTTCCTTTCTTCAGATTCCTTATTCGGCAGATACCTTTTTAGTCAGATTCCTTGTTGGTCGGACCTTCTTTGTTGGTCGGAGATTCCTTGGTAATCGGAGATTCCTTGTTGGACGGAGATTCCGATTCCTTGTTAATCGGAGATTCGTTGTTGATCGGAGATTTCTTATTGGTCGGAGATTCCTTGTTGGTCGGATTCCAAATTCGTCGAATTCACTTTTTATTATTGTTACCTATTGTAATATTAGCGCCGCTATAATATTGTTAAGTTATTGATTTCTTGTCTTATAAACCATTGTAGTAAGCTTGGGCATGTTTTGTGTCTAAATTGCTTTTGTTTTAGAGAGTTATTGCAGCGTTGGCAGACGATGGGCTGGCCACCTGTCACTGCAGTATTAAGATCAACAAATACTTGTAACTTAAAGAGATATATTATTATTGTCATATATTTATCGTGTTGCCCGCAAAGATCACGATGGAAAGAGCACTTTTTCGCTTTCGTCATTGCGCTATTTACTGTCATCATACATAGTTTCTCGTCTCATTCTCATGCTACGCTATGTACTCAAAAGGTTCAGAGCTACATTGTCAAATCGCTATCATGTAGACGAGTATTGAGTATCTTTATCTAGGTTTTGGTAAGTTTCTGGATTACCACGGAGTGTCTGCCCTTTCACTTTTGCAAAGCAACTTTATTATAGCATGCTATTGCATATAAGCATGCTATTACATACTAGCATGCTATTGCATACCAGCATGCTATTGCATGCACCTCATACAGTCTCTTGTATCTTCGTCTTCTCAACAAAAGCTACATAGATCTACAACCAACATAAACAAAACAATGTTAAAATGTTAAACAATGTTTTCCGAGATATTAAGGTTTATGTTGGTGACCCGGATTCATTCCTCTTGGGTGTATTTTAGCCAACTTAGAATTAATAAATTTTATTCCTTCCTTTCTTTCTTTCTTTCCATGAATCACGCAGAAATCAGTTTTGTCTACTCTCAGCCGGGATCACACGGCATAAAATTAGTTTAAATAATACTTGCGTTTCAAGGTGAAGTAGAAGTATGACAATAAATTCTTACTGCAGTCGTAAATGTTATCATTGCAAATATTTACCATAATTTAGTGTTCATAAATACAAAAAACCATTTTACACTTTGTTTCATCTTTAGTGATTTTTTATTACACTTTACTTTTATTATTTGATAAAGAGGAGAACTGTGTTCATAAATCCAAAATATATAATAACAATCTAAATATTCTCCTCTTTTTATCCTCAATAAACTGTCCTCTTTTCCTCTTGAATAATAATTAATCTAAATCGCAGTCTTTTTTTATAAAGGAAGTATTAGTCGTTTGCACCCGGTCTAGTCAGACTTCGACCAACTTTTACGGTTTTTAACTAACTTTATCCAATAATATATTGCCCGCTGTCCATAAAACATTAGTAATAATATTTATATAAAATAATAAAAAATATTTAATTAAAAAAAATATTTTCTTATATACCTGCGTCCGCAAGTTCACTGCTCCCCCAGGTACATACTGCGTAAGCCGCACGCACACATCTTCAGCGACGCGCATGCGCGGTGAAGCACGCGTACCGGCGCGCGCGCTTCTAAATATAGCTGCGCCTCCCGTCGAGCGACGTTACCAACCGCTGGAGATCTTGAAGATTCCTTAATTATTGTTTTTTTTACTGTTTTTCGCTGTTCGGTAATCTGATGATGACTGTATATGATCGGGGAGGGATCAGAGAAATATTCTTCTGAGGATTGAAGGACTGTTTTTTTGCTTTAAAATTACTAACTTATAGGTTACGAATGGCTTTTAAGTAGGTATTTCATCTCTTATAGGTAACGGAGAAATAATATTTAGGGCTTGTTACACACTTGTAGAATAGCACTTATCTGGGAAATAAATATAGCAATTTGACAGATTTTTTATATAGAAACTGCCAAATGGCCACATTCGTCTCTCAGTTCACCGACTAAAAGTCTACCGACGATTGTGAAACAGGCCCTTAAAAGTATAAAAAACTATAAATCACGGTATTGACTGACGTATCGAAGGAGAAATTATACAATCACACCAATTTATTTTTGTTCTAATCAAAGAATTAATTGGAAACCATCCACTTCACACAAATCGCGTTACCATAAAGGAGTACACTTTAAATTAATGAGTAACCACTCATTTACCCGGATGGTCGGTCAAACTCGCCAAAAACCGCAGATCCGATCAGCGCTTGCGATCTCGATGGCTCAGATTTTGGCAAATTACCACTAAATACTTTGGTTCGTCACAATCCGGGTGGCGATTGTGTCTCGACCTATTTTCTGTGTTCATCGTGGATGACAAACTATAGACAGCAAACAGACATCGAAGCGTAGATCATATAAACTTTGGGATGAGATAATGCGAATACGTCGCCAGATTTATGTGGTTATGTCGCCTGCGGTTTCGCCTGCGTGGATGTCGTCTTGCGTATTCCGCGTTTTTCGGGATAATATTATAACCCTATGTCCTTCGCTGGGTTCTAGTCTATCTCTGTACCAAGTTTTATCAAAATCGATTCAGTAGTTTAGTCGTGATGAGGTGACAAACAGACAGATAGAAAAAGTTACTTTCGCATTTATAATAGTAATGCTAGAATGCGAGCTAGAAAAAGTCGTGGTGGCTTTGGTTTAAAATGTGGAAGGCAGAAATTCTGGTTTTGGTGTGTGAGTTAGGAGAGATACATCCAACAGTTGACTGCAGGAAACGAACACGAAAGATTAAAATGATCAGATGAACTGGAGTATTTGAAAGGTTGATCATTTTGATCTGTGATAAAATCTCAGGTCAGCGAATATACCAAAATACTAACAACGAATCACAGCACTTGACATGAGAGTCGACAGCTGATTAGTTCATTTTTGTGTTGATCAACTTTTAAGAAACCGGGGTTAAGTTGATATCTTGATTAAGTATATTTCTTATTGGCAACTGCAATAGTGTTAATTCCCTAATCAGTATTGAAACAATACCTTGAAGAAATCCAACATACATCTCCAAGGTTTACACAAAGCAGCTGTCGCGAACGAGAGTGTAAACGACAGCTGCGCGTGCGCATTACTCTCGTAAATTCACTTCAAGTGAGGTCCCATAACTTAGGTACGGGATTCGTCTAATGGCGCTTTTTTCTATTGCTTAATTTTTTTGTGTTATAACGGGGGTTTTAAAAAAAAATGGAAGCTTTTGCTGATCAAATTAAACATTGTTTTATTTTTATTGATAGAAAAATAGCATAATACAAATTGAAACGGGATCAAGTTGTCTCAGGTACATTGTAAAGTAAGATAAAACTGAGGGTTAACGCATAATGCGTATGAAGTTAGGTTAACATTTCTTTAAGAATTCCTGAACTTACTTATAAGAAAACCACTTTACGAAATAAATACACCTATACAACTGTCATGTAAGTAGGTACAAAATCCTGATTTACCGAATTTTGATGCTTCAAGTCAATAGACCATAATTTTATTTATATTTTCTTTTAAAACATATTAAAAATCATAATACCTAATTAACGTATCATTTTGCATAACAAAAACATCAATTCTTTCTATATGAATAATTGGTTCTCAATTCCCTGGAGAAACCCTCAAATCTTCGCCACGGGACAGCAACTCTTTTGCTTTTAACATAGCGGTTATATTCGCGTATGCAAATAATGTGGCATGTGTCGTTTTTGATAGAGGTGTTTGGACACGTGCGCCGTGCGCAAAGTAAACTGAGATCCTTTGGCAGCTGCGTCTCAATTGTGACGCTTGACTCTTGGTGACTCACGCGCAGTGGTCCATTCTGTAAATGTTAATTAATTACTTAGAAAATAAAGTAGGTTAAATGAAGGAGTCAGAATAGTACAGAGATAGTGGAAGTTTCGTTATGCATCATTTAAATAGCAATATGTTAGAAGTGATTTATAAGGCAAATCTACTTGCCAAAATACATAGAAAAAAACACAAATATACGGGGCAATCTAATATCTAATCTAACAACATAACATATAATATCACGCCTGTATTCCCCGAAGGGTAGGGCAGAAGTGTATAGTAACACCCTCATTTCGCCGTTATGTTTAAGTCCCATATAATAGAGGGCGAGCCTATTGCCATCAATCGGACACAAATCCAAACTCCGGGCTGCTACTGAGGAATTCCACACAGAAAAACCCAATAACATTTTGCCCGACCTGGGGATCGAACCCAGGACGATCAGCAGTCGCGTTTGCCGCAACTAGACCAACGTGGCAGTGTTAGTGTGGCAGTCCGAGATGCAAATAAAAAAAAACTCGTAAATTATGGAGAGAGCTACAACGAGTCACAATACACTTTGTAGCACTTACATTAAGCTTATAAAGCTTCACGGGCAGCCAAGTTTTTGTCGAGAACCGCACCGTACAAATAAACTGCGGTTCTGGCCCTTCATAGTATGACAGTAGCCTAATCATTACCAGCCTAGCCTATACTGGTAGCTGACTCCAACGTAATACTTATGAATATCAGTAAACTGGACATCTTATGCGGAGAGAGGAAAGTCGTGTCACTAAAAGTGTTGAATGTGGATGGATATACAAGAAGAGGAAGAGAGAAAAGATGGATAAATTGTGTGAAGGATGATAAGGATAAGAAAGGAGTGAGTACTGAGATGACGGCTAATAGAGGAGAATGGAAGAGAAATAGGTGAATTCATGATGTGCCGACCCTATCTAGTTCGCGATACGGGCAGAGAGATAATGATCAGTAAAACCGACATGAAGTCAAATACTTGAGCAATCCAATTGCTGGTGGTTACCGATACCCATAGCTGAGTTTGGACACCATTCTTGCTGACTCTGACAATCGGGGAACCTTAATGTTTAAGAAATGGTTACAGTTGTAGTAGTAGTAGGTACAGTTTCTTGTGAAAGAGCTCATCTGAGGAAGTACTATCTCTATACCTATTTCTATCGGGAAACAGCATTGCTGTGTTCCGGTTTGAAAGGTATGGATGCTGGTGAAATCACAGGCTTTGTCTCTAGATGTTGCAGATGGCGGTAACCAGTTTCCATCAGGTGGGCCGTAAGCTTCTTTGCCAACTCACTACTGGTGGAGAACGAGGTATGGTGTTCCTCCTACGAAAAGGGAGGATCCTCCTACCAGGCGGGTCTTATGCCTGGCGGGCAGAAACCCAACGGTTGATGTTTATTTTTCGTATGACCTCTTGCAGTGCAACTCGCTAGAGGTTGATACTGCTTAACCGGACAATCCTGTGGTGGCCAAAAATTACTTTAAGGCCCTCAGCCAGGGATTACAAACTAAGGATTTAAATTAAATGACCGAACACTAAGGGCACCCCCTGTGGGGTTCGGGCCTTGGCTTCGTGCGTCATTAAGGGGAGGGGGGGGGGCAGCTAGGGTCGGGGAAGTTATATATATACTAACTCCGTGTCAAATCTTGACATCGCGATGCAGGATTTGTGACGTTCTATATGACAGCTGTCATTGTAGTCGCTGTAGTCTGCTAGACAATCGTCGTGTTGCGTAATTCTTATGTGGCGTGACAGATGCCGCCACACTACATTTAAAAAAACACATATTGGACATGGCCATGGCAAGTCCAGCGTAACCCTAGATTGATCTGCGCGTCAGATTAGCCCCGAGCCTCCCACAACTATGTGAGTAGTTAAATGTAATGAGAACGAACAAATGACGAAATTCCTAAACCACGTAGTTTAATGTAGACTTTAAACCAATCAAATAGCTTTCAGAATTGCTCCAAGAAATTGTGTTAATGGCACAACAAGGCGAAACGCAAACGAGCATTAGTAATCGTCATTGAAAAATCTTACTCCAATTCTTAATTCTTTGTAAAAGATAGAGAGGAGATGATGTCATGACGTGTTTGCGTCATCGATGTGATTCATGTAAAATATTAGTGCTCTTCCTATGTTTTATTATTTCAATTTGTTTTTTAGATTTTCTTTCATGTTTAGGGGATTATGCAGTTCACATTAATTTTGGTGACTTTTTATATGACTGGATCTTACGTAATAAACTTTGATGAGAAAATTTTAGTGAGTTTTTTTACAAAGCTTTTGGTTTCAAAAAGGCATATGTACCTAAAATTGCATACAAAAATTAGATAAAGTGTGAAAAAGGGTGGGTTATAAATCAAAGTTGAATTAAAAATAAAATATGCAATTTTTCATCAGTTTCTCTATCGAAATTGCAGTTCGTCTGAAGACGCACAGTAGATATTGAACAACCTGACACAAAACACAATAGCCGTAATAATTCATTTTGCTACATTAACAGTGTTTTTAAAATAAAACTATTCTTATAATAATTGCAAGAAAATCCTTGATAAGACAAAAAACTGAACGAAACGACACGTCGTCAGTTGTTCCGCAATAAAGAGATATTTATGTTATACCTAGTCCGCCGTCCCGCACCAGGCCAGCGTGGTGGACTAAGGCCTAAAACTCTCTTCATTCTCTCAGAAGAAGCCCGTGCTCAGCAGTGAGACAATAATGGGTACTTATAAGCTACATAGAGAGGAAGAACACCTAACACAAATCGTTTGTTCTTCCTAGCCTTTTCTCAACTATGTTGGGGTCAGCCTCCAGTCGAACCAGATGCGGCTGAATACCAATATTTTACACGGAGCGACTGCCATCAGACCTCCGCAACCCTCCTGGGCAATGCTGATATTGTTAGGTTAGACTTGTTGTCAAACTAATACAAATCATAATCCATAAAAAAATAATGAAAAAAACATTTCCTAATCCCAAAAATCAACGGACATCCTAAACCAAAACACTTCAAGAACTAAGTGGATGTTCCATTGAGTGCGACCCAAATGAACGGCAATAAATCTGTTATGATAGCAGCCAACCTTTGCTTGTTGAATCGACTCGGTTTCAATCGTAAAGTCTACACCAATAAGCTAGGAATGCGTTTCAACTATGTCCTTAGTTCGTTGATCGCGTAAGCTTCGGGGGTTAGCGGGGCGCGGCATTTGTTTCGACTGTCGAGACGAGTCGAAAGCGAATATTCGAATAACAATATTAGAGATGTGTGAATTACCTTTTTAATTGCAGTTCGCTGTTGAATTATTATTATTTGGGTTATTGTATATAAACTTGTTGATATGTAGGAAAACTGTCCCCTACAAAGTATTTGTCTGTCGTCAAGTTTCGTGCGAAATGAGGGTAAGTAATATCGCACGTGTCTCGTGTTTACGTTAATTACTTCACGCTCCAATATTATTAGACATCTGGATTATATCTAGCACACATTTAATTACAATAATAATGTATCTACTTATACTCTGAGGTGAATTTACACAGCGATACTTTTATGGTAACTCATTACAAAGTGTTTTAATAAAATGCTTTTTTTACGTTTACCTACATTATTATAGAATGCACATCATATAGGTACACAAAAAATATGCAATAGCGAGTATATTTTTCAGCACTCGACAGATATTCGCCAGCACTATCGAAAGTTCTCCCGCTAGGCACCAAGAGGGGGTGATTTGGTGTGTTGGCCGGACGCCAGGCGGCGTCTTTGGCCGCGAGCCAAATCGGGAGCGTACAGTGGAAAAGAAATGGCGTCGCGCATCTTTGATATGCGTCAGAGTCGGCGCACACGCAGCCACCGGTAACATGTTTTTCATGATGTATAAAAGAGGTTTTATTGCGGTTGGACCATGAAACTGATTGCCGTTGTGTTGTAAAAGATAGATGATGGGCGTAACTAACATTTTTCAGGAGGGGGACATCGTTAATGACTACGTAAAGCTAAGGAGAGGGAGAGAGAGGGGAGAGGGGGGAGGGTCTAAAATGGAGTATTGTACTAGACTATTACATAAAGAGTATGGTTGTTGAATTACTATCAGCACACTTGTACCTATCTAAAGAGATGTCTGTTAGAAAACTGAGTCTGCCTCTTTAGATGTGCGTCAATCAGCGCACACGCAATCATAAAATGTTTATCATGTTGTACACCGCAATCGAATTAAACTATGATTGCGGTTGAAATATTTCATAGCAAAAAATGCTGAACATGACTACAGAATAGTTTTTGTTTCATGGATAACAAATGGCATAACTTTGGTAAGTAGGTACTGCTGGAAATCGGCCAGCTAGTGAACGATTGTGAATGAAGGGAAAAATATTTTGTGTTAAACTAACTGAGCTTATGGAAACGTAGCGTCGACGGTTGGTTCTTGAAGAATACTTGTAACGTTTAGTAATTTTTTCAGATTTAGCTGTGAGATAATAAATTACTGAAGGTCGGTACAGTTTTATTTAATAAATCAATCAGCTCAGCGTATGAAACAATTACGATAGACCAAGAAAAAAAACCTACTTAAAAAATGAATACATTTTTATTTGTAGAAACTACTTTGCCTTGTTGATCTAGTTTTCGTTAGCGCGACTGCTAAGCATGGGGTCCTGGGTTCTATACCCAAGCCGGGCAGTCTTCTTCTTCTTTTCGTGTGGTTAGTGACTAACCTGGTGTCACAGTTTATGCCGCCCATGGGCCTCTGACTTGGCTTCACATGCCGTCGAGAAATATCTCTCGGGCATGCCAGTTTCCTCACGATGTTTTCGGCCGGGCAGTGTTATTGGGTTTTTCCAATAGGAATTTCTCAGTAGCAGCCCGGAGTCTGGATTTGTGCCCGGTTAATGACAATAGGCTCGCCCCCTATTACATGGGATAGTACAAGGCGTGATGTCATATTATACAAAAATATTAAAGTTCTGTCCACTTTCCACACGTACATTATTAACTTAAAAGCTTTGTCAAACTTATACATTTCAATCGTTTCTAATGTCAATACCTACATTAATTTAGAACTTCAAGTAAAATTTTTGACAATACGTCTCTACAGTTTCATATTTGTTTTATCTAAAACTATGGCAATAATAAACTTTATATTACCTACCAACTAAACTGAACTTTGTAACGAGATTCAGATGTTATAATCTAGGCGGGATTTCCACAAACGCCTCACGGGAAAACTAACTAAATAATATGAGTTTAATAGCTGCTCTTGGCGCGTTGATAGAAAGATTATCTTACTACGGTGTACGAGGCTATTATTTATACATCTCCGCTCTAAATATTGGCAGTTTCCTCGCCAGGAGATGAAGGGAATTATTGTATTATTTTTACTAAAACAAGTGTCAGTGGAATTAGATTTTTGATTACCGATTTTTCATCGGAGCAACTACGGTCCAGAGGCCAGGAAGAGCTAGGAGAGAAGCTGTGCGAGTGAAGCTATGACGTAGATAGGTACAGTCACATGATCTAGCCGTCACGGGAAGAGTTTAACTTGTTTCATAATACCGTCGATACAAGTGTCATTACTTGAGGGGCTCGTGGCTAATTAACAACCGCGTGGATTATATGATTTGCAAGGATAAGCTGCGGTTGCCGCGGTCAGTCCGTGGATGGGTGCCCGTTCGTTACACATCGAGACCCCTCCGTGTCTCGGTGAATACGTTAAACTGATGGTCCCGGTGTCATACGAATACCTATGACACTCGTTACGAGAAGTCAAGCCCGAAAGTTTGACAACTGGTCTAACTTTAGGATATCGGCATTGCCCTGTAACTGGGTTGTGGAGGTCTAATGGCAGTCGCTCTGTGTAAAATACTGGTATTACGCATCTGGTTAGACTGGAAGCTGACCCCAACATAGTTGGGAAAAGGCTAGGCAGAACAAACATCGGAGCAATCTACTCTCAGCTCTGCTAACGCCTGCTTAGAGTGTAATTTGCCTGAAAAACAAAGTAATCTAGTTCCTTTGTATACAAGGTTGGTCGGAAAGAGGGTACTAAGCCGCGGGCCTCTTAATGTATCACTGATGATTGTTTTAAAGAAAGTGTTAAAATTTCAAAATTCGATTAAAAAAGAAACATGAAAATAGAATTTTATTTTAGTTTTTACAAATTATTTTAGTTTTTACAAAAATTCTTCATCCCTGCTTTAGTTACGAATTCAGAAAATGGAACTACTAATCCGTGACCCCAAATGTGACCTAAAATGCATACACAACTGATCATAACTGAGGATAAATAGAATTTAGCGTAGATATTAATGACTTTTGGGGAAAGTTGTAGAACAAAGGTTATCCATTATTATTTATTTATTTATCACATGACATGTTTCCTTTGCCATTACAGATAATAAATCTATTGCGACAAAGTAACTATATATAAACATACTTAATTATACCTATACGTTATGGATACTTCAACACCCTTTCGGCTTAGTAGCCTTGCCGACTAATCTTGTATAAGACGACGAAAGTCTCCACTACTCCACGACTTACGTCTCTCAGCGACTAGTTTCTTCTTCTTCTCTCGTACGAGATACAGGAATATCGTGCCGTGGTGAAAATATTAGCCAGACAGTAAGGTTACGGGGTGTCCTGCGTAAGCAACGAACGCGACAAACGCGATTAAGACAACGGCATTCCCTACTAGCGGCATATGTAGCGAGACGCGACGTAACGCGCATTTGTTCCACGTCGTGTCGCGTCGCGTCGCACCACGTCGCGTTTGTCGCTTACGCAGGGCACCCCGTTAGTAGCGGCTGACTGCTCAGAATGTGCTGGATGTCCTTAATTAAATATCGTGACTCGTGGAGACTCATTTATTGCACCTTAGGAGATCCTGAGATTCGTACAAATACACACGTCGCCGAAATATATCGCAGCAGTTGCCAAGAGAATTAAATCGTACTTTACGACCTACCAAAACCAACTTTATTGATACCATTATAAACTGTTTACCTTTCTTAAGAATACGTACCCAACTCTAAGAATATCATAGTTAAAGATATACTACTCTCATACTAGTTATTCAATATGATAATACATTTCACAAAAGTAACCGATACATCACGTGAAGTGTTCAGCCGTGGTTGATCGATGTACCAACGAGTACTCAGGTTCATGTTCACAACAAACTTACTTATTTAAGCAACAAGTATCAAGGCCAAGCTTAGATTATACTCTATGACGTAGAATGTGTAGTGTACGAGCAATATTATATACAGAAAGAATTAGATTGTCATTGACAAAAACAGGACCATTGGCAGGTCTTGCAGATGAATGGTAGGTAAAATATGTCCTTTTTTTAGTAGTTAGTTTACTTACAACTGGGACTCGGAGCTCGGCGGGGGGAGGGGGGGGGGGTCAGAGGCAGATGAGGGCTGAATAATCGGAATGACTGAGGAGTCTACGACAACCGGCTCTGCGACTGGAGAGCGCGGTAGAACATGAACGGGACGTTGCGATGGGCCTTACCGGCGTGGAGTTGGCTATGTTTTTTTTTCTATTCTAGTTTTTGTCCGGTCTTGCGGACGGTTTCTACGTAATCGGGCAGTTGTTGGCAAGACCTGAAGGGTCTCCAACCAATCGAGACCAGAGTAAAATACTTAACCTAAGCTAACTACCTACTACTACTAACATCATGACTAGCTAGCAGCAACAGCACTAAGGGCGACCCCTAATGGGACTCGGACCTCGGCTTAGGGCGTTGCTGGCGAGAGGACTGGGAGGGAGATAGCTTGATGAGGGCTGAGTTAACGGCGTGACTGCGGAGTCAGAAAGGACGACCGGCTCCACGGCTGCGGCGAGTGAGATCGGTGGACCAAGGAGAGGAGCTGACACGTGTGCAGTCAGCCTTTTATACTGTCGGCTTGGGTTTTTCGTAACCTGACAATGTTTCTTTAAGAGACATCTGGATATAACTGTTGGCGCTGGAAGACTGGTAAATAGTGGATAGACTGTCCCGAAAATACGTCCGCTAAATGAAAAAATATATTCAAGAAAAGTGAAACACAGATAATGGTGTTTACGTCTAGACTTGTCTATGTAGGTACACCATAAAATATTCAAAATATTCATGCTACTTATTATTTATTTAATGCAAAGCTTTTAAATTAAAAGTTTCTCAGAAACGTTACATCTATAGAAAGACAGATGTAAGACAATTTTTGATAATGCAAAGCGGAAAATAATCGAATACCTTTAAACGAGCCATTCTTGTATATATATATACATATATATATAATCTGAATCTCGGAAACGGCTCCAACGAATTTCATGCAATTTAGTATGCAGGGGGTTTCGGAGGCGATAAATCGATCTAGCTAGGTGTCATTTTTAGAAAACGTCGATTTACAAAAAGAAACCGAGCTAAGCTCGGTCATCCAGGTACTTAATCATTAAACACTATTAGAGGGGTATGTAAGGGTCGTAGCATGTGGCGTTCTATAGTTTCTGCCTACCCCCATGGGGAAAAGGCGTGAGTTTGTGTATGTATGTACTATTAGAGGGGCTCGTGGCTAATTACCAACCGCGCAGATCATACGATTTGCGAGGTTAAGCTGCGTTTGCTGCGGTAAGTCCGTGGATGGGTAACCGTTTGTTACACATCGAGACCCCTCCGTGCCTCGGAGACCATGGTTAAACAGTATGTCCCGGGTGTCATACGAATACCTATGACAGTCGTTACGGGAAGTCAGAAGTGCGAAAGGCTGACAGCTGGTCTAACCTTAGGATATCGGCATTGCACCGTACCTGGGTTGCGGAGGTCTGATGGCAGTCGCTCCGTCTAAAATACTGGTATTCAGTCGCATCTGGTTATACTGGAATCATCATCATCTTCCTGCCCTTATCCCAACTTATTTGGGGTCGGCGCAGTATGTCTCATAATATCATACTGCACAAATGTTTCGGCTATATTTTATGACCGGCCGCCTGCCTGACGTCAACTCTGCTTGGGAATGCTTTTGCTGGTGGCAAGCACCACCTACTATCTTATTCCATCTCGGGCTTGCAGGTGCTGCATGCTTGTCAATCTTATTCCCGACAACTAAGCAGACTGTTCTTCTTGGTGGAGTATAGTATACTTGAAGTCAATATTCTGTATCACTCCTGTCCCGCGCGTAATCCGTATTCGACATCGTTTACAATAATTCACAATTAAACAAATCAAAATTAAAAATACACAAAAAAAAATTATAACTTTATGGTTAATGGTTATACTGGAATCCGACCCCAATATAGTTGGGAAAAAGCTAGACAGAAAAAACTGTTAGACGTGCTTTTATTATGGTATTTAGCTTGCAGCGCGTGAAACGCGCAACAACAGCATTGCAAACGTGCAACAAATGTACAGCAAAAATAGTAGGACATGACATTTTAATACGAGGATTGATACCGACGACAAGCGATTGTCGGTCTGTGAAATAAAATTCTAGCACTACCTACCCCTAACCTAGATGTTTTCGACACATATAACACACTTATAACATGAATAGACTAACATTAAAAGCAAAGAAAACATGTCGTAAGATTCAAAGATTCAATATTTTTTATTTGAAATAGGCGAGAATTTAGTTGCTTGGTTCTGAAAAGTAAGTCTTATGGAGAGACCCGCCAAGAAACTATAGAATACACTTTTAAAATAATCTGTAGGAAATAATACCGATATAATATATATTTTAGGATACGCCTAAAAATTCAAAGTAAAGTGTAAACATACCGTCAGAATCCAAAAGTTACTGTTACTATAGTCGGACTTTTAATTCGATGCAGTTACTTGACAGTTCAAAGAAAAATAACGGTACCATACTAAAACTAATAATATTGGGGTAGTGAAAGATTTTGCGAAAAGAACAAATGAGAAAAATAGTTCAATTTAAATATAGGTATACAAGGTTAGTCGGAAAGGGGCTACTAAGCCGCGGGCCACCTAAAGTATCACTGGTGACTATTTTAAAGCAAGTGTTAATATTATAATAAAATTTGATAATTTTTATTTGCATGCAAAAATATTTTTATTTCAGTTTTTTTAAAAAAAAACAACATACCTACTTTAGTTATGAATTCAGAAAATTAAGTTTCTAATCCGTGACCCCAAATATGACCTATATTGTAAACACAGCTGATCATAGCTATGGACAGATAGATTTTAGCATATTTTTTACGAAATCTTTGAAAAGATATTTCTCTTAAACTGTCGAGTTTTGGGGAAGTTGTAGAACAAAAGTTATCCCTTATTATGGGTACTTTAACACCCTTTCGGCTTAGTACCCCCTTTCCGACTAACCTTGTATCTCTACAAATTCGTCTGCAATATAACAATACAGGAGGAAGAGGGTATTAATGTCAAAAATATGAAAATGAACATAACATAAACATAACATCACGCCTTACATTCCCCGAAGGGATCGGCAGAGGTGTTATAGCACACCCTCGTTTCGCCAGTTATGTTTAAGTCCCATGTAATAGGGGGCGAATCTATTGCCATTAACCGGGCACAAATCTAGACTCCAGGCTGTTACTGATAAATTCCTAATGGAAAAACCCAATAACAAATAAAAAAATATCTAATTAACATTATTTGTTTTGATCATAAAGTGTTTTTTCTCAGCCTTTTTTCCAATTGTGTTGGGGTCAACTTCCAGTCTAACCAGATGCGGCTGAATATCAGTATTTGACACGGACCGACTGCCATCAGACCTCCGCAACCCAGTAACTAGGCAATGCCGGTATCCTAAGGTCATACCAGTTGTCAGACTTTCGGGCTCCTAACTACCCGTAATGACTGTCATAGGTATTCCTATGACACCCGGGACCGATGTTTAACGTGCTCTCCGACGCACGGAGAGTCATAAAGTTATTAAATTCAATAAAAAGTTCGCATATAAGTTCATTCAATTTCGTTAATTCCTTTTTTCACCTCACTACCTTTTTTTGTCAAAAACTGGTATCCCTCCAACTGTCAAGTTACCCCATCATATTAAAAGTCCAAGTAGAATTAGAACAGGGGCGCACTTAGAAATCATTGGCTACATAGAAGATTTGGAGTCTCTAAAACATGTCCAAAATTTTATAGACAACATTATCTAGTTGAACAAGCTGTCGTGAAAAACCGCACAGTGTAGTGCTGGCAGAACGCCAGAAGCAACAGGCGGGCCGTCCTACTACAGTTTTCGTGTCACGAGAAATTTATGGAAAAAATATTGTTTTAACGATCTGTTAACACGTTCCGTTTCGAAGTTTTAGGAGTATATGGTTGGCAATAGTGTTGTAGTGAATATTTCTACATGTAGGTTTCTTCATGCCAGCTTTTATTGTCAGTATTTGCTATGATGGTGGATTTGTTCGAATGTGACTCATATTTTCCCATTCTTTTTTTTTCTTTTTTTTGTTCTTTTTTTTGGTGGTTATGTGCGTCGGCCACCTAAAGATTAAATATGTTTTCTTCCCTTCGTTCTTTCTTTTCTATGAGTTTCAAATTGTTAGTACGCTTATTAGTAAGCGCACGATCTGTTTCATCATCTTTGAAAAAGCTAGCTAAGTCATAACTGCCAACTGAACAAACACGACCAGTAGTATCGATATTGTTTACAATTATTTATAATGGTCCCATTTGGTAAATCTAGCCAATAACAGAACAAGACAAACTAAAACATATCCAGAAGACGTAAACTATGTATACGTCATCACTATCATCGCTTATGAATCGAAGAGAGCTCCAAACATAATAAATCACTTGCTAGAAGTTCCTGTTAGTAATGACGTGGGTACAGTAATGGAGGTTCAAAGATTATATGGTAAACAAGTTATAGTACTGAGTAGTTCTTACTAGGAATATGTTTGTTAGAATGTATATTATTCATCATTCTGCCAAATATGGGTCTCCACGTAGTCATAAGTATTGCCATGATAGTCACCATGGGTTGTCAAAGAGAATTTCTTTTAGACCACCGGTAAGATCTTCACTAGTTGGGTTGCTTGGAAATCATGCTCAGATGCAACAGCAGTGTTATTATCAATGATTTTCATGTCCCTTGCGCCAATTGAATCTGGCGACGGTATGCGAAATTTGAAGCTGTTTCTAAACCAATGAAGTTTGTAGCTTGACGGTTTTAGTGATTTACGAATCTTAAGATCCTGAAATGTAGTACAAGCTGTGGACAACAACATCCATCAGTGGCAAAAACATCCCTCTAGATACTGAAATTGTCATATCATGCAAACTCAGTCCCTTTAAAGGTTGCTAAGGTCACATGGTAATCGCTTCGCATAAAACTGAAAACCATAATTTATATCATGGATGTCGAAAATGTAAATGAGCGTCAGATTGGAGGCAAGAACATTTATTCAAGAACAGAGAACTCAAGAATTAAGTTTTATAAATCACTGCTCCAATGCACTCATAATTTCTTGTTTCCACAAGAATGTTTCTTAGCATCGCAGATAATTCAACGAACGCTTGGCATTTTAAATATTTTCATTTCAGTCGCATTTTCTTATAAGTTATGTAGCTCACATGTATTCGTTTCTAAGATTTATTCAGAAACGACCACAATGCATTTTATTTCTACGCAAAAAATATACTGAGAATTCTTGACGTAGAGAGAGATGCAAGACGCTTCAAATATATTGATAGTAATTAAGCATGAAACAGAGGGGCTCGTGGCTAATTACCAACCGCCTCGACCATACGATTTGCAAGGTTAAGCTGCATTGCCGCGGTCAGTCAATGGATGGGTGACCGTTCGTTACACATCGAGACCCCTCCGTGCCTCGGAGAGCATGTTAAACAGTCGGTCCCGGGTGTCATACGAATACATATGACAGTCGTTACGGGAAATCAGAAGCCCGAAACTCTGGCAACTGTTCTAACCTTAGAATATCGGCATTGCCCAGTAACTGGGTTGCGGAGGTCTGATGGCAGTCGCTCCGTGGAAAATATTGGTATTCAGCCGCATCTGGTTAGACTGAAGCTGATCCCAACATAGTTGGGAAAAGGCTAGGCAGAACGAATTAAGTACGAAACAAATTATAACAATGTACTTCCTTGTTTTTTCATGTCTGTGTAGATTGGCACTTCCGTATCCATTGATCTATCTGTATACAAGATGTCCATCAAAGATTTTACTGACTCATCATTGGATGTCTTACAACCCACGAGTTTCAACTAACTACAGAATCGTAGGGATTTTGCCTTCAATATTAAGCAACAAATAAATAAAATATTACTGACTCACGCCATACGTTATGCTGTAACATTTATTGCTTGAATATGTCGAACACAATGATATATTTTTTTCTATTGAACTCGAATAATAAGAGCGAATCACAGATAAGTACAGGAGTTTTGGCTAAACGCCAGAACTGAAAGTTGTAGTGGTGAAAATTTATATGTGTGTACTGAAGTAGTACTGTCGGCAAAAGAAATTTAGTTCAGCCTAGATTTTATTGACGTCATCGGTTTATTGCTTGCGTTGGTGGTTGGTGGTACATTAGCATTATTTGGCCCGTTAATATCATTTGATTCGGGTGTAGATGATGATATTATAGGAATCCTAATTAAATTTAATTATCGTCAAAGATTATCTTTGGAAAATCATAAAAAGATTGTGTTACTTGTCAACATTATTTATTCTACAAACAATAAACCATAACTAATCTAACAGGTACATGATGGAATAATCTATACTAATATTTTATAGAGGAAAGATTTGTATTTTTGTATGTAACGAATAAACTTAAAAACTACTGTACCGATTTCAAAAATTGTTTTGCTGTTATAAAGCTACATTATCACTGAGTAACATAGGCTACGGGCGGAGCCGTGAGGACACAGCTAATGTATTATAAAACATGAACTACGTTGGCCACTTTTTGCAGCAGCTACTTTAAAATAACGAAACAGCAATATTTTCTTTTACTATTGTCAGTTGAAAACGCAATCATCAAATCGATAGAACGCAATTAACTACAAGAAATAGACCTCTTCCAAGTGAATCTAAAGCTTGTGTCACTTCGCAGATTATGTATGAAAAACAAAAGAAAACCGAACCGAATATTAGTGTCATCAGATCGAAATGTAGTAAGAGCGCGAACGAACCGCGGAATGGTAACGCTATCGCTTAATACTAAAGTTTAATTTCAAATGCGCGCAACAAATTTTTGTAGGTATTTGATGCATGAATTCTGGGGCTAATCATGAATTCTGGGGCTCTGGGTCTGCTAATTTATAAACGCTTCGATAGTGTCTCGATAGAATAGTTTTAGACTTTGGTATTCTGATGGTTATTTTAGACTAGAGGCTTTTCACTGACTTTTTAATGAACTGTCAGTTAAGTGTCATTGAACTATTATTTCAATAGAAAACATTGAAGTTTTAGCAGAATATGTAATCTGCCACAATCGCAATGGAATCTCAATAGGGTGTCTTTATTTAAATTAGCAGACTAGACCCCCTGGAGTTAGTTTGTTATTTATTATTCTATTCTACAAGCTACAATATATTGATCAACAAATATTGAATAAATTGGGTGGAAATTATGAACGAAGAAAACTGTTTTCCCGACCCTACCCGCTAAGAGACGATGACCTCGAATGGACGTCTAGCCAAATGTCGGCGTGCCGATCTTGCGTTACGTCCCTACCAGATAAACAAGCGAGAACGATTTATGCATAAAATATACACGCAACCGATTGCGTAGATCACTGAAAAACTATGAAAAATATCAACGTCAAAATGTTCTTAGCAACTGAGATTTATTCGGCGTAGTTGCATGTATGACAAGATGTATGAACCTGGACGAAGCGAAAGGAGTATGTAAGGATCGTAGCATGTGGTGGTCTATAGTTTCTGCCTACCCCGGGGGAAAAGGCGTGAGTTTATGTAGTATTTATGTATGAAGTCGGATTCAATGGAGGGAAAAACATAGTGAGTCTGCTATTCTAGTATTTGACGCTCTGACTTTTCAAATTCATGTGCGGGTCAGAATTTGATCATCATTTGCGTTAACAGTGAAAGTAAACGTCGTGAAGAAACCTAGACACATTAGAAGGCTCCAAAAAGAAAGTTCTCGTTTATGAGTATAGTCTGCCAATCCACACCAGGCCAGCTTGGTAGATTCCTCAACCCTCCTCATTCCAAGAAGAGGCCCGTGCCCAGAATTGGGAGGGACAGATATGGGCCGATTATGCTTATGCTTACGCTAAATGATCTCCCTAGCCTTTTCCCAACTATGTTGAGTCAGCATGTTGGTGAGTATGTGGAGTCAGCTTCCAGCTTCTGGTTCCAGCTTCCGGTTACTGGGCAATGCCGATATCTTAAGGTTGGACAGGTTGTCAGACTTTCGGGTTTCTGACTTCCCGTAACGATTGTTAGGTATTCATATTATGATACCCGGGACCGACTGTTTAACGTGTTCTCCGAGGCACGAAGGGGTCTCGATGTGTAGCGAATGGACACCCATCCAGGGGCTGACCACGGCAAGCGCAACTTAACCTTGCAAATCATATGATCCGCGCGGTTGTTAATTAGCCACGAGCTCGATTTATAAGGGCCTGTGCACACCACGTTTTTTAAACGCGCCGGCGAAATGCATTTTCGTCCAACTCCATACTTAAAAAATGTGTGTATCTTTTTTAAAAAACGTGGTGTGCACAGGCCCTAAGAAGTAAAACTTTTTTTTATAAGTACTAACTACAATTATTCAAGAGAAAAGTGTAGCTGTTACTTTTACTAGTATCGGCTATTTAATTAATCAATGTCAATACAATTAATACGGTTCAAACGACCCCTGACCAGACTGAAACTGTTTCGAAATCCAGATGGTTTCAAATTATTTGAAAGTCTAACAAATTGCAACCAATCATTTGTGTGTAAGTTGAAATCCACTAATAAGTTCGGTGTGTCAATAAGATGATTTATTAGGTGCCTTCATTTGGGATTAATTACAAGTCTGTAGTGCAATGCACTACAAAATCTACAAAGATATAAACGGTGTAAATAGACCCTTAACGAAGCCGAAAGGCACTTATTCTCCACGTCATTGCGATAATTTTTTTGTACTGGACTATGCCTGGAACCTTCTAGTTACGGAGATATTGAAGGTCAAAGTTCCAACATTTTCACAACTTATTTTCAAATACTAGTTTTGGAGGTTGCAAATGTACTTGAAATACCTCCATTACCCGTTTACTACTCATTGCATCTATCAGCACAGTGTTTTTTTTTGGGTGCGTTACATTAAGCTTTACAGTAAAACGAAATTTTTCACCCAAAAAAAAAGTCGTTTCCCAACGATAATTTTTGCGTAGGGTTACTTAGTTTGAAGTACTGAATGCATGGTTGACGGCTTCGTGAAGGGTCTTTTTACACCTTGTATACATTCTAGTTATTTCAAGCGAATACTTTTTTTTCATAGGTTTAGTTAGATTATTCATAATTTTCTCTATGATAGTTATTCTAATTACTACCTACTAAACTAGGTACCTCCTAATCTTCTTATGTTCGTGTGGTTAGTGACTAACCTGGTATCAGAGTTTATGCCGCCCATGGGCCTGTGACTTGGCTTCACATGAAGTCGAGAAATATTTCTCCCGGTTTCCTCACGATGTTTTCCTATATGTTTTTAAGCAAGTGTTAATTATACAATACGCTTTTTTTTTCCTATTCGACTGCTTGTAGATGGTCTTGCGGACCTTTTCTACGTAACCGGGCAGTTATTGGTGAGACCTGAAGGGTCTCCAACCAATATCTAACTAACTAACTTTAAAACTAACTAACTACTGTAACATCATGACTATTTAGCAGCAACACCTCTAAGGGCGTCCCCTAGGGGGGACTCGAACCTTGACTTAGGGTGTTGAATGCGAGAGGACTGGGAGGGATACGACAGCTTGATGAGGGCTGTATTAACGGTGTGACTGCGGAGTCAGAAGGGACGACCGGCTCCGCGGCTGCGGCGGGTGAGCACGGTGGATCGGGGGCGGCGGCGGTGGGACGTCGCGAGGGGCCTCGTCGGCGAGGATGATACGCCGGTCGGCGGCGGCGGTGTATTTGTATTGTGCTGGTTGATTTATTCGCCTCCAGGAGGAGGGTGATTTCGTCATCGGGCTCTAGTAGCGCATGCCTGGGATGGCGTACTAAACTAATATGGGAGGGTTTATAATCGGACGCGGCGGTCACTAGAGGGTACCGGTGCCTCGGGGCATTGTCGAAATAACGCTTAGACGTGCGTTTGAGGTATTGCCTTACGGTTGGCATTTTTAGATCTAAATGAAGCTGAACGTTGCGCATGTAACACGGAGCGGCCGCGGCTCTGCGCAAAACGCGGTTTTGAAGAATTTGAAACAGTTTAAATCTGCACGGCTTAACGTGTGCGAACACGACGCTAGCGTAAGTTAAGATGAGGCGGATGCACGTCAAGTAAAGTCTCAACTTATTTCTAAGTGATAATTTACTACGCGCCCTAATCATGGGATAGAGCCGGCCCACAGCGAAAGCGGCGCGAGCGTGCACCGCTTTGATGTGTTTCCGGAATGTAAGGTGGTGATCGAGGATAACCCCTAGGTACTTAACGCTCAGTTCCCAAGGGATCTGTTTTCCGAACTTGACTACGGGGGGGATACGCGAGTGGTTATCGCCGTGCCTCTCGAAAAGAACGGCTGCGCTCTTTTCGGGATTCACTTCGATTCTCCATTCCCGGAACCAAACGCCGAGGGCGTTGGCTGCGGTCTGGAGGATGCGAGAGATCGATTTGAGGTCACTACCCGTGTAGTAGATGACCGTGTCGTCGGCGAAATGAGCCAACTGGGCCTTGCCACGATTGGGAATGTCGCTGGTGTACAGCGTGAACAGAAGGGGGGCTAGCACAGAGCCCTAAGGGACTCCAGCTAGAATAGGATGGGGAGACGAAAGTGTGCCGTCTAATCGGTAGCGAAAGGTGCGATCCGACAGAAAGTCGCGAATGATAAGCACGGGTTTATATAATAAACCGTTGTGCCAGACCTTGTCGAAGGCTTTCGCTACGTCGAAGAACAGCATACCCGTCTTGTATGAAAACATGAAGCCGGAGCTTATGTGTTCGACGACACGGTGGAGTTGCCTAGTGCAGCAGTGGTTGGAACGAAAACCGAACTGCTGATCGGGAATGAGTTTACGGGAGTCTGCGAATCCCTTTAAACGGGAATAAATGAGTCGCTCATAAATCTTCCCAAACGAGTTCAGAAGACTTATGGGGCGATAACTAGATGGCTCACATTTGGGTTTGCCAGGTTTGCAGATGCCTATAACAGTGGCTTGTTTCCAAGCTTGCGGAAAGAGATTATTGCTAAGAGCGCCATTGAAGATGGCGGTCATTAGGACTATGAGCGGGGCGGAAAAGAGTTTGATCGCTTTGTTCGTGATGCCGTCAGTACCGGGGGCTTTCTTGGGTTTAAGATTCTTGATTATCGCGTGCACCTCGTCCGTGGTGACGGGGGGCAGGGGATCATCAGGATCTTCTACGGGGGGGAGAGCGACTTTACGTTCGACTTCGTTGTCCACCTTTGACAGGTGGACCGGGTCTACTGGTAGTGCGCTGGGCGTGCACTGGGCTTCTAGGCTGTCGGCTAGGCATTCGGATTTTTCGTCGTCTTCAAAGGCCGGCCTTTGATTCGGACGATTGAGAGGTGGAGTGGAGGCTACACCATCGATTTTGAGATTACGTTGCAATCGCCAGAACGCCAGATGGGATGGCTCTAGTTCGCGTAACATCTTGTCCCAGCGGGACTGCCTGACCTCCATTATGCGTTTCTTTACAGCACGCTGCATAGAACGCATATGGAGGCGGTTGCCTTCGCAGGGAAAAGAGTCGTACGTGCGTACGGACACATTCTTCTCCGTTAACAGTTCACGCACATCGTCCGGCAGTTTCCAGCGGTGATCGTCCATCGCTGGAACCTGTCGTGAACACTCGTTTACCACGGACTGTACGTGACATACAATACGCACATGAATCCGAAAAGTTAGAGGTGTGTGCCTTAGGTTCGAACTCGAGACCTATGACTTGGCAGTCCGACGGTCACACCAATAGGCTATCACTACTGTTAACTACCTAATTATCTCATATTTAATAACACTTCTTTTCGAATCAATTTTCTACAAATAATTCTAAAATATGAAAAATGCCTCGTTTTAACCCTTTTCGGTTATCGAATTCCAAATATTTATAAATACGTTCAATTTACCTTGATACACATTTATTTGACAATTCAAATAAAAACGGGTTCAAATAAAAATATTCTGAAACGTGTCGAATAAAAGGTTACTAGAATAATAAAATTTGTTTCGTTTTTAATACGACTATGAGTTTTAATATAATGTAAGAATTTACGCGTGGACGTTTCCCGTCAATAAAAATTAAAGTTTTATTAATTATTTTTTTTTGTTTAAAAAGTGTTATAAAAATTAGATCGTTGACGTTAATGCGTAGTTTAGTCAAATTATTAAGTAAGTATTAGATTTATTAACTGTGTAACATTTAGTTCATAGGGAACGAATAACAAGTTTTATTGTGATGAAATTGGACTAATAAAACCGGCCAAGTGCGAGCCGGACTCGCGCATGAAGGGTTCCGTACCGTTATCTATAAAAACGGCAAAAAAATCACGTTTGTTGTATGGGAGCCCCCCTTAAATATTTGTTTTAATTTAATTATTTATTTTTAATGTGCATATATAACTAAATATTCTGTGAATATTTCAAGTGTCTACCTGTTGCCGTTATCAATATCGAGCAAAAACGAGCAAAAAAATCACGTTTTTTTGTGTGGGAGCCCCTTAAATATTTATTTTATTCTATTTTTTAGTATGTGTTGATATAGCGGCAACGGTAATACATAATCTGTGAAAATTTCAACTGTCTAACTATCACGGTTCATGAGATACACACTGGTGACGGACGGACGGACGGACAGCGGAGTCTTAGTAATAAGGTCCCTTTTACCCTTTGGGAATGGAACCCTAAAAAACTATTATCAACACGGTGGTTCTCGGAGAAACAATGGCTGGGGTTCCGGGATTCGTTGTTGTATTCACCGCAACACCGATAAATCAAAATGGACCCCCGCAATTACCCGGTTCTTTTTATGTATGCAAGTTTTTGTATTTAATGTTATTTTTAAGTAATAACATAAGATGTACGTATGAGGTTTGCACAGTCGCGAAAAAGAGAATTAAAGCCTCGAAAAAAACTATCCCGGGAAAACGATAATATCTGAAAGAAGTACAACCAATCATTAATGAATTAGCCTTTTATTCTATCAATTAGGCTCAGTTGCACCAACTATAATTGTTAACTTGCCATTTTTATGTCAAATTTGTACTGATTTGACAGAAATTTTGGTATGGTTAGGGTTATAGTTATTTGGTGCAACTCAGCCTTAGTATTTGTTTTATTCCATCATGGCTGCCTCGTAAGCACTGACTTATCTTTTCATGGATTCCGACAAAATTATAATCTGAACCAGATGCGCAGTAATGAAGATTGACTAATTACTTGTAATGAATCATTGTCAAGGAAATTTTGATGAAGAAAAACTATAAATATTTTCGGTAGGAATTCCTTTAAGAAAATTAAATCGTAAAAACGTCAAATCTTTAGATAAATATTGCGAAGGTGTTTAACATTGCAGCCATTATAGGTCACATCTTGAGCTTAAGTATAAGAAGTTCGTCAACACATAAACATAACATCACGCCCTGTAATCCCCGATGGGTTCGGCAGAAGTGTTTTTACTACACCCTCGTTTCGCCGTTATGTTTAAGTCCTATGTAATAGGTAAATATTTAACGTACAGTTCTAGCATCGATACGATTTTATTATATTATATGTATTGATTTGACGAATTTGAGCATGGGGTTCGATCCCTAGGTCGGGCAAAGTATTATTCGGTTTTTCAATTAGGAATTTCTCAGTAGCAGCCCGGAGTTTGGATTTGTGCCCAGTTGACGGCAATAGGCTCGCCCCCTATTACATGGGATTTAAACATAACGGCAAAATGAGGGTGTTACGATACACCTCTGCCTAACCCTTCGGGGAATACAGGCGTAATGTAATGTTATGTGTAGATATAATTATAAACAAAAACAATTACTAGTTTCATAAAATTTAATATCATTAAGATTATTCTGTCGGCCTCTAAATAAACTTAAGCCTGCAATTATTTATCGTCACTTCACTTCTACATTAAATTTACTTAAAAACACTATGAACACCAAAAAAATTGTTTATTTTTAAAATCAAAACGCAACGAAAAATCACATTAGTGACAATATTCTGACACACCTATGACTGTTTCACCAATATTTATGTTTCCTTTGCCAACAGAGAGTTATGTGGGCGTAGAACATAGCCGCCATCTTTTAATTTTATCACGTACAGTCCCAATAAATTCAGTGTTTCGGAAACATGCTGATGTCTGTGCTAATTTATGTTCGTGGAGAACTAATTGATTTTGAAGCTATGCTACACATGCATACGTGCAATTAATGTCTTCAGATGTACAGTATCTATTGATATATTAGTGCGTTCATTGCGTAATATTGATTGATCTTCCAGCTGTCTTCCTGTACTGTTTCCTCATCTACGCTGATTTTTTTGTATCTTTGAAACGGAATATTGTCTAAACTAGCCACCAACCAAGCAATTTAAGTTCTGCCTAGCCTTTTCCTATGTTGGGGTCAGCTTCATGTCTAACCAGATGTGGCTGAATATCAGTATTTTACACAGAACGACTGCCATCAGACCTCCGCTACCCAGTTACTGGGTAATGCCGATATCCTACGGTTTGACCAGTTGTCAGACTTTCGGACTTCTGATTACCCGTATCGACTGTCATTCATAGGTATTCGTATGACACCCGGGACCGACTGTTTAATGTGATCTCCGACGCACGGAGGGGTCTCGATGTGTAACGAAACGGTGACCCATCCACAGACTGACCGCGGCAAGTGCAGCTTAACCTTCCATTATATTCGTAATTAGCCATAAGCCCCTGTTTGATAGCAACTTATATATTCATTTACTTATTTGTATCACAGTTTTAGGACCAAATATGGGACTAAATCCTCAGTATTAGAAAAATATGATACACCAATATTTCATGTCATTTTGTTTGTTCTTCTGTCGACAAAACCCTTGGCTTCAGTGGTCATGTTACAACTTCTTTTCCAGCTAGGGAATTTAATTAAAGAGCCTCATTGGTCATCAGCAATCTTTTTCTGATATTGGTATAATATCCTGTTTTTTCTAAAAAGTAAACTTGTCCACCTGCACCATATATGACGAAATGAAGACGAGCCAGTCGGAAAAACCAAAATTTTAAATATCGTTATAATGTAAATTATTGATGGACTCAAAAAAACATACCACGGGAAAATATCATTTGTTCATAAAATCTAATTTTCTGATGCCTTTCATAAAATTGCTGTTCTAAATCAATTAATTGAAACCTTTAAAGGGAAGGAAGCAACGAAGGACGATGCTAATGATAAAAATATTATATAAAAATATTCAAGGAGGTTCTTAGTTTTCCTTTGAAGTTCCACAGAAGGCATCTTAACTTGCATGCTTACTAAAGTAAGACTTCGTACCCCAAATGCCACAGAGACTTTGATTAAAATTAAGTACTCTATGTTAGAAAGTTTGCGGGACTGGCATGGTTGGAAACGGCACAAAATAGAGAGAT
Organism: Amphipyra berbera; assembly: GCA_910594945.2. Taxonomy (NCBI): domain Eukaryota; kingdom Metazoa; phylum Arthropoda; class Insecta; order Lepidoptera; family Noctuidae; genus Amphipyra; species Amphipyra berbera. The sequence goes on along the minus strand of OU343122.1, from coordinate 6,059,767 downwards.
TTGGAAGGCAAAAGGAGAGGCCTTTGCTCAGCAGAGAGATAACATAACATAACTTCACGCCTGTATTCCCCGAAGGGTTGGGCAAAGGTGTATAGTAACGCCCTCATTTCGCCGTTATCTTTGCAGATCGCAGTAACCAAGGGGCTTCTAAGGAAGGGTTCTTTGTTCGTTTTTGGGGAAACATGTAGAGAAATAATTCCCAAAAAACATTTAAATGTCGAAGGTACTGCTTGTTTCCAAAGATTTTTTTCCTGCTGGCAGACGTTCAGACCGAGAGGAGAATGAGAAACAGAAGAAATGAAGATACACACTTAAAATCTATGGTTGCACCTTCATAAATATGCAACGTTATTTTTTGTTCAGAGAATCGATTGATATAGTATTTTACCATGTTACATTTTACCCTAAAAAGTCATTTTGGTTACTATGGCCAAAATACGGTACCTATATCAGTGAATTGCATTGAAATCCTTTAGACACAAGAAGATCGGCTGAATGAGTTTCCGACCCCCTTAATCAGGCAACCCAGGCAACAAGTTTAGCACAACTTATGAGGAACTTGTAAAAATAAATTATGTGATCTAGTCCTTATGATAATCTTCTTGGAGTGTTTCGACTTCTACGTATACTAAAAATAGCATTCTCTACTGTTGTATACCTTTCTATCTACCTTCTCTCGAATTACAGGTATTTCAGTTAAAATAGGTCAAAGTTGAAAGTCCAAAAGGTGTTTACGCAAACAAAACAATGAAGAGTAGTTTAGATGTTGGCTATAAATTGTAGCCGTTGGATTTGATGGTGATAAATATGTAGTCAATACAATTCTGAGTTGTTATGTAAACTTTGGCCATCCATGGTGGATATTTGTGTGTTCTGCGCCATGTGCACCATAGCGGCCTGGTTCCTTCATTTTACATGACTTTTACGAGTTTTGTGGTTGGAACTATAAACATGAACACAGTAGTTTTCAGCCTATGAAAGAAAGCAAAGAAAAGTATTTCTTGGCACAAACAATACAATAAGCAATATAAAATAATAATACAAGATTAGTGCATTAGCTAAGAGCCTTGGTCAACATCTCATGAGGCCCTCGTTAGGCGGCTGGATATAGAAAACGGTACTCGTTGATACAGCACGCATTGTGAGAAGGTTCCTCTTTCTGAAGCCTTGATCGCCGGTAGCGTCCCGATGTCGGTGGGCTACAATTTTTTGTATATTATAGTGGTTTTGATTTTTTATACAAAATATTAAGAAATGTAAATAGTATGTAAGACAATTAATAAAAGAGAAGTAATTATTAGTGCCAAAAGAGCCATCATCTCAGCATAACGTCAGATGGCAGTACTAAATACTACTAAATAAGGCTGATGCTAGTCAGTCATAAAATAAATATCACGTCTGTATTCCCAGAAGGGTTGGGCAGAGGTGTATAGTAACACCCTCATTTCGCCGTTATGTTTAAGTCCCATGTAATAGGGGCGAGCCTATTGCCATCAACCACGCTATTGAGGAATTTCACACGGATAACCCCTTTGTCCAACCTGGGGATGGAACCCAGGACCTCACGGTCAGCAGTTGCACTTGCCACCACTAGACCAACGAGTCAGTCAGCAAACCTGTTGCTTCTTACCTATTTCTTATTAGATAACATCTTTGACTTACATTTCACTTTTACCTTTGCCATTTTCTTTGAAGATTTTCCGACGTATTTCCTCCACTCTACTTGGAAGTTTATCGAATTTATTTACTTCTGAAATAAATATAAAACTTGTTTACTTTAATGTCTTTGTTGAAGTTTCTTCTTTATTGTGGCGTTTCTTGGTTTATTTTCAAGGTCAAAATGAATGGAAATCTTTCAATGTTGTTTTGCCTAGCCTTTTTACAACTTTATTGGAGTCGGATTTTAGTCCAACCAGAAACCAGTATTTTACATGGAGCAACTGCTATCAAACGTCTGCAACCCAGGTACTTGACAATGCATATCATAAGGTTAAACCGGTTGTCAGACTTTCGGGCTTTTGACTACCCGTAACGACTGTCATAGGTTTCGTATGACACCCGGGACCGACTGTTTAACGTGCTGTGGAAGAAATGTTTCTATTCAATGACGTAAGAATGCCTTGTTTTCCCTATCACTTAATTATATATCATATATATATATATTACAATATTTATAAATGTATATATATATACCTATATGTAAGTATTATGTCTATGTATGGTGTGTAGTATATATTTTGCAGCAGTACACCATGGACTACCCCCTCTATCTTATTCATTGACTTCCTGTTCATCCAAAGGTTGTCTGGTAGATATCGCTATCAGCGATAAGACCGCCATTGTACCCTTTAATGTTTGTTATTGTATAAGAGCTGTGTTACAATTTTGGTGTACAATAAAGTATATTCTATTCTATTCTAAGATGACTATCATCTGTATTTTGGTTTCCACTTAAGAAGAGAAGCTGCTAAAGGATTACTACTAACCATGTGCGCTATTCCGCTATCACCAATGCCTTTGGCAGACACAGTTATTCTGGCAATATTAATCACCACAAACGATGCTGTCTCAAGTCCATGTTCTATATTAGTGTCATCAGCTGCTAACAGTGATAGCCTAGTGGTGTGACCATCGGACTGCCAAGTCATAGGGCTCGAGTTCGAACCCAATGCACACACCTCTGACTTTTCGGATTCATGTGCGTATTGTATAATTATCACTTGCTTTAAAACTGTGAATGAAAACATCGTTAGGAAACCGGCTTGCCTGAGAGACATTTCTCGACGGCATGTGAAGCCAAATCAGAAGCCCATGGGCGGCATAAACGCTGACATCAGGTTAGTTACTAACCACATAAAAAGAAGATCAGCTACTGCTTCATCTTTCGTATCCTGACGAAGACTTGTTTTCAATGCTGATAAAACAATCCCAGCACTTAATACTGAACTTCCGACCGAAGCTATAAAAAAATAATGTTTATACGTGGTTTCCACGAAATCGAAGAATTGAACCATTCATAGTAAATACCACGTGGTAAATATTTAGCCGATCACTCGCGGAAAGCGTTACGTAGTCAATGAGAGACATACAACAGTCAGATTCACTGACCTCATTCAATATTTTAGCTTATTTTATAGGTTATAAGGGTATACTATGGGAATCTTCCTAGATAATTAAAGTTTTGTTTTGCATCCTGCTATCTGCGTATTACGGTCCCCAATGTAGAGGATCTACACGCTTTCGAAGTTTGTGGACGGGGCATTTTCTGTGCTTGTCCCGCGAAACGGACAATGTGACTTGAATGTGATACATCTTAAATTGGGGACTTGATCCCGCCACCATGATGCTCGCCATTTTCCGGGGCGATGTCAGGTTACTATGAAGTTTTAGTGATATGACGTCATTATACTAGTAGTGTTGTCACTGTCTAGTGAATATTTTTAAATCGCTTATACTTTGGACATTTTTATTTAAAATTTAATTGTTTTTTTCATAGTTACTTATCATTTAAGTAATAATTCCGCGATTTCTGAAAAAAATTGTCAAATACCTTATTGTGAAAACGGCATTGTGCTTCTAATATCGTTGGTGGAAGCTGGTCTATGTAACCTGGCCTATGCCATGATCAGGTTATGATTTTTTACAAAATAATTATTGTCCCTAAGTTATTCTAAAAGATAAACATACATATTATGATTTAAAAAAACCAACATCATAACTGAAAAAATAACACCTTAGTGCCACGGACAGAATTTATTATGTAATCGATAATTTATACACGATTTTTTTAATCTTTATTTACGATCTAAATAAAATATGTATCTCTCAGTACCTACCCAACCTAAACGCATTACATACAAGAATCTCGTCAAAACATAACTGTTTGTGTAAAGTTCTACATTTAATTAACATTCCGAATATATTAGTTATTAGGTACACTCATAATCAACATGTATTCACGCAAATTTTCATAGAACTTGATTTAATTTCAATTTATATGCTCCATATGCGAATGCTAATTATAATTTATCATATTGATCGCGTCGCGATTATTAATTTGTGCTTGTAACTCTTTAAGCTTTTGAGTGATAATGTTACGAGTAGCAGGTAGAGCTCATTGAAAAATAATTCCTCCGAGAAGTACCACCATACGTACCTGTTTCGTCCGCCAAGCAGGATTGTTGTGTTCCGATTTGAAGAGTATGGGTGCTGGTGAAATTTTATGCATATGAGACTTTCCAACTTTGTCTCCAAGGTTGGCAATGCATCAGCAATCTTCTTTGTTGGTGAAGGCAGCGGTATCCACTTTATATAAAAGAAATGAGCGTTCACCGCATATTTTAGAATCGTATTCATTATTTTTCGATGGTTAATGTCGAGTTCAGGTTGGATTACTTGCAAACTTGTGGCGGCATCTATCACGCCACATGAGAACTACGCAGCACGACGAATGTCTAGCAGACTACAGCGACAACAATGACAGCTGTCAAGTGAAACTTCACAAATCCTGCATCACGATATCAAGATTTGAAACGCAGATAGGGGAACGTACCCATACTACGTGACCCATTTTTCACAAATTTTTACCCCCCTCCCCCCTCTCGGTGACCACCCGTAGTATATTCCAATACCCCCTCCCCCTCCCTCTCTAGTTTTCACGTAGTAATTCATAAATATGGTTATAAATAAAAAAAATGCAAAAAGAAAATTAGGTATTTGGCTCAATGTGCGTCAATGTTGCCACCTGTGACTTTAAAAAGCGCTAAACGCTGCGCGCCATATTTGAATATAGATCGAAAAAGCGCGAGATTTCCCTTGAGGATATTGACCACGTGACGAATACCTAACCCCCCCCCGCCCCTGTGACCAAGCGTGATATTTTGAAGACCCCCCCCCCTGAACGGGTCACGTAGTATGGGTACGTTCCCTAGTATACCTATATATACAACTTCCTAACATCAACCCTTGGGCAGTGACCCGCCAGGCATAAGACCCGCCTGGTAGGAGGATCCTCCCTTTTCGTTGGGGGAACACCATACCTCATTCCTCCACAATGCTAGACTAGATAGTGCTACAACTATTTCCAAGTCTGTTGTAATTGCTAAAGTATGATCATTTTCTTCTTGTAAAATATATTACAGTTCTTCCAGTAGTCAGATTCTAAGAAGACCAACTTCAGTTAACACTATCACATTTAAATACACTAAGTTAAGCGGACCAGATTCAGACAAGAGGATCAGAATTTGATTATCACTTGCGTTAACGGAGAAAGAAATATTGTGAGGAAATCTGCACAACTGAGAGGGCTCTAAAAGTTCTTGTGTGTGGTCCACCAACCTGCACTAAGCCAGCGTGGTAGAGTAAGGTCGAAATCCTTGTCATTCTGAGAAGAGACCCGGGCCGTGCCCAGCAGTAAGACAGTAATGGGGTTGATCATACCAAGACCATCAGATTACAGATAGACTCTGTTGCGGGTACGCATGATACAGAAATTTACTCATCTTCTTTATGTGTGGTTAGTGACGGTTAGTCACTGGTGTCTGATTTTATGCCGCCTATGGGCCTCTGACTTGGCTTCACATGCCGTCAAGAAATATCTCTTAGGCATGCCGGTTTCCTCGTGATGTTTTCCTTCACTGTTTTTAAGCAAATGATAATTATACAATACGCACATGAATCCGAAAAGTCAGAGGTGCGTGCCTTTGTTTCGAACTCGAGACCTATGACTTAACAGTTACACCACTAGGTTATCATTTCTGGTAAAACACTTACTCATGTTCTCATAAAATAAAGAGGTTTACACCTAACAGGTGACAACTCAGTCATTCAATTTCATAAAGAAAATATAGTGTAAACATAATTATGACTGAACCACATTCAACTGGAGCAAACTCCACATCATAATCCCAAAATCTCCCGTCTCACGTATCAGAGTAACCTTTAACGCTATCGTCACACGTTGGCTGCACACTGGGTGACTAATTCCTTGGCATGGAGCCAGTAACTCGACCTATATACTCGCCCGAAGTCTTCCTACTAGTACACCCGGCCACCGGTCGAACTAATTAGGTTATGATTTTTATTTCATCGCTTTATAAGGTAAGGGAAGGATGTTGACTTGATCGATGACGTAGTTTGGTATTGATGTAATTTTAGACGGAGTGAAAGAGGGAAATATTATTTACTGGCTGTTGTCCGCAGTTTCTCTTGCATCCTAAGGGAACTACTTCATGTACTCGTGTGTTAGTCCAGGAAGTGGTGTATCTGAGTGTCAAATGTCATCCAAATCTTTTCAGCAGTTACTTCCAACCTTCGATTTTAGACTAGCTGTCGTCTACCTACGAGTTACATAACATAATCAACCCGTTATCTACTGTCCCATTGCTGCTACGGGTCTATGCCCGTGGTCGGGCACACCAACTGGAACACCAAACCACACCAGGCCAGATTCCACTACGCTGGCCTGGTTTGGTGGACTACACACAACATCTACAACATATTTTGTAGCCCTCTCAGATGTGCAGATTTCCTCACAATATTTTCCTTCGTATCGTTAATGCAAGAGACAATCAAATTCTGATCCAAACATGGATTCGAAAATTCAGAGGTTCGGGCTGTATCGAACTCAGGCCCTAGTCCACGGAAGGCAAGAGATCGACTGCTAGACTAGCATTGCTTATGAGTAACAACTGTCATAAATATTTGTATGACACAAAATTCTCCGTACGAAATGAAAATAAATGAGCAGAAACAGAGTTCAATGACAATTCCAGGTCAGACTTAATGTTTGCTGTGCCAGGTTAACTAGTGATTTATCTAGGTCATGACAGGAACACAGGGGTGTCTAGCCAATACAATGTTAGCTGTTGCGAATGATTGGAAGTCAGACCAGTCCATTTGTCAAATGGACAGGTGTGTTTTTTAAAGTGTATTTTTCTGATTATTGGTGGGTCATCCAGGTGTATCAGGATTGGGTGCATGACACCAAATGAATATAGTCTTTTAATATCAAGATAAATAATGTTGTAAAATCTATTGCCCAAGAAATCTATGATTTACAATAGACATTTTCAGTTTATTTTGCCAAAATGGAGGAGCAAAATAGTAGCGTAAAAAGCTACAATTCAATCTAGCTTTCTCAGAGAAAGCACAATGGACGGGAATTCATGGAATCCAGATTTTTATAAGTCATTGGTCGTATAAATAATTGATAAAGTTGTGTACATTTAAGTACAACATAATGCTTTTAGCAATGAAACACGGCAGTCTGTGATTTTAAGATAAATTAATTTCTTTTGTTCAAATTCTCCAAACAGAAAAATACACGAAAATATTTGCTTAAAGTCACCTTTAATGTGTCAGGAAAAATTGTATTGAATTTCAACGCTTTCTGAGTACGAGTGGCTGAAGGAATGAGTCCGTTGCGAGTGTGAAAGACTTGTCGGCGTCATAGGCACACACACAAAGACGTGTGGGCGGGGCGTCGCGTCGCGTGCGCACCCGACAACAGCCGGCGCCCCGGAGTACAGTCGACGAGAACGTTCTTTGGAGATAAGTCAGTTTCGTAATATTAACAATATGTCTACTTCCTTAAGGCAAATGCAGAATTGTGATGTTATGACTCATAGTTCGCTGTTACGAGTAACGACATTTAATTCTATGAGACGGAACTGAGTGCATTTACTGGGTTTAATGTGTGTTTAAATAAAATCAGTTTAGTAAATTTTGAATCTAGATTCATGGTCATATGAATGAATTGTGTTCTTAAACATAAAGAACTATAATTATGGAATTAAAATCAACTTACCGCACTGAAATAGGCCAATGATTCAGACGTAACGCCTCCAATAATATTTAGTTAAGACACTCGCGTTTCAATTTAATTTTTGAACTGTAAAACTTTAATAGTTACACAAACATAATAAATTAAACAATTAATTCAAATAGTTATAGAAAACAAAAAGTGTGTTACAGATTTTTGCTCTCCACTGTATACTAACTGCGCCAACGCACACCATATACGGGGCGCCCGCCCCCCTCCGCGCCGCCCGCCCTCCAACACCGTTTGGCTCACGTTTCGACATAGAATAAATGTAGCAGACGCGACATTGCAGAAAGATCCCCGAAGAAGTTTTGCCTCTTGTTGGTACGGGTTAGAATATAAAACTTCCTCACCTCACGCTGGGAATAGACGCGTGGTGAAAGATTCAATAAAACCCATCACGTTTGGTCTATATGGTCCGCCTGGCTAACTACCACTCTCACATTAAAGCCAAGCAGTTTACCGAGTTCTGTCATGATGTGAGTGAGAGCCAATGGGGTATAGGTCCCTCTAATTTTGCTACTTACTTCGATTCCTGTGCTCCATCTTAGAACATATCTGCGCTTACCCATTACGCTTACCACTTACCATCAGTTACAATTAGGGTTAAGCACGACCAAGTTACAGAATAAATAAAACCTTTTTCTCTTCTTTAAATAGCTTTTTCTCGTGGTTCCTCACACGTGTCATGACCCGAAGAATGATTCAGTCTCATTGACTCGCCATCCATCATAATAGCTATTAGACATACTTACACTGCTAGATTTGGGACTCCCTCGGAGATTTCTGAACCACTTTCATCCATCGTCTCCCAGACTCGATGTTAACCAGGTTTTCCTTCTTTAAAATACCTACTTTATTCTGGCAATACTTGATTTAATTTTTATATTTCCGTTTCATTTTCACACTTACCTATTTATCTCGCGCTCCATGTATGATTATGAGTATCCATTATGAGTATCAGTGGCGAAGGCTCCATACAAGCCGATTCCTACCGGCTTCCCTTTTGAACAGTCACTACTAGTGTCTACTATTACCAAATAATATACTTAGTCACATTACTTACATGTACTTAATACTTTCTAATACTAGATCTTTAGTTTTATTTTAAACATTATATTTACCTACATGCAGTGCATGCGTCACTTTTGGCCAAGGTAAGTATTTTTTGTACCGGCTTCACTCTTACCAAAAATGACCCTTCGCCACTGATGAGTATGATTTAATTACTCAAATAATGTTAGTTTTAAATGACTTCATGCACTATCTCATACCATCACAATAATCATCGTGTAAAATGTTTCATCATCATCTCGCTGCCCTTATCCTACACGAGGTAGAGTTAGCACAACATGTATTCCTCTTTCATTCTCCTCTATCAGCCGTCATATCAGTACTCCCTTTTTTCTTACCCATAATAATATTATCTTTCACACAATCCATCCATCTTTTCTTTGGTCTACCTTTACTTGTATATCCATCCAAATTCATAATTTAACACTCTTCTAGTAACATGACTTTCTTCCCTCCTCATAACATGTCCATACCATGCTATTTATTACTCCTCAACTTTTCAGTCACTGGCGCTACTTTCAAATTTCCTCTGACATACTCATTCCTTATCCTATCCATTCTTGTCACTCCACACATCCATCTCAACATTCGCATCTCCGCTGCATGCACTCTTCTTTTATCCGTCCCCGTGGTGGCCTAACACTCAGATTGTGTAATTTTTTTTTCTGCCATAACAAAACACATCACTGTAAAATCACGCCTAGAATTCCCGGAAGGGTACGGCAGAGGTGTTTTTAGTACACGGTCGTTTCGCCAGTTATGCCTTAGTTCCATGTAATAGGAGGGGAGCCTATTGCCATTAACTGGGCACAAATCCAGACTCCGGGCTGCTACTGAGAAATCCCTAATGGGAAAACCCAATAACACTTAGCCTGACCTGGGGATCGAACCCAGGACCCCAAGCTCTGCAGTCGTGCTTGCGACCACTAGATTATCAAGGTAGTCAACAACGACATAACCAAACAACAAATTCTTTTCTACATACTTGCCCATCTCTCCTACCTTCTCTGTGGCACTCCCGCGCATGTTTGTTTACACGGCAGCCGCGGTGCATTTGTTTTTTCTCAACGTGTGGTGTAGTGACTTGGCTCGCATCATATAGTTGAGTACATCGAGGTTTCCACACATTATTCTGAAGGACATAGAGTATTGGGGGGATTTTAGGAAAATATGATTTAGGTTTGAAACGATTGTATTTAGGTATAAGTTTTTTTTTAATGGTTTTAATTAGCTTCAATTCGTATATTTGTTTGTTTGTTAGAAATCTTGCGAAAGATTTTTCAACTACTTCTGCTTAACCGATTCTCTTGAAACTTCGCACACAAATTCAATTTCCATGACAATACAACATTATAATAATTTCTACCTTCAATCCTCAAATCTGATGCTGCAGGGGTACTGCAAGATAAAACAGTTTTACTTAAAATGTTTTAGAAATTATTTGAGTTTGAAAATTATTTATGACTATGACGTTTTAATCGCCATTCTACATTTTTCTCGGCCTATTGCAATAATAAAATGAAACTGCATTCATTTACAAGCACGCTGAATACTTCTGAACGATTTTTCTTTGATTATCACTTGCGTTAACGGTGAAGGAAAACATCGTGAGGAAACCTGCACAACTGAGAGAGCTCCAACAAGTTTTCGATGGTGTGTGTGGTCCGTCTAATCACATCAGGCCAGCGTGGTGGAGTAAGGCCTTAACCCTTCTCATTCGAAGAAGTGGCCCGTGCCCAGCAGTGCGACTGTAATGGACTGATTATGTTGTTTCCTTTTGTGAGACAGTTGGCAAGTTTTGTATTTATTTTTGCTACCCTTCTCGCACACTTGAAATTTGATAAATATGAATGTTCAGCACATCTACTTTAAACAGTCTTTTACTACGACTTATGGTTGATTCCTATGATTTACCGAGTGTTATTCTTTAAAATAAAGACTTGCATCTTTACTAATAATGAAGCAATCGAAATTCAAATTCAAAAATCGAAAAAGAAAAACACTATTTGGTCAGTTTGCATTGCAAATGTCACTTTTTGATCAGAATGCGACTTATAGATCCTATTTTCTCTTCAATATGGCACCTTTAGAACCATATATGGTATTTTTTTGAAAATATCCAAGGTTTTGGGTCAAATGGGAAAAAAAATCTTCTAGCCAAAAGTGTAAATGATACTTTTCGTTCCTGAGCTCCTCATTTATTACAAGTAAAATAAGCGTCGTTGGTCTAGTGGTGGCAAGCGCGACTGCTGATCGGGTGGTCCTGGGTTCGATCCCCAGGTCGGGCAGTGTTATTGGGTTTTTCCGTGTGGAATTCCTCAGTAGCAGCCCGGAGTTTGAATTTGTGACCGGTTGATGGCAATAGGCTCGCCCCCTATTACATGGGACTTAAACATAACTGGCGAATCGAGGGTGTACTAAAAACACCTCTGCCTAACCCTTCAAGGAATACACGGCGTGATGTTATGTTATGTAAAAATTAGCGTCTATTTCCGTGCGTAGTTTGGCAATACAAAATGCACCCATGAGAATGATGAATGAGAGAAAAGTGTTGCGTCGGGATTTTAGATAAAGCCCAGTTTCTATGAACTGGGCTTTAGCTTAACACCCACCTCTACGACTACTATTATTACGATTACTATAAGCGAAAGACCATCCGATATAGTGACGTCATATCTGGATAGGAATCCAGCACCCATTACAGCCGGCCATCGAATGGCTGACCACAACTCATCTCATCCGCAGCCATTTCAACAAGTAACTTCACATTGTTTAACTTTGAAACCAATAATGTTGTTACTACCGTCCGTTGCACAGTTTACTTTAGAACCAGCAGTTAACTGTTCTGTGTTAGTTTGTGAATAAACTTATTAGGGTAATATGTTGTAAAGGTGGCTAGTGGCTTATTAATAACTGCGCGGATCATTTGACTTGCCGCGGTCAGTCCGTGCATGAGTGACCATTCGTTACACATCGAGACACCTCCGTGCATCGGAGAGCACGTTAAACCGTCGGTCCCGGGTGTCATACGAATACCTATGACAGTCGTTACGAGTAGTCAGAAGCCCGAAATTCTGATTAACGGTCTAACCTTAGGATATCGGAATTGCGAAGTAACTGGGCTGCGAAGGCCTGATGGCAGTCGCTCCGTGAGAAATACTGGTATTCAGCCGTATCTGGTTAGACTAGAAGCTGACCCCAACATAGTTGGGAAAAGGTTAGGCGGAACGAAAATATGTTGTAAAGGTCACGTGTATTTGGGGGAATGATGCGTGATTTAGCATTAATGGTGCCGATAGTCGGTACAGGCAACGGTCTAATAACCAAGAGCTTCGACCAGAATCTGACGAGGCTGGAGAGCTCTCGTTAGGCAGCTGGATCGAGGGCTTGATTCAGCAGTGCTCCTGGATACGGCCCGTATTGTTCGGAAGTTCCTCTCTCTAGAGCCTTGACCATCGGTAATTTGGACCCTATTCCGGATGCTGGTGGGCTAGTATTTTTAAATGACATAAACATTAACATTAATATCATAATTTCTTTTGAAATGAGCAGTACCTACCTTTATACTAAATATTATAAACATTGTTTCTCTTTAAGTGATATTGTGTGTACCTGCATAAAATTAAATAATAAATAAACAATAACTGCCTCGTTGGTCTAGTGGTGGCAAGCTCAACTGCTGATCGTGAGGTCCTGGGTTCAATCCTCAGCTCAGGCAAACTATTATTGAGTTTTGCCGTGTGGAATTCCTCAGAAGCAGCCCGGAGTTCGGATTGGTACTCGGTTGATGGCAATAGGCTCGCCCCCTATTACATGGGACTTAAACATAACGGCAAAATGAGGGTGTTAATACACCTCTGCCCAACCCTTCGGGGAATATAGGCGTGATGTTATGTTTATAAAGTAAATGCGTACGTTTAAAAAAACCAATAAACAAATTGACGTAAACAACAAATTAGAAGTTGTATGATTTCATCAATTATAAAAAGATTCTCAAGAGGTTGTTGCAAAATTTTAAGTACCTAGCCGAAAAACTTTGCAAGTTTGCGGAACGTGGGATATTCATTTCACAGTTTCGACAGAGATATGACGTAGGATGGTTTTCAGGAGTGACGCACAGCTGAAAAGTTTTGCTAACGGATAACACGTGAATGTAGGCTGTAAAGAAAAACAAGTTGATAATCTAACTTCTAAATTAAAGGCCAAATATTCAAACACTATTCCATTTTAAGTTGTCGTTAAGTTCGTGCTGTCACTGTCACTTCGCCTTAAAGTGACAGGGACAGCACGAGACTTAACGGCAACTTAAAATTGAATATCGTTTGAGTATTTGGCCATAAGTGTTACAAATTGGGCAAATCTTAAGTCTGCGTAAGGGCAGCATCTTCTTCTTCTTCCTGCCCTTATCACACACAAGGTGGGGTCGGCACAACATGTATTTTATAAATCCATGTTTTTAGAGGGTTTGGCTTATTGTTTCATGACCGGCCGCCTGCCTGACATCAACCCTCCTTGGGAATACTCGTTGCGCCGTCGCGCGGGTGACCTAATGTGCTTGCTGATATTATGCACTGGGTCCCAAAATAAGGGCAGCATAATAGCATAATTAGCCCATTACTGTCCCACTGCTGGGCACGGGCCTCTTCATAGAATAAGAAGGGTTTAGAGCTCAGTCCACTACGCTCGCGGTTGCCAAGTTTGGCTTTTATCAAAATATTTAAATGGTTAACTTATTGATTGCCTTGTTGTTCTAGTGATCGCAAGCGCGACTGTTGAGCATGGGGTCCTGGGTTCGATCCCCAGGTCGGGCAAAGTGTTATTGGGTTTTTCCATTAGGAATTTCTCAGTAGCAGCCTGGAGTCTGGATTTATGCCCGGTTAATGGCAATAGGCCCCCTATTACATGGGACTTAAACATAACTGGCGAACGAGGGTGTACCCACTAAAACACCTCTGCTGAACTCTTCGGGGAATATAAGGCATGATGATATGTTATGTTATGTATAAAAAAAATGGTTAAGTATGAGTGATTTGGTAAATTCTAGAGAAAATTAAAGTTAATGTTAACAAAATTTGTTGGTCTTTTATATTTTCTATACTAATATTATAAAGAGGAAAGATTTGTATTTTTGTATGTAACATACAAATTTAAAAACTACTGGACCGATTTCACAAATTCTTTTGCCGTTAAAAAGCTACATTATCGCTGAGTGACATAGGCTACGGGCGGAGCCGTGGGACATAGCTAGTATTAGATAAAACTGTTGAATTGATTTTATATAATGGCCCGTTAGCACAACAATTTACTAAATACAATTAGCGCTAAATATTATTTAAACATCGTTTTGTGTCCATCAACTTCAAACTGTTCTGCCTAGCCTTTTCCCAAATATGTTAGAGTCAGCTTCCAGTGTAACCAGATTCGGCTGAATACCAGTATTTTACACGGAGCGACTGCCATCAGACCTCCGTAACCCAGTTACAGGGCAATGCCGATGTCCGAAGGTTAGACCGATTTTCAGACTTTCGGACTTCTGACTTCATTCGTCTAGCAACTTCAAACCATTGACAGAAATATAATGGCATTTAAAATATGCATATAGTGAGTCTTTGTACACGCGAGCCTAACTGATGTACAAACGCTCGTGTCTAACAGGATTGAGTTTAAATATACGTATAACCTTAACATACTCATTTTCACTTTAACAACTTTCCAAATTGCACATAAACTATTTTAATCCTACAAAAACTAGCCGCGTCAACCCTATCAACGCTGCGTATGCGCAATGTAACACGATATGCGCGCGCTTTCCCTATACGGCTGTAATGGCCGCCGCCGACCAATCACAAGCGTCGTCGTCTCGCCTACCACATTGTTGTGTAATACTTATACTATGCTCTATGTGTTCCGTTTCAGTTCTATTTATAAATATGATTAGGTATTGATTATAAAAGTAGTACATAGATCCTGTTGAGTTTGTTCAGAGGATCGTTACATTATGGAACTTAGGTATGTTTAGTAAATAAATTGGTGTGTACAAGCTTACTGACTCATAGGCAGTATTGCGTGCTATTCATACATAATTATGTGGTTATACGTACATAGTTGCATCATTGATATAATTATGTAAACCCATTACGGAAATCCGATTTCCTTTATAGAAGGCTGGTTGAAGTACATGAGTGTTCCTACAGTACTATACAAGCAGACTTGTACAAAAATACATAACATAACACCACGCTTGTATTCCCCGAAGGTTTGGGCAGAGGTGTATAGTAACACCCTCACTTCGCCGTTATGTTTAAGTCCTATGTAATAGGGGGTGAGCCTATTACCATCAAACGGGAACAAATCCAAAGTCTAGGCTGCTACTGAGGAATTCCATACGGAAAAACCTAATAACACTTTGCCCAACATCATCATCATCAGCCTATAATGTTCCCACTGCTGGGACACAGGCCTCCTCTCTGTGAGAGGGAATGGGCCGTAATCCACCACGCGGGCCCAGTGCGGGTTGGTAGATGTCACATATCTTCGAATTTTTGGTTCTAGGACATGCCGGTTTCCTCACGATGTTTTCCTTCACCGTTTTGAGAGCAGTGGTGATGAAATAAATTACACAAAGTAATGCGCCTGGCTGGGTTCGAACCCACGACATACAACTCGTAAGTCGGGGCTGTAACCACTGGGCCACCACTGCTGTGACCATTGCCCAACCTGGGGATAAAAATCAGAACCTCACGAACAGCAGTCGCGCTTGCCACCACTAAAGCAACGAAGCAGTTGTAAAAAATAATTGGTAAAAAAAGGTTATTATTCGCTAAAAAAACTTTTAAGTTAAACGGTTTTATATTGCAGTACCCCTGCAGCATCAGGTCAGAATTTGAGGATTGAAGGTTGAAATTATTCTAATGTTGTCATGGGAATTGAATTTGTGTGCGAAGTTTCAGGAGAATCGGTTAAGCAGAAGTAGTTGAAACATCCGTCGCAATATTTGAAATAAACAAATAAACGAGGTGAAGTTAATTAAAATCGTTTAATCAAATGGACCCAGTCTTACATAAACGATATTTGACTGAGTTAGTTGGTTGTGTTATCACTTTTACCCAACAATATTTTACAGATATCTTTACATAACGTCTCGCCTTGTACTCCCAGGGGTAGGCATAGGTGATTTTAGATAACTGGGTGTACGAAATGACGAAACGAGGGTGTAGTCTACACCCTCGTTTCGTATGATAGGGGGCGAGCCTATTGCCATTAACCGGGCACAAATCCAGAAACTGGGCTGCTACTGAGAAATTCTTAATGGAAAAACCCAATAACACTTTGCCCGACCTGGGGATTGAACCCGAGACCCCATGCTCAGCAGTCGCGCTTGCGAGCTCTAGATCAACAAGGCAGTCAATATCTTTACTCCATTTAAAACAGCGTTAGGTAAAAGTGGCCCATCAAGACACGTTATCTTTTGAACCATTTCTTCAAGTAGAGTTATAGTAGTGATAACTTAGAGGTGTGTCCGTCGCATTGCCAAGTCATAGGTCTCGAGTTCCAACCCAAGGCACGCACGTCTGAGTTTACGGATTCATATGCGTATTGTATAATTATCACTTGCTGAATACGGTGAAGGAAAACATCGTGAGGAAACCTGCTTGCGCGACAGATATTTCTCGACGGCATGTGAAGCGAAGTCAGAGGCCCTTGGGCGACATAAACTCTGATACCAGGTTAGTCACTAACCACACGAAAGAAGAAGAAGTAGAGTTTCAGTTTGATTAAACGTTAAGGTTCATAAAAGCATAAAGGATGATTTCCACCAAACGACTCGCATCGCACGTTGTTGAAGAAGAAGAAAGAAAGAAAGAAAGAAGCAAACATGTTGCTTATTTCTACACATTTCCTTGCTAAAATGGATCATATTTGTCTAATGGTGTTAGGTGGGGCATCTAAACGTGCGGGTTGGCGGACTACGAACACCATCAAGAACTATTTGGGGCCCTCTCGGGTGACCAGGTTTCCTCACGATGTTTTCCTTCACCGTTAAGTTCACTCTCTTACAACATGCACAAAAAGATTATTGGTCTTTACGTTCTTTACATAGTATGAGGGGCTCGTGGCTAAATAACAACCGCGCCGATCGTAAGATTTGCGAGGTTAAGCTGCGCTTGCCGCGGTCAGTCCGTGGATGGGTGACCATTTGTTACACATCGAGACCCCTCCGTGCCTCGGAGAGCACGTTAAGCCGTCGGTCCCGGGTGTTATACGAATACCTATGACAGTTGTTACGGGTAGTCAGAAGCCCGAAAGTCTGACAAACGGTTTAACCTTAGGATATCGGCATTGCCCAGTTACTGGGTTGCGGAGGTCTGATGGCAGTCGCTCCGTGTAAAATACTGGTATTCAGCCGCATCTGGTTAGACTGGAAGCTGACCCCAAGATAATTGGGAAAAGGCTAAGAGGAAGACCTTCTTTACATAGTATAAAACAAAGTCGCTCCTGCTGTCTGTAAGCTTAGATCTTTTAAACTACGCAACGGATTTTAATGCAGTTTTCAGCAATAGATAGAGTGATACAAGAGAAATCTTTATATGCCCCACATTAGTATCTTCATTGCACCCGTGCGAAGCCGGGGCGGGTCGCTAGTTTTATATAAACGAAGATAGTTTTCATCTCTTAACATCTGAGCTTAAAGGCTAAAGTACTTAAGTATTATGTCAAGATATATTAAAAAAAAACCTTGCAGAAAAAAAACTTTAAATCGAAAACACGATTTCAATAAAATCCAATATCAAGGACGTGACAACGACTGGTTGCTCTGGACGAGGGTGGCTATACTATGCTTTAATTTGGGACATCCCTAGGGCGCGTACATCCAGCAGTGCCTACTTAAAGAAGAAAACTGTTAATATAATAGAATGCTAGCATAGTGGTTGCTTCACACCGTTAATTCAGCCCTCATCAAGCTGTATCCCTCCCAGTCCTCTCGCCAGCAACGCCCTAAGCCGAGGTCCGAGTCCCATTAGGGGTCGCCCTTAGTGCTGTTGTTGCTAGTAGTCATGATGTTAATAGTAGTAGTAGTTAGCTAAGGTATTTTACTCTCGTCCCCATTGGTTGGAGACCTTTCAGGCTTTACCAATAACTGCCCCGTTACGTAGAAACGGTCCGCAAGACCATAAACAAGCAGTCAAATAGAGAAAAAATATGTGGTTGCAAGCGCGACTGCTGAGCATGGGATCCCGGATTCAATCGCCAGGTCGGGCTAATTGTTATTGTGTTTTTTCATTAGAAATATCTCAGTAGCAGCCCGGATTTGTGCCCGGTTAATAGCAATAGGCTTGCCCCCTATTACATGGGACTTAAACATCACTGGCGAAACGAGGGTGTAAGTACTAAAAGCACCTCTGCCGAACTCTTCGGGAAATACAAGGCTGTTAATGTTGTGTTATGTAATATAAATTATATAAATATATATAAATGTATGTAATGTGTAATATATATATAAATGTTATGTTATGTAATAGAATCAAGATTTAGATGCGGCTATTGTTTTGATAGAATTCATAGAATCAATTTAATAGAATCAATTCTGTATAGTGAAATATTACAATTTTGATATTTTATCACTTCCAGATTCTGAATCGGAATTTCAGCTTCAAAATTATATTGGAATGATGAGCCAGCAAAATTTTATTTAATATTCAACTCGTTAAGAATAAACCTAAAATGGCCCCGGCCATCGGTCCTTGGAGGAACACCGTGGTTGATAATCAGTAGGTGTCCGACATAACTAATCAGGGTAACATTCCCCATAGGTGACATAACATTCCCTAAGGTGGAGGATATCCATCAGGATAGAATCTATTATTTTCTAAATAGTTTAGAAAGAGACCACCAAAGTGAATATTCAAGGACAAATTTTTCAACTTTCAGAACATGTTCATAGTGTGGTCTCAATATTAACTTATACATTATCTACCTTCATGTTCCAGACTACAAATTCTAATTTCAAAATCCGCGCTATCGAAATCTAATTTCAAAATCTGCACCATCGAATTTTAATTTCAAAATCCGTGCCATCGAGTTTTAATTTCAAAATCCGCGCCATCGAATTCTAATTTCAAAATCCAATGCATTACAAGATCGAATAACCATAAATTCTTAACGAAACTTGAGCTACCCTACTCCAGAGGCTTAGTTGCGTAGCTACGGAGTGCACCCCCCCTTTACCCCTCGCCACCCCCGCATCCCGGACAGAGCTCCCGGGGTAACCACTTGTTGATCATCCCGGAAAATTAGCGGGAAAACCGGTAAACAAACGCTTTTCGAACGTGAAAGGTGAAAGTAAAATATCTAGTCTAACGATTCTTCGAAAGTTTATTTCTGAACTTGACATTAGGAAATAGAAGAGGAAATTAAAAGAGTAAAGATGTAAGTCTATGTCTTTGAGAGTAAGAGTATGATTTGAACAAAGAAATGTTTCTCAATAGGGGTCTACTCTGAAAATCGAAATACGAGATTTTCGGCTGACGGATCGCACGTTTTCCAACCACGAAAGTGTTTCGGATCCGACGATCGATTCGATTTTCGCGATTTGACGTTTTGTTTGTCGTTCACCCTACTCCCAAATGTTAATGGCATCTAGTAGTTTGTTGTTTGACATTACTTTGATCGTATATTTATAAATTCGATTTTCGTCGTTGTTTCGTTTTGATCCGAAACTTCAACTTTCGTTTTTCGGTTTAGGCCTCCAGGTACGTTCTAAGATAATGCAAAATAATCGTTTAATTATTTTTGTTAGTTTTTTCGAGGTTATGCAATAGGGGCCGTTCAAGTATTACGTAAGCACGAAAGGGGGCTGAAGGGGTCTTTGCTTAGCTTATTTTTGATGACATGGGGGACGGGGGTGACTAGATGATAATTACGTCAGCATTTTTTATTTATTTACTTATTTTTCTAGACTTAAAAACTGCTGCTCATGAATAACAACAAATAAACCTGATCAGTTTTAAAAAAATATACCTATACACTAATGTTACGTAAGCATAGGAGGGGGGTAAAAGCTTTGCTTACTTTTGCTGACAAGGGGGAGGGGTGGGTCAAAAAATTCTGCTTACGTAATACTTGAATGGTCCCATATTAATTTAGGGCACAATAGGCGGCAATCTTCTGTACCGCAACGTACCTACAAGATATCTATACTTAATATTATAAAGAGGAAAGATTTGTATTTTTGTATGTAACGAATAAACTTAAAAACTACTGGACCGATTTCAATAATTCTTTTGCCGTTAGAAAGCTACATTATCACTGAGTAACATAAGCTACGGGCGAAGCCGTGAGGACACAGCTAGTCTTGAATATATTGGACAATTCAAATCCAATATTCAATATTAACCGGCAAGGATAACCAAGTTTCAGACGCAATTCCCGGTCGCCACTTTGGAGGCTACGTAATATTAATTTAGGGAGCTTGTTGGGAATGAGAATCAAATAATTAACTATTGTTTTATGAACTGACAGAAGTTTTACTCGTCGAGAGTCACTACAGTTTTTTTAAACCTTGCCCCATACTATCTCTCGCCCTATGAAAAGCTGATCAACGCAAAAATTTGAGGTATCAAATCTAATGCTGTGATTGGTTGTAAGAATTTTGGTTGACCAATCTCATTCGTTGACCTGAGATTTGATAGAAGATTAAATTGATCAAACTTTTATAAACCAGGGATAAAGAGAAATGATTTTTATTTCTGTAAATAAATCTTTTACAATTTAATGTAATATTTTTTTAAGACTTGATGGCGCCGTCTTTTCATGTCTGACTAGCTCCGAGAAGAAAAGCCGAAACAAACTCAGAGATCAAGGTCTCTTTTAAAGTCCAGACAAAACTATGCGAGTGTAACAATGTAGGGCAACGTCTGGAATGGCCTTTTGAGGAAAGTGCCTTAGCAGGTTCGGGTTGACGTGACCTAACTGACGGCACGCATGCATCAGCCATCGTGTATGATTACCATCTATATGTTTTTTACTGTATTGTGGGTGCAGACACAATTGGCACTTACGATTTTCCGATCGGCCATAGCCGATTCCACGTCGATAAGTGTGGGTAGACCGTTAGGCCGTGTTTCCACATCACACGACACAACAGAATGAGACGCCTTTGAGCACCATAATTTTCCGTGAACCGTTTACTACGATACTTATGTCGTCATCGTTTCGTGAAAGATAGAAAACCCGGCTTTATGGCACTCGAAGCTGTTGTCGTATCCTGGAAAAACGAGCTTACACAATAAGAAAATAAATTGTAATTTTTTTTCTGGATATCGCCTACTCGGCGCCCCGGGTTTAATCAACGTCACCGTGTCTGTTTCTAATTAGAGTTTCTTTACAAATACGCCCACCACTCAGCAACTTGTTTAATGAATCGTATCGCAATCAATACTGACTCCAGCTTATGCCACTCAAGCCACGGCAGGATAGAATAGAATAGAATAGAATATACTTTATTGTACACCAAAATTGTAACACAGCTCTTATACAATAACAAACATTAAAGGGTACAATGGCGGTCTTATCGCTGATAGCGATATCTACCAGACAACCTTTGGATGAACAGGAAGTCAATGAATAAGATAGAGGGGGTAGTCCATGGTGTACTGCTGCAAAATATATACTACACACCATACATAGACATAATACTTACATATAGGTATATATATACATTTATAAATATTGTAATATATATATATGATATATAATTAGCACTAGACAAAAAAAAAAAAATTCAAAATGTTGTTATCGGTAGCTGGTAACACTGGAAAATGTTGACATAGGAGGGTAACCGTCAAGATTAATCAACGTACCCGAAGTTATAAAAACAGTGATCATTCGACGGAGCAGAGGATTCCATGTCGAACAGCTGAAGAAGTCTGAACTTTTATATCTGGTTTGCTTGTCCTCATTTTCTGATCTTGTGTTAATTATTATATTGTGATATATTGTGAACTAGCTTCTGTAACTAATCACTAACCCAATTATAAGTACTCTCTGTGGTGGAGAGTCAATGTTGGTTTAATTTACTTTATTTACCATGCTCCCAATCCTGACATACCGATATTAGCTAGAACTGTAATTATAGATTCACCCCTACAAGATTCTGTTGTATGTATTTTATAATGTGCGGAAAATTAGAATGTTATGAACGTCAATATTACAAACGCGTTTTTCCCATGGGGGTAAGTAGGCAGAAATTATAGAACGCCACATGCTACGATCCTTACATACTCCTTTCGCTTCATCCACATTCATACATCTTGTCATACACTCACGCCGGTCGAGAGTACTACGGACCTGTTCTTTGTGTAGAACATCATCAATAACATCGATGTATGTCTTCAAATTTTATGTTGGAAAAAACCCTCTCTTAATCCCTCTCTATCTAAAGCACTAAATCAACTAGCTAGTTAAATTGCACAAGTTATTGAAACATGTGCTTGCTTACCTGTTTGCACTGAAAGCAAGTTTTGTTAAAACCTTCATGGGCAGTTTGCAGCAAGTCATGCAAGTCGGTAAAACCACTAGAAGTCGACTTGTTGGGAGTGTGTCGACAATGAAAGTCTGTTGAACAAGTTAACTTGTGCAATTTAACTCGCTCGTAGATTTAGCGCTTAATGCGTGCGGCAACGTCTACAACACCACATGTGAACTACGCAGCAAGACGATTGTGTAGCAGACTACAGCGACAATAATGACAACTCTTAAATATGACGTCACAGAATCCTGCATCGCGATATCAAGATTTGGCACGCAGATCATATAATAATACTAGCGACCCACCCCGGCTTCGCACGGGTGCAATGTTGATACTAATTTGGGGCATATAAACCTTCTTCTGGAATCACTCTATCTATTGCTGTAAACTGCATTAAAATCCGTTGCGTAGTTTAAAAGATCTAAGCGTACAGACAGCGGGAGCAACTTTGTTTTATACTATCTTAAGAAGTACAACTTCCCCATACCAACCGTTAGGCGGTATAAGACCCGCCTAGTTGGAGGATTTTCCTTTTTCGTTGGATGAAGACCTTACCTAGTTCCTGCACATGCGTTGTGATAATTATTTGTAAGGTTATAAGGCTATACAAAAAAAAATGCATTACTTATAACGTCATTGCTACGTCATGTCAGCTGCTAGCACCACGGGAAACTAACCCCGAATATTCAGCATAAACTAGATCAACAAAATATAATCGTATAATATAACAAGTAAACATCTAACGGCTAGACGAGCCGAAATTCCAGGAAAATGAATTGAGTTAATCAGAAACCCAGACGATACCGAAAAAATGCCTCTTGTAGATTCCAGGGGGTCTAATTTTACTAAATTAGTTGCTTTATTGCAAAGGAACCACCTCAGACATGTTTGGTTTAACCGACCATTTAGAACGTTACACATAACATTACGCCTGTGTTCCCCGAAGGGTTGGGCAGAGGTGTATTAACACCCTCATTTCGCCGTTATGTTTAAGTCCCATGTAATGGGGGACGAGTCTATTGCCATCAACTGTGCACAAGTTCAAACTCCGTTGGTCTAGTGGTGGCAAGCGTGACTGCTGATCGTGAGGGCCTGGGTTCGATCCCCAGGTCGGGCAGTTATTGGGTTTTTCCGTGTGGAATTCTTCAGTAGCAGCTCGGAGTTTGGATTTAAGCCAGTTTGATCGCAATAGGCTCACCCGCTATTACATGGAACTTAAACATAACGGCGAAATGAGGGTGTTACTATACACCTCTGCCCAAGACGTCGAGGAATGCAGGTGTACCTATTGTTATGTTATGTAGATCAAAGCATAAAATGGGATTCGAATCAACTACCACCTTAATAGAAATCTTCAATTACTAGCGAAGGGTCCCGGCTTCGCACGGGTGGACATTTTCCCCGTTTTTGCAACATTTTTCATTTATGCTCCGCTCCTATTGATCGTAGCGTGATGTTATATAGCCTATAACCTTCCTCAATTAATGGACTATCCAACACAACAAGAATTTTCCATTGTAACCAGTAGTTCCTGAGATTAACGCGTTCAAACAAACAAACTCTTCAGCTTTACCTATATAATATTAGTATAGATTCTGTCCCTACTTCTCAAAAAGCTATCCAACGATTCAAATCCATATTTTTGTTATTAAGCGAATGATCGATTTTTCTCGCTACGAGTTATTAAAATCGATAACATCCAAACAACTCGATACCTACAAAAAATAAACAATTAAATAGGGAAAATATTCAACTACCCACATTGCCCCCACGCTATAATCCTTAGAGAGCTCGCCGGAGGTCCACAAATGGCTAACCTGGTACTAAAGTGGTCTATGATACAAAATTAACATTTTCAGATAACAAACGAAAAATCCACTTTCAATATTTAAAATTTTAAAATATCAAATAAATTCTAAAGTGGTATTTTAATGATAACCTTATTTTGATGACGTAATGACACATAGA
Source organism: Amphipyra berbera (assembly GCA_910594945.2). NCBI lineage: Eukaryota > Metazoa > Arthropoda > Insecta > Lepidoptera > Noctuidae > Amphipyra > Amphipyra berbera. The sequence goes on along the minus strand of OU343122.1, from coordinate 6,035,375 downwards.
CCACTTTTGCCTGGATTTATTTATCGTTTTTATGTTCAAAGATGCTCATAGATGGATTTAGCCAAAAATGTTACATAGACCACTTTAGTTCCAGGTTAGCCAAATGTTGATAAGTGTCCGGGCTCCCGTAATCCCAAGTACTTGGCTTGAAATATTCATCGCAAGGTCGAAACTCGTTGACTCGAACATTTATAATATCGATTTGGTGTGGTGTGGTGGGAAAGTGTTACACCACAAAACAGATAAGTACAGAAGTCGCACAAGTGCGCTCGAGCAACGCACACATAGACACTGCTCACGGACACGATATCTCGGACTGTTTGGGACCAGAGTGCGAGTGAGTGCGAGCGCGAGTGCCATGCGCTTGAGAGAGATAGATATATAGATAGAGCGACCGCCGAACGTAGAAAAGTGAAGTACATACATGTGATTGACTTCTGTACCTATCTGTTTTGTGGTTACACGTTCGATGTTTTATTTTTCAGTGTCAATGTTATTTGAATAAGAATTGATTAGTATTCTTTATACACAAGAAAATTACAAAGGCAAGGTTACTTAATAATATAACATGATATCACGACTTGTAATTCCCCAAAGGGTTCAATAGAGGTGTTTTAGTACACCCAGTTTAAGTCCAATGTAGGTAATAGGGGGCCAGCCTATTGCCATTAACCGGGCACAAATCAAGACTTCAGGCTGCTACTGAAAAATTTCTAATAGAAGAACCTAATAACACTTTGCCCGACCTGAGGATCGAACCCAGGACCCCATGCTCAGCATTCGCGCTTTCGCCCACTAAACCAACATGGCTTACTTATAGTGGCTAAAATTTAATAGGCCCGTTTTGACAGCTGTCAGATTAGAACATGTTTTGTCAATTTCAACATAAAATGTACTGATCTGACAGCTGTCAAAACGGGCCTATTAAATTTTAGACACTATAATAAGAGGGCCCATAATCGTAGCTGTCAAAATAAGGCAATACTTATTTTTATAAATAGAGTTGCCAGGTTAAACAATAATTTTTGACGAACGTAACCTACCTTCCTCTATTTATTACAAAATTATTGGTTCTTTTAAAAAAAGAATTCACGTCATCGCGTTTCGTATTTCCTTGTGTATTGGTGTAGGTTTTCGGATGTTTGAATTTGGAACGCTTTGGTGAGTTGAACAAGGATTTATCTGGTATAAAGGTTGAAATGGAGCGTGTTTAGGTTCTTCAGAAGTTATATAAATTCTTGAGATGTTGACACGTGTCATGCGGATACCTAAGGACGCGTTCCCATTATGTCGTGACGATTAATTTATCGTTAGATGACTGGTGTCTCTAGCTATTCCCATTATAACGACTGTTTGTCGTCAATTTTTTTTATCGTTTAGCGACTATCGTATCTAACTGTACCCATTGGATCGCGACGAAATTTTATCGTTTCACGACAGTCGCTTTGTCGTTAACAAATCAGTAGCAAGCTACGACGAGACGATATTTTTATCGTGGCCACGACAGATAGTCGTAACAACGACACATTACGATGACGTGACGATAAATTTATCGTTGGACGACTGTCGTGCTAGCCGTTCCCATTGACTCGACAATCTGTCGTCACTACAAAAACAAGTCGTGAACAACAGTTTATCGTATCGTCTTATATGTGAATACCTCCATTTAAATATACAAGCCACGACACTTAAAACTACACGACTATCTGTCGTCACGACAAAGTGGGAACGCGGCTTAAAAAGGTATTCGTGAGCAGTAGTTTTTAAGTCTAGAAAAATAAGTAATTAAATAAAAATTGCTGACGTAATCATCATCTAGACATCCCCGTCCCCCATGTCATCAAAAATAAGCTAAGCAAAGGCCCCCTCACCCCCTTTCGTGCTTACGTAATACTTGAATGGCCCCTAGTGGTAGCAAGCGTGACTGGTGATCATAAGGTCCCGGGTTCTATACCCAGGTCGGGAAAGTGTTATTGGGTTCTTCCGTGTGGAATTCCTCAGTAGCAGCCCGGAGTTTAGATTTGTGCCCGGTCGATCGCAATAGGATCGCCCCTCATTAAATGGGACTTAAACATAACGGCGAAATGAGGTTGTTACTATACACCTCTGCCCAACCTTTCGGGGAATACAGGCGTGATGTTATGTTATGTTGTAAGCAAAGCTTCTTGTAATTTTTTCAATTATCCTATTATACTTTTTCCTCAATAATAATTGTGTTACAGAATATCCCATATTAAAAGAGCTAAATGAGTTTTATAAAAATATTTTTTTCTTTTCTTTTACCGTTTATCTTTTTCAAGGAAACGGGAGAAACGTGTTTTTCTTGTGTAATTTCGCATGTCTCTGAGTTATCACATTCATAATAGTATTTTTATTTACAACATTTGACTACTTCTGTTTCACATGTTTTTTTTAATTTTTAACTAGTTGCCCGGTGAATTCGGTACCATCTAAAATATTTATTTTATTTTATTTTTGTTTTCTTTTTACCTATACAACAGAACTGAGGCGAACAAAACATTCAAATCAGACGAGCCATTTTCGAGTTTTTGCGACGCACGGCATTTGATTTATGTAGATAACTAGCTGTTCTCCCGCGGCTGTGCCCGCGTAAATAATTTGACTACAGCGACACCTATCGTATCCCAGCATAGCTACGAACCATTGTCTTGACAAAACAAATATATTGTGTAAATTATGAGCTCAATCGGTATAGTCGCTCTAAATTATGAGCTCAATCGGTATAGTCGCTCTAAATAATGAGCTCAATCGGTATAGGAAATAGGGATTCATTTTTAGATATACAGGATGTAAACGTAATTATGTAATTCCTTCAAACCTCGTGATGTACTGCTGACATAGATTAACCCTGCACGGGAAAAATACGGATTCAAAAAAAAATTACAATAAGTAAACATGTGCTCTTAAAGTGAGACATTTTAGCACCTCGAGCGAATTGCGCGGCTGTCGCTCACCGCGCGGTCACTTAACTCGGGGCGCTAGAATGGCTCACGTTAAGAACACAATGTTTACTTCTTGTATTTATTTTTTATTGAATCCAAAAGTATCCCGTGCAGAGTTAATCTACACTGGCCTGCAAAAATAAGTATCACACTTTTAAAATTGCAATAACTTTTTAAGTACACAAGATATATTTTCGAAACAAAAAGGACTCAAAAAAGAGTTGTACTTTGTTACTATAGTTTCAAAGAAAGCTGATAAAAATTGCTATAAAACGTTTTTTATTTTAAATCTTTAACTTCTATAGTTTAGAAAAAATCGAAATTTTAAAAGTGTGATACTTATTTTTGCAGGCCAGTATATTTGAATTTTTCCTTTAGCATATCCAGCTCATTACAGTCCCACTGCTGGGCACGGGCTTCTTCTTTCTGTATACAGTTTTTAACAATTATGATACACTAGGATATTACCCGCGGTTTCACCCGCATCCTAGGGGAACTACTTCATGTACCCGGATAAAAAGTATCCTATGTGTTAATCCAGGGCATAGTCTATCTGTGTGCCAAATCTCATCCAAATCCGTTCAGCCGTTTTTGCGTGTCAGAGTAACAAACATCCATACGTCCATACATCCATACATCCATCCATACATACAAACTTTCGCGTTTATAATATTAGAAAGGGTAATCAACTCTCACAGTTAATATGTACCTACATTAGCATCAACTAACAGAGTTGCGAAACGGTTTCATTAATGAAGTAACTTTACAAACCAAAGTTCGTAGCAGTTCGACCAATTTAATTTACGAACTTATTTCGTACCTCTAAGTTAAAATTGAAAAATTGTCAAAATTAATTTCCTATTGTTTGGTAAAATTTCCTTTTTTACCGCGAAGAGAAATCGTATTCATTTATTGAGTCTTATTTAAAATGTAATTTATACTTTTGGGGAATTTTAAAAGATATTTTTTCATTGTTAGAACTTTTTTTTCTCTTGATTAGAGCTTAATGGTAATGTTACTGACAAATACGAAACTTCTCGAACAATTTCCGTGGATGTATGTACCTACATCATCCTACTTCTTATCTATACAAATAAATAAAATTGAAGTTTCTATTTGACTAATGTCAAAATAAAAGCATTTTTATAAGTGTATATTTATGAAAGTATATACGGTACTTATAACAAAAAATTACTTTTTATAAATTATATTTTGTCTGTCTATCTGTGCGTTTGTTCCGGCCAATCTGCGAAACGGCTGGACCGATTTTGACGAGACTTTCACTGGCAGATAGCTGATGTTATAAGGAGTCACTTAGTCTATTTTTTATTTTAGAAAAAGAATTATGGTTCCGCGCAAAACCATTAAAACTCATCCGACTTCTACGCAGACGAAGTCGCGGGCACAACTAGGTAATATTATAAACGTAAAAGATTGGATTTTTGTGAGTTTATGAATGTAGGTATGTTTGTTAATCAATCACGCCTTAACCGCTGGACGGATTTGGATGAAATTTGGCACACAGGTAGACTATGACCTGGATTAGGACATTAGATACTTTTTATCCGAGTACATGAAATAGTTTCCTTAGGATGCGAGTGAAACCGCAGGCAACAGCTAGTGTATTATCAATATCTAAGCAAAATCGGAGAATGCGAGCTTGAAATGAAGAAAATGAGCTATTATGTCTACATGGAGCTGATCTTGAGCGCTACAAACAACTTTGGGTGTTATCCCGTGTGGGGACAGGTTAGAATATCAAACTTCCTCACCAGACGCTGGGAATAGTCGCGTGTTGTAACTATCAACAAAATCCAGCACGCTTAGTTGTCTATACGGTCCGCCTGGCTCGCTATCACTTTCACATTACAGTCTGGCCAAGCAGTTTGCTGTGTTTCGTCGTGTGTATATGAGAGGCAGAGGGGTATAGGGGAATCCTTCTATATCTTTGTTATTTGGATTCGTGTGCTCTGTCTAAGGGCCTGCGCCCGCAGGTGGCACGGCAGTGCAAAGGATTTTTTAACCTCAAATAATTTTAAACATGATTGTAACAGAGTTTTCGCATTCTTCTTCTTCTTTTCGTGTGGTTAGTGACTAACCTGGTGTCAGAGTTTATGCCGCCCATGGGCCTCTGACTTGGCTTCACATGCCGTCGAGAAATATCTGTCAGGCATGCCGGTTTCCTCACAATATTTTCCTTACCGTTTTTAAGCAAGTGATAATTATACAATACGCACATGAATCCGGAAAGTTAGAGGTGCGTGCCTTGGGTTCGAACTCGAGACCGACTTATGACTTGGCAGTCCGACGGTCACACTACTAGGCTATCACTGCTAGTACGCATTGATACGGTGTGATGGTGAAGTTGCTAATCCAAACATTAAACTCACTTATCTGAATATATACGTACGTAGGTAGGTAATACCGTAGGTTATTATTAGATATACATACCTCAAAGTATAAACTTCGAGAGCTCAAAGATTTCTTATGTTGGGAACTTAATACTCTCAGGATAAAAACCTAAGCTGTTTAAGGGCCGCCCACACACATTCAGATAACATTTGTTTGAAAAACTTAAGCGTAACTGATTTATATAATGCAGCGTACAAACCTAGCCAACGAATGGGGCTCGATGCCGCTAATAAACATAACATATGTATTCCCCAAAGGGTTGGGCAGAGGTGTATAGTAACACCCTCATTTCGCAGTTATGTTTAAGTCCCATGTAATAGGTGGCAAGCCTGTAGCCTACTAGTGCTACTGAGAAATTCCACACGGAAAAACCCAATAACACTTTGCCCGACCTGGGGATTGAACCCAGGACCTCACACTTGTCACCAAAAATGACCTAAATTGTAAAAACAGCTGATCATAGCTATGGACAGATAGATTTTAGCATATTTTTTACGAAATCTTTGAAAAGCTATTTCTCTTAAACTATCGAGTTTTGGGGAAAGTTGTAGAACAAAAGTTATCCCTTATTATGGGTACTTTAACACCCTTTCGGCTTAGTACCCTCTTTCCGACTAACCTTGTATATAAGTTGTTATTTGAAACTGTTGTGACGTCACTACTACTAATGGTATAAAGAGGGTGGTAACGTTTAAACGGGTTCACTTTTTCTTGTTGTCTATTGATTACAATAAACGTTGCTTCTAAAAATCTACAAAGTTCTTGCTCTCTACCGTTCTGCCTTTTCACTACCGTTCCGCCGTTTCAGTTGTTAGAATTTGTATGTATTACTAATCAAACAACTAAATTAAACATAAAAAGGCAGGTCATAAACCCCCACTTATGTATTGCCACTCGTGTTCGTTCGGTAATCTTCGGCTGCCGACAAAGACGCCGCTTCGGCGCCAGCGCACCTGAACCTCTTGACTTATAAGTGGTCCATTTGAAATGTGAATGAGACGGTGTTATCGTGAAATATCCTGTAGTTTTAGACGAGATTATTCATGTACCTACGTGGTTGCATGGAGAAACATGGGTGTTCTGCGTTAATTTCTTCTTGAAAATCGTCGTTTGGTTACGTCGGGATTGTGCAAAAATGTGCCTCAAACGAACTTTGCACGCCTGACCAGATTACAACTTTGCAATGGCTTCCTTTATAGGTTGTTTGTTCGGCATAGCCTTTTCCCGACTATGTTGGGGTCAGCTTCCAGTCTAACCAGATGCGGCTGAATACTAGTATTTTACACGGAGCGACTACCATCAGACCTCCGCAACCCAGTTACTGGGCAATGCCGATATCCTAAGGTTAGGCTTCCTTAATAAGTACCAACTCAAAACACCATTTTCAGTCGAACTTCTTCACCACGCTGTACGTACCTATCTTCTTACTCTCTTAGCAGAGATCTCTCCCAATAAACAGATGTAATGCATGCAGTTCCGTCTTTACCATAAGGGCACGTGGGGCACGAGCCCAGGGCCCCCGGTCTGAAGGGGGGCCTCGAAATGCCGAAACCCAGTGCAACCATGTATTATTCAATAAATCAATTTTAAAAAACACATCGGTTTCTTAGTTCAACGCATCATTAACAAAGCACCCAGATAACTAGGGTTGCACAGCAAAACGTTGCTCAGCAGAAGTTTTCTTTAATTTGAGACAAATTGCTGCTAACTTCAGACTTTGTAACTTTTCACTACGAAATTAAAACTACTTGAACTACAAGTTAGTGTCAATGTAATAACCAATTATGTCACTGAACAAAAGTACATTCTGCTGTTATTCACGTTATTTTTGGCTTTCCAAAAGGGCCCAAATTTTCTGTGCCCAAGGGCCCCTGCATAGCCTAAGACGGCTCTGAATGCATGAAGTCCCTACTGAGCTAATTGAGTTCATGATAGTAGAGCCAGTCCTCTCAAACCGTTGAATTTTGTGATCTGCTACTCGTCATCAGCTCAAGGTATTCCAGTGATTATCGTGATAAAAGTTGAGATCGGGGTATCCCCCTTACAGGGGTGTACAGAATACCCCAGTAGATTTCTAATACTTACATTTTCCTCCTTGAATAAATACACTTTTGAGACCTGGACGATGGATGAAGCTTTATCTACAAAAAATATTGATTGGAATTTTCGTTTGTGACTTAAAACAGTTGTTATAAGCTGTGTGAGTGCTTATTTTAATTTACTTAAGTGTAAGCAAATCTTGGAAAAGTAGCTACTATGATTAGCTTTTCCATTAAATTTTCTAAAGACTAGATCTACCTAAAGCAGATTTAGTACCTGTAAAAACAGAACAGTGGGACACTTTATTGGGTATCAAGTTCATCGGAAGCAATAATAAGAGGACACTTTTTGAAAAAAAAGTAGCTTTACAGTAACACTTCTTCTTCTTTTCGTGTGGTTAGTGACTAACCTGGTGTCAGAGTTTATGAAGCCCATGGGCCTTTGATTTAGTTTTAAATACCGTCGAGAAATATCTCTCAGGCATGCCGGTTTTAAGCAAGCGGTAATTATACAATACGCACATGAATCCGAAAAGTAAGAGGTGCGTGTCTTAGGTTCAAACTCGAGACCTATGAATTGCAGTCCGACGGTCACACCACTAGGCTATCACTGCTACAGTAAGACTAATTTTTATAGTTTTGATGATATCGCTTTATTGTCTTTCCTATCCAATAAATCAAATTAGAATAATTTAAGAACAGTTCACGATACCTTTTGATAAATGTTCAATATATCCCATTCCATAATTATATTGAAGCAAGCACTCACATGTACCACAAAACAGATAGGTACGGAAGTCAATCACATGTATGTCACTTTTCATACCTACGCTCGGCGGTCGCTCTATCTATATATATATCTCTCTCAAGCGCATGGCACTCGCGCTCGCACTCACTCGCACTCTGGTCCCAAACAGTCCGAGATATCGTGTCCGTGAGCAGTGTCTATGTGTGCGTTGCTCGAGCGCACTTGTATGTAGATTGACTTCTGTACCTATCTGTTTTGTGCATGTACTCTCAGAATAATAATTCTAAGTATGTACCTAAACATAAAGAAACCTTAAACTTGATGTAGGTACAATAAAGACTTCGTAATCTATGAAACAGAAAATCGGCCTAAGCAATCTGAATTGCGAACACACCACTACCTACAAAAGTATGTACCTAAAAGTAAAAGTCAATTACACGCAGAATCTTCCCGAACCGCCCCGTGTCTCACAAATAAAATATTGACTCGATTAAATTGAAATGAAGCCACTCGATCCGATTGCCTTCAAATATTCAGTGGCCGTCCCCCGCTATTACCGACGTATGGCACAGATACGGTTTTTTTCGGATTTCATGCATCGTCATGGATTTCAGATAAGTGGTTGCGTAGGTGGCAAGGAACTGCGTGAACCAAAAATCTTGTAAGATCTGTGAAGGTTATAATAATTAGTATACACTGGCCTGCAAAAATAAGTATCACACTTATAAAATTTCAATTTTTCCTGAACTATAGATGTTAGAGATTTAAAATAAAAAACGTTTTATCAGCTTTCTTTGAAACTATAGTAACAAAGTTAAACTCTTTTTTGAGTCCTTTTTGTTTCGAAAATATATCTTGTGTACCTAAAAAGTTATTGCAATTTTAAAAGTGTGATACTTATTTTTGCAGGCCAGTATAGATAAATTGACAAGATGTATGAATGTGGATGAAGTGAAAGGAGTATGTAAGGATCGTTGTATGTGGCGTTCTATAGTTTCTGCCTATCAATGTGTTGTGGGTCTGGATGTTTGTGCATGTGAAGATTTGTGTCTGTAAACGCACCCACGATACAGGAGAAATCCTAGTGTGGGGCAACGTTTTTATTAAAAAAAATGAAAAGAAATATATATATAAATATGTATATAGGAACAAGACGAATTTATCTGTGTATGTATAAATTTGTAATCATATAAGAAGAAATATAAAAAGAAGACAAACACTGCCTCGTTGGTTTAGCGGTGGCAAGCGCGACTGCTGATCGTGGGGTCCTGTGTTCGATCCACAGTTCGATATGTGACCGGTTGATGGCAATTGGCTCGCCCCCTATTACATGGGACTTAAACATAACGGCGAAATGAGGGTGTTACTATACATCTCTGCCCAACCCTTCGGGGAATACAGGCGTGATGTTATATGTTGCCTTTGAAAATTTCAAACGCTAAGCGTTGTAGTCGTGTTAAAAATGATGTATCTAGGAACTGACAGTGATCTTTATAAGTTTTTTAACGTGAAAAGTTATTACGTAAATAATGTGATTAAATGGCGTACAGGCCTTCGGGGAGTACGGGCGTGATGTACGCTAAAAGCAGAAAAAAATGATGAACTATTTTTTCATAGGACGGGCTAGTAGGTATATGTTTTACCGTGGCCGTACTGATTGACCTGCTCGCTCTCAGAGCCTCGGCTGGCAACCCCGTGACCGTGGTCCCCACAAAACCAATTGTTTGAACATTTTTAACCGACTTCCAAAAAGGAGGAGGTTACTATGTTCGTCTGTATGTATTTTTTTTATTTTTTTTTGTGTATGTTCATCGATATTTTCGCCAATTGTGAACCGATTTTGATGATTCTTAATGGATATTTAATGGATAGGGTATACTTCGAAGTTGGTCCCATTTAAATTTAGTGAAGATCTGATGAAGAACTTCGGAGATAGACAATGGAACTCCTCAATGACGAACAGTAGGTACGCATATTGTGATGATGTGATTATGTTACGAGCAGCGTCTTTAGTAGGTCCAACCAAGTTTTAATTAAGGCCACTAAAATGAAAATGATAAAAACATTTTTTACAAAAAATTTAAACCGACTTCAAAAAAGAATAAAATAATTACCATACAAGATTAACAGTTTCAGAAGTCGGTGCCTTCAATTTGGTTCAGCGTGGATCAGCACCGACTTCTGAAACTGTTTGATATTTTTTTCCTAGAAAGATAATGGTCAAATGGCTAGAAATAGAGATTTATTTGCTAGAAACACGGAAGGTACATGGGTAAAATGATGCAGGTACAGATCTACATGTTTCGCCGGCACAGCGGCATGCAAATTTTGATAACTACCTTTATAATATAGACTAGGAAGTTTTAAATTTACTATGAAATTAATCTATACTAATATCATAAAGAGGAAAGATTTGTATTTTTGTATGTAACAAATAAACTTAAAAACTACTGGACCGATTTCAAAAATTATTTTGCCGTTAGAAAGCTACATTATCACTGAGTAACATAGGCTACGGACGGAGCCGTGAGGACACAGCTAGTATTATATAAAATTCTTATATAAAGGTTACAAAAAAATAGTATCTACGCTTAAAGCTCATACATTTTTGATTATTATTCACAAAACATTCAAAACTGATGTGAATAAATAAAAGGTAAAAAAAAACAGTAATTCTGACTGACACCTACTAAATGTGAATCCATAATTACATTACGATTTTTTAAACATTATGATAGGACACAACTTCAGGTAGCTGCGGTAGGCTGCGATTCGATTACGATTCCAAACCGTTTTGTTAGGAGAATTGGTTTCCTGACTTTAGGACCTAACTACTGAATAAAAGATTATATTCTATTCACAGTACATTCGATAATTACAAGAAGTAATGTTGCCATACACCTGTTTTAATACCTTGGTCGAGTTCGACTCCCACGCGTAGACTGTAGTGGACTATTTTTAGCCGCACGCTCTACTCTAACTGGACTAAAACGAGTGCAGCATTTATTTCTAATGGAAATAAACTATTATTATATACACAAAGTTCTTCTTCTTTTAGTGTGGTTAGTGACTGACTTGGGGTGTCAGAGTTTATGCCGCCCATGGGCCTCTGACTTGGCCTTACATACCGTCGAGAAATATCTCTCAGCCATGTCGGTTTCCTCACGATGTTGTCCTTCACCGTTTTTAAGCATGTGATAATTATACAATTAGCACATGAATCCGAAAAGTCAGAGGTGCGTGCCTTGGGTTGGAACTCGAGACTCATGGCTTGGCAGTCCGACGGTCACACCACTAGGCTATCATTGCTTATTAAATGCAAATGCGATGACACTGGAATCATAATCTTGATTTGGCAGACCAGGTTGTCGACATGTGAGATGTTGACTCAGCAGTCATTGTGCCGATAGGCGTTGCAGCCAATGGTCTCAACCAGCATCTGAAGAAGCTCTCATTAGGCTGCATAAAAGGCTTGATTCAGAAGGCACGACGTGTTAGGTCAGGAGGTTCCACTCTCTGGATCCCTGTTCACCAGTAGCTTGGAACCTGTCTCCAATGCCGGTGATATATTGTTCACTTCTGTACCGACCGATCCGTTAAACTGGTACGATGAAAACGGACCCGCGTTCCAACAGCGTATCCGATTTAACGGATGGATAGTTTTCCCGGGTATTCCCGGGATCGGGAACCCAAAAAAGAAACCCTAGAAGGCAACCATACTTACATACATCTTCATGTGCGGATCCGTTTATTATACTGTTCCGGCATCCCGTTTTTGTGTGTAAAAATGTTGGACTAGTATTTTTTACTGGATTCGGAATACTGTTCCGTTTTTATACTGTTCCACCATCCAGTTTTTGATGATAAGACAAGACGGAACATGTAAAAATGTCGGACCAGTTTTTTTACTGGATTCGGAATACTGTCGTGTATGTGAACTCGCTCATACAATTACAGGCGCCATCACCTAAATAAAATCAGATCCGCTAAAACGGGTCCTGTAAACAGTTTCTGAACTTGCTGTCACAGTTTAGTCCTTATATACGTCCTAGCTTTTGTCCGCAAAAAGTTCTATAAAGCGTGAAAGAAGGCATAGTATAAATAACATTTAATTTTCTGTGTAGGCACACAGGCCTGAAGCTTCATGGGTCAGCGCGGATGTGCAGTGCGCGTGAGATCCTGGTCCTCCACAGGTATATAAGGTGTTGTATACTGTGTTAAATGTGATGTATTATGTTGGGTGTGGATGTGGGTAATATTATGTAAAAGAGAAAATTTGTGAGCTAATATTAGGAACAATTTTTTTTGGATTGTATTTAGAAGTTTGGTAATAGAAAATATTAATACCTATACATCACGCCTGTATTTCCCGAGGGGCGGGGCAGAGGTGTAACACCCTCATTTCGCCGTTATGTTTAAGTCCCATGTAATAGGGGGCGAGCCTATTGTCATCAACCGGGTACAAATCCAATCTCCGGGCTGCTACTGAGGAATTCAACACTGAAAAACCCAATAACACTTTGCCCGACCTGGGGATCGAACCCAGAACCTCAGGACCAGCAGTCAAGCTTGCCACCACTAGAACAACGAGGCGGTTAAACCTATTGTACAATATTTAAAAATACGCATTCTTGGAAAATCTTAACAATTACCTTTTCTCCAAATATTTTTTGTGTTTTAATTGGATTCTTAAAATAAAATGTTTGTTTCTCGCTTTCACGCTCAAAGGTTTGTTTAAATTTAATACAACATTTTAATGGCTGGACTATACCTATGTGATAACAGCTTATCACATGAGCTAGCTACCTATACAGCATGAGGAGGCTCATAATCCGTAGAGGAGCTCCTCCATGGAACACCAGTCCACCTATTGTGATTACAGCGGTGTTTCCTCTGTAGGGGGATCTTCCTACCAGGCGGAGTCTTGTGCCTGGCGGGCCACTGCCCAACGGTTGATGTTGGGAACTTGTATATATACTATCTGCGTGTCAAACTCTGATATCGCGATGCAGGATAGTTCGCATGTGGCGCGATAGATGCCGCCACACCTCCATTGCATGCAAAATTGCTATAATTGCATGCAGCATTGATATATTGCATGCAGCATTGCTAAATTGCATGCAGCATTGCTATAATTGTTATAATAACATAGTTTCGTAAGTAGCTACATTGTAACTAACCGAAATATGGATGTACATTGTCTGAATTAAATATTTTGAATTAAATTGAATTGAATAAATTGCATGCAGCACTGTTAAATTGCTTGTAGCATTGCTTTAATTGCATGTAGTAGGTATTGCTATAATGAATGCCAAATATTGTGATTACAGTGTTTCCTGCATTGAATGCAGTATTGCTATTATCACCACGTTTTGCACCTAGTTTTGGATGGTACCATCTCTTCAAGGAAATCCTTAGAAGCTTTTTACAATACGCACAAAAAAAGCAGATGAAACATTTAATAAATATTAACTTCTACCCACAAAAAAATGCTCAACCATTTTCATCAATCAAAATTGACCTTTATAATATTCCGGGAAACGCTACGATGAAGATACTCTATTCAAATTTAAATTCACAAATTAACTCGTAGAAATAATCGAACACTTCAGTTCTCTGAATGAAAATCCTTTTGATAAAAAAAAAACGATTTCTTTGAAATTTATTTGAATCTGTCGGAATCTCTGTCGTAGCAAGGTACAACTCAAAAGTAATTGTTTGCTACGAACGTCTACGAGCTACGAGCACGTACAAAGTATTCATTTCGTGTCTGAAGGAAAGCGTTTTAAATCCATGTTTTTAATTTTAATATTTGACACTGCAATAATGATAAAATGTCGTACCAATGTAGTTTTGAGATTTATTTGCCTTTGAAAGATTCAAACGGTAAGCGATGTAGTCGCGTAGCCTAGTTTTTAAAAATGATTAATCTAGGAACGGTCAGCAATCATTCTGTTTTTAAAACTGAAAAATTGCTACGGTGAATGGCGTACTTAATATAACTTATTTAATATTTTGGACACTGATCAATATTGCAGTGGACCCTTCATTTGTTACTACATAACATAACATCACGCCAGCATTCTTCGAAGGGTTGGACAGAGTTGTATAGTAACACCATTTCGCTGTTATGTTTAAGTCTCATGTATTACGAGCTAGCCTATAGCCATCAACCGGGCAGAAATCCAGACTCCCGGCTGCTACTGAGGAATTCCACACGGAAAAATCCAATAACACCTTGCTCGACCTGGGGATCGAACCCAGGATCTCACGATCAGCAGTCGCGCTTGCCACCACTAGACCAACGAGGCAGTTGTTGCTAGTGTAGTTAAATTAATATTTTCTGCATATATAATTATTAGTCACGTTCGTTTTAATTAAATTTACTAATAATGGGGGAGGTTCGCCCCTATCTAAAGGGTTCCTTCCTTCAATTAGTTGTGGTAACTTTGACCTTTGGAATCTCGAGTCAAAGCATAATGCCTCAGAGCATAACGGTCGGTTCAAAAATCTATCGATTTGTACTTCGTCACGCATCTACTAAAATATATACTTCGAAAAAAGTCACTATAGTCAACGAACTCTGTCATATACTTAGCCAATTACTGTCCCACTGCTGGGCACGGGCCTCTTCTCAAAATTATAAGGGTTTACCTTGGTCCACCACGCTAGCATCGAGAACTTTATGAAGCCCTCTCAGGTGTGCAAGTTTCTTCACGATGTTTTTCCTTCACCGTTAACGCAAGTGGTAATCAAATTCTGATCCGCATATGAATTCGAAGTCAGAGGTACGTGTCGAGATCGAACTCAGACCCCCATGCATGGAAGGCAAGCGTTCAACCGCTAGGCTATCACTGCTTAAATATTATAATGCTTTTATTATATTTCAAAAACGTTAAAGATCAAAAAGGTCTGAAGAATCTTCAAATGATGTCAGTTTATACCTAATTTGTGATAGAGAATAATTCGCTTACAAGGACCATCGAAATCCGTCAAGTGAACGAAACAAAGATGTCGATATACAATACAAGAGAAATTTGAAAACGTTTTGGTCTTATACAGGGCGTAAACGAAATCATGTAATTCCTTCAAACCTCGTGATGTACTGCTGACATAGATTACCCTGCACGGGATAATTTTGGATTCAATAAAAAAATTACAATAAATAAACATGTGTTCTTAACGTGGGCCACTTTAGCGCCCCGAGTTAAATGACCGCGCGGCGAGCGATAGCCGCGCAATTCGCTTGGAGCGCTTAAATGCCTCACGTAAAGAACAATGTTTACTTTTGGTATTTTATTTTTTAATGAATCTAAAATAATCCCATGCAGGGTTAATCTATGTCAGCAGTACATCACGAGGTTTGAAGGAGTTACATGATTTCGTTTACACCCTGTATTTCTTGTTTCAATCTAAATCTTCCAATTACAATTTTGCTAGTAATTTTTGTTTTTCTTGACATGTTCGCGTTCTCCCTCGTCATAGATGGTAAGCGCAGACAAGGTCTAAGATGGAGCACATGAATCCAAGGAACAGAGATATAGAAGGATTCCCCTATACCCCTCTGGCTCTCACAAATACTCGACAGAACACAGTAAACTACTTGACTTTAATGTGTTAGTTTTTCTTTATATTATAATTTTGCAAAATGTTAACCGCCCACCTGATGGTACGCGGTTACCGCCACCTATACAACGAGTTACAAAAATACCCCTAAAGCCAAAAGGGGGTTAAAAGGTCTCTTGTAAAGAGTCTATTGGCAATATTTGAAAACCGTAGTATGACCCAAAAAAAATAAGAATTTGGATAAAACAAAAAATAATCATCATTAAAACGCAACCCTCAAAAACATAAAACTAAAGAGTAGACTACCCAGAAAGTCGATTTTCATTCTTATACCTAATTTCCTTTGAGAGGTAAATGACAACATCCATAAAAGACTACTTGATTATTTACATTTTTCATGGGGAATTATGTAACACGTTGTATACACATTTAACTAAGACGATTGCTGATGTGCTGCCAACCTTGAGACAAAGTTGAAGTCTCATGTGCCTGTAATTTACCAGCACTTCAATCCGGAACATAGCAATGCTGCTTGGCGTTAGAAAGAGGCATGGTGGTAGTACTACCCCGGACAAGCTCATTCTCAAGGATCTCTACTGCTACTATAGGCTTTGTGACAGGCTTATCTATACTAATATCATAAAGCTGACGAGTTTGTTTGTTTGAACGCGCTAATCTCAGGAACTACTAGTTGGAATTGAAAAATTATTTTTGTGTTGGATAGTTCATTTATCGAGGAAGGTTATAGGCTATATAACATCACGCTACGACGAATAGAAGCGGAGCATACATGAAAAATGTTGCAAAAACGGGAAAAATGTCCACCCGTGCGAAGCCGGGACGGGCCGCTATATGAAATAAAGAGATGACTGCTTCCTAACTTACCAACTTCATACCATCACGCATTGTATTCCTCGAAGGGTTTGACAGATTTGTTTTTAGTGCACCCTCGTTTCGCCAGTTATGTTGACGTCCCATGTAGTAGGAGGCGAGCCTATTGCAATTAACTGGCCACAAATCTAGACACCGGGTTGCTACTGAGAAATTACTAATGGAAAAACCTAATAACACTTTGCCCGAGCTGGGGGTCGAACCCAAGACTCTATGCTCAGCAGTCGTGCTTGCGACCACTAGACTAACAAGGCAGTCACCAAGCTACCAACCTCAATAACATAAAAACTACTCGTAGACTACATGTCTGTATATGTCTACAGGATGTAAACGAAATCATGTAATTCCTTCAAACCTCGTGATGTACTACTGAAATAGATTAACCATGATCGGGATACTATTGGATTCAATAAAAAATAAATTACTTACAAGTAGTTAACATGTGTTCTTATCGTGAGGCATTTTAGCGCCCCGTGTTAAATGACCACGCGGTAAGCGATAGCTGCGTAATTGGACCGGGGTGCTAAAATGCCTCACGTTAAGAACACATCGTGTTTACTTCTTGTATTTTTTCTTGCAGGTTTAATCTATATCAATAGTACATCACGTAGTTTAAAGGAATTACATGATTTCGTTTACACCCTGTATAAAAAATTATTATAATTTCATAAAAATAAGTATAATCTCATAAAAACTCGTGAAAAAACTGCAATATATCATACCATAGGCGTCATTATGTACAAGAAATGTGTTCTCACCGTAATTGATTGACTACCTGGGCGGGGGTGGCGTAGGCCGGTTGCCATGGCGACGCCCACGCGTCCCTCCCGCCCCGCGCCCCGCACCGCGCAGCATTGACCCGGGGAACCTTGAACCTACAGCTGATCGACGCGTGTCGGTATCAGAAGCACCTACTTTGATATCTTTGGCTTTGATAGTCCCGGGGTTTGATGTGTTCAGAAAATGACGATTTTGGTTTTTGATATTTGATTTTTTGAATGTGTTTTATCTAGCTAAGTATGAGGTGGAATTTATGAAAATTTATGAGTAGTGAGTGATTATAAGCCACTAGCTGTGTCCTCACGGCTCCGCCCGTAGCCTATGTTACTCAGTGATAATGTAGCCGTCTAACGGCAAAAGATTTTTTGAAATCGGTCCAGTAGTTTTTAAGTTTATTCGTTACATACAAAAATCCAAAAATACAAATCTTTCCTCTTCATAATATTAGTATAGAAGTATAGATTACAATAGTTTTGTTACGTAAAACACACCATTAGGTCAAAAAAATAAATGAAATTTTTTCGCGGTTTTACGTAGCTCTGACGTAGCTAATAAATACAAAATAATGACGCCAGACTTCTAATAAATTAAATTATCAAAAGTAATCCTATTAACCTTTAAAAACAAATAAAATTTACGAAAAAAACAAACAAAATAGTATCTAGTATTTTTCCTGGCTGTACGCCACCTACCTCCCTTATTTTAGGGGTGGTTTCCACTGACGTCAGACATCATGTGAACGGGCACGAGTCTACGTCACATGCATATGAGGTATTTATTTTTGTTGAAACCGCTTTTGTTTGGCTGAAAACTGTCCCCACTGAGCTGTCCGTGAAAATATACGGAAAATGGTGGCTGGAAACGTGGGGATGGCGCATGTTTTAGTACTTATAAGGTGTAAAAGTAAAATGAGGTAAATGAGGTGTTCCGGGTAATTACCAACTGCGTGGATCATACAATTTGCGAGGTTAAGCTGCGCTTGCCGCAGTTATTCTGTGAATGGGTGTCCGTTCGTTGCACATTGAGACCACTCCGTGCCTCGGAAAGTACGTTAAACCGTCCCGTATGACAATCGTTACGGGTAGTCGGAAGCCCGAAAGTCTGACAATCGATCTAACCTTAGAATATCGGCATTACCCAGTAACTGGTTTGCAGGAAATCTGATGGCAGTCGCTCCGTGTAAAATACTGGTATTCAGTCGTGTCTGGTTAGACTGGAAGCTGACCTCAACATAGTTGGGAAAACGCTAGGCGGAAAGAAAGGTCGTGTTTGACCCTAGTTGCACCTGACGGTAATAAGCACAGACATGCGCACGAGTCCAATTAGCAAAGATATAGAGGGACTCCCCTATACCCCTCTGGCTGTCTCATACACTCTACGGATCACAGTACACTGTTTACAGCAGTGATAGCCTTGTGGTGTGACCATCGGACTACCAAGTCATAGGTCTCAAGTTCGAACCCAAGGCACGCGCCTCCAACTTTACGGATTCATGTGCGTATTGTATAATTATCACTTGCTTAAAAACGGTAAAGGAAAATATCTTTATGAAATCGGCATGCCTGAGAGATATTTCTCGACGGCATGTGACGCCAAGTCAGAGTCCCATGGGCGACGTAAATTCTGACACCAGGTTAGTCACTAACCACACGAAAAGAAGAAGTACACCGTTTAGCGCCGTGCTTTAATTTGAGGGTGGTAGCTAGCCAGTCGATCCGTAGAGATCCTATCACCAAGCGTCCTGGGTTTTGTATCTTGGCATTTTCTTGATGTGGATGAGGCATTTCGAGCATGCAGGTGAGTACTACCCATCTATTTGATATAAAAACTTAGTGCCAATAACATCGATGTATGCCCTTCTAGGACGTCCTCTACCGGCGTTTCCATTGACATCCGCCTTATAAATCCTTCCCGACCTTATGTTATTGGTGATGTTCTTCACAACGGATAGGTGCGTAGTACTCTAAATCAGCGTGCGTATATGACAAGATGTATGAATGTGGATGAAGGGAAAGGAGTATGTAATGGTGCGTCCAGACCTGACGAACGCGCCGCGAATGCGCCGCTCGCGCGCAGCGCGCGAGCCGTTCGCGAGCTGCGCGCGAGCGGCGCGCGGAGCTTTGTACGTACATGAAATGCACGCGCGCAGCTCGCGAGCGGCGCATTCGCGGCGCGTTCGTCAGGTCTGGACGCACCATAAGGATCGTAGCATGTGGCGTTCTATAGTTTCTGCCTACCCCCATGGGAAAAAGGCGTGCATTTAACTTTTATCTAATTAGAGCCCTCAAATATTGCAACACCTGGAAAAGGTTTCTAAGCTGTACCTACTCTATATAATAAGACCTGTATTATTTTACCTTAGTGTGCAAATAAATAGTTTGAGTTTGTATGTAGATATGTAACTTAGTGCCCTCGTCCTCCCACGGAAGGCTGGTCTATTTTTAGCACTAAACATTTAAATCACTGCTATAAACGTATGAATAAAATAAATAAATACCAACGTTTAATATACCAAAGTTCAGTTTAGTTCGGAGAATTCCATCACCAAGCGAGCGTGACGTCATTATATCTACTCCCGCTCTTTGAGAACGCTTTAAATTCTTTAGCAGATCCATTTTATAATTTCCTTCTTTAAATACATAGTATAAAAAAAATTCGCTCCCGCTGTCTGTACGCTTAGATCTTTTAAACTACGCAACGGATTTTAATGCAATTTTCAGCAATAGATAGTGATTCAAGAAGAAGGTTTATATGCCCCACATTAGTATCTACATTGCACCCGTGCGAAGCCGGGGCGGGCCGCTAGTTTACTTATAAATGTCATAAGCATTTTCCATTTTTATATGCAGTAAAGCATCGAGAGGAGCTCGTGGCTAAATAACTACCGCGCCGATTATACGAATTGCGAGGATAAGTTACACTTGCCGCGCCCAGTCCGTAGATGGGTGACACATCGAGACACCTCCGTGCCTCGGAGAGCACGTTAAACCGTCGGTCCAGGGTGTCGTAAGAATACCTGTGGCAGTCATTACGGGTAGTCAGTAGTCTGAAAGTCTGACAACCGGTCTAACCTTAGGATATCAGCATTACCCAGTAACTAAGCTGCGGTTGTCTGATGGCAGTCGCTCCGTGTAAAATACTGGTATTCAGCCGCATCTGGTTAGACTGGAACCTGACCCCAACATAGTTGGGAAAAGACGAGGAGGAAGATGTAGGGTAAAGCAAATTTTTCGAAGTTTACGAGATAGGTTCATATATATAAAGGACAGGTGCGTAGTACTCTCAATCGGCGCGCGTGTATGACAAGATGTATGAATGTGGATGAAGCGAAAGGAGTATGTAAGGATCGTAGCATGTGGCGTTCTATACCTACTTTTCAGCAGATCAAAAAGTACCTAACAAACAAAACAAGATAAAAGAAATAATATGAAAGTCTGGATGACGTCAAGCGTAAGGATTAAATATGAAGCTCAGGATACACGCACCGACAGCCTCTGCTAATTAGATTCCCATCCAAATATAAATAATTACCTACCTAGCTAGATACTTTGTTTCTGTCTTATATTGTTTTACTTTAACTTCATTCATTTTAGGTTCTAAATTTATTTATTTATTTACATTCTTACATTAAATTATTTAATAGTAACTCTCATGGCCAAATACTCAAATATGTACTACTCAATTTTAAGTTATTTATTTACTTAAAGGTCCACCCGCAGCACATACACATACAGAAAGTAAATCATAGGGTAATTTTCTAATATACAAGGTTAGTCGGAAAGGGGGTACTAAGCCGCGGGCCACTTAAAGTATCACTGATGACTATTTTAAAGCAAGTGTATTTCAAAATTCAATAATCTTTATTTGCATGCAAAAAGATTATTATTTTATTTTTTTCAAAAAAAAAACATACTTGCTTTAGTTATGAATTCAGAAAATTAAGTTTTTAATCCGTGACCTCAAATATGACCTAATTAGTAAACACAGCTGATCATAGCTATGGACAGATAGATTTTAGCATATTTTTTACGAAATCTTTGAAAAGCCATTTCTCTTAAACTATCGAGTTTTGGGGAAAGTTGTAGAACAAAAGTTGTCCCTTATTATGGGTACTTTAGCACCCTTTCGGCTTAGTACCCCCTTTCCGACTAACCTTGTATAATATGCCAATTACAGGTAAACACAACATTGGCAACAAAGACGCCAGATTACCGCTTAGTTGCTAACTTAAGTCTAGGTGAACAATTGATTAAGAAACAAGAAAAACAAAAAAAAATAAGTTAAGAAAAATAAAAAAACAGAATAAGAACAGTGGATTTGCATTATTAATCAGAAATTTCGACTACTGCTTAAGTTTCCGTTAAGTTCGCGTCGTCACTGTCACTTCACCTTAAAGAGACAGTGACAGCACGAGACTTAAAGGCATTTTAGAATGAAGCAGGGTTTAAGTATTTGGCCATGAATGTAGGTATCTGTTTTCATAATTATCGTATCTTGTCTATGTTTCCCGTGTGTACTTAAAATTAATGAAGTGATGATTCTGAATTAAGTCAGTTATGAAGTAAGCCAGTTATGAGTGAGAAATTTTTCTATTCGACTGCTTGTAGATGGTCTTGCGGACCATTTCTACATAACCTGTTGTTGACGAGACCTCAAGGCTCTCCAACCAATGGAGACGAGAGTAAAATACTTAACCTAAGCTAACTACTATTACTACTACTAACGTCATGACTAGCCAGCAACAACAGCACTAAGGGCGACCCCTAATGGGACTCGGACCTCGGCTTATTTTTATTATATTTTATCTATTTGGGACAAAAAACAGTTATACATTACAGCATTTACAAAAAGTAGTTAAATTACAGTCGAAAAAACGTATAACCCACACTATTGTCCACGAAATGACATCTGAGTATGATAACGAACGCATGTTAAACGAGAGAGAAAAAAAATAAAGAAAAGCAAATCGGTATTTAGAAGAAAATCACTATATACCGACGAATCGAAGGAAGCCGTCGGTTTAAGGCGTTGCTTGCGAGAGGACTGGGAGGGAGACAGCTTGATGAGGGCTGAATTAACAGTGTGACTAATCAGAAAAGACGACCGGCTCCGCGGCTGCGGCGGGTGAGCACAGTGGATCATGGAACTTACACAACGCCTCGCTATATGCATTTATAGTCCGACCAGATAACCCACTCCTCGCCCGCGATGTTACAGGGACGCGGGGAAGGACGACAAAGGGAATCGCGCGGAAAGCGGGCGGCACACGCAATTTTGACTTAGCAAGTCATTATATTACAATCAATTGTTAGAAATTGATACAGACAGAATTATGTTTTAATTATATTTAGCGCTAATTGTATTTATCGTGCAAGTGAGCTTAAGTCAGTTAGGAATTAAGTGGATTGATGACGATAATGAATTGAATTAAATGTATTATAAATAATCTTAAAGAAAGGTTAATATTGCAAATAGCTAACGTCTTTCGGTCGAGTTTCGCAATCGCGGAGGCGGGGTACTCAATACTCAATCATTTATTGCATTCCACAATGTGTACTTAGGTGATAACTCAAAGAAAATAAGATCATTATGGACCCTGTCGGGCACAACAAAATAGCGAAATATTATGAGAGAGGAAGCTTTAGCTTATCAATCTATACCTATTTCTAGTGTTATTAAACATAATTTTCTAATTTTTAAAGAAATATAATTTCTGTTCTTAGTACTATTGTTAAATAATATTGCAGCTAAAATTTATCATTTACATATTCACTTATAGTATAATAGCATTTTTTAAATAATAATTGTTCAAGTATTCTTATAAAAAAAAATTTTTTTTCTTCTTTTTTTATTAATGCAGGTAACTTATTATATATTTTTATTGACATTACGTAACCTTAGATTAGCGTAGCGTAAAGCGTAGACCCTTGCCGACTTGTACTACTGCTACGATTATCTAACAGGTTTGATTCCAGGAACAGTTTTAGTTTCTACCCGTGTGAGGATGGGCTAGAATATAAAACTACTCACCGCACGCTGGGAATAGATGCGTGTTGTAAAATTCAAAAAATCCAGCACGCTTTGTGGTAATATCTATACGGTCCGCCCGACTAGCTACCACTCTCATGTTAAAGTCCAGCAACAAGCACTTTACTGTGTTCCGTCGTGTGTATGTGAGAGCCAGACGAATATAGGCTAATTCCTCTATAATTTTGTTCCTTGGATTCGTGTGCTCCATCTTAGACCCAGTCTGCGCTGACCATCAGGTGCGACTAGGCTCAAACGCGACCAAGTTTTAAATTTAAAAAACCCAGCACGCTTGGTGGTAGGATTGATACGGTCTGCCTAGCTAGCTACCACCCTCATGTTTAAGATCGGCAATAAGCAGTTTACTGTGTATATGTGAGAGCCAGAAGGGTATAAGGTAATATTTCTATTCCTAAGATTCGTGTGCTCCATCTTAGGCCCTGTCTGCGCTTATGAAACGCGATCAAGTAAAGAATTAAAAAAAACAGGTTTAAATAAAATATGTTTTTAAACGAAGCTTAAAATAACATAACATCACGCCTGTATTTCTTGAAGGGTTGGGCAGATGTATATACTATACTTTTTTAGGTGGTTTTTTTGAGGTGTTACTTTACACTGTATAGTAACACCCTCATTTTGCCATTATATTTAAGTCCCATGTAATAGGGGGCGAGCGTATTGCCATCAACCGGGCACAAATCCAAACTCCGGACTGCTACTGAGGAATTCCACACGAAAAACCCCAATAACACTTTGCCCGACCTGGGGATCGAACTCAGGACCTCACGATCAGCAGTCACGCTTGTCGCCACTAGATCAACGAGGCTGTCCTTCTGCTCTGTATTTTCTGTACAATCTACATTATACAAATTCCGTTCGCTCAATTACCTAGTTTCGTAAATATATCTATAGGTCATACAAATTAATATTTGTTTAGTGCAGGTTACAATGCCCGACACTAATAAAAGGGCCATAAACGCTTAGCAATTACGCCAATCACGTCGTCTAACAAATTATGAATGTAACTACATCTCTAGTCTGACCCAAACCAATTTGATAAAAAGGTAAACAAACATTCGAATATTTAAAAAAAAAAACTATAAAAAACAGAATTAATTTTCTATAAAAGGAAACATAATTTATAATATTTTTAACCGACTTCCAAAAAAGGAGGAGGTTCTCAATTCGTCTGTATGTTTTTTTTTTTAAATGTTTGTTACCTCACAACTCCGCCATTTATAAACCGATTTAGACAATATTTTTTTTATTTGAAAGGATATAACTACTTCCAGATTGGTCCCATTTAAATTTTGTGAAGATCTGATGAAGAACTTCGGAGATAGACAATAGAACTCCTCAATGACGGACAGTACGCATAATGTGATGATGTGTGATTATGTTACGAGCAGCGTATTTAGTAGGTCCAACCATATTTTAATTAAGGCTACTAAAACGAATAAAATAAAAAATATTTAAAAAAAAACCGACTTCAAAAAAACGATGAAAAGAATAAAATAATTACCATATTATAAAATTAACAGTTTTAGAAGTCGGTGCTAATCCACGCTGAACCAAATTGAAGGCACCTACTTCTGAAACTGTTAATTTTATAATATGGTAATTATTTTATTCTTTTCATCGTTTTTTTGAAGTCGGTTTTATTTTGAACTTGTGAACCCCACACTAGGTCGAGCCTGTCTCGTGGAGTCCTTGAAAGGTTTTAGCGGTAAATTTTTCTGGGGGTCGATACTGTAAGGCTAGCTATTTATTCATATTGTGCAAATTTTTATTATACAAAATAAGTACCTACCTACCTATTTAAAAATACGTGTTTGTTTTTAAGTATTTGGTTTTAAGTATTTTTAGGTATTTGAAATTTTGATTTCTTTTAAACAATTTCTCAATTTTTAATACCAGTTTCAGATAAGACTCAAAAGGGTTGTGTACCTTTTTATGAAATTGGTTCCGCTAGACTGTACTTACCATTTACACGTGCCCGGTAATGACGCTGACGGCTATAAGTTTCTACAACTAATCTCGTAAAAAAAAACACAGGTACAGCTTCCCCGTTACGTAGTGCCCGAAGCATTAGCAGTTTCGTCACACAGTTTTAAAACACGCCACAACAAAGAAGTCATACAAAATGATCAAGTTGTACCACTTTCATCACAGTTATTATTTTTAATACAACGAGTTTCCTGAACTCTTGGACATTCATGAAAAGTTTCGTAAAGTAGGTAGTAGACTTTTACTTGTGGTTTAACTGGCTAAGAATAAACTCTTCCTCCCTCCTAGGAGTGTCGTAAGACGTGATTAAGGGCTTACTAATTAGTTTTAATAAGAACAAACTTTTTTTAAATAAACTCTTTGATTAAGCCACCTACAATGTAGGTACTCGTTCAGCTGAGCCAAACCCAAACTTTAATCACTTATTGCGAGAGATGGTTTAACCTAAAAGTAATGTAAACCCAGATTAAAAATATACCTATCACTTTCTAAAGTCAGATAACAAAACAAGACGGGGTTATTTTAAGACGTCGGTTTTACTTAGATCATATCTCGCCACAAAAAACAAAAAATGCACGGCGTAGTGTTCCTTATTACATATCACCAAAAACACATTCAAAATAAATTGAAGTCACTTTAAACTAGTACCGTCTTTATCGATACTCATTACAAATTCTTGCGTACAAAACTCCGTATGTTAAATTATTAAAAATCTTCAATAGTGGTAGTTAATTACATGTTACAAACTACCCTAGTTGCAGACTGAAGCGACAATAGTACTCTTGTTGCTGGAAGGAATTCACAATTACGCGGGAGAAATTTAATGAAGTGAACTTCGTGCAGGTGATTGCGCAATACATTTTTTAGGAACAAAATGACTGTTAAATAATGTTTAATTAACACTATCTTAGGATCGGCTATTAGTTAAGTAAAATTTATTTAATAGTTTTTATGGTAGTCTTCCATCCTGAGTGTATACTCAAGAATGTAATGGCCGTACTGTATATTTAGGTTCTAGGTATAGTTTCCCTAAATAATTGTAAACAGCATAGAATGTAAGTACAGCCGTCTCAACGTACAATATACAGAATCGGTATAATTAAGGATGGTACTAACCTTCGAAGCTGGTATCGGCAACTGGCGCCCAGATGGGACAGCAAAACAGCAACTTCATAATCGTCGATAACCATTTTACAGCACTATGGCGAAAATTCATTATAGATTTTATCCACAAAAGTTTAAACACAGCGGGTTGTTTTGTATACACTTTCCGCGGAAAATTACACGGTCGCGGACGAAGGGGCGAGGCGAATGTGTCGCGCACAAATCACCGACATTGAAGGTAGAAGGCGGGTAGAAGGAAAAAATAAAGGTAAATGGTGGGTATGATTGACAGTTTCTACGAGTTTCATTTTACGTAAGTTATTATACAATAACTGATATGCGTTTGATATCAAACTTTTTTATTTATGGATTGGTAATTACTTTCACGGGAAGTGATGGACGGTAAAGTTTTATGAGTACGATCAGTTAAGTACAGATAGCGTCATCACCATATCAGCACGTAAACGTCTACTGCTGCGCCAAATATTGTGCAAACGTACAATGAGTGGTCAACGGAGACCAGAATTTACCGCACTTGGCAGACAAATTAGTGATCGCAGTTTATCGATAAGGCCCTCAGCAGACAATGGACTTTTTATCAGGCAGGCTACCGCTGACAAAGACCAACCACCAACCACAGGCCAAATGTCGCGACGGGAAACAACTAACAACCACGGTTATTCTTGTCCTCGGCAGTCTGCTGGACAAAAAGTCCGTCGTCTGCTTAGGGTATGCTGCAGGGAGAACGCTGCTCCCTGTCATCCCGATTTACCTTTCTCCTTAGTCCTTTAGTGGGGAGGGTGTGACTCACCTACTCTTTGCAGTGAACCACATAAAAAAATCTTCTATATTTCGTTCAACATTAAACAGTCGCTTATGCCTTATTCAGCGGCTTTTGACGTCATTGGTCATGTCAAAGAATCGTCCGCCGCTAGTGACATGCATACAACGAGTAGCCGGCTCTGATTGCCTTCAATATTTGATTACAGACACAAAGTGAATGCAATCGATAAGTTTTATTCGAGAAACTTGTTAAGTATATTTAATGCTAAGGCTTTTACATTTGACAATTTAATTGGCTGTTGAATATGAAAAAGAACTGCGTATGTTTGGAATCTGAAGGTTGTGGTGGTTCTCATCACAGATATACAGTTGAATATAAGGCGCTACGATTGCGCCCAAGTTAATTATCAATAAAAATCAGGGGATCGAAGTATTCTGTATTAGGTACGTCATAGGTTACAGCACAATATACAAATTAAACTTAAAAGGTGAAACGATACCGAGGTAAATAAATCTCTTATGAATCTATCTATAACACAGAGTCCTTTTGTAAAAATCTATAATTCCAACTAGACAGCTGTCATTACTCAAAAACTAAAAACTAAAGGCGATCACTAATAAAACATGTAAGGAGGTTCGCCACAAATATATCAAGTTAACCTATCTATTAAATTCTATTCTTCCGGTAGAAACAATGTTCCTAATTATTTTTTAAACGGTTTTAATTTGTTTCTCTTCTCTTTATATTTTTAACCGACTTTCAATAAAGGAGGAGGTTCTCAATTCGACTGTATGTTTTTTTTTTTCTTTGTTGTTTGTTCCGCGATATCTTTGCTAATTATGAACCGATTTTAATGATTATTTTTTTGTTGGAAAGAATATTCTTTCGAAATGGTCCCATTCAAATTTGGTAAAGATCTGATGAAGAACTTCGGAGATAGACAATTTGAAGTCGGTTTTATTTTTGTTAAAAAGTGTTTTGTTTGTTTATTCAAATCTTGCGACACATTTTTCAACTACCTACTTCTGCTTAACCGATTTTCTTGAAACTGAGCACAATTTTTTTATTCCCATGACAATACAACGTTATAATAACTTCAATCTTCAACTTAAAAGTTTTTAAGGGATAATTATGCTGCTTACTCAGCAGCTCAGAATAAGAATCAGAACAATATTACTTTTCAAAATAATTCCGATCTCAATCCAATTCGGATTTCAATAAATGCTAAGGCGAATGCTAACCCTCATTTTTTTATCACAATATTTGGATGGCAATCCTGGATCGTGATATTTATTGAGCGTTAGATTTGTATATTGATGGTTTAAACGTGCGATATACACCATGATCCAGGATCGCGATACATATTGAGTGTGTAGCATGCGCCTAAGAAGTATTGCGTATCTACTCTTGACTAGAGATAATTATAAATAATACACAATTTTAATTCTAATTTTGATTAATTAATTCAATAAAAACTCAATATTAAACCAATTTGTGCGCCAATTTTGCATTGAAAAGTACGAACTGACAGATAATTCTACAGTCGATCGATCAGAATTATTTTAAAGCGTAACTGCCCGTTCACACAGAGGATCCGTTCTAACGGATCCGCTAAAACGGATCTATAGTTTTCCCGGGTCCCCGGGATCGGGAACCCGGGAAAGAAACCCTAGAAGGCACCCATACTTCTCCATTCATCATCATGTACAGATCCGTTTTTTATACTGTTTCTTCATCCAGTTTCTTATTCTTCTTCTTGCCCTTATCCCACACTAGGTGGGGTCGGCACAACAAGTATTTCATAAATCCATGTTGTTAGAGGTTTTGGCTTATTGTTTTAAAACCGGCCGCCTGCCTGACATCAACCCTCCTTGGGAATACTCGTAGCGCCGTCGTGCAGGTGACCCAATGATCAATGCTGATATTATGCACTGCACTGTTCCGGCATACAGTTTATGTGTGTAAAAATGTCGGACCGGTATTTTTTACTGGATTCGGAATACTGTTCCGTTTTTCATACTGTTCCGGCATCCAGTTTTTTATGACAAAACGGAACATGTAAAAATGTCGGACCAGAATTTTTTACCGGATTCGGAATACTGTCGTGTATGTAAACTCGCTCATACAACTACAGGCGCCATCACCAAAATAAAAATGGATCGGCTAAAACGGATCCTGTAAACAGTTTCTGTGTGAACTAGCTGTAACTCTAACTACCATTGTTGAATCTCTTCTAATAGACACTAAAGTATAAATTGAGTTTACATAATCATTCCCGCACATGACACATTTTGTAACATAAACAATAACCAAGTAAACCTGTATTAGCCACGTGTGTAGGTGAAACGTGACCAAGTTTTAAGTACTGACCTGCCCTAACTGTAATTCAATAACCCACCTATAATTTACCGCGGTCAACCTTTCTTTATTGACTTTTCTGGGGTAGTATACATGAGTACCTACCCTAGGGCCCTGACTACTTGGAAAACGACTGTTAGAAGTTATGTTGAGGTTTATGTTAGATATTTCCAGTGTTTTTGCTCTACTGAGCGTTGAAGGTGCGAGTCGCAAGCCAGAGGGGTATATGGGAATTCCTCTTTATCTCTGTTCCTTGGAATCGTGTGCTCCATCTTAGAACGTGACTGCCGTCTGCCCTTACCATCAGGTGAGATTAGGAAAGGGTTAAAATTTAAAAATTCGGTAAAAATATATCCCTTTAAAATTATTTTTATTTAAGTTTTTCTAAAATTCTTCATCCCTGTTTTAGGCGCTCCACCCACTGCACCGCGCCCCGTCGCGTAGCGCGGGATGGCAGATTTTACCATTGTATGCAAGTATCTCAATTTATATAGAAATCACGCCTAGCACAACACACTGCCGACGCGGGAAGGCGCCCCGCGCGCATTTTAGATAATAACAATTCCAATCTGTTCCCCAAATACGACCTAAAATGTAAACACAGCTGATCATAGCTGAGGAAAGATAGAATTTAGCGTATTTTTTATGAAATCTTTGAACAACTATTTCTTTTAAACTAATGACTTTTGGGGAAAGTTTGTAGAGCAAAAGTTATCCAATATTAGGGTACTCTAACACCCTTTCGGCTTAGTAGGTATCCCCTTTCCGACTAACCTTGTATAATCAAAAACGACGATTACAGTACCTACCCGTAAAATAACTTTGCCCCTCTGAAGTAAGGAACAGAAAGCCTAAAGCCTAGTTTCAGAGTGGCACGAATTGATGAAGGACGAATTTATTTTACACATACTGTACTTAAATCATGAAATTGAAAATTGCGGTTTTACTATTTGCCTCTGGCTCACAGAGAACATGAGTGAGTGAGATGGAAATATTAACAACAATAGAGGCGCATTTTTAATCCCATTCTCTATGTAATCGGGTACATTTTTTGCCCGCATACCAACTAATTCTTTATGCCTACCCGACCCGGATATCCTTTTAAACGCATTTATACAGTCCGTAGAACCTTTAAATGGAATACGGGTTTAACCTTTGATATATCCAAAAATATTCAGCAAACGTGAAATTGCTTCGACTGGTAGTGACAGCACTGTAACGAGACGAATCAGACACGTGGTGTTACAAATTAAATTTCAGGAGGCTTGCGTAGGTGTGTGTAGCAAATTCCGTGTAAAAGTAAAGAATTTTCTTTTAAATGATAGGTGTCAGAATCATTTTGACTAAATGAAATTAATAATTTTTATTTCTGTAAATAAATCTTTTACAGACACTTTTACAAATAAATTGGAGATATTTAATTTTGTTCGTTTAATACTTGGACTGTACTGATTGTTTTCAATTGATACTATTGTGGAGGGACGAGCTATGGTGTTCCTCCAACGAAAAGGGAGAAACCTCCAACCAGGCGAGTCTTATGCCTGGCGGGCTACTGCCCAACGGTTGATGTTGGGAACTTGTATATACTATCTGCGTGTCAAATCTTATCGCGATGCAGGATTTGTGACGTTTCATTTGACAGCTGTCATTGTTGTCGCTGTAGTCTGCTAGACAATCGTCGTGCTGCGTAATTCTCATGTTGTGTGATAGATACCGCCACAAATGTAATGTTTTTTTTAAGACTAGATGGCGCCGGCCTTTTCTATCTGACTCGCTATGAGAAGAAAAGCCGAAACAAACTCAGATATCAAGGTCTGTTTTAAGTCCAGACATTGTGGTATAAAAACTATGCGAGTGTAACAATGTAGGTATGTACTACTTATGTTTTGTTCGGCTTATTATGTTATGCGGGAATCACGCGTAGAACGTGACACGTAAGTCTAATGTGCACGTCATCATACAAAATATATGAATCCGATAGCGTCAGATGTATATACCTACTGATGCGTCACGACACAACACGTAAGTCTAGATTGAATCTGCTTAAGTTGCATAAACATAATTACCTCATTACTGTCCCAGTGTTAGACACGGATCTCTTCTCAGAATAAGAAAGGTTAACACACATATTCTAAGACGTTCCTCCAAAAGTTACTCGACTCGACTCCACCTCGACTCACTGCCATCGGTAGTTATAGTTGACATAAACGTCCTCGACTCGAGATTTATCCTCAGTCGAGGTAAGGAATCATCTGTCAAACTTAAGGTACTTCGGAACCTACCTTAAGGAAGGAAGTGTCAAAGTTCGTATGTAATAAAAATGAATTTTGAAGACTTTATCGAATATGCTTACGATAATCCTTACAATTATTTATCGTGGCGTTATTTGCGCAATGCAGATAATTCAAATTATGACATAATGACTCCGTCGAGGAACCTCAAAGTTCACTCGAAATTGCGATTAAGAATGCAATTTTGAAGGTGTTTTCGAGGCCGTTCTGAGTCGAGTAAGTTTTAGAGGAACGTCTTAGAATATGGGTGTAAGTCCACCACGCTGGCTTGGTGCGTATTGGCGGAGTAGTACACACCATCGAGATTTGTTTTGGAGCCCCGTCATTTTTTCTGGTTTCCTTACGATGGTTTCCTGCACCGTTAACTGATAATCAAATGCTAATGCTCACAAGACGCACTTGAATTCGAAAAGCGACGGCGTGCCTGGCGCGGGTCTGGATAAAATTCAGATCCTACTGCATGGAAGACAAGTGTTCAACTGCTTTTTATAGGATGTAACTACTTCTTTGCGTCTCTCTTTGTTTAAGGTGAAAGATAATAATCATGCTTCTCAAGATGAAAGGGAGATATTTTTATAAATTTTGGTAGAATAAGTGCAAACCTTAAGGTAATCATATTAGGCATCTTACAGATTACAAGATATATTTGTATGTTTCTACTGTGAAAATCTCATTGTTTTGCACCACAGACTTCTCAGACGGTACTTCTCGCAATCAAAAACGTTTCATTATGCTTTAATTACCGCGTAACACAAAAACAATGTATATTATACAAGGGTAGTCAGAAAGGGGGTACTAAGCCGAAGGGGTGTTAAAGTACCCATAATAAGAGATAACTTTTGTTCTACAACTATCCCCAAAGCTCAGTAGTTTAAGAGAAATAGCTGTTCAAAGATTTCATAAAAAATACGCTAAATTCCATCTATCCTCAGCTATGATCAGCTGTTTTTACATTTTAGGTCATATTAGGGGTCACGGATTAGAAACCCCATTTTCTGAATTCATAACTAAAGCAGGGATGAAGAATTTTCGAAAAAACTAAAATAAAAATATTTTTTCATGGAAAAAAAATTAATCAAATTTTGAAATTTTAACACTTGCTTTAAAATAGTCATCAGTGATACTTTAAGTGGCCTGCGGCTTAGTACCCCCTTTCCGACTAACCTTGTATATATATTCTCCTAGCCTTTTCCCAACTATATTGGGGTCAGCTTCCAGTCTAACCAGATGCGACTGAATACCAGTGTTTTACATGGAGCGACTGCCATCAGACCTCCGCAACCCAGTTACAGGGCAATGCCGATATCCTAAGGTTAGACTAGTTGTCAGTCCTTCGGGTTTCTGACTACCCGTAACGACTGTCATAGGTATTCTTATGACACCCGGGACTGACGGTTTAACGTGCTGTCCGAGGCACGGAGGGTTCTTGATTTGTAACGACCGGTCACCCATCCGTGGACTGACCGCGACAATCGCTGCTTAACCTCGCAAATCGTATGATCGGTGCAGTTGTTAATTAGCCACGAGCCCTTATAATATAAAAATAATATAACTTAATTTTATCTAGGTATGACCTGACTCAACTGCCGACCTTCAACAGCTCACTGACCTACAAATCCTTACTACCCAATACCAATTAAAGTTCACGTAATTATTCATATTCTATTACATCATCGGTAACAGAAAATCGCCTTTAGAACAACACTTTCGCACATAATCCCCGTGAAGCCAATTATCAGCGCATGCGGCGCCACGCGACCTCACACCCGTCAGCGTTACACGCGATGTCTTGTGAAACAAATGTGGAGGATGTATGAATATCTAGTAATATACTGAACATGGCGGGTAGAGGAAAAAAAACTCTTTTTATGTGGACGCGGTAAGTACGATTTTTAAATGTGGAAAATTCTGTGGAAATGATTCCATACATATATAAACTCATGCCTTTTCCCCATGGGGGAAGGCAGAAACTATAGAACGCCACATGCTACTATCCTTAAATACTCCTTCCGCTTCGGCGACATTCATACATCTTGTCATTCACGCACATCGGTTGAAACAACCTAGGTACTACGCAGTTGTCCTAAAATGATTCCATTATTTGATCTATTTCCTGGATAATAAAATTAAATATCGAAAGAAGTGCTTAAGGATTTAATTAAGTAGATGTTTTAAATTTTTTTGTTAGCACAAAAAAATTCGTAAGCAAATAATATTTGATATAATTGAAATTGTAGCTTCGAACCTCTAAAGGTAGAATTCCGTAGCCGACTGCAGGCAGCAGCAGCAGGTGACGTGTCGCCGAGACACTACTGGTTTCTATGTATTACTAGGCAGGCGACGTGTCGCTTGCTACGGAAGGTATTTCATAGTAATACATACACCCATATTCTAAGACGTTCCTCCAAAACTTACTCGACTCAGGACGGCTTGGAAAACACCTTCAAAATTGTATTCTTAGTAGCAATTTCGAGTGAACTTTGGGGTTCCTCGACTGAGGGGTCTTCAAATGAGTCGAGGTAGAGTGGAGTCATTACGTCATAATTTGAATTATCTGCATCGCGCAAATAACGCCGCGTTAAATAGCTGTAAGAAATATCGTAAGCATATTCGATAGTCTTCAAAATTCAATTTTGTTACATATGAACTTTGACACTTCCTTCCTTAAGGTAGGTAGGTTCCGAGGAACCTTGAGTTTGACAGGTGATTCCCTACCTCGACTGAGGAAAAATTTCGAGACGAGGACGTTTATTTCAACTACAACTACCGATGGTAGTGAGAAAGACTGAGTCGAGGTGGAGTCGAATCGAGTAAGTTTTGGAGGAACGTCTTAGAATATGGGTGATAGACACCAGTAGTGTCGCGGCGACACGTCTCCTACTGCTGCTGCCTGCAGTCGGCTATGGAATTCTACCATAACGGTTATTGCTATTGAATTTTGGTAAACCTATAATTTATCTAAGCCCTGTAAGATTCATGAACATTAATATTCTTGGATAAAAGTTATCTGACGTTGGCAAAATCGGCACTTAATGTTTTTTTTTCTATGATCGCTCATTTGGTGCAACAATGACCTAATTATGCTTTTTTTTAAAACAAGTTAAATATGTCAAAATGTGCGCAAAGACATACGTACATCAGGAGAAATATCTCTGGTAAAATGTCTAAAAGTGTAATTATGCCATTGTTGCACCAAATGAGCGATGTGTTTTTGACATTTTTTTCTTCCAACCTCCAAGTCACCTATGTAACCTAACAGTTAAATAGTCATACATAACAACTAGAAACAGGCTTACGTCTCGTACCGCTTATTTATGGGCTTCCGCGGGCGTGTCCCCATACCTACTACTCGAAATGGACACTATGTAGGTATGTACTAGATACCTACCTACCTAAGTATATAATATTTTACTTTACGTCCACTTATAGTTGCGTAAAACTTAAGTTAGGTTATTTTCATGTTTGTTCTATTTATAAGTACCTATGTATGTGAGGATTATATTACGTGTGGTATTACTAAGTATTGTGTCATTGTTGTAATGTAGGCAGCTTATTACAGATCTTGGTATGTGTCTTCTTCTTTTCGTGTAGTTAGTGATTACCCTGGTGTCAGAGTTTATGCCGCCCATGGGCCTCTGACTTGGCTTCACATGCGGTCGAGAAATATCTCTTAGGCGTGCCGGCTTCCTCACGATGTTTTCCTTCATCGTTTTTAAGCAAGTGATAATTATACAATACGCACATGAATCCGAAAAGTCAGAGGTGCGTGCCTTGGGTTCGAACTCGAGACCTATGACTTGGCAGTCCGAGGGTTACACCACTAGGCTATCACTGCTCAATGGTAATGGGTTCAATGGCAGCATTTTTGGAGTAGTTCTAAAATCGACACCAGTTGGCGCCACTGCGAATGTAGACCTGTTAAAGTTTTGTTAAATGTACGGTCAGTAACAGAAGTCGCTGAATAAACACAATTAAATTACAATATTAGGTATATTGTAGTTTAATTTAACTGCCTCGTTGGTCTAGTGGTAGCAACCGCGACTGCTGATCGTGAAGCCCTGGGTTCGATCCCTAAGTTGGGCAGTGTTATTGGGTTTTTCCGGTGGAATTCCTCAGTAGCAGCTCGGAGTTTGGACTTGTACCCGGTTGATGGCAATAGGCTGGCATAATGAGGAAAAGAGCGTGTTACTATACACCTCTGCCCAACCCTACGGGGAATACAGGCGTGATGTTATATTATGTTAATGTAATTTAATTGACTTTACAACATACCTAATTTACTGGCTAATGTATTAGACATTGACATTTTGATTAAGTATTTGACATTGATAGGTCTACATAACAACAGGGCCATTCAATGCTGCCATTGATAAAATTCACATGAAAAAACTGTCATACGAACTTCGGGGCAGTTTTTGCATGAAGAATTGGAGAGTCTATGTTGAATAGATCGATTTCAGAGTTTATGCATTACTATGGTTTTGATTGCTATCCATTATAAATAATTAGTCCAGATCAAGTCGGATCTATTGCACTGTTACTAGCTTATAATGTCGTCGCCTAGCAACACCAATCCGCCTGTAGGTACTGGTGACCAATGATCATGATCTGGCCACTTCTTAGAGCCATAATTAGACTATCATAAAAATATGATCAGAGATGTACCTACGAGTCATTTTTATATGAAGAACCTATGACGGTATAATAACTACATATGACTCATATTGTCTACGATCATAGTTATGGGATCCTATTTGACAGCAAGCGTACAAAATGATCATAATTGTCTAATCTCAAAAATGGCGTCAAAATGACAATGGAAAACAATTAAGTATGACGTTTATAATATGATCATATCACCCCAAAGAGATTTAATTAGTATTGAATCTTTGCCCGGAACCTACCTTATGGACGGAAGTGTCAAAGTTCGTATACAAATGAATTTTGAAGACTTTATCGAATATGGTTACGATAATCCTTACAAGTATTTATCGCGGCGTTATTTTCGCGATGCAGATAATTCAAATTATGACGTAATGACTCCGTCGAGGAAGCACAATGTTCACTCGAAATTGCGACTAAGAATACAATTTTGAAGGTGTTTTCGAGGCCGTCCTGAGTCGAGTATGAGTCGAGTAAGTTTTGGAGGAACGTCTTAGAATATGGGTGTAAGTGTAGGTAATATGTAAAAATGAAGGACATCATCATTTAACCATTGTATATCAATGCATTTAACTATGATCATACAATTTGACAGGTATGAAATCATGTTTGTGTGATAAATATATGATAGCTAGTGTAATTGGGGCCTTAGTGAAGCCCACACGATCAAACCATACCTAAATTCGTCATAGGCTTCGCCGAAAACAAAAACCTTAAGACCTCCTAATTGCTCTCAAATTAGTTTATAAAGTCCTTGTTTGCTCAGGCGAAAATATGAGAAAACAAAATACTAAGGATTCGGCTAATTGGACTAAAAATAGTTTGTACCTAAGCTACATAAGATTTTTATAGACAATACAAAAAACCGGCCAAGTGCGAGTCGGACTTGCGCACGAATGGTTTTTTAAAGTGAATATATAACTAAATATTCTGTGAATATTTCAAGCGTCTACCTGATGCCGCTATCAATATCGAGCAAAAACGAGCAAAAAATCACGTTTGTTGTATGGGAGCCCCCTTAAATATTTATTTTATTCTGTTTTTTAGTTATTGTTGCTATAGCGGCTACAGAAATACATCATCTGTGAAAATTTCAACTGTCTAACTATCACGGTTCATGAGATACAGGCTGGTGACAGACGGACGGACAGCGGAGTCTTAGTAATATGGTCCCGTTTTACCCTTTGGGTACGGAACCCTAAAAATAGGAGTCTTACACATCGAATATTCTAATCTATTGGTAAAAAAAAAACGATTCGATTTAAATAATGAACTCTACTTCGAGCGCTAAGTAAATTCCTCGTTGCATTCCATTTCTTAAACTAACATAGGTTATATTACACGCGAGATTGCAAAGCAATATCAAAACGGTGCCAGCAGGCCAACCCTAACCAGAGTTCAAGGTTAGCCGCAGTATTAAGCACATTGTACCCACACTAACCTAGTTAAAACACAAATCTCTTCGGCAGCTAAAAGGACCCACGCGTAGGCTCGGCGGGGGAACTCGGCAGATGTATAGAAAACGTGCGACCCCCCCTTTACCTACCTCGATGCCGCACCCTTGCGTGGGCGGTTACATTAACAGAAGGCAAAGAAAATCCACTCCGTACAATTGGTTCTGTTACTACGTTCACCAATTTATTTGTTTGGGCAAGACACACTGATATATTATTTAATATAGATAACGCAAGTTTAACTACTCACCTTGCGCGTCATTCGGTAGGAGCAATCCTCTTACTTGTTATAGTTACACTTAGGGTTCCCAACCATCCCGGATTGCCCGGGAGACTCCGGTAATAATAGTTGACCTCCCGACATCTCAGGGTACAATAATTTCTCTACTCCCGGGTTGGTCCTTTCGAGAGTTGGCAACCCTAGTTACACTGCTACATCAGCCCTCTCGAGCGTTCCCGTTAGTACAAGCGCGAATTGTTGCAGGATGCGTTTGTGCGAACTTTTACTTGTTAGGTAGTTACTTTTCAACTCTAAATGGATCTCGTTACGTGGGTAGTTGGAAGAAAAAATGTGATACGCTTGTTTTCATTCGATTTGACAAACTTGCGGATCCATTTTACTCAACATCTCACAAAATTCCCTTATGAAAGCTCACTAAAGCTGCCTCGATATTGGAAGCTGACTGTCTCCCACTCCTAGCCTATTCCCAATTATCTTGGGGTCAGCTTACAGTCTAATCAGATGCGGCTTAATACCAGTATTTTACATGAAGCGACTGCCGTCAGACCTCCGCAACCCAGTTACAGGGCAGTGCCGATATCCTACGGTTAGACCGGTTGGCGACTATCCGTAACGACTGTCATAGGTACTCTTATGACACCCAGTACCGCCGTTTTAACGTGCTCTAAAAGATACAGAGGGGTCTTGATGTGTAACGAACGGTCACTCATCCACGGACTGACCGTGGCAAGAGCAGCTTAACCTCGCAAATTGTATGATCGGCGTGGTTAATCAGTCACGAGCCTCTGCGATGAGCGGAAAACTTGCGCGTGTCTACTTCTCCAAATAACAAGAGATTTTGAGATTTTTTAATAGGAAGTTTATTGTAATAGCACATAGACTTCGATCTGGACGTTCCACTCAACAAGTTTCGACACCTCATGGGAATAAGTATCAGCCCAAATTGGACTGAGTGCGGTGTTGTGACGGATGTTTATCACTTGTTGGTGGAGTGTGTCAAAACATGGGCTGGGAGAGAGGCTCTGATGAATAGGTTAAAGATAAATTTAATAGACTTAGGTATTTTTCAAAGTATTCTGTCAGTGCCTCTGTCAGAAGCAGCCATTTTAGTTTATAAAATAGTAGATAACTTAGAACAAGTGTGAACATGTTCTGTTTAGGTTACGATGGGGCTGACATGGTCGCATGTGTGACCACAAGTCCCAAAATAAAATGAGATTTAAAAAGAACAAGAGTTACGTGGCGCGGGTCACGTTAGGGAACATACCCATACTACGTGACCCGTTCAGGGGGGTAGATCATCAAAATACCACGCTTGGTCATAGGGGCGGGGGGAGGGCTTAGGTTTTCGTCACGTAGTCAGTATCCCCTAAGAAAATCTCGCAAGAAAATCTCGCGCTTTTTCGAGCTATAATCAAATATGGCGCGCAGCGTTTAGCGCTTTTTAAACTCACAGGTGGCAACACTGACGCCAAATATTTTTTTCTATCTTTCGGTTTGCAAAAAATTATCTAAAACCATATTTATGAATTACTACGTGAAAACTAGAGGGGGAGGGGGGGTATGGGCATATACTACGGGTAGTCACCGAGGGGGAGGAGGGGGGTAAAAGTTGTAAAAAATGTGTCGCGTAGCAGCCTTTAAATCCGCGACTGTAGTTTTAACTGAAACGCTTCTATTTTGCCAATGAGTTATGAACCTTCTGCATCTGCACTGTTTTGTGGCCTTACACTTGTAGCTTGTATGACCGTGAAAATTAGAGTATTTTCCTGTAAGACCGGCCGGAAATCCTGTCATTATGTAGCTATAATATAAGATGTAGGTGTCAGGTAATGAACGTCTAGGAAACAGATAAAAGTAGATTGCATCCGTTTGAAGAATTTGTGTAGAGAACGTGAGTGAAATAAAATATGAAACAATGTGAGCACAGAACATGAGAAAGGTAGGTAGATAGGTATTATACGTTCTAAATGCTCTTAGGGTATGAACTTTTGGAACTTCGTTACGCGGCAGTGATTACGTGTAATGTCAGAAAAAGAATCAAACTGTGCTCCATTTTAAAAGGTCTTATCCTAACAGCATTTGGAACGAGTAGTACAGGGATATGTACCTATGGTAAATGGATGTACTCATACTTTCGTTGACTGTGAGAATAATCTAATGAAATTCCGAGGCTGGAGTGTCAGAGCATGGAGTATCAGAGAATGGAGTATCAGATGATGGAGTATCAAAGAATGGAGTATCAGAGAATGGAGTATCAGTGAATGGAGTGTCAGAGAATGGAGTATCAGAGAATGGAGTGTCAGAGAATGGAGTATCAGAGAATGGAGTATCAGAGAATGGAGTATCAGAGAATGGAGTATCAGAGAATGGAGTATCAGAGAATGGAGTATCAGAGAATGGAGTATCAGAGAATGGAGTATCAGAGAATGGAGTATCAGAGAATGGAGTAACAGAGAATGGAGTATCGGATAATGGAGTACCTATCAGAGAATGGAGCGATGAAGTTTTAATTGTAGGCACGTTTGTTGAAGCTACGATTTTATTGGGACTTAGGCCTCCATGACTGGAGTTAACTCAGTATCTTTCTTTCCCTTAGTAAGAGACATTCTATGTTTGTTAAATAGAAATGTTTTAATGACATTTGTTATAAGCCAACTACTATCACTTCGAGTAAACCAAGTTTGGTTTGCTTAGTTAAACACTGCATATCGGTCAAGGTATGGCTAAAGTCGTGCATTCACCGACGATAAGGCAGTTAAAGGGCCTACACATCTAAACTTTTGATTATTGACTTCAATATTTGAACTTACGCACGCTATTCCGAACAAAGCAGTTATCTGTTCAAATTTACGATTCCTATCTTATTGATTAACAGGTCTACCTGCTGGAGCACAATGTTCTGAACAGCTCGTCAATTGTACAAAATCATTTATTGATTTTTACAAACACGTCGACGCCGGCAATACATTTATTTGTGAGTTATATTAAGTTATGTTTAAAAATAAAACACCAATCCGTAAAATATAAGTTTTTATTTTGCACTTTTCCGATAAGTATTATACCACATTATAATTGAGGTTCGCACAATAGGAATCCGGGGTCACGTATGGCTTAAGCCATGTCTAAATAGACATAAATACAATACTGGAATCAAAATTTTATTTTAATAGACATGTATAGGCCTAGTAGTAAAGAGAACATTGAGAAACGGCACGCAAGTGATGTACCAACATTGACGGTTCTTTTCAACAGTTCATGGTTCTACCGTCAATGAATGCGTGCAGTTTCTTTTAGTTTAAAATGATGTAAGATTAGAAACGAACTGTGCGAAATTTAGTCCACTTATTTCG
Organism: Amphipyra berbera; assembly: GCA_910594945.2. Classification (NCBI taxonomy): domain Eukaryota; kingdom Metazoa; phylum Arthropoda; class Insecta; order Lepidoptera; family Noctuidae; genus Amphipyra; species Amphipyra berbera. Next base: position 5,993,695 of record OU343122.1, on the reverse strand, counting down.
CAGTGGTCCAAAATATTGTATCTGGGTGAACAACTGGAAAATCTTAAAAAAAGGAACATTAAGTACCATCATTTCAAATTAACGTAGACGTATCTGCCATCAATCAATGAAACAAGAATAAAACAATCTGAAACTACTAATAATGTTAACAACCCAAAACAATAATGATTTGTTAAAAAAAATATAATATTTATTTGATATAGGTAATTAATTAATAATATGTCCACCTATTAAGTAAAAATATATTGAACACAAAAAGACTAACCGTTATAGTCAAGCCATTTTAAATTTAGAATTAACATGCTTTGAGAATAGGAGCCTTAAGTCCATTGTACATAGTTTAATTTTTATTGTAACAAATTTTTATTACGGTTTTTGCAATAGTTGTAATCATTCTGAAATCAACTTAGTTCATTCGTTCTTAAAGATGATATTCGTGTAAGTTGCAATACCTAATATTGTCATTTAGATTGTCATATTGGCTTTACGTATACCATTTCTTCTTTTCGTGTGGTTAGTGACTAACCTGGTGTCAGAGTTTATGCCGCCCATGGGCCTCCGACTTGGCTTCACATGCCGTCGAGAATTATCTTTCAGGCATGCCGGTTTCCTCACGATGTTTTCCTTCACCGTTTTTAAGCAAGTGATAATTATACAATACGCAAATTAATCCGAAAAGTCAGAGGTGCGTGCCTTGGGTTCGAACTCGACACCTATGATTTGGCAGTCTGACGGGCACACCACTAGGCTATCGCTGTTGTTTACGTATACCATTGTTTCCTTGAAATAATTTTGTATATATAAGATATTAAACGACGATTTTCTCAATACTCTGTCCAAATAAACAGTGTTTCAAAAAATTCGCACATTTCGCTTCCAGTCTTAACAATAAACGCTTGCAGCATAACACAGAGATATGATATAAACATTTAATATTATGCTAATAGAATTATTATTAAAACTTATATATAAACAGGACAATCGTGTTTGACACGTACATCAACACTAAATGTATCGCTTTAAAAGGCATTTTTGCCGATATACGACAAATCAATAAAAAATAATCGTCATTTCAGCGGTATCCCTAGCCTTCTAGAGGTCGGTTTTGCTATTTAACAAGCCTTCCGATTTTCTTCTCCTACGACTATCGTAACGAGAGTAAACGAGACAACAAACCGAATCGGTCGACAATTGACATCGAAAACGATTTGAATCACGAGTCTGATACGGCGAAATTAGCCGAAGTTTGCCGATAATTGTCGAACTTCTCTTTTTTCCAAGCCGATGATGTTTGCCCGTAACAATAACATGATTTCGCTAACGAATGGGGTGAATTATAACCCTCCACGAGTGACGACACTTTAACGATGTCGAATACGGAGTACGAGAAGTTTCAAGTTTTTACAGAGACGCTCACGGTGCTATATTAGTTTACGATGTGTCAGAACCAAAGTCCCTAGGAAAACTGAATGAGTGGGTCGAGGAACTTAAAGTATACTCCACCAAGAAGAACATAGTCTACTTAGTTGTCGGCAATAAGATTGACAAGCATATCATTTTGGGGCGCAGTGCGTAATATCAGCAAGCACATTAGGTCACCCGCGCGAACGCTCAACGAGTATTCTCAAGGAAGGTTGATGTCAGGCAGGCGGCCGGTCATAAAACAATAACCCAAAACCTCTAACAACATGGATTTATGAAATACAAGTTGTGCCGACCCCACCTAGTGTGGGATAAGGGCAGGAAGAAGAAGAGTGACGACACTTTAAATATCAATAGACCGTGGGCAGTCAGCCTCGCTACCCACTTTGCTGACTGGCTATTCTTTTTACCACAGCACGAGTTATTTTCATATAGCTCGTACCGACACTAGAGAAGGTAATGAATCTTTACATAGTATAAAACAAAGTCGCTCCCGCTGTCTGTACGCTTAGATCTTTTAAACTACGCTACACATTTTGATGCAGTTTTCAGCAATAGATAGTGATTCAAGAGGAAGGTTTATATGCCCCACACAAGTATCTACATTGCACCAGTGCGAAACCGTGGTCGCTAGTACAATATAAATAAAAGAAAAAAATCGAGTAATTATTATAAAATAGTCTAAAATATTGGAATGTTCACAACAGTAATTAAAAATGCCCTTTAAAGCTATTAAAAACTTTGACATTGAAGGGTTTACCACTAATAGAAGAAAATAACAGTAATACATCATTAACACGTTAATAATTCGCAATCTCTTATACTATTTTAGAAGAAAAAATATTGTAAGAAAAACAATTATTATAATCGATTACCGAATTTTGTGCAAAAAATCTGCCAAGACCGAAATGGAATGATAATAAATAAAGAAAAAATACTATGGCTGTATATATTTCGTAGGCACTTTTTAGATAAGAAGGAAATAAGTTCTCACAAACGCGTACCTTTATAAGTTACTACGATATTATAAATATATGATATTATACACCAGATACGTTTCTTTTTTTTGTGCTTCAGTTATATCCGAAGCTCTTTTATTCTTCATCAAACAGTATATTTAGAATATGTTTTTTTTTATACTTAAATAACTAAATTTCCCAAAAGTTATCAATAGATATTTGAGAAATGTACAGCAAAATAGACTAACAACAGATTGTAGAATAGCTTACTAAAATAATAATTAAAAATAATTGAAATTTTAATAGTTTCATGTGTCTCATTACGATTTTGCCTGAATAGTACCTAATCATTAAAAAAAATATACAACATGTAACGTAATTAACGCACACCCTCATACACCCCAATTAGAATATTATGTTATAATCATAATACATAAATACACTGAAATTTTATTTTTATGTGCTTAAATATTGTTTATTCAAGAAAATAGTATTACTTTATCATTGTTAACTTCATTTAAAATTAAGTCTTATGCCCTTGACATAAGGCTCAATTTGCTTTATGCCAATTAAAAAACTAATTAGTAAAAAAACACGTTTATAAAAAAAAATACACAATAAAAATGGCTGAAGTCGATTCAGTAAACGATTCTGAACAAACTACTTTCAGGATGTGCGTTAATTATGTTACATATTGTATATCTCATATACTCATAAAATTATGACAAATTATTCTTTCCACATGAAAATTATCTTTTAAAAACATTATACAATTTGAATAATATGGACGTCAAAAAGTAATAACAAAAAATAATTATGACAGCTGTATTTAAAGTAACAAGTTAATGAGCATAACTTTTTTATAGTGTAAGCCTAAAATAAAAACAATACAACAAAATATAAATGATTTTCCAAAAAAATTGTCATTCGGAGACTTTTGTGAAATATTGATACTTGACAAAAGCACCTGAATAAGTGAGTTTATTTTTAATATTATTAAACTAATGATATTTACAAATCGATTGCATACAATCGATATCCAATCCAACTTATTAATTTTTATAGACAAGGTGTATGAATGTGGATGAAGCGAAAGGAGTGTGTAAGGATCGTAGCATGTGGCGTTCTATAGTTTCTGCCTACCCCCATAGGAGAAAGGCGTGATTTTATGTATGTATGTATGATTTTCCACTGCTGTTCCCTGCGGTTTCACTCGTATCCTAAGGACACTACTTCACGTACCACGATAAGAAATATCTTATGTCTTAATCCATCTGTGATATAATCTATCTGTGTGCATCCATTCAAATCTGTTCAATGGTTCGTGATTGACAAACATCCAAACTGAAGGCCTGGTCATACAGAGAGCGTGGCTGGGTGTGGTATTCACGTCGCGTGTTGATCACGTGCTCTTGGCGTGAGAATTACTATGACAATGTATGGAAGACGACACATAGAGACTGCAACACCACGCCAGCTTCGCGTGATCTCAAGAAAGGAGAGCGCCGAGTGAAGAGAAAACTAGGTGAGTAACTGCGATAAAATGCTACTTCTTGTATATCACTCACGATAGTCATTAAACCTTATAAAGGTACAATATTTTTTTTAATACTTTTAAGAATATTATAATTATAATTTGAATTGATATCAACTGCATGCAATCTATCGAAGTCCAATGTAGAAGCCAAAATCGTTTGAATATATCAATCATTATTATGTTAAGTATTCGGTAGGTTATACTTAGGAATACTGTATTTTTTACTATTTACAATAAATATATATTTAGGACAGAAAAGTTTCAATTCAATCAAGAATAATCTCTTTCGGGTTTGTTAGTTGGCAAAAAAGAGGTTTTTATTAGAATAGAACTGATTTTTCAACCGTCAGTTTATCTGATCCCGGGTTCTCATATGCGCGCAAACATTCGTACATTGTACGAATGTTTTCCGTTTTGTATGGTACATGTTCGCATAGTCTAAATTCCGCGAAAACACTCAATATTTTTGTTTTCGCGGAATTAACACTAAATATTTTTATTGTATATTTATAGGTCCAAAGTAACGCCTGATACCATCATTTATCTGTTCGCATAGTCATTGCGAATGTCAGTCCCACACTTGTGGGTTCACGTATTCGTGCGAATGTGAGTGAGGGGGTAAGGAATTTAATATTGCCGTTTGACATATTTTCTATACAGAAGCTGTCAAAACGCTGACTCCCCAGATAAAAGTAATCAGACGGTTAAAAAATTGGCCCTAATTTTGGTAAATGTTACTGTAAAACTCCATAGTCCATTAAAATATTGTATAAAAAGTAAATAAACCGTTGACCGTGAAACATTCATTTTCCTTCAAGGCTCCATTACTGATACTCTAATATTTATTCTTCGTTCGTTTAAAAATGTGTATTTTATACGACTTATACCAACCGTTATAAGTCGTCGCAAATTTGCATAGCTTTTCCGAAGAAACCTTGATTAATGTCACTACCAACATTCAACTATAACAATTATAAGCGTAGTCAGGGTGGGGCAGATGAGGCGCTTGCCCCACCATGCCACAGGAAAGAATAGGTGAATGGTCTAGATTCAGTCAACTCGCCACCCATGTCCACAGAACAATTACCCAAAATAGGCAGACCAATACCCGACTCCGTCTATACTTATTTGCACCTCAAAAATAAGGTTTTGGGACAAAATTGCCCCATAATCCCATTCTGCATTTCCAGATTTATTTAAGACAAATATTTACTGTTTGACTGAGATTGCCGCACCCTGGACAAAAAAGCCTGGCTACGCCCATAATAGCAATATTACAATATATCAAAATTTGAAGTTTTACAGTAACAATTACATATAGGTAATTTATTTCTCAAATTCGTCTTCATTACTCATGCTTACTTTATCAGTTTTGTAGAAATATAGTTTATTTCTGTATAGATCTTAATTAATTATTACGATAGATTTCAAGTCTTTCATACTGATTTTGACTAGAAGTATAGATATATTGATAAATATTTTTTTTATTCTAAAATCAGTTACGCTCAGATCTTTAATATTCCAAAATATATACAATCCGGATTAAATAGTCTTCATGATGAAAAATATATTTTAAAACCCTTTCCAGTTTTATGAGAAATTTTAATGTTTTTTTTAAATTAAATATTAATTGAAAATCAATTTTCAGATCATCTTATAACCGTGGTTATAAATTTGCCATATTCGTTTTCCCACTTAATATTAAAACAATAAATAATTTCAAGAAATACACCGAGTAAATCACTGTAAACCTAAACCTTAAAATAAATATGTGTAAATCAAAATATTTAAAATTAGTCTTAGCATGGAATGTTTCGTCATATTTCAGATCTCGTAATCTTCTACCATCCAACCTCTCATTCTAAAGAGTTTCTATATTCTTAAGTAATCATTAAAAATAAATTATACTATTTCAAGTTACTCCAATACCAGAGTAAATTAAAAAAAATGGAAAGGGTCACAAACCATTAGTCTGTTAATTTTCTAAATCAGTAGTCATACTTGTTGTTAAAATAAATATTTATAACTAATTATATAACTGCAAGTATATAAATTAATATTTTGAGCTTCAAATCGGAAATTATGGCAACATTTTGTGGCACTAATTTGTATTTTTTTCAACCTTTGCTTTAGATACCACAAGTTCTGTCCACTGGAGCGGAGAGGAGCTAACCAATAGAAATGCACAACATTCACAGAGCAAAGCGGAGACGTGGATTTTATGCAATTCTATTGGTTAGCTTCACACCGCTTCGCTCCGCTCCCATGGACAGGCAGCCTAAAACGAGACAATTAACAATATATCATCGGTCGGCAGTGAAAACCACGTATGTATAAAAAACAGATTTTTAAAAGAGAATAAAACCAATGTCTCCTGCAAAAAAAGTGGCCGATCAAATGTTAATACAAGTTTGTCATCGTACGTCATAGATAGCTTAGAAGTATTTGAATTGAAAATTTGTTGAACTAGTACGTGTATGACGAGATTATCAATCTAAAGAACAAATAAAACCCCTTGAAGGAAATTTTATTTACGAGGTTTTCACTGCCGAGCGTCGATATCCAATCAGTATTTTATTGAACAATGTCAATTGGCTTACTTTTTACCCCATACATTACCCCAATACATTCTTGCTACGACTGTTAGAGTCCCATAATAATAATATAAACCCAAATGAATCAACAGCAAAATAATTGATTTTGAAAACGACAGAATTTCTAATCACGTAGTCCATTACCGTTTTTCTGGTTCACCTTTTACAGACTTCGTACGAAAGCGTCAATGTATTTACAGTGGGCTTAGAGGAATGTTGTTGAGATTCTCTCGAGCTCGACTCCAGTAGTAGTAAGGGGGACCGGCAGAGAAACAGTATTTTTGTTCCATTGGGGTGTCGTTCTCAACCCAATACATTAGGTAGAAGTTACACATTTCGTCTTTGTTTGTGGCTCTGTAATAAGAAAAATACTTTCGTTACAATAATTACAATGAGGGTTTTCTGAAAAAAAATCTACGTGAGATGGCAGCACTGCAGCGTCCGGTCCAACCACCTGTCAAAACACATACACGATTTGTATTTTTCGATCATTTTTTTGGTTTAATTTATTTTTAAAAACGTTACAAAAGGAATATTGTTTCCTAAAACGCCACAGTGTTGTGCAGTGCCTATATGTGCAAATAAAACAGGAGGGTGACTTTTGCGCCTCTCTTTTTGAGCTCAATCTTCAGTTCGGCAACCTTGCTCTGGCCGTAATCCATAATAAAATCAATAACACTTACAAATACGTAGAATTTCACAAAAAAATTATACGTTCGGTAAGAATCTGTGCTATCTGACAACTGTTTGGACCTGACGAATACGAACCGCCGTCTGGTGGCAGAAAAAATATCGAAAACCCTCATTCGTTCGTTACACATCGAGCCCCCTCTGTGCTTCAGAGAGCACGTTAAACAGTCAGTCCCGGGTGTCATACCAATACCTATGACAGTCGTTACGGGTGGTCAGAAGCCTGATAGTCTGACAACCGGTCTAACCTTAGGATATCGGCATTGCCCAGTAACTGGGTTGCGGAGGTTTGATGGCAGTCGCTCCATGTAAAGTACTGGTATTAAGCTGCATCTGGTTAGCTTGGAAGCTGACCCCAAGATAATTGGGAAAAGACGAGGAAAAAGAAAAAGCTTTCGGTACAATAATGATCTATAGGTACAAATAAAGGAAATTGAAGAGTCTGTTTATAATGTCAAAATAACAGTATTTTACTAAATGTATATGAAAGTATACACGGTACAAATAACAAAAAAACATTTTATTTAAATTTTTGTCTGTTTGTTCCGGTTAATCTCCGAAACGGCTAGATGTATTTTGACGGGACTATCACTGGCAGATAGCTGCTGCTATAAGGAGTAACATAGGGCTACGTTTTCTTTAGAATAGAAAAAGAACTAGGGTACCGCGCAAGAAAATGAAAACCCTTCCGACTTCTACGCAGACGAAGTCGCGGGCATAGCTAGTAAATGAATATGTGTAAAGTCTGGCCCTAACCATTTTAATGAAATAAAGGTAAATAATCTTAAGACCCGCCTGATTGAAGGATCCTCCCTTTTCGTTGAAGGAACACCATACCTCAATCCTCCACATCCTATTGCTTGGAAGCCAATAATGAATATTCTGTGTAAAAACACTTACCCAATCCTCACAGGATAATCATTAGTATTGTTCATAGTGCAGCGAGCAGCTAACACGTCATCCTTCTGAATAGGTTTGGTGTTCATTACTGGGTAGAACATCTGAGGCAGTTGAGGGTCCTTCTTGCCGAGTAGCGTCCATATGTCGCCGTTACCATCTTGACGGACTACGTAGCCGGTTACCAGTTTGCCTGCAATTTTGTAAATATTTCATTATTACTGCTTCGTTGGTCTAGTGGTGGTAAGCGGGACTGCTGATCGTGAGATCCTGGGTTCGATCTCCAGGTCTGGCAGTGTTATTGAGTTTTTCAGTGTGGATTTGGGCCCGGTTGATGGCAATAGGCTCGCCCTTATTACATGAGTCTTAAACTTGACAGCGAAATGAGGGTGTTACTATACACCTCTGCCCAAGTCTTCGGGGAATACAGGCGTGGTGTTATGTTATTTCATGATATTATTTTTTCTCTTACGAAAACCTATCTCGAAAAGGAAGTTCAATATGTGGCAGGAATTTAAAAAAAAATGGCTGTAACGGTTAATCTCCTCTGCCGTGAATTTTGTCGAAAGGAGATCACCTCCTTTCGACAAAATTCAAGGCAAATGTCACGTAGGTCATGTTAGGCCTGCCAACTATGTCATTATAGGACCATTGAACGTTTGTATAAATATTATAGCTTGCGTGTATACATCGTGACTTTTTAGTCGTCTTACAGCCGAAAACCACGAACTCTGCTTATTATTCTGTACAAATTTTACAATGGGACGAACCCTGAAATCATTTTTTTATTTATTTTTACACGCTTTATATTAGCTTCACTTGTAACTAACTAACAATGCAAAAAAAATCTTGAAAGACAATTTTAACCTACTTCTAATTGTCGTATCGAAATGAAACTTTGTATGTATAGTTCGGATGACAATGCTATAATTTGGTATCTTGGAGCTGGTCTGATGATGGAGCCAGGAGGTGGATAGCGGAACTCTTCAGTGGCTACTAGTAAACCCCTTGAGTTTTGAGTCTTTTATTCTTGACTTGGTCGCGTTTGTTTGAGAGATATAGAGGAATTCCCCTATACCCCTGGCTCTCACATACACATGACGGAACACAGTAAACTGTTTGGCGCCGAACTTTAATGTGAGGGTGGTAGCTAGCCAGCGGACCGTATAGATCCTACCACCAGGCGTCCTGGATTTTGTTGAATCAACAACACGTGTCTATTCCCAGTGTGCGGTGAGGAAGTTTTATATTCTAACTCTTCCCCACATGGGGTAAAAAAAATCAGCTGTTCCATACCATTTCTCGAGTTGTTCTGCCTAGCCTTTTCCTAACTATGTTGAATTCAGCTTCCAGTCTAACCAGATGCGGCTGAATAACAGTATTTTACACGGGGCGACTGCCATCAGACCTCCGCAACCCAGTTACTGGGCAATGCCGATATCCTAAGGTTAGACCGGTTATCAGACTTTCGGGCTTATGACTTCCCGTAACGACTGTCATAGGTATTCATATGACACCCGGGACCTACACATTTCCTCGAGTTATATGAACATAAATGTATCGAACAACAGTTTTTTGTTGCGATTTCAGGGTTGGTCCCATAGTAAAAGTTATTCATAATGATGAGTACAGTAACCCCTTTTTGAGTTTATAGTATACTAGTGACCCGCCCCGGCTTCGCACGGGTGCAATGTAGATACTAATGTGGGGCATATAAACCTTCCTCTTGAATCACTATCTATTGCTGAAAACTGCATTAACCCATTATGTACTAGTGTAACCATATGGTAACACTCGACTACTTGTCAACTTATATCGAATTAAAAAAAAGTGATTATTTTTGAACAATTCCTTTAGTTTAGATGTGTATCCGAACGTATTGACCGTCGATAAATGACATAAAGATGTTTTGTTTTTTTTATTTTTATGGCGGGAATTGCGAATAACTTTTACTGCGGAATTTCACTTCGGCAAAATGGCGAGTCGAAAAAAGTAAGTATTATTTTATTTTAGTTTTATTGTAATTCACTACGGTTTATTGATGAATTAGACATTATTATAGTTATAATTTTATACTCAACTAATAACTTTTATTGAATGTTCAATATTTATATAAATACAAGCTGTTTCATCCCATGTGACCATACGGTCACGCTAGTCCATTTCAAGGTACATTATTTCTACATAATTTCCTTTATTTTGTTTTAGCATGAACGTGGCGGAGATTTTGGACGTTTTAGAGAATGACGATGATATTGATGTTGGGGACATTTTTATAGAACCCCCAGACGTAGCGCAATGTACAGACGAAGACTCGGCGGATGAAGATAATGGTGGTATGCTTGAAAATCTGAATGGTCGACAGCTTCAGGCTCCTGCTATGTTGGCTCATACTTCGACTGCTGCACAAGAATCATCAGATGTGTCCTCTGAAGAAGAAGAATTGCGAACAGAACCGTTATCTAAGAGGCCGAGAGTAAGTTATAAGTGGAAAAGGAGCGATTTGCCTGACTTTGAGTCCTCTCAATTTATTTCTGCTTCGAGGGATGATTACAAAGATTTTACATGCACCGATTTCTTTGAAATTTTTTTTGATGAAGATTTGTTCAGCTTTTTTATTCAGCAGAGTACGAATTACGCATTGTTTTGTAACTGCCCCGATCCTAAAATAACATCCAATGAACTAAAATGTTTCTTTTCAATACTGATAGTATCTGGTTATAATAATCTGCCAAGCAAAAAATCATATTGGGATTCTGCTGATGATATGAGAAATCATCTAGTATATAATGCTATGAGAAGAGACAGGTTTATACAAATAATGCGTTTTATTCATGCCTCTGACAATAACAATTTGGACCACGGAGATAAAATGTCTAAACTGCGACCCCTTATGAATAATCTGAAACGTAAATTTTTAGAGCATCTTCCTTCAGAACAACATCTAAATTACGACGAGAGTATGATAGAATATTTTGGTAGGCATGGTTGCAAGCAATGTATAAGGAACAAACCGATACGATTTGGCTATAAATCTTGGTGTCTAAACACTAGCAGCGGATATTTGGCGAATTTCGAGATTTACCAGGGATGTATTCCAGGTTCCAATCTTCAAAATGAAAAAGATTTCGGCAAAGCAACTGCTCCAATGCTGGCGATGATAAGCGAACTACCAGACAGGTTGAAAACTCAGAAACTGCAATTTTATTTCGATAATTTATTTACTGGGATACCGCTTCTGGTACATTTAAAAGCTATGGGATATGGCGGCACTGGTACACTTCGACAAAATCGATTGCCTAAAGATTGTCCTATCGCTAAAGTGGAGACAATGAAAAAACGAGCGAGAGGATCTTTTGAGTATGCTGCGCAAGGCGATGTTGTCGTTGTTCGCTGGATGGACAACTCAGTGGTGACAGTAGCTTCCACTGACTATAAAGTAAACCCTACTGGATTTGCTGATCGCTACTCAAGGATTCAAAAAAGGAAAATCAAAGTCCCACGACCTCTCTTGATAGGCGTCTATAACCAGCACATGGGCGGTACTGATCTAATGGATGCGCACATAAATACCTACCGCATCGGGGTCAGAGGTAAAAAATGGTGGTGGCCGATATTTACATGGTTGATTGATGTAACCATTAACAACTCTTGGATCCTGATGCGAAAGTCTGGGCACAATATCCCGCAACTGGATTTTCGTCGGGAAATAGCCCAAACGTATCTAAAACTTTACCAAAATCCACCCAAGTCTGGAGGACGACCATCTACTGGGAAATCCGGAGGTAGAGTGCTGAGTGGCGTGCGGTATGACGGCGTGAATCATTTCCCGAGATCGGTGGAAAAGAGGAGGAGATGCGCAGCAGACGGATGCAAAACAGTTGGCAGAGTTGTCTGTGTGAAGTGTGATGTAGGGCTTTGTGTAAATTGCTTTGAGAACTATCATAAACTTTAATTTTTTTTTATAAGTATTGTATTAAATTTTTAGCTTTTTTTATACTATTATGTACAGAAAAAAATAAACATAATAGATAAATACATAATGTGTATTTACTTTATAAACTCTTACTATAAACTTATTTCAATCCATTTACAGCAGTAAGCGATTTTTGTACTATACTTTGGCCTAGCGTAACCATATGGACACACCCAAGAACTCAAAATACCCCCATGTTTTTTTTTTATTTCATATAATTTTGATAATATTGATGTCTTAGAACTCCTTTAATCGAATAAAATATATATTTACACAGAAAAAAAAACTCAGTCCTTAATAGGTTAAAATCCGTTGCGTAGTTTAAAAGATCTAAGCGTACAGACAGCGGGAGCGACTTTGTTTTATCCTATGTAAAGATAAAAAGAAAGTTGTAGGTATAGACTTACCTAGAGCATGAGTGTGAGTGCGGTACGCGAAGGGATGTATAACTTTGTTCTCGTTCATGGTGCAAGCCGTCTCCATCTGCTCGACGCGACGAGGTGGGATCACCCCGCTAGTGCCTAGAAGAATTACACCGGCTTGGCGGGACATGCTGGAAAAACGAAAATGAAAATGGTCAGTCTATACTTGAAATTATTTAGAAAATTAAAAAAAAAATGTTTTCTGTAGTTGGTTAATATTTACCGTTCCTTTGTGTACTTGAGGAAAACTCCAGAGTCGTCGAGTTTGTCCTCTGGAAAAAACAATGTCATATAATATTATTAGAGATTAGACAAAGTTGCGGTTTAAAAGATGATGTAGTGACAAAAATTGAAAGGAGTATGCTTAGGTGGTTTGGCCATGTTGAGAGAATGAGTGAACGGCGATTAACAAAAGAAATTTATAAGGCGGATGTTAATGGGAACGCCGGTAGAGGACGTCCTAGAAGGACATACATCGATGTTATTGGTGATGTTCTTCACAAAGGTCAGGTGCGTAGTACTCTCAACCGGCGTGCGTGTATGACAAGATGTATGAATGTGGATGAAGCGAAAGGGGTATGTAAGAGTCGTAGCATGTGGCGTTCTATAGTTTCTGCCTACCCCCATGGGAAAAAGGCGTGAGTTTATGTATGTATGTATGTATAATATTAGTTTAATTTAATAAGCATGAAATAAGTAAGGATCAAGTCTCTTTTGGATTAACTGAGATTATAGTAACTCTAGCTGTTTCCCCGTGGCTCCGCCCGCGTAAGAAGTTTTATTCCAGTAATAATATAGCCTATGTTACTCAGTGATAATGTGCCTTTCTAACGTTAAAAGAATTTTTGAAATCGGTCCCGTAGTTTTTAAGTTTATTCGTTACATACAAAAATACAAATCTTTCCTCTTTATAATATAAGTATAGATAACATCACATCACGCCTGTATTCCCCGAAGGATTGGACAGAGGTGTATAGCAACAACCTTATTTCGCCGTTATGTTTAAGTTCCATGTAATAGGGGCCGAGGCTATTGCCATCAACCGGGCACACATCCAAACTCCGGGCTGCTACTGAGGAATTCTACACGGAAAAACCCAATAACACTGGGAATTAAACCCAGGACCTCACGATCAGCAGTCGGGCTTGCCACCGCTAGACCAACGAGGCAGTATCCCATCCCTATTACATGGGACTTAAACATAACGGCGAAATGAAGGTGTTACTATACACCTCTGCCCATCCCTTCGTGAAATACAGGCGAGATGTAATGTGATGTAAATAATGTAGAGATTTCAATCATTCTTCCTTGATCACTGGCCTGTAACACTGTGCTATTGTCCCTAAGTCAAATGACGTAATTGCAACTTTTGTTAATAATATGCTTCTAAGACAATAAACATTCAATAATAAATAGATGACACATTAAGATCTACTCCGCTCTCATAGTATAAAGCATTGAGTCTTGTATTACTTGTTATATAATTCTTTTAAGACCACATCAACAATATTGTGAAAACAACCTTTCATAACGATATAAATATCAACTGGAATTCCACTAGTCTTTAGTAGTTCATCATTCATTATAATTGAAGATGTTGATAAAACAATGTTTGTTTAATTAAAATTTCAGTATTGTTTACATTTTTACTAAGTTCTACTATTTATATCGTAGGATAATCGGAAAAATTCGATATTTACGATAATCCTAGGACGATTGCAAAGGTCCGGATATCGACGCTCGGCAGTGAAAACCTGGTAAATAAAATTTCTTCAAAAGCGTTTTATTTGTTCTTTAGATACAATAAACTTTCAATTGAAATACTTCCAAGCTATCTATGACGTACGATGACAAACTTGTATTAACATTTAATCGGCCATATTTTTTTCAGGAGACAGATTATCTACCGTTTGTAAAAAAATGTATTTTACACATACGTGGTCTTCATTGCCGACCGTCGATATTTGGAATCTAAGACAGATTTTCGTAAACATCTGAGCTATTTTCAGGGTCATTGCAAAAATCCGGCCTATTTTTGGTAAGTCGCGAATACCGCTCACGTTATGAGCGCTGATTGGCTGATATGATCGTTATCACTTTTCAATGTCTATAGACCTTTGTGAAGAGCCATGTTCTGACCAATCAGAATAAAGATTATATAAATCAACTCTTAAATTAGCCAATCAGCGTTCATGTTTCCAATCCTCCTAAGCAAACTGGGATGTTTGCAATGATAAAAAAATAAAAAATAGCGCGTAAGATTACACAAATCTGTCTTAGATTTCAAATATCCAGTCCTTTGTAATCGTCCTAGGATTATCGCAGATTCGATTTTTCCGATTATCCTACGGCCTATGACAGTCGTTACAAGTAAGTACCTACAAGTAAGTCAGTCAGAAGTCCGGAAGTCTGACAACCAGTCTAACCTTAGGATATCGGCATTGCCCAGTAGCTGGGTTGCGGAGGTCTGATGGCAGTCGCTCCGTGTAAAATACTGGTATTCAGCCGCATCTGGTTAGACTGGAAGCTGACTCCAACATAGTTGAGAAAAGGCTAGGCAGAACGAGCTATTGTACACCTACTAGTAGGTACAGTTAACATCAAAAGTAAGTAATTATTGCCCAATATGTATAAAAATTGTTTTATGAATGTGACCTTGCGGTTTTTTTTTGTCAACAAATACCGATGCGTAAGTGTGTTACACAAAGAATAGTATGATGATACATTTTGACAAACAATAAACTCATGCGATGAAATTTGAAAAAATCTACTTTTACAGTTGACTGTAAGGCCTATATTTTTTGTATATACAGAAATACAATAAGAATGATAACATAGCAATGAAGAGTACAAAGGCATTGTGATTATTTCTTTAAGAAATCTTCCAGCAGACCTGCGATAGAAAAGTTTGAAAACAAGGAATTTAGAATTTTGTCAAACAAATTATCTTGAAAGCCGAGTAGTAACTGCAGTCATTGGTTTGAATATACAAGTAATAAGCCTAATTTCTAAACATGGGTTGTCGTGGGTACCTACATGTAAAAACTCAGCCAAATAATTACTGAAAAAAGCCCTATCCTAAAAAAACCCCGCTCTTCCTTTTGGTATAGTCGCCGGCACGTAACTTGGCAAGGTTTTGGCGTAGTGGGAGTAAGTCCGCGCATGTACACTTAGTGCAACAAAAAATTGGTCACTTTTATTACTTGTCATTATTCTATGGTTATTGCCATAATTTATTTTTAAACATGGTCTGTTCAGGATGTAGAAAGAAAGGAAAGGAATTCTCTTCTCTACTTTTGCCAAGTTATATATATATATAGATTAAAGGCGAGTAAGGGATAGGTGTGATAGCCTAGCGGTTGAACGCTTGCCTTATATGCAAGAGTCTGAGTAGGAATCCAGCCCGCACATCTGACTTTTCAAATTCATGTGTGGATTAGAAATTATTTTTCGCTTGTGTTAACGGTGAAGGACAAAATCATGAGGAAACCTACACACCTGAGAGGCCTCTAAATAGTTCTCTATGATGTGTTTAGTCCGGCAACCCTAGTAGGACAGTATTGGGCTCATTATTTTATATTACATAACATAACATCACGCCTGTATTCCCCGAAGGGTTGGCAGAGGTGTATAGTAACACTCTCATTTCGCCGTTATGTTTAAGTCCCATGTAATAGGGGGCGAGCCTATTGCTATCAACCGGGCACAAATCCAAACTCCGGACTGCTACTGAAAAATTCCAAACAGAAAAACCCAATAACACTTCGCCCGACCTGGGGATCGAATCCAGGAACTCACGATCAGCAGTCGCGCGCTTGCCACCGATAGACCAACGAAGCAGTATTTTATATTAAGCCCGTTAAATTTGTGGTAATTACCAGGGAAGCGATGCATGTAGTGCACTTGTAGGACCAAGTACTTGATGGGCGAGTCCTTGCCTATGAGGAAGCCGACGTTCTTGGGCAGTCGAAGACTAGGCGCGTCTCGGGCCCACGCGTATACAATCTGTAAATAAAGACATTCAATAGTATCAGCTTTTTCTGTAAATAATGATAGAAGCCGGGCTTGAAAACCGGTAGAAAATTCAAACCGGTAAGTAACCGGTAAGTAAAAAGTAACCGGTGTCCAAGTAGGTTACCTACATACGAAATTTTATTTTCGGCTTGTTAGAACAACAAAGGTAGACCTTTAACTTGTATTAAACGGTTTCAACTTATAAGTTCCTAGTAGTAAAACGGTTTTTTTTTAATAAACAGTTTTTTAACGGTTTTTTTCCGCCTATCATCAATGTTCTGCCTAGCCTTTTCCCAACTATGTTGGGCTCGGCTTCCAGTCTAACCAGATGCGCCTGAATACCAGTATTTTCCACGGAGCGACTGCCATCAGAGCTCTGCAACCCAGTTACTAGACAATGCCGATATCCTAAGGTTAGACTGGTTGTCAGACTTTTGGGCTTTTGACTTCCCGTAACGACTGTAATAGGTATTCGTATGACACCCGGGACCGACTGTTTAACGTGCTCTCCGAGGCACGGAGGGATCTCGATGTGCAACGAATGGTCATCGATCTACAGACTGACCGCGGCAAGCGCAGCTTAACCTCACAAATCGTATGATCCACGCGGTTGGTAATAAGCCACGGGCCCCTCCTATCATCAATGAAAGGCATAAAATCATTCATAAAAATAGGTATGTATCCGTAAGCCGTTGGACCTTGCGGAATAAACCGGTTATTAACGGTATTCAATAACGTTCATTAAAAAAATGCACTCTAAGGAAATAATGGATATAGCCGATACAGAACGATAAATAATAAATAAACGTTATATACTCTATGGTACGCCCGACTGACACAACGTCAAATTTGAAATGAAAATTTGGAAAATATATTTTTGAAAATATAATTATAATATCTGACTTGTAAATAATTATTATACATGAACAATAGTAACCAAAATGAAAAAAAAAAGAAGAAGCAATCCTCAACTTTCTGATGAACACCAATAAATTTGTGAATAAGTACTTAAAATGTTGACAAGAAGTCGGGCGAAAGCCTTATCCGAGACCACACGCCCAAGATCTTCGGCCCCGTCGCTCAGCTCCGCCTCGCAGCCGCCGGACTCCTCAATCGTGAGTGATGTCACACCGGCTGCTGCAGTTGCGTCGAGCTCGAGCGACGAATTCTTCTCGCCGCCAACATCACCGCTACCACCGCCAGCAAGACGGCGAGGAAGAGGCCGACCGCCGGCCAGCATAGGACCTCGAGGCCCACCGGCCTCTGACAGGGTCCCCGCTCCCGGTGGAAGTGTGCAGCGCATGCGTTGGACTCTAACCATGAACGAGAACTGCATGCGCGCATACTTTGGGGCTACAGAGGGGGGAACTAACCTGACCGCGTACCGTGGTCGGATGCTCTCTCTGTTTCAGGTACTTGAGCCTACTGTCAACGTCTCGGCACAGCGATTATCGGATCAGGTGCGAGTCATTCAACGTGATCATAGGTTGACTGACGCCGCACTTGATAGGCTACGCTCTGAAGTACAGAGTAACCGTATCATTTCTCTCCAGTCGCAGACTGCGGCCCAACCGCAAACCCCAACTGTGGTTCCGCCGTTGCCCATCCACGCTGACGAGGAGAGCGATGATAGGGTTACAAATGTAAGTACCCAGTGCAATGAACAACTGAGGAGCGCTTTGGAGCTTGCGATTCGAGAGTATCGCACTCCGCCAAACATTAGACCACGAATACCCCGTTTGCCGATGCATAGAAAAAATAGGGCGCTAATGTGTGCTCTAGATTCGCTGTTATCTAGTTATTTTGATAACAGCGAAAACCTCGAAGATACTCATTCAATCCTGTACTGCGCGGCTGTTGCGGCATGTCGTGTAGCTCACGCCAAATTTGATAATAATCACAGAGCTACACGACCAAAACCCGCCGTACCGGCCTGGCAGTGCAGGATTGAACGTCGTATTAACGAGGCTAGAGCACTCATTGGCAAACTAATCTGCTTCAGGGACGGCAATACTCGCCCTAGAGTGATGCGCTTTGTGAGGCGGGCATTCTCGGGGACTGATATCAATCCTCGAGATTACTTGTCCCGTGTCACAGAGCGTATCGACTTCCTGAAGCAGAAGGTTTATGCATGGGCAAACCGTATTCGGAGGTATAAGCGACGAGTGGAGCGATATACCCAGAATCGCATGTTTCATAGCGATGAAAGGATACAGAACCTGGGAGCGACCTGATCACGATGTGAGTGACACGCATCTACCGGACAATGATGTCATGAATACATTCTGGCGCAATATCTGGTCGATGCCTGTCACTCACACTGAAGGTGACTGGATGCAGGAGGTCCAGCGAGCGTGTGAACCGATTGAGGAAATGGGGGACATTACTATTGTCCCCCAAGACGTAACCAGTGCAGTCCGTCCAATGGCGAATTGGAAATCCCCTGGCCCAGACGGACTGCACAACTTCTGGCTAAAATGGTTGCGCAGTTCACATGCTCGTTTGGCCTCACAATTCCAGTCGTCTTTGGAATCTGGGTCGCTTCCAGAGTTCCTTACAACAGGAGTTACCCACCTGCTCCATAAATCAGGTAGTACTGCGGAACCCAAGAATTATAGACCAATTACATGTTTGCCGACGGTCTATAAACTTCTTACGTCCATTTTGAGAGCCAAAATTAATTCTCATATTATAAATAATTCTATTATGTCAGTCTCTCAAAATGGATGTAAGAATGGGTCCCGCGGTACTAAGGAGCTACTCCTCATAGATATGGCCATTAGCCAACAAGTTCGCCGATCTCGAAAGGATCTGTCGACATGTTGGATAGATTATAAGAAGGCCTACGACTCGGTGCCACATACATGGCTCATGAGGGTGCTAGAGTTGTATAAAGTGAATACAACTCTATGCGCCTTCCTGACGTCATGTATGGGGCAATGGAGGACAGTCCTTCACTATCCAGGATGTCGGCAAATTCAAGGGAGAGGAGAACCAATAAGGATTGAGCGAGGTATATTCCAGGGCGATAGTCTGAGCCCGCTGTGGTTTTGTCTAGCATTGAACCCTCTGAGCACATTGTTGGAGGGTTCAGGGTTAGGCTACCGGTTGAGAAGAGGTGGTCAGGTAATATCCCACCTCCTTTACATGGACGATTTGAAACTCTTTGCCCCCAACAATTTGCAACTGATGAAGTTACTGAAAGTAACTGAAACTTTCAGTAATTCCATCAGGATGGAATTTGGTGTGGACAAATGTGCAGTCATGCATCGAGGAGGGATTATGGAATCCGTGGGAACACAACTCTCGGATTCCATACACCTCAGACCCCTCTCCTCAACCGAAACCTACAAATACTTGGGCATGTCGGAGGCGTTAGGCATCAATGAGACCGACATGAAGCAATCGTTACGGGAGCGCTTCTATGGCCGCCTGAAAAAAGTACTTAAAAGTCTTTTATCAGGCGGAAATAAGGTGCGCGCCTTTAACGGTTGGGTCATGCCGGTCTTGATGTACTCCTTCGGCATACTCAAGTGGACTCAGACCGAACTTGACGCCCTGGATAGGAGGGTCCGTACGCTGCTGACTGCATACCGAATGCATCACCCACGTTCATCGGTGATGAGGCTGTACATTCCGAGGAAGTGTGGGGGTCGAGGCTTTTTAAATGCTAAGACCCTCCACAACCGCGAGGTGTGCAGCCTCAGGGAGTACTTCCTCCAAGCCGACGTGGGGATGCATCGTGATGTAGTCGCAGTGGACAAAGGATTCACCCCGCTCTCCTTGGCTAAAGAGAACTGGCGCAAGCCTGTAGTACTGGATACTAATGGCCGCAGGGAGGTATGGCAGAGCAAGGAGCTTCACGGACGCTTTTACCGGGCCCTTTATGGGCCCGATGTAGATTTCCTAGCGTCCGTAGCCTGGCTACGTTTCGGTGATCTCTTTGGGGAAACCGAAGGTTTTGTCTGTGCAATTATGGACGAAGTTATGATGACGAACAACTACCGGAAATATATTGTGAAGGACGGCACGGTTGACATCTGTCGGGCATGCCACTGTCCCGGTGAATCCATTCGACATATTATTTCTGGTTGTTCTCGTCTTGCTAACGGCGAGTATTTGCACAGACACAACCTAGTGGCTAGGATTATCCACCAGCAACTAGCTCTGAAATACAACCTTCTGGACGCAGAAGTACCATACTACAAGTATGGTCCCGACCCAGTTTTCGAGAATGGTCATATCACATTGTACTGGGACCGATCTATCATCACCGACAGGACTATTGTTGCCAATAAGCCTGACATAGTGGTGATAGATCGATCAGAGCGTCTCGCAATGATTGTTGATATCACTGTCCCACATGACGAGAACCTTGTGAAAGCCGAGAAAGATAAAGAAATTAAGTATCAAGACTTGGCACACGAGGTTGTCGACATGTGGGAAGTTGACTCAGCAGTCATTGTGCCGATAGTCGTGACGGCCAATGGCTTAATAGCCAAGAGCCTCGACCAACATCTGACGAGGCTCGCGTTGGGCAGCTGGGTCAAGGGCCTGATACAGAAAGCGGTACTTCTGGACACGGCACGTATTGTTAGGAAGTTCCTCTCTTTGAGGCCCTGACCACCGGTAGCTTGGACCCTGTTCCCGATGCCGGTGGGCTACTATTTTTTATATTTTTAAATGTTTTTTTATATATTTTTTAAAGAAATATTTAAAAATGTATCAAATATATAAATAGATGAATAAACGGAATAATAAACGTTTATTTGTAAACCAGTTTCGAGCCCCGAATAGAAAAATATTAATAATAAAAAAAAGTAACTAATGGAGCGTACACAGCATCTTACACGACGGACATCACGGACGCACGTTGGCACTGGATGGCAGCGATTTGCATTAATTTATTTTTATTTATATTATATCATTCATTTTGTTTTATTCCTATGGCTAGTCTTTAGATACGAGCATTGTATAATAAAACAAGGTATTCTCTTCCGATGATACATTACATTCCATATTACATCACCATTAGTCTTTTCCTACCAATAACAACACAGTTTGACAACAGAAGCCGCAAAGAGTATAATAAGTGATTATACTCTATAAGTTATTATTAATAACTATACAGAAAGAGGCCAGGAAGAGCTAAGAGAGAAGCCGTCAGTAGCTATGACGTAGATAGGTACAGTCACGTGTTCTAGCCGTCCCGGGAAGAGATTACCTTGTTTTATAATACCATGGATATAAGTGTCATTACTTGAGGGGCTCGTGGCTAATTACCAAACGCTCGGATTATATGATTTGCAAGGTTAAGCTGCGCTTGCCGCGGTCAGTCCGTCGATAGGTGACCGTTCGATATACATCGAGACCCCTCCGTGCCTTGGAGAGCACGTTAAACTGTTGGTTCCGGTGTCATACAAATACCTATGACAGTCGTCACGGGTAGTCAGAAGCCCGAAAGTCTGACAGCCAAACTAACCTTAGGATATCGGCATTGCCCAGTAACTGGGTTGCGGAAGTCTGATAGCAGTCGCTCCGTGTAAAATACTGGTGTTTAACCGGACCTAGTTAGACTGGAAGCTGACCCCAAGATAGTTGGGAAAAGGCTAGGCAGAACTGAACAAGTGTCATCATTATCTTCTTTACATAGTATAAAACAAAGTTGCTCCCGCTGTCTGTCTGTCCCTATGTATGCTTAGATCTATAAAACTACGCAACGGATTTTGATGCGGTTTTTTTAATAGATAGAATGATTCAAGAGGAAGGTTTATATGCCCCACATTAGTATTTACATTGCACCCGTGCGAAGCCGGGGCGAGTCACTAGTTACTTCTATACCACAGTACTAGCTCGACGATAGACTAAGCCATGGGGTGGCAGTAAGCCGCAATACCATATTAATTCCAATCGATATATTCGTAATGCGATCGATTACACGTGAATGCTAATTCGATACCTAGACTGTACGATGAACATTATAAATAAAATAAAAACTTTTAAGGCACACACGGTGTTACCTACTATAATATTTTAAAACTAGTATTATAAACATGAAGGTATCTATGACACGTGGAAAAGATAGACAAGATACGATAATTATGAAAACAGATACATTCATGGCGAAATACTTAAGAGGAAATGCGGTCGGCATTTAGTTCATACAGAGGTATTCCTCAGTTTCCTCCTTGGATAATGTCACTAGAGCAAATAGTTTTTACCGTTATGATATAAATCTACCACCACTATGTCCCTATGTTTTGTTAATAAACGAATTATTAAAAGAACTAGAAATGTTTAAATTTTACAAAAATCGATCGGTTTTACCACCGTTTTCAACCATCTGACAAACTTTGACGAATATAAAAAAATAAAACAAAAACTACAAGAAGTAAACATGTGTTCTTAGGCTGAGCATCCACCAGAGGTGTGCTAAGCTGCGTAGCGAGGAATGTGTTTTGTAAGCACCAATAGAATCACTTCATTTACCTAGCTTCGCTCTGCGCAGCTCTGGTGGATATGGGCTTAGCGGAGTGAGGCTTTTGTTTATACAAAACAAGCGAGAAATGCGAGCGAGGGATGTGTTGCGAGGAGTGTATTGCCAGCAATGTATTGCGAGGAATGTGTTACGATGAATGTATAGCGCTCCCGCCACACCACCCTCATACTCGAAAAGAGTCCGCTACCTATCCTCGCACCGCTCATTAGCACACATTAACACATTACGCATTACACATTACCCATTCCTCGCACAGCTCTGGTGGAAAGGGTCACACCGTTCCACATCCTCGCTAAACATTTTCGCACCGCACATTTTCCGCGCACAGCTCTGGTTGGTGTCCAGCCTTAATGTGAGGCATTTTAGCGCCCAGAGTGAATTGCACGGCTATCGTTCGCCGCGCGGTCATTTAACTCAGGGCGCTAAAATGCCTCACGTTAACAACACATGTTTACATCTCGTATTTTTTTTTATTGAATCCAAATGTATCCCGTGCAGTGCTAATCTATGTCAGCAGTACATCAGGAGGTGTGAAGGAATTACATGATTTCGTTTACATCTTGTAGTATCTGCACCGTGTGCCTTTAAACATTTGTTACCGTACCGAATTCCAAAAATACTAGGAAAACATTCCCTCAATGTGACTAAACATTCTCATTCATTGAGCTAAAACAATCGCTAATCTTACAACTTGACCTATGCCACGAGCCGCGGTAATTCCCGGTTACACAATGTAATTAAACGGAGTTTATCTTAACATGCGGTTAAAACGTAGTTATCGAACGTGTATAATGATTTATATAATTTATTTGACTTTAGTTAGTATATTTATTGAGTTTATGAAATTCTCACATTGTCATTAGCCACGAATAGGCCACCGCATCTCTTTACGTGGGTATTGTAAGAGGCTTTTTTTATGTTATCCGTTGGCTAACAAGCCGAGAAGGCCCACCTAACGGGAAGTGGTTACCGCCACTTTTATTTACAACCCCAAGAAGATTGCTGATGCGTTGCCCACCTCAGAGACAAAGTTGAAAATTCGCATGTATAGTCACGTAACTTGGCAAGAGTATAGAAGAGAATTCCTTTCCTTTCTTTCTTTCTTCTAAACAGACATGTTTAAAAATAAATTATAGCAATAACCATAGAATAATGACAAGCAATAAAAGTGACCATTTTTTGTTGCACTAATTGTACATGCGCGAACTTACTCCCACTACGAAAAAACCTAGCCAAGTTACGTGCCGGCGACTATATCTGTAATTCCACGGGCACCTTATAAATCGGAACCAGCAATGCTTGGCGGTAGAAATAGGTATGGTGGTAGTTCTTCCCCGGACGAGCTTGACGCTCGGCAGTGAAAACCTCGTAAAATATTTTTTCATCAAAAGCGGTTTATTTGTTCTTTAGATTGATAAACTCGTCATACACGTACCAGTTCAACAAACTTTCAATTCAAATACTTCTAAGCTATCTATGACGTACGATTATAAACTTGTAAGCATTAACGTTTGATCGGTCAATTTTTTTTTCAGGAGACCGTTTAATCTATATCTTTTAAAAATTTGTATTTTACACATACGTGGTTTTCACTGCCGACCGTCGTTATTGACCGGGAGTACTACTATACGGAGACATGTATGACCAGTGTCACCAGTGGTCGGAATACGAAGTGTCATTTAAGTTCAATAAACTGAGATGTTAAGTTTATGTAGACACGCCACATAAAGCACTTAAGGCCGCCAATACACTTGTAAGTTGCTTCCGTAAAATGTATGTAAGTGACTTATGACAATTAATTCGACTTTACAAATCAGTCGATAAACTACTTACAAGAAAGTTTACATTTGTAAATGTATCGTATGTTAATTGCGTAAGGGACTTAGGTGAGGAAAACTTACAGGTGTGAAGCCGGCCTAACTGACTTGACTTACACTTTATCAAGAAAATTAACTTATTTATCTGCTCTGTTTAGTATAATCTATTTTGCATTTTTGCAAAAAGTTAAAAAACAGCATCGTCATTTTTTTTTATTTGTTACTAGGCCTGCGTTTGGCCGCCATCTCGCCTAATGTTAAGCGATGATGCGGTCTACGATGGAGCGCGCTTGCCCAGAAGAAACCGATTCACTCGGGATTCACGATAGAAGACACCCAATTATTGATCTTGATCTTGAATTGATTTTTTATTCCATTCAAACGTTTTGCTAATAAACCGTAAAATCGTGGGATCGTTTGATAACAGGCAGTGTTCATACTAACATACCGCATAACAATTTCTCTATGTATTCCGAACACTAATTCATTTGAGACATAAGTGTGGCTAGAAATTGATTTTGAAGAGGGAGCAGGGTAGGGGACCCGCCGCCCGAACAGTAACAGGCCCGAGAAGGCGGCACGCAATGTTCCGTGCGCGCTTCTCAAGAGGATGTGGGGCAAGGCCCAATAGAGGAGAGGTCCGCCAGGGGCTGGCGGACCGGGACCTGTCGGGCTTGCGGTGCATGCTTTTGCGAATCTCGCGACCCCAGCCGAACGGTCAGGAGGAGGAACACCGTTGGTTTTTAGCCGGTACATGTCCGAGGCCCCCTCGCCTCCCACGAGCGAGGGACATCAAGGAGGACTTTAAAAAGATTTAAAAAAAAGTGGGAATTGGGTTTCCAACAAAATGATTATTTCCACTATAACATATATAGAGTTCAGTGAATACATTCCTCAAAGCGGATTTCCCGGGGTTATTCGGCTGACATTTTGAGTAAAAATTCCCAGTAAGTACCTATCATGAATAAATGCACTCGTCGTGCTGCGAGTTCTGCCTAGCCTTTTCCCAACTGTGTTGGGGTCAGCTTCCAGTCTAACCAGATGCGGCTGAATACAAGTATTTTACACGGAGCGACTGCCATCAGACCTCCGCAACTCAGTTACTGGGTAATGCCGATATCCTAAGGTTAGACCGGTTGTCAGAATGTCTGGCTTCTGTCTACCCGTAACGACTGTCGTGTTCGTATGACACCCGGGACTAACGGTTTAACGTGCACTCCAAGGCACGGTGGGGTCTTGATGTGTAAAGAACGGTCACCCATCCACGGACTGACCGCGGCAAGCGCAACTTGACCTTGCAAATCATATGATCCGAAGAAAAAAAAACTTGATGAGGGAGATTTAATTTATTCCAACCATGTTAAATTTAGAATTAACGTGCTTCGGGATTTGCAACCTTAATTGTACTATAAACAGGTCAATTTCTATTGCAACTAAAAGTTGTTTTTTGACCTTTTCCATAGTTTTTGTCATTCATAAATCAATTTAAATCGCTTGATCTTAAAGTTGATATTTATGCAAGTAAGAATAAAATGACATTTATGTTTTCTTGAAAATAAATAAAAGAAATCTATACGCGAGCACTGCGGTACGTTAGCGCGCAATATTGTTTGTTTCTTATCACTTCGCAAATTTGTACGGAGTGTAATAAACAAGTTTCGACATAATTATTATAGATAATTAATTCAGTATTAGTTACGTGATCTATTATAATTGCAATGCACAAACTACAACGTCCCACATTAGATGAATAAAATTATGATATTTAATGCTTCGTGGCTTTGTTCGTGTAATACCTACATAACATGACATCACACCTGTATTCCCCAAACGCACAGTGCGGCCGAAGATCATACTGTGCGACCAAAATTCGAAAAAAAGTTTCTAGATAGAGGTTTTATTTCATCGTTGAGTTGGCTGAAGTGATCCTCTAAGAAGTGAAAACCGTTCATAGTAACGTCCTATACCCTAAGTCTCCTCTTTTCTTTCAGTCGCAACGTGGCCTTCATCCGAACATCATATTGCTGTAGATACACAGGGAAAGTTATACAGGTGTGAAAGTTCTTGGAGTAAAGTAAATCTAACAAAACCAAATGGAATCTACGTCAACATGTTAGTAAAATACGTTAAAACTTTAGTAAATTTCAATACCGTAACAAAACATGTTTAGCAGTAGTTTGAGGATATATTTTTCGTGTTTTTTTTTATATAAAATTTGAGTTTTCATACCATATAGTAATAAAACGCCATCGTATGCTGCCTCAAAACCTATTAGAAACGTATTAGTTACTGAATAAAACAAGATTTAGCTGCTACCTTCTGCTAATTTAGTTTTTATGCAACTTTTTGTATAAAAGTAATTGAATACTCGATAACGCAGATATAAAAAAAAAACTTTAGAAATGTTTGCATGACGCCATATTGCGCCATTTTGAATTCCATAATTCTGACGATGGATTCGTGATCAGCGAGCCCAAAAACCCCCGAGTACGAGGTTTCAGGTCGATCAACGAGGTTTTTGAATTATGGCCGCACTGCGAAACGGTAGGGCAGAGGTGTAATACATTTCGCCGTTAGTTAAGTCCGATGTAACAGGGGGCGAGAATATTGCCATCAATCGAGCACAAATCCAAACTCCGGGCTACTACTGAGGAATTCCACACGAAAAAATCCAATAACACTGCCCGACCTGGGGATCAAACCCAGGACCTCACGATCAGCAGTCACTCTTGCCACCACTAGACCAACGAGGCAGTTGGCACTGTTCGTAGTTTCGACGGTATCCCTTTTTAAAGTATAAAAAAAAACAATATTAAAACTTACCTGAGACCCAGAGCGGCATGGACTAGCAGTATTATACAAATCATCGACCTCGTTACTCTGCATCTCACCGCAGCTCCTACAAATAAAAAACATGAATAAAAATAATGTACAACGAATTAACAATATGTGATCATTATCGTATCAGCCCTAAGGGTTGAACGCCATCCGTCAGCACGGAATCGCGTTTTTTCATGCTCTATCCTTTTTAGGATAAAGGATAGAGCATGAAAAAACGCGATTCCGTGCTGAAAGATGTGGGTCAACCGTTAACGTCCACTGCTGGACATCGGCCTCGCAATGGCCGCTACAATAAACCGTCAAAGGGGGAATTTGCCATAATCACCCGTGCTTGGAGGGCAGATTTGTGACCACAGTTTGGTATTTTTAGCAGATAGGAAGACGCTGCTGCACGGCCTTCTGACTCCTTTTGTCGCCTTTAAGACATCCACAGGTGGGCAGGGAACTACATGGAACGTTATCTGATTAGCCTTTTCCCAGCTATGTTAGGGTCAGCTTCCAGTCTAACTAGATGCGGCTGAATACCAGTATTTTACACGGAGCGACTGCCATCAGACGTCCGCAAACAGTTACTGGGCAATGCCGAAACCATTTTTTTTATCGTTTGAAAATCCTCATGGATGTCCCTCGCCCGTGGAAGGCGAGGAGGTCTGCTGGACTCTTAGCGGCTAATAACCAACGGCGTTCCTCCTCCTGACCGTGCGGCCGGGGTCGCGGGATTCGCAAAAGCATGCACCGCAACCGCAGCAATGCCGATACCCTAAGGTTAGACCGGTGATCAGACTGTCGGGCTTCTGACTACCCGTAACGACTGTCATAGGTATTCGTATGATACCCGGAACCGACGGTTTAACGTGTTTTACGAGGCACAATATGCAACGTCACTATTGCTCTAAAAATTTAAAGGTAGGTAGGTACGCAAAATATGCATGGAAGGGTTTGGTTCACGTTTTTATAAAGTACATAAATTATCATAATCATTGATTTTCTTAACACATGGCTGGTTCCATTAATTTGGTTTATGACGTCATGCTTTTATGAATTTTACGATAGCCGCACATTTCGTTGGTATTTTATTAAGTCAATGTCTATGATGTAATAGGCTAGCTAGCATGCAAAAATTTGCAACTTGCATAATTTTCATGAAGCCCCAAATTTGGGCCCCAGCTAAAATAGGCTACGCAACCTCTACTGAAATTATCGTAGATGGTGACGAATGGATTCTATCAGACTGTAGTCAGTAAAGTTCATCTTTGGTTACAAACTTACTTAAGTACTTACTTTTTAAGTATCCGTATGCGTCCGCGTGGGCGGAAAATAAATACTTTTTCTTTCTTTCTTTCTCTTTCTTTACTTACGTATACTTCAAAATCAGATTCAGTCACTGAACACGTAAATCAGCATCAATTCGCAAAAGTCTGGACGGTTTTATACAAGGTTAGTCGGAAAGGGGGTACTAAGCCGCGGGCCACTTAAAGTATCACTGATGATTGTTTTAAAGAAAGTGTTAAAATTTAATAATTCCAAAAAGAAATATCCAGCAGAATGAATTTCATATTAGTTTTTTCAAAAATTCTTCATCCCTGCTTCTAATCCGTGACACCAAATATGACCTAAAATGTAAACACAGCTGATCATAGCTGAGGATAGATAGAATTTCGCGTATTTTTTATGAAATCTATGAACAGCTATTTCTCTTAAACTAATGAGTTTTAGGGAAAGTTGTAGAGCAAAAGTTATCCATTATTATGGTTACTTTAACACCCTTTCGGCGTAGTACCCCTTTCCGACTAACCTTATATACAGTTATCCGCATCGTGCTTCCAGCTGCGAAAGCATTCTACAGCATGCGTAACTGCTGGTGCATGCAGAGCTGAATCGATGCGAAAATGTGAAAGCATGTGTACGTATGTAAATACGAATTGATACAATAAAGTATAATTATATCTATAAATTAATAATATAAAACATATTATAAGTAATTGTTTAAATTAAAATAGTTGTCAATATTAATCGATGAATGTAATTTCTCAATTTATTTTATCATGAATGTGTTTTCTTATCGTCATAATGTACCTACTGTACGGAAACCATTTATTACGATTCGACCGTTATATTGTGGTTCCTAAGAAAAAAAGCATTACATAATTAATATTCAATCGAAATTAATAAAAATTTGTAAATATCACGATTTTGAAAAATTACCAGTTTGGTCGAACGTGAAGTTGGGAGGATTCGTTCTGCCTTGCTTTTTCGCAATTGTGTTTGGGTCAGCTTCCAGTCTAACCAAAAGCGGCTGAATACCAGTATTTTACACGGAACGACTGCCATCAGACCTCCGCAACCCAGTTACTGGGCAATGCCGATATCCTAATGTTAGACCAGTTGTCCGACTTTCGAGCTTCTAACTACACGTAACGACTATCACAGATATTCGTATGACGCCCGAGACCGTTGAACGTGCTCTCCGAGGCACAGAGAGGTCTTTGCAACGAATGGTCACCCATCCACTGATTGATCGCAGCCAGCGTTGCTTAACCTTGTAAATCGTATGATCTGCGCAGTCGTTAAAGTAAGCTGGGAGAATTGCAAGCTCTAATTCGCAAAAAAACTCGTTTTAAATCATTTTTTTTATTTCTACACAGAAAACTGTAAATTTGGTAGATAAGTATGCCATGCAAGATGTCCCTATAATGGTTATTATAATGTTTGTCCTTCTACTTACCAAACAGACTCGTTAGATCCTGGCTCCGAGCATCCATATAACAGCATATGATGAGCGGTATGCATGGTGGCATTCGGCTCAAATCCCACTAAAACAATAACAGTTAAATTAATATCTGATGGGAGATGGAACTACATAGTTCACAATGTACAGGACAGCGATGTTTGATTAATTATGGATGGTTACTATGACCAAAAACGAATCGTTTTGCTTACTAATGGTCCTTAGCGTTTTCTTTTGCCAATCTGGGCATAATAAATAGACTCGTAAGCAAGTAAGGGACCGTCCATTAATAACGTGAGGCTTGAAACGGGGGGGGGAGGGGTTTAGCAAAAATCACGAAATATCACAAGGGGGGAGGGGGGGTGTAGTAAGATATCACATGTATTTATTTTTTCGTCAAACGCGCGATTTCTAAACCGAAAAGCGGCGTGTAGTGTGACCTTGGTGATGGTCCTTAATTTCAGGAAGATTACACTTTATACCTGTATTTAAAGATAATATTCTAAAAATTTTAAAGAAAAGAAAAAGAATTAAAGTTTTTTTTTTTTTTTCGTGCCTCGGAGAGCACGTTAAGCCGTCGGTCCCGGGTGTCATACGAATACCTATGACAGTCGTTACGGGTAGTCAGAAGCCCGAAAGTCTGACAAACGGTTTAACCTTAGGATATCGGCATTGCCCAGTTACTGGGTTGCGGAGGTCTGATGGCAGTCGCTCCGTGTAAAATACTGGTATTCAGCCGCATCTGGTTAGACTGGAAGCTGACCCCAAGATAATTGGGAAAAGGCTAAGAGAGAGAGATTCTAAAAATTTTAAGATTCTTTGTACGTACCTACCTACTAAAAATACACGTGATTTTGGGTGGGGGCTTAGTCTTATACCTCACCACGTATCACCAAGGGGGAGGGGAGGTTAAAAATGCTAAAAAAACATCACGTGATTAATGAACGGCCCCTAAGTACTAATGTATGGGAGGGTCTTTGCGAAACAATGGGATCTATGCTTGATTATTGGTAAAGATACAAGAGTCTTAATTTTATCTAATAGGTCCGGGTAGTTGCATTCCAGGCATTAATAAATGATGAGTGAAGAAGACTTTGAAATAGAAAAAGAATTTCGGAAATTCTTAGCAAAACATCCCTAGTCCACAAAAATCTAAATGATAATGATGGTTTCATTTCCGCTGATAGCGACAAAAATAGGTCCAAAGTTGGACATTCCCAAAGGTTGCTTGATAAAAAAACCTCATCCGTCAGAAAAAACCCAGACCAACATCCAACGGCGAGTTATTTCCAGAAACTTCTACACTGAATAAGAAGCAGGCATCGAAGGAATCTCGTAACATAAATACGATGCTGGATGATAAGCTTATAAATTGCGTAGTAGCTCGGGGAATTCCTCTGTTAGCAGCTACAATCACAAACAACTCGGTATTACCGGGCCTTGAGGTTGTAACGAAAGTCACAACAACTGTAGAAATAAAATAAAACAAATGATGAGCATCGGTTGAGATGTTATTTCTTGGTTGATGTGGGTTACCTTTATCAATTTGTACTTGTTTATTTATGGATACCTGTATCAATTTCTACTTGTTTAGTATTTATTTATTTATTAATACGTCATGACAAGTGTTCTTACACAAAAATAAAAACGACTTCAAAAAAACGAAGAAAAGAATGAAATAATTGCCATAATATAAAATTAACAGTTTCAGAAGTCGGTGCTAATCCACGCTGAGCCAAATTGAAGGCACCGACTTCTGAAACTGTTAATTTTATAATATGATAATTATTTTATGCTTTTCTTCGTTTTTTTGAAGTCGGTTTTATTTTTGTTAAAATATTTTTATTTTTTTCATTTTAGTGGCCTTAGTTAAAACATGGTTGGACCTACTAAAGACGCTGCTCGTAACATAATCACGTCATCACATTATGGGTACTGTTCGTCATTGAGGAGTTCCATTGTCTATCTCCAAAGATTTTCATCAGATCTTCACCAAATTTAAATGGGACCATTTCGAAAGAATACTCTTTCAAACAAAAAAATAATTTTACAAATCGATTCATAAATGAGGGTGAAGTGAGGTAATAAACATAAAAAAAACATACAGCCGAATTGAGAACCTCCTCCTTTTTTCGGTTAAGTCGGTTAAAAATAATATTACATTGCTCCACAAAACAGAGTCGTCGCAGAAGTCACATCGGCAAATTTGATCGAACAACAAATGGTAGTCGCTCATTTTCGCACCACTCACACTTATTGCGTTAACGTAAAGATAATTTTTGACTGTAGTGGAAGTGATCGGTATTACGAAGTTTGCCGATGCGACTTCTTAGTTGTGTCGTACTATACGATAGTCGAACTATTAATACTACTTGCATAATTATATTCCCATCACTCATCCAGGTACCAAATTTTTATAGTGTGCTCGTTAATAATATTTTATCTTTGACTTTTCTTGGTTTAAAATTTAAAGTACACAGCTGGACAGAGACCTCTCGAAATGGGGGGTAATTAATGCGCGAAGTCACCACACTTGGTGATCAAGCAAGTTAGTGACTGGAGAGCTGCTGGTTCTACTGCCTGTCACCGGCTTGGAGTATCTATTCAAACTGGCAATTTGAATGATTATCCAGCTATAGTAGGTGTTCACGTCAAGGCTTCATCGCTAAATAACGACGTACAAATCGTGCAACTGAGCTTAACTTAAATTAGCAGGATTATTTAGAAACAAACCTATGTAATAATTGTTGTGCGGTGAAATCCTGATGGGTGTGCATAAATAGAGCTCATCCTGAAACAATGAAAACTATAATGTTATACAATTCTATAATCACGTCTAATCGTGAAACATCTTAAAGCCTAAGAAACTCTTACGAGTAGTTACTAGATTATATTCCGTTGTTGGTCGAAGGTAACGCGGAAACTAATAATGATATAGAAATCCATACTCGACATAACGTATGTTTCACCTACGTGCTAATTAGGCTGTATCTGTGTCTGTAGAACAATCGATGAGCACTTGTTTCGTAATATTTTTTATTATTACAGTTGTATAAACCACTATCAAGTAATTACTCGTACCAGAAAGAAAGATAAATGTATTGTCTGTCTTGTATTGAATATGTCGTAATGATTTGCTAGCTAAACATGTAAGAGAATCGAAATGATGGAATACCCGCCTACTACGATGTATGCTTCAGCAGTAAGACAGTATAATGAGATCTCGAAGAATTTTGGATCCTCCAAGAAAGACTACATGTCCAAGGAAATATTCATTAGGTTTTAACACAGTTGCATCCCAAAAAAACACGAGTTTCAACGTCCAGAAGATAATTTTCATCATGGCACAGCTAAAAACACAGCGTAGGTAAATTTTGCGTTGTACACAAACTGCTTACTAATCGAATTCTACTTTCTATGTTAATTAAATTGTCGATATTGGGAATTACATGCGGGCATTGTTCGCGGAAATTGTAGTAGAAATTAGGATCTACTTGCCTAAATATAAAATTATCTTTCACACACTGTTCGGTTAAAGTCCACAGGGAAACTGTCTGGCTTCATTCTTTGCCAAAAAGATGACTAAATTTTACAAAGGAGGAGACCCAAAGTTCGCTAAGGATGTTGGAAGGCAAGGTCGGCATTCAGAGTTATTTTGAAAGAGAAAGCATTGTTGTTAGATACTTCGGAATTGTTAAGACTGTTTTAAAATCAAAGAAAGACCCTCTTGGACTACGGTATCGTTGATGTCATTAGATTCGCACAATTCAGGGTATTCGATAGTCTTCTAAGCTCTTCAACATGCGGCTATGCTACGTAAACCTATGGATGGGTTTGTGGTTACATAATTGCTGTTAATTACTACCTACCATAGCCTGTACTAGAAGGGCTGCGTATGCAATTTGCTCTAACTCGATCGGATACTGGATTAAACTGAGTCAAGTCTATAAATAGATTACATTTGCAGACTACACCAATCGATGTCCAATGTTATCAACGATCGGACACTATGGATCCTGATTGGACTTTGATGTTCAATAACTTGTAAAAGTCCACTACAGAATATGGAACCCTGTGACCTTTAAACAGGTTGTGTTATTTCGGGTTTGATATCATTCTTTGGGTTTTGTATTGTGCATCACGTCAGATGCGGAATTTGGGAAAGACGGTTCGGGAAATAATTGCGAGATTCGGATTGAATGCAGTGCACAAGTGTATAAATACAGTACTACATCTACGCTGTACATTTTAGTTTTACTATTATCTCTTACTTAGTAACCTTCCAAAGAAGCCTACGAAGACTCAGGACCTCGCTAATGAGTGCTTCTCTCATAAAGATCTAGCAATAATCACAGATATCATCCTTTTCCGTTATCCTAGCAGTTTCTAAAGAACGCAAAACTATTTCCTTTATGGAAAGCAGACAATAGCACACAATGCGGATGAAAAGGACAATGAGCCTATAGACACAATTTCACCGACATCTGCAGAGCGATTAATAATTTAGCGGACCGGATCTGACCTTCGGGTTAAGGACCAAGCCACATCTGACGGAAGATACTTCACCGTTCTTCCGTCGCGTAATTTACTCGGGGAATTTTAGTAACGCATTTTCGGTCAAATGAGTCCGTTATGCGTACCGGCGGAAGATCGG
Source organism: Amphipyra berbera (assembly GCA_910594945.2). Classification (NCBI taxonomy): domain Eukaryota; kingdom Metazoa; phylum Arthropoda; class Insecta; order Lepidoptera; family Noctuidae; genus Amphipyra; species Amphipyra berbera. The sequence goes on along the minus strand of OU343122.1, from coordinate 5,958,645 downwards.
CGACGTATCTTACGTGAGATGTGGCTTGGCTCGTAGAAACATTGTTTCTATTTAGTACGGACGTCCTGATTTGCTGGGGCCAAAGCAAATTGACCTTGCAGTCTAAGCGTTAGTTTGGCACTTGTTTAGGTGCTCTAGATTCGACGTCGATTTGGCACCATTGAGTACATTCGAGCCCCGCAGTTTCAAATTACGAAACTCCAGCGACTTTTTTTACCAGGTGACATACATGACAATACAGGCTAGCAGGTTACATAGCTGAAATCTAGCGGCAGCAAAAGGCCTACCCAACGCATGATCTTGGTAGGTACTTGCCTTTTGATTTCAGCATTATATTGGCGTTATGGATAACGCCCATATATTATGTAGTACTTAACATCCACCCACGCACGGGCTGACCTTTGCTTATCTACAAATGAGGCTTTCATATTGCGTGATAGAAGTGAAGTGCGTGCATCAAGTATATCTATCTTGCTATTTATATTGGAGTGCTGATACCCTACCTTTTGCTTGAATAGAAAAAATAAAGAAAAATAATTTATTTGCAACTTCAATGTGACGCACACAATCAACACTACAAAAAGATTAGAAATAATTGAAAAACAAAAGCGAACCAAAAAAAGGTATGGAAATTATGAGTCACATCTGTGCAAAATGTCTCAACAGTCTCAACATACTGCATAATATATCTTTACTGTTTTTCCTTATAATGCTCGGTTCCTATAAACAAAAACGAATCGTTTTGCTTACCAATGGTAGCATTTCTTATTGCCAAACTGGGCTTATACTTCCGTATGGGATGGTCTTCTATACAAAGCTATGGGGTCTTTGCTTCATTATTGGTAAAGATACAAGAGTCTCCATTTTAACCTATATAATAATAACACTCCGTAAATTATAGGTGTCGGCCATAAGTATATTATTATCACTGGAATTTCCGTGCTATCTTTCGAGAGGAAGAAACCAGTATTTTAATATAATAATGAAACAATTTTAATAAGTATTGTTATTTTGTCTTTTTGGTATGATTAACAAAAGGTCTGCCTTAGGACTTTGCTCAACACTTAAATGTTTAAAAACTGAACATGATAGTTTTAAATGAATAGAAAAATTTAAATACAGGATGCAAACGAATTCATGTAATTCCTTCAAACCTCGTGATGTACTGCTGACATAGATTAACCCTGCACGGGATACGTTTGGATTCAATAAAAATTTATTACAAGAAGTAAACATGTGTTCTTAACGTGAGGCATTTTAGCGCCCCGAGTTAAATGACCGCGCGGCGAGCGATAGTCGCGCAATTCACTCGGGGCGCTAAAATGACTCACGTTAAGAACACATGTTTACTTCTTGTAATTATTTTTTTATTGAATCCAAACGTATTCCGTGCATGGTTAATCTGTGTCAGCAGTACATCACGAGGTTTGAAGGAATTACATGAATTCGTTTACACCCTGTATAGGACCATTTCTAAAAAAAAATACCAGCATCTTCTTCGTCCTAGCCTTTTCCCAACTATGTTAGAGTCAGCTTCCAGTCTAACCAGATGCAGCTGAGTACCAGTATTTTACACGGAGCAACTGCCATCAGACCTCCGCAACCCAATAAAAGGGCAATGCTGATATCCTAAGATTAGACCAGTTGTCAGACTTTTGGGGTTCTGACTACCCGTAACGACTGTCATAGGTATTCTTATGACACCCGGGACCGACTCTAGCACATGTTCTCTGAGACATGGTGGGGTCTCGATGTGTAATGAATGGTCACTCGTCCACGGACTGACTGCGGTTAGTGCAGCTAAACCTCGCAAATCGTATGATTGGGGCGGTTACGAATTAACCACGAGCCCCCGTAAAAAAAACTAACCAGAATAGACTCTAAATAATCATTTAGATCAGTAAAGTAACAACTCTTTGCGACTACTTACCTAATTCATGAATCATGGTTACACTACACATATGAGGAAAAAATATATTGTATTATTTTTACCAGTGTAAATACAGATATCAGGTAGATTATGTTTGATTAAAAGACCATTTTAAGCCTAGCATACATAGCCTACAAACAAAAGTATTAATCTTGGGTATAGCCAGTACAAGGGTGTAGACTACGGAAACATCATAATGAGATTTGAGTAAACAATTTTGTTTGTGTATTGATTCTGTCATTTGTATTATTATTGTCTGACCTTTAAACCAAAATGTCAAATGATCACATACAGTAAGTGTCTACAGCGAGACAATATCAAAATATAAATATTGATAGCCATACTTAATATCTTCGGTCGGAATCATTACCGGTACAATTCAAATTATGTTGTTTTTAGAAAATCCAAGTTAAAGTTATTAGATATTTTGAAAGGCTAATTTTGTTGACATAACTTTTGGTAATCTGGATGTTTGATATGCCTACATATCGTAAAAAACTATAGTTCATTATGAGATTGTTACTAACTATGTAATATTTAAAATTTTGTTAGTAGTACAAAACACATTATTTTGGAGATATTCCAGTAATGACTCCGACCGACGATATATAAAGAATTTGTTTATAAAAGCCTCGTAGTAAACCAGTAGAAATTACAACTGGTAATGATAAAGGTAATCTTAAACCAAGGTGTCCAATCTACATTCAATAGTAGGGACTTGTATTAACATATTCAAACCAAACAGGACACATTTGATTTGAATATGTCAATATGAGAATAATTGCAATAACTGTTCACCACTGTGAATGCAGATTGGAATGCTTGGTTTGAGCATACCTTTAGTGAATATTGCCATAATCACTATGTTTATGATTACACTACATTATCACTAGCACACAACTCTCAAATATTACCTAATATGCACTTTTTATGCCTGTAAGCATGTTATTTATAAATGTGTTATTAAAACACCTTTCCTCTTTCTAGTGTTTGGATTATTCAATATTGTTCCGTTTCAGGTACCGCAATTTCTGTAGTTGAATGAAAGAACTTATAATTTTGTTATGGCCATTATATTGCACCTAATTACTACAGGTCTAATCTTATTGTTGGAATCTTTGAAAAATTACATAGAACTGTCACTTGATTAGGACTTTTATTTATGTCTCCGTTTTATTAATATAACGTGCTGATATTTAATTAAGTACATTGTTCGTATTTTGATATACTTGAGTAAGATGAATGGTCTGAATAAGTAATTAGATGACATTGGTTGAGTGAATATTAGTGATTGCTTTGGATGTTTCTAAATATTTGGTCATTGTTATTGCTACTTACTACATGACGCTGACTGTACTTTTTTTTATCCAATTCTATGTACAGACACCGATATTTGATTATAAAATAATGTTTTATTGTCAAACTGGAATATGTCCAACAGTCTAATAAAAAACCTTTATTTTTAAGTTCAACATGCACTACTTAATTAGGTTTTTGTAAAACAGATATTCAAATCACCAACCACAGAAATATTAAATACCTATTTGTGTAAGTAGTACACCTGTGTCATGCTTACTAAGTTATTATTTTATAATAACAATAATTGTTCCGTCCTACAAGCTCTCAAAGGTATTTAAATAAAATATCAGAAAAAAACAAGGAATAAATATTTATAAATAACTTAATCACGCATCTAGACATTTTACAAAACTTATAATAGTTAAATTGGGTTAAAATAATTAACTGTATGTACTTACCCTGTGCGGCCAAACATTAGGCATCAGAAAATCATAATTATCAATTTCTTGTTGTGCTTGTGCAGATGCCAATAAAACGCAACTAAGCGTGGCGAAAACAACAAAACTGAATTTATTCATCATTTAAAATTCGAACTAATATTCAAAAACAGAGTCACGGGCGCACAATATTCCTAAAAATTACGAACTTTCACGAGTTATACTTAATATAATAAAACAGTGTGTTGTTATTATTATTTAATATCCGTATAGTATAATACTTCCGCGTTGTCTCAATATTGATACTTGTTTGAACTCAGAAGCGACAAGTGTTTGTATAAATAATTTCGCAAATAAAATCGATCAATACTGGAACACAAGTTTACTAACGTCATAGCTATGTTGCCAGACTTTATACATTTTTCCAATTTACGCGCACTATTTTCTTCACCTATTACTAAAGAAGTACCTGATTTTATGACGGAATATTACATGAAAATGCTATAATTATTTTTTTTGAATATTGCTCTACGTTTCATTATGAAAAAAAAATGTCTTTTATTTTATATACCATTATCACACAGTTCAAACAAATATAAGGGTAATATTTTTTAAGAGATTGGTATTAACAATTCATTCGGAAATTGCTTTTGACGTAACAGGAAACGTTTTGAAACCAGCATACCTCATGTATTGATTAAATTCTAAACTGAAAGATTAATACATTCACATTTTTTATAAAAAATAGTTTTGTTTGTTTTCTAGATTGTGAAACAGGCACAATACTTTTCATTGCCATCGTTTAATCTTGCAGCGCCACCTAGTGGAACAAAATTGTAAAGTATCACTTAGTAGTTCACAGTATGATTCCTAGATGTTAGTGCACTACAAAAACAACAAAAATAAATGAATGAACAATAATTAAATAGCCAACCAATGTTTGTGTACCTATTAATTACCTACTTGAGAAATATTTTTGAATTATTATAATTAAAGCAATGCACTTGAAGTTATGGTTCAACGCTCTCCTTAGGCACGTACTTGATATTTTTAAAAGATTTTGTCTACCATCTACAAACTAAGTAGGTACCTATCTATACCTACTTATTGCAACGATTGGTTTTCATTGAAACAATGCTACCTAAATAGGATAGATAAGATACTGGTACTTACCTATCTATTATACCTACCTACCTAATCTATAATAGTATGTATGTATTTACATTTTTGTGTAAAATACTGTATTACATTTTATAAACAAAAATGTTAAAGCATCCGCTGTAATGGAAGTATCGTGTAGTAGTAATAAAGTTAGATATTCCGTCAACTCTCTAAACTACTTACGACGTTCCCCTCTTTCAAAAGCGCCGTTCCGTTTAGCAATATAAATTGACGGCGGCGACCAACCATTGGGGGCAATGGCTGCATGATCTTTCATAATAAGTCCAATTTGAAACATGATGTATTATATAATATTTTATTTATTATGGCCAACACTACAAGATAGTCTAGTGGTCTACAGATCCTAAATGCGGCCCTGGACCTATTTGACCACGTAATTACTGCCTTTCAAGCACCCTATCGCTAACAAGTGTATCAGCATGCATGGGCGTTTCTAATTATTTATCAAGACTTATACAAGGTGTAAATGCAAAAACTGAAAACCTCTTGTACCTGCATATCACTATGAACAACTTTTACTATGGAACTAACAAAGAAATGGCGAAAAAAATCAGCTGTTCCCTACATTTCGTCGAGTTATGCGACCATAATGTATAGAGCAGCAGATTTTTTTTCGCGATTTCAGGTTTGGTCCCTAGTAGAAGTTGTTCATAATTATGAGTACAATGAGTCCTTAAGAGGTTTTTAGTTTTTACATTTTATATCTAGGATTTTTACCATTGCTAAAATCTCACAGGAACCTTCCCACAAAAACATTCAACAAAACAAACAAAGTTGTCGTAAATATTCTTATTTCTCAAATAAATCTCCGTGGCGTGAATTCTAAACACAATCGGCTATCATTTTATTTGATACATGACGCTTACACGTTTTTGTTTGAAGCCTACGTGTTATGGGAGCCGTTGTAACGTCCGGAAAACAATAAAACGGCGGCGGCGTATTTTCAAATGGCCATGTTTGGGAAAATCTGTTGTTTGCAATGTAGGTAAAGTTCTGCTATATTGTATAGTGGATTCGATCATATTACGTGTTCAGCAATTTTTTTTAATTGGCACGTGCTCTTTTTATCTGTCAAGAATTTGCACGGATCCAAATTGTGGGTTCTTCTTTTTTTTATTTTTTATTCTTGACTTTAGTTCGTTTGATCCTAGTCTCAACTGATTGTAACCGCAATCAGGTTTCCAAGGAATAGAGATAGAAGGATTCCCCTATACCCCTCTGACTCTTAGATATATACACACGACTCTATTCACGATTTCTACTGGGTACTTTCTGGTCCTCTACCAATGATTAATTATCATCACACAATGACAAGGTGATCGTAGCAACATAACTTATGACTATTACATAGACTCGGATTTCTTTCGCAATAGAAAAAAGTGGCACACCAAGGCGCATAATTATCTTTTGAAACATTTCTTTAAATAGACAGGTCATCTTATTGGCCGTTAAGTTTCATAAAAGCATAATATCTACTGTGTGGAATCCCTCCTGGAAGCAAACATGTTGCTTATTTCTATAAACATTGTTAAAACGGATCTTAAATAGAGTACCTATTGCACCTTACCCAGTACATAAAGTAACCATAATTCCTCTTTATGTTATCACGAGAAGCCTTTTCTCATGGCGGATTACTATAATTTACGGACAGTTATTGGTTAAAATGGAGACTCTTGTATCTTTACCAAATGAAGCAAAGACCTTCTTTGCATCGTACATCCTCCCATATGGAAGTAGCTATCACAGGTTAAATTTGCTTACGAATCGATTTATCTCAGTTTGGCAATAAAAAATGCTACCTAGGCTACTATTGGTAAGCAATACGATTCGTTTTTGTTGTGTGGCGGCATCTATCACGCCACTTATGAACTACGCAGCACGACGCATGCCCAGCAGATCTACAGCGACAACAATGACAGCTGTCAAAGGAAATGTCACAAATCCTGCATCGCGATATCAGGATCTGACACGGAGTTAGTATATATACAACTACCCAACATCAACCGTAGGGCATTAACCCGCCTGGTTGGAGGATTCTCCCTTTTCGTAGGAGTAACATCAAACCTCGATCTCCTACAGTTTCTAGGAACCGGGCGCTAGTCACACTATGGATGTAGACACATCGCAGGTTTTCAACAACTTCACAGGTCACTGTAAGGTCCTTTCAGGACTTTACTATGTCCTAGACGCATTTATATTCATGAGTGCAACATTATTCTCTAGATATTTATAGATTTTCTAGTGACGGGAGCTTGAAACGGGTGGTATAAATATAAATTGAGTTGCCGCCATTAAACCACGTTTAAGAGTAAAGTGCGGGGCAAAGATTACGTTGAGCTTGTTGCCTGTGAGAGAGCAGAGTGGATTCTTTGTTCACCTTTGAATAATCCTTAGGTATTATAAATGCGTATCTGCCACGTTGGTCTAGTGGTGGCAAGAGTGACTGCTGATCGTGAGGTCCTGGATCGGGCAACGTGTTATTGGGGTTTTCCGTGAGGAATTCTACTGAAGACAGTAGCAGCCCGGATGTGCCCGGTTGATGGCAATAGGCTCGCTCCCTATAACATGTGACTTATAAACATAACGGCGAAATGAGGGTGTCACTATACACCTCTGCACTACCCTTCGGGGAATACAGGCGTCTCTCTATCTGTCTGTTTGTTACCTCATCACGACTAAACTATTGAACTAATTTTAATAAAACTTGGTACAGAGATAGTCTGGAACCCGGAGAAGGACACAGGCTACTTTTATCCCAAAAAACGCGATAAACGACATCAATGCGGGTGCAGCCGCGGGTGACTTCTAGTATATGTACAGTAGGGGAATGATTAGGTTCATCAGTTTTCAAATTCATTCCGTTTCCACATCGCAGGCACATGTTACCTTTTCAAACTGTTGAACGGAACGGACCATTGCATGGAAAAATATGTTTAATTATTTGGTAGCAAAGATCAAAATTGCCTTTTGCCTCCATTTATGACGTAGTGTTGCCATGTCTTTGATTTGATTTAAGGAATTTTGTTGTAAAAACCATGACATCAATCAATTCGATGATTAAATAAATTGACAATACTAGTGTCTGTCGTCATGTCACCATTATAATTTAATATCCTATCATAAAATACTTCTATTTTCATTTCTATAATGTTGGCAATACGTAGTCGATAAAATAGTTCGTTTCTTGCACTGTGCAACCAATAATGAACCTTAAGATTAACATGCATAACATTTTCATTCCCCCACTGTACAATAACTCCGATTAATTAAAGAATAGTCTAGTAGTAGGTACTTCTAGACTATTCTTTAATTAATTGGAGTTACCTTGTATAACATTGCTTTGCTACAACAATTACAAACGATAAGATAGACATCAAAAGGAGAGCGATAACCCAATTGTTACCTTCATAAGTATACACCAATGATAGCCCTCTGGGAAATTTTCCCAGAATCAATTCCTGGTACGTTGCTAAGATAAGGAAGAAATATAGAATGATATTATTTTACGACGTTCGACATTTTGGGAATACCCACTGACGGTCATAGATCATCTATCAGGTAGACGGAATTATTAGCAATATTTTTCCTTCCATATTATTGTAATGTTTTTTCTATTTATCGTCGCTGCGCCTGCAAAATCCGCTGTTTTTTTTGAAAATCTGTCTTTGATGGTTTTATTTTGCTATCTTCTTAACCAAATAAATTATTATAAAATGAATTTTACAAGGTGCACGTGGCTCGAGAAATATTATAAAATAACATCAAAGACAGATTAAAAAAAAACACATAGTGGATTTTGCAGGCGCAGAGACGTTATGCTAAGAATCGTGTCCGTCGATGTAAACAAACGCCTTACTATCGCGTTACTTTTCTTTATTTTAAATACCTATTTCTAATCCTGCATGCATTTATTTCTGCTGTAAATATTTTTGCTGCTCGTTGGTCTAGTTGTGGTAAGCGCGACTGCTGATCTTGAAGTCCTGGGTTCGATCCCCAGGTCGGGCAGTGTTATTGGATTTTTCCGTGTGGAATTCCTCAGTAGCAGCCCGGAGTTTGGATTTGAGCCGAGTTGATGGCAATAGGCTCGCTACGGCGAAATGAGGGTATTACTATATGCCTCTGCCCATTCCTTCGGGGAATATAGGCGTGGTTTTATGTTATGTTCTCTTTCGTTCTTTTTTATACCCACGTGTATAATTCTAACGTGCATCCATATATTTCTACTGTAAATATTTTTGTGCGGGACTGCAATTATTGCACGTATACGTGTACGAGTGTAAGTATATAAGATTGAGTAGAGATTATATTTTGTTTTACATATTTATGTTATAATGTCTGTATGTTCCCCCGTAGGGGACGCCCTTAGAGGTGTTGCTGCTAAGTAGTCATGATGTTACTTATAGTAGTTAGCTAATCTTTAAGTTAAATATTGGTTGGAGACCCTTCAGGTCTCACCAATAACTGCCCGGTTACGTAGAAACGGTCCGCAAGACCATATACAAGCAGTAGAATAGGAAAAAAAAAGCCTGTATGTGCATGAAGAGTGTTAGGACACCAAGGGGACGAATGAAAGGAGAGTGCATGCAGCGGAGATGTGAATGTTGAGATGGATGTGTGGAGTGACATGAATGGATAAGATAAGGGATGAGTATGTCAGACTTCAGAGGAAGTTTGAAAGTAGCGCCAGTGATTGAAAAGTTGAGGAGTAATAGGTTAGCGTGGTATGGACATGTTATGCGGAGGGAAGAAAGACATGTTGCTAGAAGAGTGTTAAATATGCATGTGGATGGATATAAGTAGAGGTAGGCCAAAGAAGAGATGGATTGTGTAAATGATGATATGGGTAAGAAAGGAGTGAGTACTGAGATGACGACTGATAGAGGAGAATGGAAGAGAAATTCTATATAATGAAGTTTCAAACAAAATTGTTCGTTCGGCCCGATTTCTGAAACTAACGGAAGGATCAAGTCAGACTTTATTTGCTGCTATATATTTATACTATGTACTGACAGTTCTGCGTCCTCATCTTTGCCGTAAAGCAGTTACCACACAAATCACGTGCCTGTATCGGCAATGTATCAACCGGGTCGTATGTTGAACGACCTTCAGCTGATTTACGTCCCGGGGTAGTAACCCGGTTAATGGCGGCCTTAGTGCTCTATTGATATTTTTACGATGATCGGGAAGTGATGGGAGAATGTTGAAATTAATAGCTTGGTTTAAGATTGTTGTATGAGGTCGAGGCCTTAGGTAGTCGAAAGCGGCATTCACATCATAAGAAAATGATCTGGTTTTCTAGAAATTGTGTTTAAGAGCCCCCGCAGATTGCTGACTAAACTATCGCCCGATAGTTGGCCGATTACCTTTTTATAAGAGAAGCTGTTATAATGTGCGCATTTGCATACATCTTCATACTGATTAATAAACTGACTAAACTATCGGCCGATAGAAAGTCTATAGTATGCGTGGGCTCTAAACAGTTGTCACTGAATATTTGTATTTTACATTAACAACTCTCTTTTGTTTTCCGCAACCCAATGGCAGCATTTTTTGCGTATTAAAATCGACATCAGCTGGCGCCACTGCGAATTAAAACTTTGTTTTGTACAATCGGCAATAGGAGTCGCTGAATGAACACAATTCAATTAAAATATTAGGTAAAAAAAAGGTACCGCTTTCTGTATCAGGCCCTTGACCTAGCCCCCCAACTTGAGCCTTATTCCTTACAATTATTATTTTCGTTTTAGTTTTTTATTTTCTCCTAATTTCCTGTTAGAAAGTATTTTAGAAAACATTTTGTAGCCCCTACGTAGTAAAATCGGCCCAAACGTTCCCTGTGACATACCACTCGTCAAATAGGGCTGATTTCTAACAAGGTATTTATTGGACATCGAATCGAACATAAAATTTCCGGCTGTTTCACTTGGCTTATGAAAATTCGTCTACGGGTATGGTGCAAGGAACAAGCGACAGCGAGTACTCTCCACAAAACAGAATTAATTTCGTATTTAAAATCTGAATTAGAAACAATGATTGAGGATAGCGAAACATCATCTCCCTGCCCTTATCCCACAATAAGTGGGGTCGGCACAATACATATTCCTCTTTCATTCTCCTTTTTCAGCCGTTATCTCAGTACGCACTCCTTTCTTGCCCATATGATCCTTCACACAATCCATCCATCTTTTCTTTAATAATAATAAATGTTTTATTGACATAAATGGGTTACATCATAAATTAATCCGCTGGCCCCTAAACTAGTGTTAACTGTATCATAGGGACCAGTGACTTCGCACAATTTAGTTGTTATAACATTATGTCAAACAAACAAAAAAAAGAAACAAAAAAAAAACAAAAGAACGGATACTTTGGTTAGGTTTACATCAATTTAAAAATAGAATAAAAATGGAAATAAAAATAACAAACATTGTGGAGCGTGTGTCTATGTTGTGTGTAGATGGTATGGGGTGTGTGTGTGTGTGTGTGTGTGTGTGTGTGTGTGTGTGTGTGTGTGTGTGTGTGTGTGTGTGTGTGTGTGAGAGTGTGTGTGTGTGTGTGTGTGTGTGTGTGTGGTGTGTGTGTGTGTGGGTGGGTGGGTGGGTGGGTGTGTGTGTGTGTTTGTGTGTGTGTGTTGGGTGTGTATTGTAGTGTAGGTGGTAATGTGGTGATGGTGATGGTGGTGGTGGTGATGATGGCCTACCTCTACTTATATATCCACCCACATTCATATTTAACATTCTTCTAGTAACACGACTTTTTTCTCTTCACATAACATGTCCATACCACTCTAACCTATTACTCCTCAACTTTTCAGTCACTGGCGCTACTTTCAAGCTTCCTCTGACATACTCATTACTTATCTTATCCATTCCTGTCACTCCACATACCCATCTCAACACTTACATCTCCGCTATATGCACCTTTCATCCGTCGCCTTGGTGGCCCAATACTCAGATCCATGGAATACGACAAGTCTTATGATCGACTTATAAATTTACCCCTTAAGTTTAAGGGGCATTCGTGAATCACATGCTGTTCCTGAGACCTGTCGCCATTTCATCCATCCCACATTTTTTCTATTGTTTGAGTTCCGATCTATCTCACCATCGTTCTGGAGTAATGAACCGCGATACCAAAAGTCGGAGTAGATTGGTAGGAATACACCATCTAAGGCAATTTGAGAAAAAATTGGGGATAGCGATACTTTAAAATAAAATACCGGGGAAGTTCAACTAGTTTTGGACACCACTGTGGAACTCTACCTCTTCACCACTGCTTAACTCACCTTCTAATCGACAGCTACAAAAAAGTTCTAATTGGTACGTAGATTCTTTTCTGAAAAATGTAGGTACAATCAGAAGCAATAATATTTGGCTACCGATGGATTTAAAACTACATGGCTATACGACCCAAACCACAAGAATAATTATGTGGTTATTATGAATAGTACGACTATTCGGCTAAAGGCAAATATTTATCTCTTCTATCTGTAGTCAGATTGCTATCGTCGGAGATTTTAAGATTTTTTATATTATTGTTGCTGACTGTACAATAATTCTAATTTTGATTCATGAAGACGGCCAACGGGTGGGTGTAAAGATAATTATTATGTTTACAAATTAATTCAATTGTTAAACATAAACCTGTATTTTCCAATAATCACTGATCTCTTATTACTTCTGCCAAACCTTATCAAAGCCACCCCTCGTCAATTCAAGTAGAAAAAAATCAAAATACCAACTTCCATATCAGCTGGTTGCAATCGTTGCATTCAGCCCCTGAAATGCTTCGATAGGCAACATTTTATCAATAAAGAAACCCCAAGATTCAGGGGTGCGTTGTGTGAGATAGGACATGTGGTTTGGGGATTTTGTTATTTTTAGGAAATTTGTTTTTTTAGAGCATTGTGTCTGTACGAATACTTAAGTATGTACCTATAAGTGCTATTGAACTCGAACATGTAAAGAGCTTCAACGAACAAATTCTTGGTTTTATTTCTGTGTGTAGAACTTTTGGATAATATAATTAAAATTTCAGAAAATAGCATTTAGCTTCACTGTTGTAAAAATTGTGTCTGTAGTAATCAAAAGCTTATATTTCAAAGACAGCAGTGGTAGCTTAGTGGTGTGACCGTCGGATTGCCAAGTCATGATCTCGAGTTCGAACTCGAGGCACGCACCTCTGACTTTTCGGATTCATGTGCGTATTGTATAATTATCACTTGTTTAAAAACGGTGAAGGAAAACATCGTGAGAAAACTTCTGAGAGATGTTTCTCGACGGCATTTGAAGCCAAGTCAGAGGCCCATGGGTGGCATAAACTCTACCATCAGGTTTAGTCACTAATCACACGAAAGGACGAAGATTTAAAGACTGAGACCCGCTAGTACATCGACTTACTAAATAGATAGGTACTATTAGATTAGATACAGCTTAACGTAAGTAATTAAAGTATTATTCAGTCTTTATCAACTTCACACAATTGACAGATAAACAATGATGTTTGAATTATACTTAGCCATGATTGTAAGTAAGATGTTAATGAAAAACTACTAAGGGCCGATTTTTCAACCGTCAGGTAACTTTTATCTGAGGAATAAATACTTCGATCAATAAATGTATAAATATGATGGTTTGGCATATTTTCTATACAAAAGCTGTCAAAACGTCAAATATATTCCTCAGATAAAAGTTATGGGACGGTTGAAAAATCGGCCGTAAATAAGTAAAAACTTGAAAATGTAACTTTATGTTTTTCCAAAAAAAACAAAGGTAGGTAATTTCCATACCCAGCCTAGCGTTTTAATATATAACTTCTCGGAAATAAACTAACCAAATTCACCCACAAAAAAAAAACATCTACTGGGACTACATGGAATGTGCCATGATAATTTCCTTCGTGTTAATATCGGTTGAATTTCGAAGTACCTACCTCATAAGGAAAAACTTCAAAGGGAAACCTTCACGATGCCTGTTTCAAGGAAAACCGTATGCGATACAAAAACTTAATTTATTACACCCCGTGGGAAAATAAAAAAAATACGAGTAAATAATTGTGTGTGAGTATAAATACTAAGGAAGTAACCCGATATCTTACCTTTTTAATTAAGTTATTTTCGGTGGTTGGGTTCAATTTCTTTTTGTCACGCAACGCAAGGTCATTCCTTCATTCGATGACCACAGTGTAAAAAATATGGAACAGAAAAAATATTCTACTGATTTTTCAGAATTTTTTTGTTTAATACTTTTTCGGCTATGGTCAACTAAATATTTTTAATGTACATTGGACAATTTATTAGCGAGTCGCGTGTATGCGTGTCCTGTAGCAATTTTTGCCGTGAAAACATCTGTCATAGAGGCTTAACTGGTGACCATAGGGTCAGTAGGTCAACTGGCCCCTTTCAGAGGACATTTTCACGAAGTTTTGTGGCCAGCTAATTGCGTGGCGATGTGGATAAGTTCTTGTTTATTTCTCCTTACGGGTTAATAAAAAAGTCGTTTGCGGTAGTTTTCTAGGTTTTGTCGGCTTGTGTTTTGGTCGGTAAAGCTAGGTGGTGTAATTAGCGGGTTTCTGTTTGTAAAAGTGGCTTCTTGTTAATGGGGAGCGTTTAGTGTTTTTGGATTTTATGTTGTGTAAAATCACGTAACACATTTTATGGGTTAAATGGGGTATCTGTCTGAATTTTAGCTCTATGCGACAACAAACACTTACGGGGTGTTCTGCGTAAGCGAGGAACCGACGCGACAAACGCGATCAAGACAACGGTATTCCCTACTAGCGGCCTATGTAGCGAGACGCGACGTAACGCGTATTTGTTCCACAATGTGTCGCGTCGCACCGCGTCGCGTTTGTCGCTTACGTAGGACACCCCTTTAGATAACTTCGTCTCAAACTAATATTCAAAGTACTTTTTAAATATTACTTACAGTACCTAATAATAGGAAAATCGTGATGAAAAAAACACAATTATAATCTACTTACCCGTAACGAAATTTGCTATACGCCCGTTCTTTGTGGCTAGGTTAGGTCGCCCATGTTTAGCTCTTCTCCCTTCCCGCGCCAGACGCATCGAGCGCCGGAGGGCACGCGATGATCTCCGGCCAACCTGGTGTGTGGCCTGCGGGCGGTGGGTTAGGGGACTCACTGCCCGACCAGTAACAGGCCCGAGAAGGGGGATGGGTCAGGAGGACGTGGAGCAAGGCCTTACAGAGGAAAGGTCCACCAGGGGCTGGCGAACCGGGACCTGCCGGGGTTGCGGTGCATGCTTATGTGAATCCCGTGACCCCGGCCGATGGCCAGGAAGAGGAACACCGTAGGTTTTTAGCCGGTAAGAGTCCGGTAGACCCCCTCTCCTACCCCGGTCGAGGGACATCAATGAGGATTTGACAACGATAAAAAAAAAAACAAAAGGACGCCCATGTTTCAGCAATGGTCGTTTACGAGCAGATTATTATGATGACAATAATTCTTCAACCTAGTACAAGGCTCCAAAGCCTCCACTTTTCAGCAAACCAGACAATATCACTCAACATAAACCAATAAACAAACGAACTACATTTTCCACTTCCAAAAACTTGACCAACCGATTTCCAATCACAAATATTTATATTCTACCTACAAAACGTAATGTACCGTCAAAAAATAAACAACTTCAACTTCGGTTACTTTCGAGTATTTCCGGGTAATTCCGCCTGTCCCTTCCGCCTCGCTAGATTTTCCATATTGTAGTTGCGTACCCCAATTTGGAGAAATTTGTTTGCTTTGATGGTTGATTGGCTATGCAGACCTCTTTGGAATGTATTTATTGCTTATAAATGCTGGAAAAATACTTGGGAGGAACTGTGTTTGTGTGTATGGGTCTTGGCTTATGGACTGTTCAAAATTCAAAACTGGGAAGGCTTTGGTAATAATCTTTTTGATGAGAAACAATCTATACGGTCCGCCTGGCTAGCTACCACCTTCACATTAAAGACCGGCGCCAAGCAGTTTCCTACTGTGTTCGGCCGTGTGTATGTATAGCCAAAGTGGTATAGGGCCAGGGGTCGGCAACCTGCGGCTCGCGAGCCTTTCGCGGCTCTTTCGTTCCATACGCAAAAAATAATTATTTTAGTATCAAAACCCTTAAAATCGTGCAATCGATCCATAATTGAGTACTATAATATAGTATGATTGAAATATACTGACTATAAATAATAAAAAAACTAAAAAAATAGTTTATTTTCAGGCATCGAGGGCCCATAACGTGTTAGTATTACCAAAAACTTAAAACTATGTTAGTAGTAACACACAAGAGTACAAAAACCAAAACAAAAACACATCATCCAATTTGAGGTAGGCCCATATTACACTATCATAGAAATATGATCATAGACGTATGAGTCATTTTTATATGAAGAACCTATGACGGTATAATAACTACATATGATTCATATATCTATGATCATAGTTATGGGATCCTATTTGACAGCAAGCGTACAAATATGATCATATATCCGTCGACTCTCAAAAATGGCGTCAAAATTCGACTGGAATATCGAAATAACAAAAATATTAATGAATATTATTATTATTACATTTTATCTTCCAATCTAAGTTCTTCGAGTAAGGTGTTATGGACCCCTTTCTTTGATCGCCTTGCTACCCATGATCTAACTCAAATACTTACGTCTTTTATTTTTTGTTTTTTTAAACCGTTTTTATCTTCTTTTTTAATGCAATTAATAAAATTGCACCCATAGCAACGGAAAACACGGCTAAATCTTTATCCATCTTGATTAAATATGACGTTTATAAGGGTGCGCCCTTATCCGCGCCGAATCGTCCGATTCGGATAAGTGTGCGAGGTTTCATAGGATTTCATACAAGTAATTATAAAATTCGATTCTTTCGGCTCTTTCGCTTCCTTCGTCTCTGATAAGTGTGCGTTCACCTTTAAAATAAATCTTATGCCATTGGCTTACAATAAAATTTGAAAAAAAAAACTGAATCACAAAAAGCTATGTTTCCGCCCGGGATCGAACCGGGGGCCTTCTGCGTGTTAGGCAGATGTGATAACCGCTACACCACGGAAACTTGTTTTACTGCACTCTATTTTTCGATCGCTCACCAAGCGATACTAAACTATAAGTATCACACCTTTCACTCGCATACCGATCGTAGATTACTAACTGCTATTTTGCTAGTAGCATACAAAGTGGCAATCCTCTATTTAATATAACATTCGACAAATAATACTCATTTTAAGCAAGGAAATGTATAGAAATAAGCATGTTTGCTTCTATAATAAGGATTCAACAGAGTATTATGCTTTTATGAACATTGACGCTCAATCAAAATGAGCTGAAACTCTACTTGAAGAAATGGTTTAAAATAATTATATTCGTGCCTTGGCGCTTTTGTCTAATTTTATATGAAATGGAGTAGGTATAGTTGATTTAAAATATTATTGGATAAGTACCATATAACGGGGTGGATAGGGATGCAGGGATGAATCGGGACGCAGGGGTGAATCGAGACGAAACTTTATAATGGATTTTAACGTTGAATTTCAACGGAACGTTGTACATATAAACATATAATAACGTTGAAATAATATAGTTTGTTGCCAACAGGGACACTTAATCGTTAATTATAATACAGTAAACACATTATAGTCCTTTTTGGCAACAAACTATATTATTTCAATGTAAAAATCCCTTTTAAAGTTCGTCCCGATTCACCCCTGCATCCCTATTCACCCCATTTTACGGTACTGAACCTAGATAATGCGACGTGTTCATATTTTGGAACAACTTTTTTAAATTGCAATTTAATTTTATACAGCTAACTACCTGTTCTCCCGTGGCTGTGCCCGCGTAAATAATTTAACTAGAGAGCCATCTATCGGATCCCAGTATAACTATGAACCATGGTCTTGAAAAAAAAATGTGTAAATATGACCTCAATCAGTAAAGTCTTTCTCAAGTTATGGCGTGACCAAGGAAAACAGGGATTCAATAGATGGCCGAGTCCTATAATTCACGGAGCGTTATAGGTTAAAATTGAGACTCTTGTATCTTTGCCAATAATTAAGCAAATAGCTTTGCATAGTAAACCCTCCCATATGGAAGCAGCTATCACAGGTAAAAATAGCTTACGAATCTATTAAAATTCTATACTTAGTTCTGTAGTAAAAAACTTTTTTACAAAAAATTTAAACCGACTTCAAAAAAAAGAATAAAATAATTAGGTACCATATAAAATTAACAGTTTCAGAAGTCGGTGCTGATCCACGCTGAACCAAATTGAGGGCACCGACTTCTGAAACAGTTAATTTTATATCGTAATTAATTTATTCTTTTTTTTTTAAGTCGGTTTAAATTTTTTGTAAAAAAGTTTTTATTTTTTTCGTTTTAGTGGCCTTAATTAAAACTTGGTTGGACCTACTAAAGACGCTGCTCGTAACATAATCACATCATCACAATATGCGTACTGTTCGTCATTGAGGAGTTCCATTGTCTATATCCGAAGTTCTTCATCAGATCTTCACCAAATTTAAATGGGACCAACTTCGAAGTATACCCTATCCATTACAAAAATAATCATTAAAATCGGTTTACAATTGGCGAAAATATCGATGAACATACACAAAAAAAAAAACATACATACAGACGAACATAGCAACCTCCTCCTTCTTGGAAGTCGGTTAAAAAATGCTATCATTGGTAAGCAAAACGATCCGTTTTTGTTTATAGGAACCGGTGGTAAATAAATATAATTTATAATAACCCCGGTTAAACTATCGGTTGTATCATGATGTTATCATATTGTTATCTCACTTATTTATGAGAGCTTAAATAATAATATATCACCGCATTGGTAATTTTATCAGTAGGTAGGTACCTACCCTCCTACGTTTATGATAACAGAGAGATAACCATAATTTAGAATTTAGATAATATTATTTGGCTAATACATCTTTGTGACCAATTCTGATACCGAATATAAAGTATATTAGGTAGTCCAGTAACTGTATACGTTCTGCGTAGCTTCAGGCGCAGATCCAGCCCTCAAAAAAGGTTGTGGTCACAGCTACTCAAAAATCGGCCAAGTGCGAGTCGGAGTATGAACTCGCTCATGATCAATATAGTGCGTTCCTACAAAGATGTCTACAAAATATATAACGCCCTGACCACAATTTTGTACAGTGTATAGTTCCACGTGGGCAAAGCCGTGGGGCGAACACTAGTAAATTAATAAACCTGTAAAATTTTAGTTTGTTCGGTCATTAAAATTACAAAAGTAAATGTGTGTTTATTTGCACATCACAGTGTTACATTTAGACTCTAAACTACTATCGACTTCAATAGACCGTGAAAGTGTGACGTCACAAGCCTATTAGGGTTGTGGGCATGCCCATCGTGCCCACAACGGTGGATCCGCGCTTGCCTAGCTTTTTCCAAACTATATTGGGGTCAGCTTTCAGTCTAACCCAATGCGGCTGAATACCAGTATTTTACACGGGGCGACTGCCATCAGGCGTCCGCAACCCAGTTACTGGGCAATGCCGATATCCTAAGGTTAGACCCAGTGTCAGACTTTCGGGTTTCTAACTTCTCATAACGACTGTCATAGGTATTCGTATGACACCCTTGACCGACGATTTAACGTGCGAGGTACAAAGGGGTCTCGATGTGAAACGAACGGTGACCCATCCACGGATTGACTGCGGTAAGCGCAGCTTAACCTCTCAAATCGCATCATCCGTGCGATTGGTAATCAGTCAAGAGTATACGTTAAGTCCTGTAACTGTATACGTTAAGGGTTTATGAATTAATAAGAGAATTAAAATAAAAGAAATAAGTTCTTAAAATAGCAATAGACACACTCCTTATAAGAGTACAACATGGAGGCAAATCCTACTAACAAAATTGTTAAACATCGCAATAGAACCGACGACCACGGCTGTCGGCTAAAGTCAAAAAAGTACGCTAAGAACTGGAAACTCGTCACATCACGTTTGAAAGACAGGGTTGGCTAAAAGTCAAAACTGTACGCTAAGAACTGGAAACTCGTCACATCACATGTAAAAGACGGGGTTGGCTAAACTCAAAACCGTTCGCTAAGAACTGGAAACTCGTCACATCACGTCAGAAGTCTGGATTGGCTAAAGTCAAAACCGTACGCTAAGAATTGGAAACTCGTCAAATCACGTTTAGAAGTCAGGGTTGGTTAAATTCAAAACCGTACGCTAAGTACTGGAAACTCAGCACATCACGTTTAAAGGTAGTGTCGAGAATATCATCGCGACACCGTCGCCGCGTGCGCGGGGCCGGCGGTCACGTGGCTGCGGAGAGGCAAGCGTGGGACACGGCGGATGATCGGCGCGACGAACAAGCGACCGACCACTTCACTCGGGACCACCGCCGAATACATACGCGACAGTTCTGCCTATCTCCCTTCAATAAACCAGCATTTATGTTAAATACAGTCCACTTTCATTTACGACCATCAGTAACCCTAACAGGTAGTGTTGGCTAAAGTCAAAACCGTACGCTAGGAACTGGGAACTCGTCACATCACGTTTAGAAGGAACAGATCTTTCATATGCAACCTTTTCTTTCAACGAATTCAACTCTTGCCAGGAAAGGCCTAATGAAGACAAAGAGTTCCAATAGCACCAGTCTGACCACTCAGGGAAGCCCTAACTCACTAAAGTTAATATTTACGGATGCGTCTGAACCACTAGCAAGGAAAACAAAAGAATAGCGTGGAACCTTCTCGAAAGATTTATGGTAACCGTTAACTTAATGGTAGGTACAGGGAAAGACTTTTTGGATGTGCCTTGCGCCAGCTGAACATTTATATATAGTTGATACGGAATACATATTGCACTGTCTTGTCTTAGCGAAATACTTCATTTTGCCACGTTATAACGGTCATGTTACAGCTAGTTCACACAGAAACTGTTTACAGGACCCGTTTTGGTGGATCCGTTTTAATTTTAATGATGGCGCCTGTAGTTGTATAAGCGAGTTCACATACCCGACAGTATTCCGAATCCAGTAACAAATACTGGTCTGAAATTTTTATACACAAAAACTGGATGCCGGAACAGTATAAAAAACGGATCCGTACATGAAGATGTATGGGTGCCTTCTAGGGTTTCTTTTCGGGTTCCCGATCCCGATTGTGTTGTTGGAGCATAAATCTTCATGTAATCATTAAAAAAGAAACAGATTCCAAGAGGGTTCCTGATACAGTAGTTCTCAACAAAATGGCAATTTTTCAACGATTCTTATTCCGGCTATATCTCAAAAATTATTGATCAAATTCTCAGTCTCCTGCTGTCACTGTGAAAGCACATTGCACGAAATTAACGGCAACTTAAAATTGAGTACCATTTGAGTATTTGGCCATATGACTTTCATAGGCTTGATCTTAGTCCATTCTCTCCAGATAACCATCAAATACTAAAATAGTGCTTCTATCCTTTTATTTGCAGGTAAAGGTAGTTTTTACAGAGTTAAGCAAACAATGCTACGTAAAGTCCGCAACAGGTCGACATGGCAATCGGGTATGAGGTGTGTCGTGGACCCCGGTAACGCCCCGCACCCCGCACAGCGCCCGCGCCATCTTCGTCTTAGGCGCCCCGTACACAGTCAATCTCGGACGCGATCCACGATCAAATTCAATGATCGCGATCCATATTGATAATGTACGAATTAGATTGACGGATTGATGCATCTGATCACAAAAGAATCTGGATCGCGATCATTGATTTTGAGAGATTTTGAGATTGACTGTGCCTTAGTGTAGCACGAATCCACGACCGCGTTTATCGATTTCGATCTCGCTCACGTTGTGGCTTGTAGTTTGTAGTTTTATATTGAAAATGACTAGAAACTTGCCATGTCGACCTGCCGCGGACTGTACCTATGTAACCTCAGCATCGCAAAACGTTTGCAGTACTTTTGACTCCCACTGAAGTCGTCAACACAAAACCCACAGTGAAAAGAAAAGGGAAGACATAAACCGAGACTTAACCGTTATATTAAATGTAACCCTTTGAAACACGATAGGCTGGCTACACCAATAACTACGTTGAAACTCGACATAATTGGTTTAGTGTCGTGCTCTCTGACGAAAACGAAAGTAATGTTATTATAAGCGGGCTTTTAGCCAGCCCGGACCCCCGACGTAATTGTATTAAAACCGTTGCAAAACGCCCAGATAGATTTACCTACACTCAGACGCTTTTTAATATTTAAACAAAAATTTCAAAGGTCTCTGTTTATTCTTAAATGCTGCTTGTTCTTCAAAATCCAATATTCGGTTACGAAGTACTTGTTGGGATGAATTTTGAAAGCTTTGGGTTTTGAAATTAGAGTTTCTTAATTGGAGATGAAATCTTGATTATTAGACTATTCTTTTCAGGGACGGCGAACAAAGATGGCGTAACAGCTAGTTCACAAAGAAACTGTTTACAGGACCCGTTTTAGCGGTTCCGTTTTTATTTTGGTGATGGCGCCTGTAGTTGTATGAGCGAGTTCACATACACAACAGTATTCCGAATCCAGTAAAAAATACTGGATCCGTTATTTTTATCGTATCCTGCCTGCCAGATGTGTCGCAACTGCCATTTGTTTAAATGATCCGTCGGTACAGATGTGAACAAAAAATCCAGTACCGACGGATCCGTTAAAAGGGATCCGCTGTGTAAAAGCACGGTAAGGAGACGGTCTTTTTTGGGAATGATCAGTGTCAGTCTAAGCAATGATAGCCTAGCGGTTGATCGCTTGCCTTCCATACAGTCTGAGTTCGACCTCGTGTGTCAACTATTCGAAATTTTCCTTTTTTCCAGGGAAAAACGAAATTACTTCTTCTTTTCGTGTGGTTAGTGAATAACCTGGTGTCAGAGTTTACACCGCCTATGGACCTCTGACTTGGCTTCACAGGCCGTCGAAAAATATCTCTCAGGCATGCCGGTTTCCTCACGATGTTTCCTTCACCGTTTTTAAGTAAGTGATAATTGTACAATACGCACATAAATCCGAAAAGGAAGAGATGCGTGCCTTGGGTTCGAATTTGAGACTTTTTATCTTGGGGAAATCCTCTTGAATGTCGAACTCGAGACCATATAGTGTCTACTAGTACGTCTGTGTCGAGACCTATGATTTGACAGACCGATGGTCACATCACTAGGCTATCACTGCATATAATTACGAAATTACTGACGTGGCTAGACTTTAATTAATATCTCATCATTTGCGAGATTTTTAACTTTATTCGTTTGAAAACCCAGAAGCACACGAAACGAGCATCTTGTACAATTGTATGTACCGACACATTTCAATACCCGCCATGTTTGTAGTTCACACGAGTTAACGCTTCCCTGCCTCGTTTAATAGAAACTGGGTTCCACCCAAATCACAAAACAGATAGGTACAGAAGTCAATCACATGTATGTACTTCACTTTTCATACCTACGCTCGGCGGTCGCTCTATCTATACAAGGTTAGTCGGAAAGGGGGTTACTAAGCCGAAAGGGTGTTAAAGTACCCATAATAAGGCATAACTTTTGTTCTACCTCTTTCCCCAAAACTCGATAGTTTAAGAGAAATAGCTTTTCAAAGATTTCGTAAAAAATATGCTAAAATCTATCTGTCCATAGCTATGATCACCTGTTTTTACAATTTAGGTCATATTTGGGGTCATGTATTAGAAAATTAATTTTCTGAATTCATAACTAAAGCAGGTATGTTTTATTTTTCGAAAAAACTAAAATTAAAGTCTTTTTGCATGCAAATAAAAAATATCGGATTTTGAAATTTTAACACTTGCTTTAAAATAGTCATCAGTGATACTTTAAGTGGCCCGCGGCTTAGTACCCCCTTTCCGAATAACCTTGTATATCTATCTCTCTCAAGCGCATGGCACTCGCGCTCGCACTCACTCGCACTCTAGTCCCAAACAGTCCGAGATATCGTGTCCGTGAGCAGTGTCTATGTGTGCGTTGCTCGAGCGCACTTGTATGTAGATTGACTTCTGTACCTATCTGTTTTGTGCCCAAACGTTCGTCTGCTTTGATCTCTGTTTTATTTGTTTTACAAATAAACATAGATCATCATGTTTTTGTTGTCTTTCTGTTATGTGGTCTCTGGGTCAGCACGCCTCAAGTATACCAACTTGCTCAACTAAATACTCCAGGCTAGTGACATCTAGTAGCCTCACCTATGCAGGATGACTCCCTCTGCGATCGCCATGTTGTTTAGTCAGCCTCATTAGTTTAGTTTAGTTTACCTGGGCTGTATCCGCACTTAGCCTCTTGATTGGGCCATTGTGCGTGTTCCGTCTTACCTTCCTACTCCAACCAACCTAGGTCGTCCCAGAAGGTTAGCAGCCTTTTCAGGCTGCTACAGGCCTCCGGGAGCGATGCTGGTGATTGAAGAATCCGTGCCCGTTGTTCGGCCACGCTCCTGCATTCCATAAGCACGTGCAGCGGCGTTTCTTCTGTCTCCATGCATCCTCTGCACAGGGGACTATCTGTTACACCTATGGTGAATAGGTGCTTGTTTAGAGGGCAGTGTCCTGTTAAGATTCCAATAATCTTCCGGATGTCGCCCCTTTTAAATCTGATGAGGTTGCGGGACAATCTTTTTGATGCTACCGGAATCGCATTTTTAGTTTGCCTGCAGCCCTCGCTGTTTGTCCATTCTAATAAATGGGTTTCTTCTGTTTTTGTGCGCAGCCATGTTTTTATTTGGGCCTGGGGTATGGGCAGTAGCGGCTCCGGTCCGTACGCTATTGTTTTTGACCCCATTTTGGCCAGGTCGTCCGCTGCGTCGTTTCCGAGCGAGTTGCTGTGTCCTTTAATCCATTGCAGAGTCACTTTATTTGTACTTGCGATGGACTGGAGACTGTTGTGACATTCCAGTATAAGGACAGAAGTTATGGTATTGTTTTGTAGGGCCTGAAGTACGGATGCACTGTCTGAGATGATTTTAATTTTTTGGTCTCTGACGTCTCTGGCTGCAACCGCCTGTGCCGCTCTGGTGATGCCAATACATTCCGCTTGGAATATTGTGTTTACTCTGTCTAGGGTGGTTGATATTTTGATATTTAAGTCATTCGAGAAGACGCCTGCCCCGGTACCGTGTAAGGTTTTGGAGCCGTCTGTGTATATCCTAACTTCGCGACTGCCAGAGCTGTTTTTATTTCTGCGTTGAGTTGGATATTGTATCTTCGATCGAAGACGTGGTGACATGGTGTTCTGTCCATGGGCGCCTCAAGAAGAGGAAATTCTTTCAAGACCCCTTGCAGAACTTTGGAGTGAGCTGTTTCTATGTTTACTTTCCATAAGCCGTTAGCTCTAAGTCTTAGGGCGGCTGCCCTCGCTTCCTCTTGTATGACCAGATCTAATGGTCTCAGGTTGAGGAGGTACTCGATTGCGGCTGATGGGGTGGTTCTCATACATCCAGTAGCAGCTACACTCGCTAGGCGTTGTAGGCTCTGGAGTTTTGTTTTTATCGTGGTCAATTGTGTTCTGGGCCACCATACAATTGATCCGTAAGTCATAGAAGGTCTGATGACTGATGTGTATAGCCAAAGTGTTATTTTCGGATTGAGACCCCATTTTTTACCAACAAGTCTCTTACACTGATAAAAAGCTATGCAGGCCTTCTTTGTTTTTTCCTCTATATGATTTGCCCAGTTCAACTTGCTGTCAAGTATGACGCCCAGGTATTTCACTTGTGTTGATAGGGAGAGTTTGGTGTTAAATAATTTTGGTAGTTGGAGTTCTGGTAACTTCCTTTTGTTGGTGAAAAGGATAAGTTCTGTCTTCTTCGGGTTTACTGACAGTCGTTGCTCGTCACACCATTTTTCCACAATCTGAAGGGCCGACCGCATGACCTTACATAGGACGTTTTCGGCGTTTCCATTTATCAGTATTGCTAAGTCGTCTGCATAACCAATAGTAGTGTAACCTCTATCATTTAGCCTTCTTATGAGGCTGTCCACTACTATGTTCCATAGAAGTGGTGATAAGACTCCCCCCTGAGGGCACCCTCTAACCACCTTTGCCCTCGTGGTAGTATTCACCACTATTTGAACCGCCCTTTTACTAACCAATTCAGTGATCCAGCTACGAATAACTGGTTCCACTTTGAATTTTTGTAGGGCGTGGTTGATGCTGTTGTGCATAGTTTTATCAAAAGCCCCTTCTATGTCAATGAAGGCGGCAAGTGTTGAGGATTTGTTTGTGATAGCCATTTCTATTTTTTGCACCAACTTGTGTAGTGCCGACTCTGTTGATCTGCCTTTCCTATAAGCATGTTGTTGGGGATGTAGCGGATTGTTCTCTAAAACTCCGTCCCTTAGGTGTCTATCTACCAGTCTTTCCAACGTTTTCAGAAGGAATGATGTTAGACTGATGGGCCTGAAGGATTTAGCGTGTGTGTAGTCTTCTTTACCTGGTTTCGGTAAGAAAATTACTTTCGCCTCTCTCCATGCCTTGGGTATGTATTTAAAGGCTATGCAGGCCCTGTAGATCGGTAGTAGATACTTAGTAGCCAGACCGGGTTGCCATTGTAGTAGTGCTGGGAATATCCCATCCAGCCCTGCGGATTTAAATGGTTTGAAGCTTTTCAGGGCCCATTCTATTTTGTCCGCAGTTACTAAATTACTTGCAACTTCCCAGTCTAGGCTTGTTGGTGTGCAGTGGAGCTCGTCAAACCACTCGAGGTCTGATGTGATATGACACCCTGGAAAGTGTGTTTCCAGCAGTACTGCACTGGTTTC
Organism: Amphipyra berbera; assembly: GCA_910594945.2. NCBI lineage: Eukaryota > Metazoa > Arthropoda > Insecta > Lepidoptera > Noctuidae > Amphipyra > Amphipyra berbera. The sequence goes on along the minus strand of OU343122.1, from coordinate 5,932,017 downwards.
ATTATCTGTGTTAGTGTAAGTGCCGTCTTCCTTCTTAAGTGAGCCCAAGAGATTGAGGTCGCCTTTAGCCAGGATTTTCTTTATTCTTGCGGCTTGGTTGGTCGAGTTGATGTTACTACAGAAATTGCGCCAGGCCTCCGTTCTACGGAATCGGATCCGCTTCTTGTAGTATTTTTGTGCTGCTTTGTATTTATCCCAGTCCTCGATAGTTCTGGTGTTTTTCGCTCTATTAAAGAGTGTCCTGAGTCCCTTACGCAGTCGTTCCAGTTCTGACCCCCACCAGGAACTCTTTTCCGGACCTTTAGGTGTAACTGCAGGACATGCCAGTTCATAGCTCTCTAATAAAGTCGCGGTTAGGATCTGTATGGTTGATTCTATGGTGTCTGTACTAAGTGCTACGTCCGTTAGTCGTGTGTCACCTAGTGCTTTGGTTAGTAGCGTTATGTACCTTGTTATATCTGTCTTACGGGGGTTAGGATATGGAACTGGGTCGGTTAATTTATATTTTATTTGGAAACATACGCGACGGTGGTCTGCAAAGGATGGCTCATTTGACACGTGCCACCCGTCTATGAGGTTTGCCGCCGCGTGTGTTGCCAGAGTGATGTCTATGATAGTTTGGTACCTTGAGCTTACGAACGTCGGTTCCGTGCCTCTGTTCATTATGTTAAGGTCTGTTTGAAATAAGTATTCGGTAAGTAACTCACCCCTTTTGTTTGTATCCTTACTTCCCCACAGCGGATGATGTGCGTTGCAGTCTGCGGAGATGATCAAATCCCAGTTGTGCGTCTCGCAGTGTTGTACCAGCTCGGTTAGTTCCTTAGGAGGAATTTCGCCCTCATTTGGCATGTACACTGAAGCTAACACCAGGACAGTTTGTTTTTCTGTATAGATTTTCACTGCGGTGAGGTCTCTAGAACAGAATTGGTTAAGCAAAATGGTTGTTATGGTTTTGGGCATAAAAATGCACGTTCTCGGGTTATCACAAGTAGTATCTAAAAGTAATTTACCACCGATGTTGTTTAGACCGCAGATCCTTTTGTTTCTGATCCAGGGCTCTTGGATCAAAGCGACGGTCTTGTTGTCTACCTCCAGCACCCTGCGCAGAGTAGCCGCCGCTATTTGTTTGTGCTGGAGGTTTGTTTGGACGACTTTTAGTGCGCTAAGGGCTGCGTAGGACGTCATCTTCGTCGCTACTATTGCCCTCGAGCTGCACCGGCGAGTTCGTCTCCATCTCGCTCGGACCCTGTTGGGGAGCTGATGTGGACGGCTTTGGGGTTGAAGTCCCCTTAGCCGCAGACTTGCTCGTCTCTGCCGTCTTGGTTCCGGCCGTCTCTGCTTCCTCCGAGGAGAAGAAGCGGATGTAGCCACTGCCTGACATGTGGGCTACTCGGCGGTCTCTTTCCATAATGGTCGGCTTTTGGTCCTCAGGGATTCCAAGGATTAGGTGTACTACCTTATCCTTGGAACCTTCCTGAGATGACTTCTCATCCACCGTCATATCATAGCACTGCCAGGAGTCGGCTTTGTACCATGGGTTCTGGGCACAAAGGACTTTGTGTAGTGTGGCAGCGTCGGTGATACGGGTGTGGATGAGGAGCCCTGCCTTGAGCCTCTTCTTGATGTCTGACTGTCTGATGACAGTCAGAGTGGTTCCAGGTATTGGAGAGGTCATTGTTTTGACTGCTTTTTCCAGCCAGCTGAGAGCGTTCGCATCCTCACACCACATCGCTAGTACCCCGTCCATAAGGAAAGGGCGTCCGCGGAAAGATGGAGCCTGCGCGCTTGGAGATGATGGGGACAGGACCGCTTGAAGGATACTATCATCGATAGTCTCCTTAAGCTGGTCCGCCTGGGTCTGGGAGAGGTCCCTTGGCGGAGCGGTGATGATCGCTACCCTAAGGTGCGACAGACTTGCGTCTGCGTAGCTCACCGCCCGCTTTGGCTTCGCTTCGGTTTTCGCGCGTTTGGCCTCCCCTCTGGGAGACTGGGTTTCGTCCAGGCGAGCTCGCTTCGAAGAAGTTCCTTCGCCCGAACGATTCCCAGTTCCCTTTTGTTCCTTTTCAGGATTTGAGGGGGCCGTCGCAGCGATCCGCCGACCGCGATCACCTCTCGGTCTGCGTCTCCTTTTCGGCTGGCTGGTTGGTGGTAGTGGTGGTGGTAGTGACTCCGTTCCCCTCTGCGTCGTTTCCGACTTCGAGGAGGTGGACGGTACCGGTTCGCGCTGCGTTTCTGCTGCTGCGTCGCCTGTCACTTTTGGTGATGTGGTCGTTTTGGGCTGTAGGGTCTCCCTTCTCGCGCGCCTGTTGGGGCGACTGCGTTCTGTTTGACCTTTCAGCCCTTGCTTGTGTTTTGTTGCCGCTGTGTCCCTTTTGCAAGGGCGCTTATGAGCGGCAACTGTCCAGTTGGACACTATGGCGGTGTCCGTCGCCGAGGGTAGGGCCTCTACGAGGCCAGAAAGAGTCAGGCTTGAGCCTGGAAATTGTGGGTTTTTTAGGTAATCTGAAGTGCACATTTTGCCTCCCCCAGAATACGAGAGGCAGACTGAGCCCGAGGGCTCAGCGAGGGATTCTCCACCATCGGTGGTACCCTCCTGGGGTATAACTTCTGTTTGATGTGCCGACATTTTTATAAGGTTTGGGCAATTGGGAAGTCTTGGCGGGAGGCCAGATGACCGGACTTCGAACACACACTACCTGCCCTTGGTGAGTGTGGTACAACTTTTAGGGGGTATTTAGTACCCCAAGGCTATGTGGGCCTGGGTGTGGTGTTTGCGCCGCCACGGTTCGGCTCTACGGGATTGGGATGGGAAAATTGGGATGGAAGGGTTGGGATTTTTGTTTGCGACCAGAGGTTTCTGTTCTGCCAATTACAGAAGGTAATTGGCCAATAACGGGCGGCAACCTCGGGAAGGATAGTCCTCTAGTCTTGTTTGGGGGATCTCTACGACCTGCGCTACTCTCCAAACCATTCGCCAAAACCCTGCATCGGACAGATGCAGGGACTGGGGGGATCGTCAACCAACGTCGGTTGCGTTGCCTGACCATGCCCCCGCCCTAGTCAGCCTCATATCAAGGATAAGTTAAAAACAATCAACACATAACATAACATCACGCCTTGTAATCCCCGGAGGGTTCGGCAGAGATGTTTTAGTAACACCCTCGTTTCGCCAGTTATGTTTAAGTCTCATGTAATAGGGACCGAGCCTATTGACATTAACCGGTCACAAATCCGGGCTGCTACTGAGAAATTCTTAATGGGAAAATCCAATATCATTTTGTCCGATTAGGTGATCGAGCCCAGGACCCTATGCTCAGCAGTCGTGCTTGCGACCACTAGACCAACAAGGCAGTCAATAACAATCAAATCTAAGTTAAATCCTGTTTTTTTATAACGGAAGCATTATTCAATGGGGCTTAAGATACATTAGACTACGTTATTACCGTACATTGTAGTAATCCCATACATTTTACACATAAAGTCATACAACAATCAAATCTTAAGCTTTTTAAAATTAATTTCTGTATAAAGGGAAAGAAGAAAAGAAAGAAAATTATTTATTCTGGACTCACACAAGCAGTTACAGAAACAAAAACAATATTTTAAAAAAAAGAAAGGATAAAAATTTAGACTACCTGCACGAGGCCAAAAAGGGCTCTTATCTCAGTATAATGCTGCGACATTTAAAAAAAACCAAAATGCAACGCTGGTTTTCAGATAGGACCATGTATGACAGGAGCATCATCCAATGGGACTCTAGACATCCTAAGCTTTGTAATTACCTCATAATTTATGAATCTCATACATTTTTCATACATAAAGTCATACAACAATCAAATCTAAGTCAAATCCTGTCTGCATTATAACAGGAGCATCATTCAATGAGGCTCTAGACACCCTAGGCTACGTAATTAGCATCCTACCACGTCTGGGAGATATTTGAATAAGGGGCGGGCGTCATGAGTTAAGCTTGGTGTACACAGTTCTGGAACGATAATGATATTAATAATTTTGGTTTTATTTTAGTGAAGGCTTAATTGTTTATGTGGAATAATAATAATTCTTCTTCTTCTTTCTGCCCTTATGTGGGGTCACACAACATGTATTCCATAAATCCATGTTGTTATAGGCTTTGGCTTATTGTTTTATGACCGGCCGCCTGCCTGACATCAACCCTCCTTTGGAATACTCGTTGAGTGTTCGCGCGGGTGACCACTGACCCAATGTGCTTGCTGATATTATGCACTGCGCCCCAAAATGATATGCTTGTCAATCTTATTGCGACAACTAAGTACACTATGTTCTTCTTGGTGGAGTATACTTGAAGTTCCCCGACCCACTCATTCAGCTTTCCTAGGGACTTTGATTCTGACACATCGTAAACTAATATAGCACCGTAAGTGTCTCTGTAAAAACTTGAAACTTCTCTATACATATTATTATAATTATCCTGTACTGTCCCCTGCTATGCAAAGGCCTCTCTCCGTTCCTTCCACCTGTCGCGATTCTGTGCAGCTTCATGCCAATCGTCAAGAAATGCACCCAACTCGTCCCGCCATCTTCTCCGTGGTCTACCGCGACTCCGTCTCGCTGTCTCGAGGCTCCAGTCTTGTGCTATACGGGCTGACGGCTCATTCGGTATACGGCAGACATGTCCTGCCCAGTCCCACTTTAGCTGGGAGGCCTTCTGGGAGCTTGGGAGTCACATCTACAATTTGAGTTTTGGGGCGCAGTATTGTGTTTCGACCACTATCTGTTAATTTAACACCAAGTATACTGCGCTCCATATCCCTTGGAAATAAAATAAATACGCTTAGCAAATGGCGTAGTGCTGGCTTGTAGCTATGCGTTAAATTTTTTTTAGGTATGTGTTATTTGAATTTATGGATATTAGAAGTGTCTTATAGGCGCCTTGTTCGGGTACCTTTTTTTGCTACAGAAAATGTGACTCAGTTAAGAATATTATTTTCTTTTTCAATTATTCAATAGAGGAGACTGCTAAATGGTCACGTTTGCTAGAACATTGATAGTTTCTACGCATGAGAATGCTTGTACCTATCCTATTATTATGCATTAATCCTCTTAATAAATTAATAAGTGGGGCTCGTGGCTAATTAGTATCCGTGCGGATCATACAATTTGCGAGGTAAAGCTGCGCTTGCCGCGGTCGGTAATAATCGAGACCGCTCCGTGCCTCGGAGAGCACGTTAAACAGTCGGTCCTGGATGTCATACGAATACCTATGGCAGTCGTTACGGGCCGTCACAAGCTCGAAAGTCTGACAACCGGTCTAACCTTAGGGTATCGGCATTGCCCAGTAACTGGGTTGCGGAGGTCTGATGGCAGTCGCTCCATATAAAATACTGGTATTCAGTCGCAACTGGTTAGACTGGAAGCTGACCCCAACATAGTTGGGAAAAGGCTAGGCAGAACGTAATCCTCTTAATAAAGTACTATTTACGTATTGACTATAAAGTAATCCGTGCTACAATATCAACAAAAAATAACAAGGTACTATCTAAACTAATCCTAGTTCACACACACCTCATTCAAATCTGCACGTTATCATCATGTGCACTGTCCCTAATGCGGGGCGTGTAGGGCGCGCGTTAACGCTCCTCTGGACACGTTAATTGAAAACGGATTGGAGGTGACAGTGTAGAACGGGCTTTTTATACGATGTTATGTCACTTCTAGTGGTTTGCACTGATTTATGTAAGGGATGTGAAAAAAAATGCTGCAAGCTGGGTTGTAAATAAGTTTTAATTAAAAAAATATTTTATAAACAAAGATTTTTAATTTGAAGACACCTGAGAATAACTCGTTTAGCTGAGCAAGATAAACCCAAACTAGAAAGGATAACTGAGCACATAAGATCCAAATTAGCCGAACGCATAGACTACTATTATACAAGGTTAGTCGGAAAGCGGGTACTAAGCCGAAAGGGTGTTAAAGTATCCCATAATAAGGTATAACTTTTGTTCTATAACTTTCCCCAAAACTCGATAGTTTAAGAGAAATAGCTTTTCAAAGATTTCGTAAAAAATATGCTAAAATCTGTCCATAGTTATGATCAACTGTTTTTACAATTTAGGTCATATTTGGGGTCACGGATTAGAAAAGTAATTTTCGGAATTCATAACTAAAGCAGGTATGATATTATTTTGAAAAAACTAAAATAAAAATCTTTTTGCATGCAAATAAAAATTATCGAAGTTTATACCTTTTAATTGTCGTAAATGATGAAAACAATAGAGCCACAATGGCCTGAGCGTGCGTGTGCGTGGTGCCATCTATTGAAAAATTATAGAATCACTTTAAGGCCATTTTCATTAATTTTACGACAATAAATAAAAAGGTAAGGCCCTTCTGGTCCTCATGGCCTCAACTATACTTATAACGCTACCAAGTTCCTGTGATCAACTAACTCCATCATTAGTAAGCTGTGTGCTAAGTCACCTTTGCCGAACCCTTTAGGGAATAGAAGGAGTGATGTTAGGTTATGTCTATACTAATATTGAGAGGAAAGATTTGTATTTTTGGATTGTTGTATTTTTGGATTTTTGTATGTAACGAATAAACTTAAAAACTAATGGACCGGTTTCAAAAATTCTTTTGCCGTTAGAAAACTACATTATCACTGAGTAATATAGGCTACGGGCGGAGCCGTGAGGACACAGCTAGTGTGTTATAATTTTATTTTCTTTCAATAATATTCTTGATTTATAATAATCAATCTTTTAATATCCGTGCCTCGGAGAGCACGTTAAATAGTCGGTCCCGGGTGTCATACGAATACCTATGACAGTCGTTACGGGAAGTCAGAAGCCCGAAAGTCTGACGGCCGGTCTAACCTTAGGATATCGGCGTTTTCCCAGTAACTGGGTTGCGGAGGTCTGATGGCAGTCGCTCCGTGTAAAATACTGGTATTCAGCCGCATCTGGTTAGATTGGAAGCTGACCCCAATATAGTTGGGAAAAGGCTAGGCAGAACAGAACAATATTCTTGATTTTGCAGATGCCTCACCTATAACATTTTTTTCTTCAGTTATTTTCTCATCGTAACGGCCGATTGAAACAATAATGAACAATCACATTTCCATACAGCTACCTAAATCCCGTAATTGTATTTCGTCAATAGCGTTACCTAACATAATACCGTTGCGATACGTGTCGACGAAGTAATATTTTTCAGAAAATGTGTCGCTACACAAAATTCAATGTTCGGCGCCACGAGAGGCCTTTGCCTTTGGCGAGATCACACGTGTATGGTGCAAGATTATAGGAAATGGCTTAGAAGAATAGAGATTTTTAGAAATATTCTGTTCATGTAACATTACGTAACATCAGGCTTGTAATCCCCGAAGGATTCGTCAGAGGTGTTTTAGTACAACCCCGTTTCGCCAGTTATGTTTTTTCCCATGTAAGGGCAAGCCTATTGCCATTAACTCCGTGCTGCTACTGAGGAATTCCACACGGAAAAACCCAATAACACTTTGCCCGACCTGGGGATTGAACCCAGGACCTCACGATCAGCAGTCGCGCTTGCCACTACTAGACCAACAGAGAGAGGCATTTAAATATTCTGTTCAATAAATAATATTTCGACGACACGTTTCGCGCAGTGGCTGAGTGATTGGTTTTTGCGCTACGGGACGTGGGTTCGATTCCTGCACGGATCAAATATTTGTATGGCCTACTAATAGTTGTACCGGTTTTGGGCATTTGTGCATGTGAAGATTTGTGTCTGTAAACGTATCCACAATACAGGAGAAATCCTAGTGTGAGGCAATGATTTTATTTTTCTTAAAAGAAAGAAGAAAACCGGCCAAATACGAGTCGGACTCGCGCACGAAGGGTTCCGTACCATTATCTATAAAAATCACGTTTGTTGTATGGGAGCCCCCTTAAATATTTATTTTATTGTGTTTTTAGTATTTGTTGTTATAGCGGCAACAGAAATACATCATCTGTGAAAATTTTAACTGTCCAACTATCACGGTTCATGAGATACAGCCTGGTGACAGATGGACGGATGGATGGACAGCGGAGTCTTAGTAATAGGGTCCCGTTTTACCCTTTGGGTACGGAACCCTAAAAAAGCAACCTATAAAAAGGGTCATTTTCTGGAAGCTTTTCTCTAACATGTTGGAGGCTAACAGTAACATAACATATTGCCAATGTTAGACTAATAGCCAAATATTCAAAACGCTACTCCATTTTAAGTTGCCGCTAAATCTCGTGCTGTCACTGTCACTGAAAGGCGAAAAGACAGAGACAGCACGAAATTTACGGCAACTTAAAATTGAGTAGCGTTTGAGTATTTGGTCATTAAACAAATTCTAATCAGGCCCGAAGGCTAAAGTGGTATCTGATCGATTAATGTAAATTAATATGTCGATCTTCTTCTTCTTCCTACCCTTATCCCACACTAGGTGGGGTCGGCACAACATGTATTTCATAAATCCATGTTGTTAGAGGTTTTGGCTTATTGTTTTATGACCGGCCGCCTGCCTGACATCAACCCTCCTTAGGAATACTCGGTGCACCGTCGCACGTGTGCTTGCTAATATTATGCACTGGGTCCCAAAATGATATGGTTGTCAATCTTATTGCCGACAACTAAGCAGACTATGTTCTTCTTGGTGGAGTATACTTTAAGTTCCTCAACCCACTCAATCAGATAATAATAATGTGTCAATACCTAGGACCAATAGATACTGAAACCCTGATCTATTATTCCAGACTAACAGCTACTACCACGTTCCTGGTATACACGACGACATATTAAGCTATGTATGTCCAGTTTACGCTGACCTAACAATGTACGGAGTTTGCGTACAACGAGAGGTCAGTTTATACCGGATATGTATAGTTTGATTTCTCGTCATGTGGAACAAAAATACCTCTTTAATAACATCACGCCTGTATTAGTCAGAGATGTATAGTAACACCTTCATTTCGCCGTTATGTTTAAGTCCCATGTAATAGGGGGCGAGCTTATTGCCATCAACCAGGCATAAATTTAAATTTGGAAAAACCCAATGTTTTTATTGAGGTTACCTCTTTTTAACCGACTTCCAAAAAAAGGAAGAGGTTCTCAATTCGTCTGTGTTTTTTTTTTAAATGTTTGTTACCGCAGTACACCCTCATTTATGAACCGATTTGAAAAAATCTTCTTTTGTTTGAAAGAGTATTCTTTCGAAATGGTCCCATTTAAATTTGGTGAAGATCTGATAAAGAACTTCGGAGATAAACAATGGAACTCCTCAATGACGAACAGTACGCATAATGTGATGGTGTGATTATGTGCACGAGCAGCGTCTTTAGCAGGTCCAACCATGTTTTAATTAAGGCCACTAAAATGAATGAAATAAAAAACATTTTAACAAAAATAAAACCGACTTCAACAAAACGAAAAAGTAATAAAATAATTACCATATTATAAAAGTGACAGATTCAGAAGTCGGTGCCTTTAATTTGGTTCAGCGTGGATTAGCACCGGCTTCTGAATCTGTCACTTTTATAATATGGTAATTATTTTATTACTTTTTCGTTTTGTTGAAGTCGGTTTTATTTTTGTTATTGGATAATAAATCTCCCTTCGCCGTACCTATTGTGTATTTATCAACCACCCACATTCCACAATCACGCTTCTATAACTTAAACCAGTTCTTAAGGGTCTCTGAATCGCTATCCATTCTGTTCAGGTCTATTCGCGCGGCAAAATGAGATATCAGTGGATATTGAATGACGCGAGCGTAACTGTGAACGCGGTTTTAGATATATTCCTTCATTTTTCCTCGTTTTTTTTTCTCTCACAAAAGGGTATTTTCTGTATTGGAGCTAAGGTTGCAATACAGGCATAAATTGTATTGTCCAATGGATTAGGTGTCGTCAACAGTTTGTTTGGAAACGCAATGACCGTTTCGGCGTGGTCCTTATCTGGAATTTGGCGCTGGATATTTTTTGTTGTTCGGGCGTGATTGTTGAAGGAATAGGGTGTTATTGATCCAATATAGAAAAGCTGTGACTTTGTTGATGAACAAATATAAAGTCGTAGAAATAGAAATACTTCACGTTAACCTTGGATATAATAAAAGGGACTGTCATTTTTGTGAAATCTCCAAACTCCTTTAAGTACCTACCTATCAACAAATAGAGCTGTGTACCTAATGTTTGAAAAAATATTGGAATAGAAATCGCGGAGATGTAGCTCAGAGAGTGTTATTGTATTTTTCCATTAGGTATTTCTCAGTAGCAGCCCGGAGACTGTATTTGTGCCCGTTTAATGGCAATAGGATCGCCCCCAATTACTTTGTGTTTATTTTTAATATTGTATCACATGACACAGCTCTTTTTAGCGCATCTACCATGTTTTCTCTGCATCACCCTAAGGTCGACTGGTAGAAAATGCCTAAGGCATTAAGTCCGCCTCTGTATAATTTTTTATACAGAGGCGGACAGTCTTTAAAGTATAAATAAATAAATTACATGAGACTTAAACATAACCGGCGAAACGAGGGTGTACTAAAAACACCTCTGCCGAACCCTTCGGGGAATGCAAGGCGCGATGTTATGTAATGTTATGTATGTAGTTGTAAACACGCGTTAGCAAAACACGCGCTTAACATCTGAACAAACCCTAACACCCATATTCTAAGACGTTCCTCCAAAACTTACTCGACTCATACTCGACTCAGGACAGCCTCGAAAACACCTTCAAAATTGACTTCTTAGTCGCAATTTCGAGTGAACTTTGAGGTTCCTCGACGGAGTCATTACGTCATAATTTGAATTATCTGCATCGCGAAAATAACGCAATATTACTTGTAAGGATTATCGTAAGCATATTCGATAAAGTCTTCAAATTCATTTTTGTGACATACGAACTTTGACACTTCCTTCCTTAAGGTAGGTTCCGAGGTACCTTGAGTTTGACAGATGATTCCTTACCTCGACTGAGGAAAAATCTCGAGTTGAGGACGATTATGTCAACTATAGGCTGAGTCGAGGTGGATTCGAGTAAGTTTTGGAGGAACGTCTTAGAATATGGGTGTATGTGTTTTTAGAATCCTTAAAGCAAATTGCTTTCGCCATCAATCCCAAGAATCAAGGCACTCAAATCTAAACTTAAATTAGGTATCTAAAGTGGGTAAGCTTAAACAATCCAATCTACTAACACTAAATAAGTTCTGTAGGAACACTTGTTTACACCCCAAAGTTTCCAGTCAGGAGCTGTCATAAACAGGCAGCATTGACGAGGGTGCTTGCTGGTACGATTATTTAGTTGACCTCTGCCTCATCCGCTAATTCTGGTACCGGAGTAGGTACAGCTTTGTGTAATCGATTCTTGAGTCTGACAGTTGAGAGGGTAAAGTTGGGAGACTTCAATGGGTAAGAATATTATGTTTATGAAGGCAGGTTTCGAACTATCAGGAATCTATCGTACCGCTTGTGGCGGCGTCTATCACGCCACATTAGAATGAAGCAGCACGACGATTGTCTAACAGACTACAGCGACAATAATGACAGCTGTCAAATGAAACGTCACACATCCTGCATCGCGATATCAAGATTTGACACGCAGATAGTATATATACAACTTCCCAACATCTACCGTTGGGCAGTAGCCCGCCAGGCATAAGACTCGCCTGGTTGTAGGATCTTCCCTTTTCGTTGGAGGAACACCATACCTCGTTCCTTCACAACCCCTCGTTAAGGAGTGGAATGCCTTGCTTTGTCTGTTTCCTAATAAGTACAATCTGGTGGTCTTCAAGTCTCGAGTGAACAGGTTTTTGTTGGGCAAGCGTGTACCATCGTAGACCGCACCATCGCTTAAGATCAGGTGAGGTTGCGGTCAAACGCAAGCCCATTAAATATCTAATAAATGTTATGTAATGTTTACAGAACTGTTGCGACGGCAATTGTCGCGGCACTTTTTTTGGGGTCATGGCAATATCTGCGACATGCCAGAACACTGTTGCGATACCGTGTGCCTCGACATAATGTGCCCGGTGCGTACGTGGCATAAAATATCTGAAGAGGTAGGTAATATTTGTTGTTTTTGCAGACAGGAGGGCGTTGCTGTTATTCTTGAAAAGTTGCGTTTTATGATACCCACGGTTGAAGGGTTGGTCTATTCATTGCGAGGAAACATATGAAGCAAAATAAAATGGAACAGTTGGAAGGGGTCGTCCTCGGCAAACGTACCACGAACAAATCGCGGGCGTTCTCAAAACGAACATGCATGAAAAGGTTAATGAATGTAGATGAATCGAAAAGGGTGTGTCAGGATCGTAACAAGTGGAAATCTATAGTCCCTGCCTACCCCAATGGGAAACAGGCGATAATGTATGTATGTAAAATGACAAAAAAGAAAATTATTTTTAAATAATTTGGTAGGTGTATCTGCAAAATGCTGCTGTGCAAAATTTCAACCAATTCGGATAACAGGAATGTTATCGGTAATTGGTAATACTGGACAATGTTGACATAGGAGGGTAACCGTCAAGATTAATCAACGTACCCGAAGTTATAAAAACAGTGGTCATTCCACGACGCAAAGGATTCCATGTCGAACAGCCGAAGAAGTCTGACCTTTTATTTCTGATTAGCTTGTCCTTATTTTCTGATCTTGTATAAATTATTATGTTGTGATATATTGTGAACTAGCTTCTGTGACTAAATCACTAACCCAATTAAAAGTACTCTCAGTGGTGGAGAGTCTATGTTGGCTTCATTTACTTTATTTACCATGCTCTCAATCCTGACATACCAACATTAATATCTGTAATCTGTAATGATAGATTCACCCTTACACGATTCTGTTGTATGTCGTTTATAAAATTGACTTGCAAGATAAAATAAAAAAAATACAAAATATACTGAATTCTTCAGAATATCATTTTCTCTACCTGATATTGCCTCGGCGGCGTCCAGCTCCGGTGTCAGGCTGCCACGTGACATCGCGTCGGAAAATAAAATGCTCTTACAGATTTATAGAGGAAAATAATACAACATTATTTATTTTTAAAGTAAAATGTAGTATGCTATAAACATTCATTTTGGCTTTGTCAAGGCAATTGTAAGAACTACTAATCAAGAATTATGTTTTTTTTTCAGTCCATTGCAGTCCTCGGCAGGATATAGTTAAGCTCCAAAAAGGGGTAACGACCAATGCTTAGGTAAGTTTATAAAAGAAGAGTCAGTTTACCGATAATCTCGCTACCTCTCCACTGCAAAATTGGGGAGAAGACAATATTTTTTAAATTCAATATCTTGAAACTTTTACTAAAAACATAGGCAATGATGAAAAAACTAATGCAATATATAATAAAATGCCCAAGTTAATATAAGTGATTTAAAATTGTTAATAGACAGAGACCGCACTATTGAACGATGACGTCATTGTTCAAAAACTTCATAGTAACTTGACATTACTCCGTACAATGTCCATTTCGTGCGACAAGGACACAAAATGCGCTATTCAAAAACTTGGAAAACGCGTATCTCCTCCATTTTTAGATTAATTTTATTTATTTTTCAACGATAGTTTTCTTTCTATATCATCTTTGATACAATAAAAAATCAATTAAATTCTTCCTAACATTGTAAAGTAGTAAACTACTGAATTAGCTGGTCATAGTTATATTTTGATGAATCTGGATGCTGTGAAGTCTGTATTTTTTAAAATTCAGGTTCTCAATGCTTATCAAACCTAACCATACATTGATTCAAGTACACAAGATGTAAATGAAAAACTGAAAACCCCTTAAGGGCTCTTTGTACACATCGTAATGAACAACTTTTAATATGGGACCAAGGCTGAAATCGCGAATAAAAATCTGCTGCTCCTTACATTTATGTTCGCATAACTCGACAAAATGTAGGGAACAGCTGATATTTTTTTGTGATTTTTTGATAATATAAGTTGTTCATAATGATGAGTACAATGAGCCTTCATAATGAGCGTTCATAATGATGAGTACTTTTGTTTTGTTTGTTTTCGTTTTCAGTTTTTGCATTTACACCTTGTATAATATTTTTTTTTAAATGTAGTGTAGATACATTACATTACTTAGATGTAGTGTAGGAGCTGCCGGGGTTGCGGTGCATGCTTTTGGAAATCCCGCGACGCCGGCCGAACAGTCAGGTGGAGGAACACCGTTGGTCTAAAGCCGGCAAGTCTCCGGCAGACCCCCTCGCCTTCCCCGGGCGAGGGACAACCATGAGGATTTTCCAACGATAAAAACAAAGATGTAGTGCAGGAGAGGTGAACATATATTATTTTTATTTCTCAACTTCCATAGGTACTACCTAAGGAGTAGTTATTTAAAATGCTTACGGGATATAAACAGTTTTACCCACGCGCATATTACAGGAAGGCCCGACTAGTTTAGATTTTGTAAAAACATAACCCTTCCTTGGCAGTCGGGTAAAAACATAACTTATAAGCTTTCAATAACTTTGAAGCCAGATATTGTGTGTCCAGGTGTCTAGATATTGGCGTGGACAGGTCAGGTGTCACGGGCTTCTGATATTGAAACTCGGTTATTGAATCAAATGAAATCCTTGCTTTGTTTTGAGTATACAATATTGATGTCTTATAAGTGTAAAAGACAAACAACAGAATCTTGTAGGGGTGAATCTATCATTACAGTTATAGCTAATATCTGTCTGTCAGGATTGCGAGATTTGCGAGCATGGTAAATAAAGTAAAGGAAACCAATATAGACTCTCCACCACTGAGAGTACTTATATTTTGGTTAATGGTTAGTTACAGAAGCTAGTTCACAATATATTATCATAATCTATTTCTATACTGATATTATAAAGAGGAAGGATTTTTATTTTTATATTTTTGTATGCAACTTATAAACTTAAAAACTATGTGACCGATTTCAAAAATTCTTTTGTCGTTAGAAAGCTACATTATCACTGAGTAACATAGGCTACGGGCGGAGCCGTGAGGACACAGTTAGTAATGAATAATTTACACAATAAGGACAAGCTAATTATATATAAAAGGTCAGACTCCTTCGGCTGTTCGTCATAGAATCCTCTGCTCCGTCGAATGACCACCGTCGGGTAAGTTGATTCATCTTGATGACTACCCTCCTTTATCAACATTGTCCAGTGTTACCAGCTACGGACAACATAAGTATTTTTGTTTGGTTACATGGTATTTAGTCCGATTTCCGCTTTTTTGTAGTGCTTTTGCGAATCCCGCGACCTCGGCCGAACGAGCAAGAGAAAGAACACCGTTGGTTTTTAGCCGGTAAGAGTCCGGCAGAACCCTCGCCTTCCCCGGGCGAGGGACATCCATGAAGATTTTCCGACGATAAAAAAAATAAAAAAGTTCTACCACAAATGCTGCCGACTTACTAACGTAAACACAACGCTAATGTAAGTAAATTTGTAATCGGAAATACTCGTTTCGCACATACTATTTAATTAAATTAAAAACTTCATGTCGCGAAAAAAATAAACCAAAATGTTATAGGACAGTTGTATTTTCGATTCAAAATTTGCGATACATTAGTGATACGTTTACGATACTATTCGTCAGACGTTCCCGCTAGCGTAATTAGTCACAAGCCCTTTATTTGAGTCATTATTTAATGAATTTAAAGTCTCGAAAACAAAGAATTAAGAATATGCAAGTAGCTAGGTACTCTCTAGTTAACGGTAAATATTTTTAACAAAACGATATCGTTTACTTTACACATCGAAAGGAAAGCATAAATAAAACCAATAGAACGTTTTCGAACTAAAAACCGCGATTTGGAAAGAGCAGGAAGTTGAAACCGGATGTAGCAGTCTGCTGCAGGGGCGCTGCAACCGTCGCGCCAAATATTCACAGCTTCCGGTGCAGTACAGGTAATAAGCAGTAGTTCAAAGTCCATAAAATAAAATAATACATTAAAAAAAAACTTTTAACTTTAACGGTTTTATCTTGCAGTATCGGGAGCATCAGAATTTTAGGAATGAAGGTTAAAGTTATTACAATGTTATATTATCAAGGGAATTGAATTTGTGTGCAGTATTAGGAGAAAGTGGGTGAAAAATCTGTCACAAGATTTTGAATCAAACAAATATACGAAGTGAAGCTAATTAAAACTGTTTAGAAAGCGTCACGTCTGGGTCAATTATCTGGAAGCTAAACTTGAGACAGAATGAATGCAAAAGACGCAAAATTGTATGATAATAGTCAGCATATCCCACCGGCCCCCTTCTACTATCGGACATCTAGACGCACTGCAAGTTACCATCCTTACTTAGTTGCCATTCCACCAATTCGCACTAAGCGCTTCCAAACATCCTTCATAATGTGCACTACAAAAGAGTGGAACTCACTACCTGCGTCTGTGTTTCCGAACGCATTCAACCTGAATCTCTTCAAAGTTAGAGTTAACAGGCTTCTTCTGGGTAAGCTCACTCCATCGTAGACTTTGTTTCTGTCTCCTCTGACCTAGACTAGAATCCAGAGCAAACCTATTTCAAATAATAAAAAAAATATATAATATATAAGCATAGTATAATCAGCCCATTACTGTCCCACTGCTGGGCACGGACCTCTTTTCAGAATCAGAAGGGTTTTAGGTCTTAGTCCACCAAGTTAGCCTGGTGCGGGTTGGCGGACACACACACGTCATCGAGAACTTTTTCTTTCTTAGTCATCTCTGGTATGCAGAGGATATTGTCATAATCATGACCCCGTAAAGCCACGCGATTCTGAAATATTGATACGTGTTGCAGTAAACACTACTGACAGATCTTGATGAGAAAAGCTCTAAAACATTGTTTCTGGAAACGTGGTGTTTCAGAAACTACTAGCAATTTATATCAGAAACATTGTGTACGAGTAAATACGTGGCTTTAACGTCCACATCTGAATATTTGTGTAACGACCGCGCAGATCAAACGACTTGCGAGGTTAAGCAACGCTTGCAGCGGTCAGTCCGTGGATGGGTGACCATTCGTTACACATCGAGACCCCTCCGTGCCTCGTAGAGCACGTTCAACCGTCGGGTCCTGGAGTACTTATGACAGTCGTTACGGGTAGACAGAAGCCCGAAAGTCTGAGAACTGGTCTAACTTTAGGATATTGGGATTGCCCAGTAACTGGGTTGCAGAGGTCTGATGGCAGTCGCTTCGTGTAAAATACTGGTATTCAGCCGCGTCTGGTTAGACTGGAAGCGGACCCCAACACAATTGAGAACATACTACCTACTCAGAACGAACAACCACACTTGGCTGAAGCTAAAATATTAGTAGTTATGTTGTCGGTAGCTGGTAACATTGGACAATATTGATAAAGGAGGGTAGTCGTCAAGACGAATCAACGTACCCGACGTTATAAAAAACAGCGGTCATTCGACGGAGCAGAAGATTCTATGTCGAACAGTCGAAGAAGTCTGACCTTTTATATCTGATTAGCTTGTCCTTATTTTCTGACCTTGTGTAAATTATTGTATTGTGAACTAGCTTCTGTTACTAACCTCTAACCAAAATATAAGTACTCTCAGTGGTGGAGAGTCTATGTTGGTTTTATTTACCATGCTCGCAATCCTGACAGACCAATCTATACTAATATTATAAAGCTGAAGAGTTTGTTTGGTTGAACGTGCTAATCTCAGGAACTGCTGTTTGGAATTGAAAAATTATTTTTGTGTTAGATAGTCCATTTATCGAGGTAGGTTATAGGCTATCGGCTATCTAATATCACGCTACGACCAATAGGAGCGGAGCATAAATGAAAAATGTTGCAAAAGCGGGAAAAATGTCCACCCGTGCGAAGCCGGGACGGGCCGCTAGTATTAGCTATAACTGTAATGATAGATTCACCCCTACACGATTCTGTATTTGTCGTTTACAGTTGACCTACTGTCGTTTACTTTTATAGCATGTTTCTGTTCGCTACGTGCGAATGAGACGCTTAAAGGAAATGAATACGTCTGCCGATTGAAAGATTCTATTGAACTTTCAACAAAAATCTCTAAAGGGATTTTTTCAAGTTCTCTTATATGAATCATTGTTTTTCAAGTATCAAGAAAGTGTAAGCTTAACTTCTGAAGGGTATAAAAAAATGATGTTGTGAAAATAGTGAAAATTACAACAAATAAGTAAAAAACATTTTGATCGTGAGGTGCTGGGTTCGACCCCCAGGTCGGGCAAAGTGTTATTGGGTTTTTCCGTTAGGAATTTCTCAGTAGCAGCCCGGAGTCTGGATTTTTGCCCGGTTAATGGCAATAGGCTCGCCCCCTATTACATGGGACTTAAACATAACTGGCGAAACGAGAGTGTACCAAAAACACCTCTGCCGAACCCTTCGGGGAATACAGGCGTGATGTTATGTTATGTAGAAAGTGTAAGTTTAACTTCTAAAATGTGTAAAATTAAATTTTGATACTGTGAAAATAGTGATAATTACATAAAACAAATAAGTACCTAAAAGATTAAACGTAAGTACCTAACATTTGACTAAAATAGCATAATATAACATCTAGTCGGTATTCCCCGAGAATTGGGCAGAGGTGTATAGTATCACCCTCATTTCACCGTTATGTTTTAGGGGGCGAGCCTATTGCCATCAACCATGCGCAAATCCAAACTCCGGGCTTCCACTGAGGAATTCCACGCGGAAAAATCCAATAACACTTTGCCCGACATGGGGTTCGAACCCAGGACCTCACGGCAGCAGTCGCGCTTGCCACCACTAGACCAACGAGGCAGTTCAACATTTTTGACTACTCTTAATAAAAAGAAAATTTCAAAACACTTATTTCTTACAAAAAGAAATGATGTGATGTTAATTTACTTAAAACACTTCTTCCTGTAGTAAGTTTTGAATTTTTCATTGCCTAGTTTTGTAATTCACTCAAAACGGACTTTATAAGATTTTTTACCCGACCTGGGAATCGAACCCAGGTCATCACGATCAACAGTCGCGCTTGCCACCATTAGACCAACGAGCTAGTTAGTAAGTGTTATTGGGTCTTTTCCAATGGAATACCTCAGTAGCCCGGAGTTTGGATTTGTGCCCGGTTGATGGTAATAGGCAAGCCAATATTACATGGGACTTAAAGATAACGGAGAAATGAGGGTGTTACTATATACTTCTGCCCAATCCTTACACACAAAGGGAATACAGGCGTGATGTTATGTTTCTTGCTAAATTGGGTCTTAGGGGCCATTCAAGTATTACGTAAGCATGAAAGGGGGGTGAGGGGGTCTTTGCTTAGCTTACTTTTGATGACATGGGGGACGGGGGTGTCTAGATGATGAATCAATCAATCAATCAATCATAATATTTATTGTGGATCACAGGTACATTACAAAATACAGATCTTTCATGGAATTGAGTTCAGCTATGTCCCGCCCTGTAGGCATACAATATTACATACAAAATATAAAATATAGGTTTAAGTACATTTTCAATAAGTCATTGTATCGTAAGTCATAAGGTAATTGTCAATTTAGAATACATCAGTAATTTTTATTTATTTACTTATTCTTCTAGACATAAAAATTGCTGGTCATGAATAACAATAAAGTAACATGACCAGTTTAAAAAAAAAATACTAATGTTTACGTAAGCATAGGAGAGGGGGTAAAAGCTTTGCTTACTTTTGCTGTCAAGGGGGAGGGGTGGGTCAAAAATTACTAAAATTCTGCTTACGTAATACTTGAATGGCCCCTTATTCGTCTATTGTTAGGTATATTAAATAGAGTATTGCCACGTTGTAATTCATTAATACATTTAATGCTACTAGTAAAACAGTAGTTTAATAACTAGGTACAATCGGTATGTGAGTGAAAGGTGTGATACCTATAGTTTAATATCGCTTGGTGTGCGATCGAAAAATAGAGCGCAATGAAACAAGTTTCCGTGGTGTAGCGGTTATCACATCTGCCTAACACGCAGAAGGCCCCCGGTTCGATCCCGGGCGGAAACATAGCTTTTTGTGATTCCGTGTGGAATACCTCAGTAGCCCGGAGTTTGAATTTGTTGCCTGGTTGATAGCAATAAGGGAGCGTACCCATACTACGTGACCCATTTTTTTTACAATTTTTGACCCCCCCCCCTCTGTGACCACCCGTAGTATATGCCAATACCCCCCCTCCCCTTCTAGTTTTCACGTAGTAATATACATATAAATATGGTTTTAAATCATTTTTTGCAAACAGAAGGTTAAAAAAAATATTGCCTCATATGTGCGACAGTGTTGCCACCTGTGAGCCGCCATATTTGAATATAGCTCGAAAAAACTCGAGATTTCCCTAGAGGATATTGACTACGTGACGAAAACCTAAGACCCCCCTGCCCCCGTGACCAAGCGTGGTATTTTGAAGACCCCCCTCCCCCCTGAACGGGTCACGTGGTATGGGTACGTTCCCTAAGCTCGCCACTATTACATGGAACTCATTACGGCGAAATGAGGGTGTTACTATACAAGTATACACCTCTGCCCAACCCTTCGGGAAATACAGGCGTTATGTTATAAAAACAATCAACTGGTTTTTTAGTAAAAAAAATATTTTTTTATTTCATACTTGCACTTTGTTCACGTAGGTACATACTTAACGGTACATACACCGTGTACTTTCCGATACACAATACAACTCACCATTATAGATAAAAGCTTCCATCGAGAGTACTTGAAACCCCGGTAATCATGTTACAATATGATCGAGTTACGATCTCGATTCGAGGTTGATCCCGGGAAAAGGCCGACTGAGATTTTTTGGGTGGCTCAAGGCAAAAGATTTGTTTTTTTTTTTTTTAATAAATGTTTTTTCACATAACATAACAATACGCCTTGTATTCCCCGAAGGGTTGGGCAGAGGTGTATAGTAACACCCTCATTTCGCCGTTATCTTTAAGTCCAATGTAACAGCGGGCGAGCCTATTGCCATAAACCGGGCACAAATCCAGACTCCGGGCTGCTACTGAGAAATTCCTAATGGAGAAACCCAATAACACTTTGCCCGACCTCGGGATCGAACCCAGGACCTAATGATCAGCAGTCGCGCTTGCCACCACTAAACCAACCAGGCAGGTTTATTTTTCTTTATTATAAAGTTTTTTGGATAAAGAAACTCGTTCTATCATGATGATCCACGAGTTTCCAGACTTGAAACTGTTTCTGCCACAACATGACACAGCGATCATCAAATTGACTGCCACACTTGAAGTTAGATTGAATAAACGAAAAGCTAGATATTATGTATTATGATTAGTACCTGGATGACCGAGCTGTGCTCGGTATTTTTTCGGTAAATCGACGTCTTCTAAAAATGAAACCTAGATAGATTTATCGCCCCCGGAACCCCCTGCATACTAAATTTCATGAAAATCGTTGGAGCCGTTTCCGAGATTCAGATTATATATATACATACAAGAATTGCTCGTTTAAACCGCGTCCGATTATAAACCCTCCCAGATTAGCATAGTACGCCGTCCCAGGCATGCGCTACTAGAGCCCGATGATGAGATCACCCTCCTCCAGGAGGCGAATAAATCTACAAGCACCATACACACACACCGCCGCCGCCGACCGGCGTATCGCCCTCGCCGACGAGGCCCCTCGCGACGTCCCACCGCCGCCGCCCCCGATCCACCGTGCTCACCCGCCGCAGCCGCGGAGCCGGTCGTCCCTTCTGACTCCGCGCAGTCACCATGACGCGAGAATACAGCCCTCATCAAGCTGTCGTATCCCTCCCAGTCCTCTCGCATTCAACACCCTAAGAGGTCGAGTCCCCCCTTGGGGACACCCTCAGAGGTGTTGCTGCTATAGTCATAGTCATGATGTTACAGTAGTTAGCTAGGTAGTTAGAATAGTAGAAATTGGTTCGGAGACCCTTCTGGTCTCGCCAATAATAGCCCCGTTACGTAGAAAAGGTCCGCAAGACCATCTACAATAGTCAAACCTCGTTTAAAGGTATAAAGTAAAAATATATCAGTGTCCTAACAGAATGCATGGTTTGAGACAAATGGGATAATATGTTAAATACATTTATCATAAATCGTTTCAAATAAATCCTTACTAATATAAATGCAAAAGTCTATCTGTCTGTTTGTTACCTCGCACGGCTAAACTACTGAACCGATTTTGATGAAACTTGGTACAAAGATAGTCAAGAACCCGGAGAAGGACGTAGGCTACTTTTATGCCGAAACACGCATATTACGCGATAAACGACATCCACGCGGGCGAAGCCGGATGTACGCCTGATTAAATAAGTCATTAACAGTAATTATTCTAATTATACAATACACCGTCCGTTACACATCGAACCCCTCGTGCCTCGCACGTTAAACAGTCGGTCCCGGGTGTCATACGAATACCTATGACAGTCGTTACGGGAAGTTAAAAGCCCGAATGCCTGACAACCGGTCTAACCTTAGTATATCGGCATTGCCCAGTTACTGGGTTGCGGAAGTTTGATGGTAGTCGCTTCGTGTAAAATACTGGTATTCAGCAGACTCTTGTTAGACTGAAAGTTGACCAACGTAGTTGGGAAAAAGATAGGCGGAACATTCTAATTATACAATACTTAAGTAGTCTTGAGTATTCTCTGATCTACGTCCTGTACAACGACCATACAGCCATGTATGCTATGTATGGTCGTTGGTCCTGTACCAGCATGTTATATTACGAAAACAAATCGCTTTCGCTTATACTTTAAAGACTACACATAGCCACGACAGGCAATGGCGTTGCCCGATTTCTTTTAAAATACGATTTTTCGTATCTTATGTAATCAATGTAGGTATGAATTTAATTTATTTTCGGCAATTCTCTTTTATTGTTACATCAATTCTTATATTTGTTCGAAAATTGGAGAATAATCTCTTTTCAAATTGCAATAATATTGGCTTAGTAGCAAGCACGAACATTTTTTAAGAGTTAATCGTGAAAGTCTTAATTTAAAATGAGTTTTTCATGATTGTAACCATATTTTCATGTATATTGCTATATTATATCGGGAATAATTGCAATTCTGATTGCAATATTTCTGCAGTTTTATACCAAACAATAAATATTATTATATGTATTATGGAATAAGTAACAAAAACCCGACTGCAAAAAAAAACATTAAAATTAATGCACTAAAAAGACCGAAACAAGATTGAGAATAGAAAACAAAATTAAAATAAACTATAAACGAAGTAAACTCTACGTCGGTTTAACAGTCTATATTATGAGCTGGAAGCCTAAGTTAAATCCCGCATTAAAGTATAGTAGCAGGCGGGACCCAATTGAAAATTATAAACTGAAAGAAAATTTATGGGTTCCGCCTGCTACTAAACTTAATGCAGGTATTTAACTTAGGCTTTCAGCTCGTAATATAGTCTGTTAAACCGACGTAGAGTTGACTTCGTTATTACAGGTTATTCACTAACAGCACGAAAAAAAGATCGACCAAATAAAAAATAAAATCTCTGCTCCCACAGTTAAAATATTTTCCCAAAACCTGTCTACATTTCCTCACATATGACACGTACACACGTCAAGCCCTTCTAGACCGTTACCTAACACGCAAAACCCTTGATTTTTTGCCCGTGCCCATGTTTCTGTCCGGGAACAATTTTTCAAAGCGCCCATCACGTGATGTCACTCGCAGCCCGGCTAACAAGGGTGCACATAATTTCAGCAGTCGGATGGACGCCTCGGAAGTTGACGAATACGCTTAAATTTCTCAAATGTGTACACCCCTTTGATAGGGTACGCAAATATTGGTGTAATCTCATTATTTTGTTAATGGTTCGGTGCTCGTGTGGATGCTAAAGGTAAATAATATAATTTTGTATCCCTAACTCAGTGCTTATACATACAAATTAGATTTTAAGGGAAACGGTGTAAATACTCCTGGTATAGAAATAAAGACTGCCTCGTTAGTCTAGTGGTGGTAAGCGCGACTGCTGCTCGTGAGGTTTTAGGTTCGATCCCCAGATCGGGCAATATGTTATTGGGTTTTTCCGTGTGGAATTCCTCAGTAGCAGCCCGGAGTTTGGATTCGTGCCCGGTTGATGGCAATAGGCTCGCCCCCTATTCCATGGGACTTAAACATAACGAAACGAGGGTGTTACTATACACCTCTGCCCAACTCTTCGGGGAATACAGGCGTGATGTTATATTATGTTATAGAAATAAGTAAAAGGATCTAAAAAAAAAGTGGCAAGAATTTAGCGATATTGACACACAGTACACACAATGATAAGCGCCTCTGGCGGACGATGCGAATAACTCGTTTCTTTATAAAACATTTTCATTTACTACGTAAAATATTAAAACCCTCCCACAAGGCGTACAGTTCTGATTACAAACAGTAACCATGCTATATTTTCGAGCCTTACAATCACCCCAATCAAGCTTTAATCAAAAATATACACCCCGTATATTTAAGTCCGTTCCGTTTTTAATAACTTTCAAAAACAAAGATAAAAAGCAATCAAACTGCCATTTACAAAGTAGCATCTATCAATGGCCCTCATAATCACGTCCAATCACGATGCCACGGAGTATACAGAAAATGGAATACCTATTGCAGTCATACTTAATATTACACCCGTTTCCATAAAGAAAACTACAGTACACAACGTGCTACGATCCTTTTATCATTGAATGGAAATATAATATTATTATCAATCTATCCATAATATAGGTGCTGGGCATTTGTCTATGTATCAATCTTCATGATTTTCTATCCAACGCGATCTGCCAATCTTTGTTAACATACTGCATCACTATATGGGGAGGTGCACCTAAGACTCTCATGCTACCACTAGAACGAGCCCAAAGAGCAGTACTTAAAGTTAGTCAGTTCCTACCATTTCTTTATCCGACAAAAGATCTTTACCAACGCTGTGGCGTCTTAACCGTGCGACAACTTTTCCTTCTCAATACCTTACTTAAAAAACACTCTCATATACAATATAATCCCAATTTTCTTGCAAATAATAGACTTAAACACGCTGTGTGCCCCACTAAACTATTTACCACTAGTTTCTCTCATAAACATTTTGAATTTCTTGGAAGTTATTTATATAATAAAATAAATCAAATTTTGAAAATTTATCCCCTTAATAAATCTCAATGTAAGAAAGTTTTGACTAAATGGCTACACTCCCTTGACTACGATAGTACTGAAAATATTTTGGTAATTCCTTCGTAAGGAGGAAGACACATACTGATATTCCGCTACGTACGTCCCACAAACACACAATTACAAACCCTCACACATACACACACACACACACACACACACACACACACACACACACACACACATACACACCCACACACACCCACACACACACTCAACCAACTACTCACCACACAATATATTACCACGTTCATTTTATTATCCTTCTTTTGCATCCTATCTATATTATTTTAAGATTATTGCATGCATTTTTCTCTTTACTAATGTTTCGGTTGCCTAGGATGTATTCCGGGTGAGAGCCTGGTGATCTGTCACACAGGGTTCCCTAGTACGGACTCCAGTCTCTTACAAAGGAACAACACTCTGTATTAGTTTTAAAAATATTGTGTACTTACATACCTTTGTTAAGAGAGAAATAAAAATCATTATCATTATCATTATCAATGCCAGCTCTTTAACTTCTCAGTATGCTTCGACATTTAATTTTGTCTTCTCTTTTGATATTATGACTGAACATCAACATGTATACAAGGTTAGTCGGAAAAGGGGTACTAAGCCGCGGGTCACTTAATGTATCACTGATGATTGTTTTAAAGAAAGTGTTTAAATTTAAAAATTCAATAATTTTTTTTCCATGAAATATTATTTTTATTTTAGTTTTTTCAGAAAATTCTTCATCCCTGCTTTAGTAATGAATTCAGAAAATGGTGCTACTAATCTGTGATCCCAAAAATTACGTAAAATGTAAACACAGCTGATCATAGCTATGGACAGATAGATTTTAGCATTTTTTTATGAAATCTTTGAACAGCTATTTCTCTTGAACTATTGACTTTTGGGGAAAGTTGTAAAACAAAAGTTGTCCATTATTATGGGTACTTTAACACCCTTTCGGCTTAGTACCCCGTTTCCGACTAACCATGTATATCTTCCGAAAGTGGATTAGTGCATTCAAACATTTAGACTATAGTAAGCATTCTGGTTACTAAAGTCTGCGCGCAAGTGCTAGTCACCTCCTCAGGGATGAGGGCGGCAGGATGGGGGTGCAAAACAATTGACGCGCTCTCTCAGTTTGCTTTGTGCTTTGTCTACCCCTCGCACCCCCCTCCTGCTACTCACATACCTCAGGGGATGACTAGCACTTGAGCGCGGACTATAACGCGAGGGGATGTTAAAAATTCTTGTTCGCCAGTCCCGCGTTATAAAGCGTGATGACACGTTAGCTATCCATTTGTTTAATACTCTGTCCTTATTGCAGATGCAGACCGATGCAATTTATGAGCCATCAATAATACTGCTAATGACTCAAACTCCGTACCAATATCAATCGTGTTGATTAATTTTATTCACTTTGTAATTGCCTGTTATTAATTTTGTTCGGTTAATACTTGGACTGTTGTTCTGATTGTTTTCAATTGATAGTATTGTGGAGGAATGAGGTGTGGTTTTCCTCCAACGAAAAGGAGGATCCTCCAACCAGGCGGGTTTTATGCCTGGCGGACCACTGCCCAACGGTTGATGTTGGAAAGTTGTATATGATATACTATCTGAGTGTCAAATCTTGATATCGCGATGCAGAGTTTGTGACATTCCATTTGACAGCTGTCATTGTTGTCGCTGTAGTCTGTTAGACAATCGTTGTGCTGCATAATTCTTATGTGGCGTGATAGATACCGCCACAGTATTTTGAGGGGATTTGCTTGTGCGATTGTACGACACAAACGCAGCTGTACCTAGTCAAACAGTGTAGCGTCGTGGTCGCGCCGTGTGTTGCTAGCTTTAATTAGCCGCTGTACTGCACGAACAGAGGGATGGGGTTAAGGGGGAGACATCAGTAAGATAACATGACATAACATCACGCCTGTATTCCCCGAAGGGTTGGGCAGAGGTGTATAGTACCACCTTCATTTCGCCGTCATGTTTAAGTCCAAGTACATCAGTAAGATATTATATTAACCACTACGTTTAGGTAACGAATTGATCTATTGTCTTAGACTAGGACATGTTCCGGTCCCAATAATAATTCCTCCAATGTTAATAAAAGTAATACTTAATTAAGTAGTAAGTATATTGACTTGATCACCCACATAAAAAAAAATTATAGGTATTAGACTGCCTTGCTGGTCTAGTGTTCGCAAGCGTGACTGCTGAGCATGGGATCCTGGGTTCGATCCCCAGATCGGGCAAAGTGTTATTGGGTTTTTTCATTAGGCATTTCTCAGTAGCAGCCCGGTGTCTGGATTTGTGCCCAGTTAAGGGCAATAGGCTCGCCCCCTATTACATGGGATTTAAACATAACTGGCGAAATGAGGGTGTACTAAAACCCCTCTGCCGAAACTTTTGGGGAGTACAAGGCGTAACGTTAAGCTCTACCCACATATCAGGGCCAACACCGGGACGGAGATCAACATCGCATACATTTTGTACCGAAGCAAGATCTCAGTCGCTCAGTGCTGGTCAGCTAGCGTCAGTGACCAGCCCGGAAGCGACGAAGCTCTTGCTTCGGTACAAAATGTATGCGATGTTGATCTCCGGCCCCGTCCCGACTCTGATATGTGTGGATAGACCTCTATGTTTATGATCACTAGTTGCGTGTGGTTACCAATAAATAATAGGTCAGCCTTTTTCCCACTCGTGGATGTCGTAGCGACTAAGATATTATTACGTCAAGAGGATGTACACCAGGGTCCTCTTGTTTGCTGTTTTTTTTTTAATCGTTGCTCCACACTAGGATTTCTCCTGTATCGTGGGTGCGTTTACAGACACAAATCTTCACATGCACAAACCCCCAGACCCGGAACAATTATTTGTAGGCCATAGAAATATTTGATCCGTGCGGGAATCGAACCCACGACCCGTAGCCCAAAAGCCAATCGCTTAGCCACTGCACCAAACGTGGCGTCAAACTACAATCACCAATCCAATGCGCCAAATGGGGTGATAGTGGTTTCACCAATGACTTAGTTATTGCGGTCCTTGGGTAACCCACGTGCTTTAACAGACTGACGATGATCGTCTTCTTCTGTCGTGTTGGTACGAGCCATACGAGAATAGCTTTTTCCGTGGTGAAAGGGCAACTCAGTCAGCGAGGCTGACTGCCCAGGGTGTGCCGAACGTACTAAAGTATCGTCACTCGTTCTGTTCTGCCAAGACTTTTCCCAACTATGTTGGGGTCAGCTTCCAGCCTAACCAGATGCGGCTGAATACCAATATTTTACATCAGAACTCCGCAACCTAGTTACAGTGAAATGCCGATCTCTTAAGGTTAGACCAGTTGTCAGACTTTCGGGCTTCTGACTTCCCGTAACGACTGTCATAGGTATCCGAATGACACCCGAGACCGACGATTTAACGTGCTCTACGAGGGACGGAGGGGTCTCGATGTGTAACGAACGGTCACCCATCCACGGACTTACCGCGGCAAGCGCAGCTTTATTTCGTAAATCGTATGATCCGCGCGACTGTTAATTAGCCTGGAGCCCCTTAACTAAAGTGTCGTCACTCATGGACGCTTTTTTAATGCACCCCAAAGATATGACGATGACGATGCACATCAGGTTCAGTTGAAAACCAGCATCAGACACTATAGTGGCTAAAACTTAATAGGTCCGTTTTGACAGCTGTCAGATTAGAACATTGTTATGTCAATTTCGACATAAAATGTACTGATCTGACAGCTGTCAAAACGGGCCTATTATATTTTAGACACTTTAGTTATCTGGCATTTTTGCTGAACTGGGCCTTTTTGGCGCAGCCGTGAGGCACACATTCCTACTTTTTTTTTCTGCTTTATATTTTGTGTGCCTTTTAGTCTGTGCTAAATAAATGTATTTTCTTTCTTCTTCTTTCTTTCATTATAATATTCTCAATTATTAACGTACAGACATACCCTTAACAGTGATAGGGAGTGTCGAACGCGCGGTGACGTCGGCGAACTTTCATTATTTGCATGCCGCTTTTCCGTCTGCCGAGTTTCAATACAACTGTATATAACAATAGGCACCTTATAATATTATATTTTATGTCATGTACATTTATATGTATGTGTATATATGTGTGTATGTGTTTGTGGGTACGTGTCATAAGTTATTACCCCCTTACCAATAATCGTTGTCTTCTTCTTTTCGTGTGGTTAGTGACTAACCTGGTGTCAGAGTTTATGCCGCCCATGCGCCTCTGACTTGACTTCACATGTCATCGAGAAATATCTCTCAGGCATGCAGGTTTCCTCACGATGTTTTCCCTCACAGTTTTTAAGCAAGCGATAATAATACAATACGCACATGAATCCGAAAAGTCAGAGGTGCGTGCCTTGGGTTTGAACTCGAGACCTATGACTTGGCAGTCCGACGGTCACACCACTAGGCTATCACTGCTGTTCGTTGTGTAAAGATATGATATGCTTACAGGTACGTCAAAAAAAATATGGTTGCACTGACGTGAAACAACGTTATACCTAACTTTACGCAGTATCATTATAATTTAATTTAAAAAAAACACATAGCTGTTGAAACGGGAGGGGCTTCGTGGCTAACTGCCAACCGCGTCGATCATACGATTTGCGAGGATAAACTGCAATTGCTGCGGTTAGTCCATGTATGGGTGACCGTTGGGGCACGCCGCGATAGCGGCGGTAAGACCCGTGATGGAGGAGTGGCTGGAGAGGCGTCACGGCGCCCTCAGCTTCCGGCTGACGCAGATACTCTCGGGACATGGCTGTTTCGGGAAGTACTGGCTGTGTCGTATAGGTCGGGAGCAGACGCCCGGTTGTCACCACTGCGACTGCCCCGAGGCCACGGCGCTGCACACTTTGCAGGCGTGTCCAGCATGGGGGTCGCAGCGCCGCGATCTAGTCGCGGCGATCGGCGGTGACCTCTCGCTTCCGGCCGTGGTTCTGTCCATGGTCGGAAGCGAGACTGCGTGGGAAGCCATCGCCTCTTTTTGTGAGGAGGTGATGGTGACCAAGGAGGTAGCGGAGAGGGAGAGGGAGGCCGCTTCTTCTCTCCCTTCTCGCGCTAGACGCATCGGGCGCCGGAGGGCGCGCGACGATCTCCGGCCACCCTAGTGAGTGGACTACGGGCGGCGGGTTGGGGAACCCGTCGCCCGACCAGTAACGGGCCCAGGGAGGATGGCGCGCCGTGTTCCGCGCGCGCCTCTCGGAAGGAAGTGGGGCAGGGGAGCAATTGCCCCACGACAGGAGAGGTCCACCAGAAGAAGCTGGTGGACCGGGACATGCCGGGGTCGCGGTGCATGCAATAGCGAATCCCGCAACCCCGGCCTTAGGTCAGAAGGAGGGACACCGTGGTGGTTTTAGCCGGTAAGAGTCCGGCACACCCCCCCGTCTTCCCCAGACGGGGGATAGTCCATGAGGACTTCCCCACGATAAAAAAATAAATAAAAAAATATGGGTGGGTGACCGGACGCTACATCGAGAACCCTCCGTACCTCGGAGAGCACGTTCAACAGTCGGTCCCGGGTGTCATACGAATACCTATGACAGTCGTTACGGGAAGTCAGAAATTCTGACAACTCGTCTAACCTTGGGATATTGGCATCGCTCAGTAACTGGGTTGTGGAGGTCTGATGGCAGTCGCTTCGTGTAAAATACTGGTAGTCAGCCGCATTGAGACTGGAAGCTGACCTCAACATAATTGGAAAAAAGCTAGGCAGAACGGTTGAAACGCTCGGGTCGGTGGGTCCAAGTGTTTAGATTGGTTAATTTATTACGCGTTTCTTTTTTTATATTTTAATTTAAACACAAATTCAAGGTACAATTTTCAACACATTCATCATAAACTACGCAGTTTATACTATAAAAGCATAAACTACAAATAGCAACTAAAAAAACTTGTGTGTGAAACCGAAACTAGGTGTTTGAAAGCCGGTTAGAATGAGCGAGTTCTACTTATAGTTTTCGTGTTTATTGTTGAAACTAGAATTTGTTGATAGTTGTTGAAAACAGCCTTGTCAGTTAGACGTGGTAAGCGTGACTGCTGATCGTGAAATCCTGGGTTCGATTCCCAGGTCGGACAAAGTGTTATTGGATTTTTCCGTGTGGAATTCCTCAGCAGTAGCCCGGCGTTTGGAATTGTGTCCGGTTGATGGCAATAGGCTCGCCCCCTATTACTGGGACTTAAACATAACGGCGAAATGGTGGTGTTACTATACACCTCTGCTCAACTCCTCGGGGAATATAGCCGCCTTTTTTTTTATATCGTGGGGAAATCCTCATGGACTGTCCCCCGTCTGGGGAAGACGGGGGGGTGTGCCGGACTCTTACCGGCTAAAACCACCACGGTGTCCCTCCTTCTGACCTAAGGCCGGGGTCGCGGGATTCGCTATTGCATGCACCGCAACCCCGGCAGGTCTTGGTCCACCAATTACTGGTGGACCTCTCCACTGTAGGGCCCCACCCCACGACCTCCTGAGAGGCGCGGGGGGCACCCCACATCACCGGCGCACCAGAACACATGGTACACCGTGACCACCCCGGGGACCAAACAAGTACATGGGCGCCAGACTACCCCGTGTCTGGACCCCTGGTGCCCCTGCGACGGGTCAGGTTAGTGGCCCCGCCGCCAACCACTTTTCGGCCGCAGAGGATAGGGAGAGCGGCCAACTAAACACCGACACTCCTCTCCCCCTGCGGCCGCACCGCGTCCGCCATCTGACGGTGGCGGCCCCGTCAGGCCGCGGAAGGTAGGGAGAACGGCGCACCGTAATACCGGCACTCCTCTCCCGCCGCGGCCTCCACCCTTCAGCCGCAATGCCTCCCGTAAGACATCGCGGCCCTCCTCAGTTGCGATGTCGCCCAGGCGACACAGGCTTGTCATTGCAAACAACTAAGCAGACTGAGGAAATACTGATACAGTTCTTTATTCAGTGGCATCAAGAAAATACACACATATGTACTAATTAAATTTAATTTTCCCGAAAATAGAACTCGCATATCATCCTATTACAAATTTTTGAACTAATTTCTAACTGCACTCTGTAATATTAAAGTGTAACACTTTGTTCCGAGGCGGCCATTAGTATCCATTACGATATTGTTCGTATATAGTGATTATTTAACCATTTAGGTAGAAGAATTGCTGTATCGGAAAACTGTGACCCACTTTACATGTAAATTACTTTATTTTATTTTTTAATAGTACCTATAAGACTAGTCCACCAACCCGCACCAGGCCAGCATGGTGGACTAAGGCCTAAACCAGCGATGCACGCACAGACTTATTCCCTCTTATTACGAGAGATGAACTAAGAAAAACCTCGGTTTTAAAATAGCTCCATCTCTTTTTGTTACATGACGTTAGCAAGTGATGGGTATATTATAAATCTGGGTTTATCTTAGTCTTGGTTTAAACCACTTTTTGTAATAAGCGCCGTTAAGTCTAGGGGCCACTCGGGCCCCTATTCCTAATAAGCGACTATAAGCTAAAAGCGACCCACCACAATTTAAAACAATTAAAAAAGTTGAGATTAAGTAGATTGGGCATTTCAAAAACTTAAAAATATTGCAGTATTTTTATACAAATGCATAAAAGAGTTTAATTCGCTGGCAGGTCGGATGTATATTGACGATGGGCCGCATGCGGCCCGCGGACCGCGGTCTGTGCATCCTTGGCCTAAACCTATAATTTGTGAATTACTAAACATAATATCAATCCAGTTTAATTAAGGTCTAAGTTTTAAAGTAGTGGAACGCGGATAGTGTTTGAACTAACATCTCCATTACCAAAGCTAAAGGGGTAGGGTAGACCGGGGACAATAATAACACGGGGCAATAGTAACATCGTCCATATTTTGACAATTACTAAGATATACCTAAGCTTGTGCGAGTGTGTGCCCACGTGTCTCAAGCGTGTGTCAACCTATTCGGATGTTATTGTTGTCCCCAGTTACTAGCCTAGTCTACAAATACACATTAATTTTCTAAACACATCAAACATTACTTTAGTTCAGCTAGTTAACAATTTTTATACTTCATTAAATGGAGTCGTAAAACCATTAAATTAATGCCACCGTAAACTGATGTGATGATGCAGGCAAACAGTTTATGGGATATTAGTTTTATTAATATAGTTATGTTTCATTGTTGCTGTTTATGGTGGTTTTATGGGAAATAGTGGTTGTTTCGACTTTAGGACTTTTTTGCTGATTTAACAATAAAAATTATTTGATTGTTTGGTAGGTAAGGGATTACATAACATAGCATCACGCCTGTATTCCCCGAAGGGTTGAGCAGAGGTGTTTAGTAACACCCTCATTTCGCCGTTATGTTTAAGTCCCATGTACTAGTGGCGAGTCTATTGCCATCAACCGGGTACAAATCCAAACTCCGAGCTGCTACTGAGGAATTAACAGTATTTTTACCGGTGACGGTGTACTCTTAGAGCTATTATGCACTGAGTTTGATTTGAATTCCAGAAAATACGATCCGAGAAAACTCGGTTGTAAATCTATGAAATTCGTTCGGATATAGTGCACAACCTTTCATACAAATAGTACTGCAGCTTGTTTAGAACGTATTTTTTCGGATTCAGATGGAGCGCAGTGCGTAAGCGCTCTTATTGGTGCAAGACAGCTGGCTCTGCAATAACCAAGTTGTTTTGCCAACAAGGTCTCTTGGAAGATGGCTGTTATCCAACAGTTGACTGCTTTAGGTAGTTGAATGTTAGATATGCTAGGTTAGTCCGAAAGAGGGTACTAAGCCACGGGCCACCTAAAGTATCACTGATGACTATTTTAAAGCAAGAGTAAAAATTTTCAAAATTAGAAAAATTTTATTTGCATGCAAAAAGATTTTTATTTCAGTTTTCTTTTTTTAAAACATACCTGCTCTAGTTATGAATTCAGAAAATTAATTTTCTTTTCCGTGACCCCAAATATTACCTAAATTGTAAAAACAGCTGATTACAGGTAGATTTTAGCATGTTTTTTACGAAATCTTTGAAAAACTATTTCTCTTAAACTATCGAGTTTTGGGGAAAGTTGTAGAATAAAAGTTATCCCTTTTTATGGGTACTTTATCACCCTTTTGGCTTAGTACCCCCTTTCCGACTAACCTTGTATAAGTAATTTAGGCTGTATTATTATTGAAAGCATGATTAATACTTAATTTCTAGTAAGCACACATAATAATTTTGCTTGATTTTAATATCAACCTGGAAATAGTATCGAAATAAAAACTAGGTATCATATATCAAATCATGAATAGTGTCTATAACAAGAAAGATAATATATTTATCTACAAAATAGCTGTCCGTTTTCATAGACCAAACGAGTGGCGTGTCTGGGAACTCCTAATAATGTTCTCAGAAGTAATTTATTGCCTAGGACCGCCGTAGATCACGCTGGAGACACCGCTCAGACTCCCTATTTATAATATCGGAGGGCTAACAATATCTGTTTTATAAGGTATGATTAATATTGCTTACTTGCTAGTTCGTATTACTTTATTAAGTTGGTACTATTTTGATAACTGATAATTACTTAACATAACATTAAATTACGCCTGTGTTCTTCAAAGGGGGAGCAGAGGTGTATAGTAACACCCCCATTTCGCCGTTATGATTAAGTCCCATGTAATAGGGGGCCAGCCTATTGCCACCAACCGGGCACAAATCCAAACTCCGGGTTGCTTCTGAAGAATTTCACACGGAAAAGCCTAATAACTCTTTGCCTGACCTGGGGATCGAACCCAGGAAATTACGATCAGCAGTCGCGCTTGCTACCACTAGACCAACGAGGCAGTCATTACTTGTAAAACTTATTAGATCATTGTACTTGTAAAATGTCAATATACGTACCTATATAGGTACTTTTCTCAACACAATAGTAATATCTCCCGATACATCTACAGATCCAAACACAAACAATGCGATAAAACACAGGCAACCGAAAATAATATTTCATCTAAATCTACATTCTTTTCCACCAAATCCTCTAAGCCTGAACAAATCGCGATAAACTGTTAACGCCCACAAAAAACTACCCCTAAAATCTGCTAAACTCCTTCGAACTGTGGGGGTTGTTACAGCTCTCAAGGGCTCTCGAAGGACTGATGTTGATCGGGTGCGAACAGCTCTATATAAATACTTTAGGGTTGTAAGTGGTTTTAATATAAAATAGTTTGGGTTTAATATTTTTTGGTTAGTTTTATTTGACTGCCTTGTTGGTTTAGCAGTCGCAAGTGCGACTGCTGAGCATGGGGTCCTGGGTTCGATCCCCAGGTCGGGCATAGTGTTTTTGGGTTTTTCCATTAGGAATTTCTCAGTAGCAGCCCAGCCAGCAGAGTCTGGATTTGTGCCCGATTAATGGCAATAGGCTCGCCCCCTATTACATGGGACTTAAACATAACTGGCGAAACGAGGGTGTGCTAAAAAAACACCCCTGCTTAACCCTTTGGGGAATACAAGGCGTGATGTTATGTTTTATTTTTCTTTTCGTGTAATTAGTGGTGACTAACCTGGTGTCAGAGTTTATGCCACTCATGGGCCCCTGACTTAGCTTCACATGCCATCGAGAAATATCTCTCAGGCATGCGTTTCCTTACGATGTTTTCTTTTACCGTTTTTAAACAAGTGAAAATTATAAAATACGCACATGAATCAGAGAAATCAGAGATGCGTGTCTTGGGTTCAAACTCGAAACCTATGATTTGGCAGTCCGACGGTCACACCACTGGGCTATCACTAGAATGTTTTATTTGAGTGAGATGAAACAAAAATATGCCTCGTACATTTTTGAAGTGAAAAAAAATATCACAGTTTTCATCCAATTCTGAACTTCACCTACATTTTCTTAACACCCGCATGTAACAGTATTCAGTATTTTAATATTGTACTTATGACAACAACAGAGCATCAAGAATTTCCCCTTCAACACCCTATTACGTGATTAATCGTATCCATCATCGGAAAAAACACAATGTTCTCACTACCGAAACAACGCTGTCTTCGGCAATTTCGTTCAGAAACTCCGCAAAAACGAAACAGCAAGCCAGCCAACTTTCATCTTCATATTTTCTGTACAAAATCTTTGTGGATGATCAAAGACCAACATAACTTGATACCGCCTTCTAAAACCTGTGTAACTTAAGTCTTGTTACATAAGAGTGTTTGAAATGTTTTGGGAGGTCAACTGATGTTGGGCATGTGCCGGCTAAGTGAAATCGAATATTTTTTTAACATGAAAAAATGTACGCCGCGGATATTGTTCCTGTTTGTTTTTTAAATATAAAAGTACGGGTTGACGTAAGTTCTACAATATCGTAATATTTAGTAGGAGATTAGCCAAGCTTAAATTGTAATGTATTTTCTGAGATATTACATAATCGATCACAGAAATCTAAATAATTGTTTAAACTAAACTTCCTCATCATACGCTGGGAATTGACGCGTGTTGTATATTCAACAAAACCCAGCACGCTAGCTACCACTCCAGGCACCGAACTAGCCCTCAAAAAAGGTTGTGGTCACAGCCACCCGAAAATCGGCTAACTGCGAGTCGGAGTATGAACTCGCTCATGATCGATATAGTGCATTCCTACATAAGAGATGTTTACAAAATATATTACGTCCTGACCACGATTTT
The DNA here is from genome assembly GCA_910594945.2 of Amphipyra berbera. Lineage (NCBI taxonomy): Eukaryota > Metazoa > Arthropoda > Insecta > Lepidoptera > Noctuidae > Amphipyra > Amphipyra berbera. The sequence continues at coordinate 5,895,244 of OU343122.1, read as the reverse complement.
GTACAGTGTGTAGTTCCACGTGGGCAAAACCATGGGGCGAACACTAGTAAATTAATAAACCTGTAAAATGTTAGTTTGTTCGCTCACGAAAATTACACATCATAGTGTCACATTTAGACTCTAAACTACTATCGACATCAATAGACCGTGAAAGTGTGAAATCACAAGTCTATTAGCCTTTGGCCAGACTGCAAACGAGGGCGCGGGGCGGGCGCGGTGCGGCGAGTTCAAACAGAAGAACTTCATTTGAGTGTCCATAGTGGGCACGCGGGCGCGGGAAGCGGCGCGGGCTACTTGGCGCGGGGAGCGCGCAGGTAGCTCACGCCATAGGTCGTTCATACAAGTGGCCGCAGTGAGAGCGCGGGCGGCAAGCGACAACCCGCGCGGGAGCGGGGGATCTCAAACTAGTTCGAGCTGACCACGCGCGTTGTTGTGATAGCGTCTTCAAAATTAAATGTTGTCAACATATGGCGTGACCTACCCGCGCGCTCCCCGCGCCCGCGTGGCCAAGGACACTCAAATTAAGTTCTTCTGTTTGAACTCGCCGCACCGCGCCCACCCTGCGCCCGCGTTTGCAGTCTGGCCAAAGGCTTAGGGTTGTGGGCATGCCCATCGTGTCCACAACGGTGGATCCGCGCTTGTACCACTCTCACAGTAAAGTCAGGCGCCAAGCAGTTTACTGTGTTCCGTCGTGTGTATGTGAGAACCAGAAGAGTATAAGGGAATCCCTCTATACCTCTGGTCCTTGAATTCGTGTGTTCCGTCTTAGATTCTGTCTGTAGGTACCATTAGGTGAGACTAGGGTCAAATGCGACCAGTCAAGAATAATAAAAACATACGTCTCAATAAAATGAGTTCTTATAGCCTTTTATTACATTTTAGTAACTCACTAACATTCGGTTCGGTTTTCTTTTGTTTCACTTCAAAATTGCAGCGACATGTTTCACGTAGTCTTGTTTTCATATCTTAACTGTGGAATAACACGAGCCTGCCAAGAGTATAGAAATTAAATATCTTTTCATTCTCGAAACCATAAACCATTCGTTAAACCATCGGTCCCGGGTGTCATAAGAATACCTGTGACAGTCGTTATTGATAGTCAGAAGCTCGAAAGTGTAATAACCCTAACCCTAACCCTAAGGTCCTAGGGTCGATATCCTAGGGTCTAACCCTAGGATATCGGCATTGCCCAGTAACTGGGTTGCGGAGTTCTGATGGCAGTCTCTCCGTGTAAAATACTGGTATTAAGCCACATCTGGTTAGACTGGAAGCTGACCCCAACATAGTTGGGAAAAGGCTAGGAGGTGGTATTCTCGAGACCACAAAAATTGCATCTTCCAAGAATATGATAGTTCTAATTCCAAACAAAACTTTAATATAATACTGACCAAACCATCTCCCTGTTTACCCCTAGAGACTAAGTAACTTTAATTATACCTAGATAATTAAAGTTAATAATAGCTACTGTAATTATGTGAGTATCATGAAGCACGCTAAAATCGTTGGTAGAACTGGCGACAACTAATAAACTAACTTCATTAAATAACGCACTGGAAACTTGTCCAGTGAGAATGTTTTGATATTGTGGAGTATATAAACGTGTTGGTATTTGGACCTGGTATAGTAATGGATGAAGAACATAGTCTGCTTAGTTGTCGGCAATAAGATTGACAAGCATATCATTTTGGGGACCAGTGCATAATATCAGCAAATACATTGGGTCACCCGCACGACAGCACAACGAGTATTCCCAAGGAGGGTTGATGTCAGGCAGGCGGCCGGTCATAAAACAATAAGCCAAAACCTCTAACAACGTGGATCTACGAAATACATGTTCTGCCGACCCCACTTAGTGTGAGATAAGGGCAGGAAGATGATATATAATAAGGATGAAAGAAAGAAAGAAAGAAAGCAAATATATTTATTTTTCTGCACTCGTAACACAGTACAAAACAGATAATATAACAATATCGTTCTGCTGAGCCTTTTTCTCAACCATGTTGGGGTCAGCTTCCAGTCTAACCAGATGCGGCTGTATGTCAGTATTTTACACGGAGCGACTGCCATCAGGCATCTATGCAATGCCGATATCTTAAGGTATTACCGGTTGTCAGACTTTTGGGCATCTGACTTCCCGTAACGACTGTCATAGGTATTCGTATGACACCCGGAACCGATTGTCGAACGTGCTCTTCAAGGCACAGAGGGGTCTCGAAGTGTAACGTACGGTCACCCATACACGGACTGACCGCAGCAAGCGCAATCGTATGATACGCACGGTTAATACTAATACTAATAGTACTCGTGCCTATGACAGTCGTTACGGGTAGTTAGAAGCCCGTATGTCTGACAACGGGTTTAACTTTAAGATATCGGCATTGCCCAGCAACTGGGTGGCGGAGGTCTGATGGCAGTCGCTTCGTGTAAAATAATAGTATTCAGCCGCACCTAGTTACATTGGAAGCTGACCCTAACACAGTTGAGAAAACACTAGGAGGAAGAAAGACAAATAATTATCAAGCAACCAAAATCACATGTAAAACATACTACCTACATAAACTTCATGCTCTCGTATTGCGGTTATTACCACATTCACGGTTCAATGAAACAATACCTAGTCCTTATTATCCACACCCACTAATTACAATCCGAAGTTGACACCACAACCTGCATTGAAACACTAATCGATTCAAACACTGGTGTAGCGTACAATCGATTCACCACACTATAATTTTCATACAGCGAATGCCGCCTCCATAACTCGATATAATTAGTGCGAACTGTGCGAAGCCACATCACTAGTCTGACGCTATGTAGTGTGGGAACAACGTCACCTGAAGTTATGAACTTTCACGAAGCGTTATTATGAACCAACTTCCACTGGGAAATTGAATTTTATTAACACATTGAATATTTTAGTTGATTTTTTACTTGGATGGTTTTTTAAATGATAGTTGAGAACTGTTAATTAGTTGGGTATAATTAAGTATTTTTGATATTTCGACGGTCCCTACGTATACTATTGAAACTATAAAATCTGTTTTCATTTTATTATGTATGTACACCGATTACGCTGAGATTTATGATCCGATTTACGTGATTCTTCATCATTCTTCTTTAGTTTGATGCGGAATAGTTGCCACTTGGTCCCATAAAAATGTATTATTTTATAACCTTTAAGATAACATAATTTTACACATTTTATGCAGATAAAATAAAAACTGAGATTTTGTAAGTTTCGATAGTATACGTAGGGACCGTCGATTTGAGTGTGGAAATGTTTGTAGCTAATATCTAAAATTACTGGTTATAAAGTATCCTCAAGGGATGTGTCTGGCTTCAGCTGAAAATTATTTCAGAAAAGCTAACAATAAGGTATAAGTTTTTATATTATGTCCATTTTCCAGCAAACATTAAAATTGATAATAGCTATTTCACTTTACTTTTACATAAAACATAATTAGCCCATTACTGTCCCTTTGCTGGACACGGGCCTCTTCTCAGAATGAGAAGGGTTTAGGTCTTAATCTACCACGCTGGCCTGGTGCGGGTTGGCAGACTACACACATCATCGAAAACTTTTGGAGTCGTTACTTCACTTTACATTTTATTGCACAATATTTATCTACATATACTTACATCATGTATTACCTACCTTACCTGTTTAAATATAAATTTTGTGTTAGGGTGAAGCCAGACGAGCGTAATTTTTTCAGTTGTTTGTCGCGTAATTTCCGTCGCGTAACTTCAACACAACCCGACAACTCATTTTGCGTCGCCGTGTGAACGAAACAGAAGTTTTGTATGAAACCGTATGTAGCAGAAACTACGCGACCGAAATTACGCGACTCACAACTCAAAAAATTACGCTCGTCTGGCTTTTTCCTTAAAGGTTACACAAACCTTTGATATTTAAGAATCCATTAAACACACTGTTTTATAAAACAGTAACACTTATATCCAAATACTCAAACACTACCCAATTAAGTTGTCGTTAAGTCTCGTGCTGTCACTGTCACTTTAAGGCGAAGTGACAGTGACAGCACGAAATTAACGGCAACTTATAATTGAATAGCGTTTGAGTATTTGGCCATTATTGTTCAATATTTTAAAAATACTAAAATGTATATTTTTTAAGACTATTATTTAAGTTGTGGCGGCATCTATCACGCCAAATGAGAACTACGCAGCATGACGAATGTCTAGCAGACTACAGCGACAACAATGACAGCTGTCAAAGGAAATGTCACAAATCCTGCATCGCGATATCAGGATCTGGTACGGAGTTAGTATGTATGCAACTTCCCAACATCAACCGTTGGGCAGTAGCCCGCCAGGCATAAGACCCGCCTGGTTGGAGGATCCTCCTTTTCGTTAGAGGAACACCATACCTCGTTCCACCACAAAGTAAAATTAATGATTAATTTATTGATTAAAAAATTTATTCAAAGTATTGTTTATCCTTTATACAAATTTGTAATGGCCGGACTATAGTCTTGTTTATGAATACCTACCCTACACAAAGCACGTGTGTACAGTTTAGCGCAAGCTACGCATCGCTAGCGACACTGCATACAGTCCTCGTTTATCAAAATATTTGCACTGACCTGTCTCGAGTTTGCATCTGCAGTGTATTTGGGTGTGTTAAATTGTTGTTTAGATCAGGGTAGGTAAGTATAGACGACGATGAAGATAAATAAGGACATTTAACAAAAAAAGAAATTGTTAGAGTGGCTCGTGGCTAATTACTAACCGCACGGATCATTCGATTTGCGAGGTTAAGTTGCGCTTGCTGCGGTCAGTCTGTGGATGGGTGACCGTTCGTTACACATCGAGACCCCTCCGTGCCAGTTTCGTCACGATGTTTTTCTTTCACCGTTGACGCAAGTGATAATCAAATTCTGATTCGCGCATGAATTTGAAAAGTCAGAGGTACGGGCCGGGTTCGAAATCAGACCCTCCTGTATGGAAGGCAAGCGTATAACCGCAAGGCTACCACTGCTTTTTATCACTTACAAAAAACCTATATTGTAATTTTCTTACTTTAAAATTCCATACATTCCTAGCAGTATTTTACGTGCGCGCCGACTCGAACAGTTTATTTCCTGCTAATTAGCAACTCTTCCCGCCGCGCGCCGCAGCATCCCGAGAATCTTCGCAGACTCAGTTCCATTTCCGCCAGTACTCGGCTCCGTAATGTTCGGCTTTTGAAATGCATTTTTATTGGATACTTCCCGCGGTTTTATCGCGTGGCTTTTGCAGTATGACTTACTGAAATGAAAGCTTGGATGTTCTATAGCTTTTGAAATTTAAGTCTTTCTTCCTGAAGTGATGTTTTCCACAAAACTTTACACAGATGTCATCCCTATGTAATTTATTTTCACATACACTGGCCTGCAAAAATAAGTATCACACTTTTAAAATTTCAATTTTTTCTAAACTATAGAAGTTAGAGATTTAAAATAAAAAACGTTTTATAGCAATTTTTATCAGCTTTCTTTGAAACTATACTAACAAAGTCACACTCTTTTTTGAGTCCTTTTTGTTTCGAAAATATATCTTGTGTACCTAAAAAGTTATTGCAATTTTAAAAGTGTGATACTTATTTTTGCAGGCCAGTATATTATTATGCATTTATTTTGCAAGTTAAAATGAAGCTATTTCTGTGCGTTTTATTATTTTTAAACATAACATTATATTATTTCTTCTCAAAAAATTATGTTTATTTTAAGCTTATCAGCAATTCTTTACCGTCTTAGTTTCATTTCCGCCAGTACATAATATTTATGATAAATAATTTAAAAGTTTTCTGACGTACTTAGAGTCAAGAGTCGTAAGTTAAATGACTCAAAATGTGTAAACAACCATCTGACTAATTACTGAACTAATTGTTTAGACGGTATAAGTCACTATTTTAGTAACAATAGGCAGGCTCTTTATAAAAAAATGGAGACACGTAAGTAAGCATTTCCTTTGAAATGGAGCATTGAGGCTTTGTCTTAGTAAAATCCTTGATACACGAAATACCGTATGTACAGTAGAGGAATGAAAAGATTATGCACTTTAAAGTCTATTTTTGCTTGCACAGTGCAAGAAACGAACTAATTTACCAACTACGTGTTGCCAAAATTATAGCAATGAAAATACAAGTATTTTTTGACAGGATATTAAATTAAATTCTATTGGTGACACGGTGGCAGACACTAGTACATAATGTCAATTGATTTAATCATCGATTTGATTGATATCAACAAAGATATTCCATGGCACTACACGCCATATGGAGGCAAAAGGCAATTTTGATCTTTGCTACCAAATAATTAAACACAATTTTCGATGCATTGGTCTATTCGGTTCAACAATTTGAAAAGTTAACATGTGCTCACGATGTGGGAGAGGAACGAATTTGGAAACTGACGAACTTATGCATTTCCCTACTGTACCCACAAAATATGTAACAATATATACAAAATCATTCCTCAAATGCCAGTAAAGCACACATTTTCCGTGTTCCTCACTGAAAATCCGATGCTGTCACAATTCTATTGGAGCGAATCAATTTTATTTTCTATTTCAGAATGGCGCCGTCGCACAGAATTATTTTGATAAAGCAGTGATCGTAGCTTCCCCATGTAGAAAATTATATATCTTAAATCCTTACTTACGGTTTTTGTATGGGATTTTATTCATTTATACGCCCTTGAGATGATTGAGTGTCATAGATAAGGGATTGGCCTATATTTATTTACATTTATAAATATATATTGGCTGATACGGTGTGTGTTTTTTTGAGATGATAAAAATTCAAAGGAGAAATTGGTGATCTACGGTAGTATCACTTTTTCAGGGATTTACTCAAGACTTGCTCATAAACCGCGACTTCGTCCGCGTGAATTTTCATACAAACTCCCATCCCCTATTTTACCCCCTTAGGGGTAGAATTTCCAAAAAATATTTCTTAGTGGATGCCTACGCCAGAAAAGGAACCTACTGTTCAAATTGTATGTTTCCAGCTTCAGTGGTTTAGGCTCTGCGTTGATAAATCAGTCAGTCAGGACAAATAATTGTAATTATGCATGCAAAGTTAGAAATTGTCGGTCTTATGGAAAATCTGGCAAGAATTTGGGTTGCGTTAAAACAATATATAAAATTTCAAAGATACATAAGATATTGATGTCGATTCTGTTGTCCACTTTGACAGAACTAAACTAAATTAAGGGTGTTTGTCTCTTTCTGTTTCAATAGAAAAAGAAAGTGACAGTTGCGTTTAGTCTTGTTTAGTACTGTCAAAATGTGCTACAGAATCGTCACCATTGAAAGGTATTTGAGTGATTATTACATTTTAAAATCAATTAACATTCCATAAAATATCGCTTGTGTACCCTATTCCTAGTTTAAGCAGTTCTGTAGAATTTGAATTCTCGTTGTAGTGAGGGGTCCATTGTAGGGGTCTCGGGTACAGAATGCAATTTCCTTGACAACGGCCCCAAGGCATAGGGACCCTTGCGAGGATTGGACGGACCCAAGTGTTTGCTTACACGATTTTGAAGAAAATTTTGTTGTAGATACAAAATGTATAGAAGAAAATTTGTATGTACTAACATAAGTTTCTCTCGACTGGGTGTAGCTCGGGTGACGATCGATGAAGTCACATTTTTTACAGACTTAACTCAAACAGAGTAAAAGTAAGTGACAGAATCCATGCCTGAAAGAAACAAAAGACACGAATCTTCATTAATATTAAGATAAAAACAATTATCAAAAAAATTAAACTATAATTGAAAATACAATATTGAAAATATGTTGAAAAAGGAGGTTATAACCACAAATTGTACCTAACGCTAGTATACAGGGTGTAACCGAAATCATGTAATTCTTTCAAACCTCGTGATGTACTGCTGACATAGATTAAACCTGGACGGGATAACTTTGGACTAAAAAGAAAATTATTACAAGAAGTAAACATATTGTCTTCTTAACGTGATGCATTTTAGCGCCCCGAGTGAATTGCGTAGCTACCGCTTACCGCGCGGTCATTTAACTCGGGGCGCTAAAATGTCTCACGTTAAGAACACAATATTTACTTCTTGTTTTTTTTATTGAATCCAAAAGTATCCCGTGCAGGGTTAATCTATGTCAGTACATCACGAGGTTTGAAGGAATTACATGATTTCGTGTACACCCTGTATTTCTTTCGTTATAATTGAGTAAAAGTATGTCGAAGAGTTTCCTAAGCTAACATCGTGACTCGTTATAACCCATTAAAAATGACGCACACAACAAAAATGACACTTTTCAAGTGATTAAGTAAATTACAGGAAAATTGTCAGAAGTTCCGTTTGTGTAACACTTAAATATTTCATAATGACCAATGTTGGCTGTTAAACGCCAAGGTATTACGTCCAATACTGCATCTATACTAATATTATAAACAGAAAAGATTTGTATTTTTGTATGTAACGAATAAACTTAAAAACTACTGGACCGATTTCAAAAAATATTTTTCCGTTAGAAAGCTACATTATCACTGAGTAACATAGGCTATATTTATTACTGGAATAAAACTTCTTACGCGGGCGGAGCCGTGAGGAAACAGCTAGTTAATAATAATTGTAATAGACTATGTATGGATGAGTGAAGCATGTCTTGATGTTGGCGTGTTGGCCGGCCAATCATAGAGACAATTTTGTGATCAAATTTGGGCCAATTTTGATAACAATAAGTAAACGATTATGAGTACCGTCGTATCTATTTATACAAATGCCTTGTCAGCTATCAGTTTTTATAAATGTGTGGCTACAAGTAATTGAGTAGTTGCCAGTGAATTTTTTATTAATTTTCTCGAAACTTTTACAAAAAACATAGGCATCAATAAAAAAAAACAATGAAATTTATAATAAAATGCCCTAGTTTTAGGCGATAAAAAATTTTTAATGGACAGAAACCACACTATTGGACGATGACGTCATTGTTCATAAACTTCATAGTAACTTGACATTTCATATTATAGTCACTTGACAATGATAGAAAAAACTCTTTTCATAAACTTGAAAAATGTGTATCTTCCCCATGTTTAGATTGATTGTATTTATTTTGCCTTTTTAACTGCCTCGCCGGTCTAGTGGTGGGAAGTGCGACAGCTGATCGTGAGGTCCTAGGTTCGATACCTAGGTCAGGCAAAGTGTTATTGGGGTTTTCTGTGTGAAATTCCTCAGTAGTAGCCCGGAGTAAGGATTTGTGCTCAGTTGATGGCAATAGGATCGCCTCCTATTACTTGAGACTTAAACATAATGGTGAAATGGGGGTGTTACTATACACCTCTGCCCAACCCTTAGGGGAATACAGGCGTGATGTTATGTATTTTTTTTTAAATCGTGTTTTTTGTGTGCTTTTTTGATATAATAAAAACTCAATTCAATTCTTCCTATTTTTTTAAAGTACCTTGTCAACTACCGAATTAATAATGACAGAAAACTAAAGATATACAAGGTTAGTCGGAAAGGGGGTACTAAGCCGCGGGTCACTTAATGTATCATTGATGATTGTTTTAAAGAAAGTGATAAAATTTAAAAATTCGATAAAATTTTTTTCGTGAAAAATTATTTTTATTTTAGTTTTTTCAAAAATTCTTCATTACTGCTTTAGTTATGAATTCAGAAAATTGAGTATTTAATTCGTGACCCCAAGTATCACATAAAATGTAAACACGTCTGATCATAGCTGAGGATAGATAGAATTTGGCGTATTTTTTATGAAATCTTTGATCAACTTTTTTTTTTTTTTTTTTTTTCCTATTCGACTATTGTAGATGGTCTTGCGGACCTCTTCTACGTAACCTGACTATTATTGGCGAGACCAGAAGGGTCTCCGAACCAATACCTACTATTCTAACTACCTAGCTAACTACGCAAAGCTAACTACTGTAACATCATGGCTATGACTATAGCAGCGACACCTCTGAGAGTGTCCCCAAGGGGGGACTCGAACTCTTAGGGTGTCGAATGCAAGAGGACTGGGAGGGATACGACAGCTTGATGAGGGCTGTATTCTCGCGTCATGGTGACTGCGCGGAGTCAGAAGGGACGATCGGCTCCGCGGCTGCGGCGGGTGTGCACGGTGGATCGGGGGCGGCGGCGGTGGGACGTCGCGAGGGGCCTCGTCGGCGAGGGCGATACGCCGGTCGGCGGCGGCGGTGTATGTGTATAGTACTAGTCGATTTATTCGCCTCCTGGAGGAGGGTGATCTCATCATCGGGCTCTAGTAGCGCATGCCGGGGACGGCGGACTATGCTAATCTGGGAGGGTTTATAATCGGACGCGGCGGTCTTTGATCAACTATTTCTCTTGAACTACTTATTGCCTTTCGGAGAAAGTTGTAGAACAAAAGTTATCCAATATTATGGGTACTTTAACATATTTTCGGCTTACTAGGTACCCCCTTTCCGACTAACCTTGTATACTCTCGTGTGCTCTATGATATTATAACATGACCTACAAACTGTACCCTTTATATTATTTAGGCGGCAAAATGGGTCCGTGTACGTATGACTCGGCTATAATGAAGGCAAACGTAGATAATGATTTAATTACTTAATTGCTTTTAAGCACTTTCGATAAAATTTAATTATTAAGCTGTTCTTTGTAAGTTTCGTGTTTTTATTGTACGTATTAAGTGGTGTGCTCATTAGGGGACAAATGTCCCGTAACACGTGTCGACACCAATGTTTGGTGACATTGCGGGACATGTCTAGCGACTAGTCTAGTCTTAGTAGTCGTATCACGTAAATGTCGCGGAAAATGTCGGGCTATGTTGTGCGATGTCGCCGGACATGGCTAGCGACACGTGTCGTGATACATTTTATCCACTAATGAATACCCGACTTTTAAGTATAGTTATTTCTAACACTATCGTTGGCACATGCAAGTCGCTACGGTGTAGCCAGAGCATTACATCACCTAACTTAAAAACGTCACGATAATACACAGACATATTTTAAATACGTAATACGTAATTTATTAGTTAATAATATAAACGTGAAAGATTGGATGTTTGTGAGTTTGTGTGTTTGTTAATCACATAACATCACGCTTGTATTTCCCGAAGGGTTGGGCAGAGGTGTTTTAGTAACACCCTCATTTCGCCGTTATGTTAAAGTCCCATGTAATAGGGGGCGAGCATATTGCTATCAACCGGGCACAAATCCAAACTCCGGGCTGCTACTGAGGAATTTCTTTGCCCGACCTGGGGATCGAACCCAGGACCTCACGATCAGCAGTAGCGTTTGCCATCACTAGACCAATGAGGTAGTTTGCTAATCAATCAATCACGTCTTAACAGCTGAAGGGACTTGGATGAAATTTGACACACAGGTAGACCATGACATGGCTTAGGACATACTTTCTATCCGGGATCATGAATAGGTAGATTATTATAGGAAATTATTTTCATAACTTTATGGTTCAAATCAAATGCTTTACCTTCGCGTGTCACAATGACCTATCGAAAACTGTCAAATCGGAATGACAGCCAAAATATTGATCAGTCAGTCCCCCAGGGGTCGACGTCCGATGATTACCTTCATTGACGGATTGCTAGGTGTCGACGAATGAACCAAATAACCGCCCCTCACTCGTAAATTAGGAAGGGAGTTAGGTCATGTTGATATAACTTGCAGGGTTGTGCTAGCAGGGACCGTGCTTGCAGGGATAGTGCTTGCTGGGTTGAAATATCTTGCTTCAATTTGTGGGGAAGTTTTTAATTAATAGCACAAATTACCTGTTAATAGGATTTGAAAATACTGCTGTAGGTACTCGATAGATTGCTGTAGTGGCCATGTTTTCATATAAGTATACCTAGCAAAACTTGAGACGGTGAGTTATTTTTTTTTTATTCTTTATTACTCTGCTATATACTGCGGCCAGAAAAAAGTAAAACACTAAATCTTAATAGCATTTCAAGTCACCGTGCATCACTAAGAAAGCAGGCGTGCATTGCATAGCACCTCATAAAACTCCATACATATATTACCTATTGTCATACTAAATCATAACCCTCGTATGCTCGAAGCCAATAAAAACAGCACAACGATTAAACACAATTAAACTGGATGAATGCAGTGCGTGTGCAAGCGCGATAGGGTTGTGACGTCATCCGTGAATGATTGTACCGGGGAGTCGGTGGACGGGTTGATAGATTTCAAAAGTATTTCTAGCGATTTTTAAGCTTTTTTTAGAGTTTGCGTGAGTTTGTTGGAGAAAAAATAATATTGACTAAAAGATTTAGAGTGGTCGCAGACAAAGGACTCGTTGATAGAAAATAGATATTTATATTATTGACGACTGATTTTTTCCATGATTAGCCGACGTTTATGGAGACATGAAATCCGCCGTGCACTACGCCGCGTTTTCTGCTGCGTACCATCATTAATACAACTACAACAAAGCGCGCGGAAAAATGAGTCTCTAGAAACTCTATTACTACCACCTAAGTAACATTGTGGAATACGCAAATAAATATTGAGTATTGAGTATTGAAACGGTCCATCATAAGGGCCAAGTCACATCTGACGGAAGGCACTTCGCCGATCCTCCGTTGCGTAATTTACCCGAGGAATTTTAGTAAGGCATCTTCGGTCTGTTATCGGTAGCTGGTAACACTGGACAATGTTGACATAGGAGGGTAACTGTCAAGATTAATCAACGTATCCCAAGTTATAAAAACAGTGGTCATTCGACGGAGCAGAGGATTCCATGTCGAACAGCCGAAGAAGTCTGACCTTTTACATCTGGTTTGCTTGTCCTCATTTTCTGATATTGTGTTAATTATTATATTGTGATATATTGTGAACTAGCTTTTGTAACTAATCACTAACCTAATTAAAAGTACTCTCAGTGGTGGAGAGTCTATGTTGGTTTCCTTTACTTTATTTACCATGCTCCTAATCCTGACATACCGATATTAACTGTAACTGTAATGATAGATTCACCCCTGTAAGAATCTATTCTATATCTCCTATATGATGTTTATATGGAATTATGTGTACTGGCAGAAGATCGGCGACGTATCTTCCGATAGATGTGGCTTGGCCTTATATATGTTTGAATTGTCCGCTTTACGCCTCGCATCACGCTCTATGCTAATTCTGCGACTCTAAAAACGAGGCCTGAGTTGGTTGCTCGCAGATTGTCCTTACAAAATGTCTCATTGTTCTGTCAATAATGAGTATGTTCTTCTATCGTTTACATAAATCGGTTATCGGCTTTTGGTTGTCTGCAATATACAGTATGACCGATTTATCTTGGCCGTCCTGAACATAGGCTCTCCGAACTTTCGCGGATGTATACTCAGATATGAAACAGTTAAATAAACTTTGCTTAACCAATGGCCGATACTAAGATGGTGTTAACTAAATGTTAATTAACAGCCATTTTGTTGCAAAAAAATCTATTGCGCAATTTGCACGAAGTTCACAGTGGTCAAAATTAATCGGCCGTACTGTACTTAACCAATGGCCGATACTACAATAGTGTTAATTAAATGTTAATTCTCAGCCATTTTGTTGCAAAAATATCTATTCCGCTACCACCTGCACGAAGTTCACGGGGGTCAAGATTAATTGGCTTATACCTAAGGCCTAGGACTACATAATTAAGAACTCACTGTGCGCAAACCATTCTTTATCCTACAGAGAAAAACTTAAAAGAGTTTCAGTATAAAATAATTAACGAATCAATCAGTCCTCTGATATGAATGATTCGATTGAAACTTTATAAATAACAAGCGGAATCGTTCGAGTACGCATCGTTAACAAGCTTCAGCTCCGGGCAAAATTTAATTATTGATAAAAAAACGATTGACTGGGATTGTTTCATTAAAATAATTACAAACGGTTTTCCGTAGTCTGGGAATTATTGGATAATTTGCTGATTTTTCTCTCTTCATGTATTTCCGATGGCCCCACTATCTCAGTGGAGTATAAAATAATTGATTTTAAAAATACTTTCCGTTTGCTCCGCTGGGGCCAAGGTTGTGGAGCCAATTGGAATACACCACTTTTTTCTTGCCATTTCCTAGTATTTATTGGAAAAATATACCTACATTATGAAAGTTATAAACTCAAATTGTGTAAGCAGATTAACTAGAGGTAGCCGGCGGCTTCGCCTGCCAGATAAAAGCTATGTCTTTCTCTAGATTCCAGACTATCTTTGTACCAAATTTCATCGAAATCAGTTCAGTAGTTTAGTCGTGATGAGGTAATAAACAGACAGAGTTACTTTAGCATTAGTGATGACTAGTGTTAAGTGGCTGTGTGGTTCCCAAAACACAATAAAACACACTCGAGCTTCAAGCAGGAGTCGTAAACGCGTCCGTTACACTAATAACCTATATAGTGCAATCATCAATCCATTTAGCAAGCCTGGTGATTATTTTAATGTTCCCTTGCGACCGTTAATTGTAGCAGTCTGAAGAGGATCATGTGTGGCAGTGAACGTTTACGAGTTGATTTGAGTGCTAAAGATCTACCTACATAAAATCCATTTGATGAAATTGTACGATTTGTATGATGCGGCCCTTTCAATTTGTATGGACGCAAGCATTTAGCATTTACAATAATATAATTAGCCCATTCCCTTCCCTTTTCGTGTGGTTAGTGACTAACCTGGTGTCAGAGTTTATGCCGCCCATGGGACTGACTTGGTTTCACATGCCGTCGAGAAATATCTCTCAGGAATGCCGGTTCCTCATGATATTTTCCTTCACCGTTTTTAAGTAAGTGATAATTATACATATCGTGCGTGTATGACAAGATGTATGAATGTGGATGAAGTGAAAGGGGTATGTAAGAGTCGTAGCATGTGGCGTTCTATAGTTTCTGCCTACCCCCATGGGAAAAAGGCGTGAGTTTATGTATGTATGTATAATTACACAATACGTACATGAATCCTAAAAGTCAGAGGTGCGTGCCTTGGGTTCAAACTCGAGACCTATGACTTGGCAGTCCGACGGTCACACCACGAGAGCCCATTACTGTCCCATTGCTGTGCATGGGCCTCTTCTCAGAATGAGAACAGTTTAGGCTTTATTCCACCACGCTGGTCTAGTGCGCGTTGGCAGACTAGACACGCCATCGATAACTTTTTGGAGCCCTCTCAGGTGTCCAGGTTTTCTCACGATGTTTTTCTTAACCGTTACCGCAAGTGATAATCAAATTCTTATCCGCACATGAATTCGAAAAGTCAGAACTGCGGGCCGAGATTGAACTCAGACCCCTCTGCGTATTCTTATTTAGCACTTATCTAGTAAATAAAGTATTTAAGTAGTAGGTACATTGATCGATATAACGTCAAATTCCATTTACTCCAAGCGTCCCCAGATTCAATATCAACACGATTTACTTCACAAAAAATTAAGCACACGCAATCGAACTAAGTGCGTCCGCAAACATTGCCTAACACATACTTTTCGATATCAAACATCGTCTAGACTACAACCACTTTACAAAGAACCCTCTATTTTCAACGAATCCCCTAAAAATGTACATAAAACTTATAAACACAGAGGGGCGCGGTAGGTCAACGTAAACTGGAGTTTGCAAAGGATAAGGGTGCATCCAGATTAACAGGGAGATCGACAAAGAAATGCAATTAAATGTAAAATAGGGGGTGTTTCACACGACTGTTGACACGCCGTGACGAATGGGGCAGATAGGTGTCAGTCCATTTTCTGTTTAAGTGATTTTTTTAGATTTGTTTGCAGCCATTTTCAAGAGGAGTTTATAGAGTGTTTTGCATTTGAAATAAAATCTTTGAGGGCTCTCGTTGGGATTTGTTTACATCTCAGTTTTATTTGAACAAGTTGATTGAGATTTCTTTTTGAGACCATGTTTTCTTAACTTTTAGGTATATTCAGGGGCGTTCTAGGCTGACATTGTGAAAGAGAAGCGCATGCCATCTATTGTGGGTATCTAATAATATGTACCTATATATTTGAGCATACGATTTGCGAGGTTAAGCTGCACTTGCCGCGGTCGTATGGGCGACCGTCCGTTACACATAGAGACCCCTCCGAGCCTCGGAGAGCACGTTAAACATTCAGTCTTGAATGGCATACGAATACCTATGACAGTCGTTACGAGAAGTCAGTAGCCCAAAAGCCAGAAGCCCAGGTCTGACACCTGGTCTAACCTTAGGATATCAGCATTGCCCTGTTACTGGGTTAAAATACTGGTATTCTGCCGCATCTGGTTAGACTGGAAGCTGACCCCGATATAGTTGGGAAAGGGCTAGGCAAAACAGTAACAGCAAGCGGAACCCATTAATTTTCTTTCGGTTTATAATTTGCGATTGGATCCCGCCTGCTACTAAACTTAATGCGGGTATTTAACTTAGGCTTTCAGCTCATAATATAGTCTGTTAAACCGAGGTACAGGTTTAGTTCGTTTATAGTTTATTTTAATTTTGTTTTATATTCTCAATCTTGTTTCGGTCTTATTAGTGAATTACTTTTAAATAACTTTATTCACAGTCGGGATATTGATTTTTTAAATTATTTATTTTGTTTTAGACTTTTTAGCGTCCCGTGATAGCACGAGGTCCGACACAAACTTGGCCCATTTTTACGCTATCAAAAACTTTTTAAACCAGTTTATTATTTCTAATTAAATTTAAAAATATAACTTGTATATATTTTTGTAACCCCCTTCTAATTTCCTTTATTTTGATACCCTACTTGATAAGTTTGGTATTTTTTTTTACTATCGTAGGTTTCATTATTTCGAGCTAAAAATCCGCCTTTTTTTCAAACACCTATCTAAGGACACTTGGGTTTTTAAGACGAATATAAAGATACCTTAATTGTTGAAATCCATCCAGCCGTTTGGAAGATACGAGGTAATAAAGAAATTTACAAACATAATATGTATAGGTATGTACATACAAGATACGCGCGAAAAACATAACCCTTCCTTAGCACTCGGGTAAAAAAAATGGTTACATTGAAAATATTTATAACTGTGAAGGTACATTTACGTGACATCAGCGATATGACGTCACTAGTGCGCGTACGCCCTTACGGGATATCATATTCTGGACGTAGATAAATAACATCCCTGTCCACTAGATATCGTATCGCAAACGATTACCTATTCATAAAACGGAAAGTTGAAACTCGGGGGAATCCAGTTAGCGGACCGACTGAGCCAAGGAGATTTATGCATTTTAAATTACTGTTGGAGTTTGTTTAGGTGGGACGATACGGATGCGATACGATAATAAGGTCGAATTGCATCTGACTAGTTAACGAACGCACAAAAAGAAAATAAATTTAAAAAAAAATCTTTTGCCTAGTTCTTTACTAACAATGTTGGGATTGATTTTCAATCTATTGAAAATCAGGTTTTTACATTTTCCGATGCTTTGAACTATTTGTAGAATAACACCGTTATGTTTTTGAGACTTTTTTGTAGTCGATCCGTATTTTTTTTTGCTTCGATTTGATGGCGCGTTTGCGCTCCTCCTCCAATGGCATCCTGAGTGTATTTTCAGACCGGTGGGACTCTCCCCTCTTACGAAGTTGGGTAAGTGTTCAGACACACTTATCCAAATAACCCAGTGTACCATTGGACGAACAGTTCAATGGTACATTGGTTGGTTATTATTATTTATGTTATTTAATACTAACATTAGGCTAAGTTATACTACTACTAACATTATATGGATGTTTAATCTGAAATAAAATATTTGAATTTGAATTTGAATTTAGTCATTACTATTTGCTTGTGGTTCCGTTTTTCACATATTTTTTTGTGTCTATGGGATTATAGTTTTTCCCACTTTGAAGGAACGTTTGTTGCGTTGTTTCCACTTTTGCAGCCGCTGTACTAATAATACAGTTTACTTTGTTTATTCTATTTTTATCTGAACCCCAAACTTGCCCCAAACACAGCTTTGTCACAGTCGCACAAAACAAAAGTCACAAAAAGTCGCACGGTATAAAGACCGTTCTGGCAGTGGTCAAAGGTCGAAACTTAACATGATAAAGATTAACTTTGATACGATGTTCAGCCCAAGTTAGTGTAAGCTGAAATTAACGACCAACCCATGTTGCTTAATAAATCTGTTAAGGTAATTATTTAGCTACGTACGCTAGGTAGCTGAGGTTGTTAGTAATGTTTTTTTTTTGGAAAAAGTAGGAGAAGAAACGGTTTTTGGAAAAAGTAGCGGAAGGAATGAGTTTTGGAAAAAGAAGGAGAATAAATGGTTTTTGGAAAAAGTAGCAGATGAAATAACATAACATCACGCCTTGTATTACCCGAAGGGTTCGGCAGAGGTGTTTTTAGTACACCCTCGTTTCGCCAGTTATGTTTAAGTTTAAATAGTTGATATAGTTTTTGGAAAATAGAGCAGAAGAAATAGTTTTTGAAAAATAGCAGAAGAAATGGTTTTTTTGAAAAAGTGACAGAATATTATATTTTGTTCTACTTATTTCTCTACCTATATTTTTAGCAATAACATTGAATGACTAGAACTTGCATTGAGTATTTTCGTTTTATGAGTCGGTTGTCTTATTTCTTCTAAACAAAACTAATTGGCGCACACAGAAATGTTAATTGACTTATCATTAATGGCCAGTATTATTCTTGGTACATTAACACAAACTTAAATTATGGCAAAAGTATGGATTTCAAATTCAGTATCTTTTTAATTTATGTATCCATATTTTCCCACCTGACAGTATAGAAATGCTTGTAAACTTTTTTTATTTACGTTACCTCATTATTTGCACGGAGCTATATCAAAGGGAAATTCCGTGAAATAATTGAAAAGTATACAATTTCGGACACGCATAATAATTTTTAACATCATTACCGCTAACAAGATGAATAGAATGATGTGAGGTTAATAATTATGTTTTTTTAACAAACGTGCTTAGTATTTGTGTTTGCAAAAGCCAATGTTTATCTTACATTAATTAAATTAATGAATTGATGGGTGACCGTTCGTTACACATCGAGACCCCTCCGAACCTCGGAGAGCACGTTAAACATTCGGTCCTGAATGGCATACGAATACCTATGACAGTCGTTACGGGAAGTCAGAAGCCCGAAAGTCTGACACCTGGTCAAACCTTAGGATATCAGCATTGTCCTGTTACTGGGTTAAAATACTGGTATTCAGCCGCATTTGGTTATACTGGAAGCTGACTCCAACATAGGAAAAAGCTAGGCAGAATAAATGATTTAATTAATTAAAAAAAAATACAATGGAAATTATACATTCGTCATTGTTACAATAAAAAATTAAACAATTTTAATATCTTATTATTGCTATCCATCGCAAAAGTTGTCTCGAAGATATAGTTATTACCGATAACACCGCCATTGTACTCATAAAATGGTTTGCATATTAATTATGCAAACCATTATGGTGTATCTAACTACTTTATACAAAACATGGCGTCTGTTATTAGATTCACCAATAAGCTAATGTCGTGATGGAGGATGCTACGTGTAAGGTCAACGGCACACTGCATCAGTCTTCTGAGAGACGCGTCATCAATCACTGACCAGTGGACGAGTATGTTTATGGATGCACGTTCTAGTTACGTCTGGAGA
This sequence comes from Amphipyra berbera, assembly GCA_910594945.2. NCBI lineage: Eukaryota > Metazoa > Arthropoda > Insecta > Lepidoptera > Noctuidae > Amphipyra > Amphipyra berbera. Next base: position 5,875,632 of record OU343122.1, on the reverse strand, counting down.
AAATGGCTGGATGTGGCTTGGAGAGATGTAGGAGAAATTATACATACGTAATGTGACATGGCTATATGATTCTTGTAATGGTAAAATACTAGTGTCTGGCACAAATTGAAGCTAAGTCCAGACTTAGCTTCAATTTGTGCCCATGATCCCAGGATTATGCCATGAATATGGATTGTGTTTATTTAATTTTAAATGTCTTTAGAATAGAATGGAATAGAATATACTTTATTGTACACCAACATTGTAACACAGCTCTTATACAATAACAAACATTAAAGGGTACAATGGCGGTCTTTATTTAAATAAATAGGACTTTCAATCAACTTTCTTTATAAATAGGAGTTTTATCATGCAGTACTCTTGCTCTGCAGCATCAGGATTTGAGGATTGAAGGTTAAAATTATTATAATGTTGTATTGTCATGGGATTTGAATTTGTGTGCGAAGTTTCAGAAGAATCAATTAAGCAAAAGTAGTTAAAAATCTATCGCAAAATTTGAATCAAATAAACAAACAAATATACGAAGTGAAGCTGATTAAAACCGTTTACAAATGTCCTATGTCTGCAAATAGGCAATAATAACTGAAGCGATCGCCACACCAAACGCGAGGCGCGAGCGAGGCGTGTTTTCAGGGACCCGCGTGAGTTGTTGGTATTCAAGAGATTACTTTGAAGCGTGTCATACAAAATGCGGGTGAATAACGCGAGCGGGTCCCGTCTATTACGTCAAAAAAAGACTTCACTCTAGTTTAAATGTAGGTGAAAATATAATAAGTATCTAGTCTTAAGTAGTTAGTAAGTTTTTCGCATTGAAATTGGTGAATATAATGGGAAAATTAAATTTTCTTGTAATATAGTGATGGAAAACTGATTTGGGATTAAATAGAAAACATTATTTTTCTTTCTAGTTTTATATACTTACTCAGACTTCCAAAGTCAACTTTGTAAGAGTCAAACGAAGTTACTTAAGTTTTTCTTTGATCGATAGCTTATAAATTGATTATAGTCTCTATTGAAATATTCAAATGGAGTATAGGCTAGGGCAGGGGTCGGCTAACTTTTGAGACGAAAGAGCCAAAAGTTGCAATTTACGAAATTTTATAGTTTTTAAAGAACCACAAAAATTTTTCGTTTCAATATATTAGTATTTGCTTATACAGGATGTCCTGTAATTAATGGATAACCTTGAAATGACGTTTAGCAAAAAATAAAAATAAATACCTTTAAAAAAATACATTTAGATAAGTAATATATATACTTATAGTTACTATATCTATATCTCAGTCATAGTCAGTATATTTCAGTCATACTATATCATAGTACTAAATTATGGATCGATTGCACGATTTTACGGGTTTTTATAGTAAAATAATATTTTTTTGCTTATGGAACTGGAGAGCCGCAACTTTACATCGAAAGAGCCGCATTCGCTTCGCGAGCCGCAGGTTGCCGGCCCCTGGACTAGGGGCATCAAGTACCTGCGACTGCCCCGAGGACACGGCGCTGCACACTTTGCAGGCGTGTCCAGCATGGGGGTCGCAGCGCCGCGAGCTAGTCGCGGCGATCGGCGGTGACCTCTCGCTTCCGGCCGTGGTTCTGTCCATGGTCGGGAGCGAGACTGCGTGGGAAGCCATCGCCTCCTTTTGCGAGGGGGTGATGGCGACCAAGGAGGTAGCGGAGAGGGAGAGGGAGGCCGCTTCTTCTCTCCCTTCTCGCGCTAGACGCACCGGGCGCCGGAGGGCGCGTGATGATCTCCGGCCACCCTAATGAGTGGCCTGCGGGCGGCGGGTTGGGGAACCCGTCGCCCGACCAGTAACGGGCCCAGGGAGGATGGCGCGTCTTGTCCTGCGCGCGCCTCTCGGATGGATGTGGGGCAGGGGAGCAACTGCCCCACCACAGGAGGGGTCCACCAGAAGAAGCTGGTGGACCGAGACCTGTCGGGGTCGCGGTGCATGCAACAGCGAATCCCGTGACCCCGGCCTTAGGTCAGAAGGAGGAAACCGTGGGGTTTTAGCCAGTAAGAGTCTGGCACACCCCCCCGTCTTCCCCAGACGGGGGATAGTCCATGGATTTCCCCACGTGAGAAAAAAAAAAAAAAAAAAAGGGGCATCAAGTACACAAGGTAAGTACTTAATGGTAAGGGCTTTGTAGAATTTCTTATTCCATATAACTATGTATGAAGGCACATACATGTTCTGAGAAGCACTTCAAATAAATCAAATTAAAATTTATCCAGATTCCAGGAATAATCCTATGTACTATGATTGGAATAATTATGGGTATTGGGTATGGTTCTATTGGTACGACTTAATAATAATACAAGGAATTTTGCGATAACTTATTAAGAAAATCCTTAACATGACACTTATAGAAAGCAATGACGTTTCTGGCTATCTAATAAGTAAATAATTATATTATTAATTTATCAGACAAGGCTAAGCACCTGGTGCATACCAAGGGATAGGCAGGAATTTGTTTTGCTACTATATAGCAACATTTTTTGGCATCATGTCTCCATGAGAATCATGTGACCGGATATCCCAACTTGTGCCCTTGTGTGGACGAAGCTTTATACTTAAACAATACTGCAATAAATTGCACTGAAATGAGATTACTCAGACAAAAAGGTGTATCACAAAAGATTCACAGAAAATCTTTAGAACATAAAAAATAAAATTAAAGGTGTATCTTCAGAGTGAAAGTGATTTTGTAAAAGAAGGGAGTTGCACCCTCGTCTGCAAGGGATGATATTAAGCAAAAAGTAAGCACAGGTTGCATACCTACGATGGGAATAATGTGGATCGAACTATGTACTTCTTTTTTAAATTATTCAGACTCATTTCGAATCTTATTATGTAGAATCAGTAAAATGAAAAGACATTATCACAAAAAAAAAATTGTATTTGGTCAAATCACTAGATTTTTTCAGTAAGACGAGGTAAAAAATTCAGGTGTTCCCTAAATTTTGTCGAATTATGCGAACATAAATGTGTGGAGCAGTAGATTTTTTTCGCGATTATAGGCTTGATCCCTAGTTGAGCTGTTTGTAATGATGAGTACAATGAGACTTTAAGAGGTTATCAGTTTTTGCATTTACACCTTGTATACATCTCACGCGGATCTGCCGGCAAAACGCTGCGCTCAGACCCGCGTGTGGTGTGCTTTATCCGATTGCGGCTTAGTACAGAATCCAGGCGTGGTCGTATCCATCCTAATCCAACACGAACTTCTCAGTAACGCGGCTAGAATGACAGTTTGATTCACTTAGCTCGCGTTACACGGTATAAACGCGCCATCAACCGCTGGGGTGAACAGTACTGTGGGTCGCGGGTTGCTCGTTGTTTTCACCGCGGGATGTCAGATTGTTTTGTTTTTTTTGCTGGTTTGTGGAGTTCGCGTTCAGTTTTTAAAACTTTTTGTTGTAACAGGTTTCTTTTTATTCCTCTTTCTTTATAGTTTCGAAGATATTCTATTGCAGTCCACAGTTGGTAGCAATGCTCATAGTAACCACGTTGGAGGAGGGTTTGTAAGCTCAAGGTCAGACTTCTCGCACTGATGACACGCTACACATGAACAGGCTAGAATTTTATTGAGGTGACAAAAGATGTGGGGGATCGAGGTATGGTGTTACTTCAATGAAAAGGGAGGATCCTCCAACCAGACGGGTCTTGTGCCTAGCGGATTACTGCGCAACGGTTGATGTTGGGAAGTTGTATACTAAACTGCCTGCGTGTCAAATCTTGATATCGCGATGCAGGATTTGTTGATTTTTGAGAGTTGTCATTATTCTCGCTGTAGTCTGCTAGATCAGTATTCCGCAAAGTGTGTGCCGCGGCATACTGGTGTACGTGGTCATTAATTGGTGTGCCGCGGGAAAAATCTATTTCTTATAAAATTAAGTGTAAGTTTCTAAATTGATTAAAATTTAAGAATAAACGATGATAATATGATTAAAATTTGATTTTTTGTTTATGGTGTACCTCTGAAATTGCCCGATTTCGTAGGTGTACCTTGAACAGAAAAAGTTTGCGGAACACTGTGCTAGATATTCGTAGCTCGCATGTGGCGTGATAGATGCCGCCACAGATCTGTCAGTTCTCAGGATCGCGTCGTTACGTGTTCGTAACAGTTTTTATCTGCCTACGCTCATACACTAAAGAAAAGAGTTTTCTACAAAATTTCGTCCATTCGCCACGATCACACATCTACAAAGCTACTTAAAGCGTTGCTATGCATACGTTGGTGCCAATATTGGCGCCAGAGTGTGGCGCTCGACCACCGCACGCGGTTTCGCAATTTCGGAATAACAGTCCGCGCTGTCCGCAGGCGACGACAGGACCCGTATTAAATATGTTGTCGCTATTGCTATCGAATTTTAAAAAAGGAATACTAATTCAAAATATTTTCCGGATATGAAATGTCATAATTAATGTAGAAACATAAGTAAGCAGGTATATTTTATTATAACGACCTATTATTAAATAAACTACCTATTAAATAAATATCATAGCCTTATAAATGGCCATAACTATTAGGGCGTTATAAGCTCTACAGAATAAAAGAATAAATGTATTTTATTGGTTGTTCCATGGAAAATCAAGTGATCACAAAATGTCGACCCCAACTAGCCATTCACCTGATATGATATATGTTACAAACGTTTGTCAGGTCTTACCATATCCAATATCAGGAACTATAGAATAGCCTAATTTGAGTAAAACAAATTTAGTTAAATTTTGAAAGCTTTTTTATGTATCTTTAAGCCTTATCTTATATCCCTCACCAACATGTCATACAAAACTAGCCACTGAACTAATAACAGGCTTAAGAAGACACAAAATGTCCATCGCACTTTCTATCGTCCATCCCGATACGTAGCCCACCCCGTCAGCTTGTCCGCAGGCGTGGATATCTGAAATCTGTCGGCCGTAAAATCCTTTGGCTTAAATCGCTTAAAGCGCTTAAGCATCGCCTCATCACGCTGAGCGGTCCCACATAGCATTTATTTGTTAGTTTTTTTGTTGATACATGCCGATTTTAATTTCTATTCTGAGTTGGCTTTGAGCGTGCCAATAGCTCTATGTTATATTTTTCTTTTAGAAAGCATATAGATTTGAACGTGACGTCATTTCCAGTTTTTACCCAGAGGAGTAAAATCTATACTAATATTATAAAGCTGAAGAGTTTGTTTGTTTGAACGCGCTAATCTCAGGAACTACTGATTGGAATTGAAATACTATTTTTGTGTTGGATAGTCCATTTATTGAGGAAGGTTAGAGGCTATATAACATCACGCTACGACCAATCGGAGCTGAGCATAAATGAAAAATGTTGCAAAAACGGGAAAAATGTCCACCCGTGGGAAGCCGGGACGGGCCGCTAGTAAATAATAACAGCAAAATGACATCGTAATGAGTTAAAGGCCTCTTTTGATCTAACTTGATCCAATATCAGTTACATTAATGTCTGGTTCCTTTGACCAAAAACTAATTGTTTTGCTTACCAATGGTAGCAATAAAAAAATTCAAAACTGGGCATATAAATAGCGAGACAATTTGTATGCCTTTTTGGCAATCTCTACTCAAATCTTATCAATCGAGATTCATAACTGAGTACGATTAGAATAATGAGTCTACTACGTACCTACAGTACCTACATCACATGAAATATGGTATGGTATTATGGTATTACAGCAGTGATAGCCTAGTGGTGTGACCGTCGGACTGCCAAGTCATAGGTCTCGAGTTCGTACCCAAGGCACGCACCTCTGTCTTTTTAGATTCATGTGCGTATTGTATAATTCTTCCTCTTAGCCTTTTCCCAATTATCTTGGGGTCAGCTTCCAGTCTAACCAGATGCGGCTGAATTATTGTATTTTACACGGAGCGACTGCCATCAGACCTCCGCAACCCAGTAACTGGGCAATGCCGATATCCTAAGGTTAAACCGTTTGTCAGACTTTCGGGCTTCTGACTACCCGTAACGACTGTCATAGGTATTCGTATGACACCCGGGACCGACGGGTTAACGTGCTCTCCGAGGCACGGAGGGGTCTCGATGTGTAACAAATGGTCACCCATCCACGGACTGACCGCGGCAAGCGCAGCTTAACCTCGCAAATCTTACGATCGGCGCGGTTGTTATTTAGCCACGAGCCCCTCGCGTATTGTATAATTATCAATTTAAAAACGGTGAAGGAAAACATCGTGAGGAAACCGGCATGCCTGAGAGATATTTCTCGACGGCATGTGAAGCCAAGTCAGAGGCCCAAGGGCGGCATAAACTCTGACACCAGATTAGAAACTAACCACACGAAAAGAAGAAGACGGTTATTTATACATTGTAAGGCGAATTTATTAATATTTCATTTCTCAAAGCAGATTTCTTCTTAGAATATTCATTCCAACGTTATTTTATACGACTGTAAGTACAACCACAGTTCGTAGAATCAATCGGATGGAAATCCAATACAATCCCTTCGTTTGCTGGGATTAACTGAGAGCAATCACTTATCTGCTTCTTTTATTTAAGTCCTTGAGTCATTTCTTTGATATATGTTATCGATAGCAACGAAAGAAAAACATGACCTGCAAATGTTACAACACATTTACAGGTCATATTTACGTACGTGTACGTGAAGATCTTCTTCTTTTTGTGTGGTTAGTGACTAACCTGGTGTCAGAATTTATGCCGCCCATGGGCCTCTGACTTGGCTTCACACGCCGTCGAGAAATATCTCTCAGGCACGAATTTCTTCACGATGTTTTCCTTCACCGTTTTTAAGCAAGTGATAATTATACAATACGCACATGAATCCGAAAAGTCAGAGGTGCGTGGCTTGGGTTCGAACTCGAGACCTATGACTTGGCAGTCCGACGGTCATACCACTAGGCTATCACTGCTACTAAATTGTGTTGGAAATAGAAACTGGACATGATATTTTTATTAGGGTAGTATTTAAACGAGTGACTGTAAATTAAAGTTTTAAGTGACAAATATAATTAATTTACGTTAAGTTTTACTATGTGAGCGACCTAATATTTGCTTGAGTGTCAACGTTACGTCTTGCATTTTTTTCAATATTTGCCTTTGCAAAAGAGGAAATCTGGCGCTTGGCGGCCGCTGTCGCGGCACGCTCGCTTCGCTCGCTCGCCTTCGCGCGTTGCGTGGTCGCAGTTCTAACCTAACCTAACTTAGACGTTACGAATTTGACAAACTGTTTATAATATTGAAGTTGCCCTCTCTGTATTTCTAGTTGCTCACTTAGTAATTCAGTCGCACGGCTAGAATTTTAATATCTGAAATGGACAGACAAAGAAACTGGAATGTCTGGTCGAAAACCGGTCATCTAGCAACCATACCTGAAGCCTAGCACGAACGTAACCTGTAGCACCACGGCCTAGTATGAACATTTTGACGTATAGTCGTAAATGTAAGCGAATTTTGAATCGAAAATACAATTGTCCTATATCATTATTTTGGTTTATTTCTTTACGACATGCACAATTTGTATCATACATAGATATGAATAAAGTTTTCAATTTAATTAAATAGTATGAACAAAACGAGTATTTCCGATTCAAAATTCACTTCCATTAACGTAATCTTTACATAAGTAACTCGACAACATTCGTGGTAGGCCTACTGTAGGCTAACAAGTCTTCAGGAATATTGAAGATGGAAACAGAGTTATGTGATTGAAGGATTGAAAATTTCTATTAAGATGTGTCACCATTTTTAAATGAAACTTTCTTCACTCAAGCCAACAGGGTTAGCTGTCAATCTCACCAGACTGACAACTTGATGGCTAGAATTAGTGTTGAACCACATCTGTCAGCACGGAACCGCGTTTTTTCATGCTTCTATCTTTTTTTTTTCGTTGGAAAGTCCTCATGGATGTCCCTCGCCCGGGGAAGGCGACGGGTCTGCCGGACTCTTACCAGCTAAAAACCAACGGTGTTCCTCCTTTTGACCTAGGGCCGGGGTCACGGTATTCGCTATTGCATGCACCGCGACCCCGGCAGATCTCGGTTCACCATTTATGCTTCTATCCTTTTCTGTCGCTCACGAACGTCATTTAATGGAGCGAGAAAGACAGCGTGAGACCGCACGCGATAGCACGAGGCTGCACGCGATAGCATGAGACTGCACGCGATAGCACTCACGCTGTCTTTCTCGCTTTATTAAATGACGATCTTGAACGACAGATCAGAAAAGGATACAGCATGAAAAAACGCGATCCCGTGCTGAAAGATGTGGGTACCTTATGCGACCTACATTGATCAATGAGGTGTAGATTTATGGACCAAGAAAACGAAAATATGTAGTACCTAAGATCAGTAAAGAAAATACAATTAATATATTTGAGCTAAAATTCACTATACAAAACGATTTAATTCGTATTTTCAATATACTCCAAACCAGGTATGAAGCTTTTGGAAATTACAGACCGCATTTAGAGCGCGCTTGTTACACACGTCGAGTGCACGCAATACCAGAGACTTGTGGTTTTAAACGTTTGCCACACTAATTTGTTCCTGTCCTATATGTATGAACATGGAGATAATTAGCCAGCCTTAGTTCAACTTATTAATTACCATTACTCGTGAGTAGTAGATGAAAATCAGCGTTAGGTGGTAGTACTTACTGTCATCTGTCGTTATGCTGAGCTGATGGCCGTTTTGGTACTTATTTTTTTATCATTTTCATGTGTACCTATATATATATATAATCAATTTCAAAAATTGATTGGTTAGAATAGAATATATCTATTCTATTCTAATCAATTAATTTTTGAAATAAATTCACTTGTTGGAACACAATCTTAACAGTTCCTAATCTTCTTATGTACTGTGTGACTACGTCTTTAGCAAGTTCTGCCAACTAATCTTTTATGTTTTCATTAGCTCTTATAACAAGCTATAATATCCAGTTCACACTTTCCAGTGGGTCAAGAGATGAGGGAAGAATCGTGGTTTCATGGGAATTTTGAATAACAGCAAAGTGTAAATTTTATTGTTTACATTCTTTAAAAACACGTGCATAATAATTCATTAGCTTTGCTTGATTTAATTCTTAAATCTTCCACAGTGGGAGGTTCTAAGACAAAAGCAGATGGCAGCACCACCGTAAGTACTCATCACAATCAATCAGAACGAGTCAAACTCATTTTAACACATACAATTACTTTACCAACGATGCTGGCGTCATAAGTTTCCAAGTTCCCGAACATAGCTGAGCGTAGTTCTGAAATATAATTTTGTTACCCCACGAAATTTCTTCAGAAAAACAAGGGCCGCACTTACTAATAAACTCCACTACCAAACTCTTAAGTAACTGCAAGTGTTTCCCAAAATTCCCAATATACCAAAATAAGCCCATTAGAATAAGCCTCCAAAGTTGGGACCCATAAGATGCAAACTCCTTACATTTCAACGCAAAGTAATTATAGAGTTAAGAAATTCTAGAGCGCACTGATAGTTGAAGAGTTACAAGCACTTAGTGAATTTATATAAGATTTAAGTAACCAACTACGTAGGGAAATTTCTAGAAGGAAATGCATTAAACTATTATGTGAGTTTGTAATTGTTGGTTATAAAGTTCGCGTGATGATGGGAAGTGAATTCGTAGTAATTACTTTGTAGATGTGTAGTTCGGAATGTTCTGTTTAATATTAAACTGATCTACCTGAAGTTAGAGGCAGAATTGAAAAACAAATCTAGCATTCTACAACACGATTAGAATGGGATTTAAAATGGTGCATTTCTGAAAGTGTGTGAGCGAGATGCAAATGACAACAATGGAACCGCCTGCGCCGCCATTCTCGATCTCATTCTTTATGTTATCGGGATTTATGTTTTAAAATTCAATCATTCTTAAAACTTCTGTTAAGGGGTGTGTTGTGGCTGTGGATTTTAATTCAAACTTATCACCCCGCGCATTTTTTAACTTCACTTCGTATATTTGTTTGTTTATTTGTTTCAAATCTTGCGACAGATTTTTTAACTACTTCTGCTAAACCGATTCTCCTGAAACTTCGCACATAAATTCAACTCTCATGACATACAACATTGTAATTATTTTAACCTTCAATCCTCAAATCCTGATGTTGCAGGGGGGGGGGGGGGGGGTACTGCAAGATAAAACCGTTTAACTTAAAAGTTTTATAAGGGATTATTTACCATTATTTTAAAGGACCTTGGCTGCCTGCCTTGTTGGTTTAGTAGTCGCAAATGTGACTGCTGAGCATGGGGTCCTGGGCTCGATTTCTAGGTCAGGCAAAGTGTTATTGAGCTTTTCCATCAGGAATTTCTAGTAGCAGTTCGGTGTCTAGATTTGTGCCTGGTTAACAATGGGCTCGCCCTCTATTAGGTACATGGGACTTAAACATATCTTTTGAAACGAGGGTGTACTAAAAACACCTCTGCTGTACTCTTCGGGAATACAAGGCGTGATGTTATTATAATGATACTCCCAAACACTGTTTGATACCTTTATTTATTTCACTCTTATAAACCTTTAAACTAATCAAAATAGTTCTCCTTTTCGTCTTAGATTCTACGCTTAAACGTCCTGTCATGACCGAAGTTCGAGAGACAATCCTTGGTCAAGATGTCGGCAACACTGTCATGCCGTATCCCCCACTATTTTTTTTTTTTTTTTTTTTTTTTTTTTAGATGGGACCACTCGCAATTAAAGCTCCGAGAGCTTTGCTTATGCTTAACCGGACTATTCCTGTGGGTGGCCAAATTAAGGCCCCCAGCCAGGGCTTAAAAACTAGAGAGAGAAAATCAACCGAACACTAAGGGCACCCCCTGTGGGGTTAGAACCTCGGCTTAGTGGGTCGATATGAGAATATAACAAGGGTCGGGCTGGGTAGATTATTTAGGGGCTGTTTTATAACTAGTGGCTCAGCACGCGGGCTGGCTCGTCAAACAAGGGTCGGGGTTGATTTTACATGAATTCGCGGGGGCCTCGGCGGCGGGGCCGGGTGCGCGTCGGTATGTTTCTGTAAATTACGACACTGGGGCCCTAATCTACGCATTGTGGGGCAAGTTCCTAAGAGCTTGTGTGATGTCCGGGTAAGACGCGTATACCCGGGCAAGTGAACAGTAATCGCCTCTGCAGGCTATAATGTCTCTAGACATTTGAATCCCTCGGGGGCTATGGAAGACCCCGAAGGTGCTCGTGATGACCCAGAAGGGGTCATATGGATCAAACGCCGGTTTCGGCGGAAGAGGTCGGGTCGCGGGGCGAAGAGGGGGGGCCACGGCTGGGGTGGGTGCTCCAGGAGGAGCTCCAACGGTGGGTGGGGCCGCGAGAGGCGCGGCCGTCTTAGTGATCGGCCTAACAGGGGGCGCGGGGGCCTCCGGCGCCGGAGGCGGCGGGGGAGGTTTGAATGGACCTAAGGCCGGGAAATGGGCCTGATGGTTCAGCGCGCTCCAGGGGCTGGGGCGCTGAGGACTAAGAGAGACCGGGGGCGGCTGCGAGAGGCTAGGTGCCTCTCGTTGCCGCCTCATCTGGTTGCGGTAGGCCAGTTTAGGGGCCGAGGACTTGGGTGCCTTGGGGCATCCGCGGTAGTTAGCGGGATGGCCTGACTCGCCGCAGAGAACACAGCTAGGTGGTTCCGTGCATTGGGTCCGGTCTTTAGGGCGGGAGCAGTCGGCTGTTCCGTGGTCGCCAAGACACTTTACGCATCTAGGCTTCCCGTAACAGTTCCTCTGTGCATGTCCGTAAAGTTGACACTTGTGGCATTGGGTTACAATGCCACTCGCGTGTGGTTTCTCGATCCGTATGCCATAGAGGCCACAGATCGTCGCGATGTTGAAAATCGGATGGTGACCTTCAGTGCGATCGCATACAACTAGAATCATATCGTATGATTCTCCGCTCTTGCGGTGCATGCGATGCACGTGCTGGACAGGGACATCCTGCGACTCGAGGTCGCTTTTAATGCGGTCAGTGGGGATGATTACGGGTCCCCCACTATTTAACAATCGTGACTTACTTTATAGCAGTGATAGTGTTGCCAGTAAAATAAAGATAATATTTACTAATATTAATTATAATAATCAAACCTAACATTATGTTATGTTATGATTAAAGGAAAAGCTTAGTAAATCTATACTAATATTATAAAGCTGAAGAGTTTGTTTGTTTGTTCGAAAGCACTAATCTCAGAAACTACTGGTAGGAATTAAAAAAATATTTTTGTGTTGTATAGTCCATTTATCGAGGAAGGTTATAGGCTATATAACATCACGCTACGACTAATAGGAGCGGAGCATAAATGAAAAATGTTTCAAAAACGGGAAAAATTTCCACCCGTGCGAAGCCGGGAGGGGCCACTAGTAAATAATATAATGTATTTAAACGGCATACTATATTTTTTACATATTGGATTGAAATTAGAGATTCTGATCGCAATGTTATACTGTATTTGAATTTATTATCCCTCTGCCGATCAAACATAACATGAAGAAATCGACACACAGCAAACTATGGGAAAGTCAAACCCAAACACGCGCGTCCTATTTTCGTATCGAGGCGAATATTCGGCGATTGCAAGCTATTTGAATAGAGTTAACCCTCTTCCGGCCTGTGATGGAGCGATGATTGATTCCTGTTTACACTGGGGGTGGGTTGCAATTTAATATCTTATTGTTAATCGCGGGCCGCGTAGTGTTGACTCAGTGGAAACATAGGGAGTGAAGGTTGAGAAATGTGGGCGGGCGCGTTGGTTATAAATAAGTTGTTATTGTGAATGGATAAAATTAAGGAAAACTAGGAATGGTTTAAGTGCGTAACTGAGAGGAACTGATCGTTATTCACACCCATATTCTAAGACGTTCCTCCAAAACTTACTCGACTCAGGACGGACTCGAAAACACCTTCAAAATTGTATTCTTAGTCGCAATTTCGAGTGAACTTTGAGGTTCCTCGACGGAGTCATTACGTCATAATTTGAATTATCTGCATCGCGCAAATAACGCCGCAATAAATACTTGTAAGAATTATCGTAAGCATATTCGATAAAGTCTTCAAAATTCATTTTTGTTACATACGAACTTTGACACTTCCTTCCTTAAGGTAGGTTCCGAGGTACCTTGAGTTTGACAGATGATTCCTTACCTCGACTGAGGAAAAATCTCGTGTCGAGGACGTTTATGTCAACTATAACTACCGATGGTAGTGAAAAAGCCTGAGTCGAGGTGGAGTCGAATCGAGTAAGTTTTGAAGGAAAGTCTTAGAATATGGGTGTCAGTTTCACAAAAATAGTTCTTGATCTTAAAATTTCTGCAGTAGCTACATACCTAACAACACACATATTTCATGTTTATGTACTAGTTAACTCATTGTCGTTCGTTCTGCCTAACCTTTTCCCAACTATGTTGGGGTCAGCTAACAGTCTAACCAGATGCGGCTGAATACCAGTATTTTACACGGAGCGACTGCCATCAGACTTCCGTAACCCAGTTACTGGACAATGCCGATATCCTAAGGTTAGACCGGCTGTCAGACTTTCAGGTTTCTGACTTCCCGTAACGACAGTGATGTTTTATAATTTAAGTATATTTTTCTGTCTTCCATTTTCCTGAAAATGGATATTCTGATATTATCTTATTTTTTAAACTAGTGACAGAGGCATGGCAAACAATTCTTATTTACATCTTCCATTGAACGTGTTATTTTATTTTAAAATATATTTTATGAAAAGTCAACGTTTCACTTCGTTTTCCATATGTACGAGTAGGTAAACTATTTTTATTTATTTTGTGAAGGCCAAATAGAGGCTTTTTGCTGAAAAACGCGCTGCATTTTTTTGCATTGTGATGCGTGAACTGAAATTCAATATCACTTCGTATCGTAGTCTGTTATTTTTTATGTAGGTATCGATTTTATTTTTAACTACAGTGAAAAACGGATTGAGATCTGTTCAGTATCTGAAAGAGTAAAGAGTCATAATAATTATGTAACATTTTATTCGATTCTGATCAAACCAATAACAGTAATAAAACAATATTCCAATATCTTGTTAACAAAAGGTATTACCACAGCATGTGATTGATCATTGAGATTGGCTTCTCATATTTTAAGAATATCATATTTTGTGGGGCTCGTGGCTAATTAACAACAGCGTGGATCATATGATTTGCAAGGTTAAGCTGCGCTTGCCGCGGTCATTCCTTAGATGGGTGACCATTCGATACACATCCAGTCCCCTTCGTGTCTCAAAGAGCACGTTAAACCATCGGTCCCAGGTGTCATACGAATACCTATGACAGTCGTTACGGGTAGTCAGAAGCTCGAAAGTCTGATAACCGCAGTAACTGGGTTGCGGAGGTCTGATGGCAGTCGGTCCGTATAAAATCCTGGTATTCAGCCGCATCTGGTTAGACAGGGAGCTGACCCCAACATAGTTGGAACAAGGCTGGGCAGAATGAACATGTTTTAAGAAAAGCATATTATGACAACGAAAGAAAATATCTACAAATTTCCAATAGTGCGAAGTTATAGTACCTTTTTTTTTTTTTTTTAGGTAGGACCACTCGCAATCAAAGCTCTCAGAGCTTTATTTATGCTTAACCGGACTATTCCTGTGGGTGGCCAAAATTAAGGCCCCCAGCCAGGGCTTAAAAACTAGGGTGAATAGCGACCAGACACTGAGGCTGCTTATAGCCTTGCTACATAGATCTCGAGTGAATAAAAATTTTGCAAAATGAGATTTTATATTTTAAATTTCCAGTTAAAACAAACCCTGCCTACTACCTACTTCCAAATTCTTGGTTATGTTTTTGATAAAACCTTTCTTTCATACCTACATACATCATACATAATCAGCAACTATAGAACGCAACATGTTACGATCTCGAAAAACTATCTTATTACAAGATTTTGAACATCAAAAGAGACGTGCACGCTCCTACCCTAATCCCGTATATTCCCAAGTCCTATATCCAGCCGTTTGCTTCACAGCTTCATTGTTAATTATTATAAACGCTTTCAGTTATTGTTGTGTTTGGTGATTAAAATTTGGATTGTAAACTGGAATGAAACAATCCGAGTGGAAAATTTTCATGGAAATCTAAATATAAATGTTAAGTGTTTGACTTAAGTAAGAAATAAGCTGGCGTGCAATTCCTGAAGTGTTGATTCCTGATAGGAGGACTGCCAAATATTGATGTTATATTGGATAATGTTACTGTTTTGTTATGAAAGGAAAGATACAATCAATAGAATTGTCGTAATATGAAAGTATATGTTTTAATCGATTATGTGATTTGATATCGATTTGATTGGTAACTTATCAAAACCCGTACTAATAAACACGCGGACGAAGTCGCGGGCTAAGTGCTATTAGAACTTAAACTTGATTCCCATTTTCCAAACAGCTTTATACACCCAGTTCTAAACCTAATACACCCAGAATGTGAGCACCTAATAAGGTACATAATAACTCCATTACATGTAATGCAATTACAATATCATCAATCTCAATAAACAGTTTGAAATTCAAAACACTCGGCTGATTGTCTTTGAACTATAAAACAAACTTGTACATTTAGTCGGAGTGGTGTGTCGTGCATCGTGGCGACCGCGAAAGGGCTTGATCGTTGCGTGACACACAGACGTTAAAGTAAAGACAAATATAATAATTAATATACTACTTGGACCCTGTTCCTGATGCCGCCGGTGGATTATTATTATTCTATTTTTAAATGTTTTTTATTTTTATTTTATATAGAAATATTGAATTTTTTTAATTATATGTATAGTTAATTAATAAAAGAATATACTACTACCTACTAGTATCGGCTGTGATCAAAACTCGACCATTATTTTACCTGCCTTAGCGGCAACACATTTGGTATCTTACCTTTCGAATGATATTCATTCCCCCCTACTTTTATTTTATAATAAATACTAAAAAAAACGATAATTTTCGATGTTCACACATCTATGTATTAACATAATGATTTTTTTCGGGAAAAGGTACAACACTTCCAGCATAAAAACGTTTTTTTCGAAATTAAAGTATCTAGACATTGAGTTAGAAATAAAGCAGTGATTTTTCTTTACATTTAGGTACCGTGAAAATAAGGGAATTTAACTAGGAATACATTTTCCCTATTAGATTCTTTATAGTTTTAATTTTCTGAGATAGTAAAAAATTACACATAATTAAAACAGTGCAGTAAACACAAGAACATACCAAGGTATAAAAACCTAGGTCACACTTCATCCAACTTTTAACGTCGAACTTCTTCTTCATCATTTTCCTGTCCTTATCCCACACTAGATGGGGTCAGCACAACATGTATTTCATAAATCCATGTTGTTAGAGGTTTTGGCTTATTGCTCTATGACCGGCCGCTTGCCTGACATCAACCCCCTTTGGAATTTAAGATTTTTTAACGACGAACACACAACAAAATTTGATTTAGTACGAAATTTTTCGTCTGCAGCTGTCAACAAAACACGAATAGATAATTATCATGCAACTCGCGAGACGCTCGATCAGACAGTGTGTATCACAAGCAAAGAAAATTCCTAATCACATTAATGTAGTTGCGATGCAACCCAGAAAGTTAGTCCATTATGGTATTATCGATGGGTTTCAAATTGCATCAACTCTATGGGGACTAAACCCTATGGTTTTCTATGGCGAGGGGCGCCGGGCGTCAGTTTTTTCTTAAGACCCATCAATTTCAAAATACATGTCCCTTGAAATCTAATAATGCATTATGTCGGAAATCATTTGTTTTGGATCAAAATAGACGATAATGTGCTATTATGTTATGACTTATCTACACGATTACGTAACATAACATTCAGCCTATTACTGTTTCTGTGCTGGGTGGGCGTGAGCCTCGATTTCAAAATGAGAAGGTTTTAGGCCTTAGTCCACGACGATGGCCTAGTGCGGGTTGGCGAACTTCACACACAGGGAACCTTCATTTTTGAAGTCCTCTCAGTAGTGCAAGTTTCCTTACGATGTTTTCCTTCACCGTTCTACACGACCAATGTGTGAAAAAGATACGCACTTTAAGAAAATCACTAAACTACGTTCAGTTTCTAAACATAACATTAGAATTACTAAAGCTATAAGGACATGACAACGAGGTTTTTATCATTCCCCAATTTGCATTTTAACACAAAAATGTTTGATACAAAATTTGTCCCCGCATAATTTCCCTATGCGAGCCTCATAGAAAATCCTTCCACAATTTGAATTGCAAATTGCTAGGCCACTTTCAGGGCCAAAGTAATCGCTGTCTAAAGTTGCCACCCTACTTTAACTTAACACGAACTTATGTGATAAAAACATACCTCTGTGTAAAGTCCCTGAAAATTCAAAGTAACTGGCTAATTTAGTAGGCGGGGCACACTTGTTAGTGGAACCCGACAAGTGCCTGCCAAGTACTGACCAAAAACTTGGCCGAAATTTGGGAGCTCCCTAACTTCGGTTTGGGTCAAAAAGTTGTGTACAAGAAGACGAAATTGGTTATCTACGTTATATTCTCGCTCATATTAAAGTTAGTGGAGTTTCTTATTGAGTAGGAAGTTGATTTTGTCGCCAAAATGTTATTTTTGTGAGACTTTTTGCTGTAATTTCTGTCCTTGAATATTTTCTCGGAATAAATGTGTGATGATTTGGTAAACATGTTGTTTCCTGTTAAGTTAGTTGATATTAATAATGTAATGTGACATTTAAAGTTTATTGTAAAAGATTGCAAACAATTTGAGGGAAACACCTGAAAATACCATTTAATTTGGTAATCTATAGGGGAGACCTATGTCCAGCGGTGGACGGTGAAGATATGCAAAATGATAGTGATTATCAGCTGCAGTCAAAACAGCTCGCCATTTTCTTGGGGCTGATTTTAATAAAGAATAAAAGCTGTACAGAATAAAATCAGCATAAACAAAAAAAATTACACAAATGGGTACTAACGCTGCTAGTAAGCACATATACTGGCCTGCAAAAATAAGTATCACACTTTTAAAATTGCAATAACTTTTTAGGTACCTACACAAGATATATTTTCGAAACAAAAAGGACTCAAAAAAGAGTTTAACTTTGTTACTATAGTTTCAAAGAAAGCTGATAAAAATTGCTATAAAACGTTTTTTATTTTAAATCTCTAACTTCTATAGTTTAGAAAAAATTGAAATTTTAAAAGTGTGATAGTTATTTTTGCAGGCCAGTGTAGACAAGCAAACCGTAGTTATCGTTATCATACATCATACAAAATCATGCTTAAATGAAAATAATAATGCTGTAATAAAATAGTTTTAAAAATTAATTTGAAAAAATATTATTTAGACATTTGTTAAGGTGCTACCTCTAAATTATATCATTTTAAGTACCTACTAGGTTTATTGAGTGTATAGACTCAACGACCCCACAGTCAAACCATTACTACGGTTTTGTGGGGCTTAGTTTGTAAATTATACTTACCTCATGTGAATATAAATAAATAAATAATAATGCTAAACAGTTTCGCTATTCGTTAGTATATCGGTCCGCTTCGCTTCTGCTCCGCACTCGCGGCAGCGTGCAAGCGGGGTAATAACCTAAAAAATAAGTGCACTACGTCCTAAACTCTCACGTCGATTACATAATACTCAAGTGCCAATTTTTCCGGCCATGCACGATTCCAGTTAAGAGACAAACTCTATTTGCTGAATAAATTCCAGCCTAGACTTGGCGAATGTCGTCTACATTTGAAACCGTGCCAAGTCCCGCAATCAGAACAGTATGTAGGCCAAGAGGCTGCGGATGGCGGGTTTCGGCTTTTTTGTCTGGAGTAAACAAAGACAGGTTGCAGACATGAGTGTTTTAAGCTATTTTTGTGTGAGAGTTTTGAATACTAAGATAGGACCTGAAAAATTTGTAGTGACTCTAGCGCTAACAATGTTTTGACATAATAGGAGCTTTAAAAGGCCGCCGCCTCGTTGGCTTAGTGGTGGCAAGCACGTTTGCTGACCATAAGGTTCTGGGTTCGATCCTCAGGTCGGGCAAAGTGTTATTGGGTGCTTTCGTGTGGAATTCCTCAGTGGCAGCCCAGAGTTTGCGTTTGTGCCCGGTTGATGGCAATAGGCTCGCCCCCTTTTACATGCGACTTAAACATAACGGCGAAATGAGGGTGTTACTATACACCTCTGCCCAATCCTTCGGGGAATACAGGTGTGATGTTATGAGTTGTACATTTATCAGTAGACTTGTTCTACGAGATGACGATTTTTATCTCCTTATCACAATGTGGAATTATTTTGTAGCCGAGAGTGAACGGTGAGGCGCGGGAGTATGGTAATTCCTTTACTCCTATATCTTTCAATAAGCAATCGTCAGATTTTATACTGACTGATTCTTTAAATCCAAACAGAAACTGCTGAACAAAACAAACAGTAAAGGGTGTCGTCTCGAAAATCTTTATAATCTACAAGCAATGTGATACACAATGTATATCCCATATTTGTTGGTAAATATGTCTCACCGATCAAACAACATATCCGGTGAAATATTTGCTCGAACCTTTAAGATTCTTGTACTGTTGAGGCACAGAGCAGAGGCGAAAGCGTAATACTAAAAATCTAATGGAATCGAGTATCATATAAAATATTCGTTAATAAAAGTTCTTGTACAGTACGATACAACTAAGAAGTCGCATCCAATAGCAGTCGCTCATTTTCGCGCCACTCACACTTATTACGTCAGCTTAGATATATTTTTTTACTACAGGAATAATAAGTATTCGTGGTCTTGAGTTCGCGCTCAGTTTGGAAGTGATCGGTTTTACGAAGTCGGCCAATGCGACTTCTTAGTTGTGTCGTACTATACTAAAATATAAGCAAGTATAATTTAAGTAAAGTCAGTAGGCACCTATATCTCCCTAGCTTTTCTAAGTTATTGAAAACTGCTAAATATACCTAGTCTTGCCATAAATATTGCCACGAAGAAAAAAATATTTTTTTTATTGCAAATAATATTTATTACTTTTACAGTGTGTTAGTTTAATATTGGGTCCCCACCTATGAAATTGGCGTTTTTTTCTCACAAATAGAGATCCTCGTCACTTCTATGATTTAAAAGATTCATTAATTGCTTGATATTATATCGAATAATGACCATCATAGACAACTACCAATCGTAAAAAAATCTTATTACTTATAGTTTTCTAAACACAAAAAATATCTTAAAAATGACTCCTCTTTTTGTTAGCAGAAATGACCACTATTTTTGTGTTAACTTAGCCAAAACTTATTTTTGTCGCATATTCTAAGTCGCATACTTTATCTTAGTTTTTAAACAATAGTGCATAAAAGTTTTACAACATTAGTGTTCATAGTTGTTAAATTAATTAAGAACATATTAGTATGAAAACTGCAACTTCTTTAAAATTCTCCATACAAAAGGCCAATTTCATAGGTGGGGACCTAACACATAAATATAAAACAATTTAAAATATAAAAAGCTTATTCGAAGTGGTCTCCATTGGCTGCAATACAGTCCTTTAAACGTTGAGGCCAGTTATCAATAGAAGCACGCACTCTTTCCATGGGAAAATTCTTCACTGCCAATCGTATATGGATTGTTTTGGGGACTCCAAATTATCATGGCGTTTAGAGCAAGCCGTACTCTCTAAAACTGACCATAAATCATAATCCAGCGGATTAAGATCGGGACTACACGACAGCCAGTCTTCAGCTCTGATGAAGTCCGAAACGTTCACTTTCAACCAAGACTGTGTGGACCGAGCTTTATGACCCGGCGCCGAGTCTTGTTGGAAGGACCATACTTGGTTATTGAACATGGTGTTGTTAAGGGGCTTAACTACCTTCTCAAGAATGGTATCTTGATTCACTTGTGCCGATGTTTTGATACCTTTTTCACAAAAATATGGCTCAGTCACTCCTTCACAGCTAACGCCCCACCAAACCATCACTGAAGTCGGATAATGCCCACGTTGCACTCTGTCGGCTAATTGGGAAGCTTCCTTAGAGCTTTGAGCATAAATACGGTCATTTTGTTTGTTAAAATGTTGCTCAATTGTAAAGATTTTCTCATCCGTAAACAAAAATTTTCTGTGACCTCCCTTTGCGTACCGCTTCAGTAGTTGTTTCGATTTTACCACCCTATACTTTTTAAATTATCAGTTAAAAAATGACCAGTGCGTCTCTTATAGGCTGCAAGTCCTAAGTCATCTTTTAAATTACGCGACATGGTTCTGGGTGCTATCTTCATCTCCCGAGATAATTTTTTTTGCTTTCGGACAGGATTTCTTCGAATTCTTTCCCTTACTGCTTTGACCACCTTTTTCGTACGAACACTATGTGGACGGCCAGATCTTTTTCTGTCACGAACAGAAGAGGTCTCGTTGTACCTATTAATAGCCCGGTACACAAACATTTGACTAATACCAAGCGTATGGAGAGTTTTAAAAATTGCATTTGGCGCCATACCAACTTTGTGTAATGCAATCACAGCGATTCGGTTCTCTTTATCACTCCACTCCATTTTAATATCGCAAAATATTGTACAATGTATTGACGCCAAAATTAGAAAACTTAATGAACAATCGTATAAAAATGACTGATTCCAAATTCAAATGTAATATCTTTCTTATTTTTAATTGTAACAGTATTTATGGCCAGACTAGGTATTGCAAGGCATGCATGCACATACACGCCGCATAAAACTAATCAGAATCTTACAGCCCAGCTGTGATATCTTACTGGCCGAACCCATAGCGCGTCAACTGTCATAGGCCGAGTTGATTGATGGCTCGTTATACGAAGAATTGCCCGAACTCAAAATTCCTAGGAATATTGTTGCTGAGTTCACTATGTACTGAAACTAATTTATTAGTAGATAAATACTTCGTACAATGATATTATATACACACATAAGTAAATATATCATAGACGTGCCAAAGGTCAAAAACAGAACAGTTGGTAAATAGCTAGATAGATAGATAGAGTCCTGCAGATAGCTATCTCTTTCACTCTTTGCCACTCTCTTACTTCTTCCGTATCTTCGTTTTACTCATTACAGATACTAGTAAAAACAATTCAGGATCGGATTTAAAACGCCATGTTCTATAAGTAACATATCATATAAAATATTCGACCTTCTATAAGCTTATGACTTGCACATAAACATTTTGAAGAAACAGGAATAGTGAATAGTTTCACTTTTCTGCACCGTTGAACTGTACGCCATGAATATACGGGGAACTTTCAAAGTGGAAATCATTCCTTCTAGAAGAATGCACAGGCGCATTTTTTTTAGATCTTCATTTTTAATGTCGCTAGGCAAGTGAACTTTTGCCGCGAGTTTATTTTGTGAATGAGAAAGTTTATTTAAAAAATGCTAATTTTATTTTTGAATAAATGAAAATTTGATACGTGGAGAAGTTTTATATGAAAATGTATGTTTTGTAGTTCATACTCTCTCCTATATTTTTATATCATACTATCGGATCTAAAGACAATCAATCAAAATTATTTATTCAATTAAAAACTAAAATTATTTAAGTAGATAAATCATCATCGATGTGTCTTCTTCTTCCTGCCCTTATCCCACACTAGGTGGGGTCGGCACAGCATGTATTTCATAAATCTATGTTGTTATAGGTTTTGACTTATTCTTTTATGACCGGCCGCTTGCCTGACATCTACTCTCCTTCCTCCATCGATATGTAAATCATTTTATTCTTGCATTCTTAAAATATATTAACCCTATTATATTAAAATAACCCAAAATCATTTAAGTGCCTACTTATTCTTTTTTTCAAAGGTTTATGTTCAATGTACGCATCCACAGACACACGATTGGTTTAATGATTTTTATTTAAAACAGAAAAAATCTAATCTTTACTAACTTAGTTACAGAGAAATAAATACATTTTATAACTCTGAAAAGCGATGGATTTAATTTGTCTATTCATGGGACATGGTACATAATACGAAAAGCATCGAGAGTCACTAGACACTGAAATAACATAAACATCACGCCTTGTATTCCCCGAAGGGTTCGGCAGAGGTGTTTTTAGTAAACCCTCGTTTCGCCAAAACTACTATTACTGAAAGTATTATCACTGATATTAATAGCCTTGTGTTATACTCTGCTGTCTCTATAATGAAAAAAAAAACTACAAAATACTCCTTTCAACTAAAAGTTAAAAAGGACCAAACTATTTTCCACAACATGTAAAAACAAATCGTAAGCAAAAACGTTCTTAATCTATTCGCAGTTCTATTGTTCAAAAATATTTCTACAAAATACTCCTTTTAACAAAAAGGACCAAATAATTTTCCACAACACTTAAAACCAAATCGTAAACAAAAACGTAATGCATTCGCAGTTCAAAGTAAAGGACAGTATCTACCCTCACGGGCCAATTGTCGCACTTTCCAATTACTACACAAAAGCGAGTATCGTACCGGTTCGCACATAACAAAGGGTGGCTACTCCGGCCACTTAGCCCCCTTTTACTCTTTGTACCGCATTTTAACATTCCATCTATAAGTGTGTGTTTATACTGTAGTGTAACGTTTTAGATTATTAGTTAATGTATGTTGTGTTTTAAAAGCTACAAATAAATATAAATCCTGTATGGAAACCGGGTTCCCTTACGTGCAGAAATCAGACAAAGGAAAAACTCGCTCGCCGACTAATCGTGTTCTCTGTTTCACATAATATGATTTAAACTAGTAGTCTTCCGATCTTCAGTAAACATCACGGATGATGAAGATTCAAGATTTGGTAATTAGGACCGTAGGACCAGTTATAAAACCGACGTATTTAGCAACAGGCGGGATTGGCTGGAGACACTTCAGGTTTTGTAAATAACTGGCCGGTTACGTGGGAGTAATCTTAAAGAACTATCTACAAACAGTCCATTAGAAAAAAAACAGGTGATTTTTTGTTCGAGAGAATGTCTTTTGTTTGTTTTATCATAATGTTCTCCTGTTAATTTCTAATTGCCATTTAAAGGTTACATAACGGTGTGATACGCAGCTGTTCAATGCTGAAAGCGCAGCGATGCGTATCAACTCCAGCAATTATTTCAGTTTTCACTTGCTAGAGCGGAAAACTTCTTGGATTCAAAAACTTTTGTTAGATAAAGCTGGCTGGAACTATAAGGTAATTTAATATCGGTAGCTTTGTTAGGCGAAGAGTCCTTTGAAGACTGGTTTAGTATTTATTTTTGTCTTTTTACTATTCTTTTTAGATCTTGATAAGATCGCGTTGGTTGAAAGGGACAAAACTCAAAGATTTTTATATGGTTAGGGCTTTCGGCGAAGATTAGTGACGTCAAAATATTTGTCAAATAAACAAAATCAGCCTATTACTGTCCCACTGCTGGGCACCGGTTTCGTCTCAGAATGATAAGGTTTTAGGCCTTAGTCTACCACGCTGGCCTGGTGCGTGTTATCGGAATACACATCATCGAGAATTTATTATATTTTTCAAAATATATTGCGTAGGTACCTGCTATATTCTTAAATTCAGGCTATAGCAAGGTTGTTTATTATTAATATACCATACAAGGACTGGCTTAGCAAAAAAAGTATTTAATGTACTTACTTATTTTTAATGACCCTAAGATCCCGTTCACACAGCGGATCCGTTTTAACGGATCTGTCGGTAATAGATGTATTGTTCACATCTGTACCGACGGATCAGTTAAACAAATGGCAGCTGCATCGCAACTGGCAGGCAGGATACGATAAAAATAACGGATCCAATAGTTTGTACTGGATTCGGAATACTGTCGTGTATGTGAACTCGCTCATACAATTACAGGCGCCATCACCAAAATAAAAACGGATCCACTAAAACGGGTCCTGTACTTAAAGAGTGTCTGTGTGAACTAGCTGTAACGAGACGACTCGAGTAGATTAAATTTAAAATTAAAAAACACCGAATATTTTATGAACTGAAAAAAGGAGCCTATTAAATACAACCAAGTCATAAATAGTCCGTAAAATTGAGGATAATTAATTCTGGTTTACCATCTAATTTCAAACTGGTCTAATTTGTGGTTAAGTTTGTACGAACATGACAATATTTTAATGAAAAACGTTCGTTAATTTAATTTCATGTTGGTGAGCAGTTAAAGTAAAATGCTGATTATTTCAAGTTAGCGTTTTCCTGGTTTATAACCAGGGTTAACTTAGTTTAAGGAACTGTTCACACGCTAATTAGTAAGCGCACGATCAACCTCTTTTTAGCGCTGATTACTAATTCTTTGTGTTGTTTATGCTAATGTTCTCTTACGCAACTTCTTCGCCATTAAATTGATCATAGATACGTTATAAAGATAACGGAACTTTGTCGAATTGTACGAAAATAGTGTGTCATATTTTTTGTTCTAAATACTGGTGAAACGAGGAGAATTTGGTGCTGGGAAGTAAACATTGCGCTCGCCTCGCACGCGTATTCACAGTGAACAGTCGCAACCATTCACGCATACTCCCTAAATACCACGCAGAGGCATCTTTACATAGTATAAAACAAAGTCGCCCCCGCTGTCTATACGCTTAGATCTTTTAAACTACGCGACGGATTTTAATGCAGTTTTCAGCAATAGATAGAGTGATTTAAGAGGAAGGTTTATATGCCCCACATTAGTATCTACATTACGCCTGTGCGAAGCTGGGGCGGTTCGCTATTAATACTATAAAATTCGCGACATCACGACACATCGTTCCTTAAACCCACACTTCAAGGCTGTTATTTTATAGCTTCAATTTCGCACATATGAAACTACGCCGTATTTAACACCGAACAGCGCATATTAAGCACACATAACAGTTTTAAAAGTTATCCGTGAGCCGCGAGTCGCGACACATTATGTCCAAGGAGCATGCTACGGTTGCATGACTGTCAACCGTTTGATACAATGCCTAATATTGTGGTGCAAGGTGCAATGCATAAGAGATTGTCGTTCTTTTGTTTTCTTTTGTTCAATGTGACAGTCGGAATTGAAACACGCGGTCTGAATGGTAGGTACGGTTGTTGTTGTACATTTGAGTTACTATGTTTTCAGAGTAGGTTATTTTTTTCAAGTTAATGCTGCAGCCATTTATATCATGATGAGTAGGGATGGGTAAGCGGATAAATAGGAAATACTCGATAAATAATAAAAAAGTTAGTATATATTTTTTTTACCCTGCTGTGTTTATGAGTTTAACTCTACCTCGAGTATATCTGAGTAAGAATCCAGCTCTAATCAAGAGACTTACTCTGAATAGCCTTGTCCCAACAGAGCTTGGGTTAGCTCTGAGTCTAATCAGATTCGGCGGAATATACCTATTCAGCAGGACTTACCTATAGATGATTCTTTTTCTTTTTTTGCCAAATAAATGCCGTTTCATCTTTGTTTGCAGCCAAATAAAGACGATTTGTTATTATTTTATAAAAAATCAAGAATGTTGTATTTTTTCAATACCCACGAGTCTATAGGACGTAGAAAAAAAAACAGCCAAATAGAAAACCTCCTCCTTTTTTGAAGTCGGTTAGAAATAAACGGCTTTCACTTATAAATTGCGCTTTATTATAGTAAATTCTAAGGACCCCAGGTTTCTAGGTTTACGACTTTATAATGACGCGCTAAGCGGTGAAATATGTGCTGTTAGTACATGATTATGTTAATTTTGACGTACAATGCCTTAGGTGCGCTGCGATAATTATTCTAAACAAATAACTCACTTGTATTACTATAGAAGTAAATTTTGTTCCATTTTTGTTAGAAAATAATTGCTTAATCTACTAGGATTAGAAATTTTATAACGATTTTATATTGTACACGTGTAAGACTATACAATTTAAACTTTAAACGTAATCTATATATTAGGTATAAAAGGAGAAGCTGACTGACTGACTGATCGACGCACAGCCTAAACGGCTGGGGTTAGAAACTTGAAATTTTGACAGTAGGTTCATTTTGTGACGTAAACATCCACTAAGAAGGGATTTCTCGAAATTCAACCCTTAAGGGGGTGAAAAAAATCACGCAAGCGAAGCTGCGGGCAAAAGCTAGTAAATAAAATATCACTTAAGTATGGCAGATGAATGCTTCGATTTCATTCTGATTCTTCGCGGATTTGATGATGACATAAGTTAAATAATGGAATTAGGCGTTACTTTGCAGAAATCCATGACATACAAATATACAATAAAAACATTTCATGACATACAAATATACAATAACAACATTTAGTGCTAATTCCGCCAAACAAAAAACAAATGTTTGGCGGAATTAACACAAAATATTATTATTGTATACTAGCTGCCCGGGGAACTTCGTACCGCCAAATTATTATTTTCTCTTTTTTAAACCACCCTGGGGTTTAGGCGAGCCAAACAAAAAATAATTATTCAAATCGGTCCAGCCATTTTCGAGTTTTTGCGAGACTAACGCACGGCAATTGATTTATATATATATATCGATTTGGATGACATAGCTACCAATTCCTAACAATAAAAGATGATAGAACCATAAAAACACGACAAACTTGCCATATATTTGTAGTCGTACGGTCTACGAATTTCGTAGCACCTACCTACGAGCTACAAACTCGTGTAGCTACACAGGGGTAAAAAAAAATTATAATCTCTACGAATCTTTAAATTAAACACCTTTACTTGTATTCTCATCACTTACATTTTCAACTAGAGGTATTATAATTATGTTGCTGTTAATTCTGTTAGGATAAAACCTTTTGGAACTGCGTTACGGGGCAGTGATTACATAACATATCATCACGCCTGTATTCACCGAAGGGTTGGGCAGAGGTATATAGTAGCACCATCATTTCGCTGTTACGTTTAAGTCCCGTGTAATAGAGGGCGAGCCTATTTCTATCAACCGGGCACAAATCAAATGCTACTGAGGAATTCCACACAAAAAACCCAATAACAGGACCTCACGATCAGGAATCGTGCTTCTCACCACTAGACCAATGAGAAGCTGTTTGATTACATATAGTGTCAGGAAAACAATCGGGTGAATTAAACGTCAAACGGCGCTTCATTCTAAAAAGTTCTATCCAAACAGCATTTGGAACGAGTACTAAATACATAAATTAATATGCAGTAGCTTAATTAAACATTCCCCCATTCAACATATTCACAATACTATGAATCGAACTAACTGCATTTAAATTTCGAACATGGCGCCAATTTCAATGGCCAGCACCTCTTGGCTGGAACGCGAAGTTTACGATACAAAGTCTAAACTATCGCGGTTCGACACTACTACCGCTCTAGCGAGATTAAGCGAACTTCGGCCAACTTCGGGAAACTCCGGCTAAGTTCGCCAGTGAACCGTAGCTAACGGTTAAGAAGCAAAACAATACAGCATGTTGCTTTAGAAAACTGTTGATGAACTTTGATATACAACTCTGTAATTATAGAGAAATAATTGAGTGGGGATGTTGTTATGAATAGAGTTTACGTGTTTTCAATGCCGGTTCGGGAATGTTCGCTGCTTGGTTACGTCACAAAAGAAGCAGGTGACGTTGATTTTCAATAAACTCTTAGTAGCAATGATAGCCTAGTAGTGTGACCGTCGGTCTGCCAAGTCGTAGGTCTTGAGGTCGAACCCAAGGCAGGCACCTCTGACTTTTCGGATTCATGTGCGTATTGCATAATAATCACTTGCTTAAAAACGGTGAAGGAAAACATCGTGAGGAAACCGGCATGCCTGAGAGATATTTCTCGACGGTATGTGAAGCCAAGTCAGATTCCCATGAGCGGCATAAACTCTGACACCAGGTTAGTCACTAACCACACGAAAAGAAGAAGAAGAATAAACACTTTTCCTTAGTAAATGTTAACAGTTAACTGCCTGATTGTTCTTATGGTGGCAAGCGCGACTGCTGATCGTGAGATCCTGGGTTCGATTCCCAGGTCGAGCAAAGTGCTATTCGGTTTTTCCGTGCGGAATTCCTCAGTAGCAGCCCGGAGTTTGGGTATGTGCCCGGTTGATGGCAATAGGCTCGCCGCCTATTACGTGGGACTAAACATAATGGCGCAATGAGGGTGTTACTATACACCTCTGCACTACCCTTCGGGGAATACAGGCGTGATGTTATGTTAACAGTTAGTAAGAGACTGGAACAGCTAATACATTCTGTTAATATTCAATTTTTTACTCGCAGCGTTACTAATAGAATATATTGTGAGTCTATAAAATATATTAAACAGGATGACTTTTTGAGATAGGTCTGCAGGGCCAAATCCGAAAATATTAGTGACAGAGAAATGCTTTCAAATACAGTCGAAGAAAAAAAAACAGCATTTTTGGATTTTCAAAAAAGTTGATGGTTTAGTTGGAAATCACATACAAAGTTTTTGCAAAAAAATACTGTATGTAACACCAATAGATAATGTTTTTAATGAGGATTATATCATGTAAAGGAATAAGTGATGAATCAAGTGATATAGCATTTTTTTTTCAATTTTCTTTTATTTGCAATTTACTTATTCAGTAAAGAACCACAAATTAGATGTCTTAATGGAGTCACCATTCTACAAATTATTCAAAATAACCCTGTACTGAAACCTTTACCTAAAACAGGTGTATACAAAAGTTAATCACACATAATTTCCAATTCAATTTGCTGGGTTCCGTATTATACAAAATAGACGCGGTCGGACCGCGGCTTGTGCCCGTCAGTCGCACACTTAGGTAACTCTAAAGGGTGGTGCACATACAACGCTATTGTACCTGATCGGGGACGAGAACCTGGAACGATTTGGAATAGATTTTTGTATTCAAATAGGCCAAAAATTTATACGTAATATGGGTCGCCTTTAATTCTTGGAAAATAAGCCTCATTTTATTTAACAGGTGGCAAAGGCATTAAGCGAAAAAATATGCAACAGTGTCCTATTATGAGCTGATAACGAACAGTATGCCGTAATTACGAATTTATTGATTTGATTGATTGATTTATTTATTGTTTGGTAATTAAGTACGTCAATATTTATTTATGGAGCTTTTATTATTAGTAGCAATCTTCTAATGTGAGGAGCCAATGATCTGCAGTAAACTTTGTGTATCTATCGCCTGATAACTAAATAACCTGCGTATGACTTTTCTATCAACTTCGTGCTCACATAAGGCAAGATATTTGATAACTTGCTTTCGCCTCATTGCCGTGCGGCACCATAAAGAGGTGTGACGGTAAAAAAAAATAGGCATGGCAAATGACGTCATATCATTATAATAAGGTGCAATAAGATTGTCGGGGAGGTAAATGAGCGCCAACCCTAACACAGATTATATTTTGTGGCATTGCATGCATCTAAACAGAATTTTGTACGAGAACTGTAATTTACGTTTCTAATAATTAAACCAGAAACCTATTTGTTGTGAAATGGTAACAGGAATTGATAATTAATTGTGTCGTTTTAGTATGAATTAAGTCCATATTAGTTGTACTCTAGTCTTGTCATTTTGTGTAACTATGGTAGTTATAGTCCGACCGGATAACTCAGTACTCGCCCTCGACGTTACCGGGACGCGGGGGATGACGACTAAAAGATGATTTCCAACAAACGGCTCGCATCCGTCCGAATCCTTTCCGATCTGATGCGATGCGAGCCGTTTGTTGGAAATCATCTTTTAGTCGTCACCTCCGCTTCCCTGTAACGTCGCGGGCGAGGACTGAGTTATCCGGTCGGACTATAGTTAATAGTACCTAAATAATAATTATTGATGTGAAATATGAGGTTGTTAAAAATATTTCACGCAATCTTCTTTTCGTTTGGTTAGTGACTAACCTGGTGTCAGAGTTTATGCCGCCCATAGGCCTCTGACGAGAAATATCTCTTAGGCATGCCGGTTTCCTCACGATGTTTTCCTTCACCGTCTTTAAGAAAGAGATAATTATACAATACGCACATGAATCCGAAAAGTCAGAGGTGCGTGCCCGAGACCTATGACTTGGCAGTCAGACGGTCACACCACTAGGCTATCACTGCTATTTCACGCAATTAATGCATAGGAGAAAATTTCTAATACATCCAGTTTCGACAAAACAACTTTCTATCAAGAACACATTTTCTAGAAACTTCTTGTGACTAGAAAGTAATTGATACAGACAGAGCACTTATTATTTTTGATGGCATTTATGCATGGGAGTAACAAGTAGTAACTGCCTCGTGAGGTCCTGGATTCAATCCTCAGGTCGGTCAAAGTGTTATTGGGTTTTTCCGTGTCGAATTCCTCAGTAGCAGCTTGGGAGTTTGGAGTTGTTGTTGATGATGGCAATAGGCTCACCCCACTACATAGGACTTAAACATAACGGCGAAATGACTGTGTTACTATACACCTCTGTCTGCCCAACTCTTCGAGGAATACAGGCGTGATGTTATGTTAATAAGTAGTAGTGTTGTATTTATTTATTCCTTGCATGCATTTATGTGATAACTAGCGGCCCGTCCCGGCTTTGCACGGGTGGACATTTTTCCCGTTTTGCAACAATTTTCATTTGTGCTCCACTCCTATTGGTAGTAGCGTGATGTTATATAACCTATAACCTTCCTCGATAAATGGGATATCCAACACAAAAATAATTTTTCAATTCCAACCAGCAGTTCCTGAGATTAACGCGTTCAAACAAACTCTTCAGCTGTATAATATTAGTATACATAGATTTAAAAAAAGCGAAAACGGCAACCAATGAACTAGGTAGGAACATGCAACGCAAAATGGCAGCAGGGAAAACATTGAAAGTGTAGAAAACTCACACTGCGCCAGCTTTTCATTGCGACAGGAGATAACAAAATACGGCCGAAAATCTCGTTTGGAATACACTATTGTTTATTTGAGTTACCAAACAAATTACGCCTTTTTGTGCCAGCAATGAATGGGCACGGTGCGGACTGCACATTTTGACGCCAAAAACTTTTGAAGCGAACACTGTTGATTGTCAATTGTTCTAGTACGAAACGTTGCACTGGGCTGCGAATGTATTGGATGAGAGAAAGAATTTGATTGTAAATGCTATGCGCAGTATACCGTTTTGCCATCTTAATGTACATGCTTACTTGTGTTAATCTGAGTGCCTCGTGGCTGCCAACCGCGTGGATCATACCATTTGCGAGGTTAGTCTGTGGATGGGTGATCGTTCGTTACACATTGCGACCCCGCCGTGCCTCGGAGAGCACGTTAAACAGTCGGTCCCGTTTGTCATACGAATACCTATGACAGACGATACTGGTAGTCAGAAGACCGAAAGTCTGACATCCAGTCTAACCTTTGAGTATCGGCATTGTCCTGTAACAGGGTTGCGGAGGTCTGATGGCATTCACTCCGTGTAAAATACTGGTATTCAGCCGCACCTGGTTAGACTGAAAGCTGAGCCCAACATAATTGGGAAAAGGCTAGGCAGATATTACTTGTGTTAATCTAGTTTGTGCAAATTAAGCGTATGTGCAAGCCGATTGCGTGGTAAACCATGCGTTCTTGTGCAAATTAGAATTTGCGCAAAAAAGATTGATAACCGGACCATTACAGTATTCTATGAAGGAATAGTGATATTATTCAATTTTAGAAAAGAACAAAGTAATTCTTAAAGAATTATAATTATTATAGCTTTTGCCAGCAGCTTCGCTTGCGTGATTTTTTTCACAAATTTAAATCAATAATTTTTAAAAATCCTTCTCTGGTGACTGTCTACGTTAAGTTTCTAACCCCAGCGGTTTAGGCTGTGCGTTAATAGATCAGTCAGTCAGTAAGTTTCTCCTTTTATATTACATTTAGGTATTTAACTGCCTCGTTGGTCTAGTGGTGGCAAACGCGACTGCTGATCGGTCCTGGGTTCGATCCCCAGGTTGGGCAAACTGTTATTGGGTTTTTACGTGTGGAATTCCTCAATTGCAGCCCGGAGTTTGTATTTGTGACCGATTGATGGCAATAGGCTCGCCACCGTTACATGGGACTTAAACATAACGGCGAAATGAGGGTGTTATACACCTCTGCCCAACCCCTCGGGGAATAAAGGCGTGATGTTATGTTTGTATCTTAATGTTAGGTATCATCAAATAAAACTTTAACAAAATACATTAGATATCACTTTTATTCAGTTAGTTCTTCCAGAAAAGTACATTAAGTGTATTAAACACTGGCAGTCTTGTATCGGAAACATTAGAAACTTCACTTGCCCGATATCGCTGCTAAGTTAGAAAGCGGTGTATGATAGTTGCAACTATCTAGTTCAGACGAACACCTTAAGTTTTATCTAAGCCTGGAGGTGTTCTACTGGAACGATATGATATCTAGTTTGATAGTTAGATGTTACAATATTATGTAGAGGACGGTTTAATTGTTGCTTTATTACATACATACATAAACTCACCCCTTTTTCCCATGGGGGTAGGCAGAAACTATATAACGGCACATGCTACGACCCTTACATACCCCTTTCGCTTCATCCACATTCATAGATCTTATCATACACGGAAGCCGGTTGAGAGTACTACGCACCTGACCTTTGTGAAGAACATCACCAATAAAATCGATTTATGTCCTTCTAGGACGTCCTCTACCGGCGTTTCCATTGACATCCGCCTTATAATCTTTTGTTAATCGCCGTTCACTCATTCTCTCAACATGACCAAACCACTTAAGCATACTCCTTTAAATTTTTGTCACTACATCATCTTTTAAACCGCAACTTTGTCTAATCTCATCATTTCTCAATCTATCATTCAAAGTTACACCGCACATACTTCGCAAGGAACGCATTTCCACGGCATTTATTCTACTTTCTTGCCTCATCTGTCACGACCAACATTCACTTCTTGCTTTATTATCAGGTAGATTTTATTGTTCATATTATCAGAGATTAATTAGTTACGGGATTGGAGATCATTATAGTGTATAATTTATGAAAAGATTCGAGGGTGATTTTTTTGTATCTGCTATAAATTAAACATTTTAACAAAAAAAACCGACTTCAAATTGTCTATCTCCGAAGTTCTTGATCAGATGTTTACCAAATTTAAATGGGACCACTTCGAAAGAATACTCTTTCAAACAAAAAAGAATCATTAAAATCGGTTAACAATTAGCAAAGATATCGCGGAACAAACATACAAAAAAAAAACATACAGTCGAATTGAGAACCTCCTCCTTTTTTGGAAGTCGGTTGGAAATGGATGTGTTGGTAGTATGATTATAGTTAAGTCCAGAATGTATGGTTACTATCCAAAGCTTTCTGTACTTTTTATTTACATAATTATATTATCTCTGTTTTTTTCTGTTAAAATTTATGATTATCTATATCCCTATACATATTAAAGAAGGGCTCGTGGCTAATATGATTTGCAAGGTTAAGTTGCACTTACTGCGGTCGGTCCTTGGATGGATGACCATGATAGTCAGAAGCCCGAAAGTCTGAAAACCGGTCTAACCTTAGGATATCGGCATTGTCCAGTAACTGGGTTGCGGAGGTCTGATGTCAGTCGCTCCGTGTAAAACTATACTGGTATTCACCTGCATCTGGTTAGACTGGAAGCTGACCCTAACATAATTGGAAAAAGGCTAGGCAGATATAATGTCTTTTTTTTCTGTTAATATCAATAATTTTATCTACCTATATCCCTCTACATATTTCGACGACAAAATCTTCTTCTTCTTTTCGTGTGGTTAGTAATTAACCTGGTGTCAGAGTTTATGCCACCCATGGGCCTCTGACTTGGCTTCACATGCTCACGATGTTTTCCGTCACCGTTTTTAAGCAAGTGATAATTATACAATACGCATATGAATCCGAAAAGTCAGAGGTACGTGCCTTGGGTTCGAACTCGAGGCCTATGACTTGGCAGTCCGACGGTCACACATCTAGGCTATCACTGACCGACGAAAAATAAGACAAAATAAAACACAAGGAAGAGAAAAATTGCCATAATTTTCATAATACATCTCAAAAGTGAAACCGTATAATGTATAATTAATTCAAATTCAAACATCTCAATTATCATTTCCTTGTATCCGGTTCTCGGGCAGCTGTTTGTTTTGGTGAACTCACCCGGCCGAGTACCAGGGCACCACGAGATTTAGAGGGCTTCAATATTTACAACTCTCCGAAATATGAGTATGTGTTTGGCTTGCAATATTACATTATTCAAATATGGAATGGTTATCCAACCGCCATTGTACTGATTCGCTGGTTTTAATTAATGTTGAATTTTGAATTATAATTTTTGATAGGGTTCCCAATTTTATTGTAGGATTATGATTGTTGTTGGATATGTCGCGGTTAATGCGTTTTGTTAAATTAAACAGATATAAGTTGTATTATATTTTTGTGGTTGTTGTTTTTGATATACAATTTACTGAAGTAGAGAAAACTTTAATTTAATCATGAGATGACATTTATTAATTGCTATTAGATCCTGATTGTTTATTACGCTGACTGTAAAAATGTTGCCACTAAAGCACATTTTTTTTTGTCTTCTTACATTATTCCAAAATTTGATCGCCGAGAAAAAAAGCTATTAAAGTAAGCATTACTTACGTGAAGAACAGTTAGGTACTGTTGAAAAACGAACTTTTACAAGTGGTAACAGATATACCTAAGACGCAAAAAAAAAACATGAAATTACAAGCATTTTATATAAAATTACATAACACCACCCTTGTGTTCCCCGAAGAGTTGGGCAGAGGTATATAGTAAAACCCTCATTTCGCCATTATGTTTAAGTCCCATGTAATAGGGGGCGAGGCTATTGCTATCAACCGGGCACAAATCCAAACTCCGGGCTGCTACTGAGAAATTCCACACGAAAAACCCAATAATACTTTGCCCAACCTGGGGATCGAACCCAGGACATCACGATCAGCAGTCGCGCTTGCCGCCACTAGACCAATGAGGCAGTCACAGTATAAAATTAATCAGCTGATAAATAATCTTCCTTTATTAATTTATCTAGATAGGTATCCAATATGCCACACACGCACACATACAAACACTAAGTGCTTACTGCGCTCAAAATATACAACGCATTTCCTAATACAAACTAATTCGAAAATCGAAACTAATCCCTTCGCCGTACTCCGACATAAACTATAGGCACACATCCCACTATCACAGATCACTAATATTGTAAATGTGAAAGTTTGTGAATACGGATATTTGTTAGACAATCACGCATAAACGGCTAAACGAATTTGGATGAAATTTGACACCGCTGTCCTGGATCAATACGTCATAATTATGATACTTTTTAGTAAGATATATAAAATAGTTCCCCTAAGATACGAGCGAAATCACGAGCAATAGCCAGTTTCACATTCATTCACAATATTTAAGCCAAAATAACGTAGCTTATAACATGAAGATTATCATAAAACACGTAGACAAACAGACATTCAATATTGTGCGAGATCACTTAATGTTTGTCAAGATCAGACGAACAAATATGGCGTTTCCCTCCATCCGAGAGTAAACTAACATGGATGAAAATGTTCCGTTGATACACTTAAGAGTCAGGATAGGTATGTTATAGGTAGATGTTGGATTTATTGATATCGATGTGATGTTTTTAGGTGGATATTCTTGGAATAAATACAAGGGTGAATACATGTTTTTTTTTGTAAGCAACAGTAAAGTTTTAATAAGCATGAGTGTGCTAAATTTTAATATAGATTAAAAAAAAGAACACATTTTGAATTAAGAACCAAAATTGATTGAAAAAAAAGTGTAATCTAAACATTGCCAGCCAGCTATTGGGTTAGTTTGGAACAATACAATTTGGATATATAAAAACAATATTATTTTAAAACCAGTACCCTATGTATACAGTTGAATCAGAGAACAATTAGTAAGGCTGGCTAGAATGCAATTAAAAAAAAACACATCTGCATTTTGAATTAAGAACTTAATGTAGTTAAAACAAAACGTGCAATCTAAACATTGCCAGCCAGCTATTAGGTTAGAGGTTAGGCCATGCAAAAAATACAAGTCGAACGCAATATCGTTGTGCAGCATTGCACAAATTGCTCTGCTGGCGTTATTAACATTGTTCCTGTTTCACAATAACCGGGAAATATGGATATGTGCGGCGATGAAATGTGTCTGTGGCAGGGTTTAGGCTAAAAGCTTTCTAAGCTGTGGTGTTAGATGTATCGGTAGGTATCTATAACGGCTACAGCGTAGTCATGATTGGTTATAGACTTGACGTCCCGAAACCAATTACTTCATAGCTTTTTGTATTATTGACTGTTTTGTTGCCAACAATATAATTGTTGTTTTGCATGTGTCTAGCTTTTTTATCCAATATGTGTATTTTTTCTGTACTGGTTTTTTTTCTTTCTTTTAACTTTATTGTTTCGTAATTACTGATTTCGTTATAACCTGTGAAATTTATCATGATTAATTGGTTAATTTCGTAATAATAGAGTACTCTTGAGTGTTTAAAAGGTACACCATATTCATTACCCCTTATAGTTAACTTTCTTACGTTCTGTTCTGCCTACCCTTTCCCCAACTACGTTGGAGTCAGCTTACAGTCTAACCAGATGCGGCTGAATACCAGTAATTTATACGGTGCGACTGCCATCAGACCACCGTAACCCAGTTACTGGATAATGCCGATATCTTAAGGTTAGACCGGTCGTCATACTTCCCGTAACGACTGTCATAGGTATTCTTATGACACCTGGGACCGATGGTTTAACGTGCTCTTCGAGGAACGGAGGGTTCTCGATGTGTAACAAACGGACACCCATCCACAGACTGACCGTGGCAAGCGTTGCTTAACCTCGCAAATCGTATGATCCGCGCGGTTGATAATTTGCCATGAGGCCCTCATACACATCACATACATCACATAATTGCAATACCAAATAGTACTTATACTAATAAGATAGACGAGTACTTACTTATCTGTCATTTAATAAAAGCACTTAATTGCAGTGCATTTAGATTTATTTTCTATTATCTTCAAATTGTTAAGCAATATCACCACCACTGTAAGACATACCACTTACCAGCTAGTATTGCCTGAAATACTATAAATAAAAAGCTACTTACCCAAGTGAACTCTTATGAACCGCTATAAACGCTCCTGGGAAAGACGTGCTGATGCCGTTTCCTCTAAACCAGCGCTCTTTCATTTAATTAGAAGTTTTATGTGGCACTTAAATGAAACTGCTGAAATAATAAAGTTTATGAAAAATACCATTTGCACCCCTGTTGTTTGTAAACTGGACTTTTTATGGGTGTGACTTTAAATTGTGTTAAAGTGGGGACCGCTTGAAACTATCCTAGTCGTTCTTTTTACAGATTTATCTATCATACTGTAATTTTCAATACCTACTCCATCTTCTTTACATAGTACTAGTTGTGTCCTCACGACTTCGCCCGCGTAAGAAGTTTTATTCCAATAACAAACATAGCCTATGTTACTCAGTGATAATGTAGCTTCCTAACGGCAAAAGAGTTTTTGAAATCAGTCTATTAGTTTTTAAGTTTATTCGTTACATACAAAAATACAAATCTTTCCTCTTTATAATATTATACTAGCTGTGTCTTCACGGCTCCGCCCGTAGCCTATGTTACTCAGTGATAATGTAGAATTCTAACGGCAAAAGAATTTTTAAAATCAGTCTAGTAGTTTTTAAGTTTATTCGTTACATACAAAAATACAAATCTTTCCTCTTTATAATATTAGTATAGATATAGATTAGTATAGATAGTAATATACTGGCCTGCAAAAATAAGTACTACACTTTTAATGATTATTTACTTTTAAAGTGTGATACTTACTTTTGATAAAACAAAGTCGCTCCCGCTGTTTGTACGCTTAGATCTTTTAAACTTCGTGACGGATTTGAATGCAGTTTTCAGCAATTGATAGAGTGATGCAAGAGGAAGGTTTACCTATATGCCTCACATTAGTATCTACATTGCACCCGTGCGAAGCCGGGGCGGGTCGCTAGTTTGTTTATAAAATGCTTGTCAAAGTTATAATCTAAGATAACTGTTGGCATCGACCGTGAAGATGATTCGTAAAAATAATTGATTAATTTAATATAAGTACCTACCTACCACTGCCTCGTTGGTCTGGTGGTGGCAAGCGCGACTGCTGATCGGGAGGTCCTTGT
The DNA here is from genome assembly GCA_910594945.2 of Amphipyra berbera. Classification (NCBI taxonomy): domain Eukaryota; kingdom Metazoa; phylum Arthropoda; class Insecta; order Lepidoptera; family Noctuidae; genus Amphipyra; species Amphipyra berbera. The sequence goes on along the minus strand of OU343122.1, from coordinate 5,836,495 downwards.
TTCGATCCCCAGGTCGGACAAAGTGTTATTGGGTTTTTCCGTGTGGAATTTCTCAGTAACAGCCCGGAGTTTGGATTTGTGCCCGGTTGATGGCAATAAGCTCGCCCCCTATTACATAGGACTTAAAAATAACGGTGAAATGAGGGTGTTACTATACACCTCTGCCCTACCCTTCGGGGAATACAGACGTGATGTTATGTAAGCACCTACAATGATCAATGAAAAAAGGTTGACTACATTTCTTAGTACTTAATCTAATTTGAATATGACTATATAAATATCGATTTATATAGTCATATTCAAATTAGATTATGTTAAGTATCGACTTACACGACAATATTGTGAATTAATATGTGAGAGTTGAGTGTCGATTGAACCATAAAAATTACAATAAAAAAACACATTAATTTTGTTAAGTCGCTAAGTTTATAACAACACAGTGTGCGGACGGACGATCTCAATTTGTATCCCATTCAATGCTCGTTCATTCATAGAATCCACGAATTCGAATTTCAAATCCGAATAAATTGTCGTTCGCACGCCGAGCGTAAACTCGTTATTCGAAAAAAAAAAAGATTCCCCTTTTAAAAATATGAAAAATAAAATTAAAATAAGCGTAAACTTTGCGCCGCCCGGTCGTGCATACTTCATAGTCGTGTGAGTTTCCAGAATTTTCCGCGCGAGTGCGCGTCTATCGTCGTCGTCTGCTTACATTATGTTGAAGATACGTTGAACTAATGTTATTGAATTGTGAACTGTTTTGAATTTATTAGAACGGTTTATTTTTAAAATTTGAAAAAAGAATGTTTGTATATGGTATGTAATGTTATTATTTATCTATGATTTGAATGTCTTGGCATGTAATTGACAAATGTGTTTGACAATGTGTGAACTCAACACGTAGACTGCTACGGCATATGCAAATTCGTGCTACGCCGCGGCGTACGTTCTTCGGTTACGAAAATACGAATACGCTAGCCAAGAGATTAATGAGAGCAGGATCTACCTGCAAATTGATGAAACCTTATTGTTATAGTTATAACTAAATCATTAATGTAGCAATAAAAGGAAGAGCCATAGACAATACGAGAATAATGAACCCATCTATGGTGTTTTAGTGTTGTGTACATTGCCTTTTCATATTTTATTATGCCATAACTAACAGAACTATTATTATGTAACAATAGTTTACGTAATAATCACAAGAGAAATTTCCCTTATTAAGTGGGACCATTCATCAGTGCCAGTGCGAAGCGTGCCGCCATATTACTTATACATTCGCCACAAACTGCTAATCTGAACGCAGCGAGAAAACTTACCGTGTTTTGATGTATTACAGTGAAAATAGAGTTGAACGTAGTCGAATATACAGGGGTAAAGAAACCATAAAGAATTTATATCCAGTACTATGTGATCAGGACTTGATGAGTATAAGTGTGTAGTCTTATAAAGAGTTCTATTATAATTCTATAATATATTTTAAAATTAAACAGAAATAATACTCAATATTTTAATAACTGCCTCGTTGGTCTAGTGGTGGCAAGCGCGACTGCTAATCGTGAGGTTCGATCCCCAGGTCGAGCAGTGTTATTGGGTTTTTCCGAGTGGATTCCTCAGTAGTAGCCCGAAGTTTGGATTTGTGCCTGTCTGATGGCAATAGGCTCGCCCCCTATTACATGGGACTTAAACATAACGGCTAAATGAGGATGTTACTATTCACCTCTGCCCTTCCCTTCGGGGAATACAGGCGTGATGTTATGTTATGTTTATTTTAATAATGTAAGGGTGGACAATCACGTTATTGATTTGTTGATTTTACTCCCATTAGGATTGTGTTAAAATTTTCAGCAGTAATAAAATTTCGATATACTTACTTATTAATAATTGCATGGTATATTTTATACTATATGCGCAAACATAAGTATTGTACCACAAAATAGTCAAATAAAGTTGTAAGTACTTAAGTTTAATCATCGCATAAAATATATTGTAGAAGCAGTAGCGATGGTGAAGTTTAAAATACTCCATTTGCATATTGACGGAAGCTCGTAATTTAATCAAAAGTGAAACGGAAGTTCTACTAATTTTCATTAACTAAGTTTAGAGCTTCGCTAAGCTAAAACCTTCTTTTCATAATTTAAGTCTATTATCCCTTCATAAAATCACACTCTAGGTTTTTATAATGTTACGTATCGAACTCTAGCAGAGCACTCTAATTGTAAAAGAGAACGTAATTTCATTAGTACTCACAGAACGGTCCTAATGCAAAACGGAAACGCCTCTCCCTTGAGACAAACTCAATTAATTCCCTTAAAACACGAGTCCCTCTCAATAAAAGCCTTTAAAATTTAAATACATTTTGACTTTTTGAAAGATGAGGCAATATACATTACCGTATTTGTATGTCGAAATAATTTGATGTTGAAATAAAGTCTTCGATGTATAAAAAAAGTGTGTTCAAAATGCGATAGGGTTGTGCTGTGCGCATGTCAGTAAGTAACTTGTTGGTTCGCCGAGCTGTGTTGAACGGCAGTGCGGCGCGGCACCGCGGGCGTTAGACTTGTGTCCGCTTGTGAACGTATCCGAACGAACCGCTTCCGAATTCGAAATTTTCCGGTCGGTTTATTTTGAAGCGCGTTTGATTCGAAATTCGAATGAAGATTGATTTTGTTTTATTTAATCTGTTGCGATTTAGCTTTTGTTTAATTTATTAGAATGTTTTTGTTGTAACTATTTTATATTTTTATGTAATTTATTTTCTTTACTATTAATTTCCAGATATTTATAAAAATGTGAACTTTAAAAATTCTTACCGATCTCTATGGTTGATTATATTTTCAAATAAGAAGGGCGCTAAAATGGATACAACATAAAAAAAAACTTTTGCGAACTCCAAAAATGTGTTAAAATGTACTCAAAAGTGAAAATAAAATGACTGTAAAGTGAAGTGTAATACAAATGGCAGCTAAAATACTTGTTATCGCTTGGGCGGCCTGGCTAGCGTTGCCATTGGCAACGGGCCATCTGAATGTACTCATCAGCCAAGCTGAAGTAATGAAGTTGTTAGGTAAGGCCCAGTTTGATTACGGACTGTTTCAATATCTGAATTTCTGTTATTGAATTTGAAACTATCGATTCGTGGATTGAAAGCAAACCGATGGTTATTTGCTTTGAATTGTGTAGATGTTGGCAAAACTGTTGTGATGATTGTTTTCGTAGCGCTATTGAGGTTTGAACTAGCTACCTAGCTTTTTCAGCAGATATAGGATGTTGTTTTGATATGCCGAATACACCAAAATAAGTACCGATCCAAACTAAGTAATGCTTATGTCAAAAATATCCCATAACATCCTACCTCACCTAATTTTCGAAAAATAATTATGTATGTAAAAATTTCCTTATTTTTATACCAGTAGCATAAATCTACCACGTATTTTATGTTGTACTAGCTGTGTCCTCACGGCTCCGCCCGCGTAAGAAGTTTTATTCTAGTAATAAATATAACCTATGCTACTCAGTGATAATGTAGCTTTCTAACGGTAAAATAATGTTTGAAATCAGATCAGTAGTTTTTAAGTTTATTCGTTACATAAAAAAATACAAATATTTCCTCTTTATAATATTAGTATAGATAGGTACCTACTATAGGGTTCTAAACTTTTAACTTTATTTGAAGTAGTATTTATTAGTTTTGTTTATTTCAGAACGTGCCCATGTCATTGATAGGATACCGTATATTTAAATAGTTTTAATTAGCTTCACTTCTTAGGTATATTTGTTTGTTTGTTTGATTCAAATCTTGCGACAGATTTTTCAACTACTTCTACTTAACTGATTCTCCTGAAACATCGCACACTAATTCAATTCCTATGACAATACAATATTATAATAATTTCAACCTTCAATCCTCAAACCCTGATGCTGCAGGGGTACTGCAAGATAAAAACGTTTAACTTAAAAGTTTTTTTTTAATTATTTAACAACTTTCGTGGTTGATATTTATTTTATGAATGTAGACAATTTTACTCACTCAACTAGTTTCATAGCATACTATTATAGGTAGTTGTCGGAATATTATGGCATGCATGATGAAAAATGAAACCTTTTATATTCTGTTCAGGCTTGGTCTATTCAGTTCTGACTTTGAACTAGATCATCTTTACATAGTATAAAACAAAGTCGCTCCCGCTGTCTATACGCTTAGATCTTTTAAACTACGCAACGGATTTTAATGCAGTTTTCAGCAATAGACAGAGGGACTCAAAAATAGAGGAAGGTTTAAATGGCCCACATTAGTATCTACATTGCACCCGTGCAAAGCCGGGGCGGGTCGCTAGTATATTATATTTAGATCCGATTATAATTTTAGTTTACGTAAAGTTAGTAGACGTCTTTTGACGTTCATAAAGTAGAAAATATTGATTGTGAAACTAATGAAAAAAGTAAAAAAAAAGTTGTTTAAACAAATAATAAAGCTAAGACAAAATTTAGCTGAAAATTTTATATTTATTTCATTGTTAAACTTTACTGAAACAGCATTCCTTCTATACTGGCCTGCAAAAATAAGTATCACACTTTTAAAATTGCAATAACTTTTTAGGTACACAAGATATATTTTCAAAACAAAAAGGACTCAAAAAAGAGTTTAACTTTGTTACTATAGTTTCAAAGAAAGCTGATAAAAATTGCTATAAAACGTTTTTTATTTTAAATCTCTAACTTCTATAGTTTAGAAAAAATTTAAATTTTAAAAGTGTGATACTTATTTTTGCAGGCCAGTGTATTATAACTCATGGTTTAAACTTAAACCAAGTCTAAGGAAAACCTAGATTTTGCATAAGTTTGTTATTATCTTGTTATAAAACCTTTTTTTCATAAAGGCATCTTTATTCTTTATTGTACACAAGAAAAATTACAGCAATAAAACTGCATCTTCTTATTCATCCACGTGATGTTTTGTATACACGACTATTCCAAAAATACGCACGTAATGAAACGTAACCTTATACTCCATTAGTCACTAATTTACTAATATTTTTCCGCGTGTTACTTCCTACGTATCCAAACAAAGGGCTATGACGTCATAGCACACACTTTACCCGACTACCAAAACGGAAGGTAATGTTTGTTTCTATTTACACACGTCTCGTATCTGTGACACTATCGAAACGCGTATCACAAAGGGCCTTGCTTCAGACGTCATCCCCAGTTTCCGAAGATCAAAAAATGTAATTATCTACCCTCGATCTACCCTCAACCATTTATATTTGTTCTACAAATTCGACGTATTTCGTACGCAATTGGGCGGGAGTCCAGTGTTGTATACTGTACGATAAAATTAGGAACAATGTTTAAAAAAAAGCAGATACAATCTTAATGAAATAAATCTATATGTGTAGAACACTTTCTTTTTCGTACCTGAAATGTGTTTTTTTTATTATAATCAATATCATGCAACTAAGCAACCAAGAGATACAGGTAGAATATAATAGTAACATTGAACAAAAAAAAGGTCCATCAGATAAATATATCGTCAGCGTAACACTGTACGTCATTCAAAAGATGCAATGTTCGATTCTTTGATGGTTTTTTTTAATATAAAATAGGCACAACTTAAAGATTCTTAAAGTCTCCTCTTGAAAAATAATAATAGCTCAACTTAGAACTTTCAAAATCATTTAATCCTGATTTTTTTGTACAGAATAGATCTTACAGCTTTCTACCAAAATTATCGTGCCGTCTAACAACGAAAACGCACACACAGCTCCACTCTACCACTAGTTTATTACTTTAGGGAGCTCGCGACATCAGACTATCCGAATTGGAATCTTATTACAGATAAAAGAAACTTGCCACCGTGCAATGCATACGCAACGAACACACCCGAATGAGTACGAATAACTCCGATTGAGTCGTAAACCAGCCTGTCACAAGATAAACGGAATAAAAATAAGTATAATAGCTACTGTGATGGTATATTTCTTGTAATATTTTTGGCGTTATCTCACTTGTAAGGAAATGTTACGGTGCAAGGAAAATGTATTAGATTCGGTGTAGGTACTATTTTCTGGAATTGTAACAGAGACTTTTTTTAAATATTTCTTTCTTTTCGTATCGACGGTACTTCGTGATGTATAAATTATAATGTTTGCGCCCAGTAGGTGGCCACATTAATCGCAGCTTCGGTAGCGCTCTTCAGATCTCCTAAGGTGCAGGTGGACGGACATTTGGGACACTCCAGCAAGTGGGACATAGTCCAAACAGGAGCATCGCACTCGCACTGGGTGTTTTTTTTAAATAATATTGTTGTTTTGGTTCTCTTTTCTTTTGTTAATAGCATAGATGTACATTATTAATATTTTTGCATAAAATAAGGTGGACCTAAATCACAAAATCAAGCTCGTATGTAATTAAGGGTGAAACATGGTTATAATTTAACGCGGTTAGTGCTTTAGAACTCGGAATTAAACACGATGGGCATAGTAAGAACGTTTCCTTTATACTCGGTTCCTATAAACAAAAACGAATCGTTTTGCTTAACAATGGTATTATTTTTATAGCCAAACTGGACATATTATAAATAGATTCGTAAGCTAATTTTACCTGTGATAGCTACTTCCATATGGAAAGGTCTACCATGCAACGCCATGAGGTGTTTGATTTATTATTGGTAAATTATAGATATATGAGTTTCTTCAACTAATAACGTTCCGTAAATTATGGCAATCGGCCATTAACAACGGAAACGATAACCATCCAACTGAAACTTGTTTTGCTCTCAAATTATCGAGTTTCCATAATTTGTGGTTTTAATCAGTTCAATAATATAAGGCTAAAAATAAAAAAATTTTGGTCAATACTATTTTTGCTCTACTGTTGCTGTTCGTAGATAAAAGTATTTATTTTCAACTTCATCTGGCCAGACTAGAAACCGGTTCTAACAAAGTTGTAAAGAGTTTAGGCAGATGCGTCAGTAGTCGAAGTCGAAACAATAATAAACGCCTATCAAAATAATCTGTAATCAAATTCCAAGAATGATTCATCTCGAATCAACCACAATTATATCATAAGTTCAACAACCCAATCCTTCATTCGATCAACTAAATAAAACGTCGACAAATGACAGCTAGGTGTCAAAAAATAATAGACTGCAGTGACATCTGTCGGTAAGGGGAATTAATGACAGTTCAAACATCAATTTGGGAGGGACCTTATCGCGCCGCGCCAGTTTGGGGTGCCAACTACTTACGTCGAAGCATAGGGTATGGAAGAACAGAAGATTCATTCGCATACAATGGAATAAGCTCTGCCAGACTTGCACAAGCATAAATGCCCAGCAAAACGAAAATAGCGGCAGTGTACGTGCAATGTGCGATAGGAATTTGTTCAGAGTTCTTCCGTTATGGCCACAATCGAAGAGATAGTTCAATAAGTAGGTATATTGGAATGCTTATATTGTTAAAAGAGAATTTGTTTTAACATTATTAGGTACACCTATAAAATTACTGAACATAATTATTGCTTCTTCAGAAAGCATAAAAACTAAGGGAAAGAATGTTTTTCTAGCCATGAAATGTTTGAAATATGTTAACAGTAACTTGAAAACTTGGAAGTTTTTAAAACCTTTTTTTTTGTTCTCGGTGTATTCTTATTATATTCAGATACTTCACTTATTAAGCACTAGCTATATCCTCACGGCTCCGCCCGTAGCCTATGTTACTCAGTGATAATGCAGCTTTCTAACGGCAAAAGATTTTTTGAAATCGGTTCAGTTGTTTTTATGTTTATTCGTTACATGCGAAAATCCAAAACTACAAATCTTTCCTCTTTATAATATTAGTATAGAAAACAAAATAATGTTTCTTGCCAGTATTTGTTTCATATGTTATTCTTTCTTGCATATTAATATTAACACGAGCATCGCTCCGATTCAGAACCTTTCGATAAGTCAGTTGTCGACTGATTTGGTTTCTTATCTCTTTTTGTGTACAAGCAAAACGAAATGACGCTAATCAGTCGACAGTCGACGTTTTGAATTAGGGGGCTGGTCAGATTAGATCTTCTGCGCCTTATAATTTTATGTAACAAGAGCCTTATGTCTGCATACGTTGGGCAAGATAATTGGATACTTTTTTTACGTATACGACTGTACTCGCAGACTGGAATGCGAATGAAAGTGATTGGGATTTAATTAGTTTGTGCGGTCCCACTCGTACTAATTAAGGAATCTATAAGGGCGTCATGTGTTGCCTTGGCATTGATTTTAAAATTCAGGTCCAGTATTTATTCTCTCTACGATTTATATTAAAAGATTAAAAGGAAGCTCTCTAGTTAGTGTTTGCTTTTCTTATTTACTTGGAATTATGTACTTATACGAACTGTTTTCTGAACTATTTCTTATTAGCTTGTGGTTCTTTGTTTTAGATTGTTAATTTTATTACTTTCAGTCTCGTATTATTCTCCGAGCCTGTTATACAAGGTTAGGTGGAAAGGGGGTACTAAGCCGCGGGCCACTTATTGTATCATTGATGATTGTTTTAAAGAAAGTGTTAAAATTAAAAAAAATCGGTTAATTATTTTTCCATGAAAAATTATTTTTATTTTACTTTTTTTTTAAATTTAGTTATGAATTCAGAAAATGGAGTTACTAATCCGTGACCCCAAATATGACGTAAAATATAAACACGTCTGATCATAGCTGAGGATAGATAGAATTTAGTAGCATTTTTTATGAAATCTTTGAACAGCTATTTCTCTTAAACTATTGACTCTTTGGGAAAGATGTAGAACAAAAGTTATCCATTATTATGGGTACTTTAACACCCTTTCGGCTTAGGACCCCCTTCCGACTAACCTTGTATAACAATCGAAATGCACCCGGAAATGGTTCGTTCGCACAAAAATGAACATAGTAGAATACCTTATGCCACGTGGTTGAACGCTTCTCTTCCATGCAGGAGGGTTTAAGTTAGATCACGGCCCGCACCTTCGACTTCTCTAATTCATGTAGAGATCAGAATTAGATTTATCCCTTGCGTTAACGGTAAAGGAAAACATCGTGAGCAAACCTGTAAACATGAGAGAGACACAAAAAATATCTTGATGGTGTGTGTATTTTGCCAATCCGCACTAAGCCACCATGGTGGTATAAAAAGTTACTGTATGTGGTGGACTAAGGCATAAACCCTTGAAAAGAGACCTAGCCGAACAATGGGACAGTAATAAGCTCACTATGCAAAGCTCAGCTCAAAAAAATAAATAATAATATCTTAAAATAAGCATGAACATACTCTGAAAAATATTGAAAAACCTCCCATTTTTTAATATATTTTTGTAGTTTATTGACACATTATAAAACACTTTTATCCATTCAAGTATAATAGAATATATATTTAAAATTAACTACCTCCATCCGTGTGTCACTGCGGGGGTGCCAGCTGAAAATCAGCGCTGGGTGTTTTGACGCCTAGCATATGCTGAGTTGGTAACCTTTTCGGCATGGACATGCTTGACAGCATATAATTTGTGTTTAATTCCTATTATATTGTTCTTTCTTTGTTTGTTTATTTTATTTATGCTGTCAGTGTTCTTGGCTGAATAAATGAATTTTCTTTCTTTCTTTTCTTTCAAAAACCTCCCAGTAACTATAGAGAAAGCCACATTCACACAAACTTTTTGCTTTCGAGAATCACAAACACATCTTTACAATATTATTATGGCGCTCATAAAAAGGCCCATATAAATTTATCAGCAGGGATGTTTGCACCATATTATGAGGAAATAAACCACTTGTTGAGGTGATGCGTGATGGTAGAACATTATATTGCCCAAAATTTACGGTGAAGGTGATATTGATATCTTTGACCTCATTACCCGCCCAGTTGACGCCCACCACTTTAGTTTCGTAATACAGATTTAGAAAGTTAATGAAATTAGTTTTGTATGTGTTGTTATAATAATTCTATATTATGAAGGCTCATAGATTTATTTGGTAGAGAGTACGTTCACATAAAAATAACCTATACTGGCCTGCAAAAATAAGTATCACACTTTTAAAATTGCAATAACTTTTTAAGTACACAAGATATATTTTCGAAACAAAAAGGACTCAAAAAAGAGTTTAACTTTGTTACTATAGTTTCAAAGAAAGCTGATAAAAATTGCTATAAAACGTTTTTTATTTTAAATCTCTAACTTCTATAGTTTAGAAAAAATTGAAATTTTTAAAGTGTGATACTTATTTTTGCAGGCCAGTGTATTTGGTTTTGTAGCTCAGAAAAAACGTTTTATTTTTATATATACGCTTGGCCCTGAACTAGGATTTCTCCTGTGGGTGTTTTTATAGAAACATTTGGCTTTCTAGCTATTTATACACAGCTTTTATTGAACCTGACTGTTCTTCTCCGCATGTTATTTCCTTCCAACACATGCCTAGTGCGATAAAATCGCTCAATAAACATCTCTATTTTTATAATAATGTATCTTGTTTGTTTTGTTGTATTGTAGATCGCATTTCAAGGCGCAAATAAAATATTCAAAAATCACCTATTTACCATCAAAAGTAAGAGTTTAATCCTCTCGTTTGGACTATTAATATAACTGCATAAGAGTATATGTTTCAACTACACACCTAAATATTTCATATGAAACTGAAACTGAAAGATATATCACCAAAACTCCATGGCATACGGTTATCTAACCCTTCTGCAGCAAAAACGAGCCACACGACAAAGTTACTACGTACGACCATCCGCTCCGAATCGTGTTACAATATAATTGGACAGATTTCTCCTGTCATTTTTCATATCACTGTTTCGAGTAGTAAATCATGGTGTTATGATTGAGGGGCTACGTAGTACATACAAATTGACTCAGAGTTAATGTGTCATGGGTACTGTCATAAGTTATGGCAGGGCTCATTGATGATTTTAATGGTTGGAGCGTGTCAGATGACTTTGGAATGCGGTTTGGGTTTTATTTTCGGATATTGGTAGGTTTTTGAGGAGATGCTTTTAAATTAGAGTTAAATAATGTATTTTTTTATTAAGTATAGATACCGTCCCATAGAACTGATAGATTAGTGGACTCTATCTAGATTCATTAATAAAAGTTTAAGTATTGCACAAAAGTAGTTTTTCTAGAGCATGTAAAATTTACTTCTTTTTTCCAATGTTTTTTCGTTTCTCGTTTCTCTTTATAAGATCTCATCAGCCATAAAAAACAATACCATAATATTTACGTCTCCAAACTCGAACACAATCAAGTTCATCAACCGCAATTCAAACTTTTATATCAACATAAAATGATAATAAATGAACCAAAACCGTTCAAAGTCCAAAAGTTTTTCGCACTCAATAAAACATCTGATAAAATCTCCCGAAGGTCCTCATAAACTAGGCGCATTGAAGTGACTTCGTTTGGTACAATGAGGGCGATAATTCAACAGTTATCATTTTTGGCCGCAATTTGCGTTTCCAAGCCCACTGGGGGTCGTTTGATTGGACATGGCGAGTTATAGCTATTTGTTTTTTTAGCTGAAATTTATTGCGGTTGATACACCGTGTCGTTTGGTAGGTAATAATGGTTTTTTTCTGGGATGAAAGTTCGAACCTCTTTTCCCAATTTTGTAAAACAGTTTGTATTTTTGTATGTTCTCTATACTTACTTTTTATTTGTATTTTTTTTACACTTACTAGGAATTCGTTTATGAAAAATATCCTATGCTATTTTCCTATCTGTACTAATATTATAAAGAGGAAAGATTTGTATTTTTGTATTTTTAGATTTTGTATTTTTGTATGTAACGAATAAACTTAAAAATTACTGGATCGATTTCAAAAATTCTTTTGCCGTTAGAAAGCTACATTATCACCGAGTAACATAGGCTACGGGCGCAGCCGTGAGGACACAGCTAGTTATTTATAATTTTATTACCACCGGTAGATCCAAAACTATTTTCTGATGAAAATAGCCACGTCCCTTTATGAGAGACAGAGATACAAGATCTTTCACAAACTACACCTCCCTTATGATAGGAGGTGAGTTTATTTTCTATTTATCCAAACAATTCCAGAATCCAATAATTCTTTGTAACAGTAAAACAATTCATTTTATTCCAACATTTCCAATTCCCCAACCCAAAACACGAAGCTAATAGAAAATGTCAAAGGAGCCAATTACTGTAAACGTACCTACAAGTCTAGGTTCTTGTTTGAAACCTATAAATAGAGGACAAAGTCCACCGTGGGAAGCATCTGGTGTCCGTCGCGACGTACGGAACCGTTTGTCAACCCTTCCTAGGCAATTACTATTTACGTGTCCGCGGAACTCTGAAAATTAAATGTCATTCTTGTAACGGCTTTCAAGTGGTTGTCGACGTAATAGCCTGTGTTTATGTCTTGAATAAACTGGTGTGGAAGTGGAAATACATTTATGATGAATGTTTTAGGCTTAAAATCGTTAGTAATTTAAGGTACTTTAATCCATGAATTTAGTTTGAAAGTTCAACATTGTTAGTCACGTGCAAATTTGGCGACATCTACCTCGCCACATGTGAATTAAACAGCGCGACGATTGTCAAGCAAATTACAGCGACAATATTAACAACTCTTAAATCTTCTTCCTCCTAGCCTTTGCCCAACTATATTGGGGTCAGCTTCCAATCTAACCAGATGCGGCTTAATACCAGTATTTTACACGGAGCGACTGCCATCAGACCTCCGCCCGCAACCCAGTTACTGGGCAATGCCGATATCCTAAGGTTAGACCAGACAACTCTCAAATATGACGTCACAAATCCTGCATCTATTATTGTAACTTCCCAATATTAACCGTCAGGCAGTAGCCCGCCAGTCATAAAATACACCATCCACCAGGAACACCATATCTCGTTCCTCCACAAAAATATTTTTTCTATAAATATTTGCAGCACCATAAAACACGACCATTTCTTTTTCATTTAATAGGTATCTATTCGGTAACCCAGCCAAGGCTATCAGTTTCATTATTAAGGTGCATATCCGTAACCCAAACAATCTGGCTCACACTTAGTGGCAAAGTAAACGAACCGCGTAGTGTTTACGTTTCGTGCGCCTCGTGTGTACACCGTGAAAGAGTGTCCTTAACTTGGCCCGGAGTGCACGTGCGTGATAGACTTATTGCTTGCTTACACTATCTGATATATTTTATATTTAGTTCGTTTTTAAACGGTTTTAATTAGCTTCACTTCATATATTTGTTTGTTTGCTTGATGACAGATTTTTCAACTACTTCTGCTTAACCGATTCTCCTGAAACTTCGCACACAAATTCAATTCCCATGACAATACAACATTATAATAAGTACCTGGATGACCGAACTTTGCTCGGCATTTTTTTGGTAAATCGACGTTTTCTAAAAATGAAACCTAGCTAGGTCGATTTATCGCCCCCGAAATCCCTTGCATACTAAATTCATGAAAATCGTTGGAGACGTTTCCGAGATTCAGATTATATATATTATACATACATACAAGAATTGCTCGTTTAAAGGTATTCGATTTCAACCTACAATCCTGAAATCCAGATGCTGCAGGAGTACTGCAAGATAAAATCGTTAACCTTAAAATATTTTTTTAAGGATTGTTTATTGTAGAAATAATAATGTGACTATAATGAAATTTTCCTACTTAGTAACTAGACATTTGGGTTTTCATTGGTTGGTATTTAAAGTAAGCTTGTACCAAGTATGCCAGGCGAAATTTACTCATATTCATAATTTGAATATATTATAGGTAATCGTGGCTAATTACCAACCGCGCAGATCATACCATTTGCGAGGTAAAGCTGCGGTTGCCGCGGTCAGTCCGTGGATGGGTGACCGTTCATTACACACCGAGACCCCTTCGTGCCTCTGAGAGTATGTTAAACAGTCGGGCCCGGGTGGCATACGAATATTATACATATGACAGTCGTTACGGGTCGTTTGAAGCCTGAAAGTCTGACAACCCGTCTAACCTTATGATATCAGCATGGCCCAGTAGCTGGGTTGCGGAGGTCTGATGGCAGTCACTTTGTGTAAAATACTGGTATTCAGCCGCATCTGTTTAGATTGGAAGCTGACCCCAACATTGTTGGGAAAAAGCTAGGTAGAACGAAAATTCATAGTTTGAAATGACACATAAAATAAAATCATCTCATTTCATATTTTTTGGCTCCAAATATAAAAATTGTATCACAAACTTTTTTGTTCTTTTTTCCCAACGCTAACTTTCAGAGACAGAGCGACCCCGCAGAGAAGGCGGACCGCAAGAATTATTTATGTAACACAAAACTTCCACTCGCCACTTGTTGATGGCAAAGTTACAGTTATTTTTGCTAAATTATGACCGAGGAACAATAATAACACGGAAGGCCACCCTACTGTCTTATTTTATTGTTTGGAAGTATTTTTCGGGTTATTTTTTCTTTTTTTGTCAAGTTTTTTTGACAAGAAAAGAAAGGTTGGGTTTTTTCATTAGGAATTTCTCAGTAGCAGCCTGGAGTCTGGATTTGTGCCCGGTTAATAGCAATAGGCTCGCCCCCTATAACATGGGACTTAAATATATCTGGCGAAACGAGGTGTCCCAAAAACACCTCTGCCGCACCCTTTGGGGAATACAAGGCGTGATGTTATGTTGTGTTATTTTTTATCACTGTAGCTCAAGTATACATTTTGTAGATAGCCAACGCAACGTTAGGTACGTTCGCGTATTGTCTACGGATGATGACACGATTAAACGCAAATATGGAAAATAACGGAATAATTTATTATAAACGGTGTAAATAGACCCTTAACGAAGCCGAAAGGCACTTATTCTCCACGTCATTGCGATAATTTTTTGTTGATGACCATGCCTGGGAACCTTCTAGTTACGCAGATATTGGAGGTCAAAGTTCCAACTTTTTCACAACGTTTTTTTTTAAATAACTGGTTTGAAGGTAGCAAATGTACTTGAAATAGCCCCATTACCCGTTTACTACTCATTTCATCCATCAGCACAGTGTTTAGAGTGCTTTACATTGAGCTTTACAGTAAAACGAAATTTTTCACCCAAAAAAAGTCGTTTCCCAGCGACAATTTTTGCGTAGGATTACTTAGTTTGATGTACTGAATGCATGGTTGACGGCTTCGTGAAGGGTCTTTTTACACCTTGTACCTGCCCGGACAGACTTCGTTCTCTCAAAAGTTATTGGCTTGTAGTGGCAAAGGAAAAGTGTTGTTTTTACTAATTTCCACATAATTTTTATGTTTTTTCTCTCCGTAGGAACCTTCCTTTTGCGTTAAGGAATATATAAAAAAAATAGCCGAATTGGTCGAGCCGTTCTCAAGTTTTGCGCTTAGCAACACATTTGGCGATTAATATTTATTCATAAATATTATTTTGTTTTTATTACTTTTAAGAGGGCTTACAGGCTATTTACATAATAATAGGTAACTACAACACATATCAGGTTGCTAATAACAAGCCTCCACAGATGTAACGATGTAAAGAATGAATTTTCCTTTAAGAATAATCCCTTATAAAATCTTTTAAGTTAAACGGTTTTATCTTGCAGTACCTACTCCTGCAACATTGTGAAGGTTGAAATTATTATAATGTTGTATTGTCATGGAAATTGAATTTGTGTGCGAAGTTTCATGAGAATCGGTTAGGTAGAAGTAGTTGAAAAATCTGTTGCACGATTTAAATCAACCATCAAATATACAAAACTAAGCGACACGCCCCGGCTTCGCACGGGTGCAATGTAGATTCCAATGTGGAGCATATAAACCTTCCTCTTGAATCACTCTATCTATTGCTGAAAACTGCATTAAAGTCCGTTGCGTAGTTTAAAAGATCTAAGCGTACAGACAGCGGGAGCGACTTTGTTTTATATGAAGCTAATTAAAACTGTTTATAAACAAAAAAAGCAACCTAACATCATCACTAAAGTAGTTCACATAGAAAAAATTATAATATTATACTGATACTTAACTGCCACGTTGGTCTAGTGGTGGCAAACACGACTGCTGATCATGAGGTCCTGGGTTCGATCCCCAAGTTGGACAAAGTGTTGCTGGGTTTTTCCGTGTGGAATTCCTCAGTAGTTTGGATTTTGGATTTGTGCCCGGTTGATAGCAATAGGCTCGCCCCCAATTAAATGGGACTTAAACATAACGGCGAAATGAGGGTGTTACTATGCACCTCTACCCAACCTTTCGGGGAATACAGGCGTGATGTTATGGTACTTATCAGAAAAGCAAGACCTTCTTATCCATAAAACATTTTCAGTCGTATTCCTAAAATAGCTGAATCCATAAAAACCAACTACATCAACCTGAACCGACTTCTCACGGCCCCGAAACTTATTACGCGACGAAACTCCACAAATATATATTCCCAGTGAATCTTCTGCTTCCCCGGTCAATAATACAATATTTGGTCTCCTAAATGTGGGCCACTTGTTGCGAGTCCGTACGTGCGTGGACCCACTTAGTCCTAAAATAATGTCATTGTGGTCCCGTCGACGAAATTTGCTGGGAAATTAACCGGAAACCTGATATTTTTCGATATTGGGTGATATATTTTTGTATGACAATAGAGGTTGATATGTTTGGGACGTGAGTCGGATATATTGGGGTCTATTTTTAGATGAAGATATTAGTATATTCGTATGAGGAGTAGGCAAGATATTCTGTATTAACATACGTCATATCAAAGCGATCTATTGTGATCTTTTTTATATTAAATTCCTCAAATGTAGTATAAGTACTAAATAACATAACATCACGCTTATATTTCCCGAAGGGTTTGGCAGAGGTGTATAGTAACATGCTCATTTCGTCGCTATGTTTAAGTTCCATGTTACATGTTTTGACGACATGTTTGGTGCAGTGGCTGAGCGATCAGCTTTTGCGCTATGGGTCGTGGGTTCGATTCCCGCACGTAACAAATATTTGTATGGCCTACAGGTAGTTGTTCCCGGGTCTGGATGTTTGTGCATGTGAAGATTTGGGTCTGAAAACGCACCCGGATACGGGAAAGAACATAGTGTGGGGGAATGTTTTTTTTTTAAAGAAAAGAAGTAGAGGAGGTTAGGTAGCGAGCTTGTTGCCATCAACCGGGCACAAATTCAAACTCCGGGCGCTGCTACTGAGGAATTCCACACGGAAAAACCTAATAACACTTTGCCCGACCTGGGGATTGAACCCAGGATCTCACGATCAGCCGTCGCGCTTGCCACCACTACACCAACGAGAAAGTACTAAATAATTATAACCCATTACACCATTTCTAGTTCAAAGACGCTCTATCAATGTTTTTGCTCAGTCACAAGATTTGACTAATGGCTCACTTGTCGGCCACACCCGCGGCTTCCCACCGTGTTCTGTACAAAGCATAATGTGGACTAATCCTTATAATGCGGATTTTATGCGGCGTGACTTTAATTTTGTGTTCCTTGTTTATTAATTTAAGTGGAGATTATGTATATTTATATCCTAATTGTATTTAAAAAGCACAACGTTGTTTCCTTATTCGTAAAAAATAATCTCTTGAGACTTTTGACTGGTGCTACCGAAGCTGTTAGTTTTGTATTTTTTTTATAAAATATTGACGGCACGATTGGCGACGTGACTGAAAGATTGGCTTCTGCGCTACGGGTCGAGGGTTTGATTCCTGCACTAGTAAAATATTTGTATGGTCTACAGGTTCTGGGTCTGAGTATTTGTGCATGAAAAGATTTGTGTCTGTAAAAGTACCCACAGTACAGGAAAAAACCAAATGTGAGACGAGGTTAAAGACAATGAATGGCATAAACGCAAATGCAGTAGTAGTGACAATCACCTAAACAATTTAGCCGCAAATGTACAGTCACGGAATGATAATGTTATACACCTTAAGGTCTATTTTTAACCGACTTCCAAAAAGGAGGAGGTTACTATGTTCGTCTGTATGTATTTTTTTTGTGTATGTTCATCGATATTTTCGCCAATTGTGAACCGATTTTGATGATTCTTTTTTAATGGACAGGGTATACTTCAAAGTTGGTCCCATTTAAATTTGGTGAAGATCTGATGAAGAACTTCGGAGATAGACAATGGAACTCCTCAATGTTGAACAGTACGCATATTGTGATGATGTGATTATGTTACGAGCAGCGTCTTTAGTAGGTCCAACCAAGTTTTAATTAAGGCCACTAAAATGAAAAAATAAAAACATTTTTTACAAAAAATTTAAACCGACTTCAAAAAAGAATAAAATAATTACCATATAAAATTAACAGTTTCAGAAGTCGGTGCCTTCAATTTGGTTCAGCGTGGATCAGCACCGACTTCTGAAACTGTTAATTTTATATGGTAATTATTTTATTCTTTTTTGAAGTCGGTTTAAATTTTTTGTAAAAAATGTTTTTATTACTTGCACAGTGCAAGAAATGAAATATTTTCCGACTACGTATTGCCAACATTATAGAAAAGAAAATACTAGTATTTTTTGACAAGATATTATGGTGACATGGAGACAGACAAGTAATGCCAATCTATTTAATCATCGATTTGATTGATTTAATGGTTATTACAACAAAACTCCTTAAATCAAATCAAAGACATTACATGGCACTAATACGTCATAATGGAGGCAAAAGGGAATTTTGATCTTTGCTACCAAATAATTAAACATAATTTTCCATGCATTGGTCTGTTCCGTTCAACAGTTTGAAAAGGTAACATGTGCCCGCGATGTGGGAAAGGAATGAATTTGAAAACTGACGAATCTTATCATTCCCCGACTGTACATTGAGGCACAGACATACAATGTCACAAGTATAGTACACAACGGTTAAGCTTCCTCATCTTAAAAACTCCATTAAATGTTTTTACTAGCTTATGAAAAATCAACCTTTACGCTGATCTGTGAGTTATTATCGCATATTATCTCAAAATGAAAGCCGTAAGAGACGAACCTGTCAACTGTAATAGTGCAGTATGTAGATGATAGTGATATTACTATACCTACATCTCTATTACTTGTGCTAAACGTGATTTCCAATACTGTTGAGGAAATTCTATATGTGTAGAAAGATTACCGAACAAAATTACTTATAAGAAGCTTAACGGATATTCAATATCCGTAACTTGGATGTTATAATTGTACACAAATGTATTGAAGTGCAAAGAGATCGGAATGGATCGATGATCATTGACTATGCTGTTCCAAAATCATCCTTGCCTTTAATCAACTCCCTAAATCAATATAATAATTATTCTTCGATTGGTAGGTATGTCTGTATATTTGCTGAAATAAAAAAAAAACAAATTTAAAAAAAAGATAAAAAACCGACCTATAAATGCAAAAAAATACAAATTTACATAAAATAACACAAACTCTGAAGCCATTGAAGCGTTGAATCAACTAAGACGTTAATGACGTAAAACTTATCAAAGGAGTTCTTTTTTAAAAAAGGGTGATAATTAAAAATGTGAATTTTAACGAGGCCGATTGTGAACACCTCAGCTAGATGTCACTGGCCACCATCAGACAGCGTTGCGTAATGAATATAATTTTTTACACTTTTTATTTTAGAGTTCCATGTTTTCGTTTCGTGGAACGGAGTTATTTGAGCTACATTGTAGTAAACTTGTTGAGATTTAAAAATATTTGTTTCTATTTGCTGGGAAAATTAAGATTTTGGAACGAACACATTGAAAGTGGATGTTTTTGTGAAAATATTCGTGTTATTATACAGGATGTAAACGAAATCATGTAATTCCTTCAGACCCCGTGATGTACTGCTGACATAAATTAACCATGCACGGGATAAATAATGATTCAATAAAAAAAATACAAGAAGTAAACATGTGTTCTTAACGTGAGGCATACGCATATTTAGCGCCCCGAGTTAAATGACCGCGCGGCAAGCGATAGCTGCGCAATTCGCTTGGGGCGCTAAAATGCCTAAAAACACATGTTTACTTCTTGTATTTTTTTTATTGAATCCATAATTATCTCGTGCAGGTTTAATCTATGTCAGCAGTACATCACAAAGTTTGAAGGAATTACATGATTTCGTTTACACCCTATATAGTGAACTATTTAGATTTTCTTGATAGAGATTTACGTCATATCAAATCAAAGTACTTTATGCCCGGTTCCTATAAACAAAAACGAATCGTTTTGCTTATCAGTAATAGCATTTTTTATTACCAAACTGGGCATATAAAGAGACTAGGAAGCTAATTTTACCTGTGATAACTACTTCCATATGGGAGAACCTACTATGCAAAGCTATGAGGTCTTTGTTTCATTATTAGTAAAAATACAAGTTTCAATTAGGTACAACCAATAACGTTCCGTAAATAATTGAAATCGGCCATAAGTACACTATTATTCTAGTACAATTAAATAAAAACAATTATGTCCATTGCAAATTGCTAAGGTACTAGTTTTATTCAGACTTGATTTTTTTTAAATGTTCCTAACTTAAACCATGTCTTGCCACAATTATAATAGAGTCAGCTTAGATTTACTTAATCATCGCGCATCAAGCAATTCCCATAAAAATATGTTATAGATTTTCTTTATACAAGTCCATCGAAAAATGCTAGTAAACTAGTATACAAAACGGAACGTATTATTGCCAAAATATGTGCTCCGCCAACGAGCCTTCCAAAAACTACAAAGGAACAATAAGATTTACATAGCAAAGTTGTAAAACAAACTTTAACAATAAACTCAGCTGTTGTTGCTAACGAAAATAATTTCCGAAAAACTTAACTCAATAAAACAATGGACTAACAGTCAAAAGTCACTTTAAATTACGATCAAAAACTTGAAATTGTTGAATAAATATTGAGAGAGCTGGTGGCCTAAATAACAAACCGTTGAAGCGTCCGTTTCTGTGCTTAGAATTGCGATTTCGATTTCCGTATCAAAGCAAATAATTGTAAAGGGAGTATTCGGTTCTTGGCGATCACGACCGACGACCAGCGACCGGCGATCGTGACACATTGATTAGTATGATTTTTTATGAAGCACTGAGCAGCGCAAGCGACAGCATCGCATTAAACAGTGCGTCGCCGCTCGCCGTCGCTGGTTGCCGGTAACGGTCGCCGGTCGCTGTCGCCGGTCATGGTCGCCGTTCGCGGTCACCGGTCGCCGTCGCCAAGATCCGAAAGATCTTTAAGATCTATATTTTTTTCAGGTTGAGTTGATTTTCCATTTGATTTGTGTTATTTCACCCTCATTTAATGCCAACTTGCTATTAGCAGATGTGTTTATTTAAGTTATGCAACAATGAATTAGTATATTATTAATGCAATACTGTCATTACTAGCAAACGTCAAATTCAGGATTATTAACACAATTTGTGGTGTAATTATTGATAATTACCGCTTCATTCAATGTTATAGGTAGTGATATACACCGTCCGTTAACCTCAAATCACAAAACAGATAGGTACAGAAGTCAATCTACATACAAGTGTGCTCGAGCAATACATACAGAGACACTGCTCACGGACACGATATCTCGGACTGTTTGGGACTAGTGTGCGAGTGAGTGCGAGCGCGAGTGCCATGCGCTTGAGAGAGATAGATATATAGATAGAGCGACCGCCGAGCGTAGGTATGAAAAGTGAGGTACATACACATGTGATAGACTTCTGTACCTATCTGTTTTGTGCTCAAATTCAGATATAATTAACGATTCATTATCTTCAACTCCTTATTGAACAATTACAGTTATCTAATCATACCTTGTTGGTCTAGTGGTCGCAAGCGCGACTTCTGAGCATTGGGTCCTGAGTTCGATCTCCAGGTCGGGTAAAATGTTATTGGGAGTTTCTCAGTAGCAGCCTGGAGTCTGGATTTGTGCCCGGTTAATGGCAATAGGCTCGCCCCCTATTACATGGGACTTAAACATAACTGGCGAAACGAGGGTGGAGGTTATCATGCACTTAAATATTATGGTTTTTACAAGTAAGTATCGGTGAATAACTTCAAATTTAGCGACACAAGAATGAGGCACAGCGCTAACTTGAATTTATAGCAACGATAACAAAACTTCGAAGAGGCGGCATACATTTTGTTTGTAGTACTTTCGCGTTTACAGTACAGTTTGTTACAGTGAAGTTGGGTGATAAAAATAATTCCAAATTGTTGTCTGGGTGATGCAGAGGAAGTTTTTTGTTGCATTATAATATAGGTACCTTATAGTTTTCTGTTTTGTAGATAGCTAGCGCTACCTACTACTATTGCTTTAAATCAGTTCTGCCTAGCCTTTTCCCAACTATGTTGGGGTCAGCTTCCAGTCTAACCAGATGCGGCTGAATACCAGTATTTTACACGGAGCGACAGCCATCGGACCACCACAACCCAGTTACTGGGCAATACCGATATCGTAAAGTTAGACCGGTTGTCAGACTTTCGGGCTTCTGACTTCTCGTAACTATTGTCAAAGGTATTCGTATGATTGCTTTAATTTTTTTCGTGAATGATAGAAAATTGAATATAAAACTAACACCAGTGCCTTCACAGTGCATCGTATGACTTTTGAGACATTGTCATAAAGTTGAAATTGAAATGATTTATGTAAATATAATTATGATGATGCATGTAAACAAAAATTGAAAGGAGTATGCTTAGGTGGTTTGGTCATTTTGAGAGAATGAGTGAACGGCGAATAACAAAAGGAATTTATACGGCGGATGTCAGTGGAAACGCCAGTAGAGGACGCCCTAGAAGGACCTACATCGATGTTATTGGTGATGTTCTTCACAAAGGATAGGTGCGTAGTACTCTCAACCGGCGTGCGTGTATGACAAGATGTGTGAATGTGGATGAAGCGAAAAGAGTACCTATGTAAGGATTGTAGCATGTGGCATTCTATAGTTTCTGCCTACCCCCATTGGAAAAAGGCGTGAGTTTATGTATGTACGTATGTTATATAGTTATATTCGTGAAATGCAAGATTTGTAATAGATTTCTTAATTTCTGTATACAATGGCATGTGACAATGTTTGCAACAGACTTAACTGCAGCTACAAATAGTGATCATCTGTGTCTCAAGCAATTTAGTAACCCATGTGTGGTCAGCCTTAGCTTGCTATATTATATTATGCAACTGTTGTAATAATTTCATAGTATTCACACTTTTTATTGCGAACTACAGACAATATTTACACAAAGTGCTGGTGATTTCATATTCAAATCTTGTTTGGTAATATGAATATCAGCTTGTACAGCGAAATCGTCCTTGAAAGACCGTCTTCCTGGCTTATTGCCAATGTTAAAGAAGCTAGACGTACTTGTGTTGGCTTGGTACTTGTCAGTAAGTTTACGATCAGGCTCCTTATCTATGTATTTAGTTGCATGCAAAATACAGTCTGGTCTCACTAACTACACGGAATGTTGCTCATAGACCTTCGTGATGTGTTATTAGAATAGAAGAGAATACATTTTATGAATGTAAGATAATGCTGCTGACTGATGTTAAAAATCAATGAGGTGTTTTTCCGAGTACACATCTTCTCTTCAAAGAAATTGCCTATAGGCAGATCGACGCTTCGCGTGACCAGAGGGCTGGCTTATTCTTTGGCCAAAGAATAAGCGTTGCCATCCAGCGTGGCAACGCTGCCAGTCTTCTGGGCACGCTTCCGGATGACGGTGATGAGGAGTAAATGTTTTGACGCCTAAGAGATATTTTTGAATAATTTTTATTTAATAATTTTGTATATAGGTAGTTAGTTTTATGTTTGTAGTTTAGTTTTATATTGTATATATTAGGTTAAAATAAATGATAATTGTGTAAATAAATTGACTTTTATGAGGTGTTTATATAATCCTTACGTCACCTTTACAATACCAACCAAACGAAATGGGTCACCCGTCCTATGACTTATTTTGATTGAAAATGATGTACCTATTCTATTTGAAATTCCTGATTATTAAGCAAGGGAAAATAGAAATGAAGGCGCTTTTTTCTGTAGCCAAAACAAAACAACGGCTAATTCTTTAAGCAAGGTGAATCACAGGCGCGGAATCCTCGACATTCCTTCAGCATTATCGTGTCAACCCAATTTAAATTCGTAGCAAAAAAAACGACAAAATGGCGTTCGTTGCTCGCGTGCTAACCGAACATGGAGACAATAAATAAGCCTTTATCGCCATTTTAATAAATGTACGAGGAACCTCCTTAGAATAAATAAACGGTGTTGAACAATAAACGGTGACTTAAAAGAGAATTTCCTTTGCGACACAACGTAGGAAGGTTTATGATTGGAATTGCACGCGTGGTACAATTCATATGACAGTTAATAAATCATAATTACAGTAGTTAGTTGCTTTTAGTTGCGTAGTTCTTTAGTTTTCTACAGTTCTTAATTACAACAGGTCCACAAAAAAAAATGTTCAGCGGACTAGACCATGTCTATCATATGTTTTTGGGGTCGCTGAGTCCGAATCTGTGGTCCGTTTGACCCTACTACGTTAGAGTTTTTCATAACCTCCAAACATTTGACAAGAAATTTTCTCGTCAAATTTTTGGAGGTTATGAGAAACCTGAATGTAATGGGCCAAACGTACTTTAGATCCGGATTGTTCCATCCCAGAAACATATGATAGACATGGTCTAGTCCGCTGAACAATTATTTTTTTTGTGGACCTGTTTTATCGATTAGAAAATTGATAAACATTTTAACAAAAATAAAACCGACTTCAAAAAAACGATGAGAAGAATAAAATAATTACCATATTATAAAATTAACAGTTTTAAAAGTCGGAGCTAATCCACGCTGAACCAAATTGAAGGCACCGACTTTTGAAACTGTTAATTTTATAATATGGTAATTATCTTATTCTTTTCATCGTTTTATTTTTGTTAAAATGTTTATTATTTTTTTCGTTTTAATGGCCTTAGTTAAAATATGGTTAGACCTACTAAAGACGCTGCTCGTAACATAATCACATCATCGTCATTATGAGTACTGTTCGTCATTGAGGAGTTCTATTGCCTATCTCCGAAGTTCTTCATCAGATCTTCACTAAATTTAAATGGGACCAATCTGGAAGTATATCCTTTCAATTTTTTTTTTTATCTAAATCGGTTTATAAATGGCGGAGTTATGAGGTAACAAACATTTAAAAAAAACAAAAAAAATAAACAAAAACATACAGACGAATTGAGAACCTCCTCCTTTTTTGGAAGTCGGTTAAAAAGGGACAATTTTTTAAATTACCACAATAAAATTTAGGGTTAGGATTTCACAAGCCCCGTCAGAGTATCACTTCAGGAAAAGGTCGTCGAACATTTTATCTTTGAAAAGAAAATAGGTTAAAGCTATAAAATAAAAACCGATGTTATGTTTTGTAAGAGCAGTTAACCCAAAGGAAGTTGTACTGTTGAACTATCTTTTTTGTTCTGCCTAGCCTATTCCCAACTACGTTGGGGTCAGCTTCTAGTCTAACCAGATCCGGCTGAATACCAGTATTTTACACGGAGCGACTGCCATCAGATCTCCGCAACCCAACTTCTGGGCAATGCCGATATCCTAAAGTTAGACCGGTTGTCAGACTTTCGGGCTTTCCCGTAACTAATGTCATAGGTATTCGTATGACCAACTGTTTAATGTGCTCTCCGAGGCACGGAGGTGTTTCAATGTGTAACGAATGGTCGCCCATCCACAGACTGACTGCAACAAGCTCAGATTAATCTTGCAAACCATATAATCCGTATGATGACGTTGGTAACTAGCCACCAGTCCCATTAACTGTCGAATTGGCCCTGTATGGGATGAAATAAACCGATGCACTAGGCGTAGCTAAAACATGTAAATATGAGAAGGAATATTGCGTTAGCAGTTCATTTATTTTTTAGGCTTTAGGCTGGTTTTAGAGTCACGCTGACCGTCAGCGCTGACCACCGCACGCACGGTTTATTCTAAAACGCTTCAAGACACTCAAAGCTCGTGGCCCGCGACGCTTACTAACCGCGCTGGCGAAAGCGGCACTGTAAAACCAGCTTAATAAGGAGACTATTGATGCTACAATTTCCTTTAACCTATATTTATAGTGATACTTTTTAGACCTATTACTTAAAGTAACAGTTACAGACTTCTTACCTCTAATATCACATCAATAGCTCTTTAGCGCCGACTTATTTCTTCCAGAAACCATAAGCATCACCATAAAATTCTACTAAAGCTGACTTACTCCGAGGTCTTAACTACGAAATGAAGCCCAGTGGTGTCGTATCACCTGACAATTCGGAGTGTAATGGTTCATTAAACCTTGGAACTGGAGTGCGTATCCTCGTCACGGTGGACGATCTTTATGGCAACATTAGTGTCATTTACCTGCTCGTTACGTACTTTTAAATATCATTTCGCTTGTTACTGTTGTTTTTTGTGGTGGAATTATGGCGGTAATGTAATGAGGTTTAAACAGGATGTAGATGTTTTTCCGTGGATTTGGGAATTAAATTAAATAAACATACCGCATTTAATTTATTTGTCTAGAGTTCTAAACATGTTTGAAACGATGGAACAATATTGACGTATTGCTAAAACATTAATTTAAGAATTTAAGAACTTAATTAAATTAAGAACTTCGTTATTTGTGCCTTACAATATTTTTCACTTCAGCACTTAACCAATAGATACTTACTTTAAATTAACATAACATCACGCCTGTATTCCCCAAGGGGCTGGGCAGAGGTGCATAGTAACACCCTCATTTCGCTGTTATGTTTAAGTCCCATGTAATAGGGGGCGAGTCTATTGCCATCAACCGGGCACAAATCTAAACTCCGGGCTGTTACTGAGGAATTCCACATGGAAAAACCTAATAACACTTTGCCCGACCTGGGGATCGAACCCAGGACCTCACGATCAGCAGTAGCTCTCGCCACCACGAGACTAATGAGGCAGTTGCTTTAAAATAGTTATTAACATTAGAAATCAGAACACAGTCTGGTAAATACTTTAAAAAAGAAAAAGAATATTGAAAGAAATATGTGTTGTACAAAATTAAATTAATCACATGATTGTTTTATTAATTTAATTTTGTTTACTACAATACTATAGGTATAACTATAAATATTATTTATCTTTGTAAGCATTACACACACAAATCTAATATTCTCTGTACTAAATGCGTGCTTAACTCTAGCTTTATTATTCAAATGCATCAGTTCACTGACTTTAGGGTTAATTAATTTTATGTTCTGCAAAACAAAGAGTAGGTATTTACTGAATAACAAAAGGATTTTTAAACCTGCAACCGAATGAGTCTGAAAATGGTAATTAGATAAACTAATTCAGTTATTTGCATACTGCTCTTGGCGTTAAAAATAATAAAAACGTCTGTAGATTGCTCGCTGTTTTTGTCGTCGGCAAGATGTAGAATCATCTTTTTATATCAGGTTTTGCAACCTCGTCTCCACTTTTCTGTGTCATAAGATTATATTTGAAATTTTTATAAAAAAAATATTATTATCGAGGTAGGTGTCAATATCAGGGGCAGAAACGGTAAAAGGTGGGACATGAAGTTTGTTTTTGACAGTTTCCATTAAAGGTTTATTAAAAATTCAGTTTTTTTCTTCCAAATCCGGTCTTTACCATTTTTAATTTCAGTTTTTTAATTAATAGTAATCTTAATAGAGTTTACTTTATTAACGATCAAGCATAAAGCTTCGAATTTAAATTTTCCAAGACCAGTTTTATATTTTCACGTCACCAAAACCGATCTTGCATCTACAATTGCCGTTGTCTTCCCCTAAGGCTGCACGCTCCCCCATCCAAGCCTCATTACCCAGCTCCAACTGGGTGCATTCACGCCTTTGACTAATTAATACTCATATCTGTCACACAAACACCACCAGCGTTGACGGAAGCTAGCCTAGTTAAATATTTTATTTTAACATCATACTTTTTATTATCAACTTTATATATATCCACGTTCAGTGTTATTAGCTACATAAAAATGAGCTGTGTTTTTTAAAGTTATCAATGTTCTAATATTCTATTTCTCATGATCCATTATGAAAAATGTATTAATAATTAACGAAAAATGATCAAATTTAGCGATACTGACATTCAAATTAATTTTAAAATTCTCGTTAAAATCCCATCTTACAGCTGAAATTATTCCTAAATTTACTCCCCCAGGTCTCATTACATGAGCGCACGATTATCTTTGTATAATTAATACAAAGACATCGCTGCAAGGCAGCACGTATTGTCTACCATTAACGCGTTTAATGTAAGTGTTTTATTATCTTCCGGATATACTAATTTAAAAAAATTTGCAAATTATATTGTAAATTGTTTCTCAGCAGCTGAGAAGAGAATTAAATAAATTCTTTACCTAGGTAGTATATTATGTCTTGCACGTAAACCTAATTACTCGGTTTGAGTGTCGCGTTATCGTCTTTGAGTAATTACCTCAATATCACAGTAGATTAGAGCTTTCACGTAGAGACTAGATTGTATCTTGCCTTTAGTAAATTTTGGCATCTCTTCTTGCTAAGTCCTTTCAGACTCACTTTACGTTACGCATTATTTTCAACTATATCCATCTGTAAATACTAAACTCGTTGACACTACAAAGTAATGTCTTCTAAATCAAAACTAAAATAATTATTTAACTAAGTTAGCAGTAAAGCAATTAATGCATCGCTACAGGGTCTTCACGTGAAAACCGTGGTTTTCCAAGCAACAAGTACAACTAAATGCTAGGATTATTCCTTGCCATGTTTCCTTCTCATTAGACTGGTCTAGTATGTTTACTAAAGTCTTTGAATAAATTAATTTAGAGAAATCGCTTCAGGACTATCATGTTCTTATCTTATCAGTATTGTTTTATATCAAAGTATCAATGTTTTTAAATTAAATATCTAAATTACTTTGTAGTCACATGATGTCTCGTTCATTTTAAGAAATGAATTGAGCGGCAGCAGCTGTGGTGTTGTTGCAATTGTTTTAAATATCTACGTATTCTTTATACTGATGAGTTTCATTGAATATGTCTTGTTCTATTTTTTTAACCAACTTTTTGTTATTTGCATCGCCCATATTTTTTATCTGTTTCTTTTTTCCTTTAATTCAAAATAAAATCCAGCTAATTCTGCCTATTTGGTCATAAAATACCTTCCCGTTTAATTTTCAGACTATAATGTTTAATGAAAATTATCCTGTCATTCCCTCAAGCCTCATTACAGGCTCAGTACATTATCGTTTGAGTAATTAATACAAAGGCAAAGCTGAGGGCTCCTACACATTGTCTGTCATTACTACGTTTAAATTATAAACGTGACCGCCTCAAAGGACCGCCGTGCGAATGTGTGAATTGGATTCTGAATATTTTAATACTACTATTTTGGTTCATTAGTTTTGGTTCATTCCTTGGTAGTTGCTAGTTTGTTTTATTTTAATTGTATAAATGTTATATAAAGAGAAATGAGCCTTTTTTCAGGTGCTTTTTCTTATAGGCTTTGTATTAGTAGAGTAGTACCTAATTACTTAAGATATTTTTATGTAAAATCGATTAAATGTCAAGATAGAATTTTTTTATTGAAATTGATGAGTTACTTAAATTATGAATGGAAAATTAGACAACTTATATAAAAAAATATTAGGCAATCTTTGACAAGCAAAATCTTAATTTCTGATGTCATCTTTTGTAATTCTGATTTCGGTGCTTCGATGGCGATACCATAATTGGAAGAAAAATAGATTTATTTCATGTAACAATATCTTACGATGGATACAGGACGGAAATTCTAAAAGAATTAAATGAATAGGTATGTACCTTGAATGCGTTCTACAAATTCGAACTGAATAACGCCAATAGACTTGCATCTGGAGAATATACAGGGTGTATTCATCTTTTGTATACCGAACGGATATACAGCGTGTACAAAGTAAGTAGGGTAGCGCACGTAGGTACTGCGAGTATTTTGCACTCGTTCTCGAATAGGGGTGGTGATTCATCAATTGTGCAAAGTGCCACTTCATATTCGGTCCGTTTCACTGTCGCTTTGCGCCTCCAAATGTACGCTGATTGGATCTCCTGATTTTTTTTTTCATTTTACGCGATTAATTTTGGCGTTTGGTCGAGCGATTTGAATTGAATAGCTATTAACTTTGAGTGAAGTGTTTTATCAACATGTAGATGAGAGATAGCGAAGTTCATTCGGTTAGGTACAATATTTTTGATGGCTACAAAATACCTGCAAATGATATATTTAGTTAATAATATTATAATGGTCTGTTTAATTAACTGCCTCTTTGGTCTAGTGGTGGCAAGCACAAGTGCTGATCGTGAGGTCCTGGGTTCGATCCCCAGGTCGGGCAAAATATGTTATTGGGTTTTTCCGTGTGAATTCCTCATTAGCGGCCTGGTAGTTGGATTCGTACCCGGTCGATGGCAATAGGCTCGTTCCCTTTTACATGGGACTTAAATAAAACGGCGAAATGAGGGTGTTACTATACACCTCTGCCCAACCCTTCGAGGAATACAGGCGCGATGTTATGTGATGTTATTATAATGGTGGGCAGCATTAAGTATTATAACGGTTACCGTTTCTATCCCTTGTGGTGGGTACTAAATATTTAATATAAAAATGTCCAGATTCGGAGCAAATATTTGAAGAATACATCTATGGCTCAATAGGCTCAAGGGACATGTAGGTACCGAACAAACAAAACACCAAATAAAAACTTAGGTTAGGTTAGGCAGAGGTGTTTTTAGTACACCCTCGTTTCGCCAGTTATGTTTAAGTCCCATGTAATAGGGGGCGAGCCTATTGCCACTAACCGGGCACAAGTCCAGACTCCGGCCTGCTACTGAGAAATTCCAAATGGAAAAACCAAATAACTCTTTGCCCGACCTGGAGATTGAACCCAAGACCCCATGCTCAGCAGTCGCACTTGCGACCACTAAACCAATAAGGCAGTAAAAGCTATTGTCATAGTATATATTTAAAAAGTTACGTTTTAGAAGTTTATACAACTACTAAGAAAACTTCAAACAGGTAAGTATATCAGCTACAGCTGCTAGAAACAACACAAAAGTATCAAAACTTCCTCTTCGCGCTACACTAACACTTCTTTTCGGCTAAGCAAATAGAGTTAGTTGGATAATTTGACGCGCTGTCCCCCCGGGAACTGAACCTGCATCTGTTGGAGGGAGGCACACTCCCATGTACTGCGCAATCGTCCGTAATGCACTTCAAATTAGAATAATATGATTTTAGTTTCATTGCGATGCGTTTGAAATTTTTATGAGCGAGGAGTAATTTTCTTAGTGTATTCTTGCGAACTGAAGTTTAAAACAATATAAGTACTGTGGAACTATTTTCTTAGAGTAGTTCTTGGATAAAATTAGCACACATACATCTACAATCTTTATTTTAGTATTATAATGAATGAAATATTATTATACTCACAGAAATTTAAACAATAAGACAACTTACGTTTCTGCGATTATAATGTTAGTTAATTCGTTTTTATAACAAAGACAATAAGCGAGCTCGCCCACGAGCGACAACCGCTTAGCGATTATTATTATTTATACATACATACATAGACTCACGCCTTTTTCCCATGGGGGTAGGCAGAAACTATAGAACGCCACATGCTACGACCCTTACATACCCCTTTCGCTTCATCCACATTCATACATCTTGTCATACACGCACCCCGGTTGAGAGTACTACGCACCTGACCTTTGTGAAGAACATCACCAATAACATCGATGTATGTCCTTCTAGGACGTCCTCTACCGGCGTTTCCATTGACATCCGCCTTATAAATTCCTTTTATTAATCGCCGTTTACTCATTCTCTCAACATGACCAAACCACCTAAGCATACTCCTTTCAACTTGAATTATTGTTTATCGAGTATTTATCACCTTGCCCATCTCTATCGCAACTCAGTTACTACGGGATACCTAACGGATACTAAACAATATCATTAAGCTGTTTCAGTATTGAACTCTGAATGTTTTATATTCGGCGACAAAATAAATAATAATCGCTCTGCGATTGTCGCTCGTGGGCGAGCTCCTTAAGAAAGAGGATCGGTCAATGACTTTGGAACGCAGCGCCTCGTTGATTGTTAATTGTGTTTAATGCAAAATAAATAGTAGTAATAATTATAAAACAAAATTTGGTTTGTGATCAGTGTACATACGAACCCAGACAGTCCACTGGGAAGAATCCTGCAATACCTGATGGGTGGGAATCTGAACACAGTAAACACTTGCGTAGAGATAAAATCACACTGCGAGACTGAAGTTGTCGTTCCAATATTGGCTGTATAGCTTCGATCTGCTAATGTAGGAAATCAAACCATCATACATCATATCATCTCCTACCTACAAACAAACATAACATTCAGTTCCTAAATTTAATTCAATAGTGGTTCTATAACCAAGAGAGGCTCGAGGGAATCAGGGAATCATGTGATGTGTATGAGGGCTTCGTGGCTAAAAACCTACCGCGTGGATCATACGATTTGCGAGGTTAAGCAACGCTTGCCGCGGTCAGTCTGTGGGTGGGTGACCATTTGTTACACACCGAGACCCCCTTCATGCCTCGTGAGCACGTTCAACCGTCAGTTCCGGGTGTCATACGAATACCTATCGTCGGCCTAACTCCAAAAAATACGATATTGGTTTTTTGATGCCATCTAGTGCTAGTGCATATTTTTCCAACTAATATGATGGCATAGTTCTTTTGTCCCGCAAAATAACACAAATGTTGCTATTGATGTATTATGAGAATAAGTATAACCACGCCGCCATTTATTTATTTAGAAAAGAAACGATTTTTTCTCCCTCCTGTAAAATTTGCCCAAACGGAGTTACGAATTTTAATAATTAGGCCGACGCTATGACAGTTATTACGGGTAGTCAGAAGCCCGAAAATCTGACAACTGATCTAACTTAAGGATATCAAAATTGCCCAGTACTTAGCTGGGTTGCGGTCTGATGACAGTCTCTCCGTGTAAAATACTGGTATTCAGTCGCATCTGGTTAGACTGGAAGCTGACCCCAACACAATTGGGAAAAAGCTAGGTAGAACGGGTAATTCTATAACAGTAGCTAACCAATTCTGTATTGTTTCAGGTTTAGACGCCGAACTATACTACGTTAGAGAGGGCGTAGTTAACAAATACGCAACCAGCTTCATAGTGCCGGTACCAGCGCATATAGCAGACTTGGAGTTTATGTGGCAAGCGCTTGGCGGAAGACCGGTAAGACTCACTTCTCTACATAGTAGCCTATTACAATAGATAAGGCCTTTAAGAAGAATTCTCATTGATCGTTGTACTAGCCTTTTCTCCAAGTATACAAGGTTAGTCGAAAAGGCGGTACTAATCCGCGGGTCAGTGAACTATCACCAAAGCCAATTATAAAGCAAATGTTATAATTTAAAAATTCGTGCATTTTTATTTCCCTGCAATTATTATACAAGGTTAGTCGGAAAGGGGGTACTAAGCCGAAAGGGTGTTAGAGTACCTATAATAATGGATAACTTTTGTTCTACAACTTTCCCCAAAAGTCATTAGTTTAAAAGAAATAGCCGTTCAAAGATTGCATAAATAATATGCTAAATTCTGTCTATCCTCAGCTATGATCAGTTGTGTTTACATTTTAGGTCATATTTGGGGTCACGGATTAGAAGCTCCATTTTCTGAATTCGTAACTAAAGCAGGGATGAAGAATTTAAAAAAAAACCAAAATAAAAATTATTTTGCGTGAAAAAAATAATTATCGAATTTTTAAATTTTAACACTTTCTTTAAAACAGTCATATACATTAAGTGGCCCGCGGCTTAGTACCCCCTTTCCGACTAACCTTGTATATATCAAAAAATAGACAACTCTAATTAAGTTACTAATTCAGAAAATGGAACTACTTATCTGTGACCCCAAATATGACCTGAGAAGAGAGTCGTTTGGGTGTAACATCGTGGTGAAAGGATTGGTCTGTTAAACTCTGTGTTACCGAGTACTAGCTGTCCAGGGTGCGCTGGACGTTTTAGAATCGCAGTACGATTTAGGGCCGATTGTTTCAAACAATCAGTAAAAGTATGTTACGTTAGTCAAATATTAACTATTACGTAGGGTGTTTAACGTCCTGCAAACGCAGAGCGTTGTTTCATGGTACAAAAGACGTTTCGTCAAAGTTATTAAGGATACTAGTCCAAAACAAACTTTTGACATATGTCAAGAACAACAAAGCGTGAAACAACGCTTATTGTTATTTAACCATCGTTAACGCCATTTTTAACTATTACCCGTTAGTAATGTAGTCGTGAAACAACCGGCCCCTAGACTAACGTCGCTCGGGGAAGCTCCTTTCTTCTTCTTCCTGCCCTTATCCCACACTAGGTGGGGTCGGCACAACATGTATTTATGAAATCATGTTGTTAGAGGTTTTGGCTTATTGTTTTATGACCGGCCGCCTGCCTGACATCAACCCTCCTTGGGAAGCTCCTTTCATGCACTTCAAATATGACCTAAAATCTATATACACCTGATGATAGGTACATTAAAGCGTATTTTAATTAAAATTTAAATATAATACGCAGTTATAAAATTAAATTCTGCAATCAATAATCACATTGTGTTCAATTGTTCTCACTCAATTGCGTCCATATGAGTAACGTCTACAATTAAATAATCGTTTTAATCACAATATTCTATATCACAACAGTGTTAACAACGAACAATTGTATTTTCAAACTTGTGTATTAAATTTTGTATTCCATTGAGCAAACACTCGTCCGATATTCAGAATGAACGCCTCGTATTTTCCAATTTAGATTGAAAGCGATTTAATTTTGGAAAACAAAGGGCCAGGATTAAGTCGTCATTTTTCGTCGAGTTTCAGATATTTACGGATTAGGATTGCTTTTGTATTTTTTTGTTTATACCTTTTATTTCTTAAGACAAAGGAAAGCGTTTAGCAAACTATTTAATAATAATGTAGGTAATAGGAATGGTTAACTTTCGAAAATTAAAGAAATATAAACTCTCACATACAGTACGCGCGCGAACTGAATGCATTCGGGGCCTGAGGTGAAGCTCCCCCCGCCGTCCGCACGCCTGGCCTCACACGCCTGCAAATGTAGTTTTGTCCTTGTCGTCTACCAGCACTAGCGCATTCCCACACGCATTCCTCAACTCTGCACTCAGTTCGCGCGCGTACTGTAAGTTTTTCAAATTTTTGTTTTGTCTGGATGTCAAATACTAATTGCTTTAATACGATATCCGTATATCTGATATCATATTCATATTACTTAAGTAGGTACGAGATTTACCACAATTTGGTAGATAGGCACTTACATCTGCTTCCCGAGACAGAGATAATGGCACTGTTGTTCGTAGACTGTGTTCCTATCGATGTTCAAGTATTTCATTTTACGTATGACACATGGCTAAAAAGATAATCTGAAACACCCTCTGCATTATATTAATATACATTAGTATTGATCGTCGTGTCGATAGCTAGAGGTCACGGCTGCAGTGACTCATCGCAAATAAGAGGCTTTAATGAGAACGAATGTCTATTGACCTTGATGAGACGGGAACAGAGGTTAAATTCCAATAATCCTTGGTAGAATGCGGATGGGAATTGTGGCGTGACACATAGAAATAGTAGATATTTGTATAGTACCTATTTGTATTGCATGCGATGATAGTTGGAAGTTGGAAACGAGAAAAGTTTTGAAAATGGAATGAGTTCAATATGGGATTGAGGGACTTGTGGTTTAAATATGAGTACTGTAGTCGTCACCACAGCCAAGTCTACAAAAGCTTTACCACGGTGGGCCACTGCTATTTACACATTACGCGATTGTGTGACCTTGCTGTCGATTCTGGCTCTTTCAAAAGTATCTTATAATATGACTGCAGACGGAAGATTTACAACTGATTTATAATAGGTAATTGATATCTCTACTAGCTGATTTGCATTTATTATATTTGACATTTGTTATTGACACGTTTGGTACAGTGGCCGAGCGATTGGCTGCTGCGCTACGGGTCTTGGATTCGATTCCCACACGAATCAAATATTTGTATGGCCTACTTATTTGTGTTTGTAAACGCACCCACGATACAAAAGAAATCCTAGTGTGATGCAAAATTATTGAAAAAAGAAACCATTCAGTTCAAAATCGATGTTTAACCTTAAATTTTTCGTTTCAGATACACTTTTAAAGATACACTCACACAAATTAGTCACGTCGACGCGCCGTCAAGTCAATCAGTCACGTCATAAAATATATTTCTGTAGAAGTTGTAGACTCCAACGTCAGTCATCGTCGTGGCTGGCGCGTCTCATTTATCGCGTCACCAACACTTTTTCAAACGCTTATGATCACGAACGAAACACGGTAACCAAGTCATTACTATGACTGACACCCCGTCACGTCCCACAACATTGACGTGATTGACCGACGACTTGACGGCGACGTAACTAATGTGTGTGAATGTACCTTTATATCAATCCGTTTAAAATCATGAGCCAATAAAAACCATAAAGTACCAAACTCTAAAATCTCTCACGTATGTTGGAAATTCACAAGATATTCATGGTGTTGTTTCTCCCCAGCTGCCGTACGTGATGGGTATAGACTATGAGAGCCGCGGCGCCATGTTGCCGCCGCAAGTCAATATATCCGAGCGGGGGTTCGTTCCTACTACGCTGCAGACTTTTAGGTAAGCTACTTTCTAGATTTAAAGTAAATGGGTGCATTGGTAATGAGGGTGATTCAGAGTAAAATATGTGTCTGCTTATCTTGTTGGGAACGATTCAAAACGCTATATCAACAGTCAAGGCGTTTTAGAACGTCATTTTGACTCATGAGTCACACATATATTATAGTCGAGTTGCTGTGAAATAGAATCCTCCTTCTTCGCAGAATTGTAAAAAAGCTTCTAAGACAAGCATATTAATAAGATTTAGTTGTAGAGGCCAATAAATAAGCCAAGTTTTATAACGTGGATGGTGCTCCGACAAACTCTTCCCAAATACCCCTTGTAGAGCCCATTGAAGAGACAGGATGGCCAACGATGCACCTAGTTTCTTTACCAGCATACCTTGAAAGAGATAAGCCGGCCTAATCTCACGATACTCCTATAATTTCACCTGCAGGCCCAAACCTTTTCCTATTGTATAATAAATACTGACTCGCAAACATCATTTTTTTATTTCCCAAAAAAGATACAAAAAGAAAAGAAAGATAGGTCGAAAATCGATACGTCTGCGCCGTAGACTATTATTAGAATTTGAATATTTAATACTCTTTCAATAACATTGCTATTTTCTATAAGACAACACCGTAATTTTTACAACTTTGTCTGATTACCCTGATTATTGGACACTAGCTGTATCCTCACGGCTCCGCCCACGTAAGAAGTTTTATTCCAGTAATAAATATAGCCTATGTTACTCAGTGATAATGTAGCTTTCGAACGGCAAAATGATTTTTGAAACAGTCGAGTAGTTTTTAAGTTTATTCGTTACATACAAAAATACAAATCTTTCCTCTTTATAATATTAGTATAGATTACTCTGAAAGCAAGAGCTAGTATATTAGAACTAAAGTAGTAAGTAGTACAGCTCCTTGTAAAAAAAGTCATCTGGGAAAATACTACCTTCCTACTACTATTTCTGCCGCCAAGGATCTACCTATATATCTAGATACCTACTGTGTTCCGGTGATAAGGTACTAGTGATATTATGTTATTTTAACAAACACCTTTTGTTCCCAGGGTTCGGCTACCATGTACTGGTACCAGGAGTGCAGAAATCCTGGTCACTATGCAACTCAACATATCTGCACCGGATCGCGCTCACAAGGACGTGCGGTTACTCTTCAAGAGGAATAAAATCTGCTTGAAAGGTAATAAACTGTTTTATTTTGTATCTGGTTCTACAGTGCCACGATGGCGACGGCTGATCCCAATACCCGGTCTCAATCCACAATCTCTGGATTGATGTATTATTTTTGACATAAATTCAATAGTAGTAATATCAAAAACCTACTACCGAATGAATCCAGACATTTTGCATTGAGATTGGTTATTGGGATCGGCCGTTAACTTATTATAATAACTATCGGCAGATCAGAATTTGATTGTAACTTGCGTTAACGGTGAAGGAAAACATCATGAGGAAACCTATTCACACGAGAGGGCTACAAAAATTTCATAATGGCGTGTGTAGTCCGGCAATCTTAACCAGGCCAGCGTGGTAGACTAAGGCCTTAACTCTTCTCATTCTGAGAAGAGGCCCTTGCCAGCAGTGGGACAGCAATGAGCTGATTATGCTTATGCTTATTATACTTGGTTTTATGATTCTCAATTCGATGAAAAGTTTGATAGAATCTAACCATGCATTTCGAATTTAGTTTCAAAAGAACTCGACGAAGAATCGTGAAAGGCGAGGGGATATGTGACCTACTAGTACTGAGTTAAGTATGTACGTACCTACAGTATCATACTTTTGTCTCTCGTGCCTAAAGTTACTCGGATGAAACTATGTAGGTAGTACTTTCCACGACGTTAAGTTTGGGCAAAGTTCCATCGTTATAAATGTTGTTCCATTGGGAATTGATTACTGAACTAAGAAATATACGATCGGACTTCCTGCATTTAAAATACTTGTTATAATTATATAAATCCCCTTATACTAGTAAACGCTGAATAAAGTTACATAACATAATCAACCCATTACTCTCCCAATGCTGGGCACGGGGCTCTTCTTAGAATGAGAAGGGTTTAGGCCTTAGTCCACCATGCAGGCTTGGTATGGGTGCCAAGCTATATTATATAATGACGTCAGTGTAACCATACATTATTCGATGTATGTACTTATAAGCTTTTTACAATTTTATTTAGCGTTTATTAGTAAAGGAAGTTACTAGTTTAGCCAATAGGTGCCAACCTGATACATTAATATAACAAAACATAACATACATCACGCCTGTATTCCCGAAGGGTTGGGCAGACATGTACCTACGGTAACACCCTCATTTCGCCGTTATGTTTAAGTCCCATGTAATAGCGGGCGAGCCTATTGCCATCAGCCGGGCACAAATTCAAACTCCGGGCTTAATACTGAGGAATCCGCATGGAAAATCCCAATAACCCTTTGCCCGACCTGGGGATCGATCCCAGGGGCTCACGATCAGCAGTTGCGCTTGCCACCTTTAGACGAACGAGGCAATTTAATATTTATAGTTCGTTATTTTTCCCTTAGCCAGAGCGAGTACACATTAGGCGTTTTGAAGCGCGTGCTTTGGTAACGCGCGTTTTTAGAATAAAGAGGTTGGTCGAAGATGTACACATGCAAGCGCGCGCTTCTTCTTGTAATTTGCAACGCGCGTTACTAAGCGCGCGCTTAAAAGCGCTTAATGTGTACTAGCTCTCATTCTGTGCTCCTAATATTTATTTATAACAATCTTTGATACCCACTTAACCTAAAGCGAAATTCAACAGAGTGGAAACATTTTTCTCCCGCAAGTTAGTAAAGGCTAACTTCATTATTTAAGAGTTTTAAACTTGAAAGCAAAAACCATTAACTGTGGAGAAAGCCTTTAGTTTAATTTAGTTGTTAAGTAGTTTTTCAGTTGCTTCGAACCCGAGTCACGTTTTCAGCGCTCTTCTTGACTTTGTTTGAAATATTTTAGCATCTTATTTAAGAATATTTTAATGTCTTTCTCGTTTTATTGTTCTCTAACTGGATGCGTAGGAATTTTAACGGTGTCTAAATAAACTTAAAAAAAATAGAAACCGACTTTAAAAAATATGAAATGCATACAAAAATTGAGATATTTTATAAAACCAGCGACCCACCCTGGCTTCGGACGGGTGCAATGTAGATACTAATGTGGGGCATATAAACCTTCGTCTTGAATCACTATCTATTGCTCAAAACTGCATTAAAATCCGTTGCGTAGTTTAAAAGATCTAAGCGTACAGACAGCGGGAGCGACTTTGTTTTATACTAAGTAAAGATAATTATTTAAATGTTGTTCTTTATTTATTCTTGATGTGGTCGCGTTTGGCCCTAGTCTCACCTAATGGTAAGCGCAGATAGGCTCTAAGATGGATCACACAAATCCAAGGACCAGAGATATAGAAGGATTCCCCTATACCCCTCTGGCTCTCACATACACACGACGGAACACAGTAAACTGCTTGGCGCCGGATTTTATGTGAGTGTGGTAACTAGCCAGGCGGATTGCATAGATCCTACCAAGCGTTTTGTTGAATCTTACAACACGCGTCTATTCCGAGCGTGCGGTGAGGAAGATTTATATTCTAACCCACTCGGGGTAAAAGTAAGTAGCTGAATAGTTTTTCTATACCCAAATATGGCCTACGAATAAAGTATTGAAGATATCTGATTTATAGGTGTGTTTAGTGCTAATAAATCATAATTCCGAAAAAAGGGAACACCAATTTCCATTTCAAATACTGTCATAAAACTATAAAAAAGCAACAAACAGTTTCCCCTTCGAACAAATCATTTTATAACTACAATTGCCATTGAAACTGGGTGCGAACTTTCCGACGTTATTCACTGCAATAATAATAACAATAAATTATTGAATACACTCTACAGGAGGGTCATAATAATGCACCAATAAATGTGTGGAAACTTTGGGTGGAATTGGTAAGTTTATGGTAATAAACTATTTACTTACTAAAGTATACTTGAAGTTTGTAGCGACAATAACCAAGTTATTGAAAGCTCAGACAAAGAAGCTTGTAGTTCGACTAGGTCTCAAATCTATACTAATATTATAAAGCTGAAGAGTTTGTTTGTATGTTTGTTTGAACGCGCTAATCTCAGGAACTACTGGTTGGAATTGAAAAATTATTTTGTGTTTGATAGTCCATTTATCGAGAAAGGTTATAGGCTATATAACATCACGCTACGACCAACAGGAGCGGAGCATAAATGAAAAATGTTGCAAAAACGGGAAAAATGTCCACTCGTGCGAAGCCGGGGCGGGCCGCTAGTATATTATACAATAAGCTCTTGGAAGGATAAGTAGCAGCGTTCTCACATAACATAACATCACGCCTGTATTCCCCGAAGGATTGAGCAGAGGTGTATAGTAACACCCTCATTTCGCCGTCATGTTTAAGTCTCATGTAATAGTGGACGAGCCTTTTGCCATCAATCGGGCACAAATCCAAACTCCGGGCTGCTACTAAGGAATTCAACACGGAAAAAACCAATAACACTTTGCCCGACCTGGGGATCGAACCCAGGACCTCACAATCAGCAGTCGCGCTTGTCACCACTAGACCCACGAGGTATTTCGGTCGAATACTAACTTTGATTAACTCATCTTTGCGTAACGCGTAATTTACAAAATATGAACATCAAACTATCATGTAATGATATAACTCTGAATATACCTAATTACATCATAATTATCACTATACACTGTCGTCGGAAACGCTGGTAGAGGACGCCCTAGAAGGACTTACATCGATGTTATTGGTGATGTTCTTCACAAAGGACTGGTGCGTTACTACGCACCAGTCCTTTGTGAAAAGGTACAGAGTCCTCTCTCAACCAGCGTGCTTGTATGACAAGATGAATGAATGTGGATGAAGCGAAAGGAATATGTAAGTATCGTAGCATGTGGTGTTCTATAGTTTCTGCCTACTCCTATGGGAAAAAGGCGTGAGTTTATGTATGTTATCACTATTTGAGTTTGCAGCAAGTGCGCAGATATAACCGCACATCCTCTTTTGTTTTATTTTTCAATGTGATTTACTACACTCGGCTAAGGACACAACCAATTCAAGCTAATCTCCTGGTAGTTTTGCCTACAACCAACAACTGAACAATCGTTGCAAAAGATGTATATTACTCTACAAACAATAACAAAATAAACCATTTCTCTTTGACTTTGCTAAAACGGAAATAAATCCATTTCAAGTTCTGAATGTATTTACATCGTTCAAAGCACAAAGTTACATACAAACTCCTTTGCAACTCGTAATCAAAAACAATAACGTACGCAGTATATCCTTATCGGTGCTAAGTCAGAGTTTCGCCCCACAAATCACTCCTCCGCACTCTTTATTAGCATGTAGACGATTGTAGGCGCAACAGGATATTCTGAGAGGGATGGAGACGTATCGAGAGGGTCCCGGACGCGTAGGGTTGTCGCTGTGTAATCTTGTGTTTTGTTAGGAGATGCGGGTAATAAAACTGGTGTAAATGCGTCATGTGGTGTAAAATAGACACGTTAGTATTTTTTTTTGTTGCCTCACGTGTGACTGATTGTCTTATAACTATCAATATCAAACGACATAGGTAGAAATTGTATAGTAAAATAGGTTTATTGATTTAATTTCTATAAATTATTTAATTTCATGGGATGTTAAGTGGAAGAAATCGTTTATTATGTTCAAACGTCCTACGGAGGATAATTCGGAGAACCACAGTAAATTTAAACGTTGATTCGATCAAACGTTCATTGGGCGCAAGTATTCTTATTCTTATTCTTTATTGTACACAAAATAATAATATATAATACAGTTCCGTTGGTAAATTCATGTACAAAGGCGAGCTTAACTCACAAATGAGTTTTCTAACAGCAAACCTTAGAGCGATAGAGAGATATGTATGTTCTATAGAGAAGCATTTTTTTTTTCTTGGCTGTTTGTTAATCGATATATTGTCCGTCGGAAACATCTACGGGACTAAGCTATTTACTATTTGTAGTGTCTACCTTAGCCATCATCTACCTAGCCTTTTCCCAACTATGTTGGGGTCAGCTTCCAGTCTAACCAGATGCGGCTGAATACCAGTATTTTACACGAAGCGACTGCCATCAGACCTCCGCAACTCAGTAACTGGGCAATGCCGATATCCTAAGGTTAGACTGGTTGTCAGACTTTCGGGCTTCTGACTTCCCGTAACGACTATCATAGATATTCGTATGACACCTGGGTGCGACTAATTAACATGCTCTCCGAGGCACGGAGGGGTCTCGATGTGTAACGAACAGTCACCCATCCACAGACTGACCGCGGCAAGCGTAGTTTAGCCTCGCAAATCGTATGATCTGCGCGGTTGGTAATAAGCCACGAGCGCCTCCTGTCTACCTAATCCATTAGACACAGATCTATTAGTTTTAACTGGTTGTGAATCAACAATAACCATTTATTTTTCAAATAAAACTCACTCAAAACTACTGTCCAATTTAATATAAAGCTAGTACAATAATAAACTAAATTTCCATTTTTAACAGACACAAAATATAAGCCCAGCACCAAAAATCTTCCAAAATCCCCAGTAATCCATGCGTTACAGTAATCATATGAAAATCCTTCGGCAGCCCTACGTGCCCCTCTTTTAATGTGTTTACAAGACAGTATCGATTGTTCTATTGTACGTTTTATTTGACTTGGAAATTTTCTTGGTCCTTTTACACGCGTTAGCGTTTCTTTATGTTTATTTTCTTCGTTTTTTTTGTACCAAGGCAGTTCACTTCGAGCCACATCAAAAGATTCATAATTTTCGTGCTTAGTATGGTAATTTTTATCGCTTTTTGGATCTTCTAATTGAAATTCACTTGGGGTACATACGTTTTAGGTTGTGATTATAGGTACGTATTTTGTTCTCGTTACATTATATTTTTAGAATCTGTTTTGTTTAAAGGATCCAGCTGATGATATGATTACCTGCTCCATATGGCAGTGACTGGTTTCGAATCAATTTTATTCCTGGGCCAGAAGCTACTAACTCTTCAAATATTTGTATAGCTTTAGTATTTTTAGCCTTAAGGAAAATTCAGTGGTTTTTTGTATTGCAATTGTATACTGTTATGCTAAGATAACTATCTCATCTTCCTGCCCTTACCTCATTGTACTTGGAGTCAACTTAAATGTTTTCATTTTCACAATCATCATCATCATTTCCCTGCCCTTATCCCACACTGGGTGGGATCTGCACAACATTTATTTCTCTTCCATTCTCCTCTATCAACCGTCATCTCAGTACTCACTCCTTTCTTACCCATATCATCATTCATTTTCAAAATCCATTCATCTTTTATTTCAAAATTAAGAATACCACCCAAAGCTGTTAAGTTTCAACCTGGATAAAAATACCAATCTATTAGTAATCATCGTTCGACCTCACTAAACTTGTGAACTTCCTAATGGTAAAACTCTTATTCCTTGGAGTCCTTGTGTCCTTAATCGGTTGAGTAGCTTTGGAAATTACCTGTAGCCAAATGAAAGTTTCTAACAACGTCTGTAAGAGTGTACTATGTTGTTACGACTTGTTAGTTGCCAGTAAAAAGTAGAAC
Organism: Amphipyra berbera; assembly: GCA_910594945.2. NCBI lineage: Eukaryota > Metazoa > Arthropoda > Insecta > Lepidoptera > Noctuidae > Amphipyra > Amphipyra berbera. The sequence continues at coordinate 5,792,137 of OU343122.1, read as the reverse complement.
TGATACAACTGGTTTGTTGCTTCCTAGTTGATTAGCTGAAATAATAAAGAAGAAGAAAGAAGAAACTGCCTGATTGGAAAGATCGCAAGTGCGGTTGCGAAGCGTGACGTCTTGATGAGTTTGATTCTCAGCAGCGTGATTCTCTAGAAGAAACCCGTCGCTGCGGCAGCTCTGCGGCGCTGACACGTCTACGAACACAGCGCTGTCGCAGCGACGAGTTTCTACTGGACGCGCAAACTGTTAAATATGATTCACACCTAACTAAACGCGGACTACACACACCACCAAGATTTTTTTAGATTCCCCTCAGGTGTGCAGGTTTCCTCACGACGTTTTAACAAACATTAAACATAATTGGAACAAAAACGTTTCAAAAGTGGAACAGTATCGACACAGTCTAAATTGACACTTAACAGGCAATATGATCACTTTTTTTAGTTCATCCACCTGTAAATTGTTCACGGCTCCGATATTAGGGGGCGCTGTAATAAAGGTTGAGTATCCGAGCTCATTATGTCGCTATTATACACCCCCTCCTTTTATTTCCAAGTTTTTTATTACACTCAATATTCAATTTAGTTGGCATAAGCGGTGGGAGTGCCTTGTTTTATGGAGGAGCGTTAAAATGTCGTAGTTATTATTTTTTATGGTGTCAGATTTTTTTTCTATATTTTTATCGTCACGCCTCTTGGGTGACTGAGATTGTGTCAAGAGAATAGATAGCCTCCTGTTTCCTAATAATAAATACATAAATATAAATACTGATTGCCTTGTTGGTCTAGTGGTGGCAAGCGCGACTGCTGATAGTGAGATCCTGGGTTCGATCCCCAGGTCCGGTAGTGTTATTGGGTTTTGGTGTGGACTTCCTTAATAGCAGCCTGGAGTTTGGATTTGTGCCCGATTGATGGTAATAGGCTTGCCCCTTATTACATGGCACTTAAACATAACGGCAAAATGAGGGTGTTACTATACATCTCTGCCCAACCCTTCCGGGAATACAGGTGTGATGTTATGTTATATGAAATAAAAATAAGCCTTTTATTTCTTGCACATAAAGTTTTGACAATAGCATTACATGACAACTAATAACAACGTAATAACAACATTATTGTGATCACCAACTCGTGTGTTAAGCGTGTTGATTATGTCCATGTTCAGGAATGGATGTTAACGGGCTAATATAATAATAATGATGACGACACTGTTTACGTCACAAAAGGTATCGAAATAATATCGTTAGTCGATATATCGATAATCTTTTCTCTCCTGACAGGTGCTTAAAACCGACACGATTTTGCATTAGCTAGATAATTTAAGCAGCGACATTGCGAAGTCAGTTGTTAGTTTAGCCGAGCTGTTGCCCAAACTAGCTAAAATATAGCCCAGCTTGTCGGCTAAGTTGCCAAGTGCGTTGTTAGTGTAATTTGTAAAAGCATGAGCTGGGTACGTATTCATAGTTTAGGCTATAATAATAGTTTGTAAGCAACGTTTTTACATGCTTTTACTAAACTCTCAGATTTCATAACATCACGCCTGTATTCCCCGAAGGGATGGGTAGAGGTGTACTGTAACACCCTCATTTCACCGTTATGTTTAAGTCCCATGTAATAGGGGGCGAGCCTATTGCCATCAACCGGGCACGAATCCAAACTCCAGGCTGCTACTATGAAATTCCACACGGTAAAAACCCAATAACACTTTATCCAACCTGGGGATCGAACCCAGGACCTCACTATCAGCAGTCGCACTTACCACCACTAGACCGCTGAGATCACAGATTTCCTCAATTACTAAATTCAATATTGTCAAAGGTAACTAAGACCGGAATCTTACAATGTCAATAATATATTTGTTTCCAACAAGTTCTTTAATAAACACTTAGGTACTCCATGTATTCATTAATAAACAATGTTTCAAATACAATTTGCCGGCAGTTTCTGGAACACCACATAAATGTTTCTAAAGATTCTGAAACATGTACAATAATCGCTTTAGTTCTAAAATATTGTTTATCCCCATAGGCCTATCAACAGTAGTAACCCACAACGAGACAGCCCGTCTGGCAGGCGACGCGTCACAAAACACAGGGGGCGTGTTATTTGCGGCAGGGGGATGCGCGGCAGCTGCGCTGGCGCTGCTGACTGCTGCTGCGGCGGCTGGCACCCTGTATAAAAGAGGCAGTAAGGCGAGGCATCATGATTCCATACAGTGAGTGATTTTGAATATTGTGAAGCTACGAATTATAAATATATTCTGTAAATAAGTACTTGTAGTACGACAACTAAGAAGTCGCATCGGCAAACTTCGTAAAACCGATCACTTCCGAACTGCGTGCGACTTCAAAACCACGCATGTTTATTAGTAGGTACTGCAGTAAAAATGATCTTTACGCTAACGCAATAAGTGTGAGTGGCGCGAAAATGATCGACTGCTATTGGTTATTTGATCGAGTTCTTAGTTGTGTTGTATTGTACTTAGTTTTTAAAACGAATTCTAAGATAAATAAGCTGACTGGGCGTTTCCCAGCTACATTATTTTTATGGTTAGAAAATCCTCATGGATATCCCTCGCCTGGGGAAGGCGAGGAGGTCTGCCGGACTCTTGCCGGCTAAAAACCAACGGTGTCCCTGCTTCTGACCTAAGGTCAGGGTCACGGGATTCGCTATTGCATGCACCCCAACCCCGGCAGGTCTTGGCCCACCAGCTTCTTCTGGTGGACCTCCACTGGGTGGGGCGATTTTTTCCCTGCTCCACTTCCTTCTGAGAGGCGCGCGCGGAACATGGCTCGCCATCCTCCCGGGGTTTCCCAGCTAACTGACCACTTGAGAAGAAACGCTGTACTCAGGGTCTCATTTAATTTCATTCATTTTAAAGTCCAAACTATTTCTTCAGTTATCATGTCAGTACGGTATAGGGTTTTGAGTTGATCTTTTCCAACTGATGGCTTGCATGAATAAGTCATCAAGTAGCTCAACCCTATTTTAGGGACCTGAGGCGGAACGCCACACCATCATCAGCAGGACACATGCATAAGCATGTTAAACAGCCTGACAGGTATGAAATATATTTGTTTTAAATTAATATATCACATAGTACTTACACTTACTAAAATTTTATATAATATTTAATCCTTATCCTATAAGTGAAATAATATCGAAGAGCGTATAATTACTTATATTAACATAACATAACATCACGCCTGTATTCCCCGAAAGGTTGGCCAGAGGTGTATAATTATGTAGTAACACCCTCATTTCGCCGTTATGTTTAAGTTCCATGTAATAGGGGGCGAGCCTATTGCCACCAAACGGGCACAAATCCAAACTCCAGGCTGCTACTGAGGAATTCTATACTGAAAAACCCAAAAACGCCACACTAGCCTAACATGTACAGTAGGGGAATGAATAGGTTCATCAGTTTTCAAATTAATTCCTTTCGAACATCGCGGGCACATGTTACCATTTCAAACTGTTGAACGCAGACCAATGCATGAAAAATTATGTTTAATTATTTGGTAGCAAAGATCGAAATTGCCTTTTGTCTCCATATGACGTAGTAGTGTCATGCAATGTCTTTGGTTTGAATTAAGGAGTTTTGTTGTAAGAACCACGACATCAATCAAATCAAATCAAAAATGTTTTATTGCATTATTACACGTTGCACATTATACAGTTGGTGGCGTCTCCTTTTCAGCATATAGATGCCTGTGCCAGGAGGCGCCGCTCTTTTATATCTTACTAGCTGTATCCTCACGGCTCCGCCCGCGTAAGTAGTTTTATTCCAGTAATAAATATAGCCCATGTTACTCAGAGACAAAGTAACTTTCTTAAGGCAAAAGATTTGTTGAAATCGGTCCAGTAGTTTTTAAGTTTATTCGTTACATACAAAAATAAAAATATTTCCTCTTTATAATATTAGTATAGACCATTAGTGTAACATGCTTCCAAACAAAAGTTTATGAATTAATAATTTTTATTTATTATCATTAGTCTGTTAGTATGTGTGTGTGTATATGTATGTGTGAGTACCTGCTGTCATGTGTGTGTGTGTAAATGTGTGTGGTTGTTTTATACGGAAACGGTTTTACCTTATATTTAATAGAAGATTCTCCACTTCATCGTAACGTCAACAAACAATCAATTCGATGATTAAATAAACTGACATTACTAGTGTCTGTCATCATGTCACCATTATAATGTTTAATATCCTGTCAAAAAATACTTGTATTTTCATTTCTATAATGTTGGCAATACGTAATCGGTAAAATAGTTTGTTTCTTGCACTGTGCAAGAAAAATAGCCCTTAAGGTGTATAAACTTCTCATTCCCCTACTGTACAATAAAGTATAATATATATTACACTAGCGACCCGCACCGGCTTTGCACGGGTGCAATGTAGATACTAATGTGGAGCATATAAACCTTCCTCTTGAATCACTCTATCTATTAAAAAAACACGTTAAAATCCGTTGCGAAGTTTTAAAGATCTAAGCATACATAGGGACAGACAGGCAGCGGGAGCGACTTTGTTTTATACTAGGTAAAGATAAAGATTGTATTGTGAGACGTGATATATAGGTAACAATAAGTCATTAAGAAAACAAAGTACCTAAATACTTCGTTTATATTTATACGCATCAACAACATTTACCGTCCGATTTGCACTTAGCAAAATATACGGCTTCAAAGTTTGACGCAAATTATCTCACTTTGTAACTTTGTTCGAGTTAATTTTGAAAGTTATGAAATAACGTTGTTGTAATTTATTTAGCTTTACGTAACAACAATAGCAACAAATATCAAATGAGACAGAAATACGTATTGTTATTTTAAAAGAAAATATATTATTACTAGCGGCCCGTCCCGGCTTCGCACGGATGGACATTTTTCCAGTTTTTGCAACATTTTTCATTTATGCTCCGCTCCTATTCGTCGTAGCGTGATGTTATATAGCCTATAACCTTCCTCGATAAATGGACCATCCAAAACAAAAATAATTTTTCAATTCCAACTAGTGGTTTCTGCGATTAGCGCGTTCAAACAAACAAACAAACAAACTCTTCAGCTTTATAATATTAGTATAGATTATATTAGTATTGTAATTGTTTTACGATAATAAGATTGCAAGCATGCAGCAGTTCAGATTCGTAAGCGAGGCTGGCCATCATGAGGTCATAAGTTCTATTCCCCGATCGGGAGAGTTAATTGCTTTTCCCTCTTATTCCACAAGTTAGAAATGGTGTCCGATAAATGTTAATCGTTTTGCCTTTAATAAGGTACATGACTACTTTAAAAAAATGAGAAAGGATAGGTTTAAAAAATAAAATATCAGGCCACACGTTTTTAAAGTTTTTGAACTTTTAATACTTTCTGTCCATGTCGCGTGAAACAAACTTGCCATCAGATCTCTTTGTTGCCTATATTCTTTGTTAAAGTTTCGAGATTCTTAATAATATAAGATATCCCTCTATTCTTAGTGATATTAGGTACGAGTATCATACGTTTTCTAGTAGTCTTTACCTTTAGAGATTGCATGTAGACCAGGAGATACTTAGAAGAAACTTAACACTGCTTACCCAGAAAGAAAACTCTCTTGTGTTCCGTGGTTTATAAAATACTAGCGACCTGCCCCCGTTTCGCACGGGTGCAATGTAGATACTAATGTGGGGCATATAAACCTCCCTCTTGAATCACTCTATCTATTAAAAAAACCGCATCAAAATCCGTTGCGTAGTTTTAAAGATCTAAGCATACATAGGGACAGACAGACAGCGGGAACGACTTTGTTTTATACTATGTAAAGATCTGTAATACAGATTGTTGCTATGCAAAATCTCGAGTAATAAAACCGTATTTCATTTCATACAACTCAGTTTTATTCTTATAATGGAAAAACAATATGAGCGTATAAGCAAAAAAATAAAAGAACTTATACCTATTGCTTTACGTAAATAGGGGGGCTGATGAGGCCTTATAAAGTACACAGTAATTGCTCTCGAAGAAGCAAAGAAATCTAATCACATTATAGTCGAGAGGGAAATATTTTTAGAACTTTCAAGAGTTTCGCTACTCGAAGTAAATTCAATAGCCGGCTCGTTGAACAAAGTCGTTTAACTAGAAAAACAAACATTACGTTTGACTTAGAAGTTTATGATTGGGTTTTGATGGAATCTATGAGAATATGAAAATGGAAAATTGCCTGTTTAAATAAGTATAACGGATTTGTTGACCACGGGCAGTATTCTTACCCCCTTATCAGTAATGGTTGTGCAAAGTTATAATAAGCTTATACTTCAAAAAATGTGTGGTTAAACTGACGTTAAACAGCGTTATAACTTTACTTAGAAGCACGGTAGATATTAAGAACGTTAGGAAACCTTTTAGAATAATAAAAACCGCATTTTTTCGTTAAAAAATATCTGCTGCCGTTGAATTCTATTAACAAAAATATTTTTCCTATCAAAAATAAAATGGAAAAAGTCAAACAAAAAATCGTAGCACTAAGCGCTACGTTCGTAGCTCTGGACAGTGATGTAGTACGCGGTTCAGCGACGCGTAGCACCGACCGCGCTGCGTAGCATAACGCTGTGTAGCGTGGCGTAGCACAGATGTATTGATGCCTAGCTATAAAATTATATTGGCTGATAATACACTAGGCAGATAATCCATTGGGATTTTCCATGGGAATACTGTTCCGATCTCGATGAATACATTGATGCTAACTGAATTACATGATTAAATAATTTAAGCCAGTTTCAGGCTTGTCTACTGTTTGTCGTAACTAACCTAGGTGAATTAGCAGCTGTAAGCTTCAGTCCTAAGCTATATATTCATTTGCTTATACATACTGTGTCCGAAAAAATAATCCACGTGATTCTGAAACATGTGTACGGTAAATATTTGTGTCAGTTTTTGATGGTAAAAGCTTCGAAACTTTGTTTCTAGAATATTCGTCGTTCAGCCTAGAAATTACAGTTGCACCACTGACACAACCAAATAGCTTATTCGCCTCTGCTCTCGCCATGAATGTACGAATTTTTCTATTACGAGGTTAAGAATTACGGCCAAAATTTGCTGGCTACAATGGAAAGACTCAGCACAAAGCATACAATAGCGATACATTATGCATGGCATATAAACTGCCCGTAAATTAAGGAGAAACTAAATTCTTAGAAAATATTCTTATATAGGGGACCCAACCCTCGGTGGTACCCTTCGGGGCTTTATAAATTTTTCAATAATGTACCAATTTCAACACAATATCAGGTTGAAGTTGACCTTAAACATGTTGGTTGGTTTAATTTATAAGATAAAAGCGGGTTTGAATATGTAGATATTATTCAAATTCGCTTATCTATGAATTTCTCGTCAAAACTCTTTCATCAAAAAATATATTTTTATAATTTCTGTGTAATGGTTTCCGAATGAAAAGGGAAAAAGAGAAAAAAATATTTATTATCGCATAGAAACACGACGCACAGACAAAAATTGATTAAGAAAAAAAATAACTTGGTGGATATTCAAAATTGAATGCGAACTTAAAGATAAGAAATAACATAACATCACGCCTGTATTCCCCGTAGGGTAGGGCACAAGTGATACATATCGCCGTTATGGTAAAAAAAAACAAGGTAATGGAAGACAAATTGATGAATGGAATAGATAATACATTCCCTTTGGAGCGGGAATATAAAGCCTTTACACACACTCAAGAATTTTCAAATGGCAACAGCGAGAATATTTCTAGCGAAAGTTCATTTATCTTTCGTTTCAGGATCAAAAATAGCTCAAAAAATCAAAAAGTCGCTTTTGAAACTAACCACACATCGCTACAACTCTTAACTTGCACCAAACCCCAAAAACATACAGGGGGCAGCGACCCCCCGACGTATGTGATGGATGATGCGGTACGGAAGGTTCCATGATAGACAAGCAAAATGTTTTTATAGTTACTCGATATCCCGCGACTTTATCATGGGAAACTTTATGGCACAAATAGGAATTTATGTTTTTATGTCATATCGTTTATAGCGTGTGTTATCGCGACATCGATATCTCTATGTTTTATAACGTGTATTATTATGTGTCTGAGACAAATTAAATGAAATTATTATTTCCAGAAATTTTATTTCACTTTTGTCCTTGTCTAAAGCTACTCGTACAGTCGATTTCTGTGTATTTTTTTCCGTCCTGATCCAGTTTTCCCTGAAAGCCTTACAAAGGACTGAACTTTTTCTGTATGGAAGATGAACCGTGAGATCCGAAAGACATCCAAATTATCTTTCTGAAGGACTCCGCTGTTTATAATGAAATATAGCCCAACAATCTATACTAATAATATTATAAAGCTGAAGAGTTTGTTTGTTTGAACGCGCTAATCTCAGGAACCACTGGTTGGAATGGAAAAAATCTTTTTGTTTTAGATAGTCCATTTATTGAGGAAGGTTATAAGCTATAAAACATCACGCTACGACCAATAGGAGCGGAGCATAAATGAAAAATGTTGCAAAACCGGGAAAAAATATTCCTTTTTGAGAGCTTCCGTTGCGTGCGCTGCTTAAACGGTTTAAGTTACGCAAATATCTAAAAAAAACATATTACGCAGGCGGAGTCGCGAGGACACAGCTAATTGATATTCCTGCAGCCAGAACCTTACCATATCATAAATACACATAAAATCCCGATCATTTCTATCCATATACCTTCATCACATATCTAATAGCCGTATCTATGGTAACTATACGCTTCAGCCAGCAGAATAACCAGTAGAATCAATATTAAGTACGTATGCACCAGCAACGTGCTCGCTATAAATAATAAATAATGTTAACGGGCTACTCTAACTGCAGTCTAACCTACTTCCCCAGTTTAGTTTAGTGTGATCATAACTGTGTTATAATTTATCTCTAAACATGAGTATTGGACGACATACTTGCAGTTACAGTGTTATGTCTGGATTATAATAGTGCGTGTGTCTGTGTGCGTACATTGTATTGTGTCTACACTCGGGAGCAATGAATCCAGGTCACCGACATAAATCTTAATATCTCGGAAAACATTGTTTAACACTGTTTTGTTTATGTTGGTGATCCGGATTCATTGCTCCTCAGTGTATTAATTCATAGCCTGAGGATTCATATTGTACCGCAGCTTTTTGTCCCTGTAAGGTTATTTAAAATTAACTGGCGGAACTTAACAGGCTTACTGGGTATATTTAATAAAATGCATTACAAATTAAATTAATGTTTATGCTAGACGGTAGAATTGCTACTTAGTAGCGTACCATCAGAATTCGTAGTAATTGTTAGGAGAATGGTTTTTTTTTAAATTATCTTATAATAGCGACCCGCCCCGGCTTCGCACGGGTGCAATGTAGATACTAATGTGGGGCATATCAATCTTCCTTTTGAATCACTCTATCCATTGCTGAAAACTACAAAAAATCCGTTGCGTAGTTTAAAAGATCTAAGCATACAGACAGCGGGAGCGACTTTGTTTTATACTATGTAACGATTCAAATCGAGATCAGTTACCGCAGCCTGTATGTGTAGTTTCGCCAGTTAATTTGAAGTAATATAATATAATTGGTGCTGGGGATGTACTTTGTATTAAAAATTTCCATTTGGTATTATTAGATTCTGGTTAGACTGGAAGCTGACCCCAACATAGTTGGGAAAAGGCTAGGCAGAATGAATTATTAGATTCTGGTTGAAGCAACTACGTGTTACCGTTAAATAACTACTTTAGGGAAACCAGGATTTATTTTGATGATGTTTGGTGTGAGTCGTGGCAAAATAGAGTTAAAAAAATAGGCTATCTTTTCTCAAAATACTAACACATACTTTATTTCCAGCACCTCGTACACCACAGCAGCTTACGGTAGTCATCAGAATGTTCTCCTGCGGCTCGACACTCTTGGCAGACCTCCGAGCTCTACCGGATCTTACGCTACTATTGCTAGCTTGCACAAATTTCCATTTGGTAAGTAATATTATCTATTATTAATATTATCGTTTATTCATTAACTTACATACTAATTACATTTTTAAATATTTCTATAAAAATTATAATAAACATTTAAAAATATAAAAAATAGTAACCGGCATTGGGAACAGGATCCAAGCTACCAGCGGTCAAGGTCTCAGGGAGAGAAACTTCCTGACAATACGTGCCGTGTCCAGAAGTACCGCTTTCTGCATCAGGCCCTTGACCCAGCTGCCCAACGAGAGCCTCATTAGATACTGGTCGAGGCTCTTGGCTATTAAGCCATTGGCCGTAACGACTATCGGCACAACAACTGCTGAGTCAACCTCCCACATGTCGACAACCTCGTGTGCCAAGTCTTGATACTTAATTTCTTTATCTTTCTCGGCTTTCACAAGGTTCTCGTAATGCGGAACAGTGATATCAACAATCATTGTGAGACGCTCTGATCGATCTATCACCACTATGTCAGGTTATTAATATTATTATTATCTATTTAAGCTTCACATTGTTGTCTGACCAGCATAATCAGCCCATTTCTGTCCCACTACTGGGTACGGGCTGTCTCAGGATGAGAAGAGTATAGTCTTAGTCCACCACGCTGGCCTAGTCTGTGGAAAAACCACTTTGAAATTATTACTGCGGAGAAGGGTTTGTGGTATAGGACGATTCACAAGGAGTTACCTCGAGTTCCATGGTTCGATGCTTCGAGTCTTTCCAGAGAAATGGTAGTTTTAGCGTTGAGGATTAGATCTGGGCATGTTCCAACTAATAGTTTTTTACATTTAGTAGGTAGATATCAGTCACCTTTCTGTTACATTTGTCATAACAAAATTGAAGATTTATTTCACCTATTGGTCGAATGCACCGCATATGTCGATATTAGGGTATTGTTGTATCGATTCATTGGCGCCGATTTTTATAATGGGGGAATTGGCGTTGTTCTTAGTCGGCTTCTTTCGAGGGAAGCGGTAGCTGTTTATAAGTTTGTGCGGTGTGCGTTTTTGAGAAGGTCAGCCCTTATTTGACACGCATAATCAGTGGGTTTGTTAGCAGCTGTTGCTTTCTTTGGAGGTGGTTGATTGGGAGTGTCGCTGATTCCTCTGTTGTGGGAGTCCGTGTCTTTTTTTTTTTTTCCAATCTTTATTAAATTACCAGGGATTTTTGTACATAAAAATGACGATGACAATCCCATCGTACCTTATCCTAATTACCAACCACCAATAACAATAACCTTATGTAATAACTTAAATTAGCTAAATTTGAAAGAATATAGCATTCTAGCTGAACCAGAGTTTGGTTCAGCTAGAATGCTATGAAAAACACCAACATGCATATAATTTAATTTAAATTGCCTTAGCATTTGGTGTCTTTTATTAGCATTACGGACACATTCCATTAGTCGATGTTGCACATCATCAATTTTTCCACAGATCTCACAATTAGGTGAGTTCACTTTTTTCATTAAGAAGGGCAATATAACGATAAAGGTTGTACTTGCGAAAAGTCCATTTGAGATCTTTAATTTCGTCGTCTCCTGTAATCGTAATAATTTACTAGAATTGTTTGCCCGCATAATAAAATTAAATCATGTCTAGTCATCTTTTCTAAGAATATTCCTTTGACTAAAAGAAAGTATTCTTAATCATGACACAGGTTTAATTTAGAATTACTATCTAGGTTCTTCTTTTAATGTGGTTAGTGACTAACGCGGTGTTAGAGTGTATGCCACCCCTGGGCCTCTGACTTGGCTTCACATGCCGTCGAGAAATATCTCTCAGGCGTGCCGGTTTCCTCACGATGTTTTCCTTCACCGTTTTTAAGCAAGTGATAATTATACACATATATTATTATCTATTTATAACAGGTTTATTGGTGATGTTCTTCACAAAGGTCAGGTGCGTAGTATTCTCAACCGGCGTGCGTGTATGACAAGATGTATGAATGTGGATGAAGCGAAAGGGGTATGTAAGAGTCGTAGCATGTGGCGTTCTATAGTTTCTGCCTACCCCCATCGGAAAAAGGCGTGAGTTTATGTATGTATGTATGTATTTATAACAGGGAACAATTCTCATCATCAAATCAACTGAATTACGTGGCCACTATACAACGAACTTCTACACTAAGTTTATTTCTAAAAAGGAGTTTATAGCAAATGAGAAAATGTAACATACAGAATGTTATGAAATTTCACTTCAGTATTTTTATGTAGGTATTTTCTTTAGAAATTTCTTACAAAAATTCTGGAACAAATATTAAAGTAAAACCTTCCCACATGTTCTCCGTAAGTGACCCAATTATAATTTGTCGATATAAATAATTAGGACCAATGCGTGGTATTTTACATCAGCTATGTTCCGTATAACAATATATTTCTTCAGGTGAGTAGCGAAAAATTCTAAGAATAACTTTTGTTTCTTGATTTATGGTAAAAGTATTTCGTTCAGGACCGTTCACTGATGAATTCCATTAAATTCCAGCTTGATTTATGCTGTACATTCACTCCTTATATTTTCACAGATTTTCTTTAAAATAAGGAATAACGTTTTCAAAGGAACGGGCCACATGATATGTTTGATTTAGTTCTAATGAAAATTATACTTTGAGTGTGGCACCAAGAATAATTTTACGCGGAAGATAAGCTCTTTCTATGAGAATATTCTTGGTAAAATCTGGCTTTATAAGGAACGGTAATATAAACGCGGTATACATAAAATATATCTATATCTAACCTATCACCCACATTCTAAGACGTTCCTCCAAAACTTACTCGACTCAAACTCGACTCAGAACGGCCTGGAATCCACCTTCAAAATTGTATTCTTAGTCGCAATTTCGAGTGAACTTTGAGGTTCCTCGACGAAGTCATTACGTCATAATTTGAGTTATCTGCATCGCGCAAATAACGTTGCGATAAAAAATTGTAAGGATTATCGTAAGCATAATCGACAAAGTCTTCAAAATTATTTTTTATTACATACGAACTTTGACACTTCCTTCTTTAAATTAGGTTCCAAGGAACCTTGAGTTTGACAGACGATTCCTTACCTCGACTGAGGAAAAATCTCGAGTCAAGGACGTTTATGTCAAGTCGAGGTGGATTCGAGTCGAGTAAAATTTGGAGGAAGGTTTTAGAATATGGGTGTAAATCTTAATATATCGGTCTCCATAGAAATCTATAAATTACCTCACATAGCGCATATAATACATATTTTATCGTTGAGTATCTGAAGATACCGACCCATATCAAAAAATTCTTTCAGATTAAAAATATACGTGAAGACCTTCTTCTTTTCGTGTGGTTAGTGACTGACCTAGTGTCAGAGTTTATGCCGCCCATGGGCCTCTGAATTGGCTTCACAAACCGTCGAAAAATATCTCTCAGACATGTCGGTTTCCTCACGACGTTTTCCTTCATCATTTTTAAGCAAGTGATAATTGTACAATACGCACATGAATCCGAAAAGTCAGAGGTGCGTGCCTTCGGTTCAAACTCGAGACTATGATTTGGCAGTCTGACGGTCACACCACAAGACTATCACTGTTTATTGAAGACTAGCGACCCGCCCCGGCTTCGCACGGGTGCAATGTAGATACTAATGTGGGGCATATAAACCTTCCTCTTGAATGACTCTATCTATTGCTGAAAAGTGCATTAAAATCCGTTGCGTAGTTTAAAAGATCTAAGCGTACAGACAGCGGGAGCGACTTTGTTTTATACTATGTACCTAAAGATAATATTTGCAGATACTTAACTGAATGTATTGGTTTTCATATATTATCGTATCTTGTCTGTGTGTGATACTTTTAGATAGGTACTATAAGTTATTATGCGCAGATACTCGCAAATAGTATCTGCACCGTGTGTAATTTCTTTATACCTTTTATACCATCGTCGATTAATGGCTAATATTAATAAACGATCTCAATTCAAAATATCTGGATTGATTTTTGACATTACTTCTATTGTTTTTCTGTCAAAAACCTAAATCAAACCAGAGATTTTGTATAGGTTATTAATATCGGTCGCTATCGGCGTATCGTCGCCACCTCGTTCACAAACGTATTCATTGCTACGAGTATAATAAATAACTGCCTCGTTGGTCTAGTGGTGGCAAGCACGACTGCTGATCGTCAGGTCCTGGGTTCGATCCTCAGGTCGGGCAAAGTGTTATTGGGTTTTCCATTAAGAATTTCTCAGTAGCAGCCCGGAGTTTGGATTCGTGCCCGGTTGATGGCAATAGGATCGCCCCCTATTTCATGGGATTTAAACATAATTGGCGAAAGGAGGGTCTAATAAAACACCTCTGCTGTACCCTTCGGGGAATATAAGGCGTGATGTTACTGGTATAATAAATAAATTCGTTTGTCCACAGGTAGTAGACGGTCGCCGTCACCGTATGCGACCACGCATATAGGCGAACACGTGTATGCTAAGCCGGAGTCAAGAGTATCGTATTACGCCGCGTCGAACCTCACACATGTTTCACAAGTAAGTAGAGGGACTTTGTATGATGAACAAGCTTGCAGACTACCTGTAAAAGCTTTGAAGGTGGTTAGGCTTTTTGCGTTAGCGTTTATCTATACATTTTGTATCGAAGAAATGCAAACGCAGTAGTAGCGTTAACAAATATTGGGTTGTTGACCTCCCTAAATTAAGGTTTGAGCTCCGCGATGACTCCGCGATGCAGATGTGCCGTCAGTTAGGACAGGTCAACTCAAACCTGCTATGGCACTTTCCTTTAAAGGCCATTCCAGACGTTGCCCTGCATCGTTTCACTCGCATAGTTTTTATACTAAAATGCCTGGACTTTAAAAGAGACCTTGATCTCCGAGTTTGTTTCGGCTTTTCTTCTCAGAGCTCGTCAGATAGGAAATGCCGGCGCCATCTAATCTTAAAAAAAACATTAAATTGACTTGTAAAAATGTCTGTAACAGATTTAGTTACAGAAATGAAAATCATTTATCAATCTACACGCCATAAACTCGGAAATTAGATCATTGCCTGAGTCCTTACTTCCGTTTTTATTCAACAGTTTTAATTAGATTCATTTCCTATATTTGTTCATTTATTTGATTCAAATCTAGCGACTGATTTTTCAACTACTTCTGCTTAACCGATTCTCCTGAAACTACGCACACAAATTAAATTCTCATGACAATACAACATTATAATAATTTCAACCTTCAATCCTCAAATTCTGATGCTGCAGAGGTACTCCAAGATAAAACCGTCAACAATTTTTTTTTTTACCTTTATTATTTTCAAATACGGTTATCGTAGTATATAAGAAATTGTTATATACGGAAACTATTGGAATTTTTACGAGCGAGCTTCGTATGATTTTTATAACACAGAAGGCACTAAAGGAAAACTACTAGGTAGGTACTTAACTAGGTACACTCTACTTCTGCCGGTATTGCGGTGCATGCTTTAGCGAACCCCGTGACCCCGGCTGAACGGTCAGGAGGAGAAACACCGTTGGTTTTTAGCCGGTAAGAGTCCGGCAGACCCCCTCGTCTTCCCCGGGCGAGGGATATCGATGAGGATTTTCCTACGACAAAAAAAAGGGTATCTACTTCATGTAAAATATGTTCTAGGCTTGATATAACTTCATAATACCATTACGAATTTATAATTTTCAGTGTACTTGTACAAATATTCAGCCATCTACCTAATTAGGTACCTATTCCTAGTTGAACATAATTTGAGAGTTAAGCGAGTGGGTTAACAATTAACTAATTATGTTAGTTTAATTAATTAATTAGTATTAGTATTTGTTTCTGTGTAAATAAATAACATGTAGTCATTAGACTATTAGTCTAGTGTGACCACTGTAATGGCGCCATTTTGTCGATAATGTTGGCCATTTTGCATCGTTGTGGTTTAGCTACCATCAAAAATTACGTGCAGCTAATATTCGGAGATTATTAAGTGCTTTCAATCTATACTAGGTCTCAACGTCACGTAAAAGTAACTATTTTATTGCAATTATGCTGAATTTTCATAAGCACTATATAGAGTGGTTTATGTTCATCAAATGATATGAATAATGGTAATATTCTTCACCAATATTAATGAAAGTAAACCTTATTGGAAGCAATATTTGAAAGTCTATACATATAAGCATTATCATCACGACTTTTTCTCATGGGGTAAACAGAATTTACAGTGCAATAATTCTTAGATACTTTTGCATCTTTCAAAATGCATCTTTTCTTTTTTCATTGTTGTGAGTAGGTACAGTCAACAGCTAAAATATGATGAATATTTTGGAATTCCACAATTAAAGTAATTATCAGGAGGTTAATGTTAGTCAAACTTTCTCGTGTAACTATTCTTTAAAAAAATAACTATTGTATCGTATTTAGTTAACAAAAATATTAAATGAAAAATTCATAAAATAATTTTGTAAGAGAAATCGTCGCTTACCTTGATATTGACTGTTCAAAAACGTTTTAATAAGCTTCACTTGGTATATTTGTTTGATTTTTCGTATGTTTGTTTCAAATCTTGCGACAGATTTTTCAACTACTTCTACTTAAGCGATTCTCCTGAAACTTCGCACACAAATTAAATTCCCATGACAATACAACATTATAATAATTTCAACCTTCAATACTCAAATCCTGATGCTGCAGGGGAACTGCAAGATAAAACCGTTAAACTTAAGAGTTTTTTAAGAGATTATTTAATTTTCTATTTCAATACGTATGTGATATTCGTATTATTACAAACGTGACCTAGTAAAGGCATTTGGCCCCGTTAGTTTATGTTCAACTAATTTCTCTGGATAATAAATTATCTTTGTGTTGGCTTAAATTTTAGTTTACTGCCGGTCTCGCCGAGGCTTTGGGAAACAGTCTACGATAGAGGCGATAGTGACTGAGCATTAACGTCTCTAGGAATGTAAACATCTGCCACTGTCTTCTTGGGCATTTTGTTTTACGTGATTGCCTCATTATTTCATGTCAAACAATTAATTCATAGCCTCATCTTCATATAAAACATTTTAACAAATTTTCTCTTTTTCGTTTTTTTGAAGTCGATTTTATTTTTGTTAAAATATTATTTTTTATTTTTGTGGCCTTAATTAAAACATGGTTGAACCTACTAAAGACGCTGCTCGTAACATACCTAATCACATCATCACCATATGCGTACCTACTGTTCGTCATTGAGGAGCTCCGTTGTCTATCTCCGAAGTTCTTCATCAGATCTTCACCAAATTTAAATGGAACCATTTCGAAAGAATACTCTTTCATACGAAAAACAATTTTCCAAATCGGTTTATAAATGACAGAGTCGTGAGGTAACAAACATTATAAAAAAATAACTTACAGCCGAATTGATAACCTCCTTCTTTTTTGGAAGTCGGTTAAAAAATTGTGTTGTTCGGTAAAGTAGCTACAAGAAACTTAATTCGCTTGTTTCTTTTCTGATTCTTGAATTATTATTTGAATCTACTAGAGATATATGTGGGAACATGCCTGCAATAAACGGTTAATAGTTCAAATCATATTAAATAAAAACTTTTTTACAAAAAATGTAAACCGACTTCAAAAAAGAATAAAATAATTACCATATAAAATTAACAGTTTCAGAAGTCGGTGCTGATTGATCCACGCTGAACCAAATTGAAGGCACCGACTTCTGAAACTGTTAATTTTATATGGTAATTATTTTATTCTTTTTTGAAGTCGGTTTACATTTATTGTAAAAAAGTTTTTATTTTTTTCATTTTAGTGGCCTTAATTAAAACTTGGTTGGACCTACTAAAGACGCTGCTCGTAACATAATCACATCATCACAATATGCGTACTGTTCGTCATTGAGGAGTTCTATTGTCTATCTCCGAAGTTCTTCATCAGATCTTCACCAAATTTAAATGGGACCAACTTCGAAGTATACCCTATCCATTAAAAAAAGAATCATCAAAATCGGTTCACAATCGGCGAAAATATCGATGAACATACACAAAAAGAAAAAAAAAACATACATACAGACGAACATAGTAACCTCCTCCTTTTTGGAAGTCGGTTAAAAAGTAGATCGAATTGCTCTGAACATAGGCCGATATAATAAACACTATAATCTGATCTCATGAGCCCAGTAGTTGAACAGTAATGGGATGATTATGTTATGTAATAATTATTAAAAAGTTTTCAGTCAACCTTAGCGACATTTTGATAACAAAAGACACACACGACACATTTATTGCAGTGGCTGAGCGATTTGCGTTCTACGCTACGGATCATGGATTTGATTCTCGCATGGAACAAATATTGTATGATTTACAGTTGAAGATGATGAAGATGAAGATTTGTGTCTGTAAACGCATCCGCGATACAGAAATAAAACGAAAAAAAATAACACATGGCATGACGCCCGTATTCCCAAAGGGTTGAGCAAAGGTGTATAGTAACACCCTCATTTCGCCGTTATGTTTTAAGTCCCATGTAATAGGGGGCGAGCGTATTGCTATCAACCGGACACAAACTCAAACTCCGGGCTACTACTGAAAAATTCCACACGGAACAACCCAATAACAATGCCCGACCTGGGGATCGAACCCACAACAGTCATCAGTCGTTTGCCACCACTAGACCAACAAGAACAAAAGAAATAAAAAAACATTTTGTCATAAGTGTTGAACCATTTTCTTCGCCCACTGTACATACGTCTGTACGTCTCGTCCACATTTAATTCCGTACCTTAAACTTTACCCACGATCCCACATCTCGCCACTAAATTCAGCCACTCTCCAGATAAATTAACCCACATTACGGGTAACACACTTGATCTTTGGCTGAACAATCCGCAAACACTCTAATGGTACCATACGTCGTAGAAAGGTAACCGAGTGTGGAATTAATTGTGGGTAAAACCCTCCACGTCTTTTTCTTAAGAGGTAAACATAGGAATTCGGTAATTTATTTTATGGGAGGGAATTTGCTGTAGAATTGCTTATTTGATTTATTGAAAGTTTCTGTGAAGTTTGTTCGGTGGCTTACAATTTCCATGGCGTTCGAATTTCCCCTGCCTCGTGTATTCTGGAAGTTGGATTCAGCATTGAGTGTATAAATTGGAGATATAGCAAACTAATACTCATTTCTTTTACAGTATTTCATTTTAGCAGGGAAATGCATAGAAATAAACAGCGTTTTCTTACAGCAAGGATTGAATACAATATAATGCTTTTATGAAGTTTAACTGTCAATCATGATTAGCTGAAACTCTACATGAGGAAATGGTTCAAAGATATTCTTGCCTCGAAGGCCCACTTTTTTCCAATGTTAGATGAAAGAGGGATAGTTATTACATGTGAATTTTGGTAGGTTTTTTATGAAATTATGATAGTTACGTATTTATTAAGGTAAAAAAAACAAAAGCAATGTAAGTACAAAACAATGTAAGTTCAAGTTGTATGTACCTAAACATAATTACAACTTTAATAATTTGTAGACATAAATACGAGTATAACGTAGACGCGTTTATAAAACGGTGTATTTTTTATAAAACCACAATAAAACCAACCCTCTTGCATAAAGCATTTCATCTCACCATCGCCTTCACAACACGTCTTCTGCATTACAAGGGCAAGAGAATTGTGCATAAAACGAGCCCTTTACCTCATTAAGAATCCAATTTAAGACGAGTTACCCTCTCCCCCCTCCCCTGCAGGTGATACAAACGTAATGCAATTAGCGCTCTTCTTAGGCAAGTGTTGAAAACGGACTTAAATTGCGTCTAGAAGTGACTGCGTTTTTGGACTGTCAAGGAATAATAGATAGAACCTGTAATTGTTACGTTTAATGATAATTTTAATATGTAAAATCATATTTTAATTTATGTTTGTGCTTATGGGCTGACACACGAAAAAAAACTTTTTGATAACAATTTTTTTTTAATTTAAAAAACATTGCCGCACACTAGGATTTCCCCTGTGTCATGAATGCGTTTAAAGACACAAATCTTCACATGCACAAACACCCAGACCCGGAGCAACTATCTGTGGCCATACAAATATTTGTTCCGTGCGGGTATCGAACCCACGACCCTCAGCGCAGAAGCCAATCGCTCAACCACAGCACCAAACGTTTCGTCAAAAAATTTAAAAAAATAAATTAATTAATTATTAAATTTATTTAATTAAATTAAAAATTTAAAAATGTAAAACAAGTGTAGTTAAATGGATTAAGAATTCGTTATGAAACAACATTTAATTTAATTTATTTTGTACTTGCGTTTCGTTCCAATACGATAACCTGAAGTAATGGATTTTTTATCACGCGATAAATAATTGTTTGTATTATGAAAAGATAAGAAATGTCATGCAATATCAGATTTATAGTTGGTTTAATTAACTAAAGTCAATTTTAAGGATTCATTTATTATTATTTCCTAACGAAATATGTAAAAAAATCTAAAAATTAAACTCCGCCGCGACAGTGTTAATCACTGCCGTGACCAGGATTCGAACCTGGGTTACTACGGCCACAACGTAGGGTCCTAACCACTAGACGATCACGGCTATCGGAGCTGGTATTTTAAGACGCGAAATATAACATTACTTTCAGAAACTGGAGCACTTTCACTCTTACAATTTGTTATGGGTTGCGCAAGAGAGCAGCAAAAAACTTGTTTGCAATATTAACGGTACACCGATACAACGAAATACGGTAACAGGGGTATGCAGAGTTGTTCTCCTGTTATAGGTGTTTGTACACTCACGTTTCACCTCAAGTCACATGTGGTCCATGGTGGCGAGCCCATTACCATTTTTCGGGCACAATTATGGTAAACCATACCATAACCCGTATGTCATTTGCAAACGAAATACGGCTCTTTCGATGTTAACGTGGCTGTAGGGCCATTCTTCGAAAAATATTAACAAAAATTGAGAACGTCATTAGCATCATCCCAAAGTTAAGAATGCAGATGTTTAATACTATAATTATGATAATGAAAACTCAAACTATACCGCTGCCGTCAAGCAATAAGACAAGAATAAAAACAATCTGACAATACTATAACGTTAACAACCCGGGAGAAGAATGATTTGTTAAAATAATGTTAAAAAATTACGAATATTCCCCCTGTAGCACTTACAGTACAAGCTAAAGTTTTGTTCCGTTTTGTTATAATTGACATCTTTTTAGTTTAAGAGAAAATATTAATAACTTACATCCCTATCGAAAAAATATTTCGACGATGTAATACCAATATCTCTTAAGTAAAAAATTGCAACTTTACAGGAAAATAACAAAAAACGTCTTATTCGCAGCAAAATTGGAGTCTAATGTTTTAGCAGCTATTTCTATTGGTGGTTTAAGGCATCTTCCTCTTAGCCTTTTCCCAATTATCTTGGGGTCAGCTTCCAGTCTAACCAGATGCGGCTGAATACCAGTATTTTACACGGAGCGACTGCCATCAGACCTCCGCAACCCAATAACTGGGCAATGCCGGTATCCTAAGGTTAAACCGTTTGTCAGACCTTCGGGCTTCTGACTACCCGTAACGACTGTCAAAGGTATTCGTATGACACCCGGGACCGACGTCTTAACGTGCTCTCCGAGGCACGGAGGGGTCTCGATGTGTAACAAATGGTCACCCATCCACGGACTGACCGCGGCAAGCGCAGCTTAACCTTGCAAATCGTACGATCGGCGCGGCTGTCATTTAGCCACGAGCCCCTCCTGGTGGTTTAAGGCATAAATAGTCAAATATTACTTTAGGATATTTTGCTAGTACCTACATGCAAAATTGCATTCCACGTCGATTGGCATTAAAAACTAAAAATCAACAAAAACGAAGTTAGGAGGTATTGGTATTACATCGTCGATATGTAAAAATACTTTGTACCGTAGTGTTGGGCCTAAAATGAGAACTATAAAAAACACCATTTTAAAAGCTAGCACGCCCCAACTATCCACAATTTCGCGCTCTAGCCTCTTCCATCAATATTAGGCGTTTCATTATTGGTCTTGGCAAGGAACCGAGTTTTTAATTTGCAATCCCCTTTGTCCGTAAATTTATCGCACCGTTGAAAGTCTTTGGAAGGAAATATGAATTAGTGTCCTCTGTGAGAAGGGATCGCTAATGAACGGAGGTGTAAATAAGAAGTTTCTTATTAAACGAGACGGTTTTTGATACAAAGCCGGTGAAATTTTATTCGGAAGATGAATTTCTTGCGTTGTGAATTTTATTCAATTGGTATGTAATTGGGACTTTGCAGTACAAAAAAATTCATAAAACTTGAAGAAAATAAGAGAAAGATTTATGTTTATAGTTTTTATATTTATATTTTGATGTTATAACGTGTTTTTGTTAAGTCTGTAAGTGGCGCCGATGACTGAGAATTTGTGTGGAAACCGGTTGTCATGGTATGGGCATGTGTTGCGGAGGAATGAGGAACATGTCGTGAGAAAAGTTTTGAATATGAATGTGGATGGTTATAAGAGTAGAGAAAGACCAAAGAAACGATGGGTGGATAGTGTGAAAGATGATATGACTAGAAATGGGGTGACTACTGAGATTACGGCTAATAGAGATGTATGAAAGAAAAAGACAAATACCTTGGAATAAGGGCTCGTGGCTTATTACCAACCGCATGGACCATACGATTTGCGAGGTTAAGCTGCGCTTACCGTGGTCAGTCTGGGGATGGGTGATCGTTCGTTACACATCGAGACCCCTCCGCGCCTCGGAGAGCACGTTAAACAGTCGCTCCCGGGTGTCAAACGAATACCTATGACAGTCGTTACGGGAAGTCAGAAGTCCCAAAGTCTGACGATTGGTCTAACCTTAGGATATTGGCATTACCTAGAAACTGGGTTGCGGAGGTCTGATGGCAGTCGCTTCGTATAAAACACTGGTATTCAGCCACATCTGGTTAGAATGGAAGCTGACCCCAACATAGTTGGGAAAAAGCTAGGTAGAACAAGGGCGGGAGGATGAACGTGTTTACGTAAAGAAAAGTTTGCATTTTAAAGCACATTTCGATAAAAAACTACTTAGTCTACCGATCACGCTCCACGCCTTTGTAAATAAGGAATTAAAAACAGTGCCGTACTCGTCAAAGTATGCTTGGTTCATCAAAACATTATTTATTCAACAAACCACTTCGTAGAATATCAAAGCTCTCTAGCAAAATGGTTTCACTGTAACACATAGTGCAAAGCGCGGAGCTATCTCGCAAACTCGATTAAGGATATCGTTGGACGTCGTCCGGCTCAATGCAATTATGTGCGCGCACCTGCCTTTAACTAAAGACTAGTTCCACGTTGGCACTAACTGGGTGTGCAGTTAGGTGCCACTTTTTAGCTCACCTTGTTAAAGACTTGCTGATTCGCGAAACAGCTTTTTGAGAATAAGCAAGTCTTGAACAATTTGTGTTGTTGAATTGAAAATGGGAAATACAAAGAACAGTTTTGTATTTCAATGGTTGTGACCATGTTTGACCGTGTTTGTCAGCATTTAGGTACCTGTTAAACTCAAGCGTTCTAAAAACATATGAGCAATAGTACGAGCTCCTTGTGAGGCCTCCAAGCAGCATTGGTGTGTTCCGGTTCGAAGGATATGGGTACAGTCAACAGCAAAAGTCGATGAATATTTTGGAATTTCAATATTAATTAACTTAGGAACTAATTGCTTGTCTTTATTACCATAATATTATTCTTTGAAGAACTCCCTCCTCTTTCGTTACTTGTTGACAAAAATAATAATTTGCAAGTTTTCATTCATCAAACAATTTTGAAACTTTGAGTAATCATCACTAACTTTTGATGCTGACTGTACCAGTAAAATTAGAGGCTCAGAGATTTTCCAACTTTGTCTTTAAGGTTGGCAACACATGAGCAATCCTCTTGGTGTTGTAGGTGTATAGAGATGGCGGTAACAACTTTCCAACAAGTGGGCCGTTACCCAAACTAAAATGTAAAAAATAAATTTAAAAATATGCTGTATGGAAATTGTCCATTTCATCTTTTA
Source organism: Amphipyra berbera (assembly GCA_910594945.2). NCBI lineage: Eukaryota > Metazoa > Arthropoda > Insecta > Lepidoptera > Noctuidae > Amphipyra > Amphipyra berbera. The sequence goes on along the minus strand of OU343122.1, from coordinate 5,768,161 downwards.
TAATACTTCTTCTTCCTGCTCTTATCCCACACTAGGTGGGGTCGGCACAACATGTATTTCATAAATCCATGTTGTTAGAGGTTTTGGCTTATTGTTTTATGACCGGCAGTCTGCCTGACATCAACCCTCCTTGAGAATACTCGTTACGCGGTCGCGCGGATGACTCAATGCGCTTGCTTCATCTTTTATAATACCCGGTGTAGTATTTGAAGCTTTAATCATAGTATAACAATACAGGTAGTCTCTTTCGCGAAAACTAGAACACGTTACTGTTCTTTACTCCGTCATAGCTACTGATGAACAAATAATGCGTCGGCTTCTGTTGTTAAATTTTGTTGTAATTGGTGGAAAAATAACACAAATCGTGACGTAGATGAGGACATCGCGGGAAGAGTATACCAGGCGGATTATATTATTATACCATGGTTATACGTCATACGAAGCAAGGGAAACTTGTGTAGTCACATAGTGTTTAGTGTCCATGTTATAGGTACTGTGTTCGCGTCTTACATTAAAAGCCATGTTATTTGCAGCAAACAATAACCAAGGACCGGATCACTGACCCGGCGGAACAGCTCCGGTTACTCACCACTCCTCGCTCCAACATCCGCCTGGAGATCCTGGTCCATGAAGGCACCTTCGGCAGAGTTTATAAAGGAGTCTTCAAGAGAGGAGACACCTATGAAGAAGTTATAGTGAAGACAGTTACAGGTAAGATTCCGATAATATTCGAGTGTTTTAAACGGTTTTAATTAGCTTCACTTCGTATTTTATTACAAATCATGTGACAGATTTTTCAACTACTTCTGCTTATCCTATTCTCCTGAAGTTTTTCAATTCCTATGACAATACAACATTATAATAATTTTAACCTTCAATCCTCAAATCCAAATGCTACAGGGGGGGGGGGGCGGGTACTGCAAGATAAAACCGTTTAAATTAAACGTTTTTTTAAGAGATTTGATAGAGATTTTTTAAGAGCCGCTCTACTCATTGCACTGTGAAACAGATAGAAAAACAGACAGGCAGACATGGTTAAACTACAAAGGCTCCGTTTTTACCGCTCGGCGACAACCTCAAAACGAATTTAACAGTATTTTATTTTCTTGCCGAACATCAGCAATCAGAACTTGGTTGGAGACCATTTAGGTCTCGCCAATAACTGCCCGGTTACGTAATAATGGTCCCCAAGCAATTCAAAATATAAAAAACAGCAATCGGAAGGCACTTCAATCGACACTAGAATCACCACCAGATCATAAAAATTTGCAACTTAAATTGGATGCAGGTTTTATAGTAAATTGGCGATCCTAATCGTGTATGAGTATATTTTTATGCTAACAGGATTGCTTTTGAACTCATCTCGGCAGATAAGCAGCGATGCTATTACAGGCGGAAAATATCAGTGTATAAGTACCTACTATACTTTTGCAGATAGGCATTTAATGACAGAGAAACTCAGACTACCTATATTCGTGCTATATTTTGTTATATAGGTGTTGCCAAGAAGGCCGCCAGGCATAAGACCCGTCTGGTTGGACGATCCTCCTTTTTCGTTGGAGGAACATCTCGTTCCTCCACAATAACATTATTATTTATTATTAATAACATGTAAACGTTAAAACGTCGTGTCGGTCCCGGATGTCCCGGAATACCTATGACAGTCGTTACGGGTAGTCAGAAGCCCGAAAGTCTGACAACCGGTCTAACCTTAGGATATCGGCATTACCCAGTTACTGGGTTGCGGAGGTCTGATGACAGTCGCCTCGTGTAAAATACTGGTATTCAAACGCATCCTGTTAGATTGGAAGCAGACCCTAACATAGTTGGGAAAAGGCTAGGTTGAAGAAGGTGTTGCCAAAAGTATTTTAAGAAAGTATGGTTCAAGAAAGTATTTTACACGGAGTGACTGCCATTAGAACTCCGCAACCCAGCTTATGGGTAATGCCGATATCCCAAGGTTAGACCGGTTGTCAGACTTTCGGGCTTCTGACTTCCCATAACGACTGTCGTAGGTATTAGTATGACAACCACGATAGGCAGTTTAACGTGCTCCTCGAAGCACGGAGGGGTCTCTATGTGTAATGAACGGTCACCCATCCAGAGACTGACCGCGGCAAGCGCTGCTTAACCTCATAAATCGTATGATCCGAGCAGACGGTAATTAGCCACGAACCCCAAAGGTAGCTTCAAAAGCATTGACTAAAAACTGAATATTGGACCGCAGACATTTTGGAGAAGACGTAACCTGAATCTACACTGAGTGAATTTTTCTTATGTAGATGCGGCGTCAGCAATGCAAGCTGCGTTATTGGTGGCCGAAGGTCTAAGGCTTTTCGGCTTGGTTCACACAAACGTGCTGACACCGATGGCCGCGTGTGCTGAAGAGGCGCGGAAACCACTCCTAGTGTACTGCTGTCCTTCTCACTCTTCGAATCTTAAAAGGTAAGATGTGATGCTGACTCTATATACTATGTACACATATATCTATTACAGGTTGATATTTTTGAGAACTGCTACCAAGTTTGATAACCCTCCATTTCTATAATATTGAAATTATTGTGTAAAGGTCGTTCTCAATAACTTATCTGCGGTTTTTCCTAATGTAAATACAAATTTCACATTACTTTTTGGAGATTATGCCAAATTTAAATGGGCAAACCACCAATAAAAATTAGGTTATTGAAAATGGCTGTTAATCTACTTGTTTTATTTGTGTACCAATGTTTGCCGAATATAATTAGGCCAGATTGAAACCAGAAAATAAAGTACTCATTCTTTATTTATTTAAGCACGCTATTTATCTATTTGGAACTGGTTTACATCAGTTACGTCACAATGAGTTCAGTTGAAAACCAGCGTCAGGTACTAGTGGTCTGACATTTATGCTGAACTGAACCTATTTGGCGCAGCTGCTTTATTTTTGTCTGTACGTTGTCTGACTGCTTTCGTGCCAAATAAATCTTTCTTTCTTTCTCAGTTTCGGATAAACACGTAATCTAGGTGTACAGTCACGTGTACTAATATGTATACACATAGCGATATTTAAAGGCGATTTTCTTCTAAAATATCTATTAGAATTATGAAATATTACACACTTAGTTTCTACAAATACATACGAATCATGGTATCGAATATTTCTTAAATACAAACTATTCTCTAAAAGAAATTCGCTTTATAAGTTCGCTATGTGTATACATATTATTACACGTGACTGTACCTACCTCGATCTTGCACCTTCAAGCTAAGCTCACCTCTGTTCCCCCTATCAGGTTTTTAACATCTTGCCGGCTAGGCCACCAAGCGGCCCCCGCGACAAGAGAGCTAGTGGACTTAGGAGCACAAGTGGCCTGTGGATTGGCGTACCTACATGTGCAGCGACTAGTACACGCCGACATTGCCGCCAGGAATTGTGTGTAAGTATTAGTTTTAATGTGATAATTTAGGTATAATTGCTTTAGGGCGACTTGCAGCAAAATGATACAAATCTCGGTTTAATTAAATCTCGATTTGGCCTTAAACTCGGCTTAACTTAAATCTTATCAAACAAGTCCTGCACAGTCAAATTTCACATTCGATTTAACTAAACTAAGATCAAGTCAATAATTCATTCGCCAGTCATTCTTGACGTTCCGTTTTCAAATAAAAAGTGATGACAACTCAGTTCTGCGTATAGAGAAAAAATAACTTGATACGTCATTAAAGTCAGTCTATAAAATCAAGACTTAACAACTTTAAATCGACCTATAGATGCATGTTTAACTTTGCGTTTATTTAATCGAGATTTAAGCTAAGCCGATGACATGAAAGTCGTTAAATTAAGTTTAAGCCTAAGTCGAGATTTAAGTAAAAGCTGCAAGTCACCCTTAGTTATTGAATGTTTAACTGTTAAATTATTAAACCTTTGTTACAATCACAAATAAAGTTTACGTTTGTCGATTTATTCAATTATATTTTACCTAATAGTAATATTCGTCTCTTTTTAATTATGTTTGAAAGGGAGTGTGATACAATAGTTTTTCATGAAACATCATTTTTAAATTTGAAGCACTTATTGTATTCGATTTGCATATTTTTATGTTGCATTTCCTAACATGAATTGAACATTACTCCAACTTGACACTCCTAAGTAAAACTCCATATCTTCTAAACCTTAATTTTACAGATACGAAGTTTAACTTACCAACTTTGGTAGAGTGTCGGAGTAATAACAATCATGGGGTTCTTTGAAAAAATAAATTATCCTTTAACCCGGTTAAAACTAGGTCAAACAAAATTGTATATAGCTATAGCAATAAGGACATTGTATATACTAGGTACGTACTAGAAGCGTTTAAAGGAAGCATCGTGTCCAATGTACAAGAACGAATAACTAACTGTATAATTTTAGTATCCATTATCTAAATTAAAATGCACATCTGATACGTGCACATGCTCTAAGTACATAGAACATAATCTAATTATGTTTTAAACTCTCGTGTCCGGTTCCTATATCTTACCGACCGTTATTAGTTTAAAACTAACATTCTCGTATCTTATATCTTCTCTCTCACATAGAAGCGCTTACAAGTAAAATTGATGATTATTATCAAAGGACCAGTTAACGAAATGCTATAATTAGTAAAACGATACATTTTTTGAAAAAGTAACCGAGTATTAATCTTCCGTAAATATAACCTGTAAAACAAAAGAAACATGAAAAGATGATGACGTAGAAAAATTGTTATTGTTTCTAACGAAGGGTGGACGAGAAATTAAGGCTGAAGGTGACGGACAATGGTCTATCAAGGGATCTGTTTCCTGATGACTACCATTGTCTGGGAGACAATGAGAATCGCCCGGTCAAATGGATGGCTCCAGAGACGTTGCTCCAAAATCAGTACACTACTGCATCTGATGTGGTAAGATTTAGAAAGATCGTTACTTTTATTTTTTTGGGAAATGTTGTTGAATGTAGTGATCTTCAAGCAAAAGAAAAATTTACTTGATGACAATTCTGAATGAGTACAGACAATCTTTATTGTTTTGAGCATACAAGATTTGAAAAAAAAAGACCTTAGTTTTACTAGCAGTTAACTTAAGTTATAAGTGTTTTTTCAAGAGGTGCTGTTTTAGCGCGGATCAGGTCATATAAATTCTCTTGTTAGATGAATAAAATATCTTTTACTGTACTTTGAAATTTTCTAAAAGTTTCTGTTATATTTTATGTTTTTGTATAGTGGTCACTAGGAATAACACTATGGGAGCTAGCAACTCTCGGTGCATCACCATTGGCTGAGCTAGATGCTGCTGACGTTGGAGCTTTCTTGAGCGGAGGATACAGACCTTCCCAACCACACAACTGTCCTGATGAACTGTGAGTATCTATTGTTAAGAAAATTTCTATGGAGACATTAATTTGATTGATGGAATATGATTTGATTTCATTCAAAGACGTTGATTAAGCAAGGAAAGATTTGTTAGGATTTATAAAAAGAATAGAAATGTTAATTGAATTATTCGTGAAATGTATGAATACAATAATAAATTAAAGTATTATTCTTAAAATGGTTTAGAAATTCACTCAGACATCAACGATAATGATTCCTTCATCTAGTCAAATGTATACAGAATTCTACTTATTGACGCATCTACTATTCAAATCCAACTATCGGACAATGTCAGTCAAGAAAGTCGCAGCAGTGTAAATGTTTGCTTCGATTTAAAGGTTCAATCAGATTTAAAAGCGGCGCTGAAGTGTCAACTTTGAAAGTCGAGGCGAAAATGCAATTTACTAAAAGTCTTTTCATTACCAGAGAATGTTTTTTGGTATTGACATCGTCTTAGCTTTCCATTTCATTTTCGAAAACAATGTTGGGATTTTGAAGTTCGCTATAATTTTGTGGTGTTGCATCAACTTCATCTTTATCTTTGTTCATAGCTATTTCTGCAAGTTTTGTGTTTCCTGATTTTGATTTCAAGCCATAGGATTTTAAAGTGAAATTTCGTTTTTGATTATTTTTAAATACATATTACTTAAAATGAATTCCAATATGGTATTCAATGTTACTATTATGATTAACAGGTACGGCTTAATGTCTTGGTGTTGGACCTTGGCTCCTCAAGCAAGACCAACAGCACCTCAGCTGCTAGCAGCCCTCCACGACTTCAGGCAAGCTCTTAGTACTTACATCTAGATTAATTATCAATTTACCATTTAATACTACCAAAGTTTCAATACCTAAGCTCTTGTCAATTTCTGAAAATTCTTGGCACTATACTTTCCGTTTTCTTCAATACCAAAGTGCCTGCCAAAATATCAAGATTAGTCACACTATAATTTAGGGAGATAATTTTATTTTTGTGAAAATGGATTCGATTATAATAATATTTTAATTAATTATTTTAAAGTAATTTAAAGAACTTTTAAAATCAGTTCACATAAATATTTCCTCATTCAATCAAATCAATACGAAATATTATTACGAGTTTTATATGATTTCGTGAATGCTAACCATAAATACAAAATAAAAACTGTACATGCTAACATTAGGAATTGAGGTGAAATGTATATTTTCAAATTAAATAAAAAAGGTGATATATTTAATAATTAAGTCATCATTTCTTAGGAATGACTTTGAAACGCTAGGTAAATGTAAGTGAAGGGAATACCAAAATAAAAATTAAGCATTTATTAAATAACTTACATAGTAGCACAAAAATTAATAATAACGTAGTATGACGGAAGTAATAAAATATACAGATATTCCTGTATAATAAGCAAGGAAATAATCTTTCGATATTTAAGAGTTCTACTATGATTATTGTAGAAAATGTATCCATCTATGATTTATCAAATAAATTCAGTTATAGTGCTTTAATAATTACGAATATGGGAATATTCCGAAAATTACGAATTTCTACTAAACCAGGCAATATCTTTTGTTCTGGCGACATTAGATTAAATATAAATATACAATAAAATATTTAGTGTTAATTCCGCGAAAAAACAGTTGATCAAGCCTGAATGCAGTATGCAGCACCGCCCTCCCGCTCGCAAATATATGCAAATGCATTACATTACATTGCATTACACATTCCAGCATTATTAACTTGCCACAGCAAAAAAAATTGCCTGGTTTAGTAGAAATTCGTAATTTTGGAATATTCCCATGTTCGTAATTATACCTTAAAGCACAACATAGGAATAAAAAAAATGCATTGCATTTTGATATGACTTCTAAACGGCCAGTTAGCAATATCTGTAGATTTTCCAGTATGAGATTTATATTATAGCAATGTAAATAAAGTAGGTGCACTATCCTCAATTTAAGGGTGGGTTCTGATGTATATTTAAAGTTAAGAAAAAAGTCATTGAGATAAAAAAAACTAATATAACGAATTCAACATGACATTAGATTGGCTTAACAGCATTTTCGTACATGCAGAAATAACAATTTTCGTTATTTCTTCGATATTGCTCTGACTGCATTAATAGCTATTATTGATATTGCTCTTACATGAATGATTAGCTACAATATACATACAAATAAAATCTGTTCAAAAAGTTAAGAAATGTAATTATAAAGAAAGAGTGGGTAAAATAATAAAATAAAGTCCTAATTTACTGCTATAAGTTTAAAGAAATAAAAAAAAACCAGCCTCGAACGACACGTGTATTTTATAAATCAGTACCGACCCTAAAATTAAATACAAATAAGTTACCGATTCAAAAATTAATTTTGTATAAATTGGAAAAGTTAGTCAATCGTAGAACCAAATTAATTCTAAGACTGTACATATGGATTCGATGCAAAAGGAATTTAATTTTTGAATAGAGAAAGCTAACCGCTTTTCAATTGATGTAAAACTAAAATAATGTTAAGATTTATTAATAAATGCTGTGAATGTACATTAAAATATGATGATGTTTTAATGTACTTGTAATAATAATATAATACAAAAGTCCTAAATTCAATGTTTGTACACAACTCTTATACAGCTGAGCCAAATAGGAATGAGTTGATGTACAGTCGACAGCAAAAGTTGATGAAGATTTTGAATATTCAAAATCTAAGGAGTTAATTGTTTGTCATATGTATATTTAAAGCATCCAATAATGCATCGACATTTTTATTGAAAAACAAACACAAGTTATCAGTCATAAAACAATTTTTAGCAAACATCACTTGCTTTGATGTTGATTGTACATAAATGTTCAGATCAGTAACGTATCGAGTCTATATTTGGCAATTTAATCGTTTCTATTTTTATGGATTGCACTTGAAGCTTTTTATTTGAATCAATATTCACTAAGATCCAAGGCTTTCGCTGAAAAGACTTATCAAATTAAAGTACTCTCGAAGTAAAGACATTCAGTTTTTGGTTCAAAATGAACGATGTCCTATAATTTGAAACGTTATAAAAGTTCCAAAAAGCCTATTTGAATCATGATTACCGTATTTTATAATAGAAATAGTACCTACTACTTTAAAACAAGCTCATCTGTATAGATTTTGAAATGTATTTTGTCCCTTATACCAAAATAAATAATTTAATATTTAAATGAAAAGCCCTTAGGCATATAAAAATAAGTGTCTAGTTTTTAGTAAAATAAGTATAGTTTTAGAGTTCCTGAGGACTTACAGTCCGTCCAGGCCGGCAAAAAGGATCAAACACCAAAACAGTAGTTAGTTCATGGCATTGGCGACGATGTGGCTTCGACGAATTTATATTTTAACATTTTCGTTTTATTTATTACTAGCGGCCCGTCTCGGCTTCGCACGGGTGGAAATTTTTCATTTATGCTCCGCTCTTATTGGTCGTAGCGTGATGTTATAACCTTCCTCGATAAATGGACTATCCAACACAAAAATATGTTTTCAATTCCAACCAGTAGTTCCTGAGATTAGCGCGTTCAAACAAACAAACTCTTCAGCTTTATAATATTAGTATAGATAAAACCACCCTGTAATCATCCCAGTGCAGATCAAAAGTGTTTTCTCATACAGAGAAGAAACGGGCATTGATCACTGCATTTGATCATTGCGGGTTGATGATTTCAGAGCATTAAGTCCAGATTTCCTCACGATGATTTCCTATACTGTTACGGGGTGACCTGCGTAAGCGACAAACGTGACGCGATGCAATGCGACGCGACGCGACACGACACGGAACAAATACTCGCTACATACGCCACTAGTAGGGAATGCCGTTGTCTTGATCGCGTTTGTCGCGTTCGTCGTGTCGCGTTCGTCGCTTACGCAGGACATCTCGTTAGTCAGTGGTGTTTTAGATAAACTAGTACTGTACAGTAGGGGAACGAAAATGTTATACACTTTAAGGTCTATCTTTGCTTGCACAGTGCAAGAAACAACCTATTTTACCGACTACGTATTGCCAACATTATAGAAATGAGAATACAAGTATTTTTGACAGGATATTATAAATTATAATGGTGACATGATAACAACCACTAGTAATGTCAATTTATTTAATCATCGAATTCATTGATGTAATGGTTTTTACGGAAAAACTCCTTAAATCAAATCAAAGACATTAAATGGCACTACTACGTCATATGGAGGCAAAAGGTAATTTTGATCTTTGCTACCAAATAATTAAACATAATTTTCCATGCATTGGTATGTTCCGTTCAACAGTTTGATAAGGTAACATGTGCCTGCGATGTGGGAAAGGAATGAATTTGAAAACTGACGAACCTATTTTATTCCCCTACTGTACATTTACAACATTTGAAAAAGTCATATTGGTACCTGCCAGGGTTTGAACTCACCACCTTGTGTTTAACAAGCGAGTCCTTAAAAAATCCCGGACAGCACAATATTTTGAAAATGGTTGAGCGATATTTTTAGAGCGACCGATCAATTTTGGTCCTTGGTGTGCAATAATAGAGTAATATCTGTGTACTAACTAGCTTTAACTATGTGTTCTAATTTAGTTTAACAAGTATAGTTATTTCATTATTGATATTTCATTTCTACTATGTTGGCTACACCAAAGTTTATTGAATTCATCATTTTTCTATTATGTTTTATAAATTCCTTGAAGCCAAAATTGCGTTCGACAACCGTGAAACAGAAATATTCGTCTATTATACCACAATTATAAATAAATAAAACATAGATATTATACTGTATTCAAATGTGTGTTATAGATAAAATCGAATCTGAACAATTGATAGCAAAATATATTGTAAATATTAGCAGATATTTGGTAATATAAATATTTTTTGTACTAAGTAAAAGTGGAGACTTTTAACGAAATAGACGTCGATCTAAAATTCTTAATAAGTACCAACCAGTAATAATATTCTTTATCTTATCTTGAAGCTAAATTCATCGATGTTAGGTAATTCAAAATATTGAAGTTAATATTCGTAGTAATAATGAAATTTGATACCAAATCTAACGAATTCAACTTGTTCTATTTCAACTAAGGTGTTTAACCTCATTTCAATTGATTCTAATTCTTCCCTGTTTTGTTAAGTTTATATCTTTATCTAATTCTCAGGATAATTTTCTCAGATGTACAGTCAACACCAAAAGTAGAAAGAAATATTCATCCACTTTTGTTGTTAACTATACTAATTTTCTTGCTCTTTTTTGTTCTCATTACATCTTTATCTGTTAGTGTCTAAATTTCGTTGTTATTCTTCAATATACGCAGTTTCTGTTGAATCATTTTTGCTTTTGTTGTACCAATTTAAGCTTAAACTAAATAAGAAACGAATGACGTAATGAAAGCACTGAATCACACCTTAACATATCTTTATAGCTACCTACTTGAAGAATACTTTTAAATATTTTTACTTATTGCGCTTTTCAAAATAATATTAATTCTCCGTTACTGAAAAACCCTGTGAAGCAATATTATTTATTTTATATTTTTTGTAAGTATGTACATGCTATCTATATTATGTATACTGTATTTAAAACGCGTTATGGATAATACAGGGTGTAAAACTCTTAGGCATTATAATGCATTAGACGTGTTGATTGGAAAATTGGGTTGCGCTTTCAAATTAGCTTGTAATTTTGACATTTCTGCTATTGTGAAATCGATGTCGTGAAATATAATCTGAATGTGTTTTTCTTTCATGATTCCGTGATATATTTATTTAAATTATGAATCAAATAAATGTTCCCAGTTGTCCTCAATAAATTAAATTCTGTGTCATAAAATATTTCTTAAGAACATGCTGTATAATAAAAAAATCTAGATTAAATAAAGATAATGTCACTTGTATCTAATAGATGTCGCTAGATTACTCAATTGAAATAGTCAGATAGTAATATAAATGTCCTAGATACTTCTAATTCCTCAAAAATTGTGGATATCTTTTTTCTAAAAATACTTCTTTCCCTCATTTCTATTTTTTCCCTCACTCAAGTCTTCAAAATTGCTTAAAGAATATTTTTTTAAACATAACCCAAAATATATTAAAGAATTAAAAAATATTAATGTATGATGTATGAAAAATGACGTCATAATGTAACGTCTAATGTAATGTAAAGTCATAACTCGAGTGCCAGATGTATGTGATTTTGTAAGTAAATGTTACGATGTGTTTAAATGTTAATTATTAAGTGACGTAACTGTTTATTTAGTGTTAAGTGGATGTATGTAAACTGTAACCGATATGGCTTCAATGATAATTATGATGAACGAAAATAAAATGTTATTTTATAATAAAAAATCGTTTTATTTTAGCCTGAAGAAACATCCTGTAGAATACTGCAATAATAACGCAAGATAGGAGAAAAATGTTGTATTTAATTTTTAAACAAATATTACTTTTATAAATTTGGTCCTTTGGTACACTTTAATACCGTTTCGTTGCTAGAATACTATAAAAATATAATAAACATAGCCACTGCTGCTTACAATGGCACACAGGTTGCCAGTTATGTTTGTTTAAGGTAAGGAAATGAATTTTTATCATTTTTATCTGTTAACATAAAATAGAAGCCCCCCTCAGGTTCTTGACTAGGCAGACTTTTTCCGAGGCGTATTCTTCCTGGCTTTAAATATCATTATTTGTTCGCGGGTACCTCAGAGACGTTTTTCAAAAGGGATGAGAGAGAGTGACAGGTAGATTTGAAATATACCCATCACTTTCTAACGTCTTAAAACAAAAAGAAACGGGGCTGTTTTGAAACCTGGATTTAACTTAGATCATCTTTCATAATAAGAGGGGCCCGTGGCTAATTACCAACCGCACAGATCATATGTTTTGCGAGGTTAAGCTGCGCTTGCTGCGGTCAGTCCGTGGATGGGTGATCGTTCGTTACACATCGAGACCCCATCAGACAGTAGTTACGTGTAGTCAGAAACCCGAAAGTCTGAGAACCGGTCTAACCTTAGAGTATCGGCATTGCCCAGTAACTGGGTTGCGGAGGTCTGATGGCAGTTGCTCCGTGTAAAATACTGGTATTCAGCCGCATCTGGTTAGACTGGAAGCTGACCCCAACATCGTTGTGAAAAGACTAGGCAGAACATCTCTCGTAATAAGAGGGATTAGGTACAACTAAATCGAAAACTTCTAGGGTTCGTCACGGGCAATAAATCAGCCAAACAAACGACCGCTCCTTAGTATTTATCATCGTCCAACTTCGGAGCCTCAACTACGATCACATAATTTTGACCAAAACTTTGTTGGTTATGCCCTGAAAATTACAGAAAACGTTTTGTGTAATTGGTAATTTGTGTTTTGGTTGTTACGTTGTACCAACGGGTTGATGTGATCGCAAGTCGTGAATAGAGCAACTGAAGGAAAATTATGGCTGGTATTCGTTGCATGATGCTCTCTTGTCGCTTATATGTGACCAGTGGGGCTTTCCCATGCTATTATCACATATAACAAGATCTAAAACGAGAAACTCACTGACTGAATGACTGACTCACTGATCCTTAAACAAACAGCCTAAATCGCTGGGGTTAGAAAATTGAAATTTTGACAGTAGGTATCTTTTATAACGTAGGCATCCACTAAGGAAGGATTTAAAAAAAATCCTTCCTTAAGGGGGAGAAACAAAATCACGCAAGCTAAGCTGCGAGCAAAAGCTAGAAATAAATATTCAGCTACGAGTAACTTTGAAAAGTGTTCAAAAATATAAAAAATAGAACTAGATAATAATATCGAAGGTTGAAAGGCTAATTGGTCCAAACGACATTTTTTGCCATATTGAGTTAATATACATATTTGGAATCAGCGATTTTTTGTGCGTCGTTTGAGCTGGGTTTTAAATTGTTCAAATATTTTTTGTGGCGCTTGAACCACACTTAATTTGCTCTCATTTTGGAGGCCATTGTTTCAACCGACACAAAATTTGCCAAGATTTCATTTGTCTGTTGAATCGTTTTTACTGAAAAATGTCGCTTAGCACGAATAGCCTTTCAAACATCGATATAATTATATTCTCACTTCAAGGTCGTAACATTAACGATAAGGAAAGTTTTACCTGCAACATAAACCTGTTTTGTAAACTGAAACCGCGCGCCCGGCGCATGCGTCACCGGCTCACCGCTACATAAACCGGTTTTGCCAACGCGACGTTTGTAGCTGCAACGTTGGAAAGGGGAACGTTTCTTTTTGTTTTATGTTTTTTATATTTTATTTTTCCTTTTTTCATATTATATAATATGTTTATTGTATTTTTTATTGGATTTTAAATTAGTATTTATCCCTTTTTATATTTATAATTACATATTTTATTTATACCTAATTATGTTGCACTGACATCCGTGAGGCTAAAGGTTCCAGATGAAAACCAGCGCCAAGTACTTGTGACTTGGCATTAAGGTGATCTGGAACCTATTTGGTCCAGCCGTGAGACACATACCTACATACTTTTGTTTATGTTAGTATTTTTCATTTATTTTGTATTGTTTTTTGTGTTCTGTGTTTTATTTGTGTTGTGTCCAAATAAATATTTTTCATTTCATTTTTCATTTTAGTCGATAAGGTAAGATTTCTACGTTAAACGAAAACACGTGAAAATATTTAAATCCATTTTACTTTATCTTTATACATTCAACGCGTTCATGCGTGACGTCCTTGAAAACGAGGAGAACACACCACTTCCTGTCATCTCAAGCATGGATCGCTGGTTATATATTCAAACTGACTGACACTCGATTTATCATCTATTTACCTTGGCGGGTATTGACAGTGTGATGATACCTTTATAAAAATGTAAAGTATTTTATGTAGGTAGTACTAGCTGTCCCCGCGAGTTCGTCTGCGTAGAAGTCGGATGGGTTTTAATTTTTTTGAGCGATACCCCAATTCTTTTTATAAAATAAAAGTAGCCCAAGTTCCTCCTTATAACATCAGCTATCTGCCAGTGAAAGTCCCGTCAAAATCGGTTCAGCCATTTCGGAGATTATTCGTAACAAATAGACAGACAAAAAAAAATTAAAAGTTTTTTTGTTATAAGTGCTATATACAACGTTAGTCGGAAAGGGGGTACTAAGCCGCGGGCCACCTAAAGTATCACTGATGACTATTTTAAAGCAAGTGTTAAAATTTCGAATTTTTATTTGCATGAAAAAAGATAATTTATTTTAGTTTGTTCAAAAAAAATCATACCTGCTTTAGTTATGAATTCAGAAAATTAATTTTCTAATCCGTGACCCCAAATATTACCTAAATTGTAAAAACAGCTGATAATAGCTATGGACAGATAGATTTTAGCATATTTTTTACGAAATCTTTGATAAGCTATTTCTCTTAAACTATCAAGTTTTGGAAAAAGTTGTAGAACGAAAGTTATCCCTTATTATGGGTACTTTAACACCCTTTCGGCTTAGTACCCCCTTTCCGACTAACTTTGTATACTTTCATATTATGCAATTAGAAAGCTGTTATTTTTACATCGCAAACAGACACTCCAATTTTATTTATTTGTAATAGATGTTTTGTATAGTATGAAGCACGAAGATGAAGTATCCGCACAAGTAGGTACAATGGTCCAGTATCTAATAGTAGGTAGTGGGTCATTAGGTAATGGTCTAGTATGCTGGAACGGGTACAGAACAAGTTCACGCGCCACTTGTACAATAAACTATATGGGGTATATCCGTTTTACCCGTTGATGTACCCCACTCTGTTTGTGCTCGGTATGATCGGGTACAACCAACTGAGGGTACGGCGGGAATTCACGCTTGTTGCGTATGTGGTTAGGTTACTTCGTGGCATTGAGCATAACCCAGGTGTACTGCAGCGCCTAAGTGTATGTGTACCCGACCGCTATGTGTGGAGGCGGTGCCGCCCGCCACTACTGGCCGTGCCAGCGGCCAGGACTAACCTTCTCGCCAACACACCATTGACCCGCGCAATTCGGGTTATTAACGATCTTCACGTGAAGATCGATGTATTTACATGCCCTTTGAGTGAATTCGCAGAAATACTGTTGTTTTTGTTATGCTACAGTGTAGATTAGTGTAGGATATAATTAGGTTGTTGTTTTTATTTTATTTTTATATGTATAGATATTTTTTAATTGTATGGTAATTTTAAGACCACACTATCGCATTAGGTATACACCTGTAATGATAGTTGTAAGGGAGACTATAATAAATAAATAAATAAATCTGCACATTATAAATTATAACAAAGGAATTGATTAATAGTTAGTATAGAAAATATCGACATTGTGTGTGTAGGAGACATGAAGACATGTTTGGTAGAGTGGTTGAGCGATTGACTTCTGCGCTACGAGTTGCGAGTTCGATTCCCACACGGAACAAATATTTGTATGGCCTACAGATGGTCTGGGCGTTTGTGCATGTGAAGATTTGTATCTGTAAACGCACCGACGATACTGAAGAAATACACGTCACACATACTGAGACTTAAATTTTTCCCGAAACAAATTAACCTTTATGTTATATTAGTTGTTTTATTATTCAAATATATGGGCATATTTATAGAATAACTAGCGGCCCGTCCCGGCTTCGCACGGGTGGACATTTTTTTCGTTTTTGCAACATTTTTCATTTATGCACCGCTCCTATTGGTCGTAGCGTGATGTTAGCTATAACCTATAACCTTCCTCAATAAATGGATTATCCAACAGAAAAAGTATTTTTCAATTCCAACCAGTAGTTCCTGAGATTAGCGCGTTCAAACAAACAAACTCTTCAGCTTTATAATATTAGTATATATATAGGTAGATATATAATTTCTACGAACCGAACGGCACGTGTAATAACAAAATGGAATGGCCACAGAATTCTCAAGAGATCAATAGTTTATTCTGATCGCTTGTTTTACTCATATTAGAACAGTCAACACAAGCCTACATAATAATATTAGTGGTATTATATTCAAACATAACATCACGCCTGTATTCCCCGAAGGGTTGGACAGAGGTGTATAGTAACACTTTCATTTCGCCGTTATGTTTAAGTCCCATGTAACAGGGGGCGAGCCTATTGCCATTAACCGGGCACAAATCCAGCCTCAGGGCTGCTACTGAGAAATTCTTAATGGAAAAACCCAATCACACTGCCCGACCTGGGCATCGAACACAGGACCCCATGCTCAGCAGTCGCACTTGCGACCACTAGACCAACAGGGCAGTCCTAGCATTATTATGACGTCATAATATATTAATCACCATACATTCATAACGACAGAACCATGAATCTTCTTCCTCTTAGCCTTTTCCCAATTATCTTGGGGTCAGCTTCCAGTCTAACCAGATGCGGCTGAATACCATGCATATTGGGTGTAAAAATACCCTTAACGAAGCCGAGAGCCACGTATTCTTCCCATCATTAAGAAGATTTTTTGGTATTGGGCCATACCTGGGAGCCGACTGGTTATGGAGATATTAAACGTCAAAGTCACCATATTTTTGTACGTTTTTCACGAAAACTAATTTTAAATCTTATTACTAAACATTCTTCTATACAAAAATAATCAACATTTTTATTAATTAAAAGCTGTTTTTTAATACCAAAAATTAAAAGTCGTTTCCCAGCAATTACTTTTGCTGCATGTTACTTAGTTTTGTGTACAGTATCCTTAGACTTCAGCTTCGTTAAGGCTATTTGTACACCCAGTATACAGCATGGAAAAAAGCAATAAATCCATCGCCACTAGGTACTCGTTAAAATTTTCCTGTCACAGGACAAAACGAAAATTTTAACTAAACACATTTCGCAGTACCTCGTTAGCTATAGCCAATTTTAATTATTTCGGCCTCTCAAAGCCAGTTTCTCGCTTTATAAAACTTTAAAGTATCCAATATTTTCCTTCGACGGTACCAGAAAATATTGCAATTTCACTTTTGTATATAAACAGCCCGCGGGAGCCGACGACAAAGTGGCAATATACTATCTCGACGGGGCTTCTCAAACAAGGGTACGAGACAGAGATGGAAATATATAAAACCGTACCAGAATGAAAGGGACAGGGTGAAGTTATTAATTGGAGAGAATTGACGGAAGTGCACCGGAGCGGTGTTTTTGACAAATTCCGCTTTGATTCGACGATTACTTTCACCTCAACGCTTAGGGGTCGACTCTTAAACGCGACCCGTCTTAGATGGGCTCTTAAAAATGTTAACGTTTATTTTAGGGAGTTCTGTATCAGGTTTTTCGGGGTCTGAAAATAAAGACGTTGTAATTTGTGTTTCCAAGGTTGGTTACACCTGGTAATGGAAGCTAAGCATAGGGTAGATCAGTAATATTATTTATTTTTGAAAATTATTGCCGCTGTAGAGAACGATTCATGGGTTTCACGGTAAAACTTGACTTTAAAATAATAACATATCAACCCATTACGGTCCCACTGCTGGGTAGGTGCCTCTTCTCAGAATAAGAAGGGTTTAGGCCTTAGTCCACCACGCTAGCGTCGTGCGAGTTGGCGGTCTACACAAACCAGCGAGAACTTTTTTTGGCAGCCTCTTTTGTTCATGTCTCCTCACAATGTTATACCGTTAACGCAAGTTATAACCAAATTCTAATCCGCACATGAATTCGAAAAGTCAGCGGTACAGGGTCGAACTCACATCCTCCAGCTTGGAAGGCAAGCATTCAACCGTTAAGCTATCACTGCGTTTTTGGCGAAAAGCGAAATAACTACAAAAAAAAACTGAATGCGATAATTTTAGAATAGGAAAGAATATACTGTATAAGCCCGGCTTAAACGGCTTTTACTACGTAATAAGTTAGTAAGTGTCATATTACTTAGTAATGTTCTGCCCAGCGTTTTCCCAACTATGTTTGGGTCAGCTTCCAGCCTAACCAGACGCGGCTGAATACTAGTATTTTACACGGAGCGACTGCCATCAGACCTCCGCAACCCAGTTACTGGGCAATGCCGATATTCTAAAGTTAGACCGGTTGTCAGACTTTCGGGCTTCTGACTTCCCGTAACGACTGTCAAAGGTATTCGTATGACACCCGGGACCAACTGTTAAACGTGCTCTCCAAGGCATATTACTTAATAATTACGTGTCAGTAAAGATTGGATGTTTCCAACAAAATTGTATGCTCATGTATTTAGCGCAAACAATTTCTGCTACAAATATTCAAGTTAATTACTGTTTCAGGTTTCTCGTCAAAGTTAATAAAACAGGGCCTCAAATTAGAGCCATACAACGTTCGTGTGTTTGACATTTTTCACCTCGCTTGTGAAGTTACAAACTTGCTGACGTACGGAAAATCAAAACCTCTAAGTATGGAGCATAATTAGCGCGTACATCGGTCGATAAGGTGTTTGGTTGGATGGATGGTTTAGTGAAATCGAACGTTTGAAGACTTCCTTAGTCATTATTAACTTAGTAATACTAACACAATATCGATCACTGTTGTCCGAAGTAAATGAAATTTAATTGAATTAAGATTTTTACTTAATTTTTTTCTTTCTTTTTTTCCCATATCAGAATTTGATTATTATTAATGGTGTAGACAGACATCGTGAGGAAAACAGCACACTAGCGAGGATTCCAACAGGTTTTCGATAATGTGTGTAGTTCGCCAAATCGCATCAGGCCAACGTAGTGGACAAAAGCTTAAGCCATTCTCATTCTGAGAAGAGGTGGGGACCGTAATGGACTGATAATATGATTCAGATGCAGTGTGGAGTAAAAGTCTACTGAAGAACACGAAAGAGTTTCTTTGTTCTGTCATTATTGTATCGTGTACTGAATGCAAGCAAAAAGTTCTACACATTGTTATCCAGCAAAGCTATATTAATAACTGTATTCAAAACATAAAATGTAGCCGCTACGTTATTTATAAACACTAAAATCGACAATCATCACCGCGTCACAATACGCATTCGTATTCCAAATTAAAATCAAACGACCCATGAAAAATGGATTACAAAATAAAAAATAAAAATACAGTTGTAAAAATTCTCAACAAAAAATTAAATAAAATTCATTCGTCACGCTTTCCAATTCAATTTGGATTCAATTTAATTGAATTATTATAGACAAAGCTATTTTTCATTTGTGTCATCGCCCAACGGTTTCGTATAAGCAGATTATTTTGATTGTCAGAAAATGTACGTTTATTAAAATACAATATATTTTGCCAGTTTTCCAATTAATTGAATATTTGGAATGCAGTTATGATGAAGCGTACGTGAATATTTATTAGTAACTCGCCATTTATGAAATTATTTTGTACAGAATCGCTCGTCATTGCTACGGCAGGCCTGTGGCTGCGCTGCGTTCGTAAACGAGACCGCCTCGAAGCGCTGCAGAAGGGCTGCCGCAGCGCTGTCGCAGCAATGTGTTTCTATTAGAAAATCACACTGCTGGATTCGTCTGCGTGGCAATCAAATTAGATATTTGAATGTTTTTAACTTTTTTGTCCAACCTTTTTTTAGATGTTTGCCACAGACCATTTTTGTATCAAAGTACAATTCCTAGAAATATGGAGTCACGTTTATAGAACATTATGAACAGTACCGTTTATTTATGACGTGGAAAGTTGATAAAAAGGTGACCTTGTCCTTTGGATCATTTAGGTTCTTCTGCTCTAGGGTTTTATATGGTTAGACTTCCAATCATCAAAGAAATGAAGTGACCATAACATCACAGTGAGTTGAAGCAATAGAAATAGCAAGTCATACGTGAATCAGAGTGGAACAGGACTTGGATTATTTTGACGAAAATAAAGGGAACCATGCTCAGCATGGGGTACATTGAAGCTATTGTTCATTGGAATTAATCGCTTAAATACAATGACTATGACAAATCTGTTATAGCAATTTAGCCATTATGCTCATTCCTTGTATCAAAATTTCACGGAACAAGTATTTGTATGGCCTACAGATGTGATGTTCGAGCATGTGAAAATATACAAGGCTAGTCGGAAAGGGGGTACTAAGCCGAAAGGGTAATAAAGTACCCATAACAGTGGACAACTTTTGTTCTATAACTTTCCCAAAAAATCATTAGTTTAAGAGAAATAGCTGTTCAAAAGATTTCATAAAAAATACGCTAAATTCTATCTATCCTCAGCTATGATCAGCTGTGTTTACATTTTAGGTCATATTTGGGGTCATGAATTAGAAGCTCCATTTTTTGAATTCGTAACTAAAGCAGAAAAAGCATTTTTGAAAAAACTTAAATAAAAATAATTTTGCATGGAAATATATCTTTAAAACAATAATCAGTGATATATTAAGTGGCCCGCGGCTTAGTACCCTTTCCGACTAACCTTGTATGTATGATGTGTCTGTAAACAACAGTCGTGGCTAAATAACAAGCGGATCATATGATTTGCGAAGTTAAGCTGTGCTTGCCGCGGTCAACCTGTGAATGGGTAACCGTTCATTACACATCGAGACCCCCGTACCTCGGAAGGCACGTTAAACAGTCGGTCTCGGGTGTCATATGAATACATATGACAGTCGTTACGGGAAGTCAGAAGCCCGAAAGTCTAACAACCGGTCTAACCTTAGGATATCGGAATTGCCCTGTAACTGGGTTCGGAGGTCTGATGGCAGTCGCTTCGTGTAAAATACTGGTATTCAATCGCATCAGGTTAGACTGGAAGCTGACCTCAACATAGTTGGGAAAAGGCTAGGCAGAACGAAACAAACGCACTCACGATACAAGGGCACCTATTCCTAATGTGGGCCAAGTTTTTTTTAAACTACCCTATATTATGCTGCTCAGAAAATGCTGAAGACGGTATTAAATCCTACATTCGTCTGCAAGATAGATACCCTGCAACGGTCTGCACTCCACCACAAAAAAAACGATTAAAATACCTACTCACTAATCCATTTTGAAGACATGAAGTGTCGCCTTCGGCCACTGCACACAGCATCTATAAAACAGAGGCTACACATACATACTTGATCATTTTCCAAGCCTGCACCACACCGTAAAGCCACAAACAATTTCTAAGATCACTAAAGTCGCTATAAAAGTGAACAAAATGAAGTAATTCCGTTCTTCTCGCGACACTGCCGCTGGCGTCATAAAATAGTGTTTATATGAACACAAGCGGTGTAGCTTTTATGGCATCTAGCTATAGGAATTGTATTGGATAGAAACTCTTTAGAAGGATTCTTTTGAAGATTGGACATTTATTGATTGTTATAAGCGTTGATATAACTATAAAAACCAGTCAGGTGCAATTTTACTTGTATTATTTACAAAGATTCGTGAAAATAAGCATAAAAATTGTGTATTTTGATGAGAATACAAGTGTTACCAGGTATATAAATGGTATAATAGTGTACAATGCCGTAAGAGCGCGTTCCCAATCGTTGGACGACTGTCGTCTCTAGCTGTTCCCAGTATAACGACTGTTTGTCGTCAATTTTTTTATCGTTTAGCGACTATCGTATCTAGCTGTTCCCATTGGATCGAGACGACACTTTATCGTTTCATGGCAGTCGCTTTGTCGTTTGAACATCAGTAGCAAGCTACAAGACGAGACGATATTTTTATCGTGGCCACGACAGATAGTCGTAACAACGACACATATTTTGCCGTCACGATGTCGTGACGTATTCTTATAATTTTACGACTGTCGTGCTAACCGTTCCCATTGACTTGAAAATCTGTCGTCACTGCAAAAACAAGTCGTGAACGACAGTTAATCGTGTCATCTTATATGTGAACACTTCCATTTAAATATACAAGCCACGTCACTTAAAACTACACGATTATCAGTCGTCACGACAAAGTGGGAACGCGGCCTAATCTGTCTGTATAAGGTATGCAAAATCTCACATTTGTAATTTTGTAAGGAAATGCCACAATGACTTATACAGACAGATTAGGCCTGTCGTGACGACTGATAATCGTGTAGTTTTAAGTGACGTGGCTTATATATTTAAATGGAATTTATATATATTATACCTAACATAAACATAACATCACGCCTGTATTCCCCGAAGGGTTGGGCAGAGGTGTATAGCTACACCCTAATTTCGCCGTTACGTTTAAGTCCCATGTAATAGGGAGCGTGCCTATTGCCGGGCACAATTCAAAACTCCGGGCTGCTGAGGAATTCTACGTGGAAAAACCCAATAACACTTGACCCGACCCGGGGATCGAACCCAGGATCTCACGATCAGCAGGCGCGCTTGCCACCACTAGACCAACGAGACAGTTTAACCTATTTATAGTGATACTTTTTAGACCTATTACGTAAAGTAACAGTTAAAGACCTCTTACCACTAATATCACATCGATAGCTCTTTAGCGCCGACTTATTTTTCCTAGTAACCATAAGCATCACCATAAAATTCTACTAAACCAGACTAGACCAACGAGGCAAATAATATATAATCTGTGAAATTTCAACTGGCTACTTCTTAAGGCTACTGAGATATACCTTCGTGTCAGACTTTCCCTATATATAAAAGTACTCTGTGTGTCAGACTGACAGACAGCGTAGACTTAGTAATACGATTCCGTTGGCATTCTTTGGGAACAAAACCCTAAAAAAACGTTTGTATGTAGTCTAGTAAGAAATAAAATAATAAACCTGAATGAAAACGAAATGAAAACCTGGTTTTGTTGACGTGAAGCAGAAGATGCTGGGCAAGAAATATTTAATCATCTTCCAGCGAAAGAGGTTTTAGAAAAGTGGGTCTAAGTTAGGATTCATGTGCGCATCAGTCTTTGATTGTCACTTGCGTTAACGGTGTAGGAAAACATCGTGAGGAAACCTGTACACCTGTAAGGGCTCCAAAGAGTTCTCGATAGTGTGTATAGTCTGCCAACTCGCACCAGACTAACAACAAAAGCCTAAAAGAGGACCATGCCCAGCTGTCGGATAGGCATGGATTAAATATGCATGTAACGCTTCCAGTGAAAGACACTTAGTTGGTTTTGAAGAACTACAGTTACTGACTACCTCTACTACTACTTCTTCTTCTTCGTTCCCTTATCCCACCCTAGGTGGGGTCGGCATAACATGTATTTCATAAATCCATGTTGTTAGACGTTTTGGCTTATTGTTTTATGACCGGCCGCCTGCCTGACATCAACCCTCCTTGGGAATACTCGTCGAGCGTTCGCGCGGATGCCCAATGTGCTTGCTGATATTATGCACTGGGTCCCAAAATGATATGCTTGTCAATCTTCTTGCCGACAACTAAGTAGATTATGTTCTTCTTGGTGGGGTATACTTGAAGTTCCTCGACCCACTCATTCAGTTTTGCTAGGGACTTTTGTTCTGACACATCCTAAACTAATATAGCATCGTAAGCGTCCCTGTAAAAACTTGAAACTTTTCGTACTCCGTATTCAACAACCGAAATAACAATATAAATAAACGGTGATTTATACTACTATAAAAATCTAAAAAAAAAAAACTCGACAATTTATAACATATCATTTTGATATTTTATAAAATTATTTATCAATGACTACCTACTACAACATTTAATTTATCTTTGTCATTATCATATGCCAAGCTTTCTACCAAGATCCATCCGAAGAAATCAATGTCTGCAAACAGAAGACAAGACAAAGTTACTCCAATGCAACTTTAGCCCAACGATCATCACTTATGTTACAGACAGATGATTGCACGCCATACGTCACTTGCAGCCGATGTTTCTTCACGCTAGTGATGTCACCGATTAACTCCACTCGGACAAAATAATGATTCGGTATTTTTAAAACTACGGACTAACATGACATCACGCTTGTGTTCCCCGACAGGTTGGGTGGAGATGTTTCAGTAACACCCTCATTTCGCTGTTATGTTTAAGTCCCATGTAATAGGGGGCGAGCTTATTGCCATCAACCTGGCACAAATCCAAACTCCGAGCTACCACTGAGAAATTTCACACGGAAAATCCCAATAACACTTTGTCCGATATGGGGATCGGACCCAGGATTACACGATCAACAGTCGCACTTGCCACCACTAGACCAACGAGGCACTAGACTACGGACTAGTAAGCTTGAAATTCAATTCGTTTTGCTGTACAGCTCGCAAAAATATTCTGCATATTTGCTGTGAGTACCACTTGTTATAAAATATTTCTGAACTCTCATAGTACGCGCACAAAACAGATAAGTACAGAAGTCAATCACATGTATGTACTTCACTTTTCATACCTACGCTCGGCGGTCGCTCTATCTATATATCTATCTCTCTCAAGCGCATGGCACTCGCGCTCGCACTCACTCGCACTCTAGTCCCAAACAGTCCGAGATATCGTGTCCGTGAGCAGTGTCTATGTGTGCGTTGCTCGAGCGCACTTTTATGTAGATTGACTTCTGTACCTATCTATTTTGTGGTACACACTACATATTCCAATACCGGTACAAAACATTAATAGTACGAACTTTGTGTATACATTGTACCACTGAAGTTTTCATAGCTCTCGAGTACGAACCCAAGGCACGCACCTCTGCTTTTCGGATTCATATGCGTATTTTATAATTATAACTTGCTTAAAAACGGTGAAGGAAAACATCGTTAGGAAACCGACATGCCTGAGAGATATTTCACGGCATAAATCTCTGACACCAGGTTAGTCACTAATCACACGAAAAGAAAACCACTGAAGTACAAGAAGATATTACATTGGCTTATTTATTTTTATCCTTTTTTCTGTTTTTTTGTGAGCATCTTTCGCGACGAGTCAGACTACTCAACTCGAGTGTTCTTATGTCCACTCTTCAGTTACCACTCGAGTAAAACGAACTCGCATCACTATCCACGATTTATCGTCCTTCATTACAGTCCAGCGACCACTTGAGAGCCATTCCCAATCTTCGCACTTATCTCGAGAACAATCTCAACATTCTCACCTTTGCAACATGTGTCCTTAATGTTGTCTGTCCATTTTGTTACGAAACATCGTAAATCCCTTCACCTTACACTCCAATTTCAACCTTAGATGTAAGAAGATGGAATCCAATATCAACTGTTTCAGATGTTAGAGTAAGGATAGTTTGGTAAGTGACTTTTAGTTTTTGTGTTTCAGCCAAGTCATCCATTTTAGGAGCGGGGCCGTTGACCAATGGTGACCTACTGTTATCATTGCGTTTGTTGGGACAAACTGTAAAACTGTTATGGCACACTTTATCTTCCTTTTTGTTACGGCCACTTCGGATTTCCACTGTCAGAGATACTCTCGTAAAGTTTGCAGACTGTTAAGTTTTTTCTTTATGAGGTGATACTTCTTAAGTTATCTAAGAGAATTATTATGGGTAATGTTTCTTGGCTTTTTTTAAGATATTGTTACCGAGGACTACTGAATTGTTTATATAATTATACTCTGCTTTTTACCCAACTGATCGTTCGTCAAACTAAGTTATCTTTACGGCTACCCTATATTGATCTAGTTCAACTAATAACCCACTTAGCTACGGCCATCCCTTTGTCATTACTTTTGAACATTATACTAAAAAAATTAATAATTATATTCTACTCGTAATTTTTCATTATCATCATTAATTTTTATAATCAGTATCTACAATTAATCTATTTAATTAAAGAAACGTCTTTAAATTCATTAAAATTCAAGTTATGTTTTATAAATACAAAAAATTCAATACAAGAACTTTAACTTTCCAATAAATAATTATACCTACCATTATCAATTGTTTCTTAACTCAACTTCGGAGGTACAATTAAAACTTTTCGCTTGTTTACTTCTATAGTTGACTCGACTCGGAACGGACAAAGATATCCGATGAAATTATTGTTTACTCTGTTACTCCGACGTTTTTAATTAAGTCTCTTGATAATTTACGCCTAAGGCCCCGGTCAGACAGAGAGCGTGGCGGCGTGTGATATTCACGTCGCGTGTTGATCGCGTGCTCTTGGCGTGCAAATTACTAAAACTTTTTTTTTTAAACTTTGCCCCACACTAGGATTTCTCCTGTATCGTGGGTGCGTTTACAGACACAAATGTTCACACGCACAAACACCCAGACCCGGAACAACTATATTATGTAGGCCATACAAATATTTGTCCGTGCGGGAATCGAACCCATGACCCGTAGCGCAGAAGCCGATCGCTTAGCCACTGCACCAAACGTGTCGTCGAATTGTATGGAAGACGCCACACAGAGACTGCCATGTGAAGCTTGGCGTGGTGTTGTAGTCTGTCAAACCCAGCCACGCTCACTGTCTGACCAGGCCTTTAGCTCTAGTCGAGAATGTTCTGCGGATTATGTAGAGTCAGTTTCCACCAAGCGGAAAAGTCTTCGCGCAGTTTTTTAATATCACTGAATAAAGAACTGTATCAGTCCGGTCAGTATCTGTCCTTTAAATATAAAATTCGACGCTCGAGTATGCTCGAACATGCGCGAGGAAACGCTTGATGTTGTAACACTTTAGGGTGGCTTTAGGAGTCAACCCTCAACTAGCATGTGCACATAAAATTTAGCAGGCGTGTACTTACGGGAGGATAAAGAATAACACTTGTAACCGTACACTATATATATTTAATTGAGAATTTACAAAGAGTACAAAGAGGACAACAGGGCGTGGTTCGTACAATGCGAGGAGTCCAGGTCTTCTTCAGGAGGTGTGGCACTTAATTGGGCAACTGCAGCGGCGCGAGAGGGCCGATCCGTAGTGTGCGCGACCTTTTATAGGCCCGGATCCCCGCCACCACCCGTCACAATGTATACATTGAATTTTATACTTAACCCGGCGTCATGGGGGTTGAGTCAAAATAACCCGAGACGTTTTTGTTAGCTTACAGATTTGTAACTACGCAAGCGACGTTACCGCTCCTCTCAGTAGCTGGAGTTTATGAGTTGCGCTAAGCGTTGTTGACAAAGAATCAGTTGTACGGCGATCGTGCTTGCAGCTACGTGTGCGCAAAGTTAAAAAAGGTACTATGCGTGCCAAATAAGAATAGTACTGTCAAGACGCCATTTTGTTCCGCAATACTCGTGAACTTCATTACCGAAGCGTAAGGTGTGCAAAAAAGTAAATAAAGAAATTATACTCAGTTTAATTATTTTTTGTTCACTTTTTTGGTATTTCTAATCAATTTTACGCCAAATTAATTACACAGTAATTATATTAATATTATGGCGACATATTAGGGTGACCAGTAGCATTTCGTGAAGTTAACTATATATTGGATAATTTTTTAATTAATACTGCTTCCAAATATTATTAATTTATCCAAAATTATCTATTTATGGAATTCAAGAAATAACATTTTATAAAAATGAATATAAATAATAATTAAATCTATGAATAAAAAAAAATAACATTTTTATTTTCATAGTGTTTTTTTGCTGGCGGTACTAATTTGACAGCTATCGTGTGAAGTTGTAGCAAGCGCGATCCTATTCTTATTTGGCACGCATAGTAAATATGACCCATCCCCGTACTTGTTGTAACAATTTCGCGCCATTTTCTCCTTAAATGATTTTTATATTTTGTCTTTACTTTTGGTGTTATTTTTTGCATTTTATGCTTGAATTATCGTTTCTTGTTATTAACGTATTTACTTTATGTCAGTAGATCAAAAAAAATGGATCGAGAAAAAAGAGAACGACAGCGAAGATGATGACTCTGATAATTTCTTTGGTTTTTTTTCTAAAGATGTCTGTCTTACTTTTATAAACTTGACTAAGTTTATCAAAAGTGCCATAAAAAATAAAGACGGTCAATTAATGCTAATAAATGTGAGATTAGGCTATGGAACGCCACTTTTGTTGATTTTTACGTGTTTTTATTTTTATAGGTTTAATTAAAATGTTATGTAAGACAAATTCTTGTTTCATTTACTGAACCATAAAACAATAAAGCCACTACCTTAAAATAATTACTAATTTGTTTAAAAAAAAAAACAAAATATCGTTTAACAATAATGACCCACCCCCATGACGCCGGGTAGTCAATATTGATACAGTTACTTATTCGGTGAAATTTAACAAGTACTCGAGCATCTGCGAGGATTTTTCCGCTTGGTGGAAACTGACCCAAAGGGAACAAAAATGGATTTAAGTTAATATCAAGACTTTTTCTGTAGATTTATCTATACTAATATTATAAAAAGGAAAGATTTGTATTTTTGTATGTAACGAATAAACATAAAAACTACTGGATCGATTTCAAAAATTCTTTTGCCGTTAGAAAGCTGCATTATCACTGAGTAACATAGGCTATATTTATTACTGGAATATAACTTCTTACGCGGGCGGAGCCGTGAGGACACAGCTAGTTTTTTATATTACTACGACTGAGTCTGACCTCAGAAATTTTGAAAAATATTAGAACCCTTCGATTCTGACACCGTTTTTTTTTGCGTTCTAGTGTTATGGGAACATGCCTATTTTCATTTAGTCGAAGCAATTTCAGTGCTAAAAAATGCAGTTTTTTTTGTTCCAACAATAAATCCCAACGATATTTCCTGTGGATAGCTTAGAATACTGCTAACCACAGTTATAAACAGGCTTGAATATAAGTAAAGTGAAACGCACCAGTTAAAGTGCAGGCATAAATTCAGCGACCAAAAAGTACTAAACCCACAACTGGCGGGCAGTTAAACCAAAACTGCAGTTCCAAATAACGGACAAACTAATTTAGGGATGCACAAACGTTTTGTACTAAAGTTCTACAAAAAACCGTATTGTCCCAAGCGTGGAGTAAAATACTGATTGCGTAAGAGTCAACTAATACTGGTATAATTTAGGAAGTAAGATGTGTTTATACTTTGGTTTATTTGTCTAGTGGTAGTAAGTATGATTGTTGATCGTGAGGTCCTGGGCTCCATCTCCAGGTCGGGCAAAGTGTTATTGGGTTTTGCCGTGTGGAATTCTTCAGTAGCAGCCCAAGTCAATAGAGTCAATAGGCTCGCCTCGTATTACATGGGACTTAAAGATAACGGCGAAATGAGGGTGTTACTATACACCTCTGCTGTGTTCACTAATGAAGTTACAAAGGTCAAGAAAAAATATAAAAAAAATATGTGGTTTCTAGTCTTTTTACTGTTTATAATATAACTAGCGACCCGTCCCGGCTTCGCACGGGTGCAATGTAGATACTAATATGGGGCATATAAACCTTCCTCTTGAATCACTCTATCTATTAAAAAAATCAGCATCAAAATCCGTTGCGTAGTTTTAAAGATCTAAGCATACATAGGGACAGACAGACAGCGGGAGCGGCTTTGTTTTATACTATAACTAGCGGCCCGTCCCGGCTTCGCACGGGTGGACATTTTTCCCGTTTTTGCAACATTTTTCATTTATGCTCCGCTACTATTAGTCGTAGCGTGATGTTATATAGCCTATAACCTTCCTCGATAAATGAACTATCCAACACAAAAATATTTTTTCAATTCCAACCAGTAGTTCCTGAGATTATCGCGTTCAAACAAACAGACTCTTCAGCTATTAGTATACCTATAGATAATGTACAGATAAAGATTGATGAAAAATAAAGTTGTTGTCGTACGACTTTAAACAGAGTTAATGATAATACTAAGCTTGGAAGATTCTAGAATGAAGAAAGTCAACCCAAAACAGTCCCAGCAGAAATAGGCCAAAATGTACCGAGTGACCTTTTAGTAAAAATCTTTTTCGCACATTTTAAATTCTGTTCTACAAACGATTAGACCGAAAGCACTTTCAGGACATAAACGCGCTTTAATAAAAAATGTGATCAAAAATACTAAGCGTATTATTCGGCGCTGAAAGCCACCGGATATGAGAGAGCACGGCTTTAGAGCTCACAACTTCCGGTCGGCCCAGCTAGTGCCTCTCAAAAGGCAACACGTGCAGCTTTTAGTTTCTTTGTGCCTTTTTAAAATTTCGAATGGCGAACTTTTTTGCTCCAGTTCTCTGTATTGTTGGTGTTGCCTTTAATTTTAAGGATTGGCCGACAGATTTTTTTTTAATAAGGAACGCGTTTCTTTTTTTTTTGCTCACAGCCAATTGTTTTTATGTTCAATTATGTTAGTTGCTTCTCGGGCTATGAGTAGGTTTTTACGTCATTCAGTGAGTGCTGAAAGAAGTGTCATCTTTGCTTTGTTGTCTTTTTAACCGACTTCAAAAAGGAGGAGGTTCTCAATTCGATTGGTATTTTTTTTAATGTATGTACACCGATTACGCTGAGATTTATGATCCAATTTACGGGATTCTTTTGTTTGATGCGGAATAGTTGCCATTTGGTCCCATATTTTTTATACATAGTTTGGCCCAGTAGTTTCATTTTATGAACATTTTTCAATCCATTTTCACACACTGATGGGTATTTAGGCTTCATCGAGGGAACTTCACATGTTTCGATCATTTTGAACACTAAAATGGATTAATTTATGTCCATCGTGCTATTTATTGGTTATTATTTCCATTGCCTGTGTACCAATAATATTATACTACAAACTATTTATCATGCATTTTATTTCTGAAATAGTGTACTTACACACAGTTTGCCAATAGTGATATTAGGCTTAATCACTACCACTACATATTAAAAAACAAATCTCGCCGCGTCTGTCTATCTGTACGCGATTTTCTCCGTAACTACTGAACTCATTTTGACGATGAGATAGCTTGATTCTCAGGAAAGATTTATAGACGCGTTGTTTATATTAGTTAAGCTATCACAATTTTTATCAAGAAAGTCGATAAAATCAAATATTTGACGAAAACTGATGAAAAAAATATCAAGCAAGTAACTTAATGTAACCTGTACGAAGTGGGGGCGGGTCGCTAGTTTTTAACCGACTTCCAAAGAAAGGAGGAGGTTATCAATTCGGCTGTATTTTTTTTAAATGTTTGTTACCTCACTACACCGTCATTTATAAACCGATGTGAAAAAATCTTTTTTTGTATTGAAGAGTATTTTTTCAAAATAGTCCCATTTAAATTTGGTGAAGATCTGATGAAGAACTTCGGAGATAGACAGTGGAACTCCTCAATGACGAACAGTACGCACTATGTGATGACGTGATAAATTTTATAATATGGTAATTATTTTATTCTTTTTTTTCGTTTTTTTGAAGTCTGTTTTATTTTTGTTAAAATGTGTTTTATAATAAAGCAAAGCCTTGAACAAAAGCATTGCTTGTCACAATTTATCAGGCACATTTATAGTAATAAATTCAGAAGTAATTGTCAACCAATTTGTCCAAACGAAATACTAATTAGTTTCGGTCTGTAATAAAGTTAGTTAGGCACAAAATTAGATAGCGCTGTGTTCAGTTTATTTCCACTAGGTATTCATAAATTTTGATCAGGTTCAACAGAGGATTAATCGAGCTCAACCGAATAGGTTCTATTATTAAATGGATTAGTAGTTTTATTCATATTATAAACTAGCTATGTCCTCACGGCTCCGCCCGCGTAAGAAGTTTCATTCCAGTAATAAATATAGCCTATGTTACTCAGTGATAATGTAGCTTTCTAACGGTAAAATAATTTTTGAAATCAGTCTAGTAGTTTTTAAGTTTATTCGTTACATACAAAAATACAAATCTTTCCTCTTTATAATATTAGTATAGATAACTTTTCATTTTGTTTCTTGCAAAATCTACAGGACGACACGTGCTAGGATTCTTAATTCATACCTACTCATTTTGCCTCTTCGTGTATGTTTTCATACTTAATTGAAAGTTTATAGAAGTAATTAAAAATCTTTTGTGTTACATAACATAACACCTGTATTCCCCGAAGGGTTCGGCTGAGGTGTATAGTACCTAACACCTTCATTTCGCCGTTATGTTTATATCCCATGTAACAGGGGTGAGCCTATTGCCATCAGCCGGGCACAAATCCAAACTCCGGGCTGCTACTGAGGAATTCCACACGGAAACACCCAATAACAATTTGCCCAATCTGGGGATTGAACCTAGGACCTCACGATCAGCAGTTGCGCTTGCCACTACTAGACCAACCAGGCAGTCAGTTATCTTTTGTGTATTAGGTAGAAATTACTGCCTAACAGCGCTTATACACCGCGTCCGATCCGAATCTGAGAAAATATGATCCGAATAAGCCGCATTACTATTTGTAGGAACGGTAGTGCACTACATCCGATCCAAAAATAGATTTGCAGCTGACTTTCCTCAGATCGCATTTTCTCGGACTCGGATTCGACGCAAACCACAAACCCTCATACTACAACCGATTATATTATTCGTTTTAATCTATATATATAAAAGGAGAAGCTGACTGACTGACTGATCTATCAACGCACAGCCTAAACGGCTGGGATTAGAAACTTGAAATTTTGACAGTAGGTTCATTTTGTGACGTAAACATCCACTAAGAAGGGATTTCTCGAAATTCAACTCCTAAGGGGGTGAAAAAAAATCACGCAAGCGAAGCTGCGGGCAAAAGCTATAATCAATAGTCCTCGACTACACAACCAATGCCACACATCTACATAACATAAAATATCATAAAACCAAGCATCCCAAACACCATACTTCTATCAATATAACTTTCCAAGGAGTAGGCACGTACGTCTCCCATAGTAAAATTTATGAGTGGTTCCCCGGTCACTGGCCATCAATCCCGGTTAGATGGTAATAGGTGGCGCATAGGACATTTGTCACCGAGACGCTGTTATTAGCTGGTCTGAAGATGTAGGGAGGTGGAAGGGTCTTGTCGAAAACACTGCGTGTTGTAAAAATTAGTTTTGGGTTGCGTGTGTTTGGTCTTGAAATTGCAGGGAAATATTTTTTTTGGTATCAGAATAATACGTTTGGTGCAGTGGCTGAGCGATTGGCTTCTGCGCTACGGGTCGTGGATTCGATTCCCGCACGGAACAAATATTTTTAAGGCCTACAGATAGTTGTTCCGGGTCTGGTTGTTTGTGTATGTGAAGATTTGTGTCTGTAAACGCACCCACGATACAGGAGAAATACTCATGTGGGGTAACGTTAAAAAAAATACATGGAAGGACTTGGAGGAGGTCTTTGCCCAGCAGTGGGACAGTACAGGCTACAGGCTGACAAAAAAAACGTCATAGCTGAAATATTGACGAGTTTAAAGTTGCGGAGATATTAAGTACCAGACAATTGTCAAACTTAAATTAAAGATGTACCGAAATAGAGTGTTTATTTTTCTGAGGGATACTTAGCTAGCCATTAGCCCTATAACTGGGTTGCGGAGGTCTGATGGTAGTAGCTCCGTGTAGTAGAATACTGGTATTCAGCCGCATCTGTTTAGACTGGAAGCTGACCCCAACGTAGTTGGGAAAAGGCTAGGCAGAATGAACTTGGCTTAGCGTAGAGTGACTACAATTATAATTATTGTAGAACTAGCTTTTGCCCGCAACTTCGCTTGAGTGTTTTTCGCCCCTTTAGGAGAGAAGTTTTGAAAAATCCTTTCTTAATGGATACCTGCGTTGTCTTCTTTTCGTGTGGTTAGTGACTAACCTGGTGTCAGAGTTTATGCCGCCCATGGGCCTCTGACTTGGCATTACTTGTCGTTGAGAAATATCTCTAAGGCATGCCGGTTTCTTCACGATGTTTTCCTTCACCGTTTTTAAGCAAGTAATACTTATACAATTCGCACATGAACTGGAAAAGTCAGAGGTGCGTGTCTTGGGTTCGAACTCGAGACCTATGACTTGGCAGTCCGACGGTCACACCACTAGGCTATCGTTGTGAAAGGTAGCTACTGTCAAAATTTCAAATTTCTAACCGCAGCGGTTTAGGCTGTGCGTTAATAGATCAGTCAGTCAATCAGTTTCTCCTTTTATAATACAGATAGGTACCAATACAATTTTTACCGACGAAATTACAAACACTGCTGATCGTGAGGTCCTGGGTTCGATCCCACCAGGTCGGGCATAGTGTTATTGGGTTTTTCCGTGTAGAATTCGTCAGTAGCAGCCCGGAGTTTGGATTTGTGCCCGGTTGATGGCAATAGGCTCGCCTCTTATTACATGGGACTTAATAAAAGCGAGATGAGGGTGTTACTAACACTTCTGCCAATCCCTTCGACGAATACAGGCGTGATATTGGGTTATGTAAGTTACAAACAAAAAATATTTATGATTGATTTTGTGAAAGCAAGCATGACTGTCGAACATTCGGAATTCATAGTAGCATCAAAAATCGTACCACAAAAGTGATACATCGCCATGACAATTCACACACCACGTTGTTTTTATATTCTCAGATCTTACCACCATAAATCTTTTTTATATGCGACAGACGATACCCGTACAGCCATAGGTTACCCAACTGCCCGTACAGAGCGCTCCGACAATCGCGACTGCATCAGAAATCTAAAGCACTTTTTTTCGTCCTATGCAGTTCAGACCTAACCTGAATGGTTTTGTTACCTATCCACTGCGCCATTGGTACTAACGCAGTAAATTTAAAAGCAAACAAAACGTGCAGTGTGCACTTTACGGGCCCGGGAGTGTCGGCC
Source organism: Amphipyra berbera (assembly GCA_910594945.2). NCBI lineage: Eukaryota > Metazoa > Arthropoda > Insecta > Lepidoptera > Noctuidae > Amphipyra > Amphipyra berbera. The sequence goes on along the minus strand of OU343122.1, from coordinate 5,733,344 downwards.
CATAGGGTCGATAGTAAAATTTACGATTCGGCTTCGTTGTTAGTTGAACCTAGACCGACGTACTGTGGGTTTGTGGTCGATAAATTTAATTTGTAAATAGTACAGAAACGATAGCAAAATAACACAAAGGAGATCTGACAAGCTTCATACATTTTTGGACCATAATCCAAAGTAGCCAGCCAAAGAGAAGTATATGCATTTTATGATAGTGCACGACGAACTGAACATTTTTTATTATTACGTTATTCCTCTAGGTCTGATATTTGAGTCACTACAAAATATTAAAATGTTCGATCTTGGTGAAAAAAATTAAAGAATTTAAGCGTTAAGATATTAACTAACTGTACCTACTTATATAGTATCTTAATGTTTGTAAGTAAAATAATATATACGATATGCTATGTATATACTAATACGCTATATATAGCGTATTAGGATACATAACGCATTTTCATCAATATTAACATTACTCAACAGGCGAAAATCTCGTTTAAAGAGCCCGTTGACGACTTCGACAATCCATCGGCAAATAGTCACAGGTCTAACCTAACCATTTTTTTTTTGTCTTTGCTAATTCCTCATGGATCTTCCTCACCCGGGGAAAGCGATGGGGTCTACCGGACTCTAACCGGCTAAAACCCAACGGTGTTCCTCCTCCTGACCGTTCGGCCGGAGTCGCGGGATTCGCAAAAGCATGCACCGCAACCCCGGTTATGTAGTGACTTAGATGTCAGACCTAGAAGAATGACGTCATATTAAAAATGTTAAGGTATTCATGTACTATCATAATATAGGTATATGCATAATTTTCTTTGGCCGGCTACTTTACTTTTAGGCCCATTTTGTCAGATGTCCTTTTAGTGTAATTTATTGTGAGCAATTTTTTTGCTTTTGAAGACCGGATCTGCATACTGGTTGATCGATTGGATTCTATGAGGTTGTCTTTGATTCCCACACGAGAATATTTGTATGATCTGCAGATTTACTACTATTTTGGATCTAGGTGTTTGTGCATGTAAGATTAATTGTGTCTGTAAAACTTTTTAACAAAAATAAAACCGACTTCAAATTGTCTATCTCCGAAATTCTTCATCAGATCTTCACCAAATTTAAATGGGATCACTTCGAAAGAATACTCTTTCAAACAAAAAATAATCATTAAAATCGGTTCACAATTAGGAAAGATATCGCGGAACAAACATACAACAAAAATAGCCGAATTGAGAACCTCCTCCTTATTTGAAAGTCGGTTAAAAACGCACCTACACACATTAGAGAAATTCCTAGGAAGCGGCAATTTTTTTTTTCAACTGAGTTATTTTTATGAACACAGGAAAAAGCATGAATATCCTTATATTAAAAATATGTACAATTACTGTTAGATTTAGTTTCATATCCTGAGAAGAAACTCAGTATAATATACGCAGCATTGACAATATCTAAAAATAAATTAAACAGTCATATTGGTTTCCAAACACCTAAACTGATGTCAGCCCATCTTGCTCATTCCTTCCAATTCGCTCCATCTTGGACATACATATGTGTCGGAAACGTTGGACACCGAAATTTCACCTAAACACATCCCTCAACCAGAATTTAAGCCTATCTCGAGATTTCAACTAGGAGTGAACAGGTGCAGGTACATGTTACCGACATTGTTCGAATGGATTGATCATGATCCTTCAGAGCAGAAATACATCTAGCCAGATTTCGTGTTTCTATTTAAGCTTTAACTTTCTTTACCAATATTTCTGTTAATAACAAAAAAACATTTGTACCAAAAATAAAATCGACTACAAAAAAACGAAAAAAAGAATAAAATAATTACCATATTATAAAATTAACAGTTTCAGAAGTTGGTGCTAATCCACGCTGAACCAAATTGAAGGCACCGACTTCTGAAACTGTTAATTTTATAATATGGTAATTATTTTATTATTTTTTTCATTTTTTTGAAGTCGGTTTTATTTTTGGTACAAATCAAATCATACAAAAATAGAATTTTCCAAATCGGTTTATAAATGACGGTGTTCTGAGGTAACAATTATTAAAAAAAGATTATAAAAATACAGTCGAATTAATAACCTCCTCCTTTTTTTGGAAGTCGGTTAAAATAATACAAACCAGGTTACAAATAAAATTGATTTATCAATTTTAATATTGACAATCTTATACAAAGATTATTTTGGTTTAACTTACATAACTTTGTGTAGAGATCTTGATATATAAAATTATTAAATTGTAAGAAAATTCCTGTGACTAAACTTTTGAGTGTATAGTCGCCGGCACGAAAGTTGGCAAGGTTTTGGCGTAGTGTGAGTAAGTTTGCGCGCGTACACTAAGTGCAACAAAAAAATCGTCACTTTTATTGCTTGTCATTATTCTATGGTTATTGGCATAATTTATTTTTGAACATATCTGTATAGAAGAAAGAAAGAAAGGAGAGGAATTCTCTTCTCTACTCTTGCCAAGTTACGTGCCGGCGACTATACTTTATTGTTTTTTTTTGTGTACAGTCGTAGTTCGCATCATAAACTACGTGGTTATTATTTAATGTGATTACGTCGTCCCCACTTTGTATAAACACGATCATCACAATATTAATCTTATTTTTTATAATAAGTATGTTTCAGAATTGATGAAAAATATTTATTTATTTAGAACTAGTTGTTCTACCGCGGCTGTGCCCGCGTAAGTAATTTGACTACAGTGCCACCTATTGGATCCCAGCATAGCTATGAACCATTCTCTGGACAAAAAAAAAATTATGTGTAAATATGACCTCAATCGGTAAGGTCGTTCTCAAGTTATGGCGTGACCAAGGGAAATAGGGATTCACTTTTATATAGATTTCCATCTAAAGATATACACAGCATAAGTAAAATCGTGAGGAATCCGGCATGCCTGAGAGATATTTCTCAACAGCATGTGAACCCAAGCCACAGGCCCATGGGCGGTATAAACTCTGGCACCAGGTTAGTCACTAACCACACGAAAAGAAGAAAAAGAAGTACACAGCACATTATAAGTATTAATTTAAGGAGAATCAGCTTAGTGTACTTTTCGAGTTACAGAAGATAAATAACAGTATGCACAATATACAAGGTTAGTCGGAAAGGAGGTACTCAGCCGAAAGGGTGTTAAAGTACCCATAATAAGGGATAACTTTTGTTCTACAACTTTCCCCAAAACTCGATAGTTTAAGAGAAATAGCTTTTCAAAGATTTCGTAAAAAATGTGCTAAAATATATCTGTCCATAGCTATGATCAGCTGTTTTTACAATTTAGGTCACATTTGGGGTCACGGATTAGAAAATGAATTTTCTGAATTCATAACTAAAGCAGGTACGTGTTTTTTTTTAAAAAGCTGAAATAAAAATATTTTTGCATGAAAATAAAAATTATCGTAATTTGAAATTTTAACACTTGCTTTAAAATAGTTATTAGTGATACTTTAGGCGGCCCGCGGCTTAGTACCCCCTTTCTGACTAACCTTGTATATTCAAGACAATATTCATAATATTTATGAGATCGTTTTACGCACTATGGAAATAGAAGACGTTTAAACAATACCAATAACCGAGGTAAAGAAGCCACACTCAGCTTAGAAATATGATATTTTAGTTCCAAAGCCCTCGTTAGGAAACCCTGTCGACCCTTCAACAGAACACAAATATTAATTTCAGCTGCTTTTTTATAGAAGTCGCAAACTTGGTTATCAATCGTAGGGTTATAGATTTGGTCACCAGACTGAGCAATGTGGAATTTGGTTTTAATATTTTGATTAGGCAGTGATAGCCTAGTGGTGGGATAGACAAGTTCTAGAGTGGAGACGTAGTGTAGGACGTCCTACGACTAGGTGAAGCGACGATATACGTAGGGTAGGCAGCGACTGGAGAAGGAGAGCCGAAGATCGGGCTCAGTGGCGTGCTTTGGGACAGGCCTATGTCCAGCAGTGAACTGATGTAGGATGATGATGATGAGCCTAGTGGGGTGACCGTCGGACTGCCAAGTCATAGGTCTCGAGTTAGAACCCAAGGCACGCACCTCTGACTTTTCGGGTTCATGTGCGTATTGTATATCACTTGCTTAAAAACGGTGAAGGAAAATATCGTAAGGAAACCGGTATGCTTGAGAGATATTTCTCGACGTCACGTGAAGCCAAGACAGCGGCCCATGGGCGGCACAAACTCTGACACCAGGTTAGTCACTAACCACACGAAAAAAGAAGAATGTTTTGATGTTTTTGGTTTTGACGACACGATTGATTCCATTCCCGCACGGAACAAGTATTTATGTGATCTACAGATAACTGTTTCGGGTCTGGGTGTCAGTGCATGCCAAATTTGTGTGTGTAAAGGCACTCACGATACAGGAGTAATCATAGTGACCATAGTTAAAAAAAAGAAGACGTCGCTGGACTCCTGGCAGATGAGAAAAATAGAAACTAATTATGTAAAAAAAAAACTCGGGCTGAATCAAACCGAAGGGAGCCGATGAGTACCGAAGGTCTGCCGTCGTATGTCTGCCATCACGAGCCTCGCCACGCAACAGCCGGTCTCACATCCATACTGCCGCAATAGATGTTACACATAAAAAAAAAAAATTGTTGTAACTTTGATTGCAGACAGACTTTTTGTAGGTCCAAAACCAAATCGACGGTCAACGTTTTGATAGCTCAGTCAGCCGGAGTGTTACTGTTTTAGTGTGCATTCTATTCGTCTGGAAAGCAATAACCTCGCCCGATACCACATTTTGTTTAATACGCACATATAAACCATAGTATAAAACAAAGTCGCTCGCGCTGTCTGTATGCTTAGCTCTTTTAAACTACGCAACGGATTTTAATGCAGTTTTCAGCAATAGATAGAGTGATTCAAGAGGAAGGTTCATATGCCCCATATTAGTATCTACATTGCACCCGTGCGAAGCCGGGGCGGGTCACTAGTATAATATATGGGTAATTGGAAAAGACTAGATAGAACAACTATCCTTTAACTAGTCTATTCCTTTTTTTTAATCTTTGTCCCATTCTAGTATTTCTCCTGTATCGTGGGTTACACATACAAATCTTCACATACAAAAACGCCCAGACCCGGAAAAACTATTTGTAGGCCATACAAATATTTAATCCATGCGGGGATCGAACTCATGACCCGTAGCGCAGAAGCCAATAGCTTAGCCACTGCACCAAACGTGTCGCTAATTATGTTGGGGTCAGCTTCCATTCTAACCAGATGCTGCTGAGTACCAGTATTTTACACGGAGCGACTGCCATCAGACTTTTAGGCTTCAGACTTCCCGTAACGACTGACATAGGCATTCGTATGACTCCCGGGACCGACTGTGCTCTCCGAGGCACGGAGGGGTTTAATACATAAGTATATAGTATACATAATCTATATTCACGCCCGTAACTCCCAAAGGGGTAAGCAAAGGTGATTTCCTATTACAGAAGTCTGTTCACCCATGTTTCACCTTTTTATCAAGTCCCACGTAATATATGGTGAGCCTATTACCATGCTTATTATAATTATTTAACTATTTTAGCACATCACGATCTACCACATTTTATTTCTACCAAATAAGTCTTGCTCATTTAAAGGTAGTTCGGTAGAAATCGTTTCTAGCGATGGCACTGTTTCTTGCTACAATGTATTAATTTTGTCCGTATTGTACGAGTATGTGTGTATAAATACATACATACATAATTAGGCCATTATTTTCCCACTGCTGGGCACGGGCCTCTTCTCAGAATGAGAAGGGTTTAGGCCTTAGTCCACCACTCTGGCTTGGTGGGGCTTGGCAGACTACACACACCATCGAGAACTTTATGGAGCCCTCTCAGGTGGGCAGGTTTCCTCACGATGTTTTTCCTTCACCGTTAACGCAAATGATAATCAAATTCTAATCCGCACATGAATTCGAAAAGTCTGAGATATGGGCCGGTATCGAAATCAGACCCTCCTGCAGGGAAGGCAAGCCTGCAACCGCTAGGCTATCACTGATTATGTGTGTATAATAAAGAATAATTCTATTCTATATCTAATAGATAGGTACGCCAATGGAAACGCCGGTAAAAGTCGTCCTAGAAGGACATACATCGATGTTATTGGTGATATTCTTCACAAAGGTCAGGTGCGTAGTACTCTCAACCGGCGTGCGTGTATGACAAGATGTATGAATGTGGATGAAGCGAAGGGGGTACCTATGTAAGGGACGTAGCATGTGGCGTTCTATAGTTTCTGCCTACCCCCATGGAAAAAGGCATGAGTTTATGTATGTATGTGTAGATAGGTACCAACTGCCGACAACTAAAGACGGTGCGTAGCTCAGTTTATGATAACTTAACCCTTCCGTTGTCCAAGGCTACGGGGTCAAAGGTTTTTCCCAGTAGACAATTCCTTTAAAACCTACATCGGCAAAAATAAACAGTTATTACGCCAAAATATGGCGACAATTTGTCTCGGCAGAATGTTACGAAACTTGCGTATAGCGTTTACGTGATCGATGCGTTACTAGGCGGGAGGTGAAACAAGGGACAGTAATAAGTTTTATTGTGGAGCCACTAAAGTCGCGATAAAAAAGAGGTTTTGAAGAAATTATGTACAGACAGTCTGCTTTGTTTGACTTGGTCAAGGTTTATAGTTTGTCGTAACAATAACGTTTTATGTAGGTAGCTAATGCCTTGTCCACATCAGGTACAAGTTGTGATACATTTGTCGCATATCTTCCTCCTAGCTTTTTCACTATGTTGGGGTCAGCTTCCAGTCTAACCAGACGCGGCTGAATACCAGTATTTTATTTAGGAGTGACTGCTATCTAACCTCCGCAACCGTTAACTGAGCAATGTCGATATCCTAAGGATTTTTACTTACTTTTTTTTGTAGCGACTGATTAGAATAGAATAGAATAGAATATACTTTATTGTACACCAAAATTGTAACACAGCTCTTATACAATAACAAACATTAAAGGGTACATAGATCAGTGTTTACAAATAAACGCTTACGGGGAGAAATTGTGTGCAATTCTTACAAATTATCTTCGTTGCATTGTCCTACATTACTTATTTCTTGGCTAATTTAGGTTTCTTCTCTCGGTATCGAGAATAGCTCATGCTGTAATGAAAAGATTATCCAGTCAGCAAGGTTGGTAACGGGGCTGACTTCCCAAAGCATGCCGGACGTAAGTACTTAAGTATCATCACTCATGGTAGATCATAGTGTTCCCAATCGTTCAGGCAAAACAAGGACTAATCTAAGTATTTTTTAATTTTGTTTATGAATAAGTGTGTTGATTCGTTCCCCTATAAACATATCTCGTAAAAGTCTATTTCAATGGGACGCTAACATGTCACCTCGCCCACCTCATAGCCCCACCGCCCAGTTTTACAAGCGTACGTAAGATCAAACGTTGCTATGTCTACAACCGTTTTACAATAGATATTAGATATCAAACATTCTCCTATTTCGTAAATATCCACCAATCATTTATTAGGAGCTGTAGAAGTCTTTGTTCTTAGTTTTATTGTCTCTTTTCACGAGTATTTCAAGGTAACAAGAGTAAAATAACATTTAGGTTTTTGTTTATTTTCGGGTAATTTTTTCAGCTTTGTAAGTATTCCGAAGAGGATGAAGTGACAATAATTATTATTGAAAAGGAGTAAGGAGTATGAGAAGGACAATACGTCAATATTATTGGTGAAGTTCTTGAAATAGGACAGGTGCGTAGTACTCATAACCGGCGCGCGTGTGTGACAAGATGTAGGAATGTGGATGAAGCGAAAGGAGTATGTAAGGATCGTAGCATGTGATGATCTGTAGTTGTTGCCTACCCCCACGGGAAAAGAAAAAGGCGTGAGATTATGTATGTATACATATATCAATGTAGTTCTTTTCTTCTTCAATAATAATAAAGCCCACCCACCGCGTTGCCCCCGACAAAGAATTGACTACCACCAAACTTTGCCCACCGTTTGACAAGAATTTAGGGAGAGACAAACTGATCCCACATATGCAAAGTATGCGACATTACTATTATAACATTTTCTATAGAAATATTATAATTATAATTTGCCAGAAAACATGGTCACAAGATAATACATTTCGTGATAGTACATCATGTTTCGCCGACATGGCGGCATGCAAATTTATACAAAATAAACAAAAATAGGTGCATCCATTTAAAGTATATTATAATATAATATTATGAAAGTAAATGATATAGAAACATACTTGTCATGCGCAAGGCAATTTGTAACAAGTGTGTTTCTAAATCATGTACTATCATAGAATATGTTTACAATGGTGTCGATTCTATTACGCACTTTGACAGGACTAAACTAAACTAAAGGTGTTTGTCTCTTTCTGTTTCAATAGAAAAAGAAAGTGACAGTTGCGTTTAGTCTAGTTTAGTATTGTCAAAATGTGCTACAGAATCGACACTAATATCAGTAGTCCACACGTCATAATGCATCGCATACGTTGCTTACGTGGCATCAGTACAGCAGTGATAGCCAGGTGTGACCGTCGGACTGCCATGTCATAGGTCTCGAGTTCGAACCCACGGCAAGCACCTCTGACTTTACAGATTCATGTGCGTATTATATAATTATCACTTGCTTAAAAACGGTGAAGGAAAACATCGCGAGGAAACCCTGAGAGATATTTCTCGACGGCATGTGAAGCCAAGTCAGAGACTCATGGGCGGCATTAACTCTGACACCAGGTTAGTCACTAACTACACGAAAAGTAGAAGTTTACGTCTGTATTTAAATGCAATGCAATAATTTATGTAATGTTATTTACACATTAACTAGGTACTTCTAAATATTTCAACCAATATAATATCGTCACTATAATAGTTCTATCATAATAAACTCATTTGAACTTTGGCGTTGATACCAAAACAATAGCATTTGATAATTGACATTATTTGCGCTTACCAGTCTATTATAATTCTAAGTGCACACAAAATAAAGTTCAAAATGCATTGGAGTGATATTAATTGTGTTGTTTACGAGAAGTTGGTTAAAGTTTAATTGAATCGGGGGTAGTAAGCGAGACAGGATGGGGTCTTGATGGCGAATCAACGATTTTGTTATAGCGATCACTCTTGATTACATGTCTGCCTGTTTCATTAGGAATTGTTATTATTTTTTTTGCAATTGTTTTGGTTCCTTTGAAGTGGCTTCATAATGAAGTACCTAGGCTTGTGATTTGATGCGTTTGTATTTTTTTTGTTAAAGTACCTACCTACTATGCGTGCCAAATAAGAATAGCACTGTCAAGACGCCATTTTGTTCCGCAATACTCGTGAACTTCATTACCAAAGTGTAAGGTGTGCAAAAAAGTAAATAAAGAAATTATATTCAGTTTAATTATTTTTGTTCACTTTTTTGGTATTTCTTATCAATTTTACGCCAAATTAATTATACAGCAATTATATTATTATTATGGCGACATATTAGGGTGACCAGTAGCATTTCGTGAAGTTAACTATATATATTGGTTCATTTCTTTAATGAATACTGTTTTCAAATATTATTAAATTATCCAAAATTATCAAAATGGAATTCAATAAATAACATTTTATAAAAATGAATGTAAATAAGAATAAAATCTATGAATAAAAAAATATAACATTTCTTTTTCATAGTATTTTTTTGCTAGCGGTACCAATTTGACAGCTAACGTGTGAAGTTGTAGCAAGCGCGATCCTATTCTTATTTGGCACGCATAGTACTTATATTGATTTGAGGTCAGGCAGGCGGCCGGATATAAAACAATGAGCCAAAAGCTCTAACAACATGGATTTATGAAATACATGTTGTGCTGACCCCACCTAGTGTGGGATAAGGGCAGGAAGGAGAAGAAGACCTACTTACATTGCATACTCGATGCTTTTATACATTTTCTAAATTAATCACTTTTGAGTATGCTAGCGCGTAAAATGTTATTAAAATGTTTTTGTTTTGGCTGCCTTGTTGGTCTAGTGGTCGCAAGCGTGACTGCAGAGCACGTGATTCCGGGTTCGATCTCCAGGTCGGGCAAAGTGTTATTGGGTTTTTTTTCCATTAAGAATTACTCAGTAGCAGCCCGGTTAATGGCAATAGGCTTACCCCCGATTACATGGGACTTAAACATAACTGACGAGACGAGGGTGTGGTAAAAGTACCTCTGCCAAACCTTTCGGGGAATACAAGACGTGTTACATGTTATAAAGAACTGAAAAGAATATTTTCGCGTTTATTGCGGGTTTGAGTCCTTAGCAAGGCGAAACTCCTTACTTTTGGAAAGCTTACGTGGCATGATAACATGAAGACATGGGTCCGCATGAAACAATTTTGAGAATGCAACAAACAACGACCGATAAGGATATCATTTTTAATATTTTTCCAATTTATGTATTTGTAAAAAAAACTCGTTCCCTGTTGCTTTGGACTTACATAACGGTGAAATAAAGGTGTTACTATACACCTCTGCCCAACCCTTCAGGGAATACAGGCGTGATGTTGTGTTATGAAGTTATATTTTCATATTGTTAATTTTTTCAAAAATATTGAATATCTATGGAAATGTAGGTGTACATTGTAAAAAATAAAAATAAATTATTTACATTCATGCTAACTTAATTGTCAATCTCAAAATCATGTTTTTAAAACCCCATTACACTTTTTTTCTACTCCCGCTTGCCAGTATAAAATATAACGTGTAATATTAAGAGAAAATTTCATTTCTTTTGACAAAGGCCGCCGAGCAGTTTAAAGGCAAGGATGAAACTTTGAAAAACTCTATTAAGGAGGCAGATTAAAACTGTATAATGAAGTTTATGTGTAAATTCTAAGAAAAGTAGAAGGTCTTCATAGAACGACTTTTCTTTGGCAAGGAATTTTATAGTTTGTGGTGAAACTCGGTCTTATTTTACTATGGAAATAATAATATTGTGTAATAGGGTTTAAATAATGGAGATTATTTTTCTTGAGTGCAGGGTTGTGAACAGTAAAAATGTTTTATTGTTTGCTATAGGGTGATTTTCTTATAAAAAATATAATGCAATAAAGTTAGGTAACGATTTTACAATAATATAATTCATTATTTTTATTTATTAACTACTATTGTTATACCGAAATGTCTTGAAATTTTGGCACACCCCTTACTTAGATCAACCTGGCGAAATGGTGGTAAATTTGCATTATCTATAAGTAAAGAATACCTACTAATTCAACATACATAACCACAACGCATATAAATTAAAATGTAATTCTACGATTCGGTATTTTTTTAACGACTTCTTGCAGTTCGTCTTGGCATTCTTAAGTTTGCTCACTTTACAAGCAAACAACTAAAGATAAAATTAAATTAAATACCATTTAATTTTCTATCTAAAAATTAGTTCCTAAGACACTTTACTTCATTAAGCCTTTGTATTCCCAAACGCAACATCCTCAGGCGACATTATGCAAATGACGTCATTACAAAATTACTTGGCACACCCACTATTAAGGTATTAACACGGAATAACATGCAAATTGTGTCCCAATCGAGAATCAAGTCTCTCAATGATGTATAAAAGCGGTTTAAGCTGGATTAAACCAGATTAAACCGGATTACACCGCTTCGAGGCGGAGGCGTTCATTTATTATGTAAATACGTGACAAATTAAATCCAATGGGAATTTCGTTTGACAAACGGGCCCGTTGTAATGTATTGCCGTGTTTGCTAGTTTCAGGTTTAGTCGAAAAGTTGGATTGGTTTAAGGAATTTGGGTGTTGGAGTGACGGTTCGCTGGAATGGTGTTGGATGTGAATGTATAGTCGCCGGCACGTAATTTGGCAAGGTTTTGGCGTAGTGGGAGGAAGTTTGCACATGTTCACTTAGTGCAACAAAAAACTGGTCACTATTATTGCTTGTCATTATTCTGTGGTTATTGTCGTAGTTTACTTTTAAACATGTCTATTTAGAAGAAAGAAAGAAGAGGGATTCTCTTCTCTACTCTTTCCAAGTTACGTGCTGGCGACTATACCGTGTTATACAATACCTCGCTTGGTGTCACAGAAGCATAAGGTAGAGGTATAATATTTTGATGACGTTATTTAAAACAAAATGGCAATAGGCTCACCACCTATTACATGGAACTTTAATACTAAATGTGAAATGAGAATGTACAGACACCTGTAATAGAAGAACACCTCTGTTTACCCCTTCGAGGATTACATGCGTGAGTGATTATGTATGTATGATCGTATTATACTTGATAATTCGGGAAATGAATAGCATATTTTAGCTATGAATTAACTGGATGTATAGTATTGTAAACGCATCGCTAAAGTAAGCGAATTTTGAATCGAAAATACAACTGTCCTATAACATTTTGGTTTTTTTTTTCGATATGCACAATTTATATCATACATATATATATATATGAATAAAGTTTTAAATTTAATTAAACAGTACCTTCCTATGTTCTGTCCAGTTTTTTCCCAACTATGTTTGGGTCAGCTTCCAGTCTAACCAGATGCGGCTGAATACCAGTATTTCACACGGAGCAACTGCCATCAGACCTCCGCAACCCAGTTACTGGGCAATGCCAATATCCTGAGGTTAGACTGGTTGTCAGACTTTCGGGCTTCTGACTTCCCGTAACGACTGTCATGGGTATTCGTATGACACCGAGGACCGACTGTTTAGTGTGCTCTCCGAGGCACGGAGGGGTCACTCAGCCACAGACTGACCGCCGCAAGCGCAGCTTAACCTCGCAAACTTCTCGGACGCGGTACGTCGATGACTATACAAGGTTAGTCGGAAAGGGGGTACTAAGTCGCAGGCCACTTAATGTATCACTGATGGTCGTTTTAAAAAAAGTGTTAAAATTTTAAAATTCGATTCTTTTTTTCCTTGAAAAATCATTTTTATTTTAATTTTTTCAAAAATTCTTCATTCCCGCTTAAGTTACGAATTCAGAAAATGAAGCTTATAATCCGTGATCCCAAATATGACCTGACATGTAAACACAGGTAATCATAGCTGAGGATCGATAGATTTTAGCGTATTTTTTATGAAATCTTTGAACCGCTGTTTCTCTTAAACTATTGACTTATGGGGAAAGTTGTAGAACAAAAGTTATCCCTTATTATGGGTACTTTAACACTCTTTCGGCTTAGTACCCCCTTACCAACTAACCTTGTATAGAGGTCTCAAGTAAAATTGCACTCGACTAGTTTTTATAGGTTATATCAACGCATAAAATAGCAATCAATAAATCTCCAATCTTCTAAAGAGTTTCTATCCAATTAATTTAAGTTTTATAGCATTTAATACAGTATGTTTTTAGAAGCAGAAATAAAAAAACACACCTAAACAATATTTGCATTATTTCCTTAACCTCTCCCTCATTATCTTTTATCGACTATCGACAAAGCCTTTTTCACTATTACACACAACACTAGGGCAGTTCCATAAGGCCTATAAGTGCGAGCAAGAGGTCCGATAAAAATGATTTATGTCTCAGTTCGCACGTTTTGTAATGGCCCAAGTATAATAACTCGACAGTGTGAATGTACTATTAGAATTTAATTAAAGAAAACATTTATTGCCCCAACATCGGCACTATAGTGTAGACTAAACCTTTAAATTACTTAAATTAATCTTAATTACATGTTGAGGTACAAATTCCAGTTAGTTGCTGAAGATAGCCGAGAGCTAAGAGATCCCTGGGGCCTGTTTCACTTGAGGGGTGTAAGTATTGCCGTTCTCTTTGTAATTCCAAGTGAAATAAACACTACTTAAGTGGCTCCTTTATGTGTATGTTCAAGCCAGACAGGTTTGGTAGGTATGATGTTCAACATCATTCACTTAAAGAAACTAAGTTTTTAAAAAAACGTTTTTAGACGACACGTTTGGTGCAGTGGCTAAGCGATTAGCTTCTGCGTTGCGGTTCGTGGGTTCGATTCCCGCACGGAACAAATATTTGTATGGCCTACAGATAGTTGTTCCGGGTCTGAGTGTTTGTGCATGTGAAGATTTGTGTCTGTAAACGCACCCACGATACAGGAGAAATCCTAGTGTGGGGCAACGTTTTATAATAAAAAAAAAAGTTTTGACAATTCTAAGCGTGCAAAGGTACCTAATAACTTGTCAAAAGTGGTTGATATCTTCATAAGGATGTCATGTAAATCCCTATGGCTGATCATCATCATCAGCCTATAATGTTCCCACTGCTGGGACACAGGCCTCCTTTCTGTGAGAGGGAATGGGCCGTAATCCACCACGCGGGTCCAGTGCGGGTTGGTAGATGTCACATGTCTTCGAATTTTTGTTTCTAGGACATGCCGGTTTCCTCACGATGTTTCCCTTTACCGTTTTGAGAGCAGTGGTGATGAAATAAATTACACAAAGTAATGCGCCTAGCTGTGTTCGAACTCACGACATACAACTCGTAAGTCGGGGCCGTTAGCACTGGGCCACCACTGCTCTATACTATGACTATGCCTATGATTGATACGAGCACTTAAAAGCCCGAAAAGGGTGCACCACAAACAGTCTCCACGAGCGACTATACTTAAAAGTAAGTCTGTCTCACCCTGAGCATTTAGCCTTGCTACCAACTTACTGACTGGCTAATCTTTTTGACACAAGAAAGAAAATGCCTGAAAGAGTGACTGAGGTTCATCCTAGTGATTGGATTGATAAATTCATGATTTTACATACAACAATGAGAAATGAGCTAATTACCAACCGCGCGGATCATACGGTTTGCGAGGTAAGCTGCGCTTGCCGCGGTCATTCAGTGAATGGGTGACCGATCGTTACACATCGAGACCCCACCTTGCCTCGGAGAGCACGTTAAACAGTCAGTTCTGGGTGTCATACGAATACCTATAACAGTCGTTACGTTATTCAGAAGCCCGAAAGTCTGACAACTGGTCTAACCTCAGAATATCGGCATTGCTCAGTAAGTGGGATGCGGAGGTCTGATGGCAGTCGCTCCATGTAAAATACTGGTTTCACCCGCATCTGGTTAGACTGGAAGCTGACCCCAATGTAGTTCGAAAAGGGCTAGGCAGAAGATATAGAATATATTTATTGTCCATATAAGAGTACACTGTAGAAACAACAACGATCCGCGGGGTTGTTAATTAGTCACAAGCCCGATAAATAAATAGTCATAAATATCTATACTAATATTATACAGAGGAAAGATTTGTATTTTTAACCGACTTCCAAAAAGGAGGAGGTTACTATGTTCGTCTGTATGTATGTTTTTTTTTTTTTTTGTTTTTTGTGTATGTTAATCGATATTTTCGCCAATTGTGAACCGATTTTAATGATTCTTTTTTAATGGATAGGGTATACTTCGAAATTGGTCCCATTTAAATTTGGTGAAGATCTAATGAAGAACTTTGGAGATAGACAATGGAACTCCTCAATGACGAACAGTACGCATATTGTGATGCTGTGATTATGTTACGAGCAGCGTCTTTAGTAGGTCCAACCAAGTTTTAATTAAGGCCACTAAAATGAAAAAAATAAAAACTTTTTTACAAAAAATTTAAACCGACTTCAAAAAATAATAAAATAATTACCATATAAAATTAACAGTTTCAGAAGTCAGTGCTGATCCACGCTGAACCAAATTGAAGGCACCGACTTCTGAAACTGTTTTTATTGTATGTAACGAATAAACTTAAAAACTACTGGACCGATTTCAATAATTCTTTTGCCGTTAGAAAGTTAAATTATCGCTGAGTAACTTAAGCTATATTTATTATTGGAATAAAACTTCTTACGCGGGTGGAGCCGTGAGGACACAGCTAGTATTCTATATAATGGAAGCCGGTCCCAAAAAAATAGATAAGAGGCAAAGTCACTATCAAACAAATTGCTAAAACAACATCAAACTCTTCTGTCCCTCCCACTGTCACTCCCATTCCCTATCATTCCGTTTAATTTAGTTTCAGTTGTTCCGTGTCCCCATCAACGCGGGACATCGCTTAATCGCTCGGTGACACAGCTTCGCAAGTCCATTTAACTAAAGTTTAAAG
This sequence comes from Amphipyra berbera, assembly GCA_910594945.2. Taxonomy (NCBI): domain Eukaryota; kingdom Metazoa; phylum Arthropoda; class Insecta; order Lepidoptera; family Noctuidae; genus Amphipyra; species Amphipyra berbera. The sequence goes on along the minus strand of OU343122.1, from coordinate 5,717,299 downwards.
TTTGTTGTTGATGCAGACATTAGACGCGTTTAGTTTAGACATTGCTATTGACGAATCAATTTTAGGAATCTTGTATTAAATGTTGTATTAAACAGTGATAGCTTAGCGGTTGAAGGCTTGCCTTCTATGCATGGGGTGCGTACCTCTAACTTTTCGAATTCATGTGCGGATTAGAATTTGATTATCGCTTGCGTTAACGGTGAAGGAAAAACAACGTGAGAAAACCTGCACACCTGAGAGGGCTCCATAAAGTTCTCGATTGTGTGTATAGTCTGCTAACCCGCACCAGGCCAGCGTGGTGGACTAAAGACTAAACTCTTCTCATTCTGAGCAGAGGCCCATGCCCAGCATTGGGACAGTAATGGGCTAATTATGTATGTTTGTTAAGTATTAAATGTTACTACGGTGAAGGAGTTAAAAACTAAAACCCAGTTTTTGAAAGGTTGATCTATTTAATCTGTTGTCAAATCTATTGTCAATTCATGTGATTGGTTGATCAAAATACTTCTTCTATTCTTCTTCTTAAAAAAAACGTTGCTCCACACTAGGATTTCTCCTGTATCGTGGGTGCGTTTACAAACACAAATCTTCACATGCACATACATCCAGACCCGGAACAACTATCTGTAGGCCATACAAATATTTGTTTCGTGCGGGAATCGAACCCACAACCCGTAGCGCAGAAGCCGATCGCTCAGCCACTACACCAAACGCGTCGTCTAAATATCAAACCATCAATCAGATCAAAATACTGCTTTTTCTTTTCGTGTGGTTAGTGACTAACCTGGTATCAGAGTTTATGCCGCCCATGGGCCTCTGACTTGGCTTCACATGCCGTCGAGAAATATCTCTCAGGCATGCCGTTTTCCTCACGATGTTTTCTTTCACCGTTTTTAACCAAGTGATAATTATACAATACCCACATGAATCCGGAAAGTCAGAGGTGCGTGCCCTGGCGAAATACTAAGAATCAATCATATTACTTGACATGAGATTTGAAAATTGATTAGTTAATTTTTGCCAGCTTTTTAGAAACCGTGTTTAATATTGTTGTTGGTGTTTAATATGATAAAAGCTAGGACTTATAGGTATATAAATCAGTAAATGTTGATGTATGTACCAAAGCTAGTACCTATATTTATCAACGTAGATAGCTAAAGCTGTGAACTATTTTACAGCCATAGAAATCGTAAAACTAAGTCCAAAGCTCCAGACTGGTTAGTACTCAATTGGGAAATCATGGCGTAGCACTGCCACTTTTTATTTATTATCCTATTTTTATAGACCTTTTTGGGAATGAAAGTATGGATTGTTTATCCAGTTTTAGAACTAATGATCCAGATTAGATCCGGACTAAAGGTCGGAACTCATGTTGTGATAATCAAGCAAGGTAAGCTCTCCCAAATTCCGGCACACCATCAGGTAGTTGATACAACAACAAATAGGATACTTATTCACTATGACATTTAAAAAAAAAACACGCATGTAACGCGACCGCGTTACAATTATATTTCTGCAGTTCATGGTGACTGCTTGCATTTAAAATTACATAAACATAAAAATAACATCACGCCTTGTACTCCTCGAAGGGTTCGGCAGAGAGTGTACTTAAAACATAAATACACTCTCGCTTCGCCAGTTATGTTTATGTTCCATGTAATAGGGGGCGAGCCTATTGCCATTAACCGGGCACAAATCCAGACTCCGGGCTGCTACTGAGAAACTCCTGAGGAAAAAACCCAAAAATACTTTGCCCGACCTGGGAATCGAACTCAGGATCCCATGCTCAGCAGTCGCGCTTGCCACCACTAGACCAACAAGGCAGTCAATTTTTCGATAACACATTCAGATAATAGAGACATGTAATTTGCATGTAACGTTTTAGTCTAATATAGTGAATAAGGCCTCTGACTATTAAAGTCGAGAAATAGAATGCAGCCGCCATATTGGTCTTCACTTGTTCGTACTGCCTAGCCTTTTCCCAACTATGTTGGGGTTAACTTCCAGTCTAACCAGATGCGGCTGAATACCAGTATTTTACACGGAACGACTGTCATCAGTCCTCCGTAGCCCAGTTACTGTGCAATGCCGATATCCTAAGGTTAGACCGGTTGTCTTTCGGGCTTCTGACTTCCCGTAACGACTGTCATAGGTATTCGTATGACAGCCGGTACAGACTGTTTAACGTGCTCTCCGAGGCACGGACTGGTCACGATGTGTGACGAACGGTCACCCATCCATAGACTGACCGCGGCAAGTACAGCTTAACCTCGCAGATCGTATGATCCGTGCCGTTGGTAACTCTTTGGTCTTCACTTCTATTAAAAAAATACTTGCCACACCTCTCTTCCTTTCCTAGATAACATCTATCACAACACAATTTCCATCCACAAATGTCATTCTAAACCCTCATTTCAAAGTTATTGCATCAACTCAATTAGCCATTTCATTACTAAACTGATCGGCCATTTGCAATATTTGGACAACGCACAATGCTATCATGTACTAGGACTACATATGTACTAGCTGCTGCTTCAATTATACGTGTGTAGACTACTGCGCCTGCCGGGTCCTTCTATCCAATTAGGATTAAAGGTGGGGTTCCAATTGTAGCGAGATTTGATGCGGATTTTTTTTGTTGTCTACGGGCAAGAACTCATTCCGTTCATTTGGCAAAGAATAATAAATAATATTGCGTACAGAAACCTCACTCCTGAACTAATTCGCTCATATTACATTTTGGTTCGGTCACTCGCTAACATTTGGTTCGGTTTGTTTTATTTTTCACTCTGGAGGTGAAGCGGCACGTATGTTTTCATACCTAAACCGCGGAGTGACACAAGCCTATTGCATAACATAAAATTACGCCTGTATTCTCCAAAGGGTTGGGAGCAGGTCTAAAGTAACTCCCTCATTTTGCCGGTATGTTTAAATCCCATGTAATACGTGGCGAGTCTATTAGCATCAACCGGACACAAATCCAAACTCCAAGTTCCTACTGAGGAATTCCACACGGAAAAACCAAATAAAACTTTGCCTGACCTGGAGATCGAACCACGACCTCACGATTAGCAGTTGGCAGGCCTATCTTTAATAAAAAACGAATAACAGATAACTTTCCAATATTTTCACCAATATTATTATTTGTTAGTTATACGAAACGAAACGCCCAGAAAAATCTCTCTCGTGTTCTATGGCCCAACATTATAACAATTATTGTATGAAGAAATATATCTTCATCATTTACTTGCGACGTAAATTCTACCTTTCTTGAGACCATTATTATGTGATCTAAGTACTTTCCTACTGAATACTGAACTTATTTATTCAGTGCGTATAATAAAGAAAAAACAAAAACTAATGGAATACATAAAACATTCGGAATGAAGCCATTTCGTCGAATAGATACTCAATATTTCATTTCATATTAATCTAATGTTATCTTCGACTTTGAACACTACACGACATACGAACCCAAAAATACGTCACGCTAGTAGCCAGAACTCATACCAATAAGCAATATTCACAAAAAAATACGATATTTTCGAGATCCATGACCGACCCAATTAACAAATTGAAGTAAAACTAAATTATAACATTTAGTAAAGGTATTTTTATTTTATCTCACTTCTCAATCACCTAATTTCCAGCTTACTTCTACGTGGAACTTCTATATCCAGACATCAGCAGAGTTAGGTCGAGTTGATTGATACTTCAATTCATCAAAAAAGCCATACATACATACATACATACATTTTTAAATAGCAGTCATAGCCTAGTGGTGTGACCGCCAGACTGCCAAGTCATAGGTCTCGGGTTCGAACCCAAGGCACGCACCTCTGACTTTTCAGATTTTTGTGCGTATTGTATAATTATCACTTGCTTAAAAACGGTGAAGGAAAACATCGTCAGGAAACCGGCATGCCTGAGAGATATTTCTCAACGGCATATGAAGCCAAGTCAGAGGCATAAACTCTGACACCAGGTAAGTCACTAACCACACGAAAAGAAGATTTTTAAATAACACCAACTCGCAAACTTCTATTCCTAATTAACATGGATACTTTCATAAACTGCTAAAATAAGCTACATTGTCGACTTCGGCCCCCTTGAAGACCGCTGCAATGAGTTTACTATAACTACAATCAACTACGTTTTCAAATATAACGTTCGTCCGCTCCACTTCACAGACCGCTACAAAAAGCTACGCTTTCAAATACGACTAGCCCCACCCGCTCACACTGGGGCCACAGCCGTAATGGGTACTGATCACAGGAACATCGTACCGTATTAGTGGGTGGCTTTTTGAAAGGTGTCCGTGATTGCTTTTTAATTATTTATCGGATCCTGTACGTATCATGTCACAGACAGACATATTACAGGTTTATAATAGGTACTTTTAAACGTATGTTATTAAGCGATTTAATAATGTGGAGATCGATCGAAATCACGGGTTCTATATTAGTTTTAAGTAATCATAAAATTAACATGGCTTAGAAGTATCTATAGTATAGTCACGTGTAATATTATGTATACACATAGAATATAAAAAAAAGCAAACTTCTTTTATTATAGAATAGTTTGTACGTAATGTATGTTTTGATTTAACTATGTGTGTAAATTAGAAGAAAATCGCTTTTGAATTTCGCTGTGTATACATAATTTAATAGTGACAGTAGGTAGGTACCTATTTTGGAAATGTTTAATTAATTTTACTTTCAACAACATTTTTATTTTTTCCTATTCGACTGCTTGTAGAATGGTCTTGCGGACCGTTTCTACGCAACCGGGCAGTTGTTGGTGAGACCTAAAGGGTCTCCAACCAATTTTCAACCATTTACCTTTTTTTCACTTCTTATGGATATTCCTTGCGGACCTTTCCTGAACGGTCTCCAGCCAACGGGGACGAAGAAAAATACTAAACCTAAACTAACTAATATTCCCGTTGGAATTATGTTTGTAACGAGTATTTAATCAACATAAAGACCTCCTTTATAATAGACCACTCTACAGGCCGCGTGGTTTAAAATTTAGAATAAGTGTGGTGACGTGTTTTGTTTTTTATGTCGCCTGGTGAAAAATTTAATAAGTTGTCTCCGAATTTCAATCCTGTAAGATTACTTTTAAATGTTATTAAAGAATTGTTACTGAATATTGGTTATCGTTGAGAATAACTCATTACATGTTGGTATTTAAGGAACTGTTTACCTACTGCCTACTGTTGCCTATTAATATGATGACAAGTAATGCTGTTTTATAACAATTTACTACTTTTATTTTTATTGACGTTACCTATGTTAAATGTTTGAACGAATAATACCTAATATATTCTTCAATAGAATCGAGAAGGGGAGGGGTTCGTGGCTTATTACCAACCACGCGGATCATACGATTTGCGAGGTTAAGCTACGCTTGCCGCGGTCATTCTGTGGATGGGTGACCATTTGTTACACATCGAGACCCCTCCTTGCCTCGGAGACCACGGTAAATAGTCGGTCCCAGGTGTCATACGAATAACTATGACAGTCGTTACGGGAAGTCAGAAGCCCGAAAGTCTGACAATCAGTCTAACCTTAGGATATCGGCATTGCCCAGTTGGTGGGTTGCGGAGGTCTGATGGCAGTCGCTTTGTATAAAATACTGGTATTCAGCCGCATCTGGTTAGACTGGAAGCTGACCCCAACATAGTTGGGAAAAGGCTAGGCAGAACATATTGTTCAATAGAATTCACGTAGTTTTTTTGCGAATATAATCTCAAATATAGGTAGGTTTCATATATGTTCTACATAAAAAAGGTAATGTAGGTTTTTTCGTTCATTCGCACGTAGGAAGAACCAAAGAATATCCATTTGTGGCGAAGCTCGATTAGGAATACAGATTGTCGAACGAATCGACCTTTTTCTTTTGTGCGGCATCTGTGGGCGTATTGTATTCTTAGAAACTGATTGGTACCTACTCAATATCACTTAAAAGTATACTGGCCTGCAAAAATAAGTATCACACTTTTAAAATTGCAATAACTTTTTAGGTACACAAGATATATTTTCGAAACAAAAAGGACTCAAAAAAGAGTTTAACTTTGTTACTATAGTTTCAAAGAAAGCTGATAAAAATTGCTATAAAACGTTTTTTATTTTAAATCTCTAACTTCTATAGTTTAGAAAAAATTGAAATTTTAAAAGTGTGATACTTATTTTTGCAGGCCAGTGTAGTTAAAGGTTATTAGTTCGGTAATATACAAGGTTACTCGGAAAGGGGGTACTAAGCTGCGGGCCACTTAATGAAACATTGAGGATTGTTTTAAAGAAAGTGTTAAAATTTCAATATTAGATTAAAATAAAACCATGCAAAATTATTTTTATTTTCGTTCTTTTTTTTTAATTCTTCCCACCTGCTTTAGTTATGAATTCAGAAAATGGGGTTTCTAATCCGTGACCCCAAATATGACCTAAAACGTAAACACAGCTGATCATAGCTGAGGATAGATAGAATTTAGCGTATTTTTTATGAAATCTTTGAACAGCTATATCTCTTCAACTAATGACTTTTAGGGAAAGTTGTAGAACAAAAGTTATCTGTTATGGGTACTTTAACACCCATTCGGTTTAGTACTCCCTTTCCGACTAAACTCGTATATTATAGTTACTAGTTCGGTGGTAGATATTTCGAATTTGAAAAGTAATTTTTATCTGTGACAAAAATTTGTAGATTTTACATATTTTATAACATAACATCACGCCTGTATTCCCCGAAGGGCTGGGCAGAGGTGTATAGTAACACCCTCATTTCGCCGTTATGTTTAAGTCCCATAATAGGGGGCGAGCCTATTGCCATCAACCGGACACAAATACAAACTCTGGGCTGATACTGAGGAATTTCACTCGGAAAAATCCAATAACACTGCCTGATCTGGGAATCGAACCCAGGACCTCACGATCAGCAGTCGCGCTTGCCACCACTAGACCAACGAGGCATATATTTTATGTACGATTATGTATACAGTAGAGTTCGCTTATAACGACATCAAAGGGACGGCGATATTTGGTCGTACTAAACGGACGTCGTTATAAGCGTCAGTAAATACCAGAGAAGAAAACCTAACTAAAGGATGTTCTTAAGTCGCTATAAGCGGCTGGTCTTTATAAGCAATGTCGTAATAAACGGATTCCACTATATTCCCTTTACAAATTAAACTTAAGCAAATTTAAATAATACATTAGCTTAATAAGCTTTTTTTATGTTATCGACTGGCAAACAAACCCACGGCCCACCTAATAATGGTAAACCGTTACCGCCGCCTATATCGACGCACGGCAGTGAAAACCTCGTAAATAACATTTTCTTCAAAAGCGTTTTATTTGTTCTTTAGCTTGATAAACTCGTCATACACGTACTAGTTCCACAAACTTTCAATTCAAATACTTCTAAACTATCTATGACGTACGATGAAGCAAATAAATGAATATGAATGAATATGAATATGACAAACTTGTATTAACATTTGATCGGCCATTTGTTGCTTGTTTGTTGCAGGAGGCAGTTATTTATTTATTTAATACTTCAATGCACAATGGTGGTACATAAGGCGGACTTAATGCCACAAGGCACTCTCTACCAGTCAACCTTTGGGTCAAAGAGAACAGCACCGAAAAGAGGTACAAAAAAATAAAAATAAATTATAAATATTTGCGACTTCATTAACTATATGGATAACTAAACAACTAATATTTCTATTTAACTATAACTATTAATACTTTTTTTTTTCTACGTCTTTTCAAAATTTGTATTTTACACATACGTGGTTTTCACTGCCGACCGACGATATACACCTACAAGCCCAAGACGATTACTAATGCGTTGCCAATCCTAAAGACAAAGTTAAAGGGTCTGCTGTGTCTGTAATTCCCAATGGCACCCTCCAAACCGGAACATAGCCATGCTAATTGACGATAGAAATAGATATGGTGGTAGTACTTCCCCTTTTAGCAGTGATAACCTAGTGGTGTGACCGTCGGACTGCCAAGTCATAGGTCTCAAGTTCGAACCCAAGACACGCACCGCTGACTTTACGGATTCATGTGCGTATCGTATAATTATCACGTGCTTAAAAACGGTGAAGGAAAACATCGTGAGGAAATCGGCATGCTTGAGCGACATTTCTCGACGGCATGTGAAGCCAAGTCAGAAGCCCAAGGGCGGCATAAACTCTGACACCAGGTTAGTCACTAACCACATGAAAAGAAAGACTCTCCCGGACAAACTCATTGAAATGCAGCACAATTATTATTTTAAATTAATAAACGATGAATTTACGCCACAAAAGTCACTTCTCAAACTAAACAATTCCTTGCAAATCGAATGGGCAAACAAATCGATACCTAGGAATCGAACCAGTCGAGTGTTCGATTCTCAGATAGTTTTATTCATTTCAGTAGATTTCACGGGCGAGGGGATCGCAAATTGCGCCGCTCGCTCCCGGCGCGGCCCGTAATCGATTGTGCTGCCATCTGTTGGCAAAATAATGACTCCGTCTGGTATGCTCCTCCTTTATTTAGATGTGGTATATGGTAAAATTTAACATGCTTCGGTATTAGAGTGCGAAATTACAAAGGCATCGTTTTCTGAAGTAACTATAATTAGGTATACCTAATTTTTTTTCTAATTTTGTCAGTATAAATATCATAAGTTTTCTACACGTAATATTATGTTTCATACATAATTTGTGTAACTAGTCAGTTTTTTATTTCAATCAGTGCAGATTTCACTAACGTCGAAAAACTTTTATCTCGGAAATAAATTTGACGGTTAGACGGCTTTTGTATAGAAATTCTGTTAAAACGTCTAACTTATTTCTTGGATAAGCGCTATCCGACGTTAGTAAAATCAGGCCTTAGTCACAATAGTCACATTCACTTATAAATTAGTTGCAATCAATAATTTAGTTGCACTGTTCTGTAACGATCTACTTCACACCAATCTACCTTACTTAATACTTATTCTTCAATAAATAACACTTGTTTTCTAAAAATGTGTATTTTTAATAGACTCTTAAAGTACGTGCGGTTTGAAAAGTACGAATGCAGGTGAAATTACAGGCACATTAGATTTTCCAACTTCGTCTATAATGGTAATAGACGGTGGTAGATAACCACTTTCCAACAGATAAAGCGCTTGGCATGTTTGCTAGAACAATACATAAAAAAAACCATTTTAAATGTATTTATAGGTAGTCAGAAATACTTCTGCTCCGTCAGACATGGTATTATTGTGCTACCATCATGAATCAATTTAACGTATATTTTCACAATATTACTTCTTCGAAAAACTTTTAAATATTCATCTAAAAACCTTACATATACTACACAAAACATCATGGAAGACCAAAAGACGGTCATAATGAAACTATTTATCTCTCGAACGCACTGATCGGAGCATTCTCCGGGACCCACGATACAATGTGGAGTAACAGTCGATTATTCTGACACCTCAGATTCAACCCTTTTGTATACGGGATTATCTTTCAGGTTAAAATTTTTGAATTTTGTTGTGGGTTGAATACAATTTGGAGAGAAGAGTGTCGAAGAATTTATTTTAAATTCCGAAGATATTTTATAGAATCTAAAGAAGATTGAATGAACGATGTAGCACTATTTTTATGTTTAGTCTTCGCTTAAATTATGGAGATAATGGAGTAACAAATAATTTTCCTCAGTTGATTAATAAAAAAAAAACTGAGCTAGGTATATGATAAGCTGAATAAAGTAGACTCTGGCAAACGAAAGTACACACTCGAATTATTTGCAAACTTTTTTATGGCAACTGTTATTCAACAAAAATAAATAATTTCTAAGTATCAAATTATAATTATTCCTTTATTTTGGGGTTGCTATGCTGATATTTTTTAAATTTGCCGCGCTTTTTCAGTCTCTACTTTCGTTTGCCAGACTAGTTCTCATATTTTATTTTTAGCTAATTATCTATTACCGTTGTGATGTTTAACTAGAAACACTCGGAAGCAATAAATCCGGGTCACCAACATAAAGCTTAATATCTCGGAAAATATTGTTAAAAATTGTTTAAAATTTAAGCATTACTTTGTTTATGTTGGTGACAAGGATTCATTGCTCCCGATTGATTTTTAAAGTATAGAAATTAAATATTGTATTTTAAATGTGCGAATATCTCTTGTAATGGTTGTAAGTATCAACTTTTGGACACCTTGATGTGTGTTGTTTCATTCACAGACAGTAGGTACATACAATTTGATTCAGATCAAGTAAACCCAAGACCAGACTCAGTAGATGCAAATATTTTAAAATTGCTACAAATGCGAGCACTAAAATATTGACTTCAATAAACAAGATCTATCAGAAATATGTATTGTGAGACGGACTCCGACTGAATATGAGATAGGATATCACTCTCAGAATATACTTTGGGAGATCACTTGGCAGGATACAGAAGTGAACGAGTAAAATATCGTTTATATTCGGGCAAGCAAGTAAAATATAAGAAATGTTTCGGCTACATTGAAAACAATATTTTTGTAGGCGTGTGTATCTTGGCTTAGTGTAGTCTATTTTATGGATGGTTTATATCAACTGTACAGGCCACAGTATCTACCATATTATGTTGGAACTGACTGACCGATCTATCAACGCACACCCTAAACCTCTGTGGTTAGTAAGTTGAAATTTTGACAGTAGGTACTTTTTATAACGAAGGTATCCACTAACGAACTGTGGCGGCATCTATCACGCCACATGAAAACTACGCAGCACGACGATTGTCTAGCAGACTACAGCGACAACGATGACAGCTGTCAAATGAAACGTCACAAATCCTGCATCGCGATATCAATATTTGACACGCAGATAGTATATATACAACTTCCCAACATCTGCCGTTGGGCAGTGGCCCGCCAGGCATAAGACCCACCTGGTTGGAGGATCCTCCCTTTTTGATGGAGGAACACCATACCTCGTTCCCCCACAGAAAGATTTCACAAAACTGCTCTCTTACGGAGGTGAAAAAACATCACGCCCGCGAAGCTGCGGGCAAAAGCTTGTAAAGAATAAATAGGAGCAATATTTTACTAAAAAAAACAGAATCAGACAGCAAATTTTTTTTTTTTTTTAGAGCCTATGAAATTTCCCACTGCTGAGCAAAGGCCTCCCCTTTTGCCTTCCAAACCTCTCTATTTTGTGCCGTTTCCAGCCATGCTAGTCTCGCAAACACGTCTAGATCGTCACGCCACCTACGCCGCGGCCGACCTCGACGACGACGTCCTCCTTCAGGTGTCCAGTGCGTGACGATCTTTGCCCACCTCTCCGAGTGCATTCGAGCGACATGATCGGCCCACTCCCACTTAAGCTTGGCTGTTTTTTCTCCAACATCTGCTACTTGCGTTATAGAGCGCAGTTGCAGACAGCAACTAGGCAATTTTTTTCAATTAGCTTAAATGAATACACCTGTTCACACCACGACTAAAACTATCCCCCTACGTTACACCACTCATAGTTACTTTAGATAAAAGCCACTGTTTGTGGCACGACATTTGTACGCACGAAATATGATAATTCTCCGTGTCACCCAAATGTGCCTCTACTCCGTCGCATAACGTGGACAATGCCTAAAGCAAAACATACACAGTCGTACGTTAGTAACTGTATTCCGCTACTGCACCATGACTTATAATAAGGGCGGGGTCAGACTTACAGACTTGGCGATTTAATCTGGGTCTGTTAAAAGTTTGTACCTACTGAAAAATAAATTCATACGCTGTTGATCATTTAGGTGTTCACTCAGCTTTAAGTTATGAAGAAGGTAGAAGAATGCAGATGCGAAAAGAAAAACGACTGAATGCACATAATTACAGCAGAGCAAGTAATTAAAGCTCACATGAATACTGTACTAAGAAACTTTACGTAGGGTAACTTAGAGAACTCTGGTACACATAACACAAGTTTAATCTTACTTTGGGTAAGTGTTCAACAATATGGATATATTGTGGAACCATTTCTAGTGCTATTTTTATGTTAAGTAAATATAAAAATGTTTATCCCGTTCTACTTATAACTAGTTTATTTTTTACTATAGGAGTTAAGGTTTAAGAAAAACACTAGTTTCAAAACGAAAATAGTATTAGTGACAACATGTAGGGATTATACGAACTTCACCAATTGTTAATCCACTGTTCCACTTAAAATCGCTATTTCGTACTATACAATACTGGCCTAAAACAAAATGGAGTCCAAAGCACGTTCCCGTAGATTCTGTGAATTCTGTCATATCTAAACAGCACGAAGTGCATTGCACCGACATAATATAAAACGTTGAATTTAATATGAACTCTCTTAAACAATACTCATTTCTAACAAAAATATTGTGAGCAAAACTGGCATAAAATATTATGTGTTTAATATAAATCTCCGTCTTGGGCTTATTAACTTGTTTTAAATTACATAACATAATCAGCCCATTACTGTCCCACTGCTGGGCACGGGCTTCTTCTCAGAATGAGAAGGGTTTAGGCCTTAGTCCACCACGCTGGCCTAATGCGGGCTGGCAGACTATACACTCAGGTATGAAGGTTTCCTCACATTTTTTTTTCTTCACCGTTAAACAAGTGATAATCAAATTCTGATCCGCACATGAATTGGAAAAGTCGGAGGTACGGACTGGGGTCGATCTCAGACCCCCCTGCAAGGAAGGTAAGCGTTAAACCGCTAGGTTACCATTGCCTTCTTGATGTTTCTAATAACGTGTTTTTTTTTATAAAGATGTAATAAATGTACAGAAGCACGCTATTAGGACCTTCAAAGTGAACTAGTAATTATAAATTTTCGACAAATTAATTACCCAGTCAGTCAACCCATCAACTCGAGTCATAGCAGCTGGATATAGGAACAAGTTTAAAAAAAACTCATTACGTACACTGCCGCGCGATTGAGTTAAATATATATTCGTAATCACCATAGGATTGTGATTACGAATATAAACTGGCCTGCAAAAATAAGTATCACACTTTTAAAATTGCAATATCTTTTTAAGTACACAAGATATATTTTCGAAACAAAAAGGACTCAAAAAAGAGTTTAACTTTGTTACTATAGTTTCAAAGAAAGCTGATAAAAATTGCTATATAACGTTTTTTATTTTAAATCTCTAACTTCTATAGTTTAGAAAAAATTGAAATTTTAAAAGTGTGATACTTATTTTTGCAGGCCAGTGTATATTTAACTCATTTTTGTCCAAAATGTTACTTACTGCGTTTATGAATCGCGCGGCAGGACAATATTGACACAAATCAAAATAAATACAAAGAATCAAACGTTTCTTAGATTAGGTGCAAGTCTGACACAAATTTAAAAGGGGAAGATGTCAAATTGCTGTTTAATTAACTTATGGCCTGATTTGTCGTTTAGATCAAAGCTCTTTGATGTAGGGTCATGGCTTTTCGCGGCTCAGAGGAAGTTGGCGGGAGATTGAGAAGAGATGAGATGAAGTCGAGTTGAAACGATTTTGTTGAGTGTAAGTAATTGAGTTTTTTGTAACACGTTGGTTGTTGTTTGAGTGTAAGTAATTGACCTTTAGGGACTATTAATATAAAGTAACTAGATTAGGTAGTATTATAAGAATTGTTGTAATATCGACACGTTTGTTCCTGCGCTATGGGACGTAGGTTCGATTCCCGCACGGAACAAATATTTGTATGGCCTACAGATAAGTTGTTCCGGGTCTGAGTGTTTGTGCATGTGAAGATTTGTGTCTGTAAACGCACCCACGATACAGGAGAAATATTAGTGTGGGGCAAAGTTTTTCAATAAAAAAATGTATGATATTATATTAACTGCATATGCAAGTGGAGGGGCGCGTGTTAATTACCAAACCCGCGGATCATACGATTTGCGAGGTTAAGCTGCGCTTGCTGCGGTCAGTCCGTGGATGGGTGACCGTGACTTGGAGAGCACGTTAAACAGTCGGTCCTAGATGTCATATACAAATCTATGACAGTGTTTACAGAAGTCAGAAGCCCGAAACGTCTGACAACCGGTCTAACCTTAGGATATCGGCATTGCCCGGTAACTGGGTTGCGGTGGTCTGATGGCAGTCGCTTCGTGTAAAATACTAGTATTCAGCCGCATCTGGTTAGACTGGAAGCTGACCCCAACATAGTTGGGAAAAGGCTAGGCAGAAGAAGATTATATGAAGTGCATAGTGAATGGAAGTAGAAGCTACAAAAAATTGCTTACATCATACAAGCTTTAGTATTCAATAATTATTTTATACATACACAATTATTTTTATACACATATCCTTTAGTTTTCTAAAATCCAATTTACACGTTATTTACGAGTTAACTTGCAAATTAGGTTACTTAATTATAATACCTCATTTGGACGTATATTGGCGAGTTAAGTTCTGTACTTGCTTAACTGAGATCTCTGAGGTCCGATTTTACTAACATCAGTAACTGCATCGTTGGTCTAGTGGTGGCAAGCGCAACTGTTGATCGTGAGGTCCTGGGTTCGATCCCCAGGTCGGGCAGTGTTATTGGGTTTTTCCGTGTGGAATTCCTCAGTAGTAGCCCGGAGTTTGGATTTGTGTCCGGTTGATGGCAATAGGCTAGCCCCCTATTACATGGGACTTAAATATAACGGCGAAATGATCGTGTTACTATACACCTTTGCCCAACCCTTCGGGGAAATACAGGCGTGATGTTATGTTATAACATTAAAAAAAAAAAAAAAAAAAAAATCATCATTCATCAATTCATTCGCGTCCAAGCGGTCGACGAGTCAACATCACCTGAGGATGCCCCGTGGAGGGGCGAAACACGTGTCGTATCGGTTTGTTTTGCTTGTGTGTTGCATGTTATTAATCGCACCTTCTGCATTTGCATATATTTGCGGGCGGGAGGGCGGTGCTGCATACTGCATTCAGGCTTGATCAACTGTTTTTTCGCGGAATTAACACTAAATATTTTATTGTATATTTATAGATCATGGATTTCCGCAAAGTAACGCCTGATTCCATCATATATAACATTTAAAATAACCACTTGAAGTTTCCTTTATATTAAACTGTTTTGATTAGCTTCACTTCGAATATTTGTTTGTTTGAATGTTTATTTATTTGTTTGTTTGATTCAAATCTTGCAACAGATTTTTCATCTACTACTGCTTAACCGATTCTCCTGAAACTTCGCACACCAATTCAATTCCCATGACAATACATCATTATAATAATTTCAACCTTCAATCCTCAAAGTATAATGCGGCAGGGGGGTACTACCCTGCCGGGGTTGCGGTGCATGCTTTTGCGAACCCGTGACCCCGGCCGAATGGTCAGGAGGAGGAACACCGTTGGTTTTTAGCCGGTAAGAGTCCGGCAGACCGCTTCTTCTTCCCCGGCCGAAGGACATCCATGAAGATTTTCCAACGATAAAAAAGGGGGTGTACTACAAGATAAAACTGCTTAAATTAAAAGTTTTATCAACCTTTTAAATTTAACCGCTTGAGTCGCATTTCTGCGACAAATATTTCCGTGCCCCTACCGCGCGTGTCGTATTTCTGCGACAGAGAACATTATGGTTTTTTTGTTATACGTTCGTACTATGAACTGCGTGGTACAACTAAAACGATTATTCAATAGAGATATGATTTACAACAATTACTTAAAATTGTTTCATAGCTCTAAGTATTGAAAAAGCTTAATATATTTATTGTAGGTATTATTTTATCGATTCGTAGTTAGGGGCACGGCAATTGATATGTAGCCACGCGTATAGAAGGTTAAGGGATTATTTTCAAATTAATTTACACCAGTACCTATTAAAAAAAACAAACATTATTATCTTATTACCCTCAAAAATCGTAAAAACACCGATATCCCACCAACACCTCATCCCATTCAGGTTTAAAGAATGCTGGTAGTAAACACAATATATCTCAATTTGAGAGGGGAGGTTGCGGTACCTAATTAAGTAATTCCTTCGGTTCGGCCAACCAAGCTTTTACTTAATGACAATTTAATGCTGGTAGAGAGCCTTAAAGTGTTTATCTTACTGGTTGTTTCATTTCGTTGCTTTCAATTGGGTTTTTTAGGGTTATTAGGTTGAAAATGGAAAAATTTATGCTTTAATTCGTATTTTTGGTAAAGCAGATAATTAATTGAGCGAATTAATTGAGCGATCTTCTTTAGTGACTAACCTGGTGTCCTGGTGGTGTCTGGGCCTCTGACTTGACTTCACATGCCGTCGAAAAATATCTCTCAGGCGTGCTGGTTTCCTCACGATGTTTTCCTTTACCGTTTTTAAGCAAGAGATAATTATAAAATACGCATATGAATCCGAAAAGTCAGAGGTCTTGGGTTCGAACTCGAGACCTATGATTTGGCAGTCCGACGGTCACACTACTAGGCTATGACTGATGTGATTGAGCGATTTGACATCGGCATTTATTATTCTTCCTGTGAGAGTATCGCAAAAACAGTGCGTTACTGCTATATTTGGTTCTGCTTAGGCAACTTGTAAGTTTATTTTATATCTCCGATTTTAAAACAGGAACTACCAATATTGTGATATTTATAACATGATCTAGTTTCAGAATAAACATAACATTACGCCTGTATTCCCGAAGGGTTGGGCAGAGGTGTTTAGTAACACCCTCATTTCGCCGTTATGTGTAAGTCCAATTTAACGCGGGGCGAGCCTATTGCCATCAAATGGGCACAGACCCAAACTCCGGGCTGCTACTGAGGAATTCCACACGGAAAATCCCAATAACACAATTTGGCTGACCTGGGGATTGAACCCAGGACCTCACGATCAGCAGTCGCGCTTGCCACCACTAGACCAACGGAGCAGAATAACTCTTTGAAATTGTAATTCTATCGAGAATAGATCGGATCCGTGACTCCAAATACTTATGACCTAAAATGTAAACACAGCTGATGAGTTGTTTTAGCGTATTTTTAATGAAATATTTGAACAGTTACATATTTCTTGACTTTGGAACGGTCATAGAACAGAAGTTTCGGGTACCATATTCATTATTATGGGTAAGTATTATAATACCCATTCGGATTAGTACCCCCTTTCTGCCCAACATTGAAGTTAGCATACAGTTCTTTTTACCTGATTGCAATTTCATCAACAATTAATTTTTCCGACTTCTAAGACTTTATTTCAAAGCCAAAGGAAAAAGGTACGTACAGTATCCAAAACTTTGACTCGTTAAAATTTCGAAAAAAGGGGCTATAATTTTTTCTTCTGATTATCACTAATTACTACGGGGGTGTCGGTCGTTTGCGAATTTCAGGGGAGGGGATGTTACGGTTCAATAACCTCAAATAGATCGACGTGACGCGGACGTGACGATGATATTTTTTTTTACTCTCGAAATTACGAGAATTTTATTTTTATAGTCTTGTTTTTTTTAATTTTTTGTCCCCCCATTGGGGTTGATGTCGCATTGTTAGTTGTTTGTGTGAAAGATACTAACGAGTTCTTATTCTGAAAGTGACAAAAGTTGTGAAATGTTACGAGATATGACAAAAATATTATTTCATATTTGTGGCGTAGCATAATCAGCCCATAACTGTCCCATGCTGGACATGGGCCTCTTCTCAGAATGAGAAGGGTTTAGGCCTTAATTCACCACGATGGCCTGGTACGGGTTGGTGGACTACACACACCATTGAGAACTTTATAGAGCCCTCTCCGGTGTGTAGGTTTCCTTACGATGTTTTCATTCCAAATTCTGATCCGCACATGAATTTGAAAAGTCAGAGGTGCAGGTTGGAATCGAACTTGGGCCCTGCATGGAAAGCAAGCGATCAACCGCTAAGCTATCACTGCTTTTTGCTGAGAAGCTGACTTTCTTGAAAGTAATAAATATTTTTTTCAAAAATTCTGCATTTTGTGTCAGATTTTCGTTGAAGTCATACAAAAATACATTCAAAGGAAACTACAACATCAAATAACAAGTCATACTGCGACAGAACATGATTGGCACAAACCGATTACAGACCACAACAAATGCAAAATGTTTATTCACTGTTCTTTCATCAACCAACTTGCGATTCCTTATAAAAGCCCATTTTAAAATGCAAAGCCACCGCGGAATGCTTTCACGCAATATTTTGAAAGAAAACTCCATTGAAAGCATTCACTTCAAACGTTTACTAGGAACCATAGCTGATCGGTATACATACGATAAAATATCGCGGCGTGTGCACGGCGAAAGAAATTTTTCCGTATTTTTATTTTTATTGAAGTTCAAACGGTTTGAACTACAATGTATCTTACATTGTAGTTCAAATAGTTCAGTTCAGTGTTCAGTTTGGACCATATGTGGCTTCGACTGTTGAATACTAGCGGTAACATATTTGTTGTACAAACGTGTCTTATTTATGTATGTATGTTATTTTATTTTTATAAAAAGCTATGTTATGTGCGTCACTCTCACGTGAATAAACGGTTTTTCTTTCTTCTTCTTTCTTTCTTCTTATTGTAGCAGTTTTATTGAAGAAAGAAAAGTTATTCATTCTATCGTTGTATTCTGGTCAGAATAATCTTGTTAGAATCTACATATAACAATGTAATTGAAAAAGAATAATATAATATTATTTTGAATAATTTGTATTTAATAATTTTGTATATAGGTAGTTAGTTTTGACTTTAGATTGGTATGTTTGTAGTTTAGTTTTATATTGTATATATTAGGTTAAAATGTAAATGATAATTGTGCAAATAAACTAACCATTGAAAAATTACTTCAACATTCATTTGGCAAGTTCCAACATCAAAAATCCAGACTTCCAACAACGATATCCATTATTATAGAGGAAATAGCATTTCCAAATAGCATTTCCATACAAGGTTACTTCAAATTAAATGGTGTAATTTTACAAGGTTATGATACCTAGATCATTAATAGAACACATTGAAATAAAAAAACCGGCCAAGTGCGAGTCGGACTCGCGCACCGAGGGTTCCGTACATTTTTTTTGTGATGTGTCTACAAATTTGCGGTTTTCTGATTTTTCTCTTTACGTGTGATATAAAAGATTGCTTCTTGCCAAATTTCATGATCCTAGGTCAACGGAAAGTACCATAAAGGTTTTGATTCCCTTGCGACAGTCAAAATATGCGGTATAAACGGCCGTCTCTATGATTGCGTTGACTTAAAAGTTTGATTTTTTTACAGTTCCAAGGGATTGCACACCTGAGAAAAAGGGTCTTAACAAACAGACAGACGGACAACGAACAATAGCGTGGATAGTAACAAAAAGTTTACGATTGTATTACACTTAACCTACCCATCAACTAGTTACAAAGTTTGCTCTTCGTTGTGTTACATACTGCATATGGCAGGGGCATCCTCTAATTATACCCTATAGATATACCTAGCCTATAGCTACCCAATATACTTACCTGTATAATATATTTCCATGTCTTGGACCCTCAAGGCTGCCATCAAACAAGGGCTGCTCAACTGATGAATCACTGCCAGCCCCCCTTGATATACTCTCCGTAGGGTTGCCTATATCTTGTTTGTATTGTCATTTGATACAGAGATGACTTAATGCAGTTGCTGTGACGAATATTTGCGAGTTGTGCCACCCTTGAATAGGGTGGTTGGAGACAGTGTTTATGTTTGCATAGTTAGTTAATAGTACATTATGGTATAAGTTTGCTATTTTGGTCATTACGGTCGAGGCGGTAACCAAGTGCGATAAATGAGCCGATAGTGTAATGATCAATGCACACGCATTTCATACGACGTTTTTCAACACACTTGCGAGGAAAATAATAGACTTTAACACCTATATTCTAAGACGTTTCTCCAAAACTTACTCGACTCAGAACGGCCTCGAAAACACCTTCAAAATTGTATTCTTAGTCACAATTTCGAGTGAACTTTGAGGTTCCTCGACGTGACGTGACGTGAGGTCATTACGACATAATTTAAATTATCTGCATCGCGCAAATAACGCCGCGATAAGTAATTGTAAGGATTATCGTAAGCATATTCGATAAAGTCTTCAAAATTCATTTTTATTACATACGAACTTTGACACTTCCTTCCTTAAGGTAGGTTCCGAGGTACCTTGAGTTTGACAGATGATTCCTTACCTCGACTGAGGAAAAATCTCAAGTCGAGGACGTTTATGTCAACTATAACTACCGATGGTAGTGAGTCAAGGTGGAGTCGAGTCGAGTATGTTTTGGAGGAACGTCTTAGAATATGGGTGTAAGTCTTTAATACAAAAGAATTTGTGAAAAATGGCGCGTGGATTTCTTTGTAAACATATATAATTAATCTGTGGTGCCCGTGGCCGAGTTAACTATGTGCGCGCAGGTGAAAGACCATAGGGCAAACAGCCTAATATTAAAAAAAAGAAGATTATTTTTGTGTTTATAACACAAATTAATTGTAAGCGATGGATAAGGAAAACAGCAGGGTGCAATGAATGGTAGAAAATAGGCGGGTGAAAGAAAATATGCGTGCAAAAAAAAAACTGAAAAAATATGACAGTAGGTACCAAATGTGACAACAATGCCGCGGGGTGGCGCGACGGTAGTCCATCGTCACACATTAAACAGTATAATTTTATGCGTCGCCTACATTAATTAATGTTAATTTGCTGACAAAAATAAATAATTTAATGAAATGAAATGTTTATTTATGGCATTTTAATTAACACAGTTTATTTATTCTATTTTTTTATAATAATAAAGTTTACTATTTTTTAGGCGTAAAAACGAATTGCTAAATTTATAAAAATGTACCTACCCAATGTGAAATTCGTAGACATAATTCTACGGTCCCTACGTATACCTACTATCGAAACTACAAAATCTCAGTTTTTATTTTATCTGCTTAAAATGTGTGTAATTATGTTATCATAAAGGTTAGAAAATAATATTTTTTTATGGGACCAAGTAGCAACTATTCCGCATCAAACTAAAGAAGCTTAACTCACAAATGAGTTTTCTAACAGCAAACCTTAGAGCGATAGAGAGATTTGATGTTGAGGAGAACAATAACTTATGTGTACAAGTTCGATAAAATTACAAATTAAATACATAATAAATATACACATCTACATAAACTAAACAAATAACTACTCTCTATAATACTATAATTATATAATATAATACCTATCTGTAGGACATACAAATATTTGTTCCGTGCGGGAATCGAACCCACGACCCGTAGCGCAAAAGCCAATCGCTCAGCCATTGCACCAAACATGCCGTCAATTCATCGTGTGTCATTCAGCGTCTCACGAAAATGATTGCATCTAGTCGAGTTGATCGATTGTCATATCCTAAGTTTGATGCTAATGGCGTTAACGATGTTTTAATTACAGTACCTACTACGATATACAAAATGACAACTGTCCACTAACTCATCCTACTTAACAAATACTATAAATATTGTACAATCGTTTATCACTTCTTATCGAACAAAAAATCACGCCACTGAGGGTGAAGCCAGACGAGCGTAATTTTTTGAGTTGCTCACAAAACAATCACGTAATTTCGACTCATCGCGTAATTTCGGTCGCGTAACTTCAACACAATACAATACCACAAAATAGATAGGTACAGAAGTCAATCTACATACAAGTTCGCTCGAGCAACGCACATATAGACACTGCTCACGGACACGATATCTCGGACCGTTTGGGACCAGAGTGCGAGTGAGTGCGAGCGCGAGTGCCATGCGCTTGAGAGAGATAGATATATAGATAGAGCGACCGCCGTGTGTAGGTATGAAAAGTGAAGTACATACATGTGATTTACTTATGTACCTATCTGTTTTGTGACAACACGACAACTCATTTTGCGTCGCCGTGTGAACGAAACGGGAGTTTTGTATGAAACCAAATGTAGCAGAAATTACGCGACCTAAATTACGCGACTCACAACTCAAAAAATTACGCTCGTCTGGCTTCACCCTAATAACGATAACACGGTATTATACTAAAAAGCACATATTTCATGCAAAAGTGGCGGTTTGTAAGCCGGTGTTAGTGTTTAATTCACTTAGCCAGACACGCCGCGGGCAGACGGATTGCAATAAAATGGCAACGGGGATTTACCTCGGGAGAATGATGGAATTGAAAATGATATTGTGCACAGAATATTTTATACAATCTATTTAATGTTCGCTTGTTTTAAACAGTTGAATATTGATGGGGGATTGATTAGATGATGTTGGTATCTTTTTGGTGGTTGGAAGTGCTGTTGGTGGTTTTGTTGGTATTTTTTTATTTTTCAATTTTTTTACGCTATCGATTTTATAAACATAGTTTCCAAATGTTGTCATAACATCTAATTACTTACATAACATAACATCACGCCTGTATTCCCCGAAGGGTTGGGCAGAGGTGTATAGTAACACCCTCATTTCGCCGTTATGTTTTAAGGCCCATGTAATAGGGGGCGAGCCTATTGCCATCAACCGGGCACAAATTCAAACTCCGGGCTGCTACTAAGGAATTCCATACGGAAAAACACAATAACACTTTGCCGGACCTGGGAATCGAACCCAGGACCTCACGATCAGCAGTCGCGCAAGCCATCACTAGACCAACGAGGCACTTGCAGTAGATTGATTAGAAGATGTTAATATGTTTTTGGGGTCAGCAGTGCTGAAGGTGGTTTAATTGGTAGCAAGGCGTGAAAATGGATGATATTAAATATTTTTTTTGGCTATCAGTTTAGCAATTATATTTACTAAATTTTGTTATAAAATCAAATTAACTGTTGCTAAAAGATGCAAGCGCTCATTTTTATTTAGGTATGTATTTTTCTAAGTTTCTGGAATTCAGACAATAATGATATTGAAGTAAATCTCTATAATATTTATAGATAGACATGTATCTTTATTAAACTTGCAATTTTTTTTTTATAAAACATTGCCTTACTCTAGGATTTCTCCTGCATTGTGGGTGCGTTTACAGACACAAATCTTCACACGCACAAACATCCAGACCCGGAACAACTATCAGTAGGCCAAACAAATATTTGTTTCGTGCGGGAATCGAACCCACGACCCGAAGCGCAGAAGCTGATCGCTCAGCCACTGCACCAAACGTGTCGTCTAATTGTGTGGCTTCTGCACTGAACTGATATGGAAAAGACTTGGAAATCAGTGTATCAAAAAAAAAAAAAAACGCTATAAAAACTGAGAATTCTACCTCAAAAGTTCACATTTAAACCATAAGAAACCGTCGTTAACCATAAATATAGTATATAAAAATCTTCTAGAAAACTTAAACAAAAGGCAAGGAAACCTGTACTTATATTATTAAGAGCACTCCAAAGTACATATTCTGTTAAAGTATATGGCGAAGTGGCTATCTAAAACCGCAGAGGGAGAGCTGTTGTGGACCAACGATAATGATATTTACTTAGACTATACTCCCTTATTACGAAACAGGATATATCAATTACACAACCCAGAGAAAATTGGACTTTAAGCTATAAGTCATAAGGTTGCAGTTTAAAAGGTTTGTAATGAAGACAGTCTAGGTCATTCTTGCATCACTTGGCACTCTAAAGATTTCTTGAAGAAGGAACTCTACAATTTATTTGTTTGAAATTCATTCTGACGGCTGAAGTTTGTTTAGAGAAGTAAATAAAAGTTTAATACTTTAGATTGGCGTTGAAATGTAAGATTCGCTGGAGCTTTTAGCACGAAAATTTCGTCTCTTAATAAAGCGTTCGTGAGGATTTTGTTTCGGTTTTAATTTTTATTAGTTTTGATTAAGAATTTGTATTGTTTTTGACAACTGTGAAGCTTTATTTGTTCGAAGTCTTACAAGTTCTTTAATGAAATGAAAATATTTATTTCAGACCTAGCCCACAAAAATTGATACAAGTCCATATTATGTTAGAAGGTAGATACTTATAGCTATGTTAGTAAAATTTAAAATTATTATTATATTGGATATGCATGAGCGACCAATGCCTCAGGATATGGCTGTCCACTCTGTCTGACACCACGCTTAGAAGCGTGTTGGTGCTACCCTTTACCAGAGACCACAGGGAGGCCGTTTCATTCGTGAAGCACAGCCTGGAAGCCATCCGTGCTGTGGTTGGCGAACCTGCCGGAGGCACTGCACCGCCATGGGTGCCCCAACAAACCCCTGAAAGCGTTGTTATACTGGACGCGGTATTTTTTTTTTCCTATTCGACTGCTTGTAGATGGTCTTGCGGTCCTTTTTTACGTAACCGGGCAGTTATTGGTGAGACCTGAAGGGTCTCCAACCAATATCTAACTAACTAAGTTTAAAACTAACTAACTACTGTAACATCATGACTATTTAGCAGCAACACCTCTAAGGGGGGGGGGGGGGACTCAAACGCTGACTTAGGGTGTTGAATGCGAGAGGACTGGGAGCGATACGACAGCTTGATGAGGGCTGTATTAACGGTGTAACTGCGGAGTCAGAAGGGACGACTGGCTCCGCGGCTGCGGCGGGTGAGCACGGTGGATCGGGGGCGGCGGCGGTGGGACGTCGCGAGGGGCCTCGTCGGCGAGGATGATACGCCGGTCGGCGGCGGCGGTGTATTTGTATTGTGCTGGTCGATTTATTCGCCTCCTGGAGGAGGGTGATTTCGTCATCGGGCTCTAGTAGCGCATGCCTGGGATGGCGTACTAAACTAATTTGCGAGGGTTTATAATCGGACGCGACTGGACGCGCAGAGCACTGCAGGCTTTTCTAGTGTAATTGCTTCACAGGTTTCACGTGTATAACGTTTGGCAATACGCTTTAATATGCTTGTAGTACTTTTTAGTTAAGCATAGTACTGTTCTCAAACGAAATTCGATCATATATTAGAACTAGCTGTCTTCACGGCTCCGCCCGTGGCCTATGTTACTCAGCGATAATGTAGCTTTCTAACGGCAAAAGAATTTTTGAAATCGGTCCAGTAGTTTTTAAGTTTATTCGTTACATACAAAATTACAAATCATTTCTCTTTATAATATTAGTAAAGATAAAATTATTATGCGAACGCCATCCTAGTTTGATCTGTCTAACCTTTTCCCAGCTATCTTGAGATACCAGTGAATACCAGTATTTTACACGGAGCAACTACCATCAGACCTCCGCAACCCAGTTACTGGGCAATGCTTATATCCTAAGGTTAAACCGGTTGTCAGACTTTTGGGCTTCTGACTACCTGTAACAACTGTCATAGGTATTTGTATGACACCCGCGACCGACGGTTTAACATTCTATCTGAGGCACGGAGGGGTCCTGATGTGTAACGAATGGGCACCTATCTATGGGTTGACCGCGGCAAACGCAGCTTAACCTTGCCAATCATATGATCCGCGTGGTTATTAATTAGCCAAGATCCCCTCGCCAACGCCACCCTCGTATAACGCAAAAATAAGGTAAATTTAAAGAAAAACATAAAGATCAAAAAAAAAAAAGAAAGAAGAAGATGAAGAAGAGAAGAGAAGAGAAGGTTTTGCTTATTAGGAAAAGGCACGATGCATTGCTATAATGGTGCTCCCACACTGAGTTATCTATACTAATATTATAAAAAAACTTAAAAACTTCAGGACCGATTTAAAAAAATATTTTGCCATTAGAAAGCTACATTATCACTGAGTAACATAGGCTATATTTATGACTGGAATAAAATTCTTACGCGGGCGGAGCCGTAAGGACACAGATAGTAATATATAATTTAACATTTGCTATACAACGTGGGTCCGAGGTACGCGTAAGATTTTAACCATCGATTCCGATGCCTAACCCGAGAAGAAAAAGTAGTAATATAGTTTGCCAAATAAAGCTTAATTTTCGAGATATTTATTATTTATGGAAATTCACAAGCCGAAAAATCTCTAGGGTAAGGAACCCCCCCAGGGAGGATGGCGCGCCGTGTTCCGCGCGCGCCTCTCGGGATGTGGGGCAGGGGAGCAACTGCCCCACCACAGGAGAGGTCCACCAGAAGAAGCTGGTGGACCGAGACCTGCCGGGGTCGCGGTGCATGCAACAGCGAGTCCCGTTACCCCGGTCTTAGGTCAGAAGGAGGGACACCGTGGGGTTTTAGCCGGTAAAAGTCCGGCACACCCCCCGTCTTCCCCAGACGGGGGACAGTCCATGAGGATTTACCCACGTAAAAAAAAAAAAAAAGGGTAACGAACCCTATGGACGCGACGTTGCGACTTAAACGCGGAAGCGGAAACTACAAGCTTACCGGCCAGTTAATTCCTTGAAGTGAGTTCTCTTATCCACTCACATGATCATTTAAACGTTGCCAGCTCAGCGTAATGTATTGTTTACAAGGAAGTAGGTACTAAAGTTAATTGATTTATTTTATTCCGAAAAAATAAATGTTAAATTGACTGAATTGGACTTATGTTGATATGGGACCTGTTATGCAATAATGTGTCAACCCACAAAAATATGAATTTTGTGTTAAAGTCGTCTAGTTCTTGTGGTAGGTCTACTCGACGCTTGGAAAAAAATCCCAGAACTGTAGTACATTTTATAGAGCTCCGTCTACCAAAAAAATCTTAATGCAGTTTGCCTTTTTTCAAGCGTTGAGTACACCTACAACAATAACTAGATGGCGTTAACATAGAAGTTATATTTTTGTGGGTTGACACATTATTGCATTATATTATCTTAATATTGTAACACAGCTCATATAACGTTACACCATTGACTCATAATACCATTAGAACGGCGTGGTTAAAATATTTCGGGTATCTCGGGCCTACTATGTAATATAACAAAAAACTTCAAAATAATTAAAAAAATAACATAACAAACATCACGCCTTGTATTCCCCAAAGAGTTTCACAGAGGTGTTTTTAGTGCACTCTCGTTTCCCCATGTAATAGGGGGCGAGCCTATTAACATTAACCGGTCACAAATCCAGGCTGCTACTGAAAAATTCCTAATGGAAAAACCCAATAACGCTTCGAACGATCGATCTCACGACCCCGTGCTCAGCAGTCGCGCTTACGACTACTAGACCAACAAGGCAGTCAAAAAATATCGGAATGTTATAATGTTCTCTTACGTTATACATTTTATAACCTCAGTGTAAATTAGCAGTGATAGCCTAGTGGTGTGACCAAGTCATAGGTCTCGAGTTCGAACCGAAGGTACGCACCTCTAACTTTTCGGATTCATGTGCGTATTGTATAATTATCACATGCTTAAAAACGGTGAAGGAAAACATCGTGAGGAAACCGGCATGCCTGAGAGATATTTCTCGAAGGCATGTGAAACCAAGTCAGAGGCCCATGGGCGACATAAACTCTGACACCAGGTTAGTCACTCTAACCACACGAAAAGAAAAAGACCTCAGTGTGGGAGCAGCATAAGACATAAATCTCCGCTAATTTTCTGAACATAAAACCCATCACACTTTTATACTTTTAAAGTCTACTAACTAGTACAGCATTACCCAAAAGACAATAACTTCTTACCCACAATATACTTTCCCCATTTCTATTCGCCCACCTTCCTCGATTATTTATTTAAAAAGCCAACAGTGGCCGGTACGCCACATCAACCGGCTATTATCCCGTCAGCTACCGGAACTGACGTTTGTGACGACGGCTAACGACTTCCGGTCGACACAAATGACGCGTACAACTGGTAGTTAAGGGCTCTATGGAAATTAAACGTAAGAATAACGGTTGGTAGTTGGTAGCAATGTTTTTCTAGTAGTGTTTTTTGTTTGATGTGCTATTTTACTGTCAATCAGGTGTTATTTATGTAGATAGTTGTTAGGTTAACATACATGGTTGCGGTGCATACTTTTGTGAATCCCGCGACCCCAGCCGAACGGTCAGAAGGAGGAACATCGTTGGTTTTTTAGCCGGTAAGTGTCCGGCAGACCCTCTCGTATATCTCTATAAAAAAAGGTTAACAGACATAAGTTAATATTAAGGCCATCAGTCAAATTAAATTGAATTAATTAAACTTTCCACGAGCCCCTCTGAAGTATCATATTTATTCATTCGCATACTAAACAGTGTGAAAGTTTCAAATCTTAATTATTCATTCCCGTCATTTTGTTACAACGATTTTAATGCGTTTATTGAAATTTATTGCTAAATTATGATCACAATGTTCGCGTTAACTTTGTGATGGTAAGTTATCAACTTTATGGATGTAATAAATAACGTTCGTATATCTATTTCTGTACTTGGAGCTCGTGGCTAATGAACAACCGCGCCGATCATACCATTTGCGAGGTTAAGCTGCGCTTGCCGTGGTCAGTTCGTGGATAGACCATTCGTTACACATCGAGACCCCTCTGTGCCTCGGAGAGCACGTTAAACAGTCGGTCCCGGGTGTAATAAGAATACCTATGAAAGTCGTTACGGGAAGTCAAAAGCCCGAAAGTCTGACAACCGGTCTAACCTTAGGATATCGGCATTGCCTAGTAACTGGGTTGCAGTGGTCAGATGGCAGTCGTATTTAGTAATATTCAGCCGCATCTAGTTAAACTGGAAACTGACTCCAACATAGTTGGAAAAAGGCTAGCCAGAACAACAAATAACGTTGGTATATCTGTAGGTATCTTTTTCTATACATATTGCCCGTTTATGATTTCCCAAGCAATATTACACAGTAGACAGTTCCCTGGCCTAACAGGGAAATTACTGACTCACTCCTGTGATGGGTGGTGGCTGACTGGCGGGGGTCCGGAGCTATAAAAGGTCGGGCGCACTGCAGATCGGCCTCTCCCAGCCCGACCCTTGTTATTTGTCATAGCGACGCACTAAGCCGAGGTTCGAACCCCGCAGGGGGTGCCCTTAGTGTCCGGTCGTTATTCACCTTAGTTTGTAAGCCCTGGCTGGAGGCCTTAATTTTTGGCCACCACAGGAATAGTCCGGTTAAGCATAAATAAAGCTCTCTGAGGTTTGATTGCGAGTGGTCCTACATAAAAAAAAAAAAAAAAACAGCTCGGCCTCTGTCGCGCCGCTGCAGTTACCCAGATAGGTGCCACACCTGCTGAAAAAGACCTGGACTCCTCGCATTGTACGAACTGTTGTTCTCTTTGTACTCTTTGTAAATTCATAATTAAATATATATAGTGTACGGTTACAAGTGTTATTCTTTATCCTCCCGTAAGTACACGCCTGCTAAATTTTAAGTGCAAATCTTAGGTAATTCTGTTTTGATTAATTTTTTATCCGTAACTCATTTTCTACTGAAGAAGGTAGGTGTTACAGTACAATATCTTTGTGCTGTATCTACAATCTACATCGCAATCTTATGATCTTTATCGCACGTTCAATATCTATTAAATGTTTCTACTATCCGTGATCAACACGTAATCGTTAGTATATAAGATGCACCTTTGGATAATTATAACCAGACTATACTACAACTTTGTCTCATTTATACCTAATCATATACTGCCAAGAAGTTTGGCAAAGTAGGTAATAAGGTAGCATGTTTAAGATAAATTATTTGATTGATTGATGATAATAATATGATCATGAGGTCCTGGGTTCGTTCCCCAGGTTGGGCAAAGTATTATTGGCTTTTTCCGTGTGGAATTCCTCAGTAGCAGACCAGATTTTGGATTTGTACCCGGTTGAAGGCAATATGCTCGCCGCCTATTACTTAGGACTTAAACATAACGGCGAAATGAGGGCGTTACTATACACCTCTACCCAACCCTTCGGGGAATACAGGCGTGATGTTATGTTTAAACAGTATCTAATTGTAAATTTTTCGTAGCCTTTAGGTACATTAGAAGCACGGTTCACCAGCATATTATTTTTTGTAAAATTCCTATTATAATAAGAACAAAAAAAAAACAAAGTAGGTGAGTAAATCGTTAAAAAGTCTAAGCACATCCCACTTCTTACAAATCACTTTTTCATTGCTTTCAAACTCCTATATCATAAAGGCTGGCCCACATGACGCAGTTTCTTAAACATTTTTCTTTTAACGTATGCTAATGCCCGGATAAGCGGCGGTTCCTTGCAACTTTGTTGTTATCAAACTATCTTGTTTGTTACATCCCTTAGGATTTGTTTTGCTAATATGAAAAATATTGGAAGGTTCGTAGTAAAGATGATGTATTGGAGTGGAGAATAGATTTTGGTGGGTGATGTTTATTTAATTTTTAATTTTTTTTCCGACTTACGTCTATCATTACAGGGTAACATATTGCGATAGTGTACATGTATAAATTTATCTTAACTTAGTGTTTGGCCAGACTGGCAGCGCGGTGCGGGGAGCGGCGCGGGTGCGGGACTGCGCGCGATTTACCTGTCCGCAGTAGAGCGTGGCTTCGTTCTGAGCGTTGTCGTGTCCAGTGTTTGTCAAAATATCATATGGATGAAGAAGACTTATTTTTACTGGAAAATTCTTACTAAAAAACGATGTTTCGACATCCACAGTGCAGATCGTGCTTGAATAGCACCTATTAATTCTTCAACATTTAATTTTGAAGACGCCATCACAACAACGCGCGTGGTCAGCTCGAACTAGTTTGAGGTACCCCGCTCCCGCGCGGGTTGTCACTTGCCGCCCGCGCTCTCACTGCGGCCACTTGTATGAACGACCTATGGCGTGAACTACCCGCGCGCTCCCCGCGCCATGTAGCCCGCGCCGCTTCCCGCGCCCGCGTGCCCACTATGGACACTCAAATGAAGTTCTTCTGTTTGAACTTTGAACTCGCCGCACCGCGCCCGCCCCGCGCCCGCGTTTATAGTCTGGCCAAAGGCTTATTATTAAAATTTAACTATGTAACTTATTACAAACAATGCATTCTTTGTGAACTCGCTCAGAGAACAACAGAATAGATCCGTGTCACTAGCTATAAGGTTGAGAGTGTGGAGTGCACGCGTCAGTGGCACCTCACTTAAAAGATTGGTCCGAGCGTGCGGCTTCGCCAGCAGCCGTGGCTGCCGTCGTCGCCACACGTACCTACCTGTCGGTTACACATAAACCTATGTGCCCTAACATCTCCGCATTATTTAGCTTCCCTCTAAGTACTTTGAATATGTACGCGTATGCGTATGTTATTCTTCTTCTTAGCGTGTCGATGACAATCTAAATTGAGTCGGCCCAGAACTTTACTACGAGTTTAGCGTTATCAGTAGCGTCCATTAGTTCCTGTAACGTGCAGGTGTTAGGGCACGCAGGGCATGATGTCAGGTGTACCATCGTTTGTGGAACAGCACCACATTTACACTCCAAGTTGGAATCTTCTATGAATCTCCACCTGAGCAGGTTGGTTATTTTCTTCGGTAAAACGTCTGCCTCGTTCTGATCATCGATTTGTCGTTGCTGATCACAAGTCCCGCTAGAGGAAGAAGGCGTTGAGGTTGCAACCGCTTCAGCGCCCAGCCCAGATAGTAAAGCCGCATCCCGTCCCGCCACAATACTGGCCCTTCGGTGTCGTGGGCGCGTGGGCGGACTCGACGCGCCATCAATCGACCCTGGGGAGGACAACAGCGGTAGCACGTCTTGGTTGGGATCGCTGTATACCGTAAGGGTGTTGGAAACACCATTGTTTCCTCGGAACGTGTCAAAAGATTAGCACATGATCCCGGAGCCCCTCTTCTTCATGTTCAGGTCGACCACAGGGTGGTTTTAGTCGGTACCAGTCTGACATACCCCTCCGCCATCTCCAGACGGTAAATAAGACAACACCACTCAAAAAAAATATGTCTCTATAAGACGGTCGATGGGTCACCCGCGCGACGGACGGCGCAACGAGTATTTCCAAGGAGCGTTGATGTCAGACAGGCGGCAGGTCATAAAACA
This sequence comes from Amphipyra berbera, assembly GCA_910594945.2. Classification (NCBI taxonomy): domain Eukaryota; kingdom Metazoa; phylum Arthropoda; class Insecta; order Lepidoptera; family Noctuidae; genus Amphipyra; species Amphipyra berbera. The sequence continues at coordinate 5,685,502 of OU343122.1, read as the reverse complement.
ATAAGCCAAAACCTCTAACAACATACATTTATGAAATACAAGTTGTGCCGACCCCACTTAGTGTGGGATAAGGGCAGGAAGAAGAAGAATCGGTCGTGATGAATCGCCAAATCACCATATTTGGCAATTACAGTATGCTGTTATTAACGCACAGGACAATGTTGTGGTGCTCGTGGCAGATTACCAATCGAGCGGATCATACAATTTGCGAGGTGTGCTTGCCGCGGTCAGTCCGTGGATGGGTGACCGTGCCTCGAAGAACACGTAAAACAGTCTATCTTAGGTGTCATACGAATACCTATGACAGAAGTTACGGGAAGTCAGAAGCCCGAAAGTCTGACAACTGGTCTAACCTTAGGATATCGGCATTGCCCAGTAACTGGGTTGCGGAGGTCTGACGGCAGTCAATCCGTGTAAACTACTGGTACTCAGCCGCATCTGGTTAGACTAGAAGCTGACTTCAACATAGTTGGGAATTAGGCTAGGCAGAACATGAATAATGCTGTAAGTGTGACGACATCCTTAGTAAAGAAACCTATTGTCTGTAGACACAGAGTTAAAATTGAATTACTAAGTACGAACTAATTACGTTCAGTACCTCCCACGTACGTATAACACAATAGAAAACTATCTCCTCTAACGTACAGGCGAGCATTCCCGCTCAACGTTTTACGTCCATTCGAGCATGTAGGTATTTTAAGATACGTACTTTTTGCTCGATTTTCATTCATTCATGGCTTGAGATACTCCTAGTATTGAGTACTCGTGCGTGATGGAGCATGGACGATAAAATCGGGCAAGAAACAAAAGATGAACTAAACAGCAAAAAGAACGAGACGGAACTTAGGTACGTGTGTAAGTACATTGTATTGTCAGGTGAATAGGAAATACTGTGATTAAGGGTCGATTGTTTCAAACGATCAGTAAAAGTATGTTACGTTAGTCAAATATTAACTATTACGTAGGGTGTTTAACGTCCGTCAAACGCAGAGCGTTGTATGTCTTGACTGTCAAGTACGACAAAGCGTGAAACAACGCTTATTTTTATTTAACCATCGTTAACGCCATTTTTAACTGTTACCCGTTAGTAATGTAGTCATGAAACAACCGGCCCTAAGTAATACAGCGAAAGGCTAGTTTATAGGATAGGTAAGGTTCTACATAAAGAACTTAACAATTGTACTGGAAGATGAAACAGATTGTACGTTTAGTAATCAGCACAAAGCTCTGTCACAAACAGTAATTAAAAACTACATGTTTAATAGGAAACGCGGGCTGCAAAATATTAATAATTTGAGTATGTTTTTGCGATCTATTTCTGTCCCACCCCTCCCGCAAACCTTCCCAATTGAGCGCGAAAGACACCTGCATCTCCGACTCATTTCGCTTGTGCTAAATCGTACTTTCATATTTCCCTGTTTCCTTCTTCAAATCTAGACCGATTATAATATTTTTTTCTGTAATAATTTAAGAAAGACTTTGGTTATGTCTGTATATTTTTCTTTTATTTTTTATATTCGCCAAATTTGTTTGCCAGATGTTTGAAAACGATGGTAAAACCGGTCGATTTTTGTAAAATTTAAACGTTTCTGGTTCTTTTAATAATTTATTCATTGACAGAAACAAAACATAGGGACATAGTGGTGGTAGATAATTATCATATGCTAAAAAATATTTGCTCTAGTGACGTTATCCAAGGAGGAAACTGAGGAATACGTTTGTATGGACTAAATGCCGACCGCATTTCCTCTAAAAGCCGCGTACGCTACCATACAAGTTGTTCGAGTAGGTATATAAAAATGAAGTACCTACTTTAAATAATTTACCTCTATTTCCAACATATTACCTGTACCGTAGCAAATACCAGGTGTTTATCATTAAAATATTTCAGTTGCAACGCTCAAACGACTTCAGTGCGCATGAGCGGATCCCGTCCGACACGGCGAAGATTTTATACCGACGAGTATTCTACGTAATAAAATTGTTTACTAATGATGTGGACTTGGCTTAAAATTTAACAATAAAAATATAGATGCTGTGGGGCATTATGTTTTAAACGCTGACGGTGATGATATACAACGTGTAACAGAAGTCTGAAATAATACTTTAAGGGCCCATTTTACTCATCATTATGAACAACTTTTACTTGGGACTAAACCCCGAAATCGCAAAAAAAACTGCTGCTCAATACATTTATGTTCGCATAACTCGACAAAATGTTGGCAACAGCTGATTTTATTTTCGTGATTTCGTGGTTAGTCCCTAGTAAAAGTTGGTCATAATAATGAGTACAATGAGCCCTTAAAGTATTATTTCGGACTACTGGTACACGTTGTATAGGTATGATGAACCAGTGATAGCGTAGCGGTTGAACGCTTACGTTTCATGCTGGAGGGTCTGAGCTAGATGTCGGCCTTCTGCCTTACTAATTCATGTACGAATCAAAAATTGGCGATCACTTGCGTGAACGGTGAAGGACAACATCGTGAAGAAACCTGCACAACTGAGAGAGTGTGTGTAGTCTGCCAACCAGTACCAGGTTAGGTATATAGCGAGTAGATACCTCAACTCACACACTGACTTTAAAATGTTTGGGAAAACGTATACTTTTGCAATGTTTGTAAATATGTGAGCACCATGTATCTATCACATAATTAATTTGTCATTGTTTCATTTTTATTTACCTATTGTGGTATAGTAATTTTATTCTAGGTGCATCGTTTTCACATATAATTGTATAATTAATGTACCAATACAAAATATTGTAAGACACGTTTGGTGCAGTGGCTAAGCGATTGGCTTTTGCGCTGCGGGTCGTGAGTTCGATTCCCGCACGGAACAAATATTTGTATGGCCTACAGATAGTTGTTCCAGGTCTGGATGTTTGTGCAAGTAAAGATTTGTGTCTGTAAACGCACCCACGATACAGGAGAAATCGTAGTGTGAGGCAAAGTTTAAAAAAAGAAAAGAAATCTTCTCCATAAGAAACTACCTTTTGGAAGGGGCGACTAGAATTAATTCTATTTTTTTTTTCTAAATTTTAACGTTCACAAGTAAAGAAAGAAATTTATTTGGCACGAAAGCAGTCAGACACACAGACAAAAAAATCATAGGAGACAAAACAAAATAAAAAAAATAAAGTAGCTGTGTGTCTAGCGGCTGCAAGTGCCTTTTATGTGCCTAATTGAAATTAATACTTTGACTTTGACTTATTGAACTAAGGCCTAAACCTTTCTCATTCTGAAAAGAAGGCCACGCCCGTCACTGGGATAATGGGGTTAATATGTTAGGGTGATAATATATGTTTGTTATAAGCTCAAGATATCTGGTAGAATTAGGCAGGAATATAATTGTTTATCGACAGTTTGCCATAACCTCGTTGGTCTAGTGGTGGCAAGCGCGACTGCTGATCTTGAGGTCCTGGGTTCAATCCTCAGGTCAGGCAAAGTTTTATTGCGTTTTTCCGTGTGGAATCATTCAATAGCAGCCCGGAGTTTGGATTTGTGCCACGTTGAGCTGGCCCCCCATTACATGGGACTTAAACATAACGGCGAAATGAGGGTGTTACTACACACCTCTGCACAACCCTTCGGGGAATAGAGGCGCGATGTTGTGTTAATTAAATATTGAAAAATGTAACAAGTTCATAGTTTATGCATCGTCTGTGCCGCAACAAACACAATTTTATTATGCGGTCTCTCTTTTTAACGCAATATTGAGTATTTCAAGTTGGTTCCTTTTGAAAATTTTTCGAGTGTGAAATTCGCTTTCATTCCATTTACTTTCGACTTAATGAAATTTTAGATACAGATCGTTCGAGGGGACCGATACAACGGCTGATATTAAAAAATATTAATAATGTTAATTTATGCAATTAATTTTTAAGTTTTTATTCCGATTGAATTTTGGAAAATAGGTTTTATGCGTATTCAATAAGAAAAAGACGTCGTATTTTTTTATCGATAATGCGAATATTTAGATACTTATAAATTCTATAAATCAATAAATACTCCAATAACATTTTCTTATATTATTATGAAGCATACTAAATGACTTAGGTATTTTATGTACCATTCATATTATAGGAATGAGAACAAAGGCACTTTAATGTATATTTTCAGTCATACAATTATCATAACATGTATGTTACTGCCTTTTTGGTCTAGTAGTCGCAAGCGTGACTGCTGAGCATAGGGTCCTGGGTTCGATCCCTAGGTCGGGCAAAGTGATATTGGGTTTCTTCATTAGGAATTTCTCAGTAGCAGCCCGGTGTCTGGATTTGTGCCCGGTTAATGGCAATAGGCTCGCCCCTTATTACATGGGACTTAAATATAACTGGCGAAACGAGGGTGTTACTAAAACACCTCTGCCTAACCCTTCGGGGAATACAAGGCGTCATGTTATGTTTATTATACATATACAAGGTTAGTCGGAAAGGGGGTACTAAGCCGAAAGGGTGTTAAAGTACCCATAATAAGGGATAATTTTCGTTCTACAACTTTCCTCAAAACTCGATAGTTTAAGAGAAATAGCTTTTCAAAGATTTTGTAAAAAATATGCTAAAATCGATCTGTCCATAGCTATGATCAGCTGTGTTTACAATTTAGGTCATATTTGGGGTCACGGATTAGAAACAAAATTTTCTGAATTCATAACTAAAGCAGGAATGATTTCTTTTTGAAAAAACTTAAATAAATATCTTTTTGCATGCAAATAAAAATTATCGAATTATGAATTTTTAACACTTGCTTTAATATAGTCATCAGTGATACTTTAAGTGGGCCGCGGCTTAGTACCCCCTTTCCGACTAGCCTTGTATATTATACATATTTATGTTTATTATACCCAGCTCTATAAACACAAGATATATAATATTATAAACATCTTCTAATGTCCCAGTTTCTCAATGGAAAATATCATGTACATCTTCTATTATTTTTCTATACCTATCAAGTATCGCCACGCCATCGCCTAGAGCTAGATTCATTTATTAAAGTCAGGGGTGACCAACCCGTTTGCAACGCCCCTACGCAGTAATCTTGACAATGTCCCGGGGCGATCGATTTCCTTTGTAGATTGAAATGGTAAACAAAGATATTGGCAATTTTTATCATTTCTTCTATTATGAGAACTTCCTTTCCTTTTATGTTGCGGATATTAACGGATTTTCTGTATATTTCGGGTTAGTCTATAAGTATTCTTATTCTTTATTATTTATAAAATAATAATATATAATACAGTTCCGTTGGTAAATTATTCATGTACAAAGGCGAGCTTAACTCACAAATGAGTTTTCTAAGAGCAAACCTTAGAGCGATAGAGAGATTTGATGTTGAGGAGAAAAGTATTTAAAAAAACCATACGTACGAATTCAGTTTTCTTGTATCAAATTAATGTCTTTGATAATTTACAGGAGCAAGATTAATAATGGTGTCTTCAGTTCTACAAACTATTTCAAAACAACAATGATCGAGAACTAGGGACGATTTTACAATTGTGGAATAACTTTCATCTGAGTTATAAATATGGCAGTTTGGCATAATTATTTCCTATACAAAAGCTGTCAAAACGTCGAACTTATTCCTCACATAAAGTTACTTGACGATGGAAATATCGGCCCATAATAAAATCCTTTTGTCGTGTTCATAAGTCTGTTCACTTTTTTTATTTATTTATTTATAGTACACCAGATAATAAATTGTTGTATTTAAACCATACAATTGGCGGCCTTATCGCGATCTGCGATTTCTTTCAGACGACCCTAGGTGTCTGTTTGTGAAAAATAAATATTTCTATCTTTCTTTATATTTATTTTAACTTTATCCTACAAACAGAAAATCTAATCCTCTCAACCGGCTTTAATCAGATGAATCTCCGAATTTAAAACCGTTTAATTTTCAAAATCTCTTACCCCCAAATCCATGTAAGGAAAACAATATGTTTCAAATTACGATGTACTGCATCCAATTATGTTTCCAACAAATAAGGAGCTGGAATGAGAGGCAATCCCGGGACTAAACAGCGGAACCAATTTTGAGCTCATCCGTGTTTGTCAAAGTGCTTCCTCCGTGGCTACCAAGGATTTACGATGTGAATAAGTTTCTGTTAAAAGAATTTGTACATGTTTTTGGTAAAGCTGGTGTAGTGGAAGGTTTTGGTGGTGATGTAGATCGATTTTATGTAGTTCTGGGCTCCGGTGGTGTTATGTGCACTTATATTGAAATTGGAGAGAATTTGTTTCTGTTCAAATTGGTTTCATACCATGAATCGACCTCGGATTACCATTTAAGTCGTTGGATCCGATTAAAGTATAATTTCTGGAAGAAATTTTGTGGTAAACTTAATACACAAACATCAACATCACGCCTTTATTAGATACCTACTAGCTGTGTCCTCACAGGTCCACCCGTAGCCTATGTTACTCAGTGATGAAGTAGCTTTCTAACGGCAAAAGAATTTTTGAAATCGGTCCAGTAGTTTTTAAGTTTATTCGTTACATGCAAAAATATAAAAATACATATCTTTCCTCTTTATAATATTAGTATAGATATAGATAGATATAGAGGTGTATAGTAATACCCTCATTTTGCCGTTATGTTTAAGTCCCATATAATAGGGGGCGAGCCTATTGCCATCAACCGGGAACAAATCCAAACTCCGGGCTGCTAATGAGGAATTCCACACAGAAAAACCCAATAACACTTTGTCCTACCTGGGGATTGAACCCAGGACTTCACGATCCGCAGTCGCGCTTGCTACTACTAGACTAACAAGGTGGTTTGAGGTAACATTTACCAAAAAAAATCTACTGTGAGCTTGCCTCCAGAACAAATTTTTTGCAACACGTAATTTGTTTATGATCTGTCCATATTAATTACATAACAGACGTACAGTTTCTAAAATTCCCTATCTTTACTCAGACTCCACAAATATCGAATGACGAAAGCGATTAAAAATTTAATCGAGCTTCAATCGAGTACGTCTAGTAATCGCTTAGAACTAAGGTACGGGAAGCTGGCGCCCAACGCGAGGCTCTTTGAAACTAAAAACCGGAAATTGCGTCGCGTCGCGTTGTCTTCCTTCAATGCCTAGACGGTGAACGTCTTCATTAGCGGCATAAATTAAAACGCTTTGGGAAGATAAGAGCGGGAATATTTTGTGCGGTTATTGCTTCAAAAATGTCATTGTCTTGAAGAAGTTTGGGCTAGTGGTGTTCTTTGTGACTGAAATTAAAGAACAAAAAGTTGCTTACAAACTGGGTAGTTGACAATATTTTCTTTGTTCATTGTCTCGAAACTTTCGCAAAAAAACATAGGCAACAATGAAAGAAACAATGAAATATATAATACAATGCCTAAGTTATGAGTTGATTACAAATAGAAGCTCACATTGATGTCAGGCAGGCGGCCGGTCATAAAACAATAAGCCAAAACCCCGAACAACATGTATTTATGAAATAGGTACATGTTGTGCCGACCCCACCTAGTGTAGGATAAGGGCAGGAAGAAGAAGAATGCCTAAGTTATAAGCGATACAAAATTGTTAATAGACAGAGACCAGAATACTGAACGATGACGTCATTGTTCAAAAATTTCATAGAAATCTGACATTCACAGAAAATGCGCCATTCAAAGACTTGAAAAACGTGTATCTCCTCCATTTTTAAATTGATTTTATAATTTTTTTCCATGATCGTTTTCTTTCTATATTTACCTTCTTTGATATAATAAAAATTCAATTAAATTCCTCCTAATTTTTTGAAGTAGTCTGCTACCGAAATATTATAAAATTTAAATTTTATGTTGTAGCATCTTTTCTGTTCTTTTCATTCTTTTGTGTTATGTTTTACTTGATATTGTTTTGTTAACTTTCATATTTTTTTGTTGTTAATCCGAATCTTTATTTTGACTTCTTCTTTCGTTTAACATGCATAATTTATTTAGATAATGTGCCAGAGCTTGGCTTTCTGCAATTGTAATTTTATTATGCCTTGAGGTGTAACGTCTTTACTGGTGGTGTAAAATATTAAAACGCTTCTCGAAGATAAGAGGGGAAATATTTTGGCCAGTTATCATTTCAAAAATGTCATTGTGGTGTTCTTTGTGACTAAAATGTAGGAGTATCTCTTTATTTCACATTATTAAGAGAATTATTCTATTGGTATTGTTGAGTTAGTTCGAACTTAATTTGTTATTGGTTGTTTATCTTACTCTAATGTAAAGATTTTCAATTCTGTATTATACAGGGTGTAAATGAAATCATGTAATTCCTTCAAACCTCGTGATATACTGCTGACATAGATTAATCCTGCAAGGGATACAATTGGATATAATAAAAAAAATACCTGAAGTAAACATCGGTTCTTAACATGAGGCATTTTAGCGCCTCATGCTAATTGCGCAGCTATCGCTCGCCGCGCTGTCATTTAATTCGGGGCGTTAAAATGCCTCACGTTAAGAACACATGTTTACTTCTTGTAATTTGTTTTTATTTTTTCCCTTTTTTTCCCGTGCAGGGTTAAGCTACGGCTGCAGTATATCACGAGGTTTGAAGGAATTATATGATTTCATTTACACCCTGTATAAGCACTCTTTTTGTTTAATCTGTCTTCTGTCCGGGTGCTAGGGCACTCGGACGAAAAAGCGACTTCAATAAAAGTCTCAGTGCAAAACTACAATTTTCATAATTTTTACACTTAACATAAATCTTAAAAAAACTCTTTAACAGAAAAAATATACTAAAACCCCCTAACACCTCCACTTACACCAATTAACATACGCCCAGAAACAAAAGGAATAAAAACCGTCCACTGCGCTCCAGAATTTTTGCAAGCAAAGTGCAATATTCTATTCTTAAAACAAACACGAAGCGCGGAATGGAATTAAAATTTCCATCAGAATTGTTTGTGTAGGCTAGACAGTAGACGGCGAGGAAAGAATGACGTCATGGAGCGGTAGTACATCAATGTCAGTGCTGGTATAAGTTATTTTGAGGATAATTCATGTTGAGATTTTCCTTTAGAAAAGTACATGCTAAAGAAGTGTAATATTTTCTCGTCTTTGCCCTCCTGAATGTGCATGGAAATTGTAGCTGTGGGTATGCTATAATTGGTAGGCATCTCAATAAACTGTACGAGTTAGAGCATGGTCTGTTCTGACAAGCTTTTTCCCAACTGACGACACGTTTGTGCAGTGGCTGAGCGATCGGCTTCTGCGCTGCGGGTCGTGGGTTCGATTCCCGCACGGAACAAATATTTGTATGGCCTACAGATAGTTGTTCCGGGTCTGGATGTTTGTGCGTGTGAAGATTTGTGTTTGTAAACGCACCCACGACACAGGAGAAATCAAAGAGCGGGGCAAGGTTATAAAAAAAAAAACTGTTAGTGTCTAGTCTAACCAGAAGCGGCTGAATACCAGTATTTTATACGGAGCGATTGCCATCAGACCTCTGCAATCCAATTACCGGGCAATGCCGATATCCTAAGTTTAGACCGATTGTCAGACTTTCGGGCTTCTGACTACCCGTACCGACTGTCATAGGTATTCGTATGACACCCAGGACCGACGGTTTAACGTGCGTTCCGAGACACAGAGGGGTCTCGATCACCATCTGTCACCCATCCACAGACAGACCGCGGGAAACGTAGCTTAACTTTATAAATCATGATCCGCGCGGTGTACTATCGCCCATATCACTTTTCAACTATGCCTAATCCGTCGTTGCCAATATTAACTTCGATCTTAATAAGATTTTTGTATCACTGTCAAAGGGAGATCTGAGCTCCATAGAGTTATCATTAACAAATCTATTGCATACCATTCTAAGGAAAACCTTTTTATCAATCGAGGGTAATTGACTGATTTATCGAAAGGTCATAAGTTAGGCCCCAACCTACTTCCCAACACGCACTATTGGCCCAATAGATTGGACACAAATGTTTGACACAAAACAAATTGTTCATTCTTAGAAAAAAAAGAAATATTCCAAGTCTTGTTAAAGTTTTAATGAAATTAGTTTTCAAGTTAGAAAATAGCACGGTTTTATAACTTGCAATGAGAACATCCTTTAAGTTAGCGTCGTCGTCGTCAGCAAACTACTGGTCATAAGGATGAATTTTGCATTTTCTTCCCTTCGTGTTTTCGTTTGGCGAGTTTGCCGGGAGAAAAAGCGTGCTGAGCAATTTTGAGCCTATTTGACTGACAAATGTGAAGCTTTAGCTTGTATAAGCTGTCAGAGAGAGATGACGCTGTGATATATGGGCGCCGTGTAAAGACATTCGAATCTTAAAATGCGAATTTTAAATCACCATGAACACCAAATAGATGTATGACAGTCGCAGTATTGGCATTCCTAAAAGGGTCACTGCTGACTTCAACTCACTACACTATGAGATTGTTTATACCTACAGTATGTACGTAGTAGGAATGTTACGGAGGTGATTATACCAGAACCGGAGTCGGAGCCGGAGTTTTTAAATCTGATTTATCGAAGTCGGAGTCAGAGTCGGAGCCGGAGTCGGAGGCGTAGGTGGCGTAGAAGAGAGATTATGTTGATTTAAGGGCACGCCTCCTTTATTAGAATATGTTTTCTCACAAATTTTACACTTTGCAGTATTCACATTAACTTTACTAAAGTAGTTCCATATAACACTAGTTCTTGGCTTCATTGTTTAATCTTTAAATGAAATTGTCACGTCAAAAATACTGAATACACTGCTAATAATTTTTAATTCACTACTCATAACTTCAATGGTGGCTCGACAAAACGCATCTGACACACAAATGACAAAATAATCGAACGGGAAAAGCCAGCATAAGTCAAGACAAGTCAAATCTTTTACGTACGCGTTCTGGCCGCGGTCGCTCGCTGCGTTCCGATCTTCGTTATAACCTTCGATTCAAAATTATCGTAGCCGAAGCCGAAGTCAGAGATGTAAAATCAATCCCTTCGAAGTCGGAGTCGAAGCTCCGTAACATCCCTAGTACGTAGCACAACGAAGAGCAGACCTTGTAACTGGTTGATGGGTAGGTTAAGTGTAATACAATCGTAAACTTTTTGTCACTATCAACGCTATCCACTTATACTTAGTGTGAAAACGCGGGTATAGTTCAAGCTATGATATTCAAGATTTTGAGAAATTGTTGATTTCTTATCGTGCAGCTGATTTTGTAGAATGATATTAGTTATGTTAACCGACTACAAAACTGAAAGAGAAAAATGAGAAAAAAAAAAATTGGTGAATAGCAGTGATAGCTTAGCGGTTGAACGCTCGCCTTCCAATCGTCCAACGTTCGATCCCGGCCCGTACTTCTGAATTTTCGAATTCATGTGCGGATTAGAATTTGATTATCACTTGCATTAACGGTGAAGGAAAAACATCGTGAGGAAACCTGCACACTTGAGAGGGCTCCATAAAGTTCTCGATGATGCGTGTAGTCTGCCCACCCGCACCAGGCCAGCGTGGTGGACTAAGGCTTAAACCCTTCTCATTCTAAGAAGAGGCCCGTGCCCAGCAGTGGGACAGTAATAGGCTAATTATGTTATGTTTATGAATAACGTGAATAGTGTCAAAAATTGTATGATTGTGCTATACTTTACTTACCATACTTACTTACTTACTATACTTACTTACAACCAGTGACAAGGTTTACTCTTCGTTGTGTTACATACTGTATATGTACATATTTGCATAAAAACAGAGACGTGAGGGCTTCGATTCGTCTCTCTTATTAACCGACTTCCAAAAAAAGGAGGCGGTTCTCAATTCTTCTGTATGTTTTTTTTTTACTGTTTGTTACCTGAACCGATTTGTAATTTTTTTTTCGTTTGACAGAGTATTCTTTCAAAATGGTCCCATTTAAATTTAGTGAAGATCTGATGAAGAACTTCGGAGATAGACAATGGAACTCCTCAATGACGAACAGTACGCATAATGTGATTATGTTACGAGCAGCGTCTTTAGTAGGTCCAACCATGTTTTAATTAATGCCACTAAAATGAAAAAAATAAAAAATATTTTAACAAAAATAAAACCGACTTCAAAAAAACGAAAAAAAGCATTAAATAATTACCATATTATAAAAGTAACAGATTCAGAAGTCGGTGCCTTTAATTTGGTTCAGCGTGGATTAGCACCGACTTCTAAATCTGTTACTTTTATAATATGGTGATTATTTTTTGCTTTTTTCGCTTTTTTGAAGTCGGTTTTATATTAGTTACGAAGCTGCCTGGCTATTGTATGGAGTAAACCTAGCAAGTACATAGTTCGTAGGCAATCTATGCGCCATCAGCGGTTCATGGGTCAGCGAAAGGGCGCACCGCGTGCAGGTGACGTGTTTGTTTGTTGGGGAAACTGAATATTTTGCGCCTCCTCCATACACCCCGATGAATGAATTCCATCCAGATAAAAAAAATACTCATGATACACTCGAATTTTACTAACCAAATAAAACACATACAAACGCGACAGCTCGTATACATCCACAGCTAAAAACTGAAGGTTCCCGTTTAGACTGCGTGACGTAATATTGCAAAAATTACCATATTTACAAAATGAGGGGCTCGTGGCTAATTACCAACCGCGCGGATCATGCGATTGGCGAGGTTAAGCTGCGTTTGTCACGGTCAGTTTGTGGATAGGTGACCGTTCGTTACACATCGAGACCCCTACGTGCCTCGGAGAGCACGTTAAACAGTCGGTCCCGGGTGTCATACGAATACCTATGACAGTCGTTACGGGAAGTCAGAAGCCCGAAATGTCTGACAACTGGTCTAACCTTAGGATATCGGCATTGCCCAGTAACTGGGTTGCGGGGGTCTGATGGCAGTTGCTCCGTGTAAAATACTGGTATTCAGCCGCATCTGGTTAGACTGGGAGCTGACCCCAAGATAGTTGGGAAAAGGCTAGGCAGAACCATATTTACAAAATGCATTGGTGACGCGATCGCGGTGTAGCTAAATACACAAAGTCAAGCAAAAAATGGAAACGTCTCTTCTATACAGTAAACTTCAAGATAAAAAAGCAATGGAAATAATATTTCTAAAAGCGTGCCAAATTAACAGAATCACCGGGAAGTGCCGCACAGAGATAATCGTACAGTTACAGCTTACAACGCTATCTGAAACATCGCAATTTGCGTAAACAGCCCTCTTGCGCAACGCTTTGCCAGTTACTTCCCCCATTCCATGCCCAAATATGCATTATATTTGTTGTTATGTCCGCTTATCTGTGGAGAAGTAATCGTAGTTTTGTATAGAGCTTAAAATACTGTTACTTTTTTAGTTAATTATTTAATAATTAATAATAATAGGCTCGATATCTTAAACATACCACCACCCACACTCTTATTACTGCAAAAAGCTGCCATATTAAACAGATGTACCATAACTAGAAAGTTCCTCGTAGGGATGTGACATTGTAACATAAAAATCGATTTTTAATAAATCGATTGTTTTTTTAGCATGAAAAATCCATTAATAAATTATCGATTTTTCTTAAAAAAATAATCGATTTTGTTATATTAATCGATTTTTCCCTAATTTGCCAATTAGACATGGGTTGGATAAATTCCCAGCTTGTTTTTTGATTTCATTCCCAAGTTATAATCGAACCAGCTTTTTTTTTTTAGGCGTTTCACTCTCACTCCGGGCATAGCATACCAGACTTAATGTTGGGAGGTGTCAGGTGAAAAATCGGTTATGATTGATTTTTGATTATTAAAAAAATCGATTATTAATCGATTATTTGTAACATTAAAATCACGTATTCAAATCGATTTTTACTTTTAGACAAATCGATTTTAAGCGATTATTTCCATAGTCGATTATTTTTTCACATCCCTAGTTCCTCGCCACCTCATCATCGACATCACTCAAATTCACCGATCTCACAATTTAAGCTTGTCGAGCTTGGCTTAGGCCCGCACGACAGGATTTAACTCACCCTTCATAGAAGGGGAAAAATAAAAACAAAAAATATAGTAGTAATAATTAACACACCTTGTTTTATTAATAATATTTTTATCAAAGTCAATACTGGTGTGCTCACGAAATCGCAATATAAATCAAACTAATAAACATTATAATAATTATCAACGCGTAAACATTCACTATGAACATGGACCTATTGTTGACCACTACAGTTCTCTTCTTTTCGTGTGGTTAGTGACTAACCTGGTGTCAGAGTTTATGCCGCCCATAGGCCTCTGACTTAGCTTCACATGCCGTCGAGAAATATCTCTCAGGCATGCCGGTTTCCTCACGATGTTTTCCTTGACCGTGTTTAAGCAAATGATAATTATACAATACGCACATGAATCTGAAAAGTCACGAGGTGCATACCTTGGGTTCGAACTCGAGATCTATGACTTGGCAGTCCGACGTTAACTAGGCTATCACTGCTACTTAACTACTTACTTACTTTTGCTTTGAAGTAAGTAAGTAGTTAACCCAGTAAACCCAGTATGTTCACTGTTAACAAATTTTATTCTTATCGTCAAGGAATCTCATTAGTTCAGTAAACCGTAAAATAATGCAACGATCCAGTTCATAAAAACCTTAAATCAACAGAACAAAAACTGCATTAACATACATTACATTCAGAATGCTGAGTTGAGAGAACAATGGAGTCTTAAAAGTAATTTCCTTTTTTCTTTTCAAACAGCGTTTTAAATGTATTAAAAGAAGCATTTCTGGGCAAAACGGTTTAGAACTACTTTTTCGAAATGTAACATAATAAGTTTTTTTTTTTATTAAAATTTTAATTACATGAAATGTTTTATTCCGGTTTTTTGACTCAACAACCAGAAATTCAAACATACTTATGCCCCTCGCCCAATGCGACTTTTTGTAGCGATGCTGTCGCACGTTTCGTAAACGCGCGACAGCATCGCTACCAACGCGCGTTAGTCGCATTTGCAACGCGCTACAGAAGCGATGCCAACGCGTTACTAACGCGCTACAGCATCGCGACTGTATGATGTAAACGCGCGACCGTGTTGGACGACATAGGGGAGAGAACGGAGGGGGGGTGGCGCGTGAGTGGAGGACCAAGCGTATGCATCGCGACAGAAGCGCGACAGTATCGCATTTGCATCGCGACTGAGAATCGTGGTGTGGGCGAGGGCAAACAGCTAGCGACCGCATCGCGACTGTATCGATGCGAACACGAGACAGCATCGCTACTGCATCGCTACTGCATCGCTACAAAAAGTCGCCGTGGGCGAGGGGCCTTATGGTTGTTGTACACACGACAGCAAATATAGCTATACAGTTCCAGTAGAATCTAACCCAGAGGACCCAAAAATTTGTTGCTTTTTAAACCATATGCCACGTTTTTCAGTTTTGGGTAGACCGGGGTGCTTAGCTTATTACATTTTTGCATTCATCGACCTCAAATGTGTTTTTGACAGATTTGTAACTGTGGTGAGGGGTAGCGCGAAAATACGATAAAAAAAACACACGATAAATATTACATACATACATACATAAACTCACGCCTTTTTCCCATGGGGGTAGGCAGAAACTATAGAACGCCACATGCTACGACTCTTACATACCCCTTTCGCTTCATCCACATTCATACATCTTGTCATACACGCACGCCGGTTGAGAGTACTACGCACCTGACCTTTGTGAAGAACATCACCAATAACATCGATGTATGTCTTTCTAGGACGTCCTCTACCGGCGTTCCCATTAACATCCGCCTTATAAATTTCTTTTGTTAATCGCCGTTCACTCATTCTCTCAACATGGCCAAACCACCTAAGCATACTCCTTTCAATTTTTGTCACTACATCATCTTTTAAACCGCAACTTTGTCTAATCTCTTCATTTCTCAATCTGTCATTCAAAGTTACACCGCACATACTTCGCAAGGAACGCATTTCCACGGTATTTATTCTACTTTTATGTCTCTTCTGCCACGACCAACATTCACTTCCATACATAAGCGTAGGTACCAACACACCATTATGGACAGCCAGTCGTGCCTTTTTGGACATCGACCGGCTAGCCACAACCGCATGCAAAGCACCATTTACTTTATTTCCCGCATTTGCTCTCCTTTCCACATCTTCGTCAATCTTACCATCTCTTGCAAACATGCTTCCCAAATAAACAAACTCATTCACCTGTGCAATACTTTCATCTCCTATCTTTACTTTACACTCAGATACATCTGCATCTCTTTCAAAAACCATTACTTTCGTCTTGCTTACATTAATTATTATACATTTATTATACCTACGACAGTACCTACAATAGTACTATCGTCGTCGGTCTGTTTGTTACGTTTTCAGGTAAAAACTAAGCAACAAATCATCTGGATATGTGGGTCACGACCTGCTTAAATGAAAACCATTATCGTGGACCCCCGTTTACATCTCACTGACCCCCAATTATTTTTTTCACCCACGTGGACCACTTGTAGGTCGTCGCCGACCCTTGGGGGTCGATATCGACCACTTTGAGCATAAACTGGAAATTATAGTTCGATTTGTCGTTGTGTTTACAGAGGAGAGATGCTTTAAAAAAGCCACCACGAGTGACAATACTTATTATGTCCGGTGCATCCTGGGCACTCCGGCATGCCGGTTTCCTCATGATGTTTTCCTTCACCGTTTTTTAAGCAAGTGATAATCATACAATACGCATATGAATCCGAAAAGTCAGAGGTGCGTGCCTTGAGTTCGAACTCGAGACCTATGACTTAGCAGTCCGATAGTCACACCACTAGGCTATCACTGTTGCGATTCTAATGCGTAGATGTGACGAACTAATGTATTTCAAATCAATAAGACGATATAACTTTGATATTAGATACTTCAGAAGCTTTGTTGTATAGACTACTTGCGTTATGAGAATTCCAATAAGCGATCCATCTAATGGAATTCCACGAATATGAATATTATGTTTACACGTGTCCATATATAATTAATATGTGTCTAATCGATACACTTCCAAACTGATACGATGTCGCTCGAAACATTTGTCGAGGAAAAGTATCGAAACTATGTTTTTGTAAGCAGTTTTAATTAGCTTCACTTCGTATGTGTGTTTGTTTGATTCAAATCTTGCGACAGATTTTTCAACTACTTTTGCTTAACCGGTACTGTTGCCTTCGCACACAAATTCAATTCCCTCGACAATACAACATTATAATAATTTCAACCTTCAATCCTCAAATCCCGCAGGAGTAATTTTTTTTTTAAATTTATTATTGTCGGATTCATCAGTGACCAGTTGTCAGACTTTTCGGACTTCTGACTTCCCGTAACGACTGTCGTAGGTATTCGTATGACGCCCGGGACCGACTGTTTAACCTGCTCTCCGACGCACGGGGTCTTCCGGTAAGCGCAGCTTAACCTCGCAAATAATATGTTCCGCAGGGTCGATAAGTAGCCTCGAGCCCCACAAAGAAATGAGTAAAGAGAAATATTATAAAGCTCAAGAGTTTGTTTGTTTGTTTGAACGCGCTAATCTCAGGAACTACTGGTTGGAATTGAAAAATTCTTTTTGTCCATTTATCGAGGAAGGTTATAGGTTATATAACATCACGCTACGACCAATAGGAGCGGGGCATAAATGAAAAATATTGCAAGAACGGGAAAAATGTCCACGGGACGCTAGTGCTATATAAAACCACGCCATATAAGATAACATAAACGATCATCATATTCCACGCCATTAACATAAATGAAAGAGCCAGCGAATAATAAAATTACTTTTGTTTTCTTAATGTTGGCAAACTTTCTACTGGATTTGTTTGAGCAGCTCCGCGGATTGTTATTAAAATTTCGCGTAGCCACGCTAAAGTTTTTACGTTAAAAGGATTGGATGTAAAAGGTTAGATGCTATGTTCCTTTTTTGAACTGTCTAGGGTCTGTTTTGAGAGCATACTAATAAGGAAATGGAATATCTAGGTAGACAGACGACCGGAGTTTGTGTACGGGAGATTTGAGTCTGTGAACGCACCCGCAATGTAACTGATTTAGTGCAGAGAATCGTTTAGGTATATGGTATGTCGGAGAATAAATTATTTAGAAAGTAAAGGAGGGTAGTCGTCAAGATGAATTAACGTACCCGACATTATAAAAACAGTTGTCATTCGACGGAGCGGGGCATTCCATATCGAACAGCCGAAGAAGTCTGACCTTTTATATCTGACTAGCTTATCTTTATTTTCTGATCTTGTGTAAATTATTATATAATGCGATGTATTGTGAATTAGCTTCTGTAACTAACAACTAACCCAAATACAAGTACTCTCAGTGGTGGAGAGCCTATGTTGGTTTTATTTACGAAATACCCGCTTTACCTTGTGATAAGCAGACACTGGGCTAAACTGTAATGCTATACTCAATTCTGTCAAACTCTATAAACGGTGTGTGTCTGCGATAGGTATATTAATTAGTTTAAATGTATATCTATCATACTACTTACAAAGTTTTCGAATGGCAGCAATTTAAAATAATTTACAGATTTTTAAAGTTGTGTATTGTTAGATCTGCCTCGTTGGTCTAGTGGTGGCAAGCGCGACTGCTGATCGTGAGGTCTTGGGTTCGATCCCTAAGTCGAGCAAAGTGTTATTGGGTTTATCCGTGTGGAATTCCTCAGTAGCAGCCCGGAGTCTGGTTTTGTGTCCGGCTGATGGCAATAGGCTCGCCGCTTATTACATGGGACTTAAACATAACGACGTAATGAGGGTGTAACTATACACCTCTGCCCAACCCTTTTGGGAATACAGGCGTGATTTTATGTTATGTTATGAAAATAGTAATGGAAAAGTTAGTTCAATATTTATTTAGCAGTATTTATACAGGGTATAAGCGAAATCATGTAATTCCTTCAAACTACGTGATGTACTGCTGACATATATAGATAAACCCTGCAAGGTATACTTTTGGATTCAATAAAAAAAAATTACAAGAAGTAAACATGTGTTCTCAATTTGAGGCATTTTAGTGCACCGAGCCAATTGCGCGGCTATAGCTCGCCGCGCAGTCATTTAATTTAGGGCGCTAAAATGCCTCACGTTAAGAACACAATCATGTTTACTTTTTGTCATTTTTTTGATCGTATCCAAAAGTGTTCCTTGCAGAGTTAATCTATGTCAGCAATACATTACGAGGTTTGAAGGAATTACATGATTTCGTTTACACCCTGTATATTGTATTGAACTGACACTTTACAAATTGTCACACTATTATGTCTAGACTGTAAAAATACACGACAAGCTTTACATTTCAGGCCGACAATGACACACAATATCTCACCATCATCCCACATCATACAAAACAGTTTATTATCTTCAAAAATACCCTCATTTTGTCTAAAAACATTTACGATAACTTGCCAACAAAAATAAGACGTATTTCGTTACATAAATAAAAGTTGCCCTCGGCTGTAATGTATCCAAGGTCCAAAGAAAAATAATACTTTTAGGAATGCAGATTATGTGAGAGGAGACCCGAGTGGGTCACGTTCAAGTTTTATTAGTTTCTCGCCCTGAGATGTTAAAAGTTTCCCTGTATTTTAATGTAGGTCTTGCTAATTGTATGGCTGACTGTTGAAGTCCGTTGAAATGTGTTTAAGCGGGGATATTTATGTTGAAACAGAAGACTAGAGGTAGACTAGACTTTTGGTATTTTTTCGGCACTAGATTTTTACAGTAAACTATTTTTTATTAAAAGATGAAATATTTGTCCACATAAAAGTTACGAGATTCCTATGAAGTTCCTGACTCCTGGGCTGGGTACAAAAACGAATAATACAGAAGTCAGTGTCTTCTTCCATACTTGATTATATACCTTACTAGTACAATATAGAGAGCACTGTGTTATGTAGGTTAGTTGTGTGTGTATTGGTGTATGTCAGTGTGCGTGCGTGTCTGTGTTTTTTGTGTGTGCGCACTTCATTTATTATCTTCTACAGCACGGCATAGACCTTTGCCAAAAAGGACATTCCCATTTATAATGTGTAGCCGATCCCCAGTGAACTATTTTCCCTAACTTAGATTATTACAGTTAATGGGTTGCGGAGGTCTGATGGCAGTCGCTCCGTGTAAAATACTGGTATTCAGCCGCATCTGGTTAGACTGGAAGCTGACCCCAAGATAATTGGGAAAAGGCTAAGAGGAAGAGATTATTACAGTTAATGTGCCTACCTACATATTCTGCCTGATATGTTACAAGTTAATATGACCTTAACATACATAGAATATGATATAACTGGGCATGAAATCATTTCATTAATTTGTGCATGTATTTTACATTGTTATAAAATCAAAATCAGTCGAAATTGAAACAGAAAATCAACTATTTACTAGACGATGTACGTAGAAGACGTAGCACTTTACCACTTTTGTGCAATTTCCTACCTACCACATTTTCGTTAATCACATGTTCCCGTAATACATCGACCGAAGGTAATTATGGTATATCTCCTAAACCCAAAGCCTTATCATCTATTTTCCTGAAATCATAATTATGAAGCTTCAGACTATCTTAATACATGTTACACCAATCTGACCGTCAAGTTTCAAACTTGGCAGCTTAGGCCGAAATCTTGGCACACACTCAAACGCGCTATCGTACTTAGTAATTTGAACAGAATTGAAATGTAAATTTAATGAAATGCAAATGTATTCAATTAATTGGGTGTTATAGCTCGCCATTGAGGGGTGGGTTCGCATTCCATTAATTAACTTGTAGATATGTTGAATGTTCTAGACTTAGTACAGGGATGGATGATGGTCAAAGAAGAAAACATTAATGATAACCAATCTCAAGTCTCTATTATCTCACTTTTTTATAAAATGGGTCGGTCCCGGGTGTTATACGAATATCTGTGACAGTCGTTACGGGTAGTCAAAAGCCAATTTTAGCCACGAGGCCCTAAATGATAATAAATATTCGAAAATATTCATTGAATACTTTCGGTATTTCCAGGTTGCTCCTCAGTTCAGATGTTTAGATAGAGGAGCCAATTTTACATATATTTTATTACAAATTCCAGAATTTGGTCTACAAAAGTATCTGATCACCTACTAAATAAGGGCACATGTTTCCTTTTTATTAAATATGAAGTGACTCCTCAATCCTTACGGACATGTAGTACTTCCACCGGACGAACTCATTCGCAAGGAGCTCTAGAATTACTATTATAAGCCTTTTTTTTATCGTTGGAAAATCCTCATGGATGTCCCTCACCCGGGGAAGGCGAAGGGGTCTGCCGGACTCTTACCGGCTAAAAACCAACGGTGTTCCTCCTCTTGACCGTTCGATCAGGGTCGTGGGATTCACAAAAGCATGCACCGCAACCCCGACAACTATTATAAGCCTGGAAGCACATTATCAGAGATTCCTGTCAGGAAATTTCTGACGCATCCTCGAAGGCCCTCTGCGCATATTTTTTGTACTAGAGCCCACGGCAAGTTCTGACAGTGTGCGGTGACTAGCACAAAATGTATCCGAAGAGAGCCATTTAGAAATTTTCTGGCGGACATTTTCTTATAACGTGCGGCCGGAGTAATAGTCGCTAATACAATTATAATGTAAAAGTTGATAACATAGGATTTTAGTTAGGTAAGTACAATGGAAAAAAATAGAATAGTTTTTGTCTCTGTACAATAAGACATTTTTAAGCGAGCGGAATAAAAATACGGTTTAAAATTTTTTACTGAGCTGTCGTAGAACCTATGTAATATAACACCACGCCTTATATTCCCCAAGGGTTCGGCAGAAGTGTTTTTAGTACACCCTCGTTTCGCCAGTTATGTTTAAGTCCTATGTAATAGGAGGCGAGCCTATTGCCATCAACCGGGCACAAATCCAGACTCCGGGCTGCTACTGAGAAATTCCTAATGGAAAAACCCAATAACACAACCCGACCTGGGGTTCAAACCCATGCTCAGAAGTCGCGCTTGCAACCACTAGACCAACTAAGCAGTCAAGGCAGTAGAACCTATGTATTTGCATTATTTTCATGTAAGCAAAGTTTGCTGATGATGCAAGAGTTAGTATATGCTGTATCAGCACTTTTCCATGCAAATTTCAGTAAGAGTCAACAAGGGGGAAATTGATTGATGTTGTAAACAAACACCGCGACTGAATAATCATAGACAATGTTGTGAAATAAGCGATTGAGTAGTTCACGAGTACCAATTTTGTATTTTGCAAAAGTTTTGATACTTGGGACGTTTTGAACCATAAAGAAACAAAGTTGTCATGACGTGTAGCATTTATGCAACATTTGCTTTTCAAAATTGACTGCCTCGCTGGTCTAGTGGTGGCAAGCGCGACTGCTGATCGTGAGGTCTCGTGTTCGATCCCCAGGTCCGGCAAAGTGCTATTGGGTTTTTAGGTATGGAATTCTTCAGTAGCAGTCCGGAGTTTGGATTTGTGCCGATTGATTGCAATAGGTTTGCCCCTATTATATGGGACTTAAACATAAAGGTAAAATGAGGGTGTTCTATACATCTCTGCGCAACCTTTCGATTAATACAGGCGTGATATTAGGTTATAACCTATAATCCAATTCTAAATAAAATATCCTAAATGAGTTTCTAGTTTCTCAATACTCGTTAGTTACTGAAATCCACAACTCAATTAAACTTTAAACGCTCTTCACAGAACACCTTACTTGATAGTTTCCGTACAAGATTTATCTTCATACAAATTTCTACTTTACACTTTACGTAATAAGGTTTAAAATCGCTTTAGTAGTCGAGGTGTAGTGGGAGATTATTTTTATTCGCACGGGCAATAAAGGTAAAGAGCTTAGCGACAAACTTCGAGGCTTTAGATCAGGGATTTGCAATCGGATAGTTTAAGTAACATCTTACTACGGTTAAATTTAATCAAAGCGTTTAGCCTAGTTTAATATGAATTTTATGCTGAATCCTAGACCGTGATATGTTGTCGGTAGCTGGTAACACTGGTCAATGTTGATAAAGGAGGGTAGTTGTCAAGATGAATCAACGTAACCGAAGTTATAGAAATAATGGTCATTCGACGGAGCAGAGGATTCCATGTTGAACAGCTGAAGAAGTCTGACCTTTTATATCTGATTAGCTTGTCCTTATTTCCTGATCTTGTCTAAATTATTATATTGTGAACTAGCTTCTGTAACTAACCTAACCTAACCTAAATGTAAGTACTCTCAGTGTGGAGAGTCTATGATGGTTTCATTTACTTTATTTACCATTTATTGGATTGCTAGAATCCTGACATACCGATATTAGCTATAACTGTAATGATAGATTCACTCCCACACTTCTTCTTCCTGCCCTTATCCCACACGAGGTGGGGTCGGCACAACATGTATTTCATAAATCCATGTTGTTAGAGGTTTTGGCTTATTGTTTTACGACCGGCCGCCTGCCTGACATCAACCCTCCTTGGGAATACTCGTTGCGCCGTCGCACGGGTGACCCAATGTGCTTGCTGATATTATGGGTCCCAAAATGATTCACTCCCACACGATTCTGTTATACGTCTTTTACAGATTCCCTTGAGCTTGCGTGTGAAGAATTAAAAATAAAAAGATTATTGCTTTGATGAAAACTGACGCTAGAATAAGCTAGTTCCTCTATTTATTGTCTGGTGTATTCTTCTTGCGTAAATCTAAGGTTGCAGCAAAGAATAATAAACAGTATAATGTACAGAAACCTTATTTCCTAAGGGAACGTTGTGGAGTGAAAGAAGATGTAGTGAGAAGGATTGAGAAAGGTATGTTAAGATGGTTTGGTCATGTAGAGAGGATGGACGAAAGAGATTAACGAAACAAGTGTACAAGGCGAGTGTGGATGGAGTATTTGGAAGGGGCCGACCTCGGCGAACGTACCACGAACAAATCGCTAACGTTTTCAAAAAAGGCGAGGTTGGCACCCTAAACCGACGAGCATGCATGAGAAAGATAATGACTGTAGATGAAGCAAAAAGGGAGTCAGGATCGTAGCAGGTGGAAATCTATAGTCTCTGCCTACCCCAATGGAAAACGGGTGTGATTGTATGTATGTATGTATACAACAAATATACTTATGAAAAATAAAAATAAAACTACGTTTAAAAAAACTGACTTCAAAAACTAAAAAGTATAAAATAACTTAATATAAAATTAACAGTTTCAGAAGTCGGTGCTGATCCACGCTGAACCAAATTGAAGGCACCGACTTCTGAAACTGTTAATTTTATATGGTAATTATTTTATTCTTTTTTTGAAGTCGGTTTAAATTTTTTGTAAAAAAGTTTTTATTTTATTCATTTTAGTGGCCTTAATTAAAACTTGGTTGAACCTACTAAAGACGCTGCTAGTAACATAATCACATCATCACAATATGCGTACTGTTCGTCATTGAGGAGTTGCATTGTCTATCTCCGAAGTTATTCATCAGATCTTCACCAAATTTAAATGGGACCAATTTCGAAGTATACCCTATCCATTAAAAAAAGAATTATTAAAATCGGTTCACAATTGGCGAAAATATCGATAAACAAAAAAAAAAAAAAAAACATTTATACAGACGAACATAGTAACCTCCTTTTTGGAAGTCGGTTAATGAAAACTACTCGGTCAAACTATTTTAAATTTTTATGGGACCAAATGGCAACTATTCCGCATCAAACTAAAGAAGAATCACGTAAATCGGATCATAAATCTCAGCGTAATCGGTGTACATACATAAAAAAACTTATCGAATATAGAACCTCCTCCTTTGTGAAGTCGGTTAATGACCTATATCATCACATCTGCCTAGCTTTAGATACGGCTGAAAACCAGTATTTACACGGAGTGACTGCCATCAGACCTCCGCAACCCAATTACAGAGCAATGCCGATATCCTAAGGTTAGACGAGTTGTCAGACTTTCGTGCTTCTGACTTCGTAATGACTGTCATAGGTATTCGTATGACAGCCGGGACCGACTGTTTAACGTGCTCTCCGAGGTATGGAGGGGGCTCGATGTGAAACAAACGGAACGGACTGACCGCGGCCAGCGCAGCTTAACCCCGTAAAACATATGATCTGAGCGGTTGGTAAATAGCAAAGAGAAAAAAAAACTACTTGCACCCTAAAAATTACCTAAGCGCGTGCGAAATTGAGTTTTAGTGTTAGTCAAAAGAGTTCTCAGGCCACTGTGCGCTTACGCTCTCGCGGTCACTTGTGGAAAAACGAGTGGTGTTCCTCTAACGAAAAGGGAGAATCTTCCAACCGGGCGGGTCTTATGCTTAGGCTACTGCCCAACGGTTGCTGTTGAGAAGTTGTATATACTATCTGCGTGTCAAATCTTAATACCGCGATGCAGGATTTGTGAAGTCATTTTTGAGAGTAATTGTAATTTGTTGTCGCTGTAGTCTGCTAGACATTCATCGTGCTGCGTAGTTCGCATGTGGCGCGATAGGTGCCGCCAAACACTCACTACATTCGGTTCGGTATCAATTTTTCCCTTCAGAGTTGCAGTGCGCATAGGCATGTTTTCATACCTAAACCGTGGACTGACACAGGCCTGGTTGCAGTTTCGGTAGATAGACGGGCAGGCAATTAAAGCGGGCTTCATAAAAACTTTTTTACAAAAAATTTAAACCGACTTCAAAAATAATAAAATAATTACCATATAAAATTAACAGTTTCAGAAGTCGGTGCTGATCCACGCTGAAACAAATTGAAGGCACCGACTTCTGAAACTGTTAATTTTATATGGTAATTATTTTATTCTTTTTGAAGTCGGTTTAAATTTTTTGTAAAAAAGTTTTTATTTTTTTCTTTTTAGTGGCCTTAATTAAAACTTGGTTGGACCTACTAAAGACGCTGCTCGTAACATAATCACATCATCACAATATGCGTACTGTTCGTCATTGAGGAGTTCCATTGTCTATCTCCGAAGTTCTTCATCAGATCTTCACCAAATTTAAATGGGACCAATTTCGAAGTATACCCCATCCATTAAAAAAAGAATCATCAAAATCGGTTCACAATTGGCGAAAATATCGATGAACATACACAAAAAAAAAAAAAAAAAAATACATACAGACGAACATAGTAACCTCCTCCTTTTTGGAAGTCGGTTAAAAACGGTCTCAGTCGGTAATATTGGACAAAGTGAAGTGACAAGGATGCGCGTCACTGCCCCGCGCTCGCATTTAGAACCTGCGTCATAGTAATCCCTTGAATACAACTCATGCGGGCCCGCTGACTATAGGCCATACTCGCGGCCTTGTCTGTTGCGACAGGGCCTTAAAAACGACTATAACACTTTTCTAAATATTTATGAACTCTTTAAGTTCATAAATATTTCATAAAAAAAAATATTGAATTGTTTTTCTTACATACACACTTTTGATGTATAGGTATACTAAATAATTACATTAACCGTACATTATTATTAATGTCAGAGTAACTAGAGTTAACAGTCATTACGTCTTCAGAACTCGCAAAATGTCGGCATACTTCAAATGTAATTAAATAACCTACCTATAAGCCGTTACCTTAGCAACAAAACTGCTCTTTCAAATAAAGGTGGGGTGCCAGTACCAGCGAGAGCATGTGGTATCTCGAAGATACCTTAGACTGACCGCACGAAGGCCACTAAGTTGCTAGAGACACAGTTGATCGTCATTTAATTTTAACTGCAGGCTATATACACCAAACGGTTACTGAAGCTACAAACAAATAGCGATCAACCTGCACGATAGCGATAACGAGCAACTGCTACCAGCCTTACCCTATTTTGTTCATTAGATACGTTGCTTTAAATTTAAATAAATAATATTACTTAGATTGTAGGTAGACCAAGACGTTTAAGTTCTACCTAGTGCTATAAACATAAGGCACAGTTTCGGATCGCGACTTAAGTGGTGTTGACTATTGGGATGGCAACTAAAACGCTGAATTTAACTTGCTAAAAACAATTTATTTTATAACGAATAAAAAGCTACGCTAAAATGATGGTTAATGATGGTTAATGCTGGCGAATGCACCCGGTTGCTGTCCGAATATACACTGTCGTCAGCGCGCGCTCAACGCGGCCTTATTGATTCGCTAGATCAGCAAAAGGGAGTTCGAATAATATCGAACACGGATAGTATATTTTTTTAGTAACCATCTGCTTACCTCGGTTTCACTCGCATCCTAAGGGAAATACTTTATGCAGTTATCTTTGCGTTAATCCGGAACATGACCTACCTGTGTGCCAAATTTCAACCAAATCCGTTCAGCCGTTCAACATCTCAACTCACAGTTTTTTTCATTTATAATATTAGTGTGATATATTTGCCATAGCGGTGCTTTTGTTGTAGCAGTAGATTGTGTACCTAGATAGAAGCGAAAGTTACCTCAATTTTATTTTTAGATCCCTGAATTTGTGTGGTAACTACTTGCAATTCAGTTCAGCCAGTAAGGACAGACAAGCGAAAAAGATAAGATTTATAGTACATACGCACGGAGAGCAAACAAAACACGCTCCATGTCCACAAGAAAAATAAATTTAAAAGAAATGGAAATAAAACAAAGTTTTGTTTTTTTCACCTCATATATGTAAGTACTTTTCTCGATCCAAAGAAAACTAAATCACGAGAATCTTCGTCCCAACCATTTAGAAACAAGTCTTAAGAGCAGGCCACACCGCCAGCTGGCGGGCGGACGAGGTAGCCGGGCGAGCCTTGTTTCACCTCTTGTCATACTTCGGTTCACACCGCGAACTACAGAGATAAGCTACGTTAGCGATACATACGATGCGAACGAAATATCCGACGATGCCAGCGATGCTATCGTTCACCTCGTTAGCCTAGCATAACTCTGTAGTTCGCGGTGTGAACCGACGTATGAAAAGATGTGAAACGATGCTCGCCCGGCTCACTCGCTCGTTCGTGCGCAATGCAACTGTGCGCGAGTGACAAAGACGGAATGCTCCCCTCGCTCTCTCGTCCGTCTGTAGTTTTCGGTGTGAACCCACATAGTTTAGCTCGCCTAAGGTTCGCTTAGTTTAAATAGTTTCTTTCGCCTCGCTTCGTCCGCCAGCTCGCTCGCTCGCTCGCTAGCTGGTGGTGTGATCTGCGTTTTAAGCACAACAAACGCGAGTCATGAGCGGTGCGTTTCATCAGCGAACCCACGTGTTTTGTTTGGGTACAATTAACTAATATCTTTCGTTTAATAAAAGGTTTAAAACGTGTATGTCATTTCGTTTATACTCAAAACAATTTAACTTAATATCACACCTGTATTCCCCGAAGGGTTGGCCAGAGGTGTATAGTAACACCCCCATTTCGCCGTTATGTTTGAGTCCCATGTAATAGGGGGCGAGCCTATTGCCATAAGCCGGGCACAAATCCAGACTCCGGGCTGCTACTGAGAAATTTGTTATGGAAAACCAAATGTCACTTTTCCCGAACCCAGGACCCCATGCTCAGCAGTCACGCTTGCGACCACAAGACTAACAATGCAATGAAAACAACTTGTAAGCCGTATAAAGATGTTTCCTCATAGAAAAATGTTAAATACACTGCCGATACGATGATATGCGGTTCTCCTTATTAGACCGACTAATTACAATGACCCCCTAAAAGTAAGCCCCCGCCCCAACGTCGTCAAATCCATTTCTACCAATTCATGTAATTTGTCATTAATTTGCGTCGAATTTAATTATTATGTATTACAGTGAGCACGAAATAGTTGTTTGTGTAAATTATTCACAATTATCGTTGATATTACGTAGAAATTATATTTTAGAGGTAAAATCAAACGGCCCGCCATGTTTGCGTCGCGTTCCAGTTTAGTGATCAATTGTAATTAATTATTATGTTATTATTGTTAACAATTTTCCGGTAATTAAAGAAAAATAATGTGAGCTAATTTGCGGTACTTATGTAAAATGTCCATTTTATTATGCCTACAAGTAATTAATAAAACATCCAGCTTATTGTTACGTTCGGATATGTGTTATAGATTGGACAGTCGCGTGTCTAATTAACAACCGCGCGGATAATACGATTTGCAAAGTTAAGCTGCGCATGCCGCGGTCAATCCGTGGATGGGTGACCGTTCGTTACACATCGAGACCCTCCCGTGCCTCGGAAAACACGTTAAACTGTCCGTCCCGTATATCATATGAATACCTATGGCAGTCGTTACGGGAAATCAGAAGCCCGAAAGTCTGATAACCAGTCTAACCTTAGAATATCGGCATTGTCCAATAACAGGGTTGCGAAGGTCTGATGGCAGTCGCTCCGTGTAAATACTGGTATTCAGCCGCAACTGGTTAGACTGGAAGTCGACCCCAATAAAGGTAGTTGGGAAAAGACTAGGCAGAATATACATAGATATGAATAGAGTTTTCAATTTCATTAAATAGTATGTGTGAAACGAGTATTTCCGATTCATAATTCACTTACATTAAAGTTAAGTGTACGTTAGTAACTCGGCAGTATTCGTTTTAGGCCTACAGAGTTTCCAAGGTTGCGGAGTATGCTTATGCGAATCCCGCGAACCCGGCCGACCGGTCAGGAGGAGGAACACCGTTGGTTTTTAGCCGGTTAAAGTCACACCCTCGCCTTTTCCGGACGAGGGACATCAACAAAGGCCTGTAGAGTTTCAATGAGGGTTTTCTGAAAAATGTTCTACGTGAGATGGCAGCACTGTAGCGTCAGGTCCAACCACCTATCAAAACACATACACGATTTGTATTTTTCGATCGTTTTTTGGTTTATTTATTCTTAAAAACGTTACAAAAGGAATATTGTTTTCTAAAATGCCACAGTGTTGTGCAGTGCCTATATGTGCAAATAAAACAGGAGGGTGACTTTTGCGCCTCTCTTTTTGAGCTCAATCTTCAGTTCGGCAACCTTTCTCTGGCCGTAATCCGTAATAAAATCAATAACACTTCCAAATACGTAAAATTTCACTAAAAAAATATACGTTCAGTAAGAATCTGTGCTATCTGACAGCTGTTTGGACCTGACGCATACGAAGCGCCGTCTGATGGCAAAAAAGTATCGAAAACCCTCATGTTGACAAAATGTCTTAAGACCACTTCACTGAACACCGAAAACAAATCCTATACATACATACGAACCCAAAACTATAATATCACAAGTTTATCCATGTCGTCAGCATCCCATAACGCTCATTGTTAACAACAACATAATCACGTAGGGATTCATTGGCCTCATATTACAGTCCCTATAAATAATAACACCCTTGTCAAAAGGCTTATGGGACTCGAGATGGTTTAAGTACATGTAACGTTCACTAAATTATGTTTAAGCAAACGGCCGTCTGATTTAATCGGGTGTTTATGAAAATTTTATATTTTGAATTAATAATGCCATTAAAGAATAAATAAATAAAAGATAATAATAATGGAAAATGCAGTGGAAATGCGTTCCTTGCGAAGTATGTGCGGTGTAACTTTGAATTATAAATTGAGAAATTATGAGATTAGACAAAGTTGCGGTTTAAAAGATGATGTAGTGACAAAAATTGAAAGGTATATGCTAACGTGGTTTGGTCATGTTGAGAGAATGAGTGAACGGCGATTAACAAAAGGAACTTATAAGGCGGATGTCAATGGAAACGCCGGTAGAGGGCGTCATATAAGGACATACATCGATGTTATTGGTGATGTTCTTCACAAAGGTCAGGTGCGTAGTACTCTCAACCGGCGTGCGTGTATGACAAGATGTATGAATGTGGGTGAAGCCTCTCTTGGGATGGCAGGTCAGCAGGAAGGTTTACTGCTCGTTTCAGTCTCTCAAACGTCTCCAGAAGTTCTTACCATTTCAAACTAAGGTTACTCTTGCACAATCTCTTCTTCTGCCACTATTAGACTATGCTGATGTCTGTTTTCTTGACGCAACGGAGGAACTTCTAAATAAACTCGAACGACTGCAGAAATTGTGTATCCGTTTTATTTTTGGTCTTCGAAAGTATGACCATGTGTCCGAATTTCGAACCAGGCTAAAGTGGCTACCAATTCGGCAGCGTCGAGATACTCATGTTCTATCTCTTCTTTTCTCTATTCTTCATAATTCTAACTCTCCTATATATCTTCGAGAACGCTTTGAGTATCTTGTCCCCAGGGGTAAACCTTGTCGCTCGGCTGCTTCTCTTTTGCTCCGTACTCCGCGACACACTTCCAGCCGTTATGATGGTTCTTTCACTATTCGTGCAGTGCGTCTTTGGAACTCTCTCCCACATTCAATTCGCGACAGTCCTTCTCTTAACGTTTTCAAGAGTAGAATTAGGAAGCATTACCTTTCTGAATGATTAATATGTAATAGTATCTATGTAGGTTTATTATATGGTTTATATATATTTATGTATATATGTATATATTTATTTAGGTATATTATATTTTATAGCATAAATAAGTATAAATAAATAAGACAATTGTACACTGGATTTTGCCCTCAACCACATAATCATTCTCTCTCTATCACTCAAAGGTTTGCTGGTAGAAAACTCATTTTTGAGTTAAGGTCGCCTTTGAACATAATTTCACTTAATTGTAGTTTTATTTCTGTAATTTTTTTTGTGTACAATAAAGAATAAGAATAAGAATGAAGCGAAAGGGGTATGTAAGGGCCGTAGCATGTGGCGTTCTATAGTTTCTGGGGAAAAAGGCAAAGGTTTATGTATGAATAATAATAATTTATTTGACACAGAACATATGTAACATTTGAACCGATATACAGGACACATTCAAATTTTCTTAATTTAATACTGAAGGCATCTGTGTCTGAACTAGATAAAAAATGTCTCATTGTTGCTACCTTGTTGGTCGCAAGCGCGACTGCTGAGCATGGGGTCGTGAGTTCGATCCCCAGGTCAGGCAAAGTGTTATTTTGTTTTTGCATAACATCAGGCCTGTATTCCCCGAAGGGTTGGGCAGAGGTGTAAAGTAACACTCTCATTTCACCGTTATGTTTAAGTCCCATGTAATAGGGTGTGAGCCTATTGCCATCATTCGGGCACAAATCCAAGCTCCGGACTGCTACTGAGGAATGACTGACACCCGTGACCGAATGTTTAACGTGGCAGATATACATCAGTTACCATGTCCAAAATATGATAAATGAAGAATAATTACAGTAATTTGCTTGCTGAGATATTTAACTAAGTAAAATACCAACGCCAGCCTCAAGTGCTTAGAAGCATAAGTTAGCAACACTAAAGACTTAATTGCTTGCTCCAGAGAACAATTAATCTGGTTGAAGCTATAGAATCGTCTGAAAATTGGAGCCAATTACTTGAAACAAGAACCATAGCTTTACCGCAAAGATGGGGGATTATTACATCAACAATTTTAATGATAACTACATAAATACTCTTTGGTCTGCCTAACTGCTTCGTTGGTCTAGTGGTGGTAAGTGCGACTGCTGATCGTGAGGTCCTGGATTCGATCCCCAGGTCGGGCAAAGTGTTATTGGGTTTTTCCGTGTGGAATTCCATAGTAGCAGCCCGGAGTTTGGATTTGAATCCGGTTGAGGGCAATAGGCTCGCCCCCTATTACATGGGACTTAAACATACATACATAAACTCTCATTTTTCCCATGGGGGTAGGCAGAAACTATAGAACGCCACATGCTACGATCCATACATACTCCACTCGCTTCATCCACATTACAGACTTAAACATAACGGGGAAATGAGGGTGTTACTATACACATCTGCCCAACCCTTCGGAGAATACAAGCGTGATGTTATGTTACTCTGTGGCACTCATTTCACCTTTATGTTTAAGTCCATGTAATAGGGGGCAAACCTTTTGCCACCAACCGGACACAAACCCTAAACACTATACCAGAATTACTGGTGTCATGTTGTCGTGGTGAAAAGATTAGCGAGTCAGCAAGGTTGGTAGCTGGCTGACTGCCCAGGGTGCGGCGGACGTCGTACATCAAGAGCCTCGAGACGTGTGACGACAATCTTAATCGTCACTCGTGGAATCTCTTTTAATGCACCCCAAACATCGCGCTCGCATTTTGTGTAACACGCTTCATAGTAATTCCTTGAATACACGTCACGCGGGCCTACCAACGACACGCCCCACGTTTGGTGTGGCAAACGTTCAGTTACCTATATAGTAGTAATATTAAAGTTCAAATTCCATATCATCCCGTAAATGTCCAGTACTGAACACGAGCCTCCGAATGACCGCTACAACGAACAGCCAACATTTATCCAGTTATGCAGATAGATGGATGAACGCAGTATGCTCTTATCAGCAGACAGATATGACGGCGATGCCCATCCTCTTGACGTGATCCTCTAGTCGCACGTTACGTAACCCATGGGTAGAGACAAGTTGGATTACTCTTTGTCGGAATCAACATGGTAGTTGACTACTTTAAAAAATTAGGAAGAATTTAATATTATATCAAGAAAGATATAGAAGAAAACGACTGTTGAAAAAATAAATAAAATCAACCTAAAAATCGATACCTCCCACGCAAAAAGTCGTAACACGTTTTTTTGGTAAAATGAGATTTTAGTACTACAGTTCATTATTATAGAAATACTACACATTCTTGAAAACAATATTTTCATATTTACATTAAATACCAAGATTCTTACCCGGTAATAGTCTTATCATGTTTAAATTCCCGCGCATATGGTCGTGCCAACAGTTGCGACGATTTACGTTGAACTATTGGACCGCGCACCGGCTAATCACGGCACAGTACCGACGACGTAAGATGTAAACAGTACAAAATATTACTTTGGAGTTTGAAAATCTAAAAAAAACAAGAAACTGTGTGTGTTTTGTACTTTACTGTTTTGTTTTTATTAGATACTAGTACTATGAGTAATGTACGGTCATCAAAGATTTAAAATTAGCTTTAAGTAACCAAAATGATTCGAACGTGAAAATAACGGCTAATGAACGTTGACAAAATGGTAAGTTTATTTCTTACTTTAATTTACTATCATGATTTGCATGTTTATCCTAATCGTGTTAGTAAATTGTTTTTAAGTATATAATGATTTTCATCACTATTTTCGTAAGTTAATAATTTGAAATACGTCCGACGCAAAACGTCGAAACATGAAAGTTGTGATTTTATGCGCGGTCGATATTATCGTATCTAAAAAATCTGTAAGCAGCATAAAGTCTTATGTCTGACATATGACCTTATTCGTGCTGTATTCGTTGTGCTATTTAATAGTATAAGGTCGTAACAAATAGATACGACTTTGCGACAAAAAGAATAAGGTCGTAAGTTTTTATTTTTGTCTATTTTTACGAAAATATGAGTTTTTAATTCAATCAAAAGGCCTCATTATCCCCTTTAACCTTCAATCATTGCTATATTCTAAAATTAATCCCACACTATCGTTTGCGGCTGATCAAGACAAAGACGAATTTAAGAATCTCTCTCCTGAAAAATCACAAATTTGGACATACGACCTAATGCGCGGGAGGTGTCGAAATGGAGGAGATACACGTTTTTCAAGTTTTTAAATGGCGCTTTTTCTGTCCTTGTCGCACTAAATGGACATTGTACGGAGTAATGTCAAATTACTATGAAGTTTTGAATTATGACGTCATCGCTCAATAGTGCGTTCTCTATCTAGTTAACAATTTTAAATCGTTTATACCTTGAGCATTTTATTATTATTTTACTGGTTTTTTCATTGTTGTCTATGCTTAATGTAAAAGTTTCGAGAAAATTAATTAAAAAAATGTCAACTACCCAATTGCTTGAAACAATAAACATTACCGTGAATATGGATAATTATTACACCAACAATGTGTATGATAAGTATGCATAATAGTTTTATTTATAACTTTAAAGCTCGCATTAGTGGGACGTAACGAAACTCGTTAGTGTCCAAGCACCAGTGAGTAAAATATAAAATCACAAATCTGCCCGTTCTACCCAATAAAACGGTTTCGGGAATGGGGGGACAATTCTCAAAAGCACTCGATATTTCATACTCGCACGATTCCACAAAACCATAGCTAATGCTGGGTTATTATTGAAATTTTGTTATGGATACAGAAGTAGATATAATCTATGGTGGGACGGCTGAAGAACGGAATACCCCCCTCCGTTGCCGGGCAAGTCAGTGGTAACAGGCAACGAACTTGACAACATAATTGTGTCCGAAAATGGCAACAAGCTCGCCACCTATTACATGGAACTTAATACCAGAGGCGAAACGTGGGTGTACAGATTCCTGTTAGGAGAACATCTCTGCTTATTCCTTCAGGGATTACAGGCGTGGGTGTATGTTTGTATGTTTTGTTATAAAATTAAGAGGGTTAAGGGCTCATTGGCCGCGCTTGTCGCGGTCATGTCTTGGATGGGAACAGTTCCTGATATTAACGAGATCCTTCTGGAGCCCAGAGAATACATTACACCTTAGTAGTCCAACATTATTTTTTTATATTTTTTTTTTAAACGTTGTCCCACACTAAGATTTCTCCTGTATCGTGGGAGCGTTTACAGACACAAAATTTTCACACGCACAAACATCCAGACCCGCAACAACTATCTGTAGGCCATACAAATATTTGTTCCGTGCGGGAATCGAACCCACGACCCGTAGCGCAGAAGCCGTTCGTTCAGTCACTGCACCAAACGTGTTGACATTCATAGTCAGAAACCAATGACAGTCAGAATTCAGATGCCCGACAGCCCACAAACCAGCCTAAGGAATCAATTCCCCAGTCAGATTGACGAGCTCAAAATACTGGTACTGCAGCACACGCACACGCGTATTAGGAAATAAATTCTGATGATGACAATGGGAGATAGTTAAACAATAACGAATCGACGGTCGTAGTGCGTTTATTTTAGGTCGCCAACGTGTGCACACAGTTTAAAAAAAATCAAATATTCGTGATTTTATCGTTGTTTTAATTTGCCGATATTTAATATGCCTGCACTCTAACTAGTCTGCGTATTTTAACATGGTGTAATATTTGATATTTTTTTCACAAAATGTGCGATAAAATTCAAATTTTACAGGTGAATGCGTATAAAACGTTGATCGTTATTTATTTAAGTGATTGCATACCAAATTTATTTTTATTCTGGATTCATATAATCGGAATCAATCGCGAAGCTCAATTAAGCAAGCCCATAGATATATTAGCTATTAAAAAAGAAATTAAATCTAGAGTGATGTCACAAAGAACACAAAAACTCTTTCAGACTGATCTAAAATTACCTAATTTTATAATTTCAACTGATAAGTAATAAAATATTACCAACCACGCAGATCGTACGATTTCCGAGATTAAGCCTATGGATGAGTGTCCGTTCGTTACACAGTGAGACCCCTCCGTGCCTCGGAGAGTACGTTAAACAGTCGGTCCCAAGTATCATACGAATACCTATGACAGTCTTTACGGGAAGTCAGAAGCCCGAAAGTCTGACAACCGGTCTAATCTAAGGATATCGGCATTGCCCTGTAATTAGGTTGTGGAGGTCTGATGGCAGTCGCTCCGTGTATACTGGTATTCAGCCGCATCTGCTTAGACTGGCAGCTGACCCCAACATAGTTGGGAAAAGGCTAGGGAGAACAAGTAGTATTGAAATCTATTTCATATTTTGTTATCGGTAGCTGGTAACACTGGACAATGTTGACATAGGAGGGTAACCATCAAGATGAACCAACGTACCCGAAGTTATAAAAACAGTGGTCATTCGATGGAGCAGAGGATTCCATGTCGAACCGCCGAAGAAGTCTGACCTTTTATATCTGATTTGCTTGTCCTTATTTTCTGAACTTGTGTAAATTATTATATTGTGATATATTGTGAACTAGCTTCTGTAACTAATCACTAACCCAATTAAAAGTACTCTCAGTCTATGTTGGTTTAATTTACTTTATTTAACATGCTCCCAATCTTGACATACCGATATTAGCGATAACTGTAATAATAGATTCACCCCTATAAGATTATGTTGTATGTCTTTTATCATTTTTTTAATAGTTCCTTATCAATATCGGGTGTTACAGAAATAGGACTACCACTACAATCTCTCAGTGTATTTCCACTTTTATTTGAGGATAAAAGCAAAATTTGGACAGACTCCAAATTAACTCTTAAGCCAACGCCGCTATTATATGCATCAAAACTAATTCCCACTGCATTTAGAGATAACTGAATTTCGTGTTTAGTTTTAGTAATAAAATTAAGCTTGAAGGATCTGATGAGCTTATTTTATCACCGTTGTAAATCTAGGTTTAATCTGGGTTTTAGACTTTGGAATCACTCAAAAAGGTTGTGGCCGGTAAATATACTGGCCTGCAAAAATAAGTATCACACTTTTAAAATTGCAATAACTTTTTAAGTACACAAGATATATTTTCGAAACAAAAAGGACTCAAAAAAGAGTTTAAATTTGTTACTATAGTTTCAAAGAAAGCTGATAAAAATTGCTATAAAACGTTTTTTATTTTAAATCTCTAACTTCTATAGTTTAGAAAAAATTGAAATTTTAAAAGTGTGATACTTATTTTTGCAGGCCAGTGTATATACATTACACTTTAATACCGCCCAGCAGTGATAGCCTTGCGGTTAAACGCTTGCGTACTATGTAAGAGGATCTGAGTTCTGAGATCTGAGAAACCCGAACCGCAACTCTAACATTTTGAATTCATTTGCGTATCAGAGTTTCATTATCACTTGCGTTAACGGTGAAGGAAGGCATCGTGAGGAAACCTGCACACCGGAACAGGTACCCCATAAAAAAAATCTCGACGGTGTGTGTAGTCCGCTAACCCACGCCAGGGCAGTGGTGGACTAAGGTCTCAACTTTTCTCATTCTGAGAAAAGGAGACAGTAATAGGCTGATTATAATGATTGTGCATTGACATAACAGTTTTGAAGCTTCGAGCATTTATCTTTTGGCGTTGACTGTACAACAGTACCTACGCGTACTCACGAAAGTACCTACGCGCTTGTGTTAGAAAAGGTACAAAAAGCCTTCTTGAGGTACCTTTATAAACGCATACATGGTTATTATCCGTTCCTCTACCCAACCAAATTTCTTCATGGGTGCCTCGGTTACAACTCACTTGAGGTAAGAAGAGCATATGATCAGCTTTTAATAGCCTGTAAAATTCTTCGCGGGTCCATTGATGCACCAGATCTGCATAATGAGCTAGCTCGATTCTTTGCGGCGGTCAATTACCACCGCAACAGGAAGCAC
Organism: Amphipyra berbera; assembly: GCA_910594945.2. Taxonomy (NCBI): domain Eukaryota; kingdom Metazoa; phylum Arthropoda; class Insecta; order Lepidoptera; family Noctuidae; genus Amphipyra; species Amphipyra berbera. Next base: position 5,647,335 of record OU343122.1, on the reverse strand, counting down.
AAGCTTTTTGCTGTGCCTTCATGTCGCACTGTAGCGCGAGCTAAATCCCCAATACCTCGTACTCTCACCGCACTCAACGAACTCTTGGATTATAATCCGAACTATGTTTGCGGATGATTGGAAGAAGATTTTATTAGTATGCCTGAAGTATTGCGAGAGAGATTCATGAAAGATATCTAATTCACTATGTATTTTATATTCTGTTACTCTATCTTTAATTATTGTAATTGGTCCAAGACCGTTGTAATTAAAGTAAAAAATAAAATAAAAATAAATAAATAAAACAGTACTTCCAAGCCAATTTTGTTTAAAGCGGTTTTTCCGAATGGAACTTCGCTTGATCATAAGCTTGCATGCCACATGGCCTAATGAAGCGGTCACATAGACCAATCGTTAACCCCGATACTACCAATTTACGACCTATCATTATCTTATGCAGTGGTTCTCAACCTTCGGCCTGAAATTGTAAAATTAAGACGACTCGATAATTATCTATAGGCTTAGTATGACTGCTCTCAAGTTACTAACGTAAACGTAACTTTGTAAGTGAATTTTGAATCGTAAATACTCGTTCTGCACATACTATTTAACTTAATTTACAAATTTATTCATAACTAGCTTTTTCCCTCAGCTTCGCTTGTGTGATTTATTTCATCCCCTTAGGGGAGGAATTTTGAAAAATCCTTTCTTAGTGGATGCCTACGGTATAAAAGGTACCTACTGTCAAAATTTCAAGTTTCTAACCCCAGCCGTTTAGGCTGTGCGTTGATAGATCAGTCAGTCAGTCAGCTTCTCCTTTTATATATTATATAGACTATCTATCTATGTATTCATACAACGACTTCGTTCCAGTGGCGTGCCTATAAGGCGAGCCCGATATTTTTTTGGTAATTATTTTGATATTTATAATTTGTCTGATAACAAATAGTTAAAGATCTTAAGATTGAATTATGGTTTACTAATGATAAGCATAAAATATATTGTTATAATTTACCTTGCACATCAAAATAAGTACCAAAAAGATATCGGGCTTCTCCTATAGGCACGCCACTGCTTCGTTCGTTTTGACGACACGTTTGGTGCAGTGGCTGAGCGATTAGCTTCTGCGCTACAGGTCGTGGGTTCGATTCCCGCACGGAAAAAATATTTGTATGGCCTACAGATAGTTGTTCCGGGTCTGGGCGTTTGTGCATGTGAGATGTGTGTTTGTAAACGCACCCACGATACAGGAGAAATCATAGTGTGGGGCGACTTTAAAAAAAAGAAAAAACAATAACATAGAAGTTGTGCATGTCGCAAAAAAATAAACCAAACCTATACATTTTTGCTAACATTAGCGTTACAATATTACACGTCAAACGATCGTGCTAGGCCAGGTTATTTGTCAAGATTGTTCTGGCTTTGGGTAGATGTTTAAATTGACATTTAGAAACCCCTTTATACTTACCCACTTTAAAAAAAAAAAAGTTGTCCCACACTAGGATTTCTCCTGTAGGTATCGTGGGTGCGTATACAGACACAAATCTTCACATGCACAAACATCCAAACTCGGAACAACTATCTGTAGGCCATACAAATATTTGTTCCGTGCGGGAATCGAACCCACGACCCGTAGCGCAGAAGCCGATCGCTCAGCCACTGCACCAAACGTGTCGACGTGTCGCCTTTAAAGTAAAACTTTGAATATCGCTAATCTAATCGATATGATGTGTAAAATGATTGATTCAGTTATCGCGTGCACCTATGATTGGGCCGGAGCGATTGATGAAACAATGTCCATTGTCCATCGCTTGCATTGTTGGACAAACAGAGTAATAAATCAATCAAACTCGCGCTGGACGGCGTAATTTAGGTGTAAGTTATAAACTTTTAAGCCTTTAACTGGTGAGAACTTATGGGTAGCATAGTGACAGTGTTTTTCTTAATTTTGATACTTTCAGTATCAAGAAACGGTTTATGATCTGCGCTAAAGGTCTTTTTCAAATATAATAAATTTATTGCCATTTCTCTTTGTTTTGTTACCTACTTGTCACATATAATTAAAAATCCATAAATAAATATTGATTGTAGCTATGTGTAGTTTACAGACGTTTAATGCCCGGTTCCTACAAACAAAAACGAATCGTTTTTACTTACCAATGGTAGCATTTTTTATTGCAATACTGGGCAAATAAATAGACTTATAAGCTAATTTTACCTGTGATAGCTATTTCCATATGAGAGGGTCTACTATGCAAAGCCATGGGTCTTTGCTTCATTATATATTAATATTTTGCTAAATTTCAACCAATAACGCTCCCCAAATTATAGTATGAACCCATAAGCGACCCGAATACAAATTAACTTTTATTAATGTTTGTTTCTGTACAATTTTACTTTCGTGTGCTTATCTATGATCTAGTTCTGCGCGTTTATTTTATTTTTGGATATTTGGTTTAAAATCATTTAAGATCGCAGGTTTTTAATCGTTCGCTAATAAAATTAAAGAAATCATATAATTAGCTAAATAAAAACTGCATCAGAATACGATTAAGTCTATGACAGAATAAAATTTACTGATACGATCTGAACCCTAAGTCGCTCGCTCTCATAACTTGGACCACAACATAACGTCACGCGTCCAGTAATCCTGGCGTGGTGCGACAACCATTGACAGGATTATGTGCAGCGGACCATGGTACAGAGGTATTAGGAGACAAATAAGTATTAACTTAGTCTAGACTTAGCCTTATAATTACATACATAATATAGACGAGTAGTATACTAGAGATTAAGACTTATACATACTTAGTTGTTATTTTATAGGAGAAAATTCTCGACAATTTTTTAAAGAACAGCAACAAATACAACTGTTCTATAAAGCCACAAATTGAGGGGCTCATGGTTAATTAATGACCACGCAGATCATATCGTCAGTGGATAGGTAAACTAAACCGCCAATATACCTACTTTACAGTAGAGAGATTCAAAGTATTTTTTCTAGAAAATAAACATAGTTATATTTCTTAAAGTATACACTTTAATATGTATTATTATACATATTAAAGTATATACTTTAATATGTATAATAATTTAATTATCTATTTAATATGTATACTCTAAGCAAAATAATTATATTTATTTTCTTAAAAAAAATACTTTGAATCTGTCTAATGTAAACTAGGTATATAGGTGCTTTAGTCTTTTTACCTTTCCACTGATGATATGATTAGCAAGGTTAAGCCGCGCTTGCCGCGGCCAGTCCGTGGATGGGTGATTATTTGTTACACATCAAGACCCCTCCGAGCTTCGGAGAGCACCTTAAACCGTCGGTCCCGGGTGTCATACGAATACCTATGACAGTGGTTACGGGTAGTCAGAAGCCCGAAAGTCTGACCACCGGTATAACCTTAGGATATCGGCATTGCCCAGCAACTGGGTTGCGGTCGCTCCGTGTAAAATACTGGTATTTAGCTGCATCTGTTTAGACTGGGAGCTGACCCCAACATACTTGGGAAAAGGCTAGGCAAATCGATAAAGCCACAAATTACTTGAGTACCGACATATAGGAGACATCGTCGCTGAGCCTACAAAATTCGTTTTGGGAAAATAGCTAACTTTACAATAGAAGCAAAAAAACAGTTTTTTTTTTCAACCTGATAACACCATTTTAAAACTTAGTCTGCAGAAAATTAGACTTTATGTCGGGACACCATAAATATTATTTTTGCCTTTTATTACCGCCATCTCGTATTACAATCACTGATGACAAAACTGTAGTTTTAATATACAAGTATAATAGATTTTTAGTATCTTAATGAAGTTCATATTGAACATTCAATTACAGCTAATATAAGCTATTTCGTACATTCAATGAATCATTCAGACTTTTGCTACGATTTCGTAGCGATTCTCGTAGCCACCGAGTGTCCGTAGCACTCGTAGCATGTAGCGAGCTACGTATAAGTTAGTAACACCATAAATATGAAATATCATCCAGATACGTATCCTAAGGTTTCTACTTGAACGTAAAGGGGTGGGTTGAGATCATCATGTCCGATATGGGGTGTAATATAAAGTGTTTTGAAATTATATTTCTTGTTAGAGAAGCAGGACCTCTAATATAGGAAAATGTCAAAAATAAAGAAGAGTTAGTGTCTAAAAATAAAAAGTAGACATAAACGAAAAGTGAATGTCTATAAAAATCATATTCTTTCAGTTTGGAATAAGCGATGCTAATTTTCAGTAAAGAAAACCTAGAAAAACTACATCTAGCACCTACATTTTGTAAACATAACATCACGCCTGTATTCCCCGAAGGGTTGGGTAGAGGTGTTTAGTAACACCCTCATTTCGCCGCTATGTTTAAGTATCATGTAATAGGGGGCGAGCCATCAACCGGGCACAAATGCAAACTCCGGGCTGCTACTGAGGAATTCCACACGGAAAAACCCAATAACACTTTTCCCGGCCTGGGGATCGAACCCAAGACCTCAAGATCAGAAATCGCGCTTGCCACCACTAGACCAACGAGGCAGTTCAAATTATTTATTATATTTATTTTGACTGCCTTGTTGGTTTAGTAGTCGCAAGCGCGACTGCTGAGCATAGAGTCCTGAGTTCGATCCCCAGGTCGGGCAAAGTGATATTGGGTTTTCCCATTAGGAATTTGTCAGTAGCAACCCGGGGTCTGAATTTGTGCCCGGTTAATGGCAATAGGCTAACCCCCTATTACATGGGACTAAAACATAACTGGCGAAACGAGGATGAACTAAAACACCTCTGACGGAACCTCTGGGGAATAAAGGCGTTATGTTATGTGTTTATTAAGTTTATATTATTTTGTAAAATTGTTCAAATTATTTCTTAATTCCCAAAAAACTCAAACAAAACTATTCAAATCCTATCCTAAGGCAGATATTTATATTATAAACAGAAAAATAAAACGACAAAATTCTATTCTCAAGTCATTTCACCAATTTCCCATAATCCTCGGCCCAAGAAACGACCGTATGATATTTCCGCAATATTTCAGTAAAAGAGCAAGAGCCTTACAAATCCCGTCTGTCCAGTCCAGTATTGGATTATGAGGAAGTCGGATTGAATGTGATGACCGCAGACAAGGACAGAAATAGCTACACGAAAGGGACACAGCATACATCGGCTATTAAGCCCCGCAGCGTAAAATTTCACGACAGCGTAAACGCTTCTTTAAAACGAATATGTTGTAAGTTCCAATAACAATAAATATAGAAAATATACTTTAATGAGCTGTTGATAAGGTGGATTATCCTTTGGTAATGTTATTAAAAAGGTTTAATTTTGAAGGCGTGCCTAGTTGCCTGTCGTTGGGATTCGAGATTTGTCGTTTAGTTTTTTATTGGCGTCGCGGTATTATTATCGCCTTATGGCACTTGAAGACAAATAGTTGCTACTTTTTTAGGAGCCTGCAAGCGGTTTAGATGGAGCTTTCCTTCTTGAAGCTCATTTTCTTCGTATTTCATGTGATTGTAAGGGAATACATAAACAATCTATCTCGTTGGTTTAGTGGTGGCGCGACTGGTGGTCGTGAGAACCTCGGTTCCATCCACAGGTCGGCCAGTGTTATTGGGTTTTTCCGTGTGACATTCCTCAGTAGCAGCCCGGAATTTGGAAATTCTGGCCGGTTGATGGCATTAGGCTCGGAAAAAACTGCCTTTACATAATGTTCTGCCTAGCCTTTTCCCAACTATGTTGGGATCAGCTTTTAGTCTCACCAAATGCGGCTGCATACGAGTATTTTACACGGAGCGACTGCCATCAGACCTCCGCAACTCTTGGCTAATGCCGATATCCGAAAGTTAGATCGGTTGTCAGGCTTTCGGGCTTCTGACTACCCGTAACGACTGTCATAGGTATTGGTATGACACCAGGGACCGAACTATTTAAGGTGCTCTCTGATGCACGGAGGAGTCTCGATGTGTAACGAACGATCATCTATCCTCAGACTGACCGTGAAAAGCGCTGCTTAACCTCGCAAATCGTATGATCTGCACGGTTTGTTTACAGCAATGATAGCCTAGTGGTGTGACCGTCGGACTGCCAAGTCATAGGTCTCTAGTTCTAACCCAAGGCACGCACCTCTGATTTTTCGGATTCACGTGCGTATTGTATAATAATCACTTGCTTAAAAACGGTGAAGGAAAACATCGTGAGGAAACCGGCATGCCTGAGACATATTTCTCGACGGCATGTGAAAGTAAATTAGAGGCTCACGGGCGGTATAAACTCTGACACCAGTAGTCACTAATCACACGAAAAGAAGACGGTTGGTAATTAGCCATGAGCCCCTTTACTGCCTTTACATAATCAGCACAAAATATGACAGCAACTACAAATAGTCTAAGATCCCACTATAGAACGACCTTCACCGAGCTGGTTAGTGGATGAAAAGTATTTTATATCTTTTATTTTCTTTTCTTTTTCTTTTTTAAAAAACGTTGCCCCACACTAGGATTTCTCCTGTATCGTGGGTGCGTTTACAGACACAAATCTTCACATGCACAAACACCCAGACCCGGAACAACTATCTGTAGGCCATACAAATATTTTTTCCGTGCGGGAATCGAACCCACGACCCGCAGCGCAGAAGCCAATCGCTTAGCCACTGCACCAAACGTGTCGTCAAATCAAATTAAATATGTCAATAAATATATTGCAAATATTCTATAGGCTTCATACTTTCGATTGGTATGGAATTAGTCTATTAACCAAGCCAGTGAAATCTTTAAAAAATAATCATTTAATTAACTATATTCTGGACTGAAATTTTTTAGTCAACCCATTTGCAATATATTTATTGACATATTTAATTTGATATAAAATACTTTTTATCCATTAACCAGCTCGGTGAAAGTCGTTCTATACTAGGATCCTATGCTAAAACTACTAAATTACATCCCGCAACTGATTACGAAGTACCACAAATGGTCACACTTCCCATAAATAAACATGAATTTCACTTTTGAAATTATAATCAACCAACTTTGATTCATAATAATTTTCGCGAATTGTTATAAACAAAATGGGACTGAATAAATCATACGTTTGTTTAAAATGTAAAGTTGTTACAAATGGCCAAGTTTGTTACTGTTTTGGGCTTAATTGAAACATCCGAGGTACATTAAATGAAGTCGGGAAAAGGAAATGTTTGTTGAAGTTTGTGAATGCCATTGTAATTAATCGTCGAAATATGTTTTTGGTGTTGAAAGATGTGATGAGGAACGCGATGAATGTATTTGGAACTGTAGGTAGGTAGGTGTTTTATGTTCGGAGACAATAAATACATTGATTGTCTTTCTTAATTATTTTTTAACAACAAGCGGCCCGTTGTGTATGTTTAAAAATAAATAATATATTTATTTTTTCCCACTAAGCTAAGATTCTTTTTTTTTAAACGTTCCTTCACATTAGGATTTCTCCTGTATCGTGGGTGCGTTTACAGACACAAATCTTCACACGCACACACAACCAAACCCGGAATTACTATCTGTAGGCCATACACATATTTGTTCCGTGCGGGAATCGAACCCACGACTCCTAACGCAGAAGCCGATCGCACCAAGATTGCTTATTGGCACGTCGTGGACACATCAACATTTTTTCAACATATTAGCATGTGTGTATGGAAAAGTTCACCATCCCTGGTATAGATAGATTCTGGTATAAAATACAGAGCAACTATAAAGTAACTTTAGCAACACGAGGGAAATCAGGTTTTCCTAGTATCGATATACAGCCGGACGCCGCTGCCTTTGATGTTTAGCTATTGGAAGAGATGTTCCTCACATAATCCAATAATCTATTAGGCCGCTTTTCCACGGCATACGACAAAATGTAGTTACGACTCCAAGCGTCATAATATTCTATGAACCGTTTACTACGACACTATGGAGCCGGTCGACTCTTCATACGTAGTCACACCGTTAATAATTCAGCCCTCATCAAGCTACCTCCCAATCCTCCAGCAACGCCCTAAACCGAGATTCGTGTCCCATTAGGGGTCACCCTTAGTGCTGTAGTAGTGATAATGTTAGACTAGTAATAGTAGTTAGCTTAGGTTAAGTATTTTACTTCATCCCCATTGACTGGAGACTCATTATCTGACTCCAAAGGTTGTCTGGTAGATATCGCTATCAGCGATAAGACCGCCATTGTACCCTTTAATGTTTGTTATTGTATAAGAGCTGTGTTACAATTTTGGTGTACAATAAAGTATATTCTATTCTATTCTATTCATTAGGTCTCGCCAATAAATGTCCAGTTACGTAGAAGCGGTCCGTAAGGAACAACAACAAGGAGTCCAAAAGAAAAATATCTACGATCCTGGTAGTGTCATGTCGTTTCGTGAGTAAGTACCTAGTTCATAGAAATATTAAGGCGCTCGGAATCGTCAACAAATTTCGTCGAGTCGTGTCGACAGCCCTGGAATAACGCCCTTAGAGCCGGTTATTTCACGACTACATTATTATTATTATTTTGGTTTTTTTTTTATTCGGGAAAATAAACATTACTAACGGGTAACAGTTAAAAATGGCGTTAATGATGGTTAAATAAAAATAAGCGTTGTTTCACGCTTTGTCGTTCTTGACATACGTCAAAAGACATACAACGCTTTGCGTTTCACGGAGATGAAACATCCTACGTAATAGTTAATATTTGACTAACGTAACATACTTCTACTGATCGTTTGAAACAACCGGCCCTTAGTCGCCTCTTTGCGAGAAGAGACGAGTTCGTAAATAAAAACTTTTTGACATAATAGATATTATACAAATCTCCTAAATTATTTTTCATTTTCCCAAATACTCTTATACTAAAAAAAATACGATACCTAAATTATAAAGCTTAAAAACCCATCATCCATCATCGCGTCTCGCATAGAAATGCATCCTTTTCACGACAGGTACCCACGTTTTTCAATAGCGCCCCATGTCACTGAGGGCGGGGGTTCGAACCCGGCCGGTTATTAGCACCAATTCAGAGGGGTGAATAAATGTGGACTTAATTTGCTTACGGCATGCTGATGATATGTACATATTTTATGCGTAATATATGTACATATGTCGCTTAAGGTGTCTAATGCATGGTGGGTCTTAACTCGTGTAGTAGACGGCTAAATTAAAAGCATTATTATCATTAGGCGTTTACACGGGAGCGTGCAGCGTTGTAAAGACAGTTCTATACAATGTCACTTTACACACTGCACGTGGCGCGATATCACGTAAACAGTACACTATTTAATACAGACTTGCTATGATCTAGCCACGGTCCGATAAAAAAAACACTTATGCCATCTGGAGGATCTTCTTCTTTTCGTGTGGTTAGTGACTAACCAGCAGCGCTGCCAATCGCGGGGAAAATCCCCGATTTGCGGGGATTTGGGGGTTAGCGCAGGGAGAACGCGGGGAATGACAGAAATCGGGGAATTTCGCGGAATTGAGACTAATTTCAATTATTTCGGGTTTGTGTCTGAAATGCACCCAAGATACAGGAGAAATCGAAAGGGTGCTTCAATAAAAAAGGTCGTCCAGCTATCGCTTGGGAATGAATCAAAAACAAGCGGGGATTTTCGGGTAATTGACAACACTGGCGCGGGGAATCGAGAATTTTTTATTGGCAGCACTGCTAACCAGGTGTCAATGTTTATACCGCCCATAGGTCTCAAGCAAGTGATAACTAGACAATCCGCACATGAATTCGAAAAGTCAGAGATGCGTGCATTGGGTTTTGAACTCGAGATCTATGACTTGGTAATCTGACAGTCACACCACTAAGCTATCACTGCTATTTAGAGGATGGCATAAGGGTAGTTAGCTCATGGGTGTGACATAAGAAACATTTTTTTAATAATAATCCTGGATCAATAGGAATCATACCTAAGAATTTGGTCTGTTAGTTTCAAAGGGGTTTCCTTGGGGTAAAACAGACACCCCAAGTGTATGAAACGGATAGTCATAATCTGAAGAAGACGAAACTAAGGGTACTCTCAAACCAACACGTTCAGCTTGCGGCCGCAGTAGCGCGCATGGTTGCCATCAGTTACTGCAACTGTACTTGTATTGACGTGTTCAAACGCGTAGCGACGTGTTCAAACCAAACAAGTTGAACGCGTTAGTTTGAGCGTACCTTAAGGGCGATGCCTCATTAGTGCGTTGCGTTGCGTCGTCGCAACGGATCAACGCATTGTATGCCACACCTGCGTTGCGACGACGCACGACGGCGCAGCGCAAGAGGACGACGCACGCACCTCAGTCAGTCTCGTTTGCCCCTCTAGCAGTGGAACACTGTCCGTCGTCGCACCGAAGCTCCGACAGCGCAGCGCATCACACTCCCCCCGCTTCGTCTCTCATCCGCCGATCCGTTGAAACGTCGTGTGCGACGACGCAACGCTTTAATGTGGCATTATCATTTAAAATATATGGAAAACGACGCAGCGTTGACGCTGCGACGACGCAACTCAACGCAACGCACTAATGAGGCAGAGCTCTAACTATCTTCCTCTTAGCCTTTTCCCAATTATCTTGGGGTCAGCTTCCAGTCTAACCAGATGCGGCTGAATACCAGTATTTTACACGGAGCGACTGCCATCAGACCTCCGCAATCCAGTAACTGGGCAATGCCGATATCCTAAGGTTAAACCGTTTGTCAGACTTTCGGGCTTCTGACTACCCGTAACGGCTGTCATAGGTATTCGTATGACATCCGGGACCGACTGCTTAACGTGCTCTCCGAGGCACGGAGGGGTCTTGATGTGTAACAAATGGTCACCCATCCACGTACTTACCGCGGCAAGCGCAGCTTAACCTCGCAAATCGTACGATCGTCGCGGTTGTTATTTAGCCACGAGCCCCTCGCAGAGCTCTAACTATAACCAATCGAATTCATAATCACAGCACCCACAAATTTTCCCTGGCAACACCAATAAGGCAGAAACCTCAATTCGTATCTGATAGCGCTAGTGCGAACCCCATGAATATTTGGCACGTCTGTTGGCATGGAGTCAGTTGTTTTGGCACTTAACACGCGACTCATCGCCGATTTGGCAGTCTTCGTCCGATCGCCTGTTACGAGAATGCTGATGCAAAACGGACAAACAGAGATGCTGTGAACATTTCAATGGTATGGTGTGATAGCAGTATGGAGTAACTGTTATTTGATGGCTGTTATGAATGGGTTTTGTGCCTGTGTGTGCCATTTCGGGCATTTCTGGGCCAATTTTAATAAATTGTGCTTACTATCCGCAGTGTAACCATTTTGCCTAACCGATTCAACAATTTAAATTTACACAGATGAAAACACCGGGCATTGTCTATAGGTCCGCCATCTTGTTGAATTCGCGTTCGCGCTGTGTCTCGGATAAATTCTGCATTTTTATTTCTATCGCCTACAGGTACCTACCAATAATTATTATTAAGTATGGGACATGCGTAAAACATTAAAGATGAAGGTGGAGGAAAAGATTAACTTTATGAAGGTTTGCTTTGAATTAAAAACGCGTGCCTACCTTCAAAAACGAGAAAGATTCGCGATGTAACGCCATATTACGGCACGTATCTTATTTTATGCGTGGCTTACGTTTAGCCATATACATTATGCATAAAAATTATATTACTTTTTTTAGCGTTTAATTACGAACCGCAAGTCTGTAATGTTGTTTTTTTTATCGAGTACGTACTATTACGCTAGAACATACATAAATAGAATCACGCCTATTTCCCGTTGGGGTAGGCAGAGACTATAGATCTCCACCTGCTATTTCCTGACACACCCTATTCACTTCATTTATTTATTTATATACACTTTATTGTAATAAGTACACCGGTAAACGATAAAAGGAACACAGATTTACACAATATGTACAATGGGCGGTCTTATCGCACAAGGCGATCTCTTCCAGACAACCTTAGGATGGACTGGAAGAACGGAAATAGATATCGGGCAGTCTAGGTGTACAAGTACGTATCGTACATAATATTACTTAGAAATAATAATCATAAAATACACATCAATTATTACACAAATATATAAAATAGAAAGAAAAACGTAATACATCTATCTTAAACAAACTAATAAATAAATATATTATAAATAAGAAAGTAGATGAAATGTGAGCGATAATCAAGAAATAGCAAATTAAAGTGACAAGTAATGTTCCTTCACTAACTTTTTAAAAATTGGCAGTGACTGCACACGTCTTACATTGAGTGGTAATGCATTCCACAAGCGAGCAGCTTGAACTGTAAAGGACTTGTCTAAAAAGGAAGTGGTATGCTGTTGTATTTTTTATTTAAGACATCATCATCATTTTTTCATCTACATTCATTAACCTTCTCATGCACGCTCGTCGGTTTAGGGTACTACCAACCTGGCCTTTTTTGAGAACGTCCGCGATTTGTTCATGGTACATTCGCCTAAGTCGGCCCCTTCCAACTGTTCCATCCACACTCGCCTTGTAAACTTGTTTCGTTCATCATCTTTCATCCATCCTCTGTACATGACCAAACCATCTTAACATACCTTTCTCAATCCTTCTCACTGCATCTACTTTCACTCCACAACGTTCCCGTACGCTAGTAATGTCGTAGTATTTTATATGCAAACCGATCATAAAAATATTTAGTGATCGGAGTCGTGACCACAATAAATTTTGTTGGGTCGTGTCATGTGATGTGAAATAACGGCCTTACAACCATCATTCAACCTTCGCAAACGTCAACCTCATAGAAGAATCATAGGTAAGAGAGTACTATCTCGACGGTCTTCAACTCGTGACCAGCAATACCTCCAATTGTGAGAGGAGGTACATATACCTATCTAGCAGTGGGTTGCCAGCCTGTGATAAGCTGTTTGTTGAAAGAAAACCTGTTCTGTGAAATGGGAACGCTCTTCAAAAGAGATGTCGTGACTTTTGTTTTTCAACCAATCAGAGTAATTAACGTTAATTCATAAATAATTTAATGTGGTTTAAGGGTGTTTGTGCATGTGAAGATTTGTGTCTGTAAACGCACCCACGATACAGGAGAAATCCTAGTGTGGGGCAACGTTTTAAAAAAAAAAAAAAAAAAAAAAAGTTCCAGGGTGCCTTTTAAAATAATTGCAATGGTCGAAGTCTGGAGCGTTCAGGTTGCACTAGTAGAAAGACTACAGGTTATTTGTCATTACATTAACAAAAAAACATTGTTAAATTGTTTAACATTCATTGTTTTATTTATGTTGCTGACCCGGATTCATTGCTCCCTAGTGTATTCATATTTTACTGATTGAAATGATACTAAGGGATGATTTCCACCAAATGGCTCGCATCGCATCGGATCGGAAAGGATACGAACGGATGCGGCGACAACCGAACGCGTCCGTCAGGATGTCGACGCATACGATCGGCTCCATACAGTCATTTGCGAACGTATCCGTTTCTGCGACTAGTCAAACAGTTTCATTCCTACCGTGTTGACGTGTTCTAATTTTTGAAAGGATCCGATCGGATACGATAGCGTGCGAACGGAGCCGATCGCGCGTCGCAGCGTACTTTCGCCTACGATCGCGTGTCACGGTTGACGCCCGCGGTCAAGCTGCTGTGCGCGGCTTGGTAATATAGACTTTAAACACTGTGTACACGATTTAATATCGTTTAAAGATTGTAAAATCCGTTTCGATTCGATGCGATGCGAGCCGTTTGGTGGAAATCATCTTTAAAAGGACTTTTAATTGTTACTTTAACACTAATAGTTGACCCATTAGTGGTCATAAATATTCCTACAAAATACAGACCCATTATTTCGTTTTATGAAGTAATAGGTCCCATGGTGTAATGGTTAGCACTCTGGACTTTGAATCCAGCGATCCGAGTTCAAATCTCGGTGGGACCTTCGTATTAAATTTTGTTTCAGCGTATGGAATCACATATGACATATTTTATGCAAGATAAGGGAACGTACCCATACTACGTGACCCATTTTTTGCAACTTTTTACCCCCCTCTCGATGACCACCCGTAGTATATGCCAATACACCCCCCCCTCTCCCTTTCACGTAGTAACTCGTAAACATGGTTTGAATTAAAAAAATTGCAAGAAAAAAATTATTAGACTCAATGTGCGTCAATGTCGCCACCTGTGAGTTGAAAAAGCGCTAAACGCTGTTCCCTAGAGGATATTGACCACGTGACGAAAACCTAAGAACCCCCCCCCCCCCCCCCCCGCCCATGAGAAAAAAGGCGACATAACGTACTATGGAGCCGACTCTCTTATTCACCAACTAAACTTATAGAATTGCTTTTTTTTACTAACAGTAGGCGCGAGAAGAGGACGGTGATAGATAAGAACTAAGTTGGTGATGTCAGCTAGTTTACGCTTTGAACTTCACGATGTAAACGACACGTTCTGACGTGTCGTACAAATTTATATGAAAATTTTAGTTCAACTAAATTTGACAGCTTTTATTTATGTCCGTCTCTTTCTTATTTTATCAGAGTGAAAAAGATGGCAATAGTCTAAATTAAGTGTCTGTGCACAACAGAATTGGCACCTATCAATAACGTTTACCTATAATTTCACTAGCGACTCGCCCCGGCTTCGCACAGGTGCAATGTAAATACTAATGTGGGGCATATAAACCTTTCTCTTGAATCACTATTTATTGCTGAAAACTGCATTAAAATACGTTGCGTAGTTTAAAAGATCTAAGCGTACAGATAGCGGGAGTGACTTTATTTTATACTATGTAAAGAAGATAAACAATAAATCTCTCCTAACATTTATCGTTTATGTACAGATTTCAAAAATACAATATGGACCCAAATTTTTTCCGATACATTTTCCGAAATTATAACCATGGCGACGCCTGCGTTATCTCACGTTGGTTCATTAACTTTTTGTTTTTTACAAACTGTTTCAAGTCACGAACTAATGGCGACTTTAAAATCAGCTACATATTTTCATGACCAAGATATTCTTAAAGATTAAATTTAACATTAAAATTGTAATTGTTCCCGTGCCCACGAAGCTTAGTAGCTAATTGTTCTTTTTTTGTCAAATTTTTTCGGGTCCTTAGTTCACAATGCGTGACCATGGAAGCCTCATAGGTATCTCCTTAGGTAATTGATATTAACACATTGAAACACACTGTGTTTCGGAATCCACAGCGATTACCTCGGATAGTCGTTTTCAGTCAGCCAGGAACCTGAAAATTAAAGATAGAAACTATACTGTTATCTGTCACTAAATGAGGTACTTACTAATGCCAACTTACTTACTGAAAGATAAGGGAGTAAATGATAATGAGACGGCTGACAGGGAAGAGTGGAAGAGAAAAACATATTGCGCCGACCCCAAGTAACTTGGGATCAAAGCAGGAAGGTGATGATGACTGATGCCTGGTTCCTATAAACAAAAACGAATTGGTTTGCTTACCTATGGTAGCATTTTTTGTTGCCAAGCTGAAATTGGTTTGTAAGCTAATTTTATCTATGATAGCTGCTTCCATATGGGAGGGTCTACTATGCAAAGCTATAAGGTGTTTCCTTCATCTATATCTATACTAATATTATAAAGAGGAAAGATTAGTATTTTTAGGTTTTTGTATGTAACGAATAGACTTAAAAACTATTGGACCGATTTCAAAAATTCTTTTGCCGTTAGAAAGCTACATTATCACTGAGTAACATAGGCTACGGGCGGAGCCGTGAGGACACAGCTAGTTATTGGTACAAGTCTCAATTTTAACCAATAACGCTCGGTAAATTATGGGATTCGGCCATTAGTCAGCTTAACTGAGAACTAGCCACAATATATAAAAAAGATGATTTTTTAATTGTCAAATAAGAAAAGTTATCTGAGAAATATTTTTTACGTATTCACAGATTTTTTTATATAAAAGCTATAAAAAAGTCTAATAATAATAATAGATAGATAGATATACTTCATTGTACACTAAAATAAATAAAACAGAAGGAGTACACATTATTAAGAATAGTACAAATGGCGGTCTTATCGCTTAAAGCAATTTCTTCCAGACAACCTTTGGATGGAAAGAATTGTCAAGAAAAATATATAGGGCAGTTTGCAGCATACAAACGTATAATCTATTAAAAATCGATAATCAACTAAATCACTAAGTATATTATAATAATAATATAAGTTAATAAATAAGTAAGTAAATAAAATAAATATAATATAATATATATACATATATATTTTAATAATCTATTCCTCAAATAAACGTTATCTGACGATTGAAAAATCGGTCCTAGGAAACGCAATGTCCCTATCAGCACCGCTCAAATCTTCTCCCTCGTTCCCACCATAGGAGTGAGTAAAAAATCTCGACAGTAAATCTTTATTACCGTGTTGTTTGTCCCGCATTATTTGTGCCGTCGAGCAATTTTCGTTTTCTTTGACGACGTCATTTTCCGTTGCCCGGAGTAATTGCTCGTATGTGACTCTGTGCTAGTAATAAAACATGTTTTACGCCACATTTTTGTATGTAACAATAAAAGGAAGGTAATTGAACATTGACAAGGCAAGTTGAAAAGTGCTTGGCGAGAAATTTATTTGGTGGATTTTTCGCGTTTCTTTTACTTGTGGGTAATGGGACGCAGAATAAATGTTTACTTACATGTGTTGTACACAACGGTACTGTAAAACATGTAAACAAATTGATACTGGCAAGTAATACACCACATTTATCAATTTTCTTTACTAAATTCAGTCTGTCAGTCACCACATTAGATTCTAGAACTTTCAGTAAAAAGTTAAATTGAAGGAAATAGAATTGACGTTTTTTAAGAAAGAAAAGAAAGAAAGAAAGAAAAGTTATTTATTCGCGCCAACATGACGCACAAAATAAAATAAAAGTAACAAAACTGAATACAATCTTGGGGAAAAATATGCGTCACATCCGCGCAAAACGGCCATCGCTCAGCATAATGCTGTGTCTCACGTGCGAGACAGAGTCACAGCGCTGGTTTTCAGCGACAGCCGGCGTTGACATGATGACGTCCACCGGTGCAGCAAGTAAAAAGATATATAAATAAACTCAATATATGAAAATAGATAAAATACGCATTAAATAGAATCATGTGAAAGTGTATGATATATAATATTTAAATATAGCAACATTTCGTGGCGTCAACATCGTCGCTCACGCAGACTTTCGTTATCTGTGCATGCAGCTGTCAATTATGGACTACTTATTTTATTTGCTAAAATTACGCAATAAATGGGAATTTCAAAATGGTGTCTGTGATTGTGTAATAATGGATGATTGTTTACTTAATATTGTGTGTTGTGGTAAGAGCTTGTGAAATCCTTGTGCTATGAGATGAATATGACATGATTTTTCATTAAATTTCTGTCGTTATAATTTATAACAGTCCCTTCCGTTTTAACTAGATATATAGGTAACAAAAACACGACATGAAAACGTATAATTTTTTTATATTTTATATAGTATCCCGAACGGTACTTATTGTAACCCGACTGGGATTACGCTTGATAAAAAATTACATAATGTAATATTTACACAAAACACATACCCACCAGCGTCCCAACAAAAAACATGTTATAATCACGAGTCGGTAATGAAAGCCGCGCGAAGTGACACGGTCGTAATTAGAAAAGTTGAATCCGACCGGCGTTTGTAAAAATGCCATCTCCCGGCACGGTCGATAGGAAAAAAATTTAATTGGATACACAATACTGTGGCAAGTTGTTTCCGTGTTGTTACCGACGTAATTTCTATACGAGAGTGTGTTGCTACCTTTTTTTTGTACCTAACAAAGTGTGGAAATAAAGAATGAATTTTAAGTAACTGTATCTAATGTTGACAGTGACAGAGCAGTGGTGGCCCAGTGGCAACGGCCCCGACTTACGAGTTGTATGTCGTGGGTTTGAACCCAGCCAGGCGCATTACTCTGTGTAATTTATTTCATCACTACTGCTTTTAAAACTTTGAAGGAAAACATCGTGAGGAAACCGGCATGTCCTAGAACCAAAAATTCGAAGACATGTGACATCTATGGTACCCGCACTGGGCCCGCGTGGTGGATTACAGCCCATTCCCTCTCACAGAGAGGAGGCCTGTGTCCCAGCAGTGGGAACATTAAAGGCTGATGATGATGATCTAATGTTGGGACTCTGTTCAGAATAGACCTCATTCGCTCGTTTTTTTAGATAATGACTGTAATATTTGGTAGGGACAGTAGGATTCAAGGATTTAAATCAGTAAGACCCAGCTTAGTTATATTCTTCTTCTTTTCGTGTGATTAGTGACTAACCTGGTGTCAGAGTTTGTGCCGCCCATGTGCCCCTGACTTGGCTTCACGTCGTCCAGAAATATCTCTCAGGCAGGTTTCCTCACCATGTTTTCCTTAACAGTTTTTAAGCAAGTGGTAATTATACAATACGAACATGAATCCAAAAAGTTAGAGGTTCGTGCCTTGGGTTCGAACTCAAGACCTATGACATTTTTTATTTATTTTTTAAAAACCTTGCCCCACACTAGGATTTCTCCTGTGTCGTGGGTGCGTTTACAAACACAAATCTTCACACGCACAAACATCCAGACCCGGAACAACTAACTGTAGGCCATACAAATATTTGTTCCGTGCGGGAATCGAACCCACGACCCGTAGCGCAGAAGCCGATCGCTCAGCCACTGCACCAAACGTGTCGTCAGGACCGTCGGACTTGGCAGTCCGACGGTCACACCAATAGGCTATCACTGCTATTCTTAGTTATAGGTATTGACATTGTTTCCAAAGATTATATTGATGGCACTAAACATTAAACATTCACAGGGCAAAGGCATGATGACTTCTTTTTTTTAAAATTACGTATCCATTTTATTATGAAGAGGAAAAATATCTCCCTTTTAACCCCGGTTCCTATAAACAAAAAAGAAACGATTTACTTACCATTTTTTATTGTTAAACAGGACATAATATAAATAAACTCGTCAGCTAATTTTACCTGTGATAGCTACTTCTAAGGGTCTATGCAAAGCCAAGAGGTATTTGCTTCATCTATACTTCTATACTAATACTAATAAAGTAATATGTATCTATACTAATATTATAAAGAGGAAAGATTTGTATTTTTGTATGTAACAAATAAACTTAAAAACTACTGGACCGATTTCAAAAATTCTTTTGCCGTTAGATAGCTACATTATCACTGAGTAACATAGGCTACGGGCGGAGCCGTGAGCACACAGCTATCTATACTTATATACTAATATCATGAAGAGGACAGATTTGTATTTTTGGATTTTTGTATGTAACGAATAAACTTAAAAACTACTGGACTGATTTCAAAAATTCTTTTGCCGTTAGTAAGCTACATTATCACTGAGTAACATAGGCTACGGGCGGAGCCGTGAGGACACATCTAGTTATTGATAAAGATACAAGAGTCTCAATTTTAACCAATAATGCTCCGTAAATTATAAGAATCTGCCATTAATCTGCATTATTGAAGAATTAATGTACCCCAAAAAATATTGAATAGACATTATTAAAATAAAGGGAGATGACAAAATTAAACGCCAATATCCAAACTCCAACCATTAATTTGGACGGATCGAACTTACAAAGAAATTTCATATAAATCGCTTTCGTTCTTCCCGTAAGTAACAGTCCAAAATCTGTTCAAATTGGATACGTAACAAGTTGGATGTGCTGGTGTAATGAACGGAATTCCGTACATACCAGAATGCGAAGACATTGCAGGTGGAAGTCGTCTTTTATTGGATTTCTCTACTTCAACTTTGAGGAACGCTATATTGAGTTTTTCGGGATCATGGCGCGAAAAGTTTTAGAAAGGTTGGTACCTACAATTTTTGGTGTTTTTGTCGGGATGTCGATTCAGGCTCGCTGATTTTTAGAGGTCCGATTTGCTGTCGGATTCTAGGTCGTTTTTTTGTTGGCTTCGGTGCTTCGGTATAGTATTGAATTCTGAACGATTTGGTGTCTGACATTTTAACGATTCGGGACATTTCGACATTCTCATTCGCGAAACTATTAAATTTGATAACTACCTATATTTAGTTTATCAAATTGTTCTGACTAGTCTTTTGCCAACTATGTTTGGGGTCAGCTTCCAGTCTAACCAGATGCGGCTGAATACCAGTATTTGACAAGGAACGACTGCCATCAGACCTCCGCAACCCAGTTACTAGGCAATGCCGATGTCCTAAGATTAGACCGGTTGTCAGACTCACGTTTCTAACTTCCCGTAACGACTGCCACAGGTATTCGTATGACACCAGGGATCGACTGTTTAACTTGCACTTCGAGGTACGGAGGTGTCTCGATGTGTAACGAACGGTCACCCATCAATGGACTGGCTGCAGTAAGCTCAGCTTAAACTCGCAAATTGTATGATCCTTGCGGTTGGTAATTAGCCACGAGCCCCTCAAATTATCATGCATACAAAAACACTCAAATACCTATCCAAAATAGTAATTAAAATAATTGACTGACAAGGTCTCTCAAAATTCTCCAACAAAATCAACCGACGAACTGAATTAACCTCAAAATGATCCTATTCTCAAAGCGCTCGTTACTTCGATAACGGAAAGTGGATAAGGATAGCCCCATCGCCGACATCGCCGTCTGGAGACGAAACTGTAATTGTGGCACTGATAGTGGCAGTATTTTTGTGAAGAGCGCTTAATTTGTGTCAGCTAAAACGGTTTTTGATGAGATAAGGTGTGAAAGTAGGTAAAACGATTTTTGATGACGTGATAGGATCCCGTAATAGGACTCTGGTCGAATTTATTGCGAGTTCACTGTACCTTGGTGTTAGTGGATTTGGACTTCGATAAGAATGTGATGTACTTGCAGTATTTACAATAGACCTAGCACGATCGTTTGACGTGTAGTAAATAAGATCGGCCACTATTCCACTCGCACTAGTTTCTACACACTAAGCACTAATTCTGCATGTCTACACGCAAAGTATTAGTATAAGTGACAAGTACCAAGCATTAGTTACTAGATTCGTGTGAACTATGCATTAGGGTTACCGGAGGCGCTACGTTCTTTTTGTTAATTTTGCTTTATAAAACACAAAATTGAGCTATGTAAGTACATTTCAATTAAATTTTTACACCGAAGTCTGTGTTTACTCTTACAGTAATAAAGTTGGCAACAAAACTAACTTGAAAATGTTTTATGTTGAAGCTAAATCTCGTGTTATTACCGGTCTGGTGTAAAAAACAAAGTTGCGGGACACGGGTTAGAATGTACTGCTATAGTTTATTGAAGTAGAAGTTGATACTTATTGTTTATTCACAGAACAACCGGTGCAATCTCTGTTTTATGCCTTATACACCCATATTCTAAAACGTTCCTCCAAAACTTACTCAACTCGACTCCACGTTGAGTTGACATAAACGTCCTCGACTCGAGATTTTTCCTCAGTCGAGGTAAGGAATCATCTGTCAAACTCAAGGTACCTCGGAACCTACCTTAAAGAAGGAAGTGTCAAAATTCGTATGTAACTAAAATGAATTTTGAAGACTTTATCGAATATGCTTACGATAATCCTTATAATTATTTATCGCGGCGTTATTTGCGCGATGCAGATAATTCAAATTATGACGTAATGGCTTCTCGAGGAACCTTGAAGTTCACTCGAAATTGCGACTAAGAATACAATTCTGAAGGTGTTTTCGAGGCCGTCCTGAGTCGAGTATGAGTCGAGTAAGTTTTGGAGGAACGTCTTAGAATATGGGCGATAGTGCCGACGTTTGAACCTTTTTATGGTTTATCGAGAAGTATCGAGTGCATTTCTTACGACATTGGTGAGATTCTAGATTAGAATACGTGGAGTGACACCCAGGTCAGATGTCCTGAATATTAATCTTGACGATCGACGACGAATCGATTAATTTTGACGACACGTTTGATGCAGTGGCTGCAAGATTGGCTTCTGCGCTACGGGTCGTGGTGTCGATTCCCGCACGGGTCAAATATGTGTATGGCCTACAAATAGTTGATCCGGGTTTGGGCGTTTGTGCGTGTGAAAATTTGTTGTCTGTAAACGCAACCACGATAATACAGGTATCGTGGGTGCGTCACCCATCCACGGACTGACCGCGGCAAGCGCAGCTTAACCTCGCAAATCGTATGATCCGCGCGGTTAGTAATTAGCCAAGAGCTCCTGTAAAACCTACCAAATAAAATTTGCTTGAAAAATCACCGATCCTAAGGTGATATTAGGTAAATGTTAATTAAACACCATTTTGTTGCTAAACAATCTATTGGTCAACTACGAGTACCTTCACTAAGTATAGGGCGGCCAAGACATTTTGGCCGTACTACATAACATCACGCCTGTATTGCCCGAAGGGTTAGGCAGAGGTGTATATAGTAACCTCATTTCGACGTTATGCTTAAGTCCCATGTAATAGGGGGCGAGCCTATTGCAATCAACTGGGCTCAAATTCAAACTCCGGGATGCTACTGAGGAATTCCACACGGAAAAACCAAATAATATTTTGCCCGACCTGCGGATCGAACTCAGGACGTCACGATCAGCAGTCGCGCTTGCCACCACTAGACCAAACCGCCGTTTGGCCGTACTATACGTCCATATCGCACTGCTAGATTAATAATGTGAGTTGTGCCGATTGTTTGTACCCAATAATTACCGTCGGAACAGAAAACATAAACTGTTTGCTGTCCCGATATGTCGTACTGTGGCTCGTTCACGATCACCCATACCGCGAAGTCTAACCGCACTCAATGCTCTCCTGGACGCCAGACCGAATTTTGATGTGTTTGCTGATGAATGGAAGGTGATTTTATCGGAATGCCTGGAGTACTGCGAGAGGAATGTATCACGAACGTTTTGAATTATCTTTTTAGTTATTTTATGTTATAAAAATAATTATAATTGTACGTGCGTAAATAAATACATTTATGAATGAATTGTGATCTGTTTGCGGATGAATGGAAGAATAAATTGTCAGGTGCATTGTGAGGGCTGTGTGAAAGAGGTGTCTCATATTGTTATATATTTTTTAAAAATCATTATTTTTTGTTCCATTGTTCTGTATGTATCTTCTTCCATTCCTGTTCTTATTTCTATCTTTAATTATTGTAATTGGTCTAATACCGTTTTAATTAAAGTAAAATAAATAAACTCAAAATGAAGCTTTTTTCAGAATCGACAGAAAACTGATTACTTACTTCCCGTTATAGATTACAAATGAAGTGAATGAAATGAATTACGTGTGAAGATTTGTGTCTGTAAACGCACCGACGATACAGGAGAAATCCTAGTGCGGGGCAACGTATTTAATAAAGACGAATAGAGTTGTCTCAAATTGATCAAATTTTGAGTTAATACAGTAGATATTAATCTAGCAGTGCGGTATACCTAATACATTTACCCTCCACCTATTGTACCCTCCAACTGCACTTACAATTCCACAATAATCAGTGAAAAATTAAAACAACAAAACACGCCAGTGTTTGTGACGTAGCACCTGCAAGTTGAAAGTTAAAGCCCGTTTACACTACGATTAATAAAAGTTCATTCAATGCAAACTCAATATTTTATATTTGAAACTGCGTATTTAAAGTAAAATAATAACAGTTTACTTTTAAAATTAACAAAATAATTATGTCTTTCTTAGTTTCCGTTTTTAAAAAAAACGTTGCCCCACACTAGGATTTCTCCTGTATCGTGGGTGCGTTTACAGACACAAATCTTCACACGCACAAACATCGGAACAACTATCTGTAGGCCATACAAATGTTTGTTCCGTGCGGGAATCGAACCCATAACCCGTACCCGTGTCACTGCACCAATCAGGACAATTACGGACGTCAATTAAGGACACGCAGTGAGAAAATGAGTGTAAACAGACTTTTAGGATATAAAATAAAGGTAATTCTACTAAAAGACCAACAGTTTCTCTGCCTTATGTGGAAAATTATATCTAGGTATCCATTTATTAAGTTTTTCTAGTCATATACCTAACCTGAAGTCACAGAGTATAACAAAGATTAATGCAACCTTATGAGACAAATATTTATGTAATAAACATGTGACTTTACTACGTGTATATTTTTATTATCAAAACTGGCGCTACAAAATGTACACGCAATAAAATAATAAAGGTAGGAGAGTTTGTTTATTGAAATAACTTACGAACGATAAAATTTGTGTATAAAAGAAATGGTTATTTTCTTCCTTTTTTATTGTTTATCGATTCTTCAGGTAACGATAAAAACCAAATAAAATATTTTGCGGAGATAAATCTATACTAATAGATATTATAAAGAGGAAAGATTTGTATTTTTGTATGTAACGAATAAACTTAAAAACTACTGGACCGATTTCAAAAATTCTTTTGCCGTTAGAAAGCTACATTATCACTGAGTAACATAGGTTATATTTATTACTGGATAAAACTTCTTACGCGGACGGAGCCGTGAGGACACAGCTATACACTAAATTTAAAACGATAAAATTACTTACTAAATTGTACCTTTAATTTTTTTGTTGTTTGAAACCGTATTATTAATTACTTTACAGAGATAAATACAAAATAATTAAGTTCGCAGATGATAATAATCTTGAGAGCATAATCCTTTAATTTTATAAAACAGTGTCTCTGTTTTTTGTATATACTTGAATAATGCAAAAAAATGTGAATTTCCATAAATCTTTTTTTTTTGTAATATTTTATGGAGATGCCCCAAATAAAATATCTTTTCTTTGTATCCAACACCCAGTCTGTGTACACGCACCTTAAAACGCATTTAATCACAGTTTAATCTACTAGATTGCGGCAAGACTTGCTTTATTCTTCTTCGCACTTCACACCTGCACATTGATGAAGAATTGATAAAGTAAGGTTTCCGTAGTCAATGGCAAAAATGGAATTCTTATAATTTCGTCATGATCGTCTGTCCGTCTTTCTGTAAGTTACAAGTTTATAACTCTAAAGTCTTGTCATCGCCGGTTTTGATATAGTCACATGACTTATATATATATATATATTGTGAGTCTCCATGGTGTAGTGAAAATACGAAAAAAAAATATAGCTCCATACATAGTTTTTCGCACAACCCATCTCGTTCGGTAACATTGGACAAGTGATTAAAAATGCAATAATCCTAAAGTAACTTTGTTATTTAGGTAAACATTTCACGACAAATGACCTCCTGAAGTCGCAAATAATTTGTAGCCCTCTCTAACTTTCCAACCATATGATTAAAAAGCGTAAAGAATACATACATGAGCACTTAACAAATAGTTTAGAAAAAGTTTAGAAAAAAAGTATTTTAAACAAGACATGTTAAGAAGAAAAGAAGAAGAAGATAGGAGCCACGCAGCAAGTCAAAAGCGGATCATGCCAAAACACATCCCTAAAGTATTGAAGTAAAGGTATAAAACAACGGTAGATGTATCGATAGGTGTTCGATGCAACTTGAATAAACATCATTATTTAGATGTTGTTTAGGTTTTACTCTGGTGTTAGACTGTATTGATCTTAACTGCATTAAAATCCCTCCGATCAAAGAATCATTTACCCTGTGTGGAAACGGGTTAGAATATTATAATTCTTCCTCGTCGCACGCTGGGAATAGACGCGTGCTGTAAGTTTCAACAAAACCCAGCACGCTTGTTGGTAGGATCTATGCGGTCCGCCTGGCTAGCTACCACCCTCACAATAAAGTCCGGCGCCAAGCAGTTTACTGTGTTCTGTCGTGTGTATGTGTGTGAGGTATAGGGGATTCCCTCTATATCTCTGCTCCTTGGATTAGTGAGCTCAATCTTATACCCTGTCTGCGCTTACCATCAGGTGAGACTAATGCCAAACGCGATCATGTCAAGAATAAAAAAAACAGTAATTTTTTTTAGTATTTTTTTTATTTACAAACATTTTATTTTATTGCTACTACCATCCATACTCTTTTTGATGGCTGGCGTATACAGGCCGTTAAATCATTCAAACTTTTCTTAAAAAAAATTCTCACTTTGAATGCACATTTAAAAACAAAAATTCGCATACACGAGAGGAAAATAATAACAAAACCCAAACCTATGCTAATTTTAAAACCATCAAAATAAAGTTTAAATTGCAATAACAATATTATTTATTCAAGGAAACAAAATGAGGTCCATTTATCTTGGCAAACGTCAACGTGCTAAAAATAGCTGTCAGACTTCACAAGCCAGTTGCAAGCCAAAGTTTTCAGAACAAAAGCCAAAGTTACCTCGGTCTTTCTAAGCTAACAATCAAGGCATAATATATTCAAATTACGGTACGGTGTAGAGGGAAAAAATCACTTTCTTTCGTTGATATTCCAAGTCTAATCCGGTTCGTTACATTCAGGATAATTTGACAGTAAGGAACTGTAGGGAAATCCTTTCGTAATGCCAAATTGCCAGGTTGTGTGTTATGTTGGATATGAAGATATGAGGTTTTGCTCCAAGTGAAATATAATTTGCAAGACTTAAATTTTGTCGGTTGGTTGGCGTGTTTACCTTGCAGTTTAGGGTTAAGCAAACTGAATTTAAATTGATATAGAAGACGTAATAAACTGTTGTTTGAATATTTTTTCTGTACATTCTATATTCATAAACATTTTAAGGAGAAAAAATTACATACTTACATGGTTTTTTTTGTTGGTTCCACTCGCAGCGCTTAAACTCATTCAAGGTTTTTGACTGCTTAGTTCAGTCATGATGTTACAGTAGTTAGCGTAGTTAGCTAGGTAGTTAGTTTAGATATTGGTTCGGAGACCCTTCTGGTCTCGCCAATAATAGCCCGGTTACGTAGAAAAGGTCCGCAAGACCATCTACAAGAGTCGAATAGGAAAAAAATAAATAAAAATGACTGCTCAGCCGGACTTTTCCTGGGGTGACCAAAAATTACTTTAAGACGCCCAGCCAAGGCTTTACAAACTATGGCAATAAATTAAATGACCAGTCACAAGGGCACCCCCTGTGGGGTTCGACCTCGGCTTAGTGTGTCATTGAGGGGTAGTATCTAGGGTCGGGCTGGGTTGAATTATTATTAGGGGCTAATTTAGTACTACTGGCTCAGCTCGCGGGCTGGCTCGTCGAGCAAGGGTCGGGCTGTAGTATTACAGAGGGTCGCAGTGGGCCTCGGTGGCGGGGCCGGGGGCGCGGTCGGTATGTGTGTTTGTAGTTCTAGAATAACTGGGTTCTAATCTACAAGTTATGGGGTAAGTTTCGGAGAGCTTCAGTGACGTCCGGGTATGCGTCGTATACCCGGGCGAGGAGAATGAAGTCGCCTTTACAGGCTATAATGTCTCTAGACATTTGAATCCCACGGGGGCTATGGAAGACCCCGAAGGTGCTTGTGATGACCCTGAAAGGTTCAAAGGGATCAACCGCCGGTCTTGGCGGAAGGGGTGTAAACAGGGAGGTTGAGTACCTAAGGCGTACCCTAAGCTGGTATCCTGCCGCCAATCTTAATGTGCGGACGGGTTCCTAAGTCCCTTAGTGAAGAGGGCGCTAGCCCTGCGTCACCTCGGGAATGCTGTGGAAAAAACGGGGTTATAAGTTAGGGCCGACTAGGAGATACCCCAAGGCCGGTGATCCTAACACCTTCCGGACGGGTTTCCTTGTCCTAAGGGGACGCAGCTGGTACGCCGGGGCCACACCACACTCGGCTTGGTTAACACCGCTGAGGTATCCACCGAGGACCACAAAAACAGTGGATTTTCCCTTAAAGGGCAAACGTAAGACGAATATAAGCCAAAGAAATAATAATTTCCTCCGCTAGTCTTGAAAAAGACTGCTTCAGAATATACGAGTCGCAAGGCGTAGCACACCTTGTAGCAAGCTACAAGGGGGCGGAGCCAAGTGCGAGTTCGTAGCCGTGCGCTACGGGGCGTAGCGCACAGTGACGACTGAGCATGCGAGGTGCGGGGTGCGGGGAGCGTTCGCGCGTAGCAGGAGACACGGGTGTGCGCTGCGGCGGCCGAGAGCGGAGTGTCTGACATACTTACATGTACCGGATGCCTCGTTGTTCTAGTGGTGGTAAGCGCGACTGCTGATCGTGAGGTCCTGGGATTCGACCCCCAGGTCGGGCAGTGTTATTTATTGGGTTTTTCCATTAGGAATTTCTCAGTAGCAGCCCACAGTCTGGATTTTTACCCGATTAATGGCAATAGGCTGGCCCCCTATTATATGGAAATAAAACATAACGCCGAAATAAGGGTGTTACTATTACACCTCTGCCCAACCCTTAAGGGAATACAGGCGTGATGTTATGTATGTATTATGAAATATAATTTGCAAGGCTTTTAATTTTGGAGGTTGGTTGGGGTGTTTACCTTGTGGTTTTAGGTTAAACGCAAGCAAAATGAATTTAAATTCGTGTAGAAGATTTATAAAACTTAATAAACTGTTGTTTGAATTATTTTTCTGTGGATTCTATATTCATAAACTTTTTGTAGAGAAAAAAGTAATTGTTTTGCTTATTTCCCAAATATGTTGGGGCTAGCTTCCAGTCTAACAAGATGTGGCTGAATACCAGTATTTTACATGGAGCGACTGCCATCAGACTTCCGTTACCCAGATACTTGGCAGTGCCGATATCCTAAAGTTAGATCATTGTCAGTCTTTCGGACTTGTGACTTCCCGTAATGACTGTCATAGGTATTCGTATGACACCTGCGGATTGTAGAACGTGTTCTCCGAGGGACGGAGGGATCTCGATGTATAACGAACGGTCTGTCATCCACGGACTGACCGCAGCAAAAGCAGCTTGACCTGGCAAATCGTATGATACGCGCGGTTGATAAATAGTCATGAGCCGCTCCCTCTTAAAAAAGTAATTACTTATACGTACTCGTAACCGCGTAGTAGTTTAATAAAAAAAACAACAGCGATTTTTTCCTCGAATAAAAATGATTTTCGTATTTGCGACTTCAGTAGATACTATCCAAGTTAGAAGCAATAGTGTCAATAGCTTTTATAAAAACAACTTTTTAGATAGCAAAAGTTTTCAGGTTAAATCTAGATTTAAAATTTAGGAGGTACGTTACGAACACACATGGCTTACATATTTACAACTGTACGGCAAAGCAACTGCACAATATTGGCTTTTAGTTCAGTCAACGAAACACAAACTACCCACATACCTACATCTCTCCAACTCCATTTCCAAAGGTACAAAACCTTCCTTCAAAACAGACGTACGGCCAGTCGAATCAAAGTACAGCAGTTTGTACAACACAATTTAACAGGGAACACAATTGTTACCGAACTTCGCCCAGTCCTTGCTATTGACGCGTCCAAAACGCACAATGCACGCGAAATTTGCATACAGATACGATGTTGTACGCGGTTATACACGTAGCTCTCCAGACTGGCGATATTATGAAGTGGGAATTTACTAGAGAACTGAAGTAGATTTAACTTTGGACCATGGTTTCGGGTTGTGGATATAAACGAAGTCTGAGTCCTCATCTATGCGTGTACTGACCTACGCGTGGGATTACGTTTGTGAGCTATTTTACCTTTGTGTATCTACTGTTATATATTTTGTGATTGGATAAAAGAAATAAATCTTCATAATAATTATGTTTCTCCACTTTTATTTATTCCTTATTAATTCTTACAAAAATTATACGACGCGACTTTTTGTTTTAGCACAGACATCTTATATATTGTTGCCAGATAAACCACAGATAATATATTTTTATAAGAGATTGCATTGCCATTTCAATATCTACTAGATTATTTTATTTATCTATACTTATATTATGTAGTATAATTACTTGTCTTGACTAACAGATTCATCAACGCAGAGCCTAAACCACTGAAGCTGGAAACGTAAAATTTGGACAGTAGGTTCTTTTTGTGACGTAGGCATCCACTAAGAATGGATTTTTGAAAATTCTACCCCAAAAAGGGTAAAATAGGGGATGGAAGTTTGTACGAAAATTCACGCGGACGACGTCACTGGCTAAATGCTAGTACATACATATACTCACGGTTATACTCCCCAAAGAGGTGTCCTCCTATCACAGGAGTCTGAACACCCACATTTCGCCACTTTATATTAAGTCCCAAGGTGGCGAGCCTATTGCTATTTTTCAACAAAATTATGTTGCTAAGTCCATCGCCTCTTACAACTAGCTTGACCGGCGACGGCATCATTTTATTTATGTACCTAATTATGATCTTGATACTAGCTTAATTTTTTTCTACATAATATGTATTATCATTTTCATTATTTGCGAGCCATGTGAACCAGAGTGGCCTCACGGATTTTGTTTATTGTCGTAAATGATGAAAGTTATTGAGCCACAATGACCTAAAAGTGATTCTATATTTTTCCAATAGATGGCACCACTCTCACGCCCACTTAAGCCATTGTGGTTCTATTATTTTCATCACTTACGACAACAAAAAATGATAAACACAATTTAAAAAAATATCGTTAGGCCACTCTGGACCTTATGAGCTCTGATCGATCATCATATCAAACGCACGCCGTGGTCCAGAATTAATCAGGTTTATGTAGTGTCATTTTAAATCCAGATTGATAACACTGATCAATTAAAAAAGATAGGGTTGATTTTATTTTTAAAAACCACTCAATACTTCAAAGGAAGATCTTTAAAGTATAAAGTTGGTAGTTACAGACGCAAGTTTCCTTATAAACCTAAGAAACATTCCTCTTTGCAGCACCACTCTTTGAGGCAAGCTTGCAGGTAGGAAAGCGGTTATAATGCATAAACTGGAATATTCTAGACTTGTGTACGCACCACAAAAGGACAGGTCCGTTTCACAGTTAGACGTCATAAATTGCACAGACGTCTGAGTTTGTGCTGATGTGCAAGCTATAAGCTGAGGCGGGTTTAGTTTATTCATGCGTGCCACGTCACAACTCTTGGACACGATTTTAGACACGATGGCGCTGTGGCTAAGCTTTTGGCTGCTGCGGAACGTGTATAGGGTTCGATTTATATAGTATGGCCGCCTAAAGATAATTGTTTAGAATCTGTGTGTTTGCACTTGTGACGATATGTGTCTGTAAACGCACTATGATACAGGATTAGTGCCTAGTTTGAGGCAAGAAAAATATAAATTACATTAATAATTAAAATTCCATTAAGTGGGCCGTCGGCTTGTTACTGCTATTACATAAAGAATAGGTATATAAATACATAACATAATTAGCCCATTACTGTCCCACTACAGGGCACGGACCTCTTCTCAGATCGAGAAGGGTTTACGCCTTAGTCCACAACGCTGGCCTGGTCCGGTTGGCGGACTACACACATCATCGAGAACTTTATGAAGCCCTCTTTGGTGTGCAGATTTCCTCACAATGTTTTCCTTCACCGTTAACACAAGTGATAATCGAATTATGATCCGCACATGTATTCGAAAAGTCAGAGGTGCAGGTCGGAAGGAATGGGTATAATAGGTTAAATTCCATATGAAAATAAGGACATACACATTATTACACAACGAAATAAAAATAATAAAATATGTAGGTACTATTTTTTTTTTACATTTTGATTTAACTTTATTATCTGTTATTTTGCCACAATTTACCCGCTCTTTTTCCATCACTTAGACCAGCTCATCTGTTTCACAGCAGCTAGCGTAGAGGTGAATAAAGTAAGTAATTTAATAGTCCCCGAAAAGATGAGCGCTTGTCGACTCCACGCCAGCTTTCGTCTCACCTACGTCTAACGTTTTCCTATGTTATTAGTTGGAAGAATTTATGAAGGTGTAGAGTCGTGTTTTACGTTTTATTTTCGCACCTGTTTGTGCTTCTTATTTCAGAAGCGAAGTTAAATCGTATTATGTTCTGTGTGGAATTCTTGAGCAATTACACTTTATTCGTTGATGTATGTAATTTTAATAATGGTATGAAATGAAAAGTACCTTATCATTGTTAAATTATCAATACTGCATTCTATCTATACTTTTATACTAATATTATAACAGACATTATTTTTTGGCCGTTTTTCCTTCGTGCGCGAGTCCGACTCGCACTTGGCCGGTTTTTTATTGTTGACTTGTTCACGTTTGACCCTAGTCTCACCTGATGGTAGGCGCAGACAGGTACGAAGATGGAGCACACGAATCGAAGGAGCAGAGATATAGAAGGACTCCCCTATACCCCTCTGGCTCTCACATACACACGACGGAACAAGCAAGCTGCTTGAAGCCGGACTTGTGAGGGTAGTAGCTAGCCAGGCGGCCCGTATAGATCCTACCACCAAGCGTGCTGGGTTTTGTTGAATCTTATAAATAGCGTCTATTCCCAGCGTATTTTGAGGAAGTTTTATATTCTAACTAATCCCGACACAGGGAAAAATAATATGCATAAAACAGATGATGGTATTAGGTACCTGCCCATAGTCACGTATATATTTATTTACATGGCTTGGATCAGGTGGCTATTATTGGCGATTTTAAAACTTACGGTAGGCAGATATTGCTTCTGACTGTACCATACTTTGTCCTTTTCAAAACAAAGCACTATACTTACTAATTTCGAAGTTAGGTCGAGATACCAATATCCAATCAAAGCTAAGCATCTCAAACATCCCAAGACCATATCAAAGCTTCAAAATTGGCCGAACCTGAACCAACAGCCCTTCACTAAAACTAATAAGCAAACATATTCAAATTCTCCCGCGTCCCTATTCTGTAAACGCCAAACCACTTTCGTACGGCTGAACGACTTAACGCCAATCACGGCTTAGCGACACCCAATACAGGCTGGCGGGCGGATTAATTGAATATATTTGCATTTCATCCTGGTAACATTTCCATTTGTTTCGTATTAACTGTTCGATGCACGTATACGTAATAGTGACGTGAAAATTTAATTGTTTATAGACGATTTCGTTGTAATTGATGATATTTTAGATGTCGTAATATGATTTAAAGCCTTTTGTGCGGCGTTTTGTTTGTAGTGCAAGTGGTGAATGGTTTCGACCCGTACGTACATAAATCCAGAAATAATCTTAAACATTTAAGTTTATGACTAATCTTCTATCTTAAGTAATTTATCTCAAGAGATTTTGGCGATAAATTGGAAAATTTATGATCACTCCAAAACTGAAGTTTCTATTCTTAGTTTCCACTAATAAACATATAAGGAGACCTTTATAATCTTTTATAATTATCAACAACATTATGATGACGTAATTCAGGTTGAGTTGCGTCATAACTCAACCTGCATCACCTTTTATGACAGACAGAGACTAGCCGTGATTATCAGTTGACACACGATAGACGCTTTGCAGCCTCAGGTCAAATGAAGGAGGTTATTATGGAGAAAAACGTAATAGTGTAATTAAACGACTCGTGTTATGAAAGAGAAATATACAAGGTTAGTCGGAAAGGGGGTACTAAGCCGAAAAGATGTTAGAGTACCCATAATAATTGATAACTTTTGTTCTACAACTTACCCCAAAAGGCATTAGTTTAAGAGAAATAGCTGTTCAAACTTCAAAGATTTCATAAAAAATACGCTCAATTCTATCTATCCTCAGCTATGATCAGCTGTGTTTACATTTTAGGTCATATTTGGGGTCACGGATTAGAAGTTCCATATTCTGAATTCTTAACTAAAGCAGGAATGAAGAATTTTTGAAAAAACGAAAATAAAAATAATTTTTCATGGAAAAAAAATTAATCCAATTTTTAAATTTTAACACTTTCTTTAAAACAATCATCAGTGATACATTTAGTGGACCGCGGCTTAGTACCCCCTTTCCGACTAACCTTGTATATTTCTGCCGCCAAGCATTGCTGTGTTCCGGTTGGAAGGGCATGCGAAACTTACAAGCACACGAGACTTTCCAACTTTGTTTCTAACGTTAGCAACGCACCAGTAATCCCCTTGGAGTTGTTGGTGTCTTTAGATGAGAGTACCCGCTTTCTATTAGGTAGAGCGTCTACCGGTTGCTTGAAATTCATTTAAATAAATTAATAGTAAAAAGTAACATTTTTAAAAACAAGCTTTTATTTAAATGCTCTAAAAAGAAGAAAATAAACTTTAAATTAAATCAAACCCATCAATTTATTACATTATACAATTAATTTATGTATATGATATAAAACCTTGTCGCGAGATACTAATACAAGATTACAATAATATATGTTACTTGATCTTGACACAAGTAATTCTAAGAAAAAAAATGTATTTCATAAAATTGTAAATTGTAAACTTAGAACGGACTTTCACAATTGAATGCGTATACAACACTTCATGCCTGTGCTGCTAACCATTGAGGATTTCCCAAGTCAGGACCCAACCCTTAGCGCAGCAACCATGTCACGGTAAAACTTAAAACCGGCATTCATAATAAAATGCGTAGGCCAGGCACAAAATTTTGTTGCGGTGCTGTTGACCGTTGAAGAGTTCCTTTATCTGGAGCTAATCCTGGATGTCGATTCAAGTCATGCCTACCATAAAAATATATTGTCATTGGAACTGAACCAACATATAAAATTTCAACTCCGTAGGTTAAGAGGAAGTGGTTCAAAATTCAGTTACAAGATTTCAACCGAACATATTACATACATACATAGAAACATTGCAAGTTATGTAAAAGCTTGTAAAAAATAAAACAGAGATCCTTAATCATTCAACACAACTCCTTGAAGGGCAGAACAACCATTTAACCCGTGTGGGGACGGGTTAGAATATAAAACCTCCTCACCACACGCTGGGAATAGACGCGTGTTGTAAGATTCAACAAAACTCAGCACGCTTGGTGGTAGGATCTATACGGTCTGCCTGGCTAGCTACCACCCTCACATTAAACTTCGGCGCCAAGCAGTTTACTGTGTTCCGTCCTGTGTATGTAAAGGCCAGAGAGGTATAGGGGAACACCTCTACATCCCGGTTCCTTGGATTCGTGTGCTCTTAGACCTTAGACCCAGTCTGCGCTTACCATCAGGTGAGACTAGGGCCAAACGCGAACAAGTCAAGAATAAAAAAGCTCGCCAGCTAGTTCGTTACGTCATCATTGGTGAAAATGGCTGGCTTTCCAGTCATCTTTTCGCAAGCCCAGAATATGGAGGGTACTCTGGTCTTTTATTCAGTTCTTATCGAGTGTACTATTATGTTCATAGATATACAAAGAGAGAGCTGATGAATCATAACATAACATCACGCCTGTATTCCTCAAAGCGTTGGACAGAGGTGTATAGTAAAACTCTCATTTCACAGTTATGTTTAAGTCCCATGTAATAGGGGCCGAGCCTATTGCTATTCCACACGGAAAAACCTAGTAACACTGTCCAATCTGGGGATCGAGACCAGGACCTCATTGATCAGCAGTCGTGCTTGCCACCACTAGCCTAAAAAAGCAGCTATGATGTATTTAAGATATCAGCTCCATTACCTTCCTCAACATCATCTCCCTGCCCTTATCCCACACTAGGTGGGGTCGACACAACATATATTTCTCTTCCATGCTTCTCTATCAGTCGTCATCTCAGTACTCACTCCTTTCTTACCCATTATCATCCTTCACACAATCCATCCATCTTTTCTTTGGCCTACCTCTACTTATACAAGGTTAGTCGGAAAGGGGGTAGGTACTAAGCCGAAAGGGTGTTAAAGTAACCATAATAATGGATAACTTTTGTTCTAAAACTTTCCCCAAAAGTCAATAGTTTAAGAGAAACAGCTGTTCAAAGATTTCATTAAAAATACACT
This sequence comes from Amphipyra berbera, assembly GCA_910594945.2. Classification (NCBI taxonomy): domain Eukaryota; kingdom Metazoa; phylum Arthropoda; class Insecta; order Lepidoptera; family Noctuidae; genus Amphipyra; species Amphipyra berbera. The sequence continues at coordinate 5,611,618 of OU343122.1, read as the reverse complement.
AAATCCTATCTATCCTCAGCTATGATTAGCTGTGTTTACATTTCAGGTCATATTTAGGGTCACGGATTAGAAGCTTCATTTTCTGAATTCGTAACTTAACCAAGGACGAATAATTGTTAAAAAAACTTAAATAAAAATGATTTTTCAAGGAGATTTTGTTTTTCGAATTTTGAAATTTTATCACTTTCTTTAAAACGACCATCAGTGATATATTAAGTGGCCCGCGGCTTAGTACCCCCTTTCCGACTAACCTTGTATATCCATCCACGTAGATATTTATCCGCTCCATTACCTTACTGCGTGACGTAATTTGTTTGATCGTCTGTTTGTTTGACGTCACGCCTCTAGAACTGTTTAACGAACTTTCAGAACGCAAGCGTGGCACTGAATACATTATTAGTTTTAATGCTGAGAGAGCAAAGCTTCAAGCCTTTGTCACTTCTCGCATATATTTTATGTACATATTTACATGTATTTTGCATTAAATATGGCGCCGCAGGTACTTGGTCATGTGTTCTCGACTACAAAGATCTTTCATCTCTCGTTTCTACGAATAAGGTACATATGGATTTGATCTAAATAATGGGCAGCAGTGATTTATAGGTACCAGCAGTGATTTATATACCTATAAATTATACTTTGAAAATCTGCCTCTTATTAAATGTTTTTTTTTTTGTTTCTGTAAATAAATCTGTTATAGACACGTTTACAAGTCATGTAATGTTTTTTAAGACTAGATTAAATGACGCCGGCTTCATAAAAGAAGTCATCAAAAAGCATCTCATGATGATCAATTTAAGATTATAGCAAGTAAATTCTATGTAAATAAAATGTAAGTTCGTCTTTTCATGTCTTAAAAGTTTATCGTTATGACTTAACGATCGTTATCTATGTCGAAACCAGGGTGGTTACCACCGCCTATTATTATCTAATACCTTTAAACGAGCAATTCTTGTATATATGTATATATAGGTATATACATATAATCTGAATCTCGGAAACAGCTCCAACGATTTTCGTGAATTTAATATGCAGGGGGTTTCGGGGGCGATAAATCGATCTAGCTAGGTTTCATTTTTAGAAAACTTCAATTTATCAAAATAAAAACCGAGCTAAGCTCGGTCATCCATGTACTAATATATATACTACAAGAAGATTGCTGGTAGCTGGTAACACTGGACAATGTTGATAAAGTGGTAGTCGTCAAGATGAATCATAGTACCCGACGTTATAAAAAGAGTAGTCATTCGACGGAGCAGAGGATTCTATATCGAACAGCCGAAGATGTCTGACCTTTTATACCTGATTACCTTGTCTTTATTTTCTGATGTTGTGTAAATCCTAATTATTATATTTTGAACTAGCTTCTGTAACTAACCACTAACTCAAATGTAAGTACTCTCAGTGGTGGAGGGTGTATGTTGGTTTCATTTACTTTATTTACCAAGCTCGCAATCCTGACAAACCGATAACTGTAATGATAGATTCACCCCTACACGATTCTGTTTGTGCCTGTCTTTTACCATTTGTTACTCTAGAGGCAAATTCTAAAAGTCGCATGTGCCTGTAATGTCTCTGGAACCTATACCGTTGAAACCGAAACACAGCAATGCTGTTTGGCGGTAAAGGTAGGTATTTCCCTGAACAAACTGCAAGGAGCTCCACATACTTTAGAAGGAGCTTGCCCGCTTGCAACTTCTATGTATCAGAAGTATCAGAAGAAGCCAATTTCCAGCTGTAGACGCCAACACAAACGTGTAGATGGCATAAAGTAACATCACGCCTGTATTCCCCGAAGGATAGGGCAGTTGTGTATAGTAACACATTAACACAATTCATTATCTATACTATGTATACTAATATTAATAAAGAGGAAAGATTTCTATTTTTGGATTTTTGTATGTAACGAATAAACTTAAAAACTATTGGACCGATTTCAATAATTATTTTGCCGTTAAATAGCTACATTATCACTGAGTAACATAAGCTACGGGCGGAGCCGTGAGGACACAGCTAGTTACACATAATAACATTTTCTTTTAATAGAGATTTGGCAACAGTGGGGGATGACTTTAAGGATTTTGTGGTTGAAAGTGGAATGTCCGTGGAGAAGTGTTCAAATGCTGTGGCAACTTTAAGTCTGATTTAACTGTCTTATTATCTACTAGCTGTGCCCGCAACTTCGTATGCGTAGAAGTCGTAGGACAACATTACTTGCTTAACTGAAATTATTATGTAATTATTATTAGGTATAGATTAGGTGGGTTTCTTAAAATCTTTCTTTATTCTAACAACTATGAAAAAGTACACAAAAAAGGAAACCTCACATAGTTTCGGGTGTTCTATGTTTTTTTCACCAACGGTTTAGGCTGAGTAGATGTTTAGTTTGTTAGATTTGAAAATTAGGATTTTTACTAAACAAAATATGTTGTATTTCTATCAGTAGTCAGGTCCACTATAATAAGGTTTCCATGTGAACAATGTTAGCAGTAGAAACACCAGGGATGAGTGCATGTCCCCCCCGGTTGGGTTCCCGCATTGTCGTTGCGGGGGGGCTTAGTAGCCGTGGCATTGAACCCCACGGTGAAGCGAAGAGGAACCCAAGGAGGGGCCGCTCGTCGGGGCTTGGGTCTGGTAGCCCTCGATGTAGCGGCCAAGTAGGTTGCGGTGTCGCTTCGGTGACATCGCAACTGAGGCGGGCCGCGATGTCGTTTGGAACGCATCGCGGCTGAGTGCGGGAGGCCGCGGCGGGAGAGGAGTGCCGGTATTACGGTGCGCCGTTCTCCCTACCTTCCGCGGCCTTGACGGGGCCGCCACCGTCAGATGGCGGACGTGGTGGGGCCGCAGGGGAAGAGGAGTGGCGGTGTGTACCTGGCCGCCCTTTCTATCCTCTGCGGCCGAAAAGTGGTAGGCGGTGGGGCCACTAATCTGACCCGTCGCAGGGGGACCAGGGGTGCCCAGACACGGGGTAGTCTGGCACCCATGTACTTGTTTGGTCCCCGGGGTGGTCACGGCGTACCATGTGTTCAGGTGCGCCGGTGATGTGGGGTGCCCCCCGCGCCTCTCAGGAGGTCGTAGGGTGGGGCCCTACAGTGGAGAGGTCCACCAGCAATTGGTGGACCAAGACCTGCCGGGGTTGCGGTGCATGCAATAGCGAATCCCGCGACCCCGGCCTTAGGTTAGAAGGAGGGACACCGTTGGTATTTAGCCGGTAAGACTCCGGCAGACCCCCTCGCCTTCCCTGGGCGAGGGACATCGATGAGGATTTTCCAACGATAAAAAAAAGGGATGTGTGCATAAAGATAGCTTAGATTGCTTAGGTATACAGGAGAGAGCTAATCGTGCGAGAAGCAGCTTCATAGCATAACATAAGCTAACCGGAAACTGTACACGTTTAAAACTGAACGGAAAATAGATTACGTAATTTAGTATACACGCAACGCCATCTATTGAGCAAATATGTTACAACAAATGATGCTAATTGTTTTCTTATTGACTTTAAATTCTAATAACTAGATTGAGCGAACCGATTAGGATGAAACAGAAACTAAATGTTACTCCGAGATACGCTCAATATTTGTCTATAAAAGTCAATCACACTGAAACAAACAAACCGACAAACAGACAAAAATTCCAAAAATGATCGAAATGGTTTTTTTTCTTATCTTTTAACGACTCCCACTATTATTTATAAAGTATTTCCCATTGTCAAACACGGCAAGTCCACAGATTTATGATAATATTAATAAAATATATGATTAGGTATTTCAAATTCTTCTTCTTCATCCTAGCTTTTTCCCAACTATGTTGGGGTCAGCTTCCGGTGTAACCAGATGCGGCTGAATACCAGTATTTTACACGGAGCGACTGCCATCAGACCTCCGCAACCTAGTAACTGGCCGGTATCATAAGGTTAGACTGGATAATTATTTCAAATTAATCTATCGTATTGCCTCGCACAATTAACAATTATGAATACACTCACTTATGAAATTGAGTGTATTTCTCTTCCACTACCATTCATATAGATAGGTACCTAATAAATTCTAATTAACAATATCTTCGATTTTTTTTGATAAAAGCTTAGTACCTTCTTCATAAAGATAGCATTTCAATAGACCTTCCGTAGACTGAGAATAGGTACCAATTCAATATTAGGTAATCTGTGGATTTATTCGTTGTAATATATTTCCTCACAACGTAATTTGATACACGTAACGCCATCTATTGAAAATAAATGGTATAAACATGCACATGCTAAGTTCTTCTAGAAAACTTAAAATTCCCATATCTTTTGATTGCGTGAACCGATTGCGATGAAACAAAAACGATAGGTTACATGGAGATAAGCACAATATTTGTTTATAAAAGTCAACAACATTGGATCAGTTGTTTTTACGTGATGATTGCACAAACAAACAGATAAACATACAAACAGACAAAAATTCCAAAAATGTTAAAAATGGGTTCTATTGGTTATCGTTTAACACCCCAACCAAGATTTTTCAAAATATTTGCTATGTACAGACACGCCAAGTCTACAGATTTATTATATGTATAGATATAGATAAGGCTATAGTCACTACTTCGATTCTTGACTATACTATGTTGACTATGTTATGATATAAGAGGGATTTTTCAAATGAGACATGTTTATTTATGCGGGAGGCTCTTTTTACGTACCTACAGTGTGCCGACAATAAATAACACATGAATCAAGTGCCTCTATGAGGTAATCCGTTAGTCACCTGTTACGTCAGAGATGCGGTCCCCTTGTTAACCAGATACCATACAGAAAAACATAGTAGGTAGTCACCTTGTTATATATAGCTATATAACATGTATTAAAGGATTAATTTAACTGATTCCGTTCACAACAGTCGAGCAGCACGCACGTGTCGTCATGAAGCTCTTCAATATATTCTTCATTGTTGCGTTACTCGTGGTGTTGTGTTCAGCGCAACCTGTGGTTAATTCAGCACTTGATCACCTCGAGGCTTCAGTTGTAACACGGTTCAAGAGAGCGTATCATGTTATACGCAGTGACGGTTGTGAAGTAAATAAAGCAAGATTGCTGGGAATGTGCATTGACTGTGACATGTAAGTAGGATTAATTAATAAGTTACTTTCGCCCCCGAATTTGTGTTAAATGTTAAGAAGCTTACCAACATGTTTTCCCCTTACATAACACAACTAGCTTATTACTGTCCCACTGCTGGGCAAGGGCTTTTTCTCCGAATGAGAAGGGTTTTAGGCCTTAGTCCACCACGCTGGCCTGGTGCGGGTTGGCGGACTACACACACTATCGAGAACTTTATGGAGCCCTCTCAGGCACACCTGGTTTCCTCACGACGTTTTTCCTTCACCGTTAACGCAAGTGATAATCAAATTACGATACGCACATGAATTCGAAAAGTCAGAGGTACTGGCCGGGATCGAACTCAGACCCTTCTGCATGGAAGTCAAGAGTTCACCCGCTAGGCTATCACTGCTATTTTCCACATATGTACCAAAATGTGTTTGAGAAGTAGCGTACCTTCTTGCGAAGCAGTTCGTTAGTGAAAGTACTACGGCCATCATTATTTTTATCGCCAAGCAGCATTGCTGTGTTTCGGTTTGAAGGGAGCCGGTGAAATAACAGGCACATGAGACTTTATACCTGTGTATCTAAGGTTGGCAACGTATCAGTCAAACTCTTAGCATTGTAGGTGTATATAACTGAATGAGTGGGTTGAGCAGCTTCAAGTATACTTCACCAACAAGAACATAGTCTGCTTAATTGTCGGCAATAAGATTGACAAGCATATCATTTTGGGACTCAGTGCATAATATCAGCAAGCACATTGGGTCACCCGCGTGACAGCGCAACGAGTATTCCCAAGGAGGGTTGATGTCAGGCAGGCGGCCGGTCATAAAACAATAAGCCAAAACTTCTTAACAACATTGATTTATGAAATACATGTTATGCCGACCCCACCTACTGTGGGATAAGGGCAGGAAAAAAAAGATAAGGCAGCGGTAACCAAATTACCATTAGGTGTGTCGGCGTTGGCTTGTTTGCCAAGAAGATCGTGTCATATTTCTATATAATATGCACAGTAACTGGTCCAGATTTAGAAAACTCTACACCCACGTCTACTAAAATAAGCTGACCAGTTCTAGCTATACATATTTGGGCCTCATAAAGGTGACTCATGGGCAGAATCACCCCCATAACCCTAATCTGTACTTAAAGATTTATATTTACTGTTTGACTGTTCTGCTTTGCCCCACACTGATCAAAATCATGGTTACGGTCTTATATCCCAGCTATATTGAAGTTGACTTGGTCCACATGAAACCGAATCCCACTATTATACAAGGAGATGTACCTCATCTATCAAAGTCTTGATAATGCCTATTGTATAATTAACATTTGCTTACAAACGGTGCAGGAAAATATCGTGAGGAAACCTGCATGCCTGAGAGGGCTCCACAAAGTTCTCGATGGTGTGTATAGTCCGCCAACCCCCACCAGATCAGCATGGTGGACTAAGGCCTAAAAGACCCTTCTCATTCTGAGAAGAGGCCCGTGCCCAGCAGTGGGACAGTAATGGGTTAATTATGTTGTGTTTAGCGTATAGTGCCTGAACGCTTATTTTATGAGGTTTTGATTTGCATCTCTGTTCAGATCAAAGGCTTTAATAAAAACAACTTCCCTTTTAATCATTTAATTCGAGGAAATCTAATAGGTACAAATAATACATTGCAATGGATGAATTTCTCAAAACAGGAAAATGAATGCAGATAATTAAATTAGTATATGAATTTTAAATTAACCTCGTGTGAGTCAGTATTCCAATACTGCAGTATTTAGATGAGCTGGTTAGTTTTGGTACCTATTTGTTGATTAGATTTATTTACTTGAATAACATTAATTAATTAATACCTTCTATTGCCTGTTTATTATGTAACTTCTTCTGCCTCGTTGGTCTAGTGGTGGCAAGCGCGACTGCTGATCCTGAGGTCCTGGGTTCGATCCCCAGGTCGGGAAAAGTGTTATTAGGTTTATTCGTGTGGAATTTCTCAGTAGCGGCCCGGAGTTTGGAGTTGTGCCCAGTTGATGGCAATAGACTCGTCCCCTATTACATAGGACTTAACATAACGGCGATATGAGGGTGTTACTATGCACCATTGCTCAATCCTTCAGGGAATATAGGCGTGTTATGTTCTTTTTCTTATTTTCATGTAGTTAGTGACTAACCTAGTGTCATAGTTTATGCCGCCCATGGGCCTCTGACTTGGCTTCACATGCCGTCGAGATAACATCTCTCAGGCATGCCAGTTGCCTCAATATATAAAGGACTGTTTAAGCTGGGTCGCCACACATCTGACGGAAGATGCGCTGCGCATCGTCAGTCGCGTAGCGCCAGAACGGACAAGTAGATAATAAAATATTCAACCTTACACACTCAACCGAAGATGTGTTAGTGCGTCGAGCGAACTAACGATGATACGCCCGACGCATCTTCTGTCAGATCTGCGGCGACCCTTAATCACAATTCACATTTTTTTGGTCACATATAACAATAGTAACATCAATGATAACAAAAATATTGTTTCTGTATTATTCATCTGTTAAACAATAGAATAGAGGAAGTTCTGTAATTCGATTCTGAACGAAATTGGTGAAATTTCTAATGTAACATTTTTATTTACAGATACGAAGAAGTGACAGGAGAAGAATGCCCACGAAGAGCGAAATAAAATTCAAGATATTCCAGCTCTGATACTTTGACGTTCAACGGGACCGATTCTACTAACAGAAACGTTCGTTTACAAAAACTGTCAAATTGTTTGACAACAAAAATAAAACCCAAGTATTTTGTCAGTTGTGACATTTTTCAGAATGACGGTTGCGATTTGTTTGCGATTAGGCAACAATTTTTTTAGTAGAATTGTTCGACAGGATAAAATACAAACCTTATTATTGTGTACTTTACATTCTTGTAATTTTTCTATTTACTAATTATTAAGCTTAACGTATTTTACACTAACTATGGAAAAACCAGAATAAAGAAATCTGAATATTACTGAACTTTAAATCTTCACATACCTAGTATAAAACAAAGTCGCTCCCGCTGTCTGTACTCTTAGATCTTTTAAATTTCGCAACGGATTTTAATGCAGTTTTCAGCAATAGAGTGATACAAGAGGAAGGTTTATATGCACCACATTAGTATCTACATTGCACCCGTGCGAAGCCGAGGTGGGTCGCTAGTTATTTATAAACCACTGTTCTGCTTAGCCTTTTCCCAACTATGGTGGGCTCACCTTCCAGTTTAACTAAATGCGGCTGAATATCAGTATTTTACACGGAGCGACTGCCATCAGACCTCCGCAACCCAATTACTGGGCAGTGCCGATATCCTAAGGTTAGGCCGGTTGTCAGACTTTTGGACTTCTGACTTCCAGTAACGACTGTCATAGATAGGTAGGTATTCGTATGACAACCGGGACCGACAGTTTAACGAGTTCTCCGATGCGTAGAGGGGTCTCAATATGTAAGGAACAGTCACCCATCCATGGACTGACCGCAGCAAGTGCAGCTTAACCTCGCAAATCGTATGATCCGCGGGATTAGTTATCAGCCACGAGCCTCCCCCTATTTATAAACTAATAAGAGAATTTAATAAAACAGGTAAATTAATTATCTTTACATAATATAAAACAAAGTCGCTCCCGCTGTCGCTTAGATCTTTTAAACTGCGCAACGGATTTTAATGCAGCTTTCAGCAATAGATAGAGTGATTCAAGAGGAAGGTTTATATGCTCCACATTAGTATCTACATTGCACCCGTGCGAAACGGGGCGGGTCGCTAGTTTATTATAAATCAATGTCACCACGCTCTTCTTCTTTCATATCGGCACGAGCTTTACGAGAACTGCTCATGCCATGATGAAAAGATTCTAAGCCAGTCAGCGAAGTACATCAGGCTGACTGCCCAGGGTGCGCCGGACGTAATAAAGATCGTCACTCGTGGAGGCTCTTTTAGTGTAACCCATTATAAAAGCCCGGTCACACACGTTTAAAGCCAGGGCTCGGAAACAGTTATATTTTTCGAAACGTTTTCGTCTTAAATACCTAAGAAACAATTTGATTCCGTTACGTTCGAACGGAAAGTTTTTGTAGAAGAATAAAATTTAAATCGTTTTCGGTTAACGTTTTAAACCGTTTTATTCCATTTTTTGCGTTGTTCGAGAGAGGTGTCAATCCACTTCGTAATGACAAAATTTTAAAGAGAATTACCTATACTAATATTATAAAGCTGAAGAGTTTGTTTGTTTGTTTGAACGCGTTAATCTCAGGAACTACTGGTTGAAATTGAAAAATTATTTTTGTATTGGATAGTTCATTTATCGAGGAAGGTTATAGGCAATATATCATCACGCTGTGGCCAATAGGAGCGGAGAATAAATGAAAAATGTTGCAAAAACGGGAAAAACGTCCACCCTTCCGAAGCCGGGACGGGCCGCTAGTAAAATTTATAGAGGACCACACGCACTCTATACTCTAGCGTCCTCTCTAAAATGTTGACATTGCGGAGTGTTTGGTTAACTTTGTGTACTGTTGAATAGGCCTTAGTTAGTCTAAAGATTTACAACCTACAACAAGAACAATTAGATTTAATTAATATTTATTCGTATTTCTTGCTGACATCCTTCCATCTGACATTTTGATTTGTTCGTTTCATCATTCTAAGTGTAATAAGAGTAAATTAGATTTTTTCTCTTTCGTCCCATTTTGTGGTTGGCGTCAGGCCAGCGTCCCCACCAGTGATTCCAAGATTTTTGTTATATCCAAAAACTGTGCCTAAATAGTGACCAAAACAAAATAATTAGTGACTCACTAGTTTTCGGGTTATGAGCAGCTATTAGTGGGGACGCTAGCTTGACGTCACGGCAGCATCCCCACCGTGTAACTCAGGAACTACTACAGTCTTGACAAAGAACTTAGGCTCAGAAAATAGTGCCCAAATAGTGACATCAAAATACAAAACCTCAGAAATAGTGATCGCATAGGTTTTGAGATATTTCAAGGAGGGGCTATTTTAACAGCCAGCTTCCCCACTTAAATTGTTATAGAAAACTGAATCAGAAAGCTATTCTTTAAAAATACTACGTCAATAAATAGTGACTTAAATAGTGACTCCACTGATAAAAAAATAATACGTGAATAAGGTAGTAAAAGTTAAAGAAAGATCACAATAAATTATTAAGTACAATAGTGATTCAGTACACAGACAGTACGGTACCGTGAGACACATGACAGAAAAAAGAAAAGGGATATAATATATAAATGAACTTTAAAAATAATAGATTCCATTTTAAAAGGCTCTAGCTTTAAAATTAATAGTTTGCACTATGATTTTAATACTTAAACTTTAAAAATAATTGTTTGCACTATAATTTTAATGCTTCTAACTTCAAAGTCCCCCCGCAATAAGTAATAAAATTACAAACAGATAGTCGAATGGTAGGTTAGGTTATGTTAGAAAAGTGAACACTCAACGCACGAGTCGAACAAGCGAAGCGAGGGGTGCCATAGCAGTGGCCGGCGAGTGCCAGAAATGGCTAGAAACGATTTGGCGATCACTTTCCACCATTCCTTTAATGGGTGCATTCAGAAACAAGTGGTTTTTGATTAATTATTGTGCGAACCATTATTTTTAAAATTAGAAGTACTTATTAAAATTAAAGTGCACTTTTTATTTTGTTTTGGAAAGCAGTATTTTGAAGTGTATCTTAAATTGTTTTTGTTGTCATTTTTATTCATTTTAAGGTGCTTTTAAATACATCCCAAAAGAAAATTATGCAACAGCATAATTATAAAATTATAAAAAGAAAGAAAAGAAAGAAAGAAAATTATTTATTCTGGACTCACACAGGCAGTTACAGAAACAAAAACAATATAAAAAAAAGAAAGAATAAGAATTTAGACTACCTGCACGAGGCCAAAAAGGGCTCCTACCTCATGGATGTCCCTCGCCTGGGGAAGGCGAGCAGGTCTGCCGAATTTTTATTGGCTAAAAACCAGAGCTCTTCTTCCTCCTGACCGTTCGGCCGGGGATTCGCAAAAGCATGCACTGCAACGCGTCTAGTACACCTTAGACAGTCAGCCGTGCGACAAACCGTGCTGATTGGCTCATCTTTTCACTGTGACATGTGCTATTCTCGTATAACTCTTGCTAACACGAGAGATGGCACACTGGAAGTACGATGTTTTGCACTCGATTTGCTCCTGAAGATTACTTGTCGGAAGTTACCCTTGACAAAAATTGACTGCACAAGACTTGTCCTAAGTCACTGCCTTCATGAATCTACCTCTGAAAGTCTCAAAAATTAAAATAATAATTAAAGTTTTATTTTTAATGTTTATACCTACTTAGAAATACATATTTAAAAATGTTTTATTGGTATAAAAATGTTAAACGAAAATAATAATTAAATAACAAGTTTTGATGTTATGTGGCTGTGATAATTTATGTAGGCGTGTGTGCATATAGTTGTGTGGTTCTCGGCAAAGAATAACTCACCTTCTCTCCATATGTGGGTATGGGTTAAAGACGAGTACGGGATTATCAGAACCATCGTAGCGATTGAACGCTTGCCTTCCATGCAGGAGGGAGTTCGATACCGGCCCGCACCTCTGACCTTTAGAATTCGCATACGGATCAGAATTTAATTATCACTTAAGTTAACGGTGAAGAAAAAGTCTCGGAAGGAAACCTGCACTGCTGAGAGGACTCCAAAATGTTATCGATAGCATGTGTAATCCGCCAACCCGCAACAGGCCAGCATGGTGGACTAAGGCCTAAACCCTTCTCATTCTGAAAAAAGGCCCGTGCCAAGCAAGGAGACAGTAATGGGCTGATTATGCTGAGCGTGGGGTTTATGGCATTTTGCCTTTGACGCAGCGTCCTACGTGATACGGCGTCCTACGTAAGCGATCCTGACGCAAACGCGAAGTGGCGCAGCGGGAAAACAGCAAAACGCTCGATACCTATTGAAGTGGCCTATGTGACCAACTGCACGCAGGGTGCGGTGCGGTGCGGCGCGAAAAGAAGCGAACGCGATTAGTTGGCGAGATATTTTCGCGCGAACTGGATGCGGTGCCGACTGACCCGTGCGGCGGCGCCGGTGGTGGTGCGGGACGATTCGCACGCACGTAGGACAAAACCGCCGATTCGCGCCGCGTTCGCGTAGAAATCGCTTAAGGACGACGCCGCGTTACGCTGCGTTCACACGAGCGCGATTTTTTTGCGATTTCTGGCGAAAGGCTCACCGAACGCGATCAGCACACGTTGAAATCGTGTCATATGAGAGCGCTCTTACAGTTCACTTTAGCGGTCATTGGGACATTGGTCAGCGGTCAGTGGACGTTTACGGTCTAATATGACGATTGTCCCCCAAAGATGTACAACTATCGTAAGATATAGACGGTTACTGAATCAATGTCAACCATTTTGAGAAAACATATTTAAAACACAACATAACAGCCTCTGTTATGAGGCTATGAGGCTGTTATGTTACGGGAAAAAGAGGGTGTAACTAACTATACACATAGGTATATAGTTAGTTACACCCTCTTTTTCCCGTTATGTTATGTAATGTAAGTCCCATGTAATTGGAAGCGAGCCTTTTGGCATCAACCGGGCACAAATCCGAACTCCGGGCTTCTACTGAGGAAATTCACACGGAAAACACTTTATCCGATCTGGGGATCGAACCCAGGACCTCATGATCAGCAGTTACGCTTGCCACCATTAGACTAACGAGGCTGTTGAGAGTGTCTATTATGATTATAACTGAATATTCTAATTGGGGTGTGTGAGTGTGTGTGTTATTCCCGTTACATCTTGTATAACATTGTAATGAGTGTTGCATATTATAAGTGCGGGTGCATCGCATGTAGCAGGCCTAGCACGAACGTTTGACGTATAGTATCGTAAACGTATCGCTAATGCAAGCGAATTTTGAATCGAAAATATAAATGTCCTACAACATTTTGGTTTTGTTTTACGACATGCACAATTTATATCATCGAAAGGAGTATTTCCGATTCATAATTCACTAATATTCACTCAGATGAATGGGCGAAGCCAGAATTTTGTCCAAGGTGGGGTAAACTCAGTCAGACAGTAAATATTTGTCTTTTCAATAAATTTGGAAGTCCAGAATGGGATTATGGGGCAATTTTGCCCCATAATCAAGTACCCCAAGATGGGGCAAGTACCCCATCTGCCCCACCCTGAATACGCTCAGATCTGTTTGCTATCATCGACGTACAAAGTAGAAGGAACACGCCAACAACACCATCTTATTTCCTCAATAGATCTCCATAATTAGGCGATTTCAATTAAAACACTTTGTGGCGGCATCTATCACGTCACATGCGAACTATCCTGCATCGCGATATCAGAGTTTGACACGCAGATAGTATATATACAAGTTCCTGGTCCTGGTACTGGTCACACCTTCAGCCCTCTTCAGCAACATGGCACAGCACGCTGCAAATTCGACCGGTCAAACTAGCAGAGGCACATCTCTCCTGGTCGACGCCAGCAGCCAGCTACTTCTCACCGCTCACAGTTCCGACTCACCGTGAACGACGCGGCATCCGGTTCCGACTCACTGGAACCCTCACCTGGCCCTGGCAAGCATCTCAACATGCAACGACTTGCTGACTCATCACTACAATCGACCTCCGGTCTTGGGGGGGAGTGATGTGGCGGCATCTATCACGCCACATGCGAACTATCCTGCATCGCGATATCAGAGTTTGACACGCAGATAGTATATATACAAGTTCCCAACATCAACCGTTGGGCAGTGGCCCGCCAGGCACAAGACTCCGCCTGGTAGGAGGATCCTCCTTTTCGTAGGCGGAACACCATATCTCGTTCCCCTACAACTTAAATAACAATTAACCGATGCAATTTCTCTGATGGAAATTGTACGATGATTAAACAACTACAAAGAAATTTTCCACGTAGTGTAATAGCTATTAGCATGTATAAATAATCCCTTTAAAAACGTTTAAGTTAAACGGTTTTATCTTGCAGTACCCCTGCAGCATCAGGATTTGAGGATTGAAGTATGAAATTATTATAATGTTGTGTTGTCATGGAATTTTAATTTGTTTGCGAAGTTCTAAGAGAATTGGTTATTCAGAAGTAGTTAAAATCTATCAGAAGATTTGAAACAATCAAACAAATATACGAAGTGAAGGTAGATAAAACCGTTTAATTAATTAATAAAACCCCACCATAGTTGGGAAAAGGCTAAGCAGAACAGTGGTTTATAAATAACTAGTGACCAGCCCCGACTTCGCACGGGTGGAATGTAGATACTAATGTGGGGCATATAAACCTTCCTCTTGAATCACAATTCTTATCAAACAATCTATTGCTGAAAACTGCATTAAAATCCGTTGTGAGGTTTAAAAGATCTAAGAGTACAGACAGCGGGAGCGACTTTGTTTTATACTAGGTATGTAAAGATTTAAAGTTCAGTAATATTCAGATTTCTTTATTCTGGTTTTTCCATAGTTAGTGTAAAATACGTTGAGCTTAATAATTAGTAAAGAGAAAAATTACAAGAATGTAAAGTACACAATAATAAGGTTTGTATTTTATCCTGTCGAACAATTCTACTAACAAAATTGTTGCCTAATCGCAAACAAATCGCAACCGTCATTCTGAAAAATGTCACAACTGACAAAATACTTGGGTTTTATTTTTGTTGTCAAACAATTTGACAGTTTTTGTAAACTAACGTTTCTGTTAGTAGAATCGGTCCCGTTGAACGTCAAAGTATCAGAGCTGGAATATCTTGAATTTTATTTCGCTCTTCGTGGGCAGTTTTCTTCTGTCACGTCTTCGTATCTGTAAATAAAAATGTTACATTAGAAATTTCACCAATTTCGTTCAGAATCGAATTACAGAACTTCCTCTATTCTATTGTTTAACAGATGAAGAATACAGAAACAATATTTTTCTTAACATTGATGGTATTATATTATGTTATATGTGACCAAAAAAAAAGTGAATTGTGATTAAGGGTCGCCGCAGATCTGACAGAAGATGCGTCGGGCGTATCATCGTTAGTTCGCTCGACGCACTAACGCATCATCGGTTGAGTGTGTAAGGTTGAATGTTTTATTATGTACTTGTCCGTTCTGGCGCTACTCGACCGACGATGCGCAGCGCGTCTTCCCTCAGATGTGTGTGCGACCCAGCTTTGACAGTCCTTTATACAAGGTTAGTCGGAAAGGGGGTACTAAGCCGAAAGGGTGTTAAAGTACATATAATAAGGGATAACTTTTGTTCTATAACTTTCCCTAAAACTCGATAGTTTAAGAGAAATAGCTTTTTTAAGATTTCGTAAAAAATATGCTAAAATCTATCTATCCATAGCTATGATCAGCTGTGTTTACTGTTTTTGGGGTCACGGATTAGAAACTAAATTTTCTGAATTCATAACTAAATCTAGTATGTTATTATTTTTAGAAAAAAACTAAAATAAACATATCTTTGCATGCATTTTTTTTTTTCGAATTTTGTAATTTTAACACTTGCTTTAAAATAATCATCAGTCATATTTTAAGTGACCCGCGGCTTAGTACCCCCTTTCCGACTAACCTTGTATATTATCGATGAAATATTTTTGTCTTGGTAAGCCCAGCCGTGACAAAACATAACTTCTGACATGGATTTTGTACTACGTCTATGTCTTGTCTCGATAATGCATAAGTAATAGTTAATACTTTGTGGATGGATAAAGCTAACTTTATCTAAATAAAGCTAGTAGGTAGGTACTATCCTTTATACATCCACTTAGCATTAACCGTTTCACATAATTATACAGTTACATAATCATACAGCAGTGATCGTCGGGCGACCAAGTCAGGTCTCGAGTTCGAACCCAAAGCTCGCACCTCTAACTTGATTCATGTGCGTACTGTATAATTATCACTTGCTTAAAAACGGTGTACAAAAACATTGTGAGGAAACTGGCATGCCTGAGAGATGATAAACTATGACACCAGGTTAATCACTAACTACACGAAAAGAAGAACATAACATCACGCCTCTATTCCCCGAAGGGTTGGGCAATGGTGCATAGTAACACCCTCATTTCGCCGTTATGTTAAGTCCCATGTAACAGGGGGCGAGCCTATTGCCATCAACTGGGCACAACTCCAAGCTCCGGGCCGCTACTGAGGAATTCCACACGGAAAAACCCAATAACACTTTGCCCGACCTGGGGATCGAACCCAGAACCTCACGACCAGCAGTCGCGCTCGCCACCACTAGACCAATGAGGCATAAGAAGTTACATAATAAACAGGCAATGGAAGGTGTTAATTCATTAATGTTATTCAAGTAAATAAATCTAATCTACAAATAATAGGTACCAAAACTAACCAGCTCATCTAAGTACGGGAGAATTGGAATACTGACTCACATTAGGCTAATTCAAAATTCATATGCTAATTTAACTATCTGCATTCATTTTCCTGTTTTAAGAAATTCATCAATTGCAATGTATTATTTGTATCAGATTTCCTCGAATTAAATGATTAAAGGGGAAGTTATTTTTATTAAAGCCTTTGATCTGAACCGAGATGCAAATCAAAATCAAAACCTCATAAAATAAGCGTTGAGGCACTATACGCTAAACATAACATAATTAACCCATTACTGTCCCACTGCTGGGCACGAGCCTCTTCTCAGAATGAGAAGGGTCTTTTAGACCTTAGTCCACCACGCTGGCCTGGTGCAGGTTGGCAGACTATACACACCATCGAGAACTTTGTGGAGCCCTCTCAGGCATGCAGGTTTCCGCACGATATTTTCCTTCACAGTTTTTAAGCAAATAATAATTATACAATAGGCATTATCAAGACTTTGATAGATGAGGTACATCTCCGTATATAATAGTGGAATTCGGTTCCATGTGGACTAAGGCGACTCCAATATAGCTGGGATACAAGACCGTAACCATGATTTTGTTCAGCGTGGGGCGAAGCAGCACAGTCAAACAGTAAATATAAATATTTAAGTGCAGATTAGGGTTATGGGGTAATTCTGCCCATGAGGCACCTTTATGAGGCCCAAATATGTGTAGCTAGAACTGGTCAGCTTATTTTAGTAGACGTTGGTGTAGAGTTTACGAAATCTAGACTAGTTACTGTGCATTATTACCTATATACCTAGTCGCCATAAATATTGTCTCGAAGAAAAAAATATTTTTTTTATTGCAAATAATATTTATTACTTTTACAGTGTGTTAGTTTAATACATAAATATAAAACAATTTAAAATATAAAAAGCTTATTCGAAGTGGTCTCCATTGGCTGCAATACAGTCCTTTAAACGTTGAGGCCAGTTATCAATAGAAGCACGCACCCTTTCCATGGGAAAATTCTTCACTGCCAATCGTATGGATTGTTTTAGGGACTCCAAATTATCATGGCGTTTAGAGCAAATCGTACTCTCTAAAACTGACCATAAATCATAATTCAGCGAATTAAGATCGGGACTAGACGACGGCCAGTCTTCAGCTCTGATAAAGTCCGAAACGTTCACTTCCAACCAAGACTGCGTGGACCGAGCTTTATGACCCGGCGCCGAGTCTTGTTGGAAGGACCATACTTGGTTATTGAACATGGTGTTGTTAAGGGGCTTAACTACCTTCTCAAGAATGGTATCTTGATATACTTGTGCCGATGTTTTGATACCTTTTTCACAAAAATATGGCTCAGTCACTCCTTCATAGCTAACACCCCACCAAACCATCACTGAAGTCGGATAATGCCCACGTTGCACTCTGACGACTAATTGGGAAGCTTCCTTAGAGCTTTGAGCATAAATACGGTCATTTTGTTTGTTAAAATGTTGCTCAATTGCAAAGATTTTCTCATCCGTAAACAAAATTTTCTGTGACCTATTTGCGTACCGCTCCAGTAGTTGTTTCGATTTTACCACCCTATTCTTTTTTAAATTATCAGTTAAAAAATGACCAGTGTGTCTCTTATAGGCTGCAAGTCCTAAGGCATCTTTTAAAATACGCGACATGGTTCTGGGTGCTATCTTCATCTCCCGAGATAAAATCTTTTGCTTTCGGACAGGATTTCTTCGAATTCTTTCCCTTACTGCTTTGACCACCTTTTTCGTACGAACACTACGTGGACCGCCAGAACTTTTTCCGTCACAAACAGAGGAGGTCTCATTGTACCTATTAATAGCCCGGTACACAAACATTTGACTAACACCAAGCGTATGGGGAGTTTTCAAAATTGCATTTGGCTCCATACCAACTTTGTGTAATGCAATCACAGCGATTCGGTTCTCTTTATCACCCCACTCCATTTTAATATCGTAAAATATGGCGTATGGTAATATATTGTATGGCGCCAAAATTTGAAAGCTCAATGAACAATCGTATAAAAATGACAGATTCCAAATTCAAATTGCGTTACCGGTGAAGGAAAAACATCGTGAGGAAACCAAGTGTGCCTGAGACGGCTCCATAAGGTTCTCGATAGTGTGTGTAGTCCTCCAACCCATACCAGGCCAGAGTGGTGGACTAAGGTCTAAAACCCTTCTCATTCTGAGAAGAGGCCCTTACCTAGCAATGGGACAGTAATGGGCAAGTTGTGTTATGTAAGGGGAAAACATGGTGGTAAGATAAACAGTTAGCAAAAATTCGGGGGCGAAAATAACTTTTTAATTAATCCTACTTACTTGTCACATTTAACGCACTGTCCCGCCACTTTTACATGATTTTCTGCACAACCATTGGCTATAGCCGCCATTCTCTTCCAACGTCTTACAGCTGAAGCCTCGAGGGGATCAAATGCTGAATTAACCACAGGTTGCGCTGAACACAACACCATGAGTAACGCAACAATGAAGAATATATTGAAGAGCTTCATGACGACACGTGCGTGCTGCTCGACTGTTGTGAACGGAATCAGTTAAATTAATCTTTCTATACATGTTATATAGCTACAAGGTGACTACCTATTATGTTTTTCCGTATGGTATCGGATAAACAACGGGACCTCATCTCTGTCGTAACAGGTGACTAACGGATAACCTCATAGGAGGCACTTGATTCATGTGTTATTTATTGTCGGGACACTGTAGGTACCTAAAAAGAGCCTCCCGTATAAATAAACAGGTCTCAATTGAAAAATCCCTCTTATATCATAACATAACATCACGCCTGTATTCCCCGAATGGTTGGGCAGAGGTGTATAGTAACACCCTCATTTCGCCGTTATGTTTAAGTCCCATGTGATAGGGGGCGAGCCTATTGCCATTAACCGGGCACAAATCAAAATTCTGAGCTGCTAATGAGGAATTCCACACGGAAAAACTTCTAGTGGTCGCAAGCGCGACTGCTGTGCATGGGGTCCTGGGTTCGATCCCCAGGTAGGGAAAAGTGTTATAAGGTTTTTCCATTAGGAATTTCTCAGTAGAAGCCTGGAGCCTGGATTTGTGCCCGGTTAATGGCAATAGGCTCGCCCCCTATTACGTAGGACTTAAACATAACTGGCGAAACGAAGGTGTACTAAAAAAACACCTCTGCAGAACCCTTCGGGGTATACAAGGCGTGATATTATGTTATGTTATAAAAAAAGCAGGTCGTGACTTTAATTTTGACTTTCCATTTATAGAATAACCCACATACACAGATGATTTGTGGGTTAGTTTTTACCTGAAAACGTAACAAACAGACCGACAACGATAGTACTATTATAGGTACTATCGTAGGTTTACTAAATGTATCAAACTTAACGAATGTTTTTTTATTGTTTTTTTCTTTCTACACCTCCCTATAGTTAGAAATCAGTCAAAAACATATTTGAAGTCGATGAATTTGCAAAAACGCAATATTAGCTAATAAACCGAAACACATGGCATGTGGTCCACGAGGCAAAAATGTTTGGGGACCGCTGTTCTAAATAATGGAGTGGAGCGACGACATGATGTTGGAATGTTTACACAATTTTGAAGCTGACCCCGTCGTATTATGACAACTTTCAATAAATGCACGAACTAATTGTAAGGCGAACGTAGAAATAACAAAGAAAGAATCGATTACTCGATTTACAAAATTATAATAAACCCGATACATACTGGGTGTAAAAATAGCCTTAACGAAGCCGAAGTCTACGCATACTGTACATAAAACTAAGTAACATACAGCAAAAATAATTGCTGGGAAACGACTTTTATTTTTTGGTATTAAAAAACAGCTTTTAATTGTAGTGCGCAATGTAAGCGCGCGCGCAGCAGTTTGTGCCTACATTTCAAAAATGTTGATAATATTTGTATAGAAGAATTTTTAGTAATAACATATAAACTTAGTTTTCGTGAAAAACGTTTAAAAATATGGTGACTTTGACCTACAATATCTCCATAACCAATCAGTTCCCAGGTATGGCCCTATAGCAAAAAATCTTCGTAATGGTGGGATGAATACGTGGCTCTCAGCTTCGTTAAGGGTATTTTTACACCCGATATATTTTTCTATTGGACTGCTTGTAGATTATCCATACGGACCGCGTACGTAACGGGGTAATTTATTATCGAGATCAAATGGGTCTCCAATGGGGGCGAAGTAAAATACTTAACCTAAGCTAACTACTGTTACTACTCTAATATCATGACTACTAGCAACGACAGCACTAAGGGTGACCCCTAATGGGACTTGGACCTCGGCTTAGGGCGTTGCTTAACCCGGTACAAGTGTGCGACCGGTCTTTATAATGACTGGCTGGCTAGGCTCTCTTAGATCAAGCGGCTTGATTAGTTGTAGTTGGGTGTGACGTCACAGCTATCTGGCTGGCTTGCTGTAAATGTAGTAGCGACATCTTTTGGCGCTTCGATACATAATGTATACAAGGATAGTCGGAAAGGGGGTACTAAGCCGCAGGCCACTTATTGTATCACTGATGATTGTTTTAAAGAAAGTGTTAAAATTTTAAAGTTCGACAAAAAACATTAAATGCAAAATGATTATTATTTTAGTTTTTTTTTTAATTCTTCATTGCTGCTTTAGTTACGATTTCAGAAAATGGAGCTTCTAATCCATGATCCCAAATATGACCTAAAATGGTTAACATTTTAGGACAGCTGATCATAGCTGAAGAATTTAGCGTATTTTTTATGAAATCTTTGAACAGTTAGCTCTTAAACTATTTACTTTTGGGGAAAGTCGCAGAACAAAAGTTATGCATTATTATAGGTACTTTAGCACCTTTTCAGCTTAGTACCCCCTTTCCGACTAACCTTGTAATTCCAGCCAATAATTGCAGAACTAAAGTCTATTCTCATACAAAGAAGGAACGAAATCTTATCACCACACTTGTTTACTGCGTTTTGGCGGTTAGGTTTCCTTGCGATGTTTTCCTTCACCGTAACAGGGTGTCCTGCCGTAAGCGACAAACGCGACGCGGTGCGACGCGACGCGACACGACGTGAACAAATGCGCGTTAAGTCGCGTCTCGCTTCATAGGCCGCTAATAGGGAATGCCGTTGTCTTGATCGCGTTTGTCGCGTTCGTCGCGTTGCGTTCGCCGCTTACGCAGGACACCCCGTAAGTCTAAGGTGTCTTGGATTAACTATTACTATAACGATGTATATTAAGAAGATTACTAGTATTTTTGCAAGGTTAGTCGGAAAGGGGTACAAAGCCGCGGGCCACTATAACGTTGTACGTTATCTCAAGTAGGTATTTAACGAACAAACAAAGAAATTACGTTATCTACCTACATTTATTCTAAAAAAGTATAGAAATAATCAAACCTAATTTAAAGTAATCTTATTTACATTTTAATAACAATAAAGTAGATACTTGCAACTAAACGTAATTCCTATTCTAATTATTATTGGAACGCACCCGTGATTACTGACACGTTTTTTATACATGTTCGGTTGGAATTTGGACCATTCCCTACTCTTTAAAAAGACCTCGGAACGCATCGCAAATATCACCTTCCGCGACAGCGCCACCAAAGAGTATAGTAATATATAGGGAGCGCCACGAACAGTTGTATTTCCCCCCCCGACCTCCAGTACTTGGAAATCTCTATATGTCGGTTAGGCATGACAGGACATCAGCCGATCACTATCTCGTCGGTCTACAATCCCTCGACTAGTCTGAGACTTAATCTCGAGAGCCGTCCGGTCACTTAGACTCGATTCCCGACGATATCGTTACAGTCGCCGACACGTTGGGCGCTATCGACTCCCTCACAAGTCACGTACAGTCCGTGGTGAACGAGTGTTCACGACAGGTTCCATCCGTGGACGATCACCGCTGGAAACTGCCGGACGATGGGCGTGAACTGTTGACGGAGAAGAATGCGTCCGTACGCGCGTACGACACTTTTCCCTGCGAAGGCAACCGCCTCCATATGCGTTCTCTGCAGCGTGCTGTAAAGAAACGCATAATGGAGGTCAGGCAGTCCCGCTGGGACAAGATGTTAGGTGAACTAGAGCCATCCCATCTGGCTTTCTGGCGATTGCAACGAAACCTCAAAACCGATTGTGTAGCCTCCACTCCTCTCGATCGTCCGAATCAAAGACCGGCCTTTGAAGACGACGAAAAGTCCGAATGCCTAGCCGACAGTCTAGAAGCCCAGTGCACGCTCAGCGCACTACCAGTAGACCCGGTCCACCTGTCCAAGGTGGATATCGAAGTCGAACGTAAAGCCGCTCTCCCCCCCGTAGAAGATCCTGATGATCCCCTGCCCCCCGTCACCGCGGATGAGGTGCAGGCGATAATCAAGCATCTTAAGCCCAGGAAAGCCCCCGGTACTGACGGCATCACGAACAAGGTGATCAAACTCTTTTCCGCCCCGCTCATAGTCCTAATGACCGCCATCTTCAATGGCGCTCTTAGCAACAATCTCTTTCCGCAAGCTTGGAAACAAGCCACTGTTATAGGCATCTGCAAACCTGGCAAACTCAAGTGTGAGCCATCTAGTTATCGCCCCATAAGTCTTCTCAACTCGTTTGGGAAGATTTATGAGCGACTCATTTATTCCTGTCTAAAGGGATTCGCAGATTCCCGCAACCTCATTCCCGACCAGCAGTTCGGTTTTCGTTCCAACCACTGCTGCACTAGGCAACTCCACCGTATCGTCGAACAACTAAGCTCCGGCTTTATGTTTTCATACAAGACGGGCATGCTTTTCTTCGACGTAGCGAAAGCCTTCGACAAGGTCTGGCACAACGGTTTATTATATAAACTGTACCAATTCAACGTGCCAGACGTCTCGTGCTCATCATTCGAGACTTTCTGTCGGATCGCACCTTTCGCTACCGATTAGACGGCACGCTTTCGTCTCCACATCCTATCCGAGCCGGAGTCCCTCAGGGCTCCGTGCTAGCCCCCCTTCTTTCACGCTGTACACCAGCGACATTCCCACTCGTGGCAAGGCCCAGTTGGCGCTTTTCGCCGACGACACGGCCATCTACTACACGGGTAGTGACTTAAAATCGATCTCTCGCATCCTCCAGACTGCAGCCAACGTCCTCGGCATTTGGTTCCGGAAGTGGCGTATCGAAGTGAATCCCGAAAAGAGCGTAGCAGTTCTTTTCGAGAGGCATGGCGATAACCACTCGCGTATCCCCTCCGTTGTCATGTTCGCAAAAGAGATCCCTTGGGAACTGAGCGTTAAGTACCTGGGGGTTATCCTCGATCACCACCTTACGTTCCGGAAACACATCAAACCGGTGCACGCTCGCGCCGCTTTAGTTGTGGGCTGGCTTCATCCCATGATTAGGGCGCGCAGTAAACTATCACTTAGAAATAAGTTGAGACTTTAGTTGACGTGCATTCGCCCCATCTTAACCTACGCTAGCGTCGTGTTCGCACACGTTAAGCCATGCCAATTTAAAGCTTTCCAAATCCTACAAAACCGCGTATTGCGCAGAGCCGCGGGCGCTCCGTGGTACATGCGCAACGTTCAACTTCACTTAGATTTAAAAATACCAACCGTAAGGCAATACCTCAAACGCACGTCTAAGCGTTATTTCGACAATGCCCCGAGGCATCGGAACCCCCTAGTGACCGTCGCATCCGATTATAAACCCTCCCAAATCAGTTTAGTACGCCGTCCCAGGCATGCGCTACTAGAGCCCGATGACGATATCACCCTCCTCCAGGAGGCGAATAAATCGACTAGTACAATACACATACACCGCCGCCGCCGACCGGCGTATCGCCCTCGCCGACGAGGCCCCTCGCGACGTCCCACCGCCGCCGCCCCCGATCCACCGTGCTCACCCGCCGCAGCCGCGGAGCCGGTCGTCCCTTCTGACTCCACGCAGTTACACCGTTGTTAATGCAGCCCTCATCAAGCTGTCGTATCCCTCCCAGTCTTCTCGCATTCAACACCCTAAAAGGTTCGAGTCCCCCCTTGGAGACACCCTTAGAGGTGTTGCTGCTATAATAGTCATGATGTTACAGTAGTTAGCGTAGTTAGCTAGGTAGTTAGTTTAGATATTGGTTCAGAGACCCTTCTGGTCTCGCCAATAATAACCCGGTTACGTAGAAAAGGTCCGTAAGACCATCTACAAGAGTCGATTAGGAAAAAAAAACAGTTGTATTTACCTAACTAATTACTCCGAGCTAATTGGCATAAGATCATCGAAATTGTGCATAGTCATTTGCAGTTATAATATTTAAAAGTATATTGATTTACTAAGTAACTTAGTGCTTACTGTTTTATAACTTTTGCTAAGATTAAATTCAGTTTAAACCCCAGAACGGGTGAGTGTTGTAAATCATTACTTATTATAGGTTAACTACGTAGCTAATAATTGGTTGAATGACTTGCTATTTTCATAGTTCATATTCATGACCATTTACCTAAATCACAATAATTATTGTTGCTATGTGCGTTATATTTCGGTTGTATATAAGAAACATTTACCTACCTATTAGAATAATATAGTATCTAAATACTATATTATGTTCTTTACCTATTATGAAAGAATTACCGGTTAACCTTGACCGTGTCATTAAGGTCATACATTTTTATTTTCTATTTTTGTTTTGTAAAATCTATTAGTCCTATTAATGCAGTTAACTATTAGAATGTTAACTGATAGTAATTGTAACTATTCTAAATAATTGTAAAATCATATCATATCACTTTTACTTATAAATAGTTCTCTTTTCTTAATTAAATATCATCTGTTAACTTTTATTAGTTGTTCATAAGTAAGGATGATTATCTTTGCTAATTTATTTTGTAGATGTTAGATAGCAATTTCATCACGCTTTTGCTTATTCATGTACCACGCTGCCTAGACTGCCTCATCCCGATTGCTACTTAGTGTTGAATCACTGCTTTCCATTTTAGTAGACCATATATGGAAGTCGGGATGTTGCAGTCGTAGCTGGGATTCGTGACGTTCACTAAAACAGCTTATTACTGAATTCCAGGGTTTCTTCTCCTACCTTCAACTTTCTACCAGTACTACTACGGCTACACTTCGGGCAAGATACTATGCTACGACACTGTGAGGAGCTGACTTCTGCCTACCACGCTTCACACCGCACCATCCGGCTACTAACGCAGGGCAGTGGTGTTTCTATTGTCGTCTAGAAACTTTACACGCGCTCGATATTAACGAACTCACTTCCGGCTTAACCGATATCAATTTTATATTTTTTAACAATACCTACCTTCATATTTTTTGTAAAATAAATAATTATTTTTTTATATACGTCTAACAATTTATTACTCACCTACCTAAACCCTTACGTTACACCACTTAATGTGTTTCTGATGATTGTTTTAAAGAAAACGATGAAATTTCTAAATTCGATAGAAACAAATAGATGTAAAATGATTTCTATTTAAGGTTGTCCATAAATTCTTCATCTCTGCTTTAGTTACGAATTCAGGAAATGAAGCTTCCAATTCGTGATCCCAAATATGACTTAAAATGTAAACACAGCTGATCATAGCTGAGAATAACAGAACGGGAACAGACGAATTTAGCGTATTTTTTTATGAAATTTTGAACAGCTATTTCTCTTAAACTAATGACTTTTAGGGAAAGATGTAGAACAAAACTTATCCAAAATTATGGATACTTTAACCCTTGCAGCTTAGTACCCCCTTTCCGACTTGCCTTGTATAATTTTTTAATAAAAAGCTCTCTATTTTTATAACGCCTGAAAAAGGCAACTAAGTTTAAGAGAACTATTTTTATATTGTAACACCAGTGAATGTACACCTATGGCCGATTCCTATAATTTACGAAGCGTTATTGGTTAAAAATAATGACATCGTTATGAGTAATCTTCTCGTCAAACAACCTGAAAATATTAATAATTAACATTAATAGGTAATAGACATTATGGCATCAGAAATTACTGCAATATGATACATACATAATTACATAACGATGCATAATTTCCTTATATTTTATTACTCATAACAGCATCTTTAATCGTTACTATGTATTATCCTCATTATCATTGCTGAACGTAAATGTCCACTGTCGCACAACAATTAAAAAAAAAAAGAGTAGTTCTAAAATCGACACCAGATGGCGCCACTGCAAATGTAGACCTGTTAAAATTTTACTTTATTCAGTCAGCAACAGAAGTCGCTGAATGAACATAATTAAATTACAATTATTAGGTATATTGTTATTTAATTCACTTAACAACATACCATAAATTACTGGATAACATAATAGACATTGACATTTTGACTGTGTATTTGTCATTGACAGGTCTACATAACGACAGCGCCATTTAATGCTGTCATTACCACGCTCCTCTCCCTCTCATGTCGGCACGAGATATTATGGGAGTTGCTCATGCTATAGTGAAAAGATTAGCGATAGAGCAGGGTTTGTGGCGGGGCTGAATACCCAGGGTGCGCCGAATGTACTGCCCGCACTGCCCTCTGCGCGCGTAACCTCCTCAGCATGGGGAGAGACAGTATTCTGGACAGGAGGAGATCGCTCTTCTGTTTCTCTGCCACCAACTTCTGCGTACTATGCTCGATTGGGTCAGTAAACGTCTAGAATGGAATAAAATTCTACTTGGATTCTTTTGTACTTTGTTATGCGTAGAGTAGGGTGGAATACCACTCGTCCAATATCATTGTCCAATGCACATTTGATCACAGAAATTGTAAATTTGATTAAAGAAATTGTACATTTGATAAAAAAAATGGATGATTTCAAACAAGAATTTGAAAGAAAATTGATCAAATCTTCGACAAAGAAATTGGACAAAGATGTTGGATGAGTAGCATACCACCCGTAGTAACGTAGAATGTTATAGGACGTACAACTAGTGAACTAATGGCGCGACCACAGTAAGCCCTAAGCAATTTCATTGGTTAAAATGTTTTTGACAATATCGATAACGACAATTTAACTTGTTGTGATTGGTTGTGATGAAGTCTTACGGTGGTGCTGCCATCTGCTTTTTTGCATAATATCACGTATTAGAAAGATTTAAACAATACTCTAATTTATATTACTAATTCTAGATACACAAGACACAAAAATATTGTTTACACATGGGTTTTACCTCAAATGCCTTATTTTGTGATCAGTGGGTTTTATTCTCATGACATCTAGGTACTTACATAGAGGACCTACTAATTATAGAAACAATGCGTTTGACATAGCTTATAAATGTTCAGTAAAAAATACTTAGAAGGAACGTGGTTATAATATTGTCGCTGCGCCTGCAAAATCCGCTGTGTTTTTTTTTAATCTGTCTTTGATGCTTTTTTATCATAGTTCTTAAGCTACGTGCGTTTAATATTTTTTTTGGTTAAAAAGATAGCAAAATAAATGATTAAAAAATAGATTTTACAGGTGCACGCGGTTTGAGAACTATTATAAAATAGCATCAAAGACTAATTTTCAACAAAAAAAAACACAGCGGATTTTGCAGGCGCTTAGACGATATACAGTATTAGTAGGTGAATCATTATAGCAGCTAAGTAGGTATGTACAACTAATGAAACTGGTTTCCCAGCTAACGGAGGATGACACATATAACTTGTTGTCTTTAATAATTATCAATACATTATAACCACCTATTTTATCTCCTCACTAGCGGCCCGTCCCGGCTTGCGGCCGTACCCGCACGGGTGTACATTTTCCCCGTTTTTGCAACATTTTTCATTTATGCTCCGCTCCTATTGGTCATAGCGTAATGTATATAGCCTATGACCTTCCTCGATAAATGGACTATCCAACACAAAAATAATTTTTCAATTCCAACCAGTAGTTCCTGAGATTGGCGAGTTCAAACAAACTCTTCAGCTTTATAATATTAGTATACACTGGCCTGCAAAAATAAGTATCACACTTTTAAAATTTCAATTTTTTCTAAACTATAGAAGTTAGAGATTTAAAATAAAAAACGTTTTATATCAATTTTTATCAGCTTTCTTTGAAACTATAGTAACAAAGTTAAACTCTTTTTTGAGTCCTTTTTGTTTCGAAAATATATCTTGTGTACCTAAAAAGTTATTGCAATTTTAAAAGTGTGATACTTATTTTTGCAGGCCAGTATAGATTATAACCACGTATTTCATCTCCTCATAACGGTTTCGTTCGGGTAATTTGCGACAGCTGCTAAAATATAACTGAAACGGAAGAACGGAAGCGTGATTATGAATATATTAGTTTAGTTCTCTAGTTCCGCTCCGCTCTGGTTCATTATGTAAAAGTTTACAAAGCCTTTTATTAAAATTCAAATGTACCAGTTAAGTTCTTAACGGACCACCAAGTTTGAGTTTATGAATTATACTTTTCAATTATTAATGCTGTTAATTTTGTGAATTGGTTCTGTAAAGAAGGCAGGAGGCTTGGGGTTAATTACCAACCACGCGGATAGTGGCAGTCCGGGGAGAATCAGAATCGAACACGTCAAATTGACAAACCTCCCAAAGGTAGTTAAATTACAAAAAAAAATGTGCAATAAATTATAATGCGCTCAATTTATTTTACTGTCAATATGACCCCCCACAAAGTCTTTGGCTGCGACCGGATCATACGATTTGTGAGGTTAACCTGCGCTTCCCGCGGTCAGACCGTAGATGGGTGACCGTTCGTTACACACCGAGACACCTTCGTGCCACGGAGAGTACGTTAAACAGTCGGTCCCGGGTGTCATACGAATACCTATGACAGTCGTTACGGGAAGTTAGAAACCCGATTGTCTGACAACCGCGGTCTAATTTTAGGATATCGGCATTGCCCAGTAACAGGGATGCAGAGCTCTGATCGCAGTCGCTCCGTGTAAAATACTGGTTTTCAGCGGCATCTGGTTAGACTGGAAGCTGACTCCAACATAGTTGGGAAAAGGCTAGGCAGAACGAACAAACGGTTCTGTATAGAGTTTGGCTTTTTATCATAAAGTTATTTTCCTTTTATTACCTTTTAAGTAAAAACTAGAATAGTAAAAATAATTTTGTATGTAATCGTAGTATCATCTACTTTTTAATAAAAAAAATATTTGAGTATAATTTAAAAAAAAAACCCGTCTGGACTGCATTCTGGCTTTAAATAGACCTCCCCATATACAGGGTGTAAACGAAATCATGTAATTCCTTCAAACCTCGTGATGTACTGCTGACATAGATAAACAATGCAAGGAATAATTTAGAACTCAATAAAAAAAATATTACAAGAAATAAACATGTGTTCTTAACGTAAGCCATTTTAGCGCTCCGAGCGAATCCGCGACCTCGCTGTAAATTAACTCGGGGCGCTAAAATGGCTCATGTTAAGAACGCATGTTTACTTCTTGTAAGTTTTTTTTTATTGAATCCTAAGGTATCCCTTTCAGGCTTAATCTATAGGTATATCAACAGTGCATCACGAGGTTTGAAGGCTCTGTATATCCGTGGGTTTGAGTTGTTGATACGAAGTATACACGTAAATGGGTGGGCATCATTCTCTTGTACACCAATTTTCACATTATACTCGACCAGGAAATCATCTGCAATAGGATGAATAGCATTATTCTTTCAACGTCTTTTCATATCTATGGTTAGGTCTATGGTTTCATAAATTATTTTTTCTAGTCTGCGGTTAAACCAGCGAACACCAGGCTATTATTGTAATAGAAACTCCCGTAAAAACACATCCACTTAAATGCTACAAAGAAACCATTACAAAAATATTCATCTTAAAGAACACATTAAATTAAATTGAGTCTCCAGCACCAAAGAATACAAATAAAACATTGCAAAGCGTAAGAAAGTGCTCATTAAGAGTTCTAGTATATAAACAAAAGATAAATTACTGCACGGGCGACAAAATATTAAAAAAAGCATGCAGATTTATGTCGCGACTTGCCTTGGAGCCACTAAAACCGCGGCGATAGAAGGAGAATTTAAAATTTTACATAAATACATCGAGACCTCTCCTGCCTCGGAGAGAACGTTAAACTGTCGGTTTCGGGTGTCACACGAATATCTATGACAATTGTTACGTGTAGTCAGACGTCCGAAAGTCAACATAGTTGGCTACGCAAAATATCTTGATACATAAAATTGAAAAAATAACTAAACATTATAATTTCTACATTATCTATTAATTTACGAATAAATCGCTTAATTCATAACAGGCGCTTCGTTAAGAACATTTTAAACTAATTTGCAATTTTAAAACTTGATGCTTTACGACAGACTAAAATGATACGACGTGCCGCATAACAGCATAATTATTAGCCCAGCAATAAAGTTTAATGTCTTATTTTATCAAGGCATACTTTCACTTTTACTAATGATCGTTACGCATAATTTTAATTCTGCATGTATAGGCATAATTTTTAACCATTATAACCTACAAAAGTACACCGAAAAAATATAGTAAAATATAGTAAAAATATAGAAAAAATATAGATTAGGAATTTAATAAATATGCGAATCAAAGGGAACCCGCGTACTTCACATAATTTTAATACACATAATTATTATACAATAATTTTAATTCATATGTATCTCGTCGATCTCGTGGCCGCAACAGAGAAACATGGCGCAAGCTACAGTGTCAGTTACACTGAAAAAATATTGTAGAAAAAAAGTGTGATAAGATACGGGAGGCGGATATTTTATAAAACAGGAGTATTTTTAACGTTTATAGGGTTACAATCATACTCGTTATGATAACGTTTTTGGGTGGATCTTATTGAATGATAAAACCGTTTGTTTTATTGAATCGTTTGAATTTTCTTCTTGAATTTGGGAATTACATTTTTTCGCGTCTTTTTTTTTGAAACGGTTCGATTTCTTAGGCCTTCGTTTCGTGTGGTTAGTGCTGAACGTGGTGTCAGAGTTTCCGCCCGTGGGTCTCTGACTTGGCTTCACATGCTGTCGAGAAATATCTCTCAGGCATGCCGCCGGTTTCCTCACGATGTTTGCCTTCACCGTTTTTAAGCAAGTGATAATTATACAATACGCACATGAATACGAAAAGTCAGACGTGCGTGCCTTGGGTTCGAACTCAAGACCTATACTTGGCATTCCGACGGTCACACCAGTAGGCTATCACTGCTATTGCTATTCTTAGGCCTGCTAAACAGATATCAAAATAAACCCAACTGGTAGATTTATGATGGTAGTATACCTCAATTAAACTCTTTGGAGATACGGTATGTAACTATAATAATTTACGTTGATTTTAAAACTTTGATATATAATTCTCTCTGATACGAAACAAATGGAAGCACTTTAAAAAGCACGTAATTTTTAAATCTACTGCAACCCGTTAACATTTCAGAAACTCGAAATTTATATCCAGTAAATAAATCACGCTTCAACGTATTTTAGAAAACAATAAGTCTGGCGCAGACGTAAAATCCCTATGGACACGTATTACGGAGAAACATAGACATATTTGACGTTTACTAATAGATATAATCCTCAATACAGGATCGACTTAGAAAATACTAGAAATGTAATAAAAATAAAGAAGTTTTTTGGATAAAATACTTTTATAGTCGATTTTTAGTAGAATGTATGATAAATTGAGTGATCGTAGATCATCACAGTCGGTTTATCGGAATATTTTATTGTGATTTTGGCAATAATAAAATAGGTTTGACGACACGTTTGGTGCAATGGCTGAGCGATTGTCTTCTGCGCTACGGGTCGTGGGTTCGATTCCCGCATGGGACGAATATTTGTATGGCCTACAGATAGTTGTTTCGGGTCTGGGCATTTGTGTCTGTAAGCGCATCTACGATGCAGGAGAAACCCTAGTGTGGGGCAAGGACTCAAAACCAATATAGTAAAAAGGTACGGGACTTGTAAAAAAAGGGGGGTCAGTTTTTTTTAATAACATAACATATCATCACACCTGTATTCCCCGAAGGGTTGGGCAGTGGTGTATAGTAACACCTTCATTTCAAGTCCCATGTAATAGGGGGCGAGCCTATTGCAATCAATCGGGCACAAATCCAAATTCCGGGCTGGTACTGAGGAATTCCACACGGAGAACCCCAATAACACTTTCCCCGACCCGGGGATTGAACCTAGGACCTCACGATTAGCAGTCGCGCTTGCCACCACTAGACCAACGAAGCACTTATTATTGTTTTTTTTTTAAATAGTGTGTCTGAGATGGCCTGGACGTCCTTAAATTAATATATGTACCTAATAATTTTACGTTATTCTTCTTAAGGCCTCTAGCAGAGGTTTAGTTTAAAACAATTCGTAGTCAGTAACATATTATTTGTTGTGCTTATCTTAAAAACCCTCAAAGAAATGCCATTCTAACCTCATTCCTACAATCACATCCAATACTTTTTGGCAAAACACTTTCGACTTCAAGGAAAAAAAATACACTCGGATACTTCCTATGTATTAAAACATCATTACCTTCCCCTAACCCCCTATTAGTGGGGATTTCATTTAGTGGTGTATCCCCTAAATCGTTTAAGTTGAACCGGGGATTTTTCCCCGAGGTAGAGCATTAAAGGTGCATTTGCTATACTAATTGAAAAGAGGGGAAATATTATTGATTGGCTACCTTTTTTTTTGCTTTCGAGATTTTCGGATATTGTTCTTGAGAATTTTGTTTCGAGATGTTTGTGTTCAATTAGTTAATTGGATACAGATGCAATATTAGATTAAGAATTAATAAGAAAAGGTTGTGTAGCTATACTTTTTGTAGGATCCCTATAATTAATTTTGATCATCCGAATTTAAAAAAAGAAGTTTTTTTTAAATTTATTTTTCAAATGACGTACTGTTACTACTGGGATTTCGAAAGTCTTTTAAAAAAAGGAAACTCTTGACTTAAACTGGAATAATATATTTGGATACTTTAAGGAATACACGTAATCGCGAATTTTGGCAGATGCCCCGATGTATGACCTAACTTGCAGGCGTCTTAACCCGAACTGTACTGATGGACCACCGACTAGAGCTAATTCCATAGAACGGCGATAAGGGAATGGTGCTGACTAGTTATATTAGGGTACAACGTAGAGATGTAACAGTAGAATAGAATAGAATATACTTTATTGTACACCAAAATTGTAACACAGCTCTTATACAATAACAAACATTAAAGGGTACAATGGCGGTCTTATCGCTGATAGCGATATCTACCAGACAACCTTTGGATGAACAGGAATTCAATGAATAAGATAGGGGGGTTAGTCCGTGGTGTACTGCTGCAAAATATATGCTACACACAATACATATACATAATACTTACATATATATAAATATAAAAGTTTTTGCACAGAAAGGCACTAAGCTGGTTATGGATGAGGCGTTCTAGGACTTTGGATAGGAATGGGAAGATAGAGATAGTTCGGTATTCAGGAAAAGAAATAGGATTACACTTTTTTGGCAAAGGGGTAATGTGGGCTTCTTTCCATAAAGAAGCAAAGACACCATAGGATATGGAATAATTAAAGATATGGCAAATAACTGGGAGAATTTCGTCAAGAACAGGCAGTATCATTTTGCGGCTGACACAGTCGCTTCCAACAGCATTGGACGTAATAGATGCTATGCTCTTTTTAACATCACAAGCAGAGAATTGATTAAAGACAGTACCTATATCACCAAGAATATTATAAAAAGTACCTAAAATAAAATACGAAGGAAACAAAATCAAAAAGTTTGGGATAACATGCGTCACATCCAAATCGGCCATCATTCAGAATATTGCTATTGCACATGCACAGAGCAAAGCCACAGTGACGGTTTTCAGCGACAGCCGAAACTACCTACGTAAAAGTTACTAGTCTTTCGAAAGTGCCAAAACAAAAACATAATATCAGAAACCTTGACAATGACATACTTTTTATACACTACTAGCGACCCGCCCCGGCTTCGCACGGGTGCAATATAGATACTAATGTGGGACATATAAACCTTCCTCTTGAATCACTCTATCTATTGCTGAAAACTGCATTAAAATCCGTTGCGTAGTTTAAAAGATCTAAGCGTACAGACAGCGGGAGTGACTTTGTTTTATACTATGTAAAGATAATGACCATGGAGTGCATGTAAAGAGCCTCCACGATCCATCCGGCGCACCCTGGACAGTCAGCCCAGCTGCTAACCTCGCTGACTAGCTAATCTTTTCACCACGGCAAGATCTATTTCTAAAT
Organism: Amphipyra berbera; assembly: GCA_910594945.2. Classification (NCBI taxonomy): domain Eukaryota; kingdom Metazoa; phylum Arthropoda; class Insecta; order Lepidoptera; family Noctuidae; genus Amphipyra; species Amphipyra berbera. The sequence goes on along the minus strand of OU343122.1, from coordinate 5,576,923 downwards.
AGCTTGTGTCGCTATGAGAGAGAGAAACTCCTTGGAAATGACATTCTTCTCTTACTCTATAATCAGTAACCACCTTAAACCTGCCCTAAAAAGCTATAAACAAAACCTCCTCATCCCTTAATTCAGCTTGTCCGTAAAACAAATCGCCTTCATCAAGAACTTACAAACGGGGAGGTGTGACAAAAACAACAGAATTTACATAATTAATCCTGGGATTCCTGTGACACGCTCTAAGAGGATTACGTTGAACCAAATTGGATGTGGCTACTCTATTACATGTCATATAGTTTTCTATCTCGATTTTTTTTAAGGGAGACTGATTGGAAAGGTAGTGATGTCTATTAAATTGCGATGGGTGTTTTTGGAGGAGATTTGGGTTTTGTGTTAGGCATACTTACGGCCTGATACTCAAATGCCGTTAAGTCTCATGCTGTCACTGTCACTCTAAGGCGAAGTGACAGTCTTCTTTTTTCGTGTGGTTAGTGACTAACCTGGTGTCAGAGTTTATGCCGCACATGGACCTCTGACTTGGCTTCACATGCCGTCGAGAAATATCGCTCAGGCATCCGGTTTCCTCACGATGTTTTCCTTCCCCGTTTTTAAGCAAGTGATAATTATACAATACGCACATGAATCCGAAAAGTCAGAAGTGCGTGTCTTGGGTTTGGACTCGAGACCTATGACTTGGCAGTCCGAGGGTCACACCATTAGGCTATCACTGCTGAAGTGACAGTGACAGCACGAAATTAACGGCAACCTAAAACTGAGTAGCGTTTAAGTATTTGGCCCATAAGCCGATAAAAACAATTCTAAAGACTGATTTACACAAGCATAATTTTTCGAAGCTTGTCTGATGCTATCTCTGTTTTCCTTGCCGAAAAAGACAAAGACAGAACGAGACTTGCTTCTAGAAATTACACTCTACTGCTATACCTAAACTACAATTACCACAAATTTCACTACACAAGTTGACTTCTGCTACTTTCGAACTGTGAATACATCCGCAGCAAGTTGAATACTGCAAGTTTTACGAAGTAAGAGAGCACTTGCGTGCAATATCTTGCGCAATATATCTTGGTACTAGATTTGGAGCTTTAGAAGTAAGTATGTACTTACCTATAACGTTTTTGGGATCATGTGTCACAATCAGAACATTTATTTCTGATCCAGATTCTTTATAGGCTCCAAATCGAGTCCGTGATTTCGTTTTATATCCTTCATTTTATCTTCTTTTTCATATTTCATTTATCCAGAATCATGAGGTTCCGTATCAAGTAAAAAAAAGAAAAAAAAAATTGTGAACATAATCCAATTTTGGAATGGAAAATGCGATGAGCTTTGGCTAATCTGATTTTGAAACTGTTTTTAGAGTACCTAAAGCATTAAAATATAAATCAATTCCGTTTTGGAACTAGTTATAGAATTAGTAAAATAATACAATGTAGGTCAAATAACATAGCATAACATCATGCCTGTATTCCCCAAAGGGTTTGGGCAGAGGTGTTTAGTAACACCCTCATTTAAAGAAAGAAAGAAAGAAAGTACATTTATTTAGCACAGACTAAAAGGCACACAAAAAAAATGTAGGAAAGTGTGCCTCACGGCTGCGCCAAAAGACCCAGGCCATTTCGCCGTAACGTTTAAATCCCATGTAATAGGGGGCGAGCCTATTGCCATCAACCGGGCTCAAATCCAAACTCAGGGTTGCTACTGAGGAATTCTACACGGAAAAACCCAATAACACTGCGCGACCTGGGGATCGAACCCAGATCCTCCCGATCAGTAGCCGCACTTGCCAACGAGGCAGTTAAATAATCCGAGGTCAAATATTTACTGATAATAGTTTTCAATAAGGTGACATATTAATCACTTCGCCGCAACACCACTTCAATAAAGACGACAAATATCATCCCGATCATATTTCTGTCAGCATGCGAACAATAAAATATCTTCAGTATAAATAATAACTAAAGCAGGAGCCAGACGACCCGTCATAAGCCGATTACAGTACCATTCGGCCTTCCAATTTGCCAGGGTTTGCCAGGCAAATCTCCTTACACCTCGCACAATGAGAGTCTTAGAGAGGCGAAAATTACACCGGATTGACATCGGTTTTGTGAACGGCTTTGCTGTAGACCTTTTTTGGGAATATTTGGGTGTTAAAGTACGTATGTTATGGTGTTATTTTGGTTTTTCTATGGATGAAAATGTAGGTGTTATTGCTATATCCACCATTAGATAACTAGTAACTTACTTAGTACCTATATATATTTTTTCAACTATAGTCATTAGTATATGTATTAAAAAAATATATGCAGGATGGAAATGAAGTATCAACAGGTGATTATTTTATGAATTTTACAGATTCTGAAAAACTATTAACTCGTATAAAAACTAGGTTACCGACGGTAAAAATTGACATTATAAATATCTTTACTGAACTAAATCGTCATAATATTCTAAAATTTATTTACACTACTCCTATGCATTAAGGCTGGAGTCCACCATCATTAATACTCTGGTTAAACAACCGATTACCTAAAACTCTGGTAAGTTTTTTGATTTAACGGGCGTTTAATCAGAGAATAATGTTGTGAACACCAGCTTAAGTTTAGTATGAAACGCAATCTGTTTGTACGATTATTCCATCTTATGTTTTCAACCTGTCTAAGTTTTTATCGGATGCTTTTATGAAACAAAGGTTATTATGTGTGATTTCTGGTCAAAGAAAAATATATTGTTCATGCTTTTGTCTATACTAATATTATAAAGCTGAAGAGTTTGCTTGTTTGAACGCGCTAATCTCAGGAACTACTGGTTGGAATTGAATCATTCTTTTTGTGTTGGATAGTCCATTTATTGAGGAAGGTTATAGGCTATATAAAATCACGCTACGACCAATAGGAGCGGAGCATAAATTAAAAATGTTGCAAAAACGGGAAACGGGTGCTTAGCCGGGACGGGCCGCTAGTGGAAGATAAAGAAAGGTCTTGTAATATCTCGAGTTGTTTATACATAGTGAACCACACTTACAACGTAATCTTTGATTTTAATGCTGATGTTATCATATAAAATTATAATACACTTTATTCAGTTTTTCTTACATTATATAGAATACCTACCTATAAAATCATGAATCAATTCTTTCAACCTGTTTTTCAGGTTAACGTCTGGCTTCTATCTTTTAAGAATTATGTCCTGCCTTTGGTGTTACGAAATAAAAGCTTATTTAAGTCGACAAGATCTTGAGAAATAAAGTATTGCAAACCAAACCAACCAAAGTTGTATATATAATCAAAATATAGTTTCTGTTTAAGTGAAGGCTTTGATAAGGCGTACTGATAAATAATTTCTATTGAAATCAGTTCATCGGTTTCCGAAGAAAAAATAATTCCTCACCATTCCTAGATAAGGATACATACAAATTCACCACTACATAATAGTTAAAACAAGTGCAATGCAATCCATTTTAAAGGCTTGTGAAATGAAGTCAATCAATTTAATTCTTGTAAAATGGAATAGATAATTATTTTTTCATGAAGCATAATGTTTTACGACCCAGTGCATAATATCAGCAAGCACATTGGGTAACCCGCGCGACAGCGCAACGAGTATTCCCAAGGAGGGTTGACGTCAAGCAGGCGGCCGGTCATAAAACAATAAGCCAAAACCTCTAACAACATGGATTTATGAAATCCATGTTGTGCCGAGTCCACCTAGTGTGGGATAAGGGCAGGAAGAAGAAGAAGATGTAGCATAATGTTTTATAAAATGAAAGTAAGAAACACTAATTCTATCAGAAAATAATAGTTTGTTGGCTGTCTATAAACAGAAAACCTATTGACTTCCAGGATACAGGTACTTCTTAGTTTGGAGGTCAGTAAATCCTCGTTAACTCATCTCAAAAATAGCCTTGTTAAAATAATTTATTTATTACGTTAAGAAATTTTAAGCATGTGTTTTTCAGTACTTTTTATTTCTATTTATTATTAAGTGTTAGTCCTACTCAATTTAGTTTATACTTCAACCTTTCAAATTTGATGGAATCGGTTTCAAAATAGTGAGACAAGTATAATGAAATTAGATCGTTTAATATTTAGAGTTTTGGCTACTTACATGATTAAAGTACCTAATTAATCTGTACTTAAGATAGTTAATAGAGATACTACATTGAATGAATGTGAGTCATATCGTTCATTCCAAACTGAATATTATGAGTGTCTAGTATACGACTCCGTGGCGCAACGGTAGCGCGTCTGACTCCAGATCAGAAGGTTGCGTGTTCAAATCACGTCGGGGTCAAAATTAACTTTTTGGAATATCTAATGGTTAACCATCCATAATTTTAGTGTTAAAGTGAGTTTTTAACAGAATCACACTTCTGCTGTGCCTACAATCTGTACGAATTTCGTACATAGACAATTTTCATTTTTACTTTTTTATCTGTGGACCGCAGCGATCGTGGTCATAAAATAGTCTGTAGTGCGATTCGCACACCTTTTTTATTATAAACTAGCGGACCCAGTAGACGTCGTCCCGCCCGGAAAAGCAGCGCCATCTACCGGGTCCAATTGTGTTATCAAGCCATACAGGAACCCATTGAAATATTATACACACAAAATTTCATCCAAATCGGTTCAGCCGTTTAGGAGGAGTTAGGTGACAAACACACGTACAGAAGAATTATATATATCTTTACATAGTATAAAACACTCCCGCTGTTTGTACGCTTAGATCTTTTAAACTACGCAACGGATTTTAACGCAGTTTTCAGCAATAGATAGAGTGATTCAAGAGAAAGGTTTATATGTCCCACATTAGTATCTACATTACACTCGTGCGAAGCTGAGGTGGTTCGCTAGTTATACAATTTAATCTACATTGTGCTACTAACAGAAATACAGTTCACATATTTAATGTTTGGCGTGTTTCGTTGTGTCCGACCGCTAAACACAATCATGAATTTGGTGAATGTTTACGGCACCTGTAGAATGCAACCCATCAACCGCAACATATTAATTAATTTACATTTTTTAGACATTCCATTGTAATTAGTATCTTATCAAGTAATCGCCATAATTAATCTTCCGGTTATCATAAAAATTAAATTGTGAAGACAAACATGAAACAAGCGAAATATACACAATCAATATTCTATATTTTATTTTAAACAAGCTGCCCGGACAGACTTCGTTCTGTCTAAACTTATTGGCCTGTAGTGGGAAAAGAAAAGTGTTATTTTTACTATTTTCCACGCAATTTTAATGTATTTTCTCTCTATAAGAACCTTCCTTGTGCCTTAAGGAATATATTTAAAAAAAATTGCCGAATTTGTCGAGCCGTTCTCAAGTTTTGCGCTTAGCAACACATTTGGCGATTCATTTTTATTTATATAGAAGATTATCAGCAACAAAAAAAATACAAAAAGTGTATTTTGACCCCGACGTGATTTGAACACGCAACCTTCTGATCTGGAGTCAGACGCGCTACCGTTGCGCCACGGAGTCATATGAACCTGTAGCTAATTTCAGGAGATAAGTGTAACGATACAATAGTTAAACTTTGATAATTCAATAGCTATCATGTTTGAAGTGTTTCAAGTGATAAACTGATAACGATTTGAACGATTTTACAGGCATTGAATTACGCAAAATACCTGGAATCTACATATAATATATTGAAAAAAAGTGAATAAAATTGACAACACGGCACATTTCATTGGCTGATATTAGGTAGGTACAGAGTCGCTTTGTAGAGACAAATTTTTTTTTTCTTATAAATATTTTTAAACGACCGTTTTTCTTAATGTAAAAATCAATTGCCGTGCGTTCGTCTCGCAAACCGATCAGTTTTTTTTTACTTTTTCTCTTCAATACTAGGGTGGTTTATAAAAAAAGAAAAAAAAAGGAAAATAAAAATAAAGAAGTGGTACGAAGTTTACCGGGTCATTTAGTCCTCATAAGTGATAAAAAATATATACCACGCGCGATAGAGCGAGTGTGTAAAGCCAGCTATTGACAATACGAGGTGACTTTGACTGGTGTTATGGGGGACAAAGACTTTCCAATAGTCCTTCCCAAACAAATAAAAGCTATAAATAGCCAAAAGGAAGGTTCTAGAACAAACAAGTAGAACAAATGCGGTCATTAAGCTCCATTACGTTTGTCTCCATTAGCGTATTTAATCTATGCCTTAATAGACACGCGACGAAACGAAGCATTGGTTCGTTGACTTGCATTAAAGGACTTAATTATATCATAGTACCTGTGTTTAGTTTTATTTTATACAAACAAAATTATTCAATCTTCTTCTTCACTTGTGTCGAGATTAGCTCATGCCGCGGTGAAGATTAGCCATTCAGCAAGGTTGGTAGCGAGGTTGACTGCCTAGGGTACGCCGGACATAGGTACCTACTCAAGTCGACGGTCCCTATGTATACTATCGAAACTACAAAATCTGTTTTTATTTTATCTGCTTAAAATGTGTGAAATTATGTTATCTTATAGGTTATAAAATAATACATTTTTATGGGACCAAATGGCAACTATTCCGCATCAAACTAAAGAAGAATCACGTAAATCGGATCATAAATCTCAGCGTAATCGGTGTACATACAATACATCATAAAATAAAAACCGAGATTTTGTAGTTTCGATAGTATACGTAGGGACCGTCGAAGTATCGTCACTCGTGGAGAGGCTCTTTTAATGCACTCGAATGCAATTCAATTACCTATTCTAAGTTGCGAAATTGCAAGTCAAAAATCTAGTGGAGCAAAGCCCAATAGTTAGAAGGAGTCCGCCAAATCAATGAAGCCGACTCTATTGTGCACAAACTAAACTTATTTTAGGCTATTGCCATCTTTTTCACTCCGATGAAATAAGAAAAAGACGGATGTAAATAAGAGCTGTCCAATTTAGTTGAAATATGTTCATGATTTAGACACGTCAGAACGTGTTGACAAAAAACACGCCGAAATTCAAGGCGTAAATTAGTTTGAATCCCGAACTTAGTTCTCTATCGCCGTCCTTTTCTCGCGCTGTCTGCTAGTAAAAGACAGCAATTCTCTAATTTTAGTTATGTTGATGAACAAGATAATCTGTACCAGTGACGGGCCAAGAACTGCCGTGGGTTGCAGTGAATATAATAGTGAATGCCGCCACTCCAGTCATAGGTCCTTGGAAGAACACCATGGTGGTTTTAGTCGGTAAGATTCCGACATAACCTTCCGCCATCGCTATGGTGGATGGTATGCATAAGAATTTAAATAAAGGTAAAAACCTTTTAGTTAAATGGTTTTATCCACCCTAGTAGTAACCCTCCAGTATCAGGATTTGATAATTGAAGGTTGAAATAATTATAATGTTGTATTGTCATGGGAACTAAATTTGTGTGAACTTTCAGGAGAATCGGTTAAGGAGAAGTAGTTGAAAATCTAACGCAAGATTTGAAATATACGAACTTTGCAGGTAGGTTGGCTATTGAAGAACCTGATTTTTGTGCGTATTTACTTTAACTACAGGTTAGAAAAACACAGGAATAGTCAAATTTAAGCACACTCGGGAGCAATGAATCCGGGTCAGCAACATAAACATAAATATCTCAGAAAACATTGTTTAACATTTTAATTTTGTTTATGGAATTGATGTGCGGATCAGAATTTGATTATCACTTGCGTTAACGGTGAAGGAAAAATCGTGAGGAAACCTGCACACCTGAGAGGGCTCCATAAAGTGCTCGATGGTGTGTGTAGTCTGCCAACCCGCACCAGGCCAGCGTGGTGAACTAAGGTCTAAACCCTTCTCATTCTGAGAAGAGGCCCGTGCCCAGCAGTGGGACAGTAATGGGCTAGTTATGTTATATTAGGTCCCCACCTATGAAATCAGCGTTTTATATGGAAATTTTTAAAGAAGTTGCATTTTTCATACTAACATTTTCTTAATTTATTTAACTATTATGATCAGTAATGTTTCGAAACTTTTATGCACTAATGTTTAAAAACTAAGATAACGTATGCCACTTAGATTATGCGACAAAAATAAGTTTTGGCTAAGTTAAAACAAAAATAGTGGTCATTTCTGCTAACAAAAAGAGGAGTCATTTTTAGGGTATTGTTTATATTTAGAAAACTATAAGTAATAAGGTTTTTTTACTATTGGTAGTTGCCTATGATGGTCATTATTCGATATAATATCAAGCAATTGATGAATATTTTAAATCATAGAAGTGACGAGGTTCTCTATTTGTGAGAAAAAAAACGCCAATTTCGTAGGTGGGGACCCAATATTTCGTAGGTGGGGACCCAATATTTGTTTATGTTGGTGACCCGGATTCATTGCTCCCGAGTGTATTATCCACACATGAAGTTCCACTAAATTCACTCGTAACTCGTATAATTCTGTCAATTTAAATCATTACCGCGTATACTACTGCGTGATAGTATGTAGTGCCAGAGGTTACCGCAGTTATGTTAATTACATAATATTCGGAACTAAATTAACTGAAGCAAATGCGTGGCTGCTAATTAGAGATCTCACAACGTATTTCTGACTTTAATTACGCGATAACTATCATTTATGACACGTGAAAATTAACTCTACCGTTCTGAAAATAAGATTGAAAATTAGTGGTTTTTATATAGCAGGTTGATTTCGCGTTATTTAAATTGGTGTACTTGTCTCGTGTTACTGTTTGTGATGTTATTGAATTATATTTTAACTTGTATTTTCTGGTGGATTTGCTCATGAGGCTATGATTAAGGGGGGTTAACATACGTTGAGATATTCAGGTAATTTTCATTGCAAATTCATAACTATGCACCACACAATATTTTTGCAATGTCAAAATGAAAGTTATTTTGATTGCGAGTGTCATAAGCCGGATTTATATTTGTTTGACGTGTCATATTGTGACGCGTCAGAACGGTATCGGCTTCATACATTTAGTATGGTGAGATTTAAATTTGTGTATCGTGATGTGTTGTGATGGCTTCTGATGTGTCACATCAGAAGCGATTCCGATCGCATCAGAGCGGTGGAGGTAGGTGGCCGCTTGACGCCACATCAGACAAGTGCGCACGCGCCATTACGCAATTAGGGTGTGGTCTTGCGTGCATGTAAGATCATACAAAGATAATGGAAATAATAATTCTTGACTGCCCTGTTGGTCTAGTGGTCGCAAGCGCGACTGCTGAGCATGTGGTCCTGGGTTCGACCCCCAGGTCAAGCAAAGTGTTATTGGGTTTTTCCATTAGGAATTTCTCAATAGCAGCCTGGAGTCTGGATTTGTGCCCGGTTTATGGCAGTAGGCTCGCCCTCTATTACATGGGACTTAATCATAACTGGCGAAACGAGGGTGTTTTAAAAAACACCTCTGCCGAACCCTTCGGGGAATGTAAGGCGTGATGTTATGTAATTCTTTAAAAAACCTTTTAATTAAACGGTTTTATCTTGCAGTACCCTGCAACATTAGGATTGAAGGATTGAAGGTTGAATTAATTATGATGTATTGTCATGAGAATTGAATTTGTGTACTTACGAAGTTTCAAGAGAATCGGTTAAGCAGAAGTAGGTAGTTGTAAAATTTGTCGCAAGATCTGAATTGAAAAATAACCTGAGAAATAACTTTGAGATAGTCTGCATGAAAATCATCTCTAAAATATGTTCAGCCGTTTTGGAGAAATACAGTAACAGACATAATATTTAGCAAGGTTACCTTCAAACTCTCATCAAGTAGAACCACCTTATTCGTCCCAAGTAAGTCGTTAACTACCAAATACCTTCAACTCAGTTTCCCCAAGCGTTGCATCCGACGATCTCTTGAAACTGAGTAATCTCGACACTACTCTAGCCAAATGAAGAGGAGAATCACGCATCGATACATAACCGAGAAGCATCGAGTATCGATCGGAATCGAATATTACCGATAACAGCACTCGAGTGGAGTGGTGAGCGATTCGATTCGGTACTAGTGGTGTACAGTCAGATGGTTAAGTAAGACAAGAATGTGTGTTTGTGTAGGCATACTTGCAGTGTAGTTGGGTTAGCTGGCAAGCTCTTATCTGATACAGAAGTTGCTTGAACAAACCTCAAGATACTAAAGCTTGAAGCATAATTTTGGCACATTTTCTGTCTAGGAAAAATCTTTGACTAAACTTGTTTTATGGTGAGCTCTTATAACTCAAGACACTTAATTGAGCGAAATGTAGGTACATTTTTTTTTCTTGTGTTTAGTGACTAACTTTATGGCAGAGTTTATGTCACCCGTGGGCTTCTGACTTGGCTTAACATGCCATCGAGAAATATCTCTCAGGCATGCCGGTTTTCTCACGATGATTTCCTTCACCTTTTTTAAGCAAGTGATAATTATACAATACGCACATGATTCCGAAAAGTCAGAGGTGCGTGCCTTTGGTTCGAACTCGAGACCTATGACTTGGTAGTCCGACGGTCACATTACTAGGCAATCACTGTTAATAGTAGAGGTAAAATAACTGTGAATGCACTGTATTTATATTGAAAATCTATACAATGCAGTTGAAGCCTCAGGCTAAAGCTAGTTCTTTAAAAGATTTTAGATCCCAACATGAGTTTTGCTTCTCAAGCTCCAATAAATTAGTCTGAAAACTATAATAAATGAAAAATGTATGAGGGAAAAGTCACGAGCGATCGTAGTAGTGTGTAATAAAATTGAAATATGTTTGCGTAAATCAATGGTGAGCTGTTTTACTATGTAATGTATGTAGGAGCAATTTTGGAAATTCATTATAGTCATCGGGAAAATATTATCTCGTGAATATGTATTTTGGTAGGTATATTGTTTTATTTTTCATTTTTGTATTTTGTTGCTTCATTTAGGTAATTGGTTGTGTGTAATAATATGCGGCACAAATAATTAGGTACTGACCAATGATAAATAAGAGATTGGGCGGGTCACGTCAGCCGCATGCATAGCGATCCCTGGGTAAATCTCCGCACAATGGGTGCATGAAGATGGACGGCACCGCTGAGGTCGCTATAGAAAGAGGTGGCGAGAAGACCTGGACGTATATCACAAGAGCTGGGTCGTGGTGGCGCATGGAAGAATTTAGGAGAGACCTTTGCCCAGCTTTGGGACGGTATAGACTGAAAAAAAGAAAGAGATAGTTTCAGAAAGACAACCAAAAAGCACAAACTAGCAATTATAATATTATCATACTTCTATCATCATAAATAAATAATTTTCTTTCTCTTTCTTTCTCATCAGCTCCCCTGCTCTGTGTAGCATAATTAGCCTATTACTATCCTTTTTTTTCTATTGGACTGCTTGTGGATGGTCCTTGTAGACCGGTTTTGTGTAATCGGGCAGTTATTGGCGAGACCTGATGGGTGTCCAGCCAATGGGGACGAAGTAAAATACTTAACCTGAGCTAACTATTATTACTATCCCAACATCATGACTGGCAGCAACAGCACTAAGGGCGACCCCTAATGGGATTCTGACCTCGGCTTAGGGTGTTGCTGGCTGGAGGGAGTCAGTTTGATGAGGACTAAACGAATGGTGTGTCTGCGGAGTCTGAAGACGACCGGCTCCACGGCGGAAAAGCACGGTGGATCATCGGTTCAGAGTGGTGCTATGCAGATTCTTCTAGCCTAGACCTGTCCTGCCTAGCCTTTTCCCAACTATGTTGAGGTCAGCTTTCAGTCTAACCAGATGCGACTGAATACCCGCATTTTACACGGAGCGACTGCCACCAGACCTCCGCAACCCAGTTTCTGGGCAATGCCGATATCCTAAGGTAAGACTAGTTGTCAGACTTTCGAGCTTCTGACATCCTATAATGACTGTCATAGGTATTCGTATGACACCTGGTTCTGACTGTTTAACATGCTCTCCAAAGCACGGAGGGGTCTAGATATGTAACAAATGGTCACCCACCCATAAACAGACCGTAGCAAACGCAGCTTAGTGAAAAAAATAAAATAGCAAATTGTATGATCTGTGCAGTTGGTAATAAGCGACTAGCCTAGACCTATGCAATCCAAATCCAGAACAATTTATTGATTTTTCCTTTCGATTTTCTCACTCACTAATCACTTATCCTAACTTCCCATGCCTACATACATCACTTCTCCATTAAATACCCGTTAGATTAATTGTTCAGCAGACCATGAAACTACCACGGACTATAAATTAAGGGCCAGACACGATTTAGTGCTGCGTCCTGTAAATTAGAGACCTAATGATACATTAGATTGAAATTAGTGATGTAACATGACGTGGGGACAGAATTGGTTTGGTAATCGGTATCGCTGTCGATTATTAAGGCCTTGCGTATTGTATAATTATCACTTGCTTAAAAACGGTGAAGGATATTTCTCGACGGCATGTGAAGTCAAGTCAGAGGCCCATGGGCGGCATAAACTCTGACACCAGGTTAGTCACTAACCACACGAAAAGAAAAAGATTAAGGCCTTAGGTTTCGTTTAGTGTGAGAAACATAACATAACATCACGCCTGTATTCCCCGAAGGGTTGGGCAGAGGTACAGTACATCGCGATATCAAAATCTGACACGGAGTTAGTATATATAAAACTTCCCAACATCAACCGTTGGGCAGTGGCCCGACAGGCATACGATCCGCCTGGTTGGAGGATCCTCCCTTTTCGTTGGAGGAACACTATACCTCGTCCGTCCACTTTGGTGACCCCGACGTGATCGTAGCAGACAGTGTTTCCACGTTGGTGACGATTACTAACGTAACCTTCGCAGCCTTTGAAAATCGACAGCAACATCAACATGCCCTCATCACTCCCCTCTGCTCAGCATTCAAGCAAGCAGCAAGTCACACAGCCAGCCAATATCCTATATAGGTACTATATGTATAGTAGCTGCCTCATATCACCATTATGTTTAAATCCCTTGTAAAATGGGGCGAGCCTATTGTCGTCAACCGGGCACAAATCCAAACTCCGAGAAAAATTCCATACGGAAAATTCAATAACACTTTGCCCGGCCTGGGGATCGAACCCATGACCTCACGATCAGCAGTTGCGCTTGCCACCACTAGACCAACGAGGCAGTTAGTGTAAGAAAGTTTAGTATGAAATAATACAAAATAATAAAGGAAAAAAAACTTTGAAGTTAAACGGTTTTATCTTGCAGTACCCCTGCAGCATCAGGATTTGAGGATTAAAGATTGAAATTATTGTATTGTCATGAGAATTTTTGTGTGCGAAGTTTCAAGAGAATCGGTTAAGGGCCGGTTGTTTCAAACGATCAGTAAAAGTATGTTACGTTAGTTATATATTAACTACTAGCTTTTGCCCGCAGCTTCGCTTGCGTGAAGTTTGAAATCCTCGTTAAGCCCATATTAAAGTGACATTTTAAAATCCAAAACGTCCGTCTTTTATCACTCCCAGCGGTTTAGGCTGTCAGGTGCGTTGCTAGATTAGTCAGCCAGTCGGTCAATTTCTCCCCATGCTTTTTACTTCAAAAGTACCAGATTTCTCATACAAACTTTCAACACTTATTTCACCCCCTTAGAGGTTGAATTTCCAAATATGTGTACATTTATTTCTAGCCAGAAACCTTCATATTTATTTTCATCTTTCTTACTTCAAAAACGACGGACTTACATAAAAACTTCAACCCCCCATTTCACCCTCTTAGGGGTGGAATCTCCAAAAACCCTCAAACACTTATACGTTTATTTCTTACCAAAAGCCTAAATATTTAATTCCATGTTTCTCACTTCAAAAATACCAGATTTCTCATACAAACTTTTAACACTTATTTCACCCCTTTAAGGGTTGAATTTCCAAAAATGCTCAAACATGTGTACGTTTATTTCTAACCAAAAACCTTAATATTTAATTTCAAGCTTCTTACTTCAAAAATGACGGACTTACATACAAACTTAAAAACCCTATTTCACCCCCTTAGGGGTTGAATTTCGAGAAATCCCTTCTTAGTGGATGTTTACGTCACAAAATGAACCTACTGTCAAAATTTCATGTTTCTAACCCCAGCCGTTTAGGCTGTGCGTTGATAGATCAGTCAGTCAGTCAGTCAGTCAGCTTCTCCTTTTATAAGTATAAGATTACGTAGGATGTTTAACGTCCGTCAAACGCAGAGCGTTGTATGTCTTTTGACGTATGTCAAGAACGATAAAGCGTGAAACAACACTTTTTTTTATTTAACCATCGCTAACGCTATTTTTAACTGTTACCCGTTAGTAATGTAGTCGTGAAACAACCGGCCCTAGATAGTCAGAAGTAGTTAAAAGTCTGTTGTAAGGTTTGAAACAAACAAACAAATTCATATATGAGGTTAAGCTAATTAGAGGCTTGAAACAGATGGCGCTAGTTTGGTTGGCGGTCATGCTAGCTGTCAATGTTTGTTTATCAGTGACGAAAGTTAATCTATACTAATATTATAAAGAGGAAAGATTTGTATTTTTGTATGTAACGAATAAACTTAAAAACTACTGGACCAATTTCAAAAATTCTTTTGCCGTTAGAAAGCTGCATTATCACTGAGTAACATAGGCTACGGGCGAATCCGTGAGGACACAGCTAGTAATTTATAGTTGTAATAAAAAATCCTCAACGTTGTATTGCGCCTTTAAGCTCCTCAGGAACATCTGGACATAGGTTTTATTTTAATAAGAAAACATTCTGAAATGGTCATTTACGTAACTGTCTAGCTGAAACGTTCTGCCTAGCCTTTTCCCAATTATGTTGGGGTCAGCTTCCAGTCTAACCAGATGCGGCTGAATACCAGTATTTTATACGGAGCGACTGCCATCAGACTTCCCCAACCTAGTTACAGGGCAATGCCGATATCCTAAAGTTAGACAGGTTGTCAGACTTTCGGGCTTCTGATTTCCCGTAACGACAGTCGTATGTATTCATATGACACTCGAGACCGACTGTTTAACGTGCTCTCCGATGCACGGATGGGCCTCGATGTGGTACAAACGGTCACCCATCCACAGACTGACCGCGGCAATCGCAGCTTAACCTCACTCAGATGGTAATTAACCACGAGCCTATAGCCCTTATCTAGTTACTAGCGGCCCATCCCGGCTTCGCACGGGTTGACATTTTTTCCGCTTTTGCAACATTTTTCATTTATGATCCGCTCTTCTTGATCCTATAACCTATATAGACCTTCCTCGATAATGGACTACCCAACACAAAAAGATTTTTTCAATTCCAACCAGTAGTTCCTGAGATTAGCGCGTTCAAAAAAACAAACTCTTCAGCTTTATAAGAGAAGCTGACTGACTGACTGATCTATCAACGCACAGCCTAAACGGCTGGGGTTAGAAACTTGAAATTTTGACAGTAGGTTCATTTTGTGACGTAAACATCCACTAAGAAGGGATTTCTCGAAATTCAACCCCTAAGGGAGTGAAATAGGGTTTTTAAGTTTGTATGTAAGTCCGTCATTTTTCAAGTAAGAAGCTTGAAATTAAATATTAATGTTTTTGGTTAGAAATAAACGTACACGTGTTTGAGCATTTTCGGAAATACAACCCTTAAAGGGGTGAAATAAGTGTTGAAAGTTTGTATGAGAAATCTGATATTTTTGAAGTGAGAAACATGGAATTAAATATTTAGGCCTTTGGTAAGAAATAAACGTATAAGTGTTTGAGGGTTTTTGGAGATTCCACCCCTAAGAGGGTGAAATGGGGGGTTGAAGTTTGTATGTAAGTCCGTCGTTTTTGAAGTAAGATAGATGAAATTAAATATTAAGGTTTCTGGTTAGGAATAAATGTACACATATTTGGAAATTCAACCTCTAAGGGGGTGAAATAAGTGTTGAAAGTTTGTATGAGATATCTGGTACTTTTGAAGTAAGAAGCATGGGGAGAAACTGACCGACTGGCTGACTAATCTAGCAACGCACAGCCTAAACCGCTGGGAGTGATAAAAGACGGACTTTTTAGATTTTAAAATGTCACTTTAAAATGGGCTTAACGAGGATTTCAAACTTCACGCAAGCGAAGCTGCGGGCAAAAGTTAGTATTAGTATAGATTACGAGATCGTTAATTACCCTAGTGAAGATTTAATTATTTTAACGCAATCGTTTTTAACCCCAAACAAACCCTCTCATTAAACGTAAAAATGGCTTCATTAACAATATTTTCACAATTCCACCACTGATAGTTGTTCCAAGTTACCGAGGCGCCCGCGGCTGCCGGGTTGAATATTCATGCGGTTGTCAGTCATAACAAGGGTTGAATACTGACTGCGATCGACTCGAGTCAACAAGAGCTGTGAACTGTATTTAAAGGTACCTACTACGTACGGTTTGGTGAACGAATACGGTGAAAATTTTGTTATTTACCGTGCAGAGAGTAAAACGTACTAAAATAAAATTATAGTAACTATAGTAATACATACATAACATCACGCCTTACATACCCCGAAGGGTACGACAGAGGTATTTTAGTACACCCTGGTTTCGCCATTTAGCAACTATTTTTTTTTAAATACGTTCTCGTCATGTTATTAATGGGGATCTCTCAAATGAGAGTTGTTTATTAATACGGACCTAAGTGTAATTTCGATATGAAAAGAGAGATAGATTTTTTTTACATATAGGTACCTTGCCCCACACTAGGAAATCTCCTGTATCGTGTGTGCGTTTACAGACACAAATCGTCACATGCACAAACACCCAGACCCGGAACAACTATCTGTAGGCCATACAAATGTTTGTTCTGTGCGGGAATCGAACCCACGACGGCCAAGGTGTGCCGAACGTACTTAGTATCATCACCCGTAGCGGCACTTTAACACTCTCCCTGCCATGGGAACCGCCGTCGCCCCCAAAAAATTCTGTTCAGCAGGCCAAAGCACATTTCTTAATACTTTTATCACATTTTCCATAACAGCACGCCGGTAGTTGTAAAAACTATTTGAATTCGGGAGGTCAGGGCGGATCCCACGGCGTCCAGAAGGATTTTTTTTTGTATCCCATGGCCTCTTGTAATAATTTTGACTTTTGACTCACGGCGTTCACAAGCAGAATCTTTTGGACCCGCCGGCTTCCTCCGTGGCCTCCTGAACGCAAAAAATATTATATATTGTCGGCAGGGAGAGTGTTGAATGTGCCTCAAGAATGTAAAATAGTCAAACAACAACTTTACTAACATAACATCACCCCTGTATTCCCCGAAGGGTTGGGCAGAGGTGTATAGTAACACCCTCAATTCACCGTTATGTTTGTCTCATGTAATAGGGAACGAGCTTATTGCCAACAACCGGGCACAAATCCAAACACCGGGCTGCTACTGAGGAATTCCACACGGAAAAACCCAATAACACTGCCCGACCTGGGGATCGAACCCAGAACTTCACGATCAACAGTCGCACTTGCCACCACTAGATCAACGAGGCAGTCTACAACAACTTTAAAAACAGTAAAATAAAAACAAAAGACCTAAATACACACAACACTTATAATAAAAAATAGCTTTTACAAAGAACAACAACGAGAAACCCTCTTCGCACACAATTTAATCCTCTGAAAACTGTAAAACATAAAAAACCTGAGTCATAAGGCCAATAATATTAATATAAACAGCACTTGGAAGCAATTCAAATCCTTACAAACAGTTGCATAAAACTACAATAGTCGCTTGAATAGGGTTACCAGAAACTTTTTGTTCACATAAAAAAATACTCTCCTAAATACTAAGAATCCTTTTCGCAAGTAATTTGCAGGGAATTTTGTAGGCAACTTAGAACAAAAATGTATCGAGACTTTGAAGGTCAAAACGTCCTGCATCCTCATTGCAGTCAATTAGATATGAGACGATCACCCATGGATATCCTTCGCCCGGGGAAGGTGAAGGGTTATGTCGGACTCTTATCGGGTAAAAACCCACGGTGTTCCTCCGTTTAATCGCTAGCCGGGGTCGCGAAATTCGCAAATGCATCGCAACCCCGGCAGGTGTCGAACCGCCAAAAGCGGACCTCTCGATTTTGTAAAGTGAGCCATACAACAATAGGAAGGCATGTGAAGACCTTCCAATATATTCTATAGAGGTCGCGCACGGCTTCATCTGCGTGGATGTCGTCGTTTATCGCGTAGCCTATGTCCTTCTCCGGATTCTAGACTATCTCTGTGCTAAGTTTTATCAAAATCGGTACAGTAGTTTAGTCGTGAAGAGGTAATAAACTGACAGATAGAGTTACTTTCGCATTTATAAAAATAAGGATGATCTGATATCTGCAAGCAATTTAAAAGCTGTGTGTCTTCTAATTAAAATGTAGCACATACACCTGCAGTACAAAAAAAACACTAAAGTTTTTATTGACAAGTACAAACTTTGCCACCTGATGTCGCCGGGCCCCAATAATTCCAGCGGTTGTTACAATACCTAGTGATTATATTGGGATTTTCAGGGAAGCAGCTGCATACAACGATCACCGATCCGTTGGTAAGCGTTGACTACGTCAGTACTCTCTAGGGTTGTGCGTTGTAACGTGAGGAGGCTTTTATTTAGCTGACATTTACGCTCTTAGCCTAAGTAGCAAAGTTATCCCATTACTGTCCCACTACTGGACACAAACTTCTTCTCAGAATGAGAATGGTTTAGGCCCTAATCCACCACGCTGGCCTGGTGTGGGTTGGCGGACTACAGACACCATTAAGAACATTTTCTTTATTTTTTTGTGAAGTCCTCTCTGTTGTGCAGGTTTCCTCATGATGTTTGCCATCATTATTAACGCAAGATAACTAATTCCAATCAACTCTGCTGTTTCTTATATATAAATTAATAATGTGACGGGTGGTGGCAACTGGCAGGGGCCCGGGCCTATAAAAGGTCGGGCACGCTGCAGATCGTCCTTTCTCGCACCGCTGCAGTTACCAAGTTGAGTACTACACCTGCATAAGAAGACCCTGGACTCCTCGCATTATCATTAACCACGCTGTGCTGACCTAATTGTAATTATTATTAAAATACTTACAAGGTTAGTCGGAAAGGGGGTACTAAGCCGAAAGGGTGTTAAAGTACCCATAATAAGGAATAACTTTTGTTCTAGAAATTTCCCCAAAACTCGATAGTTTAAGAGAAATAGCGAGAATAATTAAATTTCGCAAAAAATATGCTAAAATCTATCTGTCCATAGCTGTGATCAACTGCTTTTACAATTTAGGTCATATTTGGGGTCACGGATTAGAAAATTAATTTTCTGAATTCATAACTAAAGCAGGTAGGTTTTTAAAAAAAAAAACTAAAATAAAAATAATTTTGCATGCAAATAAAAATTATCGAATTTCGAAATTTTAACACTTTCTTTAAAATATTCATCAGTGATACTTTAGGTGGCCCGCGGGTTAGTACCCCCATTCCGACTTTCCGACTAACCTTGTATAATGTACAGTTAAAAGTGTGTTTCATTAACCTCCCGTAAGTACACGCCTGCAAAATTTTATGTGCACATGCTTGTTGAGGGTTGACTTCTAAAGCCACCCTTGACCTCTAAAGTGTGACAATAATTATAGTGCAGTACCCGAAATTGGCCCTCATTTTTTTATTAAAAGTGAAATTTTTCCGCTACGTGGCAACCCTACCCAGTTGCAAGCAAAGCCGGAAATACGCGGCTCACTTTACGATTATTACTTCCTTTGCGCTCTCTGTGACACTAGTGGGTACTGAACGTTTGTTTTATTGTTTATTATTCTTTCAATGGGGACGAATAAAAGAGACGATCATAGACAAATAAGGGTTGAGAGGTTGAATGTATTTGTATAAGTAGTCGTCTTTGGTTTGCTTTGTGTTCATGTTGTAATATGAAGCAAGGAGCTGTCAAGTTGGATTCGAACATGATTTAGATATTTTTTAAAGGTAATTCTGTCGTCCATCCATAATTAATTAGATGCGGTTTTTGAGTGAAACTTGTACGAATATGAGACCGGCTGTTGCGTGGCGATGCTCGCTTTGGCAGACACGACGGCAGACCTTCGTAACCCGTCGGCTGTCATCGGTTTGATTTGGCCAGTTTTTTTTACACAAAGAATTTCGATTTTACACTTCTGCCATGCGTCCCGCGACAGCTTATTCTTTTTTAAAATTGCCGTTTCCGAAATACTTACGTTAGTATGTCTAACATAAAAAGTAGGCCTGTCTTTAAACTTATTTCCACCTATGGTCGCTGGGCAGTAAAAACCTCGTAAAGCACAAATTCATTTTTATTTTTCGTTATTCATTTGTTGGGTAGAAAACCTGGTAATGCATATTAAGAACGAACGCGCACAGCTCTAAGATGAAATAGTTTGATGAATAGATTATAAAAAAAGAACCTTAAATTTACACTTCATACTTTTTTTTAATAGACAATTATAATCTTCTCCTGTAAAATTACGTTCATTGCAATTACGAGGTTTTCACTGCCCAGCGACGATATCGTTTTTGTAGTACGGCAGCTACTAATATCGAAAAAGATAATAATTCAACACATGCACGACAGTCCACACCAATTATAAACATACCAACTGAGATCTACAGAATGTAAGAGATTTCGTTCTATAATACCCCCAAAGACTTAATCAACAAACTAATTACACTCAATTTCAACCGTATCTCTAAATAAAAACAAAGAATCTAAACTCCTCTTGTAAAGTTAATCCCGTACACCAAATCCCGGGATTAGGCCCGTACGTGCACGGCTCGCAGTAATCACGGACCAAGTGTGTCCCACAAACAAGTCGATCTTAAAACGGGTTTGCATAGATTAGCACAGCACTCGCTTTCAGAACACATTTGGGTGTGCCACAAGGTTGACATTTTTAGCGTTTGTTTTTAGAATTTGGTGATTTAGTCTCTGAGGGTCTTAGTTTGTTGGTGCCGTCAGATGTAATTTACTCAAGTACGTACTTTTGTATAAAAGGTAAACAAATCTCGGAGCGTGAAATAGGTACCCATATTTTTAGACAAGGCGGGTTTTCTCCTCGCGCTGATCGGCGGCGATGGCGGCTGGCGCGTAGCTAGTCAGCGCCAATCTGTGTCGCTCGTCAGCGCTGACCGATCACTGTTATTCAGGAACGCTTCATAGTAATACATACATATTGACCCATCAGCGCCGACGATCAGTATGAGAAGAAAACCAACCTAACAAAAATAATTATAAGGAGTTGAGGTTTCCTTAAAATATGTATGTTAAATGAATTGTTAAAGCATAAAAATTAATGAATGAAGGAAAGGGTTTTGCAGCTTTGCAAAAAGAAAGAATTACGGAGAAAAATCTGGACACGAATACTTTAAAAAAAGAGTAAGATGGTGATCAAATGGAAGCTAATCTTTACATAGTATAAAACCAAGTCGCTCCCGCTGTCTGTACGCTTCGCTCTTTTAAACTACGCAACGGATTTTAACGCAGTTTTTAGCAATAGATAGAATGATTCAAGAGGAACGTTTATATGCTCCACATTAGTATCTACATTGCACCCGTGCGAAGCCGGGGCGGGTCGCTAGTGTATCTATCTATATAAATACAAATGAATTGCCAAATGTGTTGCTAAGCGCAAAACTTGAGAACGGCTAGACCAATTCGGCTATTTTTTTTATACCTATATATTCCTTATGGCACAAGGAAGATTTTTATGGAGAGAAAAAACATAAAAATCGCGTGGAAAATAGTAAAAACAACACTTTTCTTTTCCCATTACAGGCCAATAACTTTTGACAGAACGAAGTCTGTCCGGGCAGTTAGTAAGGATAAAAACCAAAATATTAGACGTCCCGCCCCCTCCCGCCATTTAGGCCGCCTACATACATCGTACTCCTCAGTCGTCGACCGACGAACGGCAATCTGCATAATACGCAGACACGCTGCTATAAAAATGGTAATGCACTCCGCATTGGCTTTGCAGTGCAGGGTAATAGGTCGCTTGTTCAGCGGTTTCGTGGAACTGCATGAAGTCTTAATGTCTTTTAGATCTTGGATTTCTTTATCTTGTGGTTAAAGAAAAAACCAGTGACTCTCTAACCGTAGGTGTCGGTAAAGGCAACTACAGAATGCTCAGTCGTGCTGTTTGCTAATAACCACAAACTCTGATTGCCAGTGCGTCTGCCAAGTGCAGTGATTTGATGACAGTGGGAAATTTCTCTTTGACTGGTTATTGTAACGATCATTAGATGGACCATGTTTAACACAGTTGACAATTGTTATCATCATCTTTGCTCGAGACACTTGTTTGCAGCTATTTTTTGTAGAACCAACTCAAGCGTACGCTCACCGCTGCATCGATTAATTGATACCTACAATAGGCAGTTTTGCTCAACTGATATTATGTTCTTCAGCAAGGCTATATTTAGAAAATAAATTGTTTCTATTTTAAGTGATCAGAACCCTAATAATAAGGTAATGTTTACTTTTATTCGGTTTATTTTTATATTGTTCTTTCTAATAACTAGTAGATCTGTTTAGTAATAATTATGTGGATAACAAAATCAAAATCATTTTTTTTATTAATTTTAATTATAGATGCAGGTCCACAAAGTTCTCACATTTACAAAAGTGAAAAGGAAGCTAAACTATAGTGGCCTGCAAAAATAAGTACTACACTTTTAATGATATTTACTTTTAAAGTGTGATACTTATTTTTGCAGGCCAGTGTATATAAAACAATTGACATAATTAAATGTCATCAACGTAACGTTGTGAGTCGTGTATTTGTTACCTCTATTATTAAGTTCTAACCTATGTTTACTTATTATTACACTGCTGTTTGTTGTCCCTAAATAAATAAATAAACAGTGGACGTTTACAGGTTAATATGACTTCTTTATAATTCCTAGCGGATGTCAATAGAAACGCCGGTAGAGGACGTGCTAGAAGGACATACATCGATGTTATTGGTGATGTTCTTCACAAAGACAGGTGCGTAGTACTCTCAAGCGGCGTGCGTGTATGACAAGTATGTGGATGAAGCGAAAGGAGTATGTGTAGCATATGGCATTCTATAGTTTCTCTACCCCCGTGGGAAAAAGGCGTGAAATTATGTACCTATGTATGTATAATTCAAGTTTTATAGTGAAGTTCTGATAGAAAATATATTGATCTTCATCAGATTCCTCTGAAGTACCTAAAATTTATTTTTGTTTTGTTACACATTACTTTTTTTAAATAAATCTTCTCATCTCTATAGTGCAACGGTTACATTCTATGTTATTCTTTAATAAAATATTTGTTTGATATTCTGTGTATTATGTTTTTTTTTTTCATATCTTAACTTAAGTATTCCATTTATGCTAGATATGTTCATTTTTGAACATAGTTATAAAATCCCAGCGCTTTTGGATCTGAAACTGGCTATAACAGTAACAAAAATTATACTGAACACATCGACATCATCTTTGTGTTTTTTAGTCAACATTTTTCACATAGGACATTGTCGATACATTTTTACCCATTGTCCTATCAAATTGTAAAATCGGTGGGGAAAATACTGCTCAGTGGCGACACGACCGCACAGCAAAACAACGTATCATACATTCACTAATTAGTACATGCTTAATTACCCCATCCATGTATAAGCAACACGATTGTCTCCTACTAAAACCATTGTTAAACTTGTATACATAACTTACATCGGAACAGCACTAATAAACGACAATGGCGCGTACATAAATTCTCGTAAAGCGATAAATACTGGAAAATTGCCCACCCATGTCAGACAGTATCAAATTGCTGCCGATGTCAGCAATGTACCTTACTAATAGAGGATCCGACATGGTTGGGTCGACCGACACTTTAGTTGGCCATCGTTACGTCAAGAGGTTGGTTGTATAACCCCATTCAGGTACACGCGATCAGCTGATATGATTGGACTGTCAAATCCTTGTGGAAGTGATAATGTTAGAACGAAATAATAATCGTATTCTTAATGGCAGTCCTACAGCAGTGACAGCCTAGTCTGTGTGACGGTGGACTGCCAAGTCACAGGTTGAGTTTGAACCCAAGGCACGCACCTCTGACTTTTCGACTGTGCGTATTGTAGGTATAATTATCACTTGCTCAAAAACGGTGAAGGAAAACAGCGTGAGGAAACCGGCATGCCTGAGAGATATTTCTCGACGGCATATGAAGACAAATCAGAGGCCCATGGGCGGCATAAACTCTGACGTTAGGTTAGTTATTAACAACACGAAAAGAAGAAGAATGGGAGGCCTGTTAATTCTCAAAAATCCGAAAAACTTCGGTTCGTTCTGCTTAGTTTTTTCCCAACTATGTTGGGGTCAGCTAATCAGCTTCCAGTCTAACCAGATGCGGCTTAATATAAGTAATTTACGCGGAGCGACTGCCATCAGACCTTCACAACTCAGTTACTGGGCAATGCCGATATTCTAAGGTTGGAGCGGTTGTCAGACTTTCGAACTCTGACTACCAGTAACGATGATTGTCATTAGATTGTATTCGTATGAGACCTGAGACCGATGGTTTAACGTACTTCCCGAGAAGGGCGCGATGTCTAACGAACGGCCACCTATCCTCGGGCTAACCGCAGCAACGCAGCTTAACCTCACAAATCCTACTATACATACATACATAAACTCACACCTTTTTCCCATGAGGGTAGGCAGAAACTATAGAACGCCACATGTTACGATCCTTACATACCCTTTATCCACATTCATACATCTTGTCATACATGCACGCCGCTTGAGAGTAGGTACTACGCACCTGTCCTTTCTGAAAAACATCACCAATAACATCAATGTATGTCTTTCTAGGGCGTCCTCTACCGGCGTTTCCACTGACATCCGCCTTATAAATTCCTTTTGTTAATCGCCATTCACTCATTCTCTCAACATAACATAAACATAACATCACGCCTTACATTCTCCGAAGGGTTCGGCAGAGGTGTTTCAGTACACCCTCGTTTCGCCAGTTATGTTTAAGTCCCATGTAATAGGGGGCGAGCCTATTGCCATTAACCGGGCACTAATCCAGACTCCAGGCTGTTACTGAGAAATTTCTAATGGAAAAACCTAATAACACTTTACCCGACCTGGGGATCGAACCCAGGACCCCATGCTCAGCAGTCGCGCTTGCGACCACTAGACCAACAAGACAGTCAACAATCCTACGAATTCTTACTCTGAGCCTGTTACTTTTGCAAGGTTGAAACATTTATTTAACATATCCGAGTAACATTAATCATTCGTTAGGGAAACCTTCAAAGAATGGCTCCGACGGTATCAGCAGCTCGCAATCTTTAAGCATTAAGCTTCATTAATCACGCAAACTTTTGTTTTTGCTCCA
This sequence comes from Amphipyra berbera, assembly GCA_910594945.2. NCBI lineage: Eukaryota > Metazoa > Arthropoda > Insecta > Lepidoptera > Noctuidae > Amphipyra > Amphipyra berbera. The sequence continues at coordinate 5,551,654 of OU343122.1, read as the reverse complement.
CAAACGGCTAATGTTTCGGATGACTGATACAAAATCAATTTGTACTCTCAGTGATGAAAGATCTGTTCAACAGTTTTTACTTCTTGTATTTTTTTATTTTATTGAATCCAAACGTTTCCCCTCCAGGTTGAATCTATGTCAGCAGTAAATCGCGAAGTTTGAAGGAATTACATGATTTCGTTTACATCCTCTATACCAGTGTTCCGCAAACTTTTTGTGTTTAAGGTACACCTACGAAATCGGACAATTTCAGAGGTAGGACAAATAGGTAGACAATTTCACCATAAACATAAAATCAAATTTTAATCAATAATTTATCGTTTATTCTTAAATTTTAATCAATTTAGAAACTAACACTCCATTTTAAAGCGTAATTTGTATTAAATGCGAAAAGTTTTGCGAAGTGAAAGATAGCAAAGAATACATTATTTCCGTCTGCCTTTATAATTTTATAAGAAATAGATTTTTCCCGCGGCACACCAATTAATGACCACGGTACACCAGTGTGCCGCGGCACACACTTTGCGGAACACTGCTCTATACAAATAGGAAATACCAATACTAACGCCGGGTCTGTCTATCTCGGAAGACTAACATAGCTAAGTACCTATGTTTCAAATCATCTGGCTGTCTGAGGTAAGTGCGTAGGTAACGAATGGTCACCTATCTAAAACTTAACCGTAGCGTCATATTTACGCGGAAGACTTTCTTGTTCATGCGCCCTTATTCAATTTTCACACAACAATACCTATTAGTACTATTAATTTTCTATATACAGGTTGTGTCCAAATTCGAGTGATTCCTTCAGACCTCGTACTTAGTCTACCGGTCACACAGATTGACCCTGCGTGGGATTCTTTTGAATTCAAAAAAATAATAATTTCAAAATGAAAATTGTCCTACTTAAGGCGAGACATTTTAAAAATTTTAACACCCCAAGTTGTTTGTTGACTATATATATATATACTGCGCTAATCATGCCCGCCAGCTATCTCGCCGGGCTTACGTTCATTTCTGCGTGGCACTGAAATCTTTATCACACTAAATTATAATCTTTTACTGTTTTTTTTTTTATTTTTTTCTATTCAGCTGCTTATAGATGGTCTTGCAGATCGTTTCTACGTAACCGGGCAGTTATTGGCGAGACTTGAAGGGTCTCCAACCAATGGGGACGAAGAAAATACTTAAACCTAAGTTAATTAGGTACTACAACTAACATCATGACTACTAGCAACAACAGCACTAAGGGCGACCCCTAATGGGACTCGGGATTCTTTGTTTACACTTTATAAAGTGGTTAAAATAAGATCACCAACCAAATTCGCACGACAATCTTTTTTTGCCGGTCGTCAGTTTAATCTTTATATACAAGTAATTATGTGGTTTTAAGGTTGTACACGAATTTGTTTACAGCCTGTATATTTATTTCATTTACAACAGCTTTCATTCCTTTCTACTTTTAAACAAATTATCCCAATTTACATTCTTAAATACCAATTATCGCGGACAAAAGGCATACAATTTGTTAATAACGAAACATTTTAATTAAAATTGCTGCAATCGTGAATAAATACGTATTGTCAAGGTGGAATTAATATTTGATTACTTGCAATTATACAGGCATTTATTAATTGATTCGGTTTGCCAGAACCAGAATACGATAAATCCAGAGACAAAGGGCATTGGATAGAAATATAGGATACAGGATCAAAGAATGTGAAATGAATAATCACTTTTTAACAAAAATAAAACCGACTTCAAATGGTCTATCTCCGAAGTTCTTCATCAAATCTTCACCAAATTTAAATGGGACCACTTCAAAAGAATACTCTATCAAACAAAAAAAGAATCATTAAAATTGGTTCACAATTAGCAAAGATATGGCGGAACAAACATACAAAAAAAAAACACAATCGAATTGCGAACCTCCTCCTTTTTGGAAGTCGGTTAAAAAGAAAGAAGAGAAATGTGATTTAATAAATAATCCCTTAAAAAACATTTAAGTTACACGGTTTTTCAGTACTCCTGCAGCATCACGATTTGAGGAGTCTTCTTCTTCTTCCTGCCCTTATCCTACACTAGGTGGGGTCGGCACAACATGAATTTCATAAATCCATGTTGTTAGAGGTTTTGGCTTATTGTTTTATGACCGGCCGCCTGCCTGAAATTAACCCTCCTTGGGAATACTCGTTGCGCCGTCGTGCGGGTGACCCAGTCTGCTTGCTGATATTATGCACTGGGTCCCAAAAATGATATTATGCTTATCAATCTTATCGCCGACAACTAAGCAGATTATGTTCTTCTTGGTGGAGTGTACTTGATTTGAGGATTGAAGGTTGAAATTATAATGTTGTATTGTCATGGGAATTAAATTTGTGTGCGAAGTTACAGGAAAATCGGCTAAGCAGAAGTAGTTGAACAATCTGTCGCAAGATTTGAATCAAACATATATAGGTATACAAAGTGGAGCTAATTGAAACCGTTTAAGAAGGATGCACTCTAGTGTTCTTCAACAAAGACAACTAAAATTTAAAAGTAGCCGTTTGCTTTGAATGAACTCGAATTCCGTGATCCCGGCAGATACTTTGAGGACCACCGTGGTGGTTTTGGTCGGTGAGTATCTTTTTTTTTCTAAAAATCCTCATGAATGTCCCTCGCCCGGGAAGGCGAGGGTGTCTGCCGGACTCTTAGCGGCTAAAAACCAACGGTGTCCCTCCTTCTGACCTAAGGCCGGGGTCACGGGATTCGCATGCACCGCAACCCCGGTAGTCGGTAAGTCTAACATAAGCCTCCGCTGTCCTCAGGGTGGCCAGTCTCCGTTTATGAACTTACGGGCAGAGCCACAGGAAAAACTAATTTATTTCAAAGCTTTTTCATAACTTTGTTGGAGTCAGCTTCCAGTCTAACCAGATGCGGCTGAATACCAGTATTTTACACAGAGCGACTGCCATCAAACCTCCGCAACCCAGTTACTGAGCAATGCTATCCTAAAGTTAGACCGGTTGTCAGACTTTCGGGCTTCTTACTACCCGTAATGACTGTGATAGGTATTCGTATGACATCTGGGACCAACGGTTACAGGTGCTGTCTGAGGCACGGATGGGTCTCGATGTGTAACGAACGGTCACCCATCTACAGACTAACCGCGGCAAGTGCAACTTAAACTCGCAAATTGTATGGTCCGCGCGGTTGGTAATTAGCCTTTCAATGTATTTCAAAAGGTCATGATTAAAACCGGATTGAACTACAACACGCACGTTCTTTACCAAGTGACAAACTTACAGTTTGCATACCTTTATTTTGTCTTAAAACGTCAAGTTTCCGTGGTGTAGCGGTTATCACATCTGCCTAACACGCAGAAGGCCCCCGGTTCGATCCCGGGCGGAAACAGATCTTTTTGTTTTTGAATCTGGAAAAAACGTTTTAAATTTTTATTTTATAATTTCTTATCATTGTTCTAGTAATCTCATTAATGTTTATAATGATAACCTAATTGATAAAATGTGCGTGAATATTCTAGCCTAAACAAAAATGAGAATGATACGTTATTGAACAAATTCACGGCAACACGGCACAGCACGGCACGGCACGGCACCGCATGGCACAGCACGGCAAGACACGGCATGGCCGTTCTCTTTAGGAGCGGAAGCGAACAAACAAATGACGCCTATCCGACCCATAGAAAATGAAGTACACACGACAAAAATACAGCAGGTGTTCCAAATTCATAAAAAAGTAACAAAAAAGATAGGTACAGACAACAAAAAGGTACCTTTCCCGACACTCGAGTGACAGTCGTTAGCGAGCTGTGCGTCCAAACTGAATGTACAGTCTGCAAACAAGCTCATATTATCCACGACACGAATACTCCTTCACCATAAAAACAACTAACTGTACACAAATTATCCCGTTCCCCTATACTTTTCAACTGGCAAACCTTATTTGAAGGGTTTAAGGACTGTTTTTGAGTGACAGAACTAAAATAGGGTCGGTAACAGATAATGATGTAGTCGCAACACTCTCGGTTCATTTTGCTTGATTATCAACGCATAAGTTTACATATTATTATAACAATGGTAACCCTACTGCGTAATTTACAACGGAAGTTAGTAAATAAACGCAAAACAAAATCGCACTAAGAAGATTGAAACAGCATGCTGCTTGTTCAAATCCTCTAATATTTTCTTATCGATATCATTCTTTTTATGCGACGATGGGCTCTATGCCGTGCCTCGGAGAGCACGTTAAACCGTCGGTCCCGGGTGTCAACAATACCTATGACAGTTGTTACGGGTAGTCAGAAGCCCGAGAGTCTGACTACCGGTCTAACCTTAGGATATCGGCATTGCACAGTTATTGGGTTGCGGAGGTCTGATGGCAGTCGCCCCTTGTAAAATATTGGTATTCAGCCGCATCTGTTTAGACTGGAAGCTGACCCCAACGTAATTGGGAAAAGGCTAAGAGGAAGAGAGATAGGCATAATGCTACCTACTTTCTGAGAGTCCCTAGTTATGTATATCTTGTAACTACATATTGTGCAGTGTCGCCTTTAGTCAGTGACCAAGATCAGTTATGAGATTCTCCAGCAGAAACACATCACTCTGGCAGCGCTACGTTCGTAGAAGGGTCCGCGCCGCAGCGCTGCCGCAGCGTCGTATTTTCTACAAGAGAACCATACTGCAGAGTCATCGTCACACATGTGCGTTAGCCATTTGAGGGTATTGCACGTGATATCCCCAAGAACAGGTCATATAATGAGTCTTTTCCACTTAGCTTCGTCTTGTACACACGGCAAATGGGAGAACTATGCAGGCAGAGATTTTTTTTAGCTGCACTTTGCAGGCAAAAAATTGTTATATATATATATAATATATATAAAATTGTTATAGCATAATCTGTAATAAATGTTCAAAGACATCCAACACCCATCGATTCATCGATCCTCCTTTTTATATTCTTTTGTTTTCTATTCGACTTCTTTTAGATGGTCTTGCGGACCATTTCTACGTAACCGGGCAGTTATTGGCGAGACCTGAAGGGTCACCAACCAATGATTCTCCTCCAGGCGTGGCGATACTTGAGTACCTTAGTCCGGCGCACCCTCGGCAGTCAGCCCCGCTACCAACCTTGCTGATGGGCTGATCTTTTCACTAGGGCGTGAGCTATTTTCGTATAACTCGTGCCGATATGAGAGAAGAAATCAGGTGTAAAGTTTTGCTTAACGTCGCAGTTTGGAGAGATAGATCCAAAAACCTCTCAGTAACAGCAACGTTCAGCTTAAGCCTCGTATCCACTAGGCAACATTTGGCACACGACATGTTGCACAACATGTTGCTCAACGTGTTGAAAGTCAGCGCGGATCTTTTGTTTAGCAACGTTGTCTGTCTACACATGATTTCGCTCGCATCAGTCGTCGACAACATGTCGCCAGAGGAACTAGTGTTGATTTCAGCGGCGGTAGTTATAATTTTATCGAAAAATGCATCAAGAAGAAAAAAACCACGTTGGTGGGTTAGAAATTACTTACAAAATAAAGAAAATGTATTCAGTGTATTCGTTACACCACACGGACATTTCTGCGCGTCACGTCTCGACTCGACAACATTTGATGCTCAACTGCATGTTGCACTGAAACAAACAACAAGCCGTGCGTCAAGTTGCGCGCCAGCTGGTCGTTCGCGCGATGTTGTGCCACGCTACCGAACATGTTGAGCGTCACGTGTTGCGCGTCAATTGTTGCCTAGTGGATACGAGGCTTTACCCAACGTAATAGAAGATGTATCTATACATATAAATGTAGACACTTCTCTTAATAGTGTGTAACTAACTATACCCGTAGCTTAACAAAACAATTTAGGCAGGCGACACGCACTAACGAAGGCATCGCAGTGTAAACTTGTTACTGCGAGGACAAACAGCTTCGCCGCTTTCAGGCAGCTACTGTGACACAACACAAGTATGAAACAGTAGGTTAAATGTAATTAATAAACAAACATACACAAACTTTGCTAATTGGTTCGTGGCTAATTAACAACCGCGCGGATAATACACTTTGCGAGGTTAAGCTGTTATCTCAATGCTGGTCAGTTAACATCACTGACCAGCCCGGAAACGAAGGAGCTCTTGTTTCGGTATAAAATGTATGTCACGTTGGTCTTCGGTCCCTGCTTTGTCTACGCTGAACAACGGACTAAAGTTCTGGCAAGCCAAAAAATATCACTTTGCAGACGTCCGCTGAAGACGGGTTGAAAACACACTAGACAACATTGACAAGCTTATGTGTGTAACATACAGAGTACAGACAACAGTTCAGAGTTAACTATTTTATTTTGATGTGAAATATCCAATGCGGCGGTACCGGTGTGAGAGCGGCTGTTGCGTGGCGACGCTTACGATTGCAGACCTTCATAACTCATCGGGTCTTGTCGGTTTGATTCGGCCAGATTTTTTTTTACAAAATGAGTTTCGATGTTTCACATCTGCCAGGCGTCCCGCGACGGCTTCATTTTTTTTCCGTTGTTCTGCTTCTTGATGGTCCTTGCGGACGGTTTCTACGTAACCGAGCAGTTATTGGCGACATCTGAAGGGCTCCAGCCAAAGTTCAGACTTAACCTACTGTATCTCAAATTTACAGTACCACCACCCTTCACCTTGTATCTAAAAGGGTGACATGAGCGTGATTGTGTTTACCCCACGTATACTTCTACGAGCATAAGTTAAAAAAATTCATCAGCAAAAATATGTTTCCATGAAAATATGAATACAGATGATCCTGTACTAAGCCTCCGAGGTTGTGTATGTATAAGCTTTTGTACATAATATGAGGGATTTATACGAGAATAATGATTTAAGCAGGTTTTAATCAATTTTTATAAGCTTTGCTTCTCCCATATACCACCGTCACCACCGTGACAATCTTGGAAATACCTCACTTTCCAGAAAAGGTCTCAATTCAGCAATGAACTGTTATAATGGGCTTTGGAAGAAGTATATTTATTGATAAAAGGATCTTTCTGAAGTTCAATAACAATAACATACGTCGCTGTACCAAGCCAAGACCCTGCTAGCATGTTAACAAACTTGTTACCAAACATGTTCTGCAACATGTTAGGTATCAAAAATATCGACATCTGTTTATATTCAATTTTATGTTGTTTTTTATTTTACTTTTGGTGATGATGTTTTATCCAAACTCTATACTTTTCTTTATCATTTTTTTATCATATCAATAACAGTTTCAGAAGTCGATGCTAATCCACGCTGAACCAAATTGAAAGCACCGACTTCTGAGACTGTTAATTTTATAATATGGTAATTATTTTATTCTTTTCTTAGTTTTTTTGAAGTCGGTTTTATTTTTGTTAAAATGTTTCTTTTTTCATTTTAGTGGCCTTAATTAAAACATGGTCGGACCTACTAAAGACGCTGCTCGTAACATAATCACATCATCACATTATGCGCAATGTTAGTAATTGAGAAGTTCCATTGACTATCTACGAAGTTCTTCATCTATCTTCACCAAATTTAAATGGGACCATTTCGAAAAAATACTCTTTCAAATGAGAAAAGATTTTTTTCAAATCGGTTCATAAATGAGGGTGTAATCAGAGTTACCTTATTACACCTTCATTTATGAACCGTGTTTGTTAAAACACTAAAAAAATACAGCTGAATTGAGAACCTCCTCCTTTTTTTTGGAAGTCGGTTAATTAGTGTAAGGTACCTTTGAACAGTGCAAACCTATAGCTTAACATAACATAATTAGCCCATTACTGTCACACTGCTGGGTACGGGTCTCTTCTCAAAATGGGAAAGATTAGCCTTAGTTCACCACGCCGGCCTGGTGCGGATTGGCAGACTACTTCGCGCTTGCCGCCACTAGATCTACGAGGCAGTTACGCTTACGTAATATAAATACAATTTCAAAGTGAGTAGGTACACTATCACCCATATTCTAAGACGTTCCTCCAAAACTTACTCAACTCATACTCGACTCAGGACGGCCTCGAAAACACCTTCAAAATTGTATTATTAGCCGCAATTTAGAGTGAACTTTGAGGTTCCTCGACGGAGTCATTACGTCATAATTTGAATTATCTACATCGCGAAAATAACGCCGCGATAAATACTTGTAAGGATTATCGTAAGCATATTCGATAAAGTCTACAAAATTCATTTTTATTACATACGAACTTTAGCAGGTCCTTCCTTAAGGTAGGTTCCGAGGTACCTTGAGTTTGACAGATGATTCCTTACCTCGACTGAGGAAAAATCTCGAGTTGAGGACGATTATGTCAACCATAGGCTGAGTCGAGGTGGAGTCGAGTCGAGTAAGTTTTGGAGGAACGTCTTAGAACATGGGTGTAAGTACAATTGAAATGCAATATTCGCAACAATAGGTCTTAGTCCATTGAAAGGCGGGTGTATTGCCATTGCAAAGATATCCATTCAATTTCTTAGGCTTCGGTTGTTTTACTAAGTGTCGTTTATGATTGGAAACACATTCAAAGGATTTTTATGGACTCGCCCGACTTTTTGTAAAAGAATTTCAGACTTGAAAGAACTTTCTTGATTGCGTACCTTTAATACATCTATAGCCTCAGTTACCGACGTCTCTTTGTTTAAAAAGCCTTTCCCAGGTCCACTAGTTTATTAGAAACTAGCTGTGCCCGCAACTTCGTCTGCGTAGAAATCAGATGGATTTTAAATCTTTATGTCCAGAACCCTAACTCTTTTTCTTTTTATAAAATTAAATGAGCCTAATTTACTCCTTATAACACCAGCTATCTGCTAGTGAAAATCCCGTCAAAATCGGTCCAGCCGTTTCGGAGATTAGCCGGAAAAAACAGACACACAGGCAAACATTTTAAAAATTGTTTTTTTTTGTTATAAGTACCGTAATTATATACCTACTTTCATATGCATTTAGTAAAAAGCTGTTATTTTGACATTACAAACAGACACTTAATTTTATTTATTTGTATAGATTAAAGTCGGTTTTACTGGATCCCGTAGCTGGATCCAGCGTCGCTAGATAAAAGCCCTGGTTTGGCATTGGACTAATGTGAACACGTTTCAATCCAGCCCAGACTCGGAATTTGAATAGAATGTTCGTCCGATGCCAATTCAGCGATAGATCCAGTTACTGGATGTAAATTCAAATTTAAATAAATAGTTCATGATAGAAAATAAAACACAAAGGGCTTATTAGCGGCTCCACGCATCAACCGATTTACGATTTGTTGGTGACCATTTGTTTACATATCCAGACTAGTATTGGCAAATAACAATAAAAACAACAACAATAACAACTAACCAATAAATTTACCGATAACAAAAATTAACACTTCTATTCGATAAATAAAATTACCGTTATCGAATAAAAATATCATTTAACAATTTTCAGTTGGTAGTGTTAATAGTTCATTCCATTCGTGATAATATTAGCGAAAATAATTTTTCACCGAAAAAAATTATTGATATTTTCAACCAATAAAATTATCGATAAAAATATTTATCAGTTAACCGTTAAATGAATTCAATCAATAACGCCATCTCTAATCCAGATCCCTACGTGCCTTGCAGAGCACGTTAAACCGTCGGTACCTACCGGGTGTTATACGAATACCTATGACAGTCGTTACGGGTAGTCAGAAGCCCGAAACTCTGACAACCGATCTAACGTTAGGATTGCGGTTGCGGGTTGCGGAGGTCTGATGGCAGTCGCTCCGTGTAAAATACTGGTTTTCAGCCGCATCGTTAGACTGGAAGCTAACCCCAACATAGTTGGGAAAAATCTAGGCAGAACTAACGAACGAAAGAAAACAAATTACAGTCATATTGCCTGACGACTGATATACGAGCTATACTTGTATAAGTTATTGATTAATAGATAGCTAATGAGACAGTAGAAAAAATAGACCTAATTGCACTTTGAAGAGTAAAAAAGTTTTTAGAATAAATAATAATTACACTCGGGACCAATGAATCCCGCGTCCGATTATAAACCCTCCCAGATTAGCATAGTCCGCCGTCCCCGGCATGCGCTACTAGAGCCCGATGATGAGATCACCCTCCTCCAGGAGGCGAATAAATCGACTAGTACTATACACATACACCGCCGCCGCCGACCGGCGTATCGCCCTCGCCGACGAGGCCCCTCGCGACGTCCCACCGCCGCCGCCCCCGATCCACCGTGCTCACCCGCCGCAGCCGCGGAGCCGGTCGTCCCTTCTGACTCCACGCAGTCACCATGACGCGAGAATACAGCCCTCATCAAGCTGTCGTATCCCTCCCAGTCCTCTTGCATTCGACACCCTAAGAGTTCGAGTCCCCCCTTGGGGACACTCTCAGAGGTGTCGCTGCTATAGTCATAGCCATGATGTTACAGTAGTTAGCTTTGCGTAGTTAGCTAGGTAGTTAGAATAGTAGGTATTGGTTCGGAGACCCTTCTGGTCTCGCCAATAATAGTCAGGTTACGTAGAAAAGGTCCGCAAGACCATCTACAATAGTCGAATAGGAAAAAAAAAAAAAAAAGGACCAATGAATCCGGGTCACCAACATAAACCTTAATATCTCGGAAAACATTATTTAACATTGTTTTGTTTATGTTGGAGTGTACATTATTTTCGTTAAGCATTTAATAATATTACAGAATCAATCATGAAATTGTCCCTGAATGATTGTCAAAGCATCACAATAATAATTAAATGAGAACTTAGCAACAAAAGCATATTAACTAAATAGCGATAAACCTTTCCTTAATACATAATATGAATTATTTTGTGAATGTTTTACATTACATAACATTAACATTACATAACTGCCTCGTTGGTCTAGTGATGGCATGGCAAGCGCGACTGCTGATCGTGAGGTTCGATACCCAGGTCGGGCAGTGTTATTGGGTTTTTCCGTGTGGAATTACTCAGTAGCAGCTCGGAGTTTGGATTTGTACCCGGTTGATAGCAATAGGCTCGCCCCCTATTACATGGGACTTAAACTTAACGGCGAAATGAGGGTGTTACTATACACCTCTGCCTAACCGTTCGGGGAATACAGGCGTGATGTTATGTTTATGTTTTACATCAAACCGAAGAGTTGTTTTATGTAAATCTCTGCCAAACAAACATTAATGGTATCATTAGGCTGGATGTCCACCAGAGCTGTGCGAGGAAAATATGCGGAGCGAAAATGTGTAGCGAGGATGTGATACGGTGTGACCCTTTCCACCAGAGCTGTGCGAGGAATGGGTAATGCGTAATGTGTTAATGTGTACAAATGCATGGTGCGGGGATAGGTAGCGGACTCTTTTCGAATATGAGGGTGGTGTGGCGGGAGCGGTACACATTCCTCGTAACACATTCATCGCAAAACATTCCTCGCAACACATTCCTCGCAGCATATTCCTCGCAACACATTCCTCGCAACACATTCCTCGAAACACATCCCTCGCTCGCATTTCTCGCTTGTTTTGTATGAACAAAAACCCCGCACCCCTAAGCCCATATCCACCAGAGTTGCGCAGAGCGAAGCTAGGTAAATGAAGCGATACTATTGGTGCTTCCAAAATTCATTCCTCGCTACGCAGCTTAGCACAGCTCTGGTGGATACTCAACCTTAAATGGCGCTGTGGTTATGTAGACCTATCAATGTCAAATGCTCAATCAAAACGTCAATGTCTAATATATTAGCCAGTAATTAATTGTTGAGAGAATGAGTGAACGGCGATTAACAAAAGGAATTTATAAGGCGGATGTTAATGGGAACGCCGGTAGAGGACGTCCTAGAAGGACATACATCGATGTTATTGGTGATGTTCTTCACAAAGGTCAGGTGCGTAGTACTCTCAACCGGCGTGCGTGTATGACAAGATGTATGAATGTGGATGAAGCGAAAAGGGTATGTAAGAGTCGTAGCATGTGGCGTTCTATAGTTTCTGCCTACCCCCATGGGAAAAAGGCGTGAGTTTATGTATGTATGTAATTAATTGTATGTTGTAAAGCTGATTAAATTACAATTACCTAATATTGTAATTTTATAATGTATGTGGAGGAACGAGGTACGGTGTTCCTCCAACGAAAAGGGAGGATCCTCCTACCAGGCGAGTCTTATGCCTGGCGGGCCACTGCCCAACGGTTGATGTTGGGAAGTTATACAAGGTTAGTCGGAAAGGGGGTACTAAGCCGCGGGCCACCTAAAGTATCACTGATGACTATTTTAAAGAAAGTGTTAAAATTAAAAAAATCGGTAATTTTTATTTGCATGCAAAATATTTTTATTTTAGTTTTTCAAAAATAAAGTCATACCTGCTTGAGTTGTGAATTCAGAAAATTATTTTTTTAATCTTCGACCCCAAATATGACCTAAATTGTAAAACAACTGATCATAGCTATGGACAGATAGATTTTACTATATTTTTTACGAAATCTTTGAAAAGCTATTTCTCTTAAAATATCGAGTTTTGGGGAAAGTTGTAGAACAAAAGTTATCTCTTATTATGGGTACTTTAACACCCTTTCGGCTTAGTACCCCCTTTCCGACTAACCTTGTATATGTATATCCCTACTATCTGCGTGTCAAATCTTGATATCGCGATGCAGGATTTGTGACGTTTAAATTGACAGCTGTTATTGTTGTCGCCGTAGTCTGCTAGACAATCGTCGTGCTGCGTAATTCTCATGTGGCGTGATAGATGTCGCCACAGTGTTAATTAAGTGACTTCTGTTGCTGACTGTATAAAACAAAGTTTTACAGGTCTGCATTCTCAGTGGCGCCACCTAGTGTCGATTTTAGAACTACTGAAAAAGTGCTGCCATTGACATGTTATTTATTTTCATACATAAACATAACAACACGCCTGTATTCTCCGAAGGGTTGGGCAGAGGTGTTTAGTAACACCCTCACCGTTACGTTTTACGTTTTAGTGCCATGTAATAGGGGGCGAGCCTATTGCCAGCAACCGGGCACGAATACAAACTCCAGGCTGTTTGCCCGACCTAGGGATCGGACCCAGGACCTCACGATCAGCAGTCATGCTTGCCACCACTAGACCTACGAGGCAGTTAAATTATCCATACTAATTAATTATTGATTAGAGCATTTCATATTATGAATTTAATTTATTATAATTACACCAAATCCATCTATTTAGTCTCCACATCAATTAGATGATCGTAATTCCAATCAAACATATACAAAACTAGTATATCCAATCACTTTATTATTGAAACAGAGAGTACTCGGAGTCAAAGCTCAATCAATCCAACCATTGGACCAAACACTTGGTACATACAGCCGTCCAGATTACCAAGACCTCTCTCAACCTTACGCTTTCCCTTTACACCTCATAGAAGTGAAACATTATGAGGAGGGGTGAAGGTCTTTGCAAGCTGGTGCGTGGTCAATCACATTGTAATTGCCTGCAGGAGCAAGATACCCGTGAAATGACGACTGCCCTGTGACAAGGGTCTCACATATGCTTCAGGGGATTCGATTTAGCCTTGCACCCTCTTCTCATCTTTGGTGATAATACCTACCCTGTTTTTATTTTTTAAGATGCCTTTTTGTGACATGTCTAAACAGTGAGTAGGTACTAACACTATGTGTGTTGGATCTATTCGAAGCAGCATGTAAAGGGAGTATAGACTAGAGTATTTACTTGTAACAAAATATCGAGCTCTAATGTGTCACCCTTTTAAGAACCGAATGACGAGCACGACACGAGCTTTTGCTTGCATTGCACCATTCGTAAGAACCATACATTACATGGAAATGCTCGAGAAAATGTTCTAGTGTATACTCACCTTAATGGGAACTATTCATGTCCGATAACGAATAAAGATGTGAATAAAGATGTGTCATATACAATATGTCCCAATAACTGTGTAGTCGTAAAACTTTAAAGGCGGTATATACATTCAATTTTATCGCCAAAAACACCCCACTTGTGAGGTCGATTCCCCACCTCCCCAAAGATAGAGTAATTTTTAATTAGTATTTTGACTTACCTATTTCGACCTCTACGTACTCAAATACCAACTGAAGACCAAGGCCTCACAGAGGCGTATAGGTATTTGGTGTCATTTGAAAGGCTACAGTATAGACAATCTAAAGAAATATCAAAGTGCTATGCGTAAGTTAAGTAATTTTTTGTAGTGAGACATGAATTCACGTTTTCTAAAATACTTCAAAAACTACACGTGTCTTTTATGCTTTTTTTTTAATATGTAGTTTCGGCGCGACACTTATAAGTGATGTCGCAACACTGATAGTGGAAGTCGCGATACTGATAGTTAATGTCGCAACACTGATAGTTGATGTCGCAACACTGATAGTTGATGTCGCAACACTGATAGTTGATGTCGCAACACTGATAGTTAACGGCGCGACGCTTAAAGTTAATGTCGCACTGCTGATATGTAGTTTCGGCGCGACACTTATAGGTGATGTCGGAACACTGATAGTGGAAGTCGCGATACTGATAATTAATGTCGCAACACTGATAGTTGATGTCGCAACACTGATAGTTGATGTCGCAACACTGATAGTTGATGTCGCAACACTGATAATTTATGTCGCGACACTGATTCTTGATGTCGCGACATTGATATTTTGTGTCATGACATTGAAAGGTGATGTCGCGACGCTGATAGTTACTTGATAGGTAATTTGTAAGTGGGTTTTCGACCCCAAGTGTCTGGTGTTTTTGTTGATACAATTGAGTTACCTTTTTTAAAAAAAAAAACGTTGCTCCACACTTGGATTTATCTTGGTGCGCTTACAAACACAACTCTTCACATGCACAAACGCCCAGACCCGGAACAACTATCTGTAAGCCATACAAATATTTTTTCCGTGCGGGAATCGAAACCACGACCCAAAGTGCAGAAGTCAATCGCTCAGCCACTGTACCAAACGTGTCGAATATTAAAGTTAAAGTGCGTCTCAAGCAACTTAGGCTCATGTTAGGTCAACCTTAAGGTGCTATAAAGATTACGATATTGTGTAGGTGAATCTACCCAGCCAGTACAAGTCAGTTGTTGACGGATTCGGTTCCTTATCTCGTTTTTCTCGTACACAAGCCAAAACCACAAATGTTTATTGAAAAAGTTCGGATGCTGGACGCAGAGTTATCGAATCCTTCGTAGAAACTTTTTTTTCATTCAAATAAGCGAAGGAAACGAAATAATGTATAGGTAAACTTTATATAAAAGTAGAACATGCATTCCCGAAAACTTTCTCCCATACAAATATTCCTATTACCTCAATTGTAAGAACAATAAAACTCGAACGTGTCCCGTAACATTCATTTTTCTTAAGCATAAATTACACTCCAAACGTTTCCTTTGAACTCCATCCTTTTTTATTAAGTTGTCCCTTAAAAAGGACGTCTGCCGACCTTTTTATTAAAAGGTTATAAATGAAAAAAAGATTGTGTTCGTTCAAACGAGAGTGGGCACTTGTGTAACGAACCTTAAATTAATTAATATTAGACTAAGCACTCTCAAACTGATTATTTCGTTGGATAATTCTTTTGATCTGGACGTAAATAAGGAAATGTTTACGCTAATATTTTAAATGTTCGCCCAGCATTTGGGTCAATGATTTTACGGGAGAGCGATTTTAAAAGTGGAATGGCAATTCTGTTGGGACCGCTGATGGCCGCCACAAAAACGCATAAAGTCAAATTAATCTTGTTGACGATTGCAATAATTTATTTAATAAATAAAATAAAGCCGAATAAATTAAACGAAAATGTATGTGAGCTTTTAACATTACAGTGCAGTCCAAAATGAAACAAATTATTGTAAAAATAAAATTGGGGTTGATTAATAAGAATTTAATATATCGCACAAATTGGTGGGAAGTGAAATTTTATATTAATTTTGTGAAAATGGAACATTTTCGTTTTATGGATGAGTCATGCAAACCTTCCTATTGTGAACAGAGTATAGGTAGTTCTATTTTCTCTTATAAATATCTATAAATATACCGGGTGCAGTTAGTTGTTTGTTCAGTTCGGTTCCCAGCTCAAGCATGAGACTTATTGAAAATCTCTAAAGCCAAAAATTTTTACTTAAAAAAAATAATTTAAATTTCCATTGAGAAAAATTTGCTATTTTTAATATTTAAAGTAGGTACTTTCCCCGTGTTTTGGGACATTCAGTAGAGTAAAATAAAGCTGCCAATTAACATTTACCAGATTGATGCAAAAGAAAAAAATAAAATTAAAAAATCCTTTTTTTTTATTTACTGTCGCGCCGATCATACTATTTGCGCTTGCCGCGGTCAGTCCGTGGATAGGAGACCGTTCATTACACATCGAGATCCCTCTGTGTCTCGGAGAGCACGTTAAATCGTCGGTACCTTGTGTCATAAGAATACCTACGACAATCGTTACGGATAGTCAGAAGCCCGAAAGTTTGACAACCGGTCAAACCTTAGGATATCGGGATTACCCAGTTAATGGGTTGCGGAGGTCTGCAATCGCCCCGTGTAAAATACTGGTATTCAGCCGCATCTGATTAGACTGGAAGCTGACCTCAACATAGCTGGGAAAAGGCTAGGAGTAAGAGTTTTTTTTTTTTTAATTTTCCGTATTACAGCTAAAACTGAAACCAACAATAGAGCAATAAATATCTACCAGTATACTAATGAAACTGCACTCAGACATGGTCATAATGAAGTTAGGCCCCCTCCTGTCTGTTTAGGAAACAATTAGGTATTATTATAGAGCCTAATAGGAGGGTGCTCCGCAATACCTCTCCCCTCTCGTGCATATCAGTACCTACGTTCCATTTTTAACCGACTTTTCTCGACTTTTCTCAATTCGATTAAGCTTTTTTTTTTGTATGTTTGTTCCGCGATATCTTTGCTAATTAAGTACCGATTTTAATGATTCTTTTTTTTTTAAGAGTATTCTTTCGAAGTGGTCCCATTATTTGGTGAACACCTGATGAAGATTTTCGGAGATAGACCATTTGAAGTCGGTTTTATTTTTGTTAAAAAGTTTTTATATACAATTTTGTTAGTAAAATTGGCCTTCAATAACTAAAACTCTTCTCATTCTAAGAAGAGGCCCGTGCCTACCAGTGGGACAGCAATAAGCTGATTACGCTATGGTATTCTAGCTGAAAATATGAATCTAACTCAAAGCTAAAAACCTAGTTTTTTGTTTGTTTGTTCTGCCTAGCCTTTTCCCAACTATGTTGGGGTCAGCTTCCAGTCTAACCAGATACGGCTAAATACCAGTATTTTATACGGAGCGACTGCCATCAGACCTCCGCAACATAGTTACTGGGTAATGCCAATATCCTAAGATTAGACCGGTTGTCATACTTTCGAGCTTCTGTCTTCCCGTAACGACTGTCATAGGTAGGTATTCGTCTGACACCCGGGACCGACTGTTTAACGTGGTCTCCAAGGCACGAAGGGGTCTCGATGTGTAACGAACAGTCACCCATCCACGGACTGATAGCGGCAAGCGCAGCTTAACCTCACAAATCGTATGATCCGCGCGGGTAGTAAGTAGCCACGCGCCCCTCATATTATTATACTAGCGGCCCGTCCCGGCTTCGCACGGGTGGACATTTTTCCCGTTTTTGCAACATTCATTTATGCTCCGCTCCTATTGGTCGTAGCGTGATGTTATATAGCCTATAACCTTCTTCGATAAATGGACTATCCAACACAAAAATATTTTTTCAATTCCAACCAGTAGTTCCTGAGAGTAGCGCGTTCAAACAAACAAACAAGCTCTTCAGCTTTATAATATTAGTATAGATTATTATAGGTATACACAACACACACACGACTTGAATGTTATAATAAATTGTCACAACCAACCTGTCCAATTAGTGAGCTAGTTACAAAACAACGTTAGTGCCCTCACACACGGCACACAAACACCGACGCGCCGGTGCACACAACGCGTCGAAGCGTGTTAGCTGTCTTGTGCAGGTGATTGCTAATAGACAAACGGATGCTACATATTCGGTACAATATTATACTGCAGTATACACAGGGGGGATTTCTAGCTGTGTAACGAGACATTTATGTATGTATTTACTCTAGATTTAATTTTCAGGCCGATGTAACTATTTCTGATGTTGGTCAACCGTTAGTGTTTTCAGTTTTAGTTCCTGACTTTTCAGTATATTAGATTTATGTCGCCATTTCGCTTGCCAGGTATATCGCCGGTAATGGACTGCGAAAAAAGACAAAAAGATTTTTATTGCCAAAATAAAATGTTTATTGCCTCTGTTAAAATATTATTCAAGTGCTTAGGAAGGTGTACCTCTTATGGACCAAACTAAAATATAAGTTTCAAAATTGAGCTCAAAAATACTACAATCATCTATTATACTACCTATTATTATTTCCTAGGTTATTTCTGGCAAAAACTAACCTAACTTCACGCCTGTATTCCCCGATGGGTTTTGCAGAGATTTATAGTTATACCCTCATTTCGCCGTTATACTTAAGCCCCAGCGCCTATCGCCATCAACCGGGCACAAATCCAAACTCAGGGCTGCTACTGAGGAATTCCACACGGAAAAACCCAATAACACTTTGCCCGACCTGTGGATCGAACCCAGGACCTCACGATCAGCAGTTGTGCTTGCTACCACTAGACCAACGAGGCAGAAACTGCCAAACAAAATATCCAATGAAACACGTCATATTATTACGAAAAATATATCACAAATTCTTTGTATTGATGTCGCTACAAACTTTTCTTATTAAGGACAAAGTTGGACATGTAATCCTTCTTAGATATGAAACAAAAGTAATTATAGTTCCTATCTAACAGATATGGGTTAGTTCTTGATCATTTATTAGACTGTAGCTGATCAACAGTAAATTATATAATTAGGTACCTACAATGCTTTATTACGAACATTGGAATATTCCGAAAATTACGAATTACTACTAAATCAGATCATATTTTTTGCTCTGGCAACATTACATTACATTGCATTAATGATACATTTTTATTTTCATTAGTTTGGTACATTTTTGATTCTACTTTTTGCAGACAAACAAATATTTTAAATAGTTTTAAATAACTAAAAAAGATAGAGTAAACGATGGTGCCTGCGCTAGTATGAACTGTGTGACAGACACCAGCGCCTTCCTCCTACAGTTTAGTATGCAGATTGTAACAGTACAAAATGAAAATTTAACTGGTCTTGTATACTCAATGGTGGGATAATAAGTTATGGTACAATTTAGGTGATATAAGATTATATAAATAATGTAATGCAGTGAAGAAGTTGATAAGAGAAGAAGGTTGCGTGCGTGTTTGTGTACGTGAGGGTGTGCGTGGGCGTGTGGGTGTGTGTGTGAGTGGGTGTGTGGGTGTATGTAGATGTGTGTATTTGAACGGGTGGTACACATTCTAGCATTATTACGTTGCCAGAGCAAAAAATATTCCCTGGTTTAGTAGAAATTCGTAATTTTCGGAATATTCCCATGTTCGTAATTACCTTAAAGCACTATTATATTTTTATTGATTTGACCTCATAAAGAAAAAAAATCACTAACATTCAGTTCCGATTTATTTTGTTTTCCACTCCGGAGGCGCAGCTGCGCGGGCATGTTTTCTTACCTAAACCGCGAAGTGACACTGGCTTGGCAGTGGTTTAGCTTAGCAATCGTCCATGTCATTCAGAGGTCGACATTGGTCCAATTTAAATCTCTCGGCCTAGCTTTTTCCCAGTTATGTTGGAGTCAGCTTCCAGTCTAACCAGATGTGGCTGAATACCAGTACTTTACACAGAGCAACTGCCATCAGACCTCCGCAACCCAGTTACTGGGCAATGCCGATATCCTAAGGTTAGACCAGTTGTCAGACTTTTGGGCTTAAAGTCCAGTAAAGACTGTCATAGGTATTCATATATGAATCCCGGGACAGACGGTTTAACGCGCTCTCTGAGACACGGAGGGGTCCAACGATCACCCATCCAGTTGATAATTAGCCATGAGCCCCTCCATTGGTCTAATTTAAATTATTGATTAAAATCTGTCTGTAAAAATGCCACTGTGACTTATGTTCCTAAAACCCGAATACTCAAAAGCCACTCAAATTACTAACCCAGCTGAGGTGTAATTGGGCTGTATTATGCAGTAGTGTGTCAACCCACAAAAATATGAATTTTGTGTTAACGTCATCTAGTACTTGTGGTAACTCTACTGAACGCTTGAAAAATGCTAAGAATTGTAGTAAATATAATAAAGCGCCGTCTTTAAAAAAATATTAATGCCGTTTGCATTTTTTCAAACTGAGTACACCTATAACAAGAACACCTACAACTAGATGGCGTTAACACAGAATTCATATTTTTGGGGGTTGACACATTATTACATAACACAGCTCAATTAATATGATCAAACCATTTTTAAATGGAATTTTAAAAAGCCGCTTATTAACGAGAGCGTGATTAGCCTTGCATCTTCTAAAATTTCTGTAAATGGCAACACCATCACTACCACTGCGTTTTCTATTAAATTTTCCAGTTGTGTTTCGTTTCACGCTGTGATGAAATAAACAAAATTTTCCGAAAACGATAATTATAAATGATATTACGTATCACTTTTAGTATACTGGTTATATTTCATCTTTGCACTGTTCCAGCAAATTATTTCTTTCATTAATTTGAATATTTATGGGATTTGTCACGGAATTTTATTGGATGTCCATTTTTCTAAAGTGGTAGAAACGAAACATCATTCTGAATTTTGATTGAAGCCGTCAAATCAAATACTTCAAACAGTGTCAATGTCAACTGAATATACTCAATACTTATCGCGTGCGTAGGTACGGTACCTATTTTGTGAAAGTCTGATTTTAAAAAGAAACAAAATGGAAACCAATTAAAAACAGGAGTTACTTTTTTTTGTCAAAAGCCCGTTAAAGATTGCATCAAAATTTTTATAAAGAAAATAGTAGGCAAGACCATCTTATTTAAATCAGTAGATGTTCCAATGTTTGCAGGAGCAGAGGAGAGGAGAGGCGGCTTTCAATATCCTTGTTCAAACATGACGTAATAGGAAACATCTTGCTTCCGCAAGGAGGGAGCAAACAAGGAAGGAAGATACAACTCTTTTTACAGTGTAATTCTTATTTTGGAGGGGATTTTTGCGTTTAAATAAAAACAAAATTTATTACGTGATACCTTCTCCGGCTAAGAGTTGATAAATTCGATTTATTACTAATGGCATCATACTACAATAATCAATCAAAGAATGTCAACAAAGCGAGATGATTATCTGTAAAAAAAATACATTAATTAAATTACATGGGACTTCAACATAACGGCGAAAAGAGGGTGTTAGTATACACCTCTGCCCAACCCTTCGGGGAATACAGGCGTGGTGTTCTGTTATGTATGTTACGAAAGCTTAACGTGTAACAAATGCAAAACTTTTAGTGACATCACGCTCGCGGCAACAAATATCTTCCGATTAATATAGGTAACCCAGTATGGGATGAGTACTTTAAGAAAAATACATGAATTAAAAAAAGTACACGGAAAATCTACCATCTGACCTTCGTAACATAATTAATTGGATCAACAACTAGTTAGAAGTTAGACCGACACTTTTCTAGACTAATTGTCAGAATATTTTTCCATATTCTCGTAGCATAAAGGTATCTTTTGCTTGTTTTCATTACTATTCCACGCAAATCGAACTGTGCGTTATTACAATATTATCATGATATTATTATATCCCTACTTAAGCCTATCAAAGTTCAGCAACATAGATCTTGCTACCGGTTGATCCAATAATAGTTCAGCACACACACACACACACACACACACACATATAGACAGACAGCATAGTTTGTACGCAAGCGGTTGCCAACACTGTCTCGCCCCGAGCTTGCGGTAACTTGCTTTTGTGGTGGTTATTCTCATGAATGGCAGCGGATTTGATACTAGGTAAATTTTACAGATAATTCTAAATAAATAATTTATTATAATATTAAAGACTATCTTTTGCCCGTAAATTCGTTTGGGTGTTTTTTTTTTTCACCCCCTTAGCCACAGTTTATTTAATAGTTCCTCCGTAACCTTAGGGGTGGAATTTTGAAAAACCCTTCCTTAGATGATGCCTACGTTATAAAAGGTACCTAATGTCAAAATTTCAGGTTACTAACCCCAGCGGATTAGGCCTTGATAGATCAGTTAGTCAGTCAGTCAGTTTCTCCTTTGATACAATGCATAGATTGTTACAAGTTTGTAACCTTTGTCCGTCTGTGTGTCTGTCTGTGACGGCATAGTTCCCAAACGGATAAACTAATTTCAATGCGTTTTGTTTATTTGAAAGCTTTACATTATAATTCATTTTTACTTCTAGAAATAAATATGTTACAGACGCTTTTACAAGTCAATGTAATTTTTTTTAAGACTAGATGGCGCCGACATTTCCTATCTGACTAGCTCTGAGAAGAAGAGACAAACTCAGAGGTCGAAACACTCTCAGGCCGCCATGTTGTTAGTGGTTTATTATCACTTTTAGCATCAAATCCACCAACAATAATACAAATGCAGCCTCATATAATAAGTTTACGCAGTACATCGTTCCTCCATTCGTTTCACGGTGTGCACTTGCTAACCGAGTTTTTCGGCGTTACTGGAACTCAAATTTGTTTACAGACTAACATAGTACTAAGTAATTCGATAGTCTTCAACATTGTTAGTAGTAAAGAGGGTTAGTGCAATAGTTATATACAATTATGCTTGTGTAATGGGTAGAGTAAGACATTTCATTGTATGGTAGTTTATGGCGTCGGACGAGATGTTTAAAGATGGTTTTTAGTACTTCCATGAAGGAGAAAGGCAGAAATAAAACCATTTATACTAATATTATAAAACTGAAGAGTTTGTTTTATTTGTTTGAACGCGCTAATCTCAGGAACTACTGGTTGAAATTGAAAAAATCTCATTGTGTTGGATAGTCCATTTATCGAGGAAGGTTATTAGGCTATATAACATCACCCTACAACCAATAGGAGCGGAGCATAAATGAAAAATGTTGCAAAAACGGGAAAAATGTCCACCCGTGCGAAGCTGGGACGGGCCGCTAGTGTCGAAATAAAAATAACGTCGTGCGACTACACACGATCGAGAACTTTATGGAGCCCTCTCAGGTGTACAGGTTTCCTCACGATGTTTTTCCTTCACCGTTAACGCAAGTGATAAACAAATTCTGATCCGCACATGAATTCGAAAAGTCAAGGGTACGACTGAATTCTTCTTCTTTTCGTGTGGTTAGTGACTAACCTGGAGTCAGACTTTTTATGCCGCCTATGGGCCTCTGACTTGGCTTCACATGCCGTCGAAAAACATCTCTCAGGCATGCCGGTTTCCTCGCGATATTTTCCTTTACCATTTTTAAGCAAGTGATAATTATACAATACGAACAGAATCCGAAAAGTCAGAGGTATTCCTTTGGTGACTCGACCTATGACTTGGCAGTCCGATGGTCACACCACTAGGCTAACATTTACATATAGCAAACTAGCTGTGTCCTCACGGCTCCGCCCGTAGCCTATGTTACTCAGTGATAATGTAGCTTACTAACGGCAAAAGAATTTTTGAAATCGGTCCAGTAGTTTTTATGTTTATTCGTTACATACAAAAATACAAATCTTTCCTCTTTATAATATTAGTATAGGTATAGATGAAATTATCAAGCGTAAACACTAGAGGTGTACTTAATGTAATGTATAGTAGGTTTCATAAAAACGGATTTATGCAACGAAATGCGGGGTCGGCAGACCGAAATACCGCTGTTTGACTTGATTTATACACTTTTAGGTTGTTTCGCTGTTTTCATGTGAGAATTATAATTTCCCATTGCAGATAATTTGTATGCAAAGCGTGTATGGTATTTATTAACATTGAATTTGTACTGTGGCTGATTAAACAATGTTAGCTCGACAGTTTTGGGTACTAAATATCTAATACATTGTTAATGAAATGTTGGTTAAGTATCATATAACATAACATCACGCCTATATTCCCCAAAGGGTAGGGCAGAGGTGTATAGTAACATCCTTGTTACGCCGTTATGTTTAAGTCTTATGTAATAAGGGGCGAGCCTATTGACATCAACCGGGCACAAATCCAAACTCCGTGCAAAAAATCTTTGCCCGACCTGGGGATCGAACCCAGGGCCTCACGATCAGCAGTCGCGCTTACCACTACTAGACCAACGAGGCAGTTATATCCTTTATAGTTCTTACAATTCACGAGCGCGCGTGAAACAGTTGAATTTGAATCCTATGACAATAAACATAAAAGTCAAGCCACCTGAACTCGTAATTGGAAACAAAAGAATCGCAAATCTGTCAATCAACAATTTCGATCGACAATCTCTCTGTCAAGTGTGCCTGTCAGTATCCTACGCGATTTCTCCATTCTATGTGAGTGTGAGTGTCGAGTATCAAAAATCGAGCTTTGTAGGCGCCTAAAAATATGATTGACTTCAATGTAGGTATCTATGTAAACATCCTCATCCATAATATATAATTAGCCCATTACTGTCCCACTGCGAAGAGTTTAAGCCGTAGTCCACCACGCTGGCCTGGTGCGGGTTGGCAGGCTACACACACCATCGAGAACTTTATGGAGCCCTCTCAGGTGTGCAGGTTTCCTCACGACGTTTTTCCTTCGCCGTTAACGCAAGTGATAATCAAATTCTGATCCACACATGAATTTGAAAAGTCAGAGGTAGGGGCCGGGGTCGAACTCAGACCCTCCTGCATGGAAGGCAAGCGTTCAACCGCTAGGTTACCACGTAAAGACCCTATTGGTCAGAAAAATATATAAACGAAAAACGAGCGACGACTCTTCAATAGGAAGTAGGTACCTATTGGTAGTTAAACTATGTGACTAATATAAGTAGTATTTCAGTACCAGAACATAATTCAAATACCATTAATCATACGCTGTAAATAATCAGCACAATTTAAATCTATCAACCTAAACTAACCCTTATGTCACGAAGCTAAAGCTCATTTTACCTCCGAGACTATAGGCCTGCAGTCCGCGTATGAGAAATCCAATTATTTTGGACACAATCAACTCGGATCATTCCGATATTTAGATGTCGCTACGCTCAAATCGAATGAGCGGTGTCGAATTGAACGAATGATTGGACTTATCGAATGATCGTTATTTGAGAGTATCGAATTATCATATCGATATTTGACAAAAGTCGGTTGGAAATGATGTTTTGGAAAAACATGATGCATTCTTCTCTTTTTCTTTTCGTGTGGTTAGTGACTTACCTGGTGTCAGAGTTTATGCCGCCCATGGGCATTTGACTTGGCTTCACGTGCCGTCGAGAAATATCTCTCAGACATGCCGGTTTCCTCACAATGTTTACCTTCGCCGATGGTGCATTGATATTTATGAGTTCATCTCAGAAGAGCAGCAGACTGCATTCAAAAAGCATCTACTAGTGACAATAGTAAGGTACATCCGGCGCTTCCTGGGCAGTCAGCCCCGCTACCAGCCTTGCTGACCGGCTATTTACAACACGGCATGATCTAGTCTCGTAGATCTCGTGCCAACTCGAAAGAAGAAGTTTTAGAAGAGTTTTTCCTGACCGAAAAGTTGCTCCAGCTGTTGGTTGATTTTTGTTTTTCTTACTCGTGTAAGAGATACTTCAGCCAACAGTAAATATCATCAACCGAGGAGGCTTATTTAGTACACCCAAAAGCAGGTCTTCAACAGTTTGGACAATTCAGATCCAACTCTCCGTTGCAGCAACTTTAAGCTATCAATTTAGTTTAATTAGCAATATTTTGCTGGGTACTGATATATGAACAATAACCTTCTACAATAAAGGATGCATTTACAGGATATCGTCGCTGAGTCTGCAAAATCAGCTGTATTTTTTTTTTAAATCGGGTTTTGTTGCTATTTTATAATCCTTGTCAAGCATTTTCTTCTTGAAACGCGAATATTATAAATACATTAAATTGCTGCTCAACATACAACAAAATATATGAGAGATTTTTCTCAATAGAAATGTAATATTTCCTCTGAACCACCCAAATCTCATAAACTAATAATTCCATACAATTTCCATGTCATCTCTATGATTTATATCATAATTCCGATACTAAATCATGCAACTTAGTGGCTACGAAGGTCGTACAAACTTTACCTACAAATAGCCGATCGACAAACTGAATGACTTGTTTTTCCATTCGGCTATCATTCACTTCATTGTACAACCCGTGAAAAACTCGTGTTTACAATCCAAGACAAACTTTATGGGGATTCGATTAAGCTATGAGCGAAGAGCGACTTTCAGAATTAATCATATTATTATTATTATGAAAAAGTATTTTGTTCACAGTAAAATGGTTTTCTGTGGTCCAAGAATTGATCTATGAAAAAGTAAATTCTCGACGCAAATGTTTAACAGTATCATATAGGCGGAGCTGTTACACACATATACCTAAAGAACTTTCTAAAGGTTAGGTTGAGGTAGTTCACCAAGGACGATTCTAATATAATTGAAGGTGAAATCGATTGACGTCACCGTCTTAACATAAATAATAATATTTATGATGTCACCACTAATATCGACCAATGCAAGGCAAAATTCGGACGATTAAAATTAGTGTCTTGCGCTTCCGAATGCATACTAAAGTTTTTATGATCCTTACCTTTTAAGAACTCATTCGCAACTAGCCATCTTCTTCATCAACAACGAATTTACAGTTTTTTTTCTGTTGCTCTTCTTGTATGTGATCCTTTCGAACGGCTTCTACGTAACCGGGCAGTTATTGGCGAGACCTGACAGGACTCCAGCTAATTGAGGCATATAAAATACCTAAGCTAACTACTACACTAACATCATGACTACTAGCAACAACAGTAAGGGTCACCCCTAATGTGACTCGAATCTGGGCTTAGAGCATTGCTAGCGGGAGGATTGGGAGGGAGACAGCTTGATGGAGGCTGAATTTATGGTATGACTGCGTACTCTGAAAAGACGACCGGCTCCGCCGCGATGGGTTAGCACGGTGGATCATGAACGGCGGCGGTGGGACGGCGCGACGGGCCTCACCGACGAGGACGGTATGCCGGGCGGCGGCGGGCGTTGTGTTTAGTTCCAATTTTCAACCGCCCATTACTTGTACCACAGACAGACATCCCCCGTCTTACACCACAAAAGACGGCATTCACAAACCACGTCTGCGTACTTCGTAAGACCAATATTTTCTTCGTAAAGAGGGGTTGCTACTATAAATTCTATCCCTATTGATAGTTAGTAGAGCATTAGTTTTTCTTTTGTACTTCGCAGGCTATTCAGTTGAAAAAGTGGCTTATAGACGCATAGAAGAATCTTTATGGGCGAGTATTAGATGGTATTATTCTACGAAGTCTTTATTTAATGTTCTTAGGGTTTGTTTTGAATGTACGGAGATTTTGTTGCCAAGTAGGGAGTGGATTTATGATTGATGGCTTCGAGTTATATTTGTTGTTATCGAGTACCTAACAAAAATCAGTCCTAAGCATGAAAGTATTGGTAAAAATGGAGACCACGCTAAAAGATAGAATATTTAGTTTTGAATTCCAATGTATTTGGAAAGAGCCAGATTACCATACTGACCCTATTATAGGGTACTAGCTGTGTCCACACGGCTCCGTCCGTAGTCTATATTACTCAGTGATAATGTAGCTTCCTAACGGCAAAAGATTTTTTGAAATCGGTGCAGTAGTTTTTAAGTTTATTCGTTACATACAAAAATACAAATCTTTCCTCTTTATAATATTAGTATAGAAGTATAGATTTAGAAAGAGATAGGCCACCAAAGTAAATATTCAAGGTCAAATGTTTCAACTTTCAGTAGGTGTTCGCAGTGTGGTCTACATCATGATCATCATGATGCTCGAGACTCCAGACACAGTTGATCGCTATTTGTTTGTAGCTGCACCGTTTGGTGTATAGTAAAGATGACATTATTGGTTGAATTTATTTACATGTATCATTATTACATGTATTATATCTATTTGATAAATATTTTTATCGCTAATATTATTGGTTGAAAATACCAGTTATTATTTTTTTCGTTGAAAAATAAATTTCGCTAGTGTTAATCACGAATGGAATGAACTACAAACACTACGAACCGAGAATTGTTAAATGATATTTTTATTCGTTTTTTTTTTTTGAAGGGACCACTCGCAGCGTAAAGCTCGCTACGGCTTTTTTACTGCTTAACCGGACTATCCTGTGGTGGCCAAAAATTACATTAAGGCCCCCAGCCAGGGCTTACAAACTAAATGCAAGCTAGCATGACGCGGCACTAAGGGCACCCCATATTTTTATTCGATAACGGTAATTTTACTTATCGAAAAGAAGTGTTAATTTTATTTATCGATAAATTTATTGGGTTATGGTTATATTTGCCAATACTAGTGTATAGCCTGCAGCTAAAAACAAAATGGCGATCAACTGTGTCTGGAGCAACATAGCGGGCCACGTGCGAGGTATATCTTATCAGAAATCAAAATAAATCGGTTTGGCAGAGGTCTTGTGTATGCATATTTCGCCGAGCTGACTAATTGATTCTCATGGGACCAAGTGTTTGCCATTTACATACGAACGTAGGTACGTACAGAAGGATGTATTGGTCATCATAATTTACTTTATACTCGCCGCTTTG
This sequence comes from Amphipyra berbera, assembly GCA_910594945.2. Classification (NCBI taxonomy): domain Eukaryota; kingdom Metazoa; phylum Arthropoda; class Insecta; order Lepidoptera; family Noctuidae; genus Amphipyra; species Amphipyra berbera. Next base: position 5,522,955 of record OU343122.1, on the reverse strand, counting down.
ATGGTGTTGGAAGTACCACTAACGAACATAATTTATATATTTAAATAATTTTTAAGTAGCAGAATAAGTATTTGCGTTAGCTCAATGATAAAATAAAATAATTTTGGAAGGTAAAAATGACGTTTTTTATTATACTATACATCGACAAACATAGGATTTTACAAACATAAGATATTTTAAATAATAAAATATTTGCGTTGGCTCTGTGAATAAATAAAATAATTTTGGAACGTAAAAATTATGTTTTTATTATACATTGGACATTGACCAACATAAAATACCTAGTCTGGCCATAAATACTGTTACAATTAAAAATAAGAAAGATATTACATTTGAATTTGGAATCTGTTATTTTTATACCATTGTTCATTGAGTTTTCTAATAATGGCGCCATTAAATTGTACAATATTTTGCGATATTAAAATGGAGTGGGGTGATAAAGAGAACCGAATCGCTGTGATTGCATTACACAAAGTTGGTATGGAGCTAAATGCAATTTTTAAAACTCTCCATACGCTTAGTATTAGTCAAATGTTTGTGTACCGGGCTATTAATAGGTACAATGAGACCTCCTCTGTTTGTGACAGAAAAAGATCTGGCCGTCCACGTAGTGTTCGTACGAAAAAGGTGGTCAAAGCAGTAAGGGAAAGAATTCGAATAAGCTTTTTATATTTTAAACTTTTTTATATTTATGTATTAAACTAACACACTGTAAAAGTAATAAATATTATTTGCAATAAAAATTTTTTTTTTCTTCGTGACAATATTAATGGCAAGACTAGGTAATTGTTTTTTTAAATAGTAAAACACCTACTTGCGTTAGCTCTATGATAAAATAAAATAATTTTAGACTGTAAAATCTTTTTTATTTTTATTTTACAAAAGCCAGACTTTACATGTCTAGTCTCAAAAATGTCACGTAAGCATCATACATTTAAAAAGTAACATCGTGTTGTGAAAAATATCGGCCACCGCTCCACTTGTAGCGACGCGATAGGCACTCGTGAAGCGACATCAAAGCGATGTTGCGTTTTTAATTGCCACCCTTACGCCTCCCCTCGGAAGGGTTGTAGTACCTAACTATTAGGGCTGGTGCCCATTGACAATGGATTTCAAATGGAGTGCCAACCGGTTTAGTGGATGAGTAGGCTGGTTAATTTGGGTTAAAATGTCTGGTATGGTCGTGTTTTAGCGACACGTTTGGTGCAATGGCTGAGCGATCGGCTTCTGCGCTACGAGTCGTAGGTTCGATCTCGATTCGAACAAATATTTGTATGGCCTACAGATAGTTGTTCCGGGTCTGGATATTTGTGCATGTGAAAATTTGTGTTCGTAAACGCACCCACGATACAGGAGAAATTCAAGTGTGGGGCAACGTTTTAAAAAAAAAACAAAAATAATACGTTTTTGGGATACACATAATAATATCCGTGCTTCGGAGTGCACGTTAAACAGTCGGTCCCGGATGTCATACGAATACTGACAGTCGTTACGGGAAGTCAGAAGCCTGCAAGTTTGACAACCGGTCTAACCTTAGGATATCGGCATTGCCCTGTAACTGGGTTGCGGAGGTCTGATGGCATTCGCTCCGTGTAAAATATTGGTATTCAGCCGCATCTGGTTAGACTGGAAGCTGCCCCCAATATAGTTGGAAAAAGGCTAGGTGGAATGAACTGGTATAGATAATAATGATGGTAAGTTTAAATGTTTTTCCTTGCAAAATCTTCTAGTTACTAGAAGTGTAATGTATGTATTATTGAAATGCACTTTGATAAAATTATACGCAGCGTTACTTGAAAGGACTGCCGACTAAACGTCTCTATTACCTTATGCTTAGGTATAAGTTTAGTATTATAATTTACTTCCTTTAAATTCTAATTCAAAGTTTTTATTTCGAATAGGCACAGTACATGCACTTAGGAAACGTCTCGACAATTTAGTTGCACGGTTCCAAAAAGTAGATCCTATGGAGAAGAAGCCGGCAAGGAACTTCATGGATACTCTTTTAAAATAATTTGCTGCACAATCGGGTATTGTTACAATGGGGTGCTTAATATTAAAATTATGTAAGACTTTATAACCCTCTTAGGGTCACAATAGGGACAGCAATAAAGATTTTATTATTATATCACCGTTTTAATCAAACAATTGCCTTGGAACATTGGATGACGACCCTGCCTTCAGAAAAATATCAAGAAAGTCAATTCAAGTCAAATTATCAGTCACTAATATCTCATAAAAGAAGACAGAAGCACGTCTAGAAAAAATTGAAAAGATCTCAAGAAAGAAGAGAGAAATACAGTAAAAAAAAAACTGCGATGGGAAAATGATATTCTAAAGAAGAGGTAGTCATAGCTCAAAACGCAAATGCAGCAGCATCAGCCAGTGTAGATCAAAATATGAGTATTTACAACATTTTTGTGATTACCTTGTTTGTGATCGCCTCAGTTGCCGTTATACATATATTACATTTTTAAGAAGTGCAAGAAAAGTTCCATCCACCTACTCCTAAGGGAACTTAACGCAGCCGCGCTAAATGCATCCCGCAACGACTTAGCAGCTTAATCAAGAGCTCGAGCGGTGTCCAGGGAATTCCCGGCCCAGGAGTCCAGGTTATAGCCCGGCCCAATAACTACCTATATATGCAGTGCATCCATGCAGTAAAGTAGCCAGCAGCCGTTGAAGTCTCGTTGAATACTCCAAGAAGAAAATTCGTCGCATCAGAATATATTATATCCCTTTAAAATCTTTATTGCTGTCTATACCCTAGTGGGTTATAAAGGAAGTAAATTATAATACTAAACTTATACCTAAGCATAAGATAATAGAGACGCTTAGTCGGCAGTCCCTTAAAGTAGCGCTGCGTATAATTTTTAACCGACTTCCAAAAAGGAGGAGGTTCCTATGTTCGTCTGTATGTAATTTTTTTTTTTTGGTGTATATTCATCGATATTTTCGCCAATTGTGAACCGATTTTGATGATTATTTTTTTAATGGATAGGGTATACTTTGAAGTTGGTCCCATTTAAATTTGGTGAAGATCTGATGAAGAACTTCGGAGATAGACAATGGAACTCCTCAATGACGAACAGTACGCATATTGTAATGATGTGATTATGTTACGAGCAGAGTCTTTAGTAGGTCCAACCAAGTTTTAATTAAGGCCACTAAAATGAAAAAAATAAAAACATTTTTTACAAAAAAATTAAACCGACTAAAAAAAAAAAGAATAAAATAATTACCATATAAAATTAACAGTTTCAGAAGTCGGTGCCTTCAATTTGGTTCAGCGTGGATCAGCACCGACTTCTGAGACTGTTAATTTTATATGGTAACTAATTAATTCTTTTTTGAAGTCGGTTTAAATTTTTTGTAAAAAATGTTTTTATATCAAAGTGCATTTCAATAATACATACATTACAGCTCCCCTGAAAAAGTAGCACTTCACTTCTTTAACACTGACTGACGGACAACGCACAGCTTGGTGCGTTGTGGTGCGTCTAGAAGTATAATTTTTTGCACAGGAGTTTCTTATATAACGTAAGTGAGCACAAACAAAAGATTTTTGAAAGTTCGTCTCCTAAAGGGTTTAAATAGGGGATCAATTTTCAATAAATCCCATCGGCCCTACGGCTTGTAAAATATAAAGGTACAAGTATATAGTCTTTGTAATCCTGTAGTCAGTATTTTATATGATTTTGGAAAACAAATATACAATAACATTTTATCTATATTATTTTTTTAAGAAATTTCTGGATTCGTACGGCTTATTTTTAATTCTTTGACTTTGTCGGTACCTTAGTCTCACTTGATGGTAAGCGCAGACAAGGTCTAAAATGGATCACATGAATTCAAGCAACAAAGATATTCCCCTTATACCCCTCTGGCTTTCACTGTCTCACATACACACGACGGAACACAGTAAACTGCTTGGCGCCGGGCTTTAATGTGAGGGTGGTAGCTAGTCAGGCGGACCGAGCGTGCTGGGTTTTGTTGAATCTTGCAACACGCATCCATTCCCAGTGTGGTGAGGATGTTTCATATTATAGTCTGTCCCCAAGGGATACAAGTTATAAAGTCCCCATTCTCTGTGGGACGAGACATTTCTTCGTTCTTAAATTAAATCTAGAAGATTCTAGTCTAACAAGGTGGTTCGCCCGTCTGACATCTGCTACTTCTTCTTTTCGTGTGGTTAGTGACTAACCTGGTGTCAGAGTTTATGCCGCCCATAGGCCTCTGACTTGGCTTCACGTGACATCGAGAAATATCTCTCAGGCATATATTTCTTCACGATATTTTCTTTCACCGTTTTTAAGCAAATTATAATTATACAATACACACATGAATCCGAAAAGTCAGAGGTGCGTGCCTTGGGTTCGAACTCGAGACCTATTACTTGGCAGTCCGATGGTCACACTATTAGGCTATCACTGCTATACTGCTACTGAAATGTAGACGCGACATATTTTCTCTGTGGCAGAGGTAGGGAAATTGCTAGGAATAGCCACGCCTCAGGAAAGCCATACATGCCTGTTTCTGACACTGGGACCTACCGGAAAACTTCCGTATTTGAGGTGCAAGTTACATAAAAATAAAATAAAAGATAACATAACATCACGCCTGTATTCCCCGAAGGGTTGGGCAGAGGTGTATAGTAACACCCTCATAACGCCGTTACGTTTAAGTCTCATATAATAGGAGGCGAGACTACAATCAACCGGGCAGAAATCAAACTCCGGGCTGCTACTGAGGAATTCCACACGGAAAACCCCAATAACACGTTTCCCGGCATGGAGATCGAACCCGAGACCTCACCATCAACAGTTGCGCTTACCACCACTACACCAACGAGGCAGTTAACACGGCACACGACGACAAATCGAGGTATATACAATTCCAGTATACATTTTGGTAAGACAATAAAGTTAAAAATATAAGTTGACCTATCGTTGAACGAAATTTCCGTAAAATCAAAGGTCAGCATAAACTGGAAATGTGAAAGCTTAATATGACGTCGTGTGTACACACATCTGACCAAAATAGCAGAAACACAACTAAACATAAAGCGGGTAGCAGAGCGGATAACAGCGGCGGCAGATGCAAATTATATTCGTGTATCGTCCACGATACTAGCAAATGTTACGTGTAAATATCGACTGCGAATATTGTGAACACGCCATGTTTATTTAGAATACCAACTATAGAACACTACCTATATCCACTTGATTAAAAATATTTTTTACATATTGAGTTTCATTTCATTTTTGACTGCCTTGTTGGTCTAGTGGTCACAAGCGCGACTGCTGAGTATTGGGTCCTGGGTTCGATCCCCAAGTCGGGCAAGGTGCTATTGGGTTTTTCCATTAGGAATTTTTCAGTAGCAGTCCGGAGTCTGGATTTGTGCCCGATTGATGACAATGGGCTCGCCCCCTATTACATCGGACTTAAACATACATGGCTGGCGAAACGAGGGTGTACTAAATTCACTTCTGCCGAACCCTTCGGGGAATATAAGGTATGATGTTATGTTATGTTTATGTTTTTTAGAAAGAAGTAGTAGTAGTTTAGTAGAAACCTATTGCCCTCCCTATTCACGGAACGAAACAATAAAATGTAGACAACATTTCACTACTCTTAATAGAGATATTTTCTGTAAAATCGATTAAAAATTCGAAACTTACTTGAATAAGAAGTGTTTCAAAAAACGCTATATAATTTATTTTTGTTAGAAATCCATGTTATGAAATAGTTAACAGAAAATATCTCTATTAAGAGTAGTCACAATGTTGTTTACATTTTATTTTCTGATTCTGTAAATAGGGTATAGAAACCTGGCTACTTATTACAACTAGAGTTTTACCATTCAAAAGTGACTGTAAATTGTTTAAATAAAATAACTGAAAAAAAAAACTATTAAAAATAAATCAAATCCTTTAAAAAAACTTTTAAATTAAAAGGCTTAGAAGATTGAAGGCTGAAATTATTTACTGAAATTTTGTATTGTCACGGAAAATGATTTTTTGTGCAAAGTTTCAGGAGAATCGGTTAAGCAGAAGTAGTTCTGTCGCAAGATTTGAATCAAACAAACAAATATACGAAATATGAAGCTAATTAAAATCGTTTAATAAGTAGGTATATACTGCAACTGGAACTGAATAAATTTGAACTAATGAACTTCTTCTTCTTCTTTTCGTGTGGTTAGTGACTAAACTGGTGACAGAGTTTATCCATGGGCCTCTGATTTGGCTTCACATGCCGTCGAGAAACATCTCTCAGGCATGCCAGTTTCCTCTCGATGTTTTCCTTCATCGTTTTTAAGCAAGTGATAATTATACAATACACACATGAACCCGAAAAGTCAGGGGTGTATGCCTTGGGTTCGAGACCTATGACTTGGCAGTCCGACGGTCACACCATTAGGCTATCACTGCTGTATTTATAATAGTAAGGGTTGGAATACACGTGATTTTCAGTGTTAATCTAGCTTTTATGTCCATGTTCTTCGGAGTGAAAGAAGATGTATTGAGAAAGGTATGTTAAGATGGTTCGGTCATGTAGAGAGGATGGACGAAAGGAGATTAACGAAACAAGTGTACAAGGCGAGTGTGAATGGCACAGTTGGAAGAGGTCGACATCGGCGAACGTACCACGAACAAATCGCGGACGTTCCCAAAAAGGGCTTGGTAGCACCCAAAACCGACGAGCATGCATGAGAAGGTTAATGAATGTAGATGAAGCGAAATGAGTGTGTCAGGATCGTAGCACATGGAAATCTATAGTCTCTGCCTACCCGAATGGGAAACATGCGTGATTGTATACAACGTGTGACGTAATTAACGCACACCCTCAAACACCCCAATTAGAATATTATGTTATAATCATAATACATACACTGAAATTTTAGTTTAACATGTACCTATATGCATTGTGATTTACTAAATTAACGTTCTTGAAATATTTTTCTTTATTTTGTATTGAATGACGGAATTTGTATTAATATAAATAAAAATGCACTTTTAAAAGTCTTTTTGCCTTGATTTACGGTCCATTTCAGTTTGTTTTGACTGTACAGGGGTAATGTGACTAATTTCCGTAGTTTTAATTATTATTGGGATAAAAAATTACCTATATTAAAAATGATAGAAATCGATTCAGTAAACGATTTTGAACAAACTACTCTCAGGATGTGCGTTAATTATGTTACATATTGTATATGTATGTATGTAATGTCCATCAGAATATTTATATATGAAAGGTCCAATAAACTAGCCATAATCCTACTATTAACGATGGATAATGTGGCCATATAAACAATTACCGTTCAAACGCCACATCGGCAAAAACGAGCAAATGTTGCATTGTGTAAATATCAGCTATACGAAACGTTTTGTGCACAAAGCATATTCCGTTTGTTCCATGTTTTATGAGCCAAAGCGGGAAAATTGCATTAGTGTGAAAATATTAACTTACCTACGTGTATGGAACTACAGTTGTCATAAATTACAATAGGTATGAACTTCAGTTCCTCGGAGAGCATGTTATACAGTCGGTCGCGGGTGTCATACGAATACCTATGACAGTCGTTACGGGAAGTCGGAAGCCCTAAAGTCTGACAAGCGGTCTAACCTTAAGATATCGGCATTGCCCTATAACTGGGTTGCGGAGGTCTGATGGCAGTCGCTCCGTGTAAAACACTGGTATGCAGCCGCATCTGATTAGACTAGAAGCGGATCCCAACATAGTTGGGAAAAGGCTAGGCAGAACATGTACTTCAGTGACAATCAACACTTACTGCTGCTGACTACTAACAATCAATTACTTATCATGTTACTTGGGATGGAGGAAACCCAAAAAAGGGGATGGAACCTTTATGGCATAGTCATCCTGCCGCCATTTGTTTTTTTTTTTCAATGTTGCGCCGCATGTTTCTGGTATATACCTACATAGGTATACTAAATGGGTAGAAGACACTGAAACGAACAAAAAATGTCAAGAATATGGTGCCACAAAAGTGTCACATTGGGGAGATATTTGGAGGTAAAGACCACAGTAAGAGGACAATGATAATTATTAAAAAAAAACTAATTACGTGTTAATAGGGGGCGAGCCATCAACCGGGCACAAATTCAGACTCCGACCTGCTACTGAGAAACTCCTAATGAAAAAACCCCAATAATACTTTGCCCCAACTTGAGAATCGAACTATTCTTAAAATCATTTGATTAATGATTAAATCCCTGTCCATTTTCGACCCTATAAACACTACCTCGTAAAAATAAAGGTACATAATTGTGTAGTTTGCGATAAAACGCAGGCTTTTAAAGTTTCCGCCGTATGCAAAATTGAATTGCGTCCCGCGTTGAAAGCGTTGCGGTTTGCGGCGTGACGTAGCAATACCTTGGTGTGTGACATGTTATTATTTTATAAGCTAATGAAAATGGAGGTAAAGAGTGTTTCGTACCCTTAGTAATGTAAGGGCACAACTCGAAATATTGAGTTTTTGAGTTTCTGTGTTCTAACACAGAACAGAACAGAACGGTTGATACTGAAACCATCTATGGTTTCAGTATTAACTGTTCTACCACTTGGCTTTCACAGAAAGAGAAAAAAGACAATATTAAAGCAAATATTGTAATTATACTGTGAAAACATCGGGTTCCCTGAATCTTTTAACACGTTTTCCCAAAAGTTGATATTTTCGAGTTGTGCCCTTACATTACTAAGGGTGCGGTTTGCTCTTGTTCAAAGTAATTAACATACAGTAAAATATATTCTGTTGTGACTACTAATGTAGTTGTGGAGGAACGAAGGTGTTCCTCCAGCGAAAAGGGAGGATCCTCCAACCAAGCGAGTCTTATGCTTGGCGGGCTACTGCCCAACGGTTTTTTTATATTCGACTGCTTGTAGATCGTCTTGCGGGCCGTTTCTACGTAACCGGGCAGTCATTGGCGAGACCTGAAGGGTCTCCAACCAATGGAGACGAGAGTAAAATACAAGCTAACTACTATTACTACTAACATCATGACTAGCTAGCAACAACAGCACTAAAGGCGACTCCTAACGGGACTCGGACCTCGGCTTAGAGCGTTGCTGGCGAGAGGACTGGCAGGGAGACAGCTTGATGAGGGCTGAATTAACGGTGTGACTGCTAAGTCAGGATTGCCCAACGGTTGATGTCGGGTAGCTGTATAGTATACTACCTGCGTGTCAAATTTTGATATCGCGATGCAGGACTTGTGACGTCATTTTTGAGAGTTGTCATTTGTTGTCGCTGTAGTCTGATAGATATTTGTCGAGCTACGTAGTTCGCATGTGGCGTGATAGATAACAAAATCCACATAATAAAATCCGTTAAAAAATATTTTAAGTTGAACGATTTTATCTTGCAGTACCCCTGCAACATCAGGATTTGAGGATTGAAGGTTCAAATTGATATAATGTTGTATGTTCATGGGAATAAAATATGTGTGCGAAGTTTCAGGAGAATCGATTAAGCAGAAGTAGTTGAAAAATCCGTCGCAAGATTGGAATCAAACAAACAAATACACGAAGTGAAGCTAAATAAAACCGTTTAAAAATAATAGTGCGACAATTTGATTTCTTACAGAAATAAGCAACCCGCTTTCCGACGCTCGGCAATGAAAACCTCGAAAATAAAATTTTCTTCAAACGCGGTTTATTTGTTCTTTAACTTAATAAACTCGTCATACACGTACTAGTTCAAAAGACTTTCAATTCAAATACTTCTAAGCTATTTATGACGTACGATGACTAACGTGTATTAACATTTGATCGGCCAGTTTTGCAGCAGAAGACAGTTATTACTACCTCTTTTAAAAAATTGAATTTTACACATAATGGTGGTTTTTACTGCCGAAAGATGTTTCGTCAATTCGGTGTCGGAAAATATGACTATGAGAGTATCTGAAGAGTACAGACCACATTTTTCAAGTGCAGAAAAGAATCGTTTTGTATCCTTCGAAATAAAAATAGCATTTTTATTTATAGAAAGCTAATCGGTCGCTCATTAATCCCCATTTCTTGAAGTTACAAGACTTCTATTTACAAAGCAGACTGTATCTCAAAGCAGCTTAAGTCCACAGCAGAAATAAACAACGCATCTATCTCAAAAATACACTAACGATTTATAACATAACATCACGCCTGCATTTCCCGAAGGGTTGGGCAGAGGTGTATAGTTACACCCACATTTCGCCGTTATGTTTAAGTCACATGTAATAGGGGGCGAGCCTATAGCCATCAACCGGGCACGAATTCAAACTCCGGGCTGCTTCTGAGGTATTCAACACAGAAAAACCCAATAAGACTTTTGCCTGACCTGGGGATCGAACCCAGGACCTCACGATCAGCAGTCGCGCTTGTCACCACTAGACCAAAGAGACAGTTTACTAACGAATCGTAAAAACATCAAAGTTATAAATACCTCGCTAATTCCTTCTGATTTTCTATTTATTGCTTTTAAAAATAAAACATAAAAAATTGGTCCCGAAAAAACACGTCGTCCGTCGCCCCTTCGACTGCAAACATAAAAAAAAAAACATTCCAATTGGGAGGTATTAAAAAATATTTGAAATCTATTAAAATTAAGTCCCTTTGACAAGGTCTTACGTTTCGATGATGGATGTAAACAAACAAATACAGGACCAACATCAAAAGGAACATTAAATGTTTTCACGGATTCTTTGACAAATTTAATGTTACCTCAAGGTTGGGGCTACGAAATTGGCGGGGTGATCGGCGGTGGTTAGAAGTGTAGCGACATCTAACACGCCATTTGAGAACTATGCAGCACGACGATGATCTAGCAGTCTACAGCAACAAATAATAACAACTCTCAAAAATGACGTCACAGATCCTGCATCGCGATATTAAGATTTGACACGCAGATAGTATATACAACTTCCCAACATCAACCGTTGGGCAGTAGCCCGCCAGGTATAAGACCCGCCTGGTTGGAGGATCCTCCCTTTTCGTTGGAGGAACGTTCCTCGACAGAAGCAAGCGATTAAGATGTTATAGCAACAACGGTGAAGATAAGTTCGTTCTGCCTAACCTTTTTCTATGTTGGGGTCGGCTTCCAGTCTAACCAGATGCGGCTGAATACCAGTATTTTACACGAAACGATTGCCATCGGACCTCCGCAACCCAGATACTGGGCAATTCAGATATACTAAGGTTAGACCGTTCGTCAGACTTTCGGGCTTCTGACTACCCGTAACGAACGTCATAGATATTCGTATGACACCTGGGAGCGACTGTTTATCGTGTTCTGCGAGGCACGGAGGGTACGCGATGTGTAACGAACTGTCACCCATTTACGGACTGACCGTGGCAAGCGTATCGTATGATTCGCGCAGTTGTTAATTAGCCACGCGCCCCTCGGTGAAGATCACAAGGTACAAGTATCTAAGCGTTTACCTTTTGTAATTAAAGAAGAAACTGACTGACTGATATCAACGCATTGATGTCTCGAACTTTCGACTGTGGGACTGACCTGTGTTGACGTCTCGACATTGAGTCTGGAACGAGCTGAATTCTCGACACTGAGCCGCTGACTGTGTTGATATCTCGACGCTGAGTCTGACATGAGCTGAATTCTCGACACTTAGCCGCTGACTGTGTCTTGACACTGAGTCTGACCTGTGTTGATGTCTGGACACTGAGTCTGACTTGTATTGATGTTGTGGGCTATATTGATGTCCGGCACTGGGAGACTGACTCCGGTCTAGTTTTTTTGTTATGTATTTGATTTTACTCGATTTTTGCTTGCTTTCTATTTAGCTATAGCGTTTTGTCATCAAGCGTCCAGTGTTTTGTACAATCGCTGGTTTCAAAGACACACCCGATTCGTTTGAAAATGTTTACTTACAACACACCAAAAAGTAATTTATTTTTTTACTCTTCAAAGCAAATGTACCAAAGAAATCATATCGAAAGTACCTACTCATTGCTACCTATATGTTTGTGTAGGAGTGACAGAAGTAGAGGACGTTACATGAAATGAAATGATTACTTGTTCTGTAGGTTATTTTGTTATTATCATAATAATATTTGTCAAGTAGTGTATCGAAGAGTTTTCCCAAAAGCCAACCCGACATACACGTGTGCTTTTGCCGCTGACCAACCGTAGATGGGGAGATAAACCATTAATTTATATAAATGCAAAATGTTCGTCAATAGATAGTAACTAGGTACATGATGACTGTCAAATTTGAAACTTTAAGACGAATATGACGACCACATAAAAATCCAATAGTTCTACAGCTGCCACGGAAGGAGTCGAGCAAGACTGCAAATTTCAAGGCCTTCCTCAAAATCAAAGTCCGTCTTCCACAGCTTAGAAATAATAATTCTTTCTTAATTCTTTCCATCCAAAGGTTGTCTGGAAGAAATTGCTTTAAGCGATAAGACCGCCATTTGTACTGTTCTTAATAATGTGTACTCCTTCTGTTTTATTTCTTTTAGTGTACAATAAAGTATATCTATCTATCTATCTATCTATCTTAGACTTTTGGGCAGGTAGGAGATGTGTTCTGTCGCTACATGGAAGCAAGACTAAACTGAATTCTCTGATTTATATTTATTTTATAATTTTATATGTAAGTATATTATGTTATGCTCGGTTCCTGTTTACAAAAACGAATCGTTTTGCTTACCAATGGAACAATTTTTAATTTCCACACTGGGCATATAAATAGACTCGTAAGCTAATTTTACCTGTGCTATCTACTTTTACATGAAAGGGTGATAGCTACTTTCACACACTACGCAAAGCTATGAGGTCTTTGCTTTATTATTGGTAAAGATACCAAGTCTCAATTTTAACCAATAACGCTCCGTAAATTATTGGAATCGGCCAATTGTCTGTAAGGTTATCTATCTATGCTAAAATTATAAAGCTGAAGAGTTTGTTTGTTTGTTTGAACGCGCTAATTTCAGGAACTACTTACTAGTTGGAATTGAAAAAATATGTTTGTGTTGGGTAGTCCATTTATCGAGGAAGGCTATATAACATCACGCTACGACCAATAGGAGCAGAGCATAAATGAAAAATGTTGCAAAAACGGGAAAAATTTCCACCCGTGCGAAGCTGGGACGGCCCGCTAACAGTGTATAATAATTGTTAGCTGAAATAAATTTTACAAAAATGCGTAAAAGCACCCTTTAGTTTTAGTAAAATTATTACCCGAAATTCAATTCTCAAAACATGAAACTCACCGTCCCAAAACCATATTCCCCGTTACTAAAATTACAAACAAAACGCCATTATGACCAACATGGCCGCTAAGATTAGCAACTAAACGAAGTGACGCGCGATATTGCCCACCACGTTCCCTATAAAGAAATTTTAATGTAATAAGCTTTCTTTGTGAGCTGAAATTCAAAGGCTTTTAGTTTATTATCCCAGGTTATGAAACTACCGTTGGCGTACCGGGGCTTAAACTGTATAAGCGGTGTGGTACAAACTGGAAGAGATAGCGGCTCCTCCTGCCTTTTCCCAACTATGTTGTGGTCAGCTTCTATTCTAACCAGATGCGGCTGAATACCAGTATTTTACACGGAGCGACTGTCATCGGACCTCCGCATTCCAGTTACTATAATATCTTAAGGTTAGACCGGTTGTCAGACTTTCGGGCTTCTGACTTCCCGTAACGACGATAAATGATTTTTATTTCTTTAAATACATCTGTTACAGACACTTTTACTAGTCAATGCAATGTTTTTTCAGACTTGATGGCGCCATAGTTCTGAGAAGAAAAACTGGAACAAACTTAGATCTTGATCTCTAGATCAAGGTCTCTTTTAAGGTCCAGACATTGTGGTATAAAATCTATGCGAGTGGTACAACGTAGGGCAACGTCTGGAATGGCTTCCGGTCTCCACCAGTGTTGCCAGATACATTGAACCTTTTATCTGTACTAGAAACTGCTAAAATCTATATGCTATTTTAACTTGAAATCTGTATAAAATCTGTATGGTTAAAAGAACCAAATCAGATTAATATACCTACTTATGCAGTCAAGTTACTTTGTTCTGCTTCTTTTGAAAACAAGGGAATGGGTTTGATTATCGTATATTAAATAAAAATAGACACCAATTATTAAAATTGTTTATCTTATAAGTTTTTATAAATACTTATTTATACAATCAATATCAATTACCATTAAAAGTTTGTACGATATTTATATATACAATTTACGACAACTGCATCACGATAGCACAGTATCTTGGAGAACACGCAAAAATCTTTGGTTGGGGGATTCCTTGTTTAAGAAATAAGTGAAACTTGTAATGCCATACTATAAAAAGAACGTGATTTTTTTAAAAAAAGTTTACCATTAACAATAGAAGCAGACAACGTGGCATTTTACCGTAGACAGCAGTATACTGTGTCTACGCATTTTACTGTGTCTTTTATTTTGTTATTATTTAATAGAATGTGAAAATTCTGTATAAAAATCTGTATCCAGTGCTAATCTGTATCCCACATCGAAAATCTGTATAAATATGGAGAAATCTGTATACATATATGGCAACACTGTCTCCACTCAAAGACTCTTCGACAGACATGGCCAGCCAACTACTACTTGGAAGACGATTTGAATTTATGTTCTCCTTTAAAATTACATTCTAATGAAAACGCTTTCCGCTCATCGATTGAGGCCGAAAAGCAGCGATCCGCGGATTTATTTTGTTCTAGTAAGTACGTGAGTAACACACTATGAGGTGGATTTTACGATTATTTACTTTGTAAGCTTTAATATTAAATCTTGTAGGTGTGTAGGTACTTAATTTGTTGTGTTAAAATCATTATAATAATAATATAATTTTCAAAAAACACGGCACTTATTATAGTTTTTATTTTTTTGGACGTAGATATTTCTTCCGTCTCCGTAAATGGTTTTTTTCAATCACATCCATTTGATTATTAGGTACATATAGTGTTAATGATAGGTAGGTACCTATTATGTTTAAACTCAAAATGTTAAGGGATCGAAACATATTTACCTACAGACACCTGTAAAAAGAGAATACTATTTTTTTTCGTGTGGTTAGTGACTAACCTGGTGTCAGAGTGTATGCCGCCTATGGGCCTCTGAGTTGGCTTCACAATACATGTCGTCGAGAAATATCTCTCAGGCATGCCGGTTTCCTCATGATGTTTTCTTTCACCGTTTTTAAGCAAGTGATAATTATACAATACGCACATGTATCCGAAAAGTCAGAGGTGCGTACCTTGGGTTCGAACTCGAGACCTATGACTTGGCACTCCGACGGTCATACCACTAGGCTATCACTGCTTACCTCTCCCTTCGGGGATTATAGGCGTGAGTATCATTATGTAGGTATTTAACAATTCTTAATTATTTATTGGACGATTCATATACAAAGGCAGAGCTGAAGGGACAGGAAGCAATAGTTGGTTCCATTGTTAGAGATAGGTATTACAAGTATTTACAGAGTTGATACTTACCTTAATTGTAAATTCTCCAATTTCCAATAATAGGAATCATCATCGCCAGTTCCCCAAAGGATTAGTTTTGCTGAA
The DNA here is from genome assembly GCA_910594945.2 of Amphipyra berbera. Classification (NCBI taxonomy): domain Eukaryota; kingdom Metazoa; phylum Arthropoda; class Insecta; order Lepidoptera; family Noctuidae; genus Amphipyra; species Amphipyra berbera. Next base: position 5,507,384 of record OU343122.1, on the reverse strand, counting down.
GACTGAATTAAATTCTGTGTAATATCGGGCGACCGTTTCAATTGGAATTTTCCAGGCAAAATACCTAACAAGCTGGTACCTACTGCGAACTGATTGCAGGAAAATCCAATAACACTATGCCTGATATGGGAATCGAACTCAGAGCCAGCGTAGCATTATCTACAATGGAAAATACCATAAACTCTTATATTCTCTTTCTCGATTCGTGAGAAAGATTTATATTCTGCGATTTTAGTGTCAGATTATTTAAGACAGCGCCATCTAGTATATTATTTTGTTATTATGACATCGCTGGTAAGCAGCATCATCTACATCTATATTAGTTCTAATGTATGTCAAAAGATGGCAGTATTTACGAGCAAAGTTACTATATTTATTTTTATCATTTCTACAAAAGTGAGTAATACTATAATCATATCTATTTAATGATCCCGAATTGTTAATTGAAATAAACAATCAGTGTGTATTTTAACTATAACTTTGAAATGGGTATTGTTCTCTAAGTTTTCTTAAACTGCTAACAGATGGCGCTAGCAGTTATTTATTCATTAAATTCCTAGTATAACTATTGTGGGAAATATTAAAATTATAAAATAATTAACTGGGTTGCGGAGGTCTGATGGCAGTCGCTCCGTGTAAAATATCATCATCACCCGTACCTATCTCGTTAAACTGGAAGCTGACCCCTACGTAGTTGGTAAAAGTCTATGCAGAACAAGTACCTACCGACCTCTAGAGATTTTCCTCATTGTACCTCAGGGAGTTTTTATGTCAAAAGGAGATAGTTCCGTGGCTCATGGCACCAGCTCAGGGCGCGGTCATGTCCCAGGTAAGCCTTATGGATCCGCAACTGCTGCCTACAATGCTGTATGGTGGTATGCTGTGGCTTTTGAGGTTTAACCACATTATATGCCATTATTAAACGAGAGAGATACCGATATTAAAGTTTTAAAAAAAACAAGCATTTATAATTTTCCCACATGGGCGAGAAAACAAAAAAACAGTAGGACGTGTTCTTGAAAACACCATTAAATTAATTAACTTGGTTAAAATAACTGAACCCACGAATTAACTGCCTACACATAACATAGAAGCACCAACAAGGAAATGTTCCCACCTACTTTTTTTATCAAATAAACACAAGGCTAACTACTGAACGTAAATACCAAGATCTCATGACCCCTTCTTACCCCAAAATCCTTCGTCGAAACAGCTCAAATTACATTAGACAATTTATAACACCAGTGGAGAAAGAGTCCTCCTGACCTATATTTTTTGAGTAATGAGAGTTCAAGTTATACTGGTTTTGTACATTCACACGGGTGTTTTAGTATGCTCAATAATCGTGATTGACGGCGTTGTATGTAGGTATTTGAGATAGCATCTGTATGTCTGTTTATCTGTCGTCACCCTTCATGTGTCGAGCGTTATGTACATACATTGGTACTTACGCAGGTACCTACTAGTTGTTACTGACTGACAGTTTTCTATTAAGCTTTTATGCACTCAAGTACGAAGGCTTGCGAAATATCTAGGAAGTGTGAAGTCATAATTTGCAAACGTATGAGAATTTATTCAATTAGAAGTATTTTTTGTTTTTTTTATAGAGTGTGGAACGTTGCGTTCTTCCTTGAAAAAAATATGAATTGCAATCTCACGCAACTCGTAAAATTCGAGGGAAAAAAATCGTTACACATTTTTTAAACCAAAATGAGTCGAAGATTAATTTATTATTGGCTTTTGGGTTTTTATATTGTTTATCTAGGCAGCCTACGGTAACCCACCTTTTTTTAAAACATAATTATATAGAATCCATTCATCTAAAGGCTTATTAGTTACTAGTTTTTGCCCGATTTTGATTTTGATCCACCACCTTAGAGAAGGAATTTAAAAAAAATCGTTCCTTAGTGGATGCCTATGTTATAAAAGTTACCTACCGCCAAAATTTCAAGTTAGGTACTAAGCCCAGCGCGTGCGTTGAAAAATCAGTCAGCCAGTTAGTCAGTCAGTCAGTTTCTCCTTTGATATACTTATACAGAAGATTATGAATAACAATCAATTAATATATTGTACTCCATTCTGCTTTCTTTGCGTCGTCATGGGACTTGTGGTCTACTGGATACTGCTTGCGTAAGTTCTCTTTTTCTTAATGAGTGTAGTGATGGGCTCGACCTCTCTTCAAAAAGACGGTCAATAGATAACTTCTACTGGATAAAAATATTAGTCGTTCTCATATCCTTAAAACTACCTTACCTTTTTTGCTTGGTGGTAGAATCTATACGGTCCGCCTGGTTAGCTACCACCCTCACATTAAAGTCCGGTGCCAAGCAGTTTACTGTGATCTGTCGTGTGTGTGTTAGAGCCAGAGGGGTATAGGGGAATCGCCCTATATCTCTGTTCCTTGGATTTATGTGCTTCATCTTTGACCCTGTCTGCGCTTACCATCAGGTGAGGCTAGGGTAAAACGCGACCAAATCAAAAATCATCATCATATCCCTGCCCTTATCCCACACTAGTTGGGATCGACACAACATGTATTTCTGTTCCATTCTCCGCTATAAGAATAAATAAAAAAAAAACTACGCACTATCTTCCTAGCTTTATTGACTGAGAAACAAAATATATAGGTAATATACTTAATACAGATCCATTTACAAATCGGTGGGAACTAATATATAACAACTAACAACATAGCCTCGAAACATAAACGAATAATTACAAAAATGATTGCGCTCATTACTTCAAACATCAGATCCAATCTTGAGAGGTGGACGGCGGCGTGAGAAAAGTCTTAAGTTACAGCGATACAGAATTGTGCTATTTAAGTAAGGTCAGCTTAAGATAATGATCATTATATATATAAAAAAAAACACCAACTTCTTCTCGTCAATGACGAATTGCGAAACTAGAATTAAGATAAAAACTATCTGGACGTGATATTTTCACGTAGTTTTGCGTAATGGACGCGTTTTTCGGACGTTGTTGTGAATTTTTTTATGAGGGCCATCTCCATTATCAACGTCCCAATATGGCTCCGTGGTTTGCTAATTATGTGCTGTTAACATGGTTTTGACTACAAACAAAACATGCCATGGGTGTCGTAAGATAAAACCAGGACTTCAAGATTCAACATAATCCAGCTTAGTGGTAAGAATCTATACGGTCCGCCTGGGTAGCCACCACCCTCACATTAAAGTTCGGCGCCAAGTAGTTTACAGTCTTCCATCGTGTGTTTATGAGAGCCACAAGCTTATAGAGGAATCCTTCTATGTTTCTGTTACTTGGATTCGTGTGCTCCATTTTAGACCCTGTCTGTGCTTACCCTCAGGTGCAACTAGGGTCATAGGTGACACACATTACCTAGAGACCACAAAAGCTAGTCTATCTCTTAACTCAGTTACTTGAACTTAAAGTCATAAGGGAAATAATGTACATTAGAATTTATCGTAAAAAAGATGTTTGCAAAATGCAAAATATTTACAAATATTTGCAGTTCACAGCTATGTACTTAGAGGGGCTTCCTATCTGATAAATATAGATTAAGATATAAGGGGGCTCTTACAACACTCACTTCACTAAAGCGATTGATCTCCTAATCTACGAACAAAATTGTTGACAAATTGTAACCAAACTACATGCAACCCAAATATTTTGATAGTTTTCGTACCAAACCGCAACAAAATCAAACATTTTGATAATAGAATTGGCCGTGACTAGATTTCCCAAAGCTTTATGCAAAGATGGTTTACCTACAAAGTCGCTGAGTTCGGACCCTGGGCCACAAGAAATCATTTTCATTAAAAAGTCATAGTAATTCTAACAGCCTCGTTGGTTTAGTGGTGGCAAGTTCGACTGCTGATCGTGAGATCTTGGGTTTAATCCCCAGATTAGGCAGTTTTATTACATTTTTCTGTGTGGAATTCCTCAGTGGCAACCCGGATTTTGGATTTGTCCCCGGTTGGTGGCGCTCGCCCTCTATTACACAGGACTTAAACATAACGGTGAAATGATGGTGTTACTATACACCTCTGCTAAACCCTTCGTGGAATACAGGCGTGATGTTATGTTATGTTCATAGTAACCTTTTGCTAACACTGGACAAAACCTAGATACCGTATTTGCGACGACTATACCAATAAGTTGGTCTCGGACTCTAACCTCAAAACAACAATGAATTCTGAATTTAAAATCTTCATTATCATGGTCTTTCTAATGAGACACTGGACGAGAACCAACCAAGGCTGTGAAAACACTATTATGAAAAAGGCCAAAAGCGTCATTGAATCATTTTAAAAGTAGTATTTTTGTATTTAAGGTAAGCGTAGATATAGTCTAAGATGGTGCACACGAATCCAAGTAAGAAAGATGTAGAGGGATTCCCTTATACCGCTCTGGCTCATATACATACGACGGAACACATTAAACTGCTTGGCGTCGTACTTTAACGTGAGGGTGGTAGCTAGCCAGGAGGGCCGTATAGATCCTACCACCAAATAAAAAACAACTACATAATGGCCAAATACTCAAACGGTACTCAATTTTAAATTGCCGTTAAATTCGTGCTGTTCTTGTCACTTCGCCTTAGACTGACAGTGACAGCACGAGACTTAACGACAACTTAAAATAGGAAGCGATTGAGTATTTGGCCATAAGTATATCTTTTTTTATACCTCGTACAAAACATAAAACAGTTAATATCAATAGCATATTAAAAAACGAAAGTATAAGGAATACTAGTAGGTAGATGTACTGGATAACCTTGGTAGATAATTGATGGGACCATAAAAAGCTTAGGTGTGTCAGAATGTAAGGCTCGAACGCTGATGCGGTGGAGTTCCGCAAGGAAAAGAGAATGGTCCTATTATATGTTTAGTTGACATTTTACAAATATTTGCCTTAGCTCTGTCTCGCGGCTTTGTCTGTATAGAAATTCTGTTTATTTTATTTTATTGTGTGTTACGGTTTTTTCTTTTTTTTTCATGTTGTTTCCACTGTTGGGCAGTGTCATTTATTACGTCATGATCATGCAATTTTCAAATTTCACCTTTCATCTCTCCTTTCGTTACATTCTGAAAATTATTCAAATTCCAGACTGAGCGACGAATTTCTTCGTTGACGAAAGTAATTAAATATTCTGTTTTTTGGATTAATGCGGCATTTGTATTTGTGCGACGGCCCACCTGATGGAAGATGGTTAGCGCCCACCTATAACGCCAAAGGATTGCTGATGCTTTGCCAACCTTGGAAAGTCAAAGTTGGAAAATCTCATATGCTTGTAATATCACCGGCACCCATTTCAAACCGGAACACAGCAATGCTGCTTGGTGGCAGAAGTTTGAAGCTCCTTCAGAAGGAGCTCTACCAAACTAACCCTAAAATTTCTTTTTTGGAAAGTATCTTCAATATACAGACTGACACACTTCTGTTATAATCAAGGCAAATAACGTCGCCAGTGATGTTGTTTAGAAAAAATGCGGTGTAATGTTAAATAACAACTTGCTTAGTAAGGTTAGGATGAAAAGTATTGGTTATTGGAGTCATGCGACTGCCTTGCACTCCGTTATAATGTGTGATATTATATCCAATGATAATTAGCGTGTGTAATATCTTGGTCATCTTTCTTGTGACTATTAATTAATTTATGTCTTGAACCTTCTTCTTCGTAGTTCCCAACTTTGTTTGGGGTAGCTTTCAGTCTTACCAGATGCGTCTGAATACCAGTATTTTACACGGAGCGACTGCCATCAGACCTTTGTAACCCAGATACTGGGCAATGCTGATATCCTAAGCTTGGACCGTTAATTTATATCTTGAATACATCATCATAATATCACGCCAAATGCCTTTAGGGTAGGCAAATAATAAATAATGAAGGTATAAAAAATATAAAAGCAGAAACAGATTTATTGTTTATATCTAGAACTATCTGATCTAAACAGTAAAAACTTAACTAAAACTCCTTACAACAATTTACAAAAGAAAAAATGATGTTCAATGCCAAGGTCAGGGTTCTCAGTGCATTAAAGCCTACAACACAGATGTACTCTACACAAAGCTTTATCTAGATCGCATATCTTAATTTGCAGCATAAGACGTGAGAATTGCAATTTATTTCAATGTTCATTTATCCAATAAAACACAGGAAATTGTTATGTACTATGTAATTTAAAATCAATTTAATGAGTGAAGTTGTTAACTCAAATAATGTAACTTTTTATAAGACCTGTAACTTCGTCGGCATTTTATATCACAGTAAGGTAAAACAAAAAAGATTTTAAAATACACGAATTCAAAATAATATTTTGTGCAACAATATCTCAAATACCAAAATTAGACAAATCACGACCCAACTCACAATTTGAAATGTACTTTTTTTCGCATCTCCAAATATGAAATTATTCTTAAGCCAAATACATACGACCTTTGCGTGACTCCGCTTCATACATGTATGACATTGCCAAAAAAAAACTCAAGTAAAAACACACAGGCAGACAAGAATTCTTTGTGTACGTCTAGCCAATGACCTTCGGCCGTGATGAACGACTTTTTAGCCAGTAAAAAACTGTTCGGTGAATTTACCTAACTTTTTGTTAGCACTTCTAAGAACGAACCTAAGCCTTGGGTAAATGCATTCCTGTTTCGTATAATAGCGTCGATATAAAAGTTAGATGCCATAATTTTGGACGATAACGATCGAATATCGGTTCGCGTAATTCGAATGTTTGTTTGGCTAACATCAGGATTCCATTTAATTAATTGGACCTTTTCTAGGGCAGTGAAACGGACGTCTGTTAGTGTTGTACCTATAGAGGATTTGTGGAAGGAATTTCGAAATCGGGTTAGGTATTCGTTTCTCTGTATCGTGTGATAATTTTATTTCGAGCATAAATTAGTTTCTAAAATGACAACTGTATAGATAAATCACTTGAGACAGAATCTAGCGGTGATTTGTAAGATGATTGACCTCCCTTTAACGTAATGACATATTTTTATAGTGTAATCCGTGTTATAAACTAATTAATTGTCGCGTGGTCAGGGCTATAAGACCCCATAATTTCAAGTGTGTCTCAACAAGCGATTTGTTGTAAAATTGTGATAGTAATTTATCAAACTAATGCGCAGCGGAATCCTCAAATCTTACGAAGGCTAGATTACAATAGATGACATAACTGACCGTCATGTTCTTGAAATATTAGCATACTATTAGAACTTCAATGCAAAGCCGACCCCACAAAAAAATGAAGATGATAAACAAGAAATCATTAAGTTGGGTATCAATCAGCTTGCAGATGAACATTTTAATTTTCGAAATGAATAGTCTTACAATAACATAGTAAAATCTCCTTACAAATTCTTCTTTAACTCGAAGCGTTTCATCCTTGATGGGTAGCTTATTGGTAAAATGACATTTATTAAACTGACAACATAAGAGAAGACCGCAAATTGATTTATTCATAATTATGTATATGTATGCAAAATACTCCATGTATTATATTAAGCGATGTATATTTCTCATGTTTGTCAATGTTTCTCATAATCTGAGTCCATCCAAATTCCTAATTTTATGTTCAGCCTTCGATTTTATTTATGAGAGGTAATAGTTATTGTTTCTTAATGATTTGACAGGTTTTGATCTTTAAACTCGACAATAGCTGATATGACTTTATTAGCAACATTGATGGCATATTCATCATTTTCATCCTAATATTTATCATCCTCCATGGAAGTTTCCTCACCATCGAGGATTATGACCCTTACTGTGAAGAAGTGTGTGCCACATACACCATCGTATATAAGATCTCTACCAGTGTACTGCCTAGTCTTTTCCCAACTATGTCGGGGTCAGCTTCCAGTCTAACCAGATGCGGCTGAATACCAGTATTTTACACGGAGCGACTGCCATCAAATCTTTGTAACCCAGTTACTGGGCAATGCCATATCATAAGGTTAGACCGGTTGTCAGACTTTCGAGCTTCTGACTACCAGTAACGACTATTAGGTAATCGTATGACACCCGGGACCGAGTGTTTAACGTGCTCTCCAAGGCACGGCGAGGTCTTGATATGTAACAAACGGTCACCCATCCACCTCACAAATCGTAGGATCCGCGTGGTTTTTAATTAGCCACAAGATCTCTACCTGACTAGATGTTTAATTGCTGTGAGATCTACGAGTAAGCCAATAAAATACCACCCCACTTCTTTCCTGTGGCAGATTAACTTCAGGGTTGCTTTCTAGGTAGGAAAGGGTCTTCGCCATGGTTAGATAAGAATTGAACCGTGCACCTCGCCACGGTGTTTGTGGCCTAACGTTTAGATCAATAATACAAGCTCAACCCTTTAGTTCGTTAACTGATATGTGGCCGATTCCTATAATTTACCGACCATTATTGGTTAAAATTAAGACTTGTATCTTCGCCAATAATGAAGCAAAGACCCCTTATAGATAGCTTTGCATAGTAGACCCACCCATACATGAAGGGTTCACGAGCTATCATATTTAAAATTAGCTTACGAGTTTATTTATATGCCAAGTTCGGCAACAAAAATTACTACGATTGGTAAGCAACATGATTCGTTTTTGACTATAGGAACCGAACAATAGAGAAATAAAAAGGCTTCATCAGCAATAACCCCATCCAAGTTAAAGTGCAAAACATACACACTGTATTTATTACCAATAGATATTAATTAAAATTCATCATTCAAAGAACACACATAAAAATATTAAAGCTCAACAATTATAGCAATCAATTATTATAGCAGACATTGCTATAATCATTATGTGTTTTTTCTCGCAATACGATTAAGGGCCGTTCAGCGCTCGTGACTGATTAACTCATAAATCCGACAATGGCAAGTTTAATGTGACTCCATTACGTGGTGGGTATTATCCTTGCCTCCTACACTATAATGTAGGGCTGACTAGGCAAAATCACCTTCGTAATTTTGTACGTGTATCCGAATTTGATTAGGTACCTACGCTCGATAGTCCGACTCATAGGATCTTTGTGGTGGACAGCAAGATAGTAGAACAGACTGAGAGATCGAAAAGAAGATCAGGATAATAGAACAGTAGTTCAAGCTTTACAAAAACTTGAAAATAGAAGTAAAAGGTATTTTCACTTCATTAATATGATTCTATGTGGCTTGCCACTTCATTAACATCGATACCTCTCCGTGCCTCTTAGAGCACGTTTAACCGTCGGTCCTGGGAGTCATACGAATACCTGCGACAGTCGTTACCGGTAGTCAGAAACCTGGTCTAAATTTAGGAAATCAGCATTGCCCAGTATTTGAGTTGGGGTGGTCTGATGGCAGCCGCTCCGTGTAACTGGCTGTTATTCAGCTGAATCTGGTTCTGGACTGGAAGCTGATCCCTACACAATTGGGAAAAAGCTAAGCAGAACGAACAACAACATGATTTTACGTAAAGAAGCTTAATTTTAAGCGGGCTAGATCGCGTTTTGTTGTAACTTCTTAAAATTTGTAGAAAACCTGAAAGAATATCAGGTTTTGTAGAGTGAAACTTCGCCCTATTAATGGAACCCAGGTTCTCCTGATCATTAGGCATCGGTCTATCTAAATATTCCACCAGAGAATTTCTGTGATCCGTGATAGCACTCATCTGATAAGTAATAACTTAAGCTTTCCTTAAAGCAATATAAACAGGATCGAACTGGTCATAAAAGCTCTGATTAAATCTGAGGAATTTAAAATAAATCAATCAGCATTAAATAATGCATGTCATTCTTTTATTTCTGTAACAAATTCTCGTATAAATATCGATAAAATTATTTATGTGATCACTCGCAACGAAAGAATAAATCATGAATTTCTAAAAAAGGTTTTTGTGCAATGAATTTTGATATACCAGACGTTAAAAACATTTTAATGTTGCAGTATTGTTTGTCAATTATATCTATACTTATACAAGGTTAGTTGGAAAGGGGGTATTAACCCGCGGGCCACTTAAAGTATCGCTGATGACTATTTTAAAGCAAGTGTTAAAATTTCAAAATCCGATAATTTTTATTTGCATGCAAAGAGATTATTATTTTAGTTTTAAAAAAAAACACACTTGCTTTAATTATGAATTCAGAAAATTAAGTTTTTAATCCGTGACCCCAAATATGACCTAAATTGTAAACACAGCTGATCATAGCTATGGGCAGATAGATTTTAGCATAATTTTTACGAAATCTTTGAAAGGTATTTTTCTTTCACTATCGAGTTTTGGGGAAAGTTGTAGAACAAAAGTTATCCCTTATTATAGGTACTTTAATACCCTTTCGGCTTAGTACCCCCTTTCCGACTAACCTTGTATAATTACTTGTCCCGACTGACTGACTGATTCATCAACGCAGAGCCTAAACCACTGAACCTGGAAACGTGAAATTTGGACAGTGGGTTCCTTTTGTGATGTAGGGTAAAATAGGGGATGGAAGTATGTATGAAAATCCACGCGTACGATGTCGCGGGCTAAGTATAAACTAGTTTGTTTAATACAACGTTCGTTTGAATCTTTATACGTTTTGTACATTCTCATGACTAAAAAATATTGTCTGTTGGTACATTTACCTAGTATTAGCAGCTTAAGAAGTCACTTCAATAATTATTAAAGTTTGTTTCACTTTATTTTTGTGCATAGTAGTCCTTAAAGGAAGCACTAATATTCTTTTGTTAGTGATTTACAGTTTTTTGAGACCCTTTATTGCATATTTTGTTGTTTCGTAGCATGAAATTTATAAAAAAACACGCCACGTTTTTTCTTGACATTGTGATAGTAAAAAAAACACTGGCTGATTTTCTCAATACAACGCGAAGAGTCGAAGCAGAAGCTAGTCTAAAATAAGCTTCTGAAGATCGGATAAACGTTTCACATGTAGGAGGTACTTATAGCGATAAGGTAGGAATATGTCATATTACTTATTTATAAATCCGATTCAATAGCGCCTTTAATACAAGCAGGTGACAAGTTAATTTACATAACTTAATCATCGCCAGATTGCCTCGGTGAGTTAGCAGAGAAAATCGATTACCAAAAACAATATTACGTGTTCGTTATTTCCGGATTTTTAACACGCATAATTCCCGGTTCCTATAAACAAAAACGAATCGTTTTTAACTATTCATTTTTTATTGCTAAAGTGGGCATAGACTCGAAAGATAGTTTTAACTATGATAGCTACTTCCATATGGTAGGGTCTACTACGCAAAACTATGAAGTGTTTGCTTTATTATTATTGGTAAAGATAAAAGAGTCCCAATTTTAACCAATAATGCTCCGTAAATTATAAAAATCGGCCGTAAATTACCTTCAACTGTAACTAAGTTTTTTCTAAAAAAAAACTTGGAATTCAATTTTCACCTACTTCTAACAGTCGCATCGATGTGAAACTTTGCAAATGTATGAAATTCTAATGGCCATACAATAATATGGTACCATCGAGCTGGTTTCATGATGAAGCCAGAAGGTGGGTACTAAAACCCGTCATGGTTTTTAGTTTTCAGTATAGTAACAAAAAGGTGTTTTTTTAGTTTCTAAAACTATATTTATAAGTATAATATATCTTCCCGTGGATGTTTAGTCTCAAGAGAAACTGATAATAGAGTGTAAAGGGGAAACCCTAAACATCCAACATCCCAAAACGTCAAACTTTTCCGCTCGTGTTATATCCTCTCGTTAACGGTTAACGACAGTAGCAGTTATGTATGAAATACGTTAGCAAACAAGCCGACAGCCCAAATGCTGGTAAAAGTGTCTCTATACACCCCCCATACCAAGGAGATTACTGATGCGATGCCAACCTTAAAGACATAGTTGAAGTCTCGTGTTTCATGTGCCTATAATTTCACCGACGGCCCACCTTCTAGTAAAAGTGGTTACCGCCCCGTAAATACAACCATAACACCAAGGGCATTGCCGATGGCTTGCCAACCTTAGAGACAAAGTTGAAAAGCCTCATGTGCCTGTAATTTCACCTGCACCCATACCCTTCTAACCGGAACACAGAAATGCTGCTTTACAATAAAAACTCTCTTCTTCTTCTGTAAAAATGTTCGTTTCCCCTAGCCTTTTCCCCACTATGTTGGGGTCAGCTTCCAGTCTAAACAAATGCGGCTGAATATCAGTATTTTACACGGAGTGACTGCCATCATACCTCCGCAATCCAGTTACTGGGCAATGCCTATATCCTAGGGTTAGATCAGTACTCGTTTCGACTGTCATAGGTACTCGAATGACACCCGGAACCGCCTGTTTAACGTGCTCTCCAAAGGCACGGAGGGGTCCCAATGAGTAACGAATGGTCACCCATACACGGACGGACCGCAGTAAGCGCAACTTAACCTTGCAAAACTTCGATAAAAATGATTTGCAATAAGTCGTCTTTACCAACCCTACAAATTCAACTAGGTGTGAAAATGACATGTGGATTACCGACGTACGTAATAGATACCTAACTGGCAATTAATTGGGACCTCATAACAAGCGTCGTCATACATATTCAGTTAATGTTGTCTGTCACTCCGATCTATTGTTCAGCTGACACAAATTGCTCGCGTAGGCTCTCTTGAAGCATTAAGTTTAGGGTGCAGACAGATGCAAGTTGCAAGGCTTGTGTTATTGTTAACTTTAAAGTAAGATTAAAGTCTACTGTGTTCCGTCGTGTGTATGTGAGAGCCAGAGGGGTATAGGAGAATCCTTCTATATTTCTATTCCTTGGATTCGTGTGCTTCATCTTAGACCCTGTCTGCGCTTACCATCAGGTGAAAAACTAGGGCCAAACACAACCAAGGATGGAATAAAAAAAAAAATAACATTGGTAAGCTTCATTCTTGAAAAATGGCTATCTACCTTTTTTTTTTTTTTTTAGCGTGGGGAAATCCTCATGGTCTATCCCCCGTCTGGGGAAGACGGGGGGGTGTGCCAGACTCTTACTGGCTAAAACCACCACGGTGTCCCTCCTTCTGACCTAGGACCGGGGTCACGGGATTCGCTGTTGCATGCACCGCGACCCCGGCAGGTCTCGGTCCACCAGCTTCTTCTGGTGGACCTCTCCTGTGGTGGGGCAGTTGCTCCCCTGCCCCACATCCTTCCGAGAGGCGCGCGCAGGACACGACGCGCCATCCTCCCTGGGCCCGTTACTGGTCGGGCGACGGGTTCCCCAACCCGCCGCCCGCAGGCATTGCTATCTACCTACCTCATTTTTAGTAATTTCCAAGCTAAAAAAAAAATTTTTCTGGTGATGAGTGTGCTTTGGGCCTTGCGTGGTTTTTACCTTTTTGAAACCGGAATATGTTGCGATTTTTTGGACAAATATGAGTTGCTTGCTTTCTAAAGAATCGAGTGCAAAGTCAATTAGATATCAAAAACATTTGGTTCCTCCTTTCTATGATCTGAATGATCAGTGTGTTTTCTTTGGGAATATTTTTTAAACATACACTACAAATTAATAATCATAACCATATTGCTATTATCACCACACCTAACAGGAACTTTGGTGTTCACAGTATTTTATCATGAACTTACAAGAGACTGCTGCTGGCAAATGGCAGTCATACGACAACCCTGGTGAAGAACAGTAAAAGTCTAACCTTTGAATCACACGCTATATTTTCCTGAAATTCTCAAACAAGCAACGTGATCTAAGGTCCGTATTAAGAAACAACTCTCAACATGGCTGCTTGGTAGCAGCATACTCAATTGGAGCTGTCAAAATGTTTGACAAAAAATAAATTCGTCTACAATATCAAAATTATGCTTATGAGACAGCTCTCAGAGCTATTTATTGATCCGGACCTAAGGTCCGTATTAATAAACACCGTTTAATAATAATAATAATGTTCTTTATTGTGAAAAGGTTTTACATGTTCTTAATGCTTAAAAAAATAAGTTAATTTATTACTATAAATGAGAACATGTTGCAAATATTACTAAAGACTTCCTGCAATAAGCTAGGCCTGTCTCGTAGGCTTGTTTTGAGAGATAATCCAACAGCAGCTATTCCATACATTTGACATTTTTTTTTATTCGTTTCATCTCATATTAAAACTAAATTTAAGAAGGATCTCTTAAATGGGACCTATTTATTAATTCGGACCTAAGTTTACAACAAACTTCAATATAACAGCATCCTAACGCTATTACTGCCGCTGATCCAGCAAGGCTGTGTGGTCGAAATGGTGTGAGATTTGGTTCACGGAGAACCTTTGTTTACATTACGTGATTTATTTACAACTGATCGTTTTGTTCATTTATATCACTTTTTTGCTCATTTATTTTAGGGTTAATCGGAGCGGTTAATGGAGTGTGACTTCTCATGACTGTTTGTTTTTTTTTAATATTCTTGTATTTTCTTTTAAAATAATTGCGTCGTTGGCCTAGTGGTGGAAAGCGCGACTGCTGATCATGAGATCCTGGATATAACCCCCAGGTCGGGCAAAATGTTATTGTGTGTTTCCGTGTGGAATTCCTCAGTAGCAGCCCGAGTCTGGATTTGTGCACAGTTTATGACAATAGGCTTGCAACCTATTACATGGGACTTAAACATAACGGCGAATTGAGGGTTTTACTATAGGTATGCCGCTGCCCAACCCTTCGGGGAATACATCCGTGATGTGATGTATGGATGTTGATTGAGTACAATTTCAAGAACCTCATCTCAGGAAAAGCATATTATTAGAAATACCTACCTACGTCATCCGTTATTTATGACCGCTCATGACTTTAGATTGAAAATTACAATTCTAGGTATTTTACCTAAAGGAAAATATTATGATCGTAAGATCTTCACTTTATTTACCTACCTATTACAAATTAATTGCCAATCGTAAAAATAAATCTTTTGAAGCAAAAATAATATTTATTTTTATATACACAATACATTTATCATTAAAGCGATGTATAATATTATAAAGGTACTAGTAATTATCGATTTATTACTTGAACACTAGTGAACTTCAATCATACAAGTAATTAACAAATAATGATTTTATACTAGCAATAATTTATTACATCATCAAGGTAAAGGTTGGTTTTCCGCAATTTCCAAGTTTAAAGGGTCAAATTGATCCTATCTCTGCATACCGATCAGAGAAGAAATAACTGAGGAATCTGGCTATGCTAAAGACCTGATAAGACAAGAAGAAGACAAGAAAGAAGACATAGAGACTGCCACGCGAAGCTTGGCGTGGTGTGGCAGTATCTGTGTGGCGTCTTCCATACATTGTCATAGTAATTGTCACGCCAAGAGCACGCGATCAACACGCGTGGTGAATATCAGACCCAGCCGCACTCTGTCTGACCAGGTCTTGGTGACCACTCATCTTAACTTACCAGGTTTCGTTTTCAGAACGAATTAATGAAACAGTTTTAATTATCTTCACTTCATGTACAAGGTTAGTCGGAAAGGGGCCTAAGCCGAAAGGGTGTTAAAGTACCTACCCATAATAAAGGATAACTTTTGTTCTACAACTTTCCCCAAAACTCGATAGTTTAAGAGAAATAGCTTTTCAAAGATTTCATAAAAAATATGCTAATATCTATTTGTCCATAGCTATGATCAGCTGTTTTTACAATATAGGTCATATTTGGGGTCACGGGTTAGAAAATTAATTTTCTGAATTCATAGCTAAAGCAGAGACGATTTTTTTTTGAAAAATCGAAATTAGAAAACTTTTTGTATGCAAATCATAATTATCGAATTTTGAAATTTTAACACTTGCTTTAAAATAGTCATCAGTGATACTTTAGGTGCCCCGCGGCTTAGTACCCCTTTCCGACTAACCTTGTATTTGTTTGATTCAAATCTTGTGACAGATTTTTCAACTACTTCTGCTTAATCTATTCTCCTGAAACTTCGCCCACAAATTCAACTCCCAAGACAATACAACTTCATAATAATTTCAACTGATGGTGTGATCGTCGGACTGGAAAGTCATAGGTCTCGAGTTCGAACCCATGGCACGCGCCTCTGACTTTTCGGATTCATGTGCGTATTGTATAATTATCACTTGCTTAAAAACGTGAAAACATCGTGAGGAAACCGGCACGTCTGAGAGATATTGTTCATAAACTCTGACACCAGGTTAGTCGCTAACCACACGAAAAGAAGAAGAAGAATAATATCAACCTTCGATCATCAAATCCTGATGCTGCAGGTACTGCAAGATATAACCGTTAAACTTAAAATAGTTTTTTAATGGATTATTTATTTATTATACTATATGATCCCAGTATAGAACGACCTTCACCGAACTGGTTAATGGATGAAAAGTATTTTATATCAAATTCAATATGTCAATAAATATATTGCAAATGGGTTGACTAAAAAATTTCAGTCCAGAATATGATGATTTTATTTAAACTTTTCTCTGGTTTGGTTATACAAATTCCATACCAATCGAAAGTATGAAGCCTATAGAATATGCAAACGTTAGGTTGATAATTTTTTTCCCGTCACAACTCTTGGGTAAGTTATAAACACAGCATTTAGACTTACGCTGGACCCAGTAGTATCATATTTCAAAACAGCACTAATTACAATTTATATGTTCAAACACATCACATTTCATGGTTTTTGATGTTTCTAATTATCATATAAACGAGTTTCGTTTCTCGTACAAGGAAATCTAGTATTTTTCTTAACCTTTTATATTTCGTTGCCCTTGACCGCTAATACAAGATTTATGTAAACTATCACTTTGTAAACGTGTTTTGTTACTGTTAAGTAAAGACTAGCAGGTCTGGTATGTATTAACGGGATAAGACATAGTATAAGCATAATTAGCCCATTACTGTCCCACTACTGGGCACAGGCGTTTTCTCAGAATGAGAAGGTTAAAGCCTTAGTCCAACGGTGGCCTGGTGCAGGCTGGCGGACTACACACCATCGCGAACTTTTTGGAGCTCTCTTGAAGTTCATATGGGCCTTTTCTCAGAATAAGAAGGTTGAAACCTTAGTCCAATACGGTGGCCTGGTGCGGGTTGGCGGACTACACACCGTCGCGAACTTTTTGGAGCTCTCTTGAAGTTCATATGGGCCTTTTCTCAGAATGAGAAGGTTGAAACCTTAGTCCAATACGGTGGCCTGGTGCGGGCTGGCGGACTACACATTATCGCGAACTTTTTGGAGCTCTCTTGGAGTTCATATGGGCCTTTTCTCAGAATAAGAAGGATTAAGCTTTAGTCCACTACGATACTGGTGCGGATTGGCGGACTACACACCATCGAGAATTGTTTGGAGCCCTCTTGGTTGTTTCTTCACGATGTTTTCCTTCACCGTTAACACAAGTGATAATCAATTGCATCGAAGGCAACAGTTCAAACGCTAGGCTATCACTGAATATGTAACAGTAATAGGACACGTGTAATGGATTATGTCCAATCTCTATCTTTACATAGTATAAAACAAAGTCACTCCCGCAGTCTGTACGCTTAGATCTTTTAAACTACGCAACGGATTTAAATGCAGTTTTCAGCAATAGATAGAGTGATTCAAGAGGAAAGTTTATATGCCCCACATTAGTATCTACATTGCACACGTGCGAAACCGGGGCGGGTCTCTAGTTTTAAATAAAGAAAAATACCGTGAGACACGTCTTGTCACATTAGCTGCTGCTGGTATGTTCTTATCCCACAGTTATTAATCAACTGTCTCATTGATCTAGTGGTGGCAAGCACAACTGCTGATGGTGAGGTCCTGGGTTCGATTCCCAGGTCGGGCAATGTGTTACTGGGTTTTTCCGTGTGGAATTCTTCAGTACCAGCCCGGAGTTTGGATTTGTGCCCGGTTGATGTTGAGACTCGACCCCTATTACATGCAACTTAAACGTAACGGCAAAATGAGGGTGTTACTATATACCCTTCAGGAGTACAGGCGTGATGTTATGTGGGTGTTCTTAATGTGAATGTGCTGATGAAGATATCAATTTCATAATTGGTTCGATTGAAAGCGTTTAAACTACAATCGACAGAAAAAATGACTGTCTTTAGTAAGTCACCAAAAATAAACAAAAAAAAACCTGCTTTTCGTTCCATCCTTCCTTTATCAAACAATGCAATGGCAAAGCCAACAAACCTAATATTCTCAGTTACGTAAAAAAAACTTGCAAAATACAAAACAAATATTGACGTAAAAGTTCCTATTGCGTATTTTGCCCTAAAATGGAGAGAAACGTTGATATATACCTACGAAATTTCCTTACGTGACCAAACACTGAGCCTAAGTTTAACCACAGGTTTACAATCCATACAGTTGGGCAAACTCAGATCGCAGACGTTGGTCAGAAAGCCGCAAGCTTAAAATGGAACTGGGCTGGTCACGTCTGCCGCAAGTCGGACGAACTCTGGGCAAAACTCATCACTGAGTGGAGCCCACACAACGTCAGATGACGTCGCGGCAGGCCCAGAAACAGATAGCGGGTCAAACTAGACACTTATTGGAAAGACTGGCCGCAGAAAACCTTAAACCGAGAGGAGTGGAAGGAGGGTATGGGAGGCCTTTGTCCTGCACCGAGATGGTCATGGCTGAATAATAATAATAATATAATAACAATTGGGCAGCGTCTTTGATGTCGAGCGTTGCCACAGCCCGTGTAGGCATTGCCCAACTGTATGGATTGTAAAATTGTGGCTGAACTGTGTTGTCCACACGGCCTGCGCCCCCTTATACTATATACCCCGTTTACTCAGATATAGATACTTACAATCTATACCGTGTCTAATAGATAGCCTTTAAACATGATGCTAACGTAACAGATCTACCCTATAAATAACATCATGTGTGCCTTGCAGTTATGGTATAAATCTTTTTAGAATCACATAAACAATGAAGAATGTTATTAAAATGGTAGGCTGAATATTTTGACCTGTTGGTTGCGGTGCATGCTTTTG
Organism: Amphipyra berbera; assembly: GCA_910594945.2. NCBI lineage: Eukaryota > Metazoa > Arthropoda > Insecta > Lepidoptera > Noctuidae > Amphipyra > Amphipyra berbera. The sequence goes on along the minus strand of OU343122.1, from coordinate 5,488,487 downwards.
CGAATCCCGCGACCCTAGCCGAACGGTCAAGATGAGGAACACCGTTGGTTTTTAGCCGGTAAGAGTCCGGCAGACCCCCTCGGCTTCCCCGGGCGAGGGACAAGCGTGAGGATTTTCCAACGGTAAAAAAAAGGTTGTATATTTTGGTACCGAAAAGATAGTCTTAGAATTGTCACCAAATTATGAAGGCCATGGCCAGGTTTCGCGAAAAACAAACGTTCTATCCTTCTTCTTCTTCCTGCCCTTATCCCGCACTAGGTGAGATCGGCACAGCATGTATTTCATAAATCCATGTTGTTAGAGGTTTTGGCTTATTGTTTTATAACCGGCCGCCTGCCTGACATCAACCCTCCTTGGGAATACTCGTTGCGCTGTCGCGCGGGTGACCCAATGTGCTTGCTGATTGATATAATGCACTGGATCTCTAAATGATATTCTTGTCAATCTTATTGCCGACAACTAAGCAGACTATGTTCTTCTTGGTGGAGTATACATAAAATTCCTCGACCTACTCATTCAGTTTTGATAAGGACTTTGGTTCTGACACATCGTAAAGTAATAGAGCATCGTGAGCGTCTCTGTAAAAACTTGATATCAATATTCTGTATCGCTCCTGTCCCGCTGTATCCCAAACGTTCTATCCTATCGTCATTAAAATCAACAAAGACTTCTTAGAAAGAAAAATTAAATACTAAATCCCAAATAACATAACATTTACTTACACGTACAGAAATAAACGGTTCGTCATAAGCTATGGTTATGTGCGGATGATGTGAAAACCGCTCGGCTCCAAGGTCTCGCGTTAACTGCCAACCTTCCAAGAGGCATTTGTGATTAGAGCCGCTAATCTACGTTTCTTAACACAAGTTTATGTAGGTACGTTGTTTTGTTAGGTATTCTTGAGAATTTACATCGTGTTGGAAAGGTTTGAGAAGAGGTGGGAGATAGTATTTTATTTTAAAAGGATTTTTGTTTCGGGTGTATGACTATGAATGTGAATGGTTATAAGAGTAGAGGAAGACCAAAGAAGCGATGGATGGATAGTGTGAAAGATGATATGGCTAGAAAGGGGGTGACTACCGAAATGACGGCTGATAGAGATGTAGGGCGACCCCAAATAAGTTGGGATAAGGGCAGGAGGATGATGATGATGATTTTGTTTCGAGTGTGTGTATATGTGAATATTTGTGTCAGTAAACACATCAACAATTACAGGAAAAGTTAAAGTGTGGGACAAAGTTAAAAAAAAATACTGCTATAATATTTTCTTTTTCTTTACCTTTAATATTTAAGATAGGATACTTATTTTTATTTTGTATTACTCATATAATTCACTGCAGTTATCTTTTCTTTTTATTCTAGAATTTTCCCAACCCTTTTGTATAAGTTACTTTTTGCTTTAAGTTTGGTATGTTCCTTAGAGAACAACAGACGATGTCAGTAACTATATTAATTGAGATAGAGAGTTTCTAGTTTTGATGAAAAACATCTTTTATTTATCAAATTCTTTTAAAAGATATCAAAAAACACACAAAAACGCTCCCAATGGGAACTTAAAAATATATTAAAATTTCATTCGCCCCGTCGCAAGGTACGAGTTTGACCCTAAAACGGGGCCAGTGATACATTTTAATAAAAGGGGCGAAATCTAAGGGGTAAGTGGTGCGTGCAGCTATTTATTAACACGGACCTAAGATAGATAGATAGATAGATATACTTTATTGCACACTAAAAGAAATAAAACAAGGAATACACATAATTAACAGTACAAATGGCGGTCTTATCGCTTAAAGCAATTTCTTCCAGACAACCATTGGATGGAAAGAATAGTTAAGAAAAAATATAAAGGGCAGTTTGCAGCGTACAAATATGCAACCTACTAAAAACCGGGAATCAACTAAATAATAGTATCTCAATACATATTTTAAAAATAATCACAATACATATTTTAAATATATATATATATAGGTATATATATACACACACTCAAATAGGATACATACATGATTAATTATATATACAGATAATTTACCTATATAAACCACTATAGAGCAAGATAATGTTCTTTAACCATTCTTTTGAAACTAACGACTGAGCACGCCTTACAGGTACAGATAGTGCATTCCACAAGCGTATGGCCTGAACAGTGAAGGAATGGTCAAAGAATCTTGTGGAATGCATAGGCATCTTCAGTTTCAAGTTCTCCAATGATCTCAAGGATTGTGAATGTGAATCACGCATGAACTCAAAACGCTCTTTAAGATAAGAAGGGGTAGCGGGATTGAACAGAATACTGTATAGTAGGAAAAGAATATGAGCATTCCGACGAAGACGTATTGGAAACCACTTGAGTTTAGCACGAAATTCGGACACATGATCATATTTGCGTAAACCAAATATGAACCTAATACAAAAGTTTTGAAGTCGCTCAAGTTTGTTAAACTGGTCCTCGGTGAGATCGAGATAGCTGGCATCGGCATAGTCAAGGATGGGAAGAAGAAGAGATTGTGCAAGCGCAGTTTTAGTGGCAGTGGGTAAAAAGTTACGAAGTCTTCTCAAGGATCCGGCTGATACAAACATCCTACGGCTGGTCTCTTGCAGTTGTGGATCCCATGAAAAGTTCTTGTCCATAAAGATCCCCAAGTTTTTTACTTTGTCGCTGAAAGGAACCTGATTATCTAAGTTAAATGTAATAAAAAAAAAACAATACAAATTAAATATGAACGGAACTGGTGAATATCATATTCAATTTTCAAACTTGCGTGCGCTAATCGCTGAAAGTACCATCGTATTTTTCTCCGCATTATGTAAAGAAATAATAAATTGAAATCGATTATTTAATTACGGAAAAAACTCGGAGGTGTCAATCGTATTATTAGTTTCGAAACAATCGACAGAGTTAGGAAAGCTTTGTCATCGATTATTTGCATTATTTATCACGCGCGTTATATTAATTGACAAATCAACTAATTTTGCAATCAATTAACTGCATTGTTGATTGGTATTGTTATTTTTTACTATGTAACGTTTTTTTTAATGTGAATAATTACGTAGTTTACATAGTTCGTTACAATTCTGTGTAATGATGATATTTTTGCTTTTGTTTAGGGCATAGAATTAAATAGTTAAATCATTTAATTTCGTTACTTTGTTCTGCCTAGACTTTTGGCAACTATGTTGGGGTCAGCTTCCAGTCTAACCAGATGCGACTGAATACCTGATTTTACACGGAGCAACTGCCATCAGACCTCCGCAACCCAGTTACTAGGCAATGCCGATATCCTAAGGTTAGACCGGTTGTCAGACTTTCGGATTTCTGACTTCCTACGACTGTCATAGATATTCGTATGACAACCTGGACCGACTGTTTAACGTGATCTCAGGGCCACGGAGGGGTCTCGATGTGTAAACGAACGGTCACCCATCCACAGACTGTCCGCGGTAAGCGCAGCTTAACCTCGCAAATTGTATGATCCTTACGTTTAGTAATCAGCCACGACCCCTATACGGTACGGTTAGTTTCCTGCATTTCAGAGGACCAATTCTACTAACACCAGGTTCACACGATTCGATTCTAGTTGATCAAGATCAACTGTTAAATCGCATGCGATTTGAACCGTCTGAACAGACTTTCAATCAAATTGAAGCAACAAAAACGTTTCAAATTTTGTTGATCAAGTCATTTGATCAACTAAAATCGAATCGTGTGAACCTGGTATAATGAAATTGTTGCCAGTCCTCAAACGAATCGCAACCGTCAGTCAGTTTTCGTTTACGAAGACAGATGAAGACTGTCAAAATGTTGGGTTTGTTTGACAAGTTTTTGTAAACGAGAACTGTCTGAATGAACGATTAGGCTTCGGGTCGTATATGATTGATCAACGAATTGACGAAGGAGTTGTATTGGAAATATACTAACCATAGTATATGCGAACACACGAATACTTGAGATGTAAAATTTGTTTCATAAATTCAACCTATATTTAACTATAAAATATATTAATAATTGTAAACTCACTAAGCACCTACTGACCTAAATTAAATTACTTACTTTTAATTTTGCATATCTTGTACAGGTGAGATGTGTCAAGCTCTATAAATTTTGTAACATCTATAGTGTATTTATATACCATATCTCCTGCGAATAAAAATTTATATTTCTAAGAAAAAAAAAACATTTCGATTTTGTTACTAAAGATTTCAAGTTGATACCTAAGACTGTACCTACTTAACATGAGTAAGAAAAAATCTGGCCACAGAGCATTTAAAATCATTGAGAATAATACGATAATAGTTTTACTTTCCTTCAAAATTTCACCCAAATCCCTTCAGCTTACGGCGAGATTGAGTCTTCCTCCTAGCCTTTCCCCAACTATGTCTGGGGTCAGGTTCCAGTTTAACCAGAGCGAGATTATTAGGCAGGATTGAGTAACAAATATTATTGGAAACATGGACGAAAATAATCCATGATTCTTATGACGTAAGTTTCTAAGCACCTACTTATAATTTCATCACTATCTTTTGTCATAAGATTAAGTACTTATTAACCAATCATATAATTGATGATACCTACCTATTTTCAACCATAATATGCAAATGAACCGGACAAACGGTCCCCCCCCCTCCCTTATTGCGCAGCCACCATTAGATGATACGCAAATAGCCATTGTTATACTTAATTACCTAATTGCTCTTTTCTCGTGTTATAACTTTCAATGTACGGAAGCCAAAGAACTAATTGTATGTACATTTGCATATCATTAATTCAACTCTTTGTTACTATGATAGAAATCGAGTTACAAGGTCACGTAATCACAATAATTGTAGTATTATGTTTTTACAAAGACGATTATTTCATTATTATGTTTTTCTTTAGTATTCGAGAGTTACAATGGAAAAAGCCCTTACACGTGCATCAATGATGATTGCGTTGAGATAGGTCCGGATTTGTGAAAAAGAGAACACAGTACACGCAATATTGCCTGACAGTTCGCACTTTTACTTTGCCGCCCGCTGTAGCGCCGATGTCACGTATATTTGTTACTATTGTCAGGCGACGCTAACTCTACATTAGAATTGTAATGGCAGCACTGCAAAGATAGACCAGGGTCGATATATTTTGAAACCAAAAAAAATAATAGTAGGATGAAAAACGCACCCCCATCCACTACCCGACCTCAGATCACCCGTAATTAATTTTTCCTTTAATTTTTGTTATTTTTCTTCCTTTTCCAATGGGTTTCATCCTACTATTTTTTTTTCACTTTTTACCATTTTCAAAGGCTTCAGCCCTGGTCTAAGAACAAGTAAATCTTTACAAAAATCGACATTTTACAATGCAAAGTTTGCTCTGCCAGGCTAGGTATGGATATGGCAAAGCAAACTCTGATTGGAATAATGACGACACTACAAAGATTTTTACAGTAATTATTTGCAGTATTGCTATAATTCTTCTGCAGAGTTAGCTTGGCCTGACTCTAAACTAGTTGGTTAAAGTTTCTACTTTTTTACGTATAGTATAGGTAAAAATGAGGTAATACATTTATCAAATTGTTTAAAAAAAGAGAAGCGTGTAAAGTAAAAATTATGCTAAGAAGATTAAACGCCGCAATATTTCTGGTTATCATCACTTGTTAAAAATTAAAATGTAAATACACTCGATATAACTGTTGAAATTGAGACATTTATCATAGATTTAAAACGTGTGCGTTTTTTACAACAATATAAAACCAGTTTATAATAGGCTCGTGAACGCAGTTATTATTCAATGCCCAGCACATAATATGTTGACAGCAAAAATATTTTATAACGTTAAAATATATTAATGTCGCTATTTATCTCGATATTAGTCGTATTGACAGTTAAGCATGATTTGCAATATAATTGGTTTTAAGAAATTTTCGCAACGACATTTCATTTCATTATATGGCGCATACGCGGTTATTAAATTGAAGATACCGACGACAGGTTTTCGATTTTCGAATCTTGTTTTTAGGATTTCATCGACTCGGAATTTCTGGCGAGAATTATATTCTTATTTTTACTACAATGTGTAAAAGTGCACACATTGGACGCAGGTCTAAAGAAATATAAAATGATTGTTGATGATGATGACGATGAAAATGAAGGGCTCGTGGCTAATTACCAAACGCGCGTATACGATTTGCGAGGTTAAGCTGCGCTTGCCGCGGTCAGTCTGTGGAAGGGTGACTGTTCGTTACACATCGAGACCCCTCCGTGCCTCGGAGAACACGTTAAACAGTCGGTCCCGGGTGTCATACGAACACCTACGACAGTCGTTACGGATAGTCAGAATCCCGAAAGTCTGACAACTGGTTGACCATAGGATATCGGCATTGCCCAGTAACTGAGTTGCGGAGGTCTGATGGCAGGCGCTCCTTGCATTCAGCTGCATCTGATTAGACTGGAAGCTGGCCCCAACATAGTTGGGAAAAGACTAGGCAGAACAAACAGATGATGAACATGATAATGTAGAGCTTCTTCTCTCTTGTCGGCACGAGCTATACAAGAATAACTGATGACGTGGTGAAAAGATTAGCCAGTCAGCAAAATTAGTAGCGGGGCTATACCCAGGCTGCACCGCGTATTTAAGTATCGTCACCCGTGGAGGCTCTTTTTAATCCAACCCATGCCGAACTACTCAATTCAGTATCTTATGCCCGGCCGCCCTATAAACAATAAAGAATCGCTTTGCTTACAATGCTAGCATTTTTATTGCCAAACTAGGCATAAAAATAGACTTATAAGCTAATTTTATCTGTGATAGCTACTTCCATATACAAGGATCTACTATGCAAAGCTACAAACAGCAGAGATACAAGAGTCTCAATTTTAACCAATAACGCTCCGTAAATTATAGGAATCGGCCATTGATCTACATATTATGTAGAGGTTGGTGACAATCTCGGCTTAAGAGTTTCTAGCTTATAATTAAGCGTATAACGGTTGGAGGCGCGACTGCTGATCGTGAGGTCCTGTGGTCGGGCAAAGTGTTATTGGGTTTTTCCGTGAGGAATTCCTCAGTAACAGCCCGGAGTTTGGATTTGTGCCCGGTTGATTGTAATAGGCTCGCCCCCATTACATAGGACTTATACATAACGGTGACATGAGGGTGTTAATTAAACCTCTGCCCAACCCTTCGGGGAATACAGGCGTGATTTATATGGAATCCACTTCACATTAAAATTTTGTCTACTCTATAAGATGGAAGATCATAAAACCACATACAACACACTAATAAATACCAACTCGTAGACAAGAAATACATACATAATGCATCGACGAATTAACGGGAGGTCAACCAAGCCATTCGTCATTCTCTAATACTGCACGACCATTTTATTTAGACCTGCACACAAATTTACAGCAATTTATTTGTCGTAAATTTTTACGAAGCATACGAGTATTTTGTTACTACTCCGCTTCTGAAGATTTAGCTTTTGAAAGAAACCTAACCTATGTCAAGAAGTGACGTCATTATGTTATCGATTTTGTTTGTTAAGGAGACGATGATCACGTCGAAGATGGAGCGACGAAGCGAAGTGAGGGAGCGAATAAGTACAGCTAGCTCCAAGAAGACAGATTTATTATTTTCATATTTTTTTCTTGACTTGCTCGCTTTTTTCCCTCGTCTCACCTGATGGTAAGCGCAGACAGGGTGTAAGATATCGCACACGTATCCAGGGAACAGAGATATAGAGTTACATACATACATACATACATAAACTCACGCCTTTTTCCCATGGGGGTAGGCAGAAACTATAGAACGCCACATGCTACGACTCTTACATACCCCTTTCGCTTCATCCACATTCATACATCTTGTCATACACGCACGCCGGTTGAGAGTACTACGCACCTGACCTTTGTGAAGAACATCACCAATAACATCGATGTATGTCCTTCTAGGACGTCCCCTACCGGCGTTCCCATTAACATCCGCCTTATAAATTCCTTTTGTTAATCGCCGTTCACTCATTCTCTCAACATGGCCAAACCACCTAAGCATACTCCTTTCAATTTTTGTCACTACATCATCTTTTAAACCGCAACTTTGTCTAATCTCTTCATTTCTCACTCTATCATTCAAAGTTACACCGCACATACTTCGCAAGGAACGCATTTCCACGGCATTTATTCTACTTTCATGCCTCTTCTGCCACGACCAACATTCACTTCCATACATAAGCGTAGGTACCAACAAACCATTATGGACAGCCAGTCGTGCCTTTTTGGACATCGACCGGCTAGCCACAACCGCATAGATATAGATATAGAGTTATTCGCCTATATCCCTCTGGCTGCCACATACACACGACGGAGCACAGTAAACTGTTTGGCGCCGGACTTTAATGTGAGGGTGATAGCTAGCCAGGCGTGCCATATAGATTCTTCCACCAAGCAAAAAAATCAAGTATTAAATTAAATGGAGCTCGTCTCTCTAGCCTGAAGTGTCGTACGAAGAGACATGTCAGCTCAAAGACATTAACACCATTCATTATCATAATTGATCCCGATGACGTTGATACCATCATGATGCTATCAGAAAGCGCCATTGCTTTCGCCAGAAACCTTTCAGATTTAGCAAGTAACATTGATACCATCATAGTGCGATCACCAGTCTCTATTCCGCCTGCTAAGGATTGTGATGATGACAAGATCACAGACTGTGTGTGTGTGCGTGTGCGTGGGTGTGTGTGTGTCGGACAATAGAGGAAAGCTCAAGTCCCAATGGCTGGCATTTCCTAAGTCGGTTAAAAAGTATGATGATAATTATAAACAGCAAATCTCTTCCTGTTTGAAATAAGCGAGGTAAAGTAATTAATTAATGTGTAGTTAGTGGCTCTATATTAATTTAAGCTGAATCCAAGGATTAATCTGCGTTATTTATTAATGAAAAGGAAACATAAAATATTGTTGTCTAGCCTTTCACAATGCTTATAACTGAAGTGAGGATGATTTAGTCTCCATAGACTAAATCCTGATCTTGACTAAATGATGATAGAAAAAGACAGAAAAGCTTCTTTTTTTGTGTCATCCTATACTATCCCAAAGTTGAGCAAAGGCTTCCTCCAAAAAAAAAGCTTACCCTTTTATTATTCCAGTGTTTTCGGGTCCGCAATTAACGGTCAAAATATTTCTATAAAAACCACGCTTACCAAACAGGTGGGTGATTATTGGCCGCTCTTAACACTATCGCCTTTGATAAAAAGATAAGAAATAGCCCAATCGTTAACGGAAACAAGGAGGCTAATCCTACTAATATTATCATCATCATCATCTTCCTGGCATGTCCCAAGTAGCTTGGGGTCGGCACATAATGTTTTCCTCTTCCATTCTTCCCTGTCTGCCGTTATATTATTATTTACTCCCTTATCTTTCATATCTTTTTTTCAGTTTCCCTGTCTCTCTCCATCCATCAACATTCATATTCATCACTCTCTTGGTCACATGTGTATCACCTCTCTTCATCACATGCCCATACCAAGACAAACGATTTCCTTTCAACTTTTCTGTCACTGGTGCCACTTTCAAACTCCCTCTAATATACTTATTTCTTACTTTATGCATTCGCGTCACTAATTGATTGTGATTTTAAACTATTTTGTTAATAGAATTGGACTCCAGGTATCAGTAGCTACAACAATAAAATAAAGGCTGATGACGAGAAACTTCTTCATAGATTTAGCGACATTCTGATTTGAAATTGTCTACTATCTGAGCTTTTTTTTTTTTTGCGCTGGGCAAAAATGCTGAGAATAAATGGACTCCCCGGGCAAGCCCGGTATACCCACTAAAACGACCCAGCGGCATTCCCGCATCGTCTGACTGGAGCGGACTGGGAAACCGGCGTAGCCTTTACATCCAGTCCCCTCCGACGATCGCCCGCCTTCGCGGCAGGCCCCTCAAGTCCTCCCCAGGGGGGGAGGGTTGGGAATGTCCGGCGGAGGTGGTGTGGAGTGCAATGCGGGCTGAGGCACCCCCGCGCCTGTCGCCCGCCCAACACCACCAAGAGAAGGGAGAAGATTGCGTCTTCTCCGACCTCTTCTTCGCCTACGGAGCGGCGCAGCGAGAGGGTCGTCCTCACGCGCGCGCTCCGCCGCCTCCTTTCGCGAAATGACGTCCTCGCAAAAGGAGGCGACCGCGGCCCAAGCCTCCTCGCTCCCCAGCATGGAACGAACTACGCCGGGAAGCGAGAGGTCCTGGCCGATCTCCGCAATCAGACTGCGGCGTGGCTCAGACCAAGTCGGGCACACCTCGAGGGTGTGCTGCGCCGTGTCCTCCGCCGCGCCACACTCGTGACACGACGGGGCCCCCTCCCTTCCGATCCGGTGCAGGTACGATCCGAAGCACCCGTGCCCGGACAGCACCTGCACCATACGGAACGAGAGGAAGCCGTGGGGCCGCTCGAGCCAGTCTCGCAGGACCGGCCCAATGGCGTCCAGGGTTCGGCGGCCAAACACGGCGGAGGCGAGGTCCTCCGCCCAGTGGTGGAGGATAGCGTCCCTCGCCTCTCGCCGGACGGCCTCCCGCTCTTCCGGGGCAGGGTGCTCCCCGAGCGCCCTCCACTCGTACACCCTGGCGAGCACCCACGCCTCGAGCTCCCAAGGAGGGGTGCCCGCCAGGGCGCACGCCGCCGCGAAGCTGACGGAGCAGTACGCCCTCGCCACCCGCTGCGCGATGGCCCTCTGGGGCCTGCGGATCGCCGCCGCATTCTCCCTCCTCTGGAGGGAGTCCACCCAGATGGGGGCCCCATAGAGGGCCATACTTTTCAGTATGCCGGCGTACACCTGCCGGCATCGCGCCTCGGGCCCCCCCAGATTTGGGAGGAGCCACGAGAGCGCACCCGCGGTCTTGAGCAGACGCTCCGCCAGCCCGCTAAAGTGCGGGCCGAACCGCCAACGGCTGTCGAGCACCAGACCCAGATACTTCATCTGGGTCCTGAGCCCGACCCTGACGCCCTCCACGACGATATTCGCGTCTGCGGGGATGCGCTGCTGAGGCCCGTGGAAGAACACGGCCTTGGTTTTGTGCAGCGCCACCTCCAATCCCAGTCGGCGGATCCTCCCCGCGACCAGGGTTCCGCCGGCCGAGGCGAGACTCGCCGCCTCCCTAAAGTCCCTCCCCCGGGCGGTGAGAAGAGTGTCATCCGCGTAGCAGATGACACTCGTGCCACGGAGGAGGGCTCCCCACAGGAGCCAGTCGAAGCCGATGTTCCACAGGGTCGGTCCCAAGACGGACCCCTGTGGGACGCCGGACTCTGCGCCATATCGTCGGAGCTGACCCGCCCTGTCCACGAGGAAGACTGCTCGGTCCTCCAGGTAGCTGGCCAAGAGGCGCCGCAGATACTGAGGCACTCCATGATACCGGAGCGCCTCCAGTATCGTCGAGTGGGGGACAGAGTTGAAGGCGTTGGCAATGTCGAACGACACTGCCAAAACCCCGTGCCCCGCGTCCACGGCCTCCCTCACCTGGCCCTTGAGGCGGGTCAGGGCGTCGATTGTCGAACGCCCCCTTCGAAAGCCGAATTAGGCGTCCGACAGGTTCGGCCCCACCTCCGCAAGGTGGCCATTGAGGCGGCCGGCGATAATCCCCTCGAACATCTTACCGACCTCATCGAGCAGAACGATGGGCCGGTATGCCGAGGGGGAGTCCGCCGGGCGTCCCTCTTTCCGGAGGAGGCAGAGTCGCCCCTCCTTCCACGGCTTCGGGAACCTCCCCGTCGCGAGACACGCTCCGAAGAGGTCCCGAAACCTCCCCTCTATTTCGGTGGCGGCGATGGCCAACACCCGTGTGGGGACGCCGTCAGGCCCCGGGGCCGTCTTCTTGGCGCGGAGCCGCAGGGCTGCCGCGGCAAGCTCCTCCGCTGTGACCGGAGGGGCTTCCTCCTCCGGCGGAGCCGCTACCCCCGGAGGGTCCATCACTGGTGGGACGAAGTTGGTCCCGGCTGGAAACGGGGACCGGACCACCCCATCCAGCAATGCCGGCTCCAGGGACTCCGTCAGTGGGGGACCGAAGGGGCGCAGTTTGTTCCGCGCCGCCTTGTATGGTCTCCCGTACGGGTCCCTGTCGAGACCCTCCAGCATCTCGGCTCGCGCCGCGTCGTTGGCGGCGCCCATCTCCGACTTGAGGACCCGCTTTGCCTCTACGTACGAGGCGTATAGCAGGTCCTCGTGTGCCGGGTCCCGCCGGCCGCGCCGTCGGCTCCGCGCGTACTCCCGCCTCGCCGCCACGCAGGTGGCCCGGAGCTCCGCTAGCCTCTCCGACCACCAATACACGGCGCGACGGGGAGGCGGACGGCGAGACCGAGGCATGCTGGAGTTGCACACCTAGGTCAGCGACCCCCTCAGTTGCACCGCTGCGGAGTCCACGTCCAGGACATTGACAGGAGGCGTGAGCCAGTCCTGGACGAACGCCGCCTCCCTAGCCGCCTCCCGGTCGAGGCGGGTGAGAGCCCACCGCGGGAAGGGTGATCGTCCCGGGGGGACCGACCTCCGGGGGCTCTGGGTGGAGATGCCGAACCGCACGTAGCGGTGGTCCGACAGTGTCTCCACCGTCTCCACCCGCCAGTCCACGACGCGGGCGGCCAAGATGGGGGTGGCGAACGAGACGTCCACCACTGACCCTCCCCATCGCCGCACACACGTGTGGACCGTCCCTCTGTTGAGGAGGGACACACCGGACGCGGCCGCCCAGGCTTTGACGGCGCGTCTCCGGCGGTTACAGGAGGCGGCTGGGTTGCCCCACGCCTCCGACTTGGCGTTCAGGTCGCCCAACACGGCGACCTGACGCGGCGCCGCCCTACCGACGACTGCGGCGATGACTCCGAGAAAATTCTCGAAGTCCTGCAGCGGGCGGTTCGGGGAGAAATATACGCCCACCAGGGCTATCTCTCCCCACGCGGCGGCCACGTATCCCGGTCCCCTCTCTAAGAGCGAGAGGGGAGGGAAGTCTGTGGAAGACCGCGACACCAGTGCCACCGAGCCGTCCCGATCGCCCAGCCAGCTGCCGGGGACCGAGTACGGCTCGGAGACAACCGCCACGTCCACCAACCACTCGGCCATGGTCTGCACCAGCAGGTCCTGGGCCGCCTTGCAGTGGTTGGTGTTCGCCTGGAGGATGCGATATTCGGCCCCGTCCATTAATCGGACATCGCACCCCCCTCGTCGTCGGCCGCCGAGGTCCCCGCTACGGGGATGGCGTTTGCAGCGGCAGGCGGGGTCGGCACCTGCGTTTTGCCCTTCTTAAGGGGAGGTCTGCAGTTCCTCCCCTTTGTGACATGCCCCGCTGGGCGACCGCTGGCCGCGCACACTGTGCAGCGCGGCGCGGCGGCCTTGCAGGAGGCGGCTTTGTGTCCCTGCTCGCCACAGCGGTGGCAGCTGTCCGTCCTGTCCACCTTGGACGGACAGAGGGCCCGCGTGTGCCCGATACCGAAGCACCTGAAGCAGCGCAGAGGCTGATCTTCAAGTGCTCGGACTCTGGCGGAGCTATACCCCACCAGAAGCCGTCCTTTGGCGAGGACGGCCATGGCCGCGGTGACCGGACACTCCAGGCGGACGGCACCCATTCCGCCGCGGCCGGGCCTGATGTCCCGACCCTGCACCGCCACCACGTCGCAGCCGCCTATCGCTGCGATAGCCGCCACCACCTCCTCTCTGGTGACCGAGTCATCCAAATCGGTCACCTCCAAGGCCGCAGACTTTACGGGCCTAGCCACCTTGGCCACGTCCGCGATGACCTCTCGCAGTTTGGTCGCGAAAAGGTCCGCGCTGGCGCCACCCTGGGCCCCCGGGAACTCGAAAATTCGAGCCCCGGCTTGGGTGTGGCGGCACGAGACTGCGCCGATCCCGAGCTGAATGGGATCGGCGTTGGGACGAGCCCGCTTGAGGACGGACTCGTAAGTCTCACCCCGCTCCACGGCCTCTGCGGTGAGCGTCACTACGACGGCCGCGGATTTGGGAGGGACCAGGGGTTTCCTCCCACCGGCGGGGGCCCTTTTGGCTGCAGGGGCAGCGGCGGCGGGCTCGGGGGCCGACTTCTTCCCCTTCCCCTTTCCCTTTCCCTTGCCAGTCGCCTGAGACGGGCAGGGAGGGGCGGCGGCGGGGGCGGGGCCGGGGGCGGGAGGGGCTTTGGCCTTGCCCTTACCCTTTCCCTTTCCCTTCCCCTTGACCACTTCCGTCCACGACTGGTTGGACGGAGTGGTCGATGGCAGGTGGGCGTCCTCCTCCACATGGGTGGACGGCCCCGGCAGGTTCGGCCTCTTGTCCGCCGCTAGTGGCGGCCGGAGGCGCTTCTCCGGCAAGAGCCGGTCCTCGATGGCCTCGAAGAGGGTTCTTGTGAAGGCCCTTTCCTCCATGATGACCTTGCGGAACATGTCCTCAAGGTTGGAGGAGAGGCCCTCAGCCTCAGGGTCAGTCTGGTGCTCGCCTGAGAGGGCCGGGCCGTGGCTTCAGCCAGCTTCTGGTGCAGCTGGCTGACCTCCGACTGCAGGCGGTCGACTTTCGCCTGCAGTTGCCGCGACTCGTCGGTGGCCGTGCGCTGCACCAGCTCACCGACGATGCCGCGCATGCTCGCGGCCCTGCACTTCAGCAATTTTTGAAACGTGCCCTTCAGGTTGGAGGACTTGGAGGCGACCTCCGCAATCACCTCCGCGTCCTTCTGCGCCATGCGCTCCAACTCGGCCAGGGAGTGGTCCGAGTACAGCACTGTGGATGCGCCGTACCCGGCCCTGGCTCGCGCAGCGCGCGCCTTCTGCTCCTTTGCAGTGACCTGCTCCTCAAGGTCCTGCTGCTGCCTTGCCCGTCGAGCAAGGTTCAGCTGACGCTGAGCGTCGGCCAAACCCACGTCGTGGGTGTCGGCGACCGCTGGGGGCTGCCTTTTGGCTTTGGGCGAGGAGCCGGATCCGGGTTCCTTACGGAACGCCCGCTTCCGCGATTGCCCAGCAATCGCCGACGACCCGTCGTCGTCCGACAAAAATAGGACGGACTCATTGTCGGAGTCGTCCGCCCCGCCATACAGGCCGGCCGCAGATATTGCGCGGCTGGCCTCCGAACCCGACGCACCATCGTCGGGGTGGCCCTGAGAAGGGCCTTTCGGTTGGCCCTGAGAAGGGCCTTTTGGTTGGCCCTGAGAAGGGCCTTTTAAGAAACGCCCGGAGGCGTCCCGCGCAGGTATTTTTGGCATTGCCACCAGCAGTACCGTAGCCGCAACGCAAGGGAGTAAAGAGCTACGATGCACAGCGCACTTTAGCCGCCGGTCTGCCACTCCGTTACGGTGGTCAGACACGGCGTTGCCCAGGCGTCTACTATCTGACCTACGCCAACTTGAAAATGATAGTTATAAGGGGTCCCAGATTCAAGCAGTAAGACATAACATAACATAACGCCTTGTATTTCCCGAAGGGTTCGGCATAGGTTTTAGTACACCCTCGTTTCGCCAGTTATGTTTAAGTCTCATCTAATAGGGGGCGAGCCTATTGCCATCAACCGGGCACAAATTCAAACTCCGGGCTGCTACTCAGGAATTCCATACGGAAAAACCCAATAACACTGCCCGACCTGGGGGTCGAACCCAGGACCTCACGATTAGCAGTTGCGCTTGCCACCATTGCACCAACGAAGGAGTTAGCAGTTGGCAGTAAGAGTATACAAATAAATACCTTTCCAAACTCTTGCTAGTATAATAACATGTTTCTAAAGCTTGTAATTAAAGATACGAATGTTAATTATAATCTAGGCACCATATGGCAAACCCGCTTTAATTACATGAGCCTTAAAGGTGTCGAAGACAAATGTTTAATTAAAAAAACTAATTTAAACATAAACCTAATTCTTGTTAAGTCTAATGAATCTATCGTATCGCAATTACCTATACATATGGATAATTACTTGAATCCAATTTAAATGTACTCTATCAAAAGGTGGTTACAGTAAAGCCGAGCTAGGCAAGGCAAGCAATTACAATAAATAATGTCACTTAAATTCCAGATGAAAGCTGCTATAAGAGAAGCAGTGGATTGTGAAGCAATAAAACGTTGGTATGTGTGTCTGTGTGTGCCAATCTTCTAAACGACTGAACGGTTAATTATTGTAAAGTTTACTCTAAAATGGCTCAGACTTTTACCATCGAAATAATAATACACAATCTTTTTCATCCTATAGTGCTCACCTGCAAGCACATTGGTTCACCCGCGCGACAGCGCAACGAGTATTCCCAAGGAGGGTTGATATCAGGTAGGCGGCCAGTCATAAAACAATAAGCCAAAACCTCTAACAACCTGGATTTACGAGATAAGGGCAGGGAGATGATGAGCGTCATCGCCTGCGACATCTAAATTATGACTTTCGACTTCCAACTTCTGACTTACAGCTTTCGACTTCCGAGTACCGAAATCCAAAATTTTAATTCTATTTACCGAAAGTAAAATCAAGTTAGCTGCCTCTAAATACCGTACGAAGCCAGGTGACCGTCTAGTGTAATATAAAAACGGAGAACGGCGATCAATCGAGGTTCAAGATCAAGGCAGTCTTCCCACGGTTGAGAACACCTGTGTCCTGTACTCACTGTAATCTATGTACCGATGAATAATGTGCCAACTTTATCAACGTAGCTGTATTTTTGTAAACTGTTGGGCGTTTGCGCAAATTATTTTGTTGATGTGTAAGTACTTGTTTTTATTCGATTTTCTTGTTGTATTCTCGTTGTTGATTAATAGGGATTTTTTATTGTGTTGTTATGAGCGCAATAAATGTTGAATAAATTTTCGATATTTTATTTTTTCAATGAAAGCGTGTATTTGTGCGATGTGTGGGTAAATGTTTTTATTGAATCAACATTTAGGATATGAACTATCAACATTATCACTACCAATCCGTAAATATATACTGTATATGGGTATTACTGGACCGCTACAGTTATAAATGCAATTATTGTACCAATTTATTGAGTAAATTGTTAAAAAAACAGAAACTACAGGTCTTAAAATATACCAACAGCTTCCAGCACAAATTATAAAAGAAAGAAATTTAAAAACATATAAATTTTATCATCTTCCACATCTACAGAATCAAAATAAGCACCCATTTAAAAAAGTAGACCACAATCCAACTGCACATTATCGAATCATCGAAAAAATTGCAAACCGCGCATCGAGTTCCATCGTATGACCATTAAAGGACGGACAAGCAGGCAATACTGCAGAATTAACTGCAATTATAAGAACAGTACGGAGGACCTGCCCAGCCAGTATTATAACGGTAAACCCTCTTGGATGCAGCGGAAACTGAAATGGGGTGTGGTACAAGCTAGAGGCATTTGTGACTACTCTATTTTGCTCTAGGACCGTCGTCTAGTGTGGACGGGCTATAATATAAAATTTCCTCATTCTTCTACCTTGTTGGTTTAGTGGTCGCAAGTGCAACTACTGAGCATGGGGTCCCGGGTTCGATCCTCAGGTCAGGCAGTGTTATTTGGATTTTCCATTAGGAATTTCTCAGTAGCAGCCCGGTTTCTGGATTTGTGCCTGGTTAATGGCAATAGGCTCGCTTCCTAGTACATGGGACTTAAACATAACTGGCGAAATGAGGGTGTATCAAAACACCTCTGCCGAACCCTTCGGAGAATGTAAGCCGTGATGTTATGTCTATGTTATGTTCTGCCTAGCCTTTTCCCCACTATGTTGGGGTCAGGATCCAGTCTAACCATATGCGGCTGAATATCAGTATTTTACACGGAGCGACTGCCATCAGACCTCCGCGATCCAGTTACAGGGCAATGCCTATATCTTAAGGTTAGATCGGTTGTCAGATTTCCGATTCCGATCTCAGAGCGCGCGGGCGCAACCCGCCGCGGCTGCGGGTGACCGCGACGCGCGCGATTCTGCTAGTTGCCCGCCGCGCCGGTGCAGCGGGATCTGCAAACAACCGCGCGCACCGCGGGCGTAAAACGCGTCGTGAGATGTGCTTTAATTTTTTCATATATATCTGCATTCTACAGAAGCTGCGGGCCCGCAAACGCGGCGGACGCGGGTGAAAATCGCTCCGTGAGTTCTTAGCCTAAAACGGAACAGTACAAAAGCGCCGGCTACGAGCTCTCGGGTGATGATTTTCTAATTGCACATTAGGTACTAAAAATGCAATTCATCTAGTAATTATTGCCGTTCGTGTATGAAGGTTGTACACCGTACAATTATAGCTAGCTAGCCATATGACTGTACAATCTTGACTGTTGTGACAACACAACACATCGAATAAAACGAATATACTCATTATTTCTTGCTTCGATTATTTACTTCTTTATTTTATCTACATACATAGGGTAGGCACACCGTTAAAAGAGCTCTATAACAGTAGTAAATGGTCAATTTTTGTTAGTCTGTAGTAAACGTTCAATTAATGTAAGTTTTGGTACAGTTGCGGCCAAAGGACATGTTATATTTTTGTATGGAAGCTGGGCTTTGGCTGTGAACAGAGAAGAGATATTTTTTTATGAAAGTTCATAAAATATGGAGCTTCCGTATATATTTTTTATTTTTTTAAAAGCACCCTTCTATTGTTTTTTTTTATTTATATAATTAGAATTAAAAAATAAAGTTGCAACCCACAGTTGTTAACCCATAATTATTAATTCTGGAAACACTTCTATTGGATGACATTTATTGTCATTGTCAACGTCAGTCATTGTCAAAAAGTCAAATTCAATTCAACTTATTCAACTGTTGTCTGTTATTGTGACTGTGGTTCCTGTGTTTTTGACTATGTACCATTGTTTTGAGTCTTTTTTTTTTATTTGACCTGGCTTTTAACAACAATAGATAGCGATTTTGTGCGACAACTTTGACATGATTAGACATTGATGACATTACTGACAATGACAAGTGACAACCTTGCTGACATATGTACAGTAAATATTTTATTTTATTCTATTGAGACAAGGGAATCAATGCCATACATCCAAACCATTAAGTTAATTCATTAATTTAATTTTAATTTAAGCCGTTTAATATTATTTTAATATTAGGATAAATATTATGCTTTCAAAAATGATATATATCATTTTTATTTCTAAGTTTTTTGTCAGTTTATTAGTTTTTTAACAAAAAAAATATCAGGATTTTAAATGTTTTTGTAAACACGTCCTAGACAGTTTTCCCTATCAGAAAAACCGCACATGTAAGCGGTTCAAAAATAAAATTATTATAAGCCCATTTCATAACATGTCCTTAGCCGTACTCCGGTAACTTCGAAATGTTCCCAGCAAACAAAGAGACTAAATATATTATATATTGTATAGTATTGAATGCCTTTGCCAACTAAGGAGAATTATATTCCATTGGAAAGAAAAATAAAAATTTAAAATTGGCCACCTTAGGGAACATACCCATACTAATACTACGTGAGCCGTTCAGGGGGAGACGGGGGTCTTCAAAATACCACGCTTGGTCACAGGGTCGGGGGGCTTAGGTTTTCGTCACGTGGTCAATATCCTCTAGGGAAATCTCGCGCTTCTTCGAGCTATATTCAAATATGGCGCGCAGCGTTTAGCGCTTTTTAAACTCACAGGTGGCAACATTGACGCACATTGAGCCAAATAATTTTCTTTTTGCAATTTTATTTATTTAAAACCATATTTATGAATTACTACATGAAAACTAGAGTAGGAGGGGGGGGGGGGGGTATTGGCATATACTACGGGTGATCACCGGGGGGGGAGGGAGGTAAATAGTTGTAAAAAATGGGTCACGTAGTATGGGTACGTTCCCTTACTAATAATCGCTGAATAAAGTTATGTCATGAATGATGTCAGTGTAACCATGCATTTAAGGGAGTAGCTTTATAAATAACGTATTATACATAGATCCAAAAGGTGTATTTTATCAAACCTTGCCTACTATTTAATTCTCCTATATCATGGGTGCATGTACAGACACAAAAGCATAAACGCCCGGACTCGGAACAAATATCAGCTGTAGGCTATACAAGTATTATTACTGTAGGGAAATCGAACCCACCAACCGTCACCTAACAAAAAAATCGTCAAAATCATCATAACATATCATCATCTCGAAGGGTTGGGCAGAGGTTTATAGTAACACTCTCATTTCGCCGTTATATTTTAAGTCCCATGTAATAGGGGGCGTAATGCCATCAACCGGGTACAAATCCAAACTTTGGGCTACTACTGAGGTATTCCACACGAAAAAACCAATAACACTTTGCCAGGACCTCACGATCAGCGAAGAAGGCAAAATAAAAGTTTTTATCAACCGCGTTCATCTCCTAACTTGGACCAGCTTCCAAAAGCTAGTGCAAAAACTAGATTTTGTCACGCAAGCGGCCATTAAAGCTTTTGAACGGATATGATGGCGTTACTAGACTTTAATTGGGTTTCTTCATTTCTCCTTTTGCTGGACCGACGGCAATTTCTGTTATAAGCAGCCTTATCGATACGTTCATATCTAGGAATTTATCATCACGACATTAACGACATTTGGAACGGATTAAAAAATTATAAATGTAAATTGGTGACGATTCGCTCTGTTATGG
Source organism: Amphipyra berbera (assembly GCA_910594945.2). Classification (NCBI taxonomy): domain Eukaryota; kingdom Metazoa; phylum Arthropoda; class Insecta; order Lepidoptera; family Noctuidae; genus Amphipyra; species Amphipyra berbera. The sequence goes on along the minus strand of OU343122.1, from coordinate 5,467,923 downwards.
GGAATGGTCAAATGGAGCAACGGTAAATACTCGTAGGAACTTGATACAGTAATCTATACTAATATTATAATCTATACTAATATTATAAAGCTGAAGAGTTTGTTTGTTTGTTTGAACGCGCTAATCTCAGGAACTACTGGTTGGAATTGAAAAAATATTTTTGTGTTGGATATTCCATTTATCGAGGAAGGTTATAAGCTATATTACATCACGCTACGACCAATAGGAGCGGAGCATAAGTGAAAAATGTTGCAAAAACGGGAAAAATGTCCACCCGGGCGAAGCCGGGACGGGCCGCTAGTGTTGGATATTTGCATAATTAGTAAGGTAATTAGAAGTTAAGGCTCCGTTAGACTAGGACCGCCCTATAATTTAAATATTATCTTAAGAGATAGCCAGCTATACATATATTATCAGCCTAGCCTTTTCCCAACTATGTATAGTATTAAATGTCTTTGGTTGGAGTCAGCTTCTAGTCCACCTCACGAAGCTGTCGCGCTTCCCACCACTAGACCAACGAGGTAGTTATATATTAATATTGTATACCTATCATACAATGATGTTTAATTTGTTTATGGGTATATTGAAAAATAATTATTTATTTATTTTACTGTTTTTGGAGAACGTGTTTTTCAAGACTTGTCAGTATTGATTAATTTAACAAGACAGTGTCAAAAAACTGGAAATTAAAAATAAATTCACTGTGTTTTTTTTTTTAAGTAGTAAGTAGTAGTAGTAAGACTTCATGTGAATGTCTTTTTCGCAACCGTTACTGGTTAATGCCGATATCCTAAGGTTAGACCAGTTGGCAGACTTTCGGGCTTCTGACTACCCGTAACGACTGCCATAGGTTGTCGTATGACACCCGGGACTGACGGTTTAACGTATTCTCCGAGATACGGAGAGGTCTTAATGTGTAATGAGCAGTCACCCATCCACGGGCTGGCCGCGACAAGTTAATTAGTCATGAGCCCCTTCTATTAATATAGATTTGTACTTACATGTAAGTCCCTGATCCACCGTGCTGATCTGCCGCAGCCGCGAAGCCGGTCGTTCTTTCTGACTCCGCAGTCACACCATTAATTCAGCCCTCATCAAGCTGTCTCCCTCCCAGCCCTCTCGCTGGAACGCCCTAAGCCGAGGTCCGAGTCCTATTAGGGGTCGCCCTTAGTGCTGTTGTTGCTAGCTAGTCACGATGTTGGTGGCTGGTGTAGTAGTTGTTAGCTTAGGTTAAGTATTTTACTCTCGTCCCCATTGCTTGGAGACCTTTCAGGTCTCGCCAATAACTGCCCGGTTACGTAGAAACGGTCCGCAAGACCAGCTACAAGCAGTCGAATAGAAAAAATAAATAAAAAAATACCTACATGTAAGCATTGTTAAAGGCTGCAATTCCAGGCCGCCAGTAGCAGAATTAGGGACTAGTCACATTAATCAGAATAAATTAGCAAAAAACTGGATAGTTTTAGACAAACTTTTTATTTACATCACCTGTGAAATCGTGTCCTTCTTCTTTTCGTGTGCTTAGTGACTAACCTGGTGTCAGAGTTTATACCGCCCATGGGCCTCTGACTTGGCTTCACATGCTGTCGAGAAATATCTCTCAGGCATGCCGATTTCCTCACAATGTTTTCGTTCACCATTTTTAAGCAAGTGCTAATTATACAATACACATGAATCCGAAAAGTCAGAGGTGCGTGCCTTGGGTTCGAACTAAAGACCTATGACTTATCGTGTCCTTACAGCTGTGAATGCATTCTATAGCTGTCTAAGCGTGCTGATGCATGCGAAAGCTAAATCGATGCGAAAAGGTGAAAGCATACTTATGCATCTTAATACAAAATGCTAATTTTTAATCCTTGGCCCAAAACGAGCGGTAATATAAGTATTTTCTTACTTATTTCAACCTATCTGACCTTCTAACCTGACTGCCTCGTTGGTCTAGTGGTGGCAAGCGCGACTGCTGATTATGAGTTCCTGGGTTCGATTCCCAGGTCGGAGAAAGTGTTATTGGGTTTTTCCATGTGGAATTTCTCAGTAGCAACCCGGAGTTTCGATTTGTGTCCGGTTGATGGTAATAGGCTCGCCCTCTATAACATGGAATTTAAACATAACGGCGAAATGAGGGTGTTACTAATTACTATACACCTCTGCCCAACTCTTCAAGGAATACAGGCGTGATGTTATGTTGTTATTTCAACCTCGACTATAATTTCGTTGCCATGAGAAAATATGGCCTAAATTTGGGCTTAGTAAGACTCGTTTTGAGGTCGATTGTGTAACGTTTTAAAGAGGTATAAAACTATTATAGAAAACTTAATTAATGGAACTTTAATTTAGGTTAAAGAGATTAGCATGATTTAAAAAACTCATATTTCCAATGTCAATGTCATTAAAGTTAATTATTTCTAATATTTTAAATATTCATGCCATTATTTATATTCAATGCATATTTTAGAAGCATTTATTTACCAATAACTGATAATCGATCAATGTTATACTCGCTAATAATTTTCAATAAATTCTTTGTACAATAACCTTAAAAGGCAATTTTATTAAACCGCATACTTTTTCATCTCAACTTGGCGCTAACATTCAGTACAGAGTACCCAGTATAGCCTGAAACACCCTGTCGGCGATGCTTGCCAAGACAAATGTGAAGAATAAGTCAAATTCAGTACATTTAACGCCTTAGGTCATGCCAATGACTTTCTCTAAGGCGAGCGCGGATGCGTAAAATCGGCAAACGAAATTTATTCGGAATAAATTATATCTTTTTTATTCCGAAAAGAAATAAGCTTTTTTTTAAATGCTGAAAATCATCACATAAGGTCTAGCACTTTAAGCATTTACAAAAATAATTATGATATTTGGACGCTTAATTTAAGAGAAACAGGAATTCAATCGACGAATTTGAGATCACTTTGTTTGCTTTTTCTATTATTTAAATAAAACATTTTAATTTTTTAAACTTTCGCTATTTTATACAGTTATATACCCTAAAGTATGATAAATATGTTTTTCGTGTTCTCAACTGCTACGCCTAATGAGAATTATAAATACGAAGTAACGAAATTTGGAGTACATAAAGCCTCAAATTAATGTATTATTACGCCTATTACGCCGTATGCCAAGATACACTGGGCACCCTGTATAACTATTATTAATAAACCGCAGACGATAAAACAACTTCAATAAATGGCTATCGGTAAACATCCAATAAGCTTGCATTTATTCTTTTTTTTTTCATAGGCACTGACTATTGCGAAGCATCCTGTTGGGACCGTTATGTTGGCACAGATGTTAGAAGACTAACAAAAAATTTAAACTTAGTTTTTATACTAGGATATATTTAACTTTATATATATTTGTAATGTAAATATTTTTTGTGTAAATAATAATAAATTTTCGTTTTATTTCTTAAAAAAACGTTCGTAAAATCCAGCTTCCTAAAAAAGCCCGAGTGCCATTCTATCACAGATAATGACGCTGTTTATCACTGTCACATAGTTAGGGAAAGCTTGTTCATTATTGTTCATATCCAGTAGTTTAACAGACTGAAAGGAAGAAAAGCAATACTTCAAAACGAAACTGAATCAGAAGTAGAATTTACAGAATTTTATTTTTCGTTTGTTAATATGGATGGATAGGAGAAAAAAGAGCCAACTAGAGGAAAGGGACTAAAATGCTTTCTTTCGTGTCCATTTCTTCTGTTTAAGTCACTACAGTTTTGATGAGGTATTCCACTTAGCGTACTAATTTGAAGAGCACCACGCCAACAGTAATAGGAATACTATTGGTGTGATTAAAATAAGTGCTCTTCAAATTGGTGTGCTAAATGGAATGCCCCGTTTAGATCGTCCAAAATGTCTTTCTTCAACATCATCATTAGAAGTCATTGTAAAGTTAGCAGGGCAGGCTAAGTCAGTAAGTAAGTAAATTAAATCTCATATACCGCATTGATTTCCACCTACATTCGCAACGCTATCATCCCTGTGAAAACCAGATTGCCAAGATCTCTCTTATCCGCCCTTAATTACACCACAACTTGTACCGTCCACCTGTCGATTATGCTTTTTTATTTTCCATTTCATGGGAAAAGTATGGCGACACCTGTTTGCATGGAGAGCTAGTAAAAAATATTAAAATTCACACCACGTTCACGTTTTGATGATATTTCTGTGTTAATTCGTGGCATTGTCGCATAGGTGTTGAATTGAGATCGGCGTTTTAATAATACGCTATTTATTACTGAGTCTGTAGATAAATACAGTATGTTAATTACCGAAAGGCGTTCCCGTTAACCTGTAATAGTATAGCGTCCATACATGCTAAAAAAAATTACATTGAAAAAACAATGTTTTTATTTATTTTAAATAATAAAATATTTACAAAATACAAAAAAAATATACTTACGTAAAAGAAACAATGTACACGCGCACTTGTCGCAATTATTTTTAAATTGAATAATTTTATTTATTTATTTATTAATTTTAAATAAAAAAATTATCCTTACTTTTCTTTGCTGATATTTTTATTTTAATCTATTAATGATAATATAGATTAACGAGTTTAAGGGAACGCCCTCTGTTATTTAACATACTGTATTACGTTATGATAATATGTGGGCATCAAGATGCTCTTAATGATAACTACCGTATTATAGTTTCGCTATTATCCATCTTTCAAATAGTTTTCATTCTGATACAATTTTTTTCCAACTGATACCATATCAGAATTATTGATCAAGGATCTATCGATACCGCAAGTACGCACATTGTTTTTCGTGTAATTTTAAACATTTTATCGCTGCTAGAAGTAGATGGGTATGTATATCTGCCTAGCCTTTACCAACTATGTTGAGGTCAGCTTCCAGAATAACCAGATTCGGGTTAGTACCAGTATCTTACATCAGACCTCCGCAACCCAGTTACTGGGTAATGCCGATATCATAAGGTTAGACGGGTTGTTAGAATTTCGGGCTTCTGATAACCAGTATCGGCTGTCATAGGTATTTGTATGACGTCTGGGACTGACGGTTTAACGTACTCTCCGATACATGGGGGATCTCTGGATGCGTAACGACTGGTGTAGGCGCAGCTTAACCTCGCTAATCGTATGATCCGCGCGGTTGGTAATTAGCCATGAACAGCTCAGAAGAAGGTAGGTATGTAATTGTCTAAAATGTATTGAGCCAACTGCCTCGTTGGTCTAGAGGTGGCAAGCGCGACTGCTGATCGTGAGGTCCTGGGTTCGATCTCCAGGTCAGGAAAAGTGTTATTGGGTTTTTCCATGTGGAATTCCTCAGTAGCTGTCTGGAGTTTTGATTTGTGTCCGGTTGGTGGCAGTAGGCTCGCCCCCTGTTACGTGGGACTTAAACATAATGGTGAAATGAGGGTGTTACTATACACCTCTGCCCAACCCTTCAGAGAATACAGGCGTGATGTTATGTTATGTATTGAGCCTCAAATATCGCCGGCTGCGATATTAAAGAAATAGGATAAAACTGTAAATTACTTAATCTTTATACATAAAATTGTAGCCGCTTTAGGAGCTACAATAATGTTAAAGCAATTTCAACTTATTAAATTGGTTAAATTATTACTTTAACTTGAGCAAGGTGAAGTTAACAAAGTTAGTCTTACACACCATACAAAACTTAGAAAGCATCTGTTGCATCAAGAAAAACACATGACGATAGAAATAATAACTGAACAAAAACAGTATAAAGTAAGAACGAACCTAATAGATCAATACACGAACGCCCAAAACAGAAATAATAAAAACTCGCCTTAGTAAAAATAAAGTTTTTCATGCACATGATAATTTTTCTTTTCGTACGCCTGTCCGCACCTTATATGGTGGACGTAATACACACCGGTCCAAAGGTGGTAGACCACGTGGCCGAACAAAGGTGTTCTAAGCAAACACTAGTTATGAGGCCGGAGTTCATTGATCATGCTATGAAATGCGCGATAAATTATAGTTTGTTGGAGATCCGCAGATCGTATCAACCATAATTGAAATGTATTAGAATTTAATAAAAATATGTAGTTTAAAAAACTATAAACACGCTTTAATCACGCACTAAAAATTATAAAATAATTCTTTTATAACCAATGGTTAATACAAAAATCGTGGAGCGCTTTTTGGTTGTGTGTACTTTTAATTAATTTACACAAAGCGCTCCACGCTTTTTGTATTAACTATTGGATATAAAGAATTATTTTATAATTTTTAGTGCGTGATCAAATCGTGTTTATAGTTTTTTAAACTACATATTTTTATTTTTTATTTTCAAGTCTTAAAATAACTTTTAACGTATTTATTACTGGTACACAATCCATTTGTTATATGTATATTAATTAAATTATAATATTTTCGAGGGGATTACTAGTAGGCACTGAAGAGTTCCACCATCCACCTCCTGGCTCCATCATCAGACCCTCGTTAACGTCAAGATGAATCATATGACGCGAAACTCGAGGGTTCACTACTAGTCACTGAAGAGTTCCGCTATCCATCTCCTGTCTCCATCATCAGACCCTCAACACCAAGTGCAATCTATTGGACTCATCAAAAAAATCATATGATCCGAAACTCGAGGGGTTTACTAGTAGCCACTGAAGAGTTCCACCATCCACCTCCTGGCTCCATCATCAGACCCTCATTAGCAAGCTATTGGACTCATCGAGACGAATCATATTATGAGCCCAAACTAGATGGTTCACTAGTAGCCACTGAAGAGTTCCACTATCCACCTCTTCTCTACATCATCAGACCCTCCACACCAAGTGAAATCTATAGGACCCATCAAAAAAATCATATGACCCGAAACTCGAGGGGTTTACTAGTACCCACTGAAGAGTTCCGCTATCCACCTCCGGGCTCCATCATCAGATTCAGCTCCAAGATACCAAATTATAGTATTGTCATCCGAACTACATATACATACAAAGTTTCATTTCGATACGATAATTGGAAGTAGGTTAAAATTAACTTCCAAAATGTTTTTATATTGTTAGTTTGTTAGTTAGTTCAAGTGAAGCTAATATAAAGCGTGTAAAAAAGCTTTTGACACAGCAGTAAGGAAGAACTACAAAAACAGCTTTTTGGAACGTTTACCTGGATGTACATGCATAGCAGTGAAAGCCTACTGGTGTGACCGTCAGACTGCTAAGTCATAGGTCTCGAGCATGAACCCAAGGCACGCACCTCTGACTTTTCGAATTCATGTGCGAATTGTATAATTATCACTTGCTTAAAAACGGTGAAGGAAAACATCGTGAGGAAAACCGAAATGCCTGAGAGATATTTCTCGCCGGCATGTGAAGCCAAGTCAGAGGCCCTTGGGCGGCATAAACTCTGACACCAGGTTAGTCACTCACCACACGAAAAGAAGAAGACCTGGGTATGATGTTACTGGCTACCCTGCTCTTCGGAAGACCGCAAGATTGCAGGATAACCATACAACTTATCAGCCCAAATACCCTAGCCTAAGCTAGTCCTCTCTCGTTTCTGATGATAGAAACTGTCTGGGGATTTGATGCCCAGCGCTAGTCCCAGGCCAGTCCCAGCTGGTGCCAGTACAGGGCCATTTTAGCGCTGCGATTAAAGAAAATATGCCTACGAAAGTATAACGCAAACCGTAGTATGCTTATGAAGAGATCATTACCAATAGATAACTTCAAGTTAAATAAAAAATGCCCGCTGAATGTAACTAACTCCATTTATGCAGTAGCAGCAGTTATAAAAAATAAACATAAAGACATAGATGCAAACAGAAAGTAGATAATAAAAGCAAAACAATTCTGGTTGGATCGTGAGCATCCTATAAAATGTGCGAAACCACATAAGGAGTGTTCAGATAACAACACGTTTAGTTGGAAAGGGAGGCACGATATCAAAATGTGAAAGGACATGCTCAGATAGTTGGGACACGATGAATAAATAAAGTGGAATATTCAAAACGTGTGAGGAAAAAGAGGCGAAGAGAATCGTCGAAGTATACGAGTACATAAATTAGTCTGATCCAATTATGGTATGCTCTCGGTTTTAAAAACGGAAAAATTTGTTCTCTATAAAAACATTTAAACAAAAATAAAACCGACTTCAAAAAAACGAAAAAAAGAATAAAATAATTACCATGTTATAAAATTAACAGTTTCAGAAGTCGGTGCTAATCCCCGCTGACCCAATTATTGAAGGCACAGAGTTCTCAAATTCAAATCGGTTTATAAATGACGGTCTTGTGAGGTAACAAACATTTTAAAAAAATACAGCCGAATTGATATCCTCCCCTTCTTTTTGGAAGTCGGTTAAAAATAAATATATCTAAAGACTTCGCTTATACGTTGCCGTCATCATAATGTTTTAAAATTATGAGTCTGTAAATATCTATAATAACTTTGGCTTCTCTAAGGATCTCATCTTTATCCCCTAATTAATAACTGTATTACAGGTGTTGGTGCCCATCCTACTGTTTTTATGTTGTAGGATGGCAAACAAGCCGACACGTCCCACCTAATGGAAAACGGTTACCACCTCCTATACGCAACACCAAGAGAATTACTGATGCATTGACAACCTTAGAGACAAAGTTGGAAAATTTCACGTGTCTGTTATTTCACGGCACCCATACCCTTCAAACTGGAACACAGTAATGCACCTTGGCGGCAGAAATAGGTTTGGTGGTAGTACTACCACGAACGACATGTTTTCAAGCTCTGCTACTGTCCCTATATATGGGACTAGCGGCCCGTCCCAGCTTCGCAAGGGTGGACTTATTTTTCCGTTTTTGCAACATTTTTCATTTATGTTCCGCTCCTATTGGTTGTAGCGTGATGTTATACAGCCTATAACCTTCTTCGATAAATGGACTATACAACACAAAAATAATTTTTCAATTCCAACCAGTAGTTCCTGAGATTAGCGCGTTCAAACAAACAAACTCTTCAGCTTTATAATATTAGTATAGATTTCCTTTTATGTCACACAGGACAGAGGTGACGTTAGAAGTAGGATACTGCACTAATCTCACGTCCCTGATAAATAATCTAAACATCAATATACATCCATTAATAATATTTTTCCATACCTACTGAACCATTTGATTCTCGTGTTTTAGTCATATCAATTTTATTTTCACATTCTAGCTGACCGGAACTGCAGATGGTCAGCGCATCACATCCGGTGACATCGAAGCACGATTGACAACCTTCATTGATGGGTTAAGGCTAGGATGTATGAGGTGAGCGAAGCGGAAAGCAATTAATCTGACAACTGATATTTTATACTTTGGGTTGAGATTCAATTAGTATTAAATAACAGTTATTATTGAAATTACGAATTTGACGCTCAAAACAAAATTCTCATTAGAATATTAATGAAATCTCGAAATCTAATTACTTTTGGTCTAAATACTAAAGACCTCTCGCCACCTGCAGGATTGCTCTGAAAAAGACGATATCAAGGCATCTTTTACCGAGCCGCCGATGTTGCGGTGCATGCTTATGCGAATCCCGCGACCCCGGCCGGCGGTCAGGAGGAGAAACACCGTGGGTTATTGACGGTAAGAGTCCGGCAGACCCCCTCGCCTTCCCCGGGCGAGGGACATCCATTTTCCCACGATAAAAAAAGGCTCTCGAACCATAGAAACCACGGCAAAAACATTCATGTCCTCGTTTTGTATTATAAATTTTGGCTATATAGACCTCTCCTCTCTCATACTCATACACGCATACAAATCTTACTCAAGTTAATTACAATTCTCAGTTTTGTCAAATCGCTACCGCCTATCCCAAGACCGAACCCTAACATCCTTTTAACAAGCGACTAAGCATTACAGGATTAAAACAACACAGCGCAACACTAATTACGGGTCCTAGGTGTCCTGCAACCGACCAATATGGTCAGGAACACCTGTCCGAGACGTCCTTATGTACCTGTTATCACTATACTGGTTCTATATTTAAAACTCTATTAAGTTATCGAGTAAAACAGCCGTTTTACTAGCGTATTGCAGTAGCTGGCTGTAAATTAAAATTATGAAATTATTTTTAATAAAATTGTGTTCTTAATTTAAAAGGTTGCACTTAAATGTACTGTTCGACCAAGTCTTCTGTGAAATGGGAAACTGACGAAACTTGTGACATTGACAGTTTAATTCAGTTGCCAGGATGTCAAATATCTTTTCCATGTATATATTAAATAATTATTAGGGAATTTGTGCCTTTAAAATAATGGTCGAAAATGATAATTATTTCAATAATCGGGAAAAAATTTGGCCCCAAAATGTGTAGTCGGCTTTATCAATGCCTGTCTTGTCAATACGTCCCGTATCTGGCAACAAACGATGATTTTGTTAAGACTTGCGAGTGCAGTGTACGGAAAGAGCTATCAGAGTTACCAAGTCATCTGTAAAGTGGCAGATTTGTTTATTTATTTTTTGAAAACGTTGCCCCACACTTGGATTTCTCCTGTATCGTGGGTGCGCTTACAGACACAAATCTCACATGCACAAACGCCCAGACCCGGAACAACTATTACGCCATACAAATAACTGTCCCGTGCGGGAATCGAACCCGTGACCAGTAGCGCAGAAGCCAATTGCTCAGCCACTGCACCAAACGTGCCGTCAAAAAATTTGAATATATGTTTGTCATATCAGATTAGATATCCCTCACAATGGATAATTATTCATAGAATGGCAGCACAGGAGTGAACAGAACGAGGCTCTTCAATTCACAGATAACTTGGTCCTAATGTAGTGTGTTAGGTGTGTCTCAAATTCTATTGTTGCTTTTGCCTTGTATAGTAAGTGAAAAGAGTAGAGACGAACTGATCCCACGTATGCAACGTATGCGATGCATTATAACATCTGAGCAACTGACAATACAAACTTTTTCTATGAAAGTACATGATTTAAAAACACACTTGTTACACATTGCGTTGCGTATGACAAGTGTGTTTCTAAATCATTTTCACGATGAGCAATGATATACTTGTGGTGTGACCGATGGACTGCCAATTTATAGGTCTCAAGTTCGAACCCAAGGCACGCACCTCTGACTTTTCAAATTCATGTGCGTATTGTATAATTATCACTTGCTTAAAAACGGTGAAGGAGAACATCGTGAGGAAACCGGCATACCTGAGAGATATTTCGCGACGGCATGTGAAGCCAAGTCAGAGGCCCAAGAGCGGCATAAACTCTGACACCAGGTTAGTCAATAACCACACGAAAAAGAAAGAACTTTCATTGTAAATGTTTACAATGTCAGTTGTCCAGATGTCATAATGCATCGCAAACGTTGCATACGTGGGATCAGTATGTCTCTGCCTTTATGATCGTGAATGTTCTTCGTAACTTTTTCCCAACTATATTGGGGTCAGCTTCCAGTCTAACCAGATGCGGCTGGATACCAGTATTTTACACGGAGCGACTGCCATCAGACCTCCGCAACCCAGTAACTGGGTAATGCCGATATCCTACGGTTAAACCGTTTGCCAAACTTTCAGACTTTGACTAGCCGTAACGACTGTCATAGGTATTTGTATGACACCCGGGACCGACTGCTTAATGTTGTCACAGAGGCACGGAGGGATCTCCATGTGTAACGAACGGCCACCCATTCACGGACTGACCGCGGCAAGCGCAGCTTAACCTCGGAAATTTTATGATCCGCGTGGTTGGTAACTAGCCACGAGCCCCTCCTCCCTCTTTTATGATCGTGCATAGCGTTGTATAATAATATAGCGGCCCGTCCCGGCTTTGCACGGGTGGACATTTTTCCCGTTTTTGTATCATTTATCATGCTCCGCTCCTATTGGTTGTAGCGTGATGTTATATAGCCTATAACCTTCCTCGATAAATGGACTATCCAACACAAAAATATTTTTTCAACTCCAACCAGTAGTTCCTGAGATTAGCGCGTTTAAACAAACAAACAAACTCTTCAGCTTTATAATATTAGTATAGATTATAATATTTATTTATTTATTATTTATCTATGCTAACACGGCTTCAATAAGCCAATTACATTAACATAAGACTAGAACAGGAAATCAACACACTAAATAACAAAATAATTAAAATATAACAAATATATATATATAATAAAACAATTGAAACAATGTCAAATCGCCTTGCTTTCGCAGAAGCTCAGACATATGCACATTACAGTTTTAAAATCGTCCGCAAATAGATCACATTTCGGGTTGGCTTCCACAAGGCTATTGAGCGCAGACAGAACGCGAGGAACAGGGGATGACGCGCGAGCCACTGTGCGGCACGTAGGCACGGCTAGTAGACGATGCTTCCGGCCGGGGAGATAGTTACTCGGAGCGTAAAGGCAAATCAGCTCATTGAGGAGATCAGGAGCATCTGTTGTTCCCCTACATACTTTAGGCATGATGTTCAGCTGGTCATATGCTCTTCTGGTTTCTAACATATTATATCCTAGACATCCCAAAATAAATTTTGTTGGATATAAATATGGATAATATCCTAAAGTCGACTTATAGAGAAATCTTAAGAACGCTTTTTGGACCTTTTCAAGTACAAGTGTATAAGTAGCCTCACTTGGATTCCAGACGCAGGAGCTCGCCTCCAATTTACTTCTGACTAGCGTGCTGAATAAAAGTCGTATGACATGCTCGTTTCGAAAATCTCGTGAGTTTCTGAGAACAAATCCAAGCCTCTTAAAGGACTCTTTGGCAACGGTGGCGATGTGATCATGGAATGTCATCTTCTGGTCGAATACAACACCCAAGTCTTTCATAGTGTTAGATCTTGTTATGATAGAGTCATTAATTTTATATTCGAAGCTAATTGGATGCCGCATTCGACCAAAACTCATGACAAAGCACTTAGAGGAGTTAGTATAGTAAAATGATTCCATAATTTTAATATAAACTTATTAATCTTAGGTTATTTAATTGTTATTTTAACAATATATCAATGAGGAACGGCAATAATTATAGTTGCTGATGTAAAGTAGGCTCGAGTGTCAATGTCTATACCAACAGTAAATATATGGTGGGCTCAAACAATAAATCCTAATAAACCAATTGCTAATATAGCATAAATTATTCCTAAACAACCAAATGTTTCCTTTTTTCCTCTTTCTTGTGAAATAATATGGGAAATTATTCCAAATCAACTCCATTTTATTAGTAACTCCCCAATCATAAACAGCATCTATGTCTCTCTGAATAGCCTCACAATCTGATACACTGTTGACACAAGCATAGAGTTTTAAGTCATCCGCATATAGAAGACATTTGGTATGCATGGGAATATCTGGCAGATCATTAACCATCAGGAGAAATAATAAAGGCCCGAGGACTGAGCCCTGACTCACACCAGAACGAGTATGGTAGGCACTTGATTCATAAATTCCTAGCCTCACAAACTGCTGGCGATCACGGAGGTAATCAGCCAGCAGTCGTAAAAGGCCAGGGCAAAATCCTATGGCGCTAAGCTTTGTGAGTAAAATGTCATTATTGACCCGGTCAAAAGCCTTATGAAAATCAAAGTATAGCACGTCTACCTGCCGCCGCTCATCAAGTTGTGCTGAAATATATTCAGTTAAGATCAGCAAGTTGGTTTCAACGGATCTCCTGCGTCTAAAACCATGTTGAGCGTTACTTAGGTGTTTTTCTACCTGAGCATATATTAATTTATGAAGAACATTCTCAAATATTTTTGCTGGTGAGGATAATATTGCGATTGGCCGGTATTGTTCTACAGCTACTTTATTGGAAGTTTTAGGTATGGGCGTTACGCGTGAGATTTTCCATTGAAGGGGATATAAACCAGTTTTTAAACATAAATTAAATATGTGGCATAAAGGAGATGCGAATGATTTTTTCAGGTGTATGAAAACCATGGGTGTTATACTGTCGGGGCCTACAGAACTACTAGTTTTTAATTTATTTATTCCGCATAAAACATCTTTGTAAGTAAAGTGGAAAATGTTGATATAATTGCTATTGAGACTAACGTCACGACTGTTGGCGTTTGCAGCATTTAACTGTGGTGTATCTGTCAGAAACATACTTGCAAAAAACTTGGCAAAAGCCTCAGCCGCAGCAGCTCCTCTATAACTGTCACCCTGGTAGTTAACACGCGGTTCAAACCCATCCTTAGATCGTAAACTGCAAATGTGTCGCCAGAATTCACGTGGATTGATTCTGATATTATTTTCAACACGCCTAATATGTTTGGTAAGCTTTAGCAACACGATGTTTCAAAGAACTTCTAAGATTTGAGAAAGCCTTGTAGTCATTATGGCACTTAGAGCGTTTCCAGGCTGCATGCAGGGTGAGTTTATGTTTGGTGTCAATAGTTATATCGGGAGTGAACCATACAGGGTACCGTTTGGTGACAGTTTTTGAGCGATGTTTTTTTGGCATACAATTATCAAAAATAGTGTAAATTATTTTATAAAAGGCATTGACAGCATCTAAAACGTTATTGGCTTGTAATACAGGGTTCCAAGAGATCTCTGACAATAACAAATAAAGCTGTTCATAATTGCATTTGTTAAAATTCCAATCTCTCGCGGGATTTATGTAACTTGGATCCATTACATTTGAACAATGAGCTGACTCAACTCTTACCTCTATCTCCAGCGGAGGATGGTATGCATCAGGATGAACAATGCTATCCGTACCAGAGACAAATACCTCATGAAAGCCATCCCGAACCAGTACAACATCCAACATTCCGCCGTAAAGATTCAAAATAACATTCTTATCTACTAATGAACAGAGCGATATAAAGTAGGAATAATAATTCGTGATATTAGTTGACGCGCTTTTCAAATTAAGATCGCAGATAATAATGACGAAACCTTTAAAATGATGTATGAAATTTTCAGTTTTGCAAAACCAACGCATATACTCCTCGTCACAAGCGCTTGGTTTCATATACACAACACACACAAGAAATGCACGACCATGCCAACCGAAGGACGCCCAGAGGTCTTCGCCGTTGTCGGTTTCGTACTCGCGTCTCCTGCGTAACACAAGAGGAGATCGTGCTGCAAGTAGGACGCCTCCACATGGCGTATTCCTGTCACGACGCAGAACATTCCAGTCGCCACATTCGAGTTCTGAATCCGTAACAGAAGAATCAAGGAATGTTTCGGTAACAGCAACCAGGTTGTGTTCTAACAAAGATAGGTTGTTGCGCCACGTAGAAAGTTTCGTTTTCAAGCCGCGAACATTCTGGTAGAAAGCATAGATGTTATTAAGCTTAACATTTTTACTACTGTTATTGTGTATTTGTCGATTTACGAAAGGGCTGATGGGTTGACAAGATTGCCAGATCGTTAACCTTGGTGAAGCCTGTTTTCCTATAGTTATATATTCTCTTCTCGCGTTGTCCTCATTTGCATCACAATTTGTGATATTCTCCCACCAATAACGACAACATTTGACAACGGAAGCTGAAGCTTATTAGTTCATCATTAGCTATGACGTAAAAGACAGTGACATGACCTAGCTGTCACAGGCAGAGACTACCTGTATTTTTATACCATGGGTGCATAACATTATGCTAGTTGTTCTTCTACGGCCGAAACCAATAACCAAAATGTCTGGGTTGATGTCGGATTTAACAGAAATTCAATAGAAGTGCCTCATTGGTCTTATGGTGGCAAGCGCGACTGCTGATCGCGAAGTCGCAGGTCGGGCCAAGAGTGATTGAGTTTTTTCGTGTGAAATTTCTCAGTAGCAACCCGGCGTTTGGATTTGTGCCTCTTACATGGGTAAGTCCCATGTCCCAATCTATTGCTAACAATATATTAGGCATAATTATGATGCTATAAATAGTGGCTAGGCATTGCCGGTTGCATATTGCCGTAAAATATTGATCGTGCACCAGTGCCTTAAGTCAGCAATATGGGCAACAGAATGATCCAACTTGTATTCTATCTCATGACTTCGAAGTTTTAATAATATAGTAAATGTACTGTAAGTTAATTGCCTTGTTGGTCTAGTGGTGGCAAGCGCGACTGCTAATCGTGATGTCCTGGGTTCGATCCCCAGGTCGGGCAGTGTTATTGGGTTTTTCCGTGTGGAACTCCTCAGTAACAGCTCAGAGTTTGGATTTGTGCCCGGTTGATGGCAATAGGCTCCCCCGTATTACATGGGACTTAAACATAACGGCGAAATAAGGGTATTATTACACACCTCTGCCCAACCCTTCGGAGAATACAGGCGTGATGTTATGTTCTGTTATACAGTAAAAGTAATGTCAAAAAATTACATCAATCCAGAGATTATGGATTAAGATCGGCCGTTACTAGTAGGTAACAAAGTATGGTATAGCTTTTAGCAGTACGTACTTATTTAATTTCTTAAGCATGACCAATTGCAAATAAAGATCCCAAGATGCGGCCATAACTACCACGCTTACGTTACATATTACTTAACCAGGTGGGTGCTGCTACCCAACACACCTGTTACCTTATGCGTCGTTCACACCGGCCACATTTGTCGTGGCGCACGGTATCGCAACAGTGTTTCGGCATGTATCGCAGTTTGCCATGCTACAATAATTGTCGCGTCATGTTGCTCATCATGTATCGTAATATGTGCACGAGTAAAATGTTGTGACATGTTTCGTTACATGTCACTGATACAAGAAGCGGCACTTGGTAATGTGTGTTGGCACAAGTCGTAGAAACTACGTCCGCGTCATGTTACGCAACATGTACCGCAACTTGTGCCCGAGTTATAAAGTGAAGCACATGTTTCGCTACATGTTTATGATACAAGTCGCGGCTCACGATAAGGTGGTTTTGCACATGTCGCAGAGATAGCTAAAAACAAGTGCCATGTCATGTTGCGCAACATGTATCACAACTTGTGTCTGAGTAAAATGTTGCGGGACATGTATCGTGTCATGTCTCTGACACATGTTGCGGCACATGCCTCGTGACATGTGCATGGTCTAGAAGAGGCATTAATAGCCACATACAGTATTCACAATGAAATTATGAGGTAGGTATCTTTACTATACAAATTAGATTAACTTACTTTGATTTCAGTTTATGACTGTCTGTGTAAATGGTGTATTAAAAATAAATATTTTTTCAAATTAAAGAAGAAAACGGTTTACGGTTTTAAACGGTTTTATCTTCCAGTACCCCTGCAGCATCAGGATTTGTAGATTGAAGGTTAAAATTATTATAATGTTGTATTGTCATGGAAATTGAATTTGTGTGCGATGTTTCAGGAGAAGTTTTAATTAATCAGAAGTAGTTGAAAATTGTGTCGCAAGATTTTAATCAAAAGAAATGTATGAAGTGAAGCTAGTTAAAACCGTTTCAAATTAGCCCATTCTTGGCCTAAGGGATAAGCTAGTTGTATTACTAATAATACAAAATTTACAAAGGCACCACATGGCAAAAAGGGTCAACGAAAACATCCCCAGGCATTTTAATTCACACTAATATATTCGTAGTTGACTTTTTTTCATTAAACACCGCACACGAAGTTTCAACACATATCAATGAAAAAAATAAAATGTAACAAAATAAATTCCTTCTTTCATCGAAGAACAACAAAATACGAATAAAAATCTCTACAGCATTCATATCGGTTTTAATGATAGTTGGGCAAACGTAAACCGTAGATAGGTATCGGACAACCCGTTTCCCTGAGAGTAGTGTTGGGTAGACGAACCACTAGACCACACGCGACTACAATAACGTGTACAATGATGTTCTTTATTATTCATTTTTGTGGTCGAGATCGAAAGATCGAAAGAAAAAACAAAAAATTTACATCATAACATAACATCACGCCTTGTTTTCCCCGAAGGGTTCGGCAGAGGTGTTTTTAGTACACCCTCGTTCCGCCAGTTATGTTTCTGTCCCATATAAAAGGGGGCGAGACTATTGCCACAAATCCAGACACCGGGCTGCTACTGAGAAATTCCTAATGGAAATACCCAATAGCACTTTGTCTGACCTAGGGATCGAACCCAGGACCCCATGCTCAGCAGTCGACATGTTAAAAATAACACTATAACAAACTAAAGTTATGTTAAATCTACCACCACCTTCTTCTTTTAACTGTCATAAAAAACCCTACAAAAAAAGTCGACCGACCACAGATGACCACGCTAAAAATCCACTCTCCCGACAATATACGCCGACACTAACAGAGTACAGTTTGACATTTACTCGAAGGGTCCAACTTTTTTATTTACAAGCGGAGAAATGATCCCGGGCTATTTCCTCCGGCTGAGAAATGCGGCCTTGGTAGGACACCGAACCTGCACTCAGTGCGAACGACTTTTTCAACACGAAAATAAAACAGAACATTGTGGGGAACGGTCAATTAAAATTTGCCCACGTTATGAACGGACGTGCGTTCTTGTAATTATGCTGTAGTTCTTTTCTTTTTGAGAAAATAATGTATTATTTGTTGTCGATTACACTATAAACATTCATTCAGGAATGTAATTAAAAATGCTATTTTATTACAACCCTTTCAACTGTTTGACAGGATGTAGTGTAATTTAATCATCATACACCTATATTCTAAGACGTTCCTCCAAAACTTACTCGACTCGACTCCACCTCGACTTGACATAAATGTCCTCGACTCGAGATTTTTTCTCAGTCGAGGTAAGGAATCATCTGTCAAACTCAAGGTACCTCGGAACCTACCTTAAGGAAAGAAGTGTCAAAGTTCGTATGTAACAAAAATGAATTTTGAAGATTTTATCGAATATGCTTACGATAATCCTTACAAGTATTTATCGCGGCGTTATTTGCGCGATGCAGTTAATTCAAATTATGACGTAATGACCCCGTCGAGGAACCTCAAAGTTCACTCGAAATTGCGACTAAGAATACAATTTTGAAGGTGGTTTCGAGGCCGTTCTGAGTCGAGTATGAGTCGAGTAAGTTTTGGAGGAACGTCTTAGAATATGGGTGATAGTCTCCATTGTAGACGATCTAATTATTGTAAAATTAAGGACTATATGAGCATTGAACATAGGCCTCCATCCTACATATAGATTGGGTCATAATCAACACCTTTCACAAACGGATTGATAAAAGTTATTATTAGACCAGAAAAACAAATTTTCTGCCCAATCTCTCCATTTTTCCATAAGTCCATTATATTCCAAAACGAAAATTGCCAACCTTGACAGACATAGGCATCGTCCTAATTGACAAACAATCGTAAGAACAAGCCGATGCCACCGTACTAATGGTCAATAAAAATTTTAATATTCGCAATATTTTTTTCACGTTCAAACTTTTACCATATCTTTTGAGGATCAATATGTTTATTTTTTGTCTTGCAAACACCTTTGTATCTCATACAGTTGATTCATTTCATAGGACAAGTAAATCACATGATCGTGGTCGTACTGTTATTGGCCATTTAGGACGTCGCTATATTCATTCATCTATAGCATAAAAACTATAATAAAATATTCGACTGCCTTGTTAATCTAGTGGACGCAAGCGCGACTGCTGAGCATGGGGTCCTGGGTTCGATCCTCAGGTCGGGCAAGGTGTTATTAGGCTTTCAATGTGTGGAATTCCTCAGTAGCAGCCCGGAGTTTGTACCCAATTGATGGCAATAGGTGCGCCCCCTAATTACATGAGACTTAAACATAACGGCGAAATGAGGGTGTTTCTATACACCTTTGCCCAATCCTTAGGGGAATACAGGCATGATGATATGTTAAAATATTTGACGAACAATAATAATTATGACTTTCGCCAGCCTACCTACTTACATCTGAATGACTTTGCTATGCATTAATCTATACCAATATTATAAAGCTGAAGAGTTTGTTTGTTTGAAAGCGCTAATCTCAGGAACTACTGGTTGGAATTGAAAAAATATTTTTGTGTTGGATAGTCCATTTATCGAGGAAGGTTATAGGCTATATAACATCATGCTACAACCAATAGGGGCGGAGCATACATTAAAAATGTTGCAAAAACGGGAAAAATTTCCACCCGTGCGAAGCCGGGACGGGCCGCTAGTGAACTCATAAAGTTACAACTAAGGGCTGATTAATTAAGATCAAAGATATTTTACCTCAATCGAATTTGAAAAACATGATTACACTTAGGTACCTGTTCTGTACTATTCTTGAAGATTCCAGGAACTCGGTAGTTCGAATAACTTTGAAGTTAATAAAGCTAGGTAGCTTAATCATTCCAACTAATTGGAACTAACTAATAATTACAATTAGCAATATTTACCGGCAATTATTTATAAATATAGGTATTTACTTAGTATAAAAACTATAAAAAATATAGCTGGTAGTTTTGTTAAACTCTTCAGAAGTTTTATTACTGATTAATAATTCATAAAAATGTAATTTTTCATAATTATTAATTAATCAGCTTGCGTATAATTAACATAAAGTTAGATACGGTAATTGCTGTCTTGATCGGTGACAGATATGAGAATGACATTAAATAGTATAATATTGGGCCCACCCGCCCGTAATCGTTCGCATGTCAGGTTTAAATAGATCTTAAGTGAAATTTTGACAATTCTTGAAAGGCAGAACATAATTATCTCAAGTACTTAATGTTTGATGATACGTGTAAAGGGTACACGTATCTTGTATCTAGATACCTATCAATAAAAAGAGTTATGTTGACAACCGATCTCAAAGTCTCTGCATTGATGTAGGTTTTTGATAGTAAATAATTGAAATTGAATTAAGAAGAAAATATTTTAACAAAGATAAAACCGATTTCAAAAAACGAAAAAAATAATAAAATAATTACCATATTATAAAATTAACAGTTTCAGAAGTCGGTGCTAATCCACGCTGAACCAAATTGAAGGCACCGACTTCTGAGACTGTTATTTTTTTAATAAAATTATGGTAATTATTTTATTCTATTTTTCCTTTTTTTGAAGCCGGTTTTTTTACGTTTTTTATTTTTTTCATTTTAGTGGCCTTAATTACAACATGATTGGATCTACTAAAGACGCTGCTCGTAACCTAATTACATCATCACAATATGCGTACTGTTCGTCATTGAGGAGTTCCATTGTCTATCTCCGAAGTTCTTCATCAGATCTTCACCAAATTTAAATGGAACCATCTCGAAAGAATACTATTTCATACAAAAAAAGAGTTTTCCAAATTGGTTTATAAATGACGGTGATCTGAGGTAACAAACATTTTAAAAAAATACAGACGAATTGATAACCTCCTCCTTTTTTTGGAACTCGGTTAAAAAACAGTTGTAATGGCAGCCTTCGAAATATTTTTAACATAGTATCTGTGACCACCTAAGAATACTTAGGTACTTAGCATGTAAAATATGTATAAAAGGAGAAATTTATGCGACTGACTGACTGATCTACGCATAACTTAAACCGCTGGGATTAGAAACTTGAAACTTTGACAAAAGGTACCTTTTTATTACGTGGGCATCCACTAAGGGATGATTTTTAAAATTCCACCTCTAAGGGGGTGAAAAAAAAAGCTAGTATTTCATAAATTCTATCTGCATTTAGGTGGAGGAAATCCCTGTAATATCGCTATATGTATACATTTTGGTACTGACTGTATTAAAACATAAACAATAAAAACAAAATCGGTTCACAATTGGCGAAAATATCGATGAACATACACAAAAAAAAAAAAGGATATGGGGAGGTTGACTCAGCAGTCGTGCCGATAGTCGTTACGGCCAATAGCTTCATAGCCAATAGCTTCGACCTACATCTGATGAGGCTATCGTTGGGGCTAATACAGAAAGCGGTACTTCTGGACAAGGCGCGTATTGTTAAAAAGTTCCTCTCTCTGAGGCCCTGACCACCGGTAGCTTGGACCCTGTTCCCGATACTGGTGGGCTACTATTTTTATATTTGTACTTAAATGTATGTTTTTTTAATAAAAATATTTAAAAATGTAGTCATGTCTGCCTTGACTGCTTTGTTGGTCTAGTGGTCGCAAGCGCAACTTCTGAGCATGGGGTCCTGGGTTCAATCCCCAGGTCGGGCAAAGTGTTATGGGGTTTTTCCATTAAGAATTTCTCAATACCAGTCCGGAGTCTGGATTTGTGCCCGGCTCACCCTCTATTACATGGGACTTAAACATAATTAGCGAAAACAGGGTGTACTAAAACATCTCTGCCGAACCTTTCGGGTAATACAAGGGATGATGTAATATTATGACATGTGTAATCATGTATATATAGGTATTTGAATGAATAAAGGAAAAAAAAGAAAACTGCGTGTTCTCTCAAATAATAATAATAATATAATAATTAATTTATTCCTTCAAGTAACAATGACTCATCAATACACAGAAACCAGATTAGAAAATTATACACTAACACACAGAATACACTAAACATTACAATAGGTACAACACAAGACAGTAACCACACAAAACACATTTATGCCGTCGTCGTCAGTTGACGACTGTAGGTGACGTGCAAGTCACTGCAGCGTCTAATGAAAGGACAGTCAAACCTGTCGGCTATCATCACTAGTACACTGTTGGAGCTGCCGCGAACTCTGCGTACCAAGGACGCGCTCCGCTTACGCATCGTTGCATAAAAGCAGTCGACGCTAGCAACAGCGAACACACCCGAGGCACTACAATGTCGCGGCAGTCCCATCAGCGCTCTGAATGCGTTGTTATATTGGATGCGGAGGGCTTCGTATGCTTTTTGAGTGTGATTCACCCACAGGCTGCACGCGTACAGAGAGGTACAATAAGCCCTGAAAAGCGTCTGCTTGACCGACCCTGAACAACGCGCAAACCTGCGAGCTATCATGTTACCTCTTACAGCCAAAGCCCTCCACTCCCTCTCGATATCAGCATCATCTCTGAGACCGGCTGTTACTACATGCCCTAAGTATTTGAAAAGGTCCACTCTGACCAAAGGAACCCCGTACAGTTAATATGGCAACGAAAACGCCATACATAGCCATGACACCTAGCTGTTGTTTTATTAACGCCCACTCAAGAATACCAGTTAAGTCAAATATTTTAGATGGAATTTATTTATTCACTTTATTTATTTATTTATTCATCAAAAAATTTACATTTGTGTCGAACAGTGGTTTTAAGTAAACGAATAAACGAGAATTATAATGTAACACAAAAATTAAATAAGCATCGTAAAGGTAGGAAAAAAACAAACACTACATTCCACATTGGTTCCAACATTATTAGTCTTAATATCTTTATATATGTAATTCAACTGTACGTGTGTATGTCACTGAACTCCTCCTAAACGGCTGGACCGATTTGAATGTTTTTTTTTGTATGCGTTAGGGTTGCGCCCTGGATGGTTTAAATTCACAATTGGACCCAGTAGGTGGCGCTGCTGTCGGTATGTCACCAAATTTCTAGGGCAGGACGACGTCTGCCAGGTCCGCTAGTTAATTATAATAATTTAACTCAATATTAGTTCAAAATCAATATAAATTCAATTCAAAGAAATGTATGTCAATAAAATTCATTAAGATGTAATTTCATGTATTAATCTGTGTTGCTAAGTTTTTTCCACTCAAAACAACTGCTGTATTTTTGTTAATCAATTTTTTGTAAACAAACAATAATTTTGTGTTATGTGTTCGTTTTGGGCGAATCAGGTTTTGGTAGCGATTATATAGAGTCGATAACACTTACCTGAGGTGACTTTTATGTTTATCTTGTAATATAATAATTAAACAACAACTTTATGCGTAGTGTTCAAAGCTATTATTACTCGATTGTCTGGCGCAGGAGTTTTAAGCGTGGAATATACGTATGCTGCGACTACGCAGCATGCTTTTATGCTACTAAGCACAAAAGCATGCTACTTAGTAGAAAACAATCAGCAAGTATAAATGAATTAAGTATGCTTAAAATACACTCGAAAGGCATGCTATAAACGAACATTCTACCTAGTCTTTTTTTTCGTGTGGTTAGTGACTAACCTGATGTCAGAGTTTATGCCGCCCATGGGCCTCTGATTTGATTTCACATGCCTTCGAGAAATAAGTGTTAGGCATGCCGGTTTCCTCACGATGTCTTCTTTCATCGTTTTTAAGCAAGTGATAATTATACAATATTATATTCTACCTAGTAGCAAACAAGCACGTTTTTCCCGATCAGGCATGAAACTTTTTGAATGCAGTTTTTCTAACTTGTAAAAATAACACAACATAATATCACGCCTTATATTCCGCGAAGGGTTCGCAGAGGTGTTTTTAGTACACCCTCGTTTCGCCAGTTATGTTGAAGTCCCATGTAATAGGGGGCGAGCCTATTTCCATTAACCGGGCACAAGTCCACACTCTGGGCTGCTACTGAGAAATTTCTAATGGAAAAACCCAGTTAGACTACCCGACGTCGGAATCTAACCTAGGACCCCATGCTCAGCAGTCGCGTTTGCGGCCACTAGAAAAACAAGTCAGTTAAAATAAATATACCTAAATACCTATATATATTTGTAAAAATAAAATGAGTAAAATTTGCTATTTTTTATATTTAAAGTACTTTCCTTCCATGACCACGTGTTTTTGTACACCCGGTATAGTGTTTACAAGTGGTACCCAAGCGGAGGCTACTGCACATTCTACAGATGTGTTCCTCTATAACGACGCCCATGGGAACGTGATAAGATCCATCTGCAGCCAGGAATACACAGCACCTGAAAGCAATTAACACAAGTTTAGTCATTATTCCCATATAATTTTAATGACTGATTATGACATAATTATCTCTATAATTATGTATGCTGATGCAAAATAAGAAATAGCATGCGAGTCTGAATTAATTCTAATTCTGAATTATCTTTAATTATGTTTCATAATTACGTATGATAATCTTAAATGATCTCGTCTATTAAGTAACATAATGTAATGTTGATAATACAATGTAATTAATAACTTTGTAATGATTAAGAAAAACTTGATTACATAGGCTAGTACCTATGTAATCAAGTTTGGCTATAACTTGAGTAATATCAAAGTTATATTTTAATCATTTAATTTAATCCTTACGAATGGACGACGCTATGTAAGAATGCAAAAAGGCTGGTTTATACGGGGTCAGTAACAATCAGTACAGTAACTCCGTTCAGCGCTGACTTGCTACTGGACTCATCTAGACACTAGTATCAACCCAGCCCAGTGCTGATTTCGCACCCTCATGTCAGTCCAATTGACTAACCTACCCGTCTATTTTTAGGCCCACTGTTTCAATAATCCACAGCAAACTGGCTTACTGCCGATCCCGTCTTCATGTACCCAGTGAATGGATCCGAAATTCCGAGTCACTGGGTCCAGTCAATGCCACCGTATAAACCAGGCATAAAGCTAAAAATAAATTAACATCTACAGTACGCGCGCAAACTGAATGCATGCGGGGTCTGAGGTAAAGCTCCCCCGCGATCCGCACGCCTCGCCTCACACGCCCACAAATGTAGCGCTGTTCTTGTCATCACACAGCACTAGCGCATACCACAAACATTCCTCAGCTCTGGATTCAGTTCGCGCGCGTACTGTAAGTGAGCCACTGACATCTCTTTTACATGTAATTTTTCATGCAAGACGACCTTGTTGGTCTAGTAGTCGCAAACGCGACTGCTGAGCATGAGCAGCTGGGGTCCAGGGTTCGATCCTCAGGTCAGGCAAAGTGTTATTGTGTTTTTCCATTAGGAATTTCTCAGTAGCAGCCCGGAGTCTGAATTTGTGCTCGGTTAATGGCAATAGGCTCTTCCCCTATTATATGGAACTTAAATATAACTGGCGAAACGAGGGTGTACTAAAAACACCTTGGCCGAACCCTTCGGGGAATATAAGGCGTGATGTTACGTTTTCACGCAAACTATTTATTTCTATGTGGCAGCATCTATCAAGCCACATGTCAACTACGCAGCACGACGAATCTCTAGCAGACTACAATGACAGCTGTCAGACGAACTGTCACAAATCCTGCATCGTGGTGTCAAGATCTGACACGGAGCTAGTATACATACAACTTCCCAACATCAACCGTTGGGCAGTGGTCCGCCAGGCATAAGATCCACCTGCTAGGAGGATCCTCCCTTTTCATAGGAGGAACACAACCTCGTACAATCTTCCACTATCATTATAGGTTCACACCCCATGCGATAGTGATTAAATGATTATCATTTACTAGATAATAAATCGAGAGCCACCCTTACGAATTCCGGCAATGTACTGTTAAAAATGTCAAGCCTTTGTGAGGCGCTGTTTATTGACGCCATACTTTTGCAACCGGTGCCAATTTGCCTACGTTAGTGTGAGCCACCTGGACGTCGAAAACCCGTGCCCTTGGCGCCTGCCACAGCCTGGTGTTTAGAACGAGCCGCCTTAACGAGTCTAATATATCCGGATTATTTAATCTACCACGAAACACTTCAAATATATATATTGCTAACGCTAAGTTACGCCTAACTAGTACATCTATGAAATTACCACTTAATAGTCATGTCGCTTAATGAGACGTCATTAAAGCAAAATGTGCTGTTTTTAATATTTAAATTACTTTCTCCCCATGATGACGTGATTTGAAACACTGCCTCATGCATCTAATTTTTCCCTGCAGTCTTATTCATTTCAATAATCCATGAAACTATTTTCTTCTGCTTCATTCTTGCATATCGCGGTCCAAATCGTCTTTTACATCATTGGCAATTTTCTACCTAATGTTATTCTTTTTAACTAAAAGATTACTGATCGTGCTCTAATCAGCGAGGGTCGTCTTCATCATTAGTGAAGGCACCTACTACATTTCTGTTTAAACTAATGTCCAATAATAACATATCAACGCATATTGAAATGATTAAGGTTTTTGTTTGGTCTATAATCTTAAAACTAGTCTATTAGCCTTTTATGGGTGCAGAAATTATTTTTATAATAATTCATGATTCGTTAGCTTTTGATCGGTGGCGACACCTGTCATATTATGTATTAACTAGACCTGCGCATGCGCATAAAAGTGAATAAATAGAAAAACGAATAGGAATATTTTTATGGTTTCTGCCTAATGGCATAGTGTGATCATATAAATAAATTTCGTTGCGTGCTTAGATTATAATAAGTAGTTAAGAAAGATGTGGACTGTTAAAAAATAGATCACTTGTTGGCCTTAGGAAAAATATTTTTTTGTAATAAGCCAGAAAACGTAAAAACAAAATACTTACATAATACCTACACCATATTTTATTACAATACTAGCAGTACCCGTGAGTAATTACCAACCGCGGGAATCATACGATTTGCGAGGTTAAGCTGCGTTTGCCTCGGTCAGTCCGTGGATGAGCAACCATTCGTTACACTTCGAGACCCCTCCGTGCCTCGGAAAGCACTTTTAACTGTCGGTCCCGGTTAGCATACGAATACCTATGACAGTCGTTACGGAAAGTTAGAAGCCCGAAGGTCTGACAACCAGTCTAACCTTAGGATATTGGCATTGTCCAGTAACTGCGTTGCAGAGGTCTGATGGCAGTCGCTCCGCGTGTGCTTATCACCCACACTCAATACCATGATCATTTTTAATATAATCTGACCCACTCTTTATTACCTATGATCTGTCCAGTAGCACTGGCGTGAATCTCAAATATACTAACGGAAAAACAGACTAAAATTCTAACAACGACATTTTTCGCATCGGTATTGTTCCTAGGATGCGTAGCTGTAACTTTTTTCCAAAAATATTTAATGTACAGTACAACTGTTGTATCGTTACGATTTTATTATATGTATACGTTGCAGACACGGTTATAGAATTAGATAGAAGTGAGTATAGCATTACAGTTAAGACCAGTGTCTGCTTCTTAGGAGCAAAGCGGGTATTTGGTAAATAAAACCAACGCAGACTCTCCACCACGGAGAGTACTTGTATTTACATACATAAACTCACGCCTTTTTCCCATGGGGGTAGGCAGAAACTATAGAACGCCACATGTTACGACCCTTACATACCTCGTTCGCTTCATCCACATCATTCATACATCTTGTCATGCACGCACGCCGGTTGAGAGTACTACGCACCTGTCCTTTGTGAAGAACATCACCAATAACATCGATGTATGTATCTAAGACGTCCTCTGCCGGCGTTTCTTTTTTCTTTTTTTTTTTCCTATTCGACTATTGTAGATGGTCTTGCGGACCTTTTCTACGTAACCTGACTATTATTGGCGAGACCAGAAGGGTCTCCGAACCAATACCTACTATTCTAACTACCTAGCTAACTACGCAAAGCTAACTACTGTAACATCATGGCTATGACTATAGCAGCGACACCTCTGAGAGTGTCCCCAAGGGGGGACTCGAACTCTTAGGGTGTCGAATGCAAGAGGACTGGGAGGGATACGACAGCTTGATGAGGGCTGTATTCTCGCGTCATGGTGACTGCGCGGAGTCAGAAGGGACGACCGGCTCCGCGGCTGCGGCGGGTGAGCACGGTGGATCGGGGGTACCGGCGTTTCCGTTGACATCCGCCTTATAAATTCCTTTTGTTAGCACTTGTATTTGTGTTAACTAATTCACAATATAAT
Source organism: Amphipyra berbera (assembly GCA_910594945.2). Lineage (NCBI taxonomy): Eukaryota > Metazoa > Arthropoda > Insecta > Lepidoptera > Noctuidae > Amphipyra > Amphipyra berbera. The sequence goes on along the minus strand of OU343122.1, from coordinate 5,439,382 downwards.
TCACACAAGACCAGAATATACAAAGGTTCTTTTATCTATTGGACTGCTTGTAGATGGTCTTGCGGACCATTTCTACGTAACCGGGCAGTTATTGGCGAGACCTGAAGGGTCTCCAGCCAATGGAAGGGCAAGCTAGTCAGATAATAAAGGTCAGACTTCTACGGCGATTTGACTCCATCCGATTTTCAACATCGCGACAATCTGTGGCCTCTATGGCATACGGATTGAGAAACCACACGCGAGTGGCATTGTAACCCAATGCCACAAGTGTCAGCTCTATGGCCATGCACAGCGGAACTGTTACGGGAAGCCTAGATGCGTAAAGTGTCTTGGCGACCACGGAACAGCCGACTGCTCCCGCCCTAAAGACCGGACCCAATGCACGGAACCACCTAGCTGTGTTCTCTGCGGCGAGTCAGGCCATCCCGCGAACTACCGCGGATGCCCCAAGGCACCCAAGTCCTCGGCCCCTAAGTTGGCCTACCGTAATCAGATGAGGCGGCAACGAGAGGCACCTAGCCTCTCGCAGCCACCCCCGGTCTCTCTCAGTCCTCAGCGCCCCAGCCCCTGGAGCGCGCTGAACCATCAGGCCCATTTCCCGGCCCTAGGTCCATTCAAACCTCCCCCGCCGCCTCCGGCGCCGGAGGCCCCCGCGCCCCCTGTTAGGCCGATCACTAAGACGGCCGCGCCTCCCGCGGCCCCACCCACCGTTGGAGCTCCTCCCGGAGCACCCACCCCAGCCGTGGCCCCCCCTCTTCGCCCCGCGACCCGACCTCTTCCGCCGAAACCGGCGTTTGATCCATATGACCCCTTCTGGGTCATCACGAGCACCTTCGGGGTATTCCATAGCCCCCGTGGGATTCAAATGTCTAGAGACATTATAGCCTGTAGAGGCGATTACTGTTCACTTGCCCGGGTATACGCGTCTTACCCGGACATCACACAAGCTCTTAGGAACTTGCCCCACAATGCGTAGATTAGGGCCCCAGTGTCGTAATTTACAGAAACATACCGACGCGCACCCGGCCCCGCCGCCGAGGCCCCCGCGAATTCATGTAAAATCAACCCCGACCCTTGTTTGACGAGCCAGCCCGCGTGCTGAGCCACTAGTTATAAAACAGCCCCTAAATAATCTACCCAGCCCGACCCTTGTTATATTCTCATATCGACCCACTAAGCCGAGGTTCTAACCCCACAGGGGGTGCCCTTAGTGTTCGGTTGATTTTCTCTCTCTAGTTTTTTAAGCCCTGGCTGGGGGCCTTAATTTGGCCACCCACAGGAATAGTCCGGTTAAGCATAAGCAAAGCTCTCGGAGCTTTATTTGCGAGTGGTCCCATCTAAAAAAAAAAAAAAAAAAAAAAAAAAAAAAAAAAAAAAAAAAAAAAAAAAAAAACGGCGATTTGACTGAATCCCCCTCCGTCGAATGACAACTGTTTTTATAACGTCGGGTACGTTGATTCATCATGACGACTGTCCTTTATATTTTAAATGACTTATTCTCCCACTTAGGGCTAAGTCACATCTGACAGAAGATAGGTCGCCGATCTTCCGCCGGTATACATATAATTCCATATAAACACCTCACGCCGTACACATTTGACCGAAGATGCGTTACTAAAATTCCTCGAGTAAATTACGCAACAGAAGATCGGCGACGTATCTCCCGTCAGATACGACTTGGCCCTTATAGATAAGTACCTATTACCTATAATTATAGCCAATAGTCTATTCTAAAGACAGCAGACATAAAGTTTTCCTTTTACAGGTCAACAGAAACTATGATGACTACATACCAATTTACTACCTTGTAATATGACTTTTACCATTAAACCCGACTTATCGTTATCATCAAGCTAGCAAATGAAAACCGAATTAGCAATAATTATAAGTAACTATAATTATAATTACATTATAATGTGCAAAGACAAATAAAATAAATTTTGCGTGGAATAATGTTAGATGTTCATAATTGTGTTTGTGTTCGTGTTTGCGTGTCTGTCTGTCACTGTGTCTGTTTCTGTCATTTGAATAGATATTTGCGTATACACGATGTGCGTGACAGAGAAACTACGAGAAAAGAATAAAGGTTGTGAGATTACCTAATTTTGTTATTCACATGTTCTGCTTAGCGTTTTCCCAACTATGTTAGCGTCAGCTTGCAGTCTAACCAGATACTGCTGAATACCAGTATTTTACACGGAGCGACTATAATTAGATCTCCGTAACCCAGTTACATGCCGATATCCTAAAGTTAGACCGGTTGTCAGACTATCGGCCTTCTGACTTCCCGTAACGACTGTCATAGATTTTCATATGACATCCGGGAGCAACTGTTTAACGTGCACTCCGAGGCACGGAAGAGTTTCGATGTATAACGAACGGTCACCCATCCATAAATTGACCGCGGCAAGTACAGCTTAACCTCGCAAATCTTATGATCCAAAAATCGTATATTCATTTATTTTTCCAATTTAAAAAGTCTATTCTTTGAGAGTCGTAGGTACTAAATCTAGTAATGTTAAAAACAACTACTGCTCTTCATGGCCGATAGAAGAAAATCAGTTCTCTCCAAGAATTCTCCCTGATCCACCGTGCTCACCCGCCGCAACCGCGGAGCCGGTCGTCTTTTCTGACTCCGCAGTCACACCGTTAATTCAGCCCTCATCAAGCTGTCTCCCTCCCAGTCCTCTCGCAAGCAACACCCTAAGCCAAGGCTCGAGTCCCACCTAGGGGACGCCCTTAGTGGTTGTTGCTATCTAGTCACGATGTTAGTAGTAGACGTAGTAATAGTAGTTAGCTTAGGTTAAGTATTTTACTCTCGTCGGGATTGGTTGGAGACCCTTCAGGTCTCACCAATAACTGCCCGGTTACGTAGAAACGGTCCGCAAGACCATGTACAAGCAGTCGAAAAGGAAAAGAAAAAAAACCAAGAATTCTGGTGCTTAAACCATTAAATGCTTTCAAAATGTTTCAAATTCTAGGAAGCCATGGTTTGTAAACCTGATCAACGATATTAGATAATTAAGTATTGGCAACTTTGATCAACTATTAGTACCTACTAATAATTTGTTGATCGAAGATTGCCAAGCACGCTGGGCCAAGCACAAATGCTGTCGAGTTACTGACGTAAATGCAACGTTAATATAAGTAAATTTTAAATCGGAAATACTCATTCAACTTTTTTCATATCTATACAAGGTTAGTCGGAAAGGGGGTACTAAGCCGCGGGCCGCTTAAAGTATCACTGAGGACTATTTTAAAGCAAGTGTTAAAATTTCAAAATACGATAATTTTTATTTGCATGAAAAAATATTTTTATTTTAGTTTTTCCAAAAATTCTTCATCCCTGCTTTAGTTATGAATTCAGAAAATGGAGTTTCTAATCCGTGACCCCAAATATGATGTAAAATATAAACAGTTGATCTTAACTATGGACAGATAGATTTAAGCATATTTTTTACGAAATCTTTGAAAAGCAATTTATCTTAAACTATCGAGTTTTGGGGAAAGTTGTAGAACAAAAGTTAAGTCTTATTATAGGTACTTTAACACCCTTTCGGATGAGGACCCCCTTTCCGACTAACCTTGTATATGATAGGTGCAAAAAGAGCATGTTACAAAAAAAAACCAGAATGTTATAGGACAGTAGGTACATCAAATATAGCCTAGAGGTGTGACCATCGGACTGCCAAGTCATAGGTCTCGAGTTCGAACCCAAGGCACGCACCTCTGACTTTTCGGAGTCATGTGCGTATTGTATAATTATCACTTGCTTGAAAACGGTGAAGGAAAATATCGTGAGGAAACCGGCATTCCGGAGAGATATTTCTCGAAGACGTGTGAAGCTAAGTCAGAAGTCCATGGGTGGCATAAACTCTGATACCAGCATAGTCACTAACCACACGAAAAGAAGAAGATAGGATAGTTGTATTTTCGATTCAAAATTCGCTTTTATTAGCGATACGTTTATGATACCTACTATAGTCAAAAGTTCGTGCTAGGTAATTGTTTCTACGATTTTTTTCAAAATCTTTTATATTATCATGAGTAATAAAAAAGAAAATCCTTCACCCAAGTTTTCCACAGCCAAAACCGCTAGCAGCACTAAGTGTCACACCTACAGGTGCACGCACGTGTGTCTAAGCACGTTAGAACTATTAATAGATGCGCAGATGCGCCTAAAGATGCACCTACTATTGAAAAGGTCACACAATATTTACATAGCAAATATGCACATAATATACCCAACTACTACATAATCTGCTATCGGCATATTTTGCCTCTAATTAAACGTTAAATAAAATTAATCTTGATGTAATTAAGGGCGTATTTATAACTTCCCTATGTTCGCGTGCGTTATGTCAAACTATATAGTTCAGTTCTCGTAAATACCTACTTAATTATGTTTTAATTTTTTGTCCTAAGTTATGTTCTGTCGGCAAGGAATAATAAATAATGATTAGCAATGTTCTTTAGTTGCAAACAATAATTGATTTATATGACTGTGGTAATATAAGTTTGTTCTTATGTCGATAAAACTGTATGATAGTAATCGTTCATTTATTCTCGGCGTAGGGCCGGCGTTTTTTGGGGACGTTGTTTGACATTTAAACTTAAATATTCTAACATCATTTATTTTAATTAGACCACTACTAAGGTAATTTTAAGCAGGCATCTTGGTATCGAGGCTTAATAAATATTCACCAACCCCTTCAGCCATATTAATTATTATCTTTAATACAGACAGCCATAAAGCCCTTGTCGCCCGGAGGTTTACGGACCCCCGTCTCAAACAGGCTGTGGCTTGGAAAACTGTCGTGTGTCAATGTAACTTTTTTAAAGTCAATTTAATAGTGGCTGGTCTGAAATCACCAACGCGCAGTAAGCAAGCGTGATGATCAATACTCGTTTCTTCTTTGTTCGAGAAGAGGCATTTGCGTTGCTCTAGGACTCGGCCCCTAATATGCCTAATATGGAATAACAATAATAATTGATTGTTATTCCATATTAGAGATACCATTCCATATTAAGGATACTATTTCATTTTAGGAATACTATTTTATTTTAAGAATACTATTTTATTTTAGGGATACTATTCCATTTTAGGAATACTATTCCATATGGAAGAGAAAGTTCTCTCTACCAATGTTGGTTTTAAGTAATTAAATAAAAATATTGCAGATAAAGCTTAAAATACTATTACCCAGGAAGTTAATTTAAATTATCCATATACAAATCTATAGTTAATAATTAAAAGGGCCATGATAAACTGTTAATGGTGGAAAACTGATTAATTATGCATGATAACACTAGCTGATTAATTAAACTAGCTACGCTGGACATATTGATTCATTTAAATTAAATTATGCGGAATACTTTTCGAATAATAACGTAATATATTTACAGTAGTGCCAACGTAAGAGCATAAATTGAACATTATTCTAACGCAGGAGTTAAAAGTCATAAATTGATAATTTATAATAATTATTTAAAAAAATATATTGTAATTTCTTTATTCCGTGACAAGTTATAGAGGTGAGCGCTACAATTAATTGATAATTAATGATATTTAGTACATATATACATACATAATCTCAGGCCTTTTTCCCATGGGGGTAGGCAGAAACTATAGAACGCCACATGCTACGACCCTCACATACTCCTTTCACTTCATCCACATTCATACATCTTGTCATACATGTATTTAATCAACAAAACACGACAGTTATTACGGGTAGTCAGAAGCCCGAAAGTCTAACAACCGGTCTAACCATAAGATATTGGCATTGCCGTGTAACTGGGTTGCGGAGGTCTGATGACTGATGGCAGTCGCTCCGTGTAAAATACTGGTATTCAGCCGCATCTGGTTAGAGTGGAAGCTGACCCCAACATAATTAGGAAGGGCTAGGAGGAAATATTTAATCAAAGTGTTTTTTTTGTTATTTGAATGTGTTCTGTTAACGATACCTCGTAAGCCTGTGAGGTTTCGCAGGTCAATTTGAAGTAACCTTGTATAGGTAAGTTGTGTGGGATAACTACTACTAAATGTCTTTGGATAACATTAACCAATTAGGTAATGCACATTATTTTTTCCATTTTTCCAGATCCATGACATAGCAAAGGACACACAAATATAGCAATGACCTGCTCATGGCTTAAAAAGTTAAAGGACATGCAATATTTGAAGTTTTTTGGAGCAAACAAAAGTAAAGGACGACTATTTGATGAGGATTGATTGTTTTGTTTTACAAGTGATCGTGTATGAGGTGAATGTGTCATAGACGTTCTTATTAAATAATGCAAAACCATGTTAACTATGAAGGACAAACATTGTGGACTTTAAAAGAAACCTTGATCTGAGTTTCTTTGTTTTTTTTTAATCACGTTGCCCCACACTAGTATTTCTCCTGTATCGTGGGTGCGTTTACAGATACAAATCATCATATCGACGGTTAAAAGGAAATAGGCGACATTTTGGTCAAAAATGAGTTATATATGCCATTGGACTTGAAATTTTCTGCTCTTTCGAATGCGCTTACTCCCATGGCTCTACGATGATTTTATAACTGTTTCACTTTTCACAATATCTTAATAAATGACAAAAATACGTCAGTTTTTCTAAAATTTAAAACTTTGAACGGCTCTCCTGAACATTTCAACTTTTGTCGCTTATCCCCTATTTCCTTTTACCCGTCGATATGCACAAACGCCTAGACCCGGAACAACCATCTGTAGGCCATACAAATATTTTTCAGTGCGGGAATCGAACCCACGACCCGTAGCGCAGAAGTCAATTGCTCAGCCACTGCACCAAACGTGTCGTCAAAAAGTTTGTTTCGGCTTTTCTTCTCAGAGCTAGTCAGATAGGAAATGCCGGTGCCATCATTACATTGATTCGTAAAAGTGCCTGTAACAGATTTATTTACAGAAATAAAAAATAATTTATCGTGAAGAAATCTGCACACCCGAGAGCGCTCCAAAAACTTCTCAATTGTTTGTGTAGTCCACCAACCTGCACCAAGCTAGCGTGGACTTGACCCTTCTCATACTGAGAAGAGGCCCGTGCCCGGCAGTGGGACAGAAATAGTCTCGATTATGCAATGCCATGTTTTAAAAACGAACTTGTTTTAACTGCGTCGTTGGTCTAGCGGTGGCAAGCGCGACTGCTGATCAGTGAGGTTTTGGGTTCGATCCCCAGGTCGGGCAGTGTTATTGAGTTTTTCCTTATGAAATTCCTCAGTAGCAGCCCGGAGTTTGGATTTGTGCCTGGTTGATGGCAAGAGGCTCGCCCCATATTACATGGGACTTAAACGTAAAATGAGGGTGTTAAAATAAACTGTGCCCAACCCTTCGGGGAATTCAGGCGTGATGTTACGTTGTTTTAAAAACAGTTGTCTACTAAAGTTACAAATAAACTCGCAATTTATTTTTAAATTATAATTAAGTACTAAATTAGCATGTCTATAGAAATCCATAAAATCTTCTAATAACAGTACCTACACGCTCATCGTCTGTGATAATGCAAGTACTTCGTTTCTAGGTCATCACCCTTTCCAAGTAATCTTGCAAGTGACATTTAAACACTGATTTGCATTGCACCAGGCTGCGTGGAAAAGCTATGCTTATTATGTTAGATTTTATATCTATTTGTGGGAAAAATAAGGAGATAATAAAGATAGTTACGATAAGACTTAAGTTATGTGCTTCGGCAATCTTCGTAGGTATTCCCGAATTTGTACGAATTGGCGACCCGTTTAATCTTTCGTTGTGTGTCTTTATAAATGACATAACTGCTCCACCACGCCATAGTAGATCCTGGTGAGTGCTGACGGATGTTTTGGGTGAGCAGGTTTCCAGGTGAAAGAAGTCATCGTTATCATGCCAATCATCATCTTTTCCTTGTGGACTTTCTCAGTAACAGCCTGGAGTTTGGATCTGTACCCGGTTGATGGCAATAGGCTCGCCCCCTATTACATGGGTCTTAAACATAGAGACGAAATGAGGGTCTTACTATACACCTCTGCCTAACCTTTCGGGGAATACAGGCGTGATGTTATGTTATCTTAACACAATATATAAAATAACGTTAACGAACACAAGTGATAATCAAATTATAATCCGCACATATCAAAGGTTGAACGGTGGCCTGGTGATGTAGGAGGGTTCCTGCATGTTAGGGGCTAACGCTCAACCACTATACTATCTCTGTATATTACTACTACTATCTACTGTCTACCATTGATATCTAACTAAACGAATGCCTCAAGTTTTTTTTCCCAGTTCACCTTAAACGACAACATTACCAGATTTAAGCTTATGTTGTCAAATTCCACCCAAAGGGTCGTCTGCATCAAAGGCCGTCATTCCTTTGGCAACCAATAATAAAATAAATAAAATAAAATAATGTTTATTTCAATAACTTAAAATTAATTACATTTTTCTTTTTAATGACCAGCACAACCAATGACCAGCTCAATGCCACATAACCGTGCTAACCTTGCAAGCTATTCCTACTTCAGTGTCTCTACCTACTGCAATATAAAAGTTGCTCATATAAGTTTTTCGTCATATTTCATTCCCAGAACATCACAGCTACAAAAAAAAAATAGAAAGTAACACTAAAATCCTCTGTACTCTAGTCGCGTAAATGCAATCTCTGAGGAGTTCCGTACAAGGCTATCTGCGATCAACACCTTGTTGGTCCCACATGATTACGTAACGCGGCGCCATTGACGTGTGCCGCGACAGAGTTGTAGGAAATACGACCCCTTTTCTGGTGAAAATATTATAGCAGACGTCGAGTTTTGTCCAAACTTCACACATGACACAGAAATCACGTATGTAGTAAGTTACCAAAAAATTACGAATATCTAAGACTAGCGGCCCGTCACGGCTTCGCACGGGTAGACATTTTTCCCGTTTTTGCAACATTTTTCATTTATGCTCCGCTCCTATTGGTTGTAGCGTGATCTAGACATGCGGCAGCGTGGCAAGCCAAGTTCAAAGAAAAAGGAACTGGCGACGCAGCAGCCGTGTGTTAAATTACACGAACCATTTGAAGCCACTTTTGAGACCTTAATAACTCAAAATCTATTCAGCATAAACACATGAAATTTGGTTTACTTATTAAAACCCCTAAGATTAACTATAACCCAAAATTTTTATAAATACAGCTCAAACGGTTATTGAGATATTAACGTCTAAAAATCGGCATTTTTAACACTGACTGACATATAGATCAAAAACCTAACCCACTTCCAGATGACCTAGAAAGTTGAAATTTGGCGTCCAGCTTGATAATTGTGTGTATACAAAGGAAAAAGCCAGAAAACAGTGAATTTTTACGATTTGAAATATATTTCAAATAATCGATTTTTATTACCTAGCGCCTTGCGAAATTATAATAGTAAAATCTTTTTCTTTCGCAGGAGATTATAGGTTCCATGATGAAATGTCGCTTTTATCGTTATATATACCAGATTATTTGATTCTAGTAGGAAATAAAAATATACCTAACAGGCAAGTAATGATAAAAAAAGTTAAAGGAAGGACTTTCGATATACTTCTAACGTTCAAGAAAATTTAGAAAATGGTACAAAAAGAAAATTATACAGCGTAAACCTTTTACAGATCACTTTTGAATGATGAATAATAATAATTTATTTACAAAAAGTAATGATATCCCATCAAAAACATTAATGTGAAAATGGGAGCTAAGTTCAATAATAAGAATATGCTTGGTTGTCGACTTCACTGTCAAAAGCATTGAGATCTAAATGGGCGCCAAGTTCTGTAGATAATTCTGAAATTTGTTTATAAAATCATGAAGCACAAGATTTGACTTGGCTAGTTTTCACATACAAGTTATTTTATATTTGGCTAATTAACTTATCTTCTTTATGTAATACACAAGTTACTGTTTTTATATTGTAAGGTCAATATAATAATAATCCTACTCTTCAAAAAATTTGGTTTGCTGGTAAAAACTACATTTCTCAATAAATGGACTATCCAACACAAAAATATTTTTTCAATTCCAACCAGTAGTTCCTGAGATTAGCGCGTTCAAACAAACAAACTCTTCAGCTTTATAATATTAGTATAGATTTAAAAAAACGAAACTTCGCGGCACAACATGTTTACTCAAAGAATGGGATTGAAAATGGAAGATTTAGTATTTGCTTTTCGTTTATAGAGAACTTACGTGAACGAGGTGCAAATAACGACAATAATAGAAGCGCAGCTATTTTCAATCCTATTCTTTTTGTAATTGGGCTGTAGGTATGCACTATACTATTGGTTGGTTTTACACTATATTATTACACTATTGATTCCTATCGTAAAAAGTGTATTAGTTGGGCAGATTAACCAATTCTTACATCATAATCAGTACCTAATTGCCCGTTCCCACAGTGGATCCGTTTTATCGGATCCGTCGATACTGGATGTGTTGTTCAGATCTATATCGACGGATCAGTTAAACAAATGGCAGCTGCGTCGGATCTGACAGGCAGGATACGATAAAAATAACGGATCCAGTATTTTTTACTGGATTCGGAGTACCGTAGTGTATGTGAACTCGCTCATACAAATACAGGCGCCATCACCAAAATAAAAACGGATCCGCTAAAACGGGTCCTGTAAACAGTTTCTATGTGAACTAGCTGTAACTAGTAACTAATGTAACTAATTAGAAAATAAACGGAAAACGAGATAGTTATTTAAATTCATACAACTTTTCTTTGAAAGAATGATTAAATAAATAAACATTTGATCAAAGAAAAACAGGATAGGATGTGCTGATTATCATTCTAAGCAAGTAATAAGGACATGAAGACCAAAGATGCCTATCTCCTATGATAAGTGACAATGATGTTAGGAGGTGATAAATTATAATTAACAACCTGTCTCTGTTTATGTTCTACGACCATATTTATAAAACTACTGGCATATCAAGACATGCCTAATGAGGCAAGGCACCGATGCACTTTCAATCTAGGTGTGGGGTTCTATCCTTAGAACAGTCCCTTAAAAAAACATTAAGTTATGTTTTTTTAAGTTACACTGTTTTTTCTTGTAACCCCTGCAGAATCATGATTCGTGGATTGAAGGTTGAAATTATTTTAATGTTTTATTGTTATGGGAATTGAATTTGTGTGCGAAGTTTCAGAATTAGTTGAAAAATCTGTGGCAATATTTGAATCAAACAAACGAATATATGTACGAAGTGAAGTTAATAAAAACTCTTTAATAATCTATATCTATCTATACTAATATTATAAAGAGGAAAGATTTGTATTTTTGTATGTAACTAATAAACTTAAAAACTACTGGACCGATTACAAAAATTCTTTTGCCGTTAGAAAGCTACATTATCACTGAGTAACATAGGCTATATTTATTACTGGAATAAAACTTCTTACGCCGGCGGAGCCGTGAGGACACAGCTAGTAATAATAGTTATGCGCTTTTCTAAAACTATCGTCACAATGTACCTTCGTCCGAAGGATGCTTTTAATTTGGGAAGCAGATAGCAGCGCAGCAGCCGCACGGGAGCAGCACAACCGCGATCCATGCAAATCATCTGACAACTGGTATGACCAAATAGATTCAGTTGCGAGCTGATATTGCTACAAGTGATCGATTTCCAACATTGTTCTGCCTATCCTTTTCCCAACTATGTCGGGGTCAGCTTCCAGTCTAACCAGATGCCGCTGAATACCAGTATTTTATACGGAGCGACTGCCATCAACCAAGATACTAGACAATGCCGAAGTACTAAGGTTAGAGCTTGCCAGACTTTCGGGCTTCTGACTACCTGTAACGACCGTCATAGGTATTTTTATGACACCAACTGTTTAACGTGCTCTCCGAGGCACGGTGGGTTCTCGATATGGACACCCATCTGGGGAATAACCGCGGCAAGCGCAGCTTAACCTTGAAATCAGATGATCCGCGCAGTTGTTAATCAGCCACCACAGTTCCATTGCAAGTATTTTTATTACATATTTAGCCCATTACTGTTCCACTGCTGGGCACGGGCCTCCTCTCAGAATGAGAATGGTTTAGGCCTAAGTCCACCACGGGGCATGGTGCGGGTTGCTAGACTACACACACCATCGAGAATTTTATAGAGTCTTCTCAGGTGTGCAGGTTTCCTCACGATGTTTTTCCTTCACAGTTAACGATAGTGATAATCAAATTGTGATCCGCACATGAAATCAAAAAGTCAGAGGTACGGGCCGGGATCGAACTCAGACCCTATTGCATGGAAGGCAAGCGTTCAACTGCTAGGCTATCACTGCTTATCTTCTTCTTCTTCTTCCTGCCCTTATCCCACACTAGGTGGGGTCGGCACAATATGTAATTCGTACATCCATGTTGTTAAAGGTTTTGGCTTATTGTTTTATGACCGGCCGCCTGCCTGACATCAACCCTCCTTGGGAATACTCGTTGTGTCGTCGCGCGGGTGACCCAATGTGCTTGCTGATATTATGCACTGGGTCCCAAAAAGATATGCTTGTCAATCTTATTGCCAACAACTAAGCAGACTATGTTCTTCTTGGTGAAGTATACTTGAAGTTCCTCGACCCACTCATTCAGTTTTGCTAGAGACTTCGGTTCTGACATATCGTAAACTAATATAGCACCGTGAGCGTCAGTGTTCTGTATCGCTCCTGTCCCGCTGCTGTATCCCAAATACCTAACTTGACTTTAACACTGTTCACGTCCATGGCTTTCCATTTTATCATCATGCTTATAAGTATTTCTATTAATTCACTTTAAATTTTGCTACATACGTATAATAGGGTATGTGACTATAATTTTTTTATTAGAAATTTCGAAACTATTACAAAAATGATAGGCAACAGTGAAAAAACTACTGAAATATTTAATAAAATGCCCAAGTTATAAACGATTGAAAATTACTCACTAGACAGAGACAACATGACGCCACAATGACGTCATACCTTGCAAACTTCATAATTATTTGACACCACTCCGTACAATATCCGTTTCGCGCGACAAGGACAGAAAATGCCCCCTCTACAAACTTCGCAAGCGTGTAGCTCCTCTATTTATTCATCGATTTTATTTATTTTTTCACATATCAATTTGTATCTATACTTTCTTTAAAATAATACTAAATTGTTGTACATTTTTAATAGTAGTCAACTACCCTATTGCTATGACTGTATCAGACGAGGACCTATCCCTCTATACAAAATACAATCAAATTCGTCAACCCATGCAGTCATTGTTGTACCAATGTTCACATAATTTAGATTTATCCGTACATCTTAGTTACAATACAGTCTGGCGATGTTTAGACTGTAGACAATCTTGTACGTAACGGTGTAGGCACGTTTAGAACAATGGGACCAAGCCTATCTGGCTTAGAGATAGAGCACGCTAATTATAGGGTTGGCACTACTTTTCTAATTAACTAAAATAAAATAATGTAATATATTTTATTGACTGATAGTAAAACTACTTGGTTGCAGCTCAGAGATTTACAACTCTACTAGGTAAATATGTATGATAGCGATATTTATTTGCCTCCTTTCATATGCATTAAAAGAGCTTCCTTGAGTAATGATACTTAAGTACGTCCAGTGCACCCTTCTTTTTTTATATCGTTGGAAAATCCTTATGGATATCCCTCGCCCGGGGAAGGCGAGGGGGTATTATCGCCGGACTCTTATCGCTAAAAACCAACAGTGTTCTTCCTCCTGACCGTTCGGCCGGGGTCGCGGGATTTGCAAAAGCATGCACCACAACCACGTCCAGTGCACCCTGGGAAGTCAGTCCTGCTACCAACCTTGCTGGCTGGCTAATCTTTTCACCACGGCATGAGTTATTCTTGTATAGCTCTCGCTGCCACGAGAGGAGAAGATTGAATGCTAGTAAACTACTTGGTTGCAGCTCAGGGTTTGAAGTTCTACCAGCTAAATGACAATTGGCCCGTGCGTAAATCATAATTTATTTGTGTTCTTTCAATACGCATTAGTAGAGCTTCTCTGAGTGATGGTACTAAGGTACGTCCGGCGCATCCTGGGCAACCAGCCCTGCTACAAACCTTGCTGGTTGTCTAATCTTTTAACTACGACATGAGCCATTCGCATAGCTAGTCCAACACGACAAAGAAAGAATACCTATCTATCTTACATCCAGGGATTAAAATCTTTAAAAATAAAAAAAAACACGAGCAGACCTACAGCCTTGCAGTGGGTGAAAATGGGTTGAAGAAGACCAGGAAGAAAAGGTAATCTAAAATTATATTACGTCCCGTTTGATAGAGGGCGAGCCGCGCACAATTTTGACCCTGCAAAGTAACACAAAAGTTTTATAAAAAAAAAACATTGTATAAGAAAGAAAGAAGAAAGAAAGAAAGAAAAAGTATTTATTTTCCGCCCACGCGGACGCATACGGATACTTAAAATTAAAAATATGTTTCTTAAAATTAACTTGTCTATAACAAGCTTGTCATTAACACTCGCCAACCCTACGTAACCAAAACTAGGTTTAATGTCACCACTCCGTTACAAAGCAACAGTGTACGATTGTACACCTACAGGGCAGTGTCAATCACGACCTACCTAGAGCTATAAATTATCGCCTATCTTCCGATCGCTTATTAGCATTAAATGTACATCGGACTTACGTACTTGTTGGGTAAAATCAGCTGATCGGTGGCTTTTCAAGTCCTTATAAGGATTTTTCTTATGTAGGAATGAATGTTTGTAGTATGAATTGAATTATTATAGAATGTTAATGCGGGTTTTGGCATGTCTATCAAATTCTTTTTTTTATAATACATGGTTAGTCGGATATTGGTATTACCCGCGGACCACTTAAAGTGTCACTGACAACTGTTTCATATCGAATGTGAAAATAAAAAATAAAGTTTATTTTTATTTTGAGACATTTTTTTTATAAAATCGACAACCCTGTTTATGTTGCGAATTCAGAAAATGGAGCTACTAATCCGTGATACCAAATATGACCTAAAATGTAAACACAGCTGATGATAGCTGATGACTGATGATAGGATAGATTTTAGCGTATTTTTACGAAATGTTTAACCAGCTATTTCATTGTCTTTTGGGAAAAGTTTTAGAACAAAAATTATTCATTATTAGGATGCTATATTACGTATATTTCTCACAAAAGTCGTAGTTGTGTAGGAACGGCCAGTAAGATAAAACTTAGCCTTTTTATAGATGCTTAATAATGGTAAAGTTTTTAGTTGTGTTGTGTCCAGATCATAGTCTCGAGGTTGAAGTCGTGGGCGGCCGGTATGCAAGAATGTCAGATTTACGTGATGGTGCATAAACAGCAGATGATTGCATATCTACATACCTAACATCTTTTCCTTCACAATGTGTGTATATTTTACGTAGAACAATTTCAGTTTTAAACATTATTGTTAGCTATTTAGATACACAGCCAATAAATGCGATAAATAAATATTGTATCTACTATTTCAAATATTTCTTTCGCTGTGGTTTCAGTAGTCCAAATTGGAACCCAGAATGATGAGCACAAACTCTAATTTGCACAAGTAAGCATGTACAGCCATTTGCACAAGCCGATTGTGGATATTCCCACACACATACGCACACCCCGAAATAGGTACTTCATAGGCCATATTATTAAGATAGTTGTTTTTAAGTGGTTTAGCGAATGGATATTTTGATGAAAATAATATACTGTGCTCGTCTTACAACTACTGTAATGTGTTCAAATAATAGGCGAGGACGGTGGAACCCTAAACACAAGTTAAATCTAATACTGGGTGCCAGAGTTCATCGAAAACACTCTTTTCTGTTGTAAAGCTGCATAGTGTCTATAAAAGTGTTTTGTACAATGGAAGTGAATATTTTTTTTATGCAACTTGCTGCATGCAACCGGACCACATACATTAGCCTAGCTTTGACGACACGTTCGGTGCAGTGGCTGAGCGATTGGCTTCTGCGCTACTGGTCGTGAGTTCGATTCCCGCACGGAAGAAATATGTGTAAGTGACGATTTGTCTGTAAACGCACCCACGATACAGGAGAAATCGTAGTGTGAGGCAACGTTTTATTAAAAAAATAAATGTTTTGGGGTCAGCTTCCAGTCTAACCAGATGCGGCTGAATACCAGTATTTTACAAGGAGCGACTGCTATCAGACCTGCGCAACCCAGTTACTGGGCAATTCCAATATCCTAAGGTCAGACCAGTTTTCAGACTTTCGGGATTCTAACTACCCCGTAATGACTGCCATAGTATAACGGGACCATTAGCCAAATAATTTTCAATATCTACCAAAAAATAAACTACCGTAAACCGGGGTTATTTGATCAATTTCAAAATTGAAATGTATTTTTCTCTTGTAATATGAGAGCAAACAAAATATAATGAAAATGCAAAAATCAATCTTGTTTATGATAACTACTATATACTTCTTGAATAAAATTATAATTTTTCTTATTACTTTTTGAGAAAAAAATGTTGGTAATAAATGTTAAACTATGATTATACTTTAATACCTCCCTTTTTTTCTAAGGAATTCAAAAGTAACCCCAAAAAGGAACAAATAATTACACAAAATGATTACTAACATATTTTTAATAATTTTTCATCAACCGGCAAAGATCCACCCACTGCGACTAATCACACGCTAACAGGGACGTTTAATGGTGCCAATCGTAAAAAAATAATAGGAAGAATGCTTTCAGAATTCGTACAATTTGAGTTTTATTACGAAACGATTTTTATATCAAAGTTACCCCAGGATTCACAGTAACCCCGGTTTACCGGTAGGTATAACATCAGGATATTCAAAAAATTATAGGCTGAATTAAAATGCTTAGATAGGTACCCGTTTATTTGCGACTCATCTTCTCTTGGAAGTCAATTGAAAAGAATCGGCGGAGTAATTTTCGCAGAATTGTACCATACTCAGTTGATGTTGGGGAAATTTCCGTACCATCATCAATACCTACTCAATACTTTATTACATTCCATATTATGTATTACACAGATGGTACAACAAGTAAAAGATCAATATGGACCCTGTCGGGCACACCACAATAAGGAGAGAGGAAGAGGGCTAAGTAACAATTTAATATTATTATCAATAAACTGTCCAGCTTATCCCGCAATCTTTATTAGCCAAAACTGGCTTTCGTACCTTTTTTTATTAGTGGGTACAACGATACCCAAATGATTACATTATCACGCGAATGGATAGAATTACAAATGAGTATGTAAGAAGTGAGTAAGAGGAAGTCTGAAAGTGGCGCTGGTGACTGAGAAGTTGTGTGGAAACCGGTTGTCATGGTATGGGCATGTGATGTGGAGGTATGAGGAACATGTCGTGAGGAAAGTTTTGGATATGAATGTGGATAGTTATAAGAGTAGAGGAAGACCAGAGAAACGATGGATGGATAGTATGAAAGAAGATATGGCTAGAAAGAGGGTGACTACTGAGATGACAGCTAATAATGATGTATGGAAGAAGGCATACTGCGCTGATCCCAAATAATTTGGGATAAGGGCAGGAGAATGATGATCTCCGGCAGATTAGGCATAGAATTCATCTGGAGACAGGATCTTTCTGAAAAAATCTAGATTTTATGTTTTGCAAAGCTAGAAGGTAGGCTCTCCACATACGATTATAAACTGTCCTAACTTTGTATGTACATTTCGTCACAAACGCATTTGCGTACATAATATATAACATATAGTGGACCCGAGTGGCAAATGGCCTCGAAAATCCATCCATGAATAAGCTGAGTAAATATTTTGCCTAAATTTCTGCGAATCCTGTGAAGGCAAGCTACTTAGATACATGCCACATCTGTGAAGATTAAAGACCAAACATTTCTAATCATTCAACGCGAAATTGCCAAAGCTGACGTCATGAAGCGACAGTAGTACCTACAGCGAAATACGAAGCTACAGAAAACCCACTACCAAGCCACTCAAAATCATCAAAAACCAATAACTACCTACCTACACTTATATTTTTTCTTTTTTTGCCTTCAATCATTTTATTAGACGCAACTGCAATCAATATCTTACTCAGACCGATTGCTTTTAGAAGTCTGATATCCAGTCAGTCGCTTCAGGGTACCTACCCTTTAATTTTTTATTTTAGTACTGTGCCAAATGTCATCGCATAGCTCGATAGCCAAGACATACAATTGAATGAAGTCACGAAGCTGATGATGATGCAGACCCAATGTGAATGAGAGAGGTACTAGGTACGGAGAATGGACACGTACCAAATATTTTAACCGACAACGATGCTAAATTACGTAAACAATTAACAAAACATAAAATCACGCTTGTATTCCCCGAAGGGTTGGGCAGTGGTGTATAGTGACTCTCTCATTTCGCCGTTATGTTTAAGTCCCATGTAATAGGGGGCGAGCCTATTGCCATCGGGGCACAAATCCAAAATTACGGACTGCTACTGAGAAATTCCTCACAGAAAAACCCAATAACACTTTGCCCGACCTGGGGATCGAACCCAAGACCTTATGATCAGCAGTCGCGCTTGTGTTGCCAAAACGCAAACGAACCATAACCATCAGTCAATTTTCATTACGCAACCTGTCAAAATAGTTGGCAAAACCAACCATTTTGACAGGTTGCGTTTTGTTGTCTAACAATTTGACAGTGCTTGAAACGAAAACTGTCAGAGTGACGGTTCGACTCCGGTTCGGTAGCGATTGATCACCCTTTTTGTTAAGGCTCATTTACACGGAGAGGGTTCGTCGAAGCAAATCTCATGCTATCTGTGTTTTCATCGTAGAGAAAGATAAAGACAGAACGAATCTCGCACTATCCTCGTGTAAATCAGCCTTTAGTAGAATTGGCCCCTAGTTTTAGAGCTTCAAGCTTGTTACCGTACAATGTATAAAATGGTCCTTCTGTGCCCCCAATATTTCGTGGTAGTACATAGTTGTCCTAATTCGCTAACCAATATGACGTAACTCCGGCCGCAACCGAATGGGGTCGAGCTTTGCGCACGCGTCGATTCGCTATCGAAATGTGTTCGAGTGTTATAATTGCGATTTAAATTGTATAACGCGTTAAATCACAGGTAGTTGAATGGAGTTGCGTGGTTGGAGGTATTCAAAGGGATTTGTTAAGCATTCTTGTTTTATTGCGGAATTTCAGTAACATAATCGCACAGCTAGTTCACACAGATCTGTTTACAGGACCGTTTTTAACGGATCTGTTTTTATTTTGGTGGTTGCGCCTGTAGTTGTATTAGCGAGTTCACATAGGTACACGACAGTATTCCGAATCCAGTAAAAAATACTGATCCGACATTTTTACACATTCCGTTTTTTAATCAAAATCTGGGTGCCATTCAGTATAAAAAACGGATCCGTAAATAAAGATGTATGGAGAAGTATGGGTGCGTTCACACACGATCCGTTATTTTTGTCGTATCCTATCTGCCAGATGCGACGCAACTGCCATTTGTTTAACTGATCCGTCGGTACAGATTTGAACGACACATCCAGTACCGATGGATCCGTTAAAACGCATCCGCTGTGTGGACGGGCTCTAAAGCTAGAGCAAGTTGGCATGAAGCTTGTTGCTGGGAACGGGCGTCATTGGTAAGGCAGGCAGCTAACCTAGTGTGATTGCTAAATGATTGCCTTCAACAAGAAGGGTGTGGAAGGCTATGTAAAGAACTTTGGCTAGCAGTTGCAAGCTTTTCATTTATTCTAGGACCAGTTGTAAAACTTTAAAGAACCTTCTTCTTTTCGAGTGGTTAGTGACTAACCCGGTGTCAGAGTTTATGCCGTCCATAGACCTCTGACTTGGCTTCTCATGCCGTCGAGAAATATCTCTCAGGCATGCCGGTTTCCTCACGATGTTTTCCTTCACCGTTTTTATGCAAGTGATAATTATACGATACGCACATGAATCCGAAAAGTCAGAGGTGCGTGTCTTGGATTCGTACTCGAGACCTATAACTTGGCTGTCTGACGGTCACACTACTAGGCTATCACTGCTGATAACTAGTGCAAAGAACCTGACATGTGGTCATTAACAAACAAACAATACCTAACTGGGCTACTACTGCTTAGTTACGATTCGAGGAGATAATATTAATTGTACTACAAAAACTAATATGTTCCCCAAAGAGGTCAAGGGTCACCTTATGGGTGCTGGACTTGTATAAAGTAAATACAACTCTATGCGCCTTCCTGACGTCATGTATGGAGCAGTGTAGGACAGTCCTTCACTATCCAGGGTGTCGGCAAATTCAAGGGAGAGGAGAACCAATAAGGATTGAGCGAGGTATATTTCAGGACGATAGTCTGAGCCCGCTGTGGTTTTGTTTAGCCTTGAACCCTCTGAGCACATTGTTGATTCGTCGATAACATTAATTTATTGTACTACAAAAACTAATGTGTTTCCCAAAGAGGTCAAGGGTCGCCTTATTGTTAAGGGATCTCAAAGCCTCTAAACGTTATATTTACATGATGCTGTAGAATTTTTCGGTTTATCTGGGTCAGTTGTGTCTTGTTCCTAAAGAGGTCAAGAGCTAACTTATTCTTAAGGGATCTAAAAGGCTCTAAAGGTTATATTTACATGATACTGTGGAAGTTTTTGGGTTTTTCTGTTGACGAATGGGTCGTTATTTTGAAGGTACTACCGTCATCACCTTCCTGCCTTAGTCCCAAGTTGTTTGAGGTCGACGCCATATGTTTTCCTCTTCCGTGCTTCCCTGTCACCTCATCATTTAGGTATACACTTTTCCTTCCGAAGGTACTATTTATGACATGAAAATTTTCCACCAAACAAAATTAGCAAACATTCCGTGCATAAAGTTTCACCTGACCACAACACCAGTAATGTTCTCAGCAAACAAAAAAAGAATAAAAGGTAAAAAGACAACACGATAAAAAAAACAAAATTTATGATTATAAAAAGTAAATTGAGAAGCATTTCTTACGGACGGGTACGTTTGAAAGTCAGTTTGTTTGTTACGGCCAAAGACCTAAGTTAATTAGAGATAGGGCGACCAAGGTTACTGTGAAGGACAAATTGGGTACTTGTTTTCGGTATTAGAGATTACGTGGTTATAAAACTTTTATGGAGTTGAAATTGTTGATTTATAATTTTTTTTCTTCTTCCTGCCCTTATCCCACACTAGGTGGGGTCGGCACAACATGTATTTCATAAATCCATGTTGTTAGAGGTTTTGGCTTATTGTTTGACGACCGGTCGCCTGCCTGACATCAACCCTCCTTGGGAATACTCGGTGCGCGTTCGCGCGGGTGACCCAATGTGCTTGTTGATAAAGCACTGGGTCCCAATTGGTGATTTCTAATTATAGGTACTAATTATTTTTGTTAAGTTTATGAACTACGACAATACCAAGGCTCGCCCCCTATTATATGGGCCTGAAACATAAAGGCGAGATGAGGGTGTTACTATACACCTTCAAACCGTTAATTCAGCCCTCATCAAGCTGTCTCCCTCCCAGTCCTCTCGCAAGCAACGCCCCAAGCCGAGGTCCGAGTCCCATTAGGGGTCGCCCTTAGTGCTGTTGTCGCTAGCTAGTCATTATGTTAGTAATAGTAATAGTAGTTAGCTTTGGTTAAGTATTTTACTCTCGTCCCCATTGGTTGGAGACCCTTCAGGTCTCGTCAATAACTGCCCGGTTACGTAGAAACGGTCCGCAAGACCATCTACAAGCAGTAAATTTAAATAATAATT
Source organism: Amphipyra berbera (assembly GCA_910594945.2). Taxonomy (NCBI): domain Eukaryota; kingdom Metazoa; phylum Arthropoda; class Insecta; order Lepidoptera; family Noctuidae; genus Amphipyra; species Amphipyra berbera. Next base: position 5,417,640 of record OU343122.1, on the reverse strand, counting down.
TAAAAAAAGCTATACACCTCTGCCCAGCCCTTCGGGGAATACAGGCGTGATATTGTTTCTCTGATGTGATTCTTAAAGCCTGTTTCACAATGCTCAGTTAACTACTATCTGGGAAATTAATACGGTGAATTGACAGATTTTCTATAGAGAAACTGTCAAACAGCCCGACGCGGAACCGACGGACGTGCGGCCCTCGCACACCGACAACGTGCGCAAGCAGTGTTGCCAGTAGTAACACGCACTATATAGTGAGTATATAACTTTGTATGGTGGGCAAAAGAGATAGCAATACAAACAGTGAACATTTAGGGAGTATAGCGTGTCTGGTGCAAGAAAATTGAGCGTACTTAAACAGAAAGCGACCATCGACGAAAATCGAGTTTGGAGATACGGCCGTTTTAAGGTGCTATATTTTGTATACTACTCGAACGACGTTGAATTAAATAGACCTTAAAATAGAAAAGAAATAAGAAAAGATCTTAAAATATTTTGTATTTGGATCAAGCCATTAAAATTAGCCGGCTCTCATATCCAAAAACAATCTTCCTCTTAGCCTTTTCCCAATTATCTTGGGGTCAGCTTCCAGTCTAACCAGATGCGGCTGAATACCAGTATTTTACACGGAGCGACTGCCATCAGACCTCCGCAACCCAGTAACTGGGCAATGCCGATATCCTAAGGTTAAACCGTTTGTCAGACTTTCGGGCTTCTGACTACCCGTAACGACTGTCATAGGTATTCGTATGACACCCGGGACCGACGGCTTAACGTGCTCTCCGAGGCACGGAGGGGTCTCGGTGTGTAACAAATGGTCACCCATCCACGGACTGACCGCGGCAAGCGCAGCTTAACCTCACAAATCGTACGATCGGCGCGGTTGTTATTTAGCCACGAGCCATTCATAAAAACAACAATTTTCCTAAATCAAAACATATCTAATCAAGTTGCACGAATCCTTTAAAATGCTAGTAAGTAATCCATATTAACTATACTCTGTGCGTTGTACCATGGTGTGGGTGGCAGCTGTGTTATTTGCTGATTATTTGTAGACAATAACATTTTGGTATTTAATTTACGTAATCTATACTAATATTTTAATGCTGAAGAGTTTGTTTGTTTGTTTGTTTTTTTTGAACGTGCTAATCTCAGGAACTACTAGTTGGAATTGAAAAAATATTTTTGTGTTGGATAGTCCATTTATCGAGGAAGGTTATAGGCTATTTAACACCACGCTACGACTAATAGGAGCGGCGCATAAATGAAAAATGTTGCAAAAACGGGAAAAATGTCCACCCGTGCGAAGCCGGGACGGGCTGCTAGTCAGTAATAACTGTAGTAAATTAAATTTTACCGTGCTTAAATGTACACCGCACAGAGTATATATAGTAAACTGTGCTTACAGATGTTAAAAACTCCCGTGCTAAGCTATGATGATAAAACCTTCATTATTAGTAAAAACACACGAGTAATCTTAACCAATAACTGGTAGTAAGATACAGAAATCAGGCGTATACAAGAAGGCATTCCTAGATACAGATCACACCAAGTTGTCACCAGTTATTTTACAAGTGTCGGATTAATTGAGGAAAATGCAATGATATAGCACTCGTAGGGCAGGGTTAGCTGCCTGTCGTGATCAAGATTTATTGCGACGTTTAATCTCGCCGTGGAACAACGTCATGTGTGTTGTGATCCATAAACTGGTAGGTACTTGTGGCATACTGATGCACTGTACGATAAGGTTAAATTCACACTTGGCTACGTTCTTTGCGAGGGAAACAATGAAAGTATTCACACTTCTCTCTGTGACGTAATTAGGCTGACGGCATTGAGGCCACTAAGTTTCTTTTCTTTTTAAAAAAAACGTTGCCCCACACTAGGATTTCTCCTGTATCGTGATTGCGTTTACAGACACAAATTTTCACATGCACAAACATCCAGACCCGGAACAACTATCTGTAGGTCATACAAATATTTAAGTAGCCCAAGACAGTTGATCTCCATTTGTTTTTAGCTGCAGGCCATACACCAAACGGGCAACTTGGTAGCTCATGTGTAGACAGCTTTAGTTCTGATAAAAATGCACCGGTGAAAGTAGAAATTGAAAGCAAAGCCGTATTACTATAACTAAGATGAATTGACAATAGTACTCTGAATAGGTTAGAGATATATTGGATAACAGCGTAAAGATAAATGAATATCTATGAATGATACTGTACTAATCTAACGGTGCTTTCCATGCAGGAGAATTTGAATACGACCCAGACCCGCACCTCTGACTTCTCAAATTCATGTGTGGATCGGAATTTAATTACCACTTGTGGTAACAGTGAAGGAAAACATCGTGAGGAAACCTGCACATATCAGAAGGTTCCAAAAAGTTCATGATGATGTGTGTAGTCCGCTAACCAATACTAGGTCAGCGTGAGACAGTAATGGGCTGATTATGTTTGTATGATTAAGACATCGCTTAAAGATGATAGTAATCAAAACAGAACCTAGAAGAGTTACGAAAATTTAAATTCTTGGGGAAGTGAAAAGATAACTTGTGAAATTGCTTACAGTTCCATTAAAAATTAATAACTTAATAAAACTTTATTAAATAGGTACTATCAATTCATTTCAACACATCTCTTTATCAGGAGCTTACCTATATTTTTATAACTGCACGTGTCCCACACGAAAGGCAAAGAAAATATCATCAAAGAAAAGGCCGTGACGTTTGCGCAGACAGATAAAAAATAACAAGAGTAAACATTTAACTCACAGTAACTATTAACAGTACCCTTCGCTCTATTTACAAATGAGGGGAAGACATGCTGACCTATATCCTGTGGAGCATAAAGACCCACTGTCCTAACACACACAAACCCACAAACATTTGCACACACACAGACTCATTAACAGAAGTACGCGTAGATGTGTGTGTAGAAGTTATGTATGTGTGTTCGTCTTAGAATGACATGTGTGTTTCGCGTAGAAACAGAACGTGTTGTTATGTGTAGAGTAATTATTTTTCAGTATGTTTCGGCGGTTGGTGTTTGGTATTCTCGTGTGTGTAATAGTACTTATGAATCTCTTTGTACTTATGAAATAGTTTTAGCAGTTACCAAACGTGTAAGTACATCATAAAACAACATTGGCTGAGCACTACCCGAAGTTACAAGGAATGTTATTAAAAAAATGGAACTGTTAAGTAGTGAATATGAATAAAATAGGTATTCTTGTTAGAAATGTGAAAATCTAATCTGTTACGAAAACAGGGCTATTGTAAGGCGGTAAGTCTTACTAGAATCTCCCCTATCAAAACCGTCACCACAATAGTGCGAAAGCTAGCGATATGTAGTTATTGAAAACTGAAATTGGAAACTATCCGTCGCATCTGCAATGTCAAGTGAATACAGGGTGTAAACAAAATCATGTAATTCCTTCAAACCTCGTGATGTACTGTCGACATAGATTAAAACTGCAAGAGATACTTTTGGATCCAATTAAAAAAAATACAAGAACTAAACATGTGTTCTTAACGTGAGGCGTTTTAGCGCCCCGAGTGAATTGCGCGGCTATCGATCGCAGCGCGGTCATTTAACTCGGGGCGCTAAAATGCCTTATATTGAGAACACATGTCTACTTCCTGTAAATATTTTTTTATTGAATTCAAAAGTATCCCATGCAGGGTTAATCTATGTTAGCACTACATCACGAGGTTTGAAGGAATTACATGACTTAGTTTACAACCTATACAAGGTTAGACGGAAAGGGGGTACTAAGCCGAAAGTGTGTTAAAGTAGGTACCCATAATGGATAACTTTTGTTCTACAACTTTCCCCAAAACTCGATAGTTAAAGAGAAATAGGTTTTCAATTATTTCGTAAAAAATATGCTAAAATCTATCTGTCCATAGCTATGATCAGCTGTTTTTACAATTTAGGTCATATTTCGGGTCACGGATTAGAAAATAAATTTTCTGAATTCATAACTAAAGCAGGTATGATTTTTTTTGGTAAAAATAAATTTAAAATCTTTTTGGTTGCAAATAAATATTACCGAATTTTGAAATTTTAACACTCTTTAAAGTAGTCATCAGTGATACTTTAGGTGGCCCGCGGCTTAGTACCCCCTTTCCCACTAACCTTGTATAATATAGGTACATCCAGTATTTTTTCTGGGATTGAGGTTGCAGTCGCTACTTGTAAAATACTGATATTCAGCCACATCTGGTTACACTGGAAGCCGATGCCAACTTAATTGAAGAGAAGTTTTGTTTAATGATAAGTAATGTGTTAACACTGTGACGGGTGGTGGCGGACTGGCAGGGGCCCGGGTCTATAAAAGGTCGGGCACGCTGCAGCCTCTTGCACCGCTGCAGTTGCCAAGTTAAGTGCTACACCTGCATAGGAAGACCCTGGACTCCTCGCATTGCTACGAACCACGCCCTGTTGATCTAGTTGTAATTCTTATTAAAATATAATGGTGTACGGTTACAAGTGTTATTCTTTATCCTCCCGTAAGTACACGCCTGCTGTGCACGTGCTTGTTGAGGGTAGCCCCCTAAAGTGATACAACACAATTCAAAAACTATTGAGATCCGCTTTTGCCGTAAGTACCTTTGATTTGAACAGAAAACCAAACCTATCGGTGCCTAAGTTCGACCACCTATAAATTCAAACTAGGCCTAATAACAGCTATTTGCATTCTAATGGGTACATACAACACAAATCTACGTCATTAGTCAGAGACATGCAACATTGTACCTACCGACTAAAATATTTAAATTCATTAGTACGAAGTTTGCTTTGGAAACACGCCTATATACCGGGTCGTATTTCAGTATCTTATAGGATTTTTCTTTTTATATATTAGGTTGATGGAAAGTGGTTACTGGTGTGTATACACCTACAATACCAAGAGGATTGCTGATCCATTGCCAACCTTAGAAACGAAGTTGGAAAATCGGATGTGCCTGTAATTTCACGGGCACACATAGGTACCTTTCAAACCGGAACACAGAAATGCTTCTTGGCGGTATATATATGTATGGAGGTAGTACTTCTACGGACGAGATCTTTCACATAAGGAGCTCTGCTACTACTAATGCTGCATATCTTCGGCTGAAACTGTTAAACTAATACTTAACTTAATTTATACGATGTTACAGGCGACGAATTTGACTTGTAAACGTAGCTGCAGATTTAATTACAGAAATAAAAATCATTTATCAATGAAGAGTGTTATTTCGATTAAAATAAGATTAATTAAAATGAAAATCACGTTTCTCGATAATATTTATGTATTAACTTAATTTTCATTATTTATATTTATCACTAAAAGTTTAACAATTTTTGCTGACGATATAGGAAATACCCAACGAAACATCACATGACAAGTCTTTTTGGTAATAAGATTCTCGGAGTAAGTTATGATAGCAAATCCACGACACAAACGTAAAAGTGAAATTGACTGTCTGTAACGTTGTCACGGCTATACCTAGCCGTACCTATTTTGATAAAACTAGCCAGAGCGGCAGCTTGAAAATAAAAATTTGTTTTAGAAACTCAAAAAATATTATTTATACCTGCCGTGCGGAGGACATATCTAGTTCTATATAAATTCTGGCTGTTTTGTAGAATCCTCATAGGATTCATAAGGTCTATCGTCTAGGGTCTAAGGTCTATCTCGATGTTACCAGGATGTCGTAAAGATACACGAAGTGACTTCGTCTGTTAAAAGGGTCTTTTAATCGTACAATCAAGTTTCAATCAAAAAGCAAAAAAAGAAACATAACGTTTAAGTATTGGATTTATAAATCTTTTATTTGCATAGATTTACATTTTCCGTTTCAATTCGATGTTTATATTATTATTAATAATTATTATTTAATTGCACGAATTAAGGATCAAATTGGATGTTAACAATTAGATTTCTATTTAAGATAATTGTTCGATATCTTTACAATCATAGATGCTAATTAAAGAAGATTGTAATGATGACGTATTATATTATGTTACTTACATTCCTAGGGTACGCAGCTTGAGTAACAGCGCACTACACCCATAATCCAAACCGTCAATCTCACTGGGTGCTCTACTGACAGGTTTCAACCGCTGAACCGCTAGATGGCGTGATATGCATTCAACTTGCGAACGTATGTATCTTAATCTGGTTCCCGGTGTCGGGTGGCAGCGTTCCCGATGCAAGAGGGCTATGTGGTTACAAACTGACTTACTACCTACTTTTAAAAGAGAGACTTTTTTTTCGAGTGGTAATCCTCATTGATAGCCTCCATCTGGGTTTCCATCCGAAGAGGAGTGTTGGCCTCTTGCCGACTGAAACCACCGGTGGTCGTCCTCAACACAAAAGAGTGGCTCCGAGAACGTCGGTGGAACGCACTGGTCCACCTGGTCTTCACCAGAAATCAAGAGGGGTCCCTTTGGCACATCCAGCAAGTCCTAAAATGCGCAGCGCGACATTAATTTTGCCGTCGCAATGTCTCCTGCCGAGACGAGATAAAGTATGGCTTCTCTCGTCTCGGCAAGTGATAACGCGACAGTAAAAGTAAATCGCGTTGTGCATGTTACGCTGCTGTGCATTACAAGAGAGGCCAAAAATAGATTGAAAAATAACACATTAACTACAAAACAAAATTAGTTCTCCTCTATATTTTTCTTAATTCTAGTCTGCTTAATTGTCGGCAATAAGACTGACAAGCATATATCATTTTGGGACCCAATGCATAATATCAGCAAACACATTGGGTCACCCGCGTGACAGCGCAACGAGTATTCCCAAGGAGGGTTGAAGTCAGGCAGGCGTCCGGTCATAAAACCTCTAACAACATGGATTTACGAAATACATGTTGTGCCGACCCCCACCTAGTGTGGGATAAGGGCAGGGAGATGTTGATGCTTTTTCTTAATTCTCAAAACAGGATGAAAAAATAAATTAAAACAATATCCTTCTTTACCAAAATAAACGTGATTTACAGGTACAACGCCCTAGTTAAGCCGTGCGTCTGCGCAATAAAAAGTAGAATATTTAAAGGACATTGGTTCAACGGACTGTCTCCATAATTGCAAGAGCACTCGAAGATCACTCTCGTGACCTTGAAAGCAACCTTTTTCTTTACATGCCTATCCACAAAAACTTATTTATGTATTAAAATTGATTGCTGTGTGAACAAAAGGTTCTTTATTAAGCATGCGAAGTCGTATACAATTGATTTTTTAAAATACTTGTTTGTAGCTATTGAGGTTTTATTTTGTTTGAGATGAAAGAATCTCTCGTTTGTGTTTTGTTGAAAATTAAAGGACAATTTAGAAACAAACAACAAATAAATTGTGCCTCTAGCAGGTTTGTGTCACTTCGCGGTTTAAGTAAGAAAATATGCGTACGCGCCGCTTCACCTCTGGAGTGAAACACAAAAGAAGATCGAACCGAATTCTAAGGAGTAACCGAACCAAAATGTAATAAGAGCGAATACGCACAGCGGAATGGGAGCACTACCATCTAATGGAACATACATATCAAGTCAACAAACGGCAAAGAAGACCTCCGAAACAGCTTATCATCCGAATGAAACCGAAATTTTTGGAAACAATGTTCGGTCAAATTAACAAATGACGAATGTTCGTGGCGTTCGTTGGCTTGGTGTGTACGTTCTATAACACTAGAACTCAATTTGTCTAAAGTCAAGTTGTATTTGACGCATTCGTTCAGAAGTGAAGTTTCTGAGCGTATTGTTCTTCTTTTCGTGTGGTTAGTGACTAACCTGGTGACAGAGTTTATGCCACTCATGGGCCTCTGTCTTGGCTTCACATGCCGTCGAGAAATATCTCTTAGGCGTGCCGGTTTCTTCACGATGTTTTCCTTCACCGTTTTTAAGTAAGTGATAATTATACAATACGCACATGAATCTGAAAAGTCAGAGGTGCGTGCCTTGGTTTCAAACTCGAGACCTATGACTTGGCAGTCCGACGGTCACACCACTAGGCTATCACTGCTGTTCATATTACTATTTATTATTCTGTGATTAAGGTATACTTCAGGAACAAACAACAAATAAATTGAACCTCACAGTGGATAGGTTCCACATGCATCTTGGTAACATTGTACTGCTATCTGGTGCATCACCGGTCAGATGGGATGATTGTGGCATTTTTTCGAAACATCTCTATCTGAATTATCCTTACTGATTAGATGAGTACCGATTGGCACCATAGTAACTGGATTGTAAACTCCTAAAACCTACGATTAAACATGAGAATTTGGTGGATAACTATTCTTCGTATAGCGAATGCAAGCTTACATAATACATATTTCTAAATCCGTGAACTAAAAATTCAATAATATAAACACAATACAATTCGCATAAATCATATAAAATGTTAGCAAAAGATCCAAAAATTCGTTCGATTCGACCTGTAAACCCACACGTGTTGCGCAACGTATTGTTTAAACTATTGTTGTTGTTATACAAAAGCGTATTTTTTTCAACCGTTCATAAAAACAATTCTAAACATGAGACCGCTTTTACTTTCTTCAATATTTTTTGTTGCTCCGGAGCGGGGAAACGTCGCTGCTCAATTTTCTTTTTTTTTGTTTACTGATCTTAGATTTAACTTAGCTATTTTGCCTGAATGGTTTTATTATTTAAATGGTTTATAGAATAATGGTGTAAAAAGCCTGAAAGTAATTAGGTACAGCTGAGTGGTTTTAATAGCGTTTTTTGTTCCTATTTAACGCCTTATTGAGTTATGGGTTTAAAACGCTAAATTTAAAAATAAATTATGAATAATTAGGTTTTGATATTTTGTTTCTTTTTAAGTTAAATAAATCTTCATCATAGCTAAGTTAAAGGCAATCCAATAACAAAACGAATCATTTTATGGTTATACTTTTTATCATGTTACTATTCTGATATCACAATAAAATATTGAACCGCAACGATTCCCAACATTTACTTGAAAGCATATTGCATCGTTACCTGCACGCATTCCCACACTTCATCTCATATTCAGTTACCTGTCCCTTTCACTTACAGCAATGTTTTATTGCCATCTCATTCTAGTAGAATATCCACTCACGAATCGACGTCATCTTTCACTCTCACTATCGATAGAAGTATATTCACAAACATCAGATGCAACTAAATTACTTAACAGAAAATATTAGCAATTATGGGTCAGGGCCCAATGAGCCCAGTTTGAGGGAGTACCCTAGTATAGTATAGTATAATGGTCTGTTTTCCGCAACTCCAAGACAAAGCGCGTACTTTCTATGCGCGTTTGAATAAATCTATTCTATTTACCCCAAATCCTCGAAAAGCCAGCAATCATTAAATTTTGCTGACAATCGCTCGGTCGGAGAGTACTGAGGTTAACCAAATACGTAGCCCTGTATATGGTGACCTCAAGGCAGTTCAGTAGCACGTGGGCCGCCGAGCGTTTCGTCCTCCTCCATGCAGGCTCTGCATAAAGGGCTGTCTATAACTCCCTAGAGAAATGTTTGTTTTAAAAAGTACCTAATAATATTACGTTAATTGAAAGCGATAAATTTAAATAAACATTGCATATATTTATTTTTAAACAGTATTTTTGGAATGTTTTGCAAACCATCATTATCTAATGACTATAATATATATTTTTATGTCAGATAAAGCCAGTTAGCTAATATACTAGCTTATAACCTTACAAAGTCACAATTGGCACAAATTTCACACTTTGTTATTCAATGTCATCCCCAAGAAACTACAAAAATAATTATTTTACTGAATTCTTGCGTATACTATATGTGACGTAAAACCGTTCAGCTGGATGCGCGCGCGCACTTTCTTCAAAACGAAACAGCGATACACTTTTCTCCAAGTTAGAAAGAGATGGAGATAGAAAACAATGACGCTTGAGTTTTTTCCCGTGCAATGATACTCTGTCGTAACATCACTTTCTTTCAGATTTAGGAGTCCGTAATTAGAGGGGTCGGTCAAAGTACTGTTTTGATAGCTTACTGTGTCATTTTGGGCACTTTTACGATTATAATCAAATTATTATGCAAAGTTTGTACACGTCAAACTGTCCCATAACTAGTAGGTACTATTTCCTCTTCCCCACCCTAAGGTTGCGTGGAAGAAATCGCCATTGGCGGAAAGGCCAACCACTGCACTTTATTTCCAAAAATGTAATGAGTAGATTAAATACAACAGAGGTTGATTTCCTTTTTGTATGTTAAGAAATGTAAAATCAAATAGTTTAATAGAGAATCATCTAGTATAATCAGCCCATTCTTGTCCCACTGCTGGACAGAGGCCTCTTCTCAGAATGAGAAGGGTTAGTACACCACGCTGGCTTGGTGCGAGTTGGCGGACTATACACACCATCGAGAACTTTAAGGAGCCCTCTCAGCTGTGTAGGTTTCCTCACGATGTTTCTTTCACTGTTAACGCAAGTGATAATCAAATTATGATTCAAAGATGATTTCGAAAAGTCGGAGGTGTGGGCCGTGATCGAACTCAGATCCTCCTGCATGGAAGGCAAGCATTCAACCGCTTGGCTGTCACTGGTAACGGGTCATCTCTCCTGACCCAATTTACATGAATAGTGTACCGCCTCCGTTTACTTTCATTACGATAACTTTTGTAAAACTTTCATTTCTTTACGTAAAAGATTTAAAATTAGATTCAAATTAAAACGAGAACACAAACCCACATCACCCATTCGCACTTGACCGCTTTTTGCCACGATATCGTGTGCGATCCGTTGACTCCAATTAATTGGTGATAGAGTGAGAGTTTGGTGTCATTGTGCACGCGCAGCTTTCGACTCCAATGACTGATGATCGACAGTTTTTCTCCATTTAAACTGTCATGCTTGGAATGACGCGAGTGAAAATTGTTTAACTCCTTTGTTCTATAGAATTACTGTAATGCTTTCTCTTTACGGTCAGGGTTTTAGGTAGGATAAGTATTAATTAGGTTTTTGTTTGTTTTCAAATGGTTTTTCTCAGCTTCACTTCGTATATCTGTTTTGTTGTTTGATTCAAATCTTGCGACACATTTTTCAACTACTTCTGCTTAACCGATTCTGCTGAAACTTCGCACACAAATTCGACATGAAAATACAACATTATAATTTCAACCTTCAATCCTCAAATTCTGATGCTGCAGGGGTATGGCCAGATAAAACCGTTTAACATAAAAAAATGAAGGCATTATTGATAATTAAGTCTGATAAAAACTTGATTTCAACTTTAAATAAAACTTTACATCGATAATATTTGAATTGTCGATGAATGGAATCATAATTTTCCATCATCCTCAGGTTTTCTGTATAGTTCGGCTGAGGGGTACTATGGTACAGTCACCAGCAAAATTCAATGAATATTTCCGAAATTTGAAATTAATTATCTTTGGACCGTATCATTATTCTAAATTTATAATAATACTAATCGCGTAAAGTATTATATTTTCTTTTCTTTTTATACAAAAAGCAGTAATTAGCATGATTTTATTAATAAAACGTTTTAAAAAATATACAATCATAACTTTTCTTATGTTGGCTGTACACCAGCTGTTTTTCACTGACAGTATTAAGTCCCTTGTCATCAGGTATAGCAGGGAGTCCGATTCTTAACAATAAATTATATTTTTTTAATTTTATAGAACTAACAATATTACATTTTGTTTTTTTAGTAGGTAATCATATTGCGAAAATTACATTCCACCGTGTTTGACACATAGAGATTATTGTCTCGTTATTTTTCTATGCAAAGGTGAAGTGCACCTGTAGCTATTTTAAATATAGCTAGATGCTAAATAAGCATGCATAATTGCTTGTATAATTACTCTTCATTCTCCCTACTTGCCTTCTAAGGCAGGCGCAGTACTACTACTATTTACTCCGCGACGCTAAGGAACAGATACAAATAAATTACTATAATCTATTAACCATATTACGGTAAACATATGCTCTCTAATCTATACAATATGTATTTTTTAAACATCCTCTTACGCTCTTCCTTTCTACATGTGCATGTGTACCTAAGGACCAATTACGTTCTAAAATTTCAAAGGCCCCAAAATACACACAGATTTGTTCAATTTCTTCGGTTCACTCACCGAATTTATAGAGCCTTTCAACCAGACAATGAACACGTACAATACCTATTTATCCGTAGACACACGTAACCTGCAAATTAAAAAAAAACGCGATACATTTTTTTGCTTCCATTATTGCCTTACGTACGTGCTCACAAAAACTACTGGCCTGATCTAAATGGGAATTCTTAAGGGTCGCTTATAGAAAAAAAAAATAGAAAGAGACAGGAGAAATCAGAATTTTTTGTCCGTCTGTCTTTCACATAACTTTCCCCGGAACACAATGGGGCCAGGTAGGCGGGGACCAAAAAAAGGACCTTCTCGTACCCTGATTGTGTGATAGTGACATTTATATATTCGAGGTCATGATTCGAAGGTTTTTTTTTTACTTTTATTGGAATAAAATCGAGTTTTAAACTTCTAACTTAGGTGTGAGTGGTCTTTGTTCCTGATTTTTTCGCGGAATTTGGTTTGGTGATCGTTTACTATGTCGTTGGTGATTCATTTCTAAAAATATATCATGAGACTTCGCTTTTGGGCTAGATGCTTTTACGGCTGCTACAACTCAGGTTATTGTATTATATGTAATAAAAAATAAGGGGCTTGTAGAAATATATTTCGTTTAGTACATCACCCGATTAACAGATGGCGCTGGCGCCGAGAGCTTGGTAATAAACTACTCCAAAAGAAAAATATTCTGTTGACAGAAGAAAGATATTCTTGGACAGTATACTTACATTTCGATTGATGAGTTTGTAATATATTCACTTTTCTAATTTTAGCTTATATCGTAAACCTTTTTCATGAACGAAATCAATTGTATTCAATTTGAAGAAGCTATCAATATCTTCAATAACGCTTAAAATATTGACAGTATTCAAGAAAACGTCAACAGAAATACTCTTGTATATTATTCTATTTGTCTAAAGATGTCGTCAAGAAGTGCCTGCGCAAAGTGCCATAAGGCATAACTAATAAGTCTAATGTCAAAGCAAAGGTTACGGGTCCCTTATCAATTCGACCCTGAAAGACCGTCAACCTTCGCACATTCTACTACTATTTGAACACTATGTTTGTACGTTTGTGTAAACAAGAATACTTAGTAGAATATTTCTTCGACAATTTTATTCCAGAAAGTGGTTCCACGAAGTCTTGTTTTGGCTTTTTCCTTGTTGCTATCTACTACCGTGTACCCAATGTTTACCTCTAAATGTTAACAAAAACGCAAGACCAAGCTTAAGTAATAAGCAATCAAGCATGTTTACAAAAACGAATCCAATGAAATGGAACTTCGTCTAATTACTTTCTCAACATCTTCGAGTTTTGCAATATCTTGTAACTACGACTATTTAAAAACATCCAAATAAAAATCGGAGACGAAATTGGACAAAGAAACAAACTATCACTCGGATCCAAAAATTCTAAGAATAGATTTCTAGTTTACTTTTACAAAGTTATATACCTAGATCGTAAAAAAGCTTATTCGGACTCTATCTATTGTTGCTACCGTTTTTGTCATTTATTTAAGCACTGACTTGCACTTGGTCAAAATGTGACTAAACAATCATCGTAAAATGGTGATCCATTTCTCGTGGGTAAGAAACTAGAAATGATTTGTGAACTTCTAGAATTAAATTTGAATAAATCATTACCAATCAAAATTATTCGTTATATCACTCATTACTTTTATCAGTTGCAAAATGGTTAACAGCATGATTTGCAAAACATGTCCTTTCTTCACCGTAACTTATCTAGCGATAATTTGCTAACTAAACACAGATGGCTCGATCCCTATTCACTATGCCTTTACAAGCTTGCCACACAGAATTGCATCAAAATATCCTCTAATAAACCTCTTGTAGATAACGTTGAAGTTATGAAAATGAACAAGTTGAAAGGAAAGTGGCTGTGCACCTCGTTCTATGACGAAACAGCGACTCACGTTAGCAATATGTGAAAGGGGATCTCGTATCGGTATGGCCTATATTGCCTTTTTTATTTTTAGTTTTTGATGACTGGTCTAGCTACTTAGTGGCTTTGAGAGAACTAGTTACTAAGATATAAAAGAAAAAGAAAGAAATGGTGTGTGAACAGTATGAGAAGTGCCAAGTAATGCTAAAGTTATATAATTGAAACCAAAATTTAAAAAAGTAAACATTTAAGTACTTCCAAGTAAGTACAACCAAAACACATTCAATGCAAATAAATACGAAGACCGAAATAAGGTGAATATATTTATTGAGCTAAAAATATAAATGCTAAATATAAATACGCAAGAACAGCATGGACCTAGAAGATGTGCGATGATTCACACGGTGGTCGTAATCTTTATAATCAAAGTTGGAGCTGTGACCCAAATCCGTGCAACCGCCGAGTACTTTCATTGTGAACGCTAAACTACTCTCACACTTACATAAAATCACTAACACTAACCTAAAACATGCTGTAACAACGCAAAATACACAAACACTAGCGAAAATATTTCACACACTAATGCAAATATGAATATAGAATGTACACATTGAAACACTAATACGAACGCAATTTGTGTTTCGATAGACGTATGCGTGAAAGACATTTGCATATATAATGAATTAGGTATATTAGGGCAAAGGAATTCTGTTTTGCTTAATTTCGAGTTCATTGCATATATAACGGTATTATTATGTATGGAACTTATCACAGAATATAATGCACACATAGACACACCCGACATAGGACAACGACTACACGTGTAGTAGTGTAAAGTACACTGCAAATGTGTGACAGTAGCGTATTGTGCTTCGGCATTAGAGCGAGAAGAGATGCGTATAATGTATCATTTAAGATCTAGGACATCATTCCCGCCTTGTTCTAATTACACATGAGAATGTAGAATTGATTAATGACGACAGCGACTGAAGAATTGTAAAGAAAAAGAAAGTTTGTGAGGAAACTAAATTGTGGGTCAGTAATGAAATGACTTGATGACAAGGTATGGTATGTTGGAAAATATAACAGTGAAAGTGAAGAGCGTGTAATTGCAGCAAATTGTATAACACTGGGCACTATAGTGTCACAATGACGAGCATCATCAAAAGACGATTAAGCAAATAGGAAAATAAGCATAACAAGGCGGGGTAATGTTGTCGTAAGGGTTTGTGTAATCGCATTTAGTAACGTTTTGCTAACCATCTCAACATTCTAACCGTTACAGTTAAAATTTCGTGTCGTTTCGTTTCTAATCTCGTTCCTATGCAATTTTAGTGGAACTAACTCGAACGGAGAGCTGCAATAAATTCGGAACATATTTTTATTACCAGCCTTGTAATGTGATTTTTATTATACTAAATTCGAGTCATCATTTATTCAGTGTACGCTTTCTAATTTCTAATACATTGCATCTATTACGTCAAACTAAAGTCTTTTTGCATGACCTTTCATTTTCTGACCAGAATATCTTTTGTATTTTGGTAGTTTGTGATGTCTTAATTAAGATGTTTATCATTGACTAAGGAATTAAGACATTTTATTATCTCGCAATCCACACCGGAAGCGAATCCAAATGAAATTGATTACTTCCAACGATCATTCAAATCAGTGTCATACAGTCATAATCTCTTCACAACGGTTGCGTAACTTGCGCTGGCGCAGCCGTGACGTAACCGAAACGAGCTCAGCGAAAGTTGCTACGGCAATTTCACTCTCCTACCTATCTTTCTCTCGAACTGCTATCTCGTTCGCACATGCTTCTTTCTCATAATTATATCTTTTTCCCACTTCGGAACATTTGCTGTCCTCTTTGTTTGCACAACTTTCTGATATGTTGCTATCTCTGTCTGTAGCTTCTTCACGCTTGGTATGGACCATTTTTTCGGTTTCGCACGCGTTGGAGGCGTTGCCACTACGTAATCAATTGTCTTCTCGTTTGTTTATGCTGCGGTTGAGCCTCAAGCGAAATGTTTTTAACCAATAAATATATGATTAAGTACAATCAATAGATTGGTAATTGACGCAATTACAAGTTGTTAAGTTTAAGGTTAGATGCTAATATTTTTAATAAGCATCTTTGATATTAGATTAGCATGATATCTTATTATTTTGATGAATGATTTATTGAAGCGGAGGCAGTAAATCAGGTTCACTTAAATGCCGGGCCTATTTCCGCATATTTAAAACGTTGATGTTGCCTTGAAATGTGCCCTCACATTCAAATTTCTAGTACCTACCGTAGAAGTACGGATAACATCATATTAGTAATATCACAAAAAAGGTGAGTAGATCTATAGGTTAGAATAACACAATCTAGTCTTGTAAATAATTATATTAACGATCGGAAAACATACGTTTGCATCATTTTTTTGTCTTTACTTTGTTATAGTGGTCGTCCAACCCACAAAACATCTCAATTCTTTCTACCACAAATCAACCAACATTATTGTCAAAAGGACGTATTTCTTGATATACCTTACTCCGTATTTATCGATATACGCCCTTCTGAAAAAAATATTGAACCGATTTGACTTAAAATTACCATGGAGTATTACCTCATACTAGCCGTCCACAAACCTAACCGATTCCTATATTTCTAAATCGCCACGGAAATAGCTAGCACAGCACCAAAAGGGCGTATATCAAGGATCGGATATTTCCATGAGATTCGGGCGATTGTGGCTGCCTCAAGGTTGGTGATGAAAGTAGCCCCGCTAGCATTCCGCCGACGGCTCACAACGCACTTTCGTCCCGCAAGGCTGCCGGCTCCCACTGAACTTATAGCTGCTATAAGTTGTTGTCGTGTATGAAAATGAGAGGAAACTATTTAATATTTTGTTGGTACATGTTTGCAATTGTTTTTAAGGCCTCGTGGTTAATTAACAACCGCGCGGATCATAAGATTTGCGAGGTCAGTCCGTGGATGGGTGACCTTTCGTTACACATCGAGACTCTCCGTGCCTCGGAGAGTAAGTTAAACTCTTGGTCCCGGATGTCAAAAGAATACCTATGACAGTCATCACGGATAGTCAGAAGCCCGAAAGTCTGACAACCGGTCTAACCTTAGAATATCGTCACTTTCCAGTAACTGATTTGCGGACGTCTGATGGCAGTCGCTCTGTGTAAAATACTGGTATTCAACCTCATCTGGTTAAACTGGAAGCTGACTCCAAACATAGTTGGGAAAAGGCTAGAAGGAAGTAAGTTGGTACTTATATGCAATATTACAAGCAAAGATACTACAGAGACTTGGGAGAAATTTAAAACAATCGTTTCAGCTACTCATCATTCCCTTCATATCGTAAAGATCAGAGAGGGCATAGTTAGATAACGTTGTGTTGAAAATCAATTAGAATTTATATAAAATCACATATAAGAGTTTCTTTTTTCTTATTTATGACTTGGCAAACAGAGTTACACGTAGTTATAAGATTCATCCCGTAGGCGTAGTTAGGTATTCCTAAAGATCTTACATTAAAGTAGCGCCGGTGACTGAGAAGTTGTGTGGAAACCGGTTGTCATGGTATGGGGCATGTGATGCGGAGGAAATAGGAACATGTCATGAGGAAAGTATTGGGTATTAATGTGGATGGTTATAAGAGTAGAGGAAGACCAAAGAAACGATGGATGGATAGACGATATGGCTAGAAAGGGGGTGACTACTGAAATGACGGCTAATAGAGATTTATGGAAGAAGAAGAAGACATACTGCGCCGACCCCAAATAAGTTGGGATAAGGGCAGGAGGATGATGATGATTAAAGTGTGACCAATCTTAGTACAAAACAAAATATTTGACATCACGCTAGAAGATACACATTTTATCATCATCATAATCAGCCCATTATTGTTCCACTGCTGGGTACGTACCTCTTCTAAGAATGAGAAGGTATCGGCTTTAGTTCACCACGCTGACCTGGCGCGTATTGGGGAACTACCAACACTATCGAGAACTTTATGGAGCTCTCTCACGATTTAGGAAAACGTTGCGAGGAAACTTGCTCAAGTTTCCTCGCAACGTTTTCCTTCATCGTTAAAGCAAGTGATAACTAAATTCTGACCCGCACTAAATTCAGAGGTGCAGGCCAAGATTGAACTCAGACCGTCCTGCACGGAAGGCTTGCACTGCTGTTTTACATTTTTCTTTTTACACTATCACCCATATTCTAAGACGTTCCTCCAAAACTTACTCGACTCATACTCGACCCAGAACGGCCTCGAAAACACTTTCAAAATTGTATTCTTAGTCGGCATCGCGCAAACAACGCCGCGATAAATAATTGTAAGGATTATCGTAAACATATTCGATAAAACCTTCAAAATTCATTTTTATCACATACGAACTTTGACACTTTCTTCCTTAAGGTAGGTTCCGAGGTACCTTGACTTTGACAGATGATTCCTTACATCAACTGAGGAAAAATCTCGAGTCGAGAACGTTTATGTCAACTTGGTAGTGAATCGGGGTGGAGTCGAGTCAAGTAAGTTTTGGAGGAATGTCTTAGAACATGGGTGTAAGTCAGACGCAATTACAAAATAAATCCAATTCACAACTTCCACTTAATATTTACGATATTCCAACTCCAATCTTTAGTTCTCCCAAATAGGATATTATATCATCAAACTTTAGACAAGTCGGTGAGATAAATACAACCGCACACCTGTTAGCCTAGCCTATGCAGAACTCAAATAGCTGGAGGCGGATTACGAAGCATCGAAGATTGCCAGGTTAGGAGTCATGGATTATCTGATACTGTCTTTGGTAACCGACGTGTTGTTATATCTTTTGTGTTGCATACAAAAGTAGGGATCGGTTTGAATAATAGCTTGGTATAAGTACTGTGGGAATCGATTTTGATGTCTGAAGTTTATATATTAACGTAATATTTATAATTGCGCCTTATTATATTCCCCGAAGGGTTCGGCAGAGGTGTTTTAGTAGTTACACCCTCATTTCGCCAGATATGTTTAAGTCCTATGTAATAGAGGGCGAGCCTATTGCCATTAACCGGGCGCAAATCCAGCTCCGGGCTACTACTGAGAAATTTGTAATGAAAAAATCCAATAACACTTTGCTCGACCTGGGGATTGAACCCAGGACCCCATGCTCAGCAGTTGCGTTTGCGACCACTAGACCAGTAAAGCAGTTTTATTTAAAGTTGTTAAATTACCATTAATTTTGTCGTTCCGAGCATAGTTCTTTGTAAGCCCATCCAGACTCTCGCCGAGACATAGATGCTGTCCTTTGCTATTTGATGTTAAAAGTAAAGGATATAGATATCGTCTCGGGATGTCTCGGCGAGAGTGTGTAGTTGGCATGAAAAGTTTAAGAGTGATTCTCAAGTTATGTTTTAATATTTGTGGCAAGCGCGACTGCTGATTGTGATATCCTGGGTTCGATCCCCAACACGAGCAAAGTGTTATTGGGTTTTTCAGTGTAGAATTCCTTAGTAACAGCCCGGAGTTTGGATTTGTGCCCGGTTAATGGCGATAGGATCCCCGCCTATGACATGGGACTTAAATGTAACGGCAAAATGAGGGTGTTACTTTACACCTCTGCCCAACCCTTCGGGGAATACAGGCGTGATGCTATGTTATGTTGACTAACACAAAAGTTTTATCCTACGAATATCATCATTTTCATCTGTTCTCTCTTTCCATAAAGAACCACTTTTAAAACAAATATAGACCCATTAGCGGCTTAAGAGAAATCACAAAAAAGACCATAAGTTAAAACCACGCATCTGAAACAAGACGTCCACACACGATCAAGCAATGACATAACCGCGCCCACTGTTAATTGATAACTGATCGAGTGAAAGTTACCTATAAATTTTCCCACACTACTGTTCAAAAGTTCTCGTGTTGATTTTTACATAATGGATGCAATCAATACTTTTACTGTTATGGTTTTATTTAAATGTGTGAAAATAATCTCGTCACCGGAAAGCGAATACTACTTAAGCGCCATTTTGGCTAAAATGAGAATTATATCGTTGGATTGGATTTTTTTTTCTGCGTCGATTAGTTGGGATTTCGTATTTTATTCTATTATCTTACAAAATCCCAACTAATCGACGGAAAAAAAATCCAATCCAACGATATAATACATAACTCATTTTAGCCAAATTAGCGCTTAAGTAGTATTGGCTTTCCGGTGACGATCTATACTAATATTATAAACGTGAAGAGTTTGTTTGTTTGAACGCGCTAATCTCAGGAACTACTAGTTGGAATAGAAAAAATCTTTTTGGGTTGAATAGTCCATTTATCGAGGAAGGTTATAGGCTATATAACATCACGCTACAACCAATAGGAGCGGAGCATAAATGAAAAATATTGCAAAAACGGGAAAAATGTCCACCCGTGCGAAGCCAGGACGGGCCGCTATTTGACAATAAAATATGAGTGGGAGCTTAAGAAAGTAAAAAGACGAGAAGAATGTATTATGGGAAAGATCTATCTAGCAGTACATACACAATGTGCAGACGGTACGCACCACTTGCTTGATAGTGACATGCAGCATAATAATCCCTCTCTTCTTCTTTTCGTGTGGTTAGTAACTAATATGGTGCCAGAGTTCATGCCGCCCATGGATTTCTGACTTGGCTTCACATGCCGTCGACAAATATCTCTCAGGCATGCCGGTTTCTTCACGATGTTTTCCTTCACCGTTTTTAATTAAGTGATAATTATAAGGTAAGGCGGCTCTTTATTTTTCAAGTCATTAGCAATCAACATGTCTCTACCCATTACGATCCAAATAATTTACGCAATAAACGCACAATAACCAATGTTATTGATTCGATAAGATGTCGTACCGCATTGGCAAGACGTCAAAAGGGTTTTCTTTCCGTTCATCTCTATAATAGACTAAATAAAATTTTAAAATTTTACCCACTCTCATTTCATGAATGCCAATATAAGGTTCGGAACTGGCTTCTTAAGCTAAACTATGAGGAAACTGAAAAACTACTTCAGTAGGTAAATAATATATTATATACACACAAAACGGAAAAACACTCTTAATTACATTCCCTCTATCACAGACATACACACACACAAACACACACATGCATACACACACACACACACACACACACACACACACACACACACACACACACACACACACCCACACACACACACACACACACACCACACACACACCACACACCACACACCCATACACACACGCTTAGCTAAATATAACATAATTTTATTTTTGTCTGTAATTTCTGCATGCTCATTCTCAATTTTTTTTTTTGTTGAAATAAAAAAAACATACTCTGTAAAATTTATGGTTGACATAAAAATGGATAATTAAAAATGGGAGAAGGCGCTGATTCCTGAAATACAGGTTTTTTACCTAGTTTGGGTTTCAGAGGCTTCATAGGATTTTTGTAAACACATTTTATGTCAATAAAGGTTATTATTATTATACAATACGCACATGAATCCGAAAAGTCAGAGGTGCGTGTCTTGGGTTCGCATGACTTGGCAGTCCGACGGTTACACCACAAAGCTATCACTGCTATTACTTAATAATCCCTTAATAACTTTTAAGTTGAACGGTTTATTTTATCTCGCAGTAACCCTGCAACATCAGGATTTGAGGATTGAAGGTTGAAATTGTTATAATGTTGTATTGACATGGGAATTGAATTTGAGTGCGAAGTTTCAGGAGAATCGGTTAAGCAGAACTAGTTGAAAAATCTGTAGCAAGATTTGAATCAAACAAACATAAGAAGTGGAGATAATTAAAACCTTTGAATAACAAAGTAAGGTGGAGCAGTAGTACATGAGCAAGCTTACACACTTGTGGTCATTCTTAAAATTATTTTGAACAACATCACGCTTTGTATACCCCGAAGGGTTTGGCAGAGGTGTTTTTGTACACCCTCGGTTCGCCAGTTATGTTTAAGTCCCATATAATAAGGGGGAGCCTATTGCCAATTACCAGGCACAAATCCAGACTCCAGGCTGCTACTGAGAAATTCCTGATGGAAAAACCCAATAACACTTTACCCGACCTGGGGATCGAACTCATTTATAATTTTTAAATTATAGAATAATCGCATTTTAAGAATACAAAACAATGTTACAAGCATGTTACTAATTTAATACTAATATTATAAAGAGGAAAGATTTGTATTTTTGGATTTTTGTATGTATCGAATAAACTTAAAAACTACTGGGCCTATTTCAAAAATTCTTTTGCCGTTAGAAAGCTACATTATCACTGAGTAACAGGCTACGGGCGGAGCCATGAGGACACAGCTAGTAGAGAATAAAACGAAGGCTGTTCTTAAAAAAATAAAAGAATTAAACCACAATTTATTTCATTCTTTCGCGATAAGATAAGTCACGCCTCAATTTCCGTGACATCTGAACCAGTTTGCCGCGGTTTTGCCGACATGACGGACTTAATGCCCTTTAGATCTTCCATTCACATCTCATCTTGCCAACTTCGTCCCGAGTCACCTTTAAAATGACTCATATCGGTCGCTGTGACCTTTCCTTTTTATTTTAAGTCTTAAATAACCGCCGGAAGTACCTAATCAGGATTCTTGGGCACCCTTTTTGGTAATTTCGTTTAGTTTTTTTTTATGAGTTCTAAAAATTTTTGGGAATTCCAGTTTCGATTACAGATCTGTTTAGCGTTGTTTTGGAGTTCTTGTGGGTTTAGAAAGTTGTATGGTGTAATGCGTTTCATACAAGACTTGATTATTGTCTATGGTTTTCCTGCAATCTCGTGATCCTTTTTTGTCTTTCACAGAAGAAGGTAGCTTACATTATCTTGAATTCCAATCAAATATCACGTCATCATCACATGATTCGTTTGGTCATCTATACTAATGTTATAAAGCTGAAGAGTTTGTTTGTTTGTTTGAACGCGCTAATCTCAGGAACTACTGGTTGGAATTGAAAAATTATTTTTGTGTTGGATAGTCCATTTATCGAGGAAAGTTATAGGCTATATAACATCACGCTATAACCAATAGGAGCGGAGCATAAATGAAAAAAGCCGGGACGGGCCGCTAGTATAAAAATAAACATTTGAAATAGCAATAAATTAATTCACTCTTCATCGAATTTTGTTATCCCTTACATAACTTACATTATTCAAATGACACCTAAATAATTACTTTTCAAACGAATTCGCAACGCACAATTTTTGAATGGGTCATTAGTTATTATCATTAATTTATAATACATTGCCTAAAGAAGTTGATAGCTAAGAGAAAGTAACAATACGGAAGCTCACAGTCTCTTTGAATGAAAGCTTGATTACGTAGAACAACACTTACTTTATTAAGATACTTAACATTATGTTTATTTAAATAAAACTAATATAAAATGTGATTCATTGTTGCATTGAAAACAAAAACAAACGAAAGAAAACTATTTTGTTTGACCGTTTATAATGCAGCGTACATACCTAGCCAACGAACGCGGCGTGATAACGCTGAAAACAAAAGTTCTATACACAGTTTGGTCAAATTCAACAAATCACAAACGTTCGTTGGCTAGGTGTATACGCTGCAAAAAACATTCGACATTTAAATTTAATAATCCCTTTTTTTAAGTTAAACGGTTATATATTGCAGTACAACTGCAGCATAAGGATTTGAGGGTTGAAATTATTATAATGTTGTATTGTCATGGGAATTTAATTTGTATGCGAAGTTTCCGGAGAATCGGTTAGGTAGAAGTAGTTGAAAAATCTGTCGCATAATTTGTATCAAACAAACATGTATTTATGTATTTGAAGCTAATTAAAACCGTTTAAAAATAGAATCAGTTCTGCTTTTATTAAAAACAAAACACTGTTTGCCATACTACTTCATGACGTCATTTCTTCGAAAGGAACTCTAAATGTCACATTGACAGAGATGGAAGCGAGGTTCAAAAAGGAGTGAATCAAAACATGACACATGCAATAAAAGGAGGATATTCTGGACCCACTAATAACAATTCTAGGAAAGCGCGCACATAAATTCTTTCGACTTTTTCCTCTTTCAATACATACGTATCTTTTGGTAATCTGGCTTCAAGGTTAAATGCTTAGAATTTTAGAACTCGTGGTGGCCATTAGCTACACTAATCGCATGCATGACTGTTCATAAGCACACACGACCCTGTAGGCTACCCAAATATATTTTCTCTCATTATCATTACATAAACATAAATAGCCCATTACTGTCCCACTGCTGGGCATGCGCCTCTTCTCAGAATGAGAAGGGTTTAGGCCTTAGTCCACCACGCTGGCCTGGTGCGGGTTGGCAGACTACACACACCATCGAGAACTTTATGGAGGCCTCTCAGGTGTGCAGGTTTTCTCACGATGTTTTTCCTTCATCGTTAACGCAAGTGATAATCAAATTCTGATCCGCACATAAATTCGAAAAGTCATAGGTACGGGTCGGGATCGAACTCGGACTTTCCTGCATGGAACACAAGCGTTCAACCGCTAGGCTAACACTGCTTCTCATTCATTATCATTAAGACTATACATTTTGGACAGTCCACGTTTAGACACAGACTTATCATGTATGCTCATAATGTATTGTAACATCTCCTTATACCATGTTCGTATGTACAGTAGGGAAACGAACAGGTTCGTCAGCTTTCAAATTCATTCCTTTCCCACATCGCGGGCACATGTTACCTTTTCAAACTATTGAACGGAACAGACCAATGCATGGAAAATTATGTTTAACTATTTGGTAGCTAAGATCAAAATTGTCTTTTGCCTCCATATGAGGTAGTAGTGCCATGAACTGTCTTTGATTTTATTTGAGGAGTTTTGTTGTAAAAACTATGACATCAATCAATTCGATGATTAAATAAGTTGACATTACTAGCGTCAAGTAGTCTGTCATCATGTCACCGTTATAATTGTTAATATCCTATCAAAAATTACTTGTATTTTCATATCTATAATGTTGGCAAGACGTAGTCGGTAAAATAGTTTCTTTCTTCCACTGTGCAAGTAAAAATAGACCTTAAGGTGTACAACATTTTCATTACCCTACTGTACTTTTCTTATTCTTCTTTCTCAAAAAGAAAGATATTCTGTTTCGCCCGTAGTCACTATGAACAGTTTTTTTAAACTAGTGAAGGCAACAAATTGCCCGCAGCCGGCAATTTCAAAATTTAGGATGGAATTTTGGAATGTCTTTGTAAACACTTCCCTACAGAACCGTTAACGCCACCTTATGACTGTCTCATTGGTCTAGTGGTCGCAAGCGCGACTGCTGATCGTGAGGACCTGAATTTGATCCCCAGGTCGGGCTAAAGTGTTATTGGGTTGCTCCGTGTGGAATTCCTCAGTAGTAACCCGGAGTTTGGATTTCTGCCCGGTTGATGGCAATAAGCTCGCCCCCTACTACATGAGATTTAAACATAACGGTGAAATGAGTTAATTACTATACACCTCTGCCCAACCCCTCGGGTAATACAGGCGTCACGTTATATGCTATGTTATGACTATTACCTGTTTAAAAGTTCAGATCCGCATGTAATTACAATCTGGAGCCATTTCCATTTTTCCAGTGAGTATGTCGTGTCGTTAAGTAATCTAAATTCAAGGTGAAATAGTGAAATATTATTATCAGATTTAAAAGTCTGGGAATTACCTAAAATTAATTTCAATGTCAATTCATGTATATTGTTAAACGGAAATCCTCTTGTCGTTTTTTTCGATCAAAATGCTAATCTTTAGGGGAGTGGGGGGCTAGTTGTAGCAGGGGCAAGTAGTAACAGTCACATTTTAGCCTAGTAAACCAACGTTTATTTTCGACTTAATCTATCCTTTATTATGTGCCCTATTACATGGGCACCACAACTGTCCCGCCAGACGACACACGAAGTGGTCGTATGCATGCTCTCCGTTTCTACCAGGTATTGGAAATAATTGCATTCGTAAAACTTTGTTTTTTGGCACCGTTTTAAAACGTTTTTGTTATTATCTTTATCCAAAATTCTAGACAATTTCTTTAATTTTGTATATGTAGATTTGATTTCTATTCAAGTTATGCTGCAGATTCCAAAACATTGTCCTTGTATAATAATTTGGCCTGATGCATGCGTGCCGTCAGTTGGGACAGGTCAACTCAAACCTGCTATGGCACTTTCTTCAAAAGGCCATTCCAGATGTTGCCCTACATTGTTACACTCGCATAGTTTTTATACTACAATGTCTGGACTTTAAAACAGACCTTCATCTCTGAGTTTGATTCGGCTTTTCTTCTCAGAGCTAGTAGGAAATGGTAGCGCCATATAAACTTTAAAAAAACATTATATTGACTTGTAAAAGTATCTGTAACAGATTTATTTTCAGAATAAAATTTGAATTCTCAATTCTCATAATATTATGGTAGTTCTTATCATAATGGCTATCACGTAACGAACAAAATAATAAATATTAATACGTACAGAAATCTCATTTCCGAACTAATGCGTCAAATACTAGAAAAATGTGTGACGCGCATCTAAAATTTCCCTTTTTTCTAGGGTTGGCAACGCATTAACAATCCTCTTGGTGTTGTAGGTGTATATAGGCTGTAGTAACCTCTTTCCACCTCTTTCCATCATACATCATAATCAGCCCATTACTGTCACACTGCTTGGAATGCCTCTTCTGAGAATGAGAAGGGTTTAGGCCTTAGTCCACCACGCTAGCCTGGTGCGGGTTGGCCTATTACACACACCATCGAGAACATTATGGAGCCCTCAAGTGTGCAGATTTCCCCACGATGCTTTTCCTTCACCGCTAACGCAAGTGATAATCAAATTCTGACCCGCACATGAATTCGAATGGTCAGAGGTAGGGGCCGGGTTCGAACTAAGACCCTCCTGCATGAAAGGCAAGAAACGCGTAGTGACACAACCTAAAGTAGTGTAGAGGCTCTTAATATTAGGAAGTGTTTGGTAAAAATCACATTTTCCAGTTAAATGTTTGACAAACTGGCTACAATTAAAATCTAAATGAAATTATTAACATTAGGTACTGAACAGCATCTCTTTCTACAAAAGCATACCTCTTCAAATCGACACCGGAATTTACGTAAGGTGGGGGGAGGGGGGTGGGGGGTGGGTGTTTCAACAACCTTCTTTCTTCAATAACAACTTTCTTCTTCTTTACACCAATTGAAATTTCCGGCGTCGACATGATTTACATAACATATCAATTACCTTAGTTTGATTTTATTTCAATTGTGATACGAAAATAATAAAAAATCACAGACATATTTCCTTTATTCATTAAATATACATATCAATTACATTTTTAAATATTTCTATTAAAAATATAAAAAGACATTTAAAAAATATAAAAAATAGTAGCCCACCGGCATCGGAAACTGGGTCCAAGCTATCGGTGATCAGGATCTCAGAGAGAGGAACCTCCTAACAGAAGTACTGCATTCTGTATCAGGCCCTCGATCCAGCCGCCCAACGAGAGCCTCATCAGATGTTGGTCGAGGCTCTTGGCTGTTAAGCCATTGGCCGTTACAACTATCGGTACAACGACTGCTGAGTCAACCTCGCACATATTGACAACCTCGTGTGCCAAGACAGACAGACATTATTATTATCAGAATGAATTTGAGACATATAGAAGTTGTTGATTACCGTTTCTATATCAGATAGCTTAATTAATTTCTTTAAAGCGGTCGCTTCCGTATAATAAAACGTGTCAGTTATCATTTAAAATAAACATATTTACTTAAATAAATAAACAACATAATTTATTGATTTTTATTTTACTAGCGGTCCGTCCGGGCTTCACGCGGGTGGACATTTTTCCAGTTTCTGCAACATTTTTCATTTATGCTCCGCTCCTATTAGTCGTAGCGTGATGTTATATAGCCTATAACCTTCCTCCATATATGGACTATCCAACACAAAAATATTTTTTCAATTCCAACCAGTCGTTCCTGAGATTAGCGCGTTCAAACAAACAAACAAACTCTTCAGCCTTATAATATTAGTTTAGATTATTTTCATAATTATTGCTATTATTTTATTGCTTTGATATTTTATGAACAAATAAATGTTTGTAAGGTTTTGTTCAGATGGGCCACTTTAGTTACTTATTGTTGCCGCAAAAAGTTGCCCACACCCACCTACGTCTAATTATATTATCAAATGATTTAATATTTTTTATACATTGTTTTACATTATATGATATGAATCAAACTAAATATGTTATTAAAAATAAATCTGTCTAATAAAATATTGTCAAGGTGAATATTGTACGTAATAAATTCCGTAATATTTCAATTGTAATTTATAGCGGATATGTACAACATTAAGTTGTCATAAAATACGTATAGTTTTAATCCATTCTTATGGTGCGTCCAGACCTGACGAACGCGCCGCGAATGTGCCGCCCGAGCGCCGCTCGCGCGCAGCGCGCGAACCGTTCGCGAGCCGCTCGCGAGCTGCGCCCGTGCATTTCATGTTCGTACAAAGCTCCGCGCGCCTCTCGAGCGCAGCTCGCGAAGGGCTCGCGCGCGGCGCGCGTGCGGCGCATTCGCGGCGCGTTCGTCAGGTCTGGACGCACCATTATAATGTTATGACACCGTAAAATAACACACAATTCACTACCACTCATTCATTCAATGACATTCTCTACCAGTCAACCTAAGGGTAAAAAAACCAGCATATTCTTACAGCATTTTACAGTCCAAATTTCAAGTTATTTGGTTTCAACATAAATTGGTTAGGTACATAGTATGAATGTACATCATTCTAGAGAGCAAATCGGGTATGTCGATGGTTGTTAACGCATTCTCTGTTCCGTATAAAATGCAACCTACAACCAAAAACATTTTTTACAAAAAATTTAAACCGACTTCAAAAAAGAATAAAATAATTACTATATAAAATTAACAGTTTCAGAAGTCGGTGCTGATCCACGCTGAACCAAATTAAAGGCACCGACTTCTGAAACTGTTAAATTTACATGGTAATTATTTTATTCTTTTTTGAAGTCGGTTTTAATTTTTTGTAAAAAATGTTTTATTTTTTTTAATTTTAGTGGCCTTAATTAAAACTTGGTTGGACCTACTAAAGACGCTGCTCGTAACATAATCACATCATCACAATATGCGTACTGTTCGTCATTGAGGAGTTCCATTGTCTATCTCCGAAGTTCTTCATCAGATCTTCACCAAATTTAAATGGGACCAACTTCAAAGTATACCCTATCCATTAAAAAAGAATCATCAAAATCGGTTCACAATTGGCGAAAATATCGATGAACATACACAAAAAAACAAAAAACATACTGACGAACATAGTAACCTCCCCCTTTTTGGAAGTCGGTTAAAAAATAGTTAGAAGTAGTCGCCCAATGATTCAATAGGTACTCATTATAAAAATAAACATATGTGACCCATCATAAAATTAAACGATGACACGATCAAACGTTCATTATATTTAATTTGTTTACAATATTACTATATTTTATTACATTACCAGTATTTGCACCAGCACATAATTAGTTATGTACACATGAGGACCAATCAAGCTATACATTTCCAATAGAAGATGACCTCTCATTTTAGGTAAATTCCGTACAATGAGAGGTCAGCTTATACTGAAAATGTAATACTCGATATTTTGTCGTGTGTACATGCTTAATAGGTACTGGCGTTGACGGTTAAAAAAGTCATGAGACGCATTTACTAGGAATATTTACCAATACCCCATTTAATATAACATTAGACAAAAGTGACCCACTACGGGTCTAATTTCTTTTGAACAATTTCTTAAGATGAGTTTCTGCTCATCTTCATTGACCATTACTGCCCGTTCACACAGCGGATCCGTTTTAAACGGATCCGTCCGTACTGGATGTGTTGTTAACATCTGTGCGAACTGTCTTCAAATATGTTAAAGTGCTACCTCTAAATAATAATTAATTTTAAGTATGTACTAAGTTTATTGAGAGTATAGAGACTCACCAACCCCACAGTCAAACCACTACTACGATTTTGTGGGGCTTAGTTTATAAGTTATACTTACTTTATGTGAATATAAAAAAATAAACAATAGTACCGACGGATCCGCTAAAACGTTTTGACATTTTCCCTGGGTATTCCCGGGATCCGGAACCCGGGAAAGAAACCCTAGGAGGTACCCATACATCTTCATGTACGGATCCGTTTTTAATACTGTTCCGGCATCCAGTTTATGTGTGTAAAAATGTCAGGCCAGTATTTTTACTGGATTCAGTATACTGTTCCGTATTTTATACAGTTCTGGCATCCAGTTTTTGATAACAAAACGGAACATGTAAAAATTTCGGACCAGTATTTTTTACTGGGTTCGCAATACTATCGTGTATCCACACGTGAACTCGTTCATACAACTACAGGCGCCATCATCAAAATAAAAACGGATCCGCTAAAACGGATTCTGTAAACAGTTTCTGTGCGAACTAACTGTTAAGGTTCTTATAAGCATAATATTGTGTTAAATCCCTGTTGGAAGCAAACACGTTGTTTATTTCTATACATTTCCTTGCTAAAATGGGTCTTATTTATGTTTGTTCTGCCTAGCCTTTTTCCAACTAAGTTGGGGTCAGTTGCCAGTCTAACCAGATGCGGCTGAATACCAGTATTTTATACGGAGTGACTGCCATCATACCTCCGCAACGCAGTTACAGGGCAATGCCGATATCCTAAGGTTTGTCAGACTTTCGAGCTTCTGACTTCCCGTAACGACTGCCATAGGTGTTCGTATGACACCTGGAATCGACTGTTTAATGTGTTACACGGAAAAACCCAATAACACTGCCCAACCTGGGAATTCAACCCAGGATCTCACGATCAGCAGTCGCGCTTGCCACCACAAGACCAACGACGCAGTTAAAACACAAAAAGGTCTTCCCAAAAAAATCTAAACAAAATCGCGAGCTTTACCATTATCTACAATAAATAAAGGGATCTGTACTACCTACACTTGTAGAAGCCGACCTACATGCGCATCCTCATCGAAGTCAAAGTTCGCCACTCAACCTTCAAGGTACCCAATCAACTATCTAATGAACTGACATGCGAAATAAATTACATACATTGAACATTGTTAATAAATTTACACATGGGCGTAGCTACGAATATGTTTACGAGCTGTATTAGATACTTAATTATAATATATCAATTAGTTATTTTACATACATGCATACATACATAAACTCACGCCTTTTTCCCATGAGGGAATGAGTGAACGGCGATTAACAAAAGGAGGCGGATTAAGGCGGATGTCAGTGGAAAAGCCGGTAGAGGACGCGCTAGAAGGACATCGATGTTTTTGATGATGTTCTTCACAAAAGACATGCGTAGTACTCTCTACTAGATTTATGAATGTGCATGAAGCAAAAAAGAATTTGTAAGGATCGTAGCATCTCATTAGTTATTTTACAATTTATATAGGTATATGGAATAAGAATACATTCAGCTCATTGCTGTCCCACTACTATAGTCCGCGCGCAACTGCTAGTCACCTCCTGAGGTATGGGAGCGGCAACAGGGGGGTGCGCGGGGTACACAAGACAAAGCAAACTGACAGAGCGCGTCTATTGTATTGCACCCCCTTCTCGGTAGAAGCGAGCGCGAGAGCGGTCTCTCATACCTCGTGCCCTTGCGCGTGGACTATAGCTACGGACCTCTTCGCAGAATGAGAAGGATCCAGGCCTTAGTCCAACACGCTGGCCTAGTGTGGGTGAACTAAGGCCTGATACACTCACCATCGATGACTATCTGGAGCCTTCTTAACTGTGTAGGTTTCCTCACGATGTTTTCCTTCACCGTTACCGCAAGTGATAATCAAATCCTGATCCACATGAATTCAAAAAGTCAAAGATTCGTGCCGGATTTGAACTCACCCTCCCACTTGGCAGGTAACCGCTTAAACGCTAGCCTATCAAAAGCTAGGCTATTAAAAGCTAGGCTCGGTTAGGCTAGCTTGTGTATAGGAGTGGGTACGGAGGCGACACTGGACGTTATCCTTCCGTTTAGTGCAGGTATTGTCGGCGCATGGCTGTTTTGGCAAATACTTGCACACAGTGGCAAGATAGGAGGCGACTCCCATGTGTCACCAGTGCGGTTGCAGCCATACGGTCCTGCATACTTTGGAGCAGTGCCCTGCCTGGGTGGCGCAGCGCCGATTTCTGGCGGCAGAAATTGGGAAAGATCTTTTGCTGCCGGCCGTTGTCAGGGGTACGGTCGGCAGTGAAAGGGTATGGGAGGCGGTTGCGTCTTTCTGCGATGACGTAATCTCGCAGAAAGAAGCGGCGGAGCGGATCAGGGAGGCAGACTCTCTTGTTGACCTGATTCGTTGCAGGAGGGCAGGACGGCGCAGGCGGCTAAATACCGACTAGATGCCGCCATAAGTGGGGCCAGCAGACGATAGATCGGGGACTCTATCGTCCACACTGCACGGTCCCTGGTGTTGTGGTGAAGTCCCAGTGCACCCGGATATCGCTGAAGGAGGAGAGAGCCCAGAAGTGGGCCACGCTGGATGGGTCACGAATGTCATGTGTAACAATTCTCGTGGCCCACCCATCAAGGTGAAAGTAGGTGCACAGGCGAAGTTTTTAGTGGGTGCAAGCCTCACATAACCACGTTGTCTCCCCGGACGATGTGGTATGCGTAAAGCATTCTATTTGCTCAAAAAAAAAGGCTAGCTTGTGTATAAAAATAATAATACCAGTTGTTATTTCTGCGTGTTTAAAAAGTTAACTAAGAGCAAAGGTATGTTATAGAAAAAGAAGTGATAGCACAGTGATTGAACGCTTGCCTTCCATGCAGGAGGGTCTGAGATCGATCCCAGCCCGCACCTCTGACTTTTAGAATTTAGTGCGGATCAGAATTTGATTATCACTTGCGTTAACGGTGAAAGAAAAACACCATGAGAAAACCTGCACAACTGAAAGGCCTCGAAGACGTTCTCGATGGTTTATGTAATCCGCCAACCCGCACCAGGCTAGTGTAGTGTACTAAGGACTCGACCCTTTTCATTTTGAGAACAGGCCCGTCTCCAGCTGTGGGACAGTAATGGGCTGATTATGTTGTTTAAGGAATAAGAATATTTCAGCTGTTATTATTGCGTGTTTTTAAAAGCCCGAGCTGTCTATAATTATGCTCTAAAAATACCTTTTATATTTTGTTTCTTTTCTATGACAGCACACACCTGTTTGGTCCCGAGTAGGTGGTTAGATGCCAACCTGAAAAAAAAACAACAATTCAAATTAAACTTATCATTTTTTTTCATTAAACTTGTGCACAACTTAGTGTACTTGCTTTAATAGTCGGAAGAACAGCTAAGTCTAAAGTATTTCTGAATTTAAAAAAAAAGTCTACAGACAAAATAATTATAATTGATATTCTGTGTGGTCTAGAATAAGAACAGACCACCCGTGAATGTTATAAAACGCCTCTAAGCTGGTTTGATACCAGGTGTATGCAACAGCATTCACATGTATGTACATTAGCTAATACATTATATGGGAAACATCTTGTTTTAAGAATGAAAGAACTTGGGTGTTAAAACAGCATTAATGAGAGTTGCAGGCCGACGGCCCATCTTGATGGTAAGTGGTTACCGCCGCCTTCTTCTTCTTCCTGCCCTTATGGCCCCACACTAGGTGGGGTCAGCACAACATGTGTTTCATAAATCCATGTTGTTAGAGGTTTTGACTTATTGTTTTATGACCGGCCGCCTGCCTGACATCAACCCTCCTTGGGAATACTCGTTGCGCTGTCGCGCGGGTGACCCAATGTGCTTGCTGATATTATGCACTGGGTCCCAAAATGATATGCTTGTCTTAAAAACTTGAGACTTCTCGTACTCGACACTACACACTACTATTCGACATCGTTTACAATAGAAATAAACGGCGAGTTATAATAAGAAATCCAAAAAAACTCGAAAAAAAACTTTTATAAAATATCAAATTGATATTACCTACCGGTTACCGCCGCCTATACAAGGTTAGTCGGAAAGGGGGTACTAAGCCGAAAGGGTGTTAAAGTACCCATAATAATGAACAACTTTTGTTCTACAACTTTCCCCAAAAGTCATTAGTTTAAGAGAAATAGGTGTTCCAAGATTTCATAAAAAATACGCTAAATTCCATCTATCCTCAGCTATGATCAGCTGTGTTTATATTTTAGATCATATTTGAGCTCACGGATTTGAACCTCCATTTTCTGAATTCGTAACTAAAGCAGGGATGACGAATTTTTGAAAAAACTAAAATACAATAAAACTGCATCGTTTATTTTTTATCGAATTTTGAAATATTGACACCTTCTTTAAAATAATCATCAGTGATACATTAAGTGGCCCGCTGCATAGTACCTCCTTTCCGACTAACCTTGTATAACTTACAACCCTAAGAGGATAGCTGATACTAGGGTTGCCACCCGTACTATAATAATATATAGTATCGTATTATATTTCAGTCAATTGTACTATATAGTACGTAAAATATTATATTTTATCCCTAATTCAACTGTCGCACTTTTTTAAATTCACTTTAAAAACGGAAAGAAGAAAGAAATAGAGCATCTATTAATTTAATTAAAAATGAATTGTTAATTTATTTTAATATGAATCTAAATTGCTCAAGTTCCTATAATTATTTTAATCATTGATGGTCATAGCGAAGAGCAATAAAATTTATATATCTACATGGAAAAATACATAATAATAAAAAATAAGTGTGTACTTTTTTTTCCTGAATTTCAAAAATGTACTATATTTTTGCATATTTTTGGGAAAAATACTATATTTGTTCAAAAAGGTGGCAACTCTATCTGATACATTGCAAACCATAGAAACAAAATTGATGCCTGTAATTTCACTAGCCCCCATACCCTTCAAACCGAAACACGGCAATGATGTATGGCGGCAGAAATAGGTATGGTAGTAGTACTTCCCCGGACGAATTGTTCATAATTAACTCTTCTACTATTAAAATCATAAGCTGCTTAGAAAAAGTCAAGGATTACTCATGCTCATAGACAAACAAGTCATCTTTTATTATAAGTACTAAGATAACCAGCACGTTATGTATGTTCATAGGTAGATGATTCATATTTCATACAGGACGTACTTTTAGTACTTAGGGGCCATTCAAGTATTACGTAAGCAGAATTTTAGTAATTTTTGACTCACCCCTCCCCCTTGTCAGCAAAAGTATACAAAGCTTTTACCCCCCTCCTATGCTTACGTAAACATTGGTATATTTTTTTTTAAACTGATCAGGTTTCTTTATTGTTATTCATGAGCAGCAGTTTCTAAGCCTAGAAAAATAAGTAAATAAATAAAAATTGCTGACGTAATCATCTTCCAGACACCCCCGTCCCCATTTGTCATCAAAAATAAGCTTAGCAAAGACCACCTCGCCCCCTTTCATGCTTACGTAATACTTGGATGTCCCCTTAGTAAATGAAAATACTACTAAGAATGATGACAATAGGTACCTATTTTGACAGATTCCCACATCTTTTAAATCAAATTATCATTAGAATTAATTAAAGTCGATGTAAAACATGTTTTCTATAAAACAGATGTTAACAATAAAATATATGAATAAATAACAAATAAATAAAGTACCTAATTCGCGATTCCTTTTGTGGTCAAACAAAAAACAAAATCTTTTTTTTTATTTCTTTTTGTTTTTCGCGCAGAAACTGGATATACGTACCTATCTCAGCAAAAAAAAAAACTATACATACCTATCTATGATCTCTGTAGAATTTACGTTTTAATCGCAGACCACGGCTGCAAGTAAGAAATGCGTGTGAGCCCAGCGGTTGTACGATTTCCTTCCATGCAGGAGGGTATGTGTTTGACCCCGGCCCGCACCTCTGACGTTCCAAATGAATGTGCGGATCAAAATTTGATAATTACTTGCTTAAACTGTGAAGGAAAACATCTGAGAGAGCTTCAAACAACTTCTCGATGGTGTGTGTAGTCTGCCAACTCGCACCAGGCCAGCGTGGTGTACTAAGGTCTAAAGCCTTCTCGTTCTGAGAAGAGGCCCGTGTCCAGCAGTGGGACAGCAAAAGGCTGATTATGTAACTGCCGGTATTTGACCGATCGCAGTGCATAATATCAGCAAGCACATTGGGTCACCCGCGCGACAGCGCAACGAGTATTCCCAAGGAGGGTTGATGTCAGGCAGGCGGCCGGTCATAAAACAATAAGCCAAAACCTCTAACAACATGGATTTACGAAATACATGTTGTGCCGACCCCACCTAGTGTGGGATAAGGGCAGGGAGATGATGATGATTTTGACGATCGCAGAGTCAGCACTATGTATAGGTGTCTATATCATATCAGGCCTAACAGGCAAAGATACTGATACAAAGAATATTGATAAAGAAAATAAATTCCTAACTAATAAAAAAAAAACAATTGCAAATCTCTACCAACTTAACGACCAAACAATTCACACACTAACATTATTAAAATGAAATAATGACTTAAAAGCTTATTTGCATAGATAAAATAATACAAAGGAAAATTGCTTATTCCGTGCATCGTACCCACTGACCTCTCCGAGCAAATTTCGCAAACCCATGGCCGGGCCGTATGGTCCCATGGTGTTGCAAGCCATTACACGTCGCTTGTGAAATTTTTGTCACTATGCCATACCGGGATAGTAGTAAATACTTTGCGAAGTAGAAAGATTAGCGGTAGGATTATAATTATTGACATTTATGAGAATATTGTTGAATATTTATGAAATCGGTTGTCATGGTATGGGCATGTGATGCGGAGGAACGAGGAACATGTCGTGAGGAAAGTATTGAGTATGAATGTGGATGGTTATAAGAGTAGAGGAAGACCAAAGAAGCGATGGATGGATAGTGTGAAAGATGATATGACTAGAAAGGGGGTGACTACTGAGATGACGGCTAATAGAGATGTATGGAAGAAGAATACATACTGCGCCGACACCAAATAAGTCGGGATAAGGACAGAAGGATGATGATGATGATGATTTATGAGAATATTGTAAGGAGTAATTGCTTACTACTAACATAAATGAGGCCGTAGCCAGGGGAGAGAGTTTGGGGATTCAAACCACCCCCGAAACCTTAGGAAATTAAATTACTTTTTAATATAAAATGTTTACGCTCGTTATTGTAACTGATTTTCTTAACCCCCAAAAACAAAATTTGTGGCAACGGCCTATAACATAACATCGCGTCTGTATTCCCCGAAGGGTTAGGCATAAGTGTATAGTAACACCCTCCTTTATCCACGCCGCTATGTTTAACTCTCATGTTATAGGGGTTATCTGAGCACAAATCCAAACTCCGGGCTGCTACTGAGGAATTCCACGCGGAAAAACTCAATAACACTGCCCGACCTGGGGATCGAACCTAGGACCTCACGATCAGCAGTCGCGCTTGCCACGACTAGACCAACAAGGCAGTTACTTACTACTACATCTACTATTTTTAAGGTTTGAACATCTTTTTGTAATTTTTTTGGGATCAACTTGACTATGGATCTTATGATTTTAAAATAAAAATAGAAGATGATAAAAAAAAATGTCAAAAAAAATTATGGCTACGGATTGAAACTGTCTCCATGCTAGTGCATGCAGGTTCTAGACACAACAGACAGGTACAAAAACGATATTTAATTGAAGGTACATTTCGTGTCATGTCTAAACGAGATTCAAATGTAGGTATTGCTGAAGAAATTCAGAATATTGTACCATAAAATCAAATAAGAATAACTATGAATAATACGTAAAGATGAAGAGAAAAAAACAAAGGACTCACGAACACAAACGTTTCCTCTCTACATAAATAATAATATAAATAAAAAGTCGACAAGCAGTTTCTAATACCTACCTAACGAAAAATAGAAAAAAAACGAACACAATTTTTATTTGTGCCCAGATAATCCCTATAACATGGGAGTTAAACATAGCGGCAAAAGGAGGGTGTTACTATACACCTATGCCCAATCCTTCGGGGAATACAGGCATGATGTTATGTTATAGGCCGTAGCCACGAGTTTTGTTTGAGGGGGGGGATTTTGAGGGATTTTCTATTCCCTATCAATGTTTCCATATTAGATATTAGTCACCTTGTTTTAAGAGATCCTGAGTTCGATCCCGACCTGTACCTCTGACTTTTCGAATTCGTGTGCGGATCAGAATTTGATTATCACCTGCGTTAACGATGAAGGTGGAAACCTGCACACCTGAGAAGGTTCCATAAAGTTCTCGATGGTGTGTGTAGTCTACCGACCCGCACCAAGCCAGCGTGGTGGACTAAGGCCTCATTCTTAGAAGAGGCCCGTGCCCAGCAGTGGGATAGTAATGGGCTAATTATGTTTATTATGTGTTGTATGAACGTGATTAAAGAACGAAAATGGCTGGATACATTTCGAAATTAAATATAATTACGATATTAATACATCATCCGTCATCATGAGACTACATAAGAATTCTATTAGAGTAAAATGCAAACCAAAATGTCACGTTGCAAGCAACAGAAAAAATTACAGGTGAGATTTATGAATTAATGGAGCGTTTATAGATTTCATGAACAAGGGGGATAGACTGCTTACATTTTATATTTTTACATAAATAACTATAAAATACAAAACATTGTATCTACTGTAAAGTTTAGAATAATTCCACAAGTTTCAAATATGTTAAGAGAAAAGATTGCTTGACAACAATAATTTAACAATGGCCGCCGCAGCCTTTATTGAATTTTTTTATCGTTGGAAAATCCTCATGTATGTCCCTAGCCCGGGGAGGGCGAGGGGGTCTGCCGGACTCTTACCGGCTAAAAAACAACGGTGTTCCTCCTCCTGACCGTTCGGCCGGGGTCACGGGATTCGCAAAAGCATGCACCGCAACCCCGGAAAACAATGTCCGCCCTGGGCATTCCCCCCTGTCCGGGTTGGTAGCCCCGTGACCAACCTTGGTGACTGCATTAAAAATAAACTAAGAATTCAAAGTGATTTTTCAAACTGTTTCGGGCCGGACTTTACATCTTTCTGCCTAACCTTTTCCCAACTATGTTGAGGTCAGCTTCCAGTCTAACTAGAAGCGGCTGAATACCAGTATTTTACACGGAGCGACTGCCATCAGACCTCCGCAACCTATTTACTGGGCAATGCCGATATCCTAATGTTAGATCATTTGTCAGACTTTCGATTTTTTGTCTTCCTGTAACGACTATCATGGGTATACGTATGACACCCGGGATTGACAGTTTAACGTGCTCTCCGAGGTACGGAAGGATCTTGATGTAACGAACGGTCACCCATCAACAGCCTGATCGCGGTAAGCGCAGCTTAACTTCGCAAATCGCAATTTACATAAAATGTTTATTAACAGAAACCTCTTTGCTCAATAAAATTAAACTACACAGAAAACTTTTCCCTATTTCACGGATCGTTACTGTATCAATTAAAAACCATTTAACTATGTTAAAACTCTAAAATAGCATTAATTAGTTCAGTCTCACTTTCGAACAGTTTATTTGTAAAGATTACGTAATTTTCTTACTGTTCAGTTTAACCTTCGTGTTTAAATACGAATGAATAGTAAAGAAATTGGTTCAAACATTGTTTCACGTAGATCCTGATACGGTTTTATGTCGAGGTTGTGCGTAGGCTAGTGTTAAAATGTAGAGGTTTAAAGTTATGGTACATTTTCACATATTTTACGTCGGACTTTCAATAATGCAACTGGCGATGCTGTGTATTTACAGAAAGGTTTATTTAATGTATACAGGGTGTAAACGAAATCATGTAATTCCTTCAAACCTCGTGATGTACTGCTGACATAGATTAACCCTGCACGGAATATTTTTGGATGATATAAAAAAATGACAAGAAGTAAACATGCGTTCTTAACGTGAGGCATTTTAGCGCTCCGAGTTAAATGACGGCGCGGCGAGCGATAGCCGCGCGATTTGCTCGGGGCGCTAAAACGCCTCATGTTAAGAACACTTGTTTACTTTTTGTAGTTTGGTTTTTTACTGAATCCCAAAGTATCCCGTGCAGGATTAATCTACGTCAGCAGTAGGTATATCACGAGATTTTAAGGAATTACATGATTTCGTTTACACCCTGTATATTTTGCAATAAAACATGCCGGCCTCGTTGGTCTAGTGTTGGCAAGCGCGACTGCTGATCGTGTGGTCCTGGGTTCAATCCCCAGGTTGGGCAAAGTGTTATTGGGTTATTCCGTGTGGAATTCCTCAGTAGCCGGAGTTTGGATTTGTGCCCGGTTGATGGCAATAGGCTGGTCCACTATTACCTACATGGGACTTAAACATAACGACGAAATGAGGGTTTTAGTATACACCTCTGCCAAACCCTTCGGGATATACAGGCGTGATGTTGTGTAAAACATGAATACTTTTATAAAGTGAAGGTTTATTATTTATTTTATCTAATCTCCTAGACTTTTCCGAATTATAGTACCTATAGTTAGCTCCCAGTATTATGTTAACAAAAGCAAACACTAATTTACACGAACCACAACTAATTAAAAAAGTACTAGTATTAATAATAACACTCATATCAAACTTATAACAAACCCATTTTTCAAAAGAATTCAAATTCCAAAACATCCGCAAAGTGCGTCCGATTCTGAAAGCGTTCGCCATAAACATATCTCGATCGACCCTGAGTCGCGCACGTTGGACACAAGGAACACGGAAGAGGCTCTAAAAATTCACGACGCAAATCTTACGCTACTAATTTTCGGTGAAGTACGTGTCGATCGTCTTCCTTGTGAGGCTTGAGGCGCACTGGTGTCAGAATTATGTGCCGGAAGATACGTGTAAATTATATGTATCATAAATGGTGAAGATCGTGAATCGGTTTGGAGGTTAGAACGATATATGAGAGCTTACGAATGGTTTTTAATGTAATAGTCAATGTCGAACGCGTCGTTTTGATTTAGTTTTGGTAATTATTGGTGAAGGTGTGATGCAAAATGTGGCAAACGTCCTTGTTAGATAAGTTAACTTTCGAATTGAATTTTATACGCTTCTTTGTTGATTTCATTGACATTCTCTTTTCAACATCTAATTCGCTCGATCGAGGAAAAAAACTAACTGCCTTTTCTTTTTATTCTAAATTTATTATCCCCAATAAAGACTTAATGTACTGTCATTCTTAATTACGCCAACATTATTTATAACAAACACCAGTTTGTTTAACAGAAAAAAAAACAAGAAATTGTAGACGTCAAAAATATTGAAGCACCCGGTGTACCACAGAGGAAAATCCTCGGTACGCGTCGGGGCCTATTTTACTTGCGCGCGCGCCGCTCCGAGCGACGTCTGCGCAGTCCTTTGAATGACAAATTTCATTAGACCTTGAACATGTACATATTTTCCTCGTGCGTGATTCAAATGTAAGATTTTTATAAATGCGTTCGTTTTTGAGAATACTCTTCGTTGTATTCGACAATTGGATTGAAATAAATTGATGGGTACATTACGTGCTTCGATTAACATTCTGTATTAGTTCTGAAAGTTTTTTAAACATAATATAAGTTATAGTAGCTAAACATGCAGACATTAAGTCTTTTATCCTAACAAGATGTACAGAGTATGATACAAAAAGTTCCACCTAGTTAATATTTTTTGCAAAAACTAATGCGCTGCATTTAATTCAGGTATTACCGATATAGAGAGCAGATGGTAGACTAAAAACCAGATCAATAATAGTTGATAAGCTAATAATGAGAGTACGACCAGTTCTAACAAGCAGATTTTAGAAAAAAATTATAAAAAACAACATTACTAATCCCTTACAAAACCTTTTTAAGTTAAACGGTTTTATCTTGCAGTACCCCTGCACCATCAGGATTTGAGGATTGAAGGTTGAAATTATTATAATGTTGTATTGTCATAGGAATTGAATTTGTGTGCGATGTTTCAGGAGAATCGGTTAAGCAGAAGTAGTTGAAAAATTTGTCGCAAGATTTGAACCAAACATACAAACAAAAAAAATATACGAAGTGAAGCTAATTAAAATCGTTTAGAAAAGATAATCATCTAATTCTTTATGTGAGGAAAAGAGAAAAAAAAACATAGTCGAAAACAACTGTCAGTCATCTGTAGTCAACTAAGCCTTTGGTAATTTTCTGTGCATACCAATATAAAAAAAACTTCTATCAACTAATGCATATTATACTTTTTTCCCAATGTTCTATTCTGTCAATTAAAGCCAGGGCCGGCGCGTCGACATCAATGCGCCTGCGCCGGGTGGGTGGACAATTACAGAGTGCGCAAACATCTGTGCCCACCTGAATACCTACCGCGGCAGTAATTAATTATTGTTATAACAAAAACAATGTAACAACACTTAGTGTGCACTTGTCTTTTTTAGTGGGGATATGCGTTTTATAATGAACAGGATATTTTTTAAATAGATTTGATCAATGAAAGTCGTGTTTAGCAAAATACCATCTTGCTTATTCTCCTTCCAAGGATAACTCAATACGTACTTCATATCCACATTTTGCCCATTATAATGTTCTTCTTCTCTTGTGTCAGCACGAGCTGTGCGAGAATAACACATAGTGAAAACATTAGCCAATCAACGAACTTAGTTCGGGCTAGGTGAAATGACGATCTTCGCAAAGTGGCTGGTAGCAGCTGGATGACGGAGGCCAAGATCGAGCTCAGTAGCATGCTATTGGAGAGTCCTATGTTCAGCAGTTGACTGCTATATGTGGCTGCTATGCTACAAATATTTGGCGCCCTCTCAGGTGTGCAGATTTCCTCGCAATGATGTTTCTTAACCAGTAACGCAAGTGATAATCAAATTCTGATCCGCACATGAATTCAAAAAGTCAGAGGTGTCTTAGAGCTCTTACATAGAAGGCAAACGTTCAACTGCTATCACTGCTCTGTAACTAAGAATCATCACGTCATTAGAGGCTCACGATAACTACCAATATTCTTGACATCCAGGAAGGATTCTTACAAAAAAAAACGTGGCCACCCTATTCAAACGGTTGTAGGATAACTCCACGCTGATAGTACGTGGGCACCGATATGATTAATTGATATGGGCTTATAGTCGCTTAATTGCTTGTTCGGTTACACTAACAATGGGATATTCAAGTGTTTATGGTGATGTGTTACATGGTTATACGACTTGTTACGTTGTTTCCATAGACTGTCTTATATTAGGAGAATTTTAAATCGCAATGATGGTTGATTTCCGTCTCTCGTGGTTCTAGAAAAAGAACAGGCACCATCTTTACTCATGGGAATCGTAAAAGCGACTAATGTATTATGACAAGAGAATGGCGAATGCTACACGCTCAATATTCATCACATCGAGACCCCTCCCCACCTCGGAGAGTACGTTAAACTGTCGGTTCAGGGTGTTCTACGAATACCTATGACAGCCGTTATGGGTACTCAGAAGCCCGAAAGACTAACAACTGGTCTAACTTTAGGATATCGGCATTGCCCAGTTACTGGGTTGGGGAGGTCTGATGGCAGTCGCTCCGTGTAAAATACTGGTATACAGCCGCTTCTGGTTAGACTGGAAGCTGACCCCACCATAATTAGAAAAAGGCTAGGCAGAACTCATGGGAATCAAAAAAGTGACTAATATTTTGTGGCAAAAGAATGCTGAACGCTACACGCTCAATATTTATCGCGATAATTGAATCGCGTTTCTGGATTGTGATATTTATTGAGCGTTTAGATCAGTGTATTGATGGATTAAACGCGCAATAAGTATCACGATCCAAGATCGCGATCGGAATTGCGTGTACCATGCGCCAATGGAAAGCATCTGACTAACGCCCTCGGCTTTGCTCGTATTCTTCTCAGAGTTTCAGACTACCTCTGTACCAAATTTCATCGAAATTGATTTAGTAGTTTAGTCGTGAAGAAGTAACAAACAGATAAACAGATAGGGGCAAAGTCACTTTCGCATTTGTATATTATTAGATGAATGTAGTAGAAATATAATTGCACTCATAATCGTCACTCCATTTTGTCATATCATGCGTGTCATGAAGCTGCCTAATGGATTATTTCAATGGGATGACAGCAGTGTCCTCTTGTCTGCTAATAACAACAAACTGCGATCACCAAAGGGATGACATGTTTCACAGTGAACATTTACAAAATTACGGTACCAACCACCTTACTTCCTACATTTCATACTAAAACTTATTCGTAGCCCTTTCAATATCCAAGTATCCTTACGCCACAGTGTCGTACTCAATGCGCCTGCGGCGCTAATTATCCATTGA
Source organism: Amphipyra berbera (assembly GCA_910594945.2). NCBI lineage: Eukaryota > Metazoa > Arthropoda > Insecta > Lepidoptera > Noctuidae > Amphipyra > Amphipyra berbera. The sequence continues at coordinate 5,373,276 of OU343122.1, read as the reverse complement.
GTCGCGATAGTATCAGACAGGGCGCTATTCACACCGTGAGCGTTCACACTAGCGTTCAATTAAACGTAGGTACGCAACTATTGTTTGTACGGCGTAAGTCATAAGCAGAGATCGGATAATCGGATGCATATTTGCCTAAAGTTCAGGTGTTTGCTAATATGGAATGCACTTTTGTATCGAAAAAATCCCGCAATTCCAGTATCGTCAAACTTAGTGTTCTGTAGAATGGAATTATATTTACCTAGAATTGAATGCGTATTTATTTATTTACATACCTAAAGTTGTACCTTTTTTAAACTAATACAGACATGCACTCCTCACTTTCTTACACTCTACATACACATATATTTGAATTGTGGGTTAAAAATTAACTTTTAAGCAATTACGAGTATATACATTGATTAGTTATGTAATCCCGTGATACCGGTTTCTTTTTCTAATAAATTATTTTCAGAAGCCGTTTCCATACTTTTATAGCGAAAAATTAACTTTAGGTAAATATGCATCCGATTATCCGATCTCTAGTCATAAGTTAGTAGAAGTTTGTAAAAGAAATAATTTTATATTTTTTTTTGTGTTTTTGTAAGCGCCACGGGTTAGCCTTTCCCTAAGCTTAAGGGCAATCCATGTCCTCCTATTAGTGTTTTAGGTATCAAGTGTAACAACAGAAATTTGGTAACAGATATTGTTTTACGTAAAACTTGTTTATTTTTATAAATTTTTACATAAAGAAGTGAGTGATGGTCAAAAGGATGTAAACGGTTTAACTCATGTGTGTAATTCGCGAAGGCCTGACTAATTTTGGACTCAACCGGAGCCCTTATTCATGAGCTCCTCACACGGCGATGTTGTTAACCAACCATTTGCATTATTGTGGCCAAATACTCAAATGCTACTCAATTTGAAGTTGCCGTTAATTTTGTGCTGTCACTGTCACTTTGCTTTAGAGTGACAATGACAGAACGAGACTAAGTATTTAGCCACGAAGCCTTTGAGTATTTGGTCATTAATTAAGCATTTTTATATCCATGTCCTTCCAGTCGCTGCAATAAATTTTAGACACTCGTCATTCTATGGCCTCATAAAAAATAAGACCAAAGTAATATGCAGAGGAAATGAGCAAGGTTAGGAAATAATTATATTTTTTTAATACCCGCTGTCGCTTATGCTTTGCGACAAGGAACTATGAAAGCACTAGATTTTATGTTTTCCGTGTCGTTCGTTAGTAGCTATTGAACAAATTGTCTGCATGCTAATAGGAGACTAGCGATGATTTAGAATGTGTTTTTATCAATTTACATAACGAATGCGCCAATAAAATTAAATAATTCCCATGGTTTTTATGTAACAAAGGATTTTTTATATAAATCATTTGAGTTATGTTTTGTTTATCTATACTAATATTATAAAGCTGAAGAGTTTGTTTGTTTGTTTGAACGCGCTAATCTCAGGAACTACTGGTTGGAATTGAAAAAATATTTTTGTGTTGGATAGTCCATTTATCGAGGAAGGTTATAGGCTATATAACATCACGCTACGACCAATAGGAGCGGAGCAGAAATGAAAAATGTTGCAAAAACGGGTAAAATGTCCACCCGAGCGAAGCCGAGACGGGCTGCTAGTTTATTAGATAAGAATGGTAGGTTAGTTTAAGAAACTTCATCATTGTTTATATGGGAAGTGAAATAATAGTTTTTTTCTGAAAGTCTATCAACTTTCAATAAGACGACGAACTAGTTGTGTATAAAATAAAACAGAACTGCGCCTATACGTTAAAATAATATGTATTTTCTTGAAAATATTTATTATCTTTGTGCCAGAAGTAGATTCACCAAAATACTTTAATGGGGAACTCTCAAACCCTTGATATTCAGCAACCTTGAAGCTAGGTCCGACTCAATATCGTGTATAGTCGCCGGCACGTAACTTGGCAAGGTTTTGGCGTAGTGGAAGTAAGTTTGCGCATGTACAGTTAGTGCAACAAAAAAATTGTCACTTTTATTACTTGTCATTATTCTATGGTTACTGCCATCCTTTATTTTTAAACATGTCTGTTTGGTGTAAAGGAGAGGAATTCTCTTCTCTACTCTTGCCAAGTTATGTGCCGTCAACTATACGCACCTTTTTTTTTTATCGTGTGTAAATCCTCATTGATGTCCCTCGCCCGAGGTAGGCGAGAGGGTCTGTCGGACTCTTACCGGCTAAAACCCACGGTTTTCCTCCTTTTGACCGTCGGCTGGGGTCGCGGGATTCGCCTAAGCATGCACCGCAACCCCGGTAGGTCTTGGTCCAACAACTGCTCAACTGCTGGTGGACCTCTCCACTGTGGGGCCCCACCCTACGACCTCCTGAGAGGCGCGGGGAGCACCCCACATCACCGGCGCACCAAAACACATGGTACGCTGACATTTCTTATATTCGGGCTATGGCCATTGGGCAATTATTGCTCCAAAGCAGGATGCGATTCTGCAAATAGTTGATATAGGAGTTTCCTTCCCAGAAAATTGGAAATTCCTAATAGTATTCTATTACGCCTCTAAGGACCTGCTACATGGTCCTTTGAGGCTAAAGAGTCTGCACCTAAAAGGACCAGCTACGATAAATTTAATTCCACTTTACCGCAAGATGTCAACACAATCCGAAATGCCAATACAATAGTGATAATAACATCGAAGTAGACCTGTTCATTCACACCATTGAATAGAAATCAAACATCTGATCAGAACAACTATATTATTGACCGTGGGGTTTAAGTGTTAACTATTTCGTAATCTCTTTATAGCATTGTGTAATTGTGTAAACGAGGACATAAAATGTTACAAGGTATGTTTAACATAAAATTCTGGTCCTTTTCTTAATATAATAGAAAGCCGGATATGAATGAAAAGTGAAAGAAAGAGCAAACATTTTTATCACAGTAGGTACTGATTAAATTCTTCTTACCGATTTCCTAACCTGTCAAGGTGTAATAGTAAGGATAGAACTAGGAATAGAACATTTTGGAAAGGGGCTTCCAAGTTCTGTCAAAATCTTCTAACTAGGGTTTTTGACATTTTTATAAGATATCTCGAAACATTTACAACAAAAAACATAGGCAACAGTGAATTACCAATTAAATCTATATCTATACTAATATTATAAAGAGGAAAGTTTTGTATTTTTGTATGTAACGAATAAACATAAAAACTACTGGACCGATTTCAAAAATTCTTATGCCGTTAGAAAGCTACATTATCACTGAGTAACATAGGCTATATTTATTACTGGAATAAAACTTCTTACGTGGGCGGAGCCATGAGGACACAGCTAGTGTTTAATAAAATGCTCAAATTACAAACAAAATATAAAATTGATCACTAGACAGAGACATCACTACCGCGTCTGCGTCTGCGACAACGACAGAAAATATCTCCAAAACCTTTAAAAGCCATGTTTAAATGTCATCTCCTCCATTTTCTTATCGTTTATTTTTTAAATCGCTTTCTTGATCCCTCTTTGAAAAAATATTAAATTCTTGTTCTATTTTTAAAGTAATCAATTACCCAAATGGGTGTGTCTTGGCTTGGTCAAATGCAATTGTTCATCTGGAAGAATATTCATTTTTAATGTGTGAAAAATCTTTAATGTATAACCAACCTTTTCTGTACCTTGTGCCCTATAAGCTATTAATTAATATTCAGACACAAACTATGATTTATGATAACACGATCGCCTTAAACAAATGCTGATAATATTGTGACGCATGGTCTTAATTGATATACATTGTAATTGATAGAGTAACCGATTGTTTTAGACTTAATACCATTTAATATGCACAGATTAAGTGGGTCCACGTAATGCACAGATTAAGTGGGGCTACGTAATGCACAGCTAAGTACGTTTAGTAATAAAATCGGTTTAAAATTGTTACATAGGCTAGTTTAGATGCTTGAATTATGGATATTAGACATCTAATAAAGTGAAGTGTTCTCTCACGATTATTTAATGTGAGGACAAACCTATCGATTTCATTGGAAAAAACAATCAGCATTCATCTATCCTGATATGGAACATGTGTCAAACGTCACATTACACGATACATTATTTTTTAAATATTACCAACAAAACATAACATCACGTCTGTATTCCTCGAAGGATTGGGCAGAGGTGACATAACACACTCCTTTTGCCGTTATGATCAAGTCCCATGTAAAAGAGCGGGCCTATTGCCATCAACCAGGCACAAATCCAAACTCCAGGCTGCTACTGAGGAATTCCACACGGAAAAACTCAATAACACTTTGCCCGACTTGATGATCGAACCCAGGACCTCACGATCAGCAATCGCGTATGACTTGTTTGTCTTGATTTGTTGCCTAGAAAGAGGAGGAGAAAGAAACTTTGTCTTTTGTTTTTTCTATATAAACCATGTATGGAAATAAAACTATTGTTTAAATATTTGTGATGACACTCAGAAGGTGGATACATTGAACTTCTAGAGATAACATTTTTCAATCAATCTGCCTAGCCTTTTCCCAACTATATTGGAATCAGCTTCCAGTCAAACCAGATGCGGTTGAATATCAGTATTTTACGTGGAGCAACTGCCATCAGACCTCCGCAACTAATCTAAGGTTAGACCGGTTGTCAGACTTTCGGGCTTCTAACTACCCGTAACGACTGTCATAGGTATTCGTATGACACCCGGGACCGACTGTTTAACGTGCTCTCCGAGGCACGGAGGCCCTCGATGTTTAACGAACGGTCACCCATCCACGGACTGACCGCGGCAAGCGCAGCTTAACCTCGCAAATTGTATGATCCGCGCGGTTGGTAATTAGCCACTAGCCAACATTTAACATTTTTCAATATCACCTAAAATCTCTTATCTTTAAAAAAGGCTTAAAGTTAGAGCGAGACGACTATGAAGCGGGAGCAACCTCTTAAGTTTAAAGCTTTGCTTGGCCTAAGCAAATATCTTAAGTACAGTTAAGAGCTTGGCCCTAAAGTGTCAAGCACGAGCGACATGTTATAACAATGTATATCGGAGCGCAAACTCGGTATGCAAATGATGTTAAAAGCCATTAATGTAATCATTACAATTTGGTACAAGTGATGAGCAGATGAGATTCTTGGTGCCGTACTGTCTGGCTATCCTTCTTCTTGAGACTACCATACGATTATTTTCTCATAGGAGGCGTCCTTGGATTCGTTCACAGAACATAGCCAAACGATGAAAGGCTAATATTTTTGTAACGCCTTAGGAGTCAACCCTCGAATAGCATGTGCACATAAAATTTAGCAGGCGTGTACTTACGGGAGGAAAAAGAATAACACTTGTAACCGTACACTATATATATTTAATTATGAATTTACAAAGAGTACAAAGAGAACAACAGGGCGTGGTTCGTGCAATGCGAGGAGTCCAGGTCTTCTTCAGCAGGTGTGGCACTTAACTGGCCAACTGCAGCGGCGCGAGAGGGCCGATCTGCAGTGTGCCCGACCTTTTATAGGCCCGGGCCCCCGCCAGTCAGCCACCACCCGTCACATATTCATTTATTTATTTTACTTTAATTAAAACGGTCTTAGACCAACTACAATAATTAAAGATAGAAAAAAGAACAGGAATGGAAGAAGATACATACAAAACAATGGAACGAAAAATAGTGATTTAAAAAAATATATAACAGTATGAGACACCTCTTTCACACAGCCCTCACAATGCACCTGACAATTTATTCTTCCATTCATCCGCAAACAGATCACAATTCAGTCATAAATGTATTTATTTGTTTACGTACAATTATAATTATTTTATAAGAGAATTTAAAAGAGAATTCAAAACATTCTAGATACATTCCTCTCGCAGTACTCCAGGCATTCCGATAAAATCACCTTCCATTCATCAGCAAACACATCAAAATTCGGTCTGGAGTCCAGGAGAGCATTGAGTGCGGTTAGACTTCGCGGTATGGGTGATCGTGAACGAGCCACAGTACGACATATCGGAACAGCAAACAGTTTATGTTTTCTGTTCCGAGACGGTAATTATTGGGTACAAACAATCGGCACAACTCACAATTAAGGTCAGGGGCATCTACTTTTCCTCGAAGGATCTTGCACATCATTAATAGTTGGTCATTAAGTCATTCTCTTCATTTTATTCATGAAGAGAAGAAAGCTATTTTATGTTAGTCCTTGATCCACCGTGGTCACCGGCCGCCACAGAGCCGGTCGTCTTTTCTGACTCCGCAGTCACACGGATAATTCAGTCCTCATCAAGCTGTCTCCCTCCCAGACCTCCCGCCAGCAACGCCCTAAGCCGAGGTCCGAGTCCCATTAGGGGTCGCCCTTAGTGCTGTTGTTGCTAGTAGTCATGGTGTGAGTGGTCGTTGTTAGCTTAGGTTAAGTATTTTACTCGTCCTCATTGGTTCGAGACTCTTCAGGTTTTGCCAATAACTGCCCGATTACATAGAAACGGTCCACAAGACCATCTACAAGCAGCCGAATAGAAAAAAAAACTGTCATTCAGAAACCGGAGTTTAATACGCGTAATTTTAACACGTTGCCGCGATACACATAGGACTCATTCTACATGAAAGATTTGGTCAAAGGCCTCGTAGTGGTCTCATTGGTCTTAATTATGTTTGCAAGAATATACTCCAACATAATAAGTCAATTATCAACATAAACATAAACTTTATAACAGTTATAACTATTGTAAGAAGGAATGCTTAGCTCGGTATTCAATTGAAATAAACCAGTGTCCACTATTAGCATTGTCTATCTGGTATTCTTAAAATGTGGTGTGAATAAATTATATAATAAATGCTGTTCATAACTTGTAATTATAACGGGAACAATTATAATTTTTGCAGCAAAAACTTAATGGTTGGAAGCTGAATGTAAATAGAATAATATTGTAATATTGCTGCTTTGTGTGAAATATCTTTCGTGCTTTTTTATTGCAGAGGTCAGATGGCAGTCTGCAGCATATACCCCTTTTTTTTGCGTTGGAAAATCCTCATGGATGTCCCTCGCCCAGGGATGGCGAGAGGGTCTGCCGGACTCTTACCGGCTAAAAACCAACGGTGTTCCTTCTCCTGACCGTACGGCCGGGGTCGCGGGATTCGCAAAAGCATGCACCGCAACCCCGGCAGGTCCCGGTCCGCCTACCCATGGCATACCTCTCCTCTGTGGGGACTTGCCCCACGTCCTCCTGAGAAGCGCGCACAGAACACAGCGCGCCGCCACCTCGGGCCTGTTACTGGTCGGGCGGTGAGTCCCCTAACCCACCGCCCGCAGGCCACACACTAGGGTGGCTGTAAGTTGTCGCGTACGCGCACCCTCCGGCTCCCGATGCATCTGGCGTGGGAAGAAGAAGAGCACACCGCTCCCTCTCCCTCTCCACTTCCCCTTTGGTCGTGCAGCATATACACCTAACCAAGGAACGCCAACGAACAGGGCTGCAGACCGTCAAAAGCCGAATCAAACCGGATTCCTTCTACATAACATAACATCACGCCTGTATTAGGTTGGGCAGAGGTGTATAGTAACATCCTCATTTCACCGTTATGTTTAAGTCCCATGCAATAGGGGGCGAGCCTATTGCCACCAACCGGGCACAAATCCAAACTCGAGGCTGCTACTGAGGAATTCCACACGGAAAAACCCAATAACACTTTGCCCGACCTGGGGATCGAACCCAGGACCTCAAGATCAGCTATCGCGCTTGCCACCACTAGACTAACGAGGCAGTCAGTCTTTCTACATAACGTTTGGTAAAATTCAACAAAACAACATTTGTTGGCATTCGTTGGCTGTGTATGCTGCATGAACACGAATAGGTACTGTTATGGTGCGTCCAGACCTGGCGAATGCGCCGCAATTGTGCCGCTCGCGAGCCGCTTGCGAACTGCGCGCGTGCATTTTATGTTCGAACACAGCCCTGGGCCGTCCCCGCGCCGCTCGCGCGCATGCTGCGCGCCGTACTCGAGCAGCGCAGGAGGTGTGCGCGTGCCGCCCGCGGTGCACCAAAGCAAATTCAAGTAAATTCACAACTAAGGCTCATAGTTCAAATGCAAAAGAAGCTATGTGCGAACGAGATGCGCGCGCCCTGCACGCGCGCCCCACCGAGCCTTGCCGGAGTTGCACTAGAGCGGCGCACCAAACGTAAGCTGTAACAGCACGCGAGCAACACGTGCGCAGTTCACAAGTAGCACGCGAGCGGTGCATTCGGCAGGTCTGGACGCACCATTAGATTGATAAATAAAAGGCGAAGCAAAAATATTTTGGAAAATATATAGGCTGATATACAATACGATACTTATAAGCATAATCAGCCTATTACACATGACTAGGCACGGGCTTCTTCTCAGAATGAGGAGGGTATAAACATTAGTCCAGCTCGCAGACCTAGTGCGGGTTGGCGGACTACACACCGATGTGTGTCAAGAACTTTTGAGCCCTCTCAAGTGTGCTGTAGACCTAACACAAACTTTTGACGTATAGTATCGTAAACGTATCGCTAATGTAATAGCGGGTTCACACGGTTCGATTTTAGTTGATCAACAAAAGTTGAAACGTTTTGTTCCTTCAAATTGATTCAATTTGATTGAAAGTCTGTTCAGACGGTTCAAATCGCATGCTAATTAGTAGTTGATCAACTAGAATCGAATCGTGTGAACCTGGTATAAGCGAATTTTGAATCGACAATACAACTGTCCTATAAAATGTTAGTTTATTTTTTTGCGACATGCTCAATTTGTATCATACATAGAATGAATAAAGTTTTCAATTTGATTAAATAGTATGTGCGAAACGAGTATTACCGATTCAAACGTCACTTACGTTAACGTTTCGTTTACGTTAGTAACTCGACAGAATTCATGCTAGGACTACAGGTTTCCTCGCGATGTTTTCCTTCACCGTTAACGCAAGTGATAATCAAATTCTGATGTAGGTACACATGAATTCGAAAAGTCTGCAGTACGGACCGGAAGGCAAGAGTTCTACTGCCAGGCTATCATTGCTCGGTACTTATAACATACATAAACTGCTTTTTCCCATCAGGGTAGCCAGAAACTACAGAACGCCACATGCTACGACCCTTACATAACTCCTTTCTATAAAAGACATACAACAGAATCTTGTAGGGGTGAATCTAACATTACAGTTACAGCTAATATCGGTATGTCAGAATTGGGAGCATGGTAATTAAAGTAAATTAAACCAACATAGACTCTCCACCACTGAGAGTACTTTTAATTGGGTAAGTGATTAGTTACAGATGCTAATTCACAATATATCACAATATAATAATTTACACAAGATCAGAAAATAAGGACAAGCAAATCAGATATAAAAGGTCAGACTTCTTCGGCGGTTCGGCATGGGATCCTCTGCTCCGTCGTATGATTAGTGTTTTTATAACTTCGGGTAAGTTGATTAATCCTGACGATTACCCTCCTTTATCAACATTGTCCAGTGTTACAAGCTACCGATAACATTTCGCTTCATCCACATTCATACATCTTGTTATACACGCACGCCGGTTGAGAGTACTACGGACCTATCCTTTGTGAAGAACATCACCAATAAAATTGATGTATCAGTACTTATAATGATCATTCAAATTATCCCCATAGGTTCATTCACCGTAGCATTTTCCTGCTACTCCGCTTCCGCTTCCTCCTATACCTTAAGCACCACCATAAGCCCGATGGTTACAAATAGTTGGAAACAAAGCCGCAGCCTTGAGGCAATTAATTAGATTCAGTGCGTCGACAAGCATAACGTATGTTGATATGTACACTTATTGATGACTTTTGAAGCCTACTTCGACTTGCACACTGATGATTTTAAAAGTGTTTCGACCCTTCTCTACTTCTCAAAATCTTTTGCCAAGTTTAAAATAGACGTAAGCTATGTACTGCCCCGTTGGTCTAGTGGTGGCAAGCGCGACTGCTGATCGTGAACATCACGCCTATATTCCCCGAAGGGTTGGGCAGAGGTGTACATTAAAGTAAAGTAAAAGTAAAAAAAGTTTATTGACAATATAAAAGAACAAACCATACACACAAATCTCAACAATCCTGTGATTTGTGTCTACTAGTACAAAAATATAATTATGTATGTCTAATACCTGTGTATATGCGGTTGTTTGAGCTTAATTCACACTGACCTCCGTACTAGTGAAAACTGTATCACGGCAGGTCAGTCTTCCTCGTTCACAAACACTCACACACTTCCACACAATTAACAATAATTTGCATTAGACTGCTAAATAAAACACTGAATTATGAGTATGGCTATAAGAATACAGATACTTGGTGGGTATTTTTGATCATTCGATGGTTTGATGACAATAATAACGAGGGTAATTATAAAATATTAAAAGAATATGCAATAATTTCAGACAAAAATAAAAAGTTTGGATCTTATGAGTTACGGTTATGGACAAGTTCAAAATGGACAACGTCATTAGCATCATCCCAAAGTTAAGAATGCAGATATTTAATACTATAATTATGATAATGAAAACTCAAACTATACCGCTGCCGTCAAGCAACAAGACAAGAATAAAAACAATCTGACAATACTATAACGTTAACAACCCGGGAGAAGAATGATTTGTTAAAATAATGTTAAAAAGTTTCGAATATTCACCCACTTACAACAACAAAATATCAAGATAAAAATAAAAGTAGGTAGTGTCAATAATTACAAATACAACAAAACTATAAAAAAGGAGTGAATGCGTGTGGTATTTGCATGGAATAAGAATGTGTATGTAATTTTGTAAATCTATTTATGATATGGATATTAAGAGCTTTTCCGTGTTTTCCGTGTTCATTTCGATGAGATATTTAATAAAGTTTTTTTGCAAACAGAGAGAGTCGAATCGCGTAAATTGATGGACTTCGATAACTGGTTATATAAATGAGGCCCCAGATGGTCAAAAAATTTATCTGAAAATGCCGTCTTACTTTTAGGTACAGAGTACACCAGATCTTTTCTACATACATACATACATACATAAACTCACGCCTTTTTCCCATGGGGGAAGGCAGAAACTATAGAACGCCACATGCTACGACTCTTACATACCCCTTTCGCTTCATCCACATTCATACATCTTGTCATACACGCACGCCGGTTGAGAGTACTACGCACCTGACCTTTGTGAAGAACATCACCAATAACATCGATGTATGTCCTTCTAGGACGTCCTCTACACCTTGTATTAACACCCTCTTTCGCCGTTATGTTTAAATCCCGATCGATGATCGATCGATCGCTCGGTCGATGGCAATAGGGGGCGAGCCTATTGCCATCAACCGGGCACAAATCCAAACTCCGGGCTGCTACTGAGGAATACAATCCAACAACACTTTGCCCGACCTGGCGATCGAACCCAAAAATTTACCGATCAGCAGTCCCGCTTGCCACCACTAGACCAACGAGGTAATCTGTCAGTGTATTTATTGTATTTTTTTCCGAAATAAAATGATATTTTTGAAATTTTTTGTGTACTCACAGATAAATACAACATACTTGTAGTTACTGTCATGTTGAGAAATTCTCACAAAGAAAAAATTACGTATTCCATTCAGCATAGAACGCCTAATTTTAGACGCATTATTAACGCATTGCAAGGTCTTCCTTTGTTAGAACAGAGGTCTATTGTGCCTAGGCATTAATGTTCTGGTCTAACAATTTCAAGGGAGTCATAATTAGCTGCTCTGTGATTGAGTCTTGTTCTAAAGTACATACTAAACTTGATGATGATGTATTGTAAGTTACTCACAAAACGATGAGAATTAGTAAAATCATTCGGAATTGTGAGTGTGAATTCTCTATTTAACTTTAGGAATGTAAGTAAATTTTATATGAGAAACAACGCGTGTAGGTGGTCTTCAAGACTTATAAAATTGCTAAGATATTATAGACGCGGGATATGTATTGCTTATAGGTGGTCTATACAACGTGTTACGTAATTCCTATGAAAAATGTATATAATCAAGTAGTCTATTATGGTTGTTGTCATTTACCTCTCAAAAGAAATTAGGTCAATCAATCTGCCTAGCCTTTTCCCAAGTATGTTGGGGTCAGCTTCCAGTTTAACCAGATGTGGTTGGATACCAGTATTTTACACGGAGCGACTGCCATATCAGACCTCCGCAACCCAGTTACTGGGCAATGCCGATATCCTAAGGTCAGACATTTCGGGCTTCTGACTTCCCGTAACGACTGTCATAGGTATTCATTCGTATGACGCCCGGGACCGACTGTTTAACGTGCTCTCCGAGGCACGGGGGGGTCTCGATGTGTAACGTACGGTCACCCATCCACGGACTAAACGCGGCAAGTGCAGCTTAACCTCGCAAATCGTATGATCCGCGCGGTTGGTAATTAGTCACGAGGCCCTCAAATAGAAATTAAATTATTAATTTCTCAAAAGAAATTAGGTAAGAATATAAAACTTTCTGGGTAGTCTACTCTTTAGTTTTATGTTTTCAGGGTTGCGTTTCAATGATAATTATTTTATATTTTATACAAATTAATTTTTTTTAGGTCGTACTACGGTTTTCAAATATTGCCAATAGACTCTTTACAAGGAACCTTTTAACTCCCTTTCGGTTTTAGGGGTATATTTGTAACACGTTGTAGAATTAACTGCCTTGTTGGTCTAGTGGTGGCAAGCACGACTGCTGATAGTGAGGTCCTGGATTAGATCTCCAGGTCGGGCAATGTGTTAATGGGTATTTCCGTGTGGAGTTCCTCAGTAGCAGCCCGGAGTTAGTATTTGTGCCCGGTTGATGGCAAAAGGCTCGCCCCCTATTACATGGGGCTTAAACATAACGGCAAAATGAGGATGTTATCTACTATACACCTCTGCCCAACCCTTCGGGGAATACAGGCGGGATGTTATGTTTTAGAATTAGACCTTTTTTTCTGGTGTCTCCGCGAGCTATACAAGAATGAATAGCTCATGCAGCGGTGAAAAGATTATCCAGTCAACAAGGTTGGTAGTGGGGCTGACTGCCCAGGAATGCGCCTGACTCGGAATCATCACTCGTAAAGGCTCTTTTTATATATAACTTATGGCAGTTATTAATAACAGCTTACAGCTAGTTCACATAGAAACTGTTTACCGGACGCGTTTTAGCGGATCCGTTTTTATTTTGGTGATGGCGCCTGTAGTTGTATGAGCGAGTTCACACACATACACGACAGTATTCTGAATCCAGTAAAAAATACTGGACTTGTTATTTTTAACTGATCGGTACAGATGTGAACAACACATCCAGTACCGACGGATCCGTTAAAATGGATCCGATGTGTAAACGGGCTCTTAGCTTGGGAGTGGCTAAAATATCTCTGTTCAACAGTGAACTGCCAATCGCAATCATATTCCGGCCACTGATTAATTTATGACCATCTTCTTTTCGTGTGGTTAGTGACTAACCTGGTGTCAGAGTTTATGCCGCTCATGGGCCTCTGACTTGGCTTAACCAATCCCCATCTTAAATTTCATATTCCCTTTCGAAATGCATAATTTAACTATCCAATAATCGCTCTAATTAAACTTGTTAACAATATCAGAAACACTCGAACGCGGCGCAAACGTATCTATTTTACAATTAAACCGTATAAATTCCTGTTCTATGAATTAAACATTTATCAGGATATTAAAACTAACGCGAATGCAAAACGGAAACACTAGATCACTTCGATACGATCGACAAACCAAAACTGCACTTGCCGTTTTCGGCCGACAGGTGGCGCTTGCGACTAACTCTAATCACGTACTGTCGGACAATGCAACGTTACTATCGAAACAAGCGAAAATAACCTTTAAAACAGAGCGTTTAGAGGTAACTTTTAATTTTTTGTTCGCAAAAATGTACCAGGACTGCATAGATGTAACCTTGAGGAGTCGGGGTATTGTAGCATATTAATAACGTATCATGTATGCAATCACCGTCCAGAAGACATAGCAGCAAGGTGGAAGAAAGGGCATGGTATGTCAGGTAACCTCAAGGCCGACCACTCTGTATAAACCAACTGTATTATATACAACAACATTTAGAGGAAATCGCGCACGTATTGTACATACTACACTTCCCTGCATTATACTTAATTGCTTGCAGTGTGATGTGCTCTTAGAAGGTAAATAATGTTGAAGTATGAACGAGGCCGAGATGCTGCTTTTCTAAAATGTCAAGGGTTCTCTAATCTTCATTAAGCGTAATAGTTATTGCAGACGGGTATCAATTTTGTTAAATTGTCTAGAATTATGTATTGTATTATGATAATTTTGCCGGATTTTCTTAAACTTTTGAAGTGTCAATGCCGTTTAGATGGCTCCGTGTCGTGGCGTGTTATTCAACTAAATTGACGTTATGTTGCGTGTAGGTAATGTTTTTCACAAGTAAATATTATTGACAATATAGGTACCTATATTGTGTCTTTATTTACTCTGCAGTGAATATACAGGGTGTCAATGAATTCAGGTAATTCTTTCAAACCTCGTGGTCTACTGGTGACAAAGATTGACCCTGCATGGGATTAATTAAGAATAAAAAAACATATTTTTTTATCAATTTAGCGCCCTGAGTTAACTGACTGCGCGGAGCGATATCGCGCTAGTCGTGGCTGCCAGCTCTATCGCCGGGCTTCCATGTATTTATACGTAGCATCCAAATGTTCTATCACATACTTACCTTATTTATTTATATTAGCAAACTATTTTTTTTATTTAAACCTTAATACTGGGTGGCTTAGACACGATCACTTACCACTATGGTAAGACAAAAAGTAAAAATATACCTATATTATTATTTTTAATCATCCAAATCCCGTGCTTTGTTAATCTGTAACAGTAATAGACCATGAGATTTTAAGAAATTCCACGATTTCGTTTACCCCCTGTATAGGTACTTGAAGATTTACTACATGCTCAGATCATCACATACCTACCTTATAACGTCATTTTACAAGCTATACTTACCTATATACCTACCAATAACGTATAGGTACTCTGCCTAGAATATCTATAATGTTTAAATCGATACTCTTACAATTCGTTAAGATATTTGAAATCGAGAAATAATGCATGAGTTTACGCCATTGATGCCGCGCCTAAATCTATTTCGATTACTACTATTCAAATTAAGCTTTAACTAAATTGTATCCAATCGAGATTATGACGACACTACGCCTCTTGTGGGATTTGAATTACGGATTTGCTACTACTATTATTCCTACCGTGTTCAACAATGCATGTCAATCGTCTGATACGACAATTTCCTTTTACACCGCATTTCAAAACCGTATACTTAACAAAAAACGGAACGTTAGTTATCTTACATTACCTTAGCTATGTATCGACTTATACATATAAGCCTTTACACATAAAAAACGAACATTGTGAAGGTAAATAGCTTGTATAACAAAGTAAATAAAGTATTTTCTAACATCTATTAACTGAGCGAATTAAGGCATGAGACATGTAGCAATGTTGTATAAAAAGTTATATGAAAATAAATAATGATTTTATGTTTCGCATCTACTATTTATAACGACGGTGCTCGAAAAATTATATTTCATTGAAATCACACCAATCAACTCGGCCTTCTGCAGTCCACTGCTAGACGTAGATCTCTCCCGAATCTTATAGCACATCTCTATTCATAAAACTCAATTCATGCAGACGCAACTTCAATAAACATCAATATTTTTATCATCTATTACAATTTCATTGTAAAGTATAACAGTAGCAAATAGCAATAGTGACATTAAAACATCAAGAACAAAATGCGAATAAAAGAAACGAAAAAAAAGCATGTTAAATAGCAGTAAATAAAAAATGCTATATCATATAATTAAATAAAAATAGCATTCGATCCCATCCCTAGTTCTGATCAATTATTTGTACTATTCAATAGTTATGCTATTAATTGCTATCCTTTAGTAAGTAGTATCTATAGGGAAAAACTACGCAATAGAAGTACCCATTGCGTTGTTTATGTGTAGTTTTATGGTAAATAATCACCACGTTTGTACCTATGACTGATGGGGTACATAAAGACAATGATCAATGTCAGTCGTCATTTAGGTAAGTTATGTAGGTATATTTTGAAAACAAACTGTTGTACTTATAAAATAAACTTTTCATAATTGATTTAGCAGTTTAGGAGTTACGTAGATCGTCAATTAATATTTTTTTACCCATTTAAAAAAAACACTTTCATATCTATTTCACTCACCACCTAAATCCATCAACCAAATAAAAAATCTTCAATGTCCCAAAATTCTACTTCCATTCGTGCTCCTGAGTAGGTGGGTACTCATTCTCGCTACTTGCGTACTACAAACACCAAACCCCTCTTATCTACTCCTAGATTCATTGAAAAATTGACAACGAAAACAAACAATATAACCCCACAATACAAGAATACGATTGATTGCGGCATACCAGCATTCATACAATTACGAGCCATTACATCGGTCCATATCCGCAAGGCCGACCGTCGTGTGAAGTCGATGTCTATTGCTCGTAGATGCGTTGGTACAGACGAGGAAAGAATTACTAAATATGTTTTCTTTGTGAGACAGTACACAGTATGTTAAGTGCGCCTGCGCAGTATGTCGGAAAAGATTGTTGTGGCTAGACGTCCGTCGATAGAACCGTGGCGTCATCGGTAACTGCGTTTGGTACTGTTTTACATACTAATTTTATATTATGTACTACGTTGCCCGCAGCTTCCCTTGCGTGATTTGTTTTCACCCCCTTTGGGGAGGAATTTTGTAAAATCCTTCCGTAGTGGATGCCTATGTTATAAAAGTTACCTATTGTCAAAATTTCAAGTTTCTAACCGCAGCGGTTTAGGCTGTGCGTTGATAGATCAGTCAGTCAGTTAGTTAAGATAGAGGATTTAATTTGTCCTGAAAAAACGACGAGAAAATTATATTAAATGAATGAAGATTCACTGCTCTTAATAACAGCTACCACATTTTGATTCTACTTAAGGATTCGGAGGTTCAGGTGTATTGGAATTAAATTCTACAACTTCTACTTATTTCAGTAATGTAGAACTGTAAAGAAAGGTTTTAGATAGATAGATATTCCGCCATAATCATCCCACTGCAGGGCAAAGGCCTCCCTACCCTTCTTGCACTCCTCTCAGTTTAAGGTTCTCTGCGGCCAATCCTTCCAATAAGTGTCTAGCAAGGTTAGGTCTAGAAAGGTTCTAAGTTAGTAAAATCTAAAGACTCTTAAAACTCCTTAAATGAGTCATAATCGTACCAGTCCATCATTATTGAATTATCTATGGTCTTTTAAAACCTTCAGGGAGGAGACGGGGTAGCCTTTTCTATTTTGGTAACCACACATAATAGGCACCAGATTCCTCTTTTCAAATTTCTAGTACACTCCGGAGCATTGAATCCGACTCACCAACATAAACAAAAAAATGTTAAAATGTTGAACAATGTTTAACAACGTTTTGAGAAATATTATGGTTTATGTTGATGACCCGGATTCATGACTACTAAGTGTATTTGAGTAGAGTAAAGGACACTTCGGAGATTTTGCAATTTGTCCGTGATAAAATTCAGTAACTGTTAGAGTAAATAGTAGCAAGTTACTTAATAACTTTAAGAGCTAAACTTAGACATGACCAATTTCATTTGAATGCAAGTTTTAATCGCGTAGACAGGTAGTGGACGTAAGAAATACAGAGATAATTTAATGAAAGATGTAGAGCTTTTAAGATTGACTCACAATAGATACCTAATGGCGGTAACAATTGCGCCATATTGCGCTAATATTTAGGATCAATATTTATTAGATAAGGATGTGACTGAATTACAGCCTAAAATAAAATACTCATTAGAGACAACTTACGGAAAATATCGATAAATAAGGTTAACATGTGATTAATTTTTAATTTTATATCAGAAATTATCGATGTAATTGGTGATGTTCTTCACAAAGGACAGGTGCCTAGTACTCTCAACCGGCGTGAGTGTATGACAAGATGTATGAATGTGGATGTAGCGAAAGGAGTATGTAAGGATCGTAGCATGTGGCATTCTATAGTTTCTGCCTACCCACATGGGAAAAAGGCGTGAGTTTATGTATATATGTAACTTAACATCACGTTGACGGTAATAAGATACAGTTAGGAATTATAGATTAGGAAAACGGTGTAATTAATCTTAACTCCTCTTAGACCCTGTCTGCGCTTGCCATCAGGTGAGACAAGAGTCAAAGGTGAACGGGTAAAGTCAAGAAAATAAAATAACCAAGGAAAGATTTATTTATTTTGTTCACAATTTTGAACTATCTAAAACGGATGACTCGTTAGCATTACTTTAGGTAGCAGCAATCACTGTAAAACTCACAATACTACAGTCTGAGTCTTGAGGGTCGCTATGACTTGCAAAACGGTCGATAGTCTAAATCCAGGAACTCCGTTTTACCCCGTGTTGAATATAAAACTTCTTCACCGCACGCTAGGAATAGACGCGTGTTGTAAGATTCAACAAAACCCAGCACGCTTGGTGGTAGGACCTATACGGTCCGCCTGGCTAGCTACCACATTAAAGTCGCGCCAAGCAACTTACTGTGTTCCGTCATGTGTATGTGAGAGCCAGAGGGGTATAGAGGAATCCCTCTATATCTCTGTTCCTTGGATTCATGTGCTCCATCTTAGACCCTGTCTGCGCTTGCCATCAGGTGAGACTAGGGCCAAACGCGACCAAGTCAAGTATAATAAAATAATAATAATAAAATCATGGTATAGACAAGAGTCAATCTACCGTTTAACAAAGAGTCTAGGAATAAGAAAGAAGAGGTAGATTACAGAATAATTACGATAGTTATAGATTTACAATGTATGTATACGTAATTTTTAATAGAGCATTATGATGTGAAATTTTCAAAGAAAAACACAATGAATAGGTAATTAAATATCACTGCAACTTAGTAAATGCTATTGTTTCGAGTGATATACATAATTACTTTCATTAAATCATACTATTATAGAGAACTATAAAACCAGCTCATTTCTTATAAAACTAACGACAGTTTACGACCTGAATTAATAAACGGCTCTCGTTTGTGAGACCCCTGTTAATTGTCGCTCTATGAAATGACACGAATTAAAAAACAAAAACCCTAGAAACTTGATGAAAGGCAGGCGGCCGGTCATAAAACAATAAGCCAAAACCTCTAACAACATGGATTTATGAAATACATGTTGTGCCGACCCCACCTAGTGTGGGATAAGGGCAGGGAGATGATGATGATGAATTTAAAAAAAAATTGTCAAATGTATGAAATTCTTCTTCATGGCAGCTCCTCTTGGGGATCTCTCATTTGAAAAAAGGGTCGTTTTGATACTACTTGGGATGCTGATTGGTAAAAAATAAAATAATATTGTTATATCAAATTCTGATGTACATTAAAATGCGATTAAAGTTTAACACGAATCCTTCATAATTATTTCCTTCTGGTTGTGTCGATAGTACAATCTCACTAAATTTAGGCCAGTAGGCCACTCCTATTACGTTGTCAGTGGCCTGATTGAGGCCATGTATGGTGCAGATGTGAGACATTTGGGGCACTGGAGGAAATGGGGCATTGGTGCCGACTCTGTTGTGCACAAAATAAACTTAATTGTACTCGTTATGTTGTCCTCTATGATGATAGAAAACAAGTGTAGTCCTGATCGCGTCACTTACAGACATAACATAATTGTGAAGAATTATTTGAATATGGAACGCACCCCTACATGTGCTGCCTACTGCCTCTGTAACTAGTTTCGTCCCCTATTTTTATTTTATTTCATTTTTTATAATAATCCTTTTAACTTTGATAAAATAAGAAAGAGACGGATGTAAATAAGACCCGTCAGTACGTGTCGACTAAAACACGGTGAAGTTCAAGGCGTAAACTAGTTTAACATCTCTAACATAGTTCTTATCTATCACCGTCCTTTTCTCGCGCTGTCTATTAGTAATAAATAGCAATTCTCTAATTTTAGTTTAATTGGTTAAACAAGAGAATCGGCACCAATGTCTGTCAAGAAAATCCCGGAGAATAATAGTCGGGCAATCCCGGAAAATGCACGTAAGTAAACCGTAACTAATCATAAATATGTCTGTCAAGAACTACTAACTCATACTGGGTTTGGTTTGGGTTAACGATCCCCCATTTTAGAAATTTACATACATAGCTCACGCCTGTTTCCCATTGGGGTAGGCAGAGATAATTGAACCCCAATTGCATACATCCTGGCATACATTCCTCGCTTCTTCTAAATCCATTATCCTTTGAACGTCCCCTTGTCTTAAAAGATCGCAATTTCGCAAATTAGTTTGAAAAAAACTTTTCTAAAACAGGGCTTCTACGTTTGAGAGATCTTCTAACAGCAGCTACCATAAAATATAATTCCATATATTTGACTTTTTTTTTAAAATATATCTCTGGTCATCAGTGGCGTAACTATAGAGTGGCAGGGCTGGCATAATGCTACGGGCTCACGGCCCGACGGGGCCCCCGGTCCGAGAGGCCGCAAGCTCAGAAGTATCCTAACATTTTTGACAAAATTAAGTAAAAATTATAAATTTGTAATTCTGTTGGGTAACTACTTCAGTGATTTATTAAAATTTAATTACAACGGAACGATTTTTACTGGGGCCCCATCCAATGAATTTGCCATGGGCCTCTGATGGTGAAATTACGCCACTGCTGATCATGTTAAAACTACACTCTCAAATGAGAGCTGTCTATAAATACGGGTCTTACATCCCTAAACCATTTATTATGTATGTATATTTATACATGCATGTCAACTATCGAATTTACATACATGCCTACATAATGTCGTTCTTATGATTCTTTAGAGGGTAAGTAGAGTTACAATTACGGGCTGACGACCTACTGTGAATGATAAGCAGATGATACATGTTTGTATTAAGTCATCGATCAATTTTACTTATTCATTTTACTTTGTGTAAGTGGCTGTATATAAAATGCAGCTTAACAGCAGAAAAAAGTGGACAGCGGGTCGGTAGCGATAGCGGAGCGATATCGGAGAGATAGCGGAGCGATATGGCGGGATTGCAGCGGTGAGGCATACATACATTATCAATTTTAGCTGCATTCGGCTCGTACCTAATGCAGCTCTGACGAACCTCAGATGATAGGATAACCGTCCAACCGGTCAGCCATATTACCCCAGATTGGTGATGGAAAAGGACTGCCTCCATCATCATCATCATCACCAAACTGCGTTTACTAGCGTCCACGGTAAAGACCCACTATTAAGAATTCACTCATGTCTATTATTATAATTAATGATGATTTGACATTTGTAGATATTTAATAAAAAAAATTAAAAAACACACGTCATCTATTTTTATTCAAATAAAACAAAATGCTCATAAATTTAACTTCTCTAATTCACTGCACTATTACTTAATAAGGCAATAGAGTTGTTTGATGAGAAGGTCATTGAAAAATGTATTTCTTGTATGGACTGACTCACTTCCGCAGTCTGCAGCTATAATATCATTTTGATGATCTTTTTTGTGTGAAATTAAAAGCGGCTGTGCAAGATTTTATTATTAAGATTTACATTTGCTTGTTTAGTCGTAGATTCACTCGTATCAAAAAGGAAGAATCGTTCTACCTAGCCTTTTCCCAACTATGTTGGGGTCAGCTTCCAGTCTAACCAGATGCGGTTGTATACCAGTATTTTACACGGAGCGACTGCCATCAGACCACTGCAACCCAGTTACAGGGCAATGCCGATATCCTAAGGTTAGACCGGTTGTCAGACTTTCTGGCTTCTGACTTCCCGTAACGACTGTCATAGGTATTCATAACACACCCGTGACCGACAGTTTAACATGCTCTCCGAGGCACGGAAGGATCTGGAAGTGTAACGAACGGTTACCTATCCACAGACTGACCGCGGCAAGCGCAGCTTAAGTTCACAAATCATATGATCCGCGTGGTTGTTAATTAGCTACGAGCCCCTTTAAAAAACAAAAATTCTAAGACAATAATTTCTCAAATTAAAAGAACATTACAGTTCACTTACATATTGAGAAAAGTATAATGATATAAGTATGGTATTAAGTTCGATTTTCCATGATTACAAAAAAAAAAGTTAGACTAATGGTAATTATTCCAAAAATATGGGATAACTAGCGACCCGTCCCGGCTTCGCACGGGTGGACATTTGTCCCGTTATTGCAACATTTTTAATTTATGCTCCGCTCCTGTTCGTCGTAGCGTAATGTTATATAGCCTATAACCTTCCTCGATAAATGGACTATCCAACACAAAAATATTTTTTCAATTCCAACCAGTAGTTCCTGAGATTAGTGCGTTCGAACAAACAAACAAATTCTTCAGCTTTATAATATTAGTATAGATTATTTGCTTTCTTACCGAAATGCAGACAGCAACCGGAGAAGTTACTAAGCTCTCTTCCTACCCATGCATTCTTTGGTACGGCAACTTCTTTCGAGGCAATCCATTTAGCGCACCAATTTGAATAACACCAATTCGAATCACATCAATAGTAATAGGAATTTGAATACTATTGGTGTGATTCGAATTGATGCGCTAAATGCAATG
This sequence comes from Amphipyra berbera, assembly GCA_910594945.2. Taxonomy (NCBI): domain Eukaryota; kingdom Metazoa; phylum Arthropoda; class Insecta; order Lepidoptera; family Noctuidae; genus Amphipyra; species Amphipyra berbera. Next base: position 5,350,634 of record OU343122.1, on the reverse strand, counting down.
CCTCCCTTATTCAACTTATCGTTTAAGCGTATAGAAAGGATGCTGCTGATTTTCCTCTAGACATAATAATCGATTAGCCAGACATTCTACCGATCGTCTTCTTTTTTCTAAGCTGTTAGTAAAATTAGTAGTTATAGCAATGCATTGGCACGTTAGCTGTAATCATGTTATTAATGAGTTTTTGGATAAATAAATAAAAAACATCATCCCATTCCTTTAAAAATCAAATGTCGAATATCGTCGTTAATAGCCATTTATCTATACTAATATTATAAAGAGGAAATATTTGTATTTTTGGATGTTTGTATGTAACGAATAAAATTAAAAACTACTGGACCGATTTCAAAAATTATTTTGCCGTTAGAAAGCTACATTATCACTAAGTAACATAGGCTACGGGCGGAGCCGTGAGGACACAGCTAGTCAGATGACTTTTTTTTGTGTAGGTACCTAGGAATATCGATAGCTATATAGATATATAGCTATCGATATTCCTAGGTACCTACACAAAAAAAAACAAATAAAACTAATAGTTTATCTAACATCAATGTTTTTCGTCCGACTGTACACGCATACGGCGCAAGTGCGTCCGCGCCGTGATCCGCGCAATGGAGAGGAAGGTCGAGAGATTTACAACCTTTTGTGTTGCTTCTCGATGCGTTTGCGCCGTTTGCGGTAACATACAAAACTGCACAATAGATTGTTTATTAATATTCAAGTGTTTGTGCCACTTTTGATTGAGACTTGTGAATGGATTGTAGGCTTTTTATTTTCAGCTGGTTCGCTTAAGCCGTGCAAGCAACAGCTTCAGATCATTCATTGAAGCGATCTATTAGGAATTCAATAACTATTTCAAGAAAGATCCCGAAATCCTAGGCAATGAATGAATCATAAGTTCACTCTATAGGGTTCTTATGTTTATACAAGGTTAGTCGGAAAGGGGGGTACTAAGCCGCGGGCCACTTAAAGTATCACTGATGACTATTTTAAAGAAAGTGTTAAAATTTCAAAATGCGGTAATGTTTTTTGCATGCAAAAAGATTTTTATTTTCGTTTTTTCAAATAAAAACATACCTGATTTAGTTATGAATTCAGAAAATTAAGTTTCTAATCCGTGACCCCAAATATGACCTAAATTGTAAACACAGCTGATCATAGCTAAGGACAGATAGATTTTAGCATATTATTTACGAAATCTTTGAAAAACTATTTCTCTTAAACTATTGAGTTATGGGGAAAGTTATAGAACAAAAGTTATCCCTTATTATGGGTACTTTAACACCCTTTCGGCTTAGTACCCCCTTTCCGACTAACCTTGTATAAAGAGATTCAAAATAGAGCCTGGCCTCGCTAACTGTACAGAGGAATTATGGCAACACTGCAAATAGTTACTGTAACTTTGCAGTGGTGTCATTCTGTCGTCATCCTGACAGAACCAACTCTGGTTCTGTCAGGCTAGGTAAGTAGGTATGGATATGGCGAAGCCAGCTCTGATTGGAATAATGACGACACTGCAAAGATTATTACAGTAATTGTTTGGAGTGTTGACATAATTCCTCTGCAGAGTTAGCGTGGCCGGACTGTATTACGAGGCACCGACCAAGACTCAACTTATATAAACTCATTAATAAATTATTATTTACTCATTTACGTGTGTAACATTTTTACAACATAATAATAAACAAAAAACATGAGAAAAAATGTTAATGATTTTGTCAATTTCCACTACAACTGTCGCTGACATTGAACCGACGTGACATTTACACCCAGATCGTGTAAATAGCTGTTTCAAGGAAAAAATAACATAGAAATATGCCGATTGCCTAATTCTCTTGTCAAACGATTGACAGTTTGCTGAATAGTTTATTATCTTCTATAGTGAAGCTAAATAAGTTATAATGGCTTTTAAAACGAATGCTTAATCAACAAGCGAGGTTGGTATAACCAGCGAATGTTGTCGAGTGGTGGTAAGCGCGACTACAGATCATGAGGTCCTGGGTTCGAGCCCCAGGTCGGGCAAATTGTTATTGGGTCTTTCCGTGTGGAATTCCTCAGTAGCAGCCTGGAGTTTGGATTTGTGCCCGGTTGATGGCGATAGGCCTCGCCCCCTATTATATGGGACTTAAACATAACGGCGAAAAGTGGGTGTTACTTTCTACCTCTGCCCAACCCTTCGGGGAATACAATCCTGATTTAGCCCTTATTCTACAACACTGGCCTGGTGCGGGTTCGTGGACCATCGAGAACATTTGTTTAGAGTCCTCTCATGTTTCCTCACGATCTTTTCCATCGCGTCATAGTAAAATTCTGATCCGCACATGAACTCGACACGGGCGAACGTGGAGCCGATATTAGAAATAGAGCTGCATTTTCTCAGTGAGAAACACACAACTAATAAGCTAGTAACCTGTCATTATTAATCGATATTTATTCACCTCACCTCTGGAACGAACATAAAAATAAATATGTAACAAGATAATAAAGCCACTAACTGCACAAGTATACAGTTGGCAGAGATAATTGATTAAATTAAGTGTTATATGGATTATTGGTTCAATATGGTAACTTCACGCGCTATGTAATTGTCGCAGTGAGATAGGTAAAGACGGGATTTAATTAAATCCCCGGGGATTTAAATTTTACATTCGTGTAGTACGTGGACCCCTCCATCGCCGGGCAAGAGAATCGGAAGAGGTGATGAACCTGGTACCATAATTGTGCCCGAAAATGGCAATAGGCGAAACGTGGATGTACTGACTCCTGTATAGGGGAATACTGCTTATCCCTTCGAAGATTACAAGCATAAGTATGTATGTGTTAGTGGAGGAATAATTAATCCTTCTAAACTCAGAAAATACCGCTGTACTAATCTAACTAAACTAGGTAACTTTAAATGGATCATAGCGTAGCATCAGTAACCCAGTCGCCACACTGTCACACGAACATGTGTTTTCGGGACAACGTGAAAATTCGTTGTATCCCCAAACAGTGAAACATGAAGTGAGGAATTGCTTGGCCAGACTTGTCGAGACAACGCGAGCGCAAGTATTCGTTGAATCCCGCCAATGCGGCCGCGAAAACGCGAAAACTCAACGTATCCCCCAAACAGCGAAACATGAAACGAAAGATTGCTTGGCCAGACATGTTTGTCGCAAAGAGACAAACATTTGTAAAATCCCGCTAGTGTGTCCTCAAGTTTACGGGTTCTCTTTTATTATTCCAGCTTCGTTGAGAGTGTTGCGGGATGCAGCAATATACCTATATCTGGCAGACCTTGACAGTGGAGGACAGCACTGATTACGGCCACTGGACTTAAGTGATGTGTGTGTTCGCTTTTGGCACTCGTAAGCTACCGCTTAATAAGTAGAAACACAACGTTTCTACTATACGCTGGCATTGCTGGTCGACCTAGCCCAATTACGAGCTGTAGTCACCGAATAAAAAGAAACAGTTATTTAGCTAAATTTCTATGTTGCTCTACAACTGCGACATAATCCATGTTGCACCAGTAGTTTATGATAATGCGACAGCCGGCGCCACATGCGCGCATTCTCATCACGAACATTATTTTATTAGTTTACAAAGACCCTAGCAAATACTGGGATTAATAACGCGCCAGGCAGAAAGAAGAAAAAGAGAGCTGTTATCACGTAGTTCTCGCAAAGAAAGCCATTGCCATTTCAAGGTATCCTAAAAGGCAGGAGCAGTAAGAAATAGAAGGATAGCAGTGACGTTTGCGAGATTACAGAATCCCCTCCTCCCCTCCCCCCGTCGCCCCCTCCGTGCCTCGGAGAGCACGTTAAACGGTCAGTCCCTGGTGTCATACGAATACCTATAATAGTCGTTGCGGATAGTCAGAAGCCCTAAAAAAATTCTTACAACCGTTCTAACCTTAAGATAATTATTGGCATTGCCTAGTAACTGGGTTACGGATTACGGAGGTCTGATGGCAGTTTCTCCATGTAAAATACTGGTATTCAGCCGCATCTGGTTAGACTGGAAGCTGACACCAACATGGTTGGAAAAAGGCTAGGCAGAACCCATTCAGACGACTAATGTGTCAAATAGAAAAATTTCAATGTGCTCAGCGCATACAAAATTGAGTTTAGTGTTAGACGAGCTCTGCTATGAGCTATGTGCATTTTGATTCGGTTACTCACTAACATTCAGGACAGTTTTCTTTTGTGTTTCACTCCAGAGTTACAGCGGCGCGTAGGCATGTTTCATATCTAAACCGTGGAGTGACACAGGCCTGCTGAGATCACCAATCAATTCGTCAATTTGAATATCATGACCGAGAACCATGTTAGTTAGTAGAGAGTTAATTAACTCATAAAACTAAGGCTACATAGGAGGCGAATTTTCATTTGGTGTCAAGACTTATTGATCCAACGATATTTAATACAATTTGAATTTAACTAAAGGAGCCTTGCACATTAAAGCCCACAGTTTGATATTATAATTGCATTCTTTTTTACATCTTAGAAGGATCTAATACCATAATCAAACAAACTATAAAAACGATGAACTTAAATGGTAGAAGACTTCTATGATTTTTTCGGAAAATCTATGCATGAAATCGACACCACTGTATTCAATCTAGTTTTTCTGCTCGATACATCTAACCGCCAGACTGTCACCGCAAACCACTTAACATAATTCTAGTTATAATCTTCCTACGCAACTCAGGGTCAATAGGATAGGTAAAATACATCTCGTTCAAGAAAAAAAGACAATGCATGCGACCTTGGCAGCTAAGTCAAATTCTTCTGATGTGCCAACGTGTGGGCGACCGCAAAAACTATCCTATGACATTGTCACGGCCTATTGCCACATAGTTCTATGTCTAATACATTAGTAAAGTAGTTAGAACCTTGTTAAATTATGTGTGAGCTTGAATGTTGGCTGGACAATTGCTACAACCCACACCTCTTAGTATTGTTGTGGGGTATAGTACAAGCGATGATGTAACTATAAAATAAATTGTCTCACGGTCTTAACATGTGACTTGTATAATTATAGTTTTATTGAAATGGGCGTCAAGTTTACTTAGATATCTCATGGTCAGGGAAATAAAAGTATGTAATATATTTTATTTTTATTTGTTTTTACGACTATAGTTTCCTTATATTATTATTTAGTGTGAAAATGATGTCATGCCATTCTAATTCGTGAAATTATATGTGACCTCAATTCAGAATTATAAGATAGAATGCAAACATATCCTGTGTCTATTGGAAAATATAATTTTCTCGGAAATAACGATATCTTTAAAGCAGTCGTTACGCGTGGCTATGTTAACAATAAATATGCAAAGCAATTCTTAATTGAATTATGCGACAATTTTATTCAAATACATATTTATGGAAATATTATTCTTAGTATCAATCCAAATGTGGTCAGCTGTTATTGATTTGTAATCTGTAGTTAAAGTCCAAGAATCGAAAAAGGTCTGATTAAACTTACTCATAAGGCTAAACTAATAAAAAATAGAACTAGGGAGACCTTGGCCTTGTTCATCTGACTTTCCTTTTACCTCGTTAACTTTTGCCAGGATCAGCCCTTCAAAAGGACCAGTACTCACTGTTTCTTCTCTTTATCCTCAATATCAATAAACGCATTAATGTTACAAGACAAATCAAGCTTAAATATAAGACCATCAATTTGCTTCTCAAGGTCTAGTCGCTTCAACTTCGCTTATATAGGAGCATCTCCCTAAAGTTTTGCAGCGTAGGCGAGAAAATTTCGGCAGGTAGCCTCAAGACAATTTAGCATACAGGATCTTTTGTTGATAGCATCGCGTTGGGCTTCGATGCATTTGCAATCTTGAATACGTGCCAGTGCATTCATACCTCATTTTAATTGTTCCAAATTGAATATTTAATTACCATTAACCTTTTTGAGTGCAAAGGTAAATATTTTCAAGTTATAAGGTTTTTGAACCTGTTCTTTGAAAGTGTTTTCCATCTGTAGGTAATTTAACGCTTTGCAGCTTTGTTTCCACATCTTACAATTTCTGTTTATGATTGTCGGTAACAATTTCATGTAAATTTTAGTTTGAAACAAACAGCAATTTTCTTTGTCTTGATTTTTCCATAATTTTCTGTCGGTTTTTGCTTCTATTGTAAAGTTTTTTAAACGAGCATATCATTTTAATATATTCATATCTATACTTAAGATCTACAACGTAATTTTAATTTCTTTGTTTGCTACTTTTAATACAAGTTTATCTAGTGAAGATATCTCAAACAGACTCATTTCCTTTTTACATCATCCATTAAAACGTTTATTAGAAACGAAGTAACAAAAAATCGATTGCACGTGTTCATAGCAATCATATTTTCTATTTAAAGAATTAATTATCAATATATTCTTAAAAGGTAAAACAATTCATTCTTTTAATAAGCTGTATCATAACGATCTTGTTTGAGGTTTCCTTTTTTTATATTCTTTGCGTACGTGTTTATAATCTTTATATTTTCAACTTGTTCATCCAATAGTAGGTACATAGTATTCGTGTTACTAATGTTCAGATAATAACTGTGGAAGTATTTTTTATTCGCATGTAAGGTTAAATTTTTTGCCTTATCAGCTAATGCAGCCATGAATGTGTTGAGAAAATCTTTTGTATTATATTCAGTGAATATTTTTGGTCCGTTCACTGAATTTTATCAATGCGTAAGTTGTCTTTATACACTGTTTGATGAGGCTTCTATGGAACAAAAGAAGACCTTGTCAAATTGACAACTCACGTCAGGTAATTTGTAAATTTTCATTTCCTCGGTACAAGGCCACGCTTAAAATAGATATCATGAAAATTACCTGTTCTTTTCTCGACGTCTAGGTATACAGTGAACACAATGAATTCTTCAATTGAGATTTTATCGTTACTATTGCATGTTGTAATATAAAAATGGTCGAGCTAACCACGGAATAAGCTATCGTATCTTTTACCGTGGGCGTCTGCACAGACGACTTATGCTAGAGGGCCAGCAGCATTAACCTGTTCACAGATCACATTTACAAGCACCAATCTATCTACCAAGCTAGGTACTTTTTAAATAAAATGTCATTCTATTAAAGTTGCTTATTATTGTCTATATCCTGATTTTGGTCGCCTTAAATATCTTTCAAGTCAGTACGTATTATTTTCCTTAGATTAGTTTGTGCAAGAAAATGATTGTCATTGTAACAACAGCTGTAAACACAGTTGGTATAATCGTCAGTTTGCTCATCCATTAATCCCTTTGGCCAATTAAAGTCATTGAGAACTTACTCACCACATAGTATAACCTACTAAATTCTTGTAACATCTACTTAAATTCTCAGAATCGACTACTCTAAATAATCGTCACAACATCGATCACATTATTTTTTGTCTCGCTATGCGAACTTATTATATCGTGTGATCATAGTCTACTAAGTAGAAACTATCCCATAATGTAGTTGACGTAATAGGCCACTAGTTTCATCTTAAGGCCTTGATCAGAGTAGAGTGAGGATCGAACCAAAGGCAGTCCCTGTAAATCTAGAAAGTTACGTGGCCAAGCATATCAAGTCCAGCAAACAGTTTAATGTGAAGCGAACCAACTCAATACAGCAGGAAATTTCATTGATGAAAAGAACTAATTAGTCATACTAAGCCTCCATAAGTACTGTATACCAGGACAACCACATTTAATTTTGATCACGCGAATGTAACGTGTAGCGTGACAATACATTTTCAAGGAAATAAAAAGCGTAATTTCGAAAAGGGTAATCAAAAAAACCATAATGCATTTCGCATTCTAACCACACTGTCTAAATTTCCTGTTTGATACATTATTAGTAATGTAAATGAAACTTTTTTGGTGGTTTGGAATCGCGACGGCTCTTTTTCCCTAATAAAACGGTCACTCTTTAAAACACGTGATACATTGCTCGTTCTGACTGCACTATTACAAATTCCTCTTTGATATATCAGTAATTCAAGTTCAATAAATTTACGGATTTGGATTAATGTCTTCTTATTACGAGAAATAGTCTAGGTAAAATGCAGGTTTAAAAATAGCCCCGTCTCTTTTTGTTATATGACGTTAGAAAGTGATATAGTATATTTAAAATCTGGGTTTACTTTTGCTTTGATTTGAACCATCTCTAGGAATAACGGTGATGACGTCTATGTTCCTTAGAAAGATAATTTCTCAAAAACACATACATTGATCATTCTGACCGCGCTAACAAAATTTCATCCTTGCTACACCTGTATTGTACTTGTAACCTTTTCAATCATTTTGGAAGTATTTTCGGGCCTCTGAAGGTGTTGTCTGGTTTTTTGTGCACGTTACGTGCAGTTCTTTGTGTGAATCAAACACTCGGTCTGGCATGATATTAGATGAATCATTCATTTGATCTGTATTGTTTTGTTCTTTTACTATAGTTGTTTTAATAGTTATGTATGTTGATCGGTCAGTATGACAAGTGATTCAGACTTTTTGTAAAGCTTATCTAATTTGATTACAAAGAGAATATGTTGCATTATAATTATGAATAAATTGTTTGTACTAATCAATTAGTCTAATGCGGTTTTTTGTTTAGAATATTGTAGGTGCATTTAAATAACACCTTTAAACTAGGAGACACTATTAATTATTACAAATGTTATAAGGAATTATGGCTCTAACTATGAGTGATGTTCTTATTTTTCTGGTATGCCAGGTATCTTAAGATGGACTCCCATGTATCATTAAGCTGATCCGATCATGCGATGCGTGTAATGATCGCTAGTGTGGATAGGTGATAATTGTACGTACCAAAGTATTCACCTTTATGTCCTAATTCAACAGTCATTTTACAAAATTTCATCTCGATCTGTGTAGCTTTGTTGTCTATATTAGTGTCCATTACCAGGATACAGGAGGGGCCACACAAGAGGGGCTCGTGGTTAATTACCAACCGCACGGATCATGAGATTTGCGAGGTAAAGCTGCGCTTGCCGCGGTCAGTCCGTGGATGGGTGACCGTTCGTTACACATCGAGACTCCTCCGTGTCTTGGAGAGCACGTTAAATTGTTGATCCCGGGTGTCATACGTATACCTATGACAGTCGTTGCGTAGTCAGAGGCCCGAAAGTCTAACAACCGGTCTAACCTTAGAGTATCGGCATTGCCCAGTAACTGGGTTGCGGAGATCTGATGGCAGTCACTCCGTGGAAAATAAACATGGGAAAAGGCTAGGCAGAACATTAGTGTCCATTACCAGACGTAAAGTACTCGGTTGATTGACTACAAATTTTCTGTTTATTTTTAGACCAGCATTCCATCCATACCTAAGACCGTTACCTCTTAATAAGATCAACCTAATTCTAATCACATACACAGTAGGTTAATGCTATGTGGGAAACCGTGTAAAGTGCAGTAAGTAGAAATGTGTTGGTAATCGTGATCAGTTATACGATCGGCCGCGTAAGGTTGCAGATGGAGGGCACCGCTGATATACTATTATAATACTTTACAATGAGCTAAGAATATCATGTGGTCAGTGGAAAAATATTTCTAAGAGACTAGAGACTGACTTTGACTGCCTTCTTGATCTAAAAGTCGCAAGCGCGACTCCTAATCATGGTCCTGAATTCGATCCCCAGGTCGAGCAAAGTGATATTTGATTTTTCCATTATGAATTTCTCAGTAGCAGTCCGGAGTCTGGATTTGTGCCCGGTTAACGGCAATAGGCTCGCCCCCAATTACATGGGACTGCAAAACGATGGTGTACTAAAAACACCTCTGCCGAACCCTTCAGGGAATACAAGGCGTGGTGTTATGTTATGTAAACACGTTTGCAGCTAAAAAATGACCTTGTCATGAATATCCAAAGAAATGAGTTGACGTGATAATGTTTGAACTTCGTGACGTACAAAATACTGAATTGTAGTATGACCCAGCATGACATTGTTCTATTTATGGGAATGTAAGAAAGTGTAACAGTGCTAGGTGGGAATCAGAAGTACAAATAAACGTGAATGATATTACAGATGGTTACTGTGTCAGTGACGTAACCTTTCACATGGTTCAGAAAACAGAAAGATAATTCTGGTAATAATCTCTTAAAAATACTTTTAAGTTAAACGGTTTTATCTTGCAGTACCCCTGCAGCACTAGGATTTGAAGATTGAAGGTTGAAATAATTATAATATTGTATTGTCATGGGAATTGAATTTGAGTGCGAAGTTACAGAAGAATCGATTTAGAAGAAGTAGGTGAAAAATCTGTCGCAAAAATTTAATCAAACAAACAAATGGACAAACAAGCAAATATACGATGTGAAGCTAATCAAAATAATTTCAAAAATGAAGGTAAAGTCAAGAAAAGAAGTAATACAGAGGTCAGTGATCGCTAATGTAAATACCGTATCCCTCCAGCCTCGTTATGAGGAGGAAAGTGGTAATAAATATGTGTTAAAAATACTAATTTACAAAGCAACAAAGGAAATGGCTTATCACTGTGTTTGTGGCTTACTTATTAACAATTATTATTCCTATTGCATGCTCGTTCAAAAATGAACAGGGCACAGAATAACATTATTTTTTATCTTAACTATAGCAGCATTGAAAACTGAAATACTTCACAAAGTAATGACTTACGGCCGATTCCTATAATTTGCGAAGCGTTATTGGTTAAATTGACACTCCTGTGTTACCAACAATGTAGCAAAGACCCCATAGTTTTGTATAATAGACTATCCCATACAGAAATAGTTATAACAGGTAAAATTAGCTTACTAGTTTTGTTTTATGTACTCAGTTTGGTAATAAAAAATGCTACCATTGGTAAGTAAAACTATTCGTTTTGTCTATAGAAACCGAGTATTAGTACAGCGGCACATTTGCTTGCACAGAGAGTAGAAAAAAAGCGAAGTTCAACTGCATAATTTCGTAATGTTTTTTTTTCTCTTTCTATCTTTAATCTTCTTCTGATCAGCCGGTAAATGTCCACAGCTGAACCTATGCCTGCAACAACGAACGTAGGGATATTGGTAAAACCTTCTTCATCATTGTCTTGATGCTATACTTCAGCTACTATCCCAAATAGTCAAGATTTAACATCATTTTCTAACATCCCTAGTATTAATGTATAATCTTGTCACTCATGTCACATCCACTCTACTTAATACATCAACAACAATCAGTGTAGCCAGTGTACTACAACCAATAATTACTAGCATCCACGTAGTGTTCACAATTAACTGGTCACCCGTGAAGCTGACGCACTGTGTCGTTACAATGCTGTCTCATGATCGTAGGATTATGTTGTTATTAGAGTCCGACCGAACTTTCGGCTTCGGTTTCGTTTTCAGCCACATTCGGCCTAATAGCACTTTCGGCCATACTTTCGTCTTAGGCCAAAAAAAGCAAGGAAAATTTCGGGAATCTTAGTACAAAACTAAATAATTGTCGCCAAATCCACAGGAAGTTAAATTGCGGAAATTGACTTTTGCAATCGACTTTCAAATGTGGATACTGACAGTACGTCGACTTCTGGAAGTTTCAAAAACCAAGCGAGCACTTGCTGCAATAACTTGCACAATTTAACTTGCTAGTAGATTTACCGCTTTAATATAATATTCTTAATCAGTTTTGAACTAAGATTCCTGGATGTACCAACCTTCGGCTTCGGCAAGAAATTGACCTTCGGTCAGACTCTAGTTACGACGTCTTTACTAAATATAATGTTAGTTTACGATGTATTTATTAAATAAGATCTTATAAGAGGTCTTATACCTTAGCAAAAAAAAAACTAATTTCTACTTAGAGGTGTCCTCGAGGTTCAAGGGATAGGGTTGAACTAAAATCCGAAATCATAACCTACTTCAAGAATTTAAAGCCTCTCCACATGAAACTACTAATTCCTTAGGCCCGGACTCCACCAAAACGGAGACGAGACGAGCGGAGAGGAGATATTTTTTAAACAACCAATAGAATTTAGTTATTCACACGTCTCTCGTCTCCGCTTTAGACTTCTCCGCACATCTCCGCTTTGGTGGGGTCCGGGCTTTAATTATATTAGCTTTCTTGGATCAGATTATGTGTGTACTATTACGTGACCAGACCCAAAAGCTAGGTATGTATATAGAATGTAACCTCACAGGGATTCCAAATAAACAGAGAGAACGATTCAGTTTGTTATCCCGTTTTCCGTTCCCGTTAGTAGTATATAGGGCATGTTAAGTGATAGCCTAGTGGTGTGACCGTCGGACTGCCAAGTCATAGGTCTCGAGTTCGAATCCAAGACACGCACCTCTGACTTTACAGATTCATGTGTGTATTGTCTAATTATGACTTGCTTAAAAACGGTGAAGGAAAATATCGTGACGAAACCAGCATGCCTGAGAGATATTTCTCGACGGCATGCGAAGCCAAGTAAAAGGCCCATGGCCGGCATAAACTATGTCACCGGGTTAGTCACTAACCACACGAAAAGAAGAAGACAGGGTATGGTAATCCTATCTGAAATATCTCCTATTTTAATATTAACTGTAACTTTTACTAACCCGGATCAAAAGACCAAAATAAATTATTAATTCTTAACAAACGTCAACAGTTTTTATACCTTCTTAACAACTGCAAAATATTTTCTCTGACTACCCACAATTAAACAGATAATATTTCCATCAAAGCGTCTATATTTTGCAATACCAAGCTATTCCAAGTTTAATTACACGTTACACTAAACCCTACATGAGCATATAAGCTTAGCAAAATCGGTGTCGTAAATTAGTAAACTGTTTTACCTATAATTACAACGATAGAAAATAATTAAGTTGTCTTTAGAAATATACATCGTAGGCTTATAATTACAGTTTAATTACTGTGTTAGTTTGAATAACCTTTAAGTTTACAGGCGCTTATAAGGGAACGTACCCATACTACGTGACCCGTTCAGGGGGGAGGGGGGTCTTCAAAATACCACGCTTGGACACAGGGGCGGGGGGGCTTAGGTATTAGTCACGTGGTCAATATCCTCTAGGAAAATCTCGCGCTTTTTCGAGCTATATTTTAATATGGCGCGCAACGTTTAGCGCTTTTTAAACTCATAGGTGGCACATTGACGCACATTGAGCGAAATATTCTTTTTTTGCATTTTTTTTTATTTGAAATCATATTTATGAATTACTACGTGAAAACTAGAGAGGAGGGGGGGTATTGGCATATACTACGGGTGGTCACCAAGGGGGGGAGGGGGGTAAAAAGTTGTAAAAAATGGGTCACGTAGTATGGGTACGTTCCCGTACTGGACATGAATTTCATTGAAATTTGCTTTGAAAGAAAGAATTAATGTAAAACTCTTTTATTTCCATTTTATTGATGTTAATTATGAAATTAAATGCTTGTTTTGCATGACTGTATAAGTAGACGTAAATTTCTTAGTTCATGATGAAAATAGAAAAGTAGGTAATAGTTTAATTATCATAATTTGCAATGGTATGGAAGCAAATTGCGCACGATTCTATTAAGTAAGTATAAATAAAACGATGCTAAAGTATTGTCTTAATTCAGTATATTTTGCAACTGTTTTCTTCCAGTAAATAACTAAGAATATGTTTTTATGCTAATGTGAAATTAAAATGAGCGAGACTCGTTCTGACTCTGTCTTTCTCGACGGTGAAAACAGAGACGACATGAGACTCGCTCCGAGAAACTACCCTTGTGTAAATTACATAACATCGCGCCTTATATTCCCCGAAGGGTTCGGTAGAGGTGTTTTTAGTACACCCTCATTATTTTTAAGTCCTATGAAATAGGGGGCGAGCCTATTGCCATTAACCGGGCACAAATCCAAACTCCGGGCTGCTACTGAGGATTTCCACACGGAATACCCAATAACAATTTGCCCGACCTGGGGAGCATACCCAGAACCTCATGATCAGCAGTCGCGTCGTTCCTAATAGAAAAACCCAATAAAATTTGTGTAAATTATTAGCCTTTAGATTATCTCTAAAAATATTAGTATAGTCAGTCAGTATGAAAAGTAAAGAAATTAATTTAAAACTGCAATTGCCTAATTAGAATTAAAACCGCCGCTAAGCAATATCTAAAAATGCGTATCAAACTATTTTATAACAGAATTCTAATTCTAAAATACCAACCGTTCGCAGAGAAACTAAGTAGGCCCAAACTATTTCGTTCTTTCCAAGGTCTACAGCATTCTTCAAACATTTGTTTTAAACAATGATTGCCTAGCAACAGTTTTTGCATATCGTTACAACACCACACCTTCTTTCTGCACTTAGGCCCTATGTGGTAACAGTGACGTCCCACTTCAGTCAAGGTTCTAACTTCGACAACGAACCCCATGGAAAAAACGACATAACCATCTAATTCTACACAAATGACACCAATCCTTAAAGCTTAAGCATTACGGTTTTAATTCGCGTAGCAATAGAACACTGATGATACTGTTCCACGTCCCTGCCAAGGTCCTACCGCGAGGTAGTGCACACATTTGCATAGTCGTGCGAATAGTCTAAAGCTTAACGCACTTTTCTTGCCAATTTGAAGCTTAAGCTAGAAGTGTTAGGGTTGAATTTTAGATAAACTAGTTAATACAAATAATGCCTTTCTATTTAAGTAAGATACACAAAGGAATAACGATAGTATTGAAGTGTTACGCCGTGGTACGTGTAACCGCGAATGTCACGTACTTTTAACCATAATCTACTCTTGAATTTTTTACTATGTAAGTACACACATTCTAATCTAAACCTTCGGTAGGCAAAAATACAGTTGAATTTCCTTTGAGGTCCAGTTTATCAAAAGCTTTAGGTAGTTCCGAGTGACATAGAAATCAAACCTTAGGGCATTGTGGTCTTGTAGACCAGAAAGTATGTGATTAAGATTAATGCCAGCAAAGTGTGGGTGGTGGACTGATTAAAGATTATATATATTGTTATTGTTCCTCGGAGCTATGACAAATAATTAGTTTCGGTCGTTTATAAATATTTATGGTTTGTTGCGGCCTTTTCGATCAAGAGCTGCCGGGTGAGCAGTAAGCCACCGTTTGGATTAATTTATTCGTTGTCCAATTGTTTCCTTAGAAACAACTTTTGAATATCATTCGTAAATAAATAATGTTGATTACTGATGGTTTTCAGGGCATTGTTAAGGTCCGGTATAACTATTAAGTAAACTCGCAACATTGCCTTCATAACATCACGCCTGTATTCCCCGAAGGGTTGGGCAGAGGTGTATAGTAACACTCTCATATTTTCGCCGTTATGTTTAAGCCCCATGTTATATGGGTAAAGCCTATTGCCATCAACCGGGCACAAATCCAAACTCCGGGCTGCTACTGAGGAATTCCACACGGAAAAACCCAATAACACTTTGCCCGACCTGGGGATCGAACCCGACCCCATGATCAACAGTCGCGCTTACCACTACTAGACCAACGAGGCTGTTGCCTCTGTGTGGTTTTTAAAACTAATTCCATCGGATTCAAATGCTGTTACTCATTAAATTAATTGTTACTTATTCGTCTCTACAAGAGATGGAGTGCCAATTGTGGCTGGAAATAAAAAATAATACGTTTTGTCCATATTGTCGAAAGCTTGCTCAACTTGACCTAAAGTGTGAAAGTGATCCAATAAATGATTCATCACTCAGTCAAAAGAAAACGCACCGGATACTTTCCCTAGCATCCGATCTAATTGACTAAATACTGTGGAGATTCAGCATTGTGACATACCGACAAACTCAGCGGTAGAAATTTATTTGAAGAAAAGAATATTAGTAAGTAACTGCCTCGTTGGTCTAGTGGTGGCAAGCGTGACTGCTGATGGTGAGGTCCAGAATTCGATCCTCAGGTCGGGCAAAGTGTTGTTGAGTTTTTCCGTGTGGAATTCCTCAGTAGCAGCCCGGAGTTTGGATTTCTGTCCGGTTGATGGCAATAGACTCGCCCCCTGTTACATGGGACTTAAACATAAACGGCAAAACGAGGGTGTTACTATACACCTCTGCCCAACCGTTCGGGGAATACATACGTGATGTTATATTATGTTAGTAATATTAGTAAGCTATGCATGGTGAAGCACCGACTAGCTAAGCTGCTACCAAGTATAAATAGAAAGAGATAAAACGTTTTAATTATGAGAGAATAATGGTTCGTGGCTCATTACCAATCGATTTACGAGGTTAAGCTGCGCTAGCCGCGGTCAGTCTGTGGATGGGTGGCCATTCGTTACACGTCGAGACTCCTCCGGAGCATGTTAAATAATTGGTCCCGGGTGTCTTACGAATACTTATGACAGTCGTTCCGGGAAATCAGAAGCCCGAAAGTCTAACCAGCGGTCTAATCTTAGGATGTCGGCATTGCCCTGTAAATGGGTTGCGTTGGTCTGATGGCAGTCGCACCGTGTAAAATTCAGCCTTATCTGGTTAGACTGGAAGCTGACCCCAACATAGTTGAGAAAAGGCTAGGCAGAACGAATAAAAGAAACACAATATCAAGTGTATTGTATAAGTTGTATTTGGTAAATTTTGTATAGGTCAATATACCTACTATACTATAAAAATCATACATCCATTCATAATCAGCCCATTACTATCCCACTGCTTTTCACGGGCCTCTTCACATAATGAGAAGGGTTTAGGCCTTAGACCACCATGCTAGCCTGATAAGGGGTTAGTACTAGCAGACTACACACACGATCAAGATCTTAGGTGTGCATAAGACATCACAGTTTAAAAAAAAAGGTTGGTTGAATTTTGATACAATTGGAGCCATCGCCTGACTGTTTTACTAATACTCGAACAATAAATTTTACCTTAGTTGATTCACGATTTGCCAGAGATCAACAGCAAACACACAACCCTATTTTTGGTAAGATCATCGTAAAAGAAACCTGTCGTTCTAAATAAAAATAAATAGTAAATAAAGAACGCCAAATTTAAACAAATGCTAAAACAAACAATAAACAATGCCCATCACATGTAGTTTAGTTTAACAATTACTTGCGGTCGTTGTCACCGACTCACAAAGACGAACTATTTCTGTACATTTGAATACAAACACTATTGACAGACATTCTTTTACATTAACCATAGATGTATCTATAGACAAATACTTACACTCAGAATGTATAGATTGATTTTGAATGATACGTAAAGAGTATCGCAGAGTTATGCTTTTGGAAACAGAGTGTACTTGGCAAAAGTTATAGTAATGTAAAATCAATTTATAAGATCACATCTACAAAATAAGTGACAAAATTAATGTAACTGCCTCACTACCAATAAAAAAAATCATTTTTAGCAAGTATAAACTTCACTTAGAATCTTCAGAGATAATTTTATCATCATATAAAATACGTCATGGCTCTAAAACCATTAAAACTCCTGCAAGTATATAACTTACATACATACTAAAGTAACTAGCTATGTACATAACACACCTAGTAATAGAAGCAAGGCGGATGCGATCGAGGACGTCTGTGTACACGAAAAAAGCGATGCAAAAGTGAACGGAGCATAAATGAGTATAGATCCCATTGTTCAATTATCTTTTTCACGTACCTACATAAAGGTCGTGAGTTGCTTGATGAGATTTAGTTCCGCTATCAGATTTTGGATTCTGGTCCTTCGTTCCGAAATTTTGGTTGAATGAGGATATAGAAAGAAACGAAGCGATTAATATTTAGTAATATTTTTGATGATGACCAGATGGAGTCCTTTTCATATTGGTAATAATTTTAAAATGATTTTAGGTAGGATAGGTACGATCATAGACTACTATTGTACTATTTGAAAAATTTGTTGTTGGTTTACTTGTTGCCTTACTATTTATGTCTTAACTTATGGTTCTGTGCCTACAGTATCAATTTCTAGAATGGTAAATGCATCTAATGTGCAATTCATGTCAGTCTCTTGTGTTGACACCTGTCTATCAAATCAATCAGTATCTTATTTATGTACCAATACAATACTTTCGACAGTTTTATAGCTAAAGAAAAACTAGTTACATTATTTCTATTACGTTCACAATAGCCTCGGATTAAAACATGTCTTATACATACCATGGCATGTTAATTATTTATTACAACACCAACTTAGGACTACAAAAATTCAAGAGATTTCCGTAAGATAACATTAGCATATTAATTCAAGTTACATTTAGTTACAGTCTACGAGAGTATTTATAACAAATACACATAGTAAGAACTAGAAAAAGGCCTGAGAGAACAACAAAAAAATACAACAAAAATGCTGTCCAAAATGACAGTCAAGGTTCGCAGAATTTGGAAAAAAGGAACAATAATATGCCCACAACTTGATGACTCCTTGTGTGACAACTAAAACAAACTCTATTGTTCTCAAAAACACAATAATAATATAAAATCACTTATTTCTTGGTCGAAAAAAAGCGGTCGATCCGAATTCTAACAAAAACGAGGCAAAATTTCGCGTTGACATTGAACACGCGCGTTTCACGGTCTTTTCGGACATGAGTTCATTGCAACTTATTTGCATACGAAAAGGCACAGTGACGGCTTTGACTTTGCCGGTATCTGTCTCGACTTTCGTCGAAAAAGGGAAAAAATTACGATCATAAACGACGCAACTACCCAGAATTGTTTTTGCACTAATAAAATCGTAAATGCTCGCTTGTCCCACTTTTTGTCGCATGATCCAATTTTTTTCGAAAGCCAACGACAATGGTAGAATTATGTCGTAATGTTTGAACAATGGTCTGTTTGTGTTGTGTGCGTTGTAGGGATCTTTGACGGGTGCCGATGGGGGTCCGAAATGTGTAATGTATAGAGGCAGTGACGTAACGTACTTCACTTTCAATTTCATGTTTTGTGTAAATGATTATAAATGTTGCATAAACAATGTATTTTGTTGAAGTTATTTCATAGGTACGTTTCATAATTTTTAGATTTTTTTATGCCTTCCCGGTAGTGTTACACACATTTTTAGCTCACTTTTTGTGCTGTGCTGTGACGTCATGCACGTTTTAACGTTCTCTTTCACAACGCATTTAATATTACTTAGCGATTTGCTATCACTTGTCTTTCTTTAGTACACAACTTTCATAAAAACAATTATATTTTGTATAACTCAATTACGGTGAAATCCACTCGCAAGACCAAATACGAGTAGTTATGTCCCCAGAAGTCTCCATATTGTAAATAATAAATTAATCGTTAATACACAGAGTAAATAAAAGTAACAAACAGAATTTCGATTAATAGGCCTTCATTATACATACATATATAAACTCACGCCTTTTTCCCATGGGGGTAGGCAGAAACTATAGAACGCCACATGCTACGACCATAGTCTAATACTTCTTTATACTGTGCTACGACCCTTACATACCCCTTTCGCTTCATCCACATTCATACATCTTGTCATACACGCACGCCAGTTGAGAGTACTACGCACCTGACCTTTGTGAAGAACATCACCACACCATCACATCGATGTATGTCCTTCTAGGACGTCCTCTACCGGCGTTTCCATTATCATCCGCCTTATAAATTCCTTTTGTTAATCGCCGTTCACTCATTCTCTCAACATGACCAAACCACATAAGCATACTCCTTTCAATTTTTGTCACATTGCCTTCATTATACATATTAATAATAATATACATTAACCATATTTCATAATATATCACAAGCGCCAGGTGTAACCTAAGCCTCGCAACTTTCTTCCTCTTCAGATGACCAGTACTAGTGACTAGCACCATTTGGTACTAGCTAGCTTATTGCAGGATATCCTTGTTTGTGACCTTAATTAATACAGAAACAGGAGGATAAAAAGATTTACCTCTCGATATGTAAAAGCAAAAAATAAAGTGTTATGTTACAAATTACCTTGAATAACCCTGAAAATGCCAAATTACTGATACTTTTGATATACGTTCTAATTTTTCATTCGTGCATTTTATACGATGTAGGCATAATAAAATATTTGATCCAAGTTAAATTGATGGTGATTACAGTCATTAGAGACGGCCTTTAGTTTTTAGACTTAATAATAAAACAAGCGCTGATGACCGAAAAAAGGCAGCAGTCGACTCTAAAGTAGGCGACGAAGCAATAACTTTTGATTTCAAAGGGAACCCCGTCGACCCATCGCTTTGTTGCATAATTACTAAAATAGAATTAGGTCTTTTTTGTAGAAATGTGAAAGTGAGAGTTCTCGTGTATTTGTTATAAACTTTTATGTCTTTGCTACTCGGCTCCTTTATCTCTGTTCTTACAAATTTTATGGTGCAAAATTTTGGTAGTCGGAAGCATACAGCGCTTTCGCTTTCTAAAGACGCAGATTTTTATGCGTGTTATTAAAAATGTTTTTTTGGTAGTTTTGGCAGTTGTCGTGTCGTAACTGATTTTGAGAAAGATAAGAATATTTTAATTGTATTTCTTTTGTTTCTGCCGGCTCCCTAATTTGAAATAGAACTCAAATAATTTATAACGTTGACTTGTCCGTCTGACTTGTGGTCTAGTGGTCGCAAGCGCGACTGCTGAGCATGGGGTCCAGGGTTCGATCCCCAGGTCGGGCAAAGTGTTATTGGGTTTTTCCATTAGGAATTTCAAAGTGGCAGCCAGATATCTGGATGTATGCCCAATTAATGGTAATAGGCTCGCCCCCTATTACATGGGTCCTAAACAAAACTGGCGAAACGAGGGTGTACTATAAACACCTCTGCCGAACCCTTCGGGGAATAAAAGGCGTGATGTTATGTATGTATGTATGTTTAGTTGTTTGACTGTTATAAAATCTTCAGTATCCTAGTCAGCTTCAAGTGATCAGATTGTCAGTATTTATTACATTCACGCCGACAAAGTTGCAGGCACATTTCTTTTTAACAATCTTCTTTAGTTACCGATGCACTACAAAATTGTCTATGATATCTAGTATTAAAGGGAGAATACACTCATTCATATTTTTTGATATCGCAACGATATCAAATTACTTATACAACGTGTTACAAAAATACCCCTAAAGCCGACATGGGGATAAAAGGTCCCTTGTAAAGAGTCTATTGGTAATATTTGAAAACCGTAGTATGACCCAAAAAAAAATGATAAAACAAAAAATAATCATCATTGAAACGCAACCCTGAAAACATAAAACTAAAGAGTAGACTACCCAGAAAGTTATTTACATTTTTACCTAATTTCCTCTGAGAGGTAAATGACAACAACCATTTTTCGGTTTAATAAATATTTTCCTTTTCGTGAAGAATTATGTAACACGTTTTACTGCGAATTTTTTGTTTTATTATTTCTTATAAATATTTATTAATATTATCATCAAAAATCCACAAAATTCTATAGTACATTAACCTCCTTAGCATTTATGATCAACGTAATTAAATAATTGTTTTCTATCATTAATCTTATTGCTTTTCCTATTATCTATTTTAGGTCATGTTCGATCATTTCCGAAGAAATCGTAATTATTGGATTTATAATTAAAATTCCATTAGTGAATGACATAAGGAAAATTCAAGATATAACTAAAAAATATATTGCATTCTTACTACGTATAGAATACACTAGATACTATAATATTTTCCAAAGCAAAGAGGTAGGAATCTTATTTATTTCTACTTTATATGGGTACAAAGGTGATAAACAAGGCGGACTGTGAAAAAAAAATCGTGAGGAAAGAGGAAACCTAACATAACATCACGCCTATATTCCCCGAAGGGTTGGGCAGAGGTGTATAGTAACACCCTCATTTCGCCGTTATGTTTAAGTCCCGTGTAATAGGGGGCGAGCCCATTGCCATCAACCAGGCACAAATCCTAACTCCGGTCTGCTACTGAGAAATTCCACACAGAAAAACCCAATAACACTTTACCCAAACCCAGGACCTCACGATCAGCAGTGGCGCTTGCCATAACTAGACCAACGAGGCAGTTGAAAATCAAATCGAGGTAGTTGAAACCTGCTATCTAAAAATCGCCTACAGACAGTAAGCAAAGATGGTGATCAAAATGCTCGACCCCTCTCTGCAGTATAAGAGACCTTTGGTATAACAAACCCTAATTGGGATAAATACAGGCTGGCCTTATTAGTGTTTGAGGATCATAAGGGAAAATCAATTAAAAACTCATTACTCCATACTTTTTACTCGAGGCTCGTAGCTAATTACCAACCGCGCGGATCATGATTTGCGCTGGCCGCGGTCTGTCTGTGGATGCGTGACCGTATGTTACACATCGAGACCCCTCCGTGCCTCGGAGAGCACGTTAAAACTGTCGGTCCCGGGTGTCATACGAATACCTGTGACAGTCATTACGGGAAGTCAGAAGCCCGAAAGTCTAACAACCAGTCTAACCTTAAGATATCGGCATTGCCCTGTAACTGGGTGGCAGTTGCTCCGTGTTAAATACTGGTATTTATTTATTTAATACTTCAATGCACAATGGTGGTACATAAGGCGGACTTAATGCCACAAGGCATTCTCTACCAGTCAACCTTTGGGTCAAAGAGAACACCATCGAAAAGAGAGGCACAAAAAAAAAATGGATATTAGGTATTCAGCCGCATCTGGTTAGATTGGAAGCCGACCCCAACATAGTTGGGAAAAGGCTAGGTAGAACAAATGCATACTTTTTATACTTTATCTCAATAAGGAAAAAATAATAGTAGGTATAATAATTGCTAATTTGCATACAACATAGATAGCATTATTAGTATGAGTTTCACACGTTTACATAAATTCTATGTTAACGAGATTTCCATACTAATGACAAGATGGTTATATAATATTTTCTCGTAAAATTACGAGCAACTAAGAAACAGTTTATTACATTGATAGACGTTGTAAATAATCGATCATACTTCCTTGCAATCAATTCACTCAGGCTATTATTATTACCTATTATACTTAATAGTATTGGCTACTCGTGGAGGGGCTCGTGGCTAAATAACAACCGCGCCGATCGTACGATTTGCGAGGTTAAGCTGCGCTTGCCGCGGTCAGTCCGTGGATGGGTGACTATTTCTTACACATCGAGACCCCTCCGTGCCTCGGAGAGCACGTTAAGCCCTCGGTCCCGGGTGTCATACGAATACCTATGACAGTCGTTACGGGTAGTCAGAAGCCCGAAAGTCTGACAAACGGTTTAACCTTAGGATACCGGCATTGCCCAGTTACTGGGTTGCGGAGGTCCGATGGCAGTCGCTCCGTGTAAAATACTAGTATTCAGCCGCATCTGGTTAGACTGAAAGCTGACCCCAAGATAATTGGGAAAAGGCTAAGAGGAAGATACTTAATAGTATTGGCTAACGCAATTTTAGTAGTAGCTGGACTAAGGTGTTTCCAAACTATGCTCACTTTCTTTATACTTGGCCTATTGCCTCCATTCCAATGCGTCTTGGATGAAAGGACCATTTTTGGTCCTTTTAAAAAATGATCAGCCACAACTTTGCATTACTAATTCTGGGTAAAGTGTTATTCTCTGAAATAGTTATTAGTACCTACATTCATTAATTTCGTCCATCCTTTTATAACACTATAATAAAAATAATTTTATTAAAGTAGGTACTATCCATTTATTTAGTTTACAAAACACCAATATCTTTTACAGGTTAGTATTAGTAACATGACGTAGTCCTAACATTACGATGCTACTACAAAAAACTTCATACAAAATAAAATTTTAATAATGATTCACGAAGTTAACACAACGGAGCCAAGTTAATGCCGCATTTTAAACAGATTAACTTTCAGGTCAGTATGAAAATTTAAGCGTGGCCTTAGATTATGCGAGATTATGATATAAAAACGTCTGTCAATGCCGCACGTACGATCCATCACCTGTCGCAAATTTATCCTCAGATCACCGGCCCATGTAGCGCTCGGATGGACACCGAACGAAGGTTTTAATTTTAGGAATAATTTAAAGAATTTAATTTTGTTTTTGCTTTTTAGGGTTCCGTACTCAAAGGGTAAAACGAGACCCTATTACTAAGACTCCGCTGTTCGTCCGTCCGTCCGTCCGTCTGTCTGTCCGTCTGTCACCAGGCTGTATCTCAAGAACCGTGATAGTTAGACAGTTGAAATTTTCACAGATGATGTATTCCTGTTGCCGTTATAACAACAAATACTAAAAAACAGAATAAAATAAATATTTAAGGGGGCTCCCATACCTACAACAAACGTGATTTTTATAGATAATGGTACGGAACACTTCGTGCGAGAGTCCGGCTCGCACTTGGCCGGTTTTTTTTATTTTACGAACTGGCTCTCACCTTGTTAATTTTAAGTAGTCAATTTCATTCAGGCCTGAAGATAGGCATCTGTTTCCCTAGCATTTTTATTATGACTAGGACATATGCAATAAATGAACTATTAGAATCAATTAATAATTAAAATGATTTATTATTTTTTAAGCTTTTTCATGTCCAAGTAATAAATTGTAAAATAATTCAAAACGCCCTCACGACGCCTTACACTTATCTACAAAAGTTTTAAAACAATAGCGCAACATAAATTTGAATATAAGTTTATCGAAATTTTGAAAAGTAGGTACGATGTAAATACTATTAAAATTCATCATCCAAATGTTGATAATGTGATTTTTTTTTAAACTTTGCCTCACTTTAGGATCTCTCCTGTATCGTGGGTGCATTTACAGACACAAATCTTTACATGCACAAACGCCCAGTCCCGGAACATCTGTTGGCTATAAAATTTTTTGTACCGTGCGGGAATCGAACCCACGATCTGTAGAGCTCAGACACTGCACCAAACATGTCGTCAAAAAAATGTACTCTGATGTAACAAGACTTAGAATAAATCGTGCATCTTCAAACAAAAAGTTTCAATTTCACTTGAATAATAATAAATTTCAATAACTATCAATACATTGTGTGAGCTAGGATTAATCCCCCTTATAGAAAAACATAAGTTACATAATATTTAACACGAAATATCTTTATTAAATGATACAGATAACCCATTCTTGTCTACGCATTTTTAACAAACATTAAAGGGTACAATGGCGGTCTTATCGCTGATAGCGATAATATTAATTGTTACAACTTGTCCAGCTGACTGTACGTCCAATATGTTACCGTCCACTACTGTCTTCGAGCCGTCATTTGTCAGATGTCAGTCCATTGAAAACGTTTACCATATATAGAGCTGGTCGTTTATGCAAACATACATAAATATTAGATGTGACGTCACTGATGTAGACAAAGAACTTGGCTGTTCTTTTACTTTCTCTAATTTTGGTTTTGTATGTAGGAGCTGGTAAGAATTAATGCTTTCTACACGAAAATTTGATTCAAAAACGTCAAAGATGTTTTGTTAGTCTTCCTCTTAGCCTTTTCCCAATTATCTTGGGGTCAGCTTCCAGTCTAACCAGATGCGGCTGAATACCAATATTTTACACGGAGCGACTGCCATCAGACCTCCGCAACCCAGTAACTGGGCAATGCCGATACAAAGATGTTTTGTTAGTAATTTTTTATAATTTATCATCATCATCATGTTGCAGTTCACTGCTGGGCTTCTTCTTCGAAAAGGAAATGTACCGTACAGCAAAAATTACAATACAGTACAATTTGCCAAAAATAAATTAAAGACCGATTAAATGTTTAATCTTTTTCAGTGCTGTGTCATTAATTGTTTTATCAGGCGATAAATATTTCTGAATCTGAAGACGCCAAAATTGATTTAAGATGAATAAGACAATAATAAAAAAAATAATAGGAAAGTAATTTTGTGAGTTACAATTTTATGATTTTTTTGTTCTACGTACAATACCATAACATAACATCACGCCTGTATTCCCCCAAGGGTTGGACAGCGGTGTATATTAACACGCTCATTTAGCCATTATGTTTAAGTCCCATGTAATAGGGAGCGAGCCTATTACCATCAACAGGGCACAAACCCAAACTCCGGGCTGCTACTGACGAATTCCACGCGGAAAAACCCAATAACACTTTTGCCCGACCTGGGGATTGAACCTAGGACCTCACGATCAGCAGTCGCTCTTACCACCACTGGACTAAGGAGGCAATAAAATTTTAAATCTATTAAACCAATTTAGATAAAGATTTATTTAACACAAATGATTGCAGCATTTTTTAATGCAATGACGTTGCTTCAATCAAGATATGAAACATTAATCTAACTAACCTGTGGATTAATTTCAACAACAACGACAGCTTAATCAACACATACATTTTTTATCTCATAACTCATAATACTTTTCTAAGAGTTGACAGCGAAATCTTCAAACAACCTAATTTTGCGTTAAACAGTAGCTTCCGTCTTAACACAACAAAGACGGGCAAACACTTCAGCTCTAATCCATTCTTCCTGATCGGGATGATGCGGTGATGCGGTCAGCGATGCGTCATTGCCAACCTTCTTACAAGAACATGATGTGAGATTGGCGCAAATTATAAGAGGTACAGATATGTAAACCGATGTGAAAACGAAGTACAAAATAAAGCAGCTTGTCGTTTATATTTGAGCGCTTTTGGTCTACCAAAAGCGTTCGCAAAAAATCTATTCTTTGCGAACTTTCTTCCTTATCCCCGTGTGGGGACGGGTTAGAATATAAAACTTCCTCACCGCACGCTGAGAATAATAGCTAGTGCTAGTAAAATTCAAGAAAACCCAGCACGCTTGGTGGTAGGATCTATACGGTCCGCCTGGCTAACTACCACCCTCACATTAAAGTCCGGCGCCAAGCAGTTTACTGTGTTCCGTCGTGTGTATGTGAGAGCCAGAGGGTATAGGGTAATCCCTCTATATCTCTGTTCCTTGAATTCGTGTGCTCCATCTTAGACCCTGTCTGCGCTTACCATCAGGTGAGACTAGGACTAAACACGACCAACTCAAGAATCAAAAATAAAAATAAGTTGGCGATGTGTTTCTATGTTCCCATTTTTTTTGCTGACTTGTCTTTTGCCTGTTATGTCTTCTACCCTTCACGGAAATGAAATCTAATACTTAGAATTCTAGTCTTCCTGATTTTTGACTCAATTAGCTCCTCAGTATGGACGATGCTGTCTAATAATTCTGCCACTTATACCACCAGTCGGTTGAAAATCGTGATTATAAAATAAAACTTAAGCTTTATGTGTTTCTAAATAACTATAAGCCCTTTACTAACATTAAAACGCGCACGAGATGTTATTACAGGGGATGGAAGCGTGAAAGGTACATAAACAGAAGTGCATTTTAGTATTACTCTACGATATTCAACCATATCGATAGGAAATATAGTTCAAAATGGCATAGCATATGTTTCAGATCATGAACACGTGAGAAGCAAAGAGATTGCACGCAAATTTAAATTTTAAACTCTGTCTTGTTGTAATAAGATATAATCTTGAATGAATGTTTAACTCGTTCAAATAAATAGACATTACTGCATGGACACATTTCATATCGATGCAAGGATATACATACGTATATTTTAGTATGTATAAGTTGGCCAATTATATTTATATCATTTGTGCAATTAACATAAAGTAGAGAAGCATTAAATTTAATTACAGCAAGAGTTCTTTAGCTTGATTGATTATTCTGAACAATAATTAAATATAAGAAGTATCGGTGCTGATTCTGTAGGGAACCGACTAAAAATACTGTTGTCTTTTACTAACAGGAACAACAAGAAAGAGACGTACTTAAGATATTCAGAACTATGAAATCAGTTTGCATGTTTTAATGGTTTATAACGGTGTATTACTAAGAAACCGTCCTAGGGCCGACTTTTTCAATCGTCAGATAACTTTGCAATACAAATTCTGTCAAAACGGTAACTCTAAAACCCTTATAAAAGGTCAGTCCTTAGGCTGCGTGTTAATTGGAGCAGATAGGAGAGGAGCGGTGCGGAACTAACCAATAGAAATGCACAAAATTCACGTCTCCACTCTGCTTCTCTTCGCTTGAGCCTAAAACTGTTTGAAGGTTTTATTTTAAACTTAGTTTGACAACTCTAAATTTCTTCTATCTCTTTTTCGCTCAACGTGAAAGTAAACGATAGCATTATTTTTAGTTTAGTTTAGTCTATACCCTACAGAATCAGCTCTGTGTTCCATTTATGACCGTGGCGTTGTCGCGTCGTAACGGCAATGAATGATGCCAATTAAGAATGGCGACAACTCGACTAGAAGGTATTATTCAAAGAACGCTGTTTATGAGTTATAAAAATATCTCTAACATGTCCTGTAAATGTATACAGAAATAAAGTTGTGTATGAAATATGTACAGAAATGCTGGAGTTATGTTATTTTTTACTGTCGTTACATTCGATTTTCTGTAAGTTAATTTTGTTTTGTACAAAGGAATCAGTCGTGGTCTCTTTAATAAGAACATGACCAGTTACGTCATCCATTTTTTTTATCTTTGGAAAATCTCTCTATGTCCCTGCCGGCCTCTTACCGGCTAAAAACCAACGGTGTTCCTCCTCGGTTGCGGTCGCGGGATTCGCGTAAGCATGCACCGCAACCAATTTCGACATCCCTGGTATGGCCAGTTTCTGGTTTCAGACATTTCTGTTTAACCTAATCACGAAAAGGGGTTGGTCAGCTAACTCGTCCAATTTTAGTGTTTCATGGTTAATTTGTTTTCTTATTAATATCGGAGAGCACGTTAAGCCGTCGGTCCCGGGTGTCATACGAATACCTATGACAGTCGTTACGGGTAGTCAGAAGCCCGAAAGTCTGATAAACGGTTTAACCTTAGGATATCGGCATTGCCCAGTAACTGGGTTGCGGAGGTCTGATGGCAGTCGCTCCGTGTAAAATACTGGTATTCAGCCGCATCTGGTTAGACTGGAAGCTGACCCCAAGATAATTAGGAAAAGGCTAGAGGATCGACGTATCAAAGGACCACATTTTAAATTTCAACTTACAAGACCAATCTTTAAGACATAGGTACATGTACATAGCTAAATTCTTATCACGCTATTTTTTCATGGGAAAAAGCAGAAACTACAGCACGCAACTTGGTACAGTGTAATGCTCGTCTACCCCACTTGCTTCCTTACCAAGCATGAGACACATGATCTCTCTTCTTATTCTGTACTAGCTATTGCCCGCGGTTTGACCCGCATCCTAGGGGAACTACTTTATGTACCCGGATTAAAATATAGCTTGTGTTAATCCAGGACTTGTTCTATCTGTGTGCCAAATTTTATCCAAATCCGTTCAGCTGTATATGCGTGAATGAGTAACAAACATCCATACATACAAACTTTCGCGTTTATAATATTAGTAAGGATTTCTTTCATACTGTTTCTCATTCTGACATTTAAAGACCAAACGAATCCAAGTTTTCGCCCCGAAAGACCAATTTTCACACACACATAATCATTGGCGGGTTAGGGGACCCGCCGCCCGACTAGTAACAGGCCCGAGAAGGCGGCGCGCTGTGTTCCGTGCGCGCTTCTCAGGAGGATGTGGGGCAAGGCCCCACAGAGGAGAGGTCTGCCATGGGCTGGTGGACCGGGACCTGCCGGGGTTGCGGTGCATGCTCTTGCGAATCCCACGACCCCGGCCGAACGGTCAGGAGAAGGAACACCGTTGATGTTTAGCCGGTAAGAGCCCGGCAGACCAGGGCCTGGGAAAGGCGAGGGACATCCACGAGGGTTATCCAACAAGAAAAAAAAATACACTCATAACCATCCTTCTTAATACGCTGTCTCCCCCACATTACACCACACCCCACTACACTTACTTTCAAAATAGATAGATCATTAACTATAACAGAACTGTCACGACCATGTGGGAGTGATCTTGTGAGTAGTTAATTACTAGGAAGGTGTTGTAGCTTAATGGATCGTAAATATAATTGGATAATCTATGAACTATCGCTTAATCAACTATTGTTAGGTTTTATTGTTGTTTTTTCTATTGCGCTGTTCGTTCTACTCGTTGTTTTCAATTAAAGCATGCAACATATTTGCATGGTGTGTATCAGTTGGTAATTTCCATTAAAAATACAAAGAATGAAATGGCTGAATAGTGTTTTTTAATAGTGACTTGGAATAAAGTAATTACATACTTCAGAGACAAGATCTCAGTTTCCAATGAATAGGAATCGTTCTGCCTAGCTTTTTTCATTTGTGTTGGGGTCAGCTTCCAGTATAACTAGATGCGGCTGAATACCAGTATTTTACACGGAACGATTGTCATCAGACCTCCGCAACCCTGTTACTGGGCAATGCCGGTACTCTAAGGTTAGACCGGTTGTCAGATTTTCGGTCTTCTGACTACCCGTAACGACTGTCATAAGTATTTGTATGACGACCGGGAGCGACTGATTAAAGTACTCTCCGAGGCAAAGAGGGGTCTCAATGTGCAACGAACGGTCACCTATTCACGGACTGACCGTGGCAAGCGCATTTTAACCTCGCAGTCTTTAATTAGCCACGAGCCCCTCCAATGTAAAGAAATATAAACATTAATGATGTACTGGATTAATATAAGCTATTTATAGACCAGTGACGTCACGATTAGTTAATATGATTCATATGCACTCATTGCCATTTCTATTCTTCTCGGCGACGATATTCTCGATTTGCCAAAGACCACTGTTACCATTGTCCTCTAGCTTTCTTCAAAAAAAAAAGTTGCCCCACACTAGGATTTCTCCTGTATCGTGGTTGCGTTTACAGGCACAAATCTTCACAAGCACAAACTCCCAGACCCGGAACAACTATGTATCTGTAGGCCATACAAATATTTGTTCTGTGCGGGAATCGAACCCACGACCTTTAGCGCAGAAGCCAATTGCTCGCCACTGCACCAAATGTGTCGTAAAACTATCTGGGACCTCGAGGCCCTGACCTTGAGGCCTCTGACGGTATCTCCGCTCCCGGTGGAAGTGTGCAGCGCATGCGTCGGACCCCAACCATGAACGAAAACTGCATGCGCGCATACTTTGGGGCTACAGAGGGGGGAATTAACCTGACGATATTATATGCACACTTTGTTAGTATAGTTAGTATCATTCGCCAGAGAACGAAAGTTACCGACATAGCTCAGCGGATTAGCAAACTGAAGTGGCAGTGGGCTGGTCATATTTGCCGCAGAACCGATAACCGTTGGGATAGATGAGTTCTAAAGTGGAGACCGCGAATCGGCAAACGTAGTGTAGGATGTCCTGCGACTAGGTGGAGCGACGATATACGTAGGGTAGCCGGCAGCGACTGAAGAAGGAGAGCCGAAGATCGGGCTCAGTGGCGTGCCTATGTCCAGCAGTGGACTGATGTAGGTTGATGATGATGATGATAATTGTTAGTATCGATTCTTACTTATTACAAATCGCTCTGATACGACAACATTGTAGATCGATTACTTTTCCGAGCGCGATTATTTTTTTCCGAACAACTTTTTAATTATACCAGTATCAAAGAGGTAATAATGATTGCAATGCTCATCAGTTTTCCTCAAAGAACTTTTTATCTCAACAAAAACCTACTCTCATGCGTCGTATTTTCTTTATGAATAGTTTTTACCCCGTCAATCTACATAATTCCACACTGATGATTAATCAAGTTAGTACCTACTTGTGCTAAGTGTCTCTACTAGAAGCCACGTGCAGACTATAATGTACACCTACTGGGTTCATAGATCACACTACATAAGTATAAATACAATCAAATGGATACTACAGACAGGAACTTTAATTGATGTCTTAGGCTAGCTACCCTTGACCTTGCTTAGCTGTTTATCAAGAAATGTATGTGTTAAAATTAGCTTTCTTTGATCACCAATCGATTGTCCAGACGTGGTGATTATTTATTTATTTATTTAGGGACAACAAGCAGCAGTGTTATAATAAGTAAACATAGGTTAGAACTTAATAATAAAGGTAGGGGAAGATGGGGTAATGGTAGTCAGCGGGCAATGCCGGTCACGTCAAAATCTAAGAATCCAAAAACATTCTGCTATCGCTACTAGTGTCGCCATTTAGTATGCGGCCAAGTAAACTTATTTACCAAGCGGCGCCATTTTCCTTCGCGCGCAGTAATTTTGACAGCTATGTAAAAGTTTGGGTGTGTTTTGTTGTAATAAAATCGAAAATTCGGTGAAAGGTAAGTTTAAAGTGATTTATACCAATCAATATCTGTCTTAAAGTGAATTACTATACATTTATAATATGAATAAAATGTCGTTTTATTTTGTTTTGGTACACTTTACAAGCAACCCTGTGTTAATTTTGAATGATCGGTAATACGCTAACAGTAGACCGCCATTACCCGCACCTGCGGGTAATAGCGGTCAACGAAGGGTTTTACAAAAGTATTAAAAAATAAGAAACCCGTAATAGATTGATAATGCGCCTCATATAGCACACTATAGCCCACTATATAAGCTATATAAAAAGTCAGTTACCTACACCGTAAGTCTCGGAAATAAAATTAAAAAGGGATTACTGCTTAAGTGACCGCCATTCCCCCATCTTCCCCTAATAAATACACTACTCACAACGTTATCCACATTTACTAAACAGATCTACTAGTTGTTAGAAAGAACAATATAAAAATAAACCGAATAAAAATAAACATTACTTAATTATTAGGGTTCTGATCACTTAAAATAGTAACAATTTATTTTTTAATATAGCCTTGCTGAAAAACATATAATCAGTTGAGCTAAACTG
Organism: Amphipyra berbera; assembly: GCA_910594945.2. Lineage (NCBI taxonomy): Eukaryota > Metazoa > Arthropoda > Insecta > Lepidoptera > Noctuidae > Amphipyra > Amphipyra berbera. The sequence continues at coordinate 5,317,996 of OU343122.1, read as the reverse complement.
CCTATTGTAGGTGTCAAGAAATAATAATTTTCTCACAAACGTTCTTTGTAACTGTCTAAGGATGTTCTATCAGTGGTGTATCGTGGTGGGGGGTCAAAGGGGGCTAAGGCCCCGGGCGGCGCAAACTTAGGTGGCAGCAAGCTGCAGCATCAGATCAGATAACTGTACTGTCATCGGGACTACACAGTACTTATTTACACAAAATTTCATGTCAATTTTTATTTGGGATCTTTTTGCAATGAACACAGCGACAGGGTATCGCAGAATTTTCACCGATATTTTGCTTAGTTGCGAAAATAAGGTTGAGAGGTAGATAATGTAAGGTTGCCCCCGGGTGGAAGAAGTACACGTTACACTACTGTGTTCTATGTTCAGCAGTAAACGTTAACATACTGTTATGAATATTAGGGTGGGTCGCCGGAGGGCGCGTGACGATCTCCGGCCACCCTAGTGAGTGGCCTGCGGGCGGCGGGTTGGGGAACCCGTCGCCCGACCAGTAACGGGCCCAGGGAGGATGGCGCGCCGTGTTCCGCGCGCGCCTCTCGGAAGGATGTGGGGCAGGGGAGCAACTGCCCCACTTCAGGAGAGGTCCACCAGAAGAAGCTGGTGGATCGACACCTGCCAGGGTCGCGGTGCATGCAATAGCGAATCCCGCGACCCCGGCCTTAGGTCATAAGGAGGGACACCGCGGGGTTTTAGCCGGTAAAAGTCCGGCACATCCCCCCGTCTTCCCCAGACGGGGGACAGTCCATGAGGATTTCCCCACATAAAAAAAAAAGGGTGGGTCAAAAATACTTTTTTTCGGATTATGTATTCTAATAGCGATATTATATTGCCATTTGAGACCGTCAAGACGTGTGTAAAATATTATTGCAATCAGTTTAGTGCAATTGCCTCCGGATTAACTTCACAGTTTAAAAAACATCAAATAATTTCGGTATTTTTCAAACAGGTCTTTCTATATTTTAACACACTTAAAGCTTCATATTTCGTTTATGTTTATATTATTAGCATATCTACAATTTAATATCGTAATAGTAAATAAAACACTTGTAAGTGTAAATAATTATTGAAGTCATACCGAAATGCGACTAAAGTAGTCGAATTTTTTTACTGCGTCTATCTAGACCAAAGCTTGTGCTATTGTTATTTTTGCCATGGATCATACCCGAAGTGCTTGGAAATGTCCTATATATGTATTTATGATAAACAGAAAGAAGTTGTTTGAGTTTTTAGTATCCTAGATGTTTTGGTTGTTTTCAAAAATTCAAGGTCAATCCGGAGGCAGAAGACAATCTCTGATTGGTATGAAACTTTTTATTATAATTCATATAATAAATTGGCACGTTTTTACCGCTATTGCAGTCGAAAGAAAACAAATTATTTTTTTCCATACAAGCGTGACCCACCCTAATGAATATGCAACAGGCTAGGCGCATCAATAGGGTTAGCCGAGAAGCCGACCGATCTGAAAATACAGTACCAATAAGGGTATTGGTACCTGAAGGGTCAGATCTCGCCAATAATTTCCCGGTTACATAGAAATGGTCAGCAGGACCACCAACAAAAACAGAAGAAAAATAAACACTTAATTATTACGTTCTCCTTTCAATTCCGGATCAGGACGAACACATTGCGTGCTAGATAATCATCTAATCTGACAGTTTTTCTCTTATAGCCATACTTTGCATCAAGAATATAATAACTATATATATATAATCACGACGTAAAAGGTTAAGGTTATATACTTCATGATGTTACGTAACTCTGTTAATTTTCTTCGTGATCATCGACAAATCAGTTCTACAAGCAATCACTTGTAACCTTTAGTTTAATTGTAATTGTCGGCTGATTCATGTGAAGGGATTTGATATCGTTCACGTTTCCCTTTTGCAGCTTCCTTTCATTATAATATAAATGTTATATGGCTGTCGTAGTTGTGATAGGTAATAGTGTGTTTATACATTCACAGCATCATGATGACGGCTGAATCATAATATGCAATGTGTTAATGAAATAACGCAAAACCTCATATACCCCAACTGATTTTTATAATTGATCCAGCTGTTAGTTCTTTTTTTTTTGCCTGTAATTATATTTAAGCGTAAAGTTTTCCATTTCTCCAACCGCTCAGGGAGGGATTAGGAAGGAGATTATGAAAAAATAAATACACTTAAATGATTGCAACGTATATGAAGTTTCAAAATATGTATGCAAGTCATGTAACGAGCCGAAAAGGAAGAGAACGTGTTAGAAAGTAAAAGTTGAAATGCGAGAAGCTGTAAGTTTAAAGAAATATCGTGAATATTTATATATTATGAAATCCATACATCTCACGTTTTATTGCAGTTCGTGTCAGTTTACAAATTTTATAATGGTGAATTTATTATGAGATCATTGATTAATTTCGAAAAATATACCTACTTTTTACTGTATCTGCCCAGCTAAGGAAAAGGGCCTAAGTATTATCTATACTAATATTATAAAGAGGAAAAATTTGTATTTTTGTATGTAACGAATAAACTTAAAAACTACTGAACCGATTTCAAAAACTCTTTTGCCGTTAGAAAGCTACATTATCACTGACTAACATAGGCTATATGTAATAGGCTATATGTATTAGAATAAAACTTCTTACGCGGGCGGAGCCATGAGGACACAGCTATATAGTATATTTCTGTTGGCATTGAAGATATGCGTACTAAAGGACCATTTTAATTTGGTGGACATTAGTGTCGATTCTGTTGCGCACTTTGACAGGACTAAACTAAACTAAAGGTGTTTGTCTCTTTCTGTTACAACAGAAAAAAGAAAGTGACAGTTGCGTTTAGTACTGTCAAAATGTGCAACAAAATCGACACCAGTATGAATATCTACGATAACCAATCATCATCATCCACTGATCACAATCAACATCAGGTACTTGTTTCAAATTTTTACAGCTCCTTGTTTACCCAACAACTATAATATGAGTAACCGCCTGTTTTAATTACACCCGTTCCAAAGTTACGCTGCCCGAACATCTGCCGGGGTCGCGGTGCATGCAATAGCGAATCCCGTGACCCCGGCCGTACGGTCAGGAGAAGGAACACCGTTGGTTTTTAGCCAGTAAGAGTCCGGCAGAGCCCCTCGCCATCCCCGGGCGAGGGACGTCCATGAGGATTTTCGAACAAGCAAAAAAAAATTACCGAACTCGAGACACTTCGAGTTTGGAGACACACTTTTGTGCTTTGAAACTTAAGCATGTTGTAAATCACACAACTGTGTCTCGTGTAAAGTCAGCCTTACAGTAGTACCGATTTTCAAGTTCAGCGAAAAGGTAAGTTGTAACCCGGAAAAGTCCAAAGAGTACTTCTTATCCTCAGAGCCGCAACCACAGAGTGATAAATATCCCTAACTTCTACACAAATACATTTAATTAATTCATTAACAATTCAATATCGGTTCTTCCATTAATACCAGGAACTTTTCAAACGTAAATGATTTTCCACAAACCAGGTTTATTATAAATAATAGTATTATTAGTATCACTAGGTGAGTCATAGACTGTATTACTATTATAAATGTAGGTACATACCATCGATGATTGCTCTTTTATGGTGTATTTACATGGCATCGGGAATGAGACACGATTTATGGATAGTTTAGTCAGTAAGATCACGAGTAGGCCAAAGGTGATTATGTCACGATCTAAATACTCGTAGTCAGTTTCAGCGGTCTGTTGGAAGGTCCATTACCTATCAGTACCTAGCCGACGACTACTAGAAATCGTAGCAGAAGTTGAAACACGTTGATGTCACAGCGCTGCCGCAGCGACGTATTTCTACTAGAGAATCACAATGCTGTAGACGTTAACAGCCAAATTTTTTGGTCCTTTATATACGCAAATTAATCATTTGCTTGCCAATGCTAGTATTCGGTAACGCAAAACTTATTCTGACTAGCCTTTTTCCCAACTATGTTGGAGTCAACTTCCAGTCTAACCAGATGCGGCTGAATACCAGTATTTTACACGGAGCGACTGTCATCAGACCTCCACAACCCAGTTCTTGCGTAATGCAAGAATATCCTAAGGTTAGACCGGCTGTCAGACTTTCGGCCTTCTGACAACCCGTAACGACTGTCATAAGTATTCATATGACACCCGGGACCGACTGTTTAACGTGCTCTCCGACGCACGGAGGGGTCTCGGTGTGTAACGAACGGTCGTCCATCTACGGACTGACCGCAGCAAGCTCAGCTTAACGTCGCAAATCGTAAGATCCGCGCGGTTAGTAATTAGCCATATAACGAGCCATATCAACGGGTAAAGAGGTGCTATATTAGTTTACGACGTGTCAGAACCAAAGTCCCTAGCAAAACAGAATGAGTGGGTCGAGGAACTTCAAGTGTACTCTACCGAGAAGAACATAGTCTGCTTATTTGTGGCAATAATATTGACAAGCATATCATTTTGGACCCAGTGCATAATATCAGCAAGCACATTGGGACACCCGCGCGACGGCGCAACGAATATTCCCAAAGAGGGTTGATGTCAGGAAGGCGGCCGCCCGCCCGTTCATAATACAATAAGCCAAAACCTCTAACAACATGGATTTATAAAATAGGTACATGTCGTGCCGACCCCACCTAGTGTGGGATAAGGGCAGGAAGAAGAAGAAGATCAACGGGTAAAGAGGCGTAATCCAGGCTACGCCAAAAGATAAAAGAAATTGACTTCGGGCTGTATTTATTACGTTTTGTAAATATCCCGATAGCTTTTTCGAAGTAATTTCGAGTTAGGTTTTGTTTTATGTAAACCTTCCTTAAGCACTTATTCGCCGGAGATTAAAGTTCAATGCGTTATGATCAACAATAGTAAAATACCTGATCATTACGTAAAGATTTTCCATGAATATAATTATACCTACGAAGGAAACTACTTTACGACTGCACACTACATCTATATTATATTTTAGACGCTAATGTTTATTTAAGTGCAATTATTATGTACTTGCTCATATCATAGTAATGTGTTCTTTCACATAATATTACAGCGACTTCTATGAATATAAATTTTATATCTCTCTCTATGTTGTAGGAGTATTAAAGTTTTTCCATTAGGAATTTCTCAGTAGCAGCCCGGAGTTTGGATTTGTGCCCGGTTGATGGCAATAAGCTCGCCGCTTATTACATGGGACTTAAACATAACTGGCGAACCGAAGGTGTACTAAAACACCTCTGCCGAACCCTTTGGGATACAAGTACAAATACAAGGCGTGATGTTATGTTTTGTTTAGTATTAAAGTTGACGTTATATTTTAAAACTTTTCAAAAGCTATAGGTACATAGAATGAACTGATAATTCGTAAGTACACCGCGCCGTTGCTAAGGTACGAGCTTTGCCAATTTATCACCTACATACATTTTAATAAGTAAAATTTCTAATAAGCTGCAGCTACGCTTTAGATGCAATACACATAATCAGCACATTACTGTCCCACTGCTGGGCACTGGCCTCTTCTCAGAATGAGAAGGGAGTTCGAGAACATTTTTTAAATCCCTTTCAGTTGTGCAGATTTCCTCACGATGCTTTCCTTCACCGTTAACGTAAGTGATAATCTACTTGTGATCTGCACATGAATTTGAAAAGTTAGGGCTGCAAGCCGGGATCGATTTCAGACCATATGAAAGGCAATATCTTAGATGCCATATCGCTTAATATTCTTAAAGTTAAAACAGCAACAAAAATGAGAGCAGAACCCTCAGGTCTGATGAACATGAATCGTGACCGTTGCGGATTGCTCGTACCACCATTTCTCTCCCAATTTAGACCTTTAAAAAGAAAATTAAAATTAATCATTGTTTACGGTCGTCTCTTCAGACTCCGCAGTCATACCATTCATTCAGCCCTCATCAAGCAGCTGTCTTCCTCCCAATCCTCCCGCCAGCAACGCTGTAAGCCGAGGTCCAAGTGGCATTAGAGGTCGCCCTTATTTAATCTGACGCCCATGTGCTTGTTTGATCCCCGGGGAGGTCACGGCGTGCCATGTGTTCTGGTGCGCCGGTGATGTGGGATGCTCCCCACGCCTCTCAGGAGGTCATGCGGTGGGGCCCCACAGTGGAGAGGTCCACCAGCAATCGGCGGACCAAGACCTGCAGGGGTTGCGGTGCATGCTAAGGCGAAGGTTTTTAGCCGGTAGAGTCCGGCAGACCCCCTCGCCTACCCCGGGCAAAGGATATCCATGAGGATTTTCCCAGGATAAAAAAGTGGTCGCCCTTATTGCTGTTGTTGCTATAGATCAACCAGAATCTCATGGCATTAAAAATTAATAACAAACAGTGGTTTTCATATGGCAATGTCAACATGTCACTTGTCAAAACGAGTATGACTGTAGTTGATACATTTTCCAGTTCTGATTAATGTTTTCTTGTTCAAACATTTTTAATATACATACTTATTTTAACAAGGTTTCCTTTTCTAAAATTGCGAAAAACCATATATCAGCATATAATTTTGGGACCCAGTGCATAATATCAGCAAGCACATTGGGTCACATAAAACAATAAGCCAAAACCTCTAACAACATGGATTTATGAAATACATGTTGTGCCGACCCCACCTAGTGTGGGATAAGGGCAGGAAGAAGATCGAGAAGAAATTAAAGAAAAAAAATTACAAGTATCAAGACTTTTTATTCAAATTACCCTTGTGTTACCCACAAAAACATTTAATTTCCCTATTTGCCATCAGATTCTGGTAGACCTATAGTAGTTATGATGTTAGAGTAGTAGTAGTTAGCTTAGGTTAAGTATTTTACTTCGTCCCCTTCGGCTTGAGACCCATCAGGTCCATCAACAAACAGTCCAATAGAAAAAAAAAAATTGTTTATCAAATACTATTCGCTGTCAACTGATACATTTATTTATCGTCAAATGACTATGCTATATAATAGTATAGTATAACATTTGATTTAGACAAATAGATATTTACAATATGATCGACTGTTCACTCCTGCGTAGTAAATCAATGTCTGACAAATATTTCAAAGCAGATGATAAACACAAAGTTATCATGACCGACACAATGCAAAAACTATTAGAGATTATTATTTTGTAATGTTCAAATACATAAGTAATTTATTATGACTTAATTTAGTTCAGATTCAAACTTCGGATAGAAAAAAAAAGATGTTGTGAATGCAATAGGTACTGCTTTTATAATTATCTTATTCTCAAACACTTACATAACAAAACATAATTAGCTCATTACTGTCTCACTGCTGGGTACGGGCCTCTTCTCAGAATGAGAAGGGTTTAGGCCTTAGTCCACCACGCTAGCCTGGTGCGGGTTGGCAGACTACACACACCATCGAGAACTTTATGGAGCCCTCTCTGGTGTGCAGGTTTCCTCACGATGTTTTTCCTTCACCGTTAACGCAAATAGTAATCAAATTCTAATCCACACGTGAATTCGAAAAGTCATGAGGTACGGGCTGGGATCGAATTCAGACCCTCCTGCATGGAAGGCAAGCGTTCAACCGCTGCTTAGATACTTAAGTTTTTTTTAATCCATTTTTTTTGCCCACGTACTCATCTCCTTGACAAATTTACAAAAAACTTTGTGACGTAGTTAGTATTTTCCTGTAAAGCTGTACATTAAATCTATTATTAGGACACATTAAGAACTAAAAGGATCTGGTTTTTGTTACAAAGCAAAATTTTAGAGCGTTTAAAATCTCAATGTCAAAAAGATTCGAACTAAATTAAAAAGGTGTATGTTATTATATTGTCGTTAGGATAAATTATATAAAGGAAGGACCAGAATTAGGTTTAAAACTGTAGGATAATATTTAATGGGTTGCCAATACAAAAAAAAAACTTGTAAATATAAATTCATACCAAAATAAATTGCAACAAGGTAATTTTGTATATCTGATTCTGATATAAAATAAAATCTTTTATGTTAAACAGTTTTATCTTGCAGTACCTCCGCAGCATCAGGATTTAAAGACTGAACGTTGAAATTATTATAATGTTGTATTGTCATGGGAATTGAATTTGTGTGCGAAGTTTCAGGAGAATCGGTTAAGCAGAAGTGATTGAAAAATCTATCGCAAGATTTGATTCGAACAAATAAATATACGATGTGAAGTTAATTATAAAGCCGTTTATTTAATTAAGTAATAATAAGCTTGCAAACGTACAGCCAATATCAAAATGATGTAATAGAGATTTTTATTAATTATGACATAATTATAATACAACGAAAACAGAGGGCTTTAATAATTCATTTCATTTATGCGGCGCTGACTGTACAAATATTACTTCTACACGCACAAGATCCCCTGAAGGCTAAACAAAGGCTTTAATGGAAAGTCAATAAAATCTGTGTTTGTTACTCAATACTATGAATCGTGACCATAGTACACTCATCGAGAACCTACTTAGCAAAGGGATGAAATTGATTGACCACCAAAAAAACAATCGTTACCCTAAACAGCCTCATCCAAAAAAATATAATATGTACAAATAAATGAAACCTGCACCAAAATCTTTTGGGCTATTTAAGTCATGCCTGCACTACAAAAACTTTTCATAACCCAAAAAGGCCACGCGTGCACCAAATTTTAACTAGCAAAATTTTGTGTCATTACTACCCAAATATATCACTACTGCGAGAAACTGGATGTAATCTGGACTTTAGGGCACCCCGACTCGGACAGGTTAGGTTAGAAGGGGATGGCGGGGTCGTGTGAGCGAGCGAATAGACCCCGCCATCCCCTTTGTGGTTATTTTTTTATAAACCATCCAGAAGTAGGAGCCCCGCAGGGCGGGGCTCCGTCGGCCAAGCCCAACCTCGACCATGCATAGATTCATTAATTTATATTTTTTGGGTAAACAATGATTATTGTATATTAATTTACTTTATTAGGATAAAATTGTGTAACATATTTGGATGAAATTTTTAAATAAAAAGCGAGTACATATTTGGTGCATGCGTGGCCTTTTTGGGTAGCTCAGCGATTATTCTGAAGATACTTGCCTTTTTTAGGTTAGCAGACTACGTTTATTGGTGATAATTTCATATTAAAATGGGGATTAAATTCTGGTAAGTACTTACGATTTTTTGGGCGTTATATTTAATTATATCTGGTGATTGCTTAAACCTAAGCCCTTAGCAAATGATCCTTAATTTTGACCAACTTCAAAAACAATTGGAAGGGAAATGCGAGTTGCAATGAATCTGGAACTCACATTACAAAATTATGTCATACAATCATTCAATACTTTAGATTTATGTACTACTAGCGAACCCGGCAGACGTCGTCCTGCCCGGAAAAGCAGCGCCACCTACCGGGTCCAATTGTGTTTTCAAACCATCCAGGAACCCATTGAAATATGCACACAAAATTTAATCCAAATCGGTCCAGCCGTTTCGGAGGAGTTAGGTGACATACACACGTACAGAAGAATTATATATTTTAAGATATAGTTTATATAGGTATACTACATAGTTTACATTTATATATTAGGATAAAATTAATTAAGTACATAGACGTTTAAACAAAAAAAAAGCTAATGTGACATTGATATCAGGTGTCAACAATAATCAAAATTATTGCAAAATGCGACATTAAAAATTTTAAGGAACGTATACACATAACATAACATCACGCCTGCTGTTATGTTTAAGACCCATGTAATAAGGAGCCAGCCTATTGCCATCAACCGGACGCAAATCCAAACTCCGGGCTGCTACTGAGGAATTTCACAAGGAAAAACCCAATGACACTGCCCAACCTGGGGATCGAACCCAGGACCTCACGATCAGCAGTCGCGCTTGCCACCACTAGACCAACGAGGTAGAACCCTTTCTTCTGTTTTTTATTTCATTCGACCCTTATATCAACTATGGGAAAGTTTTATTTTTCTGTTGAACTTCTTATAGGAATTTTTGATATCACCGTAACGTTTAAGCACAGTGTTTAAGTTATTATTTGGTAGCTTTTTGGCTTGCGACTAGACAATTTGATTTACATTCAATCCTCATGGGCTTGATTCACGCCAAAACTACTTCTCCCTTCGATAGATGGCGTTGTACAAATAAGTCTAGATCGCGATATGGTTTCGTTCCATCCACCATTTATAGGTTTTCCTAGATTTATGACTCCCACGAAACTTGACGATTGTCGCTTGTTGAACAGTGACTACAGTGAAGTGAACTACAGTGATCAAATCCATCGCCTTACATGATCATCAAGTGATGATTATTTTTGAAAATCGTGTCCGTTCACGATTTATTAGTTACCTACTAGCTTTTGCCCGAAGCTGCGCTTGTGAGATTATTTTCACCCCCTTAGGGGTTGAATTTTGAAAAACTTTCCTTGGTGGATGCCTACGTTATAAAAGGTACCTACAGCCAACATTTCAAGTTTCTAACCCCAGTGGTTTAGGGTATGCGATGATAGATTAGTCAGTCAGTCAATTTCTCCTTTTATGTACAGACTAGCAACCCGCCCCGGCTTCGCACGGGTGCAATGTAGATACTAATGTGGGGCATATAAACCTTCCTTTGAATCGCTCTATCTATTAAAAAAAACTGCATCAAAATCCGTTGCGTAGTTTTAAAGATCTAAGCATACATAGGGACAGGCAGACAGCGGGAACGACTTTGTTTTATACTACGTAAAGATTGTACGGAACCCTTCGTACGCGAGGCCGACTCGCACTTGGCCGGTTTTTTTAAATACAACGACACACTAACATTTGGCAATAAAAAATGCTACCATTCGTAAACAAAACGATTCGTTTTAGGTTATAGGAACCGGGCATAAGTCAAGAAGATTGACAATTATTAGACAATTATCTAACCAGGATACATTGTTAAACAAAATTTGAACCCACACAACACAGTTTTATTACTCATATTTCATTCACATTCTTGAGTACAAGAAAATAATAAACCAGATACTATGTATCTCAATAACTTATAACATAAGTATGTATCTATGTAAATCGCCACGTGATGTATAGTTAGTAGTTACCGATCATTAAGTGGCTATAGGAAATGATCGGTTGTGAATAATTGTAATATGTAAATATCTGATAAACACGGCGAACCGTCACGGTTTAATCTCTAAGTGTTGGTACCGACATAGGAGTAGAAACTATAATAAAAGATCATCTTAGGACCGTGAATGACCTTGATAATCATTAGATGCCCATAGACTACAAATAATTGTCATAACATAACATCACGCCTCTATTCCCCGAAGGGTTGGGCAGAGGTGTATACTAACTCATTTCGCCGTCATGTTTAAGTCCCACGAAATAGGGGGCGAGCCTATTGCCACCAACCGAGCACAAATCCAAATTCTGAGCTGCTACTGAGGGATTCACACGGAAAAACCCAATAACACTTTGCTCGGCCTGGGGATCGAACCCAGAACCTCACAATCAGTAGTCGCGCTTGCCACTGCTAGACCAAGGAATCAGTTGAGTTTTATTAATAATGTTTTATTAATTATTATTATCCCATGGAAACGTACTACTGGGGTAAAAAGTATTTTATGTCCTTCTTCTTCTTTTTGTGTGGTTAGTGACTAACCTGGTGTCAGAGTTTATGCCGCCCATGGGCCTCTGACTTGCCTTCATATGCCGTCGAGAAATATCTCTCAGGCATGCCGGTTTCCTCACGATGTTTTCCTTCACCGTTTTTAAGCAAGTGATAATTATATAGGTACAATACGCACATGAGCCCGAAATGTCAGAGATGCGTGCCTTGGTTTCGTACTCGAGACCTATGACTTGGCAGTCCGACGGTCACACAACTAGGCTATCACTGCTACTAAAATGTCCTAATCCAAGACATGATCTACCTGTGTGCCAAATATCATCGAAATCCGTCCAGCCGTTCTGGCGTGTTTGATTAACAAACATACTAATTCACAAACTCATAAACTCACAAACGTCCTAAGTTTCACATTTATAATATTAGTTAGATTATATTAAAACCTCAGATCACAGAAAGATCTGAGATTTAGATGTGACGTAATTTTGACCTGATTTACTACGAATAATTTAAAAAGCATTGCTGACGCATTGCCTCGTTGATCTTGTAGTGGCAAGCGCGACTGCTGATCGTGAGGTCCTGGGTTCGTTCCCCAGGTCGAGCAAAGTGTTATTGGGTTTTTCCGTGTAGAATTCCTTAGTAGCAGCCCGGGATTTGAATTTGTGCGCGGTTGGTGGCAATAGGCTCGCCCCCTATTACATAACAGCGAAATGAGGGTGTAACTATACACCTCTGCCAAACCCTTCGGGGAATACAGGCGTGATGTAATGTTTATGTTATGCAGACGTATTCACGCCGAAGTTCGACCGCGTAATATAGGCACGGTGTCTCGGCTCTTACAACTTTCTTCTCCGGCTATAAAATTGTTAGTAGCCCACACCGACATTGCACCTTTATTTAGCCTCAAATAGAGCCGTGAACCTCGCGGCTATAACGAGAATGAAGTCATCGAGTCCTATTGCCTCATATTGTTATAAAAAATGTGAAAGAATTTAATCGTAACATTTATCTAGATTTTTTGTTCAATGTCTGGCTTATTGTCTGGTTTGCCACGTTTGCTTGTATGGTATTTTATTTTCACTTTCTAGCATGCTTTAAAGCAGACTCCTACCTATGCAAGCACGATGAAAGGTTTACGACTTAATATCGTCACCGGAAAGCCATTATTACTACTTAAGCGCCATTTTGGCCAAAATGAGTTAGTTACCTATACAAGGTTAGTCGGAAAGGGGGTACCAAGCCGCGGGCCACCTAAAGTATCACTGATGACTATTTTAAAGCAAGTGTTAAAATTTAAAAATTTGGTCAATTTTTTTCCAATGAAAAATAATTTTTATTTTAGCTTTTTCGAAAATTCTTAATCCCTGTTTTAGTTATGAATTCAGAAAATGGGGTTTCTAATCCGTGACCCCAAATATGACCTAAAATGTAATCACAGCTGATCATAGCTGAGGATAGATAGAATTTAACATATTTTTTATGAAATCTTTGAACAGCTATTTCTCTTAAACTATCGAGTTTTGGGGAAAGTTGTAGAACAAAAGTTATCCATTATTATAGGTACTTTAACACCCTTTCGGCTTAGTACCCCCTTTCCGACTAACCTTGTATAATTATATCGTTGGATTGGATTTTTTCCTGCGTCTATTAGTTGAGATTTCGTATTTTATTCTATTATATTATGAAATCCCAACTAATCGACGCAGAAAAAAATCCAATCCAGCGATATAATAAATATAACTCATTTTGGCCAAATTGGCGCTTATGTAGTATTTGCTTTCCGGTGACGGTATAATCCTTCTTCTCTAGAGTCGGCACTTACTATACGAGAACATCTCATGCCCTGGTGAAAAAATCAGGCAGTCTGTAAGGTTGGCAGATGGGCCGACTGCTTTGGGTGCCCCGGACGTACTTACCGTAATAAACAATGAAACACATTTTACTACGATTTAGAGTTCTGCCCCATTAGTGCGTTGCGTAGCGTTGCGTCGTTTTCCATACATTTTAACTGACACGTCGTCGCACGCGACGTTTCAACGGATCGGCGGACGAGAGACGAAGCGGGGGAGGGTGACGGTGTTGGAGCTCACGTGCGACGACGGACAGTGTGCCACTGCTAGAAGGACAAACGAGACTGACTGAAGTGCGTGCGTCGTCCTCTTGCGCTGCGACGTCGTGCGTTGTCGCAACTCAGGTATGGCATACAATTCGTTGATCTGTTGCGACGACGCAACGCATTAATGAGGCATCGCCCTTATCAACATTTAAATTTCAGAAAAAATTGAGGTAATTAAAAATAAGATCCAGTTTTCTTAGAAACAATCGATATTTTTTGGGATTTGCTTTGCTTAACCAATCTAGTCCCGCCAGCTCAGCCACACTTAAGTTTTTTATTTTGTTTTACACGGGACAAATAGGTACCCTCTCACTGTGCGAAGAGGCCCTAAGGGTATAGCAGTGGGAGAGTAATAGGCTGTATATGCTTTTATGGTACATTAAATGCAGGTATCGTCAAACCCCATCCATCCTCAAAGGTCTTGGGTGCGATCCCCAGATCGGGCAACGTGTAATTGGGTTTTTCCGTGTGGAATTCCTCAGTAGAAGCCCGGAGTTTGGATCTGTACCCGGTTGATGGCAATAGGCTCGCCCCCTATTACATGGGACTTAAACATAACGGCGAGATGAGGGTGTTACTATACACCTCTGCCTAACCCTTCGAGGAATACAGGCGTGATGTTATCTTATGTTAAAAGCAGGTATCATCACACGCAAGCAACTTCAAGTATACTCCACCAAGAAGAACATAGTTTGTTAATTGTCGGCAATAAGATTGACAAGCATATCATTTTGGGACCCAGTGCATGATATCAGCAAGCACATTGGGTCACCCGCGCAACGAGTATTCCCAAGGAGGGTTGATGTCAGGCAGGCGGCAGGTCATAAAACAATAAGGCTAAACCTCTAACAATATGGATTTCATAAATACACGTTGTGCCGACCCCACCTAGTGTGGGATAAGGGCAGGAAGAAGAAGAAGGTCATCACATCATAACACCGCTTGTGAAATCCAGGTTCTCGCAATAAATAACTCAAAAATTCATGACGGCTTCACCAATCTCATATCGTGACAGTGACCGACTTATAAAAGATATAAATAACTATTTATAAAAAACAAAATAATTATGACAAGTTTACCTTCTAAAAATCTATGATATTAATTTCAATAAACTATAATGCTATTAGATAAATCTTTTTGATTGGCAACATACATTATTCATTATACTAAATGAATCTTGTATTAATCTGATATCGAAATACTAGACTAATTTAAGAACTGGTAATGAATTTTCAATAGACAGATGACGTATTCGGTTTCTCAAATTCTGTATCGTCAGGCCTAACACGAATAATGGTGTCGATTCTGTTGCGCACTTTGACAGGACTAAACCAAACTAAGGGTGTTTGTCTCTTTCTGTTTCAATAGAAAAAGAAAGTGACAGTTGCTTTTAGTCTAGTTTAGTAGTGTCAAAGTGTGCAACAGAATCGACATTACTGTCGAGTTACTAACGTAAACGTAATGCCTGCTCCACACTCTCGCCAAGACAGCCCGAGACTTAGATCCTTATCCTTTACTATTTGATGTTAATAGTAAAGGATAGAGATAACGTTTCGGGTTGTCTCGGCTAGAGTGTGGAGCAGGCATTACGTTAATGTAAGTGAATTTTGAATCGGAAATACTTGTTTCGTTTTATGTATGATACAAATTTTGCATGTCGCAAAAAAATCAACCAATATGTTATAGGTTGTATTTTCGATTCAAAATTCGCTTACATTAGCGATAAGTTTACGATACTGTAAGTCTAACATTTGTGTTAGATATATAGCACGGTGTGAAAGTGTTCCAAGCTAACTAATTTAGAAATAAAAGAAAAACAAAATGGTCGGGATTTGCTGCTTAACATACAAACTGGCAATATTTCGTTGAATGGTACAACTTTTTTATTATACATTTTTGTCCTCTCTACTCTAATACACTCGGGGGCAATGAATCTGGGTCACCAACATAAACCTTAATATCTCGGAAAAAAAAGTTAAACTTAGTTTAATATTTTAACATTGTTTTGTTATGTTGGTGACCCAGATTCATTGCTCCCAAGTGTCTAACTATACAAATAGAATTCAAGAGCCTACAAATGTGAAAATACACACCTACCCAAACATTGACTTTCGAAGCAGCGCACGCGCATCCACATCGAATCAAGAGTTCGTTCAAACGCTATTAGATATGATTAAATCAATACTAATAGAGGGAAGCATAGCAATCAAATCTTCGATTGCAAATCATTGGTTAATTATAAAAAATTACGCAAGGATAAAACCCTTTCTATATGACGCAATTTTTCATTAAATTTCATAGTTGTTTAATCCTGTTTGAGAGCGAGAGTAGTGTTTTTCGAGACAGCATTACAAAAGTCTAGGTGAGTTGACTCATTTCGTTTTAGGTGCACGAAAAGTCGTAAATATGTGGTGTAAGGTACGTACAAAAAATACACGCGACTTTAGACTTTATGGTTGTTAAGACAAGGGTGATAATCGCGTAAAATTAAGACTGGTGATAGAACTCGTGCGAAATAAAACGTTTGAGTGAAAACTATTGTGTTTTGGTTTTTGTTCTGACTGATTTCGGGAAGGTAGCTGTTACAAATCTAACTAAGCCTACTCAATTTTGTAACCAAGTTATACTGCAGGTTTATTAAATTATTCACTTGTTTAGAAATAATCTTTTCGCACAATCTGCACCTTAATATATGTAGAGTAAGCCGTGGGAATTAATTGAATGTTAAACAAAACTGAATGGTTGAAGAGTGCAAGGAAGTGAACAGCAATTCAGTTCATAGAGGACTAGCTATCTATACGGTCACCAAGCTCCATGACCAGTGCAGTGGCATTTTGCAAGATCGACCCATAGCTGGGCACGGGCCTCTCCTCAGAATGAGAAGAGTTAAGACCTTTGTCCACCACGCGAGCCTGGTGCGGGTCGGCAGACTTCACACCATCGAGAAAGGTTATTTTTTTTGGAGCCTCTCTATCTTGCACCTTTCGTCACCTTGTATATAGTTTTAAAAAAAAACCGCGAGAGTAAAAATAATGGTTGCCTATAAAATAGAACATTTAATTCTGATCTGATATAAATAAATTCTGCTCACTTTCGTGGTATCATTTCGTCGTGAGTTTATTCTACATAAATACTAAGTCGGTGTCGTATCCTTTGAGATGATATCCAAACATACATATTTTCTCATTAGGTATATATAACATTACTCAGTATATTAGGTACTATACACACACATACCTATTATTAGTATAGAACATTTACCAAAGGTGACACCGAGTGCCTCTTTTACAAATTCGAGGCAGGATATGACTCAATTCGTTGAGCAAAAAACACTGATATACACTTTCTGTTAGGTTAGGTATACTTAGGGTTGTCAAGCATCCTTCTTTTTCTCATCGGTCTTCTTATTTTTCTTTTCGTCAAATCTGTAGTATATTGCTAAGACCGTTTTTTTATGATAGGAAAATCCTAATGCATGTACCTCGCTAGGGGTAGGCGAGGGGGTCTGCCGGACTCTTACCGGCTATAAAGCCACGGTGTTCCTCCTTTTGACCGTCAGCCAGGGTCACGGGATTCGCCTAAGCATGCACCGCAACCCCAGCAGGTGTTGGTCCACCAACTGTTGGTAGACCTCTCCACTGTGGGACCCCACCCCACCACCTCCTGAGAGGCGCGGGGAGCGCTTCCTAATTAAAAACAACCTGTCTTCTTAGAGCTATCTCAAATTTCTCATGGTCCGTTGGATAAGCATAATTAGCCCATTACTGACCCACTACTGGGCTCGGACCTCTTCATAGAATGAGAACAGTTTAGGTCATAGTCCACCACGCTGGCTTGGTGCGGGTTGGCGGATTAGTTTTAGTATGATCCCAATAAATCGTGATTTTGTAATCTCTTACAGAAAATAAATTGACTGAGGAAATTTTCCTTGAGGAAGCAATACGGAACCTTACATTATAATTGAGGAGCTCAGGAACAAAAAGTGTAATTTACACTTCATTTTTATTCAAAAATTGAGATTTTTATTTCACGATTATGTCTGTATGCCTTGCAAATGTCACTTTTAGATCAGAATGCGTGTTGCGAGATGCTATTTTCTCTTCAATATGGCACTTTTTGAACCAAATCTCTTCAGGAATCGACAAAATCGAAAGCTTTGAGTCCAACGAGAAAAAAAAGCTTCAAGCCTAAAGTGCAAGTGACACTATTTCTTCCTGACTTCCTCAATTATGAATGTAATGTTTGACAGTTTTGGTTGATATATCTCCAAAATTGCCACCTGACAGCCCTAGGCATGCAGTTTAGTGACAAAAGAAATAAAGGTCATTCTAATCATTACTTAGATACAAGCCGCTTAAGGGCATAACAAATTACGTCTTGTTTAATTTATTATTGGTATTATTACTATGAAGTCAGTGTTTAGTTTATTAGTTAAGGAAATGGTACGAACTAAACTACTTGTTTTTATTCATGTCTTTTTGAGAATCCAGTGAGCTTCGTTGATCGTTGAACCAATCATCAGCAATGCTTACTAAAGTGAAATTATAAAACTCATGCGCAGTTTAAAGGTCTATATATTTTACACCCAGATAAATATTCCGTAGCTTCATTCATCACCGTCATTTGACGTCTCAATTGGCGCAGTGGGTGATGGCTTGGCTGCTGTCATCGAGTCGCGGGTTTGTTTCTCGCGCTATACAACCATTTGTATGGCATTTCGAATTGTTCCTGGTCTGGGTGATTGTGGGTGTCCGTAAAATCATTTACTGTACAAGGGAATCCTAGTATGGGGAAGCGTTTAAAAAGAAAAGAAACAAATAACTTACCTGCCCTAGTCCCAAGTTACTTGGGGTTGGCGCAATATGTTTCGTCTCTTCCATTGTTCCCTGTCAGGCATTATCATTTACTCCCTTATCTTTCATATCCTCCCTTACACAATCCATCCATCTTTTCGTGTTGTGGTACCAACCGCGCGGATCATACTATTTGCGATGTTAAGCTGCGTTACACACCGAGATCCCTCCGTGCCTCGGAGAGCACGTTAAACAGTCGGTCCCGGGTGTCATACGAATACCTATGATAGTCATTACCAGGGACTGAACAAGGAAAATTAATAAAATAGTACCTATTATAAAGTCTGTAGGGTCCACGTTTCTCAATCAAGAAAAAATCGTGAGTCCAAAGAAATACCTAAAGAAATGTTTTAAACTGCACTGTTCGTAGGTTTGCACTTTGTCGCTACATATACACGATTGTGATCTTTAAGATATATACAGTAACAGGTTAGTGCAGTGAATAGCTTACTTTATAGCACCACTTACGTTATATGTTGAGATCAGCAATCTGTGTGATTAACATATCATATACTTATGTGCAATACATGCTATAGTAGTATATAGTATAGTATAGAGGGGCTCGTGGCTACTTACGTGGGTATTCAGCCGCTCAGAGGAGTTTAGGCCTTCATTCGCCACGCTGGCCTGGTGCGGGTTGAAACCCTCTCAGGTATGCAGGTTTCCTCACGATGTTTTCCTTCACCTTTAACGTAAGTGATAATCTAATTCTTACCCACACATGAATTTGAAGTCAGAGGTGCGGGCCGGGATCGTATTCAAACCATCCTGCACGGAAGGTAAGCGTTCAACCGTTAGGCTATCACTGTTTAA
The DNA here is from genome assembly GCA_910594945.2 of Amphipyra berbera. NCBI lineage: Eukaryota > Metazoa > Arthropoda > Insecta > Lepidoptera > Noctuidae > Amphipyra > Amphipyra berbera. The sequence goes on along the minus strand of OU343122.1, from coordinate 5,298,660 downwards.
CACTGTTTTCTTGACCACAAGAAATTCTTCTAAATATTTATTTCAATTGATTGTACTCAGCTGTGACTCCTACTGAAAGAAACCCGACTAATTGGCACAAAACAATGGTTTATTGGTAATTTCTCAATAACAGCCTGGAGACTGGATTTGTGCCGGGTTACTGGCAATAGGCTCACCCCCTATAACGTCGGACTTAAACATAACTGGCGAAACGAGGGTGTATTAAAAATAGCCTCTGCTGAACCCTTCGGGAAATACAAGGCGTGATGTTATGTTACAACAATGATGTACGTTTGTGAAAAACCAATTCAGGACTCTGCATTGATCGGACAATCGATGCTAAAATAATATATGAAATAACTTTCCGTACAAACAATATCATTAACATAACTCAAATTGCTGCTCTATTTATGTATTAAAACATTTTTTCCAATTTACAAAACAAGTACCTTTGGGTCGTAAAATCGACGCCTACGCACGTAGCTCCGGCCCAAACCCACTGATTGCCCAATAAAAGATAGTTCGAATACTTCCACTCTAACAAGTTAGCTGGTTTGACACGGGGGAGGTTTAACAGACGGGCAACTATCTTTATCTATACTAATATTATAAAGAGGAAAGATTTGTATTTTTGTATGTAACGAATAAACTTAAGAACTACTGGACCGATTTCAAAAATTATTTTGCCGTTAGAAAGCTACATTATCACTGAGTAACATGGGCTACGGGCGGAGCCGTGAGGACACAGCTGGTATAGTATAAAACAAAGTCGCTCCCGCTGTCTATACGCTTAGATCTTTTAAACTACGCAACGGATTTTAATGCAGTTTTCAGCAATAGATTGAGTGATTCAAGAGGGAGGTTTACATGCTCCACATTAGTATGTACATTGCACCCGTGCGAAGCCGAGGCGGGTCGCTAGTAAGTATATATAAAATATTTCCTGTAATATATATATAGAACTGCTTCGTGGTCTAGTGGTGGGCGCGACTGCTGATCGTGTGGTCCTGAGTTCGATCCCCGGGTCGGGCAAAGTGTTATTGGGGTTTTCCGTGTGGAATTCCTTAGTAGCAGCTCAGAGTTTGAATTTTTGCCCGGTTGATGGCAATGTTGATGGCTCGCGCCCTCTATTACATGGAACTTAAACATAACGACAAAATGAGGGTGTTACTATACACTTCTGCCCAACCTTTCGGGGAATACAGGCGTGTTGTTATGTTATGTTATAAAATAATCTTCGATCAAAAAACATAGAGCTAGTCCAGGTAAACTACAACAATGAACTATGAAGTTTAAAATAACAGTTTTAAGATGAATTCAAATGCCAGCCAAGTAGCGATGTCATTCAATAAAACCAACGATTCTTGTTAATTACGAGTGTTTATGTAACTTTATAGATTTCCGTTTATCATTTAAGTAGTAAAATTAATTGATTATACCTATTTATTATTACCTAACCATTTATGAACAAGCACTTAGTACTGAGTAGGATACATTAAGTTAAATTTATTAACAACTGCTTGTAAACTTGGAAAAGCAATAAAGTTGCGAGCCAGTTGCCAGCCAGTTGCTAGTCAGTTGCTAGTCTGTGTTTCTCTTGCTGACACAAGTGAGTGAGATTTATTTGTGGTACAAATGGAACAACCTGCTAATGAGGCTCTGGTTATCCGTTACATTTACAGCAATTAATAATAAGTCTACATTTAATAAACTGGTCTGTTGAATATTGTTACGATTCATATTGTTTCAGATTGCAATCTTTTGTACCTACTGCTTATAATTATTGCGGAACTACGGTAGTTAGTATTAAAATATTCTGTATCTGCGAACACGATGATAAAAATGCTTTAATCATATAGTGGAAAAATAATACAGTATAGTAAATTAATGGAAATATAAAAAGCTTAATTGGATACAAATTGATTTAAATTTAAGTAACAAGGAAAATTAATAGGGCGCTCTTCCTCTCTCTCTCATTTAAAAATTTGCTGTGCCCGACAGGGTCCATAATTGTTTCTATTATTTTTTATTTACCACATATAAGTGTACATTATGGATTGCATTAAACGATTTGATTTGATTTTAGTGATTTTATTGCTGGGTTCTTTGAGCTCTTAATATAATTTTCTATAAGTATCTGCATCTACGTCTTTTTCGTTGCATTATCCTACGAAAATCTAGTTTTTTTATGAGATGCGTTATACAACATGTAACGTAATTAACGCACACCCTCAAACACCCCAATTAGAATATTATGTTGTAATCATAATACAAACACTGAAATTTTAGTTTAACATGTATACGCATTGTTATTTACTAAATTAACGTTCTTGAAATAAGGTTTATTTTTCTTTATTTTGTACTAGCTGTGTCCTCACGGCTCCGCCCGTAGCCTATGTTACTCAGTGATAATGTAGCTTTCTAACGGCGAAAGAATTTTTGAAATCGGTCCAGTAGGTAGTTTTTAAGTTTATTCGTTACATACAAAAATACAAATCTTTCCTCTTTATAATATCAGTATGGTATAGATTGAATGACGGAATTTGTATTAATACAAATAAAAATTCACTTTTAAGTCTTTTTGCCTTGATTTACGGTCCATTTCAATTTGTTTTGACTGTCCGGGTAATGTGACTAATTTCCGTAGTTTTAATTATTTTTGGGATAAAAAATTATCTATATTAAAAATGATAGAAATTGATTCAGTAAACGATTCTGAACAAACTATATACTTTCAGGATGTGCGTTAATTATATTACATATTGTATACTCGGCGATTGTTTTAACTGAGTCGTTGTTGTCATAAGGAAAGCCGAGGGAACGCTGCCTGATTAGACAAGGAAGTATGCATAGAAGAACATCAGGGTAATTTTGCCCACCTATGCGATAACATATTTTAAGGAAAATATAACGCGTTGGTCCTCTTAAATGAGTAAATTACCGAGGTTGAGGAAGCTATGCTAGGAATGAGGAATAACCCAAGAAAATAACTTAATGAAGGTGACCTCAATTCAAAAATAATATTTTAATGATAGTGATTTTAGAAACATTGTGCAATGTCCGATGACAGATAATAATGACATTAACTATAGAAATCTTAATTAAAATTTCACAGATTATTCAACGACACGAGTGGAGACTTGATATATATCTGTCTGATTCAAGATACCAATCAAAATTAATTAAATTAATTTTTGCTGGGTGGAACACAGATTACTTACTACATACACGTATTCTGTGGTGTAACTTTGAATAATATATTGAGAAATAGTTTGATAAGAGATCGCTGGTTGGTCAATGTTATGACAAGGATTTTTTTTAAAAGTATATCCTAGAGATGCTTCTGTATAATAATCTATGCTAATATTATAAAGCCGAAGAGTTTGTTTGTTTGAACGCGCTAATCTCAGGAACTACTGATTACTCCCGATGGGTACCCGCATTGTCGTTGCGGGGGGGCTCACTAGCCGTGGCGTAGATCCCCACGATGAAACCGTAGCGTAGATCCCCAGGGTGAAGCGAAGAGGAACCCGAGGAGGGGCTGCTCGTCAGGGCTTGGGCCAGGAAGCCCTCGATGTAGCGGCCAAGTAGGTTGCGGTATCGCTTAGGCGACATCGCAACTGAGGCGGGCCGCAATGTCATAACGGAGGCATCGCGGTTGAAGGGTGGAAGCCGTGGTGGGAGAGGAGTGCCGGTATTGCGGGGCGCCGTTCTCCCTACCTTCCGTGGCCTTGACGGGGCCGCCACCGTCAGATGGCGGACGCGGTGGGGCCGCAGGGGGAGAGGAGTGTCGGTGTATAGTTGGCCGCTCTCTCTATCCTCTGCGGCCGAAAAGTGGTAGGCGGCGGGGTCACTAACCTGACCCGTCGCAGGGGGACCAAGGGCGCCCAGATATGGGGTAGTCTGGCGCCCATGTGCTTGTTTGGTCCCCGGGATGGTCACGGCGTGCCGTGTGTTCTGGTGCGCCGGTGATGTGGGGTGCTCCCCACGCCTCTCAGGAAGTCATGGGGCGGGGCCCCACAGTAGAGAGGTCCACCAGCAGTTGGTGGACCAAGACCTGCCGGGGTTGCGGTGCATGCTTAGGCGAATCCCGCGACCCCGGCCGACCGTCAAAAGGAGGAACACCATGGGTTTTTAGCTGGTAAGAGTCCGGTAGACCCCCTCGCCTACCCCGGGTGAAGGACATCCATGAGGATTTTCCCACGATAAAAAAATTATTAAAAAACTACTGATAGGAATTGAAAAATTATTTTTGAGTTGGATAGTCCATTTATCGAGGAAGTTTATAGGCTTATATAACATCACGCTACGACCAATATGAGCGGAGCATAAACGAAAAATGTTGCAAAAACAGGAAAAATGACCACCCGTGCGAAGCCGGGACGAGCCGCTAGTAAATAATAAATAAATAAAATGTTTATTTGTACACTTAAACTAACATACACAGTGATTATAGACATATTGTACAATAGTGTCATATTGAAGGCGAACTGCTGTCTCCTAAACTAGGCCAAGAGCCTGTGTTTTAGGAGCCAATGTTCCTCCAGATAAAAAGGCACACAACAAGTATTGGCTGACTTGCAAGTACTGATACAATAGCAAATTATTTTATTTACTTTATATACATGTAGCGCAATTTTGACCACGGAAAAAGATTAGTATAACGGAATCAAAAATATCAATTTATTAAATATTATGAGTGGCTCAAGGCTAATTACCAACCGTGCGGATCATACGCTGCTTAAGCTGCGCTTGCCGCGGTCAGTACGTGGATACATCACATATTCTTCACCTTCTATACAATATCTTGTACAATCCTTCTACTCCCTCCTACCTTAAAGAACGTTTCGAGTTCCTTCATGACACACACTCGAGATCATTAAGGTCATCAGAGAATCTGACGTTAAAAATGCCAATGCATTCTACCAACTTCTTTGGTAAATCATTCACAGTCCAGGCTGTTCGGCTTTGGAATGCTTTGCCAGTTACAGTTAGACGTGCGCAATCCTTGGTCACTTTCAAAAGACTCGTCAAGGATCACTACCTATCAATATAGTTAATTTTGCATCTTTATGTATAGTTATTTATTGTCTGTTTATATTATGTATTACATACACATTACACTATATATATATTTATATATAATTGTTACACTGTGAACTACCTCTCTTTTTTTTTTTTTTTTTTTCTTGCACTTCATGTCCGTCCAAAGGTTGTCTGGAAGAAATCGCCTAGTGCGATAAGACCGCCCATTGTACATCTCTATTTTTATAGTAATGTTTCTTGTTTGTTTTGTGTACAATAAAGAGTATTGTATTGTATTGTATTGTATACATCGAGACTCATCCATGCTTGGGAGAGCACGTTAAACAGTCGGTCCCGGGTGTCATACGAATACCTATGACGGTTGTTACGGGAAATCAGAAATCCGAAAGTCTGACATCTGGTCTAACCTTAGGATATTGGCATTGCCCAGTTACTGGGTTGCGGAGGTCTGATGACAGTCAATCCGTGTAAAACTTAAACTCACACTGATATTCAGCCGCATCTGGTTAGTCTGAAGGTGACCCCAACATAGTTGGGAAAAGGCTACGCAGAACGATGAGTGTATAGAGGAAAAAGATGAAAATAAAAGGCAATTTACAGAAATTTATGACTTCCTCAGCCGAACGATATGACGAGTAACAAATCTAAATAGTCACTGTAAATAATAAGCTTCCTCCTCACAGTTAGGTGTCGTAACAAGAAAGATTTTCAATAGGAAACAACATATTTTTTTTAAGTTAAACGGTTTTATTTTGCAGTACCCCTGCAGCATCAGGGTTTGGGGATTGAAGGTTGAAATTATTATAAGGTTATATTGAATTTGTGTGCAAAGTTTCAGGAGAATCGGTTAAGCAGAAGTAGTTGAAAAATCTGTCGCAAGATTTGAATCAAACAAATTAACATCGATTGAAAAACTGTTTAATAAAGAGACTGGCACCCATATTCTACGACGTTCCTCCAAAACTTACTCGACTTGACTCCACCTCGACTCAGCCTTTTTCACTACCATCGGTAGTTACAGTTGACATAAACGTCCTCGACTCGAGATTATTCCTCAGTCGAGGTAAGGAATCATCTGTCAAACTCAAGGTACCTCGGAACCTACCTTAAGGAAGGAAGTGTCAAAGTTCGTATGTAACAAAAATGAATTTTGAAGATTGTATCGAATATGCTTGCGTAATTCTTACAACTATTTATCGCAGCGTTATTTGCGCGATGCAGATAATTCAAATTATGACGTAATGACTCCACTCTACCTCGACTCATTTGAGGACCCCTCATTCGAGGAACCTCACAGTTCACGCGAAATTGCGACTAAGAATAAATTTTGAAGGAGTTTTCGAGGCCGTCCTGAGTCGAGTAAGTTTTGGAGGAACGTCTTAGAATATGGGTGTAGGGCTGTCGCTAATGAGTACAATTTTCTTTTTACTGCAATAGTTTGGGAAAAGAACACCAAATATCACTCCTGTTTCAAACACTGATATTTACAGAGTGTAAACTGCAAAAACTGTCTGACTCACCCGATGTACCTATTCGCGAAATGGACCACGTTTTCTTCCTTAACATCTGACTCATCCAATTACTGCTTGTTTACTTTACAAGTCAGATGCCCCGGAATTTCTCTTATGAATGAACGATGACTAAAATTACTGTAGGTAGGTACTTATTCGTATTTAAAATACTGGTTATTCTTAGAAACGCTGTGTGGGATGTTTCGTTTTATGGAAATTAATATGGAAAATATAGAATGAATAAGTTGTCTACGCAATAATGTTTCTTAGACCCGCGTCATAACTATCGATGTATTGTTTAGCAATGCATACAAATTACAATACAGTAGGTATCGCAAATCTGTCGATTTTTAATCGAGTTGCGATTCCTCTCCTCACGCGGTTAGATAGTTTTAACTATTGAGCGTGAATTTATAGATTTTATTTAAGTAATATTGGGCAGTAATAGTTTTGTCAGGACATCCTCAAGAATAGCTTAGAGCAGTTAATAAACAGATAAAGGATCATACAAACACTTTATACTAAGGCTGATTTTTCAATCGTCAGATAACTTTTATCTGAGGGATAACATTTGTCTTTTTGACATATTTTCTATATAAAAGAACTGCCTCGTTGATCTAGTAGTGACAAGTACGACTGCTGATTGGGAGGTCCTGGGTTCGATCCCCAGGTCGGGCAAAGTGCTATTGGGTTTTCCGTGTGGAATTCCTTAGTAATAGTCCGGATTTTGGATTTGTGCCCGATTGATGGCAATAGGCTCGCCCCGGGTATTATATGGGACTTTTTAGAACATAACCGCGAAATGTGGGTGTTACTATACACCTCTGCCCAACCCTTCGGAGGATACAGGCGTGATGTTATGTTCTGAAAGCTGTAAAAAAGTCAAACCTAATCCTCAGATAAAAGTTATCTGACAATTCTAAAATCGGCCCTAAAACATTTATTTAGGTATTATTTAATTACGTAAACCAACGAAGCGAGTAAGACTGGCAAAAAATAAAGATAAAATTAACTAACAATAACAAGTTCATTGAACTTTCGACCGCGTCATGTGGACCTCGAAAAAACACTTTTACTGGTTACTATGAACATTCACCGGAAAATAAACAATCCAATGATAAAATAATTAAAACTGGAGCATTTTTCCAACATCGCATAATTTCAACAATAACCTTTTTCTTAATAGTACTTATGACTAATAATAATGTTCGTGTATTTCCTTATTTATGACGTCAGAAGTCGTAATGTGAGAAACTTGGTTAGAAAAAGTTCCCAAATGATGCAAGGTGTACAAGTTTTTTAGTATGCGGTTTATATACGGAATTTAAATGGTTATTTATCTTCACATTTCGAATCGTTTTTATAATTATGTCTAAAACTTTGATCTTTACAAAAATAGGAGCATATCTGTCCTTGGATCTTTTGAGAAAGTGCATAATATGTTGTTTTAATAGTCTGCTATATCGCGCGTGAAACATTTTTTCTTATAGGTAGGTAAAGATAATTTAACTAGACTGTTAACTTTATAAGAAAAAAAAATTCACGCGCGACAGAGCGAGAGTATAAAGCCGGCTAATCTGCTAATAATGCTACGGCTAAAAGGCTACTTCCTAATTATTTATTAGGTAAATAGAAAATTGATTGAATCGATCGTAATAAAAAAGAAAAGAAAAACGTAATAAAAACGGACAGATAAAAATAAATAATAATAAAATGAATAACAAATAACAAAGATAGTATAAATAACATAAACGCGATATTCAAATGATAATGTAATATGCGCAATAGTTAAAAAAACATTTTCTACTATCAATCAAAATTGTTCAACAAAACACCAATAGTATTATCAAGTCCTTAATCCATACTATTCAATAAATTCTAGACTCAAATCGTGGCCCATCTAAATCCTTGGTATAAACGGTTATTCGCCCGGCGGGTGGTAGCAGCCACTACCCACAGTCTGTCGCAAGCGCCGACAATTTCGTTACATTGGCCAACCTTACCTCATTTCACGTAGATTGTGTAGCCGATGCCTTCATTTGCTGAGAAAATACGTTATATTTTAAACTAAGTTTTGTCTATGGCAAATTGTGTAGTGATAGTCTACCGGTGAAACACTTGCCTTCCATGCAGGATACCTACCTGACTTTTCGAATTCATGTGTTAACGGTGTAGGAAAAAATCGTGAGGAAACCTGCACACCTGAGAGGGCTCCACAAAGTTCTCTATGGGGTGTCTAGTCTGCCAACCCGCACCCGGCCAGCATGGTGCACTAAGGCCTAAACCTTTCTTATTCTAAGAAGAGGCCCGTGCCCAGCACTTGGTCTTGGTAATGGGCTATGTATGTTTGTCTACGGATTTGGTCATGTGAAACTCAGTGTTTATAAATAGTATTTATATATAAATAGTGTCACTGACATAGCTTGCAGATGAGGGGCTCGTGCTAATTACCATTCGCGCGGATCATACAATTTGCGAGGTTAAGCAGTGCTTGCCGCGGTCAGTCTGTGGCTGGGTAATCGTTCGTTACACATCGAGACCCCTCCGTGCCTCGGACAACACGCTAAACAGTCGTTCCCGGGTGTCATACGAATACCTATGACACTTGTTACGGGAAGTCAGAAGCCCGAAAGTCTGACAACCGGTCTAACCTTAGGAAATCGGCATTGCCCTGTAACTGAGTTGCGGAGGTCTGATGGCAGTCGCTCCGTGTAAAATACTGGGATTCAGCCGCATCTGGTAAGACTGGAAGCTGACTCTAACATAGTTGGGAAAAGGCTAGGCAGAACATAATTATAGCTTGTGGATGTAACATGATGCAGCAAAAGATGGATGGATTGTGTGAAGGATGAAATGGGTAAGAAAGGAGTGAGTACTGAGATGACGGCTGATAGAGGAGAATGGAAGAGAAATACATGTTGTGCCGACCATACCTTTATTTTCCATGGATAGATTTTTTGGCACGCATAGAAAAATAGTATCCGTATATAATGAGCTTTAAAATATTATAAGTATCATCATCCGACGCCACTTGGACCGCTCTCTGATCTCACTTCATCCAAATCCCTTCAACTATTACGGTTACTGCACGATTGGATAACAAAACACTTATCCAAATTAACCATTTATTATAAACTAGAATGGAATAATTATATTGTCATGGTTTCTATGGTAAAAGTGAGAATAGTATAGAAACAGAATAACATGACTTCTTCTCAGGGAAGGAGGAAGTAAAAATGTGGGAAATTGATTACCGTTGCTCATTAGCGATAGTTTATTGTTGATGGTGACGTAATTCAATTAACTATTATTTTTTAACTTTCCCGTTATGATAGTGTATGGAATAGGGAAGAGAGGCTTGTGGTTAATTAACAATGAGAAAGAGGATCATGCCCAGCAGTGGGACAGTAATAGGTTCAAAAGTAGTCGTTTACAGGCTGATATGGATAAGATACAAAACACAAGTGCTGTTCTGCCTAGCCTTTTTCCCAACTATGTTGAGGTCAGCTTCCAGTCTAACCAGATGCGGCTGAATACTAGTATTTTACACGAAGCAACTGCCATCAGACCTCCGCAACCCAGTTACTGGGCAATGCCGATATCCTAAGGTTAGACCAGTTGTCAGACTTTTCGGACTTCTGACTTCCCGTAACGACTGTCATCGGTATTCGTATGACACCCTGGACCGAATGTGTAACGAACGGTCACCCATCCACGGACTTACCGCGACAAGCGCAGCTTAACCTCGCAAATCGTATGATCCGCGCGGTTCATAATTAGCCACGAGCCCCTCGTATAAGACAGAAGTTAAAAAAAAAGAAAAAATACCATATTATGTTTAACAGGCCTGAGAAGGCGGCGCGAAACGTTCTGTGCGCGCTTCTCAGGAGGATGTGGGGCAAGACCCCACAAAGGAGAGGTCCGCCAGCGGCTGGCGGACCGGAACCTGCCGGGGTTGCGGTGCAGGCTTTTACGAATCCCGCGACCACGGCCGTACGGTCAGGAGGAGGAATACTGTTGGTTTTTAGCCGGTAAGTGTCCGGCAGACCCCCTGCCTTCCCCGGGCGAGGGACATCCATGAGGATATTCCAATGATAAAAAGAAAACATTTGTTTGTCCAAAACATAAGTATGCACACACAGGGTATGCAAGATGTTAAATTACATTATAAATGTCAGTCATGTTTTGCCTTTACGGCGTACAAATTATTAACCATTACTAATTATTAACTATTATTAATTTAAATTATTAACAAGTAAGGCGGGCTTCTCGAAAATAATAGTCAGTCTTTCCTTAAAACATTTGTTAAGTGGATAAAGAATATATATTATCAGGTACATACCTATGAGGTATTCCTCAGCAATACATCACCTCGTCATATTTCAAATTGGTTCTCTATAAAATCTGCAACCGCCAACATCAAGGAGAGATGAATTAACGTTTGAAAAACTGAAACTGTAACAGTTCAATGTTTTTTACGCATAAGTTAGGTATATCCAATATTTAGTTCCAGGCCGCCTGAAAGGTAACCACAGCTAAAAAAAATTGATAACAAATAAATAATTATTATTAATAAAAATAAATAAATATTCATAAAAAATTTAACATTGAAACATTTCTGTTCTTATCGCTAGCAGACATTCTTATTTGGTCATAATATATTCTGTTTATTCTATTTCAAGGAAAAATAATTAATTATCAAATTAATTTTGTAAGTACATACACACTTATACGGTCACGACTAAAAATAGATATTTATTGAAATTATTATGATTTTATTTCCTTTGTTTGTTTAAGAGAGAAGGAAAATCCCCGTAAATACCGATACGATTTACATGTACCTAATGAATGTAGTTTTAATTTATTTTTATTATGTACCTAGTTAATTGATTTTTACATGTTACACTTTAATGTTAGAGGTATAAATATGCATATTAATAATTCTTTTTCTTCTTCTTGCCCTTATCCCACACTAGGTGGGGTCGGCACAACATGTATTTCATAAATCCATGTTGTTAGAGGTTTCGGCTTATTGCTTTATGACCGGCCGCCTGCCTGACATCAACCCTCCTTTTTTTGTCGTGGAGAAATCCACACGCATACTGCACTTCCACGGGGAGATAGTGCAAATATGTGGGACTCTAACCCACTAAAACTCCACGGTGTCCTCCTCTGCCGCTTATGGCGGGAACACGGGCACGCGTAAGCACTCACCCGCGACCCCGCCGCGGCTGTTCGTCACCGGATCCTCCTCTGGGGAGTACCCCCCATCACCGGTTCACCAGAACACATGGCACGCCGTGACCACTCCGGTTGCGATGTCGCCCAGGCGTCACCGACCGCAACCTACTTGGCCGCTACGTCGAGGGCTTCCAGGCAAAAGCCCCGACGAGCAGCCCCTCCTCGGGTTCCCTCCTCCACGGTAAAGCGAAGAGCTTTACCGTGGGCATTCACTCCACGGCTACTGAGCCTCCCCGCATCGACAATGCAGGAACCCACCGGGGGGGGGACATCAACCCTCCTTGGGAATACTCGTTGAGCGTTCGCGCGGGTGACCCAATGTGCTTGCTGATATTGCGCACTGGGTCCCAAAATGAGATGCTTGTCAATCTTATTGCCGACAACTAAGTAGACTATGTTCTTCTTGGTGGGGTATACTTTAAGTTCCTCCACCCACTCATTCAGTTTTGCTAGGGACTTTGGTTCTGACACATCGTAAACTAATATAGCACCGTGAGCGTCTCTGTAAAAACTTGAAACTTCTCGTGCTCCGTATTCGACATCTTTTTTGCAATAGAAATAAACGCCGGTTTATACCTACTAAATTATTTTTTTCTTTTTAAATACTCGTAAAAGAACATAACATAACATCACGTCTGTATTCCCCGAAGGGATGGGCAGAGGAGTATAGTAGGTAATACCCTCATTTCGCCGTTATGTTTAAGTCCCATGTAATAGGGGGCGAGCCTATTGCCCACCAGGCACAAATCCAAACTCCGGGCTACTACTGAGGAATTCCACATGGAAAAACCCAATAACACTTTGCCCGACCTGGGGATCGAACCCAGGACCCCACGATCAGCAGTCGCGCTTGCCACCACTAGACCAACGAGGCAGTCGTAAAAGAAATTTTATAAAATATCATATCGTCACCGAAAAGCCAATACTACTTAAGCGCCATTTTGTCTAAAATGAGTTATGTATTATATCTTTGGATTGGATTTTTTTTTTGCGTTGATTAGTTGGGATTTCGTAATATAATAGAATAAAATACGAAATCCCAACTAATCCAAAATAAATCCAAAGATATAATACATACCTAACTCATTTTAGCCACAGTGGCGCTTAAGTAGTATTATCTTTCCGGTGATGATATTGATAATTATAGTACTGTAATGAGCGCAAGCGCAACGAGAGGCCCATGTCGGGCAGTAGACCACGGTAGGCTAATTCAAGTTAATAATAACAGAACGGATTTTCTAAACAAACTGGAGCCTGACAATAGGCGGGGATATCCGCTAGTGTGATATAAATAATATAGGTAATATACCTACGAGAGCCAATTAAAAATTTACATTTTCCTTAACACTGAAAATGTAACAGAACAGTGAAAAACACAAAATATCAAAATATTATATCGTATGGTTGTAAATATATTTAAAGGCCCGTAAATTAATCCCTAAACGGTAAACCTTATGACGAACTAGCTTTTGCCCACGGCTTCACTTTCGTGATTTTTTTTCATCCCCTTTGAGGAGGAATTTTGAAAAATCCTTCCTTAGTAGATGCCTACGTTATTCAAATTCAAATATTTTATTTCAGATAAACATCCATATAATGTTAGTAGTAGAGTAACTTAGCCTAATGTTAGTATTAAATTAAATTAATAATAACAAACAACCAATGAACCATTGTACTGTTTGTCCAATAGTACACTTGGTTATTTGGATAAGTGTGTCTGAACACTTACCCATCTCCGTAAGAGGGGAGAGTCCCACCGGTCTGAAAACACATTATAAAAGATACCTTCTGTCAAAATTTCAAGTTTCTAACCCCACCAGTTTAGGTTGTGCGTTGATAGATCAATCAGTCAGTTTCTCCTTTTATACACAGGATGGATTTTTTTAACCGCACCTAAAGGGAAACTGCTCTAAATACTGGAGATAGCCAATTTTACTCAAAGGAAACATTCCTTTATTTTTAAAAAGAAGCAAAACTGCCTATAATATTTTTTTGAAAATACGCTTGAATTGAACCGGCTAAAATCCGACAAAATAACAACCTGTACTTTTATCGCATCAAACGATAGGGTCAATCATAAGAATCAAATATATCTAAAAAACATGGTAAATTAAATTAAAGGGGAAAAAAGCTGTTATTTTGACATTACTAACAGACACTTCAATGTTGAATGAGTGAACGGCGATTAACAAAAGGAATTTATAAGGCGGATGTTAATGGGAACGCCGGTAGAGGACGTCCTAGAAGGACATACATCGATGTTTTTGGTGATGTTCTTCACAAAGGTCATGTGCGTAGTACTCTCAACCGGCGTGCGTGTATGACAATATGTATGAATGTGGATGAAGCGAAAGGGGTATTTAAGAGTCGTAGCATGTGGCGTTCTATAGTTTCTGCCTACCCCCATGGGAAAAAGGCGTGAGTTTATGTATGTATGTATGTACTTCAATGTTATTTATTTGTTTAGATCAACGATAGACTTCATACTACATTGCAAGGATTTTTATAGAGTGGCATCTACCTAAAAGGTAACAATAATGTTTAGAACCGAGTTTTCTGCGTAAAATATAAACAAATTTTAAAGGTAAAGATGTTAGGTATGTAGATATGCAATCATCTGCTGTTTATGCACAATCACGTAAATCTAACATTCTTGCATACCGGCCGCCCACGACTTCAACCTCGAGACTATGATCTGGACACAACACAACTAAAAACTTTACCACTAAAAGTATCTATAAAAGGAGGGGCTCATGGCTACCAACCGCGTGGATCATACAATTTGCGAGGTTAAGCTACGCTTGTAGCGGTCAATCCGTGGATGGGTGACCGTTCAGTACATATACCCCTCCGTGCCTCGGAGAGCACGTAAGCAGTCGGTCCCGGGTGTTATACTAATACTTATGACAGGCGTTACGGGAAGTCAGAAGCCCGAAAGTCTAACGACCGGTCTAACCTTAGAGTATCGGCATAGGCTGGTAACTGGGTTGTGGAGGTCTGATGGTAGTCACTCCATGTAAAATACTGGTATTCAGCCGCATCTAATTAGACTGGAAGCTGACCACAACATAATATGTAGTTGGGAAAAGCCTAAGCAGATAGAAGTATCTATAAAGAACCTAAGTTATATCTTACCGAAAAATATAATACCCATTACAGAACATTAGTTACAAGTATAGCCTTTTCAATACTAGTCAAAAGAACACTTTCTCAAAGCCAATCTTATCTCTCAAACTATTACTCAAAAGCTCTTAGCCTATTATTAATTGCAGCCAATATGTAACACCTCTAGTTCGCAATCCAGATTCAAGATAACCGCTAGAAAGTGATCCGAAATCTTGATACAATTCACAGCTTTAGTTTTAGCTGTCTATAGAAAGAACTCTATAATAAATTAGCCTTTCGCTTTGAAATGCCTTGATCCACCGTGCTCACGCGCCGCCGCCGCGAAGCCGGTCGTCTTTTCTGACTCCGCAGTCACACCGATAATTCAGCCCTCACCAAGCTGTCTCCCTCCCAGTCCTCCCGCCAGCAACTCCCTAAGTCGAAATCTGAGTGCCATTAGGGGTCGTCCTTAGTGCTGTTGTTGCTAGTAGTCATGATGTTAGTGGTAGTAGTTAGCTTCGGTTAAATATTTTACTCGTCCCCATTGTTTAGAGACCCTTCAGGTCTCGCCAATAATTGCCCGGTTACGTAGAAATGGTCCGCAAGATGATTTACCAGCACCAGATTAGAAAAATAATCGAAAAGAAAAGCTTTCAATGGCGTCCAACCGCCTACAGACTTCTCTAGAGTGACAAGACATGAGTAAATATTGTTGAATGTTAAGCCTAGTACAGTACAGCCGTAATAACTTAGCTGCCCTGAACATAGTCTTACCGAACTTTCGCGCATGTATACTCAGAAAGAAAATATACAAGGTTAGTAGAAAAGAGGTACTAAGCTGAAAGGGTGTTAAAGTACCCATAATAATGGATAACTTTTGTTCTACAACTTTCTCCAAAAGTCATTAGTTTAAGAGAAATAGCTGTACCTACAAAGATTTCATAAAAAATACTCTAATTTCTATCTATCCTCAGCGATGATCAGCTGTGTTTACATTTTAGGTCATATTTGAGGTCAAGGATTAGCACGAAAAGCTCTATTTTCTGAATTCGTAACTAAAGCAGGGATAAATAATTTTTGAAAAAAAAACTAAAATAAAAATCATTTAGCATGGTTTTTTTTATCGAATTTTGAGATTTTAATACTTTCTTCAAAACAATCATCAGTGATACACTATGTGGCCCGCGGCTTAGTACCCCCTTTCCGACTAACCTTGTATTCTGTAAAAATTATCAAATAGACTGCTTAAAAAATGCCGATTGTATGCATTCATCTTAATCTCTGAACCTCTCTAGAAGATTTGAAAAAATTCACGATAAAAGTCTCGTTTTTGCGTGTTAGGTCCGTTAGTTGCAAAATTATTAATTACCTCGTTTTCAAGAACATCATTAAGCTACCTGAAATTTGTGAATCGTAAACATGTTAGGACTAAACTTTATTATCTGTGGTTTATCTGGTATTGTCTTTTAGACATTGTGCTGTAATGTGAAGGATGAAGGTTGGATGAATGTATGAGTGTTTGGCCAGACTGGCAGCGCGGTGCGGGGAGCGGCGCGGGTGCGGGAACGCGCGCGATTTACCTGTCCGCAGTGGAGCGCGGCTTCGTTCTGGGCGTTGTCGTGTCCAATGTTTGTCAAAATATCATATGGATGAAGAAGACTTATTTTTACTGGAAAATTCTTACTAAAAAACGATGTTTCGACATCCACAGTGCAGATCGTGCTTGAATAGCACTTATTAATTCTTCAACATTTAATTTTGAAGACGCCATCACAACAACGCGCGTGGTCAGCTCGAACTAGTTTGAGATCCCCCGCTCCCGCGCGGGTTGTCACTTGCCGCCCGCGCTCTCACTGCGGCCACTTGTATGAACGAGCTATGGCGTGAGCTACCCGCGCGCTCCCCGCGCCCGCGTGCCCGCGCCGCTTCCCGCGCCCGCGTGCCCACTATGGACACTCAAATGAAGTTCTTCTGTTTGAACTCGCCGCACCGCTCCCGCCCCGCACCCGCGTTTGCAGTCTGGCCAAAGGCTGAAGGTTTTCATTCAAATGTGTGAATGATAAAATATGACTATATTTCAAATTGAATACATTCCTTTGTAAAACACAATTAATGAACGCATCTATTGTTACATAACAAACAAAGTCAAGGTTTTTTCATCATAATATTATATAAGCACGTAGCACATTGAGGGCTAATTAACAACCGCGTTAAGCTGCGCTTGCCGCGGTCATTCCGTGGATGGGTGACCGTTATTTACACATCGAAACCCCTCCGTGTCTCGGAGAGCATGTTAAACAGTCGGTCCCGGGTGTCATACGAATACCTATGATAGTCGTTACGGGTAGTCAGAAGCCCGAAAGTCTGACAACCGGTCTAAACTTAAGATATCGGCATTGCCCTGTAACTGGGTTGCGGAGGTCTGATGGCAGTCGCTCCGTGTAAAATACTGGTATTCAGCCACATCTGGTTTGACTGGAACCTGACCCCAATATAAAATGGGAAAAGTCTAGGAGGAAGTAATATCTTCTTTGCATAGTATAAAACAAACTTGCTCCCGCTGTCTGTACGCTTAGATCTTTAAACTACGCAACGGATTTTAATGCAATTTTCAGCAATAGATAGAGTGATTCAAGAGAAAGGTTTATATGCCCCACATTGGTATCTACATTGCACCCGTGCGAAGCCGGGGCGGGTCGCTAGTTAAGTATAATTACGTAAACGTCTAATACTGAACGTGGGCATCACAATGACCGCTTAAATGACCGGTCAAGGGAAATTACCCTAATTACCTTGGTTGGTAGACGGTGGTGATCCAGTTGTATGATAATCACTCCGTAAAAGTCCACTAAAGCACATGAGATTCTTAATGACCGTTCAGTCTACTTCCTGGATCCGCTTGGCTTAAAAACTGGTTATGCGCTTGCAGACTTAGATCCCACGCTAATTACAAAGTTAAATGTAAGAAGTGATAACTTATGCACGATCGCTATTTACGAACCAATGTCATAGTTATCTACATAACCTATCTCAATGTATTTTGGAAAAGGCTAGAAAACTAGATGGTAACTTAGTGCTAGTTCACACAGAAACTGTTTACAGGACCCGTTTTAGCACATCGTTTTTATTTTGGTGATGGCGCCTGTAGTTGTATGAGCGAGTTCACATACATGACAGTATTCCGAATCCAGTAAAAAATACTGGATCCGTTATTTTTATCGTATCCTGCGTTAGATGTTATACAGCTGCCGCCCATCTGTTTAACTAATCCGTCGGTACAGATGTGAACAACACATCCAGTACCGACGGATCCGTTTTAACGCTGTGTGAACAGGCTCTTAGTTGGTGTTTAAGCATTTACAAGAGAAGGTGGCGTCCAGGGTTGTCTCTAGGTTATCTGGCGTCGGAGTGCAAACACAGCTCAGGCGCTCAGGCGCCCCTGTCCATGTCAGTAAATAAATTTCTCGGGCCTCAACGCGGCGACGCCGACCCGCCTTATGTCTCGGCGCTTGGGTGCCCTGCACCCTTGCACCCCGGTTAGAGACGGCCCTAAAGACTGATCTGAGCATCCGATCATAATGTAACATTTAGAGCGAGCTTGTTACGTCACGCCGCCTGCTAAACTCTGCGTAAAATGCTCGTTCCGAATTCTGTACTCGCTGACTGTCCGAGTGCTCGCTTTGTAACATGTCACATTACAGATCAGTCGCCAGCTTAAACCTAGGCGTATACAGAGGCATAGGACAGGCAACATAGATCAGTCACAGTTTTACAATTTATACAGTTGGACAACGCCTTTGATGTTGGGCGATGCCACCACTCGTGTAGGCATTGTCCAACTGTATGGATTGTAAAACTGTGACTGACATGTATTGCCTGCATGGCCTGCAGCTCCGTATACGCCTAAGCCAAGAGTCTTCGTGTAGTAAAGTCTTGTAAAGTCCGCACCGATAGTTATAGCTACATAATTTGTAGAGGTGCGGTGTTTACATAAAAGGAATAAAAGCAATTAAAATTAATAATGAGAACCCAAAACGTGCAAGTATGACGAAATCGCCACACTCTCGCGTCCACATATTCTAAGAAATTGATTATTTTCGTACAAAAATAGGGCATGGCAATATACGCAACGAGTAAAAATAAATAAATGTACCGCCCATCTGCCGTACTATTCGATGCACTTACGTCATATTTTACATGCTGTATTGAAGAAGTATGTGTTAATTGTTAGTCTTACAGCTTCTGAGTGTAGTAAAGTACAATCCGATTACTTAAAGAATGGGATTGAAAATGGCGGCGTTACTATTATTGTTGATCTGCCTCTTGCTCGCGCGCGTACTCTGTGAGCGAAAGGCAAATGGTGGATCCGCAGTTTCTAATCTCGTTTTTTAAGTAATCAGATTGCACACGTAGCCAATTGTACTTCAAAATTCCAGGTCTATTAAAGAAAGGTTCCTACTAATGGACCTCTACTGGTGATAGGGTGAAAACTACTCAAGAAGGTTGCCCGCGTACTGGTTCGACTTTACTTACTTTGCGGCAAAATAAGGTATGCCAAGGAAACTACTTAAGACTTTAGATACAGTCACATCTATCCCGCCCGGCATACCGCCCTCGCGAGGCCCGTCGCGACGTCCCACCGCCGCCGCCGTCCCTGATCCACCGTGCTCACCCGCCGCAGCCGCGGAGCCGGTCGTCCTTTCTGACTCCGCAGTCACACCGTTAATTCAGCCCTCATCAAGCTGTCACCCTACCAGTCCTCTCGCCAGCAACGCACTAAGCCGAGTCCGAGTCCCATTAGGAGTCGACCTTAGTGCTGTTGTAGCTAGCTAGTCACGATGTTAGTAGTAGTAGTTAGCTTAGGTTAAGTTTTTTACTCTCATCCCCATTGGTTGGAGACCCTTCAGGTCTCGCCAATAACTGCCCGGTTACGTAGAAACTGTCCGCAAGATCGTCTATAAGCAGTCGAATAGAAAAAAAAACACATCTAGCTATAACTGTACTATGCGGATAAAAGCCTTGCAACTATTGTATTGTGCTGAAGGAGATTGATAGATACGTTCATAATTTGGCAAAAAAGCAATATTTTGTAACGTTTTTCATATATGAAAATTCTTTGGAAATCCATCAGTTCCCATGATGCACATCTTATAAATAAAACATTTCTTTTAATAGTGATGATTTCATAAGCCTACATACGGGTCTATCAGAACAAAGTCGCAACCTTGTGTGGTGACCACATGTTGTCGAAATAGCTCGTTTTTTGTGACATTGTACATAATGTGGGAACTAAAAGACGGTAGGTACCTTAGGAAGTCATGCATCAACAAACTGAGGTCATTATCTAACCGCAATTGTTAGATATCATTTGTTTGTAAAAAATGCTTTATATCAATCATTTGGTATCGCCTTGGGCGATGGAAAAGTGTTTGCGAACCCTGGCACAGATTTGCGCTTTCTTGTGACTAATATTGGTCAATTTTTGGCAAGTATCCCTGTTTAGATCATAAATAAATATGTTATTATTGGATTACACACTACAATAAAGTTTCCTTAGTCATGGGTTGCATTTATACCCATAAAACATACCTATAGACACAAATAGTTGAACATCAATTATACATACATAAACTCACGCCTTTTTCTCATGGGGGTAGGCAGAAACTATTAGAGCGCCACATGCTACGATCCTTACATAGTCCTTTCGCTTCATCCACATTCATACATCTTGTCTTACACACATGCCGGTTGAAAGTACTACGCAACTGTCCTTTGTGAAGAACATTAATTATATTCTAATGTTATTATGTTTGTTCTATAGAGGGGCTCATGGCTAATTTCCAACAGCGCGGATCATACGATTTGCGAGGTAAAGCTGCAGTCGCCGCGGTCACATGGGTGACTGTTCGTTAGACATCGAGACCCCTCCGTGCCTCGCAGAGCACGTTAAACAGTCGGTCCCGGGTGTCATACGAATACCTATGACAGTCGTTACGGGAAGTCAGAAGCCCGAAAGTCTGACAACCGGTCTAACAAAGTACCGGCATTACCCAGTAACTGGGTTGCGGAGGTCTGATGGCAGTCGCTCCGTGTTAAATACTGGTATTCAGCCGCATCTGGTTAGACTGGAAGCTGACCCTAACATAGTTGGGAAAAGTACTAGGCAGATACATTATGTTTGTTGTATTGTAGAAATCTAACACGTAATTAAAATAACTATAACATTGGATAATATAACATCACACCTTGTATTCCCCGACGGGTTCGGCAGGGGTATTTTTAGTGCACCCTCGTTTCGCCAGTTATGTTTAACTCCCATGTAATAGGGGGCGAGCCTATTGCCATTAACCGGAAACAAATCCAGACTCCGGGCTGCTACTGAGAGATTCCTAATGGAAAAACCCAATAACACATTGCTCGACCTGGGAATCGAACTCAGGACCCCATGCTCAGCAGTCGCGCTTGCGACCACTAGAACAACAAGGTAGTTAACATTGGATAATCAAACAAAATAGTGATTTCGACGTTATTTTTCGTGACTAGAATTATTGGAGTATTTCGCGATCTATCTATACTAATATTATAAAGAGGAAAGATTTGTATTTTTGTGTGTAACGAATAAACTTAAAAACTACTAAACCGATTTCAAAAATTAGAGAGCTACTTTATCACTGAGTAACATAGGCTATATTTATTATTGAAATAAAACTTCTTACGCGGGCGGAGCCGTGAGGACACAGCTAGTGTGTTTATAATTTAACATTGTTATTGAAAACTGAAGTCGCCGGATGTAATCTACAGAGCTTCAATATATAAGTTTGTCTACATGGGAACTAAGACAAAACTATCAATGGAAACAAAGATTGTTATATACAAAATTATCTCACACTATCCGTCATATTAGGAAGTGCCCAATCTGACGTGAGAAATGTTATGTTGTATCAATAATCAATATTGTTTACAATATTGTTTGTATCCGACATCTACGGTGGCCTGTTCCCACCAGAGTGTGCGATCAAACTTGACATAACAAAATAAATATTCAACAGTTTGTGACTATAAACAAACTGCGCGCACTTGTTCCTGCGCAGAGTAGCGTTAGTAAAGAAATCGTAATATAAAAGGATTTACGACTTCGGGAAAGTTCGGGGTAGGTCGAGGAGTTTCGGTTTCGGTCTCATTTAGGTTTTTGTGTGTTAAAGGTTGAATAATAGTGGTAGCATTAGAAGTAATGATAAGAAACGAATTTTCATAAAAGCAATTAAATTAAATTATTGATGTTCATGAAAATAATTATGTCGTAACATTTTTTTAATGAAAATCTGTTGAGTTTCTAAGTGTATCTTGTAATAAAAATGTATTCGTGTGTATGTTTTAATTGGCGGATAATGAAGGCTATGAGAATTAAAATTAATTATAAATCAACAGATCTCGGCAGTTTCACACTAGGATTTCCTGTTTGTGAACAAAATCTTCACAATTAGGTACATTTACTATCGTTGCTAATGAAATAACTATTATTATTAACCTTTTATATACACACATTTTAAATTTTCCTTATATTCCATATTATTTCAACGGCTTTGTTATTTCCTTTACTTATTTTATTTTTAGCGATTCTAAAATTTTGTCCTCGGTAGACAATTATTGGTGTTACTTGCTAACCACATTTTGTTTTATCAATTTAATTTAATGAGTGTTTACTCGTGGTTTCAATCGAATTTTCAAGGAAACATTTGTTTTTCCTATCCCAATTTATGTAAATTCCACGTTCCAAATAAGTAGGATAATGAACGTAACCAGAAACAGGTAGTAGTGCGCTGAATGTACCTACATAGTAACAATTTTTTTTTTCGGTATATTTTTAATACTATTGAAATTTTGCTGAACGCAATGTTCCGGATGGATTAAGAATCTTATTTGATTAGATACTAATTGAATCAATAATGTAGAAAATTGTCTTATGTTTGCAAAAAATGCATTTTCTCAACAGGACCACTGCACTTTCAATGAGTTTCGTAAAAGTTAAAAAAGTCGATTTAGAAAAACAAACATTAAAAACCACATGTAACTAAATAATAAAAACGATGGCATGATAATAATTATATGTGATAAAAAACATGCATTTATTTGTTACTACTATTTTCTGTAAAATATGTTTCAATATTAAATACCTATGTAAAATGTTAATTTATTTTTGCTGTCGCTACGAGCGCGTTGTCTACGCCGCTAGCAGGGACACGTTATGTAGAACGTAAGTGATCTGTCAGTACAAGATTATTAATTATTTTTACAAGCATCCAATTGTCCTGTTCAAGCTTGTCCAGTTAAATTAATTGGTAACGGAATGTGGAATGTTCTCACAAAATGTAGCAAACATTTACTGTGTCAATTTGGTTGTGAAATGTTTTCTATGTTGCCCAAAACTAATTAATAAAAACATCTTTGACTTTCCAAGTATAATATGCCTGAAAAAACATTTTTCGAGCACCATGTATTGTTGTGAAAAATTACAATAGGCTCGCACTACATGGGACTTCAGACAAGAATCGAAACATGGGTGCACACTGCACAGAGTCACAAAACAGATAGGTACAGAAGTCAATCTACATACAAGTGCGCTCGAGCAACGCACACATAGACACTGCTCACGGACACGATACGGAGTGTTTGGGACTAGAGTGCGAGTGAGTGCGAGCGCGAGTGCCATACGCTTGAGAGAGATAGATATATAGATAGAGCGACCGCCGAGCGTAGGTATGAAAAGTGAAGTACGTACATGTGATTGACTTATGTACCTATCTGTTTTGTGACAGAGTCCTGTAGAGCAGGGGTTCCTAAATTTTAAAGATAACGGAACACCAACCAAATACCTTTTATTTTATGGAACCCCACTATTGAATTGATAGTGATATTAGATAGTGGTATTATTAAATAGCTAATAATAAATAATTTTAGCGGAACCCTGAAGACTTCTACGGAACCCCTAGATTCAGCGGAACCCATTTTGGGAATCCCTGCTGTAGAGAACACATCTGCTTACTCTTCGGGGATTACAGGCGTGAGTATATATAAGTATGACCATTTCAAGTTTAAAAAATAATACCAACCTGTAGTTATACCCTGGAAGGGCTCAAGGCTAATCATCTTACGATTTACGAGATTAAGCTGCGCTTGCCACGGTCAGTCCGTGGATGGGTGACCGTTCGTTACACATCGAGACCTCTTCGTGCCTCGGAGAGCATGTTAAACCGTCGGTCCCCGGGTGTCATAATAATACTTATGACAGTCGTTACTGGTACGCAGAAGCCCGAAAGTCTGAGAACCGGTCTAACCTTAGGATATCGGTTTTGTCCAGTTACTGGGTTGCGGAGGTATGATGGCAGTCGCTCCGTGTAAAATACTGATATTCAGCCTTATACTGGAAGCTGACCCTTTAATGTTTGTTATTGTATAAGAGCTGTGTTACAATTTTGCTGTACAATATATATTCTATTCTATTCTATTCTGACCCCAACATAGTTGGGAAAAGGCTAGGCAGAACAACATAACATCACGCCTGCATTCCCCGAAGGATTGAGCAGAGGTGTGCAGTAACACCGTCATTTCGCCGTTATGTTTAAGTGCCATGTAATAGGGGGCGAGCCTATTGCTATCAAACGGGCACAAATCCAAACTCCGAGCTGCTGAGGAATTCCACACGGAAAAACCGAATAACATTTTGCCCGACCTGGGGATCGAACCAAGGACCTCACGATCAACAGTCACGCTTGCCACCACTAGACCGACGAGGCATTTTAAATATAATATAATTCTAAATGAGCTAGTGAGCTACCGACTTCTTCCTCCTAGCCTTTTCCCAATTATATTGGAGTTAGCGTCCAATCTAACCAGATGGCTAGATACCAGTATTATACACGGAGAAACTGCTACATTCGGACTTCTGACTTCACATAACGACTGTCATAGATATTCGTATGAAGCCCAAGACCGACAGTTTAATGTGCTCTCCGAGGCATGGAGAGGTCTGGATGTTTAACAAACGGTCACCCATCCACGGACTGACCGCGGCAATGATCGGCACGGTTGTTAATTAGCCACGAGGTCATCTTAATGAGCTACCGTATTAAAAAAAACGGTAAAAGACTCTTTTCTCTTGAAAAAACAGTTCACATACATATTTCATACAAAATATTCTCCGTACCTAAGGGAACGTACCCATACTACGTGACCCGTTCAGGGGGGGAGGGGGGTCTTCAAAATACCACGCTTGGTCACAGGGGTGACGGGGGGGCTTAGTCAGTATCCTCTAGGAAAATCTCGAGTTTTTTCGACCTATATTCAAATATGGAGCGCAGAGTTGGCAACTCTCGCACATATGAGTCAAATATTTCTTTTTTAACTTTCTGTTTGCAAAAAAGGATTTAAAACCATAGTTATATATTACTACGTGAAAACTAGAGGGGGAGGGGGAGCATTGGCATATACTACGGGTGGTCACCGGGGGGGGGGGGGGAGGTAAAAAATGGTCACGTAGTATGCGTACGTTCCCTAAAGACCTCATAAACAAATTTGACCCATTTATCGGTATGTAAACTAAACTCCAACATCTGGGGTAGGGTTACAAACCAAACCAAACAAACGTTTTGTGATTAGACGACGAAAGCGGTTTTAGGTTAATTAATAATCTCTTTTGTCTTATGTAGGGCACGAGATCTGATAGATGAACGTGGAAGATACAGTGTGTAGTTACAATTAACTGCTGTTAGTAACTGTTGTTACTGTACTGTTGTTGTTTTGTTTTATCATCATCTTGATATTTTGGCAACCAAAATATCAAGATGATATTTATACAATTTCTTTCGCGTATTTTTACTTTTGAATTATTTCAAAACCACTGAGAATATAGTTGTGAGCTTGTATAAATTTGAGGTGATCAAATTATTATTAACCGTGAGTGCATCACAAAGGAATCGCTTTTAATTTATTATAAATCGCCGTTTATTTCTATTGGAAACGATGTCGATTACGGATTACGAGCGGGACAGGAGCGATACAAAATATTGACATTAAGCATACTCCACCAAGAAGAACATAGTCTGCTTAGTTGTCGGCAATAAGATTGACAAACATGCTGCACCCGCAAGCCCGAGATGGAATAAGATCGTAGGTGGTGCTTGCCACCAGCAAAAGCATTCCCAAGGAGGGTTGACGTCAGGCAGGCGGCCGGTCATAAAATATAGCCGAAACATTTGTGCAGTATGATAATGTGAGACATACTGCGCCGACCCCAAATAAGTTGGGATAAGGGCAGGAGGGTGATGATGAGTGGGTTGAGGAACTTCAAGTATACTCCACCAAGAAGAACATAGTCTACTTAGTTGTCGGCAATAAGATTGACAAGCATACCTATCATTTTGGGACTCAGTGCATAATATCAGCAAGCACATTGGGTCACCCGCGCGAACACTCAACGAGTATTCCCAAGGAGGGTTGATGTCAGGCAGGCGGCCGGTCATAAAACATTAAGCCTTTACAGTTTACAGCAAGTCCTTCACAGTTCAAGCTGCTCGCTTGTGCAATGCATTACCACTCAATGTAAGACGTGCGCAGTCACTGCCAATTTTTAAAAAGTTAGTGAAGGAACATTACTTGTCACTTTAATTTGCTATTTCTTGATTATCGCTCACATTTCATCTACTTTCTTATTTATAATATATTTATTTATTAGTTTGTTTAAGTTATATGTATTACGTTTTTCTTTCTATTTTATGTATTTGTGTAATAATTGATGTGTATTTTATGATTATTATTTCTAAGTAATATTATCTACGATACGTACTTGTACACCTAGACTGCCCGATATCTATTTCCGTTCTTCCAGTCCATCCTAAGGTTGTCTGGAAGAGATCGCCTTGTGCGATAAGACCGCCCATTGTACATATTGTGTAAATCTGTGTTCCTTTTATCGTTTACCGGTGTACTTATTATGTACAATAAAGTGTATATAAATAAATAAATAAATAAATAAGCCAAAACCTCTAACAACATGGATTTATGAAATGCATGTTGTACCGACCCCACCTAGTGTGGGATAAGGGCAGGAAGAAGAAGAGGAAGTAACTGTTGTTTTGTCGGCAAAAATACTGAACTGAACTGCGATAGACTCAGAATTATTACAATACGTTATGTGTGTATTTACGTTAGGTAATAAAATTATTTTATAGGTTTTAGTAATAGTATTCATTTATGTTGTAATATGGTATGTGCATGTATGCATATTTCGCGTATCAATGGTGCATATAGGTATTTAAAAAAATAAAAAACTGCGATTTATTTTGTAGAAGTTGTTTTGAACCAAGAAGCGGAAACAATAGGGTAGATATTTGTTTTTTTTATTATAAATCATTAAACTATTTGTAAAATCATAAGCAACATTGTAAAATGCAATGAAATATTTAATAAAATGCCCAAGTAAATAAACGATTTAAAATGGTCGACTGAACAAACACAACACTACTACCACAGTGACATCATCCCTGAAAAACTTCATAGTAACTTGATATAACTCCATACAATATACTTTTCGCGCGACAAGGACATAAAATGCCTCCTCCACAAACTTTGAAAGCGTTTCGCTCCTCTATTTTTCATCGTTTTTTTTTATTTATTTTTCTTTAAATAATACTAAATGTTTCTACATTTTTAACATTAGTCAAATATTGTATGTGAGCTACTATTAAAAATGTACAACAATTTTGCATCCATCAAAAAAAAAGAATGTCCAAAAACATCCGCCTATATCACTTCTAACAAAACGTCTTATAAACAAAACACCTGTTTTGAACGTTTCTCCTTATCTTACAGTTACTACGATATTTACTACAACACTATCTTGAGATAAGATAAATTATATAAAGTATTGTGAAAGTACATACACGTTTCACTTTTATTCTAAAGATAAGACACTGATACACAATATCAAAGATTTCGGCTGTTGGATAAGATAATATCCAGTAATATATTTGATATTTTTAATTTACTGCGATATTTATATCTGAAGCTCTTACCTCTCGTATCTCTAAGATGGCTGTTCACTGATAAATCTAGATTTTAAAATGCTCGAGTGACTAACATTTTTTAATAATATCTACCTACGTGGAAAATTTTAAATGATAGATTATTTTGTTTTTTTTCAAGGCGGAAGGAAATTTTACTTATGAGGTAAACAGAGATATCAAATAATAATCGTTATTAAAATGAATGCATTGTGGGTTTTATTTATTAACATATTGTATGCAATCAATACGCATATTATTTTTATTAATTCATTAAACAAAGCTCCATAATAAAATGTTCGTATGAAGAATAGGGGGCTAGTTTGAGGTGGCGCAGTAAAAGAATACATGGACGGACTTGGGGGAGGCCTTTGCCGAGCACTGGGACAGTATGGGCTGACATCTATACTAATACTAATAATCTTTACTAATATTATAAAGAGGAATGATTTGTATTTTTGTATGTAACGAATAAACTTAAAAACTACTGAACCGATTTCAAAAAATATTTTGTCGTTAGAAAGCTACATTATCATTGAGTAACATGGGCTACGGGCGGAGCCGTGAGGACACAGCTAGTAATATTATAAAGAGGAAAGATTTGTATTGTTGTATGTAACGAATAAACTTACAATCTACTGGACCGATTTCAAAAATTATTTTGCTGTTAGAAAGCTACATTATCACTGAGTAACATAGGCTATATTTATTACTGGGATGAAACTTCTTACGCGGGCGGAGCCGTGAGGACACAGCTAGTAGAAAATAAAATAAGGAATAGCTTGCCTTCCATGCAGGAGGGTCTGAGTTCAACGATCAACGATGTACAACGATTTACATGCAGATCAGAATTTGCGGTTACGAAAAATGTCGTAAGGAAACGAGCAAACCTGAGACCATTCACCGAAATTCGACTTTTCGTCATTTCGTAAGCTCCTGTAATGGTTTATGTGTTTTCTTTTATTTTGACCACTGAATATCTTGTCGCTTCAATCTTATAATTTAATTCTAATATCCACATTAGATAATTCGCAGACAAAATAATAGTATTAAGATTCCTTATCTTTCTAATCTTTTTACGCCTCGATTGAAGCCACCACGACTTCAATGGATAGGTACCTATAGTTTATTCATGATCAGTCATGAAACAGGCATGCACGAGAAGGTTAATGAATGTAAATTAAGCGAAAAGGGTGTGTCAGGATCGTAGCAGGTCGAAATCTAGTCTCTGCCTACCCCTATGAGAAACAGGCGTGATTGTATGTATGTATGCAGTCATGAAACTTAGATTTTAAGCTCCCAATCTACTAGCAAGTTTTCTTGCGCAAGTTATTGTAGCAAGTGATTGTTTAGTTTGTATAACTTGGAGAAGTCGACTTAAGGATGATTTCCATCAAACGGCTCGCATCGCATCGGATCGGAACGGATTTTACAATCTTTAAACAATATTAAATCGTGTACACAGTGTTTAAAGTCTATATTACCAAAGTCGTATCCGATCGGATCCTTTCGGCTGTCAACACGGTAGGAATGAAACTATTTGACTAGACGCAGAAACGCATACATTCGCAAGCGACCGTACAGAACCGATCGTATGCGTCGACATCCTGCCGGACGCGTTCGGTTGTCGCCGCGTCCGTACGTACCCTTTCCGATCCGGTGCGATGCGAGCCGTTTGGTGGAAATCATCCCTTAGGTACTGCGGGTGTGTCCACAGCTTTAAAGTCGGTTGTAGAAGCCAACTTGCGCAATACTTAAAACTTCCTACAGAGAGCGATGTGTTCATGACATAACATCACGCCTTGTATTCCCCGAAGGGTTCGGCAGAGGTGTTTTTAGTACACCCTCGTTTCGCCAGTTATGTTTAAGTCCCATGTAATAGGGGACGACCGATGTGTTCGTCATTCCATTACCCAGTGCGGAAAGATTATGCATCAATAAACGCAGTACTATAAAAGCAGCCAACTGCCTCGTTGGTCTAGTGGTGGCAAGCGCGACTGCTGATGGTCCTGGGTTCGATTCTCAGGTCAGGCAAAAGTATTATTGGGCTTTTGCGTGTGGAATTCCTCAGTAGCAGCCCGAAGTTTGTATTTGTGCCCTGTTGATGCCAATAGACTCGCCCCTTATTGCTTAGGACTTCTACGTAACGGCGAAATGAGGGTGTTACTATACACCTCTGCCCATGCCTCCGGGGAATACAGGCGTGCTATGTTATAAAAGCAGAACGCACTGCTCCCAGTCTATACCAGTTATAAACAAACTTAAGTACATCTAGCATATGTCTGGTTTAATAACAAGATCGACCATGAGTCGTCCTCAAAACGCCTCCTCAGGCGCCCAAATGTGACGCCAACAAAAAATCGCTCCACAAAAAACACATAAACAATAAAAAAGTGCTACAAATGTATGAAATATTCAAAGATGGCTGGATTGGTTACAATGGGTGGCGTGTGAGTTGTGAATGATAGATAACACGACCATGTAGAAAGAACACAGCCTTTCCCCTTTTCCAATCAAATCCCATAGAATGTCGGTACATCGCAAATTGGTCATGTAATATTGTGTAGAAAAAATGGTCGGTGAGATCAGCGGGCCGACCTTGAATGCGGCGCGGGCAACGCGCGAATTGAATTGGCCGCTGTTAAATTAGTTTCTAGTAGAAACGCACTATACTATGTGTGCTTTATCATTGCTGTACAATACTAGCAATTTTCCCTATATTTTTTTACAATACAGCGGGACAGGAGCGATACAGAACATTGGTATCAAGTTTTTACAGAGACACTTATGGTGCTATATTAGTTTACGATGTGCCAGAACCAAAGTCCCGAGCGAAACTGAATGAGTGAGTCGAGGAACTTCATCCAACTGTCGGTTTTATACATATATCAACATAATACAGTTTATCAACAACAAAAACAAATGAATTCACTGCGCAATTGATGACTTTCATGTGAAGTATAGGTATATTAATTTATTAATCAGGCAAAATAATAATTTAATAAATAAAATAAAAAGGAAATCCAAAACCACATTTCTTTTATAAATTTTCCAATAATATTGCGTTTCTAATTGTTATTACTAAATAAGTGTAAAATTATTAATTAAAAGTAACCAGTGATTTATCAGTCTATGTTGCGTTTTAGGTAAATATATTTGTATGCGAACAACAAGGAAAGTCCTATACTCTATATAATTAATGCAATTTTTCTAATAAAACAAGAAGAGACGACTCACCATAATCATCAAGTCACACCGATAATTCAGCCCTCATCAAGCTGTCTCTCGCACAACGCCCTAAGTCATGGTTCGAGTCCCCCCTTGGAGACGCCCTTAGAGGCGTTGCTGCTAAGTAGTCATGATGTTAGTACGTGTTAATTAGTAATTAGCATAGGGAATTGGTTGGAGACCCTTCTGGTCTCACCAATAACTGCCCGGTTTCGTAGAAAGGGTCCGCAAGACCATCAGCTACAAGCAGTCGATTAGGAAAAAAAAAATACACCATAGTCATAACGAAAAATTATATTAAATCGAGATTAAATCCGATTTCGAATCGATTCCATACTGTTGAAAAAGTAGTAATACTCGAGTAAGTGGCCAATTCTCGTCGAACCTCGCGCATCAGTGAGAATGAATTTCGCGATAGCGTCTCGTCTCGTTTCCTGCTTTGCAAACATATAAACACATTCATATACGCAAAAACACTAATTAACTGACTATCGTGTTATGCGCTGGTACCTAATGCTTGTAGGTAGGTAGGTACCGGTTCATTATGGGCCACTTTTATTTTCGATTCAGACTGTGTAAGTATACAGGATGTAAACAAAGTCATGTACAGTGGCATTCGTGTATTACGACTTCGCTTATAAAGATCAGCCGCTTATAGCTACTTAAGAACACCCTTTAGTTAGGTTTTCTTATCTGGTATTTACTGACGCTTATAACGACGTCCGTTTAGTACGACCAAATATCGCCGTCTCTTTGTTGTCGTTACAAGCGAACTCCACTGTAATTCCTTCAAACCTCGTGATGTACTGCTGACATTAATTCTGGGTCAGTTATACCCAGAGGTCTCTTGACGCCTTGCGCGTCCAATACAATAATGGCTTTAGGATGCTGTTAGGGTTACCCCGTTTTTGTAGTGCCTCCAGTACGTTTGTGGAAACGAGAGTAGATGGCTTCCATGCCATCATACGCAAGCGGGTTGCCTCTTTGCTAAGAAGAGTGCCGGACAGTAATAATGGCATCGTAAAGATCATTGCAGACAAGTATGACTCCGCTATCATGAGGAGTTTTGTTAAAAGTATAGTTAGGTAGTGGAATGTTAAAATGTGATGACTGTGTTATTGTAAGTTACTACCATAGGATAAGAAAATTGTTACTAACACTATGGACACTTTTGGATCGGTAAAATCCCTCACGTTCAGAACACATGTTTACTTGTTGTATTTTTTTTTATTGATACCAAAAGTATCCCGTCCAGGGTTAGTCTATGTCAGCAGTAAATCACGAGGTCTGAAGGAATTACATGATTTCGCTTACACCCTTTATTATAAAATAAGTCGTCTTGAACGTACATAGTAACTAATAAGTAATCTGTGGTATAACATAGGTAGGTTATGGTGTTAGAAGAAGCAGTTTCAATTATTGTCAAAGTACACACAATATCACACCTGTATTCCGCGAAGGGTTGGGCAGAGGTATATAACACCCTTATTTCGCCGCTATGTTTAAGTCCCATGTATTAAGGCGAGCCTATTGCCATCAACCGGACACAAATCCAAACGCCGCGCTGCTACTGAGTAATTCCTTACGGAAAAACCCAATAACACTTTTCCCCGACCTGGGAATCGAGTATTGGTGTCAAAGTATCCTTGAAATTAGGTTTTGACTAAGCACTATGAACACAAAATCAAATGCTGAACTTTTAGTTAGTAGATAAGTAAGATAGAATAAATAAAAACTTTTTTACAAAAAATTTAAACCGACTTCAAAAAAGAATGAAATAATTACCATATAAAATTAACAGTTTCAGAAGTCGGTGCTGATCCACGCTGAACCAAATTGAAGGCACCGACTTCTGAAACTGTTAATTTTATATGGTAATTATTTTATTATTTATTGAAGTCGGTTTAAATTTTTTGTAAAAAAGGTTTTATTTTTTTCATTTTAGTGGCCTTAATTAAAACTTGGTTGGACCTACTAAAGACGCTGCTCGTAACATGTACTGTTCGTCATTGAGGAGTTCCATTGTCTATCTCTGAAGTTCTTCATCAGATCTTCACCAAATTTAAATGGGACCAACTTCGAAGTATACCCTATCTATTAAAAAAAGAATCATTAAAATCGGTTCACAATTGGCGAAAATATCGATGAACATACACAAAAAAAAAACACATACAGACGAACATAGTAACCTCCTCCTTTTTGGAAGTCGGTTAAAAATAATAGTACTGTGCGAAGAATTAATGGTGTTCAAAAATCGAACAAAATATTAGTTAAATAAAAATTTGTGATTCACCGACCCCACAGTCAAACCACTACTACGGTTTTGTGGGGCTTAGTTCATAAATTGTAGTTACCTCATGTGAATATAAATAAATAAATAATAATAAATAACAGGAAGATAGTAGAAATTATATTTTATTTTATATATTTATATTGCAATGTCTATATGTGCATGTACGCCCATGCACGTATGCTTTAATGCACGTTAGGATGATGCAAGTAGGTAGTTAAAACAAAAAAGAGAAAGCGATACAATTCATAAACTTGATTTGTATTAATAATTGAATTAAAAGCAATATTAAATTTGGAACCTAATTGTGGTCATGAACCACAAACAAATGTTCCATAAATAGTTTGATCAAAACCACGTAGCCTACTAAAAAATGACATTAGAGGACGTCGAGGTCGTTGGTTAAAATTAATGAAATTGCAATAAGTCATGAACATCACTAGGTACTTATAGTGCAAAATAATCATAGCCTTACTTTTATAATATAAGGGGTTTTAATAAAGCTTTTTTCTAGTAAACGCTACGTTTAAAAGCTGTAAGACTATTTGGTTATTTTAATGATACTGCAAAGAGCTTGACCAGATGAGGCGTTTTACGCGCGAGTCGAGTCGCGCGTAGCCAATTGTGAGAAACTAGAGGTTCATAACATTCCGTCTGCATACAGTCGTGCGTTTAGCTGCTCGCGCGTGAATCGTGTGCTGTCAGATCCTCGACTCGCGCTAGCCAAGTCAAGATACGAGGAACGCCATTGCTGCGTCCAGCACACGCGTGATAGTTGCAGCGGAGGACCTAGTGTTTTGACAAAAATCGAACAGGATGGGCTCAAACACTCGCGTGTATAACGTATCATGTGGACGCGCTTAAATAGCCTTATCTGTACTCAGTCTAAGATTGTTCCAGAATGACATTATTTTACAATTTTGCACTGTAAATATAAATGGAAAATATGTCACCGTCTTATACAAAAATTGCATACATTATATTAGGTCAAGGTTTTACTACATCTATATGCAATGTCTTATCACAATAGTTTCATAAATCAGAAGTTACGTTTTGAATCGCCCGTTCAACTTACTTTTTTAAACTCTCCAAATATCCTTCTGTAGTGAAATGCTTAATAGAGGCATCCCCGAAAATGTAGGTAATGCCACTACTGGGTATGCAGGTCGGTGGCAGCAAAGCCGACCCTCTCGCGTTGCCTGGCACATTGCAGCTATAATATTTTCTAGAAGAAATACGTCGTTGCGCTCGTAGACGAATCCACCGTTAAAACATCTTTGAGGCCGCCTCGAGTAGTCACTGCGCGAAAAGGTGCGCAACAAGAGCAATTAGGGCCAAGCCACATCTGACGGAAGATACGTCGCCGATCTTCCAAATAATATACCAATAAGCACGTCACCTAAACTCAGGTTTCTATGAAAATTAATCACGTTTAAAAAATAATAACATTGACAAAAAAAACGATATCTCAAAAAATTACAAAGTTATAGACATTCAAATAGAGCTATTTTTATAATTCCTACTGCCTACTCTTTATAAGCACGTGACGTCATCCGAAATAAGTATTAAGTGGAGGTATTGTGTCGCGTGACGTATGCGCTAGACAGCGATTTCAAAATATATTTGGCCATAACTTGAGTAATAACAAGAATTTTTCGAAAATTCAAAAACTGTCGGTCTCTCTATAAACCACTTAACCAGTAACAATGAAAAGTAAACTGTTTTTTTTAGTATATGAGACGAGTTCTTTCGGGCCAAAATCAATTGCGAATTCGGCGCTCTGACGACCGCGTAAGATTTAAATAGTGAGCTCATTCATTCTCACAAAAACAATAAAACATTGACTTTTATAGATCAAAAAAACATTTACCATTTATTATAACCATGACATCGGTCACGTTCAAACAGGCAACGTGAGTATGGATTATATTACTATATAACAGATAATAGCTTCCTCTCAACACTTTTAAATCGTGGAACTTTCCTACATTGTGCATTTTATTCGCATTTTGATATTACATATCCTGTAAGTTGAGATAAGTTTACATGATTATGTTAAACTACCCACGCTGTCGAATTTGTAAACTTTGTAGTTTTGTTTGGTATATTTAACTCACTGTCTCTTTGGTATTGGGGTTGTGGATTAAAGATGAATTGATTGATGTTCTGAATTGAATACCCAGGTTAGAAAAAGTGTGATTAGGATTTTAGAATCGAAAATTCCCAATCAAAGCCTGGGAAAATGACCCCAATACCTAGTTGGCGTCAGGCCAGCGTCCCCCACTAACCATTCCAGGATTTTTGTTACTTACTTTTTCCCCCTAAAATTGTGCATACAAATTGTGACCAAAACAAAATAATTTGTGACTGAAAGATTTTCGAGTTATGGGCAGCTATTAGTGGGGACGCTGGCTTGACGTCAAGCCAGCGTCCCCACCTACAACATTCTTCACAAAGGGCTTAAGCTCTAAATGGTTATTGTCTAATTTTATTTTTCTTTTACCTTTTGTTTATAAGTGAATAAATGTTACATTACTGTAATTGGATGATACGTACTAATTAATAACATACCTAAAAATAAATAAATGGGACTTAAAACAGTCCAGTAATCAAACTTGCCAGACTGGCATCGATAGCGCGTATATAACGTATAGATACACGACGGGTGTCTTTGAAGCGACAGCCTTGACGTCGTGTAGGCACGTGTGTATAGGTTCAGGCAATTTGAAGACCTGACTGAATATCGTCGTCTTGCGTAGACGGTTACGCAATAGCTTCTCGCATAGCATATTGTGCTGCATGTGGGTGGATTTAGAGTAGATCCACCCCAGGTACTACTTTACTGCGAAGAAACGCTCTCCCCTGGGGGAGATAACGTTCAATTTCGTCAGTATTACAAAAAAATCAGACACTGCCATCTTCCTCAGGATATTCGCTTTATCCACAGAAATCTAGATAATAGTTATTTAGATATCTGTGGCATTATCCCTAGACTATATCTTGGATGTATTTACAGTAAACTGCCTCGTTGGTCTAGTGGTGGCAAGCGCGACTGCTGAACTTGAGGTCCCGGGTTCGATCCCCAGGTCGGGCAAAGTGAGAATTCTTCAGTAGCAGCCCAGAGTTTGGATTTGTGCCCGTTGATGGCAATAGGCTCACCCCCTATTATATGGGACTTAAACTTATAGGTGAAATGAGGGTGTTACTATACACCTGTGCCCAACCCTTCAGGGAATACAGGCGTGATGTTATGTTATATTATTTACAGTACTAAATTCTTATATCGTAGGTGTATTTACAGTAGGTACCTACACAAAAACTCAAACTCGATAGACGAGATAAACACAGCGCAGAAAGTCAATTACTCAGACACTGAGCCAATAACATTGTCATATTAAATCTATTATGTCTACATACAATCAATTCAAAACAAAATCTTATCCAATCAGATAAACTTATTTTATCACAGTCGCCGTTACAATTTTAGCTCTAAGGCTGTCTGCACATGGACCGCGAAGTTGCTCGGGACACAGTTGACCGCCATTTGTTTTAGCTGCAAACCTAAAGGTGGCCATACACGCTCAGGTATAACTGACAGGTGTTCCCATTAAGAACACCTTCACTTGCAAGCAGCGTTTGGAACCGTACGATAATTATCGTATATTTTTTATTGGCAGCACTGTTTGCAACATATTATGGTCACGTTTCATGTGATTTTTAATGTATTATAATGGCTATAATACATTAAAAATCACATGAAACGTGGATCAAAATTATCGTATCCATCAGGATAATGGTATCCTGATGGATACGATAATTTTGATCCATATACGATAATTTTACGATAGCTTTCTGGCTTCAGGTTGTGAACACTGCTTGCAAGGTGAAAGTGTATCTCCACAATGTTTACTTACACCTACAATAATTCCTTTACAAGCTCCCTAAACAGGCATACCTGTCAGGTATACCTTAGCGTGTATGACTAGCTTTACACTGAACGGTAACTGCAGCTACAAACAAAAGCGATCAACTGTGTCTCGAGCAACTTAGTGGCTCATGTGAAGTCAGCCTAAGCTATAAACTAATAGATTTTATAACTTGCCTGTTTAAGAATGTTATAAGCCGATAAATATACGATTGATATTCAAAATACACGACTGCTATACAATAGTATGTTGGTAATATAAATGAGGCATGTGGACTTGAAGGAAAAATTACGGTAATATTTTATCTACCTATTAAGAGGGGCGCGTGTACCAACTGCGCGGTTAATAGGATTTGCGAGGTTAAACTGCGCTTGCCGCGGTCGCTCCGTGGATGGGTGACCGTTCGTTACACATCGTGACCACTCTGTGCCTAGTCGGTCCCGGGTGTCATACGAATACCTATGACAGTAGTTACGGGAAGTCAGAAGCCCGAAAGTCTGACAACTGGGCTAACCTTAGGATATCGGCATTGCACAGTAACTGGGTTGCGGAGCTCTGATGGCAGTCGCTCAGTGTAAAATACTGGTATTCAGCCGCATCTGGTTAGACTGGAAGCTGACCCAAACGTACTTGGGAAAAGGCTACGCAGAACATTTATCTACCTTTTTAAAATAAGGCTATGACTTGGTAAACAGCTTAAGTGTTTTACCCGTGTGAGGACAGGCTGGAATATAAAACTTCCTCACCACACGCTGGGAATAGACGCTTGTTGTAAGATTTAACAAAACCCAGCACGCTTGGTGGTAGGATCTATACGGACCGCCCCGCTAGCTACCACATGAACCGATAAGTCTGGCGCCAAGCAGTTTACTGTGTTCCGTCGTGTGTATGTGGGAGCTAGAAGGGTATAGAGGAATCCCTCTATATCTCTGTTTCTTGGATTCGTGTGCTCCATCTTAGATCCTGTCTATGGTTACCATCAGATGTGACAGTATCTTAACCTCTATTTTATTTACCACTACTGTACTATATAGGTATTGTACAGAAGACGTATATGTTTTGTTAGTTTGTTTTGTTAGATTTTTGTCGCAGCAGACCCGGCTAAAGAAAGCTTGTGGACTATTACGAATCCGGAAAAAAGCGACAACTTATACTTATATTTACTTCGATTCAAAGCAGGCAGACTCGTGAAGGTATAGATAAAGATGGAAACCACATTAGAACACATACTGAAAATCGAAACATTTGGCCTTAGATATTTACTTTGGTGGTCTATCCCTTTCCATATTTAGGAAGAAACAGATTTCCAAACTAAATATTCTATATCGACGACGAGTTAACATCTCCTGAGGATGCCCCGTGGAGGGGCGAAACTCGTATCGTATCGGTTGGTTTTGCTTGTGTGTTGCATGTTATTAATCGCACCTTCTGCATTTGCATATATCTGCTGCATACTGCATTCGGGCTTGATCAACTGTTCTTCGCGGAATAGGGTATGTGACTATAATTTTTTAATAGAATACTCTAAACTATTACAAAAATGCTAGCCAACAGTGAAAAAACGAATGAAATATTTAATAAAATGCCCAAATTATAAACGATTGAAAATTGCTCACTAGACAGAGACAACATGACGCCACAATGACGTCATACCTTGCAAACTTCATAATTATTTGACACCACTCCGTACAATATCCGTTTCGCGCGAGAAGGACAGAAAATGCCCCCTCCACAGCCTTCGCAAGCGTGTAGCTCCTCTATTTTTTCATCGATTTTATTTATTTTTTCACATATCAATTTGTATCTATACTTTCTTTAAAATAATACTAAATGTTTGTACATTTTTAATAGTAGTCAACTACCCTATTAACACTAAATATTTTATTGTGTATTTATAGGTCATAGATTTCCGCAAAGTAACGCCTGATTCCATAATTTAAATATTCTATCTTTTTCTAAATAGGTTATTTAGAAAGAGATAGATCACCAAAGCAAATATTCAAAGGCCGATGTTACGACTATCAGTAGATCTTCGTAGTGTGATCTCCATTTTTGCCTATACCGTCATGGGCAACCCGCCTTTAGTAATATCTCAAGTTGAATACAGATTCAAACTCGTATTTTATCTTACGCCGAGGCCGAAGACCGAGGACGACCTAGAGCGACAAGATAAATAGTAGCACCAAAACAAAGAGCGTTACGACATCCGATGAATTATCTGTGTACCGTCTGTCTGTTATTTAAGCTTAGTGAAACCATTTTGACTGTCTGAATGAAATGAGAATAATTAATCTATCCGTCTACGGTTAACATAACATCACGCCTGTATTTCCCGAAGGGATGGGCAGTGGTGTATAGTAACACCCTCATTTCGACGTTATGTTTAAGTCCCATGTAATAGGGAATTTACATCGTGAGGAAACCGGCATGCATGAGAGATATTTCTCGACGGCATGTGAAGCCAAGTCAGAGGCCCATGGGCGGCATAAACTCTGACACCAGGTTAGTCACTAACCACACGAAAAGAAGAAGATGTAATAGGGGCGAGCCTATTGCCATCAACCGGGCAAGAATCCGAATTCCGGGTTGTTACGGGGATTCTACACAGAAAAACCCGATAACACTTTGCCCGACCTGGAGATTGAACCCAGGACCTCACGATCAGGATTCGCGCTTGCCACCACAAGACTAACGAGGCAATTTTTTTGTTTTGTCTGCAGCTAATGTTGCTGTTTTATTTCCATTGACAAGGATACATTAAAAGAAATGGTAATTCATTGTTGTATTAGCAAATTGCTGTACATACGTTCATAATCAGTCTATTACTAACCCACTGCTGGTCACAGGCCTCTTTTCAGAATCTTTCCATTTCACCACACTCGTCTGGTGCGGGTTACTACTCAACCTATCAAGAACTTTTTGGAGCCCTCTGGGCAGGTTTCCTCACAATGTTTTCCTTCGCCGTTAACGCGAGTGAAGCAGGTCACAATGCGGAATAGCTAGCTGTAAGGAAAGAGGCTATAATTTTTTTCCCTTATATTTTTTGGA
Source organism: Amphipyra berbera (assembly GCA_910594945.2). Lineage (NCBI taxonomy): Eukaryota > Metazoa > Arthropoda > Insecta > Lepidoptera > Noctuidae > Amphipyra > Amphipyra berbera. The sequence continues at coordinate 5,258,207 of OU343122.1, read as the reverse complement.
ACCCTACCACCAGCATTTGCAATTCCGCTGCCGTCTATCAAGACACTAGTGACCCGTCCCGGCTTCGCACGGGTGGACATTTTCCCCGTTTTTGCAACATTTTTCATTTAAGCTCCGCTCTTATTGGTCGTAGCGTGATGTTATATAGCCTATAACCTTCCTCGATAAATGGAATATCCAACACAAAAATATTTTTTCAAGTCCAACCAGTACTTCCTGAGATTAGCGCGTTCAAACAAACAAACTCTTCAGCTTTATAACATTAGTATAGATTAGGCTGGTTTAGAAAATCAACCTAAGGCTTCGTTTATGGAGACGCAGAATCCACTGACGTTTATGGAGACGTAATGCCCATACATACAATACTACAACTTAAAAAATAGTTACTCGCGGGAAAATGTGTTCTAATACATCGTCATTCGTTTGAATTTTCCAATTTACGCTTCACATCACGTTCCGCATATCCACAAACAAGGCCTAAGTTTCGATATTTGCCGCCAAATCGACGGTCCCTACGTATACTATCGAAACTACAAAATCTCAGTTTTTATTTTATTATGTATGTACACCTTTTACGCTGAGATTTATGATCCGATTTACGTGATTCTTCTTTAGTTTGATGCGGAATAGTTGCCATTTGGTCCCATAAAAAAATATATTTTATAACCTTTAAGATAACATAATTTCACACATTTTAAGCAGATAAAATAAAAACTGAGATTTTGTAGTTTCGATAGTATACGTAGGGACCGTCGAAATTATACTCAACGTTGCCGCTTCACACGAGGTCGGCCATAAACTGCTTAATTGTGCCGATCACGTGGTCTAATGGGAAACAAACAGCACCTATCATTTACAGCAAAGTTAATTAACGCCCGTAACCGTATCCAAGGCAATGAGTGGGGAATTTGTGAAGTTGAATAAAATAATTATACTATGCAGAAAATTCTTTTGTTTAATTTTATCATGATAGCGTTGTATTTTATAAGGATATACAAGGTTAGTCGGAAAGGGGGTATTAGGCCGGAAGGATGTTAAAGTACCCATAATACTAATAAAGTACCCATAAGGGATTACTTTTGTTCTACAACTTTCCCCAAAACTCAATAGTTTAAGAGAAATAGCTTTTCAAAGATTTCGTAAAAAATATACTAAAATGTATCTGTCCATAGCTATGATCAGCTGTTTTTACAAATTAAGTCATATTTGGTGTGACGGATTAGTAATTTAATTACCTGAATTCGTAACTAAAGCAGGTATGATATTTTTTTTTTAAAAACTAAAATAAAAATCTTTTTGCAGGCAAATAAAAGTTATCGAATTTTGAAATTTAAACACTTGCTTTAAAATAGTCATCAGTGATACTTTAGGTGGCCCGCGGCTTAGTACCCCCTTTCCGACTAACCTAGTATAGTGTATTTATAGTGTTACAGATATTGAAGATTTACGACATTATATATTATAATTATGCAACCTGCAACCAATGATATTGACAACCAACAACCTACTACTGTGCGCGTCAAATAACTAAAACCAAGATGGCGTCGACTGCGTAATCTGAGGTTCGGGTCATGATTCGTTTTGATGAATCCAATAGATTGCACTTGGTGTTCAGGGTTTGATGATGGAGCTAGGAGGTGGATAGTGGAACTCTTCAGTGGCTACTTGTAAAACCCTCAAGTTTGGCAGTCGACGCCAGTTGGTTCTAGTTATTTAACGAGCACTGTACCTATGTTCGTGTTTACCATACTGATTTTTACTAGAACCGCTTTTTACGATTGTGGTGGGATAGCCAAAAGGGGCCCAATTCCAATTCTACAAAAAAAAAAAGTTTAGTTCCGTTGGGGTAAGTCCGGACATGGGGTAAGTTCGTTCAAATGAATTTGCCTCAGAATGTGTTGTAAAAATTATGACGCGGACTGAAGTGACATGCTATTCTAGCCAGTAATAAAAATTTAAGTACCTACATAATATAACATCACGCCTTGTATTCCCCGAAGAATTCGGCAGAGGTGTTTTTAGTACACCCACGTTTCGCCAATTATGTTTAAGTCCCATGTAATAGGGAGTGAGCCTATTGCCATTAACCGGGCACAAATCCAGCCATCGAGCTGCTACTGATAAATTCCTAAAGGAAAAACCCAATAACACTGCCCGACCTGGGGATCGAACCCAGGACCTCACGATTAGCAAACGCGCTTGCCACAACTAGACCAACGAGGCAGTCTACGTAAATTAGTCTACTAAATTTAAATATTATACGGCAAATCCATTTATACGAACTTACCCTATGACCGGACTTACCCCAACGCACTTTCAAAATGTTTGATTTTATCAAACGATTTTTTTGACTAACGGTTGAGGTTCGTTTGCGATATGGCAACAATTAATGTTAGTAGACTTGGCCTCTGATCTTCGAACTTCAATCTACAATATGGGACAAAAATCGTAGTAGTCACGATAGTAGATAGTAAAAACATACGAGAATGTAAAACATTGGGACTTAGGTAATCAGTCTGACATTTGCTCATTATTAAATTAAAATTAAATATAATTTATTTCAGGCAATTATTAAACCCATACTATACAGACACATACTCTTAAAAACCATAGGCATTAACATAATAACACAGATAGAATATTAAAATACACAATAAAAATAAAAACAAATATATATTAAAAGTCTTTTGCCTCCCTTGCAAGTTGGACGACACGGTACACAGCCTTTACAATTTCATTCCTACTCAGGGCTACCCTTATGTAGAATGAAACTCTGAGTTTATTTAGCAGCGCGGAAAAGCCGGCAACGTTGTTCTTGGCGAACATGTCATTCGCACTACACCGCCAGGGCAAGTTCATCATAGCCTGGTAATCATTATTATATTGTACACGAAGAGTGTTATACGCACTCCTCGTGTACCGGTACCAAAGTTGGCTGGTGTATAACGACTGACAGTAGGCTCTGCACAGCGTCACCTCGATCAGTGATAAAAACGTCTAGCTAGCATATTGCTTCTACAAGCGATACTGCGTCTCTGTCGTTCCAAATTATGGATTTATTGGGACGAATAAAGTCCAATTTTCAAATCTTGTCAATATTTACAATTTGACCTAGTAAAATTTTATTAGTGAAGAGATCAAGAAAACAATTTAATAATAAGTTAAAATACAAAATAATAATATCCAACAATTTCCAACTAAATAAAAATACAATTTAATTGGGAACCAAACTTTTCCGTGAAACTAAATAATTTAATTGGATTTAATTTTACGACATTTTAATGTGAAATTTAAAATATAAAACAAATAAATATATTTTTATCACTCACCATACATAACCACATAACACGGTTTCCGCTTGCGTAACAGTCAAATCTGGATGATAGCCGATTCGATTCTCCGTCGGGGTTATCAGTTTTGTAACATAATATCGTACAAATCAAGGTTGTGACACATTTTCTTTTAACTATGTATGTTATCGTCGAGTGTTTCTTAGTATCATCGTATAATGTAATTTAACGTTGTGTACTTTGGAAGATGATATTTTTAGACTTTTTCTTAGTCGTAGAGAGTAACAGCAGAACTGTGAGTACTCCGTTTTAGGGTTCCGCTACTAAGCCATTTTTTTTTATCGTTGAAAAATCCTCGTGCATATCCCTGAAGGCGAGGGGGTCTAACGGACTGTTACCGGCTACAAACCAACGGTCCTCCTCTTGACCGTTCGGCCGGGGTCGCGGGCTTCGCAAAAGCATGCACCGCAACTCCGGGAGGCTCTATTACTAAGCCTAAACCGTCCGTCTGTCCGCCTGTCGGTCACAGGGCTGTATATTTTTAACCGTAATAGGTAGCAAGTTGAATCATTTTATAGAATATGGTGTTACTATAGCCAGTAACATGACAAATATTAAAAATAATAAAAAGTCCAAATCCAAAGGTGGTATGGAATCCTTAAAAAATTAGTGCGTGAGTCCGACTCGCACTTGGTCGGTTTTCTTTTTTAAATATTATCCAAAACAATAATAATTATACTTATGCGGCAATTTTAATAATAAGATTTATTAAAATACTTCTATTATTCTGCTGTTTTCCTCTTTTGAGAAATGTGTCATGCTTAAAATACATATTATATAATACATATTATTACTTTTTCAATATAAGTATACAACATGTAACGTAATTAACGCACACCCTCAAACACCCCAATTAGAATATTATGTTATAATCATAATACATACACTGAAATTTTAGTTTAACATGTATCTATATGCATTGTTATTTACTAAATTAACGTTCTTGAAATAAGGTTTATTTTTCTTTATTTTGTATTAAATGACGATAGTTGTATTATAAATTATAATACAAATAAAAATGCACTTTTAAAAGTCTTTTTGCCTTGATTTACGGTCCATTTCAGTTTGTTTTCACTGTACAGGGGTAATGTGACTAATTTCCGTAGTTTTATTTTTGGGATAAAAAATTACTTATATTAAAAATGATTAAAATCGATTCAGTAAACGATTCTGAACAAACTACTTTCAGGATGTGCGTTAATTATGTTACATGTTGTATAAATAAACCAAACTATTTTAAATTTCAATGATTTGATAAAGGCTACAATTATAATAATACACTATCTATATTAGAATAAGTATATTAATTTTAATCACCTTACCATTTTAACAAAACATATATGTAGTATGTACCTAATTACGTAAATGTGTCAACCCTGAAATCCATAATCATCCATGACATGGCTATTTCTGGTTCTATGCAGACCGACTAGCGACTACCATCTGACCTCTATCGCCAATTACACACAATATTTTCAAAATATGATGAAACACTTCTGTTCATTCTACATTCTGCAATTAGCAGTGATAGCCTAGTGGTGTGACAGTCGGACTGCAAAGTCATAGGTCTCCAGTTCGAACCCAAGGCACGCACCTCTTATCTATCTTATCACTTGCTTAAAAACAGTGAAGGAAAACATCATGAGGGAACCGTCTGAGGGGCCTGAGAGATATTTCTCGACGGCATGTGAAGCCAAGTCAGAGGCCCATGGGCGACATAAACTCTGACACCAGGTTAGTCACTAACCACACGAAAAGAAGACACCAACTTGTGGTATTTCAACTGCCAAAAGGACCACACAGCGACCATAAATTCACTGAAACAACGCCAAAGCTTATCCGCGCCAATTATAATCATTCGAAATTAGGCCACATGCATTAGAGTGAGAGAGAATCTCTTGATAAGCGATACTAAGTGGGGTTATCATATTAAACTCATTGCTCTATTTACTATAGAAATGCAAGGAAACACCGGTATTGAGATTATAAACAAAATACGTCGCGTCGTTGTTTAATTTGTAGTACAGATAGCAACGCAGATTACCTAATAGGTATTATTTACTGTTACCTATATAGCATAATAGTGATAACAGTGTAGTAAATGTGATAATATTCTTTGAAGTGTTTTGTATTCGTCATTCTAGTGTTTAATGACGAGTTCCTAGTTTCAAGCGGTGCTACTGTTATACTCTGCAATAAAAAGTCGCAGTACACCAAACATTTTTGTAACTTTTTTTTATAATAACACTAGCGACCCGCCCCGGCTTCGCAAGGGTGCAATATAGATACTAATGTGGGGCATATAAACCTTCCTCTTGAATCACTATATATTGCTGAAAACTGCATTAAAATCTGTTGCGTAGTTTAAAAGATCTAAGCGTATGGACAGCGGGAGCGACTTTGTTTTCTATATCTATACTAATAATTATTATAAACAGCAAAAGTTTTTTTTGTATGTAACGAATAAACTTCAAAACTACAGGACCGATTTCAAAAATTCTTTTGCCGTTAGAAAGCTACATTATCACTGAGTAACATAGGCTATATTTATATCCTAAAACGTTTAAAAAAAATATCCACCTGCGCGAAGCCGGGACGGGCTGCTAGTATACTATGTAAAGAAGATGTGGGGTGATATGATCGCTTCAGCGACAAAACTTATTCAATAAAGTGAAAAAAATGGTCCTTTCTCTACAGTTCAAGACACGACTCAACAAAATGTGGCGACGACTCAGGGGGCTACTCTGAAAAACGAACTACGAACTTCGACTTCGGCTTTCGGATCGCACGTTTTCCAACCACAAAAGTATTTCGGATCAGACGATCGTTTGCCGCGTTGGTCTATTGGTAGTAAGCGCGGCTGCTGATCGTGAGGAGGACCTCAACGAAAGCCAGGAGGGTTTGATCCCCAGGTCGGGCAAAGTGTTATTTGGTTTTTCCGTGTGGGATTTTAGATTTGTGCCCGGTTGATGACAACAGGTTCGTCCCTTATCACATGGGAATTGTAACGGCAAAATGAGGGAGTTACTATACTCCTCTGCCCGACCCTTCGGAGAATACACGCATGATGTTATATAATAAAATCCTTCAAGTAAAACTCTCAGCTAGCACCTACTTGCACATCATCGGCTGACCACGTGCGTCCGTGTGATATTCAATATAGGTGTCCGACGTTTCTAGTATAACGTAACTTAATGCTTACTTTCAATGTCGAGCTCATGAGCATTATATGCAATATTATTTGTTTTCTTTAATAAAAACAACTGCTGCGCCCGCGACTTCGTCTGCGTAGGAGTCGAATGGGTTTTCATTTTATTGCGCGGATAACTAATTCGTTTTTTAAAATGAAAGTAGCCTAAGTTATTCCTTATAATATTAGCTATCTGCCAGTGAAAGTTGCGTCAAAATCGGTTCACCAGTTTCGGAGATTAGCCGAAACAAACAGGCAGACACACAGACAAAATAATTAACAATTGTTTTTTTGGTTATATGTACCGAATACAAGGTGTAAATGTAAAAACTGAAAACCTGCTAAGGGCTCATTGTACTCATCATTAAGAACAACTTTTACTATAGGACCAATCAAAAAATCGCGATACAATAATTAAACTTTTTAACAAAAAAAACCGACTTCAATTTGTCTATCTCCGAAGTTCTTCATCGGATCTTCACCAAATTTAAATGGGACCACTTCGAAAGAATCCTCTTTCAAACAAAAAAAGAATAATTAAAATCGGTGCACAATTAGCAAAGATATCGCGGAACAATAATACAAAAAAAAACCTGTCGAATTGAGAACCTCCTTCTTTTTTTGAAGTCGGTTAATAATCAGCTGTTCCCTACATTTTGTCGAGTTATGCGAACATAAATGTATGGAACACCAGATCTATTTTTCGCGATTTCAGGGTTAGTCCTTAGTAGAAGTTGTACATAATGATGAGTACATTGAGGCTTTAAGAGGTTTTCAGTTTTTGCATTTACATTTAGTAAAAAGCTGTTATTTTGACATTACCAACAGACACTTGCAATTTTATTTATTTGTATAGAAGATATAGATAAATTGCACAAGTGTTCTCTTGTACAGTGAAACAGGCGTCCGAAATATCGAAAATGTATACGTTATTCTAGTTCGTATAGTTAAGTGTTAGGTGTCAGTTTTGCATGAACATTTTGGGAGTATTGTTATACTTTTGGGGTGTACGGTTGGAATAAGAAAGTACAGACTTTATGCTAGTAGCTTGTAGTAATAATGGTATATTTTGGAGGTAATTTATGTAATAGGTTAGTGAGGTCAATGTCGAGTAGCTACGTTCAGCATGTTCTAATATTTCCTTATATTAGAAATAGTTACAGGAAAAATTAATCATCTGGAATATCGTAAAATACACGTATGGGTTTACCCGACTATGAAATAAGAGAGGTTCCTGAAAAAATAAACTACTTTTATCCAATTAATTTTGTAGATCATAAAACATATCACCACGCCTGTATTCCCCGAAGGGTTGTGCAGAGGTGTATAGTAACATTCTCATTTCGCCGTTACAAGAGGGGGCGAGCCTATTGCCATCAACCGGGCAACCGGGTGTAGACCATAATGAATCGTAATCCTAAAAACTGCGTCGTGAACCTTCGACAACTCTGATTTAGTTACGAATTCAGAAAGTGGAGCTACTAATCTGTTACCCCAAATATGACTTAAAATGTAAACACAGCTGATAATAGAGAGATTTGAGCGTATTTTTTTATGAAATCGTTGAACAGCTATTTTTCTGAAACTATTAACTTTTGGAGAAAGTTGTAGAACAAAAGTTATTAATTATTATGGATACTCCAACACCATTTCGGATTAGTACGCTTTCCAACTAACTTTGTATAGTTATTTATGTTCTATGTTCTGCCTATCCTTTTCCCAACTATGTTGGGGTCAGCTTCCAGTCTAATCAGATGCGGCTGAATACCGTATTTTACACGTAGCGACTGCCATCAGACCTCCATAACCCAGTTCCTGGGTAATGCCAATATCCTAAGGTTACGTTAAGTAAGGTTAGCTATTTATATAAACCATACAAATATTTTTGGAAAATAAACCCCCAACCACGAACATAGAAGACAGACGTCCTACCTCTGACCCATTAGAGTTTTCTAAAAAAAATATCAAGGTCATGACATAAATAGTATTAGGACAATGTCACACGTTTCTCCTGTGAAAGAGGCTTCAATTAAGACTATTAAAACTAGTTAAGGTCTCATTAATAATCATCAGCCAGTCGTCTATTGCTCGTAGTCATAGTTAATGACCTTCAAGGTGTAAGTATAGAATATTTCATCATTTGGAACATCACCTTTTTCGGCCAGTGGTCGTCAACATAACTGACAGCTTATGAAATGGCATGTATTCAATTTCCAGGTAGGACAAAATGTCAGTTTTCTCCGAATTTTTCTCGGAATATTCCGAATTATCTAATTTGCTCATATTTTATTGTATTTCAATTAATATTTTAAAAGGTAAATAAACTGCCAGTAAATAACAGGCTACCGATAATTTAAACAATGAAATACAGAGTCCGCTTATAACGACATCAAAGGGACGGCGATATTTGGTCGTACTAAACGGACGTCGCTATAAGACTCAGTAAATACCAGATAAGAAAACCTAACTAAAGGGTGTTCTTAAGTCGCTATAAAAGGCTGGACTTTATAAGCGAAGTAGTAATAAACGGATTCCACTGTAATCTCATTATTTTGAATTGAAAATCAGTGAAAAGTATCCCAGAAGTATTATTTTTGCAATATGCGACATTGTAAAAAAACGTATTCTAGATTTAGAAGGATACCTACATATCATTCTAGAATAAATTATTATAAGTCGAAAAAAATAAAAAATATAGGAAAAAATTACTGCCTTATTTGTTTAGTGGTCGCAAGCGCGGCTGCTGAGCATGGGGTCCTGGGTTCGATCCCCATGTCGGGCAGTGTTATTGGGTTTTTCGATTAAGAATTTCTCAGTAGCAGCCCGGTGTCTAGATTTGTGCTCGGTTAATGGCAGTAGGCTCGCCCCCTATTACATGGGTCTTAAGCATAACTGGCGAAATAATTGTGCACTAAAATCACCTCTACCGATCCCTTCGGGAAATACAAGGCGTGATGTCATGTGTTATTGGAAAAACAAATCGGACATTTTATTAAATTCCGTGACAGAATTAGAATACTGGGCTCAATTCGCTGTCCCTTTTCGGACCGCACCGTCCCAACGGGTCGGTGGACAGGTCATTCGGTTCCACGTAGGACCTAATACCCTGCATGGTTACTTAGAACATTTCCTCTGTTGTGAAAGAGGCCCTATACCTACCACTGGCCTGCGATATGCTGAATAGGGGAGGTGCTTGTGATAAAAAAGAAGCTGTGATTGGTGATCGCAGTTCGATGTTATTGTCATAGCCTTGTGATAAGTCGTTATCGCCTCTCACTACCTACCTACAGGAAAAAATTGAGAGCCGACGCTCGAATGAATAACATTAATAATAAGTACCTTTTACTGTAACATCTGGATGATATAGGCCGTTGCCCAACAGTGGGATAATACAGGGTAACAGTAAGGGCTTTTTTTTCGACTACTTTGTTATCTTTGCAAGCAAGAACTATGTAATCTATAAAATCGATACGTTAGGTACTGCTCGTTGGTCTAGTGGTGGCAAGCGCAACTGCTGATCGTGAGGTCCTGGGTTCGATCCCCAGGTCGGGCAAAGTATTATTGGATTTTTCTGTGTGGAATTCCTCAGTAGCAGCCCGGAGTTAGGATTTGTGCCTGGTTGATGGCAATAGGCTCACCCCTTATTACATGGGACTTAAACATAACGGCGAAATGAGGGCGTAACTATACACCTCTGCCCAACCCTTTGGGGAATACAGGCGTGATGTTATATTAGGTACTGCTATGTATAAATTCGAATCGCAGAATTGCAGACGTAATTGATATGAATGATAATTAGGATTCTAATAACATCAAAGAAAAAAAATTAAGCCGTCGCAGAACGCTTGGCAGATGTGAAACGATGAACCTCACGAATGAAGAGAGCCGATGAGTTACGAAGGTCTGTCGTCGTGTGTCTGCCATCGCGAGCGTCGCCACACAACAGCCGGTCTCACATCCGTACCGCCGCATTAGATGTTCCACATCAAAATAGAAACGTAAATAACTACTGACCCGCCCCGGCTTCACACGAGTGCAAAATACTAATGTGGGGCATATAAACCTTACTCTTGGAGCATTCTATCTATTGCTGAAAACTGCATTAAAATCCGTTGCGTAGTTTAAAAGGTCTAAGCGTACAGACAGCGGGAGCGACTTTGTTTTATACTATGTAAAGATATAGAAAATCTACTAAAGGAATTAGCTGTTTATCATCCTGTAGTTGTAATCTGTAGTTATGTTGTAGGCTGTAGTTGTAGTCAATTTAAAATAAGTGAACACAAACAACCAACTACACTGGCCTGCAAAAATAAGTATCACACTTTTAAAATTTCAATTTTTTTCTAAACTATAGAAGTTAGAGGTTTAAAATAAAAAACGTTTTATAGCAATTTTTATCAGCTTTCTTTGAAACTATAGTAACAAAGTTAAACTCTTTTTTAAGTCCTTTTTGTTTCGAAAATATATCTTGTGTACCTAAAAAGTTATTGGAATTTTAAAAGTGTGATACTTATTTTTGCAGGCCAGTATAGTTCGAGCACTGTAGCTTACAAGTCAACCATTTATAAATAACATACAATTATAATGTAAGTACATTTTAATTGGAAAACGACTTACAATAATTAACACCCTGTGCTATCTCTGGGTATCAGTTACATCTGACAGGTATCATGTCAGAATGACTTCAAGAACTGTCACTTTGACAGCAAGTAGAAATAAACGTTGACAGCTTCTAAATGTCATGCAACTTCATCTCAATTCAAGTTATAGATATGGTAAACTAGTTAATTCTAGATTCTTTAGTCGATAATTAAATTATGTCATTTAAATTGGACACGCTATTGCGAATATTTTTAAATAACTTAACACATTTAATCCTGTGTCACTAGAGAATATAATACTAATTTTGCACGGAAAATTGATAATTAATGTATGATATACTAATAACCTAGTTAAAGATGAGTCCCAGGTGTTCTGTTGTTTCAATCCATCTAAGAAAATAGCGTGTTTTTAATATAATAAAGTTAAGCTCAACCGTAAAGTTTGGGACAAGTTTTTTTATATAGGCATTAGATTGCCGTACTAACCGATGTGTCAGAACCAGTCCCTAGCAAAACTGAATGAGTGGGTCGAGGAAGTGCAAGTATACTCCACCAAAAAGAACACAGTCTGCTTAGTTGTCGGCAATAAGATTAATAAGCATATCATTTTGGGACCCAGTGCATAATATCAGCAAGCACATTGGGTCACCCGCGCGACGGCGCAACGAGCATTCCCAAGGAGGGTTGATGTCAGGCAGGCGGCCGGTCATAAAAAAATAAGCCAAATCCTCTAACAACATGGATTTATGAAGTACATGTCCCACCTAGTGTGGGATAAGGGCAGGAAGAAGAAGAGATTGCCGTACTAAAGGACCATTTTAATTTGGTGGACAGTATCAATATCTACGGTAACCAAGCATCATCAGCCTAGCCTTTTCTTATCTTGGAAAGGCTTCCAGTCTGGTTAGATAGAGCACAATCATACAAAGATCGACTACGGTAACCTGCAACATAATGTTTTTTATGTAATGGATTGGCACTTACCCAGGCACCTGATGGTAAGTGGTCAACGCCGACTATATACACCTACAACCTCAAGAGGATTGCTAATGCTTTGCCAACCTTAGAGACAAAGGTCAAAATTTCCCTCCTCGTCTGTAGTTTCACCGGCACCCATACCCTTCAAACCGCAATTCAGCTGTGCTGCTTCTCAGTAGAAATATGTTTGATGGTAGTAGGTACTTCCCCGGCAGAACTCGCTTACAAGGAGTTGTATTACTTCTATCATGGTTCTTCCACTTGAGACAACTAATACAATGACAATGTATACAATAGAGTTAACAGCCCTCTCAACATAGCAGTCTGAGAGCAAACTTCCAAAAAGATCTGTAAAAATTTTGAATTTCATACATTTTCATGATCTTTTACCTCAAAACGACACTAATGGAGCCCACACACCTAACTATTTCTTTGCACAAGCTAAGACTTGTACAAGTATGCAGTTAAATACGTGTGTGAGAAGAATTTGCGGAAGTATCAAGGCACTACGACGTCACGTAGACCTGTGCAAGTCCAATTTTGCGCAAAGAAATCGCAGCGTGTGTAGGGCTCATTAAGAGAGTGCTCTCAAATAAGAGCTATGGAGAACGTAACAATAAAAATATGGTTTTACTGAACAAACTGGAAAGGCAATGATAAGTACCAAGTATCCAACATACCACACCAAAAATTACAATCCACATAATAGACACTGTAACCAAAAAAACTAGGACCTGTCAAACAAACCGTTAAAACACTCCCTGACCCATATAAATTGTAACCAAATTCAACAACAATGAAGGATCAATCATCGACAAACGAAGTGACAACAAAATAACACGAACGTCGGGCACCGATCCAAATATTGTGTTGAGAACAATCGATTCGTTTAAATTAATGTTTTTGATATGCTAACATTGCTAACCTGTTCGAGGCACGTAGAAAGTGAACGGAAATTGTTAGCGTTGGTCTTTGGTATGAGTTACTTCAAGTTTTCGTATGGATTGTTACTTAATTGAATTAGATGCTTGATTGATGAAATGTTTTTTTTCTTTTTAACCGACTTCCAAAAAAGGAGGTGGTTCTCAATTCGACTGTATGTTTGTTCCGTGATATCTTTGCTAATTGAGAACCGATTCTTTTTTTTGTTTGAAGGAGTATTCTTTCGAAGTGGTCCCATTTAAATTTGGTGAAGATTTGATGCGGAACTTCGGAGATAGACAATTTGAAGTCGGTTTTATTTTTGTTAAAATGTTTTTTTTGTTTTTTATTCTTGACTTGGTCGCATTGGGCCCTAGTCTCATCTAACGGTAAGCGCAGACAGGGTCTAAGATGGAGCACACGAATCCAAGGAACAGAGATATAGAGGGATTCCGCTATACCTCTCTGACTCACACATACACACGACGGAACACGGTAAACTGCTTGGCGGACTTTAATGTGAGTGTGGTGGCTAGCCGGACCGTATAGATCTTACCACCAAGCGTGCGGAATTTTGTTGAATCTTACAACACGCGTCTATTCCCAGCGTGCGATGGTACTGTATGGGATTAATTTAGATACAAAATTGGATAAATCAGTATCATTTACAGCTTTTGTCAACCTACTGCAGACATAGGCCTCTTTATATTTGAGACGTTCTTTTCGATAAATCAGTTGTCGTCCAATTCGATTTATTGTCTCACTTCTTATTTAAGTTTGAAGCGTATAATACGACACAGAGAAGACCGCATTTCCAAAGTACTTCAACATGATAACTTTAAGGATGGCAGTAAGCACCTGTACATACTAATAACATTATATTATCACAATTAATATTAATCCCCCTACCAAGTATTATGTGTCATTGAAACTGTAGATTTGGAAACTCATGAGGCCGTGCAAAAGATCAGAGATGTTTAGAGAACCATGGACCGAGCTCGGCATCAAGCTTCAAGACCGAGTTTCCGACCTCTTTCCAATCATATTTTAAACTTAAGCCGAAGAGAAAGCAGCTATCTACTATGTTTCTACTATCTTTCTTTTATTTTCCGTTCGCTATAGAAAAGCGAAATCACCACTGGTAACGAGTTAAAACAGGTTATGGTTAAGAAGCTCTATAAACGTTTGTTTTATCATTGTACTAGCTTCCGAAACCAATTAATGAATATGGATGGTTAAAAAAGTCTAAAAACATGGATGAATTGCATGTACAGAATAATGATGGCTAAGGAAATAAACACTGAGATGCATGGAAGAAGAAGACATACTACGCCGATCCCAAATATTATGGAATTAGGACAGGATGATGTCAGAGGGCCTCGTGGCTAATTGTCAACCGCTCGGATCATACGATTTGCAAGGTAAAGCTGTGCTTGCCGCGGTCAGTCCGTGGATGGGTGACCGTTCGTTACACATCGAGACCCCGCCGTGCCTCGGAGAGCGCGTTAATCAGTCGGTCCCGGGTGTCATTCGAATACCTATGACAGTCGTTACTGGTAGTCAGAAGCCCGAAAGTCTGACAACCGGTCTAACCTTAGCGTATTGCTCGGCAACTAGGTTGCGGGGGTCTGATGGCAGTCGCTAAGTGTATAATCACTTTTTAACAAAAATAAAACCGACTTCAAATGGTCTATTTCCGAAGTTCTTCATCAGATCTTCACCAAATTTATTTTTGCATTATACTCTTTCAAACAAAAAAAGATTCATTAAAATCGGTTCACAATTAGCAAAGATATCGCGGAACAAACAAAAAAAAAAAAAAAAAAAAACATACAGTTGAATTGAGAACCTCCTCCTTTTTGGAAGTCGGTTAAAAATACTGGTATTCAGTTGCATCTGGTTAGACTGGAAGGTGACCCCCCCCCCCCCCCCGGTGGGTTCCCGCATTGTCGTTGCGGGGGGGCTTAGTAGCCGTGGCTTGGAGCCCCACGGTGAAGCGAAGAGGAACCCGAGGAGGGGCTGCTCGTCGGGGCTTGGGCCTGGAAGCCCTCGACGTAGCGGCCAAGTAGGTTGCGGTGTCGCCTGAGCGACATCGCAACTGAGGAGGGCCGCGATGTCTTATGGGAGGCATTGCGGCTGAAGGGTGAAGGCCGCGGCGGGAGAGGAGTGCCGGTATTACGGTGCGCCGTTCTCCCTACCTTCCGCGGCCTGACGGGGCCGCCACCGTCAGATGGCGGACGCGGTGGGGCCGCAGGGGGAGAGGAGTGTCGGTGTTTAGTTGGCCGCTCTCCCTATCCTCTGCGGCCGAAAAGTGGTAGGCGGCGGGGCCACTAACCTGACCCGTCGCAGGGGGACCAGGGGTGCCCAGACACGGGGTAGTCTGGCGCCCATGTACTTGTTTGGTCCCCGGGGTGGTCACGGCGTACCATGTGTTCTGGTGCGCCGGTGATGTGGGGTGCCCCCCGCGCCTCTCAGGAGGTCGTGGGGTGGGGCCCTACAGTGGAGAGGTCCACCAGCAATTGGTGGACCAAGACCTGCCGGGGTTGCGGTGCATGCAATAGCGAATCCCGCGACCCCGGCCTTGGGTCAGAAGGAGGGACACCGTGGTGGTTTTAGCCGGTAAGAGTCCGGCACACCCCCCCGTCTTACCCAGACGGGGGATAGTCCATGAGGATTTCCCCACGATAAAAAAAAAAAAAAAAAAAAAAAAGGTGACCCCAACATAGCTGGGAAAAGGCTAGGCAGATAAACATAAGGACAGGATGATAATTCTACTAACAAAATTGTTTAAAATCGCAATCTAACCGCATCTCTACCAGGGCCGTTTGACCGTTATCTTTATGAGAAAAAAAGTCAAATAGCCGTAGCTGAGCTGTGATTCAATTACGATTTTAAACTACCCATTTCGTTAGTATGGCCTTCTGGAGAATGATCATTTTCTTTTCGTGTGGTTAGAGACTAACCTGGTGTCAGATTTTATGCCATGGGCCTCTAACTTCACATGCCGTTGAGTGGTATGGCAGTTATAGCCTAGTGGTATGACCGTCGGACTGCCAAGTCATAGGTCTCGAGTTCGAACCCAAGGCACGCACCTCTGACTTTTAGGATTCATGTGCGTATTGTATAATTATCACTTGCTTAAAAACGGTGAAGGAAAACATCGTGAGGAAACCGGCATGGCTGAGAGATATTTCTCGACGGCATGTGAAGCCAAGTCAGAGGCCCATGGGCGGCAAAAACTCTGACACCAGGTTGGTCACTAGCCACACGAAAAGTAGATGCCATCGAGTAATATCTCTCAGGCATGGTTTCTTCACGATGTTTTCCTTCACCGTTTTTAAGCAAATAGTAATTATTATACAATACGCACATGAATCCGAAAAGTCAACGGTCCTTTGGTTCGAACTCGAGACCTATGACTTGGCAGTCCGACGACCACAACGCTTGGCTATCACTGCTATGGATGACGATGATTGTTTACCAACAAATATAGGCTCAACTATTGCGTTCAAGCCCTTAATAAATACTCTAAATACAAAACTAACAGCCGAAACATACGAGAATGTATTATTTTGTACCGTTCTAAACTGAAATGGAAAAACCAGAACGCTTTTCCTTGTATGATCTCAAAAATATTTACACAAAAAATTTGAAGTGAGTCAAAAATATTGCATAACACCTTCCTTAATAGATCTTGTTTAGACTTTAGAGCAAATAAAAAACAGAAATGTATCATGTTTATGATAGAGGAAAATTAGCAAGGTTGGTAGTGGTGCCGACTATAGGGCAGGTACTCCTTTGTTACTTTTATTATTGAGGTATTTAAGTAGCTATCATTCGCAGGTGGACACTCTTTTAATGTGTCTCAATATCTGAACTTCAAAAATAATGTTAACCACTTCTTTGTAGTTTGCCTTTCTTCAACGACGGCCAGCACCTCTGACTTTTCGAATTCATGTGCGGATCAGAATTTGATTATTACTTGCGTTAACTGTGTAGGAATATACAAGGTTAGTCGGAAAGGGGGTACTAAGCCGAAAGGGTGTTAAAGTACCCATAATAAGGGATAACTTTTGTTCTACAACTTTCCCCAAAACTCGATAGTTTAAGAGAAATAGCTTTTCAAAGATTTCGTAAAAAATATGCTAAAATCTATGTGTCCACAGCTATGATCAGCTGTGTTTACTATTTAGGTCATATTTGGGGTCACGGATTAGAAACTTAATTTTCTGTATTCATCACTAAGGCAGGTATGTTTTTGAAAAAAAAAACTAAAATAAGAAGGAGATGGTGGGACGAACTAGACACCTATTGGAAGGACTGGCTGCAGAAAACCTTAAACCGAGAGGAGTGGAAGGAGGGTAGGGAGGCCTTTGCCCTGCAGTGGGATGATCATGGCTAAAATAAAAATATATACAAAAAATAAAAATCTTTTTGCATGCAATTAAAAATTATCGAATTTTGAAATTTTACACTTGCTTTCAAATAGTCATCAGTGATACTTTAAGTGGCCCGCGGCTTAGTACCCCCTTTCCGACTAACCTTGTAAAGTGAAGAAACCTGCACACCTGAGAGGACACCAAGAAGTTCTTGATGGTGTGTGTAGTCTCCCTTTCCGCATCTGGCCAGCGTGGTGGACTTAGTCTTAAACCCTTCTCATTCTGAGAAAAGGCCTGTGGGACAGTAATCGGCTGATTGTATACAATGTGTCCCAATATGTAGTAATAATTTCTTTATAGCCGCATATACACCCAATTTTATCAACAAAAGCACCTGACACATGGGGTCGATAACCCACTTACAAATTACCTCCCCCAAGATTGAAAAATGTTAGTATTTGGCTCAGATATTTCGACCTATACATGTTCAAATACTCACAACTCAAGACCTGTAAGTCGACCCCACAAATGGGGTGCTTTTGTCGGTAAAATGGACTGTATATACAGGGTGTAAACGAAACCATGTAATTCCTTCAAACCTCGTGATGTACTGCTGACATAGATTAACCCTGCACGGAATAAAGGATACAAAAAAATACAAGAAGTAAACATGTGTTCTTAACGTGACACATTTTAGCGCCCCGAATTAAATGACCGCGCGGCGAGCGATAGCCGCGTATTTCGCTCGGGGCGCTAAAATACCTCACGTTAAGTACACATGTTTAGTACTTGTAATTTTTTTATTTAATCCAAATGTATCCCGTATAGGGTTAATCTATGTCACGAGGTTTGAAGGAATTACATGATTTCGTTTGCACCCTATATATACATAGTTTTAACCGGGACACATTGTACCTATAGGTATTTCTTCGTGAATTCTAATTTTGTCCAAAAACAATAATAATAACAATTCGTTTTAAACTTACTGGTATTTCGAAGTATCAACACTCTCAGTGCTGGCCCGAATTTTAGTGGGGCCTCCGAGAGCGGAAGAGTGTACAGCCGTTTGTGTTAATTTTCTCACGCGCACTTTTTGCGCCTTAGTCATATCTGCTAAAATACTTACTTATTGTTGAAAGAACCTCTTTTTAATACCAACGTGCTTGAGTGAATACTTGTTATTTTGTGAAGTCTAGAAAAATCTTGGTAATAGCGAGTTTTATTTGCTTTTTTTTTGAGATTATATGATTGAACGCTTAAAGAAAGAAATAAAGAAAGAAATTTATTTGGCACGAAAGCAGTCAGACACGCAGACAAAAAAATCATAAGAGACAAAACAAAATAAAAGAAAAAAATAAAAACTTTTTTACAAAAAATTTAAACCGACTTCAAAAAGAATAAAATAATTACCATATAAAATTAACAGTTTCAGAAGTCGGTGCTGATCCACGCTGAACCAAATTGAAGGCACCGACTTCTGAAACTGTTAATTTTATATGGTAATTATTTTATTCTTTTTGAAGTCGGTTTAAATTTTTTGTAAAAAAGTTTTTATTTTTTTCTTTTTAGTGGCCTTAATTAAAACTTGGTTGGACCTACTAAAGACGCTGCTCGTAACATAATCACATCATCACAATATGCGTACTATTCGTCATTGAGGAGTTCCATTGTCTATCTCCGAAGTTCTTCATCAGATCTTCACCAAATTTAAATGGGACCAACTTCGAAGTATACCCCATCCATTAAAAAAGAATCATCAAAATCGGTTCACAATTGGCGAAAATATCGATGAACATACACAAAAAAAAAAAAAAAATACATACAGACGAACATAGTAACCTCCTCCTTTTTGGAAGTCGGTTAAAAATAAAGTAGCTGTGTGTCTAGCGGCTCCGCCAAATAGGTTCAGTTCAGCATAAATGTCAGACCACTAGTGCCTGACATACAGTGCTTAGTCTACACCTCTGAATTTTCGAGGTCCTATTCGGATCATCATTTGATTATCCGGAGAAAGGAAATATCGTGAGGAAACCTGCACATCTGAGAAGGCTCCAAAATTTTGTTGATGGTGTGTGTAGTCCGCCAACCTGCAACATGCCAGCGTGGTGGACTAGGGCTTAAACCCTTCTCATTTCAAGAAGAAGCCCGAGCCCACCACTGGTACAGTAATGGGTTGATTATACGTATATAACACTAGCTGTGCCCTCACGGATCCGCCCGCGTAAGAAGTTTTATTCCAGTAATAAACATAGCCTGTGTTACTCAGTGATAAAGTAGCTTTCTAACGGCAAAAGAATTTTTGAAATCGGTCCAGTAGTTTTAAAGTTTATTCGCTACATACAAAAATACAAATCTTTCCTCTTTAAAATATTAGTATAGATAACAAATGTTTTACTTCGGCTTCGATGCGCGGAAATTGTTCTTAGTAACGTACGTGCTAATTCAGGATACCCTACCTTCTACCTAGAGACCTCTAAAATTTTGGAAAAATGGCCTTAGATACTTTTTTAGACAGCAACGCAATGGAAAGAGGGTAGTGGCAAACGAACTATAAGTATGAGCTAATAATGGAAAGAAATATTACTAACCTTACCTAACTACGCACAATCAGTCTTGTATGTAGTACGTTATAGTACGCTCATTCGCCTTGCGTACTGGGCAATATTCCAAGTAGTAAAAGCAAAAGTACTACTGTTGATTGTTCTGTTTTAAATATGGAATTATCGTTAATATTGTTCTAGTTTGTGTTGTTGAGGCCCTATGCTGATGTGGTGAGTTTATTATGAAACACGAAAGATAAAAGATAACATACATAACATCACGCCTGTATTCCCCAAAGGGTATAGTAACACTCATTTCGCCGTTATCTTTTAGTCCCATGTAATAGGGGGCGAGCCTATTGCCATCAACCGGGCACAAATCCAAACTCCGCGCTGCTTCTGAGGAATCCCACACTGAAAAACCCAATAACACTTTGCCCGACCTGGGGATCGAACCTAGGACGTCACGATCAGCAGTCGCGCTTGCAATCACTAGACCAACGAAGCAATTAAAAGATAAAGATGATTTATTTGTGAAATCATGTGTATACAGTACAAATTAGATTTGCAATGTTGGATCTGTTTAGGATTTGCGAAGCAGATCTAGTGTTAAGCAAAGAGCGCCCCTATTCGTATTTTTTATCTTTTTTCTGCTTTTTGATAGTCGTTGAGGACTGCTTCTACGTAACTGGACAGTTATTGGCAAGACCTGATGGGTCTCCAGCCAATGAGGACTAAGTAAAATACTTAACCTAAAGTAACTATTATCACTACTTTTCCATCATGACTACTAGCAACCACAGCACTAAGAGCGACCCCCTACTCCGTTGTGCGTTCGCCCCTCTTATTACATTTCGGTTTTGTCACTCACTAACATTCGGTTCGCTTTTCTTTTGAGGTTCACTTCGAAGAAGCGCAGAAGCAGATTTTCATACCTAAACAGCGGTATGACACAGACCTGTTTATAGCAACAAATGCTAAGACTTGTTTTTGAATCTAACCTCCTTTTTATAAGAAGGTTTAAAGCTGTTTGCACCAACAAGTCCTTAGAACGACGGACTAACCTAATGTCAGTTAAAAAGTTATCACAAATTAGTTATAGGCCTTCAAATTAGGGATGATTTCCACCAAACGGATCGCATCGCATCGGATCGGAAAGGATACGAACGGATGCGGCAACAGCCGATCGCGTCCGACAGGATGTCGACGCATACGATCGGCTCCGTACCGTCACTTGCGAACGTATACGTTTGTGCGCCTAGTCAAATAGTTTCATTCCTACCGTGTTGACAGCCGAAAGGATCCGATCGGATATGACGACAGGCGAACGGAGCCGTACGGAACCGTACGCGCGTCGCAGCATACTTTCGGCTACGATCGCATGTCGCGTTAGACGTCCGCGGTCAAGCTGCTGTGCGCAGCTTAGTAATATAGACTTTAAATACTGTATACACGATTTAATATCTTTAAAGATTGCAAAATCCGTTCCGGTCCGATGCGACGCGAGCCGTTTGGTGAAAGTCATCCTTTACTTCTCTTACCAAAATTTTCTAAATCTGGTAGTGAACTGAGATAGACTGTTGATGATAGGTACTGATGTTTTTAGGTCAAGGATACTGCTAAAAATAGCAATAGCATATACAAAGGTAAATGAATAAATATGTGTCGACAGACAGACAAGTTTTATGTAGCGAGACGCGTCACACATGACTACACTACACTTCAATAATAAATCATTATTTGATTGCGAACGCCAAATTAATAGCTTTTTACTTCACTTCGAAAAACGACTGTCGAGTAACATTAATAAATCGTCGCACATTGCACGCGTTTTTTTCATCATCATTATAAATTCAACGCGTAATCGCTACAATAAACGCTTATACCATAGTCAACATGAGAGGGGCTCGTGACTAAATGAAAATGTGGAATGAAGAGCATGTTAGGAACGAAGTTTTTGATATGAAACGTCTAATACGGCGATATGGGTGTGAGAACGGCTGTTGCGTGGCGACGCTCGCGATGGCAGACACACGACGGCAGACCTTCGTAACTCGTCGGCTCTCTTCGGTTTTTTGATTCGTCTAGTTTTTTTTACGAAATATGTTTCGGTGTTTCACATCTGCCAGGCGTCCCGCAACGGCTTCATTTTTTTTAAGTATGAAGATGGCTTTAAGAAAAATCCCTCCGTGTCTCAAAAAGCACATTAAACCGTCGGTCCCGGGTGTCATAAGAATACCTATGACAGTCGTTACGGGTAGTCAGAAGCACGAAATTCTGAAAACCGGTCTAAGCTTAGGATATCGGCTTTGCTCAGTTACTAGGTTGCGGAGGTCTGCAGTGGCTCCGTGTAAAATACTAGTATTCCGTCGCATCTGGTTAGGCTGGAAGCTGACCTTAAGATAATTGGGAAAAGGCTAGGAGGAAGAGGATAGGTGGCTTTAAGAAAACAGGTAGACTAAAAGAAGGAAGCAGGAGGATGATCCCGCTTGGCAAGCGAATTGGATTGGAATATCGTAGTATTGAAGTCGAAGCTGCCAATGCATGCCATTTCATCCATGTCGACTTTTCTCATACCAATAATAGCATTCTGATTACCAACCGACAAAAATCTCAATTTGCAAATTCTAAAAAACGAAAGCGTCATTCATTAGTCAAAATCGTCACACGGTTTTGGGTTCTGTTTTGGATATAGTTCAAGTTCTTTGTTCAATGATTTGCAACGACGTTCAATGGAGTCACCAAATTCTAAGAAAAAGTGAAAGATGACTAATTTGTAAAAAAAATACGTTAAAACAAGATATAATTAAAAAACACTGCGCCCATTATCCGCCTAATCTATACTAATATTATAAAGCTGAAGAGTTTGTTTGTTTGTTAGTTTGAACGCGCTAATCTCAGAAACTACTGGTTAGAATTGAGAAATTATTTTTGTAATGGATAGTCCATTTATCGAGGAAGTTTTTAGGTTACATAACATCACACTGCGACATAGGAGCGGAGCATAAATGAAAAATGTTGCTAAAACGGGAAAAATGCTCACCCGTGCGAAGCCGGGACGGGCCGCTAGTAGATAATAATCTGACTGATATAGAAAATCAACAACAATGCTATTCACAGCTGAATTATAACAGTGATAGCCTAGTGATATGACCGTCGGATTGCCAAATCATAGGTCTTGAGTCCGAACCCAAAGCACACACCTCTGAATTTTCGGATTCATGTGCGTATTGTATAATGATCACTTGCTTAAAAACGGTGAAGGAAAACATCGTGAGGCAACCGGCATGCCTGAGAGATATTTCTCGACGGCATGTGAAGCCAAGTCAGAGACCCATGGGCAGCATAAACTCTGACACCAAGTTAGTCAATAACCACACGAAAAGAAGAAGATAGCTGAACTCGTCATACAACGTGGGAATAATGTTCTGTTCTGCCTAGCCTTTTCCCAACAATGTTGGGGTCAGCTTCCAGTCTAACCAGATGCGGCTTTATACCAGTATTTTACACGGAGCGACTGCCATCAGACCTCCGCAACCCAGTTACTGGGTAATGCCGATATCCTAGTGTTAGACCAGCTGTCAGACTTTCGGGCTTCTGACTACCCGTAACGACTGTCGTAGGTATTCGTATGACACTCGGGACCGACTGTTTAACGTGCTCTCCGAGGCATGGAGGGGTCGCGATGTGTAACGAAACGGTCGCCCATCCACAAACTGACCGCGGCAAGTACAGCTTAACTTTGCAAATCTGATGATCCGCGCGGTTGGTAATTAGCCACGAGCCCCTCTGTGGGAATGATGTAATAACATTAAATGATACCACGTGTTCTATGATGCGTTCGAAAAAATCCAGTTAATTTCAAACTTTTTTTCTTTGCATAAATTTTCAACATCATTCTTTCCTCTACGTGAAAGGACGTCGAAGTGGAAACTTCTGTCAGCTATATTTTGTTCTATACGTAGAAATAAAGATAATTTTTGTTTGAACAGGTCACAGATCTTGATATGCGTAAAACTTTTAAATCATAAGAAAATTCCTGTGATGATATTATTGAATGAAACATAACATAACGTCATACCTGTATTCCTCGAAGGGTAGGGTAGAGGTGTATAGTAACACCCTCATTTCGCCGTTATGTTTAAGTCCTATGTAATAGGGGGCAAGCCTATTACCATCAACCAGGCCCAAATCCAAACTCCGGGCTGCTACTGTGGAATTCCACACGGAAAAACCCAATAACACTTTGCCCAACCTGGGGATTGAATCCAGGAGCTCACGATCAGCAGTCGCCACCACTAAACCAACAAGCCACTTGTTGAATATTCTGATTGATTTTTTTATTGACGGTCTTGGTACGAATCATAGAACACGAGCTATCATTTTATGTCATTCTTACTTTGCATACATTAAAGCCGCATCTATTTTGGCCATCATAATTCTTCCTTCTCCGTTTACTTCTCTACTTTCATTCTTCCTCATTCGATAGTCAATTTAGCAGATTTAAATCTCCGTCATTCGTCCTCCTCATCTTCCATGTGCTAGTCAATGCCACAAAGGGGAGTTCATTGCATAAAAATCTCACAGTCACATATCTGGCTGAGGGGGACCCGGGTAATTGGGGATCTATTGAAGGATTCCCCCTCAATAGGACATGAGGTTTGTCTGTTCATTAATTTTGTTCACTACACGTGTTTTCCAGAGTCTCTTTTCTTTTAATAATCAGTTGATACTTTGATAATTGAGAACGCGGCTAAATTAGACATAAAAGAATAGCGCTGATCATAACTTGCAAGTTATATGAATAAAGAAAGGCATCAGTTTACTAAGCGTAGCGTAGCTAGCAACTAGCAACCGTTCGTTATTATGCAATGTTGTATTTACACTTGACACTTGTTAATAATTCTCTCTTTCAAATGTTTTATACGTATCATCGTATTAAACAATGAAGATCGTTCGTTCTGCCTAGCTTTTCCCAATTGTGTTGGGGTCAGCTTCCAGTCTAACCAGATGCGGTTGAATACCAGTATTTTACACGGAGCGACTGCCATCAGACCTCCGCAACCCAGTTACTGGGCAATGCCGATATGTTAAAATAAGACTAGTTGTCAGACTTTCCGGCTTCTGACTACCCGTAACGATTGTCATAGATATTCGTATGACACCCAGGACCGACGGTTTAACGTGCTTTCCGAGGCACGGAGGCGTTTCGACCAATGGTCACCCATCCACGGACCGACCGCGGCAGGCGCAGATTAACCTCGCAAATCGTATGATCCGCGCGGTAGTTAATAAGAAACAAGCACCTCAAAAAATACGAATGGTCACCCATCCACGGACTGACCGCGGCAAGCGTTGCTTAACCTCCCAAATCGCATGATCCACGCGGAGGTTAACAAGAAACGAAAACCTCAATAAAAAAAATAAAAAAATGAAGATAATAGCTAAATATCAAAATTTATTACACCGATTGGAGTTAAACTCTTACTTTCACGTCGTCATATCACGCTTGAAATCTAAACCTGGTTACAGTTACAGTTAGGTCCGCTAATTATATTTTTAGGTTTTAGCACGTTTAGTTTCCTTTTATATTTTTATAGGGTAATGACGATAATGACGCATTTCCAAAGTTCACCAGGTAACTGGCTATTCTCTCTCCTTACAGATTTCGCATGAAAATTGTGTCAAAATTGTTTCAGTGGGAAATTTTCATGTCACCTTTCTAGTGGAACGGTTTCTTGAAGAACCTTTTCGTTAAAGCCTGCGAGTACGGAGAAACACGATGTTTTTTTTTATTTTTTCCTATTCGACTCTTGTAGATGGTCTTGCGGACCTTTTCTACGTAACCGGGCTATTATTGGCGAGACCAGAAGGGTCTCCGAACCAATATCTAAAACGAACTACCTAGCTAACTACGCTAACAACTGTAACATCATGACTGACTATTATAGCAGCAACACCTCTAAGGGTGGGACCCGACCCGACCCAAGGGGGGACTCGAACCTCTTAGGGTGTTGAATGCGAGAGGACTGGGAGGGATACGACAGCTTGATGAGGGCTGTATTAATCGCGGTGTGACTGCGCGGAGTCAGAAGGGACGACCGGCTCCGCGGCTGCGGCGGGTGAGCACGGTGGATCGGGGGCGGCGGCGGTGGGACGTCGCGATGGGCCTCGTCGGCGAGGGCGATACGCCGGTCGGCGGCGGCGGTGTATATGTATTGTGCTAGTCGATTTATTCGCCTCCTGGAGGAAGGTGATATCGTCATCGGGCTCTAGTAGCGCATGCCTGGGACTGGTACTATACTGATTTGGGAGGGTTTATAATCGGACGTGGCGGTCACAAGGGGGTTCCGATGCCTCGGGGCATTATCGAAATAACGCTTAGACGTGCGTTTGAGGTATTGCCTTACGGTTGGCATTTTTAAATCTAAGTGAAGTTGAACGTTGGGCATGTACCACGGAGCGCCCGCGGCTCTGCGCAATACGCGGTTTTGTAGAATTTGAAATGCTTTAAATCGACATGGCTTAACGTGTGCGAACACGACGCTAGCGAAGGTTAAGATGGGGCGAATGCACGTCAAGTAAAGTCTCAACTTATTTCTAAGTGAGAGTTTACTGCGCGCCCTAATCATGGGATGGAGCCGGCCCACAACGAAAGCGGCGCGAGCGTGCACCGCTTTGATGTGTTTCCGGAACGTAAGGTGGTGATCGAGGATAACCCCCAGGTACTTAACGCTCAGGGAAACACGATGAACAGTTGATACGTATAAGTAGTAGAGTTCCTTGTGAAACTGCTTCGTTGGTCTAGTGGTGGCAAGAGCGACTGCTGATCGTGAGGTCCTAGGTTCGATCCCCAGGTCGGGCAAAGTGTTATTGGGTTTTTCCTTGTGGAATTCCTCAGTAGGAGCCTGAAGTTTGGATTTGTGCTCAATTGATGGCAATAGGCTCACTCTCAATTACATGGGACTTAAAACATAACGGCGAAATGAGGCTGTTGCTACAACATGTAACATAATTAACGCACACCCTCATACAACCTAATTAGAATATTATGTTATACCTAATCATAATACATACACTGAAATTTTATTTTTATGTGCTTAAATATTGTTTATTCAAGAAAATAGTATTACTTTTTCATTGTTAACTTCATTTAAAATTCAGTCTTATGCCCTTGACATAAGGCTCAATTTTCGTTATGCCAATTAAAAAAACTAATTATTTAAAAAACATTTCTAAAAAAAAACGCAATAAAAATGGCTGAAGTCGATTCAGTAAACGATTCTGAACAAACTAATTTCAAGATGTGCATTAATTATGTTACATATTGTATACACGTCTGCCCAACCCTTCGGGAATACAGGCGTGATGTTCCTTGTGAAAAATACCTATTTCTGTCGCCAAGCAGCATTGCTGTGTTCCGGTTAGAAGGGTATCGTGCCGGTGATATTACAAGCACATGAGATTTTCCATCTCTTTCTCTCTAAGGTTGGCAGCGCATCAGCAATCCTCTTGCTTGGAAGAGTATACAGGCAGCAGTAACCACTTTCCATCACGTGGTCACCAAGTATGCCAAAACCATTAGGTAGATACATTAAAACAAACGTTCTATGTTTTACTTCACATCAGCATGAAAACTATAGGTAGTCACGATAACGAAGAGAAAGTAGCACTCAAATTATCAACAAAAACTGATCCTACTGCAACGAAAAAGACACATCTACAACACAGAACAATAACGACACTCGGCACTGAAAACCTCGTAAATAAAATTTTCTTCAAAAGTGCTTTATTTGTTCTTTAGGTTGATGAACTCGTCATACACGTACTAGTTCAACAAACTTTCAATTCAAATACTTCTAAGCTATCTATGACGTACGATGACAAACTTGTATTAACATTTAATCGGCCATTAGTTTTAACAGGAGACAGTTATTTCAACCTCTTTTAAAAAAAAAAATTACACGTACGTGGTTTTCACTGCCGCCCGACGATAAATAAGTGTAGGTACATTTTCTCTCATAAATACCTATCTACTTACAGCTAATGAAAGTTCGCTACATACTTATTTTCCAAACGTAAACACAGCTGACTGTCGGCACATGTTTTTACTGATTAACCAATTTCACTCGGTTCGCGACAAACTGTCACTCATTAACTTTTCGGCTTAGAAAGTGAATATTTATACGAATTTATAGCTACCGGTCTTTACCGTTTTGTTCGAAAATACCTAAAACGATCGGTGTAATAGTATTTTATTAACCGACTTCTAAAAAGGAGGAGGTTATTAACCGACTTCCAAAAAGGAGGAGGTTACTATGTTCGTCTGTATGTTTTTTTTTTTTTGTGTAATACACAAAAAAAAAATATCGATGAACATACTATGTTCATCGATATTTTCGCCAATTGTGAACCGATTTTAATGATTATTTTTTAATGGATAGGGTATACTTCGAAGTTGGTCCCATTTAAATTTGGTGAAGATCTGATGAAGAACTTCGGAGATAGATAATGGAACTCCTCAATGACGAACAGTACGCATATTGTGATGATGTGATTATGTTACGAGCAGCGTCTTCTGTAGGTCCAACCAAGTTTTAATTAAGGCCACTAAAATAAAAAAAATAAAAACTTTTTTACAAAAAATTTAAACCGACTTCAAAAAATAATAAAATAATTACCATATAAAATTAACAGTTTCAGAAGTCGGTGCCTTCAATTTGGTTCAGCGTGGATCAGCACCGACTTCTGAAACTGTTAATTTTATATGGTAATTATTTTATTCTTTTTTGAAGTCGGTTTAAATTTTTTGTAAAAAAGTTTTTATTTTTTTCATTTTAGTGGCCTTAATTTTGTTATGTATGAGACAACGCGTTGATGATTGCAAACGAGGTAGTTACAATAATGCGGAAATTCTACTTGAAACTGATCATACGAGTCTGTAATCGATCACTACTGAAAATTGGTAACGAAAGGGAATCTTCTCATAATCCCCACGCTTGGCAAACATATATATTGGTGATTACCGTTGTTACAACGTAGCGCAGATTTATTTATTTATTTTATTTTAGAAAAAAAACGTTGCCCCACTCTAGGATTGCTCCTGTATCGTGGGTGCGTTTACAGACACAAATCTTCACATGCACAAACGCCCAGACCCGAAACAACTAGGTATTTGTAGGCCATACAAATATTTGATCCGTGCAGGAGTCGTATCCACGACCCGTAGCATAGAAGCTAATCGCTCAGCAACTGCACCAAACGTGTCGTCAGATGAATATCTCCTCACAAGAAGAGAGAATTTGTCCTACTGCAGAGTAACCAAAAGTTGACATAGTAAAACCGCGCC
This sequence comes from Amphipyra berbera, assembly GCA_910594945.2. Taxonomy (NCBI): domain Eukaryota; kingdom Metazoa; phylum Arthropoda; class Insecta; order Lepidoptera; family Noctuidae; genus Amphipyra; species Amphipyra berbera. The sequence goes on along the minus strand of OU343122.1, from coordinate 5,228,899 downwards.
TTTTGGTTGGATAGAGTGGCTGATGTAATAAAAGATGTCTTTACCTCGATCGACTTTTCCGGATCGCAGACTGAATTATTACTGTTAAAAAATGTATACATTTTTCTTTTAAGTACTTCTAGTTCAGTAGCTCATAGTAAAATACACATACATACATTATAAATAGGTACATAGAATGTTTGTTTGTATGGAAGCTCAGAGTAGTAAGAAGTCGTAAAGTCGTAATAGCTAGTGCTATAGCTATGTATGTGTGTATGCTGCGCACTTCCGAATAATAACTCGTTTGTGTGAAAACTGCGTATTAGAATAAGATGGAACATGTTTGTACTATACATCTCTTTTTGTAAGTTTTCCATCCATCTGTGTATGGACTGTAGGGTTTAATATCTTAAATTTTCATCTTGTGATATTGACATGGTTATACAAGATGGAGGGCCTCCGTCAAATTAGCCTAGTTTTAGTATCTCTCTTCCATCTCGTCCATTCTTAATCTTATCACATACCACAAAATGTTATGGCACATAACACGATGTTGTAATTCGCAAAAATACAATTCACACCACAACATTTAACGCACGCTTGAAGTACCTCTTACAGTAGTTGCATGTACTTTCAAATTGTAATGGAAACGTGTTTTGCATAGGCGCTGGTGGCAGCAGCACTACGTCATGTCGTCAAGAGGCGGCCACATCCAGCGGCTGCGCGGCGAGCGCGGAACGTGATCGGAACGGGAGGAGCGCGTGGCGCGGGAGTTGCGGGAAGCGACCTTGACGCCGAACGAGGAATGAATCACGGCAGCGAAAGTGGGAGAAATGTGCCGCCGCGCCCCGCGCCGCTCACTTTTACTTTCCAGTGTGGCGCAACCGAGAGCGGCGCCGCAGCGCGCGCGCCACTCGCCCGGCGCCCGCGGCCCGCAGCGCCGTCGCGCCGAACACACCGCGCTCCTAATACCGCTCGTGACTGTGACTCTGCCCGGATTACAGTGATACTACCAGTGCATCACAGGATTCAGTTTCAGTGATTCCCGCGGCGAAAGTAGAAACCGGGTCGCCGATAAGCGTTGTGCAAGTTGTTGCGCGCGGAACTCGCGCGCGGCCTCGCACTCTCCCGCAGGAAGCGTGTCGCAAGCGGGGAAGTGGCGCAAGCGCCGGGAAGCCGAAGCGTGCGCTCCACAACACACATACCCTGGATTGCCCCGGCAACATTGGATTCTCTTCTAATATTGTCCCCTGGTAAGATACATCGACGTATACTTGTTGCTAGGATATTATTGTGTGAATTAGAAAGTGACATTCTACATAGAAAAGCAGTAATTAGAGGTCGAGAGACCATAATGTTCCATCCCGCGCATTCGGTTCTAAACGTCGGTGATTGCAGTGAAGGGGACCTAGTGTCACCAACACACTCAAAGCGCACAATTGGCGTCACCGCCGACTGAACTTCGGCTCGGGTGTCGGAAACGCTACAAATAAAGAAGTGAAATATCCAAGGACAATACAACTTTCAAGTGATTTCGCGCGCGGCCGACAATAAAAACTTCGTAACGCGCCTGCGCAACCTCTCGGTCTCACTTTCGACGTCTGCGCCGAGCCTCGCTCGACGAGCCGCGCTTTCAATAACTATTACAAAACCTCCGGCATGTCGAATTTTCTTTCGAAAGTTATTGCTGCTAGAAATTTGATTTGTAAAGTAATTAACGTTTCAACACTTGTTGGCTCAGTTGATGTTGAAAATGTGAAAATTGCGCCGTCCACATGTGGCGGAGAAAAACCTTGTAGTCTCCGTGACCACAACTGAGTCATTGAGTTGGAGCTATTACAAACAGCACGTTCCGAGCAACTGTCATCATTAAGGAGAACTGAAAGGAACACGGTCCAAGGCCAGTTGGATAACGAATTTTCGTTTAATATTAATAAATGGCAAGCACGGTCGATCGTGACGGATCCAATGGTGCACGCGGATGCATAGGATCGCTGTGACCGAAGCACTTTCACGCGAACAGCCGCCACGATCACAATAACCGACTCAAATCGAAATAATAAAACGACACGATATAGATGATATAATCGTTCGTAATTGACGAAATTCATTTCACGGAATTAATTTAGTTGCTATGCTAGCGATACGAATTGTTTGTATCGTTCAGCGAATACAACAATTTGTTGTAAAAATTGCTTTTCTATTTTAGAATCACAATTACACACGCTTCAGAAAACCATAACTAACATACGTGGTAAATGAAAAGGACACATTAGGCTCACATGACTAAACAGTTGTACAAGAACATATTTCATATTTAGTAGGCTGTCTTTCTCTTACATAAACCATCTTTCTTGGACACGGATATTCGTAATCCTTTCTAAAAGATTTGTTAATCTATCAATACGTCGTGATAAGACACAGGTTATGCAATTCATGCGTGCAATAACTGCTTAAACGCTTTCGTTTTCAAACGCGAACATTAGTGGGCGTGCCGCTAAATGTCAGGATTAAGATTTATGATAAACATCGTGATTAGCCAGTGACAAAAGTACAATGAATATAGTTAAACTTTCACCCGGAGAAATGGCGACGCGAAAGTACGGCCGTTGTTCATCGGATGACTTCATCCCGATTTCACAAACCGATGTAACGAAATTATGAGTTAAAAGTCGAGGATATGATGTAAAGGCAAATAAGCAACACTTTCTGTTTTCATGCTTGACGAATGCTTAAAGGTCGTAGAAAGATTTATCAAATTATCTTTTTATCAGATAAACCTTTTTGCAAGTGTAAGTTTATTATCAGGAAACGACACAGTAATTACAGCACTTTTCCGAGTTGTTTTAAGGTGATTCATGAAGAGTCGGTGACGAAATATGATAATAGACTTTGCAGACCATATCACTAAAGATGTCTGTATATGGCGTGCGACTTTTTGGTGTTTTACAACTCCATTGAAGCATGAGCTGTCTCTAAACTAGTTATATCCAAAACAAATGTCAACATTCACCGGTCTTTAAATAAATTCGATATCAAATATTTACCTACCAAATACAATTAGAACTAAATACGAGTGTGAACGTATTTTTATCAAAGAAACTATTCAATTGTTTATATTTTACCCTAATGACTGTGTTTTAGCGGAACATAGATATTTCGTAAAACCGTGAACAGACCATTGTTTTGCAACGCATATGAAAAGGCCTGTTACAAATACTATGATAAATGAATAGTTCTGCACAACGACAGTTCACTATTAATTATCAATAGATCCATTTATAAAATATAACTTTTGTATGATATCATGTTTCCGTGTTTAATTAATTCAATGGCAATAAATATATAGTAAATGTTCACATCGAGATAAACAATAGAATTAGACACGACCCGGCCAATGTGGGAGCCTCTTACTTTGTTACGAAAATAAAGTTTCAATAACAAAAATTAAGTTGAGAGTCAAAAACAAGTAGCAATTAAAGTAATTCTCACAGTAGCTGATTACGACTTTACGTAATTTGTGTCTTTTGAAGAAATTCACTGTGTTATTCAATCCGTTTAGACAATGATAGTGAGGAAATGAAAGTGGAAAGCTGTTACGAGAACGGAACGAGCCGTTTATAGTCGCATTAGCACATTATAAAATTTACACACAGCTATCTGAGCTTGATGCTCCATATTCAAATCTACATATTTATCGATTTGTTAATGTTGACTGGAAAAAAGTTGATAATAAAAAAAACCACTGCTTTTGTTATACGTAACCTTTATTTCACGCCATATATTATTCTAAGATCGAACATTTTGTATGTAAATGTCGCGAGGACATCCGTATTGCTAAAATCTTGTAGCTACGGAAGGACAAATGTAAATTTTGACCTGAAAATCTTCGTGATTCTTTTCCCAAGGGCCAACTAACCATTTACCAAGTAGGTTTCTTTGAAATTTTCCCGAACATCTTTCATCGCAGGATCTGTTTATAATTGATAAAAAGCTTAAATTATGAAATAGAATTCAAAGTCAAGCACTTGATGGACTTTTCTCCAAAATAAATACCACGATATATGTTATTCTCCCAAAAAACAAAAGTTCATCATAATATTCATGTATTTCAAAACCTAACCAAATTACTATACAATCTTCTTTCTTTCACCCAGTAACAGCTTTATTTGCCCCAAACAAATGTGTTTTATCAAAACCATTTGCGAACTCTCTAACGACCTAGTTAACTGCATTATCTTAAACGTCTTCACCTACTGTAATTTCGCCTCGGGTTTCATTTCTCAGTGGCCACCCACACTAAATACGTGTCAAATTGCTAATAGCATTATCAACTTTCATTACATCATCGTCATCATCAGTTGTAATTATAGTGTTTGTCCAGGCGACCACCGCTTGTTATAACAATAAAGCTATCTGCTACGCTCATTAACTTCTAACTACTCCAATATTTATTTTCGACCTGCTGTTTATTTAGTACTGCATCTCATCGCTAGATAGAATATAAACATCTTATATGGAAGCATCGTTTAATCTGTCGGTACCGTCAAGTAGGTAACAGCGGCGTAGGCGATGGCGGTACACATTGCAACGTGCCGATTCATATCCAAGGTCTTTCCTAGTGGAAGAGAACGGAGTTTCCTGCGGCCGCCTATCTCTCGCGCACACCGACATTCGCACGTGAACGCACACGCGCCCACGTGTCGCTATTCTTTGTGTTCAATCTTTCCTAGCTACCGTTGCGAGGCATCTTCTTTTTGTGCCGTCCGGTGGCGTTTGAAGCTTGAACCTCTGAGCGCTTCATTATATAGGCGACGGGCGATGCGCGCGCTTCGCAGTTAGTGTGTCACTAGAGCCCGCGCGAGAGGTGGCCTGCAAGGACTGTACCGCGCCAACCTTTTTTCTGTGCGTGCGATGTTTTCACTTTCGTCATTTTGACCGGGCCAGTTTGATTTGACGTCGCTCGCGCACGGACGTGCCTAGGTTCCGGCGTTGTGTTATCCTGTGATCGCTGGTGCTCCGGATTGTTTTTGTTTATGAAAATTATTTTTTTTGTGAAAAATATGGCTGTGATAAAGTGTTAATATGTTCGATAGTAACATTCTTTTTAATTTCTACAATGAGATTGCTAATAGAAGTGCACTACAGTTGGCAAGGTAAGGTTGTTTTGTTTGTTTACCTTAAATTTCGTAGGTATGCGGGGATGCGCATGTAGGTGTGGGCGGCGGGTAGGTAGTCACAATGTTCGCAGTCCGGTGGGACGGTCGGCACAACCTTGGCTCTAATGAACGCACTATTCGCCGCTTCATCCGCCTCTCGCCTTCGCCTGAGCCTCGCTCGGCGAAGAGGTTAATAGGTTCATATTAGATGGTGGTTTGCGAAATCGACTGACTGAGCTCAGCGTATGAACTGCGCCCGCGCCGCTTTTCCACGGTTGGTTTCGCGCGCATTCGACACACCGAGTCGTTTAATAAATATTAGAATGCGATCACTCCCAGTTTTACATATTATAACTATTAAGATTGTAAACGACGTAGGTACCTAACACAAAATGAGTGTTGTGATCCCACTTTACATAAATCTGCATTCAATAGCGGAAACAAAAAGATAAAGACATTTAAAAAAATTATACACAATCCTAAAGACTATTTGTATTTAATTTGCTACTTGCTAATTGAATTTAATGAAAAATTAACGAGTTTGTGTCGAAGCAATTGTTTTTGAAACTCTCATCGTTTACCGAAACAAGTTAATGAACGGCAACTAATTACCTGTTTAACCGCGAATTTCACTTTTGATTGCTCGTGCATAAAATCGATTTCGGAACTGATAAATACCTACTCGTTTCGCAATAGTAAAAGTCGACTCATTGCTTTTAGCACGTTATTACCGCAAATCTTTATGTAAATCAATTATTGTAGAAGATATTACGCTCCCACCACTAATTTGTTTTCTAAAATCATCACTTTAGACATATTTTACCAATAAACCAATTTTATTCATCTAAACCTTGCGCAACGCCAAGCTAATCTCATCAAATAATTCAAGTTATTTTCTATTATTCATAGGGTTATCACTCATTAATTACCTATCCAAGGTTCCGAAATTATCTTCTTGATAATGCGTGGTATTGACAAATATTGTTTTGATAGTAAGATCCGTGCGCGAACACCAACGATCACTTCCTTGATCAACTACCTATTTTGATTAACTAAAATAATTGTTCCCGGAACTTTTGTTTTCGTAACAGCAGTATAAACTATCGTGTTATTCATTTTTGATATAGAATTGATAAAAATATTTGGTGCTGTGACAAACAAAACATTAAAGTCATCGTCATCATCGCTTGAAAACAATAATTTTCGATATTGTGACGCATCAAATTAGCTATATACATATAACATAATACTACTTATAACCCGAACAAAAAATACACAATAAAATCTTTAAGTTCAAATACGTGAGGTATCTACAAGTGTATTGTTTCAAATACTTTTTCAATTACTTAAACTACAAAGGAAACGAAAGGTTCTATAGCTTAATGATAAATCCGAAGAACGCATGCCACTGCGCAGTTCGAAACATCTTGTTTTTTACGTTTAATATTTTAATGATAAATAATTTGATTGTACCTAACATAACAACAAATATTTTGATAATGTAAATACATAATAAGCTGTTTCTTTTTTCTCAAAACATAAAATTGACCTTAACCAAAGAAATGACAACTTGTGAGATAAAGCTAAGCTTGTACCTAAACTTTTCCGGGACGAAGTTCAAAACAATCGAAAAATGTGTTACAACAGACGTAAAAAAATCCGTACAGCAATAGACCAGATAAAATAAACATCTATAATAAAATATCTATTTTTGGGTTAAGGGCAATCAAAATTCTATATTTTACTATCGATATGACTATTCTTGACATTTACACCAAAATTGATGAAGACAATCGTGCTGTGGACGAAAATTACGCAATGAGAATTGATTCTGATGTTGGAGGAGAGAATTGTGTCAATGAAGCAGAAGTGTCGGCAGTTGGCACGAGTAAACAATTAAAGGGCGAGCTACGAATGATCGCCCAATGCCGTTTTTCTATTTGACTTAACGAATATCACGCGTATTTTTAGTGTTCCGTAATGGAACTGAATACCATTGGATTAATCGTATCAATATACACTGTTCTAAAATTAGGAAAGTACCCAATTGTTTTGTAGACCAATTGGATCATGTGGGAAAATGTCTTGAGAATGGTAAACTTATAAGATACTATTCAGTATGGTTATGACTACTGTCGTTTCAGTATTATTTTTCATATTAAGAGTTATTAAATTAAAGATGTAAACAACTAGATAATAATAACTTATCGAAGAAAAACCCAGCGCATAATTTAAACTTAAAACACTAATATTTTTGTATCAGTATCATTATCGCTTTCAGAAGACTGCTTGTCTCGTTTTAATTCTTATAAGGATATGATAGTGGCTCCTTGAACTTTTCTATATTGATGATATTCAATCCATATACATATCTAATAAATAACTTATGGCAAGTTTAAAATCAAACAATATTGTCTTATAAATATTTTAATAAACAACAAACCTTGGTATTCAAATTTGTTATGAAATCTTTACGATTTGAATTAACTGTTAGCTGTAATATTTTAAAATATATCTATCGGCCTTCGTATTGTCTGATTAACACGATGGGCACTACGATAAGACCCGCTGTTAACAGTTTGATAAGATTTTTGATTTGTGTAACCTTTAAATTTTAATATATTACCGTAATTACTGTCTAGGTACTTTGGATTGGAATTCCTAGAAGACATACTGACCTAACTTATAAGACTATGCTCTTATATCTGTTAGTGGAATGTATTCCTTACAAGATTTGTTCTAAATAGTTTCCCCAGTAAGACCAGATTCTTTACAAATTGCAGATTCATGATTTTTTATCTTATAATAAAGATTCCTTGATGTTGTTAAGAATATTATATTTTTGCTGCATGCAATAGGCGCTGCATACTGCGTCCAATTAGATACATTTGTATCATTAAATTAAATGGTACACAATCGAATAATTAGTTTCGCATTGTCAAACACGACATTAATTACATACGATAATATTTATTTTACGCAATATTAAATATAACTTCCGTGTGGAACAATCCACTCAGTTATCGTATACACGTGGTTAAAAACTAGATCTTTTTCCGTCTGGAGTTTGCATAAACTAATTATGAACACGTCCAAGGGCCTCTGTTTGTTCAGTAATAATCTATTCGTTACTAATAATTGTAATATAACTACAAATGTAACTGTTGTAATTAGGTCACGCTATGATTCGATTGTAACTCCTATTTCCTGGAAATATGGCGGTGGTACTATGAATTTATCACGACTATTATACAAACGTTGCATAGCAATAGGAAAAATCTTGAATCTAATTAATATTACCATCTATAATTGTCTTGAATAATAACAGTCGTAGGAAGTATAGAAAATATGGCAAGGTAAACGATCCTAATAATAGCGTACGTAAATTGACAAAAACTTTAGCTCGCAAAATGGGTTGCGCGAAAATATGAATTTTCAATGGAGTCATCATTAGTAAAACGCATCGTTTGTTAACAGGCTTTGTGCACGTATTTAACGTGCCGAGAAACTAGGTTTACAACGTAGAAACGCAAACATTTCTAAAATCCCAAATGCGAGAGCCGAGCTGCTCGATGCTATTTCGCAATCGACATTTACTCCTTGCAAAGTCGACATAAATATTTTCTCAGAACTACAAATATATTCGGCACCACTTCGGTTATCCATCCAAATAAAAATGTCTCAACTTCTTTATCGTTCGATGGAATTTCTTCATAGTTCTGCGTACCATTTGACATTGAACTGAATTAAAAAGCGTTATCAGAGGGCTCAATATGTTTGTCAGTAGTGTGTAGTTGTTGTGAAATACTCGTAACGTTTGGACAGTAGTTATATAGAGGCTCATTAACATCTTTTCGTTTAGTTTTAATCATTATTTAATCGGATTTTAATGTATCCTTACTATTCGAATGTGACGGTCACTGTCCGTGTTCTCCTATTAGCACAGTTAACAAGTTCCAATTCGATCGGACATTCATAGTAGCTAATTCTGTGGTTTTACCGCCGTCATTATCAATTTTAATATACTCCTAAATAGATTCATATTATGTACAAGGCGGCACTTCTACACTTTGAATGGTCAAGTCAAGGCCATAAATGACGCTTTTTGGGATTCTTATAAAAGTAAGAATAATACCAAGCGGTAGATATGGTAGTTCCAAGAGAAGTATTGTGTTAGGACAATAAAATTTGGAATAGTCGTTGTCAAATTACTCCCAGCCCTTTCTTGTTCCCGTTCACGGTACAAATTACCGAAGGACGTTGGAACTGGGTCACTTCGGAAATAGTTTATTGTTATCGGCTAGTCTGCGCACACGCAATGCTCACACGCACGCCTGAGCCGCGTTCGATTTTCAAACGTTTACGCACACGAACGAGCCCCCGACTCAATTAGGGTTCATCCTTTGTAACTCTCGGAAGTCCTTGTACTAGTTTGCCTTCAGAATCTTCAATATCATCATCGTTTATATCTATGGGTGCGGTTTCAAACGGCTTCCGCTTTCGTACCAAAATTGAAAACATACTTTCTTAAGGCCGACGGGTCAATAAAATTGAAAAGGTGTCGGATTTATATTTTCATAATATAATGTCATTACGAGTCTTAAAGGCCAGAGTGTTTTGGTCTATTAGTTTTATTACGTAGTTACCCTTGCGTTGAATATTTAATATAAAATTTATAGTCTAACGCTTTCGACAGACCCTTGCTAGCGCGTTCTTCACTGGTACTTCGTACAAGGTTCTTGGTTTCATTATTTATTATTAAACGATGCACCTCGACATGCATTACACTGACAATTTTATAGTCCTACCAATACACCTAATGCATCACTTTAATAATAACCTTTAGAACCTTGACCACGCCAATAAATTAATTATTGTCGCTTGTCACAGTTGGCAATAAAAATTCTCATCTACGCATAAACTCTGATTGTTCACAATTTTATAGGCAATTCGATTAGTGGCAAGTTGTAAAATAACTTAAAGACCTCAAGGCTTCCAAACAATAACTCACACACGGCCATGTCGCTGGCACACCGCCACACAATGAATAATAGTGTTTCACAGATAACGCATAGACCTATCAATTTAGTCTAGCACATTCACAGGCGTACAAATCTGCGCTCACATCCGGAGTAGGGCGTGTTGCGAGTGTGTGAGTGCACTCATACTGTCGCGAAATTTCCCACAAACCCCCACTATTCGGCGCACGCGCGCGTACACACACAAACATACCCTAGAGTAAAGAGTAATAAAACTGAAGTAACGTGAACGAAAGCACACGTTTCACACCCAACATTATATTTTTAGCAAAATGCGAGCGTACGGGTAGGTCAGTTACTATTATGACTGAAATTTTGATAAGAGCCATTGACTCTATCGTAATGAAAGTTACGTAACGCCTTTCATTATTTCTTATCTGTCCATTCATATAGCCTCGGCCAGTATTGCTAATGTTCTTGTATGTAGCTCATACTTTAAAGTATGAACATTGTTCTACAAGTTATTCTTCAACAAATAATTTTCCTTCGACAATATTACACGTTTCTTTCTATTATACTGAAAGATTCCATAATACATTCCAGTATCACATATATACTAAAGAATCTAAATACATGAATATAGTTTAGGATTTTGCTATCAGTCAACAATTTTTTTCAAGTAACGAAATTCACGGAACTTTTTATCACTTCTCTATAAATATTTAAATTTATTCTTCCGATTAGACTAGAACCAGTAGAATATACAATGTTCTGTGTGGTTCTATCACTGCAATGTACTGAAAAATTACATTTTGTTCTATACATGACCGTAGAAAGTAAAACACAATAGCATGTGCTAAGAATATTACATTTTTATGAGTCAGCTTGCGGTTTTACTTTGTCAAAGCGTGATTCAATTGTTTCAAGTACAATTTTAGCGAAAGACCCCACTAATAGATCATCGTCGAATTTAGATCGCTTATGAACATTGTTCCTAGTATTTTATTAATTTTTCCTTTCATTGTAATTTATTATTGCCTAAAATTAAGTCATCACATGTTTTTCCCCTAATAGGTTATAGGATTCCATATAAGGACGCGATGGTACACCGTATATATAGCCTTTACAAACACATTCAAAGATCAAATGGCTTCTTTTTTAATTTTGGTCTCTCTTCCACCGTCTTATCTGAACCATCTTCTGTAGTGTCGGCACGAACTATATAAGAATAGCTCATGCCATGGTGAAAAGATTAGCCAGTCAGCAAAGTAGGTCGTAAGGCTGGCTACCCAGGGTGCGCCGGACGTAGGCTGTTTTCATGAACACCCAGGTTTATCTGACGTTGATATTATCAGACAGCGAAGATCAGATAACAAAATCGGACTTTCTAAGAATTTACGAAACTCGCCATTACATAGGTATAATTCTTATTTAATTTGCAACTTACCTAAATAAATCAGCATGGAGACAACTAGAAGCGTTATATTATATAGTACGTCATTACATACGTATTCCTTTTTACAACCTTTTATATATATGTTTTGCAAAATATTATTAAAGTAACATATCCCCGCTATAAACTTAACTTTTATTGCTTCATTGTCCTTACTTGTGAACAAGAATCATCACCTTAAAAAGCCAGAGCTACGTCTGTAGTGAATGTTTTACAATCCATCGAATTTCCTGTTGTAATAAAAGTAACATTATATTATTTGTTTTTCGCAATTTTTAAAAGTCAACATGTTTTTAAAGCCTTCTCTTATCCAAATTATTCTCATTGAAATCGATCTTAATAACTGCAAGAAATATAATTTCAAGTTGCTCATGTATGAAATTAAGATGACGTTTGAATTGTAGTATCAACTCTTGAGAATTTTCTCCCAGATTAAATAGGTACTTCATACATTCCTAAAGCAAGAACTATCATTATTAGAAGGTATACAGAAAAGGTTTAAAATAAGGGAATTATAACATATATTGTTATTTATAATAGGTATTTTAAAGTTCAATGTTAATGTTACACGTGTTTTAATCGGTCCACATACCGCTCAGAGACACCATGAGGTAAAACCATGCCATATACAATATATTTATAACACATTTAGACCATCATTAGTCAAACGCAGTAACCCGATTAGTAATTGTCCTACAATTCTCTAAGTACTGCTGCTCGTTCTACTGTTCCACATAAATAAGTGCATATAGTAATTTCATATTAATATAAGTTTCCTCCTTAGTTTTCCTGTACCATTATAGATAATAGGGACCACTTTAACCACTATTTCCATAAGTGCACCTATAAACATCTGTAATGACGTTCACAGTTTATTTCTATTTGTAATTACAATATCTTAAAAATCCACATCAGCATTTGCAAATACATCAAGTCAAATTGCTTTTACTTTAAAATAGTCTCTTTCATCCATAGAACTATTAAAAAATATATTCTTTTTATTTCGTCCTTTTTTTTTCTTGTAATTAATTTCGAAACTATATCTAAGTTCATGAAAATTAATGTTTGGTTAAAACTGAAATTATCATGAACTAGCAAAAATATTATTTTCATTCACATCGCTCCATTTTCCAAACGTGCTCAATGTTTGCAGTGGTTGCGAAAGATGATGGTTATCTCAGTAAAATTACGGCACATTTTCCCACTTGAGCAACCGTTACACTCGGTTGATGCAAATGTAACAAAAAATGAAATTCTTTTTAGATCGTCTTATCTTTTTTCCTAGTCTCTGTTTCTGTGAAACAAACTTTTTTAAAGATTTTAATATTTGTGTTGTATTTTTAAAAGCACTGATAAGTAACGTTATAGAAGTAGGCCAACGAAAGAATAAAAATATTGCAATATTTACTCAATGTTCTTTTAATACTTGCCAATCGTTCGTAAGCTTATTCAAAAGCTTCTCTTCCTTGATATCGATTAATCACATGTCTACCATTGGTTTGACAATATCGAAGTGAACCAATCAAGCTGTTGGAAACTGCGATACTTCAAGCCACAAATCCGTGGTCTTGCTTATCTTCTGCAGTAGCGTGCGTACGGTTTCGTTGATATTTGACTTCGCTGATAACTTCGAAATTGGGACAGAGATTGTATTGTGGTTCTCAGTTGTGTATCGTGCTTAATCTTCACTTACAAACTTCTTGACTTGAAGGGTAATCATTCTGAGCAATATGGTAGGAACTTTAGATTAAAACGTATATTTAATTTCTTGTGGTTGTGTTTGAGAGCGAGAACATGAATAATGTTTCACCGTATTATACCCAATTAAGACAAATATTCCAAAGAATATAAAGCATTTTATTGTTGTTCTTGTCTCTTCTACCTGCTTTGGGGTAACACGTTTGGTGGTGATGATTCTTATAGGTGCGATGACTCAGATATTTTATTTTCTTGGCATTACTAATTTACAATATGAAATGTGTTATTTTTCCAATAGGTACATTAGCTAGCACTAACCAATCGCATCGATGCTGTTAATAAGTGTTTTCCCCGACTTTGTTTACACTTTTAACACTTACGTCTGTATTCATAGAATTTATGAAAAATACATATTTACATTAGAACATTGTGAGAACTAAAATTTTACTCAAAATATTAATGCTTTTATGTATTGTAAATTATATTTACTTATTGAAAATTACTATGTGATAATATATCAATCAAACAATAATCCTTATAAGGTCACATACAAGATATAAGAATTGAATAAAGATCTTCAATTATAAAAAGATATAATTCCATAAATATGCATGATGTTAGACATAAAAGGAAATGTCTCTATGAATGACGAATAAATTCTCAAGACTTGCTCCTGATAGATGCAAGGAGATGGATAAGATTAATATACATACCTACTGATCAAAAACTGCTGAATAAATAAGATTGACATATAGAATAGAAATCTAAAAACAAAAATTATGAAACTTTCAGACAGCAACCAGCAAAATGAGATGAGGCTTATTTAAATTGCAACATTAGCTCTAAACCTTCTCAAATTTACCCCAAAAAAAGTTCACGTAACCGTGATGGACATAAAAGCAAGGAAATCAAAACTGAGTCGCTACAACAGTTACGTGGTCGCATTACGTAAAGCCTTTCGCATACTTTCTCTGACAGCAAAATTTAGCGTTCGCTGTTATGCAACTTTACGAAATGGCAGTCGACTAAAATTTCATCATTTCGACTACAGAGAAGATCACGGCTTCATATATGGAAGTGAGCGACGATGTGACGAAATAAGAAATGCTGTGATGTTATTTTTTAAGAAAACGTGTCGTTCTTATTCTTTTTATGTGCTTTTGAACACATTTTGTTGATTTATTTCGCTTTTATTTACACCTCATTCGGAAATTACGTCACTGCTCAATTTAGAAACCTCTTTTTTCCATTACGAGTAGTTGTTTGTATAAATTAGGGAGGTATAATAATTGAAATGGAATAATAGAATACTGCTCATACTAGATTAAAATTAATAACTGCTTTTATACTCTATAAAAAGCAATGTATTAATTATGATGCAAAACAATCAATAACAACAAGAACTTCTTAGGAACAGTACCAACGTACTCGAGACCGGTATTGGTTATTATTACCACTCAAGTTGGAACAGGAAATTTTCAATTAAAGAAATCAAATATGGCCAGCAAATTAACATACATTTTCTTGTATCCTATCAATATAGTTGTAGTTTGGTTCAATGTTGACTTGAACGATGCAAATTTGAGTTTTTACCTAAGACTTGAGTGAAGTAACTTTCTAAAAACTGCTCGAGTGACCTTGAAATAAAACGCTGTTACAAAACCGCGGCCCGCTCGCCGGCGCTAACTCCCCCCTCCTGTGCAACGTGCCCGCGGATCTACGCACGCTCCACCAACACACGCGCATGCGCAACGCCTCCGTGTGCGTACCCCTACAAACACATCCTCGCACACATACGCACGCACACACGCACGAACACATGTGTTCAAACAAACACCAACAACCACGTGCAACTCATGTGTGAGTTAATCAGTTGAATGTGTAGAAAGGAGTGGTGAAAAATCTAGTCCGGTCCTACAACCTTACAACATTCTAAAGATTGGCGTGTAATTCTTTGAACACGTGATCATACAGAAGGAACTTCTAACAACACAGTGATTAATGAAATGAATCACTTGACTGTCCCGATCTATTGTGCGGTCTTCGTTTGCGTCATTACAGAATGGAAAAACCAAAGAAAATAACTTGCTTTTTTCACTTTAATATTTATTCCCAAAGGCCATAAAATTATTCCATTCATCCATTTATGCATCTATAGCACGCTAACAAAACACACCTTAAAATTCTGACAGTTTTGAAATCATCGAATTCCAAATATGTGAAATCCTTGAACATGGATGTGGGTCATGATCAGGTTCCAATATGTGTCTCGTGCTCGTTTATTAGCATAGAGTTCTGAGGCGCGCGCACCGATACGTTGCGCAATACTGTTGACTTTCATCCTGAAGGTCAAGTGCCATCCTATTTCAAAACGGACCTTGGACGAGTCTGGTTTACCTCGGACCGTTTGTAGAGAACAGTCGAGTAAACGGAAGAGATTGGTGCTAATAGATATTAATCAAACAAAGAAGACGTCTTTATGTTTCGTTAGCTGCTCGCTTTCAAATATAATTGCTTGTGAATTGTGAAGATCAATCGCAAAACACTTCAAACAATTGAATGTAATTTTTTAGATAAGTATCGATTTAATAATAGTTGTGTTCATAGAAACTTATGTTCGGTTTGCTACAAAGCGCCCACAGATGCGAAGGTCAACTAATTTCGCGGCGTGAGAACGCCTCTATATAGACGATTTAATTCATCATAATTTGCTGTAATAACACCAGAGATATTCAAATGACTGCCGACAATCAAATCCGACCTTTTCTTAGACACGTTCTTTATAAATAGTCATCTAACTGCCGCAGTGATCGCAAAATGTCGAACACGAACTCGATTTGTTTCCGAACCAAAACAGTTGCGAAAATGTAGAAATACGCCAGAGGCGGTGTGTTGATCACCGCACCGCGACGCCATTACCTCAGGAACAGAGGAAATCTTCATCTGACACGACGGGTGTCAAAGTTTCGCAATCGCATTCCGAACGACGTTACATTTGTAATAAGTGTGTATGTACATTAGAGTTGTTTGCAGTAACAGTTAACAAGTATCTGGCACAAGGGATCGATCGTCAATCAAACGCAAGGTGAGAGTGTAACCGCGCAGCTATTTTAGCATCATCGAAGGTAAAACTGATTTGCGCTTTCGGCCCAAGACTCTCTCGTACAAGGGTACGATGGCATTTATAAATAAATACGTTTGTCAGTTGCCAGCAATGTTATGTTTGATTATTGATTAGTCTACAGACCACTAAGATTCCAAATCACACCCAAAGACATACGCGACAGTCATAATAACTCTAAAGTTTAGCCGCAGATCACCAAAATAACTACAATATTATCATACGCCCATCCTCGACTGACAAATATAAAATGCAGATGATTAAAACAGTTGAACTGATGAATGAAACCATCAAATATTAAAAGTATATTGTTACACGTAAAGCAAATCTTTATCATACAAATTATCGTAATGGCAATGATCTCATTTGACTCAAGTCGACACTGATTAAAATATCTAATTTGGATAGTTCCTTGTTTTTACAACGCAAAAGGAAATTATCTGCGATAAGCTTATCGATTTCAAACGTAAATTCCTTAGTTTGTTTTCGTAACAGTTACAAGATGTTCGGTGACAATGACTGTGGGAATCGGTGGGGAGTGTATCGATGGGGCTTAGAATGCTGAGGCGAATGGTCGTTATGAATGAACTGGCATTTGTTGTGGAGTCGGCATTACATAATGTATGTGGTGCGGCAGCGCAGTCAGTGCTGGCACCGAACATTTCGTCCGAAGGCCAGCAGCACAAAGCGTGTGCGGCGTATCGCTGGCCACGCGCGCCCCACGGTTTCCTGTTTGACGACTATCGACTTACATCACTATCGCTTTCTGTCATACTTCGCGCGCCTGTTAGAAGCTTGTAAAGGGGTCTGGCCTGTTGCTAAGTACCTTTGTACATACGTTTGTCATTGAAGCCGTGTACTACCGGCATTATTATTATGACTTCCCAAACTCGTAACTTAGAACAAGTCTTCCTTATTATTAAATTATTCAAATGCCAGTTTTCGTTATATCATTATGATGCCGCGTAGCGTGTTTAATTGATAACTTGCATTTCGTAACTGAGTGGCGTGGAGCGCCTCGGAGATTGTCGCAAAATTTCAACGAGGTTTCAGAAGTGGCGTTAAAATGGATACAGACAATTTAATTTAGTCGATCATTTCAGTTATGTAAATAGAGCAGAAAACCGTTCACGAGCATATAAATGCAGCTCATGAGATTTTCTGCGATTGTGACCAAGCGGGCAGAATGACGTCGATCCGGTGTGTCAATCGGAAAGCATCGGAGCATGCTGAGATCTAGCCTGGATACATCGTCGGCTAATAATTATTGCTAGTCGCATTCTTGACGTACAGATTTATTGCTTTGTTTTCTAACGCGAATGCGTTTTACCAATAAGTCGAATGGTAATTATTCATTCTCTCATAATGTCTTCATTTGCATTAAAATAAGCATTAGCATATAATTTGAATGTTGCTTTTTCTGTCTCTTCAACTATTTAGAGTGAGTCGTTTATCTTGAAGTTTTCGTATTGAAAATCCAAAATTGTTACAATACGCAAGTGCGAACATTATTATCATGCAAACAGATTTTTTGCTTTTGATGCCTCCAATTATTCCCACGACGGCTTTTCAATTGTTTAGCAACAATGTCATTAACAATTACCTACGATGACATTTCTTCGAGAGTCGTCTTTTGCAAGAACGGGGTAATGCGAGTGACCTCCGCTGTGACAACACCACTGACGTTCGACTGTCTTGTTCGCCGTGATTTATTTATTACTTGAACTTCATAAAGATCATAGATTGAGAAATTATATCAATCAACTGGAAACAATGAAGTGTTAATAGCTATTGTGAATGCTATTTCTACTGACACAGTTTTAATATTTGTATTGAATTGTGTTGAGTTTATTTTTGATTGTTGGGTGACAGTACGGCGTGTGGACATTGTGTTTGAGACAACATTGTGAACCTATGTTGCGGTTGCTTGCGTAACTTCAGAATTAGGTGTTTCATAAATTTTGTGTATCTATCACGCTACCATTCATTGCCAGGCAAGCAAAACTTGAAACAATTTTAAATACGCATGTTAAATATTTCTCTTTCTAATAACAAGGCCGCATTAGTTTCACTGTTTGATTATTATTTACTCGTAAAATCTGTTAACATGTTTTCCTTTTGTGTAAACAACAAGGCTTTAACGCTTCAAACGTAAATTACCCAAAGGTAGTCCTTGAATAACACACGTTCTAATATAAATATTATTTTATATAAATATTCTAATTATTATTTAAGGATTTTCATCATTGCCATCAATTTCCATGGAATTTAAATAAATTTCCATTTTAAGGTAAATTTGTATTTGGTTTTGTATTGAAACAGATGATAATACATCCATCGAGAAACCCTTGTGACGCTTTTTAACAGAAATATACGTTTAATGAGATGTCTTTCTTTATATTGGATGTAATTTTAATATCTAGTATTTTATGTTAAAATAAATGTTTTATTTGCTATACTTGTATTAACAGCTAGCGTCTGATAACCGTATAAAGGAAAGAACCATTTTTCCTCATGAGGAAAGTGTACGACAACTGTTTTTCTTAAACCACATGTAGGGAAATACGCTAGACATAATTATTATATAGAAAATTTGTGAATTTTTGCCTGTCACTAACCAAACGGGAAAATATATGATGACAATGCACATAGGTATTTTTTATTTTCATTATATAGGAAAAGGATTCTAACATTCAATGTCAATAGCAAAATCGGGGTATTCCTCAAACGAAATACTTAGAATCAGGATAATAATATGTAATTTACATCCAATTCATATAAATGTTCAGTCATTTCAACGAATAAGACCGACGGAAATTGTATCGACTGCTATATTCCGTAATATAAGTAAGTAAAAAAATAATTAACATCTCGAGAGATACAAATTCAGATTTAAATTGCAGATTACAAAATTATGCTTCACAAATTTGATCAGAATGGTTCATAAATCAGCAGATTTGACAGACATTTTCGTAACTTTCAATTATTAGCCAATGGACGGCGAAAGTTAGGACTTTTTTCAATCATACGCTCCAGTAGGCCAACGGTGGCAGTCTTGTACAATTTCTATGCTTGCAACACTGAAAATACTATGTTTCGTAAACCGTTTATTCGCCGTTAACAGTCCACAATCTCGATTGATATGGTCAATTAATTGTCATCCGATTTTTCTATTGCTTTCGTCAATAAGCTTTAGATTTGCTTCAACGATTTCTTGATAATGTGATTAAATGTTATTACGATCATTATTAATCAAAGTTTCGAGTTTTAGTTGACCATCTTCTTATCTTTTTATTTAATTATAACTACAAGAAATTGTATACTTACAGCTGATGAAATTAACAATGGATGTTGCGTTTGTAGCAAAAACAAGTAAATTTCGGACTTTTTAATGTCCTTGTACCCTTTCATTAAAATCATAATTTGCGTACATTCTAAATCCATTTCAGGCTTACACATAATAATTACACAAAAAATTGTAGCAATAAAACACCGTATCGCGTTCATTTTCCTTCAATGTTGTTTAATTTCAAATAAGTGCAACATTGTAAGAATTAACAACAACGTTATAATTTCAAAGCTATACATCTAACGATCTAACTCCAATCAATTCCTTAATAAGTCCTAAAAAACTGTTCTCGTTACAGAAACACGCCATTACTTTTGTAAATAGTACTAGATACTAATTATTTATAAGTACGTATTGAGTTACAATTATGTCGTTTTATTCCTCCTTTTACAGTGGCATGACTGTCATAAAAACCATTAAGAGAGCAACAATCTAGAATCGGTACTGATCGAGTAAGATCGTAATGTGGACGGCCATTCTAGGTCGGAACGTGCTTAATTAGTGTGGGTAGAATTATGTAAGTCAGCCGGGCGTTTCTTTTATGAACCAACCTTGATTCTTGGTCTGATTGAGATATTTTTATAGACGTTGATATTGTAAACAACTGGTGTGTTGTTGTTCTTCCTGTATGGGACAACTGGTTGCTCTTAAAATTAATTTTCGAGTGCAACTTTCATCACTTATAATTTAAGTTTCATTGATGTAATTTTTATGACTTGTTTTATCTTTTATACATATTAAAAGAATTACTTAAAATAATTTTATCGTCGTCATCGACATAACCTTCCATTTTTTTAAAGATTACCTTCTATTATTAACTTAGTACAATTTGATTGGAGAAAAAAAACCACCATGACTCCATTTTCTTAAAATTTTATAAATGTTCTAAGTGTAATTGGTAATTATAACGCTATGTATAGAAATAACAATTGAAAACACATTTCAATAGCGCACGATGATCATTACTGGTTACTAGCCTAGCCCAGTGACCCATTTCACTGACTTTTAGAACTTGCGAAAGATAAAGAGCTGATATAGATAACTATCTGGTTTTTGTTCCTACAACGTTAACACGCCGCTCTTTAATTTTAAACCGTGTTTTTATTTTTTATTTACGCTTTAAGAGACAATTAAATTTATGTTTTGAACTATATTGCTTAACCGAATTACCTTCGTTTGCTCCCAAATGAGTAAGTAACAGGTAAAGAGATTGTGTTTATTATTAAATATCCGGAATTTTGTTTACTGAAAAGTGTAGGTGAAAGTGAGTGTTTGTACAACGAAGGTCTGTAGAAGGCCATGCAAACATTTAAAAAAACGTTGGCTTTATCTTTCATTCACGTTTAGATATAGTTATGTTGCATAAACGATCTATAGATCGTTTTGTTATATGTGGTGCCATCTATTAGACGATAAGGTAAGCAGTTGGCACTGCCATCTAGCGTGATCTAAAGGAAAGTGGTTAGAAAGGGAAAGTGGTTGTTATGTCAAATTCTATGCTAGATGGCATTGAATTGACAATGTGTTTGCTATTTTTTACCGACTTCAAAAATGGAGGAGGTTATGAATTCGGCGCGTATTTTTTTTATTAATACATAAACTGTCAAATATAGCTTACCTATCTATAATTTTATTTCTAATAATAAAGTGTTCAGATAATTAATATTTTTGTAACTCTACTATACCGAAAACCAGTTTTCAGGTATTGCGAAATACTTACCTTGATTTGTTGATATATCTTGATTTAAAAACAAAAGTACCAATATGAAAAACTTCACTTGTGGAAACTTATTTTGATAAAAGAGCACTATCTTAGGAAATGGCTGTAGCCTGTAGCACAGATATTATATTGAAACTACAACCTGCTGTAATCAGGGCTGGCACAGAAAGGAAACTCAAAAAAATATTAAAAATTACAAAAGAATAGAAATGATAATTATAGTCACGAAATGATGCTTAAAGAACGACATTTTCGTGAAAAAAAATTTGAATAAGAAATAATTTACAATGCAGCGATACCTTCACGTCTATTGAATAAAATATCAAAAATATGCCGAACGAATATGTTAACAATTCTAACAAGACACAAATCTATTCCAGTTCGACCTTGAATATTCAAATCAACTCAAAATGATTGACTCACAATAAATAAATTTTACGTCTCAACTATAATAATTATGTGTAAACTATTATGTAGATTCTGCTCTTTTTCTTTGAATATGTAAGTGTTACTAGCTACCAGTCACGTCTTTGGTCAAGTAATTTTCCCTTTGATGCAATGAAGCGAAAACTAATTATATTGTAGCTATTGACAGCCTCTTTGAGTCATCGATACAATCTTGTAATCAACCCTGAAATAGATTAGACACAAAAAGTTTTCAATGGTTAATGAATTCAATGAACTTAGTATTAAAAATAAAACTTCAAATAATTCATCGCTTTTTTGATATCGTATCCATGCATATATATCCATTTTTGACAATATTTTTTTCATAACGTCCAAGTAAATTTAAAATGCATTATAAGCGGTATACAGCAAATCTGACAAAAGACCATCAATGCCCATTCGAAAAGCCTTGAACCGGCTTCAGCAGGCAACCCTAGATAACGCTAATTTGATGCAAAACATGGGAACTGCATCGTTTCGACCGGCTTGCTACGGACAATGGCGGGTGAGCCAGACGCGCACCGCTGATTCCAGTCCTGAAAATAGCGCTATGTATCCACTTTAGTATGTATAGTACAGATTTAGATAGCCACTTTAGTGTTGCCTTCGGGCCCGCCCACGGCCGCCCAAGGACGGTACGCCCATATTAAAAAGAGACATGTACATGATTTATTGAGCAGGAAAATTTTAATATATTTTGGTTTCATTATTAAAATATTTCAGTTTCTTTCTAACTAGTTAAAGGTTAATGCATTTTAGAATACATGTTTAGATCAGGAAGTAAAAACAGCTGGCAGCTTCACATTAAGAATGTGGTTGAGCAGATGCATTTTTATATAAAAGTCAATTTATTATTTTATTTTTATTGTTAACCAGAATATATTTTGGTTGTAATTTTTCTGTATCGAAGTAATTGTATTGAGAATGTGTGCCTACAATAACCGTCTGCGAATGTGACCAACTGCGTGTAATACAAATATTCTGATCAAATCAATTTGTTCATAAATCTGAAACTAAAATCATAACCAGTTATCTAACCATCTTTAATACTTGTTACTTTTACCAACGTTCTAACCTTCGATTGGTTCCACATTCATTACAAATATTTCGACGCAAGTTTGGTGAGCGAAATATTTTAATTTTGATTTTTTGAACACGTCATCTAATAAACATTTGGTATTAATTATGTGGCCTTCAATTAGACCCTCATTAAAACAGAATCAGCCCACAGTCATTGCCCAAGGAAAATTTAGCATCACGGTCTTCAACATAATACATAATATCTCATTTTTTGTGGCCATGTACAGATACAAAGCACTTAATTCTCGTTTCAATGACTGCTCGTTTCCCGCGCTCAAGGAAATGTTAACTCTTTGTCGAGTTTAATTTTTATCCAGGCGTTAATTAGCGTTCGGAAAAGTAAATTATTAAATGTAAATAAGTGTCTGTAAATTCTAGACATTTGTGCACATTTGTAGACATTGTGCTATATTCGGCCTAAAATCGCAAATATTTTAACGAAAATGATACTAAATTTAAACTTTTAGGTAAGTTGTCTGTATTGATTATTAGCTCAGATGTGATTATTAGCTCAGATGGTTGGCATCTGTCTAAACTAGCGTTACGTGGTAACGAAAATTTTGGAGCAAACAATTGAAAACGAAATCATTACGAAGTCGTGACATAGCAGACGATTAAGATCGTCTTGTGCGAGAACATTCCGCAGTGCGCGCACATGCTTACTTGTCCCTCGTTGCACTTTTATATACCACCGCAATTAAATATGACTTTTGAGCGAAACAGTGCAACAATAGAGCAACAGTTGCCGACAACAATGAGCACTGTTCCACCGCTTGTGACCCCACTGTTGCTAAACTCCGACACAATGCAAAAGAAGCGCCTGTTGATCGTCTTTTAAACGATCTTGCGCTTCTATCGCAACGCTAATAGCACGTTGCGATGCTTTATCGGGCCAAGGTCCTATTGCAACAGGCTTTCTAGCACCTGCGACTAGGACTTCTGTTGCTACTTTTGGCAGTCCATGAACACGTCAGCTGTTGACGTTAATTTAAATTCTTCTCACCTTTTAACCTTTTTAATTTGGTTGAGAAACTAGAATTGTTCGGTTAAAAGCTATTGTGTCGTATTTGCAACTAAATGGTGTATGTGAACATTAGATTTTAACGTAGATATCGATTTCAATTTTGCGAGCATTGATATTGAATCATTTGTTATCGTAACAGTCGGCTGACTACAGCCTTGTCTTCCTTTACACCGGCGGTTTTCAGTCTGGCATAGAACAAGGCTAATGAACCGAGAACGTCATGACGAGCCTTAGTTTCGGTATGATTTCACTTATTTACGTGTTGAATTATACAACGCGTCTGATCACGAAACAATAATTGAACTCATCTTCCAATTAGATAACATTATTCATAAAAACACAACAGCCAACGAAATTGATCATTTTGTAAATCGATTCTTTTAATTGCCACGTTTTTACCGCAATCAACTTTGGATTATAATAGCTGCACTTCCTTATGACTATGGCTGCCAACAAAAACTTAGATGTAATGATTTCGAAGACTCGCACGTTAGTCAAGTACAATAGGTATTTGTTACGACTCGAATTTCACACAATTGTAAAAACTGGGAGTACGACGATCGTCAAGATAGATTTTATGATTTTTAAATGAGTTTTGTTATTGTTTAACTCTTTCAATGATATCGAAGTTTTGATATTTAAAAGTAAATAAACCTCACTCACACTAATTTGTAGTAGCTTCATTAGCAATTTTTTGATGATTACCTATTTCAAACTTTCTCTTAAGTTGTACCTACTACCTTATGCAAAACGCTAATTAATCCTATACACTTGCCCCTACAATTGACATATTACGTAGACATCTCTGAAGGAAGTTAAATTCTGCCTTCAACTAAGTCTTACAAGCTTATGGCCCAAGCTTTTACTTCAGACGTATCAAATACACTTCGACATTTATTTCAATATGCACCCCCTCCCTGATCAGCAGTTTATTTATCATGATGACGTTTTCAGTACACAGAAGAACTCTTCTGCCCTTCCTCCCTGAGTCATCTTATACAACACCAAGAGAACACGGTTGTATTTTCGTTCAATGACAACTTATTAATTCTGCATAGCCTTGCCTTTGACCACAGTCTCTCAGTCAAGTAAGCGAAGAATGATTTTCAAATTCTTATGATGTATTTTTGTTGCAGTGCTGGAATGATGGGCGAGGGCCTGCTGACTCTGACGTACGGCAAGCACCACGCCTGCATCCTGAACGAGGTGGGGGCAGCGTGGCGCGGTGCCCGCTACTCGGACCTGGTTCTGGTCTGCGACGACGCTGTGCCGCTGGCCGCGCACAGGATCGTCATGGCCGCCGCTAGCCCACTTATCAGGTACTTATCTTGGTTAGAATTCATTAGCATCTTAACCTCTACTGTAATATGTAACGTCACAGCTCCCTTCTTCTTCTTCCCAGCTTTGTTTCTGTTAGTTGTCAGAGGCTGTTTAAGCAAACAACTTGTAAAAACTATTATTTGCTGTTTTGATGAAATCCGTTGACATAAAGTACATCTTACTTTGAAATACATCGCAAATCGGAATTTTGTAAAAATATGCCTTACCAGTTTTATATCCGACTTATTCAGCTCCTTTAAGATAACAACCATTAAAATTACTATAAATAATGAAGTAACGTCAAGTGCTTTTAAAAATTACGTAATGTACTGACAATTTTCACTACGAGTACTACCAACAATAGTTCTCGAATAGACCATCACTGTAATCTAATCTTAATTATTTAATAAGGTTAATTGGTAAGCCAATCCAATAACACACTGAAGTAACCGGTATCTAGTAGGTGTAAGGCAATGAGTATACGCGGAAGATAGATACATACTGTCTTATCTGGACTTTAGACCAGGATATATGAATAGAATTACAATTACTTAACAACTAGCACCTTCGTTCTTATTCAAAGTTAGGTTATTAACAAAGTTTCTAAGAAAAAAAATGTAACTTTAATATATTGTTTGTTTTCCAGGAAAATACTGGATGATACGCCGTCCGTCGAGAATCCGGTCACGATTCACATGTCGGGCATCAGCAGCACTCTCATGAGGCATCTCCTTGTATTCTTGTACAGCGGCCAAGCCTACATTGAGGTTAGCATCCAACCTGTTTTATTAATTCACTACACTACTACATTATCATAACATTAATTAGTTTCCAAGGAACGTGTCAGACTGCAACTAAACATTTGCATTTCATTGTTACAAGGATATTAACTAACAATATTTTTCTTTTACAGTCTGGTGAAATAGATGATATGCAAGAGTTATTCGAATTATTGGAAATCAAATCAGACGTATGGAAATCGACAAAGGAACGACAACAGGCCGAAGAACGGAACAGATCGTGCGAACGACTAAAATCAAAAGCACTGAAAACAGATATCAACAGTAATGAGAGCAGTAAACACGATGCACCTTCAGGATCTTCACACTCAGAGAGCGAGCTCGTCGCTCCTGGTGCCGGATACAGCAAAGACAAAGGAGATGAAAACATGAGTATAAAGAAAGAAAATATGTCAACTAGTAGTAATGACGAAAGAGAGGAAGAGGAACATGATGGAGAAAACAGGGACAAGGAATGTGGACGGCTGATGGCACGACGAAGAAGTTCATCAAACCCAGTCAACTTGTCATTAGCGAGAAATTCAGAAAACACAGGCAGTGAACATGACGACTCACAAGACGTTGATGTGGAAACAGTTGCGGCAAAGGTAAATACAAATATTATTAAACACAATTGACACGTCACTCATTTAGATATAAAATAAATATTCAAATACTTACACATTTTCTGTTTTTTCCAGAACATTGCAAGAAGAAGGTCAACATCGTCAAGCCAGGATGATCAACCCCAGGAAACCGTATACAGGAGACAACTGCTAAGTGATCGGTTAGGTCGTGGCATCGAAAGAGCTAAAAGGAAATCACATTACTTAGAACCCCCAGAACTAGATTTACGAACTGTCAAATTAGAGGATTACGCGCATCTTAAACCACCTGACCAGGACTTGATATCACTAGTGCAGACCTCTCCCGAAAACTACGTTGTCACACCCCATCGAAAAAGAAGACCTGGCTTTCACAATTCACCTTCGCAAAATCCTCCGTTTGTATCATTCCCCCCAAGTTACTTAGAAGAAATGGCACACTTGCGGTATACACAGGGTGCCGGCAGTGCAGCCGCTGTTGCCGCCAGTGCTCGGCTTGGAGTATTACACCCACTGAGCACGTCAGCACCGCCGTACTTACCCGAAAGAAGCGCAACACCCCCCACAGCGACGCACGAGGATGCTCTCAAATATCGACCACCAAGTGCAGGTTCATGGGGCCCTTGGCTCTGTCAACCGCAAATGGGTGGAGACGACGCGCCTTCGACAGAACATGACCAAGGTTCAAGTAAACAAGCACCAGTTCGAGAATATCGTTGTGAATATTGTGGCAAGCAGTTCGGTATGTCATGGAATCTCAAGACTCACTTAAGAGTGCACACGGGAGAGAAACCGTTCGCTTGTCGACTCTGCGTCGCTATGTTCAAACAGAAAGCTCACTTGCTGAAACATTTATGTTCGGTACATCGCAATGTGATATCATCCAGTGAGAACGACGGGCGGACGAACACGCCCGGTCGGTTTAACTGCTGCTTCTGTCAGCTCACGTTCGAGGCGTTACCAGAACTCATCAGACACTTGTCAGGGCCACACAACAGTTTGCTTCTCAGCAAAAACCTACACGAATGACGCCCGCCCCCGTGACGCGGGCGCTCGCGTATCTTTGGACTTTGAAAACTTCTTCTCTCATTGTGAGAGTTCAATTGTGATATGTGTTTAGAAGGATATAATGTTAAGTGTTTAGTTTTAAGACGTGTGATATCGCAGAGCGATACTCATAGTGAGGCATTCGCAGGAGGTTACTGCGGGTGTGATGTTGATGACTAATTTAAAAAAAAATAACGTTTGCCGAATGGGTCCAAATTGTTATAATTTGTTTAAAAATTATAATCCGGGACCAACACCTTCCAAGATAGTATTTATTTGAAAGATGTATTTCATTAGGGTAAATATTGTTAAAAGCCACCGACACATTAATTCCTTAAGCATAGAAAATAGACATGTTTGTCAAAGAAAAGTTGCGAAATATATAAGGCCTAAAGAGATAACGTCACATAAACTACCTCCTAATTTAAATCAGTATCTTGATGAATCTACTGTGGCGTTAAAATAGGTTCATATTGACTTTATACTTTATGACAAGTATATAGTCAATAGATCTAGTCAGAATTGGAACTAAGAATTAGAACAGTTGTAAGTTTAGCCTATCATAATTGGTACCAATTTTATTAAATCAGTACTTTGGTGCTACTGGTAAAATATTTTCTGTCACTGCAATACAATTTCTCTAAATGTTATCAACAAAAACACCGTTAATCTAATTTCAGTGTTACTGATTACCACTTTGTTCCAAACAATCTGACTTGACATTTCGCAGCTTTTTACGACATTTACAATCTCAATATTAGGTTTTATCATTTTATGTAACTTCTAGAAAAAAAATGTGTTCGTAATAATATAATTTATAGTATGCACATCCTTCCATTCGTTCGTGCCGATTTTTGCAATGTGGATAAGCACCAAAGATTTGTAAAGCAATTAAAACGTTTTGGTGTACAATTAAGAGAAATTAAAGGGACCTGAAATGATTTTGATTTTGTTAAACTTAAAGTATGTAGGTACCAATTTAATAATCTCATCTGTAGTTACTAACGTTCAATTTTCTGTAACCACTTCTGTAATTCCGTTGCGAACTTTATAAAGCTTGAATATCTTCTTATTTTTGGATTAATTTACTTTAGTGTTAATACGAAGCTTACCAGGCATTATTTTCAAATGAATATTTTTATCAACTAGTACTTTAGCTTTATTAAAAATCTTCGAAACTTATTTTCGATGTCGCTTTTTATCGAACACATTACTGTGGCCAGTTATATTAAAGCTATTATTTTAGTGAAGGCTGGATGTTCAATCTTAATTAAGGCTTCTATTATACAAAGTATACAAAATTTGCGATCGATTGTTTTGTCAGTAAGATGCCAATTTTTTTTTATTCATCAATACATTGTATGGTGCGCCTCGATTCTTATAAAAGTTTATTCCAATAAGCCAGTTTGATACTGTACTCAATTTGAGAATATTTTCCGTAATACTCATTTTGTACAATCCGTTTATACGTACTTTTATTTGGAATTCGATGTATATTTTTTATCTTCATTCATGCGTATACTTGTCAATGCAATTATTGTTGTTTATATTTTACTCCAATAAAACTAAAGTTACCAACGAGTTGTTCAAAACATAGAGTAAACTATGAAATTGTCGAGTTGCTTTAATGTTTCTTTCGAACGTTACCTATTTACCTGATTTTTATCGTTTTTTCGTGTTATATTCGACGTCGATATTGACGTAATTAATAATTGGGGAACAATTTAATTTTAAGGATTGTGATTTCAAGGAATCGTTTAGGTTTATTCTATGTGATAATTGTCTGTTTTGTCTTAAGTAGGCACGTTGAGAACGCTGTCTTCCAATGCGTTTTCCATTTTTAAATCTTTAGTATTGGCACAATTGAATACTTTAACACTACGTTGGCAACAATCTACAAAAAAAATGTCACGTCTAATTTATTACCATTATAAATTACCATAGACTTTCAAAGTCTGTTATTCTGTCTTTATTACAGATGCTTCAATGTATTCAAGTGCGCCAATACCGTGTAAATAAACAATTAGAATTAAGTCAACGATGCATGACAAAAAAAATCGTCCACGAAAACCGCTGCCTAACCTATACGTAACTTGAACAAATTGTATTTTTATAAATATTTTCTTCGAAACCACTTGTAGTATAGGATCGTTGTGATATTATCTCGGCGCAAGTCGGAATTGCCTTAAAATATTCAATATCAATGCAAGTAGGTATCTTACTTAATACGTAATTTGTGTGTTTCTTAGATAATATTACTAGCTGATACAAATTTTGTCCGCATCAGAGTGCCCAAGTTCTTTTTGATTGCACGCTTCTCCAATCAAAAATAAAGATATTTTTGGCTAATTTTAATAATTTGTAATAGTATCTTTCTATAATTCAACAGATGCCACTTTCGAATCTTTCACGGTAAATAATTCAATTGCAGACAAAATATATTTAGCATATATTAATATCTAAGAAACACAAAAAACCGATTCGAAATATTAATTTGTAAAAACATGACGTTGTTAAGATTAAAAAAAATGTAAATAGTAACTAGTTTTAAGTTTAATGGTAAATAAAGCTTAACTTAATCTTGTTGAACTTGAATATTGATTTTTCTCTGTTAATTGTAAATTTAAAAGTATTTGATAGGTTTTCACATACTTGTACAATTTTATGTAGATATTGTTTAGAAAATAACATTCTGTAAAAATGTGTTCTTACCGTAGTAAATTAAATAACGAGAATATTTTAGTTACACACTCCACTGTTGTTTATTTCATTCCGACTGACTTATATTCAAGAAGAGATATTAAAAAATATCGAACATACAACATTCAGATAATAAGCAATAAAGATTTCGAAATGGTTGAAAACGATTACAGAATAATGAATGCAATGGCCAATGATTTGGACCTTATAGCGATCATAAAGTGATGTCACTAACAGCGAATAAAGCCCACATAATGATACAGCCTCCAATTATTTTCATAGTCCTCCAACTGATTATCCACCCAGTATTTATTAACCTACTCTTGGAGTAACGAATGACGATGAGTTAAGATTGGCAGATGGTATCAATACTATCAATGCTAAGCCCAAATGTGCTCACAAAGAACAACTATAAAAATACAATAGAATGCCCATGCCGACAGAATTACCAACTCAGCATTGCTGGGCGTGGAACACCCATGCACACCCAACATCACTTCAGAGGATTCCTCATATATCTGCCATATGAAGAATGAAAGATGCCATAAGCAGTTCACTTAAGTACGATGGCTAATAGCAATCGGCCGAAAAGCTGATAACGATGCAGATATAAAAACAATTCTCAGATTTATAGATCTCCTGATAGATAATAATTATAGTTGTTATTCAAAGTACAATAGATAAGTAAGTAGAACTATTGAAAAAATGACTAATTATACTGATTGAAAGAAATTAGAAGCTTGTAACTATTCTTGGTAAGGAAATTGAATAGGGTTTAGGCCCTGAGCAGATGATGGACTTTTCGTCCGGCGGACTGCCGCGGACAAGCATGACAATGACAGTGGTTGGTCGTTGTTGCCCGTCGCGACATTCAGCACGGTTGGTGGTTAGTTTTTGGTCCCGGCAGTCTGCCTGACAAAAAGTCTGTCGTCTGCTCATGGCCTAATACTTATAAGTATAGTAAGCATAATTGAAAGGAGAATAATGACCAATAATAAACTCAAATCGTAAATGATGACAAATGTGACCTATCCTCAAAGCCCTGAACTATTAGCGCCCTAGATCTCCTTAGATACTACTAACTATTTGTTTACAAGACACGTTATCGATTTAGTACACATACGCCGAGACTTGCCAATCTAGTCCGTAGGTAAAGCTATAGATGGCGCAGAACTAAGCTGTAAGATAACACTAGTTCTAGTATTATTGGATCACAATGGCGCATTTTCAATATCCATTGCTCCATAAGTGTAGCAGAATTCTGTCAAGGAGGTCGGTAATTCATCGATGGATGTAAAAATCGGTCCAACATGTGCCAAGAGCTGCAAAATAATAAGAAGTTCAGATGCGACTGAATACCAGTATTTTGCACGGAGCGATTGCCATGAAACCTCCGCAACCCAGTTACTGGGCAATACGGATATCATAAGGTAAGACCGGTTATCAGACTTTCGGGCTTCTGACTACCCGTAACGAATGTTATAGGTATTCTTATGACACCCGGGACAGACGGTTTAACGTGCTTTTCGAGGCACTGGACATAATTTTAGATCAACGGTGATACTTAAATAATTTCTGAAAAATCGAAATATCCGAGAAATTCTAAAGGGCTAATTAAACCGTTCTGTCAGTACAGGGTAAAATTATGTAAACATCTTGTTCCTGGCTTCTATTGTTTCATTCAAGACATTATTTATTATGTATTTTGAGTTGGTGGCAAGGAGCTACTACCCGAATCCGTAACCTTTTTAGTAGATTGAGTTATAACATAACATGTTATGGAATCTGGATGATTCTTCGTTGTTTTCTCTTATACCTAATCTCTTATACTTATATCTAATCTCTTCTTGTAACTTTTCTCTTTCTAATGTATTGGAAACAAAGAGATTAAATATACAAGGTTACTCGGAAAG
Organism: Amphipyra berbera; assembly: GCA_910594945.2. Lineage (NCBI taxonomy): Eukaryota > Metazoa > Arthropoda > Insecta > Lepidoptera > Noctuidae > Amphipyra > Amphipyra berbera. The sequence continues at coordinate 5,196,526 of OU343122.1, read as the reverse complement.
GGGGTTCTAAGCCGAAAGGGTGTTAAAGTACCCATAATAATGGATAACTTTTGTTCTACAACTTTCCCCAAAAGTCAGTAGTTTAAGAGGAATAGCCGTTCAAAGATTTCATAAAAAATACGCGAAATTCTATCTATCCTCAGTTATGATCAGCTGTGCTTACATTTTAGGTCATATTTGGGGTCATGGATTAGAAGATCCATTACCTGAATTCGTAACTAAAGCAGGCATGAATTTTTTTTGAAAAAAATAAAATAAAAATCATTTTGAATGGAATTTTTTTTCATCGAATTTTGAAATTTTAACACTTTCTTTAAAACAATCATCAGTGATACATTAAGTGGTCCGCGGCTTAGTACACCCTTTCCGGCTAACCTTGTATAACTACTAGTATTGAATATTTTTAATTGGAACTTTTGGGTTTGTGTCACTCGGATAGGCAGTAAGCATAGTAATTATAATAGCAATCACGAATATTTACTATAGCAGTCTTTAAATAAGCCAAGTTCAAATCATTACAGGCTGATAATAAATGATGATGATTTAGAATTTATTTAAAAAAAAACAAGAAAATGAACCTTTCTTCAAATCGATTAAATTACACTCAACTAAACAGGATAACATCAAGAAATTACGAAGAAAGCATCCCATTGGTCCACACAAATCGTATTACGTGTGGTCACGCGCGAAGAAGCCGTATGTAACATCGAGGTGGAGAAGCATCGCAAGTTGTGACCTAACGGCTGTCCAGGTGAGTTGTACAATACTGTACATACGATATTATTGCTAGAAGTTATTTTAGAACTGATTGAAAAGAGGAACTCATTGTTGGTTTAATGGTCGCAATCGCGACTGCTGATCGTGAGGTCTTGGGTTCGATCACCAGGTCGGGCAGTGTTATTGGGTTTATCTGTGTGGAATTCCTCAGTAGCAGCCCGGGTTTTGGATTCGTGCGCGGTTGATGACAACAGGCGCGCCTCCTATTACATAGGACTTAAACATAATGGCGAAATGAGGGTGTTACTATACACCTCTGCCGAACCCTTCGGGAAATACAGACATGATGTTATGTTATGTTGTCTCGAAACTTTAACTTATCCTGGGATCGAACCCAGGACCTCACGATCAGCAGTCGCTCTTGCCACCACTAAACCAGCGAGGCAGTTTTGAGACAATTAATAAAACATATATTGTCAACTACCGTAAAATGGGGTAAATAGGGATGCAGGGGTGAATTGGAACGAAACTTTAAAAGGGATTTTAACATTGAAACAATATATGTAGTTTGTTGCCAAAAAGGTCTCTCGTGTGTTTACTGCATTATAATTACCGATTAAGTGTCCTTGTTGGTAACAAACTATATTATTTCAACGTTGAAATTAATTTTGAAGTTTCGTACCGACTCACCCATACATCCCTATTCACCCCGTTACATGGTACCCAATTGTACGAACTTACCCCAACGCACCCTACCACAAAGTTTTCTCACTCTACAAAACAAAACATTTACCTCCACAATACAATATAACATAGGCACATACACACACACACACAGTAATTTTATGTGCTGTTGAACAAATAAGTCATACATTCTTGTTTTGTAATGACTATTTATAATTCTTTTTACATAGCGAAGCCTCTTTAAATAGACATAACCATAATTAGATGTACTCGTATACAGAAGCAAATTATAAAAAGTTTGGTTAAGCTCATCGGTTATTGCTTGTGGGTTCCACCTGTTCAAATTTAAGGTACTCTTCATGAAAACGCAAGTTACGTGACGAAGAACGTTATTGTGCCCTATTGGACCCAACCCACTACCAACCATGTTGATTAGCCAATCTTCTTACCACGGCATGTGTAGGTCGTGCAAAGAAGAGAAGAAGAAGTAACCACCATCACCACATCGTATACGTACACTGCGGAATATCAGATTTCTAAAAGAACAACTCTTTAATAGTTCAATGATCAAAATTTAACCATTGGAGAAATACGAGCCCATGTTTTAACGCACATCTTTTTATCCTTAACTCCTTCATTTACCTGTATATACATATTATACAAGGTTATTCAGAAAGAGGGTACTAAGTCGAAAGGGTATTAAAGTACCCATAATAATGGATAACTTTTGTTCTACAACTTTCCCCAAAAGTTAGTATCAGTTTTCGAGAAATACCTGTTAAAAGATTTCATAAAAAATACGCTAAATTATATCTATCCTCAGCTATGATCAGCTGTGTTTACATTTTAGGCTATATTTGGGGTCACGGATTAAAAGCTCCATTTTCTGAATTCGTAACTAATGCAGGGATGAAGATTTTTGAAAAAACGAAAAATAAATAATTTTGCATGGTATTTTTTTAACGAATTTTGAAATTTTAACACTTTCTTTTAAACAATCATCAGTGATACATTAAGTGGCCCGCGGCTTAGTACCTCCTTTTCCGACTAACCTTGTATATGAAAGGAGAAACTGTCTGATCTATCAACGCAAAGACTAAACCGTTGAGGTTAGAAACTTGAAATTTTGACAGTAGGTACCTTTTATAACGCAGGAATTTTCAAAATTCCAATATTAAGGGGGTGAAATAAAATCAAACAAGCGAAGCTACGGGTAAAAGTTAGTAGTTTATAATCAATGATTAGTATATCTTTACAAAGTATAAAACAAAGTCGCTCCCGCTATCTGTACGCTTAGATCTTATAAACTACGCAACGGATTTTAATGCAGTTTTCAGCAATAGATAGAGTAATTCAAGAGGAAGGTTTGTATGTGCCACATTAGTATCTACATTGCACCCGTGCGAAGTCGGGGCGGGTCGCTAGTTTAATAATAAACATATTTTTTAGTTTATCCATTTATTAAATTAAATACAGTCTTATGATTCACAATATAACATTAACATTCATGATTTCAGAAGACACTACACTCACAAAAATATTTTCGCTGCCATTCCACTCAGACGGAACCCTAAAAAACTAGCTAGGCAAGCAATTTAGTCCTGCAGGTCTCGGGATAAAAATAGATAGAAAAGATAGAAAATAAAAAGTGGGAGTTGGAACTTGAAACCGGTAAGGAGGCAGATGGCAAATAACTTTTAGCTTCGTCCTGGGAACATTCCTGTGTCTCTGCGGTTAATATGGGGTAGGCAGGACTAGTAGTTATTGTAACTGTATTTGATAATACTGTGATGACAAGATTTTCATGATTTTTAGGTTAGAAATAGAAATAGAACTATTTTATTTTCCAGAAAACATGGTCGCAAGTTGTTACATTTTGAGATAGAACATCATGTTTTGCCGAAGAAGCGAAAAGTTAATATAAAAAAAATATTAAGGATATTATAATTACATTTGTTATTATTTCCTACTTATTTACTTTCCTTTGTTCATTAAATATACATATAAATTACATTTGTATATATTTAAAAAAAAAACATTATAAATATAAAAAATAGTAGCCCACCGGCATCGGGAACAGGGTCCAAGCTAAAGTAGTTTATTATTACACTTATTAAAATTAAATTACAATATTGCCTATTCTTACGGGTGCACTGTGTGAGTGCGACAATCTGATGGCCGAATAACTGAAGGACGACATAGCTGAAACCCGACCCACTGTAGTCCGAACGAACGCAAGTGCGACTCACCTATATTTAAATTTAAGTCTTTTAACTTAAGGAATTCTTTTACATTATAAACGCATCTGTCTGTGTCATAACCTGTCGATATGGTTATTTCTACTATTATCATTTCATTCTGTTTTACATTGGATGGATTATTCTTATGTGGGAAATTAATTTGGCGGTTTAGTAGATTTTCTATAGAGACTCTGTCAAAATGTATATATCTCTCAGTTAAGAACTACCCGACTATAGTGAAACAGGCCCTTATTCTTGCTGATATGAACAATTTAATAATCAATATAATTTTAGGTAAAATTATTAAAATTTTAACTTTATCAATGGGTTCAGAATTTTTTGTTAATCTTTCAGTAACAGTATCTGCAGAAAATATAATTTCTAACTATAGATTCAGATAAAAAATAAAATTCCTTACCAAATTTGAAACTGGAACTCATGTAAAATTATAATGACAGGCCATTTAAATTCATAAAAAAATTTCCTCAACGTAACTAGCTAAACATTAAAATCCCAACTAATATTTATTTACTCCTTACTTGAAAACTAGCATTGTAAAGAAGACATCCGGCTGCTGGAACACAAAAGCAAACAAAGCAACCCCATTAACTCACACATGCGCACACGCACGTTACCTAACAAGGATCGCTGCGAAATTCATTACAGCCCGCAACGGCCATCATAAATCAACCTTGACTTACGTATCTCAAAGTTTGCACCCTTGAAAATGATGGCACCTTTCTTTCTCTTTGAAGTTTCCGAACGCTGAAAATTTAAAAGCAACATCACATAAAATCACGCCTGTATTCCCCGAAGTGTTGGACAGAGGTGTATACTAACCCCTCATTTCGCCGTTATGTTTAAGTCCCAAGTAATAGGGGGCGAGCGTATTGCCATCAACCGGGCACAAATCCAAACTCCGGGCTGCTACTGAGGAATTCCACAAGGAAAAACTCAATAACACTTTAACCGACTTGGGGATCGAACCCAGGACCTCACAATCAGCAGTCACGCTTGCCACTAGACCAACGAGGCAGTGTAATAGTAAGACAATATAAAAAAGGGGGTGGAAATGTATTAACAGTTCGATTTTGAGGTAAATCTTATTAGGCTGATGTCCACCAACATTAATTATTTGATTAATAATGTTGGTGAAAACAAACCTTAGTGTTAGGCAAAAAGTCGTATTCCGTGAACTTCCAAGACCTTTTTTTCCATATTACGTGACTTTTCAGGCACCAAAGAAAAACCTATCAATGTCCCATACGAGATAAGATTGCAATGGCATAAAATGCTAATTATTATTACCTTAGGGAAGGCCGACACACCTAAAGGCTCCTCGCACTATGCCGCCAGCATGGCCGCCGGGGGTGGTGGTCAATGAGGTGTCTAACTCAGCCGCCGGGTATGACACCCATTGATTTATACCCGCACGGCAAAAGGCTTAGGCTTAAAGTGTGTAGGAGCCTTTATATTAAAACTAGCGGCCCGTCCCGGCTTCGCACGGGTGGACATTTTTCCCGTTTTTGCAACATTTTTCATTTATGCTCCGCTCCTATTGGTCGTAGCGTGATGTTATATAGCCTATACCCTTCCTCGATAAATGGACTATCCAACACAACTTCTTTTTTAAATTCCAACCAGTAGTTCCTGAGATTAGCGCATTCAAACAAACAAACTCTTTAGCTTTATAATATTAGTGTAGATGATTTTACTAGTAACATTTATATTCATATTAACCGCACCCTAAAAGGGTAGCTTTCCAATTTGAGAACCGCTGCCCTAGTGCTTACTAGATAAGGTGTCCCATTAGATGCATTTTCAAGTTTCAGACCGGTTCGGGCTGTGTTGCGAAGGTTTATAAGCAAGAGTCGGGACGTCTGACGCCATTCCCATATCGGCTCCCGTAGCTCCTAGTCTCCCCTGGTCATCCCCCTGGATCCTGGTCATCCTCCGACTCTAAGATGTGGCGGCTACTGTTGCTGGTTTTCATCGCGTCTGCGTCTGCGCAGATCCCTTCTCTTGGGTGGTGCCCTGATTTTCAAGTAAGTTTTTGTTGTTTTGTTATTGTTTTATATCTAATTGTAGATGCTTTGTTCTTTGTTGTTAGTAAAAGATACGTAGTTCGCTAAACAAAACTAAGAAATTTTAAAGTAATTCCAGTTACTTAAAATAGTGTTTGTATCTCTAGCAGTATATTTCGGATGCCATTTTATTTGATCAAAATAAATTAATTTATAAATAGCAAAATCTATTTCCATTAATAAAATTGATAAATTAAAAACTCATTAATTTTATTTACTTAAATCATAAAAGATTATACACTACATATAATTAACAATTAATAGCATATTACATTATTGTTGCACATTATGATGTTCCTTCTTGACTAAAGAAAGGCGTATTTTGTCAAGTAAAATATCTTATTATTAAATATTTTATATTGTTATATTGTTTTTAAAACTAGCTTAACAGATGCTATTAATGCTTTATTTTTTAATATTCTCATCCGCGCAGAATCTGACGAGAAAAATACTTTTATTTTCTCACTAGCGGCCCGTCCCGGCTTCGCACGGGTGGACATTTTTTCCGTTTTTGCAAATTTTTTCATTTATGCTCCGCTCCTTTTGGTCGTAGCGTGATGTTATATAGCCTATAACCTTCCTCGATAAATGGACTATCCAACACAAAAATAATTTTTCAATTCCAACCAGTAGTTCCTGAGATTAGCGCGTTCAAACAAACAAACAAACTCTTCAGCTTTATAATATTAGTATAGATTATTTTTTATACCCCTTTGAAATAGAAAAGCAATCCACTACATCAGATACTAACTCAGACATCAATAATTTTATAAACAATAGCTTTCTAACAATTAAAACAAAAGGTTTCGCGATCAAAAATAATCTGATAACATTTTTATGTAAAAAAAGCAACAACATCCCATCCTAGTTCAACTCCGTTCCGAAAAAAACATCCTTCAGTTTCTCCACACAAAAAAGACTCCCATGACCTTGACCTTGGTGGGTGTACAACGTAACAGCCGTAGCCGTCACTGACCGTGGTCAACGCGCAACTGGTTGTCGGTCATTGACCGTAGGATCGAAGTTACGGACTTTCCTTTTCATTTATCTTACGCAAAATGTATCTGTATAAATACTTGTTCGTTGGGATATTGATTGAGTAGGTACATTAAAGAATTTCAGTTACCTATGAAAATATTTTATTAATATTGTTTTTGGTAATTTCGTTTGGGAAAGGTTTTTAATGATATTGGTTTAATTATCAATGCCGATATATCTTTGCGTGTTATATAATTTGTATTCTTTTTTTTTATCCAATAAATGCTTGTGTCATTTTGTAGTATAGTTAGAAGTAAAGATCATGGTCATTTTTACACGACCAATGGAAGTCTGATGATGTGTGAACCTAGCCATTTCCCAACTATGTTGGGGTCAGCTTCCAATCTAACCAGATGCGGCTGAATACCAATATTTTATACTGAGCGACTGCCATCAGACCTCCTCAACCCAGTTACAGGGCAATCAGTCAATGGAAGTCTGATGATATAGAATAGAATATCTTTATTTCGGACAAAAATATCCATATAGTGTTAGTAACATACAAAGAATAACTTATTGTCTAGTGTTAGTAAAAATCAGCCTCCGCACAAACTGCTGTACAATCAGAGAGCCGAGGCCCTCGGCTACAGTTTTCAGGATGCTGTTTTGACTGCCCCTCACTCTCCTCAGCAGTGACGCAGTTTTTTTTGTGTTATTTTTTATATAACGTATTTATTTAGATTACTGTAGAGCGACAAAGACCTGTCAACAACCATACTCCTCCTTTGTTTGAAAACTCTACAAGAAGGACAAAAATGTGGATATAGGAACAAGAAAAATTTGAACTAGATAAAGCTAAGCTGAGAGTTTTCTAAACAACACCATTCCTTCCCAGGCCATGGCGAACTTCAACATGAACCGCTTCTTGGGCACATGGTATGAAGCTGAGAGGTACTTCACCGTCACCGAGCTGGGCACCCGCTGCGTCACCACCCACTACACCGCCACACCTGAAGGCAGGATTCTGGTTACTAACGAGATCACCAACTCCTTGTAAGTCATTAGCCTTTGCTTACATTGTATTTGAGACGTTTCTTTTCGTAACGCACGAGCTATTTCATAAGTGACAGAGTCTTCGTATGTTCGGTAGGCAAAATTAGAAACCGCAAATGGTAAAATCTTTGTTAGTTATGGTTCTCTGTTTGATGTAAGATGAGATGAACAGCACAATTGTTTGAGCATTAAAATTTAACATAACATCACGCCATCCCGTAGGGTTCGGCAGAAGTGTATAGTATCACCCTCATTTCGTCATTATGTTTAAGTCGTATGTAATAGGGGGCGAGCCTATTGTCATCAACCGGGCACAAAACCAAACTCCGGGCTGCTACTGAGGAATTCCATACGGAAAAACCGAATTACACTGCCCGACCTCGACCTGGGCATCGAACCCAGGACCTCACGATCAGCAGACACGCTTGCTACCACTAGACCAAAAAAAAATGGATAGGTACATGTTTATTTGGGCTTCAATTGGTACTTAAAGTTATAAATAAAATTGTCATAATGACTTTTCAGTTTCTAGCGAATAAAAATTTCTTCCTTGGTTATTAACTCTGGGATCAAAAGTTACTATTATATACTCGTAAATATTTCTCACAGGGTGTATTAGAGCGTGCTGGTCAAGCGTCAATTAAGAATGATGTATGTGTATGGAAACGTGGGTGGAGAGTAATCTGGGCGTGTGAGCCCCTCCCTCATATCAGGCGGCGCGTACGCAGCCACGCGTAGCGACCTGCTACCAATATATTTAAATGTATAGGTACCAATATGAAAATCAACAAGTGATTCAAGGCTAAATAAAATTTGAGGATAAAGAGATTATTAAAAAAAAACTGAAACTAAGCCATTTTGCCAGTTGTGAGATGAGATGTTACATATACAATACTAGCGACACTGTACAGCGTACAATGTAGATACGAATGTAGAGCATAATATAAACCTTCCTCTTGAATCACTCTATCTATTGTTGAAAACTGCATTAAAATCCGTTGTGTAGTTTAAAAGATCTAAGCGTACAGACAGCGGAATCGACTTTGTATTATACTATGTAAAGATACATACTACCTACTTGTCTATGCTATATCATACTTTCTTTTCTATACGATGATCTCTTTGAAGGAACAGTAACTACTTAACAATAAGCAAATTTTGCCCAAATACAGCAAATTAAGTTATTACAGATATCAGTAATACTCGTAAAATTGCTAGGAGCTAATTTGATAAATGAGTCCCATAATAGTAGGGATGTTTATCATTAAAAAGTCATATAATACCTACCTATGTAATAACTACTCCACCAGGACCGGCTTCAAGCGGATTATGGAAGGTCACCTGCAGAAAGTCGGCAGGGAAGGTGAGGGTCGCGTCATGGTGAAGTACTCATCTGCCCCGCTGCCGTACGACTTTGAGTACAGCATACTGGATACTGATTACGATAGCTATGCTGTCATGTGGTCCTGCAGCGGCATTGGACCTGTGCATACCCGTGAGTTGTTCTTCATCTTTATATTTTCTCACAATTAATTACCATCTCTAGATAATCTTATTACTATTCGGTACATAAACATAACATAGCCCATTATTGCCCTACTGCTAGGCACGGGCCTTTTCTCAGAATGAGAAGGGTTTAGGCCTTAGTCCACCACGCTGGCCTAGCGCAGGTTGACAGACTACACACACCATCGAGAAGTTTTGCCTTCACCGTTAACGCAAGTGATAATCAAATTCTGATTCTGACGGGCCGGGATCGAACTCAGACCCTCCTAAAAGGAAGGCAAGCGTTCCACCGCAAGGCTATCACTGCTATTCGGTTCAGCTATATAGTATTTATAGCTCAGAGGCAAATGATTGTGTTCTGTGGCTCAGATTACACAGCAATGCTAGGTAGAGCTAACAACTAGTTCACACAGAAACGGTTTACAGCACCCGTTTTAGCGGATCCGTTTTTATTTTGGTGATGGCGCCTGTAGTTGTATGAGCGAGTTCACATACACGACAGTATTCTGAATCCAGTAAAAAATACTGGATCCGTTATTTATATCGTATCTTGCCTGCCAGATACGACGCAGCTGCCATTTGTTTAACTGATCCGTCGGTACAGATGTGACCATCACATCCAGTACCGACGGATCCGTTAAAATGAATTCACTGTGTGAACGCACGGTAACCTAACCTAATTAAAACCTTTCCCCCCAGAAAACACCTGGCTGCTATCCCGTGACAGACTCCCATCTCTTTCCGTTATGCAAAATGCATACGCCGTCCTCGATAGATACAAGATCTCCAGGACATTCTTCCTGAAGACCAACCAAGCTGATTGCACGATTCTGCCTGAGCCGGCGGCGGCGAGTGAACTGGATGGTAAGAATACTGACGTGCCTGTCCCTGCTGAGGTGCCGGAGAACGAGAATGAACAGCCTGTTGAGGTGAGATAGCTGAAATATTGATACTTACACTAGTCCTCTAAAGTAAAACTAAATCACACACTATACACTTTCTTGCAAGCTTTACTTTAAAGAGTTTACAAAAATGTTTCAAATAAGGAATAATAATTCCGAAGCACCCATAGTCCCATAATTATATTTTGCCTTCTATTAATAAAGTTATAACACTAAGAATAATAATGCAAACGCCGGTACAGGATGCCCTAGAAGGATTTACATCGATGTTATTGGTGATATTCTTCACAAAGGACAGGTGCGTATTACTCTCAACCGGCGTGTGTGTATGACAAGATGTATGAATGTGGATGAAGCGAAATGAGTATGTAAAGATCGTAGCATGTGGCGTTCTATAGATTCTGCCTAACCCTAAAGGCGTGAGTTTATGTATGTATGTAATAATGATCCATGAAAATGTATGACTTACACAAACATTTTGTTTTGCCAACAGAAGAGAGTCGACCCCGAAGTCAAGGTAGCTGAGGCCGAAGTAAGATCAGCAGTTCCAGAACCAGCAGAAGTACCCCGTGAACCGATGCAAGTTCCAGAACTGATCATGTCTGAGTCAGAGAAGAAAGAAGAGAAGATTGATAAACCGGAAATACCGACGATTCAAGCAACGGAGACCAAGGAAATACCTATACAGTAGAAAGAATTAGGAGGGAACGACCCAGGGCTGTAAATAGAGCTTACGGGGATTTGTCAGTAAGTCATCGAACACATCTTTGAAGTTGCTATTCTCAGAATCAAATTTTATTAATGCAAATCCAGCGACATTTTGTTTTATGACAAATTCTTCACGAACACTAGTTGTGCGTGAAAGATATTATCGTCAAACTGTGTTGGTAAAATTTATTGAGGTAGTAGCAAACTCATTCATTGCTGACCGATCAGACATAAAACTTACTACAAAAATGTAGTGTATAATATCTTAGTCACTTTTGTCTGATAATTCTGGTGCTTTAAGTATTCAGAAATTCTCTCCTATACAACCCTGGAGTTCGTTAGAAGTGTGATTAGAAGGAGCCTTCAGTGGTGTCTCAAATAGGGCTACTTTACCAAATAAGTAATAAGTACCTACTCGACACGCAGCGTTGCTTGCTCTATTCAAGCATTGCTTAGTTTTAACTCGATAGTCATTGTAATAAGCGAAGTCAGCTTTGAAATAAATTAGTAAATGAATCTTGTGGTTTTATTTACCGTTACGCACAGGTACGTATCAGAGTACAAAGATCATTTGTGTAATCTGATACCTATGATTTATCTAGTAGATATGAATTATAATAATACACATACTGGCTGCCCTGTTGGTCTTGTGGTTACTAGCGTGACTGCTGAGCATAGGGTCCTGGGTTCGATCCCCAGATTGGGCAAAGTGATATTGGGTTTTTCCATTAGGAATTTCTCAGTCGCAGCCCGGAGTCTGGATTTGTGCCCGGTTTATGGCAATAGGCTCGCCCCCTATTACATGATACAAGGCGTGATGATATGTTACATACTTATGGGTCACATATTCTTGATTCCATTCATAGACGTGGCCAGATTAATAATATCGAAAATCACGAAATTAATTATACTACCAAATTATTAGCAATAATATTAGTATAATATGAAAAGCCAAGTAGGATAACTTCATGAGTGCCAAAAAGATAAAATATGAGCATAATCTACTAGCGATAGCCAATAAATATTTTGCTATTCTTTTTTGAAAACAGCAAAAGGAACGGGTCTGATTATGTTGGTCAGGCTGTTACTGAGCACCCACTCCCGGCCGCTATCCCACTACTGCCCGATACGGGGACTTTTGGCTGCTGGGTTTCCCCCCTGGCCCGATTCGCCCCTCCTTAGTTAACCTGCATCCCCCGAACTCCTCCGGGGGATCCATATCAATACCGGGCTTAGTGTGGACGTCCAGTCAACATGGGCCACTCAGCACCAGGACCCCCGACCTCAAACCATCCTCCGATCCCGACCTCCGAGAAGCCGGATTACAGGAGACGCCACGCTCCCAGTCGAAGGTGAGGTCAAAATACTCGACTAGTAACCTAAAAAATGACGTGAATTCGAATCCGAAATTTTTTATTTTATTTTTGACCACAAGTAATCACTTCAATGAATTATTTAAATTTCATTTTGCATATCTTAATTCAAATATTTCAATAAAATATTAAATATTCCAAAGCATTGAAAAAAAAAGCAATAAGCTACAAGAGCGCCACCATTGGTAATACTATGTACTACCAGTGTACTACCTATCTGAACTTATCGAGACCATACCTACTTATTTGTTGATAAATTTTCTAAGAGAGGGCGTTGGTGAGGACCCGGTTTTTCAACAATTTGCCATTCAGAATTAATTCTTCTGCTTGCATAATAAATAGAACAGCACCAATTGAATTGACGAGACTATAATTTGATTGCCTGTATATTAAACATACATTATAAGCAATTACCAAAATACATACAGAGTGTAAACGAAATCTTGTAATTCCTTCAAACCTCGTGATGTACTGCTGACATAGATTAACCCTGCACGGGACACTTTTGGAAACAATAAAAAAAAATACAAGAAGTAAACATGTGTTCTTAACCTGAGGCATTTTAGCGCCCCGAGTTAAATGACTGCGCGGCGAGCGATACCGCGCAGTTCGCTCGGGCCGCTAAAATGCCTCACGTTAAGAACACATGTTAACATTTATTTTTTTTTAATTAATCCGAATGTGTCCCGTTTTGAGTTAATCTATGTCAGCAATACATCACGAGGTTTGAAGGAATTACATGATTTCATTTACAACCTGTATACATACAATGTGTCCCAGTATGTAGTAAAAAACTTTTCACACACATTTTCTAAAATACCACCTCCACGTGTCTTTTGTGTTTTTTTTTTTATTTTATTAGTCTTTGAGTTGTTCTACAAAACAAAACAAAAATCACGTCTCTGTAATGGTGCGTCCAGACCTGACGAACGAGCCGCGAATGCGCCGCCCGCGCGCAGCGCGCGAGCCGTCCGCGAGCTGCGCGCGAGCGGCGCGTTCGTCAGGTTGGACGCACCATAAGATCTAGGTCTTGAGTGATGAGTGTTTGAATATGTATAGGTCGAAATATCTGATTCAAATATTTCGCCCTTAAAGTTTTATTACTACATAATGGGACACATTGTATAGACAGTGTTGTATCTACCTACGATAACAACTTCAGTAAACTATGTATAAATTTAACAAAATTTTTAGGGCCTGTTGTTTTATTATATTTTCTGAAGAAGGATAATCATAACGCATACTTATACCTATAAATACGAATCTTTGTCAAAATATTATTTATTATTTATATACTGTTTATTTTACATACCTACACCACTAGCACTATACATATACACCGCCGCCGCCGACCGGCGTATCGCCCTCGCCGACGAGGTCCCTCGCGACGTCCCACCACTGCCGCCCCCGATCCACCGTGCTCACCCGCCGCAGCCGCGGAACCGGTCGTCCTTTCTGACTCCGCGCAGTCACACCGCGATTAATACAGCCCTCATCAAGCTGTCGTATCCCTCCCAGTCCTCTCGCATTTAACACCCTAAGAGGTTCGAGTCCCCCCTTGGGGACACCCTTAGAGGTGTTGCTGCTATAATAGTCAGTCATGATGTTACAGTAGTTAGCGTTGTAGTTAGCTAGGTAGTTAGAGTAGAAATTGGTTCGGAGACCCTTCTGGTTTCGCCAATAATAGCCCGGTTACGTAGAAAAGGTCCGCAAGACCATCAACAAGAGTCGAAAAGGAAAAAAAAAAAAAAAACCTGCACCAGATTAACACAAAAGGAAAAACTATTTCAATACAAAAATGCACAATAAGCGGTCTTATCGCGCAAGACGATCTCTTCCAGACAACCTTTGGATAGACTGGAAGAATGGAAACAGAAAAACGAGCAATCTAGGTGTACAAGTACATTACGTACCTACATAATATTACTTAAATTTAATAATATAAAATACTTGGCATAATAATTACATAAATATGAAATGAAAGACACGACACACGACGAGACGACACGTTTGGTGCAGTGGCTAAGCGATTGGCTTCTGCGCTGCGGGTCGTGGGTTCGATTCCCGCACGGAACAAATATTTGTATGGCCTACAGATAGTTGTTCCGGGTCTGGGTGTTTGTGCATGTGAAGATTTGTGTCTGTAAACGCACCCACGATACAGGAGAAATCCTACTGTGGGGCAACGTTTTTTTATTAAAGAAAACATAAATAATATAATAATAAACTAATAAATATATGTATAAGAACGGACGAGAGGAATAAAATAAGAAGCAGATTAGAGCGACATGTAATGCTCCTTTATAACCAATATGACAATCCCATCATCCTATCATTCACTGTCTCATCATCAGTTTACTTAAGAAATTATCGTAAGGAACATAAATATTCCTTTCGTTAAAATCCGACCTCAATTGAAGTTCTTTTTTTGTTTGGATTTGTATGCTTTTCCTTCTTGTCATTACTCTCAAGCTACTTCAGGTTGGTCACCAGCCCCCTGATTCTGAACGTTACAAGAATCGTAGATAAAACGAGATAACAAACCTAATCGGTCGACTACTGACCTATCGAAACGTTCTGTATTACTGGCTGGACAGCAAAAAGCCTTGAACATATTCAGAATATCCCGAATCATTATATTTAAATTAACTGTCTCGGAATTTTCTTTCTTTATTAAGTTTACTTATAAAATAAGTTACGTTTTTTGCTAGTTATGTTCCCTCAATCAATTATAGGGACACAACTTAATTTCTTCAAAGATTTTATCAATTAGAAAAATAAACTAAACATGTTGTATGAATCTCTACATACTAAAGAAAAAAACTCGTAATATTTATCGTCGTATCCGTAACCATCAACTGCGGAACTTGTACCTTCTAAAGCCTTAATTTCCAAAGTT
Organism: Amphipyra berbera; assembly: GCA_910594945.2. NCBI lineage: Eukaryota > Metazoa > Arthropoda > Insecta > Lepidoptera > Noctuidae > Amphipyra > Amphipyra berbera. Next base: position 5,181,382 of record OU343122.1, on the reverse strand, counting down.
AACGGTACGTCGTGTTAATACTCTCTGTTAAAAAATACAAAGCCAATTAAGGTAAATAGGTCAATGGTGATGATCAAGCAGCCAATGATGATGAAGACTTCATTGTAGGGCAAACAACTCATAAGCATAAAAAATATAATCAGCCCATTACTATCCCCACTGCTGGGCACGAGCCTCTTCTCAGAAAGAAAAAAGTTTAGGCCTTAGTCCACCTCGCTGACCTGGTACAGGTTGGCAGATTAAACACCTCATATATTTTTGTATTTTAATAGAAATAGAAAGTATCTAGTATTTTATTAGAGATCATTTCTCTATCAATTTTACTCAGTCATGTGATTAGTACAATGTTACTCAATTGAACCTATCACATCCCATAGGAACCGTAGAATAATAAGAACTTGTAGTATGATGGACATCAAGCTTTAATTTTCAATCTTCTATACATAGACCACCCATTGAATCTTATAAAGTTTGGTCCTAAAAAGGCAACCTCACATTTTGTTGAAATATCAAGTTTTTTTACCACTGGATACAGACATAACCTTATAAAGAGGCAATCGAACGCCAACTCCAAATCCATCAAAGTTTTTCTTTCTTCCACTAATCGGAAAAACCGATAGCAAAAAATTTAAATTAGTACTGAATAATACTGCTTATGATAAAGATCCACAAACGCATAACATTACAAAAAATCTGCGCGTACGCATGAAAATGTAAACAGTTGAAGTCGTCGTACTCTCAGATGGCATGCAACGGTCGGAGTGAACGGTCGTGTGTTGTGATTGTGTTACATAAGACTATTTGTTGTGATAAATAAAACAATCAAGGTAAGGATTTATTTGCATATTATTGTCAAGGTCCCATTAGGACCTCTAAATCATCATCATCCATAATCAATTACACGGCCATGGCCAGAAGGGCAGCTTTCAAAATTAATATTTAACAGTTGAACCCCGAGGTTCTTCTGACAATTTCCCAATAATTCCCATTAAAATTTCGTTTAAACTAGGAATCGATAGCTTCGACTAGTGTTTTTATTTATTTTTTCCTAATCGACTCTTGTAGATGGTCTTGCGGACCTTTTCTACGTAATCGGGCTATTATTGGCGAGACCAGAAGGGTCTCTGAACCAATATCTAAAATAACTACCTAGCTAATTACGCTAACTACAGTAACATCATGACTATTATAGCAGCAACACCTCTAAGGGTGTCCCCAAGGGGGGACTCGAACCTCTTAGGGTGTTGAATGCGAGAGGACTGGGAGGGATACGAGAGCTTGATGAGGGCTGCATTAACAACGGTGCGACTGCGCGGAGTCAGAAGGGACGACCGGCTCCGCGGCTGCGACGGGTGAGCACGGTGGATCGGGGGCACATAGACTAGTGAGGATGATATATTTCTTAAATACCTGACGCCTTTGGCTTCACTTGCGCGGTATCTCGATAAAAGGTATTTCCAAAAGTCAAAAAAAAATATTGCTACTTTTAACATGCCTTTTATTCCCCGAAGGTTTCGACAAAGGTGTTTCTAGTACGTCGTTTGGCCAGCTATGTAAGTCCCATGCAATAGGGGGCGAGCCTATTGCCATTAACCGGGCACAAATCTGGGCTGCTAGTAAGAAATCCATTAGGAATTTCACAGTTGCTACTTTTAATTATAGTAAATAGCAGCCAAGAAGCAGTGTACCTATTTAATAATTCAATAACCCTGGAGATATTATATTACTATAAAAAATATGTAATTCATGGAAATCCGACCACACCGGCAGGTGACGCGTGACAAAAATGTTCATTGATAAGGATCTCAGCGTTAATGTTTATTTTTGTTGATGTGACGTTACATTGTACAGTGGATCCGACGAAATATGATTTAAAGGCAATTTAAAAGTTTAATTTAAGTCTGGTACTTTCCAAACAAAGTCAGTCTAAATTACTAGCCTAATTTTGACTAATAAGGTTTGGCTAGATTCCTAGTATTCGAAGTTAATTTAGGAGCTAAAAAGTGCGTTTGCCAACTTGGGCAAATATTACGAAATTAGTAAAATTTCATTCGGTTTCATGTCATCATCATCGTTCCAAGGGATTGTCAATCGCTAAAAAACTCGCTCTAGCAAGTTCACCGATCACAGTTCAAACATAATTACTTACATATAATGTGAATCTTTAGCAAAACAGTGCGTATAAGATACTGCCTTATTTTTCATATACACATACATACATAAATCCATCGCCGGGCAACCTGGCACCATAATTGTGCCCAAAAATTGGCAATAGGCTCGCCTCCTTTTACATGGGACTTAAACATAACGGCGAAATGAGGGTGTTACAATACACCTCTGCGCAACCCTTCGGGGAATAGAGGCGTGATGTTATGTTACGTACATACATATACTTACGCCTGTAATCCCCGAAGGAGAAAGCAGAAATGTTCTCCTATTACAGGAGTCTGTACACCCATATTCCGCCTCTTGTATTAAGTCCCACGTAATAGGTGGCGAACCTATTGCCATTTTTCGGGCACAAAAATTATGGTGCCAGGTTGCCCGGCGACGGATTTATCTAGTATGAAAATCACATTTTGTACTGAATTCTCATTAATATTGCCTGCGGTTCGAGCAGACACTTCCCCGGCTCCTTGAGATAGTTCAAACAAGTATTAGGAAGCACTACAGCATCTCATAACGATTCAATCGCCTTGACTTCTATTTACTCATCAATTATAACTTATAAGTACATAAATATTCCTTTGACAATAGAAATTACCCTACCAGAAGCGACTTCCAAGATTAATAGGTAACTTGACCTACATTGTACGGTTAACCAAAAATTCCATCAAAAAATTAATGGGTATAAAACCATAAAGGTCTTGAAGTCAAATTACAATACTCAAGTAATTACCTTAGAAGATGATTATAACAGATTTGTAAAGAAAAATTCAAAAGCTAATGAAAAAAATATATTTAAAAACAATAGTTATCGAGCCAATTGTGCGAACAGTACGTAACACGGTTAACGCCTTGACTTAACTCATCGTTAACTTAGACAATATAAAATAAATGACATAGAAACTAAAAAACTGTAAGTGGTTTCAATACTAAAGGGTCTACTAAAAAAAAGTACACGCACAATGTTAACGATTTAACTCAGAAACGTAAAAAAAGAGCCGAGTACAATTAGTGGCACCTAATGACATAAACCAACAAAAATTGCTTTAAAATAATATTAAAAAGTCTTTGGCCATTTTATATTAGACTGACCGCCTTGGTCACTAAGGTCCATATTAATAAACAGCTCTCATTTGAGAGATCTTCCAACATCAGTTAACATAAAGTAGAATTCCATACATTTGACAACATTTTCTTTAAATACGTCTCAAGTCATATTAGAACTACACTTAAGAGGGATCTCTATACCGGCCTAAGTTGCTTGAGACACAGTTGATCGCTATTTATTTGTAGCTGCAGTTAAGCTAAGTCTGCTGCGACAAAAAAATATCAAAACTAACAAAACATGTCATCGTCTTCCTGCCCTTATTCCATACTAGGTATGGTCAGCACAACACGTATTCTTCTTCCATTCTCCTCTATCAGCCGTCATCTCAATACTCACTCCTTCCTTACCCATATCATCCTTAACACAACAAACTAAAAAAACATGTTTAATAAATACTCGGACCAATTATAACACAGTAAACAGTAAGGCCACTTCCCAATTTTATTAGAAAAATATGCTAGGGGCTATTTAGAACAAAAATATAATCGCAGCAGAACCGGCTTTATGCAGCTAAAAACAAATGGCGATCAACTGTGGCTCGAACAACGTGTACATAATTATGCGAGATAATATCACATAATATTGCTTCCAATAGATATCCTGGTAGCAGCCGGCAATACACAGCTCAACCCGACTTGAGTACGATTTCACTAACAAATTTTTTGTACAAACGTTGACGAAAAGATTACGTACTTATCCTAGTAATTTATTTTAATTAAAGTTTATTTTATCAAACATGTTGTTATCATTAGTAAATAATTGGTCAGTTATAGCTAAGGTATGTCGGAACATTATTAAATAAAGTAAAAGTAGGGAAATCCTTTCTTTCCATTGTTTACTTTCCATAAGCTTCTACTTCCCGGCATTATCTTAACATAATTAACACGCTAACTAAAGTTTTCATACTATACAACTTATAATTATCAAAACCAAAACTATTAACATTATACAATAAAAACCAAACTAATTAATAGTTTAATTATTGCTTTATTTGCCTTAATTAAATTATGTAAACGATGCCGGGCGTATCGTTGGTGTGTAGATACGAAATAAATTTCAATTTTGTAACACAACAAGCTAGACACACATTTTGGTAAATATGCTGCATACATTCACATGCAAATCGAAAAATCTGAAAACCCGAGACGAATTTCCATTTATTTTCAAGTGGGAATAATGGGCTGAATTCACTTTACAGCTAGTTCACACAGAAACTGTTTACAGGATCCGTTTTAGCGGATCCATTTTTAATTTGGTGATGGCGCCTGTAGTTGTATGAGTGAGTTCATATACAAGACAGTATTTCGAATCCAGTAAAAAATACCGGATCCGTTATTTTTATCGTATTCTGTCTGTCTGATGCGACGCAGTTACCATTTGTTTAATTGATCTGTCGGTACAGGTGTGAACAAGACCTCCAATACCGACGGATATGATAAAATGGATCCAATAATAATGATCCGATTGAGGAGTCCGCTGTGTGAACGGGCGGTTATTCGTTTTTAGTCGCGTCCCTCTGACGCACGATTGAGCTATGCATGATCAAGCCCGTTGCGAACGCTATCAAAACGTCGCGTCAAGCAAAAAATATAAAATCGCATCAAGCACGGGTCAAGCACGTAAATGCTTGACTCAAGCATCAAGCAAACATTGTAAACGGACAACATGCTTGGCTCAATCAAAAGTACGTGCTTGCCATCAAGCCGTTTGACCGTCTTGGAACCTCTTTGAAGTTCGACCAACTCTTCTGTGCAATGTCAAATTGACGAAACTTGTGACATTAACAGTTTAATTTAGTTGCCAGGTTGACAAATATCCTTTCCATCTATTTATTAATACTACCTGTGTCCTCACGGCTCCGCCCGCGTAAGAAGTTTTATTCCAGTAATAAATATAGCATTTGTTACTCAGTGATAATGTAGCTTTGTAACGGCAAAATAATTTTTGAAATCTGTCCCGTAATTTTTAAGTTTATTCGTTACATACAAATATACAAATCTTTCCTCTTTATAATATCAGTATAGATTCAATAGGGAATTTGTGCCACTACAGACTGCCCTGTACGTGAAATTTTTATTAATAAAAACATTTCTTCGTGTAGGCCAATTTTATTGTCATTAGTAATTTTCAAACACTTTACAATGAACTACCTAATATAAAATGTGTGTCAGATTAGATGACCCCCATAATGGATCAACATAGAATGGCAACACCGGAGCGAACCGAGCGACGCTCTTTAATCTTTCCTCATAATGGATCATTATACACAGAATGGCAACACCGGTGCGAACAGAGCGACGCTCTTTAACCATCTCTCATAATGGATCATTATACATAGAATGGCATCACCAGGGCGAACAGAGCGACGCTCTTTAATCATCCCTCATAATCTAATACCTTTAAACGAGCATTTCTTGTATATATATATATATATCTAATACCTTTAAACGAGCAATTCTTGTATATATATATACATACAAGGTTAGTCGGAAAGGGGGTACTAAGCCGCGGGCCACTTAATGTATCACTGATGACAATTTTAAAGAAAGTATTAAAATTTCAAAATTCGATTTTTTTTCCATGAAAAATATTTTTTATTTTAGTTTTTTCGAAAATTCTTCATCCTTGCTTTAGTTATGAATTCAGAAAATGCGGTTTCTAATCCGTGACCCCAAATATGACCTAAAATGTAAACACAACTGATCATAGCTGAGGATAGATAGAATTTAGCGTATTTTTTATGAAATCTTTGAACAGCAATTTCTCTTAAACTATCGAGTTTTGGGGAAAGTTGTAGAACAAAAGTTATGCATTATTATAGGTATTTTAACAAACTTTCGGCTTAGTACCCCCTTTCCGACTAACTTTGTATATAATCTGAATCTCGGAAACGGCTCCAACGATTTTCATGAAATTTAGTATGCAGGGGGTTTCGGTGGCGATAAATCGATCTAGCTAGGTTTCATTTTTAGAAAACGTCGTTTTATCCGTGTTTTCAGGCAATGAAAAACTGCTACAATAACATTATAATATGAAAGTAAATTTCGCCGCGTCTTACAAAGTTAAAATAGCTCAGGTGGGAAATCGGGCGGTCCCGGTATCAGAAGACTCGGTCCGAGTCTAGGTGGTTATTTTTTTCCCTTTTTTTTTCAAGTTCCTTCTATTTCCCTTTTTTTTTTCTTTCCAAAAAACACGACTTACCAAAAACAAAAACCGAGCAAAGCTCGGTCATCCAGGTACTGGATCATTATACACAGAATGGCAGCACCGAAGCGAACCGAGCGACGCTCTTTAATCATCCCTCATAATGGATCATTATACATAGAATGGCATCACCAGAACGAACAGAGCGACGCTCTTTAATAATAATAATATCTTTATTCCAGAATAAAATTCCATAATACACATGGCTTGGTACAACAATACACCGTACTCTTGGCTTGGTAATCAACTTAACGCGGCAATGTAAATATCCGCAAAATGATTAGGTACCACAAAACGTGTTCCACTCTGTGGTTTAATTTTATTATTTCCTGTTATTAGTATATAGAACTTCAATTTGCTATTTTAAAAAAACGAACTATATATTTTATTTGCTTACGTAAATGCCGTCGTATTTTTTTTCCATACTTAATTTTTTCATCAAATATTCATGGCCAAGTTTGTATGAGTCAGTAACAGTGATAATTTAACAGACTTGCTAATAGAACGAAGCACAAGTTATGTAATGAAGTTTTTGCACGAAAATAATAAATCATAATAGTACCTACAAAAAATGTTCGTACTAGTAAACTAATTATTCGGTGGAACCTTCTGGCAACAACGTGATATAACATCACGCCTGTATTCTCCGAAGGGTAGGGCAGAGGTGAATAGTAACGCCCTCATTTTGCCGTTATGTTCACGTCCCATGTAATGAGGGGTGAGTCTATTGCCATCAACTGGGCACAAATCCAAACACCAGGCTGCTACTGAGGAATTCCACATGGAAAAACTCAATAACACTTTGCCCGACCTGGGGATCGAACCCAGCACCTCACGATCAGCAGTCGCGCTTGCCACCACTAGACCAACGAGCAGTTGTTCTGGCAAGTAGGTACTATTTATTATTCTGTGGTTCTGGACAAATTTTATTATTCAAAGGACAATTAGAACTGCTATAAAGATTCCATTTTTCCCAGTGAGAGCATCTATGTGCGTAGCAGAGATCGATATCCTAGCAAACTAATAGCAACATGAGGCTAAATAAAAAAAAATACAAATAAATGTTTCTAAGTACTTTGTCTTTGTTATACCTACTTATTTGTTATACATAACTTAGCTCAACACTTATAAAGATTTAATAGAATGCGTTCCTATTGTTACTGTGCGTAAATTATATTACGAAGCCTGCTTTTCCATTTAAAAAAAACTGTTATTTTTTTAAATTGTATGTTAATAATTTTCCGCACAGAAGTTCTAGCGAATATTATTTCAAACTCGCAAAAATAATAATTAAATATGAAAACATCTCACTTGTTACGATGAAAATCTTACAAATCCCATGTGAACGAGAACACTGCAAAGATGAAAGTTTATTTGTTCTTATTCAACATACATACATAAAACGCAAAGCAAGAACTTTCTTAAGATATCCGTATATATAATATTCTGATGTGGGATGTCCTCAATTTGCTCTCAGCATACAAACGTCTCTCAAAATGACTGCATCTCACTTTGATGTCGTCGACTGCAAGTGCACTTTCTTGTGGTCAAAGTTTTAAGACATAGCGTGTTTCGTCAATGAGTGTCATTTGTGTAAGTAGCTTCGCATTAGAATTGGGACATGAAATCTTATATCTAAGGACACACAGCTGTGGTCTACGACAGACTTAGTACTTGGTCGATTGGCTGAAACGCTGGTCAGTTTAATCTATTGTCAAATCTCATGTGATTGATTAATTTTTGCGTTAATCAGCCTTTGGGAAACTGAGGGTTACGAGCGGCAGGAGGGGGGGTGCGAAAAAATAGACGCGCTCTGTCAGTTTGCTTTGTATTGTCTACAGCACGCACCTTCATCCTACCGTTCCCATACCTCAGGGGGTGACTAGCACTTACGCGCGGACTTTACCTTCCCACAAATCATGTTAAACAGTTATTTATCCTAAACAGGGCTTAAATACCATTTTTATGTATGTAGTTCGAGTTTAGACAGAATTTTAAATTGTCTAAACTTTTGCAGTAGATACAACCCATACTTTTATATTTTTTATCAAAGCATTTCACACCGTTAAGTAGTCAACTAAGAAAGCCATTCCGCTCTCTCGTTCATTATGTTATACCATATATGTAGGTAGTAATAGTACAAAACATAAAACGTCGCGGTGATTGACGTCAGCATAGCTTATTAAGCACAATGACCAATTAGATACCCCCAATCAACATCCTAACACACTACACTACACATCATATTAACAATATCTTTTACAACAGTACTTCTTTTGCGGTACGTATTTTGTGAATCGCTTCCGCTTATTAACTATCCACGCCGCTATATATGCGCGGGCGCTGACAACCGTTACTCGGTACGGTAAACGCCGCAGCTAACACACTTACTAAGGACATTATTGACCCACTGCCGGCCATGATATATTTTTATTGAATGTTATAAAATGTATTGTTTGTGTCCAATATCTACTACTCTGTTAACAATTCTGACTTAAGTAGGAGATTGACATCATTTCTTCGCGAAGAAATTGAAATTTATCTCGATTTTGTAGTTTTTTTTTTTGTAGTCGTTAGTTTTTATTGCCCGGTTTAAATGAATGATGGAAAATTTATACACAACCCAGACGGAGAAACACCCTGACATTTTTGAGTCATTATTCTTTAGATCCGGCTCGTCTAGAGAGCGTCTATTGCGGGACCTTGCCAGACTGTCTTTAAAATCTAGAAAAAGAACAGTTTAGACATTATTTTGTCTTCGGCAGAGACTCTGTAAAGGCAAAATTAAAATTACTTCTAAGATGCCTTGATATTTAAGATACAATAAACATTTATTTCTTGAATTTAACATACAATTGGTATTGCTTTGGTTCACTGGATCGACCCACTGACTGACTGAACTGACCTTTATTCTCAATACCACTAAGGTCTCGAGACTAACGACTAAAATCACTGTGATTGATTTAAATGTTAATACAAAAATAACCTACAAGCATTAACTGTCATGGCTGACATTCGATTGATCATCGTACACGTCTGCGCCGTAAAAACAATCTAACGGATTAAAACCCGATTCCTATAATTTACCGAGCGTTATTTATTAAAATTAAGACTTGTTTCTTTACTAATAATGAAGAAAAACCCCAGGTTTGCAGACCAGGTTAGTAGACCCTCTAATACAGTAGCTATCACAGGTAAAATTAGTTTACTGGTCCATTTAAATATACTCAGATTGGCAATAAAAAATGCTACCACTAGTAAGCAAAACGTGGGTTTCGTGGCTAATCAACAATCATGCGGATCATATGATTTGCAAGGTTACACATTGAGACCCCTCCGTGCCTCACAAAGCACGTGTCATACGAATACCTATGACAGTCGTTACGGGTAGTCAGAAGCCCGAAAGTCTGGCAACCGGTCTAACCTTAGGATATCGGCATTGCCCAGTAACTGGGGTGCGGAGGTCTGATGGCAGTCGCCCCGTGTATAATACTGGTATCCAGCCGTATCTGGTAAGACTGGAAGCTGACCCAACATAGTTGGGAAAAGGCTAGGCAGAACGAATAAGCGAAACGATCAGTTATTGGCTATAAGAACCAAGTGTAAGTCAAGAGCATACTCATACGAATACCAGGTCGTTTTATCAAGCTTGGTGCTTATGGTAAAGGGGGATTACGACCGTGCACTGAGGCTATGAGAAGCTAGAACGTGTACGTGCTGATAAACCGATGATGATGGTGGTAAACTAATTAGAGTTTGAAGGAAAGTTTTAATTCAGCATTTTTTCTCTAACATTATACATATTTGAAGCGTCTTAAACGGGACTGTATGAAATTTATTCTTCAATTAAAACTATCTTTTATCTTAAAACTAAACTTTAAAACTCATTATAACTCGTTACTATCATATCAAGGTTGGAATTTTTTAGGATTTACTGTAGATCTAACTTTTTTTTTTTTTTCGAAAAGTATCAAACGCTCACTGAAGTCACTGCTGAGTATAGTCTCTTCTCTAAAGTGAATACTTATTTGATAAGCTATAGTTAAGTTTTTTCTGGCTACAAAGATATGAAACTTTTTATTAGATTACTTACTTAGGTACTAGTACAACTTATTACTTAGATGTAAGTGGATGCACTTTATGAACAGTCAATGCCAAAAATTTTAATAAATGATAAATGTTTTTTATTTTCTGTAAATAAATCTGTTACAGACACTTTTACAAGTCAATGTAATGTCTTTTTTAAGACTAGATGGCTACGGCATTTCCTATCTGACTAGCTCTGAGAAGAAAAGCCGAAACAAACTCAGAGATCAAGGTCTTTGTTAAAGTCCAGACTTTGTGGTATAAACTATGAAAGTGTAAGGCAACGTCTGGAATGGCCTTTTGAGGAAAGAGCCATGGCAAGTTTGAGTAAGTATAATATATCCCACTGCCTTATCCCAACTATGTTGGGGTCAGCATCCAGTCTAAACAGATGCGGCTGAATACCAGTATTTTACACAAAGCGACTGCCATCAGACCTCCTCAACCCACTGGGCAATACCAATATCTTAAGATTAGACCGGTTGTCAGATTATCGGGCTTCTGACTTCCTGTAACGACTGCAATAGGCATTCATATGACACCCGGGACCGACGATTTAACGTGCTCACCGAGGCACGGAGGGATCACGATGTGTCACGAACGGTTTTTTTTTTTTTTTTTTTTTTTTTTTTTTTTTTTTTTTTCTCACGTGGGGAAATCCTCATGGACTATCCCCCGTCTGGGGAAGACGGGGGGGTGTGCCAGACTCTTACTGGCTAAAACCCCACGGTGTCCCTCCTTCTGACCTAAGGCCGGGGTCACGGGATTCGCTGTTGCATGCACCGCGACCCCGACAGGTCTCGGTCCACCTGCTGGTGGACCCCTCCTGTGGTGGGGCAGTTGCTCCCCTGCCCCACATCCGTCCGAGAGGCGCGCGCAGGACAAGACGCGCCATCCTCCCTGGGCCCGTTACTGGTCGGGCGACGGGTTCCCCAACCCGCCGCCCGCAGGCCACTCACTAGGGTGGCCGGAGATCGTCACGCGCCCTCCGGCGCCCGGTGCGTCTAGCGCGAGAAGGGAGAGAAGAAGCGGCCTCCCTCTCCCTCTCCGCTACCTCCTTGGTCGCCATCACCCCCTCGCAAAAGGAGGCGATGGCTTCCCACGCAGTCTCGCTCCCGACCATGGACAGAACCACGGCCGGAAGCGAGAGGTCACCGCCGATCGCCGCGACTAGCTCGCGGCGCTGCGACCCCCATGCTGGACACGCCTGCAAAGTGTGCAGCGCCGTGTCCTCGGGGCAGTCGCAGTGGTGACAACCGGGCGTCTGCTCCCGGCCTATACGACACAGGTACTTCCCGAAACAGCCGTGTCCCGAGAGTACCTGCGTCAGCCGGAAGCTGAGGGCGCCGTGACGCCTCTCCAGCCACTCCTCCATCACGGGTCTTACCGCCGCTATCGCGGCGTGCCCCGCGCTGGGTTGCGCAAGTCGCTCCCTCCACTCGGCCACCAGGATCTGGCGGAGCTCGCTCCGCTCAGGCGCCTCCTCGCGCTGACGATATCTCAGCGCGAGGGCTCTCGCCTCCAGATCCCAGGGCACGGATCCGGCCAAAAGACTCGCCGCCTCGAAGGAGATCGTACGATACCCCCTTATCACCCTGACGGCCATCGCCCGCTGCGGTCTCCGCAGGATAGCGACGTTGCGGGCCGTCAGGGTGTCCGCCCAAATCGGCGACCCGTAGAGGGCCATGGATCGTACGATCCCCGAGTAGAGTCTCCGGCAGGAGGCATTGGGCCCCCCCAAATTGGGCAGCAGCCGCGAAAGCGCAGCCGCTGCTCCCATTAGTTTGGGGGTCAACTGCCGGTCACGAACGGTCACCCATCGCAACTTAACCTCACAAATCGTATGATATTTAGCCATGAGCCCTCAAGCAGCGTGTAAGCATACTGTATATAATACTAGTGACCCGCCCCGGCTTCGCACGGGTGCAATATAGATTCTAATGTGGGGCATATAAACCTTCCTCTTGAATCACTCTATCTATTGCTGAAAACTGCATTAAAGTCCGTTGCGTAGTTTAAAAGATCTAAGCGTACAGACAGCGGGAGCGACTTTGTTTTATACTATGTAAAGAAGTGAAATTATAAAACTTTGTTATTTAATTAATCCTATGTTAAACATATGGAACAAGGTTGTCTTTATTTTTCTTTTTTTACAATGAGGAATAAATTTCAATATATTTTATTCATACGGAAGTCAAGAATCAATAACCCTGTATTTTTTGGTTCACCGAATTACATTTCGAAAATGCTTATTATTAATTTATTCGTTTTACGAATCGTAACCTTTTTAATTAGCCAACTGCCAGTGATTTATTAAACTAGTCCTGTCTTTGTCTTTCTGGCAGATTATGCAGGCGTACCTATCTTATTAAGTATTTTTTAACATTTTTTTTTCTCTACTTACATTTAACCTGCTGTGTCTGTAAAAGCCCGAAGAGTGTAAAATAACCTATCTATCGATGGTTTGCTCTACTAGAGATATTTTTTTTTATAAGTATATAAGCTCCATAGAATTAACATCACGCCTGTATTCCCCGATGGGTTGGGCAGAGATGTAACACCCTCGTTTCGCCGTTATGTTTAAGTTCCATATAATTGGAGGCGAGCCTATTGCCATCAATCTGGCACAAATCCAAACTCCGGGCTGGTACTGAGGAATTCCACACGGAAAATCCCAATAACACTGCCCCACCTGGGGATCGAACCTAGGACCTGACGTTCAGCAGTCGCGCTTGCCATCACTAGACCAACGAGATAGAATAGAATTATGTCTTCGTATCTCTTGTAATGCCCGGTTCCAATAAACAAAAACAAATCGTTGTGCTTACCAATGGTAGAATTTTTTATTACTAAACTGGGCATATAAATAGACTCGTAAGCTAAATGCAAAGCCATGAATAATGCAAGAGTCTCAATTTTAACCAATAACGCTCCGTTAATTATTGGAATTAGGCATATGGCAAACTACCGATAGATACATAACTGAAAACAACCTTAAGTCAACACCAGGTTATCTCTTGAAGAATAGTTACTGGTTAAAAAGAATGTAGGTATTTACATTAAGTACCTCATTTCTGAAAACAAAGAAGACTGTATTTCCACGCATGACGGTAACGCACTTGACCGATTTTCTCTTTCAATATTAAACATGTAAAACAATACAGTGTCCATCGTACATTTTTCATGTCACGCAAATCATTAACATGTGTATACGTTTTTAATGAGCGTGAAATTTGTATTGTGGGCTGTTGACCTTATCGAGGCATATATTTAAATATTTTACGTACAGTTAGGTACGCCTGTTGGTTAGTACTTTCTTAAGAGATTTTCTTTGTTAACATTCGCGTCGCTTTTTCTTTGTTTTTCTTAGTGCTTTTCTTTGCAAAAGTTTCTGTTATTTTATTTTATGTTGAGTGTTGGAGACTGGCGACACTGGCGTCTGTCGAGCGTGCGTTCCTCTAACGTTTGTCCAGCGTAGACGATGCGCGCACGCGGCGTGAGCGCGGCGTTTTGTCTATAGGCAGGGCCCGATCTACTTAGCACGTCTCCACGACGCGGCGACGCATGCGTGGCGTTTAGAGACGCGTGCGCCTCGCGCTCGCAACATCGCTCGGCCCTGTTCAAACGTTAGAGTAACGCGCACGCCTGACAGACGCCAATGGGATCGGGCCCTTATAGCAACTCGACCGTGACGATTATAATTAACTACAAAAGAAATAAGATGGATTTGATTCATTAAACTGCTCATAATGTTTGCAACTTTTAAAAATAAGGATATTTTCATTCTCAATGTTGATAAAAAATAACGAAACTTCTTGAGTCAATAATATTTTTTTTATTAAACGGTTTTAATTAGCTTCACTTCGTATATTTGTTTGTTTGGTTCAAATCTTGCGACAGATTTTTCAACTAGTTCTGCTTAACCGATTCTCATGAAACTTCGCACACAAATTCAATTTCCATGACAATACAACATAATAATAATTTCAACCTTTGACATCTGTCGGGCATGCCACTGTCCCGGTGAATCCATTCGACATAATATTTCTGGTTGTTCTCGTCTTGCTAACGGCGAGTATTTACACAGACACAACCTAATGGCTAGGATTATCCACCAGCAACTTGCTCTGAAATACAATCTTGTGGACGCAGAAGTACCATACTACAAGTATGTGCCCGACCCAGTTCTCGAGAAAGGTCATATCACATTGTACTGGGATCGATCTATCATCACCGACAGGACTATTGTTGCCAATAAGCCTGACATAGTGGTGATAGATTGATCAGAGCGTCTCACAATGATTGTTGATATCACTGTCCCGCATGACGAGAACCTTGTGAAAGCCGAGAAAGATAAAGAAATTAAGTATCAAGACTTGGCACACGAGGTTGTCGAGATGTGGGAAATTGACTCAGCTCAGCATGTTGGGCAGCTGGGTCAAGGGCCTGATACAGAAAGCGGTACTTCTGGACACGGCACGTATTGTCAGGAAGTTCCTCTCTCTGAGGCCCTGACCACCGGCAGCTTGGACCCTGTTCCCGATGCCGGTGGGCTACAATTTTTTTATATTTTTAAATGTTTTTGTATATTTTTTATAGAAATATTTAAAAATGTAATTTATATGTGTATTTAGTGAATAAAGGGAATAATATTACAACCTTTAAAGCTAGAATAAGGATGAATCAGGCAACGAGTATGATTGACGATTTGGAAAGAGTGAAGAAAAGATACACCGAAATAAAGGCGGAAGTAAAAGAGATAGTAAAGATGAAGAAGAATGAAATGGAAGATAAGTATAATAGGAAGTTCTCCGACAACTTCAGGGTCAATGTTAAGCTGTTCTGGCAACAAGTAAGATTGGCTCGTGGAGTTTCGGGGACATCAAATATGAATATAGTTAGAGGAGGAGATGGATGCTTGTTAAGTGAAGAATGCAAGGTGTTGGAACGCTGGAAGGTATATTTTGAAAGTTTATTTAGTTGGCAGGATAGTGTGCAAAGAGTGGGTAACTGGGCGGAAGCGAGTGATTCAGACATTGCCTTGGATGGAGATGAGGAAAATCTGATTGAAATGGATGAAATCATGAAAGCGCTGAAATGTATGAAAGTTGGAAAAGCTGCTGGATGTGACAGAGTGTCTGTCGAAATGCTTAAGGGCGGTGACGGGGTGGTAGCAAGCCTGCTGTACCGGATCTTTAATATGTGTTGGAGATTCGGCCAAGTGCCGGGCGACTGGTGCAAAGCTGTAATCGTACCACTATATAAGGGAAAAGGTTCACAGCAGGAGTGTAAAAACTACCGCGGCATTAGTCTTTTGAGTGTGGTCGGCAAACTATATGCGAAAGTTTTAATTAACAGAGTGACAAGAATAACAGATGAGAAAGTATGGGATGTTCAGGCAGGGTTCAGAGAGGGGATGGGCTGTATGGATCAGATCTTCTCCTTGAGGTGCATAGCCGAAAAACATCTGGCAAAGTACAAGAAAGTGTACTGCGCTTTCATTGATTTGGAGAAGGCCTATGATAGTGTGTGGAGGGAAGAATTGTGGTCGACACTATCTTTGTACGGGGTGGACTGGCGCTTGATACGGGCACTGAAATCGCTGTACAGGGATTCCAGTGCTTGTATTAGGATAAATGGGGCGTTCACAGACTGGTTTGACATCTCCAGAGGTGTTAGACAGGGTTGTGTAGCGTCTCCATGGCTGTTCAACCTATACATGGATAGTTGTTTGACAGATTTAAAAGGGAGTGAGTGTGGATTGAAAATGAATGAGTTGCCTGTCAAATGTCTTCTCTACGCAGATGATCAAGTTTTGCTTGCATCGTCGGCGGAAGAGTTGCAAGACATGGTAACTATGATGAATGGAGCATATAGTATGAAAGGGATGAAAATTAATGTAAGAAAGACGAAAGTAATGGTTTTTGAAAGAGATGCAGATGTATCTGAGTGTAAAGTAAAGATAGGAGATGAAAGTATTGAACAGGTGAATGAGTTTGTTTATTTGGGAAGCATGTTTACAAGAGATGATAAGGTTGACGAAGATGTGGAAAGGAGAGCAAACGCGGGAAATAAAGTAAATGGTGCTTTGCATGCGGTTGTGGCTAGCCGGTCGATGTCCAAAAAGGCACGACTGGCTGTCCATAATGGTGTGTTGGTACCTACGCTTATGTATGGAAGTGAATGTTGGTCGTGGCAGAAGAGGCATGAAAGTAGAATAAATGCCGTGGAAATGCGTTCCTTGCGAAGTATGTGCGGTGTAACTTTGAATGATAGATTGAGAAATGAAGAGATTAGACAAAGTTGCGGTTTAAAAGATGATGTAGTGACAAAAATTGAAAGGAGTATGCTTAGGTGGTTTGGCCATGTTGAGAGAATGAGTGAACGGTGATTAACAAAAGGAATTTATAAGGCGGATATTAATGGGAACGCCGGTAGAGGACGTCCTAGAAGGACATACATCGATGTTATTGGTGATGTTCTTCACAAAGGTCAGGTGCGTAGTACTCTCAACCGGCGTGCGTGTATGACAAGATGTATGAATGTGGATGAAGCGAAAGGGGTATGTAAGAGTCGTAGCATGTGGCGTTCTATAGTTTCTGCCTACCCCCATGGGAAAAAGGCGTGAGTTTATGTATGTATGTATGTATGTATATTACAACCTTTAATTCTCAAATCCTGATGCTGCAGGGGTAGGTACTGCAAGATAAAACCTATTAACTTAAAAGTTTTTTAAAGGGATTATTTAGATTGTTTTTATCAGAAACATATTCTACTATCATTAATTACACAGGGAATAATAGGTGCGTAAGAATGTTCTAAATGATTATTCATACTTGATGTACCTACCTGTTCTATACTATAGATAAACATATTCCCTATCATATCTTTTATGGTATGGGCAAACAAAAGCTTTGGAGTGGCCTAAGTAAATTAGTTTAAGTAAGATATAATTTGATAAAAATAAGGAGTGTTATATGACGCATGTGTCTACTAGACGAAGGTCGGCTTTGATTTGAAGTGCATATAAAAACATTAAGTAACTGAATATGCGATCACGATTAATATTAATATGTACCCGGTAGTGTTCAATATATAAATAGAAACAGTTTTTAAACGGTTATAATTAGTTTCACTTCGTATACAAGGTTAGCCGGAAAGGGGGTACTAAGCCGCGGGCCACTTAAAGTATCACTGATGACTACTTTAAAGCAAGTGTTAAAATTTCAAAATTCGATAATTTTTATTTACATGCAAAAAGATTTTTATTTTAGTTTTTTCAAAAAAAAATCATACCTGCTTTAGAAATTAATTCAGAAAATTAAGTTTCTAATCCGTGACCCCAAATATGACCTAAAATGTAAACACAGCTGATCATAGCAATGGACAGATAGATTTTAGCATATTTTTTACGAAATCTTTGAAAAACTATTTCTCTTAAACTATCGAGTTTTGGGGAAAGTTGTAGAACAAAAGTTATCCCTTATTATAGGAACTTTAACACCCTTTCGACTTAGTACACCCTTTCCGACTAACCTTGTATTAATAGAAGCAGTTTTGAAACGGCTAACTCTAACGGTTAGCTTAACTTCGTATATTTGTTTCTTTATATGTTCAAATCTAGCGGCAGATCATTCAACTACTTCAGCTTAACCGATTCTTCTGAAGCTTCGCACACAAATTCAATTCCCATGACAATAGAACAATATTATAATTTCAACCTTCAGTCCTCGAATCCTAATGCTGCAGGGGTACTGCAAGATAAAACCGTTAAACTTAAAATCTTTTTAAGGGATTATTTAGCTTGTATTTGGCTACATACCTTCCATAATTAATACAAAATTAAGGTGAAGCCACGTTGTATTTCTGCGTTTCGCGCGATTATTGATGAGTACCTTAAAAGACCTAAGCCATTGTGTACCTTTTTATATCGTGGGAATATCCTCATTGATCTCCCTCGCCTGGGGAAGGCAAGGGTGTCTGCCAGACTCTTACCGGCTAAAAACCCACGGTGTTCCTCCTTCTAACCTATGGCCGGGGTCACGGGATTCGCTATTGCATGCACCGCAACCCTGGAGCCATTGTGTACCTAAGTTTTGTATGTATGTACGTAAGTGCCGATTTTACCAAAGTCAGATAACATTTATCTCGGGAATAAATTTGACGTTTTGACAGCTTTTGTATAGAAATTTTGTCAAAACGTCTAACTTGTTCCTTGGATAAACGCTATCGGACGTTGGTAACATCGGGCCTAAGTATTGCGATTGCGTGAGATCTAAGTATTCATAAACAAGAGACAAAGTGTAAACACAGAGCTAACGAAACTTATATCTAAGAACCGATCGAGATCTCGGTCTCGCCCCTCAAAGGGTCTCAAATCGGTCCTCAGTACAATGTTAACACAAACATTTAAAAATTATACTATCTCTTCAAAAAATTCCAGATGTCGGTGATTCGAGCAATAGCGGTATTTTTGTGCGGTTTCCTGTCTCTGAGGATATGCAGAGCGCAGATCATCATGCCGGGAGCCTGTCCTGACATGAAAGCTATGGACAACTTCGATGCCACTCGAGTAAGTCGGTACACAATTGTAAACAAACTAGAGGTCGCTCGCGACTTCGCCCGCGTCGATGTCGTTAATCGCGTATTCCACGTTTTTCATGATAAAAGTAGCCTATATCCGTCTTCGGGTTCCAGACTACATCTATACAAGTTTCATCAACATTGGTTTAGTAGTTTAGTCGTGATGAGGTATCAAGCAGACAGACAAACAGAGTTACTTTCTCATTTGTAATAGTAAGGATTTAGATTGTTTCATCATACATGTTCTTAGCAAAAGTTCTTCCGTTTCATGTTAGAAAAAGTAACTTACTACATACCTACTTATCAGCATCAATTAACAATTAACTCATAAAAAATAAGCATTTTGAATGAACATGCATAAGCATGCTTTCATCTTTTTACATTAACTTTTGCATGCTGTAGAATGATTTCGCAACTGAAAACACACTATTTTACAGGTAGATAAGTGTCTAATACTACCCAGCTTTTGCAAATTGTACTGCCTAGCCTTTTTCCAACTATGTTGGGGTTAGACTGGAAGCTGACCCCAACATAGTTGGGAAAAGGCTAGGAGGAAGAGATTATTATTAACTTACCTACTACAATTTTTTTTTTTACTGTTTTAAATTCTGGTTTATCGGCCTAACTCATTCAATTATCGTAGTCCATTGACTTGACACATTTCAGTTGTTCACAACAATTACAGTGACCTGTCCATACTTTTTTTAATTATTTGCTTATACAGCCCACTGCTGGGCAAAGTTCTCTCTCCGTTCCTTCCATCTATCGCGACTCTGTGCAACTTCATGCCAACTGTCAAGGAAGGCATCCAACTCGTCCCGCCATCTTTTCCGCGACTACAACTTTTATTTATACCATTTTTGATGTGAAACATCTAATGCGGCGGTACGGGTGTGAGAGCGGCTGTTGCGTTGCGACACTCGCGGTGGCAGACATACGACGACAGACCTTCGTAACTCGTCGACTCGGTTATATCTGGCCAGTTTTTTTTTACAAAATTAATTTCGATGTCTCACATCTGCCAAGCGTCCCGCGATGGTTCACTTTTTTTTAGCCTTCACTTTTCTTTATGTTCCAGTACGTCGGCAAATGGTACGAAGCTGAGAAGTACTTCTTTGTGTTCGAGTTTGGAGGCAAGTGCATCACAGCTGACTACAGCCTGAAGGAGGACGGAGTTGTCGGAGTCGTCAACAAACAGATAAGCGTACTGTAAGTATTCTTCTTCTCTGGTGTCGGTACATGCTATTCGAGAATAGCTCATGCCATGGTGAAAAAATATGCCAGTCAGCAAGGTTGGTAGCGGGGCTGACAGCCCAGGGTGCGCTGGACTTACGTACTTGAAAATCGTCACTCGTGGAGGCTCTTTTATGCCCGTTTTAACAAACAGCTCGCATTTGAGAGATTCCTCTTGAGTGTCGTTTTAAAATAACATCAAATGGTTTTATTTATAAATTGTCGTATACAAAGTTAGTCGGAAAGGGGGTACTAAGCCGCGGGCCACTTAATGTATCACTGATGATTGTTTTAAAGCAAGTGTTAAAATTTCAAAATTCGATAATTTTTATTTGCATGCAAAAAAAATATATTTCAGTTTAAAAAAAATACATACCTGCTTTAGTTATGAATTCAGAAAATTAGGTTTCTAATTCGTGACCTCAAATACGACCTAAATTGTAAACACAGCTGATCATAGCTATGGACAGATAGATTTTAGCAGATTTTTTACGAAATCTTTAAAAAGATATTTCTCTTAAACTATCGAGTTTTGGAGAAAGTTGTAGAACAGAAGTTATCCCTTATTATGGGTACTTTAACATCCTTTCGGCTTAGTACCCCCTTTCCGACTAACCTTGTATATGGTGTAGGGGAACGAGATATTGTGTTCCGCCTACGAAAAGGAGGATCCTCCTACCAGGCGGTGTCTTGTGCCTGGCGGGCCACTGCCCAACGGTTGATGTTGGGAACTTGTATATATACTATCTGCGTGTCAAACTCTGATATCGCGATGCAGGATAGTTCACATGTGGCGTGATAGATGCCGCCACATCACTCCCCCCCAAGACCGGAGGTCGATTGTAGTGATGAGTCAGCAAGTCGTTGCATGTTGAGATGCTTGCCAGGGCCAGGTGAGGGTTCCAGTGAGTCGGAACCGGATGCCACGTCGTTCACGGTGAGTCGGAACTGTGAGCGGTGAGAAGTGGCTGGCTGCTGGCGTCGACCAGGAGAGATGTGCCTCTGCTAGTTGACCGGTCGAATTTGCAGCGTGCTGTGCCATGTTGCTGAAGAGGGCTGCAGGTGTGACCAGGCTTGCGCGTTCGCTGGAAGCTAGTGGTGACACGATGAAGCCGAGGATGCTGGCTGGCTGTGTGACTTGCTGCTTGCTTGAATGTTGAGCAGAGGGGAATGATGATGTTGCTGCCGATGTTTATAGGCTGCAAAGGTTGCGTTAGTAATCGTCACCAATGTGGAATCATTGTCTGTGACGATCACGTCGGGGTCACCAATGTAGGGGAACGAGATATTGTGTTCCGCCTACGAAAAAGAGGATCCTCCTACCAGGCGGTGTCTTGTGCCTGGCGGGCCACTGCCCAACAGTTGATGTTGGGAACTTGTATATATACTATCTGCGTGTCAAACTCTGATATCGCGATGCAGGATAGTTCGCATGTGGCGTGATAGATGCCGCCACAATGGAATTCTACTTCATGGTATAGTCTGCGCGGAACTAGTTGGCCGCGCCTTAGGTATGTGAACGGCAGGAGGGGGTTGCGAAACAAT
The DNA here is from genome assembly GCA_910594945.2 of Amphipyra berbera. Lineage (NCBI taxonomy): Eukaryota > Metazoa > Arthropoda > Insecta > Lepidoptera > Noctuidae > Amphipyra > Amphipyra berbera. Next base: position 5,159,457 of record OU343122.1, on the reverse strand, counting down.
AGACGCGCGTATCAGTTTGCTCTGTCTTATCCACCGTGCACACCCCTCTCCTGCCGCTCACATACCTAAGGCGCGGCCAACTAGTTCCGCACAGACTATAGTTGATGTTGAAAGATCTCTCAAATGTGAGCTGTTTAATACAAGCCTTAATGCACCCCATTGTAAGTATTGATTCTATTAAATAATACAGTGATCAGCTAATAAGGGGCTATTCAAGTATTACGTAAGCAGAATTTTAGTAATTTTTGACCCACCTCTCCCCCTTGTCAGCAAAAGTAAGCAAAGCTTTAACCACCCCTCCTATGCTTACGTAAACATTGGTATATATATATATTTTTAAACTGATCTGGTTTCTTTGTTGTTATTCATGAGCAGCAGTTTTCAAGTCTAGAAAAATAAGTAAATAAATAAAAATTGCTGACGTAATCATTATTTAGACACCCCCGTCCCCCATGTCATCAAAAATATGCTAAGGAAAGACCCCCTCATCTGTTTCGTGCTTACGTAATACTTGAATGGTCCTTAACCGCTACCGAAAATTCAATGGTCGTAACGGCAGACATGACTAACACAATTTGATTTGAGTTGTCATCGACTCGCTAATTAGAAGAATAAATAAGCGTATTCATAGGCAATAAATTCCCTGTGTTTGTCGGTTACCGGTCTCTACTCAAAGACTCGTCGCCTCCAAGGACCAAATGTCCATTGTCTCGTGGGGTACACCAGCTCTATCTAATAAGCAATTTTAAAACTTTTATGATTACTCATAGCTTGTAGGTTATCTAGGTTCCATTGTTCGCGATCTCCACTCAATGTCTTGACTGCTAATTCAGAAAGGACCATTTTTATTCATTCGGAAATTATAGAGCACGAAATACACTAGCAAGTTTTATTGCGCAAGTAATTACATTCCATTGCTGGCTTAGTTCGTAAAACTTGCAGAAGTGGACTTGCTGCGGATCTGTCCATTGTTTGAAATCGGTTGCATGAGTCATATGCAGTTTTGTTTTTTTTGATTTTGAAAAAATCGTTGCCCCACATTAGGATTTCTCCTGTATCGTGGGTGCGTTTACAGACACAAATCTTCACACGCACAAACATCCAGATCCGTAACAACTATCACTAGGCCATACAAATATTTGTTCCGTGCGGGAATCGAACCCACGACCCGTAGCGCAGAAGTCGATCGCTCAGCCACTGCACCAAATGTGCCGTCAAAACAGTAATACTTGTATAGTGGATTTCGCACTTAATAACTTACATTGGCATTTCTAAAATAAAACAATATTACTTCATTATACAAAGTAATCAATCGACTTATGCCCGGTTCTTATAGACAAAACGAATCGTTTTGGTTACAAATAGTAGCATTATTTATTGCCAAACTGGGCATGTAAATAGACTCGTAAGCTAAATTTACCTGTGATAGCTACTTCCGTATGAGAGGGTCTACTATGCAAAGCTATGGGTTCCTTGCTTCATTATTGGTAAAGATACAAGTCTAAATTTTAACCAATAACGCTCAGTAAATTATAAGAATCGGCCAATAATCAATGTAAACACCTTATAGTGCCTAAAATATAATAGGCCCGTTTTGACAGCTGTCAGATCAGTACATTTTATGTAGAAATTGACATAACATGACAAATAATAATATGACAGCTGTCAAAACGGGCCTATTAAATTTTAGCCACTATAATATTGAGTAGTTTATTTCCTTACTTATTAATATTTATAGATCAATTTTACTCAAAATGTGTAGGTGGAACTCTGGCTTTAGTTAGAATTGTTAATTAATTAATTTATATTTTGTGTTTCTATTTCTGTACTGACATAATCCACTGTTGTGTGGACTGACACTTATTTCATTACAAAAACTTAACGGTAAATACTTTACCGTTGGTTTCATTTCAAACATATTCTCCACTCTCTTTAGATATAAGCTCTAGATTAACCAAAATATGTTCACAGTTCCGAACTCAAAAATGACGGTACATTGTGCCTTATTTGACGACCATGCCCTATTTTTTTTAAGAAATTCTTCCCATATACATAACATAACATCACGCCTAGTATTCCCCGAAGGGTTCGGCAGAGGTGATTTTAGTACACCCTCTACTTTCGCCAGTTGTGTTTAAATCCCATTTAATAAGGGGCGAGCCTGCTATAACTGTGCACACATCCAGGCTCCGGACTGCTACTGAGAAATTCCTAATGGAAAACCTAAATATTTCATAATTATTTTCGATCGAGAGAATGATCGGCAGTATCTCCCGTGGACTAGCATTATAGCATGCTGGGCTCACTCTTCTCAGAATAAGAAAGATTTAGGACTTGGTCTACCACACTGGCCTAAGGATCTCGAAACAACGACGAACATCGAACTTATAAATATACGATCAAAGTATTGTCAAACAACGAACTCCTAGATGTCAATTAACATTTGGGAGTAAGGTGAACGAAAGATAAAATGTCAAATCGCAAAAATCGAATCGATCGTCGGATCCGTAACACTTTCGTGGTTGGAAAACGTGCTATCTGTCAGCCGACACTTCGTAAATCGATTTTCGGAGAAGGCGGTGCGGGATAGCGGAATACATACACCGTGTAGAACTGTTTGGAGTCCTGCCGTATGCAGGTATCCTTATGATGAGTGATAATGAAATTCTAAAGCGCACATGAATTTGAAAAGTCAGAGGTGCGGACCAGTATCGAACTTATACCCTCTATCTACCTTACTCACTATCTTACTGCTTGTCTCATTACCTACTATTATGACAACAATTTTTTTAATCCGATCATGCACAAATATTTGATCGATTATATCGATTCGATATCGATTGTGCTTATGACGGGGTTGATTTAAAAGTTAAATTCAAAGAAATAAAGCTGTATTAAAAACACCGTTTTATGTTAAACAAAATGTAAGAATATTCTACCCAAAAATATTAATGTTAGTAACGAGTATGTCGTGAAAATTGTTATTAACTCCCAATTTACTAATTCAAAGGCCTTAGCTCGGCCTTGTACTAGCTAAACCAAACAATTATGTTGCGTGTTTTAACTGATATAACAGTAAAGAAGCAAAAAGGAGTTTAGGTTTACAATATTTTTATTAAAACTAAGTTTAATGACCAAACTACATTTTTCAATGTAGCAGATTCTCAACATCTTTCACTCGATTTATCTCTCAACTCGCTATCCAAATGTCATCTTAAATTCTTACAGGTGGAAATTTAAAATACGTGTATTAATTAATTCAGCATCTCAAGTGTTGTATTTCCCTATTGTTTGTGTAATTAATAGACACCTAATAGATTTAAACAAAACTACTTTCATTCAATCAACCAAATCGTAATCCGAATACAACCACACACCTATTTGATTACAATAAGAATGAGAGACGAACTAGTTTTGCCTTCTAGACGATATTAATCCATGTCTCTTTTAAAGTAAACATTTATTTTGTAGCAAGTATACTCCACCAAGAAGAACTTAGCTGCTTAGTTGTCGGTAATAAGATTTATAAATATACAATAAAATATTTAGTGTTAATTCCGCGAAAAAACAGTTGATCAAGCCTGAATGCAGTATGCAGCACCGCCCTCCCGCCCGCAAATATATGCAAATGCAGAAGGTGCGATTAATAACATGCAACACACAAGCAAAATAAATCGATACGACACGTGTTTCGCCCCTCCACGGGGCATCCTCAGGTGATGTTGACTCGTCGACCGCTTGGACGCGAATGGCACGACTGCATGGCGCGCGCCCCTTTATACATCGCCTCGACCTGTTGTTTGTGTCGAACTACCCACACAAATACGTAATAATGGGGATGAAACTAAATTAGTTTGGTCATTCAACAGTGTATATCTATCTGTATTATGTTTTAATATTTCTAACTGTTCCAACACACACAACCGGAAACTTTTATCACATACATGCAAAATAATATAACTATTATTGTCGCTTAAGGAATGGCCGGTGTCAAGTAAATGTTTGGCAAAATGAGATCTTTCTGGATGGCCATTCCTATATGCGGTAATAAGATTGACAAGCATATCATTTTGGGACTCTGCATAATTTCAGCAAGCGCATTAGGTCACCCGCGCGACGGCGCAACGAGAATTCCCAAGGAGGGTTGATGTCAGGCAGGCGGCCGGTCATAAAACAATAAGACAAAACCTCTAACGACACGGATTTACGAAATACATGTTGTGCCGGCCCCATCTAGTGTGGGATTAGGGCAGGGAGATGATGATGATGATTTATCATGCAGCAAAAATTTGTATGAAGAGAACTCAGGGCAACACCTGTACTGGCCTTTTGATAAAAATGCCAGAACAAAACTCAAATTGATGAGTGGACCTTTCCCAACAAATCCATTTTAACTGATCCTCCCACCTGTTGTAATAAGAAATATGCTCATCACTGAATCCCTCCCGATTTTACCAACGTCGGATACCGTTTATCCAAGGAATAAGTTAGACGTTTTGACAGAATTTCTATACAAAAGCTGTCAAGTAAAATCCGGCTTTAGTCGCCTTACACAAGGGTGGCTATTCTCTGCCACAACACCATAAGTTGCTATATATTTATTTGCTACATTTCCAGGTCAGGAACAGAGTCAGAGATCCGAGGTCAGGCGACCCAAGTGAGCCGATCAGATGAGGCGAAGCTGGCTGTATCCTTCCCGTCTCTCCCTATCAACATCGAAGCTCCATACTGGGTGATAGACACAGACTACGATACTTACTCTGTTGTGTGGAGCTGCTATGAGTTCGGGCTGTTCCATACACGTATGTTGATTTTAATATTTTTTATCTTAGTTATGTTTTTTGATTATAAATATAGCTTTCTTCTTCCAAGGTTTTTATAAATACAGGTCGGCTACGCGTCTCACCTGATTCAGATATTAGAATTTACCGTAGGAATTGTGTTATAAACTGAAATCCTAACACATACAATATAAATCTAAACTATACTAGTAAAGATAAATGATTTTTAGTTCTGTAATTAAATCTATTACAGACAAGTATAATGTAATGTTAAGACTAGATAGCGCCAGCATTCCCTATATGACTAGCTAAGAAGTAAGAAAGAAGTCTAGATTTATATTCAAATTTAGGGTAAAAACTAACTATATATACAAAATATGTGTAAAAATAATTAAAAAGTGCACTCAGGCGTAAAGTATTCCTTTTATATATTTATATTTGTGTTATTAAAACCCATAAAATTATGAATACTCTGATAGAATATGAGAAATGATCGATAGTAAAAAAAAATTTAAATGCAAATCGTTTCATCTTTACAAAATTGTTTATAATTACAGTCAACGCATGGATTCTTACGAGAGAAAGGAACCCACCGGTACCAGTGCTAGAGAAAGCGTATTCAGTATTGGACAAGAACCATATCAGCCGAGCGTTCCTCATCAGGACAAACCAACGTGATTGCCAGGAGTCCAGCAACTAATGTATAAGACACAAGGGGTATCAACAGTTACATTTTTTTTGCAGTATACGTTTTATGAAACACTATATTATATATATATATTTATATTTATTATTTTATATATTTTATATATTTATATATATTTATGACTGTTTACGGTTTACTCGGGTGAATTTTTCGGGATTGCCCGACTGGTTTCATGAGCTGTAGGCCTAATACGAACATTTAACGTATAGTATTGCTAATGTAAGCGAATATTGAATCGGAAATACAACTGCCCTAAAACATTTTGGTTAATTTTTTTGCGATATGCACAATTTGTATCCTAGGAAGATATGAATCAAGTTTTCAATTTAATTAAATAGTATGTGCGAAGTTAGTATTTCCGATTCAAAATTCATTCACATTAACATTACAAACGTGTCAACATTCGTTCTAAGGCTACTGAATACGCGACGAGTTCGACTATCGACCTCGCCGCATTTTCAGCTCATGATTATGGACTCCATTTGGGCCCGAAACCAGACGGATAACGTGAGTAAACTGAAAATTGATATACAGGACATGAGAGAAATAACAAAATTCTTGTCTTCTAATTTCAAAGTATCCTTTCTGTAACAAACAACAATGCTGCGACAAAAATCCTAAAGTAGACACAATATGAGTAAAAAATCATACACTTAGGAGCAATGATTCCGGGTCACTAACATGTTAAACATTGTAACATTGTTTTGTTTATGTTGGTTACCCGGATTTATTGCTCCCGTGTGTATTACAGTCATCTTTGTCTTAAATATTCACGTAAAATAAAACTATAATGTTGTTCTTGGTGTCAACTTTTTGGAAAGAAAAGGAACCCAAGTTTCGTGTTAAATTATGTATTTAGTAATTAAGACACTTAAAAATGTAGTAATTCGGTTTCGTGATAAGCAGTCATGCATTTATTACTCTTAAAAGAGTGCTTTTCAGTGTCCATTTTCATGACCACGTTATTTTCATTTAGCTTAGCTTATGAGAATGGATACGAGCATTGATTAAATACCTGTACTAAAACTCGTCGTTCCATTAAAGTATTTAAATATTTTAGATAAGAAATATTGATTTACTTCTAATCTTATGATATTGCACCTTCAAGTACATGCATATTAAAATTATTATAGTAAGAATAATGTAGAAATTACTACGTTTTTTTTCATCATAGTGATCAAATCCTAAATTAGAATCATGTGTACATAATTCTAAAATATAAGAATGATTTATATTAAGTTAATAAATAAAACGATAAATACTTCACAACAGAAATGTATATTATCCATTATATACAACTTAAATAAATTAAAGCCTTTACAAAAGTTGCTTATTTTTATTACTAATACAATAGTGCGATTAAAATTATACGATTCGATGACGACGAAACATTCGATGTTACTCCCGATTTCTTAAGTTAAAAACTTTATACACCTAAAGAACATATCCTTGGGCATAGCCAAGGTGGAATAGATATAGCAACAATTTCCTTTATGCTTGTATTTCTTCCACATTAGGCATACACAAAATTCGGACCACTAACCTAACTAAGATACTTAGACTATAATGTAGTGACTTTAATAATGCTAGTTGCCCTAGACAATCTTGGCTACATATAACCTCGCCCAAGAAATCTTGGCTACGCTCATGGACACTACATTCTTTAACATGATTCTCGAAAAGTCAAAAACTTTTACGATCTTGGCAAAGTTTGACAAAATGATGGATCATCTTAAGTTGGGGTGCTATCATCCGAATGCCAACTTTTTCTGTGCTCGCCAGTAGCTTCGTCATAACTTGGCGGTGGTGGAAGATTGTCGCTTTTGGTCTTGGTTGGAGGTTTAGCTGGTACAGCTAGGCGGTCTTCCTCAGCCTCTTCGGGGATAGAGTCGCGACGCCGTGGGTCGTATTCAGAGAGAGCCGGTTGGGATATATTGTTCCTTTGTCCTAATCCCACTAGAACTAACTTCGGTGCGCTTTGTGCTTGCTGAAATATTTCAAAGTTTTACTTAGTTTTTTCAGAAGAATCAAATTTTCTGGAATAGGTACAATGTTAAAATTGTTGAATACATAGATGCTGCTAATCATCAATCTAAAGTTCTACTTCTTATACTTGATTCTTGGGACACCCAAGGAAATACAATCGCAGACCTCCCCGTACCCCGAGGAATTGAAATTGAGAACCTAACATTCGCCTTTGTATCATTTGACATTGAAGCAAAAGCTAGCAAGTGAATAAGTATTGTGAAATATTATAGAATGCTAAAATTTCCACGTCCCTATGAACACAATTTGATAAAATTTGAAGATGATTTACTGTCTAGTACTTACTTACTTATTTATAACTGTGAATACCTATATTTTCTGTACTTTTTTACTATCTTAAGCTACTACATGTAATATTAATCAGTGTTATAAATTTAAAATGCTACGTCACAAAAGATAGAGAGAGCAAATAAAGGAATAACAGAGATCATAAGCAAGGTTTCATACTATTTGCCATTGTATCAGCTATTTAAATAATGCCAATACATTTATAGCCTTCACAAATTACGTATGAAAAACTCTTAGGAAAATATTTGTTAATAATCCCATAAGGTGGTATTTGTCCTCTTTGTTATATTATTGACTTATCTGTCTACTATTTTGGCTTTAATAATGAGAGAAAAGTTTTTAACCAGTCTTCTCTTTTACTAGTCTTCCTAACATTACCTTTAGCACCTTTAGCTTAGAATCATTCCTATTCTATAATCAGTTCTAATACTAGAAAATATAGAGTTTATTTTTGATTGAAGTCCTTGATAATCACCCAGAAATTCATGTCCACTGAGATGTTAGACAAGTGCATCTTCAAGTGCAAGTGCATGCATCTTACCTTATAATGATTTGAAGTCCTATTACTGCAAAGGCTATTATTGGAGATATGTCCTCTTCCATGGTGGTTGATCTCTATGGCAGACCGAAGCATGTCAACTTTGGAGCCAGAACCTTCGTAGTTACTTCCACGTCTTTGACTGTTACTGCCACTTCGGCTGCGACAGTGCTCGTTTATGTCACCCTGGGAGAACTGAAAAAGTTGGTGATTTATTGGAGCTGTTTAAAATTCTGCTTAAATTATTTTTCCGACTACCTATTGTTAAGTTGCTCTGTTAGGTTTTATTTATACTTTTGGTTAGTAAATTCAGGAGTATTTGAAATCTACAATGATTTCATGATTAGGATTGAGAACTAGAAAAGTCTGAAGAAATCGATACAGATAGAAGATCGAAGCAGTCATCGTTAAGGCACGAAATAAACAAGATTCTAATTCATCGAATAAGAATCAAAAGTCAACTTACTCTTGAACGAGAGCCCCTTGGTAAAGAATGTAGAGAGCCCAGTGGATTGAATCGCGTGATCATGTGCAGTCTTTCCAGCGATATCATGGTCTCTGCGTCTTTTGTTAGCGGCTCCACGTTCAACTTGTCGCCTTCTCCACTTTCTGCAAAATTGATATTGGGTAATGAGACTAGTAGGTACTTGTACTTATACTTATATTTTTTTACTAAGTATGCCTTTTTGTTTCGTATTTAAGATTTCATACCTCAGTTCAAAATGCACATTGAGTAAACGCAATTACCAAAATTAAAATCAAAAATTCTTCATTACAAGGGCAGGTTTAAGTACATAAATACTAGAAATAGTTTTACGTCTAATCTCACCAGTATCTGGTTCGCAAGCGTTTTGGATCCCGGTCATATTGATGTTCTTGAGCCAGAAGTAATGCAACAATCCATACAATACTCCTCCGAGGAAGGCGATCAGGCCCATGTAGCGGAAGGCTTCTCTTGTGCCTAGAGTTGCTATGAGGAGACCACCTCCGAAACTGCCACTGCCCCTTCCTAGACAGATGAAAAGAAGCGTTATACGTATATATAAACAGTATATTTATAGGCTGCTATTATGTAGTCCTCAAAAATATCCATTGTCTGAAATAGGTTTCCTTTTTTCTATGCCAACCATCTTGGCCCCGAGCTTTGTTGGCGCACTAAATTAAATACTATTAAGAAGTTAAGTAATTTTCACTACCCATGAACAGCAACTCATTGCCGAAGTAATTAATGACGGCTCTATACGATTGTTTTCACATGACGTTACTAATGTTATCTGAATTCGAATTGTAACATACTCGTAATTTGTAATACTTTGTGTGATTTAGATTTTTCCATATTTGTCCAAGGATGAGAAGACGAACGTTATTATTCTCCCTCAAACCTCCTTCTGTTTTCTTGTTCATTATTAAGCTTAAATATAATTTCACGTTGTCTTTTTCATTGATACGTATGTTAAACAAAAAATATCAATATTTAATTTGATATCATCAAGATACGTTTTAGGAGTCGATTCTAACGTTCATAATAGACAAATTGCAATAAAATTAAGAAAAAGTGATCGTAGATCTTCACTCTACTTCACAAAAACCTACAAAGTTCCACAAATAAAGTTATTTGATCTAAACGTCTGACTACATTCTACTTTAGAAACTGCTTCAATTAAAAAATAAACATGTTTTTTGCAGGTTTCATATTTTAATATGGATATGCTTTTATAGGACTTTCTTTCAGTAAGCTTTAGTCTCTCCCATTACGCTTCTATTAACATCACATTACCATTTTAATCTTATTTTATTAAACTGAATTTCAAATTTTAGTCCATCGTCCTTACAGTATTTTAACAAATGAAGTTGTTTGATTTAAATAGTATGAATAACCTACCAAGACTGAAATGCGCCATTCCAAGCACTCCAATCAGCGTAGCCAAAAGACTCTTAGGAGCCAACATCGCGCAGTATGTTGCTGCTGCCACCCACATCAGATGCACCGATAAAGACTCCATAGCTTCAAACGGGAAGCACCACCAGGAGTTCCTGAAAATATTTTAAATGTTAGAGATATGATAGAAGAACGAGATATTAAATAAATATGTTTCTTCCCTCTTTCTTTTTCTAGAATTATACGAATGGATGAACAGCAAAATATACGTGTTTAGTGAACACCATACTCAGCATGATTAGGGTCAGGATTATCATTTAGACCCCTGGTGGTATTAAAGTTCAACTTCCCCAAAGCTGTTCATGGATGAGGTAAAGGCATATTATCCAAAAGATAGGTAGCAACAAAAACTATAGAATATAAGATGAAAGAGAATCAAGAGAGATATTTTGATAAGATTAAGAAATGAAACGGAAGGTAATGAAGTATGTATAAGGAAGTCCAACATTGGTAAACAACAGATAGAGCTGCACCAACAAGAATGAAAAGAAGACATGGACACAAAGTAGTCAAATTTAATTTCACAGGCCTAAAAATCTTGAAACTGAACCAGTATTATCTAGCCTGTAACTGTCCCACTAGAGGGCAAAGGCCTCTTCTCATACATAGAAGAAACGAGCATTGACTACCACACTTGCTCACTGCGGGTGGGCGATTTCAGACCATTAAGTCCAGGTTTTCTCACGACATTTTCCTTCATCGTACGGTTTCTTTAATATTAATCAACCCACGATACGGGAGAAAACCAAGTGTAGAGAAACGTTTTATTATATAGGTATAATAATTCTAACAAATAAATCCCAAGGGAGAAACTTCATTTCTCCTTCATCAATTTGCTACAAAGCCTATTTATCAAATCTCCCCATTTTCACTATCTATTATTCGATCCATTGTTCACCAGAATGTCTGAGTTACAACAGCACTATATCAGGTAAGTGTTTGCATTAGAGTCCTCCTACGCAACATTTGTGCTCATAAACTTGACAATGCGCTGCCGTCGTAAATACATTAATCTTGAAAATGGAATTTTAATGCGTAAGGACATTTCTGCGCTTTACGTAACTAGGTGATTTAGGAATACTGGAAATATTTCAAGTTTTGGTCGTTAGAAGTGGCTATTTCAGATATTTCTTTGATTGGGAGGAAGTCGAATAGGAAGTTCTGAACCAAAGGAAACAGGTCATCATGGTGTGTGGGATGAGATAAGAATCGGTTGTACCTAAGCATTATTGTAATGATTCCTTAGAATAGATCATGCAACTTCGAGATATTTCCGCGTACGTCATTTTGGTATGCGTGCTTTATATCGATAACCTTCTTTACTTCATTTTATAAAACGTCGTCACATACATAACATAAACATAACTAGCCCATTACTGTCCCACTGCTGGGCACGGGCCTCTTCTCAGAATGAGAAGGGTTAAGGCATTAGTCCACCACGTTGGCCTGGTGCGGGTTGGCAGACTACACACACCATCGCGAACTTTATGGAGCCCTCACAGGTGCGCAGGTTTCGTCACAATGTCTTTCCTTCGCCGTTAACGCAAGTGATAATCAAATTATGATCCGCACATGAATTCAAAAAGCCAGAGGTACTACGGGCCGGGATCGAACTCAGACCCTCCTGCATGGAAGGCAAACGTTCAACCGCTAGGCTATCACTGCTTAAAAACATCGTCACTGATCTTTTTCTCTGTAGGTTGGAGCCCACCCTGAAAGCACCTAGCCTACTGCTGTCACTTATTTTGGTTCTTGGATTATGTCTGCTATTTCAGATATTTTATTTTTCATAGAGCGATTCAAATAGTGCAATTACTACCTACACTGAAATATATCTAAATATGTCACTGCCAGGGTTGCACTTATCAGATGCTCCATATTAGCACTATTGTGTGTAAGACAATAAGTGAGTGCTGAATGTCTTTATCTTAACACAGTTCAGGCATTGTTATGTCATTTCAAGTCAGTTTCTATATTTCTTCAACGTGCACGTGAGATGAGACAAATTAATGTAGGATATTTATAGTTTATCAAGAATTATTCTAATATTTACAAGATGATGATGATTTACAAGTCGCGTTTTATGCAAATTGTAATGTATGTCCCTATGAATAGTAGGAATGTTATCTTGTTGAAGCTTTAAAGGATAATCAGACTCTACAAGGCGTAAGTTAAACATACATAAACATGAAATTCACGTGCAGTCTGCGGAAGAGACTAGAGATACTCACTCGATAAACGAGTAACCGACGAGTCTCGCCGCGTGGGAGAAAAAGGCGACTATGATGACATTCACGTGGCCGATGCGCTGGGTGATGGCATCCGCGCCGTAGAGGAACGGGATACTGCTCAGCGTGCCCACGGTCACGGTTATTCCTGGACACACGATCAATATTCAACACCTACATCATAAAGACCACTACTAACATTCCTTGCAGTGATAAGCTCGACATTACAACGCTAGAGCATAGCAACATTAATTTATAAGATTGTGAAATTGAAATTTCATAAGACTCACCTAATAAGAAATTGGGTGCACCTAATTCCTTCAAGTATATAAACAGATAAGATTCGATAAATCCCCAAAAGTTTCCTAAGGCAAATAGGAAAAATATGAAAACTATGATGTGCGGCATTTTGATGATATTAATCAAGTCTCTCAGTAAATTATCGGCAGGTAGCTTAGCTCCAAGAGGCATGACGGCGACGGTAACAGCCGATATCAGAAGCAACACATCGTATGTATAAAACGCAGCTGAATAGTCAGTATATCCTGCAATCAACAAACCGATGTAAACATTTAGTAACACATTATTGACATTAATGATAACAATTACAAGATTCCACAATATACGAACCAACTTGTTTACTTCTCATATCTATGAGCATGCCTGTTATAGGGGAGAATATGGCCATTCCAATACTAGAAAAAAGCCTTTCTCGGCCAAAATCTCCGCCATATTTTTGAATCATCGTCAAAGCTATAGGGTCCATGATTGTGACGCCGGCAGATAACATGATAGTGCCCATGAACCTCAAGAAAAAGTAGATGTAAAATGTTTTATCGTCGCTCTCTTTATAATCCGGTGGACACGTATCGGGGCCGCCTCTCCTGTAATATTCCAATGATAATTTACCTTTAGATAGCTACCATTTGTGTATCTTGAGATAAATATTAAGTAGTTGGTTGACAAATAATATTATAATCAAATAGAGGTATTAGTAGGGAATGCCTGCTGCCACATTACCTGAAGTCACATTTTTGTACCATGCAATCTGCAGATAAAATCTCGAGACGTTGCTGGGAGAGTTTCGTCATATTATGTAACATGACGAGGCCGCCGCATCGGAGGTCTTCTTTATCAAGTGCTGTTATATTAATACCTTGGGCTATAAGCAGCTTTTCACCAAACCTTGATCGGAAATCTGTTATCTGATCATCTTCATCCTAAAAAATATTTCAGTATAATTATTCGTGTGAAAATAAATCAACCATACATTTGCTTTTCCATTTTATTTCTTACCCTTTCCATTTCGATTCCAAGTTGTTCTTTGGGTTCTTCCAAGTCATCGTGTACTTCAATCAGAAAGTATGCTGCATCATTGTAATCTTCGTCATCAGTATCATTTAAGTAACTGCAAAAATAATAATATTTAACAATATATAAACGATTCATCTTACATTTTGTTCGACTACTTCTACTCAGATGTAGTGCTATTGCCCAGATAGTAGGCTAATTTTAAAACTACTCGGTAGTACTAATCCCGCAAAAATTTACAATATTTGAGGCTAACACAGGAATGTAAATAGTTCACTAAAATCTCTTAGCTTACCAAAATGTTTCAGTACTGTTAAACTTTAATGTTTGCCCTACAAAGCCTTCATAATTCCTAAAACTTGTGGGAAGGCTTAACAAACTTCAATATACACAAAGTCGAGAGTTACCAAGAAATAACTGTTTGCTTGAAACTGTACCACATTGTTGTTATCACTGTTATTTAATGTGAGTAATAGCGTAATTAACATGATTACTGCTGCGCATAAAACGTAATGAAATTCTAAGTTAATAAATGAGTAGCAATATTTTGACAATTTGTGAATTTAGCCCTTCATAAAAAATTATAAGAGGAATCATTTTTTGTGAGACACCTGTAGAAATCGAATGTCCAAATTATAAAAAAAAACTTACCTAGCATTGGATTTTAAATTTGGTAGTTGAACCTTATGACTTATGTGAAAATCCAAGTCGTCTTTATCGTCGGCTGGATCACTAGATGGGCTATCTGTAGGCTTCGAGAGCATGCAATGGTCTACGCAACGGTCCAACACAAAGTCTACCGTCTCATCTTCACCAGGACATTCCCTGCTAGGACAAGGGCTCCACCAAATCTATGAACAAGTAATATGTGATAAATTCAATAGACCCTGATCAAATAATCACAAAAATAGTTCCATCATACCTTATGATGTTAATCCAAAATTATAGGTTCCAAACGGATGAACCATTACAGCATTCAAGGGTAAAGTCCAACGTGCATAAATTTAGCTTAATTCCCTTAACTAATTCAAACATACAGGATCACAAGACACTACTAGTTAATTCGCCCTGGGGCCGGATGAGAACGATTTGCTCAAATTCTTAGGTGTATACTCTGTTAGTTCGTAACAAGGTCTTAAGGGGTCGATTTCGAAACAAATATAATACCTCTACACTATTCGTGATCGGGTGTCGCATGACGTAAGCTGATGGCATCATCCCCGGTGTCTCTTGATGAGGTATCAGCAATAACGAGTGGTGGAACGCAGCATTCAGAATCAAAGCAGTGATCACGACTGGCTTGTACTCCCCAAAACGGTCCACCAGAAATCCTAAAAGCATTAAAATGTCCTGAAGATACTGTAAATAGAGTTACATTTATTATTAAACATTCAAACTTACCGGTTATGGGTGGACTTAGGAAAGTCGTAAACGGTAAAGCTAAATACACAAAAGAAATTTCTGGCACAGTTAGTCCTATACTCTGCATGTGTATGGTCAAATACGGCAAGAGAGATGCTGTGGCTCCGTACATTACAAACAGAGTCACTTTCAACATGATCAAGTTCGGGTTGATCCTCAACAGGACCATCAGCCTCCCCGCGCATCCTAACTCCTCGTCACTATCCCCGTCCATAGTTGAATCGTCTTCACTGTTTTTATTCACTTCAACAGACTTCGCCATATCAGAATCACTCACATTCACATATTCATCACGGAAGGATGTTTGTTCGTGGACTCTATCTTATCGACTGGCGCTCGATTCGGTAGCAAAGGCTGTCGGTGGTGTGACGATTATTTACATAAGGGTTCTTCACCGTGTTTTAATTTACGTTATCGTGTACATACGTGTGGTCGGAGCCAACGGGAGAGCCAGGGAGGGTCCCGTGCTCCCGAGCGACTGCGACGCGGTCAGTTCGCGGCGGACGTCGCTCGGCACACCAATTTACAAATAATAGCAAATTACCTTCGTTTAAGAAGTGTCACGGCGATTGGTGGGGATGTTGGCTAAATCGGCTGGCGATCCGAAGACCTTGTGGGTAATGGCTGGGGTCGGGGCGCTCGATCCTTTAGTTCCCGAGAGCAAGGCGCACATCGCGAATTAGTGCGAACTTCGCAGCTGCTCGCCATTTGTAAGTTAACTTTGATTTACTTTTTATTCAACAAATACCTAGGAGATATAATATTTTGATAAGTGATGATTTCAAATTTGCATTTTTTTATGCAACTGTTTTTTACGTAGCGTTTGTGCTTCCAGGATTCTACTGTAATGTACCTATGACGACGTATAGGTAATATCAATATTTAAATCTTTTTAATTTGGCGATAAAGAACATTTAATAAAACTATGTCATCATGCAAATGCCAACTACATTTTAATCAATAATGTTCTACCCACTGCTACGGTTTTCGTCATCGGAAAATATTTTATTGTGACTCTCCCTACCTATATTCATTAATATAGTAATTGCTATAGGATCTATCAAGATAAGTACCCCAAGTAGTAAGGTACCTAAAATACGTTTATATACAAACGTAAGTACCTAAGTTGAAGACCAATTGATAACTTTCTGCTGTTCTTATCAGTCTATAATTTAAAATAAACTGACCTTTTGACCTTTTAATATTGTATTTTATAAATACAATGTAAGTAATTAATTAAATCATTTTCTTATTCATTTTTACATGCGTTATACCTTTTTTACCAGGCACATTACCAAAAATTTCGTGTTGTAGTAAATAGGTACATACAACGGGTTACATAATTCCCCATGAAAAATGTAAATAATCAAATAGTCTTTTATTGTTGTTGTCATTTACCTCTCAGAGGAAACTATGTAAGAATGTAAAATTAGGTACTTTTCTGGGTAGTCTATTCTTTAGTTTTATGTTTTCAGGGTTGCGTTTCAATGATGATTATTTTGTTTTATCCAATTTTTGTTTTTTTTGTGTCATATACAGTTTTCAAATATTGCCAATAGACTCTTTACAAGGGACCTTTAACGCCCTTTCGGCTTTTGGGGTATTTTTATAACACTTTGTGTAGCGAGCTTACTTTTTAGGTACTTAAATTCTGCAGATAAGTCGGATGAAAATGCGAGTGTTGGTTGTAACATAAACAACCGTCGCCAAGACATAGGAATCGGGGATAAGAGTGCCTACAATAACTGACTGATTTCTGCTTTACCTACTCATACTTACCAATACCTGAAGGAATGAAAAAAATAGACCTCATTCTTTCCTCGAATTCGCCCTTCTTCAAACATTAGATATAGGTAGGTAGGTAGACCTATTTAAGGATAAAAACTAGGCAGGTAGATAGGTACTTATTAACAGTTCTTTAATTGTTTTTCTATTTTCATCGGAGTAGAGTTAGTAGCACGTCGAATATTGTACATACTTAGGTATATTCTCTTCTTGTATTTCATATTATTAACTTACCTTATAGAGGACACACAAATTACTGGAATAAACTATAAATTCAATCATCAAAAATCTTACTAGTAAATCTTCTTAGGACGCCGTAACTAAATGAATGTACTATTGTACTAGTCATTCCGGAAACTTAAAAAGCTTTCATGTCGGGGTGGAGCAATAGAGCTAGCTCCATTCGCAACACAAGTAATGAATTTGTAATAATGTTTATTTAATGCCATCTCTCGGAACGTGGAGTATCAGTTTGGTTTGAGCTGACAATGCATTTTACAGCGCCATCTGTTATCGAATAGCAAAATTATTATAAAATTTTATGTTGTTCTGATCTTTTTATAGAGAAAATTCGGATCTTTTTATAGAGAAAATATTGCGTACTGTGTTAGTTTTGCTAATATCTTCTCTGATATAGGTACGTATACATAATTTTTAATGAAATTGTGCAATACCTAACTATTAAGTAATAGAGTTTGCGACTAGAATATAAGATATTATGCTTGAATAGTACAAATAAACTGATCACAAAGTAGTTGTCCACATTTAAGTTTTTTTTTGAATGGTGGTTTTACAAAAATCTAAAAATACAACAAAATTAATTTCCAAGTTTGTGTTTCGGTTCACGAATAAAGTGCACAATTTTTTTAGTTTTTCTAAAATATATTGAACTAAATCCGCATAGATACGATAGGTTTATAAGATTATAATAATACAAATATTGGATTGGTTTTGTATAATATTAGATCATTTTTATATTTTACATGAACTTTTCTACCGCCATCTAGCGACGATAATTAACGACTAAGCCAAATACGTCTTGAATGTCTATAGTCTACTGCAAATTGTCAACCATAATGCATTGCGCATAAATGGCCGCCATGTTGCTGCCGTCTGAAAGATGTTCGCAACTGTGTGTGTTTACTAATGAATTTTAAGAACTTAAATAGTTAAATTACCGTGTTTGTGAAATTGTGAGTGTACAATGATTTTATATTTCATGTATTATTGTGATTGAAAGGTCTATCAAATGTCTCTGAAGCTAATAAACAGTGAAATTTTCTTTAGATAGTCATTCGGTTCGGACGGCATAATGGCTGACAATCTGATTCAAAAGTCACATAAAACTAGTGAGAAAAACAAGTATAACAACGTTGTTCACCGTACGACGAGTGAATCTCTTCGACTGAACGAGTCGGAGAAGGGAGTGACTCACCCGACAAGTCTGCAAGCCGCACATAACCCAAGGAAAATATCTTCATTTCAGATCACCAGTGTGACGGTCGGCTCTCGAGTGAGCACCGATGCTGGCGAAGACTCTGCCGACGATCTTGATGAATCTCACACCGACGACATATCGAGAGTGACTGACATTGAGAATGAAACGCCAAGTTATTCCGAGGACACGTTCTCGAAAGATGATGTGTTTTACAACGCGTCGAGTGCATCATTAGGTTGCGCCCCCGTCATCCCGACCAGCTCGCAGTACGGTCTTGCGATCGTTGGTCAGGACAACGCCAACAACCAGATAGGAGGAGCAGTGCCAAATAGTAATAATACAGAAGCGTCTGACATGCACGTCAGCGTTACTAACGCCGGATCTGGCAGCATTATTAATCTCATAGGAAATGCTAAACCCCAAGAAGGTATGAAAGAAATACAAGAACATGTGAGGAATGAACGGTTTAAAGTTGTGAAAATTGAAAGCACGGAACCTTTCCGCAGGGGTCGATGGATGTGTATGGATTACCTTGATCATACTACTACACAGCAGAATGCACCTATAACATTAAACAACAACTTGGATGTGACAGAGACTAATACACTGCAGGCTCCTGACAGTGGTGTGGTGATTAACGATAGCCAACATGATGAAATGTCTAATGATCTGACCAACAAAGGGCCTAAGGACATGCAAGGTAACGCTCCAACTGTGCAGCAACTAGAACAAACTCTTCAAAAACAATTTCCAATGGCTTCCCCTGGGCAATCCTTGACCCAGCCTATTAGTGTGGTACAGCAACAGATGCAGCCTGTTACTCAGTCAGTATCGGTGCAGTCTCCACCTTTAGAAATGCCACAACAAATGCCAAATCCAAATATGCAGGCTAATCAGCAGCAGGTTGGACAGCAGCACCCTCAGAGCATGACACACATCACTATGCAGAATGCGCCTCAAAGTCATCCGCAACAGACACAACAGCAGCAGGTGCAGCAGATCCCGCAAAGCTTCCCTCAACATCAGCTTCAGCAAGTCATAGCTCAATCTCAGGGAATGGCAATGCAACAGATCCCAATGCACCAACAGATGCCGCAGCAAATGCAACAAATACCTAACCAGCAAATGCAGCAGATGACCCAGCATATGCCTCAGGCACAGATGCCAAATATGCCACAGATGCAGCAACAAATGCCTCAAATGCAGCCTATGCCCAATCAAGGACAGATTACCCAGGTGGCTACTCAGCAGCCTCAGATGCAGCAGATGCAAATGCAGCAAATACAAAACCAACCTAATCCTCAAATACACATGCAACAGGCTCAAATGCCCAACATGGGACAGACTCACCATTTACAAGGACAACAGGGAATGGGAGCACAACAAGCCCAACTTCAGCATTTGCCAAGCCAGGCCCAGATACAGGCTCTGCAAAACCAACAATTGCCTAACCACATTCAACAAATGCAAATGCCTACTCAACTTACTGGCGCTAATCAGCAGATTCCGCAGATGCAACCTCAAATGCATCAGCTGCCATCGCAGCCTCAACAGTCAGTTGTGCCTGGCATGCATCCTCAAATGCAACAACAAGGAATGTCCGGAGTACAGCAGCAATATAATCAAGCTGTTGGTCAGCAGTCTAATGCTCAGTCCATGATTAACCCTAACATGCCATCATCACAACAGCAGATGGTTCAACCTCAACATAGTGTTCCTCAATACCACACACAGCAATCGCAGATGAGCCAGCAGGGTCAGACGCTGCCCCAAGAGGTGCTCACTTCTATTGTTACATCTCAGCAAGGTGCAACTCTACCGTCAAACCTTCAGCCGATGCCTTCTCAGCCACAAGGCTCAACTTTGCCTGCGAATCTCCAAAGCCTCGGTGGTCAGCAGCAGCCGACTGCAGTGCACACTATTGCTCCTCAGCAAGGGAATGTACCGCAAGGAAACATTCAGATGATGGCCGCGGCTCCACAGAATATGCAGATGACTCTAGACGGGAATCAGCCTAGTATGCAGATACCCGCCTCAGATCCTATATTCATGCAGCCAACGAACGTCGGTCAGCAAATGCCTGTCGGGCAACACATGGGGCAGCAAAACTTGTTGCCTCAGCAGGTGGGCGGGCAAGGCCAGATGGGCGGACAGCAGCAGATGGGCGGACAGGGGCAGATGGGTGGCGTGCAGTACGTGCCCAACCAGCCGGTGGCGCAGGTGTCGATGGCACACCAGAACATTCCGATGTCGATGCAGCCGAACATGCCGGTCGGTATGGGCGGCGGGGTTCACCCGAACGTGGTGCAGTCCCAGACCAGCATGGGTCTGGGGTACGGCGGCGTAGTGCCGGTCATGTCTCAGAGTAGTGTGGCGCCAGTGGAAGCGACCGTGTCCGGGACTAACTCTCCGGTGGTGTCGATGCCGGTGAGTTCGGCCGCGTACGTAGCGAACACGGCACAGCCGGGCCATGACAGCCAGGGCTTCGGTAGCCCGGTGAGTGCGGTGTCTCATGCGATTAGTGGCACGGTGATGAGCAGTGTGAATGTGAATGCGTGTGATAGTGGTGCTCCAGACGTGTCCGCCGACACGCTGCAGGCCGGTGACACAGGCGATGGCAAGGAGGAGGCGCAGCCCGCTCCGCCGCCCGAGGATGAAAGGTCAGTTACATATTACATTCAGTATCACAATGAGTTACTGTGTTTAACTTTAGGCAAAATAATTATATTTCCTTATAAAATTGTTCCTGTTTTACCATTTTATCTCCAAGGATAATCTAGTGTTCCATTTGATTTATTCTCAAAGAGTTATTGTAATAAGTTTTATATCCTATTTCTTTTCAGTCCAAATATCTAGTCACCCACATAATATATGGTCTTTACCAGTTTGCTGAGCAACGAGAGCCCCTATCCCGTTGCTCAGATACTTTTATCCCATACTTAATTACTTAATCTTAAAGGTTTCATAGCCACATAACAAATAATTCACAACTACAACATTGCAAAATTTTCAATCAGTCAGATTGTATTTTTTTTTTAAATTAAAATTCATATTTGATAATACTGAAAAAAAGCTTTTCCTGTAAATACAAAGGAAGTGACTGCAGTTGAATAATAAAAACTCATTTTTAAAATTAGGAAATCTTTAATTTTCAATGAAACTGAGTTGTAATTAAAGACTGCCCTTGGTTTACTAATTTAAAAGTTTAAGCAGGACATTTTGGTTTTGTAATGCTTTGTTTCAGGCATTATGTAAGTAATTACGCCATTGTGCGAGGGAGGAATGTTATTATTTATCAGTAACATAGAATGCAACCTATTTCAAGTTTGGTACTTACTTACCTAATGGAAATTTTATAATTATGTAAGATGTTAATGAATTAAGTCTGAAGTAGTTTTTATGATTTTATTTCCTTATAATGTTCTTATTATAACAGCTTTTTACTTAATTTTTAACAACAATTGCATTAATTTACTTTACACATACTCAAACTTCTTTAGCTAAGATTACTTATTATAACAAAGTCCATATTATAAGCATTCCAAAAAATGATAGAAGGTTCAATGTACCATCACAGTACTTAGTACATCTTTTCAAAGTATTTTCATAAACATGAAACATAGAACTTAGCAAATGATTCAGTTTTATGAAATCATGCCTGACCAAAATATGAGTCAAACAACTTAATTCCAAGATTTTCAAGTCACAAATCACACATCACTTTCAATTATTGCGATATCTAAATATCGGGCGACTTATCTACATGTACTTAAAGCCATAACAGTCTTAACTTAGCATCCGCGGATAGCGACAGAACTTGCATACAGCAAGTGGCGAATCCGTATCTATTTGCGAAAATAACTCATCCGTAGACAATGGTGGTTGTTTTCGTTGCTTTCGGTTGGTGCTTGCACCGTCGCCGAGCGGAATCCAACGTCCCTTTGATGCTATTTATTTGCGCTTCGTCCTGCGACCAGCGACATAAATAGGTGGTTGACACGTACGGTGCATGGTGCGCGCCGGTATGCCGGTGACTCACGCGCAACGCTCTCGATCTACTGCCTGGCTAAAAAAGCGACCGTCTTGAGTTCTTTTTCGTCTGGCCCGCTCGACGATACGTACACCATTTTTTTTGCACTAGATTTCTCGCGATCCTGCTGTGGATCCTTTAGTTAATTATTTGCATTATTAGCTCTTTATACCTAATGCATTTTTGCAATTACGACGACTACCGTGATTGGGGTCACGTATTGCTGGACTCGAAACTCACTCGGTAACTTAAACCGCATTCCTTGAGTAACCCTGAGTAAAACCGCGAATTTATTCACAGCGCTAAAGACTTCCTCATGTATTCATGACACGAAGCCGCAGAGAAGTTGGTATAGGCGCCAGCGCACCTACGTCACTGGCGTCGTTGGTAATCGAGTAGAGGACCGAAGGCCGTGAAACCCGAACCTTCCATTCGCTTCTGATCGACTCACATGCACTACCATTTGTGCTTAAAATAGTTCAACTAAGTACTCACTTACTATGACTAAGATACTATAACAGAAGACAAGAGATAATTAAAAAATGGTTCTTGTTTTTCTTAGATCTTGAACACACTGTTGTTTTGTTGGTGGGTACTTAAAAATAGCACTTATGTCAGCTCCCGTTATTTTATTGCTTGTAAAGATTCCTCGAGTTTTTTCAATAGCCTATTGTCTAAACGTACTGTTTTTGAACTCCCGTCCATTCACGGAATCATTGTCGTGCACTCAGCTCCATGGACTGAATCAATCACTTTTACGGTTTTATAAGACAGTAGATTTGTAATGAAAGAAAAATTTAAATAAGCTTTTTAAGCAAATGAGTGAAGAATGGACGAGGAACGCTCTTCAGTTATCGTTCATTTTGTTTTGTTGAATAGTTTGCGATGCATCTTAGATCATCTAAGAATACAGTTGGACACAATAATATTTTTCTGCAATTGATTATACAATACGTAATAGGGCGTAGTAATTTCCATTGTTAACTCAGGTCGTAGTATTTATTATCTCAATGTACAAGCGGTCTAATCGCGAGAACTATTGACCCGATTTTAATGGATTTTCATATTCATAATTGGTATATACGATGCAAACTTCGATGTAGGTTTGTAGAAGGAAGAAGTTCTAAGAAACATCCACCATTTTTACTGACATAGACAATTGCTGTAAAGTTTTTTTTTATGTGAACCGTTTCTTTTTGTACTGGCTGCACAGAACATTATTGGGATAATGAAATGTTTCAAAATCATTCACATTAACTTTAATAGAATGTTGCATGAACATTAAACAGTAATGAACACGTACTAAACAGAGACAAGAACAAAGATCAATTAATTAAATGTTACGTGCAAGCCAAGTAGATTTCTAACCCACTTAATAATGTAACACACTTATCTCTGGTACATTACTAAGTGTAACGGTTTCTGATAGTGATTATTGAAGTGAAAATGGAACAACTGTCTTATTTAGGATCATGTAACATGGCTCCAGATTATTCGCATCTGGATTGAATATTTGCAGTTGACAATTCGATTCAATTCGAGAGAATTATCCGCGCGAACGTTTTCTACCTCGCGGTGGCGGTGCAATCTATTGGCGTGCTTATATTGGTGAAAGTGGATGCACAAAATGCCTTCTTAGCTGCGATCAGCGCGCTGTATGCTGTATTGTCAAATAAAACGGCCATTTGTAAAAATATGTGGGCGTGTTTTACAAGTTGGTAATTTATATGGTCGAAACGAGTTTTTCGATTTTATGGGGTCTCGAATTTTATTGGTATTACACGCTTTATGTCATGATTGAGTTCTTGATCTTTTTTAATACTCAAGACTACTTTAGATGGTTTTAGCAGTCATTGTGTTTGATATTGTGTAATCCGATTGTTAATATTTCAATATCCAATCAATATCCGAGTTGCGTAGAGAATGTCGTCATCAATTCACTAAATCAACCGCTGAATCAATTTCACGAATCGGAACGTCATACACTCTCATATATGCGTTAACCATGTGCGATAACAATTTGTGAAGTCACTTGATCGCCATAATTTTTCCATTGGTGCATTATATATAGTAGATAGGGTTTGACGCTACATCTCCGCTACGTCACAGCGGTCGTGTGAAGTGTTACCATTGAATATACTGTGATAACATGTTCCATATCGCGTAGTTTGTTGTCAAACAAACAGCTGTAGGTCGACGGTGCGTGACGCTGGCGCGCCTCGCAAGGACGTCCAGGGCTCGAAAAAACTCGCGCCGAACGACGCGTGCACACCGTCTGAATCTTTTTCATCTCGCGAACGTCACAAAAAATATAGATTTTTTGCACAGCATTGAGGAACTACTTGAAGCCCCGATAAAGCATCGATTACTGCGCAGTATCATGTCATTGTACTAATAGCCAGTAGTCTAGCGCGTAAATAAAATTTAATGTTTATATTAGGGTCGTAACACACTACGTGTACAATACTTTTGGGAAGCTAGAAGCTCAACACGCGAACGCATGGTGTTCAAATTGTTTCATTGCAAATTTTCCTTTTAAACCCATGTGCTTTATATTTAACGAATTCTTCCACGTGTACTAGTTTCAATAATACGCCATAATAATATCGCGTGCAACATAAAAATCTAACAAACTTATGGTTCTCAATAATCACATTTCTATGAAGTTTGTTGACTGATAATAAACAGTGATAATATAACAGCTCAACGAACCGTTCCCGTGATATGAAAACTATTAACAATTCCAAATATCGATAAGATAATGATTTATTGCAATTAAGCGAGTACTATAACAGCAGTAATAAATTTAAAAGTCGCTTTCACTTTTACGATTGATTTGGTCTTTGTCCAATGGGTTATTGTTCAAATTATTTTATTACCGAATTTACGTGCGCTCGTGCATAAATATGATACTTACCTACTTAACGTATGGATGCCACAGTTTGAATGGATTCGTGCGAATAATTAAACCAGTCATGAAGCCGGTGCACTGGTGGATCTCACGTGCATTCCGCGAATGCTTCCACGCCAGCTAATTAGCGCTGTGACCTCAGATTGAACAAAATAATTAAACAAACGATTACCAGACGATATCGTTTAATAGATCAAACATTAAAGTGTTATATCGCTAAAAACTGCGCAAACTATCAAAGTACGAACATTGATTCAATAACACAAAAACCTATTTATTTTTCTTGCATAATAACGTAATTCTTTTACGTAATTTAACAACTGTCAACTGTGACAGACAAGCGTGAAAATTGCGATCAAACTTATCGCGGTGGTGTTAAATTTACAATAAATCGATATCTTTGATTGTTCACTGATAGATTATTATTGATTGTGGCCCATCCTTTGTTACTACCAAGCGGACATACTTAATTTAAAAACATTACTCTACTTGTCGTGTAAAAAGTAGCGATACCCTAGCGGTTAAATTAAACGCTTGCCTTCCACGCAGGAGTTCGAACCCGACCCGCACCTCAGAGTTTTCGATTTCATGTTCGGAACAGAATTTGATTATTATTTGTGTTAACGGTGAAGGAAAACATCGTGAGGAAATCTGGTACCTGAAGGGGTAAGTAAAAAATATGTTCTCGATAGTGTGAGTAGTTCGCCAACCCGCACCAGGCCAGCGTCGTGAACTATAGCCTAAACCCTTCTCATTCTGGAAAAAGGCACACGCCCAACAGTGGAACAGTTATGAGCTGATTATAATGTCTATACGGGTCTATAGACCCTAACTTATCTAAACGAAATAATTCACTAAAGATAATGTTATGATAATTTGATAACAAAATGCAAGCGACGCACCAAACAATGTGGTGCTGTTCCACAAACGGATGGGACACGTTACAGGAACTAATGGACACTACTGATAACGCTAAACTCTTAGCTAAGTTCTGGGCCGCCTCAATTTAGATTGCCATCGACACGCTGAGAAGAAGCCACCACACAAATATATAATAAATATCTTGATAGGATTTTAAATTATAAATTTATTCATCCGATAATACTATCTGTTACAGAAATACGTAGATTGTGACAGGCGAACTCTTATGGTTAGGTTCAATAATCTGATAAAATGTGTGACTATTATAAAATATAACCGAGCCATTGGAAATTGCGAGGCGATGCGTGTTGACCTCTGCTCCAGTACAATATTTCTAATTATAAACCTTTATCGTTCTTTGTTTCGAAATGTTATAAACTTGACAGTGGACGCGGCACTTTAAACGTTAACTTATAACTGGTCGTTAATTAAGGCGTGTAGCGCACCAGGCGAAGGCTGTAGCAGTCTGCTCTCGACCAGTAGGCTAATTAAAGTATTTTTTGAATTAGAAAACGTGCAGGCAGCTTTTCGGAAAACTCGAAATGTTTGGTTTTGTTTTTATTGTCAAACAATTTGACAGTTTTTTAAAATAAAAAAATGTAAGTACTATTAAAGAAACTGCAGGCTTCCTTCACGTTTCCTAATTCAAAAAAATACCTGAACTAGTCTACTGAACGTCACTTCACTTCGAATTTCCTGTCACAGGCAGTCACGGCCTGACTGCTTAGTGTACGATCAGCCTACCTAGTAGACAGTTGTTTAAATTCACTGTCTTTTTGCTTGCAACAATAATTTCCTTGTAGAATCAGGTTTTCAAGTTTCCGATCATGCGATCTTTTGTTACAAAAATATTACTGAAAACTATTCTAGAATCGAAACTGTTAAAAAACAAGATTTCAAAGTAAAATGTGTTGTATTTTTTCATATTGTTCACAGACTCTATTCAGAATTTGTTTAAGAAATAACAAGTGTAATATACAAAGGCTTTATTGCGAAGTGGGAAGCGTTGTAGTTTAGATAAGGTTTGCACGCCGCGTGCGGTTCCAGTTCGCTATCGATACAGAAATGTATATTGCGTTTGATAAAAGCTTCTCGGTTTGTTGACCCACATGGATAGATGTTTCTCCGACACCGCTAGTTGCAGAACTTTCCTTGCAATCTCGAACTCCCATAGTTCGATTCGCTCCTCCCTAAACATAATTCGCAAAATGTAAACAGTACACTTTTTTCTGAATGTTTAAAATGACGCATGGTAGAACCGCGTCCGCTTGCAATTGTAATTCAGGCGTCGCCAGAACGAATCGGCGGCTGCCTGCGCTTGCCGGAAACGTCCTCAGAATGGCACATTGCCAGTCTTAATGAATGTAAGTAACATCCTTACAGAATTTATTGCGTTACAATTGCCATAAACTATTTATTTGCACTTAAAATCAGTTTGACAGAGTTCAAATTATCACGTGAGGTATTTGACTCTTAACCTAAAGCGGTGCCCTCAAGCTTCGCATTTGGATCTAATAGACGTGGGAATATATCTACTTAGCCGTTGCATTTGTAGAGACATTTGCAATTCAAACGCAACGCTTTATTGGTTGTTCGTACCGGTGCGCCCAATGAAAATTCAAGCAATAAATTGTCTGCAAGGCGGCTAAATTACGTGGTAGTTGTTTGGTACGGGGCCGTTATGAATTTATGGTGTATGTGAAGGTGTTCGGATAGCGTTCGTTCCGCGACAGTACCTGTGTGACCCAGTCGCGCGAGGCTGCATTTGCTTTCCCGCCAAGTTCATTGGCACCGTCCACTCCCCCCCTGCGCCGGTCAAGCCTAAAAACTGACACGATATTACTCTTTGTAAATAGAAAGTAGTTGGTTTCGCTATTGATGTTCTTTTTTGCGAATGAATCGCTGTAAGCTGCTGACGGGTCATGTAACAAATCTATCAATAATTGAAATCTTCAGAACTCATGTCGTCTAGACTGATGTTGGATCAATATTGCATAACGAAATCGAATACCTGTAATATCACAGATTACTTAATAGGTAATAGGTACTTCCTAAGTTTCTTTTAACAAGTCTTTCATAAAAGACCATGAATTTAGATATTTAATATTATGTTTATACATCGCTTGATCTAAATAGTACTTACTTAAACATATTTAAAATTCTTACTAAAATGTAAAAAACAAAATAATTCTAAACACCGGCAAAGCTAGTCTGGTTGTTAATTAATTAATTATTTTATTAAATTACTAAACACAGTTGTTATCTAGAATTCTAGATTGCTTTTTCAATGCTTTCTTAACATTTGTTTAAACCTGTAAAAACATTAGGTACATACTAACTGACGTTGTAAGATTTCATTAATTATTGTTAGGTTAGACTCGGTAATAGAAGAATTTGATGGGGCGCGTTCGCTTTACCCTGATCAGCATTGCTAACACTAAAACAAACCTATTTTACTAATGTACCCATTCAAAAGATAAAATCGTAATCGCTAAATACCAGGAAGCTTCTAAAACAGGTCATGCTCTCTTACTAAATTGTATCGCGACACACGCCTAAAAGATATAGATCTATAAATTAATAGTGCGCGTGCTCAAATACCTAACAGGAAAATCAACATTTTACTTTCTTCGATGATTTGACAGATCGACTTTTTTTTCGACCGACCGTTGAGCTCGTAACGGAAAGTGTATGAAGTACTTGCACCGCGTACTATTTTTAACTCTGATACACTAATTTACCGTTACGGTGAAGCTGTCACTGTCGATTCATCCTCATTGATAAAATATAATTAAGCCATTGCACGTACCGTACGTTTTGTTTGTAATTGTGACACTCGGTTGTAAAGCAGATAAACTCAGATAACAGGCAGTTTCAGTTAGTTCTAGAAATGATCCAAAGATAATTAATGATCTGTATCTAGCATATTTTTTTCTGCAACTAAAATAACTTGTCATTCAAAATTTTTAGACTGGAGTTCACCAATGATAATCCGCTGGTTAAGCAATCGTTTCCTGAGAATAAATGTTGGTGAACACGAGCCTTACTAGCGAATCAAAGTAAAAAATTGATAGTTAAAAAAAAAACTGGTTTCTATGGTAGAAAAGTAACGTCGTATCAAAGGTACTTATCACTGAGAAATCGCTTAGCTCACTCATAGTACTCGATGCTCGATGTTTCATGACTGGCACGGCACACCTTGTTATCTGAGTTTAGACATGATCCGTGCTTATTTGCAATGAATGAAGATTAACATAAAGTGCGTCGCCGTCGGATGCAGCGCGGATGCCGCCCCGACCTCGTGAATACAAAATGTACATTTTAAATTCACATAATGACATGATTTTCCGTTTTTGGTGGGAACTAATATTACACCATTGATTTATCACCTAATTGGTTGTAATTGGAATTTTAATATGCGTAATTGAAACGCTAAACAATTGACTCCAGGTGGGCTTCTGTTTCATGATGGATGGCATTATGTGTCATGCAGTCATGATTTATTTAATCGCGTTACTCTGTATGGAAATGGATACATTAGAACATAATGTATCAGCCTGGAAGAATAATAAATTATTCAATCATTGTGTATTTATGATAGCTGTTTAGTAGTTGAAGTCTCTATTTAATATTTTTTTATGAAGTTAATATTCTTGGCCTTGAAAATATTTTTTTATATTGTACATTCAAGTCGTTTCTGTTCTTTATGAGACAATTTCCACAGACATAACAAAATACAGTATTAATGAAGATTATCGGTAAGCTTAACGTTGGTTCTAATGGCGATGTTAATGAAAAGTCTCGCTTTTTATTATGGTACAAAAATAGAAAATATTTAGACGCAGCATTGATTAGTTGAACTTGAATTAGCTGGTCGCGGTACACTGAGCCCTATGTTTATGTACTAAGAATACGCCCATCGATTAGTTTGAGGTTCATTTTGCAAACGATCGTACCAAGGTCATGGTACCGCACCAGCTCGTACCACGTAAATTTCTTTGGTCTTTACTCAGTTTATTGTATCGTGTCCCTTTTGATATCGATTCGGCAAAAAATGGAGGGAGAACTTTTATTGATATCACAATTCCCTCCATAAATGCACGCTTTCAATTTGTTACGGAATTACCGACTACGATGTCATTTCATATCAAATTCTGGATGTTTTTCTCATACTCCAACACGTTTTGGACTATTGCACAGTTTATTTAAATATTATGTAATTATTTAAACATGATACTGATGACGTCAGTAATTTTTTTATACGAATTTCAATGAGCCGACGATACAAGTTTGGTCTTGTTCAAATTCGGATTGTAATTACTTCGGATTTTATCCAAGCGACGCGCCAATTATCCACTTGCATATTGCTTGATTAATCGGTAAAATGCACATCGTTTAACAGATTAAGATTCCAATTACGATAAGTGCTTTTTCTGATTCTGTCTAATGAATGCGGCACCCAGATAATTCCACTACCATTCCTGGTTTGAAATTAATTTTATAGTCGTTTCTCACGTGAGGCGAGATATCTACGATCGTACTAAATATATCGATGTCTGGAATTTTCATCGCGGCAAGAGAATGCGATACGGTCATATGTATTATGTACCATCATTGACGTTGATGCCTGTTATAAAGCTTTCTGATCGTAAAATGTTCACCTGCGTGTGTTGGTCCGTTTTCGTTGGCTGCCATTTTGACTTTTTCAAAAATAGAAACTAATGTAATTAAGCACAAGGCGTCTCGATGTCTAGTTTATTTTTGTGATCCCTCTGTGAAATGTGGTTTTTTTTTCTAGACAATGTTCAAGGCAGTTGCTTGACCTATATTTCGGTATACGCCAGCAATTTTCTAGAGCTTTTTTCGGCTTTCAACTCGTTTACCTATACATATATACCAAAGTGACTGGTTTGAGCGTGGATTTAAAATTTCATAACAGATGAACTACCAAATTTTATGTTCGTGCTAAGTAGGTTGCTAAGCAGTGATTAGCGCGATATGTTTTCTAGGAAAAAAAATCAATATAATTTTCTTATAGCTATTTTCGAGTAATAGGACGTTCGAATTTGTGTATGTATCATTAAGGATAAAATTTAAATGAATAAATTACTAAACCACACTAATTTTATAAAAAGTAAGTTCTTACTTCAATAAAACGAACTGAGTCATAGGCTTATAATAGCCAATAGGTAGTGACAGTGACTCAATTTAGAATATTCCATGTAGGTTTTTGCAAAAATCAAGGAAAAAAGGTTTCTATATTTATGATGATTTTTTAAGATTGCATTTTATAACCAAAACCGAAACTATAAGAAATAGATAACTTTTCTATTTTTCATTTAAAAAAATATGCCGTGAGATCCATTTCAAAGAAAATTAAAACCATTTCTTTTTCATGATACAGCCAACTTCACTTAATTATAATTAATACATCAATAGAAAATGTTGCTAAATAAAGATCAAATCCAATATATGAATACTGTGGTAGATTAAAACAATAAAATACAAAGAATACGGAATAGAAAGCTTTATCTTTGAAGCAAGCTGAGAAGCCAATCTACTTAATAAAAATATTTGATTCATCATTTGATCACTATTCAAGACAAATTACCCAACAAACAGTCTTCTATCACATAATTATTACTGTAAATATTGAAATCGAATTTATTAATATTCATTAACAATTTATTTTTTAAATCGAAGCTTTTAATCACGTATCTTCGTCACCACACAATTGAGTACATAAAGCTGTCGTATCCATTCAGGCTGAAGAAAATGATGTACCCACACGTACGAATAAATAAATATGAACAACAAATACATGTGTTTACCCTACACCTATTATTATACGAGCAACGAATTACAACTTAATATCAATCGTTATTTTTCTTCAAGAATAACTGAATGGTAAACAGCTATCTTTATGGGAAATCTACTAAATAATACGACGTTAGCCGTCCTTAATACAAATAAATAAGATATAAAACTGCTGAAAACAAGCATAACAATGAACACTTCGATGTTAATGGGCAACTTTCGAAGCGACGCTGAAAGTCAATGGGGTTTTGTAACAAAGAATTTACAACTCAATGGCAAACAGATAAGAGCCCGGATTCGTTTGAACGCAGACATGATCGAGCATCCTCCACTTTTAAGTTCGCACTTGTGGCCATATGCAGTACCATAACTGAAAAGGGTGACGAGCAATGTTCGTTAAACATTACATTCAATTCCAGTGTTAATAACTTAAGTTTGAGCGAACAGAATCCAAGAGAGCATCGACATATGGTCGACAAACTCCATAGTTTCCGGTGACGCGAATAAACTTAAACAAACTAAAAAAGTTAGATTTTTTAAATTTTTTGTTCGTGATCCATTTAAAACCTACAGTACATCTGGGGACTGGGTCATCAGATCACTCATCTTTCGGAATAAAATAAGTACAGTTAAGTTCTAAATTTATTTATAGCACTGTGAATTCTTGGAAGAGTATTCGCTCTCACCAAAACTCTTTTTTCTAGTGATGGCTCAAAATCGACTGTAATTTCCAGTTCCGATTCGTAACTCACAGTGATTTCGAATTGACGGGTCATTTATAATGTTATTAAATAGTTTTTATTGTATGAATTAATAATACAGTCTATGTTCTTGATTGCTACATTAGTAACAGATTTACTTGCGCGGTTTAAAATATCACCTAATACACATTTTTTGTACGGAATTGGTTTGATGGACAAAACAATTTGTACCCCATTGAACGTAGCACACGTTTTAGGCTTTGCTATTTACGGTGAATTAGACGTGGTGATGCTGTAACATTTACAATGCTAATCAGTATTACATGTTCTTCCATTACATGTTATTCCAAAGGATGGGCTTAGGAACATTGTTGGTCAACGACCCTCCCTTCTCCCACATCCAAATTTGCGACTTTCTAATAAGAATAAAGTTGACTGCTCTGCGATCGCAAGATGACGCGTAGTCGGAATGCAGCTACTGCGGTAGGTAATTGCATCCGTCGCCGCTAATTATTATATCCAATGAAAAATCGCTGAAATTCCACTTTTTAAACAGTTGTTGCTGTCATGTTCTTTTTTTTACTACATTGCTAACTACAATTTCAAAAGTATCAAGGTCTATAACGTGATGGCTCTTAATTTACGAGATTCTTATAGAAAAATTCCTGATTAAGTTCTCGTTGACTTTTAATGTCACTGATTCATTGAATCGTTTTACTGAACGTGTGCAATTATGTTCTTGTGGAGCTAGAGATCGCAAGGGCAGACGGGCTTTCACCGTCTTGTCTCGCGAAACTCGCGTAATTTGAAAAATGATCCTATCACCTTCAGTTAAGGCCGTTATTCGCTCGCCATCTCATTTCTTCCTAACTTTCTGCCGCTGTCGCGCGGAGGAGTTATTGATTTGACACTTAATATTACATGCCTTTGTACATTATGCTTTATGCTCTCGTACCAAAGTTTATGGTCGTTCAATCAGGTGTTCAGCGTGCAACCGCGAGGTAGCGTCGACATCGCAGCCTAAAGAGGATTACCCCAATTCCGCAGACTGTTTTCTCGTCGCCGTCTGACGGGTAATCCTTTTAGTGTGCATGAAAGCGGTCTCTGAGGTCGAGGCCTCCCAGTCAATCGAGCACTGTTTCATAAATAAACCAGCTGTTTAAAGATCATTGTCCCAATAAGTGCAGAACCGACTGATGTATTGCTCCTCGTAATTTTCATTTGCCGTAGCTCGCTGTATAATTTTATAACGAATGACAACATTTTATATTCAAGAAAGCAGCCATGATTATATCTTTTGAGGTAGTCGAGAAAATGTCTACAACCCTGTCCTCGTTTGAGGCGAATTCCTTTAGGTCAAGATAGGAATCGATGGCTGAAAGCGGGGACTTAGTAGGGCATTTATTGATTTTTTTATGGGGAAATGCTTGGCGTAACTTCGTCGTTCCATTCTTCACACAGAATGTAAACAATGCTCTTATATGAGAGACTGTAGTCTGCATAGAATTATGACTCAGGCTGACTAATACGCATACCGTTACTTTCAAACGATTGAAATTCGCTGGAACTAATTAAGCAAAATAAACATTTCACGATTCAAAACAAACATGCATAATGGATCTTAACTCCCACTTGGGTATATAAAGTAGTCCATCAATTCGGAAGGCGATTGCCGTTACTTCTATCAACAATTCACATGCCGATTTAATAGTCGCGTTCATCTCGATTTTATGTCGCAGTTTTCGATTTACAAAATGATATTCGATCAATGCATTGCTTTCTGCTTTTTATGGCGATGTAAAATGGTTACATTATGGCATGTTATGAATGATAATATCACCAAACGTCACGATCACGAATTACGATTTCAACCTCATACATTTCCAAGTTCCGAGTATTCTATTATTTTCGGATTTTTGCCAAGAATATAATGTGTTAGGTATGTATTGAAGTTTTTGCACGAAATGTGTTGAATTTTTAACCGTGTTTCCTTTGCTCAATGGATTTTAAATTAAGGAAACGAAACGTAAGCTTGATTCGTAAAAGTTGAATTGTCAAATATGTAAGTAACGGAAGACTATGTATCAAGTACGATAGCTATGAGAGGTCCTGCCTTAAGGCTTCCGGGCGTTCCTCCAATGTCGTATATGTTAAAACATTCGACGTATTCTGATATTATCGTGACGCTTAAAATAGCCTTTATCTCGTCCGCGTTGAGGTCAGTGGGCGCACTGCCGGCGTACGCTCGATCATTAACAACACTGATTAAAAAACCCTTACAGTTCTGCGTAGTAGTTTTTATTCTGTAATGAACGTTATCTCTCTCTTTCACATTCTCAATGGAAATAATATTAACACTTATGATTCATGTATGATTAAACGTGGGCTTTCAATCTAGTTTAACTAGAGTTTTATCTTGCTGCAGTCTAATAAAACTTTCATTTTAAATCGAACATTTTTACTACCTTCTTAATAGTTTTGTATATCACGTGAGTTTAATGTGGCTTACTGGAAATCTAGAATGAGAGTAAGAAGTTCTTAATAGGTCAAAAGTTTTAAAACCTGTTCAAAAATGCAATTAATAGACGTTTCTGAATAAAATTCATATAATATTACTAACCACAAAAATGCTTATTCAAATATACTTCCAGGCAATAATAATTACTTTTAAAATAAGATGTTCATAATATGTTTTGATCTAAGTTCAATTTAATTTAGTTTGTGTTAGCAACACTGACATCTGTCACTTGTCAAACGTCAATTCGTTAAGTTGTCATCTGCCAAACTCAATGCTGAGTACACATCGACTGAACGAACTACATTCTCTTTCTTGCCGTTCGTTTGAAATGCTTTGGCATTTTGCTAGGTTTTACGTACCCGTTGTGTACGCAGCCTTAATTAAAGAGTGGTCACAAATTTTATATACTGATTGGATTATTAATTATTACATTTATACGTTTAGTTATTGTTATTTTAATTAATTATAATTTACGTTTCATCGCATACAATGTTGTGTAAGTTGAGAAAATTGCTTTTGGATCACTTGGTCGCTCAGTTGCATGTAGTTCGAGGTAAAGACATTCGTGTTTCACGTATTAGTTAAAATAGATGAAACAAGCTCTCAAAATGTATCCGAGATGTCTAGACTTTCACGAGTCGCTGCTTACCATCACGTTTTATGTATGCACACTAAAAATATTGAACCGCAGCGTCAATACGCTTTGAACTTTACTTCGCCTGTTATACCTTTTTGAACGCTGTTTCAGATTTTACAACTTACCCTATACAAGTAAAGGAAACGCACTCAGCGTTTTACTGTTGTCGTAAACGCGTTTGATCACGGCGATATTAAATTCGCGACTCTGTGGGTCTTGCTGAGAAATGCAATAAATAACTTGACGCAGACTCTCGCCATATGCCCTTAGATGATTTAGTGCTGGGCGGTCCAACCGCCTGACTTGTTTAGGATTCAACGTGCTCGCAAAATGAAATACTGGCGAAGCTGCGAAGATGCGAATCACTTGGTCCAATTGGACTGAATATAAGTGAATTCCAAAAATAAAGTGCGCCTCGCTTCCATGAAATTGGATTTCGTTTTAGAGATTCTAAAATGAACTTAAATGCGGACGAGACCTGCGGTTCTGAGTATTTTTCTGAATTTAAATTGCGTTACTGAAAAGGTTTTTATTAAATGCATCCGAATAAGTTTTAGTCATACAATGGAATTAATTACTTTGAAACGTGTTTCTTTTTGTATACAATCTTGTAATCATTGTAACACTGAGTGCGTTGACTTAGCGCTGTGAAGTACTATAGCTATACCTACTTGCAAAATTTGCATTGCTAACAGATTGATCTTTGCTGGTAACTGGTTATATTGTCGCAACGTGTTGAGTAGGCCTAAGTTACACACAAAAACTATGAACAGCTGTCCATTATCAGAAGAAAAGATTGATTGTGCCACAGGTGAGGTGATTGATTGCAGAAAACAAACTTCGTACCATTAAGCAATTTGTTATACTTTCGATTTTATATCCCATAATTATTTATCAAGACTGAAACTTTCTCTTTTTCGAGTTTTGATTTCGTCTAGATGTTGCGTAATGTCAAAAACGTAATTGTAGTGGTAAATAATACCAATTTAACTATAGCTATCGTTAGATCGATCTTCGCTTAAATAGCTGCCTACCAGCTATTGTGAGTCATTTGATACAACTGCGTAGCTTAGATTATTTATCGTTTAGTCATTAACACTAGATATAGAAAATTGATTACTTTAATTGTTAGTTTAACGGTAGCTGCTTGGTCACATCTAGCAAACCTGTATTTTGTTTTAGTTCAGCTACTTCTGAGAAAATGTTTTCCGTTAAACTGTGACAATTGGCTGAGACGGATTATTTCGATCGACGATAAACCTAAAAACTTACTAGAACTTGTTAAAAGTTGTATCGAATAATACTTGAGAATCAAAGTTTGATAATACAATGTAGTTACAGCTTATAGACACTAATCAATTTTAGTTTAGCAACGTAACCAATTATAAGGAAAAAAGTAAGCTATAATCGCGGTTTAATGTATATTTACTTCGTTTCCAAGTTTGTGAGGCAATCAATGTTTGAATAGTACTTCCAATTAGCCTTTACGTGCGGCTTAACTCGTATTCTAGGTTTGAAACTATTAATTTGTTCCGACG
Organism: Amphipyra berbera; assembly: GCA_910594945.2. Classification (NCBI taxonomy): domain Eukaryota; kingdom Metazoa; phylum Arthropoda; class Insecta; order Lepidoptera; family Noctuidae; genus Amphipyra; species Amphipyra berbera. Next base: position 5,121,902 of record OU343122.1, on the reverse strand, counting down.
CAGTTGAGTGACGAAGAGAATATCTTACCATTTGCTGTTTTGCTCTAACTATCAATCGAGTTGAATAGTAGTTTGTCTTTCTAGTGACACAAACACACTGTAGAGCAAGATTTCAACGCAAGCCATTGATTTACGACGTAAAGGCGTTGAATATAATAAATAACAAACACACGACACGTCATATTAGATAATATCAGACGTAATGTCATTATTTGTATCACGCTACAAACAACTATAAACATGTGAAATATCTGCGTAAAAATCTCGAGTGCAATGTTTGATTTTTTAAAGGAATCGTGTTTAATTAGACGCACGCGCAACCTTGTCCGTACTGAGGGCTACGCGCGCGCCGCGATATGTTAGACAACTGCGCAGTTCAAAGATAAATAAAATTAGGGAAATATTGGTTTTGTTTGACTCACGCCATAGTTAATTTTATGATTAATATCGTCCTTATTTTTATTGGAAAAGTAGCACAAGTGATCATTTGTAGAAATCACATCGATATTTTTAGCTAGCCCTTGTCTCATGTCATCCATGTAGTGTTATAACCAATGTGGAAATCATTCAATCTGAATTATGATGAAGTATTTTTTAAATTATCATCAGGAAGGTAATTAATTAATTTATCCTCCAATTCAATCTACGTATGAATTGTATAAAATATTATATCCTGCTGATGTCTATTCTATCGCGCTGGAAAGGTTCCCGAAGCTTATGATTTATGCTATACGCTCACGTTTTTTATGGAGATTTATATTGTTGTTGACACTAGTAGGTAAAGGAGGATAATTTTGTACAGGCTTGCACCCGAAGAAATATTAATGGTCACAAGCCGACAATGAAGCGTCTAGTAACAATCATTTTTAAAATAATAAGTTTTTCGAAATTCTGAATGTTTTTCTAGTTTCGATTAAGAGTTTGAAGGTAGTCTGTATAAGAGACTTTTGGGCGCAATCCCAAGAGTAGTATCTGTGTAAGAGAATTTTGGGCATTGTTCTGGTGGTCGATGAGTCCTAACTTTCCGTCGATGCGATTGTGAATAGCTTTTATTAATGCCTAATAAATATGTGACACTAAACTTATAGCAGGTCTCTAAACTGTAGTTTGTACTTAACTAATTTTAATATGGTACCTAATCAGAGGTTTGAATCTAATAGGTGATTCTGTCTTCTAGGGTAGTAGAAAGACTGTATTGAACTTGAATATTGTGAATTTTGTTAATTACCATAACCCGTTTTGTCATTTGTGCATATTAGGACTGCAAATATTTGTATTAATTTTGTTTCTTTTTTTTCTCTCTTTCACTCTTCGAAACAGGTTTGTAGATAATTTTTGGATACCAACTTTCAACATTTTCCCAGCCGTTAGCACCAATCCGCTTTGGTAAAATAAAATGTGCTTAAGCTGACTGCCGATAAGACACTTTGTAAGTTGCTCCAGACACAGTGGATCGCGATTTATTTTTAGTTGCAGCGACCGTTTCGGGTATGCAACCACTGTCTTGATCGCTCGAGCGACTGTATCGTTCCGAGCTGCGTTTCGATTTACTAGTGTGTAAGGCACGAAACAGAGTGTTACAGCCATTTAGTAGCCCGTCTGTTTTCAACCTAACTATCAAGCGTTCTAGGTTCCTTCAATGATTATAATGTGGAGATTTTATGATTTTCAGTACAGAAACTACCGATTTGCACCTTTAATCGCATTTCTCATTGATCATTACTTGTGCATTAATGAAAGCTTGTACATTCAAATGCAAATTAGTATTGCTGACTGGAGGTCTTTTATCTCGCAGACAATCTTATAGCACTCCGTTAAGTGTTCCATAGAACATGTTTTTTTTTACATGCATTAATAACGCTAATCATTTGAAACCGTATTTGGTAGAAATGTGGCAGTCAGCTCAGAAGATAATAGAACTGCTCCAATGACAAGTTTCCAACTCAGTGGATAGTGCCTAGTTCAGCAGTATCCATTACCCTCAGTCTAATTTTACTACTTCCGGAGAGTAAGTAGCTTCTTTTAATGTTTTCTTCCAGTTCTACGCAAAAGGTGTTTTTATGTACTTCCAAAAGAATTTTCAAGAAAGTAGTCTATGACAAGGAAACGAGTTGTCACGAACCAGTTTCTCTCACTATTCATTGACCTTGAAGAGGTCGTCCCTGTCTATTCGCACTCATTCGGCAATAAAGCAGTTGCTCAATGAATTAAACCGATTAAAAAGAACCATTGGCCGGATGCCAGTCCGCGTCCGTATAAACAGTGCGAATTTAAAGAAAATGTCGTTACGTAACGCTAAGAGATAACAGTTTTGAAGTATTCTGCGGCTCGCGCGTCATATAGCTCTGATATCACTGTGGAATCATAAAACGTGCTATTTTTATATTCTCCGTTAATAAAGGGTTGAATGAACAAAACTACGGCGCTATCTTTCTAGGTCCTAATCGCATACTAAATCTGTATGTCGTCGAAGTCACGAAATCTTGCACGAAGTCATCTAGAATGGAAAGGAAAAACTAGAAATGTTAATTATAAAATCTTTTTTTATTTAACAACGACCGCAACAACAGTCTTAGCAAAATTAATACCACTTTTTATAATTATAATATTTAAAACATGAAGCCCACCCACAAAATGTTTAGATCCGTATCTTGTAGCACAAAAGGCCGCTCAATATTAATGTTTTGTTTGCAACACTACTTAGATTACAAAGGCACCGTGCTAAAGTCGCCTAGGTAGATCTAAGAAGTACTATACGCACGTACTTTAGGTTCGTATTTAGTCGCGGTGCGTCGACCTCCTTACTTAAAGCTAACAAAGAAAGTTCTGGAACAGTCAGCTTCCATTTCTGGAAACAGATACAATTCGCTCGCTACGCCTACGGGAATATTGTTGTAAATCACATCTCGGCCGCGACTCATACCATGACCAAGTTTATGTACCTACGTGTTGCTAGCTGCGTTTTCAATTCATTTTATGCCCACTAATGGAACTCTGGAACCCATATTTGCACTGTATGTTTTAATTAATAAACGCACGAGGAAATATGACTGTTAAACTATTTAGTGAATAGATTGATTTGGTTAATCTGAATTTATTCACATACCATCTATAAATACCATTTATGGTTCAATCCCTTAATCTCAATGTCGAAGGGAGGAACAAAAATACGTTTTTCAGTTCTATATATACGAAAGCTGCCACGTGCTTTTTAAATAGGATGATCAAACGGCAACGGAGCGTGGGTTACGAACGCGTTTACATGTAGCATTTTTTATATAGTTATTCCTCAGTTCATATTTTGTTGTTACAATCGATCCATCAGATAGCATTGTGCGTTGTGGCACTTCGAAAAGTGAACGTGATGAATCTTAATATACGTCGTCATTCAAGTCTTCGCGATGAGAATTATCAACGAGTTCAAACAGTTGAAAAGCCGTTTGAGGAGGTTGTTTCACATGTCGTGTCGTGTCTTCGCCATAATTATTGTGTATATTTATATTGGTGCCGGAGACAGGTGGCGTCCTGTGCTGTACATTGACTCCGCGACCTTGGCGCCCCTCGTTTCAATGGCATGCTATAGCCGTGTTATGGCATGGGCTTAAGTTTTTTTCTGTCAAGGCCAACAGCTTTATATTCGCTTGTAACGTCGGTATGAGCGGTGGCATTTTGTTCTAGGCAGCTTTTTATATGAAATTTACATTCTTAACATTCCTTTTTTTGTTAAATATAGACATCAACATTTTCCTCATTAATTATTCTGAAACGAATGAAACAGATATTTTAACTGTGCCGAACTTTCAGTTTTACAAAGCATAATTTAGACGTGAATATGCAACGGCACTCGTTTGCCAAACGCATTGTTTTCTTTGTCGACGATGTACGTATGTACACTAGTCGGTAGAACATTAGCATTTTAAGCCACGCGAAATTTTCCTCGACATTGTATTATGCTGGTTTTGCTTTATTGACCCCCGCCTCTTTGTTACTGAACAGCTTTAAATTGTTTTTTCCAACTTAACAAAGACGTCACGTCGCGCTCCGTCGTATAGTGTTTATTTTAATACTACATTACTTAAATCCTTCACTGCCACACAATACGTTCAAAATTTATCATATATTCAAATTAAAATAAATGAAGCGTCACATTTCGTTATAATAAACGTCTTTTAAATAACAAATGAAGTTAGCTAAGGCTGATAGGCCCGCTGCCCCAATTGGCTGATCACACTATGACGTCATCGGCGTCTGCGCATCGTCTGCCGCCGCTTCCCGGAACGGTTGGCCGCAGTGCCTTCCTGCTGCTCACGCCCTCATTATCACTATGAATGAACTCTTGTATAGTTCACTATAACACTTGGACATCGTATTCATTTAAAAAAGAAAATCACTCGTCCTCATTGGCTTTCGTTTGAGTGACGTCACCAATGTCTGTTTCTTGTCTGTCATTGTCAGCACTACTGCTCTAGTAATGATTATAATGATGAATGGATTTCACTCTCAAAGTCATTGAACTTTGATCTAGTTTTGTGTGTAGGCGTGAAAATGACAGTCGACAAATTCACAAGTATTCAATTTGGCCAAGTAAAATCTACACGTGCTGGTTTTTTCTTAGAGTTTGTATGGTATATTAGTAATTTTGAGAAATGGATATTATATATTGTGTTCGCCTTCCCCGAAATGTAAAGGAACAACTTGAACCTTCATTTGCAGTTCTGGCAATACAATACATTGCGCAAAGATGAATCTCAATTATGCAAATAGTTTCGCTGGTGCATTGTAGGCTTAATACGTATTTTCAAGGTTTCTTGCTTAAAGTTGTAAGAGTCACATTCTGCTTTGGTTACCACGAAAGTCCATAGTTTGAGGCCACATTTAGTATTCTTTTTGTGTCCACTGGTCAGGAAGCGGTATACCGTTTACCTCACATTACGTTAGCTTATTGTGTTCACGGTGTATTGTTCAACAAGTGATGCTTTGCATTAAAATTTAACATGTATTGACAGTTTCGGGCGTTTTAATTGCATCTTGAGTAGAAACTATAATTTGGACCCAATTTTTATTAGATGCAAAGCTACTTTGTCAATTAGAATTATTCTAGATATGTTTCTGAAGATTGCAAACATCATTTGTTGGGTTTTTATTAAAGATTCGTGTAGTGTCAATTCCTATACAAATTATTTCAAACATGAAAAATCTTATGACATTTTATAAATTGCTTTGCTCCATATGTCAGTTTGATTCGGAAATGACGACAGAAATGTAATTTTACATCAGATTTCTAGTCCAGACGTCTCGGAAATCAATGTAAAAGGTTGGTGTCGCACTGCAGATACCTACCTACGCCGCTTCGGTTACCGGAGAAAGTTACTCGACCTATTTTCGGGATTTCCTTCCAGGCAGAACGATGCATAGTTTGCACATACTAACTTCGAATTATTCCTATAGACTTTCATTTGTCTAATAAACTCACAAGAAAATCCTATTTCTAAATGATGAATTTCTACGCGCTGTTATGTTTTTCAATCAATATTTCACTAGCGTTTTCTCCCATTCGAAAAACTTCAAAGTTGTAACTGCTGAAGACTTGTACATTGTCGATTTGCACCGGCAATGATATTACACTCACCGGCACTGTCCATAATTCCGAATGAATAGTTTATTACAGTATTAATTTAGAGGCGTACAGAGATCGGATCTTGCCGTCAGCCGGCGGCGATGGGCGCTATAGTCTTCAATTAACCCAGTTCTGGTTCGGCCATTGTGTGCAGTCTGCCCGGTGTCTGCTTTCTTCCACTAGCCAGTAATGAGTATAAGTAATGAGAAACTTGCGGCGAAGGCTTTGTTTAGGCGTCATTTGAGAACTGTACACACACGTGCCGTAAGTAATATTACGTTCAATCCTATTGTTACAACATCGAAATTGTACGCAATTATCTGACCAGATGTGCCATTATTCGATCATTGATTTAGCATAATCTTTGAGGCTCCAAGAATTTGAATCCAATCTGTTGATAATGGTCCGTCAATTTGTTTCCGATAAAAAAAATTCTTCGATTAACCAAATAAAGCCCTCGTTATTACCGTTATCTGAAGTGATTTCTCAAAAATAGTTGAATTCGTTTTACGATGTAATTCTTAAAATTGAATTTGTAATATATGTATTCACTTTTGCTGGTAGTTCATCGCTTGAACCTCGCATTAATCTTCTAGTTATTACATTTTCCACGATAAATATTGTATTCCCAATTAATGTAACATTTAAGTTTATTTCTAATGTTTTAACTATTGACGCTTGCGCTTTATTCTAATCAATTTGCTTCATTAACAACTAAGCAAAGACAGTAAATTCGGTTTACATAAGTGTTATATAAAAGCTTTTAATGTGTAGGTACTAACAGCTTTATTAACAAAACAAGTAAATTATTTATAGTGTTAATATAAATTCCCAGTTAGTGTAACTATCGTTTTGGGACTTCTATTACCTTGTTTGTTGACTTTCGCTTTGTACTTTTTCCTTAAATTTGGTCGAGTCAAATGTATTTCCAAAACTTACTTATTCATTCATTCATATCTATAAGACAAATATCTCAATATTGACTGAAATAAAAACTTGACTAGAAGTGTTTGAGTTGCAATACAAATATGAATTGAAATCTCAATGATTTTCATAATGCTTGAACAAATATCGACACGTCAGTTGCAGCTACTTTCTATGAAAAGGTCACTGAACTGAAAGCAATAATTTAGCTAACAAGCATGAATGATAGCTAGGTAATACAATAGATTGCAGTAAATATTGTAAAGATAGTAATAAGGAAAATCTTGTTCGAGCTTTTACAGTTTGCACCTTTCGTTTCACGATCGTTGGAGTGAGAAAGCGACCACAAGCTAGACACCGCCCAGACAGCGTAACAGTACGACGTCGTCGTTACGTTAAATGATCCGTCACATGTTTTTTTTTTACCATAAACAATGCAATAAATATCTTGGAAGAAGGCTAATTGCCTGTTACCGTGAACGTTAGCAATGTTACAATTAGAAATATTTTGTTTCATTTAACAAAGAAGCAATTCATTTTGCAACAAGGTTTCCTTTTTGCCCAAGCCTGGAAAAATTCAATTTTGTTCATATTTAGGTCCCTAATAACAGGAACGACAAATTGGAACGATGCCCTTGGGTGTTCCTAATACATTGCCTATTTCGTGAAACTCATTGTTAGCATTTCTGAATTGTTAGAGAAAGCTTACCTGTTAGCTATTTTCTCGTGACTTCTTGACAGACAAGTGACCCATTTGGCACACGGGCAGATTTTTCACAGTACATAATCGTTCCTTCCTTGTTATTCTTTTACAACGCAATTCGCATTTACAAGTAGGTAAATCAAACAATAACCGAGCGGAAATTAGATTCGTCCTATATTTGACTTTCGACGAAACATTCTTTTGCATTCCTCTGTTTAAGTTTTAATTAGTCAACAAGTGCTCCTTTCAAGATGATCTATTAATATAGCGATGATGACTTGTAAATGCGTACGCACAAATCTTCGGCCTGAGAGCTTTACTACTCCTCTCAGTTTTGGCATGTGACATAAGTGTGCCGTCCTAATATAATTACATGCCACTGTATCTTCTCTCAAAGCACTGAATTGAATAGGTACCAGCTTACGTTGGCATTCCAAAGAGAAATCATAATAGCGATGGGAATACTGCCGCGTCTGAGAGACTTGCTACATTTACATGCGAATATAAACAAAGTAAAAATATCTTTAAAATACATTTTTGATACTAACTAAAAACATAATAAAAATGATTATGAAATGTAATGTCGGGTGCAATTTCTGGCGGAAGCAGACGTCAGTAAAACAGTGGAGTATATAGTCTGTGCGAATTGTGAAAATACACGAAAAAACACATGACGGGCACCGCCTCCCGTGACGTGTGGCCATTTTACACGTCCAGTTGCGTGCCGGCCGACTGAAAAAACTTGGCAATGATACGCGTTCGTTTTATCCTATGGCGCTCTGTGACAGTGGCGTCTGAAGGCGGCGCTAGCGCATCGGTGTTTAACGTTACAGCTTTATGTGTTCGCACCTGTTTTTCTTTTTTCCTTACTTTTTTTTTGGTCATTTTTTGTCAATTGTTTTGTCTGGCTTTTGTCGAAAATATATTTGAGATTTTCGCCATCATGTTTTGAGATGTAATTGATGCTTTCATAAAGTTCAGTGATTGTTCAGACAGTGTTATTAATTAGCCACTTATACTTCTTGTTTCAAAAACATTGTTTATTTAATGCTGTTTATTAGCACTGCTGTTTGTCAAAGTTCCTAGATCTACCTAGGAACTTTGGAATAATGTAGTGCTACATTATTCTCCTTTTTTCGTATATTTTGAGGGTAGAAATTCTAGTTGAGTGTGGAGCATATCAAAAGTACATTAGACGCCAGCTGAAGCTTTAATTGGACGCTTGTCATTTGGCACGTAGATTGGTACGATGTCCCGCTTTCGAGTTTTAACGTACAATCAACTTAAATTGAATACGAATAGTTTCTTTAAGAACATGTTAAAATTTCTAAAAACTTAGTCCGTCTAAATCACTGAGTTTAGCCCGCCTTTCTTCCTTTTCTTTATAGGAAAAAACTTTATCTCACACATAGATAGACATTGCTATAAATATCTTGATACAAGTACTCGTATATCGTTTGATTGCTAGGTACGTTTACAGAGTTGAAATTCGGATGTGAGTCATTACATGAAATCACTTGAATTTACTAATACAATGATTTATTTGCGGCATAATTCACTTCGATCGATCACCGTCAGAACTTATTAAAACATACTAGTCTATGTTGTTTAGTTGTAATTACATGAAGCAGACTTTCAAACACCGCGCCGTCTGTCATTCAAGTGATTTTCTGTGTTGTAAAATAGCTGGATGTACTCTCTGCCACACGTCGACCGACCAACGCGGGCCAACTTCTGTTAGACTCCCTCCATTGCTCCACCGATTCGCAAGAGGTCTATCAAAGTAATCATTAACAGAGCGATGAACGCCATTCGTTGGCGATAACCGGCCAATATGTGAAGCGAGCTGTACAAATATTTGCAGCTCAAGTATCGAAGAAACCAGTCTCGGCGTACTTAAGACTAGACATACACTTTATTGTGCAAAAAAACTACAGAATTTCAGTAGGTACCTACATAATTGACATATTCCAGTACAAAACACCGATTATCTTCACAACTTAATCGTCACTAAATTATTAATTTCCTTAATCAATTACACAAATAACAACACGGCTGATGGCTGCGATATTTAACACTTGCAATAATTTTTATTACCTCTTTATTTAAAAACAGACCGTTTTACTACATTTCTGAAATATTGACGCAACGATTGATCTATACTGAGAAAATGCACTTCGTAAAAATACTTAAAAGAAGCTTCACGAATGTCCACCCACGCGGCATTATATTGTATGTAAGCAATTGAGTTTTCTTGTAAACTATCGTTGACCTATTAATAAAGATTTTTATGATAGCCAGACTATCGCAGATAGAAAACGCATTCCTCTAATATTATTACTTTGATAGATACAAGAGAAAGCAATAGGTAACTATTGCTGAGAATCTAACCAGAAAGTGATTAGTAATGTGGAAGACGATCCATCATATTCAGATATATAAACATAATAATTCAAACGTAATAGTAATTCCCAAATCAAAAATAGTTTCATGAAACCTACGTAGGAATGATAAACGTTTACGTTCCACCCGAGGCGCGCATCATGCACTATATTTCGGCGTTTTCTAGGAACTATTTCGTAAACGATTGGCGTTTAATCAACTGTACATAAACGGTGTTGCTTAAACTGTTATAGACTTGCGTGACAAACCGTGATGGATGGTTCCGATCGCACGTTGTTGCAAAAATTGCTTCCTGGCATTTAGAATTTTATATTGGATGGGTTGGCAATTACGTATTTGACTTTACGAACTGGCACATTGATTTGTATTGGAAATTCTTCAGTGATGAGCCCTATATAAACAACCATGCTCATCTGTTGAATCATGGTGTTACTCTAAATGACTAGTTCAAATATGAATAAACTCACACCCGCTGGAAGTATGCAGAGAGAGGTAGTTGGCTTAGTTTTTGTATATCTTTGCGAATCAGCCGAAATGTTTTAACGCTGACTGGATTACTAGATACGTATTTTAACATCAATTGTTGATCTAGCAAAACGTGAGAAGATCAAGAATGATATCTAAGTGAATGACACGCAATCTGTCTGTGATAATTGACAAATTGAAATGTTCCGGTAAATAACATCTAGTGGATACCTTTTCCATGAACTAGCTGTGGAAAGATTTAAAGAAGATAATCACTATGAGATCTCAATAAGCGTTCAGATGATTTGTGCGACCTTGATGCCCATTAACCTCAACATGTAGTGACCTAGTTATTTAACAATTATTACGGACACGATGCATTTTTCAATTGAATCTGTGGAAGTAAACACGGTTCGCTCTTCAAGAGTCCAAGGGCTTTTGAAAAGACTAGTGCACATAGCATAACATCACGCCTGTATTTCCCGAAGAGTTGGGCAGAGGTGTATAGTAACACCCCCATTTCGCCGTGTAATAGGGGGCGAGCCTATTGCCATCAACCGGGCACAAATCCAAACTCCGGGCTGCTACTAAGGAATTCCACACGGAAAAACTCAATAACACTGCCCGACCTGGAGATCGAACCCAAGACCTCGCGATCAACAGTCGCACTTGCTACTAGACCAACGAGGCAGTCAAGTGTAGTTAAGACAGTTGCACACTCTTGTGAAAATAAGTGGCATGAAATGAATTTGTTCATGTAGTTTTTATTCAAAGTCCCATTTGGTAGCAATCACAGATTATGTTTCAGATAAACAGATCTTATTAATACAGTGACATCACGTTGCAAAAATATATCTTGATATGCATCGCGATATTAAGACAGATAAAAAGTGCATTAGTAATGATTAGTATTCCGTGAGAAACATTTTGTCGTCTAACATTTGGTAATAGAGAACCGATGATTTCATCAAAGCGTACCTCAAAATTAACATTCCTAATGCGTAATAAAAAATCTACGTTTTATCACCACTCGTCCACAAATTATGTAATTGCTTGGAAGGTCAATATAATACCCAAGGCCGATCGTGGGTGATATTAAACCTGTTCAAGTGGTTAGCCGTTGGCCGTTGTTCATGTGGTAGTTCTTGGGGAGATTGGCGGTCCCTTAACGTACAATTATGTTGTTTAAGCGTTGCGGAGGTGATATGGTTTGTGAGATAAGTGCTTATCTGAAATGGCTGTTTCTAAGAATATGCTTCTTGGAATCTGCAGCGCTCCAAGGTGGCTCAATCGAAGTACTTAATGATATCAACTTTGGTAGAACAGATCTAATTTTCCAATGACGGTGTGAGGGGGTAAATACCCGATTACATTTAGTGTCAAAGTAATATAAGAATCGTTATGTGTATTTCGGAGTCTGTGGTTTACGTCTTTATTCTTCAAAATCCGTTTCTTATTCGCTATAAAACAGGTTTTCTTACAACTAGTTTCGAAAATTCATTTTGAAAAGAATCAGTTAACAGTTCGGTTGAACGTTTTGTTAGGTTGGAAGGTGCTTGGTAATATTGTACTGATATGGATAGCATTTAAGCTAGCAAAGGTTATTAAAAGCTTTTGCACGGAAACTCTACATGCTACCCGAGGGCGCAAAGTTGGAAGCTGTACTAATAATACATGATGGAACGGTTTAACCTAAAAGGGAAATGTAAAAGTTGCTTCTATCCTTTTTATATAAGTAGGTATACTAGATACTGGATTAGGACCCCGAGCCCAATACAAATTGTGCGGCGCTGTCCGAAGCCGGCTACTTTACCAACGTCCAAAATTTCATCCTAGATAAATGTTTAAGCATCTAAAAGCATATTGATTAGTCTTGCCTGACTGATAGACATATTTGTCGAAATGGCGGTGAGTGCCTGCCTTTCAGTCTATCCTAGGCGCGTCGCTGGGCGTGGGCGAAGCTAATTTTATTATAGTTATTATAACTAACAATGTACCCAACTGGCACTGTTGGTGATAATGTAGTATTGATATCGCTAGAGTACGGTTCATTCACATTGCGCTCTGTCAGAGAGAGGCTGCGAACATTTATCTGTGTTTATGAAACTTTAACGTCATAAATTGCATCTGTGTTATACCTAGCTGTTAACTAAAAGAATGAGTGAGTATTTTTACTACATACATGCATAACAATCGATGCTTGATTACTAACGGAGTCTTCATTAGTTTATCAAGAAATAACCAAGCGTTCATTAAAGATTTTAATGTGTTGGAACATTCCTAGACCATATTAATGAGTGGAATTGATAGATAAACTGTACCTTTTCATGTTATTCCCTCATTCTTGTTCTGTTAAAGTTATACTTTCATGAATCTCGATTTAGTTTTGAGTAGAAATTTCAACAAATAATCGACATTCATGTGACTGAAAATCGTTTTAAAATGCAGGCTTTAGTGCTTAGACGCTAACTAGAAAAGTTATCGTATTTGAAAGAAAACTACACCGAGGACATTTCCAACTTGTACGGATGTAAAGTTTATTACAAAAGGGTTTCAGTAACATACAATGCAGCATGTTTTCGATTAAGTAATTCTCTAATATGGTATGAAGACGAAACTCGCTGCCATATGGTCAACAAACATCGAGCCAGTCAGTGAGTCATTGCTTGAAATTGAAAAGTAAAGAGAAAATGACATCGACGTGACACATTCCTGATTATTCTGATTAATTCACTTCGTAATTGTTAATGTCCATTAATGTTTACACAGTATTGTTAAAGACACGTGTTCCGTTTCTCTAAATACAAAATAGTGAATTAATGATGAAGTTATAAAGCGCAACTGCTGATCGTGAGGTCCTGGGTTCGATCCCCAGGTCGGGCAAAGTGTTATTGGGTTTTTCGGTGCGAAATTCCTCAATAACTGCACGGAGTTTGGATTTGTGCCCGGTTGATGACAATATGCTCGCCCTCTATTACATGGGACTTAAACATAACGGCGAAATGATGGAATTACTATACACCTCTGCCCTACCTTTCGGGGAATACAGGCGTGAGGTTATGTTATGAGTTATAAAGCCGTGTCTTTCGAATACGAACATTGCAAACCCGAACATCGATAACAAATGACTGTGAATGCGTTCGCCAAACAAACTGTTTGGTACGACCTGCTTTATCAAACAGTTTGTTCGGTTGTGACGTATCAAGAAGTATTCCAGACGTATCAGTAACTTGTCACTATAGTCCGCGCGTAAGTGCTGGTCACTGCCAGAGTTATGAGAGCGGTAAGGGGGGCGTCAGACAAAACGCGCTCTGCAAGCCTAACATTCGCAGCGCGACATAATTTTGCTGGCGCATTATCTCGTTTCGGCACGAAATAATGCGACGACAAAATTATGTCGTACTGCGCATGTTAGCCCGGCTATCAGTTTGCTTTGTCTAGTATGCCACGCGCACCCCGCTTCTGCTGCTCTCAGACCTCAGGCGGTGACTAGCATTTGCCCGCAGACTATAGTGGTAAACAACAACATTACCGACAAATCAATTACATTGTATCACTGATTTCTGTATCGTGCTAATTCTAACATTCAACATGAAAACTTTGTTCGCACAAAACCCTACTTATTTTATTGTATGTACACTTGTAAAGTATTTAACTGGTCGGTGCTAATTGGCTGTTTACTTACAACGGTCACATACAGATGCGTAAAAACAGCATTCTACCATTTTCGCATCCGGTTTTCCAACCTCATGTCTCTGGAATACTAATAAAATTTTGCATTTTCTTATCTTTATTGATATTTTGTGGTAACTAACGCTATTTATTTACATTATACTGATTACCCTTCACTGTGCGCTTCTGATAAAAAATACTTTTAGCGGTAAATTCAACGTATAGTATGCAAGTATGCATATTGTAAGCTAGTGTTGGAATGTAAACCCGTCTAAAGGTCGTTTGGTTTAAACCATTTCTTTCATTAGTGTGTGCAAATTGATAACAAGCTATTTGAATGATTTCTTTTTACTTCTCGAAGGGTCGAGATTAGGTGGAATAATATTTACTCTGGTACAATCAATCATTTAAATTATGTTTCATTGCACACGTTTGACACAACACAACTAACTCTTGTTTAACCTACAAACGACAGTTGCGCCATTGACATAACCAAGCAGTCTGGCGCGATAGTCATCTTAGGCGCTAAGTCTTTCTCACTTGCCCTAAGGCCCTAATTAGTTTAACACTTTACTACGTATCTCTAATCTTCATGCAATGTTTCCATGATGTAAACTTCAGATCTCCAATACTGATTTTGTTCAACAGACAAACTCCTCTGTACACATTTCTGTTTTGCGTGTGCGTAATGAAACCTGAACACACAATTTCCTACACAGATCAAATTCGCCGTGCCGAACAATGGCGCGGCCCATGCCGACTGCCGGCAACATCGGCCACAACGCTAAAACGCACTAATCACAACTGACCAACTTTCCGTTTGGTTTGTTACAGGTACTATGACAGTCTGCGCCGCACACCGAGACCGTGAGTCATCCGTTGATAAATGACGCCCGCTGACGTATCGCAGAAAACATTGACACTATTATCATTCAATATATTAATTAATTAAAGCAACGTAGAAAGGAAAAGAGGTTAATTGATTGAGCAATTATTTTTTCAACGTGTTCGATACAGAATTGGATCAGAACACATTCTAATTTATTTCTCTAAACGCATAAAAGGGTCAGGATCCGATTGCAGTTGACATTCTGACTGAAATCTCTCATTTGAACGGATTGCTGACTTGATTTTTTGTTCCTATCTGGAAATTATATCTGCCTAGTCAAGCGAGCAATCTATCTATGTATTTGTAAGAAAATACTGTGTCAGTGTCCGAAGGTGACTGATTCTTTTAGAAGTTCATTTACTTCCGTAATGATGATGATGTCATAATGATTTGATGTGACCCGTCAGTACGGCGCTTTTTGTGTCAATTGAAATTGTATAGCGTCATCGTTCCTCTTAAGGTCTCTTTCCTGTCTATTGGTTAAAAAGTATGTCATGACTTGTTACAGTTTTTTTATAACGGCCCATTAGTTTTCAGACTTCTGACTCACTTGGCACGATGTATAGCAAATCTAGTACAATCCAATTTTCGTAGAATATCTCATATTGTGAGAGATCACATAAGTAAAGAAGTTCTGAACTACGCTAACAATAAATAATAAAGCAGTAAAAGGCCTCTATTATTCAGCAAAGTTTCGGATCTCTTCATTATTAATATATGAAAGAGTCCCTTCAAATATCCCAAGACTCGGAGACTGAATAAAATCTTTATATTAGTCATCATAATGAAATATTTATTTCTGTACATATCTTTGGTGACTCAAAAATGTTATACAATAAATAGATCGACAAATAGGTACTCAATCTTGGAGTTTTTTTTCACCGTCTATTTTGTCAGGTAAAGAGATTTTACTAGGAAACGTTTCTCGTTATACAATTTGCCCTGTACGTACGTGACTTCGGGTCGCAAATCTTTGTAAAGCATTCAAAATACAACGTATTAGAGCCATGTTTCGCTAAATTGTAATTAGGATTATCGTAAAACGTCCGCAAACCAGTTGGATTTGATGGTTTTAGGAAACGGCGGGTTAGACGCGTTAATGATTCACGGAATCGGTTTTAATACGATTTTTTACGGTGTACGTTTTGTGTAGTTTATAATTTGTGATAATAGTTTATAGAAAAAAAAGCAAAGAGTAAAATCTGTGATGACTGCGAACGATAAATTCAAAATGACCGACTCAAACTTAGTATGGTCAGCCTTAAAATTAGAAGAATGGTTACATATTTGCATAAAATGCAGCAATAAAGAGAAAAGCAACAAACTGTATTCGTACTAACGAATTCACAGATTTTGCTTTTATGCAACTACTTATAATGAACATTTTGTTTCCAATAAATAAGGGTTTCTACACAGCGAGAATATTCGCAGTTTTTGTGTCATAACGCCATTCAATAGATCGACCTTTGTTTTTGTAAATTTTTTCAACACCGACAATGCAACACCTGGCGTTGCAAGGTGCCTGTCTATCGGGTTCGTTGGCCTTTTTGCGTTGTGCAGGAAAAAATATGGATGGCGTTACGAAACATTTCTAGCCTTCTTAGTGCTATCTCGTTATCCTGTGCCCCGCCAAGAGAAGCCACCGTGAGCAGATCGTCCTCAGGGTTTGAAGTTCTACATGGTTTGTTGGCAAGGCTACCACCATTTGTTTTTGATTTTTATTAATATTATTTTTCACGTTCATACTACTTGACTACCATCATCTTCTTTCTATATACTAAAAACCTTATCTATTGAGCATTTGTCGTTTTGTCTACGTTAATTAGATGATCACGCGAATTCCAATCTAATGAACATAGCCGCTAACGTAACGTTAAATTTTGCTACACATAGCGCCATCTAGTGTCGAGTAGCGATATTAGATACGAAAGTACGTCACTTCAGTTAGACACGAGTTCGTCTTTTACTAGGCAATAGAGCTTAAAAAGTATAGTAAGCATTGATCTCTATATTCCACAATAATCTTAAAAATATATCATGATTATTTATTAAGATTACTGTCGCTACCCGAATATTTTATTATTCGCTCGTAATATTTACGTCACTGCTATTTTCAATAAGTTTTACAATATTTCTAAGTTGATAAAAATGTGACGATTTATATGCTATTAAATTCTTTTAAAACCGCTAAATATAATTATATGAAACACGTTAATAAATGACGTTGTTGAGTTCGTGGGAGCGATTCGCAACTGAACATGTTTTACGCCGCTCTCGACATGAGCCCGGATAGCTCAGTCGGTAGAGCATTGGACTTTTAATCCAAGGGTCCAGGGTTCAAGTCCCTGTTCGGGCGGCTAACTTTTTTGCTTTTTACATTTTATTTTTTTCATTATTTTACATCCTTAGTTTGTATAGTAATAATTTACAAACTTGTATTAAATTCGTTTTTTATCTTTCTGTATATTTTCAATAACATTAAACTGACGTTTTAATGTTCTCGCTTCAATCTTAACACATTAATAACACAAGTTAAATTAATAATGTGTTGAGATTTAATTGGTAAATTTTTATACATTTCTTTATCAATAAAATCTGTTAAGTTTGGCCCAAGTAAAATTTGGTTTATTTAATATACTTGTTTTGCTTTTTTACGAAATTAATTAATATAGTTCACATATTATATTATGCAGTATGATCTAACATAGCCATGGAAAACATGGAAGATTTTTTTCTGTTGTCCACAATGAATAATAATGTATTTTCGTTGGCACGTGTTCAAATATCATGAACAGCGCCATCTCTGTGAAGTTGTACGAGATATTTTAATAGCCACTCACTCAGACAGTAGTTCACAGCTTACTAAGTAACTACGATAATACCTACTAGATGGCGTTATAGCGTTATTAAAGTAATTCGGGAAAACACTAACAGAGGGCAGTAGTAGTTCTGTTTCAATATTATTTGAATAGTTCTTAAAACGTTTTTCTGAGGGAGATTTGGTGATAATTATTGCAAAAAATAGAATGTGAACACATCTATTTTAGCACACTTGGCAAAACAAAAAGTACTAATTTATCAAACAATGAGAAAAGTCATAATAACATCTTATTTTAAGAAGATGTTTTAATAAACACTTGTTAATTTGCATATAAACAGTAAGGTTACACGTATGTTTAGGTTAACCTAATGAGTCCTTATATGAATTGTGTGCTCTAAACATTCGTTTGTTTTAAATATTAGACGATTTAATTAACGTCCGCTCAATTCTACCTTACTTGGGAACGTGTTTCAAACATATTTGTTAACCTTTTATAGACTTGTCGGCAAAAATATGGGAAGGTTTGTTTTTGTATTTGTTTTTTTTTTAATTAGTTGCTAAGGCATCAGACCATATACCTTCGCATCTATCTATTGAGGTTATAAATGTATTATCTACTCCAATTAATTAAATCAGAGTCTATGTTAAATACCTACCTAATTACATTCATTGCTTATGAAAAAGTGATAATTAAATAGATGTAAGGGAACGCACCCATACTACGTGACCCGTTCAGGGGGAGAGGGGTCTTCAAAATACCACGCTTGGTCACAGAGGCACTTGGTCATATACTACGAGGCGGTCAGCGAGGGGGAGAGGGGGGTAAAAAATAGACCAATATGGGTTACGTAGTATGGGTACGTTCCCTAAGTAGGTATACTAGATACTTTCATACACGCGACTTGTTGGTGCAATAGTAAAAAAATTCGATATCTCTATTGGCCAAATTCGCAAACGCTACTAAATTTTAAGTTGCCGTTAAGTATCGTGCTGTCACTGTCACTTTAAGGCGAAATGACAAGGACAACACGAGACTTAACAGCAACTTAACATTGAGTAGCATTTGAGAATTTGACCATATCACTACCAAATCGTTTGGGAATAGGGTTGCCATCATTTAAACTGCTGACACTGAACAAAGATTACAAAACTCCCGGACTTACTCCCGGACTTTTGATCGAAATCAGGATATTTCCCCGGACACTCTTGAAAATATTAATAAATATTTTGTTATGTCTTAAAATAGCCAAAATATAATGTTTCGTACCTACCCAAGTCATAAACGTGTGTGTGCTGCGTTGCAACTAATTGTTGGAATAGAAAATGAACGAACTGCCAATGTGATGGGCGTCCGGGTTTCACCCGAACACTTTTTGAGAACTCCCCCGGACGTCCCCGGACGCCCTCCCAAACGATGACAAACCCGGGGAAACCTTGACAGATGGCAGCTCTATTTGGGAATCACTGGCGTGACGATTTTATTATTGTTAGGTACGTGTGGGATGACCTTGCAACCAAATAAACAATAAAGTTGCTAACTGGCCAATTACATAACACAGTCTTATAATTAGCGCGGTAACTTGTAATCAACGCATGTGGCCGCAGACTTAGCTAAGATAACCCAGCCTAACCTAGATAATTATTACGTTTATTTTATTACCTAGTTCGTACTCAACGATTAACAGTATTAAGACATCGGAATAGCACACGTAATCGTTTTGATGTTACGATTACGATAAACAAGTGTTTAATGTAGGAGGCAATTAAAACGCCATTTCAATACATTTGTTTTGATATAGTGACATGATTTCCAAGTCGATTAACCGGTTAGTTTATAATAAAAGCATGAGCTAAGTTATTATTATGTGTTAGATGAGGACGCGGTTCGCGTCGATACCGAGACACGAGACAGGGGGGCCTACTCCGGAAAACGAACGTCGAAGTATCGGATCGTAACGAAACGACGAACATTGAACATAAAAATACAGGGTGTAAACGAAATCATGTAATTCTTTCAAACCTCGTGATGTAGGTACTGCAGACAGATTAAACCTGCAAGGGATACTTATGGATTCAATAAAAAAAATCAAGCAGTAAATATGTGTTCTTAACGTAAGGCATTTTAGTGCCCCAAATTAAATGACCGCATGGCGAGCGATAGCCGCGCAATTCGGTCGGGGCGCTAAAATGCCTCAAGTTAAGAACACCATATTTACTTCTTATATTTTTTTTTATTGATACCAGAAGTATCCCGTTCAGTATTAATCTATGTCAGCAGTACATCACGAGGTTTGAAGGAATTACATGATTTCGTTTACACCCTGTATACGATCAAAGTATTGTCAAACAACGAACTACTAGCTGTCAATTCGAGAAAATCGAATCAATCATCGGACCCAAAATACTCGTAGTTGAAAAACGTGCGATCCGTCAGCTGAAACATAGTAGTTCGATTTTCGTACTCTGATCAGGTTCACGGTCTCGTCTCGGTCTAGCTCGCGTACTGAACGCAGTACTAATATCAAAAGTCAAGTAGAGGTATCGGTTTCCAGTCTCTGTCGTGATGCAATCCGCCATCTTAATCTAGCTAAACCCGTGATACAAGAGTAAACACAAACTCTACTAGAAAAAAAAACAGGCATGTCTTAGTGTAGCTTACCCTTTTTTTTTCTCGTTGGAAAATCCTCATGGATGTCCCTCGCCCGGGGAAGGCAAGGGGGTCTGCCGGACTCTTACCGGCTAAAAACCAACGGTGTTCCTTCTCCTGACCGTACGGCCGGGGTCGCGGGATTCGCAAAAGCATGCACCGCAACCCCGGCAGTGTAGCCTACCCTACCGTTCTACAAAAGCAAACCTACTGTCGAGCTAGTAGTTTTTCGTATAGTATTTTTCATAATATTTTTGTTTGAATATTAGGTACAACTATTTCAACAAGACTGTTTTATAACGTGTTAGCAAAATCGTTTTGTTGACTTCTACCTACACCCACACGACCTTCGATCATGAGTTTATAAATATATGTATATTAGTATAGGTATATTTATATATGCTGATATTGTTTTGCGTAGTATTCCCAAGAAACATATTGTTTAGCGTTGTATGTTTCAACTTTCGATTCATAATTTACATACTTACACTCAAAATAAACTCAAAGAAACTGTTTAACATTTAGCGCAACAATTCTTCAGTGTTTCATTTTAGTGCTAGTGTATAAACTGGTATGGATAATAGATGAGCCGTCTCTATACAGGGTGTAAACAAAATCATGTAATTCCTTCAAACCTCGTGATGTACTGCTGACAAAGAATAATCCTGCACGGGATACATTTGGATTCAATAACCAAAAAAATTACAAGAAGTAAACATGTGCTCTTAACGTGAGGCATTTTAGCGCCCCGAGTTAAAAGACCGCGCGGCGAGTGATAGCCGCGCAATACGCTCGGGGCGCTAAAATGCCTCACGTTAAGAATTATCTTTACTACTTGTATTTTTTTTTTATTGAATCCAAAACTGTCCGTTTCAGGGTTAATCTATGTCAGCAGTTCATCACGAGATTTGAAGGAATTACATGATTTCGTTTACACCATGTATAATGTGCCCCAGTATGTAGTAATAAATCTTTAAGGGCGGCTACACACAATTTTATCAACGAAAGCACCTGACACATGGGGTCGAAAGCACATTTTCCAATTACCCCATTTTAATTTCACGCCTCTGTGAGGACTAAGGTCTTAAGTCGTGGGTGTCTGAGTATGTAGAAGTCGAAATAGGTAAATCAAATACTAATATTAGTCTACTTCCATATGGTAGGATCTACTATGCAAAGCCAATGAGATCTTTGTTTCATCTATACTAATATTATAAAGAGGAAAGATTTGTATTTTTGAATGTAACGAATAAACTTAAAAAGCTACTGGGCCGATTTCAAAAATTCTTTAGCCGTTATAAAGCTGCATTATCACTGGGTAACATAGGCTATATTTATTACTGAAATAAAACTTCTTACGCGGGCGGAGCCGTGAGGACACAGCTAGTTATTGAATAAAGATACAAGAATATTTTTTTTACCAATAACGCTCCGTAAATGCCATAAGAAAACAGACAGTAAGTATGTTTCAGTAGACACGGTGAATACGGATTCAATTCATAAAAAAAAATATGTCAGTCAGTCAGTTTTCTATACATAGTTGATATCACTTGTATTCAAGTCAAATCGTCGAAAGGGTAATGCAAGGTTACATCGATTGCAAGCTTAAAGGCGCGTTCAATATAGGGTGCAGTGCAGTTATTGCATAGGTAACGATAACGAGCATAATTATGTAGTTTCAATCTGATTATTTTCAAGTAATATCAATTGTGGTTTTATTGCTACCACACTTGTGTAACCTCAAATAAATAGTTGCCATAGTAATATTATTTACAAATGGCACTTAGACCGGTTACCGTGATTTTTAAAAACATCAAATGTTTATAAAAAGAACCTTAAACGATTGGTCACAGCTATAAATAGGAACGCGTGGTACTCAACGTGCACATACCTCGCGACTCGCGATTTGTATCGAATTTTGTGCAAAAACATTATTTTTTTACCATAAGATTTAAGTTCCATCGTAACGGATTTGGAATGACTGGGTAAATTATATCGCGATTTGCATGAACAACAAAAAATAAGATTAGCATCGAACTAACATAAACTGTTGTATAATTCTCAGACTTGTTTTTGTGTCATAATTTTATAAGAAATTGATTTCTGTTTCTAAGTACATCATAATCACCAGCATACAAAAATAGCAAGCGAATCAATTACATTTTTTTTGTAATATTTTGGTTTTAACTCATACATACATAATCAGCCCATTACAGTCCCACTGCTGGGCACGAACCTCTTCTCAGAATGAGAAGGGTTAAGGCCTTAGTCCACCACGTTGACCCGGTGCGGGTTGGCGGACCACACACGCAATCGAAAACTTTGGAGCCCTCTCAGGTGTACTAGTTTTCTCAGTATTTTTTTCTTTCACCATTAAATCGAATTCGAAAAGTCAGAGGTGCGGGTTGGGATCGCACTCAGACCCTCCTGCGTGGAAAGCAAACGTTCAACCGCTAGGCTATCACAGATAGGTTTTAGCTCATTGTTGTTTATTTCAACAAGAAGCATAAAAACTATAGCGGGTCAAAAAAACCCCTATACATGGGACTTAAACATAACTGGCGAAACGAGGGTGTACTAAAAACATCTCTGCCGAACCATTCGGGGAACACAAAGCGTAATGTTTATGTATGGAATCAAAAAACAAAATATTACACATACAGCTTATGGACAACATTTTCGTTCTATTATGATTTAGCAACATAGAAACACAAAGCTAAAATTATTAAATATTATATTACCTATATATATTTAATATTATTATTATTAAATATTTTTTTTAATAACACAAAGATTTCTTAGATTATCATACAATTCGTGACTAAGCTAATAATCACTGTCGTGCGCGTAAACGCAAAAGCGTTAAGATAAGATTTGTATGCCAAGTTTAGACCTGTATTCATAGTACTCATCATAACCTTCACAACTGTTATCTCCATCTGTTCCTACCCACCTTTGAAGCCGAATAAACATGTTTTTGACTTTTGGACCGTATTTTACCATTTTATCGGATAAATTATGATAATAAACATAAGCCGGTTCTGTTTACATTTTATTCTTGTTCCGTCAAAACAAGCGGTTTTGGTTAATAATCCGATTTGTATACATCTTAGAATAGAAGGCGATTAGAATTAAAGTAGGATGAATGCGAATGATAATAATATTAGGCAGGTGTGTTCTTTTAATTATGACAACTCTGCTTTTATGCTTATTTTTTGCTAATTTGCATAATGCGTCTTTTTTTAGAAACACGCAATCGTGTTGGTTGTATACTGGCCTGCAAAAATAAGTATCACACTTTTAAAATTGCAATAACTTTTTAGGTACACAAGATATATTTTCGAAACAAAAAGGACTCAAAAAAGAGTTTAACTTTGTTACTATAGTTTCAAAGAAAGCTGATAAAAATTGCTATAAAACGTTTTTTATTTTAAATCTCTAACTTCTATAGTTTAGAAAAAAATTAAATTTTAAAAGTGTGATACTTATTTTTGCAGGCCAGTGTATTTTTATCGTGTTTTAGTAAACAGTTTTAGTAAGGTAGTCCTTAGACATGTTTTATTAGTTAGGTATATAAAACCAGTCTCATAGGTGTTTTTTTATATCTACTTACAGCTAATAATATTTATGGAAAGTTTAACGCTTAACACTAAGCTGAATCGTAGAGCTTAAAATAGTTTAGCGCCTGTATAAAACTCGGTAAGCACCCTAACCGATTCCGAAGAACTGAGGGTGAATAATACAGCATAGTTTCTAATTCTAGTCAAGGAAATAATTCCAATACTCCTCTTCAGCATTTCGAGAGTTCAATAAGTAGGAAACTATTCCACACAATCAAGTAATTACGTGAAACGTGGAAAAATATACAACGTCATTATTGTGAATTTTCTCCAATTACTGTCAGCACTCACTACCGCCATTGATCTCGACTAATCGCCTGTGGACGATGGAAAATTACTCACGTGCAGCTTCGTGGAAACACACGCCGCACCGCAATGCGGTATAACTGGCCATACTAATATAAAAACTTTTTAAAAAGTTTGCTCTGACACTACCGTTACCTATGTATAACGGACGAGGTACGATGTCTAAAAATATCGATAAAAAATTGTTGCTAGCATAAAACCATTAAAATCAATAACACAGCAAGATTCTTTATGAAATCGTTTACTCGATAAGAACTCGAAACTAAGTAAGAATGCTATCAGGTAGCCAGAACAAGAATTCTGTCATTTCAGATGTCAACATAATCTTTGAACAGACTAACACTGCACCTTTTGAGAAAGTCAAAAATGATTTACAAAATTAGCAAAGTCCAGTCATAAGCGGAAAGTGCAAACGTTGCTCAACAAATGCAATTCAAACATCAAACATTTGATGGCCAAGAAAGGTTGTTGATACGGGCTATATAAACAGAGTTAGTCATAAGGCAAAGGAAAGCTCCGTGCAGTCTGCGTATGACGTCAGGAACTGTGATCCGTCAGATGACATCATGAAACTTTATGACGCCTACAAGGAAGGAATAAATACCAATGCATTAGCTTCATGTTTAATTTTGGAACAATAATTTTAACCTTATTTGATAATTATTTTTGAGAATGACGATTGTTTCAACGTGGTTTCAGTTAAATAAGGCAAAGGAAAAGCTATTTGTAGTCTGCGTTACCATTCGAACATGACCTCAAAATCCGGGATTAGTCTGATGACATCATGAAACTTGATGATGCCTACCAGGAAGGAGAAGAAATACCAATGCTTTAACGCTGATAGACTCCACTTCAATATATTTTTATACTTAATTTGTTCCTGGTTGTCCCATTGAACAAAGGTTTTTTAAGTTCTCGTTCAACGTTACATGTTTTTAAATTTAATAGTAAGGATTGTAAATATCTCCTAAAGTCAAACAGACCTCGTCAAAAGAACACTAGGGCAATTAAAACATAGATCTGTGTCTTTGTAGCTACACAGTTGTGACCTTATTTTTAGCATGCTACGAAGCTTAGTTGGTTTTCACAAGGTTGTCCTTGTCTGGCGTAGTGGCTTCTCTGCAGTGGCCTCTTAACGACTCTGCATACTTATACTTTAAACTTAATAGGGATACACTGGAACCACGACGAGAAAATTAAGGACAGGAAGAATCTTCATAGTGACGTCTTAATTTTTTTAAATTACATTTAAGGCTTGTCTTAAGTCAGATTTTTAATGCATTGGAAAACTCATAGCCGCTGACTCTTCTTTCAGCTTTGTAATTCGACATCTTAAAAGCTTAATTGCCACTCCCTCAATTAAGTCATCTTTGGCGAGCTGTTTCTTTACTTATCAAAGTAGTTATTGATATTTTCTTTTAAACTGCTAAGTAATTATACTATTTTAACTTTGTTTTTACATGTTTTGTCTAAAATACGCGAAATTCATGTGCCTATTTTCAGTAGTCTACAACGTTCGACATCTCATATTTCATAAACTAGGCAATATCGATATTTCTAAACTGTATTTATTCCAACCACGCCAACCTTATCTTCTTGCATCTTAGCACAATCTGCTGCAAACTGCAGTGATATCGTTTTTTCAAATTTGCTAAATAAATAATCCTCTCCAAATATTGCAGACAAATCCTTGTATGAATTTCCCGTAGAAAATGCGCCAATCGAGTGTTTCCCGACCCATTGCCGCATAAAGTCATTCCAAATTGTTTTATGGTGTTTATGGTCAGAATGAATGGCAACAACGGGTGACATCGTCATTGTATACGTTTTCAAATTGTTATTACTTGACATTTCGATGTGTTTGTTGCAAATCGATTAATTTTATGCGACACTTTCATTGATTTGTTGTTTTTGTTATTCACCGCTGACATCGACTGTGTCGTCATTATTTTAATTTATTATAAATAGACCTTTGTTCACAAAGTAAGTGGTAATGGCACATTTTATTTGTATTTATTATTAATTTTGCATACTTGGAAAACCCGTAATCTTTGTTTATAGATACTTCATCGATTCTTCTAGTTAGTCATTCTTCCCGGTCAATTCAATGCTTGCTAAAACTTGTCTTAAACTGTTTCCATGAAGAGATATAAAAGTTTTTACTCTGAAATAACTTTAAAAGTAAATATTCTTCAGATTTCGTGTTTATAATTTACTCCGAGCTTATTTCTTTTTAATTTTGTTATTCCGTTTCGAACCCTTGAGACGTACTTGAGACTAAAGAGTTTCTCACAAAATATTATTTTGATGTGAAAATAAATATTCACCTAAAATGTTAATTGCGAAGACACTATGCAACGTAAACTTTCAACAGAATATAATAATATTGATGTATCTATAGATAAAGGAATGTCCAGCGAAGGGCGAGCAATTTAATTTACCTACTATACCATAATACATTTTATCGTTCTGTTCTGCATAGCTTTTTCCCAATTATGTTGTGGTCAGCTTCCAGTCTCATCAGATGCGGCTGAATTCCAGTATTTTACACGGAGCGCCTGCCATCAGACGTCCGCAACCCAGTTATTGTGCAATGCTGATATTCTAAGGTTAGACTGGTTGTCAGACTTTCGGGTTTTTGACTAGGTACCCGTAACGACTGTCATAGGTATTCGTATGAGATCCCGGGACCGACGGTTTAACGTGATCTCCGAGACACGGTGGGGTCTCGATGTGTAATGAACGGACGCCCATCCACGGACAAATCTTATGATCCGCGCGTTTGTGAATTAACCACGAGTTCCTCCCACACACATGATAACATCACGCCTGTATTCCCCGAAGGGTTGAACAGCATAACACCCTCATTTCACCGTTATGTTTAAGTTCCATGTAATACGGGGTGAGCCTATTGACATGAACCGAGCACAAATCCAAATTCCGAGCTGCTACTGAGGAATTCCACACGGATAAACCCAATAACACTGTCCGGCCTGGGGATCGAACCCAGGACCTCACGATCAGCAGTCGCGCTTGCCACCACTACACCAACGAGGCACACACATGTTATAACAGTTAATTATTACAATACGTGCGTAAGTTACTTCAACTGACGCAACTGCGTTTTGTGTAATATTTACGCCTTTACGGTCACTTCAGCTGATACTCCGATTAATTCGTTAATTCACACAATATATTGGACATTTCCCTGACAGCTCCATGTTCTACGGCTCCTTGACGTAATATCTTGATGATATACAGTTGGTACAACAGGCTTTGTATGTTCGTTATCCGTACGATTATAATTGTTATTAGCTGAAACAACTAAGATAAATAATGTTATTTACGTAATAATAGCAATGTTAAATGCTAATTAAATACTATTTTCCTGAGAGATATTAAGTTATTTTAGCTTTAGCTGTTATTACAGAACAATAATACAATATGCGTATGTAACGTATTGTATCTGATTGGAACATTCGATGTAGGCAATTTAATAGCCAGTTTTCCTCACACAACAATAGCTTAAAACCGACTATTATTAAAATCCAATTTTCATAAAACTTGTAATTCTAAGAACTATTAGAAAGCCGTTGTTAATAAGCGAATCGGCATTACGCTCAATTTTCTGTTTTAACAAACTAATCAGTACAGTCAGTCACAAATGTGTTACATGCAGTGCGTTACGTGTTGAGTTACACAGTTGCAACTCTGTCGTAACAATAATGCGTAATGTCGTAGATAGATGGGCGATTAAAATAAATATGCGTGTGAAACCGGAGTAGCGCAAGTGGAGCGCGTCTGACGCACTGACAACTGACTGCTACTCATTTTCGACGTGAGTGCACCTATTTTGAAAAATAGTCTGGAAAACTACACTGTCTATTGTTGTATTCGTCGTAAATCTGACAGAAAGTTGCCATTATTTGCACGCATTGGACGTGGTTTTAATGCAATTCGTGTTGTAATCAAACTCTGTTCATCTCCAAAGGGAGAAACAGATATGTCCCGTGATAATATCCAAAACGAAATTGGAACCCGACTTAAAACAGATTCGATGGTCCATTTGATTAACAACACAACATAAAATTGAAAATGAATGACTCCGGATTTGTTATTCTTTAAATGAACTGACTTAAAAGATAAAACATCCACTTAGGTGACACACTATATCACTCCAAAAATAATAAAGGATCAACTCTTGACAAACAGAATGCAACATAAAAGACATATTCTTTGAAATATTTCCTAACCGTAAAAGGAAAAAAGATTTTAAGAACTTCCCGTGACAACTCTAGGAACTGTTAATGTGTTCCGATGAACTTTTTCTTCCTCCGACTATTTTCGTTTACGAGTGTAAACAAATGGTTTCTGTAACACTGGACGTCATGGTATAGTTCCATGGATAGTAATGGTTGCGTGAAAATTTTCGGAAACTATAGTTCATGTTAAGGAAGATGTATTTTACACCAGGCGGCTGAAAATTATACACATTCGCCACTGCAAGGTAGCGTTTTAGTAATACAATGCGTTAATAATCCCGAAATAACCATGAACTGCTTCGTTGGTCTAGTGGTGGCAAGCGCTACTGCTGATTATGAGGTCCTGGGTTCGATCCCGAGGACGGGCAGTGTTATTGGGTTTTTCCGCATGGAATTCCTCAGTAGCAGGCCCGAGTTTGGATTTGTAAGCTTGCCCCCATGGAACCTAAACGTAACGGCGAAATGAGGGTGTTACTGTAGACCTCTGGCCAACCCTTCGGGGAATAGGTACAGACGTGATGTTATGTTATAACCATGAGCTTACTCCCTTGATAGCACTTCATTTGTGAAGTCCTCCTAAAAGTTAAGGTAATACGCGATAGAGTGTAGAGTGAAAAAAGTCTGTAACTAATAAGTAATCTGTGACTTTAGCGCTGTGTTGGCACCACTGAGTTTTTATTCCAAAAGTGTCCGAAACAATGAGTAATCGGTAGCGCCAACATAGCGCCAAAGGTACTTCTTTCGTGAAATCACTAAATGTGGATGACGCGTAAGAAATATGCAAGTTTCGTAGAAGATGAAGATGTACAAAGAATCTCACGGGAGAATTGCATGATATGTGTCATGTACCCATATTGTATATTACATAAATTTTATAGCTTTCAATGTAAGCAGTGAGCGATAGAAAATGTGCGTAATAAGTTAAGGTTATCTGTCAGGTCAGAAGTTGCGTCTAACTAGTTTGCATATATTTACTTAACCCACTGTGGTCTAGCTTACCTTATCCAGCAAATATAATTACATTTCAGATTATAATCAGAGTCGTAAACGTAATCATATGAATTAAATTAAAACTAAATGAAATCACAAATTACATATCTAGAAAGCTATCTATCCATATTTGTTTATCTCGATAAATATTGATAAATTAACTGTTCAACTTTCTTTGCATTTAAATACATTAGTGGGTAGCTTTAGAATCGCTGTCATTTCAAACTTATCGCTGTAAAAGCCGCTTGATGGGAAATCTATAAAGAAAACATCTAATAAGTTATAGCCAATAGTTACATTCGTTGCATCTACATAATCGTAAATTCTTTCATGATTTCTTCGTCCATAAACAAGTCTTTCATTAATTTAAACCTTTAGAAAGCTTACCTTTGGCACAAGTCGAAGTAGGCGAAAGGAAAATAAGTTTATGCCAATAAAATTGTGTAAACAAACGATTTGAATACACCTCTCGAGAGAATAGTGAAAGTAAATTGAATTCGCATCGGATCGCTACAACTGACAATCTTGTTTTCACTTCGTTTTTTGGTTTGTTTATTATCGCCTTCATTGTTTCATTCAAGTCTAGGTCAGTGTTATAAGCAAAGTCGCTCTTTAAATGTTTATGATAGATATTACCTCCGAGAGACCGGTCAGAAACTGGTTCGCAATTCACATGGTCTATTTTTATTTAAGGTCGTTCTTTTTTGACGATGTTGTTGGGATTTCAAACAGTAGAATAGACATAAAAATTGCTTCATTTGTACACGAATTAATATTTGTACTATCTTCTGGTACCAAATAAGTTTTAGATATAAAATTCACAACATTCATTCACTTAATACCCATTTTCAGAGTCCATAATCCACCACTTCCTCGTAGGCCTAACATAACTAGTACTGATCCACTTTTTACCCCACATCAAGAACTCAGTGAACAGAACGCAAGCCATAATAATGATACCAGTATTCCATAATACACGGCTAGTAACACTTTACATAACAAATTGGTACACTTAGGTACGGACTACGAAGGCTGCCCACTGTCCACCGCCGCACGGCGCACGGGCATGCAATTGTCGTGATTTACGTCGCTCACTGGACGGCTGGACGTCCATTGCATCGCGTCTGTATGAATTATGGCGCGTCGCACGTTTGATAGATAGGGTAAGCGAAAAGTTTATGTAGTGCAGAGTGCTACGTAACATAGTAGCCATCTTTGGGGGTTTCAATTCATGAAATAAAGTGTTGGAAAATTCGTCTCTGAATTTTTTTTTTTTTGGGTCAGCTTCAATTAATAAGATATTCATCTGAAAGTTGTCTTTGAATTTTACATTACTCATAGAACGTCCATATAACATAACATAAAACATAATCAGCCTACACACACCATCGAGAAATTTATGGAGCCCTCAGGTGTGCAGGTTTCCTCACAATGTTTCTCTTCACTGTTAACGCAAGTCATAATCAAATTATGATCTGCACATGAATTCGAAAAGTCAGAGGGTGCGGGCCGGTATCAAACTCATATTAGTCGAACGAAAGAGACAAAACGTCCACATAAGTTTAAAGAATTGGAACATTAGGTGCTGTTAGATATTGTACAATGCACTTCGACCTCGACCATGATTTGCAGCCTTTTTCAACTATTGTGTCTGCTGTCTGGACAATGAACCTGTTAAGACAAGCGGGTTAGTTAACCCATACGAATTCGCCCACTTGCATTCTAGAAACGTTTTTAATTTGTTCGCTACATTAGTCTACTCGTAAAGTCTTTTACTCAGTTCAGTAAACAGAGAAAGTCTCCAAGTTTGTTTGAAGTAATTTATTTGAAACATTAGCTTATTTCTTACTTCCAAATATACTAAATGTTTATCCAGTTACGGAATCTCAAATTACCTAATTGCCTTTCTCTTTTTTCCCGCTCCTTTTATGCAACAAACGTCATTTGCAGATAACAGTAATTTGTTACGTTCCGATAAAGCCAATTGACAGAACGTAGGAAATTACTTGCAAGAATACAATATGTAACGAGATGAAAAACTAAAATCGATTTTATAATCTTTTGCATATACGATGTTGATTCGTGTCTGGACAATTGAAAGGTCTTTATAATCGGTTTTGACATTTTTGATAACATCCCGAACTAGGAAAACAAACACACTGTAGGTACTTACGCACTTAAAAGTAGAGAAATTACTCTAAATGATAACCCTCGATCTAATGTTGCCACTTTCTGACTGTTCTGTGGCTAAAAGACGATTATAAATGCAACAACTTCATTGAAACAAGCGCCTTAAGTTAAGTGCTCTATTCATCTTCGATCCCTCATTTAAACCGCATTATTAAATTGGGTAACTACATAACAATATAATTTTACTTCTAACATAAAACTGATAGATTTATGTTCAAGTAATTACGTACAATCTAATTATGGTCATTGTGTTGTAAAACACGAATATAAATCTTATACTAATGACGATACTCTGACGTCCAGTCCTCTATCCTTTGTATGAAAATTGCACATAATAAACGATCAGTTGATTTGATTTAATACCGACCGGTATTGGTCATAGAATGTCGATCACGAATACCTGTACTGCGTTAGAACAATACTTCGGTTGCGCAGCGTTGTCCTTTCAACTATGTGTCATAATCGGCCTATTCCATCCGCAAGCGATAATAGCATATTATTATTTATGCTAAGCTAATAATACCTTGATATATTGTGGGACGGAAAATAACAAGGAAGTTGTTGTAAAGGGCACAGAAATATCTCCTACCTATCGGCCCACAGATATTGCTGAACGAAGTCCTCCTGACTCTGACGACTCTCACCAAAAACAGACAAGTGGTACTCACACTGTGATGTGTAGTGTGCCAAAATAATCTTTCACTCATCCAATTTATGAAGCTAAACCTTTATAATCTTACGAAATAACAATGACAAAGGCTGGTCTATTCTAACCGTTGACCACGCAGCGTATAATAATAACAAATAATATTTCATCCTAAGCTAATAATACTTTGATATAGTATGACAGAATGGCTATTAGGAAGTCACTATAAACGACAAAGTTTTGCTTCGAAACTATTTAATTAAACTCTTCTTCCATTCGTGAAGCCAGTTGATTGAGGAAATTATGAACTCCATACGAACTAGGATGTAAATTCCAGAGCTGGTATTTCGATCGACGCTTATCTCGTGTAGAAATAGCTCACGAAACTATGTTTGGATCAAATGTTTTCTGTTTCGTACTGCCGATGAGCAGTCTGTCTGTTCATAAATTTAGTATTGAATATCTGTGAAATGAAAATGCCGAGCAGTAATTGCGCTCGTTCACTTTCTGTGATCTAGTGAGGCTTCAAGTTCTGGTATTTCAGTGATATAAGTTATCATATTCGTAATAAGAAATGCGTAATGGCTCCCAACAAATACAGACACCTAGTGCGGGGCTATGAGGAAAAAATATTCTTATACTACCTTGCCGGCTTCCTTGAAAGCATGTTACACTGTTCTAATCTTTTTCAAACACGTACTCGCACTGTCAAACGAGATAAAAGTTATATATCACCGTCATTAACTGTCTCATGATGCCCTACATACCTGAAAAAACATCCGGCATGGTGAGTCATCATCTTGCAGCCTTACGGGGTGTAATAGCTTAATTTAAACTTATGTAACATTTGAAATAAGTATTTATTATGAGTTATGACAGTCTCATTCGGTTGACCAGTCTGACAAATTGCAGAGCAAGAAAATTACTCATATCATACTAATTAATTTGCAAACTGTAACGCCAGAGACTTACTAAACGTTAATTAAAATGTAGCTATGACATTTGAATAGCCAGCTAGAGACTCCCAAGTTTAACACCCTAACCTTTTATCTTCACAAAAGTTAAAAGCACGCGTGTCCCAACCTATTACCCTTCGAACGACAATTTGACGTAACAGAATCAATTTTTTTCAACCCTAAATGGGCTGGGTACGCAGAGGTCAGTGCAAACGACCAACAAATGATCTCATCGGGTTCATTTCAACTGGTGACGTCAGCTCCCGGGGTAAACAAGCTAGGCTTGGTAATTTTTTAATCTTTTGTTTTGATGCCTGTTTGCACGCGCAGTGTGTTAGATTAACCGATCCGCGCGCCGACATGAGGATTAATGGGATCGTATTTTATTTAATAGTTTACTGCGCAAACAACTTACCTGGCCATTACGTCATTACTTGTTTATTTTGCCGGTTAAGTACCCAGCTGATTGGATTGCCGATTCAGGCCGAATTTTATCCTCCTTTAAGTAAACCGGATCCGTGATTATAGACAAGAAAAAACATTACATTCAGAAGAGAAAATATCGTTAAACAAATAGAGCTAAATTTAATCTTTGCTTCATATCTTTAAACCGAATTCGTAGCAACATAATCTCAACATTATCTTTAAGACCCGACGTGCTAATTTTCGCATAACAGTATTAGTGGCATGTTAAAGAACTTAACCGTTGTGCCGGTAACATTTTGCAAGCATCCGCTAAATTTAACGGCCGCTAAACGTTTTATTTATGTGTCGATTCCGCATTGCTCTCAGGGGCAGGGACAGGTGAAGTTTTATTGTTTCTAGAACAACTATAAAACAACATTGCACGCCATATATGCGATTGTGTGTTAACAGATCTCCGAGAGCCATTAACTTCAAATTGCCATGTGCCAATAGAGCGAGTTTCTCAAAAACTTTAATTGTACGAATATTTAATTTGAAAGTTTGGAATTTGCAATCCTCTCAAGGTTGAGCATGGCTAACCATAGTCAATTAGACCGCAAATTACGATTTTGTAACAAAAGTTGGATCAACATCTTCGCTAACTGCATTTGCATTTTTTGTATGCAAATCAGATATGATTTTAAGTGAGGTTTGTGTAACCTCTTCCATGCTTGTTTGAGAATGAATGATAAACAAATATGACGAGAGTGGCGCCAACAAATATTGATATTATTAAGTCCAATATTTGTGGCGCCAATGGTAAGCCGTAAGACTACACATACATAATTTAAGAAGGCGTCTTGACATACCTAGTGAAGTAATTATTATTTCTGAAATTGTAAACACAGAAGCAGGACCTTATGATCATACTTATATTTAAGACAACAAAATTAATACTGTAACAACATCTAATTATTAAAACTGGTCCGAGTCCCTCAAACACGTTATTAACGCATCGTTGACAACGCTCAGTTATTTTAGGGCGCGATCATGTAAAGTAACGCTCGAATGCGTCGATTGACGTGTACACAAGCATAAGGAACTATTTCTGTGCCTGATCAGTTTACAGGGAACCATCAAGTTCAATGGACGCGGTAGTAACGGTCACCTGTTAAAGTGATGGAAGATTGAGTACTACTTTGGATTGATGTTAATTTTGATAAATTATTGAATATGATCAATAAACACTGGAGATTACAAACATAATTAGGATTTGAAAACGATAACTATGCAATTTTTGACTATAATTGTTTTCTCAGGATTCACGTAGATTCGAGAGCATGACAATACATTTGCATTAACAGTATATTTGGATTTGGTAATTTATGGGACATACAAATACATATTTTTGTTGATAACCACGAAACGTTAGTCAATATATACTGTGAATGTCGTGATTTAAAATTCAATTTCTGTCCGCTTTATAAACGCACAATAATGATGAAAATTTAATTATTGACTAATTTTGCTATAAAAATTAATTCTGCGTACTAAAATATCCATGATACCGCGAATGACGATGATTCACTTTCAGGATGTGCCTTATCTCTCTGGGAAAATTTTAAAGTTAACTTCATGAAGTAATGTGCGTAAATATTGCTAAACGCTTAAATTACTCTGTAATTAAAATAATGTATTCGTCATTTAATAGTTGCTGCAAATGTTTGTTTCAAAAAGCAGTCACTATTTACCTCTGGCTCAAATCATTGTTTCAAAGGGCAGTCCCTATTTACCTCGGGCTATGCTCACTTTGTCGGAAAAACCCGTTTTCGCTCAAAGAACATCACATGTTTGTACAGCTCAAATACTCCTTTGATACTTTACACATGTTACAAACATACACTAACAAGAGTTCAAAGAACTAAATTCAAAATTGTAGGGGGGTCAAAATCAAAAGAAATATGCACACACAAAAAAATATTCACAAAGATAATTTCTCATAATCATGGCGGCATACAAACATTAATTTGCAACATCATTATGTAGGCCGTTGAACCGCTAATAGCTTCAGTTACTATGGGGACCATATAACGTCCCATCAATCATAGTGTTTGGCACCCGGAAGGTACTAGAAAGTTCGATGGACGGCCTTTGCGTGCGACCTTGGTGTCAAATTACTGCCAACCCCTACGGTTGATGTGTATAAATATAACAGTTTATTATTTTCCTTGTTTTGGTCTAATGTTGTACTTGTAACTACGTGCTAATGTAAACAAAAATGATGTTATTCCTGTAAATGTTGGTGTCTGGATTAAATTATCTAGTTTATTTAACCTAATCCGTAGGTGGACAGTATGATTTTTAAGTATTCGAATTCAAAACATACCAAATAAAATAGATTTTATTCACAGTTCGGCTACAAACAGTAGAATTTTAAGTTTTCACAAATCAGGTATTTGAATACGCACTATATCTGATAGTACTCCTTCAAATTGAACCCCAAGTCCACGTCATCGGTCACTACCCTAGCGAGTACGGCCTCACCCTCTGTGATTGTTCAAGGTTCACCGCTCGACCTTCACTGCTCGTCAGGGTGTCAACTTACTAATGTCATTAGCGTCAAGTTACTGCACAAGCACGCCCGGTTGCTCCCGGCACTATTTATAAACTACGTACTTTCTCTTTGTTTCTGTTTGTTATTCTTCAATTTTTTTACTGTTACGATTGAATTATTTGAATTCATACATTTTCTCAGTAAACATTAGCACAACTGAGTTCTCATGAAATCATTTGGCACAACTAACGCTTATATTTGCAACTTGTCTGTAATCTGTTACATGAGTTTTATGGTTTTATAAACAAGTATCTCGTACATCACTATCACAGTTTACAATTGTTCTTGCAAGATTTTTTAAATTTCTAGGGTTACGTATAGTGTTATGTCTCGTAATTTTTGTTATCATTTGTTGCCCTCTTCATTTATCGAACATGTCTCGTCGGTCTCGTAACATTTCGGATTCGTCATTCGTCTAATTTTGTTAGCCGTGGGTGGCGGCCGGCAATTTTTACCATCGACACGAAATTCAATTAAACCTCTTTAGATATTGTTATATTAGTTGAATGCGTCACATCCTTGAATAACGTTGCCTACATTCAGAATAGTTTGTCTGCAAAACACCGTGAACACAAATCTGTCATTCAAATGTTTAAGCGACATGTTTTCATATATCAACTTTGTTTGCAATATTAACACCCTCTTAAACATTGACTGTTATATTTCCATAATATTTTCACGCCAGTATATGTGTGTTGGACTCGAGACAAATTGCCCTCTTAAATGTAGCGAATTTAATGCGACAATTTCAGCGCGTGTGAAAGCTTTTATAAATCTGAATCCATTTCAGAGTGGAAAACCACCACCTGTCATAAGATTAAGGATTCTAATTTCTCACGACAGTACAGTACAATATTTTATTCGAAATTATTCCAAGGCTATGACCTGATTCACTTTGAGCTCGTGCACTAGTAATGTTCATTCCGCTACACACGTTTCATTAACAATGTACAGTAGGGGAATGATAAGGTTCGTCAGTTTTCAAATTCATTCCTTTCCCACATCGCGGGCACGTGTTACCTTTTCAAACTATTAAACGGAACAGATCAATGTATGGAAAATTATGTTTAATTATTTGGTAGCAAAGATCAAAATTGCCTTTTTCCTCCACGTAGTAGTGACATGTAGTGTCTTTGATTTGATTTAAGAAGTTTTGTTCTAAAAACCATAACATCAATCAAATCGATGATTAAATAAATTGACATTACGTATGTCTTTCACCATGTCGCTATAATATCCTGTCAAAAATACTTGTATTTGTATTTCTATAATGTTGGCAATACGTAGTCGATAAAATAGTTCGTTTCTTGCATTGTGCAAGCAAAAATAGACCTTAAGGTGCATAACATTTTCATTCCCCGACTGTACGTGCGCAATTCCGATTTTTCGTTTCAGTTTTACAGCAGCTATTAAAAAGCTTTGTTTAGTTAATAATTAGTGTCTAAATAAAGTAATACTTTGTTGCCCCAACACCCAAACACAATTTAAAAATTGATCAATTTACAACCCACACGCCGCGCGCGTCGGTCAGTTCCGCCATGTTATTAACGATCTGTTTACTTATCGTAAAATTTCGTGCACCGGGGTGTGTTGATGTATGGCCAGGAGTCTAGACTCACGAGTCAATAACGACGGTTCGACCTTCGGACACTAACCTTTCCTTTTTACCGTTTTCGTCGCAACAGTCGCGTATTGCGAAAAAACCGATACAAGATGATGAAAGTAGAACCGCTCTTAATAAGTTCATCACAAGTTACGAGTTTAATAAATTATAATTAGCTTTGAGACGGTTTCTTGGGTAAAATGTCATTTACTCTAAGATAACTAATTAAACCTTTTATACATTCGTCTAGTGGTTCTGTCTCGCTGGCAATAAAACTAATGGACATTTGTTGGTTTAAATCACCGCATGGACCTATCGCATCCTTGTGAAATCACACTTTTAGATTTTACACCGCTATTAAATGATGGTGTAACTTGGGATTGAAATAGATTTTAGAGCTCACCTCTGCTTCTTTGGAGTAAGAAGTAAACATGCTAATTTTGTTATTTTTGTATACATCTAGTGAACTGAATCGTTTTGATCTTTCAACTATTACGATCAATTTGTTAACTTAGTATCACATCATGCTTATTATCAACAGCTGTTTTACTTCTAGCGTGGGCTTCTAATTTACCGTGATATTTTGTTGACTGTAGTCTTTTTCGACCGATGTTACATAACACAGTTTTTAAAATGGCGTTCTATTTACATGCATTCCGTTTAGTACTTTTTCTTTGCATTAAGACTTTAAAAGTATAGGACCTTACTCTTGGCTATTCAAAACACCTATGTAACGATCACGACGAGGTGTAAGGTCAGCCTTCCATGGTTTGTTGCACCGCCGAACTGCGGTCAAGGCGAGTGCGGCGCCAGCCCGGAGCCGATACCAAAAATACACCATCGCCCAAACATAAATAATTTAGGAGAATCTGCAGTGTCCGGATGCAACCACTTCAAAAGGTGAACCGTAGGACTCTCGGAGGACACATGTTTTAAGATTAGCAAACGAAGATAGCGGTGCTGCCTCGTATAATAATATACTAAAACCAGTTTTATAACCTTTAACTGATAACGAAATAAACTCTTCGTTTTGGAACCGGCATAACTTGTTGTTAATAGAATTATGCAGGCGAAATGACAGACAGCTCGAGAAGAGACCGCCGCTGACGCAACTTTACAGCGATTTGGAGTCAAAATATATTACACATGTTATGTGGCATTTGCCCAAATTTAATTTTCTATGGCATCTAATACGACTTGTCATCTACAATAATCTTTGATATAAATGTTTCTGTTTTTGCCTTGGCATCGCGGAAATATCATCCCGTTTATTTTAATCCAAGGGTTTTTTTAAGAGTGTCTTTTTTAAAATGTAGACTCATGTTCAGTATTAGATTATTTTCAGTTACAAGATTTTTTTCAACTGCGACAGTGAAATTCTTTACCGCTTGTCTCGTGTTTATTTTTAATGTATGTAAACAGAAAAAACCAAAGTATTTTTGCTAAAATTAATATCGTTCAGACATTTCTAAAACGTGTACGACTATTGTGTGACAATATGAATTATGACTCTGAATTGCATTTTTTAAAACAATTTAAATTAATGTGCTAAAGAAAGTATTCGTTTGCTAAAATAAATAAATGTAAGTGAAAAGAATGCTGCGTCACAAAATATGTAGCAAACAAAAATTAACTAAAACGCGGAAATGTTCGATGGTTATGTAACCATGTCTTAATAAACCTATTGGAACTTATCAGCTGTTGTGTTCTGGGTTAATGCCTGTCGTTAAAGTAGATTATTTTCTATACCCACATTAATTAATCATAATGTTCTCATTTTAACTCTAGGCTCGTTTGCGGCAGCTTTATCTATTTTGCGGTCACGAACCACAATACCTACTATATTGTGTTTGTAATTTATTCAAATGGTAACTCTTTCTCAGAATAAGGGTTATAGCAAACGTGATTCCGAAATAAAGGACAATTGTTCTCTACTATTTATCACAATACTTGGTCCATTGCGTCCACAATGAACTCACCTTAACGTAAATCACAAGAATTGAACTTTATGCTGATAGGTTTACAGCATAATTTGTAATGTGGCGGATTAGTCCTATGCGGCTGATTGTGTCTCGTTGTTATCGTGTCGTATCGAGTGGCGCACGCGCCACAAACGACCGTTTGTATGATTTACAACGTGCTCCACTGAAAGGTACCATTGTTGGCTTAACAGCTTCGACGGCGATTACACAATCGCATCGTTTGACGCCTGTCGAAGGTTATCTCTGTTCCCCACTGCTGCTCTGAAATTGACCGATGTCTGTTTAGTGCGCTTTGTTGATGGTATTTCACGTTTCTGATCTTTTTGTCGGTACTATGGCTACCATTGACCATTTACCGTGGAATTCATGCCCTTTCCCAGCCCACGTTAAAAATGCGTGCTCTCAAAACTATTTCAATGTTGCCCAACATCTGAGCTTATGCACTGCTCCAATTTTTCATATAATGACACCTAACGGCCGACCGACTGAGTAAAGACTAATTAGAAACACTTTAATACGAAGCTGATGAAATTGTCGCATAAATTAACTTTTATAAGATCGTAAAATAGTAGTAATAATCGTTGTAAATAATATCCTCGATGTTTGTTAATATTGTAAACAGAACAACAAATTAACTGGCAACAGATCCGGTCATTCCAATTAGCGTTAATCAATTACACAGTTTCGAAGATAACTAACTGGCATAAGGTGGATGTGATGAATCACCAATTTTGGTGATTTGCCAAACAGTTGGCACGGTGGATTCCGAAGCTACATCGGAATTTGTGTTTTTATTAATATCGGGATTAATATATTGCGATTGCGCAGTTTGTATTTTCTATTACTGCGAAAATAGTGTCGACAGTTTGTGTCGTGTTTACTTATGTTTAGTAACAATTGCGCGTCTTCGTATTTACCTATTTTCCCGACATATTGCATAAGCTGAGTGGAACACTTGAAAGAGCTGGTATTGAGAACTGGTCTTACGTTTGCTAATGAGTACACGACCTTATTATCCATTGACTAGTGTTTGATTCTATACTAAACGACTACTGTTTACCCTCGTCAAAAAGAGTTTTTTTTTAACTATTTCTTGCTATCAGAATTAGAACAAAGAACGTATATTGCAGCTACTGCACATGCAACTGATAGCCTCTTAATTGATTCTTCCTATATTTAAGAGGTTATTACAGACGGATTGCAAACCAACTACAAAGTGCACTTCAGAAGCAGTTACCTTGAGTCAATGGCAAGTTAGCCACATCTTTAGCTGTCATGCAACTATCGTGCAATTTTCATACAGTTATACTTAAATATACATATATTGTTTTGATGGCAATAGGCTCGCCCTCTGTTACATGAGGCTTAAACATAACGGCAAAATGAAGGTGTTAATCTACACCTCTGCTCAACCCTTTGGGGAATACAGGGTTGATGTTATGTTATGCCATGTGTTCTACTTAAAGTATTTTGCAGTTGGTTTGCAGTTCATCTCATTTGGGATAGGTGACCTATTTCTAGGCGTTGACCACAGTTTTATCTTAATTATACTTCATTGTTAAACGTACTGCGCAAAATAGTAAACAATATAATTAACCAACTTCCGTAGTACCGATAAAAACAAATTAGCTGACTTCATTATTCGATAGATAACTTTAATTAGTTCTGCCTAGCTTCTGCCCAACTATGTTGGGGTCGGCTATCGGTGTAACCAGATGTGGTTGTATACCAGGATTTTACACGTAGCGACTGCCGTCAGACCTCTGCAACCCAGTTACTGGGCAATGCCACGATATACTAAGGTTAGACCGGTTGTCAGACTTTCGGGCATTAGACTAACTGTAACGTAACAACTATTATTTCACATCACACCCGGGACCTATGGTTTAACGGGCTCTCCGAGTCACGGAGGGATCACGATGTGTATCGAACGATCACCTATCCACGGACTGACCGCGGCAAGCACAGATTTTCCTCACAGACCATACGATCCACGCAGTTGTTAATTAACCACGATCGGATAACTTCAATTTATGTCCTATAAAAACCCATAAAAGCTCTTAGACCTTTATGACTACTAACCTAGCAAAGAAATAAACTAGCCATATATCACCCACATAATTTAAGGTCTGCAGTAATACTTTCTCAGCATATGAGTGAAAAATACACTCCAACACGGGTTTATAGTCAGTTGGCGTGCCGACATGTTACTCGGTCGTTTGTTCAATGACTCACTCTTCTAGTAGGTACCTACGCTATCTAAGGCAATTTATGTCACATTGCGCATGCAGAAAGCCATAATGCTTAGCTAGTAATTATCGATAAAGATGAAAAAGTGAATGGTGTAATCGTTCCCGTAATACTCATTAAGTAGTTACTAGTAGATGATTATGTCTTCATATGGGCGTTTCTGTGGGTTGGTGTTAGGAATTGCTCTGAGCTCGTTAGTAATATGTGAAAATTCTGGGGCCTG
Organism: Amphipyra berbera; assembly: GCA_910594945.2. Classification (NCBI taxonomy): domain Eukaryota; kingdom Metazoa; phylum Arthropoda; class Insecta; order Lepidoptera; family Noctuidae; genus Amphipyra; species Amphipyra berbera. The sequence goes on along the minus strand of OU343122.1, from coordinate 5,079,714 downwards.
ATCTCGACAAATTTAGAGATACTAGATATGGATATTTAAGACCTGTATTAAAATTCCTCTAAACATGGCGGTCTAAAGGCAATATCACAAGAGGAGCTGTCGAACCGTTAACATCATCTTAATTTCATACATTTGCCTACACACTTTATATATTTTTCAATTCATCAAATCAGGTTCTCAATTGATATCAGACCGATACTTGAGGTCCGAGCGCTTAAATGAACGGTATTCTGTGAGACAAGATGACTTATTCTGAGTTTTTTTTTGTTATTTAATAAAAGAAGATTCTGATGAACTCTCGAATAATTCAAAATTATCTTTGTATGATTGTCTGGGGTGCATTATGACATCAGCAGGTCTATTTGCGGCTGATGTGGGAATTTTGGTTTTGTTTGAAGCAAGATTTGCACAATAAATTGTAATATTACAACAGTACCGACAGGAATAGCCCCGCAGCTCTGTTAAGTATGACGCATGCGAACATCTGATGTATGTAATAGTTTTCCTTGATTCCCTGATCGATATGTATAAAAACTTAATAGATAATTTCCTTTATAGAAGAAACATTTTCCGTATCTTATATTAGCGACCACCTGGCGCATTTTATCGATTCATATCCTGTATTAGAACAAACATTAAAATACGAAGGTACAATGCCTATCAGTTTGTATGTCCTGCATCCTGAACTCCAGCCACAAAATCTTCTCTACCTATATAAAATAACAGCATTACTTTATTTACACGCCAGAAATACATTCTAATTCCATTAGACTCGATTTCTATTTAATTATCGAGTAGGAAAATTGTCTATTATATCACAGTAGATAGTAAGTACTTTGTTACGGCTTATAAGCTCCGATACTATCGTTATTTGTAACCTTAGAGCCGGCCTTGGCGCCAGCAAATAGTGAAATGCATCGGCATGATGCAATGTCTCGCTACGAACAAATATACTCGTATCTATAACATTTGATACGTCTGTTTTTAGAAGCTATTGTATTCGATTCGATGATTATTTTTAGACAGGTTCTCTTGTAAAGACCATTATTTGTAAAGGTTTATTACAGGTAACACGTAGCTTTCAACTTATGATATACGATTGAAAAAAAAGGTATGGCATAAATATAAAATGGAAAAGTTGTTACCACTTGGTTATAACACTGCATCCATCAGCCAATTTAAATGTCTTTCGTGGAAACCTTATCCTATAGAAGCTCAAACAATAGACAAATTCAAAGAAACATATTATCACGGCTGTTAATAAACACATCTCTTTTACATTGTTTACTATATATACATGCATAAATCAGAACTTTTATCAATAGTACGAATGTTTTTCATAGGAAATGCAGTTTTATTATTGTTTACATTTAACGTCTAGTCCTTGAAATGTCCGAGAAATTGACGCTATCAAACTCATTATACTTTGCATGCATGGTAATGCCGAGGTCGCATGCATACACAACATTGGCCGATGCGATAAAAACGTAACCACGTCATGTGGTCGTATTACTATAAAATTCTGTAAACCCACGCAGCAATGTGATATTATTTGAAACCTGGTATTAATACATTATATGAGTAATATTACATTTTTATTGTGAAAAATCTTAAATCGCCTTCAAACATCAACTCGCCTGTCGCAGTCAACTGCTAGATATGTCTCTACCAGAACGGAAGTAATCCCTTCAGTAGACAAGCAAAGCTAGTGGGTTGTGAACAGACATTTTGTAGCTATCATAAGAAAAAACTTAACGTCACACGTTTTTTCTTCATTCATAAGATCTGAGACATCCATAATCACGTAGCATCATAATTTACTTTTCAATATAACGACATGTACAAAATGCCAATAGAGTTAACTTTCAAAACGGCTAAGGGACTTTTATGAATAAGAGAAGTTCGTGCATGACTCATTCAGTTGCATATGCACCGAAGGATAGCTAAGACAAAGCACACGAAGTAAACACACTTAGGCCTCGCATTATTTTGAACGAGAGACCCCATTGCAAGCGACTGACTGGCGACATGTAATTACTGTGATCTATAGGTAAGTTACAAAGCAGTTGTTTGAAATACTACAAACACAAAGGTAACTTACATTAAGGTTTCTACAGACGTCCTAAATTCACATGAATAGTTGAATAAAATAACTAGTTTGACCCATCTTACCGATTTATAGAATCAGCGTCCTCTTGAGGGATACCTCAAGGTACCATGGGACGATAATTCTGGAAATGCGTAAATTCAAATTTATCTAAGAAACACTAACTCGAAAATTGCAAGGTAAACGGAAATTTAGTTCAAAATATGAAATCTTATAATTTACTAAAGCATGATCCTTAGCTTCGCGTAGATGATTACAAGAATTGCATAATCAAGAACTATTAATATCTATTCGAGTTTCAAATATATCTTTACAATTCAAATTGTGTAATTTGAATTAATGATATAAGTATCCTTCAGTTAGCCTCAAGGTATTTTTAGCAACAGTTAGTTATTGTAAAATAAAATTATGATTTTATATTTTATTTTATGAATCTAATTTACTCCTCGATTTATTCGTAGGCTCTAACAAGGATGAGATTATAAATTCTGTGCTTGTTTCTTTTAATTTATTGACTACCAAAAAAAAGCAACAAAATCTTAATGCATTCTACTTTGTTATGTTAAACTTATCAATATATAATTTGTTTGCACTGTATTGACGTCAGCACATAATTGCACGAGTCAATCAAATAATCATTTCAATTTTTAACAGGATATATATTTTGCATACGTCACTAAATAAAATTGGTTGTGTTTTTAATGTTTAAATAAATACACGTACTCATTTCTATTTCCAAACACCTTTAAGACTAAACATTTGTTTCTATTTAGTGTTTCAAAGTGACATTTGAAAATATAAATACAACATACGTGGGCAGGAATAAGCTCTTGTCTGGATTTCTCTACATCTAGACCACGTCATTAGTCCATACATATAAAACCACAGACTAAACATCTGTTGAACATGGGCCTCCTCCATACTACATTCATCCTGAAAGGCTGTTGCATCAGTATAACCGTTTTCAATCTACATATTTAGTGCATTTGAGCCTTGGTGTTTTGATGTGGAATGCTGATGGAGTTGAGCCATTAACACGCGACATCCTTGTCGCTCTAATCCACGAATACCATAAAGATGTGAAATAGTATTTTAGTATCACGTAATACTAAAATATGGAGCAATAAAGACTGGTGCAACTTGTTGCTATACAACCAAGCGAATTTACCATATGACACGAACAGCTTCATAATTTACAGCTGTATAATACTTACCTCTCTAACATCAGTATCTTTTCTTACTGTTTGCATTATGAGTAATCCCACTGAGAAATGCTCGCGCTTGCATATACAAAAGCGTCTGTTTACCGTATATGTTAACAATAACAATTTGCGATTAATCCAAACTTCCGCCAAATGTGACCTGAGACCATGATGTCCGACCTTCACATTTTATGGTCATGTAAAAATGACAATTTGCGGAAATATACGCTCTTAATGCGAAGGTGGTTCAAGACAATTTTATTATAACGCACTGTCAACGGAAATGCATAAATCGGTCTGTATTTACAGAGAACTTACATAAATTTTAGTTTTAATTACATTTATAATGAATATAAGTGACGGTAAATTTTCATTTCCTTGTTTCTTTTGAATGACGTTAAAAAAAAAAGTATATCAGCTGCTATTACTCCCGCAAATTGGAAAGGTCAAAGATTGACACAAACAGTTTGTTTGAATTTCTCAAAAATTTTAGGAAGAAGTAAGAATATCGAGAGGGAGAAGTAAGTGTTTTAGAAAATTAGAGACAAGTTTTCAGAACTATAAAGGTTTTATTGGTAGGATTAATTTTTTTGTTTGCCAGACTTGGTATGTAAATTGCGAAAAGCATTATTTGAACTATGTTTGGCCAAAGATTAAGATCATTAGTTAGCATTAAATAAACTCCAACGGTTGCTTCCATTGAAATACTGATTAAGTTCCAGTCATGATAACATCTAGCTGCGTTCTTTGCAGTTCTAATCCAACGCTGTGTAGGTTTGAACACTTTTTCCATGAATTGTTTTATATCGCACACTAACTTAGAAGGTTATTTAATTGTAACCACCATAGGTTCCATCACGCGAACCGACCATTATCGTCTTCATATTTTTTTTTCTCTACTCTACATTACTCCGTAACTATTTTTACACCAACATTATATTATTTCGAGTTCGTCAATAATTTTGCAAATCTTGTTCCACGCACTCGTAATTTTAGTTATTTCCTGTATTAATGATAAAAAAATCGTTCAACATCCTCCATAATGACAATTTCACATTTAAACATTTGACGTCAATCATATTTGTTGCCAACTGAAATTGTGGAACACTTCTTTCTCATTTTGCAGAACCTGAACAATTATTATACTCTATTCAAATATAAACGTTCAGTCGATTACTGTTACTGCAAGTTATTTCAGTTTATAATGTTCGAGTTGTTATAACAAAGCGCAACCTTGACGACGGCGACGCCTCGACTGCTTTGTCTGACGACTGGGTCTTACGCATTCGTCCCATTCATACTCTAGATGCGTTTCGTGCGACATAATTCTACAGTGTTGACGCGACCAGCTCAACTAATTGCCTGTTCTCGCCCACTCCTTGCTACGTGAGTGATTCGTCGGCGGTTTCCTCTTGACGCTTATCTTCCTCGACTCCATGATTGGCATCACAATCGTCATTACTATTATTCACTCCAACCACTATTAAAGGCTGGCTGATTTATTTCATTGTTACATCGCTAACCGTCTAGACAACTCTTTGTTCTCTCAGTGACGTTACTTTAATTAATTTCGATTGCAACAGATGGACGATGTCCAACTAATATTGCATCTGACACGTTTGTTGTTTTTATCTTGATTGATGGCTCCTCATCTATGAATGAGTTTTATTTGTATGATAAAATTGTCACCGGCAATGTCTATAACAGATTGCGTGCGGAATGCTTGCTTGCCAATAAATACCTTTATTATAACTGACACTCCCGTTGCCTTGCCACTAACTAAACATCACTGCTTATGTATCTTCACCCCGCTGAGAATGTTCTGCTTCGCTCGGCTGTTCGTAGACCTATAACAAATTTTACAAACATAATAGAGTAATCGAGGCATCGAAAGTACTTTAATAATTAAACTTGGCGGGATATCATCAATAGGTTATTTCGACGTAACAACAATTAGATTATTGATATAATAATAAAATAGAATAGTAACATTGATAGTGATTATTGATCCTAGTATGAAATTAGCTTTGGCTTATCTGCTCCAAGGTTTCACTGAATGTTGTCTAACCTTAGTTTAGTATCATGTGTTTCATGTTGTGTCTTTGCGTCGTATAATATCGGAGGGAAGGTTGGAGCAGCTAGGTCTTTAGGCGATCGACGCTAGGGCTGTGGTGACGTGGTCATGTGTCGGCAGCATCAGCGGGTTGGCGCTGGCGCTGGGCGGCAGCGGTGCAGGCAGTCCCGCGGTGGCGACCGACTCTCGGGACCAGACGACGACTTCATCTCGCGCGCCCTCCCCGCCGCCAAACGAGAGGCAGCAGCACTCCAGGTAGACGCGCTCCACGCTCGGAACGTTTGGCTTCTCTGGCTACGGCTGATTTTGTTGCCAGTGAAATACTAGCTTTGAAATATGAAAAATCACTATCCGTACTTCAGTAGATACATTTCAATCTGTCTAAAAGATTGCTCTTGATATTTGTATGATCATTTAATTCAAAGCTAGTGTTCCATTGATAAAGCGTAAAAGGTGTTGGTTTCGTTTCTGTACTGTAATTATATGTGGGTCAAGGTCGTTTCCAAATTTTGTTATACTATTAGAACGCCATACAACGTTCCTAGTATGTGTGCATGCTTGCCTGCTGAGTGATTTTGTTTTTTTTTTGGTGGTAGAAAACCTTTTGTGCTATTTGTTTTGTATTACTCCGTGTGTTTGAAAAGTGTTTTTGTTTTTGTACCAGATAATTTTTGTGTCTTGTTCAAAGGTTAACGATCTTTTCAGCGTCTTCTACCATTTTTTAACAATTTAATACATCCCACGAGTAACAACTTTGTAAAGATCGTAATTGCACTGCGAGCTGTCAATATCTGAGAATAAAAGAGTTTATAAATAATTCAAAGAGGAAATTAAGTTTAATGATCGTTCTAAACTGTACAATGTCAAAGTCATACATATGTTTTCCTGTCGGCAACGGATGACGTCAGGACTAAGAAAACAATGATGGTCCTTGTTATTGCCTGATTTTGTACCTGAACTGCTTAGGTCAATTTAAATGAGGTTATTTTTAAATTCTATCGACTAAAGATTGATGAGAGAACTGATAATGATACCACCAGTCAGCACGAGCATATCAGAAGCAATCGCTTATTTATAAAAAAAAGGTTTGAAAATAAGGCCTTGTTAATAAATAACTCATATAGATATTGATACGAGGATCTTTTACCAGGTTTTACATCTTTTTAATTTAGATGTTTAGACAGGTAAGTCTTGAGCTATGTTTTCAATGGTTTTGTATTGAAGATAATATTAATATACAATTTGAATTCGGTTTCACAGAATCCAAAATGTTAAAGATACAATCGATGAACCAAAATGTCTGCGTAGGCACGTCTTGGTAGAGCTCCTGCTTTGAATCTTAATAACCAAACCTACAAGATGTTAGGCAATTGATCAATATCAATATTGAAACGTTCTTCGTCAAAGTCAAACTTATGTAGAACCAAATTACTGGAGGCACTTTATAAATGGATTTTTTGGCACCAAATTTTTCGAATTGGCGTGTGATTAAACCGTACACTACTGTTCAACCTTGTCTGTAGCCTAACTTTGAATGAAGTCTAGAACATTACCAACCAAATATTCAAGTCTAGATCGAATGCCAAAAGTAGGAAGTAAAGAGCCAAAACTTGATATAGAATACCGCCTGTTTGTGGGCGTGTCATTGGCATTGTCACATGATACTATCTACAGTGACAAGTTAGTCTGGTTGAATGTCCAAAAAAAAATCAATAACAACGAAGGTTTCGAATCAACACCCGCACAGTAGATAATGTCACAAAATAGATAGTTACAGAAGTGTCATAGCATATGCGATACTAAACTAAGATCATGCACATAAACGCTAAAAAGAAGAAAAATATTTATTTAACAATGCGTGCAATCTGTGACTTGTTCTACCTTTGTGTTATTTTGCATCGACTACATTTTTGGAAAGACTAAGGAGCATTTTACAGATTGGTCCTTCGGTACTCAATTTTGTGATAGTTGCTTAGAATTCTACGAGTCGTGGCCGTGATCTTTGCAATCAATTCTCAAATATTTAATGTATGTACTGCATACAATTTTACTGCTTTGTTAAACAATGTTCTACATGTAATCGGGAGTTAAGTTCCGTGTTAGTATTGTATTAGGTTAAAAGAAATAAAGACTGTTTGTCTTACACTGGAATTAAGAAAATCAGAAGTGTGTTTACTTCTTGCAAATACCTAATGGAACATACCTAGGTAAAACCGAATATGTTTTTGATTTAAGCCAGATTCATCAAATAAACATTTGAGATGATAAATATTTTCGAAATAATAATTTGACAGCTCGTATATCGGACCAAATTTGTATGAGCATTTATATCCTTCATGTCATTATCTGCTAACGACGCGACGTTGAATAATTACGATAAATGCGCATGCCTCCCAAGGCATCTCATCCCAAAAACTATACGTGTTGATCATCTTGTAATTTAACTCATAATTCTGAGCTCTACAGCAAGGCTTACGTCATGTTCTCAGAATAGAGCGCGGTTGCTTTCAGCGTATAGTTATTGTAGATTTTTTGCGGGCAGGTTATTGACTTGAACATTTAGATGTCACGGCAAGGGTACAGAGGAACACGACTCTGTTACACCGCACCAAATGTTAACAACATTGCAAGTTTGCAACATGTAACATTGTTCGCGAATAGAGCCATATAAAGCATCGTAAAAATGTTTTATGTAGGTACTGATTTAATTAAGAAGTCGTGATACTGTAGTTTGTTGAAGTTTACTAGTACAGACAGGGCTCGGTATGACCTAATATCGCACGATGTGACTCAATACATTATACAAAGCAATTTATTCTAAAAAAAGTTCTGATGTTTTGGTTAGCATCTTCTTTACATAGTATCAAACAAAGTCGCTCCCGCTGTCTGTACGCTTAGATCTTTTAAACTACGCAACGGATTTTAATGCAGTTTTCAGCAATAGATAGAGTGATCCAAGAGGAAGGTTTATATGCCCCACATTAGTATCTACATTGCACCCGTGCGAAGCCGGGGCGGATCGCTAGTTATAAATATTTTGTTGCTCAAAGATACCTTTTTTAAACTGGCAATTTTGAAGATCTTTATTAATGTGCCACGATTATAATAAATAAATTACCTATACCAAAACAAGTAGGTGTTGAGTTGAGGCTAAACAATGTGTAAATAATGTAAATATTTGAGATCATCAGTCGTGATGGTATAAAACCGCTCGCTAGATCGTTTTAGCATTTTCGATAATGTCATAAAACATATTAATTAAAGTTTATAAAAATACGTTAGTGTTATTAATTATACAAATCGTTTACCACTTTTGACAAAATTCCTTTTCAATCAAAATATCGCCTAGATTGGTAACCTCATTTCATTAATAGTGATTTTCAAGCCGAAATAGTTCGACATTTGACATCCGATTGGTAAACCTTTTTTTGGGCGACTGTACATAAATGTCTTATCTCTTCAGCAAGCAATTCAACTTATTTAACATGCTAAAGATATAAAAAAACATGAATACTTATGGCTTTAAGTGTAAGATTAATAACTGAGACACCCATAATAGCACTTGACACCTAAATTCATTTGAGGTGCTAACAGTGAGTCATGTTCAATTGGTCTACAAATATTTAAAAAGTTGTACTGCACTTTAAAACTGTGTAGGCGAATTCAATTATGTATTTGCCTAAGTTAAATACCGAGCTTACATAATAAAAAATGTAGTAGTCAATGTTAGCCTGCTGTATATTTAACTTATACTTAGTTACTATCTTGAAACTCGAAGTATACAAGGTGTAAAAAGACCCTTCACAAAGCCGTCAACCATGCATTCAGTACATCAAACTAAGTAACCCTACGCAAAAATTGTCGCTGGGAAACGACTTTTTTTTTTGGGTGAAAAATATCGTTTCACGGTAAAGCTCAATGAAACGCACACAAAACATTGTGCTGATGGATGCAATTAATAGTAAACGGGTAATGGAGGTATTTCAAGTACATTTGCAACCTTCAAAATTAGTATTTTAAAAAAAAGTTGTGAAAAAGATGGAACTTTGACCTCCAATATCTCCGTAACTAGAAGGTTCCCAGGCATAGTCCAGAACAAAAAAAAACGCAATGACGTGGAGAATAAATGCCTTTCGGCTTCGTTAAGGGTCTATTTACACCGTTTATAATTCGATACAAAAATTCTATTCGAATCCTCGTATATTCTACATTAAGCATATGCCAATCAATACCGAATTGATGCGACATCAGAACATCGCTCAAGCCCCATTTCGCACCGTGACTGCCGAATATTAAATTGATGCCCTCTTTCGATAAGAGCTCGAACCTTCAATTTAATTTGCTAAATAAAATGCAAGCTTGGCCTTAATGTCTCCCAAATACCTACTTATCGAAGGATACGTCTTCTGTATCCCACTTAAGACTTAAATTTGACAGAGAAGAGGATCCCGAGTGCGCAATAAAGTACCCGCAAATGTGTACGTAATCGTTACAATAATTCACGCGTAAGCTTCGAGCTGAAGTCAGTTCGAAAGCGTTTAAACTCGTCGAGAAAAGTGAGCAATTATACCAGTGTTAGCTCGCGCGGCGACTCTAGTGCCCTTGGCAGAACGCATTTGCACGTGGCTGCAAAAGATGTTCATCGCCCAAATGCCTGTTCATAACGTGAAGCGCAAAACCCACTAACAATTTTTACTACGCCATTGCTCGCTTAAGGTGGGCATACACGCTCAGATATAACTGACAGGTATTCCTGTTAAGGACACCGTCACTTGCAAGTTAAAAGCTTATCCAAAATGTTGTTATTTACACCTACAATAATTCCTTTACAAGCTGCCTAAACAGGCATACCTTACCGTGTATGACTAGCTTGAGTTCGTAAAACTTGCAGAAGCCGACTTGCTGCGGATCTGTCCACTGTCTGAAAGTTGGTTGCAGAAGTCAACTTCCACATTAAAGAAAGAAAGAAAAATCATTTATTCGTCACAGAGACACAAACATTATTGTATAAAAAAAACAACTGTGACAAAAAGGTGACCACTCAGCATAATGCCGTGCTATGGCGTGGACCACAAACACAGCGCTGATTTTCAGTGATCACCTAAAACAAAAAAAAATTAAAGATTGCTAGTGGATTTGAGGGTTGAAGAACTTCAAACAGTGCACGCTATTTAGCTGAAGCTAATGAGCGTAAAATTAGGGCTTCAAATAGATGCTATTTTCGTAGTATGTGGATTGTGGATGCAAGGAATGCAGCAAAAGCATATAGCCATAACCACGACCATTTTTTTTATTACAGCGTGCTGTTAGGCCCTGTATATATTTTTGAACAAACAATGAACGAATAAAATCCGGAATGTTTTATTTAAATTATATTTATTAAGCAAAATACAACGTCGTAAAAAAGAAATGTCGAAGTTTTACGAACATTAAAGTGACATTCGCATGTCAAGGGGGTATTTAATTGAACAAGGTCGCAGTGGGTGGTTTAAAAACTTAAACTTCATGAGTCAAAGGTCAAAAAGACTTAGTATAAATAAATGGCAATCAAAATGCATTTCGACTGTTAAGTATCCTATAAATAGTGAAGTAGTTTTTTTCAAGAACTTTTTACTAATTCTAACAAATCGTTACAAAAAATTACTGTACAAAAATATAAACATAACATCACGCCTGTATTCCCCGAAGGGTTGGGGCAGAGGTGTATATTAACACCCTCATTTCACCGTTATGATTTAGTTCCATGTAATAAAGGGTGAGCTTATTTCCATCAACCGAGCACAAATCCAAACTCAGGGCTGCTACTGAGGAATTCCAAACGCAAAAACCCAATAACACTTGCCCAACCTGGCGATCGAACCCAGGACCTCACAATCAGCAGTCGCGCTTGCCACCACTAGACCATCGAGGCAGAATTACTATAATATAATCAAAATTTAGCATGATGTAAATTTGAATCGATTTCATAAATATTTTCCTAGAGGAATCCTGAGAGTAATTTTAATTGAAAGGGCTTAACGCCTTTTAAGTGCAACAATGCAATATCATTCATACATTTTATTGTCACGTGCACAGCCACATTGCAGAAACAATTAATAAAACATCAAGACCATATTAAAATAGAATAATGCAATTAAAAATGCAGAAAAAATTATAGCAGCGGTTTTGCCTTATAAGCGTGTTTGAAACACGTGCTCACAACAGCATATAAATGAGTCTTGCGTCATCTGCTATGACTATGCAAGTACCTAGCCACAGCAACATATGTATGAGTTCCCATTGATTCCCCCTTAGAACTATTTACGCGCTCCACTTGCCTCCCTGCTACGGTTGAACCAATTAAATACCTGACGCAAGATTTTGTGTTATGCCATGTTATACAAATGAGCATATTATTTCATTCATAACATTGCAATGGTTACTGAGGGAGACTCTATGATTAAATAGGATATATTTTTCTGGTCTAACAATTCATTCTGCGATTAATTCAGGAGAAATTCTAATGTGTAACGTTTTATTTAAAAAAAAGAAAAAAGAATTTAGAGAAAAGTGTTATTTTTTATAACATAACATCACGCCTGTATTCCCCGAAGGGTTGGGCAGAGGCGTATAGTAACACCCTCATTTCGCCGTTATGTTTCAGTCCCATGTAATAGGGGGCGAGCCTTTTGCCATCAATCGGGCACAAATTGGCCAGACTCCCGGCTGCTACTGAATAATTCCATACTGAAAAACCCAATAACACTTTGCCCGACCTGGGGATAGAATCCAGGACCTCAAGAAAAGCAGTCGCGCTTGACACCGCTAGACCAACGAGGCAGTTTCGTTCGTTCTTATTAATAAATTAAAAAAAACAGTCTCATTAAAGTAACGATAAAACTGAGATTATGTCGTTACGCAAAGGAATTCAGAACGAAGTTATAGACATAGAAAATCAAGAATTATCCTTATAAGAACAATTATTTCAATAACTTTTTGTCAATCAAAGAGACATTGCTGGCGTGTACACATCCATCACTCTTGTTGCCGTCAAACTCCAGTTTGCTGTTACTGCAACCACCACCGCTCTATTTTGAATCTTATGCCGCACACTTAACAGAAACATTTCTATTATCAATAATTGCAGACTTGTTTAAGCGACGGCCTAATTGCTGCGCAAGTTTTGTAATTTGCTGTCTTGTACCCGTAAAGAGGCACTATGATGTGATCCGTTATAATCTACCTAGCAACAGCGAACCGGTAGAGAGTTCGATGTCCGAAAGAAATGTAGTGACCTCAAAGATTCGCTATTCGCAATTCATCATTTTGTACAAGCTGTCTCTCGACCGGGCGGCGTAATTGTGCGATCTATGGCAATATTACCTTTCCATTAAAGGTGGTTACAGCACAGATAATTTTCTTATTTATGAGGCAATACTGTGAGCGATTGTACTTTGAACGTAGGTTGTTAGAAGGATCGTGATGTATGAGGGTTTGTGCAAATTGTAGATACTAACTAATTCTGATTCCTTTCGTCAACATCATAAATCGATGAAACATGAAACGGTCGTTTTGGATAAATCCTATTCATAGCCACGACAAATACATAAAACTTTGCTCTAACTCGCATTCAAATAGGATTATGTGCGGAGCTAATAAATTTAAAAAAAAATGATTTACCATTGGGTATCTCCCAACTGAATCATCAAGGTACCAAGGTAGGTGCATACGCAGGCGTGGCAACTAAAGACGCTTAATACTTTCAAAGAGGATTGGCCGGAAAAGGCAAGGCTTAGAGAAGAGTGGAAAGATATGGCGAAAACCTTTTAAGTATTCAGTAAACATAAAGTATTAGATATAAAGGTAAAATTAATACCTAATTTTGGCATTCACATAGAGAGCACGATCAATGCCTTAATTAAAAAAAACTAGTTAGCTAATAAAACTTTCTGAAGGAAATGAACATAATCTCTATGTAAATTCTTGCATTGCGGTTGTCTATTTACAAGTCAATGCGTGTACCCGCGGTACTTTCATCCTTGCCCTTAGCAACAACGCACTAACGTCATCTCATTCGACATTGAAACATATCCCGAGTGGTTGTAACCGCAGCCTCGGGATGCGTCGGCGCACCCAGCCGTACAAGGACTCCACATGACGTCACCTACTATGACAATACAATTACGCACACGAAATTACATCTTTCTCCATACGAGCAGAGGCGAAATTCCTCTGCAGAAAGTACTTTTTTAAACCTTGGAAGCCTTGTGTGCGGTTTTACTTTGTTGCTTCGTATTACCATCTCTTTGATAGTGTTTCGTCGTGGAATGATGGACTGCCTATCAAAATTTTATGCGCCATGAAACGAGATGCAATACCTTATGTGAATCGCTCAATTTTGCGTCAGCATTCATGTTAAGCGGAAATGTAACCGCATTTCCTAATGCATGACTAACTATTGTCAACGATAAAATACAAACACAGTTATCCTCGGAAATAGTGTCTCTCGTTCACAAACAGTCATCTAGAGCGGTGACATCAGTGTTTGCCAGAGATTGTCGTCAAACGCGAATTACGTGGATCACATGTTATACAACTGATTTGCCAACAGATTAGCTTGTCAGTTTTTTGTTGTGGCAACACTTTCTATTCGTTACTTGTTTTCATGAAATAATTTCGCGTATTTGACAGTAACAGTTGTTCGAACAAGACCTGTCTTTCAAGTATATAAATCTAATTCTAAATTCATTATGTCTACTACAAAGCGAAAGAATAAAGAAAATTGGCGAGATTATTAATTATGTGTCAAATAAACTAGTAACCTATTGGCACCCTAATTTGTACTTCAATTTGTGCCACGATGACATAATGATGTTACCATAACCACTGTTAGGAAAAGATGAGTCCCATCCAATTTATTCTATGACCATTTGAAAGAGGTAAAAGGAAATCCGTCTCCAATTTACTCATCACGTAATATGACACTAAATAAATTGCATCTGCAACCACATCCGATTCCATTTTCGGTTATACGTATCTTATGATTAAAATATCACACTTGACCCATATTGTCCAATGTTTCCGGTTCGCCGGTAATCGGCCTTGTGTCTCACCAACAAAGGTCGAGCGTGGCGAAAGATATATTCGTAAACATTCACTCAATTTCGTTCAGAGATATACCTATCTAATTAATTAATATGGGAGCCGAAATTACTGCTTACATCACACGAAGTCATGTAACTGTTTTTTTCCTTTATTGTGTCAGTGATTGCTTTGTAGCAAGGGCTTCGAGAAATACAAAAGCCCATGTTTGGCACACTTCTTCTTCCTGCCCTTATCCCACACCAGGTTGGGTCGGCACAACATGTATTTCATAAATCCATGTTGTTAGAGGTTTTGGCTTATTGTTTTATGACCGGTCACCTGCCTGACATCAACCCTCCTTGGGAATACTCGTTGCGCCCGTCGCGCGGTTGACCCAATGTGCTTGCTGATATTATGCACTGGGTCCAACAATGGTGTCTTCTTGGTGGAGTATACTTGCAGTTTCTTGACCCACTCATTCAGTTTTGATAGGGACTTCGGTTCTGACACATCGTAAATCATAGCACCGTTAGCTTCATGTTTGGCACACACAGTATTCAGTAGGTAATATCTTCGGTTTTAGAAATTCTTATAAAACTCCTTTCCTTTTTATGACGGTGAAAGCAGAACTGAGCCTAAGGCAACGCAAAGCAATAACATGTTAGGTTTAAAGATTGGAATAGTGCATAAGTAATCACGAGTTGCTGACCAATCCGAAATCAACGTATGAGTTTCTATCATTATAACCTCAACCTTGTTGCCTGGGTTGGATTTCTTTTTAGAAACTGGTGACTTCAAAAACTAGGACAGGATTAGACTATTAATCCCCGTATGGGCAAATCAATAAAATGATGTCCTCCGCTAAACAGGATTTTGCAGTAAATAGCTATCAGTACCTATTCAAATGACATAACATCACGCCTGTATTCCCCGAAGGGTTCCGCAGAGGTGTATAGTAACACCCTTATTTTGCCGTTATGTTTTTAAGTCCCATGTAATAAGGGGCGAGCCTATTGCCATCAACTGGGCACAAATCCACGCTCCGGGTTGCTACTGAGGAATTCCACACGGAAAACCCAATAACAATTTGCCCAACTTGGGGATCGAACCCAGGATCTCACGATCAGTAGTCACTCTTGCCACCACTAGACCAAAGAGGCAGTTCTAACCAAATAAATTACAGAACATATATTATCTTTTATTGACCTTAGATCCTTTGCTAGACTCAACCATGCATAGAGATTCTTAGCTGGGCACCAAACAGCATATTAGTCCGTCGAATCATACTATTATACATACTTGCTATTTATCACAAGATTTATTGGAATAATTTAGATAAACAAATACTTTTCTATTGGCGTATCTGTAGTCCCAACGACCTTGCGTGATAATACGTAACAGTGACACCGATTTGCAGGGCAATACTCTTCTCAGATTCGATTATGCAAACGTTACAGCTGATAAAATGTGACTCCGATGGCCTACTTTAATTTACTGATTAATTACTTATATTATGTGATATCAGATACAGATAATCTTGACAAAATAAATGTAATTTAACTGACGTTTGTTATGCCAAGATTATCTAATTAGGTATTGACACCATTGTACGGGTGTTGTTTTTTTTTTAAATTACGCATTTGTTTTTGAGGTCACAACATAAACTGGAAATTAAACATGAAATAAAATATTTCAATTATGAATACGGGTTTAGAAACATGGCTGACACTTAAAAAAAATAGACAACCACAAGATTCAAATACAATGGTGTACAATTTAAATATTAAGCGAGTACCATCTTAGACCCGTTACACACAAAACGGGGGCGTGACTTTGCCAGCTGTGCCAAAGATTCGCCTCCTATTTGCCAAGTATTCGCGACGATGTTTGCCCAACATCGGAACGCGTGAAACGTTCCATGTGTACCACAAGAAGATGGCAGCTATCGTATTAAATTTTCATGGTGATTTAATGGAATTAATTGAACGTTGTTGTTTCTGGAATCAGAAGGGATTGAAAGATAAATATTGTGTGTTATTGCGTGTCATCTCGTTAAAGTTATATTTATTGTGGGAACGGGTCATAAAACGTATGTTTCTGCTAGTAGATTGTACTAAATCCAAGAGCAATGTTCTCCGTGAATTCAGATAATCAGAATCTTCAACTCGATAAATACGTATATTTCAATTAAAGTAAAAGCCAATATTTGATAGGGGTAGCCCATGATTAAAACCTTTTTAATCATGTTATTGCACTTAATTTTTGCATATTTGTTCACGATTCAAAAACTGGCAAAGTAATTTTATAAGGGATCTTTGACTTTGTATGATTCATAGAATATAAAGTTGTTAAACAAACAGTTAAAATGATTAATACACATTTATTACCTCCAATTGCGATGACCCCTATAGCATGAACCCGAAAGGAAAAACGTATACACTTTTATTTTTATCGTCCTGTGGTAATTCCGTTCAGAAATGTACCTATACAACGAAATATAGTGGGATTTTTGCTGGCGCGGTTTCTGATACGAATAATTTGAGATACCAATGTTATTGTAATTTTAAAATTAAAAGGATCTGAGCTGAAAATAAATATTTGCTTGTTAGGCAGAGCAATTCACAAATATTTAAAATGCTTCCAACAGAATTTTGAGTGTTTTACTTTTGTAAAGTGTTATTTTAATGTCCATTTAAGATAGTGGTTCTTACTTGTTTGCGTAAAAATGTTTTGTCTGTCCACATTATCATGTATCACTTGATAACCTGGGCCTTTAGTTTACTTGTTTTCTTTAAAGTTCCATATTGTTTTATTAACTTATCTTTTGTTGACGAACTCATAACAACTTTAAATAAAGTAAACATTTATAGTGTGATTTCAATTTGTTAATGTTTGTTGTAGTGAAGAATAAAACTTTAAAACTGATTATCAAGGCGGAATTAGGCGGTTCAGTTTTTATTCATTTCTTATTTTCATTTTGTTTTCAATCGCCTTGTTCCACTCTGAATTAAACATCTGAACACAAGATTAAACAAAAATGAAAGAAAAATGAATATTCTCTCAAGTAGGTGTAGGTCTGTACAAGCTATTGAAGCAATGAGCTCGAAAATACAATTTTATTATGATTTATGATGTTTTTCTTGTCTAGCTAAGTCGCTAATGACAGAAACATGACGCGTTTATCTGAAACCGTCATCGCGGTCACTGCGGAAAATTCTTATTAAGGAAAATTAATAACTCATCTAAACATTAGCGTTAAACTCTAGTAGGTATGACTATAAAAAGCGGTTATGTAGATGTGGGATCAGGTTCAGTCATATTTATTTTGAGTAGCTTAGTAAAGGAGACAGATATCTCCAGTGGAAATTATTTATTAATATGACCCATATTATCCTCTAATAGGCAAAAGCCATTCACTCCGTTCACTCTTCTTGGAAACCAACTCTCCAAAAATGGTCATTGCGCATACGCACCGAAACGAGTATTTCTCAACTTTGTGTCAGGACTATGATCCCACAGATAAATTATAATTTCTGCGCTACATCTAAGTCTCCAACTTCAATTAAACTTTTCCCAGAATAGCATAAGAAACGTTTAAACTTGACACAAAATTAGTATTCCTTTAATGAACATCTGTTTACCATTTGAAAAAGTACGTGTAGCTAATTGTGAAGTGTACTCCTATGAATTGAGATTGACAGCCCTGTACACGCGGCGTTATTTAACTGTTTCAATCAACCGTGGGCTAACATTGACCCGCCCGCAAATAGATCTAACGAGTAATTAAACATGCGCGTGAGTTAATCTTGTGTTGAAGCAATTAGAATTTTTTTGTCTGAGCACGGTCAATGTAAAGAGGGTAATGGTTGTGTGTGCGTCAATGAGAGTTAAGCTAGTGCGGGTCCCGTTTCAGAATTGGTGACCCCTTTGGTACACGTAGGTTCGTTCTGCCTAGCCTTTTCCCAACTATGTTGAGGACAGCTTCCAGTTTAACTAGATGCGGCTAAATACCAGTCCTATTTTACACGAAGCGACTACCATCAGACCTCCGCAATCCAGTTTCTGGAAAATGCAGATATCCTAAGGTTACGCCGGTTGTCAGACTTTCCGGCTTCTGACTACCCGTTACCGACGGTTTAACGTGCTTTCCGAGGCACGGAGGGATCTCGATGTGTAACGAATGGTCACCCTTCCACGGACTGAACGCGGTAAGTGCAGCTTAACCTTGCTAATCATATAATCCTTGCCACGAACCCCTCTTTGGTACACGTAGGTATGTGAAGTAAATAGACTAATGGATACAAGTCTGCCAGCCACACACTTCCCCACTCCCCCTTATAAATCTATGGGGGAGGTCCATTTTCTGGGTAGACGCGTAGTTATCTATTTTTGGCAATATCAATAAGTTCGTCACAACGACCTTATAACCTTTGGCCAGTTAAATATTCAGATAAACAAAACGTTGAATTGATTACAAAATTGACTTGTTTGTGCGATACAGCTGTTGAGTTTTTATGTAATCATTATGTTCTGTTATATCAAAACTATAAAAATAGCCTAGACATAATTGTTCTGTGCAATAACTTGTTATGCGTGATTGGAATTCTTCGCATACGCATTGAACACAAATGATTTTACGACTGTTTTGATCGTGTACAAGCATTTATGATGTCACTTTATAATAGTTCATATTTGCAGTCAATAACTTTTATCACTAAGTACACAGGTAATAAAAAATGCGTACACAAAATTTTGTGTCTGTGCTGTTGACCGTTGAAGAATTCCTTTATCTGGAGCTAATACTGGATGTCGATTCAGGTCATGCTTACCATAAGAATGAATTGTCATCGGAACTGAACCAACATGTAAAATTTCAACTCCGTAGGATAAGATGGAGTGGTTTAAAATTCAGTTGCAAGATTTAAACCGAACATACATACATACATTGCAAATCAAATGAAAGCTTGTAATGTAAAAAGGCCGCCTTTTTCATCTTATCTTAATCCTTTTTCAAACGAGTTCAGGCCATACTTTGCCTACCCTAGCACGTTTTATCACACCGCTCTACCCTATCCAGAAATAGTCCGTAGGCGAGCAAATCAATAACGGCAACTCCTTACTTACGCGCTATAATGAAACATTGTTGTCTTGTTTTAACCTCAACAAAGTAATAACATTAAGTATCATAACATATAAAAATCACGCCTGTGTTCCCCGAAGGGTTGAGCAGAGGTGTGTAATACCCTTATTTCACTATAACTGTCCCATGTAATAGGGGCCATGCCTACTGCCATCAACCGGGCACAAATCCGAACTCCGGGCTGTTACTGGGGCCGGGTTGTTATTGGGTTTTTCCGTGTGGAATTAAGTATCAATCAAGAATATAACTGAAAATCAAACTTATCTAAGAATATCTGCAATCAAAATTTTATTAATTCATCATACCTACCTCCCACACAGCTCACATCACTCTTCACATCACCTGCCCATATAAGGCTCCTTTCACAAAAAAACTATCGAGTACATTGACATGCGAACTTATAGAAGCATTACTAGCGTATAAAACCGTCTTAAGCCTTCGGCACACTAAACGCGGTTCGTGAGCGGGTCGCGTGTCGCCGGCGGACCCGCGTTCGCATTTTGTATGTTCTGTTCCTTTATAATTCCCTATACAAAACGCGCGGGCCCGCAGACGACCCGCACCACTATGACCCGCCTTTCGGTGTACCGAAGGCTTTATTGCGGCCTGTCTTATGTCAAGATACATCATGTAGAACATTGAATAACGTCGTATGTCTGTGGGCTGTAGAATCGCGCATAAGAAACGTTGTCTGTTACCGTTATCGTCTGTCAGTAGGTTTTATATCTGATGGACGGTGCCAGCGGTATAACGGTGCTCCATGCATACAATGCTAGGCTGAGTTGCCTAAGGGTGAGGCTGGGATTAGGTGGAGTTGCTAGCGGGGAACGAGATAAAGTAAAGTCGACGCGAAAGAGGTCTACTCATTAACAGTACGATTAAATTGTCAAGGAATATGATGCCTCGTTGGTCTAGTGGTGGCAATCGCGACTGCTGATCATGAGATCCTGGGTTCTATCCCCAGGTCGGGCAAAGTGTTATTAGGTTTTCCGCGTGAAATTTCTCGGGAGCGGCCCAGAGTTTGAATTTGTGCCCGGTTGATGGCAATAGGCTCACCCCCTTACATGGAACTTCAACATAACGCCGAAATGAGGGTGATACTATACACCTATGCCCAACCCTTCGGGGAATACAGGCGTTATGTTATGTAAAGAGACGATTCATTAACAGTACAATTAATTGTCAAGGAATATGATGAGTTTGTAGTCTAACCTTTTATTTTGTTCGAAGAAGATGATTTACAAAACTGTATGAGGTTTATATAAAACACATACAAATGGGTTTTATTATTTGTATATTATTATGAATCAGGAAACAGCTGTTGAGGTTAAGTGCTGTTAAAATATCGTCCGAAGTGTTATATTTTGATAAGACTAGCTAAAACAGCAAACAGTAGGCCGCCATCGTTCATAACACCTCCTACGCAGAGATTTGACTAGGTACTTATTATAAAGCCATATCTTTTGCTAAGTACCTACTAAAAAACTTCGTGTGAATGAACGAAACAAATAAAATATGAATACAGTCATTATTTACACTAACTGATTTCGCGAGAATCGTATGCCTAACACCAAGCCACAAAGAAAATAGTCAACTTACTTAGAAAACAGTGGTTTTCCTAGTTGAATAATGTTTTTATAACGACAAAAAAACACAATATTTTTATCTGTAAGGAAATCTCGCAAATTCTGTTTAATATGGCCACTGCTCATAGTATAACAGATTTCGCAAAAACCCAAACTATTTTTTTTGGGATGATATAAAATTTCTCCAATAGCTTTACCCCGCTTTCCATATGACCTGCCTCGTTGATCTTACTAAGAGGGCGGGCGCGAGTGCATTGCGAACTATCCTGGAATAAAGTGACAAGGATTGAACGGTCGTGGTAATAGTCCACGTGATTGCAAATATTCGTACAAACATAATTTCATCGAACATGCATAGTTATAAGTCTGTACAATGTGAACGTCATCTACTGAATTAATAAAAGGCTTCAAATAAATAGCTTCAATAAAAAATCTTGGAGTAGAAAATTTCTATTAGATCTGAGTATGGAAAAATGCTGCAGTCAATCCACTTCACGTATGCCTGATTCCTATGGCCAAAAACGAATCGTTTTGCTTACCTTTGGTAGCATTATTTATTGTCAAACTGGGTATATAAATAGACTCATAAGCTATTTTTACTTGTGATAGTTATAATAGCTACTACTTTGCTTCACTATTCGTAAAGATACAAGTCTTAATTTTAACCAATACCTAACGCTTGATATTTCATAGGAATGTGCCATTCGTTTTCTGTCTGATACCAAAAAATAAATAAATGGGTCACAGAAAAAATAAAACATAAATGAATCCGAGACCACGGGACATTTGTTATCATGTAAATATTCCATGTTCACATAAATAGCTTTGTTGAGTGAAAACTAGCTACTAAAACACACAGTTCAACGACTATGTTTATCTCAAAGATGATCTGATACTTACTTGTAAATCAGTTGAGAGTTATTCTGTTCTTTGCACGTGTTTATGAGATGTAACAAATACATTATATTTATAAACGGGAATGAACACGAATAATATTTTTTCATGACTTGTAAAGTAAATATGGAATTACACTAATGTGTATTTTCGGTATTGAGTGATGTTGTTTTAGCAAATGTTGTAACTCAATAAAGCTTTGTATAATGTATTGTTTACGTAAAATTTTATATATTAACAAGAAATAGTGTTGTAGCAATAATTCTGCTGGTCAAAACCCTATGAATGAAACTATAATATAAAGAATCGAACATGATTTTCCAAATCGTCGAATAGTTCGGATTACGAGTTGTTCACGCTCCAGATGGCTCGTTTAAAAGCCACGCTTCTAACACAATGATAGAATTGTAACAACCACCGTTTATACCTACAACTAATGGTTTAATACTTATAATGTACTTGTAACCACTTATATAACGTCCACTCTCACACGGTCACCAGCTACTACTGTTATAATATTATAATAAAGAACAATTATAACTATAACTATATTTATATAAGACAATAAACGTGTATAGCGCAGTACTTGATTTTCATAAAAAAATCATTTACATGTCAATTGAGTAAGGCTTGTTCTATAAGGTTGTGAAAAATTGTCACCTACAACAATCGCTACATTAAAGAAAGACACACTTCATAGGTTACCAATTCACCAGTCTGTTACTTTATATAACCATTAAAAAGTCGTTTTCTAAAAATACCAAACACAATTTAGCGAAGAAAATATTTGAAACAAAAATATAATCTTGAAAGAGTTAACTTAAATATTCTGAGCAATTGAAACGTATTGTATTTTTGAAATTGTATGTCGAAAAAATGATTTTTTGTAACCGCTACTCAACAAAATAGTTGTCAGTGTAAATTAATGGCACTCGTAAAGGCTGTGCATAATAGAGATCACACAGCAGCGTCGTGCGGTGCGCTAGCGCATGGGGCAAAACGTGATTAATGCATTTCTAATCGCGCATGTGCCATGTCGTTTGCCCAGTTATACAACCAAGTGTGCTTTAGTCAATAATAGTAACGTTGCCATGCAATACATACGGGAAACTTTGTGAGACTACATAAATATTTGTATGCCTTATGTTATGTTGCAAGAGCGACCAAGGTTCAATGTCATGAGTCGATATTATGTGTTAGATTTTGTAACGTTACACCTATCTGTTAGACGTGCTGTTCTATCCAAGGTCTTATTTGTCTTTTTGTTCTGTGTCTTCTAGTTCTGTTTGTTAATAAGCTACCGGCCTTTGTCTGTTTGTCTAGTCTAGTTTGCTAATTATAAGCGTGGTATACGGAATTATTTACTTCAGATAAATATGGTGACTTATCAAGATAGTAAAAACACATAATTGTCCTCTCGTATTTTATAAAGATTGGCATTAAATTCTCATTACGAAAAAAATAATCACCACATTATATCTGAATGAAACAAATCAGTATTCGTTACTTACCATCTGGCAGGTGGCCCGTAGATCGAGCATGTTTACTACGTGAATCAAACCGATTGTCTCATCCGCGTGTTTTTATTGTGTCCACAATCCCTCTGTTTACTATACTTAACATTTTAATAATACCGACCTTGTTCCCTCTTAGTTCCGTTTTCATTGTAGGTATATTTGTTAAAGGAAAATTTTGAGTCTTAAAACTATTTTCATGTTCATAATATAGTTGGTCTAGTTAAATTCGGAACGATTCTATCTCGATACGCACATTGAAAAAGATAAAAGCAAAACTTAAAACCATATCTAAATAACACATATGCAGCAATTAGTAACCATATTTACGTGACAAGTTCTAACATTTCATCTATTTCTGTTTCAGGTAAGGCAATGTCTTCTAAACGGGTGACATCTTTTTCCAGAAGAAGGTAAGTAACTCAGGCTTGGTGATCAATCAAAAGACGTCCACGATGCTCCAATCCTGAGAAAAGTCGACCAGGCTAATGTACTACATTCGGTAAAAGCTACTAACATTGTTTTATGTCAAATTTGTCCACACCTTTGTCTGAAAGCTGTTTCTTTAAGCAAATGAACCTGCCCTCTGAGCGTACGACAAACAGACACGGTCATCCACCCCGGCAGTGGTTACTTAATGTCCAAAGATTAGTCATACGGCTCAAAGCAAATATTTTGTTAGCGCTCGAGTCATGGCGCGATCGTATGATTTAGTTGAAAACCGCAAATTGTCTCACTTCAGTTAAAACCTATGTACAATTAGTCACTTACCTTACCTTATTGTTACGTCATGGATCATCTTCCCTATTGAGCCGTCAGACTTGTATGAGGCGTTTAAGAGTATGAGGTCAACAATTATGTCATCACTGAAACTTTATGTGACATCAATGCTTTAAAGGGATAACGTTTCGTAGCCTATGCCCATATTGAGAGCACCGCGTCAGTCAGGTAGAGGGAAGTGTCCCGTTAGAATATAACACACCGAATCAACTCTCAGATCTGAAATAGATTGTTTACGCCATGTCCGGGCGTTATGCCAACGGTCACCTGAAGCCGCACTATAAGGTTTTGGCACATAATTAAATTTTTATCAACCAGTCTGGCGTTTGACTCATTTCTGACTGGCATTCGGTGTGCGATTTCTGAGAAATTTATCTAATACATTGTATCTAATTAGATCCTGTTGGTGGTATTGCTCGCTTGTCACGTTTTGATGCGTCCGAGACGCTATAAAGAAATTTTGACAAATGAACCACTTATTCATCGAATGTTTTAGTCGTATTCATTTTGAATAATTAGCTGTCAACTGACGTACTGGCAAATAAGCTTCGACATCTATACCCATTGATTTATAACAATACAAAAAGTAATTTTTCAAATATCTACATATTCTTAGTGCTCATCAATATTGTGAATTACAATGAAGGTTTTACAATTTCATACATTGGATAAAGTGAACGACACGCGACAATGGTCGATTGTGATGTTATCGTGGTTTCGCTCATTACCACAGCACTATCTTCACGCGGCCGATCTCCCGCCAAGATACCGTTTGATAACAATCAATAGTTTTATTGTTCCTACACTCGTGCTTTGAATTTTCCCCTTTAACACTGACGTCATCCCATTAGTTGTAAGGAGTGTACAACAATTAACGTGGGCAAGGCCCAGCTATTGTTTATCTAAAGCTTTCAATAAATGTACTAACAACGTTAGTACAATGTGCTTTTAATTAAAATTCATTGAGATTCAATTAAAGATCTTTAATCATGAAGTATTTTCTTAGTATTTATTTTTCTTAAAAAAAAATTACAATCGCTTCCTTGCCAAATTTATTTGGCGATACACTAATATTAAAAGAAATAAACTGCTTCCATAAAATCTAGGTCGTATTAAAAATGTATGTTGGAATAAAAACAATTTAGTGGTTCTCAGTGATATCGTTATCTCGTTGATTCAAGATAACCTCTACTTTGGAAGACAGGGTTAGTATTCAATAGATCACAGACATCGGGGATGTCATCCATCTTTGTGTAACCAGTTATCAATGTTTATCCAGTATGTGTTTACATTTGCAAGCTGCCACTGATAACGGTACCTAATGATGTACGAGATTAGCGTCAATTTTAAAATATTATTAATGTGTGAACAAAATGATTATTCAGTTTCGTAGAGACGTGTGAAGTTTATTTCTGAGGTCATGATTACATCGGTTATATCAGTATGCGTTGACCGTCTCAGTTTAATATGCGAAAGGTTCTTTATATTTTACATAATTTATATTTCCGTTATTATTCCTAGCTTTGCACAGTATGTTAAAACATGTTTTGATAATTTCGTTTACCTTTTTTTGCCTTGACTGAAATATTGAACATACATGAACAAGACATGATTGATGGATTGCTTAAAGTACAAGTATTTTTATTTCGGCAATAACATATTTAAATATATTTCTTCAATACTTTGTATTTCAAACGCACCATCTGCAGAGAATAATGCCAAGAGAAACCCAATATTTTTAAGACCATTTACGTCATACCGTATTTTTGTATTCAGTTAATCTTATAACATTAATATCAGTTGAAAAAGTCCTGCCGGTAGAGTATTTTGAAATTGTGTTACGTAAAAGTTTTACAAGAAGTGTTTAGATAGTGTCGAGTGTGGCTTGTTATGAATTAAAAGTGCGCATTATGCAGTTGGCCTAGTTGGTCTAGCAGTAATGCTTGGTAACTGCCACTGTTGATGCGCTTCCGGGTCGTCCGCATCTGCTAAATACTTCAGAAAAATGCTAGTGTCATTTTTGTAATTATAGAAGTCCATAAGCCAAAGGAACAAATACCTAGTCTTGCCATAAATATTGTCACGACCAAAAAAATTTTTTTTTTTGTTGCATATAATATTTGTTACTTTTACAGTGTGTTAGTTTAATACATAAATACAAAACAATTTAAAATATAAAAAGCTTTTATTCGAAGTGGTCTCCATTGGCTGCAATACAGTCCTTTAAACGTTGAGGCCAGTTATCAATAGAAGCACGCACTCTTTCCATGGGAAAATTCTTCACTGTCAATCGTATGGATTGTTTTAGGGACTCCAAATTATCATGGCGTTTAGAGCAAGCCGTACTCTCTAAAACTGACCATAAATCATAATCCAGCGGATTAAGATCGAGACTAGACGACGGCCAGTCTTCAGCTCTGATGAAGTCTGAAACACTCCACTTCCAACCAAGACTGCGTGGACCGAGCTTTATGACCCGGCGCCGAGTCTTGTTAGAAGGACCTTACTTGGTTATTGAACATGATGTTGTTAAGGGGCTTAACTACCTTCTCAAGAATGGTATCTTGATACACTTGTGCCGATGTTTTGATACCTTTTTCACAAAAATATGGCTCAGTCACTCCTTCATAGCTAACACCCCGCCAAACCTTCACTGAAGTCGGATAATGCCCACGTTGCACTCTGTCGACTAATTGGGAAGCTTCCTTAGAGCTTTTAGCATAAATGCGGTCATTTTGTTTGTTAAAATGTTGCTCAATTGTAAAGATTTTCTCATCCGTAAACAACATTTTTCTGTGACCTCCCTTTACGTACCGCTTCAGTAGTTATTTTGATTTTACCACCCTATTCTTTTTTAAATTATCAGTTAAAAAATGACCAGTGCGTCTCTTATAGGCTGCAAGTCCTAAGTCATCTTTTAAAATACGCAACATGGTTCTGGGTGCTATCTTCATCTCCCGAGATAAAATCTTTTGCTTTCGGACATGATTTCTTCGAATTCTTTCCCTTACTGCTTTGACCACCTTTTTCGTACGAACACTACGTGGACGGCCAGATCTTTTTCTGTCACAAACAGAGGAGGTCTCATTGTACCTATTTATAGCCCGGTACACAAACATTTGATTAATACCAAGCGTATGGAGAGTTTTAAAAATTGCATTTGGTTCCATACCAACTTTGTGTAATGCAGTCACAGCGATTCGGTTCTCTTTATCACCCCACTCCATTTTAATATCGCAAAATATTCTACAATGTATTGGCGCCAAAATTAGAAAACTCAATGAACAATCGTATAAAAATGACAGATTCCAAATTCAAATGTAATATCTTTCTTATTTTTAATTGTAACAGTATTTATGACCAGATACAATATAATTTCCAAAGCAGCTATTTATCAAATCTCACAATTAGTCAAAAGACTCTCCAGGTTAATTATAATAAATCCGCCAACAGCTAAGCTTATTATAATTCACCGCAACGCAACATTGTAACACGATTGTCACGCTAAAGGTCACAATCACCGTTTCTAGAAGCAGCCGTTGTCTCTCAGCCAAGACACAACGTCAAATCAATCTTATCAATGTCTCTAAAGCGCAAACCTAAGCGGATATTATGCTGAGAAAACGGGTCTTAGGTCACCTAACAGCACGTGTCTCATTGACGTCAATCAACACACATCGCGATAGCTTTCTAACACGCCTATCCCTACTTAACGCTTTATTTATGTTTTACTTGAAAGCTACCCATATATTTATTTTAATTAACCCAACGTTATCGATCTTTAGCACGTGGTTGTTAGAGATAAATATTTGGGAGCCCATCAACATATTTATCAACTAGTAGGTAACGCTAATGTGTGCGTATCGCTATCACAATATTGAGCGCG
Source organism: Amphipyra berbera (assembly GCA_910594945.2). NCBI lineage: Eukaryota > Metazoa > Arthropoda > Insecta > Lepidoptera > Noctuidae > Amphipyra > Amphipyra berbera. The sequence goes on along the minus strand of OU343122.1, from coordinate 5,051,468 downwards.
TACCGATAACCTACATCTCGGCCACGAGTTGTTTACTCCATAGCACCTAATTGTCCAAATTCGATTACGTCAGTGGTTGCTGACTTTCTGCCCACGCCTATTGTCCGCACAAATTCATCGGATCTCGATTAAGTATGTTATTTATTGCACAACTGATCGCTTGCCCAAATAGACATTTTGCAACTTGTTTTGATACTTATCTATTGTATGTAAAAGGATGTTGACAATATTTTACTGCGCGCGCTCACCGATGTATATGTTTGTACGAGTAAGCCCTTATGGTAAAGCTGCTAACAGTTTTGTTTACTTGTATCCATGTTTCTATTGCTTGCGTAATTGACGATAACTGCCCGGTGCCCTTCTGAATTTAGTATCGTAGGCCATCGTTTATTATGTCATTTGTTGTTTGGCAACTTTTCATTAGCTGCAATAATTATTTTTGAAATCTTGCAAGACGTTATCTACACTGATAAAATATTGTCCTAAATCTTGCCAGTATGCATCACGTCGCGTTCAGCAATTATTATGCAAAGTTTACATAAGTGTAAGATAATGTTGTTGACTTCAGTCCAGATTTCAGTTGATAATGACTCACATGTTGGAGCTCGTCTGGCTAAAAATCTAGCTGTTTATGTCGCTGCCGCGTTGTGTAACACTGGTAACAGTCACAGCTTTTGATTTACGTCCTCCTGAGATAACTATGAGCTGTTGAAAATTTTGTAAACTGTCTCTCGACCCGAATTCTTCGCGAAATCGTGTATGACGCTATTTCATTTGATAAATTTATACGAAAGTAAATTCAATTATTTTTTTGTACGCCATAAAAACATCCAGCGCTGGTGGTTTATGTAAGTATTCTAAAAACCGACTGCGTAGGTCGAGTGTCATTCTTTTAAACCGGTTTCCATTTATTTTAGTATATTGGAATCAGAAACGCAGGTCTCTGTTTATAAAATTTGTCTAGCGAAATGTATCTATTCCCATTTCGCAAAATTTATGTATCAATTTTACTTAGTTCTTTGCTGTTAACATGATCGGTCGCGAATACGGATCCGATTAAACGTTCTTAACCTAGTTGAACGTAAGTTTTATTGTAAGGCTTCCACACCTTTACTCCTACATCAATTCTTGACCAATACGGAGTGTCTACACCTTTTAGTTACGAGTTCTTTGGTCCATATTGAGATCGAGGTTTTCTCTCTAATACAGGATTCTCACAATCTGTAGAGCCAAATGTTTAATAAATTGTATCAACATTCAATGCTACTGAATTTGCATTTAGTCTTGTGCCAGGCTATTATGCTATTCCATTTTCTCCTTGTGGTTCGCTATTTCAGATGATGTCACGAAATGTGATGTCATTGAACTCCCTAACGTCATCACTTGTTTTGAATTGTTGCAAATGTTAGTGACACCCATGGACGCCATATGGAATTTTAAACATCATTATCACATAATACTAACACCATATTATTATGAGTAATCACTTTAATTAGATTCGTATGTAAATTGTTTTTGTTGTACGACATTATCAAATTCAAAGCAGCTTTGCCCGAACTGTCCTTCAGATAACATTGTTATAAAAAAATGTCTATATTTTTAAACGGCGCGATATTTAATGCTCAGTCAGATCTAAGAATAAAAATAATACATTGAATTTATACCCAACAACGAATTAATATCGATTACTATAAAAAAATCGATTCACTAGTATCATAAGGAGGTCCTAAAATCTCGACCACTTCCTTCTCAACCGGTTCGATACAGTAAAATCGTACGAGTCGTAATTAAGATCACGAGTGACCTCACGGCTATTTGCGAACGTGTTCTCAATTTTGATAATACTGTAACCATTGCAATGACCACAGGAATGAATCGGAGCCTTATTCACGAAGACTATTTCGATTATCTTCCTCTTTTTTATCGAGCGTTATTTCGGCCTTGTTCTTGTGCCTTTTCTTTCATCGAAGTTCACCTTACGGTCAAAAAGTTAGCTCTAATTTTGGTTTTACTGCCGTTGCTCCAATATAATTATTGTCATTTAAAACGAACGTTGTTGTCACTCCTTGGTAATTTCCTTTTTCCTTCTTTTGGTAATTCTATGCACTTCTCACCAATTCCTAAGTCATGCAGCTACATCCATCTGCTTCGGGATCTGCCGGGACCCCGTTTCTGATAGCATTCCAATAATTTTAAATACGTATTGTAAATGTTTTTTCTAACTTATAAGCACATAAGTTAATAATAAGCCACTCATCAACATCTCAGATACCAAGATTATTGCAAAAGCTAAAGACATACAGCAGCTACGTCAGTGCCTTAAATATCGATAGCTGTAGCGGTCAACACCTTCAACACACCTTGTGCCCATGAAGAACCTACACGTCAACAGGCCATTGTTCCATAGCATTTTGTTATTTTAGACTAAATTGGGTTTAAAATATATATTGGGATTGGTTTTTAGAATAAGCCTGCCAGTCGGATCAGGCTATTGGAATTGCATCACTATGAATCACGTGACACGCGACACCGCTCCTTCGGTGATGTCATATTATGCCACTATTTTCTACATTATACACATAACGTGGAAATTTCATGTTGCGGTTAACCTTAATGTTTTTGACTAACACTGAGAGAAAAATATTATCTATTGACATGTCATCATTCTGAAAAACAGGTGAAGATTCATCTAGGTATAGAGTTAAGAGAGTCACCATGTTGTTCTATTCTGCGTGTCATTCACTTCATTGCTTATATTTGCCAATCATCTCTGTACTTTGTTGATTCAGTTCCCTCTTCAAACTTTCTTTATGCTTATCAACCAACTGCCTGCTTGTCGTCCAGTACTTCTTTCTTATCTTAAGCGCCAAATCCAATAGCAAATTTTACTGCTGAAGTTATTGCACTCAATTGCTCGCTTGGTTCATAAAACTTGCAGAAATCGACTTGCTGCGGGTGTGTCCACAGCTTGTTAATCGGTTGCAGAAGTTAACTTGCGCAGTTTAACTTTCTAGTGAATTTGGCGCTTTAGGATACATCCGTAATGGTCTTACTTTAAATATAAGCCATTCACAGCTTATCTGGTCACTGACAGCATCTTAAGATTGTTTGTAACGAACTACATAAAGATGAAGTCAGTTCAGCTGACATTTAAAGAAATACCAAGATACACATATTCGTACTTATACTTTACAATCTTCTCAGTATCGACTGGATCTTTGCCCACTTCGAAATTGAAAAGAGATACGAATGCCACAATAAATGCTCATACATATACCTATGCCGAGTCTAGTAAAAAACGTTTAGTGCAAGGAGGTCGCGGCTTACTTAGGTACGCGGATCGACCAATGCGGTTAAGCAATGATCAACTGACCTATTTGTGCCATGCCAGTTTATACTTTTTTTATAGTCATATAAAGTTTATTTATGTGTGTTACTGGTTAGATTGAATGGCTGTACCGGTATCATTTTCTTCGTTGCAGACATCACAGACTTTTTAAGCTTCAGTAAATTATTTTAGAACGGTTGTTTCTACGATTCATTTATCCCCCCCCCAACAAAAAATATTTCTCTTGACCATACATAGCTGAAATTGCGTTGCTTATCTGTCTAGCTAGGTGAAGATGAGATCTTGAATACAAAGAGAATAATACAAAGATATTCATCCAACTACCCTTATATGGCAAGCTACTTTCAGTTTGACCGTTTAGTTACTTTCTATTTATTCTAATTAAACGTCAACATATGCGTTTCTTATGACACCGCTATTAGCATTCAGTTGCCGATGTGAAGTCTGGGCCGTCACATGCGAGACGTGCATAACGCACTTAAACGATTTCATTGCGCACGCGACGCTTAAGAGATTAAGGGATAATCTCGATGTTAGCCTTGTTGACTTGAGGACGGATGTCATGTTCTACTTTTCGTGACGTGGCAATATACGCATAGGCATTACTGCCAAACTGCTGGGCACGGGCCTCTTCTTAGAATGAGAAGTGTTTAGGCCTTAGTCGATCACGCTGGCCTGCTACGAGTTGACGGCCTACACATACAAGCGAGAACTTATTCTTTTTTTTTTGAAGTTCTTTAAGTGGTGCAGGTTTCCTCATGGTACATGTTTTCTTTCACCGTTAACGCATGTGATAATCAAATTCTGATACATACATAAACTCACGCCTTTTTCCTATGGAGATAGGCAGAAACTGTAGAACGCCACATACTACAATCCTTACATACTATTTTCGCTTCATCCACATTCATACATCCTGTCATACTTGCACGCCGGTTGAGAGTAATACACACCTGTCCTTTGTGAAGAACATCACCAATAACATCGATGTATGTCCTTCTAGGGCGTTCTCTACCTGATTTCTAAGTTCATATTCCCCATATGAATTCGAAAAGTCAGCTGTGCGAGCCGGGGTCAAACTCAAACTTTCCTACATGGAAGTCAAGCGTTCAACTGCTCATGATCAATCTGCCTTTGCCATTTTTTGTTCAATATTCATTTCGTTGCACTACGTAGCTTTTTTAATGCTAACGTTTTTGGTCCTCGCTCTAAACGTACTCAGAGTGGCCAATTTTTTTCTGGTTGTAAATCTTACCCGTAACCCGGTATTGGAATTTTGCCCAATAAATGGCGACGGTGTCGTACACCCTGCGGCCTATTCAGGCATATGTGTGCGTGCGGCGGTAATGTCGTTTACATATTTTAATATTGGTTACGAAGCGGTTAGCAATTACTTTGATAAGGCTACTTATCTTGTAAAGGACAGCACGATTTCTAACTTGATCATACTTTATTCGTATATTACAGACAAGGTGACTTGTAAAAGGTTAAAATGTTTAGAAATATCCTTGCGGATTTTCGAGTTGGGTTCCGCCCCGACATTAATATGCGTCAGTTTCTATTTAAAAACTACGTTTAGTTGTTTCAACCTTTACAAATTTACCAAGGCCTAATTTTTCATTTTGAACTGGTATCTAAACTCAACAACTAACCAACGGAACTGACTAAAATATTGATAATTGAGTGCATTTGCTTTTTTTGTCTGAAATCGCGTTGTAAAGGTCTCACTACCTAGTCTTTTAGACTTGCTCATATCTATGCTAATCAGAAATCTTTGATAAATTATCACTTTGCCTATGATTCACACTGCGTCACCCAGTAGCTGATGATGAAATTATTTTATCATGTTTCTACAGAAATATATTCTTCAAACAATTTTAGGGAAGTTCTTACTGTTTTATATTTGACTTGATATCTTTACACTTGATTCAGGTTGTAAATCAAAAGTGTTGAATCACCTCTCTGAGAAGTTTCTTCTTCCGTCTTATCTTTTTTTTTTTTTCTTCACTTGGGGAAATCCTCATGGACTATCCCCCGTCCGGGGAAGACGGGGGGGTGTGCCAGACTCTTACTGGCTAAAACCACCACGGTGTCCCTCCTTCTGACCTAAGGCCGGGGTCACGGGATTCGCTATTGCATGCACCGCGACCCCGGCAGGTCTCGGTCCACCAGCTTCTTCTGGTGGACCTCTCCTGTGGTGGGGCAGTTGCTCCCCTGCCCCACATCCTTCCGAGAGGCGCGCGCAGGACACGACGCGCCATCCTCCCTGGGCCCGTTACTGGTCGGGCGACGGGTTCCCCAACCCGCCGCCCGCAGGCCACTCACTAGGGTGGCCGGAGATCGTCACGCGCCCTCCGGCGCCCGGTGCGTCTAGCGCGAGAAGGGAGAGAAGAAGCGGCCTCCCTCTCCCTCTCCGCTACCTCCTTGGTCGCCATCACCTCCTCGCAAAAAGAGGCGATGGCTTCCCACGCAGTCTTGCCCCCGACCATGGACAGAACCACGGCCGGAAGCGAGAGGTCACCGCCGATCGCCGCGACTAGTTCGCGGCACTGCGACCCCCATGCTGGACACGCCTGCAAAGTGTGCAGCGCCGTGTCCTCGGGGCAGTTCCCGGCCTATACGTCACAGGTACTTCCCGAAACAGCCGTGTCCCGAGAGTACCTGCGTCAGCCGGAAGCTGAGGGCGCCGTGACGCCTCTCCAGCCACTCCTCCATCACGGGTCTTACCACCGCTATCGCGGCGTGCCCCTCTTCCGTCTTATCTAAATTAACCTGAGTTATGTTGAGCAAAGTTGATTCTATGTGAATCAATATTATAATCTTGATAGGGCTGTCTTGTTTCATTTATTAGTATTGAACAATGTTCTTGGTCAAATCGCATAAATGGGTTGAATTTTATTGCGCTTTTGACTTTTTCCGCCTCCCCGTCTGATCAGTTTGAAGATTAACGTGCGTCTACACTGTACTTAATTAATAAGGGTGATCACACCATGCATTCATATTATAAAATATTAATAAAGATTTCTATTAAATATCTCATTATCAAACGAAAATGATGTAGAAGTTTTTCAAGAAATCAATTTGCTGCTATGACCGAACAGCCGCGACCGAGGACTATTTGTATGTACACACATATATTTATCAATTGAATTAATTGAGTAATTTGGTATGAAAGGCCATTATTAATAAATATTTCTTTCACGGTCAGTACATTTGTAAACGTTGCGACGGACGTTTCTTCATTAATTACTTTCGAAATGTCGCCAATGTTAACGAATTTTCGCGTCAAGATTTTTTTGATATGAAACATTCCATTTCTGAATGCCCTTGTTGTATTATTATTTTTGCCATACGGGTTCAAAGCTCTCATAATATTCCTTCGTTAGTTAATTTTGCAAAAAAAACTGATGACAGCCATTATTTGGCATGGAAGTGATTAGTTTGTTTATTAAAGGTTTCGATAACATTGTCCGACTATACCATCTGTAACTTTTTGGATAATACCTACCACTCAATAAAATAATAATTAATTTTAACAGTTGTTTTTATAATTTTTCGCTCATCGCTGTTCAAGGCGAACTTTTTTTTTTTTTAAAACGTTGCCCCACACTAGGATTTCTCCTGTATCGTGGGTGCGTTTACAGACACAAATCTTCACACGCACAAACATCCATTCAAAACAACACTTTATCCATACAACACTTTATTCAAAACATTTATCATTGTTAATAATGTATTAATAATTTTACAATTCATTAATGTCAAATATCTGACTTGCTAATCTAATGACAACGCTACTGAAAAATGCTAACATTGATCATCATAAAATTGCGTTTTATGCTCTGTCGCATTACGTCACCCGCTTCAACTCACACAAGAGTTTTTATATCCACGCCATGGTCGGTAATCCGTCTCTGTCCCGCTCCTCATTTAAGTATATGTATCTATCTCGCTCTTGTGCTGGCGGCGACAAGCAGTCTGGGTCTTTCTGGCGGACACTGCGTAGCAAACAAAACCCTAGGTCATGGGCACTGGACACATTTTCGTACAATGCCTCATCTGAATAAGTTTTCATATAGTACTCCCTCGCGATTGTATCCACCTTGTTTGGATTGTTTAGCCTTCAGGTGGAATACTAAGTTGGGACTTATTTGCTTGTCTTCTTCTAGTTAATATTAAAGTTTTATTCAGTATTTCCGACCTAATCTACTTGTATTGTTCTCTGGAGCATGTTTTAACTTTACATGAAGATTAAGCTCTTCAATCTTCGAGAAAGTCCATTTTCGGCAACAAAATTTGTGCCAACCTTTCGTGTTTACGTGATTATTTTATTTAACACGTAAAACCAATTTAAGGTGAAATTTAATTTTTTCGCCCGCCTCACCGTTCCGCTCGCTGCATAAATAAATTCAAGGTCAGGGATACCAGAGGTACTTTACAGAAAAACAAGGGCAACGAGAAAACGTCCCTTACTCATTATTAATAATACAGAAATCTGATAGGGCGAAATCTTGACAGGCGTGCATGCCAACTAATACATTAGCATCTCATTGGAGATAGCATCGTGCCAAAACACGGAGCTGAGTGACGGGCAAACGGGACTGCTCATGATTTCATGGCTACAGATGACAAATTGAAGATATTATTATGTCTGTCTCTATTCAACATGTTATCAACCAGAACAGCAAAAACTTTATGAAAATAATTATGATCAGAATGATTTATAAGTCTTGTCACCTAATCCATCAAAGACCAGTTGCAGATCTTGTTTCTTTTAATTAGTTTGTGATCACGTTATCGCATGGAGTTATATAATCGGCTCAGTATGCAAATAAATTCGCTCGCCTAGTCGTTAATAGGAAAATATCAGTCTCCTAGTCGATCAATCACTTCGGCTAATTTCAACAGTGAAATGTTCTAAATCGAAACAGCGTCTGACGCGTTACGCAAAAAAAAATTGTAGGTAATAATAGTATCTTTTCAAAAACTAAAGATTTTTCTAGATAACGCGCGTTGCCTGTACCTGAAACTGTTTTGGCGTGCGTTTTTTACGAGAGCTGGTGGGTATAGTTTTTATAAAATTAACTGTACTTTCGCAGATTGCCATAACATTTTTTTTCTGTTCTCATTTCGTTTTTACCTTTATCTCGCTCGTATAGCGGTCATTATGAGATGAACAGTAAAACCATTTTAAGTCTTAATTCAGAAGAGACGGCTGTCTCAAAGAATATAGTTAGCTCCCAACCACTTTTATAGACTTCGCAAGAGATACAATAAATTAACAGTTTGGGGAAACTATCAAAATCCCTCTATGTGTAGCGTAATATTATTTTTAGTGTCCGCAACCACCGCGTTGATTTCCGACAGCACTGCACCGACATTGCGGTGGTCTTTATAGTTTGTTGTACTACAGTTTTTTTATGGATTCCCTTAAATAACGACTGACTCACACAGGTTGTTTTATGGTCGTCCATTTTTATGACTGTTTTATTAGTATCGATGTCTATTGCTATGATTGATATGCTTCCATCGTATGGCGCTTCTTTAACGATATATTTATTGTTCCTCATGCAATATTTATTTGAAATTGATCGCGTTGTTCTTAAGTTTTCGGTTTCATTCATGCTCCATCGACGTCATTTTTCCCGTCATCTATCACATCAGTGGCCAGTTCTTCCAGACACGTGGCATCAGCCCATTCCCGGAATGAGCACGAGCGTCAATGATTACCGTGTTGATCGACGGATGTCTTCCTGCCAGTTACTTCGTTAACATAATTATCACAGTAATATCAACCTTAATGCCTCTCAATAAGTCTCATTTGATCGTGTTGATCAACAATGTAGCGGCACTTTTCACGGCTACGATCTATTTGGCCTCTACGGGTTTAGGTATCGCCGAAGAGCCAAAACCGATCATCGACTTCTAAGAGTCCTATTTATAGCAAAATGTTACGCTGAAAAACGGTTCACTTGTGTTTTCCAAAATGTTGTTTACTATTTGCACTTTGGAACTTGGCCTGTCAGCCATCGTGGCATTAACTAAAATCTTGATGAAGTCATCACTTGTTGAGAAGTGCTCCTTTATATGCGGTATTCTATTTTTGACAGCTGTTTTAAGTGTTAATGCGGCTATAATAATTCTCGAATTCTTCAGTATTGGCTTAAATAGTTTAATTTATCATCGATTCATCCCTCTAAATTGATTAGAATAGAGATGATGCGAGATGGGTTACGTGGTTACCAAGCCAGGCTCGCTTGTTATTCTCAACTTTTGTTTTGTTTACCAAAGTACCTACCTGTGTTAATAAAATTATGAATATTACTAACGCTACACACAAACTACCATTGCTAAGAGTCGAAAACTTTCGATTTATGTCGAGGTCTTAATAGTTAGACCAAGTACCTATTTAATATACATAACTTAGATTGAATACAACTGTATAAATAGTGTAACATGTTATTATATACATAGCGGTATGTATAAGTTATTTAAATGCAAACGAAGCATTGTAGGCACCATCTGTCGAGCACGAACAAAAAGCAATTCATCTCACATTAAAATTACCAAGTGCCCGCAAAAAATAATGACATCACTCTTTATTTTGCCTCAAGTGTACCGCGTTTGAAAGCGGTCAACAAGTATTGCGAGTACTTAGCAACAAATATACGTATTTATCGATAAATCTAAGATTACAGTTAACCTTACAATTGTTCTGACCCAAAAATCTTAATGAAAGCTCTAGCAAATAGCAGTAGGCGTCGATTTGATTGCAAACGAGCGATATCAATCAAGTTGTACAACGGAAATTGATGTCACAGAACAGCTATTTTGTTGGCAGTATCAATTTTCGTTAATGTTTCAGACAATGGGCTATTTATGCTCCTATTATTATACAAAACGATCAGACAAATCGGTGGAATGTGAAATACGGGTACTATTAACAAATTTTGTCTCAGGTCACGTTTTTACGCGAACGTTGACGAGGCATTCTAGAGGACAAGTAATGCACGTAATTCATTTAATCAGTACGCGGAATCAGAAACCAAGCGGAGTTATAATCATAACGCAATTTTCTAATAATTTTAAATCTGCACAGTCACTAAACTCAAGAAACTTCAGATCAATGTTTGGTACAACACGCCTGGGAGCTTTCCATTACTAGTCTTGATTTGCATTGGTTTGAGAATAGAGTGCGACGCAATAGACCGATTTTGTACGAAGTAAACACCGAGTAGGTCGAAGCATTTCATCGTTCACGCATTCACCAACACGCGCAATTTCATCCTGTTAGTTTTTTTGCCCAATTTTTTCGTCCGCCTCTCGCACAACAGTGGAACGAAACAGAATAAACAGGTCTGTTTTTGTGCAAGACTTTTCATGGTGAAGATTCGGCTTTAAGTCCACGTCACGGTATGATGGAAGCGTTTTAAATTACGGCCTACAGGCTTGTTTTTTATACACGAGTTTACTGACTTCTTGTATCTACGTTGTAGAAATAAAGAGTGAAATAAATTAAGGCATTATGCGTGGGTTTTAAGAATTGGAGTAATTATTATATTTACTCCCACTCATCTTTTAATTTGCATTTCAATAGCCTTTTGTTAATACACTTGTTTTCTATCGTCCGAAGAGCTTTTGTCTCTAAAACCCAAATTAAAGTTTTCAATAGTTATTTAAACTCTTTTAACAACATTATCAGCAAACTTTAGCGACGATCGTATAACAAAGTTCCTTTCAACATTCGTGCATTGTCTTGTTTATTGTTTCGATTACATTGTCTCTAAATTTAAACTTGAAATTCTAATTTATGCTAACTACGTCTGTTTCCGTCACGCTTATATTTAGTAGCACTTCCTCACTGTTTAACTACTTTTTTTAATTCACGGAATAAGTGTGCACCGTGCTCATTACCCTTAATTTGCATATAGAGTGGGGCTTCATGTTAAAAGCCACCCTCAACTGACCCTCGGGTATAATAGGAACTCTCAACATCCAACTTTTTACCCTTTGCACTATTAATTAGATTTAGCAAACTTTTCTTGCTGGCTAGACTTTACGTAATAATGATTGTCATGCATGCATGTGCAGCATGTTTTGTTTGTGAATGTAAAGGGCTGTCCTGCAATTAATTTTAGATGTCTAGAAAAACCAATCCGTTTTGTTACATATGAATGAGAGATGACTGCGTAATTTGTATGCAAAGGCAACCCCGACAAGAATGTGCTTGTTTTAATCAGCGAATATATTGTTTGTGTTTGTTAAAACATAATTTATCGAAGTCGACGACCCTGAGCATATGATGTAACTTTAAATGAGAATAATATATGTTTTTAACTATACTTTAAATATGTTTAACACTTCCTTGGAATATGTGCCAAATATATCGTGTGACATCATAGTTATTTATTTATTCAACTATTTAATCTGCTGCTCATGGACCTATCAATGGATCATTTAACACAGTGCGTATAAATTTGATCGCGATAAAATCAATGAACCGGTGAATTGTTGCGTGTAATCCGACGCCCGTGGCATTGAACTTCACAGTCCTTGTTTGAATAAGAACAATGCTATTCTAATACGTATTGACTATTGACACAATATTTTTAATATTCGCAACAGTTACTGATAAACCATCTCCTTTCACCGGTGTAGTGCTCGGCATAACAACAATAGCCAGCCGCTTCTAACTTCGGCGATGATGTCAGCTTTCCTTTAATGACCGCCCGAATCGCCTGCAGCATTTCACGAGCGTAAACAACTCGGATTTTTTCTCTCTTTTACTCAAATTCATACCGATGATTTACCTGTACCATCAAACTTCGAAGTAAATAACGAGCTTGTATAAGAATAATTGGCCTCGTTTAATGTTTCCTATTCTACATTGTGTTGTTTTACAGCCGATATAATTCCATGCTAACTAGTAAGTGTTTACATATTCAAATAACTTTACGTATATCGTGTAACAGAACCGGTTGTTTAGCAATTCGGCACGCATGCGCGTTTGTTCCCAAAACCAAGCCCGAGTGGCCCTTGAGATCCTCGAAACCAATTATTAACATAATGCCCCGCCACAAGCATTATTTGAGAACAGAATCCATCAAGAAACTGATTGAAATTACTCAAAACTTTAGGCCTCGTGTTCTCTGCTTAAAAGATTATTTTACTCGAGAGTTTCGACAAAGCCTAAATTATTATGGTACACGCTCGGACGCGGCTGAACTCCGGTCAGATGTTTATCGCACACTGAAACATCGTATGCTGGATTATGTATACATATTTTTAGTTCTTCACGCATTGAATTAAATATGTGAAAGCACTAGCGTGAAATAACTACGAGGTTATTCAAGGTTGCAAGTTTTAGAAACGCACCAGGAAGCACTGGTGCCAGATCGTGCAGGAAACACGTGGTCATCGGTTTCTCCAATCGTCAGTCGGCCATAATTTTGTTTTATTACTTCCCACCATGGTTTTCATTCGTATGCGATTTCTATCGTATATCCTTAATAACAATGTTATACGCCTCTGAAATGAATAGTTGCAATCGATAAATAACTGTCAGAGAACAAAATGGTAGAAATCCTAAGCATAACGTCGATATTAGTACTTCCTGTCTATTATTATCTAAATTAGATTTCTGTACGTAAACTTTTAAGTCATATCCACATAATGTCACTTCTGAAAATTCAAATGCCAGTGTCCAAAGCCAAATTACCTTCAATCTGTTCTTAAACATGTAATAGGGAGAAAAGTGCTTTGAAATGACCCTGCTGCGCTCGGTTAGGCAAGGATAAATTAAATGAACTTTTTGTGTCTGGCACTCGAAGTGAATACTTTATTTATTTTTCGGGTATTGTTCATGTAATATTTTACGCTAATTACTTACTGTTATAGTAAGATGTCTGACTGAATTGTAGCTCAAGTTTTTATGCGCACACCAAACTTCATTAGGTGATATTTACAAGTAATCGTCATTGTAGAGTACGTCCCTACAAATATCGTACATTTTGCAAACTGTCAATGTTAAAACATAAATATCATTGGTATTCGACTGAGTCGCGAAGAAGGCTGCAAATTACACCGCATTTGATTATAAAAACTGTTTTCAATTGAATAGTAATTACAGTTTGAGCATGAAACGTTTACAACTCACAAATTGCCGGTTGTTGTTGAGAAGCGCGCTTTGCGGCGTGATGTGCCCCTCACGATGGTACCTTTAGACACGTTAATTTGTATAATCACTTGATGTAGAATGTTAAACTTTGTAACTCGCCTCCAAATAGCCGTACTTGATCCTAATTCCCACCTCACAACTCGCTTAAATGTACTGTAACCCCGTATTTTGATCCAGAAAGTTCGATATACTTTCGATTTAAAGGTTTAAAGCATAATGGTAACAATAAAAAGTCGAGCAAACGACATTGATTTCTCAAATGAAAGTTGTTGTGCGCCACAGACAACGTTATAGTTAATTAAATTCATAGTTCTTAAACCTCTGATAAAAGAGCGAAGGTCACGGATTCAATTTTTGAGAATGAGTTGCAGATTCTGTTTTAAATTGCTTCAAGTGTAGTTGGTGATTGATTTGCACCATTCCTTCTGACTGGTTAGACTTCTGAATGCAACGTGATGATAAAATTAAAATAGTTCCATCCCGAATGAAAGGATTATTACTTGCAGTTAGCATTCAGATGAATGATTATTTTTATTCATATGTTAACCCTGTCCACGCATGAAATGTTTGTCCAAGGCGCTTCTTGGAAATTGTAATGGCTTCCGTCTGTATTTGGCAAACAGACTTGTGTCAAAATTGTCACTGTTGGTTATGATTACAACTAATGGTGCTATCATCGAATCAAGTGGTGGTATAAGTTTGTTATCGTTACCTATAACTTTGTTGCTTCAGTCAAGTTATAAGTTACAAAAAGGTCTAAAAAGTGTTATCAAAAACGATTTGATAGCGTTGGCAATTTTCGTACATAAATTTTAAACTTGGATCCCGCAAAAAGCAACATTATCTGTAAATTTTAATAATTAGTCTCTGCGTAAAATGAATTCTAATTTAGTCTTCAAAGATTAGAAGAAAAAATTTCCCAACGGAAATGACCAGTATTTCATTTGAAATTTTACTTTGTGCGTAAGAGCAGTTTTATTCTTTTGTCGTCTCGTGGCTACAGAAAATTCGTCATTTTGCATTACTGAAATAGTCCGTAAGTTCTGCAACATTGTTGACAAGACTTTGTAAGTGCTTTATGGCCTCTTCCTTATAGCAATAACTTCGAGTTGTCCTCTTTGTACCTTTTGAGGATGGATCCTTACTATGACGATGTGTGAATTCGTTAACTTACAAGCAATATACATTGACGACCTTACAAAGTTACTTTCGTCAAAACTATTATTTCAACTAATGCTCATACACATTATCAGCTTTTAATGTTCTTATTTGTTTGGCAACAAATGCATTCGAATTGTAACTGTTACTATATATTGCATAAGACCATCATTTATTGTATGTAAATTGTTATAGTCACAGCAATATCTGTATTAATTATGTTTTCTCTGTATCGTTTATACAATGTTAATTTTTTGTTGCAGGTATTATTTAATGTTTAATTACTGCCGCTTTCTGGTTTGCTGTCGTGAAGGTAACCCACTATATTTTTATATCATTAGACGCAGCAATCAGACCCAGTTATATTGACCGACATGCTCATAATATTACAACAAACCAGTTTATAATAAATATATTGAGCTTTAATGCTCAATTTATTAAATGCTATATTGCCAACATTATAATTATTTATTGTTACACGACAACTGAAGATAGCTTCGCAGAATATCGTCCGATTTAAAAGATCGAGGTTTATTAGTTAGTAGTGGTCTCGTTTATTTTAATTGCAGCTTCCTCTAGCCTTAGGTTTAAAGTTACGGTCGTTATAGACGGTGACATACATTCTTCACGCTGTTGTATTCTTAGAAGCACACATATTTATCTTTTTATTCACGTGTTAATAACCTGTTCGGGACATACACGGAATAATTTTAGCGACGAAAATGATTTTCATTTTGCGCGTCGAGCGTAGATCAAAGCGGTCTGTATGAGGCTGGTTTTCAAAGTGACGCTTATACTAATTGCTCAGATTACAGAGGTCGCTTTTGTCGTGCGACTGTCGCACGGTTGTTGCGCGACGTCGACCGTGACAGATACGCGATGCGGACAAGTTTGCGGGAACTCTCATATCATTTGTGTATTTTGAGTTAATGCTTAAATTTGGAAGACTTAAGCCAACGTTATTTGTGGTGTAACTTACAATGTATGTATTTAACCAAAATAATAGCTATCAACTGTGAAATAGGTGTCTCGATACGAGCCTTCTGTTGGCATCAATCATTGAGTAAAAATTGTGCAAGTCACCATCACTGTGCAGCTTTGGCCTCAATATCGTGCAAAGTGCAATGTGTAATCGGTACTAAGAGATAATATCGCTCCCGGGTTATCCCCACAATTAACGCAGTTCTAATACTTGCCAAAAGTGATGTCATCAGAAAACGGAGAGGCGTTTAATTGTAGAGGGAATTTTCCCTTTGGCACTTTTAAAATTAGAGCATATTATTCTTTCATTCTGAGAAAAATAACTAGATGCATCGGCTACATTAGTCTATGATGGGGGGGCCAAAGTTAGTTATTTTCTCGAAATAGCAGAGCAACTGTTGCGAATTGTAACTAATGACTGCAATGTCTCGGGGCGATTGCAAGAGTGCAACTGTATGATAAATTGTTAACCAACCTGATCGTTTATTCTTGACGTGCAGGTATATCATTCCCTAAGCAAATGGCAAGCTAAAATTTAACCAAGTGTATGTTATTATTTTGTTGATGTATTCTCGGAAATCTTTCATTTGCGTTGTGAAATCTGGAGCTGCATTTAGCGGGTTTTTTGATGAATCAATTTCTCGCTTTCCGTGCGTAATTAAGCTCTCCAAGGTCGAGCGTAGTTGATTTTTAAACGGTCATCTAAACTATTTTTATGTGAAGAATTTCGTGGTATTAATATTAAACATAACTGTACTAGGAATGCCGTCGCGGCGCATTGTTTTAATTGTAGTCGGAACATAAACATGGCGTGAGAAATTCGCCCACTGCCCATAGACAGGTTCTCACGGGCATTCCCTGTGCTACACGCGAACCGTAGTACTTTTGACTCGCCCAACCCTGTAACAATTTGGTTTAACTTAAGATTTAGTCGGATAAGCATGAACTTTTATAACGAAAAATTATGCTGTCTTTCAAGTCCACTTTTTACAACGTGTGAAAAATTAGAACGTTTCGTAGGTAATACGACGTAAAGTACCAAATCCACTAGAAATTTTACTGCGCAAAAGCGAGCACTTGCATACAATAACTTGCACGGTAAAACTTCCTAGTGAATTTGGTGCTTGAGATTTAAAACACGAGAGGAATGTGGGTAGATGCATTTTGGTACGCATTAACGGTAGGTGGTAAAAGTACGTATAGTTTCAATAAAACAAGTTTTAGTCACTTCAATTAGTTAACGGAGTATTACACTGGAATTTTACCTATGTACATTCACACGTGACTCAAAATGTTACGTGTATATTTTAACCCTTACATTACCTTTTTTCAATATCAGCTCTGTTTAAGTTTTCCTCGTATTTGCGGTCATTATTAATTTTGATTCGTCATTGTAATGATATATTATCCTTGTTTACTATTGTTTCTCAGAATGCTTCGTAAACATAAGGCCTCGCGTGAGGTTTTGCTAACCTTTTCTTAAATGGTTTAATAGTTAAATTATAACTAATAACCCTGATTTCCATACTGGCCCTCTGGCTAAGATTCGTATGTCTCCACTAGACTCGATAGATGTTGGATAAAGTGAAATCGGTTACCAAAGTCTCATGCTCCAGGTTATCTTAATTTACATTTAGAGAACCTTAGATTAATTGCTACATGATTGTGTACGTTAACGAAATGTAATTTCAAACTGTGTGTGGCCAAGTTGGGTCGTCAGATTAATGCAAGAGTTATTTCAAAATTATCAATTGCAACCGATTGATAAAATTTATATTATTATGGTCTCATCCTAGTAGTACTATCATCTTGTTTACTTTCCATTGACATGATATAGGACTACATAATCGAATACCAGTAATTAACGATAACAACCGATAAATGGAGATCGATAAAAAAACGACAACAGACTCTATACCGATTCTCAGTAAGATATAAAATAATCATCCATCGACAAATCGTTTCCCCCGCTACCGCGATTTTTAATCAATTCACGCTGAATTATGCAATACCTACATAGTTTACGTTTATTGTATCGTAATCGGACACCCAACGACGCGATGTCGGCTGATAAGGTGTCAAACGGTGTATTGCATTCTTTCCCATCGTACACCTCAGCACATAGCAGTCTCAAGTCACCGGCAATATCACGTGACCAACCACGGATATAGAGACGTAATTAAAATCTAAAATCGTAGCAATGTTGATTAACAACCGTTTGTTTGTTACGGCAAAATTGAAAACTATTAGCGGGAATAGGGAAATGCAACGGCCTGGCCATGTGCACTAACACGGTCTTGTATTTTCAAGAATCACTGATTTAACGTAATGTTTGGTGACAAGTATTCGTTCTCAATGTATTTTAACATAGAAATACAAAATTCTATTCATTTCTGTATTATTCACACGTTTAAAAAATATCAAAGACAGACGTATGAATTAATGAAAACATAAAAACTTGAAGATGATAAATTCTTTCAGACAAATTGATAATTTACTTATTGCTTTATACTTGCGTAAGTGCGTAAAAAAACCAATTCTATTGCTTTTGTAAATTTTTCATGTTGCAAAACTTTAATAGATTCAAAATACACTTGCCCACATGTTACTAAACCAAGATCCTGTTCAGGTTTTTATATTCTGAGATATATTTCAATTAAAATATTCGGAATATTTTTTCATGCTAGTTCTTTTTGCAGTCTAGTAGGCACTTGCCAAGACTTTGATCTGGAAGTTTCTTTTCAACCTATCATACAGCCACACAGACGCTTGCATCATTGAAGCTTTCACTTAACTGATTTGGCAAATGTTTCCCGAAACAGCCCACATTTATACGAAAACGGTGTATACAGTGCGTTGTCGACCTATAAAAGGGCTTAGCCTTTACAAATTACGTATGAAACTACTTGTAGTAATATTGTCAAGTCACCATTTGGCACGAGACGGGTGTGCCGCAATTGCGAACACGCTCGCCAGTTCGTAATGAGAATAATGATGGAAGCTTGCGCCATAGATCAGTTTGTGCGCGTGCGCGGCTTGCCGATAGCGGGAAATCGCTAATACTTGCGTAAATACGGTAGCCGCTGCTGGGCTTTAGATTAGATTTAGCTGATCAAAACTGTTCTCAAATGAATTTGTTCTTGTTCGTCATTTAGTGTTTTGCCCACCTGATCACGATAACGATGTCAATTTTCTTGCTCTTACTCAAATACTGTTGGAATAAGGAAATGAAGCCAATCTTCTAAACGAGTTGCAGATAAAATGCCCGAGTAACGTTTATAGAGGCAACGATTTCATAGAAATGACAAGTGGGTCATATTGCATCAATAGAACGATGCACGCGAACGTTAAAGACACCATAGCGCTGATTGCGAATGCAACTTTGTAATTTTCTCGTGTCACGAACAACTACAACGTATGCATTTACAGGCGAAACACTTCACGGGAACCACTGTTTTATTTGCAACCAGACTCATTATCTATACAAAGTACTTGCGCGAAAATCGTGTCATTGATATTACAATCGAAACTAGTATCGATTTCCCTAACCGCAAAATTTACATTTATTCATCTTTTAAAGCAATATTGACTGTTATTAATAAACAAATTTATTCTTTCATAATCATGAGGAAGGATGGAATGATTAACGTGATTAACACTTCATCGGGTTGTCTTACATATTTCCCATTGCGTATCGCAGCGGGGCCTACTCTATAATTTACGCACCAAAGAATAATTAGGTAGTCAACTTACAACGAGTATTTACGATTGTTTAACTGGCCGTACGTTTATCTACGATTCTGTTGCCAAGACCTGTCTGACTCGATTGATTAAATAATAATAGAACTGTCGTTATGATCTATAGAAGATAATTCTTATCAATGTGTAAAATTTATTAGTTGAGATTATCATTGATGATTTTCGATATTGCTAGATTAACTATCTTAATGGGTGTTGTTTATAATCTTGATATCAAGTTAACTCTAATGCTAGCTGCCAGTGTATTTTCTGTAAAACCAATCTAGGTTAGGTTAATTAACGTTATATATTATTTTTTAACTTGGTTTGATTTTGCTCCCTCTTTTTTTTCTACTCGGTCTCGTGCTAAAATGGGCCAGTCCTTTCCATAGGAGGTAAGCTCGTTCCTGAATCCTTTCTTAGGTCTTCGGTAGTGCCACTTTGCATTAATACTTTGGTGGTTCATTTGGCTATTTTTTGTGTCCTGCCTAGTCCTATTAAAGATTTGCAGCTTTTTAGAGTAACGTCATTGATCAGAAAACCTTGGTCAGAAATTAATTTTGAGCACCATATGTGAGCATGTGTAGAATGCACACACATGACTAGAACACATTGGGATTTTGAAGGTCTGCTTTGCATAGGTCTTTTATCTATCAAATCATATTTATCAATCAAAAAAATCTATCTTCCAAGCACTCTTATTGAGTCCTGTATATTTTCGTATATGACCTAGATCGGTTTTAATTATCATGAGTTTCGTTTATCCGAAACCTGGTCAAGAAATCTTCAAGCATCGTAAACCCAAAGTACTTCAAATAGTATAACTAACATGGCAGGCATTCTGTTCACATCTTAAACTCTTGTGCTTCACGGTTAAGAACAAGCCAGCAACTCTCGCACCGTAGATGTTCTTTAAGACATCAGAAAAATTGACCAAGAGCTTAGGCAACAGTTTTCACAATATGCAGTAGTTCGCCAATCCGTAACCAAACGCAGTGATAATAATCTATTTGGACTGTTATGACGAATTAATATGGAAAACCAGAATAGTCCCAATTCCGCTTCGATTACGATTTTTTATTGTCTTTGTGCCAAAGCGATACTTGCAGTCTACTGAAAATTAAGCCTTAATCTATTAGACTGTTATTGGCTTTTCAACTCTGCAACTAATTACTATTACTAATTTAATAGTAGGATTCCATGATACATCTCTCTGAAACTGATTCTCGGAAATCAATCAGCGCTACGCCGGGAAGTCGGGAATTATTTTCTTAGAAGCAGACTTGTTGTTGTCCCTCACGTTCGACAAAAAGATCATCGAGAGATGCGATGACACTCGCTTCTTACTATATGAAGCATAATTTATTTTAAGGATCGAGGAAAATATTAACACTTCTTCTGAAAGATCATACGCAGCAAAAAACGACTAATAAATACCTCAGCCGTAGACGTTAAGCGAAGCTTCTAGCCAGAGATAGTCATATTCGGGTCGATGTACTCGAGAAATTCGATATGTCGTCGATGTTCGCGCAGCTCATGGAGCGTTGCGGTGAGCGGGTCACATAAAACCGGGAGTTCATTAGACGAATTCTGGGCAGCACTTGTAGCGATGGCAAAAACTATTTTACGTCATTTCGCCACGACTCTTGATGGACGGTGGGAGAGTTGTTTTTTTTATGTCCTCTTGTCAGATCATTCTATTCGCCGGTCCGTCACGCGGACGTTGACCGTGGTTCTACTATTTAGGGTGTTCAGTTACTATAACAATTTTGTAAGATTTCTCGACATTCGGGTCACTACTATTGAAATAATTTGATGTTTTAGTCTTATATATTTTTATCAGAAATAGCCCCTAACATGAGGCGTGTAAATTGGGGCGTGGCCTAACTGTTTACTGTATTGTAGTTAGTCTAAGTATTCACTAAACATGTTTTATTAGATTTTTGTCGCAGCAGACCCGGCTTCTGTCGAGGATTTGCTACATAACTTCATGAAGCATATTAATCCGTGACATTTATTGTCATTTAATTATTGAATCAGTTAAAGGACGTGTCAAGTCGCAAATTAATGTTGATAGTTTAATATTCACAACATCAGACAAATAATCTGACAGCACGGCTGCTATTATTGTGAAGTTTGCAAAAACTTTTAGCGAACTAATCCTGTTCGTGCCAAAAAGTTTTGAAGTTCTTTGCGATCCATCATTAAACTTGTTATCACTTATCTATGGAAAGCAATTTTCCTTTTTGACGTCGTACTAATGCGGCAGTTCTATAAAATTTAATATAAAATGTTCACCTTTGAAATACCACTGAGATATTTCAAGAGAGTCAAGAATATTCTCCGAGATATAACTAGTTGTATTTTGGCACTTTGGATGAAAGTATGGCACTTCCTTTTTGCAGTGTTATGGGTGTCACACCTTCAGTATGTAAATCAAGGTGTGCAGGCTGTGCGTGAGTTGTATATAGTGAGTATAGATAGCGTGGTGAACGGATATCGTGCGGGCTGTGAGCACGCGGCGCGAGCGCGCCCAGTCAGAGTGCCGCCGCGCCGCCAGACGCACGCGCGACTTGCACGTGCTAACCACGACTTTTGTACGAACAGCTCATCACAGAACTTTGCGTCTAAATAAAATTTGTTTCACAAACAAACAATCAAATGATGTCAGTTTGCATGTACCTCGTTTGTCCCTGGTTCTTTCTCGTGATCTACTTGGCTTTCCTTATGCTGGACGTGTGAGACTGGCTTCGAGTCTCCGTCCTAGTGTCTGTGGACGTTTGAGAGCGCAGACGCGGCGTCGCGATCGATAAGTGTCGGTAGCGCCACCGGTCGGTGTCAGCCGTGCGCCGCGCGGGCTAACACGCGGGTGGTTTTGGCGCGCTCCGGCGACGGTGCGAGCGGTGCCGCGTGCCGGGAGCGCCGGTGGTGTTATGCGGGGCGGGTGCGGCCGCTGCCGGGCCCACTGCTGAGCCAGCTGACCGGCCGTCACGATCGCTCCGCACGCGTCGGGCACGCGGCCGCGCGGCGCGCCCGCCATGAGCGCGGCCACGCCGGAGGTGCGCGGCCCGCCGGCCGACGCTGCCTCGCCGCATGTCGCACTGCCCAGGATCAAGCCGGACCTCGGCCTCAATGATGCGACCCTATTCGCAGTCTACTGCTTCATCAAAAACTTTATTGGGTGAGTCGTATGCGAAAGGAAATTCGTCCTGTTAGCTGCGTCGATCCGCTTTGTCTCTGGATTCTTATGTAACAAATAATAAGGATGGTTGTAAAAGGTTTTATATTGATAGTATTTGATATCGATAGAATTGGTTATTAATTTGCCACGTATAGTTTTCGCAACATTATCACTGAAGCAACTATATGTCAGAAATCGCGAATCGGTGCATTTAAAATGTATAATTATATTATGCTTAACGTTTCCATCTTTACATTCTAATATCCAAAGACCTTAGGCTACCTAAAGTAATTAATCTGACGGAATAGTTCTGCTGATATGTAATTACAAACGTGTAAAAAAATAAGTTGCAAGGTCAAATTATGATTTATGTTTGACCCTTGCGTTTGGAGCTGCAGATTAAGTAACTGTTCAATCGATGAATCGGTCAAGGAGCATTTTGAAATTACTTATAATAATCTCTATGGCAAAATTATTATTAAAGGTATCACCACCTTCCAGGTCATTTTCAAAGAACATTAAAATGTTCTGGATATTGCGACAATTATTATTTAACTGTTATTATATTTTACAACACAATAGGTACCTCAACCTTGACTGAATGAGTCGTCTGTAAAATCACTTGTTTACTATCGGTTAGCAACAAAATATTAATGCTCGTATGTTATTTTCTTATTGGCCGCTAATAGAGTCGAACGACCATGCAACCATTTGGCCTTAACAGTACCCTGGCACTAAAAATATTTACAATTTAACGTGGTATCGAAAATATTTCGTGTTTAAACAAATTTAATGTCTGTATTGATGTCTATATCAGCTGCAGATAAGACAGTTTGAATCAATATTTTTCTGCGTAACCTTGAATTTAACATAAACCGAGTCATGTTCTATACACACCTATGTTTACATTTTTTATCGCAAACTGGGTTTGGCACGACTGACAAAATAAACCTCAATTTATTTTTCTTCGGCCGTCATTTTCGATACAATTATATTTCAATACATAACTGGATAATGATGGCCAATTTCAATAAATGAGTCCAAATGTAGTAAATGAAAAAGTATACAATAAAACGTACTGTATTATCGCATGGCTTTGAAACAAAGTTTCATTAAAATTGATGTTTTTCAATGAAGATAAATTGACTAACAACAACAAAGTTGGAGGTTGTTGGCTATCACTATGTAATTAAGGAACTTCTCGATCGGACCTTTTTGCAACTGCGTGTATTGCTCTACATAATTTTCTTTTTGCCATAAACAGCATAGTGTCTGTAGCTAATTGTCGGCAATAAAGGGCGGACATTAGCCGTGCCGAACTTCGTTAGGAGAAAGTCTTCGTTTAGAAAGTACGCTTTGTTTTGTTTTCGTGTTTAGCTGTTTTGGTCCACGGTAGATAAGCGCAGCACCCATAAGATATACTAGATAACTCATGCTCTTTAAAGCTAACTGATATCGATAGTCGTCGTGGTAATCTGCGTTACTCGGCCACTGTTTTCTATAAATGCATTTGCAATTAACATTCTGAGTTTCCATTTTGCATATCTAAACAGATTGACGTTCTATTTACTGGCAACATGATCGAGTGCATCGCCTTGCACGTGACTGCGGTTGCTATGAAATTTCGTTTTCTTTAGCAGAAAACGTTTGCACGTGTAGATAGATACTTTGGTTTTTATGGTGAACCTCTCTTTGTAGCTTTGAACACGACTTTACATAACTTTTCACCATCGCTGCGGATGATTTGATCAGTGGTTGATTTGAGATGCAAACTGTTGCTTTGTTGCAGCGGGCATCATCACTTTCACAAGAAGAAAAGGGAAAGTCTCAGTGGCGCCCGCTCCCTTGCGGTCAGATTAGCTCAGGCTATCGGCCGGCGCTAATTCCTCTTGTTTATTTCATTTCACACTAATGGTTGCACACTAATCTATGTCGATTTCACTAACAACAGTGCAATTTGAAGAAAAATTTCACTTGTCTTGTCTTATCCTGTCATTTCTGTTATGAAATACATGTGAATTTTATAAATAATTATGTAACATCAATAAATATAGCCTGTACATTTATGGTCGATTACATAACAATAAAGATCATATCGACATCACGTTTGTTGATGTTTATCGCAATCAATCTCTGCTGGGGATGCTTTCGGCGATCCATACTTGTCACTTTTGTTCTACATTATCAAATTTCATCGATTCTATGTTGTCGTATTTTTTTTCTCATATCGCTTCTGCTATTATGGATATGACGTCATTTTAAGATGGAATGTAAATTTTGTTTTCCTCCTTTTACTCGATATATCGTGTTGCAAGAGCGATAGCCTCATTAACTTTTTCTGATCGATTTATATTCGATTCAACTCTTTTTTTTTGCCATAAACCAGTGTTTTGGTCGGAATCAACAGAGCAATTTTCACAGTTCATTAACATTCGTTGTTTTGAATTAATTTTGTATCATTTCACTTTTAACGAAAAACTCTGTTTTGGTCGAGATATACCTACTAGTATGATACTAAAAACCTAACATAACATCACGCCTGTATTCTACGAAGGGTTGGGCAGAGGTGTATAGTAACACCCTCATTTCGCCATTATGTTTAATTCCCATGTAATAGGGGGCGAGCCTATTGCCATCTACCGGGCACAAATCCAAACTCTGGGCTGCTACTGAGGAATTCCACACGGAAAGACCCAATAACACTTTGTCCGACCTGGGGATCCAACCCAGGACCTCACGACCAGCAGTCGCGCTTGCCACCACTAGACCAATGAGGCAGTTAAACTACTGTTAGTTGGTACTAAAAATTGTTTAGATGAACCGTTTATCCGTTTCTAGACAGCTTAAAGCTATTCCAAAACATTTGAATAACATTTTTAGATAGCCTACGCCTTCATCATCATCATCATCAGCCTATAGCAGTCCACACCTGGATAGGGACCTCTCTAATTGCATGCCACTGAGCTTTTCACCCTCGGCCGCTCTCATCCAGCTGTTACCAGCCACCTTGTGAAGGTCAATGCTCTACCTAGCCTGAGGGCGTCCCACAGTACATTTGCCGAATCGCCAAGAACACTCAAGAACACGTCTGCCCCAACGGTCATCGGTTCCACGGCCAAATGGCTTTACCCTGTAGTTCCATAATCTCAATAACACATAGATGACTGGCCAGCTATATCCGTTCTTTATTTTGAATAAAGAGCTGATACAGTTTTATTTTGTTTTCACCTTATACCAATATGACAACACTTGAACAAACTGTCAAGCAATTGAACTGGTGTGTCTGACATAACATATTTATAGGTACAAATTACGTTCCGTGACCATATTTCCCCATTATACCTATGCTTTAAGCGCAGAAATCACCCCTACAACAGCTTAGCAAAACCGTAATGCACATGATCAATAAAAGGTTGGATGGAAGTGTATTGTACACGTCCAGCACTCCCAAGAACAGGGGGCATAACTGTTGCTCTTCATCCCAGTTACAAGCTATCGTTTAAAAAATGACACCTAGCTTTGGGTCACTGACCGGCAGTTAAGAGCTCATATTAAGGCCCCAGTACTAGGTTCCAAATAAGTAAGGGAAGATCATATTAAAATAAGATATTTGAAATGACTACTAACCCTGTTTACGACTGATAATTGTAGAACAGAACAAACCAATACACTTCTCTTCAACCTGAGCATGTGATATAAAAGCTCAAGGCAAAGTCGCCATGCTACCATTGCATGAATGAGTCGACAACATTATCAACGCAGCACTTGAATTGTTCGCTGTGGTTACTGTCGATCAGCTGTCGGTTCTCGCAACGATGCGTCTTGATATGATAGGAGATAGTGCGTGTCCGTACCAACTCCATGTACGTAACTGTTCACTTGCGTAACAGACGCTAACAACAGTATTCATATCTGTTCGATATACCGATGCGCACCGTTATTTTATTAGTACAATTACACTTTTTAACACGCCGTAAATGATTGATTTCAATTCACCTTATGCAATCATTTTTGTTGTTCTCTTCCACATTTGCCATTGTAATGAAAACGTTTCGTCATACCTCTCGTTCCGTTATTTGTTTACAGCGAAACAAGTATCGAGGGAATGGAAAGTTTTTGAGGTGAAGGGTCAAAAAAAATCACCAAGATGCAGTTATGCAAGGCCGTTTGCATCTGCAGTGATGTGCATACGTAAACCTGTTGCGTATGACTTACTTGTTGCGGTTACTTTTACAATTGCACAAACGGTTACATCAACTTCTTATCAATCAAGAAAAAAAAACGAAAAATTTTATTTGCACTTCCGTAAACTTTCGTTTGATATGGAGTAGTCACGCGTTTGGCGCTTGACACTTGGACGATTAACCAGGAATCTCATCTCGCATATTGATTGACGCGTTGCCTTGACGTGCTACCATGGCGCCACCCTACTAAACCGCCCCTTTCACGCAAGGACGTCGGGAATAGGGACGCGCGCATACTCACTACTCCATTCGGGGTCTACATTCAGTGTGTACAGTTCCATCGCACAGAGAGCACGCTCCCTCTCACCTCTGCACAAAATTGACCCGCGAAAGTGCCAAAAAGTGATTTTCTGAATTAAAATTATCAGCCAGTGCACTGGAGGACTCTCTGAAAAACCATCTGTAAGTATGGCATTGCTTTGTACCACAACAACCCCAATTCCTAAACTAGGTCAAGCTTCCGCGTCCTCGGTCCTAAAGGTTTTTATTTATGAATGGGCGTGTTGTTTTTTTGCGTTAGCCATCTTTTTAAAGCAATTACATGCCGACATTATTTCCGATGCGATGTGCATAATATCTTTTATACTAGCCAAGGTGACGTCATCACCCTTGCAATGGGTGCCATGGATACGGTCATGGGGTGGTTATTCCCATTCCCTTCCATTGATTATTTAAACTATGACAATGGGATAGCACATACAAATATTTGTTGGTGTTACAGTAGCTCTTACCTAATATGATGCATACTGTTCTTTCTTAATATGTATATTATACCAGTTGTTCTGTTTTGTTACATATAGAATACCTATCTACTTACCTGTATAAAATTTTGGGTTACGTTTGATCCGTCCCAATTCTTTTGTATAAACTTTCACAAAACGGCTTCCCCCGTTTTTAACTTCTGCAAACCGTGCGACACTTTATGGACCACTAGCTTTTGCCCGCAGCTTCGCTTGCGTGATTTTTTTTCACCCCCTTAGAGGTTGAATTTCGAGAAATCCCTTCTTAGTGGATGTTTACGTCACAAAATGAACCTACTGTCAAAATTTCAGGTTTCTAACCCCAGCCGTTTAGGCTGTGCGTTGATAGATCAGTCAGTCAGTCAGCTTCTCCTTTTATAAGTATAGATTACAATGCAAGACAAAAGCTTTGAGAGAAATAAAATTAAATGTAACATAAGACCATCGGAATGACTTCAAACAAAGGGAGCTCAACCAAAAAGCACGGTTGCGTGAATTTCTCTATCAGATATGCTCGTGCTTTTATATCTTCTGAAGCAAACATAGCTTCAAATGATAAGTATAAAACGTTTTACGGTGCTGCTTCAAAACAGCCATAAAGTATTGAATTTAAAGGATGGGTCACTAACCGAACGCAATAATGGGCCATTAAGTTCGCTTGACTTTTACAACTTGCGCGGGGGGCAATAAGCAATGGTACCCTATATTTTTCTGTAATTCCAAGATCAACATAAAGAAAGTTACAATTAATGATTAATCCAGGAACTCGCAACACTTCCTCTTCAGTGTTCTCGATTGTGTACGAGTAGGAACTATAAGGCCGTGCTGATGATTACGCTTGGATAATCTCAATCTAATCTCGCTCCCTCTCATTCAGAGAAAGTTGTTATCGCAGGACACGCGCAGCCCACCGTCGACCGTTCCTTCTGTATTAATTTATTAATACTTCTACTTGTCTGCGTCGTAATTACACAACGCATTTATCACTTCATCTCATTACTTACGCCTTTATTCCTACACACCAAACCGTAACCACTTTTCGTATTACGAAAACATTTTTATAGTTCAATCGCTCTCATTATTTGCTCCGAATCAGGCAATGCAGCTGTCGTCCTCCGAAAATAAAATTTGTTTTTAAACAAAGCTGTAAACTGCAACTGCAAACGGTTACTTAAACGCCTCAGGAGGACCGACTTGCCGAAAACCAGATCTCTATTTGGAACATTCGTGTTGAAATAATACACATTCGTATTTTGACTTTTAATACTCATCCGGAATGAGACAAAGGAATATTAAAAAGTTTGTCAGACTGAAATTTCTTGCATTTACTTTTATTCTTGTACACGATGTACTGCTTAAAATTCTACAAACGTAACTGTTCGGGTATTCATTACCTAAATTCCGGGTTTTTATTTAATGTCATTACCTAGAGAATAGAAATAACGAGGTGCAATTATGTAATAATTTACTACAGTTTAGAAAAGTTTTCAGTTATTCAACTCTATTACATACATATTTCGATTTCGCCATGTAAAAATTACGTGCATGTTTTCACTTCGTTTCTGATTATAGTGGTGGTGTGTTCGGCCGTCCACACTTCCTGCGCCGGCGGCGTCAGGTGGTGCTATTTCTACATCTCCATGAACCGACCCGTCTCACAATTCACGTTCAAAGACGATTATTTTAAAAACCAGAACGGAACTCTGCTTGTTTTTCGTATTTACGATTCAAGGATTATCTCTCGGTTACATACCTCGAATTTCTTGAACATGTTTGTTTACACGATCTTGACATCCAATCTTCCTGATTTTATTCCAAAAATAATATCGTCCGTTTCAGAATTTAATTTTCATCACGTTATCTGCTATGTCCTTGGGCCAATTCGACATCGGAAGCGTAACAGCGTCCCATTTAGTCCAACTCTTCGTTTCGGAACCGAACAATGCTCGTATGACCCCGTTTCCTCTCACCGCTATTGTGATCCACTGCAACCGACGACCTACATTTGCTATTGTTTATTGCAGTGTAATTAGCGAAAGGCCGTATCTGCCTAAAACGTGATTAGTGGCCTTGGCCGTCAAAATTCCTTTTGACTGTGATGGCAATTAAATATTTGTACGGACTTCGTGGAAAGTGAAAAACGCAGAGTATCTAATCGTATCAAAGCGTGCGTATCATGCGTCCCGAAGATCCCGCCTAAATATAAACATGTTTATTCCGTCTCACATACACCACCTTGCGCGCTCATCGGGCACTTATAAAAAGCGGCGGCGAGGTCAAAGCGTCGTACGCCGGCCGACAGTGTGGAACCCGCACGCGCGTTGTAACGACGCTTGTATCGATATCGATGCTTTATTATCACGTGCAGCAGTGACGTCACGTGTGTATGCAACGGCCGAGCCAATGGCTCTTGGCAAGTTGGCTGCGATTGATTGAGGTGTACGTCTTCACTAGTGTGTGTTGCGCGGTTGAGTCCAAACGTGTCCGTATGGTGCAAAAGTTGATGGCGGAGTTAAAGGTGCTCGTAGGTCAACGAGCACCGGCGGGGGGCGCGGCCCCCACGCCGTCGCCCTCTACACAACAGCAGTACACACGGAGAGACCTCAAGCAGAATCTTCACAGACACATGAGTATCGTATTAGACAGGTCAGTAAAGACTGAGCGTAGTTTTCGACTTTGTTCTTACTAACCGAACTTTGTCTTTAAATATCACGTAAGCACACCTATTTGTAACAGTTGTTTTTGATATATTAATTATAACACCTGATAACATGCTGGCAATAACAGATAATGATTTCGATAAGGACGAGGTAGACACGATAAGTGAAAGCATTTTCACACCGTACGATTAACTTGAACGTGTTATCATGATGTAAACGGGCTGTTTTCTGAACACTGCGGTCGACCATAACGTCGATACTATTGAATATTTTATGCCCGTTTTATATCTTTGCCATCGTGTTATAGACGATATCATCCAACACCGCAAATTGATGCTAAATTTTCTATAATGTTAAAGGCTATGATTGGCTTAAATATCTCTAATGAAAGTCTGTTGAGGTAATTGCTTATTTATAAGAATATTATCTTCAAATTTAATTCAGTTATGATGGGCCATAGAATTGTAATTGTCTTTAGCTCTGAACATTTCATCTTCTACCTCATATTTAATTCATATAAAAAAAAACTCAGCCGTATTTTTAGTAAACGTTTGCATAAATATTCAGAGTGTATAAACTTTTAATTAATCCAACTTTTAAGTAACGCTGGTTACTTGGAGCTGTTAATTTGACCTTAAACTTCATGAATACACATTAAAATTCCAAGGTCGGAGATGCCTCCATAATGTTATTATAATCAACTTCTAGTTAATTAACAAAAAAGATTTAGTTTGAAGAAAGAAAGTCAGCGCATCGCGTCAGCTGCTTGTGTTCCCACACGCAGTCACAACTGGGGGCAATGAAATTTGTGACTTCATAGTACCACCGTTTGCTTGACTAGCAAATCGATACCTTATATTTTTCTGGTAAATTGAGAAGGGATCATACGATTTTGAACAACACAATCAGACTCATGATCTCACTATCAATTTATAATGAAACATGAAATCAGTGCGTGACATGGCGAATTCTACGACATGGCAAATCATACGCAATCTGACGCAAAATAAGGCCTATGAGAACGAAAGAAACTGTCGACTGTAGCTGTTACTCCTTTTTTTTTCGTTGTGTGGATATCCTCTTGGATACCCTCCGCCCTGGGGAAGGCAAAGGGTTACGCCAAACTCTTGCCGACTAAAACACCACAGTGTTCGCCCAACGGACCTATGGCTGGGGTCATGGAATTCGCTATTGCATGCACCACAACCAGCAGCTCCTACCCACTTACCTAGGCGTCTTCAAATTTGCCCGATTGTAACGGTAGACGTTGACAAACGACATGGTCGTGGTTAAAGTCTCATGATACCGGTTTGTTCGACTTTTGCCTATCCAAAATGTCGAACGAAAAAATATGGGGATTTTGTTTTTGTATCCCACAAAGAATGGTCTTTCCTTACTGGAAACCAAACGAAAACATTATTTGAAGTTGAGAAACACAGCTTAGACAACTTCTAAGTTTCAAATTAGCAAATCAAATAATATTCAAATGGTATCCAAGTAACTGCTAATATTATGCCTTAAACAATTAAATCTAATGAAACATTGTTCTAACGTAACTTTCTAGGTGGAAACCTTACTTTAATAGCTAAAATATGTATTAAATTATGAAATGCTAACTCGTTACGTTTCGTAGTAACAGATTACTTAATATTCAGTAAGTACTATATGAAAATTAGTAAGTATCAAAAATCAGTAAGTACTATTTGATGACATTTAATTATGTTAATTGTTTTATATAGTTTAGCTTCCTTTTCACTTTTGTAAATGTGAGAACTTTGTGGACCTGCATCTATAAATTTGTAAATTACTACAATATTATTCATATTGCTTTTTTTTAAATTTTATTTTTGTTTGTTAGTTTTTGTACTCAAGTCTTTTAGTACTATATTACTCATTGGTCTGTGGTCAGGACCTCATTGTTCTCTCACTATTCTAAATCATTGTACTGTATCCACTGAAATTGTTAAAGGTATTATTTTTAAAAGAGCAACCATGGAGTTTCTTGCCGGCTCTTCTCCATAGGAAACAACTAATTGGAACCGTGCACCTAAATTCGACGTTTCATAAGCACCTGTATTGGTTTATGTGAAATAAAAATTTTTGATTTTGATTTTAAAAGAATAACGAGTTTTACTCTTTATTAGTCTTTTATCTCACGAAGCGTCATGTGTCTTATGTCACAGACATAAGGTTCATATTGCAATAATTCACGCGTCTTTATGAGATAAACAAACTACCAAATATCTTATCCTAAAAGCAAATTGAAAAAAGAGGAGAATAATAAAAAAAAATCGCCATTATTCCCAATGATTTCCGTTACAGGGGAATACTGTAACATGTTCCACATTTATCTGAACCATCACGTAAATAAAATCATGTAGAACCCCTTTTTTTTAGGGGAAATCCTTCATGACTTACCACAACTTCAACACAACAACAGTCTTCAACATATTCCCGGGGATTCCTGGATCTTCAGTTGAACGAATCGGTGCCGCCCACTGGCCGGCCACAATGCCTGTTTTCTCTACACTTGGATATGGTTAAAATCAAGACCGATTATTTAAAAAAACCAGCAATGTGGCACATTCCTTCTACTTTATGACTGGAAACCCTTCCTTTAATTGAGCTAAATATGATTAATAAAAGTAGCTTTACCTCGATAGTTCAACGTGCGAGATACGAATTTACGACCTCTCAATCATCCGTCTCACATATTTAATCAATGAATCAAAAAGCTCTCGCCTGGTTTCTTAAACCCTAATCAAGCCTTAGTGAGTCTGCTGCCAAATCTCATGTCTGCTGCTCTCCAAATGGTTGACCAAAATTCTAACAGCCAATCATATCAGTTCAATTTGAACAGGCTTTTTTAGAATCCAAGGGAAGCATATTGTTGTCAACTGCTGAACAAAGGCATTTATTAATTTCCGCCTCAACACTCCAAAGCCTCAGCAATCGGTTTATCATGCTGATATTTCTGTAGCAGACCGTAGAAACAGAACGGAAGCATGCACTGCAGATCTTCATTGTCAATATTTTACTCGCTTCACTAACACATGTACAAGTGTTTCGCTCACAATCATGTTCTTTATCGTATAAACACGAGAAGCACCTCCGTGCACGTGGAATCTATTTGAGTATTAGTTCACGCCAAGCCACGCCACCTGTAACATAAATTTTAATACTAGCTCAAAAGTATATTGCCAGGTTACTAATTTTCTGCAATTTATATTAACGACTTGCACCAGTGACTATCCCTACTTTTCTTTGTTGGATCACTACGGAAATTCCATTTAAAGCAAACCAACCTTCAAAGGATCCAAGCCTTAAGACGACCATCTCTTTATTTGCTCCGTCAACGGATAGCTTTATTGTTAGTTAATCCGACCAAGTTGATGAGTTGCGCACACAACTTTACACCCGTATAGCCTAAATACTACGCTTAGTGAGTTAATCCTCTATCTTGTCTTTCCGCCTGTTTCCTCCAAGAAAAGATAAGTTGCTTAGTGACCCTTTTTAACTCGCCAAAACATCTTACTCTTCGTGTAAGCCATTTTAGTAAGAACCTCTAAATTTAGGCTGTAGGAAGATCATTTCTGTGCAGTATTTTCCGTCTACTTCAGATCTTTTTAAGCCTTTTGACGTCATTGCAGGGTAGAACGGGTAACAAGTGGACTTTGTAATCCACCTTTGATCTTCGCACTAGCACTAATGCGTTGCTGTTTATAATCATTATCTACTTATATATATTTTTATGTGATCTACACTTGCGTCACCAGCATGTTGTATCCGTGTACTATTTCTCTTTTAATTGTACTACAATTTAGCTGTCCACATTAATCATGCAGTTCTTTTATCATTAGTGACCTGTTTGTAATGACTTACAAAGGAAATATTATGTTATACAACTTAATTGTGTTCAAGACTTCCCTCGTGTAGACATCTTTATCTATTCCTTAATCCTCAAGATACGGTGCAATGATAAACCCTATAACAATAAAACTCTATAAACATTGATTTTAATAGATTTTGAGTAATGAACGTTGAAATAGATAAGGGTCTAATATACCAGGAAGATAATATTTCAGCCTGTATCTCAAGGGAAATAGTTATCCGGCCGGGATAAAACGTTGTCCATTTCCGTTTCCTTGACGTAGGCTATCTGTACCAAGATTCCCGTTCATCGCTCCGTCGAGACTTGGCTCAGCAATATCAATAGATTTTCACATTTCTTCAATGGTACGTTGGATAATACATGCCACTTCTTCGGACGTAGGTAGAGTATATTTAACTATTTGATGTGTCCAATATTTACTTAGCACCACGGAAAATTATACCATCAATCACTCCTAGAATTATATTTGCTTATAATGTAGTAATGACTTGTTTACATGCACCGAGAGACTATTTGTCGGGACATAGAGTCATGCGTGTGTGGGGAAGGTGTGACAGCCAATATTTAATTATGTTCACAGTGATGAATGTCAAAATGTGTCGAACACTTGGCACTGGTGTCACGCCCTTTGACGTCTTGGCAAATTAAAATAATTGACACCCGTAATGAGAAATGATCAAAATGATCACTTCCTGAATTATTTGCCACAAGATTAAAACGCTTATTCAAACTATTTAAATCAAGTTTACTTAGTTACTGCAGTAAATTGCATTGTTTATTAGTCGGATCATTGTTTACACAAATAGTATAATAGTTCAATCAATGTTTTAATAAATACTTTAACTTATATCTAAGATCACTCAGTAAATCTTGATGCAGTTTTGAAAGCTGTATAATGGCATCATGTCTTCATTAAAAATTCACACATAGCGTGACTGTCCAATACGAATATTATTTCATTTCATGGAAATATAACATTGACACGATCGATCACCGTCGAAGGTTGTATGCCAATCGGTATATTGCAGTGGACAGAAAGATTTCTTGATCATATTGTTCACAATCAAAATAAGAAAGAATCTACTTTCATTCTATGGCTTGAGTCGTCCGGAACATTACTTTTTCGTCTAATCTGATTTTTCAATGCCAAATAACAAATTAGAGTAAACCAGCATTATTTATAAACGTCGCCGACAAAAGTATCTTATGATTAATTCGTTAAAACAATTTAAAAGCCGGTCAATGTTCAGAAATAACGACTCCAGAGCGACTCATAGACAACCTTGTGCTCAATTACTTGGTCTAAAATCTGCAAGTGCTAACGCATAGGGACTAACAAATCTATCTCGCGATCGAGAAGATTCATCCCGACCGATTAATTATATCGGTCACCTGCAACTATTGGCATTGATTTTTTTGGCCTGCTACCCACTTGTCAGTACGTCTAAAAGAACTTCACCCCCGTTATCTAATACCTAAATGAGACTATAAAAATGCAAATTACAAACCAACTTCATTCACGTACAATTTTATGTATGACATGATCCTCATTGCTGTGCCTTAATTAAGGCAAGAACTATACATAGTTAGATCGCCCAGGTCGAATAAATTGTTTTAATCTAACTATCCGCACTTTGAGTAGGCAGCGCGTTTATTTCCTACGCAGTTAGAATTTGTCACATGTACAAATTTCAACGTCAGATTTATATTTGGATTACAGTTATGGGACTTCTGTACGATTTATAGGAAAGAGCATCCTATGACCCCCAATTATTTATACTGATCACCTGGACGCTGTCCAGAGGAATGCCGGAATGACACCTCGGAGCTACTGGTAGACGCTTGTAAATCATACATGTTCACATATCGTGGTATTATTCACCGCAAATATCGATATCTTCGTTAACGTTCGGATTACGCCCGGCGGCGGGGGTGCTTTGTAGTGGTGACCGCAGTCGCATGCGCCGAGCCGCCCGCGCACGGCCGCCCGACGAGGCCGCAACGAAGCCCGTGCTATGCCACACCGTCTAGGTCAATACACTTATTCGCGTGTACACCTTATCGCGTTCTTATTATCGCATTAAACCTATTTCATTCGAGTATCGATCGATTCCGGCGTCCGTTCGTAGAGTCTTGAATTTTTCGTGCGGCGAAGGCGAACGGTCGCGCGTGTATCGGTCGTCCGTCGGATGACATCAGTTAAGCCACCACGTCCGCTAGAAACAATACGCGCTCAGTGTCCACGCCGTGGCCGTGTCGGACGCACGAGGACCTTCATGGAGGACGGACGGTGCGCGACGTGCGAGGCCCTGGGCCGCCGGAGTCTGTCTACGAAGCTGCTGCAAGTGGCCACAGCGCAGGCGCACATGAAGACATGCTCGCATGCCGCATCCCCACCTGAGCAGGTGCATGACTCCGACCTCGCATCCCGGGCTCTTGCAGCCAAACGACGGAAGTCTATAGCTGGTTTCAAGCTCAATTTGACGATAGATTCACAACCGAAATCGACGTCTACCGAACAGCCCCGATCGGCTTTCGCTCGTAGGAACACGTGGTGCTCGTAAGTGATTAATTTGTATTCGAATTTCAACTTAATTTGATAAACGCTTTTGATTTAAATTTTATATTACCTGATAACACCTTCGCACATAAAACTTATATAATGTCTGTTCGTCGTTTGTAAGATACTTATTTGTCTGTTTTATCGGCTACATACTGCTATATCTTATCGCACTTGTTATCATTACGGATTATGCGATTGTTTCTATGATTTGCACACATGTTGTTGTGTTGTCTAATCTTTTATGACACTCGATCTTTTCATATCATCTGTGATGTTTTGTCCTCGTGTCACCTTGAATTAAATTCGTGCTCCAAAAAATTGTATACGGAGTGTTTTTCTGACAAAGAGCGATGGTCCCCCACACTTGCTGCAGTCACTAAAAACTATAATCGATACAACCTTGCGGCTATCAGCTCATAGATACAATCACTCGTAATCAAATTGTACGTACTTAATATTTCTAAATATAAAAAATCAACAGATTGCAATCTTGAGTAATTTCATAATAAATAACGAATACTTATTTTGATTATGTTGTAATAATCTACATCGATACACGTTCTATCTTTAGAGAATTCAATGTAAGTGATTAATGGCATACTTTGTGTATGATATCTGATGTAAGTTGTTTTGACTTAAAATCTAAAATATTCAGCAATTATTACACTTGTTCGTTAGACTTTCAGATTTCTCAGACGCAGTCATGTGAATCTGGGAAAATTCTCTGGTTTAATCTAGAATGAAGCTCTATCTTATTATTTGGAACTACCGGAAATTTCAATTTAAACAGCTCGGTACCCTGTTAAGGCAATAAAGAGCGATATCAGGAACTTGCCACTTAAGAGCATTTCTTTCAACGTTAATATGACTAAGAAAGCTTTCAAATCCTACACGATTCTTGTTGGTACTACCTGACATGTAATGTATAAGATTTCATGTAGTTTTATTGTGTAATCCTACACGTAGGTACATCTTCGCTATAGTTTTTTTTACTTCACTTAATATCAAAACGTATTTATCTTCGATGACAGTACATTATTCAGAAATAAGTATTAAGTAGTTTTGGGTTCTAATGACGCCAACGATGATGTAAACACCTTCAGAACTGAACAAAAAGTAGTAGAGAGAAAAAATACCGACATAATTTAATCTTGTCTTTGTCTCATACTCGACGGCTAGAAAATATACCTAACAATACAGCAATGATAACTCGTTTATAATTGCACTGAGTACTGTAAAAAATATCGGTACGCAATAATCATGAGTTTTTGCCTACAAAGGAATTGGTAGATGCCGTCATTTTCCACAGATGTTGATACAAAGGAAGTAGTTGAAGATGACTAAGATAATATAATTAAATCCAAACACGATTGAAAATATATCTGTGTTTATCATTACTATAAATACATAATTGATTCTTGAATGTTAATGCAAATGGACATCAATGTTGACAATTTCCTCTTCCAATTTGTTACTTCGTACATCTTGATTGACATGGCAGAGTTTATCAAGGATTACATAACTGCGATAACGTAATCCTTTACATATTACTTCTGATATTTGATTATATCTTCATTCTTTAATATCCGTGTGATTTGATCTCTGGTTTTGATTGATTGGCAACATCTTCACTTCAAAAGCATCCGGATTCCGGAGATATATTGGATAGATATATTTAGACGTCTTGTTATTTCTATCAGTTTTTTCACCATATTCCTAATAGTGATTTGATTATTTTTCTTAAAATAAATTGTATAATGGATGCACTTATTGCTTATAAAATATCTGTTAAAGCTTCTTTGAATTTAATAGAACCGGAAAAGTAACAATAGCGCTGGGGTGTCTGTGCTTAATGTTGGACCGATTTTAGTGAGGATGATGATGATTTTAACAGCAATTGCACACAAAGGACGAAAGACGGTCAACCACTTGTTTGTTTGATTTAAGATTATTTAAAAACGTAAATCACATGAAAATTACTTGGTAATCATCTAAACCGTTACCATAAACATAATTTACAATGTTACAGACGTCTTGTATTTAAATACGTATTTACGCTTCAAGTAATTGTGGTTTACGATGGTTCACATTTAACTCCTCAACTATATTTTATGATGCATACACAAACGCTCATAAATGATATTATATACAATACTAATGCATAAAAAGATAAACCGCGTGGTCACAGTATGGGCCAACAATAAATATACATACGGTAGTGTTAGTCGCAGTATTTTTGTTAATTAAGATAGAATTAACACAGAAGCCAAGGTTAATGAATACAATGTTTGTGTCAGATGTCACTA
Organism: Amphipyra berbera; assembly: GCA_910594945.2. NCBI lineage: Eukaryota > Metazoa > Arthropoda > Insecta > Lepidoptera > Noctuidae > Amphipyra > Amphipyra berbera. Next base: position 5,012,479 of record OU343122.1, on the reverse strand, counting down.
TTAATACCTAATTCCTCTTGTTGTGTTAATGACAATGATATCGTATATCCACCACCAGTATATAACAGGTACAGTTCGGGCGACGAGTCGTGGCCACTCCGAACATAGGCTTTACGAAGTTTCGCGCATTCACACTCGTGAAGAAAACAGTTACTATAAAAACTATTAAATAAACTTTACATAACTAAGGGTCAATCCTAAGATCGTAGTAATTATGTAGACTAAAAACTATTTTGTTGCTAAAAATCTATTCCGCATAGTGCACGATGTTCAGAGCGGTCACGACTCGTCGCCCAAACTGTACAATTGATCAGATAATGTACACAAAAAATAATTTAATATACCACCCAACTAATGCTTTACACACAGTTACGAAAATAGTCTAACACATGATTGTTTCATAATTTATGAATTTTGTAACGTGAATCGCGTTGAATAAATCTTGCAAAATTTGAGACTGGTAAATTTATTTATGTTGAGGAGATGAATTTATTGTTAGAATATAACAACAATCCACCTTGAAGTCTCGCCAAGCCACTTGTCGTACTTACAAGTTGTTATGGTTCTCGATTCATGCAAATTAGCATTCTGCGGATTGGAAACTGTCGGTATCCCATTGTGATGCATCAAATTTATTGCCAGGCCGTTTTTAGTGAGAATTATTCAAGAGATTTACTGTTAGTATTTGGTTTTCTAGATATTTTCAAAATTCGGTCCTTCCTTCTAAATATTTCTGAACTCTATGTTTAACCGTCGTGTTTTTTTAACGACTGGAAGTTACATAATGTTCATTTAATCTGTTGTCATTAGGATTTATCTGTAGCTCCTTTTTATATTATTTTGCATTAATAAAATATTTACCTATATCCAGCATTTTCTATTCCTTAAATTGCGCGAAACTTGAACTCTACAAAACAATACACGGAAGCGCCAGAAGTAATGACTGTGGCAATTGTTTGATGACACTCGTCTAGCCGTCTCACTGATAATGCCTTGTTGAGACAGTCTTGTTTTCTGAATAGCTCATGCGTTCATTCCAACTGCATTTTTTGTCCAAGTCTGTTTTAAGTCTAGTTTTTTGTTCAAATATACTATACTTTATTTGTTCATGATATTTATAATCGAACAGAATAAAAATAAAACGAGTGCAATCCAAGCTACAACTCATAATTAAAAAATAACGTCTCAAATAGCTATTCTTTTTGTTTTATTTATATTTCGAACAACAGCAAAAAGCACTGACCAAATGTAGTTAGCCTTGAACCTACGCGATAGATTAATTTGAATGAGCTTCAGCATTAAATGCGAGGTGTGGCGACTGTTAGATTTATTCTCGTTTTTGAGGTACAACGGGTGTGTCGCAAAAGCGTTGCCTTGGTGTTTCGAGGCGCCATCGTAGCCCGTAGTAGGTAGAGTCGTGCGCGCGCCACTTGCTCCGATCCCCTCCCCCACCGCCCCGCCTAGCTGCGACCGGCCCGGTCCCAGTTTGCCGCAACGCGTCGATCCGGTTGCCCGCGCGCCGTAACAAACATTTTTTACCATTGCTACCTCAGCACGCACAACGTTTTCCAACGTACAAAACAACAAAAACGGCTCCGTTGAACCCGACGACGGGGACTCGAGGGTCCCGCGCTGTAAAATCGATAGGCGAAGTGGAAACCATGCAAACAAAACTTATAAGTGGAAGCTACACGTCCATCATGAACAAGCAAGATCTGCTCAGAGAGGTCGTCGTGAAGTACATAGACTACTTCTATCCCGTGTGAGTACCGTTAAATTTATAATTTTGTCTGTATCGTGTTGAAAGGCGCATTGCGGGCCCGTCTCTGGCTGTTGGTCGGTCGAGTCTCGAGTGACGGTGGTGTGAAGGTTCTCACACCGCTCAGCTAATTACCGAGCCGATAAGTCGGTGAAGGTTCCACGGCAACGTGGCCGGCTGCAGCCAGACAAACCGTTGCGCCTGACGTCAGCGCCGCCTATTGAACATAGGTGTCCCTATCGCTTGACTACTGTATCGATCCGTTGCACTAAACACCATATTATTCTTAAGGTCTAGGCTCGCTTTATTGCCAATTTCAACCTTGCGCCTTTTGAATTTTGTCCGTTGAACCTGCTACTGCACCGCTGACACTCGTTCGTCAGACGTTGAACCTTCGTGTTTAAACTCATTCACATTTTATTTTTAGTTGCCACCAGGATCTTCCGATGACTAATATCTTTTCACGGCCATAACCAGCCACGCGTTAACTGCATAATTTCGTTTATTTCTACACAGTTGTATTAGAACGATAATATTTGTATGAACTATGTGTATGATAATTCAGTAATTTGATTCTAGATTGAATTTGTTATTACAAAGACGGTGTTAATATTGTTCACAATGTAGTCATTCACAAAAGCGGCGCTGTTTTATGAAATGCTAGGGAAAGCACCGTTGCGTGACCGTTTCGCGTGACAAACACTGACTACCATCAACACATTATGCCCATACTGTCCCACTAATGCCCTTTGTGTCCAATTGGTTTTAGTGTTCACGTCCTACCAACCAGTGTTTTTTACGAGTAACACGTAAACTAAACTTCAGGTTATTTTACGTGATTCAAGTTTACGGCTAGGTCTCGAAACCTCTTTATTTTGAAAAACGTTTATACTCTACTTCCTCCACAATCAACTACAATCATAAATTCTATCGTCTATGTAGCTAACATAACAATTCGCTCAATTGAATTCGTACAGCCACTCATTTCTTTGCGCTAATTGAAAGGAACTGCGAGTGTGTTATGAAACGCGGCTGCAAGATGTAACGCCTGGGCCACTGGCGCCAGCTATGTCGACACGACACTCAACGATTTCCCTTCAATGACCTTGCGCGTGCGCAGTCGACTCGACATGATAACAATACACGACCACACTGCAGCACACCGATAATGCTGATAATCTTCTGTTACTACAAGTGTACGTTTTTTTTATCCGTGTGTAAAGCCACGCAGCGCTCTTTAATAATGATGATCATTGAATAAACGCAAATGTTAGCCAAGCAATTCGAATCAATGGAGATGATTCAAATTGTCAACAGTTTAAACTAATTGAGTGCTATGTGCTATCTGATCAATGCCGTAGTGGACAAACAATGTACGTTTTAAGTGTTCATGACTAACACATTAAATTTTCATGCTATTCGCATAATTTCTTCAGTGACCTTTGTTTTCTAGCCGGTATTGTTGTCCAACAATACAGCGCAATTGTTTGATGCATCATGATTCATTGTACTATATACTAATTTTGATACTGTTATCGTAACGATGTTTACTTTGATTTCTGCTAATTTACTTTTGTGAATACGTAATATTCGACATGTCGTTCTTTACGCAAGTTTGTCATTGTTCTTGCAACTTCGAGAAACCAACATTGTCGTTCCATGCTAATCTGGATCATATCCAGGTATCAGCGTATTGGGAATAGCTATAAATAATTTAACATGTGCATAATTTCCACAACGGCTATCGACAACTGATGTAAATTCATTTAAACGAATTCTTACTCAATCTTCGTTCGACTTCGTTCTTGGTTCGCCTTTGACTCGTAAATACGAATCTTGTGTTTCTTAACAAAAGATTTCCATCAAACCAGTTTCGTGGTAATTCACTAAACTTGAAGCACCGGCGAACAAGGCAGATGTTATTTTCGTCGTGATCATAACAGAAATAAAAAATAAAGCATTTATTGTTTTTGCTTATTATAACGAAAATCTTAAAGGCTCTTTTGTTCTCGAATGTCTCGAAAACCTCTTGAGTCTTTGTTCCAGATGTGTTTAAAGTGCAGTAGAGTTGAGTGTGATCTACGCAAACACGCACGTGCGTGGTGACAAAACGTTTATCTCTTTGTTTGCATCTCCTATTTACTTAACATCTTTTTAAACACATTTTTCATTTATGTTCTGTTTAAACACTCGTGTTAGTATAGTGCATTCAGTTTCTTCATTTGCGATAAGCGTACGAAAATTATTGAAAAAAGCACGTTTTTGGTGTTATTTTAGTTTCAAAATCTATTTTTTTCGTTATGACTGTTGCAACTCGTGTCGAACGATGCTTTGTTGCCAGGTTCGCTACGTGGACTCAAGCCCACTTGAGTTATATTTGGAAACATATTATTTCTTTCTTTCACATATGTAACGTGAAAGTCGAATAGTCAACACGGTATTCGAATAACAAATATTTTTGACGTGGGACTCAATGAATTTTGAACACTAGACTAAATAAAATGAGTGGGGCTCTGTTTGAATTCATAATTATCATTATTTAGCCGTGTCTTGACGGAGAAATGTCGTCACCTTCACAAAATACTTTCTCCGCTTCTTGGGTTTCATCGTCTTATGTTTCAACTTTTTCATGCACCTCTACGCCGGTGGTTTGCAATTTTGTCAACTCCCAAACTTGCGTAATCACTCACGGAATACTAAAACTTGTTTTTGTAGAGTTCCGCCTAGAGAAAGCAAGTTTTATCTTTTTATTGTGTGTCAACACCCGAGCATTAGATTTAAGACTCAAAGATTATCTTGGAATCAGTTAATATTAACATAATTACCTCTTTGCATCGCGTAGACGGCCGACTCTGAAGAAAATGGCAGACGTTAATGTTCCGTCGGTCCATTGTTGCGGTGGTGGTCATGTGGTCCACGGCCGTGTTTTATATCGGAGAGCTCGGTGGCGAACCGGTCGAAATCGATCCGCGACGCAGTCTTCAACGGTCGAATGGCTTCAACTTTAGCGTTGTGTTGTTCACCTCGTTGACGCGACACGGAATCCGTCGGAGAAAGTCAAGTACGCAGCCGTACGTCGTGCTACATACTAGCTACCGGACGATTACACCAGCGAGATTGGATCATAATGGGTAAGTCCGGCAATCGTGGCCTGTAATGGTAGATCTCCAGTTGCTAAGTAGAGTGTGTCGTCATTCTCGCACTGCACGTGGCCGTTTGCCGCGTGCTGTGCTCGTGACACGTTGGTGCATTTGTGTACCATTGTTTTGCTGCACTCCGTACAAATTACACCTAATGATTTCACCGTCATGACAAAATTATGTACAAAATGCAATTTCGCATTTACAGTTACCTACGAGAGAGGTTTTAGACTTCGACAATGGTTCGCTGACTTGTAACGTTACATCGCTTTAAATTAACTTCTTTTTCTCGAATCTCGCTCGGCGGCCGGCTGTCTGAACAGATCGATAGAGGTTTCTGGGTCAAGTGTCCACATCTGGCGAGTGAAGACGTATTTCTTAATTTTCTCCACCATAGATACCTAGGCGGATTGTTTATAACAGGGCGCTACGTTCGTACTACATGTACACACGTGAGTTTGTAACTACAATCGAGGAAATAGGGTACAGGCCACACCAGAATTTAGTCCTCCATTGTTCCCTATTGTTGTTACAAATACCGATCAGTTCAACGGGCGGGTCAACGCTTTAGCAATATTTATCCACAGCGCTCAGTGTTAGCGTAATCATTCGCAGTGCAACCGACGGAAGCTTTTCTCAAAATTACCGGCCCGTGCTTATTTATTATAGTAATAATTACATATTGAATGTGCATTATCTTTCAATGCGATCGTGCGCGTGCGCCCTTGCGCCACCTTTCCATTGCACAAATGCTTACAAACGTCCGCGGTAATTGTACTGTGACTTACGCACAACATTGTTGTGGCGTTTTTAAAACGTGAAAGCGTTTCGATAAAAAGAATTATGTTCGCATTCCAATGCACCGATAATATAATCAAGTTGTCGTTTACGTGAACGATAAATCTCTGCGAATTTCGTTTATGTAGACACAAAGGCGTGCGTATAGCAAATCGATAATTTTGCGGAAGCTAGCAATTATATGGGAAATATAAACGTACGCGTAAATTCTTGTATTTGCCAGGACGGAGCGCACCCGTGCGTGAATGAATATTATTAAGTATGCAAACATGATTATGGCATTGGGTTGCCGTATCCCGAAAACTTAAACGGAACCTTGTCCATATGTCTGTTGAATCTATCGGTAATTGCGGATAATGCGTAATTTGTGCGTAATTTTAATTAATTATTCTAAGTACAGTAAATAATCACTAATATTAAATAGCATAAAAGGTAACATTTAATCACCGCGTGCGGTCAGAAGTGCTTTACAAAGTATTTCTAAATGGTTACATAGGTATAAAAATATTGTAAACAATTCAATCGTACAATACATTATGATTCACGCATTTTGTTTATTCTACTAAATAACACTTCGCAGTTTGTCATTTCTTTTGCATAATTTCAAATATTTGAAACATGAATCTAATTTTGTTTTCTTTTCTGTTACAGCGCATCGGGCACAAGCGCGGTGGCCATCGACAACAAGATCGAGCAAGCTATGGTGAGTACTACTTTTAATCCTATTAGCACATACTCAATAAGAACTGTACACAGTGGACACCGAGTTATCTTAGAAGCCATAGACACAAAAATACATAATAAGTTCAATAACCACAAATCACGCGTTGGTTTTTATTTATCGGTTATTTCCTTTAATAAACCTTTATGGCTGGCATAAGGAAATCATTTTTCATTTGATTGCCCTATTACTTTCGATACATAACGTGGAAATTATAAAATCAGTCAGTCTTAGCGATATTTTATTGACTTCTCTTATGACTAGCATTATAAAGACTTCGGATCTAAGATACGAGTAAAAGGAAAACGATTTAAAAACCCATTGTGTACAATAACGTGTGGTTTTCCCGTAAACAATGACAGTTTGAATGAATACTAAAGAATGAACGAAAGATTTATTATGCACATTTCTCATTCAGGGCAAGTTGTCAAACAATGCTGTCTTACAAATTAAACTCGACAGTACCTATACTTAATGTAGTCATTTTGAACTGAGGACAGTACAAAATGGGTAATTAACTATGAAAAAGGTGACTGACTATTGCCCAGGCAACACGGTTTATGGCAAAGCTCAGTAAAGGTAACACTAAAAAATAAAAGTGTTCTGGAAACTTAGATCTGGCGGTCAATTGTACTTACAAGATTGTTTAAAATCAGAATTCAACCGAAGCCGAACCACGGCCATTTGACCGGTATCTTTATAAGGAAAAAAAGTCAAAAAGCACTAGTTGAGATGCGATTCGATTGCGATTTTAAACAATTTTGTTAGTAGGATTGGCTTCCTTATGGATTGTAGTGCAGGACTGTGCAATAACGTCATGAACAAGGTCTTAACATATTTTGATAACCCGTAGCTTTTGAATCAATTCTGGTAATAAATTCTGATAGATTCGATATTAGTCGCTCTAGCCAAAAATAAAAGTATTGCAGGGCATGGAGAGGCTTCTCAAATCTCAGCTCAACAAACTCGACAGTATGCCAACAATTTCTAGTTAACTCTTACGAAATGTTTAGCACTGGGCGTAGGTTAGGAAAACATACGATTTCCCATTCGTACAACAAACACGCAATATGTATGTCAACAATGATCTGTGTAGTAACGTATTTCAATATTTTACCTGCACACATCAACAGTACAGCTATACCAGCCCTAACTGTCCCACTGCAGGGCATAGGCCTCTTCCCATACGTAGAAAAAATGAGCGTCGATTAACATGCTTGCTCACTGCGGGTTGGCGATTTCAGACTATATTATCCTTCATCGTACGTCAGTGGTTTCTTAAATCAACTACGAAAGTACATATTATGCCATTGAAAAAGTCACATTGGTATGACTTTTTCAATGGCATATGAAGATATTTCAAGAGAAAAATACTTTTCAATTTTGAAATTGATCAAAGTAACTCTGTTTACGGTACGTCTGGCTTAAATGTACTAGATACATGTATAATGAGCTGGTGAATTTACTTCTCTGTTCTGTTTTAATTCTCTTTAATCCGATTTTAAATTAAGTACTTCATTCTTTTCTAAAGTTTGAGGTACGCATTGTTGTATTCTAAAAGTCAGTTGCTTCGCAAACTCTTAATTTTGTTATTTCTTGGTAAATTTCTCATTGAGAGAAATGAACGATCTCAGTGAATTTGTTCTCTTGTTTCTTATTATTCTTGAAGTTTTTGCTGTCTATAATCTGGATTTTCAAAAAGAGCTTGTCAACTGACTCGTGCGGGGATTACCTATCACTTTAAGAGTCAATTGGTGAAATGGGGTTAGTTAATCGCCTTAGACTATAATTTATTAATCTGTCGCTACTGATGCATCATCAATGCAATGCTCAATATACCAATATCTGCTCGTCTTGGCTACCTATGCAACAGGCAGGCAATTTAATTGGCTTATGTGAAAAATGTAAGCTAGGCACACACATATTTCAATCCATTAAATCGTTATGTTCCGTCCCATTATCGTTCCATTCTGAGTATTTAATCTATCTGTCGCGAAGATTCCATCGGCTAGCGATCATTACTTTTTATAAGACGTCGCGTTGTAATCCAAGACATCCAGAGTGTGGCGTGTCAGTCGGCCGCCGTGGTTCCGCATGCTCTCAATCCTAGTAATTCGTGGAACATTTTATAACCGGCTTTGAGGACGCCGCGTCCCTTTTGTGCTGTAAATCGCCGCATTCAGATAAACACCACGCGTGAACGGCTCCGACCGCGAGTGCGCGATAACTTTCGTATTATTTTATCTGTACCAAACAAAAATAAAAGCATAACGACTGATATCCGTCCGTCACCCAATAACATGCAAGTCAATGAACTCACGAATTCTAATTCTATAATGTAGGTTGGCGAGTTTATACCGCGATTAATGCGAACGTAAGGCAAATAGACATATCAACATTTATTCGTGATGATGCCGATCAAATATTTGAGGTAATACATCATAGCTCTCCTTGAACGAAAACTTCCGAGGAATATCGGTCAATTGTAACGTACCGTTGACCGATATCGCGCAGCATTCGACGTAATGCCGATAAACGCACCCGTGTACATTATATTGAGGAAATTTCAACATTATCTTTATTTTTCACGTTACACGCTGAATCGCGGTCATTACGATTCCGTTCCACGCAGTAGTTGCGTAAAGATGCAATCTCCCGAGAGTTTATCCGTGTTTATAATAGCAATAGTTGAGCTGCATAACACCGTTATTAGATCGGAGTCACCATTTGAATCACTAATGACTTCCCTTTTTTAATGGCCAGGAAACGTGTCCCGTTCTGCCCCGCAGCATATAATACCATGAGACCGTATTTTACATCGTTTTATAAATTGTATATGATACATAAAATCATCGCATTTTAGAACTGATTGGCAGAGACATCAATAATGAAATTTATACGCGGTACGTTAATAAGTGTCAACACTGTGTTCCATTTGCACATGATTAGATTCTCAAGACATTTGTATTTGTTTCATTGTAGTTTTTGTTATGAGACAATGCAACCTTTGTTTCCTACCTTCCAAATATTACGTCCTACATTTTAAGTCACTTACATAATTGTCAAACGACGTCTAGACATTTGTATATCTCCGTCTTGATAATAACATCGATTTTATTATTTCTCTGTTCTGATTCTCGTTTTATTTTTGCACTAGTTTCTTCCTTTACTTTTATATTGCAATCGTGGTCTGTGTGGGTGCAACATTTGCAACAGATTTCGCTTCTTCCATCAAGTACATCTGCTATCGCAATTGAGATTCATCGTCGTGCACTATTGGACGCGTCTCACATCGTCTATAATTAGCCGACGCAGATGGCCTCAAGCGATTGACCCCAATCCAGCCCTAATGCTCACTACCATCGCATCATAGTATTTTTATCACTCTCCACAACACGCTCGTGCAGTTCTCCTAGCTCCATATATGTCATTATCTTGCTCTAATCTATTGTTAACTAATTAATCGTATCTACACCGATCACTTTGTTGGCCACACTTGTTATTTTACTGCTTGTTATGAATTCTGCTCGATACCACCCACCTATTTTTAGCACGGCACGATTCCACCATTTTATCGTTTTGTTTTTCATTAATCTAAACACGTTCACGTCACACCTGTTAGATTATCAAAAGATAAAAAACGTACCAAAACGTTGTAAGTAATATTGTTTCCTATTATTTATCAACACACTATCTTTTCGTACGCAAACATTTCACAACGCACCTCTGGGCAAAAAATACACGTACTTTTCCTGTCGCAATGATTTTTAATCTCGTCTTTACATAATCGTCCTGGTTGTATTTATAGTAGTCGTAAAATCTACAGAACAGAATGTCAGTAATTGAAATTGCATCTTAGCAAACAATTTATTTTGCATACATTTTAATATCCACAGTAGTATATTAACATCTCAAGCATCAGGCGAACGTGGCGCGACCAGTATTTAAACCGGTCCACCTTGAAAAACGCCATCTTACATGGCGCACGATGAATATACACCTGCAGATCGTCTATAATTTCGGATTCAGTGGTACACGGGTTCTCGCCGGTTTTCGTAATATCTACGCCTAACGTTACGTCATCCGGGTAGATATGTTTACGCGTACCGTCATATTGATGTGTAGCAGCCATAGCTTACACCACTGACCCGGTTTCACGCATCTGTTCAAACATAAATTTCTTTGATTCTGGTCAAGCGTTTACATTCATTCTACTCTTTAAAGTTTCTCCGTGATGATTGACGCGACTAGCGCTGTGTGCTGTATGATGAACCAGCGCAACGCCCCGTTAGTTTTTGTCGTGTTTCCAAGATGTCATTAGCAAGTATTATGAAGACGGTGTTTATTTGTTGAGAGGTGCGTGTGGAAATTTTTATTTGCTTCGAGCACCACCGTATGCTAATTCCCTCGTTGTATACGTGATTTGCATGAGCTAAACGTGACCCGACGGGACTCGGCCGGCCAAGAATAGACACGGAAGGAAAGCCGGCACCGGCGCGGAGCTGGAGTGGAGACACGTGCTCTCTTGATTATGCGGCCGATTCGTGTACGCCCACCAACTGGATAAAGACCCGGAGACGTCAGGGGGTCACACGATTCAGTCGCGTGCCGCCAATAAAGTGAACTAGCGTCGAGTAATTTGCAACTAAGAGCGGCTCCGAGAGAGCACGCGCCAGATCGGAATCGCATCACGAACCCAGGAAACGCTAGAAAAGTTTTCTTGGAAAACAAACCTGCTGTCTGTAATGAAGTCGTTGTTGCGTCCGTAACGGTGTGATCTGTCTGCGCTCTTGTGTGTGGACGAACGCTTGTCACCATTTGGCGTTTTGGTTTTCAAGTAATCTTCATCCTCAATCCTCAAACATGCAAGATTTTTAATTTTTTCACGCCTAAAAAGCATTCAAAAGCTGTCTATCAGTACATATTTCATGAGGCACAAATTAGTTTTATTTTATTTCTAAACTCAAAATTTCGAAACTGCTAAAACACAAACAATAATATAAATGAATTACTTTCCTTGAGAAAAACGTTCAAAGATACCAATCGCGCGATCACGGTTTCGTGAAACGTAATACAGAATACTACTGTTAACCTTGTTCAATATATCTACATTTTGCTTATCTGTTATTTATTTTTCGCGGTAATCATATTTCAATGCTGAAATATTATCTAAGCATTGGAAAAATATTATATCTTTGGAAATCTACTGGGGTTACAGTAAATCTTTAGATTACCACAATCGTACACACACGTTAGTAGATAAACGTTAAACAGATTGCAAACATTATGGTAAACATGTTTTCGCTGAAAAAACCTTCCAAGTTTTTTCTGACATCTGCTGTTTGTTAGGTGGCGTGTTGATTGCATAGAGTTTTCGTATCTAAAGTTAAACATTAAACTACGAATTTACTGAAGTGTTAATTTTTCTCGATAAGATTAAAAACGTTATTTTTTATACTTTTCTAGGTATCCTAAAGTCTAGGATACCTAGAAAAGTATACCAGGACCTAGACCATATTATTACCTAGGACCTAGACCATTCTAGGATCTAGATCACATTATTATTCACTTGTTCCTCATATTTTCCGGTTCGATGTTATTCATCTTTGTTGTTAACTGTTATAAATAAATATGATGTTTATTTTTCTTCGATACAAACGTATGGGATGAGTATTGCAGTGACATCACCTCGGAGGGTCAAACGACCGGTCTTGATTATGAACGTATTTGACCGCTACAGAACGATTTTCACTTGTTTGTTTTAACTTATCGCTGTGATAACGTCGTGCTACGTCAATACGTGTTTACCATAAATTTATTTATTGGGTTATTTTACAAAGTTTATTAATTCCACTAGGAAATTGATAAGAGCGTCTGGCTTGTACAGGGCAGGTCAAGGATTGCTATGGAACTAGTTATTGGATAGACCTGACCTTTGTAAGTATCGAAAGCTTTATTACATGAAGTAGAAAGATGACCATAATAAAACAATAACAAGAGTGAAACACCAATGCTGTTATATAAACAAGTAAAGTAGGCAAGAAAGTTATAAATGTAATTAGCACAGAAAAGAAAATTACACGCAATAAAGCTAGATTGTAATCAAATCAAACACTAAACATGAGCTAATAAAGCAGGAGAGAATACAGTTACAAATATCGGTAGTAAACATTACATATCCATATCATATATTTCAATTGTGTCACGATTATTAATAGAGCATTGTTTCCAACTGTTCAAATACATCCTAACATAAGGTTCTACAAAATGATAACAATATGCGATCTCAAGAATATTTAAACACATGTTTTTGAAATAACTGCTCTATATTCATAGTTTTCTATTTGCAAATTTGGATTCCACGGTAATTTGTGGCGCCATTATCGGGCTAAATTTAGTTTAAAACCGCACAGACCATTGTTATATTACAGGTATTGTTATTCAGTATGATCATTATGTATAATGTGAATAATTTTCATTGTTTGAAATAAAAGTTTGAATTTTTGCTATTTGAAGTCACACTTATTTGCAGAACTTCGATTCGTTTGACGGTATTTCTCTTGAACACGTAAATGTTGGCTGATTAAATCTATTAATTAAGGCCAAGGATAAAATTACAAATGAAATAAGGTGTCGCTGTCTTTAGAAATGCGTTTGCATAAACATCGGCATGGTGAGGTGAAAATCGAAAGAGTGGAGTGAACCATGTGTGGAGAATCATGTCTGCGTGACCACTTTTACGAATGTTCTTTGATAGATCGATAACCTGTTTTACAAGCTGATGCATATTGATGAATTAGTCAGTCCCACAAGTTACTTTTTATGGAAATTAATTATTCCTGTCAAGAAATTTTCATTTTGGTACTAAAAATCTTCTTCAGTATTCTGATACCATGATTGTTGTGAAGGAACCTTATCATATTTAGTTACTTTGCACCCATTTCATTCCGCTATCTGTGTTTATTTTACTATCATTGACATTACCACGTTATGTCAGACAATATCAACTGAACATATTACGATTGATACACACGATTTAGACGTAATAAATATACCTTTAGCAACATTAACACCCAAATCAACGCTAACGAGCCAGAATGAAAAATATGTTTACATATTGTGTTCTCTACCCCAGTGTCCTGCAATGTAAGCATCTGTTTAACAATGTGACTAGTTAAACTGTGCTATGTTTCGCTAATAGATTTTCAATCGAATAGATTTGTGACACGTCGATCACATATTTAGTAAACATCGACCTGGCGATAGACCCATGTGCACTCAAACGCTCCATTAAAATCCAAATACAAATCATGAACATATTTGTTCAATACGTATTGTAAACACACCCGTATATATTGCTAGGATCATTACTATTGTGACTACGTTTATCACTCAGTTACTTGTAGGTAGTAGTACCAAAACAACAGAACACATGTCTACAAACAAAATGTTTTATAGTAGAGATGATGTCACTAACACAATTAAATTAAAACTCGCGGTCTGTTCAAACTGTTTACAAGCTGTGTTCAACTTCAAACCTGTTTCTCGTACCTTTGCCTTTGAGCCATCGTTTTTCTTTGTTTTAATAATCCCCTGTTGTTGATTGATAAAAAGTTTAACGTTTACGTAAGTGCAACTAATAGCCGGATGTATACATATAATTCTATTTCAACGATATCTTTGTTATAGATAACCGTCTTAATCTTTGATTACTGAATTTTTAACTCAGGGCTATAAAAGCGTTTTGACAATGTGCGCTGATAATGTTGAAATGCTCAAAAAATTAATTCCAAGTCATTTAGATCACAAAATGGAATCTGTTGATGATGATGTCGATCTTTGTATCTGAGGTAAATTGGTTAAATCTAGATAGAATCATAGTGAATGCTACCAGGTGCCTACTAGATGTAGTTGGATTTGCCGGCGCGTCCGGTTATAATTAAAAACAATGAGACAGGTTTTAACGTATGCCCTTGGACTGGTTATATCATCGGGCGCTGTATTTGGTGCGCAATTTCGCAAAAAGTTCAGTGCACTCTTAACGACGGGGTATCGTAAACTTCCAATTCTCTCAAATGTTTCATATCGTTTGTTAATTTAAATTTTTCTTTGAAGCACGTCTCTATTTACATGTTTTTCACGTTTCCTATCTTTATCTAATTCACCTACTGACATGAAAATGTAGGTAAACAATGATAAGTGCTGCTTTACATTGCAAATAAGATGCTAATGATGGCAGACAACGTCTAATCACTGTTTTCCTGTTGTATTAATTTGCACGCAAAATTTTCTAGTTTCTCGCGAACTTGTTCTCAATTGAGCGCCAATACATTTTGCTGATGAGTACATTGGCGCCCCATCAATCTACTAGAGACGCGAGCCTCAATATCGTCTAACGAGAGCCGGCACAGACCGGTATAATTTCAGCACACAGATTCTTCTAATTGAAGGTCGCGACACCCACGTAAGAGCAACCACACTGAGTAAGATCTCATCAAGCAATCTATTTATATCCTGTTCCAATTATATCATTACTGAAATCCACTCACACCACACCAGATTTAGCCACTCATCGAACCTAAGTGCATATCTTGACTCACCAAATCTTCAGACTGACTGGAACATTGCTCTTAAAATTGTTTTCGCCGCTGTTTCGCGTAGACGTTGCGTAGCATTTGTAGGCGTATATGAAAATTCTCTAAGAAAGAATAAATTCCAAAGCGTACAACTTCAAAATATCGTCTATAAAATATGTTTCCAACATTATCGTTGATTTATTTATGATGTCGATTATAAACATTGCATTGTAATCATATTGGCATTAGATTAAAATTGCAACTTGCTCTAATATGTAGTAAAATGTTTGTTGCCGACCTATTTTATTCATTATCCGCATTCTTCGGGCTCATTACATTACTTACTATTATCATAAAAAACTCAACCCATTGCTATGATAAATTCCAATTCAGCCATACCGTAATGTCCTGTTTCTTTACTTATAATAATGCTGTTTCGTATATCTGCAGTCTATTAAAATATTCTACCAATTTAATAATGATTCTTTGATTTTGTTACTTTAAACTGTTATGCAACCTTGTGTTAGAGCGCCACTTGTGTAATTAGTTACATACCGACACAGTTTAATGTTTTTATTTTTGTCGCCCGCTGCGAAGTCTCTTTATTAGGGCGAAAATTTTCCAATGAAGCTTAATTGGTCTGAGTAAACAGTGGGTTACGACTCGAGTGTCGTAAACATCCAACCGCTAACATGTAAATCTTTATTTAGCAATATCTTATTTGGTCTTCATGCGCAAATCCAAAGTTTATATTTGCTCTATGTTTTTCGAGTTTAGCCATTTGATTATCGGCGTGACACTTGTTTGATGTATTTATACCTATACTAATTGTAAGTGCATGCTGGAGGCTGTTGTAGAAGACTTTTTATTTGCTCCAATTTATCACGGCTTGTACGTCAATTACTTTGTACTTACATCCGCATACTACGACCGTAATTATTGTTCTTATAACTTAGTTTCTTGATTGCATATATCGATTCAGTTGATTTCTCTTTAATTATATTGATCGTGGTTAAATTTGAATTTGTGTTTGTTCAAAATTTGGTTGTTTCTATGTACAGATAAATAATTTGGCCATAAATCGTATATTCGCTCGTGTGTCAATACAAGATCTGGAAAATAAGGGCTTTGTTGATATCAATGTAGGTTGTGTCGTTGAGTTCAGGGTGCACGGTCGGATCGCGTGGCGTGGTGACGTGTTCGCCGCCATTTTAAATAGGGCGAGCGCGCGCGCAGACCATCAGTCGCCTGGTAGGACGCGCGAGCGCAACTTCGTCGCACGAGTTTGCGAGTTTCACGTTATCGTCAGTAGAGTTGTAGTCGTCGCCGGCGACGCACATACATTCAGTGACCCTGAAAATAAGTTTACCGCTCAGTTTAAATATGATTGAGGTTGTGCAAAAACCTAGGGATGGCTGCCTGTACGAAATCAGACAGAAAGGACAAAAAGATACCTGTTATGTGGTCGTGCCGAATCCAAAAGTACGTTTCCTTTTAACTCGGTTTTTTCTTTTATTTTATAAACAACATTGCCTTTTCGTACATTGCGTTCGTTGGGTTCTGATAACAATGCAATCGCGCAGTTTAATAAATTTTATAGAGCCAGTTCAAATCGGTGTTCACTGTTAAGAATTTAATCCTGTTTTAAAAATTTTAATTGTACAATAATAGTTTGAAGAATTCTTGTGCTTCGGTATGTTATATTATATGTAACTAACGTAAATATTTTGCGTTGTTTCAGGATCTGGTTAAGAGCCACTTGATGTTCGCGGTGCGCGAGGAAGTGGAAGTACTCAAAGAGCGCATAGCGGAACTGATGGAGAGGATCAACCAGCTCGAAGTGGAGAACACATACCTGCGGGCGCATGCGAGCCAGGACACGCTGGCGCAACTGCCGGCCGCGGCGGGCGCGAAGCCGCCTGCGGCACCGCAGGGCCCCCAGCCGCCGGTGTCGTAGGGCGACGGCGCGGCGCCGCTGAATACGCCCGCCGGCCTCCGCCGGCCACTGAGGATCCCGGCCTCGCCCTCGGCGCGCGACCCCGCCCGCGGCACCCCTCCCACGGAGTCACTATGGCTGTGCTATGTTAATTCGTAGGTTAACAAGGAACGAGTGTAAGTACACCGGTCGAGCGCCGAGGGACGCTGCGCGCACGCATCGCGCCGGCGCGTCTCGCCTGTCCTCGTATAAATCACACAAGTGTCTAGTTAGAGCTGTCCGCTTGCACGCGGGCCGGCCGCCGCCCGCAGCTCGCAGCCGCAGCTCGCAGCTCGCAGCTCGGGCCCGAGGGCGGCTACCGCGCACCGCACCACCAGACATTATGCTTCGGATTCATAGATATATATTTTTCTGTTATTAATATTTAGGGTGCAGAATTTCGTGCTAACTGCCATGCTTTTACGCATCTCAGCAACGAGTCTTTAGTGTTTTGATGTACGTCGTGTATATTTTTATTTGGTTTAACGTTTAGGTATCGCTATCCACGTAATGTATTCCATTTAAGATTTAATAACTATAAGACGTGTGTTAATATAATAAAAATGTAATGAAATAGTTGAATATTCCTATGCATTGAACAAGGACTGTGTGTTAATTTATTATCTATTTTTTTTAAATGTAATTTAAGTTATTTATCACTTTTCTCTGTATGTATACTACGTTGCATTAAATTGCAAGTGTTCCTGTAGGGCCGATAATAATGATCTGTCGATAGTAAAGTACTGAATGAGTTGTGTGCAGTTTTCATTTAGTTGGTACTGTTAATTACATATTTACGATTTAATATAAATGTTTGAATGTATGTTATCCGCAGTCGTTATGTGTAACGTTATACTGAGCAGTCTTTTAGAATTAGAATCGTTGCGAGAATGTGACCTCCTGCGATGCTGGCTTTAGTAAATTTTGCACGCTGAAACTGAAAAAAAAAATATACTATTTTTATTCCAACCCTATGATAATGGAGGTATATAGTAATTTAACATTGTATTTTTTTAATAATTAAAATTGTTTGTATATAGTACAAGTTGTAATAGAATTGTGAGTCGGAACGATGTATATAACGAAAGAATGTGATTATAGGAACCGATTCCGTAACCTGCCTTGAAAGGTTGGTAACAGATGTTATCGCGAGAGGTATATCTAAAACGTTATTATTTAAAATATTCGCTGTATTTAAATAGCTTGATTGTTTAACATTAAACAAGCGAACAAAGTGGCTGGTGACTGACTGTATGGATTGTAACTAGTGGGATGTGACGTGAAAGTCAGGCTCTATGTTTGTTTAAAAGCCAAAGTTAGGAAGGAGTGTCCCAGCGACTGAAGTGTGACTATTTTACCTATAGAGTAGTATTTTGTACAACGCTACTACATGTATGTGTATAGACGATTTTTGTTAGGTCTTCATAATTATTGTGAATATACAGTAATTTACTCCTAGAAGCATTACTCTAGATCTAGATATGGTAATATCAACTATATTATATACCGAAATTTGTAAATATACTGTAAACAAAAGTCCATTGTAGCTTATGTTGACCAGACAGGTTCCTCATACCCAATAAATGCAAAACTACTCAAATATTGTGTTATTTTTTAAACATCTTTTTCTACCCGTACCCAAAGGAAGATTACAAACTGCAATAAACCTCTCGTTATTTGCTATACGTAAATGTCAATCATTTTGGCAAATCAGTTCCCGATATCCAACAGTCCGAACTGCAAAAAAGTACCTACTTCCATAGGTACATAGTGCATCAAAATTCAATTCAATCACCTGTTGCATTCACGTTGGAAATAAAAAAGTAAATAGAGAACGATTTAGATTTAAAAAATTTGCTAACTGAGATTGCCCCAGCTTGAGATCAAGAAACGAAATTCTCAAGCTTGCTACTAGACTAGCACTTACTGCTACGTTTTATTTTGACCGACGTGGAAACTGAATTTAATAGATATCTTATATTTAATAAAAACTACTTTGTTTCTGGATACCCTACCCTACAAGAAAATCGTTCGTTTTGACAGTAAGTTGAAAATTAAGGGCACAGTACCTACCAGCTGTAGAAGTCACGAGTCCATAGAAAGTATTGTAGCGTCTTCACGCTATTCACGTTCATTTTGAGACGGACCAGATAATCGGGTGCTTCAATGTTTACTTCCGTTACAAAGATAAACAAAGCGCCATCTGTTCTCACATTAAAATAGTTTGAGTCAGCACCATCTATTGTTTACAAGTATACAATAATAAGCTTAAGACTTTTATGTGATTGTTCGCAAGTAATTTCATAGATGGCACTATCTTCAAAGAGACGACAACATGATTAGTAAAAAATGAAAAGATATTGCGTGGATCATAAAATGTTCGTGACGGAATAGGTGACCTAATTTGCGTTAGTTTTGTTCAATATTTCTAGAAAGAGAAATTATTGCGAGGAAAAAAAAACGAAAACTAGAATGTTAACGAAACACTGTCTAAGCTACTCGGCACTAGATGGCACTGTATGCATATTTTAGATCTTCTGGGCAGCAGCAGCTGACAGCGATGGGGAGGATTATTTTGATGTCCTAATTTAGTTTATAGAATTTATTTTCTAGTTTTATGTTAAAATATTGTTTTGTTTTTATTGGTATAATAAATATAAAAAATTTTGTAATAAAAAAAAGAATTGTTACCATAAACAAGCTGTCAATTCTAACGATGATTTCTGAACGTTACTGCTATAAAATGGCACGTTCCGTAGTGCAAGGTAGTGAAGGTAGGTAATTTTAGCATGTTTGTATCTCATCTTTGTCTGTTATACTAAAGAAAACTATTGCTTTCCTGCAATGCCATGGAACACGCTATTACTAAATTTTGTGCAGTGCACGTCACTAAATTTTATGTTGGCTGTCATGGAGTGTCATACGAATGTACAATAAATCATAAACACAATCGGAATTATGGATAATATGAGTTTAAAGGAGATTCAAAGCAAGCTTTTATTATGGGAGGCCTCGGAGAATCCCCTGGCGCCTCTTACGGCCGATCAAAGGGAGGCTATCCTAGATTTAGAGTCGCTTATACTCGGTGTATCTTCTAACTTGGACGATGTTTGTATTTTTGCTATTTATTATTTATGTTTACGTAAAAATAATATCTTGACCACTAACGATTGTGTTAAAGTTATTATTGTACATGCTAGTATTTAAATAAATCACTCATTTGTCATAAAGAAACTTTATTTAATTAACGTGTACTAAATTGTTTTCTTATCGCTTACTAACGATTATTTTCAGTTCATGCCTAGTAAAATAATTCAGTAAACTAAGATATACCTACATATTTTACACAGTATCGTTACCCGACTATATTTCTAGGAAAAATCTCAAATCAAAGCAGATGAAGATGTGGAAAAAAGCAATATCCCCTCTGTGGATACTACTTACGACTTTCTAGAGTGGTATGGGAGCTTATATGACAGCAACTTGAAGACTGATGACACTCCCTATGAGGCTTACCACAAGCAGCTGGATGATAGGAGAAATGAGTGTGTTGCTTTGACCAACCAGGTATGGTTCTCTATGTTTTATAGAATTTGTTATATGACCCACTGTTTTTGTTCTAGATGTACAATTGTTATTGACATCAACTTTAAGAAACTGCTGAAAATTGTAATTTGGACTGCCTCGTTGGAATAGTGGTGGCAAACCTGACTGCTGATCATTAGGTCCAGGGTTTGATCCCCAGGTTGGGCAAAGTGTTATTAAGTTTTCCCATGTGAAATACCAAAGTAGCAGCCCAGAGTTTGGATTTGTGCCCGGTTGATGGCAATAGGCTCACCCCCTATTACGTTGGACTTCAACATAACATCAAAATGAGGGTGTTACTATACACCTCTGCCCATCCCTTCGGGAAACACAGACGTGATGTTATGTTCAAGAAAGTTTTATTATTCCTTATTAAAAACCCTTAGTAGTAATCATTTTCTTACAAACAAGAGAAATAAATAAATGTTTACAAAAATATTAAATATTTTTCAGATTGGTGCTACAATGTCTAACCTGGACAAACTCTCAGAGCAGTACAACTTTGTTTCAAATAAAACCAATGCGTTGCATATGATGAGTGAACAGCTGTTAGCTGACCAAAACAAACTCTCCAGTATAGGTAGCATCTTATTATTATTAAATTATAAATACTTAAATGACCACTGTCATTGAAATGACTTATGTGATGATTATCAAACGTGGCTAATCACCATCCCAATCAAACCAGCTTTCAAATAAGAAAAACCTGTGATATCCGTTCATCCATTTGCAAGCTCCGGTGCCACAAAAGGCGGACAAAATATTCAAAGCTATAACACTCCTCTTTTTCCATTGGGAGTTAATAATGAAACATAGCAATGAAATAATGGCATAGCCAGGGAAGGGGGGGTATCGGGGGTTCAAACCCCCCCACCCCCGAAACCTCAGACAGTTAAATTACTGTTAAACTTGTTATTGTAATAGATTTTTTGTTCAGGGTTCACCCCCCCCACCCCCCACTCCAGAACAAAACTCCTGGCGATGGCCTTGCCCAGTAGTATTTACAGGCATAATGTTTCAGCTGGGCTAGCAGCTTGGTGACCACAGAGTCAACCCATATCTGTATTGCAAGTGCTAGAATTTTGTGGGTTCCATAAACAAAATAATGATCCAAAAATTATTTTCCATAGGCTTTTTATATTAAACTTTGCACACAATAAAACTGTAGACTTGTTACAATGTAAATTCCAATATTTACGTTTAAAATATCTACTGGGTACCTGATTTACAGTAACAATTGTACAGAATTAAATTGACATTGAATAATCTCTTTTCCAGGAGATGACATCAAGCAGAAGCTTCATTATTTCACGCAGGTCGAGCATCTGTCTCAGCGGCTGAACAGTCCTACTATGTCGGTGAACAGTGAAACATTCTTCAATGTCCTCGCCAAGATTGATGAATGTCTGGAGTATATGAGAACCAATGTAAGTAAATATTATAAAGATACTGGTGCCAATTATGCTGTGCACAAACTAAACCTAATTTAGGCATTTGCCATCTTTTTCATTCTGATTAAATAAGAAAGCGATAGATGGATATAAAAGCTGTAAAATTTTGTTGAACAATAATTTCCATATTAGTTGACACATCAGAAAATGCCGACTAAAAACACGGTGAAGTTGAAGGCGTTAACTAGTTTGACATCTCTAACTTACACCCATATTCTAAGATGTTCTTCCAAAATTTGCCCGACTTATACTCGACTCAGGACGCCTTGAGGACGGCCTCGAAGACATCTTCAAAATTGTATTCTTAGTCGCAACTTCGAGTGAACTTAGAGGTTGCTCGGCAGAGGCATCCTCAGATGAGTCGAGGTAGAGTGGAGCCATTACGTCATAATTTCTAGGATTTTTGTTTATCCGCATCACGCAAATAACGCCGCAATAAATAGTTGTAAGGATTATTGTAAGCATATTCGATAAAGTCTTCAAAATTCATTTTTGTTACATACGACCTTTGACACTTCCTACCTCAAGGAAGCCTTAAGGTAGGTTCTGGAATACCTTGAATTTGATAGATGATTCCTTACCTTGACTGAGGAAAAATCTCGAGTCTAGGACGTTTATTCCAACTATAACCACCGATCATAGTGAGAAAGGCTAAGTCGAGGTGGAGTCGAGTCGAGTAGGTTTTAGAGGAACGTGTTAGAATATGGGTATTAGTTATTATCTGTCACCGTCCTTTTCTCGTGCTGTCTGTTCTCTAATTTTAGTTTAGTTGGTGAACAAGAGAATTGGCATCATTAGCTTTCAAAAGCTGTCTGTGTTTTTTGAGAATATAATGCGACTAAGCTCAATTCTTGAAGCTAGACAGGATTTATTTATACTTGGCTGATCAATCCAATCTGTTTTCAAATCTCATGTCAACAAATGTGATTGGTCGACCAAAATACTAACAACCAATTATGTCGCTTGACAAGAGATTTCACGGCTGATTAGTTAATATTTGCATTGATCGGCTTTTCAGAAACTGGACTTTCGACATCCAAGTCACATTTCGTAGAAAGGGGTGACTTTAATTCCAGGGGGTTACTTTGATCAAAAGTTCGTTTCGTAATAAAACTTAAATTGTACGAATTCTTTCGATTATTTTTTTACGGTTGGCAGCCTTGAACGTCTTTTTCAGCGTGTGATCAGTTGTAGTGGGTGGATTGATGAAAAAATATTAAAAATATGTCGGTAATAGTTTTATGTAATTATTTATTCCTTATCGGGGTTACTTTCAAATTCCATAGAAAAAAGGAAGGTATCAAAGTAACCCCAATCAAAGTTTAACATTAATCACGAACATTTTATTTTTTTCACTCTAATATTTCAAGAGAAAAATATATACATTTCAATTTTGAAATTGATCAAAGTAACCCCATTCTACCGTTGCTAAAAACTCGATATCATTGCGTCATGTTTTCAACTGCCTCGTTGGTCTAGTGTTGGCAAGCGCGGCTGCTGATCGTGAGGTCCTGGGTTCGATCCCCAGGTCAGGCAAAGTGTTATTGGATTTTTCCATGTAGAATTCGTCAGTAGCATCCTAGAGTTTGGATTTTTGCCCTGTAGATGGCAATAGGCTCTCCTATTACATGCGACTTAAACATAACGGCGAATGAGGGTCTTTGGGGAATACAGTTGTGTTGTTATGTTATGTGTGTTTGCTCAGGCGTAGCACACTGTGTATGTTTCATTTATACCACAAACTTTAAAATTAAAATAATCTCAACTTCCAGAACAACTTCAAAGAATCCCACACTTACCTAGTAAAATATCGTCATCTACAAAATCGTGCTATCTCGCTCATTCGTTCTTACGTCACGCACGTGTTGAACCACGCCACGGAACAAATGTTAGCGCCCAAAGACGAAGATCAAAACGATCAGGAAACCATGGATACGGCGTATGCTGTGTACTTTGGGAAGTTCCAAGCTGCAGCACCTAAACTCAAGATGGTTATTAGTGAAATTGAAGCGAGGGCTGAGAAGAATACTGAGTAAGTACATATTTAAAGTAAA
This sequence comes from Amphipyra berbera, assembly GCA_910594945.2. NCBI lineage: Eukaryota > Metazoa > Arthropoda > Insecta > Lepidoptera > Noctuidae > Amphipyra > Amphipyra berbera. The sequence continues at coordinate 4,988,420 of OU343122.1, read as the reverse complement.
AATTCAAATAACACAACCAATGGCGTAACTATATCATCAGAGGCCCGTGGCAAATTCATTGGATGGGGCCCCAGTAAAAATCAAAAATCGTTACGTTGTAACAAAGCGATTGCAGTTTTTCTTTTTTTTAAACATTCCCCTCACTCTTCGATTTCTCTTGTATCTTGAGTGCATTTACAAAACACAAAAAATTTATCGCCCATAATATCTAATATAGGCTCCTTAGGCTGAGCATCCACCAGAGCTTAGCTAAGCTGTGTAGCGAGGAATGTGTTTTGTAAGCACCAATAGAATCACTTCATTTACCTAGCTTCGCTCTGCGCAGCTCTGGTGGAGCTAGGTTTTTGTTCCTACAAAACAAGCGAGAAATGTGTTACAAGTAATGTGTACCGCTCCCGCCACACCACCTTCATATTTGAAAAGAGTCGGCTACCTATCCTCGCACGGCTCATTTGTACACATTAACACATTACGCATTACACATTACCCATTCCTCGCACAGCTCTGGTGGAAACGGTCACACCGTTTCACATCCTCGCTACACATTTTCGCAGCGCACATTTTCCTCGTACAGCTCTAGTGGATGTCCAGCCTTAGGCTCCAGCCTACTCAGCCTACTGGTAAATCCACCATTTCCCGGGGGAGCCCCGTGGCATTTTGCCAGCCCTGCCACCCTATAGTTACACTACTGAACATAACATAATATTGAATGAACTGCCACGTTGGTCTAGTGGTGGCAAGCGCGACTGCTGATCTTGAGGTCCTGGGTTCGATCCCCAGGTCGGGCAAAGTGTTACTGGGTTTTTCTGTGTGTAATTCCTCAGTAGCAGCCTGGAGTTTGGATTTGTGCCCGGTTATTGGCAACAGACTCGCCTCCTAATACATGGGACTTAAACATAACTGGCGAAATGAGGGTGTACTAAAAACACCTCTGCCGTACCCTTTGGGGAATATAAGGCGTGATGTTATGTTTATAAGTTGAGCACATTAGAATTTATTGCACATCTTTATTGTAAATTTTCTAATTTTAGAAGGTTTGTTAATTTGACGTGTACGATTTTGGGGGGTCATGACCCTACGACCCCCCCTCTCAGACCGCCACTGATTATTGCTAATATGAATCTGATGGTTCTGATTTGTTGAAATAGCTAAGTATGGAGATAATACCTTCTTTTTTTCTTTTTTTTAACCGACTTCCAAAAATGAGGAGGTTACTATGTTCGTCTGTATGTATGTTTTTTTTTTGTGTATGTTCATCGATATTTTCGCCAATTCTGAACCGATTTTGATGATTCTTTTTTTAATGGATAGGGTATACCTCGAAGTTGGTCCCATTTAAATTTGGTGAAGATCTGATGAAGAACTTCGGAGATAGACAATGGAACTCCTCAATGACGAACAGTACGCATATTGTGATGATGTGATTATGTTACGAACAGCGTCTTTAGTAGGTCCAACCATGTTTTAATTAAGGCCACTAAAATGAAAAAATAAAAACATTTTTTACAAAAAATTTAAACCGACTTCAAAAAAGAATAAAATAATTACCATATAAAATTAACAGTTTCAGAAGTCGGTGCCTTCAATTTGGTTCAGCGTGGATCAGCACCGACTTCTGAAACTGTTAATTTTATATGGTAATTATATTATTCTTTTTTGAAGTCGGTTTAAATTTTTTGTAAAAAATGTTTTTATTATCATTGGAAAATCCTCATGGATGTCCCTCGCCCGGGGAAGGCGAGGGGGTCTGCCGGACTCTTACCAGCTAAAAACCAACGGTGTTCCTCCTCCTGACCGTTCGGCCGGGGTCGCGGGATTCGCAAAAGCATGCACCGCAACCCCGGCAGGAATGGAGATGCTACCTGCTGTCGTTTACCCATTTTCCTATCATGCAAATAAAAATAACAGTTACAACAATCTGTTCCCAGTTACGCATCCCTTCTAGCGGACATCCAGCGCGAGTACGCGTACCGTCGCTCCCGCGTCGCCGGCGCCGCTACGGGCGGGGCCCTACAAGCCGCAGCGGCGCGACAGTTGCGCGACCATTGCTCGCTGGCGAGAGCTGCGTGTTCGTTACTAGCACACGCTTGTAGGGACGAGTGTGCGCTGTATAATCACTTCTTTAGCAACACGTCACCTGCATTGGAGTGAGTATGAAATACAAGCTTGTTTATTTTGATGTGGGCCACTATGAGAGAATGCTTTACTATTGAAGTCACAAAACCCATGTCTCGATAAATACATAACATAACTAGCCCACTACTGTCCCACTGCTGGGCACGGGCCTCTTCTCAGAATGAGAAGGGTTTAGGCCTTAGTCCACCACGCTGGCCTGGTGCGGGTTGGCAGACTACACACACCATCGAGAACTTTATGGAGCCTTAGGTGTGCAGGTTTTCTCACGATGTTTTTCCTTCACCGTTAACGCAAGTGATAATCAAATTTTGATCCGCACATGAATTCGAAAAGTCAGAGGTACGGGCCGGGATCGAACTCAGACCCTCTTGCATGGAAGGCACGCGTTCAACCGCTAAGCCAGGGATCACCAATTAGTTTTGCTCGGGGTCCGTTTTAAGAAATGAAAAAAATATTTATCAAACAAAATATGTAATTACGGAAATAACAAAGGTATTTTTTTACACATCAATGAGAAAAATGACATTTTTTGTTGCGGACTATCTGTCTGAAGTTTGGAGTAAAATTGGTGCAAGCTATTTACATTAAATCCTGGAGATGTTCATCAGTAAGTCGAGATCGAAGTTTATTCTTAATGAAGTTCATCTTCGAAAAAGCTGCTTCACAAATATATCGCACTGCTAGATTAATATTGTATCAACTCAAAATTTGATCAATTTGAGATAGCTCTTTTCTTTTTTTTTTAAAAACGTTTCCCCGTACTAGCATTTCTCCTGTATCGTCGGTGCGTTTACAAACACAAATCTTCACACGTAATTCATTTCATTCACTTCATTTGTAATCTATAACAGGAAGTAATTAATCAGTTTTCTGTCGTTTCTGGAAAAAGCTTCATTTTGAGTTCTAGCAGTGCGATATGTTGACCCAAACAAAGTAAAGATAATGCGAGGGATACATTTTTATTAAATTACGTACTCTGTAGTACAAGTTGCTGTGCTCTCGCGGCCCGCACTAAATGGGTTGGCGGTCCGCCATTTGGCGACCCCTGCGCTAAGCTATCACTGCTCTATATATACAAGGTTAGTCGGAAAGGGGGTACTAAGCCGCAGACCACTTAATGTATCACTGATGATTGTTCTAAAGAAAGTGTTGAAATGTAAAAATTCGATCAATTTTCTTTCCGTCAAAAAATATTTTTATTTTATTTTTTTCAAAATTTCTTCATCCCTGCTTTAGTTGTGAATTCAGAAAATGGAGTTTCTAATCCGTGACCCCAAATATGACCTAAATAGTAAACACAACTGATCATAGCTATTGACAGATAGATTTTAGCATATTTTTTACGAAATCTTTGAAAAGCTATTTCTCTTAAACTATCGAGTTTTGGGGAAAGTTGTAGATCAAAAGTTATCCCTTATTATAGGTACTTCAACACCCTTTCGGCTTAGTACCCCCTTTCCGACTAACCTTGTATATGTCTCGACATTAAACTCAATTTGAACTGTACGGAATGTATTTCATTTTTCAGAGAGTACCTCCAATCGCTATGTACGGGTCTGTACGAGACGTTGCGGCCTCACATCATACATATAAACCACTTGGAAACGCTCGCCGAGCTCTGCGTCATACTAAGAGTGGAAGTTATAGAGGAACAAGTTAATAATGATCGTGAGTAACTTTTCAGTAGTGAGTTTTAAAGGATGATAGATTAGACGTGAAATTACAGGCACATGAGACTTTTCAACTTTGTCTCTATATTTGTATGTTGGTATAAGCGGTTAATAAGGTTGTAATAAGGTTGTAGGTATAAGCGGCGGTAACCATTTATCATCAGGTGGTTCCGATGCCAATCTATAATATCTTTACATAGTATAAAACAAAGTCTCTCCCGCTGTCTGTACGCTTAGATCTTTTAAACTACGCAACGGATTTTAATGCAGTTTTCAGCAATAGATAGAGTGATTTAAGAGGAAGGTTTATATGCCCCACATTAGTGTCTACATTGCACCCGTACGAAGCCGGGGCGGGTCGCTAGTTTATAAATTAAATAAAAACTTAATTCTTTGATTATTTATGGCTTTTTCTTAAGCTGTACGATATTTTTCTGTCTATATGGTGTATAGTTACTAATAGAACTTTTGAGTTCATACCTTGGCTACTCGAAGTATTATTCTAGTGTAGCAGATAATGGCTCTCACTGTGAAATACTAGCATCATACTGCGAGCATAAATCCTACCATTTTTTTTTTGTTTTTTGTTTTTGTGAAGCCTAAATGGTAAAACAGTTATTTATGAATCTTGTGAAACTTTCTTGTTGGACCTACCACACGAATAAGGCCGGGTGTTGTATTTCAACTTCTAGAAAGGCCTATGTACATCTGTAGACCCTCGTTATGCTCGCTTTTCTTGATACTCGAGTATGATTTTCAAACTTATTTACCTCTGTTCGCAGCCATCCGCCTAGCAGCGTTAGGTCAGTGCGCGCGCGCATTACTACAAGACGCACAAGAGCGTCTCGTATTCCGCGCACATGTACACCTGAGAGCTGACGTGCTGTTGTACCGTCCCGCGCAGGGAGACCTCGCGTACCCACAGAAGCTGGTTATGATGGAGGTATGTTATACCTTTACATATCTTAGGACATTTAACGTTAAAGGAAAACATCGTGAGGAACCATGTACACCTGAGAAGGCACCAAAAAGTTCTCGATGGTGGTTGTAGTCCGCCAATCCGCACCAGGCTAGCATGGTGGACTCGAACCTAAACCCTTCTCATTCTGAGAAGAGGCCCGTGACCAGCAGTGGAACGGTGGTGTCGATTCGGTTGTGCACAAACTAAACTTAATTTAGATTGTTGCCATCTCTTTCACTCTGATAAAATAAGAAAGAGACAGACATAATAAGAGCTCTCAAATTTAGTTGAACTCAAATATCAGTACATATTTAGACGACACGTCGGTATGTGTCGCCTAAGAACACTGTAAAGTTCTAGGTGCAAACTACGTTGACATCTCTAAGTTCTTATCTATCACCGACCTTATCTCGCGCCATCTGTTAGTAAAAGATAGCAACTCTTTTAATTTTAGTTTAGTTGGTGAATAAGAGAATCGGCGCCAATGGATGGTGTTGATTCTGTAGCACATTTTGACACTACTAAACTAAACTAAACGCAACTGTCACTTTCTTTTTCTATTGAAACAGAAAGAGACAAACACCCTTATTTTAGTTTAGTCCTGTCAACGTGTGCAACAGACTCGACACCATTATTGGGCTGATTTGGCTGTCGTTCAAAACTGTTACCAATTGTTGTTGATTTTAATCATATTTAAATAAATCTCGATTTCCTCCACAGCAAATAGCAATGTCCATACAAGAGCAATCTTTAAAACGGAGCGACTCCCGCAACTCCATGGTGTCTGACATCTCGGCGACATCGCAAGAAGTCGCCAACATCAACGTGGAGGCCCAGCGACGACCTCAGGCCTCCCCTGCCGACCTGCACGGCATGTGGTACCCGGGCGTCAGAAGGACACTCGCAGCCCTATCTCGACTATACCGGTGTTTAGAGAAGAAAGTCTTCCAAGGTTTAGCGCAAGAAGCTATTTCGTTGTGCGTTCAAAGTGTCGACAGCGCTGCAAAGCAAATCACTGCCAACACTACTAGTATTGATGGTGAACTATTCCAAATCAAACATCTCTTAATCTTAAGAGAACAAATCGCACCCTTCCAAGTAGATTTTGTGGTGAAAGAGACGACTTTAGACTTTAGCAATATGAAGAATGCTGCTTACGGCTTAATCCAGAAACCAAGACAGATATTTTCTCTGAACAGCAACAATGCGCTTTTAGAGTTTTTGTTGGATGGTACCCCACTAGTGAGGGAACATCTCTTGGATTCGAGGAAAGAGGTCGATAGGCAGCTTAAGAGTTGCTGCGAGATGTTCATCAAGGATTCCACGGAGATACTTGCGGGACCAATGATTACGTTCATTGAGAAGGTAGAAATATTGTTATTTTTTTTATACCAAGACTAAAGGCTCATTTACACGGTGCAAGTTTCTTGAAGCAAGTGTCATGCTATCTCTGTTTTTGTCATAGAGAAAGACAAAGGCAGAACGACTCTTGCTTCAAGAAACTTGCACCGTGTAAATCAGCCTTCCACCAGAGCTGTGCTAGGAACGGAGCGGTGAACGAGCAAAAAAGCCCCCAATTGGATTGCTGCGGTGTGCGAGGTTAGGAAAATGAAGCATTCCTATTGGTGGATTTTTTTCTCGATCCGCTTACTAGCACAGCTCTGGTGGAAAGCCAGCCTTACTTTGCCCAAGTTAGTTTTATGCTGGGCCCAGACATATGTGTACAAACATTTGGAGCATGTGCGCAAAGTTTGAAGCTTTACGCTCATGCTCAAAACTACCCGGTCCGCACACCGTCTTCAAATAAGTGTTCAATCGTTTGCATGCATGTCTGGCCTTAGAAAAGCGTAATTTTTACAAACAACGAATATGTGACCTGAGGCTAAATTCCTGTCAGTAGCCACAATAGCTTCACTAGCCTAGGCTCTTTCTCATCTTCCTGCCCTGGTCCCTAGGCTAACTAATCAAAACGTCAATGGTGTGTAAGTGGGCCTTATTCTCCATTTTGTTGCTTATATCTCGGCTACATCCTTTTCTAAAGCACTAGATCCACTAGCTAGTCAAATTGCGCAAGGTGACTTCTGGAACCGACTTCAACTGTAAACACACCTGCATCATGTCGACTTCTGGAAGTTTCACTGAGTTGCCACAAGCTACCCGTGAAGATTTTAACAATACTTAGTCTCAGTGTAAACAGGTAAGTATGCACTTGCCGGAATAACTTGCGCAATTTCACGTGCTAGTGTGACACGAGAATTGGCACCATTTACTCGATTTAGTCCTAAAGTGTAAATGTGCACGAAGTGACTGATTATACTAGTAAGTCCGGTCGTACAAAACTGAATTTAAATATTCCATTTTCAGGCCCAAGCCTTTACTCCAATAGAACAACTGAAGTCCCAGCCGTGGGCAACACCTGAAGAATTGGCAGTGGTCGTCAAAGAAGCTCAGAAGAAAATAAGGGCGCACCTGGCACCGTTGCAACGGTCCATGCAGCTGTATCTAGCCAACAAGGAGACTGAGTTCATCCTCTTCAGGCCTATTAGGGTGTGTATTGATTGGTTGGACTTGTAAACTAAGACTGACCGCGCATGGGCCACTGAATTGCTCAAGACAACTTGATAGCTATTTATTTATAGCTGCAGCTACCGTTTGGTGTATGGCCTGTAGTTGAAACCAATAGCGTCTCGAGCAATTGTGCGATCAGCCTAAAGGTACAAATCCGAGACGGGCTGCAGACTGCAATCGCAGACCGCGAGCCACATTGATTTGTATGAAATATGGCGTGAACGCAGGCTGCAATGTTGCCGCGCTCGGAATCAGTTCTATGGAAATTCATAGAAGCCAGTAGTGTTGCTTGCTGTTTGTGGTTGCAGTTTGCTCGTCTCAGACTTGAACCTTAAGTGTCCAGTATATCTCGCAGGCGGCTATTAGTACTTGCGTTGTAGCATGGTGCGGATGACAGCTGTCTGTATTTATTTTATATACAGTATTTTTTTTTTTAAACGTTTTCCCTCACTAGGATTTCTCCTGTATCGTGGGTACGTTTACAAACACTAATCTTCACACCCACAAACATCCAGATCCGGAACAACTATCTGTAGACCATACAAATATATGTTCCGTGTGGGAATCGAACCCACGACCCGTAGCGCAGAAGCCGATCGCTCAGCCACTGCACCAAACGTGTATTTTGGCAGGGTACATTTATTCAATTCACTACAGTTATTAGGTACTGATTCCGTATTTTTAACCCCCGACGCAAAAAGAGGGGTGTTATAAGTTTGACCGCTATGTGTGTCTGTCTGTCTGTGTGTGTGTCTGTCTGTGGCACCGTAGCTCTTAAACGGGTGAACAGATTTGAGTGCGGTTTTTTTTTATTTGAAAGCTGGTTTTCTAGCGAGTGATCTTAGACATGTTTTATTAAAATCGGTTCAGCCATTTCAAGGTTATCAGCTGTTTTGTTAGCTGCGGTAGGGTTCTTAGACGCATAATGTGTATTACTTTACTTTCAAACATACGTGTGAAATAAAATTTGAAACACTCATGTATGCTATATAACTATGCAAGATTATGAAATTCTTGGTCTGATGCTGCAGCCAGGATAACCAGTGCACTAGTACACTCTTGAAAAAATAATAGCAGTTATATGTCGTGTTTGGATTCGTTTTGATCAGTATTTGTTAGCTATAATTTATGAAGATCTGTTCAGGCGTTTGAAGATCATCAGCTCATTTCCTATTTGACAAAAGGGTGTTACCAACTTTCGCTGGTCCGATTGATTTGAAATTTGGTGTACTGTTACTTTGGTGGTATTTCCAAGACATGGCAACCTTGAGCTGATGCTGCAGTATCAAGTAGTCTGCAGGATACCCAACCCCTCAGCAACTTATAGCAGATATAGCATCTTTGGGCTCATAAGAATGGTCTCAATTAGTAGATGTTAGATAGATGATGGTGTCTACTAGTAATTTAAAAAGTATTAAATAAAAATTAAATTAAAAATTTTAAAAACCCCCGACTCAAAAAAGAACCCATAAAAAGTAAAAAATAAAATGTGTTTATTGGCCATTTAACTTTATTAAAAGTACCTAGTAATATTTTGATTCAAGCGTCGTCACGTCGGAGGATGTCTACTATCACCCAGTGGCACTCATACACACGACCATACCGTTAATATTACCGGGGAACTTAAATATATACGGGTAATACGTCCATTATTGTCGTAACATTGCCAACCACACATTACCGTGAAATGTTGATCGTATACCAGTCCCCTTACTGCCATGTAAATTCACAATTCGATACTGTATAAACAATTAGCTGTTACATTACTTTAATTTTGATCATACTGCCACAGAAAACATACATAGTTCCGATTTTAACTCTGATATTGCTAACTTCGCTGTAGCCAGCTATATTAAAAGAAAACAAGGTGAAAGTAGACTTTAAAATAGGTAACATAAAATCACGCCTGTATTCCCCGAAGGGTTGGGCAGAGGTGTTAAGTTCCATATAATAGGGGGTGACCCTATTGCCATCAACCGGACACAAATTCAAACTCCGGGCTGCTACTGAGGAATTCCACACGGATAAACCCAATAAATACTTTGCCCGACCTGGGGATCGAACCCAGGACCTCACGATCAGCAGTCGCGCTTGCCTCCACGACAAAACAAGCGACTTTAAAATAATTCTATAATAATCTTCCTTCTAGAACAACGTTGTCGGCCACTTCATGCAGATCGAACAGCTGCTAACAAACGCTGGTTACTCTTATGAAGACACCCTCATCGTGGCCTGCCCGACCCCAGAGCAGGTGTCAGTCTTCATATCCTCGGCGAGCCTCATCAGCCATAGCGAGCCGGTGCAACCTTTCGGGAGTAAAATCAAGCCCAGTGTTATCAGGAAACCCAGTGTTTCCAGCGTTCAGGAGGAAATTACTAGTGGTGTTGAAGCTGCTCCTAGCTCTGTTACTATGTAGATATTATAGGATGCTTGCTGGATAAATTATGTACAAGCATTAACCCCAGTATATTAAGACACAACTAACACCAGGTTCACACGATTCGATTCCAGTTGATCAACTGCTAAATCGCATGCGATTTGAACCGTCTGAACAGACTTTTAGCGGATTCACACGGTTCGATTTCAGTTGATCAACAAAAGTTGAAACGTTTTGTTCCTTCAAATTGATTTAATTTGATTGACAGCCTGTTCAGACGGTTCAAAACGCATGCGATTTGGCAGTTGATCAACTAGAATCGAATCGTGTGAACCTGGTATTTCAATCAAATTGAAGCAACAAAACGTTTCAAACTTTGTTGATCAACTAGAATCGAATCGTATGAACCTGGTATAAGAGTCAGTTGTTACCAAGCGGAAAAATCGTCGCTCACTTTTTAAATGTCACTGAATAAAGAACTATATCAGTATTGCTTTTAAATATAAAATTCGAGCATCGGGTATTCACGGGCATGCGCAAGGAAACGCCTGATGTCTACATTGACTTTTATTCTTAAAGTCAATATTGATACAGTTACTTATTCAGTAAAATTAAAAAGTGCTTGAGCATCCGCGAGGATTTTTCCGTTTGGTGGAAACTGACCCAAGAACTCGCATCGGCAAACATCGTAAAACCGCTCACTTCCGAAGTGAGACAAAGATCACGAATGTTTATTAGTGCTGCAGTAAAAAAATCTTCACGATGACGCAATAAGTGTAAATGGAGTGGTGCGAAAATGAGCGACTACCATTGGTTATTGGATCAAGTTTGCCGATGCGACTTCTTAGTTCTACCGTAGTGTAAGAGTTAGCAAATCACGAAATCGGCAATGGTTTTCGTAACCTCGCTAAACTTAATACTAAATGCAGTGGCGTAGCTACCGGAGGGCTTTACGGGGCAGAGCCCCGGGGCCCCTAAACTCAGGGGGCCCCTCGGACTCAGACTTACAAACTATAAATTGAACTAGTGATTCTCCCACATTCGGAATATAAATAAACCAGATTCCAGGAACACGACTTTAATAATGGCAACTTATTTGTCTGTGTGTCTGTCACAGGATTGTATTTTTTGAACGGTAACAGGTAGATATTTTCTTTTATTTTCATAAAATTGTTTTATTTTGTTCATTAAAATAAGTTACAATTTGTATTTGGTTTTTAACGATTTTAAATAGTTTAGTTGGGGCCCTAGTTTATTTTTTGCCCCAGGGCCTTTGGTTACCTAGCTACGCCACTGACTAAATGTGTCTCTTTTTTGGGTATGTGTAAGAGAGATACAAGTTTAGCGAGCTAGCGAAACCTATAGGTAGTCGTTTTCGTAATTTGCCAACTCGTACTAGGGCAAAGGGCTGCTTTCTGTAATTAATGTTTAATATAATTGCCCCTGTATACACATGTTTATAAATTTTACTGTTTAGAGTCTATATCGATGCTCAGAAATTGACGCAAATATTATTCGGATCTGTCCCTTAATTCAGAAGTCGTCTGTTGTCGACCACTTATCAACAAGCTCTGAATTAGTGGGCTGGACGGTGGCGTTCTCGAAAGGATTATATTGTAAAGCCGGGTCTGCTGCAGCAAGAATCTAACAAAACATCTTTAGTGAGCACAGTTAAGCCATGCACCAATTTTGTTAGAGAAACATGATTACTAACAATAATATGATCGCAGCAGACCCGGCTTAATATATTTCAGTTTTACGAACATTAAGGTGTATACAGACATCACGAGGCATGCGCATGAATGAGCATTTGCCGCTCACAGTAAGCCACCCCGTCCACACAGCCCGAGGCATGCGTGACAACCCGTTCGCGGCGCTTGCTTCGCGATTTCTGTACGTACCTTAACGGTTGACCCTTAACGGTTGTCAGCACGGAATCGTGTTTTTTCATGCTCTATCCTTTTCTGTCGCTAAAGAACATCATTAAATAGAGCGAGAAAGACAGCGTGCGACCGCACGCGATAACACTGACAGATATGGGTCAACCCTAAGACATAGGAACTTACGTTTATGAAGAAGTCGGTTAAAATATGCTTCTGTGTTCAACATTGAAGGACTTGGCATAGCATCTTCCTTAGCCAACATGATTTGTTATTTATTCCTCATACTTATGTACTTTAAATATTATTGTATTCTTTTAAAATTAGGTATTCAAATATAATGTTGCAAGCCAAATAAAAAAAATACATAAAAACTCATGTTTATTTACACGTTTATTTACTTATTCGCCTATAATAAATACAAATTCCACCAAGACATTGTGTTTTATTATAATAAAACGACAAACATTGGGAGCAAAGTTTTTAATCTTTTTTCTTCCGATCTTAACTGATTTAATGTTTCTATAATGTACAACTACAATTGTTTACACCCTAAGCCAGTACATTCCAGCGCGGATCCTGGTGTAGTCTGGCAGACCTTCGGTGGGACCAACGGCAGCAACAGCTGGGCAGCGGTCATACAAGTACTTATAACACACATCACGGATATTCTGTACAGAGACAGCTTCAATACGTGCATCCAGCTCATGGATAGGGATGCGGCGGTTATAACACAACATTTGACGGCCAATGTCTTCACACACAGGGGTGGTGCCATCAAGCTGAAGGAGCATGTTGGTCTTCAGGAGGTTCTTGGCACGCTCGACCTCACCATCAGTGACAGATGTACAAAGCTTCATCCATTCCTTCTGAACATTGTAAAGCATATCATCTAACTGCAGAGGTTCAGCTACAAAGTAAATACCCCAGAGTCCGGTGTCCTTGTAGCATGTGTTGAAGGACTGGAAGCTGTGGCAAAGGTTGCCAGCTGAAGCCGCACGGGCCAGGAAGGAAGCGTTGTTTACACCGCCACCCTGGGAGCGGTCCCAAGCTCCAATAAGAGTATTGGCAACCATCAGAGGAATGTTGTCAGCATCGGTCCATCCTGCACCCTCAACGGCGATAGCAACATGAGCAAGAGGCATGGAATCATCACGCACCCTGATCTCAGAGCCAGTGTAACGGCATGGTGTTAATTCAACATCTGTAATAGTGTTCTTAAGGCCGCTGAAGCTCTTGTTAGCAAGGTCAACCAACTTCTGGTGATCTACTCCACCAGCACCAGCAAGAACAATGCGAGCAGGCTGGTAGTGAGTCTTGATGTAATTTTGAAGGTCAGCCTTGGAGATCTTCTTGATGTTCTTGGTGGGTCCAAGAATGGTCTGGCCCAAGGGTGTACCTTGGAAGGCAGTGGCATGGAGGTGATCAAATACAACTTCTTGCAGGTTACTTTCGACATCCTGCATTTCGCGAAGAATGACGCCTCGTTCTCGTTCGATTTCGGGTTCTGCGAGCGAAGAGTTCTGGATGATGTCAGCAAGGATCTCGACGGCTGCTGGCACGTCGTTAGCAAGGCATTTAGCGTAGAACACGGTCTGTTCACGGGATGTGTAAGCATTTAAATGGGCACCCATGTTTTCTACGAGAAGTTCTAAGTCCGTTTGCGATCTCTTGCTTGTACCTTTAAACGCCATGTGTTCAAGAAAATGGGCAACTCCATTGTTTTTTGAGTTTTCGTACCTGGATCCGGCGTCTATCCACAGTCCTACGGTGGCGGTCGCAGCACCGGAATCTTCAGAAGCAACGCGGATTCCATTATCTAACACGGAGAGTTTTGTTGGTGGGACGTTTACTAAAGCCTCCTTATAGCCAGCAGCTGTGGCGAAACAACGCACCTGTTTGCCCTGTTTTGAGACTAATCTCAAAGTAGTCGCCACCTTCAACATTCTTGCCTTGTTTCTGATCCTTTTATAATAATAAAATTTTGCTCGCAGATTTACGTAATAAATGGGCAATAGTTCCAAGATGTCAAAAAAGGTGAGGTGAGAATGTTGCTAGGTTAAAGTTTTCAAGAAACTACCTAATTAAGTAATAATATTTTATTCAAAAGTAGTTGTTTCATATTTATCTTTAGGTTTCGAAATATATTTAAAAAAAAACATTACCTAACAGATTTTACTGTTTTGATAAAGAAAGTCAGTTAAATTATTTCTAATAAAAAAGGGAATATACATTTTTCTCCACTACTCAATAGAAGAAAATATTTTTTTACTGGCAATTTGGCTATCGATTTTTGAATCTGATTGCCATATCCAAAAACGATTGTATTTTTTTGTTATTTATTTCATCATATTTAAATGAAAAATTATATTTTCATTTTATTATCCACTTTATTTATATTTTACATTAAAGTAAGTTGTGCATAGTTACGATAAAAAAATGTTTTGGTCATCTGTAGTTCTTACGTCATCTTCTAACGTTCCGTTTCACATTCAGTCACACACTTCACAGTGACTAAAATATTTTTGATACGATATCGCGATAAGGAGGCCCTCTGAAATTACATCATAACTTTTTGCATGATAACCTAATCAGAGTAAAACAACTTGCAAGAAGACAATCACGTCAATGTCAAGTTTTCTCTATCATGGCCGAAGTTTATTTTAACTTTATAATTATTTAAAATGGTCTAGTCCCTAACGTTCTGCAGAAAGGAACGGCATGTCCAATTACTTTGGAAATCGTTGATTTTTTATCGCACGTAATTCGTGGGATTATTACGAGAGCAACGATGTTTAGTGAAGATTGTATTATATTCAGTTTTGTTAAAGATTTTTGGGAAAGTGTGTGCCGGTAGACATAGGTGTCAACGGGGACCCCGCAAGATGCTATCAAAAGTTTTATCTGTGATCTAGTAAATTCGTCATGACTACTTTGAAGAACCCTAATCCGTCGTCTACTAAGGCATTGTTTAGCCACATCAAATACGAACACCTGGTAGCTGGTATATCAGGTGGCGTGACTTCAACACTCATATTACACCCGTTGGATTTAATAAAAATTAGATTTGCTGGTGAGTAGTGCAATTTTTTTTTCACGTAATTGCCATGTGAGGTCTCGTGATTTTATAAGGTTAAATATTATCGATTGACTTTCTGACGACACTCGTTAAAAGTAGTACGTGTTCAGTGAAAGATAATCAATGTATTAATTATTATTACTGCTGGTTAATTAACCCTCAGTTAATTTCAACCTTGAACTTCATGCAGTGAAAGTGGAGACAAGACTGCTTTGTTTACATTGCACAGATAACTTCCTCAATGATGCAATGTAAAACAAGTTGATTGTAAATCTGTTGCCACATGTTTTTTGAATTATTAAAATTGCTATTTGCTTGATCCAATACTATGTTAAAATATTTACCCAGTTGAAGATTCATAATAAGAACTCTGATATTTATTCTAAATTTGAATGCAAAGAAAAAATAACTTTAAATTGACCAAGTAGGTTGCAAGAATTACAGGATGAGATATATTAAAATCTGCCTATTTTATTCATTAATAAGAATATTACCAATAAGAATTAGCAACTAAATGGTTCTTAAGTTTACTGATGACGTTTATATTTTGTTCCTACAAACAATGCATGCATTTTAATAAGAGTGTTCAGTAAACACAACAATATAAAACATTAAATAAACATTTTGTATTGTTAATTAGTTTTGGTCATTAAATGTAAATCATATTCTTATAAGAATCTACCTGAGGTATGTATTCTTGTACAATAGTTATACAAACAGTGTTTTGTTTATACATTATAATTATATATGGGCTCGCCCCCTTTTACATTCGACTTAAACATAATGGTGAAATCAGGGTGTTACTCTGTACACCTCTGCCTAACCCTTCGGAGAATACAGGCATGATGTTATGTTATGTTTTTATTATTATAAAATTATACAGTTGTGTACCACACAATTTGCCACTGAGGTTTTGTAGGTACCTACATAAAAAGTTATTTAGAAATGTCTGCCTAAACCAGATTCACCCACTGCTGGCCATAAGCCTCCTTTCGTTTTTGCCGGCCTCCTCAATCTTATGCACCATTTATTTAGAAACATCATAATTCATAATATCATGAAACATAATTATTTAGTTATTAATTCTATATTGACATTAACATAACATGAACACAATACAAATTGTATAATAATATTTGAACAACAAAATTTTACAGTGTATACATCAAACTCATAAATATTTCCAAACGATTGATCAGTCTCAGATGCAAGAATCCCAATACTTTGGGATAGTTATTCAGAATGTTTAAATTTTATGTTGCTGTTGAATGCTGGTTTATAAGCACTTTATTTATTTATACTTCTATCCCCAATAGTAATATACTATACCATCTATATTTATTTTTTACATTATCTGGGTTTAAAATCCAATACTTCTTGGATTACTGAAAACACTTCATCATAATTCCCTATGTTGAATAAGTTATTAGATATATCACCTATTTTATAAATTTACATTCTTTTCCCAAACAATTCATGTTTTTTGTTTCCTTTAAAGTGGACTTTATTGTGTTAGACACATGATGGGTAGCTATAGGTATAACGGGCTGGTGTCCGCAACTCCACGTCTGAGCGCGTATTTTGCGTCACGTAGACACATGATTCGTAACCGTCTTACAAACCTCTACAGTACAAGAGAAGTCTGTCAGTTTATTGTTAAAGATCTCACAGCAACATAATATCCATACAAAAACATGTTTATGTTATAAAATGCTAATAAGCCAGTATGTTTCCAGTAAATGACGGCAGGACCGCAACAGTTCCTAGGTACGATGGTCTGAGCAGTGCATTTGTCACCATTGTGAAGAAGGAGGGAGTGAAGGGACTATACAGAGGAGTCACACCAAATGTCTGGGGCTCGGGCTCCGCTTGGGGCTTCTACTTTTTATTGTGAGTATTATTTTATTCACGTAATACATCATTCATAATTATATTATCACTTGATAAGTCTTACATGTCAATAAGTGATCATTTTTTACAGGTTTTGACTATGTTAATGTTATATTTTTATTTGTTGATAAAATTGAATTAAGATGATAATGTTATCACATAATAATTAATAATAATAATATTATAAAAGGAGAAGCTGACTGACTGACTGATCTATCAACGCACAGCCTAAACGGCTGGGGTTAGAAACTTGAAATTTTGACAGTAGGTTCATTTTGTGACGTAAACATCCACTAAGAAGGGATTTCTCGAAATTCAACCCCTAAGGGGGTGAAATAGGGTTTTTAAGTTTGTATGTAAGTCCGTCATTTTTGAAGTAAGAAGCTTGAAATTAAATATTAAGGTTTTTGGTTAGAAATAAACGTACACTTGTTTCAGCATTTTTGGAAATTCAACCCTTAAAGGGGTGAAATAAGTGTTGAAAGTTTGTATGAGAAATCTGGTATTTTTGAAGTGAGAAACATGGAATTAAATATATCACTTTAAAATGGGCTTAACGAGGATTTCAAACTTCACGCAAGCGAAGCTGCGGGCAAAAGCTAGTAATTAATAAAATAGTAGAAACTAGCCTCTTAGGCCCTGTGCACACCACGTTTTTTAAACGCGCCGTTAAAGCGCGTTAATGTGAAACTCTATACTTTAAAAATGTGTGTATCGTTTTTTATGTATGGGTTTTGAAGTAAACGCGCGTCGTCGGCGAGTTTAAAAAACGTGGTGTGCACAGGCCATTAGAGTCAGTTGTCACCAAGCGGAAAAATCCTTGCGCACTTTTTTAATGTCACTGAATAAATAACTATACCAGTATTGTCTTTAAATATAAAATTCGATGCTCTAGTATGCGCAAGGAAACGCTTGATGTCTACATTGAATTTTATACTTAAAGTCAATATTGATACAGTTACTTATTCAGTGAAATTTAAAAAGTGCTAGACCACCCGCGAGTTTTTTTCCGTTTGGTGGAAAATTACCCTTAGCTTGCCTTGTTTATTTTTGTAACATAATTCTTAAAAAACTATCAACTCTTATAAGATTTGGTAAACAAACATCACATTAAATTGCTCTTTATTTTATGGGCTTTTTTATGGCATCCTTCCAACTGTCTAAACATCACTAGTTGGTTTATAACGCGTAAGTTTTAAATTGCGAACTGCTTTTTTTTAACTATAATCATGCTTATTCACATTTGCAAAATTAGATAAAATTCATACAGACTTGTTTTCACATGATTATTTTAGAACTGTTATCACATCGTAATTGGAATGTGTGTACAAATACATTAGTTCACGTCACTGTACTCTTATTGACAGAAATTAAGAACGGAAACGCCTGATATAATATTTCTCATTATCTAGTTGTTTTATCTTTATTTGGATCTGACATAACAACTGTTACGCCTTGTATAATTTATATATCTTTGATATTTTAGTTAGAGGTGTGTTCTTGTAAAGCCACCATTCACCAATGACGCTATTTGGCTTAAACCCACGTTCACCAATGACGCTATTTGGCCTAATCCCACGTTCACCAATGACGCTATTTGGCAGTATGTGATGCTATTATTTTAAGATTTGCTTCAAGTTATGGGTGAGCCTCGCCGTTTCCGTGCTCAAGTACAACTCCGTGCATTTAAGAATTTTAATGATTTAATCTAAGTATGAGACAATTGGCTTGCATGTTTAAATTATAAGCTGATATCAGCAATATTAATTCTCTGGTTAAACAATCGCTTATGCGCATAATATCTGGTATTTTTTTTTTTAATAAACAGTTGCTTTACTTGAGAATGAATGTTGATGACCACCAGCGTTGGTGACTACGGACTTTTTTAATCGGTTGACGC
The DNA here is from genome assembly GCA_910594945.2 of Amphipyra berbera. Lineage (NCBI taxonomy): Eukaryota > Metazoa > Arthropoda > Insecta > Lepidoptera > Noctuidae > Amphipyra > Amphipyra berbera. The sequence continues at coordinate 4,969,959 of OU343122.1, read as the reverse complement.
AGCGCAATGAATAAGCACTTTCCTATTTATTTTATGCCTCGAGGTAAGGCTCGCGAGTCGCGGATTAGATTTGCTTTCCCCGCTCGTAACAAAATATTTGTATGGCCTACAAAAAGTTAATGTAATATTTTTTAAGACTAGATGGCCCCGGCATTTCCTATCTGACTAGCACTGAAAAGAAAAGCTGAAAGAGACTCTGAGATCAAGGTCTCTTTTAAAGCCCAGACATTGTGGTATAAAAACAATGCGAGTGTAACAATGTAGGGCAATGTCTGGAATGGCCTTTTGAGGAAAGTGTCATAGGAGGTTTGATTTGACCTGTCCCAACTGACGCATACATGCATCAGCCATCGTATAGCTCAAACCTTATTCTAGGTAGGATGGATCCTACCCAGGGTACTGACTGGAGAAATTTTAACATCAATTGAGTAGTTGACATTTTTTAAAATTCATTGTCTCGAAACTGTTACAAAAAAGATAGGCAACAATGAAAAAGCCAATGAAATATATCCAAATTACAAACATTTTAAAATTGTTAATAGACAGAGACCGTACTATTGAACGATGACGTCATTGTTCAAAAACTTCATAGTTACTTGACATTACTCCGTACAATATACTTTTCATGCGACAAGGACAGAAAATGCGCCATTCAAAAACCTGAAAAGCGTGTGTCTTCCACTTTTAGATTGATTTTATTTATTTTTTCAACGATTATTTTCTTTCTATTCCTTTTTTTTTATTATAATAAAAATTAAATTAAAATCTTCCTAATTTGGCAAAATAGTCGACTACCTAATTAAATCATTTAATTGCTATAAGCTGAGCAGAAATAGGTTGTCTCAACCCTATCATACATAATAATGACGTCAGATGTAATGTGTTCGTCAATGTTAACAGAAAATCAATAACGCGAAATGTACCTATGTTTTATAATGCGTTCGCGAGAAAAAGCTGCAATGTTTTAAACCGACGCCTGGCACGTGTTAGCCTTTGTTACATTGTATAGTCGACGACGTCAATGTTTATTTAAAAATCGCTTGCTTGATGTCGCGTTTCAACTGTACACTTGAGAAAAAATACTTAACGGCTCAATATTTTTTTTTGCTAGTAAAGTCAAAGTCAAAGTCAAAGTTTTTATTTCAAATAGACCAGATTTCAGGCACTTTTAAAACGTCACGACTAGGTGCACGGTTCCAAAAGGTAGGTTCTATGGAGAAGAGCCGGCAAGAAACTCCATGAATACTCTTTTTAAAATAGTAGTTCATTACAATTCCATTACAGTAGTGTGAGAAATAGAATGAGAATAATGCAGGTTAATGTAACAAATAAACTCACATAAGAGTAACAAATAGAAAAATATGTCTTCTATGATTGCCATAGCAGTTAAGAGCTGACCAGTCCCGACAGACGGCACCCGTTCACGAGCATGACGTGCACATCCGCATCGGTCAGCTCAACCATATTATAGGGAACTCAACGACCGGATAAACAACGCCACCATCAGCAAGACATTTAAGTGAGCATGACAGACTCATATTACCAGACAATAGGCAGTAATATGATATGATTATAAGCGTATCACTAATAGCTGCATGATGCTCATACTTTACAGTTTGGAATGAAGTATTGTAAAGCGATATTATTAAAATAATAACTATAATACAAAAACCTATTTTTTTGCCAGTCCAGACAATAGTCCAGATAAAGTCCAGACATTGTAGTATACAAACTATGCGAGTGAAACGATGTAGGGCAACGTTTGGAATGGTCTTTTGAGGAAAGTACCATAGCAGTTTCGAGTTGACCTGTCCTAACTGACGGTACATCTGCTTCAATCATCGCGGAGCTCAAACCTTATTTTAGGGAGCTCAACAACCCGACCGCTGCACGACGCTATCAATCAGCTGGACATTTGGGTGGGTCACAATAAAAAACTCAAGAACCGCCAAACGTTTACAAAATTCGTGTATATAGCTACCCTACATGGTACTCACATTCACAATTTATTAAAAATGTAACATGGTAAAATAATAATAATCATTGAAAAAAATAATTCGATTATAAATGTCAAAAGGATAAAATAAAAAATAATAATGTTATGAAATAAATTACAATGATGCGTCTGTGACAACAGCGAGCGGCTCAATTCCAAGCATTTTTATCGTCCATATAATCTTTAACGTTATAGAAACCCTTTTCGCATAGTTTCTGCTTTACATAGGACTTGAATTTATTAAGACTTAAGTCTTGAATATTGCTTGGAATCTTGTTGTAAAAGCGTATACTTTGGCACCTAAACGAGTTACTAATTTTTTGGAGCCTAGTCATTGGTAGGATAAGCTTATTTTTATTTCTAGTATTGACGTTATGGATGTCGCTGTTCTTGGAGAACAAACTGATATTTTTCTTTATATAAATCAAATTTTCATAAATATATTGAGATGCGACCGTCATTATACTAACTTCTTTAAATTTATCCCTCAGTGAATGCCTAAAACTAAGGTTATAAATTGCTCGAATAGCTCTCTTCTGCAAAACAAAGATAGTTTGAATGTCGGCAGCATTTCCCCACAACAAAATGCCGTACGACATAACACTATGAAAGTAACTAAAATACACTAATCTGGCTGTCTCTACATCAGTTAGCTGGCGTATCTTGTAGACCGCGTAAGCTGCAGAACTGAGTCTTTTCGACAATTTATCTATATGTGGGCCCCACTGCAGTTTCGAATCTAAAGTTATACCCAAGAACATAGTGGTGTCCACAAGATCCAACTCGTCTCCATTTATTACTACACTGGTTTTCACCTTCTTAACATTAGGTGTCAAAAATCTGATACATTTAGTCTTTTTCTCGTTCAAAAGCAAGTTATTAACATTAAACCAGTGCACTACTTCAGAGAGAGCGTTATTTACATCGTCCGTAACCGGCTGCTGCCGTTTAAGTTTAAATAATAGTGATGTATCATCTGCAAATAACACAATCTCCTGATTATCTTTTATAAGATAAGGTAGGTCATTTATATAAACGAGAAATAGGAACGGGCCGAGAATTGAGCCCTGCGGAACGCCCATTGTCACAACAGACCCCGGAGATCTCTTCCCATTGATGTCTACTTTCTGGATCCTATTACCCAAATAAGAAATAAGTAGATCCAGAGCAGTATTCCTAACTCCGTAGTGATGTAATTTCCTGACCAATGTATCATGAAAAACGCAATCAAACGCCTTTGACAAGTCACAAAAGATGCCTAAAGCATCATGTGAATCCTCCCAGGCATTAAAAATATTAGCTAAAAGCTCAACACCAGCATCAGTTGTAGAGCGACCTCTTGTGAAACCAAATTGTTTCCTATGTAACAAATTATTTTTATTAAAGTGAGTTTGCAGCTCATCAAGGATTAATTTTTCAAATATTTTACTGAAGGTGGGTAGCACAGAAATAGGTCTAAAGTTAGTGGGATCAGATGTGCTACCCGATTTAAATAAAGGTAATAATGGAGGAGTAATAACATACATACAGGAACTTACACCTTTTTTCCATGAGGGTAGACAGAAACTATAGAACGCCACGTGCTACGATCCTTACATACTCCTTTCGCTTCATCTACATTCACACATCTTGTTATACAAGCACGCCGGTTGAGAGTACTACGCACCTGTCTTTTGTGAAGAACATCACCAATATCATCGATGTATGCCTTCTAGGGCGTCCTCTACCGGCGTTTCCATTGACATCCGCCTTATAAATTCCTTTTGTTAGTTGCTAGTAATAAATCTGGGTTAATGTCAGCATTGAATTCGCAGTGTATAATTATTTAGAACTTTCTTTTATTTATTTTTTTGAATGAGTTGTCGTGGTTTTGGTTGTGGCAGGATTTCCAACTTTATTTATGACCTACGAAGTTTATTCAGTAAGTCCCCTCCCCCTTCTGTAGCTCTTCAACCGGGTGTCATTACGCTTATTCGTTACAAGTTACAATAATCTTCTTTCGTGTGGTTAGTGACTAACCTGGTGTGAGAGTTTATGCAGCCCATGGGCCGCTGACTTGGCTTCACATGCCGTCGAGAAATATCTCTTAGGTTTCCTCACGGTGTATTCCTTCACCGTTTTTAAGCAAGTGATAATTGTACAATACGCACATAAATCCGAAATGTCACTGGTGCGTGCCTTGGGTTCGAACTCGCGACCTATGACTTGGTAGTCCGACTATCTGTCATACTACTAACAATAATAACTTCACTACTTCCGTGTTTTTCAAAATAATTTCATATTTAATAATAACGCACGTTGGATTTAAAAAGAAAGGGTACCTATTGTTTAAACTTCATAATGAGTCTTATAATATTACTAGCGACCCGCCCCGGCTTCGCACAGGTGCAATGTAGATACTAATGTGGGGCATTTAAACCTTCCTCTTGAATCACTCTATCTATTGCTGGAAACTGCATTAAAATCCGTTGCGTAGTTTGAAAGATCTAAGCGTACAGACAGCGGGAGCGACTTTGTTTTATACTATGTAAAGATTTTGTCGTTCCACACAAGTCATTGACAGAAAACATTTTGGTAATTGTCTTTACACGAAAAATATTTACGTCATAAACTACGTTGTAGTCCGAAAATAAGTTAATAAGTACCAGATTCGATCCATCCATAATGTAAGTGCTGAGCACTTGGCGGCGTTGCGATCTTCATCTGTGTCTTTTCAATGCCAACTCTTTCGCCTGGGGTGCTAATAACGTCATATTTGGTGAATCATATTCCATTTTTCTTAATCATAACTGCAAATGGAATGCGCATCCAGTCGGCAGTAGTCACGCAGTTGTACTTTTGAAATAAAACAACATTTATAACCGTATATAATGCGTAACTATATAGGTAGATTTATTTAAAACTAGCACGTAGCCCGCGACTTCGTCCGCGTGAATTTTCATACAAACTTCCATCGTCTATTTAACCCCCTTAGGGGTAGATATTCCAAAAATCCTTTCTTAGTGGATGCTACGTCACAAAAGGAATCTACTGTTCAAATTTCATGTTTCCAGCTTCAGTGGTTTAGACTCTGCGTTGATGAATCATTCAGTCAGGACAAGTTTATACATTATATTTCAAATTTTTCCCGTTTTTGCAACATTTTTCATTTATGCTCCGCTCCTATTGGTCGTAGCGTGTTATATAGCCTATAACCTTCCTCGATAAATGGACTATCTAACACAAAAATAATTTTTCAATTCCAACCAGTAGTTCCTGAGATTAGCGCGTTCAAACAAACAAACTCTTCAGCTTTATAATATTAGTATAGATATCTTTTGCCTTCTCCATTCATAAATCTGTGTACTTTCTAGATCTTTAACTCTTTCTTTCCATGACGTGTTGGTTATAGAATTTTCGTGTCGAGTGCTGGTTATAAAGTACCTAATTAGTACTAGCTTTGTAACTAGGTACTTGTTCTGACCGCTAATTGCCTTTCGTAAATTATAATTGTTACGTATTTCGCGATCTATCATTTCTACACACGTTTTGTCAGTTGCTAATCAAGTAATTAGCTATGCGGATATCGAAATAATCTATCTGCATTATTACATAATTGTTTTGTCTGTCTGTTCAGTTTGATCTTTGGATATTAAGTATAATTATAATGATTACTTCGATAATTAGGCTATGTATTCGTTCGTGATCTTGAAAGGTCTATAAGGCTGGACATCCACCAGAGCTGTGCGAGGAAAATGTGCAGTGCGACAATGTGTAGCGAGGATGTGAAACGGTGTGACCCTTTCCACCAGAGCTGTGCGAGGAATGGGTAATGTGTAATGTGTTAATGTGTACAAATGAGTGGTGCGAGGATAGGTAGCGGACTCTTTTCGAATATGAGGGTGGTGTGGCGGGAGCGGTACACATTCCTCGTAACACATTCCTCGCAACACATACCTCGCAACACATCCCTCGCTCGCATTTCTTGCCCTTTTTGTATGAAATAACCTCGCGCCGCTAAGCCCATATCCACCAGAGCTGCGCAGAGCGAAGCTAGGTAAATGAAGTGATTCTATTGGTGCTTACAAAACACATTCCTCGCTACGCATCTTAGCACAGCTCTGGTGGATACTCAGCCTAATACCTTTATCGACGGACTGTGATTTGTTGAATAACTCTGTATGATACGTATTGCTCCGGGGAATATGATTTGAAAATTGAATTTCGAATATAATTGTTTTATAATAAAAAAAAAACATACAGATTAATAAACATTATTACAGTTTAAACCTTCTTGGTAGGTGTTATTAATCTTCTTTTTTACATAGTATAAAACAAAGTCGCTCCCGCTGTCTGTACGCTTAGATCTTTTAAACTACGTAACGGATTTTAATGCAGTTTTCAGCAATAGATAGAGTGATTCAAGAGGATGGTTTATATGCCCCACAGTATCTACATGGCACCCGTGCGAAGCCGGGGCGGGTCGCTAGTATGGAATAAACTGTTTGCCCATTTACGATTGTCAATTGACATAAAGCACTTTGCATTTCTCTATTTATTTATATATAAAGTGCACATGCCAGCTGAAGGAACGTATTGGTACTAGTGAAATGCACGCCTTCAGCGCGTGAAAACGTGACATCAGCATCACGTTTTCTTCAGGTTGAATCAATTGAACCGCTACATATTTTCTGTATTAATTCTTTTATAATTCCATACGTAGGTATTATGATTTGTGTTGTGATTTTATTCCTTTATCTCACACTTCATACTTCCTGATAATGTAGGAAATCTTACATCATTGTTTGACCTACCCATTGCGACAATTTCCCATCACTACAATTTCTTCTTCGGAAATCGTAACATAGGTAATGTATACGTGATATGGGTGACCGTTGGACCCCCCGTGCCTCGGAGGGAACGTTAAACAGTCGGTCCCGGGTGTCATACGAATACCTATGACAGTCGTTACGGATAGTCAGAGGCCCGAAAGTCTGAGAACCGGTCTAACCTTAGAGTATCGGTGTTGCCCAGTAACTGGGTTGCGGAGGTCTGATGGCAGTCGCTCCGTGTAAAATACTGCTATTCAGCCGCATCTGGTTAGACTGGAAGCTGACCCTTACATAGTTGGGAAAAGGCTAGGCAGATATGTACTAGCACCTTTTGAGTTTTCAAACTGTATGTACCTAACATAATTACGAATGTACACAAACGTTATGTTATGAGTTGTATTACGTAATGCTTCCCATAATACTTTCTACTTAATTTAAATTTCTGTGTGTAAAACAATTCTTTTGTTCAGTTCCTAGATATAATTGAATCGTACAATAATAAAACATCACTATGACTATTTATAGTTTCAGTCGTTTCTTCTATTCATAAAAATATAGCACGAACAGTTTGCAACTGTAAAGTTGACCGAATCAATGTTTGGGTTGAATTTAATTTGAATTAAGAGCACATAAACTTTACACCCGAAATAAAGCCAATAATGAGCTATTCGTCATGCATTTATGTGATGAAGAGGCAAATTCTAATTTCAGTGGTTACATTCCACCAAATATAGAAACAGGATAACGCATTCATCAATTCATTGGTCGCTCGCAAACAGAATTAGCCCAGAAATTCCTGTTTAGGATCGCGAATCCACTTTTCCAATGCAGTTTCGCTTGGAATGTCCATTTTGGCAATATTTCAACATTTACGTCTCAACAGATGATTCATACTTATTATCTTAGCCGTCGCCTGCATTCGATTGGTTTTTATTACTACCTCAGCTCATAGCCTGAAAGATGAAACTTGCTGATTTAGAAAAACCTTTAGACGCTTTCAATACTGGCCTTAGGAGTAAGCTAACTTCCTTTCTCCCCGTTTCTGGATAATGAGCCTATCCGGCTGCGACTGCGCCACTCTGCCAAAACAAATATACGTGTCAGCGAATGGGTTAATTTTCATTTGGAGCTTCGATGTCATATTTTCAGCCAATAATCGTCCAATGTAAACAAGACACTCTTAATAAGAGTACTTTTAGTAGTAGTTTAGCTCCATGTGGAAGAGTACGTCCGGGGAAGTACTACTTACCACTATGTTTTCTACTGCCACGCAGCATTGCTGTGTTCCAGCTGAATGATGCTGATGGATGCTGGTGCCGGTGAAGTTACAGGCACATGAGATTTTCCAACTATGTCTCTATGTTTGCAACGCATCAGCAAGCGTTGTGTTGTAGCTTTATGTATGCTGTAGGATGAATATTCGAAATTTTTTAACATTATTTTAACAAATCATTCTTCTCCCGGGTTGTTAACGTTATAGTATTGTCAGATTTATTTTATTCTTGTCTTATTGCTTGACGGCAGCGGTATAGTTTCAGTTTTCATTATCATAATTATAGTATTAAACATCTGCATTCTTAACTTTGGGATGATGGTAATGACGTTCTTAATTTTTGTTAATATTTTTCGAAGAATGCCCCTGTAACCACTTTCAATCAGGTGGGCCTTCTCCCGTTTGTCAATCGGCAACTTTTTTATTGTCAAAAAGCAATTGTTTTGGTATTCGCAGTATGCTCATTGTTGGTCCATAGAAGGATTCTAATGCTGATTCTTTTGATTGATCTCTTTTAACGAGATCTTCGAAGGCCTAACATTCCCGTACGGCGGTCATTAAGGCCTGGGTATCTATTAGCTGTGAAAAAAAACATGCTAAGTTGCTGCGACAAACCATTACCGCGAAAGTATCGTATTGTTACTTAGTAACTTGTGTATTCCAGACCTTAATAACTTTACAGCCCATTCCAAAATATCCACAACATCAATAATTAATGACTAAACCCATTTCTCCGCAGTTATAACGCAATAAAAACATGGATTCAAGGCGGGAATGCGCGTACGCCTCTCGGCCCCGGCCTGCACATGTTAGCCGCGGCCGAAGCCGGCGTGCTGTCCCTCTTGATGACGAACCCCATATGGGTGGTGAAGACCCGCCTCTGTCTCCAGTACAGCGAGGAGTGTGTAACTGATAATAAACGGTACAAGGGCATGGTCGATGGCCTGATGAAGATCTACAGGACTGAAGGGATCAGGGGGCTGTACAGGGTAAGTACATTGCTTTTGTTTTAAATTAAGTATTAGTATTTACAAGTCTGTATTAAAATTATGTCAAATTTTAAAATAATGAGGAACATATCGCACGTAAATGAAGATATCTACACTCGGTTAAAAAACGTCGCAGCTAAATGGCCTCTATTTTTTTGCTAAATGTGCTCTCCTGTAAAATTGCGATTTTGTAGATGTCTTCTTTTACTTTGCTGCCATCGATATGGCGTTCGGAGTCGTCACCTTAATTTTTCGTGTCCTGTCGATGACGTGAGTTTGGAAAAAAACCTTAAGAGACACCCAACTCACCGTTCTCTGGACTGTGTTTTAAAAATAAGTTTGATGTCAGCTAATATTTAAAAGCAATTAACTAACTCAATAATCGTTAACCTTCTTCAGAGACGAGCCCACAAATTACTTACCAGCAAAGTTGCACAAGAGTATAACCTTAAAATCTCAATGCTGTTATACTTACCTACATACAGTGACTATATCGTGGTATCTGCCACGATATGATACGGCATGACGTCATCGCTAATGTATCGCAAATGTTGTCTTAATGTGGGAGAGTGTTTGATAATGTTTCAGATAAATACTATATTTGTTTTGCATTTTCGTGTTAAAAAACCCATTACTTCATAGGCTATAAAGTACGTCAACTTTACTTGGCTATTGCCGACTGATAAGGAGAGAGTTTGCTGGTTCCTAAACTAAATTACTAACGTTGGCCATACTTTTGGCCAAACACTCAAACGTTACTCAATTTTAAGTTGCCGTTATATCTCGTGCTGTCATTGTCACTTTTAAGTTGCCGCTAATGGGTTGTCCTGCGCAAGCGACGAACGCGACAAACGCGATCAAGACAACGGCATTCCCTACTGGCGGCCTATGTAGCGAGTAGGACGTAACGCGTATTTGTTCCACGTCGAGTCGCGTCGCGTTTGCCGCTTACGCAGAACACCCGTCACTCTCGTGCTGACACTGTTACTTTTAAGGCGTAGTGACAGTGACAGCACGAGACGTAACGGCAACTTAAAATTGAGTAGCGTTTGAGTATTTGACATTTAAAACTTGAATCCTTATTTCGTCTAATGCATAGCCAGTGATTGTCATACTTCCACCGTCCATTCTTTGAATTATTGGTTATATACACCTCTGCCTAACCCTTCGGGGAATACAGGCGTGATGTTATGTCTAGTCGATAACCAATGTTTGTCGCACCTGTTCTGCCTAGCCTTTCCCCAACTATGCTGGGGTCAGCTTCCAGTCTAACCAGATGCGGCTGAATACCAGTATTTTACACCCAGCGACTGCCATCAGGCCTCCGCAACCCAGTTACTTAAAGTTAGACCGGTTGTCAGTCTTTCACGCTTCTGACTACCCTTAACAACTGTCATAGGTATTCGTATGACACCCGGGACCGACTGTTTAACGCGCTTTCTGAGGCACGTAGGGGTCTCGATGTGTAACGAACAGTCACCCATCCACGGACTGACCGCGGCAAGCGCAGCTTAACCTCACAAATCGTATAATCCGTGTGGTTGCTATTTAGTTACGAGCCCCTCCCATGTTTGTCACACCTCACCGTCAACATTACTTTGAATCGTGTGAAAATTGTGCCTTAAATGGACCGTTGTGTTCCAAATACCGTAATCTTTTTCATTGGTGATAAGCTTTTAGGTGTCGATATGAGCTACTCATATCACGTGCAGATTGGAGCAGCTGTTAATATTACACTGGCCTGCAAAAATAAGTATCACACTTTTAAAATTTAAATTTTTTCTAAACTATAGAAGTTAGAGATTTAAAATAAAAAACGTTTTATAGCTATTTTTATCAGCTTTCTTTGAAACTATAGTAACAAAGTTAAACTCTTTTTTGAGTCCTTTTTGTTTCGAAAATATATCTTGTGTACCTAAAAAGTTATTGCAATTTTAAAAGTGTGATACTTATTTTTGCAGGCCAGTATAGTTTAATATAGATATCGACTGTTACTATCTAAACTGTGCACTAAATAATGACCTGAGGGGCTAATAACGTCATATTTGGTGAACCATATTTCATATCACGTAATCATGCAAGTGCACATAGGGTTGCCAGGTCCAAAAATAGAAAAGCCTGACAAATGGGATTTTAAAAGAAAAAAAATCGCTCGCTCGCTTTTGTTCTTCGCTTCGCTTTTTGATCTTTTGGCGGGGCAAGGTTGACCAAAAGCCGGACAGGCCGGCCTTCTATATATATTTGGCCGGACACGACTGTAAAAACCCGAACACCTGGCAACCCTAGCTGCACATCCAGTCGGGCAGTTTCCACGCAGTTGCACTAATTGCATCTTAACTGTCTTCGAACTGCATTTGGTAGTTTAAAGTTGCGTCTGGATGCATAGTTTTTATACTACAATGTCTGAACTTTAAAAGAGACCTGGGGCCGTATTATGACGTGTTACAACCATCAATGTTCCGGTGAGAGAAAGTGACGCTGCTATGCAGGTCGTAAAGCGCCGTCACATTCTCACAACGGAACAATTATGATTTTACACTTCAAAATAACGGTCTTGATCTCTGAGTTTGTTTCGGCTTTTCTTCTCAGAGCTAGTCAGATAGGAAAAGCCGGCGCCGTCTAGTCTTAAAAAAAACATTACATTGACTTGTAAAAGTGTCTGTAACAGATTTATTTACAGAAATAAAAATAATTTATCATTTGATGTGCAGTCCGCTTGTAGTTACGAATGTGAAACGAAGTATGGTACACAAAATGTGACGTCATCAGCCCTGTTTATAGTTTTAAAGATAGCAATCATATTATGCTAAAAACTAGGCAAGACACAAATAAGGAAAATTTCAATTCCCTTTTTTACCTACATTAAGTTTTATTAATATATTTGGATTTACTTCACTTATGTAACAAAAGATAAACTATCGAAAGAAAAAGATTGATTGTTATATCGGTCGAATTTTAAATCTCGACTGATAACGACCGATTTGAAACTTTTATCTTTCAAATTCGCATGAAATATTTTTGTTTCATGAATTAGTTGCTGCTGCTTTTCACCTAGAAAAGTGAAATGGGATTTTAAAACCAATCTAGCTGTTTTCGAGATTACGCTAATAATACCAACAGACTAATAATGGCGGTCGATGATTCAGCAATATATCTGGATTGCTTATTTTTTCCCTAGAAATACAGGCTGTTAACAATTTCGTTCATTTATTTTAGTGCCACGCATAAATCAATGAATGGAAGCCCAACAAAACAGCTGGCGTGCACTACTGGCGCGGTATCGCTTCACGCAGTCAGTTAATTCGGGGAGCAAAATGCGCCACATTATAACACCATGTTTTTTTTTCTTTAGCTTCATCTGAAAAAATTCTATGCAGGGTTAATCTGTATCACCAGTAGACCACGATGTTTAAAAGAATTACACGAATTCGGATACACTCTGTATACAAGGTTAGGGTACTAAGCCGAAAGGGTGTTACAGTACTCATAATAAGGAATAACTTTTGTTCTACAACTTTCCCCAAAACTCCATAGTTTAAGAGAAATGGCTATTCAAAGATTTCGTAAAAAATATGCTAAAATCTATCTGTCCACAGCTATGATCAGCTGTTTTTACAATTTAGGTCATATTTGGGGTCACGGATTAAAAAATTAATTTTCTGAATTCATAACTATAGCAGGTATGTTTTATTTTTGAAAAAATTAAAACAAAAATCTTTTTGCATGCAAATAAAAATTATTGAATTTTGAAATTTTAACACTTGCTTTAAAATAGTCATCGGTGATACTTTAAGTGACCCGCGGCTTAGTACCCCCTTTCCGACTAACCTTGTAGATCTAAAAACCTTGTAATATCGAGGACACAATAGTTTAAGGCCTATGAGATAATAATATTATGAAACAAATGACGTAAATAACAAACAAAACGCGTGTTGATATGGAGCTATTGTCGTGCTCAGCAAATAGACAAAGATAGTACAAGGCATAATACAAACAAGAATTAATAAAAGATATAGTAAGTGGTAACTCCGTATTATAAATCCATATCAGGATTAACCACAATCTTTACATACTACGAACTATCACTTCATGGAAAATCTAAGATCTTAGTTAATCACATACATAACATCACGCCTGTATATCCCGAAGGGTTAGGCAGATGTGTATAGTAACACCCTCATTCCGCCGTTATGTTTAAGTCCTATGTAATAGGGGGCGAGCCTATTGCCATCAACTAGGCACAAATCCAAACTCCGGGCTGCTACTAAGGAATTCCACACGGAAAAACCTAATAACACTTTGCCCGTCCTGGGGATCGAAGCCAGGACCTCACGATCAGCATCTTGTCACCAGTAGACTAACGAAGCAGTTACTCTATTGTGGTATTTTCACCTTGTGTAAAATAATCATGACCAAACATCTCAGTCACGTAAATGCCAAATTCGCAACTGATTTCGACCAAGTTATTCTGATAGAAAATTAGGGCTATTTATAACTTTCACAGACAAACTCCAGTAATAGTAAAAAACAATCAGTATATCTTCTAACAGTTACGTCACACAGTTGGCAGGTAATTCAATTTTTTTAGGAACACAAAACCTTGTGTAATTCACCGAGCGCTTATGTTCGCCATAAACATAATAGATTAACTGCTTCCATTTAGCCTGTATGCAGAGGTAAAAAAATCGAATATCGGAGTGGTTCAAGGACCTGAGAATGTTTGACGTCATCACGATAGAAGATTGAACTTGATAGCAGTCAATTAAGTATTGATTGTTTGTGCAGTTGTGTCAGCTAAGTGGTCGAGTGAAGGTTTTAATAATATTGGCTTGTGGTTTTGTCCTTCAGATGAGAAAGTTTGAAGTACTAGGTAGTAAAGCGATTAGGAGACTTAAGAAAAAGAACTTATCTTTTAATTTTGTAGTTTATATAGGATCAGTAGCAAAAGCTATGACTGGCTTTTTTTATGGAACTCAGGCCACAGTGCTTTGCGAATACTACAACATAGACCACAGATTAGTCAGGCGTGTCTCAGAATACTGTCTTCGAAATAGTTGGATTTGAAGTAAGTAAGAGTGGGGTCAAAAGTACGGAGGATTAAGGAAAAGTCAAAGAAAAATAACTTTACTAAACAAAGGAACATTGAAGACCGTTTATAGAAAACGTGTTTTGTACGATAATCGCAGATGCTTATGATTTATCGAGCGTTATTGATTAAAATTAAGACTCTTGTATCCTTACCAATAATGAAGCAAAGACCCGAAGTTTCGCATAGTAGATTCCATACGTTAGTAACTACCAAATTAGCTTACGAGTCTATTTATATACCCAGTTTGGCAATAAAAAATGCCTACCGTAGGTAAGCAAAACGATTCGTCTAGGTTTTTGGGCATAGTAACCGGAAATTTGTCAATATTTTACAGTAAATAAAAATACGATCTATTCAGAAAGGTCACACAACACTTACCATGCTTTATCATTGAAACTAGGTCAACATAAGACGTTCGTACCTTTATCCAAGGCTAAAAAGAACCATGGAAAATTAATAAATAGAAAGCTGTGACAAGGTCAACATGACATGTTATATGTATGGATACGAAATTGTTTATTTTGCCATTTTATATTCAACTAGCGACCCGCACCGGCTTCGCAAGGGTGCAATGTAGATACTAATGTGTAATAAACCTTCCTCTTGAATCACTCTATCTATTGCTGAAAACTGCATTAAAATCCGTTGCGTAGTTTAAAAGATCTAAGCGTACAGACAGCGGGAGCGACTTTCTTTATACTATGTCAAGATGAAAGTAAAGTAGCAAGTAGCAAGCGATTGTCATGGTATAGACATGTCATGTGGAGAACTGAGGAGCATTTTACGAGAAAAGATTTAAGTATAAATCTAGATGGATGGCTATACAAAAGAGGTAGAATAAAGCAAATATGGATGGATTGTGTGAAAGATGGCTAGGAAAGAAATGAATACCGAGGAGACAGCTGATAGAGATGTATGGAAGAATAGAAGTAAAAGACATACTGCGTCGACACCAGGAGGGTGATGGGGATATGGAAATATTTAGAGAATAGAGTTCAGAATTTTGCTACTGGAACAAACATCCCACATTTAACATCCCACATGTATTCCCGGAAGGGT
The DNA here is from genome assembly GCA_910594945.2 of Amphipyra berbera. Lineage (NCBI taxonomy): Eukaryota > Metazoa > Arthropoda > Insecta > Lepidoptera > Noctuidae > Amphipyra > Amphipyra berbera. The sequence continues at coordinate 4,954,742 of OU343122.1, read as the reverse complement.
TGGTTAGAGGTGTATGGTAACACCCTCATTTCGCCGTTATGTTTAAGTCCCATGTAATAGGGGGCGAACCTGTTGCCATCAACCGGGCATTAATCCAAACTCCGGGCTGCTACTGAGGAATTCCACACGGAAAAACCCAATAACACTGCCCGACCTAGGGATCGAACGCAGAACCTCACGATCAGCAGTCGGCACGATCGGCAGCTTGCCACCCCTAGACCAACAACGGGGCAATTAATAAACTGGTGACCAGAGGAGATAACTAATGGAAGAATTTTATAAGCGATAAAGGTATGATGCAACTAGCAGCCCGTATACCCAAAGTAAAATAGAAAGGTGTAAAAAGTTAAGCGCTTAAACTTGAATAACTCCACAAACGGACTGTTTGGTAGAGATTCACCCATCATTCAACACCCATATTCTGAGACGTTCCTCCAAAACTTATTCGACTCGGCTCCACCTCGACTCACTACCATCTGTAGTTATACTTGACATAAACGTCCTTGACGCGAGATTTTTCCTCAGTCGAGGTAAGGAATCATCTGTCAAACTCAAGGTACCTCGGAACCTACCTTGAGGAAGGAAGTGTCAAAGTTCGTATGAAATAAAAATTCGTCGAATATGCTTACGATAATCCTTACAATTATTTATCGCGGCGTTATTTGCGCGATGCAGATAATTCAAACGTAATGACTCCGTCGAGGAACCTCAAAGTTCACTCGAAATGAATACAATTTTGAAGGTGTTTTCGAAGCCGTTCTGAGTCGAGTAAGTTTTGGAGGAACGTCTTAGAATATGGTTGTATGCCAAGGCACGTAATGCAGTTTGTCGTTAGCCTAAGTCTCTATCACATTTAAGAAAAACAGCAAAAAAACGCAGCCACTTTACAATTATATTTTTGCAGATCAAAGCTGCTTGCAAAGGCCATTTGACAAAAATTCGAATTCAGAACATTTTAAATTAAATAAGATACTCTATTGCATTAGGATGGTATTGCGGACGTGAGATATCTTTTGATGCGTCACAGTGATTTAGGCCTGTTGTCCAGCACGAGTATAGTATAGATTTAATGATACAACATTAATATGCTCTTTATTCAAAAATAAATTTTAATGTTATTGCGTTTAATACGTTTTTAACTCAGCATTTACTGTGACACTTAAAAAAGGTAAGAAAATTAAAATATGCGTTCCTTGAAATCATGTAATAGGTAAGTTTTGAAATATGTTAAACAAAGTAAATGAGTTTGAATATTACAAACTCGTTGGTGATAATTAATTGTTGTATCGAAGTCGATAATATTATAATTGGGTCTGTGTTGAATACCAAACGTTGATTCCAGTTCAAACCGGTCAGCTGTTATTTACACCCGTTCAGAGTTCAAAGATATGGAATTCGGATTGCGAAATATTAGTAATGTATTCAATATATTGACTAATGCGAAGTGGGGATCGCAAAATGTGTTTTATTTTGTGTGGGGCAAGTTCGAAAATTGATTGACAGTAAGAGATAAAAGGATCCAAGGCACGAACGAACATTCCAGTTCAGGAAACTACATATTGTTTTATTATTCTAAGCTAATCTTCGCGAAATGTTAAAGTGAATAATGACGAAACTCCGGTTGATGTTGCTGCAGACCTATCTTTGCATATTCAACTCATTTAAAGCCGATGTATACCTATTATGATCCATACTATTATGATGTATGTATTGTCGGTAACAATACCGTTTGCGCAAACTTTTTGCCTTCTCAACGTACAATGCTGGTGCAAATTAGAATTTATTCAAATAGAATTATACGTCTAAGTGTATGACACATTAATGTCGTAGTCAATTAAACACATCAATACCCTTATTTACATGTGATATCACAGCTGACGTAAAACAACATTGTATCGTTCCGATTAACTAGATCTTCTTTTCGTGTGGTTAGTGACTAACCTGGTCTCAGAGTTTATGCCGCCCATGGGCCTCTGACTTGGCTTCACATGCCGTCGAGAAATATCACTCAGGCATGCCGGTTTCCTCACGATGTTTTCATTCACTGTTTTTAAGCAAGTGATAAATTATAGGTAGGTACAATACGCACATGAATCCGAAAAGTTAGAGGTGCGTGTCTTGGGTTCGAACTCTAGACCTATGACTTGGCATTCCGACGGTCACACCACAAGGTTATCACTGCTATTATTAACTAGATAATCTATTTTATTTACACAAATCTTTATTTGCATAAGTAAGCATGTAGGTACGTTAAGATGGGAAAACGGTATACCACCATTAATACAGGGTGTCCCGTAATTAATAGATAACCTTGAAATGGCGTACAGCAGAGATAGCGACATTAAAAAAATAAAACCTGTGTGGTAGGCACTCAAGATGTGTTATTTTATCTCATTTTAAGTATTTGTACGCCACGACCATTAATGTATGAATTTCATCAGTTTTATGTTTTTATAATAATTTAAATTAACTGTGTCGATAGATAAGCAGTAAATAGTATGACTAGATAGCACAAATTTTTTTAAAAAAATACTTGATTTACTTTTTCTAATGAAAATTTTTCAAAAAAATTTTTTTAACAGATCTTGGGGTTTTTTTTGTATTTTTCTTTTATAGGTCTTTAGTTCTGCTATACGCCATTTCAAGGTTATCCATTAATTACGGGACACCCTTTATACAGTGCCAATAATACCGACAATACAGTTTGCGCAATCATTTGCACGAGCTTTGCGCATTCAAGTCTGTATGCAGCTGGACTTTAACATTAATTCAACAGGTATAATTTTCCAAAGTCACGTTTTATATTTGTTCCAAAAACAGATACGAAAAACGTCGTATCTATCAAATGCAAAACAAGTACAGTCACGTGTAATAAGATGTATACACATAGCGAACTTAAAAAGCGAATTTCTTTTAGAGAATAATGTGTAATTTAGAAATATTCGATACGGTAATTCGAATGTAATTGTAGAAACTATCTGTAGAATATTTCATAATTCTAATCGATATTTTAGAAGGAAATCGCTTTTTAATTTCACTATGTGTATACATATTATTACACGTGACTGTACATCGCGGAAGGTGTCACATGGATATTCGATTGATCAATATTATGACGCTTAGCCGGAATCGATTGTGATTTGTGAGTCAACGATTGTATAAAACCTGAAGCTGTCTGTATACTTCTGTATAAGGCCGCGTTTCCACTTTGTCGTGACGACAGATAATCTTGTAGTTTTAAGAGTCGTGGCTTATATGTTTAAGGTGTTCACATATAAGACGACACGATTAACTGCCGTTCACGACTTGTTTTTGCAGTGACGATAGATCGTCAAGTCAATGGGAACGGCTAGCACGACAGTCGTAGAACGATAAGAAAACGTCACGACATCGTGACTGCAAATCATGTGTCGTGGCCACGATAAAAATATCGTCTCGTCTTGTAGCTTGCTACTGATGTGCAAACGACAAAGCGACTGCCGTGAAACGATAAAATGTCGTCGCGACCCAATGGGAATAGCTAGATACGATAGTCGCTAAACGATAAAACATTTTGAAGACAAACAGTCGTTATAATGGGAACAGCTAGAGACGACAGTCGTCCAACGATAAATTAATCGTCACGACATAGTGGGAACGCGCCCTAAGTTAAAACGACAAACAACACGTGACTATTATTCTATAGGTCTATCTTTATCACGAACATATCTATGTTATGTTTATCTAGGTATGTCTTCAACGAACAACTTCCCGTGTGGGGACGGGTTAGAATATAAAACTTCCTCACCGCACGCTGGGAATAGATTTGCAGTCACACCGTTAATTCAGCCCTCATCAAGCTGTCTCCCTCCCAGTTCTCTCGCAAGCAACGCCCTAAGCCGAGGTCCGAGTCCCATTAGGGGTCGCCCTTAGAGCTGTTGTTGCTAGCTAATCATGATGCTAGTAGTAGTAGTAGTAGTTAGCTTAGGTTAAGTATTTTACTCGTCCCCATTGGTTGGAGACCCTTCAGGTCTCACCAATAACTGCCCGGTTACGTAGAAACGGTCCGCAAGACCATCTACAAGCAGTCGAATAGAAAAAAAATGGGAATAGACGCGTGTTATAAGATTCAACAAAACAATTCAATTTGCGCTTGGTGGTTGGATCTTAGGATGCCTTGTTGGTCTAGTGGTCGGAAGCGCGACTGCTGAGCATGGAGTCCTGGGTTCGATCCCCAGGTCGGGCAAAGTGTTATTGGGTTTTTCCGTGTGGAATTACTCAGTAGCAGCCCGGAGTCTGGATTTGTGTCCGGTTAATGCCAATAGGACGTAAACATAACGGCGAAATGAGGATGTACTAAAACCACCTCTGCTGGATCCTTCGGGAAATAAAAGGTATGATGTTATGATGGTAGGATGTAATACAGCTAGCTACTTCCCTCACATTAAATTTTAACTTGCAGTTTACCGCGTTCCGTCGTGTCTATGTGGAAGCCAGATACCTAGGGGAATCCCTCTACATCTCTGTTACATGGATTGGTGTTCTCCATCTAAGACCCTATCTGCGCTTATCATCACGTCTAACCAGGGACAAATGCAACTAAGTCCAAAGAATAATAACACAAAAATGCTTTTTCTATCCAAAATGTTTTATATAATAATTTATGTTCAACAGAAATATGTGCATTTCACATTTGAGGGGTGAATATTCGAAATTTTTTAACATTATTTTAACAAATCATTCTTCTCCCGGGTTGTTAACGTTATAGTATTGTCAGATTGAATTTATTCTTGTCTTATTGCTTGACGGCAGCGGTATAGTTTGAGTTTTCATTATCATAATTATAGTATTAAACATCTGCATTCTTAACTTTGGGATGATGCTAATGACATCCTCAATTTTTGTTAATATTTTTCGAATATTCGCCCTAAAACTAATTGCACCTACGATTCCGTAGAAAAAGTTACTTGTTATTAAGAATTACCTTTGAAGCCAGGAGGCTATCTAGTTTTCTTTGATTAGCTGTGAAATGATTACGTCATCAAAATCCAGTTACCAAACTTAGGCATACGGTAGTACAATTAGAATGCGACGACCTTCAATTTGAGCACTATGTGTCTAGAAGTCATAAACACTGTTGCACGGCATGTTTAAAGCCTCTGTTGTCTGGATTTGACCGAGTTAAAGCCAGGTACAGACTGCTGTAACGTAACATGCAATTTAACATGAAAGGTACGTAGTACGCACGCGTAGTGTGCACGGTTTGTGCGCGCAAGGCGTCCACACTATGGGAATTCTGTTACATTGCGACAATATGGACGGCAAATTCTTTCATTGCGTGTTACATTGCATGTTACATTTCGTAAGTCTGTACCCGGCTTAATATAGTCCAGCCATTTAAATATTGTGTGTTGTTATAGCAGTTATAGCCTAGTGGTGTAACTGTCGGACTGCAAAGTCATAGGTCTCGAGTTCGAAACCAAGGCACGCACCTCTGACTTTTCGGATTCATGTGCGTATAGTATAATTATCACTTGCTTAAAATCGGTGAAGGAAAACATCGTGAGAAAACCGGCATGCCTGAGAGATATTTCTCGATGGCATGTGAAGCTAAGTCAGAGGTCCATGGGCGGCATAAACTCTGACACCAGGTTAGTTACTAACTACACGAAAAGAAAGAAATAAAGAAACTACACGAAAAGAAAGAAATAAAGAATATTGTATAAAAGGTAAACACATCTTTGATAGGTACATTCACATAACATAAAATCATGCCTGTATTCCCCGAAGGGTTGGGCAGAGGTGTATAGTAACGCCCTCATTTTGCCGTTATGTTTACGTCCTATGTAATGAAGGGCGAGCCCATTGCCATCAACCGGGCAAAAATCCAAACTCCGTGCTGCTACTGAGGAATTCCATACGGAAAAATCCAATAACACTTTGCCTGATATGGGGATCGAACCCAGGACCTCACAATCAGCAGTCGCACTTGCCACCACTAGACCAACGAGGGAGTTAAACATTCATTCATTTTAGAATCAAACACATTTTTAGAAAAACGAAAATCTTATTCTGTAATCATTAAAAATGTGTATTTTAGATGATTCTTAATGAATGTTATACGATCAAAGGTTTAATGACCTTGTATATTAAATTTAAATGGCCGGAATATACATAATGATCCATGTAATTAGAGACCTGACAAGTACATAAAACCTGTCACCGAATCATATTGACACATGTCTGCTTCAGTTTCTGTCGATGTCTCGCTTTGCTACAACTTAGGGCGCGTTCCCACTATGTAATGACGATTAATTTATCGTTAGACGACTGTTATCTCTAGCTGTTCCCATTGGATCGTGACGACATTTTATCGTTTCACGGCAGTCGCTTTGTCGTTTGCACATCAGTAGCAAGCTAAAAGACGAGACGATATTTTTATCGTGGCCACGACAGATAGTCGTAACAACGACACATAATTTGCCGTCGCTATGTCGTGACGTTTTCTTATGGTTTTACGACTGTCGTGCTAGCCGTTCCCATTGACTTGACAATCTGTCGTCACTGCAAAAACAAGTCGTGAACGACAGATAATCGTGTCGTCTTATATGTGAACACCTCCATTTAAATATAAGTATAAGCCACGACACTTAAAACTACACGATTATCTGTCGTCACGACAAAGTGGGAACGCTGGCTTAAACTTGACTGCGGAGGCCAATGACAGCGATATTGTTTAGTTCACGGTCTAGACTAGAAAATATTAAAAAGATGCGTTTATCATCTTGGTTTTACGGTCTAGTAGACAACTAGAATAATAAAATGTTACTATTTGCACAAAATTAATACACTCCTCTCGTTTCAGCACGAGGTATACAAGTGTAACTTAGACCTAGCGCGCACTGCGGTGTGGTAATTTGCGGTTCGTTATTTTCACCGCAACGAATGAAATAAATACAAGTAAATCAGTATTGCGGTGAATAATTCGCTCTTCTATGACATTACATACTTCACAGATTATACGTTAAATAAACGCAAGGTGAGCAGAACGGCAAGAGCAGTGGTGGCCCAGTGGTAACGGCCCCGACTTACGAGTTGTATGCCGGGTTCGAACCCAGTCAGGCGCATTACTTTGTGTAATTTATTTCATCGCCACTGCTCTCAAAACGGTGAAGGAAAACATCGTGAGGAAACCGGCATGTTCTAGAACCAAAAATTCGAAGACATGTGACATCTACCAACCCGCACTGGGCCCGCGTGGTGGATTACGGCCCATTCCCTCTCACAGAGAGGAGGCCTGTGTCCCAGCAGTGGGAACATTATAGGCTGATGATAAAACGCAAGGTAGTGCGCGCTAGCCCTTTTGCTAGGTTAAGCCGCGTCATGCCGTAATGAAAAAATCTGCCAGTCATCAAGGTTGTTCACGTGACTGATAGCTTTTGGGCTGTCCTGCGTAAGCGACGAACGCGACATACGCGATCAAAACAACGGCATTCCCTACTAGGGGCCTTTGTAGCGAGACGCGACGTAACGCGTATTTGTTCCGCGTCGCGTCGTTTGTCGCTTACGTAGGACACCTCGTTAGGGTGTCGGCTTCCACCAAACGGAAAAATCCTCGCACACTTTTTTGATGTCGCTGAATAAAGAAGTGTATTGCCTTCGACGCGACGCTTGGGTATGCGCGAGGAAACGCTAAGGCTCAATTTACACCGCCGCGGAATGAAATGGAAGCGACTTTTTATAACGAAGTTATATAGCATAATGAACTTAATGTCAATTGCATAACATACAAACTAAATAGGAGGGGGAATTTTGCGAGGATTCCCCGGAAGACGCGCGACCTTTTTTTGGCTCCTATTTAGTTTGTATGCTATACAATTGACATAAAGTTCATTATGCTATGTCCAATTTCGTTGCAAAAAGTCTATTCCGCGGCGGTGTAAATTGAGCCTTAATGTCTGCGTCGGATTTTATTCTTAAAGGCAGGCAGACAGTTGTTTAATCAGTGACATCAAAAAACTGCACGAGGATTTCGTTTGGTGGAAACTGACTCTAGAGTGCACCGGGTGTACTTATGTATCACTTGCGGGCTTTTTAATGAACTGAATACCTTGAACTTCGTCTGTGAACTTGAATATTATTCCTGGGAGATGATATGGTACTCCAAAGTCTGATTAACGCAAATCATTTATCTAAACGTTCGTTCTGTCCAACCTTTTCCCAACTATATTGGGGCCAGCTTCCAGTTTAACCAGATGCCCGCAACCCAGTTACTAGGCAATGCCGATATCCTAAGGTTAGACTGGTTGTCAGACTTTCGAGGCTTCCGACTACCCGTAACGACTGTCATAGGTATTCGTATGACAACCCGGTACCGAGCGACGGTTTAACGTCCTCTGGGGCACGGAGGGGTCTCGGTTTGTAACGAATGGTCACCGTCCACGGGCTGACCGTGGCAAGCGCAGCTTAACCTCGTAAATCACGAGCCCCTCATTTATCTAAACGTAAATTCCGGAAATTAATCTCATCACTTATCTGTTATTTATGATGTAAATGATAAAAGTCTCACACAGTGTCCACAAATATTTACATGTAACGAGAAATATGTAGTCAGATTGCAATAATATTATCATGAAATATTGTTATTATTTACATCATAAGTACCGTCAGAAATTGAAAATTTTGCGGTATAAGTATGTAGTAAATAAAAAAAGAAATTATCATGTTGTACCTATTGTCATGGGAATCGAATTTGTGTGCGAAGTTTCAGGAGCGTTAATTAAGCCGAAGTAGTTGAAAAATCCGTCGCAAGATTTTAATCAAACAAATAAAAATACAAATATACGAAGTAAAGCTAAATAAAACCGTTAAAAAAATAGCATCTCTTATATTTTTATTTTAATGATATAGGTTGAAAAAAAAAAATGCTCTAGTGGTGGCAATCCCGACTGCTGATCGTGAGATTCTGGGTTCGATCCCCAAGTCGGGCAAAGTGTTATTGTATTTTTTTTTATATTTCCTCAGTAACAGCCCGGAGTTTAGATTTGTACCTGGTTTATGGCAATAGGTTCACCCCCTACTACATGGTTCCTACATGGGTACATTACGGCGAAATAATGGTATAACAATACACCTCTGCCCAATCCTTCGGGGAATACAGGCGTGGTGTTATGTTAATTAGATTTTTGCCCTCTTGTTATACATATATTCTCATATTGACTCTAAACAGGAACAAAGCAAATGCCGTCACGTCTAATGACGTACAATGCAATACAATACTGTTTTTTACATAACACAGTATTCACATGACACATGATTGATGTAACCTTGGCATCCTATTTAAGATCAAATTCGAGTTTTGTATGGTACCTGGTAGGCTAATCTCGAAAATAATTTCAATGTCAATCCAATTCCGTTTAGTTCAGTAAATATCCGCTAATCCCTACAAAATTTTACAAATGTGGCGCTAGTGAGACTGCTATCTGACATTATACCAATAGGTACCGATCGATCGGAATTTTTTTGAGAGTAAGGGACCGATATGACCCAAATTTTAACCGGACACATTAAATTAGAATTGTTGCTACGTCAATTTAAATAAAAACTTTTTTAAGTTTAAGTAGCTATTGATAGCCCAGCGGTTGAACGCGTCTTCTATATATACTACTGACTTCTCGAATTCATATACGGATCAGAATTTGATTATCACTTGCGTTAACGGTGAAGGAAACCATCGTGAAGAAACCTGCACAATTGAGAGGGCTCCAAATAGCTCTTGATGTTGTCGGCCAACCCACACCAGGCCAGCGTGGTGGACTAAAGCCTAAACCCTTCTCATTCTGAGAAACGACCCATGCCCAGCAGTGGGACAGTAATGGGCTGATAATGTATAAGTCTTTCTTTCTTTTTGTGACCTCTGACTTACCTTCACATGCCGTCGAGAAATATCTCTCAGGCGTGCCGGTTTCCTCACGATGTTTTCCTTCACCGTTTTTAAGCAAGTGATAATTATACAATACGCACATGAATCCGAAAAGTTAGAAGTGCGTGCCTTAGGTTCGAACTTGAGACATATGACTTGGCAGTCCGACGTATAAGTAAGGTATCAAGACTGTTGCACAATACTCACATACTAACCTGTCATGGGAACCTCATTACTCAAGTTATATATAGGAATTACCTACTGCACTACGAACAATGGATGTGGTGCCGATCTCAGTCGATATGGTTCGCCTTTAACCTTGAGTTATTACCACAAAAGGCTCATTTACACGGTGCAAGTTTCTTGAAGCAAGTCTCTTACTATCTTTGTCTTTCTCTCCGACAAAAACAGAGATAGCATGAAACTTGCTTCAAGAAACTTGCACCGTGTAAATGAGGCTTTAAGGATGTTCATCTTTATATTGTATGCTTTCAACAATGAATAGTATTAAGAGGATACTGAGTTCGACTCAGATTTGCTGATCCTTCAAGTCTTCAATTATGTTTTTCTCTCATGTTACGAGCTCATGCCTTACTAAAATCAGCTAGTCAGCAATGATGGTAGCTGGGTCGACTGCCCAGGGTACGCCGGTCGTACAAAACTTAGATGACGTCACGCGATTCAATCATTTTATACTACACTAGCGACCCGCCCCGGCTCCGCACGGGTGTAATGTAGATACTAATGTGGGGCATATAAACATTCCTCTTGAATCACTCTATCTATTGCTGAAAACTGCATTAAAATCCGTTGCGTAGTTTAAAAGATCTAAGCGTACAGACAGCGGGGGCGACTTTGTTTTATACTATGTAAAGAAGATCTAAACAATCTCTGTAGGCGACAATTTCAGTGGATACTCCCGCTAAATATATCAGATTTTTCTGTAATGAATCTCCACATAGTTTCAGATTTCTCCAATCAAATCATCAAACCGATAGGTTGTACTGTTTTGATAAAATTAGTGGTTAAAATAGTTTGTTTTACGTTCCAGGGCTTCGTTCCCGGCATGTTCGGCGTGTCCCACGGCGCACTGCAGTTCATGACGTACGAGGAGATGAAGAACCGGTACAACCAGTACAGGAATCTGCCCATTGACATCAAATTGGTGAGTGCATCATTTTATTTTTTAAATCTTTTATTTCTCCTGTTTCATGACTGCGTTTATAGACACAAATCGCTTCTTCGCATTAAGTGTATAATCTCTAAAATTGAGGCGTGGAATTTACAAATGAGCTAAATGCCAAAAAAAAAATCAAAAATTTTAATAAAAATGAATTGGCTGCCCAATGCCAATGCCCTTTGACATTCAAAATATTGACTTCGGATTTTTGGGCACTTAGCCCATTTGTAAATTCCACGCCTCAATTTTACAAAATCGAATTAAGTATACAGAATCGATCAGTATCTGATACTGATCGTTTCTGTATACTTAACTCGATCTCATACTGATCGTTTCTGTATACTTAACTCGATTTTGCAAAATATGCATGATACACTTAATGCGAAGAGGCGAAATCTTCACATGCACAAGCGCCCAGACCCGGAAAATCTATTTGTAGGTCATACAAAGATTTTCCCTCAAATCACACGTCAAAATAATTATAGGGCCATTAACGTAGGGGTGTCATTTAGCGAAAACGATCGAAAAGGAAAATTACCCGTAATATGCCACGTGTACACAAGTTTCAAGGTCAATGTCATCCTATTGCGATGGTGTCCTCGTTCAAAGTCAGCTGACTATTGTAATAGACGCTATACGAATGCAAATGTTCAGTAATTGTGATCGATCTTAATCGTTCGGTCATTTTGTTAATGTGTACGTACATTAGGACAGTTCCGTGGAAGTGTCATGGTAATATTTTTTTTCATGAATATGTAGTTAATCTTTTGAATGCCATGATGCTATGACGCATGCTAGACGTATGACCACTTCGCTCGACGTCACGCTACAAATTCATCGTATTTTTTGACGGCTATTGACGTCGTTGGTCCGAGCACATTTTCGTTTGACGTCTATAGGCGTCGATGGCGTTCAAAAGGTCAATGACATATTTTTCTGCAGTTCTGTTTACCAAAAAGTGCTTAGCTTTTATGTTTAAGCATAAAACAATATGGTTCTTTCATGTAATACTACTTTTTTGGAAATACCTAAATAAGGCTTGTAGTTTAAAAAATGGACTGTCTGAAATTAAATTACACTTAGTAGTGCGTCGAAACTTGATGTCGCTAAAGTTTATATGAGTCATTCTCAGTTAAAAGTAGCGGCCGAGGTCATCTTCAAGTAATTCATGATACTTTTTTGACGGCTATTGACGTCGTTCGCGGTCCGAGCGCATTTTCGTCTGACGTCTATAGGCGTCGATGGCGTTCAAAAGGCTTATGACATATTTTTTTTCTGGAGTGTTGTTTACCAATGTGTGTAGCTCGCACACACGTAGGCTTATTTTTTTATGTTTTAAGCAAGAAACAACGTGATGCTTTCATATAATACTACTTTTTGGAAGAACATAGAGATTGTAGTTAAAAAAAATGGACTGTCTGAAAACACAGTTAGGACAGGACAACTCCGTCCTGAATCCCGCGACCCCGGCCTTAGGTCAGAAGGAGGGACGCCGTGGTGGTTTTAGCCGTTAAGAGTCCGGCGCACCCCCCCGCTTCCCCAGACGGGGGATAGTCCATGAAGATTTACCCACGATAAAAAAAAGAAACTGTACTTTAGTAGCGGTCGAGGTCATCTTCAAGTAGTTCTATCTGGATAAATTCTAATTTGGAACAGTATTCACCAGTATAGACTTTCTGTGTTACGGAGGCCACTTGTCATCCAATTTATTTGATTGCAGTCAGATTGCTTCGCATACACTTCGTAACAGTTAGACCGTTCAATTGAAATATTTTTATTTTTGTATGAAAATCTGATGAACTGAAATATGTTGAATTTTTAAAAGTCATAGAACAAAAGTTGTTGATTATGATGTTAGTAACATATTCCTGAGAGGTTGTTAGTGTTTTACAAGTAACCCTGTATACAACATGTAACGTAATTAACGCACACCCCCAAACACCCCAATTAGAATATTATGTTATAATCATAATACATACACTGAAATTTTATTTTTATGTGCTTAAATATTGTTTATTCAAGAAAATACTATTAAGTTTTCATTGTTAAATTTATTTAAAATTCAGTCTTGTACCCTTGATATAAGGCTCAATTTTCGTTATGCCAAATAAAATACTAATTATTAAAAAATACGTTTATAAAAAAATACACAATAAAAATGGCTGAAGTCGATTCAGTAAACGATTCTGAACAAACTACTTTCAGGATGTGCGTTAATTATGTTACATATTGTATATAAAAATGAATCCCTATTTCCCTTGGTCACGCCATAACTTGATAACGACTTTACCGATTGAGGTCATATTTACACAATATATTTGTTTTGTCCGATTGTTCGTATGCTGGTATCAGATAGGTGGCGCTGTAGTCAAATTATTTACGCGGGCACAGCCGCGGGAGAACTGCTAGTGATAGTATAAATATGCCTACCAATTAGAAATTTACATGCAGTAGTTAATTCTTGTCATGTTTTCCATTTCAGACGTCAGTCGAATACCTAACGTTCGCTGCCATATCGAAGCTAATAGCGGCGGGCGCGACGTACCCGTACCAGGTGGTGCGCGCGCGGCTGCAGGACCAGCACCGCAGCTACGACGGCGCGTGGCACTGCATCAACGAGACATGGAGGTACGAACGTATCCGAGGCTTCTACAAGGGCCTAACGCCGTATCTGCTACATGTAACGCCTAACATATGCCTAGTTATGCTCATATGGGAGAAATTCACCAATAACGATTGAGTCTTATTGTCATCTGATGGGAAATCGCGTACACAACTATTTATTTTTTATGTTGATTTTTGTTTGATATTTTTTGACAGTTCGCTCACAGGGTTTACCGCTGATTTTGTTTAGTTCTTTTTTTTTTCGTTTGTCTATGGAGTGTTTAAGGTAAGCGTTTAGTATATAAGCGGGATAATTTATTGTCTAGTATAGACTATATTTGTATAATGATGCATTTTTTTGTTTGTATTGTATCTTAACTAACATTGACGTGACTTTGACAGTTCGAAATGTTTTTCCTAATTTCCCTGCATTCTAGTAGATTTACTTTTATTAATAGTTATGACTTAACAGTTTTTGGCAGTTGTCGTTAAAGGGACAGTAGCTGGCACGACTTCACAGCTAATTTCGTAATTTTAATAGCGATTGAAATGTATTTCAAAATAAATATAGTGACTGTAAATTTGTTCTGAGAAATTGTAAACCTATGTATAGAAGTTATAATAAAAACTTGACTTTGTTTTACAGTCAGTAACACAAACTTTTTTATTCTTACAGAGATAGGAATATATTTATCATCAATTCATAATTAAAACATAAAAAAGAGAAAAATATATAAAAATATTTAAATCTGAATTGGATGATGCATGAGATTGTGTTTCTGACTGTACTATAATACTATTTTTAATAAAATGTCAAATCTGTCTCACGACATATGTTGTGTTTTTTGTTTTTATTTATTTATTTTTCTAACAATTTTAGTAATCTCTTGTAAATAGTAGTGGTACTCTTTCCCATCAGATAGTGACTGACTTTAATTAAAAAACTGGCATCACTTTGACAAGAAGTGCTGCCAGGCGTAGCACAATTTAGTTTTAATTTATCAATTTTTGTGATAATAGGGTATGTACTTAAACTGTCGCGTTTCCCGAAGTATTTAACACTTTAAAAGTAAAAAGACAATATTTTCTTCTTGAATAACGTTACATGTGTGGTGAGACGACGTTAGGTTCTTTATTATGTAAGATAAATTCGTTTCAACTTGCTCATAAAAATACAAAAAATACAAAAAAAAAACAGAAAAAATTTAGAAGTATTTTTTTCACAAACATGTTACGCAAGAATGAAGCTAATCTGTCTTAAAGCTAAATATTAAATGTAACTTGCCTTTGTCATAAGTCAAAATCTTTCATCACCAATATAAATAATAAATGGCAAAAAAATATATTTCATCATCCCCCTTTTCGTCATAGCAAAGTGTAGTACAATCACGCACAACAGTAGTTCGTTAAACTTTTATCATAAGTAGGACATTGTAATATTAAATACTCTATTTATTTAATACAAGATTCACATAGTGACATCTATTGCGTAAAATTTAGTCGACTTGAATAAATATTACAGTTTACGAAAAATATATATACAAAGAAAAGTTATATTAACAAGTGTGAATCGAAAAAAAAACACCAAATAAAAATGTGATTATAAGTAATCTGAAATCATAAGTTGTTGTTTTAATGCACGGTTTCAACGCTAGAGATTCGTTTATAGGCTATAGCTATAATAATGTTTGTATAGATCGCGCCAAACTTCTTGGCCGCGAAGATGCGCGAGCGCAGGAGGGATTTTTTTAGATGTTACGGACAGGGGAGTGGACTGGAGTGACACCTGCACGTGTGTATTTACACCGTGCGTCCAGATTATCTTTTTATTGTGTGATCGACCTACACAAATTCAAACTCGTAAGTTCTGAGCGGCCCAGAAGTTTGGCGCCATCTGTATTTAGTCTAATAACGCCCTAGGCAGTTACACAAAATTAGTAACGTGCCTAAGTATGTTATTGTACGTTATACTGACAGCTTCAATCTGGCTGCGGCAGCCTAACTGCCGAGTGCGTTATGTGCTTCATTGTACACAAAAAAATGGTTTGACTTATTTTTTTGTAAAAAATTACCGTTTGTTTATTTTTATGTACCTATATATTATGTATTTGTGATACGGTTTCTTTTCAATTTATATGCAATTTTTAAATGGAAGTAGTTTATGTTGTAATGTCCTGCCCTCAAAACGTACTACTTTAACAAATTTACGAGTTGACCTCACAAATATTGGATTTTTTTATGTATTAAGTTTTTTTTTCTAATTGCATATATTCTGGAAATTATATTATTATTATTACACGTATTTAGGTTTTATATTAATGTATATGTTACTGTAAAAGCCCGAATAATGGCAAATGTAAGGATTCTAAGAGAAAAAAATAGTAAAAAACCTTTTGTACTACTTAAGAATTTTAACAAATAATTCTGTCACTCCTGCGCGTAAAAATACCAAATATCTGTCGTACGATCGCAACATTAGTCTTACCTAGTTTAACTTTACTTTAGAGGTAAACACTAATTCAGTCTTGGAGAAAGCACGAAAAAAACAATTAATTAAAAATATTTCCTTTTTTTTACCAATACTATTTGTAAAGTGATTAGAACTTTGTGGCAAAGACCCTGCCGCCATTTTTTTTATTTTTAGGTTTCTAGCGGCCATTGTATCTGGTAATATGGGTAGAGGACACTTAACAAACAAAAAATGTCAGCAATAAAGTGTCACGTTGTTGAAATATTTGGAGGCAAAGATCGTCATATGAGAACAATGATAATCATTAATAACGTGTTTATATACGTGACATTTTTTGGTTGTTTTAGTGTCCTCTACCCATATACATACATCAGAGTAAAAGCGCGCCGCAAATAAAAATGTGGCGGCAGGGTAGCTATGCCAACTTCCATAGAAAAATGTTCGAACCCCTTTAAGGTCATGAGATTTGTCCTTACCACAAGCATTCGCGCTTAAAGAGCATTCAGCTACGACCATTCAAATATGCGTACTAAAATGGCTCGAGTGCTCGTGTTCAAATACTCATTACGTGCCAATGCTTGCGATTAGAACGCACCCTCACCGGAATATCTTTGAATTTCCCACTGTTCGGTCCGGTAATTAATTTAATTTATTTATGATAAAAAAATGTAATATGTACGTATCGCCTAGCCTATCTTTAGCGTTGTGACCGACCTGTTATGATTATTGTCTTATCCGGTGGCTGGCCACATAGCAATATGTAAGACGTATAAAATAATCAATTATTATTATATTTTTATATAATCACTGAAGTTCAATTGTTTCAATTCGCCTATTCAATTTTGTAATCAATAAATGATAACAAATTGTAAATGAGTTTGTTATTTCATCAAACTTTACATTTATTGAGATGCTATTTATGATCATTAAATTTTTTGATTACTAATCAGATAAAAAAATTCTTCAAGCTCTGAAATTTTATTGTAGGAAGAGTATTGAAGACACATTATTTAAAAAACTAAGTAAAATACGGTTCACTGATTGATAAAACCAAGATAAAAAAATACACGTAATATGTTTACTTAACAATAGTTAGTTAAAATAAATAAAACAAGTAACATCACATGCCTCAGCAAAATATAATTTCGACAGTCGTAAAAATATAAGTAAGTGACTATACTTCATTTCATATAACATTAGACAATAGTGACCCATCAAGGCACGAATATCTTTTGAACAATTTCTTAAAGTAGAGTTTCAGTTCATCTAGATTGACTGTTAAGGTTCATAAAAGCATAATACTGTGTTGAATCCTTGTTAGAAGCCAACATGGTCCTTATTTCTATACAATGGTGTCAATTCTGTAGCACATTTTGACAGTACTACAGTAGAGTAAACGCAACTGTCACTTTCTTTTTCTATTGAAACAGAAAGAGACGATCACCCTTAGGGTCAACTCATACTAGAGCAGAGTCGAAGCGCATCGAAGCGTCAATCTGAAACTTAACGTAACATATTCACCCTTATCTCCAAAACATAATACACATATTTCTTCTAAGATAAAAAAAGACGCGCGCATTCTACAGGATTCGCGCGCATTCTACAGAATTCGCGCGTCGGAGCGCAATCAACGCTGATTGGTTATTCGCTTTACTTGTGAAGAATTTGACGCTTCGATGCCCTTCGACTCTGCTCTAGTATGAATTGACCCTTAGTTTAGTTGGCCTGTTAAAGTGTGCAATAGAATCGGAACCATTTACTTGCTAAAATGGATCTTATCTGTCTAATATTGAATTATATAGAGTATAAGTTGATTTGATTTTTACACTTAAAGACATCGTAGGTCACTCAATTCCTAAGTTTTTTTTAGTTTACGCAATACATTTTACTCTCCTGCCATTACTGTCGATATTAAATACATTTTTTTAACACCAACAATAGTGACGTATTAACTATCAAAACGATAAGGTAAGTTCCATACATTTCATACAACACCATCTCCAATCATTCTAATGAGTATTTTACCGTTTTCAGGCACGAAGGCTGGCGTGGTTTCTACAAGGGACTCAAACCAAACTTGATCCGCGTTGTACCAGCGACCATGGTGACGTTCTTGACTTACGAGAATGTTTCCCACTATATGTTGGATAAATCTCGCGAGATAAAGCTGCCTTCCTAATAAATGTATAAACCTCAATTGGTTAGTTGACTTTTTTTTCGTTATACAGGGTTAAAATTAGTTCTTTTTTTTTATAAAAAACATATTTGATTTAAAAAACAGGTGTTTACACTGCCCCGCACTACGCTTTGGGGTGCGTGCCGACGGCGCCACAACACTGCGCGTGAATGGGTTTTCTGTATGTTGCACTACGCGTGTTTTCTATACAAACACAGATACTTGCAAACAACGTAAGAACACTCACTCCCGCGCAACGCTGCGTAATGCGGTGCAGTGTGCGAATCGTCTACAACGTCCTCAATTATATTTGTCGGCCGTAGTTAATTCAGTCGTCGGCAAAGTCCAGTGATTCTATTTTTAACAATATTAGTTGTTTTAAATTGAAAGAATTTACATGAACTTATAGTAACCGTTCAATATTGTGTACGCTCAAATTTGCACCCAGTATAAAATTGGTGATGACACAAAGTGGTATAATAATAAAAATATTGCCAAAATTGCTTAGATTGGCAGGTTAATATAGCGGCGACTAAATGTATGGTATTAATATTGCTGATTAATATTATATACCGCACTAATTAGCAACGTGGTACTGCTTAAATGCTCTAGTAACTGTGCATACCTAACGCGGCGTAGCGGGGTGTCCTGCATGAACGATAAACGCGACGCGGTGCGATGCGACGCGACACGACGTGGAACAAATACGCGTTACGTCGCGTCTCGCTACATAGGCCGCTAGTAGGGAATGCCGTTGTCTTGATCGCGTTTGTCGCGTTCGTCGCTTACGCAGGACACTCTGTAACCTATTATTATTAACATCAATTAATATTTTCAAATATCTCTTTCTGTATATAACTCTCTTTCTATCTTTGTATATTATCATAAAAAAGTCAGCTACCGAATAGTCGTGGACCGCAGAAAGTAGTGATTAAAATTACTTTTATATTGAGAAAAGCGTCTGGGACGTGTTATTAATTAAATTAACTATACTATAACTAAATTAAATACTAAAATAAACTGCCTCTTTCGTCTAGTGTTGGCAAGCGCGGCTGCTGAACGTGAGGTCCTGGGTTCGATCACCAGGTCGGGCAAAGTGTTATTAGGTTTTCCCGTGTGGGGAATTCCTCAGTAGCACCCCGGAGTATCGATTTGTGTCCGGTTGATGGCAATAGGGTCGCACCCTATTACAATGGGACTTAAAGATAACGGTGAAATGAGGGTGTTACTGTACACTACTACGTAAATCTTCGAGGAATACAGGCGTGATGTTGTTATTTTAAATAATATAATTTAAAAAAATATATATCGTAATAAATTCCTGTGACTAAACTATTGTATGTACTGGACTGATTTTTCGTGAACGGTCCTTTTTTTTCTCGTTGGAAAATCCTCATGGATGTCCCTCGCCCGGGGGAGGCGAGGGGGTCTGCCGGACTCTTACCGGCTAAAAACCAACGGTGTTCCTTCTCCTGACCGTTCGGCCGGGGTCGCGGGATTTGCAAAAGCATGCACCGCAACCTTCGTGAACGGTCCTAGAATACATGCTATCATTTTAATATCATTACGTCATCCCCACTTTGTATAAGCCAACATGCTGTCACACGTTAAATCACCATCGACGGTGATCGAGCGTATCGATGCCAGCTTAAGGCGCCGTCCTATGTGGCTATTGCTCGCGCGAAGATGCGATGGGATTTCTTCGTGCGATGAAACGCACAGTGGTCGCATCGCGTGATCGCGCGACCGTCACTTAGGACAATCAGTAGATACCAGTGTGTACGATCGCACGGGCGATGGCCAGTTAGGACAGCGCCTAAGGCTCAAAGGACATAAGTGACATTAGTGCTAATATACAAATCCTAGTGTATTTTGATTCTTTAATTTTTTTTTAAATGTGTGTCGAGGCTCGAGACTCATTTCGTCTCTGCTGTGACACACAACGCATTAGCACCATTCATCGATGATGTATAAAATAATTTATCGCATAGTAAATGCATAAATTTTAGATATACATAGATTATGATAATCGTGCATAGTAAGATTGTTTTTATCTTTTACGGAACGCGAATTTGTTGTAAATGTTCGCGTTTGAATGATTAGATTGAAGTAGTTTAGGTATTTTATATTAAATTAGTTTTGATAGATTGTAGTACCAGTTAATGTAAAGGCCTCATCACCAAGAGCATTCGGCAGTGTATATTCCAATTATTAGCACAGAATAATAAATAATACAATGTTACAAGCTGATCTCTCGCTGTACGGAAATTCTGTACAGTGAGAGGTCAGCATAAACTGGATATGTAGCTTACTTAATACTTTGAAAAATATGCTCTGCGTATCGAAATTGAGCTTTAATGTTGGGCAAGAGAGTGCATTTTACTGTGTTCGTGCTCTTATTACATTTTGGTTATCACTCGGTTCGGTTTTCTTTTGTGTTTCACTCCGGATATGCAGCAGCGGGTCGGCATGTTTTCATACCTAAAACATAGAGTAACACAAGCGTACTGTTGTGACAACGATGATCCAAGATCACCAAGCACTTCTTAGCTCGCATAAGATCCCAAACATTCTGCAATTACGTTGAAATGTATAATGCACCTTCAGTTGTTGAAAGCGCTCACTTTCGAAAACTCTTTGGGCTCTTCGAGCTCTTCGGCCAGCATTGAAAACATCAAATGCTTTTAATGCGCCCCTGAGCTCAAATGCTCGCTTATGAATGCTTTTGGTGAGATTTCCTTGAATTATATAGCTTTAGGTGATATAAGACGTTTTTATTTCTTATTTACGGAACGCGAAATTGTTGGAAATACACTGGCCTGCAAAAATAAGTATCACACTTTTAAAATTTCAATTTTTTCTAAACTATAGAAGTTAGAGATTTAAAATAAAAAAACGTTTTATAGCAATTTTTATCAGCTTTCTTTGAAACTATAGTAACAAAGTTAAACTCTTTTTTGAGTCCTTTTTGTTTCGAAAATATATCTTGTGTACCTAAAAAGTTATTGCAATTTTAAAAGTGTGATACTTATTTTTGCAGGCCAGTATATATTTCGTGTTCTAATGTCACACGGTCCCGAAATAACGCTAAATAGATTATAGGTACATTATATAAGATAAATTGTAGTACACAAAATAATTGATAAGGCGAGTCCTCAGCTATGGCATTTGCGTGTTATTCGATTGCTAATATTCAGCACGAGTTCTGAAATTTAACCATAAGTAAAGTAATCAGGTTCCCGCATATATCGGGTGTAAAAATACCCTTAACAAAGCCGAGAGCCACGTATTCTTCCCATCATTACGAAGAGTTTTTGGTATTGGACCATACCTGGGAACCGACTGGTTATGGAGATATTGAAGATCAAAGTCAACATATTTTTGTACCTTTTTCACGAAAACTAAGTTTAAATGATATTAATAAACATTCTTCTATACAAACATTATCAACCTTTTTGAAATGTAGGCACAGTCTGTTCCGGGCGCGCTTCCATTGCGCCCTAAAATTAGAAACTGTTTTTTAGTACCAAAAAATAAAAAGTCGTTACCTAGCAATTATTTTTGCTGTATGTCACTTAGTTTTGTGTACAGTATGCGTAGCTTTCGGCTTCGTTAAGGCTATTTTTATACCCTGTATACAACGCTCAAGCGAACAAGCGCTTTACGCTATCGCCGAGCAATGAAAAATAAAACTAAATTAATCCCTAAAAAAACGTTTAAAGTTAAACGGTTTCATCTTGCAGTACCCCTGCCGCATCAGGATTTGATGATTGAAGGTTGAAATTATTATAACGTTGTATTGTCATGGGAATTGCATTTGTGTGCGAAGTTTCAGGAGTATCGGTTGAGCAGAAGTAGATAAAAAATCGGGTGGAAGATTTTAAACAAATATACGAAGTGAAGCTAATTGACGACACGTTTGGTGCAGTGGCCGAGTGATTGGCTTCTGCGCTACGGGTCGTGGGTTCGATTCCCGCACGGAACAAATATTTGTATGGCCTACAGGTAGTTGTCCCGGGTCTGGTTGTTTGTGCATGTGAAGATTTGTTTCTGTAAACGCACCCACGATATAGGAGAAATCTTAGTGTGGGGCAATGTTTCCAAATATTTTTTTTGTTTTTACACTGCTGTAACAAACACTCATGCTCAATATATCTTCCAAAGTAAATATTAGCGAATATACTAACGCAGAACATGCTTTAATTAGGACTCAAACTAGAATATTAGGATAAGGTGTTTTATTACAAGTATGTATGTAAGTATTTAATAAATACTACTATATCATCCATCATTTCTTATAGGAGTGGGGGACACACCTTCTAAAGATAGTGCTATCCTCGCACGCGCCCCACTCTTCGTCTAAGTCGCGTGTTCTCTCTCAGTCTTAAGATGAAGAGCGAGTGAGAACACGCGATTTAAACAAAGTGGGGCGCGTTTTATTGGATTGCACTATCTGTAAGGTGTGTTATTAAATATATGTTTCATATAATAATTTCCTAGATATAAAATTTCGTGCAAAGTACGACAGTTTTATTTACTTTATATGGAACGTGAATTTGTTGTAAATATTCTTCACGTTCTGATGATTAGGACAGGTCCTAAATAACTGTAGTTAAATAAGCTTTGATAGATGGTAGTTAAATTAAAAAAAAAAATATAATGTTAAATATCCTCTAACCGATACAAAATTTAAGCTTAAGCGCTTCAAAAACAACAAAAAGACGGATAGACACTGAAGTCTAACCAAAATGGTTCCGATTTATGAAATGGAGTGAAGATATTATAAATACGAGACGAAATAAATTTTAGTAGATGACTACAAAAATGTTCAGTATTTTTTACATAGTGGCTCTGTTTCTGTGTTTTTTTTTTATTTTAAGATGAGGATTCGAATCAGTGAATTGCATATACAACGTGTTACATAATTCCCCATGAAAAATGGAAATATTCAAGTAGTCTTTTATGGTTGTTGTCATTTACCTCTCAGAGGAAATTAGGTAAGAATGCAAATAACTTTCTAGGTAGTCTACTCTTTAGTTTTACCTATGTTTTCAGGGTTGCGTTTCAATGATGATTATTTTATGTTTTATCCAAATCCTACTTTTTTGGGTCATACTACGTTTTCAAATATTGCCGATAGACTCTTTAGAGACCTTTTAACCCCCTTTCGGTTTTAAGGGTATTTTTTGTAATACGTTGTATACAATCAGAATTTCACATCACAATATCATCTAACTCAAATAGCCTGCTGCCACAGCATATTAAAGTTATTAGGTTAGATAGTATACATTTTTTATAAGTAGTGTTTGTTTTTTGCTAAATTGATCGTTAAGAACTAGAATATAAGGTTGATTATAATATAACCGGCTGTGTCCGCACTGAGTTCCTTTTAATTTATTTAAATACATGTTATTGACACCCAAAGACGACATATTTAGAGTTTATATTCGTAGGGTAGTAATGATTTACGGTCGAAACCAATAAACGAAGTCTCCGAAATTATCTAAGTTTATGACAATACGGCTGTGCAATTTTAAAACCTAGCAACAGTCTTTTTTTTTTTTAAAACGGTGTTTTGCTGGTACCTCTCTAGCAAGTCAAAATATGCAAAAACACCGATTTAAAAAAAATGTCAGTTGCTAGGTTTTAAAATTGCACAGCCGAATACTTCTATGGAAATTCTGTCCGAGCTTTTGGATTGAGATGTGATGTTTGGATCGGCCGTTAGTGTTTAAAAACTTTTTTAGGAAATTTAGGCAAATAATCCTCTATGTATACAGTGTATACTCATCTATAAATTCACTTAACATCACTTTTTTTCTAATAATAAATTGTATTTATGTAGGTACTTATTATTGTAAATGTGTAATTGCCATCGTGAGGAAACAGGGCATGCCTGAGAGATATTTCTCGACGGCATGTAAAGCCAAGTCAGAGGCCCATGGGCGACATAATCTCTGACACCAGGTTAGTCAATAACCACACGAAAGAAAGATTGTAAACTAAATTGTAATATCATAAGAATTATACGTCTCTAATAATGCCTTGAAGGTTTTATTCGAATTTGAATGATATCACAAAAAAAGTTCTACATTAATCATAATTAATCGAAGATATTATTGTAAAACTTTTCACATTTGAATGTATATAATTTTGTATTTATTATATAGCAATGTTAATTTACTAAAGTCCAGTCGCGGAGCAGAAAGAATTTCGTACAATGACCTTTACGCCTACAACCAATTGCAATCTGTGTTGACGGCGGTCACCGCATCTGTGCGAGCGCGACGGCAAGATATTTCTGCGCGAGCGACAGAGATAAGTAGTGACGTGGCATTGTATGAAATTCTTCCTGCACCACGACCGCACTTTATCCCTTGCCAATGTTGTATCGAGATTTCGAGATATGAGATGTTGATCACGGAAGTGACAAACCAACGGTAGCGTTGGACTAGCGATCGAAAGGTCGTGGGTTCAAATCCTACCCGTTGAACTGTTTTTGTAAATCCATTCCTTGAACAAGTGTTGTAGATGTAGGTTTGTTGACAAAGGTGTGCCTACATATTCATGTAGTATTTATTACCCATCGACTTACCAGCTTGTCCACCGCTGGGCAAGCGAGGTGATGATCTTATTTTTTTAGTAGCAATGGAACTATGCACAATAATATAAAACTACTGTTAAAATCACGAGTAGATTGTTACCATATCACAGTTGCTAATATTATCACATTTCTGTACCTATGTAATTAGATTAGTTTGTTTTTTGTTTTTAATAAATGAGTTGAAAACTATTGTTGTATTGTTATTTCGCTTTCCACTAAGTACCTCGTTGGTCTAGTGGCGGCAAGCGCGACTGCTGATCTTGGGGTCTTAGGTTCGATCCCCAGGTCGGGCAAAGTGTTATTAAATAGGCTCGCCCCTTATTACATGTGACCTAAACATAACAGTCCCATTCCTCCTGCCCATTCCTTCAGGGCATACGAATTTGATGTTATTTTGTTTCCAATAATCTTAGGCCTCGCCAGACATTTGAACACTTGTTTGGAGACTTGATTGACTTGACTTGATTTGAGCATGTGCACAAAATTTGAAACTGCGCACATGCTCAAATACCCGGCCCAAACGCTCAAAGACTTCAAAGAAGTCTTCAAATGGCAATGACAATGGGCCGACTATATTAGCCGAGATTCAAGTTCAGTGGAGTAGATACTAGAAACCTATGCAGTCGCAGTCAAAGAATTGGGGGGGGGGGGGGGGGGGGTCATTAAACAGTAAAATAAGTAGCGCACTTTTTTTGTAAATTATCTATTTTTAGGAGGTTTGTCAAATTGACGTGTACGATTTGGGGGGGGGGGGGGGGTCATGACCACCTACGACCCCCCCCCCCTCGGCTCGCCACTGACGACTATACATATGACTATACCAGCCAATATGAAACAGAAAATTGACCCAGACAACACACGTCGAAGCTGCTAACTTGTTGCGACGAAATTAATCTTTGTGTCTACAATACAATGCATTGTCGCAATTATCTTCCACGATTCATTCTAGTATAAACTCTATTTTGAACCTTAACTGCATAAAAATAAGGTTGATATTGTTTAGATAGTGTGATAAACCGCATTTTGTTGCTATGTCCTTTCTTCATACTGAAGTGGTTTTTCATAATGGCTTCGTATAAATACAATGTTCCCTTGTATTCTTGTCTTACTCGGGTTGATGTTGTCTGATCGAGTTTCAACTTAATTTTAATTTCTTCATATTTTTATCTATTCACGTGTGATTTCCCGTTTTCTTAGTTTGTGTTGTTTGATACTTGGTACCTTTCTGAGATACTTTCTACTTCCTGGAAGTGTTTCCATAGTCTAAAATTCATGAAATTTACAACGATAAAGGTTTAAATATTAATCAAAATTCACGCGAGCTCCCAGTAATTAGAAACATAATCATAACGTTATCTACGCGCAAAAGATGTGCACCGCGGTCGTACGCGTCGCGGCAGTCACCTCGCGGGAATCCGAGAGATGTTTACGTCGAGAACGTCCCGTTCTTTTTTCGAAAAAACATTCGCTGCGCTGCATCAAATATCGCTCAAGGAAGAAAATTCGTTTCGCCGATATGGTGAGTACTTAATTAAAAAGTATTTTATTTTGTCTATTTCTGTCCGTTCTAGTTACTCAGTTCGGTCATAGATGGCGCTGATGTTTTATTTTGTTTTACTTTGCTAATACAACTTTAGAAATGTGTCATCCAGCCATAGCTTATAATATATACTAGAGATCCAGCATCCAGTGGCTATACAGGTACAAGAATGAATGTTTATTATGTGTTACAATAATTATATTGTTATTATGTCGTGTTTTACACTAGTTCAGTGTTGATAAACGTTGTCCGTACGACTGTTATCTTGTTATTTATCAGAAGCAAGGACCTATTCTTTAGGAATTAAAAATATACCTAGGTAGCTATTTGCCTATCTATTTCTTTGTAGATTATTATAGCTTGTCATTCACAATTTTATTGGTAATACAGATAAAAAAACACGGCCTTATCATGGTGTAGATCTTGTTAATTATTTTTTATGTTCTTATAAAAGATTTTCTGCTCTTCAGACAGTCATCAATAACAAAATCGATACCTACCTAAGTAATTCGTTGAGGTATTTTTACAGCACTTTTCTTTATCTGACAGTCTGACAGAGTTTCATAATGATTTGTCAATTCTACCCTTCTTGTAAATTACTTTCTGACAAAGTTTTTTATTTTTTTTGTCATTGGTATATCCTCATGTATAAAACCAACGGTGTTCCTCCTGACCGTTCGGTCGGGGTCGCGGGATTAACAAAAGCATGCACCGAAACCCCGCCAACCCCTGGCGGACCTCTCCTCTATGGGGCCTTGCCCCACGTCCTCCTGAGTGGCGCGCGTGAAACACTGCACGCCGCCTTCTCGGGCCTGTTACTGGTCCGGCGGATGGCGGCGGTTGGCTCCGGGTCCACCAACCCACCGCCCGCAGGCCACAACGTTTTAAATAGGTAACTTTTTTTTTTTTTACGTGGTGAAATCCTCATGGACTGTCCCCCATCTGGGGAAGACGGGGGGGTGTGCCGGACTTTTACCGGCTAAAACTCCACGGTGTCCCTCCTTCTGACCTAAGGCTGGGGTCATGGGATTCGCTGTTGCATGCACCGCGACCCCGGCAGGTCTCGGTCCACCAGCTTCTTCTGGTGGACCTCTCCTGTGGTGGGGCAGTTGCTCCCCTGCCCCACATCCTTCCGAGAGGCGCGCGCGGAACACGGCGCGCCATCCTCCCTGGGCCCGTTACTGGTCGGGTGACGGGCTCCCAACCCGCCGCCCGAAGGCCACTCACTAGGGTGGCCGGAGATCGTCGCGCGCCCTCCGGCGCCCGGTGCGTCTAGCGCGAGAAGGGAGAGAAGAAGCGGCCTCCCTCTCCCTCTCCGCTATCTCCTTGGTCGCCATCACCCCCTCGCAAAAGGAGGCGAAGGCTTCCCACGCAGTCTCGCTCCCGACCATAGACAGAACCACGGCAACGTTTTAAATACCTACCTTATGTGAAATTTACTTTACCTAACATTAGACGGCTGAGTACGCATGAGCGCGTGCTTTTAGTTGTCTAATCAGTTTATACACACTATCCTGACAGCAATCTTGTAATAACTATAAAATAGTTGCATTTGTAAACAATGCGTATATATTTGTATACCTACGCCTACGACGATGTGAGATTTACCTATATATTTATACAGGATGTAATGAAATCATGTAATTCCTTCAAACCTCGTGATGTAGGTACTGCTGATCAAGATTAAACCTGAAAGGGAAATTATTGGATTCAATAATAATAAATATAAGAAGTAAACACGATGTGTTCTTAATGTGAGGAATTGCGTGGCTATCGCTTACCGCGCGGTCATTTAACACGGGGCGCTAAAATGCCTTACGATAAGAACACATATTTACTTCTTGTAATTATTGTTTTATTTAAGTAATCCAATAGTATCCCTTTCAGGGTTAATCTATGTCAGCAGTACATCACGAGGTTTGAAGGAATTACATGATTTCGTTTACACCCTGTATATAGCATGTAGGTAATCACTATAGGTACATATTTAGATAGGTGTAACTGTATAATGAAACAAGATCAAGTGGCCTGATTTTTTAAAATTTAATTACCTATGTAAGTACGTATACTATCTTATTGTGTGAACATAAATAACAGCAAGCATGTTGTCCTCATTTTTTATTCATTTTTATTCTGTGCTATCTCACTCGTCTCAGTGCACAACAGATAAATAGGTATATATTATTTTACACAACAAAATTAAATTAACTTTCTTATTTAACTTTCTTATTTAACTTTTTTTTCGTTGGTCTAGTGGTAGCAAGCGCGACTGCTGATCGTGAGGTCCTGGATTGGATTCCCAGGTCGGGCAAAGTGTTATTGGGCTTTTCCGTGTGGAATTCCTCAGTAGCAGCTCGGAGTTTGGATTTGTGCCCGGTTGATGGCAATAGGCTCGCCCCCTATTACATGGGATTTAAACATAACGGCGAAATGAGGGTGTTAGGTACTATACACCTCTGCCCAACCCTTTGGCGAATACAGGCGTGATGTTATGTTTTACGTTATGTTTTTATAATATCGTTACCAGTTGGTCCCTGTCTTTCTGAGACCTTTTTGTTCAAAAGTATGTAGATATTATAAGTTATCATCTTTTTCAAATTGAAAATTACTACCTAGATAATACGATCTAAGCAGCTAAAACATCTCCGTTTTGCATTTTTGCCAATATCAATAAGAGTCAATACCTTACCCGCGCTAAGTGTTAGATAGCGTCACATTTTCCTGTAGTATTCTAATTTAGAAACTAAGGTAGTCTGTACTTATTCATACTTTAATTGACCTACGCCAATATAATTTTCTGTTCTGCTTAGAATACAAGTAGGTACCTTAAGCTGACTGCATATTCGCACCGCGAGCGCTTGCGAAAGCCGTGAAACGTGAGTGTGGCTTCGCAGCGTTCCCCGATACGTGTAGGTTTTTGCTCCGCGACAAAGGGCTCGCGAACACATCCATGTACACTTAAGTATGATATTTTCGAATTAAACGCACAGATTCTGATTAAAAATGTTACGAACTTTCAAGTAGAACCTATGCTTTGGCAGTCCAAAAACAAGGATCACAAAAATAATAATAAAAGGTCCATCTACCTATTTTGTTGCCAATAAGTCTGACAGTAATGATAGAATGGTCAGAGCGTCTCGCAATGATTGTTGATATCACTGTTCCACATAACGAGAACCTTGTGAAAGCCGAGAAGGATAAAGAAATTAAGTATCAAGACTTGGCACGCGAGGTTGTCGTAATGTGTGGGAAGTTGACTTGGCAGTTGTTGTGCAGATAATTGTAACGGCCAATGGCTTAATAGCCAAGAGCCTTGACTAACATTTGATGAGGCTCTCGATGGACGGCTGGATCAAAGGCCTGATACAGAAAGCGGTACTTCTAGACACGGCGCGTATTGTTAAGAGTTTCCTTTAACCACAGGTAGCTTGGTCCCTGTTCCCAATACCGGTGGGCTACTATTTTTTAATTTTTTAAAATGATTTGTTTTTATTATTAGTAATATTTGAGCAGTGGTGGCCCAGTGGTAACGGCCCCGACTTACGAGTTGTATGTCGTGGGTTCG
The DNA here is from genome assembly GCA_910594945.2 of Amphipyra berbera. Classification (NCBI taxonomy): domain Eukaryota; kingdom Metazoa; phylum Arthropoda; class Insecta; order Lepidoptera; family Noctuidae; genus Amphipyra; species Amphipyra berbera. The sequence continues at coordinate 4,924,702 of OU343122.1, read as the reverse complement.
AACCCAGCCAGGCGCATTACTTTGTGTAATTTATTTCATCACCACTGCTCTCAAAACGGTGAAGGAAAACATCGTGAGGAAACCGGCATGTCCTAGAATCAAAAATTCGAAGACATGTGACATCTACCAACCCACACTGGGCCCGCGTGGTGGATTTACGGCCCACTCTCACAGAGAGGAGGCCTGTGTCCCAGCAGTAGGAACATTATAGGCTGATAATGATGATGATAATGAATATTTAAAAATGTAATTTATAATATTTATATTTAATGAATTAAGGAAATAAGGTCCATGACGCTTGGATGATTTTTATTTTTAATATAAGCTTAATTATTGCACGCTAAAACACAAAGTGTCGTAGCCGCAGAAGCAGCTACGTCGCCGTCCATTTTCGTTTAGTGCGCGAACTAAGGTCCGTATTACAGAACGAAACTCAAGCATTAATCTCGGTTTAAAACTAGTTTTGAGATTTATTGATCATAGTTCAGCTGAGTTTGGCTTTATTCTAGATCGTTACTCAGTTCGTAGATTCGACCCTAAGCAGTGATTTGATCTGTAATCAACCAATCGATTGGCTCGATTTGAGTCTCATTTCATCTGAGTATAGATTGATTGCCGTTCTGGAATAAGACCGTTCCTCAAGTACTGATTCTATTCTTAAACAGTGATCAACTGATTACAGATCAAACTGGACTTGAGGAATGTTCTGTAATACGGACCTTAGAACTGCGAAACTGCGATTGTGGAGCGACATGTTTTACGCGCCGCAATTCACGCGCGAGTGTAGAGTCCACTTTATACTGTACGTAGATACTTGATCAAGGTTACAACTTACAATGTATCAACTGTAGATAGAAAGTAGGTATTATATAAGCGTCTAGAAATATTCCATTATAAGGTATTGTGTAGACTATTTTATTTATTTAGAAATATTTATGTCAATTGGTTATTTCACCCCACTCAACGGATCATAGATAAAATTATCAATATCAAATGAAAATGTGGAAAATAACTAGGTGATGAGTCTTCAGTGGGATTAAGCGATAACTACTGCGTAATTGTACATGTCATGTCACCTACTTTGGCCTAAATAACTTCTAATGACCGTCGAAATTAGAATGTAGATAATATTTTTACGTTTTTGCTCCTGACCTTATAGAATCAAAGACGGGAATAATTCATTCTGTAAATAGGTTGTTTTTAATAAAAATTCACTACGCTAGATCTCTCCGGGGTTTCCTAGCTCGCTGACTGCTTGAGAAGAAACTCCGAAACAAGCTTAGGCTGAAACCTCTACGATTTTTTTTACGTAGATCTAGATCTACAGTGATCCTGCCAGGCCCGGACTGGCCATACGGGCGAATCGGGCAAATGCCCGATGGGCCGGGCACACAGTCGGAGAAATGGAAAGAGTGAGGATAACGTCAAAAAAAATATGGTCGTCCAACTATCGCCTATCGCTTGAAAAAGAAGCCGCAAATTGTTTGTGTTTGTAAATGCACCCAAGATACAGGAGAAAGAGAGAGGTTAGCGTCTAAAAAAACGTCGTACGTCTAATCGCTTGGGCCGACCGTCTCTCAAATGCCCGGGCCGATTTCAGGTCCCAGTCTGGCCCTGGATCCTGCTACTGCTACTGCGGGATATAATTATCAGCCTTCTAATGAGAATAATAATGGTATTATTCTGATGAATATGGACTCATGACGTTTACAACTACTAAATAAACAAATAGGACAAACACTGATCTGCAGAACGGTTGCTTCCGATTAAGTATTTAATTTTATTTAATAAAATATTACAATGCGCCTACAAATAAATTGAAACTCGTTACCTCGATATAATATTCGTATATTCTTAGGCGCATCTTTTTTTTCCATTCGACTGCTTGTAGTTGGTCTTGCGGAACGTTTCTACGTAACCGGGCGGTTATTGGCGAGCTCTGAAGGGTATCCAACCAATGGGGACGAGAGTAAAATAATTAACCTAAGTTAACTACTATTACTACTACTAACATCATGACTAGCTAGCAACAATAGCACTAAGTGCGACCCCTAATGGGACTCGGACCTCGGCTTAGGGCGTTGCTAGAGGACTGGGAGGGAGACAGCGTGATGAGGGCTGAATCAACGGTGTGACTGCGGAGTCAGAAAAGACGACCGGCTCCGCGGCTGCGGCAGGTGAGCACGGTGGATCATGGAGCTTAGGCGCATCATATAAACAAAATCTTATATAGGTTAAGGCTGGATTTGTTGTACCGTTGCGCGTAGAACTTCTGCGCGGGGTGGGGTGGGGGGGATGCACGAGTGAAACTTGCGCCCCTGGTTCTAGGTACGGTAAGGTTTAAGTCTGTACGAGTTCCCCATAACCCTCTTTCTCCAGGCAGGCCGTCCCTGATCCACCGTGCTCACCCGCCGCAGCCGCGGAGCTGGTCATCTTTTCTGACTCCGCAGTCACATCGTTAATTTAGCCCTCATCAAGCTGACTCCCTCCCAGTCCTCTCGTCCGAGTCCCCCCTAGGGGTCGCCCTTAGTGCTGTTGTTGCTAGCTAGTCATGATGTTAGTAATAGTAGTTAGCTTAGGTTAAGTATTTTACTCTCGACCCCATTGGTTGGAGACCCTTCAGGTCTCGCTAATAACTGTCCGGTTACGTAGAAACGGTCCGCAAGACCATCTACAAGCAGTAGAATAGAAAAAAAAAAACTTCTCCAGGCGGAAGGCAGACATCCATGCGAATATACCTGCCCACGTAAAAAAAGTACTTAAACATTGGATGTCCATACTAATGTTTCTTTCTTATAAGCCATAACTTGTCATGGAAATTCAATATATAGCCTCATGGCCTATACAGGCATCTACAGGTATCATAGGTAAATCTAATGTAAAGATCCTAGAGTTAGACCCTCGTTTACTTTCTGGGCCGGTAGACCGGTGACCGCCATATCATGTTATAGTATAGGTACGGAATAGATTCCATGAGGAATTCTCTAAGTTAAGAAAAAGACCGCTACGATGTGTAATAAAATTATGTGACTATTATATCTATTTCCAAATGTTTAAACTCGGAGATAACTAAGTATATGTCCATAAAGACGAGATAGGGTAAGTACCTATAATTAGATTTAGAACCAAATCCACTATCACTTCGTCACTAGCCCACCCAGCGTAAGAACTCGATTTAAATCAATGAATGATTTATAACGATCGAATAACGATGTTGTTATTGTTAACTGCACGTTGACCTGCGTTGCTAACCACTATCTTTTACTTAAAATTAATATTGTATTGCAAATAGGCATATAAATGTATCCTCAGTTATTATCTTACGAGAGGGCAGACAATGATGTACGACAAAGTTTATTTCGCTGCGTTCAATAGATAAAGATACTTGTGCGTGCTCGATTTTAATTTTATAAAGTTCGCCTTTCGCGCCATTATTTGACATTTGTTTTTTTTCTCGGTGTGCGAGATCGGTAGTGTTGGCAATTTTGAGATAAAAGATTGTCATTACGTCACAAGTAGTATTTTACGTTAGTGCATTTAGAGTGCGCGTATCGAAATGCTGGCTGGAAATATTTAGTTTGATATTATTAAGTGATGTTTTAAATATCTAAAATCGTATAATGATAAAGCATCTGAATAAAAACACAGTACACGAACATTTGTTGCAAAAAGAGAAATTGCTTGAATCGAAAACTAAGCCGAAGTACAGTGGCAGTATGTCGACCACTAGGAACGGGAGATGGCTCTCACAGGTGCGTTTTCATGTCTACCCTTTTCTATTATTTTGTAATAAATGTTATTACGCATATCTGTGACATGAGTAACACGTTTGTTACCCGTTCGTCATTCCAGAATAAATGTAATACCAAAATGCTGATTGTTTGCTATTTACGACTTGGTATCAGGCAAAATATGCAAACGTGCTATCGATATCTGCTGATAAAAGTACGATAGTTAGATTAATACACATGTAACAGCGATTAGTATTGCGTTATACCCGGTACAGGATAGGCTCAGTATTTATACTATGTATAAAAATAATACATATAGCGCCTCGTATCCGCTTTAGACGATAATGTGGAATAAATAAAGACATTTCAATGCCAATAACAGCTTCATAGAAAGATAATAACTTAAGGTCGTCAACCGAATAAATAACAATAATTACGACCAGTGCTTCATTTAAAAGAAAAAACTATAATTCCAAATTTAAAATTAAATAGTGATGTGACATAATCCTTACTAAAGTTGACTAATGATCGTTTGAATATGAAAGTGTAACGTTTTAAACTAAAAGATTATTTTAATTTGGCTATGATGTATGCTGAAGAAGCATATGACGTAGAACTCAGTGGAAGGTTAAGAGTAAGTTGTTTCATGACTAATTTTTCAGAGTTCAATGACTGATTAATCGACTAAACGCCTTACGTCTTCGTAACTTCTGTTTAGTAAGTAACCTTTGAGGAAACCAAGTTCTATAGATGGGTATTAATTATAGATATTAGAAGACCTAGTTCTTTTCTGTCATTATTAAAATAGTACCTAAATTAGGGGGCTCGTGGCTAATTACCAACAGCTTGCCGCGGTCGGTCTGTAGATATGTGACCGTTCGTTACACATCGAGACCCCTCCGTGCCTCTGAAAGCATGTTAAACAGTCGGTCCCGGATATCATACGAATACCTATGATAGTCGTTACGGGAAGTCAGAAGCCCGAAAGTTTGACAACCGGTCTAACCTTAGAATATCGGCATTGCCCTTTAACTGGGTTACGAAGGTCTGGTAGCAGTCACTCCGTGTAAAATACTGGTATTCAGCCGCGTCTGGTTAGACTGGAAGATGACCTCAACATAAGTAGTTGGGAAAAGGCTAGGAGGAACATTAAAATATTTAATTAACTATTTGTGCTTTTACTTTGCTAATACTAATTTATTTCTGGCAGTTTGACATTTAGGGATGGATCACATAGCCTTAAAAAACCGATCAAGCGAGAGTAATACTCGCGCGCACAGATTTCCTTACCAGCAAATAAAAGAATAGAAGAATACAATCTATATATACAAAATATATTTATATATAAAAAAGGAGAAGCTGAGTGACTGACTGATCTATCAACGCACAGCCTAAACGGCTGGGGTTAGAAACTTGACATTTTGACAGTAGGTTAATTTTGTGACGTAAACATCCACTAAGAAGGGATTTCTCGAATTTCAACCCCTAAGGGGGTGAAAAAAAATCACGCAAGCGAAGCTGCGGGCAAAAGATACTTTGAAATAAAATTATAATTAAGCCACAAAGTGACAATGTATTATTACCATATACCATATATTATATTGTACCTATGTTTTACAAATAAATAATTTGAATTTGAACCATTTTTAAGATGCAATAAGAACAAAAGTCGTTAAGAAATAGAACATTCTTATAGAACTCTTCTATAGGGCCTACTCTTGGGATTTATTTTTTTGTATTATTTATATTTCTCCAAGATACCTATATGCCACAACAACATAATCTGGGAAATATTCAACTGGCTAACTCTTACGGCTGTTGAGATCTACCCTCGTGACGCACGGACAGAAAGATGGACAGACCGCGTAGGCTTAGTAATAGGGTCCCGTTGGCACCTTTTGGGTACGGAACCCTGAATATTGTCTGTAGTGTACATTCATAAGCTGTCACACGACCATGGCCAGTACACCTCACCTTCGACAAACTCGTTGCAGGTTTCCGGTTTTTTGGAAATCATATTTATTTATTGCTACCGATTAATCTTTACATAGTATTATAAAACAAAGTCGCTCCCGCTGTCTATACGCTTAGATCTTTTAAACTACGCAACGGATTTTAATACAGTTTTCAGCAATAGATAGAGTGATTCAAGAGGACGGTTTATATGGCCCACAGTATCACACCCTTAGAAGGGTGGGGGTAAGGGCACAACTCGAAATATTGAGTTTTTGAGTTTCTGTGTTAGATGGTCTCAATATCAACTGTTCTACCACTTGGCTTTCAAAGAATGAGAAAAAAGACAATATTAAAGCAAGTACTGTAATTATACTGTAAAAAATACTGTGAAAACATCGGGTTCCCTGAATTTTGTAACACATTTTCCCAAAAGTTGATATTTTCGAGTCGTGCACTTACATTACTAAGGGTGCGGTATCTACATTGCACCCGTGCGAAGCCGGGGCGGGTCGCTAGTCTAATATAAATTGTAATCAATAATCGCTTTACACGTGTAGATAAGTACCTAGGCCTACCACGACTGTTGTTACATTATCTAGTAACGTCAACGTAACAACAATAATGTGAAATTTTGAATTGGAAATAGTCGTTTCGCACATAGGTACCTACTATTTAATTAAACTGAAAACTTTTTCGTATTTATGTATGATACAAATTCTGTATGTTGCAAAAAAATAAACTAAAATGTTATAGGACAATTGTATTTTCGATTCAACATTCGCTTACATTAGCGATACGTAGGTATACGTTTATGTTGGTGTTAGGCCTACTGTCATTCAGCGAAACCCCTCAAACTCAGAAAATAGTCGTTGACCCTGAATAAAACAGCTACCTACATCTCATTTGATAACCGCCCAAATCGACACTTGTAACACGTCATGTACACATGTGTTCTGCCTAGCCCTCTTTCCCAACTATGTTGGGGCCAGCTTCCAGTCTAACCAGATGCGGCTGATTACCAGTATTTTACACGGAGCGACTGCCATCAGACCTCCGCAACCGATTAACTGAGCAAAGCCGATATCCTCCGGTTGTCAAACTTTCAGGCGTCTGACTATTCGTAACGACTGTTACAGATATTCGTATGACACCCGGGACCGTCGTTTTAACGTCCTCTCCGAGGCACGGAGTGGTCGCCCATCCAGGGGATGGCCGCGGCAAGCGCAGCTTAACCTTGCAAATCATAAGATCCGCGCGGTTGTTAATTAGCCATGGGCCCCTGTTCGTCATGTACACATCTCATTTGATAACATCCCATGTTTTTTTTAACACGTAAAGCTTACCAACCCTACCACAATATAATTTTCCATATACAAGGTTAGTCGGAAAGGGGGTACTAAGCCGAAACGGTGTTAAAGTACCCATAATAAGGGATAACTTTTGTTCTACAACTTTCCCCGAAACTCGATAGTTTAAGAGAAATAACTTTTCAAAGATTTCGTAAAAAATATGCTAAAATCTATCTGTCCATAGCTATGATTAGCTGTGTTTACTATTTCGGTCATATTTGGGGTCATGGATTAGAAACTTAATTTTCTGAATTCATAACTAAAGCAGGTATGTTTTTTTTTCTGGAAAAACTATAACGATAATCTTTTTGCATGCAAATAAAATTGATCGAATTTTGATTTTTTAAACACTTGCTTTAAAACAGTCATCAGGGCCCGCGGTTTAGTACCCCCTTTCCGACTAACCTTGTATTACCCAATTAATGCATATCTAGATCACCTTAGCCTTGAATATTACCGCTGTGCTCTTTAGAATAGATTTTCATTCAAAAGAAAGAAAAGAAAGAAAGAAAGAAAATTATTTATTTTGGACTCACACAGGCAGTTACAGAAACAAAAACAATATTAAAAAAAGAAAGAATAAGAATTTAGACTACCTGCACGAGGCCAAAAAGGGCTCCTATCTCAGCATAATGTTGCGACATTTAGAAAAAAAACAAAATGTCGCAACGCTGGTTTTCAGATAGTTCAGTTTTTGGTTTCAAGTCTATATAAAACTCCCATTCATCATATAAGATTATTCTACGGTAGAAGTACCACATTAAACGTCGTTACGACAATCATTGATATTTCCTGTACCTATCGTTCTATCATTGAGCGAGTATTTCGACATCTCGGATCATCGCCTTAATCGGTTCCTTTTTAACACTGGTGACTCCGACTACGATAGAATCCGATTAACTGATAGTAAAGAGAACATCGGTATGGACAATGCAACTAATTGGCCCAAAATTTTAAAGATGTCGCCTAAAGATGAAACTAATGGTAATTGACAGATCTTGTAGCCAATAGTATCTTTTATTTACTATGGCAATTAAAAAATCTATCCCGGTTAAAAAAAAGATACGATCATTAGAAGAATCAGTCAATCAATCAAATCCGTCTTATACAGTTCAAATTATTTTTAATCCATTGCAGGTTAGTGCTATTTTCATAGGAATCTAATGTGGAAAAAGGATTTTCTAATAAAATTATATCTTTATTTCACTAAACGAAAAAAATCACTTACTTATTTTATTTTTTAATGCTGCCTAACTATTAACCATACCTTATAAAATAATAGGTATTCATTAATAATACGTTTATTTTGAATCAATGTCGCATAATCAAAAACAAGTTTAATCGATATATGATTGAATCAGGCGTTACTTTGCGGAAATCTATCTATAAATATACAATAAAATATTTAGTGTTAATTCCGCGAAAAAACAGTTGATCAAGCCTGAATGCAGTATGCAGCACCGCCCTCCCGCCCGCAAATATATATACATATATATATATATGTTTTGCTTGTGTGTTGCATGTTATTAATCGCACCTTCTGCATTTGCATATATTTGCGGGCGGGAGGGCGGTGCTGCATACTGCATTCAGGCTTGATCGACTGTTTTTTCGCGGAATTAACACTAAATATTATATTGTATATTTATAGAAGTTTAATCGATTTTATAATCAATGTTTAGTTTTTCTCTTACGGTCGTATCTTTTATTTACCGTGATATATTTTTTTGGTGTCATAGTAAAAATTACTATTGACGACAAGATCTATCAATTACCACTGATTTTAACTTTGGGCAACATGTTTTAAAAGTTTGGGCTAAGCTTGTTACATTGTCCTTTATTATGATTTTTAAATGGTTTTATAATTAGCTTCACTAATAGCCGGTGCCTATTACTAACCGAGCGTTATTGGTAAGGACTCTTGTATCATTTCAAATAATGAAGCAAAGACCCCATAGCTTTAGATTGTAGACTATCCCATACGTTAGTAGCTATCACAGGTAAAATTAACTTACGATTCTATTTAAATGCCTAGTTTGATATTCAAAAATGCTACCATTGGTGAGCAAAACGTTTTGTTTTTGGCCATAGGAACGTGCTTTATTATATTTGTTTGTTTGATTCAAAACTTGCGACAAATTTTTCAACTAGCTACTAGCTACTTCTGCTTAACCGATTCTCCTGAAACTTCGCACACAAATTCAATTCCCTTGACAATTCAACATTATAATAATTTCAACTTTTAATTCTCAATTACTGGTGCTGCAGGGGTATTGCAAAATGAAACCGTTTAACTTAAAAGTTTTTTAAGGGATTATAATTATATAAGTAATATCTTTATCTTCTTTACATAGTACAAAACAAAGTCGCTCCCGCTGTCTGTCTGTCCCTATGTATGCTTAGATCTTTAAAACTACGCAACGGATTTTGATGCGTTTTTTTTTTAATAGATTGAGTGATTCAAGAGTTAGGTTTATATGCCCCACATTAGTATTTACATTGCACTCGTGCGAAGCCGGGGCGGGTCGCTAGTTAAGAAATACTGTAGAAAATGGAACGCAAATTGTGTTGATATCGAAACAAATTTTGTAATTTGTCATATCGTAAAAAGTTCACGAAGTCACTCGCATGCAATCTATATCCGTCAAGTTTGTTAGGTCAACCCACGTTAACCTCTTGTATATTTTACTTTTATCTTTAATAAGTAATTAATTTAAAGTTTTGTATTGGCTACTGAACTCAATTACATATTATATGAATTGCTGGGATCATAATTATAATGCCGGCTACACACTCGCGCCGAGACAGCCCGAAGCGTTATTTCTGTCCTTAACTTTTAACATCAAATAACAAAGGACAGTATCTAATACCAGGTTCAAACGATTCGATTCTAGTTGATCAAATGACTTGATCAACAAAATTTGAAACGTTTTTGTTGCTTCAATTTGATTGAAAGCCTGTTCAGACGGTTCAAATCGCATGCTTGATCAACTAGAATCGAATCGTGTGAACCTGGTGTTAGTCTCGGGCTGTCTTGGCGAGAATCTGGACGAGCTTTAACAAAAGCCGTAGGAGAAAATAAAAATAATAAAAATAAGTACTCAGGAAATCGCCATTTATTTATAAATACTGTTTGACGTGAAATAATCAAATTATCTGACTTTCACATTAGCAAAAAAAAACATTTTTATTTTCACAATAGTTAGCTAATTGCTAAAAGCTAAATAGCATAGAAAAAAACTATAATAAAAAAGCAAATTTTATATATTCAAAAAATTAAGATTACCTACAAACTAAATTATCTACCTTCATACCAAAAAAAAAAAAACAAAGCTAATTAAACTTCATGCTAAACTTTATATTTTTGTTTTTTAAATTTTAACTAATAATGATCCTCCTCTCTCCTACCTTGCTGTGCCCAACAGGGTCCACAATTGTAACACAATATATAATTTTCTATTACTACCACCTAAGTAACATTGTGGAATACGCAAATAAATATTGAGTATTGCTGTCAGGCCTAACAGCAAACCTGCTGCGACAAAAATCTAACAAAACAAACTAACAAAGAATGTTTAACGAACACTCGGACCAATTACAACACATCAGTGAACAGTTTGACCATGCTCAAATTTTGTTAGAAAAACATTTTAGGGGGAGGGCTATTTTTAACCAAAACATGATCGCAGCACACCCAGCTTTAGGCGCCACCGCGGAGTTCAGAAATATTACGATAATTTTTACGATGATACTTTGACATTTAAGTATTTATCACATTAATTATCTTAAAAAAAAACTACAACTTGTTTTAAATACGTCAAACATTCCTATCGTTGGTTAACATACCTACCTACAAACGCCACTTTAAATTTTATTACATGAAATATATACTCAACTAGAAATAGACCGATTTAAACAATATGCATCGATATTTTATTTAAACACATCATCAGCATTGGCGAAGTTTGAGTATAGAAATTGTAACATAAAGGTGATGAAACAGTACTTAAAAAGCAACTTTGAAACTAAACCACTTTCCGTATGTATATAGAGTATACCTATATGTATAGCAGCAAGAAAAACGAGGGAAAAAATCTGTTGTTCCATGAGAACGTTGATGTCTATGCAACAATAAAAAAAAAAACATTTAAATTGAGAACCTCCTCCTTTTATAAATCAATTAAAAAGTATAGAACAGGAGTGGCCAACCAGTCAATCGCGATTGACCGGTCGATCGCGGCTCTTAATCCAGTCGATCATGGCAAGGCAAAGAAAATTATAAGTTTAATATAAGTTGATTGAAGAGGTACTGATTATGTAATTGGTAGATCGCTCAGAGTCTACTCAGTAAACAGTAGATCTTGGGTCGAATCAAGTTGGCCACCCCTAGTATAGAACAACTGATATCTTTTCGCCGAATTTTAGGACTAGTCACAATTTCAAACCACGTACGTACAGCTACAAAGAAAATCTTTAAGCTACAAAGTATTTTCAGTTACAAAAACCCGAATTTGTATACAGAATTTCACGCAGGACAGCCGCGCTTGCTTACTTGAATACAAATAATGAGTTAGTTGTTAAGTTAAATTAATGTATGTAATGGATTAGTTTTTCAAACTCCAGTTGCTACGCGATTCGTAGCAAGATCCATCGAAAACAAATGAAAGAATAATCTAAACCATAGACTTGTCATTAGCACTTTTTAACCGACTGCGCAACAGCAAAGGCAGGGTTATGTTTATGCCAGCCAGTTCTAACAAAGAGTTAGTTAAATAGGTGTCAAGCAAGTACATTACTATGTATCTACTTAGAAGGCATCTATAAGGTATTAGATTATCTACTTGACAACATTTAATCCCCAAAAATTCCACCAAACAGTCACTACGTCGGTCTTCACAATTCTGACCCTGTCACACGAGTTACTGAACCGTGTACTAGACAACTACAGCATTTGTATGGACTCCCCGTGTAAACGGAAGAGAAACCCCACAAGACGTTATACCTTTGATATCGACTGACGATATCCGGATGATATATAATAATACGAATGATTGGAAACTACTTTAGTTTACTACGTTAATTTCGTGCTGTTACTGTCAATTCGCCTTAAAGTGACAGTGACAGCACGAGGCTTAACGGCAACTTAAAATTGAGTAGCGTTTGAGTATTTGGATATAAGGCCTGTATTAATAAACAGCTCTTATAGAGAGATCCCTCTTAATTGCCGTTTTAAAATGATGAGAGACGTATTAAAAAAAAAGGTTATCAGATGTAGGGAATACTACTCTAATTCTATTGTATTTCTATTCTTTTCTGATTCTACTTTAGAAGATCTCTCAAATGAGAGCTGTTTTTATTTCCTTTATTTATTTATATACATATATGATAACATTTTTAAATATTTTCATTAAAAACATTAAAAAATATAAAAAAATGGTATCGGCATCGGGAACAGGGTCCAAAGCTGTTTATTATTAATACATGTGTTATATCCAAATACTCAAACACTACTCAATTTTAAGTTGCCGTTAAGTCTCGTGCTGTCACTGTCACTTTAAAGCGAAGTGAGAGTGACAGCACGAAATAACGGCAATTTAAAATTCAGTAGCGTTTTAGTAATTGGCCATTAGTGTTTTATTCGACGTGTTTTAGATTTTTGCTGATATTTTACGATGTTTAAAACAGTTTGAAAACTAGTGGTCTAGTTTGATGCGCTAAAAGTACAGGAAACGAAATATGATGCCAGCTAAGTTAATAGGATCTTGAAGATTATAAAGATTAGGATATAATATTGCTTATTAAGTTTCGAAGCGTGAGGTAGGTCATTCACTTTGAACAACTACGCTGAGCTGCTACCATGTCATTTATAATAATCAACTGATATTTTTCTTCTATTTTTTCGCCCGTAAGCATGCTTGGGAAAAAAGCACGCAGGTCGTTATCATAATGAGCTAATAAATCTATAATCAGCCTTCAAAAAAAGCTTTTAATATTAGTACGAAAGAAAAGGCACTGACACGACCTTCGACTTTGTAGTCTACAAACCAGAAAACGAACGGTCTATACTCAGTCTATGCTTAGGTATCTCATTTCACACGCATATGTAAATATTAAATTAGTATATATTTCACCTTGCGATCCTTTAGACGCTTTGACAAAAAAATACTCTTAATATCTTTTGATTGTTATTGGAGCAAGGTCTCCATTACTGTGGTTCACGGCCTGCCGATATGCGCTGGGTAAGATGACTCAATTTATTATCATATTTTGATTATTGTTCAGTGCATGCTCTGTAATAAATCATTTCGTAACTCGTTCAACAGAATACGTACTGTCAAAACGCTCTCTTGTTCAGGAAAATCTACAATAATTGGAATCCTTTCAATTAGTGTTATAATTAAGTTAATCAATCACGTCGTAACTAGCCGAAAGTAAGTTAGTGATCCGTACTAGGTAAGTATCAGGGAACAAGGTCGAGTTGCCGGAGGCAGGCTGGACACTTAGCTCACGGCAGTCGTCGCGGCGCGCTCTGTGTACCATCATGCGGGACGACGAGGAGCCCCCCCTGCCGCCCCCCTCGCCCACTCCCGCACGCACCGCGCCCTCGCGCCTCCGCCGTACTCTACACACGCTGCGAACGCCGTTCCGCCCCGGTTCGCCCTTCCACATCGGCTTGACCAAGCGCACAGGCTCCTCCAAATCTGTTGCCTCAGACGGTGAGATCGCGCGCGACGAACGCACGATGCGTAAGCGAAATAAGAAACAACGTGACGCAGCTAGTGATGCGTCACGCAGCACCGACAGCTCGCCCAGCATTGACAAGAAGAAGAAGGATGGGAGCAACTTTATGCGCAGGATGGGTAGCTTCGGCAAAAAGCGAGCCAGTGAGTCCTCTCAATCACCCCCGCAACCGCAGCCAGAGACCTCAGTACCTACTATAGAGAGCCCTCCAACGCCACCGCCTGAGCCGGAGCCACCAACCCCCGAACCAGTAAGTCCAATTGCGGTGGAACACCCCGTCGCAATGCGCCCTTTCACCAAGGCCGCCTGGAAGCGTAACAGCGAACCTGAAATGGAAAAGCCCGTGGAGGACCCGAGCCCGGAGAGTGCTCTACGTAGGCGCATCGCGTTCGTAGCTCAAGCGTCGGCGTGCTTGTCGGAGGACCACAATGACGGAGAGAGGGGAGGCGCCGAGGTGGGGTCGCTGGAAGAGGCGGTGGCGCTCGCGCGCGTGAGACTCGCCGTGCCCGCGCCGCCCTCGCCGACACAGTCGCACGACGACGACACGGAAGAGGAGGGGTACACAGACGCGATGCCCGCTTACGGAGACCTCATCGAGCCCGACAACAACGCTGGGAGCGACGGCGCACCGGTGAGTGTGGTGTGTTGGTGAGAGACGCGTGCGCGGCCCGCCGCCCGTCTCAGTGGCTGAAGGGTCTCCAAGCGATGCGCGCGCGCCATGACCTTCGAGGAGGCGGGTGACGACTCCTATTTAACAGTGTGCGAGTGCTGCGGCTTCAGCGCCGAGACGGCTGTGTTGTTCCCAGTACGTTACATTTCACGATAGTTTACAGCGGACGTCAAGCGGCGCGATGTCCTTCGTGAGTACGACCAGCTTGCTCGTGTGCGCTTCGCTTCGACCAAATATTATAATCCTACATACGGTTGTCTTGTTTGTACAAGTGCACGCATTTTCTTTGTGTTGCAATGGTAGCTAACCCGACACAGCATAGGTAGTTAGACGTCGAAAACAAATAGTATACAGTTCACGTGTAGTCAGTGAGTCTAACATAAACGTTAAAATTTTATATATTATGTAGAAAAACAACATTTCTAACTTTAGTTTTCCACTTTAACGATTACACAACTATTTGTAACCGATTAGAACTACTTAATATTAGACAAAAACGGGTTCTTGGCGAGGCTACGTAACCACCTTGATACAATGTGTTCTAAATGTAATCAAAAATGTTGGTAAGTCTTTATACAATTCCCTCTTATTTATGTAAATTGATTGTTTTGTATTTATCGGCACGCTTATCTTATAAAAAAAAACGCGCATTAAAATAAATAAAGCAATCGATTGAAAAAGTTTTAATGATGTGTCTTTTAAAATACAAGTAGTGGTTGACATTTAATAAAACATCATTTCCCACATTTTATTAAATTATATTCGTTTACGTTGTCTGTGGGACATTTCGAAAATTATATGCATTTACATCCATAGATGTTTATTTTATAGGTATTTGCATCCTTATCTGACATCATTCACTTAAAAAAGCAAATGTTCATTTTTGATATGGAAACTGATTAGATAAATTTTGCAATAATTTATGTCTAATTTCAGCTTGCGTTTGCTTAAAAATATTAAATTACTTATTTTATTAATGATCTGTGAATGCCATCTATATTTCATTGCATATTTCACACGGCTAAGCGGCAGAGCTATAGAAGGTAGTTGCCAAGGATGAATGTACGTAGATTTAAAAAAAAACAAGAAGCTGTTCTTCATTCAAATCGGAACGAACGTATCGTTTTAAGAACAATTCTTATTGGCGGCCATTGCAGTGATTTGATAGGAAGTATTGTTGTCAATATCGTTTGAAACTGTTTCGATATCAGGTTTCCCCTTCACTAAATCTATTGCCTTATAAATATAATGGTTACTAAACTCTCTTTTGTAACGTTAGATATTTCGATTCCTTGACTCTTGACCAAATAGTCGATTTCTATTGAATGACGTATAGAATTTGTTTTGTCATTTCTCGTTTACAATGTTTTTAATGATTAAGTCAGTACAATTTGCTTTGCGTATTGAAATAATCTAGATACACTATGGCAATATTTACCATAGTGTACCTTTTAATGGTATCTATCAAGTCTATCATTTAATGGTAGAGCCACTTCAGCGACCTGTGTTCCATTTGTACCTTCAAAAGCTAGATCTATATAACTTTTCGCGTTTACTGAGCATGAATACCATCATGGTTCATAGTAACATAAGAGACATAACATAAATTACAGCTAATCAAATCACATTTTCACCACATTCATTAACTGCATTTTTATTAAACAAATAGTTAATTGTCAAAGTCATGGAAAGTTTACGCAGCCGCAGCAGCACAAAACTAAATGCGTACTAATTTGTTAATTAAACATGTTCTTGATATTTTTACTTTGAACTACATGTAGATGTTAGTAGAGCCTCATCAAAATCTAATCTTACAGTAACTTGAAGGATTATATAATGTAGGTTAGGCACTTGGGAGCTTAAATTTTTAAATAAGATAAACGTCTTACATAGAATGAACACTACGATAACAGAAAAATGTGTCTCAAACACGTAGGCCAGTATTACTAAACAGTTCTCATTTGAAAGATCTCCCAAGAGGAGCAACCATAAAGTAGAATTAAAGATGTTCGAAAATTGAAAAAGAAAAAAAAAAACGAACTGTCAAGATGTTGCAATTGAACTCAATAACAAAAAAAAGTAGTTGCACAGCACTTAGTCAATACAAAACAGACGCCGCTTTGCCAACCTGACCTATACTAACATAACAATGATTGTATACTGAACAGCCTCATTCATAACCGTCAAACGTAAAAAAAATCACACAATATCTAATTTTACTAAACTTGAACGTCCAAATGATGAATCGATGAATAAATAAAAAAATACTTTAACGATTTCTTCTCAAAATACTAAATGATATATGGATGCAGAATCTAGTATGGCATTATGTAAAAGAATTATCGAAATTTAGGTTTTTATATTCATAATGTAAAGAAGTGATAGCCTAGCGGTTGAACGATTGCCTTCCATGCAGGAAGGCCTGAGATCTATTTCGACCCACACCACTAATTTTTCTAATTCTATGCGGGTCAAAATTCGATAAGTTCTCGATGATGTGTGTAGTCCACTAACCCGCACCAAGCTAGCGTGGTCTGCGTGGTAGACTAAGGTCTAAACCAGTGACACCCAAAGTGATCTATATCGACCCCCAGGGGTCCACGGCGACCTAAAAGGGGACCATGTGAGTGAAAAAAATAATCGGTGGTCCGTGAGATGTAAATGGAGGTCCACGATAGTGAATCTCATTTAAGCAGGTCGTAACTTTCATTTTGACTTTTCATTACTGGAATAACCCACATACACAGATGATTTGTAGCTTAGTTTTTACCTGAAAACGTAACAAACAGACCGACGACGATAGTACTATTGTAGGTACGTAGGTTGTTGTTTTTATTGTTTGTTTCACTCTACACTCACTAGGTACGGTTAGAATCAGTCAAAAATACATTTGAAATCGATGAATTTGCAAAAATGCAATATTAGCTAAGCTAGGTTACCCAAAACCGAAAAACATGGCAAGTGGTCTACGGGTCAAAAAAGTTTGGGAACCTCTGGTCTAAACCCTTCTCATTCTGATAAGAGGTCTGTGCCCAGCAATGGGACAGTAGGTAGGTAGGCTGATTATGCTTTTATGCTAATTCAAAACGCCTATAAATTTCAATTTCTCAAGACCCTTGAAACTGTAGAACAAGTTTCAAAGAATAAAATGTATGTTAGATAATAATATGCTCTTAACGGTAAATCCAAGCCAACTGTTTTAATATAACATTAACTTCAAAACAATCTAAATGGGTACCTATTCTCAAAATGTTAACTACATACTAGAACTGCTGACATTTTGTAATCTTAAATTATTTATATGAACGTTTGATATTTTACCTAACTTAGAATTGACATATCAAGATTATACATTATTATTGCTCTAGGACGGATTATTATTAGTTATTACTGTTATTTTATTAATATACGAGCCAGACTACTATTATGACATCATTTGTTTTGTACTCATTCTACTTACACCAGCCATCTCACTCTAACTTAAGGTCTTTTATAAAGATTTGAAAAGATTTCAGGCAATATAGAAAAATGTATTCTACAAGGTTAGTCGGAAAGGGGGCACTAAGTCGCGGGTCACCTAATGTATCACTGAAGAAAATTTTAAAGAAAGTGTTGAAATTAAAAAAATCGATAAAAAAAACCACGATTTTATTTTTTATTTTAGTTTTTGCAAAAATCATTCATGCCTGCTTTAGTTATGAATTCAGAAAATGGAGTTTCTGATCCGTGACCCCAAATATGACGTAAAATGTAAATAAGTCTGATCATAGCTGAGGATAGATAGAATTTAGCGTATTTTTTATGAAATCTTTGAACAGCTATTTCTCTTGAACTATAGACTTTTGGGGAAAGTTGTAGAACAAAAGTTATCCATTATTATGGGTACTTCAACATCCTTTCGGCTTAGTACCCCCTTTCCGACTAACCTTGTATAAACATCTTTCAGGATAACATTAAAAATATTTGAAACATATTTTCATCTTGATTTGTTGCCTAGAAAGAGGAGAAAGAAAATGTATGTCTTTTGTCTTTTTCTATATATATCATGTATGGAAATAAAACTATTGTTTAAATTTTTGTGATGACACTCAGAAGGTGGATACACTGAACTTCTATAGATTACATTTTTCAATATCACCTAAAATCTCCTTAAATGTTTAAAAAAAGCTTAAAGTTAAAGGAGGACGGCTGTGAAATTGAAAAAGCCTCTTAATTTTACTAACGTCAGATAGCTGTTATCTGAGGGTTGAGGAATAAGATAAACGTTTTGACAGAATTTCTATACAAAAGCTGTCAAAACGTCAAATTATTCCTTAGATAAAAGTTACTCGACGATGTTCAAATCGGGCCTAAATAAAAGGTATTTTTAAAATTTTCGAAAAGTGAAAGAGAACTTAATATGACGCCTATATTCTCCGAAGCGTTGGGCAGAGGTGTATAGGTAGGTTTTTTAGGACTCTGTAGGACTCGTATTTACGGTACCGCGGAATGCTAAAGACATATGACGAGCGGCACGACTAAGCATCTCGCGGTATACTAAGCAAGTATGAGTGCTAATTAATTATATATTGGCATAAGGTTTAAAATTATTTCAGCTTAAAAAATGCTTTGCCATGCCGTGCCGCCTGTGGGCGTAGGCCCATAAACGAATATAAAGTTAAACCCCTGAACAATGATAATTATTGGTTGTAGACCCTTCAGTCTCACCAATAACTGCCCGGTTAAGTAGAAACGGTCCGCAAGATCATCTACAAGCAGTAAAAAAAAACAATGATAATAAGTTTTATGACACTTCAATTGAAAGTTTTCTGACAAACGGTTTAACCTTAGGATACCGGCATTGCCCAGTTATTGGATTGCGGAGGTCTGATGGCAGTCGCTTCGTATAAAATACTGGTATTCAGCCGCATCTGGTTAGACTGGAAGCTGACCCCAAGATAATTGGGAAAAGGCTAAGAGGAAGAAATTGAAAGTTTTCCTTGTTCGTGAAAATGCATGGTGCATACCTACTGTATTAAATCATCAATCAGTGGTCCGCCAACGTATTTAAAAAAAATCTGCATGAATAAGAGCTGTTTTGAATTTTTAATAGTTCTAAAGGTCTAAGATTTCCCAGAAACACATTAATTTAATAATATTTTAATCGACGTGACCCGCGTTTTCTTATTTCGGCGAAGTTTATCTCTAATAGCATAATATATTCAAAGACCACTTTGTTTGAAGATCGGTAATGTCATGTCAGATGCGACGAGTTAAATAACAAAATGCCGCCTGTTTCCTAGAATTTAAAACTATAAATTTTTCGGTTATAGCGGGTTCACACGGTTCGATTTTAGTTAATCAACATTTCGCACTACTAGATAATAGTTATCAACTCAAAATGAAGCTTTTTTCAGAAACGACAGAAAACTGATTAATTACTTCCTGTTATAGATTACAAATGAAGTGAATGAAATGAATTAGGTACGTGTGAAGATTTGTGTTTGTAAACGCACCGACGATACAGGAGAAATGCTAGTACGGGGAAACGTTTTTTAAAAAAAAAGAAAAGAGTTATCTCAAATTGATCAAATTTTGAGTTGATACAATATTAATCTAGCAGTGCGATTTGTTGATCAACAAAAGTTGAAAGGTTTTGTTCCTTCAAATTGATTCAATTTGATTGAAAGTCATTTCAGACGGTTCAAATCGCATGCGATTTAGCAGTTGATCAATTAGAATCGAATTTCAAGTACGGTAAGTAAGGTTTTCAAGTACGAGTTATGTTTATACAAATGATCTTTGAACCTTATGTAATAAGTTATTTGATATCAAAACTTCTTGTTGAGGTACTTTTTCTGTGTAATTTTTAGATGGACAAGTAAATAATTTATTTAAATTATTCAACATGTTAGGTACCTATTCAGCTTTCATTTATGTTCAACACTTAATTTAATAGACAAAAATATCCCCTTTTGTAATACAAGCCCGCTCCCGTCTGAATGGCAGCCATCTTGATTTTTAATCTGTCCAATAATGTAGGTGTATTCATTATCTAATACAACTAACTCTTTATACAGGCTGTAAACAAAATCATGTAATTCCTTCAAACCTCGTGATGCTGCTGACATAGATTAAACCTACACGGGATACTTTTGGATTCAATAAAAATAATATTACAAAAAGTAAGCATGTGTTCTTAACGTGAGGCATTTTAGCGCCCCGGTTTAAATGACCACGTGGCGAGCGATAGCCGCGCATTTCGCCATGGGCGCTAAAATGTCTCACGTTAAGAACATAATATGTTTATTTCCTGTAATTTTGTTTTTATTAAATCCAAAAGTATCTCTCAGCAGTACATCACGAGGTTTGAAGGAATTACATGATTTCGTTTACACCTGAAAGTACTGGTTTAGATAACTGATATACAAAGTTAGTCGGAAAGGGGGTACTAAGCCGAAAGGGTGTTAAAGTACCCATAATAATGGATAACTTTTGTTCTACAACTTTCCCCAAAAGTCAATAGTTTAAGAGAAATAGCTGTTCAAAGATTTCATAAAAAATACGCTAAATTCTATCTATCCTCAGCTATGATCAGCTGTGTGTATAGTTTACGTCATATTTGGGGTCACGGATTAGAAACTCCATTTTCTAAATTCATAACTAAAGCAGAGATGAAGAATTTTTGAAAAAACTAAAATAAGAATAATTTTTCAAGGAAAAAAAAATCGAATTTTTAAATTTTAACTTCTTTAAAATAGTCATCAGTGATACATTAAGTAGCCCGCGGCTACTTAATGCGGCCCCTTTCCGACTAACCTTGTATATGGGAAAAAGAAATCTATAAGATTATTTTTTCTTATTTTTGTAAATATGACACCCATGATAAAAAAAACAATTAAATCGTATCTTTTCTGTATCTACGAAAGATTATATCACTTTATGATAAGCATCTTTTTTATTTTTCTTACTTGGATATCTCAAGATTATCATCGCTCTTATCTCCAAAAGATATTGCAAAAATCTTGTAATTGAAAACTATTGACCTGTGTGACTTACACCTTTGCGAACGTTTGTTAGTTCATATCTGTTTGCCAACATAACATCACGCATGTATTCCCCGAAGGGATGGGCAGAGGTTATAGTAACACCCTCATTTCACCGTTATATTTAAGTCCCATGTACCGGACTGCTACTGAGAAATTCCACTCGGAAAAATACAATAACACTTTTCCCGACCTGGGGATTGAACCCAGGACCTCACGATCAGCAGTCGCGCTTACCACCACTAGACCAACGAGGCAGTCTGCTTGCCAAGTACCTAATTATATTATATCGTTAAGGGTCATAAGCGTCATATATTATGTATTACCAGCTGTCCTTTATCTGCGAAGTGTTAAGTCAACCGAGGAATATGTATTACTTACAATGATAATGAGGGCGTTGGACTAGTAAACTATTGTCACTAATGTATAATTACTTAAAGTATGTAGTTATAAACTTCATATAGACATTGATTTATAAGCAAAACAAGGAGTTAGGTAGGTACTTAGGGCCTCTCAATTACCTCCATTATTATTATTGTATTAAAATATATTATAACAATAATTTTAAAAGAGTATCCATGGAGTTTTTTTGCGGTTCTTGTCCATAGGACCTAATATTTAGAACTGTGGACCTAGTTTTGACGTTTCATAAGTAGGTACCTATGAGTTTGAATTTACCATGTACATACACATATTTTTTTCTAAAAGCTAGATAATGATCAGCTAGCTACATTTTCAAAATATAAATAGACCAATAATGTAGTCTATGGTGTATTCGACGTTTAAATTGACAGCGTGGCTCGCACAGATTAATGATATATGTCTAAGGACTTGATCTACTCATAATCGTGAGAATTGTTGTGTTGGCACTAGCAGGGAATAGAAATTATGTCAATAAGTCACAATACCTACTTATTTATTTTTACTCTACAAAATTCAAAGGTTATAGAAAGTCTTGTATAGCAATACACTTGATAAAACAGCTTCATATTTTAATCGTGTTTGTTATGCTGTGACATAATGAGATCAGCGAAGTACATGCAACTTCCTAATCTGTGAAGATGAGTACAAAATTAGAAAAATGCGACACGCTTGGTGAATTCTATATATTTTTTAAATATTTAAATTTCGAATATTTAACTTTTTATGCGGCCATTACGTGAAAGTAATGGAAGTCGGTCATAGTGAAGTCTTATAAATGAGGTTAAAATATAAGTTAATGGGTTGGAAAATTTGATAGTTCAATTAGTGAGTTTCTATGGCTTCATGATATTGATACTCTTTTACAACCAGATGGTGGAAGCGATTGGTTTAGGGATTAACGCATTGTATCGTCACCTAAAAATAATTTTACATATTCTTTGTCTAGTAATGAAACATAGTGATGGTAGACTTTTACAATGGTGGTCGTTAGCACGGACTAAGTAATTTCTAATATAATATTAATTACCTACGTATAATTGTGACATTAGTACACCACTTTAATCATAATACCTAGTTGGAATTGAAAACTTTATAATTTTACTAATGGATTTCGGTGATTAAATCGCTGATGTATATAGGTAATTAGTTAACAAAAACAAACATAATACTACCTGTGATACTACAGATAGGTACATAATACCAACAAAAAATAAAATTAATTTCTCATAATTTGAATTTCAAAAAAAGAAACTTGAATAGATTTGAAAGTTACTCTACATTTTGAAAGGTCTGAACAAACTTGAAAATAGCTCTACTTCAATTAAATTACCTAGTCCAGTTTCACTATGCTACCAATATTTAACCCTCAAAACCTCAATGCTTCAAACTGTCATGCGTTTCCATATTGATATGCCATTCCCTGTGGCATGCCAGTGCCAGTCGGTCGGAGGTCGTCGCTGATGCGTGTACGTAACATAATACCTGGGCTAGACTTACCGCGGCCGAGTCGCGGTTCCAACGGTTGTGCAATGTCCATTCGCTGACAATATGTGACTGCACCAGTATCGGGTTTTTAGAATATTTACTGAAAGGAATTTAATAGGTATTTTCTATAAATCTGGTTAAATTGCTGTTGCAGTTTCTCATGTTGCAATTAAAGTTTTTGTTTCATAAATGCAAAACTGGAAATCGATTGTTTGCTGAGGACGTTTCTCGCTCTATGATGGTGTAATGCTAAAGCACTTTCATGATTGTGTTTTTTCAAATTAACTGATAAATCTGAGATAAAACAATTATATTCGTAGAAGAAGACTGTTAAGCAAAGAGAACGTCTAAAAGAGGTTTGCCGATAAAAGCTAGGAG
This sequence comes from Amphipyra berbera, assembly GCA_910594945.2. Lineage (NCBI taxonomy): Eukaryota > Metazoa > Arthropoda > Insecta > Lepidoptera > Noctuidae > Amphipyra > Amphipyra berbera. Next base: position 4,900,945 of record OU343122.1, on the reverse strand, counting down.
AATAAGATAAAAAGCTTGTAAAAATACAGATTTGATCCATCTTACAAAAACAAAATTCAACTTTATATGCATTATCTTGCAATCTAAAAGTATCCTGTTTATCATTTCCATCAAAGATAAACAAATAGATAATTTAAAGATATAAATGACATAATAAAACAAGTTACATAAATTATTAAAAACCTGGCCATTTTATGTCGGAAACAAAAATGTAGGATTCGTTGCTGTTCTAGAAACTACAGAGACATACACGAACTTAATATTATAATAAAAATGAATATCTCTTTGTTTTCTCATTTGTCTAATGAAGGATGACTATAATTTTAAAAAGGCAAGCTCTAAAGATTTTTTGCCATTAATTCAAAAATAACTAGAAATTTAGAACTAGATCTATTCAATAAGGTCCGATGTCCTTGTAGGGTCAAGGGAAAAGAACCGGAAAATAAAAAGTGTCTTATTTATCAACTTGACACAAATATTGAATCGGTCGCTGGCCAAGGAGTGCAAATGACAAATACTTGTCGTTATCAGGTGGCCGATAAGCGCTATCTTTCCACTCGACGCGACTTCATAAATAGCTGGTCATCGGACCGACTCGATAGTTTGTATTCGAAGGCTGAACGATTAGGTCCGTGAACCGATAAAAATAATTAAACTGTCTATTCGTGCTCCAAATTCAAATTACAACCGCGCATAATTGTGTGCAATATTTTTCTATTTGAAATACAATTTTTTAATTTCATTTATAAATAAATCGGTAATATTTTAAAACGTTTTGCAGTATTGATCTATTAAATGGAGGATGAGTGAAGATAGTTAAAGTATACAAAGTGAGATGTGGTATAAATATAACGAAATTGAAAATATTCAGTATCGTTTGTGTGATTTACTTTATTGGACTTACTTTTGTGTTTCTTGACGACTTGCGTGTCTATTGAGGATTTCTGAATGAAGATGTCTCCGAAACAGAAGGCCAGTGGTGTGAGTTTACTGATCATAATTATCTGCTAAGCAATTGAATAGTTGATTATTAGTATTTAAGGTCTAGCGCGATATCTGCAGTGTAGTGTTCAATACAATTGTTAAAGGGCATTTCGTTGTAACTAGACTAAAAGCCAATCCCAACATACAATTTTAGAAAAAACTAGCTAGATACGCTTAATAGATTTTTTAAATACATAACATCACGCCTGTGTTCCCCGAAGGGTTGGGCAGAGTTTATGTTTAAGTCCCATGTAATAGGGGGCGTTCCACATGAAAGAACCCAATAACACTTTGCCCGACCTGGGGATCGAACCCAGAACCTCACGATCAGCAGTCTCGCTTGCCATCACTAGACCAACGAGGCAGTTTTAGATTTTTTAAGTTTTGCTGTATTATTAGTAGGTACATAATAATGCCTATCGCAAAAATGGCAAGAGGAATTATATAGGTTGATAGGGAACAACATCCCACACTAGATGGACAGGATTACGTACACGTACTTATAATATTGCTTGAGTCATACATTTTCTAGGTCAATGCACCTATGACCAATAGTTATAATCGTTAATTAAGATTTAATGTCATTAGTTAACTTTTTTTAGGCAATTAAAACGCTAGGATATCTATCGTTATCGTCAGTGATAATTAAACAAATCCCAATAATGACCTCTTGCGTAGTCTTACACAACATAATATAAAAAGTCCTAATTAGGTAATGTTTATAAATTATAATGAATAATTAGGATGACACGTAATTATTTACATTAGGTACAATTTTATAATCTAAATTAGCTCATTTTTAATTAGAAGTCATTGGAGTTTCAGACAAGCCTACCTACTTAACTGTGCAGTAGTTTTTAAATACGTTTGGCTTCAATAACTGCTACAACCTTAGATTAATGATTGGTCTCAGCGGATACCAATAATTAATCTAATCTAAGGCTACAACTTAATTCAGAAAACAAAAAAGAAAAATATTATCACCATAGATTATAAACATTTTTTTTTACTACCGATAAGTGTAGACTACTCAATAAGTTGATTATTTAGATATTTGAAAAGGTTGCATCACTTTAGGTTCGAATCTCATTTTTATTCAAAACTTAAATTGTGACTAATTACCTATTAGTCGTGTCATTATTACGACTGATTTTGATATCAAACGACTCATATTTTAATAAAGGAACATTATAAATAAATTATGAAATGCGCTTAAAAGATGTGTCAATGAATCATTGCTTATTTCACTCATATTCTATCAATATTGCTATCAAAACAATATAATATTTACTTACGCTGTTATTGCCGGGAACTATTACCTATACTCGGAGTATTTGTTATCTTACTACAAAAGATATCATGTATTTTCCTAAGACCTAGATAATTGTTATACGCAACATTAGTAAAAACACTTCAGAATTATAACACCTGGTAAAGTCCATTGATGAACGTAGTGATGGCCAATATTATCAGCATCTAGTCTAAGATCCCAGTATAGAACGACCTTCACCGAGCTGGTTAATGGATGAAAAGTATTTTATATCAAATGCTGTGTTTATACCTGCCTACCCAAGAGTAGTGACGGGAAAAAAATAGTCTACCCAACGTTTGCATATTCTATAGGCTTCATACTTTCGATTGGTATGGAATTTGTCTATTAACCAAACCAGTGAAATGTTTAATTTTTTTTAATTATTCAAATTTTGGACTGATATTTTTTAGTCAACCCATTTGCAATATATTTATTGACATATTTAATTTGATATAAAATACTTTACAACGGAAACCGATCTCGACGTAGTTGGTATAAAACCGAGGAGCTTACACCCGACAGCTTCGAATTCTGAATCAATCGAATTAGTATCAGTGATGTACTCTTGAAATCGGCAAAAGACTATGATCGTGGGAAACTAAGAAATATCGAAAACAGTCCTTAGTTTATTTGTTACACATCGAGACCCCTCCGTGCCTCGGAGAGCACGTTAAGCCGTCGGTCCCGGGTGTCATACGAATACCTATGACAGTCGTTACGGGTAGTCAGAAGCTCGAAAGTCTAACAAACGGTTTAACCTTAGGATACCGGCATTGCCCAGTTACTGGGTTGCGGAGGTCTGATGGCAGTCGCTCCGTGTAACATACTGGTATTCAGCCGCATCTGGTTAGACTGGAAGCTGACCCCAAGATAATTGGGAAAAGGCTAAGAGGAAGAGTTTAAATTAGAACCTCCATGATCGTGTGCTTTTGACGAATTTAAGTGTTTTTCAAATTCTATTGATTCGAAACTCGAAGATTATGTCTATTGCTGAAAACAGGCTTCTTCCACAAATACCTACAATAAACGGATCAAGACCATAATCTGGTTTAAATTTTAATTCAAAGCCGAGAGTCGAGATCGTATAATTTTGTGTGTTATCGTAATAGTCCTTGGTTGTTGTTTCTGATCAAGAACGATTATAAGTAAATTGATTACGTCATGCAGTCGAATAGCTTCTGTATTTTCGTTGATTATGATTCAAGTAATAATTACCACAAGAAGTGTGCGACCGCTGACGTTCCGAAGGGTATCATCTATCTGCCAGCGGTTTAGCTATCAATCAAGTTCTACATTAGACTATTTTGTATAGTTGTAGTTTCTGACTGCCTTGTTGGTCTAGTGGTTGCAAGTGCGACTGCTGAGCATGGGGTCCTGGCTTCGATCACCAGGTCCGGCAAAGTGTTATTGGGTTTTCCATTAGGAATTTCTCAGTAGCAGCCTGCAGTTTGGATTTGTGTCCGGTTAATGGCAATAGGCTCGCCCCCTATTAAGTGGGACTTAAACATAACTGATAAAACGAGGGTGTACTAAAACACCTCTGCCGAACCCTTCGGGGAGTATAAGGCGTGATGTTATATTATGTTTGTAGTTTTTATAAGTGGTATCTATTAATTAATTTATACTTGTTGCGATAAACAACACTGTATGCTCTGAAAGGTCATTAGGTATATTTCCTACTTTATATTTAAAATTATACGGTCTGATGTCATATATTTTATCGTTCAAGATTCACAAGTATGAAGAAGATTTGGCTTCTTGTTTAGAACGATCAATTACTATGTTATTAATTCTCAATTCACATTAATTGTCAAGTCTCGATGTTTCTTCTTTATCAATGAGGAACTACCTACAGGGATGCATACCTATCATCTTGCAAGAAGGTAGGTATATGTAGTCATTTATATGAACGTATTCATAATTATATTTATTCAAGTAAACATAGCCGACTTCAGATAAAATTCAAGGAATTCTATTCATTTCAATGTTTAGTTTACAAGTACCTACTGATAATATTTTATAACGATCGTCAATTCGTCTGCTAATTACTGTGGTACCTATTAGTAAATAATTAAGTATCCCACGTATGATCATAGTTTTAAGCCTTACCCACACATATGTACATGTGTACATTGTGCATTAAACAAAAAAATAAAAATCAGGTCCGACACCGGGCCGGAGATCAACATCGCATACATTTTGTACCGAAGCAAGATCTCAGTCGCTCAGTGCTGGTCTTTTAGCGTCAGTGACCAGCCCGGAAGCGACGGAGCTCTTGCTTCGGTACAAAATGTATGCGATGGTGATCTGCGGCCCGGTCCCGACCCTAATACGGCCCTGATATGTGTGGATAGACCTTTAGAGCGATCTATAGGGGGGGGCATTCTTCGAAAAATATTAACAAAAATTCTGAACGTCATTAGCATCATCCCAAAGTTAAGAATGCAGATGTTTAATACTATAATTATGATAATGAAAACTGAAACTATACCGCTGCCGTCAAGCAATAAGACAAGAATAAAAACAATCTGACAATACTATAACGTTAACAACCCGGGAGAAGAATGATTTTTTAAAATAATGTTAAAAAAATTCGAAGAATCACCCAGGGGAACTCCATGTTCAAGATCCATCAAATGAGTATCTATTGTAAACATGTAGGTATGGTGCAATAAGTACCTTTTATATAATAAAACCACCAAATTAAAATACGCTCAGTTACCAAATAAATATAACGAGACATTATATAAAAACCAGTAATAAAAAGGTACTTCAATAACAACACAAAATAGCTTTTGACGGTAGGTCAGTATATTAGATACTAGGTATTCATAAAGAGTACCTACCTATACAGGGTGTAAACGAAATCATGTAATTCCTTCAAACCTCGTGATGTACTGACATAGATTAACCCTGTACGGGATACTTCTAGATTCAATAAAAAAAAATTACAAGAAGTAAACATTTTTGTGCCCCGAGTTAAAAGACCGCGCGGCGAACAACATGTATAATTTACTTCGGGTATTCTAATGGTAATAAAGAAACAAGTTATTTAAGTTAAAATAGTTCGATAAGGATAGGTTAGTCTTTTATTTATATGTTATGTTGCTTGAAACGCCTAGGTATACCTATAGAATACAATAAACCTAAATCTGTGAAACTTGCATTGAAAAACACGATTGGAAGGGCAGGTGTCGAGTTTGTAAATTCTGAATTAAAGTGCCCGCACGATAATGTAATACCTACGAAAGAACAAAACTTTACAGAGGAAGGTCAAGATTTTACTAATAACCGTATCGATGTATTGTAGCATAGAGTACATATTATGGCCTCAGCTGATTGAAGACCAATTTAACTAATTAATGCTTCTTAATTGCAACTAAAAATAGCTGCACACAAACGGCAAAATACGTAAATAATCGCACTAGAACTTAGCTGTAAATACTAATTTTAATATTTTCATATAACAGCATTATCCAAGGAGCTTAATGACTTAAGTAGTTGAGGACCATAGCTCCGAACATGAATGGATTTCTGAAGCCAATTAGTCTTTGCTCACCTTTCGTTAACTCGTAGTTTCCGAAGAACTGATAGAAAATTTATATTAAAAACCCAGTCCGCACATTCGCTCGCAGTCTACTTCAAAGTAAATTCACCTTTTGCTACCAGAGAAAGCAATATTTGTGTTTCAATAAAAATCTAACTTCCTCCGTCTCTTTTCTGTTCCAGTCACACGCATCTCCCAGCGCAGAGCGTAGGGAACACTTGTACAAGATCCTGGTGATCGGCGAGTTGGGCACCGGCAAGACTTCCATCATCAAGCGATATGTGCACCAGTTTTTTAGCCAACACTACAGAGCGACCATCGGCGTCGACTTCGCGCTGAAAGTACTCAATTGGGACTCGAATACAATTATTCGTTTGCAGTTATGGGATATTGCAGGTAAATGTTTATTAAAATTCTGTACTTCCCACAAATATTCCTATTTGACACTTAATTAACAGGGCGAACAAAATTGCAAGCTAGGAAGGCTAGCTATCGAGTCTCGGAATCCTGGTCTTCTGAATAGTTAAATGTGTCAAAGGACTTAAATATTGGGTGTGTGTTATTCAAATCCGTTGCAGATGACTTCTTACATAATAATTTCATAATTTAAAAGGGACGTGTTTTCTTTTCTTCTTTCTTCTCTGTTCTCTAAAATAAAAATATTCCCGTGGCGCGAAACCTAACGTGACTATTACCCAAGGTTAGCATCTACTGAACTGATAAATGGTTCTTGAACGTTTCTATAGGCAGCTAAAGAAACGTTTAGAAACCGTTTAGGGACCGTTCATGAACGTATGTTACAAGTACTTGCAGAGAATGGTCTTGTGCCCTCCTCATCTAGTTAGTTACTTCCGTCTATTATACGATGGACCTTGCTCAATAATATTTATGGTTTTAACGCTGTTCTCATAATTCATTGAGTTTTTTTATTTGATTTCATTCTCTTACAACATATTTCCCATAATAGCTGCAAAATGGGTTAGTTTTCAGTGACGGTCCTCCGCCCACTTTCCTAAGCCTTGTCCCAAGTCTATGATAAGGCCGGTTTCTAGTAGATACAGCTGAATATCAATGACGTGTTTCCAAGAGCCTGCTCTCTGACCCCGCATTCCAAATGAATACAAATTGATGGTATAAAAAAGAGAAAATGTATCCAGTTGCTATATAACCAACATCTTGTAACAAATTGCTGGCGCATTAGCCAATCAAATAATAGTACATTACTGCCGCGGTCTGTAATGACTGCGTTGCTGGCAGCACTGATGATGGCCGAGAGCGCAGTGTAGCGCAGCTCCAGGCCATCACAGCGCGGTTAGCATTGCAGCTCTTGATGGACAAGCTGGAATAATAGGCTTTATAGCGTGGACAGCAAGGGCTGCAATGATGACCAAGCTTGAAGGCCGAGAGTGTAGCTAACCTAAGCTCGAGGCCATCATAGCGTGGCCAGCAGCGCAGTCATTGCGGACCAAGGCTTGTATAGTGCTTTACTCAAACAATGCGAGTAATTTAAATAAAACCTAGTAAGAATTTATTTAAAGTAACGATTTGTTTCATCCCCGGGTTTTTTTTTTTAACGAGTCTTTAATGATTGTGCTGCTTGTACCTATACAGCCAAATTCTGAATAAAAACTTTTTGCACTAGACTATTTTTGAAACAAAACTCGACAATAATGGATTTTCAAAGGAAATTGCTGGTGGCTAAAACCCACCAGCAATGAAATTCCATACAACTTTGCTGGCGCCTATTCAAGTAGCGCGGAAACGCCGACTTTGCTCAAAGAAGGTTGTCAAAATAATGACTACATTACAAGCATTTTTGAGTAAAATTTATAAACAAACAAATACTCTGTAAAGTACATGATCTTTAAGAGCTACTGACATGAGTGTTCTAGCAATACAAGAGTTTGTCTTTCAATTAAATATATTTTTTCTTGTTTTATTTTTATCAGGGATGTGTAGAGTTATGACAGTTCTGATGTTAGGAGTGCGCTTTGTATTATTTCCATTATTCTCATTATTGAAAGCCTATTTTACCCACAATGAGTAGAGTAGGCTTCCTCCATTTTGTGGCGTTCCCCTGACCTTTGCCATTCAATACTTTATTTCAATACATTTGAAAATGTTATAAATACTTACGATAGAAAGTCTAGCTCATCTGTGTCCCCGAAGGTTTTATTTTTTCTGACGAAAAAACTTATCGTAGGATTCCTCCAGATTCTTCCATCAGAAAAAAATATAATCTGTCAGATTTAAACACTGAATTTAACTTTTAGGCTGGACTCACACATTCTGAATTCTCTGAATTCAGAGTCGGAATCCATATTATTAATTAAGAAAGCCCGGAAATGCATACAATTTCATTATCACCCACACACATTCAGATTTTTTCAGATTATGATTTTCTCAGATCGATCTGTAAGAATGACACTGACGAGCGTTCTGAATTCCGGATCGGAATATTTAAGATTATGGTTTCATAATGTGTGTGGGTGATAATGAAATTGTATGCATTTCCGGGCTTTCTTAATTAATAACATGAATTCCGACTCTGAATTCAGAGAGGAATTCAGAATGTGTGTTTCCAACCTTAAACAATTGCCTTCGATTTTCAGTCATAAAATTTTGTCACTGTCATTTGAACTTGAACCGTCCGTAGTATTATATTCTTTCAGAAATGGATGAAGATTCTTCTGGTTTCAATATTGTGTTTGCACTTTGCATGTCATTTATAGGCTTGTTATTTATGTGTTTACTGTTTATTGTTCCTCATTAACGATAAGTCTGTCGCTTGTGTCGCTTGGTCCTACCCTGTTTATGCCGAGATCCACTTTCATGGAGTCCCTAAATTTTCAAATTATTTGTCGACCAGCACGTGGTTTCAAAACCCAAGCAAATACTGGAAAACCTTTTTCTATAGACATTGATGATCGTCTTTGAAGAAATAATTGCCATAATGTTCGCGCTTGACAAGCACAGGTTTGTACCCCAGAATATTGTTATAATAAGACATAGTACTAGGTAACGATATCGCTTCCCATCCTCTCATAATCCTTGAGGCGTCGTCCTAATAGGCAAGCGGTCGCACGACCATGCGATGCGATCGAACAAATGCTCAATCTATCAGTCTCAATATTCTTAATCTATGAGATACAATGGAATTTAACAAAAAAAAAAAAAACAATTTGGTCCTAAAAGGCCATCATTAAACTTTCGATTAGAAAATATTCAAATATCAGGATATTTGATTGATCATCTATACGATCGCATCGCGTGGTCGTGCGATCGCTTGAAAATTTAGGACGATTCCTTAATCATCTTCGACACCAACAGAATGGTCACCCATACCTTCGAAGGTAATGTTATTGCCGTTACCACTTGTTACATAACATACATAGATATTTAACTTGATTTTCTCATTATCCAGGTCAAGAGCGTTTCGGCAACATGACCCGTGTGTACTACAAGGAGGCTGTTGGCGCGTTCATAGTGTTCGACGTGTCGAGAGTCGCAACCTTCGAAGCCGTCGTCAAATGGAAGAACGATTTGGACGCCAAGGTTCAGTTGCCGGATGGATCGCCCATACCTTGTATATTGCTGGCTAATAAGGTAATTAGACTTTGACTGTGTTATTATTTTTGGAATGTGCTATCAGTTGTTTTATTAGTACATAATATTCAGTCTGAGAAAATACTTCCATTAAAAAGTTAAATATACATAATACGTAAGATACACACCTTCATAAGTATGTATGCATTTATCGGGTCTTCAACCTCCAAATGTACTGATAAAACAACTACTGGTACCAACACCAGTTCTTTATTTTCATCAATTTTGATTGTATTACTTGGATCTTAAGAATCTTATGGGTCAACTGCTGTCACTGCTGGATATAGGTCTGTTCTCTTACCGATGAATAGCACGATATTTGTTACTATGAGTTAGATTTCTAATATGGACCGTCCGCAGTTGATAGCGATATTATTTCTTAATTCAAAGACAATTATTACCATGGTATATCTATAATATCTATTCTCATGGTCTTACTGTTGACACGATTTTTTGTCAAACCTACAACCCTATAGTTACTATTCCTTGCCTAATTTCCTCTTTATTTCTCCAGTGTGACCAACAAAAGGAGGGGATAGTGAACTCTCAAGCCAAGATGGAGGAATACTGTCGCGAGAAAGGGTTCGCGGGCTGGTTCGAGACGTCGGCCAAAGAAAACATCAACATTGAGGAGGCGGCCAGGTCACTAGTTAATAAGGTAAGGGTTGCCTTTAATTTTCTAATTTTTTTTTGCGTGTCCCGAGATAGTTCCTTGGGGTACGCCAAAAGCTACTCGGCGTACTCCAGTGTATTTTGATTTGTGACTATTATACTTAGATCCTATCTTACAGAAACACATAAGGTCGGCTATGTTCCTTAAAAACTGCAGTTTTCTTTCTCTTAATAATTCAGAGAATCAATTATTAACCTTGTCTGAGTCGGTAAAAGGTCTGTAAAAGATTGGTGTCTGAAACACTACGAAGAATTTACTGTAATTTGGTTCATTTTTTTTGTACCAGAAAAAACTTAATTCATAATTAATTAATTAAAAATAAACTGCTTTGATCTACATTAAAAATATACACGGTATAAACGAAATCATGTAATTCCTTCAAAAATCGTGATGTATTGCTGACATAGATTAACCCTGCAAGGGTTACTTTTGGCTTCAATTTAAAAAAAATACAAAAAACATAACACTTCCTTGGTACTGGAGTAAAAATAAACATGTGTTCTTAACGTGAGTATCGCTCACCTCGTGGTCTATTAACTCGGGGCGCTAAAATGTCTCACGTTAAGAACACATGTTTACTTCTTGTAATATGTTTTTTATTGAAACCTAAAGTATCCTGTGCAGGGTTTATCTATATCATGAGGTTTGAAGGAGTTACATGATTTCGTTTACACCCTGTATAGGCCCGAATGGGGATTCTTTCAAAGGCTATTATTTGTAGGTACCATAATCTATACCTTTCTAGAAGATAGGTGACAGCAAAAAACTGCTAATGAGTTAATGAGATATAACAGAGTATATGAGATATATATATATATGGGCCATTCTTCGAAAAATATTAACAAAAATTGAGAACGTCATTAGCATCATCCCAAAGTTAAGAATGCAGATGTTTAATATTATAATTATGATAATGAAAACTCAAACTATACCGCTGCAGTCAAGCAATAAGACAAGAATAAAAACAATCTGACAATACTATAACGTTAACAACCCGAGAGAAGAATGATTTGTTAAAATAATGTTAAAAAATTTCGAATATTCGCCCATATGCCTAACATGCTAGTCATTTTCGTAATAAGATTACAATCTAGTCTAGGCTATAGGTAGCGTATATATTGGAATCACTTCTTTATTTCCAAGCATTGATATTGGAGTTTTTATAAAAATTCGTCGTGTCAAAATAAACATTTTAAAACATTATTTATTTCCAAATATGGTCTTTTTTTATTCTGACAGATGTTCCTTACCACGATTAGCATAATGAATCGAAAACCAAAATTAAATACTAATCAAATACATTTCTTAAACCACAAAGAATTACAATGGAATTAAATTAAACATCACAATTAATGGTATTATAAGTGACAGCGTTTTAGTTGCCCACACAAAATGCCATAAATTCTCCATTGATTTGAGACTACCAAACTGGTTCTTTAAACATTAGTTTAAAGTTATGGTATGGTGTCACATACCAACCTTACGGAAAGATTTGGAAGTAAACAGTAAAATATAGTCGTTTGAGGTTCTGTTATAAAGGTTGTGCAATATGATGCCATGGAACATCGTGTTTTAATGGACGATGGCGGGAAAATAAATGTTACGGTTTTATGAAAGGCTGTGATTTGTCCTATATGGGTTACTGTGCCACAAAAGAGTACTTCCTTCCTCCCTCTTCCAAACAGAAAGGTTATGACTTTAGTTGCCATGGAGGAAGGCAAACGGATTTTTGACGGGAAATTCTGAAGTCTCATAGTTAGTTTGACGCTGTTTGTCAACCGCTATTTGGACTACCAAGTTAGCCCTGATTCGCACGAACGCTTTTTAGTGTGCGTTAAAGAGAGAACAATAGATAAGCTGCGTTAAAAAAGCGCTATCATGTGAACACATATACGGCTTGCTATTTGTTGTATTAGAACGCTTTGTTAACGCGCCCTGAAAAAGCGTTCGTGCGAATCAGGGCTTAGACAGTTATGGCGTTATCTGTCTATCATTGAAAACCATATCAATAGCATTTCATATTAACTTTCATTGAAGCTGAGCTGAGCTGCGAAGGTGTACATTTCAAATCCCAAATATAGTTGCCTAATATTGGCCTCATGACATCTGCTTCTAAAATCAAAAGCCCATAAGACGAATAACTTTAAAACCCACCAAATCCAATTTTAGTTACTCCCATTTACAGTATAATGTGTCTACCTTATAACCTTACGGAAAGTTCCGGCCATTCATAATACTCGTAGATATTCATATTAAAGAGGTCTGGTCAGTTTTTTTAAATGTTGTGCAAGACGCTGTTGTAACACGCTTGTTTGTTTTTTATACCATAGATCTGGTCTGTTGTAGGCGGGAAAATTAATGTCAGCCGTGGCTGTTAAAAATGACTGTTGATTTTTGATGACTGCTGTATTCAATGACAAATTGTAGGAGCATTTTCGTCTGTTTGATTGATGAATGATGCTTTGATGCATGGCTTGTATACGAATGAAGAATTAACCTTTGAAGGTTTACAAAAACTTCCTTCATTTGTATCAACGCACTGTTGTTCTATTTTTATATGCCTCTTTAGTACTTCGCTACTTTTTTCTCTTGCTTTTCGTTCGGCCATATGGCGGGAGGTCTAACCGCTCATTTTTTTCTGCTAAGGATTTCTCCTCGATGACACGGTTGCTCTATTCCTCATTGTTATTTGTCCATACATCGTTTTGTTGTTCAATTACTGCAAGGAAACTTATAAGACCGAGGTCGTGACTAAATTCTTTATCCAACGATGTGGTACTATAATTAAGTTAAATGTTAAAGATGTTTGTTTCAGAGAATTTTGATGTATATTCTATCGCATTTTATATACCAATACTGACATATAAAACCTATGACAAAAATGTAGTAATCTGTGGTCTTACCTTATTCAGCCTTTTGGCGGGAAATGAAAATCATGTTTTAACGTTGTGCAATAATTTCTATCAAACTAGTTGCGTGGGTAGCCAAATATTATAGAAGGATCATAACTATTTAATTATGCATACCGTTTTAAAAACGTGTTTTAATTATAGCAATGCGTAATCATCTGAAATATTAGGTATGCAGCACTGGTTGATTGACTTAAATTATAATTATAAAAAAGAACGAAGTTCTCATTTATTTCGAGTTACTAAGACCTTGAATCAATATGGTTGGTTATAGTATCAAGGTAATTGCTTTAAGACAAATAGTTATGATTTCATGTCAGAATTCTGTTTTTTTCGCTACGAAATCTACCATTTAAAGCATGTCGAGATAAACCTTTGTGTCTGAAGCTTATGCGTAACGTCTGCCCAAGATTGTTACGCGCATTAAGTTTCCAATTTAATCAATAAAGCAATCAATGTGGTTAATCGTTTTAAAACCCAAACACTTTCGTTTTAAAAACTATCCCACACATGAAAAATCTCTTAGTAATCGGTAGATAGATGATTGGTGTTTCCTGCTAGCTAGAGGGGCATTCTTCAAAAAATATTGACAAAAATTGAGAACGTCATTAGCATCATCCCAAAGTTAAGAATGCAGATGTTTAATACTATAATTATGATAATGAAAACTCAAACTATACCGCTGCCGTCAAGCAATAAGACAAGAATAAAAACAATCTGACAATACTATAACGTTAACAACCCGGGAGAAGAATGATTTGTTAAAATAATGTTAAAAAATTTCGAATATTCACCCTAGAATCTAACCATGAACTTCTTTATAACCGTATTGAAGCACTTTTAATTTATCTGTCGTGATAATTCATGCAATTTATTTACATTAGTACTACATTACTCATTGGTCTGTGGTCCGGACTTCATTGTTCTCTCACTATCCTAAATCATTGTACTATATCCACTGAAATTGTTAAAGATATTATTTTTAAAAGAGTAACCATGGAGTTTCTTCCCGGCTCTTCTCCATAGGAAACGACTAATTGGAACGGTGCATTTAAATTAAACTTTTCATAAGCACCTGTATTGGTTTATGTGATTTTTGTTTTTTTTTTTTATTTTGAACGACATCGTTTAATCAGACCATACAGTTTAGGTTCACTACGTAAATAGATTTGAAATGGTCATGGTGTGTCTCAGATATATAAAAATATATATCTTTAACCATAAACGTTTTCTTCTTTCCAGATACTTCTAAACGACAAACTACTGCAGAGCAACGACAACAAAGATGGTGAAAGATTCGCGCTTGACCACAAGATTGCAAACGGCGAGAACAGTCGGGATGGAACCACCAAATCCTGCTCGTGCTGACCAATCACCAACAGCCATTCGTGAAATGGCCTAATCACAACACGTCACACAAACGCTCCCTACCCAAGGACCAATCACGTTTGATTCTAAATTTAAAACTATCTATTTTTAAAATGCACTTTTTGTTTGTCGTAGTTGTTATTTAAAATGTATGATTCTATTTATGGATTATTGCAAAAAATCGACTTTTCTTTTTTCGGAATGATTATAATATCTCAAATACAATTATTATCTGTTATTTCTGATTTGACTGTAGTGACGTTGCCGCGGAATCTTATTTTTTGTTATAAATAATAAGGAATATCTTTATTTTTCTGTTCAATCCTATTTGGATTCGTCTTCCTTATAAGCTTTTTTACAAACTAATTCTGTATACTGTAACAAATAGTTATTATTTCTGAAATAGGCCGCCACATCTCTACAATATTTATGAAGAGGTTGATCAAAGTGCCTATGGATCGAATTTATGAGAATAATGTAATTTTGTTTAGGTATTCTTCGACTCTGAAGAAAGCTGTATAGAGTCACTTGTGCCATTAGGCTAAAGTCATAAATATATGGTATATTATGATAGTGTACTATACGGTTATTGTAATAGGTAAGTATTATCTACTTATTGTATGAGTGTGAGAGTTGTTACTATAAAATAAAATGTTTAGTGATGGAAAACTTGGTATTATTTTTCCTATAAAATTGGGTCTAGCAATGAACGTAGTCATTAAACACATGGAGCTTTAGAAAGAGATATTGGCTAGCTTCGACTTTATAGTGTCGTCTCTGTCGCACGAAGCGACAAAACGTCACATAGGTATGAATGACAGAGACGAAGCTCTACGAAGCCGAAGCTAGCCGATGTATCTCTTTCTGAAGCTCGATGTTATAATATTTATTGCCAGCTGCCAATGCTTATTAATACTGAGACGTTATTATCCGAAACAATATACCTACATGGTCTAGCAGACCAATTAACAAAATCGATTATAAATAAAATAAAACAAAAGTTGGTAACATTTTTACTTGGATAACAGGATAATACCTACTATTGATATTGATTCTGAAGCCAAGTTTGCTGCGACGAATAACAAAATAAACTAGTAATAAAACATGTCTAGTGTACACTCAGACCAATTATTAAACTGGGTTTGCTGCGACCATGTTTTTGTTAGAAATTTACCGAAATTTACCATTTACCGTGATAAAATTGGTCCGAATGTTCAGTAAACATGCTTTGTTAAGGTGCCCCTACGCTAGGCGAGCCGAGCACGAGCGGAGCTAGGGCTGCCAACTTTTTTTACAAGAAATAAAGTGTATTTAGGTCTGAGAAGGAAAATAAACAGTATTTTAGAAAAATGAACAGTATTTTATTTTTTTAATGTTTTACAGACATATTTTTTAGTGCTACTCGCACAACTTGTCAATTTTTTAGAAGCTTAAAAAAAACTTGTGTTAGGCATTTTGATGCTGAAAACAGTATTTTGTATACTTTATTTTTGTTCTACAGTAATAAGTATGATGTAGTGTAAAACAGTATAATACTGTTTTTAACAGTACCTACAGTTGGGAAACCTAAGCGGAGCACAAATTCGCGTAGCGTGGACGGACTTGGGAGCCGTCTACGCTACGCAAATTCGTGCTCCGCTTGTGCTCCGCTCGTGCTCGGCTCGTCTAGCGTAGACCCAGCTTTAGATTTTTGTCGCAGCAGACCCGGCTTTACAACACGATAAACGGTTAGGCTAAACCCCAATTTTTTTAGAAAAATGTGTTAGGGGCTAACAAAAATATAGGCTATTAAAAAAACCAAATTTTACGTAAACAAAAACACATCTTAACAAAAAAATTAAATACAAAGCAACGTTTTTGAATTCAGTATCAAAACCTGTTTGGAATACTTTGAGACACCTATCTTGAAGATTAAAGTTAAATAAATAGTAGCCATGTCTGAACGAGATAAGGAGAGTTATAACGCGTCCTAGGTCAACAATTATTTCTTAGTTTGTTTTTCTACACTACGGCTTACCGCCTACGTTAAGTTACCTCCATAAATGTAATCGTACAGGTGGTTGGACTGCTTTTGACAATAATGAGAAGTCGTTGGATGTGGTCTTGACAAATTCTTCGTTGGTGTGACAGCCGGTCATCATGATTGATACGAAATATTTTGGTAATAGAAAATTAAATTGAATAAATGATTAATTTATGATGTCGTTATCAGATTCACATAACACATCACGCCTTGTATTCCCCGAAGGGTTCGGCAGAGGTGTTTTTAGTACACTCTCGTTTCGAGTCCCATGTAATAGGGTGCGAGCCTATTGCCAATAACCGGGCGCAAATCCAGACTCCGGGCTGCTACTGAGAAATTCCTAATGGAAAAACCCAATAACAACAATAATAGCAATTTATTTAGTCTAGAAATAAAATGACTCCATTCAATTAACTAAAAAAAATGTTGTAACTTTGATATAATTTGGCGGTCAATTAATATTTAAAATAATGTTAATGATACACAAATAAGTTACACAAAACTGTAAATTTTCTAATTAATATTACATTTCATTTCAAAATTGATGACTAATAATTGTTATATTTGGATTATTGACGGGCGTAGAATGTTAGATTATTAATTATAATTAAGTCGCTTGGTAAGCATTTCTTTATTAGGTATTTACGAATAATTTCATCATTATGTTTCTAATAAATTCTATAATAATGGATATAATCCATATGTATACGACTCACCTACAATAAACGTCTAGAAAAAGTATATAAATGACCGAAAATATCGCTTTTGGTAGACATCACTATTTTTAAACGTTTTCTACGTCAGAATTCCAAACATTAAAAAGTTTTCACAAGGAATATAAGTATATTTGTTCCTCCTAGCCTTTCCCCAACTATGTTGGGGTCAGGTTCCAGTCTAACCAGATGCGGCTGAATACCAGTATTTTACACGGAGCGACTGCCATCAGACCTCCGCAACCCAGTTACAGAGCAATACCGACACCCTAAGGTTAGACCGGTTGTTAAACTTTCGGACGTCTGACCACCCGTAACGACTGTCATAGGTATTCGTATGACACCCGGGACCGACGGTTTAAAGTGCTCTCCGAGTCACGAAGGGGTCTCTGTGTAAGGGATGGTCACCTATCCACGGACTGACCACGGCAAGCGCAGCTTAACCTCGCGAATCATAGGTATGATCCGCACGGTTGGTAATTAACCACGAGCCTCTATGTAAGTACCTATTTACAAAGAAATAAATATACCTGATAATTTTCTATCAAGTCAAACTAAATTTTGATATCCTTATTAGTGTCTGTCAAAAGATATTTTATACACAAACACAACACAAAAAATTTGTCAAATTTTTTATCGCATAGCAACTTATTAAACTAATTATAGTACAAGCAAGTTCACGCTGCCTTGACAAAAACAATATAGATAGATATCGACCAGTAGACGCATGTACCTCAAAAACTAAATCTAAGATGTGGTAAGCACGGCCGAAATAATTTGACCGCCCTGAACATAGGCTTTGCAAAGTTTCTGAAAAAAAAATAAACAATCAAATAACCTTTGCTTCAAAAATGGCCAGTCCAAACAATGCGCATCAAATAACAAGATGGCGTCGACTGTCAAACTTGATGGGTTTATTTGTAGCCAATGAAGAGTTCCACTATCCACCTCCTAGCTCCATCATCAGACCCTGAACACCAAGTGCAATCTATTGGACTCATCAAAACGAATCATATGACCCGAACCTCACATAGATCACACAGTCGACGCCATCTTGGTTCTAGATATTTGACGCGCACTGTAATAAAATGTTAAATACTTATAAGCTTTAAGGTTTCAAAAAAATCTATTACGTAACCATCTGCACGAAGTTCAGAGCGGCCATGTTATTTCGGCACTAAGTACTGTATACCATAGTTCTTAATTCGTAGAATGTTTTATAAAGTATTCAACTCATCTCGCTAGTGGATTCACAAACTTTAGAAAAGATTCGGTATACACCCCTTTTTTATCGTGGGAATATTCTCATGGATGTCCCACGCCCGGGTAAGGCGAGGAGGTCTGCCGGGGGCATGCACCGCAACCTCGGTTTACACACATTTTTTTTTTCTTTGAAAAATCTTCATGGATTTCCCTCGTCTGGGGAAGGCGAGGGGGTCTGCCGGACTCTTACCGGCTAAAAATCAACGGTGTTCCTCCTCCTGACCGTTCGGCCGGGGTCGCAGGATTCGCAAAAGCATGCACCGCAACCCCGGCAGGTCCCAGTCCGCCAACCCTCGGCGGCCCTCTCCTCTGTGGGGCCTTGCCCCACGTCCTCCTGAGAAGCGCGCACGGAACACGGCACGCTGCCTTCTCGGGCCTGTTACTGGTCGGGCGGCGGGTTCGGTTTACACCCCTGACAGTTCACCAGTGTGAACATAGAATGATTTAAAGGCAAGTAAAGTGAGACCACAGCAAGCCTGTGTCCCTGCACGATTTAAATATGAAAACATGCCTACGCGCTGCTGCAACTCCGAAGTGGAACACAAAGAGAACCGAACTGAATGTTAGTGAGTACCGAACGACCAGCGGATTGGGAATTTTAATCTCAATTTCGCATGCGCAGAGCACATTTTTCTAGATTTTTGACGCTTAGTAAGGGAAGTTTTCTGTACGTAGAACTATTTATTATTCTGTGACCATAGTGCGTTATTAATAGGACTCAAATTCATTCATAACTATTCCCCAAGACTTCGAAATAATTAAGTACATTTTGTCATTTTAACTCAGGAAAACGTCGTCTATACCTGGATTGGTATGTCTCCTAAAAAAGGTTAATGTCCGAAATCACCTGTTACTAAAGGTCAAGCCACATCTGACGGAAGATACGTCGTCGATCTTCCGTTGCGTAATTTACTCGAGGGTTTTTGGGTCCGTTCACAAAACTGCGATGCGACATTGCATCGTAGAAATATAAGAGCTCGCACGACACATCGCAAGAACTTACGAATTGATTCGTGTAATTGATTTTTCCAATATCTTCTTATCAGTAACAGCAGTGCGGAAATCTTTTTACGCACATTTATTCTACCTAGTATAAAATACGTTCAATACGGTTGACGATCGTCGAGGGATTGGTCACCCGAACCTTGGAAGGAAGACGCCTTGCCGCATGAAATCGCATCGCAGCAATTTGCGTCGCAGTTTTCTGTGTTGCGAATTCGCATCGCGTCGATTCGCAGTTTTGTGTACAACCCCTTTAGTAACACATTTTCGGTCAAATGTGTACCTATCATACCTTCCGTCCTGACCTAACATATCTTCCGTCAGATGTGGCTTGGCCCTTAGAATGTGAAGAAACATATTTAGATGACGTGTAGGTAATTACCATGGCGTGTATAGAGCGGAGGTTGAAACGTTTTTTACACACATCAATCAGTTAAAATATCTTCCGGGTTTTTAAACCTTTCGTGCTAGTTTAAGGACGGCTTAATTGACAATTTAAAAATAAAGTTCACGGTATTTATATCTATGTTCTACAATAGAACCGTATATCTCGTCATCGTCACGACAATGGACATCAATCTCGATGATAAAAAAAGAACTGTGCACTAATCGAAAATATTTATAAACTTTGGGTTTAACCAATGCATCTAATTCAAATTTAAGTCTTCGAGAAGATTAATCGTTTATGGCCAAATGATCAGAAGCCACTCAATTTTATGGCCAAATGATCAGAAGCCACTCAATTTTATGGCCAAATAGCCAGAAGCGACTCAATTTTATGGGCAAATGATCAGAAGCCACTCAATTTTATGGCCAAATAGTCAGAAGCGACTCAATTTTATGGCCAAATGATCAGAAGCCACTCAATTTTAATTTGCCGTTAAGTCTCATGCTGTCACTGTCACTTTAAGGTGAAGTCACATCGTGTTCGACCTGCTCTTCTGTTTTATCGTACTGCAAAGATTACTAATGTAAAGATTTACATTTTAGTACCTACGTCACAAATACATATTGTGTGCTTAAGATAGTGTGTTAGATAAAGAATCAGTCTCGTATTTCTTTGGGTCTTTAGGGTCGTTTGTTTATTAAAGAGTTCCTTCGTCTACAAAATGGCATAGTTCTTTAAGGGCCCCCGCATATGGCCGACTGTTCACCAAAAATTGAGTAGGTATGTTTCGTGTGCGTAGTAAAATTATACGTTTTTACGTTTTTAGTTACGATTGAACTGCCTCGTTCGTCTAGTAGTAGCAAGCGCGACTGCTGATCGTGAGGTTCTGGGTTCGATCCCCAGGTCGGGCAAAGTGTGATTGGGTTTTTCCGTGTGGAATTTCTCAGTAGCGGCCCGGTCTTTGAATATATGCCAGGTTGATGGCAGTTGGCTCGCCCCCTATTACATGGGACTTAAACATAGAGGGTGTTACTATACCTACACCTCTGCCCTACCCTTCGGGGAATACAGGCGTGATGTTATATTACGTTAAAATTGATAAGCGGTGGAATATTAATTAAGCAATTAGTGTTTATTCTTTTAAAATTAATTAAATGTCATAACTAGATGTTGCACAGAATACCTAGTTTAAATAGACAACTATTGGATCCAAAAGTTAAAAGTTCTACTTGATATCCGTTGACAAGTAACAGGTACCGCCATCTTGTTTGTTTTTTTCTTAAAAATTTTGTGTCAGGTGAATAGCCTTCCGATGAGATAAAGATAAGTAGCAATGTGTTGCAACGTCAGTCTGTCTTTGAACATGAATTATGCATGAATCTCAATTTGGGTAAAGATTGAGGGCATCAAAACACGATAATGACTTATTACGTTATGAAGATGAACACTTATAAAATACAGTAATTGAAACGGAATTCAAGGGTATTTGAATTTAATAACGTTATTTTAAAGATGTTTAAATATGTCAGCAGTCGCCCTTGCCACCATTAGCCAAAGACGCAGTGAGGTCCTGAGTTCGATCCCCAGGTCGGGCAGTGTTATTGGGTTTTTCCGTGTACTCAGTAGCAACGTGGAGTTTGTGCCCACCAACCGGGCACAAATCCAAACTCCGAGCTACTACTGAGTAATTCCACATGTAAAAACCCAATAACAGTTTGCTCGACCTGGGGATCGAACCCAAGACCTCACGATCAGGCAGTCGCGCTTGCCACCACTAGATCAACGAGGTAATGTAAATGCCATGTACAATGTAAGATGTAGGTATCTAATAATACTACGTTTATCTTTTTCATTATCTTAATGTTTTGCTAGATTACTTCTAAAAGGTCGTGTCATGTCTCCATTTACAAAGATCTACATTATCAGTCTCGTTATCTACGACATCATGATGGATTTCTAGATTTTCATAAAACGAACTCCATAGAGATAAAAATTCCAGTTTAATTGTCGTGGGACTTCATCTTAATCTTCATAATGATTAAGATGAGTCTGATAACTTAGATACTTATTAAAAATAAAATACACATTTACAAGTGTGTCGCAGGCAAAAACATTCAACAAAATATTTAATCTCTTTGGTAGTAGGTATTATGTCAGTTACTGAGGTTTCTTCCGGACAACATGGTTTTTTTTCTAGATTAAAGATTGGCGTATAATACACATTAAGGCCCAGTATTACGCCGTTGACCTTGCTCAAGTGGGCGTTACCGCTGAGAATGCCCCGCGCACCCCCTTATCATAACTACGCGCGAAGCGGTGGCGTCACGAAGTTTCTATTTTGTAGGGCTTGCTGCCATAGTGCCATGACGCGCGACGCACAGAGTTTTATGAAGCCCATTTTTCGGACATCACATTTTTATTAAAGAAGCTGATAGAAATAATAATTTATATACAAGATTTCGTATCCCCGTGTAGCTAACATATGTAGTTTTTGAGTAATATTTTTTTGATAAAAAAATAATAAATATAATTTAAAAAAAAATCGCTTAAACTGAGCATGATACGAAATAATGATTTTAGGTACATTGATGGCGTATCTCATGCCGAGTATTTTAGTCCACAAATGAACCTCGCAACTTTTTTAGTTATTTGTGCAACAAGAGAGCAAAGTCGTTTTTTGCTGCGTGTGCTGATTTTGAATCCTGAGCAAGCGAAGGATTCAACGATTGAATCACGAGCGTAGCGAGTGATTCTAAAGTTGAATCCTGAGTGTGGCGAGGGATTCAAAGGCACGAGATGCAAAAAAACTTTGCTCTCGTGTAACACACATAACTTTTAACTTCAGCAGCGAGAACACTTTAGGCGATAAAATAATAAACAGGAATATATTAAAATAACTATTTATTGTGAATCAAAATAATGTAAATATTTAAAATCAAATTTGAATTAAAATTTTCAATTTTTTTCAAATTTTAATAGCTTTGCGTATGTTTCAATATGCACGTTATGTTTTGTTTTTAAAGTAGCTTTCAACATTGAGTAAATACTCCACATTGTAGATGATCGCCTCGTCTGTGATAAATCTAAAAAATCAGATAGCAACACCGTCTCCGAAAAACTGCTTGCGCCCTTTGTAAGTCTCCATTCATTGAAGACATTGGTATGCTTTCAGATATTTCTCGCGAGACTTCTCAGGTAGGAAACTTAATTCTGCATTAATAACTTGTTGTTTTAACTCTTCCGGTGTTAAAATACTGTTCTCGTCGCTAGTTTCACTCATATTTTACGATTATTTTAATATTTTTAAACTTATTCAACTCTTTACGCCAGCCACGAAATTTTATTCCCGCTCTTTTATTTAAATTAAGGCGTGTTCGGAAACCCATGATTTTATTATTCAAAATATATTACGTAACATTACTGAAACTAGAAATAAATATTTACAGGTTAAATATCAGTTTTATTTGCAGTAAATAGTTATTTTCGTTTAAATACAAAAGAATAAGTTAAAAAATCAATAAATTACATTAAATGACATAATTATCTTTTTGCAAAATTTCTTTAGTTAGTACGAAATTCCGTAACGTGTTACGTGTTTGTCTTTGAGGTCGAATTCAAAATCGGAACTTCGAAAGGGCTGGTCTTTGCCTCTCTCTCTTTCTAATGGCGGGAAAGAGATAGAGTGTGAATGTTTCGAATTGTATGATTAACTCAAGGCTGAATAAGATATTCGCGGCTTTCTAAAAAAAAATAATTAAAAAGTTACTTGGTCTCACTCAGTGAGCAAAATCTCATTTTGCTTACTGATTTCAGACAGCAAAACCTACATGTTTGAGCTACTGAAGTGAAAAAAACTTTACCGCTCTGAAACAGGCTTTAAGCGCTGTATTCCTCACTTCAGACGGGCAAAGTTATTTTATTCGTACTTTAGACTGGATGGCAAATGAAAAAAATAATGTGCCTAAGACATTTGTCATCAGCGTTGATATCAAGGAATTCACAATCCTCGGTTGTGTCTTTTTTTTATCGTTGGAAAATCCTCATGGATGTCCCTCGCCCGGGGAAGGCGAGGGGGTCTGTCGGACTCTTACCGGCTAAAAACCAACGGTGTTCCTTCTCCTGACCGTTCGACCGGGGTCACGGGATTCGCAAAAGCATGTACCGCAACCCTGGCAGGATCCTCGGTTGTGCCTGATCCTCATAACAATGCTTATCAAAAAGCGATCCATTTTCTCCAAAACTTAAATAAACTATAGACCAAGAAACTGCATTATTGAATCGTGATTGGTTGCAAATTTGTTTACATTGTAAATGAACTGGGCGAGATATTAACAATGTATATTACGGAAAATTTTCTTAGGTTCATACAACGTCTGCTGGGGTTGCGGTGCATGCAATAGTGAATCCCGTGACCCCGGCTATAGGTTAGAAGGAGGAACACCATGGGTTTTTAGCCAGTAACAGTTCAGCAGACCCCTTCGCCTTCCCCAGGTGAGGGACAGGTGAGGAAGTTCCCACGGCAAAAAAAACAAAAAGGTTCATAAAACGCGTCCGGGATACCCACAGAAATTTAAATAATACGTCAATGTTTAGATTTGTGTGTAACCTAACACAGTTGTTCAAACTTCTTTTAATTCTTAAGACAGAATAAACCATGATGACGATTCCTCAAGGGGTGAGAGTCACCCACCCTAGTGAATGTAATTGCATGCTCAAAAGGACTGCTTCAATCAAATTTTTGCTTAATAAATATGACAAGAGAGACGTTTATTGAAACTGTGCAACATAAGTTTATAATGTCATCGCATGTTTAATAATTACAATAAATAATATCAGCAGAATGACAGATATTGGTTTTATGTCTTTCAAGCATAGAATAGAAGCTTATATTGTAGGTACAATATTAGTATTTTAGTATCTCTATCAAAACTGGAAATTACGAGATGTGCGTGCCAACCATTTTACATTATATGTATTACGAAAGTCTTTGTTAGAGGGCATGCAAGCATGTCTTCATAAATAAACACATAAGTCTTATTTTTATCAAGTTTATCTATTTGCATAATGATTTCTGTATTTACTGTTGTGGTCTGGTTCATTTCACTGTGTTTCTCGTTAATTGTTGTAACAATTAGTGAGGTTATGTGTTAAAATGTTTCTAGTTAATATTTTTTGGTGGTAAAATAAGTGTTTTGTTTTCTGTGATTGAAATGGAGTTGGGCTCGGTATGTTGGTTTTTTTTTTAATATTATTTTTGCATTGGAATAGGGCAACATTTTATTGTTCTTGTAAATTAACGCGTATTTGCGCAACAAATTGTTTAAGTCAGAGTTAAAGCAGTAACCCAGTGAAGTTTGTATGAGTGTAACAGATTTATTTTGTAAGCCCTGGGCTAACGATGTTACGCAAGTGGGCCTTATTTTTCTATTATCTCATGACAAAACATCTCATATTCATCTTAGATGTCCGCGTTCTCAGGAAATATTAATGTGCTCATTAGCAATCTCGACCAGTTCCTTTGCCCATAACTCCGGTTTTAGGCGTGGCGAATACTTACTGTTTGACCTTCAACCCGTAGGAAAGTTCGTTTTGTGTATAAAAAGTTATTAGCCAACCAACCCAGCCTATTATAGTTCACAGTAATTGGACTAAACTAAAATATATAGATTTGTGCGAAAACCCCGTAAATAAAATTTTCTTCAAAAGTGTTTTATTTGTCCTTTCGATTGATAAACTCGTCATACACGTACTAGTTCAACAAACTTTCAATTCAAATACTTCTAAGCTATCTATGACGTACGGTGACAAACTTGTATTAACATTTGATCGGCCATTTTTTATTCAGGAGACAGTTATTTCTCTTTTAAAAATTTGTATTTTACACATACGTGGTTTTCACTGCCGACCGACGATATGTAGAATCAGATCAGTCATGGCTTTAGGGCTCCCATAGATTGCCAACCGTTCATCAACACAACAGTTCACAATATAACAATAACACTTTACCCGAATTGGAGATTGAACCCAGGACCTCACGATCAGCAGTCGCGCTTGACACCACTAGACCAACGAGACAGTTCAATCGTAATTATAAAAGTAAAAAAATATATGATACTGCGCCCACGAAACCTACTCAATTTTTGGTGAACGGTCGGCCATCTGCGACTTATGGACGAAGAAACTCTTTAATAAACAAACGACCCTAAAGACCCAAAGAAATACGAAACTGATTCTTTATCCAACACACTATCTTAAGAAGACAAGATGTATTTGTGACGTAGGTACTAACATGTAAATCTTTACATTAGGTATATTATTTGCAGTATGAAAAAACAGAAGAGCAGGTGGAACACGATGTGATCATCAGAATTAAAGGTCTCAAAGTTTGGACGCCAGAAGAAAAATCATGGTGGAGACGCAAACCTACGAAGAGTAAAGCTGTGATTCTTAATAATGGTAAATAGATTTCTGGTGTAGACTTATGGACGATCTTAATAATTAATCTCAATCCAGATCTTTAGATTGATGTAAGTTTTTTGACAGAAACTCCATATAAGTTTTTTTTTTTTAATAAAACGTTGCCCCACACTAGGATTTCTCCTGTATCGTGGGTGCGTTTACAGACATAAATTTTCACATGCACAAACACCCGGACCCGGAACATCTATCTGAATCTAGACCATACAAATATTTGTACCGTGCGGGAATCGAACCCACGACCCACAGCGCAGAAGCCAATCGCTTAGCCACTGCACCAAACGTGTCGTAATGTCAAAAAAATACATCAATCCAAAGATTTTGGATTTTTCTGCCTAGCCTTTTCCCAACTATGTTGGGGTCAGCTTTCAGTCTAACCAGATACGGCTGAATACCAGTATTTTACACGGAGCGACTGCCATCAGACCTCCGCAACCAAGTTACTGGGCAATGCCGATATTCTATGGTTAAACCAGTTGTCAGAGTTTCGGGCTTCTGACTACCTGTAAAGATTGTCATAGGTATTCGTATCACACCTGGGACTGACAGTTTCACGTGCTCTCCGAGGCACGGAGAGGTCTCGTTGTGAAACGAAACGGTCACCCATCCACAGTATGACCCCGGCAAGCGTAGCTTAAACTAAATTTAACTTAAACTTACTGGGCAAAGCCGATACTCCAAGGTTAGACCAGTTGTCGGACTTTTCGGGCTTGTGAGTTCCCGTAACGATTATCATAGGTATTCGTATGACGGTTTAACGTGCTCTCCGAGGCACAGAGGGGTCTCGATCTCTAACAAATGGTCACCCGACTGACCGCGGCAAGCGCAGCTTAACCCTACAAATCATATCGTCAGTGGAAAGGTAAAAAGACTAAAGCGCCAATATACCTACTTTACAGGAGAGCAATTCAAAGTAGTTTTTTAAGAAAATAAACATAGTTATATATTCTATACTAATATTATAAATCTAAAGAGTTAGTTTGTTTGAACGCGCTAATCTCAGGAACTACTGGTTGGAATTGAAAAAATCTTTTGTGTTGCATAGTCCATTTATCGAGGAAGGTTATAGGCTATATAACATCACGCTACGACCAATAGGAGTGGAGCATACATGAAAAATGTAGCAAAAACGGGAAAATTGTCCACCCGTGCGAAGTCGGGACGCGGACGGGCCGCTAGTTACAGGTATATAGTTGTATATTGGCGCTTTAATCTTTTTACCGTTCCACTGACGATATGATCCGCACGGTTGCTAATTAGCCAAGAGCCCCTCAAAGTTATGATAAGCTTATACATCAAAACATGTATGGTAATACTGACGTTAAACAGCTTTTTCCCATGGGGGTAGGCAGAAACTATAGAACGCCATATGCTACGACCCTTACATACACCTTTCGCTACATCCACATTCATACATCTTGTCATACACGCACGCCGATTGAGAATACTACGCTCCTGACCTTTGTGAAGAACATCACCAATAACATCGATGTATGTCCTTCTAGGACGTCCTCTACCGGCGTTTATTGACATCCGCCTTATAAATTCCTATTGTTAATCGCCTTATAACTTTACACAGTGTATAATTTTAAACTTCATGTCAAAGGTTCTACGAGCAAGGGCGTAACATGTCATTAGCTGGACTGGTCGTTAGGGCGACAGGTCTAATGTTCGACAAGTTGTTGCAGCGACATGTCAGAGTTTCGACAGCTCGTGGTAGGTACACAACAACCTGTTGTTCTAACGACCAGTCGAGCTAATGTCGCGAATTTGTTTGTAGAACGCACTGTGGTAGAAATGCAAAAACGCACTGGCTACATAATTATTTATGTTGTAATAAAGGGTGATGTATAAAGTACGATTTACACACATATAAGCTAAGTAGCAAGTTAACTAGCCGATTTGGCGAGTTAAGTAGTAATCTTTATTTGGATGTAAATTGGCGAGTTAAGTTCAGTACTTACTCAATTAAGGGCCGATTTTAGTAATACGGAAAAAAATTATCTGTAGAATAAAGTTTACGTTTTGACAGCTTTGGTGTAGAAATTTTGTCAAAATGTCTAACTTATTCCTACGATAAACGTTATCCGACGTTGGTAAATATAGTACCTAAAATCATACACATTACTTTTATTGAATTTCTATCAAAAACCTGCATCAATTCAGAGATTTGAGATCGGTTATTATATCGGCTGTGAATCGGCCAGTTTACTCACAACTGAACTTATGAGTATGTAAATCGGCCTTAGGAGACTATAATTATACTAATGGCCAAATACTCAAACATTAAGCCGTTAAGTTTCGTGCTGTCACTGTCACTCTAAAGCAAAGTGACAGCACGAAATTAAGGGCCAAGCCACATCTGACGGAAGATACGTCGCCGATCTTCCGTTGCGTAATTTATTCGAGGAATTTTAGTAACGCATCTTCGGTCAAATGTGTACGGTATTAGATGTTTATATGGAATTATGTGTAACGGCGGAAGATCGGCGATGTATCTTCCGTCAGATGTGGCTTGGCCCTAACGGCAACATAAAATTGAGTAGCGTTCATCTCTTGGTAGTCTGTGGTAGCGTTTGAGTCTTTGGCCATAATAGAACTAAAAGAAAAAAAATGGATTAACATTAATTCTATATTCAAATAATGTATCATCGCGAACATTCGCGAATGCGTTTTAAATTCGCAGAACGTTTATTTCTTATATTTATGATCTATATTTTATTTACGACAATTTAAGTTACAGGATGTATTAGACGAAATGAATTTGCTGCTATCATTGGACCAAGGTAAATATTCTGAATCTAAAAATATTCTAGTACACTAATCAAAATATTTAAAAATGCTATCTTATCTGAATCTGAAGAACTCGTAAAATAAAGTGCACATAATATCAATGGCACAGCATCGTTTGTTTTTTATTTACTAAAGCTTATCTTTTGACATACCTTATCTTTTTAATATTCCTTACATTTCGGAATAATGTGTTTTCATTAGTTTCATAACCTTTTATATAAATCGTTATCTTTAACCTGAGAACTAGTAGTATCAGGCAAATAAACATTTCATTCTTGTTTTCGTGTGGTTAATTACTAACCTGGTGTTAGAGTTTATGCCGCCCATGGGCCTCTGACTTGATTTCACATGCCGTCGAGAAATATCTCCAGGCATGCCGGTTTCCTCACGATGTTTTCCTTCACCGTTTTTAAGCAAGTAATAATTATACAATACGCACATGAATCTGAAAAGTCAGAGGTGCGTGGCTTGGATTCGAACGCGAGACTTGGCAGTCCGACGGTCACACCACTTCGCTATCACTGCTGTTCATTAATTATTATTCATCATTTTAATACTAGTAATTGATAAATGTGGATTTTGAACCAATTATTTTGCTCCGTTCGCTTCCGCTAAGCGTATCACAGCGCTATAAGTCATCATGGAAAAACTAAAGATCTAATCTAAACTGTCCGGCTATATGCAGCGATTTACATGCACAAACAGTTTGTGCAAAAACTTGTTTTGACGCTGTGCGGTACCGTTTTTTCGTCTTAACGCACTTGCTTACATACATAATATTAGCCCATGGCTGCCCCACTGTTGTGCACGAGCCTCTTCTCAGACTGAGAAGGGTTCAGGCCTAAGTTCACTATGCAGGCCTGGTGTGGGTTGGCACAGACCATCGAGAACTTTATGGAGCCCTCTCAGATATGCCGGTTTCCTCACGATGTTTTTCCTTCACTGTTAACGCAAGTGATAATCAAATTCTGATCCGTATTCGAAAAGTCAGAGGTACGAGCCGGGATCCACCTCAGACCGTCCTGCATGGAAGGCAAGCGTTGAACCGCTAGGCTATAACTGCTTTGCACATGCTTACAGCTAGATCACACAGAAACTGTTTACAGGACCCGTTCTAGCGGATCCGTTTTTATTTTGGTGATGGCGCCTGTAGTTGTATGAGCGAGTTCACATACACGACAGTATTCCGAATCCAGTAAAAAGTACTGCATCCGTTATTTTTATCGTACCCTACCTGCCAGATGCTACGCAGCTGCCATTTGTTTAACTGATCCGTCGGTACAGATGTGAACAACACATCCAGTACCGACGGATCCGTTAAAACGGTTCCCTTTGTGAACGCACGGTTACTTCTGTTAATTTGCGTGTAGACAGACCTTAGGCCTACTTCTAATTCTATAATATCAATAGCTCAATCATCAGAGACGGCATTTCTTTCTTCAGATTTTGTCATGCAACACCTAATCAAAGCTGTCTTCCACAGTGGCGCCGGAAAAACAACATTCCTAGTATCCCTAGCTGGAAAATGTACGTTACCATCCGAAGGGTCAGTGACCTTGTGGAACCGAAATGTCAAAGTCTGCCCGGGAGCCGTGGAGATCGTCCCACAGCACGAGGTGTTCATGGATGGGTTGAGCGTCATGGAACATTTGGTGTTTATGGTCAGTTTGCCTTTATGGAGCTTTAGCTTCCTGGTTTGAATGTCAGGATATTTGGGGCAGGTTGTAGAGGATAAGGTCGATATGGTGGATATTTCGAGCGGTTTTTGGGTCAGTGGGGAATTATACAGGGTGTGAACGAAATCATGTAATTCCTTCAAACCTCGTGATGTAGGTACTGCTGACACAGACTAACTCTGCACGGGACACATTTGGTTTCCTTAAAATAATAATTACAAGAAGTAAACATGTGTTCTTACCGTGAGGCATTTTAGCCCCCCGAGCGAATTGCGCTGCTACTGCTCGCTGCGCGGTCATTTAACTCGGGGCGTTAAAATGCCTCACGTTAAGAACACATGTTTACTTCAGGTTTTTTTTTTTATTGAATCCAAAATTATCCCATGCAGGGTTAATCTATGTTAGCACTACATCACGAGATTTGAAGGAATTACATGTATGAAGGTCACCCGGTTAATGAAAGGATGATCAACGCAAACATTAGCTAAAAACTGTCAAGTCTCATGTCAAGCGATGTGATTGGTTCTTAGTATCTCGGTCGAGGAATCACATTGGTTGACATGACATTTGACAACAGATTAACTTTTTCACCGCCACGGGCTTCAATAGAAGTTCCAGATTTTCGTGCTTCCAGCGCCACAACATCAATAGAAGCTCTTCATTTTAACTATGTTATAAAAATAAGTTTACTGTATTTAACAGGTCATCAGCTCATCACTACTGTTTACTATATATTTCGTTATACATTTATAGCTTGGCGCTGGCGAGGCATCGCGTTCCCCCGATCCACCGTGCTCACCCGCCGCAGCCGTGGAGCCGGTCGTCCCTTCTGACTCCGCGCAGTCACACCGCGATTAATACAGACCTCATCAAGCTGTCGTATCCCTCCCAGTCCTGTCGCATTCAACACCCTAAGAGGTTCGAGTCCCCCCTTGGGGACATCCTTAGAGGTGTTGCTGCTATAATAGTCAGTCATGATGTTAGCGTAGTTAGCTAGGTAGTTAGTTTAGATATTGGTTCGGAGACCCTTCTGGTTTCGCCAATAATAGCCCGGTTACGTAGAAAAGGTCCGCAAGACCATCTACAAGAGTCGAATAGGAAAAAAAAAGAAAAAAAAGAGGCATCGCGTTCTGTGTACGTTGGCGGTGAAAAGGTTAATTTGATCAACTTTACAGAAACCAGTTGTTGATCTTGTAAAGCATTGCTTCATAGAAATCTACCCAGGAGGCTTGCGTCGAGCAGACATTGCTATAATGGGGCTTAGTTAAGCTATCGTGCTCAAGTTTAGTCGAGCTTTTTAAGTGACAATCTATACAAATAAATAAAATTAAAGTGTCTGTTTGTAATATCAAAATAACAACTTTCTACTAAATGCATATGAAAGTATATACGGTACTAAGAACAAAAAAAAATTGTCAGTCTATCTGTCTGTTTATTTGGGCTAATCTTCGAAACGGCTGGACCGATTTTGAGGGGACTTTCGCTGGCAGATAGCTGATGTTATAAGAAATAACATAGACTACTATTATTTAAATAATCACTTTTTAAACAAAAATAAAACCGACTTCAAATGGTCTATCTCCGAAGTTCTTCATCAGATCTTCACCAAATTTAAATGGGGCCACTTCGAAAGAATATTCTTTCAAACAAAAAAATAATCATTAAAATCGGTTCACAATTAGCAAAGATATCGAGGAACAAACATACAAAAAAAAAAGCATACAGTCGAATTGAGAACCTCCTCCTTTTTGGAAGTCGGTTAAAAAGAAAAAGAATTAGGTTCCCGCGCAAAAGTTGAAAACCCATCAGACTTCTACGCAGACGAAGTCGCGGGCTCAGCTAGCCTGTCATAAGATGACTAATGAAATCATCAACGTCATCATCATTTAGTTTAATTAAGCATTTATAAAACAAATATTCTTTCATTAGAAGTATTTTATCGCGAAAATGCAAATTGTGTAAATGTCATGTTAGGTAATCTAATTCATTGGATGATAAAACAATGCTTTTATTATCATAACAATCAGCTTACAAAATCATTTACATTATCATGTTATGCAAATCTTTTTGAAATTATAATGACTTGTTAATCAGACAATATATTGTTCCTTCTTAGATACGTTCTTGCTACGATAAAGTTTTGTCAAATTCGACCAAATAATTATGACACAAAATACTCATAACATAAACATAATCAGCGACATTCATACATCTTGTCATACACGCACGCCGGTTGAGAGTACTACCACAAAACAGATAGGTACAGAAGTCAATCACAAGTATGTACTTCACTTTTCATACCTATACGCTCGGCGGTCGCTCTATCTATATATCTATCTCTCTCAAGCGTATGGCACTCGCGCTCGCACTTTCTCACACTCTAAGTCCCAAACAGTCCGAGATATCGTGTCCGTGAGCAGTGTCTATGTGTGCGTTGCTCGAGCGCACTTGTATGTAGATTAACTTCTGTACCTATGTGTTTTGGGTACTACCCACCTGTCCTTTGTGAATCTATCTTCTATAAGTACATCTTTATCTTTACATAGTATAAAACAAAGTCGCTCCCGCTGTCTGTACGCTTAGATCTTTTAAACTACGCAACGAATTTTACTGCAGTTTTCAGCAATAGATAGAGTGGTTCAAGAGGATCGTTTATATGCCTCACATTAGTATCTACATTGCACCCGTGCGAGCCGGGGCGGGTCGCTAGTATATAAATAATTACTTGTCCTGACTGACTGATTCATTAACGCAGAGCCTAAACCACTGAAGCTGGAAACATGAAATTTGGACAGTAGGTTCCTTTTGTGACGTAGGCATCTACTAAGAAAGATTTTTTGGTAAAATAGGGGATGTAAGTTTGTATGAAAATTCACGCGGACGAAGTCGCAGCCAAAGTGCTAGTATTTAATATAACGATAATATGTCCTATACTTTTCCTCTTATTTTAATAGTACCAATACTATAATCTATCTATCTATCTAATACCTTTAAACGAGCAATTCTTGTATATATATAATTTGAATCTCGGAAACGGCTCCAACGATTTTCATGAAATTTAGTATGCTGGGGGTTTCGGGGGCGATAAATCGATCTAGCTAGGTTTCATTTTTAGAAAACGTCGTTTTATCCGTGTTTTCAGGCAATGAAAAACTGCTAAAATATCATTAGAATACGAAGGTAAATTTCGCCACCTTCTCCAAGGTTATAATAGCTCAGGTGGGAAATCGGGCGGTCCTGAACCAAGAAAACTCCGGTTCGAGTCTAGATGATTATTTTTTTCCCTTTTTTTTTTCAATTTCCTTCTTTTTCCTTTTTTTTTCTTTCCAAAAAACAAGATTTACAAAAAAAAAACCGAGCAAAGCTCGGTCATCCGGGTACTATACCTAAATTGCAACTTAATGTTCCAGACAGAAATGAAACTAGGCAGCTGTAAGGATCTAAGGAACCAGGCAACGTTGAACAGTTTGGTAGAGGAGTTTAAATTGAAGGCTCACCAACATACGCCTATCAATGCGTTGTCGGGAGGAGAGAGGAGGTTGCTGTCACTAGCTACCACGGTAAGGAGCCTTGAAGACAGTTTAGCGGAATTCCAACACAGTCGCAGTGTGCTGAGGTTAAAACGTGTATACTTACATTACTTACGTATAGTATGACACAACTTAGAAGTAGCATCGGCAAATTTCGTAAAACCGATCGCGAAAATGAGCGACTGCCATTTGTTGTTCGATCAAGTTTGCCGATGCGACTTCTTAGTTGTGTCGTAGTCGTACTATAAGGGCGGCATCTGTACCGCGAACGCTCGACAACACGCACTGTTGCCGCACCGCGTTCTCTGTATGAAAACAAATGACCGTCCGTGCGCAATACGACAAACGCACCTTTTCGGCACTGCAACGGTCCGACACGAAACATCTAAATTGTAAGCGCCCTAACAACTTCTAACGCAAAAGCTTTCTTTGTTTTACGTGCCTCATAAAAGAGACGCCTGCAGCCAGCACAACATTTTTCGTTTTTTGCATCGTGACGTCACCTATCAGTATTAAGGTTACTTCTGCTAGTCCATCACATTCAACATGTGGCTAGTGTTTATAATTTCGCTAACGCGCTGTCGCTGAAAACCAGCGCTGTGGCTCTATTTCGCATGTGTGACACAGTATTATGCTGAGCGATGGCCATTTCAATAGTTTCTTTATGGTTTAGTTTTATGCGTCATGGTTTGGTGCATGTTGGCGCGAATAAATAACTTTTCTTTCTTTCTTCTTCTTTCTAACCAAGTGCTTCGATAATGCTTACATAAAGGTCTGTATAATTACATTATCATCTCCTTTTACAGCTCCTCTCGGACCCTCAAATACTGATCTGCGACGAGCCAACTACTGGCTTGGATAGCTACAACGCTCTACTAGTCATAGGTGTTCTGAAGAAGCTCTCCTTAACAGGTAGAGTCATAATATGCTCCGTCCACCAACCGTCCTGCGACCTGTTTAAGGAATTCAGCTCTATCCTGCTGATGGCTGAAGGGAGGTTGCTGTTCCATGGGACGCAGGATGAGTGTAAGGATGCATTTGAAAGGTATGTGTAGTTTTTGTTGTATAATGATTGTGGTAATGAAGGATATGGTATGAAACATGTAAATTGAGGCCGCGAGAGTAAGAACGGCCTATATACTGATTTGTCTTAAGGATGATTTCCACCCAACGGCTTGCATCGCATCGGATCGGAAAGGATTTTACAATCTTTAAACGATATTAAATCGTGTACTTTGTATTTAAAGTCTATTTTACCAACCCGCGCACAGCAGCTTGACCGCGGGCGTCTTCCGCGACACGCGATCATAGCCGAAAGTATGCTGCGACGCATGTACTACTCCGTACGGCTCCGTTCGCCTGTTGTCGTATCCGATCGGATCCTTTCGGCTGTCAACACGGTAGGAATAAAACTATTTGACTACGCGCAGAAACGCATACGTTCGCAAGCGACTTTACGAAGCCGATCGTATGCGTCGACATCCTGACGGACGCGTACGGCTGTCGCCGCATCCGTTTGTATCCGATGCGATGGAAATCATCCCTTATTGAGATATTCAAAGAAATTAATTTTTAAATTAATGAGTTTTGTTTTTTTTTTTGCTGTAAAAGCTTTCAGTTTTTATTGCAATAAATGTGTTACTAATGCCATCTCTTGGTAGCTTGAAAAATCAATGTTGGGCCATTTTGCTTCTTTAAAAAATAGAACTTTGACGGAGATAGGCTAACTAAAAAAAAGTTACTTTGGCCGTTAGTGCGCTCGCGGGCTCAATAACCTATAAATATAAAATATTGTAGTATTATTCTAAACTTCCAAGAAAACTTTCAATAAATATGACAATGTCAGGTTAGTCACGAGATTATTTAGATGTCTGTGGTCACAAGGTACTAATCTACCTACTTAGCAGAATGAATTCCGTTTTTAAA
The DNA here is from genome assembly GCA_910594945.2 of Amphipyra berbera. Classification (NCBI taxonomy): domain Eukaryota; kingdom Metazoa; phylum Arthropoda; class Insecta; order Lepidoptera; family Noctuidae; genus Amphipyra; species Amphipyra berbera. Next base: position 4,864,755 of record OU343122.1, on the reverse strand, counting down.
TAATAATATTTATAAACCAACTTTTAAAAACCACATTATACCATATTTGGAAGGTTGTGCATAGTCGTAATTGTAATCTCCTAATTGGTAAAGGCCAAAACTATTAAATAAATTAGTACAGATTTGTTCCGGTGCTTACCAAAATAGATTGTTGGCCGTTGGGAATATAATATTTCATTTTTATAAAAGCACTATGTCATCATTACAGCGGATTTGAGTTAGTTAGACACTTTGTGTCATAATAAAATTTATAACCGTGTAAATATAAATATTGATAGGTTTTATCGATGGGAAGTCGTGTATAACATTATTATTTAACATCCTGTTGGTCAATAGTATGATTATCATACCATTTGACTTTTTAAATTCATGTACAGTAAGTCTAATACGAATGATGTCGCGTTAGTACCGCAATCGTAATGTTAATAATTATAAGTGAATTTCGAATTGAAAATACTCGTTTCGCACATATCTTCTTTACATAGTATAAAACAAAGTCGCTCCCGCTGTATGTCTGTTCCTATGTCGACGGTCCCTATGTATACTATCGAAACTACAAAATCTCAGTTTTTATTTTATTATGTATGTACACCGATTACGCTGAGATTTATGATCCGATTTACGTGATTCTTCTTTAGTTTGATGCGGAATAGTTGCCATTTGGTCCCATATTTTTTTTTTATTTTATAACCTTTAAGATAACATAATTTCACACATTTTAAGCAGATAAAATAAAAACTGAGACTTTGTAGTTTCGATAGTATACGTAGGGACCGTCGATGTATGCTTAGATCTTTAAAACTACGCAACGGATTTTGATGCGGTTTTTTTTAATAGATAGAGTGATTCAAGAGAAAGGTTTATATGCCCCACATTAGTATCTACATTGCACCTGTGCGAAGCCGGGGCGGGTCGCTAGTTATTCATATACATTGAAAACTTTACTCATATCAAATTATGCATGTCGCAATAAATAAACCAAAATGTTATAAGACAGTTGTATTTTCGATTCAAAATTCGCTTACATTAGCGATGCTTTTACGATACTATAGGTTGAATGTTCTTGCTAGGCCTACAGATCAGAATTTGATTATCAATTATTGAGTTAACGGTGAATGAAAACATCGTGAGGAAACCTACACATCTGAGACGGCTACAAAGAATTCACAATGATGTGTGTAGTCCGCCAACATGCACCAGGCTAAAGTGGTGAACCTTCTGATTCTGAAAAGAGGCCCGAACCCCAGTAATGGGCTGATTATGCACCTCGTTAGGGAACGTACCCATACTACGTGACCCATTTTTTACTATTTTTTACCCCCCTCCCCCCATCGGTGAACACCCGTAGTATATGCCAATACCCCCCTCCCTCTCTAGTTTTCACGTAGTAATATATAAATATGGTTTTAAATATTTTTTTGCAAACAGAAACTTAAAAAAAAATGACTCAAATGTGCGACAGTGTTGCCATCTGTGAGTTCAAAAAGCGCTAAACTCTGCGCGCTATATTTGAATATAGCTCGAAAAAGCTCGAGATTTCCCTAGAGGATATTGACTACGTGACGAAAACCTAAGAACCCCCCCCCCCCTGAACGGGTAACGTAGTTTGGGTACGTTCCTTTAGGTACATGCGTCGGATCGTAATAGGAATACACTCATCTCAAAAGAGGATGCTGCTGTTTTAATTACCCTTTACGACAGCCAGGGTAAAAAGTGGGAGGTCAATTCTTTACCGGTAGCGATTATAAAACAAAATATTATTTGTGTATTATCGAACTAATGTCGAAAACGATTAAATATATTTAGATAATTAGGTATGGCTTCTAAAGACATTTAAAGAAGCCATTGCGAGATAATTTAATGCTTTAATTTTATATTATGCATTTAAACTCGCCTGGTGAGCTGTTGGTCATAAATTAATTCTTTAGCAAACTTTAATGACTAGTATTTATTATTTATTAGAAAATATAATTAGGCTGTCGCTCCTTTTTCTAGAAATCTAAATAACCGGTAGGTGTACCTAATATAAAATAAAATATAACATTTTTAAGAACACATGTGGCATTGGCAAAATTTGAACAAAGAAATGATATATTTTTTTCGTAGCGGCGTAGATCCTAAACCTTCCAATAACGTATCCACCATAAACAAAACAAATGTTCTTATAGTGTCTATCAATTAGTTCTGACTAATCTCGTAAACTAAAGCCATATTTTATATGTGTCTCAACACTATTAAAACCGTTTTACGAACATCTTTATTTATGCCCAGAGGCGCGCTACTAATAAAATTATTCTAATAAACAACCAATTCTACTGGATTATTATTTATTGTAATAACGTCACAGCTACTGACAATTTCTTGTTTCCCCAGCATAGGCCTGCGGTGTCCACTAAATTACAATCCAGCTGAGTTCTACATACGTGCCGTCTCTAATTCCAATGGTAATGTTCAGAAACTGGTGGAAATTTCACAAAACCGGTTGGAATACTGTGACGGAACTGGTCCCACACGTCCCGAATATAGCCATAATAGAACGTGAGTATGTTTTATATTACTCTATACTAGATAATATTATAAAGATGAACTGTGAAATTGTTTTTAGAGACCTACGTCTCTATGATGTACCTAAACTAATTGACCGATTTTGCAAATTCTTTCAATGTTGGTAACGAAAAACTTAAGTTAAGCTGACGGACATTTCCTTAAACATCTAATTTGTAACGGCTAGATGTAGGGTACTAGAAAAAGCTAGATCTTTAGTAGAAGCTCCCGGAACGCAAAAATCCGGATGAAAATGAGCGTGCGTTCGAGTTGATTCGTTTTCAGATACCTACATCTGATTAGTATGGAAACCCATCCCAACATAATGCAAAGCTTATGCTATAATTATTTTTATCAACTCAAAACTCATTTATTTATAATCTCTTAAAGAAACTTGAACAGTTTTATCATGCAGTACCTACCCATGCAAGATCAGGATTTGAGGATTGAAGTTTGAAATTATTATAAAGTTGTATTGTCATGGGAATTGAATTTGTGTGCGAAGTTTCAGGAGAATCACTTAAGCAGAAGTAGTTGAAAAATCTGTCGCATGATATGAATAAAACAAAATATACGAAGTAAAGTTAATTAAATCCGTTTAAAAATAGACTAGAATTATTTCGTTCTTTTTAAAGTAAATGTCACAAATGACAGGCCCCAAAAACGCTCGCCCTTTATCACCGCCATCACGGTCAAACTTCCACCATTTTATCGTACATGCTACAAAACGTGACTAGATCCTCATTGTTAGATATTTGAATAATTTAAGTAGAGATTTTTACATTAGTTTTCAAGGTAGACAGCGGAAAATTAGTAGCAAGGAATGTGAAGCGGATGGATGATGAATGTTTTATAACAATGTGAATATGTATGTAGGTACAGTAGGCAACAGAATTAAGTATACAGGCAAGTAACGACCATTATAACTAACTAACACTGGTGTGGTGAGAGTAGGATTACTAGCTGTTAGGTATTGTCCTGACTTTTTAGGATTTTTAGACACTCGTCAGGATTCCGGTCGGACTTTGAAAATGTCAGAGTTTTTGATTATTTAATTAAATACTCAAATATTATTAATTTTTTCTAAGTCCAAGGGAGTCGACAGCGCGGCAGTCGGGACACAAAACAAATACTAAACTTGTATTGCGCGCGCTCGCAGCAATAATGTTAGGACATTTTTTAAAGCTTTTTGTCAGGACTTTTCAGTTTTAGGTACACCTAGTAAACGTAGGTACAGGGCAACAAAGCCTTTGTCGTCGCGTGTCTTGTGTATAAAATTTCATTATTAACCCAGTATCAGTGACAGTGTTTGCCTGCACACTTAACGCATTTGCCGTGTTTACCTATAATTTAAATAAAAGAGCATTATTTTATATGAACCGCAAATGACATGCAGGATTAGATAGCGCGCATCTTATTTTTATAAAACGTCTTAAATCAATCGTTAAAAATCCATTTTATATTTAAATATGTATTAGTTTTTAATTAAATGCTGTTTAAAAATGTGCATCAATTAACTCCCGCGATATATTTTGTATGGAAATCATTGTAATAATAATATTTTGTCATTGTTATTATGATAATGATTTGAATTAATAACAATATGTTAAATTTGTTGATTGTATTTTCCGACAAATAATATAATAGGTCAACCTCTTCTGGGTCGTGGGTGTACCTAATAGGGGAACAAAGGAAGTCAAGAGGATGACCATCAGTATCGTCCATCCTCTCATTCATCATAGTGAATGGAGAATGCTGGAGAATGCTTTTATCATTCCTCTGAACGGTACCTGATTTACGTGGAGCTCCCACGTGGATCACATGATCTAGGCCAGGGGTCGCCAAATGGCGGACCGCGGTCCGCATCCGGACCGCCAACCCATTTTGTGCGGACCGCGAGGACACAGCAACTTGTACTGCAGAGTACGTAATTTAATAAAAATGTATCCCTCGCATTATCTTTGTTAATAAATATTTTTTTCTATAATATGTTGTGCGGACCGCGGTGATCATTTCATTTCTTAAAACGAACCCCGAACGAAACTAATTAGTGACCCCTAATCTGGGCCCTACCTTTTTTTGTTCATGTACCTATAACCTTCCACCCTCGAAAAGGTGAAGGGTTATGCCGGACTCTTAACGGCTAAAACCACCACAGGTGCCACACACACCACATTTGCATATTTGGGTAATTAACCCCATATAGGGGTAATATGATAATCTAGCGGGGTTATACTTATTTTATAAATACATACTTTATATTCTATGATGTGGGTATTTATAGTTTCAACAGAATTCAAAAAGGCAACAATACATAAAAGTTTAAGAGCCGCTGGTCTATGGCAATTACCTACCTACTCACTTATATTTTGTTTGTTACAGCATAAAACGGAACTGGTTTAAACAAGTATATCTATTGTTGTGGAGGCTGTCTTTGACGTTGAAGAGACACATCAAGAACCATCTGATACAATTGTTTATATCTGTGGTAAGGAAATTAGATCCACTTAAATGATTGAAATAAATTTAAAAAGACAGGAAGATTGAATATAGTGTGAAGATTTTTTAAAAATGTGTATGTTGAATCGGTTCTTTGTGCAAAACGAATGTTTAACTAGAATAATTGTCCACTGAGGCCATTGATATAATATGTAGGTACTTACGTACTAGATGTGCTGTTTAGAAGAACAACATGGTATCAACAAGTTGTGGTTCTAGAACCACAGTGCCTTAGAACTTGTTAGCTGTCTAACGGTAGTTTGAACCTTATTGCGTCCATGCGTTTGGCACATGTTCTCTATAATAGATAGCGCGTCTATTTATTTCGACGTCGTTGACTGAGGCCTACTTTGGAGACCAGTCATTCTCATTTTCCCTATGAAAAACACATGACAATAAGGCGATTCGCACACTGCACCGCATCACGCAGCGTAGCGCGGGAGTGCGTGTTCTTACGTATTTTGCAAGTATCTGTGTTTGTATAGAAAACACGCGTAGTGCAACACACAGAAAACGCATTCATGCGCGGTGTTGTGGCTCTGTCGCCACGCACCCCGCAGCGTAGCGCGGGGCAGTGTGTGTTTCGCCTAACGTCATTATTTTGGTGTCCTACAGGTAGTAACAGCACTAGTCCTGACAGTAGCGTACGTGGGAGCCTCGGGGACAACCCAGCGCGGCGTGCAGGACATCCGCGGGTTCCTGTGGCTCGTCACCAGTGAGGTGGCCTTCGGGGTCTCGTACAACGCCCTCTACGCGTTCGAGTACGAGATCTCGTTGTTTAAAAGAGAAGCTGGCATTTATAGCTGTTCGGCGTATTTTGTGTCCAGGTTTTTGAGTTTTGTGAGTATTTTGTTGTATCGTAATTTATCTTTGAATGCAAGTAACCGTTTGCTTGGTCTAAATAACTAAGTGTCATCAGTATTTATACTCCTAGTCCTTAATTCTACGAAAAAATGGTATCGTGGATTAATTTGCAGATATATCCAATTTACTCATGAAGACTTTATTTTATAATATACCTACTGTTGTAATAACACTAAATACATCAATGTAAAATATTATTTATTATTCATAACTGCTGCTGCCTAACAAATCTTACTCCCTCATATAGACACCAAAATAATTAAGGCCGCGAGCAAAAAAACTTCCTAAGTAGCTTTTTTTTTAAATAGCTTATCTGCGTCAAAAACTGTTTTTTAAAGAAGCAAAATGGCCTTACATTGATTTTTCAAGTTACAAGAGACGGCTTTTGTAACAAATTTATTGCATTAAAAACTGTAAGCCATTACGGCAAAAAAATATATAAAACTAAAAATTTCATTTTTTTTTTTAATATCTCAATAAGGCAAATCAGTACCGGTATATAGGCCGTTCTTGCTCTCGCGGCGTCAAATTACAATCCTTCAGAATAATTAGGCTTGGTCCTAGCTGAACAGTGACGCATTGCGTCGCGTAACACAGTGGATCATGTCCTATCAGTTGCGTTACGTAGCTCATATCTACCGCAGTCAATTCGCTCGAACCAAACTATACACGCCACGCTGTTCGATGTACTGCTCTCGTAAGCCACAAAAGCGATATTGTTTATTACTTTCGCGATGCAATGCAACGCAACACACTGCCCAGCTAAGACGAAGGGTCTTTATCACGTTTAATTGGTTCCCACAGATACCGCGTTGCATAGTATGGCCGATCATGCTGGTTACCGTCGCCACCCTGGCAGTTGATCTTCCTAACCACATCCTGACTGCTGTGGAGTTCATTTTTATTCTGATGCTCAGCGCCGTGCCTGCTGTTGCCTATGGTAAGCCAAACTGACATATGCTGCCCGGTTCCTATGGCCAAAAATGAATTGTTCTACTTACCAATGGTTGCATTATTTATTGCCAAACAGGGCATATAAATAGACTCGGAAAGTAATGTTACTTGTGCTGGCTACTAACGTATGGGAGGGATGACTGTGCTAAGCTATGAGGTCTTGGGTTTTTTGTAGGTAAAGATACACTAGTCTTAAGTCTAATCAATAACGGTCGGTAAGAATATTAACACCCATATTCTAAGACGTTCCTCCAAAACTTACTCGACTCAGGACGGCCTCGAAAACACCTTCAAAATTGTATTCTTAGTCGCAATTTCGAATGAACTTTGAGGTTCCTCGACGGAGTCATTAATTACGTCATAATTTTAATTATCTGCATCGCGCAAATAACGCCGCGATAAATACTTGTAAGGATTATCGTAAGCATATTCGATAAAGTCTTCAAAATTCATTTTTGTTATATACGCACTTTGACACTTCCTTCCTGGTAGGTTCCGAGGTACCTTGAGTTTGACAGATGATTCCTTACCTCGACTGAGGAAAAATCTCGAGTCGAGGACGTTTATGTCAACTATAACTACCGATGGTAGTGAGAAAGGCTGAGTCGAGGTGGAGTCGAGTCGAGTAAGTTTTGGAGGAACGTCTAAGAATATGGGTGTAAGAATCTGGCGTAACACTCCCTACTTAGGTATATCCTGCTATGTGCAAAATCGCAATAATCTTTAGGTAACCTCGCAAAGCAGTACTGAGAGAACAGTGTTTCATAATTAAAAAGTTATACTCTCCTGTAAAATTACGATTTCGCACATATGGAATCGACTATTAAACACTATTAACCAAAACAACATCCTCATGGTCGCCTTTTCTGTCACGGGATGAGGTTTCATCTTCAAGGCCTCAGATTCTGCGCTAAGGACCATAGTAATTAACTTACAAAATATAATACATAACATAACATCACGCCTGTATTCCCCGAAGGGTTAAGCAGAAGTGTATAGTAACACCCTCATTTCGCCGTTATGTTTAAATCCCATATAATAAGGGGCGAGCCTATTGCCATCAACCGGGCACAAATCCAAACTCTGGGCTGCTACTGAGGAATTCCACATGGAAAAACCCAAAACCCAATAACACTCTGCCCGACCTGGGGATCGAACCCAGGACCTCACGATCAGCAGTCGCACTTAGCAGCCACCACTAGACCAATGATGCATTTACATATACCTATGATCTAAAAGCTTTCTTTTGCGCACACGTAGTTACCTAAGTGACCCATCACTAGTCCATACTTGGCTCTGTAATAATCATCGACCCAGTTCCCTTAATTAACTCTTACAACTGAACGGTACGGTATACTGTAGATGTAGAGATCATCCTGTAGTAGAATGCTGCCTATCTTTGCAGATGGAACTTTTATGGCGAGTACAATTGTTTTTTCACACGCCCCATCATTACCAAACCTGTTTAGTATCTCGTAAAATAAATGCCTGCCCAACTTAACCCACGATTTTTTTACAATTTCTCAATCACCAAATCGCATCTATACAGATAAATAAAATTGAAGTGTCTGTTTGTAACATTACAAACAGACACTTCAATGGGGTTGGCAACTGTGGAACTAATGGCGCCACTTTCGATTGTTCCACTGCAATCTTATTGGTTGCAATGTGTTTGACATTATTGTTAATATCAACCTGATGGTTCTGATTGGTGGAAATAACTAAGTATGGAGGTGCTGCCATCTGCTTTAGTTTTGCGTTGCCTTCCCTATTTTTTTCGTTTTTTTTCTTCTTTTTTTTTTGACATTAATGTAACAGCTTTTTACTAAATGCATAATACAAAAGTATATATTATATATAGTATATCTATACAAATAAATATAACAAAAACATTTTTTTAAATTTTTCTGTCTGTCTGTTGATTCCGGCTTATCTCCGAAACGGCTGCACCGATTTTGACGCGACTTTCACTTGCAGATAGCTGATGTTATAAGGAGTAACTTAGGCTTTTATTTTAAGAAAAAGAAAAAGAATTAGGAGTCCGCCAAAAAAAAATCCATCTGACTTCTACGCAGACGAAGTCGCGGGCTAGTTCAATAATAAATCTAAAATAGTTATATAAAAATGAAAATATATATTGTCCCTGCCTTTACCCGAATCGGGATATCAATTTCAAGTAACCTGCCTCCAGAAGGTGTTGTCAGAGGCGACTAATGAGATATCAGGTGTTATCTCATTAGTCGCCATCGATAATCCCAAGTTCGAATATGATACTCAAAAGCAAAAGGCTCTACATCTTTTTAAAATATGGTACAATCCCTAGTCTATATAAATAAAAATTAATCGCCAAATGTGTTGCTAAGCGCAAAACTTGAGAACGGCTCGACCAGTTCGGCTATTTTTTTTTTATATATTCCTTAAGGCACAAGGAAGGTTCTTATGGAGAGAAAAAACATAAAAATTGCGTGGAAAATAGTTTTATTTTTTATTTATTTATTAATCACCAACTTGCACTAACAGTGGTAAGACACCAAACATACAAGTTATAGGCTAATACAGACATGAAATTAAAATAGGACAAAACTAAATATAGACGCAATAATAAAAAACTAAATGGAATTATACACAATTAAATAGGATTATACAAATAAAATAGAAATATAAAAAATGAAATAAAATGATAGTAGAATTATTAATAGTATTCAATTAAAATTAGTATACAAATATCAATATCAACAAATATCAATATACCTATATATCAATATACCTATATAGTAAAACAATACTTTTATTTTCCCACTACAGACCAATAACTTTTGACAGAACGAAGTCTGTCCGGGCAGCTAGTTATAAAATAAACATAGGTAAGGATATTAAAGTAAGGGTACCATTTAACTGAACAGCGGTTAAATTGAATTTTGATTGGATTGGCGTTAAAAATAACTTATCCACGAAGTGAAACAGTGACTTTAGTCACTGAACAAAAAATATTGATTCCGCTGACCAAATATTAATTTTGCTGATCAGATATTTGTTTCGCTGATCAGATGTTAATTTCGCTGATCAGTCAATGTTCCCTTTTACTAACTATGAAAATTAACTAATTACTTATATTCTCCTCCAGGTCTCGGCATGGCAGCCCTCTTCACCTCCACCGGCATCATGGGCGATGTGATGCCCTGCGTAGACCTTCCACTGTTCCTCATGTCGGGAGCGTTCCTGCGCTTATCATCCATGCCCACCTGGATGTACCCTGTCAAGTACATATCGCATTTCTACTACGCAATGGACGCGATCAGCAATGTTTATTGGAGACAGATTGAGTATATAGGTATGTATGGTAGCTATGGAGTGGATTGGATTGTTTAGAAAAATCTGGCCATGTTATTGCCCTGTGGGTTTCGTAAAAAGGCGACTTAAGGTAGACACCTACGTAGACATGAACGGCACAATTTGGCTCACGATCGGTAGGGCCGATTGGTAGATCATACCAATTGGCTGAGCCAACTTGCCTAGTGAAATGCCGATTTGTAGGGACCCTACCGATCGTAAGCCAAATTGTGCCGTTCGTAGATACCTTAAGTCTGGATGATGACGATTAACATTATCATTTGAAAGAAAATAGAAGAAAGAAATAAACATTTATTTAAAGTGGGCTAGAATAGATTAGCGTTTTTGAATACAATACATACTCTACCGCTTCCTAGTGCTTTTGGAAGAAGCGACGCATCATAGACCACTCGTATTCACCTGTGTTGATAATTGTTCTAAAATATCTAACCAGAAGCTTTCGTAGCAGCGGTCTACGAGGTCTAGGGTAAACATTCATTAAACTAATATACAGCCTGTAAGATTAGTCGCTTACAATCCGAAAACCATGATATCTGCTCATCATTCTATACAACTTTTACTATGGGAAAAAATGGGAAAAAGCTACATTCATTATTTTGTATGGAAGAGCAGATTATTTTTTTCACGAATTTGGAGTATGGGAAAAACTCCAAATTCGTGAAAAAAAGAATCTGCTCTTCTAACAAAATGTATGGAACAGCAGATTTATTTCATGAATTCAGAGTTAGTCCCATAATAAAAGTTGTGCAAACGGATGAGCAAAGTTCATGGTTTTTGGATGTAAACCGACTAACCTTATGGTGCGTCCAGACCTGACGAACGCGCCGCGAGTGCGCCGCACGCGCGCAGCGCGCGAGCTGTTCGCGAGCTGCGCGCGAGCGGCGCGCGGTGCTTTGTACGAACATGAAATGCACGCGCGCAGCTCGAGAGCGGCTCGCGAACGGTTCGCGCGAGCGGCGCGTTCGCGGCGCGTTCGTCAGGTCTGGACGCACCATTACATGCTTAAATATTATTAAAGTAGGCAATAAACCTTCTGTTAAAATAATCTATGAAAATTCAGTTTCACTGACGTGACAGTATTAGGGTTGGCACTTTTTTTCGGTTTAATAAATATTTTCTTTTTCATGGAGATTATGTAACACGTTGTATTGGTATAGCAATGTTGAATTACTTTTTTTTGTCAGAACCTGTATGTATGGTCTATGTCAGCTAGTAGATTGACTGTGGTAAGCTAAGTTAATTGAGTCTTGAAACCCTTTGTTTTACAAAGAAGTGCTTTGTTCATTGGTTTTCCAAATTATCATTAATTATCCCAATCATCTGTAATTTATTGACTGTATTTGTCCTTCACATATTATAAAGTTTTCTGTGTATATCGCGGTCACAACAAAACTAACCATAGAATTACTATCGTCCCATTAAACCGTTTCTCAGTAACTTTCAAGATTAATGATGTGAGATACTTTCGACTATAATAATATATTGTCAGTCTTTTATAACATCAAAAGCATTTTATACGAACGAATTAAAGATCGCCATTCATCATTCGTCTGTTGAAGCATCATTTTATCACTTTGTATCTATGCCGCTTGCAAGGTCAGTGGTAAATTACTCCATACCATAAATAATATTATATACGCCTACTATAATTCACTTGTAAAACTTAATATCAGTTTATTATCTATATTTATAAAATGTTAGGTGTTGGAAAATTAAAAACGGTACATAATTTAGAATTCAAAGCGGAAATATTACGAAAACGGAACGTTCACCAATTCGGCGGATGGCAGCATCATACAATACAGAATTCGAACACATAGACATATTTACATGCTCCATGCAAAAGTTTCGAAGACTTTTGTACGAGACACTGACTTTGTAGTTTCATCATTAGTAGGCATAATACTTTACTTCTTCTCTTTTTGTTTTTATAATTTGTTTTAATTGCATGAACAGCTTATTTCCTAGCAATTTAAAGTTTAATCATTAATGGTAATCTGTGAACAGCGCTGTGGGCCACATTATTATTTAAGTTATTATGTTATCATGTTGTAATATCCCATAATGTAGCTGTTTGTTGTTCCAATTTTATAAAATAAAATATACTTTAATTTTATTGAGGGATTAGTTCGCAACTGATCTATTTGTCGCATTAGTTGCTATTTATGCGGGAAGCTTTTAAGCAACAGTAAACATTCTGCAGTTTTTTATTTATGTCACAAGAAGGAACCTTCTTTTTATTAACATGGAGAAATGCTCTTGGATAACCTCCGCCCTGGGGAAGACGGAGGGTTATGTCGGAATCTTACCGACTATAACCACGGTGTTCCTCTGAGGACCCAAGGCCGTGGTCGTGGGATTTGTGAGTGTATTCACTGACCGCGGAAACGTTGTTCATAATGTGGTATAGCCCGTGCCTACCTTCACCTCATTGTGTGGGGCTCAGGGTCTGGATTGTTATGTAGATGTCGTGGATAAGGTTGGAACGTTATATTTTTCAGATTGTCCGTCGAATGAGACTTCAACGTGTGTTAAAGATGGTGCAGCAGTACTACTAGAAAATGGTTACGTAAATGACTTTATTCTTCAAGATTCCTTAGGTTTTGTGTTAATTACCTTGTTTTGGTGTATTCTTGGGTACCTTGGATTGAAAAGAGAGGAAAAGAAAGGGTATGCTTATTAGATATAAGTAGGTTTTATTCAAGATTAAAAAAATAATTAACAGCTTTTTTGTTTTGTTATATACATCTTCTTGCTTTAATGTAATAGACTTCTCCATTTGATAGACTACGGCCGTAAGAAAAAATATCTAATGTTATAATTCTTGTATTATACCTACTATTTTGCCGATGTCGCTTCAACAAAGTGACTAAAAGGTGCTCTAAAGTTGTAAGTTGCAAGTTCTAAGAGCATTTTGAGTAGGAGCGACATTTTATACTATACATATTCTAAATTGGCACTTGCCTTGATCGCCTTATTTGGTCGATTAAAAAAATACAGTATTGAATCGGCAAGAGCTTTACATATTCATAATTATTAAAATATTTTCTACAGAGGTAGTTTTCTACATATACATTGAGCTCTTAGATAACACGTTAGTAGGTACATATATGGGTGCAGCGTTCTAGTAATACTATGTTTAATCTTAAATTAAAAATAAAATAGAGCTCATTATCATACATTAAATCGATTATCTACAAGTATAAAGTCCAATTAGGAAGTACATCATAATTTGGGCACCTCAATCATTCAAAACTAACCATGTCTAGTTTTTTTTCCTCAGTTTTAATTGAATCACTGGCCGGTTCCACGTAACTATGTAGGTTTTATTTTTTACTTTACCTTCATAGTGTCGGACCATAACCCTCCCACGCTCGCTCTATCTTGTAATAAAATTATAAAAAAATATTTAAATTTAGAAAGCTTTTATATTATGTAGATTTTAGTAACTTCTGAGTACAATGTTGTTTGCCGCGTAAATGTCGTTTTGTATTCGTTTATAGCTTCTGATTAACTTGTCTTTAGGCGTGTTATGGACTTTTAAATAGCAACAATAGCTTTTGCGTAAAGAAGAATACCAATATTAACAAGCCTATTACGTCTTAAAATTAAATCTAACTTTTTGACTTTATATACACCTTACTCTAACTATAAATCTTATAAACATCGTGACTACGCAAGCGTCTTTTCTAAATTTCCATTGTGTAATACTTATAGGCGTTAATTGAATTAAATGGCTTATCTTAACACAGCTCTATAGCATAACCAATCATTTCAACACTTGGGTGGCATAATAATGATTAATGTTATTATGCTCTATGGCTATCTTATATCTATCTAATTTGTCAACCAATTATAGCATTGTCGACGGATTCGATATTCAAATGATGTTAATATGGCTACGGAGTAATCATTATCTGTGGTCAGTTATGGTGCTTATATAGAACCTCCGTGTTGTGGCTACGTAAAAAAGATCGTGTTTAACCTACAATAAAAAAAGTTAATAATGTTGTAACTATTGCGCAACTCATGGTGCGTCAAGGGTGATTGAACTCTTCTTTGTTCAAGGTATTGTTTTTTACTAACGGAATGTTAATGTTTAAAATAAAAAACACAATTTTGAAGTTTAGTTAATATTGTTTATTGACTTATGAATACGTAATCTTATAATAGCGCGAACTGCAGCTTCTGTTGGTATATGGCCTGCAGCTAAAAACAAATTGCAATCAACCTTGCCTCGAGCGACTTAAGTCCGTATTAATTAATATTAAGATTCCTTTGAAGTGTAGTTTTAAAGCAAATCGAGACGTATTTAAAAAAAATAGTTGTCAAATATATGGAATTTTACTTTATGGTAGCTGCTGTTGAAAGAGGTTTTAGTGGTTCATGTGCAGTAAGCCCTATAATACACAAATTCAAAAATAATCACCAACAAACACTGTCACTAATAAAATACTTTAACACCAATTAATTTATTCTTATACTCAATAAACAGGCGTCCCTCTACTCCTCTTTACAACCATAGCATAAGCCACGACATTCCCCACACAATACAGCACGAGCAAACACCCGCAGTTCCTCCAGAAGTTCCTTTCATCATATCCAAACCTGTTCAACACTCCAGTGCCGGTCCTTATACACGGCAGACCTTCTGTGTTCACACAATTGATCGTATCAACTAAATTCCATTGCAATACTGATATGCATTCAGTTCCATAGTAAAATCCTGAAATGTATCGAAGCCAGGAGAAGTATGCAGGAGCAGTGGCTAGGTTCAGGTAGATTCCGGAGAACATGAGGCCTATTAAGTCGTGTGGGACTGATATTAGAGCTGCGGTCTCCATTTTGTCGAAAGTCGCTGATAGGAATGAGCCTGGAATTTCAAAGTTATGTTGCATATTCCATTTTTGAAATTGATTTAGTTTATGGTACTTGTCAAAGTGATGTTGCAGTTTCCACTTTTAAAATGGAATTAGTTTTACTGTCTTTTTTGTCAATTATAATTTATTCTTAATAATACGATATATTTATATGAATTGCATTTTTTTATGCACCTCAATTTTAAATAATTGAACTTATAACGGTTTGTGATAGATATAATCTGCAAATCAAATACGAATACAATTTGTGAATTGCAAAGAACCTCATTACATATTAAATTAAATTTAAGCGATTGCTTTAATAAAAGTGACTTTTTGTACATGAACGGAACTTAGCTGAACTTTAGCATATAAGTACATAATTATCATCATTACCTTAACAGTAATGACAAAATTGTTAATGATAAAAAATACAACAAAAGACCAAAAATAGATACCTAAGTAATTTTGCGTCATGTAATAAAAATCAAATGACTAAGCAAAGTCTGCATAGAGCCAGTAAGATATTAAAACTTTTTAGTAACTAGATATGGAATTGACACGAACTTAGGTATATAAGGTCCATCTATTCATACACGAAATATTTTAAGAGATACATCTATAGGCGGTAAAGAAGCCATAGAGACGAAACATATTTTTATTTAAGTATTTTTTAACGTAATTATTATAATTGTAATAATGCTTGAGACATTTTGCAGAAAACCTTTACTACCGATTCTATGAATGACCCGCCACTAACGGCGAGGGCGCGGTACTCGTCTATTCTCTATCAGTTATCAGTACCTATCTCTGACTGAAATTTTAAATTATTTAATTAAAAATTTAAAACAATAAATACTTAGATAATTTTTCTTTTTGTTTCTATGACTTTATTACCACCTATAGGTGTATCTCTCATAGTCTGCTTAGTTGTCGGCAATAAGATTGACTAGCATATCATTTTGGGACCCAGTGCATAATATCAGCAAGCACATTGGGTCACCGGCGCGACGGTGCAACGAGTATTCCCAAGAAGGGCTGATGTCAGGCAGGCGGTCGGTCATAAAAAATAAGCCAAAACCTCTAACAACATGGATTTATGAAATACATGTTGTGCCGACCCCACCGGATAAGGGCAGGAAGAAGAAGAAGGTGTATCTCTTAAAATATTTTGTAGATGGACCTTATAGAGGTATGTACTGTGCTAACGGTGAGGTTGTCAGGTTAACCAATGGGATAAAGCTCATAACAAGGTAAATACAATAAAATAAAGTTACTTACCTGTATTACCTAAAATATATTGTTGCATAGGTACATGCAGGCTAAGTACACAGACAATGGTGCCGATTCTGTTGTGCACAAACTAACTTAATTTAGGCTATTGCCATCATTTTCACTCTGATAAAATAAGAAAGAGGCAAACTTAAAAAGAGCTGTCTTTAGCTGAACTAAAATTTCCATACAAATTTAGACGACACATCAGAACGTGTCGACTAAAAACACTGAAGTTCAAGGTGTAAACTAGTTTGACATCTCTAACTTAGTTCTTATCTATCACCGTCCTTTTCTCGCGCCGTCTGTTAGTAAAAGATAGAAATTCTCTAATTTTAGTTTAGTTGGTGAACAAGAGAATCGGCACCTATGTTGTATACTGATACTTAGTTACTTGTGCAAAGGTTACAGGAAGGGTAAGGAAAGCAAATAAATAAACACACACGAAACTTCGTAAAGTTTATTAAGCCAATTCATCAGATAAGGTTATGAGAGTTGAGTTTTAACAATAACAAAATATCAAAACGAATATTGAATTTTGCAAATTTAAAAAGATAAGGCCACGTTTATTTATACTTAAAACTAATTTATTTATTAAAAAATGTCACCCTGTTTTCCATTAAGGGATGGGCAAGATTTCAAGCACGAAGTATTGCTATTGTTAAGAGCTATGTACAGTTTTACTAGATTCTAATATACAGGTGTGCCCCTACTCCTTTTAATTACCATAAGAAAAGCGATCAAATTAGCTACGCAGTACATAGTGATCAAACAGAGACAGTTGCGCCAAAAATGTTCCTCTAAGTAACCAAATCTTCTCAACACATCAGGCCCTGTCTTTATACACGGCATTCCATCAATTTCTACACAGTTAATTGTCGCAATAGAATCCCATTGAAGAATGGAAATGTTTTCGACGCCGTAGTAGAACGCTGATACATATCTTAGCCAAGATAAGTAAGGTGAGACACTTGCTAAGTTTAAGTAAAGGCCAGAAAACATAGTGCCAATAAGGTCGAATGGTACGGACACGAGTGCAGCGGTTTCCATTGAGTTGAACGTCGATGATAGGAACGAGCCTGGAATTTTGAAAATGGTATTGCAATGCCAATTTTAAAATGGAGTTTATTCCAATCAACTGGAATAATAGAATTTAGATTTATTGGTTTAAATTTAGAATTTGAATCTTCGGACTTCCGCATACTTAAATAATAGAAAGTGTTTATTTTATGCAATTAGCTTTTTAGAATTCAATGAATAATTTTGAATTTTGATGAATTTATTTTATAAAACATTTTGATGGTTTATATTACAAGCTCTTTTAATAAGTATCGAAAGAACTTTACAGGTCAGTCATGTAAAATTCTTAAACCTGTTTCTAACTACACAAATGCAACTTAAGATTACTGTTCTCTTTTAGCAACTAGCTATTTACTTTACAAACATACGATTCATTCTAGATCCTTAAAAGCCTAGATGATACTGCATTATTCACCAAAGACTGTGCAGATTCTCCCTTAACTAAAACTGAAAACTAAAACTGTTAGTCCCAAAATAAAAATAAAACTGGTCATCTAAGTACTACTAGGACTAGGTAACGAGGGGGTAAGCTGTGCATTTATCGAAATACTACGAAGTATTTGCTATTTACAATAAAAAATTTGGACTTACCATAAGCGTTCGCGTAGTTAGCGCACAGGATACACACGAAATTGAAGCCAAGCCAGCCCATGAACCCTCCTCGTAATCCTGCCACTAAGAAGATGAGCCCCGTGAATAATGAAGGCTCTATTACTGCACGGGGTATCTGGAAATAAAGGAAAAATATTATGTTGATGTGTAATGAAAAAGTAGGCCACAAAAGCCGTCAACCTTTTTTCAACTTTGCAGCCAACCAGAATTTACCTGATGTTGTCGATTGAGTCATATAAAACTCACATAAAAATTGACTATTACAAGTATGACCAATTCCTATAATTTACTGGGCGATATTGGTTAAACGGACTCTTGTATCTTTACCAAAAATGGAGCAAAACCCCAAGCTTTGCATAATACAAGCTCCTATTTCAGGTAAAATTTGCTTATGAGTACATGCCCAGTTTGACAATAAAAAATGCTACCATTGGTAAGCAAAACTATACGTTTTTGACCGTAGGAACCGGGCAATCGATTTTTTATACCTAGGTTAAGATTATGTAACAGACCAACAGTCCTAAGCAGGCAGGGGTCTCAATGCGTCACGAGCGGCACCGATATAAGATCCTGATCATTACAAATCGCAAGACTATCGGTCTGCATAATTAACAGGTTCTCTGTCTCCATGCATTTGATTATTGAACATAGCCATTACCCAAAGCATAAAGCCATGGAAATATACCCCATTTGATCAAATATGATTCATGGACGTTTAAAACGAGGCACAAAATTTTGCAAATGAATCAAATGTGATTCATTAGACATGGAAATCTGCAGGAGGATCAAATAAAAATAAGTCACCTCTCAAAACAGCCAGCTTTTAATGGTTTAGCCAAGAATGCAGCGGTGACGTAAGAATCAGATTTCAGATGGAAATATAAGTTATAGACAAACATAAAATACAGCATAATCGAAAAATGGCTGCTTAATGAGCTGTTCATAAAATAATCCCTTAAAACAACTTTTAAGTTAAACGGTTTTATTTTGCAGTACCCCTGCAGCATCAAGATTTGAGAATTGTAGGTTGAAATGATTATAATGTTGTATTGTCATGGGAACTGAATTTGTGTGCGAAGTTTCAGGAGAATCGGTTAAGCAGAAGTAGTTGAAAAATCTGTCACAAGATTTGAAACAAACAAATATACAAAGTGAAGATAATCTTATAATAAAAAATGTTTTCATTATATTTGCTAGTACTTTCTTCAAAAATAAACATACTCGATGATAAAATAGTTTACATCTAAACCACAAGAAGAAATTAATTTATGTTAACCGTAAAACAAACTGGTTCTGGTGAGCCCAATCAACGCTGTTACAAAAATCTTCGTTATAAAAATAAAACTTTCTAAATCATTAGTGTTAACTTCAAACTTATTCTTAATCGCTTATGCTACTATTAAATTGGCTTACTAAGATCGACCTCTTGTATCGGCTACCTTACCTTTTAGAGCACTCAGTGGTACATACTTTTACCCACAAAACTAAATAAATTTTGTAAAATTCTGCATTTCAATGTTATCTTCTGTCTGTCTGTCGGTTTGTTACCTCATCATGACTAAACTACTGAATCGATTTTGATGAAACTTGGTACAGAGTTAGTCTGTAACCCGGAGAAGGACATAGGCTACTACGTGATAAACGACATCGACGAGAGCGAAGCCGCGGGCGACCTCTAGTACTTTATATTTCTGTGTAAGTACACAAAATAAATAAATCAAATAAGATCTCAAAACTTACCCAAAATATCATCTTCGACAAATAATAAGGTAATGGCGAATACAGTCCACTGGCCGTTTCTCTCAGAAGTATAGGGACTTCACCGGGGAATGTGATGAACACGGCATATATGAAGAGGAATATCGTCTCTGCTATCGTAAGGTACAGAAGACCTTCCACGTTCTGGATGTCGCGCTGGTCCAACTCAGCAAAATGGCCGTTGTATGGAACTGAGATTATGACGCCAACGAACTATGGAGGAAAAGACGTGTTATAATAAAATTCAGGGTATATAAGCTATGTGAACGTATATTTATTTAATAGACTAATGGCCAAATACTTAAATGCTGCTGTTTCAGTTAAATCTCGTGCTATCACTGTCACTTTAAGGCGAAGTGACAGTGACAGCACGTAATTAACGGCAACTTAAAATTAAGTACTTGATCACAAGTAGTCTATATCAAGAACATAGATTGCCATTCGAAATCAGGTAAATTTGAAAAATCCTAAGGAAAACAAAAATAATGTGCAAATAGTTAATTTCGAAAAATAAATCCTCCTTTTCCGTTATTTCTCCTTATTTATTTTGGCTTCATACTTGTACTAGGTGGGGATGGAAAGGAAGTCAGTCACTTTAGTAAGTTTTGAAAAGAAAATGAAAGATAGAGACACCATTTAATATTATTAAATTATAATTTCAATCAGTCCTAAGAGTATTGGCTGGCATATGACGACATCGCATTTAGAAACTCACCATGAGCAGTAAAAACTCAGCGACCCATATGCTGTAGTTGTGTTTAAGTGCTTGGACATTCCTCCACATCAACCAGTAGAATTGCACGAAGTAATTCACTTTGACTCTGAAATACATCATTCATTTATAACAGGCCTAAACGGAGTAGTTGTAGTAGTTGGTAAAGTAGACCTAGTGCTAATTACTATAACTTCTATGGCAACCATATACGCTCAGTCCAGACCACTACCTGCGTATCGCGATCGGGATTACTGATTTCAAAAAATCTAGATATTCGTGATCCGATGTCTCGATCCCTCAATTGAACCTATCACCCTATTAATCTGAATCGACATAATGGATAACGATCCGCTGATAATGGACTGAGCGTGTAATGGCTGCCTATAGATTTTCATAGTTAATTTTGATTAATTAAGAAAAACTCTGACTTCGAATTCATGTGCGGATCAGAATTTGATTATCACTTGCGTTAACGGTGTAGGAAAACATCACGAGGAAAAATGTATTAGTAACACTGGCTTCAAAAAAAATGTTCTCGATGGTGTGTGTTGTTTGCCGAGTCGCACTAGGCCAGCATGATGGACTAAGACCTAAACCCTTCTCATTCTGAGAAACGACCTGTACCTAATAGTAATGGGCTGATAATGTAATTAGAAAACAAACAAATACATTTAACATTTTAGTGAAAGCTTTTACTTTTATGAGGGTAGATACTACAACTAGTATGCAAGTTAGAGTAATTAAGAAGGATTTTCTCAACAGAACAACTGTGATAACTATAAATCAAATCAATGTCAATTTAATACTTACAGAGTTAAATAACGTTCGAAATATTGATCCTGAAACAAAATATATAAAAATTAATGAAGTCATAAATATTTGTAAGCCAGGATATTAACAATACATAAATTATGGTTTACAAATGAAAATTAAATTCAAATACACCGATACATATGTACATAAGTAATCTATTATTATAACGTGAGAAAATTTTAGTTATTAGAGTAATAAATTCATTATTTATTAAAGAATTAGCATTTGTTGGTCTAATACAAACAGATTTTAGCATTTTTATTTTTTAAATGGAATCTATGAATATTATTTTGAAACATTATATAGGCGGATGCAAATTTTTCAAGAGTAATAAATATACTGCATAAAATTTTCTATCTAAACGACCAAAGATTAAACTTGAGATAGATAAAGGTTATATCAAAGATTGCTTTTTAGGCAATTGTTTATGTCGCTACACTAAAATAACAGGATATTAAATATCTCTAATTGGTCTTGTATCAGATAAGACTCAAAACGTATACTACTATTTTTTAGTTTTATTACTGAATTCTGTAGTAAGCTTGAATAAACCTGCCAAATTGTTTTTTTATCCATTAAATTACTGACACAGACGGATATACCTAATGTTTACAAATATTTTGGGATTGCTAGTCTAGTTTCGAACTCGACCATTACCTTTAATCAAGACCTCTTCACTAGGCAAAAATAGATCTCATATTCAGGTAAAGTCAAAAAATCTTCAAATTTTCTTAAACTTCGAAAGTAAGTACCTATAAAAAGAACTGGTAAAAACACCTACCTTTCCATTTGTATCACCGTTAAAATACTCAGTTTCATCTCTAACATTGCCGACTATGCTGTCAATCTCGGCCGCTATGTCAGATCGTGAGTATTCATCGCAGATGCGCCTGATTCGGTCCCGACTCTCCATCTCTTTGTCGGCTTCAATGCCTAGAAGGGATATGTAGTACTCTGCCGCGTTGAAACCGAGCGGACATTTGAAGTTCAGACTGTGGAATAATGCGTTTATCTTGATATGGTTCTATAGAGACGAAGTTATTTTTAAGCATAAGAAAGAGAAGAAGGCTACTAAGTCCACGGTATCCATATGGCAATGGAAAGCCCTGTTCTGCGCTTAAGCAAAGAAAACATTGTATTAAACAACACTCAAACTAGCAAAGAAAATAAAATTTAATAGATTAGACACTATAGAACAAGACATTTTTTTTATTCTAGTCTTGGTCGTGTTTATCTCTGATGGTAAGCGTAGACTGGGTCTAAGATGGAGCACACAAATACAAAGAACAGAGATAATGATTTACCTATGACCTTCTGGCTCTCACATATGACGGAACACAGTAAACTGCTTGGCGCCGAACTTTAATGAGAGGGCTGTAGCTAGCCAGGTGGACCATATAGATCCTACCATCAAGCAATACTGGTGCCAGACTTGTTTTAAATGTCCTGAACAGGTCAAAGACTCCTCGATATTGTGTTTAAGAATTTATGTTCGATTGTCGCTGTAGTGTCCCATTATATTCCTTATAGGATGCCTATAGAAAATGAAAACAAATTCCAAACACAGACTTGACCGTGGGAAAAATACAAGTGATAAAGATTTTTGAGTGGTTTCCATTGCCTGTTTATCCATTAATAGTATCTATATCATCAAGTTTACAAGTCTGTATGTAAAACGAGCATCTCAAAATACGTGTCGAGTAATTTACGAGATTTCCTATTTTGATAAAAGTATTCTAGCATATCTAGATTACAATCTTATCAGTTATAGCATACATTTGCATTGGGATGTTATACGAAGCGGTTCATTCAACCTTGACTTTGTACGATCCGATAGAGATTTAGAAGTTCATGTTTGATTTCATAATTTGATAAGAGATACGTCAGCACCGTTTAAAAGCTTAGACCGTTTAGACTTGAAGATCTTTATCAAAGAATGAATGAATGGTGAAACTGAAATGAAATCGGCGCAGGACCCGAGGATGGGAGGAATGGATTTGATGTGAATCACTAGTTCGTGTAGCCTCTTTATATTTTTTAAAGGCAAACAGAACTGACAGTCTCTTGACTGTCTTTGGAAAAATCTTGAACGTATATTGATCTAAGAGTGAAAGCCACATTGTTCAGACTGCAGTACAAAGTGTAATCAGTAAATAAAATCAAGAACATAGCTAGTAGTTTACATCTTCGCAGATATAACCTGCTAAGCTCGATTATAATAGCTCATATCTTTTGAAATGTCAAAAGCCGCTTATTGATATATCGAAATGTTAACCTTAGTGTAGGGAGACGCCATGCCGAAGTTTTGCAGCCGAAGTTCTGCGCGATTACGCCTGCAATGCCGTAATTTCGGGTTGGTATCAGTGGCGTGCATTGGATTTCGGACTAGGTAGGCAGGCACCAGCGATGTCGTCTTTCAATTGTACGCTTAAGCCCATTTCAATACAATTCTGACCAAAAGAAATTATAGCCATACACGCTTATTTTATTTATAGTAATAGTTAAAGATGGAGTAGTTAATTAAATCTTATGAGGCAGGCACTGCTTAATTGCTTGTATGCAATGCACACCACTGGTTGATATGTCGCTGTGCTTATTAAGTAAGGCTATTTCAAAAGTAGATAAACTACGTTTTCTATGATAGCGGGCTGGTGGTTTTTTTGTTTATTAGGCTACATTGCTATAAGGACATACATCGATGTTATTGGTGATGTTCTTCACAAAGGTCAGGTGCGTAGTACTCTCAACCGGCGTGCGTGTATGACAAGATGTATGAATGTGGATGAAGCGAAAGGGGTATGTAAGAGTCGTAGCATGTGGCGTTCTATAGTTTCTGCCTACCCCCATGGGAAAAAGGCGTGAGTTTATGTATGTATGTATTGCTATAAGACCTCGAGTACAATAGCGACTCTTTTCCAGCGATTAACTATTAGATAAATGCAACTTGCAGAGTGTATCCAACTTATCTTTTATTCATAATTTTCTTAGTAAAAATATGTCACGAAAGAAATTTGAATAAGAGAAACAAGTTCTATAAAAAAATAACAAAAAGCTCTATTCCACGATTGCAAATGAGTAGATGTCACATAAATTCGATCAAGATTGTCCGGTTTCAATAGTCAAGATAAAAAACTATATCAACCTTGAACTTTAAAACTATCTGCTTCTTTTTTTTTAAATATACTATGACATTTTATTTATTGTAATCTTAATAGAGTGATAACCTAATCTACTTAACCTACACACGAAAACGTAATGCACACGTTTATGCAGTTTTCTCAGATTGATCTAACAGGAAACATCCTAATGTCCTTTATCTATATTTAACACGTATTTTTATAGCTTTTGCTAATAGCTTTAGTATTACGTACTTTAGATATAGTAAATGAAACGTGACTTAACGTGCTCTCCGTGCCTCGGAGAGCACGTTAAGCCGTCGGTCCCGGGTGTCATACGAATACCTATGACAGTCGTTACGGGTAGTCAGAAGCCCGAAAGTCTGACAAACGGTTTAACCTTAGGATATCGGCATTGCCCAGTTACTGGGTTGCGGAGGTCTGATGGCAGTCGCTCCGTGTAAAATACTGGTATTCAGCCGCATCTGGTTAGACTGGAAGCTGACCCCAAGATAATTGGGAA
This sequence comes from Amphipyra berbera, assembly GCA_910594945.2. NCBI lineage: Eukaryota > Metazoa > Arthropoda > Insecta > Lepidoptera > Noctuidae > Amphipyra > Amphipyra berbera. The sequence goes on along the minus strand of OU343122.1, from coordinate 4,839,795 downwards.
AAGGCTAAGAGAGATATAGTAAATGATTTCGACATTTATAAATCGTGTGAAGGCGTAGAACGGTTTTTACAGTTAGTCACACATTTAACAACGAGGGTGGGTAGTAATTACCTATCGTCATAAACATAACATCACGCCTTATATTTCATGAAGGGCTTAGCAGAGGTGTTTTTAGTACACCCTGGTTTCGCCAGCTATGTTTAAGTCCCCAGTAATAGGGGGCGAGCCTATTGCCAGTAACCGGGCACAAATCCAGACTCGGGGCTACTGTTGAGAAATTCCTAATGGAAAAATCCATTAACACTGCCCGACCTGGGGATCGAACCCAGGACTACACGCTCAGCAGTCGCGCTTGCGACCACTAGACCAACAAGGCAGTCTTCCTATCCTCCTTGTGTGTTAATAATTATCCGTTTCGACAAACGTGGTGATTATGACATTTGTACTGTATTTGAGGGGTTAATAATTACCGCGTGGATCGTAAGATCTGCGAGGTTAAGCTGTGCTTGCCGAGGTCAGTCTGTGGATGAGTGAGCGTTCGTTACAAATCGAGAGTCATAGAGCACGTTAAACCGTCGGTCTGAGTTTGCCATGTCATCTAATATCTATGACAGTCGTTACGCGTAGTCAGAAACTCTAACAACTGGTCTAACTTTAAGATGTCGGTATTGCTAACTGGTTTGTGAGAGTCTGATGGCATTCGCTCCGTGTAAAATACTTCTTTTACTTTTCGTGTGGTTAGTGACTAACGTGGTATCAGAGTTTATGCCGCCCATGGGCCTCTGACTTGGCTTCACATGCCGTCGAGAAATATCTCTCAGGCATGCCGGTTTCCTCACGATGTTTTCCTTCACCGATTTAAGCTAGTGATAATTATACAATACGCACATGAATTCGAAAAGTTAGAAGTGCGTGGCTTGACCTATGACTAGAGAGACTGGAGACTGGAGAGACTGGAGAGACCTATGACTTGGCAGTCCGACGGTCACACCACTAGGCTATCACTGATATTTAGCCGCATCTGGTTACATTGGAAGCCGACGCCAACATGTTGGAAAAAGGTTGGGAGATAGAAATTACCCGTTCGTTGTAGTTGTATTCGAGAAGGTCTGTTAAAGTTCAGGTTTAACCCTTTAAGGCAAAGGGAATATACAAGGTTAGTCGGAACGGGGGTACTAAGCCGCGGGCCACCTAAAGTATCACTAATGACTATTTTAAAGCAAGTGTTAAAATTAAAAAAAAAATTGCATGCAAAAGTATTTTTATTTTAGTTTTTTCAAAAAATAAAACATACCTGCTTTAGTTATGAATTCAGAAAATTAATTTTCTAATCCGTGACCCCAAAAATATGACTTAAATTGTAAAAACAGCTGATCATAGTTATGGGCAGATAGATATAAGCATATTTTTTACGAAATATTTCAAAAGCTATTTCTCTTAAAGTATCGAGTTTTGAGGAAAGTTGTAGAACAAAAGTTATCCCTTATTATGGGTACTTTACCACCCTTTTGGCTTAGTACCCCCTTTCCGACTAACCTTGTATTGCCCACCAAATTTTTTGAAAGATGTCGCGAAAGCCTTGTTTTAGTATTTTTATTTTTAAACCTAGCAATATTTTTTTTTTACTATTTTCTGTAATAGAAAATAAAAACAAAGAGGCAACTACATAAAAAACAAACTATTTTTTATTATTTATTAAAAAATGGCAAATTGTTTGTTATTTTCTTTTCTTAAAATCTTCTGCCCGATAAAGGGTTAATGGAAGTTTGCGTGCGTTTACAGACACAAATCTTCACATGCAACTTCAAATACAGACACCTACATTATTTTAATGTTTTCGCAAAACTATTGGAATGCGGGGTAAAATGGGCGAGGCTAATGTTCCGACCTGCCATAATAAAGTTCTAATTTAGAACACAATTGACTATTTGACATTTACTTAACATAGTTTGGTTTTATTAGCTTGTTTGAAAATTAACTTTATACGTATCGAATGACTGAATAGGTATAATATTATTATCCGAGACATTTTTTTCGGGTTTGGTTATTAAATAGACGATCCTAAAAATAATAATGGTTTAATTTAAAACAATTAACTTTTTTCTTAGTTTAAACAGATAAAAAGATAGTCTAGATAAACAGACTAGATATTTCATAGACGAACACACATTTTCTATATAAACCGAAACCAAAAGTTTCGAAACTATGTTAAACGATATAAAGGGCAATCTTAATAAGTCCCATCATGTTTGTTTACCATTGAACATTAAATATATTTATGTATTTATATTCAAAGGCCACAACATAAAAAAACTTGACGGCTTATGATAATTATGTATGCTAGGTCAAAGTTACCCAAGTACGGCAATCATGATTGCCATGAGTTTACATCACTAGAAGACATCAGCTACGGAAAAAAAGGGACTTAATAGCGACGCAAAACTTTTAATGGTAGGTATACCCCGGCCCAAACAAAATTGATAAAAACGTAAACAATCTTCTGGAATCTTTATTTAAAACTGTTATTAAAAATTAAGGTATTGTTTAAATAAAATCAAATTTATTTCTAAAAAAAATGTTTTCTATCTTTGTAGTTTTTTTGTTCAAACATGTGAAATTCTATTTTTAAATACTTTTTTTCAATCGCGTACAGATTTTCAAATATTACAATAACAATATTTAGTGTTAATTCCGCCAAACAGTTGATCAAGTCTGAATGCAGTATGCAGCACCGCCCTAGCCCGCAAATATATGCAAACGCAGAAGGTGCGATTAATAAAATGCAACAAACAATCCAAACCGTTTGGCGGAATATTTACAAAACTTTAAAATTTTAACGTTGAAATAATATAGTTTGTTGCCAACAAGGACAGTTAATCGTTAATTATAATACAGTAAACACAGAGTCAATTTTGGCAATAAACCCTATTCACCCCTGCAACTCTATTCACCCCATTTTATGGTAACCATCTTAGGTCCAAAATTTGCTAAACATTTTGTACTTACGATGCAAAGAACTGGTCAGCCTGCTCAATGGTGCCGTGGAAAGCTGTTCTTCCATTAGCTAGCAGCACTACCTCGTGAAACAGTTCGAAGACTCCAGAGGCCGGTTGGTGCACTGAGCACACGACCAGTTTTCCTCCTATGGCTAGCTTCCTAAGGCGGGATACGACGGCAGCTGCTGCCCAGCTGTCGAGGCCCGTTGTCGGTTCGTCGCAGAATAGGATTGGTGGGTCGTTGAGTAACTGTCGGAGAGGATCTGCTTTAAGATTTCTTTTGTCGTGAGCTGCAGGTACATTTGATAGCAAAAGCTATTTCAATGGGAGTGAAAGCACAAAATAGATAGGTACAGAAGTCAATCTACATACAAGTGCGCTCGAGCAACGCACACATAGACACTGCTCACGGACACGATATCTCGGACTGTTTGGGGCCAGAGTGCGAGTGAGTGCGAGCGCGAGTGTCATGCGCTTGAGAGAGATAGATATATAGATCGAGCGACCGCCGAGAGTAGGTATGAAAAGTGAAGTACATACATGTGATTGACTTCTGTACCTATCTGTTATGTGGTGAAAGGTTCTTCAATATTTTGAATTCTTTTTCTAGTGAGGATTTTACTTTTCTTATTGTTTCTTTGTCCTAACAACTTTTATTTTGATTTGTGTAAGGACTTTCGTAGTCTTGTATGATGTTCTAAACATAATATTCTTTTAAAATGTATAATGATTGATAGAAAAAAAGATTTTATCCGTAAAATTACGTGATTCGTCACTTACCTGTACAGCCAATGCGACCTTCTTCCGCTCTCCTCCCGAAAGATCCTTCAACTTAGTTTTGTTACAGTTACTAACACCAAGTTCACTCAGGAGTAGTTGAACACGCCTCGCTCGTCCTGCTTTCGAGGATCGCCTGTCCATCATCATACGGGCCTAGGGAAAGAAAAACTATTTTGTCAAATACAACTCTTTTTAACCGACTTCCAAAAAAGGAGGAGGTTGTCAATTCGAATGTATGTCTTTTTTTGTATGTTTGTTCCGCGATATCTTTGCTAATTGTGAACCGAATTTAATGATTCTTTTTTTAAAGAGTATTCTTTCGAACTGGTCCCATTTAAATTTGGTGAAGATCTGATGAAAAACTTCGAAGATAGACAATTTGAAGTCGGTTTTTTTTTTGTTAAAATGTTTAATTATGTTAAAAAGTTATGGACTATACAATAATCCCTTAAACAACTTTTAAGGACTGAACGATTTGAAGATTGAAGTTTGGAATCATAATGTAGTATCGTCATGGGAACTGAATTTGTGCGCGAAGTTTCAGGAGAATCGGTTAATCAGAAATAGTTGAACAATCTGTCGCAAGATTTGAATCAAACAAATATACGAAGTGAAGCTAGGGTTACCATCCGTCCGGGTTTCCCCGGATTTGTCCTAGTTTAGAGGGCATCCGGGGAGCGTCCGGGCGGGAGCTTCATTTGTAGTCCGGGTATTGAAATTTAAAGTCTTGGGCCGCCCGCGACACATTTGTGTCTTGTTTATTATTACACTGACTATGTTTAAAAAAACCTGTTGACATGTCCGGGTTCTGGGCTCTAAAATCCGGGGTATTCACGCGTTGCCAAATTTTAGAGATGGCAACCCTAAGTGAGGCTAATTAAAACCGTTTAAAAATAACATTTCGTTTTTAACATAAAGGTTTATTTTTATTGACTAATGCCAGGTTCCTATGATCAAAAACGAATAGTTTTGTTTACCATTGGTAGCATTTTTTATTGCCAAACTAGGCAAATAAATAGATTCGTAAGCTAATTTTATCTGTAATAGCTACTAACGTATGAAAGGGTCTACTATGTAAAGCTGTCTTTGCTTCATTATTAGTATAGATACAATAGTTTTAATTTTAACTAATAACGCTCGGATTCAACGCTCCGTAATCATGCTACGCTTTTTTAAATCATAGGAATCGGTCATTAAAAACCATTTTATAAAATTGGCATTAATCGTTTCCTACCTCAAGCAGATATTTTCCCTACTCCAGACTGAAAGTGCACCAGAAAATCTGCTTAGAACAGTCAATTGCATAAGCACGTTGGGTTTGTGCGTCGTTTGACAAAATATAATTATTTTTAGAGTTACCTAACGTCTAAAGTTCAAATGACTAAACGATTAACACTAAGTAAGGATTTAAATAATTAATATTATTAACCTGTAAATGGCAAAAAATTCCCAACATATAAAAGATCGTATCGTAAAATGTCAAATAAAGATTAGATGGTAGATACCGATGTAAATTAATTAAACCATCAATAGATCAGTAACTGAGCATCATTTATTTTATTAGCGAATAATTATTATTAATTATTTATTTGACCTCTTCGTTGGTCCCGTTTGCGAAAACGCGGATCTGCCAGCGTGAGGTGGGTCATGTATTATAAGCTTTTTACATGACATAACATCACGCCTTACATTCCCCGAAGGGTGCGGCAGAGGTGTTTTTTTAGTACACCCTCGTTTCGCCAGTCATATTTAAGTCCCATGTAATAGGGGGCGAGCCTATTGCCATTAACCGGGCACAATTCCAGACTGCTACTGAGAAATTCCTAATGGAAAAACCCAATAACACTGTACCCGACCTGGGGATCGAACCCAGGACCCCATGCTCAGCAGACGCCCTTGCGACTACTAGACCAACAAAGCAGTCCAGTCAAGGCAGTAAGCTTTTTCTGTAAAGGAATTTAGAGTAGTCGCTAAAAGTTTGGAATAAGCAGTGGTAGATGCTTTCCTTCCATGCAGGAGGGTCTGAGTTTGATCCCGGCTCGTACCCCTAACTTTTCAAATTCATGTGTTTATTTCTAAGGTTTGCTTTTCAGCTAGAAAACGACCCACTTACCATGAACTCCATATGTTCAGAAACAGACAAGTCTTCGATAGCCAAGTCTTCCTGTGGCACGAAGCCAGATATCCTGGAGATGAGGTCGGCGCCCGCTAGTCTGCCGTTCAACATCAAGTAGCCGGTCATAGCGCTCTTGTCACGACGGCTTATGGCGGCAAGTAACGTGGTCTTGCCGGCTCCACTGATGGGGGAAAAGGTTTTTAGAAATTATCTTCAACAGATATTATTATTACAACAGGTATTATTTTGAGAACTGTTTAATAGAATACCTACCTATATTAGTTTTTATTAAAGACAAAACTTTTGAAAAGAATCAAGTACCTAAACAAGTCTTGTTTTCGGTATATTATGAAAAAAATTATGTAGCAGAAGTTTAAGAGGGAGGGCCAGTGTTTAGAAGAGACTGTAACCAAAAATCTTAAACATAAACATGTGAGTAGGTCCAGATATGAGAAAAAGGAAACACTTACCTAGAGCCCATTAAAGCGACTAAGTTACCGGACGAAACGATGCCATTTACTGCAAAAAAAAAACATAAAAAATGTACTTAGATAGGTACATACTTTTTTTTAATTCATACTCAGATCAAGTTAGGCAGATGATCATAGACGTGGATAAATCAGACAAATAAAGCTTTCACGTTATCAATAAGGTAATTACTGAAAAACTATTCGCTGTTCCTACGTGCCGTGCATGTGGTAAAAAATTACCCAAGGAAAAGGTGAGGCATTGCATTTAGCACACCAATTTGAATAGCACCGATTCGAACCACACCAAAGTAATAGGAATAAGAATATTATTCATATCGTCAGTGGAAAGGTAAAAAGACTAAAGCGCCAATATACCTACTTTACAGTAGAGAGATTCAAAGTATTTTTTTAAGAAAATTAACAGAGTTAAATAGGTAATGAATAGATATATAGATAGATAATTTAATTATCTATTTAATATGTATACTCTAAGAAAAATAACTATGTTTATTTTCTTTTAAAAAAATACTTTGAATTTCTCTCCTGTAAAGTAGGTATATTGGCGCTTTAGTATTTTTACCTTTCCACTGACGATATAATTCGAATTGGTGCTATTCAAATTGGTGCGCTAAAGGGAATGCCCCAAAAGGTTATTGTATTATTAGGTAATGTTAAACAAAGAATTAGCGAACGCGACCTGCGTCTGCGTCTCTAAAAAAATCAATTAATGAACTATTTACAGCAATCTTTTCGTATGATAGATGAGGACACGGATCCAACATGTCAAGGCCTTTGTAAGGATTTAAATCTAAAATAGTATGCGACTACACCACTAGCTGCATGGAGACTTCTATGTAGTGGAATTATAAGAAGGAAGTGCCGGGTTAACCCCGTGGGTGGGAACTTAGCCCTTAGGCCGTTTTTACACCACTAATGTCATGGACGTAGCCAGAATTTTGTCCAGGGTGGGATAAACTCTGACGGACAGTAAATATTTGTCTTTTCAATAAATCTGGGAGTGCAGAACCCCATAACCAGTGGCGTGCCTATAGGGCAAGCCCGATATTTTTTTGGTACTTACTACTTATTTTGATATTTTATAATTCATCTGAGAACAAATAGTTGAAGATCTTAAGATCGAATTATGGTTTACTAATGATAAGCATAAAATATATTGTCATAATTTACCTTGCACATCAAAATAGGTACCAAAAAAATATCGGGCTTGCCCTATATGCACGCCACTACCCATAACCTTATTTTTGAGGCCCATATAAGTGTAGACAGAGACGGACATTGGTCTGCCTATTTTGGGTAATTGTCCTGTGAAAACGGGTGGCGAATTGACTGAATCTAGACTATTTGCCGATTCTTCCTGTACCAGGGTGCGGCAAACGCCCCATCTACCCCACCCTGACTACTCCTATGCTCATGACACAACACGACAAAATGTGGTGAGAACACCGAGCTCCATAATTTTAAATTCATTCATTCATTCATTTCAATTCATTCAATTTTAATTTCAATTCAATCTATGAGCCGTCGTGACGTTCCGTGAGTTAAGGATTCATGGAAAAACGGCCTTATTACTATAACAGTCGGCGAAGCACGCATAAGTTATTTTTGCCATGTGGCTAAAAACCTTAGATAGCCTACATACTTTGTAGGTAACTATTAAAAAACGATGGAAGTAGAGAAACGATCGTAATAAGCAATAGGCTATTTGACAAGTTTTCAAAATCCATTTAATATTATTTAGTAGAGGTTAAGGAACCCTGTAAAAGTTGTTTTTTTAAATTCTGGTACAAATAAAAAATATCAAATTAAAAATTTAATATGTAAATAGCGCGCCAAAACGCTACTTCACAATGGCGGGGGTCTGTTACGTCACTTGCTTGTATTGTGATCTGTGGCACATGTCATAAACGTACATTTGTTCCAAACAGAAAACGAAAGTGCGATTGGATTAACATTATAAAAGTCATTTATGTAACAAAATGAATTACAAATGGTGTGCAGTTCCAAAATGTACAAATAGGTACGTCGATAAAAACTCTGGAAAAACTATTTGTAAGTGTTCCAAAAAATGTCAAAGTGCGCCGAAAGTGGTTGCAACTTTCTCGGAGGGATCATAATGACATAGCGAATAGTACAAATATTTTCTTCTGTGAAGACCATTTCGACGTAAGTAAACAACATAATATTTATATTTTTTGATAATTAATTACATTCATAATATAATTTAAGTTACCACTAAAGTGTCACTATACTTACTTTGCTGTTTTCACATTTTTTAGCTCTGAAGCATAAAAATCGGAATTATTTAAAAAAAATAATCCGACCATGATTGCGTCGACTTGGGGCAGGTTTCTGCTGTCTGCTTTTACAAAATCGTTGTCCATAGTAAAAACACTTGACAGAATTGTAAGATTTGGCAAATCAATCACACAAAAACAATAGATAATATAGGAAATAGTTTCGAAAGCTAATATAACACAAGTAGGCAAACGATGTGTACAGGCAGCTGACGTCATAACATTCCCGACCAATCAAGAGCGTTTTGTGTCACGTGACAAACGTCTAAAAAAATGCATTTTTATTTACGGACTTTTAAATAAATCAATTATTATTTTCAACTTACGTCAATAAATAACCATTTTTAAACTCATAATATATACTTATAACAGTAATTCTCTTTTTCTTTTTATAAAAAACGTTGCCCCACACTAGGATTTCTCCTGTATCGTGGGTGCGTTTACAAACACAAATCTTCACACGCACAAACATCCAGACCCGGAACAACTATCTGTAGACCATACAAATATTTGTTCCGTGCGGGAATCGAACCCACGACCCGTAGCGCAGAAGCCGATCGCTCAGCCACTGCACCAAACGTGTCGTCAAAATTGACACTTTATTTTTCGCATTGTCAAATAGCCTATTGCCGCTGTCCTAAATTCGAAGACACACAATAGGGTGCGGTAACGTTGGCCTTTAAAAGTGCTAGTAAAAAATCCAGTATATTTCCGAATATATTATTTATGTCACCTAATCGTATGTACATATGCATATATTACAATATTATAGAAACATTTTTAAACCAACATTCCAATTATTAATAACTTTGACTTAATTGGCCGGCTTATGCTTTAACTTATTTACCGGTTTGTGTATTTGAAGTAGCTAATTAACTTTCTTGTAGATCTAATATTATAATATGATAATTAAATAAAAGACATATTTTTTTCGTAAAAGCATTTCAACACCATTATAAAAAAGGTTAAGTTACTTTTATTAGAAGAATCAAGTGTTTAATAAAAGTAGATAACTGCAACGGATCTTTTTTTATTATTGAAGGTCACAATGTTTTGTTAGAATAATGAATAATTTATTCATATAGAAAACTTTATTCTTTTCTATCTACGTTATAAATATGAATGAGTTTAATTTAAGCTATGGACTAGAACTATGATGATAACATATTATCGATAAAAGTTAATGGTGTCTACTTACATTTGAACTAAGTGTTTTCGTCTAAAACAAACTCTGATCAACTAAAACAGCGATGCACAGACTTATTAGGAGTAGGGGCCAGACTATGAGCTAAAAGCGGGCCGTAGTGTGGGCATTAAAAAAAGAATTAAAATCATTTATTCAGGGGTCTTAAGCTGGCCCCTAATGTTTAAAATATTGCAGTATTTTCGTACAAATGCATAAAAGAGTTTAATTGGCTGGCGAACCACATGTATATTGACGAAGTGCCGCATGCGGCCCGCTTGCCGCGGTCTGTACATCCCTGAGCTAAAGCAACTGAAAATCAGCGCTGGGTCACAGATTAACTAATGTTTGACGCCCAGCATTACTATGCTGAGTTGGTGACCCATTGTATGTATTGTATTAGGCAATCAAGTCCCTTAATTTAAGGGAAACGAAACAGCGATAGGAGAACATAATAATTTGTAATAAACACTCTCAATACGAATTAGAAATTATTACATAACATAATATCATGCCTGTATTCCCCGAAGGGTTGAGCAGACGTGTATAGTAACACCCTGATTTCGCCGTTATGTTTAAGACTCATTTAATTGGGAGCGAGCCTATTGCCATCAGCCAGGCTCAAACCCAAACTCCGGACTGTTACTGAGGAATTCTACACAATGAGGAAAAACCCAATAACACTATGCCCGACTTGGGGATCGAACCCAGGACCTCATGATCAACAGCTGCCCTTGCAACCACTAGACCAATGAGGCAGTTCAGTTTAGAATTTAATATTATTTATTTTAAACCAATAAATGGAAGAACGTTAAATGAGATACGTGTAGAAGGAATAAAAATACCTACAAATCATTTTGACACATTGACTAACTCAAACCACAAAATAGAACAAAGCACCTACTACGTAACGTATGTACTTAGGTTAGTACAATAACCTTTTCTTATTCGAACAATTCAATTAAACACTCAAAATATTTTGCATACGTAAACAAAATAGTATCTAAAAGTCGTACAACTACATAGTCGTGTCAAAGACACCAATATTCTAGATCTCATGATAAAATAGAACAAAAATGCATCAGATTCACACATTTGGTCGGAACTCTGTTTCTTATTGTGTATGACGCAGTTTTAAACATTTTTTTTTCTTTGACATCTTGTGTGATATTAAGGTGCGTACAGACATCGCGAGGCATGCGCCGCGAATCGGGTTATCATTTCAAAATGGAGGAATGCCTGTCTAGAGTGCCTTAAATGCCTGATTTTACAGAAAAAAATGCCTGTAGATCTCTCTCATGTCGGCAAGAGAATAGCTCATGCCGTGTGCCGTGTCGTGAAAAGATTAGGCAGTTAGCAAGGTTGGTAGTGGGCAGTGGCGTAGCGTGCCTTGGCGGGGCCCCGTATAAAAATTTGTTTGGGGGCCCTTAGGAAGGGTAAAGATTACTCACAAAAGAAAAAAAAATGTTTGCATAAAATTAAAAGAAATATTTATTCATCATAATTATCTACCTGTCACTTTTTCCAAAATATTTACAAACAATTCAAATTAAATATACACTCTCCTTGCTTTTTTTTCGGCAAACTGATTTATTAAATCATTTATAGCTGATGATGACTTTAGTTTTTCTAAAGTTTCTGCCTCTATGGACAATAGTGACAGTAATAATTGATACGGCAGATACGGCGGTAGCTACGCCCCTGGTAGTGGGGCTTACTACACAGTGTGCTCCGTACGTAGGTACCTACTTAAGTATCGTCACTCATAGTGTTTTTTAATGCACACTTATGCCTGCGTCAGAGTCACGACGGCCGCACGCCTGTCTATACCTTAAAATACCTGTCAAATGCGGTAAATGCTTGCCATATGGCAACCCTAGCCGCGAATGGCTTGTCACGCATGGCGAATGGTTGTGTGGACGGGGTAGTTCATTGTGAACATTTGCCGCTACCCCGTCCACACAGCCCGAGGCATGCGTGGCAAACCCCTGAAACAAGCGTGATTAACCATTCGCGGCGCATGCTTTACGACGTCTGTACTCACCTTTAGAAATCAGATTTCTTTGTTCCATTCTCAATTAATCATAGACTAATTAAATCAATCCTACGAAAAGATTCGGAAATTTGGTAAAAAATACCTACCTACCTACCTGTTGCATTAGATTTGAGCGATGATGCAAGCTGGATCGACATGGCCTTGTATCTTTAGTATTAATATGCTTTTAATAACATTAGGTACCACGTACCACACGCCATTATCACGTTTATAAATAAAAAGCAACCTGTTCTCATCAAATCTATCGCATTTTATTTAAATCTTTACAATTATTACTTTGCAACTGTTAACTATTAGCAGATCGTAAAACTATATTAGTACTTTTTTCGTAGTAACACATTTATAGCGGACTATATCTTTATACATATATATATAATTCGACTGTACATGTGTATGTCACTGAACTCCTCCTAAACGGCTGGACCGATTTGAATGGTATTTTTTGTATGCGTTTGGGTGGCGCCCTGGATGGTTTAGATTCACAATTGGACCCGGTAGGTGGCGCTGCTGTAGGTATGTCACCAAATTTTCCGGGCAGGACGACGTCTGTTGGGTCCGCTAGTTTTATTTAGAATTTTAGCAAGGAAATGTATAGAAATACACAAGATGTTTGCTTCTAACAGGGATTCAACATAGTATTATGCTTTTATGAACCTTAACGGGCGGTCAATCAAGATGAGCTGAAACTATACTCGAAGAAATGATTCAAAAGATATTCGTCTCTTGGTGGGCCACTTACGTCTATTGTTATATGAAATGTATTATAGATAAACTAGGGACCCGCCCCGGCTTCACACGGGTGCAATGTAGATCTTCTTTTCGTGAGGTTAGTGACTAACCAACCTGGTGTCAGAGTTTAAGCCGCCCATGGGCCTCTGACTTGGCTTCACATGCCGTCGAGAAATATCTCTCAGGCATGCCGGTTTCCTCACGATGTTTTCCTTCACCGTTTTTAAGCAAGTGATAATGTAGATACTAATGTGGGGCATATAAACCTTCCTCTTGAACCACTCTATCTATTGCTGAAAACTGCGTTAAAATCCGTTGCGTAGTTTAAAAGATCTAAGCGTACAGACTGCGGGAGCGGCTTTGTTTTATACTATGTAAAGATATAATAACAAAACACTGGTGAGTTGACAAACATTTTGATAAGATGGATTAAAAAATAACTGATATCATACTGAGAAATAACAGGTCACTACACTTTTTCCTGACTCATTTAAGAGGACATTCGGTCGGCATTTAGTCCATACAAACGTATTCCTCAGTTTCCTCCTTGGATAATGTCACTAGAGCAAATATTTTTTACCATATGATATATATCTACCACCACGATGTCCCTATGTTTTGTTTTTGTCAATAAATTAATTATTAAAAGAACTAGAAACGTTTAAATTTTACATAAATCGACCGGTTTTACCACCCCTTTCAAACATCTGGCAAACAAATTTGACGAATATAAAAAAAAAGAAAATCATTCAGACATAACCAAAGTCTTTCTTAAATTATTACAGATTTTTTTTTATTAAAATCGGTCCAGATTTGAAGAAGGAAACAGGGAAATACGAAAGTACGATTTCGCTAATATTGCACAGGAGAAATCAGTCCGAGATGCAGGTCTCTTTCGCGCTCAATTGGGAAGGTTTGCGGGAGGGGTGGGACAGAAATAGATCGCAAAAACCTATTATGCAGCCCGCGTTTCCTCTTAACATACAACTTTTATACCATTTACATTGCGACATGAAAACTAATGAGAAGCTCCTTAAATGACAATAAATTTATTAATACTCTTCAAATCAGTCCCTGATTAAGAACGATTCGATAAGTCAGTTGTCGAACGATTCGGTTATTTATCTCTTTCTCTCTTGTTACAAGAATCGTAAACGAAACGAGATATCAAACCGAATCGTACGACGGTCATGACGGAATTGGAGCTCATATTAAACTGCCCGAGGGAAGTTAACAGAACAACGTGCTTGAATGGGCTATTTAAAGACCTCGCCCACTATGCGGCCGCGACAACGACCAGAGACGGATTTTTTTATTTTATTTTTCTCTTGCTCTGCTTAAGATGGTCTTGTGGACCGTTTCTACTTAACCGGGCAGTTATTGGCGAGACCTGAAGGGTCTCCAACTAATGGGGACGAGTAAAATACTTAAACCTAAGCTAACTACTAACATCATGACTACTAGCAACGACAGCACTAAGGGCGACCCCAGTGGCCGCACAGACCAGTTTAATTTATAGAAACACATCACATCGGGCACTCAGTCAGTTCGGCCAACTGGCCGCACAACGAGACGCAGATCTGGTCACCGCGGCTTAACTATGTGACGAAACAGTAACTGCAGCTACAATCAATTAAATAGCGATCAACTGTGTGTCGATCCTCGACCATCTTAGTGGCACATGCGATCAAACTAAGAGCCCCCACAAACTACAGACTTTCTGTCAGCCGATAGTTTAGTCGATTTTTTTATTTGTATGAAGATGACGCATGTGCGCACATTAAAACGATTCGCTTTCCCTTATAAAAAGGTAATCGGCCAACTATCGGGCGATAGTTTAGTGCAGTCTGTCGGGGCTCTAAATAGACTATTTCGGGACCTAATGTGTTAATAAATAAAAGATTTTAATACATACCTCCATGTAAAACTCTAATCTCCTCATACACAGGAGACCTCCATATACTGGTTTGTGTTTTCTTCTTTCTATAGACCGATAGGTCTTTCCAGGACAGGGTGAGGTTGCCCGGGCTATCCCCGAACCCCATCTCGTCATCTTCCCAGTTCACAACTGTGCCGGTCAGCACATTGCGCGTGGGCAACTTTAGATCCAGATCCTTCATTTTGGTGTTACGTCATTGGCACTGTTGGGACAAAAAAATACATTTAAAGGGCTATTGGAACACATTGAATGTCACTGTGAATTAATGAATGAAAAAAGCTAGTCTACTTAATTTAAATACATGTATATCTGCTAGGAAAATAGTATAAACACGAAGTTAGGCATTACCTCTACTGTTATGGATGCTAAAACCAACATAAATCCAAAGATTTTGGTTTTTTTTTCTATTCGACTGCTTGCAGATGGTCTTGCGGACCGTTTCTACGTAACCGGGCAGTTATTGGCGACACCTGAAGGGTCTCCAACCAAAAAACTTAACCTAAGCTAACTACTAGGTACTACTAACATCATGACTACTAACAACAACTAAGGGCGACCCCTAATGGGCCTCGGACCTCGGCTTAGGGCGTTGCTGACGGGAGAACTGGGAGGGAGACAGCTTGATGAGGGCTGAATTATGGGTGTGAATTTTAGATTGAGATCGGTAATCACTCAAGCTTACATGACAACATTTCAACCGTAATTGGTAGCGGTTAATTAGGCCTTTGTTTAATTTTAATGGACGTTTGCGAACTGATTAATGATGAAAGAAAAGCACTATCTGCTGATAAAAACTGCAAGAGCTAATGCGGTCGTATTACTAAGTACTTTGTTCGAAATAATTTAAATTAATTTCCGGTAATTAGATTAACGTTGAGCTATAGTGGTCTTATTATATCATAAGCAAGTGACAATGAAATTGCTTATTCTGCTTCAACAAGAATTAAATCGAGGTTATCAGCAAGAACGATTTACCGCTTTTTTATTAATACATAACATCACGCCTGTGTTCCCCGAAGGGTTGGGCTAAGGTGTATGGTAACACACTCATTTCGCCGTTATGTTTAAGTCCCTTGTAATAGGGGGCGAGCCTATTGCCATCAACCGGGCACAGATCCAAACTTAAACCCAATAACACTTTGCCGGGCCTACGGATCGAACCCAGGAGACCTCACGATCAGCAGTCGCGCTTGCCACGAGGCATTTTTATTATTAAACGGTTAGATAATTAGCTTCACTTCGTATATATGTTTGTTTGATTCAAATCTTGCGTTACATTTTTCAACTACTTCTGCTAAACCGATTATTCTGAAACTTTGCACACAAATTCAATTCCCATGACAATATAACATTATAATAATTTCAACCTTAAATCCCCAAAACCTGATGCTGTAGGGGTACTGCAAGATAAAACTTAAAACGTTATACTCTTAAAATTAAAGATTTTAATTTGATGTCTTGTTTAATTAGGATGATTCTTCGAGTCTTTCTAAGCAATTTTACCTTATTTATTCATGTAATATTCTAATCATATTATTATAATTGATTTGCCATGATTGGTGCAGTGGCTGAACTATTTGCTGCTTTGTGTCGCGGATTCGATTCACATATTGAATCAATTATGTGTAGCCACTATAGCCTACACATAGTTGTTCCTAGTCTGGGTGTTTGTGCATTTGACATTCATTTGTGTCTGTGAATGCACTCACGATACTGGAGAAATCCTATCCTATTTTGTAATAAGAATAAGTAAAAAAATAAGTATCGTTCTGCCTGGCCCTTTAGCCTTTCCAGTTTAACCAGATGCGGCTGGATACCAGTATTTTACACGGTGCGACTGCCATCAGACCTTCGCAACCCAGTTACTGGGCAATGCCGATATCCTAAGGTTAGACCGGTCGTCAGACTTTCGGGCTTCTGACTACCCGTAAATACTTATAACAGTCGTTACGGGCCGTAACGACTGTTATAAGTATTCGTATGACACCTGGGACCGACGGTTTAACCTGCTCTCCGAGGAGGGGTCACGATGTGTAACGAATAGTCACCCATCCACGGACCGACCGCGGCAAGCGCAACTTGACCTTGAAAATCATACGATCCGGGCGGTTGTTAATTTGCCACGAGCCCCTCAAAGGCCCAAAAAATAGAATAAGTATATTGGAAAAGGGTGTAGAGAATGGGCTGTCTCCTGTAGCACAAAATCGTTTAAGCGCGGAATGTCCAATTCGCAAAATGATCAATCCTCACATATTCTAGAAAAACAGGCATATTTATTTTAATAAGTGTAGGTATATCACTTTTAAAAAGTGGTTAACTGTTAATAATGTTGTTTTGTGTTTTTTTTTAAATAAACATGTGATTATTATGAAACTTAGTATTATTATTATACTATTACCTGACTCTGCTAGAAGGAGGACACTGCTTTTCAGATATACTTAGTAAAAAAATATGCCTGTATCTCCAGCATATACCTAGTCTGGCCATAAATACTGTTACAATTAAAAATAAGAAATATATTACATTTGAATTTGGAATCTGTCATTTTTATACGATTGTTCATTGGGTTTTCTAATTTTGGCGCCAATACATTGTACAATATTACATACATACATAAACTCACGCCTTTTTCCCATGGGGGTAGGCAGAAACTATAGAACGCCACATTCTACGACTCTTACATACCCCTTTCGTTTCATCCACATTCATACATCTTGTCATACACGCACGCCGGTTGAGAGTACTACGCACCTGACCTTTGTGAAGAACATCACCAATAACATCGATGTATGTCCTTCTAGGACGTCCTCTACCGGCGTTCCCATTAACATCCGCCTTATAAATTCCTTTTGTTAATCGCCGTTCACTCATTCGTGGGAACAAAATGAGTTCAAATTTTAAAAAACTCGGAGTCGGCGGTGATGTTCGCCACACACCACGTCAAATGTTCTCACGGGGCGAAAAGCGAGCTGCAGAATGTCGCTTCGCTACGTTGTACGATATTAATTTTTTTTTAAATTTTTGCGATATTAAAATGGAGTGGGGGATAAAGAGAACCGAATCGCTGTGATTGCATTACACAAAGTATGTATGGAGCCAAATTCAATTTTTAAAACTCTCCATACGCTTGGTATTAGTCAAATGTTTGTGTACCGGACTATTAATAGGTACAATGAGACCTCCTCTGTTTGTGACAGAAAAAGATCTGGCCGTCCACGTAGTGTTCGTACGAAAATGGTGGTCAAAGCAGTAAGGGAAAGAATTCGAAGAAATCCTGTCCGAAAGCAAAAGATTTTATCTCGGGAGATGAAGATAGCACCCAGAACCATGTTGCGTATTTTAAAAGATGACTTAGGACTTGCAGCCTATAAGAGATGCACTGGTCATTTTTTAACTGATAATTTAAAAAAGAATAGGGTGGTAAAATCGAAACAACTACTGAAGCGGTACGCAAAGGGAGGTCATAGAAAATTTTTGTTTACGGATGAGAAAATCTTTACAATTGAGCAACATTTTAACAAACAAAATGACCGTATTTATGTTCAAAGCTCTAAGGAAGCTTCTCAATTAGTCGACAGAGTGCAACGTGGGCATTATCCGACTTTAGTGATGGTTTGGTGGGGTGTTAGCTATGAAGGAGTGACTGAGCCATATTTTTGTGAAAAAGGTATCAAAACATCGGCACAACAAGTGTATCAAGATACCATTCTTGAGAAGGTAGTTAAGCCCCTTAACAACACCATGTTCAATAACCAAGTATGGTCCTTCCAACAAGACTCGGCGCCGGGTCATAAAGCTCGGTCCACGCAGTCTTGGTTGGAAGTGAACGTTTCGGACATCATCAGAGCTGAAGACTGGCCGTCGTCTAGTCCCGATCTTAATCCGCTGGATTATGATTTATGGTCAGTTTTAGAGAGTACGGCTTGCTCTAAACACCATGGTAATTTGGAGTCCCTAAAACAATCCATACGATTGGCTGTGAAGAATTTTCCCATGGAAAGAGTGCGTGCTTCTATTGATAACTGGCCTCAACGTTTAAAGGACTGTATTGCAGCCAATGGAGACCACTTCAAATAAGCTTTTTATATTTTAAATTGTTTTATATTTTTATGTATTAAACTAACACACTGTAAAAGTAACAAATATTATTTGCAATAAAAAAAAATGTTTTTTCTTCGTGTCAATATTTATGGCAAGACTAGGTATGTGAGGATTGGTCATTTCGAGAATTGAACTTTTCGCAAATTGGACATTCCACGAATTAGACTTTCGCGAATTGGACGTTTTGCGAATTGGACATTCCGCGCCTAAACGCACAAAATGTACAAACTCGACTTATTGTTTTGAGAAGTCCGTAATTATTAACTGTTCACTAAGAGTAAAAGAAAAAAGAAAAGTATACGCAACGTTTTATAAACGTTACAATACTTAATATTAGCAAGCAATCCAAAAATAGAAAACATGGTAGACAACTAGCCATATTTCACGCCCGAATCTTGAATTAAATTGCTCGTAAAGGAAATAACCATATCCTGCCCGCTTCTAATACCAATTGATACAAATTGAATCAGTTTCGTCACCTAAACAGATAAAATGGACGCAGCTACAAGAAATTGATTTTATACAGGGTGTAAACGAAATCATGTAATTCCTTCCAATCTCGTGATGTATACTGCTAACATAGATTAACCCTGCACGGAATAATTTTGCATACAATATTTTTTTTTTACACGACGTAAACATGTTTTTTAACGTGAGGCATTTTAGCGCCCCTAGCGAATTGCGCGGCTTTCGCTCGCCGCGCGGTCATTTAACTCGGGGCGCTAAAATACCTCACGTTAAGAACACATGTTTACTACTTGTAATTATTTTTTAATGAATCCAAAAGTATCCCTTGCTGGATTAATCTGTATCAGCAGTATATCACGAGGTTTGAAGGAATTACATGATTTCGTTTACACCCTGTATATGGGTAATACTCACCTTTTACGAATCTGTTATTAGTTTAAAATTATTGATTGGTTTGTAAATCTAAGCCCGTAATGATAAGCCTTGAATAAAGTGCAGGTAACTCGTTTAAATTGGATAATTATGTATTATGTGAGATAATTTGATGACCTGGCGAGCGCAAATTGATCCCGAGCCTTGAGAGTTTGGCAAAAAAACGATTTAGCAAGAAATTTTCATAGGTTTCGATAAATGACATACCAGATTATGTTAAACAAACAGAAATCTAAATACCTAATATTATCTAGATTTCTGTGGTTAAACACTACAAACGACAAATTATATTTAGCTAAACGAAATATCACTGATTTTTAAGAATGATCAACTGTTCTGCCTAGCCTTTTCTCAACTATGTTGGGGTAAGCTTTCAGTCTAACCAGATGCGGCTGAATACCGGTATTTTACACGGAGCGACTGCTATCAGACCTCCGCAACCCAGTTACTGCGTAATGCCAATATACTAAGGTTAGACCGGTTGTCAGACTTTCGGGCTTCTGACTTCTCGTAACGACTGTCATAGGTATTCGTACGTCTCTCGGAACAGACGGTTTAACGTGTTCTCCGAGCCACGGAGGGGGTCTCGATTTGTAACGAATGGTCACCCATCCCCGGCCTGACCGTGGCAAGCGTTGCTTAACCTCGCAAATCGTATGATCCGCGCGGTCGTTAATAAGCTACCAGCCCCTCTTAAGGATGATCAACTATCAACTAAAGAATCAATTAGATGTACTAACGAATCAAAATGACGATTTGATGATGAACTTGATAATTTGATGACGTAATGAATCAATTCGTCCTTGATGATCTTTCTGTACCCACGTAAAGAAACGGGGACATTAGCCCTAAACAATTTCGTCTAGAACTATCGTGGTTGCACGCAAGGCCAAAGGTATCATATATGTATATTTTGAGACGAATTTAGTTGTTTCTACTAGTTTTTTGATCATTAATGCTTTGAGCTTTGTGCTACGTCAAGGGAATCCAAGAATTAATAAAACAGGTTTTATATTATGTATTCGAGTAAAGAAATAAATACTAGGAAATACTCGCACAGTATGTGGTGAGTAGCAAAAATTTTAGCTCTAACCAAAAAGGTTGAAATAAACTTTTCTGAAAAAATAAAATGTATACATTAAATTTTAATTCGCATAAAAAAGTTTAATTCTCTGACGGGCCACACATTGACGGAGGACCGCATGCAGCCTGCGAGACTTGGTCTGTGCAATCCTGATCTAGATTGCTACAATGACCTGACATCGTCAATCGGTGTATTAGCCCGTTAACGTCCACAATTGAACATGGGCTATGTAATAGGTTGGCAAACAAGCCAAAGGCCAACCTGATGGTAACTAGTTACCGCCGCCTATACAGGCTGTAAACGAAATCATGTAATTCCTTCAAACCTCATGATGTTCTGCTGACATAGATTAACACTGCACGGGATAATTTTGTATTTAATATTTTTTTATACAAGTAAACTTATTTTCTTAACGTGAGGCATTTTAGCGCCCGCATAAAAGACCACGCTGCGAGCGATAGTCGCGCAATTCGCTCGGGGTGCTAAAATGCCTCACGTTAAGAACACATGTTCACTTCTTGCATTTTTTTTTGTTGAATCCAATGGTATCCCGTGCTGGATTAATCTATGACAGCAGTACATCACGAGGTTTGAAGGAATTACATGATTTCATTTACACCCTGTACACACCTACAAAATCAAATGGATTACTGATACGTTGCCATCCTAAGAGACAAAGTTGGAAGTCTCATGTGCCTGTAATTTCACCGGCATACCCTTCAAACCGGAACACAGCAGAGCTGCTTGGCAGCAGAAATAGGTATGGTCGTTCCACAGACGAACTCTTTCACATAATACTACTTCTAATAAACTGATGATTGCTGATCGCAATGACTTTTCTGTTATGAGCGCTGTTTTTATCCTTTCTGCTTAAGAGGAAATGCGGTCGGCATTTAGTCCATACTACATACATAACGTATTCCTCAGTTTCCTCCTTGGATAATGTCACTAGAGCAAATATTTTTTACCATATGATATATCTACCACCACTATATCCGTATGTATTTTTTTTGTCAACAAATTAATTATTAAAAGAACTAGAAACGTTTAAAGTCTTTCTTAAATTATTACAGAAAAAAATATTAAAATCGATTCAGATTTGAAGAAGGAAACAGGGAAATACGAAAATACGATTTCGCTAATATTGCACAGGAGAAATCAGTCCGTAATGCAGGTGTCTATTTCGCGCTCAATTGGGAAGGTTTGCGGGAGGGGTGGGACAGAAATAGATCGCAAAAACCTATTCAAATTAATTATTAATATTTTGCAGTCCGCGTTTCCTCTTAAAGGTAATTATAGAATCGGTAGGTAATTGGAATGGTCCATTCTACAAAATATGATAATCTAACAGGTTCCAGCGTTTGCTTAACAAAACTGTCATTCTCCTATTTATCCATCTGTAAATATTTAAATATTAATTTTAATTACTACCTATGTGAACTGTCATTCACTCAACTGTAATACAATATTATGAACTAATTATCTCATTCGTAGCTGGTTCAACACTCAAATATGATGTGGAACAACTCGACAAAAAAGTAACAAAAAATTAGCTTTTTTTGTAAACTTTAAATACGAGGTGTCAAGTTTTTTCCTCGGTTCAGCTTTGATATATCAAAAAAACTTTATGGTTGACTTAACTTCCATGGTCTACCTATAACAGGAGTAAAAGCGAAATTTGATTTCCAAGCCGCAATATCGACTAGGGGAAGACCTACTCGCACATGTGGGTATCTAAGTACGTACTACAATTTTAAAATCTATCGTACTTCTATTTCATTAGCAAATGATTTCGTTGCGTAATCATGAATCACAGGAAAATAATCGGATTATTGATAATTAAATGGGATCCTTGCTAATTAGAAATATCATTAGCCATATCGTAACGATGAATGACCAAGTGGCCGGTAAACTAATGGCCTATTAATATGATTTACCGAGCGTTATTGGTTAAGATTAAGACTTGTATCTGTAACGACCCTCTATATAGAAAACGCTTTGTATAGTGAACTGCCTCGTTGTTCTAGTAGTAGCAAGCGCGACTGCTGATCGTGAGGTCCTGGGCTCGATCCCCAGGTCGGGCAGTGTTATTAGGTTTTTCCATGTGGAATTCATCAGTAGCAGCTCGAAGTTTGGATTTGTACCCGATTCATGGCAATAGGCTCGTCCCCTATTACATGGGACCTAAACATAACGGCGAAATGAGGGTGTTACTGTACACCTCTGCCCAACTCTTCGGGGAATACAGGCGTGATATATATGTATGATGTAGTAGACGCTCCCAAATGTTAGTAACTATCTGAGATAAAATTAGCTTACGAGTCTATAAATGCCGAGATTGTCAAAAAAATGCTACCACAGGTAAGCAAAACGATAAATTTTTGCCCATGAATAAATTAAAACTATCATTAAATACCAACGGTGATGTTTCCAAAGATATAGTTTTATCTTTGACAAAATATCTTCTATTACATAACTCATAGTCATCAATACTGCATAAGCAAGTATTCAGGAAGTGAGCCAAGTATTCCAATGTTGGGGGAGAACGGGGCCGCTTTCCACGGTAGGTAACTTTACCACCGATGTTGGTGTCAACTTACCACAAGTATCAACGCGTCAATGTTGACGGGGAATAAATTAATGTTTGGTTTGGTTTGGTGTCGACTTTAGAAGGCCTTGCTGCGGTTTCCAACTTTGATTTTGTTTAGGAGAGTGATATGAAATATTTAGGACAATATCATTGTATATAAATGGACGCTTGTGTAGAGTTAAACAATTTTAGCACTTAGTTAATAGTCAGAAACTTCAAATTTAGCTTAAAGTGGACTTAAGTACAGTCCGTCAAAGAGATAAATATTCAGGCAATTTCTTTTTCTCGCATAGACGGTACTTCATTATGTATGAATTATAATGGTTGAGGCCAGTAGGTGGCCACATTAATTGCAGCTTCGGTGGCGCTCTTCAGACCATCAAAGGTGCAGGTAGACGGCAACTAATTACATTCGTAGTTTAACAGAGTTATGCTTGTGTTGAGTAGCCAAGTTTTTGCCATCGCTTGTCCGAGTGAATTACAATATCAATTGCTTGCGTAGTGCATTGATATCCGTTGTTTAGCCTGTATACCTAACTCTTTTGTTGATTGTACAAGTGATAAAAAACTCAAAGACTGAATGTACAGAGTAATTAATAATTAGTGCATTGAAATGTTTTGATATTGACTCCGATGCAAATAGCCGAGATAAAAATAATTTATTGACATGCATAGTTATTTATTTTTAGTTTATGGGTCATTAACATTCCGAAACCATATCAACCAGTTTTCTAGAGTACATTCTTAAAACTTACGTTAAATGTCAGCAAGCGTAGCATGCTCTTACGCATCGATGGATCTACGTTTACCTTCAGTCTAACATTTCATGGTTTACTATAGAAATACATTTTTTCCTTTGAAAAAATATTGACAGTCATTACCTTATACTATAATTAGAGTAGGGTTTTTTTTTAAGAAACACATGATAAAATTATTTTAAATTTTTAAATGAACTAACGCAAAAGAGAAATTTACCAACAATATGACTTAAGTCAATTTGAAACAATTACCTAATCCACCAAGAATTCAATAGAATTTTCCAATTAAAATCCCATTTAGGTAGCAACATTATCATAGAGACGCTTGTGGTACGTATCTACTATTGCATAACATTTTAGGACAGGTTCTCTATTCTCATGGCCGAAAGGCAACGTGACCGGACCGTAAACGGAACGTACACTAGATGGGTCTGAAAATGACGACGATGGGTCGTACTACAAAAGTTTAAACACTTGTTGAAATCGTGTTTAACCTCAAACTCCATACATAAATAAAAGTGTTTAAGCTCTGTTTGTCTAAACAACTTTTAAACACGATTTTGTGGTAAGACAGTATGGTTTTTAACATGGTGTTTATTGGATAGCTTTAGGTTTTTTATGATTTCCACATGGCAGGTCATGATGACAATAGAATAAGTATGATTGAAGGTACATAGGTAAATCAAAAGAGGGTCTGGTCTCGGTAGAGTACCTACCATCTACTATGCAGATGACCGTACTGGAAAGGCCGTGAATTTTAGCGATTTTGTGGTATAGACAGATACGTATCCTATCTAGGTAAACTTAAAATCCTTGTGGGTTTACCTAAAATCCTAGAACTTTAGATAAACGATTGTTTAACCAGAGAATTAATGTTGGTGAACACCAGCCTTAATCAGATAAGATATAACCACGTTAAAACAACATTTTATCTTAAACAAAGTTTCAGACGCTGAACGGTCATTAGGACATAGAACTCATCATGTACACAGTGATTTTATTTCAGTAAAAATAAACATTATAATAAGTTGTAGTATTTAATATGGATAGCTAGGCACTTTGGAAAAGTTTGTTTTCTAATAAAAAACCTTACAGTGAGTACAAAATTATTTATTATTAGTTCTGATAGCCGGAAGTCTTCTTAGTTTCAACTGAAATAATTTGGTTGCCGTTCTACGTCTATAAAGTATAGGTACTTGTAAAAATAAAAAAAGTTAAGCTTTTAAAAATATTAGTCAAGTTTATGACCTAAATTAACTCTCTACATACCTATCTCTATATATCTCTATGATTCTATTTATGCATAGTTTACAAGTATCAATCGATTCTTAGAAATACTTGCTTGGAAAATGTGATGAAAAGAAAACTTATTACTAAACTTACCGGTAGGAAACCCAAGAAAGCTGATAGTTTCACAACATTTACTTGCAAAACTGTATGTTAAAAAATAACAATAAATTCACAAAGTTCCTAGTCAGGTAACAACTACACTAAACCGATAAAAACACTAGTACTTAATTTAAAATATTAAAAAAAACAACGGGTCCCATTGGATATTCTTTAAAAAAATCGTATGATAAACGTGTTTCGCCGTGGAGCCTCTGCGAGCGACTGTCTTAATTAACTATATGAAAGAGCTCCAGACTTCCTAATTTAATAATAAAACTATTATATAGTTCCTTATTAACTATTATTTATTCCTATTTAATAATGCATTTTCTTGTGGAACAATGCTTTTAGTTCAAGACGTAGCGGCGATTAAATACTTTAAAAGGAAAATAACGAATTCATAGCGCGACTAGTGTACTATGGAAACTCGTTTACGAATTTTAAATATTACTTTAAAAAAAACTTTCCGGTTACCTACGTTTTCGACTTTGTTACTTTACTAGTTTCTATACTTTGAGCTGAAAAAAAATATGAACATTTTCTTTTTTGGATCTGTAGATTTAATGTACCTACTTATTGCCAAGTGTATATTGTATTGTATTAATAGGTAACTGTGTTTGCCTGTTTATCTTCTATGTAGCTAAATTTTCTTCCAGGCCATAACATTGATGCCGCTTCTGCTAAAAGTTAAAAAATACAACACATGGTTTCCTGGAATCTGTCACCATAATTTAGTCAAGGAATAAACACGACAGCTGAACAAGAAAATTAAAAATCTTTAATTTTCAAATATTTATACCTTTATTCACAGCTAAATGGTTTTACTTGTAAAAACGTATTTACATGAGTACCTTTATTTACAGAATTATCCTAATATACCGATACAATATAAATCTTAACTACTATAATACAAATATAAAGTAAAACAATCAAAGGGCATCAAAAAATTCGTCCGCATCGCTGTCAACAGGAAAAGTGCCCAAAAGGCTGGCAGCATTGCCACGTTGTATAACCTTTTAGTTATGCTATTTTTTAAATCCCATAGACAGCAGAAATTTCAATAAATACACCACGTTGAAAATACATATTTCATAACATTACGCTGATTGATCCTCAATAAGAATAACTAGAAGAAACTACTGAACACCACGTGCAACGGTAAGATCCTTACAAAAATGTGTTTTTTAGATTTCTCCTGATGTACATCCGTAGGTTAGGTTATTTACTGGTAATATAATTAATTTTGCTCTTTTTTTTCAATATAGTTTTTGTCGAGGCTTTAATGCGCTTTATGTGATTATGCAACCCTAATAGGTACCTTTTATTTTATAACTTATAACGCGTATATACTATTATATAAGTAAAAATAATAATATATTTTAAATGAATTATTCTATAAACATTACTTTTGCTCTTAAAGACCAATCAAATGCAAAGCTTTCAAAGTTCGAAGCTTAACTACTAACGCCATCTACCGGTGAGCGCACAGTTACCAAACAATCCACATCATTGAACAAATTAGGCACTCTCCCAATGAAGAAGCCTATTGTTATTATTAAGCCTATTGCTAAATATTTATTTAACATAACATCACGCCTGTATTACCCGAAGGATTGTGCAGAAGTGTATAGTAACACCCTCATTTCGCCGTTATGTTTGAGTCCCATGTAATAGGGGGCGAGCCTATCAACCG
Organism: Amphipyra berbera; assembly: GCA_910594945.2. Taxonomy (NCBI): domain Eukaryota; kingdom Metazoa; phylum Arthropoda; class Insecta; order Lepidoptera; family Noctuidae; genus Amphipyra; species Amphipyra berbera. The sequence continues at coordinate 4,812,696 of OU343122.1, read as the reverse complement.
GGTACAAATCCAAACTCCGGGCTGCTACTGAGGATGTCCACATGGAATAACTCAATAACACTTTGCCCGACCTGGGGTTCGAACCCAGGACCTCACGATCAGCAGTCGCGCTTGCCACCACTGGACCAACGAGGCAGTTAAATATTTATTTTGCTTTAAAACTTCATTCGTCATGTGCTGTGTTTAATGTTTTGCTTTGATTGTATTTTATTTACAGATTTACTTACGTAGATAAGTAGATATACAATGTGGATACGACAATACGACAATAAATGAAAACACTGTCAATACTACTTCATAAGAGTAATTTAAAACTATAAAAAAAAAACTAACATCGAAATTAAAAAAAATATTTTTTCAAACAAACTAAATAGCACAAAAATGGTAACAAAATAGAACACCATTTGTGAATATTGGTTCACTAACCTGTCATAAGAGCGGCAACAGCGCGGTGCAGTGTCATTTTACGACATGATCTTTTGGCGCCATTAATGCTGAATAAAAACATCACACTGTTTCGACGTTTCGAGTCATTATTTATCAAATTATTAATCACAATCACTTTGTTGAATCACATAGTTTGAGTTATTAAATTTTTAAATTTTCAATATGTCCACCATGAACACGAATGCACAAATTACACCGTCTTACAATGTTATTTCTAACTCTTGATAAGAGGTCTTGATTCACACGAAATTGTCGAGCTGTCCTACGCAAACTAGACGTAGGATTGCGTGCAAAATACTTTAAAATTTGTTCGTCTAGGTTCACTCTTTCATGTGGAGGAGCACTATCCAAATGCGGGATTAAGGATTGATTTTCACGTATCCTCTGGACAGCTTGAACAATAGTGCGGCCATTGGTAGGACAAACACGGGTGTTCCCATACCGCTCTTGGTATGTCCGTATAGCTAAAGAGGCGTTTCCGTGACATTCCCCATAAATTAAAATCATGTCGGTGTACTCCGAAGCTGTGTAATTATACCGAGGCATGGTAATTAACCAAAACTACAGTATAATATTGTAACAATAGGTAAGCGTCTAATTACGCATAATTCACTAACAATTTAACTAGGTACTTATTCTAAATTACGTGTCCTGTCACTATAAAAATAAAGCATCCAATTTTGCACAATGAACACTTCTCAAAGTTATAATAAATCATAAACAAAACGAGCGGTGTCACTTCAAAGCCGTGCCGCTTCCGCGGCGAAACTCGGGCGCTTCCGAAATTGCAAAGTAATGATACGTGCGACGTCACAGGATCGCGGCGACACACTGACCTACATTATGTAGGCCGCAGGCGCAGGTTTTCAACAAGAAAACGAAATAGAAACACAATAGATGAATCTAGATTTGTCCCTTTCGCACATACTTAATTTTAAATTGACATGAGTGCGTAATATGAAGTAATAACTTCCGCATGCATTTTTTACTTTCTTATAGCTAATTCTGAGCCTTATCACTCAAGCATAAGGTTTATTATGCATTAATTTACACCGGAAGAACAAATTTGGCGAAAGTTTTTTAAGCAGCGAGTTGGCAACGTGTTCTAATACCGATACGGGGGGTCCTTAACCCATTCGGTGATAGCATAATAACCGATACATCATGTAGAAAATGTTAAAAATGAAAAATAATGTCCGGTGACTAAACTATCGCATATAATTGATTGAATTTTTGTATGCAGACTTGGATCGTCAATAGATATACGAAGTTTAATTTATTGTCGTATTATCGTATCCACATTGTATAAGTTGTTCTAACAAAATTTGTTAATAATCTGACAAGAATAATCTGTGGGGCTAACGTCAAATTTGGTGAATCATATTTTGTTTTATATTACTGCAAGTCCTGCACATCCAGTCGCAAATGCACGCGATGTAACTGCCAAATGCAGCTTGAAGGCAGTTGATGCAGTCAGTGCAATTGCCTGACGACTGCCGACTGGATGTGCAGTCCACTTGCAGTTACGATTAGGTACAATATGATTCACTATGTAGGTGAATGTGAAATATTATTCTAATCACTAAGTTCCAACCGAATCACTCTTCTTTACTTAAATCAAAGTCGCTCCCGCTGTCTGTACGCTTAATCTTTTAAACTACGCAACGGATTTTAATGCAGTTTTCAACAATAGATAGAGTGATTCAAGAAGAAGTTTTATATGCCCCACATTAGTATCTACATTGCACCCGTGTGAAGCCGGGGCGGGTCGCTAGTTCATAATAATTTTCTAATAATAAATCTTCTAAACAATAGAAGGTAAACAATATCAATACTTACTTATTAAAAATAGAAAAGTGTAATTACTTCACAGGTATTAAATTATTATCTTTCAATCGTTATAATTACAGCACAAAAAGTAGGTAGGTACACACTGTTTTATTCCCTTTATAAATAAATAATAGGACCCATTTACAACTATAAAACACTTTAATTAAAACATCAATCATTTTGACGTTAACGAAATGTTAACCAAATAGGTAGGTATTAATTAAACGCACCTACTTGTAGAAACTTAAGGATTCATGGAAATATTTACAGAACCACAATACAACTTACGTATGTGGATTTTATTTCTATTTGGCTAGGTATAACACGATGCAAATTCTAAACACAAAAAGAGCAGGGCAAGTGAGAAAACTTTAAGTTTCCTACGTTGTTAACGGCCAGTCAAACGCATAATTGCATAACCGTACTGAAATTCAGTTATACTAATAAACCCTTGAGCTTGAGTATCTCGTTGCCTCATAGAAAATATTTTTAATTCATTTATTTCACACACTGGTTCTATGATTCAAAAATAGTCCATTACAAACTTCATTCCGAAATAGGTTTTTAAACAGTGATAATTAGCAGCGCTGTCTATAGCTTGTCAAAGCTTTCACTCGTTTTTCGCCGTTCATTTGTTTTTTAAATGTGGAAACCTATAATATTGGACGTCGAGTGCATCGTTTGCAACAAATCGTTGCAAAAGATCAACCACGTTCCTAGAGACGCATCGCAGAAGATGGGCAAGATTATTAAGCTAAATAACAACCGACGGCTAAGGACCCCTAATTGGTCGCTCGAAGAAAAACAATACCTACTCGAGTTAATTAAGCAACGCAAAGAAGTGGTCGTCACTAAAACCAACAATGGTCCGAACCATTACGAGGAAAAAGACGTCGCATGGAACGAAATATTACGAGAGCTATCGGCAAAATTTGGTTGTAAGTTTACCGGTAGCTCTATAAAGAAAGTCAAGACGCAGTGGCAGAACATGAAGAGAATAGCTCGCGAAGAAATAGCACTAAACGGACCCCAACTGCAAAATTATTCTCGATCATCCCTAGAAGTGTGCAATATCCTAGAATTAGTAAAAGATGGTGTTCTAAAAGGTGAAAATGAAAATTTAAATGAATCTTCAATAACCGCTAATATAGAGATTAAAGCCGAATGTATTGATGAGTAAGTTTTATACCTACATTACAATGTCATATTGCTATAGGTAGGTACTTATTTAATTGTAGACTAGATACTACTTATTATAATGCGGTACCAACCTTTTAATGATTTAGATACCTAAATAATCATGGTTATAAAAATAACACTGTTCACTAACTTTCTTTTAGAATGTTTAAAATGTATTAATTCAGTTTAATAAATTATTCAGTTTACAGATTGTATACCTATTGATCTGACAGTTGTGTTTTTAAATATATTTTTTAATTTCAGGGAAATTAACCAACCTAGTTGCAGTGGTTTGAATAACACCTCAGCCTCTATGGATAGTGATATTCAACAAGATAAAACCAATAATAGTACTAGCCAGTTGGAGTCTTCTGCATCATCAGTTTCTGAACAAATTTCTGAAGCCAATGATTTTGATGCACCTGAAGAAATTAGTCCTAATAAAAATAATTGTAACAAGAGATCTGTCTCAGCTATGACTGATAATCTTTATATGGAAGAAGCTAATAAGATTATTAACCCCTTTCAAAGGGAACTACAAGAATATTTTCAGTAAGTTCTTTGTATTTCGAAATGTATGATAAATGAAGGAAAAGAATCCTTTGGTATGTCAAAAAGTACCATATTTTTAAAATAATTTTAGGTATACTGCAGCAGAGAAGCAGGTGAAGATGGAAACATTGAAAGAAGAGCGTCAAGTTATAAGAGCAATGAGGGAGACGGCTGAGCTCAACAAAATTATTGCAGAACAAAAGTTGAAACACGTTTTATGGGCAAAAAAGCGAGAGATGGCGTATGTTGTATATGATCTATATCCTATAATATAAGTTCATTGATTTATAAATAAACTAGCGACCCGCCCCGGGTTCGCACGGGTGCAATGTAGATATTAATGTGGAGCATATAAACCTTCCTCTTGAATCACTATCTATTGCTGAAAACTGAAACTGCATTAAAATCCGTTGCGTAGTTTAAAAAATCTAGTAGTACAGACAGCGGGAGCGACTTTGTTTTATACTACGTAAAGATTATATAGGTAATAGATTACTATAGATAGAATAGAATAAACATTTAGTACATACCAACACAATTTATAAAGTATTCTGTCTGTAGTTATGATGAAATGAGAGCAGTGGTAATAACTTTTATTGTAAACTTATAAATATTCGAATTTTCCCGCTTCGTTCCTCTAATAGTCTATGGTTAGTAACCATCGGTTAGGTACCAGTCCAAAACCTATATTATTCTCAAATTCAGCATATTTTTACTTTAAAGTGGAAAACCTGAAATATTTTTTTGTTTATTAAGTACCTATAAACTCGTTATCGTTTTGTATGCTATAGAACTGCAGGATTAAAAGCCTGGGTCTCAGACTTTAGTGTAGTAAGTATTTCTATTTCCGCGCAGCAGTGTCTATTTGACCTTATTTCACTGTCCAAGGTTCAATATCAGATTAAAAGTTGAATATGTTCAAGTTTAGTTAGTTTAATTAAAAAATCTACATTTATTTACTAGTCTATAATCACAGTAATAACGTCTCCTCTTTATACATAATATAAGAATAACATGAAGTCCAGCGTTCTTCTTTCTTACGAGAGGTTTGCCCGTCGTAGATAATAGTGATCGCGAAAGAATTAGTTTTTGGATAAATATGGAGGACGGTGAGACCAACAGAAATGAGATGTCTAACATATTCTCATATTCTTGCTTTTTGTAGGCTAGACCTATATAAGTAATAATTGCACTATGTTAGCCAGATCAGAGTATTATTCTGTGAGACCTGAATTTTATAGCTCTTCTCGTCGCAATCAAACCTTTTTCTGGCGCGAAATACAGGCCCCTTGTCAAAATTTGTTGTCGTCAATGTCATTTTGATAGAAGCCACACTTACGTACATATTATTTAATTTTATTTCGTTTTATTTTATGACTATTATTTTTTATTTTACTTATGTAAATATATTATGAGTTCTCCTAAACCTAACACAAAACTGGTTCTAGCAGGCACTATTGTTGGCGTCAGGTGAGTCCTATAATTATTGTGTATTTTTTCTTGTCTTATGACAAGGACTCAGACCAATAGTCTTGGCATGAGGACAAGGACTATATTAAATTTATTCTTTTATGTTGGCGGCATGACTATTTTTTCCTTGTTTATAATTTATTTGATTCCAAAGATAATAATAATTATAACTTTCGAATATTTGTCCTATTCTCCTTGTTTGTGTAAACATCCTATTGACATTTAATTTGCTATTGCTATCAGAGCAATGAGTTCGGCTGTTGACTCGGCCAGAATAATTGCGGATCAACAGTTGAAGCAAATTTTCGGAGTGAAGGTCCAAACGTATGTTATTTTTAATTTATTACGTGTATAGCTTACGATACATTTATTACGATATACATATTTAATATTTGTATTAAAATAAATTAAATATTTTGAAACTTTTATCATAAAACTGTACTCAGTCTGTGAACAACTGAACAGTAAAAATTAATTTTCTCAGTACCTAGTTAATTGTTTCTCCAAATGTATTTTAAAGAATTTAATTCTTATTTATGAACAAAAATAATAATTGACAACTTTTCATTCATAAAACAATTTTGAAACATTTACTTTTTATGTACTCACGTGCCAAACTTCTAAATCGCTCTGAAATGACGGTGAGTGGTTGCGCAGAAGCAAAAAATAATGAATAGAGTGCGTTTCACGCAATGACCAAAGTATTCGATTCGATCCAGTTGGTTTCACGAAAGAATTCCCTTTGGCGGAGTTTGGCGTTATGTTGGCACCCACCACTGACTAATTTTTCATTGTTTCAGGGCGCTTTTAGACTATTCCAAGTATTTCAGACTATTGGTTTATATTTATGTATATTTGTATAGTTAATAACACTGTATTTCAGATACTTTTCTGTCCTACGTTCCAGATAGGTACATAATATTATTAAATATTTCTGAACTAAAAAGGCAATTACCTATTTACTCTAAAAATAAGTGGTTATATCTTTGGTTTGTTAGTAGGAGGAGGAGGAAATGAAAACTGTCAGTTATGTCATATTTTCTACAATAATCAATCCAACCAGAATACTTTTCACTAACTTGAGGAATTCTCAGATCTAAGTTATCAGGTTTTTTAATTCAATTTACACAATTCAACCATGAGCTTCATTCCCAAGGCAAGAACGACTCTATCGCGGGCTATTGTTAGCGTAAGGTGAGGATTTACTACCTACCGGCATGTCATGTTACGCAACCTTAAAGTAACCATAAAATATTGCATTATATATTCTAATATTGATTGATGACAAATCAACGCCAAACACTAGTGACGGGTGACGGGATGCACTTTTGATTTGATATATTTCACGCGTCATTGACGTTTAGCTTTGCTTTTTCTTCTATTTATAGGCTGCATACAGGCCATTGTCAATGTACCATATATCACCACTTGACGTTCTTTCTACGCAGTGTTTATAGTTCCCATTCTTAACTGCTGTAGTGCAGTTATCTTAACGATTTGTTTTGTTCTTATCTACGAGGTAAGAGAATTACAATCAAATTCCTCTCAGTGTAGAGAAGAAAATTAAAGATTGAATGTGACATTGTTTGTACTTGGATATCATATTTGTGTATAACTACAAGTAGGTGGGTAACTTACCATTATTTTGGACCCATACCTATTGGCTTTGCCTTGAACGATTCAGGACAATAATGCAACTACCTTATCTTTAACAAAATAATGTACCTACCTAATCCATTGTTTGCAATCTCATTAATATTGCTTTTGTTAATTGTTTTTTTTTGAGCCAATCGACTTATCATAATGTTATTAAGACCAAAGGCAAGCATTAAGGCTTATTCAGATATAAGCGATAATCGCTAGGTACCACTGTGGGTAGCAAAAAAAACCACCGGATATTTGTATAAAGTTCTGCGGCCACCCTGTTTTCACTAATGACAGCTGTAGTAAATAGGCTTTTATACATGTTTTTATTCTGTATAGTTTATAACATGCATTCAAATAATGTATAGTAGTTGACTTATTGCATATTGTTGTAATTACATTGGGAGTCCGCTTATAACAACATCAAAGGGACGGTGGTATTTGGTTGTACTAAACGGATGTCGCTATAAGAGTCAGTAAATACCAGATAAGAAAACCTAACTAAAGGGTGTTCTTAAGTAAGTAAGCGGCTGGTATTTATAAGCGAAGTCGTAATAAACAGATTCCACTGTATTTGAAAATTGGTTAAACCATTTGTCTGACTGAGGATCCTCCGTACTCCTTGGAGAAACACCATACCTCATTCCTCCACACTGTTTCGTCTAAATTCATTGTTCTAACTTATAACCTCCTTACCTACCTTCTAAATTTGAGTATGTAACCATATACTAAACATAGCATCCATTTCATCAGTGGTCCTTGGAAGAGAGATTCTATAGACCACAATTATACTGGAAATAAAAATACAAAGGCAGTTTCAATTATTGCACTACAATTTCATCATCCATCATCTTTGTCATCAAAAACAATTTCTCATGTTTAAAAATAGTTATGATGTAGTGTAGATGTACTTAGTGATCAGTTGCCAGAATTCATAAACAATGTGTGATCAACACCAGTGGTATGCTGATTCAATGATTTTGTTATTGTTTTGTAGCTTGTAGTCTAATATATTCTCTTGCATTTCTATGCGCACATAGAGATTGCGTATATGGCGCCCTCCAATCGTGTCTATTGTAGACTACATAGACTGTGCCTTTGTTGGACTAGTCTCAGTACTGTGTACACATCGAATATTGCTCTATGAGAGTCATTCTATATGTGATTATAACGTTTTGTAAACGAGGTGCATAAAGATATTGTTAAAATTGTAAAAAAAAACATAAACATCATTTTTAACAGACTTCCAAAAAGGAGGAGGTTCTCAATTCAACTGTATGTTTTTTTTTGTCTGAAAGAGTATTCTTTCGAAATGGTCCCATTTAAATTTGGTGAAGATCTGATAAAGAACTTCGGAGATAGACAATTTGAAGTCGGTTTTTTTTGTTAAAAAGTTAATTATATATTATACTTTATTATTTTATCTTAATATTATGCATTTTTGAAGCTAGTCAATTAGCTTAGGATTGATAACTATATGCTTGGCTCACCTATTGACCAACCATACAGCATGTCGTCTCATTGGCAGATTCAATAAGATGTTATTTAAGCACAGCGCACACCTGTAAGTGACAAGTTCACTACGATTTAAGAGCGAATATTATTTTAAATACATAAATAAATAATTTTGCATAAACATAAAAATTGCTCCTAACACCACAGGAATCAATATCTAAATAATTGGCTATGTTTTTCAATATATTCAATTGTCAACTTATTGTTTCCAGAATGTACAGTGGTGAGCCCGGCTCTGGTGCTGGAAGGGGCGGCGGCGGTGGCGGTGCCATCCGCGAGGCTGGTGGTGCCTTTGGCAAAATGGAGGCTGCCAGAGAAGACGAGTACTTCTACAGGAAGGTATAGTTTCTACACCCCTTTCTCAGCTACTTAGCCTAGGCGACAAGGAGGCGCAGGCCGCGCAGGCAACACAGTTCAGTTTTACAATGCAACGCCTATACAGGCGGTGGCGTTGCCTGACATCAAAGGAGCTATCTAATTGTAAAACTGTGACTAAACTGTTTTGTATGCGCCTCCGTATACATCTAGGCTTAGCCTATTGCAACTCTAGTCACTCACAACTGAGCTGATATGTTGGTTTTCTACATAAGACTGTGTCCACATAAGCAGAAATGCTGCTAGCTGGTAACAACTCACCATTACATTGTACTTTTTGGTTTAATGATTCGAGTTTCAAGGGATCCTCTGTCATTTGCTAGCCGCATTCTGATAGGTTTTGCAAACCAAGTTTTCTTAAGGAATTTTAATGTAGAAATCTCTTCTTCATAGTGTCAACAAAGCAGTTTACAATTTGGTAATGTTACTTGATGCTTTTTGGGCCATAATTGGTGATATTTTCTTAGAACTTATATGAATGAATGGTTCAAAATCAAATCAAAACAAACCATTATGTCATGTGACATAATTTAGGCAAACTGTAGACAGGCTTGTGTCAGAATGAAAATCATGCCTACGCGCCGCTGCGTCTACAGAGTGAAACACAAGAAAACCGACCCTAATGTTAGTGAGTGACCGAAAAGAAATTTAATTAAAGCGACAGTAAATAGATGAAAATGAACTCTTTCGCCAAAAACTCTCAATTTTTAGGTACTTGACGCATTAGTTACTCTTGTCGGCATGAGCTATTCGAGAATAGCTCATGCCAGGTGACAAGATAGCCAGTCAGCAAGGTTGGTTTTGCAAGGCTGACTGCCTAGGGAGCGCCGGATGAACCTAAGTGTCGTCACTCGTGGAGACTCTTTTCATGCACTCTAGTTAGCGAATGAGGTTTCTGTACGTACAGTACGTCCCATTTATCCTGGCCGTTTTGAACATCGTGCAGGTCTTTGCGAAATAGATTTTTTTGCAACAAAATAGTTTTTAGTTAACATTTAATTAATACAATCTTAGGATTGGCCATTAGTTAAGTAAAGATTATTTAATAGTTTTTACAGTAACTATTTCCTTCCTAAGTAATGTGCACGAAAGATCGGAGAGCCTATGTTTAGGGCGGCTAAGATAAATTGGTTATACTTTAGTACTATTTATTATTATTCGGTGCTGTAGACTGTAATGGAATATCGCTATAATCACCAATTGCGATATGATGATGACACTTGATTGTAAAAATGTGTACTTGCCTATCCATTATATATATTAAACACACCACTCAAAAACATAATTCGAGTAATGTTCTAATTTAAGGACATATATCGATGTTATTGGTGATGTTCTTCACAAAGGACAGGTGCGTAGTACTCTCAACCGGGATTGCTTGTATGACAAGATGTATAAATGTGGATGAAGCGAAAGGAGTATGTAAGGGTCTTGGCATGTGGCGTTCTGTAGTTTCTGCCTACCCCCATGGGAAAAAGGCGTCAGTTTAGGTATGTACGTATGTTCTAAATTAACAAGATTTTTTTGTCATTTCCAGCAAAAGGAGCAGCTCTTGAACTTGAAGAATCACTTGGGCCAAGAGATTTCTTTCCATCAGGACCAGATCAAGCGTCACGAGGACGCTATCCGCCGCCACAAAGAAAAGATGGCTGATATGGAACAGAAAAAGGCATAAATATAACAATGCAATACAGTCACAAAACTGAATTTGTCAATGTTATTACTTACTCGTTTATGTTTTTAAGGATGTCAAAGTTTTGCTTTTATTTTGTTTAGTAATAGAAAGTTAAACAACAAATTATATGTTCTGATGGCATTATAACACTGTTTTTGATTATAAAGAACACTGCAACGGGAAAACTTGTCCAGGAATATACTGTATAGCAGTCTCTACAATTTAGAGCTCTGCCTCATTAGACGCTGCGTCGTCGCACGCGACGTTCTAACGGATCGGCAGACGAGAGACGAAGCGGGGGGAGGCGATGTGCTGCGCTCAGGTGCGACGACAGACAGTGTTCCACTGCTAGAGTTGCGTGTGTCGTCCTCTAGCGCTGCAACGTCGTGCGTCGTTGCAAGGCAGATGTGGCATACAATGCGTTGATCCGTTGCGACGACGCAACGCACTAATGAGGCATCGCCCTAAGTGAAGTCTTTTAGTATAATAAATAAACTAAAAGCACAGTATACCTATGTTCAACGCCCCTTACGTTTGACAGACAGGTCTTGAGAAATGTCAAAATTTGTAACGCTTGTCAAAGTGTTCTGCGGTGTCAAAAGGATTTTGTAATTATTGCCTAAAAAAATACAGTCGAGAATGCAATGATATCAGTCTTCGCAAATCGTTCCGTCCGTTCTTCGTTCGTTCGTAAAACGTTGTATCGTATCGTTCCTTTCGACATCGTTTCGTTGAATAAAATATTTGTTTTGCTTTGCCGTTCGCGATGCGGCGATGGTCAAGCCGTGCAACCGTTCATCAAGGATGCGCGTTTTCAAACAAGTTGCAACGACAACCGTTTCGGCGACTACTTTTCGTTCTGATGAATACGGTTCCGTTTTGTTTCCTAAAAATTCAACAACAACCCACCCCTGGTTATATTATGATGACCTTGTGCTAAGGTTTCAATCATAGGAATAGGAGTAGGAGTAATGCCTGTCTGCACTAAACTCAGTTAAGTCAGAGCTTAACTTAGTCCGCGCGCAATTGCTAGTCGCCTCCTGAGGTATGGGAGCGGCAGGAGGGGGGTGCGCGAGGTAGACAAGACAAAGCAAACTGATAGAGCGCGTCAATTGTTTCGCTCCCTCTTGCCACTCTCATACCGCAGGCGGTAACTAGCCATCGCGCGAGGACTATAAGAAAGTCGATATCAAATTCATTTGCACCAACTAGATTACGTAGGTACCTACGTACAGTTATACTATGTACAGTACAGTTGTACTATGTACAGTTGTACTAGGTACAGTTACTACGTAGTGTTTTAATATTCTCTTTAGTAACTTCTAATTGACTGTCATTTAAACGGTTAGCTAAATATTGAGGTTTTGGTCAGCGAAAATGTATAATTGATCAGCGGAGAAAACTGGCAGATTTTCGAGAATAAACTTTTCCGAGTTGTTAAAAAGAAATAACCACACCTTCTAACCTAACCTAGTCGAGGTCATGTCGAGGTGCTCGGACTATTTAATAAGTAGGTAACAGAATTTTTTTGCTAACCAAACATGTATATCTCGTATCACTAAATTATTTCTTCTAAATGGCTTTTAAAGGGGGTGATCCATTGGCGGTCTAAACCTCTGGCTGGCCAGCAGTGGCGTAACTATACCATCAGAGGCCCGTGGCAAATTCATTGGATGGGGCCCCCAGTAAAAATCGTCACGTTGTAATTAAATTTTAATAAATCACTGAAGTAGTTACTCAACAGAATTACAAATTTATCATTTTTACTTAATTTTGTTAAAAATGTTAGGTTACTTCTGAGCTCGCGGCCGTCGAGCTGGGGGTCCCGTCGGGCTGGGGCCCGTGGCATTTTGCCAGCCCTGCCACCCTATAGTTAAGCCACTGCTGGCCAGCTAGCCGGCGGTATTTATAAGTCTCCAATAGATTATTCACCTCTAAAATCGCGGTATGGACGGTTGGCTCTTCGCGCATGCTTGAAAAGCTAACTGTTATACCGTTAGCTCGCCGGTTCGCCAATGGATCACCCCCTTAAGCGCTCATGCCCACGAGACGGCTTTTCGCCGGAGCTAAGCCCGGCGTCCAACAGGGTGGGTCTACGTCCGGTCGTCAGCCAATCACACGACGCCGACGCTAGCGCCGGGCGGTGAGCCGGCGAAAAACCGTCTCGTGGGCATGAGCGCTAAAAGATTAGTAATCTACCTTATTCCTACAAAGAGTGAATCTATTGTTATTTACGTATTCCGAGGCTAAAGCAACAGGATTAACGTAAACTTGAACGATCTACGTTTTAAGTTCTGTGTGTATACATGCACTTTTGATTAATATTTTATTAATCAAAATTATAGATAACGCAAATTTAAAGTAGCGTTATTTTATAGTATAGGGTAAGTACTCTACTTCTGTATTTCTAGAGAAACAATATGTTTTTTTACAAGCTGACCAAAGCTTCATTTAATGCTATTGAAGAGCCATCTACTGGAATATGTTAGTACCATGTTAAACATGTCCCAGTATATTAGTACACCAAATTGACACTTTCTCTAGTGATGAGCAGGTACATTTCTTTTTGTTACGATTTTTTTTAATACATGTAACTATTTTGAATTTCAACAGATGGCGTTACTTTAGATTCTGATTCTACCTAGTCTAACTTGGCTAGAAAAGTATTTTATATTCATCAAGTTGCAGCTGACTGCACGGACAACGTTCTACTGAAACTTATAACAGCACTTTCGCTTTCAGTTCACTCTGCATATAAATCTTGCCAATACAGACTCAATTTGGCTTGTACCTACTGGTAATTTAAACCAGGGACTTTATCTTACTTTGTCTTGGCAGGGAATAAATTGTATTGGACGCATTTAGATAGCTATCGCATGACTTGTTTGTTTTGACGTATCTTCAATGTTACACAGACGGTCGTCGCCCTAGCAAATAATATTTTTGTCTTGCCCGTGACCAAATTTAGAACAAGTTCGTTTGTGGAATGCGTCAACGAAACATCGTAGGGCCGTTGCGTTGATCGAACGGAAGGAGAATTAAGGGTCTGTTTTTGTGAACGCGACGACTAGGCCATTATTCTCCGAAGTAATAAATAGGAGTGCGTGACGCGAAATATAGCTCCATCGACCATCGGACGACGACCGAACGCGGCTCAGCCCATACGAGCGAAGTTAGCTGCGAAGGCGCCGCGTGCGGGGCGCGCGCCCTCAACGCACTGAACCGAGTTCCAAGCGCCACTCAGTTTACTACAATCGCAAACCGACGCCGCATGTCGTTTCGCGCGCCGTTCCGACCCGTGTGTATGGTGTTAGTGGAATAACATAAGTAACAGCAAATTGTTTTGTGCTGTGTTTATTGTGTGATTGTGTCATACTGCTGGTGCGACCGGTCCGGTTCACATTGTTGTGATGCATTTGAGGATATACCTATGGCTGTCTTGTGTAGTCCTCGCAGGATACGTTCGAGCGACAGAGGTAAGGGGGACCGTCTTAAATGCGGCACTCGCCCGGCTTTTTGTTGTGTTGGAAGACGGGGAACGTGGGTTTAGTCTTGTAAATGTACGCGGAGTTTTATTTCTACTAAAGTTATTTCATCGACTTGCGTAACTGTTTTCAATGTCAACGCTAGTCAACAACAGAGTTTCAATAAGAGATTTAACTTGCGAGTCTGTTAAGTAAATTGACGTGTTAACGTAAACGTCTGGTTGAGTTAGATGCATAGGTTGGTTACCTTGAATGTGCGGTAATCGCAGGTAAACAATCGTTATCGCGTTCGTTCCCATCGATTTGTCGCGTTATTTTTGTTTCTGTATCAACGACTATCGTTGGATAGTGTGCGTGGTGTAAACACAGACAGATCATGAATGGGAGCGCGGTGTCGCCCACGTTTTGGGAGAAAGCTGAGACACCGCACACCTACATGAGCATCGGCCGGCTGCGGGCACGGGTGCATAGATAGCCGTGAACCCATTACCGTGTGTTATTTATTAGTAACTACTTACTAACGAACTCATTTGCTTCACTGGTAAAGGCTTTACTTTTCTACAGTTCTGAATGTTCTGACTAGAGTTGCCAACCGTACTATAATATAGTATTGTACTATATTTCGGGTCGGCGTACTATATACTGTTGAAGAAATATATAGTACGCAAAAATACTATATTTTCAACACCGAATGAAATCTAACAAACAAATATTTATTTAAAAAAATAATTAACGCGCCTTTACATTAAATTTTGAGTGAGACGAGTTTGTGTAACTGAGTTCCAGACTCCGAACGCATCTACAATGTTTTGCCTTTGGCTCCCACTGATCTCTATACTAACTGGAGGCACTGGCAGCACGTCAAAGTTGTCAATATCAAATTGACAACATCTAAATCGAATAAAGCATAATTATGACACTTTTATTAAACATTGTTAAAAATTGCAAGAAGTGCAAAGAAATATAGTTTTTATAAAAATAAATAAGTAACAAATATATCTTTGTCTAATTTTTAATTTTTTCCATAAAATACTATATTTTTTAGAAGTGTACTATATTTTTTATAGCTTATTTTGAAAAATACTGTATTTCGCTGAAAAAATGTTGGCAACCCTGGTTCTGACTCACAGTTAAATTGCACTATAGGTAGTATCCACTGATCTACACAGATAGATACAAACCTATAAATTATAATAAAAAAGATATTGCATTAGTTCGTGACCTCACTCTGTACCACCTAGGTACAATAGAAGTAGTAGGTACCTACTACTACTACTACTACTTCTATTGTGTAGGTACCTAGAATTGCTGAAGCATGGTCAACCCTAAGCATACCTACCTACTCTTGAGGAAATATTGTAAGGTTACGATGACATTTCGTCCTCGTAAAATGAGATTAGCGGCAATAAGTAACAACAAAATCAGGTAGGTAATTACCTACTTAGTTTACTATTATCTAGATTACTCCTAGAACATTTCTATGACGACTGTAATTTAACATTAAGTACTATTAAACAAAAAACTGGTTAATAATCATATTATACGATATCTCCGTCTAGACAAGTATTATTACTTATCATCCAAGCTAAAGGACTCTTCATAGGTACCTTTCCGAACAAATCCTATTAAACAGTCTAGAATATACGTATCTAGGTAGGTACTTACTAAGTACCTAGAGTAGTATTTATACGACAATCGTTCGTTCTGCCTAGCCTTTTCCCAACTATTTAGGGGTCGGCTTCCAATCTAACCAGACGCAGCTGAATACCAGTATTTTACAGTTACACCGAGCGACTAGCATCAGACCTCCGCTACCGATTTACTGGGCAATGCTATATCCTATAGTAGGTACCTATAAGACAATCATTCATCGGAAAATGTGTAGGTAGCTCGTAATATGCAGATCCAAAGTCAGTACCTAACTACCTACGTATTTGCTAATTATTAAAATTGAAAGACTGATTACGTAAAATTACGTTTTAATTTTCTTTCCTACTTTTTATGTGTTGCCTTTACAGGCACAATAAAACAAAATAAATAACTAATAATTAATTGTAGCATCAATAGCTTTGATTGGAATAATCTGATACCCCGCATAGGTATGATGAGCCTTTGCGGTGATATGCAGTTTCCTTTGATGTGATATGCAATAACAACCTATTAGTTCTCATTAGAAATAACTCAATAGCTAATCTTTAACTATTAAACTACTTATCTAGCTATAAATAGGTAAGTAATAATATTGGCAGTTTTTTGCTTGCAAGATAACTTTCCCTTAACGTAGGGAGGGGAGGTTACTTTTTTTTCTACTGCTTGCTTATGAAATACTAGCGACCCGCCCCGGCTTCGCACGGGTGCAATGTAGATACTAATGTGGGGCATATAAACCTTCTTCTTGAATCACTATATCTATTGCTGAAAACTGCATTAAAATCCGTTGCGTAGTTTAAAAGATCTAAGCGTACAGACAGCGGGGGCAACTTTGTTTTATACTATGTAAAGATTGATCCTAGAAATGCTTTGGCGTAATTATGAATTACTACACCCACCTAGCTATGCTAAACCGCAAAGATGCCAAATGCCAATGCGCAACTTGAAACCACGCTTTGCATAAAATACCCGTCTGTGAAAATGTTTGAGTTGTTGATACCTACATTATCTGCAGGTTGCCTAGCCCATCGCATTAGGTACTTGTATGTCTACCTCCATTGAATTAGATACGTGGGACTTAAAGGGTTGTATTGATAACCATCTCAATTTAAAAGATCCCACTAAGTGTAGTATTAAAACAACTTGATTCAATACGCGTTTGCAAAAAAAAAACTCATTATTTGTAATCTATGGAATTCTACTTTACGGTAGGTAAGCTGCTATTAGAAGATCTCTCAAATGAGTTCTTGAAGAGGTACCATAATAACTTCATACGTTTGACAATTTTTTTTTAATTGAATCTCATTTCATTGCAAACAACACAAGATAAATGTGACCAGTCAGCCCGCGAAATTATAATATTTTAGATTTTTTAATATTTTGCGTAAAATATGAACATCTTTAAGATATAATTTCATAAATTGAGAATATTATTGAATTGTACTTACGTAACTATGGATTTATTTACCTCATAAAACGACAAATATAGGGACTATATTTTGGTCGATCATGATAAAAACAACTTTTCATGTCTAGAACTGCAGTAAGTACCTAACTAGTAACTAACCTATTTGCCGAATCTTGTAGAGATTTGAAATGATGTTTTAATACCTATATCAAAAGGAATTCGCATTGCTAAACTACATAGATAGACAGACATGAAATTCATGTTTTATCAATGCAAATATTGCTTATCTTTTGCAGGTGTACAAACATGTTACGCGTATCTAGTAACACTCAAAACGTTACTGGAATACATAAAAACATCATTATCTCGACATTCTTAAAAACTAAGAACCTCCTTTTTTGAAGTCGGTTAAAAAAGGGCATAGTGAAATCTAGCACCGAACCTTCTCTCTTTTTTTTTCTATTCGACTGCTTGTACATGGTCTTGCGGACAATTTCTACGTAACCGGGCAGTTATTGGTGAGACCTGAAGGGTCTCCAACCAATGGGCGTGTAAAATACTTAACCTAAGCTAACTACTACTACTAACATCATGACTAGCTAGCATCAACAGCACTAAGGGCGACCCCTAATAGGACTCGGACCTCAGCTTAGGGCGTTGCTTGCGAGAGGACTGGGAGAGAGGCAGCTTGATGAGGGCTGAATTAACGGTGTGACTGTGGATTCAGAAAAGACGACCGGCTCTGCGGCTGCGGCGGGTGAGCACGGTGGATCAGGGACGAATCTTCTCTCGTGACGGCACGAGCTTTATAATTACACGAGAATAGGTCAGGTTGTGGTGAAAGGATTAGCCAATCAGTAAGGTTGGTAGCGGGGCTGACTGTCCAGAGTGCGCCGGACGTATAAGTACCTATCTTCACTCTTGGAGGCTCTTTTAACACATCCCGTGACAAGACATGCCTCTGTCAAGACTTTTGTCAAACATTCGACAAAATCGTTGAATCAAATGTCATCACTATAGCGCGCTATACAAAGAGAATCCCTATATATTATGAATGTCTTCGGCGCTATGAGTGGGTTGAGGAACTTCAAATATACCCCACCAAGAAGAACATAGTCTACTTAGTTGTCGGCAATAAGATTGACAAGCATATTATATATATCATTTTGGGACTCGGTGCATAATATCAGCAAGCACATTGGGTCACCCGCGCGAACGCTCAACGAGTATTCCCAAGGAGGGTTGATGTCAGGCAGGCGGCCGGTTATAAAACAATAAGCCAAAACCTCTAACAACATGGATTTATGAAATACTTGTTGTGCCGATCCCACCTAGTGTGGGATAAGAGCAGGAAGAAGTCTTCGGTACTATAGGTACCACCATAAACACATTCCAATGGATTATTCGTTTTTTTATATGATAGTTTTATATGGTTCGTGCACTCGGAAGTCAACTTCAGTCCCAATTTAACACATTTCTGTAGGTACTTTTAATTGACCTCTTCACACATGTACCAATATAATGATGGACCTTGGTTTGTTTCCAACACGAGTAGCTGCTAAGTTAGATAATATCAAAGTTGAATCGATATCATACAACAGGTCAAAGTAGAATAATAATACACCGATGACATTCATGACCTTAGAACAGTTATCAAATCGACATACATTGCTTTTTCGCAGAAGAAACATTAAATTCCACTTATCTTTTATTCAACGACGCACGCAATGTATCGATTGTCTTTTAACAGTCTAGAGACAGGTCGAGAATGACGCCCCAACTATTAAGTCGCGGCACGAATCGATTCCTATCGATTTGATTAGCTGTTGTTAAGGGACAGTGCCCCAAAAATGTTAAAGCTCAATTCAAGGTGAAAATAAATAGTTCAAATGCTTGTCAAAACCTCTGGCACGTTCAATATCTACTTATAAGCAAGACATTGTTACTAATAATGATATGGCTCCTATAATAATTGGCCTCAGGCTACCACATCAGATTTCTGATTCAACACCAACAAATAGATCCAATGACGAAATCACCATTTAACATGATACATGAATTCCGCAATCGTTACAGTGTCCACCATCATCCATTGTACGTACATTCCCATCTAAGTTATCGTATAATTTCCAACCAGTAACAAAGCAATAATAAAATTTGTCAGAGCGCGCTGCGAGCTAGACAAAAAGGGGGCTCCGTCAATAGAAATAAAAGAGAGTGCACGGTCCGACTTGCAGCCGGGACCGTAGTGACGCTGGTTGGTAACTAGCTGTCGCTAACTTCTTTTTTTGTTACTTTTTTATGCTATGAAAATTGTCGCTGGGAATATTTTACGCCTGACGGTTAGATTTTGTGTTAGAAAATATTTATAAAACATAACAATGATTTGTAGGAGTCTAAAATGTGCTACAGAGATGTTATTTAAATAATAAATTAATTATATTTACCGATGACACTTCTAATTAGTTTTAAAACGCTGCAAAGTTTTGAAAACATATTTTCCACTCCATTATTACCTGAAAGTCACATTGAGTATATACTGTACCTAGCAACATTTTTAGAACAATACTAAACAATAGCAGTACCTATATTATTCATTGTAATATATTAGCGACAGTCAACAATGCTGTCTGCAAGCTGGTTTGCCAACACACTTGTCTGTTAAATGCGTTTATGATACCACTCATAACATAATTATGACTAACATGGCCACTTTATATTTTCTCTTTAAGGCGGGAACCATTCATGAACGCATAAAGCTTTGTTTATTATAACACTTTCCACTATCGTTAACTTCATATTTACGTTATAAAATGTGGAGTATAGATGATCGAACACTCCGCATAATTTATTTTGTGACGAATTACTTTCCATTTTGTTGCTAACAAAAAAGAAACAAATGTAGTGATCCTAAAATTCACACGAATATTGACTACACACCAACTTTTGATAATAATCAATTAGTCTTAAAACCCACTTAACATCTCTCTTAAGCGGCTCAAGTAATACCACCAACCAAATTCATATACAAACAAAGGAATGTTAAGCGCCATCGTAACGCACGCTGACAGCTACCTACCACAGCGGCCAGGGGACGAGACGTGTGAAAATAGGCCGGTCGACCCACCCCATTGTTGCTACAGTTTTTGTTACCACTTTTGACCGGACATTGTTTGAAGCGGTACTAGTTGGAATGTAAAATATATTATGACGGTTCTTTGATGAATTTGTAACTTACGGACTAAGTTTGACCCTTAATATTGCTTCTTTAATTATATAGTTCGTTAGGGTAATTACCCTAAAGCACTATATAATTAAAGTCTATATTATTACGTTCATAATTACGAATATTCCGAAAATTACGAATTTCTACCAAACCAGGTAATATTTTTTGCTCTGGCAACGTAATAATGCTAGAATTTGTAGGTAATATAATATTGCCAGAGCAAAAAATAATACCTGGTTTAGTAGAAATTCGTAATTTTCGGAATATTCTCATGTTCGTAATTATCCTAAAGCACTATATTTTTTCTTTTACATTGTTTTATGTTCTTAATATTTTGTAGGCGTTAAATAACCTTGGTATTACTAATTATCTTCGGTGATCTGGATAGATAGTATACACAAAATGTCTTTTGTAAAACTGTCATTCCGGCCTCGTTTAGAAAACTATACTAGGTAAATAATTAACATATTTAATGTGAGCATGATTGTCAAAGTTAATCATATTCATGCTTGAAATCGATTTATATGATACTTGTCTCTTAACGTTGCCTAGAGGTTATCTACGCGAACTCATTAAATATTTTAACTTTTTACTAAAAAATACATAAAATTGTATCATAGTAACCGTTATTTTACGGCGTGTATGATATAATAAACGAGATTGTTACTCAAAATAAACTTGGTTAACAGTCTTAGCGGATTCTAGTTATGTAGATGTTTTTACGTAATATGTGAGTGTGTGTTAGATCGAGTTTGTTAACAATAGACAACTACTTTTTTTGAGAGCTGCTCCATAACTAAACATGTATCTTACCTATGTCATACATACATAACATAATTATCTTCTCAGAATGAGAAGGTTTTAGGCCTTAGTCCACCACGCTGGCCTGGTGCGGGTTGGCAGACTACACACACCATCGAGAACTTTATGGAGCCCTCTCAGGTGTGCAGGTTTCCTCACGATGTTTTCCTTCACCGTTAACGCAAGTGATAACCTATGTTATTTATTTATTCAGTTTTGGACAACAATATAATCCATCTTGTTAGTGAAAAAACACCTTATAACTAATGTTAGTAAAACAAAACACACAATCAACACCAGTAACACAACGCGTTAAGTGTCCGAAGCAGGTAGCGCAGAGAACGATCAAGCAAGAGATTGGCCATCTAGTTGACCATCCTCTCCACATGCCTCAGAACAAGGGAGTAAGGACTCTCTGCCACTAATTTCAGGGCACTGTTGTTACTGACCCGCGTTCGATGCATCAGTGAAGCATTTCAGATTATTACTTTAAAGAACACAACGTACTTTACAAATTCAAGTTAAAAAAAAAATACATTTGCTTTAAAAGATCAAAACATTAAGTTAACGCATGCTTTACTAAAGGAATGCTACAGTTTTCTAACAGTTTCTAACCTAACTTGGTATCTAAAGAAACACTTTGATTTTGTAACACTATACAACGATAAAAACACGACATCTACGTTAAAATTCATTCATGTTTATGTTGGGACATTCTGTCGGTGATTCATACAAGGTTAGGTACCTAACTACTTACCTTGATTAGATACCTTACCACAAAACAGATAGGTACAGAAGTCAATCACATGTATGTACTTCACTTTTCATACCTACGCTCGGCGGTCGCTCTATCTATATATCTATCTCTCTCAAGCGCATGGCACTCGCACTCGCACTCACTCGCACTATAGTCCCAAACAGTCCGAGATATCGTGTCCGTGAGCAGTGTCTATGTGTGCGTTGCTCGAGCGCACTTGTATGTAGATTGACTTCTGTACCTATCTATTTTGTGACCTTACCGCTCCAACAGCTCCCACATATTATTATCAAAGTGTACAAAGATAGATATTATAATTGGTTTCTAAGTAAGCGGACAATGGTGTCGATTCTGTTCTGCACTTTGACAGGACTAAACTAAGGGTGTCTGTCTCTTTTTGTTTCAATAGAAAAAGAAAGTGACAGTTGCGTTTTATCTAGTTTAGTACTGTCAAAATGTGCAACAGATCTGACACGACTGTAGAGTCCCCTGGATCTGGGAAAAGGCAAGACAAACCCACTTCTTGGAGGTGTTATAAAAGGCGACTTTCAGTTTATCTATACTAATATTATAAAGCTGAAGAGTTTGTTTGTTTGAACGCGCAAATCTCAGGAACTACTGGTTGGAATTGAAAAATTATTTTTGTGTTGGATAGTCCATTTATCGAGGAAGGTTATAGGCTATATAACATCACGCTACGCTTAATAGGAGCGGAGCATAAATGAAAAATATTGCAGAAATGGGAAAAATTATTCCTTTTTGAGAGCTACCGTTGCGTGCGCTGCGTAAACGGTTTAGTTACGCAAATATAAAAAAAAAACTTCTTACGCGGGCGGAGCCGCGAGGGCACAGCTAGTGTATGATAACAGGATTTAATAATAACATACTGAGACCACCAATCCGTATTCCAAACGTGTTGATTACGCCAAAGACCGCGCATTGTATAGCGATATGAGGGTAGGTACGCTCTCATACCGCTACAATATCTATTTATTTAGTAAATATATTCAGTAGGGGGTAACAGGCTATGATGAAAGTAATTTAGGTCCAATCGTCGCCCCATGGATAATCCTGAAACAGTTGCGTATGGTTACGATGGAAGCTGATCTACTGATTTCAGAATAAGTAAGCTTGATAACCATCAAAAAACCTTACTCGAAATCGTTCTAAATGCTAGTAAAAATCTTATCAGAACTGGCCTACCCGATTGCAAGATTAGCCCGGTAACATAGACAGACACGCGGCTGTATGTAATGATATAGGTTTTTAATGTAATTATAAACATCTGTTTTTGGGTCATGCTTGCTTTTGCTCTTATTTTGTTTGTTTCATTTTTAAGTGGCAGCGAATTGATTATATACTCCTTCCACTTTATTTATTACGATGTAACGTTGATGGTTTTATATTTATGATATGATCGATTTTTCGTAATGAAAAAAATAATATTATAAAAGGTAAAACACATTTGGAAATATCGAGGTACTTTCAATTAAAGGAACAATCAGGTACTTAAATCATCAAAGCAAATAAGTAATCAGTAAAAAACATAACATCACCCCTGTATTCCCCAAAGAGTTCGGCAGAGGTGTTTATAGTACAACCTCGTTTCACCAGTTGTGTTTAAGTTAAAACTCCGGGCTGCTACTGAGAAATTCCTAACCGAAAAACCCAATAACACTTTGCCCGGCCTGGGGCTCGAACCCAGGACCACATGCTCAACAGTCGCGCTTGCGACCACTAGACCAACAAGGCAGTCCAAACAGTAAATGACATTGCTTTTAAAAAAAAATATATATGTACGTAACCATTTTTAAACACATTATTTCTAGCTAGCATGAGATTTGTAATTTAATAAGCCAATTTGTAAGCCAATAAAATAAAATCACGGCTCTTTAGGCGATTCGCACACTGCACCGCAACACGCAGCGTAGCGCGGGAGTGCGGATTCTTACGTTGCTTGCAAGTATCTGTGTTTGTAAAGAAAACACGCGTAGTGCAACACACAGAAAACTGATTCACGCGCAGTGTTGTGGCGCCGTCGCCACGCACCCGCAGCGTAGCGCAGGGCAGTGTGTGTTTCGCCTAAAGAGTAAAATAAAATGTCTTTAAAAAGTAAAGTAGAACAAGAGCTAAACATTTATCTAGCTTATTCCAAAGAATAATAGCCTATCTAACTTGCTTACTCAGTGACCCACACAATATTTCAACATTAAACAAAGTTTTGATCACTTTTCCAATTAAAGTAGCCAAACTATAACCCAGGTCGTAATTGGTACAAAGTTAAAATGGCCGCTGTGGACCCCGAACAAATATTTGAACTGTTGATGGGAAGTAGATGCTGCTGGCAAAAGAAATGTTGAACCAGAGAAAGTTATTAATTGTTAAATGTTTGGGTAGAACTTCAAATTTTCTTTCCGATTTTTTTTAAGTTTCATGCTTCTTCTTTTCGTGTGGTTAGTGTCTAAACTGGTGTCAGAATTTATGCGGCCCATGGGCCTCTGACTTGGCTTCACACGCCGTCGAGAAACGTCTCTCAGGCATGCTGGTTTCCTCAGAATGTTTTCCTTCACCGTTTTTAAGCAAGTGATAATTATACAATACGCGCATGAATCCGAAAAGTCATAGGTGCGTGCCTTGGGTTTGAACTCGAGACCTATGACTTAGCACTCCGACGGTCACACCACTAGGCTATCACTGTTGTTAGATTCATGCTGGTTTTTGTTGATTAGGAATTGAAGCACTGGGAGCAACAAGGGCGTTCGGCACCCAATGACCGTTTTGATATTATTGCATCAAATTAAGCATTGCCCCATCTAGTTTCATATGGCAAAAACTCATTTCGATTTATTGATTCTAGATGGCGTGATAGGTATTTATTAAGATGATTTCGCTACGCCGTTGGTGCATGGATTACCTAAATGCATTTGAATTTCAAACACGTTACGACCTGCAGCTTGCGAAAGTTTATATAAATGTAAAAACATGTCCGAAATTGGTGATTTCAGTGCAGATAATGACCAGACTGATTATGTTCTCCCAAAAAATAAAGGAAAAAGAAGTTGAAGAATATAAAGTTAACGGAAAAAATGTAATTTAATTTTAATAATTAAACCAAATGATTACTGTGATTTACTTTTAATAATGAGTCCAAATGAATACTGTGATTTACTTTTAAATAATAATGATTCTTTTTGGTATCCAAAGCTATTATTTATGCCTTGAAATCCTTTTAAAATATGAAAGCCCAATTAATTTACGGGTTGGGTGCAACAAGGGCGGATAACATGTATTCAAAAAATATGTTATTTTGAAGTTTCTAACAATCTTAAAATAGTAATAATACTAGAATCTTATAGCTGAATCATGGTACCAATAAATTTTATAAGTACTTGAGATTTATCCTAATCTATTTAAAATTTATACCTAATACATCAAAAACTTTAACTTAAATTATCTCAGAACTCACTTTTTTGTGTAACGCCCTTGTTGCACCCAATGCTTCAATTAATAGATCATCCATTCTTAAGGATCGATTTACCAACGACAGATAACATTTGTCTGTCGTTTTGACAGTTTTTGTATAGAAAACCTGTCAAAATTATTCTACAGATAAACGTGTGACGTTGGTAAAATCGGACCGTGTATGGGGGTGCAGACCGCGCAGACAACACAGCTCAGCCATAGTTTTACAATCCATACAGTTGGGCAAAGCCTTTGACGTCGGGCGATGCCACAGCCTTTGTAGGAGTTGCCCAACTGTATGGATTGTAAAATTGTGGCTGAACTGTGTTGTCCACACGGCTAGCCACGTATACGCTTAGGCTACCAGTCAACATTTAGCTCTTGCGTTCCGTGTTCATTGTTTTGTATTATATGCGACACCAGAAATAAAGCTGTCATCCATAGTAGTTTAGAACCAAGTCGCCTCTTAGGCGAAACACACACTGCCCCGCGCTACGCTGCAGAGTGCGTGGCGATGGAGCCACAACACCGCGCGTGAATGCGTTTTCTGTGTGTTGCACTACGCGTGTTTTCTATACAAACACAGATACTATACGAGCCAAATAAGAATAGGATCGCGCTTGCTACAACTTCACACGATAGCTGTCAAATTGGTACTGCCAGCAAAAAAATACAATGAAAAAAAAAATTGTTATATTTTTTTATTCATAGAGTTCATTATTATTTACATTCATTTTTATAAAATGTTATTTATTGAATTCCATAAATAGATAATTTTGGATAATTTAATAATATTTGAAAACAGTATTCATTAAAGAAATGAACCAATATATATAGTTAACTTCACGAAATGCTACTGGTCACCCTAATATGTCGCCATAATAATAATATAATTACTGTGTAATTAATTTACTGTGTAATTAATTTGGCGTAAAATTGATTAGAAATACCAAAAAAGTGAACAAAAATAATTAAACTGAATATAATTCCTTTATTTACTTTTTTGCACACCTTACACTTTGGTAATGAAGTTCACGAGTATTGTGGAACAAAATGGCGTCTTGACAGTGTTATTCTTATTTGGCACGCATAGTACTTCCAAACAGCGTAAGAACACGCACTCCCGCGATACGCTGCGTGCTAGTGTGCGAATCGCCTTAACATCGCCTTTTAAAAGAGATGAAGAGGTCTAATTAGCTGAACTGGGTCTTATTACGACGGAAAGCAGTCGATACACTGTTTTATTGTATTTTCACAAATAATGGAAAGATAGTATACGTTCTAAGCTTTAGTACTTCATCTTTTACTGGGATTAACTAGATTTCTTTCGCAAACACTGCACGCGCCGGACTGGTTGGATCGGTTTATTTATTACTAGGCCTATTTGATAAGTTAGTAGCTTAGTTTTTTTGTTACTTTAGATGTTGGCTCTGTTACTTAAAGTGCGTCAAACTTTAGGCCAGATTGAGCGAGTATACTTCTTATTTTATTAACGTATTTGGCTATGTACGCGCTTAGATTTTCTGATTTTATTTGACCTTGGCATTTACCTACTTTTGTAATAATAAATGTAATAAAAAATATGATAATAGATCATAATATATTTATGAGACAGAGATACGTGGAGTCTTCTTACCATAAAACCACAGGTGGTAAAAAATAATCTAAAATAGTGTTACATTATGAATCCTGCATTCCTGTAACTGTAATACCACCTGTAACTACCTACCTATGTTCTACAAAAAAAATATTAGAATTTGGAATTTTTGAAGTTTTGTCACGTTGTCCTGTTACTGGGCAATGCCGATATCCTAAGGTTAGACCAGTTGTCAAACTTGCGGGCTTCTGATTTCCCGTAACGACTGAAATTGGTATTCGTATGAAAATATTGAAGTTTTGTCACATAAGAGGCGTTATTATTTAATTAAGGTTTTCGGCATGGTGTCAAAAAATTATCGCCAGAGAATGAATCATAATTATGGGATCCTTTGTTTCCAAGAATTTACACAATGAATCAGATGACAAAACGAATTCTATTCAGTTTTTACCATTCAAACAAACGCTCTCAATTATGAAATAAAAAAATGTGTGCGACTAAAACCATATTAGAACACGTGTTGCATTTCATAACAATTAAACAAATATGTAATATTATCTTGCAAACGAGAACAATTACAATGTACACTATTTCACTTTACCCAAATATACGATCCAAAACATCTGTGCTCATTATTAATTACGAGATAATCCATTTTGTTACCAAATCTACTAATTTTAAAATTATAACAAAAAGACTAACGTAAGTAACAGATGTTTTTAAGCATCATATTACTCCAGCTTTCACTTTAAATACATACAAAACCCACTAAATTTACATCTAAGACAAAGTAACAAAAGTGTAAAATAGATATCTTGACAATAAATCATATAAATTATGAATCTTTTCGTCATCACATCTGCTTCACATCTGTCGTCTCGTATCGAACAGCAGATGACTCAATTCATTCATGATTTCATAATAATAAACATTTTTAAGTCCTGTTATGTAAAGTTGCTATTCATGCAAAAATGATGACGAAATTTAAATGTCATTTGAATTATTTAAGGCGCAGACAAGTCTAGTTTGTGCCTTTGTGCAGTGGAATATAGTAGGTAATTTGTATGTGAGCCACGTGTTTTAATTTACAATCTGAATGTAACCATTCAAATATTTACTGGTATAGGTTTGGTGTATTTTAGCAATAAGTAGCAGACATGAGTGGCATCATGGTAACACGAGCGGCATTAAAAACCAGTTTTTTTATTTGTTTTTTTGCGTTAATCAACACCTGTGTTTTATTAATATCTTGCACAGTTCGCGTATTATAGAAAAAAAGTACTCTTCAAATCAAGTTTATTGCATTAAAAAAGGCAAACTTCAAGAGTTGCTTTCCTCTTTTGTTACGAACTTTTGTTTTGCGAGCCAAATCATAATATTACGATACGAATCTATTTCTTACGCAATAGTCACATTGTAATGAATGGTGATTAAACTTTAAACAGTCAAGTTTACGACAAGAAATAGAGGTAGATCCCAGCTAGGTAAAAATTGTACTCAATGAATGAAAGAAGGTATATAGGTACCTATTTGTTGCCTTATTGCGGACCAACCAATTACGTCACCATGAGAATGGGGTAACTACTTGAAATCTATAAGATAATCTATACCGGTGGTCGTCAATCTGTGGTCAGGCAGATAGTAATATATATATATTTTAGCTTTTACAACATAGAACAAATTACAAAAAAAAAGAGTACAACACCATAATAATTAAATTCTGTTACACATAAATTAAGTAGGTACCTAAAATACTTTTGTCGTAATAAAAATCTCGTTTTTTTTTTATTTATTCTTATCGAACATGAGTGTGAGGCCCGCAGTAGTTACTACGCCACAATGTCCTATGTGGCCCTTGACCAGACAAGCGTGATGAGTGCTGATTTAAACAGATCACTAAATTGTACAGTCATGAGCACTAACATGTATACACGCAGAGAATTTCAAGTGATTTACTCCCTAAATGCTCATTGAAATTATGAAATATTTAACATGCTACAAATTCGTAAGTTTTCGTAGATACTATACAAGGTTAGTCGGAAAGGGGGTACTAAGCCGCAGGCCACGTCAAGTATCACTGATGACTATTTTAAAGCAAGTGTTAAAATTTCAAAATTCGATAATTTTTATTTGCATAAAAAATGATTTTTAATTTAGTTTTTTTTCTTAAAAACATACCTGCTTTAGTTATGAATTCAGAAAATCAATTTTCTAATCCGTGACCCCAAATATGACCTAAATTGTAAAAACAGCTGATCATAGCTAGGGACAGATAGATTTTAGCATATTTTTTCCGAAATCTTTGAAAAGCTATTTCTCTTAAACTATCGAGTTTTGGGGAAAGTTGTAGAACAAAAGTTATCCCCTATTATGGGTTCTTTAACACCCTTTCGGCTTAGTACCCCCTTTCCGACTAACCTTGTATAGACAATATTTCAAGTATTCCATTACAATTCTTTCGTTAAAGTACTTTATAAATTCGCTACGTGTATACATGTTAGTGCTCATGACTGCACCTACACCAATTTTACAGGAGTTGGAAACATATTTTTAGAACATTTTTTCATTGATCCAACTAACTCTTTCAGTATCTAGCCAATCGATTGGGTGTTCTTTTTTTCTAGATTTCCGATAAACAATCAGCCCCCGATTCGGTACCTTATCGATAATCAGTTGTCGATGGATTCGATTTGTCATCTCGTTTTTCTTGTAAACTTTTGTTTGCGAGAAAAAGAAATGAGAAACCGAATCGGTCGACACTGATCATCGAATAGATTCTGAATCGGAGGTCTCTTGAAATGTCCTTACAACATGTGAAACACAGCTTATATTTTTTTATTAACTCAATTAGGAAACAGACAATTTCGCCAAGTAACTACTGCAGACGGAATTTACAAGCCCGATTACTAATGCGTGGTATGGTTAGTAGTAAGTAGGTATACATGTACTTAATTTCATGTTATTGAGATATTTTACTGTCATTTCGTACATCATAGTGGTCTACAGCAATCATAACAAAGTAAAAACCATTTTTGATGATCGACATAACATCACGCCTGTATTCCCCGAAGAGTTTGGCAGAGGTGTATAGTAACACCCTCATTTCGCCATTTTATGTTTGAGTCACATGTAGTAGGGGCGAGCCTATTACCATCAACCTGGCACAAATCCAAACTCCGGGCTGCTACTGAGGAATTCCACACGGAAAAATCCAATAACACTGCCCGACCTGGGGATCGAACCAAGGAGCTCACAATCAGCGGTCGCGCTTGCCACCACTAGACCAACGAGGCATAGATAATCGACAATTTCCTTATAGGATGATTGATGTTGACTGAACCGTTTAAAAGCGCCTTTATAATCTATATTCCAAGCAGATAATAGGTACACAATTTTATTAGCATTGTCTGTTTACCGATCAGCATAAATTCTGTCCATAAAGAGTCTAGTTGCGTCCGCATAGAAACATGTATATTATGTCGTAGGAAAATCGAAAAATCGGATCTTTGCGATAATCCTAGGACGATTGCAAAGGACCGGATATTTGGAATAGAAGACAGATTTTCGCAATATGCCCGAGCTATTTTCAGGATCATTGCAAAAATCCGGCCTATCTTAGGTAAGTCGCGAATACCGCTCACGTTGTGAGCGCTGATTGGCTGAATGATCGTTATCGCCTTTCAATGTCTATAGATCTTTGTGCAGAGCCATGTTCTGACCAAGCAGAATAAAGATAAAATAAATAAACTCTCAGATTAGCCAATCGGCGTTCATGTTTCCAATTCTCCTAAGAAACTGGGATTTTTGCAATGATCTTGAAAATAACGCGAATGATTACAAGAATCTATCTTAGATTCCAAATATCCGGTCCTTTGCAATCGTCCTAGGATTATCGCAAAGATCCGATTTATTCGATTATCCTACGATATGATACAACACTACGGTCTGCAATGAAAATCGTTCGACAAGTATTATTTACCATAACTGCAACACATTGATCAGTGACATGAATTCTAATAACCTAGAGGACAATCACGAATCACGACACGGCCCATCTAAATAGTTGACACTGCGAACTTACAACGCGGGCCGAACCAATTGTATCAAAATGCAAATTGCTCCCAACTATTTAGTTAGGGCTAGCGCGCATTGGTGTTGCTAGTTGGAGTTGTTACTTGGCGGTGTTGCCAAGATAAAAGTTTTTAGTTTAGATGGTGGACCTCGTTTGAAAGCAAGGATGTTTTTTTTTTGGATTTTCGCTCCTGCTCACTTTTGATTTTAGGCTATCTATTTCCTTTATTCATTTTAATACATACATATTAATATTTTTAAATATTTCTATAAAACATTTAAAAATTGCCTACAGGCATTGGGAACAGGGTCCAAGCTACCGGTGGTCAGGGCCTCAGAGAGAGGAACTTCCTAACAATACGCGCCGTGTCCAGAAGTACCGTTTTCTGTATCAGGCCCTTGACCCAGCCGCCCAACGAGAGCTTCATCAGATGTTAGTTGAGGCTCTTGGCTATTAGGCTATCTATTATTATTAACGTGGGCTCGCCTAAAGATCTGCACTGAACATGCGTATGTGCGTTAAGCCAAAGCGTCTTTGGTGCTCATCATCACACCCTTTAGACTGCATGTGATTTCACCATGTTATTATTGTACTTTATGCTTTTCAAGCTTTAGAACAATATTTGTCGCACTCTGATGTAATTACAGTACTACGTACGGAGGACATAAGTAGAACTTGTGCGAATTATGTGGCCATTTAAGTGGCTTTTCCGTAATTGGATCGAAAAGGACGAAGCCGGCTTAATATAGTATTATAAAGAGACAAAGAAAGGTCAACAGGATCACAAAATTCGCACAAATACGGAAACACGAAGATTGCCGAAGCGCATAACTTATGACGTAGTACCTACTGTACCAGTGCTGAACCTGAACGGTGCAGTAGTTAGACACATCTAGAAGCCAGCGATGAACGGTGCAGTTCTTTGACAAAATCATGACACAAACGTTAAGTCATGTGTAGTTGTGCACACGCCCTCATCCACGCGGCATCCTACAACGCAATACGGGTCCTAACTGGCCGCATCCGTCTTGTCTAGCTCAATGTTTCACACAAGGACTCCGTCTACAACTAATGGAATTGTTATTTTACTAACACACAATAATAGGAAGAACCATGGAAGTGTAGTGTAGAATTCCTAATAGGACTTAGATATACCTACGTCTGCTATAGAGATTATTTTTAGATTTAGCGTGCCATGCAGGAGAATCTGAGTTCTGGGCTCGTACTCTGACCTTCGAATTCATGTACGATCAGAATTTGATTATCACTTGCGTTAGGTGAAGGAAAACACCGTGAGGAAATCAGCACAACTCAGAGGGCCACAAAAACAATACTCGATGGTGTGTGCTAGTCCACCAACCGCACGAGGCCAGAGTGGTGGACTAAGTTCTAATTCTGAGAAGAGGCCCGTGTCCAGCAGTGAGACAGACAATTTACTGCGACTAAAACCTATAATCCGCGCTATTTTTAATAACCACACGATTTTCCTTTGTAAAAAGAGCGTAAACAATAACACAAACAACTTCATTCCCACTTAATTGTAAAACTATAAAATCAACTACAGTTTCCAGTGCCTTAGTCGGTGCAAGTATAATCTCCGTTAAAATTCAAGTTTTTGCTCCATTTAGCTCGGATCAGCTCGGATAGCCGTCTCAGCCGGGTTGGCCGGGATCTTTAGCTCTCGATTTAAACCAGGCTTACATCAAATATCACTGGATGAATATTGGCTCTGGATTTTCTTTGGCTTAAGTTTTAGCTTGTCGGGATGTCATGAAGTAACGCTCTGAAAAACGATGTTCAGCTGTTTTTAAACTTCTCTACCGTAATGCCAGATTCACACTAGACTTACAGCTAGTTCACACAGAAACTGTTTACAGGACCCGTTTTAGCGGATCCGTTTTTATTTTGGTGATGGCGCCTGTATGAGCGAGTTTACATACACGACAGTATTCCGAATCCAGTAAAAATACTGGATCCGTTATTTTTATCGCATCCTGCCTGCCAGATGCGACGCAGCTGCCATTTGTTTAACTGATCCGTCGGTACAGATGTGAACAACACATTTCAAATTGTAATGCTTTGTTTTGGTTTTGTTTATGGTGATGTTTGTACTTTTTTTTCTTTTTTCTCTCTTTAGCATATAAGCGTTTTGGTGTCTAGACACAACCGAAATATCAAGATGACATTTATAAAATTTATTTTCGCATTTTTTAAATTTTGATTTGTTTATTTGTGAACTTTTGTGAATTATTGTAAACGATGTCGAATACGGATTACGAGTGGTACAGGAGCGATACAGAATATTCACATCAAGTATACTCCACCAAGAAGAACAGTCTGCTTAGTTGTCGGCAATAAGATTGACAAACATGCAGCACCCGCAAGCTCGAGATGGAATAAGATCGTAGGTGGTGCTTGCCACCAGCAAATTCCCAAGGAGGGTTGACGTCAGGCAGGCGGCCGGTCAAAGTTAGTTGTAAATAAATAAATAAACATCCAGTACCGACGGATCCGCTGTGGAACGGGCACTTACGTGTCGTGTCGTGCTCGTGACGCATCAGTAGTGGCATCAGACGCTATCGGATTCACATAATTTGTATGAAATTATGAAGGCGTGCACACTAGATTTACGGCATGACATGTCCAGTGTGAATCCGGCATTAATTATTAAAATTTACTTTCAGTACTTAATTAATGCATTTTCTTTTTAAATAGCTGGCTAAGAATTCATTAGCATTCATTATTCCTTATTGTTTCAACTTTTTGTGCGACCATAAACGTAAGAATAGTAACCTAATTAATTAGTATTTTTTTATTTTACTTTTGTAAGCGTGTTTTTCTTTGGAAGCGTATTTACATATGTGCTTACTTAGGTAATTGTAAGATTTCCTTTGAGCATTTGATTGAAGGTTTTAGCTTGCTTTTCCAATTATAGTTTGTTTTTATTAGCTAGCAGACCGAATGTCCAAGGCATAGAGCAACACGCCCACCGATGACAGTCGTCGAAGGCGTTGTAAAGCTGGGTCTACGCTCAGCGAGCCGAGCACGGATTCCCGTAGCGTAAACGGACTTGAGAGTCTCACACGAGCGTTCGGCTCATGCTCGACTGCGCTCCACCAATTATTCCGCTTTTTGCGAACACTAAGGGACATGTGTCGCGGAAAACTACGTTCGAGGACAGTGATTTTTGTAGGCTCGTTGTAAGGGTCAAGCTACATGTGATGGAAGATACGCCGCCGGTACACATAATTCTATTCAAACATCTTATACCGTACACATTTGACCGAAGATGCGTTACTAAAATTCCTCAAGTAAATTACGCGACGGAAGATCGGCGACATATCTTCCGTCAGACGTGGCGCCTAGCGTAGGCGCACCTTAAGGTCCAAGGTGTCAGTAAGAAGGCCTCATATCACTGACGACACGTTTGGTGCAGTGGCTGAGCGATCGGCTTCTGTGTTAAATATTTGTATGGCCTACAGATAGTTGCCCGGGTCTGGGTGTTTATGCATGTGAAGATTTGTGTCAGTAAATGCATCAACGATACATGAGAAATAAAAGTGTGGGGCAACGTATTTAAAAAAAAAGAACTAGACATATAAACTTGTACATTGAGAAAACTGTAGTCACAGTTGGATTTGAGAGATAAAGTAGGAATGTTAGCTAGTGACTTAACAAGATAACGATGATCGCACACTATCTAAATCAGATGCATAGTTATTTATTGGAACGCGTTTCCGACATCTATGGTAGTTAGCAGGTAAGTTATGGACAAAAGTAAATCTAAAAATAATTCAAGTATTTACATTTATTTCTGAAATAAGTAATTTAACAAAATATATGTACTTTGAAACATTGCTCGCAATTTGTAATAAACAAGGTCCTTAATAAGCTTTGATTTATTAGTTCTGTCTTAACAAAAGTATACTGAAGTTCTCATATCGGGATCTGGATCAAGATTTCGGATTTAGGACCTTATTTACAACTCACACGACACCGTGGTTCATATTCTTTTTAGGAATAACTGAAATGAGCTGTTTTCTGTATAATGTATATTTAAATTATACATTAAATTTGTTCTGCCTAGCTTTATCCCAACTATGTTGGGGTCAGCTTCCAGTCTAACCAGATGCGGCTGAATATCAGTATTTTACACGGAGCGACTGCCGTCAGATCTCCACAACCCAGTTACTGGGCAATGCCGATATCCAAAAGTTAGACCAGTTGTCAGACTTTCGGGCTTCTGACTACCCGTAATGACTGTCATAGGTATTCGTCCCGGGACCGACGGTTTAACGTGCTCTCCGAGGCATGGACGGGACTCGATGTGTTACGGAAGGTCACCCATCCACGGACCAACCGCGGCAAGCGTTGCTTAACCTCGCAAATCGTATGATCCGCGCGATCGCTAATAAGCCACGAGCCCCTCTGAACTCCACGAGTTCTAAATTATACATCGAATTGAAATACTTTAAAATCATTCTTGTTTCTCTGATTTAAGAGCTAAATCCAGCTTACTAACCTTTTGGAAAGATATAGAAGTATCATAGACAGATAGCCAGATACTCAAACGCTTCTCAAATTTAAGGGGACGTACCCATACTACGTGACCCGTTCAAGGGGGTCAACAAGGGGGGGGGGGTGCGTACAAGGGGGGTCTTCAATACTACGGGTGGCCACTGGGGGGGGGGGGGGGGATTGAAAAAAATGGGTCACGTAGTTAAGTCTCGTGCTGTCACTCAGTTTAAGGCGAAGTAACAGTGACAGCACGAAATTAACGGCAACTTACAATTGATTAGTGTTCGAGTATTTGGCCATGAGTTTGACAAACAAACAGACTCTTAGTTTGTACCTCCAATACTAGGAATCGATAGACGCCGTAGTTTTATGAACATCATTCATTATGCATGCAACTAGCCACGGTAATGAGCTTCCCATGCTATCGTATGCTATTGTGAAGCTACTAAACACTGCTTCAGTTCTAATAATCGCTGTACTCTGTGGTTACTGTTATTGCCATGTAGAGTGCTACAATTAATTATGAATAGAATACCATCAATGATGGGTAATAACGTCTGTATTCCACGAAGAGGTAAGCAGAGTTGTGCCGTCGTACACAATAAAAGTGTTGATGATGATTTTCGATTCCATGTAATTCCATTTTTATAACATCACGCATGTATTCCCCGAAGGGAAGGGCAGGCGTGTATAGTAGGTAACACCCTCATTTCGCCGTTATGTTTAAGTTCCATGTAGTAGGGGGCGAGCCTATTGCCATCAACCGGGCACAAATCCATACTCCAGGCTCTGAAGAATTCCACACGGAAAAACCCAATAACACTTTGCCCGACTTGTGGAACAAACCTAGGAACTCACGATCAGCAGTTGCTCTTGCCACCACTAGACCAACGAGGCAGTTATTTTTGCATTCTTTGTATTAAAACAGCATCCACGAGTGAAGACACTTACCTACGTACCATCGCGGACATTTGCCGTGAACCACTTTTCGACCTTATGACTAAGGCAATAAGGTTGAAAAGTGATTCACCGCAAATGTCCGCGGTGGTACGTCCGGCGCTCCCTGGGCAGTCAACCTAACCTTTTCACCACGTCATGAGTTATTCTCGTATAACTCGTGCTGACAAAAAAGAAGAATAATAATACTATCTCCTAATTGCCTACAGGAAATTAGTTTAATCATTTTATTACTATTGCTAATATCCGATCGTTAATCTATGAAGCATTCAGCCCTTCCTACTACGTAAACCCAGTCCGTCATCTATCGCATCCGCTGTAATCAATCATCACCCGAAGCATGGATGCTCCAGGCTCACACAGATTAGTCAACACGTGGAGGGATACGGTGCGGACAAACAGCGCGTTATAAGCAATTTCGCAAACACTGGGCATATCGTCATAAGCCAGTGACATTCGCTAATCAGAAATACGCTGTACGACGTTGATTGTCTAATGACTATTATATCTTTCCTATATAGGAGATAGAAGCAATTGGCAATATCTGCTTAGACCGTAATAGTTCAGTTGAATATGGGCGTTCATAAACAAGTAAAATGCAAAAAATATTGCTATAGTCATGCTGAACAAACTGATGAGTGAATCACTATAAAGGTATATTACTATTAAACAACCCGCTTTTTTTAAAACTATATCCTATGACAAACACGCCAAGCCTACAGATTTATTATATGTATAGATTAGCGCATTAGATGATACTGCATATTTTCCTGACATTACTTCTTGTTTTTACGATAGCCACTCATTGGTTTCTTAAAACGTTCACCACACGAAACACGGGACACGAGCGGGTCGTGTTGACAGCAGCTGGCCCGCGCTCGCATTTGGTGTGACATGCTACATAATAATCTCTTCAATAAAACTCACGACGGCCTATCGACGACAGGCTCCGCTGGCGCCGCGCGCTATAAAGATATTCGTATTAGCTCTCCATTTATTCATACTCTGCAATCACACCTAACGGCACTCATATAATGAAGATTTAATATGTATCTACACATCCTAGACAATTAGATTTATTTACGTGTCTCCGTTCCTGACTACCATATTTATAGTTGTCGTGACTCGACTGCGAGAATAAAGTCATGGCCAATGTCATGAGCTAACAATAGATAATTGTTTTATGATTATCGATTTGTTATTCATTAGTCTGAAGAGATACTTGTTCATTTGATATCGCTTGTAATTGATATTTTTATGTACCATTACGCCTTTATGTAACGGGTTAGGCTGAGATCTAAACATAAGCATTATTTATCAGCCAATTATTGTCCCATTGGTAGGCACGGGACTCTTCTTAGAATGAAAAGGGTTTTGGCCCCAGTTTAGGCCTTAGTCCACCACGCGGGCCAAGTGCGGGGTGGCGAACTACACACGCCATTGAGAACTTTATGGTGCACTGAGGTGTGCAGGTGTCCTCACGATATTTTTCCTTCACCGTTAACGCAAGTGATAATCAAATCATGAATTTGTAAGGTCAGAGGTGCGGGCTGGGTCCGAATTTTGATCCTCCTGCATGGAAGCCAAGCGTTTAACCGCCAGCCTATCACTGCTCGTCTATACTAATATTATAAGGAGGAAAGATTTGTATTTTTGTATGTAACGAATAAACTTAAAAACGACTGGACCGATTTCAAAAATTCTTTTGCCGTTAGAAAGCTACATTATCCCTGAGTAACATAGGCTACGGGCGGAGCCGTGAGGATACAGCTAGTTTACAATATAATGGTGGCGATTCTGCTGCGCACCAACTAAACTAAACAAAAAATATTGCTATCTTTTATTAACAGGCAAAACAAGAAAGATACAAAGTTTTCAGAGTTCTCAAACTATGTAGTTTACTTGTTGAACATCACCGAGTTTTTAAGTGGCGTAATTATGCTGACGTGTCGTCTAAATCTGCTTGAATATTTTAGACCAATCTAATTTGACAGCTCTAATATTCTTCCATCTCTTTCTTACTTTATCTGCAAGTAAAGGATAGGAACATTTTTAGTTCAAGTTTAGTCGGTGCTCTTCGGAATCGGGGCCAATGTTATTTATTTGGTAGTTATTATTTATCATACAATCATTAAAAGTCATGTATTCACAGTTTCCCAGCGTTATAGGCAAATAATGTTGTAGAAAACACTTTTTTTTAAATATAACGTTGCCCCACTCTAGGATTTCTCCTGTATCGTGGGTGCGTTTACAGACACAAATCTTCATACGCACAAACATCCAGACCCGGAACAACTATCTGTAGGCCATACAAATATTTGGTCCGTGCGGGAATCGAACGACGACCCGTAGCGCAGAAGCCGATCGCTCAGCCACTGCATCAAACGTGTCGTCATTCTATTAAGACCACTTCCGCGATGAGATGAAAGTGCTAAGTTGTTTATGGACGCACCCAACGGATGCTGCGTGTTAATTACTGCAAGCCCGTAGGATGCGCGAATTTATTATTTTCTCTCTGCTTTTACCTCATTCTAGCATTATAAAGTACTTGAAGTAGGTACTTTTCTTAATATCAAAAATGCAAACTCACTATTTTATGAATGTCGTTTGCTCAAAATTTATTTAAGTACCTACAGGCAATAATAAGGGCCAAGCCACATCTGACGGAAGATACCTCGCTGATTATCCGCTGGTACACATAATTCCATATAAAAATCTCACACCGTATACATTTGACCGAAGATGCGTTACTAAAAATTCCTCGAGTAAATTACGCGACGGAAGATCGGCGACGTATCTTCCGTCAGATGTGGTTTGGACCTAAACAGTATTGTACTGTACGATTCGGAAATGAAAAAAAAAAGTAAAAAAAAATGTTATTAAGTAGGTATTACCTTAGTTCTTGCTTAGAATTTCATTTTGTTACACAAAGGATAGTAAAAAATGTTTTTCTTTTGTTTCTTTTTTACTATTTGTGTTTTGTATCCCCAAAAAATATTTGATGAATTTACAACGATTACTGAATATATTGAGGTGAAAGTTTAAGAATAATTTCCAATGCCACATGGTGACCTTGGTAAAATAATGGTGACTTACAAACTGGATGTATTTTAACGTTTTTGATTTGAGTTTCGCCATCCATCAGCACTTATGCACAATATTGATATTTCAATAAACAAAGTTATCAATACATTAAAGGAGTAATTAACTACTTACATTGTTTAAAGTGGTGCTCCACAACTGTTGAGATTGCTTTGATGTGTGCTTCAAAGAAACGAAACAACAACAAGATTGCTAGGTACGACGTGCTTATTAATAAACACTTTTGCCTCATTGGTCTGATCGTGAGGTCTTGGGTTCGACCTCCAGGTCGTGCAGTGTTATTGGGTTTTATCGTGTGGAATTCCTCAGTAGCAGCCCGGAGTTTGGATTTGTGTCCGGTTGATGGCAATATGCTCGCCCCCTATTACATGGGACTTAAACATAACGGCAAAATGAGGGTGTTACTATACACCTCTGCCCAATCCTTCGGGAATACGGGCGTGATGTTATGTTTATGTTATGTTATGATATCATTAATAGATACAGTAAAATAAAAAAATACTTACCGCCTTACTAATAATCGCTGTGTTAAGTTATAACTCTGTTTAATCTCAGTGTAACCATACAATTTTTGATGTATAAGCTTGACATAACTTTACACAACGATAATTGGTGAGGGGCTAAACTTTAGTTAATTAGATAAGATGCTTAACTAATACAGTTAGCGAAGAGCGCACACAGATAGGTCTATCTCGTTATCTAATTAACTTTTAAGGTATTTTTTTATTTGAATATCTTCTATTAATATCTAGTAACCCCGTGAAGTGGGTTGCATTAGAACAGCCTCCACGAGTGACGATACTTAAGTACGTCCAGCGCACCCTGGACAGTCAGCCCCCTCACCAACCTTGCTGACAAGCAAATTTTTTCAACACATATCTGTCTTGCCTTTTCCCAAGTATGTTGGGGTCAGCTTCCAGTATAACCAGATGCGGCTGAATACCAGTATTTTACACGGAGCGACTGCCATCAGACCTCCGCAATCTGGTTACTGGGCTTTCTTCTTCTTCGTGTGGTTAGTGACTAACCTGGTGTCAGAGTTTATGCCGCCCATAGGCCTCTGACTTGGCTTCACATGCCGTCGAGAAATATCTCAGGGATGCCGGTTTCCTCACGATGTTTTCCTTTACCGTTTTTTAGCAAGTGATAATTATACAATACGCACATGAATCCGAAAAGTCAGCGGTGAGTGCCTTGGATTCGTACTCGAGACCTATGACTTGGCAGTCCGACGGTCACACTACTAGGCTATCACTGCTATTACTAACTATTGCAAAGCCGATACTCTAAGGATAGACCGGTTATCAGACTTTCGGGCTTCCGAATATCCGAAACGACTGTCATAGGTATTCGTATGACACCCGGGACCGACTGTTTAACGTGCTCTCCGAGGCACGGAGGGCTCTCGATGTCTAACGAACGGTCACCCATCCACGGACGCATCTTAACCTCGCAAATTATATGAACTGCGTGAAGTTTCGAAGTAACCTTATAATAAAATAGCACACTGTAATGATTTTCTAATATCCAACTTTAAGATAGACGTACACTGATCGGGGTGGGCGGAAGCCTGATTAATATTGCAGGCCACGGTTTTCGATCGATCCCACTACCCAGTTAGATTGGTAGCGCGAAACTGATTACGTAACCCTACCTTACACCTAATATCCGTACCGTATGTAAGATTGGATCTAGTTCCGATGAAAATTGACATTTCGATAACGAAGTTTTGATTTTATTTCACGGTGGAATAATGTTGGAAAATGATATATCGATCAAACGTGTTGTTTATAGCAATATACTTACATGTTTGTAGCGGTATATAATATATTATCACCCTCCAATGATATTAATTAATACTATAGATGTGTTAGGTACGTTCG
Organism: Amphipyra berbera; assembly: GCA_910594945.2. Classification (NCBI taxonomy): domain Eukaryota; kingdom Metazoa; phylum Arthropoda; class Insecta; order Lepidoptera; family Noctuidae; genus Amphipyra; species Amphipyra berbera. The sequence goes on along the minus strand of OU343122.1, from coordinate 4,771,091 downwards.
TAGAACACGGCGTTTAAAATTCGAATAGGGATGCCAGATCTTGAAAAAAATAAAAGAACCGGACTCTTGTTTTTTTTTATTACCTTATAATTGAAAGAGGAAACTTTGTTCGGTTTACCAAGATTTTCATGACCGGGCAGATAAAGAAAACCGGACTGTCCGGTCGATAACCGGACATCTGGTAAACCTACTAATGAGTTCAACGAAGACACGGGATAAGTAGCTATAGCTATCTGAAAGATACACCGATTGGTATTTATTTTTAAACTTCTTCTTTACGTGTGGTTAGTGACTAACCTGGTGTCAGAGTTTATGCCGCCCATGGGCCTCTGACTTGGCTTCTCATGCCGTCGAAAAAATATCTCTCAGGCATGCCGATTTCCTCACGATGTTTTCCTTCACCGTTTTTCAGCAAATGATAATTATACAATACGCACATGAATCCGAAAAGTCAGAGGTGCGTGCTTTGGATTCGAACTCGAGACCTATGACTTGGCAGTCCGACGGTCACACCACTATCACAGCTTTTTAAAACGATACCACGTAATCCAATGGATTCCAAAGTAACAAGAGCGGTTGGTATGTAGTGTGTACACGACACATTGTTAGCCTAGCTTAACGAAATGTGTGAGAAGCTAAACAGCTGCTGTCATGTGATATGTCATGTGTTACATGGACAGAGTATATGGAACTACTTGGTAACAAAACATAAAATCACGCCTGTATTCCCCGAAGGGTCGGGCAGAGGTGTATAGTAATACCCTCATTTCGCCGTTACGTTTAAGTTCCATGTAATAGGAGGCGAGCCTATTGCCATCAACCGGGCATGAATCTATATTCCGGGCTGCTACTGAGGAATTCCACATGGAAAAAACCAATTGGCTTGGTATTCTCGACATAATACAGTAGAGGTCAATTCTATTAACAAAATCGTTGCCAAACAGCAAATGAACCACAACCAAAAATGTCATTATGTTTGGTTTTGTATTTGTTGTTAAACAATTTGATATTACTTTTGTAATCGAAAACTGTCTCAATGAACGGTCCGGCTTTGGTTCGGTTGCGATTGATCAAAGTTTCTGTTTCCACATAAAACTCCGGCCAAAACTGCGCGATCAAAGCGAGTGCGAAGCGGTATAGCGTCAGCCGCGCGGCGGACGCTACCTACGATATCTTAAGGCGCCATGCACACCTACGCGACCACAACGCGGGACGACCGCGCCTGCGGAGCAGGATGTTTCCATAAACGATGACAAGCAAACATGATTCATACCTATTTGCTATCCAAAATTCAAAAACCTAATTCTATTTAAAATTATGTTATTTACTATGCTTTTACTACATTTAATTAGAAATTAATTATTACTTTATATTACAACATGAAATAAGTTGTTATGTACTAATTTCATCGGTATAAATCTGACACACGCGTCTAGTGTCAATTGTAGTTCGCCATTCGCGCCGTAGTTGCGCAGGTGTACACACCTAGTTTCGCGTTCGCGCTCGCGTTCGCTTCGCTGACGCATCCCGCATCGCTGACGCGTAGGTTTAGCCGAACCATTAAAGCCGTGCTACAGTGCGCGTCAAATAATTAGAACCAAGATGGCGTCGACTGCGTGATCTATGTGAGATTCGGGTTATATGTTTCGTTTTGATGAGTCCAATAGATTGCACTTGGTGTTCACGGTCCGACGTCTATCGTCGGACCGTGAACACCAAGTGCTAGGAGGTGGATAGTGGAACTCTTCAGTGGCAGTAAACCCCTCAAGTTTGGCAGTCCACGCCATCTTGGTTATAGTTATTTCACGCGCATTGTAAGTACTTGTCCGTCTGAAATGTAAGAAAAAATATTCCAAGCCACTACCTATTTTAAAACTGGTAAAATCACTATAGAGGCTGTAACCGAAATCATGTAATTCCTTCAAACTTTGTGATGTACTGCTGACATATTATATTAACCCTGCAAGGTATAATTCCGGAATCAATAAAAAAAAATACAAGAAGTAAACATGTGTTCTTAAAGTGAGGCATTTTAGCGCCCCGAGTTAAATGACCGCGCGGCGAGCGATAGCCGCGCAATTCGCTTGGAGCGCTAAAATACCTCACGTAAAAAACACATGTTTACTTCTTGTATTTTATTTTTTTGTGAATCCAAATGTATCCCGTGCAGTGTTTATCTATGTCAGCAGTACATCACGAGGTTTGAAGAAATTACATGATTTCGTTTACACTCTGTATTTCAGATAATAGCAATCATCAATAAATTGGCAAAACAACAGATGGATCAGATTAAAAAATAAAAATATTGCTCGTAGTAGACAATTTTATATCTGTGTAACAGATAACTTGATTAGTACCATTTTCGCCTGCAGGCCGATAATTAAATTTTGAGAGCAGTATTCACAATGATTCCGAGAATCAAATTAAAAATGGCAGACACGAATATCGAAATTTCAGTTCAGTAACCTTTTGACAATGTGTACTAGGGTTCGCCTGTCCGACTTGGCTCAGATGCGAGTCGACGACAATTTTATTTGATGTCTGCGTGTACAGTTTATAAAATTATACACTAAGGCTGAGCATCCACCAGAGCTGTGCTAAGCTGCGTAGCGAGGAATGTGTTTTGTAAGCACCAATAGAATCACTTCATTTACCTAGCTTCGCTCTGCGCAGCTCTGGTGGATATGGGTCTAGCAGTGCGAGGTTTTTGTTCATACAAAACAAGCGAGAAATGTGTACTGAGGAATGTGTTGCGAGGAATGTGTTGCGAGGAATGTGTTGCTAGGAATGTGTTGCTAGGAATGTGTTGCGAGGGATGTGTCGCGAGGAATGTGTTACGAGGAATGTGTACCGCTCCCGCCACGGCTCATTTGTACACATAAACACATAACGCATTACACATTACGCGTTCCTCGCACGGCTTTGGTGGAAAGTGTCACACCGTTTCACATCCTCGCTACACATTTTCGCATTACACATTTTCCTCGCACAGCTCTGGTGGATGTCCAGCCTAACTGGGCCGTGCTATGCAATAATGTGTCAGCCCACAAAAATATGAATTTTGTGTTAACGTCATCGAATTCTTGTAATAGCTCTACTAAACGTTTAAAAAAAATGCTAAGAACTGTCACCGTCTATCAAAAAATTCTTGCTGCAGTTTGCATATTTTCAAGTTGAGTACACCTACAACAATAACTAGATGGCGTTAACACGGAATTAATATTTTTGTGGGTTGACACATTATTGCATAACACAGCTCGACTATGACTAACAAATTTCGAGCTACGTATAGCTTGGAAAGTCTGGGATGCATAAGCACAAAACAGATAGGTACAGAAGTAAATCTGCACACAAGTGCGCTCGAGCAACGCACACATAGACACTGCTCACGGACACGATATCTCGGACTGTTTGGGACTATAGTGCGAGTGAGTGCGAGCGCGAGTGCCATGCGCTTGATAGAGATAGATAATATATAGATAGAGCGACCGCCGAGCGTAGGTATGAAAAGTGAAGTACATACATGTGTTTGACTTCTGTACCTATCTGTTTTGTGGCAGAAGCTAATTACAGTTGCTAGTCTAATCAGATGAGCTAAAGTTGGTCTCGCTTCGCCGCGTCACCAGGTCATAATCTAAAGGTTCCATGTGGGTCCGAAACTAGTCGGGCAATCCTGAAAGCGTAAAAACCGTAAACAGTCACATAATGATGAGCTGAATACACTTATAAATCAAAATGGTGGATGACACATAAAAACATCACGCCTTGTATTCCCCGAAGGGTTAGGCAGAGGTGATTTAGTAACACCCGCGTTTCGCCAGTTATGTTTAAGTCCCATGTACCTAATAGGGAGAACCTATATGCTACTGAGAAATTCCTAATGGAAAAACCCAATTACACTTTGCCTAACGTGTGGATCTAACCCAGAACCCTATGCTCAGCAGTTACGCTTGCAATCACTAGACCTAACAAGGCAGTCAAATGGTGGATGATGTAGTAAGAAATTCACAAATAATAATTCAGCGCAGTCGCTGAAGGGGTTCACTGAAGATTAGCCGTGTCGTGAGTCCAAATCCGATCCGATCCAATTATGGTCTCCACTCGATTTCAAGGTTCGCAGCCGTGCTCGTTGCAGCTTGACGAGTGGTAACAGCGATGAACTTATTAAGTATTGGGAGGGTTATATTTCAACAGCTATGTTACAGCTAGTTCACACAGAAATTGTTTACAGGAGTCGTTTTAGCGGATCCGTTTTTATTTTGGTGATGGAGCCTGTAGTTGTATGAGCGAGTTCACATACACGACAACATTCCGAATCCAGTAAAAAAAACTGGAACCGCTACTTTTTATGTATCCTGCCTGCCAGAGACGACGCAGCTGCCATTTGTGTAACTGATCCTTCGGTAGAGATGTGAACAAGACATCCACTACCGACGGGTCCGCTGTGTGAACGGGCTCTTAGTTGTGTATGTTTATTTGTTCTCTAATTGCTCTAAACTGTATCAAATCAAATGAAAATAGCATTACTTCAAAGGTTCAAGTTTCTGTATATCGAATAATAAAGACATCCCCAAAAAATTATTGACGTAAGAATCATCAAAATCGGCTCACGCGTTTGGTCTCTAGACCGCCACAAAGGAAAAAACATACATATACATACATAGGCTGATAAACACATTACCCTCCTTCGCGTCGAGCAGTCGAGTAAAAACGCTCTTCACCGCTTTTCTTAGTGTTGAAGCTGGGAAGAAAAACTACAGTAATAATATCTAAACTAATATTATAAAGAGGAAAGATTTGATTGTTTAGATTGAATAGGCTCTGAAACTATTGGACCGATTTGAAAAATTCTTTCACCATTGGAATCCTACATTATCCCCGATAAACATAGGCGATAGAATATTTATGAAAAAAACTTTTTAGGCGGGCGGAGCCGCGAGGCACAGCTAGTTAGGTATATAGTTATCACCTTGTTGGTCTAGTGGTCGCAAACGCGACTGCTGAGTATGGGGTCCTGGGCCGTAAATGTCCAGTCCTGAAAATGGGCGTCCCAATATCGTACCAATGAGTGGTCAAAGGGGAAATTACTATAAACACCACGCTTGCCAGATGGATTAGTTCTGATTGTTACTATTAACATACAGGAGTACGGTACTGCCAATCCTCCAGGTGGAATACCTTATTCGATTTTTAAAATATCCACAAGAGGAACGAAGAGGTCCATTCTCTGCCTAAAAGCAAAAGAAACAAAACGCACACGTCGCGTTCGACATTTTCCGAAATGCAAGCGCGCAGAAAATTTATTCGAGTTTATTAACCCTCAAATTGTCAATAGATCTTTTTATATCGTGTCCGACTTGGCTCAACCCTCGCGTACGTCACAAACAATGTGTTTCTAGTGTACAATCGATATTTAATTGGACCGGCGACGTTCCGTTTTTGCGTCATCTAGGATTACTATAATTTGTCACTGGTTTTTGACGGCTTAATTTCGGTACTGTAGCGGGGTCCAATTGGTATTTCGCTGGCGAATAATATAGTTGTTTGGTCTGTCTATTATACAGTGAAAAATGTTGACGGTCTAATGGCCAAATACCTACTCAAACGCTACTCAATTTTAAGTTGCCGCTAATTCTAGTGCTGTCGCTGTCATTTTAAGGCAAAGTGACAGTGACAGCATGAGACTTAACGGCAACTTAAAATCAAGTACCTAGCGTTTAAGTATTTGTAGGTACAGTAGGGGAATGAAAATGTTATGCATCTAAGGTCTATTTTTGCTTGCACAGTACAAGAAACGAACTATATTACTGACTACGTATTGCCAACATTAAAGAAATGAAGATACAAGTATTTTTTGACAGGATATTATAGTGACATGGTGACAGACATTACAAGGCTCTCTACGGCCCATGGAGGCAAAAGGCAATTTTGATCTTTGCTACCAAATAGTTAAACATAATTTTCCATGCATTAGTCTGTTCCGTTCAACAGTTTGAAAAGGTAACATGTGCCCGCGATGTGGGAAAGGAATGAATTTGAAAACCGACGAACCTTTTCATTCCCCTACTGTACATATTTACATACAAGCTATCTATACCTACAATGGTAGTATGCCACTGAGTTGGCGTTGTTAACCTATTAATTGACCAACTCCAGCAATATCAAGTATTCAAATTATGATCATTTAGACAGTATCAAGAATCAAATTAAATGAACTATCCACCATAACTGAATAAATTCAAAAACCGGACGTTCTTTATCCGAGTAATTTCTTTGATCACCTAACGTTCACGTCAGCACCATTTCTGACGTCGTCTTCCGCTACCACCGTTCGACGAAATCGACCCCGAAAATAAGTAAGTGCCTAATAAAGTCAATCAACCGGCAAACGCTATCGCGCGTAAATTAAGCCGTAAACGCGTAACCGTCCGTAATTACGGCTATGACGAGCGTAATTCCGACCAACTACGCGTTATGCGGAGATTTTAATTGCATCTAACGCCGTAGCGTTAATTAACTTTATCAAAATTTCGCAAACATTATGATTATGATATTTAATTGTTGCGAACAATGAAGGGATTTTGATGATATTTTATGCTTAGTTATATTGACAAGTAATTAAGCAAGTAGGTATCCTTATCCTTACTAATATTATAAATGTGAAAGTTTGTGAGGATGGATGTATGAAAGAAAGAAAGAAATTTATTTGGAACGAAAGCAGTCAGACACACAGTCAAAAAAATTCATAAGAGACAAAACAAAATAAAAAAATAAAATAGCTGTGTGTCTAGCGGCTGCGCCAAATAGGTTCAGTTCAGCATAAATATCAGACCACTAGTGCCTGACGCTGGTTTTCAACTGAACCCATTGTGACGTAACTGATGTAAACCAGTTCTAAATAGATAAATAGCGTGCTTAAATAAATAGACAAATAATAAATAAATACTGTTGTATGTATGTTTGTTACTCTTTCACGCATTAACGGCTGAACAGATTTGGATGAAATTTGGTACACATACAGACAATATTCTGGATTAACACATAGGTTACTTTTTATCCGAGTGCATGAAGTAGTTCCTCTTGGATGCGGGTGAAACCGCAGGCAACAGCTAGTTTGATTATAATGATGTAGATGTTTAACAAAGCAGTACCTAAAATTATATAAACTATCGACTCAATAATCACTCTAACACTAATAAAATCACGCCTTACATTCCCCGAAGGGTTCGGCAGAGGTGTTTTAGTACACCCCCGTTACGCCAGTTATGTTTAAGTCCCATGTAATAGGGGGCGAGCCTATTGCCATTAACCGGGCACAAATCCAGACTCCAGGCTGCTATTGAGAAATTCCTAATGGAAAAACCCAATAACACTGCCCGACCGGGGGATCGAACCCAGGACCCCATGCTCAGCAGTCGCGCTTGCGACCACTAGACCAACGAGGCAGTCAAATTAATTAATTACCTAATTAATTAACATTTTGGGATATGATTAATCAAAATTAGTAATTAGGAGTTAACTTATTACATAAATATACCTAATCCGAACTTACGTAACAGATTTTTGGCTGCATCTGGTAAAACTGTATAGCTTCAATATTCTTTAACGATAAGGTTAGGTTAATACCCTGAAGATTAATGATTAGAGGGGCTCGTGGCTAAATAACAACCGCGCCGATCTGACGATTTGCGAGGTTAAGCTGCGCTTGCCGCGGTCAGTCCGTGAATGGGTGACCATTTGTTACACATCGAGATCCCTCCGACCCTCGGAGAGCACGTTAAGCCGTCGGTCCCGGGTGTCATACGAATACCTATGACAGTCGTTACGGGTAGTCAGAAGCCCGAAAGTCTGACAAACAGTTTAACTTTAGGATATCGGCATTGCCCAGTTACTGGGTTGCGGAGGTCTGATGGTAGTCGCTCCGTGTAAAATACTGGTATTCAGCCGCATCTGGTTAGACTGGAAGCTGACCCCAAGATAATTAGGAAAAGGCTAAGAGGAAGTAAGTATTAATGATAGACATGGATATTTTGAGACGGGATCCAATAAAGCCTGAGTAATTTCCTTACGTACCTACTGCCTGCCTCAGTGGTCTAGTGGTGGCAAGCGCGACTGCTTCGCTAGATGGCTGGTAACAGCTGGATGAGAGCGGCTGAGGGTGAAAAGCTCAGTGGCGTGCAATTAGAAAGGTCCCTATCCAGGTGTGGACTGCTGTAGGCTGACGATGATGATGAAGGCGTAGGCTATCTAAAAATGTTATTCAAATGTTTTGGAATAGCTTTAAGCTGTCTGGAAACGGATAAACGGTTCATCTAAACAATTTTTAGTACCAACTAACAGTTAGTTTAACTGCCTCGTTGGTCTAGTAGTAGCAAGCGCGACTGCTGATCGTGACATCCTGGGTTTGATCCCCAGGTCGTGCGAAGTGTTGTTGGGTTTTTCCGTGTGGAATTCCTCAGTAGCAGCCCGGAATTTGGATTTGTACCCTGTTGATGGCAATAGGCTCGCCCCCTACTAGTTGGACTTAAACATAACGGTGAAATGAGGGTGTTACTATAACCCTCTGCTCAACCCTTTGGGGAATACAGGCGTAATATTATGTTATGTTGTTATTTTCCTTACGTAGTAGTTTTGTTGACCGACCAGAATACTGCAAGCAGACGTAGAACGATATTTATTTTCAAAATAGTTTCATAAATACGAGAGCGGATAGACTCGGTTACGGTATTACATAGTTTGGTATTGAAGATGGTACATCTTAGTGCCTTTGAACTAAATTTGAAATGAACCACGTTTGACAACACGTTTGGTGCAGTGGCTGAGCGATCGGCTTCTGCGCTACGGGTTGTGGGTTCGATTCCCGCACGGAATAAATATTTGTATGGCCTACAGATAGTTGTTCCGGGTCTGGATGTTTGTGCATGTGAAGATTTGTGTCTGTAAACGCACCCACGATACAGGAGAAACCCTAGCGTGGGGCAATGTTGTTATAAAAAGAAGAAAAAAAGAAACCCAAAATATTCTGCAAACTTTGTTCTATTTGATACAAGCAATCAATTTATGATAGCTACGAAAACACGATATTCCCAGCTTTATTATTACTAAATAACAATTATAATTGGCAATTTAACACTAATTACTGTTTAATCCTGTGGGGATTCCCAAGTTCACAGTACAAACTACGTTTTAACCCTACAAAATCTGTGTGTGTGCAGTAATGGGCCAATGTTTTGCCTGCGTGGTGCACAGTGGTGCGTTGCACAGTAATTTGTCAACGTCACCTCGCTCCACTGATATTAATGGAAATTTAGTGTCAACCGTACGCCTTTGGCGATTGTTTCATTATTGATTTTTACCTTCGACACGCGATGTATTTATTGTGACAGTGGGCTATTATGTGTAATTTAATTTGTTCGAATTAAGTAGACGAGGTAGCGGTTGTTTCGAGTTCGGTTCGGTGTAATCGAACGCTGTGGTGGCTTTCGTAACGGAAATCCAATTTTCGTATTTTTTTGTTTTCCTCTTCGCAGCGTAGAAAATATGTTGCTTAATTAAGTAATGAAATTATGGAAGATGAGTTCGAATTTTACAATTCAGTATTACAAAAACAAAGAACAGCCGAATATAATGAGCAATAATCGATTCTACAGGTGTTAAATGACACTTGTCATTTTGATCATATTGTACATACATACAATAAACCGCAACCACACGTAATGACATGTAATGACGATCAAAAGTGATTGATGCGCGTATACTCGTCCACTCACCGCAGTGTTAAAATACGCGCGAATGGACATAAAAAAAAATTATAGCCATTATAGCTTTAAGAATGTTCTTACAATGTTCCACTCGATTTCCCACTAATTATCCTAGATTCTGTTATCGCCAAGAAGCAATTTTGCGTGAAGTGTTATTTTGACCGAGATTTTTTCGTTATCAAATGATAAAGCTTAATTCTATAACTATAGTAACAGGCGTTTGTAATGTGGTACAATAGTGTGCAATATAGATTAGGTGACATCATTAATAGGTACCTCGGATGTGGGGCAACGGTTATGGCGCTGTTGGTACTTGAGACCATTATGCAGAAGGCACATAGCATTGTCTGTTCTGCAGCGTCGAGTGCGTTTAATGTTCCAATTGAATTCGGAATCTGTTCGCTAAGAACGTAAATGTGGTATGCGAAAATTAAAAAGGGAGAAAGCAGCAGCAAGACAAATCTTGATTTCCAAAACGGGTGTCTTTTGTTAAACATACAATATTATTTCTTAACACAAGAATGTTTTGGGAATATGTATGAATAATCATGCGAAAAATTACGATATATCGATATTTTTCACTCGATAATTATCGATACTATATAAAAATATCGATATGATAAATATCGATATATTTTGTCCACTTGCCCATCCCCAGAGCGAATTAGAAAATGTTTTTTTCATTTAATGTCATTTTTATTTTGACTATGACATTTGTTTAAAGACGGGACTCATTGCATTTTTAGCCATTCCACGACGGAATGCATGATTTCAACAAAAAACACAATATTTCAAAAAATGTTTTTCTATATTTTACAACTGTAAATTAAAATATTTTTTTGTGATTTTGGTTTACCATAAAATAAATTATTTTTTTCCATATTGTTTTTTTTCTGTAACACGCTGGGCCCAAGAATGGGCAGTGTCCTTTACTGACATTTTTGAATCTCGCACCGTGCCAATAATTAAAATAAAGATAACATTGGCACTGATCAAGATTAAATATTATGTATTTGATATCGCCGAGAGTTCCTTCACCTTTAAGAAAAGTAACAACACTTTTTGGCGGACTTTCAACGAGATTCGGGTTATACTATCAAACAGTTTAAAAAATCTTTGCGGAAATGTTGACGGTGCACTGTGCAGTGAACAATACATACACATTAGGATATTAGTCGATCAGGAACCCTGTCAATAATTTGTGGTTACGGTTAGGCATCGACGTATGATTGGATCATTGGACTTCCTTCATTGAAGCGAACAACCGTGTGGCAAATTACCACTTAATAAAGACTGCGTCATACGAAGTATTGTTACGAAGGAAAATGTTTAGTACAGAGTCGATTAAACGGTTTTATTTAATGGTTTCGGATATTTGTTCAGTTAAAGCGTCTCTTTAGTCTGGAGTGCCATTTCATGATACCCACGGATGTCCAATCCAAACGTTGAAAAAGTATCTGCTATACCAGTGGTCGGCAAACTCATTAGTCAAAAGCTGTATATAAGCCCTACAACGATTAAAATTTATTTTGAAAGAGTTAAAAATCTTTTCAGGAACCATTTTTTGCCGCAATCAATTTGCTAAAGCCGCATGCGGCTCGCGGGCTGCAGTTATCCGACAACTGTGCTATACAAATGGCGGGATATTATACATTTTATAATATTTTTCGACCGTCAGGTCTAAAAAGCACAGCCGTGACAAGACATTGTCAAGAATTTTGTTGAAACTCATATGAAATGCAACAAAATCCGTGACACAAAGGTAACTCCTCAAGGTAATGCGTGCTAAGTTTGTTGGATACAAAACTCCGTCGCCGCTGCGACGTTTAGACCTCATGAATAGTTCATTGCTCTTATGTCTCTAGCCCTCAACATTTATTGAGGAAATGTTTTCCAGAGGTTTGTAGTTTATTTTATTTATGTGCCATTGTCTATAAACTTGTCTAACTTAATTGCGACATTTGAGGGATACACTGAAGTTAAGAGCATACACCATTATGGACATTTTAGAAGGAAACCTTTAAGTAACAAATTCACAAGTTTACAGTGATATTACAGACAAGTATACATAGATTATTTATCACTTGCGTTAGCGGTGAAGGAAAACATCGTGAGGAAACCTACACGCCGAGAGGGTTCCAGAAAGTTCTTGCTGGTGTGTGTAGTCCGTCTACCCGCAACGAAGGCCTTTTTTATCGTTGGAAAATCCTCATGGATGACTCGCCCGGGGAAGGCGAGGGGGTCTGCCGGACTCCTACCGACTAAAAACCAACGGTTTTCCTCCTGACTGTTCGGCCGGGGTCGCGGGATTCGCAAAAGCATGCACCGCAACCCCGGCAGGTCCCGGTCCGCCAGCTACTGGCGGACCTCTCCTCTATGGGGCCTTGCCCCACTTCCTCCTGAGAGGCGCGCGCAGGACATTGCGCGCCACCTTCTCGAGCCTGTTACTGGTCGGGTGATGAGTCCCCTAATCCACCGCCCGCAGGCCACAACCCGCAACTAAGGCCTGCACCCTTCTCATTCTGTAAAGAGGCCCGTGCCCAGCAGTGGGGCAGTAATGGGTTGATTATATTTATACATAAAAGTCCGTATGGGAAGCCGTAATAGGCCCACCTTACAAAATATTACTGCTCTATATCAGGTGCCACTTGGCTCGGTTCTTTATCCAGATAATAAGAAGTTTTTAGTCAATCACTGTAGTATCTGCCTACGAGAAAAGGCTCTTCCAAAGAGGAAAATGAAACACGTAGCCCGTCACCCGTCCGAAGTATTTTGGCCAGCAAGATGGATGATTCCGCCATGTGTCGGCTGTCGGAGCTTCGCCAAGCAGTGGCAGGGTGCACCGCGCAGCGTTTGGATTTAGTTTGTAGATCCTGCATCTAGAAAATATATTTGTGTCGTTTCATAATTTTTGAGATATCTAAGTAGAAACTTTAACTTACATGTGAAAATAAGGTTAAAGTAACACAAAAATATCGTAAAGGTGAACCGTCGCGTTGACGGGTTAATAATTCCATTTCTCATACTTACATATTTTTGTGCGTGTCACAGAGAGAGGGTTGATACATTTGGTGAACACGTTTATTTCTCAATTGGTATAGGCTTACACGTATAAAATAATGGTTAGTATTTGCGTCATTCATGTGCTTACAAACGGCTGTGTACCTGTCAATACCGTGCTAGGTAGCCAGACTGCTGCAGCCAGTCAACAGCCAATCCTACGTTTCATAACGAACCATAGACACTTGCAGTCGTCTGATTGGCTAACGCAATTAAAGTTCTCAAACTTAGATTGGAATACCAACTCAATTTTGTCTTCTTACTGTCAAAAAATCGACCATTTTGATGTATGTACTAAAACGTCAACAATGTGGACGAGACTTAATCTTTTATACATAGCGTTTCAACAGCGTGACGATCACGACACGGGGCTGTGATAATCTGTATGCGGTACCCACCAGGTGGAAAACGTAGTGGCTAATGATGATTTAATACAATGTGCACTGAACATTGAATTTCTAAGTGTTTATGGTAATATGTAGTGTTGTTTTGCAGACTTATTAGCCGTTGTTATTGTTGTTGATCGATTGTTGTGTATGTGGGGAATTTTTATGTGAATTGCTGTCAGCTTTTAGTTGTTAAAGAGTTACCTATGTGTTGACTATATCGTGCGCTGTCAGTTGCAACAACTGTGAGCAGTGAAGTGAGGCAAAACGCTGTATTTATTTCACGTTGCAGTTTTAAGGTTAGAAGCATGAAGGCATGATAGGTTTTCTTGTTTTTAAACGGTTTTAATTAGCTTCACTTTGTAGATATATTTGTTTGATTCAAATCTTGCAACAGATTTTTCAACTACTTCAGCTTAACCGATTCTCCTGGAACTTTGCACACAAATTCAATTCTCATGACAATACAACATTATAATAGTTTCAGCCTTCAACCATCAAATCCTGATGGTACACGGCAGGAGTACTGCACGATAAAACCGTTTAACTTAAAAGATTTTTAAGGGATTATTACGACAAATGTTTGGTGTTGTCAATTGCCTACTTACTGTATTTAACAGGACAATTGAACATACCTAACCCTTTCGGACCGGCACAAGCTACGATGAAACTTGTTATTCTGAGAACGAATTCTAGCTAATTTGGAGTTGTAGATTACGAATCTGAGAAAAAAATCCGGATTAATATCGCTATCTGCACGATCGTTAGACACTGGGCCCGTCCACAAAGCACGTAAAACTGATGAGCTAAACGCGATCTTGTAATCCGCACAATTGTATTGGACTGGCGCGAAAGGGGTCTCTCACAAGCGACTCCAAGCTCCATATTTACAGTTGTGGACCTAGTGAAAAAAGTTCTGTTATATGGGTGTAAGCAGTGATAGCCTAGCGGTTGAACGCTTGCATTCCATGCAGGAGAGTCTGAGTTCGATCCCGACCCATACCTCTGACTTTTCAAATTCATGTGCGGATCAGAATTTGATTATCACTTGCGTTAACGCTGAAGGTAAAACATCGTGAGGAAACCTGCACACCAGAGAGGGCTCCATAGAGTTCTCAATGGTGTGTGTAGTCTGCCAACCCGCACCAGGCCAGCGTGGTGGACTAAGGCCTAAATCCTTCTCATTCTGAGAAGAGGCCCGTGCCCAGCGGTGGGACAGTAATGGGCTAATTATGTTCTTTATGTTATATAGGTGTCGCAACACCCGGTGCTCTGTTCTGGGAACCTAACACCTCAGCTGCTTCTTTAAGAACCATGTCATTCTGTTATTCAGGTCAAGGAGTTACCATCTGGCTTTACTAGGAACTGACCAAAACATAGAGAAAATATTTGAGCTTAGACAAGGTCACTGTACCTACCAGTTACTGAGATTACTCCGCGTCAGAATATAAAATACAATCCGATTAGAATGTGATTAGAAATGGCAGATCTACTACTTGCCTTTCATTCACAGAGAATATGCGTGAGCGAGATGCAAATATCTATAATAATAGCAGCGCCGCCATTTCCAATTCCATTCTATTTAAGTGGGCTGTAGGCTTGTAAGTGTGAAATTCAAAACGTTTGTTCACACTGCACGTAAAACGATCGGACTTAACAGATAAATGATTAAACCACAGGTTAGCGCCAACCTTCATATTATGCCAACATTTGTTATAGTGGTAGGCCTGTATGTATATACAAATTACCTATTGTTTATATAATAAATCACCGGCTTCTATTTACATAGTGTTTTGTATGTAAACGTGTGTGTTTTCTATTTATTCAGTCGGTGTACAATGTAATTTTTGTACCAGAGATTTTATAAATGACAACAGATAATATTGTTTTGTTTCAATGGGGGCTTCCGCGTATTTCTGCCCCCGGGCGGCGCCACTGAAAACCGAGGTAAACAAATACGAAAGTTTCAAATTCCTTGCGATTTCCCGTTATAATAATAACAATTAAACAAATAATTTTATTTCAAACCAATTCTACAGTTTAAATATTGGTTCTGTAATTTTTATCTCGGTCTACAGTGGCGCCACCTAGTGGATTTTCCGCCTCAAATTAGCTCCCTTACGCAGAAACCATACAATAAATAAGTAGGTATTACTATTTTACTGGTCTGGGCGTTTATCAGTCGGTACTAATTATCTACTGTAGCAGATTCACTCAAGTAAAGAAAGGTTAAAAAAGTTTCCGCACTCGAGAGGAATCGGTGCGTTTAACTGGAGATCCAGAAGCATCTACGCATGCTGAAGACGGCTACCTAAAATATTTTTGATGTGAAACATAATGCGGCGGTACGGCTGTGAGAACGACTGATGCGTGGCGAACGCTCGTGAGCGCAGACCTTCGTAACTCATCGGGTCTCTTCGGTTTGAGTCGGCCATATTTTTTTTTAGAAACCATTTTTCTATGTTTCACATTTGCCAGGCATCTCGCGACGGCATTTTTTTTGTGAAAGTAAATATTTTACACTATCTGTTTCCCGAGGTTTCACTCCCATCCTAGGGGAACTACTTCATGGACCCGGATCAAAAGTATTCTATGTGTTAATCCAGGATATTGTCTATCTGTGTGCCTAATTTCATCCAAATCGGTTCAGCCGCTAATGCACGAAAGAGTAACAAACACCCATACATCCTTACATACAAACTTTCGCGTTTATAATATGTATTAGTAAGGATAAGGATTCCCCGGCCCCTAGATCAGGGTACATCCGAGTTTCCCTCAAGAAAAAAATAGTTAAAAAACCTTATTCGGGAAGTCTAAATAATCCAGCTGTAGTTTTCTTTTTTCACAGTGTAAGAATTTTCGGTCCATTACCCCTCACATCATCGTTTGCAGTATCCAGCCAGTTTTGTCTGTATTTTCCTCTTTCCTTTATGCGCTATTCCGAAAAAAAGCGTGTGAGGCGCAGATAACATAATAATAAGTAGGACCGTTTTTTTATTGTTTAATTACATTGTACCTATTATAGATGAAAATCTCCTCAGTCGGCGAGTAGGGATGCCAACTTTTTACAAACCAAATAATTATAGTAGGTATAGTATTTTGAACCTGGAACCCATAAACATACAGATCGGGAAAAAATTGTTTGTTTCCAATTACTAAGCTTTTATTTACGGTCAAATGTTTTGTTTTTTTTTTGGTTGTTTGAAATATGAACTCCCGTGGCATGAATTTGGTTTAATAGCTTTAAAAAAATGTAGTTTAGATACACAACATCACGCCTTGTAAACCCCGAAGGTTTCGGCACAGGTGTTTTAGTACATCCTCGTTTCGCCAGTTATGTTTACGTCCCATGTAATAGGGGGCGAGCCTATTGCCATTAGCCGGACACATATCCAGACTCCAGGCTGCTACTGAGAAATTGCTAATGGAAAAACCCAATAACACTTTGCCCGACTTGATCGAACCCAGGACCCCATGCTCAGCAGTCGCACTTGCGACCATTAGGCCAACATGGCAGTATATACATATATTTGAAAAACAAATAGTAGTACCTAGGGCTTGTATAGTTAGTAGGATACCTACTATCTTTACATAGTATAAAACAAAGTCGCTCCCGCTGTCTGTACGCTTAGGTCTTATAAAATACGCAACGGATTTTAACGACACGTTTGGTGCAGTGGTTAAGCGACTGGCCTCTGCGCTGCGGGTTGTAGGTTCGATTCCCGCACGGAACAAATATTTGTATGGCGTACAGATAGTTGTTCCGGGTCTGGATGTTTGTGCATGTTAAGATTTATGTCTGTAAGCGCACCCACGATACAGGAGAAATCCCAGTGTGGGGCAATGTTTAAAAAAAATAAATAAGATACAGAATGCAGTTTTCAGCAATAGATAGAGTGATTCAAGAGGAAGGTTTATATGCCCCACATTGCACCCGTGCGAAGCCGGTGCGGGTCGCTAGTATTAAATATATTAGAGTTGGCAACCCTAGTGGTAAGTTAATTAAGTTCTTAGTGATCTTGCCGACAAGTTAACGGTGAGGGAACTATAGTAACTTATCTTAGCGTGTATTACTAGCTCTCGGATGTGGAGGCGTAGGATATTTCAAATGTCAATAGTCTGTTTCCAATCGGTTATTTATTGCTGTAAAAATATTATTAGATGTTAGCTCTAATTACAAATAGTAACAATAACTATTGGGTACATTGTTTTTAAGTATATTATAATAGGAACAGGATTTGTTCAAGACTAGTCACAACTAACTGCCTCATTAGTCTGCTGATCGTGAGATCCTGGGTTCGGTCCCCAGGTCGGGTAAAGTGTTATTGGGTTTTTCCGTGTGGAATTCCTCAGTAGCAGCCCGGAGTTTGGATTTGTGTCCGGTTGATGGCAATAGGCTCGCCCCCTACTACATGGAACTTAATCATAACATAAATGAGGGTGTTACTATCCACCTCTGCCCAACCTTTCGGGGAATACAGGCGTGATTTTATGTTACTTGGCGCAGTAGCAACCCGAGCAAATATAAATACCCAGTGAGGCTCTTGGTCCTCAAAATGGAGGGAATGACGGAGAACATCACAGCAAAGGTTTAAAAATTAAAGCAAGTCTTTCTTCCTTATAGACTAAACCTTAATATTCAATTATACTATAACAACTCATTTACGACCATTTTTTCCCAAGGAGGGTGGATGTCAGGCAGGCGGCCGGTCATAAAACAATAAGCTAAAACCTCTAACAACATGGATTTACGTAATACATGTTGTGCGGACCCCACCTAGTGTGGGATAATGGCAGGAAGATGAAGAATTTACGACCTTTTCAATAAACCATCTATCGGCGGATTGCCCTACTAGCAAAAGAAATTTAACATAGTAGGGCAAACCGCCGATAGATAGGATATTGAAAACGGCTGTTACACCGCATCGACTCTGCAAGTAAAACAGATATCATATGAAACACGTGTCCGTAAACAGATGCGTCGGAATTCCAAATAAGCCACAAGGTCATCAGAGATCGCAGATAAGCATTGTAAACGTTGCTAATTACGACCAGACAACTGTTGGTATGAGGTCAATAAGGGCATCATGTTCTGTAAGTCTTAAGGTACTTCAAAAGAACACTTTTAATAAACCCTTTTAATATTATAAGAAAAAAACGACGGCCTGTATTAAAATTATCACTGCCGTAAAGGGTATTTTATTTGCATTTTCTGCGATAAAAAAAAAACCAATTTAAACATACAAATAAATAAAATTGAAATGTCTCTTTGTAATGTCAAAATAACAGCTTTTTACCAAATGCATGTGAAATACGGCACTAATAACAAAAAAACAATATTTTATTGTCTGTCTGTCTGTTTGTGTGGGCTAATCTCCGAAACGGCTGGACCGATATTGACGGAACATTCACTGTCCGATAGCTGATGGTATAAGGAGTAACTTAGGCTACTTTAAAAAAAGACAAATAAGTAGATTCTCATCCGACTTCTACTCAGACGAAATCGCGGGCACAGCTAGTTATTAATAGAATTGTTCCAAGACTCCCTGTAGCCCCCACACCCACAATCTCTAAAATCAAGCCCTTCAAATGCATTTAGAAATTTTACATAAGTTGTGAGTCGCAACATTGTGGGGCTCGCGGCTAATGAACAACCACGCGGATTATATGATTTGCAAGGTTAGCAGCGCTTGCCGTGGTTAATCCGTGGATGGGTGACCATTCGTTACACATCGAGACCCCTCCATGCCTCGGAGAGTACGTTAAACCATCGGTTCCGGGTATCATACGAATACCTATAACAGTCGTTACGGGTATTCAGAAGCCCGAAAGTCTGGCAATCGATCTAAGCTTAGGATATCGGTATTGCTCAGTAACTGGGTTGCGGAGGTCTGATGGCAGTCGCTCCGTGTAAAATACTCGTATTCAGCCGCATGTGGTTAAACTGGAAACTGACCCCAACAAAGTTGGGAAAAGGTTAGGCAGAACGAAATAAGTTGCAATGCGACTGCAGGCACTGCAGCCAAGTACGCGTTTCACTGATGCCAATTATGGGAAGACAATAGTTGGTACGAAATTGACAAACAAGGTAGCAATATGCAACTTTCCTTATGGAGATTTGGCACAGGTTACCTAATAGCATAGGCGTAGTCAGGGTGGGGCAGATGGGGCGCCTGCCTCAACCTGGCACAGGAAAAAATAGGTAAATGGTCTAGATTCAGTCAACTTGTCAACCATGTCCACAGAATAACTACGCAAAATAGGCAGACCAATGCCCATCTCCGTCTATACTAATTTGGGCCTCAAAAATAAGGTTATCCGTGCTTTTTTTATCTTTGGAATATTCTCATGGATTTCCCTCGCACGGGGAAGTCGAGGGGGTCTGCCGGAATCTTACCGGCTAAAAACCAACGGTGTCCCTCCTTCTATCCTAAGGCCGGGGTCACGGGATTCACTATTGCATGCACCGCAACCCCGGCAGGTCTCGGTCCGCCGGCTTCTTCTGGTGGACCTCTCCAGTGGTGGGTCAATTGTTCCCCTGCCCCGCTTCCTTCTGTGTGGCGCGCGCGGAAAGGTTATCCATCCTGCACTTCCAGATTAATTGAAAAGACAAATACTATCAGAAAGAAAAAAAGAAAAGTTGTTGAAAGTTAAAGAAAAAAAAACTGACTGCGTTTGCCCCAACCTAGACGAAATCGTGGCTAGGCCCATGCCTAATAGCTACTTCGTACTTAATTGCAGTTCTATTTGCACTATGAAACCTAAAGCAGAGTTAGTTTCGACAATGTTGGACGTAGTACACCTGGAAAAGTACAATGGTTCGTACTTGGTAACATACTTTCTTGTCGTCCTTTCATATCCTTTTATGCATACATCCTTAAATGGATAGTTACCTTAATTGGAACATAATGACTTTATTTACAAGTTATGTAAATGAATGACTCAGTTTTGAAGGTCAAGCAAATTGAATTGTAGGTTGTACATTCTTCTTTTCGTGTAGTTAGTGACTAACCTGGTGTCAGAGTTTATGCCGTCCAAGGGCCTCTGACTTGGCTTCACATGCCGTCGAGAAATATCTCTCAGGCATGCCGGTTTCCTCACGATGTTTTCCTTCACCGTTTTTAAGCAAGTGATAATTATACAATACGCACATGAATCTGAAATGTCAGAGGTGCGTGCCTTGGATTCGAACTCGAGACCTACGACTTGGCAGTCCGGCGGTCACACCACAAGGCTATCACTGCACATGTTGCACATTGTAGATTGTAAAAAAATTGCGTACTTGGCTTGACACACTGCCGTGCATCTAGAGTTCTAAATGGTACCGAACTGTAAGGCCGTGGCCGAACTGGTACGGCGACAGCGACGCGACGGCGATTTCGTGAAAACAAACTCATATAAACACATTGTCCGTGGCCGCACTGCAGAAGCGACAAGCGAAATGTATTTGTTCACGAAATCGCCGTCGCGTCGCTGTCGCCGTACCAGTGCGGCCACGGCCTAAGTCCGTAATATCTAACTGAAGCTTCATTTAACATTTCTACAATAAAATTTAACGTTGCTATTCGGGAATAATAAAAGCTTAGCTCTATAGGGGCAGTTTCTATTTGATAACATAAAAATGAATAGACAGTAATCAAATATAACTGCTACCGTAATAGAAAGATGTTGGCCAATTACTGTTTTTACGAGACCAGGTTTACGTCTCTCGGCTTAATATAGTTTACAATATGAGTATAACTAATTTTATGAGTACGAAGTGAAGGAAATAAAACGTATGGTCAACCTAGGGTTGCTATACAGGTGATTCATGAAATGGGGCATTGGTGATTCAAGAATAAGATTACTTCCCACTGACCCATTTTCATTAATTACCCTGTATAATATAGTATCCCAGTGTATTACGAGGTTTACTATTTATTTATACATAATCTAAACTACTATATTTCCTTCTTATGCTAATTCAGGTCCTGGGTAGTGTTATTCGTATTTTGAAAAAAAAAATACAAAAAGTTCGCAAGTAAATAAAAGCAGGGAGAAGCAAAAAAAAAACATACGATTTGAAAAAAATGTTTGTCTTTTATGTTTTATGGGTAGGTACTGGATTTGAAAATATTATATTTTTGTCTGAACAAAGTTTGCAACCCTACATCAAACTCTCAAGGGATCGGCGTGACAATTGACCTTTGAATTTTTTTATTACAAAG
Organism: Amphipyra berbera; assembly: GCA_910594945.2. Classification (NCBI taxonomy): domain Eukaryota; kingdom Metazoa; phylum Arthropoda; class Insecta; order Lepidoptera; family Noctuidae; genus Amphipyra; species Amphipyra berbera. The sequence continues at coordinate 4,749,677 of OU343122.1, read as the reverse complement.
AAAGTGATGATGAATGAATTGCCACCTCATTTCTTGCACCATTATGTAAGGCTAGTAATATCAGGACGATAACCAAATCTCTAGTGCTGGCGGTAGCTATACGAGAGTAGCTCATGCTATAGTGAAAACATAAGCTAGTCAGCAAGGTTGGTAGCCGGGTTGCAGTGGCATAGGTTGCCCTAGACGGGCCCTGTGTCAAAATTTCTCGGAGGCCCTTCTACCCGACTGTGGCGAAGCCCAAATGGAAAAAACCAAACTAAAAACATGCGTGGTTGTTTGTATGGAGTGTCTGGCATGTGCTGATTTTAGCGTTTAAGAGTTTAGAGTTTGGTGTAAGGGATGATTTCCACCAAACGGCTCGCATCGCATCGGATCGGAGAGGATACGAACGGATGCGGCGGCAGCCGATCGCGTTCGGCAGGATGTCGACGCATACGATCGGCTCCGTACAGTCGCTTGCGAACGTATCCGTTTCTGCGCCTAGTCAAATAGTTTCATTCCTACCGTGTTGACGTGTTCTAATTTTTGAAACGATCCGATCGGATACAACACATTTGCCCAGCGTGGTAATTATGTGAATCAATGTTGCCTCTCGACTTTACATTGTTCCTGTTTAGGCCTGCGTTTAGCAGTGGACGTGTCTATACGGGCTAGCAAAGGTTACTGGCCTGTTCTGCCTAGCCTTTTCCCAACTATGTTGGGGTCAGCTTCCAGTCTAACCAGATGCGGCTGAATACCAGTATTTTACACAGAGCAACTGCCATTAGACCTCCGCAACCCAGTTATTGGGTAATGTAGGGTTAGACCAGTTATCAGACTTTCGGGCTTCTGACTACGCGTAACGACTTTCATATATTCGTATGATACCCGCGACCGATGGCTTAACGTACTCTCCGAGGCATGGAGGAGTCTCGATGTGTAATGAAACGGTCATCCATCGACAGACTGACCGCGGCAAACGCAGCTTAGGCTGGTTTTAGAGTCACGCTGACCGTCGGCGCTGACAGCCGAAACGTATGACTTCCCCATCAGCGCTGACCACCGCACGCGCTGATTATTCTAAAACACTTCAAAACACTCAAAGCTCGTGGCCCGCGACTGTTACTAATCGCGCTGGTGAAAGCGGCACTGTAAAACCAGCCTTAACCACAAAATAGATAGGTACAGAAGTCAATCTACATACAAATGCGCTCGAGCAACGCACACATAGACACTGCTCACGGACACGATATCTCGGACTGTTTGGGACTAGAGTGCGAGTGAGTGCGAGCGCGAGTGCCATGCGCTTGAGAGAGATAGATATATAGATAAAGCGACCGCCGAGCGTATGTATGAAAAGTGAAGTACATACATGTGATTGACTTCTGTACCTATCTGTTTTGTGCCTTAACCTTGCAAATCTTATGATCTGCGCGGTTGGTAATTAGCCACGAGCTCCTCAGATGAATCACAAGTCAGTTTAGTGTGTAATTCCATGGAAGTCGACCAATTCTCCATTAACTATAAATATACAATAAAATATTTAGTGTTAATTCCGCGAAAAAACAGTTGATCAAGCCTGAATGCAGTATGCAGCACCGCCCTCCCGCCCGCAAATATATGCAAATGCAGAAGGTGCGATCGCGCAGAAGGACGCATCGCGTCCAAGCGGTCGACGAGTCAACATCACCTGAGGATGCCCCGTGGAGGGGCGAAACACGTGTCGTATCGGTTTGTTTTGCTTGTGTGTTGCATGTTATTAATCGCACCTTCTGCATTTGCATATATTTGCGGGCGGGAGGGCGGTGCTGCATACTGCATTCAGGCTTGATCAACTGTTTTTTCGCGGAATTAACACTAAATATTTTATTGTATATTTATAGATCATGGATTTCCGCAAAGTAACGCCTGATTCCATCATATATCTAAATTCTCCATTATCAAAGGTTACTGGCCTATCGCCTAGAATCTTCACTAATAAGGTAATGTTCAATTTCCCTCAATCTATTAAGTGTTACGACTCGTGGGAGGATGTTATGTAGCTGATCCGATCTATATTTCCTTTATCATGTTATTATGGAAATATATTCGTATAATGAGTTAATTTTATTTAGAGTGGTAGTTTATAGCTTGCCGTGTAGGTGTTTGTATAAAAGGACAGTTATGTGATCAGATTTTTTTATAAAATCTAAGTCAATTAAAGTTGCTTCAGATCTCGCTTAATTTTTTCGGTCAATAAAATCTCTTTTTTTATAGTTATCTTGTTACTCAATACAATCGAATATTTATTAACTACTAGCTGCCCGGACAGACTTCGTTCTGGCAAAAGTTATTGGCCCGTAGTGGGAAAAGAAAAGTGTTGTTTTTACTATTTTCCACGCAATTTTTATGTTTTTTCTCTCCATAAGAACCTTCCTTGTGCCTTAAGGTATATATTTTTAAAAAAATAGCCGAATTGGTCGAGCCGTTCTCAAGTTTAGCGCTTAGCAACACATTTGGCGATTCATTTTTATTTATATAGACAGAGGTCGCCCGCGTGTATGTCGATTATCGCGTATTCCGCGTTTTTCGGACTAAAAGTAGGCTGTCTTTCTCCAGGTTCCATACTATCTCTGTATCAAGTTTCATCTAAATTGGTTCAGCAGTTTAGATGTGATGAAGGAACAAATAGACAGACTGCCACAGTCACTTTCGGATTTATAATAGTAAGGATGGTAATACATCGAAATGAACATAACATTTTGATATATCAAAAATAATAATAAATGAAATAGCAATAATAGTAAATTAAATAACATAATAATAATAAATAAAGAGCCCTGATCTAACGATGAAATAAATTAGCAATAATAATGAATTAAATAATATAGCAATAATATTACTGTTCATTATCTCCTAAAACAGGGCTTCCTCTCTCCTACCCTTTTGCTGTGCCCTACAGGGTCCATAATGATCTCAATTATATAGTTACCACCTAAGTACACATTATGGTAAAGCAATAAAGATATTGAGTATTGAGTATTGAACCAACACGTACATGATCGTGTCATGTTTCTTCTAATTTAACACATCGTACGTTCTTGGTTTGGTATTAAAGTGTTATCTAAATAGCTTGATTACGACATTGCACACCTATTTTAAAATCTCCACCATTCTGACGTTGCTTGTTCTATTATGAAAGTTTATCACACTCGACAAAAAGTTAACAAATTGTTATCAAAGGCATGCGTGCGTGTAATTGGAGTGACAGATTAAAACATAACATAGTTTCAGTTTTTATCCCACATATTGTTTCGACAAGAAACTAATACCACGCCAAAGAAGTCACGGAACGTAATTCATAGATAATCTGTATGTATTTTTCTATACCAATCTATACTAATATTATAAAAAGGAAAGATTTGTAACGAATAAACTTAAAAACTACTAGACCTATTTCAAAAATTCTTTTGTTGTTAGAAAGCTACATTATCACTGAGTCACATAGGCTATATTTATTACTGGAATAAAACTTCTTACGCGGGCGGAGCCGTGAGGACACAGCTAGAATGTAATAACTTACGTGAGTGATTCATGTTTAGGACTATATACGGGTTTACTCACGTGAATTTTATTTCGGTCGGAAACATCGCAGCGACAACAGCTCATGATTGAGCTCCGGTTGAGTCCGAAACTAGTCGGGCAATCCCGTTAAAATGCACGTGAGTAAACCCGTACATAATCCTAATCTGTATCAATCACGCAGTACATTCCAAGAAAGATGTTTTACGCACAATCTTAAAAGGAAATGCCGTCGGCATTTAATCTATACAAACGTATTCCTCAGTTTCCTCCTTGGATAATGTCACCAGAGCAAATATTTTTTACCATATGCTATATATCTACCTATGTCCTTATGTTTTGTTTTTGTCAATAAATAAATTATCAAAAGAACTAGAAACGTTTAAATTTTACAAAAATCGACCGGTTTTACCACCGTTTTCAAACATCTGGCAAACAAATTTGACGAATATAAAAAATAAAAGAAATACATACATAGACATAACCAAAATCTTTTTTAAATTATTACAGAAAAAAAAACATATCGGTCCAGATTTGAAGAAGGAAACAGGGAAATACGAAAGTACGTTTTCTCTAATATTGCACAGGAGAAATCAGTCCGAGATGCGGTTGTCTCTCTCGCGCTCAATTGGGAAGGTTTGCGTGAGGGATGGGACGGAAATAGATAGCTTAAAAACCTATTCAAATTGTTAATATTTTGTAGTCCGCGTTTCCTCTTAATTGCATCTCCAGGATATAATAATTCATTATAAATTAATTCAACTACATTAAGCAACCATAGTCCACTGTTGAACATAGCCCGCTAAATTGCACCGCTTGCGCATTTCATAAATTAAATTTTCAGAACACATTGGCTCAGTTACACCGAGACAGTTTGTGTCGGCTTAGTGGACAAGCACCATTAATCTGGATTACAGAAATTAAACGGAAAATTACATTTAGTTGGAAAAATTGCATTTAATATAACGGACAGTGACAAATTATCGTATGGCGCGGGAGTAAAAATAGACGACTTACCTCGTTCTCTTCCCGTTAAGAAGTGAATCATATCAGGTGCATGAGCAACAGTATCCGACTGTACTTTGATACCAACATCGCAACAAATACTTAATAAAGTTTTTCGAATAGCTGGAAAGGGTGTTCCTTCCATTTTTGAATTTTCAGTGACTCCAGTTTTTTGATACCATTTCGATGGGTATAGACAGTATTCGTATTTCGTAGGTATTTTGAGTGGTATAGGGGAATATACCTCTACATCTCTGTTCATTGGATTCGTGTGCACCATTTTAGACCCTGTCTGTGCTTACCGTCAGGTGAGACTTGGGTCAAAAGCGACCAAATCAAGAATAAAAAAAAAACTAACGATAATTTTTACTCTTTATGCTAGCAGCGCAGGTCAAAGGCCAACACAGTTAATCATAGCGTACATAATGGCAAAATAATAAGCAAATACAAATATTTTTTCTTGTTTTTAAGAACTTTAAATATTTAAAATCCAAAAAGACACATTTATAAAACAATAGTAAAACAAGAAAAAAAGAATAGTAAGCCTTGTTGCTCTAGTGGTCGCAAGCGCGACTGCTGAGCATGGGGTCCTGGGTTCGATCCCCAGGTCGGGTAAACTCTTATTGGGTTTTTCCATTAGGAATTTCTCAGTAGCAGCCCAGAGTTTGGATTTGTACCCGGTTGATGGCAATAGGCTCGCCCTCTATTACATGGGACTTAAACATAACTGGCGAAACGAGGGTGTACTAAATACACCTCTGCCGTACCCTTCGGCGAATACAAGGCGTGATTTTATGTTTTTTTTAGTAAAACAAAAAGTATACAATTGTATAGTTCTTAGTAATCTTGATTGTGTGGGCTATTCAAAAATTTATCGATGCTACGATAATGCGGATGACGTAGTTAGCACAACTCTAGTGGGAAACAACGAGTAGGCGACACGAATATAGGATTTTTTATTGACCGGTTCAAGAATAGAACCGCTTTTTATGACCCACATTAGAATAGTATCCATTTAGAAATACATAATTTTGTTGATTCAAATGGCGGGTTTTATCAGCTAACAATAGGCACGTATTTCCGAACTATATCGATGTTTTTATGGTAATCGGTGCAACTTCATTGATTGTTATTAGATTAGAACCGGTAATTTAATGTTCTCTATAACGTTTTTTGATTAATTTTAAAAAAAAAAACGTTGCGTCACACTATGGTTTCTCCTGTATCGTGGGTGTGTTTATAGACACAAATCTTCACACGCACAAACGTCTAGACCCGGAACAAGTATCTGTATGCCATACAAATATTTGTTCCGTGCGGGAATCGAACCCACAACCTGTAGCGCAGAAGCCGATCGCTCAGCCACTGCACCAAACGTGTCGTCAAACTGTCTCGTTGGTCTAGTGGTATCAAGCGCGACTGCTGATCTTGAGGTCCTTGGTTCGATCCCCAGGTCGGGCAAAGTGTTATTGAGTTTTTCCCTGTAGAATTCCTCAGTAGCAGCACGGAGTTTGAATTCGTGCCCGGTTGATGGCAATAGGCTCGCCTCCTATTACATGGTGCCTAAACATAACGGCGAAATAAGAGTGTGTTACTATGCACCTCTGCCCAACCCTTTGGGGAATACAGGCGTGTTGTTAAGTAATGTATGTTATGATATAATGTTGTGGTTTAGACTTCTTTACATACACTGGCCTGCAAAAATAAGTATCACACTTTTAAAATTTAAATTTTTTCTAAACTATAGAAGTTAGAGATTTAAAATAAAAAACGTTTTATAGCAATTTTTATCAGCTTTCTTTGAAACTATAGTAACAAAGTTAAACTCTTTTTTGAGTCCTTTTTGTTTCGAAAATATATCTTGTGTACTTAAAAAGTTATTGCGATTTTAAAAGTGTGATACTTATTTTTGCAGGCCAGTATAGTATAAAACAAAGTCGCTCCCGCTGTCTGTACGCTTAGATCTTTTAAACTACGCAACGGATTTTAATGCAATTTTCAGCAATAGATAGATTCAAGAGGAAGGTTTATTACCCGCCCGGCTTCGCACGGATGCAATGTAGATACAAATGTGGGGACATTAGTATCTACATTGCACCCGTGCGAAGCCGGGGCGGGTCGCTAGTGTTTAATAAATTAGTGGCCAATTGACGCTTCATTTCTTTAGATGTTTCTCTTCGGGGCTTTGGTTCTGAAGTTGTTATACGATTGCTAATAAGAAAGCAGCTTGCCAGAGGTGTATTATGGGATTGCAAATTACGGCCCTCGGCGTATTCTAGGTGTAGGTACTTTAACCTAATTTAATGAAGTTAATTTGCGTGTCTGTTATTTTATTCTATGGCAATGACCCTGGGGTACCTAAGAGTTAAGAGTTACCTACTTTACATATGAATTAGTAAAGGTTGGGCCTACTTTCTGTAGACCTCAATATTTTTATTTGAATGAATGCAGACAATATTATAGAATAAGATAATATTTATTTGTATGAGATATGGTATCATTTAGGTAAACGGTAAATTTATTATGCATTGATAAGGCATTTCTGAATGAACGCGTCTTCTCTATATGTTTATTTTCTCCATTACCCGGTTTACTACGTAACTACAAGGTTAGTCGGAAAGGGGGTACAAAGCCGAAAGGGTGTTAAAGTACATATAATAAGGGATAACTTTTTTTCTACAACTTTCTCCAAAACTCGGTAGTTTAAGAGAAATAGCTTTTCAAAGATTTCGTAAAAAATATGCTAAAATCTATCTGTCCATAGCTTTGATCGGCTGTGTTTACTATTTAGGTCATATTTGAGGTCACGGATTAGAAACTTAATTTTCTGAATTCACAACTAAAGCTAATGTTTTTTTTGAAAAATCTTTTCGCATGCAATTAAAACTTATCGAATTTTGAAATTTTAGCACTTGCTTTAAAGCAGTCATCAGTGATACTTTAAGTGACCCGCGGCTTAGTACCCCCTTTCCGACTAACCTTGTATAAATTAAATTAACGAACAAACAGGTAACAGCGCCTATACAAAAACTCATGTTTTTTCTTTATCCTAATGACGTTAACATTGTTCGGGTCGTTACATATCTGATGGTATTCGGCTGTCTATTTGATTGCTTTGCTAATAAATACTTTTTTGTTTCAGGTATGTATCGCGATCAGGCTGATCGGGAATTGGGTTTCAAGCTACACAATTTTTAAAAGAAAACTTTTTGGTAATGTAGAACTAAGATTTACCGTATCGTCGGTTCTAAGAAGATCTGACAACGCGCAAGTGTTCAGTCAAGTTTTGCCGGAAAAGTAAACTACACTATCGTATTTACTTAAGAACTGTGCAAGTTCTATTTTCTTAATAGTAGTAGTAAGTAGTTGTTTTCAAATGTCTAAGTACAGGCCTAAAAGCGGCTTGCAGTAAAAAAATACCGTCGATCAAGTTTAATTTAAACAAATTTTAATGCCTTGTTGGTGTAGTCGTCGCAAGCGTGACTGCTGAGCATAGGGTCCTGGGTTCGATCCCCAGGTCGGGCAAAGTGATATTGGGTTTTTTCATTAGGAATTTCTCAGTAGCAGCCCGGAGTCTGGATTTGTGCCCGGTTAATGGCAGTAGGCTCGCCCCAAATTTCATGGGACTGAAACTTAACTGGCGAAACGAGGGTGTTACTACCTCTGCCTAACCCTTCGGGGAATATAAGGCGTGATGTTATGTTATGTTTTTGAGACAAAACTGAACACCACGCTACAGACGTAAGAGCACTTCCCTCCACGCTACGCTACAAATTCAACGTACTTTTTTTACGGCTATTGACGTTGTGGCGGCCCGAGCACATTTTCGTTTGACGTCTATAGCCGTCGATGGCGGTTAATTTAGATTTAGTTCGTAAGCCCTCCTAGGCTTTAGTTACAGTTTACAGATCGCCGTCCCCGGAGAATAAATATAATGGCATTCGCAAAAACATAACTTTTAATTTTTGACGACCTATAAAGCTCAAATGAATCATTTGGGCTTTTTCGGTTCTACTTATGTTTAGTAACTGGCAAGCAGTCTTCGTCAAAAATCGGTATTTATATTGTTCTGAAAAGTTGTGTTTTTGCTAATGCCATTATATTCTCCGGGGACGGCGAGATCACAAATGTATGTATATAATATATAGTATATACCTAAGTTTGGTTATTAGTATCACAAACTAACCCAGATTTCGTCTAAATTTAAATCCACATGTCTATATACCTACAGACTTAATCACCGTATATTATGTGAATACACGTAGGTACATATTATGTATGTACTTACCCAGGTGATAAACACTCCAACTCCATTACCTACATAGATAGCTGACTGCCTTCGATTAGGGCTGCTACCAACACTAAACAGCATAATATTGTCATGGAGTGAAAATAAATTGATAGTGTGACGTCATGATGTGTGTGTGTTAAAATATTGTACAATTTGTTTTCTTGCAAGTATTGTTGCATAACAGCAACTTTTTTGTGCATTAAAAGTATACAGTAATTGTAAAAATAGATAAGGAAAAATACGAATCAAAGCACATAATTATACTTAAGTAATCTATATCTATACTAATATTATAAAGAGGAAAGATTTGTATTTTTGTATGTTTGTATTTTTGGATTTTTGTATGTAACGAATAAACTTGAAAACTACCGGACCGATTTCAAAAATTCTTTTGCCGAAAGACAGCTACATTATCACTGAGTAACATAGGCTACGGGCGGAGCCGTGAAGACACAGCTAATAATCTATATAGTTACTTGTCCTGACTGACTGATTTATCAACGCAGAGCCTAAACCACTGAAGCTGGAAACATGAAATTTAGACAGTAGGTTCTTTTTGTGACGTAGGCATCCACTAAGAAAGGATTTTTGGAAATTCTACCCCTAAGGGGGTCAAATAAGGAATGGTAGTTTGTATGAAAATTCACGCAGAAGAAATCGCAGGCTCAGTACTAGTCTAGGATATACATACATAATTATTTATTTAATAATTCCTCTGCATGAGATCTCGCATATCTATTACTAGCGGCCCGTCCCGGCTTCACACGGGTGGACATTTTTCCCGTTTTTGCAACATTTTTCATTTATGCTCTGCTCCTATTGGTCGTAGCGTGATGTTATATAGTATTTAACCTTCCTCGATAAATGGACTATTCAACACAAAAATACTTTTTCAATTCCAACCAGTAGTTCCTGAGATTAGCGCGTTCAAACAAACAAACAAACTCTTCAGCTTTATAATATTAGAATAGATTAAAGGAGAAAACTTTATTTTAATAGAATGTGATAACCCTACCATTTACTCATACATCGGCAAGTGAGTGCCTTCTTCACAATGGAGGGCGACAAAGTGCAGATTAAGCACTTTTCTTTCGTAAAGACCGGTAGAGCCACAATAGGGTTACACGGATCGGGAGTAATCGATTAAAAGACCTCTCGATTGAAGTGAGTGTTCATGTACTATGAAATAAAAAACAGCATTCATGTGTTTCTTCATTTCCCATGTTCTTGGTTTAGGTAATGAATGCTCATTGTCGAGCACTTGCAAAGATTGCGTTTAGAAAATATCAACTGCCTCGTTGGTTTAGTGGTGGCAAGCGCGACTGCTGATCGTAAGGTCTTGGGTTCGATCCCCAGGTCGGGCAAAGTGTAATTGGGTCTTTCCGCGTGGATCCTCAGTAGCCCGTAGTTTGGAATTGTGCCCGGTTGATGGCAACAGGCTCGCTCCCTATTACATGGGACTTAAACATAACTGCGAAATGAGGGTGTTACTATACACCTCTGCCCAACTATTCGGGGAATACATGCGTGATGTTATGAAATATCAACGTAATTTATCAATTTGATGTTTCGGCCCAATTGTTCATGAACCCTAATTTTGTTCGGCTGGTAGAACAAACTTTAAATTATGTAAGTAATCGATTGTCAATTATTTGTTTTTAAAACTAAACCGAATCGAATTACGAATGGTAATGACAATTTATTTGTGTTTGTATCATAAAACTAGGACAGTTTGTACATTTCAATATATATTTTTCTTTCTTTTTTTTGTCTAATGTTATGTTTTATAAGGCTCGGTAATGGTGACTGTTGTTCACACTTTCTCTTTATATAATATTTTTATACGTGAAGACTTGTAATTGGCTCTGTCTATCTTACTGTTTACCTCTCTGTCATATTAAGCTGTAAACACAAAACAGATAGGTACAGAAGTCAATCACATGTATGTACTTCACTTTTCATACCTACGCTCGGCGGTCGCGCTATCTATATATCTATCTCTCTCAAGCGCATGGCACTCGCGCTCGCACTCACTCGCACTCTATTCCCAAACAGTCCGAGATAATCGTGTCCGTGAGCAGTGTCTATGTGTGCGTTGCTTTGAGCTCACTTGTATACAGATTGACTTCTGTAGCTATCTGTTTTGTGCTGTAAGTCTTCCAAAGATAAAAAAAGTGTTGTTTTATCCCAATTATTCCATTTCTAATGGAAAGTGGTATAGTTTATTCAGTAAAAGCTCGGTAAAGCGCATAATAGGCTTTTAAATATCGAGCCATAATCGTTTTACGAGAACTCTCGATTTAAGTGTGCGTGCTAAATAGCTTTTGTTTTGTATGCACCTGTTACGATTTTCTGAATTATTCCGAGTTCCGACTAGAGGCTTGGTTGAAGTACGCGTTGCCGACTAGGGGCTTCGTGAAATATGCACTCAAGATACCGATTGAACCGATTACCGTATACTAACTTCTGAAATACTGTAGCTAATGTGCATATATTATTTGTTTATTAATTTTATACTTTCGCACAATTACTTAATGCCTTAGGCATTTTCTACCAGTCGACCTTAGGGTGATGCAGAGAAAACATGGTAGATGCACTAAAAAGAGCTATGTCATGTGATACGATATTAAAAATAAACACAAAGATAACTGAACATTTTTGGCAATAATATTACCTACATACATATTATATATTTATATACATATTCATAAATACATACATAACATCACGCATGGTGGTTGGGCAGAGGTGTTTAGTAACACCCTCATTTCGCCGTTATGTTTATGTCCCATGTAATAGATAGCCAGGTTATCAACCGGGCACAAATCCAAACTCCGGGCTGCTACTGAGGAATTCCACACGGAAAAACCCAATAACACTTTGCCCGACCTGAGAATCGAACCCTGAACGTCAAGATCAGCAGTCGCGCTTGACATAATTATTATACCTAATGTAAAAATAATATCGTTTGACGGTTTCAGGTTAAATCTTTACATAGTATAAAACAAAGTCGCTCCCGCTGTCTGTACGCTTAGATCTTTTAAACTACGCAACGGATTTTAATGCAGTTTTCAGCAATAGATAGAGTGATTCAAGAGGAAGGTTTATATGCTCCACATTAGTATCTACACAGCATCCGTGCGAAACCGGGGCGGGTCGCTAGTGTGTAATATACTGTTAATAGCTACACGCATATAGGTGAATTGAGTTTACACATATTATAACATCTACCATTTTCTTTGATTTTAGTAGCGGTGTTTTTGTCTAATCGATTCGATAGCGACTTATGCAAAAAAGTCTTGTCACTCTTTATGGTGGCTTTAGGAGACAACCCTCAACAAGCATGTGCACATAAAATTTAGCAGGCGTGTACTTACGGGAGGATAAAGAGTAACACTTGTAACCGTACACTATATATATTTAATTAATAATTACAAATATATTAACAGGGCGTGGTTCGTACAATGCGAGGAGTCCAGGGTCTTCTTGAGCAGGTGTAGCACTTAACTTGGTAACTGCAGCGGCGCGAGAGGGCCGATCTGCAGCGTGCCCTTTTATAGGCCAGGACCCCCGCCAGTCCGCCACCACCCTTCACAGTCTAAATAGCTAAAAATAACCCTTACTTCAAAGTCTCCGGTCATCCCGCGCCTCGCTTTAATTAAGGCAGGGACCAATTAAAAAGTTGTCTAAGTTTTTGTGTCGATAACACTTCGATAGCCGTAGGAGTGTATCGGTGGCCCTTGAAGTTGCGGCGAGACTTAACCGCGGTGTCCACACGTCGGGGAGTTTGGGGACTGGGAATATTTATTTATTGATAAAAATAAATATGACTGGTCTTGGTCTAGTGGTCGCAAACGCGACTGCTGACCATGGGGTCCTGGGTTCGATCCCCAGGTCGGGCAAAGTGTTATTGGGTTTTTCCATTAGGAATTTCTCAGTAGCAGCCCAGAGTCCAGATTTGTGCCCGGTTAATGGCAATAGACTCGCCCCTTATTATATGGGACTTAAACATAACTGGCGAAATGAGGGTGTTATTATACACCTCTGCCCAACCCTTCGGGGAATATAAGGCGTGATGTTATGTTATAAATATGGCTGTTTAATTTTCGTGCTATTTATTATTTTGTAGTGTAGACATAATTACCTTACCTTCCTTACACTTTGCTTATGCAAGCTGATAACAGCAGTATGCAACAGTTGTACACTCGAAAAGATTTTGACACAACTTGAATAAACTCAAGAAAAATTTTCACCATTTCTGAAATTTGCTGACCGATCTGTGATTTGTTTGATCAATTTCCGCGTCCCGATTAAAAGTTGGGTTACACACCCAGCTACAGATTTTAATTATGCATACTAGAAGTTGTGTGTGGGTGGCATAAGTAAAATTTTCTCTCTTGACCGTGGAAGAATATTTGTACTACGAGCAGATATTACAATACAATAGGCGTAGGTGGTGTGACGATCTGGACTTGTTTGCGGGGCTGGCATGGTTAGAAACGGCACAAAATAGAGAGGTTTGGAAGGCAAAAGAGGAAGCCGTTGTTCAGCATTGGGACATTCCATTCGCTAATAAAAACAACACATACGGGTTCCTCGCGAATAGGGTTACCATATGACAGGCATTTTAAGGTGTGGCCGGCGTGCGACCGTCATCACTCTCAGACAGGCATAAGATTGCATTCAAAAAGCCTATATGAGTGACGATACTTAAGTAGGTACGTACGGTACACTGTGTAGTTAGCCCTCCTACCAACCTTGCTAACTGCCTAATCTTTGCACGTCACGTCATGAGCTCTTGCCGACATGAGAAAGAGATCTATAGGCATTCCTCCATTATGAAATGGTAACTCTTTGAACCCTACTCGCGAAGGAATAAAATCTTTGAGCATCACTTATGCTGCAATTACTTATCCACCTGTAGGGGAACGAGGGATATGGCGACATCTATCACGCCACATAAGAACTACGCACCACAGCGAGTGTCTAGCAGACTACAGCGACAGCAATGACAGCTATCAAATGAAATGTCACAAATCCTGCATCGCGGTATCAAGACCTGACACGGAGTTAGCATATACCTATATAATATACAACTTCCCAACATCAACCGTTGGGCAGTGGCCCGCCAGGCATAAGACCCGCCTGGTAGGAGGATCCTCCCTTTTCGTAGGAGGAACACCATACCTCGTTCCCCTACACACCTATCGGTTATGGTGATAAAAGTAATATTACCCATAATCATTTTTCTTTTCTTCACATGTATTTTTCAATGTTCATCGCCTCTCCAAAAGTTCCCCATTGCACACAAATCATGGCGACCCTACCCCACCTTCTATCGAGGAAAATATTCAGCAAAAACATGAAAGGAACTTAAATTGGAAGGCAACTTTACCAGAGAAACTTTAAAGAGGTTTTACTTGGAATTGATACAGGGCTATTCAAAATTTAATTATGACTTTAATTATAATAAATTATATTTGTACATTCCCAGTATTTTAACAATAGAACTGATTTCATCTGGTTCACTGGTATTAATTTAAATTGGGGTAAACTAATTTATTTCTGTTGATGTTTTGAAGGACTGAAAGGGAGTCGTCGTCACGCAATAGCAAAACTGAATTCAATTAAACTAATGTACGTTGTTTTTTCTGTGATAAGGAAGGGGTGTGGGTAAGGGTTGGGAAAATTGGTAGGATTGTTTTTAAAAATGTATACAGGGTGTAAACGAAATCATGTAATTCCCTCAAACCTCGTCATGCACTGCTGATATACACTGGCCTGCAAAAATAAGTATCACACTTTTAAAATTGCAATAACTTTTTAAGTACACAAGATATATTTTCGAAACAAAAAGGACTCAAAAAAGAGTTTAACTTTGTTACTACATTTTCAAAGAAAGCTGTTAAAAATTGCTATAAAACATTTTTTATTTTAAATCTCTAAAGTCTATGTTTAGAAAAAAAATATTTAAAAGTGTGATACTTATTTTTGCATGCCAGTGTAGATACACCCTGCAGGGATAGTTTTGGATTCAATAAAAAAACTACAAGAAGTAAACATGTGTTCTTTGTTCTTAACGTGAGGCATTTTAGCGCTCCGAGTTAAATGAACGCGCAACGACCGATAACCGCGCAATTCGCCCGGGGCGCTAAAATGCCTCACGTTAAGAACACATGTTTACTTCTTGTAATTTTGTTTTATTGAATCTAAATGTATCCCGTGCAGGGTTAATCTATGTCAGCACTACATCACGAGGGTTGAAGGAATTATATGCTGTATAGGTATGTTTTATATACCTTAGGTCAGCCCTCTATGACGTGACGTATGATGTAAGGTCACATTTACCAAGCATTATTGGTTAAAACTGACTTGTATATTTACCAATAATGAAGCAAATACTCCATAGCTAATGAACCTATAGTAGCTATCACAGATAAAATTTGC
Organism: Amphipyra berbera; assembly: GCA_910594945.2. Taxonomy (NCBI): domain Eukaryota; kingdom Metazoa; phylum Arthropoda; class Insecta; order Lepidoptera; family Noctuidae; genus Amphipyra; species Amphipyra berbera. The sequence goes on along the minus strand of OU343122.1, from coordinate 4,734,394 downwards.
TTAAAAGCATGTTTATATGTACAGTTTGGTAGAGAAATGTTACCATTAGCAACCAAAATGATTCATTTTTGCCCTTAGACACACCAGATCTATACGTGTGTATTATAAAGCTGAAGAGTTTGTTTGTTTGAACGCGCTAATCTCAGGAACTACTGGTTGGAATTGAAAAATGATTTTTGTGTTGGATAGTCCATTTATCGAGGAAGGTTATAGGCTATATAACATCACGCTACGACAAATAGAAGCGGAGCATAAATGAAAAATATTGCAACAACGGAAAAAAATGTCCACCCGTGCGAAGCCGGGACGGGCTGCTGGTAGAAGATAAGTGCAAATTATAATACTGCCCATGATGTCACAACTTTTTCGTTTAACCCTTCAAAAACACAGTGTAAGCTAAGTAGCGATGTAATTTAGACTGCTGTATAAAGTTAATTAATACTGAACTAATACAAAACTGATTTTTATGCTCTTTTCCCGAGCGAGCGGATATCCAGTATCGTACAATAAGTGCGCTCAGATTTTTATGCTCTTTTCCCGAGCGAGCGGATATCCAGTATCGTACAATAAGTGCGCTCAGATTTTTATGCTCTTTTCCCGAGCGAGCGGATATCCAGTATCGTACAATAAGTGCGCTCAGATTTTTATGCTCTTTTCCCGAGCGAGCGGATATCCAGTATCGTACAATAAGTGCGCTCAGATTTTTATGCTCTTTTCCCGAGCGAGCGGATATCCAGTATCGTACAATAAGTGCGCTCAGATTACTCAACAGCTAAGTGCTGGGATTAAAATGGTACCTTTCATGCCAATCTTGATATTAAAGAGCTTATACTAGAACAGTGGACGGGATTTTATGAGAACAGGGAGCTTATTCTCGACAGCATCGAGTTTTGAATCAATCGAGTTTAATTCAAATCAGTCCCGCCGTACGGTCGTGCGTTTTTTGACACTAATTCAAATCAAAATCGATTGATTTAGGATCTGAAACTTTCGAATTTGATTCGAATTAGTTTCTATTCGTACTCTTGTAATCGATTATAGTTCACGATCGTGCGGCTGACTGTGCGGAGTGAACCTCTGGTAGGTTATTTAAAGGAACACGAAATTTTCAAGATGGATCAATATGTGTGGATTCGTTTTCGCAAAGATTGCTGCCAAAGGGTGCTAAGTATTAGTCGGAAAGGGGGCGTACTAAGCCGTGGACCATTTAATGTATCACTGATGATAGTTTTAAAGTATAGGAGTGCCAAAGTTTCAAAATTGGAAAAAAAAACGTAAAATGAATTTTATTTTAGTTTTTTCAAAAACTTCATCCCCGCTTTAGTTACGAATTCAGAAAATGGAGCTTCTAACCCGTGGCCCCAAATATGACGTTAAATGTGAACACAAGTGATCGTAGCTTAGGATAGATAGAATTTAGTGTATTTTTTATAATATCTTTGAACAGCTATTTCTCTTAAACTAATGACTTTTGGGGAAAGTTGTAGAACAAAAGTTATCCATTATTATGGGTAGTTTAACACTTTTTCGGCTTAGTACCCCCTTTCCGACTAACCTTGTATACGAAGGACAGCAGTCACATCAATCTATTTGTCAATAGTGGCTGACTAGCTTTATCTAAATTGCGAAAGTGGTATAACATCGCCTAAGTTCTAACACCGCGTAACTCAAAATAGTTAACTTTTCAGGAGAGCAAAAAATTGTTGTTTTTCTACTTATCATTAATTGTTTTTAATCTACAATATTTTATTTAGGTTTTTTCACTTTCGCGACACGATCCAGTATGGAACTCACCTGACTTACACGCTGTTTTAGCTGTTTACAGATTTTGATGGAAAAAATATTAAATACACGGTGGATTTTATATTTGAAATAACGCGTTGCTATTGGATCTAACCATTGATTGTGATTGGTCAAACGATGCGTTTTTCGATTCCCTATCGAATGACGAGCATAATTCAAAACTACTATTTTTCGAGTTACGCGGTGTTAGAACTTAATCGACGAAAGTGTATATCTATTATCTGCATGGCTAAAGTGCTATTTGGGAAAATTTTGTAGGCTATTGAACCCCGTAAAATGGCATAGCATCCCGGATAATTAAGATTTTTTAAAGCGGGTGGAGCTGCAGGCACGTCGACAATAGTGATTATAAGTAATGAATTAACAAAACCATCGAAAAAATACATTGATTATGTACATACATATCAATAATATTACACTTCGAGTACGTTAACACTGTCACATGTCATTATTTGTTATCAAACTAACGATCATTGAGGTGTAACTCATGAAATTCACTTTCTCGCGCGGAATATTGCTTTCCGGAATTTTTAACGTTTTGGAGTTGTGTTTCTTGACGTGTCTGCGCGACGTTTATCACGTCTGTGATTAGTTTTTTAACTGACATCGCCGTTTCATTGGTCACGCGATACTCTGATGTCCATATATTAATTTGTAAGTGAATTAGGGGCCTTTGTTGCAACTGATTTGTTGTTATCTCTCGGCAAAGTGACTTGGGTTGTGGATACGTCTTAATTTTCTGGTTTCAATTAATTAGCATGACGTTTTGTGTCAACTTCGTTACACGCACACCTCGTCAAGTATTATGAGGTCGAATAAAAATCGAAATTGTCGGTTACGAGCGTAGATATACAGGGTTATAATCATGTAATTCCTTCAAACCTCGTGATGTACTACTGCCATAGATTAAACATGGACGGATTAATTTTGTACTTAATAAAAAAAAATTAGACAAAGTGAACATGTGTACTTAACGTGAGGCATTTAAGCACCCAGAGCGAATGGCGCGGCTATCGCTCGCCGCGCGGTTATCTAACTCGGAGCGCTAAAATGCCTCACGTTAATAACACATATTTAGATTTTGTAAAGTTTTTTTTGTATAAAAAAGTATATCGTGCAGGGTTAATCTATGTCAGCAGTACATCACGAGATTTGAAGGAATTACATGATTTCGTTAACACCCTGTATGTCAAACTATTATTACTACTTTTAAAGTAGTTTTTTGACATAGGGCCAAGACCAAGCCACAGTCTCACCATTTCATACAGTCGTCCATCGCGGGGACGTCATCCCCGAGCTGCCTTCAAACTGTCAATGTCAAATTCTCGATGAACCACTGTATGGAGTAGGTTAGTTACACTGTGACCACGCGAGTCGAAACTGAGCTGTGTTATGCAATAAAGTGTCAACCCACAAAAATATGTATTCTGTGTTAACGCCATCTAGTTATTTTGATATTCAATGCTTGAAAAAAGCCAAACTGCATTAAGATTTTTTTAGTAAATGCTCTATTAAATTTACTACAGTTCTCGGCATTTTTTCAAGCATTCAATAGACCTACCACAAGAACTAGATGACGTTAACACAGAATTCATATTTTTGTGGGTTGACACATTATTGCTTAACACGGCCCAACTATTCTTGCCACTTAGAAAGAATGAGACTTAAATTTTTATATATTTTTTGGTACAACACAATGCTCACCACCTATAAATGTTATCAAAAAATCGGAATCATTCTGTTCACGATCCCATAACATAACATTACGCCTTTAAATCCTCGAATGGGCAGAGGTGGCAGAGGTGTATAGTAACACTCATTTCGCCGCTATGTTTAAGTCCCATGTAATAGAGGGTGAGCCTATTAACAGGTCACAAATCCAGGCTGCTACTGAGAAATTATTAATGGACCCAATAACACTGCCCGACCTGGGGATCAAGCCCAGGATCTCACGATCAGCAGTCGCGCTTGCCACCACTAGACCAACGAGGCAGTTGGCTGGTCACGATCCCAACTTGCACAAATAATAAGGAAAGGGAACACTACGGTTTTCGCAGAAGAACAGAATAATACAGACTGCTGTAACGTAACATGCAATGTAACATGAAAGGTACGTAGTACGCACGCGTAGTGTGCACGGTTCGTGCGCGCAAGGCGTCCACACTATGGGAATTCTGTTACATTACATGATACATTGCGACAATGTGGACGGCAAATTCTTTTAATGCGTGTTACATTGCAAGTTACATTTCGTAAGTCTGTACCCGGCCTAACATGCGGATCCCGCGCTGAAACGTAAAGTTGACGCTCACGTAACTAATTGTTTAAAAACCACATCGTTGCCGTAATAAGTCAGCACGATGTCAATTTTTTAAAGAGATTATATCTATTACAAAGATGGATAGCTGTATTGCGTTTCGCATAAAGTAACGGTAGGAACAAAATGTTGAAAATATGCCACTTATGGCAAATAAAATTAATAATTTATAGGAGTAGCACATAGAACTGACAAAACTGACAAAGCAAGGTTCTTTATTAGCGACTGCAGTCGGGAAACAGGCGATTTTTTGGTAGAATATACATAAAGAAACTATCGTGGTAGTTCAATGATTTGATCACGTAATGATGAACTGTCTCGTTGGTCTAGTGGTGGCAAGCGCGACTGCTGATCGTGAGATCCTGGATTCGATCCCCAGGTCGGGTAAAGTGTTATTGGGTTGTTCCGTGTGGAATGCCTCAGTAGCAGCCTGAAGTTTGGATTTGTGCCCGGTTGATGGCAATAGGCTCGCCCCCTATTACATTGGACTTAAACATAACGGCGAAATGAGGGTGTTACTATACACCTTTGCCCAACCCTTCGGGGACTACAGGCGTGAAGTTATGACATAATGATACATTCATAAAATCTAACTTTTCGCTTTCCATATACATTTAATCCTGTTTGGTGACGTGCGAGAATATAAAACTTCCTCACCATACGCTGGGAATAGACGCGTGACAAAACCCAGCACGCTTGGTGGTATTATGTTTACAGTGGGCCAAAGAGTTTATTGCTGTGTTCCATCGTCAGATAGAGGGACCTCTGTCTTTGCTACTTGGATTTGTGTACTCCATCTTCGACCTTGTCTGCGTGTATTATCAGGTGCAAGCGATCAAAGAAAAAAAAAACTGGCTATGAACCTGCTTGAGGAACTCCAAGTAGCTCTCCTCAAACTTAACAATAGCGTCGATTCTGTTGCACATTTTGACAGTACTAAACTAGACTAAACGCATCTGTCTCTTTCTTTTTCTATTGAAACAGAAAGAGAAAAACACCCTTTGTTTATTTTAGTCCTGTCACAACAGAATCGACACTAATATTCAATTTAGTAACCTAAGGTTGACGTATGAGTGTAGATGAAGCGAAAGGTATGTAAGGGTCGTAGCATGTGGTGTTCTATAGTTTCTATAGTACCTCCATGGGAAAAAGGCGTGAATGTATGTACAGTAGGTAGAAAATGTTATGCACCCCACCTAGGTCTATTTTTGCTTGCACGGTGCAAGAAACGGACTATTTTACCGACTACGTGTTGCCAACGTTATAGAAACGAAAATACAAGATTTTTTTGACAGGATATTATTATAGTGACATGGTGACAGACACAAGTAATGTCAATCTATTTAATCATCGATTTGATTGGTGTCATGGTTTTTACAACAAAAGTCCTTAAATCAAATCAAAGACATTACGTGGCACTACTACGTCATATGGACGCAAAAGGCAATTTTGATCTTTGCTACCAAATAATTAAACAGAATTTTCCATGCATTAGTCTGTTCGGTTCAACAGTTTGAAAAAGTCACATATGCCTTGATGTGGGAAAGGAATGAAATTGAAAACTGACGAACCCTTTCATTCTCCTACTGTACATGTATGTATGTAATCTAAGGTTCTACTACCAATTCCTTGCTTTATATTAAAGTAAGACAAAGCTATAACATGTTCTCATACTTATACTATCGTATAGACAAATAGGATCACAGAACTATCAAACTAACAAAATATTAGCTGTCGTGTCCCAACGTTAAACAAACAACATTAATCCAGACGACGCGATAATTGGTAGAGGCCTGATTCCATCAAAATAGTCTTCAGTGCTGTAATTAAGAAGAAAAATCGCCGCAATTTCGTTGTGTCTGTGGTCCTTACTATTAGAGGGGAACTCGAAGGCATCTCATTCCTATTTCGTTCTCGATGTAATGAAAAATTAGGCGTCGACAGAGAAGCACGTAATTTTCGTTATTGAAGTAAGTATTCTCGTGTCTCGAATGGAGATTTGTAAGCTTAAACACTTAAGAGCCAATAAACGCGACACAATTCCAGACTATCAATGCAATACAGAACAAGATAAGTGAGTACTAGAGAAAAAAATAGAAGGCATCTAAGCGTTTCTGTTATATTGTCAGTAATTAGATGGTAATATTTTAGAGTTAGTCCATTTTACAAAAGAACTCTGTTCACCATCGGCGAATTCTGGATGGATTTTCATTTATTTATCAGATGGACTGTTGTTATTCAGTAAGCAACGAAATGTGTATCTTCTTCTTCTTCCTGCCCTTATCCCATACTAGGTGGAGTCGGCACAACATGTATTTATGAAATCCATGTTGATAGAGGTTTTGGCTTGTTGTTTTATGACCGGCCGCCTGCCTGACATCAACCCTCCTTGGGAATACTCGTTGCGCCGTCGCCGTCGCGCGGATGACCCAATGTGCTTGCTGATATTATGCACTATGTCCAAAAATGATCTGCTTGTCAATCTTATTGCCGACAACTAAGCAAACTATGTTCTTCTTGGCGGAGTACACCTGAAGTTGCTCGAAATGTATATCTAAATATACCTAATTAAAAGTTGGTATCATAAATATTTAAGAAACAAGTGTCATTGCATTACTCCTTCATGTAATATTAATGGATGTCGTGTTAGAAACGGAGCGTGTGGACTAGGTGTTGAAACTCACAGTATTAACATTGGGAACAAAAAAGTGTGAGCGAAATGCAAGACATTAATATATATTGTTGTTATTGCACTCTATAAGTATCACTGCCTCGTTCGTCTAGTGGTGGCAAGCGCAACTGCTGATCGTGAGGTCATGCAGGTCGAGCAAAGTGTTATTTGGCTTTTTGTGTGTAATTCTTCAGTAGCAGCCCAGAGTTTGGATTTGTGCCCGGTTGATGGCAATAGGCTCGCCCTCTATTACATGGGACTTAAACATAACAGCGAAATGAGGGTGTTACTATACACCTCTGCTCAACCCTTCGGGGAATACAAGCGTGATGTTGTTATAAGTATCACTGATCTGTAACGCGGTCAATATTCTTGTCTCCTCTTTTGGGGGATTGAAGATCTAATCGAATCGGTTTATAAGTGACGGTGTTGTGAGGTAACAAACAAAAAATACAGCCGAATTGATAACCTCCTCCTTTTTTGGAAGTCGGTTAAAAATAGGGACTATTGATCTTATTTTTTTTTTTTCTAACTTTATTTCACACTCACTACGTATCGAGTTCTCATGGTAGGTGGTGTGAAAATATCGTGATCTTCAGAGCGCCGATAGGACGGGTAAACGATACGTCACGATGAAAGCGTAATGGCCCGCGTTAGTCACTCCGCCATTGTTAACGGTAAGACCTCGGCTTATAGGTAAGCGAGCCAGTATTGTAGCTAAATTGTGCCTAAGTGCTGTATAGAAGAGCTAAAGTTATCATTTCTGTGAAATTGCTAGGGATTTTGTGTTGGTATTTACGAGATAAATATTTGTGCCCGGTTGATGGCAATAGGCTCGCCCCCTATTACATGGGACTTAAGCATAACGATGAAACAAGAGTTTTACTATACACCTCTGCCCAACCCTTCGGGGAATACAGGCGTGATGTTATGTTTTATAATCTTTTTTTGTGAAGAAACTTTTTGTCCTGTAGGTAGGTATTTATTATGACTTATCACATGTTTCAACTTTATTATGTAATATAATTATAGTAGATTTAGACCTTTTATGGCTCCAATAGGATTTTTTATCGCAAAATTTAAGGTTGTAGCAATTATTTTTCTAGAAACGCTTACGACCGTTTTCAATACCTTATTTATTGTCAGTTTGCCCTTCTAGAGATAGAAATTTGACATCACCTCCATAAAGCTCATGTTCAGTAGGTATTATCTTTACTCTCTACTAGAGAAAACTGTCAATGGATAGTTTAATGGACAACAAATTTTCTGTTAATTTAATACCAAATTCGTGGTTTCATATAGGTACTGGAAACAAACAATTCGAACGAGAACGGTTAAGATTCCTGGAGGCACGATTATGTAGTAAAATTCGCGGCATTCATAAAATTTAATTTAAATGAATGATAGGTACTTGCGCGTTATCTGCCACATATAAATTCAGTTATTTGAGTGAAATAAACTTGATATCACAGAATAATAGTAATTCGTGGTAAAATTAATAAGAAAGCGAACATAGCCAAGGCCCTTATTACCATCTAATTGAAGGCAAAAGAACTTACAGTCCGCGCGCAATGCTAGTCAGCTCCTGAGGTATGGTCGCGGCAGGAGGTGCGCGCGGGAGACAAGACAAAGCAAACTGACAGAGCGCGTCTATTGTTTCGCACCCCCCCTCCTGCCGCTATCATGCCTCAGGTGGTGCCTAGCACTTAGCACGCAGACAAAAAACTCATTGTGCCATTTATTGGGCTTTTCTTGATGACGATATAACATGAGACATTGAACATGTTTACAATAAAATCCGAGCTTGAGACAGACCTGTGACACTCCACGGTTTAGATGTAAAAATATGCCCATGCGCCGCTGCTACTCCGGAGTGAACCACAAAAGAAAACCGATTCGAATGTTAGTGAGCGACAGAACTGAGATTTAATAAAAGCGCAATCGCACAACGAAATAAGAACTTTCTCACCTAACACTAAAGCTCAATTTTGCGTGCGTGGAGCACAAGTGAGGTTTCTGTACGTAGTACTATTTATTATTCTGTGCTTGAGGAAGCTTCCTTTTACTACTTCGATAAGACTGGTACTTAAACACAGGTACTTTAATATCTAAATATAAGCCGTACATAGTTATAATTCTCCTTCAATAACTAACTTAAATTACTCATTACAAAGTCCATCAATTATTTTATGAATTCATCGCACGCGCATCCTGCGATGCGTTTGATTGCATCTCTGAGGATGTTAGGTATAAACTGACGTGATGAGAATAATATAATGATGTATCGTCTATACTTGGTTAATTATTTTATTCTATGAGAAGCTATTAGCTATTGTTTGTCGGTCGTGGTTTGGCAGCGCGACGAAATATGGCGGTTGTACCTCTACCTACGTCGCCACGTCGCTGCATAAATATTGATCTGTTTTTGAATGTGATTCTTTGAGGATGTTGGGCTTACAGCTAAATCCGGATTGAGGAAGTCCGCAGAAAACTGTAGTGTTGTTATAATTGTAGGTTTTAGGACTAGCAAGTTATGCAGTATACAGCAGGTCATTAAACTTGTTGCAGTGAATACAATAGCGAATCCCGCAACCCCGATTATAGGTCCTCGGAAGAACACCGTCAGACATAACCCGCGCTTTCTCCAGGGTGGAGGGTATCTATAAGGATTTCCTTGCTCTCTCCCCCACAAAGGTCACCTAACTTGACAAAAGATATGGCAGAAAGTTTTATAAGTGTTCCCAATTAGCGATCATCAACGCAAAAGTTGCAACGTTGCTAAACTTTATAAATCGATCAATGCTCTTTATTGTACAACAGAAACAAGAAGACACATTATTATAAAAATAGACATGGACAATGGGCGGTCTTATCTATAATAGCGATGTATTCCAGACAACCTCTTGATGGACAGACTAAATCAAACTGCGCTATAGCCAGATTCTCGTCTGGCTCACCCTGTTCAACAAAAAGAGCATAAAAGCAGAAAAAATCCTAACATAGTATTGGAACTATCGAGAATGGCAGTCGTACACGACAGCGACTGACGAATGTTGGTCCAATTTTATCTGCCTCGGACAGGCGGGCCGTCATACGTCACGGAGGATTACTGCCCCACTAGCTAGTACGATTAGCTGTTATTTGCACTATGAAATATTTATAGGGTTGATAAAGGATTCAGAAGAGATGATGGTAATACGTAACTTGTATATGACGATAATATACATGCAACTGGAGATAAAGTATTACGTTCGTAAGTAGCATCGATTTTTTTACGAATGCATTTGCAGATTTTTAGGACTATAAAGCCATAGTAAAGTTAAGACTATCCAAATGCCACGTTTTTCAACCTTAAAGCTAAGCGGCCACCGTCGACCGTTCATGACTGTATTGCTCTTAGTTCTCAATAAAGATCATATTTTCATTAGCATCACTTTTATGATTTTCACGAAAATGATTGTAAGCTATTTGAAAGTTTAGAATTCTCTATAAATTCTTTTCTGAACGAAATGTCGAGATTCTTTATCCTTTATACCCTTTAAAACATTACCTTTAACAAAAAACAGTCTATTATACCGTCTATCTAGAGGTACACTCAGTTATTCAGTCCATGCTTATTCGAATTCTTTTGATACTCCAACCTGTCGTAGAAAAGGTAAGTTGACGTTAATTTAATTAAGAATTTTTATACTTTTCGTGAACTCTTCTTTGAGCCCGGCAAACTGTTCAGGCGGAACGGGTCGATTTTAATAAGCTAGTTTATCTTAGCGGTCTGTAATTTTTTTGTCGATTGCACAGGCTCCTTTGATCTTTTATTAATTGGATTTAACTTTACTGGGAAGTTAGCCACAATATATGGCTTAAGCTTTTTAAGACATCATTCAAATTTGTATCAGAAGGTCTCAAATATTCCCTTACCTCAAAATTGACGAAGTTTCTTTGTCAAGCGTATTTTTAAAGGTTAGGTAAATAAGTTTTTTTACATATAAATTGTGAGGAATAAGTTTTGTAAGTTATCTACTTGATCAAAATTATAAATTGTCTGAATAATTCTCTACTACATAATTGAAAAACACTCATTGCCAAACGATCCTCCCACTTTTTTCCATAATTTTTGCCGAAACTTATTAAATATTCCGTTTCTGAAACATGTTTCATTAATATTTTAATAATAACGACGGTTTGTGTACACGAGACAAAATCTCGAATAAGAAGATTTAAAAATATGTACCTGAACTGAATAATGAAGTCCATTATGAAACTGAAGAAAGAGACCAATCAAAAACGGTTGTCATATCGTAGAACCTGAATAGAGCGGAAGGGATCGATGTTGCTCATTCCGATAACATCGAATAATACTCGGATCATTCGATTAATTGCAATCCATTCTTCGTTTAATTGCATTCACTGGGTTTCGAGCTTAAGGATATGCTTTTATAGGTGTTATATTAATCAGTTGAGAACCCTTCTTCAATTCAAATGCAAATGAAATTTTCCAATTTAGGGACAGAATCTGAAGATTTCGAGGTTCTGAAGTAATTGTACGGCTTACGTTAAACAATAAGCAGACAAAGGTTAATAATGACGTAATAAATTGCATCAAAGGATAGAAATTGGATTCTCTTAGCGAATTCAGTGCAGCCATTGAGGAACCTTCTGGTAATATAAAATAGGTCTCCACGTTAGTTCGCTTAATATTTTAATTTTATTGGTTCTGTTTACGTAAGATATTAGTTTAGTGTAGAAACATGATGGGCGTATGTTTTAGGTGTGGTTTGGTCCATATTTAATAACGATCATCACATTACACTCACGTTAAAACTAGACTTAAAATGTGTAGAGGTATTTTTGTAATAGAGGTGAGATGAATTCGTAAATACCTACTAGCAGATTTCAAAAGAAACTTTTGTCAGGGCAGAAGTCAAATTGAAATCTGGATGGTTCAAAAATAATTTGTTTTCAACACCTACAAAATATTTTTGCCACAGCAATGTAGCTAAAAAGCAAAGCATTTTACGAGGAGCTAATGAAAGAATTTCAAATGAAAATAATTAACAAAGCAACAAAACGCTATGAAATTTCTAGAAACGCGTCGTTCTTGATAAGGACTGGCCGGGAAAGGCCAAAAAAACCGCCATGAGAATACTAAGGCATGTTTGCAGTGAAACTTTTGTCAACCGAAAGTAACCGTTAAGGTATCGGAATAAGATTTGGAGTCCTAGATCCTTCTGATCACACTCTGGGCTCAGAGCCAAGTAGATGTGGAGAACGCACATTCGTCTGTTTTTCATACAGATGCACGTCTGAATGGCCCTCTATTTTTTTGGTTTATTATATTTTATCTAAATGCTGCGATATTTCCCGATGTGTCGCATGTGAGGAAAATTAAATATGATTTAGTAGTCATAAAATTCAACGCTTTCAATGACATTGCAGATTATTGTGAGCTCATTCTGGCTTAGATTTTGTTTGTCTGGCATTTACTGATATTGTTAGCGAGATTTTGTAAGGTGATTTTTATAAAAACAAAATAATATACATAATAAATTTACTTTTCGATTTGATGAAAGTATTCTGTTTCAGTACTTTGAGCTTCTTTCGAGTTTTACAAAGGGAGTCTGAAAACTTTATCAAAGAGAATTTATGTACAAAATCTATTTTCAAACGTTATCTAGTAAATATTACAAGTCAGAACTCAATTTTCTATGTTGGAATATTGGGGCTAGATCGATTTGTTTCAATTTCACACGCGTTAACATGGAGACCTACCATGACGAGAACTGTTTCGAAAAGCCAATTTATTCATTCACCCATAGCATTCCAACACCATTATACACCTTAACCTCATTTCCCCCTTAAATTTGCTTTCAAATGAGGTCCCATATTCATGCAACGGATTACCCAAGTGGTAAGATTATACCAACGGGTACATACATTATTCTGATTACAAGCACCAAACGGAATATTCCGCATTTCCCCCTCCCCCGTTTACCCTTACCCACCCTCTTTCCCACCTCGGGTTTGTCACTTGGACGTGACTAGATTCGGAACGGAATCGATTTATTGAAATTGCCAGTGGACATACATCTGGTACTTAATCTAATCAATCGATTTGGAGCACCGTCGTATTCGTGTGACTTAATGTTTCAGGCTTGTTGCCAAAGTGTAATATTAAATTATATGGATGTTTGGTTTGATTGTTTGTTGTGTTTACACTTTCTCCTTCGCCGGGTGAGCAGCAATCAAATAGGTTTCAACGCTGTCTGCAATGCTCGGATTATATCAATACGCATTTGCGAAGTATAGTATAGTTTGTCTGAACGTGACAATCAAAGCTGAATGCGCACCAATTCGACATTCTTTGTAGATTCCTGTCTATTAATGAAAAAAGTTAGCAAAACACAATGGTTTTTTATAATATCGATCTGCCTTCATTTGTCATCCGTAGGAGCGGCACTTATTCCAAGGTCATGGTGCTCTGTTACTAAATTGATGAAGCTTTTTTAATTCATTTGCTGAGCCTACATGAAAATTTGCTGCCTGGTATTGATTACTAAAGACCGAATCACATTCATTGAGGGAGAAGTGAGGGTTTAAGCCAGGAAAAACAATGCTTTTTACTTATAGTACAGTCAGAAGGTGTATAGTCAAATACGATAGGCACACACAATGATAACAACAATAAGGAACATTATTATTTATAATTCTATTTTGCTGGATATTAGTGACGGTCATAGGTACATGACAAGGAGCTGACGTTATGATTTCTTCTTTTTGTTCTGTCTTGCGGAGGAAAGAGTTCCTACTTCGTGTTAACCTTGGCTATGTAGTTTGTATATAAATGTGTTGTGTTGTAAGTTTATAACATGAATAAATAAATGGTATAGTGTACGTATGAACCCCACATACTCACATATATCTGCCAACAATGGTTTACACATATTGGGAAGACCTCATTTTGTTTTATCAATGGTCTTTATAGGGACTTCCAACTCTTCAATCAAATATACCTATAGATGTGCCTTATGATGAATAAGCTCTTAATATTCGATTGAACTGGAAAATCCCTCGAAGCAAGATTATATTACGTGGTGAAAGTTTACTGACTATACAATTTTACTAGTACACCTCTGGTTGTCTGGAATATCGATTTTCCTATCAACGTTGTTAATAGCACTAAGGCGCGGCTCAAATGCCAAGGTCAGGAGGTATTGTTTTCGAATTGATGACATTGAATTTATTTGCTGAAATAAAGCTCTACTGAATTCAGTATCACTTTGACCACTCCCTCTCTTTCCCCACTTTTGACTCCATGACCGTTCCCTCATCTGTATGTGCAGTGTCATTTCTGTGCAGTATCGGTACAGTCACTGGTACCTTTTTGAGGTTAGTTCGGAAGATTCGGTGTTAAATCTGTACCGAATAAACAAAACAGAATAACATCGTACAGACATTGGTCTTATTCAGATGAAAGCGTTGATTTAATAGCTTCTGCCAAATTACGAAGTAATAACGCCAATATTCCTAGAACGTTGTTGTGACGTCTTATTGGAAAACTGATATTCTGTAGCTGAAATATTTACCAGTTCCTAATGAATTGAAAGTACTCCAGCTTATCGATTTCCCTATGAACGTTGCTTATAGTAAGGCGCGCCTCTACCGCCAAGGTCACGGGTACCATTGTTACCAAATTGATGAGATTCGTATCGATCCAGCACGTCACTAGTTCTATGTTTCACCAAATGTATCGTTAAAACTGTTTTAATGGTTACGATTCGATTTTATTAGTTTTTTTTTCTTTTTTATGGCAGGTCGCTGTTTTATTGTTACAATTATATGGTTTGGTGTGGTGACGTATGAATTAATTTCTGATTGTGTGAGGTAACGTTTAGGAAAAAAAACGCTTGGTGGTAATCCTAACGCTTGGTGGTGGTGGTATGCGGTCCGCCTGGCTAGCTACCAGCCTCACATTAAAGTCCGGCGCGAAACTGTTTACTGTGTTCCGTCGTGTGTATGTGAGAGTCAGAGGGGTATAGAGGAATCCCTCTATATCTCTGTTCCTTGGATTCGTCCCTGTCTGCAATTACCATCAGGTAAAACTAGGGTCAAACAGGACCAAGTCAAGAATGAAAAAAAACCCATGGAACAGGAATTATCTATATCTATACTAATATTAAAAGATATCTATACTATAAGATATCTATATATATAAGATATCTATATATAAGATATCTATACTAATACTAAAGAGGAAAGATTTGTATTTTTGGATTTTTGTATGTAACGAATAAACTTAAAAACTACTGGCCCAATTTCAAAAATTCTTTTGCCGTTAGAAAGCTACATTATCACTGAGTAACACAGGCTACGGGCGGACTTAGTGTTTCCAAAATAAAACTAATAAAGGAGGAAATACAAAAAGGCACTTAGGCCCGAATTAATAAACAGCTATTGAAAGATCCTCTTAGTGTAGTTTTAATATGACCTGAGAGGTTTTTTTTTACAAATGTATGGATTTGTTCTTTATGGTATAAGCCGATTATTTTGGTATTAGGATCGCGACTTTGCGAACTTCATTCATAATAACGTCAAAAATCGGCTGTACGGTTAGCATGAATAGATGGAAAAGAATGAATGAATGAGTTACAAATTTGATTTTGGTAGTTCTTTTTTTTAATATTGTTGAATAAATACTTCGTTTTGAACAATACTTCTACAATACTTTTTAGTTGTAATAGTACATTACTGCCGCGGTCTGTAATGACTGTGTTGCTGGCAGCACTGATGATGGCCGAGAGCGCAGCGTAGCGCAGCTCCAGGCCATCACAGCGCGGTCAGCATTGCAGCTCTTGATGGACAAGCTGGAATAAAGGCCGAAACCGAAAGTCGAGGAATTTATAGCGCGGACAGCAAGAGCTGCAATGATGACCAAGCTTGAAGGCCGAGAGCGTAGCTAAACTAAGCTCGAGGCCATCATAGCGTGGCCAGCAGCGCAGTCATTTTGTATAGTGCTTTACTCAAACAATGCGAGTAATTTAAATAAAACCAGATTAGTATAGTAAGAATTTATTTAAAGTAACGATTTGTTTTTTCTCTGGTCCTTAGTTTTTTTTTTAATTTGTATTTAATGATTGTACTGCCTGTACCTATACAGCCAAATTCTGTATAAAAACTTTTTGCACCAGACTATTTTTGAAACAAAACTCGACAATAATGGATTTTCAAAGGAAATTGCTGGTGGCTAAAACTCACCAGCAATGAAATTCCATACAACTTTGCTGGCGCCTATTCAAGTAGTGCGGAAAGGTCGACTTTGCTCAAAGAAGGTTGTCAAAATAATGACCACATTACAAGCATTTTTGAGTAAAATAGTTTATTTATATCATACATACCTACAATCTTTGATTTAATATATTTATGTCGTTGTTTGTTTAATTTTAATAATATTTCATTTAAGCTTTATCTATTTTGTACATTACAGTTAAAATTTCAATAAAACTGATTGAAAAATTAACCTACTTAGTTTATTTTATAATGTTACTTATTCATGATTTTGAATGATCGAATGATAACAAATTGAGGAAATGTTTATGTTGACTCTACGAACATTTTCGCATTCTGTAGACAACTTCATATCATTCTTCGCATCTGAAAGTTCTAATAGCAAAAAAATGGACTATAGTTGCTTTAGGAACATCTCTCAAATGAGAGCTGTTTATTAATATGAGCCTTAGACACCTTTAGGTGCTAATATCCAAAACCTACATAAGTAATAGCTATCACGAACAACAAGAAAGTCGAGTGTCGCAGACCAAAACCTGCTTTTATCCATTCATTAGCTAATAGCCAATAGCCTTGTCATCTGTATTTCACACTAAATCTCAATACCATATTTGTCATTACTAATGAACGAGTATTGTGAGCAGCTACTTCCCTAATTAATAATTCACACCATGTTACCTCCGACTTATAATTAATTAACCACAAAGCTCATCTAATTATCAATGTGATACGAAATCTATTATTCATGAGCGAATCAAACCCTGAAGAAAAACATAGAGAAGAAATCGTGCGTAACAAAATGGTAGAACAAAAAAAGCATTGGAGCTCTCTTCGATATTAAAAAGAAACAAAGCCGGTGTCCATGAAAGCTGTTCTCTAGATGTGTCGCCGCAGAAATGCACACAGAATTAATTATCTTTTCTGTTACCGAATGTTTCCTTTGTGGCTTGTGTTCCGAAGACTTCAACAGTTTAGCCAGTAAAAGGTTAGAGGTTAGATAATGTCACGTCGGAGAGGGGATTTTGCAGTTTTTTTGTTTTTTCTGTTGTACCGTTGCGCATGGGGGAATTGAAAAACTTTTTATCATGACCTTTTCACTATGAATAAAAGTGCGCCCGCATCAGTTTTTGTTCCTTTTTGTTTTATTTATCATTGTTACTGGTATGATTGTGTTTGTTTTTATCGCGATGTGATCTTCTTTTGTGGTGCGAACGTTCTGAAATGGGACTCAACGATATTCTCAATTTGTGCAATTGCAACTGGTATCATGCAGTTTGTTTTGCGTTTGTTTTTCGTCATGCTCATGTTGTAACATAAACAACATCACGCCTGTATTCCCCAACGGGTTGAGCGGAGGTGTATAGTAACAACCTCATTTCGCCGTTATGTTTAAGTCCCCATGTAATAGGAGGCGAGCACACTGCCATCAATCAAGCAGTAATCCAAAGTAAAGGCTGCTACTGAGGAATTCCACACGGAAAAACACAATAACATTTTGCCCAGCCTGGAGATCGAACTCTTGCCACCAATAGACCAATGAGGCCTATAGGTATTGTGTTAATGTAAACCTAATAATTTATAACACAAAACAGAATTAGCAACTGTAAAAACCTTGCCAAAAACCGTAAGAGGAAATCTAATATATTTTAGCTACGATGACTGCCTTCTTGGTCTAGTGGTCGCAAGCGCGACTGCTGAGCATTGGGGTCCTGGGTTCGATCCCCAGGTCGGACAGTGTTATTAGGTTTTTTATTAGGCATTTTTCAGTAGCAGCCATGAGTCTAGATTTGTGCCCGGTTAATGGCAATAGGCTCACCTCCTATTACTGGCGAAACGACATTAAAAAGCACCTTTGCTGAACCCTTCGGGGAATACAAGGCGTGATGTTTAATGTTTAGCTACGATATCGTAAAACCAGCACGTATTGCAATACGAAGCGAGATCGATTGGCAATTACAAACAGTTGTGTTGCGGAAAAATTTAAGGGTCTATTATTTTTTGCAAGCAGTTATTATTGACTGTAGTAGGTACACTGTTATTATTACCAGGTATAAAGAATAATGCTAAAAAAAAGTCAAAATTGTTTTCTTTATTTACTACGATATCCCAAGGAGGGTTGATGTCAGGCAGGCGGCCGGTCATAAAACAATAAGCCAAAACCTCTAACAACATGGACTTATGAAATACATGTTGTGCCGATCCCACCTAGTGTGGGATAAGGGCAGGAAGAAGAAGATTTACTACGATACAACCAATTACACTAAATAAAATTAACATAACATAACATCACGCCTGTATTCCCCGACAGGTTGGGTAGAGGTGTATAGCAAGACCCAAATTTTGCCGTTATATTTAAGTCCCATGTAATAGGGGCCGAGCCTATTGCCATCAACCTGGCACAAATCCAAACTCCACACGG
This sequence comes from Amphipyra berbera, assembly GCA_910594945.2. NCBI lineage: Eukaryota > Metazoa > Arthropoda > Insecta > Lepidoptera > Noctuidae > Amphipyra > Amphipyra berbera. The sequence goes on along the minus strand of OU343122.1, from coordinate 4,715,902 downwards.
AAAAACCCAATAATACTTTGCCCAACCTGGGGATCGAATCCAGGACTCTACGTTCAGCAGTCGCGCTTGACACCACTAGACCAATGAGAAAGTTAAAATTAAATTAAATTAGATTATAAAAATACAAAATAGAAATAAAAACAACTTTCAAAACATTTAGCAATACTCATCATGGATTCCTCTCTCCGTACTCCAAGCATTCCGACAAGATCGCCTTTCATTCATCCGTAAACACATCACAATTTGGTCTGGCGACATATTTTTTTACAAGATCATTTACTTATGATTGACATACGAAGCTCGGATCATACCCTTATCAATCACTTCCTGTTTCTGACAAGTTTTTGTCTTCATAAAAGGTCAACGAAGACCTTGGACCGTAGTAGAGAGGACGAAAAATACATCTAGACGCACGGCGGAGTGTCAGGCCAAGTTCGTATTTATATATCAGAATTTAAAGACGTGTAATGCGACTTAGCCTTTGGCCAGACTGCAAACGCGGGCGCGGGGCGGGCGCGGTGCGGCGAGTTCAAACAGAAGAACTTCATTTGAGTGTCCATAGCGGGCACGCGGGCGCGGGGAGCGGCGCGGGCTACATGGCGCGGGGAGCGCGCGGGTAGCTCACGCCATAGGTCGTTCATACAAGTGGCCGCAGTGAGAGCGCGGGCGGCAAGCGACAATCCGCGCGGGAGCAGGGGATCTCAAACTAGTTCGAGCTGACCACGCGCGTTGTTGTATTCTATCTTTACCAAATGAAGCAATGACTTCATAGCTTTGCATATTAGACCCTCGCATATGGAAGTAGCTATCACAGGTAAAATTAGCGTACGAGTATATTTATATGCCCAGTATGGCAATTAAAAATGCTGCCATTGGTAACCAAAACGATTTGTTTTTGTTTACAGAAATCGCGCTTTAGTTGATAGATGCATAGATTTCTAGGTGGACAATTCTGTCACATAAATGCAACATGATGAGAAACTTTTCTCATTGAGCTTTATTTAATTTATGTCGAAAAAGCATAAATTATCATCATTCTGGACATCCATACCGTGTCAACGATCATCTCTCGTGTCGGCACGAGCTATATGAGAATAGCTTATGCCGTGGTGAAAAGAATAGCCAGTCAGCGAGGTTGGTAGTGGGGCTGAATACCCAGAGTGCGCCGGACGTACTTAATAACACCGATATTCTAAGACATTCCTCCAAAACTTACTCGACTCAGGAAGGCCTCGAAAACACCTTCAAAATTGTATTCTTAGTCGCAATTTCGAGTGAACTTTGAGATTCCTCGACTGAGGGCTCCTCAAATGAGTCGAGGTAGAGTGAAATTATTACGTCATAATTTGAATTATCTGCATCGCGCAAATAACGACGCGTTAAATAGTTTTAAGGATTATCGTAAGCATATTCGATAAAGTCTGCAAAATTAATTTTTGTTACATACGAACTTTGACACTTCCTTCCTTAAGGTAGGTTCCGAGGTACCTTGAGTTTGACAGATGATTCCTTACCTTGACTGAGGACAAATCTCGAGTAGAGGACGTTAATGTTAACTATAACTACCGATGGTAGTGAGAAAGGCTGAGTCGAGGTGGAGTCGAGTCGAGTAAGTTTTGGAGGAACGTCTTAGAATATGAGTGTAAGTATCGTCACTCGTGGAGGCATGATATTGATGGGCATCATTAACCTGACATGGTTGCAAAGAATTATAGTTTTGGCAAAAGCGATAAAGTAAAACGCGTGCACAGGCACTTGGCATGTTTTCACGCGTTGCGAACCAACACAACCCTGATTGTGCCTTAGGGAGGTATTACACCAGGAGGATGGATAGTATACTATCCACCTGTACACTAATAAAATCACACTGCAGCCATCAATCCGCCTGTGAGGCGTGGTGTGACGCGTACACTCCCGGATCGTTCGTTGTTGCGGTTTGTGGGTAGGCTCGTGTCCTGCAGTGGATATTTACATAATTACGCTTGGGCTATGTCCTAGCTGTACGCATCACGTCGCTTCGTTTCCAGTGTACAGTCAACATAAAAACTTATAATGGAATTAAGGTTCAAAAATGTTTTATGAATAAAAACTTGCGTATTATAGTTTTTACATTAGTACTAATTAGAACAATGATTTGGTCCAATGATGATTGATATTAAAATTCTGAAATATTAATTGAATTTAACAGTTGACTGTACCTACTTATTTTTTAAGAATCGTGCGCGTTGTTATACCATTTGAAAGTTGAAATGCACCCCTCAGATATAAGTACAAATTTTTGCACCTTGTAAATTTCTGGTTAGACTGGAAGCCGACTCTAACCTAACTGGAAAATGGATAGGCTGATGATATTTTCGACCTCTACAAGGTTAGTCGGAAAGGGGGTACTAAGCCGAAAAACTTTTGTTCTACAACTTTCCCCAAAAGTCAATAGTTCAAGAGAAATAGCTGTTCAAAGATTTCATAAAAAATACGCTAAATTCTATCTATCCTTAGCTATGATCAGAAGTGTTTACATTTTACGTCATATTTGGGGTCACGGATTAGAAACTCCATTTTCTGAACTCATAACTAAAGCAGGGATGAAGATTTTTTGAAAAAATAAAAATAAAAATATATTTTTTTGTAAAAAAAAAATTACCGAATTTTTTAATTTTAATACTTTCTTTAAAACAATCGTCAGTGATACAATAAGTGGCCCGCGGCTTAGTACCCCCTTTCCGACTAACCTTGTATAGAGTTACTTTAAATTAATTGGCTATAACAAGATACGAACCACGTACACGCTCTTTGCTACTAAGGTATCTTGTTATCTAATCAAAGTTTAGGTTTAGGCAACTGCCTCGTTGGTCTACTGGTGATAAGCGCGACTGCTGATCGTGAGATCCTGGGTTCGATCCCCAGGAAAATATTATTGGGTTTTATGGAGTTCGGATTTGTGCCCGGTTGATGGCAATAGACTCGCCCCCTATTACATGGGACTTAACCCGTCAAGTGTCGGGCGCACATACGGGTGTGCGTAAGAAATTCGGGCGCGAAGTGTCGGAGGCACACACGGGTGTGCGTAAGGAACGCGCTCCTATAAATTCGGTTCGTGTAAACAGTAAAATAAAACGTACAAAATCCGTTACCATAGGAGCGCGTTCCTTACGCACACCTGTGTGTGCCTCCGACACTTCGCGCCCGAATTTCTTACGTACACCCGTATGTGCGCCTGACACTTGACGGGTTAAACATAACGAAATGAGGGTGTTACTATACTCCTCTGTTCAACCCTTCGTGATTTTATGTAAAGTTTAGGTATTTTTTATTTGATTGTGTTCTATCAATTCCATCCACTTCTCGACCTCAGATCGCCCGTGAATTGTTTTTTCTTTCATTTTTGTTATATTCTCTTCCTTTCCTACGTTTCATCCTACAATTTTTTTTCACTTTTTACCATTTTCAAAGGCTTCAGCCCTGGTCTATACCTATATACCACGTAGTGCTTATACTTAAAATTGTAAAACAGGACAATAATAGTACATTACTGCCGCGGTCTGTAATGACTGCGTTGCTGGCAGCACTGATGATGGCCGAGAGCGCAGTGTAGCGCAGCTCCAGGCCATCACAGCGCGGGCAGAATTGCAGCTCTTGATGGACAAGCTGGAATAAAGGCCGAGACCGTAGGTCGAGGCCTTTATAGCGCGGACAGCCTTTATAGCCTTTATATACACATATTATTTACATTTTTAAATATTTCTATAAAACATATAAAAAAACATTTAAAAATATAAAAAAATAGTAGCCCACCGGCATCGGGAACAGGGTCCAAGCTAGTAAAGATTATTATTATTATTATTTATCAATGATACCTTGTAACTCTGTGAAGTTTCGCCAGATAATTCGCAGTAACCCTGCATAGATAATATCTCCCTAGTGTGCTCTGGATGATATTTGGCTATTATACCATCCACATAGGTACGTAACACCCACATACAATACGTGGAATCCTAGTGTATGTAGGTGTCAGTGTGAAGCCTTTATTTATTGTTTATTTATTCGACCCGTGAAACATCTGACGGTAACGAATTGCTAGGATATATCTGGACTTTCCAATAAAAATTCCTAGAACGAAAATGAAAATTTGCTATCACTATTATAGCGGGTTCACACGGTTCGATTTTAGTTGATTAACAAAAGTTGAAACGTTTTGTTCCTTCAAATAGATTCAATTTGATTGAAAGTCTGTTCACACGGTTCAAATCGCATGTGATTTGGCAGTTGATCAACTAGAATCGAATCGTGTGAACCTGGTATTAGGTCGAGGTCGAGAATTATTTATACCTGCAACATTAGATCCTGTATCCAATTTTCTTTTACCTTCTACAAAATTAAAAGAGGGGCGCGTGGCTTATTGGCAACCGCGCGGGTCTTGCGATTTGCGAGGTTAAGCTGCTCTTTCCGCGGTCAGTCTGTGGATGGGTGACCATGCGTTACACATCGAGACCGCTCTGTGCCTCGGAAAGCACGTTAAACAGTCGGTCCCGGGTGTCATACGAATACCTATGACCGTCATTACGGGAAGTCAGAAGACCGAAAATCTGACCTAGGTTAGGATATCGGCATTGTCCAGTAACTGGGTTGCGGAGGTCTGATGGCAATCGGTCCGTGTAAAATACTGGTATTCAGCCGCATCTGGTTAGACTGGAAGCTGACTTCAACATAGTTGGGAAAAGGCTAGGCAGAACTTCTGCAAAATTAAAATGCGTTCCATTAATTTCTGCTAGTCTAGATTTTATTCGTCATAGATATTCGTACGACAACGGCTTCGATGGTTTAACGTGGTCCCCTAAGGATGTAAGGGACTGGAGTTGTGTTGAACGGCCACCCATCCACAGACTGACCACGGCAAGCGTAGCTCTATCTCGTAGATCGTATGATCCACGCGTTTATTTATAGCCAATTCCTATGATTTACCGAGCTTTATCGGTTAAAATTAAGACTTTTGTATCTTCTTTACATTATAATACAAAGTCGTTCCCGCTGTCTGTCTGTCCTTATGTGTGCTTAGATTTTTAAAACTACACAACGGATTTTGATGCGGTTTTTTTTAATAGATAGAGTGATTTAAGAGGAAGGTTTATTTGCCCCACATTAGTATCTACATTGCACCCGTGCGAAGCCGGGGCGGGTCGCTAGTTACCCATAATGGAGTAAAGACCTCACTCCTATATCGACGCTCGGCAGTGACAACCTCGTAAATAAAATTTTCTTCAAAAGCATTTTATTTGTTCCTTAGATTGATAAACTCGTCATACACGTACTAGTTCAACAATCTTTCAACAACATTTTGATTTATTAATTAATTTCACTAATGCAGTCTACCAGTCAGCTTTTACTGAATGAAATATTAATAATGAGTTTTGCGGATGTACACTATATTCTGTATTTCTGAGAAAGTCACGGAGATCGGAAGTGGAATTAATTCACCTGGTGCCGGTTCTCGGAACTTTAGTTGACTCATCGCTTATTCAAATCAGTTTTCTATGTTTACACGCCAAGATAGTGATGTTGATATGTTTTGTTGGATAATTTAGGCGAAAATCGTGCTGTTTTGAAGTTTCGATAGTTATTTAAGTAGTGAGTGTACTTACTAACTTAACCGTCAAGACAAGGCCAGCATACAATATGTAACATAGTTAACGCACATCCTGAAAGTAGTTTGTTCAGAATCGTGTACTGAATCGATTTCTATCATTTTTAATATAGGTAATTGCATGATAACTACGGAAATTAGTCACATTACCCCTGTACAGTCAAAACAAACTAAAATGGACCGTAAATCAAGGCAAAAAGACTTTTAGAGGTGCATTTTTATTTGTATAAATACAAATTCTGTTATTCAATACAAAATAAAGAAAAATAAACCTTATTTCAAGAACGTTAATGTAGTAAATAACAATGCTTTACATGTTAAACTAACAGTGTATGTATTATGATTACAACATAATATTATTGGGGTGTTTGAGGGTGTGCGTTAATTACGTTACATGTTGTATAAAAGGAAGACATAAGGAAAGGTCACGTTTTTGAACACAATTACGTTAATTACGTAACGTGTAGACAGTTTTGGAAAAAAGCTATGCCTCACACTAAGATTTCACACGTAGGTACCGTGAGTAGGTAGTATATATCTGCCTAGCATTTTCCCAACTAGGTTGGGGTCAGCTTCCAGTCTAACCAGATGGGGCTGAATACCAGTATTTTACACGGACCTCCGTATCCCAGTTACTGGGCAATGCTGATACTCTAAGGTTAGACCAGATTGCCAGATTTTCAGGCTTCTGAATACCCGTAACGACTGTCATAGGTATTCGTATGACACCCGAGACCGACTGTTTAACGTACTTTCCGAGGCACGGAGGACTCTCGATGTGTAACGAACGGTCACCCATCCACGGACTGATCGGGGCAAAGGCACCTTAACCTCACAAATTTTGGTTTTTAGCCACGAGCCCCTCTACCGTGAGTAGTTAGTATTTAGAAAAAAAAATACCTCTCCCAATATTTCTCCTATCTCGTGCGTGCGTTTACAGACACGATTTTTTCATGTACAATCACTCGGACTAGGAAGAAAATATCTGTAAGCCATACAAACTTTTGTTTCGTAAGAGAATCGGACTTGTGACCCTTTGCGCAGAAGGCTAGGTTGGTCTTCTTTAATTAACAACTGGGTCGTGATCGTGCGTTCAATATAACGTCGGTCGGCAGTGAAAACCACGTATGTGTAAAATACAATTTTTTAAGAGATAGAAATAACTGTCACCTGCAATAAAAATTGCCGATTAAATGTTAATACAAGTTTGTTATTGTACGTCATAGATAGCTTAGAAGTATTTGAATTGAAAGTTTGTTGAACTAGTACGTGTATGACGAGTTTATCAAATCAAATCAAAACAAAAAAAAAAACACATAAACCAATACAGGTACTTATGAAAAGTCGAATTTAGATGCATCAATCTAAAGAACAAATAATACGCTTTTGAAGAAAACTTTATTTAGGTACGTGGTTTTCACTGTCGAGCGTCGATAGTGAAATACATTTCATTGTGTATAAACACTTTATCGATTTCAACAAGTGATATTAGTTTCAACAATTTGTTTATATAACCAGTGGTCATATTATTTCTAGGTAGGTATGCCGAATAAACGACTATTCAACCATTATTTAAATTGATTCTGATTCAGGCCAATTATTATGTCTTCCCATTGTTTATATTTCATAAACCGTAAACCAATATGGAGTATGTGAAACCACAATATTTCAGTTGCAAATTCATTTTGAATTTTCGCATTGATTTCAGTTTTCTAATTAGTTAATATTTTGTTATAAGCTATTTTATGATATTCATTTGTTTATGGCATAATCATATCATAGGCCTTTGCGTCATTCACAGAAAATTTAAAAAAAATTGTACTTCGTTCTTTTTCAAATCTTTCCACAACGGACAACAGATCTACATGTGCTCGACAGTGACAATATTTCAATAGATGTAATTCAGAGCAACACAAGAGTGGGCCAATAGGATAGGTTTACGTCAATCATACGCTGACGTCATCAATTAGATACCATATCATGCGATCAAAGATTGAAACTACAATGCGTCAGTGTGTGACGTAAAGAGAGCATACAATAATAATACCGGTCTGTAGTTGTCCAATTAGAGGTGAAGGAATAAGCATTGACAATCACGATTGGTCACACTTTGGTGGATATTTCAGACCATTAAATCCAGGTTTCCTAACGATGTTTCCCTCAGTAATTTTCCTTCGTCAGTCAGGTAAGCAGAGGCAGTCGAACGCCATCTGCTGCAATCCTGACACATTTCTCGCTTCTTCTAGGTACGTCCATTATCTTTTCGCCTTTCGAGATTACATATAACATAACATAACATCCCGCCTTCTACTCCCCGAAGGGTTCGGCAGAGGTGTTTATAGTACACCCTCGTTTCGCCAGTTATGTTTAAGTCCCATGTAATAGGGGGCGAGCCTATTGCCACTAACCGGGCGCAAATCTAGATTCCGGGCTACTACTGAAAAATCCCTAATGGAAAACCCAATGACACTTTGCCCGACCTGGGGATCGAACCCAGGACCCTATGCTCAGCAGTCGCACTTGCGACTACTAGACCAACAAGGCATATGTACCTAGTTATGTATTTTACAGTACATGTAAATACTTGACCGATGGATGAGTGACCGTTTGTAAGACATCGAGTCTCCTTCGTGCCTCGGAGAGCACGTTAAACAGTCGGTCCCGGGTGTCGTAAGAATACCTATGACAGTCGTTATGGGTAGTCAGAAGCCCGAGAGTCTGACAACCGGTCTGACCTTAGGATATCGGCATTGCCCAGTTACTGTGTTGCGGAGGTCTGATGGCAGTCGCTGCGTGTAAAGGTTAGACTGGAAGCTGACCTCAAGGTAATTGGAATAAAGCTAGGCAAAAGAAGAGTACATGTTAACACTGTTTCTTTAAAATTTACGAATACCAATGACGTCACCACTTTCATCAAAACAGATCGCACCATTTTAGGAACGAAACACGTATCGCAAGAAATACGATCGCATAAAATACAAAAACAAAACGATAGAATCTAATTGAATTAGGGAAAGCAACAGTATGGTATCGCTTTACAAATTACTTCGTTCCAAATAGCGATCGTTGGATCTGGCGGTCGATAAGAACGCGTTGTATCGAAGTGTGATTCGCGTATTTTTCGACGTTCAAATTATGTCGATTTTGCTAAAGCGCATATTCTAGTATACCATACGTATTTTCAAACGGTTTTAATTAGATTCACTTCATATATTTATTTGTTTTTGTTTGATTGAAAGCTTACGACATATTTTTCAACTACTTCTCTCAACCGATTCTCCTGAATTCTCCTGATTCTCCTCCTTAACCTCAATCCTTAAGTTTTCCAGTTTGACGGGCGATGATAACATTATACAGGATATAATTTTAGCAGCCGAGCACCTTACCACCGTCCATACCTTCAGTCTAAAGGCGACGGTAGGCGGCGCGACCGAACATGAGACCGACACGCGAGACGAGATGACTACTTGTCTTTAGGCTTTTGTACTGTGTTCAGTTCACGAGCAAGACTGAGACAGAAGACCGCGACACTGAGCACAGTAAGACCATGGTATAATAATATAACTCCCGTGGTAATCTCTTCGCGCGATGTCGTCATCTAAGCCACGATTTGTGATATTCCCCTGTAAAAGACAGACAATAGAATCATGAGTCTATCAGGACAGTTATAGCTAATATCGGTCTGTCAAGATTGCGAGCAAACCAAACCGCTGAGAGTACTTATATTTGGGTTAGTAGTTACTTACAGCAGCTAGTACACAATATAATAATTTACACAAGATCAGATTATATGGACAAGCTAATCAGATATAAAAGGTCAGACTTTTACAGAGGTTCGACACAGAAAACTCTGCTCCGTCGAATGACCACTGTTTTTATAACGTCGGGTACGTTGATTCATCTTGACAACTACTCCCCTTCATCAACATTGTCCAGTGTTACCAGCTACCGACAACACTCCCAACAATAGCAACAAAGTTTGACAGCAGAACCCGAAGCTTATTGGTTCATCAGTAGCTATGACGTAGATAAGGACAGTCACGTAATCTAGCTATCACAGTAAGAGACTGTGGCGGCATCTATCCACGCCACATGAGAACTACGCAGCATGACGAATGTCTAGCAGACTACAGAGACAACAATGACAGCAATCAAAATAAAATGTCACAAATCCTGCATCGCGGTATCAAGATTTGACACGGATTTGATGTACAAGTTCCCAACATCCGTTGGGCAGTGGCTCGCCAGGCACAAGACCCGCCTAGTAGGAGGATCCTCCGTTGTGTAGGAGGAACACCATACCTCGTTCCCCTACAAGACTACCTGTATTGTTATACCATGAGTACCACAAGTACCAGTCTCCGGTTTTGTCTCACGTCTCGGTCGCGCCGCGTACCGCCGCCTTAACGCGTACTTAATCTAGTGTCAGCTCAGTGCTCGAGTGAATGCGTTCCGTTCAATATATGGCGATAAATGGCGCTATCTGTCACGTTAGCCAAGAGTTATCGATGCAATGTAGACCCATCCAACGTCTTACTTCAATGCTTCCTTACTATACGTCTCACTTGTGTGGTTTGAATAAAGTTGATATTTATACAGGGTGTAAAGGAAATCATAGTATTATATTTCCTTCAAACCTCATGATGTACTGCTGACATAGATTAACCTTAAACGGGATACTACTGAATTGAATAAAAATAAATTTACAAGAAGTAAATATGTGTTCTTAACGTGAGGCATTTTAGCGCCCCGGATTAAATGAGGGCGCGGCGAGCGATAGCCACGCAATTCGCTCGTGTTGCTATAATGCCTCACGTTAAGAACACATGTTTAAATCTTGTAATATTTTTTTATTGAATCCTAGTTAACCCGTGTAGGTGAAATCTATGTCAGCAGTACATCACAAGGTGTGGCGGAATTACATGATTTCGTTTACATCCTTTATAGCAGGGGTAGCCAACTTGATTCGACCCAAGATCTACTGTTTATTGATTAAACTCTGTGCGATCTACAAATTACATAATCAGTACCTCTTCATTCAACTTATATTAAACTTATATTTTTCTTTGCCTTGCCATGATCGACTGGAGTAAGAGCCGCGATCGACCGGTCGATCGCGATCGACTGGTTGGCGACCCCTGTTGTATAGCATATATTAATAATTGGCCTGTTACTGTCTACTGCTGGGCGCGGACCGCTTCTCAGGATAAGAAGGGTTTAGACCTTAGTCAACCACGCTAGCCTAGTGCGGGGTGGCAGACTACACACACCACTATTGTTATCGCAGTTGTTACAAGTGCGTATGATGATACTGTTATCTCTCTCGAAATAATCCCTCAGTTTGTTTTATGATATCCCCTTTCAAGAAGAGCGAATGGACAATTCTTTGCTGGGCTGTGATAATCTGTGGTGGGGCACCTCAGATTGTCACTGCCATGCAGAAGAATCGAACGTCATACTTGAAGGTTGACCCTACTGTACGCTAGGACTGAAGTTTTGCCACCCTTTTTTTATCGTTGGAAAATCCTCATGGGTGTCCCTCGCCCGGGGAAGGCGAGGGGGCCTGCCGGACTCGAACTGCAAAAGCATGCACCGCAACCCCGGCAAGTTTTGCCACCCTTTTGTTATCGTTGGAAAATCCTCATGGATGTCCCTCGCCCGGGGAAGGCGAGGGGGCCTGCCGGACTCGAACTGCAAAAGCATGCATCGCAACCCCGGCAAGTTTTGCCACCCTTTTTTATCGTTGAAAAATCCTCATGGATGTCCCTGGGGGTCTGCCGGACTCTTACCGGCTAAAAACCAACTGTGTTCCTTGTCCTGACCGTTTTGCCACCCTAGGCATACTCTTGTACCGTGAGTACGTTAACAGACACAATTCTTCACATGCATACTGACCCAGGGAATAATTATCTGTAGGCCATATAAATAATTGTTTCTTGCGAGAATTGAAACCGCGACCCGTTTCTCAGTACACAGCGCAGCGCGGCACTCAGCCGCTGCGCCATTCGTATCGACATACTTGACACAAGAACATAGCGGGCGGGACATAGCTGAACTCAATTCCATGAAAAATCTGTATTTTATAATGTACCTGTGATCCACAATAAATATTATGATTGATTGATTGATTGATTGAACGTCCAATCATCTTATAATAATACTAGCGGCCCGTCCCGGCTTCGCACTGGTGGACATTTTCCCCGTTTTTGCAACATTTTTCATTTATGCTCCGCTCCTATTGGTCGTAGCTTGATGTTATATAGCCTATAACCTTCTTCGATAAATGGACCATCCAACACAAAAATAATTTTTCAATTCCAACCAGTAGTTCCTGAGATTAGCGCGTTCAAACAAACAAACAAACTCTTCAGCTTTATAATATTAGTATAGATAAGGTATTCTCTTCCTGCGATGTACGCATCTACGTCACGATTTATAATATTGTTTCACCATTACAGAGCGAAGCTTATTGGTTCACCAGTAGCTATGACGTAGTATAAGTCAGTCATGTGATTTATTTAACTTTAACAGAAAGAGACTACCTGTATTGTTATAATATGGTCCATTTTACGTAAGGTACTTGTTCTTTTTAATGGCTTTTAACACAACAATATGTTGGGTGTAATAACTGCGTGGTACGGAAGTATCAAGTAGCAATCATCGCCTTTTCAAGTCGTGTAAGAAACATGGTCGCTATTTTATTTTCTCAATAATTCCGTTATAATGAACACGAGACCATAAACAACTAAGTATTTATTCGTTTACTACAACTTTACGACTCGTATTCACAACTGTTCTGCCTAGCCTTTTCCCAACTATATTGGGGTCAGCTTCCAGTCTAAACAGATGCGGCTGAATACCAGTATTTTACACGGAGCGACTGCCATCAGACCTCCGCAACCCAGTTACAAGGCAATGCCGATATACTACGGTTAGACTGGTTGTCAGACTTTCGGGATTCTGACTTCCCGTAACGACTGTCATAGGTATTCGTATGATACCCGGGAGCGATTGTTTAACTTGCTCTCCGAGGCACGAACTTCTATTTACAACTACTAACCACTAATTATACTTTGAATTTGCAACTAACGTGGTATACTTTCATCTTCATGCAAACTGGTGCTAGGAATTTAATTTAATGTATGTACTGAAGTTTGCGTAACACAAAATGCAGTGCGATGCGATACGGAAACCGATTTCTGTGTATTTTTTCACATACTATGAAGCATGTCAGGGTTCCACCAGCGGCAAAACTCGGCGAAAGAGCACTTCATATTTCACGGGTTTCTTCTCTGAAAACCTTTAGTGACTAAGCTTGAAATGCGGTAGCTGACTAATTTAAATTCAATATTATATCAAAAAATGTATAGAAAGAAAACGATCGTTGACAAAAATTATAAAATCAATCTATAAACACTGTCCTCAACATACATGTTTTTCAAGTTTTTGAATGGCGCATTTTCTTTCCGCATTTTCTTGTCACACGAAACAGACATTGTACGGAGTAATGTCAAGTTACTATGAAATTTTTGAAGGATGTCGTCATCGATCAATAGTGCGGTCTCTGTCTAGTTAACAATTTTAAATCGCTTATAACTTGGGCATTGTATTAAAGGTATTTTTCATTGTCGGCTATGTTTTTGTAAAAGCTTTAAGATAAGTAATAAAAAAAGTGTCAACTATCCTATTCTTTGAAATATATGCAGACAGACAAGATGGCGTTGACAGGTGGCACATTTTCCCGCTTTTCCGTAGCTCTGCATGGACCGTATCCAGACCAAGCGGGCACCAAGTAGAAGATTCAGAGCCCTCTTGTGTTTAATACCCATTTCCATTTAACGTGGACTTAGCTAAAGCTATGGTTTACGCTATATTATGGCGATGGTAATAATTGTGTAGCGGCTGGCCTTCTCTATAGTGGCCAAACTAGATGATAGCTGACAAGAAACCCTAACTTTACATAACATCACGCCTGTATTCTCCAAAGGGTTGGGCAAAGGTGTATAGTAACACCCTCATTTGGCCGTTATGCTTAAATCCCATGTAATAGGGGGGCGAGCCTATTGTCATCAAACGGGCACAAATCCAAACCAGAGCTGCTACTGAAGAATTCCACACGGAAAAACGCAATAACGCTAGATCAACAAGACAATCTAGCTTTACAATTGCTCTGATTTCTGTATGACGCGTGCTTTATGGAATTTTATATCATGTATGCATCAATAAGTTTAGTGAGTGGTGCCGAATCAAATGTTTGAAGTCATTTCACTGAGGAAACTGACCGTGAAGCATTTAATTAATTAAGCCTTAATTGTTCATTAATCTGTTGTCATTTTCCTGTTGAAATACCGAATGGTACGTTTCTCAGTAAAACGGTCCTGACATTTTACTGAAACAACCTTTATTAAATTGCAAAGAGACTGACACTACCAGTTAATACGTCCATCGATCACGGGCGGTGCTGTTTTTAATTAGCCGTCCTTGTCTGATCTGGTGTCAAGATCGTTCCATCTCTTTCTCTCAGGGTGAGCTGGCTAATTGGCTGTACGTACAGGGTCGTATCTCGTAAACAATGGATGAGTTTTACCTTTTCACGTGTTATCCTTAGTGAGTGATGGGTGTTTCAAATTACCTGATGCATGTCAGGAGACATGAAGTAAGCGTACAATGAAGGATTTTGTTTAATTTGTACTTCTGGTATCAATTTTTGAATGGATATTTCCAACACCTTCACCTTGTGTAGGCAAATGCCCAGCATCGATCGAATACATTCCTTTGCCGTGTTAAAGACTAGTTTCTTAGTCCTGGGTTAGAGCCCGTTCACACAACGGATCCATCGGTACTGGATGTGTTGTTCACATCTGTACCTACGGATCAGTTAAACAAATGGCAGCTGCGACGCATCTGGCAGGCAGGATACGATAAAAATAACGGATCGTATGTGAAGGCACCCATACTTCTCCATATACGGACCTTCAAATACGGATCCGTTTTTTATACTGTTTCGGCATCCAGTTTTTGATGACAAAACGGAACATGTAAAAATGTCGGACCAATATTTTTTACTGGATTCGGAATACTGTCGTATATGTGAACTCGCTCATACAACTACAGGCGCCATCACCAAAATAAAAACGGATCCGCTAAAACGGGTCCTGTAAACAGTTTCTGTGTGAACTAGCTATTATCTTTTTTTCCAATTGACAATTATAATTTGTTGCTCATGATACATTTTTTGTTCCAGGTATGTTATATCACCGATAAGACCAACTCTACAAAAATATATTCCGTATGTACAAACTTACTATACCTTACTACATAATATGACCTGAAATTCTGAAAGGGAAAGTGAATTATTTGAACCGTCTAACGGAAAACAGTATTTATACAGGTATTTATTATTATATAACAACTTTCGTGAATGAAATTCATGTTTAGTATTATGTATGGGTATACCCACTGAGTAGTATTACCGTGATTGTTCGGCCCGCGAAATCGCCGCGTGAACAGCTCATGTTTAAGGGCTCTTGTTGAGTCCTAAACTAGTCGGGAACCCTGATAAAATGCACGTGAGTCAAGCCGTACATAATCTTAGACAACTATTTATTACATACGTAATCCTACTATACGAAGTTCAGTTCTGTTTAGTTCTGCCTAGCCTTTTCCCAACTATGTTAGGGTCAGCTTCCAGTCTAACCAGATGCGTGTGAATACTAGTATTTTACACGGAGCGACTGCCATCAGACCTCCGCAACCCAGTTACAAGGCAATGCCGATATACTACGGTTAGACTGGTTGTTAGACTTTCGGGATTCTGACTTCCCGTAACGACTGTCATAGGTATTCGTATGATACCCGGGACCGACTATTTAGCGTGCTCTCCGAGGCACGGAAGGGTCTCGATGTGTAACGAACCCATCCATAGACTATGCGAAGTTATTGTGGTATTATCAAAATCATTTGCTGTAGCTTCAAAGGGAGAAATTCTTATTCCGCAGTAGATGCCATCATCATCCTATGATCCACTGATTCATACCCTTATGATTACTATTTAAACGGTTTTTATCCATTTATATCTGACGGATCCCTGCTACCTGAGGATGTCGATGAGTTTATAATGTATCAAATGCAGGCTACGTAAAATTTTACAGAATTACTTTTTCCAGTGAGGTCCTGGGTTCGATCTCCATGTCGGGCAGTGTTATTGGAGTTTTTCCATGTGGAATTCCTCAGTAGCAGCCCGGAATTTGGATTTGTGCCCGGTTGATGGCAATACTCTCTCCTATTACATGGGACTTAAACATAACGAACTGAGGGTATTAGTCACCTCTGCGGCACAGGTGAGTAACACCCTCAGTTCGTTATGTCCCCGAAGCGTTGGGCAGAGGCTCTGCCCAACTCTACGGGGAATACAGACGTGATGTTATGTTTATATTTTTCCAGGAAAAGTTATATTTTTTCTTTGAAACGTGAAGTTCTGCGATTTTATATTCATCTGACCTACAAAATCACTCACCGTGTTTTTATAAAAAAACATGAAATGCGAACAAAACCCGTAGGTAGGTATATGATTTATTAACATGAACAAACAGTGGTGTGAGTATTGATAAATTCTGTTGGGCGACGAAAGCTATCCCCTTGGGTGAATCCCAAGTGTTCTGAACTAGTAAACATCGCCAAGAACTGTGTGTGAAGAACTTTGTGACGAATATAATATAGGTAGTCACTGTATGAGGTGAAATAAAAGTTACTGAAATTCAGATGGCGAATATCCATATAAAAACGGGTTAATTAATTTACGTCGGCTTAAAAAACACTAAGGTGTTCAGGCAATATCTTAATATACAACATGTAACGTAATTAACGCACACCCTCAAACACTCCAATTAGAATATTATGTTATAATCATAATACATACACTGATATTTTATTTTTATGTGCTTAAATATAATTTATTCAAGAAAATAGTATTACTTTTTCATTGTTAACTTTATTTAAAATTAAGTCTTATGCCCTTGACATAAGGCTCAATTTTTGTTGTTGCCAATTAAAAGACTAATTAGTAAAAAAACACGATTATAAAAAAAAATACATTACAATGTTTTTTTTTGTATCCGTTTGGGTGGCGCCCTGGATGGTTTAGATTCACAATTGTACCCGGTAGGTGGCGCTGCTGTCGGTATGTCACCAAATTCTCCGGGCAGGACGACGTCTGTTGGATCCGCTAGTCTTTATATATAGGTATAATTCGACTGTACGTGTGTATGTCACTGAACTCCTCCTAAACGGCTGGACCGATTTGAATGATTTTTTTGTATGCGTTTAGGTGGCGCCCTGGATGCTTTAGATTCATATTGGACCCGGTAGGTGGCGCTGCTGTCGGTATGTCAACAAATTCTCCGGGCAGGACGACGTCTATTGGGTCCGCTAGTAGTCTTATAAAATGCAATAAATAAGGAATTATAAATATAAACCATTTTAGCAAGGAATACTCTTTAAAGTTATTGCAAACTATAATTTCATCTCGAAACATCGCAACTGGATATAATAAATTCGCTTTACTTACATAAAAGGCGGTTGATTTTCAAAAGCGTTCTATTTGATCAAGCCAAGTTCCCACATCCTTCCTTTAATTTTCTGTAAACGAAAACTCCTTGGTATATCGGCGTTTTGACAAGTCGCCTCGAGCGAGCGGTGTAGAGGAGCCAATTTATTAGGTCAATGCTCCACTTACGAAACGCCTCGCAGTATAAATCCTATCAAATACAAACTATATTCTGTTTCACGTACGATGTGTCCTGGGATTTTAAGAACATTATCATACTTCCTACTAATCCTTACTATCTTTATCTTTAGGTAGTATAAAACAGAGTCGCTCCCGCTGTCTGTACGCTTAGATCTTTTAAACTACGCAACGGATTATAATGCAGTTTTCAGCAATAGATAGTGATTCAAGAGGAAGGTTTATATACACCACATTAGTATCTACATTTCAACCGTGCGAAGCCGTGGCGGGTCGCGTCGCTAGTTATATTATAAATGCGAAACTAACTGTCTGTCTGTTTGTTAGCTCATCACGACTAAACTACTGAACCGATCTTGATGAAACTTGGTACAGAGATAGTCTGGAAACCGGAGAAAGACAGCGCGATAGACGCGGGTGACCTCTAGTATTATTATAAGGGTGAATTTTTGTGAAGATGGAAGAATGTTTGTTACTCAATTACGCATAAACGGCTAAACCGATTTGGATGAAATTTAGCACACAGATAGACCATGTCCTGGATTAACACATAGGATACTTCTTATCCGGATACATGAACTAGTTCCCCTAGGATCCCCTAGATGGCTTCGATTGATATGTGAAAGCTACTACCGACTGGAGCATGAAGGCTACAAGCTACAAAACAATTGTTACTTCAGTAATCATCTTGTGAGTATACTTACGGCCGAAACCAATAACCTATGTAACTTCGGTTTGCCGTACTAGAAATAGAAAGGACAATGGTACCCGCTATCGGCTTGCGTATGCGAGTCTCATTCAAACATAAATTTACAAGTCGTCTAAATAGGTTATTTTTGCACATTTCAAATCGTTGTAACTTTTTTCCTCCGCACACTAAAGATTTGCTGCTATAGAATAAAATAATACGATTGCCAAGATCTTTCGTTTGAGGTATGTGAGAAGATGCTACATCTCTGGGGACGGGGTCCATACAATTTTGCCCATTGTCCTTTGACATTAGTTCTATATAGCTTATGTCAAATTTCGAAAATCATCGATAGATGGATTATATGTCACGACCGGTTAATTAAATAGGTTTAAGGTTTAAAAATCATAACCCATACCTAGAGTAGGTACTCTATAGAAATTAAAATCTCAAGGTTCCTTGCGATCCAAAACAACGGGCTTCCCCTTATCGAGACTCCACAAACAGTTTCGTGAAACTGCTTGAAACGGAATACTTTTTTCTGCATATCTTCAAACGGTTCAATCATTCCTCGGACCGTTCACAGTTCTCGCCACTAAAAAGAACGACGAATAATTACAGCGTACATGCAAATTAACATCATTGATGGAAATATTGGCGCACCAGCTAACGGCCTCCGCTATTCCTAGTATTGGCCACGGACCAACGAGATCCATGTTAGTCCAGGCATTTTGAAGTAAACTGTTGCGTTCCAAAGACCTATCAAAGAAGCTATGAAAATAAAAATACTGTAAAAATGTCAAATTCTTTTATTGTTTCTAATTCTTTATTCAATGAATCGTAATGTACATAACATCACGCCTTTCTATTCCCCGAAGGGTTCGGCAGAGGTGTTTTAGTACACCCTCGTTTCGCCAGTTATGTTTAAGTCCCATGTAATAAGGGGTGAGCCTATTGCCATTAACCGGGCACAAATCCAGACTCCGAGCTGCTACTGACAAATATTTTTTCCTAATGGGAAAACCCGATAACACTACCCGACATGGGGATCAAACCCAGGACCCCATGCTCAGCAGTCGCGCTTGCGACCACTAGACAAGGCAGACTCGTATTGTAATTTACTATGCGTGCCAAATAAGAATAGCACTGTCAAGACGCCATTTTGTTCCGCAATACTCGTGAACTTCATTACCAAAGTGTAAGGTGTGCAAACAAGTAAATAAAGAAATTATATTCAGTTTAATTATTTTTGTTCACTTTTTTGATATTTCTTATCAATTTTACGCCAAATTAATTACACAGTAATTATATTATTATTATGGCGACATATTAGGGTGACCAGTAGCATTTCGTCAAGTTAACTATATATATTGGTTCATTTCTTTAATGAATACTGTTTTCAAATATTATTAAATTATCCAAAATTATCTATTTATGGAATTCAATAAATAACATTTTATAAAAATGAATGAATAATGAAATTTATGAATAAAAAAATATAACATTTTTTTTTTCATAGTATTTTTTTGCTGGCAGTACCAATTTGACAGCTATCGTGTGAAGTTGTAGCAAGCGCGATCCTATTCTTATTTGGCACGCATAGTACGTTTGTCAATAATAATTACAAAAGAATGATAGTTGTGGATCTAAGCTTCTGTACAAAAAATTAAATTTAAAATTAAAAGTACCTAGGTATTTATTGCTTATGATATTTTTATGGGATCGAATTAACTTTTTTAATAGTAAGATGACGTAACCTGCGACAAAAGACTTCATGTAAAATTTAAATGTAGTCCTAAACCTGAAAGTGATTTTATTATTTGTTTAGTAGGTACCTACAACACTTCTAAGACGTAGTTAGATATTCCGTTGTATTGAAATGTCGTTGCCTCAAACTAAGCTAGCGCTTACTATAGATAGTTATCTAGGATTAGTTAAGTACATCGGAATGCCCGCAATGTGAGGGGTCGTCAACCAGGTTTCAATAATTTGCGGCCGGTAGCTCCGACCCCGACATCCGTGGAATGCAATATCGGCGGTCGGTACATTCAAAATATCGAATATCGCATCGTGAGTCGTGAGTTCGTGACACCTATCGGTGGCCATCTTTAATTTTTATGTTACGTATTTAACCGGTTCGAATTTCAAATAACTCTATCAGGATTAGAAGAAAATGTAACAAATAAAGGAAATGTGATTTATAAATACTTGTCTTATAAAAAAAATGTGGGAGGCCGATGAACAGCAGCGGGACAACGTAAGCTGATAAAAATAATATTTTAAAGATGCTTTTTAACGTGTTTAAAGCAAAAAAAAATAATTGGGCAATGCGATAATGTAGGTAAGTAATAGATTTTTTCGATAATTACATATCGTTTATTATTCGAATAATAAATTACGAATGAATCGATTTAGCACGCAGAGGCGGGTAGCTAATAATTACTAACAATAATCGAGCGTTGCCTATTATTATCCCAGTCATCAATTTGTTACGGTTTAAGCGTACAGCTTGTTTGAAGAATTCTATTTAAGTAATATATTACAGTTAAGTACTGTACACAATGGTCGATTAATTCTTAACTCTGAAATAAATATAGACGTTTGACAGTTTCTCTAGCTACAGTCGCCGGCACGTAACTTAGCAAGGTTTTGGCGTAGGGGGAGTAAGTTTGCGCATGTACACTTAGTGCAACAAAAAAAAGGTCACTTATTCCTTTTCATTATTCTATTATTCTTGCCATAATTACTTTTAAACATGTTTGTTTAGAAGAAAGAAGAAGAATTCTCGTCTATACTCTTGCCAAGTTACGTGCCCGGCAACTATACTTATAGGAAATCTGCCATACTGCCATATTTATTTCCCACATGAGAGTAATTCGACGAGTGTCAATCAGATCCTTAATAAGATTGTCTTCATTAAATTACCGTTTCTTCTGACTGTTTTAATTGAAGAATCTCAGTTCAGTTTTCTGTTTTTTAGGTACCTATTTGTGAGAAAGAAAACTGTATTGAAAAAAAAACATTACGATAAATAAATAATGCAATATTGCTAATTTAGGTAAAATCTAGAGGCCAGAACCATTGACGACCACAGTGTATATGAACAACGAAAAAATCTGATGAACCTAATATCTGATTATATTTAATATGAATTTGGCAAGAACTCGATAAATCTCACAGCATAGTCACACTCCATTAAAGAGGCAGGTCTCTTACGTTGTGGATATTTAATAGTTATGGATTGCACGTCCATTGCCAGCCATCACTGATCGAATGCTTCACATCTGATGGAAAATTTAATCCCATTGCATATCAATTATGCTTATTACCTGTGATTAATTACCGCTCTCATGTTCTGACATGCAATAAAGAGCAAATTGTCAATGACGCAATTATAAACCTGTAATCTGCCTTTTGATCTGTTGCGCGTTTTGTGAGATGGATAGCAGTACGAAGAGATTTTTTGATGTGAGACATCAAATCGGCGGTACGGATGTGAGAGCGGCTGTTGCGTGGTGACGCTCGCGATGGCAGACACACACGACGGCAGACCTTCGTAACTCTTCGGCTCTCTTAGGTTTGATTCGGCCTATTTATTTTTTATTATAATTGTTTCGATGCTTCACATCTGCCAGGCAGGAAGTTTCACCACGGCATCATTTTTTAAAATTTAAGTGTTTGGCATACGCATAAGGGCCACCTGAAGAAAAGTGGCTACTGCTTTTGTACGCTTACAACACCAAGAGGATTGTTGATGCTTTGTCAACCTTGGAGACAAAGTTGAAAGGTCTCATGTGCCTGTCATTTCCTCAGCACTCATACCCTTCAAACTGGAATACAGCGATACTGGTTAATGGCAGAACCAGGTATGGTGTTTAATACTTCCCCGGACGAACTCCCATATCGTCGCTGTGCAGTGAAAACCTCGTATTGCAATGAACGTAATTTTACAGGAGGAGATAATAACTGCCTGTTAAAAAAAAATTATGAAGGTTCTTCAGTTTTATTATTTATTTCATCT
This sequence comes from Amphipyra berbera, assembly GCA_910594945.2. Classification (NCBI taxonomy): domain Eukaryota; kingdom Metazoa; phylum Arthropoda; class Insecta; order Lepidoptera; family Noctuidae; genus Amphipyra; species Amphipyra berbera. The sequence goes on along the minus strand of OU343122.1, from coordinate 4,693,812 downwards.
TAGAGCTGTGCACGTTCGTTCTAAATTTATGCTTAACAAGGTTTTTTACCCAACAAATTAATAACAAAAAATAAAAATGTATTTGTGCTTTACGAGGTTTTCACTGCCCAGCGACTATATAGAAAATGAAGCAAAGGTGGATGACCTACTTACCCTCTATCCCTTTTCCTCTCTTACTTTTCCACTAGCTTATTATAAATGTCCACTGCTAAGCAGTGGCTCCCCAATGACCGCTACAACGAATGGTCAAAGGTGAAATTGCCAAAATCAGGAGATTTCGACGTCACTTAAATGTATAGAGGCATGTTCTGTTCAAAAGTTTACCTCAATCCCTTAGTTATTGAAGTGTCTATTCTCTACGATCAGCCCTCTTGTATAACAAGGAGGTGGTCAATCAAGCTAATAACAATAGCAATTCTCACTGCCACGTGCAATTACAAATGACAATTGAAAGTGCAGTTCGCTAAACTTGAACGCATGCGATTCAATTATGATACAACAGTGATTCTCATCTTGATTAAATTAACGTCATCAGATCGTCATACGTAATCTTTTTATAAGACTGTACGATTGCGTGTGTTATGCTTAGTTTTGATGTTTTAATTGGGCGATTAGCCCGGAATAATGATTATCATTAGTTCGCTATAATTTAGATGTGTGGTTAGAAAGTGGACGGATTTTCTTGACATACAACAATAACAAATAATTATAACAAAAATAAATTAAAAGAGGAAGTCTGAAAGTGGCGTCGGTGACTAAGTTGTGTGGAAAGTGGAAACCCGTTCTCATGGCATGTGATGCGGCGGGATGAGGAAAATGTCGTGAGGAAAGTTTTAAGTATGAATGTGGATGGTTATAAGAGTAGAAGAAGACCAAAGAAACGATGGATGGATAGTGTGAAAGATGATATGGCTAGAAAGGGGGTGACTACTGAGATGACGGCTAATAGAGATGTATGAAAGAAGAAGACGTACTGCGCCGACCCCAAATAAGTTGGAAATAAGTTGGGATAAGGGCAGGAGGATGATAAATAACATAAATATATTCGTAATAGTTATGCTGTTTTCATTTCAAGAGAAATATTAAAACACACACTGTTCTTGTATTAATCATTAGCTTTGCCTGCGGCTTCGTCTGCGTAGAAGTCGGGGAACATTACTTGCTTAAAGGTACAAATAATGCTAATTTTATCTTGATAATTTTAAATTCTAATATCTTTTGATTGAGCAAGCCGATTAAGATGAAACAAAAACTAAATGTTACTCTGAGATATGCACAATATTTTTCTATAAAAGCTAACCGCATTGAGTCAGTACTTTTTACGTGCGGCGTGCACATACAAACCGACAAACAGATAGACAAAAATTCCAAAAATGATCTAAGTGGATTCTATTGGTTATCCTTTAACACCCAGCTATTTTTTTTATTATTTCCAATATGTAGATACGCCAAATCTACAAATTTATTATTTTTATGTATAGATCAGGTCAATTAATCATTTATATCTCTGGGTATTTTTAAATTTGGAATTCATTCCCGATGACAGATTGCTGGCTTGTTGATTGTTGTCTGTTCAAAGTATAATAATTCATTTTCATCCATTGATTTTCGCAATTTGTAAATGACAGTTCGCGCATGTGATGCCGTTATTTCTTTTTGTAAAAAACGAAGTGTATTTTTAACTTTATTTAAGTAATCCACTGCCGTACTAGAAACAATAAAACATAATTATCTATTCTCCTTTATAACGCATTGACATATATAATTTACTAACATCGTACATTGTCACACGTTCATTATACACTTTAAAGATTCACTAATGCTGCTTAGTCGTGTATATGCTTATGTTATTTGTGGTGACAGCCCTGTCTCGAACATATGGTTGGGACATCACAATTCGTATTCATAGCGGGTAAAATTTCATGAGAGGTGTAAACGCATAAAATCTCACTTCCTCAACCAACTTGCACGTGTTGCGCTCTGTCACTGACCGACGAGGCTCTGTCTGACGTGATAACCACTCAACAGTTTAAAGGCTGTGTCATCTGCAGGTTTGACGGTGCAGGGCTATCTGTGATCACGAACACCGTTGCATCTTTATGCACTACTTCCTTGCCTGAAAACGGTCCAGCTCTGGATTGCAATTGTTTTTACGTGTTGTATTGGAGAATTAGTCACGTTAAGTGTTGATTTATGATACTGACATGTTTTTTGCGTAAAATTTTAATGGCTATAATCCTTGTAGTGACAACCATAATGTAACCGCAGGGCTACCGCGTTAGAATTCTGCGTATTTGTTCAGAGATATTCACTAAGCCGGCTGTTATGTACTAAAATAATGTTGGTTTTGCGTACATTTTCTTTCAGGGATCTAACTTAATAATAGATATGGCATCTGGCTACATTCTTTAGAACTAACTTTAAAAATGGCAGCTTTTTTGGCTCACGGTTAAAGCACCGTTTAGCCACTTCATACAGTCGTCCAACACGAAGGCGTGATGTCGTAGCTGTCTTCAAAACTGTCATCGTTGTTCCGCAGACTTATTACGTATCTAGCAGAAGCCTAGTGATCTAAATTGCACAATATCTGCTGTTAAATTCGCAAATTCATGTACCTATCACGTATCACTTTTGACAGCAAAACGAAAGTCATCGGCGAGCAGATTCAACTGGCAAATAGCGATAACTTTTTTATTGTTATTTTGATCGATGTACTTATCGCAACAGTAAGCAAGCGATCACTTAGGTACCTAATAGACTTTTATGACAGAAAGCGATTGATTGCGCGATAATTGCTGTTGCAAATTTTTACATAATAAGTCTACCGAGCTACCTTTAAAAACTGTAAATTTCAAACACTTATTGAAGATATTTACTCTGTGGTTAAAGTATGTCTCGTGACCCTGTAGGGATCATATTGTCTCGATGGTTAGTTCTTACAGTACATTTATTTTTATCCTCATCTGCTAATAATAGAGACGTTCTTTTTATTTAATTGAAATGTCAAGGACTAACAATTCTGTCTCGTCACGGTGCAATGATATATAACGCATTTTATTTTCAGTTATTGCTTTGATCACGATTATTTTTAATGGTATGCTATTTCTCGTGGCATTTAAAATGGCAAAGAAAGGAGATTGTTCAATCATTCTTAAGCTAACCTTAAACTAAGATTGCAATAAAGTTATTTGAGTCGCACACTTTTCCAGTTTTATCACGCATAATTATGTATCATATGACTGCTTGTTGGTCTAGTTTTCGCAAGCGCGACTGCTGAGCATCGGGTCCTGGGTTCGATCCCCAAGTCGGACAAAGTGTTATTGGGTTTTTCCATTAGGAATTTCTCAGTAGTAGCCCGGAGTCAGGATTTGTGCCCGGTAAATGGCAATAGGCTCGCCCCCTATTACATGGGACTTTAAACATAATTAGCGAAACGAGAGTGCACTAAAAACACCTCTGCCCATTCCTTCGGGGAATACAAGGCGTGATGTTATGTATGTTTTTATGTTATAATTATGTAATTTTTCGTACTTTTCCTAATATTTTATTAGTTATTGTTGTTTGTATCTCTCTTGGATCTCACAGATCATCTTATTATTATATATAGAGTAAGTACAGCTTAGCAACCTTTTCCAGGTGTTGCAATATTTGAGGGCTCTAATTATATGAAAGTATATTTATAAATTTACTTATGTGTCTACTTGGTACATAGTGCCTAATTCTTGACTATTGTTATTCTTAATACACAATATTTTTAATTAAGGATACTAGAACCAAAACAACATAGTATATCGAGTGATATGTTATTGAGTAGGTAAATAGGTATTGGTATAGGTGTATTATTAATTGTATGTTTTATTTATTTAGGTTTATGTTATTTTTGCTTATATTGGGTGTTTTTAACTTTATTTGTTTGTTTTTAACTTTCTTTCCGTGCAGTAGTCTGGTCTTTTGGAAGGGCTATATGCAGGGGCCACTTTGATAACATAAATCTTAAAAAAGTAATAGAATGGGGAGGCTAGGTCTATTATTGTAGTTTCATACACTTTATGCACAAATTGGAGAGGTAATGCAAATCAATACCTCGATGACTATTTGAACTGTGCTCTCTCTCCGAAGACAGAAGGCAAAGAATACACTCATAGGTTTTCGGTGACGTCAATCAATTTGATATAACTAGGGATGAGCCGAATGTTATTTAAAAAATATCGGGTACTAAAATCGCTGTAAAAAAAAACAATCTTGCTACCATCAGTGTAATGAGGCGATCATTCAATGATATAAGATATCGGTAACTTATTTTTGATGTCTTTCCTTACGCCTCAGGGCACATAAAAAATAAAAACGCTCGTTATTTTTAACACATCTATCATCCATATACTACCGTAGTTAGACAGTGCGGATATGCGTGGGGGGGGGGGGAGAAGAAAAAACAAATCCTGTGATGTCGAGGAGGCGGAAGTAGGGGAGACATTCCGACGACACTTCGCACAGCTCTCTTCCTATTCCTAGAGTACATAGATGGTAGATCTCGTCTGGATAAGAAAACACAGCTGTTTTGAATAGGGTATACATGTGATTCGAAACAGTTCAAGTTTCAATTTAATATTTTCTTTACGTTTAGTATTTTTGTTTTACAACATGCCGTACGAAGCGATTATTCTGTCATATCAGGTTGACAACGCCAGTAACTGGGTTGCGGAGGTCTGATGGCAGTGAAAGTGTTTGCAAGGTTAAGCTGCGCTTGCCGTGGTCCGTCCGTAGATGGGTGACCGTTCGTTACAAATCGAGATCCCTCCGTCCCTCGGAGAGCACGTTAAACAGTCGTTTCCGGGTGTCATTACTGGTCGTTACTGGAAGCTAAAAACCCGAAAGTCTGACAACTTTCTAACCTTAGTATGTCGGCATTGCTCAGTAACTTGGTTGGGGAAGTCTGATGACAGTCGTTCCGCTTAAAATACTAGTATTCAGCCGCATCTGGTTAGACTAGAAGCTGACCCCAAAACGTAGTTGAGAAAAAAGGCTAGGAGGAATTTGAGGTTGACAACGAGAGATTGAGATTGAGATTCTAATTAGATAAATAAACTTATTAGATTGACACAACCTTACATTTGGAAAGAAACCCGAAAGTCTGATAACCGGTCTAACCTTAGGATATCGGCATTGCCCAGTTGGTTGCGGAGGTCTGATGGCAGTCGTTCCGTGTAAAGTACTGGTATTCAGCCGCATTTGGTAAGACTGAAAGCTGACCCCGACATAGTTGGGAAAAGGCTAGGCAGAACAGACAAGCTCACATTTGGACGGTGACTCGAGTGATGGTAGTACTTAAAAAAGTTGTATTGGAAGTAGATATTTATAAAGGGCCCAGTACTTAGTATCTGATGTCAGCTTCTTTGTTTATTAATTTGTTGTCTTAGCAGTGAGGCAAATAACAATAAACAAACGGCATAATAATTTACTAAGGTCCTGAAGAGTAGAGGGATAATGTGAGACGCTAAGTAATTTTTTTTTTTTTTTTTTTTAATTAAGCCAACTGCCTCGTTGGTCTAGTGGTGGCAAGCGCGACTGCTGATTGTGAGGTCCTGGGTTCGATCCCCAGGTCGGGCAAAGTGTTATTGGATTTTTATGTGAGGAATTCCCCAGTAGCAGCCCGGAGTTTGGATTTGTGCCCGGTTGGTCAATAGAGACTTAAATATAACGGGGAAATTAGGTTGTTACTATACACCTCTGCCAAACCTTTTGGGGAATACAGGCGTGATGTTATGTTATTTTTTAACGTTATATAATCAGAGGTACTTAAACGTAAGTACATAATAATGTATATAATTAATAAACCAAAAAATTACGTTAAACTTCTTCAAGATTTTTGGTGTATCAACCCTACACTACGCGGGAAAAACCACACTAAAACAGTCGCTACACGCAGACAACTGATATTACACACACTCGAAATAGTTTTCACTTTCGTCCTATCAACTATAAGCCGTATCGTGACGTACCCAAGTGCTCGTGAAATCACTTTTCACGTCGTAATAGCTGTCAATATGTGACGAATAAAACTCACTGAAGTGTAAGCATTGCCATCTCGTGCAGCACGAAGCGCCATTACGATTGATTGGCTAGTGTATAATCGATAACGATGGAACTGTCATTAGAATCGATTTAATCGAATGTTTAAGTCGTAAGTTGACGGTTAAATTGGTATTGCCGCATCACTATGCTTATTGATAGTTTTTCCATGTTTTTGTTTATAATCATTATACGTTTTTATAGTTCATAAAATCAGTGATGGAAATACAAGCGGAACTAAATGTGCTTCCTCATAGTCGGAAAACCCCGTACAGTTATTGTAGATATGGCAAAAACTTCATAATGTGAAAATAATAGGTTGATCCTATCGTAACTAAATAAGCCAGATGACGTAAAAGTAACTCCCTTATCATAACGATAAAAAACCTTTTTAACAAAAATAAAACCGACCTCAAATTGTCTATCTCGGAAGTTCTTCATCAGATCTTCACCAAATTTAAATGGGACCACTTAGAAAGAATACTCTTTCAAATAAAAAAAAGAATCATTAAAATCGGTTCACAATTAGCAAATATATCGCAGTACAAACATACAAGTTCAAATTATCGCTAGACAGCTGGCAAGTTCTATGGCACTGTGGTTCCGGAACCACAATTCGTTGAAACCATGTTGTTTTTCTAAACAGTGCATCTAGTACGCAAGTACATAGGTACATATCGTCGGTCGGCAGTGAAAACCATGTATGTGTAAAATACAAATTTTTAAAAGAGATGAAATAACTGTCTCCTGCAAAAAAAATGGCCGATCAAATGTTAATACAAGTTTGTCATCGTACGTCATAGATATCTTAGAAGTATTTGAATTGAAAGTTTGTTGAACTAGTACATGTATGACGAGTTTATCAATTTGAAGAAGTAATAAAACGCTTTTGAAGAAAACGTTATTTACGAGGTTTTCATAATTTTTTTAAGGATAATAAGTACACTAATAAGATTTTATGTTTTCTTTTGCTAGGAATCACAGAAAATATAGCAAGACAAAACATTTTATTCAAGCAATTAAATACAATAGAACGCGTTGTGCCGTGTCGTCGTCGTCACATGCACACGTCGTGATGTCTGTTACGCTAGACGGCCGGAAAATTATTCTATATAAATGCGTGTTAGCCGTGACAGTGCCCTTGTCTGTCCTGCGTAAATTATAATAAGATACCTGCGATACGGTGTAAACAAACACGTTGTTAGATTTATATATATAATTATGTAGTGGAAGCTTACAAAGGGCTAATTACCAACCGCGCGGATTTGTGAGGCATTTTAGCCCCCCGAGCGAATTGCGCGGTATCGCTCGTCGCGCGGTCGTTTAACTCGGGGCCCTAAAATGCCTCACGTTAAGAACACATGTTTACTTCTTGTAATTATTTGTTTATTGAATGCACAAGGATCCCGTGCAGAGTTAATCTATGTCAGCAGTACATCACGAGGTTTAAAGGAACTACATGATTTCATTTACACCCTGTATTTTCAATTTACGGTCAGTTGCTTCTTCAACACGCCTGATCTAAACATAACCCAGTAGTCGCTTCTCCTCTTACGTTGACCCTTAGTTAGTTGCCTCGTCTCACCTCGTTGGGTTGACCTATTCTTAGACGTCCTATTTTCACAGATATGTCAAGTTGTAGACAGAAAGACTCGGACTACTAGTAACAACAGCACTAAGGGCGATCCCTAATGGGACTCGGACCTCGGCTTAGGGCGTTGCTGGCGGGAGGACTGGGAGGGAGACAGCTTGATGAGGGCTGAATTATCGGTGTGGGTCCAACGGTTGATGTTGGGAAGTTGTACATACTATCTGTGTGTCAAATCTTGATATCGCGATGCAGTATTTTCGTGACGTCATATTTGACAGTTGACATTATTGTCGCTGTAGTCTGCTACACAATCATCATGCTGCGTAGTTCGCATGTGGCGTGACAGATGACGCCACAACGTAATCCCTTAGTTGCCTTTAGGACACCCACGGTGGGGGAAGGGTTGCCTATTTTTTTACTGGTAACCACACTGAGTACTCCTTACATACAAACGGTGTAAATAGACCCTTAACGAAGCCGAAAGGCACTTATTCTCCACGTCATTGCGATAATTTTATTGTACTGGACTATGCCTGGGAACCTTCTAGTTACGGAGTATTCTATAACTATTTCACTACTTTTTTTTTAAAATACTAGTTTTGAAGGTTGCAAATGTACTTGAAATACCTCCATTACCCGTTTATTACTCATTGCATCGGCACAGTGTTTTGAGTGCGTTACATTGTGCTTTACAGTAAAACAAAAAATTTCACCCAAAAAAAAGTCGTTTCCCAGCGACAATTTTTGCGTAGGGTTACTTAGTTTGATGTACTGAATGCATGGTTGACGGCTTCGTGAAGGGTCTTTTTACAACTTGTATGTATATGAAGAAATATCGCTCGTTTACCATGACTTAGTACCAAGACAGAAGCTGTTCGCATTACATTACACATAATATTACGGCCCGCATATAATACCGTAAGGTGGGACACGTTAACTTGAATTAAGGGCTCTCATTTATTCATAGGTGTTCGGGTCGCTTCACGCTAGGTAACGCGATTTATTTGTGCAGATCCCATGCATGTTTGATGAATATTACGTCGAGGAAAGAAGCGTCATAGAGGTTTGTCTCAGCGGGTTGTTCATAAGTGACAAGATGAGCGGGAAACGACGGGAAGGTCCCGAAAGCTGAGAAAAGGCAAGGTTGACTTACTCATTAGCAATACTTCCCCTTCTGAATCTTGGGGTCAACTTCCAGTCTAACCAAATGCGGCTGAATACCAGTATTTTATATGCAGCGACTGCCATCAGACCTCCACAACCCAGTAACTGGGCAATGCCGATATCCTAAGGTTAGACCAGTTGTCAGACTTTCGAGCTTGTGACTACCAGTACCTGTATTCTTATGACACCCGGGACCGACGGTTTAACGTGCTCTCCGAGGTACGGAAGAGTTTCGATGTGTAACGAACGGTCGCCCATCCACGGACCTTAACCTCGCAAATCGTATGATCGGCGTGGTTTTTAATTAGCCACGAGCCCCTCGACTCATTAGCAATACGTGATGTATCAATTCAACTTAAACTCCATTCAACCCCTCAAACCAATCTAATTAAGTCATTATTCCTTGTATTGCTAGGTACTGAGTTTAGCAAAATAGTCTACATTCCTGCCCAAAATTGATGACTTCTGGTTCATTTTGTTTTGACATTCCAAATCGTTGAATAACAATTAGCCTTCGGTATTCCTTTCACATTTGTTTCTGTGTCTCATCATTATTTCGACTACAATAGTGGTTATTTCCATTGAGTTCTGTTCGTCCATTGTTTCCCTTCTATTACTCTGATAAAATTCGTAGCGAGTTCAAATGGCCCGAACACATCCGAAAACAGCCGAATGGTTTCGAACAGTGATATTTATTGTTTAGGTCAATGTGTGGTTGCCTCTTTATTCTAATTCACATAAGTTTAGTGTTCTGAGTGGGTGTACCATTGTCTTTTTAAGGTTTTATTTCAACACCCACATTTTGTGTAGAATTTATTGAAAATAGACAAGATTTTATCAAGGTTTTAGCTTTTTATCAGAATACATTTTCTTCGTAAAGTGTAGGTTGACCTTTTGCTAGGATAATAAAACTTATATCATGTTTATTTTTTTGTATTGTGAATAAAATAATGAGACATGAAAAATACATTATTTCAGGATTACCTACGTCAGTAATATTTACATCGTTCCTTTGTCTTTGATCTAAACGTAACTCAATTAGTATCTTCAAAGTAAAACAAAATAATATTAGTGTTGATATTTTTTTTATTTTACCATGATCATTTATTTTTATTTTTAACCGACTTCCAAAAAAGAAGGAAGTTCTCAATTCGTCTGTACCTATGTTTTTTTCTTTTTTTTAAATGTTTGTTACCTCATAACTCCGCCAAAAAAGTTATTTATTTATTTATTTAAGGTTCACCCACAGCACATATATGGACATAGATACATTGAGTCTTATGGTAATATTCTAATATATATGCCAATTACGGGAAAACACAACATTGACAAAAACACGCCAGATTATTTATACATTACTACAAAGAGACACGTTATTTGAAAGGATATACTTCCAGATTGGTCCCATTTAAATTTGGTCAAGATCTGATGAAGAACTTCGAAAATAGACAATAGAACTCCTCAATGACGAACAGTACGCATAATGTGATGATGTGATTATGTTACGAGCAGCGTCTTTAGTAGGTCCAACCATATTTTAATTAAGGCCACTAAAACGAAAAAAATAAAAAACATTTTAACAAAAATAAAACCGGTTTTTTGAAGTCGGTTTTATTTTTGTTAAAATGTTTTCTTTTATTTAAATGTATTGTCTCATCGCATTCAATTGTAGCACGCTTCTCGCTTACTATCTGACGCCCGCCTTATGAAGTGTTGAATTTTTAACAATATATGAAATGAACGCGTCTGTTTACAATTTCCTTTGAATGATATCTCACAATGGAATTATTCTACTTCCATTTTCCTAACTCAATGTTTAGGGAATTCTTGTTGAATTTAGTGAAATGCTGTTTTGAATTCCCATGCCGACTGTAACTCAAGATTCAAGGAATTTGCTAATAACAAATACGTTTCAGTGAATATTTTGTTCGTCAATGTTTGTTTTAGGATAACTTGAGTTTTCCGAGTATTGCTATGTTTAGTTTGAATTTGCAAAATCACCGTTAACCTTGACTGTACCAGGCAATTGTTAATCATCTCTTGTGAACGTTTTCACCAACAAGTCCCTAATTTTAAAAAGTTGAATGTGTTTGTTTGCAAAAACTTAACAATTACTTACATAATATAACATCACCCCTGTATTCCCCGAAATGTTAGGCAGAGGTGTATAGTAACACCCTCATTTCGCCATTATGTTTAAGTTCCATGTAGTAGGGGGCAAGTCTATTGCCATCAACCGGACACAAATCCAACTCCGGGCTGCTACTGAGGAATTCCACACGGAAAAACCCAATAACACTTTGCCCGACCTGGGGATCATGGCATCGTGATCAGCAGTCGGGCTTGCCACCAATAGGCTAAAAAGGCAGTTACTACTTAAAATTAGGGAATTGGACGTAGTTTAGCGAAAAGAATCCAACCCACAAAATTATCGAAAATGAGTTATTTATACCAAAATACTCCTTAAACTTCTTAAGCCAAACTACACATAATAATATTTTAACAACTAAAATATTATACATTTATCCCTTAATTACAATAAAACCAAGAAATTTAAATCAAAGAACCAATGAAGAAATACAGTCTAAAATTAAAAATTTAATATCTCATAACTGTGTGGGTTGGATCCTTTTCGCTAAACTACGTCCAATTATTGATGTGTTTGGACATCAATTCCTTACTGCTTCTTTATTATTTATTGCTTAGTTACAAATAAGCTTTCTCAATCAATTTGGAGTTTAGAATCTGGATTATAGTCAAACCCACCAACATTTCTTGCATTAAAACTTTACCTAGTAATATTACTGTTACCAATACTTCATCGTAAGTACCTTCACCTAAGGACATTGTTATGTTATTCCCACAGTTGACATAAAAATATGAAACAGATACTACATCAGTATCATTATGCTTATTTGCCTTTCTAGAGGCATACTTAAGTCTGTGCTAATGATGAACGATGACAGTTCATGGCCAGTGGAGTAGCTATCAAGTTTCTGGTATACTGGTTCTTGGATTCTTACTCACACGTGATAGTCGTTAATATGATATTGAGGAAGCCCTGGAATATCATTAGTGATGATAAGGTCGTTTTTATTTATATTCTTTACTTGTCTTTCGTTTGTCTCTAGTCTCACCTTATGGTAAGTGTAGACGAGGTCTAAGACGGAACACACGAATCCAAGGAACAGAGATATAGAGGCGCTTCGCTTTACCTCTCTGGCTCTCACATACACACGACGGAACACAGTATAAACTGCTTGGCGCCAGACTTTAATGTGAGGGTGGTAGATAGCCAGGCGGACCGTATAGATACTATAGATCCTAGCACCAAGCAAATCCATGTTATCGCTTTGTTTTAAGAAAGCGCTGCCATCAGAGTTTCTTATATCAAATTTTGTTCAATTTATCGGTCGTCCGATGGTTATAGAATATGTGTTCAATAGCTAATACTGTCTATCAAGCTAGGTTCACATGGCGTGATATGTTAAATGGATGCTGTTGGTACCCCATCTGGTGCAATACCCAAGTCACTTCTTTCACCTATAATAATGGTCAGAGAACTTACCTTTTTTATCTTTTTAAGATCGAAGTTCTCATATATTTCTTTTATAACTCAAATCATTGAAATTAAAAAAAAAATGGTCGTAAAAAGTATTTTCGTCATTTATCATTGCCTAATAAGTGCGCATATTGATGATCTAGCGCTGACCTCTCGACGACCTCTTACATTTTAACACGTTTTACGATGTTATAATTCTCTTATTGTTTGTAAAAAGATAGTAGATTCAGCGTACATAAATCTTTTGGTACTTCGATATTCTTCGTTACTGTCATATCCATGTGTACCTACTTCGGGAAGTGTCATATCAAAAGTATAGTTACAGTCAACGACTGGTCGACATGGAAATTTTCTAGTCATTTTCAATACACAACTACAAGCAACAACGTGAGCGAGACCGAAATCGATAAACGCGGTCGATGCGGATTCGTGCAGCGCTAAGACTACGATGGCGCGGGCGCTGTGCGGGTGTGTGGGGTGTCCCCCTCTCCACGACTCCCCTCATTACCGATTACCATGTCGACCTGTACCCTCCAGCGTAGTGATTATCTCGATATTCTGTCTATTAAGTCTGGTGTTCGGCAACATTAATTCTTGGGTTAAACAACCGATTACTCGAAAAATGTTCTAGGGTTTTCAGCAAGCGGTTGTTTAGTCAGGTAATTAATATTGGTGAGTACCAGCCTGAGAGGACCATGTTTAGCAGTGGACGGTTACATTTGAATCCATTTTTGTTCAGAATCTTTATTTCCTTGAATACTTTGTAAATTGTCATTCCATTCAATCAACTACCCCGTTCCCATTGCCCAGCTATTTCCACAAAGCTCAAGTGATATTTATTTTAATTTATTCTGCAGAAACAACTATAGCTGAGAGTTCATTATTACAAGTCTGTAGTCACTTGCAGACAGAGTAACAAAGTGGTAGGAGATTTGTGAGCGCCCTCAATACAGACAGACGTTAATATTCATAAGGCGAATAAATCTACAGAGGACGACGGTATATTACTGGTTCTAATTTTCGTTTATCATGGTTTTTTGCTGTTTCAACATTTTTTCATTGGTTTTCCGCAGTTATTTTGGCGGGTAATTTCGGAGCACTGAAATTTTTAGGGGCACATGAATCAGTAACATCGAAATAATATGTTATTTCTTTTCCTTTCCTTTCATCTAATACTACTTCCTGCTGATGTTCTGTCTTATACCATTCTAGTCTTGATAATTCTACACTTCGATTGCATTTATTCCAGTCTATCCACAAACACGATATCATGTGACTGCTATGCAATCGCGAACACTTATACACATAAGTATACGTGGAAATAAAAACAAAACTTAATGTGTCCATGACGTGCCAACAAGTAATCTTAGCGTAGTGGGAAATTATTTCGATAATGGTTGTAATTTTTTTTGACATCTAACACGTTTTGAATTATTTCATTTAGGTATCTCAATTAATGTCGTGCCTACAATTTCTTGTTGCGTGCCATCTACATATTATTTGCCATCCCTGGGGTATAGGATTGGGTTGACGTATCACAAACCTCCATCTAGTCTATCTCCAACGCAACCTTGATATCCCCTATGCTATCCTTACTTCTGAAGTGTTCTTATTTATATTTCTTCTTAGCAACAACACGAGTTATATCTATTGCCTTTTTTCTTTTCGGTAAATCTTCATTTTTCACATTTTACTTAATGCAATTTCGTCTTCGCTGATGTGGCAGCACCTCGCGTAATGCTAGGGGAATTTGATCCTATATACTTGGAATAAGTACTTTAGGGATTTTTAGGGAGGGAAATTAGATTTTACTTGTTGTTGGGGGAGTGTCACAAGGTTTAGGAATGTTTCCAGCATTTGCATTAAAATTACGGGGGTTGGAAAATGTCTACGTCATAGCAAAACATAAAACAGCTGTTTAGCTAGATGGTTTTCTCAGACAGTTTGATTAATATAAAAAAAAACTTTTGAGAAAGTAATTATTATTGAACCATTTAGGAGTAATTGAATAAATTAAAGCCTCGCCGTCTAAGAATCCGCATGTACAATACAGTATACTTTAACTATACACAAGAGAAGATGTTAAAGAATTTGTATAACGGGTGGCACGTAAATCTCTTCATGCAACTTCTGAGCATATTTCGTTATTTATTTCCACAGCTCCAAACGTAACATCTGCCGTCTTACTGCAGAAGCGATGTCCCGTTTTATATTAAAACTCATTTTCCGTGAAGTCTGTTTCTTAATTAAACGTTATTAATATCTTAAAATGATAAGTTTTCAGGCTTCGTCGCTCCTAATTAGCCTGAAGTCGGCCGTACTGTCCTCATAATTCTTACTGTTCCGCTCATTTCGTTTGGCAAAACTTTTGTGCGGTTTAATCTTTTGTATTTTCTTGCTATACTCAAGTTTTCTTTAGTTTAATTTTAAAGAAATTATTATTGTTTTTCTTATCTGTATTTAGATGTACAGCATATTAATTTGTTTTACCTTTTATCCATGCACTAAGAAAACCGCGTGCCAGCATTTAATTTTTTTATCAATGATCTACTCGTTCTTTGATTTTAACATTAGCTTGATGTTAATTTAGTAACTATACAAGATCTGGGGACTTAATAATCTTACCGATGATATTATGAAAAAGAAAAGCTTGTTTTTTTTTGTTTGCTTATTTTATAGGAACCTTAATATCTCGTAGTTCACAGAGTCTAGCAAGACTTTACCGAAGACCATTTCTACCGACATAATGATCTTCAAAATTATTTCTTACTCTATCCTCTCTAGAATTTGATTGGTCAGTTCAAGCCGTCGTTGGCTTTTACAGCTCCATCGGACAATGCCTTCTAAGAGCATTCATCCACACAATCTTCATAGATCTTGTCTTAATGTGTGTCGCCCACGTTTTTTCCTTTTGAAGTTACAAAGTTCTAAACGGGATCCACCTAACGGGAGATGCACCGTTTGAATCAATGAATAGCAAAATTTATTGAATTTAAAGATCTATTTAATGAGTTGCATCCTATTACATTTGCACCTTAATGCGTTCACTGTTATTTTATTTGCATCAAAATAGACAATACTAATTGTTTAATTCTCTTATTTGTTGAATTTGAGTCGAGAGAATGGAAAATTGTAGTCTTTGATTCAACATTAGAATTGCATGGTGCATATAAAATTAGGTACTCTTTTGCCTTTGTATTGTCAAAGAGGTAGGAATATCTAGTTTTAAAATGCATGCAGCTCTTATAATGATTGTTAGTGAACTTAGAATTGAAGACAGACATTATTTTAATACAGTAAAGGAGCGATCGTAAGATAAAACGTCTATTTTTGTGAACGTACTGTTGAACATTCATTCGTGTGAGTTTGAAGACATAAATTCACACCAAGACACAACAAGCAAGACATGTGTACATTAATATTAACATCAATTTAAATATTCAACATAACAAGCAAGATTGCACTCAACATGAAAGTGAAGACCATAAGTTTGTCACAGCGAACCTTAAATTCAGGATGGATGAGCAACACAATAACTCAGAAACAAATTACAACATTTACTACCAAACTCAATCCGTTGAAAGCAAAACACTCCTAACTGCTAGCAGTCATTTCATTCTGGCACTTATGACGCCAACTTTTGCTCTGGATAAGTTGCCAAAACAATAGAACGACAAAAAACGAGCACTTCCAACAAAAACAAGCCTTTTCCCTATAATCCGATAGTCGTTATCCTCATAGAAGTATGAGCTAGTTATATTAGAGGAAGCATCAATAGCTATTGGGTATCGATGGTGCGCTTTTTTACGTTATTCCAGTGTCTAATTCCCGGTTGGAGGATGGCCAACGTTCGGGGATGGTATCGTATGTTTCCGTTTAATATATTATGTAAATAAAATATGGTGCTACGATGGGCCAGCTTGCTTCAGATGTGGGTCAGATGCTGTTGTTTCAGAATACTAATCTTTGTTCAGACGTGGTGTTTTTGACTATAAATTTGAATGCTATTAAGCTGTTTGAAGTTGTGATGGAATATTTATGTTACTTCTTCATCTGTTTGTGGTTATTAAACAGTTTTTAGGATCAAATTTCTTCTGGCTTCTTCGTATTTTTTCCCGATTATAGTACCTTTGATAGCCAGTCCATTAACACACAGGTGGCCTTTCTTTCCTTCTGCTTCTTTTAAAACCTCATGCTTTATTCCAGCAGAACTGTGTTCGATGTAGTTAGAAGCGTAGGTACCTTTATTTGCATTATGAATTATTAGTGTTCCAATATGTTTATTATTGGCTGTTATTAATAACAGATAAATACTTATTAACCCTATCATTTTGTAAATGACATGCATAATAAACAAAGGTTGTAAACAGTAATTACCATTAATTAGAATACATTTTGTTATAATAAATCGACTGCGGTGTTTACGGGAAGTCAGTAGGTAGGTATATATTAAAAAGTAGAACCTTTATGTTTACCACACACAATATCACGCCTGTATTTCCCGAAGGGTAGGGCAGAGGTGTATAGTAACACCATCATTTCGCCGTTATGTTTAAATCCCAAGTAATAAGGGGCAAGCCTATTGCTGTCAACCGGGCACAAATCCAAACTCCGAGCTGCTACTAAGGAATTCCCAGGGAAAAACCCAATAACACTTTGCCCGACCTGGGGATCGAACCCTGGACCTCACGATCATATGTTTACCATGATCATAGTAATAACGGTATTATTAAAAGTCTAAGTCGACTCGTTCCGTGATTTTCACGTCCAAAAAATATACTCATTAGCATATTATTGCCTACAAAAAGATAAAATGGATATTCCGAAGACTCATTTCACTCGACATTGGAGTCGATCTCAGGACGTCAGAAAGCCCAGTCGTGCTTAACACGAAATAAAGCGAATATCTGATTTAGATGGATGTTCACTATATTTGACGACACGTTTGGTGCTGTGGCTGAGCGATCGGCTTCTGCGCTACGGGTCGTGGGTTCGATTCCCGCACGGAACAAATATTTGTATGGCCTACAGATAGTTGTTCCGAGTCTTGTTGTTTGTGCATGTGAAGATTTGTGTTTGTAAACGCACCCACGATACAGGAGAAATCTCAGTGTGGGGCAACGTTTAAAAAAATGTCTTTAAGCCCTTAAAGACCGTATTCAGATCAAATAAGGCGATTTACACACTGATCCTACGACCCTGGAAAGCCAGCGGCGCGGCTGCTGATTGATAACCTCCGCCTTGCGTATCTGGCCTAAATGCGCTATCTACCCTTATGTCAAAGTCAACTTGACACTGATAACAGCGCTGCCGTGTTTACATGTTTAATAAACTAAGTCTTTCGGATATCTGGAGTTTTATGGTACTTTTAAAGTATGATCGAAATCATAATAAATGTTTTTCTACAAAGAATATACAGGGTGTAAACGAAATCATGTAATTCCTTCAAACCTCGTGATGTACTGCTGACATAGCTTAACCTTGCACAGGATACTTTTCGATTCAATAAGCAAAAAGTTACAAGAAGTAAACATGTATTCTTGACGTGAGGCATTTTAGCGCCCCGAGTTAAATGACCGTGCGGCGAGCGATACCGCGCATTTCGCTGGGGGCGCTAAAATGCCTCACGTTAAGAACACATGTTTACTTCTTGTAATTTTTTGTTTATTGAATCCAAATGTATCCCGTTCTGTGTTAATCTATGTCAGCAGTACATCACGAGGCTTGAAGGAACTGCATGATTTCATTTACACCCTGTATAATCCCCTTTGTGCCCTTGGTTGTCGTAAAAGGCGCCTACGGCCGATTTTCCACAGCTCACGACACGACGCGGCAAAATGTGGTAACGACATTGAGGAATCGACATTACTGCGACACTAGAAGTGTCACAATGTTTCGTGAGTAACATTTTGTCATGTCGTATCATGATCCGTGGATAAATGGCCTTAGGGATTATGTCAAAAAGATGGACAGCAGCGTGATATAGCGTACCGTAAAACCTGGCAACTTTGCCCAAAAAATCAGAGTATTTTTGCATTAGTTGAGTTATTTCCGAAAACGTTAATGTATTTCATATTATTTTTGTACCACACAATACTATATGTTCATTTCTCGATATTTATTATTGAAAATATCCAGAAAAATGAATTTGTGTGTGTAAAAACCACAATTATAATTGTTGGGCAAAGAATCACAGGTTTTTGGCAACTTTGCCAACTTGTAATATTTCAGATACTATAAACCGTATCATTATTTTAAATATGGCTGAATATAAATACAGGGCCATAAAGTATAGTATCAAATTATGAGATGAATGAACATATTCGTTGTCCTTCAAAATTGAGTGGGCAAAGTCAAAAAGCCTCCTAGTACATTTTTCTTACCATAATGGTCAATGTCTAAGGGCTGTCATCATTGAATAAATGCTACATTTAAATACTTAATGAAAAAGTTTTTGTTGTGGAATATTTCTATTGAGATAATCATAAATTCAATAAGTATATAATGGATACAAAATGAAGATATACGGTATATTGCCAGTTAAGTTATATTGCTACGATATATTACTAACTTTAAGGCAGCCAAAAGACAAAATATGTGACTAAACATCTACACAATATGTCGGAAGACAGTCACCAGTTGCAGATACTGTTCGAACTAACAAATTCAATGAATGCCTATTTATAAATAGTTCTACACATGTATTGCTGGGATTTGTTCCATTAAATATGTAACAGCAGGTTTCTTTTCTTCCAATTTGTTAAAAACTAGCGTTTTCTAGTCCAACTTGGTCATTGGACAACCTTATTCATCAGAAGCCACCAAAACATTTACAAGTTTTTCTCTTTTAGCGTTCTGTTAGTTTGTGCATAGGTACCTCTTAAAATTATAATAAATTTAAAAATTACAGGTGACAACCCTACGGGAAAAAAATTGGTGGGCAATGTCGTCAACCATGCTCAAAAAACATGCATGTGACTTTGCCCATCAATATATTTTACAATTTTATGAGATGTTTTGTGTGAAATACCAGACTATATTATTCATTTCATACATATTAACGGTGGCAAAAAAAATAATTACCTACTGTATCTGCAACTATCACTTTTTGATAAAGTTTTTTGACTGGTTTTTGCCCGCTAAAAACAATACCAACTTTTAAAGGTTCCTGACAGCCAACGGAAGTAACATAGGTGACATTACGTCACTTGGTATTGTCAGAAAAATAATCAATTTTCTACCACAGGCAAAAGAATACTCCTAACTATAGACAAATTTGCTATGCATCAAATTTTTAAAAAAATACACAGCTGGGCAAAGTCCATACCTCAAGGGCAAAGTTGCCAGGTTTTACGGTACAATAAACTGAGATATAATAAACAAATAAAATTAGACCCTGTTCCCGACGCGGTATGCTACAATTTTTATATATTTTTAAATGTTTTATTTTTTATTTCTATACAAATTTATTTAAAATGTAATTATAGGTGCTATGTTAATCAAAAAATGAATAAAGGGAACAAACAAAATAATCTATTGCAGCGCATCGATTAGAAGTAGAATGTAACTACCTATATACGTATGTAACAGGCTGTGAAATGGTCGGTATCCATCTATCTGTTCTTGCGTAAAACCACGTCTCCACTGAAATAAGGACCTCTTATTAATTAAATCTTATCTCGTAATTGAAGTTACGATACGAAAAAACGTGCGAGAAGCACAAACATTTTAAGATATTGACGCCATTTGGTGTGGCAATTCGTAAACAACCACTTACTTAGAGTGCTCTCTACAAAAACTTGGCCCTTATCAATTCAATACGCGACGTTTAAGATGTCTAGGTAATGTTATCACTAGGAAATTAATGTATGGAAGAACAATAGCTTTCAATTTAGGCTGTTAGTGTCGTACTGCCGCCGTGCCGTAGTGCGGCTGTCGCGCTGCAAACGGGATTATGTCTTTTCATACAGTTGAAAGAGCAGTGCAACGTCCATAGTGCCGCCGTGCGTGCGCGAATAGCAACCGCAAGTATGCAGCACGACAGCCGCACCGCTGCGATACGGCTACAGTAGTACACCAACCGTTTAAATTGAAAGCTATTGTAGTTATTCATTTTTTCATTTACTGAATTATCCTAATATATACAATATAAATCTTAACTACTATAATCTATACTAATCTATACTAATATTATAAAGAGGAAAGATTTGTATTTTTTATGCAACGAATAAACTTAAAAACTACTGGACCGATTTCAAAAATTCTTTTGCCGTTAGAAAGCTACATTATCACTGAGTAACATAGGCTACGGGCGGAGCCGTGAGGACACAGCTAGTACAAATATAAAGTAAAACAATTAAAGGGCATCAAAAAATTCGTCCGCATCGCTGTCAACAGGAAAAGTGCCCAAAAGGCTGGCAGCATTACCACGTTGTATGGCAATGCTGATTCTTTGGCCAAAAAATAGGTATTGTTAATTCTTACATTACCTAGACATCTTAAACGTCTCCTACTGAATTGATAAGGGCCAAGTTTTTGTAGAGAGCACTCTAAGTAACTCTCTTAACTGTATGAAAAGACAAGCCCGTTTGCAGCTCGACAGCCGCACCGCTGCGGCAAGGCTTCAGTACACTGAACGAGACCAACCGTCTAAATTAAAAGCGCCCATAAGATATTTTTCCTACAATGTCTAATCTTTGAATATGAACGTAGAAAAGTATTTTAGGCAAACAAGAATGGAAAACTAAGTAATACAAACTTAAATAACTTTATGTATTAGTTTTCTTTTCGTAAGGTAGACTTGTCAATAAAAAGTATTACGGCAACTTTGAACAAAAAATAAACTGAACTTATTTTTATTGTGGAAAGTATTATATTGTACTGTTGCTAGGGTCCGTCCTCTAAGCAATTTTCAGCGGTCAGTTTGAACCTAAAAACAGATATTAGTTTTGACAATAAGAGATTAGACAAAGTTGCGGTTTAAAAGATGATGTAGTGACAAAAATTTAAAGGAGTATGCTTAGGTGGTTTGGTCATGTTGAGAGAATGAGTGAACGGCGATTAACAAAAGGAATTTATAAGGCGGATGTTAATGGGAACGCCGGTAGAGGACGTCCTAGAAGGACATACATCGATGTTATTGGTGACGTTCTTCACAAAGATCAGGTGCGTAGTACTCTCAACCGGCGTGCGTGTATGACAAGATGTATGAATGTGGATGAAGCAAAAGGGGTATGTAAGAGTCGTAGCATGTGGCGTTCTATAGTTTCTGCCTACCCCTATGGGAAAAAGGCGTGAGTTTATGTATGTATGTAATATTCGCCTAGAATCGCTTTTTGGGTCTTTCCAAATATCAGAACATTACGTTCAGATATTAGGTACACGGCTCGTGGCTAATTACCAACCGCGCGGATTATACAATTTGCGAGGTTAAGTTGCGCTTGCCGCAGTCAGTCTGTGGATGGGTGACCGTTCGTTGCACGTCGAGACACTCCCGTGCCTCACAGAGCACGTTAAGCCGTCGGTCCCGGGTGTCATACGAATACCTATGACAGTCGTTACGGAAAGTCAGAAGCCTGAAAGTCTGACAACTGGTTTAACCTTAGGATATCGGCATTGCCTAGTAACTGGGTTGCGGAGGTCTGAAGCCAGTCACTCTGTGTAAAATACTGGTATTCAGCCGCATCTTGTTAGAATGGAAGCTGACCGCAACATAGTTCGGAAAAAACTAGGCAGAATAGAACGTACAGTTATTACCTACACAGGAATAATTAAGAAAAAAAAAAACAAAAAGGAAAAACATTAAAAATGGAATGGAAAATAAATGTAAATCGCGATAACCACAAAAAGTTTACGTATTTGCAAATTAACATACTTCAGCTGAGTTTGAAATTAAGTGGCCCGTAAAAAGGTAGGATCTTTCAATTCGCTGTATAATAAATATTGTTATTACCATCGCCTTTACTTACAAATAGACAGTTCGCTTCAGTCAATTTACATACGGTCCCCTCTGGTTCACGTTTATTTTTCCTGTCCAATCTTTGTTTGAGCCTTTTTCTGCAATTACTCTTTAGGTACGATGCTCTCCTGGTACCCGGCGTAAGTCAGAAGAAGTTTACGGATTTCTTTCTCTGCAACTTTCAGTCTACAGCCGTCAATATCCCACAGCTGGGCACGAGCCTCTTCTCAGAATCAGAAGGGCCTTTAATCCAACACGCTGGCCTGGTGCGGGTTGGTGGACTAAACACACCATTCAAACTCTTTGGAGTCGTCTAAGGTGTGCAGGTTTCCTCTCATTGTTTCCCTTCACCATTAACGCATTTCATAAACAAAATCTGATCCGTACATGAATTCGGAAAGTCAGAGGTGCTGACCGTGATCGAACTCGGACCCTCCTGCATGGAAAGACAGCTTTCAACTGCTAGGCTATCAGCTTTCAGCCCCACTTACGTTGAAACTACAACATAAATTGCAACATATTTTGCTGAAAATTAATTTCCAAATCATATAAGAAACAGAAGAACGTCACTCAAAAACCAAAGTTTACCCAGGAATCCATTGAAATACCTGGTATCAATAGTGCTGTACCGTAAAGCCCGTTTTACACCTCCGTAGTGCTCAATAGATTGGCACTAATTTCCTTTTATAGGATCAAACTTAGCGAGAGGACGCCGGAGGCTATCAGGGATTTTCAATTTAAGTGATATTGTCATGGTGTTGCCACTTTATCGTCCATTAATAGATTACTGTGAGGAACTATTTTGATGGATCTCTTGCATATTCAAGGCTTTGACATAGTGATTATTATGGCCCATGTATATTCTACGATTTTATTATAATTTAGGAGATAGATTTTTTTCACCTTAGTTACCTTATGTATGATTGAAGCAGACAGATTTTTCAGGCTCTATAGTACAAACTGGCGACGGGGCATCAACAAAAAAAAACGTCACAGACTGAAAAGAAATTAAATCCGATGAGGAGTATAAATACAAAGGAACAAAAAAAATAACAATCGTAGAACATGCATGGAGGATTTTTTGATAGCCCTTTATATGAGGTTTCTAAATATTCTTTCGTGACGTCACTTTTTTGGCCACTCTGTATATTTTAAGTTGTTGTTTTACCTTGTTTCATTTTCTTATAAAATTTTAATAATAGCAAACAATTTCGTGCTTGTGTTTTTTTAAACAAGCGGGCCCTAATTTTTTTAAAGAACTCGTGTTCTATATCTCTGGACAAGATAGACTTTTAGATGTGAAGCTACTAACATCTGACGTCATAATTACCACTACATCATACCTATCCAAAACGTTAATGCTCACCCTTCACTTGCACCATAGAACGAGGGTACTAGATTTATGAGGCCCCTAACCCCACAGATGTCGGAGGAATCTGGGACTTAACGCTAACTGTTATATCTTTTCATTTTCTACTTCACTAACTACCGTTGTGAGCTTGAAGTCATTGGATTGGAAGGAATTTTTAAACATACTTTTCTGTTGGTCTTTGACGTTCTTTTGTCAAGTGTTTTTTTCACGTTGGGACTCCTGGCTTTAACGACTGAACGGATCATATAATTTGCAAGGTTAAGCAACGCTTGCCGCGGTCCGTCCGTGGATGGGTAAACATTCGTTACAAATCGAGACCTCTCCGTGCATCGCAGAGCACGTTCAACTGTCGGTCCCTGTCGGTGTCATACGAATACCTATGACAGGCGTTACGGGTAGTCAGAAGCTCGAAAGTCTGACAACTGGTCTAGCTTTAGGATATCGGCGTTGCCCAGTTACTGGGTTGTGGAGGTGTGATGGCAGTCGGTCCGTGTAAAATACTCGTATTCAGCCGCATTTGGTTAGACTGGAAGCTGACTCAATACGATTGGGAAAAAGCTAGGCAGAACGAGTTTTTTCTCTATGCATAAATTCGACATACATACATAAACTCACGCCTTTTTCCCATGGGGGTAGGCAGAAACTATAGAACGCTACATGCTACGATCCTTACATACTTTCTATACTTTTTTTTGCTTCACACAACATAACGTCTGTGTTCCCCGAAGGGTTGGGCAGAGGTGTATAGTAACACCCTCATTTCGCCGTTATGTTAAGTACTATGTAATAGGGGGCTGCTACTAAAGAATTCCATACGGAAAAACCCAAGAACACTGCCCGATTTGGGAGTCGAACGCAGGACCACACGATCAGCAGTCGCGCTAGCCACCACTAGACCAACGAGGCAGTTGTATTGATGATAATATGATTTGATTACTACAAATAAATTCATCAAATCACGCAAAGGCTGAACAAAATTGATCAAATCACAACCTGATTCACAAAGTAATTCAAATGTAACAAAATATTGAAAATACAAGTCTGTAACGAGTTTTCAGTACAAACGGAAAAGGATATAGAAACTTCCTATGATGTCGGAAACTCGAGACGTAAACGTTATTTGCTATTACGTTGAGGAAATTGTTAAGGGACGCTTCAGTTTTCACACACATAGGTACGTTAGGTCACACCTCTTTCCCATTAGGGTCTGCAGAAACTATACGACGTGCTATAAATAGAGACTTACGTAGTCATTCTCTTTTTACTAGATTCATACACCCATATTCTAAGACGTTCCTCCAAAACTTACTCGACTTGACTCCACCTCGACTCAGCCTTTTTCACTACCATCGGTAGTTATAGTTGACATAAACGTCCTCGACTCGACATTTTTCCTCAGTCGAGGTAAGGAATCATCTGTCAAACTCAAGTTACCTCAGAACCTGCCTTAAGGGAGAAAGTGTCAAAGTTCGTATGTAACAAAAATTAATTTTGAAAACTTTATCGAATATGCTTACGATAATCCTTACAACTATTTATCGCGGCGTTATTTGCGCGATGCAGATAAACAAAATTATGACGTAATGACTCCACTCTACCTCGATTCATTTGAGGACCCTTCAGTCGAGGAACCTCAAAGTTCCCTCGAAATTGCTAAGAATACAATTTTGAAGGTGTTTTCGAGGTCGTCCTGAGTCGAGTATAAGTCGAGTAAGTTTTGGAGGAACGTCTTAGAATATGGGTGATAGGAACCTTTTTTTTTCTTTTTTGGTCTCCTTTGACCATAGTCTCACCTGATGATAAGCGCAGGCAGACGGCACACGAATCCAAGGAACAGAGATATAGAGGGATTCCCCTATATCCCTCTGGCTCTCACATACACACGACGGAACACAGTAAACTGCTTGGCGCCGTACTTTAATGTGAGGGTGGTAGCTAGCCAGGCGGACCGTAGAGATCCTACCACCGAGCGTGCTTCACATAATATTTTGTACATGACAATGTTATTATAATAAGTACCATAATATTACTTGTTTTTATTTGACTGCCTCTTTAGTGTAGTGGTGGCAAGCGCAACTGCTGATCGTGATGTCCTGGGTTCGATCCCCAGGTCGGGCGAAGTGTTATTGGGTTTTTCCCTGTGGAATTCCTCAGTAAATGCCCGGAGTTTGGATTTGTGCCCGATTGATGGCAATAGGCTCGCCCCCTATTACATGGGACTTAAACATTACGGCGAAATGAGGGTGTTACTATACACTTCTGCCCAACCCTTCGGGGAATACAGGCGTGATGTTGTTTGTTTTTATTCTAATTATAAATTCTATTTTATTCTAGATAAATCTATACTAATAAATATATTATGTACAACATCTATACTAATAGGTATTATAAAGAGGAAAGATTTGTATTTTTGTATGTAACGAATAAACTTAAAAACTACTGGCCCGATTTCAAAAATTCTTTTGCCGTTAGAAAGCTACATTATCACTGAGTAACATAGGCTACGGGCGGAGCCATGAGGACACAGCTAGTATTTTATACATTGTCATCTCAATTAGATACGTTGTTAGCTTATTAGTTGCAGCAACAACGTCAAAAGATATCTCTAACTGTCAAAACCTAAATTCTAGTCCGTACTAGACTATCTCCGGGTTAAAAATAAGGTGTTCTATTCTTCAAACAACAGATTTAAAGCCGTGAAACGAGTTTCGTTGTGATGACTCCTTGGTTCTCAAATTTTGAAGATCTTGCGTGTCAAATATTCAAAGTTTTTGACTCTCACAGTACCTTTTAGAGAGTCGCTGCAAGTTAGTTATATCGTTGACGAATGAAGATGCTATGCTTATTAGCATGCTAATAATCGCGTTATCTGTTCCTCTAAATAAATAAATAAATTAAACTTTATTTTCAGACTACCAGTTTAACAGTCCATAGTTTCGTTAGTGTTTTAGTGTTAGTAACAATGGTGCTTAAGTAATTAGGTTAGTATTGTTAGTGTTTACAACTTAATTATTTATTCAGACCTATGACTATCCCCACCCAGTGTCTCTGGAAGGGGCAGTCCAGTCTGGCAGCAATCATCTTCAAAATGCTGTTGTCACTACCTTGCAGGCGCTAGTATCATGGTCATTCTAAAAAAATGCTGACTTCAACAGTACCGAGTAAATACTATAATGCAAAAAAAGCCCTCCATAACTGCTACCTCCATCAACCTAAATAACTCTCAAGGCTAAGTACAGGATTAACTAGCTCCATCTTTTCGGCAGCAAAAAACTACATTATAAATTCAACTTTAACCCCCCACTAAACTATAAACAATGGGAAGAAAAGAAAATAAGAAAAGTTATTCCGTTCCCCATCTTCTTGTAAACAAAATGGTTCGCATACAGGGAAGTAGGTGCCGCCATTTTTAGCGTGTTGGCGGGAAAGTCTCGCT
Source organism: Amphipyra berbera (assembly GCA_910594945.2). Lineage (NCBI taxonomy): Eukaryota > Metazoa > Arthropoda > Insecta > Lepidoptera > Noctuidae > Amphipyra > Amphipyra berbera. The sequence continues at coordinate 4,666,660 of OU343122.1, read as the reverse complement.
GTAATATTATGTATGATTTATGGAATGGACGGCTTGTAAATAGAAGCTTGTGGCTTGTTAGTTTTTTTTATTTTAGTCGTGATGTTTGTCTTTATTTAGATTGTAAAAGTTTTGAGTTTTTTTAAGGTGAAAAAGAATTACTAGGTATCAATGAAAACCTCTTTAGAAAAAAAAACAGTTTTGTTAAATAAATCTGTTTGGATTGAAATAAAGAATAATAAGTTCTATTTTTAAATAATGTCGTTTGTTTTAATTAAGTCACGTCTTAATTCACAATGTTAAACTACTTAGTAAAAATACTGAAAAAAAAACAAGTTAATTGCAAATGTCAACAATTCAACATCATTGATACTAATTAATTAATGGAGTTTTAGTTTCAGAATCCTCGATGTAATGTATCTAGCTTTGACTTGCGAAGTTAATTTACTGTAGTCTTAATTAAAGGACGGTGTACCATCGTTATTAATATAAAATAAAGCATTTTAAATTGCAAAGAAACTTTATGAATGTATTTGCATGCAACCCTTTAGAAAATTGTTTTTAATAATAGGGAAACCATAGAGCTAATTAATTATGTTTATCTTTGTAATAAAAATCATATAGAAAACCGTATTTAGTATTTACATACATTCATTCACTGAAATAGATACACAAAGAAAAACAAAATAAACAAATAATTGTACCTAACAATTCTAAAAGCGTTTTAAAACGTAACAAATGACGTCACTCGTCATGTTTTACTACAAATACTTCATGGTCACCGTCACGTGTGCTTGATCTGATACCAAATAAACCCAGGGGAAAAGGCTTGGCTTTTAACGGTGAAAATGGCTCCCATGCTATTCGCTGTCGGCTTATTGGATCCTGCCTCCAAGGATTTTGTTACCAGCCAGATATACCTATAATGAGTTTGGGAAAGTGGTTATGTCAGTATTCAATAGACAACTCAGCTAAGGATTCCAATCTTGAAGTGTAGTATGTAACATCGTGAGGAAACCTGAGAGATATTTCTCGACGGTATGTGAAGCCAAGTCAGAGGCCAATGGGCGGCATAAACTCTGACACCAGGTTAGGGAACGCTATACTACGTGACACATTTTTTTCAATTTTTTACCCCGCTCCTCCCCCTCGGTGACCACCCGTAGTATATGCTTATACCCCCCCCCCCTCTAAATTTCACGTAGTAATTCATAAATATGGTTTTAAATCATTATTTGCAAACCAAAAGAAAAATATTTGGCTCGTATGTGGGTCAATGTTGCCACCTGCGAGTTTAATAAGCGCTAAACGCTGCACGCCATATTTGAATATAGCTCGAAAAAGCGCGAGTTTTCCCTAGAGGATATTGACTACTTGACGAAAACCTAAGCCTCCCCCCGCCCCTGTCACCATGCGTGGTATTTAGAAGACCCTCCTCTCTCCCCTGAACAGGTCACTATATTCCCTTAGTTACTAACCACACGAAAAGAAAGAAGAGTTGTGTTTTTTTTCTTTTTTTTTTGTTGTCCCTTTATGCCAATGTTTTACTACAGAGACAAGATGAGAGAGAGAGAGATGTATGGTGAATCCATAGAAATGACGGTAATGTTAGTTTCAAAGTAGCACGGATCGAGTCTACGTTTTGATTTAAATGGAAAGGAAACAAACTGGCAAGAATTTTCTTTCGAAATACAGAGATCACGAGGGGTGAGACGCTCTTGCTTTTTTCAAAAAGCTTTTATACTAGTTTACCCTTCATAGGATTAAGTGGCTAAAGTTTTTCACCCATTTTTCCTTTCTCGGTTGTCGAAGGAATACCTTATAGTATTAAACATTTGTATTTTTTAGACTACCTTCTTTGGTCTAGACCGCCTCGTTGGTCTAGTGGTGGCAATCGCGACTGCTACTCGTGAGGTCCTGGCTTAGATCCCCAGGTCGGGCAGTGTTATTGGGTTTTCCCTTGTGGAACTTCACAGTAGCAGCACGGAGTTTGGATTTGTGCCGGGTTGATTGCAATAGGCTGGTCCTCTGTTACATGGGACTTAAATATAACGGCGAAATGAGAGTGTTACTATACACCTCTGCCCTACTCTTCGGGAATAGAGGCGTGATGTTATTTTTTTTATTCTCGCTATATATTTTTTGTCATTGTTAAGATATTCATGTCATTCTTAAGGTTCTCAAGATAGCACAACGAACTAACGAACGAGTTCACCACAGCTATCTAAATTACGAAGAAATACAGTTGAAATAGGGCAATTTAAAAATCGCTGGGCTAATGGAAAATCAGTTACGGAACTTCTTCCTCTTAGCCTTTTCCCAATTATCTTGGGGTCAGCTTCCAGTCTAACCAGATGCGGCTGAATACCAGTATTTTACACGGAGCGACTGCCATCAGACCTCCGCAACCCAGTAACTGGGCAATGCCGATATCCTAAGGTTAAACCGTTTGTCAGACTTTCGGGCTTCTGACTACCCGTAACGACTGTCATAGGTATTCGTATGACACCCGGTACCGACGGCTTAACGTGCTCTCCGAGGCACGGAGGGGTCTCGATGTGTAACAAATGGTCACCCATCCACGGACTGACCGCGGCAAGCGCAGCTTAACCTCGCAAATCGTACGATCGGCGCGGTTGTTATTTAGCCACGAGCCCCTCTAAAAATCAGTTACGGAACGTGCTTCTTAATGAATTATGGCCATAGATGCTATGTATTTACAATTTCAATGTGTTTCAGTATTTGAAATATGTCTAAAAATCTTATAGGTACCAATTTTAGTCATGGGTTCCCAAATAGCCCCATTAGGTACATTCCGTTGTATCTTTCGCTTCTTCTTGGTATCAGGTATGGTACCCGTTTTTTTTCGTTGGAAAATCCTCATGGATATCCCTCGCCCGGGGAAGGCGAGGGGCTCTGCCAGACTCTTACCAGCTAAAAACCAACGGTGTTCCTCCTCCTGACCGATCGGCCGGGGTCACGGGATTCGCAAAAGCTTACACCGCAAAGGTATGGTACCCTATTCCGAGTCGGGAAACACAACACTAAACACCATAACTATATTTAAAACTTATCAGTACTACACTAGCTTTATTAATAAACCATGAGCACAGAGCTACGTAAATACAGATGCTACAGAGCTTTCTATCAAACTTGCAGATAAGATTAATTAATATATTCTAGAGCGCACGTGTTAAAAGCAAGCGTATATCTGAGCATATTCCGAGCATTAATCATGCATCTCGGTTGGCAACACCTGATCCTTCGTTACTCTGTGTTGCCCGCATTTTTTATGAAAATACGAGTTTTTTTTAAATATTTTATTTACGCTCGTTCTTTTGTATGGTTGCCGTAAAGATGTTTACACGGCGCTAGGGTTGGTAGATTGGTAAAGTGAGATTGTAACGTAAAAATGTACTTGCTTTTTATAATTGAACTGGCGGCCCGTCCCGGCTTCGCACGGGTGGACATTTTTCCCGTTTTTGCAACATTTTTCATTTATGCTCCGCTCCTATTGGTCGTAACGTTATGTTATATAGCCTATAACCTTTCTAGATAAATGAACTATCCAACACAAAAATAATTTTTCAATTCCAACCAGTAGTTCCTGAGATTAGCGCGTTCAAACAAACAAACAAACAAACTCCTCAGCTTTATAATATTAGTATAGATTAAAGTTAACTTTAGTGTAATATGTTACTATTTGAACTAATGAAAGATCAGTAGAAGGTTAAGGAGCAGTTCTTGTTAGCTTCATAATGTAGAAGTATATGTTTTTCGTGCAATTTACGATGACAAAATCTATGGTCAATAAACTTTTATTCGATTAGTTACTTAGATAATGATTGTGAATGAGTGAACGGCGATCAACAAAAGGAGTTTATAAGGCGGATGTTAATGGAAACGCCAGTAAAGGACGCCCTAGAAGGACATACATCGATGTTATTGGTGATGTTCTTCACAAAGGTCAGGTGCGTAGTACTCTCAACCGGCGTGCGTGTATAACAAAATGTATGAATGTGGATGAAGCGAAATGGGTATGTAAGGGTCGTAGCATGTGGCGTTCTATAATTTCTACCTACCCCAATGGTAAAAAGGCGCGAGTTTATGTATGTATAATGTTTGTAAGTTGTAACAACCCTGCACAGAAATCTTTATGGTTTGCGTTCTCTCTTAGTTATGGGTTACGTTTACGTTCGTCGTTTATTTAAGTCGCGCTTACGTTGCTTTCTCCACGATTTTATTGTGGTTTGAATACGAGTAAAAAATACAAATAACGCACCGAAAAACTCTGCGTTACAGATGTGTAACACAGACTTTTCAGTTGATACCTTGTTTGTACGTTTTTTTTTGTCATTTCCATCGTTAAAACTTTTGTCATTTGTTTTGACAGACTAGCAGGCAGACGTGAAATTCTGGCCATACAATACAATAATCTTTATTGTACACATAATAAGACACATTATTATAAAAACAAAACTACTTTTAAAAAAACCGACTTCAAAAACTAAAAAGTATAAAATAACTTAATATAAAATTAACAGTTTCAGAAGTCGGTGCTAATCCACGCTGAACCAAATTGAAGGCACCGACTTCTGAAACTGTTAATTTTATATTAAGTTATTTTATACTTTTTAGTTTTTGAAGTCGGTTTTTTTAAACGTAGTTTTTTTTTTCCTTTTTAGTGTCTGTAATAGGTTGTTCTGTAAACTACAGTAGGATTTTTCTAGATTACATCAGGTAGAATAATTACATCATCCAAGTAAACTAAAATGTTCATAAAAAAATAAAAATGTTCATAAAATGAAAACTACTGGGCCAAACTATTTTAAATTTTTATGGGACCAAATGGCAACTATTCCGCATCAAACTAATGAAGAATCACGTAAATCGGATCATAAATCTCAGCGTAATCGGCGTAAATACATAAAAAAAACTTATCGAATATAGAACCTCCTCCTTTTTGAAGTCGGTTAAAAATAGAGACTTACAATGAGTTGTCTTATCGCACTAGGCGATTTCTGCCTGACAACCCTAGGATGGACATAATTTGCAAGGAAATAGAGAAGGGTAGTTCGTAACAGAACAGTTCACCATAATAATTCCTATCTCTCCTTTATGGTTGGAAACCTTTCTTTTTACATATTGCGGATTGTGTATAATCCTCTGTGGTATAACCTGAAAGAGGCATTCCATTTATCGCAACAATTTGAATAGCACCAATTCCAATCACACCAATAAGAATAGGAATACTATTGATGTGATTCGAATTGGTGCTATTCATATAGGTGCGCTAAATGGAATGCTTTACCTGAAACACCACAAAACGCTTCCTAAAACTTGTCCTTCATCAAAAATTCAATATTAAAGGCAATTATTACAATTACAAAACGGTAAGGTTTACCTCACTTTTAAAGATCCTAAAACAACATTTATCATTATATCAATACGCGAACATCGAATATTTATTATAAAAAGAGGGGCCCGTGGCTAATTAACAACCGCGCGGATCATTCGATTTGCGAGGTTAAGCTGCGCTTGCCGCGGTCAGTCCATGGATGGGTGACCGTTCGTTACACGGAGACCCCTCCGAGCTTCAGAAAGCACGTTAAACTGTCGGTCCCGGGTGTCATTTGAATACCTATGACAGTCGTTATGGGAATTCTGTAGCCCGAAAGTCTGACAACCGGTCTAACCTTAGAATATCGGCATTGCCCAGTGGCTGGGTTGCGTAGGTCTGATGGCAGTCGCTCCGTGTACAATACTGGTATTCAGCCGCATCTGGTTGGACTGGAAGCTGACCCCAATATAGTTGGAAAAACGTTAGGCAGAACTATTATAAAAGGAGGGGAATGTAACTTATATCATTCAAAAGGTACCCAAAAAAAATGTGTGTATGTCGCCGTTAGGGCAGGTAAAATAATGACCGAATTTCAACCACAAGTTATACTTGTAGATATAGTTACGTCACATTGTTACTTGAAACATGGGTTTTCCTCCGTACCGTATGTAACTCCACCCTTGATATCATCCACCCCGTTCCCGATTAATTTATCAGCGTGGGAATACGAACAAATGTTTATTTTCTGTAATACGAGTATTATTTGACGAATGGTACTTACGAAGGTACATACACACCAAGCCAACGAACGGGATTCTTTGCCGCCGGCCTGCTAAGGGCAGACTACACACACCATCGAGAACTTTATGGAATTCTCTCAGGTGTAAAGGTTTCCTTAGAACGTTTCTCCTTGAATTTGAAAAGTCAGAGATGCCAAAATCGATCTTAGACCCTCAGACACAAAACAGATAGGTACAGAAGTCAATCACATGTATGTACTTCACTTTTCATACCTACGCTCGGCGGTCGCTCTATCTACATATCTATCTCTCTCACGCGCATGGCACTCGCGCTCGCACTCACTCGCACACTAGTTCCAAACAGTCCGAGATATCGTGTCCGTGAGCAGTGTCTGTGTGTGCGTTGCTCGAGCGCACTTGTATGTAGATATGTAGATTGACTTCTGTACCTATCTGTTTTGTGCTATCGTTCATCTCTATACATAAGTTACGAGTATATCCGGTAAGCCGTACCTCTGACTAAGTTTTATATGCACACCAATGTTTGTCTTCTGTTTGAAATATACTAAGTCAATGCAGTATGGAAATGTGGATCGGAGTTCCAGTCTATAGATGAATAAAGTTTGTTATAGGATTTTCGTTCAAATCGTTGGATGGTCGGATGATTGGAACACGAATTAGTCATGATCTGAATCTGTTCGTGTGGTTTATTCAATAGGTATGGATACCGGTTAAAATATAGGGACACAAGACTTTCCAACTTTGTCTCTAAGCGCTCGTTCACACAGCGGATCCGTTTTAACAGATCCGTCGGTACTGGATGTGTTGTTCACATCTGTACCAACGGACCAGTTACACAAATGGCAGCTGCGTCGCATCTGGCAGACAGGATACGATAAAAATAACGGATACAGTATTTTTTACTGGATTCGGAATTCTGTCGTGTATGTGAACTCCCTCATACAACTACAGGCGCCATCACCAAAATAAAAACGGATCTGCTAAAACGGATCCTGTAAACAGTTTCTGTGTGAATTAGCTGCAAGGTTGTCAATGCACCAGCAGTCTTCTTGGTGTTGCTTTGAAGGTAAATATACAGGTGGCGGTATCAACTTTCCATCTGACCTAGTAGGTATGTTTGCCGACCTATCTTTACATAGTATAAGACAGTCGCTCCCGCCTGTACGCTTAGATCTTTTAAACTACGCAACGGATTTTAATGCAGTTTTCAGCAACAGATAGAGTGATTCAAGAGGAAGGTTTATATGCCCCACATTAGTATCTACATTGCACCCGTGCGAAGCCGGGGCGGGTTACTAGTTAGATATAGAGATATAAACATTTCTAATTAAGAATCGCCGCTATGGTCTCATAACAGTATGTGCGTTTACAATCTTCGTTTGATTTCCAAGTTTAACTAGACTTTTCTGTCAGAATAGTTGGTTTGTGTGGAGTTGGAATTAAGCCTGTACAGCGAGGTTTTCTTCCTGTCATTCCAGACCTCGACCTCTGTGAACTGTGGATGTAAAACTGATGTTTATGTCTGCTAGAAGATTGGAGACCTGACGACTACGCTGTGTGGTATTTAAAAGAAAATAACTGAAATATAGAAAGAAAGAAAGAAATTTATTTGGCATGAAAGCAGTCAGACACACAGACAAAAAAATCATAAGAGACAAAACAAAAGAAAAAATAAAGTAGCTGTGTGTCTAGAGGCTGCGCGAAATAGATTCAGTTCAGCATAAATGTCAGACTACTAGTGCCTGACGCTGGTTTTCAACTGAACCCATTGTGATGTAACTGATGTAAACCAGTTCCAAATAGATAAATAAATAGCGTGCTTAAATAAATAAATACTATTGAACTTTAATTACGGATGTCTCAGTGGTCATGCCCGTTCACATAATATGTTTTCCCATACACGTTGGTCAACTCTGGTATTAATGAAATTACTTTGAATTATTAAGTACATAAATGCATGCAATTTTCTTTATTGTTCTACCCCGACTACGCATAAAACCTTTAACTATGTATAATGTTTAAAAACATGAATTCTAAGAAATCCTATGCGAGTTACGTTGAATACTTAGGGCCAAGCCACATCCAACGGAAGATATGTCGCCGATCTTCCGCCGGTGCACATAATTCCATACAAAGCTCTTTGGCCGAAGATGCGTTACTAAAACTCCTCGAGTAAATTACGCGACGGAAGGTCGACGACGTATCTTCCGTCAGATATAGCTTGGCCCTTAATACTGTCAGCCTTTATGTCTGGTTCATACGATGGCAGTGACTGGACCCAGTGATTCGAATTTTCGGCGCCAATCACTGGGTACATGTAGATGGGATCTGTCAGTTTGAACGGGGAGCTAGACAGCTGGACTGACTTGCGAGCGCGAAGTCAGCGCTGGACTGGGTTACTGTACTACCACGGTACTGCCATCGTATAAACCATGCATCATGTATTCCAAATTCAAACAAACCTCAGAATGAATATATATACTAATATTATAAAGCTGAAGAGTTTGTTTGTTTGAACGCGCTAATCTCAGGAACAACTGGTTGGAATAGAAAAAATATTTTTGTGTTGGATAGGCCAATTATCGGGGAAGGTTATAGGCTATATAACGTCACGCTACGACTAATAGGAGCGAAGCATAAATGAAAAATGTTGCAAAAACGAGAAAAATGTCCACCCGTGCGAAGCCGGGACGGGCCGCTAGTCCAAATATAAAATGAATGCATCTCTTAATTCATTAGGGAGTTTTCATATATCAAAGGGAAGGTCTAGGAATGCTCTCAAATGAATTAGGATGAAAGAGATATTTTTATGAGCGTTTTAAAATAACAATAAAATACGGTCAAAAATCTGTCAAGAATGGTAAATATGGCTATATTCCATTTCACCATTTATTGTAGCTCTCATTGGGTGGTCCAAGTTCAGTAATGAACATTTACGGGCGGACATTTTTTATTTAATATTTTTATTAACAGCCTCGTTGGTCTAGTGGTGGCAAGCGCGACTGCTGATCGTAAGGTCCTGGGTTCGACCCCAGGTCGGGCAAAGTATTATTGGGTTTTTCTGTTTAAAATTTCTCAGTAGCAGTCCGGAGTTTGGATTTGTGCCCGGTTGATGGCAATAGCCTCGCCCCTTATTACATGGGACTTAAACATGACGGCGAAATGAGGGTGTTAGTATACACTTCTGCCCAACCCTTCGGGGAATACAAGCGTGATGTTGTTTTTTTAAACGTTGTCTCTCTGGGATCTCTCCTGTATCGTGGGTGCGTTTGCAGTCCCAAATCTTCAAACACCCGAAACAATTATCCGTAGGCCATACAAATACTTCTTCTGTGCGGGAATCGAAGCCGTGATCCGTTGCATACCAGCCAAGCGGTCAGTCACTGCACCAATCAAGGCGTCAATTTTTTTTGATCATTTACTCTTTTATTCCTTATACGGTCTGTTAACGGGAATCCTAAGATACTCGCCCAAAACCCAGATCGCAGACGTTGGTCAGTTGGACGTTGGCCGCTAGCTTAAAACGGAACTGGGCTGGTCACGTCTGCCGCATGTCGTACGAGCTCTGGGCAAAACTCATCACTGAGTGAAGTCCTCACAACGTCAGACGACGTCGCGGCAGGTCCAGAAGAAGATGGCGGGACGAACTAGACACTTATTGGAAGGACTGGCTTCAGAAAACCTTAAACAGAGAGGAGTGGAAGGAGGGTAGAGAGGCCTTTGCCCAGCAGTGGGACGATCATGGCTGAATAATAATAAAAATAAAAAATACTCTTTTATGAATTCCAATTTTCCTTCCTCAACGAGTCTTCAAAGGAAAGCAGACACACTCTTCGATCATATAGAAATGATTTTGAAACAGACTATTTAAATGTACCCCAGGGAAATGAAATGCAAATACGTCTCGCATATTACGTAACAAAATACAAACAGTGCAATGCATCGGTGCATCATGTTCCTTCTACCATGAAATATACGTTTCATGCGAATCCTCGTATTTATACTATATTTGTTTAGTAGACAGTTTTAGGTTTTTAATGTAAATTCTCTAGTATAAATAGATACCTACTATATTTGGGCTTCTTTCCGTGTGGTTAGTGACTAACCTGGTGTCAGAGTTTATGGCGCCCGTGGGCCTCTGACTTCGCTTCACATGCCGTCGAGATATATCTCTCAGGTAGGTTTCCTCACGATGTTTTCCTTCACCGTTTTTAAGCAAGTGATAATTATACAAAGCACATGAATCCGAAAAGTCAGAGGTGCGTACCTTGAGTTCGAACTCGAGACCTATGACTTGGCAGTCCGACGCTCGCAACTCTAACCTATCTGTTATCTGTAGCTGTTTCATTGTAAAAACATATTTTAGCAATTATAAATATTGGTTCAATAACAGTTGGTTTGTTACTCAAATTCAAGAGCCACCGGAATGCGAACTAACGAAGAAAGAAGAATAATAATTACGCCACAGAGAAAGAAAGGAGAATGGGCTTTTTGGTTTACTTCTCCTCTAGCAATATATCAATAGAAAAAAAAGAAATTGTTGTAGTATGGATATAAATTATGTTTCACTTTAAAGGTGTCATAACTCCGAAAATACTAAGAATTGACTTTAGTTGTGTGAGTACCGAAAGATTTACTTAAAAAGACCTTTTTAATGACATATAACTCATTGCTAGAGGACGAGTAGACCAATCTCTGGACAATTCGCCCATTCTCCTTTGGGTAACCCCGCACTTGGGCAATGCGCTAACGCATTTTTGGGTCTGTCAGGTATTGCACAGTTTTGGTTAAGTATCCAAAGTCCAAGGTCTCGATTGTAATATCGCGTGTCACAATAAGCGCCTGTTAACGTAGAAATCAATTACTTTAATGCGCATATTATGTTTAATAGCGGCCCGTCCCGGCTTCGCACGGGTGGACATTTTCCCCGTTTTTGCAACATTTATGCTCCGCTCCTATTGGTCGTAGCGTGATGTTATATAGCCTATAACATTCCCCGAGAAATGGACTATCTAACCCAAAAATATTTTTTCAGTTCCAACCAGTAGTTCCTGAGATTAGCGCGTTCAAACAAACAAACTCTTCAGCTTTATAATATTAGTATAGATGTCGCATGTCGCACTTTACATTCCCATGTTGGTTTAAGTGAACGGGCATGACCACAGACATCATTAGGAGCGCAAAGGTTCCAGACAAAACCAGCGTCAAGTACATAATTATAGTACTTGACATTAAGCTGATCTGGACACCTTTTTGGTCCAGCCGTGAGACACACACCCATATTCTAAGACGTTCCTCCAAAACTTACTCGACTCGACTCCACCTCGACTCAGTCTTTCTCACTACCATCGATAGTTATAGTTGACATAAACGTCCTTGACTCGAGATTTTTCCTCAGTCGAGGTAAGGAATCATCTGTCAAACTCAAGGTACCTCGGAAACTACCTTAAGGAAGGAAGTGTCAAAGTTCGTATGTAACAAAAATGACTTTTGAAGACTTTATCGAATATGCTTACGATAATGCTTACAACTATTTACCGCGGCGTTATTTGCGCGATGCAGATAATTCAAATTATGACGCAATGACTCGGTCGAGGTACCTCAAAGTTCACTCGAAATTGCGACTAAGAATACAATTTTGAAGGTGTTTTCGAGGCCGTTCTGAGTCGAGTATGAGTCGAGTAAGTTTTGGAGGAACGTCTTAGAATATGGGTGATAACCAAAACTTTTTTATTTCTTTATATCACACTTTTTATCTGTTGTGTCTCTTTGTGCTGTGTCGTAATAAATGTTTCTTTATCTTTTTATCTTTTTTTTACCCATTACTACAACATTTTTTATTGTATTTTTACACGTTAATATCCATCGGTATTAGCAGAACTTTTAACATTATGTATTCAGGTGGACGTTACCCATCTCACCGGTTTAATCCCTTAGTGGTCCTTGGCTGAATGCCATGGGGAAAAGATGGCGCAGTCCCATTTGTAACCGATGCGCCGATACTGCAAGCGGTATAAGGTTAACGGAATTAGGCCCAAATTCAGGAATTGTTTTTTTTTTAAATTATTTTAATATTTTTACAGGAGGGGCTCGTGGCTAAATAACAACCGCGCCGATCGTACGATTTGCGAGGTTAAGCTGCGCTTGCCGCGGTCAGTCCGTGGATGGGTGACCATTTGTTACACATCGAGACCCCTCCGTGCCTCGGAGAGCACGTTAAGCCGTCGGTCCCGGGTGTTATATGAATACCTATGACAGTCGTTACGGGTAGTCAGAAGCCTAAAAGTCTGACAAACGGTTTAACCTTAGGATATCGGCATTGCCCAGTTACTGGGTTGCGGAGGTCTGATGGCAGTCGCTCCGTGTAAAATACTGGTATTCAGCCGCATCTGGTTAGACTGGAAGCTGACCCCAAGATAATTGGGAAAAGGCTAGAGGAAGACACAACATCACGCCTGTATTTCCCTAAGGGATGGACAGAGGTGTATAGTAACACCCTCATTTCGCCATTATGTTTTAAGTCCCATGTAATAGGCGAACCTTTTGCCATCAACCGGGCACAAATACAAACTCTGGGCTGCTACTGAGGAATTCCACACGGAAAAACCCAATAACACTATGTCCGACCTAGGGATCGAACCGAGGACCTCATGATCAGCAGTCGCGCTTGCCACCACTAGACCAACGAGGTATTTTAATATTTTTAATGAAGCTGAAAAGTGTCTTTGGTTCTTCCAGCCTTCAACTTAGGTAATGTAAAATTGTGCTAGGTTTTACTTACGTAAAATCTTTGACAGCCAGAATAGTTTCTGAGAATTGTGTCAACTTGGTATTCGACTTTCGGTGTTCAATATCACTTTCAAAATTAACTTGACTAAAAGAACTTGTAACTTATAATGGCCGTCTCGCGTTTAGTGTCAGTCAAAAGTTTCTTTTTAATAGCCTTTGGAATGTCCCACTGCTGAGCAAAGGCCTCCCCTTTTGCCTTCCAAACCTCTCTATTTTGTGCCGTTTCTAACCATGCTAGCCCCGCAAACACGTCCATATTGTCACGCCACCTACGTCGCGGCCGACCTTGACGAAGACGTCCTCCTTCAGGCGTCCAGTGAGTGACGACCTTTGCCCACTTCTCCGGCTGCATTCGAGCGACATGACCGGCCCACTCCCACTTAAGCCGGTCAAAAGTATATTATTATCATTTAAATAAAATTGGACATATGAATGACAGGCAGAACCACTAGCCAAACCATTCACGATTCCCGAAAACCCCATTAATTCAAGCAATAAATATTTAATAGGCGAAAAAAATATTTAAAATCGTTTCGACCAACCTTGGTGGTGGACTTGGACCAAACCACGGCACACATGTGTTTTATTTATTTTACGAGTTGGTCTTTATGTGGAAGAACATTGGCGACGCCATTTTACGGCGGGGCAGAGCGCATAAATCAATCGGGGTTGACTTGTTTACGTTTTATGTACCTAGCTTTGTGAAGGGTAAGCAGGGGTGGTGGTTATAATAGAATAGACAACAAAAATTGCGTTAGTAGTATAGCTTCGTGTGAAAGAGTTCGTCTGACGAAGTACAGTCAGCAACAAAAGTATGTTAACACTTCAGTTTTTTAAATCATGACTGAATACAATAATATTCAAATGTAATCGGAACACATGTAACAATAGAATAACACAATCTCTTGACTATTATATTATGAAATTCTGAAAAGCAGTGTATTAAATAATTTTGTGTCTTTTAGATGTTACCGTCGCTTAAGTTCTAACACCGCGTAACTTAAAAAATAGTAGTTTTGAGTTACGCACGTCATTCGATAGGGAATAGAAAAACGCGTCGTTTGACCGATCACAATCAATGATTAGATCCAATAGCAACGCGATATTACAAAAACAAAATCCACCGCGTATGTAATATTTTTTCCATCAAGCTATGTAAACAGCTAAAACGGCGTGTAAGTCAGGTGAGTTCCATACTAGATCGTGCCGCGGAAGTGCTCCGTCGAAATAACCAAAATAAAATAGAATATTGTAGATTAAAAACAATTATATGATAATTAAAAACAATTATATGATAAGTAGAAAAAAGTTTTTTTTGCTCTCCTGAAAACTTAACTATATTGAGTTACGTGGTGTTAGAATTTAAGCGGCTTTATGTAAAAGTAACAGTGTTAACCTACTTTCGTTGTTGACCGTACTACCACAATACCTATTTCTGCTATCAGTCTTGCTGTTTCGTTTTGAAGGGTATCGGTGCCGGTGATATTTATCACATGAGACTCTTCAATCTTTTTCTCTGGGGTTGGCAACGCATCAGCAAGACTTGTGAGTTTAGATACAGGGTCTAAACGAAATCATGTAATTCCTTCAAACCTCTTGATGTACTGCTGACATTGATTAACCCTGACAGGAATACCTACTTTTGGATTCAATAAAATAAAATTACAAGAACAACATATGTTTTTAACGTGAGGTATTTTAGCGCCCCGAGTTAAATGACCGCACGGCGAGCGATAGCCGTGCAATTCGCTCGGGGCGCTAAAATGCCTCACGTTATCGTTCGTTCGGAAATTTTAGTTCAACTAAATTTGACAGCTCTTATTTACGTCCATCTCTGTCTAATTGAATCAGAGTGAAAAGGATGACAATAGCCTAAATCAAGATTAGTTTGTACAACAGCATCGGCACCAATAACAAATGCTTATCTGTATTTAGACACATTCAAATGGTTATTATAAATAGCGGCTCGTAAGTTGAACCAAAATGGCGGTCGTCCGCGCAGGTATAAATCGCGCCACAAAACAGATAGGTACAGAAGTCAATCTACTTACAAGTGCGCTCAAGCAACGCTCACATAGACACTGCTTCACGGACACGATATCTCGGACTGTTTGGGACTAGAGTACGAGTGAGTCCGAGCGCGAGTGCCATGCGCTTGAGAGAGAAGAACTTCATTTGAGTGTCCATAGTGGGCACGCGGGCAAGGGAAGCGGCGCGGGCTACTTGGCGCGGGGAGCGCGCGGGTAGCTTAGGTACGCCATATGTCGTTCATACAAGTGGCCGCAGTGAGAGCGCGGGCGGCAAGCGACAACCCGCGCGGGAGTGGGGGATCTCAAACTAGTTCGAGCTGACCACGCGCGTTGTTGTGATAGCGTCTTCACAATTAAATGTTGAAGAATTAATAAGTGCTATTCAAGCACGATCAGCACTGTGGATGTCGAAACATCGTTTTTTAGTAAGAATTTTCCAGTAAAGATAAGTCTTCTTCATCCATATGATATTTTGACAAACACTGGACACGACAACGTTCAGAACGAAGCCACGCTCCACTGCGGACAGGTAAATCGCGCGCGTTCCCGCACCCGCGCCGCTCCCCGCACCGCGCTGCCAGTCTGGCCGAACACATAGAGCGACCGCCGAGCGTAGGTATGAAAAGTGAAGTACATACATGTGATTGACTTCTGTACCTATCTTTTTTGTGGTTGAACTATGACTTTGAATGCGCAGTAACACATTTTCGGGTCTCTATCGAAGTGCAGTATGAGGTGCGCCGCGAGGGGCTGCGCGTAATCATAGGTCCCGCGATTTATAACTGCGTGGACGACCGCCATTTTGGTTCAACTTACTTGCCGCTATGTGCAAACCATTTATCTATTACTATTGATACTAAACAATATATTATTACTTAACGTCGCTGAATTAAACCTTGTTAAATAATTATTCAATCGTAAACTGATGAGATTCGTGAACAAAACAATGTGGCACAAACAAAAGATGAATTCACTACGTACTTTAATATTCTTTTGTATGCGAAACAGCTGAGAATATTAACATAACATCACGCCTTGTATTCCCCGAAGGGTTCTGCAGAAGTGTTTTAGTACACCCTCGTTTCGCCAGTTATATTTAAGTCCCATATAATAGAGGGCGAGCCAATTGCCATTCACCAGGCACAAATCCAGACTCCCGGCTGCTACTGAGAAATTCCTATTGGAAAAACCCAATTTCACTTTGCCCGACCTGGGCTCAGCAGTCGCGCTTGGGACCACTAGACCAACAACGCAGTCAGAAGGCAAGTGCCTGTCAAGGCAGGCAGTGAGAATTTTAACTAACCGTAATATTCATTGTGTCTAGAAATGCAGAATCTTCTTCTTCTTCCTGCCCTTATCCCACACTAGGTGGGGTCGGCACAACATGTACCTATTTCATAAATACATGTTGTTAGAGGTTTTGGCTTATTGTTTTATGACCGGCCGCCTGCCAGATATCAACCCTCCTTGGGAATATTCGTTGCGCCATCGCGCGGGTGACCCAATCTGCTTGCTGATATTATGCACTGGGTCCAAAACTGATATGCTTGTCAATCTTATTGCCGACAACTAAGCAGACTATGTTCTTCTTGGTGGAGTATTCTTGAAGTTCCTCTACACTCATTCGGTTTTGCTAGGGAATTTGGTTCTGACACGTCGTAAACTAATATAGCACCGTAAGCTTCTATTTGTAGTCAACTTCGATTGTAGCTGGGAATGATGAATTGCAGTCTCCCGTTGTGAACGCTAGGATTGGATTTACTCACACTGCACTCACCGATAAAATAATATACAATTTCTCAATGTAAAAAATATGCGAAAAATAAATTTTATAAAATATCATTTGATATTTGGGTTGCCACGGCAACTACAATATTATAATTGAAGTTGCCGTAATTACTACCCATTTGATCCTAGAAATGCAGAATATTGAATTTATATTTTAATGTTTTTTGTTCCAGGTAAATTCATCAATCTAGCTGAATGTAACATGAAATTCAGGGAACACTAATGACGACGTACTCGTAAGACAATTAATTTAGTTAAAATAATTGATCAGTGATAAAGGATAGCCTAGCGGTTGAACGCTTGCCTACCATGCAGAAGGGTCTGAGTTCGATCCCAGCCCGTACGTCTGACTTTTCGAATCCATATGCGGATCAGAATTTGAATACCACTTGCGTTAATGGTGAAGGAAAAACATCGTAAGGAAATCTGCACACCTGAGAGGGCTCCACAAAAAGTTAAGAGTGAACAGGCTTCTTCTGGGTAAGCTCATTCCATCGTAGACTGTACTGACTGTCACCTCTGACCTAGACTAGAGTCAAGAGTAGACTAGAGTCCCATATCAAATAAAAAAAACACTTCGGTAAAATCAGCCATTAAGCGGCTAAAGGGTGGTTGAGGCAGAACGATAGAAACATCCACCCACCTTAAAGCAATTCACTAGTAAACAATGTACCCATCTTCACGACAACTATTCACCACGCACTGAATATTGTTGTGTTGTCGAAATGTAGCTATTGTGATTGCGCGTGTGTTGCGCAATTAATGTACCGGTTACTGTCACATCTGATTGTGACAGTGTGACAGATGATAATGATCACAATTGAGGATTACCTACAATTTGTTTTCCAATGTCTTTGGACTGATGATGATAAATTACAAGTTCCTAATTGCTAGCTGTTCGCGTAGTATCATTTGATTTGAAGAATATTTGTCTTATGAAATCTTTCTATAAAGGTACTGGGTCGGGAATAACTTTATGAAATTTACGTTAAGATAATCACCTTCTTAATTAACAGAAAACTTTCGTAACAAACAATCTTTCAAAATCTGTCCAGTTTTTAGCGGGCTTGACCACAGATAATATATTCGTAAAAATGTTTCGTTCAGTAATTATTATCAATACAAAGTATCATTTTAGAAACTATTTTATAAGAATACTACCATTGTTAAATTGTCATTAGCTTACACTTAGGGCCGAGACACATCTGACGGAAGATACGTCGCCGATCTTCCGCCGGTACACAAAATTCCATATACATATAAACATCTCACACCGTACACATTAGACCGAAGATGCGTTACTAAAATTCCTCAAGTAAATTACGCGACGGAAGATCGACGACATATTTTCCAACAGATGTGGTTCGGCTCTTAGTCTGCAATTAATGAAAAGTACAGTACCGTGAACGTTCAGCACGCTTCATTTCGACCTTAATATAATAATATTATGTACTTGTACCTACTATTCCCATTACTTTTTGATCACACACACGTCTATCTACCTGTCACAGACGTCTTTCTCATAACATGTCAGACGTAAATATTTGAAATAGAGCTTTGAAAAAATATCGTGAATATTTTCTAATAGTTAGCATTAACAATATACGATGTAGCAAGTTAGAATTTGGTTGGTTATTATATCAAATTATATTACATAACAAAAGGCAAAAATAACAAAAGTGTTAAGTATTGGGTTTTTCCATGTGGAATTTCTCAGTAGCAGTCCGGAGCTTGAATTCGTGCCTGGTTGATGGCAATGGTCTCGTCCCCTATTACATGACGGCGGAATGAGGGTGATAATATACACCTCTGCCCAACCCTTCGGGGAATATAGGCGTGATGTTATGATGTTATTAACAAACAAACCTATGACAAAAGGGTTCACGGTAATATACGGTAACTTTAAATTTACTGGTAAAACTTCAGAAGGCTACTAGGTATCATTCACAGAACACATTCAAACAAAAAAATATCTCAACTTTATTTAATTAGATAACAAGATACCCACTACGTGCGCGCTCTCCGCTACTGCATGAGTTAGGTATCTCGTTATCTAATTAATTAAGGTTTAGAATTCGCGCTCGATTTTTCGACTTTCCTTCCACCCGCGTTCTGCGGTAAAAAGTCCAAAATAAACTTTGTGGAATATGCCTGATATACTCACCAACATAGTCCAACTGCCTCGTTGGTCTAGTGGTGGCAAGCGCGACTGCTGATCGTGAGGTCCTGGGTTCGGTCCCCAGGTCAGGCAAAGTGTTATTGGATTTTTCCGTGTCGAATTCCTCAGTAGCAGCCCGGAGTTTGGATTTGTATCCGGTTGATGGCAATAGGCTCGCTCCCTATTGCCATCAACCGGTGAAATGACGGTGTTACTATACACGTCTGCACACCCCTTCAGGGAATATAGGCGTGATGTTACGTTATGTTACCCAATAGTATTCAAAGCTACCTTTTTCGTTAACGAAAAGTTAAGTCACTAGATTCGATTATCCAAATCCCGTGGTAGTTCCCCGATGCGGACAACTTAGGTCCATAGTTGATCTTTATGTCTGGGTGAAGTTGTGGCCACCAATTAACAAAGCCGGGTGTTGCCTAACTTTAGTTCACAGCTCTAGACGTGCCGATATTTAAATATATTGAAAAGAGCTCGTTTGAAGTTCTAATTATTTATTTACATAAGTAATAGTACTCTTGTGATTTCTGAAGGAAAAAGGAGACTAAGGGATTATTTCCACCAAACGGCTCGCATTCGCATCGCATCGGATCGGAAAGGATACGTACGGATGTGGCGACGCATACGATGGACTCCGTACCGTTGCTTGCAAACGTATCCGTTTCTGCGCCTAGTCAAATAGTTTCATTCCTACCGTGTTGACAGCCGAAAGGATCCGATCGGATACGACGACAGGCGAACGGAGCCGATCGCGCGTCGCAGCATACTTTCGGCTACGATCGCGTGTCGCGGAAGTCAAGCTGCTATGCGCGGCTTGTTAATATAGACTTTAAATACTGTGTACACGATTTAATATCGTTTAAAGATTGTAAAATCCGTTCCGATCCGATGTGATGCGAGCCGTCTGGTGGAAATCATCCTTAATATTTAGTGGAATGGCATTTCATAAAACGAAGTCTGATAATAAATGTTCTGCCTATCTTTTCCCAACTATGTTGGGGTCAGCTTCCAGACTACCAGTATTTTACACGGTGCAACTGCCATCAGACCTCCGCAACCCAGTTACTGGGCAATACCGATATCCTAAGGTTAGAATAGTTGCCAGACGTTTCGGGACTTCTGAGTTCCTGTAACAACTATCATAGGTATTCGTATGACTCCCGGGACCGACTGTTTAACGTGCTCTCCGAGGCACAGAGGGGTTTCGATGTGTAACGAACGGTCACCCATTTGATAATACTTAAAGGTTATGGATTGAATATTGCATTAGATACCTAGTATAAAAAACATTATCAGCAGATTACTGTCCCACTGCTGGGCACGGGCCTCTTCTCAGAATGAGAAGGGTTTAGGCCATAGTCCATCATACTGGCCTGGTGCGGGTTGGAGGACTATACACCATTGAGAACTTTATGGAGCCCTTGCAGGTGTGTAACTTTCCTCATGATATTTTCTTTCATCGTTAACGCAAGTGATAGCCAAATTATGATCGGCACATGATTTCGAAAAGTCAAATGTGCAGGCTGCGATCGAACTCGGACCGTTCTTCATGGAAGGAAAGCGCGTTCAACTGCTAAGTTAATTGCATTAGATATGTAGTGACAACTTGACACTAATGTAATATTTTGCAATCTATCCGTAACCTTCATCAGATCCAACCACACCTTTCTATACCGTACAATATAAGGTAGTGATTGCGACTACTGAACAAGCAAAACTGAAGCAAAGTAGGACATGGCTATACCCAGGAAAACATCAGCATGATAAGAAAAACTATGCACTTGTGACTTTGAAAAGTGCAAAATACATCCACAGCTGTTTCTGCGGCAAGATCCTCTATACTCTTTCGTATTGCAAGCGAACATAAAACAATAGTACGCAATATACCTTTTGCCAAAACGTCGCAGTTCACAACACTTTTTTATTCCAACAACAAACAGAATATAATAGAAAAGTTTCTGTACGGAATGGGCCCTGCATACATACGCGGAATTGGCCCCAACGCTCAAATCTCATTCGAATACTGAGAGGTACCTACATATGACACTAGCAAAGAATAGTGCGGCTGCGAACCTATACCGGTACCACGAAAATCTGGTACGAAATTCTATCGCACATTTTTGGAGTATTGTGCCCGGCAAAGAATGGGCAATCTCCTCTCTTTTTCCACGGGATTATGACAAGAAGATGTGCAGTACCATTCTTCTGGGTGCTGAAAACAACACAAATATATCACTAACCTGTTTCCAGGCTTCTATCACTCGCAGTTAGGTATAAAAACATGCACACGCCACTTCACCTCCGGAGTGGAAAACAAAAGAAAAACGAATCGAACGTTTGTGACTGACCAAACTGAAAAGCAATAAGAACACGAGCTCACAGCACAATGGTATACCTAATTTTCTAAGGTCAATTACGCATGCGCGAATCACGTTGTTCTAGGCATTTGACACATTAGTTCGGGAGTGACGTTTCTTTACGTCTAAATGGCAGTCTGTTAGGAAGTCCATATAATAGTCGCTTATATGAAATACTGCCACCATCACCAATCCCAGCAAGTAGGGTGATTATGAAAATGTTTCTTCCTGACTGCTCTTAGTAAATTAGTATAAGGAAGCTCATGATGAAAAGTGAAAGTCCATGGCCTGATGTGACGATGTTCGTCTAAAAATGCACCATAGTCGTTTTTTACGATACCACAGTCTCCGCGCGGTTTCTCGTTACAGGGGTCTGCTCGTAAAAAAGCAATTCCCACCACGTCAGATGGATTGATTTACGATACGACCCCTTCAAGTGTATCTTAGAAAGTTAAACAAAAGGGCATCTCAGTGTTGAAGGGTAAACCTTTACTTAGTAAATAAGATATAAGACTGTTGTTCGGCGGGTTTCTTGTAAATCCATGTACAAAATGAAATCCATGTAGGTACAAAATGTAAGGGATTTTATTTAGGTTTAAGAACACCTGATATGCAGACATAAGTGTTTTAGTTAGGTTTTACGTGTATCTATACTAATATTATAAAGAGGAAAGATTTGTATTTTTGTATGTAACGAATAAACTTAAAAACGAATGGTCCGATTTCAAAAATTCTTTTGCCGTTAGAGAGCTACATTATCACTGAGTAACATAGGCTACGGGCGGAGCCATGAGGACACAGCTAGTGTTTGTATATAAAGCTTGTAATGTCAAAACAAAGCTCATTGCCATTTTAAAGCTGTTGCAGCAATGTTTTGAGCTTAAGTGTCGTAATAGCACACAAGCAGCGACAGTTTGCCGGCCCATTGCCTGGTAACACTGCAACACTGCAGTCATTTGTTCCGACAGTTGACTCTTACTACGAGTAGTTACTTTACTTCCAACAATATGGTGTAACCAGATCCATTTTACAGTAGGTATTACTACCTTCCTATTAAAGCAGTATTAAATGATAAATAATTTTCATTTAACTATGATGATTTTTATTTAATAACTCCCTCGTTGGTCTAGTAGCGGCAAGCGCGACTGCTGATCGTGAGGTCCTGGGTTCGATCCCCAGGTCGGGCGAAGTGTTATTGGGTTTTTCCGCGTGGAATTCCTCAGTAGCAGCCCGGAGTTTGGATTTGTGCCCGGTTGATGGCAATAGGCTCGCCCCCTATTACATGGGACTTAAACATAACGGCAAAATGAGGGTGTTACTATACACCTCTGTCCAACCCTTCGGGGAATACAGGCGTGATGTTATGTGTGTGTGTGATTTTTATTTCTGTAAATCAATCTGTTACAGACAATTGTATAAATACTTAATGTATTTTAACACTAGATGGCGCCGGCATTTCCCATCTGACTAGCTCTGAGAAGAAAAGCTGAAACAAACTCAGTGATCAAAGTCTCTTTTAAAGTCCAGACATTGTGGTATAAAAACTATGCGAGTCAAACAATGTAGGGCAACGTCTGGAATGGCCTTTTGAGGAAAGTGCTATAGCAGGTTTGAGTTGACCTGTCCTAACTGACGGCACGCATGCATCAGCCATCGTGTAGCTTAAACCTTATTGCCTACCTAACCGTACTACCTGTAATACCTACATTCATTCGTTAGAATAGAATAGACTAGTTTTTTTTATTGCTATCATTACTCTCAAGATATCTTTATCTTATTTTAAAATGATTTTTTAGCTAAGTTTTGATGACATTTAATTATGTCAATTGTTTTATATAGTTTAGCTTCCTTTTCACTTTTGTAAATGTGAGAACTTTGTGGACCTGCATCTATAAATTTGTAAATTACTACAATATTATTCATATTACTTTTTTTTTAATTTTATTTTTGTTTGTTAGTTTTTGTACTCAAGTCTTTTAGTACTATATTACTCATTGGTCTGTGGTCAGGACCTCATTGTTCTCTCACTATCCTAAATCATTGTACTGTATCCACTGAAATTGTTAAAGGTATTATTTTTAAAAGAGTAACCATGGAGTTTCTTGCCGGCTCTTCTCCATAGGAAACAACTAATTGGAACCGTGCACCTAAATTCGACGTTTCATAAGCACCTGTATTGGTTTATGTGAAATATTTTTTTTTGATTTGATTTGATTTATTTACTACTCTTCATTTTACAAATCTCTCTTAATCTAAGTTAAACAATAGTAATGAATATACTTATTTATAAGAGAGTACGTTGACGACTGTGTATAGTAAGCCTAGTACATACGTACGAGTGACGTATAGTATCGTAAACGTATCGCTAATGTACAACTGTCCTATAAAATGTTTGTTAATTTTTTTGCGATATACACAATTTGTATCATACATAGATATGAATAAAGTATTCAATTTAATTAAGTAGTATGTTCAAAACGAGTATTTCTAATTCAAAATTCACTCACATAAACGTGACTACGTTACTTGTGAAAAAGAATCATCGGTTCATGGTTGATTTTGATTCCACTTTCATTGTGAAAACCGCCAAACAGTGGAATGCGCTGCCCGAGTGGGTGTTCCCCGACAGTTACAATCTGGGTGTCTTCAAGTCACGAGTGAATCGGTTTCTTCTGGGCAAGCGTGCTCCATCGTAGACCGCATCATCGCTTAACATCAGGTGAGATGGCGGCCAAACGCAGGCCTAGTAATAAAAATAAATAAAAATACACCTACTGTCGTCAACGTACTACAGTCGTAAACTGTACGCCCAGCACGAACGCTGTCGAGTTACTAACTTATACGTTACGTTAATGTAAATGAATTTTGAATCGGAAATACTCGTTTCGCGAATACTATTTAAGGCTTTGTCAAACAGTACGCGTTATTATCGCGCGTCAGGGCGCTAACCTAACGCGACGCTATGACGCCGAGCTGTGTTGTACTGCGATGGTGATGTACCGCCAAACAGAGCAAAGGCGCTGCGTAATGCTAGCGCCTTTGCTTTTGGCGGTTAGTGTTTTACTTCGTTTTTCAAACCAATTTTTTTAAACTTGTTTTTTTTTACATTTTTCACTTCGCAGTTTAGATAAAATACGGCGTGGAAGAAGCGCGCCCCCCGGCGGCGATCGATGCAACAAATGTATGAGTTTATTCTTAGAGAGTAAAGGCAATTTAAAACTTTATTATTTTTTAATTAAAAAAAAATAACACTTAGATATCGATTTTTTTTGCATAAACATGTTTAGTTAAACGTACTGAACACTGTGTAAAAGTTTGTCTAGGTATTTTGGTTGGACCTTATATTTCAAAAATCTAGGTTTATTAAATTCCTTTAACTATGCTATTACCATACCAAAGCGATCGCCAATGCGCCTGTCGGCCAGTCGCTTATCAACAGCAAGTTGTCACAGGCGACTTATGGTAATGAATGGGTCATTGTTACACTCCTATTCCACAGGCTACCGACCTGTAAGGTTGCGTACACATTGGCAAACGCGCTAGAAACAGTCGAGCGTTCTCATCGCTGGCGCTTATGTCGGCCATTTTATTTTCATGTGACGTTCAGTACGCTGCCCTCAAAATTAGCACTTGCACTTGTAAAAGAGAATAAAATATAGGAAAGTATTTTTACGATTATTTTAACTATTAAATAAACAGTACTTTAGTACTTTTAATACAATTACGTTAGACACTTAACGATTAATTCAAAAGTCAAGAACACTAGACTTATTCCCGGTTCCAAAACAAATCGTACCAATGGTAGCTTTTTTATTGTCAAACTGGGCATATAAATAAACTCGTAAGCAAATTTTACATGTGATAGCTACTTCCATATGGGAGGGTCTACTATGCAAATCTATGAGGTCTTTACTTCATTATTGGTAAAGATAACAGGAGTCTCAATTTTAACCAGTAACGCTCCGTAAATTATAGGAACGGTCACCTTATCAATTTGATGAAGTCATCTATCCTGGTCTACTAAAAGTTTTCGAAAATATGCCAAAATAAAAAAGTAAAAATAAACAATGAAGTATTACACGAAACCATATTTTTGTACCCAAGACAACTGTTTACACAGCAAATATTACAAGCATACAATAACGTAAATTTCCGCATTAACATCTTGTTTGCGTGATCAAATAAAGCTTTTAAATAAATCTGTAATATGCTTTCATTCAGCATTATTACTACCCGCCCTGATGTCTATAGGGTTTAAAAAATTACTAATCCTATTCTAGACTAGACACGGCTAAGGAAACGGTCTACCGATCAGCAAGTCTAACATGCTCAGCGCGACATAATTTTGTCGTCGCATTATCTCGTACCGAGATGAAATAAGGTATGACTTATCTCGTCTCGTCGGCAGGACTTCGCGTCATGATTTCGAAACCCATCCGTTACAAGCAAATCAGTCTGTAAGCGTCAACTACGAATGTGAGCCTCCTAATGAACTTTACGATGAACGATCAAAGAGTAAATTTTCATAACCACATTTTTTGTCTCTCTATTCGACTGCTTGTGGATTGTCTTGTGGATGGTTTCTACGTAACCAGGCAGTTATTGGCGAGACCTGAAGGTTCTCCAACCAATGGAGACGAGTAAAATACTTAACCTAAGCTAACTACTACTACTACTAACATCATGACTACTAGCAACAACAGCACTAAGGGCGACCCCGAATGAGACTCGGACCTCGGTTTAGGGCGTTGGTGGCGAGTACACTGGGAGGGACACAGCTTGATGAGGGCTGAATTAACGGTGTGACTGCGGAGTCAGAAATGACGACCGGCTTCCATAACCACCATGTTTAGCAGATATTTATATTGGTGATCGTAGTTTGTTGTTATTGCCTTTTATGACACCCGAAGAGCTGGCCTATTTTTGTGGGATCCCACGGAGTAATCGACTCACTGACAATCATTGCACAGCCGACTTAATTTACTCCAGGCACAAATATATTATAGGTACATCATTTTTATTAAAAATACAACGAACTTTAGGGGTAAATTATCGATATCAAAATTGAAAAAACGCGCATTATTTCTACGAAAACAAGTTGCGATAAAGTTGTTTTCGAAAAGATTAAAGCTTCATTCAGACACTTACATTATTACTGGAGTAAACGTTATCACTGGTGTAGGTTTAATTGCGAGAAAAAATATGTTTTGTGTGTAAAAACAGCAATTAACGAATTATCAGTACCTACAGTATTTTAGGTCACCTACTTGTACTTAATTTTGTCAAATGATATTATAAGGAAATAAACTTATACTCCATTAGATTTAGCAACAGACAAATAAGACCTCTTTTAGCAAGAAAATGTAAAGAAACAACTTCTTCAACACAGTATTATGCTTTTATGAACCTTAATGTTCAATGAAGATGGGCTGATTTTCTCTACTTAAAGAATTGGTTCAAAAGATATTAGTGCCTCGGTGGGCTACGATTGTCTAATGCTATGATAAATTAGTTACCTATATTCGTTTTAATTTCAGTCTTCGGGTATTACCATCTACTGCTGGATATAGGTCTTCTCATGACCTCCCATTATCCTTTGTATCGAGTTCTTCTCCATATCTAATTCCTTTTTCATCGTCATTATCATTCAGAGCACTTGTATAAGCCTCATTACTTCTATACAAACCATCTTTTTTCTTGTTATCGGTTGTAAATTATAAATCAACATCAATATTTTCAAAAATCTCTTCAAAACTGATCAAAGTCTCAGTCTATTATTACCTCTTTCCACAATATGGCGAACAAACAGATAGTTTGAACAATAATCCCAACTGTAGTAGATATGAAACTGATATAAACTTTCCAAAGACATTTGAAATGAATTTTCATGCTGCCGCTACAACTTGGCCAAGAAAACCAATATCTATAAGATTCAATATTTGTAGTTAGTAACACTGAGAATAATAGTTTTAGTTGGGGTTGCCATATATATTCCTTAAGGAATAAGTAGGAGTTTCGGTAGTTTGACCGTATTGGAGGAGTCATTTATTATGACCCGGAAGGGACTAAGATGTTTACGGCTCAGTTCTCTAGGGGTCCAGATCTTGATGATAGTCTGGCCCTTACGGAGGTGAGCTCTTTAATCACGGTTTTGAAAGCTTCAATTATTTCCTTGACGATTTGAGAAATGCTCTGCAAAAGCTGTATGAAGTCGTCTGAAGTGAGGATTGATTGCCATAAATTATTACTTTTCATGAATGATTAGAATCTTTTACTATCTCGTTTATCAATGTAAAAACCTCTTAAGAAGATTGGTAAAGATTTCTGAACAGCAATAGCACCATTATTTTCCGACCGTTTCCTAAAAGGAATTTTCGTATGAATGTGGATGAAGCGAAACGGGTATGTAAAGATCGCAACATGTGGCGTTCTATAGTTTCTGCGTACCCCCATGGGAAAAAGGCATGAGTTTATATTTGCTAGTATGTTTCCTAAAAGGTGACTAAAGGCTTATTTTACCAGAAAGAACAGCAGTATCCAACTGCTTCCCAGTTTAATAAAAACATATTAAACGAACATGATTACCCATAGCCGGACCAATTGCCGCAATAAAGTCGCGACGTATATCTGCGTGAGGAGCAATAACATCATCTCCCATCACTTAAAATAGTATAAGGTCATGTTAGACATTCACGGGTCATATGATATTGCCAAAGCAAAGAATTTTATAGCCAGCATTACTGATAGTGATAACATATCGCCTGCTACTGATGTACAATCAATTCGCCGAGTACCATCACGAGACAAGCATCGTAAAATCTGAGCTCTCACTCCTTTATGACTCACAAAATGCATTTTGAACTCCGAAATTTTACGGCCAAAGATATTGGCGGCAGAGCTCGTGTCACATCGAATCTCGTTCAAAAAGTCGTCAGCTGTCGGGTCGGCACTGATTGATATATGAACCGGAAAATGTGGCACGTGTACCCATATGTTGCGATATAGAAAATATTATGATTTGACAGATTTGGGAACAATTGTGGATGGTATTTGAGATTTGGGAAGAGTAAATTGAGAAACAAAGCGAAAGGCTTTTGCTGATTTGTTGCGGGTTTTAGAAGAAGTTTATAGAATAGTAATAACTTAAAATAGTGTTTTTTTCAATCAGAATCGATTTTTATAAGAGGCATCTTTGAAATGATGCTGCACCATTTTTGTTCTAGGAATGCTTTTAAATAATTATAATTCTAGGAATGGATCCAAAAATGTTTTATAAAGTACCTATACTTATTATTTTAACCATTAAAATGCTATAACAAAACTAGCAGCATATCTGTTAACAATAACAATTAGTATTGTGGAACGAATTGAATTCCTACATTTCCGACGCACTCTGCTTTGAACAATGTGTTTCATTAAGCAAGAAATAAATGACTGTTGTATACTCTGCATTTAATTACTGATACAAAAAGGAACTAGTAAAGTATTTGTTTTGTTACTTATCGTTATTATTTTGTCTTGGAATAAGGTTCCGCAAGTGACACTAAACCTTATGCCGATCTAAATATTACTGTATATTGCTTGATTTTGTTGTTGCTTTTAAGGTTGAAAACTGTTTGATTCCAGCAAAAAAAACCTCGAAAAAGCATCCCTTTAAAACGAATTGACGTCCAAAAACGTAATTGTACTTGTTCCATGTGAAATGAGAATATTCCAATTTGTTCGGCGTTACAAACGGTGAATGTGTTGATCCCACCCCGGGGTGCCATAACTACCCTGGCTTTATTGTGATTCAGTGCTTCGAAGCTGGATGCAGTTTCATTGAGGAATTCCCGAAGTACTTCTGTCGTTTACCTTAGTTGAACCTGACTTTTATTGAAATTTTTCGGCTGGAGTTATTTGGTAGTTGTAAGTTTAGAATTTTGTATGTTTTGAATTTAGCCTTTTGAATTCAATTTGTTTATCCTAGTTCACATTTTTGGTTTTAAAGTTATGGCAATAATCTTCATCTGCCTTTTTTGTTTTTTATTCTTTAAATTCTCGTGCAAATGGGTGAGATATGAAAGTCGTTCACAAAAGCTCTGATTCCTGAAGAACCGCTTTCTGTCTTACAAAATAGATTTACTAAAATTTTCAGGTATATCAATAAAACTGTTTTAGTGTCCTGATTAATTTATTATACCTTTTCTTCTAGTCCATAACTACTTTATTACCCTTTTTTACTTCGTCTATCTTTTATCTTTACACAAACAAGACCATATTTACGAATTAAGTAATTTACTTAATTTTCGTTTTATTTTCAGATTTTATCGTGGTCATAAGTAGACTTAAAGACGTATCTTTTTCGTGTAATACTCTGCTTACACAAAGAAAACAGGACGAAAATGCAATTTCACGCTCGGCACTGTATCTTGTAGCTACTTTAGTACTTATTTTAGCTGGTATAATGTTAGTTGCACGACTTGTAATTTGTGCTGACATGTCGCTAAATCTCCTGTGCACAGTTAGATGGTTACACTTGCGTTCCAACGTTCTGCTGAGTGCAGACTATGCTGTGACCGTATGTAGCTATAAAGAGGTTTTATTTTATGACCTGTGTTGGTTCAGTGACGTCTGTTTTAAAATATAAGCTTTTTACATGCACTGTTATTCTAAGAGACTCTGATACGTTGTTTTCTTGCTCAAATAGAAGCTGGTGCTCTCAAAATTATCATACATTTACATGCTCCTTTCGTATTTTTAGTGGAATGTTTGCAGTTCGAAATCACACACTGGAATAATTTGAATCTTCATGAAAGATATTGGGGTCAACGATAGCAGTACTTGGTGCAAAATAACAACTGATAAATGGGCAATTGTGTTTACTTTTGAATGAATAATATCGTCCCTTTCTTACTTGTTGTGATAATATAAGATTTAATTGCTTCATTGAAGGATGCCGACTATCTAATACGTCACCAGTCTCTGCGAAAGGCGACTTGGATGTCATATGAGGGGTATAGGCTACGGTACCTATCCATTTAAATAAATATTATACTTCGAACAGCAACGTGCTCGCTAAACGGTGTGGTCATGACAATGGCCCAAAATCTATTGTAGAGCTAGAAGACTAATGTTCAGAAGAGAGAGATCAGAATTTAATTGACACTTGTCTAAAAGTGAAGAAATACATCGCGGGAAATCTGCACACCTGAGAGGGGTCCAAAATGTTATTTACAGTGTGCAGTCCGCACCAGGGCAGAGTGGTGGACCTAGGCCACTTCTGGAAGAGGCCCGTACTCAGCAATGGGATAGTACATACATACATACAATCACGGTTGTTTCCCACTGGGGTAGGCATAGACTATAGATTTCCACCTGTTATGATCCTGATACACCTTTTTCGCTTCATCTACATTCATTAACCTTCTTATGCATCTTCGTCAGTTGAGGGTGCTACCAACCTGGCCTTTTTTGAGAACGTCCGCGATTTGTTCGTGGTACGTTCGCCGAGGTCGCCCCTTCCAACTGTTCCATCCACACTCGCCGTGTACACTTTTTTCTTTAATCTCCTTTCGTCCATCCTCTCTACGTGCACAAAACCTTTCTCAATCCTTGGGATGGGATGTGATAGTAATGACCTCATTATACGATATAGTATAGTATTTTAACTTTGATTATATCTAATTATGGACACGGCATGTGTAAAGTTTTCTTCTAGAATGGTTCTGCTCTGTTCTGTAATGGCGCTCCTTCTGAACGAGAAGGACAAAGCAGACAAAAAAAAAACACAAAAGCTTAGCTTTAGATTGTAAAGTCTAGATGAACAATGGAACGTTGGATGCTAACAGTGATAATAACTTGTAGATTAAAATGGTACTGCTTTTTACCAAAGCATTAAGTACTAAAATATTCGCAAGGAATATTACAAACTCAAACAGAAGAAAATGTTACAAATTCTCGGTATTTGCATGTCTAATATTGTTATTGATATAACTGGAGTAAATAAAAACAGCGGGGGAATGAACAAATATTTGTATTGCATTGTCTTCAGTTCAATCAAATTAATGACACCCTTTGAGATTTATGGAGGAATTTTCTTAATCAATATTGACTTGTTTACGCAACACATACATGCAAATAAGACTTTTATATTGACACTGTTTCTAAAAAGGGGTAAGCAGAAAGTACAAATATTCACGTGTCTTTTAATGCGTTAAACCGCGAAAGTAGGCTGCCAATGAGTTCGTTCTGCCTAGCTTGTACCCAATTGTTTTGGGGTCAGCTTCCAGTCTAACCGGATGCGGCTGAATACCAGTATTCTACACGGCGCGACTGCCATCAGACCTCCGCAACCCAGTTACTGGGTAATGCTGATATCTTAAAGTTAGGCCAGTTGTCAGACTTTCGGGCTTCTGACTACCCAACTACGACTGATTTGTCCCCAGGTGAATACGGCTCCATCCATACTACCGAATTCCAAGTCTTTCAGCCAGTCTACAAGTTTATGGTTACTTTTGTTTCCTTTACTCTTTTCTCATTCATTCACTTTACCGTTTACAGTTTCTGCACATCTGTGCCATTTCGGTGACGTCACAAATACGGTCAGTGTGTATTGTGTGGGCATTCTTATCCCCTTGGGCGTCCCCTGACGTCACTTCAACACACATTTAGAAATGTACGCAATAATAGCGATACTTTTTCTTAGATTGTAAATATTTATTCATATGAGACGGGAATTTCCGTGGTGTTCCGGGTATTTATAAGAATATCAGTGAGTCAGTTGTTTATGTTGCTGACGATTTGTCGCTAATAAATAGGTTCAGACAGTAAGTAGGTTAATAAGTTCCAAATTTTCGATTTGGAATAGGAAACCTCTGTTTGAATGGCTTTCGTAATGTCGCGTCCACCTCTTCATTAATGACTATCATTTTGTGATTACCAATCAACAGCAGCGTACCTGCTGTCAACGAAAGGCCAAATGGCATTTTTTTTGTCATTTTCAATACACAACTACAAGCAACAACGTGAGCGAGATCGAAATCGATAAACGCGGTCGATGCGGACTCGTGCAGCGCTACGACTGAGATGGCGCGGGCGCTGTGCGGGTGTGCGGGGCGTCGCCCTCCACGACTCATCTCATACCCGATTGTAGGTATACAGGGTGTAAACGAAATCATGTAATTCCTTCAAACCTTGTGATGTACTGCTGACATAGATAAACCCTGCACGGGATACTTTTGGATTCAATAAAAAATAAACTACAAGAAGTAAACATGTGTTCTTAACGTGAGGCATTTTAGCGTCCCGAGCGAATTGCGTGGCTATCGCTCGCCGCGCGGTCATTTAACTCGGGGCACTAAAATGCCTCACGTTAAGAACACATGTTTACTTCTTGTAATTTATTTTTTTGTTGAATCCAAAAGTATCCTGGGCAGGGTTAATCTATGTCAGCAGTACATCACGAGGTTTGAAGGAATTATATGATCTCGTTTACACCCTGTATTTGTTTGGTAAGTTATCCAACACTGTAGATTGCCCTCTACCGTGGATGCATAGACACTAGCATTAACAAATCTTACTCGACAATTATTGGTTTCCAGCCACCTTTAGTGCAGTAATCAAACTGAACCACAGCTCGAACAAATTCTTCAAAAATTAAATTGGCAATTTCCTCCCGGTAATAGTTGAAGCTCGAGCTATTATGTGAAATTCAATAACGCACTATATTTTGTGAGTTAAATACACACAATTAACCATTGACTATGGTAGTGAATATTTAGCCTTTGGCCAGACTGCAAACGCGGGCGCGGGGCGGGCGTGGGGCGGGCGCGGGGCGGGCGCGGGGCGGGCACGGTGCGGGCGCGGTGCGGCGAGTTCAAACAGAAGAACTTCATTTGAGTGTCCATAGTGGGCACGCGGGCGCGGGAAGCGGCGCGGGCACGCGGGCGCGGGGAGCGCGCGGGTAGCTCACGCCATAGCTCGTTCATACAAGTGGCCGCAGTGAGAGCGCGGGCGGCAAGCGACAACCCGCGCGGGAGCGGGGGATCTCAAACTAGTTCAAGCTGACCACGCGCGTTGTTGTGATGGCATCTTCAAAATTAAATGTTTAAGAATTAATAAGTGCTCTTCAAGCACTGTGGATGTCGAAACATCGTTTTTTAGTAAGAATTTTGCAGTAAAAATAAGTCTTCTTCATCCATATGATATTTTGACAAACACTGGACACGACAACGCTCAGACCGAAGCCACGCTCCACTGCGGACAGATAAATCGCGCGCGTTCCCGCACCCGCGCCGCTCCCCGCACCGCGCTGCCAGTCTGGCCAAACACTTAATGTCTATTATATTTTGTATAGACTGGAATTTCGCCTAAATAAGAGAACATAATTATTTAAATTATTAACTTCCCAGCTGTGGCCCGTGGTTTTAATCGAATCCTAGGCGAATTACTTCATAGACCTGGATAAAAAGTATTATTAGAGGATATGATCTATCTGTGTGCCAAATTAAATCCAAATCCGTTCAGCCGTTTATGCGTGATTGACGAACAACATCCATCAAACGTTAATTCTTCACAAATTTTCGAATTTATAATATTGTTATAATTAAATATTGTTCAATTAATTATAATTAAATTGAAAAGAGTATGCTTAGGTGGTTTGGTCATGTTGAGAGAATGAGTGAACGGCGATTAAGAAAAGGAATTTATAAGGCGGATGTCAATGGAAACGCCGGTAGAGGACGTCCTAGAAGGACATACATCGATGTTATTGGTGATGTTCTTCACAAAGGTCAGGTGCGTAGTACTCTCAACCGGCGTGCGTGTATGACAAGATGTATGAATGTGGATGGAGCGAAAGGGGTATGTAAGGGTCGTAGCATGTGGCGTTCTATAGTTTCTGCCTACTGCCATGGGAAAAAGGCGTGAGTTTATGTATGTATGTTATAATTAATCGTATTTATTTTAAAGAATTAATCTATGACTGCCTTGTTGGTCTAGTGGACGCAAACACGACTGCTGAACATGGCGTCTTGGGTTTGATCCCCAGGTCGGGTAGTGTTATTGTGTTTTTCCATTACGAATTTCTCAGTAGCAGCCAGGAGTCTGGAGATGTGCCCGGTTAATGGCAGTAGGCTCGCCCCCTATTACATGGGACTTAACATAACGGTGAAATGAGGGTTTTACTATAGACCTCTGCCCAATCCTTCGGGGAATACAAGGCGTGATGTTATCTTATGTAATTCATCTATCACTGCTTCAACGATTCCTTGAGCCGTAACGAGCTTCCTATCATACAAAATAGGTAAACATATATTCCCTACAACCCAGCACATATTTACAGGCAAGTTCAAATACAACGTTTTTAGAGCATTAGCCTATGGCGTAAACCATTATAGGTAGCACTTGTCCTCGACCGATAAATAGCTATAAACTCGGGCTAACGTGTTGATATCGGACTTCCTTCAGCGGCTACTATAATTGGAAGAAATGGTACTCTATATTAGGAATGCAGACGTATTAGTTGTTACTAGGTAGGTGAATAATTATTTCTTAATGAACTTATGAATATCAATAGAACAAGCACACTTTAACCGACGTGATAAGTCGTCACGCTCGGCAGTCATGCTTGCGGCCACCGAACGATAGATAATACAAGCGTCATTGAAATATTTAGCCGGGTACAGACTTACGAAATGCAACATGCAATGTAACAGAATTTCCATAGTGTGGACGCCTTGCGCGCACAAACCGTGCACACTACGCGTGCGTACTACGTACTTTTCATGTTACATTGCATGTTACGTTACAGCAGTCTATTCCCGCTTTAAACTTTACTACATTGTCATATTAATCTGTCGACTGTTCTACCAAACCTTTTCCCAATTATATTGGGGTCGGCTTCCAGTCTCGCCAGATGCGGCTGAATATCAGTATTCTACACGGAACGACTGCCATTAGATCTCCGTAACTCAGTTACTGGGCAATGCCGATATCCTAAGGTCAGACTTTCCGGCTTCTGACTACTCATAGCGACTGTCATAGGTATTCCTTTGACATCCGAGACTGACGGTTTAACGTGCTCTCCGAGGCACAGAGTGGTCATGTATGTAACGAACGGTCACCCATCCACGGACTGACTGTGACAAGCGCAGCTTAACCTCGAGCCCCATACCTCTTTTAGGCATTTCTACTCTCTTGTTATTCGAGATTCTCATCATGTCTAGATACCGTTTTAGTCAAAACAAATCGTGATTACAATTATATGTTAATAAAATATGTTTATTATAAACGTTGTTAAGAACTTAAGATCTTAAACGTGTCTCGTTATCGCTGTATCGCCGCCACTTCCTTGTCACTCGATCTTATGACCCGCTGATACACAACAATACTGAGAATTCGATAGAAATAGCCGTAATTAGGTATTTAATGAGTTGCCGTTCCATTCAGATGTTTTTGTATAAGTATAAATGTAGTTTTGCACACTTAAGCCGCGTATCACTAGGCGATAAATGTCGCGGGACATTTGTCACCTACGACTAGGGTTGCCACCCGTACTATAATATATAGTATCGTACTATATTTCAGTCAATTGTACTATATAAGGTCTAACCAAAATACCTGGACAAACTTTTACACAGCGTTCAGTAAGTGTAACTGAACATATCTATGAAAAAAAAAACGAAATCCAAGTGTTTTTGTTTTCTAACCAAAAATTTTTTTTAAATTTTAATTTTACTTTTTTTTTTTTTTTTACATTTTTCACTTCGCTGTTTAGGTAAAACACGGCACGGAATTAGCGCGCGCCCCATTGGCGGTCTATGCATAAGAAATGGATGAGTTTATTCTTAGAGAGTAGGTACAGGCAATTTACAACGTTATTATTTTTTGGTTAGAAAAAAAAACACTTGGGTCTCGTTTTTTTTACATAGATGTGATTAGTTAAACGTACTGAACACTGTAAAAGTTTGTCCAGGTATTTTGGTTAGACCTTATATATTATAAAAAAAATATATAGTACGAAAAATACTATATTTTTATCCCTAATTCAACTGTCGCGCTTTTTTATTGTAACTGTTACTGGAAGTCTGGAACGCACCCGCAGCGCAGCACGGGGAATTTTAGAACGAAACGCATTCGCGGCAACAAAACGTCAACAGTCAAACTGTCAATAATATAATTTGTCGATGAAATATGGAGCACAGTGTACCTGTATGATAAAAAATAGATGTGAACTGTTTTTTTTCCTCAATTTCTCAATATTAAAATTTAAATATTTTTGCATCTTTTTTGGGAAAAATACTATATTTGTTCAAAAAAAAAGGTGGCAATCCTACCTACGACATGGATAGACATCGCTCGAAGGCTCGACGTTGACTTCTATTTCCGCGACTTTGTCGTGCTATGATGCCAGACATGTTACAAGATGTGGGGCAACGTCATGCGATGTCGCTTGCCTCACTGGCGACACGTGTCGCGGTACATTTATCCCTAATAAATACACGGCTTCAGTCCAACATCGACAAAAAAGTATAACATAACATCACGCCGGTCATAAACCAATAAGCCAAAACCTCTAACAACATGGATTTATGAAATACATGTTGTGCCGACCCCACCTAGTGTGTGATAAGGGCAGGAAGAAGAAGAAGAATATCACGCCTGTATTCCCCAAAGGATTTGGCGGAGGTGTATAGTAACACCCTCATTTCGCCGTTATGTTCAAGTCCCATATAAGGGGCGAGCCTATTGCCATTAAGCGGGTTGCTACTGAGGAATTCCACACGAAAAAACCCATTAACACTTTGCCTGATCTGGGGATCGAACCCAGGACCTCACGATCAGTAGTCGCGCTTGCCACCACTTGACCAACGAGGCAGTTCAGTAAAAAATATAACATTCCATTATTATGGACGT
Organism: Amphipyra berbera; assembly: GCA_910594945.2. Lineage (NCBI taxonomy): Eukaryota > Metazoa > Arthropoda > Insecta > Lepidoptera > Noctuidae > Amphipyra > Amphipyra berbera. The sequence continues at coordinate 4,629,545 of OU343122.1, read as the reverse complement.
CATATTTCACGATGAAATAATACACAGTTCTCATCATTGTCCGGCCCTCTTGACGGGTTGCCCTTCCGGCTTACGCCTTAGTGGTCAGATTACGTATCCTCGTACCGACTTTCATAACATCCTGCTAACACTTCTTGGGCCTCTTGAAAGGTCCAAGGCATATATTACCTATTAGCAACCTAATTCCTTTATTTTTTGTAGTCTTACCTATATTATAGAGACAGATGTATGCTCTCTGAGCGAAAGGCAAATTGCCTTTGAGCAATAACGACAACAATAGTAATGTTCTTGTTCTGCCTAGCCTTTTCCCAACAATGTTGGAGTCAGCTTCCAGTCTAACCAGATGCGGCTGAATACCAGTATTTTACACGGAGCGACTGCCACCAGACCTCCGCAACCCAGTCACTGGTCAATGCCGATATTCTAAGATTAGACTAGTTGTCAGAATTTCGGGATTCTGACTTTCCGTAACGACTGTCATAGGCATTCGTATGACATCCGGGACCGACTATTTAACGTGCTCTCCGAGGAAACAATAGTAATGCAACCATTTCTAAACCCTGGTAGTTACAGACCAACTGGCCAGTTGGTCTAGTGGTGGCAAGCAGGACTGCTAATCGTGAGGTCCTGGGTTCGATCCCCAGGTCGGGCAGTGTTATTGGGTTTTTCCGTGTGGAATTCCTCAGTAGCAGCCTGAAGTTTGGATTTGTGTCAGTTCGATGGCAATAGGCTCTCCTCCTATTACAATGGGACTTAACAACAAAATAACAACGAAATGAGGGTGTAAATGAAATCATGTAATTCCTTCAAACCTCGTGATGTACTGCTGACATAGATTAACCCTGCATAGGATACTTTTGGATTCAATAAAAAAAAACTATAAGAAGTAAACATGAGTTCTTAACGTGAGGCATTCTAGCGCCCCGAGCGAATTGCGTGGCTATCGGTCGCAGCGCAGTCATTTAACCTGGAGCGCTAAAAAGCCTCACGTTAAGAACACGTCTACTTCTTGTTATTTTTATTTTTAATTGTTTCATTTTTAAATCTTGAATCCAAAGTTATCCCGTGCAGGATGTATCTATGTCAGCAGTACATCACGAGGTTTGAAAGAATTATATGATTTCGTTTACAACCTGTATACACCTCTGCCCAACTCTTCAGGGAATACAAGCGTGATGTCATAATAGCCCAGTCTTTATCTAAAGCACTAAAAGCATAATTGACTTAAATTCACTTCATATGACTTTTTATAGTCAAAACATGGATTGAATCATACGGGGATAATGCTTAATTTTAATGCCGACCATAATATTTTGATTTCAATGTTATCACCCGTGACATTTGCTATCACAAAGTCGGATACGAACACAAAGTTGCTTACGTGACCAGATTTTATTATCTACGCAGCCTACACTGGTTTACGCCCGCGGTTCCGCCCGCACATCCACGTACTGAGCGGACACGACAACACATCAGGCTATAAAATTCCAGTTTATCCAGACCTTTCTTTGTTCAGATTTTCCCTACAATGAGAGATCAGCTTATAATGGAAATGTTTGGCTAGATTTGTCGCCGTTTGTAAAATACTATTTATATTTTTTAGGTATTGGTATACAACAAAGTTATTGTAGGTATTGTACTACTAACGACTTATGGTAAATGGTAAAAAAATCAAGTGGTCGTGGGATGCCTGGCAGATGTGAAACATCAAAAATCATTTCGTAAAAAAAATCTGTCCGGGTCGAACCGAAGAGAACCGACGTGTTACGAAGGTCTGCCGTCGTGTGTCTGCCATCGCGAGCGTCGCCACGCAACAGCCGCTCTCACACACCCATACCGCCGCATATACAACGTGTTACAAAAATACCCCTAAAGCCGAAAGGAGGTTACAAGGTCCCCTGTAAAGAGTCTATTGGCAATATTCGAAAACCGTAATATAACACAAAAAAATTGGATAAAACATAAAATAATCATCATTGAAACGCAACCCTGAAAACATAAAACTAAAGAGTAGACTACCCAGGCACCTTTTAAGATTTATATTCTACCTAATTTCCTCTGAGAGGTAAATGACAACAATCATAAATAAAAGACTACTTGATTATTTACATTTTTCATGGGGAATTATGTAACACGTTGTATTTCACATCAAAAGGAGCGTTATTGGTTAAAATTAAGACTGATATCTTTATCAATAATGTAACTTACTTATTTTGGAGTCAATTTATGTCTAGTTTCACAATAGACGATGCTACCACTGGTAAACAAAACGATTCGTCTTTAGTTATAAGAACCAGCCATTAGAAGTAATTGATATTCCAAAACAAAATAATCCGTTTCGCACGTAAATGTGAGTATAGACTAGAGCATTTACTTGTAACAGAGCGTCGAGCGTCGTGTTCATTTACTTGTAACAGAGCGTCGAGCGTCGTGTTCATTTACCTACTTGTAACAGAGCGTCGAGCGTCGTGTTCATTTACTTGTAACAGAGCGTCGAGCGTCGTGTTCATTTACTTGTAACAGAGCGTCGAGCGTCGTGTTCATTTATTTGTAACAGAGCGTCGTGTTCATTTACTTGTAACAGAGCGTCGAGCGTCGTGTTCATTTTTCGGTTCGTGAAAGGGTGACACACTAGAGCGGTTCGATGTTTTGTTACAAGTAAATGACCGCAGACCACAAACCGCATGCGGCCCTTTGTCGATATAAATGCGGTCTGACAGCGAATTAAACTGTTTTATGCATTTGTATGAAAATACAGGCTCATTTACACGGTGCAAGTTTCTTGAAGCAAGTCTCATGCTATCTCTGTTTTTGTCGGAGAGAAAGACAAAGGTAGCATGAGACTTGCTTCAAGAAACTTGCACCGTGTAAATGAGCTTTACTGCAATAATTTTAAGTTTTTTAAATGCCCAATATATTATTTTTTTCAGTTACCGTAAATTCAACCTTTTTGATTTGTTTTTAATTGTGATGGCCCGCTTTTAGCTCTTAGTCAGCCCGAGTGGCCTCTAGTCCTAATAAGTCTGTGCATCCCTGCTCTAGTCTATACTCACCTTAAAATTGTAAGCAAACAGACACTCATATATCAGTTTTTTGTATGTATAGAGAGAAGACAAATTGGACCTACTTATGCAAAAAGGAACCAATCCACACACATGCCAAAATCGAACTAAGTATGAAGAAAGCTTTCAAAATGCACCTTCTATCGACCCTGTAAAAATCAAAATGATCTGACAACTTTGGCACATATTTTGTCAAAGTTAAGGTCATTTTGATCCTTACAGGGTCGATAGAAGGTGCGTTTCTAAAGCTTTCTACATACTCAACTCGATTTTGGCATGTGTGTGGATTGGTTCATTTTTGCATAAGTAGGTCCAATTATGCATTTGCATGTAAAAGATAGCTTTTCTCCTAGGTTACGAAGGTCAGACAGAGTTAGGCGCCAGTCGCGTCGTAGAAACTCGCCAAATCATGAATTAATAGATTGATCGTGTTTGACCTAATGACCACACGGCATCTATTCAATGAGACAGTTATTAAACTCGCAATAGAGCAGTTTTATTTACAAAATTTAACAGTGATAGCCCAGTGGTGTAACTGTCGGACTGCCAAGTCATAGGTCTCGAGTTCGAACCCAAGACACGCACCTCTGACTTTTCGGATTCATGTGCGTATAGTATAATTATAACTAGCTTAAAATCGGTGAAGGAAAACATCGTGAGGAAACCGGCACGCCTGAGAGATATTTCTCGACGGCACGTGAAGCCAAGTCAAAGGCCCATGGGCGGCATAAACTCTGACACCAGGTTAGTTACTAACCACACTAAAAGAATAATATTTACAAAATGGAGAAGAAAAAGATTTGGTTAGCCTATCGTTTACCAATGACAGAGCGTTAGTGGCACCAAAGGTTCCGTACAATACAACAATTAAAGTTCTTTTTTGTTTTTTTTTTTAGAAATTGTCTGTATCCTTGTTTTATCGTTCCTGTAAAATATAGCAGACTTTCTACGGTATTCTTAGTATGCAATAATATTTTTAATTTTTTGGACCACGTATCTATATTATTATCTTTTTGTACCTATTGGGTTTTTGTTGATTTCCAAAAAAAACCTGTGCTAGTTAGAGACATTGTTTCATTTTTCCAGTAATAGTTACATAAACCTTTATCAATCTTAATTATTTCAGATTTTTCGCTTTAAAAACTTCGGAGATAAGGGGTTGAATGGTATTTTTTTTAGTTGTTTATTCATCATAGTCGAATAGGTACTATGCAGCAAAAAGGATATGAAAATATATATTGTAATCTGTACATGAAGCCTTTACGTTTGAATCCTAACCATAACATAAAAATGCATAAAAAGACTACACTGAATTCCAACTGTGGTCAAAGTTCAAGGTCATCAACATAAAACGCTCCACTACCGCTAGTAAAGGAGATAAATAACGTTCTGTAGTCCGTAAATGATCGTCCTTCATCATTCTAGGGTTGTGCCCACAGACAAGCTCCCTAATGAGTTAGAAACACAATCACTTGGAATTCGCGTGATTGTTTGCAAACTTGCGGGTAGTTGCTTTGTCAACAAGGATAGAGGCTGCGAACATTCGTTTAATCTTAAATTGTTTATAGTTTAGATACAGTTGAGTAATGTGAAGGTTCTTGACTACTTATGTGGTCCTGGTACCTACTTTTGATAAATATATCGATGTTAAATTACTTTTAAACATTTTATTTTTGGTTTATCTGTGTCTTGATTGTCAAAGTTCGATTGCTAGTGTTAGCAAAAAAATATAATAGGATTTTTTTAACAACAACGAATATAATTCCCCTCCATCGACGCCGGGCCTTGAGTCGTAATAGGCGACGAACCTGGCTTCATAAATTGTGCCCAGAAAATGGCATTATGCTCGCCACCTATTATTACATGGGACTTGTATACGGACTCCTATAATAGGAGAACACTTCTGCTTACGTATTTGGGGATTACAGGCGTGAGAATATGTATTTTTATCAACAACTAGCACTTAACCCGCGACTTCGTCCGCGTTAATTTTCATACGAACTTCCATCCCCTATTTTACCCCCTTCAGATAGAATTTCCAAAAATCCTTTCTTAGTGGATGCCTTCGTCACAAAAGGAACCTACTGTCCAAGATTCATGTTTCCAGCTTCAGTGGTTTAGGCTCTGCGTTGATGAATCAGTCAGTCAGTCTGGAGAAGCAATCTATACTTCTATATCTATACTAATATTATAAAGAGGAAAGATTTGTATTTTTGGATTTTTGTATGTAACGAATAAACTTAAAAACTACTGACCGATTTCAAAAATTCTTTTGCCGTTAGAAAGCTATATCATCACCGAGTAACATACGCTACGGGCTGAGCCGTGAGGACACAGCTAGTTACATATATGTATCAAAGACAACTGTATTAATGTAGATAGATAGATGCTTCTGTGTGTGTTTTCATGAGAGTGTGCACATTTAAATAGCGAAAGCCACGCTCTCTATAACACAAGACGACGTATACCTCGACCTTACCCTATTTATAAAGGCGTATCGTTCTACTATAGAAAAAATACACAAAATCGAAACTACACATCAACAAACAAAACAAAAAAAAGCAAAACAACACTGAGCACCACGTTTACACATCTGCCGACCTCGTAAAACAATAAAGGTGGGGTTACAAACAGTACCCCGGGGCTCCTGAATGCGGACGTATGGGGGGAGTACACACGACTCGCCCTCCAGTGACAACACTCTGTATAAGGGCTGGAACACGTCAAGCGTTGTCTGAGATATCCAACAAAGGAGGTCGTTTTGTTGGATGTGGTTTTTTTTTCATTTTATTTAAGTTATAAAAATAAATGAAGGATAAACTTATCGTTGGTTCTTGTGTAATAAGCGCAGGAATCGTGGAGCGATCGAATCATGTATGTATGAGAACTTGTACATATTATGTGTATGTGTTTTTGGTTCTTCTTTCTTTTCGTGTGGTTAGTGACTAACCTGGTGCCGGAGTTTATGCCGCCCATGGGCCTCTGACTTGGCTTCACATGCTGTTGAGAAATATCTCTCAGGTATGCCGGTTTCTTCACGATGTTTTCCTGTTTTTGGTGACCCGGAGGTTTACGGATACGGTTTTAAACACCGGGTTGTGGGTTCAAAACCTTACATGGAGGTATTAATGTGAGGTTTTCAATGTACTATATACTTCCTTAGTTAACCAAGAGCCCATTCATACAGCGGATCCGTTTTACCGGATCCGTCGGTACTGGATGTGTTGTTCACATCTGTGCCGACGTATCAGTTAAACAAATGGCAGCTGCGTCGCATTTGGCAGGCAGGATACGATAAAATTACGGATCCAGTATTATTTACTGAATTCAGAATACCGTCGTGTATGTGAACTCGCTCATACAAATACAGACGCCATCACTAAAATAAAAACGGATCCGCTAAAACGGGTCCGGTAGATAGTTTCTGTGTGTACTAGCTGTAAGACAACACTGTCTTACGGCGAAGCAATACATCATGAAGAAACCTGGACTTAATAGTCTGAAGTCGCCAACACACAGTGAGCAAGCATGGTGATCATAAATCTGGCTGGGATCATAAGGCTGGTATTATGAAGCCGTGTACCGACTACGCGTTCCAATGTACGCGTAATCAAGGTATGTTGAACACGCGTACAAATGGATACGCGTACCGGACTTGTATGGACTGCGGCGAGTCTGAACGCGAGGTGAATCGATCCATTCTAAGTCGCGCTTAGCCAGCGCCATGTCTCCGAAAAACACCGGGAACGCGTGACCATTTTGCCGTTCAAATAGAGCGTAGCATCCCCTTTGACGCGCGAACAAAAACTGACGGACGGCGGCTCGTCGCGAGGCTGACTCGTGCGACACGCGTGCTCAAAATGTATACGCGTAGCTGCAGGTATAGATTGCGCGTTCCAATGTACGCGAAGTCTACTACGCGTACATTGGAACGCCCAGTCCGTACGCGGCTTTAGAAAGTCAAGTTGACTATCTAGTCAAGTCAAGTTTGACTTTACTCTGCACAAAACCCATAGATGTGGTGTTTTAAATTAATTTATAACATTTCATACTAACTTTCTCGCCATTTTTTTCTGCCGTGACTTTTGTAACATCCCAAGGCTATCATTTCGCCGGCTATAAAATGAAAATATTATGCGGTGCATTTGCTAAACTGTTCTAAATGGAGTTAGTCCCTACACGAACATTTAGTATTGAAAGTGAGCGGTTATAATTATGCTAAATGCCACTGTTGTCACGAGTCGTGACGTAGTTGCCATGATGCAAATTGAACTGGAATTAGCGAATATACAAGCATATAGTTTAAACAAAACTGTGGCGGCATCTATCACGCCACATGCGAACTACGTAACACGACGAATGTCTAGCAGATTACAGCGACAACGTTGACAGCTGTCAGATGTAATGTCACAAATCCTGCATCGCGATATCAAGATCTGACACGGAGTTAGTATATATACAACTTCCCAACATCTACCGTTGGGCAGTAGCCCGCCAGGCATAAGACCCGCCTGGTAGGAGGATCCTCCCTTTTCGTTGGAGGAACACCACACCTCGTTCCTCCTCAAAACTATGACAATTTATTCCGAATATTGGAAATAATATACAGACACTCCTCTCGTGTCGGCACGAGTTATACGAGAATGGCTTATGGCGTGGTGGAATGAGCCAGTTAGCAAGGTTGATAGGCGGAGCTGACTACCCAGAGTGTGCCGGAAGTACTTAAGCAATGTCACTGGTACATTTTAAAGTCCAGACATCTATACATATATAATTACTTGACCTGACTGATTCATCAACGCAGAGCCTAAACCACTGAAGCTGGAAACATGTTTTGACAGTAGGTTCCTTTTGTGACGTAGACATCCACCAAGAAAGGATTTTTGAAAATTCTACCCCTAAGGGGGTAAAATAGGGGAAAGAGGTTTGTATGAAAATTCACGCAAAAGACGTCGCGGGCTAAGTGTTAATTTCTCATATAAATAATAATTCCGAGAAAACAAGGTAGGGCTGTTTAGAGATTTAACTGGAATAGGTGCCATTATGATTGCGAGGAATCACTTGAGAGAAATGGTTTTATTTTTATCCCTTGTGATATAACTATTTAATTAGTTAAATAACAAGAAGTGGATAGTTGCTTATTTTAAGAATGCTCTATGAATTTCTGAAGTAAGCCGTTCATTTTAACTCCATACCTTACTATGGACAGTTCTAACCTTAGGATATCGGCATTGTCCAGTAACTGGGTTGCGGAAGTCTGATAGCAGTCGCTCCATGTAAAATACTAGTATTCAGCCGAATCTGGTTAGACTGGAAGCTGACCCAAACACAGTTGGGAAGAGGCTAGGCAGAACAGGACCTAACTATGGACAGTCCTACAGTTGGAATGCGTAGCATAGCTACGTAACGTAGCGACACTGGTTCGTAGCATCAAGGTGCTTTAATGCACTTCTATAGACAGATTACCCTCAAGCACTCACTGTCTACTAATAACAAGATTAGAAATAGAGATGAGGCAATCTAATCATCACCTATCGTAGACAATCCCTGTGAAATCATCCGATGTCAGTGTAGCATTTGATTTCAAAGGCTGTAGCAGTATCCGTAGTAGATTTGCTACGACGGATACTCGTAGCACTCCCGTAGCGACAGAAGGAGTCAATCTACACTCGGCTACAACCTTCTTTATTACAATGTAACTGTAATCATTAAACTGCTCTAACGTCACGGGACTTTATGACGTCACTCACTCGGTGCCCAGTAAAAAGTACTTACTATTTGTTTTTGCACATAAAGCTGCCACTACTTATATTCTTAATTAAATAGCTTCATCAACATTACCTCGGTATTAAAATTATACAACGTTTATAGTATCGAGTATTTTATTTAAAACTTAATTGGACATTTTAATTTCGAAGCTCGGGAAGGCTATCAAACGATATGGTCAATAAAAGTAATACCTTAAAACGCCTGTGTAGCACGTTTGACCTGTTTACGTTGGCAGTAACTATGTTTATTAATTTTACTTTATTGTATTGTCTTTTTACAAGCTTTTATTTAAATTGTTTCGTTAGTATTTGTTTTCGGTTCATTTGTGATCCATTTTTCAAGCACTCGCTGGCTTCTGATTGAACTGACCTATGTAGCTTTTGCGACAATGCAATAATATGGCCACGTGGAGCTGGTCTATTGATGGAGCCGGAAGAAAAAGCTTGGTTTTTGAAAAGGTTTTTATATATCATTCAACGGAGCTGAAGATTCTATGTCGAACCGCCGTAGAAGTCTGACCTTTTATATCTGATTAGCTTCTTATTTTCTGATCTTGTGTGATATTGTGAACTAGCTTCTGTAACTAACCATTAACCCAAATATAAGTACTCTCAATGGTCGAGAGTCTATGTTGGTTTTATTTATTATTTTCACCATGCTCGCAATCCTGACAGACCGATATTAGCTATAACTGTAATGATAGATTCACCCCTACACGATTCTGTTGTTGCTGTGTTTTACACAACTACTAACCACAGATTATAAACATCCAGTTTACCCATCAATCCTGAACTTGAGCTCACCAACTCCAGCATAGTTCTCGGTACAAATCTATCGAGTAACAAATAACTTGGCAAATGAACCCATTGCTCTAATAGGCTTCTGTTTAACCTTGCTGTCAACGTTATGGCTTCGGCTCGTGTTTGTAGCGACGTAACCTAAGTATGTGACTGTGGTTTGTTTGTGTGATTGAAGAAGATTATTAAATTATTTGCTGTTTTAAGGAGAATATTTCAGGGGAAATAAGTGTTAACACGATGGGAATATAAATCTTGATAATGAATAAGCAGTAATAGCGTAGCGATAGAACGCTTGCCTTCCATGCAGGAGGGTCAGGAGTTCGATCCCGGCCTGTACCTCTAACTTTTCGAATTCATGTGCGGATCAGAATTTGATTATCATCTTGCCTTAACGATGAAGGAAAAACATCGTGAGGAAACCTGCACACCTGAGCTACATAAAGTTCTCGATGGCGTGTTTAGTCTGCCAACCGGCACCAGGACAGCGTGGTGGACTAATGCCTAAACCTTCTCATTCTGAGAACAGGCCCAAGCCCAGCAGTGGGATAGTAATGGACTAATTATGTTATGTTATTTTATGACAGTATCACAAAGCATTTGCAGTATGACAGATAAAGGATTTGCATTTTTTTTGTAGACTAGCTAGTTACACAGTACATGGTATACATACATAATCTGCCCACTACTGTCCCGCTGCTGGGCACGGGACTCGTCTCAGAATAACAACAGTTTAGGCCTAAGTCCACCACGCTGGTCTGATGCGGATTGGCGGACTACACACAACTTAAACCTTTTTTTAAAGCGTTGTACAAGTTTTTTCACAATGTTTTCCTTGATCGTTAGCGCAAGTTATAATCAAATCCATGACGTTGATATTCATCAGTGGCGTGCATTGCATATTAATCAGTGCCTACCTCATAAGATTTAATTAACTACTCCATCTTTAACTATTACTATAAATAAAATAAGCGTGTATGGCTATGATTTCTTTTGGTCAGAATTTGAAATGGACTTAAGCGTACAATTGTAAGGCGACATCGCTAGTGCCTGCCTACCTAGTCCAAAAACCAATATTATTCATACATACTATCCTATATACTACACTATAAGGTATATGTTCATCAGTTAACGACTACGGAGAGGTTTGTGATGGATTTAAAGACAGCACAAATATGTGAACCGCTTTATTAAAAAAAACTATCAATTTTCATATAAACCATGATGTTATGACATAATTACACAATATTTATTTTATACAATATTTTTTGTTTTTTTTACATGAATATTAAGTTAACTTTTATCCTATTTTTCCTCACATTTTTAACATAACAAAAAGCTTTTACATCTCAATTCACTTTTATATCATAAAGTTATTTACCGCGGTGTTTAACGTTAAATTTATTAGTGGCGAATCTTTATTTAATTTCAGTCGGTTTGTTCGTTATTATCATAAATCCCATTGTAATACTGTATGGTCTGAAATTTAAATTATACTTACATTGTAAAGGTATCGTTAATGCATATTTATGGATGGGGGGAAATCTCGACACACAGTCATTAGTAAAGCATTACTTCGTCCGCGGTGTAAGTTAGGAGCGACAAGCGGGTAATCGGGAACAGGAAGGATCAGGGTGGAATATCATAAAGGACAAATATCATAAAGATGTGTTTTTCAAGAAAAGTCTGTTCTTTCATAATACTAACTGCCTCGTTGATCTAGTAGTTGCAAGCGCGACTTCTGATCATGAGGTTCTGTGTTCGATCCCCAGGTCGGGCAAAGTGTTATTGGGTTTTTTCCGTATCCGATTCCTGAGTAGCAGCCCGGAGTTTGGATTTGTGCCCGGTTGATGGCAATAGGCTCGCCCCCTATTTCATGGGGCTTAAACATAACGGCGAAATGAGAGTGTTACTATACACCTCTGCCCAACTCTTCGGGGAATACAGGCGTGATGTTATGTTATGTTCTGTTCTTTCATCAGTCCAGAGTACATAAAACCATGAAGGTATAGATAAAAATGGAGATCATACTACGAACACCTAGCTGAAGTCGAAAAATTTAACCTTGAAAAATCCTATCTCTTTCTAAATACCATATTTAGAAAAATATAGAATATTTAGTATGAAAATCTATCTTTTCCTAAATAGGGTTTTTTAGAACGAGATAGCGAATATTTGTGAATATTTCGACTTTCAATAGGTACGTGATCGTAGTGTGGTCTCCATTTTTACCTATACCTTCGTGCATAGAAGAGTATAATTGTGTTTAAAAAAAACTGTTCTTTCATTGGCCACGCGTACATAGAACACTCTGTATTTTATCTTATAACTAGCGACCCACCTCGGCTTCGCACGGGTGCAATGTAGATACTAATGTGGGACATATAAACCTTCCTCTTAAATCACTCTATCTACTGCTGAAAACTGCATTCAAATCCGTTGCGTAGTTTAAAAGATCTAAGCGTACAGACAGCGGGAGCGACTTTGTTTAACACTATGTAAAGAAGATAAAGAAGCGGTCAAGTGTACTCAAAAGTCGCAAATGTCAGACGACTAGTCAAATCTTAGGATACTGTTGTACTTCTTCTTCGTCTTCTCGCTGAGCTATAGGATAGCTCATACTGTGGTGAAAATATTAGCCAGTCAGTATGGATGGTAGTGGGGCTGACTGCCCAGGGCCCTAAGTCTCAAATGAGTCGAAAATCGGGAGCTGGCCAAGGACTTGATGATGGCATTTGAACTTTGTCAATAGGCAGTTAATTCTCTAATGAAAATAGCCTTAGCTTGTTGACATCGCCAGTCTCTCCTAACTTGCGTCCTACTATTACTAAGGGCGGGGGCATAATGGGCGCGTGCGTTTGACGGGGCACGCCCCACTCCGCTTACTTTGTTCCAAATGTATTGGACACTGTTCGCGTGTTCTTTTTGCTATCAGTGTGTACCCACCTAATTTTGAAGGATGGACGCTATATTACTTTACGAAATTATAGTACGAATATCTTTTTTAGATTAGTTTATTAATTGTTATGTTGAGAATAGTGTTAGGGGCCCGTGGCTCATTAACAACCTCACCGATCATATGATTTGCGAGATTAAGGTGTGCTTGCTGCGGTCAGTCCGTGGTTGGGTGACCGTTCGTTACACAGAGACCCCTTCGTGCCTCGGAGAGCACATTAAACCGTCGGTCTCGGGTGTCATACGAATATCTATGACAGTCGTTACGGGAAGTCAGAAGCCCGAATGTCTGACAACCGGTCCAACCTTAGGATATCGGTATTGCCCAGTTACTAAGTTCCGGAGTCGTTCCGTGTAAAATACTGGTATTCAGCCGCATCTAGTTAGACTGCAAGTTGACCTCAAGATAATTGGGAAAAGGGTAAGAGGAAAAGACTTTGGGGATAGTGTCCAGGTGTATGCTTTTGACAAACCATTTAATTTAATTCCTTTGTTACAATTAACAACACTTTCATGAACTAATTGTGTTTTTTATACGACTTTTCAGCTTTCAGTCGTGAATGTGCAAAAGCCTCATTCTTAGTGTATTTGTATAAAATCATACCAATCGAACGAAAAACCTGGACAAATACAGAGTTCTGTTTATAAATAACATAACATCACGCCTGTATTCCCCGAAAGGTTGGGCAGAGGTGTATAGTAACACCCTCATTTCACCGTTAGGTTTAAGTCCCATGTAATTGGTGGCGAGCCTATTGCCATCAACCGGACACAAATCCAACTCCGGGCTGCTACTGAGGAATTCTACACGGAAAAACTCAATAAAACTTTGCCCGACCGGATCGAATCCAGGGCCTCATGATCACCAGTCACGAGGCAGTCAATAAATATATCTCTTGATAATTTATTTAAAAACATTATTAATATTTAACAAACCACCCACTTCATCTTTAGTTTCCCAAATTAATGACCTCCATATCAATCCATGTTCATTAAATAAAAAGCCTCAATCAATATACCGACATATTAAAACCCGACCAAATAGTACCCAGCAATAATTGGTTTAATTAACGAACACTTATTTGTTTCAGGTATGTAATGCTGATGGCAAGTTGCGGGTAGTTCGATGAAGCGTTATCCATTAAGAGTGTTCGTCGACCGCAGTCGTTAACGTTATGTGCGGCGGTGACCACAATGTGGGGACGGTATTGTAGATGGATAGAGCACCAAGTGACGACACGCTTGGTGCAGTGGCTGGGCGATCGGCTTCTGCGCTACGGGTCGTGGGTTCAATTCCCGCACGGAACAAATATTTGTATGGCCTACAGATAGTTGTTCCGGGTCTGGATGTTTGTGTGTGTGATGATTTGTTTGTAAATGCACCCACGACACAGGAGTAATCCTAGTGTGCGGTAATGTTTTTTTTTTTAAATCGGCGTTTTTTATTGCCCTAGTTGAAGTCTGCTACCGACTTTCAAGCTGGACCCGCAGCAATTCGACTTCTGCAAGTTTTACGAATTAAGCCAGCACTTGCGTGCAATAACTTGAGCGGTGAAACTTGCTAGTGTATTTGGCGCTTAAGAATATGGTTTTGAGTCACTTATACCACAAAACAGATAGGTACAGAAGTCAATCACATGTATGTACTTCACTTTTCATACCTACGCTCGGCGGTCGCTCTATCTATATATCTATCTCTCTCAAGCGCATAGCACTTGCGGTCACACTCATTCGCACTCTAGTCCCAAATAGTCCGAGATATCGTGTCCGTGAGCAGTGTCTATGTGTGCGTTGCTCGAGCGCATTTGTATGTAGATTGACTTCTGTACCTATCTGTTTTGTGGTATAAGTGACTCAAAACCATATTCTGTATACGGCCAGCCATATGTATTCACGCCTTTCGCTTCACAGCGACAGAGATGAATCACATGAGGTTCTAAATCAAAATTACGTTTGTAGTCAAGTAGTTTATCACAATTCATCTGACGATTCGAACGGAAGTAATCTTACCCTGACCTCGCTTTAGTATTCCGTATGATACTTTGTTTCGGGCTTTTGTTAGGATGATAGAAAGAGAATAATACACCCCTATCTGCCTACATGCAGTACCATCATACTCGTAGCAAATGAATGTTTCAGTTTGTTCCTAACTTCATACGTATACATAACGTTCCCCGAAGGGTTCAGCAGAGGTGTTTTTGTTTCAGTACACTCTCGTTTCGCCAGTTACGTATAAGTCCCATGTAATAAGAGGGAAGCCTAATGCCATTAACCGGATACAAACCCAGGCTCCGGGCTGCTACTGAGAAATTCCTAATGGAAAAACCCAAAACCCAATAACACTTTGCCCAACCTGGGGATCGAACTCAGGACCCCATGCTCAGCAGACGTTCTTGAGAGTCCAGAGATTGCCAATCTGTTTCCGTAGAATAGTCATCAGGATTCCGCCAAAATTATTTATTATTAGCTATTAAATAATACCACTATGTAATATCACTATCTATTCAATAGTGGGGTTCCATAAAATAAAAGATATTTGGTTGGTGTTCCGTTATCTTTAAAATTTAGAAACCCTTGCACTAGACCAACAAGGGAAATAGTATAAAAGTACCCAATAAAAACAAGCTACAAAGTCAAAACAAACAATATAAAACCAACTTTTAGTAAAATTAAACCACAAAATCCATTACAACTACAAATTTAATCAATCATGCGACCACAATAAATCACACTGTGTAGTGACATAAAAAAACGAATAAAAACGAGGAAATATCCTGTTTAAACAACCGCTTGATTGTCGCCCTACGCTTAATTGTGTTCAACCGCGATAATACAGATTAATGATCGTTTTGTACAGCGTTTATCATAATTTATGGATACCACTTTGTGTAATTTAAAAGTTTTGTACAATGGCAAGTTTGATGTCTTTTGAATTGAAAAGATAGTACATAATCAAAGATAGTTTGTATGATAGTGTTTTGTGAACTCATATAATACCAAGCGTCATTCAAATATAGTAATGCACGGTTCTTATGGAGAAAATCGAATTGTTTTGTTACCAATGGTAGCATTTTTAACCGACTTCCAAAAAGGAGGAGGTAACTATGTTCGTCATTATGTTTTCTTTTTTTTTGTGTATGTTCATCGATATTTTCGCCAATTGTGAACCGATTTTGATGATTATTTTTTTAATCGATAGGGTATACTTCGAAGTTGGTCCCATTTAAATTTGGTGAAGATCTGATGAAGAACTTCGGAGATAGACAATGGAACTCCTCAATGACGAACAGTACGCATATTGTGATGATGTAATTATGTTACGAGCAGCGTCTTTAGTAGGTCCAACCAAGTTTTAATTAAGGCCACTAAAATGAAAAAAATAAAAACATTTTTTACAAAAAATTTAAACCGACTTCAAAAAAGAATAAAATAATTACCATATAAAATTAACAATTTCAGAAGTCGGTGCCTTCAATTTGGTTCAGCGTGGATCAGCACCGACTTCTGAAACTGTTAATGTTATATGGTAATTATTTTATTCTTTTTTGAAGTCGGTTTAAATTTTTTGTAATTCAATACTAAACTGGGTATATAAATGGACTCGTAAGCTAATTTTACCTGTGACAAAAGCTACTAACTGAAGGTAGAGAGTAAGCAAACGTATCGGTCTTTGCGTCATTGTTGGTAAAAAAAAACAAGAGTCATAATTTTTAACTAACGCTCGGTAAAGTACAGAAATCAGTCATTAAGAGGAAATGCGGTCGGCATTTAGTCCATACAAACGTATTTCTCAATTTCCTCCTTAGATAATGTCACTAGAGCAAATATTTTTTACCATATGATATAATATCTACCACCACTGTGCCTATGTTTTGTTTTTGACAATAAACGTATTATCAAAAGAACTAGAAACGTTTAAACTTTACAAAAATGGACTGGTTTTACCACCGTTTTCAAACATCTGGCAAACAAATTTGACGAATTGTGGGGGAACGAGATATTGTGTTCCACCTACGAAAAGGAGGATCCTCCTACCAGGCGGAGTGTTGAGCCTGGCGGGCCACTGCCCAACGGTTGATGTTGGGAACTTGTATATATACTATCTGCGTGTCAAACTCTGATATCGCGATGCAGGATAGTTCGCATGTGGCGTGATAGATGCCGCCACAAACGAATATAAAAAATAAAAGAAAAACATACGGACATAACCAAAGTGTTTCTTAAATGATTGCAGGAGAAAATACTAAAGTCGGTCCAGATTTGAAGAAGGAAACAGGGAAATACGAAAGTACGATTTCGCTCATATTGCACAGGATAAATCAGTCCGAGATGCAGGTCTCTTTCGCGCTCAATTGGGAAGGTTTGCGGGAGGGGTGGGACGGAAATAGATCGCAAAAAGCTATTCCAATTATTAAAATTTTGCAGCCCGCGTTTCCTCTTAATGAAATTATTATGTAAGTATCTTTATGTGTACCATCATCATCCTCCTGCCCTTATCCCAACTTATTTGGGGTCAGCTCAGTATGTCTTCTTCTTCCATACATCTCTATTAGCCAACATTTCAGTAGTCACCCCCTTTCTAGCCATATCTCGACACGTTTGACGACACGTTTGATGCAGTGGCTAAGCGATTGGCTTCTGCGCTGCGGGTCGTGGGTTCGATTCCCGCACGGAACAAATATTTGTATGGCCTACAGATAGTTGTTCCGGGTCTGGGTGTTTGTGCATGTGAAGATTTGTGTCTGTAAACGCACCCACGATACAGGAGAAATCCTAGTGTGGGTTGCCCCACACTAGGATTTCTCCTGTATTTAAAAATATATACGATTTATTAAAAAAAAAAATGTCTTTAATGTATAGTGTGTATCTTGTTTTGTTCTGTATTGTATCTGCGTGTGTGTAAGTTTTTATATGGACTAAAGTTTAATCATGTCTTTTTATTTTCTTTGACTTGGTCGCGTTTGCTTACATCATCTTCCAGTGCGAGTCAGGTGTTAGAACACATCACCCTCCTTTTTTATATCGTGGGAAAATCCTCATGGACGTCGCCGGGGGTAGGTGAGGGGTCTGCCGAACTCTTACCGGCTAAAAACCCACGGTGTTCCTCCTTCTGACTGTCGGCCGGGGTCGCGGGATTCGCCTAAGCATGCACCGCAACTCCGGCAGGTCTTGGTCCACCAACCGCTGGTGGACCTCTCCCCACCCCACATCACCGGCGCACCAGAACTCATGGCACGCCGTGACCACCCTGGGGACCAAACAGGCACATGGGCGCCAGACGACCCCGCATCTGGGCACCCTTGGCCCCCTGCGACGGGTCAGGTTAGTGGCCCCGCTGCCTATCACTTTTCGGCCGCAGAGGATAGGGAGAGCGGCCCCACATCTTCCTCCCAGCCTTTTTCTCAATTATGTTCGGGTCAGCTTCCAGTCTCACCAAATGCGGCTGAATACCAGTATTTTACACGGAGCGACTGTCATCGGACCTCCGCAACCCAGTAACTGGGCAATGCCGATATTCTAAGGTTAGACCGGTTGTCAGACTTTCAGGATGATTACCCGTAACGACTGTCATAGGTATTCATAATATGAAACCCGGAACCGACGGCTTAACATGCTGTCCGAGGCGCAGAGGAGTCTCGGTCTGTAACGAACAGTCACCCATCCACGGACTGACCGCGGCAAGCGCAAGTTAACCACGAGCCACTCTAGAAAGAAAAACATAGGTAGAAACACAGGTAGATTTTGTTAATGTTTAGTTACTAAACCTAAATAAAATCTACCTATGTGCTTCTAACACCTGACTCGCAGTATCCCCTCAAGACTCATAACATAGTTAAGCCAGTTTCACGCGAAAGATTTTATCGGTCATGAGCCGTTTTCATCGAGCTCCCGCACCGCTGAGCAGGATAGTCGTGGAGGTACGCTATCGATCCAATTTAAAATTATCTTTTTGAAGCCAATGCGATGTACACGCGATGTAAATCATACTGGAGGTACTGTCCGTACTGGATTTACGCTGCGATGTCACGTGTTTATTTTACATACATAAAACATAAACTCACGCTTTTTTTCCATGGGTGTCGGCAGACACTATGGATCGCCACATACTACGATCCTTACATACTCTTTTCGCTTCATCCACTTTCATACATCTTGTCATACACGCACGCCGTTGAGACTACTAGTACTACGCACCTGTCCTTTGTGAAGAATATCAACAATAACGACGATGTATGTCCTTATAGGGCGTCCTCTACCGGCGTTTCCATTGACATCCGGCTTATAAATTCCTTTTGTTAGTTTATTTTAATAGTGTTTTCGATCAATGCAAGTTCAGAGAGTTAATCTGCTTGTACTCCACCCTAATATTATAAGGGGAATTATAAAACGATCGAATAAAAAAAAACTTAGCGACTGATGATGAGATACTGTTTTAATAACTTGAGCGGTATGAATTTGAGTAAGCGAAAAATTAACTAAACTAACGACGAATATTGATTAATAATAAAATCCAGAACGAGCTTACAAAAAGTGGGTTGTGATTAATCCATTTCAGATATTAAAATTCTAGCCGTGCGACTAAATTACTAAGTGAGCGACTAGAAATACAGAGAGGGCCACTTCAACATTAAGATAAAGACGATCGATTTTTCCAGTTGAGGTTTGACATAACGTACTTTTTACAGCAAACAATCTTTAGACAATAAATAGTTTGTCAAATTCGTAACGCCTAGGTTAGGTTAGGTTAGAACTGCGACCACGCAACGCGCGAAGGCGAGCGAGCGAAGCGAGTGTGCCGCGGCAGCGGCCGCCGAGCGCCAGATTTCCTCTTTTGCAAAGGCAAATTTTGAAAAAAATGTAGGACGTAATGTTGACACTCAAGCAAATATTAGGTCGCTCAAATATTATGAAGCTTCTCATTTTGTATTTTAAGTAACTCAAATTAGTATTTGTAAGTTTCTGTTCTGTTGATTCCTCGTCACTCGCAGTCAGTCGCTCACTTAGTAATACTACAACGTAAATTAATTATTTTTCTCACTTTAAACTTTAATTTACAGTCACTCGTTTAAATACTACCCATATTATAAAATGCGAAAGTTTCCAAACTCACAAACCGAATTTTATGATTTTTGACAGTAAGGAGACTATGTCGGAAGAAGGACATATTGAGGTAAGAACGTAATACCTAATTCCGGAATACCCGAGAAGCTCGTTGCAAATTACTAAACGTGCGGATCATTCGATTTGCGAGGTTAAGCTGCGCTTTCCGCGGTCCGTCTGTGGATGGGTGACCATTCGTTATACATCGATACCTCTGCGTACCTTGAAGAGAAAATTGAACATTCGGTCCCGGGTATCATACGAATACCTATGACAGTCGTTACGGGAAATCAGAAAGCCCGAACGTCTGACTACCGGATCGGCATTGCCCAGTAACTGGGCAGTCGCACCGTGTAAAATACTAGTATTCAGCCGCAGCTGGTTAGACTGGAAGCTGACCCCAACATAGTTGGGAGAAGGCTAGGCTGAACAACATGTAATTCTGGAAAATTTAAAAGCCGCTGTCACAGATAAAGCATCGGAACAGCAGAAACTGTAACCCACCAAGACCAACATTAACTCAAGCTTTTTCGTTCATATAGAAAAATAAATAAATGATTGGGATTGACTGTAGCAATAACCTGAAAAATCTGGGTTTACCTTAGTCTTGGTTTAAACTGTGGAGGAATCAATCAATCAGAAGGTTGCGTGTTCAAATCACGTCGGGGTCACCTATGTGGAGGAACGAGGTATCGTGTTCCTCCAACGAAAAGGGAGGATCCTCCTACCAGGCGGTGTCTTGTGCCTGGCGGGCCACTGCCCAACAGTTAATGTTGGGAACTTGTATATACAAGGTTAGTCGGAAAGGGGGTACTAAGCCGCGGGCCACTTAAAGTATCACTGATGACTATTTTAAAGCAAGTGTTAAAATTTCAAAATTCGATAATTTTTATTTGCATGGAAAAATATTTTTATTTTAGTTTTTTCAAAATAAAATCATACCTGCTTTAGTTACGAATTCAGAAAATTAATTTTCTAATTCGTGATCCCAAATATGACCTAAATTGTAAAAGCAGCTGATCATAGCTATGGAGAGATAGATTTTAGCATATTTTTTACGAAATCTTTGAAAAGCTATTTCTCTTAAACTATCTAGATTTGGGGAAAGTTGTAGAACAAAAGTTATCCCTTATTATGGGTACTTTAACACCCTTTCGGCTTAGTACCCCCTTTCCGACTAACCTTGTATACTATCTGCTTGTCAAACTTTGACACCGCGATGCAGGATAGTTCGCATGTGGCGCGATAGATGCCGCCACAAAACCATCTCTAAGATTATGGGAGTAAGTAGGAATACGCGGACTCAATTTAGTATCAGGATATCATTTCCTCAGACTTTTCAGATTCATGTGCGTATTGTATAATTATCACTTGCTTAAAAACGGTGAAGGAAAACATCGTGAGGAAATGCCGTGAGGATCCCTGAGAGATATTTTTCGACGGCATGTGAAGCGAAGTCAGAGGCCCATGGGCGGCATAAACTCTGACACCAGGTTAGTCACTAACCACACGAAAAGAAGAAGATTTCAACAGAAAATATACTTAAGTAGGTACCTTAAAATCCACCGTAGAACGTATCCATCGTAAATATCCACGAAGCATATTTCAGGTACCTTAATAACTTTAGAGTTATCCGCTGCGATGAGTCTTTCAAAGAGATTTTTCTCAAGACTACAATATAACAGACTCTGTGCCAATCCTGGCTCTCTCCCCGCGTATTTAGGGGAAATAAAAGTGCGCGTAATTTAGGCTAATATGACTTTTACTTGCTGGTTCGATTTGTCATAATAGGGTGACTACTATGATGATGTTAGTAGAGATACACTACGATAACATGTCCCGCCCCTCCAAATTACTATTTCAATGTGTTTAGTTACATCTTTACGAAAGAGTGTGTATGTAGTTTGTAGTTTTTGTTTGACGGCTGTCTCAACACGCACACATGCGTTGAGAGTATTGGTGGTGCTTTATAAATACTTACACAAATACATTGAAGCGTTTTGAATTTTGGAGGGGCGGGACATGTTATCGTAGTTTTTCTCTACAATAAGTTGCGTTAGATTTGACTTAATGAGCCGATTCTGTTGAGCACCGACTAAACGTAACTATAAACATTGCTACCCTTTACTTGCAGAGAAAACAAAAAAGAGATGGAAAAATATAACATAACACCACGCCTTGTATTCCCCAAAGGGTTGAGCAGAGGTGTATAGTAACACCCTTATTTTGTCATTATGTTTAAGTCCCATGTAATAGGGGGCAAGCCTATTGCCATTAACTGGGCACAAATCCAAACTCCGGGATGCTACTAAGGAATTCCACGTGGAAAAACTCAATAACACTTGACTATACCATTTAACCCTTATAAATAAAACAGTATTATTTAATGTTGTGTAACCAACTTTTAGATGTCTAACAACTAAAATTTCGACAGCTTTCGACCTAACACTACAAAATGTGGTGATGGCTGCGAGCACCACTTTCTAGGAACAGTTAACACTAGTCTAGAAGCATCGTGTTTTATCCCGAGTAAATAGATCATAGAGATATACACTGTGAGACCGAGGTACCCGAAAAATATTAACGATGGTTAAAATTTTCGGGTTCCAATGCCTAATTGGAACTAGTTTATAGTTTGCCGAATAAATCTTAATTTTCAAGATATCCATTATTTATGTAAGTTCACAAGTCGTAAAATCTCTAGGGTAACAAACCCTATGATCGCGATGTTGCGACTTATACGCAGAAGTGGGAATTACAAGCTCCTAGGTCAGTTAGTTCCTTGTAATCTTTTCTTCCTTGAAGTGAGAAGTTTTCTTATCAACTTACACGATAATTTAAACGTTACCATCTTGGCCTAACGTATTGGTTACGAGGAGGAACTAAAGTAAATTAATTTATTATGTTCCAAAAAAATTTTGTTTAACTTACTGAATTGGACTTAACTCGACACTCGGCAGTGAAAACCACGTAAATAAAATTTTCTTCAAAAGCGTTTTATTTGTTCATTAGATTGATAAACTCGTTATTCACGTACTAGTTCAACAAACTTTCAATTCAAATACTTCTACGCTATCTATGACATACGATGACAAACTTGTATTAACATTTGATCGGCCATTTTTTTTGCAGGATACATTTATTTCAATGTCTTTTAAAAAATTGTATTTTACACATACGTGGTTTTCACTGCCGACCGATGTTATGTTAGTATAACATTATTGATTCATAATACCGTCAGAAGGGCGTGGTTAAAATATTTTGAGTAGATATCTCTGGCTCACGGTGTATAGTGCCCGCAGTCGTCAACACATCTTGTCGTATCGTGTCGTACGACGAGGAAAATGGCCTTATGATCTCAATTCTCACATCGTTATCGCATGTACGTTGACGGAAGGCTGATGTTCAGGGCTGGTTTAGTAAGTAATGTTCTGGCAACGTGTTATGTTTAAGAATAATGTACCCTATATGTTTTTCTTTGTCTGTAGGATCGCTCGCGTTTTCTACTCGCTTACGCAATAACTTTTAGCCTACTTACAGACACCATCAACAGCATTCTGATGGTTTTTTTAGTATAAGAGACGTAGGTATTGGATAGTTCATCAAAACTGTACAATACTACGACAAATAATGGAATTAGGCGTTACTTTGCGGAAATCCATGACATACAAATATAAAATAACAATATTTAGTGTTAATTCCGCTAAATAGTTGATTAAGTTTGGAAGCAGTATGCAGCATCCCTCCCGCCCGCAAATATAAGGTCCAACCAAAATACCTGGACAAACTTTTACACAGCGTTCAGTAAGTGTAACTGAACATATCTATGAGAAAAAAACGAGATCCAAGTGTTTTTGTTTTCTAACCAACAATTTTATTTAAACTTTAATTTTACTTTTATTATTATTATTTTACATTTTTCACTTCGCTGTTTAGGTAAAACACGGCACGGAATTAGCGCGCGCCCCAATGGCGGTCGATGCATAAGAAATGGATGAGTTTATTCTTAGAGAGTACAGGCAATTTAAAACGTTATTATTTTTTGGTTAGAAAAAAAACACTTGGGTCTCGGTTTTTTACATAGATGTGATTAGTTAAACGTACTGAACACTGTGTAAAAGTTTGTCCAGGTATTTTAGTTAGACCTTATACAAGGTTAGTCGGAAAGGGGGTACTAAGCCGCAGACCACTTAATGTATCACTGATGAATGTTCTAAAGAAAGTGTTAAAATTTAAAAATTCGATGATTTTTTTTTCCATCAATAATTATTTTTATTTTAGTTTTTTCAAAAATTCTTCATCCCTGCTTTAGTTATGAATTCAGAAAATGGAGTTTCCAATCCGTGACCCCAAATATGACCTAAATAGTAAACACAGCTGATCATAGCTATGGACAGATAGATTTTAGCATATTTATTACGGAATCTTTGAAAAGCCATTTCTCTTAAACTATCGAGTTTTGGGGAAAGTTGTAAAACAAAAGTTATCCTTTATTATAGGTACTTTAACACCCTTTCGGCTTAGTACCCCCTTTCCGACTAACCTTGTATATGCAAATGTAGAATGTGCGATTAATAAAATGCAACATACAACCCAAATCGATACGACTCGTGTTTCGCCCCTCCACGGGGCATCCTCAGGAGATGACAACTTTTCAACCGCTTGGACGCGAAATTTGCGGGCGGGAGGCCGGTGCTGCATACTGAATCCAAGCTTGATCAACTGTTTGGCGGAATAAACACTAAATATTGTTATTGTATATTCGAATACCACAACTTGTTAAAAACGTCAAAAAAAATTGTGCGATAAAATAATCGATCGTGGAACGGTAAATAACTGCCTTACGAATATGTATGTAGTTTTTGATCTTGGCTCTGGTACATTTGCTAGCAAACGAAACCAATTTACTATATCGGTTTCATAAACTATTTACGGTCCACATCTGGATTCGTGTCACGTAAGAGGGGTCCGAGATATTGCGTGCTGGTGTTGCCATGTTTTAATTTCACGAGTTTTGGCGTTTCTGGACGAGTATATTTTCTTTTGACATTTGTTAGCAAAAGTTGGTCGACGTATTAAGTTGATCTTGAAAAACATTATTTTGTTATTTTGATACGCTAATTCCAATGCTGTGTGATTGTTTTTTGTTATACCTATAGTATTATTATTACGGGATCAAAGTAAAGTTAAATAACAACCTTCAAATAAGAAAAAAGCAGTAAGACCAATTTATTATCTCATAAAACCAACAAAATATTTTATGAACTTCAAAGCAAGTTAAGTTTCACTTCGGGAAGTAATATTTTTTGATCTGGCAACACTTTTTATTGGTTCGACTTGAAATACATTGATACGCCGAAAAGTTCGCGCACTATACGAACCCGATAACTTACTTTTAGCACCTTTTTGCCTCCATTCAGACCTTTCAAAAGTAGCGTTCTTTTGAAATAGAGAGTTTGTTCCGCGCTTGGTTTTATTTTCAAGGATAAACTTAAGTGTACGTGGAACAAGCTTTATACTTACCTACCTACTATCATAACATCTTATGCTTGATGATGGAGAGTATAAAGCTTTCACATTTCTAAAAAAAACACCGCCATATTGATCTAGCTACAGTTGTCAAAACGTAATAGCTCGGATTTGACGTTTCCATAAAACTACCAAATAAATAAGTACATTGTTAATAGTTTTACCTTTTCTTTGTGTTTTCTTCACAAAGGACAGGTGCGTAGTACTCTCAACCGGCGTGCTTGTATGATAAGATGTATGAATGTGGATGAATAAAAAGGAGTATGTAAGGATCGTAGCATGTGGCGTTCTATAGTTTCTGCCTACCCTCATGGTAATAAAAAGGCGTGAGTTGATGTATGTATGTACGTAAATAAGTACCTACAGATGTTGCACTCCTATGATCTTATGAAAGTCACCTTTTTATTTACCTAAACATCGCTATCCCATGTTAAAATCATGAAAGGATGGGTAAAAATGTAGGGCACACTACGAGGACCTACTGAAAGTCAAAACATTTGGCCTTGAATATTTACTTTGGAATCTGTCTCTTTCTAAATACTCTATTTAGAAAGAGACACAATACCCCGAATGTTTCGATTTTCAGTAGGTGTTCGTGGTCTAATCTCCATCTTTACCTTCATGGTTAAAATGCAACTAAATGCCGCGCGTATTTATTACTAGTGTTGACACTGCGCATAGTATTTTGACAGGTGTCAAATCCGACCTATAAGATTGCAACAACTGTAAAGGTTGTATGCGACTTCCGAACGTAAAGATTCAATTGTAACGTCATACATACTGTAATTTAGGTTTTCTATGAGAATATCGTCGGTCGGAATCATTACCGGTATAATTCAAATTATGTTGTTTTTAGAAAATACAAGTTAAAGTTTTTTATATTTTGAAAAGCTAATTTTGTTGACATAACTTTTGGTAATCTGGATGTTTGATATGCCTACACATATAGGTATATAGGTAGTCAAAAACGCATAATTTTGGAGATGTTCCAGTAATGATTCCGACCGACGATATTTTCTATTACATTACAATTATAGCAGTGTTATTGGTATTGTCCTGTTAACGCTGTTGACAGATAAATTTAAGATGTGCTGTAGGTCATCTCTACCCTTCGAAGATTCCAGATGTGACTATCATGTACTCATGTATGTACTTAAGGAGGTCTAGTACAATTTGCTGCTGAATATTAATGTAATATCGCCGTCCCCGGAGAATATAATGGCATTCGCAAAAACACAACTTTTCATTTTTGACGACTGCTTGCCAGTTACTAAACATAAGTAGAAACGAAAAAGCTCAAATGAATCTTTTGAGCTTTTTCGTTTCTACTTAAATTTAGTAACTGGCATGCAGTCGTCAAAAATCGGTTTTTATTTTGTTCTGAAAAGTTGTGTTTTTGCGAATGCCATTATATTCTCCGGGGACGGCGATATCACTAACTGGTATACGATCAATGATTTCGCTATTTTGTCGCAAATCTGTTCTTGAATCCTAGCCTACTTTATACAAACACTGCACCTCCAGTGCGTCGGCTTTGTACAGCTTTGTTCAGCTAAGCCTGAGGTTACACGATTACGCGGACGTATACGGCCATTAACTAAAAGCAATACATCCCACACGGATCTAGCGTTAATGCAGAATATCGCGAAAATCTGGCGATGTGAGCCGCCTTCTGCATCGGTAGTTGATTTCTGCGACTTATACTTTAATACGACTGTCCTTTAAAAACATGATCAGCAGTACGACCACGAATTTCTTAGTGGTGTGATTTATATTAACGTTTTGTAGTCAACACAGTCAAGTCTTGGAGAGATCACAGAAGATGCCAATAGCAATAAAAATCTATCAATTGTATTGGTTGATGTATGTTATTGAAAAGTCAAATGACGTCACAATAATCTTATTCATTTTATGAACGAAGAAAGCGATCTTAGGTTTAGGACGGTTTCTCTCGTTTTAACAAAAAAATCTTTTCTAATACCTATCTGTCTCCCTTGTTCGTCTAGTTATCGCAAACGCGACTGCTGAGCATGGGGTCCTGGGTTCGATCCCCAGGTCGGGCAAAGCTCGCCCCCTATTACATGGGACTTAAACATAACTGGCGAACGAGGGTATACTAAAAACCACCTCTGTGGGAAATACAGGGCGTAATGTTATGTTTCTAATACAAAGTGCATCTGTTATTAATTTTATGACAAAGTTACACTGTAAGAACTATCTTGAAAGAGGCAAAGTCGCGGTTTCAGCTTGTAAAATACATAAAATGCCAATCCCAACATTTATTTTATAACCAAAAAGTAATTTCATATCCGAATAAAGCACGATAAATATTTGTAACCAACATTTTATTTATTCATTGAGAATGAATACTTTCAATGTATACGATGTAAATGTAGGCAAAGTATACGAAAGTATGTTTGTTTGTACATTCAACAATTTGTTGACGGACCCCAAACCAAACATTTTATGTTTGATAAAGATATAACACATATTATTGATATAAAGATATAACACATATTATTTATTGATGTAACACATTTTATTTTTATGTGTGACACATATTGGATATTCTTGTATGTGTAGATTATGTAAGTATGTAGGGTAAGTACCTAATTTTGGAAGATTGTATTTTCATACATACATACATACATAAACTCACGCGTTTTTCCCATGGGGGTAGGCAGAAACTATAGAACGCCACATGCTACGACTCTTACATACCCCTTTCGCTTCATCCACATTCATACATCTTGTCATACACGCACGCCGGTTGAGAGTACTACGCACCTGACTTTTGTGAAGAACATCACCAATAACATCGATGTATGTCCTTCTAGGACGTCCTCTACCGGCGTTCCCATTAACATCCGCCGTATTTTTACGATTACAAAATTCCTAAAATAGTATTTTGGAATTCTGTATTCACACCGAATTTAGAAAGAAAGAATCTCTTCTTCCTAACCTTTTCCCAACTATGTTGGGGTCAGCTTCCAGCCGAACCAGATGCGGCTGAATACCAGTATTTTACACGGACCGACTGCCATCAGACCTGTTACTTGATAATGCCGATATCCTTAGGTTAGACCGGTTGTCAGAATTTTGGGCTTCTGACTACCCTTACCGACTGTCATAGGTATTCTAATGACACCCGGGACCGACACGGTTTAACGTGCTCTTCGAGGCACGAAGGAGTCTCGATGTGTAACGAGCGGTCATCCATCCACGGATTGACCGCGGTAGGTGCAGCTTAAGCTCGCAAATCGTATGATTGGCGCATTTCTTAATTAGCCATGAGCTCTATTTAGAAAGAAAGAATATAGAAAGAAAATCGTTTATTTGACACATATGATAGGTAATATGTAATTTAGGGTAAGCGATAGTATATGTTATAATTATGTAATTAATAACTTTTGTGGGACAATGCTGTAACCTGTTAATCTGCAGATATAAACATAGCTTATAGGTAATTATGTTCTAATAATTATCTTATAGCTATAAGGGATGATTTTCACAAAACGGCTTGCATCGCATCGGATGGGAAAGGATATGAACGGATGCGGCGACAGACGATCGCGTCCGTCAGGATGTCGACGCGTACGATCGGCTCCGTACAGTCGCTTGCGAACGTATCCGTTTCTGCGCCTAGTGAAATAGTTTCATTTCTACCGTGTTGACGTGTCCTAATTTTTGAAAGGATCCGATCGGATACGACGACATGCGCGTCGCAGCATACTTTTGGCTACGATCGCATGTCGTGGAAGATGCTGTGCCCGGCTTGGTAATATAGACTTTACATACTGTGTACACGGTTTAATATCGTTTAAAGATTGTAAAATCGATGAATCGAAGATGCGATGCGAGCCGTTTGGTGGAAATCATCCTTAGGTTGGCACAACATGTAGTAAGAATACATGTACCTACTAATGGATTACTGGATTATCTGTTCTAATGAAACCTTTGTATATGGACTGAGCATTGAATTTATACTTTAGATCAGTAAGTAGGTAGTACTTTTGAGTATTTTATCAATTACTTAATGATATTAATTTAACGCTAAGTACTTACATATTTGGACCTTTATCTCTGCGCTATTGAAACTACAAAATAAAGAATAATACCGCGTAGTGACGGCATCTCATTTAAAATCGATTAATTTGCGAACCTCATCATTCGAATTAAAGTGCACTTAACGAGATCAATTAAACCGACATTCATTCGCTAAATCGATATTCGAGTTAAACGAGTACCGATTCCGATTACGGGGCGTTCGACGCGGCTGTGGCTGCGACCGAGTGTTTCGTATCGATGCAATACCGATAGAACATCGAATAGTCTGGTTTGAACTGATAAGCCTGTTATTAATGGTTATTAATTGTTGTTGGGTTATGAAGATTATGTGGCTTAATGTTTCGTGTTGATTTTGTGATGAACTAAATATAACTTGCACGTGTTCATTAATTTTGTTGCGTGTTGCTGGTGGAGTTGAAATTTGGTGGAGTTGGAATGAAGGGTTGGGCAGAGGTGTATAGTAACACCCTCATTCCACCATTATGTTTCAGTCCTATGTAATAGGGGGCGAGCCTATTGCCATCAACCGGGCACAAATCCAAACATCGGGCTGCTACTGAGGAATTCCACACGGATTATAAAACTTTGCTACTCTGGGGATCGAACCCAGAACCTTACGATCAGCAGTCGCGCTTACCTTCACAAGACCAACAAGCAAGCATCACAAGACCAAGGTAGTTGTATGATAGCTATATCTTTACATATTATAAAAAAAAGTCGCTCCCGCTGTCTGTACGCTTAGATCTTTTAAACTACGCAACGGATTTTAATGCATTTTTCAGCAATAGATAGAATGATTCAAGAGGAAGGTTTATATGCCCCACATTAGTATCTACATTGCACCCGTGCGAAGTCGGGGCGGGTCGCTCGTTGTTAAATAATGCAGTTTCATAAATATATGAATAGAAGTCAGTCGAGTCAGTAAATGCGTCGTTGGTCTAGTGGTGGCAACCGCGACTACTCATCGCGAGGTCCTGTGTTCGATCCCCAGGTCGGGCAAAATGTTATTGGGTTTTTCCGGTGGAATTCCTCAATAGCAGCCTGGAGTTCGGATTTGTGCCAGGTTGATGGCAATAGGCTCGCCCCTTAATACATGGGACTTAAACATAACGGCGAAATGAGGCTGTACTAAAAACACCTCTGCCGAACAATTTGTAAATTATCTGTTTTTATGTGGTTTGTCAATTTGACATGTACGATTTTGGATGGGGGTCATGACCCCTATGACCCGCCCCCTCGGAGCGCCACTGCTTAAAAGTAACATATCACAATAACCATAAAACCCATATTAAACCCCCAAAACATATGTACAAGATAATAAACCCGAAATAACATAGTATCCCATAATAGTCATAAATTCCAACATTTCACATCGCTGCATTCTCTGGGCGCACCCATCTCTTACCCCAAAATTACTGCTCCCATCAAGGCACCCCAAATGCCCCAAATTAACAGCAATATATAAGCACATCACGCGATCGGTTCTTGCTGAAGTTAAGACGGGGCTACACTGAGTGGGAATTTAAATCGCGGAAATATACAAAGGTTTTCTATCTTCACTTTTAACCACGCTACATACCGCGCCATCCGGCTACTAACGCAGGACAGTGGCGTTTCTATTGTCGTCTAGAAACTTTACACGCGCTCGATATTAACGAACTTACTTCCGGCTTAGCTGATATTTTTTTATATTTTTTAACATGGTATAGTACCTTCACATATTGTGTGAAATAAATAGTTATTTTTTATACGTGTAGCCTTTGGTCTAGATTCACTTTAAAGGCCGTTAATGCTCTTCGAGTCCAGTACAATAATGCATTCAGGATGCTGTTGGGGCTGCCACGCTTCTGTAGTGCCTCAGGGATGTTCGTGGACGCCCGGGTTGACAGCTTCGTTGCAATCAGGCGCAAGCGAGCAGCGTCCTTGTTGCACAGGGTGCGTGCCAGTAACAACAGTCTCCTGAGTGTCATTGCCAACAAACTGGATTGTCCTTTCATCTGGTATTTAAGTCAGCTACATGCTCCTGTAAATATTGGTAATGTCTACTAACATAGTTTTTAAGTGTTTATGTTACTAACATCTTGGTGCCTATTGTAATTATGGAATTTTATTCTGAAATAAAGATATTATTATTATTATTCGTTTATTCATCTTATATACATATTATAATACATTTTTAAATATTTCAATAAAAGCTATACAAAAACATTTAAAAATATAGAAAATAGTAGCCCACCGGCATCGGGAACAGGGTCCAAGCTACCGGTGGTTAGGGCCTCAGAGAGAGGAACTTCCTGACAATGCGCGCCGTGTCCAGAAGTACCGCTTTCTGTATCAGGCACTTGACCCAGCTGCCCAACGAGAGTCTCATAAGATGTTGGTCGAGGCTCTTGGCTATTAAGCCATTGGCCGTAACGACTATCGGCACAATGACTGCCGAGTCAACCTCTCACATGTCGACAACCTCGTGTGCCAAGTCTTGATACTTAATTTCTTTATCTTTCTCGGCTTTCACAAGGTTCTCGTCATGCGGGACAGTGATATCAACAATCATTGTGAGACGCTCTGATCGATCTATCACCACTACGTCAGGCTTATTGGCAATTATTATTATTATTATACTTCTAATAATTTAATTTCCTCACCTACCTAACCTAACCCCCTACGTTACAACTTCTTGATTGCCTTGATGGTCTAGTGTTCACAAGCGCGACTCGACTCGACCCCCAGGTCGAGCAAAGTGTTATTGGGTTTTTCCATTAGGAGATTCTCAGTAGCAACCCGTAGTCTGGATTTGTGCCCGGTTAATGGCAATAGGCCCGCCCCCTATTACATGGGACTTAAACGCGAAACGAGGGTGTACTAAAAAACGCCTCTGCCGAACCCTTCGGGGAATACAAGGCGTGATGTTATGATATGTTCTAACTTCAGGATCCATGAGTGATGGTACTGACGTACGTCCATCCAGCACCTTGAACAGTCAGCCCCGCTACCCACCTAGGTGACTGCTATTTTTTCCACTAGCTATTCTCATTCCTCGTTCACACGAGAGAAGAAAATATATTAGCCACAATGTCGGTTACTGGACGGCAGTCCCACCGTGTAAAATACAGACAGATATTTCAGTCACATCTGGTTAGAAAGAAAGTACAAGCAAAGCTTTTAAAATAATTAGAAAACTATTTTCTGCTAGTTTGACAGCTAAAACATCACAATTTGGCGAAAGATCATTCTAATTTTGTATCTAAAAGTGTTCCTATCAATTTCAAACACACCCAATCTCACCCCTCATACCCCACACACATTCACATACTTGCTACAAAAACAACCACACACACACACACACTCGCACACCCTCTCTCACCCGCACAAACACACCGCGATTTTTTTATTACCTTTCTTTTCTCTTATTTTATTATAATACCAGAAGACAGTCTCCTTCTAAGGCTGTCTACTCAAAATTAAAATCCCTTATAAGTAATCTATCAGTACTTGAATAAATCAATCGAAAGAGCGGTTTCTTCTAACACAAGCAATTAATTGCTTAAAAGAAGACTCCTAATGGTGCGTCCAGACCTGACGAACGCGCCGCGAATGCGCCGCTCGCGAGCTGCGCGCGTGCATTTCATGTTCGTACAAAGCTCCGCGCGCCGCTCGCGCGCTGATCGCGAACGGCTCGCGCGCTGCGCGCGAGCGGCGCGCGTGCTGCGTATTCGCGGCGCGTTCGTCAGGTCTGGACGCACCATAACACTGTAATGTAATATGTTCATAAGTTACTAAAATAAATAATTACCTACGGAATTGTAATTCCGTACATCGCGGCTGATCGCAGCCGCGCGCAATCGATCGCGTGCGGCTGACGCGCGCGGCCGTTGCGACAGAGTCAGAGTATCAATATGTATGGCAATTCTTCCGAAGTCTGCGACAGACGCGTGCGACTAACGACAGGCGTCTGTCGCAGACCTCGGCAACGGCGCCATACATTCTCATACTCTGACAATTGTCGCACGCGATCGATCGCGCGCGGCTGCGATCGATCGCGATGCACGAAATTGTGCCTTAAATATATTTCAGTGGTATTTAAACAACCTTTGTTAGATAACTTCAGTAGGCTAGTCTCTGAAGTCGATGAATTATGTAAAACTTTTGTTATGTTAGGCTGGAAAGTTCTGGAATAGTTAATAACTAGACTCCTACAGAGACCTAAAATTATTCCGAGAACTCGTATCCTCTTGTGTATGGAAATAAAATAAAAATCGATGATGACATTCTATATTTTTCGTCTATATAATAATAATTAATGATGAGGTAGCACTAAATCAATTACGTTTCAAGAAAATTCAAACTGCGCTTTAAAGTATCTACAGCATTTTATAACATCACGCTTGTATTCCACGAAGGGTTGGGCAGAGGTGTATAGTAACACCCTCATTTTCCCGTTAAGTCCCATGTAATAGGGGGCGAGCCTATTGCCATCAACCGGGCACAACTCCGGGCTGCTACTGAGAAATCCTACACGGAAAAACCCAATAATACTTTGCCTGACCTGGGTATCGAACCGAGGACCTCACGATCAGCAGTCGCGCTTGCCACCACATGACCAACGAGGCAGTTAATGAAAGTTTAAATAAGAAAAAGTCAGCCCGTAAATGTCCACTGCAGAACATAGACCACCCAATGGCGCTACAATAAATGGTGAAGTGGAAAATAGCCATATTCACCATTCTTGACAGAGTGGTGACCGTGGTTTATTGTTATTTTAAAACGCTCATAAAAATATCTCTCATACTAACTCATTAGAGGCCATTCCTAGATTTTCCCTTTGATATATTGTGGTGTGTAGCACGTACACACGTACATCACGTAGGGCTTGGAATGTACCTAAGGTTAGATTGTAAGATAAGTATTAATCATAGAGAGTATTGTAACACGTATAGTTTAGTATATAAACTTAGGTATTAAGACTATTAAATATAGTACTATCGTGCCAGTGACGGCACGATGGACTGCTTAAAGCTAAGTACGTGTATCATTTATCGTCCCAATTAAACCCCACATCACAATATGAAAATTCCCTAATGAATTTAGAGATGCAAAGGCGCTCCAAAAAAAGTTCAAATTAAGAAAAATCTTAGCCTCACCTTACCTTATTAAAAGCCAAAAAAATAAAACACTTTTTGGCAACACGTACCTACGTAATGAGGACTTGTCTCTTAGAGGACTGATACTCGACCCTGAGAGGCTACACTCGCGTTCTCCTCAAGTGTAGCACAGGCTTTACGCCACGAGGAGTTCGTTAGTCGGGAATCGAAGCCCGGGGGAGTAGTTGACCTTAACTGTACTCTGTTCAAACGTGAGCGGAATCAGAGAAATGGGTATAATCGAAGACGAAAGTGTTGATTTAGTGTAATTGTGTTAGTCGACACTTCTATAAGAATTATTTATTAAGAAAAAGTTCAGAGTGAAAACGAATTCGTATAATTCTTTGAAACCACATGATTTAGGTATAACTGGTAGGTAAAGATTAACCCTGCACGGGAAATAGCTTCATTTAAAACTCAAAATTTCCATTTTATTCATTACTGACCCCCGGACAAACTTCGTTCTGTCAAAAGTTATTGGCCCTAGTGGGAAAAGAATAGTGTTGTTTTTACTATTTTCCACGCAATTTTTATGTTTTTTCTCTCCATAAAAACCTTCCTAAGGAATATGTGAAAAAAAAATTGCCGAATTGGTCGAGCCGTTCTCAAGTTTTGCGCTTAGCAAAACATTTGGCGATTCATTTTTATTTATATAGTAGATATTTATGTTCGTTCTGCCTAGCCTTTTCCCAACTATGTTGGGGTCAGCTTCCAGTCTAACTAGATGCGGCTGAATACCAGTATTTTACACGGAGCGACTACCATCAGACCGCCACAACCTAGTTACAGGTTAATGCCGATATCCTAGATTAAACCGAACGTCAGACTTTCTGGCTTCTCAGTTCCCGTAACGACTGTCATAGGTATTCATATGATACCCGGGACCGACTGTTTAACGTGCTCTCCGAGGCATGGAGGGATCTCGATGTGTAACAAACGGTCACCCATCCACGGACTGACCGCGGCAAATTTAGCTTAACCTCGCAAATCGTATGATCTGAATGTAATTAGCCATGAGCCCCTCTATTAAATATAACTGTATTATAGTAAAACACTAGCAATTTAATTGATATATTTCTTTAAACATATTTTATAAAAGCTTAATATTAATAATTATGTTAAGAATAACAAGGTTTGTCGAAATAGCAAGGTGTCTGGTCCAAACCACAGAGTACCTAGTAATAGTTCCACATATAACTATATATTACAACTAGCTGTGTCCTCATGGCTCCGCCCGTAGCCTATGTTACTCAGTGATAATGTAGCTTTCTAACGGCAAAATATTTTTTGAAATCGGTCCAGTAGTTTTTAATTTTATTCGTTACATACAAAAATACGAATCTTTTCATTTCATTTTCATAGAAGTGTAGATAACAACTATTATTGCAAAAACAAACCTGTATTTTAACAAAAGTTTCTACAAAACGTAGCCATCTCCCAAATCAAATTAAGCCAGTGAGTTACACCTTGAATTTCGGCTCCCAACTGCAACAATATTAAATCAGATTCGCGAGCTGTCGCTACGGAAGTGTGAGAATGGACTCATGTGTGAACACGTCCTTCCTCTCCGACGCGCCAGGCCAGGCGAGGCCCGCTGTCACTGCAGCTTTTATTTAATTTAACACTTAATTCCCGTCAAATTGGTTAAATAGTTAACTTTTTTTTGTATTTGTTTGAGAAGTGAAGCTCAGCTTTTACGTTCGTCAGGTTTACAGGTTTACAGGAGAAGTAGGCGTAGAAGCAAAATTAATATTTTTATTTAATTGTAATAAATACGTGTATTTCTCTTAATGTACAAAATTTGCATATCATGAACGAATATAAAGTTGCGAATGAAGTTTCCGAATGAATGTGAACGGTGTGTGTGCAGCTCCTGACTCATTCGTATCTCATATTCAATACGCCTAGCTGCTTGTAGGTGGCGGTAACAGTATTTAAATAAATAAACGTTCCACAGTACATTAAGATATTTAAAAATGTAATCATGCACCTATGTATACAAATTAATAAAGGAAATCAAGGTTGTATTTTCAACTGCAGAATACACATACCTCACGCTTCTAGCTTTATAGTTCTACAGTATTTGTTTTACAGGAACTTTAAATGTAATTACAGGAAGGTGTTGGGACTATAATAAATCGAGTTACCGTGTACCATAGCGGAAGCATCAGGCTGACGCCAATGTATCCTGCAACACGTTACGCAACACGCTACGTTGCAAGCTCGGGAAGCAACAGCTACTGAAAAATATTCATTGTTTATTCTGGCATTTTATTTAATGCCGTTCTTGCTCTGAGTATTTTAATTTTTATACTTCATACTGAAATTACTACCTAATGTTAATAGCATTTGCCTTTTTTTATTTTATCGTGGGAATATCCTCATGGGTGTCCCTTCGCCCCGGGAAGGCGAGGGAGTCTGCCGGACTCTTACCGGCTGAAAACCTACGGTGTTCCTCCTCCTGAACGTCGGTCGGAGTCGCGGGATTCGCGTAAGTATGCACCGCTACCCCGGCAGGAATAGCATCTGTCTGGATTAAGCGTTTAACTCACAAACCTAGTTGGAAAAAACTACGTAGTACTGGTGTGTGTTCTGCCTAGCCTTTTCCCAACTATGTTGGGGTCGGCTTTCAGTCTAACCAGATGTGGCTGAATACCAGTACTATACACGGAGCGACTGCCACCAGACTGACAGACAACTGCGCAATGCCGATATCCTAAGGTTAGACCGGTTGTCAGACTTTCGGGCTTCTTGCTCACGGAGGGATCTCGATGTTCACCGTACGATCACCCATCGCGCAGCTTAACCTCGCAAATCGTATGATCAGCGCGGTTGGTAATTAGCCACTAGCCCTTTTAATAGTCTGCAAAATTTTACTATACAATTTTATTTTTAAAATAGTAGTCGTGTTCCTTGTGAAAGACCCCATCCGAGGATGTATTGCCACCATACCTATTTCTGCCCCCCAGCAGCACTGATGTATTCCGGTTTGAAGGCTATGTGTGCCGGTGAAATTACAGGCACATGAGATTTTCCAACTTTGCCTCTAAGGTTGGCAACGCATCAACAATCCTCTTGGTGTTGTAGGTGTATATCGACGCTGGGCAGTGAAAACCTCGTAAAGCACAAATTCATTTTTATTTTTTGTTATTAATTTGCTGGGTAAAAATTCTTGTAATGCATATTTAGAACGAACGTGCACAGCTCTAAGATGAAATAGATTGATGAATAGTTAATAAAACAGAAGAACCTTACATCTGCACTTCATACTTTTTTTTAACAGGCAGTTATTATCTCCTCCTCTAAAATTACGTTCATTGCAATGACGAGGTTTTCACTGCACAGCGACGATATAGGCGGCGGTAACCACTTTCCACCAATTGGACCGTCTTTTTGCTAACCCATTACGTAACTAAGAGGTAATTCAAGATTCTTTTTAACAACTTTTAAATACACAGTTTAGTTATTCCTCAGTCTGGTAAAACAAAATATTGAACCGCAACTGGTAAGATTGGTCTTTACTTTAGTTCGTAAATTCAATTCTAGCGTAAGTCTTCAGACATTGCAAGTCTTCGTTTTCTGACGCAATCTTCACTTTGTCTGGCTTTTAACACCTTCAATGGTAGTCAGTATTTTGCTAGTGCAATAGAATTTGAATTCTCTTTGTGTAAATTAGTACCAATAACGCGAATCGAGTCTGCATTACAACGACTGGAATTTATAGTTCAACACTTGCAAGCGCTTTTTTCAAGGGGCTCGTGGCTAATTACCAACCGCGCGGATCATGCGATGTGCGAGGTTAAGCTGCGCTTGCTGCGGTCAGTCCGTGGATGGGTGACCGTTCATTACACATTGAGACTCCTCCTGCCTCGCAGAGCACGTTAAACTGTCGGTCCCGGGTCACATATGAATTCTTATGACAGTCGTTACTACGTCAGACGCCCAAAAAGTCTGACAAGCGGTCTTACCTTAGGATATCGGCGTTGCCCGGTAACTGGGTTGCAGAGGTCTGATGGCAGTCGCTCTGTGTAAGGTACTGGTATTCAGCCGCATTTGGTTAGAATAGAAGCTGACCCCAACATAGTTGAGAAAAGGCTAGGCAGAACAAGTTGCAAGTGCGTTTTTTGAGTACGGCCTTTCGCAATGCGCTCGGAGCCTCATCTACTTAACCCAACAAAACTTGCAAGTGGAAGTTTCGGAGTCATGCAAGCAATTGAAAATGGAACTTGTATTTCTATTGCCTTATCGAAAGACGATAGAATCAAAGTTTGGACATTCACTTACTGCACGCCGAGCGTAGTGTCAGAGCAACTTTAGAGAAAATAGGTTTAAGAAACAAATAGATTTGGAACTATAAAAGTTTCAGGACCTGCAACAAACGTTAATCTGCAAATTGGAAACCTTGCTTGAAGCGGTTCGCAGAGTTAATGGATTCAGTTGATGCATGCAGATCTTTGGTAATCGCCCGATACATGGAATGAAACAAAATCGTAGGTTGAGGGTGGTTGGAAGAAAAAGCCAATTATTTTCCTTCTTTTCCTTGGTTTATTAAGTACTAGCTGTGTCCTGCGGGCTCCGCCCGCGGAAGAAGTTTTATTCCAGTAATAAATATAGCCTATGTTACTCAGTGATAATGTAGCTTTCTAACGACAAAAGAATTTTCGAAATCGGTCCAGTAGTTTTTAAGTTTATTAGTTACATACAAAAATACAAATCTTTCCTCTTTATACATTTCACATCATCATCATTTCATCATTTAACACTATTCGTTTTAGTATGGTATCATTATTTTGCTTTGAACTGTCAAGTTACTGCTTCGAATTAACGGTCCAACTATAGTAGAGCTTCAGCTCATCTTGATAAGGTTCATAAATGCACAATACTGCATTGAATACCTTCTAGAAGCAAACATGTTGCTTATTTCTATACATTTCCTTGCTAAAATGGGTTTTATTATTCTATTGTTATATTAAAAATAGAGTACAGTTCTTATAACTGCTTCTTTGGTCAGGTGGTGGCAAGCGAGGCTACTGATCGTGAGGTCCTGATTTCGATCCCCAGGTCGACCAAAGTGTTATTGGGTTTTTCCGTGTGGAATTCCTCAGTAGCAGCCAGGAGTTTGGATTTGTGCAATTTGATGGCAATAGATTCGCCCTCTATTTCATGGTATTTAAACATAACGGCGAATTGGGGGTGTTACTATACATCTCTGCCCAACCCTTCGGGGAATACAGGCGTGATGATACGTTGTAGTTCTTATGATAAAAAAAAAGTTGTAGGTAAGTTTTCATTTTGGTGCGTACACGTACACAAACGTACGCAGACCGCACAGACGCACGTCTGCAGACCACCCACGCACGCACGATGATGCATGCTTGCACGACTGCACACGGATGTCAATATGTTACATAAACACATACTATGTACCTAATAAGTATTCTGCGTGACAGGATTCATAAAGGCAAATATTGAAATATTATTCAGATTTGCTGTGCGTTCACACAGCGGATCCGAATTAAAGGATCCCCTAAAACGGGCTGATAGTTTTCCCGGGATCGGGAACCCGGAAAAGAAACCCTAGAAGGCTTCTCCATACATCTTCATGTACAGATCCTTTTTTTATGCTGTTCCGTCATCCAGTTTATGTGTGAAAACATGTCTAACTAGTATTTTTTACTGGATTCGGAATACTGTTCCGGCATCCAGTTTTTGATGACAAAATGGAACATGTAAAAATGTCGGACCAGTATTTTTTACTGGATCCGAAATACTGTCGTGTATATGAACTCGCTCATTTAAATAAGTACAGATAACAAGTATTCCGCGTGACAGGATTCATAAAGACAAATATTTAGATATTATTCAGATTTACGCGTCACGGAAATTGGTAGATATCTACGGCCGTAGTCCCTTTTGTAAAAATGGAATATTATTTCAAAATCCTTTGATAGACAAAAGAACCGAAAATAGATCTCGCTGAAATCAAAGAGACACATTACCTTTAGGTACTATAAAGGCAATGGAGAAAGACATGAGAACACGAGATGGTTTGAAAAAAAACATTATTGTAAAAGATTATTACAGAAACGTGTAGAGGTGAAGAATCACCATTACAGTTATAGCTAATATCGGTCTGTCAGGATTGCGAGCATGGTAAATAAAGTCAAATAAAACTAACATAGAGTTCACCACTGAGAAATCTTATATTTGGGTTAGGAGTTAGTTACAGAAGCTAGTTCACAATATAATAATTTACACAAGATCAGAAAATAAGGACAAGTTAATCTATACTAATATTATAAAGCTGAAGAGTTTGTTTGTTTGAACGCGCTAATCTCAGAAACTACTGGTTGGAATTGAAAAAATATTTTTGTGTTGGATAGTCCATTTATCGAGGAAGGTTATAGGCTATATAACATCACGCTACGACTAATAGGAGCGGAGCATTAATGAAAATTGTTGCAAAAACGGGAAAAATGTCCATCCGTGCGAAGCCGGGACGGGCCGCTAGTCAGATATAAAAGGTCAGACTTCTTCGGCTGTTCGACATAGAATCCTCTGCTCCGTCAAATGACCACTGTTTTTATAACGTCAGGTACGCTGATTTATCTTGACAACTACCCTCCTTTATCAACATTGTCCAGTGTTACCAGCTGCCGACAACATTATGTCGAAAGTATGGCGAGAAAAATTATACACTAAACGACTCGAAGCATTTCCTTCATTAGGGCGACGGTACCTTAACAGCGGTTGTTTATCCACTTAATACCCACGATAGCTACTAACATTTTAACACAGCCAGACGACAAGACCCGCGGGTTGTTTGTGGCACCCCAACTTTTGTAAGGCACGGGAGGTCTTTGTATACTGGGCAGGCAACTTCTGTTGACACTCTTTAAGGCTCTATTATGACGCTACCGCGGATCCGACGACGGACTAACGGCGATCCGCCCAATATTTGCACCTTGGCTAAGAGAATTTTGTTGGACTTGCAATTCTTGGCAAGTCCGTAAGTTATGGAGTTTTACTTTGAGCGATCAGGTGTTTTACGTTGTACATTTTATTACGTTGGCGGTAGGGATATACGTTGATATGTATTTTAACATATTTTAACGACAGAGAATATCGTTTTAAGTTAAACAGACTTTGTCAAATGTCCTGGTGCTTTAAAACGAAGAAGAATGAAGATCATTACTCGTTCGTTCGTACTGCCTAGCTTTTCCCAACGATGTTGGGGTCAGCTTCCAGTCTAACCAGATGCGGCTGGATATCAGTATTTTACACGGAACGACTGCCATCAGACCTCCGCAACCCATTTACTGGGCAATGCCGATACCCTAAGGTTAAACCGGTTGTCAGATTTTCGGGCTTCTGACTTCCCGTAACGACTGTTATAGGTATTCGTATGACACCAGCGACCGACTGATTAACGTGCTCTCCGAGGCACGGAGGAGTCTCGATGAGTACAGAGTAACGAACGGTCACCCATCCACGGACTGACCACCTCAAGCGCGACTTAACCTCAGAAATCATATGATCCGCGTGGTTGTAATTACCAAGCCACTGAGAAAATTAAAACATACACTTATAATTACAGAGATAAAAGAGAACTCCCATTCCGGTTATTACGGTAGACGCTCAAGTTATCTGGCGAAGCGTTGCGAATGCAATCACAGATGCGGTCACCGTCCATCCTCGAGGCATCCGGCGGGATCGTGTGCCGTACTCAACTGTGGCATACTCATTTGTCTATTCACTTGGAACAATACTGTTTGCCTTACTGCGAATGCTCTTACTTTTACTGCAAATGTCTTGGCTTGTTTGAATTTTGGTAAGCTCCAAGATTTTAATATAAAGCAGCTTGGCTTTATGAGATTTATGTTAGACCAGAGGTCCCCAAACTTTTGTGTCTCGTAGACGACTTGCTATGTTTTTCGGTTTTGGGTAGAACCCCTGCTTAGCTAATATTGCATTTTTGCAAATTCATCTACTTCAAATGTGTTTTTGACTGATTTCTAACTGTAGTAAGGCGTAGAATGAAAAAACAATAAATAAACACACGTTAAGTTTTTAACATTTATTAAACCTACGACAGTACCTGCAATAGTACTATCGTCGTCGGTCCGTTTTCATTTAAAAACTAAGCAACTTGTCATCTGTGTATGTGGGTTATTCCATTAATGGAAAGTCATAATTAAAGTCACGATCTGCTTATATGAGATCCACCGTCGCGGACCCCCATTTACATGTCACGGACCCCCAATTATTTTAAGTCGTCGTCGATCCCTGGGGGTTCCATAGATACCACTTTGGGTATCACTGTGTTAGACAACGCAAACCAACTGCAACATCCAGTCTGTCTCCTTCTAAGTCATAATAATTAAAATCACGATCTGCTTATATGAGATCCACTGTCGCGGACCCCGCTTTACATCTCACGGACCCCCAATTATTTTAGGTCGTCGTCGACTCCTGGGGGTCGATATAGACCACTTTAGGTATCACTGTGTTAGACAACCCAAACCAACTGCAACATCTAGTCTGTCTCGTTCTAAGTCATAATAATTAAAGTCACGATCTGCTTATATGAGATCCACTGTCGCGGACCCCGCTTTACATCTGACGGACCCCCAATTATTTTATGTCGTCGTTGATCCTTGGGGGTCGATAGAGACCACTTTGGGTATCACTGTGTTAGACAACCCAAACCAACTGCAACATCTAGTCTGTCTCGTTCTAAGTCATAATAATTAAAGTCACGATCTGCTTATATGAGATCCACTGTCGCGGACCCCGCTTTACATCTGACGGACCCCCAATTATTTTATGTCGTCGT
Source organism: Amphipyra berbera (assembly GCA_910594945.2). Classification (NCBI taxonomy): domain Eukaryota; kingdom Metazoa; phylum Arthropoda; class Insecta; order Lepidoptera; family Noctuidae; genus Amphipyra; species Amphipyra berbera. The sequence goes on along the minus strand of OU343122.1, from coordinate 4,586,287 downwards.
TGATCCTTGGGGGTCGATAGAGACCACTTTGGGTATCACTGTGTTAGACAACCCAAACCAGCTGCAACATCTCGTCTGACTCGTTGTAATTTGCCTAAGTGATTGTCCTACACTGCCAGGTCGAATGGCATCACAAATGTGGTCCATAGTGTGAACGGCATCGTGTACACACTCCTTTATCTGTTCGTTTGCAACAATGCTATTTGCCATACGCCAAATGCTTTGATGTGTTGAATGCTTTGAATTTCAGGTGGCTTTGATGGTATTGGTTTTCATTTGTGAAATGTGGGTGTTGATGAGGGTTGTCTTTTACTGTTTGACGTTCAAAAAGCAATTATTGATTTTAGTTCGCTCTGCCTAGCCTTTTCCCAACTATGTTAGGGTCAGCTTCCAGTCTAACCAGATGCGGCTGAATACCAGTATTGTACACGGAGCGACTGCCATCAGACCTCCGCTTCCATAGCCACCCTAAGGTTAGACCGGTAGTCAGACTTCCGAGCTTCTGACTACCAGTAACCACTGTCATAGGTATTCGTATGACACCCGGGACCAACGGTTTAACGTGCTCTCCGAGGCACGGAGGGGTCTCGATGTGTAACGAACGATCATCCATCTACGGACTAAGCGCAGCTTAACCTTGCAAATCTTAAGATCCACGCAGTTGCTAATTAGCCACGAGCCCCACAATTACTGATTATAGTACATAAGAATTTAAGAAAAAAAAACTTTTCGTTTTGACACCTTTACCTCGATATTTTTCTGGCAATTAACGCAACATAGCTAAGATCATAATTGAGCTGTATTATGTAATAATGTGTCAACCCACAAAAATATTAGTTATGTGTTAACGCCATCTAGTTATAGTGGTAGCACAAAATGTATGTACTTCACTTTTCATACCTACGCTCGGCGGTCGCTCTATCTACATATCAATCTCTCTCAAGCGCATGGCACTCGCACTCGCACTCACTCGCACTCTAGTCCCAAACAGTCCGAGATATTGTGTCCGTGAGCAGTGTCTATGTGCGCGTTGCTCGAGCGCACTTGTATGTAGATTGACTTCTGTACCTATCTGTTATGTGGTGGTAGGTGTACCCAACGCTTGAAAAAATGCAAACTGCATTAAGATTTTTTTGATAGACGCTCTATTAAATTTATTACAGTTCTAGTTACTTTTTCACGCGTTAAATATAGATCTATCACAAGAACCAGATGACATTAGCACAAAATTCATATTTTCGTGGTTTCACACAATATTACATAACATGGCCGAATTTATTAACAGTGACGATGATGTCTACAACGCTAGCCTCCTAAATACCAGGATTAACCCAATCAATTTCAATATCCAACTTCTAATACCAGTCCATATTTGTACCAAGGCTGTACTAAGAAAACATAAACATACAAGATACAAGAAATGATAGAAGCAAAGAGCTTTTCCATTACTGTCGTTATATTCGACGCCAGCAAAGTGTCTGCGGAGCGTGGGGAATGCGCTGCGTTTGACCGCGGTCCTCCAGGCATTCCGATCACTTTGGACACCGCCACTGAAGTCACTCGCGTGTCCACTCGCTCGGAACAATACTGTTTGCTTTAACGCGAGTGCTTGCATTCTGTGGACCTCTACGTTTGATGGTGGCTTTTGTGTGACGTTTGTGGTCCTTTTTATTTATGTCTCCGCCATTACGTGTTCCAAAGAGTCAAAATTTTCTAACTTTTTGACTAATGCATTTCATTTTCTGTTGCAGGTACGTAACTCTAGTTAAGCTATAATAATCTACATACTCCTAGTTTCATTGGTAAGTTTGATACAAATAATTTATAGAAGGTACCCTTAACATATGTTGTATGTATGTGTATGTGTGTATATACAAGGTTAGTCGGAAAGGGGGTACTAAGCCGCGGGCCACTTAATGTAACACTGATGATTGTTTTAAAGAAAGTATGAAAATTTCAAAATTATACAAAAGAAAATTCTATGCAAAATGATTTTTGGTTTAGTTTTTCAAAAAAATTTCATCCCTGCTTTAGTTACGAATTCAGAAAAAGGAGCTTCTAATCCGTGACCCCAAATATGACCTAAAATGTAAACACAGCTGATCATAGCTGAGGATAGATAGAATATAGCGTATTTTTTATGAAATCTCTGAACAGCTATTCTTCTTAAACTATTGACTTTTGGGGAAAGTTGCAGAACAAAAGTTATCCATTATTATGGGTACTTTAACACCATTTCGGCTTAGTACCCTCTTTCCGACTAACCTTGTATATGGGTTCGATCCCCAGATCGGGCAGTGTTATTGGGTTTTTCAATTAGGAATTTCTCAGTAGCAGCCCAGAGTCTGGATTTGTGCCCGGTTATTGGCAATAGACTCGCCCCCTATTACATGAGAGTTAAACATAACGGCAAAATGAGAGTGTTACTATACACCTCTGCCCAACCCTTCGGGGAATACAAGCGTGATGTTATGTTAAAACCTGCGCTGCCTAAACCTTTCTATAACTGATATTGTATTTCACGGAAATCATTTGCGTCTGTGAAATATAAAATTCACAATAGCACTCAATATTCTTTTGAAAATCATCAAAAAAAAATATGAACGAAAATTGATTGAATACAGAGGCTATTAAAGTGAAAAATCACCTGCATTGAAAGGAAAAGAAAAAACATCTTTATATTTTGATTTCCTTTGGAAACGAATGAATGGATCTATTCTTACTGAGACTCCTCATTTTTTCTACTTGATATTTCATACTGATTTGTTTATACTGAACGATTTACGAATATAAACTCTACTGCATAGCGATACGGTGTTTATTGCATAAGTGAGTGGAATTTCCATTTGAACGAAGCTGCTTTGGCTCTCTGAAGGAGATATATGGCTTTGAGAAGGCGAGAATTGACACAATATTGTCCTTTGAGAAATGTGGAAGCGTTGCCCGTGAATGCGACGTTTTAAAACGAAATTTTCTAAATGCCATAAAATTCGGGCGCTCTGTGGAGTAACGATGCGACTCTTATATAAAGTTTCAAAGTTTTATCGACGTTTAAGTGAGTCGTGATCCAGAAAAGATTTTATGTTATTATTTAATAACAATCGCGTCAACGGTTTATGGTTTAGGAAGTACGAGTTTTAAATCTGGGTAAGGAAATAACTGTTATCATTATCTTCTTCTTTTCTTTGTGGTTAGTGACTAACCTAGTGTCAGAGTTTATGCCGGCTATGGGCCTCTGCCTTGGCTTCACATTCCGTCGAGCAATATCTCTCAGGCATCCGATTTCCTCACGATGTTTTCGTTCACCGTTTTTAAGCAAATGATAATTATACAATACGCTCATGAATCCGAAAACTCGGAGGTGCGTGTTGAGTAGCCTTTGATTATTTGGCCAATAGGTTTTTAAATTGCCTTTTACATATTTCCACTACCGGAAATGGAAGGTAATTAATCCAATAGGCCTAAAACCCTTCGCCATTCATACATTTCCTACGGAAACGCAATAATACACTCATAACATCTAAATAAAAAAACAAATTACTTATTCCTTATCAACAACAACTAACCACGCACAAAACGAATGCTAATTTAGAATTTTAGAGGCGAAATAAAGCGAATATACTGCGGCATCAACAATGCGATCATGACCCAATAAAATATGTTGTGACCCAAATAACTAGGTTTATTACTTCAGCTAATGTATGGTGGTTGTTTATTGCGGGGTTTTATGACTCTTCCCGATATTTACACATGATAAAAAATAAAATAATAAAGTTAAGAAATTATTTTGTACAATAAAATTGAAGTGGAGAGTTTAAGTTCGTAGCGTGGCCCCACCCCTACCTGGATGGACCATAGACTAACAAAGGCTAGAAAGGGTAGACTGTATGTAAAAGGCTGAGCACCGAGTGTTGTTGCGGATAATGCCGGATTTCTATGGCCAAAAACGCATCTAAAATGAAAGGAATTGGTAAGCAAAACTGCTTACATTTGGTAGCATTGTAAATTGTCAAACTTGGCATGTAAATAGACTCGTAACCTTAAGTGCTATAGTATAAAATACATACAACAGAATCTTATAGGGGTGAATCTATCATTACAGTTATACCTAATATCTGTATGTTAGCATTGGGAGCATTGTAAATAAAGTAAATTAAACCAACATAGACTCTCCACAACTGAGAGTACTTTTAATTGGGTTAGTGATTAGTTACAAAAGCTTGTTCACAATATAACATAACATAATAATTTACACAGGATCAGAAAATATGGACAAGCTAATCAGATATAAAAGGTCAGACTTCTTCGGCTGTTCGACATGGAATCCTCTGCTCCGTCGAACGACCACTGTTTTTATAACTTCGGGTACGTTGATTAATCTTGACGATTACCCTCTGTCAACATTGTCCAGTGTTACCAGCTACCAATAACAATAGCTACTATCGTATGGGAGGGTCTTCTATGCAAAGCTATGAGGTCTTTGCTTCATTATTGTTAAAGATGCAAGAGTCTAAATTTTAACCAATAACGCTCGGTAAATCGTAGGATTCGGCCATTAGTTCCAATACTAGCCAGTAATAAAATAGATATTAATATAAAATTAAACGGTTGCGCTGTCATTAACTGCGATCATGACCCGATAACAAATATGCTTCGACCTAATTATCTAGGTTTATTACTTCCACTATTGTATTGTGGCTGTTCGTCGCGGATTTCAGGAACTCTTCATGATTTTTACGCGTGATAAAACGCTTTACCGAATTCTTTAGTAGATATGTCCACGTGTGAACATACGCGAAGGTTTCCGCGGGCTGAGGTGGCGGGAGGTGCAACGGCGCGGTGCGGCTTTACGGGCCCTCACCATGATTATTACCAAACTAACGCCATATCAGAACGACGCCTTTTTTACATCTTTGTATTTTTATAGAATTATAGTCGAGTGAAGTCGATTGTTTTAATTATCATCGCCTTCATTATGGCGACCGTGACAGGACATGTTAAAGGCAACACTCTAACCTCTGTAGAAGTAAGAATACTAGCAAACAGATGTAATAGCAGTCATTAAATTAATTGTTTTAGGGCCAAGCCACATCTGACGGAAGATACGTCGCCGATCTTCCGTAGCGTAATTTACTCGAGGAATTTTAGTAACGCATCTTCGGTCCAATGTGTACGGTGTGAGATATTTAAATATGGAATAATGTGTACCGGCGGAAGATCGGCGACGCATCTTCCGTCAGATGTGGCTTGATCCTTACAATATCAGACGAAAGAGTTTTCAACATTTATTTATGTTGCCGAAATCAAAGGTTAAATCCAACATCTGTTATGTATATTTCCAACATACACTGGCCTGCAAAAATAAGTATCACACTTTTAAAATTTCAATTTTTTCTAAACTATAGAAGTTAGAGATTTAAAATAAAAAACGTTTTATAGCAATTTTTATCAGCTTTCTTTGAAACTATAGTAACAAAGTTAAACTTTTTTTTGAGTCCTTTTTGCTTCGAAAATATATCTTGTGTACTTAAAAAGTTATTGCAATTTTAAAAGTGTGATACTTATTTTTGCAGGCCAGTGTATTTTGATAAACCCCTCCATCAAAAATAAAAATGAAGGTTCAGAAGTTCAAAACGGATTCATAACAGTTCACATCGAACACGCATCTATCAAAACAAATAACAATTTCAACGCAAAAATTCTGACAAATGTTTGAAAGCGGTTACGTGGTCGGCCATCATTAATTTCATCTGACAAGAGTCCGTCAGACCCCAGTGATTTATTCCCGTGTCTCTTTGATACCTAACACTGACCATAAAATACCGTTCTTCAATACGCCCGCTGTCATTAGCCGCTTTGAAACGAAAGGGTTGTTTTTTTTTTGGTGGATTATGTAAAAGTAATAGTCGAGTTCCCTGTACTACTCTGGACGTAATTATTTAGGCTTTGTCGTAAAAAAATGTCCTTTAAAAGCCGTTCGCCTCCGTACATAAAAGAACTTTATTTGCGATCATTAACGCGTAATTATTATTTCCTTTATTCACTTCTTCTCCTTCTTTTCGTGTGGTTAGTGACTAACCTGGTGTCATAGTTTATGCCGCCCATGGACCTCTGACTTGGCTTCACATGCCGTCGAGAAATATCTCTCAGGCATGCCGGTTTCCTCACGATGTATTCCTTCACCTTTTTTTTAATCAAGTGATAATTATACAAGGTTAGTCGGAAAGGGGTACTAAGCCGCGGGCCACCTAAACTATCACTGATGACTATTTTAAAGCAAGTGTTAAAATTTCAAAATTCGGTCATTTTTATCTGCATGCAAAAAGATATTTATTTTAGTTTTTCAAAAAAAAGTCATACCTGCTTTAGTTACGAATTCAGAAAATTAAGTTTCTAATCCGTGACCCCAAATATGACCTAAATTGTAAACACAGCTGATCATAGCTATGGACAGATAGATTTTAGCATATTTTTTACGAAATCTTTGAAAAGCTATTTCTGTTAAACTATCGAGTTTAGGGGAAAGTTGTAGAACAAAAGTTATCCCTTATTATGGGTACTTTAACATCCTTTCGGCTTAGTACCCCCTTTCCGACTAACCTTGTTTATGGCATGCCTTAGGTTCGAACTCGAAACCTATGACTAGGCAGTCCGACAGTCAGACGACTAGGCTTTCACTGCTGTTGTTCCTCCCCTAAGCAGGTGAAAATACCACATAAAGCAAAGTATACAAGGTGTAAAAAGACCCTTCACGAAGCCGTCAACCATGCATTCAGTACATATAAGTAACCCTACGCAAAAATTGTCGCTGGGAAATGAGTTTTTTTTAGGGTGAAAATTTTGTTTTTCGGTAAAGCTCAACTGTAACGCACTCAAAACACTGTTAGATGCAATGAGTAGTAAACGGGTAATGGAGGTATTACAAGTACATTTGCAACCTTCAAAACTAGTATTTTAAAAAAAGTTGTGAAAAAGTTGGAACTTTGACCTTCAATATCTCCGTAACTAGAAGGTTCCCAGGCATAGTCCAGAACAAAAAAAATATCGCAATGACGTGGAGAATAAGTGCCTTTCGGCTTCGTTAAGGGTCTATTTACACCGTTTATAATATAGTTGCTAACTCAGCAATTACACCTCGAAACAACAATTACGATGATACATGTCTGTGTAATAGGAATACATCACGTATGAGCAGCCAAGGATACCAAACTATCCACTAACGCATATCAAACTCAAGCCACTGGCTGTCACAGATTCCATTAATAACTGCAACCAGCGAACTATCACCTACTAACTACGGATCGTTACTAACTCCTAAACTAGGCGTTATTGGACATATCATTGCGGTTTGTAGATTGTTATTGTAGGTGAGAGTTTGTAAGATACCTGGAGTTATAGGGAAAGGTAGTTATGACTGGTTGTTATCAGTTAGCTGTACGTCAATACTAGTTTATGTAACGTTGTTAAACACGTCCGCTCTACCATCCGAATGTTCAATTGGAAAAATAAAGTATTTCATTTGAATGTATGTGCTGAATTAGCGCAGACAGGGTCTAAGATGGAGCACACGAATCCAAGGAACAGAGATATAGAGGGATTCCCGTATACCCCTGGGCTCTCACATACACACGACGAAACACAGTAAACAGTTTGGCGCCGGACTTTAATGTGAGGGAGTTAGCTAGCCAGGCGGACCGTATAGACCCTACCACCAAGCGTTTTGTTAATACTAACAATACGTGTCAGTTCCCAACGTGCAGTGATGAAGTTTTATATTCAAACCCTTTTCCACGCGGGATAAGACAAAAATATATCCTTAAAATAGCGACAAACACGTCTACCATCTCTATGCATCTTGATCACATCAAACATTTCCAATCTCCCATGTTTCACCCCCCACCGGAACACATCAACGGTGTCCTGATGCTATTTACTCCCAGACTTCGATAAGCAAAATGTTTAACGTATTTTCTACCCCTAACTTTCCCTTTATCACTATACGGAACGGGAACTAATTTCCTTACACCATCTTCCCCTACACCATTATTTTGTTATCACAAATCTGAAATATTATGGAAAACATTTTTAAAAATCCAAGTAAATGTCCTACCGTATACAGGGTGGGAGAGGAACACATGTTACGAATTGTATTTTCCTTATCTTTGGGTTTATAATTCGTTTTATGGATTGGAAGGAATCTACTGGTTATCTTTCAACGTGGAATATTTTCCAATTTTCTTTATGGCGTACACATTGTGTATTGGTATATGCAAATATTTGTATTGCTTGTTATACATTTGTTTAAAACCAGGAAATAGATTCATGTTATGTTATTGTTTGCACGATAACAATTTTTATTGTTTATGATTTTTTTAAATTTATCTATATTTCGGGCATTTTTTTGCGCACTTGGTTAACCGCTATCTACAAGGTGATACTGAACAATTCATTAACTAATCCGCCTGTTAAATGTGATGGTTATCTCAACATCACGGTTTAGGTATAGTCGTCGGCACGTAACTTGGCAAGGTTTTGTCGTAGTGGGAGTAAGTTTGCGCATATACCTACACTTAGTGCAACAAAAAGATGGCCACTTTTATTGCTTGTCATTATTCTATGGTTATTGCCATATTTATTTTTAAACATGTTTGTTTAGAAGAAATAAAAAAAGAAAGGAGTGCAATTCTCTTGTCTACTCTTGGCAAGTTACGTGCCGGGAGACTATATAATCTGTAACGATTCTTGGGCTAAAAAATATTTTTTTCAATATTTTCTTCCGCTATATTTTAAAAACGGTAATACGTACAAGTTTGAAACTTGATACGATTGTAGTGCATACTCTATAGTTAAATAAAAAATAATAAAAACAGTTATTTCACAGACATGTGTGGTGGTATGGAACCTATAGTGCGCGAGTCCGACACACTTAGCCGGTTTTATGTACCAAATGCTTTCACATCTATGAACTTCCCGAAAAATTATAGATGCTGCAAGTACTCTGTACATTTTCCTTTTACAGTCTTGTTTACCCGTTCACTGTTTACTGTTATTGTCAATGTTGTACCAACACTTTCGTTTATGACGTCATCTTATTCTTTGAGATGCCCGATACCTACATATGATATGATTTGTATTCACTCGTACTAGTTAATTTGTTTCAGGTTTTGTCGATGTACTTGTAATGTTAGAGTAAATTACTAGAATATTCTTAGGTAGGTACAGACATTCTGAATAGATTTTAATACCGCGAGCAAGTGCTAGTCACCTCCTGAGGTATGGGTGCGGCAGGAGGGGGGTGTGCGCGGTAGACAATACAGCAAACTGACAGAGCGCGTCTATTGTTTCGTAGAACTCCTTGTGAAAGAGTTCTTCCGGGGAAGTACTACCATCATTCTTCTGTCGCCAATCAGCATTGCGTGTTCAGGCTTTAAGGGTATGGGTGCCTGTGGAATTACAGGCACATGAGACAACACAATTTTATCTCTAATACCAGGTACACACGATTCGATTCTAGATGATCAACTGCTAAATTGCTTGAAATTTTAACCGTCTGAACAGACTTTCAATCATACTGAAGCAACATAAACGTTTTAACTTTTGTTGATCAAGTCATTTGTTGAAAGCGATTCGACCCGTCTGAACCTGTCTTAAGGTTTGCAACGCATCAGCAATCCTGTTGGTAGGTGTATATAGGCGACGGTAACCTCTTTCCACCAAGTACGAAGTCGGCTTGTTTGCCAACCTATGAAATAAATACTATAATTATATTGTCAAGTGCTTTATTTTCTTCTTTATTTCTCTTAACAATTGAACAAGCCTTTATGTCCAAATCTTTTTTATGATTACTATCCATTTTTTTTAAACATTTAAACACTTACAATACATAGGTATTTACAAAAATTGTTGCAGTTCTTCTGTTTCACTGCTACTTAAGCATTATATACAAACTAAGTACTATTAAATACACATTGATTACGATCATGGTAGCTGAACCAGGTGCAGCTTGTTCACCTTGTTCACCTGGGGGATCAGTCACGGCGTTTTCCACTACGATCACTCCGTCATTCACTGTGTAGTGGTCTTCTTGCCTGCAATAAGTATTAGTTTTAATTTACGATGACGTCTTATATTATAATATTTACATCGACTATGTAATACCAATATCTCCTAAGTTAAAAATTGCAAATTTACAGAAAACAAACAAAAAACCTCTCATTCGCAGCAAAATTGGAGTCTAATATTTTAACAGTTATTTTTATTGGTAGTTTAAGGCATAAATAGTCAAATATTGTTGTAGGATATTTTGCTAGTACATGCGAAATTGCATTCTACGTCGATTAGCATTAAAAACTAAAAATCAACAAAAACGAAGTTAGGAGGTGTTGGTATTACATCATCGATATCAAAATATTTATTTTTTATTAATTTCAACAGGCGCGTTTGACAAGTCGAATTTAGGTGAAAGGTTTCAATTTGTCGTTTCCTATGGTTCTCCGTGGCTCTTCTGAGCGGGCAAGAAACTTGACTGATGACCATCGAACTAGAATTCGATAAAATCGAAAATATAAAAATAATAATAAAATTAATAATGGTTTAATAGCCAAGAGCCTCGACCAACATCTAATTAGGTTCTCGTTGGGCGGCTGGGTCAAGGGCCTGATACAGAAAGCGGTACTTCTGGACACGGCGCGTATTGTTAGGAAGTTCCTCTCTCTGAGGTCCTGACCACCGGTAGCTTGGACCCTGTTCCCGATGTCGGTGGATTACTATTTTTTATAGTTTTAAATGTTTTTTTTTATATTTTTTATAGAAATATTTAAAAATGTAAATAATATGTATATATAGATGAATAAACGGAAAAATAATTAACACGTAAAATCCCAAAAAGCACTAGGTATATCTCGTTCTTACGTACCAACAATAAAATATTTGCTCTTAACGAAATTTGTACGAAATTTGAATCTATTACGAAAAAGACGAGCAAATGCAAGAACTCCAGAAGAATACATTCTAATATGAACTTTACCATAAAGAAATATGTCTCACCCTTCATTATTAATAGCTCCAATAATATAATCAGTCACCAACTCCTTAGCATCTAACGCAGCCACAAAATCTTCATGCAGAAAACTGGTTCTCGGGACTTGACGAGCAATCGTCCTCGGCATATCAGCTGCCATAGCTAGGACATCAATTTCATGCAGCAATGCATCATTAAGCGTATAGTGCATGGTCACAAAAGTAGTGATGCGACTTAGGTCGTATAGTGGTGGGTCGGTTGTGCCGTACACGCTTACGTTTTCGTCAGTCCCATGGTGAAAACGACGAAAGAGTTTGTCTCTGATGTTTTGACCGTAATGAGCCATTTGTTTTAAAGCTGCACCAGCTTGGTCGGTTGGTGAGCCGTCTCTCTGGAAAAATATAATATAACATCACGCCTGTATTTCTCGAAGGGTTGGGCAGAGGTGTATAGTAACATCCTCATTTCGCCGTTTTGTTTAAGTCCCATGATGGCAATAGGGGGCGAGCCTATAGCCATCAATCGGGCACAAATCCAAACTTAGGGCTGCTACTGAGAAATTACCAATAACACAAACCCAATAACACTTTGCCCGACCTGGGGATAGAACCCAGGACCTCACGATCAGCAATCGCACTTGCCACCACTACATCAACGAGGTAGTTAAATATGATTGATGGAAAAATACGGTGAAACGGAAAAAAAAATTCGGTGGGCTCAAAGCCAGCATAAGACTGCGTCGGATGGAATGAATAGCGACCTTAACCAAGTGATTCATTTAATGGGATTTCGATAAGCAAATAATTTTACGTAATTTTGTTATTATCTCTTCTTATATAAAAATAAAATATCTCCGTCACAATAATGAATGTAAGCCAATTGATTGGATAATCGCGGTCACAGCTTAACCAATAAAAACAAAAAGCGGGTACAGTCATGCGCGAAAGTGCGAACATTAATAATTCACGCGTAGATTAATATTCTATGAGTGTACGTATGTATTGGCTTCATTGTAAATATGTATTTTTGAATGTCAATGTACTTACATATGTATGTTTTAATGTTTATTCAATCGGTACTGTACATCGATGTTTTAATAATTTTGTGGACTGAATAATTTTGATGAATAGATTGATGAAAAATATTTCTGTTGTTCTCAACCTGCTGCAGAATAAATATGTTATTATTTGTATGAATCATTCATCTGCATACCTAATCATGTTATTTACGAAACTGATAACGACTGAAAATGTGCATAAAATTATTAAAATTGTACTTGTTATTTCAAAAACGAGCTTAGTAGTCTTCTTTCTTCCAAAAACAGTCTATATTTTGCTCAAAATCCGCCGTGGATAAACAGTATGGGTCCAATGTGTACTTCAGATCAATGTGGAAATTATTATTTTATAAATTATTTTGTCTTTTATAAAATGTGGATTCCCCACAATTACTAAATTGGGGCAATGTTTAAAGATACATTTAATGCTATGTGAACGTTATTCATATCTTTATTATTTTCACATTTGTGTGCTCGCGTGTACTTGAACTTGCGGCGTCTTTCAAATAACCATTAACAACACTCATAAAGATATAATTTATAGCAACTATTAACTTACAAATTACAATGACTTGCAATAAGGATATATTATATACTTAGATTATTAGAAACATAAACATGAAACAATAAATTTTTATTGATTAATGTCACCCCTTAGTATTTCCTTCTACATCCTGATCAACTCGACCTATCGCAGTTCATAAGCGCGAACGCTTTTTGAACGCGAGTTAAAAAAGCGTTCTGATATAGTCCGCGCGCGAGTGCTATTCACCGCCTGCGGTATGTGAGCGGCGAGAGGGGGGTGCAAAACAATAGGCTCGCTGTCAGTTTGCTTTGTCTTGTCCACCGCGCGCACCCCCCTCGGTGACTAGCCTTCGCGCGCAGACTAGAACAAATAGGTTCATTAAAAGACCCCCATGAGTGACAATATCTAAGCCTGTCCGGCGCACTCTGGGCAGTCAGCCCTGCTACCGACCTTCCTGAATGACTAATCTTTCTACCAGGGCATTAGCTATTCTCATTTGGCTGTTATCGACTCGAGGGAATAGGAAGAATAGAACAAATAGCAAGCGGAGCGGTGTGGAGCTAACGAATAGAATTGCACAATATTTACAGAGCAGAGTGGAGACGTGAAGTTTATGCAATTCTATTGGTTATCTTTATATATGTTTACATGATAGCGCTTTTTAACGCGGTTTATCTATTGTTCTCTTTTTAATGCACGTTAAAAAACGTTCATGCGAATCAGGCCTTAGCCTCTATCTATTGCGTAACAACACCCTGTTCTCAGCCTCTCGCATTAAGCTTACTACTTCCATCTCCTTCAGGTAATCGATCAATCGGTACTATAATTCATAAAAAGCTTAACATATCTAAGTGATTATGCACGATTTAAGTTCTGAGTTTTGTTGTGGTAAAAACGTATTTCAGATACCAAGGGAACATAGCAACAAAATGGTTACACATAAAGCTGCTGCTAACAGCTGATGCTGATAACACTGGATACATATTATACATATCCACCTGTAATACCCGAAGGGGAAGGAGAGGTTCTCGTTTCACAGGAGACTATACACCCACGTGTAGCCCCTGGTATTAAGTCCCATGTAGGTTGCAAGCTTGTTGACATTTTCCGGGCAGAAATGTGGTGCCATGTTCGTCGCCTCTTATAGTTCACGTGCCCGGCAGTGGAGGGATAAAGGGTCACAGACTTATCAAAATAATTGGATACTTACCAAAATATGTCGAACACCAATCAGTTGACACATGTGCTTCAACTGTAGGTTCCCGGCGCAGTATTCAGACGTCCTGGAGGGCCAGGGGAACAAACCATCAGGCACCATCTCCGTGGAATTGGGTGGGAAGAGTTCCACTACACCGCTTTGTAAGGCCATACCCTGAAACAGAAATAAAACACCATAATGTACTCTATTTTATGTGGAATAAAGGATTCATTCATTCACTATTCAACAATTGAATGAACAAAAACATCGACTTTGCCCAACTGCCGGTGTATGGTAGGTGTACCATCTGCCTACACCATCCATGATCAGAGGCTTTCGCTGTTTTAAATTATGAATGACAATAACGGCACGATTGGCGCAATAGCTTAGCGGTTTGCTTCTGCGCTATGGGTCGTGGGCTTGAATTCCACACCGAAAAAATATTTATATGTTGACAGATAGTTGTTCTGGGTCTGGGAGTTTGTTGAAGATTTATGTCTGTAAACGTACCCACGATACAAAAGTAGAATTACCAGCGCGGGGTAATGTTTTAAAACTAATAATGTAGAAAACTTACATAAATTAGATCAACCATAGCCGCAGATTGTGACAACTCTTCATTGGGGAAGTATTCTTGATATCCAACTCCTGCCAGAAGGTGAGCTGACGAGAACTTCTGATTGTACTCCGGCAACATAGAAGCCAGAACCAAGAACACTGTTCCACCCTAAGGATTAAACAAATAAAGGTAATAAAGCAGGAATTAAATAATGATATACAAATGGCATTAATTTTTTAGCATGGAAGTACGTTTTCACGTGCTCTAGGGATGTTTTAAGGGATTAGAGACTAAGTTGGAAAGTCTCGTGCGCTTATTATTTCACCGGAACCCGTGCCCTTCAAACTGAAACACAGCAATGCTGCTTGGCGGCCGAAATAGGTATGGTGGTAGTGGTAGTACTTCTCCGTACTTGGACTACCATCAGCAAAACTGCCGATACCGGACGATTTCAAAAACCCCGGACATTTGGTCAAAATAGGGATACTCCTCGGACGCCCTTGATTTTTTTTTTGTTTTTTGTATATCTATAATATAAATGTTCGTACCCAAGTCGTATACGTCTATGCGGCGTGGGTCTAATTGCTGGAATAGAAAACGAAAGAAACTGCCAACGGGTGTCCGGGTTTCAGCCGGACACTTATTGAGAACCTTCCCGGACGCCCTCCCAAACTAGGACAAATCCGGGGGTACCCAGACGGATGGCAGCCCTACTCCGGACGAACTCTTTCACAGGACGTTTACTGCTACTGAAAAGTCAGTTTAAATACCTGAGAATGTCCAATATAATGGAGCTTATCCTTCCCCGTATATTCCAGAACGAAGTCGATCATCGCTGGCAAGTCGTACATGCCGATCTCTTCGAAGCTGAAGTTGAAGAACTGGAACTTCTCCAGTTCATCATCAGGGTTTAACGAGACGTGGTACCGAGAGTTCTTGTTGCCTCGAGCGTTCCCCATCCAGACGTCGAAACCAGCGTCGGCTAGGTTGTAAGCTGCAAAATAAAAAGGTCAAGTCACTTGTCTGTGACTTAAGGAAAACGTGAGGAAATATGCACACCTGAGAGGGCTCCAAAATGTTCGCGATGGTATGTGTAGTCCGCCAACCTGCAATCGCGCTAGCGTGGTCGACTATACCTACTACCAAAACCTTTTAATTTTGAGAAGAGGCCCATGTCCAGAAGTGGGACAGTAATGGGCTTTAATATAATGAATGGTTTTTATTTCTGTAAATAAATCTTTTAAAGACATTTCTACAAGTCAATGTAATATTTTCTTTAAACTAGATGGCGCCGGCGTTTTCTGTCTGACTAGCTCTGAGAAGAAAAGCCGAAACAAACTCAAAGATCAAGATCTCTTAAAGTCCAGACATTGTGGTGTAAAAACTATGCGAGTGTAACAATGTAGGGCAACGTCTGGAATGGCCTTTTGAGAAAAGTGCCATAGCATGTTTGAGTTGAGCTATCCTCACTGACGGCACGCATGCATCAGCCATCGTGTAGCTCAAACCTTATTTTAGGGAGCTCAACAACCCGACGGACGACGCTACCAATCAGCCAGGCATTTATGCTTTTGCGATTTCGAGATTAATAAATTGAGGAAATGTTTGAAAATTGTAAGGTTTTCTTACCTAAACTGTATTCTGCTCCAAGTCCAATAAAGGAATTTGAGGCGGATAGAAGACCGTGCATGAGGAAGACCACTTTCTTGTCTTCTGTTGTGTCTTGCCCTGATCTTCCGTAGGGTATCCTGTGCATCTCTAGGATGTAGCCGTCGGATGTGATGACATGATGAGTTTCTGATGGGAAACCATCTGCTACTATATTTTGAGTCTGCAATTAAGTATACAAATGCGAAAATTAATTCGTCTGTCAGTCTGTGTTCCAGAAGTCAGTAGGTACCTATAACCTCTAAGGGCCGATTTTTCAATCATCGGATAACTTTTATCTAAGGAATAAATATGGCGGTTTGACATATTTTCTATACAAAAGCTGTCAAAACGTCAAACATATCCCCCAGATAATTGTTATCTGACGATTGAAAAACGGCCCTAAATCTTAAAGCCAAAACAGACAATATACCAATCTCTTATAAAAAAACAAACGTTTGTGTGTGTGTTCGTCTTCTATGCGTTCACGCATCGTTCAACCGATTCAGTTGAAACTTTGTACAGTTGTTATTGACACTTGCGCGAGAGTCTGACAGAAAAAAATACTTGTAAGATACGCGTACAGAGACGCAACTAGTTTTTTTTAAATAAAAATTGACAATGATTTTATTCTGAAAAACACAGAGAAGAGCTTGCCATCTGAAAACTGGAATCATGCGCATAGCTTGTTTTGAATAAATAGCATATTAGGTACTATTAGATAATCCGTAGTATAAAGAGTGACTCACGTTCTTCACTTATACGCAAATACGTTATTTAAATCAAGCTGAATATATCAAGCAAGTTATTCAAACAACTGGTGATCGTGAGGTCCTGGTTTCGATCCCCAAGTCGGGCAAAGTCTTATTGGGTTTTTCCGTGTGGAATTCCTCAATAGCAGCCCGGGGTTTTGATTCGTGCCCGGTTGATGGCAATAGGCTCGCCCTCTATTACATGGGGCTTAAACGTAACGGCGAAATGAGGGTGTTACTATACACCTCTGCCCAACCCTTCGGGGAATACAGGCGTGATGTTATTTAAACCATTTGATAATGGTAAACACAAGTTCTTCAATCCATCGTTTTTGCGGCGTTCAACCCGGCCATCAGAGCGGATTTCTAGGTAGACTTTAATTTGTTTATCTAGGACGTAATTTCCTCTACAGTTCTTGCGAAAATATCTGCCTTCAATTAAGTGGCTGTGACACAATAACGAATTTACAACTAAATTATGATTTACATGTTTTGTTACAGTGAGTTAAATAAAGCTCAATTAAAATATATGATTGATCACTTTGTTTATAATTGAAATGTATTATTCACTATTGAATAAAGTACCTACCTACCTAGAACAGCCCTTTATAATGCAATACTTGTAAAATTATCATACTTAGGGTGAAGCCAGACGAGCGCAATTTTTTGAGTTGTGAGTCGCGTAATTTCGGTCGCGTAATTTCAACACGATATGAAAGATAAGGGAGTAAATGATAATGAGACGGCTGAGGGCTGACGTCACTGTCTATGTAGAGTGGAAGAGAAAAACATATTGCGCCGACCCCAAGTAACTTGGGACCAAGGCAAGAAGATGATGATGGTGATGACAACACGACAACTCATTTTGCGTCGCCGTGTGAACGAAACAGGTGTTTTGTATGAAACCGAATGTAGCAGAAATTACGCAACCTAAATTACGCGACTCACAACTCAAAAAATTACGCTCGTCTGGCTTCACCATTAATGTAAACACACGATAGTGTGTCAAGCCAAGTTCGAAAAGATTTGATATAACTTAGTCAATGCGCAAAATTTATTGTTCTTTTTAAATGCTTCACTTCGTATATAGGCTTGTTTGAATCAAATCTTGCGACAGATTTTTCTACTACTTCTACGTAACCGATTCTCATGAAACTTCGCACACAAATTCAATTCCCATGACAATACAAAATTATTATAATTTCAACCTTCAGTCCTCAAATCCTGATGCTGCAGGGGTACTGCAAGATGAAACCGTTTAACTTAAAATATTTTTTAAGGGATGGGCACTGAAATCGCTGTACAGGGATTCCAGTGCTTGTATTAGGGTAAATGGGGCGTTCACAGACTGGTTTGGCATCTCCAGAGGTGTTAGACAGGGTTGTGTAGCGTCTCCATGACTGTTCAACCTATACATGGATAGTTGTTTGACAGATTTAAAAGGGAGTGAGTGTGGTTTGAAAATGAATGAGTTGCCTGTCAAATGTCTTCTCTACGCAGATGATCAAGTTTTGCTTGCATCGTCGGCGGAAGAGTTGCAAGACATGGTAACTATGATGAATGGAGCATATAATATGAAAGGGATGAAAATTTATGTAAGCAAGACGAAAGTAATGGTTTTTGAAAGAGATGCAGATGTATCTGAGTGTAAAGTAAAGATAGGAGATGAAAGTATTGAACAGGTGAATGAATGAGTTTGTTTATTTGGGAAGTATGTTTACAAGAGATGGTAAGATTGACGAAGATGTGGAAAGGAGAGCAAATGCGGGAAATAAAGTAAATGGTGCTTTGCATGCGGTTGTGGCTAGCCGTTCGATGTCCAAAAAGGCACGACTGGCTGTCCATAATGGTGTGTTGGTACCTACGCTTATGTATGGCAGTGAATGTTGGTCGTGGCAGAAGAGGCATGAAAGTAGAATAAATGCCGTGGAAATGCGTTCCTTGCGAAGTATGTGCGGTGTAACTTTGAATGATAGATTAAGAAATGAAGAGATTAGACAAAATTGCGGTTTAAAAGATGATGTAGTGACAAAAATTGAAAGGAGTATGCTTAGGTGGTTTGGTCATGTTGAGAGAATGAGTGAACGGTGATTAACAAAAGGAATTTATAAGGCGGATGTTAACGGGAACGCCGGTAGAGGACGTCCTAGAAGGACATACATCGATGTTATTGGTGAAGTTCTTCACAAAGGTAAAGTAAGGTGCGTAGTACTCTCAACCGGCGTGCGTGTATGACAAGATTTATGAATGTGGATGAAGCGAAAGGGGTATGTAAGAGTCGTAGCATGTGGCGTTCTATAGTTTCTGCCTACCCCTATGGGAAAAAGGCGTGAGTTTATGTATGTATGTATTATTTGAACAAGTCCCATTGATTGTCAAACCCACTGGTGAGATAATTCAATAATGAATCAAAGCTTTGTTTTTAATCTATACTAATATTATAAAGCTGGAGTTTGTCTATTTGAACGCGCTAATCTCAAGAACTACTGGTTGGAATTGAAAAATTATTTTTGTGTTGGATAGTCCATTTATCGAGGAAGGTTATAGGCTATATAACATCACGCTACGACGAATAGGAGCGGAGCATAAATGAAAAATGTTGCAAAAACGGGAAACATGTCTACCCGTGCGAAGCCGGGACGGGCCGCTAGTTGAATAATACTTACAGTTTCGTATATCGAATACGTCGTCCGACCATCGGACGACACCAGTACAAACAGTACACAGACTACGTAAAACCTTACTAACACCATTTTAACACAACTGGGAAATGTCGAATATACACATCTATATATAATATAGCCTTTATCATTTACTATATACTATTAGTTTATTACTTGCCGTAAGTGAGGTAAACACATTTATGGTGACCGAGATTATCGTATCGGTTTACGACTATTTACTACGCATACTTCGAAGTTAAAAGATAATGGGAATGGCTTCGTGCGAATTCCGGGTACAATTTTCCAAACATATTCACATATTTTTTTATCATAACATGACATCACGCTTGTATTCCCCGAAGGGTTGGGCAGAGGTGTATTGCAACACCCTCATATCGCCGTTATATTAGAGTCCCGTGTAATAGGAGGCGAGGCTATTGCCATCAACCAGGCACAAATTCAAAGTCCGGGCTGCTACTGAGGAATTCTACATGTAAAAACCAGATTACATTTTGCCCGACCTAGGGATCGAACCCAGGACCTCACGAACAGCAGTCGCGTTTGCCACCACTAGATTAACGAAACAGTTGACAAAAATTGTATTGAAAACAAAATATACCTACAGCTTATTTATTATTTCTACGTATTACTGCAAATCATATTACACTAAAGTCCATTTCATATAACCATATAACATTAGACGAAACTGGCCCACCAAGGCACGCATATCTGTCAAGTTCCAAATCTAGTTGTACCAAGATCGCGAGCTGGGGAGGTGTAGGGTAACAAGAGAGTTTCGGTAATCGCATAACTCCCAGTTAGCGCCAATCCAAATATTAGTGCGTAGTACCTATTGATTGTGCTGTTGACGATTTCAGTGTTCATAAACTTGACTTTGGTGACTCATCGTTATCATTATTAAATTTATCATCTGGCTTTTCCCAAATATGTTGCTAACACTCCGTGTTATCGTTAATGGTTACAAATGCTTGATTTTGCTGCGCGGTGTTATTATGCGTCACCTTAGTTTTGAGCATTTATTACAGAACGAGACATCTACAGTCCGCGACAGGTCTCCATGGCAATTTTCTAGTCATTTTCAATACACAACTACGAGCAACAACGCGAGCGAGATCGAAATCGATAAATGCGGTCGATGCGGACTCGTGCAGCCCTATGACTAACGGGGTGTCCTGAATAAGCGACAAACGCGACGCGGTGCGACGCGACGCGACACGACGTAGAATAAATACGCGTTACGTCGCGTCTCGCTACATAGGCCGGTAGTAGGGAATGCCGTTGTCTTGATCACGTTTGTCGCGTTCGTCGCTTACGCACGACACCCCGTAAGATGGTGCAGGCGCGGGCGTGCGGAACGTTCCCGGGGTCTACGCGACTCACCTCATGCATCCGATTGGCATTTCGACCTGTCGCGGACTGCACGTAAGTGGTATCAATAACATGATGTATGGAGGGGAGGGGGGTTAAATATATCCTGACGCTGGTGAAGCAAGTGCCGCCTACCCCCGCGTTCCACCAAAGACGTATATCGCGTTACTGTTCACTCTTCGTACTCAGAAACATATTTAAAATACAAAAAGAAAACTCCACTTACTTATGACCTTTAAACACAGACAAAATAAGTACATATTAAGGTACCCAGAGGATCTGATAGGACCAAGTTATTAGCATAAAATTTCCTCGACGCGTCGATAACCAAGCGTTGTAATCTTGTTCCATGTAGATAGTATCACGTTGTTACCTCAGGGTAGGGTTTGTGCCACGTGGTTTAGGCGAAAAAAGTTGCCACGATCGCTAATAACCCAGGAAAATTACTACTAATTCCTGTAGGGAAAATGATCTATGACGTGATCTACAATAACAACTAACGTTTAACGCTCGGAGGGAATCGCAGTGAACTCATGAAACTCTAGGAACTTGCAATAAAATTAACCGACAGAGAAAATAATAAATACGTACGTAAAAAGTTACAGAATCAAGTCTATTACGTTGTGACGTAGGTAAGGTGAGATCTAGGGATCAGTGCTTGGAACATAATTCCGATCGATCGACTTTGTCATTATGTCAGTTTGTACTTTTGAATGCACAGTTGGCGCCAAATCAGTTTCTGACATCCGTATGCACAAACATTACTAGAAGGCCTCACAGTGTGCTCGAACGCACTGCATTGAATACGGGTTTGGGATTGGTCGCCTTTATGTTACGAGATTAAAGGGAACCAATCACAGAGCCGTCTTTAACGCAATGCGTTCGAGCACACTGTGAGGCCTAGTAATGTTTGTATATACGGATGTTAGTGTTTCTTGACTTAATTAGTCTAAATTATAATTGAAATTGCTTATTGAGTAAGTATATTTTTATTCAAGAGTAAGTACGCATTATTTCTTGTAATCGTAATTGAATTAAAAACGGAATTCTATTCAAGATTAGCCCTGCATGTTGTTCATCTATCGGGCATCACGTAGGCCAACATTTTGTCGCTTAATAAAAATCTTCTCTCTTGTTATACATTGATAACATCGCGCTATTACTTTGGGGAGTGTACATTCTACTTACCGTTTATTCTTAACATTCTCAGTGCTCTCGTAAAGAACTCTACTTAGCTCTCGCTGTGTTAAAAGGTGTCGTTAGCCTGAATAGGGCTGTCAAATTTAGAGAGACGTCTTTGGACTTGGTTTTAGTACTTTCTACATGGCGAACCAAGAGCCTAAAGTTTTAAAATAAGATTTGTTCAGAAACCTTTTTTTTCCCTTTATTTCTTATTTAGAGTTTACACAAGTATACAGGAGAAGTGTCACTATGTTAGTTTTGTATTGGGAACGAAATATCTAAACTAATATTATAAAGAGGAAAGATTAGATTGTTTGTTTGCATTGAATAGGCTCTGAAACTACTTGACCGATTTAAAAAAATCTTTCACCATTAGAAACCTACATTATCCCTGATTAACATAGGCGATAAAAAACATTCAAAAAATAATCTATATGAAAAAAATCTTCTTATGCGCGCAGAGCCGCGAGGGTACAGCTAGTATTTAATATTAAGAACACGAAACATTTTGGAGTAACAAATGGGAATGATTGGAAACTGTTTTTTTTTCTGTTTCGCCTTTTCTGTATTTTTTACACCATTCAAGGCCCAATTTTTAGGGGTGCGGACATTTGTCACCACAGACCATTTTATACTTAGGTCAACTCTGCATATTAATATAGATGATTACATAATAAGACTAGCGTTGTATAAGATCATTATGGAGGCTGTTAAACGCGTCATTACGACCGCTGACGTGTGGGCGTAACCGCTTGTTACTTCATTTTGTTTATTTATTCTCAAATTAAGTCGTCCTTAATTTGACCTTTAACCTTGTAATTTGTGTAATTGTTTCGATAAATGGGTCTTCATTTACGTACAATTTAACTTGCATTTACATGTGACCTTTTAGGATTCTGAAGTTTTCAGTAGAAGTGACTGTTTTTATTTTGTGTTTTACATTCAATGTCTGCTAAGGACCGATGTCATCAACCTTGTATAATTTTTATATAAGAAATAAATCGATGGTCTAGTGGTGGCAAGCGCAACTGCTGACTGTGAGGTCCTGGGTTCGATCCCCAGGTCGGGCAAAGTGTTATTGGGTTTTTCGGTGTGGAAATCCTCAGTAGTAGCTCGAAGTTTGGATTTGTGCCTGGTTGACAGCAATAGGCTCCCCCCTATTACATGGGACTTAAACATAACGGCGAAATGAGGGTGTTACTATACACCTCTGCCAAACCCTTCGGGGAATACAGGCGTGATGTTATGTTAAATTTTACGTTTTCATGTCTTTTTATAGAAAATCTGTCAAAATAACTAACTTATTCCTGAAAGAAAGAAAAGTTATCTGATGTTGGTGAAATCGGCCCTAATAGACATTAAATCAATGGGGTTGGCATCTGTGGAACTAATGGCGCTACTTTCGATTGTTCCACTGCAATCTTATTGGTTGCAATGTGTTTGACATTATTATTAATATCAACCTGATGGTTCCGATTGGTGGAAATAACTAAGTATGGAGGTGCTGCCATCTGCTTTAGTTTTGCGTTGCCTTCCCCATTCAGAATACGACTGGACATATCTGGATACCCTGTTAACCCTGTATTCTTTTGCTACCTAATCTGTGCGTAATCATATTAGAATAAGCTTAGATAAATCCAGATCCCTAATTACAATCTATTTTTTTAAGCATTATTCACACAAGTGTTTCTCCTTTATCGTGCGTGCGTTTACAGACACAAATCTTCACATGAACAAAAGAAAGAAAGAAAGATAATAATTTATTTGAGTCTCGTTACAGACATACAGACATACAAACATAAAATAAAAAATCAACAATATACACAAGTCAACAAACACCCAGACCCGAAACAACTATCTGTAGGCCATACAAATATTTGTTCCGTGCGGGAATCGAACCCACGACCCCTAGCCCGTAGCACGACGATCGCTCAGCCACTGTACCAAACGTGTCGTCAAAGTTAATTCGTTAAGTCAATGTTATTAATGTTGTTACATATTGTACAATTATCACTTGCTTAAAAACGGTGAAGAAAAACATCGTGAGGAAACCGGAATGCCTAAGAGATATTCTCGACGCCATGTGAAGCCAAGTCAGAGGCCCTCTGACACCAGGTTACCACTAACCACACGAAAAGAAAGAAAGAAGTCAATGTTTTTGCTATTGTTACCAAATCAGTACCAAACTCGGAGATACTCAACAAAATTAATTCTAACAATAAGCAGTTAGCGCAGTTGCGCACCACGTTTTTTCCAAAAACTTTTCAAAGTAACAACATCAAAACCCTTTAATTGGACGAAGATAACTCAGATCGAGGAATTCCGCAAAGCGTAACACTTCTAAATGAATCAAAACTTTTAATGGTCCAGGAAAAGAACTCAAGACTACACGGCTAAAACAAATAAACTCAGCGAATGAGTAACGACTAAAGTTTTTGATGACGACACTCAAAGACAAGGTTGGGGACGATTTAGACCGCTCTACAATTTATAGGGCGATTAATTTGTCGTACCGTTGAAGACGTCTTGAAGTTTGCAAATGTATGTGTAAGGACATTTCGGTTGCCTGCCTTGGTGAGCTTTTGTACGCCTGAGTACTTTTTAACCGACTTCCAAAAAAAGGATGAGGTTATCGACAGTTAGGTAGTTTCTGCTAGACTTCACTTCCGGCCGTGGTTCTTTCCATGGTCGGGAGCGAGACTGCTTGGGAAGCCATCGCCTCTTTTTGCGAGGAGGTGATGGTAGGGCGCGTGATGATCTCCGGCCACCCTAGTGAGTGGCCTGCGGGCGGCGGGTTGGGAAACCCGTCGCCCGACCAGTAACGGGCCCAGGGAGGATGGCGCGCCGTGTTCCGCGCGCGCCTCTCGGAAGGATGTGGGGCAGGGGAGCAACTGCCCCACCACAGGAGAGGTCCACCAGAAGAGCTGGTGGGCCGAGACCCCTGCCGGGGTCGCGGTGCATGCAACAGCGAATCCCGTGACTCCGGCCTTAGGTCAGAAGGAGGGACACCGTGGGGTTTTAGCCGGTAAAAGTCCGGCACACCCCAACGTCTTCCCCAGACGGGGGACAGTCCATGAGGATTTCCCCACGAAAAAAAAAAAAAAAGTTTCTGCTAGACTGCCTTGTTGGTCTAGTGGTCGCAAGCGCGACTGCTGATCGTGAGGTCTTGGGTTAGATCCCCAGGTCGAGCAGTGTTATTGGGTTTTTCCGTGTGGAATTCCTAAGTAGCAGCCCGGTGTTTGAAGTTGTGCCCGGTTGATGGCAATGGGCTCGCCCCCTATTACATGGGACTTAAGCATAATGGCGAAACCTCTGCCCAACCCTTCCCTTCAGGGAATACAAGACGTTGTTGATGTTATGTTATGTAATTTCTGCTAACCCTCACGGTAAAAAGGCGTAATATTATAACAAAGTATTTTAAGCTGATTTTCGTTTCACGATTACAGACATTATTAACTCTCACATTCAAACTATAGTTTCCAGAAATGAAAGCAAAGGAAACAATACCGCAGTTAGTGTTGCCTAGTTATCGAACGTAGGTATAGCCTCCAGGTAGCCAAGGTATGTAGTGTCACGTCCAGCCAAACGGCGCTCTCAGCACGTTCCGCTGATTTTCAACCGATCGGGAAGTTCCATTTTAAAATCTAAAAGGTTGCTTTTAGTACCTACTTATGACCTGGAAACCTTAGGAATTCAGGTGAGGTTTTGTTCGGTTTCTGTACTGCTTCATAATAATAACACAACATAATATCATGCCTTTTATCCCCGAAGGATTCGGCAGAGGTGTTTTAGTACACCCATGTTTCGACAGTTAAGTAAGCTCCACTATAGGATTTTTTCGCCTAATTCAGGTCAGCTACGTGCTTTTACTGTTGTACATGAAAGTTCGTTTAAGATAAGCGTTTTTTTTCGATATAAATATTATCCCCGGTTCCTATAAACAAAAACGAATCGTTTTGCTTACCGATGGTAGCAATTTTTATTGCTAAACTCGGTATATGTGTATATGAATAAAGTCGTAAGCTAATTTTGCCTGTGATAGCTACTTCCATGCCTGAAGATCTAAGCAAGAGTCTCAATTTTACTGAATAACTCTTCGTAAATTATTGGAATCGCCCATAACTGAAAAAGACTGATTAACCGATCGTTATTGGTTAAAATTAAGACTTTTGTAACTTTACCAATTATGGAGCAAAGGCGTCATGTCTCGCCCGAAGTTCTATTTGAATGAAAAAACGACTCAAATATCATTGATTCGTCTCGCTTTTATTTCGGAGTAATTTTTCAATTACAAAAATTACTCTACAATATAAAACGTTTTCAACAAAACTGTGGATAGAATTCTTCAGTTTTAAGAGAAAAGTCACCTTTTTCTGCCCTAGTAACCTTTCAGTGAAAGCGAAACCTATTTCCGAGCTTGATTAAACATAGAAACTTTTAGACTACATATCAAAATATCTTAAATAACCTTAAAATAACTTGCCCCGTATAGGGTTATCGGACATCAGGATTTATCCTGAATTGTCAAGAGTTTTAGGCTCTTATCAAAATTCCAGCCGGACTATGTAAATATCAGGATTTTTTATTATTCAATGAAATTGTTGTAAATTATATATATTTTTAACCGACTTCCAAAATGGAGGAGGTTCTCAATTCAAATGTGTATTTTTTTTGTGTTTGTTCCGCGATATCTATGCTAATTATGAACCGATTTTAATGATTATTTTTTTGTTTGAAAGAGTATTCTTTCGAAGTGGTCCCATTTAAATTTGGTGAAGATCTGATGAAGAACTTCGGAGATAGACACTTTGAAGTCGGTTTTAGGTAGGTATGTTTTTTTTTTTTGAAAAAACGAAAATTAAAATATTTTTGCATGCAAATAAAAATTATCGAATTTTGAAATTTTAACATTTGCTTTTAAATAGTCATCAGTGATACTTTAGGTGGCCAGTGGCATAGTACCCCCTTTCCGACTAACCTTGTATATGCATGTTTTATAAAAATCAGGCTTTAAGTCAGGACTTTAAATTTTTACATCTGGCAACCCTAGCTACGAATCGAAAACTTTTTTTCTTAGGGCTTATTCAGATATAAGCGGTATTCCCTACCGCTATGGGTAGCGAAAACTTAGTGACGACGCTTACATCTGAATAGGCCTTTATACTATTAAATGTCAAGCCGTAGGTCGTAACCGAATTGCTTTTTCTTGTTCCAACTACAGAATATAAATTATATTCTGACTAAGGCTCGATTTTACCAACGTCGAATAACTTTAATCGAGGAATAAATTTGACGTTTTGACAGCTTTCGTATAGAAATTCTGTCAACACGTCTGTCTTATTCCTTGGATAAACGCTATCCGACGTTGGTAAAATCGAGCCTAATAAATAATGGAACTTTGACAGATGAGTTTGGTTCAGCCGTCATTCCTCTGTCGCTAAGCCTTGGCTGTAACGGACAGTCGAGTTTCCTGTATCGAGGATTACACTTAAATAATTAACTGCGAATAGTGTTGCGCTGTAATACCCGCGTCCGGGATTGGGTATTACTTTTGTATATCGAAATATTGCAACGTGAAATATTTAAGTGGCAAAGATCATCGTAGACGTATTTTATAACTAGCGGCACGTCCCGGCTTCGCACGGGTGGACATTTTTCCCGTTTTTGCAACATTTTTCATTTATGCTCCGTTCTTATTGGTCGTAGCGTGATGTTATATAGCCTATAACCTTGCTCGATAAATGGACTATCCAACACAAAAAGATTTTTTCAATTCCAACCAGTAGTTCCTGAGATTAGCGCGTTCAAACAAACAAACTCTTCAGCTTTATAATGTTAGTATAGATTTAAACTTAAATGACTAAAAAATTACGAAACAAATATGAATCATAGCACATAAACATAACATCACGCCTGTATTCCCCGAAGGGTTGGGCAGAGGTGTATAGTAACAACCTCATTTTGCCGTTACGTTTAAGTCCCATGTAATAGGGGGCGAGACTATTGCCATCAACCGGGGACAAACCCAAACACTGGACTGCTACTGAGAAATTCCACACGGAAAAACCCAATAACACCGCCTGACCTGGGGATCGAAGCAAGGACCTCACGATCAGCAGTCGCGCTTGCCACCACTAGACCAACGAGACAGTTATGTATATGAGTCATTATGTATGATTTCATTTTGATTTAATTTTTCTTTTGAAATATATGTACGTCGCCCGGACATTTTCATGTTTACATTTTTACCTTTGCCCACTCCACAGCGGAAGGACTGTAAATAACAAACATGAGGCGTCCCACGCGGGTTCCGTTTTCCTTTCCGAGCTCTACTTCAATAGGATGCTAACGACGCACATTTTTTATTTATTTAACTGATACTAGAGACTTGTAAATTATTTTGTATTTTATGCTTGTTAGAGAAAACAACATGGCAACGCAATGTACAGTAGAGAAATGAAAAGGTTCGTCAGTTTTCAAATTCATTCCTTTCTCACATCGCGGGTACTTGTTACCTTTTCTAACTGTTGAACGGAACAGACCATTGCATGGAAAATTATGTTTCATTATTTGGTTTGGTTATAAAAATCATGACACCAATCAAATCAATGATTAAATAAATTGACATTACTAGTGTCTATATAATCTAAGGTCTGTCACTATGTCAGCATGTAATTTATTTAATATCTTGTCAAAAAATACTTGTATTTTTATTTCTATAATGTTGGCAATACGTAGTCGGTAAAATAGTTTGTTTCTTGCACTGTGCAAGCAAAAATAGCCCTTAAGGTTATAACCTTTTCATTCCCCAACTGTACTATAATATTTAACGAATTCGCTTGACCTTGATTTGACTTTTATACAAAATCTCTTCGAAAAAGCCATTTAATAATAATTATATATTTTATAATATCTACTTACTCCAAAAGCGAATATAGCCTGAACGTTTTCAGCTAATAGCTTTTCAGAATAATTTCGCTGAACAAAATTTAAAAGTTTAATAACGTCGATTAGAGATTGGGATCAAAGCATTCGAGCGTTAAACTGCATTGAAAATGCGGGATTCTACGTTCCGCGCACAATGCGACCGGGGCGTGACCGAAAGCCGGGCCATCCCGGAATCCCGCGGTAATTGCCAGCTGTCCCGGCGAGTCGCAACCCTACCTGTGACGTATGCATCTATTCTCTGTTACGACGTGTGTACATCATGGAACATTATTGTTAGTCAATGTTAAGTGTCCTTTGTGAATTGTAGAGAGTGTGATTAGTGATTACTTGCAATGTGCTTTTGTGCATGGATAATGGATGATCCATCTGCTGATATTACAATGCTTATATTTTACAATGATTTTTTAGCTAAGTTTTGATGACATTTAATTATGTCAATTGTTTTATATAGTTTAGCTTCCTTTTCACTTTTGTAAATGTGAGAACTTTGTGGACCTGCATCTATAAATTTGTAAATTACTACAATATTATTCATATTACTTTTTTTAAAATTTTATTTTTGTTTGTTAGTTTTTGTACTCAAGTCTTTTAGTACTATATTACTCATTGGTCTGTGGTCAGGACCTCATTGTTCTCTCACTATCCTAAATCATTGTACTGTATCCACTGAAATTGTTAAAGGTATTATTTTTAAAAGAGTAACCATGGAGTTTCTTGCCGGCTCTTCTCCATAGGAAACAACTAATTGGAACCGTGCACCTAAATTCGACGTTTCATAAGCACCTGTATTGGTTTATGTGAAATAAAATTTTTTGATTTTGATTTTGATTTAGAAAACTTGTTTTTAAGGATTTCGGAAGTAAGACTGCAGTCATAACATAACATTACGCCTGTATTCCCCGAAGGGTTGGGCAGAGGTGTATAGTAACACCCTCATTTCGCCGTTATGTTTTTAAGTCCCATGTAATAGATCGCGAGCCTATTGCCATCAACCTGGCACTAATCCAA
Organism: Amphipyra berbera; assembly: GCA_910594945.2. Classification (NCBI taxonomy): domain Eukaryota; kingdom Metazoa; phylum Arthropoda; class Insecta; order Lepidoptera; family Noctuidae; genus Amphipyra; species Amphipyra berbera. The sequence goes on along the minus strand of OU343122.1, from coordinate 4,556,338 downwards.
ACTCCGGGCTGCTACTGAGGAAGTCCACACGGAATAACCCAATAACACTTTGCCCGACCTGGGGATCGAACCCAGGACCTCACGATCAGCAGACTGCAGTCGATCTGAGTAAACCAGAACCTTGACATATCAAAGACGAAGGTACTTACTGGTTTTGGTGGTTGCTATATCAAGCCGTTTCTTTTAGGATGAAATAGAAATGCCAAAGGGACGATTTCACGTCCAAATAATTCTTTATTTTTTTATCTCTTCTTCCAAAACCGTAAAAAGCCACATGTAAAGCTGAATTCTCATAACATAATGTAGAACGTATTGTAACAAATACAATGATGGATGGCCGTGTCGACGACTCGTGCCATCCGTAAACGATCCGTTTGCCATCGGGGTACAGGCATATTTACAATGGACGACACGACACCTGCATGATGGCGACTTAAAAACGACACTACATGCAAAGTTTGTTTCGTCTTGACATTTCCCAATATTCAAACGAAGTATTTTTTTTATACTGCTTAGTTTTAAACGTTTGTGTATATGTTGTAGGTACTTATAGACTGTTATCTTTTGTTTCAGGTATGTTTTCCCGAAAAGCAATGACATGATGCAAACAAGGAAGCAAGTACAAAACCCACGTTACACAAAGACAGAGCATGTATGTTAGAAAACTGAAGTTCCCCACTACCGTTACCACGGATCCTAGGTTTTTTTTCTTTCGGTAGCATAACTCATAGCAAGGTCTTACGTCTTCATTATTGTAGTATTAATTTGCAGTCCAATGCTAGATACCACACTCAAATAAAAAGGATTGCCGCAGTCAGCCCACGCACTAGAGACACTGCTGCTTGAAATCGACTTGGAACATTTGAGCAACTCTAATGAGTCGAATGCTCAAAGTTAATGACGGTTATCCTGTCATCTATCAGGTGTCATCATTGAGATTATAAATCGAAATCCAGCGCTGAATATCTACTGAACGCTGAATTGAATTGACGTGTTTACATAAGACCGAAGCCAATCCAGTAGCTGGATTCCAGTGACGCTATGTCCATCTTCTTTACGTTTGGAGTATTGCATGAATGTTTTGCGCTTCCCCTTGAACGTTTCCGCATGGACGCCAAGCATTCACGCCACCAGATGTCAATCGATGTCGTGTAGGTATCGTGTCGTGTCGTCTAAAGTGAAACCTCGTCCGCTTTGCTCTCGACCGCTTGATAGATGTAGTCCCCTGAGTTTTTACTCGATATTTTTTATAAACCTGTAATAAAGGAATTTTAAAATGAGAATACTGAAATTAATAGATCTATCTAGATGGAAGTAGACCGTCTGTTTTCCTATTTTGCATCTTGGTTTGCATAATAGTTTTCTTTTCCTGTTTCTAGTCGAACACAGAACTAAGTAAAGTAGAGATATTACAGAATTTTAATGGCTTTATTGATTTTATCGTTGAGCAGCGAACTACTATGAAAATGAAAGACTTTTACGTTCTTCAAAATAATTGATTAAATAATTATGTACTTCTTTTTAGAAACTAAAGTACGAATAAATACACCGTGCCAGAGAGCATTTTTCATATAACGATCATAAAAACATTACGATGCTACTGATCTAAAGTATAGTCCGCGCGCGACGACTAGTCACCGCCTGCGGTATGTGAGCGGCGAGAGGGGAGCAAAACAATAGACGCGCTGTCAGTTTGCTTTGCCTCGTCTACCGCGCGCACCCCCCTCCTGCCGCTCACATACCGCAGGCGGCGACTAATAGCCCTCGTGCACGAAGACACTATACGAAAATAAGCTACCTCAGCGTTTGCCTCCAATCAATCATAACGTCTTGATGTAAAGTGCTATAAGGTCAATCTCGTAAGCGGTGCACATAAGTCCCCACGACATGTGACGTCACGGGATATTACGTCATTTATTTTGTTAAACACTCGACGTGACAGGATGTCGATACAGGCGTTTGCTTCGCGTGTCGCAGGTTAAGAAAAATACTCTGAAAATATAAGTGAACGGTTAGCAAGTGCCGATGCGAAAATTATGTAAGACTGGGAAAAATATTGATAAAAGAAGCGTACCTACTAAATAGCGTATGCTTTTAACGTGGCGTGCGTTTTTTAATTATTCATCATAGGCCGCGCGCTGAAATTCAGTCAAAAGATACAGTTTTTAATATAACCTTTAGTCTTTTAAAAGTTTGCTAAAATACTTTTTCATTCGACACAATATTTGCAAAAATTGCTACAACCAAAAAAATAAATCACAGCGCCTGGCAAAAATATATAAGCAATAAGTAGAGCAAACGCAAAATGCTAATCTTATCCGTCAAGGAGAAAACAGTCACGTCCTTTGCGTTCACCGGTTTCACCCCTTTCACCCCTTTCACCCTTCTTTTTATGACGGCACGCATATTGAAAGTTGTAAAATTTAAAGTCGAAGCAATAAAAGCTCGTTTTACAGTCCTAAGTCCGAATCATAAATATTTTCATAAACATGATTGGAATTTCAATTTGTGCCAACACAGCAGTAATAAACTTCGTCAAAATGTAATATTAACTCGTTTTCAGTACTACGCTTAATAAATTTGAGTATTTGGTTTACCCCAGTCTAACCGTTCATATCTGAATGTGTCAAGAGGAGAGGCAGCAGAATCTTCCTGTCCGATATTAACGACATTAACCAATAGTCCTGCTAAGCGTCGTGATTGTTGCAATATCTCGCCTTTTAGCGTGGATTTTAGCGGTAATTGGACGATTGATAAGGGTATTTACGGAGGTGGAGCGTTGGTAGTCCAGCGATTGAAGTTGACTTGCTCGCCCATCTGACTTTTCGAACTCATGTGCGGATCAGAATTTTATTATCACTTGCATTAACGGTGAAGGAAAACATTGTGAGGAAACCTGCACACCTGAGAGGGCTTCATAAAATTCTCAATGTGTGTGTAATCCGCCGATGCACACCAGGCCAGCATGGCATATTAAGACTTAAACCCTTCTCTTTGTGAGAAGAGGCCCATGCCCAACAGTGGGACTGTTTTATGAGGACGTTTACTGGCTGGTATGGCATATTTTAAAATAACGGTGTATTTAGCATAGTGATTGGTGTAACGCAAAACGCAAATCCATCGAAATTAATTCAAATTCATTGAAAAATAAATATTCTGTTTTAATATACGTACTTAAATATCATAAAAGCTACCCTTATAATCTGTACGTCCATATAATACGTAGGTATAGATAAATTCAACAAACTCGTAAATAATTGTCGATCAATATTTTTTCTCGGCCAATAACCGTATATTTTGGCCTTTACGGGAGGGTGTAATGGATGGTAATCTCTATACCTCTTAAGATTAGAACATTTTAGATAACATTATTTAACGTCGGCGTCCCTTAATAAGATAATATATAATGTTCTCTGCCTAGCTTTTTCCCAACTAAGGCTAGATTTTACCAACGTCGGATACCGTTTATCCAAGGAATAAGACAGACGTGTTGACAGAATTTCTATACGAAAGCTGTCAAAACGTCAAATTTATTCCTCGATTAAAGTTATTCGACGTTGGTAAAATCGAGCCTAAGGCGTCAAAACTAAAAGATAACAATATAATAAATCAATAATTGAGGGGCTCGTGGTTAAAGCAACCGTGCGGATCATAAGATTAGCAAGGTCAAGCTGCGCTTAGTCCGTGGATGGGTGACCGTTCGTTACACATCGAGACCCCTCCGTGCCTCGGAGAGCACGTTAAACCGTCGGTTCCGGGTGTCATACGAATACCTATGACAGTCGTTACTGGTAGTCAGAAGTCCGGAATTCTGACTACCGGTCTAACCTTAGGATATCGGCATTGCGTTGGAAACAGAGGTCTGATGGCACTTGTTTAGTGTAAAATACTGGTATTCAGCCGCATCTGGTTATACAGGAGGCTGACCTCAACGGGTTAATAACCCAAGCAACTGCCATCAGACCTCTGCAACTCAGTTACTGGGCAATGCCGATATCCTAAGGCTAGATAGGTTATCAGACTTTCGGGCTTCTGACTTCCCATAACGACTGTCATAGGTATTCGTATGACACCCGGGACCGACTGTTTAACGTGCCCTCCGAGGCACGGAGGAGACTCGGTGTGTAACGAACGGTTACCCGTCCACGGACTGACCGCGGCAAGCGGAGCTTAACTTCGCAAATTATATGATCCGCGCGATTGGTAATTAGCCACGACAACTCGGCAACCTCAATTGCGAAATAATATTTGATTAAAAGTTTGTCTATATTTCATTAGTAAATCATGTTTAAGTTTTAATTTGGCGCCAAATAAAACGTAATTTTTTGTATACCATAAACCCGAAAAAGGGTCATTGTACTTATAACCAGAAGCGTGAAAAAAAGTCAGCTGCTCCATACATTTATGTTCACACTAGCGGCCCGTCCCGGCTTCGCATGGGTGGACATTTTTTCCGTTTTTGCAACATTATTCATTTACCTATGCTCCGCTCCTATTGGTCGTAGCGCGATGTTATATACCTACCTTCCTCGATAAGTGGACTATCCAACACAAAAATATTTTTTCTATTCCGACCAGTATGAGATTAGCGCGTTCAAACAAATAAACGAATCAGCTTTATAATTTTAGTATAGATTAGTATAAATAACCCGACAAAATGTAGGGAACAGCAAATTTTTTTTTCGTGGTTTCTGGTTTTTCCCATAGTAAAAGTTGTACATAATGATATGTACAATGAGCCCTTAAGAGATTTTCAGTTTTTGCATTTACACCTTGTATAATGGCAGCCAATGCCCAGTTTTTTTTATTTAAACATAACACCCCGCCTTGTATTCCCCAAAGGCTTCGGCAGAGGTGTTTTTACACCCTCGTTTCACCAGTTATGTTTAAGTCCCACGTAATAGGGGCCGAGCCTATTGCCATTAACCGGGCACGAATCCAGACTCCGGGCTGCCACTGAGGAATTCTTAGGAAAATCCCAATAACACTTTGCCCGACCTGGGGATCGAACCCAGGACCCCACGCTCAGCAGTCGCGCTTGCGACTATTAAACCAACAAGGCAGCTTTTTTTTTCTATTAATGATTCAGAATGATACCAAGGTAACCCTGTGTAGTTTCGCCAAGTAATTTATAAAATAACCATAACTAAGTATCGTAATCAAACATGGCGCATACATAACTAAACATTATACGAGTACATGCGCTCGTATCTGTTCCATATGCTCACAAAATTGATGGTCTCTGATGCAGCATTATAAATGTCCCGTCACACGGTAGTAATACTGCATCGTCGCTGATGGATCGTCCGCGCAGGTCTGAAGGCGCCTCAAACTATTGTTTGAGTTTTATTTGAAGGAGAATTTATCTTAGAAAATTTTGCTTATCGTAGAGATTAGGAAAATATCCTCCATGACTGTTCCTTGTAAATGTATCATGTAACGTATGTTTAAGAGTTAATGACGATGATTATGAATTAAAATTAACAATAGAAAATAAAGGCAACGTTCTTTTTAGGCAGTGAAAAATATCCCACATTTTTTTTACTCAAAAGGCCCCTCAAAAATCCCTTTAAAAAAAAAGACTTAATGGCTGGGAAAACCTCAAGGAAAATGCATTGAGTTGAAGAAATAAAAAACAAAAATACGAATGAGATGTACACAATTCTTCTAAAGGCCGTTTTTTCAAACTTAGGAATAAATATGTCATTTTGACATATTTCCTATACAAAAGCTGTCAAAACGTCAAACTTATTCCTCATATTAAATTCACCTGATGATTGAAAAAACAACCCTCAACCAATGAGATTTAGAATGTTGCCTGGGGAATTAATATTTTTTTTTTTCTTTACCAAAGTTGTCAAAACGTCAAACTTATCACTCAGATAAAAGTCATCTGACGATTGAAAAAACCTTAGAATAGACGGCCGATACTTGTCTTCAACTGTCTGAACCGACTGTCGGATCGAATTCACGAAGTACACGTACGATAATGGTGTCCGATTTTTTTTGGTTTCAGGGCGATGCTTCTGAGTCTGACGTCCGATTCAATAGTCAGAACAGACTATCGGACACAAGTATCGGACGTCTACTCTCTTGCTTATAAGTTCATAATATTCCTTTTTATTGCACCTCTTTCCTCTCAGTGTCATCTGTCGCTAACAAATCGTAGACATATATCATTAATCTGTGCTAACAAACGTCTTGTTTTTTTATTAATATCACGTACAGTGCTTTTTTATTCTTTGAATATATTATTATATAGGTATTTATATATAGCTGATCCAGATTTGGACTGAAGTTAAAATCTGACACAATGACGATTATAATAGAAGATTCAGAAGAAATACCGTGTTCACAATGCGACAAGCTTAGAAGGACATTCTTGTTGATAGCATTATCAGCTGTACTACCAATGGTGCTGTTCGCTTGCCTACTCCTCATCACAGTAACCGGAAAGATGGACCTCCAAGTAGAATTCACAACAGGTCTAATCGTGGAGTTTGTATTCGGGCTACTATACTTGCAACTATTCGTCGCTACGTCAATTTTTATCATCAGCTTCATGAAAAGAAAGCAACCGTTGCCACTGAAGTATCATTACTGGTACTTCTTCTTCCACATAGCGATCATGGGCCTGTTCCTCGGTTCCACCTTCGTCATGACGTTCGTCAACAACTCCTATCTAACATCTGGATTCGTGTTTTTCGGTGGTACCTTTTACTTTTATGTTTTATATAATTTTATGGAGACGAACAGAAACCTCTGGACGACTTTAAGAAGAGCTTACTGAGGTGATTTGAAAATGCTTTTGAGAACTTAATAAATGGCACTCCGATGTCTTAAAATTGTTTGTGAATTTAGTGAAGTTTAAGTGAGTTTAGGTGGCTTTTCGGTAAGTCTGATAAGACGGGGACTCAGAAATAATTGTATTTGGGTGTAAGTGGCTAACTTGTCTGTATTGATGTCGTTGGCTAGACAATGAAGTTATGGGTCTAAAGTTTAGGTAACCTAAATCCATTTTGATAAATAAATGTTGTTATAAACTTTTGGGAGTTTATTTTGGGCAAGAAAAAATATCTTTCACTTACCTGAGATCCCGAGGAAGTCGTGAAAGTCTTCTTCAGTGATAGGATACTCCTAATAAAGAGGCTACACATATATGAAATTACAGTGATACGCAATGTTTTTTCAAAATGTTCATGTATTTCGAAAGCATATTCGCAAAATCGTGCATTTAGCAAGAAATACCTCTGCCCAAGGGTAACTTTAGTTAACTTTGTTTACTTAATAGCTACCAACTTTATAATTCAGCAGCTGCTTAGTATTTCATACACTGAAAGAAGTAGTTTTTCAAAGTTTTCCTGTAACGAATCCTTGAAGTTTCTGTTATTCATGTTTTAATATGTATTCCCTTTGTTTGTAAGGTCTGTGAAGATCTGCATAACTGTGTACTTTTAGATATAGGAATTAGATTCTTGCTTCTTGTCGCTTTCATAATAAAGCTTAGAGGAGACATAATGAGTGTTCATACCATAATTATCACCCTGTTATCAATGGAATTTGACATTTACAACGCCACATGTGAACTACGCATGACGATTGTGTAGCAGACTACAGCGACAATAATGACAACTGCCAAATATGACGTCACATAGTCCTGCATCGCGATATCGAGATTTGACACGCACATAGTATATGTATATACAACTTCCCAACATCTACTGTTGGGCAGTAGACTCGCCTGGTTGGAGGAACACCATATGTGGTTTCTCCATAGTACAACCAATCTGGTCAGCGTGTTGAATCTAGCAATACCTGTAATGCCCCTAGATGCTGGATGGTCCGTCATTCTCACTACAGTCTGTGACGAAGGCCGAGGCCGAAATTTAAATGAATCTATCTCCACACGCTGACCCAAGATTCTCGAATCCCCAAATCGAATCATAACAGCAGCAAATTGATACGATTGTATGAAAAATATAAGAAGGGAAATAAATTTGCATATTAACGAAGTAATTAAAATTTTCATGTAAGAACCTATCTCGTCTACGGAGTTAATTCGCCGTTTGTCGGCCGCCCCAATTTCTGGGGATCCGAAGGCGGGCTACGTCATAATCGGATTTACGTCGCCCAACCTCACATAAAGTTTATGAATTTACATAAACTTTACTATCGTATCAGCCTTTTATGTAAGCTTTGGCCGGTGTCAATTAGGACTGGGGGTTCGTGATTTCCTAAGGCACTGATAGACTGGTATTGACTTTGAACTAAAATAGTGTAATTGGCCGCAATTTAGAGAAAAGTTTTGGTAAACGACGGCAATTCCTTTTATTACTAGAGATAGGTAGTCTAAAACCCAATTTAAAATACCTCCCCCCCCCTCTCTTTTTGTGTTATAAAGTTAAAAAGTGTGTTTTGCTTAGTCATTTCCCAACTATGTTGGGATCAGCTTCCAGTCTAACCAGATGCGGCTGAATACCAGTATTTTACACGGAGCCACAGCCATCAGACCTCCGCAACCCAGTTACTAGGCAATCCTAAAGTTAGACCGGCTATCAGGCTTTCGGGCTTCTGACTTCCCGTAACGATTGTCATAGGTATTCTTATGACACTCGGAACCGACTGTTTAGCGTGCTCTTCGAGGCATGGGGGGGTCTTGATATGTAACGAACGGTCACCCATCCACAGACTGACCGCGGCAAACGCAGCTTAACCTGGCTAATCGTATAATCTGCGTGGTTGGTAATTAGCCACGAGCCCCTCAAAGTTAAGAAGTGATAGGTATATTTTAAATTTGGGTTTACCATAGACTTAATTTAAACCTTATCTCGTGGTATGAGGGGAATGTGTTCGCAAAATAAGCTTATACAACTTATTACATTATCTACTAACTGCTTCGTCGGTCTAGTGGTGGCAAGTGCGACTGCTGCGCACGGGGTCCTGGGTTCGATCCCCAAGTCGGGCAAAGTGTGGAGTTCCTCAGTAGCAGTCCGGAGTTTGTATTTGTGCTCGATTAATGCCAATAGGCTCGCCCCCTATTACATGGGACTTCAACATAACGGCAAAATGAGGGTGTTACTATACACCTCTGCCAACCGTTCGGGGAATAGAGGCGTGATGTTATGTTATGTTATCTAAAATTGTTGAATGCACTTTAAACTCAGCTCTCTCGACCTTTAATCTAAAAGAACTCCTTTTTAAAACAAACAGGCCCCTCAACGTAGATACAACACGGTACTAAAGACACAAACTCATTCATTTAATACATTCTAAAGTCGTCGAGGGGCAGATAACTTGTTGTTTTACCTAACTGAAACTTATTCCCACTACTAGAGTTGGCCAAAGAGAGTTTATAAAAACCCGTACCAGATAATAAAATCCGTACCAGATAATAAAACCAGTAAGTTTTCAAGCTCGAGGAACAAATTGGGCTAACTTTTTAACCTTTTCTCATCAAATTATGTTTCGGTACAGCGGTTTTTCGACGGTATTTTTTATGGTACCGCTCGAGGATTTTGAAGTGTAAATGATAGGCGGATCCCGTCAAAATATTGCCGAGTAATGAAGGTAAATACTGAGTTACAATTTGTGAAATCTGCTTCGGTCAACTTTGTGGGACGGCGCGCTCTAGAGCGCTTTTTATACTCTCTGTCTCTTTTTGCGAATTTCAAATTCATTTCATTTTTTCTGTTTTTTTCTGACTTTTTTGTGAATTTCATCGCTTAAGTTCTAACACCGCATAACTCAAAATAGTAAACTTTTCAGGAGAGCAAAAGATTGATTTTTTCTACTTATCATATTTTTAATCTACAGTTTTTAATCTACAATATACTATTTTATTTTGGTTTTATCGACGGGGCACTTTCGCGACACGATCCAGTATGGAACTCACCTGACTTACACGCTGTTTTAGCTGTTTACATAGCTTGATGAAAAAAATATTAAATACGCGGTGGATTTTGTTTTTGAAATATCGCGTTGCTATTGGATCTAACCCTTGATTCGGTCGATTCCTTATCGAATGACGTGCGTAACTCAAAACTACTATTTTTCGAGTTACGCGGTGTTAGAACATGCGACGATTTGCTATACTCTTAACTTTTTAGCAATGTGAGTGTTTTGTTTTTCTGACGTAATCGTCACGACCGTGAGTCTGAAAGGTCAGGCAGGAATGTATTTGTCTTCTATAGGTAACGAATGATGGTATAAGGTCCTGTGTCTTTAGTTTTTTAACTGCTTCGTTGGTCTAGTGGTGCTAAGCGCGACTGCAGATCGTGAGGTCTTGGGTTCGATTCCCAGGTCGGGCAAAGTGTTATTGGGTGTTTCCGTGTGTAATTCCTCAGTAGCAGCTCGGAGTTTGGATTTTTGCCTGGTTGATGGCAATAGGCTCGCCCCCTATTACATGGGACTTAAACATAACGGCGAAATGAGGGTGTTACTATACACCTCTGCCCAACTCTTCGGGGAATACAGGCGTGATGTTATGTGTTTATGATCTTCACAATTGCATCTTTTGAATACAACCCAAAAATTATACTAAGAGTACTTTATTCAATTGCTACAACCTTCTCATTAGTTCAGCCATCACTCATGGCTCATGGCTAATTACCAACCGCGGGGATCATATTATGATTTGTGAGATTAAGCTGCGCTTGCCGCGGTCAGTCTGTTGACGGGTGACCATTCATCACACATCAAGACCCCTCCATGCCTCGAAGAGCATATTAAACAGTCGGTCCCGCGTGTCATACGAATACCTATGACAGCCGTTACTGGAAATCAGAAGCCCGAAAGTCTGACAACCGATCTAACCTTAGAATATCGGCATTGCCCAGTAACTGGGTTGCGGAGGTAGACTGGAAGCTGACACCAACATAGTTGGGAAAAGGCTAGACAGAACATTGTCTACTTATCACTAGCGTGCTTTAGAACATAAAATTCCATAATTTACCAAAATTAAAAAGATACCTATATGTGATTACACTGCGATGTGTTTTATTTTGATTAATTCACAGAAACATGGGGTCGCCCCGTCATATCGCGTTTTATGACGCCCATGGGGTCGACAGGGATATCAGTAACCGGGAATCACATACCACGTTATAACAAATGTATTATCTACACTTATTTATTACATACTAACGACCCACCTCGGCTTCGCACGGGTGCAATGTAGATGCTAATGTGGGGCATATAAACCTTCCTCTTGAATCACTCTATCTACATTGGCCTGCAAAACTAAGTATCACACTTTTAAAATTACAATAACTAAAAGTGTAGTACTTACTTTTGCAGGCCAGTGTATTGCTGAATACTGCATTAAAATCCGTTGCGTAGCTTAAAGATCTAAGCATACAGACAGCGGGAGCGACCTTGTTTTAACATATACTACTAAAAGAAGATGAGAAAGCGTGTCTATCCATCTATTTGCAAATTTTTCAGAGCTAAACTACCAAACTGATGTTAATTACTGACTTCCGACGCAATAAGAAGGATTTTATAAGTTTGAAACTTTTGTCTGTTTGTCCGTGACATCGTAGCTCCGAAACAGATGAACCGATTTCAATGAGGTTCTTTATGTTTGAAAGGTGGTTTAATCGGGAAGGTTTTTATCCATGTTTAATGGAAATTAGTACCAGTGATAGCCTAGTGGTGTGACCGTCGCACTGCCAAGTCATAGGTTTCGAGTTCAAACCCAAGGCACGTACCTCTTACTTTTCGGGTTTATGTGCATATTGTATAATTATCACATGTTTAAAAACGGTGAAGGAAAACATCGTGAGGAGATCGGCATGCATGAGAGATATTTTTCGACGGCATGTGAAGCCAAGTCAGACGTCCATTGGCGGCATAAACTCTGACACCAGGATAGTCACTAACCACACGAAATGAAGAAGAATGGAAATTAGTTCAGCCGTTTCAAGATCATCAGCACTTTTCACAGTTGGTGTAGGGATCTCAGCCATGTAATTGATATTTTTATAAGTATTAGCAGAGAAGCAACACGATACTTGGTGAAGGGCTTAGGTTTCTTTTTACTCTGGAAAATTAAAAACTATCCAGCGTGCAGAGCCGCGGGCATATCTAGTGTAAAATAACTTCTAATTACGTCACATTAGTAGTGCCATTAATGGTGCTCGGCTGATAGATGATTCTGAACGCAAAAGTGACACAACTCACTTGAGCACTTAGCATGATATATGAGCTGTGAACACATTATATATTTACATTTCAACGTATTAAGATGAGAGCACACGTAATGGATTTACGGGAAATGGTATTTAATGCTCGGTTTCAAAACCTCAATGCGATTAAATTTCAATTTATCTAATTATCAAGCACTTCCCGGTCTGATGTCTAAGGTCTGCTTTGCCTGAGACCAAGGTGTTTGCTTGCTATACTTGCTGTATTTTTGTTATGGCGATATTTGGGTTCTACGTGGAAGGAGAGCTGTTCTTCCTTTGGAAACCAGAAAGACTGTCATTTCCATATTTTTCTAAGCTTTTACAGCTCTATCCTTATTACTATATATATAATATTATAAATGCGAAAGTTTAATGTATGTATGTAGGTTTGTTACTGTTTCACGCAAAAAGGGCTGAACGGATTTCAATGAGATTTGGCACACAGATAGACTATGCCCTGGATTAACACATAGGATACTTTTTATCCGGGTACATTAAGTAGTTCTCCTAGGATGCGGGTGAAACCGCGGGTAATAGTCTAGTAATAGATAACAGTTAGCATATTATGCACACCTGCTTATTCGTTACTTGCTATACCCACGGTGAGATGTAAAGTGGCTTATTCTTAACTTACTTTAGTGACAGCTTAGCGGTTAAATGCTTGCCCTCCATGCCAGGTTTGAGTTCTATCCCGCCCCGTACCTATGACTTTGAACTAATGCGTGTATCAGAATTTGATTACCAATTGCGTTAACGGTAAAGGAAGACATTCTGAGGAAACCTGCACACCTGAGAGGGCTCTCAAAGTTATCGGTGGTGTGTAGTCCGCATCAGGCTAGCGTGTTGGAATAAAGCCTAATCCCTTCTCATTCTGAAAAGAACATTTTGTTTTTCTGGTTCTTCATACCCAGCGTTGGAGTCAATCTTCTTCTTTCGTGTCGGCACGAGCTATATGAGAAGAGCTCATACCGTGGTGAAAGGAATAGTCAATCAGCAAGGTTGGTCGCAGCTAGGGTTGCCAGGCCCAAAAATAGAGAAGCTGGACATAGATTAATATTGAGCCGGACATTTTCCCCTGAAAGCCTGACACACTGGAATCCTGCGAGATCTCGAGTGCTGCGTGGCAACGTGAGTCGCTCGCATGCTTTCGTTCGGCATCTTTTAACGGGGCGGGGTTAACCAAAAGTCTAACTAAAGCCGGACAGGCTAGACGTGTATATATTTGGCCGGACACGACTACAACAAAGCCGGACACCTAGCAACCCTAGTCGCGGCGCTTACTGCCAAGGGTGCGCCGAACGTACCTAAGTATCGTCACTCGTGTAGGTTGGAGTCAATAACCTGCTGCTTTATCCATTTTTCTCACATTAAAACATGTAGGTACTTAGGTTCATTCAATATTCCGTAATAAATCCTCTTAGTATCCACATCAGTATGATTCGTAGAAAACATTCAGTTGAATCGTCTAATTTCCAATTTATTGCCAGGTAACGCTCGTTCAAACATAAGAAGTACCTATCGTGTTTTTATAATATCATCTACTTGGGTACTTAATATTCGTGAAAATATATTTATTTTCGTTTTGATACCTACTTGTTCTATATTTTATGTCAATTGGTTTTACTTCTTATTATTGTCGTGTGGTTAGTGATTAACGTGGTGTCAGAGTTTATGCCGCTCATGGGCCTCTGACTTGGTTTCACGTGCCATCGAGAAATATCTCTCAGGCATGCCGGTTTCCTCACGATATTTTCCTTTACCGTTTTTAAGCAAGTGATAATTATAAAATTTTCACGCCAAACTGAAAAGTCAGAGGTGCGTGCCTTGGGTTCGAGCTCGAGACCTATGACACTTGACTTTACTTATTTGAAAGATATTATTTCAGTGTTTTCCATTGTCGTAGGTCTGATATGAAAGCTTTTTCTCTTGCATGTTTTTGCAGGCTATTCCAGGATCAAAGGTGTGGTTTATCAGGATTAAAAACGCCTTTCCATCATTTCGTAATCTCTTTACTGTGGCTCATCAAAATCGGTCTAAAATATTATATTAAACAATACTAAGGCCGCCAATACACTTTTAAGTTGCTTCCTTAAAATTGATATAAGCGACTTATAACAATTAATTCGAATTTACAAATCAGTCGATAAGCTACTTACAAGAAGTTTACATTTGTAGATGTATCTTAAGTTAATTACGTAAGGGAGTTACGTGAGGAAAACTTACAGGTGTACAGCAGGGCTGAAGGCTACATGAAATAAAAAAAAATTATTGCTTTTTTTTTACAAACATTGTCCCACACTAGGATTTCTCCTGTATCGTGGGTGCATTTACAGACACAAATCTTCACATACACAAACGCCCAGACCCGGAACAACTATTTGTAGGCCATACAAATATTTGATCCGTGCGGGAATCGAACCCACGACCCGTAACGCAGAAGCCAATCGCTCAGCCACTGAACCATACAAACTTACTCAATACTTTGTTAATTATTTGTAAACAAAACAGTAGATCAGTCCACCAATATCTGCAACCTTATCGAAACCTACTTTGCTATTTCATTGACCGACAGCAAAATGATTTTTGCAGCACAAAATCTACTTGTAACGAATATTCATACGAACGGTGGACTATTCTGTTCTGCCATAATAGGGTTAACGATCCGTAGTAACTTCGTTAAAGGTAGTTGTGTCCATAACTCTGGATATAGGAATCCAAATAATATTGATTTTGGGAAACGATTTTTGACGGACTGTGATTGGTAGACCACTATACAGATTGTCGTATATGTGTAATCGTGCTGTGTATGTGTGTGTGTGGAGGCTTGCGAAGTAGGTAGTTAGTAGTAGTAGTAGGAAATCAATAATTCCATAGTGATTGATTAACTAGCATGATGTTTGCGTCGTGCTCCGTATAATTCTGCCGGAGAAAGTTTTGGAATTAGTAAATATTCATAAAATCACGCCTTGCATTCCCCGAAGGGTTCGGCAGAGGTGTTTTTAGTAACCTTCGTTTCGCCAGTTATGTTTAAGTCTCATGTAATAGGGGGCGAGCCTACTGCCATTAACCGGGCACAAATCTAGACTTCGGGCTGCTACTGAGAAATTCCTAATGGAAAAACCCAATAAAACTTTGCCCGACTTCGGGATCGAACCCAGGACTTCATGATCAGCAGTCGCGCTTGCCACCACTAGACCAACGAGGCAGGTGGAATTTATATTTATGTGAATAATCAATCGTTTCTCTTTCTTAACTTAAGTAATTATTATTGAATATCCACATACATTTTAAATTAACAGTACAAACAGCTGTTGCTCTGGCATCGAATCACTTATTCCCGGTTCTTATGGACAAAAACTAGTCGTTTTCCAATGGTAACATTTTATATTGCCAAACTGATTATATAAATAAACTCGTAAGTTTATTTTACCTGTAATATCTACTAAGCGTATGCAAAGCTATATGGGCTCTTTGCTTTATTTTTGGTCAAGATAGAACAGACTTAAATTTAACCAACAACGTTTGATAACTCATAGGAGTCGGCCAATAGTCGTCAAATATAATTACAAATTATTACTGCCTCGTTGCTCAAGTGGTGGCAAGCGCGACTCCTGATCGTGAGGTCTTGGATTCGATCCCTAGGTCGGGCAAAGTGTTATTTTGTTTTTCCGTGTGGAATTCCTCAGTAGCAGCCCAGAGTTTGCATTTGTGCTCGGTTGATGGTAATAGGCTCGCCGCCTATTACATGGGACTTAAACATGACGGCTAAATGAGGGTGTTACTATACACATCTGGCCAACCTTTCGGAGAATATACAAGGTTAGTCGGAAAGGAGGTACTAAGCCGAAAGGGTGTTAATAAGGGATAACCTTTGTTCTACAACTTTCCCCAAAACTCGATAGTTTAACAGAAATAGCTTTTCAAAGATTTCGTAAAAATATGCTAAAATCTATCTGTCCATAGCTATGATCAGCTGTTTGCAATTTAGGTCATATTAGGGGTCACGGATTAGAAACTTAATATTCTGAATTCATAACTAAAGCAGGTATGATATATTTTTTTAAAGTCTAAAATAAAAATATTTTTTCATGCAAATAAAAATTATCGAAATTTAGAAATTTTAACACTTGCTTTAAAATAGTCATCAGTGATATTTTAAGTGGCCCGCGGCTTAGTACCCCCTTTCCGACTCACCTTGTAGATGTGACAATAAATTCAGTGATAAAATTACAACCAATCCTATAATTCCTCCAACGTGAGCGTTTAACAAATGGTATCCACCGTCAACACGAGAGTTCCGAGACATGTTCTCAATCAGAAAACCGATGCAACAGTCGATCTCCAACGAATTACGCTTCTGACAAATTGAGTGTCTGTTCGTCGTATATTCCCGGCTCGAATCAGTCAGGTAATTGGCCTGCATGCAAGGGTTGCACTTGGCGTCGAACGAACGTATTGAAGAATCAACCGGCTACCTACCCGAAGCGGAGATTGTGGGGGGAGATCCGCAATATCGTGGTATTAGTGTGCGAGACGTGAATCAATTTGAAATATGGTTTTTCTTATGTGGATTGAAGGTACCTTTTGTTGCTACAGTATAAAGTGGTGTGCTTAGAAGTTGAGCAAAAATGCATATTTGTCTTGTCTACGCGAATTTTTATATGAAAAATCATTTTTTATATTTTAACCAATAATGAATCTGTACATTTATCAAAGGTTATATATTTTAACTCCTACTCCTTTGGTGAAGAATATACGTCAGAAGCATATTATAACATGTCTTTTTATAATACACTAGCGACCCGTCCCGGCTTCGCACGGGTGCAATGTAGATATTAATGTGGGACATATAAACCTTCCTCTTGAATCGCTCTATCTATTGCTGAAAACTGTATTAAAATCCGTTGCGTTGTTTAAAAGATCTAAGCGTACAGACAGCGGAAGCCACTTTGTGTTATACTATGTAAAAATAACATACCATCACGCATGTATTACCAGAAGGGTTGGGCAGAAGTGTATACTAACAACCTCATTTCGCCGTTAAGTGTGTTTAAATATCATTTAATAGGGGGAAAGCCTGTTGCCATCAACCAGGCATAAATCCAAACTCAGAGCTGCTACTGAGGAATTCCATACGGAAAAACCCAATAACACATTGCCCGACCTGGGATCGAACCCAGTACCTCACAATCAGAAGTCGCGCTGGCCACCACTAGACCAACGAGGCAGTTCAGTCTTTTTTAATATTATGATGATCGTTAACGGTTTACTTAAGTAGGTAGGTACGTGCATTTTTCTGGATTGACTAAGTTTCTGATCCAAAAGGAACCCTTATCATGAGCAAACATGCGAAGTCGTGAGTCGTACTCAGTTTCTTCTTCTCCCTGCCCTTATCTCGCACTAGGTGGGGTCGGCACAACATGTAATTCGTAAATCCATGTCTTTCTTTCTTTTTCGTGTGGTTAGTGACTAATCGGTGTCAAAGTTTATGCTGCCCATGGGCCTCTGACTTGGCTTCACATGCCGTCGAGATATATCTCTCAGGCATGGTTTCCTTACGATGTTTTCCTTCACCGTTTTTAAGCAAGTGATAATTATATAATGCGCACATGAATCCGAAAAGTCAGATGTACGTGCCTTGGGTTCGAACCCGAGACCTATGACTTGACAGTCCGATGGTCACACCACTAGGCTATCACTGCTTATCCATGTTGTTAAAGGTTTTGGCTTATTGTTTTATGACTGGCCGCCTGCCTGACATCAACCCTCCTTGGGAATACTCGGTGCGCCATCAAACGGGTAACCCAATGCTGATATTATGTACTGGGTCTCAAAATGATATGCTTGTCAATCTTATTGCCGACAACTGAGCAAAATATGTTCTTCTTGGTGGAGTATACTTGAATTTTCTCTACCCACTCATTGAGTTTAGCTAGGGACTGGTTCTGACACATCGTAAACTTATATAGCACCGTGAGCGTCTCTGTAAAAGCTTGATGTCAATGTTCTGTATTGAGTCGTACTCAGTTTATTATGTCTTTAACGATTTAATCGAATTGCGAAGCTTTTTATTTCATCTTAGCAGTTTAATTAATAGGTACTGTATTCCCCGGACGTCTACTGAAAGCTACTAATAACGAAACCCATTAAATAGGTCCCGAAAAAATTAAACCTAAAATGAGTGAGACAGGGCGAACCATTTTCACACCCAAAACTGTCGGCGTCACCCCCATTAGGCATGCTACACACGCGCCACAAATGACCGTAGCAACGGTAACGGCGGATGGCGGTGCGACCAATTAACTTGCCGCGTTGTAAAAACGTGTGTAGACTGCCTTATTGCGAGCATTCCATTCAATGATAGGCAATATGAGGCATGTGCTGGTTTTAATGGTAGTACTGATAGAGGTGTTGCTGGGTGGGTGTGATTTAAAATTTAATCAAATGTTCCATTGGTTTTAATTACAATAATTATAGTTTATTGCTTTTTTTGCAACAGTAGCAACAAAAGGAGAAATGGTCGCTAATGGTCACTGCTGATATAGGCCTCCTTTTTAAACGACTTCCAAAAAAAGGAGGAGGTTATCAATTCTTTTTTTTATTGTTTGTTACCTCACAACACCTTCATTTATAAACTGATTTTGAATATATTTTTTGTATGAAATAGTATTCTTTCGAAGTGGTCCCATTTAAATTTGGTGAAGATCGGATGAAGAACTTCGGAGATAGACAATGGAACTCCTCAATGACGAACAGTACGCATAATGTGATGATGTGATTATGTTATGAGCAGCGTCTTAGTAGGTCTAACCATGTTTTAATTTAGGGCACTAAAATGAAAAAAACAAAAAACATTTTAACAAAAATGAAACCGACTTCAAAAAGACAAAGAAAAGAATAAAATAATTACCATATTATAAAATTAACAGTTTCTGAAGTCAGTGGCTTCAATTTGGTTCAGCGTGGATTAGCACCGACTTCTGAAACTGTTAATTTTATAATATGGTAATTATTTTATTCTTTTTTTTCCCTCATTCATCACAATAATTGCAGAATATTCTTCCACTATTTAATTGCTGCGCTGTATGCAATAGCAATATATGCACTATCTACTCGGCTGTTGTTTTGAATCAGAATTTTCAAAAAAGCGCGGGTATTCTTTTTCAGATTGAGAATAATATGTTCATTGGCACTTATAATTTTTTACATTTCTAGAATGAAAATCACCGGTCGGTAAAGAATGCAAACGTAAATATAAGTGTAGGGCCACACCATGCCGAAAATACGCGACGCAATTTCGGCATGATTACGCCTACAATGCTTTTTAATTACCCTCGACACACCAGGCTAAAATTACGCCGCGTCTTGCGATATAAAAAACATTGCCGCCAAAGCACGGTCGCGTAATTCCGACATGGTGTGGCGCTACACTAATGTAGTGACTTGACATGTAGTCTGCAGCTGTCGGTCGGTCACGCGACCTGTAATGTCATTCCCTCATATTTCATAACCCTTTAAGAGGAAACGCGGGCTGCAAAATATTAATAATTTGAATAGGTTTTTGTGATCTATTTCCGTCCCACTCCTCCCGCAAACCTACCCAAATGAGCGCGAAAGAAACAACTGCATCTCGGATTGATTTCTCCTGTGCAATATTAGCGAAATCGGACTTTCGTATTTCCCTGTTCCCTTTTTTCAAATCTCAACTGATTGTAATATTTTTTCTGTAATCATTTAAGAGAGACTTTGGTTGTCTGTATGTTTTTCTTTTGTTTTTTATATTCGTCAAATTTGTTTGCCAGATGTTTGAAAACGGTGGTAAATTCGGTTGAGTTTTCTAAAATTTTAACGTTTCTAATTCTTTTAATAATTAATTTATTGACAAAAACAAAACATAGGGACATAGTGGTGGTAGATATATGTATATCATATGGTAAAAAAATATTTGCTCTAGTGACAATATCCAAGGAAGAAACTGAGGAATACTTTTGTATGGACTAAATGTCGACCGCATTTCCTCTTAAGTACCCATATTCTCAGGTGATAGGAGACTGTCACTTTAAACTCCTAACCAGTGCACTAAACGTTCCTAATTATTTCCATCCCTACCACAAATTCTCTTTAATAAAAAATCAACCAACAGCTTCCCTGAAATTATAACGCCATTTATTTCTCTCTAATGCACTCCTCTTTACACGGAGCCAGTCTGATCGAAATCAATTCACTCCACTCCGCCCCGTCAATTTAACTTCGATTAAGCCGTGGGACACACTGAAGCAAAAAGAACTAAGTATCCGAGTGGTTTCTTTATAAGCTTATTGTGCGAGTTCACACAAGTTGGATAGTTTTGCGATTTCTTATTGTAATCGATGCGCGGTTGTGTTGCTGGCTTTATTGTGAGGCGATCGAGTTTTTGACAAGTTTTTTATTTGTTTAGTGTTTTTGTTAGGCGAAGTGTTGAGCGAAGTTTTTTCATTAATTGTTGGTCGGACATGCATTTAAAGGCCGTCCTGAACAATGACTGCCTAAATACAGTTAGCGCTAAACGTGTTTAAAATGTCATTGTATTTCGTTCAATTGTTTGGAGTTGATAGAGACAGAATGATGTTTTAATTATGTGTATTTATCTAAGTCCACTTATTGTTTTACATTCTTTGTCCATAATCGCGCAGCCAGCCAGTTGGAGTAAAATTGGCGGTTCTTTTATCAGGGTCGCCATGTAAGGTAGGCAGATATGCGGAATGAAACAAGTGAATCCTGAGATTATAATGAGTTTATTATAATAGAAATCATTATTAGAATAGTAAACGTAGAAGGGACACCACATAGCGATACTTATTTCTAAATAAACATAAACTCACGCCTTTTTCCCATGGGGGTAGGCAGAAACTATAGAACGCCACATGCTACGACTCTTACATACCCCTTTCGCTTCATCCACATTCATACATCTTGTCATACACGCACGCCGGTTGAGAGTACTACGCACCTGACCTTTGTGAAGAACATCACCAATAACATCGATGTATGTCCTTCTAGGACGTCCTCTACCGGCATTCCCATTGACATCCGCCTTATAAATATACGCCTTATACTTATTTCTATTTAGTGAATTGTCGAACAAGGGCTTAAAAGGTGAAGATATTATATCCTAAATATTTATTTGAATGCCGTTGCTGAAATTACAGAATTTGTGACAACAATTGTGGAAGAAGGAAGTCCCTCCAAATGGTATTTACCATTCAAAACATATTTTCATCATTCAAAAGCCGTTTTAAATCTGATAAATGTTCCTTTTTTGAAAGAATCAACCACAAGCCCCCTTTCCATAGCCAGTCATCAGATAACTTTCACTTCCACATCAATGGACCGAAATATAAAGTCAACTATAAGGGCCCTTTATCTCCTCGAATTAGATCATAGCTCTTGATTACAGAAGGTCCAAATAACATACAAGATTTGTCGGTGCTTACATATTGTGGTTTATTTAGGACCTTTCCCCTTACAAAGGGTAGCAGTACAGACACACAAAGTTTTTGCAGAAGGTCCACTTCAAACAATGTGATAAGATTTTCAGATATACGTCAAATTTAACACAATGTAAAAAACCGGCCAAGTGCGAGTCGGACTCGCGCACGAAGGGTTCCGTAGCATTATCTATAAAAACGGCTAAAAAATCATGTCTGCTGTATGGGAGCCCCCTTGAACATTTATTTTATTCCGTTTTTTAGTATTTTTTGTTATAGCGGCAACAGAAATACATCATCTGTGAAAATTTCAACTGTCTGACTATCACGGTTCATGAGATACAGCCTGGTGACAGACGGACGGACAGCGGAGTCTTAGTAATAGGGTCCCGTTTTACCCTTTGGGAACCCTAAAAAGAGTAATACCCGCCGTATTTTGGACGCGTTTTCGCAAGAATTTGAGTTGTACGAAGATCACGATCCTCCAAACACAATAAAACCAGTAACAGCACGTTTTTTTATCTTGAGAAAATCCTCATGGATGTCCCTCGCCCGGGAAAGGCCGAACTCTTACCGGCTAAAACCCACGGTGTTTCTCCATCTAATCTATGGCCGGGGAATCACGGGATTCACGGGAATCGCTGTTGCATGCGCCGCAACCCAGCAGGTCTTGGTCCACCAGCTGCTAGTGGACCTCTCCTACCACGAATGCTGTCGAGTTACTTACATAAATGTAGCGTTAATGACTAATGTAAGTGATTTTTTTATAGGAAATACTCGTTTCGCATATACCTACTATTTAATTTAATTGAAAAATTCATATCTATGTATGATACAAATTGTGCACGTCGCAAATAAATAAACCTAAATTTTATAGAACAGTTGTATTTACTTAACATCACGGCTTGTATTTCCCGAAGGGATCGGCAGAGGTGTTTTTTTTAGTAAACACTAAACCGTCGTTACGCCAGTTATGTTTATGCGCCATGTAATAGAGGGCGGGTCTATTGCCATTAACCGGGCACATATCCAGACTCTGGGCTGCTACTGAGAAATTTCTGGTGAAAAACGAACAACACTGCCCGACCTGGGGATCGAACCCAGGACCCCATGCTCAGCAGTCGCGTTGTATTTTCGATTCAAAATTTTACGCTTACATTAGCTATATGTATTGTTTACGATACTATAGTCAAATGTTCGTGCTAGGCCTACTGTAAACAGTATTAAATTTAATCAAGCTTGTAGCACATAATGGAGATTTTGTTTTGAAATATCCGCTATTTTCAGTTGAACACTATTTAAAATAACTCCTTGCTACATAGTACATGCTACGGAACCACTGTGCGTGGTCCGACACCACAGATTACAGAAGATCTGTGTACGACACGCAATTGACCGGTTTTTCTTATATTTTCACCACGATGCTGCTTTCTTGCTATTCTGTAGAGGAATACGGATTATGCTATAAGGCAAGGCTGGCCAACCCATTTTTCAGATGGGCCAAAATTCTGCTACATTGTGGCGGCCGGGCCACTCTTATAGGTAACTTACCATTCTGATAAGATAAATGATAATATCAAACACATGGGCTTATACAGAGTGGATAGTCAAATGGGGCACTAAGAGCAGCTACCTTAACAGTTGTGGCTACAGGAAAACATTCTTAAGAGACTGTGCATCATTTTTGAAAGATGTTGAACTGCATTCACAGATTTTGGAATTCCCTTCGCGGGCAAATTCAAGTAAGTTGGTGGGCCATTCTATGGCCCGCGGGCCTGAGGTTGGCCTGCCTTGCTATAAGGTAATGAACCTTCTGTA
The DNA here is from genome assembly GCA_910594945.2 of Amphipyra berbera. Classification (NCBI taxonomy): domain Eukaryota; kingdom Metazoa; phylum Arthropoda; class Insecta; order Lepidoptera; family Noctuidae; genus Amphipyra; species Amphipyra berbera. The sequence goes on along the minus strand of OU343122.1, from coordinate 4,532,868 downwards.
CTAATATAGTGTGTGGTAAAGCTGAGTATAAGGTAAGTATTTTTCGACCGTCTTGATTAAGCCAGTATTCACACGTAATCCGGTAAATACCTACCGTTTTCTGCCGAAGATAATTGAGTGTTTAATAGCATAACATTAAGCTATTATGGTGTTGGGGGAAATACAATTAGTGGCGTCAGAAGATAAATGTATTTACATCAAACATAATTAGCCCATTACTGTCCCACTGCTGGGCACGGGCTTCTTCTCAGAATGAGAAGGGTTTAGGCCTTAGTCCACCACGCTGGCCTGGTGCGGGTTGGTAGACTACACACACACACACACCATCGAGAACTTTATGGAGCTCTCTCAGGTGTGCAGGTTTCCTCAAGATGTTTTTCCTTCACCGTTAACGCAAGTGATAGGTAATCAAATTCTGATCTGCACATGAATTCGAAAAGTCAGAGGTACGGGCCGGGATCGAACTCAGACCCTGCATGGAAGGCAATCATCAAAAGGAACCTATCGTGTTTTTATAATATCATCTACTTGTGTACTTAATATTTGTGAAAATATATTTATTTTCGTTTTGATACCTACTTGTTCTATATTTCATGTCAATTGGGTTTTCTTCTTATTATTTTCGTGTGGTTAGTGATTGTGGTGTCAGAGTTAATGCCGCCCATGGGCCTCTGACTTGGCTTCACATACCTTCCAGAAATATCTCTCAGGCATGCCGGATTCCTCACGATGTTTTCCTTCACCGTTTTTAAGCAAGTGATAATTATTATACAATACGCACATGAATCCAAGAAATCAGAGGCGCGTGCCTTGGGTTCGACGCTATCACTGCTGGCATCGGAGTAATCACGTTTTAATCCAATCCAGTAGCACTGGATCTGAATAGAATGTTCGTCTAATGTCAACTCAGTAACGGGGCTTACTCCGAAAATCGAATTACGAAGTTTCGGCTGACGGATCGCACGTTTTCCAACCACAAAGGTGTTTCGAAAACGACGATCGATTCGACATTTTGTCTTTCGTTCACCCTACTCCTTAGTGTTAATTGACATTTCGTAGTTCGTTGACTGCCTTGTTGGTCTAGTGGTCGCAAGCGCGACTGCTGAGCATGGGGTCCTGGGTTCGATCCCCAGGTCGGGTAAAGTGTTATTGGGTATTTCCATTAGGAATTTCTCAGTAGCAGCCTGGAGTCTGAATTTGTGCCCGGTTAATGGCAATAGGCTTGCCCCCACTTGGGACTTAAAAACATAACTGGTGAAACGAGAGTGTACTAAAACACCTCTGCCGAACCCTTCGGGGAATATAAGACGTGATGTTATGTTAGTTCGTTGTTTGACAATACTTTGATCGTATATTTATAAGTTCAATATTCATCGTTGTTTCCATTCAATCGTTCGTTCGTTTTTCAAAGTAGGTAGGCGTTGAATCTATTGTCGCTGGATCACTGCGGCTGTGCAATTTTAAAACCTAGCAACTGACATGTTTAAAAAATCGGTGTTTTTGCATATTTGGAGTTGCTAGAGTTTTTGCATATTTTGACTTGCTCGGCGGGGAGGGACACACCGGCAGGCGGCCATTTTGGTCACAGCTGGGGTTGCGCAAGTCGTCTAGCAAGTCAAAATATGCAAAAACACCTCTAGCAACTCAAAATATGCATAAACACAGATTTTTTTAAAAATGTCAATTGCTCAGCCGACTGGATTCGCCCTGAATCCTTAAAACTCAACCTGCTCCGTTTTACCAAATCACAGATTACATAATACTTTTCGACGTGGAAGGCATTTAGATAAAGTCCTCTCACGCTCGGATCTCGAGTAAAGATAAAAAAAAAATTACCTGGTACCCAATGGTATTGCCGAAATAGGGATTTTACGAATTTTCCACACTTATTTTAAGTGACTCTTCAGGGTTATCAGAGATTTTCTGACTTTGAAAAAGCTGGTTGTGTAAGAATGTGTTACGAATTCGATTAGGTACAGTCGGAGAATAAATAAGTTCGTCAGTTTTCAAATTCATTCCTTTTCCACATCGCGGGCACATGTTGAACGGAACAGACCAATGCATGGAAAATTATGTTTAATTATTTGGTAGCAAAGATCAAAATTGCCTTTTGCCTCCATATGACGTAGTAGTGCCATATAATGTCTTTGATTTGATTTAAGGAGTTTTGTTGTAAAAACCATTACATCAATCAATTCGATGAGTAAATAAATTGACATTACTAGTGTTTGTCATCATGTAACCATTATAATTTTTAATATCCTGTCAAAAAATACTTATATTTTTATTTCTATAATGTTGGCAATACGTAGTCGGTAAAATAGTTTGTTTCTTGCACTGTGCAAGCAAAAATAGACCTTATGCTGTATAACATTTTCGTTCCCCGACTGTACATACCTACATAATATGGGGATCTTTTAAAATACATTACGTTCTTCTCTGAAGAGGGTTATTTTCAACCTGTGTGCTATGTTAACCTGGGTAACTATGGGTGTGGAAACGCTATGGTAACGTTTTGGGTCAGGGCTGGTGGTGTTTTTTTTAATAGAAATAAAAGAAAGGAACGCTTTGAATTTCTTGTTCCTAGAGGGAAACCTTCTCGCTCATCCTCATCTCTTCTCCTTCGTATGGATCATTTACTGTTCGTGCTTCGCGCCTTTGGAATTCTCTTTCTCACTCCTTACGTGATAGCCCGTCGTTAGATGTTTTTAAGAAAAGAATTAGGGAACATTTCCTGTCTACATGACCTGTATGTATGTATGTATGTAGTATTTTATATATTATATTGTATGTATTACGTTTATGTATTGTGTGCTATACACATATTTGTTTAGTTTATGTATAGATGTGTATATTTATTATGTATTTAATTTGTAATTTTATATATACTGGCCTGCAAAAATAAGTATCACACTTTTAAAATTGCAATAACTTTTTAGGTACACAAGATATATTTTCGAAACAAAAAGGACTCAAAAAAGAGTTTAACTTTGTTACTATAGTTTCAAAGAAAGCTGATAAAAATTGCTATAAAACGTTTTTTATTTTAAATCTCTAACTTCTATAGTTTAGAAAAAATTGAAATTTTAAAAGTGTGATACTTATTTTTGCAGGCCAGTGTAACTTGTACACTTAAGTAATTGTTCTCCTCAACATCAAATCTCTCTATCGCTCTAAGGTTTGCTGTTAGAAAACTCATTTGTGAGTTAAGCTCGCCTCTGTACATGCATTTACCAACGGAACTGTATTATATATTATTATTTTGTGTACAATAAAGAATAAGAATAAAGGGCGGGAAATGAAATCTGTAACGTAGAGAATGTTCTGGTTCTGCCTAGCCTTTTCCCAACTATGTTGGGGTCAGCTTCCAGTCTAACCAGATGCGGCTGAATACCAGTATTTTACACGGGGCGACTGCCATCAGACCTCCGCAACCCAGTAACTGCGCAATGCCGATATCCTAAGTTCAGACCGGTTGTCAGAGTTTCGGGCTTCTGACTACCCGTAAAGACTGTCGTAGGTATTTGTATGACACCCGGGACCGACAGTTTAACATGCTCTCCGAGGCATGGAAGAGCCTGGGTGTGTCAGGAACGGTCACCTATCCACGGTCTGACCTCGCAAATCGTATGATCCGCGCAGTTGGTAATTAGCCACGAGTGTTTTAACGGTGGAGTATAAAGTTATATAAAAAATAATAAATGTTTCCAACAGTGATAAACAGAACAGGTAATAATGTAGGATGTTAATTCTAGTTGCGGACTTTTTTTTTTGCAACATGTAACGTAATTAACGCACACCCTCAAACACCCCAATTAGAATATTATGTTATAATCATAATACATACACTGAAATTTTAGTTTAACATGTATATGCATTGTTATTTACTAAATGAACGTTCTTGAAATAAGGTTTATGTTTCTTTATTTTGTATTGAACGACGGAATTTGTATTAATACAAATAAAAATGCACTTTTAAAAGTCTTTTTGCCATGATTTACGGTCCATTTCAGTTTGTCTTGACTGTATAGGGGTAATGTGACTAATTTCCGTAGTTTTAATTATTTTTGGGATAAAAAAATAAATTAAAAATGATAAAAATCGAGTCAGTAAACGATTCTGAACAAATTACTTTCAGGATGTGCGTTAATTATGTTACATATTGTATAAAAACGTTGCCCGACACTAGGATTTCTCCTGTATCGTGGGTGCTTTTATAGACACAAATCTTCACATGCACAAACACCCAGACCCGGAACACCTATTTGTAGGACATACAAATATTTGATCCGTGTGGGAATTGAACCCACCACCCGTAGCGCAGAAGCCAATCGCTCAGCCACTGCACCAAACGTGTTGTTAATTATAATAATTATGGCTCAGATTTGAATTACTATAGGAACTTGAATGTGAATATGAAAAAAATTAAAACCTATTTGCTTCACAAGCCGTGTTGTTTACATTGAAAAATATTGCAACAATGTATGCATATTTTAATTTTAGTTGCTTTTTCCACGCAGTATTACTAAAATACATCTCAAATACATAAACATTTGGAATACTATTTGAAACAATATCAAATTTCAAACAATTATTTACAACAGAACAATGCAACAGTAACTATAAGTGCTTGGCCAGACTGGCAGCGCGGTGCGGGGAGCGGCGCGGGTGCGGGAACGCGCGCGATTTACCTGACCGCAGTCGAGCGCGGCTTCGTTCTGAGCGTTGTCGTGTCCAGTGTTTGTCAAAATATCATATGGATGAAGAAGACTTATTTTTACTGGAAAATTCTTACTAAAAAACGATGTTTCGACAGTGCAGATCGTGCTTGAATAGCACTTATTAATTCTTCAACATTTAATTTTGCCATCACAACAACGCGCGTGGTCAGCTCGAACTAGTTTGAGATCCCCCGCTCCCGCGCAGGTTGTCGCTTGCCGCCCGCGCTCTCACTGCGGCCACTTGTATGAACGAGCTATGGCGTGAGCTACCCGCGCGCTCCCCGCGCCAAGTAGCACGCGACGCTTCCCGCGCCCGCGTGCCCACTATGGACACTCAAATGAAGTTCTTCTGTTTGAACTCGCCGCACCGCGCCCGCCCCGCGCCTGCATTTGCAGTCTGGCCAAAGGCTAATAGTATTGGGAGTTATTTGTATCATAACATAACATCACGCCCTGTATTCTTCGAAGGGTTGGGCAGAGGTGTATAGTAACACCCTTATTTCGCCGTTATGTTTAATACCGCAACCATCAATACCGCAAGGAAAAACACTTTGCCCAACCTAATGATCGAACTCAGGACCTCACGATCAGCTGTCGCACTTACCATCACTAGACCAGCGAGGCAGTTACAAAGGTTTCATAACATAAAATTTGGTCTGTCTTTTTCTAATCAGCCTAGTCTATGCTCCCTTGAATATGAGCTCGATATCGATTAGAATTAGTTCTGCCTAATCATCAAGGATACTCCAGGGAAGTGTAATCAAAGATAGGTTTTATCTACACGCCGGCAAACGTTGAATAATAATAACACATCTTACCCCAATCCTTTGATCACACGTGAATACAAATGAATGATTTCCCAAGCGATCGACAAGCTCCAAGTAGATATAAATTAATACAGTATGTTATGGTTAAACCAGATTAAACATTAAACCGTTGGCTTCGGTCCCTGTTGTCATAGTAATACCTATCATATATGAATGAATAAACTTACCGGTTTTAAAAAAATTATTCTACCGCTTTTTACTTTTTATTCTACAATTTTCAATCTATTCGGTTTTGATCTTGATCTTCATGCATCATTCTTTCAGTTTATAACGAATACTGGACACAGAACTGAAGAAGTATCTAACAAATTATCTATATACAACATGTTTTGGACACTGCACAGAGCGAAACTTTTTTTCTTATTGAGTCGTACATGACATGCTGTTGTCTTTTGTGGATCTGCCATTCGCGGCACGTCGGAGCGACTTGCAATCAATAAATAATCTGCTTTGCCGACGCAACGGAGACCTACTTTGAGCAGGACAAATTATAATATAAATCGTTTATAGTTAATTTTGAATTGTAATTGTAACATTTATTTATCAGTTTTAATTATGTTATTTATTTATTTTTTACATAAATAATGTATAATCGAATTATTTATTTCCGTTTACACAATTATTATAAATTAGTACAAAGCTATATTCACACACACATGCACTGCCCATATACACACTTATGTTGGTTTAAGTGAACGGGCATGACCACTGAGACATCCGTAATTAAAGTTCAATAGTATTTATTTTTTTATTTATTTAAGCACGCTATTTATTTATTTTTCTATTTGGAACTGGTTTACATCGGTTACGTCACAGTGGGTTCAGTTGAAAACCAGTGTCAGGCTCTAGTAGTCTGACATTTATGCTGAACTGAACCTATTTGGCTCAGCCGCTAGACACACAGATACTTTATTTTTTTGTTTATTTTTTATTTTGTTTTGTCTCTTATGTTTTTTTTTTGTCTGTGTGTCTGACTGCTTTCGTGCCAAATAAATTTCTTTCTTTCTTTCTTTCTTTCTATGGTAGTCATTACAGGTAGTCGGAAGCCCGAAAGTCTGATAACCGGTCTAACGTTGTTTAGAAGACCCGATTGGCGCAGTGGCTGAGAGATAAGCTGCTGCGCAACGGGTCGCAGCTTCGATTCCCGCATGGACTAAGTATTTGTATGGCCTACAGATAGCTGTTACGGATCTGGGTATTTTACGATACAGGAGTATTCCTAGTGTGGAGCAAGGTGTTTTAAAAAACGTTAGGATATCGGCATTGCCAGTAACTGGGTTGCTAAGATTTGATGGTAGTCGCTGCGGCTAACTGAATGCTGAGTTGAGGAATGCGTGGGGAATTCGCTAGTGCTGTTAGACGAGAAGTACAGCACTACATTTGCGGGCGTGTAAGGCGAGGCGTGCGGACGGCAGGGGGAGCTTCACCTCAGACCCCGAATGCATTCAGTTCGCGCGCGCACTATAGTTAGACTGGAAGCCGACCCCAACATAGTTGGAACAAGGTTAGGTAGAACAGATGTTACGGTTGTAACTCATAATCATTTGCTATTGCAAGGCTTATTGCTTTAGGATACCTGTTCACGACGCCCCGTTACAAAAAGGGTTATTATTATAATCACGAGTTGTTATTAGGAAGACCGAAGAAGCAGTGATAGCTTAGCGGTTGAACGTTTTCCTGGCATGTAGGAGGGTCGAGATTGAACCTGGCCTGCACCACTGACTTTTTGAATTCATATGTGGATAAAAATATGATCATCACTTGCGTTAACTGTGAAGGAAAACGTGAGGAAACCTAATAGGGCTCCAAAAAGTTCTTTATGATGTGTGTAATCCGCCAACCTGCACCACGCCAGCATGGTGGATTTAGGCCTGTGGCGACATCTAGCATGCCACATGCGAACTACGCAGTACAGCGAATGTCTAGCAGACTACAGCGACAACAGTAGGTAACAACTCTCAAATCGTGCATCGCGAAATCAAGATTTGACACGCAGATACTTAGTATACAAGGTTAGTCGGAAAGGGGGTACTAAGCCGAAAAGGTATTAAAATACCCATAATAATGTATAACTTTTGTTCTACAACTTTCCACAAAAGTCAATAGTTTAAGAGAAATAGCTGTTCAAAGATTTCATAAAAAATACGCTAAATTCTATCTATCCTCAGCTATGACTATCTGTGTTTACATTGCAGGTCATATTTGGGGTCACGGATTAGAAGCTTCTTTTTCTGATTTCGTAACTTAAGCAGAGACGAAGAATTTTTGAATAAAAACTAAAATAAAAATGATTTTTCAAGGAAAAAAATATTTTCGAATTTTGAAATTTTAACACTTTCTTTAAAACAATCATTTGTGATACATTAAGTGGCCCGCAGCTTAGTACCCCCTTTCCGACTAACCTTATATATACAACTTCCCAACATCAACCGTTGGGCAGTGGCCCGCCAGGCGTAAGACTCGCCTGGTTGGAGGATCCTCCCTTTTCGTTGGAGAAACATCATACCTTGTTCCTCCATTGACCTAAATCCTACTCATGCTGAGAACAGGCTCCTGTCCAGTAGTGGGACAGTAATGGGCTGATTATTCTATTATGAATAAGTCCATTAAAAGAATCTGGTGGCTTATATTTTAGTCTAGAACCAAAAAACATTTGTGTTGCTATAGTATCCTACCGCCTATCCAAAAATAGTGATATTTCGTTGAATCTTACATTCGCAACGATATCTAGTAGTTATTTTTCTTTTTAATCTTTGCCCCACACTACCATTTCTCCTGTATCGTGGGAGCGTTTATAGACACAAATCTTCACATGCACAAACGTTCGGACCCGGAACAACCATCTGTAGGCCATACAAATATTTGTTCCGTGCGGGAATCGAGCCCACGACCCGTAGCGCAGAAGCCGATCGGTCAGCCACTGCACCAAATGTGTCGTCAAACGTTTGTGTTGCTATAGTATCCCACCGTATATCCAGCAATAGTGATATTTCGTTGAATCTCTCATTCGCAACGATATCTAGCAGTTAAAACACCCTTCTAACCGTTCCTTGAGGATGAGACCGTCCCTTCCAAATAAAATAGATTTAGGCACCCCTGGAGCCCTGTTATTGGCGTAGTACACAACAAATGTTGCCCTCACAGCCTTATATATTTGCGTTCAAGGAATCTGCCAGTACAATGGTTCAGGGTTGCTGCTGTAAGGTTTTGTGACAATAACATTTGATTTTGCTGAACATGTGGACATCAGCTGATGCTGTATCAATGGATCAGTTTTCGAATTAATTATATATTGTATCTAAAGTTCGAAAAGATGGCAAAAGAAATGCGTTTTTGTCTATGCGGTACGGGGTGGAACAAAGATAGAAATGCAATATGAGAGAGAGGGAATGATTTATCAGACGCCATTTATATCCATTCTTTAATAGCAAGACTTATAACTATATCGACGCTCGGCAGTGAAAACGTCGTAAACCAAATTTTCTTCAAAAGCGTTTTATTTGTTCTTTAGATTGATAAACTCGTCATACACGTACTAGTTCAACAAACTTTCAATTCAAATACTTCTAAGCTATCTATGACGTACGATGACAAACTTGTATTAACATTTGATCGGCAATTTTTTTTTAGGGGACTGTTATTTCTGTCTAGTAATAAATTGTATTTCACACATACGTGGTTTTCACTGCCGACCGTCGATACACAGGAAAACTAAACAAAAACACTCAGTTTTACATTTAGATCGTATTTTACCAACGTCGGATCATTTTTATCTGAGGAAAATTTAGTTGTTTTGATAGAATTTCTAGACGAAAGCTGTCAATACGTCTTTATTTCTTAGATAAAAGTTATACGACGTTAGTGTAGTCGACTCTTAGTGGAAAATCCCTTTGTGCCCGGTTTTGCTTACCAATGGTAGCATTTTTTATTGAAAAACTGGGCATATAAAAAGACTAGTAAGCTAATTCTGTCTGTTATAGTTACTTCCGTATGGGAGGGTCAACTATGCAAAGCTTTGTTTCAAGTCTTTGCTTCATTATTGGTCAAGATAGAAGTAGAAGAGTAGTAGAATAGTAGCCATAGATTGTGTGGATTGCTGTATTTTTTATTTTTAACTTTTTTTGTGTTTGGTTTACCAGGTTATTACCTATATGTTTAAATTTAAGTGCAGAATTTTGTTGTAGTAATAAGTGTTTAATTTTAAGAAATATTATAAGGTCAATGTGGGCAAATCCGTCTGCGGGGCAATTTCATACACATGCATTTTTATTAATTCCAGAATAGTTAGTGAATATTTTAGTTTAGTTAATAACTAAAAACTGACCCTGTTGTAGGTACCGACCGAGTCGACAACAGCGTAACTATTTCTGGAATGAATACAAATGCATGTGTACGGAATTGCCCCGCAGACGGATTTGCCCACATTGACCTTATATATTTTTAATTTTAAGTATGCGTGTGCCTCCGCTTGGGCGAAAAAATAAATGCTAAATTCTTTCTTTCTTCTTTACGTGTTTACCAATAACGCTCCGTAATTTATAGGAATCGGCCATGAGCCCATCTTTTATGTCTCTTGACGAACATCAGCACTGCTCCTCTCCACAGCATAGAGCAATGCCGATGTTGAAATTAATGTTGAAACTAATGCTGTCGCTGGAAGTTGAAGTTGAGACAGTCTGCATCAACCCTGCTACGAATAGTGCTAATGTACCAAACGTCTACAAAACCTAATAAATTATCCAACAGCGGACTAGTGATTCTTTGAACACAGCTCCATAATCCTTGGCGAAAATGTCTACGCTATTTTAGGTTTTGTGTCCTAGGGTTAAGGGTCAAAATAGTGTGGTATGTATAACGATTGTCGTTGACCGTACAACCCAACTGTAGTTAATGTTGCGTAAGGACGATTGGATTTAATTGCTTTTGGGTGTTGGATACGGAAATGGGGTTGTCAATTATGCGTTTTAACTATTTATACAGCTGGGTGGATTGGGCGTTCTATGTTAGTTTAAGTATGTATTGTCAGAGTACTGAACCCACGAGCGCAAAGACAATGGACTTGTAACTGTTATGATCTTAAAACTATTTCGGCTCTCTCCATTTTCTTAATTTGCTTAGCGAAATCGCGTGGAAACTCTTGATTATTTTTTTCGAAAATACAGGTCCTGAATAATAGGAGCTTAATACTTTCCGTTCTGCCTATTATTAACCGACTTCCAAAAAAGGAGGAGGTTCTCAATTCGACTGCAGGTATTTTTTTTTATATTTGTTCCGCGATATCTTTGCTAATTGTGAACCGATTTTAATGATTATTTTTTGTTTGAAAGAGTACCTACCTATTCTTTCGAAGTGGTCCCATTTAAATTTGGTGAAGATCTGATGAAGAACTTCGGAGATAGACAATTTGAAGTCGGTTTTATTTTTGTTAAAAAGTCATTATTTTCCCAACTATGTTGGGGTCAGCTTCCAGTCTAACCAGACGTGGCTGAATACCAGTATTCTACACGGAGTGACTGCCATCAGACCTCCGCCACACAGTTACTGTGCAATGCCGATATCCTAAGTTTAGACCAGTTGTCAGACATTCGGGCTTCTGACTGACCGTAATGACTGATATAGGTATTCGTATGACATCCGGGACCGACGGTTTAACGTGCTCTACGAGGCACGGAAGGATCTCGATGTGTATCGAACGGTCACCCATCCACAGACTGACCTCCGCAAGCGCAGCTTAACCTTAAGCCCTTCCTATTTAATGTAATCTATTCTAAACAGTACTATCGCGAATGGAGTTTATAGATGACTCTCGACGTTCTACACTTCGATAATGATTTGTAGACGAAATAAGTCAGATAAAACAAAAGCATCTTTTGTACGATATTGAAGTACAGTCAGCCAATAAGCCAGGCAGCCACGCTACCAACCTTGTTTACTGGCTAATCTTTTCACCACGCATGAGTTGCTCTCGCATAGCTCGTGTCGTTACGAGAGGAGATAGCTTCAAAGCTTAGTAAACTATATACAAACAGATCAGACATATACAGTATGACTGATTAGTCAATTTAGATCCGAAAACCATGAAATCTGCTCATCATTCTGTACAACTCTTACAAAGGGACGAACTAAAAATAAGTGAAAAAAAAGATTTGCTGTTCCATACAAAATAATCAATGTTGCTTAGCAAAATGTATGGAACAGCAAAGGACAATGCCAGAAATTCTATATAGCTTTGCCCCACAAGTAAAAGTCGGTTTACAAGCATGCCGAATGTAGAATTTTATTGAGGATTTATTACTGATAACTAAAAATATGTCTAACTGCCTTTAGGACTTGCGGTTTCTGTTTAAATCAAAGGAAACTTAACATATTTAGGTTAGGTACCTTAAGTTTAAATAGAATTAGGTTAGGTGCAGTTTCAGTTGTGAAAATAATAAATAAGTAGGAAAAGGAAGGAATGTACTCAAACCAGTGCTACCACCAACCTTGGTAATACTATGTTAATGCTGATCGGCAATAAAACATCTTATACATTTTAATGATATATTCATCTTCAAACGTTATTAAAACACTATGAAAAATTTTCACATTTTTTGAGTTCGTCCCTTTGTAAAAGTTGTACAGAATGATGAACAGAGTTCATGGTTCTCGGATGTAAAGCGACTAAACTGTCATGCTGTATACATAACCAACTGATGAAACTGGGCTTATCTATACTAATATTATAAAGCTGAAGAGTTTGTTTGTTTGAACGCGCTAATCTCAGTAACTACTGGTTGGAATTGAAAAATTCTTCTTGTGTTGGATAGTCCATTTATCGAGGAAGGTTATAGGCTATAAAACATCACGCTACGACTAATAGGTGTGGAGCATAAATGAAAAATGTTGCAAAAACGGGAAAAATGTCCACCTGTGCGAAGCCGGGACGGGCTGCTAATTTATCTTATTGATGTTAAACATCTTTTATACATACTCGCAAAGCAAAGAAAACGTGAAATGTGAACAACTATCTCTTAGTAAAGAAATCGTTGGATGAAGTTTGTTTCTTATAAAAATGCACTCGTGGCTACAAGAAAGTTAGTTGTTCAGTTCTCTTCGGTGTTGTTATTCAAAAGTTAAGTCACTTCTTTGAATTTAAATATGTTGTAGGTTTATTATTGTATAATAAATCTTTGTTGTCCTTGTCTAGTATAAATAGGATAACAACATCACACCTGTATTCCTCGAAGGGTTGGGCAGAGGTGTATAGTAACACCCTCATTTCGCCGTTATGTTTAAGTCCCATGTAATAGGGAGCGAGCCTATTGCCATCAGCCGGGCACAACTCCAAGCTCAGGGCTGCTACTGAGGAATCCTACACGGAAAAATCCCAATAACATGTGCCCGACCTAGAGATCGAACCCAGGACCTCACAATCAGCAGTCGCGGTTGCAACCACTAGACCAACGAGACAGTAAGTTAGTTGTGTTAATAGGAAACTTAATTATAATGTGTGCTTAGACTGATCGCACATGGGCGACTGTTCGCGACATAGTTGATCGCCATTCGTTTTGCAGGCACCAAATGGTAACTGCAACTACCAACAAATCGACGGTCCCTACGTAAACTACCGAAAGTTGAAAATAACCACTTTTGAGGAAAGCGTTTTGAAGTTTGTTCTTTGAATATTTTCAACTTTACGTTTTGAAAAACACGAAATAATATATTATATTATATTTATTTTAACTTTTTTATTTTATATCTTTTAAGATAACATAATTTCACACATTTTAAGCTAATAAAATAAAAACTGTGATTTTGTAGTTTCGATAGTATAGGTACGTAGAGACCATCGAAATAGCGATCAACTGTGGCTCGAGTGACTAATGACTGATTACTATAATTTACGGAACGTTATTGGTTAAAATTGATACTCTTGTATCTTTACTAATATTAAAGCTAAGACTTCATAGCTTTGCATAGTAGATCGTCTCATATGGAAGTAGCTATCACAGGTAAAATTAGCTTATGAGTCTATTTATGTGCCCAGTTTGTCAACAAAAAAATCTACCATTGGTTAGCAAAACGATTCGTTTTGGTTTATAGGAACCGCGTATTAGTTGATTAAGAAAACTACCAATAATAGTGTCGATTCTGTTGCGCACTTTGACAGGACTAAACTAAACTAAGCGTGTTTGTCTCTTTCTGTTTCAATAGAAAAAGAAAGTGACAGTTGCGTTTAGTCTAGTTTAGTACTGTCAAAATGTGCTACTGAATCGTCACCATTGTCTGCCATTGTGCCATTAACCAATTTAAGAATTAACGCACAAATACCTAAATTTCAAGGCTCTTTAAGAATATTAAATAGAATAATTTAACAACAAATTTCTCAGCTACTTAGCCGTTGTCCCAAATATTCGACACAAATGCCTAACAGAAATTTAAAATTCTTCCCAAGTTCTACAAATGCCAGACATTTTAATGGCAATCTTGAATTAATAAATTCGAAGTGCCCTTAGGAATTAGATCTGCGTCTAAATATCGGACGAGATAATGAATTTTTTTGTGCAATCATTTTGAAAATTTCGTTCTAAAACTGTTGAGCAAATCAATCGCTCACTTAATAAAACCCTCCTATTGAACCTAGTGTAACACTTTAGGGTGGCTTTAAGAGACAACACTCAACTAGCATGTGCACATAAAATTTAGCAGACGTGTACCTACACTAAGTACCTACTTACAGGAGAATAAATATCTTTTATTTTCCTTTAATTTGAGGATAAAATAATTTTACAGAATTATCCTAATATATACAATATAAATCCTAACTACTATAATACAAATATAAGGTAAAACAATCAAAGAGCATCAAAAAATTCGTCCGCATCGCTGTCAACAGGATAAGTGCCCAAAAGGCTGGCAGCATTGCCAGGTTGAATGGCAATGCTGATTCTTTGGCCAAAATATAGGCCAGCCAAAATATGGTCATGTGAAGAGTCGACCAACCGCTTGGCGATGTCGCGAAAAACTAAACCGTACACTGTATATATTTAATTAAGAATTACAAATTACTGGCGGACCTTAACACAGGTTATAATGTAACCTAGCTAGGACGCCAGAACGCCTTTATAATTGTTATCCCTCTAGTTTTACTATTATCCCTAATTTGTCGTGCGATTTATAACCTGGGTTCCCGCGAGTCCCTTCGAAACGTGTTTAAAGATATTAGCATACTAACTTTGCCGTCACTTTACATCTTTCAAAATATATTGTATGTTAGAAAAAATTTGCATTTGTTTAATGTCAGGAGCGATTTTCATGATAAAAACACACGGCATAAACATAAAATTGTGGTACCTAAATTTAGATTAAGTAAAACTAGTAAGTCATTTTTAGGAAATGGCGTACGTTTTTATAATAAGCTGCCGAAATCTGTAACTGATCTTACCGAGGGAAAATTCAAAACCTATATTAAACGTGTCCTCACTCAAAAAGCATATTACAAGACTAAGGACTACGTTGACGACAGGGATGTTTGGCATTAGTTCTTGCACATGTGGCTTCCCTGGAACCTCATTAAAAATATATGTGTACGTCTACTAACTATCCTCAATTAAGATTATATATTTTTTATGTTTTTTTTATTACTATCATTACTCTCAAGATATCTTTATCTTATTTTACAATGATTTTTTAGCTAAGTTTTGATGACATTTAATTATGTCAATTGTTTTATATAGTTTAGCTTCCTTTTCACTTTTGTAAATGTGAGAACTTTGTGGACCTGCATCTATAAATTTGTAAATTACTACAATATTATTCATATTACTTTTTTTTTAATTTTATTTTTGTTTGTTAGTTTTTGTACTCAAGTCTTTTAGTACTATATTACTCATTGGTCTGTGGTCAGGACCTCATTGTTCTCTCACTATCCTAAATCATTGTACTGTATCCACTGAAATTGTTAAAGGTATTATTTTTAAAAGAGTAACCATGGAGTTTCTTGCCGGCTCTTCTCCATAGGAAACAACTAATTGGAACCGTGCACCTAAATTCGACGTTTCATAAGCACCTGTATTGGTTTATGTGAAATAAAAATTTTTGATTTTGATTTTGTCAAAATATATTTTTGTAACAAGACTGTATCACACTTTTTGAAATAAAATAAAAATTATTATTATTATTATTAAATATATCAACAGAGCGTTGTTCGTACAATGCGAGGAGCCCAGGGTCTTCTTGAACAGGTGAACACTTAGCTTGGCAACTGCAGCGGCGCGAGAGGGCCGATCTGCAGTGTGCCCGACCTTTTATAGGCCTGGACCCCCGCCAGTCAGCCACCACCCGTCACACTAGCTTTTAATTAATAACCTCAAACATACATTTTAACTGCCTTGTTGGTTTAGTAGTCGCAAGCGCGACTGCTGAGCATGAGATCCTGGGTTCAGTCCCCAGGTCGGGCAAAGTGTTATTGGGTTTATCCATTAAGAATTTCTCAGTAGCAGCCCGGAGTCTGGATTTGTGCCCGGTTAATGGCAATAGACTCGCTCCCTAAAAAATGGGACTTAAACATAACTGGCGAAACGAGGGTGTACTAGAAACACCTCTGCCGAAGTCTTCGGGGAATACATGGCGTGATGTTGTGTCAAACATTTTAGATCTTGAAAATATATCGTGCAGAATGGTATTTAGTCGTGGATTTGTTTGTGATCATTCAAGTTATATGTATGTAAGTATGCGACAATAGTAACTACTACAACACTAGTACGCCATCTTTACATAGTATAAAACAAAGTCGCTCCCGCTGTCTGTACGCTTAGATCTTTAAAACTACGCAACGGATGTTAATGCAGTTTTCAGCAATAGATAGAGTGATACAAGAGGAAGGTTTATATGCCCCACATTAGTATCTACATTCCACCCGTGTGAAACCGGGGCGGGTCGCTAGCCCAAATATAATTCATTTAACACCCGTCAGGATAATAATAGGAACTGACTTAAACGTAACAGCGACAAAACTTAAAAATCTAAACGGAAAACTACAAATCGATAGATTTCAATTGCGTCTTAATAAATCGAGTGGTCGGTCGTATTGGACAGCGCGACCGCGGTGTTACGATGTATTGTAATCGATTCTGCTGCTCGATTCCGCTGAATCGTGTCGGTTTGACTGTGGACTGCACTGGCGTAGTTGAATTGATTCGAGAACGAACAGTTTGAATTTCGAAATGATTGGAGTTGGATTGTGTAAGATATGAAAGAGATATTTGTTATCATTTTCTGTTGCTTCTGCAAAGATTTTGTTACTTAAAAAACCGGCCAAGTGCGAGTCGGACTCGCGCACGAAGGGTTCCGTACCTTTATCTATAAAAACGGCAAAAAATTATGTTTGTTGTATGGGAGCCCCCTTGAATATTTATTTTATTCCCTTTTTTAGTATTTGTTGTAATAGCTGCAACAGAAATACATCATCTGTGAAAATTTCAACTGTCTAACTATCACGGTTCATGAGATACAGCCTGCTGACAGACGGACGGACGGACGGACGGACAGCGGAGTCTTAGTAATAGGGTCCCGTTTTACCCTTTTGATACGGAACCCTAAAAACAACAACATAAAATAACATTACGCCTGTATTCCCCGAAGGGTTGGACATAGGTGTATAGTAACACCCTCATTTCGCCGTTATGTTTAACAAATCCAAACACCGGGCTGCTACTGAGGAATTCCACACGGAAAAACCCAATAACAATTTGTCCGACCTGGGGATCGAACCTAGGACCTCACGATCAGCAGTCGCGCTTACCACCACTAGACCAACGAGGCAATATCTAATTAACAGTGTTAATATGTGAAATAATTCGAATTAGAAATTATATTTGGCGAGCTTACAACGCCATAATAGCTTCGAATATGAAATCTGATCGCCAAATATAATTACAAAATTGAATTAGTTCATTAATTAGCACTGATCAATAGATATTTTATACAGTTGATAACTTTTTACAAGCGACAGCTAGTTCACACAGAAACTGTTTACAGGACCCGTTTTAGCGGATCCGTTTTTATTTTGGTGATGGCGCCTGTAGTTGTATGAGCGAGTTCACATACACGACAGTATTCCGCATCTAGTAAAAAATACTTGATCCGATATTTTTATCGTATCCTGCCTGCCAGATGTGCCGCAGCTGCCATTTTTTTAACCGATCCGGCGGTACAGATGTGAATAACACATCCAGTACCGACGGACCTGTTATGGGCTTGTACACAAAACTGCGATGCGACGTCGTATCGTAGAAATATACGAGCTCGCACGACGCATCGCAAGAACTTACGGATTGATTCGCGTAATAGATTTTTCCTATATATTCTTATCAGTAACAGCAGTGCGCAAATCTTATTACGCAAATTTATTCTACCTAGTATAAAATACGTTCAATACAGCCTTGGAAGGAAGACGCCTTGCCGCACGCAATCGCATCGCAGCAATTTGCGTCGCAGTTTTCTGCGTTGCGAATTCGCATCGCGCCGATTCGCATTTTTGTGTACAAGTCCTAAAACGGATCCGTTATGTGAACGGGCTCTGACTGATTGTAACCTAAACGTTACGGTCGTGTGAACTTCCTAACTGAAGAATCTTTCAATTGTTTTTGACGTTTTACGACAAAACTTGTCTGTCGTAAAAATATTGTCTGGTCAGACTATTATAATACCAACTTTATTGATGGCCTTTCGGATAGATTGTTCGTGTATGGGTTTTTGTTGGTTTGGAGACAAACAAGAGCGTGGATGACGTATGGGATGTGTTTGTTGATTTGTTTGCTGCCTACCATGAAGCGACACAGCTGACTGTGGTCTTACCCAATTTGATTGGTTACGTAACAAGCATCCATGACAGCGGTGGAGGACAACAATAATGTTGCTTGAGATGGTTTGGCACCTCCTATTGCTGATAATGAAATCTTGGATTGCGAGATACTGCCTGGATTTTGCGAAGGTCCAAATAAGAGCTCTTTAACCTAACTCTCTGAAGATGTTAAATACCGAGAGAAGATGATAAGAATAAGCTACCTAAAAGTTAGTTAAAAAGAAAACATGCATACCGTTAGACAACTGACACCCAGTTTCCGAAGGGCTCATCAACGCAAAAACTTACTAATCAGTTGTCAAATCTCATGTCGATTGATGTGATTGGTTGTTTGTATCTTGGTCGACCAATCACATTCGTTGACAACAGATGAAATTGAAACCTTTCAGAAACCGCGGGATAAACTTTAAATAATAACATACATAACATCACGCCTGTATTTCCCGACCGGTTTGGCAGAGGTTTATAGTAACACTCTCATTTCGCCGTTATGTAACAGGGGGCGAGCCTATTAACATTAACCGGGCACAAATCCTAACTCCAGGCTGCTACTGAGGAATTCCACATCGAGAAACCCAATAACAATTTACCCGACCTGGGGATCGAACCCAGGACCTCACCATCAGCAGTCGACAAGGAACAGCCTTGTCGGTCTAGTGGTGGTAAATTATAATTAGGAATTATTACATTTTCCACCAAAATCCATGATTTACAAGTAGGTAGGTACGGTTAGTAGTCCAAAAAAACACATCCCCCCGTTATATCTGCACGTCGATATTAGGAGACCAGTAATGGGATCCAATTTACTGGCCCTCACGTTCGGCTCCTAATTGCGTCCATATCGAAGGTCTATGCTTTATAACAATACGTGATCTGAATATGCAAAGGCGGATTGATTTTAGGACAATGAGATCATGCAGTAGGATGTACTATGTTGTTTTCGTAGCAGATTGATATGAAAATTATTTTTACTACATATACAACGTGTTGCATAATTCTCCATGAAAAATGTAAATAATCAAGTAGTCTTTTATGGTTGTTGTCATTTACCTCTCAGAGGAAATTAGGTAAGAATGTAAATAACTTTCTGGGTTGTCTACTCTTTAGTTTTATATTTTATCCAAATTCTTTTTTTTGGGTCATACTACTGTTTTCAAATATTGCCAATAGACTCTTTACAAGGGACCTTTTAACCCCCTTTCGGCTTTAGGGGTATTTTTGTAACACGTTGTATAGACCTAAAGGATGCGAAATTGAGGTGTTCAATGTCTGAATTTAGTATTCTCTCGATTTGTTAGTTTCAAAGATTCTGGATAGTACCTATTTTCATTTAGATTTAAATTCCGAAATTAATTCTTACTAGCCTTTGCCCACAGCTTTGCTTGCGTGATTTTTTTCAGCCCCTTAGGGGAAGAATTTTATGAAATCCTGCCTTAGTGGATGCCTACGTTATAAAAGGTTTAGGCTATGCGTTTTCAAGATCAGTCAGTCAGTCAGTTTCTCCTTTTAGATGAGAAACTTGAATATTCAGTAGGTATGCAAAATGTGTTAATACTAATAGACTTTTATCTTTTGTTCCAGGTATGTTCTGCATTTCAAAAGCTGGATATTTCCAAAGAATTGCTCTATCTGTTAGAAAACTATAGTTTGTGTGAGATCGAAATCGCATATTTTTACTAAGGTTTTTGAGCAAGGCAAACACGAAAATTTGGTGGTAAG
Source organism: Amphipyra berbera (assembly GCA_910594945.2). Taxonomy (NCBI): domain Eukaryota; kingdom Metazoa; phylum Arthropoda; class Insecta; order Lepidoptera; family Noctuidae; genus Amphipyra; species Amphipyra berbera. The sequence continues at coordinate 4,512,757 of OU343122.1, read as the reverse complement.
TTACACTATTATTACTGAAGCATCAGAATCCAATTACTAACTTGATTAGTAATTAGATTTTGATTCTGACGCCGATATAGATATTTCTAATATCAATATCTATACTAATATTATAAAGAAGAAAGATTTGTATTTTTGTATGTAACGAATAAACTTAAAAACTACTGGACCGATTTCAAAAATTCTTTTGCTGTTAGAAAGCTACATTATCACCGAGTAACATAGGCTCTATTTATATCCCAAAATGTTTAAAAAAAATGTCCACCCGTGCGAAGCCGGGACGGGCCGCTAGTAAATAATAAAATTACATAGTACAATAAACATTCAATCTAGTTATTGAGACCCCTAGTACGTACTATTGACCTTAGAGAGACATGATTCGATTGTGCTAGACGTATCGAACAATACCTTTCTTATCAGACTGTTAGTCTGTAACAATGGTTACGATAGTAATAACAAATAGTAGGTAAATGTATACTAAAGCCAATAATATGAAAATAGAAATACTTATTGCAACTCATACGAATATCAACCTTAGACACATGTGAACTAAGTTAATTCCAGAATGACAATAACTGTTTAAAAGATCATAAAACAATTTTAGTTGCAATTGAAATTGAACTATGTACAATGAAGTTAAAGTTTTTAATCCCAGAGCATGTTAATTAATTACTTAAAGTGGCAGATGTATCTAATAGAACCTTATTTCTATCTTACATTTGATTTTCTTTCTAAGGATCAGTTTCCACCAACGGAAAAATCATCGTGCACTTTTTTAATGTCACTGAATAAGTAATTGTATCAATATTGACTTTAAGTATAAAATTCAATGCGTTATAAACATCAAGCGTTTCCTTGCGCATGCCGAAGCATACCCGAGCGTCGAATTTTATATTTAAAAGCAATACTAATACAGTTCTTTATTCAGTGACATTAAAAAGTGAGCGAGGATTTTTCCGCTTGGTGACAACTGACTATAAGATCGTAGAATGGAACAATATAGACACCTACACGATTTATTATTTAAATGACGAAAAACAATTGATGTTTTAACTGTCTTAAAGAAAGGTTCTAAATGCGATGCGTACCGATTTACTTCGTAATTTTATTTTATTTATTTTAACACAACTATCAATACAGGATCATATCCCAATGCGGTAATGTGGTCTTTATAATCAAGTACAAACATTATACAAAAAAAAATAGAACAATTAAAAAATAGAAAATAGAACAATTAACAAAAAGAAAATACATTTTACATAAATTAATAAATTAATTTTTGTTTCAATTATCTTCATAACTTTTTTTTCTTCATCATCATTGCATATAAATCTTGCAATATCAAAGATTTTCCTCTTCCCCTCGAAGAATCCTATCTTACATAAATTACAGACAAATCTAGTAGAATAAAAATATTACCACATCGTATTTTCAATGTCATAACCTGAATCCCCAACCATTGCGATAAGTAAAAGGGATTTGTGATTCAAACAAAAATTGATCCTTTGGATCCTCAGTGTAATCTATAGACATTTTATTATAGCTAGAATTCTAGGACAGCTCTTTTGGTCAGACGCTTCAGATCTTTTACGAGCTAAGCCTAGATGTGCCTACGATCAAAGTACACACCGCAAAAATAAAAAATCTAGATCCCGAAAATAAAACTACGATTTTTCGAAACCTTTTTCTGAAACTGTTAGAATTTTAACTTGAACAGACACCAAAGGATTTCTTCAGCGAGATTATTAACGTAGACAGACGTGTCTTAATCAACGGAATCCGATAGAAGCCAGGGGTCCGCCATTATTGAAATTGGTTCAGAAACGTTACAACTGAGACGAATGGTGAGATAAGTTCGTTTAAACGTCCCGCGCTCCTGGACAATTTTTTTGTGGAAGGAGTCGAGTTATTCGATTTCAGTTTACTTTACTGCTGATGTATCTACTAAGGTTTTGAAAATTTTGATAAAGCAAAAAGATCTGTAGTCATTTGTAAAAGCAAACGAAATACAAGAATTGTAGAGTATGTTATATTTTGCAACTTTTTTTTTATTGTATGAGAAAATTTTGCTTGGCTTCATCATAATTTATTTTTATACCAGGGTATTAAGTTCATAATTAAAACTTAGAACCCAATAAAACTAGTTTCATAAAAGACGGATACCGAAATCCAGTCAAATAGATTATCAAGCTTTCGACGACGCTTCAAATGATGAAGAGAAATAGACACAAAGATGATTAAAGCTACACCACCCATTCCACATTTGAATGTACTACCATGTAACAAGTTGGCACCCATTTCTCAAACATCTACGGCCATGTTGTTCTGTGTTCACACAAAGTCTATTCGACCATAATATTGTTCCAATTCTGTAATAAAATCGGACTTTTCTCCTAACTTCAAAGAACACTCATTAAAGGCCGTACGTTTTATTAAGCCAATTTCATACATGATCAAAGTTAAGTAATCAGTCTCAAAACTTCAATACGTTACTTTTAGTGGCAGTCCTCTACCCCAAAGCCCTTTATTACTTTTAACCGTAAATTTCAGGCTTGGGACCCTTTTTTGTCGTCTGGCAAGGTTTAGCCTTGGAAATGTGGTAAATGATATGCTTGCGTCCCTATCATTCATTTTAGTGCTAGTAAAAATATCGCTTACTGGCTTGGCTTAGACATAATGTATGTTTGCGCATATGGGACACCTTTTTGATGGAATGAGTAAGTGGAGGAAGTATTAAGTTGCAATGTAAGGACAAAAGATAATATCAAGTAAAAGAAGTGGTCGGTGGACTAATGTCTAACATACACGATATTACAGGAGAATCAGGAGATAACCTAACAGAAATAGAAACTTAACACACTATTACTACTGCAAATGAAACTTACAAGACCGACAACATTCAATATGCATCTGGCGTTATTCATGCAAACATATCGGTTTTTGCCAGGGTTCGCCTTTTTGTTAAGCTTCATCCACTTTCTTCAATCCTTTGGATCTTTCGTGACATCTAGCCATACACATATAATTCAAGACTTTCTTAGGTTCTACACTGTTCCGGGATAATGAATACTAAAACGAAAACAGTTTTGGTTTTTTTTCAATAAACAAGTTTATTATTCCTTTAATTTTGACGACACTAATACTGGTAAATATTTTATTTATCAAGAAATGCGAGAAGAACAACAAAATATTTCACATAGCATTGAAACCAGTTCTATCTGATCCGATCAATGCGAGTGCTTCCGTATATTTAATTAAAACTTTGTTTTTTCCAAACTTTGATCGGTTGAGACTCGGGGGAATGTTTTTGATCTTTGTCAGAACATCGGCTAACCTTTATGTTCAGCTTGTTTGAAGTCCGTCACTGGTTTGTGTTGGTCAGTGACATGCTCCCCGGGCATCGTTTGTGTTTGTATTTTTCGAATCGTCCCTTTTTTATTTCTGTGATATGAATCTGTGTAGCTTTTAATGCTTTTATGATTTCTAATGCCTTTATTCGTTGTTTGATCAAACGTTTCTACGACTTTCTGCCAGTTATGAAGATCAGTTGAATTTGAAACATGAGATGAATGAACAGCAATTTCATGTGTCAGGGAATATGCAAATGTTTTTCTTCTTAAAGAAAGACTGAGTTCATCACTATCTATATTTAGAAGTTGTAGCAATAAAAACCTCAACTCCCAAGTTCTCTTCCTCTGTAGAGCAGTGTAATAAAAACCCAATAAGCACCAAGTTGCGAGGGGTAAATATGAAAATGATTCTCCTACAGCGTCATTAAGCGAATTTATATTTTTCGCAACAAAAGTGCTGGCTTTGAGCACAAGTTGTCGCTAAGTGCCATTAGACGTAAGTGTGCGTTGTTGCTCGATTATAGTACGAATACACTTTAATACAGCTATCTTTTAATATGGTTTCTGTTGAGGAAGTTTTTCATTTGCTGTTTGTGGAACTAAATTTTGTCGCAAAGTGAAGTTTGATTACGGAAATATGAATGTTGAATATAAACCTTTCAGGGTTTTAATTGAAACAGAATCTAGTTAGTCATCAAATTCAACTGATGGAAAAGATTAACATAACATCACGCCTGTAGTCCCCGGAGTAACATCCTCATTTCGCCGTTATGTTTAAGTCCCATGGAAAAAGGGGCGAGCCTATTGCCATCAACCGGGCAGAAATCCAAACTCTGGACTGCTATTAAGGAATTCTACACGGAAAAACCCAATAACACTTTGCCCGACCTGGGGATCGAACCCAGGACCTCACTATCAGCAGTCACGCTTGCTACCACTAGACCAACGAGGTAGTGAAAAGATTACTGGTTATAAATAACATCATATTCTAGCTCGCAAACGTCCTCTACTGGACATGTTCCATCTCATAGACTGCTACTGTGAACGGTACCCGTAAACTGCCCGATTGGCAAACAAATTGATGATTCTAATATGTTAACGTATAGGAGATTGATGCTGCTTATCCTCTTGAATTATCCCTTTGTCATATTTTACGACACCCACGAACAAAAAATCTTTCTTCTTTTCAGCGGTGTTTGTTTTTATAAGAAACCTTAAAATATCAAGTCTTTTCTAAACTAATCCATCACTTCACAAGACCAACTTGTACCGAACTCAACCCACAGTCAAAATACGACCTCTATAGTTATGCAAATAGATTACTTCAAGATATTATAAATATATTTGGTGTCAAAAGATAACATTGCATCTGCAGGCTGTCTGTCAGCCTCTTCACAAGCATTATCCACAGCATCAATGTACCCACTACTGAATACTCCTGATGGCGTATACCACTTCCCATGGTCACTTTTTTTATATGGCGACCTTTCACTGCGCTGGATATTTTGTGCTCCGTTGTCAATTCAATGGGTTCTACTTGCCTTAGTCTGAACACGAAAGTTCTTCTTGGGTTTTTATGTGGAAATTCAAAAACACCTTTTATCTTTTTCAAAAACTACACAATAATATCAAGCTTTTTCCAAATCATTCCACCACTTGTTTCATAGGACTACGTCACAAGACCAACTCGTTACGAACTCAACCCACACAGTCAGATTACGACCTCTATGTTATGCAAATGGATTTCCTCAGGATATAATTGTGCTTCCAACTTTCACCGTCTCATTTAAAGGGCATTCAAAAACTTCAGAACTCAATTCTGAGTTGCAAACAAGTCAAGACGTGGCGTGTCGTTGCGTTTGTTTGCTGGTTATAAACGTGGGTTGATGATTGTGGCTTGGGGATGAGAAAAATTGTAAATGAATGCTGTCTTACTCAGTTTTGAGTAAAAAAATATTGGGGTGAGTATTAGTGATGACATTGCCAGTTTAAAGGTGTTGTAAGAGGCAACTGGATATAAGGTCAGGTGAAAGTGCTACCATAGGGCTTCCTAAAGTTGAGGATTATGGAAAATAGAAAAGCATGCCTGAAGTAGTCGATGCTCCAGATCCTACAAAGAATAAGGATTTTTGCAGGACATTGACCACAAGAATACATTTATTCATTGGTGGCTGACTGTTTGGAGTATTCAGAGAAGTCCTTCACGCCAATATATCAAAATCCCAAGATCCTTCAAATGCTTATTACGCACACAATTATAAACGTTGATGTGTTGTAATGAAACACACACACACCCCGGACGTTAATTACTTGGCTAAACTCATTTCCTACTTGTGTTTGAACGGTACGTCGGTTAAATAGTACTTGTGCGTGCCAATGTTTGTTTAACCCAGTTGAGAATGATTAATTAGAATATATTAAGCTCATTTTCAATATCAAATTAAAAAATGAAGTGGATGCAGTGAAGAAGTAAGATTAATTATTAATGATAGTCATAAACATAATAACATAACATCACGCCTTACATTCCCCGAAGGGTTTGGCAGAGGTGTTTTTTAATACACCCACGTTTCGCCAGTTATGTTTAAGTCCCATGTAATAGGGGGCGAGCTTATTGCCATTAGCCGGGCACAAATCCAGACTCCGGGCTGCTACTAAGAAATTCCTAATGGAAAAATCCAATAACACTTTGTCTGACCTGGGGATCGAACCCAGGACCCCATGCTCAGCAGTCGCGCTTACGACCACTAGACCAAAGCAGTCAAAAACATAAACATATTTTGTTTTTTAAATATTGTTGTCGTTTGAATTTAACAGTTAACCAGCTGAAGAATTTATTATGAAAGACTATTTATTTATTTTATAATTTATGTACACACAACAATATTTACATGAGAAATAAGTTTCCAAGTTTTTGAAACTAGTGTTTCCGAGTACAAAGGTACTTTAGTTAGTTTCTACTGAAACTCAAAAACAAGTTCAAATCGCGTTACATTTTTCATCCATCGAACCGTTTTTTACGGTCAACACCATGTTTTCAGACTAAACCGAGCTAAAAGATTTCATGGTTGATCAAACACTCATTACTTACTCGTCTGCTTATCCCCTCCAAGGCAGAAGATAAAGAAACAATAAGAAGAAGACAAGATTGACAACAGACAAGCACATAAACTCTCATTAATTCTATTTACCGTTTAACACCTAAACACGAACAAAACTATCTCCAAGTTAGACTCAAATGTTTCAAATGTAAAGGTTTTAAGGCTCTCTGAACTTTGGCTAACTCTTTAGTGCATCTTAAAAGCGTCTAGTGTTCTCCAACGACCAATTCCGAGTTTAACTGAGCCTGGAGACACTAACGTGCTTGAACTTAGAGATATTTTATTGCAATGTTTAATATACAATGTCCTTTTATAAACTTCCGCGTCGGATGATAATAATTAATACTAAACGGGAATTAACGCAAACCTTATTCGCCCAACGTTTCGATCAGGTTGCACTGATCGTGGTCACGAGCATTTTCCGCCAATTGTAGTAGGAAGAAAACATCGTATAAATCCTGTTAATGGGTTGATGTGTGGGCTGACTAAGACAAAATTACATCTGGTCGATGCACCTTGGCAGTAGTAACACCCACCTTGATCATAACATCATACAATTTCTATAATGCCTGCAAAGGTCAAATGGTGGTCGATGATACTGGTATTTTGTTAGAAGACGCAGCATCTCTTCGTTTAACGACCATATAAAACGGTCGTTTGATCTTTGTTCCTAACGGCACCCAAGGTAAAACACTAAAAAAGGCATGCTACATTAAGCCTGTATACAACATCAAACCAAGCAATATCTACAACAATCAAACACCAGCACCCCAAAGCATTAACTTCCGACCAATCAGCACAATTCCAAAAACAAAATTAAATCGCCTGAACTCAAAAGTGCACTTTATAGGTAAAAGCTTGGCCTACAAATTCACAGGTCTTTCTTTCTTTGAGAGAAAAAAATTACAAGTGAAGTCGAAAGAAGGAAGCGTCGTTTTACTCACGGACAGTAATCAAAGGCTCTTGTGAGATCTAAGTGTTCTGCAAGGCAGTATATTTGAATTCGATGGCCGAGTTTGAATTCTAGAAAGGGATCGTTAAGTTTAGAATTTGAGGAATGCAAATATTTGTATTGTGTTGTTGATGATATCTTTTAAACAAGCGAATCATTCCAAATGACAGTTTTTAGGCGGATTTACATTACCGGATTCAGTGTTTGCTGGACTGGATTGAGACGTGTTTATATTAGTCCAATACCAATCCAGCGGTGGATCCAGTTCCTCGATCAATGTAATTTCGCCTTTAATTGATATTGTTTTGAAATCTTGTTATTTATTTTTTTCGTATTTGACTATTGATTCTACCATAAGACCTTCGACGTCAACCCAAAGGTTGACGTCAAAGGCGAAGGGATTAGGGACGTGAAACATAAACTTTAAAAAAAGAAGTATATATCTAATTCTAATACTTAATTTAAGTTTTTTCTCGCAAATTCGGTCCGAAATTCTGCACAGCCCAGCGAAGGCCTTTCGCAATGAAACGTGGACGTCGACGAACCAACAATCCAATTTGCTTTTGCTTTGTGAATGTAAATTACAATCACGACGCGCTCAGCGCGTGTACAGCCGCTGATAAAATTTGATTAACAAATGAGAAATTCTATAACATAATGCTAGCAGTAACAATGCACATGTTGTTTTAACTTCAAAATGATCAGAAAGTAAATAAAAGCATAACGTAAGCGAAAAGGTTAGACTGTTCTTTTTTTTATTCTTCCTAAGGCCAATCAGCATCTAATATTATAAATGTCACGATTTTTTTTGGATTATTACCAAAATATTTATTCGCTTTTATTTTAGATTTCACTTATTTTTTAAGATTACAAACGTCTTCAAACATTACAAAAAAAATTGTCAGAAAGTATGGTACACTAGATTCATTCGTCACCGACAACTTTTTAATTTTGTTGCCAACTTGTAAAAAATCTCGTCGCAATATGCGGCGGTACAACTGTTATGGGATTATGCTGGGCTTGTTCTTTTTTTTCAAAAAAGTTCATTGTTTGCCTCTGTAATTGATTTGAAAAGTACTCCATGGAGACTTTTTTTAAAGTTGGCCAGCGTTAAACAAAGTTTGAAAGAAATTATTAGGTGACTGGGTGCTTCATCAGCAGGTTCATTATTATTTAAGTTTTTAATCCCGAGGAACAGTGTTTGTAAGAAGGAAACAGTAAGTCTTAAACCCGTCATAACTTTGGGAATCGTAGGTCAGTATGACAACATCCTGGCTGTTTATTCCTGACTTTTATTTAAACCTGACCCTACAGATTGACTGTCCAATTTACACACTTTATAAAATAGACGGTTTTGTAGATTACAAATGCAATTTTCCAACACATAACATAACATCATGCCTGTATTATCCGAAGGGTTCTGCAGAGGTGTACAGTAGCACCCAAACTCCGAGCTGCTACTGAGAAATGTTACACGGCTAAACCCAATAACACTGTTCGACCTGGGAATCGAACCCAGGACCTCACGATCAGCAGTCGCGTTTGCCACCACTAGACTAATGAGGCAGTGTTCCAACACACATACAAATAATAGGAACCATATCGCTTTCTGCAATAAATATACAGCAACAAATGATTGATAGCAACTAATCGCTTGAAATGAGAATTCTCGAACTCCTAACCGGTGAAAGCAAGGAATACCTAAGACACAAGGTGCATCCGAACTTCGTAACGCCTTCTAGTTTCGCGATCGGAATGAACAAAGTTTTAGGGTAAGAAACGGATGAGTTATTCTGATCTGAACAGTAGTATTCTGCACTTGTAGAATGCAATGTGTGCTATTTATGTACTGTTCAATAGAGACAAAGAATAAAATGCTTCTGCTCTCTATAAATTAACTAAAATATTTAAACAAATATTCCAATTTTCACTTATATTAAAAGTTTTGGCTGATAGCAGATAGAAGCTATATAGTGAATTAAAATTCAATGGGATAGTCGAATTTTAGTGACACACTTTCATTTAACAACGTCAGCCCACCGAATTCATTGACAGCATCGATGTTTTTGCCCTCAAATCATGAAAGGCACTTCACTCTATTTATATCAATAAAAGCGTCCTTACACTTCTAAGCACTTAAAGGTTCCACTCTTTCGTTTGTTTAAAACGTCTCAGTAACTTGGGCGGTAAACAAAAAGTTTGAGCGGCACTCGGTTGCCAATACGTATTGAACACTCAACGGTTGACATGAAACTTTTCCCATTAGAACTTTGGAAACGTGAAAATTATTCGGTTTTGAACCACTCCGAACGTTCGCTCCATATGCTTTTTATAAGCACTCAATATGACAAACACTATGATTGATTTTATTGCTAAATCTAATGGATGGGTCGCGAAAGTTGGGCCTTTGTTCAGTTAGTAATGTTTCGTTATGGACTGTAATGGGCATGCGATGTGAGAAGGGATAAGTCAGGCTAAATAATGGATGTTTTACTGCGCAGGTCGGAATGTGATTGAGTAACAAACAAACAAACTCACTTATTCTGTTTGAGCGAGATCCTTTGGCAGTGAAAGGCTAGATATATCAGTGACACAAACTTGTTATCTGATAAAACAATACGTTGAGTCCATAGATATTGTTTTTATTTCTGTTTATGGTTTAATTCTTAGTAATAGTGATCATACTTGTATCTCGATAAATATATCCATTGATGAATACAATTCTGGACCACTTTCCTAATCACAGAATTTTAACGATGTGACCTGAAGAAAAGGCACGGGTGATTTTTGACCTTCAAGTAGAAGCGATAGCCTAGCTGTTAAAGCTTGTCTTTCATGCAGAATTGGTCCGAAATCGATCTCGGCCTGCACCTTTGACTTTTCGAATTCATGTGCGGATCAGAATTGGATTATAACTTGCGTTAACGGTGAAGGAGAATATCCTGAGTAAACCCGAGAGGGCTGCATAAAGTTCTCGATGGTGAGTGTAGTTCGCCAACCCGCACCAGGCAGTGACGTGGACTTAGGGCTTAACCCTTGTCATTTTTATAAGAGGCCTTTACCAGCAGTTGGAAGTAACAGGCTGATTATACTAACGCGTAGTGGGAAAATAACCAATTACTGAACAATACAATAAGCAACACATCTTGTCAGAACCAAAGTCCCTAGCAAAACTGAATGAGTGGGTCGAGGAACTTTAAGTATACTCCACCAAGAAGAACATAGCCTGCTTAGATGTCAGCCATAAGGTTGACAAGCATATCATTTTGGAACTCAGTGCATAATATCAGCAAGCACATTGGGTCACCCGCGCGACATCGCAACGAGTATTCCCAAGGAGGGTTGATGTCAGGCAGGCGGCCAGTCATAAAACAATAAGCCAAAACCACAAACAACATAGATTTACGAAATACATGTTGTGCCGACTCCACCTAGTGTGGGATAAGGACAGGAAGAAGAAGACAATAAGCAACACGTCTAAAGACATCAGTCGTATTTGAAATCCAATTACGTCAACATGCACATCGCAGTTCAAACAACATAATTTAATTGGAAGCTGCAATCCTCAGTGCCTTTTGAGATTTCCTTACATACTATGGTTTTATGTTTCCCTGGCGCAAAAGCTGGCCACTTACGGATTACGGACGTATTACTGATTTAATAAAGGATACATGTTTCTTGCTTTTGTTATTTAGTTTGCTAGTGCTCAATGTAATAGAAGAATTGTATAAAGGAAATATTGTTGCTGTTTTCTTAGATACGCGTGAAAGAAGAAAACTAAATGATGAGATGAATGGTTTCAGAAAATATTTAACATATTTTCTTATCTAGTTTTTAACGCCGACTTGTCGCAGTGCTAAGACTTGCTCATAACCTTTCACACCTCCCATGTTGCTGTCTCTAGCGAACATGAATTTATGAAGGCATCAGGGGGGCAGTAACATCACATATATTGAAGCATATTTCGGTCATATTAGAAATGGATTATCAATGGATTATAGACTGCAACGGCCAAATGTAGTTTGAAAACATTTAACAACGTGACAACTGTCAGCTGGATGTGTCACTTTCAATGAACGAAATATGATTCACAAAATGTGGCGGTATTACCTCCTATGAACAAAATATATTTTGTAAATGGGTCCACTTAACGCCTGTGTATAAAGTTGGTTCTGCTACAACCGATATGAATATGATCAATATACGAAATATCACATTAACATATTCGGCGACATTTGGCTTGGACTCGTGCTTCGGGCAACAATTGGTAACTACTAACGAATAGTTAAATAAGTTGGCAACATTACCAGCGGCCGCATACGCTGACCCGCGGTGACCTTTGCATTGGCTCAATTCCATGTTTTTGTGCACATTACACCATATTACTGTGCCAGGGAAAATTGTAGGTAGAATATTTTAGTTCTTGGTTTAAAAATTTACGAATTTTCGTGGTTTCTGGGTATGGAGGAATTTGTGGCACTGGTACTAGCAGACAGCTGAATAACTGATTTAATTCGGTTAAAAATCTGGTGATGGCGTGGCTAGGTGTAATACGAGCATTCTGTTTTTGTTTTGCAGAAAATAGAAATAAAACAATTTTCTGTAGGTGTTGCCTTCAAAGCACAGATTATCTGCAGATATTTGCTGGGACTAGCCAAGTTCCAAACAAAATGTTGCTGTTTGAAGACAATGATGAATAGTAATATCTAATGTGCTGCATTTAGCACCGTTGATATAACGACATTTTCTTTTAATTTTTTTTTATAGCCGTCTTATGTGATTCTGACGAAAGTTAAAATCTCAGGTTCAGATTAATAGAAGATCCTCAACAAAACGTTATCCATATTTTCAGAAAACTTTGACTGTTATTTCATTCAAATTAGTCATTGTCCCCTTGCTGAGAGGGAAATGAGAAAAAATAACAAAAAATGGGTGCTAACAAAACAATCCATCATGGCGTCCTTGGAGTTGATAAATTTAAATAACCATGGAATATTCTGTCTTTCGTTTATTTAGATTCGTCATAAAGAACAATTCTGAAGCTTTCACCTTAAATATCTTTTATGTCAAGAGGGAGGGTAGTAACATAGGTAGGTACCTACTCTATTATTAAAATTTCATAATTCTATTAATATTGTGATCATCAATTCACTTAGCGCCCTAATTATTGTGGTAATGTTATTTCTGGTTGTTCGTTGAACTGTTCTGCGAGTTCGTCCAGATTCAGCCTAGGACGTTTCCATTTGATGGTGATGAAGTATCACCATGTGATCCTATAAAAAATACATACATAAATACATCGAATCACACCTAACATCACAGCAGAGGTGTATATTAACACCCTCATTTCGCCAGTTATGTTTAAAGTCCCATGTAATAGGGGGCGAGCCTATTGCCATCAACAGGGCGCAAATTCAAACTCCGGGCTGCTACTGAGAAATTCCTAATGGAAAAACCCAATAACACATTGTCCGACCTGGGGATCGAACCCAGGACCTCACGATCAGCAGTCGCGCTTGTGAGACCCTAGCGAGGCAGTTTATAAAAAATACACATGATAAAAATTACACTGTTTGTCGTTTTTACGGATAATGTTAGAAAAGTGATTACCTACATAATCTAGGCTTAGGTACTAGCTTAAACTGGGGGGTGGAGCTTGGTCGCACGGACAAGTTTAGAATCACAATTTAATTATTTAGTAGATATCATTAAAATGTTGTATCAGGCTGACCAGTGGACTCGAGGGTGAGTTAAGTTAATTCAGGTAAAGCTGGGTTCAATCACCCTATCCGCGAGCGAATTCCGCTCCCCCAGCGAAAGGTAGCAGAAGGAATACCGCGGGGGTTTTTGTATGTGCCAGTCGGAAATACCCACAGACGGCCCATACATATCCACCTAGTCGTGAACCGACGGGGTTGTATATTACTGTATTTACATATTTATTTTTATTATGCATAAAAATGTACTTAGGTATAGTAAGTACAACACTGGCTACACCCATTTTTAAATTGTTCATATCTTTCATGTCCAGCCCAAAGGTTGTCTTGAAGTATTTAGCTATCAGACATTGAATTATGCAGACAAAAAAAAAGAATTTCACTTTAAATGCGGATTTAAAACAATTGCATACGTGTTCAAAATTGATTAAACCACAGTTTTCTAAAATAAAATATTGAATAAAAACAAACTTTATATTCGTAGGATTGCCAGCATACTACCACCACGTCTGTCGGGACTGGTCAGCTCTTAACTGCTATGGCAATCATAGAAGGCATATTTTTCTATTTGTTACTCTTATGTGAGTTTATTTGTTACATTAACCTGCATTATTCTCATTCTATTTCTCACACTACTGTAATGGAATTGTAATGAACTACTATTTTAAAAAGAGTATTCATGGAGTTTCTTGCCGGCTCTTCTCCATAGAACCTACCTTTTGGAACCGTGCACCTAGTCGTGACGTTTTAAAAGTGCCTGAAATCTGGTCTATTTGAAATAAAAAACTTTGACTTTGACTTGACATAGTATACACTGCAGTTACTTAGTCTCTTCCTGACTTACTAAAGGTGCGTGTACATCCAATAAAATAGTTGTGCGATAGTTGGGCGACTTCATTTTGGTGTAGGAATTGAGGCGAACTAGTATGCGCACTCCCGTACATCGCCTTAAAACTAGCAATGCGACTAAATAATTGAAAAATTGTTTAGTTGGATGTATGCAAGGGGCCTTATACTACGACATAGCTACTAATGAACAAATAAACATGGGCTTCACACATCGTGACGTAATACGGGTCACGGTCGGAAGAGAATACTGTGTATTATTATACCACGAGCACCACCAGCTTTTTGCTAGTACTTGGTTCTCCTACATTTCAGCACGTAATCTATTCCGACATTAAAACACAAACAGACACAAGAAACCCGCGAAGATGCAACTGACACTGGGTAATTACACAAAATGGGGTGTGGTGTTAACAAATTTACGTTTGCGGTTGTTCCTGAAACAAAATAGACTGAAATTGAGCACTTTAGTTGCATATTTATGTTTGTCACTCCGTCCTCCCGTTGATTTTTCATCTAAACTTTGACGTTTAATTTACATTTTAAAGGTATATGAAATTTGTTTTTCACACGAGTGCAATCAATGTGGGTTTGGTCAAATTTTGTTTGTTGGATGGCTTGATTTAAATATTTTGTTGGACAAATATTTTGGTTACATTTTATGCGAGGTATTTTTAAAACATGTGATATAAATACATCATATCACATTGTCATTGTTCTGTACTACGAGTTATCATGTGATCCTGACTAAGAAAAGTTCACGCCGTTTCTGACCGTGATAAACTAAGGTATTATACACAATTATTATGAAGACGTGGAATGCCAAACATCTTGCAAGTACTAAAAGTACTTACTATAATATCGCAATAACCTTATCACTCATATTCTAAGATGTTCCTCCAAAACTTACTCGACTCGACTCCACTCAGTCTTTCTCACTACCATCGGTAGTTATAGTTGACATAAACGTCCTTGACTCGAGATTTTTCCTCAGTCGAGGTAAGGAATCATCTATCAAACTCAAGGTACCTCGGAACCTACCTTAAGGAAGGAAGTGTCAAAGTACGTATGTAACAAATAACAATTTTGAAGACTATCGAATATGCTTACGATAATCCTTACAATTATTTATCCGGGCATTATTTACGCGATGCAGACAATGATATTATAAGTAAAAAGGTGTAGATAGGTTATAAGAGCTCAGCAAGCGACACGTTAAAATGTGGCTAATTGGCCAGACTTGACGTCAGTGTCACGTTGCCAGCGTCAACGGGTGCACTTCACGTACCGAGTGCATTAAAAGTGACCCTAAACTTTCGAAAATGCCGTCGTGTGTTATGAGATATTGCACATATTATACAAGCAAAACTTCTAAAAGTCAAGGAATCACATATCATTCGTAAAATCCTATTTATCTTAATATTTTAACAAATCAAACATTATATTCCTAAAACGTCATTACCGATCATAGAGTAAAATGATGCCTAAGAAACAGACAAGTCAGTTGCCTGACAGTAGGTACAAATGGTGGCATAATTATATTATTATTTATACTCAAATGTATATTTTTATTTTTGTTATGATGAGGGAGGATAAATTAAATATTATATTACTACATTGAATCAAAATATAAATTTTTGTGTGTGGTAAAGTAGAATGTTTATCTTTAAGTGTAAGTATTAAATAAATTAATTGTTTCTAGATTTCCAACAAATGAACTAAGGTGCATCCAGTGGGTGGATATAGTCCGCAAACAGAGAAATGAAGAATTTTGGCAACCGAATAAATCGAATAAAATATGCTCCATTCATTTTAAAGTCGAAGACAAGTACATGTCTGGCAAGGGATACACTTTATTAAAAAAATCTGCGTTTCCTGTTTTGGATGTAATTTGTTTACGGTTTTGTTAATGTTGCATTTTTATAGCAACTTCGTCTACTTGAATATTATTATTACTTATTAACTCATCAGTGAATCGTATTTTAGGCATAAATCACGGTGTAAGGTAAATGTCATATCTGATTAATTTATTCTACATCGTTTCTACTACACTAGACGACTCACTCACGCAATTACATTTGCCTCTTTTTCGTTCGCGATAATCGAATGGTGCTATCCTGTCTTGACGTCTAATCATAATGAAGTGTGCTATTGCAATATTTAGTTATTTATGTGTGTGTTAGTGTGCCGTTTTTGAAGATCGAATGTTGTGTAGGTAACCTATCTACACCTTTTTACTTATTATTGGATGCAGATAATTCAAATTATCACGTAATGAATCCACTCTACCTCGATTCATTTGAGGACCCCTCAGTCGAGGAACCTCAAAGTTCACTCGAAATTGCGACTGAGAATATAATTTTGAATGTGTTTTCGAGGCCGTCCTGAGTCGAGTACGAGTCGAGTAAGTTTTAGAGGAACGTTTTAGAATATGGGTGTAAGTCTCTAATAATACCCTCTATGCAGAGATTCTTGCCAAACACTTCTATAAGCAAATCTTCGCTTCTAGAAGCGTTTTGTTATCCGTCCGAAACTTCACACTACCTCCAAACAGCTGTTAACATTCTCCAATACCAAACACGCCAAAATTCCATAACCGCACATACACCCAGCAACATACCTATCGCATAATAAGTACGTTAACTGTGTCCCCTTAAAACAGAACTTATTATATTAAACAGTGCTCCTTGAGTTTCCTGGGGGCTCTTATCTCGGTGCCGGCTCGGAGGCCATTAAAACTTGGACCACCCCACTAACTGTGACACAACACTAATTGGTTGGAGAAACCACTTTGTGATAAATTAAAAATTATTATCAACTCCCCAGACCAAGGAAAAGTGTAGTTTTAGAGCGGTGTTTGGATTGCAAGGAGTTTTGTTTAGTTTGGTCTATTCTTGCAATTTTAAGGGGTTTTGTTAATTACAATTAGAACTTCAAAGTAGGAGGAATCTTTAATTAATTTACACTGAGCCGAGCATTACCCAGTTACCTAACTGACGACACGTTTGGTGCAGTGGCTGAGCGATTGGCTTGTGTGCTACGAATCATGGGTTCGATTCCCGCACGGAATAAATATTTGTATGGCCTACAGATAGTTGTTCCGGGTCTGGGAGTTTGTGCATGTGAACATTTGTGTCTGTAAACGCAGCCACGACACATGAGAAATCCTAGTGTGAGGCAATGTTTTTTATTTAAACAAAAGAATAACATCAAATAACTTACTCGCGTGTAAATTATTTATCATACTAGTTAGGATTTCCATCAAGATCAGGTGCAATTTTGGTGAATATTTAATTGACAAGTTAAATGAAATCACAATTTCCTACCAACAATTCCTTATCGCTATGTCATTATCAGTACATACACGAAATCTTACACATTCTACTTATTAACACGAAGATGGCATTAAATTATATTGTTCAGATAATTAACTACCTCGTTGGTCTAGTGGTGGCAAGCGCGACTGCTGATCGTGAGGTCCCGGGTTCGACCCCCAGGTCGGGCAAAGTGTTATTAGGTTTTTCCGTGTGCAATTCCTCAGTAGAAACCCGGATTTCTTGCCCCCTATTACATGAGACTTAAACATAACGGCGAAATGAGGGTGTTACTGTTACCTCTGCCCAACCCTTCGGGGAATACAGGCGTGATGTTATGTTATGTTCAGAAAACTTGTTGTACTAAGACCTCCTATTTCCAATCCTAAACGTCTCACACACTAATCATAGTTCCTAAAGTGCACGTGCACTTAATAAACCACCGGTAATAACTCGTAAAATCCGGTTTAGAGCAGTTCAGTCCAGATTGGACCGAGACCCGCCTCGGGCGCCAAGTAGGTAATGTTCAACGCTAACTACAATGGACCGTTTAGACTGCCTTGCTTCTATTGTGGGTACGTGAGGAGCCTGGCTGATGCTTCCCTGTGAATATTAGTCACTTATCTCCGCTTTGGAAGGCGTTTTACCCAAAATTTCAACATTTACACATAGAACATTTTAGTTTTAGTAGAGCTTCTTGTGAAAGAGTTTGTCTGGGAAAGTAAGGTAAAGGGTGTAAACGAAATCATGTAATTCTTTTAGATATTAGATATTATTTATTTGCTCTCATGCACATCACACATTTTACAATATTACTGTCGGTTTTTGTACATGAACCCTGTCAGGGCACTGCAAAGCACAATGCTGATTTGCTGTTGGGTTTTTGAACATTAAATTAATATAGTAAATAAATTGAATCAAACTTATCAATAACACAATAGAATGCATTTCATTAAAAAAAAAAGAAAAAAATGTCAAAAGTCGTAATGTCCAGTTAACAGTAATAATCACTATACAATACTACACATAAGGTCATATAAATAAGTCAGATTGAATAGAATGGAATAATAACAATAATAATAAGGAATAGGTAATAATTACAATCATATCATGTCAATATCTTAATATCTTAAGTGATTAAATTGAATTATGGTGTGTCATTTTACAATACAGAATAAAGATTTCTTCTTCTTTCTTTGATAAAGATGAACAACAAAGATGTCACTGAAATAAACAATATTTATGTCTTGATCAGAC
The DNA here is from genome assembly GCA_910594945.2 of Amphipyra berbera. NCBI lineage: Eukaryota > Metazoa > Arthropoda > Insecta > Lepidoptera > Noctuidae > Amphipyra > Amphipyra berbera. The sequence goes on along the minus strand of OU343122.1, from coordinate 4,494,220 downwards.
CGAATCTTACAGAAAAAGAAAAAGTCATATTCGTAAATTATGTAGGTACACCTATAAAGTTTTATCCGTCAAGAATTGGTCTACCGTATAGTAACATTTCTCTATTAAAAGTAATCTTAGTTTACTATAGAATGAATTTGTATTCTCCTCATCTCTTATGTATTTTGGTAAATTATTATAAGTTGTTGCAATTCGATAGTTGGGGCTATTTTTCATTATTCCTAATTTCGGTGTCGGTGTAATCAACTTGTTTTTATTTCTTCGGTTATAATTTTGGTTTACTTCTATGTTTGATCGAAAATAATTCCTATGTTTTCGTACAAACGTGGCTATTTGTAATATGTAAAGGGAGGGTAACGTTATTATTTTATTTTTTATGAAATGTGGTTTACAACTTTCCCATGGCTTAATGTTCATAAGGATGCGTATACACTTCTTTTGCATGATGAAAATGTCATTAAAGTTTGTACTTTCGCCCCACAATATTATGCCATAATTAAACCATGCATAAGCATAAGCATAGTATGCTGAGAGCGCGGTCTCATAGTTTGTGTTGCTTTTTAATTTGCTTAATGCGTATATGAATTTCGATAATTTAGTCTTTAGGTTTTCGAAACCTCGTGATGTACCTACTGCTGGCATAGATTAACCCTGAAATGTATTCAATAAAAAAAAAATACAAGAACTAAACATGTGTTCTTAACATGAGGCATTTTAGCGCCCCGAGTTAAATGACCGCGCGGCGAGCGATACCGCTCAATTCGCTCGGGGCGCTAAATTGCCACATGTTAAAACACATGTTTACTTTTTGTATTTTTTTTATTGAATCCTTCAGTATCCCGTGCATGGTTAATCTATGTCAGCTGTAGATCACGAGGTTTAAAAGAATTAAGGTCAATGTGGGCAAATCCGTCTGCGGGGCAATTCCATACACATGCATTTTTATTAATTCCAGAAATAGTCACGCTGTTGTCGACTCGGTGGATACAACAGGATCACTTTTTAGTTATTAACTAAACTAAAATATTCACCAACTAACTATTCTGGAATGAATAAAAATGCATGTGTATGGAATTGACCCGCAGACGGATTTGCCCACATTGACTTACATGATTTCGCTTACACCCTGTATACTTATTTCTGCCGGCAAACAGCAATGCTTTGTTCCGGTTTAAAGGGTATGGTTGCCGGTGAAATTACAGGCATATGGGACTTTCCAATTTATATCTTAGATTGGCAACGTACCAGCAATCCTCTCGTAGTTGTAAGTGTATATAAGAGGTGGTAACCACAAGGTGTTATTAAGTTTTTCCGTGTGGAAGTCCTCAGTAGCAGCCCGGAGTTTGGATTTGCGCCGGGGTCATGGCAATAGGCTCGCCCCCTATTACATGGGACTTAATCATAACGGCAAAATGACGGTGTTACTATACACCTCTGCCCAACCCTTCGAGAAATACAGGTGTATTGTTTAGTTATGTTATGTAACCACATTGGCTTGTTTGCCAATCAGACGACACGTTTGGTGCAGTGGCTGAGCGATTGGCTTCTGCGCTACGGGTCGTGGGTTCGATTCCCGCACGGATCAAATATTTGTATGGCCTACAAATAGTTGTTCTGGGTCTGGGCGTTTGTGCATGTGAAGATTTGTGTCTGTAAGCGCACCCACGACACAAAAAAAAATATCAAAAAAAAACTATAACATAAGAAAAGGGAATTGTGGGTAAACTTGGGTAATAATGAACAAATTTGAAAAATTCTCGCGCTTCCAAAGTACAGGTAAAGGGAAGCCTCAGGAAACACAAACGGTACGGAAGCAATTAACTAGTTTGTTATAATTAAGCCGTGTCCCATCCCTTCCTAGACAAACCGAATGAAACCAAGGCTGTACGTGTTAATGTGTTTCCCTATCCCTCGGTATGAATATTATCCTCTGTTTCTCATAAATGTTCAACTTGTGTACCTTATTTAAGAGGAAATGCGATCGGCATTTAGTCCACACAAACGTATTCCTCAGTTTCCTCCTTGGATAATGTCACTAGAGCAAATATTTTTTACCATATGATATATAACTACCACCACTGTCCCTTTGTTTGTTTTCGTCAATAAATTAATTATTAAAAGAACTAGAAACGTTTAAACTTTACAAAAATCGACCGGTTTTACCACCGTTTTCAAACAGCTGGCAAACAAATTTGACGAATATAAAAATTATAAGAAAAACATAAAGACATAATCAAAGTCTTTCTTCAATTATTACAGAAAAAATAATTAAAATCGGTCCAGATTCGGAGAAGGAAACCGGGAAATACGAAAGTACGATTTCGCTAATATTGCACAGGAGAAATCAGTCCGAGATGCAGGTGTCTCTTTCGCGCTCAATTGGGTAGGTTTGCGGGAGGGGTGGGACGGAAATAGATCGCAAAAACCTATTAAAATTATTAATACTTTGCCGCCCGCGTTTCCTCTTAAGGAATAATGTTTTTATTACTATTTTATCACTATTTTTATTTTGGGTTTTTTTAACAATTCTCAAGAATAAACAATTATTGTCTACAAATCTGTCCCAAATTTTCGCGACCTTTATAGAAATGCGACTTTTAGAACGTCGAGTTACTTTCTAGACAATTTACACGATTTCGTACATTTACCATACAAAGAAATGATCAAAGAACTTTGCGACATTGTTTTACTTTACAAATCATTCTAAAAGTAATTCCAAATATAACAACAATGATGCCCTCTGTCCAATTAATCCACAATCATTTCACTTCAATGACATTCCCCAACTTTTCATATTTCGAACGCTGTTAGCCATAAAACATTGCCGGCCAAGCGTAGTGTCAAAAGTTATACCTCCCTAACTTGGCCGATACGAAAGCGTAATAATGAAACTCGCTAGAAATGAAACTGACACTTTGCCCTCGCCTCCCCAATTCTTATTTCCTATCTGACAGTCAAAGTGACAGATGTCAACTTTCCAGACACGAATTTACGTTTTTTTCTCTTTTAATATAAAGTAATGAAGGCAGATCTAGAATATTCCTTTTTCGTCGTATACTGGAATTATTTATTGTTATGAAAAATAAAGTCTGTTGCTACCTTGTCTTTTAACCTATTATTTCTTTCTTAAAGGTTATTAAAGTTTGTTTTAGAAATATTTATTTCAGTATTTACCTATTGTAAACCTATACCTACAATATTATTTTTCATCCGGGAATATTATTCGCGGGGTGTTCATGCTTTCACTCGCTTCAATCTCCAGACCTGATTCTCCTTTGTCTCAGGATGTTAATAGTTAGTCAAGGCACTGTCCTATATTTTATTTTCTATTTCTTGATTACCAATTAATACACTTGGGAGCAATGAATCCGAGTCACCAACATAAACAAAACAATGTTAAACAATGTTTTCCGAGATATTAAAGTTTATGTTGGTGACCCGGATTCATTGCTCTCGAGTGTACTCCGGTTTTAATTTCTAACCATAAGCAGTGGTGAACTCTTTTTTAAAATTTTACTTAGCAACTTTTGAACGAAATAATTACTTCTTAATTTTTTGAGGTAAGTTCTCAGACTCTTACAATTAAGTGTTCATTACGCGGCTTGGTTAAAAATAATAACTTTTTAATTAGTATTAAAATATATTTTGAATATTCTAATACTTTTCATAAGGTATTAGAATAATTAAACTTTAATATTCTTCAACTATTGATTTTCTCATGCCTAGAAGCTAGGATAAGTACCTGCCTATGTACCTATAAGCAAAGTTTGTAAAATACCTGCTGCTATGTTCCGATTTAAATCAGATTTTTCCTTTCGTAGTTCCTGAAGCTCTAGAAGCTAGGAGGAATTCTTAACTAATTCAAAACTTTAAAAAAACCCTCGCCAACTCGAGCGTATGAAACAAAATATTCTGTTTATTAAATCTTTGAAGAAAACTGACCTGATCAAAAATTCTGAAGGGAAGTATGATTAATTTATTCCTTAGAGTGTAAGGGACCCAAGGCCCAATGAACCTTTTCAAAAAGTAATGGCCATCCGTTCCGCTTCTTTTAGTTTGTTGGCACACAGTTTTTTCAGAATTCGTCGACAATCTAATGGTCCGTTCCTATAAACAGAAACGAATCGTTTTGGTTACCAATGGGAGCAATTTTGATTGCCAAACTCGACAAATAAATATAGATTTGTAAGCTAATTTTACCAGCGATAGCTACTTCCAGATGGGAGGGTCTACTATGCAAAGTCTTGGCTTCATCTATACTAATATTATAAAGCTGAAGAATTTGTTTGAACGCGCTAATCTCAGGAACTACTACTGGTTGGAATTGAAAAATTCTTTATATGTTGGATAGTCCATTTATCGAGGAAGGTTACAGGCTACGACACGCTACGACCAATAGGAGCGGAGCATAAATGAAAAATGTTGCAAAAACGGGAAAAATGTCCACCCGTGCGAAGCCGGGACGGGCCGCTAGTTATTGTTAAAGATACAAGAGTCTCAATTTTAACCAATAACGCTCCATAAATTATAGGAACCTGCCATAAGAACGTCAAAATATACCTAAATTAATTCTTTGACAATCCATTGTCCATTAAACACTAAAATAAAAGGCACCGATTCCACAATGTGTAAGAATAATGCGCCATCTTATGGCCGAATGCTACCATTGGCAAACAAAACGATTCGTTGTTGTTTATAGGAACTGGGCCGTCTATCGTCGCATTGGTTTTATTAAATAAGTTTCAATTAAGGGCTGGCCGTGATTAGGTAAAGGATACGTGGTTCAACTTATAATTAGTGGATCCTACTCGGAAGTTTGTGGGAAAATCATTTCAGTTAAATTATATCTGTTGTTGTAGGAAGCTGCCTTGCTGATTACGTCAATTTTGTTATTTACTTTAGAGTTTTGGAGTAATCTTGGATGTAATGTAATGCATCAGGCTACTAGTACCTACTTGTCAACCGACTGTTTTTTAGACTATTCTTTTAAATAAGAAAGAAAGAAAGAAAGAAAGAAAATTATTTATTTTGGACTCACACAGGCAGTTACAGAAACAAAAACAATATTAAAAAAAGAAAGAATAAGAATTTAAGAATAAGAATTTAATAAGTGTGTGGTCTCAAAATGTTATGCGGAGGGAAGAAAGTCATGTCGCTAGTAGAGTGTTAAATATGAATGTGGATAGATATACAACATGTAACGTAATTAACGCACACCCTCAAACACCCCAATTAGAATATTATGTCATAATCATAATATATACACTGAAATTTTAGTTTAACATGTATATGCATTGTTATTTACTAAATGAACGTTCTTGAAATAAGGTTTATTTTTCTTTCTATTGTATTGAATGACGGAATTTTTATTAATACAAGTAAAAATACACTTTTAAAAGTCTTTTTGCCTTGATTTACGGTTCATTTCAGTTTGTTTTGACTGTAAAGGGGTAATATGACTAATTTCCGTAGTTTTAATTATGTTTGGGATAAAAAAATACCTATATAAAAATGATAGAAATCGATTCAATAAACGATTCTGAACAAACTACTTTCAGGATGTGCATTAATTATGTTACATATTGTATAAGTAGAGGTAGGCCAAAGAAGAGATGGATGGATTGTGTGAAGGATGATATGGGTAAGAAAGGAGTGAGTACTGAGATGACGGCTGATAGAGGAGAATGGAAGAGAAATACATGTTGCGCCGATACCACTTAGTGTGGGATAAGGGCAGGGAGATGATGAATTGTTTTGTCTCTTCATTGGTCTAAAATATGATAAATATCATCATAGTTTGGATCAGCTCGCGACATCAGTGCGTGAGGAGCTCATGAATAAGGGCGTCGGTAGAGGCCGAAACTCATCATCCATTCCCGAAATATGCACGTATGTTAAACCTTTACATCCTTATGGCCAAATACTCAAAAACTACTCAATTATAAGTTAATTTCGTGCTGTCACTGTCACTTCGCCTTAGAATGACAGTGACAGCACGAGAATTAACGGCAACTTAAAATTGAGTACCGTATGCATCTTGGAGTAACGTTTGTAGTATATAGTTATATGTGGAACTATTACAAGGTACTCTGTGGTTTGGACCAGAGACCTTGCTATTTTGACAAACCTTGTTATTCTTAAAATAATTATTAATATTAAGATTATATAAAATAAATTTAAAGAAATGTACCAATTAGATTGCTTAAGTTTTTACTACAATAATACCTATTAGTATAGGATCCCAGTATAGAACGACCTTCACCGAGCTGGTTAATGGATGAAAAGTATTTTATATCAAATTAAATATGTCAATAAATACATTGCAAATGGCTCTTGGGTAGACAGGTATAAACACAGCATTTATACCTGCCTACCCAAGAGTTGTGACGGGAAAAAAATAGTCAACCTAACGTTTGCATATTCTATAGGCTTCATACTTTCGATTGGTATGGAATTTGTCTATTAACCAAACCACTGAAATGTTTAAAAAAAAAACTAAAATAAAACATATTCTGGACTGAAATTTTTTTGTCAACCCATTTGCAATATATTTATTGACCTATTTAATTTGATATAAAATACTTTTCATCCATTAACCAGCTCGGTGAAGGTCGTTCTTTAAGGGATCTTAGACTATATAATACAACGTTAACCCACGGTCTCTTTGTGCACAATAAATAATCGAAATCGGTACTACTTATACAGTGCAACATAAATAAAAATTGCCGTAAAGTCTAGTACCTCCTGAGCAGTGGCGTGCATTGCATATAGGTAATTAAGCAGTGCCTACCTCATAAGATTTAATTAACTACTCCATCTTTAACTATTACTATAAATAAAATAAGCGTGTATGGCTATGATTTCTTTTGGTCAGAATCGTATTAGTATGGCCTTAAGCGTACAAAGTCGGTACCAGGTCGGGCAAAGTCATATTGGGTTTTTCCATTAGAAATTTCTCAGTAGCAGCCCGGAGTCTAGATTTATGCCCGGTTAACGGCAATACGCTCACCCCCTATTACAAAGGACTTAAACATAACTGGCGAAACGAGGGTGCTACTAAAAAACTCCTCTGCCGAACCCTCCGTGGAATAAAAGGCGTGATGTTATGTTATGTCTTAAGCGTACAATTGAAAGGCGACATCGCTAGTGCCTGCCTACCTAGTCCGAAAACCAATGCACGCTACTGCTCCTGAGTGGTAAAACAACAAACTTTATAAATATGCAACATTCAAACATTGTCAGAATTTCGTTAATCACTCCGCTCGAAATGCACATTTCGAGCACTTATAAGCATTAACAATGGGCCCAAACTTTCCTCATTATTTGGTGCGTTCCCCACGATTTACCACGCTTTTCCGCTTACTGCTACATTCATGAATAACCACTCAGAATTCGCGAACTGAACTCTGCGCTAATTCAGTGCAGACATTAGTAAACAAAGCTGCAGACTTGCAGGTGACATACGATTTTGTGTCGTAAGACGTTGAAATAGAGACAGTCGTTGCATATAAATTTTGGATCGCAAGAACTCTGAGCGGCAAGGATATAAACAATTTGGATGGGGCCGCTAAGGAAGCGACAATGGAAGGAAAAATTAAAAAATGTATTTCATCTTTAAATTATGATGACCTACTCAGTGGCGTGCATTGCATATAGGCAATTAAGCAGTGCCTACCTCATAAGATTTAATTAACTACTCCATCTTTAACTATTACTATAAATTAAATAAACGTGTATGGCTGAGTTCTTTTGGTCAGAATCGTATTGAAAATTGAAATGGGTTTAAGCGTACAATTGAAAAGCGACATCGCTAATGCCTGCCTTCCTAGTCCGAAAACGAATGCACGCCACTGGACCTACTTTTCAACAAGTAAGAATAGTACCTACGAGTAGGTAGACATAACATAACATCACGCCTGTATTCCCCTAAGGGTTTGGCAGAGGTGTATAGTAACACCCTCATTTCGCTGTTATGTTTAAGTCCCATGTAACGGGCACAAATTCAAACCCCAGGCTGCTACTGAGGAATTCCACCTGGAAAAACCCTATAACACTTTGCTTAGCGTGGGGATCGAACCCAGGACTTCACGATCAGCAGTCGCGCTTACCACCACTAGACCAACGAGGCATTTGTTACGAGTAGGTAGAGTTTGTACTTCTTTACATAGTATAAAATAAAGTCGCTCCTGCTGTCTGTACGCTTAGATCTTTTAAACTACGCAACGGACTTTAATGCAGTTTTCAGCAATAGATAGAGTGATTCAAGAGGAAGGTTTATATGCCCCACATTAGTAACTATATTGCACCCATGCGAAGCCGGGGCGGGTCGCTTGTATTCTAATAATTTACTCTGACATTTCTGAAACATACATAAACTCACGCCTCTTTCCCATGGGGGTAGGCAGAAACTATAGAACGCTACATGGTAAGATCCTTACATAATCCTTTCGCTTCATCCACAATCATACATCTTGTCATCCACGCACACCGGTGGAGAGTACTACCCACCTGTCCTTTGTAAAGTATTAGGTCCTTACCTATGAAATTGGCGTTTTTTTTCTCACAAATAGAGAACCTCATCACTTCTATGATTTAAAATATATATCAATTGCTTGATATTATATCGAATAATGACCATCATAGACAACTACCAATAGTAAAAAAAACCTTATTACTTATAGTTTTCTAAACATAAAAAATACCTTAAAAATGACTCCCCTTTTTGTTAGCAGAAATGACCACTATGTTTGTTTTAACTTTGCCAAAACTTATTTTTGTCGCATAATCTAAGTGGCATACGTTATCTTCGTTTTTAAACATTAGTGCATAAAAGTTTTAAAACATTAGTGTTCATAGTTGTTAAATAAATTAAGAAAATGTTAGTGTGAAAAATGCAACTTCTTTAAAATTCTCCATACAAAACGCTGATTTCATAGGTAATGACCTAATACATCACCAATAACATTGATGTATGTCCTTCTAGGGCGTCCTCTACAAGCGTTTCTATTGACATGCGCCTTATAAATTCCTTTTGCTAATCGCCGATCAGTCATTCTCTCAACATGACCAAACCACCTAAGCATACTCCTTTCAATTTTTATCTCCACATGATCATTTAAACCGCAACTTTGTCTAATCACATCAAATTACTGAAAATTAGTTTTTAATACTGACATTTCATGCTACATTCGTTGTGACCAATTAATAGAGACAAACATTAAAATTAAACAATGATCAAACTTTTGACCCAATAACTTTAATTAATTATGGTTTGCGTAATTAATTGTGACAGATTTAATTAACTGTATAATCGAAGCGGTTACCCTTTAATTGATTATCATTATTTCATAGAATTCACAATAGGTAGTTTTGTCAATTTTGTTGGTTAGTGATCAGCTACAGATATCACATAACATGTAGGCATTAATCATAAAGGTTATAGGTAAAAATAGGGAACACACTAACTAACACCTATATTCTAACTTCTAAGACGTTCGTCCAAAACTTACTAGACTCGACTCCACCTCGACTCAGCCTTTCTCACTACTATCGGTAGTTATAGTTGACATAAACGTCCTCTACTCGAGATTTTTCCTCAGTCGAGGTAAGGAATCATCTGTCAAACTCAAGGTACCTCGGAACCTACCTTAAGGAAGGAAGTGTCAAAGTTCGTATGTAACAAAAATGAATTTTGAAGACTTTATCGAATATGCTTACGATAATCCTTACAACTATTTATCGCGGCATTATTTGCGCGATGCAGATAATTCAAATTATAACGTAATGACTCCACTCTACCTCGACTCAATTGAGGACCCCTCAGTGGAGGAACCTCAAAGTTCACTCGAAATTGCGACTAAGAATACAATTTTGAAGGTGTTTTTGAGGCCGTCCTGAGTCGAGTATGAGTCGAGTAAGTTTTGGAAGAACGTCTTAAAATATGGGTGTTTCGACTTTCAGTAAGTGTTCGTATTGTGGTCTCCACCTTTACCTATACTTTCATTATGTATTTAACATGTTAATTGTTGAAACGTCGATCGTAGTTCCACACATATCTAAGAGTTACATACCGTACATTGCGCTTGCAGGCTGCGTATACAACGACAGAATTAAAAGGCTATTTTTGTCGTGGATAATAGAGAAAAACATAAAAAAAATACCCTGGGCATCCTACCACCCAACTCTGAGTAAAATTCTCCCATACTTACGTACGTCATTCTTGAAATTACGGTTCTTCTTTTTCGCCCCAACGCAATGTCACAGTATCAGTGACCCGCTGATCTCATAGCCCGTACCTCAGTGTGGTAAGTGACGACGACAGCAGTGCCCCGCCAGGAAGATTTACAGGTCTTGCTGACTGTAAATGAATTCGCCTGGTGCCACTCACTCTGTTTTGTGCAGCTGCAAGTGTATTTCTAGGCTGTGGTCTTTAATAACAAGGAGCTTTGTGATTGTTATAGATGTTTGTCAGACTGTAATCAAAATGTATAAACACAGCATTTATACCTGCCTACCCAAGAGTTGTGACGGGAAAAAAATAGTCAACCTAACGTTTGCATATTCTATAGGCTTCATACTTTCGATTGGTATGGAATTTGTCTATTAACCAAACAAGTGAAACGTTTAAAAAAAAAATTAATCATAATCGGACTGAAATTTTTTAGTCAACCCAATTGCAATATATTTATTGACATATTTAATTTGATATAAAATAATTTTCATCCATTAACCAGCTCGGTGAAGGTCGGTCGTTTCTTTTCTCTAGGCTAGGCGTCTCGCTAGACACTAGGCGCTAAGCGAGGCATCCGTCAGTGTGGATAAGGTCTTAGCAGTAATGTGGTTCTTTTGTTCGGATTATCCTTCAGGACAATATAATTTAATTCTGATACATAGGTAATAATCGGCAGCAAAAGAAGGAACAAAGTTTTGAGAATAATTTTATTCTGCCTAGCCTTTTCCCATCCGTGTTGGGGTCAGCTTCTAGTTTAACCAGATACGGCTGAATACCAGTATTTGCCATCAGACCTCCGCAACCCAGTTACTGGGCAATGCTGATATCCTAATGGTGCGTCCAGACCTGACGAACGCGCCGCGAATGCGCCGCTCGCGAAGTGCGCGCGAGCGGCGCGCAGAGCTTTGTACGAACATGAAATTCACGCCCGCAGCTCGCGAGCGGCTCGCAAGCGGCGCGCGAGCTGCGTGCGAGCGGCGCATTCGCGGCGCGTTCGTCAGGTCTGGACGCACCATAAGGTTAGACCGGTTGTCAGACTTTCGGGCTTCTTACTTCCCGTAACGACTGTCATAGGTATTCGTATGACACCCGGGACCGACTGTTTATCGTGCTCTTCGAGACACGGAGGGGTTTTGATGTGTAACGAACGGTCACCCATCCCGAACTGACCGCAGTAAGCGCAGCTTAACCTCGCAAATCGTATGATCCGCGCAGTCGGTAATTAGCCACGAGCCCCTCACAAATCTTTACATAGTATAAAACAAAGTCGCTCCCGCTGTCTGTACGCTTAGATCTTTTAAACTACGCAGCGGATTTTAATGCAGTTTTCAGCAATAGATAGTGATTCAAGAGGAAGGTTTATATGCCCCACATGAGTTTATATGCCCCACATTGCACCCGTGCGAAGCCAGGGAGGGTCGCTAGTTAAGAATATTTCTACACATACATTTATTTTTTCGAATATTCATTTATTTGTACGTCCCAATCTTTCGATGAACATCGCTCCCTTTATAAAATCACATTATGACATAAACACAAGTATACTTATTACTTTTCTATTGTTTCAGGTACGTGGCGATATGAAAACAAGATGGCGGTCGAGGTTTAATTAAAAGCAAACAATGCTCAGTTTTCTTAGTGTCTTCTGATTTTACCGAACATTTTACGAAACCGTTCGGTGATAACCTTTTTTGTTTCGAAAATCGTTTAGGCGAAACACACACTGCCCCGTACTACGCTGCGGGGTGCGTGCCGACGGCGCCACAACACTGCGCGTGAATGCGTTTTCTGTGTGTTGCACTACGCGTGTTTTCTATACAAACACAACTAATACGTGATGCGTTGCCGTTCGCTTTATAGTTATCTGTCATTATCTGACAGTCTTTTGTTTATTTATTTTTTTTAAAAACGTTGCCCCACACTAGGATTTCTCCTGTATCGTGGGTGCGTTTACAGGCACAAATCTTCACATGCACAAACTCTCAGACCGGAAAAACTATTTGTAGGCCATACAAATATTTGATCCGTGCGGGAATCGAACCCACGACCCGTAGCGCAGAATCCAATCGCTTAGCCACTGCACCAAACGTGTCTTCAACAGATAGGTACATATAATATTATTAATGTACAATATTGTGCAATCGACGTAAGCTATTACATACTGACACTCAAAAATAAATTAATAGTCAAAATAATGAAGCCGTCGCGGGACCACAGATTACCTACCTACTTATTAACCGGACGCATGGCAGATGCGAAAATTTGAAACTCATTTTGTAAAAAAAAAACTGGCCGAATCAAACCAAAGAGAGCCGACGAGTTACGAAGGTCTGCTGTCGTGTGTCTGCCATCGCGAGCGTCGCCACGCAACAGCCGCTCTCACACCCGTACCGCTGCATCAGATTTTTCACTACAATAAGTACATAATAACCATATACCACATCCGACCCGCATAACTTTCAGTTTCACAGTTAGCTAGTACACAAAAAAACACAAAAAACCAAGCTATCGCTAACGAATCACAAATCGCGTACAATAACAACGGCGGCCATTTTGTTGTACCTACAAAACACGCGGCATGAATATGCAATGAACGTAACGATGCAACACAAAGATCCCTCTGTCGACAGTGCAGCTGTTATCTAACTTTTCGGTTGAAAAAATGCAATTTTGTGGCTACTTAAGCATTTATAGTTTTTATCACTTCCCTGGCTTACTCCCCTGCCTGGTTTTAGAACGTTTCGATGACTCAATTGTTGACCGATTCGGTATGTTATCACGTTCTTTCTACGATTCTTGTATCAAGACAAGACGAGATAACAAATACATTCATTCGATTACTGACTTAAAATCTTGGGGCTGATTCGATTCTTAGATAACGAATTAGTAGTATCACGTTGTGATATCATCATTATAAGATCCCGTAATAACATAACATGTCCATGTGTAGTTGGAGAAGGAAAAAATTCGTCAGTTTTCAAATTCATTCCTGTCCCACATCGCGGGCACATGTTACCTTTTCAACTGTTGAACGGAACAAATCAGTACATGGCAAATTATTTTTAATTATTTGGTTTAGTTGTAAAACCATGACATCAATCAAACCGATGATTAAATAAATTGACATTACTAGTGTCACCATGTCGCCAATATAATTGGACGTAGTTAAGAGAAAAGGATCCAACCCACCCAGTTATGAGATATTCAATTTTTAAGTTTAGACTGTATTTCTTAATTGGTTCTTTGATTTAAATTTCTTAGTTATATTGTAATTAAGGGACAAATGTATGATATTTTACTTGTTAAAATATTATGTGTAGTTTGGCTTAAGAAGTTTAAGGAGTATTTTGATATAAATAACTCATTTTCGATAATTTTGTGGGTTGGATCCCTTTCGCTTAACTACGTCCAATTTAATTTAATATCCTGTTAAAAAAATACTTTTATTTTCATTTCTATAATGTTGTTAATACGTAGTCGGTAAAATAGTTCGTTTCTTGCACTGTGTAAGCAAAAATAGATCTTAAGGACCTTTCATTCCCCTTATACTGTACAGTTATTGATGTACCTACAGCAATGAAGGTTTACGAATATATTGAAAGAAATTCAAAGCTTTTGGATGAGTTTATCTTTACATAGTATAAAACAAAGTCTCTCCCGCTGTCTGTACGCTTAGATCTTTTAAACTACGCAACGGATTTTAATGTAGTTTTCAGCAATAGATAGAGTGATTCAAGAGGAAGGTTTATATGCCCCACATTAGTATCTACATTGCACCCGTGCGAACCCGGGGCGGGTCACTAGTTATAAATAAGTAGTTGTTAATATTCGTAGCTTTATGAAAAAATCGAGTGACTTGAATGCATTGTTAATAAAAATAAAATTAAAAAGTTCGCTTTTGCAACATCATTAGGTTTGATATACTTGATACAAGTAAAACAAAATACAAAGTTAAAATCGGCTAAAAGTAAATAGCCCGCAGTTAACGTGCGAAACCGCTTGGGAGAGGATTAGCGGCTTATCAAAGATTTTGATAGAAAATGAAATCATTTAGGTTTGTTGTTAGGACGTATTTATTAAATGTTTATCTCAAGTTAGTCTTAAGCTTTAAGGGTAATCGAGCACTTACAACTTTTATAACTTGTCAAAGTTGACGTAAAACTAGGTACGTTATTTTAGGGAGGACTTTTAATTTTTTATTGGTGGATGGTTGTATACCTTTCGGGTTATTAGATTCTATAGCTTCTAAAATGATTGAAAAAATGTAATACGTAATTATAAATTATAAACAACATAACATAACATCACGCCTGTATTCCCCAAAGGGTTGGGCAGAGGTGTAGTAACACCCTCATTTCACCGTTATGTTTAAGTCCCATGTAATAGGGGGCGAGCCTATTGCCATCAACCGGGCCAAAGAGTATATTAATATATAGGGTAACAAATACAAACACCAGGCTGCTACTGAGCAATTCCACACGAAAAACCCAATAACACTTTGACCGATCTGGGGATCGAACCCAGAACCTCATGATCAGCAGTCGCGCTTACCACCACTAGACCAACGAGGCAGTTAAAAATTATAACAAATTAATAAGCAGTAACATGTAAAAAAAACTACAAAAATTACAATATTGTATACAAAATACGACAACCGATCACCTATTGTATTACTATAATATTAGGTCCCCATCTATGAAATCAGCGTTTTGTATGGAGAATTTTAAAGAAGTTGCATTTTTCATACTAACATTTTCTTAATTTATTTAACAACTATGAACACTAATGTTTTAAAACTTTTATGCACTAATGTTTAAAAACTAAGATAACGTATGCCACTTAGATTATGCGACAAAAATAAGTTTTGACTAAGTTAAAACAAAAACAGTGGTCATTTCTGCTAACAAAAAGAGGAGTCATTTTTAATGTATTTTTTATGTTTAGAAAACTATTAGTATTAAGGTTTTTTTTACTATTGATAGTTGTCTATGATGGTCATTATTCGATATAATATCAAGCAATTGATGAATATTTTAAATTATAGAAGTGACGAGGTTCTCTATTTGTGAGAAAAATACGTCAATTTCATAGGTGGGGACCCAATATTATGTCAGCTGGCTTTTTATATATACACCGAGCTTAAACAGATTTATTTGTAGGATTACAATATTTATTTTTGTTTATAAAGGGTATAGCAGTCGATTTATTTACGCAGCGTTATTGGTTAAAATTTAATCTTTTGTATATTTACCAATAATGAAGCAAATACCCCATAGGTTTGCATAGTAGACCGTCCCATAAGGAAGTAGCTATAACAGCTAAAATTAGCTTACATAACAGTGACAGCCTAGTGGTGTGACCGTGTGACTGCCAAGTTATAGGTCTCGAGTTCGAACCCAAGGCACGCACTTCTGACTTTTCGTGTTCATGTGCGTATTGTATAATTATCACTTGCTTTAAAACGGTGAAGGAAAACATCGTTAGGGAACTGGAATGCCTGAGAGATATTTCACGACGGCATGTGAAGCCAAGTCAGAGGTCCATGGGTGACATAATCTCTGACACCAGATTACTAACCACACGAAAAGAAGAAAAGGAAGCTTACTAGTCTTTTTATATGCCCAGTTTAGCAATAAAAAAAATGCTACCATTGGTCAGCAAAACGATTCGTTTTTGTTTAGTATAGGATCCGGACATTAGTGGTTAGAATTTTCATTGAATTTATTTTGTAGGTAGGTACTGTTAACCTGAAAGTCTGACAGCGGAACTAACCTTTATCGTCAGTTGACTTCTGCAATCGACTTTCAAATTGTGTAGGATTTGCTATAACTACCTAAAAATCCTAAGTACAAGGCTTAAACGATTAATTATGGAGTCCCCTAATTTGTCTAGCATGGGGTGTGCAAAATTCTCCCCTCGAGGGTAACAAAAACATATCCGTAAATAAAATATTTATACGTACCTTGTAAAGCATAGAGGGGCTCGTGGCTAATTACCAACCACGTGGATCATAATTATGATTTTCGAGGTTAAGCTGCGCTTGGCGCGGTCAGTCCGTAGATGGGTGACCGTTCGTGACATCTCTGTGCCTCGGAGAGCACGTTAAACAGTCAATCCTGGGTGTCATACAAATACCTATGACAGTCGTTACGGGAAGTCAGAAGCCCGAAAGTCAGACAACCGGTCTAACCTTAGTGTATCGGCATTGCCCAGTTACAGTTAACTGGGTTACGGAGGTCTGATGGCAGTCGCTCCGTGTAAAATACTGGTATTCAGTCGCAACTGGTTAGACTGGAAGCGAACCCCAACATAGTTGGGAAAGAGCTAGGCAAATATACAAGGTTAGTCGGAAAGGGGGTACTAAGCCGCAAACCACTTAATGTATCACTGATGATTGTTCTAAAGAAAGTGTTAAAATTTAAAAATTCGATGATTTTTTTCTCCATCTAAAATTATTTTTATTTTAGTTTTTTCAAAAATTCTTCATCCCTGATTTAGTTATGAATTCAGAAAATGCAGTTTCTAATCCGTGACCCCAAATATGACCTAAATAGTAAACACAGCTGATCATAGCTATGGACAAATAGATTTTAGCATATTTTTTACGGAATCTTTGAAAAGCTATTTCTCTTAAACCATCGAGTTTTGGGGAAAGTTGTAGAACAAAAGTTATCCCTTATTATAGGTGCTTTAACACCCTTTCGGCTTAGTACCCCCTTTCCGACTAACCTTGTATACTTTGAAAAGCATAGAATTTATCTACCAATTTCTTACAAATAATGTTTTTAGATGCCTTTTTGATTTTATAAAATAAACTTATATCTAGAGTCTAGACGTTAGTTTAGATTCTAGACTGTCGTCCAGAAACTTATTCTTTAAAGACCGTCTGAGATCTTGAAATAAAACTTCAAGGTGAGATATCGTAAAAGTGTAAGATCGTGAAATGTGTACTAAAGAATTTTTTGAAACCGCTGCAAAAGATATTGTCGTGAATTTAGGGCATTGGATCTTGTATATAAAGTTTAACATAACATAAAATCACAGCTGTATTCCCCGAAGGGTTGGGCAAAGGTGTATAGTAACACCCTCATTTCGCTGTTATGTTTAAGTCACAACACAAATCCAAACTCCGGGCTGCTACTGAGGAGTTCCATACGGAAAAACCCAATAACACTTTGCCCGACCTTGGGATCGAAACCAGGACCTCACGATCAGAAGTCGCGCTTGCCAACACTAGACCAACGAGGTATATAAATATCTGCAGAATATCTTAAGATTATGATTGGAATAATAAACGTAGGTATCCCAGGATGGTACGTTGTAGATCAGGGTTCTCCAATATTTTTAACCAAAAAGCCACACTGACTCCACTAAGTCCCAAAGGCTAACCTAGCTAGCTCATCATACCAACATACTGTAGTTTTGATAAGCACCCCAGAGGCCTTGTGGCCATAGTTTGGAAACCCCTGATGTAGATGATTGATATTGCAAGATAAACTTCTGATTTTGAGTGCGACTCCTTTCGTATGTCCCTCTTTAAAAGGTGACGTGTAAAATTGTGTTTTTTTTTACGACAATACGTTGTCCCACACTAGGATTTCTCCTGTATCGTGCGTGCGTTTACAGATACAAATCTTCACATGCACAAACTCCCAGACCTGGATCAACTATCTGTAGGCCATACAAATATTTGTTCCGTGCGGGAATCGAACCCCCGACACGTAGCGCAGAAGCCAATTGCTCAGCCATTGCACCAAACGTGTCGTCAATTAAACAATGTTTTTAATGAATACGGGCCTTAGTGTGTGGTAATTTTCCATCATTATTTTTTACCAGTCCATTTTCTATCAATTTCCACACAGCAAAACGACTGATACGCGTCCATGTCTATTATAAAAACATTCATTCGGGGTACCTATAAAAGGGAGATTAATTAAACTGAATATTTTCGCAAAACGTCCACCGAGTGTGGGTTAGACGTCATTGCGCAGTTTACCCGCGCACAGGGTTACCAAATATCAGGATTTGTCCTAACATGTCACGGTTTTTAAGCTCTTGTCAGGATTCTGGGCAGACTTTGGAACTGTCAAGGTTGTTCGATACAGGACAGAAGCATTTTCGTGATTTGAACATTTTTTATCTCACTCTTTAGCATCTTGCAAAATTGACGCAACAAAAAAATTTATTTACTATTATTCTATTGGATAAAATTATCTCGTGTGTATCTATACTAACGTTATAAAGAGGAAAGATTTGTATTTTTGTATGTTACGAATAAACGTAAAAACTACTGGACCGATTTCAAAAATTCTTTAGCTGTTAAAAAACTACATTATCACTGAGTAACATAGGCTATATTTATTACTGGAATAAAACTTCTTACGCGGGTGGAGCCGTGAGGATACAGCTAGTGTTTTATATCTTTGATGGGCCTCAGTTGTGTTAAATTTATTTTCTTTTCTATATTTATTTTATTTCTTTCTATTTGTTAAAAAAAGAAATGTTTTAATACAGTATTGCTACAATACATCATGTACGATTTAAGAAAAATGTTAGGCATCTTTTAATAAAAATCTGGCTTTTTATTTGGATTTTTTTGTTTTACATTTATGGTTACCCTAGTCGCACAGTTGCCCGCGCCAATCGCCGGGAACAATTTGATTGAAAGTTTAATACCTTGTCGACCACGACTGGTTTTCAATTTTGAAGTATTGACTTTTTGTACGGTGGTTTAGGGGGTGGATAGCAATGTATCTGTGTAGATAGACGTGTGTTAACTGGTTCACTGACTACTGGTTATACTTTGAACTGAACATTTTGATAGTACTAGCTTTTGCCCATGGTTTTACTCGCATTCTCAGGAAACTACTTCATCTACCCGGATTAAAAGTATTGTATGTGTTAATCTAGTATAAGTTCTATATGTGTGCCAAATTTCATCCAAATCCGTTCAGCTGTTTATGCGTAATTGAGTAACAAACAACCATCTTAAAAAACTTTCACATTTATAATATTAGGTAGTAGGATCTACGTATAGATAAAAATTGCGACAAAGAAGAATAATTATTGTCTTATATGAACTAGTTGAGCTTATCAACAAATTACCCATAAATTATTTTTTCAAGTCTATGGTTGTAATTCCAACCCTTCGAAAAGTTAGAAAGACTTTTTAGGAAAACATAAGTATGAACCTAAAAGTTGTATCTACTCATTTTAAAAAGAATCATGTAAATAGATCCAGATATATCAGAAAAATCTGATCCAAAGAAAAAAAAACTGCACTGAATAGAGAATCTCCTCTTTTTTGGAAGTCGGTTAAAAGAAATCTTTACTTACCAATCATCAGTAAATATATCAATATCGTCGCTGGGCAGTGAAAACCTCATAATTGCAATGAACGTAAATTTACAGGAGAAGATAATAACTGTTCGTTTAAAAAAAAGTATGAAGTGTAGATTTTCAAAGTAAGAGTGTTCTTCTGTTTTATTATCTATTCATCAATCTATTTCATCTTAGAGCTGTGCACGTTCGTTCTAAATATGCATTACAAGGTTTTCTATCCAACAAATGAATAACAAAAAATAAAAATGAATTTATGCTTTACGAGGTTTTCGCTGCCCAGCGACGATATCCATATTGAGAACAATATTCATGGTTTGTATAACATCCATCTTACATAGCCAATCCAATATCTCCTAACGCAATAATTAGTCCCGCTATTATTCAACACCGGAGGTGTGATTCACCTGAGCATTAAATCAATTAATTGGCGCATAATTATGGATTAGTGTTCGGAATATCCGATAAACCGGACATTGTTACGATAAGGAGTATAAGGACGCTTAAGCTGGAGTCAGACGAGCGTTTTTTACGCCGCGCAAAATGTGTCGCGTAATTTACGCTACGTTCGGTTTTATACAATACTGCTGTTTGTAACACACTTTCATTCTGTCTAGCCTTTTCCCAACTATGTTGGGATCAGCTTCCAGTTTAACAAATTTTTTATTTTTTATTTGGAATGGCTTTGTTCTTGACTCTAGTCTAGGTCAGAGGAGACAGAGACAAAGTCTACGATGGAGTGAGCTTACCCAGAAGAAGCCTGTTAACTCTAACTTTGAAGAGATTCAGGTTGAATGCGTTCGGGAACACAGACGCAGGTAGTCAGTTCCACTCTTTTGTAGTGCGCATTATGAAGGATGTTTGGAAGCGCTTAGTGCGAATTGGTGGAATGGCAACTAAGTATGGTATGTATGGATGGTAATTTGCAGTACCTACGTCTAGATGTCCGATGGTAGATGCGGCTGAATACCAGTATTTTACACGGAGCGACTGCCATCAGACCTCCACAAAACAATTACAGGGAAATGCCGATATCCTAAGGTTAGACCGGTGGTTTGTACCACACTGTGATGCCAAATTAGTCCTTTGACGACTTACGTGCGTAATCACCACAGCGCGTAAAATTAGGCAGAATTGAGTGCGAGATGTTTATACAAGCGGGCGAAAAAGAGCAGGGAAGCTGTCAGCTTAGCCTTCTTTTTCTTTATACAGGGTGTAAACGAAATCATGTAATTCCTTCAAACCTCATGAAGTATTAATGCTGCAAGGGATACAATTGAATTCAATAAAAAAAAATAAGAAGTAAACATGTGTTTTTAACGTGAGGCATTTTAGCGCCCCGACCGAATTGCGCGGCTATCGCTCGTCGCGCGGTCATTTAACTCAGGGCGCTAAAATGCCTCACGCTAAGAACACATGTTTACTTCTTGTAATTTTCTTTTTATTGATTCAAAAGTATCCCTTGCTGCATTCATCTATGTCAGCAGTAGCATTATGCTGAGATAGGAGCTCTTTTTGGCCTCGTGCAGGTAGTCTAAATTCTTATCCTTTCTTTTTTTTAAATATTCTTTTTGTTTCTGTAACTGCCTGTGTAAGCCCAGAATAAATAATTTTCTTTCTTTCTGTCAGTACATCATGAGGTTTGAAGGAATTACATGATTTCGTTTACAGCCTGTATATTATCATTTTCTAATGCTTTGTAAATACCCACTATTTTCAGTTGACACTTGATCCGTTGTCAACCACAGTCTGTATCAAAGTGTAAAAAACAACTGAATAAAATGCATCGGTCTAGCAATCCAACGCAAATTAGGTCAAACGTAAATTACGCGACTCACTTTGCGCGGCGTAAATAACGCTCGGCTGCCCTCAGCCTTATTGGTTATCCACGAATATTTGTGAACAGAATTTTGAATTTACTGCATAATAGCATATTATTATTACTTTGTCTCTAACATCCAATTCTTGTTCTTAGTTGATTCTAGTGATGCGACTCGAGCCCTGTTTTTACTCGAGTTACTCGAGTGAATTTGTCAAACTCGTACTCGATTGGAAAAAAATATTACTCGAGTCTCTATGCACTCGAGTTACCGAGTCAACCCGGCGCATCAAGTTGATTCTGTTGCCACTAGATGTCACTTCACTATTTTAATATAGGTATTTGTTTAAAATTGCTAAAAGAAATCTCACTCGAATTCCAAACTTGCAACTCGGATGAGATTTTTTACTCGAGTGACTCGAAAACTCGAGTATGACTCGAGTGAGGTAGTAAAATTGCTAGAGTGAGTCGAATCACTAAATCCTATTCGAGTCGCATCACTAGTTGATTCTAAATCTGGTAATCTTTGGTCGTCATAGCAAAACTTCGTATGATAAAGAAAGAACTGTCCAAATTCTTGGAGAAAAATATACAATAAACTTAATTAAAAAGTGGAATGGTTCACTGTGATTAAATGAGCGGCTACCTACATTCACTAGATATGGAGGAGGATTCACTTGAATACTATCCTAAAAATAAAATCTTGTGTTTCACTATGCAGCTTCAATTAAAGTATCACTGACGAAACAAGAATTACAGAAAACTTGTAGGTATAGCACGTAACTTCGCGCAGTAAGTTCGCGCATGTACACATAGGGCCAAGCTACATCTGACGGAAGATACGTCGCCGATCTTCCGCCGGTACACATAATGCCATACAAACATCTCACACCGTACACATTTGACCGCAGATGCGTTACTAAAATTCCTCGAGTTAATTACGCGACGGAAGATCGGCGACGTATCTACCGTCAAATGTGGCTTGGCCCTTAGGACAACAATACAATGGTCACTTTTATTGCTTTTCATTATTGCCATAACTTATTTTCTAAACATGTCTGTTTCGAAAAAGAACGAAAGGAGAGGAATTCTCTTCTCTACTCTTGCCAAGTTACGTGCCGGCAGCTTCGAGTATACAAAGCCTCAAACTGCACAAGTCATGTAACATTAAAAAAAAACCGGCCAAGTGCCAGTCGGACTCGCGCACTAAGGGTTCCATTATCTATAAAAACAGCAAAAAAAAACACGTTTGTTGTATGGGAGCCCCCTCAAATATTTATATTATTCTGTTTTTTAGTATTTGTTGTTATGTTGTCTACATGTGTATAGCGGCAACAGATATTTCTGTTGCCGCTATACACATGTAGACAGTTGAAATTTTCACAGATGATGTATTCATCATCTGTGAAAATTTCAACTGTCTAACTATCACGGTTCATGAGATACAGCCTGGTGACAGACGGACGGACGGACAGCGGAGTCTTAGTAATAGGGTCCCGTTTTACCCTTTGGGTATGGAACCCTAAAAAAAGAATAAAACGATAAAAAAAGAACATTGAATTCGGAATCGCGTATATACCGTGTAGGTACACACTAGAAAAAAAGCAATACATGAAACCTGCGGAAACTATTGAATAGTCTATGAAGTTGGATCTGCTCTTGGAGTCAGTTCGTTAGGCACGCGGTATTTCACAGAGAACCGAGTTTTTTACTCGCTCAATTGCTAAATTATACACGAATGTCGGGTAGTTGAGGTCGAAGTGTGGAGATTTCTTTCAGTGTTTTTTAAGAGTTATTTGCGTAACGAAATGAACCCTCCGTTTTATGATAAACCTATAATTTACGGAGAGTTATTGGTTAAAACTGAAACTCATGTATAAATACCAATAATCAAGCAAAAACCTTATAGCTTTTCACAGTAGACCCTCGCATATGGAAGTAGCTATCACAAGTAAAATTTACTTACGAGTCTATTTATATGCCCAGTTTGACAATAGTAAATGCTACCATTGGTAAGTAAAACGATTCGATTTTGTTTATAGGAACCGGGCATTACTGAAACTAATCGATTACGGTAGGTTTTTTTAATGATTAATATTTTGCTGTTTCAAAATTAATTATATCAGGAATTAAGTTGTCTCACAATAATACTTTTTTTTTAAAATACTGTACTGTGTCGTCATTTGTAAACAAAAATAATATTTGCAAGTTTTCATTCATAGAACTATTTTGAAATTCTGTGCAATACTTGTGACGTTGACTATACATAGTATACTTAAAGAAAAAGTTATCATCCTTTGGTAGACCTTCCGAAAGGTATGTCACAAAAAATTGATAGCCTCTTCCCCGTTTTACGTGTGACGTTCTGTCTAGATTCACTTAGGGATACTTGCATTGCCTTGTCTTTACCCCATAGGAAGAAGACAAATAGGCTTAATGATTTCCTGTACTAAACACGAAAACCCTCCCCATCGCAACATGCCTCTTTAAATACCTTTCAAAAAGTTCAAACTTTGAACTTCCGAATTCACTTGAACGGCATTAATTAATCATTTTTAATCCAAATAGTTGAGCCAACTTCTGAGCGCTGAGCGGAGGCATTTTGCAGCATTCCTTGAGACCTGCATATGATCCTCCAACGCTCCATTGAAGGAGTTTTTCCGCCCATAAAACTTTATCCCATTAGAGCAGGTATAAGAATGCCTCAAGCTAAGGGAGGGGCGATGTAAGTGGCGGAGCGGAAGCGATAAGCGATGATGACAGAATTAAATTAGTTTAGTATATCCTTATGAGGAACGAGGTACGGTGTTCCTTCAACGAAAAGGGAGGACCCTCCACAACCAGGCGGGTCTTATGCCTGGTGGGCTTCTGCCCAACGGTTGATGTGTTGGGAAGTTGTATAATACTATCTGCGTGTCAAATCTCCATATCGCGATGCAGGATTCTGTGACGTCATATTTGCGTGTGTCAATATTGGCGCTGTAGTCTGCTAGACAATCGCCGTGCTGCGTAGTCGCATATGGCGTGGTACATGTCGCCCTGGATCTATGAATGTTTAAAGGATCTTGTTATAAACTGTGTATTTACTAACAGAAAAGTAGTTTTAAGTTTTCAACCGATTGCTAACTCCGAATTATCGCATTGCTGTGTTATTTTTCCGTGATCATCATATCAATAGGAAATTATCCACAGTGAGCTTTGGATTTGTAGCCGAAAGTCCATTTTTTTTTATTTATCACAAATACCCCGCTTCATCTCTTCCCTCAAACTTAACCCTAAAGCGCTTAGTGGGCGCCGAGGCTTGCTTTAATTAAAAATACCTACGAAGGAGGTGGCGACCAACTTCATTTGCTGCCACGATTAATTGAACCGGAATAAAGCCTTCCAGGTGCCTGATAGTTCCTCTTTGTGCAGCCTTACGAACATCGCCCCTTTTGTTTTCGTACTGGAGATAAATTAGGCTTTTGAGAGCTCTATTTCGTAGTCGACAGAGTCAATGTTAAATGCGACTGGAAGATTTTTAATCTGTCCTTCAGTGATATGGTTTGACATGTGTTTTGACGGGCTTGAAGATATTTATTGGGTTTTTCGGAAATCTATGTCCGTTTTTGTGGACCTGTTGATTGATATTAGAAGTACACAGGTGGTTACAGGTTAGTAGGCAAATTAGGTAAATATGGATATACCTAAATGAAGAAGATTTTTTATCATTTTTTTTTTTGGGACTTTAACATATCTGGCGAAACGTGAGTATTACGACGGTCCCTACGTATACTATCGAAACTAAAAAATCTCAGTTTTTATTTTATCTGCTTAAAATGTGTGAAATGATGTTATCTTAAAGGTTATAAAACAATAAATTTTTATGGGACCAAATGGCAACTATTCCGCATCAAACTAAAGAAGAATTACGTAAATCGGATCATAAATCTCAGCGCAATCGGTGTACATACATAATAAAATAAAAAAACTGACATTTTTTAGTTTCGATAGTATAAGTAGGGACCGTCGATTAAACCACTTCTGCCGAACCTTTCGGGGAATACAAAGCGTGATGTTATATTATGTTATTATTAATATTTCTTTTAGTGTGATGAGTTTTTAAGTATGTTGATGTCATTTTGCGCGGTCCTGATGATAAAGTATTTCTCTTGATGGAAACATCTTGTAGATTGATATTTCTTTAATCAGAATTACAACACAGCATGTTACATGTAAGAAGTGATAGTGATAGCCTAGCGAGATACCTTCGACTTTTTGAATTCATGTGCGCATCAGAATTTGATTATCACTTGCCTTAACGGTGAAGGAAAAACATATTGAAGAAATCTACACACCTGAGAGGGCTTGATAAACTTCTCCATGGTGTGTGTATTCTATCAACCCGCACCAGGCCAGCGTGGTGGACTGATGAGAAGAGGCCCATGCCCAGCTGTGAGACAGTAATGGGCTAATTATGTATGTTTATATCCCACCAAAAACATAATTATTAATGTTTATATTACATGTAAAATATAATATGCTTGTATAATATGTACTTCACTTTCTATTCTTAATACTTCTACAATATTTGACTAAACAAATATTTAAGTCCTTTATTAAACCGTGTGTTATGAAGTTAGCGTACAGAATTAAATGGGACAATAGTCTAAACATTAAAATATAAACCGCTGGCCACAAGTTAGTTAACAATGGCAAGTTTAATTAAATCCAGTTAAGTCGTACGTATGAGAACAATATGGCTACGTCTACGGTCACATTTGAGTTCAATTCTAAGAATATTGTCCGAAATGTTAACAGCTTTATGTAGTTTAAAGTTGTAGAGGAAATAAAAACAACATGCTGAGAATAATGTACTTGTACATAGTAGTATTAAAAAATCAAAAGAACATAGGAAATTTATACAGGGTGTAAACGAAATCATGTAATTCCTTCAAACCTCGTGATGTACTGCTGACACAGATTAAACCTAAACGGGTTAATTTGGAATCAATAAAAAAAAACAAAATTTAAGCATGTGTTCTTAACGTGAGGCATTTTAGCACCACGAGCGAATTGCGCGGCTATCGCTCGCCGCGCGTTCATTTAACCCGGGGCGCTAAAATGCCTCACATTATGAACACATGTTTACTTCTTGTAATTATTTTTTTATTGAATCCAAATTGTATCCCCTGCAGTGTTAATCTATGTCAGCAGTACATCACGAGATTTGAAGGAGTTACATGATTTCTTTTACACCCTGTAGAATACTACTATTAGGTACTGCTTTGCTTAAACTTTGTCCAGACAAACATAAGAAAGTATCAATTTCGATGCAATAATTACGAGAAAATAACTTTACATTGGAAAATTCTAGAAACAAAGTTCGTTAACCGTTTCGTCTAGACGGGCCCTTTGTTTATTAGTATTAGATTGATTTGCTTAACAAGTTACTGGCAGAAACTGAGTAGCCTTTCAGTTTATTTATTAAGTGCAAAATAGAAATGTTTTGTGGTTAAAATAAAATGCGAGACCAATATAAGTTGATTAAAGTAATTTTGGTAGCTTTCAATACAATCTATCTTCTTCCTCTAGCCTTTTCCCAATTATCTTGGGGTCAGCTTCCAGTCTAACCAGATGCGGCTGAATACCAGTATTTTACACGGAGCGACTGCCATCAGACCTCCGCAACCCAGTAACTGGGCAATGCCGATATCCTAAGGTTAAACCGTTTGTCAGACTTTCGGGCTTCTGACTACCCGTAACGACTGTCATAGGTATTCGTATGCCACCCGGGACCGACTGTTTAAATTGCTCTCCGAGGCACGGAGGGGTCTCGATGTGTAACGAACGGTCACCCATCCACGGACTGACCACGACAAACGCAGCTTAACCTCGCAAATCGTATGATTCGCGCAGTTGGTAATTAGCTCACGAGCGTATACATACCTGCGCACTGCTAAGTGTGAACCTCTTTAATATGCTTCTTTAGCTGGGCAAGTTGCATCCACTGCCAATCAGCAATTTGACGACACGTTTGGTGTAGTGGCTGAGCGATCGGCTTCTGCGCTACGAGTTGTGGGTTCGATTCCCGCACGGAACAAATATTTGTATGGCCTACAGATGGTTGTTCCGGGTCTGGATGTTTGTGCATGTGAAAATTTGTGTCTGTAAACGTACCCACGATACAGGAGAAATCCTAGTGTGGGGCAATATATAAAAAAAAAAACTTGAATGAAAATGGCGAATGCATGGAAAATTATGTTTAATTATTTGGTAGCAATTTTGACAATGTAGTCCGATTCTTTTGTTTGGGTTAAAATTAATTATTAATTGACAGTTAAATTTATGTGGTTGGCAAATTACAGAAAATAAAGCCAAGTCATGAAAATTGTAAATTTGTTATATTATCTACTAGCTGCTGCCCGCGACGTCGTCTGCGTGAAGGCTACAGCACCAAAAATACCTAAGATGCCAGTGTCGCTATAGCATTATAAGTACCTAAACAACTTTTAAAATAGCATTAAAATATAAGTTTTTTTGCAAGCGAAGCAAGTGAAGAGAGTTATATGGGAATCCTGCTGAGTTCAGTCATAAGATGTGACTGAAGGAAATAGAGAAAATAATGCAGGAATACATTCCAGGACACAAAAGAGTAAAAATACGTAAAAAGGTTACAAAGGTAAAAACCTTCCCTATAAACTACGTTGGTAGTTATGCTGCCAGGAGCCAAAATGTAAAGAGAGTCAGGACTGGTGACGCGGGAGCAAGCGACGTACAGTTGCCCGTGTGAGAAGCAACTCGTCCTGAGGTCGACATCCGCTGACCTCAGTGTCTGCCCCTGCGACTTATTGATGGTCATCGCGAAACAAACACTCACGGGGAACTGTACGCGCTTGAACTGGAACGGGAAGTTATGAGGCATGAGGGGAATGCGTGGTATAAATACTGCCTCGCCGACGCCACAACCCGTAAGAATTTCCGCCTCAATGGTATGTCTGTGGAGCGAGATGACTTTAAGACGGGTCCCGTTACACAACTTCGGAGGAGATAGGTTCCGAAAACGCATAATCGGGACACCGACCTTCAGCTTGATGGTATGCGCTGGAAGTCCACTTGCTGACAGGGAGTTCAGAAATTCCACGGGATAATGTGTGGCGTCATCTTGCTCGACAACAGTGTTTATCGAGGTGTAGACCAATTCATTCCCCTCAATTTCCGAGAGAATGCATTCGTTAATTGCTGCAGCCTGATCATTTTTGGGCGTCAAAATGGCCCGCTCACATACCCAAGAATTCTGCTGGTGCGTGATACGATATACGATAAACACCATCTAGTTAGGAAAAAGGAGGAATTCTAAAAACTATGTTTTTGGCTTCGATATCGATTGTAGATCACGCCCCAAGTATTCTTTTTAAAAAATATTAAATGTACAGTTTTGACTTTCGTACGATTTTATTGTATGTATAGATGACGAGACATATTTAAATATTGATTAAAAATAGGTAGGTATGTAATTAGCAATCCACAATTTGTATACTAATTACATAGTTTCCGTGGTGTAGCGGTTATCACATCTGCCTAACACGCAGAAGGCCCCCGGTTCGATCCCGGGCGGAAACATAGCTTTTTGCTTTTTTTGATCAGCTTCAATCAAAATTGCAACTTTATTTTCAGATTTATTTTAAAAAATCATCTGGCAATATGTATGATATGACATTTTTTTCAGATATAAGCCGCTCCACTACTTACTTACGATTGAGGTATCCAATCAAATCTTTCCTTCAGAAGCTGTTCTAATGAGATTTCTTTAATCATTTTTTTAACGATACACGGTACAAAGAAGGCCACAGGTCGACGTACACTTCTTCGTTTTTTCAACAGAAGTATCTCGGCCGTTCTATTTTCAAATCGGGTGCCTCTTGTGTTGATTTTTCTTGGTCTAGCGTCTCGGCCGAGAGTGCTACAGTTAAGCCGACTTTTCACTATGAGATGTAATATATATTATATCACGAGATATAAATGAAATCCCACGACTGGAATATAATATACCTACAGGGTGTAAACGAAATCATGTAATTTCTTCAAACCTCGTGATGTACTGCTGACATAGATTAACCCTGCGAGGGATACATTTGGATTCAATAAAAAATAAAGTAAACATGTGTTCTTGACGTGAGACATTTTAGCGCCCCGAGTTAAATGACCGCGCGGCGAGCGATTTCCACGTAATTCGCTCGGAGTGCTAAAATGCCTCACGTTAAGAACACATGTTTACTTTTAGTATTTTTTTATTTATTGAATCTAAATATACAGGGTGTAAACGAGACCATGAAATTCCTTCAAACCTCGTGATGCACTGCTGACATAGATTAACCCTGCATGGGGTATCCCATGCAGGGTTAATCTATGTCAGCAGTGCATCACGAGGTTTGAAGGAATTTCATGGTCTCGTTTACACCCTGTATATTATATCTAAGTGTAAAGGGTTCTTTTAAAAATTACGGTGAGTGATATTAATTTATATCCCGGGATGTAATATACAAGGTTAGTCGGAAAGGGGGTACTAAGCCGCGAGCTACTTAATGTATCACCGATGACTGTTTTAAAGAACGTGTTAATATTTCAAAATTCTATAACAAAAAATACCATTTTAAATGTTTTTTATTTTAGTTTTTTTTTTAAATTCTTCATCCCTGCTTTAGTTACGAATTCAGAAAATGGAGCTACTAATCCGTGACCTCCAAATATGACCTAAAATGTATACACAGCTGATCATAACTGGGGATAGCTAGAATTTAGCCAATTTTTTTTGAAATCTTTGAACAGCTAAGTATTTCTCTTAAACTAATGACTTTTGGTGAAAGTTGTAGAACAAAAGTTATCCATTATTATGGGTACTTTAACACCCTTTCGGCTTAGTACCCCCTTTCCGACTAACCTTGTATATCCCATAGTGAAAAGCCGGCTTCAGTCTAGCTAGATATTTTTCATTACTTTACTAAAATGGTACTTTTTTTAAATGTTTTGAAACATGTTTTAATTAAACTTTTGTTTCAATTTCCTAATTTTGATTGATGTGTTGTTTAGGAATATCATCCCATGATGACAATAAAAATATTGAACATTTTATTCACATCAAAATGTGCACGTCATTCTTCTTTCTCAACCAGAAGACCTACTAGAACTAGCAGTAACTCTAGATAGATAAGCTCTTGTATACCAAAACTAGCCCGTACTCTAACACGCTGCCAAGAATCATTCGTGATGTACATCGTGACAGTATTAATATTATAAGCAAAATAACGTGAAACACAATAGAGATAAACAGTGTTCCCGGTAATTATTGAACAGCTAATCCGCTAACTCCATTACACCATTAATTCCCAATTACATCACAATTATATTAACTACATCAACACATACAAATCCCATTGCTGATGCCGTACGTGCACTGAATAAATTATTATCATTGAATGGGAAATACATTTAGCGAATTATACATTAGCAGGGCTGAATCTGGATTGAATACTAGCGTCGGCTTCGAATACTAACATTGCTTGTTTTGTATCGGTCGAATTCTAAATCTTGGCAGAACCACAGATCA
The DNA here is from genome assembly GCA_910594945.2 of Amphipyra berbera. NCBI lineage: Eukaryota > Metazoa > Arthropoda > Insecta > Lepidoptera > Noctuidae > Amphipyra > Amphipyra berbera. The sequence goes on along the minus strand of OU343122.1, from coordinate 4,463,245 downwards.
TATAATACTACGGCAGAACAAAGCGAATAAAAAATTGTTGAAAGTAATTACTTATCCAGTGAAGTCTTGAAAAGTAAAGCCATTATGAAGCAAGTTGAGTAACCAGTTGAGTTCGAGAACATTCTATATTTTACTCTCCACTTTTAAATTTTAAGTTTTTGCTTGATCTGTACTAATATTATAAAGAGGAAAGATTTGTATTTTTGTATGTAACGAATAAACTTAAAAACTACTGGACCGATTTCAAAAATTCTTTTGCCGTTAGAATGCTACATTATCACTGAGTAACATAGGCTATATTTATTACTGGAATAAAACTTCTTACGCGGGCGGATCCGTGAGGACACAGCTAGTTACTTATAAAAGGATTAACATAACATAACATCACGCCTTGTATTCCCCGAAGGGTTTGGCAGAAGTGTTTTTTTAGTACACCCTCGTTTCGCCAGTTATGTTAAGTTCCATGTAATAGGGGGCGAACCTATTGCCATTAACCGGGTACAAATCCAGACTCCAGGCTGTAACTGAGAAAGTTCTAATATAAAAACCCAATAACACTTTGCCCGACCTGGGAATCGAACCCAAGACCCTATGCCCAGAATTCGCGCTTGCGACCACTAAACCATAAAGGCATACAAAACTTCTATTGGCACGGTTACTAAATTGAGATTGATTTCATCGGGTCCAAGCGAAAAGCTCAATACTGTATTTCCATTTAAATCCGTGTAAAACTACTTTCATAAATCCTTTTTCAAGTCAGCTTTTACCGTTCCTCAAATTCCATTCTACACTAGAAACGAGGTTTTATTTAGACATCACGCTGGACAGACTGCACTCGACGTCGTTCCAACTGTTCCAAGAAAAATCAACACAAGAGGCGGCCGATTTGAAAATAGAACGGCCGAATCACGTTCGTTGAAAAAGCGAAACACGCTCGTGTCAGCTGCGCTCTGTGTAGCGTGTTCGTGTTACAGGCTTTTTTGTGATACAAATGTGTATTGTTTACACCATTTTCCTTGGGGCTTAGGTTCAGGGGTACAGGTGCAATTTTTGATGGATAATGGATCGAACGTTGATAAAAAAATGAGATTTTTTAGAGCAATTTAATGAAACTGTCGGTTTATCCAAAGGTATTGATTCTCTCAATACAGTTTAGTTGAAATGTAGCCATCTAAAGCGATATCTATTAAGGCTACAAAGCTACTTGCAGTACATACAACTGATGCCCAGAAAAATATATTGATTTAACCCGAAAACATATAGGTACTTCAAACTCAGATAGATGTTTGAATCTATCACCTATGTACGCAACATCTAAGATACATTCGCTAGAATACCAAAGCGACTCTGTATGCCGTGTTACGTGCACATTTAGTTTTACAAATAGGTATCGTACGTATTGATACCCCTTACAGAATATAAAAGTCTTATAGGCGCATTTCTTGAAGGTGGAACTTAGGCCGTAAGTTATAAATGCGTGTTCCTCGACCATGACGAAGAAATTGATGGGACAAAGTCTACGTGAATTAGGATGTAAATAAAAAAAAAATATCTCTAAAAGATCTCTAACATCGGAAATGGGCCGAAAAACATGGGATGTGAAACATTTGATAGACATTAGCACAATTAGTTCATTAATTTTTAAACAAGGCAAGGGAATGTTGATAAAAAAAATATGCAACTTTCCAAAAAGCTATGTTTCCGCCCGGGATCGAACCGGGGGCCTTCTGCGTGTTAGGCAGATGTGATAACCGCTACACCACGGAAACTATACACGTAGTTGTGAAATTAAGTATTACTATCGTGTAACAACGACCAATATGTTTTTATAGGTCGGTTTAGGTCTGCAATAAATCTTTTGATAACGATAAATATGTTTGAGAGCTTATCTTTATTATTATATTATATTCAAATCGTCGTATATTATCGGTACTTACTTTAATTCCAATAGGTACATTAAACTTGTAATAATCTCTGCTGTGCCGTTGGTAATGACAATATTCTTTTTTTCTATTCGACTTCTTGTATATGGTCTTGCGGGCCGTTTCTACGTAACCGGGCAGTTATTAGTGCGACCTGAAGGGTCTCCAACTAATGACAATATTTAATTAGAACGGTTTTATATTGTTATTTCGTTGCATTGGACTTGGATTAGGTTCTGTGGTCGTTCCGAGGCTGCTGATGATTATGGGGGAATATTGTCGGCCTGTTCCATACTTTTTTTTGCGGTTGGTAAGTTGGCGATAACCACTATTTCACCTGATGTTAAGCGATAATGTAGTCGATGCTTGCCGAGAAGCAACCTATTCACTTGTGTCTTAAAGATTCCCAGGTTAAATATATCGGGAAACAGTCTCCGGCAAGGAGTCCCACTCCTTAGCGGTACGCACAATGAACGTGAAATGATAATGAAATACGGTAAAAGTTTTTAACTAATCTAAGGGCCAAGTCACTTCTGACGGAAGATACGTCGCCGATCTTCCACCGATATACGTAATTCCATACAAACATCTCATACCGTACACATTTTATCGAAGATACGTTACTAAAATTCCTCGAGTAAATTACGCGACGGAATATCGGAGACGTATCTTCCGTCAGATGTGGCTTGGTCCTAAAGGCTAATGGTCAAATACTCAAACACTATTCATTAAGTTGCCATTAATTTCTTGCTTCCACTGTCACTTCGCCTCAAAGTAAAAGTGACAGCACAACTTAAAATTGAGTAGCGTATGAGTATTTGGCCATAAGCCTCCGAAAGATCTGATTACCTAATTCATTGCCTCGGTCCCATCTCGTAACTTTTTCAAACGAAATCTCTTAAGGTTAACTATTTTTTGAAATGTTAGCTACAATTGTTTCCACTTTCATCGTTATTTAAGTAATCCTGTCACGTAGCTGCCAACTCACCTCGTTATCTATTTTCTTTTTTTGTTTCGAAAAACGAATTTACTCAATTCCAATTCCCACTTTATTTGCTTTTAAAGGGTTGAGTTTTAAAGCTATAGACATTAATCCCCTTATTTTTTAACCGCAATGGCTTTTTTATAACCAGTTTTATAGAAACTGAAATAACTTGACGTTTAATCTTCATTCGATATACAAAACACGTAAATAATTGTGTCATTTAGGTCTAGGGTTGCCATCTCTAAAATTTGGCAACCATGACAAAACGCGTGAAAACCCCGGATTTTAGAGCCCAGAACCCGGACATGTCAACAGATTTTTTTAAACATAGTCAGTTTCATAAAAAACAACACACAAATATGTCGCGGGCGGCCCAAGAGTTTAAATTTTTAAGCCCGGACTACAAATGAAGTCCCTCCCGAACGCTCACCGGATGCCCTCTAAACTAGGACAAATCTGGGGAAACCCGGACGGATGGCAACCCTAGTTACGTCTAAAAGGCGCGCGTCAAAATGGCGGCGCTTACAAAATGGTGTCGTATGATTTGTGACGTCACTGAGCAGCGTTCGCGCTTCGATAGCGACATTAGCGTGGCGCCCTCTGTACTGCGGTCGCGTAAATCATTCGCGCCCGCTTTAGCGGTTAAGTTGCGTATTGATGGGGATATATTAGACAGTTTTATTGTTTCAATTTACCGAATATTGAAATCAAACTGCAAGAATCACTATTGGGAAAACCGATAACATTTTTTAGATCAAATTGTTAGAAAACATGTTTACATAACAAAACATAACATCACGCCTGTATTCCCCAAAGGGTTGGGCAGAGGTGTACAGTAACACCCTCATTTCGCCGTTATGTTTAACTCCCATGTAATAGGGGGCAAGCCTATTGCCATCAACCGGCCACAAATCCTAACTCTGAGCTGCTACTGAGAAACTCCACACGGTAACACCCAAGACCCCACGATCAGCAGTCGCGCTTGCCACCACTAGACCAACGAGGCAATTTAAACCATGTTTAGGTTTTCTGAATGGCAGGAGTTTAGAACAATTTAATTTATTTCCAAGTCGATAACAACTGAAAGTTAAAGTTACTTGCACATTAGAGTCGAAATAGACTAATAGTTGCCATTTAACACTAGTCCAACTACCTACTGTTAAAACACACACATTCCTAGTTTTCTAAATAACTCAAGTTACCCACACAGAAGCTTTTTCCTCCAGCATTGCTCTAACGTTTTCAACGTTCATTTAACCGTTATGCAGCCAAGCTGGTTAATCATAACCAAACTGCGTTAGCCATTCAGCCGTGCCTTCGTTACGTCACGCTACTTCGGATTTGCTGGGTAAGCTCCTTGCACTGAGGGCTAATAATAATAATAATCATTTATTTCAGGTCCGTGACCCATATAAATTAAAAATAAACAAAAATACAAACACAAATTATTGCTCGGCTTGCTATATCCTAAATGTCAGAGTTACATATAAGAAATATTTTGAAATAAATAAACAAGTCAAAAGTAAAATACGTAATCAATTTAGAAAATAAATTAATAAATGCCAAATTAAGTTATAATATTAATTTCAAAATGTGAACTTATAAGAACAAATGATTAAATGTCAGATTAACAGAATAATAGCTGTTGGACCCTAACAACATGCCGGTTACAACAGTGCCTCATATAGGGACAATCAAGTCTCCCCGCAATCATTGCTAGGACAGCGTTGGAGCTGGCCCGCACCCTGCGCACCAAGGACGCGCACCGCTTGCGCATGGTGGAGTGGAAACAGTCGGTGCGCGCTTCCGCAAACATGCCCGACGCACTGTAGAAACGAGGCAGCCCCAACATGTCCTGAATGCATTGTTGTACTGGACGAGGAGGGCACCTAGTACCTAACCCTGCATTTGCGCACAACATTTAAATCGTTTCAGAACGAGACGTTAAATGAAACATTGATGGTGATAAATTAGACTGTTTTATTGTCTCCAATGTCTGCAATAGATGGGGCGTTTGATTTATCCCGCTATAAACAAGATGGCAGTTGTTACAAACTTTGTCTTTTAATAGTCAATAGTGGTACTTTGAATGTGCTTTCAAATGTTACTTAGTTTAGTGTTGTTGAGTTTGTGTGTGGGTGATAATAAATGACTCACCTACCTGTACGAATATACCTATAAAACTACCTATAAATGGTCCAAATGTAAGGTATTACATTAAAAAATTTGGTAGTTCCCACAGCGTACTTCGTCAATCAAAATAGGAGAAATATTTAAAAAAGAATTGCTTTTATTGATGTTTTTTTTTGTATTTTGTCAAAATTTGTATTGTAGAGAAGTTATCCTATAATCTGAAATATTTTCAGCAGAGGTGTACTGTCGATGAAATTCGTTCACAACACTCATTCACAGCATGATAATTAGGTGATAAACTATAACAATACCTACATAACTATTTCGTTTTTCTTGTCTATAGATCAATGTGAAACTATTTTAATAATGGTGACTTGTAATAGGTGTCTAGTTATTTTATAGAACAATGAAGGATGAATAATGAAAGTTTCCATTTCATTCAGCAGAAAAATTCCTTTAATTTCTATTTAACGGCGACATAACTTTACAATGCTGTACTGTTTAATTTTTAGCAAAAAATAAATTAAATACCCGCTACAAATTATTCATTTTTTAGCGAGTTTCTTTTTCAGACATTTCACCTTGGTCTTTCTTATTATCTACCTTAAAAACTTGTGGAATTTTTAAATGGAGGTAGAAAGTAGCTAAGGATAAAAGGCATTCTTTGAATCACGAAGTTTCTTTTTACAAATTTTCTTAAAATTTACCGTAGCTCCTAGATCAAAATTTATACTTCATACCATTGAAATACGAAAAAAAATGCTTCTCACTCATAAATCTAGTTACGAAATTTAAAATTAAATACGATTTCTATGTACCACCTACGATTGACGCTCCCTGAAAACATTTTATATCATACTCTTTTACGGGCAAGGAAAAATATACATAAAATGACATCTGCAACCTCTTAACATTCATAAAGGAGTACATTTAACTGAAATATTCCGGCTAAGAGGCCATAGCCGCACAGTTCGCAGATATTCAGTTCCGAGTTAGCCAAAAGGCAATTCCTAAGTATTCGGCTAGAATTCCTGTCGTAACTATGAATATTACAAGAATTCGGTACCTTGTAGTTACCTCCAGATGTTAAAGTACTCATTTCTATTTGTATTTTTACATTTCCAGATAGAATATAAAATTTCCTCACCGCAGTGGGAATAGACCGATCCTACCACCAAAAGTTCTGGGTTAATCTTACAACACGCGTTTTATAGTCTAGCCCGTCCTCCAGCTGTTGACTCCGATGGTCTGTAACCTCATCGTCAATTTAATCGCCTCAGCACTAGACCAGTACACGATTCAACTAGCAAGAGTGGACGGCGCGCTATCCCCGCATTGACCACTATTTTCACTTACAAATCTAAAATATAGTGTGTGCCACACAGCTTAAAGTCCCTTTTTCAGTAACTGAGTTGTGAGGCGAGGCGGTACTGGTCTGGTACTGAGGTGGTTAATGGACGACGGCCTGTGGAGGAACGAGATATGGTGTTGTTCCAACGAAAAGGGAGGATCCTCCAACCAGGCGGGCTACTGCCAAACGTTTGAGTTGGGAGGTTGTATATACATGGTTAGTCGGAAAGGGGGTACTAAGCCGAAAGGGTGTTAAAGTACATATAATAAGGGAATAAGTTTTGTTCTAGAACTTTCCCCAAAACTCGATAGTTTAAGAGAAATAGCTTTTCAAAGATTTCGTTAAAAATATGCTAAAAGCTATCTATCCATAGCTATGATCAGCTGTGTTTACTATTTAGGTCATAATTTTGGGGTCACGGATTAGAAACTTAATTTTCTGCATTCATAACTAACGCATACCTATATGATATTTTATTGAAAAAACTAAAATAAAAATCTTTTTGCATGCAAATAAAAATTATCGAATTTTGAAATTTTAACACTTGCTTTAAAATAGTCATCAGTGATACTTTAAGTGGTCCGCGGCTTAGTACCCCCTTTCCGACTAACCTTGTATACTATCTGCGTGTCAAATCTTGATATCACGATGCAGGATTTGTGACGTAATTTTTTGAGAGTTGTTATTTTGTTGACGCTGCGTAGTTCGCATGTGGCGTGATAGATTCCGCCACAGACCTGTAAAGATGCAACAAATCCTGACATTAAGCTTAAAACCCTACGATAAAAAGTCCAGCGCCTACCTCAAGTCAGATAATCGCAAAGCAACCAATAAACATCATCGTTCATTAGATGAGTCTTTAAACAAAAAAGTCTATCACTTTTAGCTCTATTTAGTTTCGAAACAATAGCCGTGCCGTGCCGTGGCCGGCGGGAATCTCGACGGAGATGGAATTTCAGTAAGCTGAAACACTGAAATTTAATTATGCGGAAGCAACGAGACCGGTTGTTTCTGCACTTCCGCCGGATATCAGTTTAGTTATAATTTCCACAGTTTATTTTGTTATTTGAATGGAGTTTTTATTGCGCTGTAGTATTATATTTTTGAGAGGTTTGTTTATGATCGTTCTTTTATTCTATGATGACTATTAAATGAGATAATATTTCGGGAAATCGATCGTTCTTAGAGTCAAAATACAAAAGACTTGAGAGTCATATCAGCCACTGAATTGACGTTAAACCGACACTTAAGAGACAGCTCTCAAATGAGAGCTATTTATTGATTTGGTACTAAGATATTTATATCAGATAGTTGGAGAGCTCCTTTGGCATTATGTGAAGAAGGCGTTTTTGTGTTTTTTTTTATCAATTTGTATTAAGTTCTGCCTAGCCTTTTCCCAACTTATATTGGGATCAGCTTCCAGTCTAACCAGATGCGGCTGAATACCAGTATTTTACGTGGAGCGACTGCCATCAGACCTCCGCAACCCAGCTACTGGGCAATGCCGATATCCTAAGGTTAGACCGGTGGTCAGACTTCCGGGCTTCTAATTACCCGTGGCGACTGAAATAGGTATTCGTATTACACCTGGGACCGACGCGGCGACGGTTTAACGTGCTTTCTGAGTCACGGGGGATCTCGATGTGTAACGTACGGTCACCCATGATTATTTGATGACTGTTGAACGAAATAATATTTCGGGAAAGCGATCGTACCAGAGCGTCAGAACACAAGAGACTTGAGAGTCAAATCAGCCTCTCACTTGACATCAAACCGACAGCAGTCAAATGGGAGCTGTTTATTAATACGGAACTAAGATATTTATATCAGATAGTTGGAGATCTCCATATTATGGGATTATGAGAAGAAGGCGTTTTTGTTAATATTTACATACATACATAAACTCACGCCTTTTCCCATGGTGGTAGGCAGAAACTATAGAACGCCACATGCTACGATCCTTACATACTCCTTTCGCTTCATCCACATTCATACATCTTGTCATACACGCACGCCGGTTAAGAGTACTACGCACCTGTCGTTTGTGAAGAACATCATCAATCACATCGATGTGTCCTTCTAGGGTATCCTGTGCGTTTCCACTGACAATGTTATTTTTTTATCAATTAGTATTAGTTGTCGTCAATTACTAACATCTGTAAGCAAATGACAATTTAACAATGGTAGTATTCTTATAAAATAGTTTCTAAAATGATACTTTGTATTGATAATAATTACTGAACGAAACATTTTTACGAATATTTTATCTGTGGTCAAGCCCGCTAAAAACTACACAGATTTCGTAAGATTGCTTGTTATGAAAGTTTTTTATGTTAGTTTTTATAATTACCAAAACTGTAATAAGGTGATTAAAGCGCCATACCTTAACGTAAACTGCCTAGTCATTCCCGACCCAGTACCCTTATAGAAAATTTTCACATGGGTCTCCTGCTAGTTTGTTAACTTATGAAAACAATACCAAAACTATACCTAGTTACTCTTATTTTCCCACTAAAAAGGCCACGCGTGGGCAGGAGGTAATATACAGTGTAATAAATTGTAGTCCCTCTGCAATACTTCCGTTTAATTATAAACGGGGAACTTTTTGTTTGTTTCTTTAATTTTTATATTCTTTTCCGCGTTCTCGCTTTGAACACAATACGATGAATTTTGTAATTGAATAATAATGTAATTGTTTCTTTTGAAGTAATTGGATAAATTCTACACATTTTGGTATTACGATTTTGTTATAAATCTTTCTCGTTTAAACATATTCCCGCCAATTGTAAAATGTTTTTCGTATTTTGGCTGTTATATTCGTTCAGTTCATCCATTTTGCCTGTAGGGTCGTATTTTATTTTATCATTATTATAAACAAAGTCTCAGAGGGGTTCGTGGCTAATTAGGTACCAACCGCGCGGATCATTCGATTTACGAGGTTAAGCTGTGCTTGCCGCGGTCGGTCCGTGGATGGGTGACCGTCCGTTACACATCGAGGGCCCTCCATGCCTTGGAAAGCACGTTAATATAACGATATCGGCATTGCCCAATAACTGGGTTTCGGAGGTCTGATGACAGTCGTCCCGTGTAAAATACTGGTATTCAGCCGCATCTGGTTAAATTGGAAGCTGACCCCAACATAGTTGGAAAAAGGCTAGGCAGAACATAATAATGTGATAAAACAAAGACCCGCGCCGCGTCTGTTTGTCTGTGCGCGATTTTCTTTGTGACTACTTAACCGGTTTTGTTCCAGATTTCACAATTAGATAGGTTTATTCTCGGGGAAGGTTTATGAGTTACTAGCCTCTCCCGCAGCTTCGCTTGCGTGTTTTTTTTCACCCCCTTAGGGTAGTAATTTTGAAAAATCTTTCTTAAGTGAATATCTACGTTATAAAAGGTACCTACTGTCAAAATATCAAGTTTCTAACCCCAGCGGTTCAGGCTGTGCGTTGATAGATCAGTCAGTCAGTCAGTTTGTCCTTTTAAATATATTATAAACGTGTTCATTGTATTAGCTGAGCTAACACGACTTATCAAGAAAGTCGAAAAACCTCAATGAAATGTCGCAATGGTATGTACGAAGTCGGGACATAATCCAAAATAATTATGAGTATCTAGAGCAAGTTAAGCTCTGCTCAGCCCCCATGCTAAGCCTATCGGCCTAAGTAAATATTTTATGAGGACAGACACAATATAAGTACCTACGTAATTCAGGAGCAATGGCGCGTCTAACTTTTTTATGTGCGAACATACCTCGCTCATTTATTAAATGTAACCTACTTATTTTATTTTTTTCTCTTCGTTTCCTTATTTTGTATACTTACATAGTTAATAATTTAATGTTCCTTTGTATTTACTAGTTTCTCCTTTGCTGTAGTTTATACAAGGTTATTTTTAGTATTGTTATTTTAGACTACGCGTTTGGTGCAGTGGCTGAGCGATTGGCTTCTGCGCTACGGGTCGTGAGTTTGATTCCCGCACGGATCAAATATTTGTATGGCCTACAAATAGTTGTTCCGGGGTGGGCGTTTGTGCATGTAAATATTTGTGTATGTAAACGCACCCACGATACAGGTAAAATCCAATGTGGGGCAACTTTTTTGTTTTTTTTTTTAAGAAACAAACATACCGATATAAATCAAACCTGAAACTACTACCAATTTATTGTGTTCAAAGCGTAGATTCGATAGTCGGATGGATATTTATCTAAAGTTAATTATTCTCTACGAAAGTATGGAAACGGCTTCTAATCAAAAAATAATAAAATAATTACCATATAAAATTAACAGTTTCAGAAGTCGGTGCTGATCCACGCTGAACCAAATTGAAGGCACCGACTTCTGAAACTGTTAATTTTATATGGTAATTATTTTATTCTTTTTTGAAGTCGGTTTAAATTTTTTGTAAAAAATGATTTTATTTCTTTCATTTTAGTGGCCTTAATTAAAACCTGGTTGGACCTACTAAAGACGCTGCTCGTAACATAATCACATCATCACAATATGCGTACTGTTCGTCATTGAGGAGTTCCATTGTCTATCTCCGAAGTTCTTCATCAGATCTTCACCAAATTTAAATGGGACAAACTTAGAAGTTTACCCTATCCATTAAAAAAATAATCATCAAAATCGGTTCACAATTGGCGAAAATATCGATGAACATACACAAAAAAGAAATACATACAGACGAACATAGTAACTCCTTTTTGGAAGTCGGTTAAAAATAATTTATTAGAAAAAAAAACCCCGTGTCACGGGATGGCATAACTAATCGAATGCTTATAATTACTTGAAGTTGATTTTTAACCTCCGATGCAAATATGTGTACCTACCTATATGTAGGGTGTAAGAAAGTGAGGGTTGCATATCTGTGTTAGTTAAAAACAAAGGTAACGTTAGGTACCTATGTAAATAAATAAATAAATATGCATGCAATTCTAGGTAACTACTTAACTGCCTCGTTGGTCTACTGGTGGCAAGGGTGACTGCTGATCGTGAGGACTTGGGTTCGATCCCCAGGTCGGGCAAAGTGTTATTGGGACTTTCCGCGTGGGATTCCTTAGTAGCAGCCCGGAGTTTGGATTTGTGCCCGGTTGATGGCAATAGGCTCGATTTACATAACGGCGAAATGATGGTGTTATTATACACCTCTGCCCAGCCCTTTGAGAAATACAGGCATGATTGTAATGTTTATGTTTTCTAGGTAAATACGATTCTATTGTACAAAATACTAAATTTGACGATCCCAGAATCGCGGGACTTTTTCGATACAAAAGTGCATTCCATATTAGCCAACACCTGAACTTAGATAAATATGCATTCAATTATCAGATCTCTAGTTCAAAGGCAGCAGTTTAATTGGAATATAGGTATTTTATATTCAATACTAGCGAACCCGGAAGGCGTCGTCCTGCCCGGAAAGCAGCGCCACCTACCGGGTCCAATTGTGAATCTAAACCATCCAGGGCGCCACCCAAACGCATACAAAAAAAAACATTCAAATCGGTCCAGCCGTTTAGGAGGAGTTCAGTGACATACACACGTACAGTCGAATTATATATATAGATTACTTGTCGTAAAGATTATACATATACAACCTACAGTTTACACTTCATAATGTTAAAAGCCTATCTAAAATTATCTTTAAGTACATTGTTACTTGAACAAGCACAAAATTAAGGCGTTTCCAAGTAAACTCAAGTAGCTGCTTGATTATCTTAGAACGAACCAAGTGGCGTGCACTAACTTCAAACGCCGAACTAAGTTCTGATACAACAATTAAGTTGAACTTCAACTTGTGTACAAAGTGTGCGATACAACCTTTATGAATATGCTTCAAACAAACAGCTTTTAACATGATTAAAAGCAAATATTAAAAACGAAAGATTTAAAATTCTATTTCACGTAATATTACGCGTTGTTCTGCCTAGCCTTTTCCCAATTATGTTGGGGTCAGCTTCCAGTCTAACCAGATGCGGCTGAATACCAGTATTTTACACGGAGCGACTGCCATCAGACCACCGCAACCCAGTTACAGGGCCGATATCCTAAGGTTAGTCCGGTTGTCAGACTTTCGGGCTTCTGATTACTGTCATAATTATTCGTATGACACACGGGACCGACTGTTTAACGTGCTCTCCGAGGCACGGAGGGATCTCGATGTGTAACGAATGGTCACCCATCCACAGGCTGACCGCGGCTAGTGCAGCTTAACCCTGCAAAACGTATGATCCGCGCAGTTGGTAATTAGCCACGATCACGTAATATTACGCGCATTATCACATAATTGACCATTATTGGGTTTTTCCATTAGGAATTTCTCAGTAGCAGCCTAGAGTCTGGATTTGTGCCCGGGTAATGGCAATAGGCTCGCCCCCTATTACATGGGATTTAAACATAACTGGCGAAACGAGGGTGTACTAAAACACCTCTGCAGAACCCTTCGGGGAATGTTAGGCGTGATGTAATGTAATATTACGCGACTCGTATAAACTGATGCAAACAACTGTATGAATTATCGCGTTCCCTTTATTTATTTTAAATACCCTACATGCTGTATACTGGCAGCCAGGGGCTCGTGGTTAATTACCAACCGCGTGGATCATACGATTTGCAGGGTTAAGCTGCGCTTGCCGCGGTGAGTCTGTGGACGGGGGACCCTTCGTTACACATCTCGGCCCCTCCGTGTCTCGGAGAGCACGTTAAACAGTCGGTCCCGGGTGTCATAAGAATACCTATGAAAATCGTTACGGGAAGTCAGAAGCCCGAAAGGCTGACAACCGGTCTAACCTTAGGATATCGGCATTGCCCTGTAACTGGGTTGTGGAGATTTGATGGCAGTCGCTCCGTGCAAAATACTGGTATTCAGCCGCATCTGGTGAGACTGGAAACTGATCCCAACATATTTATGAAAAGGCTAGGAAGAACGAATCTACGTGCAGTAACCTAACGTGCAAGAAAACATACGTGCACAAACACGAGTTCTATTCCACGATATGTAAAATGTCTTAAAAATTATCTTTCGCTCTGGATATTGGGGACACACATAGCGCTCTTCATTTCCATGCTGGGTTACATCGTTGCTAAGCGACAAAAACTAAAAAAAAAGAAAAAAAATAACATGCTAATGTAGGTTGGAATTCTGATTAGTCCAAAAATAAAATAATCATACAAATATCTATTTGAATTTAAAAAAATAATCCAATATGGTTTTATTTTCCAAACAGTACTTGCTAGCGTGGGAATTAGAATTTCTCTTTATTATAGCAAAGTGGATACGTTTCCTCTTCACTACAGTGCTGCACGTGTGGCGCACCCTAGCGGAACAATGCAATTGAATGAATTAAGGGAATTAGATTCACTGGATATGTCTTAAACTTAAGCGCACTTAACTTCTACCTAAGTGACTCGATTCAATCGTATCGGGGCCCCGAATAGAGCGCTACAATGATCGGTCATGGGAAAACATGCCATCATAACCATGCACGGTTAAAGCCACACCACTAGCTGGCGGGTGGGCGAGCGAGCGGGCGGGAGAGCGAGGCGACCGTTCCGTCTGTGTCACTCGCGCGCAATTGAATAGCGCACGAGCGCGCCGGGCGAGCATCGTTTCACCTCTTTTCATCCAGAGCTAAGCTAAGCCAACGAGGTGAACGATAGCATCGCTGGCATCGTCGGATATTTCGTTCGCATCGTTTGTATCGCTGACGTAGCTTACCTCAGTAGTTCGCAGTGTGAACCCAAATATGAAAAGAGGTGAAACGAGGCTCGCCCGGCTTGCTCGCCCGCCCGCCAGCTGGCGGTGTGGCCTGCGCTTAACTGACAAATTGGTTTCCCTTTCTCTATTCGACTGCTTGTAGATGGTCTTGCGGACCGTTTCTCCGCAACCGGGCAGTTATTGACGAGACCTGTAGGGTCTCCAACCAATGGGGACGAGAGTAAAATACTTAACCTAAACTAACTACAACTAACATCATGACTACTAGCAACAACAGCACTAAGGGCGACCCCTAATGGGACTCGGACCTCGGCTTAGGGCGTTGCTGGCGAGAGGACTGGGAGGGAGACAGCTTGATGAGGGCTGAAGTAACGGTGTGAGACAAATTGGTGACCGCAGCGTTTCGATACATGCTCACATCCTCTTAGTATAATCAATTTAAAATACTTTGGAATATTTCATGCTGTTCCGGGAATCGAAGAAGGCATAAATTATTTGAGGTTTTTGTGTTACCCGTTTACATGATAAATATGCGTTTAATTGACATTATTTAAAATTAACATTAAAAGTGACATGAATAAAATGATGAAAGTGAGCTTTTATCTCATTGATTTCGCAGATTTTACTTTTGAGTTTACAAAGCATTCAGACGGATTAAAAGCACGTTGAAATATTGAAATAATCGTAAGTTATTACTACGATATGCATCAGTTAAACTCTGGAATGATTTCGACGAAAATAACTACTTAATAAATATTTATATGTAGGTAACCATTACTCCTGTAATCAGTGAAGTGCTTTGAAATTGAATTGTGAAACGTAGTGGTGATAAAATGGTTTAAAATAATTTAATTTTAAATGCCTCGTTGGTCTAGTGGTGGCAAGCGCGACTGCTGATCGTGAGGTCCTGGGCTCGATCGTCAGGTCGGGCAGTGTTATTGAGTTTTTTCCGTGTGACATTCCTCAGTACCAGCCCGGAGTTTGGATTTGTGCCCGGTTGATGGTATAAGGCTCTCCCCCTATTACAAGGGACTTAAACATAACGGCGAAATGAGGGTGTTACTATACACCTCTGCCCAATCCTTCGGGGAATACGGGCGTGATGTTATGCTATGTAATTTTAACCATAAACACAAATTCTCGTTACGTAAAGTAAACAGTGCTACTGATACCCCATCTAGTAACACTATGTTCAGATTTCATACTGCACTAAGTAATTTGATAACACATTGTCACAACAGTCGCGTTTCGTTCGTGTTTCAGCATAGCGCACGGAATGTTTTTAAATTCGTTTTATTTTTGTTTTTATTTTGTGCGTGTTTATTTCCTTACGATATTTTACGCTGACTGGCAGTTTTATGATAATATTTTGAATAAATAATATTACAGTTGTGACGAAATATTTTCATTTATGTGAAACTGTTTGTTTGATTTCATAATTTTGATTGATGACATTTAAATGTAAATTTCATGTAAAATAATAAATGTTGTATAAATACAGCAATCTATTCCAAAACGAAAATTGCAACAGAATGCAACTTTCTGTTTTTTTTTTAATATCAAAAACACACGTCAATAGCCTGCAACAATAATTGAATCTGTCGAACATCAACTGACGTTCCGCGGGACATCAGATTCTGTTGCTAATCGATACTCGGCTACTATGTAATCGGTTTACCCGGCTGCAATGTAAGGCAAAACAACCGGCTTAACCTAAACCTTTATCGCAGTTAATACCGAGTCTTTGGGTGTATTATGTTAAGAAGTTTACAGGGAACGTCCGATAGTTGTCGCTAAGGCGCTTTTGTGGACAGTGTTACTGTATTTTGTGGAATAAACTAAAGTTTATTTGTTTTTTGTCTCTGATCGCAGTTTGGTGTTGCGGGAAATAAAAACAAATGTGGCGTTCTTTTTTTAAATCTGCGTATTCATTTTTGCTTTGAGGATTTATTTTTTGTAACTTTCATTTTCCACTGAGGGTTATTCCGTTATATTTTTAGGCCGTCTCTCCTGCCAGTAAGGCCAGTAATACCTAATTATGTTAAAATAATCTGTAACTAAAAACTAAAAGTATTTTATACATAATACGTAAAGGCACGCAAAGAAAAATAAGCAGTACTGAGTATATGTTAACTAATGAATAACTCAAAAATGTTAATAGTTACAAAATTAAATAATCAGTCGAGAGGTCACGCTGTCTTTAGCATCTCAACTTTAAAACAAAATTATTATTGGCTTAATATTATTTTCTATTAAGACTAGTTCAAATTAGTTTCAAATATATTAGTTTCTAAACTAACTCGTTGCAACTGAATTTTAAATATTCAAAATAATAATAATTCAAAAATTCTCGTAAATTAGAGAGCCATCAATTTTAAAATTAAATTAAAACAATTTCAATTTTATTTTCATATTGATAATATTTAACTAAGTTAATTAATGTTTTAATTAAATGCTAGTTAATAATTGCAAAAGTTATGACAGTTGACTCACTAACTTTTTAATTAATGGTCCTTCGTCTAGACTAGCTTTTTCTTTTATATTTTATTCAATGTTGCATCGACCAGCGTCTTTCTGCGGCACAGAAATCTCGCTTTAGTCTTGATATGCTTCAAGTGGCAAAACAACGCGTTTCTGTGATATGAGGTTACAGTCCACCATGACACATTACCTGTGACATGACTACGTTCTACGTGTGACAAGCGATGCCCCCTGCGTCCTTGTCACAGTTGTTGTGACGCTAGCTTTCAGTCGTGGCTTTACTCGCTTTACTGCCCAGAACAGGTGACGACAGCTAGAATGTACCTTGTCCTGTTTGAATTATTCTGGTAGTTGGACTGCGAATTTAGATTACATAACATCACGCCTGTATTCCCCGAAGGGTTGGGCAGAGGTGTATAGTAACACCCTCATTTCACCGTTATGTTTAAGTCCCATGTAATAGGGGGCGAGCTTATTGCCATCCACCGTGCACAAATCCAAGCTCCGGGCTGCTACTGAGGAATTCCACACGAAAAAACCCAATAACACTGCCCGACCTGGGGATCGAACCCAGAACCTCACGATCAGCAGTCGCGCTTGCCACCACTAGACCAACAAGGCAGTTATTAGAATTTAGATTACTGGATTATTTGTTAGGACACTAGCTTAGCCAGCAGAATATTAGACAAATATCTTCTGTATTCTAGCAATTTCTTTGCCTAAACGGTAATCCCACCATCATAAAGAAACTATAAGGCACCTGTGCCTAACCCTTCGGGGAATATAAGCGTGATGTTATGTTATACATCGTCTAAACTAAAATGACACACCTCTTTACTGAATTTGCCGAATGTCCACCTTTTTCTCTCCGTCACTGTTTCCAAATGAGTCCCAAAAAGCCTCCATCGTAACTACAATCGTATTCAGTGTCGTTTAACACCCAATTTATTATTCAGCACAGAGCTGCTTATTTTTGTCAGTGTCTGCGAATTATTCGCCCGTGAAGCAGCTCACACGGCGAAACTAATTGTTTCAGTTCGTGAACGAAGCTGCCTGAATTTCAGTACACAACTTGAATATAACCAAGTTTTAACGGTATGAGGGTAGGTAATTTTTAGTCGAGTTTGTGATTTACGGAGAATGTGTTGTCTTTGTTTTGTTGTTTGTCAAGGAGGAGTAATGATATGCATTTACATATTATGTAGATTTTCTTTGAGTTTTTAACATACGAAGCTGAAAGAAAAAGTCGTATTCAAGCTCAGTTGAAGTTGTGAATTACTTAGTTACTTAATTAAGTATATGTAAGGTGTTATTTAAATAACGCAAAATCTCTGACACCCCAACTGATTTTAATTGTAATCAGTTGATCTACTTAGCTCTTTTTTATCAGTATTGTAGAAGATATTTGTATTTTCTGTTGACCGGAAAATTCTGTTTCAAATTTTTTGATCTGATTATTTTGATCGGATGACTATCCCGCCTCGTCCCGCTGATTGCTTCTTACTTACCTACGTATTGAATTTTAGTCTAGGGAAATAGTGAAGGTAAAGGTCGGGTGGTTTGTGATAAATTGAGAAATGACATTGTATAAAAAAAACCATACATTAAAAAATTGTTCAATCGATTCTATTCTCGATACAGAAGAAACTGCTTTCAGGTTGTATGTATCATAGACTCGGATTTTGGATCTCATATCTAACTTCGACTTTTAATCCTTGTGAAATCCTAATTTTTAAAACTAATTAATTAATCGAATATTGTCACCCACATAAGACTATCTATAGAGAACTAGGCAGCTGATTGCCTTTGGATAACATATCGTCTAGTATTATTAGGTACCTATATTTATATACCGACCTTTATTGATTTACATTTAAGTGTTTATACGCGAAAACTTGTAAATGCCTTTAATTTTGTAATAAATAAGTAGTACCTGGGTAAAGGTTTTCCGAATAAAATTACATCCACCACTGGACAAAAATCTTCTACTAAACTTCCCCAAAAATCGTTCGAACCGCCTCCTACACAGCTCGCGACCTTCACCGAGAAAACTATACCTACTTACAAAAAAGTATATTCGAATTCGAAATATTGCTTCAGGCACAAAGAACAAAGTCGCACGGTTCAGTAATAGCAGTGCAAGTGTTGGGAACGAGTGAGAGTTTCTGTCGACGCACAGCTGCCACTGACTCGTACCTACACCAACGTATTCCTTCTTCCGTGGTACATGGGACAAGCTGGCAGCGGAAATTAAGATTTAAGATACCTCGTAAAGCACAAATTCATTTTTATTTTTTGTTATTTATTTGTTGGGTAAAAAACCTTTTAATTCATATTTAGAACGAACGTGCACAGTCTAATGGTGCGTCCAGACCTGACGAACGCGCCGCGAATGCGTCGCTCGCGAGCTGCGCGCGTGCATTTCATGTTCGTACAAAAGCTCGCGCGCCGTCCGCGTGAGCGGCTCGCGAGCGGCGCATTCGCGGCGCGTTCGTCAGGTCTGGACGCACCATAAGATGAAATAGATTGTTGAATAAATAATAAGACAAAAGAACCTTACATCTACACTTCATACTTTTTTTTTAACAGGCAGTTATTATCTCCTCCTGTAAAATTACGCTCATTGCAATTACGAGGTTTTCACTGCACAGCGACGATACTTGGTTTTAGGTTTATTTCAAGAGAAGGGCCCGTGGCTAATTACCTACTCAGTCTGTGGATGGGTGACCGTTTGTTATACATCGAGACCCCTCCGTGCCTCGGAGAGCAGGTTAACAGTCGGTCCCGGGTGTCATACGAATACCTATGACTGTCGTTACGGGAAGTCAGAAGCCCGAAAGTCTGACAACCGGTCTAACCTTAGGATATCGGCATTGCCCAGTAACTGAGTTGCGGAGGTCTGATGGCAGTCGTTCCGTGTAAAATACTGGTATTCAGCCGCATCTGGTTAGATTGGAAGTTGACCCTGACGTAGTTGGGAAAAGGCTTGGCAGAATGGTTTCAGGTTTCGTTCACGGTTTTCAAGAATATACTTATGTTTGTTGTAAATTCAAAGTTTTGGAAGTTTTAGTTGAAGTTGACATACTGTTGAAGCATTAAGTAGTTGATGTCGTGTGGGAGACTACAATCGATTTCAAAGACAGTCGTTATGCTACAAGTATTGATCAGCCGCTGTACTGTTGTAGGCCCGCTGTGTAAAGTAGGCACGAAATGAAAGTTTTCAGGCAATCGCGCTGTTGTTGCACCGGAATAGTTGCATAAAACTAAACGCCCTTAGATATCCGGCTTATTTGTGGTTTAGTAACGTACATACATTACAATGTAGTTCAAGTTATAGGAGGATAGCGATTTAATACAAATATCTGGAGTCTGTTATTTATAAGTATGTCGGAATAATTATTGTTTTTACATTTTTCGTAATCATATATGATATAAAATCCATCGGACATCTTTCTATTGATAAATAATAAAGTAATTAATTGACTGCCTTGTTCGGCAAACACAACTGCTGATTGCGAAGTCCTGGGTTCGATCCCGATCTTGGGCGAAATATTATTGTGTTTTCCGTGTGGAATTCCGCAGCCCGGAGTTTGGATTTGTTCCCGGCTGATGGCAATAGGCTCGCCTCCTATCATATGGAACTTGAACATAACGGCGAAATGAGGGTGTTACTATACACATCTGCACACCCCTTTGAGGAATACAAAGCGTGATGTTATATTATGTAATTAATTTGCTACTTTTAGGCGCTCGCTTCAGTGTTAGCATACGATATATCTACATAATTAATCCTCTATCATTAATAAATATAATATTTTGTTCTCCAAAACTCGTTTCATTACTTCTTCTCCCATCACATAACAGCAAGTGACACGAACATCACAAGTTCGGCAGCATAAGATTAATTTAGATAACGTTCGGAGAAGTTTCGTCATCGGGTCGCAGCTGGCCTGATGAAACTACTTACTAACTGTAGTTTAATCTTTGTTACTCGATATTATTGTGATATTGTGATGGAAGAAATATATCGTCAACGGAAAGGTAAAAAGACTAAAGCGCCAATATACCTACTTTACAGTAGAGAGATTCAAAGTATTTTTTTTAAGAAATTAAACATAATTAGTTATCTATTTAATATGTGTTACCTTTCCACTGACGATATGAAATAATAAACAAATGGTTAACAAACCCGAAGGCCTAGCCGAACGTTTGACGTATTATAGTATCGTAAACGCATCGCTAATGTAAGTGAATTTTGAATCGAAAATACAACTGTCCTATAACATTTTGGTTATTTTTTTGCGACATGCACAGTTTTATCATCTTCTCTTCTTTTCGTGTGGTTAGTGAGTAACCTGGTGTCAGAGTTTATGCCGCCCATGGGCCTCTGACTTGGCCTCACATGCCGTCGAAAAATATCCCTCAGGCATGCATTTCCTCACGGTGTTTTTTTTTCTTCACCGTTTTTAAGCAAGTGATAATTATACAATACGCACATGAATCCGAAAAGTCAGAGTTGCGTGCCTTGGGTTCTCTCTCCTCGAAACTCGAGACCTCTGACTTGTCAGTCCGACGATCATACCACTAGGCTATCACTGCTGTTAAATCATACATAGATATGAATAAAGTTTTCAATTTAATTAAATAATATGTGCGCAACCGAGTATTTCCGATTCAAAATTCACCAACATTAACGTCGAGTTTACGTTAGTAACTGAACACCACTAGTGCTAGGCCTACTGGAAGTATAGGTGCAGATTTGAATTCGGTCCCCAACTTTCACACCTAACTACTTAACCGATGAGCTTCCCACCTAGATTATCACTTTTTCCAACTAGTGTTGTGTTGCGGGATTGTTATGCGTCCTGCGTTACGATTTTGAATTGGCTTATGCAGTATCGCGAGCCAATCGAAACACGAAACGTACAACTCTATTATTTAACGAATCCTGTTACTAAAAATAGACGCTTTAAATATAAATTCAAATCATACAAATATATGTTCTGCTTAGGTTTCAATCAATCAATCAATCAATCAATCATAATATTTATTGTGGATCACAGGTAAGTACATTACAAAATACAGATTTTTCATGGAATTGAGTTCAGCTATGTCCCGCCCTGTAGGCATACAATATTACATACAAAATATAATTTTAAGTACATTTTCAATAAGTCATTGTATCGTAAGTCATAAGGTAATTGTCAATTTAGTTATTATAGAAATGTCAGATAAATTAAATTAAAATAATTAACATGCATTAGGTGAACATTATCAAAATATATAAAAATTATAATAAAAAAGTATAAAAAGTATGCATGAAATACTGAACGCAACCGTGGCTATTTTAAAAGCGATTTGTCAGCCATGAAATCTTTCACTGAGTAGTAACATTTTTCCACCAACATTGCGAGGTTGTTGGGGTTTTTCCCAACCATGTTGGGGTCAGCTTCCAGTCTAACCAGATGCGGCTGAATACCAGTATTTTACACAGAGCGACTGCCATCAGACCTCCGCAACCAAGTTACTGGGCAGTGCCGATATCCTAAGGTTAGACCAGTTGTCAGATTTTCGAGCTTCTAACTACACGTAAAGACTGTCATAGATATTCTTATGACACCCGGGACCGACGGTTTAACTATACAATTTATTTTTCTTTTTTTTAGTAACGTTGCCCTACACTAGGATTTCTCCTGTATCGTGGATGCGTTTACAAACACGAATCTCCACATGCACAAACGCCCAGACCCGGAACAACTATCTGTAGGCCATACAAATATTTGTTCCGTGCGGGAATCTAACCCTCGACCCGTAGCGCAGAAGCCAATCGCTCAGCCACTGCACCAAACGTGTCGTCCTCACTTTTATGTACTCACTTGTAAGTAAGTAAGTAAGTCGTTTATTTTGCAGTATACGGTGTTAATTTGGCAATATATAGGTTCAACCATATTTTACCAGTAGGCATGCAATATTTACGTTATAGTTTGACGCTAAAACAATAAAAGCAACTAAAAGATATGCTAGAGAGTTTTAAATCACAACTTATCTACTTAATTTTTAATTACAATGTCGAAATTTAATTAAAAATATACAAGGTCAAAAAAAAAAAAATTACAGTGTCAAAATTTAATTCAAAATTTCTATGTCAGAAAATTACAATGTTCAGATTTTATGCAAAATTACAATGTCAAGATTTAAATTCAATTCAAAATAAAAAATAAACAGGTATAAACAGAGTAGGTACCTAGTATCGCACATCGCCGCTCTCAATACTTCTTAATTTTCACAATTTCCGACGTAATTCCTGGACTAACGTGATTTAACTGCGAAACACAGACCTGATTTACACATTGAAACTCACGTACAATGAATAAAACATGAAAGTACAGTGCTCGTGAATTTACCCACATATAATTTAACGCGAAATTTTTATAGGAAAATTTGAGAGACGAAAACGTACCAGCTCTCTTGAGCGACTGTATGTTTTTATTACACAGTACCACAATTGTACTGTTAAAAAAATATGGCGATTTTACACCTCACCCTATACAAGGTTAGTCGGACAGGGGGTACTAAGCCGAAAGGGTGTTAAAGTACCTATAATAATGGATAACTTTTGTTCTATAAGTTTCCCCAAAAATCAATAGTTCAAGAGAAATAGCTGTTCAAAGATTTCATAAAAAATACGCCAAATTCTATCTATCCTCAGCTATGATCAGATGTGTTTACATTTTACGTCATATTTGGGGTCACGGATTAGAAACTCCATTTTTTGAATTCATAACTAAAGCAGGGATGAAATATTTTTGGAAAAACTGAAATAAAAATATTTTCTCATGAAATTTTTTTTATCGATTTTTTTAATTTTAACACTTTCTTTAAAACAATCATCAGTGATATATTAAGTGGCCCGCGGTTTAGTACCCCCTTTCCGACTAACCTTGTAGTTGGTGCGTCTTCTTCTTTCGTGGTGTCGGGGTTTATGCCGCCCATGGACCTCTGACTTGGCTTCACATGCCGTCGAGAGATCTCTCAGGCATGCCGGTTTCCTCACGATGTTTTCCTTCACTGTTTTTAAGCAAGTGATAATTATACAATACGCACATGAAACCGAAAAGTCAGAGGTGCGTGCCTTCGGTTCGAACTCGAGACCTATGACTTGTTAGTCCGACGGCCACACCACTAGGCTATCACTGCGTTCGTTCAACGCATAGTATAAAATATTATTCTACGCGAGACAGCTGTGATAGCCTATTGAATGACCTTTCATGTTGCAAGGTCTGAGATCAATCCCGGCCCACACCTCTGAGTTTTCGAATTCATGTGCAGGTCAGAATTTGATAACTTGCATTAACAGTGAAGGAAAAACATTGTGAGGAAACCTGCACACATGAGAAGGATTTAGGAATTTCTCGATGGTGTGTGAAGGCCGCCAACCCCACCAGGCCAGCGGAATAAGACCTATAAGGTTTTTATTCTGAGAAGAGGCATGTGCCCAGCAGTGGGACAGTAATGGGCTGTTTATTGTGTTATTAAGAACTTATACTTATATTTTCGAAATGTTACTCGTAGGAGAAATCCTTACTAATATTATAAACGCGAAAGTTTCTATGTATGGATGGATGTATGTATGTATGGATGTTTGTTACTCTTTCACGCAAAAACGGCCGAACGGATTTGAATGAGATTTGGCACACAGATAGACTATGCCCTGGATTAACACATAGAATACTTTTTATCCGGGTACATTAAGTAGTTCCCCTAGGATGCGGGTGAAACCACGGGTAATAGTCTAGTTGTAAAATCGTTTAGTTAAGACGCATTTACAATCAGAGTAAATATCTATTACGTTTTCCAGCGATTAAAAATAACTTATCTCAGTTTATTCCACGGCGAAAACCGTAAACGATACATTCAATTCGTCCTATTATTCTCGTACAAAACCAACCCGGAATCGTACTAAAAGGGTAAAGTAAGTTCCTTTGAAAAAGATGAAAGATTCTTTTAAAGGCAAACAACAAACTAGATGATTATTCTTTCATCGTCTAAGAGCTTTTCCTGGCAACTATAACAGAATGCTATGAAAATGGGGCAACAGAGCACTTTGACATATAAATTCGAAGCAATTTCAACTTAATCCAAGTCTTTTAAGACATTTTCTCCGCATATGACTTAATAATATCTAGAATTGCATTTGTGCGCAGCATTTTTCCAACCATTGTATTTTTTTCTGCAGTAGAAAGAACGGGAATATCAAAAGACATTTTTCAGATAGCAGTAAAATCAAATGGTTCTGAACTGCAGCAGCTTAGGGTTGGCACGTGTCGAAAATAATATAAAACAACATTTTTATATCACATTCACAGTAGATACTTGTAAGCTTTGTGAAGACGTAGATACAGCCCAATAAATAAGACTTTGTTTCTATTAATCTTGAAGGTGCTCAGCAACTATTTAAGTTATTATTTTTCCTTGAATTTAAACCGCATACATACATAAACTCACGCTTTTTCCCATGGTCGTAAGCAGAAACTATAGAGCGCCACATGCTATGATCCTTACATACTCCTTTCGGTTCATCCGCGTTCATACATCTTGTCATACACGCACGCCGGTTTAGAGTACTACGCATCTGTCATTTGTGAAGAACATCACCAATAACATCGATTTATGTACTTCTAAGGCAAGCTACACTTAATCAAATTAACAGATTATATTCAGGTTCAACCAAAATACCTGGACCAACTTTTACCCAGTGTTCAATACGTTTAACTAATCACATCTATGTAAAAAACGAGATCCAAGTGTTTTTTTTTCTAACCAAAAAATAATAACGTTTTAAATTGCCTGTGCTCTCTAACAATAAACTCATCCATTTCTTATGCATCCACCGCCATTGGAGCGCGCGCTAATTCCGTGCCGTGTTTTACATAAACTTTAAAAAAAAGTAAAATAAAGATGAAAAAAAAAATTTTGGTTAGAAAAAAAAACATTTGGATCTCGTTTTTTTTGCATAGTTATGTTCAGTTACACTTACTGAACACTGTGTAAAAGTTAGTCCAGGTATTTTGGTTGGACCTTATACAAGGTTAGTCGGAAAGGGGGTACTAAGCCCAAAAGACGTTAAAGTACCCATAATAAGGGATAACTTTTGTTCTACAACTTACCCCAAAACTCAATAGTTTAAGAGAAATAGCTTTTCAAAAATTTCGTAAAAAATATGTTAAAATCTGTCTATAGCTATGATCAGCTGTTTTTCCAATTTAGGTCATATTTGGGGTCACGGATTAGAAAAATAATTTTCTGAATTCATAACTAACGCAGGTATGGTTTTTTTTTAAAAAAACTAAAATAAAAATCTTTTTTCTTGCAAATAAAAATTATCGAATTTTGAAATTTTAACAATTGCTTTGTAATAGTCATCAGTGATACTGTAGGTGGCCCGCGACTTAGTACCCCCTTTCCGACTAACCTTGTATATTGTCACAGAACAATAATCTGTTCAATACTCATTTTATCGAAGTTTGTGTCACACTTTATCCATAACGCAGACTTCGCTGATTGCGAACGGACAACCAAACGCTCATACAATATCTTTTTTCAAATCAATTTGCATCTCCTATATATCTGGTGCAATATTCATCCATTTTCCTCTGTAGTAACCCTACATAGCCTACTTGCATACTCAGTACGATGCACCCAATTTTGGAATATTGGAAACAATATCCGCGATGCAATGGAACGTAGGACCGTTTCAACTTTACTGGTCAACTTAAAAACTGCTTGCTGTGTGTCTGTTTTGTAAGATAAGTACTTCTGAAGATTGGGTACGTGAATTGGAATCCAGAAATGGTTTGAGAGACTTTACAGTATGGCTTCTTAATCAATTAACTTAATTGTAATTTGTAATTGAATTCCGTTAGAAGACGTTGACAGAATTTAGGGATATTGGATTGTAAAAAACTTTTGATTAGCTAAATGCGATTATATTAATTTTAAATTATTCTATACAATTAATAGACCTCAATTTGTTAATAATAGAGTATATTATATAATACTAAAAATATTTTATTATTTTTCAGGTAAGACGCCCCAGATATTATAAAGCACCACAGTCGTTATACTTTACTGAGAATTGGTAAGTATTTACAAGAAAAATGAAAGATTAATATTAATAAGATTTGAAGAATAACAGTATTAGGTATAATTTGAATACAATTCCGCGGAAGTCAGAAAAAATCAAAACATAATTTTAATTAGGTAAAGTCTTTACTTTACCTAATTAAATTGACGTTTTGATTTTTTTAAGTACTTTTGTACTCAGAAGCTCATATAATTATGTATAGATCTATACAGAGTGTAAACCATCAAAAAAAGTGCACGCTCGCGCCGCTTTTGTTGTGGGTCGGTTACACCCTATGATTAGGGCGCGCAGTAAGCTCTCGCTTAGAAATAAGTTGAGACTTTACCTGACGTGCATTCGCCCCATATTAACCTACGCCAGCGTCGTGTTCGCACACGTTAGGCCATGTCGCTTTAAAGCATTTCAAATTCTGCAAAACCGCGTATTGCGCAGAGCCGCGGGCGCTCCGTGGTATATGCGCAACGTTCAGCTTCACTTAGACCTAAAAATGCCAACGGTAAGGCAATATCTCAAACGCACGTCTAAGCGTTACTTCGACCATGCCCCGAGGCATCGGAACCCCCTCGTGACCGCCGCGTCCGATTATAAACCCTCCCAGATTAGCATAGTCCGCCGTCCCCGGCATGCGCTACTAGAGCCCGATGATGAGATCACCCTCCTCCAGGAGGCGAATAAATCCACCAGTACTATACACAAACACCGCCGCCGCCGACCGGCGTATCGCCCTCGCCGACGAGGCCCCTCGCGACCTCCCACCGCCGCCGCCCCCGATCCACCGTGCTCACCCGCCGCAGCCGCGGAGCCGGTCGTCCCTTCTGACTCCGCGCAGTCACCATGACGCGAGAATACAGCCCTCATCAAGCTGTCGTATCCCTCCCAGTCCTCTTGCATTCGACACCGTAAGAGTTCGAGTCCCCCCTTGGGGACACTCTTAGAGGTGTCGCTGCTATAGTCATAGCCATGATGTTACAGTAGTAGCTTTGCGTAGTTAGCTAGGTAGTTAGAGTAGTAGGTATTGGTTCGGAGACCCTTCTGGTCTCGCCAATAATAGTCAGGTTACGTAGAAGAGGTCCGCAAGACCATCTACAATAGTCGAATAGGAAAAAAAAAAAAACAGAGTGTAAACGAAATCATGTAATTCCTTCAAACCTCGTGATGTACTGCTGACATAAATTAAACCTGCACGGGATATTTTTTGAATCATTTATTTTTTTACAAAACGTTATTATGTATTCATAACGCCCCGCATTTAGCATTTTAGCGCCCCGAGCGAATTGCGCGGTCATTTAACTTGGGGCGCTAAAATGCATCACGTTAATGTTAAGAGCACATGTTTACTTTTTGTAATACATCCTTTTTTTATTGAATCCAAAGTACCCCGTGCTGGGTTAATCTATGTCAGCAGTACATCCCGAGGTTTGAAGGAATTAGGTACATGATTTCGTTTACAGCCTGTATATTTTAATTATTATTTTTAATAGCTTAGAAGGTCTACAATTTAGTTACTGAAGGCTTCGCCACAACAAACGCGGGGCGTGTCGTCGGCGGACCTGCGTTTGTACTCGTAGCATTCAAAGAATTACTATGAAGCATGTCACACAACATACGAGCGCAGGCCCGTCATCGACACAACCTGCTCGCGCCCCGCGTTTAATGTGGCGACGCCTTAAAAATCCCATTACGCTTATCTAATAACTGATGTATAAAATATAATGTTTATTATAACAAAATTTCACTATGATGGACACGTAAATCGTCTTTGTTCAGACAAAGGGTATCAACCTCTACTCACGTCGTAATTCCAAATTGTATTCAAGTTTTATACGATGTAATCCTCAGATTAATTCAGTGTAGCTCATAGCGCTGTTGCTCAATTTTATTTACTTGATGAGTAGTGTTATAGATGAAAATAATTTATAATACTAGTGACACGCCTCGGCTTCGCACGGGTGCAATGTAGATACTAATGTGGGGCATATAAACCTTCCTCGTGAATCACTCTATCTATTGCTGAAAACTGCATTAAAATCCGTTGCGTAGTTTAAAAGATCGTAGCGTATAGACAGCGGGAGCGACTTTGTTTTATACTATGTTAAGAAGCCCATTAATGTCCCACTGCTGGGCACGGGCCCCTTCTCAAAATAACAACGGTGTAGGCCTTAGTCCACAACGTTAGCTTAGTGCATGTTGGCTGACTACACACATTATTACCAAGAACTTTTTGGAGGTCTCTCATGTACGCATGTTTCATTACGATATTTTTCTTTGATAAATAAAATTAATAACTTACTCGTTGGTCTAGTGGTGGCAAACGCGACTGCTGCATGAAATCCTGGGTTCGATCACCATGTCAGGCAAGGTGTTATTGGGTTTTTCGTGTATAATTACTCAGTAGCACCGCGGAGTTTGGATTTCTGCTCGGTTGATGGCAATAGTCTCGCCCCCTACTACATGGGAATAAACACAATGGCGAAATGAGGGTGCTACTATACACCTCTGCCATACCCTTCGGGGAATACAGGCGTGATGTTATGTAAATCAAATTCTAAGCTGCACAAGAATTCGAAAAGTCAAAGATGCGGGCTGGGATCAAGCAGGCCCGAATACATGGAAGGGAAACGTTCAACCGCAAGTCTATCACTACATATCGACGGTCGGCAGTAAAAACCACGTACCTATGTGTAAAATACAATTTTTTTCAAGAGATGAAAAAAACTGTCTCCTTAAAAAAAAAGCCCAATCAAATTTTTATACAAGTTTCTCATCATATATATATATATATATAATCCCATGCCGATTTCGGCTACGGTGACTGTTTTTGTTTTCTTCCTTTCCGACAATTTATAGGTAACGGGCGTGTGCTCTGATGTGGCTAATATAACCTATCTTAGCTGAAAAGGTACGCGCACAGTGCGGACACGTTAGAATGCCATTGTGGTAATTATATTGTATGTTGGAGGGTGGTTTACTCCTGAGCTGATCTCGCCTGCCGTCGAGATCTCTCCTCCGCTGCTCCTCAAAGTCATAAACATTTTCCTTTACCAAACGCCTCCAAACAGGTCTGTTTTTCGCTAATTCCTCCCACCGAGACGGATCTATATTGCATCTCTTCATATGCCTTTTCTGAACGTCTTTGTACCTAAGGAACTGGCCGCCTTGTTTCCGCTTGCCATCTTTGAGTTCAGAAAAGAGGATGCGCTTAGCTATCCTCTCATCAGGCATCCTCACAACATGTCCAGACCAGCGCAGCTGACGACGCATCAGGTAAACCTCAATTCCGCAGACATTAGCCCTTCGCAGGACATCCGTGTTCCTAACACGGTCGGACCATTTGATGTTTAGGATATCACGGAGGCACTTAAGGTGGAATCGGTCTAATGCGCGTATGTGTCTCCTATACACGCACCACGTCTCAGAGGAGTACAGGACGTTTGGCAAGATGATGGCCATGTACACGTTGATCTTGGTTTGTAGTTTGAGGTCATGCGAGCGGAATACCTTCTCCCGTAGTCTGCCAAGTTTCTCATCATACGTCATAGATGGCCTAGAAGTATTTGAATTGATAGTTTGTTAACTAATACGTGTATGACAAGTTTAAGAAAAAATAGAACGCTTTTGAAGAAAATTTGATTTACAAGGTTTTCACTGCCGAGCGTTGATATACATCCTACATTGTAGTAGGCATAAATCTCAATGGTGAGATAGTTCAACTAATGCATTTGGTTAGAGAATTGCTTCTGATCAAATATGTATGACTTCTGGCCCACTTCAGAACGGAAAGCGTGTTAATACGAGTCCCGACTGACCTTACTGGGTCAGGTTAGGGTAGGTTTCATATTACTAGTACATACGTTTGAGTTTTGTAATACAGTGTAGTTTGATATAGATAGTAATGGGCTAATGATTATGCAAATGGTTTGAATCTCTTGAGATTTTGCGATCCTTGTGTAGGACGATACCACTGCAATTCCAACCTTATTAAAGAAAACGTAAGAGTCAAAATTAACGTTTAATAACAAAACAAGCTTGTAAAGCCGGGTCTGCTGCGATAAAACTTTAACAAAACATGTTTAGTGAACACTCGGATCAATTACAATACAGTAAAAAGCTAGGCCACGCCACAATTTTGTTAGAAAAACATGTTGGTTAGCAAAAATATGGTCACAGCTAACTCAGCTTAATGAAATTACACACATACATAAATGTATTTCATTAACCGAGATCTATAATCAAAGAACATAACATCACGCCTGTATTCTCCGAAGGGTTAGGCAGAGGTCTACTTATATAGTAACACCCTCATTTCGCCGTTATGTTTAAGTCCCATGTAATAGGGGGCGAGCCTATTGCCATCAACCGGGCACAAATCAAACACCGGGTTGTTACTGAGGAATTCCACATGGAAAACCCGATAACACATTGCCCGACCTGAAGATCGAACCCAGGACCTCATGATCAGCAGTCGCGCTTGCCGCCACTAGACCAACGAGACAGTTCGATAGTCAAAGAAATCGATACTTAAATACGTCCGGCGCATCCTACGCAGTCAGCTCCGTTACCGACCTTGCTGAATGACAAATCTTATCACCACGGCATGAGCTATGCTTGTATAGCTCATACCCAACACGAGAGAGAAAGAGCATCAAAAAATCACTCTGCCAAACACAACAACAGGTTCAGACCAGTCGAATCGCTTTCAACAAATGACTTAATCAACAGTGATAGCCTAGTGGTGTGACCGTCGGACTGCCAAGCCAAAGGTTCCGAGTTCGTCCCCAAGGCACGCACCTCTGACTTTTCGGATTCATGTGCGTATTGTATAATTATCGCTTGCTTGAAAATGGTGAAGGAAAACATCGTGAGGAAACCGGCATGCCTGAGAGATATTTCTCGACGGCATGTGAAGCCGAGTCAGAGGCCCAGGACGGCATAAACTCTGACACAAGGTTAGTCACTAATCACACGAAAAGAAGAAGAAGGCTTGATCAGCAAAAGTTGAAACGGTTTTGCTTCAATTTGATTGAGAGTCTGTTCAGACGGTTCAAATCGCATGCGCTTTAGCAGTTGATCAACTAGAACCGAATCGTGTGAACCTGGTTGAAAGAAAGAAAATAATTTATTTAACAAAATAAATAATTTATTTCATAATTTATTAAACATAAAATAAAAAATCAACAAACTAAAAAAATTATATGCCTCCACGAGACAATAAAAAGGACCCCATCTCAGCATAATGCTGCTACACCGAAGTATAGCAGCGCTGGTTTTCGGATGGATCCTGTAGTGAGGCCACGTGCAAATACAAAAATTAATAAATTAATTAATAAAATAAATAAATTACAATAAATACTTACATATTTGTATGTAAATGAGTAAATATTTAAAGTGTGCCTACGTGTGCATCCGCCTTGACGTTTGATATAAAGCTAAAAAGCTAAAACAACACTACCTATACACACACCAAATTACTCCTCCACAATTTATCTAACCCCCCCCCCCCCCCCTCCTACACCGACGGTTGATTCTCGCATTAGTACCATAAAATATATTCGGCATATTTTAAAAAGTTCCGAGTTCCGTACCGAAGTAATTTGCTTTGAAGGCATTCTGCCGAACAAAGGGGCGACGCAATATTGTCCTAACGAATTCCCGACGATATTTAGGCCGTCTTATTTTATTAGGGTACCGCGAGGACAAGGTGAGAACGGTATTGAAACCGTATTTCAGTTTTTATTGCAGTAATTGATTGAGTTTCGATGTTCGGACTGGGTTTTGATTTGCTTTGATAGTTTTAAAGTTAGGAAGTCTATCTGTGATAATTTATTGGTTAAAAAACCAGGGTTTCCTTTTCTAAGATTGGTGCTCATCAACATAAATTCTCTGGTTAAACACCAATATTGTTAAATTCTGGTACTTCTTTCGAGTAATCGGCT
Organism: Amphipyra berbera; assembly: GCA_910594945.2. NCBI lineage: Eukaryota > Metazoa > Arthropoda > Insecta > Lepidoptera > Noctuidae > Amphipyra > Amphipyra berbera. The sequence continues at coordinate 4,430,580 of OU343122.1, read as the reverse complement.
AGATTGGAGAATTAATGTTAGTGTACACCACCTCAAGCCATCTCCTTATAAGGATATAGTTTAATTGATATTGAATAAAGCATTTATCCATGTTTTGTCGCGTTTGCAGTTTTATACGGAGCGTCAGTAGCCAAATGTCCCTTTAAGGCAATTCGCACACTGCACCGCATCACGCAGCGTAGCGCGGGAGTGCGTGTTCTTACGTTGTTTGCAAGTATCTGTGTTTGTATAGAAAACACGCGTAGTGCAACACACAGAAAACGCATTCACGCGCAGTGTTGTGGCTCCGTCGCCACGCACCCCGCAGCGTAGCGCGGGGCAGTGTATGTTTCGCCTAAGAAACCACAATTTCTTAAGTGATGCTATCATGATGTTTGTATATAAAAAGTAGCTGCATGTGGCCTGAATGAAGCCATGGAGGTAGGCAGAAACTACGGACTAACACGTGCAACAAGATTGTAATGTCTTTTTTTTTAAGTTGTGTCGAACTTTTTATTTCAAATAATCAAAAAAATAAAATAACAAAAATAACGCACACACTTTATAGGCTACTTTAATTAATTTTCCAGTTGGCCATATTATTATGGCAATGAAAATAATAATTTGTCACCCGCCCGCCCAACTCCCCGCCCTACGATTTACTTACCCTGCAAGGGTTCTCGTAATGGCGGGGACATTTTTTCTTAAGATTCTCGCTTAAGTTATGTCAGTGAAATTAGTTGGTTGAACGGGAAATAATTTTGAGTTTGAATTTTTAAGTGGGCATTTTTATACGGTGGTTTTAATAAATATTACTAGCGGCCCGTCCCGGCTTCGCACGGGTGAACATTTTTCCCGTTTTTACAACATTTTTCATTTATGCTCCGCTCCTATTGGTCGTAACGTGATGTTATATAGCCTATAACCTTCCTCGATAAATGGATTAACCAACACACACAAGAATTTTTCAATTCCAACAAGTAGTTCCTGAGATTAGCGCGTTCAAACAAACAAACTCTTCAGCTTTATAATATTAGTATAGATTAGGTTTTGATTACTCTATGGGGAAATAAACCAAAGGAGCTGCAGGAAAGCTTTCTTTGGAGACATTTGCTCATATTTTAATAAAAACAATAGGTATTGGCATATTACATGTTTAGTACTTTACAAGGAGCAACTGCCATCAGACCTCCTCGCAACCCGCTACCGAAAACCCAATAACACTTTGCCTGACCTGGGGATCGAACCCAGAACCTCACGATCAGCAGACACGCTTGCCACTACTAGACCAACGAGGCAGTTTACTTAATTAATACCACATTTAAGCCGGTAGCCGCTCGAACTAGGTGTAAGCGGTTATTATTAAAATTCAGTTTATAATATAATATCCGTGCAACGAGACTATAATGCAAACTGTCTGATACAGCGTCTAGACGAAGCTATATAACAACGTAGACTAGACTGAGTTTAGCTAAACACTGATGTATATCGACCTTTATAAAGATTTTTGTATATGCATATTTACGGATCGAACGGCTCAAATGGGTATAAAACAAAGTTGCTCCCGCAGTCTGTACGCTTAGATCTTTTAAACTACGCAACAGATTTTAATGCAGTTTTCAGCAATAGATAGAGTAATTCAAGAGGAAGGTTTAGATGCCCTACATTAGTATCTACATTGCACCCGTGCGAAGCCGGGGCGGGGTTTGATATGAAGAAAGAGAAAGAAAATGTATTTATTGACAAACAATACAATCGATAGGTACACATAAAAAAGACAAAAAATAAGTTCCAAAAAGGTCATCAGCTCAGTATAATGTCAGGTGGCAGTACTAGGTACTACCACGATGGGATATTTGTTAATCAATTATGCATTAACAGCTGAACGGATTTGGATGAGATTTGGCACATAGGTAGACCATAACTTGGATTGGGACATATGATAGGTACTTTTTATCCGGTTACATTAAGAAATTTCCCCGAAGGGGCTCGTGGTTAATCACCAACCGTGCGGCTCATAAGATTTGCGAAATTAAACTGCGCTTGCCGCGGTCAGTCTGTGGAAGAGTGACCGTCTACACATCGAGACCACTCGGTGCCTCGGAGAGTACGTTAAACAGTCGGTCCCGGATATTATACGAATACCTATGACAGTTGTTACGGGATATCAGATGCCCGAAAGTCTGACAACCGATCTAATCTTGGGATATCGTTGCCCTGGATTGCGGAGGTCTGATTCTGATAGCAGTCACTCCGTGTAAAATACTGGTATTCTGCCATATCTGGTTCGACCGGAAGCTGACTCGGAAAGTTCGGAAAAATTTCCCTAAGATGCGCGTGAAACCGCGGGCAGCACTTAGTCTATACTAATGTTATAAAGAGGAAAAAATTGTATTTTTGGATTTTTGTATGTAACGAATAAACTTAAAAACTACTGGACCGATTTCAAAAATTCTTTTGCCGTTTGAAAGCTACATTATCACTGAGTAACATAGGCTGCGGGCGGAGCCGTGAGGACACAGCTAGTATGATATGAAATAGCAGTCGTTAACTACTACTACAGTAACTATTGCTATTCTTCTACAAAAGCGATCTTAAACGACGCTCGTAAAGAAAGCGGAGTATCTCCGACTTCAAGCGTGAATCACGTTCGTGCTAAGCGAAGAATTTTTTAAATATTTTTACTCTTGTCTGATTTACCGTCGCAGGCTGTTTCGTTACGTTTCCTCGCCCTGGTTTGAATGCGAGCCACGAATCGTAACTTTTTATATGGCCCTTTATCATGAGAATGTTCTAAATACTTTATTTCCTCACTTAAGAAATGCGTGGGAAGGTATGTTGTGTTTATGTTGTTTTTAGAGGGGAAAGGAACGTAGTTGTGTATGTAACAAAGACATTGAGCTGATAAAAGTGAGAACAGAGAATGGGGTGAAAGAGAAGACATTATAACGCAAATGACATAGTTCATTTTTTTAAATATATTTTATGGCCTTGTGTTTGACCGCCAACTCACCTTTTTTTTTTACTATCGTTTGGAAATCCTCATGGATGTCCCTCGCCCGGGGAAGGCGAGGGCGTCTGCCGGACTCTTGCCGGCTAAAAACCAACGGTGTCCCTCTTTCTGACCTAAGGCCAGGGTCAAGGGATTCGCTATTGCATGCACCGGCAGTTCTCGGTCCACCAGCTTCTTCTGGTGGACCTCTCCAGTGGTGGGGCAATTTCTCCCCTGCCTCACCTCCACGGCGCGCCATCCTCCCGGGCCTATTACTGGTCGGGCGACGGATCGCCGCCAACTCACCCTATGTTAAGCGATGGTGCGTTTTACGATGGTACACGCTTGCCCAGGAAAAACCTGTTCACTCAGTTAGGGACCATTATATTTTATTTTTTATAGTTTATCTATCGATCAGTGGGACATTCTACAGGCAAATTAAAAAAAAAAGTTTGCAACCTTACCGGCGTAATACCCATGGTGTTCCTCCTCCTGACCGTAGGCCGGGGTCACGCGATTCGCAGAAGCATGCACCGCAACTAGGGACCATCCCCTTTCTGTGTTCAGACGGTCTACACAAGGTTACAACTTCTGAACGCTAGACAATAGAAACATCTATGAGATGTACTGGCATAAGCTTTTGACCTATGACTAGCACGAACGTTTGACGTTTAGTATCGTAAAGATATCGCAAAATTCACTCACATTAGCGTTACTAACTTGACTCCGCAAAGTGTGTGTCGCGGCACACTGGCGTAAGGCGCCCCTACACAGTCAATCTCGATCGCGATCCGCGATCTAAATCAATGATCGCGATCCAGATTGATAATGTACGAATTAGATTGACGGATTGATGCATCTGATCACAAAACAATCTGGATTGCGATCATTGATTTTGATTGCGGATCGCGATTGAGATTGACTGTGTACGGGGCGCCTAACGTAGTTATTAATTGGTGTGCCGCGGGAAAAGTCTATTTCTTATAAAATTATAAGGGCGGACGGAAATAATGTATTCTTTGCTCTCTTTATATGATTAAAATATGATTTTTTTATTTATGGTGTACCTCTGAAATTCCCCGATTTCGTAGGTGTACCTTGAACACAAAAAGTTTGCGGAACACTGGTCTAGACCGACCAAAATCGCAAACATTCGTATGTATAGGAATATTATGTATAGGAATCTTCTTCTTTTCGTGTGGTTAGTGACAAACCTGGTGTCAGAGTTAAGCCGCCCATGGGCCTCTGACTTGGTTCACATGCCATCGAAAAATATGTATCGGGTATCATCACGGTGTTTTTCCTTCACCGTTTTTAAGCAAGTGATAATTACATATATACAATACGCACATTAATCCAAAAAGTCAGAGGTGCGTGACTTGGGTTCGAACTCATGACCAATGACTTGGCAGTCTTGGTCACACCACTAGGCTGCTGCTGTACCTACAGGTTTGCAAGTGCTATTCGCTTTCCAGTACGACGATAGCCTACGGCTATTAGATGTTTGTGTAGGTACGTCATTTGTGTGTGTGTAATCAAGGCACAGATAATCCTACTGTTGTCAGTGATTCCAAACGTTTAACAGTATTATGCTAGTATAAATAACAATTGACGTAATTATGAAATTAAGCTGTGGATTAATCATACGTTATGGCATTTGTCGGTTGCAAATATAATTATGATTGTTGTTTAAATATTACACTACTAATTACGTACGTATTGATTTTATAGTTTTACAGTTTAATAATTTAGAGTAGGAAACGTCAGCGTGATTATGTAGAAGCCTTTATCAATCATTGGCTAGAAGAAGCCACCCAACGATGTATGAGAAAGGTTTAAAGATCACAACAGGTTACCTACAGTGAACGACAGGTCGACATAGCAATTTTCTAGTCATTTTCAATACATAACTACAAGCAACAATGTGAGCGAGATAGAAATCGATGAACGCGGTCGATGCGGACTCGTGCAGCGCTAGCACTAAGATGGTGCGGGCGCTGTGCGGGTGTGCGGGGCGTCCCCCCCTCCACGACTCACCTCATACCCGATTGCCATGTCGGCGTGTTATTGACTGTAGCTACATAGTAAAATATATTAACAAAAAAATCTATCTTGTGGAGGCAATGGAAGGTAATCGCAGGTATGGTGTTCTTCCAACGAAAAGGGAGGATCCTCCAACTAGGCGGGTGTTATGTCTGGCGGGCTACTACCCAACGGTCAACATTGGGAAGTTGTTTGTAATACTACCTATATGCGTGTCAAATCTTGATAGCGCGATGCAGGATTCCGTGACGTCATTTTTGAAAGTTATTGCTGTAGTCTACTACAAAATCGTCGTGTTGCGTAGTTTGCATGTGGCGTGATAGATATCGCCACAATCATTTATTCAAAATACCAGCGAGATATAGACTTAATTACGAATAAAGAGCCAACTTCAATACGTCCAATTCTGTTCGCAAAAACGTATCAAACAAAGTTAAACCAAACATGAAACGTTCAACTTTCCACACAGTGCCAAAACCCGTGTATCTAAAGACCACAAATACCCGTCAAAGAGAAGTCGTTAGCCTGATAAACAAAATATTTTTCGATCAGACATTCCCCTTCGCTATCGCTAGCTCAACTGTATCTCTGTATCCAAATCTGACTAAGTTACAAAGGATGTGAAAGGTTCTATGCAACCCTTTGATGTCATACCCTCGCGCGGTCGATTTCGTTCAGAGAAAGTTCTGGAAAAGTGTTTTCCGTTTCAGTTTTGTAAGTTAAATTGTTGGCTGTTTAGCGAGTGTAGATTAATGTACAGTGCATGATGTACGTGTATATGAATGGTACAGTGTAGGTGTTGGTTTGTACAGAGTGTAAAGCCATTTATAGTTTGGCGAAATGTAACTTTACTGTTCGGTTTTTCAATTAAATATGAACTAACCACCATATGTCACTTGACAAGGGTAGAGAAGAGAATTCTTCTTCTTTCTTTCTTTCTTCTAAATAGACATATTTAAAAACAAATTATGGCAATAACCATAGGATAATGACAAGCAATAAAAGTGACCGTTTTTTGTTGCACTAAGTGTACATGCGCAAACTTATTTCCACTACGCCAAAACCTTGCCAAGTTACGTGCCGGCGACTATAACTGTGTTTCACTACATATGCAATTATTGCCTTTGTAAACTTACTGCCTTACCACAAAATCGTGTTTAGACTGAACAGGGCTTATACACCTTTTTGTGTATGGATTTTGACGTTAGACACGTAACAAGTGTCTAAACTTTTGTAGTATATCCTTAGTGTTTAATCAGTCTCAACCATGTAATAGCCATTTAACAATGCGTTGCGCTACGTTGGGTCGTGTTTTTCTGTACTAATTCTGTATTACTAAGGAAAATGACGACGCAACGCAGCATAAAATCTTTTAAAACTCACTTCACCCTATGGTTATAGCAGTGATAGCCTAGTGGTGTGATTGTCGAACTACCAAGTCACGCACTTCTGACTTTTCGGATTCATGTGCGTATTGTATACTTATCACTGACTAAAAACAATAAAGGAAAACATCGTGAGGAAACCGGCATGCCTGACAAATATTTCTCGACGGCATGTGAAGCCAAATCAGAGGCCCACGAGCGGCATAAACTCTGACACCAGGTACTAACCTGGTGTCAGTTATCGTGTAGTTAGTGACTGCACTAACCACACGAAAAGTAGAAGACCCTGACCTTATATTTGTTCATATAACCAAGATCCACGTTCCTCAAATCGAACTTCTTTTACAAACATTTACCTGGCTGACCTTTTCTGTAATTAATTCCTACATGTCCTTCTATTTTCGCATAATTAACAGTGTAATCAAACAAGAAGCAATTATGACAACAAACACGTGTTGCCCTGCAATCAGGAGTCCAATTATTCAGATGTCTGAAGTGAAGCGAACTAGTAGACAGTAAGCAAGTTCACGTAAACTTTGGAATTTGGACGGATTCCAAAACTTCTTCAGACTGCGGGTTGTTTTTCTGAGTGCCGGTTACAAAATCCTTGGCTAAATAGATTGGCATGCAGTCGTTAGTAGTTTTTTAAAACTAATATGTTAAACCCCTCAGTGCCTCGGAGAGCATATTAAACAGTTCGGTCCCGAGTGTCATACGAATACCTATGACAGTCGTTACGGGAAGTCAGAAACCTGAAAGCCTGATAACTGATCTAACCTTAGGATATCGGCGTTACCCGGTAACTGGGTTGCGGAGGTCTGATGTCGCTCCGTGTAAAATACTGGTATTCAGCCGCATCTGATTAGACTGGAAGCTGACTCCAATATACACTGGCCTGCAAAAATAAGTACCACACTTAAAATTTCAATTTTTTCTAAACTATAGAAGTTAGAGATTTAAAATAAAAAACGTTTTATAGCAATTTTTATCAGCTTTCTTTGAAACTATAGTAACAAAGTTAAACTCTTTTTTGAGTCCTTTTTGTTTTGAAAATATATCTTGTGTACCTAAAAAGTTATTGCAATTTTAAAAGTGTGATACTTATTTTTGCAGGCCAGTATAGTTGGGAAAAGCTAGGCAGAATTTAAACTTATATATCGGACTAAGTAAAAAAAATAACCTTCCAGCCAATCAGTGATTGTCCTATGTTATGATTTTTAAAATTAAGATCTATTGAAGAAGCTGAAAAGATGCATTATGCACTAAGCATATTTCTATAATTAATACCTACTTATGCAATTAGGAAAACAATTTCCAAATAAAAATTTCCTATTACAAATCGTAGAGTATTCTTAAGCTAATTGTAATAAGGATTACTTCAGATTTCAATTCTGAATTTCCAGGACCTAGGTTGTTTGAGTCTTTGATTTTATCCTCAATTCAAGTAGACGTAATTGAGTTTTCTGTTTCAATTATACTTCTTAGTTAAGGGTCCGTACACAAAACTGCGATGCGAATTCGCAACGCAGAAAACTGCGACGCAAATAACTGCGATGCGATTTCGTGCGGCAAGGCATCTTCCTTCCAAGGTTCGAGTGACCAATCCCTCGACGATCGTCAACAGTATTGAACGTATTTTATACAAGGTAGAATAAATTTACGTAAAAAGATTTGCGCACTGCTGATACTGATAAGAAGATATAGGAAAAATCAATTACGCGAATCAATTCGTAAGTTCTCGCGATGCGTCGTGTGAGCTCGTATATTTCTACGATGCGACGTCACATCGCAGTTTTGTGTACAGTCACGTGTAATAATATGTATACACGTAGCGATCTTAAAAAGCGAATTTGTTTTAGAGAATAAAGTTTAAGTAATTAAGAAATATTAGAAACGGTAATTCGTGTGTAATTGTAAAAACTGTGTAGAATATTTCATAATTCTAATAGATATGATTTGACGACACGTTTGGTGCAGTAGCTAAGCGATTGGCTTCTGCGCTACGGGTCGTGGGTTTGATTCCCGCACGGAACAAATATTTGTATGGCCTACAGATAGTTGTTCCGGGTCTGGGTGTTTGTGCATGTGAAGATTTGTGTCTGTAAACGCACCCACGATACAGGAGAAATCCTAGTGTGGGGCAACGTTTTTTTAAAAAAAATAAAAAATTTGGAAGGAAATCGCTTTTTAATTTCGCTATGTGTATACATATTATTACACGTGACTGTACGGACCCTAAAGCCTGGATTAGAAAATGCCCAATAAAATTAAATCGGTTCGTGACCTATCAAATGATTTCAATATTTGGACCACCGTACAACTTTATCAGCATAATATCAGTTCCTAAACGTCTGTTCTAGTTCAAGGGCCTTCCAATAAAAGCCACAATGAATGGCCTTAGGGAATACTCCCATAATCACTAGTACGTGTTTGCCTCGTTGGTATAGTGGTGGCAAGCGTGACTGCTGTTCGTGAGGTCCTAGATTCGATCTCCAGGTCGGGCAAAGTGTTATTGGGGTTTTCCGTGTGGAATTCCTTAGTAGCAACCCGCAGTTTGGGTTTGTGCCTGATTGATGGCAATAAGCTCGCCCCCTATTACATGGGACTTAAACATAACGACGTAATGAGGGTGTTACTATACACCTCTGCCCAACCCTTCAGAGAATACAGGCGTGCTGTTATATTATGTATGCGATTGCAACGTATGCAAATGGCTACAGTTTTCGTGAGCTTAATAAACTCTATCTCTGTTACAGACCTGAAAGAAAACGCGACAAATATATTATTCAGTTTAGCAATCTCGCGAGAACTATTAATGTTTTCGTAATTTGCAAATTCATATTGTACTGGTAGACGGTAGATTGGCGATTTAAATGTTTTGTTATTAACTGACAGAAGGACGCTTCGCCCATACTGTATGTTTTTTTCTGTTACCCACAAAGGGTTCACTATTGATTCGTATAAAATTTTATGGTATTTATTTATCTTGGCATACTTTTACTTATTGTAATGATCGTTAGGCATAATTTTAGTTCTGCATAAATAAATAAATGTATAGGCATAAATTGTTTTAACCATAACAACGTAACCTAACCTAATCTACAAAAATACACCGTAAAAATATAGTCAAATGATAGTTATACCTATCTAAACAGTATGCCAAAACATATAGTGCAAAGTATTATTATGCCATTAAAAGTTATGCCTATGTCGTTATACCAAAGTAGATTACGAATTAAGAAAATTATGCGAATCATATGAATCCCCCCCCACAAAGTACGGCCCATATCTTTACAATAGTAAAACTAAACAATGCCTAAACTAAAACAAATCCAAATAGCCCTCAATCTCAACTCGACGTACTCAAATCTAACAGGCGATGTCGTATGTAAACAGCAAGCTGGAAGATGTTTACAATGTACCCGCATTTAATCGCTTCCTGCAAACTCCTGCGACCCTGGTAGCTTGTGTGCTTGTCTTGTGTACTGTGTACTGAGAGTTGGGCGTTAGGACAGGTTTGTCTTAGGAGAACGGTATTGTTCTGATAAAGTGGAATTGGGTGGATTCAGAAAGTGATCTAGTGATGGGTATTTTTTTCTGTAGTGACTTATGGCGCCACCAGCGTTGGTACCACTGCAATTTTATTGGTTAAAGTGTGTTTTTAATATTTTGGTGACGTCACTTTAAGAGGCCGTTCCAGTTTCACAGCCGTCTCGCTCTTTTAAGCCTTTTTTGAAGATTTAAAAAGATTTTAGTTGTTATTGAAAAATGTAATCTAGAAGTTCAGTGTATCTACCTTCGAAGTGTCATCACAAAGATTTAAACAATAGTTTTATGTTCATACATGATTTATACAGAAAAAAAAACAAGACATAAATTTTCTTTTTTCCTCCTCTTTCTAGGCAACAAATCAAGACGTAAATATGTTTCAAATATTTGTAATGTTATCCTGAAGGATATATGCAGAATACACTTTTCAATATCGCCTAAAATCTCTTTAAATCTTAGATTGAAAGGGCTGTGAAAATGGAACGGCCTCTTAATTCGTTCTAACTTCTAAATACTTACGGTATCACTGTCATTTTATTCAGTTATACGTAGGACCTTCTATTGATTCATCTACATATTGTCAGAACGAATCAGCAATAAAAACATTATAACATGTTTTTTAACATGTTATTGCTGTCCAAATACTTTCTAACCAACTATATCCACTCATACAACTAAAAGTTATCTGACCGTTTCTAACTAATTCCAGTACCTCAACAAACGAGTTTAAACAAACTCCAAAATACTTTCAAAAAACATTTTCAATTGACGTTAAACATTTCAATTGCGTTTCTGCAATTATCCAGTTCATTGCACGTTAAATCCTAATTTAAATTTAAACTGTTCACAAAACCATAATTCGGACTTGTTCACACCCACGAAGAATTTACGAGACCGCAGTACAACACGATGTTGCTTTAATGCCCATAAAAGGACCAAATGGTGCAGATTGGTAAATTTGGATATCAGGACCAGAATAGTTCGAACTGGTAAATTCGACCTTACATCCAATACTACGACGATACTCGTAGCTAAATCGTAGCGGGTCTACGCACGCTACAAACCTTTCGTAGCTGCCTCGTAGAACCGTCCCATAAGAATAGTTCACGGAAAATACGGCTACAATAGTTGAATTCGAATTTCCTGTGTTATCTTTTAGCTAGAAAAATATAATATATAGAAATATAAAATATAATATAAAATTCATATTAAATAGTAAAATTGTAAGGGCAGTCTAAAAATAATTATGAATGGCAGCTTGCAGAAGCTTCGCGTTATACCTGAAGCTACCCGCAGCGCCCTAGATACACAAAGTTAATAAACACTCAAAACATTCCTTCATTTTCCTGTTTCCCTTCAACTTTCTGGAACACGCGCAAATATTTTATTACGAATATTTTTTTGTGTTCTAAATAAAAAACAATAAAGGCGTTCTCTTTCGAGTGGTGGACAGAACAATACAAGCGGATGCGTTGTTTGGGCCTAAAGATTGTTTTCTTCCAGGCCATTGTGTTGGCCGATCGCGAGATTGGATGGGAATGAGCCCCGAGGTTGTGTTACAAATACTTTTCATGCCTAATGGTGTTTTTTTTTATTTAGATCGTATCATAGTGATGAAAGGAACGAGTTTAATGAATTTTTTAACTTATTCAATATAGTTTTATGACTGAAATGTGAGAACTTATCACACATGGGATAAGGTACCAAAGACTCTGAGGTTCTGAATTTAGCTTATCTTTTTAATAATTTTAAACCTTTTTAACGTTCATTAATATGACAAAAGCGAGGGGCTCGTGGCTAATTACCAACCGCGCGGATCATACGATTTGCGAGGTTAAGCTGCGCTTCCCGCGATCAGTGCGTGGATGGGTGACCGTTCGTTACACATCGAAACCCCTCCGTGCCTCGGAGAGCACGTTTAACAGTCGGTCCCGGGTGCCATACGAATACCTATGGCAGTCATTACGGGAAGTCAGAAGTCCGAAAGTCTGACAACTGGTTTAACATTAGGATATTGGCATTACCCAGGAACTGGGTTAAGGAAGTCTGATGGCAGTTTTTCCGTGTGAAATACTGGTATTCAGCCGCATCTAGTTAGACTGGAAGCTGACCCCAACATAGTTGGGAAAAAGCTAGACAGAACATAAATATGACAAAAGCAACTGACCGTGAGCTTGAGCACTACCTCTACTTCTAAAAAGCCGATTCTACAAATCGATTAGCAATATCAATGAAGTTCGCAACACAAACAAACAATAAACATAATTATTAAGTTTTAATTAGGATTCAAACTTAAAAAACATACTCAGGTATTTACGATAAAAAATTACGATTCACAAAAATCATAAATTTCTCTAAAGCTCGTCTCCAGAGCATTCCGGATAATATTTATTCAACGAAAATTCTCCAAGTTCCGAAGATTTTTTTCTCTCAACGGCCATTTTTCTTTGTTAACGAAATTGAATTCTCATTCATTGCTTTATGAAGGTTATTCCTTCTATTATTTGGTTATATTACTCTGCGCGTTTTTATTACAGGACTGTGTTTCAGTTTTACGTGTATTTTATTTTTATTGAGTGTGTCGACACTTATGTGACAGGAATTGGGTCTTTTGAAAGGTTTATACTTATATTAAATGTGTTTTTTTATTGAAAGCTTTTACATAAGAGTTTGTTTAAAATATTTTTTTGCTCGAAACCCTATTGTTGATACCTCGATGGACCATTCATATTTTTATTAAAAAAAAAACTTCTAAGCATAATATAACATCACGCCTGTATTCCCTGAAGGGTTGGGCAGCGGTGCATAGTAACACCCTCATTTCGCCGTTAAGTTTTTAAGTCGCATGTAATAGGGGGCGAGCCTATTGCCATTAACCGGGCACAGATCCAAGCTCCGGGCTGCTGCTACTGAGGAATTCCACTCGGAAAAACCCAATAACACTTTGCCCGATCTGGAGATCGAACCCAGGACCTCACGATCAGCAGTCGCGGTTGCCACCACTAGCCCAACGAGGCAGTTGTTTTTATATTTAACTAACGACCCGCCCCGGCTTCGCACGGGTGCAATGTAGATACTAATGTGGGGCATATAAACCTTACTCTTGAATCACTATCTATTGCTGAAAACTGCATTAAAATCCGTTGCGTAGTTAAAAAGATTTAAGCGTACAGACAGCGGGAGCGACTTTGTTTTATACTATGTAAAGATAGCAAATCAAACACAATACGGTAAATTTTCAAATACACAAAAATCAAACCATACCTACACGTGCTTGATAAAAAAACTTATTAAAACATTTTTCATTCGTTAATTACGGGAACAAATTTTCCTCAAGAATAAAGATATTCAAAAGAAAGTAATTTTAGTACATTCAGACCCTTATTGTTTGCACACAGGAGTATTTGCTCGGCCACCTGATGTCCGCTGAAGAACCGAGGAATAATAATGAGAAACAAATAGGGTTTCCCCGGGGAATACTGGGGTTTTGGAAACTTATGCACGGCTCGAAGGGAAATCGAAGAATGTTTGCAGATTGTTAGTCGTGACGCGTGTATGTTGTAGATAGAAAGCTAACAAATTTTATATGTACGGAAGAAGGATGGATTTGTGTTTGAGAGTTACATACAAGCGAAATACGTTTAAAGGTTCGTTTTAGTTATTAAAAGTGAGGAATAAGATTTTTGTAAATACTTCGCTATCTATACTAATATTATAAAGAGGAAATATTTGTATTTTTGTATGTAACAAATAAACTTAAAAACTACAGAACCGATTTCAAAAATTCTTTTGCCGTTGGAAAGTTACATTATCACTGAGTAACATAGACTACGGGCGGAGTCGTGATGACACAGCTAGTTGTATATATATTTAGTACAGCGACATGTTAAATGAGAAAATACGCAGTCGAAAATCGACGTAATGACGCCTGCGTTGTTTTTAAATGGTTTTAATTAGCTTTACTTTGAATGTTTTTTGTTTATTTGATTCAAATCTTGCGAAATATTTTGAACTACTTCTGCTTAACCGATTCTCCTGAAACTTCGCACACAAATTCAATTCCCATGACACATAACATCACACCTGTATTTCCCGAAGGGTTGGGCAGAAGTGTATAGTAACACCCTCATTTCGTCGTTATGTTTAAGTCCCATGTAATAGGGGGCTAGCCTATTGCCATCAACCAGGCACAAATCCAAACTCCGGGCTGCTACTGAGGAATTTCACACGGAAAAACCGAATAACACTTTGCCCGACCTGGGGATTGAATCCAGGACCTCACGATCAGTAGTCGCGCTTCCCAGCACTAGATCAACGAGACAGTTTATATGATTTACATTGAGTTTTAGTCTACCCGATTAAAAGTCTAGGAAATGACTTGTTTTCTAGATTTTATTCATGAAATTAAACCTATAGCTTAAAAGCGACAATGTCACAACCCTTTAAATGTATACAGCTGTATTTTACTAAGTTTAAACGAGAAACGTTAAGATTCCAAAGGCCAGTAGGAATGTAAATTTCAAAATAGGACAGGCATTTCACAAGGCAGAAACCTTTAAAAGCCTTCGGGTTTTATTATTTAAATACTACGATATGATTTTATTAGCATAAAATTATAGTACTTGGATGACCGAGCTTTGTGCGTTTTTTTTTGGTAAATCGACGTTTTCTATAAATGAAACCTAGCTAGATCGATTTATCGCCCCCGAAATCCCTCGAAGGACCCGTTTGCGAGATTCAGATTATATATATTGCTCGTTTAAAGGTATTAGATTGATACCTTTAAACGAGCAATATATAAATAATATATAATTATATAAAATATATAAATAATATAATAATATAAAATTCATCATTTGGCAATCTTCAAGAGTGCCTAGAGCAGAGGTTCTCAATCTTATTTCATCTACCGCCCACTTTGAAAATCAATTATTTTATAGCGCCCCAATTTTTTTTTTACTTAACCATATCTTAGAAACCACAATGACATTCATTACTTTAATTAAATTTAAAGAAATTTCTAGACCCCTTACCGCGGACCTTGGGTTGGCGGACCGAGACCTGCTGGGGTTGCGGTGCATGCTTTTGCGAATCCCGCGACCCCGGGCGAACGGTCAGGAGGAGGAACACCGTTGTTTTTTTTTTTTCGAGCGATAAAAAAGGCCCCTTACCGCCCCCTCCTCTAGGCCTCCAGCGCCTAAAAGAGGGAGGTATCGTCCACTTTGAGAAAGACTGGCCTAGAGGCTAACGTCAAAAACCAGCCAAGTGTATGTCCTACACGCATTAACTTACGGTTCCGTAGTATTTACTAAGTAGCAAACCTAGGCTTTGAATCATGGCTCATCGCACAAACCGTAAAATTAAGTTATTTAGTAACTTCTACTACTCTCGTGTCGACCCGCGTTATTTGAGAATAGTTTGGTAACTGAAAACTGTACATAATATCCAAAAAACTTGTTAAAGTAGTTTGTTCAAAATAATTTTCGTTGGAAGTGTTTATTAAGTGCTACTATCTTGATTTTTTGAAGTGTTTTTTTAACCACACGTTTGGAAAGTTGGGGTTTACACTTTATTAATTTAACTGCCTCGTTGGTCTAGTGGTCGCAAGTGCGACTGCTGATCGTGAGGTCCTGGGTTCGATCCCCAGGTCGGGCAGTGTTATTGGGTTTTCCGTGTGGAATTCCTCAGTAGCAGTCCGGAGTTTGGACTTGTGCGCGGTTGATGGCAATAGGCTCGCCCCTTTTACATGGGACTTGAACATAACGGCGAAATGAGGGTGGTTACTATACAGTATACACCTCTGCCTTACCATTCGAAGAATACAGGCATAATGTTATATAATAAAATATTTATTCACCTGAATAAATATTTACGATGAATATTAAGTTCATACATCCATTCGCACTCTACTTAATAAAATTAATAATCAACAACAAAGTATCAAGTAATATACACTAAATAAAACTCATAAATCGTCAGTTCAAAAACTCAGCATAGAGAACATACTAGTAAGTACAAAACTAATTAAAGCTAAGTCATGAAGACTTAAATGTTAATATAAAACTGAACCAGAATTGTGTGAGCTAATTAACGGAAAACTGATAAGAGATTCCGAGGCTGTGAATATAGAATTAGCACATCAAAGAGGAATCTAAAGGCTTTTTGGGTTTCGATTTACATTTCAAAAAGAACCCCCATGGCTATGGGAGTTTGGCCGCTACGTTATTGCGCTCTGGGAACTCGTTTTTGTTACCGTTATCTGTTATGCAATGATTAAATGTTAGAGGATATCATTTAAATCTCTGTGGTGAGCTATGAATGTACCTAATACCTATTACGCTGATGATCAATGTACTGGATGTCCTAGAACACGTGGTCGTGTAGGGAAAGTTACTTTAAATATTAAAAATTGCAACTTTTACTTAAGGAAACATAATTTTATTTATAAACTAGCGACCCGCCTCGGCTTCGCATGGGTGCAATGTAGATAGTAAGGTGGGGCATATAAACCTCCCTCTTGAATCACTCTATCTATTGCTGAAAACTGCATTAAAATCCGTTGCGTAGTTTAAAAGATCTAAGCGTACAGACAGCGGGAGCGACTTTGTTTTATACTATGTAAAGAAGAAGTAAATTATGTGGTTACGTGTTTTGGACACCCTGTATATGGGGCATAGGTGTGATCTTCTTTTCGTGTGGTTAGTGAATAACCTGGTGTCAGAGTTTATGCCGCCCATGGGCCTCTGACTTGGCTTCACATGCCGTCGAGAAATATCTCAGGCATGCCGGTTTCCTCACGATGTTTTCCTTCACCGTTTTTAAGCAAGTGATAGTTATACAATATGCACATGAATCCAAAAAGTCAGAGGTGCGTACCTAGGGTTCGAGCTTAAGACCTATGGCTTGGCAGTTTGATGGTCACATTACTAGGCTATCACTGATAGGTGTGATGTCGAAGGTAATAAATGTTGGTGTTAGCTGGAACTATGTGTTCTGTGGAAGTTTTATGGCAGACTCATTGGACGTATAACGCTATCGGGTCGGCCTAGTATCTATATTCGGACACAAACACCTATCTGAAACTTCCCCATTATTGGTTTTTAATTAACAATTTTCTCTTAATACTGAGTAAATGTAATCGTAATTGACTATGTAATACGTCATCGTAGCTTACATATTAATTAATTTATATTTCTGCTCTCCGAGGCACGGAGGGATCTCGATGTGTAACAAACGGTCACCGATCCACGAACAGACCGCGGCAAGCGCAGCTTAACCTCACAAATCATATGATCCGCGCGGTCATTAATAAGCCATGCCCTCACAGAGCACAACTATTTCCATAATTACGAAAAATAAATCGTTCCATAAATATTAGCAAGCTGTGTTATAAGCAACAGCGCTACATAATATGCGATTAAACGACTGTCCGTATAAAATATAAGGCCCCCCGAGCCATAAATAAGGGTTGAGATCGGTGCACGGAAAGATTACTCGCCTTATCCTTGGAAACCACCGTCCTATCTTTTAGGTTGGCTACAGAGGGTACAGTACGATAGTGTTGCCAGGTCCATTGTGTCAAATTACGGAACGAAAGGTTAAAATAATCGGGATTTTGATTTTCAAATCGGTTCAGCTACAATATTTTTTAAATATAGTTGTCAGCTTACAGATATATACATATTTCCTGTCAAAATTATCGATTAAAGTACAGACTAAGGAGGTTAGTGAAAAATCGGGACATTCGACGTCCCGATCAAGGGTGAATCGGGTCGTGTCACCAGACCCCTGAAAATCTTGATGTCCCGCGCAAATCGGGACACCTGGCAACACTAAGTATGACACAACTAAGAAGTGGCGTCGGCAAACTTCGTAAAACCAATAATTTCCGAACTGAGTGCGACTTACGAATGTTTATTAATACTGCAGTAAAAAAATATCTTTACAATGACACAATAAGTGTGAGTGGAGCGAAAATAAGCAACTGTCATTGGTT
The DNA here is from genome assembly GCA_910594945.2 of Amphipyra berbera. Classification (NCBI taxonomy): domain Eukaryota; kingdom Metazoa; phylum Arthropoda; class Insecta; order Lepidoptera; family Noctuidae; genus Amphipyra; species Amphipyra berbera. The sequence goes on along the minus strand of OU343122.1, from coordinate 4,412,636 downwards.
GTTCGATCAAGTTTGCCGATGCGACTTCTAACTTGTGTCGTACTGTATAGTGGTAAGAGACAGCGATCTTGATTCGAAAGACCGAATCTACTATTTTTGTTAAAACCTTAAAGCATACACATACGCTTAATGTATACAGCCTAATTGATATTGTTGATCTATTCTCAGGAGTATGAAAAAAAGAAAAGGTAAAAAGTATGTAGGAGTATGTAAGGATCGTAGCATGTGCCGTTCTATAGCCTCTGCCTACCCACATAGGAAAAAGGGCGTGAGTCTATGTATGTATGTATGTTTATCTATTCTCAACAATACAAGATGGATAAATATTGTATAGAATTTCATATCTTTTATTGAAAATAAGCAGGAATCTGAAAAGCGAGATTTAATCTTTTCTGACTTCATTTATTTCAACAGAGTATCTACGCATCAAATACAAAATAAACATCTTCTATAAAATACTTTTTGATGCCAAAAAATCAGATAATATGCTACAACATTAAGGAATAAATCCTTAACATAAATAAATACAGAACCAACTTTGTAAGATACTACCGTTCTTTGTGGGACACCCCTGATATGCTCGCAGATAAGGCTTTGGCCACGCAAGTTCGGATAACATCGGGAACGACACTGAAGTAATGGTGGATTTATTTTCCCATCCCATTACTGTGTTAACAACTGACTAAAGGGGACTATGTTTGAAGGAAACATATTCTCTGTATGTAAGAAAATTAAATTATTTAAGTGTAACACACAAAATATTTTAACATAACTAAAAGTGGGCTTACGAAAACCTGAACGCGCTCCACTCGACCTACACTCGAAAAATCTAGACCAAAAAAATATTGCAACTATAAAACGTAGTTTCTCATATTCCAATTAACAAACGGTATGCTTATTAGCACTCGGCCTCGTTACACTATGTAAAACTTATATGTATGTGAAGAAATAAAGTTGAAATGTAAAATATTGAGGGAAGTTTGTTGGCGCCCACCGTGGGGCCCCGCTACCAATTGCAAATGTACCCTCGCATCAGTGCTTTTATGGCTTTGAGAATTCACGAAACTCAAAAGTTACGTTTCAAAGCAATCTTCGTTTAATTCACGAGTTTTCAGCCACATTTTATGGGTGAAACAAATTATTCGTGAATGCACTTTTGAAGTATTTGGTGACACTATGTGGGAGTTATGGTGCAGCAATAAAGCTGAAAACGGTTTTATTTACTGCATTTGTCAGTACTGAATGACCGCGGTAATATTTTAGAATATTGTGAAATATTTTTTGTTGTGGTACTTCTAATGCAGCGTACGGATTTGAGAGCGGCTGCTGCGTGGCGACGCTCGCGATGGCAGACCGTAACTCAACTCGACTCTCTGCGGTTAGATACGGCCAGTTTTTTTTTTTTCACAAAATGAGTTTCGGTTTTTCACATCTGCCACGCATCCCACGACGGCTTCATTTTTTTAAATCATATCTTTCTTTACCTAAATCCCTTATATTATTAATTTATTTGCATCTCTCTTGGATCTCACGGCTTATTTTCCGTACGGAAGAAGTCCGGTTCTTTGAAAGGCTTACTGGGGACAGGTCTAACGCGCAGAAGCTTTTTTGAGAACTAATTATTAATTATTTTTGTTATCAGCGCTATTTGAGCATTTACAGGCCAAATGCCCATACTAATTACTAATACATTTATGGTGAAAATGTTTAACATTATTTTTTGTAATAAAATAATGATTTTGTGATAATTATGCTAACATACTAATAAAACTCGTTGCCACGTTGGTCTAGTGGTGGCAAGCTCGACTGATCGTGAGGTCCTGGGTTCGATCCCCAGGTCGGGCAAAGTGTTATTGATTTTTTCCGAGTGGAAAACCTCGGTAATAGCCCGGAGTTTGGATATATGCCCGTTTGATGGCAATAGGCTCGCCGCTTGTTACATGAGACTTAAATCATAACGGCGAAATGATAGAGTGTTACTAAAGACCTCTGCTCAACCCTTCGGGGACTACGGGCATGATGTTATGTTACTAATTAAAACATTATTAGGAACATAGGTTATGGCGTAATTGTCGGTTAGCTACTTGTGGTCTACTTATGCATGGTGAACTAGCAATTTGTGGCCAACGGTTTAGTCTGTGATCCTAATATGTTAGTATAAAATTTATCCGAAATCCGAGTAAATAATACATACATACATACATAAACTCACGCCTTTTTCCCATGGGGGTAGGCAGATACTATAGAACGCCACATGCTACGACCCTTACATACCCCTTTCGCTTCATCCACATTCATACATCTTGTCATACACGCACGCCGGTTGAGAGTACTACGCATCTGACCTTTGTGAAGAACATCGCCAATAACATCGATGTATGTCCTTCTAGGACGTCCTCTACCGGCGTTTCCATTGACATCCGCCTTATAAATTCCTTTTGTTAATCGCCATTCACTCATTCTCTCAACATGACCAAACCACCTAAGCATACTCCTTTCAATTTTTGTCACTACATCATCTTTTAAACCGCAACTTTGTCTAATCTCTTCATTTCTCAGTCTATCATTCAAAGTTACGCCGCACATACTTCGCAAGGAACGCATTTCCACGGCATTTATTCTACTAAGAAAATAGCAAATACTACTACTACTGCTACTGAGTAAATAATAATAAGCAAATATACCAGAAATTATACAAGGTTAGTCGGAAAGGGGGTACTAAGCCGCGGGCCACTTAAAGTATCACTGATGACTATTTTAAAGCAAGTGTTAAAATTTCAAAATTCGATTAATTTTTTTTCCATTAAAAATAATTTTTATTTTAGTTTTTTCTAAAATTCTCCATCCCTGCTTTAGTTATGAATTCAGAAAATGGGGTTTCTAATCCGTGGCACCCAATATGACCTAAAATGTAAACACAGCTGATCATAGCTATGGACAGATAGATTTTAGCATATTTTTTACGCAATCTTTGAAAAGCTATTTCTCTTAAACTATCGAGTTTTGGGGAAAGTTGTAGAACAAAAGTTATCCCTTATTATGGGTACTTTAACACCCTTTCGGCTTAGTACCCCCTTTCCGACTAACCTTGTATAGTGTGTCTTTAAATTAAAAGGCGAATTACATATTGTCACTGGGACACGCAGCAAATACATTTCATAGTGCTTACTGAAATCAGCCTGCCAAGCGTGGCGGCTCCCATGGTTATCTCTTAGAGGTTGCTAGTTATCAATAATGTAAAATTAATAGCTGATAATATTGTGGAGGAACGAGGTATCGTGTTCCTCCAACGAAAAGGGAGGATCCTCCTACCAGGCGGCGTCTAGTGCCTGGCGGGACACTGCCCAACGGTTGATGTTGGGAACTTGTATATATACTATCTGCGTGTCAAACTTTGATACCGCGATGCAGGATAGTTTGCATGTGGCGCGATAGGTGCCGCCACAATATAATGATGTTATTATTAGTTTTGTTACCGAATAATTAGAAATTTACCACCGTTTTTAAGAATGACCTTTGCTCAACAAAAGACCAGTTTGGTCCTTAGAGACGCAAAGTCAATTAACTATACAGACTGATATATCTATTTATCCTTACAAATAAGGTATCGTAATGTTTATATATTTTTCTTTATAATGTCCTATATCGGTAACCTAAGCGCTACTAGCAAAGATGTATTTATTTTATTCATTAAAAGCAGGCAAAGGTGTATCTGTAGGTAATTCTGATGCCTTACATGCCTGTTCAAATATCTTCAATTAAATAAGACGTCGGGACTCTGTGGTCTACACCTCAGAGACGGCTCTTGATTAATCTAGGAGGATGTTAGGTAATACATCACTAGTATTTACATAGAGACTGGCTTTGATGAGCGACTCCACCTACGAAGTAGGCATGGGTAAAAGATATCGATATTTTCTCATAAAATTATCGATATATATCGTCGATATTTTTAATCGCGTCATATCGGTATTCGATATTATTTTAGAGTATCGAATTCATATCAATTTCGATATATTTTTTAAAGCAACTCTGGTTTCCTAATTAATGTTACTAGATACTCCTTCCTCGGGTATCGTTTATTTTGAAAAATCCCGCCACAATCTTCATCAAATTGATACTATTTTCTTCATGTGTATTATTTTGTACGAATTTTGAATGTTTTGAGAATATGTATGAATAATCATGCGAAAAATGATGATATATCGTTATATCGATATTTTTCACTCGATAATTATCGATACGATAAATATCTATATATTTTTTTCACTTGCCCATCCCTACAATGAAGTCTGTGACTAATAGGAGAGGATGTGTTTAAGTATGATTTATTAATATTATAGGTTGTTTGTGTTGTGTGATGGTTATTTTTTTGTTGTCCATACATTTATGGATTGTGAAATAAATAAAGAATGTTACTTGGTTCTACAGTTTTCATTATGTAAGATAAGAATTAATGGATATTATTAGCACTATTTAAATAAAGTTATGCATCACCTGGGTAAACTGACGATCTGGACAGATGGAAAACACATAGATATTGTTTGCATAGGTTCTAATAATTAAAACGAGTTCGTCTTGTCCCTTGATACAACACCAACTATAAGCAGGCCTGTGTCACTCCACGAGTTAGGTATGAAAACATACCTACGTGCCACTGCGCCTCCAGTATGAAACACAAAAGAAAATCAACCGAATTTTAGTGAGTGACCGAACCGAAATGTAATAAGAGCGCGAACGCACAGAGGATTAGGATCTCTCTCGCCAAACACTGAAACTCAATTTCGCATGCACGGAGTAAAATTTTCTAGGCATTTGACGCATTAGTTAGGGAGCGAGATTATTGTATGTAGGTATTATTTATTATTCTGTGCTATAAGTTCAAAAGCAAATGAAGCAGTTATAGCCTAGCGGTTGAACGCTTGCTTTCCATGCAGGAGGGTCCGAGTTCAATCCCGGCATGTACCTCTGACTTTTCGAATTAAGTTGCGGATCAGAATTTGATTATTACTCGCGTTAACGGTGAAAGAAAAACATCGTAAAGAAACCTGCACACCTGAGAGGGCTTCATAAAGTTCTAGATGGTGTGTGTAGTCTGCCAGCCCGCACCAGGCCAGCGTGGTAGTCTAAGGCCTAAACCCTTCCCATTCTGAGAAGAGGCCCGTGCCCAGCAGTGGGACAGTAATGGGCTAATAATGTTATCTATACTAATATCATAAAGAGGAAAGATTTGTATTTTTGTATGTAACAAATAAATTTAAAAACTACTGGACCTATTTCAAAAATTCTTTTACCGTTAGAAAGCTACATTATCACTGAGTAACATAGGCTACGGGCGGAGCCGTGAAGACACAGCTAGTGTTATATAAGTTCAAAAAGACTTAAAAACCACAACAGACGCGTAACCTTCATACAAATTATAACCCTACTCTCACAATAACCATCTTCAAAGTTAACTGAAGCAGGTAATAGATACGAAACCTTGTGGATTTCAACGGGATTAATCTCCAAATTCACTGTACCCTTAATAATACTGCTATTTGTTGGGTTTTACGATATGGCCGGTCCTAGGCTAGGCATTGAAGGAAACGTTAACAAAAGAAAAGGATTCTCGAATAATCTTTTGCAGCTTTGGGTATGATGTGGTATGGGATTTCTTAAGGATTTCATGTTCTAGCTAGTGTGTGATGTGGTATTAGGTACGTTTATTTGGTTTATAAAAGGACTAGCTGTGTCCTCACGGCTCCGCCTGTAGCCTATGTTACTCAGTGATAATGTAGCTTTCTAACGGCAAAATAATTTTTGAAATCGGTCCTGTAGTTTTTAAGTTTATTCGTTACAAACAAAAATATAAAAATACAAATCTTTCCCCTTTATAATATTAGTATAGAAGTATAGATTAGAGGCTGATCCTAATTGCGGTTATACTTTGTAGAGGGTTAAGCAATTCCAGGGAGGATGGCGCGTCGTGTCCTGCGCGCGCCTCTCGGAAGGATGTGGGGCGGGGAGCAACTGCCCCACCACAGGAGAGGTCCACCAGAAGAAGCTGGTGGACCGAGACCTGCCGGGGTCGCGGTGCATGCAACAGCGAATCCCGTGACCCCGGCCTTAGGTCAGAAGGAGGGACACCGTGGTGGTTTTAGCCAGTAAGAGTCTGGCACACCCCCCCGTCTTCCCCAGACGGGGGATAGTCCATGAGGATTTCCCCACAAAAAAAAAAAAGAAAAAAAAAGAGGGTTAAGCAATGACGTATTTGTATTTGTGTACGAAATATGTAAAAATGTTTGTTTTGGATTGGCTGTGTTTGACCCGCTGAAACAAATGAAGCTTGAGACATTCACAAAATTGTCCTTAACCCGTTCTGGGTTAAGTTTTTATTTGATTGCAATAGATGGTGTGACTTTAATTCTGATGGCATACAAAATTGTACCTATCTTTGAATAAATGGCAACAGAATCGTCTAAAAAAATGTTCACTACCTTCGAATGAAAGTAGTCTCTAGTAATCGAAACTAGAAGCCAAAAGTAGAACTTACTGCCTTTAGATTTTTTTTTTAAACTCGTTGTATAACAAGATCAATAAAACAATAACAGGACAATAAAACACTAAGCGCCTAAAAAGTACAGTCAGCAACACAAGCGCGTGACACCCGGCACAATCACGCACACGTCGTCACGTTGTCCCCGCACGTCAGCCCTGTAATGCCGCGCTTAAATAACACCTGAAACACGACACGTGCGCGCAAACGACCGACGTATTTCTACAGGCTTTTAATTTAAATCCCCTAAGTGACGCAGCAATGTTCTTTAACTAAAGTTATGTGAACGTCATATCGTTCTTCTGTTATGAGAACTAACATTTTCTTGTGCCTGAAAATTTTAAGGTTTTCGCAACGTTTTAAATGTCAAGTTTACGAGTAGTAGGCCAGAAAATGTGTAGTGTCTATAGGGAGATAGCGAGACGAAATATTAGTCCGCGGTGACAACAAATTAGGAGAAATGAAAAGAGACTTTTGCCCAGCAATGGAGCTACGGACTGTATCTTTGTTACGCTAGAAGTGTGGTAATAGATGGGAAATAATTTTCCGTGGTTAATATTTAATTTGGGCAGAATTTTAAGCTCTTATTACACTACTATCAAGCTTAGTTCATGCATAATGCTCAATAAATGTGTCCCTACGGCACAATATAAGCGATGTACCTCCATAAAGGCTAAAGGTAGCTCCAATTCACACTACAATCTTATGTTACGAATGAAAATAAAACTTTCATCTGCAACAAGGACGAAGCAAATAATCTCATCGCATCCCTCGCATAAATACTTGCGAATGGCTCATTGTCCTTACTATCGGGCCATTCGGCCTTCGGCATAAAAATCCTCGCAATCAAAGTTTACCTCCACTTAGTACCCTAGTCACATAAATATTATATTGCATGAATTCCAGTCTTTATGTCCCACTCAGGCCGAATGTACCAAACGGGACATTGTAAGTAACGACTCCTTTGTTATTCGGTCCACGCGGCCGAAGCAATGTGGACATATCCTAAACTATTATATTATTCAAATATGGCCGTATTGCAGGCCTTTTTGAAGTTTTAAGATGGCGTAGGACTGTGTACAATTCGGGACAGATTGAAGAAAGAATTTCTTTATCTTGTTATTTTATATGCAGATGTTTTTCGAATGATATTTTTTTAGAAAGTACCTTTGCTGCTTTTGACTTTAATTTGAATCCTAAAGGTTATTCAGCGGAGTTAGTTTCTAAAAAAATACGTTCATAAATTCAACTGTTATTTTAGTTTCTGTATTATTCTAGGTATCATCAATTTGTTAACCTTTCTACTGCCTCGGACGTATACGCCCGCCGGCGCAGTCGTGATAGGCCGTCGGCAAATCAGCTATTTGTTATTCAAATAAAGTACTCAAATCTAGACAGCACTTTTCTGTTTTTGAAATCTTTATTATAAGTTTTTACATCATTTTATTTTCATAGTTTGAATTTTGATATTCTAGAGTCTAGACTTTCGAAATGGATTTAATTTAACTTTTCAATTTAATTAATAATACAAAAAATAACGAATGAAACGTTTGCTAAAGCCGTGCACAAAAAAGTCTGTCGTAGGTATCTAAGTGTCATAAAGTGTTATGTAACCGACGACCTTAATGACCAAGTAGACATTGAGAGGGAACGTAGGGCGCTGGCAATCCTTATTCTTATTCTTTATTGTACACAAAATAATAATATATAATACAGTTCCATTGGTAAAATCATGTACAAAGGCGAGCTTAACTCACAAATGAGTTTTCTAACAGCAAACCTTAGAGCGATAGAGAGATTTGATGTTGAGGAGAACAATTACCTAAGTGTACAAGTTATATAAAATTACAAATTAAATACACAATAAATATACACATCTACATAAACTAAACAAATATGTGTATAGCACACAATACATAAACGTCCTATGTAATATGTATCCTAATCCTATGTATCCTATGTAACATGTTGGCTCGGAGGTTTGCACGCTGTAGCAAGGCAGTCAAAATAACACTTTTTAAAACTTATTGCCAAGTGTTTTACACGTGCAGCCTGTAGACCAACTATAGTCAGCGGGCTATCAGCGCCCTACGGGTCCAGTATATTAACTGGATCAAGATGTTGATGGGGCTGCCCCGCTTCTGCAGTGCATCAGGTATGTTTGCAACAAGCACACGTCAATGGCTTCCATGCCATCGTCAGACATAAATCTGCCTCTTTGCTCTGCAGAGTGCGGGAAAGCTCCAACTCATCCTAAAGACCATAGCAGGGAGGTATGATTCTCCTTTGTTAGGTGATGTTGTTCGAAGGTGTATTTCGAACAACAGCCTTGTCACTAAATACATTATAAGTTTATTAACATATGCATAAGTTATCTTTTTGTTTACTAACCCTTAAGGATGTTGCTTATCCGAAATAAAGATTATTTCTTATTTTTTTATAAATTCAATAATGATAAAATAAATAATGATGGTATCTATCGAATGAGATAAAGGAAAACAGTGAAATTCTTAGGTGAACTCATGTCAGCTTTGAAATTCTCTGGTGGAAACACGTCGCTGCGACAGTAGCGCTGCAGCGCTGCGTTCGTAGATGAGACCGTGATACACTCTGTCGCAGCGACGTGTTTTTCTAAAGAATAACACTGCTGTACTGTACCCGCAAATTGCTCTCAATACAAACACCTAGTCCAAGACGTTCATCAGCTCTCGTAGTATAAACAAAACTGTCGTGAATATTAACCCACATCACCCACGTGCCCAGGTGTGTAAATGACATAACACACACAAACTTTTAGAATCATGCTTTACAAAATAAAGCAGGGCCCTTGGCTAATGAACAGCCGCGTCGATCATACGATTTGCGAGGTTAAGCTGCACTTGCCGCGGTTAGTCCGTGGATGGGAGTCTGTTCGTTACACATCGAGACCCCTCTGTGCCTCGGGGAACACGTTAAACCGCCGGCGGTCCCGGGTGTCATAAGAATAGCTGTGACAGTCGTCACGGGTAGTCAGAAGCCCAAAAATCTAACAACCGGTCTAACCTTAGAATGTCGGCATTGCCCAGTTACTGGGTTGCGGAGGTCTGATGGCAGTCGCTCCGTGTAAAATTTTGGTACTCAGCCGCATCTGGTTAGACTGGAAAGGCTAGGACGTAGGTACTTAACAAAATAAAGTGGGAGTCGGTCAAGATGCGACGCCAAGCAAAATGGTAGTAGCCTTTTACGTGTACCCACTAATTATTCTTCAGTCTCATTTTCTCAGTGCAACCACCTAGACGTTCATCAGTTCGCCTAGTATAAACAATTATCGTGTTTATTAATTAACTCACGTCACTTGCGCGCGCCGCGTATTTGTTAGTGCACAGGTGTGTATCATTTGTTTTCGTGATTACTTTGTTAGCCTCTTGCTGTAGAACGTGTTATAAGCGGCAGCGGGAGCGGGAAGAAATGAGCGATATTGAGAGAGACAGAAAGATACTCGTTTATTTTAATTTTAGGGATATACTACAAAATTCATAAGTCATAACTCTTCAACAGTGAGTTACTCTTCTTTTTGTAGTCTTTAAAATTACAGAATATACGCAGTCTCGATAGAACATAAAAATATGTAGTTTCGAAGTCATTTGTTTTTTTTTGTCTTACCATAAACACAATCAGCCCATTACTGTCCCACTGCTGGGCACGGGCCTTTTCTCAGAATGAGAAGGGTTTAGGCCTTAGTTCACCACGCTGGCTTGATGCGGTTGGCAGACTACACACACCATTGAGAACTTTATCGAACCCTCAGGTGTGCAGGTTTCGTCACGATGTTTTTCCTTCACCGTCTCTTAAATAATTTCTAAATGTAAAATCTAAATAAACACACCGTTGAAATAATATAAAACTTATAGCATTATTATGAACACTTCTTACCTTGAATATTTTTTTTTACAATATTGAACTTTTGCCTAATCGCGTTTTCTTTCAACTTGTACCAAAAACGAGTTATCCCGGTAATTTACTTTCCGTCTTATGTGGAAGCTTTATTGTAAGTTATTACTTACGTGGGTATAACGAATCGTGAAATTAAAATCCTAATGTACTTATTTAAATATATCAACATAAACACAAACATTGACAAATAACAAGCAAGGCACATAGACTGGTGCTTATATCAATTAAAGACATGCACAGCATTTGCAAAAGATATAAAATTGAACATAAAATATACGAAATAAAAAAAATTTAAAAAAAACAGTATCCACGATATTATAGCTTTTTTTTCAAAGTTAACAATTATAACCTAAAACATGTCAAAGAAAACATAATGATAAAATTACTTACGAATCTAATGATAAACCTTTATATTAGTAACAAGGAGACTTTCTGAAAATTATACCGAGAATTATACTTATAGTGAGAGGTACACAATGTGAAATTATATTAACTAATTATTAATCATTTACTTCAGTCTAGATCAAAAGTAAATAAGATTCTAAAGGTAGTTTTAGAATACGACCACTGAAATCTAAATTTCTCTGATTTTTACACTATACATTCAATGTATATCTACATCGAGTATTTGTGTGTGAAACCCACTGCGACATTTATTGCGACATCACGATGCGTGTCGCGACGAGCGCTGTGTGACACAATGTCCAAGTGTGTTTAGAACAGAAATAAGTGTCAGACATTTGCGTTGCAATTACTGTCGGAGTCTACGCACACCTTAGTTAGGTGCCTAGGAAAGTACAGTAAGTTGAGTCGTCTCGGTCCCGGTTCTCATACGAATATCTATGACAGTCGTTACGGGTAGTCAGATCACGAAATTTTGACAAGCGTATTGCCTAGTAACTGGGTTTCGGGGATCTGATGGCAGTCGCTCCGTGTTAAATACTGGTTTTCAGTCGCATCTGATTGGACTGGAAGCCGACCTCAACATAGTTGGGAAAAAGCTAGGCAGAACAACTAGTAATATCTAACCATGCTGCTGATAATCCAATAATTACAATACCACCTAAATTTCATGAAGCGCGTACAGAACCCATCAAATAATGCTAACTTATAGCAGTTATAGCTAAACTTTGCTATAAACCCCCATTGTCCGGACCCCTTTCATCCCCCCCTCAAAGGCCATGTGCTGGACAGTTCAGAACTATTATTTTATTCAAATTTCCCCTATTGTCACCAAAACCGCTTATCCTATGAAAGAGCAGAGGAAACGAGACGGCAATACATCATACTCTCTCTAACATGTGCAATTTATGCTTATAAAAACTTGGCGGAATGGAAAAGTAATGGAAAGAAAATATCCTTTTTTGATGTGAATTTCTTGACGAGATCCATTAGCATCGGCTGAGAATTTTGTATTTGCATGGATTTAACTTTGACGCTTTAAAATTGTCGAAGTCTACGGCTTATTGAAGTCTGTGTCGTGTCGTGTCTTGTGATTGACAAATCCAGGACAATATCGACGCTCGGCAGTGAAAACCTCGTAAATCAAAATTTCTTCAAAAGTATTTTATTTGTTCTTTAGATGGATAAACTCGTCATTCACGTACTGGTTTTAGAAACTTTCAATTAAAATACTTCTAATCTATGATGTACGACGACAAACTTGTATTAACATTTTATCGGCCATTTTTCGTTCAGGAGACAATTTCAACTATCTCTTTTAAAAGTTTGTATTTTACACATACGTGGTTTTCACTGCCGACCATCGATATGTCAGACTTGAGTGACAATGTGAGTGAGGTTCAGAACTGAAAGAAGAACAGAATGAACGCCTATAGTTGCCTTACTTTGTCGATCTTAACACAATTTGAGATTTTAATAACGACTTGATTGTTTTATTAATTGATTTTATAGTCAAACTTATTCAGTAATTGGAACAAAGACACACCAATAGACGAGATTATCTTTACTAATTTGGTTTTTTATTTTATTTACCTAGTACTCAGATGAAAGAAAAATTGTACTTAAAAAAAAAGATACCAACAAGATAGAAGACAGAAATAACATCTTTAATCTTTTCTATTTTACTTTGATCTCAGGCTTAAACTACCTTCTAAGCAAAAAGGCTAAAAAAATACATACCTAATAAAACACTACTTCCCAGTACTTCCCACCTTCACAAAGACACGATGAATAATAAATAAAGGTTAGAAATATAACACGTATGTAAGTAACACGTGAGGGGGAGGGGGGTATATTCCCTGGAGTCCTGTCCTCCGTCGACGATGGTTTTACTCGGCCCAGCGGCCATTACTATACTCTTTGCAGCGGCCTGACAGTGCCAGATACTGATATAACTTTTAAGAATATCGATGTTCAATCTTGTATGCAGAGATGGAAATATCTTGGCTGTTATAATATTAGGTCCTTACCTATGAAATTGGCGTTTTATTGTCACAAATGGAGAACCTCGTCACTTCTATGATTTAAAATATATATCAATTGCTTGATATTATATCGAATAATGACCATCATAGACAACTACCAATAGTAAAAAAACCTTACTACTTATAGTTTTCTAAACATAAAAAATACCTTAAATATGACTCCTCTTTTTGTTAGCAGAAATGACCACTATTTTTGTTTTAACTTTTCCAAAACTTATTTTTGTCGCATAATCTCGTTATCTTAGTTTTTAAACATTAGTGCATAAAAGTTTTAAAACATTAGTGTTCATAGTTGTTAAATAAATTAAGAAAATGTTAGTATGAAAAATGCAACTTCTTTAAAATTCTCCATACAAAACGCTGATTTCATAGGTAATAACCTAATATTAAAGATATGAGTGATAAAGTATGTTATTGGATTCATGCATGACGTACACTCGGATATTAATAGTACAGATAAAAATAATCAAATAAAAGCTTTTTAACAAAAATAAAACCGACTTCATAAAACCAAAAAAAAAATTTAAAATAATTACCATGTTATTATAAAATTAACCGTCTCGGAAGTCGGTGCTAATCCACGCTGAACCATTTACCATTTACAACTTTTTTTTAATATGGTTTCATTTTTGTTAAAATGATTTTTCCTTTTTTCTTTTAAGTGGCATGTTTGGACCTACTAAAGACGCTGCTCGTAACCCAAACACATTATGTGTAGGTACTGTTTGTAGTTGCGGAGTTGCATTGTCTATCTCCGAAGTTGTTCATCAGATCTTCACCAAATTTAAATACGACCACCTCGAAAGAATACAAACAAAAAAATAATAATTAAAATAGGTTCACAATTAGCAAAGATATCGCGGTGCAAACATACAAAAAGAAAACTGTCGAATTGAGAACTTCCTTTTTTTGATGTCGGTTAAAAAGATAAACATTGCTTTTGATTAAAACTGTCATTAAAAATTAAGGTAGGTATTGTTTGAATCAATTCGGACGGCCACAAGGGAATCTACTGAGGATAAGGTCCTGGCTCCTGGGAAAATTATTGGGTTCTTAAGTTAGAAATGTTCATTGGCTCGGTGTGTACGTACCATTAGAGATCTTTTTAAAGTTTGAGAAGGTAATGATGTATTTATTTATATACATATATGTACAACATGTAACGTAATTAACGCACATCCTCAATTAGAATATTATGTTATAATTAGGTAGGTATAATACAAACACTGAAATTTTAGTTTAACATGTATATGCATAGTTATTTACTAAATTAACGTTCATGAAATAAGGTTTATTTTTCTTTATTTCGTATTGAATGATGGAATCTGTATTAATACAAATAAAAATGCACTTTAAAAAGTCTTTTTGCCTTGATTTACGGTCCATTTCAGTTTGTTTTGACCGTACAGGGGTAATGTGACTAATTTCCGTAGGTTTAATTTTATTTTTGGGATAAAAAATTACCTATATTATAATTATTATTATAATTGCTTTAAGCGATAAGACCGCCATTTGTACTGTTCTTAATAACGTGTACTCCTTCTGTTTTATTTCTTTTAGTGTACAATAAAGTATATACATATATCTATCTATATTAAAAATTATAGAAATAGATTCAGTAAATGATTCTGAACAAACTACTTTCAGGATGTGCGTTAATTATGTTACATATTATATATATATATGCCCCCGTCGTAGCTATAATGATTTGAAACCCTACAGATTTTTAATCTCGGCAACTTTGTATATTCCAACAATATTTCAACGCACCGTGTGGCGAAAATTCAATTTCTCCGTACAATATACCGTTAATTAAATACACGTACCTACAGTTAGTAGCTTGTATAATAAACTTGATATATTGTCATTTAATAAATTATTTTATCCCAACTTGATTTGCATATACGAACATACACAGGCTTGGGTAAATAGTTAAAATTATGTATCTGTCGCACTAATTAAGTTTATGTACCTACGTGTGGTCATCTGTTAATAATGATACGTAATTAATGGTATTTTAGTAATATCTAGACACGCAAATCTAGATTTATTAATTAGGTATTGCAGTAAACGGTCGTATTAGGCATGCCTTATCAGCGCGCGTCTGTCATGTGAATGGCGCGACTGAATGTTCCGGGGGAGGACGGAGTTTCGCCTATAAGTGGTGAGCCATGACCTTCTGGGAGACAGTGACTGCGCTTTCCCAGGCCCAAGGAAGCCAGGATTATCTCACTTAAAAAAAGAAAAGGACATACCCAAGTAGGATTTTGCCATTTAAAAAAAAATCTTCGCCCAAGTTGCATCACAACACTCACTCCTTACCTTTCCAAGCACAGTCTGTTACACACGAGCAATATCCTCATATTGATCACAAGGAAAACCGATCCAGATGCAACACATAGCTATTCATCTGCAGATATCAAAATCCGCCTGATATCGTGACGGTTAAAGATCTAGTCAGAAAGAGCGTGGCTGGGTGTGGTATTCACGTCGCGTGTTGATCGCGTGCACTTGACGTGCGAATTACTATGACAATGTATGAAAGACGCCACACAGATCGCGTGGCAGTTTCTGTGTGGCGTCTTCCATACATTGTCATAGTAAGTCGCACGTCAAGAGCACGCGACGTGAATATCACACCCAGACACGCTCTCTGCCTGACCAGACCTTAAGAGTAAACGCGGGCTGCAAAATATTAATAATTTGAATAGGTTTTTGCTATCTATTTCCGTCCCACCCCTCCCGCAAACCTTCCCAATTGAGTGCGAAAGAGACACCTGCAGCTCGGACTGATTTCTCCTGTGCAATATTAGCGAAATCGTACGTTCGTATTTCCCTGTTTTCTTCTTCAAATCTGGACCGATTTTAATATTTTTTTCTGTAATAATTTAAGAAAGACTTTGATTATATCTGTATGTTTTTCTTTTATTTTTTATATACGTCAAATTTTTTTGCCAGATATTTGAAAACGGTGGTAAAACCGGTGGATTTTTGTAAAACTTTAACGTATCTAGTTCTTTTAATAATTAATTTATTGACAAAAACAAAACATAAGGATATGGTGGTGGTAGATATAAATCATAATGGTAAAAAATATTTGCTCTAGTGACATTATCCAAGGAGGAAACTGAGGAAAACGTTTGTATGGACTAAATGCCGACCGCATTTCCTCTTAAGGAAGGAACAGCGGGCGTTATTTAAATTCGCCTGCCATAAGCGCATCAATCACAAGACATAACTCAGGACAGATTAACGCCTTAGCTAAGTCACTGGCTACCCCTATTTATCCGGCGTCTGTTTAATACCTCCATGCCTTAAAAGGAGGCTATTACCAAAAAACACAGTAATTTATCAACAAAGACATCTACAGAATGTCGTCGAATTCCCTTAAATCCCAGCCCCATTATTATTCCGCTTTGCCCACCACGAGGGCAATTTGCGTAATCCTCGGGTGATTTTTATAACTTCTGGAAAAAGTGTTTTTGTGTTTTTTCGTAGTTTATTAATGTTGTGGATAATATTAAACTTAATTAAAGAAACATGTTAATCAGTATATAAAATATATTTTAATTTAAAAAAAAAGTTAGTAAAGTCCAACGAATTAAACATTTTTTTTAGACTTAGACTGCCAAGTCATTGTTCTCGAATTCAAACCCAAGGCACGCACCTCTGACTTCTCGGATTCATGTGTGTATTGTATAATTATCACTTGCTTAAAAACGGTGAAGGAAAACATCGTGAGGAAGCCGGCACGCCTGAAAGAATTTCTCGACAGCATATGAAGCCAAGTCAGAGGCCCATAGGCGGCATAAACTCACACACAAAAAAAATACAAAGTTAGTCACTAACTACACGAAAAGAAGAAGACATATCTTTCAATTATATTTTAAGAGTTCAATAGCTAACAATAAAATGTTGTGTAGGTAACTATAAGTGTAAACTAAAGACCAATACAATAACAGAAAAAATCTAAAATCCTTTCTCTCACAGGCACCTCCATGCAACACCAAAATATTTTGCATTTTCACAGCTACCCCGGTCAGTAATCCCCCATTAAGTCCGTCACAAACGACCGTAAATTAAGAAGCTCGCTCACAAGCACCGAGTTTGTCATCCTGTCCTAAAGATGTACGAAGTTGCTTACGTCAACCGTTACCAAATTGTAAACACCTTACTAATAGGGAGCTTGTTAAAGACAAACACGGTGGTTAGCATTTGAACTACCAGTGTGTTCGCTGTTTGACATCTGAAGGTGTCTGCTTGTTTTACTCATGAGTTGAGTTGAAGTTTGAGGGTTGATGTTATAGGGGTTGACAGTTTCATGTTGGTAGAGGTTTGGAGCTCAATCAAATACTGTGCTAATAGGTCGAGCAAAGTTATTAACGAAAATAATCCTTTGTAATGAAAGTAATAGAGTATTATGTTCTTAAAGACGAAATAATGGCAGACAAGCACTATTCATATCTCTATTATTATCTACCTCTATTAATTTCAAAGATTTAATAACATAAAATCACGCCTGTATTCCCGGAAGGGTTGGGCAGATGTGTATAGTAACACCCTCATTTCGCCGTTATGTTTAAGTCCCATGTAATAGTTAATGAATTAATGATTTATTCACTTAAAATTTCTTAAAGCTACCTAGCTTTTTACTGCGTAAGCAGTTTAACTGTGAGATCGATGAGTCTCTCTTACAGTAAAACATAATCAGGTACATTTATAACCTATATGCAACTTAATACCACTTACATAGTTTCTAATAAATGTCTTTTAAGTTTACGTGCGAATTTTACTTTTTTATCTTCTTGTCTGATGTCAGCAGGCAAAGTGTTCATTAAATAGTTGGCGAGCCTATTGTCATCAACCGGGCACAGATCCAAACTCCGAGCTGCTACTGAGGAATTCCAGACGGAAAAACCCAATAACACTGCCCGACCTGGGGATCGAACCCAGAAACCCCGATCAGCAGTCGCTTTTGCCACCACTAGACAAATGAGGCAGCTATCGAAGATCGTAATCAAAATAATCCGTTATAATGAAAATGATAGAGTATTATGTTCTTAAAGACGAAATAATGGTAGACGAGCACTATTAATATCTCTAGTACTACTATATTAATTTCAAAGGTTTAATAAATGAGAATTATATCGGTACAACGACTGTTTATCTCTTTAATAATGCTCTTGACTATGAATCCACTGTTATTATCCTTTTATTAAGACAAAATACTGCTATTCATCGTAAATCTAATCCAGTGGAAGTGGAAAAGTCTTCTCGTTTGAAATTCTAAATGTCAAGCATGAAATACGACGAAATGCCAATTAAACGTAATGCTAATTGTACCCTTTGCTGGCTGTATCTCTGGCAGCTTCGCAGAAATAATGAATGGCAATGGCTCTTTGCTTCTCTGCATGCGTTGCTTTGCTTTCTTTCTTTCTTTTTCGATTGATACGAAGAATCGTAAATACAAAGTACACTTTATTTGTAAAGTTCATTCAATTTTGTGGTGATCGTTGCAAGGTTTTTTTAATTTTAGCTATAGCTGCAGTGCCAATCTTTTATTATTTTTCATGTAAAGGATTTCGTAGTGCGTTCAATTGTTATGATTGCAGATCCTCATATCATACTACTAAATCTACTAAATATAACATAAAATCACGCCTTATATTCTCCAAGGGTTCGGCTGAAGTGTTTTTGGTACACCATCGTTTCGCCAGTTATGTTTATGACCCGTGTAATAGGGGGCGAGCATATTGCCATTAACCGGGTACAAATCCAGACTCCGGGCTACTACTGAGAAATTGCCCGACCTGGGGATCGAATCCAGGACCTCACGATTAGCAGTCCCGCTTGCCAGCACTAGACCAACGATGCAGTCTATTATTTATCTTCTCCTTAATTTCTGAAACTCATATTGTCATCGTATCAGCCAGAAAACGGCCAATCAAATGTGAGTGCGCCAGACTGCCAAAATATTCAATAAAATTTAAAATGATATTACCATGATCATGCCATTGGAGGGCTGTCCTTTATTGCAGTATAATGTTATTAATGTATACTAATATGGAGATTCTACTGACCCTCCCCTAGCATAATAACTTAGTCGCTTCTTACGACTCTCAGGGGACACCATGAGGTACGTCTGTATAAAATAATTACCATATAAAATTAACAGTTTCAGAAGTCGGTGCTGATCCACGCTGAACCAAATTGAAGGCACCGACTTCTGAAACTGTTAATTTTATATGGTAATTATTTTATTCTTTTTTGAAGTCGGTTTAAATTTTTTGTAAAATATGTTTTTATTTTTTTCATTTTAGTGGCCTTGATTAAAACTTGGTTGGACCTACTAAAGACGCTGCTCGTAACACAATCACATCATCACAATATGCGTACTGTTCGTCATTGAGGAGTTCCATTGTCTATCTCCGAAGTTCTTCATCAGATCTTCACCAAATTTAAATGGGACCAACTTCGAAGTATAAAAAAGAAAGAAAAGAATCATCAAAATCGGTTCAAAATTGGCGAAAATATCGATGAACATACATAAAAAAAAACATACATACAGACGAACATAGTAACCTCCTCCTTTTTGGAAGTCAGTTAAAAAGAGAATTAAACAGAAACACAGATGCCACAACAATAGTCATTATTTCAACCGCATCAAGGCATTCGGGGCCCGACAATCGATTAATGATTGATAGTGCGTGATTAGCCTGTTCTGTTTTGTCAATAGCGCAACGGGCATTTATTGACAACGTTTTGAGTTTGAACTGCCTCATTGGTCTAGTGATGGTTAGCGCGACTGCTGATCGTGAGGTCCAGGATTCGATCCCCAGGTCGGGTAAAGTGATATTGGGTTTTTTCGTGTGGATTTCCTCAGTAGCAGCTCGGAGTTTGGATTTGTGCCCGGTTGGTAGCAATAGGCTCTCCCCCCATTACAAGGGACTTAAATATAACGGCGAAATGAGGGTGTTACTATATAAGGTCCAACCAAAATACCTGGACAAACTTTTACACAGTGTTCAGTACGTTTAACTAAACATATCTGTGTAAAAAAAAACGAGATCCAAGTGTTTTTTTTTCTAACCAAAAAATGTTTTTCATCATTAATCTTAATTATTTTTTTATTTTTTTTTACATTTTTCACTTCGCCTATTATGTAGAACACGGCGCGGAAGTAGCGCGCACCCCGGCGACAATCGATGCATAAAAAATGCATGAGTTTATTCTTAGAGAGTACAGGCAAATTAAAACGTTATTATTTTTTGGTCAGAAAAAATCACTTAGATCTCGTTTTTTGCATAGATATGTTTATTTAAACGTACTAAACACTGTGTAAAAGTTTGTCCAGGTATTTTGGTTGGACCTTATATACCTCTGCCCAACCCTTCGGAGAATACAGGCGTGATGTTATGTTATGTTATTTAGAGATTCTTTGAATCAATATATCGTGATGAATATTCATTTAAAAAGTTTTTGTGCATCACCTAAACTATTTTAAACCGTTCAACTTAAACTCAATCGCTACATGAGGTTATACAAATTCTCTCTTATATCTCACCACAAATCTCTAAACAGAAACAACCCAAAACCGTCCTAAGCTGTCAAAAAATATTCCCAGTGCACTAGTACGAACAAATACATTTGACCCAGTGACACGATTCCTATTGGCAAGGCAAGGAATCCCTTTATTGCTTATACGAAGCATATCCAACGTGAATGTACGCAAAACTCGTCTAAATAAAATTCCAAGGGATATTTCACGCTTCGTTGTCATTTATTAAAAAAAATCAATTTATGGAATTACGAATACATTTTGAGTGGTTTTTGGAGGGAAGGACGAAAGATTTGATGGGGTTGAAGCATTTGTAAAGGTAGAATTATAATTAATTATACATGAAACTCTAAATTTCTTCTTTCGAAGTAAAAACTTCGAAAAAATCTAGTTTCGTGTTTGAAATTTTTGGAAATAATCGTTTTATTTGTTTGTTATACTTTTTACATTCCCACTAAACAAAAAATAATCTTAACAAGAACGACAAAATATGCAAGTTTGTTCTTATCTCGAAAATATATTTAAAATAACAAAGTTCCAAAACACCTGAAAGCTTGCGCCGTTAAAAAAATCATCTTCATAAAAGTCCAACAGTAAATTCCGACGGGAATTGTATTCCGAAGTTTTTGGCGTCTCTTTTATTGTTTGTAAAGTTGCGAGTTGGAATGGGAGGCGAGGAAGCATAGCCGATTCAAAGTAGTTGTGATGGCGCCCAACGTGGGACCATCGTATTCTTTGAAAATCTTAGCTAGTTGTTAACTCTTCCGTTGAAATGCCTGTCATCGTATCACGTGAGGTGAACATGTAGCTTTGTATTTTAAGAGATAAGTCTGAAATTTAATATAATATTCCTTACTTTTGTTGCTATATTAGTTTACGATGTGTCAGAACCAAAGTCCCTAGCAAAACTGAATGAGTGGGTAGAGGAACTTCAAGTATACTCCACCAAGAAGAACATAGTCTGCTTGTCGGCAAAAAGATTGACAAGCATATCATTTTGGGACCCAGTACACAATATCAGCAAGCATATTGGGTCACCCGCGCGACGGCGCAACGAGTATTCCCAAGGAGCGTTGATGTCAGGTAGTCGGTCGGACAATAAGCCAAAACCTCTAACAACATGAATTTACGAAATACATGTTGTAGCGACCCCACCTAGTGTGGGATAATTGCAGGAAGATGATTCCTTACTTTTGTTGCTCCCATTTGATTTTAAAACACCGCAACCTTAAAATAAAGAAAACAATTCAAACTGCCCTACTTTCACTCCACAATTTGCTAATGACGCCACCCAAAAACAGTTCCATACCTTGAACCAAATCCTCTAATCCGCTAATTCCTTAAACAGAAACGGCTCAACAATAGCTCATTTGCATTCTCACAAACCTCGCGCTTTGTATTCAATTACCTGCATCTGAAGAATAATTGTCATTCCGAAGACAAGATTCGTCTCGTTTCGTTATGCCGTCCTTTTCCGGTTCGTTTAACGCGATGGGCCCGGGATTATTCTCATTAAGCGTAATTTGTTTCTCTTGGTAAGCTTCTCTCTTGACAGTTATGACAAGCATCTATTTCTATAATGGCACTAAAATTAGTCGTTCGTGTTGGAGTTTTAGTGAAATTACATACTAGAAGATAATAGACGAAGAACATGTTTATACCTTTATATGTTTTGCTATCTTTCAAAATATTTGCAAGCCTATTAGCAATATGGCAAGGAGAGTTAATGTCAGGCAGGCGGCCGGTCATAAAACAATAAGCCAAAACCTCTAACAACATGGATTTATGAAATACATGTTGTGCCGACCCCACCTAGTGTGGGATAAGGGCAGGAAGAAGAAGATTAGCAATATGGCCACGTTGGTCTACTGGTGGCAAGCGAGACTGCTGATCGTGAGGATCTGGGTTCGATCCCCAGGTCGGGCAAAGTATTATTGGGTTTTTCCTTGTGAAATTCCTCAGCAGCAGCCCGGAGTTTGGATTTGTGCCCGGTTGATGGCAATAGTCTCGCCCCCTATTCCATGGGACTTAAACATAGCGGCGAAATGAGGTTGTTACTATACACCTCTGCCCTACCCTTCGGGAAATACAGGCGTGATGTTATATTGTTATGTTATGTATTAGCAAGAATGTACGTTGGTTTACAATTTAATGAATTACAATGTTCTGAAATCGTTTGTACTATTGTGTTGTCATTGATTGCTAACCATCATCCTACAGGATCATTTACCTCTGTATAATTTAACTTTTCAGCATTCCAAATGCCAAAAATGATCTACAAATTAAACTTTTCAATTATAAAAGCAACAGTTTCGAAATCTCAAGTTTATTATAACGTTCTCTGTTTCAATTAAACTAATTTCGAAATTTTGATTTGTTTCAGGTAACTTGGCGTTCTACTTCGATCAAACGGTCCCTTTTTTCAAAGGAATGGAGTAATTAGAATCTTTAAATATCAAGACCATCTCACAGTTTCATTTTAAAAGTATTTTTTGTGTTGCTTTCATTTGAATAAATGAAGTAAATGTTACATTTATTTTTTAAATGGTATTTTAGTATCGTGTAAAAAAACAGGTTATCTTCAGCTGACCGGTTTAATATAAGCCTACGCAGCTTATTTCGCGATTGTATACCTTTTATTGTTCCCTTGGACATCGTTATCGGCGGGTAGGTTACCCTTTATCATGAGCGCTTTTGAAATCTTTAATAGCCTTTGTTACCTGTATGTTATGTTAAAGAAAATAAACGATGAACAAGTAAGATATACTACAGCATCGTTACCAAATGAACCGATTTCACATCGATACTATAAATAGATTTTTACAACCAACGTAATTTCTCCAAAGTACCTTCAAATATGCCATTAAAAAAATCAAATACATTGCCTGCACATAAAGAGGACTCCTAAATCCGGAATCTTCTTCGCTGCCTCCCTCCGAATCTTACAATTACGTGATAAAATTGAAGGCTTTTTTACTCAGTCAAATTCGTTTCACTTAAGCTTCAAAATCTCTTGGGAGATGGTCGAGGCACGAGGCTGCCTTTAATAGGTATTAGGATATATCTTAGAGAATCAGTCCTTGCGCCTCATTCAGACTAATTCAATGTGCATTGGATTTGTAATTTGAAATCCGGTCTGATAAAAGAAATCTTCGATATCTTTGGATTGTACGTGTTATTTTATGGCAGATTTTTTTGCTTCTACGCTGATCAAGGAAAAAGATATTTTAAAATTAAACTTTTTCCACGTTAGGATTTGGGTCGTGGGCACAAGTATAAAGACAAGTCTCACAAACCCACACAATGCGTGATTCAACTTAACACAAAGATCCAAGTTCACCACTGTGCCAATCATCTCGTCAAACTAAACTAAATTTTTATTTAAATAAAAAGCCGTGGATGTCCACAGTTAAACTGTAGTAATTATACAATAATATAACTTTTTTATAACGTATTTTCGTATTCACTTAACTTTTCAGGAGGAGAACTGTTGTCAAACTTGGGCATTATAACTTTAGTGTTTTATACATCTGATAGAATCCAAGAGTGGTGTCTTTTGTTATTGCCTACCATTTTGTGAGTGATTTACAATCCTACATGCTTCTACATGAGTGGTAGTAATAGAATCCTTAAGTTTCCTTAAACGGTAACCACGATAACAGCTTTTGACTTTTCCTTTCCTAAGTAGAGCCATACTGCGTACTAAATAATGCAAATTCAATACAATCCCCATAAATCTGTGACAATACATTTGACGTATTGCCAACAAGTCAAACGGTCGCAGTAATTTATGCAATGTGTCCAAATAGATGCCATTATAGACTAATGCCATCACCGGAATACATTACTTAAGGTTGATAAATAGCATGGATTAACCTCAAATCTATAAGATTAATGTGCAGTAATTATGAGTAATAGTTTCATATATTATGTCGCTCGGTATCGTTAATCGTTTTACTGGTGTTTAGCGGCATTTGTATGCTAATTCTTGTAGTTATTTCGATATTTTATTAATAGCTAAAAGTACATTATGACTGTTAATTTTTCTAGAAATCTCTATAAATATTATAGCAAATCAAGTTAATATAAACGGCGCAATTTTCTGGTTACAGATGCATAAATTGTTTAAAAAAATATATCTCTATTGCGAGAATAGGGCGGAAAGTTCAGATATAAAAAAAATATTAACGGTTTCTTTTTTTAAATCGTTTGATTTAAATACTTGATCGTTTAATTTAAACACTTCCGTTTATTTCTACATATTTGCGAGTAACGAAATATAAAATTTATTGAAGCACCCTTGAAAAATTGTAATAACAATAAGCTTAAAGACCTTACAATCGTTCTAAAAAAGCATTGTTCCTCAAAAGAAATTTAATAAAGAAACACTTATCCTTGAAGCTAAATCATAACACGAAATACTAAAAAAAATACAAAAAAGCACGCGATTGTTTCAGAGTTACGTTGTTTCGAGCCATACAGTGGAAGCGTACCGTTTCTGATTTACGACTAAAAGATTGCATCATAAATCATTGTATACACCCTCCCTGACGGCGAGCTCCAGCCGGAAAAATTATAGAAGAAAAAAATTAAACGCTTTCAAAACGGACATTTACTAAAGAACACGTTATTAATTAATCCGTAGAATGAAATTATATTTAAAGGAAAAGTTTACTCAAAAAGGACTTCTCTACTCTAATTCATTTCCCATTCTGTTTTCGAAAGTTGAATTAGGAATATCGCTAATTACAGCAGTCAAGAACTTGCCGAATTAAAAAAACAAAGTTTGTCTTTTTTAAACAAGTAAGAAGAGAAGTAATATCGTTGTTAGTTAAAGCCATGGAGGTGGCTACAGGTGTTCTCGCGTGATTAGTTTGTGAAATGTCTCTAATTTCACATTACAGTAATCTTTAAGGCCGGTTTTTAATTCCCTATTTGATTTCCCCATTTCCCCATCTAAACAGTTTTATAGATATTTTAAAGCCTCACTGGCACATGGACCTCATTCTAATATTACTAATACCCCATACGATTTTCGAGAACGTTTTTCATTTCAAAACTTTTAAGCAAACATTTCCAAATATTTTTTTCTCTCAACTAGGCTAGTTTGGCTCTTTCATATTTTAACCGCATCTGGACTCTTTCCAATTTCTGTGTATGAAAGTGCACAATTTATAATAGCAGGCGATTGCACAAATACCTACATTTCTGCTTTTGCCAAATATTACAATAAAAGATAAAATTAAAATTAGAATTTTAAAGTAAAACTACATACGGTACATATTAACACTAATTAGAATAAAAATGAAGGTAGAGAAATATAAACGGAAGAAATTCCATACCGGATTTTTTTTTCAACCTTTTAATAAAAATAACACTGAATTACATCAATAATCTATTAACGCCTTCAGTACCACAAAAATCAGTACACCAAAGTCAATCTAAACAAATTTAACAGAGATAAGGGAAAAAGAAATTCTTCAATTTTAATTTCCTCCGCTGAAGGTAAAATAAATAATTTTTCCGGTCGCCTGGCATCCTCCAGAGGCGGCTTTCAAAATAGAATTTTATCCTTTAACGACGCTCTTAATAATATTTTATTGCGATGCCGTATCTTTTAATGTTATTTCTTAATGTACCCGCGCTTAGCAGTCAAATCTAATTAGCTATTGGAGTTCAAATTTTTCACAACCAATCGATGTCCCGACAATTCAATTGTCAGAGAAAAAATCGAATCAAATTGGGCGTAATTTTGTAAAAGCGACGCGACGCCGCGTCTTGACCTAATTTGGGTCGTGTTAGCCAAAGGCCGACCAGCCATTTCCCGGGCTATTGGGCCCAAATGCTACCTCGAGCCTTGCTATATTCCGCAACGGCTTACGACATCTAATTCCGCTGACAAAAAGGGGAATTTTATGGCCGTTACTAAATCTGCATTCTGAAAGCCTCTATTTTCGGGATTTCTACGAAATATTGATATTTTTATGTATTACTAGGTTTAAACATAATTACGTGACCCAGAAACGTATTGGCCAAAGAGCATGTGAAATCAAGCACACATCATGCGTCGACGAGTACGGAGTCGAGTTGTTAAATGAACCATGATCCCTTGTTAGTGATCTCTCAAATAGTCCAATAGTCCATGTTTACCCAGTCCAAGAGTACCTACCTCTTGATTTCAAAGTCAAATAATTTTGCAAGAGAAAATTGATAACGACTTGAACTTGAAGTTTGGACATTTCACAGCGGGTGACGTAGAAATGACTAATGATAAGTTTTATCTAATGTCGGAGAGTACAAATAAAGTGGCCCCACGGTGGGCGCCATCCGACTAGAACAACCCGAAGCTTAAACGCGTTTATTGTTATTGTGACTCTTCGTTTCGTCTTTTCTTACTCGGACGTTCCGACAGCAAGATGAATAGAATTGTTTTCATATACTTTTCTGATGTCTTTCAAAGAGTCAGCGAACCTTGTAGAAAAATTTTGCGAAACATTAAAAGAGAACACGAAAACCTTTTTTTGTAAGTCAAACATTAAAGAGTTTTACACATCATAACATAACATCACGCCTGTATTCCCCGAAGGGTTGGGCAGAGTTGTATACCCTCATTTCGCCGTTATGTTTAAGTCCCATGTAATAGAGGGCGAGTTATATAGTTTAAAACAATATTCAAAATTACTATACATTCTGTACCTACCCGTAAGTTGACATAAAATCCTTACTAACAAACTGGGAACAGGGGTAACAACATAATCCGAAGTTATTAATGGAAATTCCTGGACTCTGAATTAATTGCCAATATTCATTCGTAAATCACTTCGGAAATTAATATAATACCTTGGAACGGCTGTCGAAACCACGTGCCCTTTGTTTAACAAACGGTATCGGTGTACTATTAAATTGAACTTCATAAATTATAAATAAATCGTTTTGTGTAATCACGTTTAAAACAATAAATTAGGTTCGGTGAGGTATTGCATTACTAAAAGGCTTTAGACACGAAACAGGTAGGTACAGAAGTCAATCACATGTATGTACTTCACTTTTCATACCTACGCTCGGCGGTCGCTCTATCTATATATCTATCTCTCTCACGCGCATGGCACTCGCGCTCGCACTCACTCGCACTCTGGTCCCAAACGGTCCGAGATATCGAGCGCACTTGTATGTAGATTGACTTCTGTACCTATCTATTTTGTGCTTTAGATCAGCATTTGCTGCAGTAAGACTACAGTGCTGGATTTCAGCTGCAGCTCACGTGACATCCAAATAAACCGATGACACTAAAATGATTTTCGTCCCAAAGAAGTCCATGTCGCACGTCAAAATCCCATCAAACGCCAGCAAGCCGACAGGAATAGTTCATTCGTTTCATTCTCAACCGCTGCACAATTTTCGACGCCTGGAGCAAATGATTATCCGATCGCAACCGATCATCCGCGATTCACAGTTCAACCGAATATCGTCCGCAAAAATGCAAATCGTCCTTTAACATGTGTTTTAAATGCAGATAAGGTTTACATGTATTTGGAATTAATATTGATGGCTTTTAGAGTACCGAATTTATATTTTTAATTTTTTTGTTAACAAAGCTCCATCGAGTCCATCATGGACACGAGTTTTTTGGAAACGAATACAACCTTTCTTCTAGAGGAAGCTGTTTTTCTTTGAATTTATGAATAAGTTTTGGTGAATTTTATATAAAAATAACCTAACTTCATTTCACCTAGAACAACTTTCTCTATTCTTACTATTGTGACCAAACAACACCATCAACAACCGACAACATTTGATTCGACTTGGATTCGAAAATTGCTGCTTGAAGAATAACCGATTGTTACACTGTTTTTATTTCGATATCATTATAAACCCATTA
Organism: Amphipyra berbera; assembly: GCA_910594945.2. Classification (NCBI taxonomy): domain Eukaryota; kingdom Metazoa; phylum Arthropoda; class Insecta; order Lepidoptera; family Noctuidae; genus Amphipyra; species Amphipyra berbera. The sequence continues at coordinate 4,384,281 of OU343122.1, read as the reverse complement.
CTATCCCACTGCTAGGCACCAGCCTCCTATCAGAACCAGAACTGTTTAAAGCCTTGATCTACCACGCTCTACCATCAAGAACTTTTTGGAGCCCTCTCAGGTGTGCAGGTTTCCTCACGATGTTTTCCCTCACCGCTAACGCAAGTAATAATTAAATTCTGATCCGCACATGAATTCAAAAAGTCAGAGATGCGGGTCGGGTTTGCACTCAGACCCTCCTGCATGATAGGCGAGGGTTCAACGGCTAGGCTTTTACAGTTTTTATTTCTATATTCATACTAAACTCCACTCCAACGATAAATTCTGAGCCGCACGCTCAACACATCACTCAGTACCGGTTATGTTGCCATAAACAAGTCCGAATAGTCGCTGATAACGCTAAAAATGTATTTTTGAGCCGTCACGAAGACGTTACGAGGGCTAATTGTCGTGAGGGGGCAATTACCAAGCCTAACTGCGGGCCCGAGCGCTCGCTATTTTGTTTAAACGACCAACAGCGGGATTTTTATATTCGTACACCTTTGTGCCTAATGAACAGCACTTTAGTTTGTATTTCGGTATTCTGCTTTTAACCGGTTACGGTAACGATTTTATGTTTGAAAACGTTACGTTTGTAACATGTGCATGAAATGCCGTCATTTTAATTTTATGTTCAAAGTTTTTCAATGTCGGGTGTTGGTGTTTTTATCTGTTTGTACGTGTTTGTATTTACCTGATTGTTTGTATTAGTTTGTCATTACTTAGAATGATCGCATTTTGAAAAAAGTAATACCACTGACGCATAATATGATATCTATACTTCTATACTAATATTATAAAGAGGAAAGATTTGTATTTTTTGATTTTTGTATGTAACGAATAAACTTAAAAACTACTGAACAAATTTCAAAAATTCTTTTACCGTTAGAAAGCTTCATTATCACTGAGTAACATAGGCTACGGGCGGAGCCGTGAGGACACAGCTAGTTTATAATATAACAAACAATTGTCATGCGGTAGTCTCGCAAAAACTCGTAAATGGCTCGAACGATATGTTTTTTCTTATTTTTTCGCCACTATGGATTCCTACTGGGATGGTTTAGGAAAAAATAAAATTAGAAAAAAAAAACGGTACGTAGTTCACCGGGGCAGCTAGTTAGCTATAAAAACTTATTGGTCTTACCTTATAAATAGGCCTATATTTATTGTTATAGATTCGTTACAAAATAGACAAGAGGAACCAGAGCTATCCCTAGGTACATACTTTACCTCCAATTACAAACGAAGTCATGAGTCAGAATTCATGACGTTTCCACAACCGACGCTTAATAAATTAATGCATACTCTTTGATTAAAAACATATACCTACCTACAAGTACCAACCGAACGCACCATCCACAGCTTTTGAGCCAATTAAAACGATCGACTGTACAAAAAACGGTCCGTACAAAGCTTTTACTGAATAAAAGTGTATTTTGAACAAGTTCAGCCAACCGTAAAGATATCGGAGGCACAATAGAGGAACACGTATGAGTAACGTCGATCTCTCTGAGCTCGTGTGACCTCGCCCTACCGGATCCAAAATGGGACATGCAAAATAAAACACATGGTACGGGGAACTTGTATTGATTGTTATTAAAGTTGAATATCGTCGCTTAGGTAACAATACCGCTCAAGTTAAGTTTGACAAGTTTTCAGGAGAGCCAAAAAACTGATTAATGCTGATTTACACGGTGCAAGTTTCTTGAAGCAAGTCTCATGCTATCTTTGTTTTTGTCGGAGAGAAAGACAAAGATAGCATGAGACTTGCTTCAAGAAACTTGCACCGTGTAAATGAGCCTTTATTATCTTTAAAATGACACAACAAACGACTTGCGCGGTGCCAGAATTGTTTGAATAACTCGCTGCGATTGGATAATTTTAATTTTTAACCGACTTCAAAAAAGAATAATATAATTACCATATAAAATTAACAGTTTCAGAAGTCGGTGCCTTCAATTTGGTTCAGCGTGGATCAGCACCGACTTCTGAAACTGTTAATTTTATATGGTAATTATTTTATTCTTTTTTCAAGTCGGTTTAAATTTTTTGTAAAAAATGTTTTTTTCTAACATCATTCGATGCGCGCCGAACATATCTATCCAATGACGTATAAAACGTCAAATGACCAATTTTCAACTTATACGGTATTGTTACCTAAGCGACGATATGGGACTATTGGAAGATCCATGGCAGGGGGTAGGTAATAGAAAGATATTGGTTTGTGTGCCATGAGTATTCTTCTTCTTCTTAGCGTGTCGATGGCAGTCTAAATTGAGGTGGCCCAGAACGTACCGTGCGTTCATACAGCGGATCTATTTTAACGGATCCGTCGGTACTGGATGTGGTGTTCACATCTGTACCGATGGTTTAGTTAAACAAATAGCAGCTGCGTCGTATCCGGCAGGTAGGATACAATAAAAATAATGGATCCAGTATTTTTTACTGGATTCGGAATACTGTCGTGTATGTGAACTCGCTCATACAACTACAATCGCCATCACCAAAATAAAAACGGATCCGCTAAAACGGGTCCTGTAAAAAGTATCTTTGTGAACTAGCTGTTAGCTACGAACGTCCATTAGATCCTGTGACGTGCAAGTATCAGACCACGCAGGGCATGATGTCAGGTGTCCCAGCGTTTGTGGAACAACACCACATTTACACTCCAAGCTGAAATCGTCTATGAATCTCCACCTGGGCAGGTTTTCCTTCTTCGACCAACCTGGATCCGGAGTCTGTTTAAAGGCTTCCAGGTTAGCCTAGGCGACTCATGTCCAGGTGGAAGATTTTCAGCAGGTGGGACAAATGGGATAGGTAGGGAAGCGCAATCACACCATAGCTTTAACCTTTGTCGAGACTGTTCGCCAGTGAGCGGGTTTTGCTTGATGGTAGGATCTATACGGTCCGCCTGGCTAGCTACCACCCTCACATTAAAGTCCGGCGCCAAGCAGTTTACTGTGTTCCGTCGTGTGTATGTGAGAGTCAGAGGGGTACACTGCCGTCCTTATCATAAACCACGCAATCGACATTTTTGACAAAATCGAGTTATTAATATATTCAGAATCAGCGAAACGAGATCTACCGGGATCAATCGCCCAAGTTTTGATATCTTTACTAGTTTACATTTTATAGTTAATTATAAACAGCGTAATTGCTACATTCCAATCATTTTAATAGTTATAAGCATCGTAATCAACGTTGCTGTAAAAATACATTTCCCAATATTCAATACACATTAGAAATAAGCACCGTAAATGAACAATGCTTTATTTATGCATAGTTCACCCTGAATTCAGACAAGAAAATACTAAACATAAATAAGGCATTTGGTACTTGTGACGTTTAGTGATTGATTTATATTACGTTTATTTGTTTTAGGCATAATGGACACATTTGCTGTAAATAGGTTGGAATGGTAAACTTACATCTAAGTTCTCCCATATTTTTACTAGACGTAAATATCACAAATGCATTTCCTAGACATAAATCACGCACTTGCTACAATGCGTTGTTTATGCATGGTAACTTAATCTTATTGCAATCCATGTTTACTAGACTTTATAATATTTTGGTCTTTTTAAATATTAAAATTAACTAAATATATAAATATAGTATCGCACACACAAAGTTCACATTTAAAGCTTCCATACAGAAGAAAAATGTTTGAAATATTCCTCTTAGTTTCATAGGGACAACAAAAATAAGAAAAAAAAACTTTGGACGCGATTTTCTCGAAAGTTACTGCTAAGCACTTACGTTGTTTATAATAAGGACGGCAGTATAGGGGAATCCCTCTATATCTCTGTTCCTTGGATTCGTGTGCTCCATCTTAGACCCTGTCTGCGCTTACCATCAGGTGAGACTAGGGCCCAACGCGACCAAGTCAAGAATAAAAAGAGAAAACACATTTTAAAAAACCTTTGCAGCTTTTCAGTCTTTGCGGCACAAGGATGTTGACGTGTATATGAGTATTCATGTCTGTAATATAGACAAAAGTACTTTTTTGATCCAAAACGTCTTGGTAGGTCGTAGCTGTCACAAAATATATCAAACTGTTCTACTAAGTTGTAGACAGACATTTCAGTATAACTTTATTCATAAAGTACTAACAAGTACATGAAACAAAAAGGTGTAAGTGCTGAAAGTTAGGTGACCCCTAAACTTAGATGAAGTGCCTCGAGGCGTAGAAGATGTAAGGGTTCCTCATTTGTTACTCGTCATAATACTTGGAGAGGATAAAAGAGTTACGGTATCAAGTATCAAGTGGAGCAGTTGTTATCTTGATCTTTCGAGTATTGGAGAAAACGTGGTACTGAAATGTCGAAGATTTGAATACAGACATTTGAAAGGCGTTTTGGTGATCACTATATTATTGTTAACTAATCTATACAAATATTATAAAGCTGAAGAGTTTGTTTGTTTGAACGCGCTAATCTCAGGAACTACTGGTTGGAATTGAAAAACGATTTTTGTGTTGGATAGTCCATTTATCGAGGAGGTTTATAGGCTATATAACATCACGCTACGACTAATAGGAGCGGAGCATAAATGAAAAATGTTGCAAAAACAGGGAAAATGTCCACTCGTGCGAAGCTGGGATGGGCCGCTAGTCCCTAATACATTGCTTTAGTTGCCTTCATTGACTCTTAAATAAATACAGGATCGTATATAGGCAAAAAGTCTTCAATAACATAAAACATAACATCACGCCTGTATTCCCCTTAGGGTTAGGCAGAGGTGTATAGTAACACCCTCGTTTTGCCGTTATGGTTAAGTCCCTTGTAATAGGGGGCGAGCTTATTGCCATCAACCGGGCACTAATCCAAACTCGGGCCTGCTACTGAGGAATTCCACACGGAAATACCCAATAACATTTTGCCCGACCTGGGGATCGAATTCTGGACCTCACGATCAGCAGTCGCGCTTGCGACCACTAGACCAACAAGGCAGATATTCAATCTTTTTGCTAATTCTATTAGAATGGAAACCTAAAGGCCCCAAGTTCATGAGCTATCCAAGAAAATTTGCCTAACCCTCATACAAAATTTTGCACACTTACCTAGGGTGCTTTTCACAAACGAAAACGCAACGCAAACTATTATAAAATAACCCAGTGGTTGCCAACAGTACTCAAAACACATCTATCAACACAAAACCATCTTTATACTCCAAGAGATAGACCTCAAATTAGATCGGACATAGTTTCTAAGGGTCCAACGTCGGCAACTTGTCAATTGTTTGCAACAAATAAATACGAAACACAAGTCGGCCAGGGCGACCCGCTTCAATAACACATTCCGATTCTGTTTACACATGTAGGTCAGAACTAACGAGGGACTATATAAAATAGACGGGATGTGGACCTGGGTTTAGAGAAGGAACGATAAGCGGGTACTTATATACCTTATGTAGGTACATTAAAGGCCCAAAACCCCGGTCGATTAGGGCCTTACATCTGCCCGTAAGCGACTAGAACAGAAAATAAGCCTCTTAAAAAATGTGGGCTTTCTTGTGTCCTTATTGTAGCATTTTATGGCATAGGGTCCAATCACAAAACTGCGAATCGACGCGATGCGAATTCGCAACGCAGGAAACTGCGACGCAAATAACTGCGATGCGATTTCGTGTGGCAAGGCGTCTCCCTTCCAAGGTTCGGGTGACCAATCCCTCGATGATCTTCAACCATATTGAACGTATTTTGTACTAGGTAGAATAAATTTGCGTAAAAACATTTGCGCACCGCTCTTACTGATCAGGAGATATAGGAAAAATCAATTACGCGAATCAATTCGTTAGTTCTTGCGATGCGTCGTGTGAGCTCGTATATTTCTACGATGCGGCGTCGCATCGCAGTTTTGTGTATGGACCCATAATCATGAACAACATTGCATTGCAGTCACTGCTGTTGTCGTCAACAGCAGTGACTGCAATGCAATGTTGAAGTATCGTACTTAAGTACGTCCAGCTACCATGGGTAGTCAGCCCCGCTACCAACCTTGCTGACTAGTTCATCTTTTTACAACGGTATAAGCTATTCTCGTATTCGTCGTGCCGACACAAGAGAAGTCACTGCTGGTGCTACTTACATTTTTTATCAAGAGGCTCTTTTTTTTGCACAAGTACTGTAACTTTATACTACTCATAGTATAGCAGTGATAGCCTAGTGGTGTGACCGTCGGACTGCCAAGTCATAGGTCTCGAGTTCAAACACAAGGCAGACACCTCTGACTTTTCGGATTCGTGTGCGTATTGTATCACTTGCTTAAAAACGTTGTGAGAAAACCAGCATGCCTGAGAGATATTTCTCGACGGCGTGTGTAGCCAACTCAGAGGCCCATGGGCGGCATAAACTCTGACACCAGGTTAGTCGATAACCACACGAAAAGAAGAAGTATAAAAGTACCTAATATCTTTTTTGGTAGGATTTGTAAATAACAACTAGCGTTCGATATAAAATCTGGATTGATGATTTATGTAGGTTTTTGACATTTTTAATTGCTATCAAAAACCTACATCAATCCAGATTTTGGATTGTGATCGATTAATAATATCGGCCATAAGTAATTATGATGGATAAATAAATGGGCACCGATACAAAAAACTGGTCGCTTTTAAACTTTATAGGTCATACAACTGATGCTTCTTGATAACGACAAAATGAAAATATTTATATTTGATTTGTTCCTCATTTGAAAATATAATTTCAATTATTTAAACATCCAAAACTTGAGGACTGTTTTCAGTAGTTTCACAACTTTGCACTTTTTCCATACTTTGTCTTCATTTATCTTTGTCATCCATTTTTCTTTTCCAACTTTCCATTTCTTGAGTTATTTATCGCTTTTTTCTAATTACTCTGTTACATTCAACGACAGCCTCTTTGGAATATTAATTTCAGCTTATTAATTATGTACGGAACTTTGAGTTGTGTCAATGTACCTTCTTGGAGTATCGCTTAGGGTATCATCATCAATGTATCTATCTAGTATCTATTCTTTGCTGTGTACCTATACACCCATATTCTAAGACGTTCCTCCAAAACTTACTCGACTCGACTCCACCTCGACTCAGCCTTTCTCACTACCATCGGTAGTTAGTTATAGTATAGATGACATGAACGTCTTTGACTCAAGATTTTTCCTCAGTCGAGGTAAGGAATCATCTGTCAAACTCAAGGTACCTCGGAACCTACCTTAAGGAAGGAAGTGTCAAAGTTCGTATGTAACAAAAATTAATTTCGAAAACTTTATCGAATATGCTTACGAAAATCCTTACAACTATTTAACGCGGCGTTATTTGCGCGATGCAGATAATTCAAATTGTGACGTAATGACTCCACTCTACCTTGACTCATTTGAGGACCCCTCAGTCGAGAAACCTCAAAGTTCACTCGAAATTGCGACCAAGAATACAATTTTGAAGGTGTTTTCGAGGCCGTCCTGAGTCGAGTATGAGTCGAGTAAGATTTGGAGGAACGTCTTAGAACATGGGTTATAGGATTCTTATAGGATTTTTGTCTGTGATGACATTAACGCTCCTGTCCTCTATCTCATTTTCTCTTGTTACGAAAACCGTAGACAAAGTGAAATAACTAACTCAATCTTTATGCCCACATTTTCTCAGCCAGTCTTACGATGTCGTCTGACCAACTAGCTGCTGGTCTCTCTAATTCTCAAGGTATAGAAATAGACATAATAATACCCGTCCATGCATAATTTAAATGAAGAAATGCAGATTCTTCTTCTTCTTTTCGCGTGGTTAGTGACTAACCTAGTGTCAGAGTTTATGCTGCCTACGGGCCTCTGACTTGGTTTCACATGCTGTTGAGAAATATCTCTCAGGTATGCCTCATGATGTTTTCCTTCACCGTTTTTTAAGCAAATGATAATTGTACAAAACGCACATGAATCCAAAAAGTCAGAGGTGCTTGCCTTGGGTTCGAACTCGAGACCTATGAAATATTCAGATTTATAAACATTAATTAAGACCGTCACATACGATAACTAAAAACAAATTATAAAATTCTTATCTGATACAAGATTGAACCTTAGGCCTAGCACGAAAGTTTAACGTATAGTATGAAAATATGGGCACAGAACGTGGTTCGTTGGTCTAGTAGTGGCAAGCGCGACTGCTGATTGTCAGGCCCTGGGTTCGAACCCCGGGTCGGGCAAAGTGTTATTGGGTTTTTCCATATGGAATTCCTCAGTAGCAGCCCGGAGTTTGAATTTGTGGCCGGTTGTTGACAATAGGCTCGCCCCCTATTACATGGCACTTAAAATATAACTGCGTAATGAGGGTGTTACTATACACCTCTGCCGAACCCTTCGGGGAATACAGGCGCGATGTTGTGTTTATGTAACGTGGAAATTTTACCACCAAGAGGAGACAAGTCTAAACATTGGAGTCCTCATAGAATCCTATACTAACGTATTTAGCTAGTCATCATAATTTGCCAAATGTATACATTACATGCTACCTCGCCTATAACTTAAACCACACCATAGTTACATGCACGTAACACAGCGGCTGACCCAATATAACAACCAGCCTAACCTGACCTTCCCTTTCCCTCTAGATTCGTACACAAATACACCACATAAAGGAAATGTTCCCCACTGTAGCAGGTCCGGTGTATTTGGTCTAACACGGTGCCACCTCACTGGAACCAATCGAATGACGTTCGAAACGTTTTCATTTGATCTCGTTTGGGATTTAAATTGGACTGCAGAACATTCAGATAGGGCAGAATAACCATTTGTGCTTCAATAAAACTGTTGGAAAACTCGAACGGACAAAGAATAGAAGTTTGAGTCTCTTTGCTGGGATCTTTTTGTCTAGTACATTCTATATAGTTTTTGGGCAAAAATATATTTGTTGTATCATATAACTCCTCGTTTGACTAACACCTGACGTAAACAAAACGATTTTTTTCTGATAAGTAAAACTTACCCGTTGCGTTGCGTTTGTTGGCATGTAATCTTCTTCGTTTTGTGTGGTTAGTGACTAACCTGGTGTCAGAATATATGCCGCCCATGGGCCTCTGCCTTGGCTTCACGTGCCGTCGAGAAAATCTCTCAGGCATGCCGGTTTCCTCACGATGTTTTCCTTCACCGTTTTTAAGCAAGTGATAATTACTTATACAATACGCACATGAATCCGAAAAGTCAGAGGTTCGAACTCGAGACTTCGCAGTCCTACGGTCACACCACTAGGCTATCACTGCTTGTATGTACCTAATCAAGCAATGGAACACCAGCTCACAAAAATAGAATTTCGATAAAAAAATGTTGAGTTTTATAACTAACCTTTGTTCAGGCTTATGTTCAAGGTTCTAGCAAATCAAAATTCACTTTAATGTAAAACACATAAATCTATCTCTTACGCTCCAATAAGTTACTTTTCATTTCCATACAGTATGAATAATAAACTCAAGTCAAGCAAATCCTCAATAAAGTGTTACAAAACTTTCACATTTGACATATTGGACTTTAGAAGAAAAAGAGACAAAAGGAAAGTTCCCGCTAAGTTTCCTGACACCCCTATAAACTGGTGTGAACTAGTTTATTCCGGACTATCGATTCTTTACTGACATGTTTGAAGTGCCGTGTAACCCACCAGTTTGTTTCTTGCAGAAAATTTCAAACTTTCTGACGTGCCATCTTGGATACAATCTTGGATACAATGTAGGTATTCAAGTTTATAACGGGTTAAACGGAGCATAATTATCACAGAATCACTTCATCAAGTTCAAGTTCAAAGTTTTTATTTTAAATTGTTATGGCCGATTCCAATACATTTTTTTTTAAAGAAAAGGAACATTGCCCCACACTAGGATTTCTCCTGTATCGTGGGTGCATTTACAGACACAAATCTTCTTATGCACAAACATCCAGACCCGGAACAACTATCTGTAGGCCATACAATTATTTGTTCCGTGCGGGAATCGAACCCACGACCTGTAGCGCAGAAGCCAATCACTCAGCCACTGCACCAAACGTGTCGACAAACCGTTAAATTTACGGAGCGTAATATCCAATAGTTTAAAATTGAGAGTCTTCTATCTTTACCAATAATGAAGTAATGATCTTGGGTTTGCATAGTAGACCCTCCCCATATGGAAGTAGGTATAGGTGTAGGTAGGTACAGGCTTACGAGTCTATTTATATACCCACTTTAGCAATAAAAAATACTACCATTGGTAAGCGAAACGATTCGTTTTTATTTATAGGCATATGACTGATAAAACACAGTATGAAATAAATTTATTTATGGTAGATCAAATTGTTCTACGATTGAGATTACTACATAAACTGGAGTGTAATTTTATACGTCGTTATAATGTTATGTCTAAAGGAAAGAGAGAACTAGCAAAAAAAAACAATTGTTGGCCTTACTGTAGTTTCAGAACTAAAGGTAAATTAATTGGTTATCAGTCGGGTATACCACTGCGTGTCCACACTCCCACAAACAAGCTTAATCAACGGCTCTAGAAACAGGAACTTAACCGATTAGACCTAACGTCCTCAGCTAAGGGCCTTGATGTCAGCCAGACCATTATCCCCTTAATATTCCCTTAGCGCAAAGGTTTTCCATTAAACTTGGTACATTTTAAACAGTTGCCTTTTGCGCCCACTTCTAAATTCAACTCATATTTAAAGGCTTTCGCAAAGTGGCGTTGTTTAACTTTTTAAGCCGGTTTTAGGGCGTCGTTCGCATATCAAACCGTGTTTAATGAATACAGAAGAGTGACAGTTTTACAACTTGAGAGCATGGGTGATTTATTTATTTATTTTATTCTTTATGCACAAAATTAGTACAGAGGCGGACTTAATGCCTTTAGACATTATCTACCAGTCGACCTTAGGGTGATGCAGAGACAAAACATGGTAGGTGCACACTTTATTAAGAAAGAATAATATGATATCAAAAATAAGTTTATGTATATTGATGGGTCTACTACATGCTTATACTATATGCTTTGATAGCTCCAATATGTCTTTGGCCTATGCGTGGAGGACTTTAAAAAAAATTGTTTGTTATGCGTCATTTATAGGGATGCGTGATCCGCTGCGTTTTTCGCCGTGTACTGTCATACATACAACTACAAATATACGCATGGACAAACGCTTTTCCATAATAGGTATAATTATGTTTCAATATTTCGCTTCAAGCCCCATATTACCCTCCGCGCTATGCCCCGCGTCTCCATAAACAAGGACTTAAAAGTCCACACAGCGGATTCGTTTTAACGGATGCGTCGATACTCGATGTGTTGTTCACATCTGTACCGACGGATCAGTTAAACAAATAGCAGCTGCGTCGCATCTGGCAGGCAGGATACGATAAAAATAACGGATCGTGTGTGCACCCATACTTCTCCATACATCTTCGTGTAAGGATCCGCTTTTATACCGTTCCGGCATCCAGTTTTTGATGACAAAACGGAATGTGTAAAAATGTCGGACCAGTATTTTTTACTGGATTCGGAATGCTATCGTGTATGTAAACTCGCTTATACAACTACAGGCGCCATCATCAAAATAAAAAAGAATCCGCTAAAAACGGTCCTCTAAACAGTTTCTGTGTGAACAAAGTGTTAGTTTTCACTTAAATTTCAAGGGTTAGAAGAGTTTAAATTCTTTAGCCACCGTAACAATGGGTGCACGATTTTATACCTCCGATTTACTCTTCAAGAATCGGAAGCGTGCCAGATATGTAAAATGACGTAACAGTAAAGTTTGCGATGAAGAGATTATCTGGTACCTCGTGTGCGTAATGTGATGTGTTAGAAGTTTATAATGTTAACATGTGCGTGTAATTACTTTTGCCTTTCTTAGCATTTCCTCCTTTGTGTATGATGTAAGTTCTATACTAGAAACTCTTCGAACACTTCGCACGCTTACAATAACTGGTAAATACACCAAAACTTTGTTTTCATATAAAAAAATTAACAGCAATTACGATTTTTTTTATAGAATACCCTCAAAAATCTTTAAGGTTATGTAAGTTGAGATTTTGCTGAATCCTGACCCTAAATTCTAAATTTCTTAAGACAAAATGTCCGATGATCTTACCGATACATATTAATTAATCACGTTAGTCTAATCAATGCTAGTCCTAATAGGTAAGGCAAATAAATGGCCATCTTGCAACGGGAGCACGTCTCGTATGGTGCTTAATTAATACAAGAACCTATTAATAGTCCAGCTCATTCTTCAAGCAACAAGAATGTTACGTGAACAATTGTTTGTTTATCAAAAAAAATATTCTGGGACTATGTACGTGTATGTATATTCTAAAGATGTTCCTCTAGAGGCGGATAGAAGTTGCAGGATCCTCCATAGCATCTAATAAATTCTGCTCTTACTGTAAGACAGACAAATGGACATATTGCGACGGGAGCACACCTTGCGCCGGTAGCAAGCTGTTGCCTGCCAGTATTGATGTAGCTTAATTATTAATACATCAACCTACATATGTGTATTCAATAGTACCTCCTCCTCGGATCGCACTGAACGGGGTTCAACATCCGTACATATTGATACATGTTAGTTTAAACTAATCAATGATCATCCGATCAGATAAGACAAACAAATGAACATCTTGGGTGCCTTGCCTTTTTGTCTGCTAGAAATGGAGTTAAATTAATTCATCTACCTGGGTATGTTGGTACTCTAGAGTTGTTTATTTTGAGTTTAACCGACCACACTACAGGGTGTAAATGAAATCATGTAATTCCTTCAAACGTCGTGATGAACTGCTGACATTGATAAACCCTGCATGGGCTACTTTTGGATTCAATAAAAAAAAAAGTAAAAGAAAAAAAGTAAAAGAAAAAAAGTAAAAGAAAGTGGTCGGCAAATCGTTTCTAACCATTTCTGGCACTCGCACGCTTCGCTCGCTCGGCTCGTGCGTTGAGTGGTCACAGTTCTAACATAACCTAACCTACCTTTCAGCTATTTGTTTGTCATTTTATTTCTTATTGCGGGGGTACTTTGAAGTTAGAAGCATTTTAGTGCAAAAAATATTTTATAAGTTGAAATATTAAAATTAAAGTGGGAACTATTATTTTTAAAATCCATTTATACAACGTGTTACATAATTCCCTATGAAAAATGTAAATAATCAAGTAGTCTGTTATGGTTGTTGTCATTTACCTCTCAGAGGAAATTAGATAAGAATGTAAATAACTTTCTGGGTAGTCTACTCTTTAGTTTCATGTTTTCAGGGTTGCGTTTCAATTATGATTATTTTATGATTTACCCAATTTTTTGGGTCTTATTACGGTTTTCAAATATTGCCAATGGACTCTTTACAAATGACCTTTTAACCCCCTTTCGGCTTTAGGGGTATTTTTGTAACACTAGGTATATCCCTTAATTAAACCATATTAATCTATTCAGATGAAGCTCCTTGTTGAATTCCCTCAAAGGAGTTTGTGGTAATTCCCAAGGTATACGTAATAAGCAGCCAAGCCGACCTGTCAATTTAAGACGAGCCTATTGGCAGAACTATGTGCGTGTAGCAGTAGCTTCGTTGCTTATGTATGTTAATTGATTCAGTCCGGCGCTGAGTTTAAACACGCAAGCACGCATAATTTAAAACACGCGTGGAAAGAGATAATATCCTGTTCTGCCTAGCCCTTTTCCCAACTATGTTGAGGTCGCCTTCTAGTCTAACCAAATGCGGCTGGATACCAATATTTTACTACCCAACCCAGTTACTAGGCAATGCCGATATCCTAAGGTTAGACCGGTTGTCAGACATTCGGGCTTCTGACTTCCTATAACGACTGTCATAGATATTCGTATAACAACCGGGACCGACAGTTTAAGGTGCTCTCCGAGGCACGAAGGGGTCTCGATGTATAACGAACGGTCACCCATCCACGAACAGACCGCGGCAAACCACATGATCCGCGTGGTTGGTAATTAGCCACGAGCCCCTCTAAATAGATAAGATCTCACTATCATCATAATTATTAGTCCGTAAACGCCTATTATTAAACACTAGCGACCCGCCTCGGTTACGCACGGGTGCAATGTAGATGCTAATGTGGGCCATATAAACCTTCCTCTTGAATCACTCTATCTATTGCTGAAAACTGCATTAAAATCCGTTGCGTAGTTTAAAAGACCTAAGCGTACATACAGCGGGAGTTACTTTGTTTTATACTACGTAAAGATGGCGCGTTGGCATCCCCCCAATAAAGCTGAGCATCCACCAGAGCTTAGCTAAGCTGCGTAGCGAGGAATGTGTTTTGTAAGCACCAATAGAATCACTTCATTTACCTAGCTTCGCTCTGCGCAGCTCTGGTGGATATAGGTCTAGCAGTGCGAGGTTTTTGTTCATACAAAACAAGCGAGAAAAGTGTTGCGAGGAATGTGTTGCGAGGAATGTGTTGCGAGGAATGTGTTGCTAAGAATGTATTGCGAGGAATGTGTTGCGAGGAATGTGTACCACTCCCGCCACACCACCCTATTCGAAAAGAGTCCGGTACCTATACTCGCACGGCTCATTTGTACACATTAACACATTACACATTACCCATTCCTCGCACAACTCTGGTGGAAAGGGTCACACCGTTACACATCCTTGCTACACATCTTTGCAGCCCACATTTCTGCACAGCTCTGGTGAATGTCCAGCCTAATAAGGTAATCCAGTTAATAGTTAAGAACACACGTACCCCAATAATCCACAAAACACAAATTCCTCACCTCGCATGACTCCACAAAAAACGGGTACGTATCGTATTTATTGCGCCGATCCCGAATTACTGCATAACGCGAAGTTGCCAGTCATTAGGGCTGTAATTTCGGGTCCCGGGTTTCCGTGCAACCTTACCGGACCAGGTACGGGAGGGTCGTTGTGAAATGTCGCCCTTTATTCCTGTGATTAATCTATAAAGCCGACCGTTAGGGATTGTTGGCGTAAAGTTTTTGGTAGGTAGGGGTGTTTTTTTGTAATATGAGTATAGATATGGGCTTTGTATGTGAGGTCTGTTTTGCTGTGTGGTCCTCGTAAAAGAACAGCTCGTTTTTCCCTGTATGTGTGGTAATATGTGAGTAAGGGATTGTATTAAATTATCTATATCTACACTAATATATAAAGCTGAAGAGTTTGTTTGTTTGATTGTTGGTTTGAACGCGCTAATCTCAAGAACTACTGGTTGGAATTGAAAAAATATTTTTGTGTTGGATAGTCCATTTATCGAGGAAGGCTATAGGCTATATAACATCACGCTACGATCAATAAAAGCGGAGCATAAATGAAAAATGTTGCAAAAACGGGGAAAATGTCCACCCGTGCAAAGCCGGGACGCGCCGCTAGTAGATTATACAATACATGCAGATAACAGCTAGTTCACACAGAAACTGTTTACAGGATCCGTTTTAACGGATCTGTTTTTATTTTGGTGATGGCGCCTGTAGTTGATGAGCAAGTTCACATACACGACAGTATTCCGCATCCAGTAAAAATACTGGATCCGTTATTTTTTATCGTATCCTGCCTGCCAGATGCAACGCAGCTGCCATTTGTTTAACTGATCCGTCGGTACAGATGTGAACAACTACATTCAGTACCGACGGATCCGTTAAAACGGATCCAATAAAACGGATCCGCTGTGTGAACGGGCGGGCGGTAAGTAAGATCAGGGAGTCAGCGTCACACAATAATCCAATAACGGAATTCGTTGTGCACTTGAGTCTATGAAAGCAAAAGAAAATTTAAATAGTAAGTAGCCTATGTCAAGATATGAGTTCAATTTAATAATTGTTGTATTTAATAATGATCACATTAACATACTTAGGCTGATGTTCACCAACATTAATTCTCTGATTAAACAACCGTTGACTCGTAAAATGTATTACAATTTTAGGTAAACAGTTGTTTAACCAGGGAATTAATGTTGGTTAATACCAGCCTTAGAATACTTAACGGTCCGGCAACACGCAGCGACTTGCATGCGCAAACGGTATTGTCAATAATGCTGCGGCTACACTACCGTGATATGGCAATAATTATGGCCATAATTGAAACAACAACTAGGTGTAGCCACGATTTGTGACCATAATTTCACAATGTCAATCAATATGGCATATGACGGTAGGCAATAGCTCCGGTGGCGGTCTTTTTTCGCATATCAAAGACGATTACCGCGGTGCCATATAACGGGGTGAATAGGGATGCTGAGGTGAATCGGGACGAAACTTTAAAATTGATTCTATCGTTGAAACAATATAGTTTGTTGCCAAAGAGGACAACAAATCGTCAATTATAATACAGTAAACACATTAGAGTCCTTTTTTGCAACAAACTATATTATTTCAATGTTAAAATCCCTTTTAAAATTTCGTCCCTATTCACCCCTGCATCCCTATTCACCCCATTTTACGGTAATTTTTGCGTGAGTGGCCACACTACAGTTTGTTCACTGTGCGACATGAGCTCAACGGAAACGCACGCACCGCGCGCCGAGTTGCCGACCGACATGGAGTGGTCGAATGAAAAGGTACTAGAGTTTTTGGAAGCATTCCAATCGAAACCAAGTCTAAAGTCAAAAGTCTAAGTCTTGAAATGTAAAAGATTCATATAATAGTAATTCACACTCATAAAGTACAACAACGCCGCAGCTTCAACTTCCATCTTGAAAAATGATATTTTTTACCGCCTAGTTCATTGTCATATCTAGGTAAACATTAGTGTGACCACACCACTTATCGCGGTAATTTAGGCCGTAATTTAATGCCATAATTATTGCGGTAAACGGGCGGTAGACGGTAAGGTAGTGTGGCCGGGACATAATACGAATGCCGTTTGCGCAAACTTTTTCCTATCTCAACGTACTTGCGCAAAATGTTTACCAGTGCAAATTAGAAGTGGCGCAAATAATATTGATTAATTTCTTGCATATATCAATTTCGCTGACGAAATTACACTGTCTAACATGGTAGGAGCATCAAAGCATGCGGTAGGGAGGTACTCAATCTACGTCATCAACGCATACCAAGTGTCTCTTCGAAAGTTAATTCAGAGCATGTCTAAACGCTACCTATCCTACTTGGAGTTCAGCCAAAGATAACACCAACTTACTACATTCAAGTACACCTTTTAAACTCATTTACATTCATATTCGTTATCGCCATTTTGCGATCAAAACGCGGGGAACAGAGATAGAGATATGCGAAACGTGGTGTGTTAGAGAGGGAAGGAAGTATCTGTAGGAAGTGGTGGCTGTTATCATTTCTATGTACCGCGTAATGTAGTAATGTTATTCCTGATGTAATTCGCTTCGGGATTTTTTTAGGAAGCTGTGAAGTCCCATCTGGGTTTCCCTAGTCTTTTTGAAATTGGACGGAAATGTCGTCATCATCAGCTGATTGTATGTAGCACTAAAATAATAGGTTAGGTTGTGTTGTGTATAGGGTTGCCAGGCCCAAAAATAGAAAAACCGGACACAGATTCATATTTAGCCGGACGTTTTGCTCTGAAAGCCTGACAAATTGTATTTTAAAAGAAAAAAAAATTCGCTCGCTCGCATCATTCGTTCGGCATCTTTAGGCGGGCGGGATTGACCAAAAGCCAGACAAAAGCCGGATAGGCCGGACTTGTATATATTTGGCCGGACACGGCTGTAAAAAGCCGGACACCTGGCAACCCTAGTTGTGTAGTCAAATTTTCAAAAGTTTGATTCAATGTCAATTACACTGATACACATCTCCGCTTTCTAAAGGGTTTGTCAATACTGTTGTCAATTCTCATGTCAAACGATGTAATTGGTTGACCAAATGTTATAGTGTTATTAAAACACCTCTGGCCAACCCTTCGAGGAATACAGGCGTGATGGTATGTTATGTTAATGTTTATAACATTTTTGCGTTCGTCAACCTTTCAGAGATCGGGGGTGAGTGACACTTCTCGTGACTGTACGACACAACAGCTTTGCCTAACCTCATACGATCATAGACGTGAGACAGAAGTTCATGTTATGAAAGTGTTCATTCTTGCCTACGATTCTCATTCTGACAAATAAATTCCTCCATTACCCTCTACTTACTCAACTTAGCACCTCATGTCACCGCACGTTTTATAATGATCTAAGGGTCAGGAGAATACCAACAAAAACCAAACAATTTCATAACAAATAAGTCGTCATGATAGCCATCGACTACTTTTACCAATTAGAGCAATTACAGCTTTTACCAAATCCTTAACTTTTACCTTTTACAAACCTATCGGTAACGGTATCACTACCGTCGTTATGCAGAGTGTAAAGATTAATATCGTTACTGTTTAATATTTAACTTGCCGGTATTCCGAGCTTACCTGTACTACCGACATGTACCTACCTACAACATGTCGGTACACGTAGGTACCTATTGTTATACGTAACATGTAATCCTTACATTTGATGTTTCAAGAGGTTAGTTAATCCTTTACTTCAGTATGGGTTAGGCGCGGTTAATGTTGAGCACGACTTTGTTTTTTAATTAGGTTTTTTTTAGCATAACAAAGTTTTCATTTTCTATAGTACAAATTATATATTGTATTTTTTTATATACAACAATACACAATATGGACCACCCATACCTACATATTAATGTTTCTAGGGGGAAAATGTTTTTGTTCAATGCAATCGGTTCGTAATTAAGCCGACGCAACAGCCCAACTAATGGAAAGTGGTTACCACCTAGGTATATACCTACACCGACAACACCATGAGGATTGCTGATGCCAACCTAACGATCCGTCGGTACTGGATGTATTGTTCACACCTGTACCGACGGATCAGTTAAAAAAAATTGGCATCTGCGTCGCATCTGGTCCAGTATTTTTTACTGGATTCGGAATACTGTCGTTTATGTGAACTCGCTCATACAACTACAGGCGCCATCACCAAAATAAAAACGGATCCTGAAAACAGTTTCTGTGTGAACTAGCTGTAGCAATGCTGCTTGGCGGCAAAAATAGGTATGGAGGTAGTACTTACTTGGAAGAGCTTTCACAAAGAACTTTACTACTACTTCGGATACAATTCTTATTCCTTTGACAAAATCCCTTCAGTCACATCTTATGTCGCGGAAAGAAAGTAGATGATCGGTTGGTTGAAACACAAGCATTATTTCACACGACGATATTTTCACGTAAATCACTTTCCAACAGTCATTAATTTTCCGGAATACGAGAAACTAATCGTCTCAACTAACTCCAATTTACCATAAACAAAATTTTCCAAACCCTATCACATGGTTTATGAAGGCTACAAACAAACTGGTACATTAGCGGGTACCAGCTATCGTAGTAATAAACCTTCACAAAATACGGACAGGTCAGGACGCCCACATTATACCCGGATAGGGCTGCCCAAGATTGGAGCGGATGTAAGCGCGTTACATCTAGCTTCACGAAACGTCCAAAAGCGGATTTACATTAGGTCAGTTATATGAATACAAGACAGGCTTATCTCCATGGTCCAGCTGCTACATTGTACTGCGAAAAATTCTTCTTCTTTTCGTGTGGTTAGTGACTAACCTGGTGTCAGAATTTTTTGCCGCCCATGGGCCTCTGATTCAGCTTCACATGTCGAGAAATGTCTCTCAGGCATTTTCTCAGGTTTCCTCACGATGTTTTCCTTCACCGTTTTTAAGCAAGTGATAATTATACAATACGCACATGAGTCCGAAAAGTCAGAGGTGCGTGCCTTGGTATCGAACTCGAGACCTATGACTTGGCAGTCCGACGGTCAAACCACAAGGTTACCACTGCTGTTTTCCAAACATTGAGAAGCATACAACATTTTTGTATATTATTTCATGCCTTACCGTAGCTGATCATGAATCGTGTGTGTAAAAAACACATATTTGATACGTTGTTATTTTAAACAGTCAAAAACAATAAAAACCCTAAAAATTACGTGCTTGTTTCAGGCGTATTTCTTTTTTAATTGCGCGTTTTTGTTTCTTTGTTTAACAAAGGTGTTAAAAACCAAACACATCCGGCAAACTGGTAACCCTGTACCCGGACAATAAATAATATTTCTCATTATACCCGGATGGGATTTACGACAAAACTCCGGTAATCACACAGAATACTTGAATATGGGATAGCAGCTTATTTTTAATAGTAATAATGATGAGAAGGTGGGCAGTGCTCGTTTGAAAGGTCAAATTGTAATTTTTAAGTTCTTATTGTCGTGTCTAACCTGTTTTTGTGACTAATCTGGTGTCAGAGTTTACGCCGCTCATGGGCCTCTCTGACTTGGCTTCACATGCCGTCGAGAAATATCTCTCAGGCGTGCCGGTTTCCTCACGATGTTTTCCTTCACTGTTTTTAAGCAAGTGATAATTATACAACTGCCTCGTTGGTCTAGTGGTGGCAAGTGCGACTGCTGATCGTGAGGTCCTGGGTTCGATCCCCAGGTCGGGCAAAGTGTTATTGGGTTTTTCCATGTGGAATTCCTCAGTACCAGCCCGGAGTTTGGATTTGTGCCCGGACTTAAAACATAACGGCGAAATGAGGGTGTTACTATAGACCTCTGCCTAACCCTTCGGGGAATACAGGCGTGATGTTATGTTTATGTTATAATTATACAATACGCATATGAATCCGAAAAGTCAGAGGTGCGTGGCTTGGGTTCGAACTCGAGATCTGTGACTTGCGGTCACACCACTAGGCTCTCACTGCTATATTTTTAAGGTCAAGATTTAAATTGAAAGGAAAACCGTTTCAGCTGGTTTTCCGCCCGTGTAATTTGACTGTTGAGGAGAAATAGTTACTTATTCAATTTAGGAGGAAGTTAAGAGCCGTTTTCCCCCAATTTACTCGTTTATTTGGCATTCAAAAGAATAATATTTCCCTTTAATTTATATTTTTCAATTCTTTTTGCATTTTGCGTTTGCCAGACTTTAATGGACGGTATACTGAAAACTGGAACAGCAAATTCAGCCCATCATTCTGAATTTCATAAAAGTGGCAATTTATCTCGAAATTTTCTTACATTTCCTTTTTTTTTTCCAATAATTTTACATTTCTCTGATAGAAATAACTTTTTCTATTAGGTTACACCGCATTTTGCAAAACCAAAATCGGAAACCGCATTTACTAATTCAAAAAATTCGAAAATCTTGATTTCAAAATTTCCACTGATTTTCATCTCAAAATAATGGGCTGATCTCACTTGATACCCAGTATCAGTACACAAATGGCCTTTGTTTTAGCTATTGAACAAACTTTTCTATCAAATATCTATCGTCACCTCTCTTGATGATACGAGTATACTTTTGATAGCATCCAATATCCATAGACATGTTTTAAATGTACCAAACCAAGCATCAACCGGAAAGTATCTAAGTACCAAGTTAAAACAAGACTGTCGACAAGAGAAATTACTTACGTCATTTACCATGTCTGACGTAGATCACATGAAAGAGGAAAGGTATTTATTTTGACAGGTTTTCGTTCTTGTGGTTCAGAACAATTACTTTGATGTACGTGTGTGTATCTAGCTTTAGATAGGTACATTCAAGCACCAGTGATATGTTTCTATCATTCTCCTTGATGGGCCAGGTGTTCTGAATCTGTTGTAAGGATGATTAAGTGTTATCTAATTGATGTATACTTAAATCTTGTAGAAACTAATAGATGCAAACCTATTTATACAACACGATCATCAAATAAACGGTAATACTTTTAAATCAATTGAAAACGTTTTTGGATATTACGTTATTCACTTTAGAAATTGGATTGCAATAAATGAAAAAGACCACTCCAATGTATTTTGATCAACAAAAACTCGATAGAATGACATCTGGCGTGCAAAACCGAAACTTCTTGCTCGGCTATCCTGAAAGCGTTCTAACCCCTGAACGAAACCTCCATGAACCCTCTACCGGCAGCCGGGGGAACCCGAATGTTCCCGACTACCCCTCATTCCCCTCCCCCTTCTAAAAAGCCTATCGATCG
The DNA here is from genome assembly GCA_910594945.2 of Amphipyra berbera. Lineage (NCBI taxonomy): Eukaryota > Metazoa > Arthropoda > Insecta > Lepidoptera > Noctuidae > Amphipyra > Amphipyra berbera. The sequence continues at coordinate 4,362,291 of OU343122.1, read as the reverse complement.
CCATCCCTGCAGCCACAATTTACGCTAACAGTGCAAAGACAATCTGCTATCAAAATTATCTATAAAATCGCAATCAGGCCTAACATTACGAATTTATACTCAAGTAGGAATCGTTTGAGGTGAGTTAGTGTTTGTTTTTGTTATATCAATACACCATTCACGATCGGTCATTCATCGTGACGTAGGTAAAACTCAGCAGTGATTTTTTTGTTATTGTGCAATTTCTTATCACTGGATATCTTTTTTGGAGTCCCTATTTTAAGAGTATCAAAATTGTGCGGTGTCTTTATCTACGTAGACGTAAAAATAGGGGTGATGGTGTTTTTAATTAGGTCAGTCCTGAAATTGTGCGTCAATGGGAGATTTTTCTGGAAATAGGTCGCTGGTCACGTCATCTGATATCTATGCAGCTTGATCAATATGGCATTTATATGTGATGTAGTACTTTTTACCCTTATCTTAATAATCTCTGAAACTAGGTGTTGAAAACAAGTGAAAATTTGATTCCATCTGGTTATTTTGTCGTAATCTTACATGACATATTTTTTACAATGTTTTGCGGTGTTCTCCATTACGACGCAACAGTTTTCATTGCGCAGTTCCTTATTTTTTTACTTCTTTATGATTGTTTTTTACTTGTTTTGCATCAATAAGAAGAAATTTAAATAAATTTAAGAATTGACATTCGTTCAATTTTTCGAGAAACTAAAAATACGTACGGAGGAATGAAACGCGATGTATTTCTAATACTATTTATTTTATTTTCTATCTAATAGGTGCGTACCTTAAACGCTAATCCAGATACGTTCTCATACAAACATTTACATCTATTCCAGGACGCTGCCGCAGAAAAACCAACAGAAGAAACAATAGTTCAAGTACAAAACGACGTCCACTCACCTCCAGACCACGAGCTGTTCATCGATGCCGCTGATGATGGCTCGGGTCTAGACACAGACGAAAGCTCGGGCTCCGGGTGGGGAGCCGGCCCCGGCCCCGACGACGAGGACGGCCGAGGATCAGGTGACGAGCCTAACGGACCCCCCGATGACGAAGACTATGGCTCCACAACCACCGGCAGAGATGAGACCGAACGCACCATCATTGAGACCCCCATTACGCCCAAAATCCCGGAAACAGACGACATAGATATCCCCGTTCAGGAGATTCCTGTCGTCCCCAAAGTGGAAACCCCGCTCCAAATACCAACAGATCCCAGGCAGATCGATGTGCTCATTCGTGAGTAGTGGCTGAAGCATGCCAGTTTTTTTTGCGTTGTTTTATTTTTGTTTTTTGGTAAGAGAAATTGTCATTTGTAAAAAAAACTCAATATTAGATGACTCAAATTCCATTGTTATTTTTTCGTGAATGTTTGCTATTCTTCATGTGTCAGAAGGATTGAGAAAAGTAATTGTTAATGCAAAATCTCGATTGTGACGATTTCTCGTACTAACAATTTAGATGTAATTTTATATCCCAACCGTTTATTACTACAAACATTAACATGACAATTGACAGGATAAATAGTTCGAACCACAACAAATATGTGTCACTAACCCAACGGAGTTCATCATAAACGGATTCATCTTCCCACAATAGCTGACGTAACCTTGAATTAACAGTTTTATTGTTATCTTCATTTATTTCTAATTGCCGTTTGAACCGCACGCCAGTTACTGTTGAAACAGTCAAACCATCGTACGCGTGTATAATTATAGTAATTTCAAATAAATTATTAATTAATTCACAAAATATGCCAATCACTTTATAACCAACCGAGGATTTTGGTAAGTCTTTTGTAGTTTTAATATTTATATTATGGAAATTACTACCCATTATTTTTTTCTTATCTATCGCATGACTTCAATTCCATCATGCAGCCATTAGAAAACATTTTATAGCGTTCCTTTTATAGTACTAGTTAGCATGTGGAAGGTAATATAGCCCTGAAACTATTTCATCTCATGAATCCACTAGCTTAGCGATATTGTCCATATCATTGGTAATTTTGATGTTTTAATAGAAGTTTACTTTTAATTCTTACTATGCTTTTGTTCATGCCGTATATGATCCCTTTCCAATCCTTTCTGTTTATTGATATTGTTCCTACTCTATTTCGCTTTTGATATAAGCGATTTTAACCATCTCTGTCTTGATCCAACTCCCTCTACTTCCAGTGTAGGTATTTTAATCTATCACTCGTCCTAAGTTTTGGGCCTCCATGAATCTTTTGAACCCTGTCTGATTCTATTATGGCTATTATACATATTTTTTCACATCATAATTCCTTCTAATAAGTGTCTGATCCAAATTGTTTGGAAAATAGGAAGCTAACCGTCCAAGTCTTCGTCATGTATAAACTTTGTAAATATTTATGTTATAACTTTGTGTACTCGTATAATTAATTTGTCATCAAATGCGTTAATAACAGTAATTAACAAGTTAATAACTACATTAACATTTCTGATTAGCTTTGAATCTAAATAATCACAACAGAATCACGTTTCTACTAACCTGCCATTCTTACATTGTTCCATTCTTGTTGTGGAAACCTATATTAATATAGTTAAACAAAATTGTTGCGTCTTTGACGTTTATGATTTAGTTAGGAAAATTCTACAGCTTGATACCGTTAAGTGTTACTTTTAATTACTGGAATACAGATTCCGTAAGGGCCGAATTAAAATTGTCAAAAAGCCACAACGCATAAGACGCAACAATACATCCATTTAAAAATAGAACATACATTTTCGTCATTGACGCAACGACGCGACACGACGATCCGAGAGATAGTACTCAACAAATTTTCCATTGAAACTGACATGTAAACTTATTTCCAATAACGTGATCTTCCAGCCAACACAAGGAACAGGCCGGGAGAAGGCACCTCAGAGGAGGGGCGAGGCGCGGGGGAGGAGCAACCCTCGCGCCCAGACCAGACGGACATCAGCATCTCTGGAGAGGACGTCGTGCCTTCAGTCGTACGTATCGATTTTTATTATTTAACTAGCTCCCCGGACAGACTTCGTTCTGTCAAAAGTTATTGGCCTGTAGTGGGAAAAGAAAAGTGTTGTTTTTACTATTTTCCACGCAATTTTTATGTTTTTTCTCTCCATAAGAACCTTCCTTGTGCCTTAAGGAATATATTTAAAAACAAATAGCCGAATTGGTTGAGCCGTTCTCATGTTTTGCGCTTAGCAACACATTTGGCGATTCATTTTTATTTATATAGATTTACTAGGGGCTTCAAACTGCTTACACAAATCCAGGGATAATCTTAAACTCTTTGTATACGTTAACCGCTAACAGCAAATTGAACTGCATTGAATTTAAAATGTTTGTGGTGATTTCCAAAATATCAATCTCACCACGCTCTACACTATGAATTCTGATAAGGGCAGCAGCGTCATCTGTGCATGTCTGCGTTACCCAACCCTATGCCTACGACAGAAAGGCTTGCCCAGCTGTCTATGAGTACAACACCTACTTAGGTCATAGCCCATGTACTATGCTCATATCCAGCAGCGTGCTTTGAGACTGTTTTTAAGTCATTAGTAAAGTAGCGATATGACGAGTTAATTAGAAAATCTCATTTGGATATGGCGAGTTAAGTTAAATACTTGTTAAAAAAAGTTCACTAAATAGGCACTTATGAGTGCATAGATCCTCATTTACGCACTCATTAGTGGTAGCTGATTAGAGTGATTAATGCCTCTTAAGCCTGCTTCTAACCATCTGCTTCTTCTACCAACGAATATTTCTACTATGACGTAGGTAGTCAGTAAACTTAGCACGAAACTGGAATGGATTTGAAATGTTGGTTAGTGTAACAAAAATATAATGTGATTTTTTCTGATAAAAAAAATCCCGGTTACAGTCCGGAATTAGAATTGTCTCTGATAAATGGTGAAGTCCCATATATCACACGATAACCTAATTGTTTTTGGCGAACTGTGGGTGTATATAGATATTTATGTAGCTTATTATCGCTTCGGGTTAAGCTCATCTTTGTGAAAAGGAAATAATATTTCAATTTGAAATTCAGAATTGAAGGATTTAGTCTACATTTTTCAATAACATACATAATTATTTTTATGTAATATCGCGAAATTAATTCACACATAACTTTAAATGTTAATGTTAGCTTAAAAGGCCTTGCTATTGAATGACTTTTCGATCATTTGCTAAAACAGTTATTATACTTCTAATGACCTGTAATAAAATACATCGAATCCATTACTAAGTCGAATATTGATGATACATTTCTGTCTAATCGGAAGTGTGCAATACTTAAGCGTAGGCCACACCGCGAGCTGGCGGGCGGGCGAGCGAGCAACGTTTCACCGAACCTAGCTACTTCGGCGACTCGAAACGATGTGAACGATGTGAATCGAAGTATGAATAAGCCAGCTCGCCCGCCCGCCAGCTGGCGGTGTGGCCTACGCTTTACCGTTGCATAAACTCATTGCTTCGCCTAGCATAATTATTTATATTGTACAAATCTAGCAAATTCTGACACATAAATCTATCAGTATTAGTTGATAAACTCGACAATCAAGGCAAGGTTTAATTTTATTGTTTACAATCAATTTTGGCAGTGGTTAAAATATATTTTTTTTGTTTTTTTGATTAATCGACATATTATAATAGGGAATTCATGTTAATTTTTTGGGGCATTGTAATAGGCAGACCAAAACAAGCATTAGTAGTCTGTAGAACAGTGTAAACCATAAAGTGATTCAACGACAGTTTGACATTGGTGTCCATTCTGTTGCGCACGTTGACAGGACTAAACTAAACTAAGGGTGTTTGTCTCTTTCTGTTTCAATAGAAAAAGAAAGTGACAGTTGCGTTCAGTCTGGTTTAGTACTGTCAAAATGTACAATAGAATCGACAGTTTTTCGATTCAGTAATTGATAGGCTTCAAGTAAGGTTTCAAGGCAGCTTGGGACATCAAGTTCCCCGTCGGACGACTGTATAGAGTGAAATTATTAAAAAAAAACCATAACATTATTTTTTAAATTATTCATTAGTTTTGGTTTCTTAGGCCCAGTTGCACCAACTAACTATAATTGTTAACTTGCCATATTTATATTAAATTTGTACTGCTCTGACAGAAATTTTGGTATGGTTACGGAATTTTTTTGTTTTTTAAAAAAAACATTGCCCCACCCTAGGATATAGTTATAGTTAGTTGGTGCAACTCAACCTTAGCATTGTGTAGTTTTCGATTGTTTTTATTCTTATCTCATTCCTTGATGGCAAGGCCGTAGCCTGGGGGAGGGGTTGGCTGTTCAACACCCCTTCCCCCCCCTAGAAACCTTAGACTATCAAATTACTTTTAAAATGTATACACTCATTATTGTAATTGATTTTATTGTTCAAGGTTCCACTCCCCTCCGAATAAAATTCCTGGCTACGACCTTACTCGCAGTAATATATTTTGGGTTATCAAAATCATAAATTGGAGTTTTAAACGTCAGCATTCTTAACTTTGGGTTGATAGTAACGCTTTCTTAATTTTTATTAACATTTTCCGTAGAATAACCCAGTAGCATCTTGGACTCCATATTTCGACCGAACTAACTGGTGTACACCAGTTCCCCATTCAAATTGTATAACAGACTCCTATAACATTTCAGGACCAGGAGCCTTCAGGCACCAACGTGAACCAAGAGTCGCGGGCGCCCGACAAAGTCGTCATCATGAACGCCAAACCTGAGGACCGCGCCACCAGCTTCTTCGCCCAGCCAGGAATACTCGCCGGTTTGTATATTTTTTATCTCATCAGATGTGTTAGCTAAGGCCTGAGGGGCTCGTGGCTCATATGATTTGCAAGGTTAAGCTGCGCTTGCCGCGGTCAGTTCGTGGATGGGTGACCATTCGTTACATACGAGATCCCTCCGTGCCTCGGAGAGCACGTTAAACCGTCGGTCCCGGGTGTCATACGAATACCTATGACAGTCGTTACGGGTAGTCAGAAGCCCGAAAATCTGTCAACCGGTCTAACCTAAGGATATCGGCTTTGCCCAGTTACTGGGTTGCGGAGGTCTGATGACAGTCGCTCTATGTAAAATATTCAGCCGCATCTGGTTAGACTGGAAGCTGACCTCAACATGGTTGGGAAAAAGGCTAGGCTGAAAACATGTTAGCTAAGGCCTATGTCACAAAATAGATAGGTACAGAAGTCAATCTACATACAAGTGCGCTCGAGCAACGCACACATAGACACTGCTCACGGACACGATATCTCGGACTGTTTGGGACTAGAGTGCGAGTGAGTGCGAGCGCGAGTGCCATGCGCTTGAGAGAGATAGATATATAGATAGAGCGACCGCCGAGCGTAGGTATGAAAGAAAAGTACATACATGTGATTGACTTCTGTACCTATCTGTTTTATGCCTATGTGCAGCAGTGGGTTAGAAGACGCCGAGGTGTGTTAACTGAATAAGCAGTAGTATCAATAACATACTGAAAGCTAATGGCCAAATACTAAACGCTACCCAATTTAAGTTACCGTTAAGAGGAAACGCAACCTGCAAAATATTAATAATTTGAATAGGTTTTTGCGATCTATTTCCGTCCCACCCCTCCCGCAAACCTTCCCAATTGAGCGCGAAAGAGACACCTGCATCTCGGACTGATTTCTCCTGTGAAATATTAGCGAAATCGTACTTTCGTATTTTCCTGTTTCCTTCTTCAAATTTGGACCGATTTTAATATTCCAAAAATTCGTTTGCCGTTAGAAAGCTGAGTATCACTGAGTAACATAGGCTACAGGCAGAGCGGTGAGGACACAGCTAGTTTTTTATATTCTTCAAATTTGTTTGCCAGATGTTTGAAAACGGTGGTAAAACCGGTCAATTTTTGTAAAGTATAAACGTTTCTAGTTCTTTAAATACCTAATTAATTTATTAACATAAACAAAACATAGGGACAGTGGTGGTATGGTAAAAAATATTTGCTCTAGTGACATTATCCAGGGAGGAAACTGAGGAATCCGTTTGTATAGACTAAATGCCGACCGCATTTCCTCTTAAGTCTCGTGCTATCACTGTCACTCTAAGGCGAAGTGACAGTGATGGCACGAATTTAACGGCATCTTAAAATTGAGTAGCGTTTGAGTATTTCGCCATAAGGCTTCCTGATTCAAGTTATTGCATTGAAGTATAAGTACTTAAATGCAAAGGTCTCATTATAACTTGTTGTTGTTGCAATTGGCCTCTAAGTCTAACCAGGAAAATCTAGGAGAAAAAATAAGTTAATATGGCTTTTATTTCTAGGAATATTGTCTTCCTGTTTATATGAATACAATAGTTATACTGAATCTTGTATTATAGGTAAATTAGTCATTTGAACCACATCTTTGTTAAGTATTAATTGTCTGTTTCTTTCTAATTTCAGCCGTGATTGGCGGCGCCGTAGTAGGTCTCCTATGTGCAATCCTGGTGGTGATGTTCATAGTGTATCGCATGCGCAAGAAGGACGAAGGTTCGTACGCGCTCGACGAGCCAAAGAGAAGCCCTGCCGCAGCATCGTACGGGAAGGGTCACAACAACCGCGAGTTTTACGCGTGAGACGACACAGAGCAACCAACGCCACGTATTTACTAGTCGGCGGTCACGCCCTGACTGACCGGTCAACCGTCTACGGACGGCTAGCCATTCCATTTTTAAATTTTGACAGCTACACACCATACCACGCAAAATGCGCGGGATATGTAATAAAAAAAGTAATTTATTAATTTATGAACGTGGCTAAAATTGTTCTGTGATTTATTTTTAAAAACCAACTACGATCGATGAAATTATTTATTGTTCTATAAATGTTTGACATAGATAAAATAGTAATGTACGGATTGTACAGTGATGTACAAGCCAGGTACAAAGGATGCAGAATATTGTCTGAACGAGATGACAGTTTAGATAAAAAAATAAAATGTTATAAAATTATCATCTTTGAGACCAAGTTTTTTAATCATTTGTGTGATGATTTTAACTGGTGTTTATCAGAGTTTTCGATGTATTGATGTCTCTATTGAAAGACCAACGTGGTTCGCATGAATTGTTCTGAATGATAGACCTTGTATGTTTTCTGTAAAAATGAATTTTGTGCCATCCGCTTCTCTTCAACTGTATATTGCCAATTCTCTTCGCGTAGACTATGAAGTCGTCTCGATAATAATTTGTGGACACGTCCGTTACTTCGACTATTATGTGTAATATAATTATGTACGTGTGTATGTATTTAGATCGAACTCTCTAAAAATAAGTAGATTTTGTAATGTTTTGCTTCCAGTTTGTCATCGAAATTGTTATTTTTTTTCTGAACAAATATTTGTGAATTATCACTACCTATGTCGACGATGATTTTGAAAATTTGCTTCGTAAGAATATTATTTTCAACATAACAGTTACAATTGGGTTTTATATTTAATTTTTAAGACACTAATTTAATTAAGATTTTTTTGTTGTCACTTTGGGGTTATAATTTTAGGAATTGACGTATCTCTATTATTTAGATTGTTTTTAATCTAGTTTTAGATATTCTAATCTCATTTTATTTGATTGTAATTTCTGAAAATAGGTTGTGCAACGATTTTTTTATTAATTTGTAATAGCTTGTGTGCCATCTTCGATTTCCCAATTCGTCAGTAAAGCTTCGTTTACATTAGTAAAATATGCGTTCATTTAACAAAAATACGAGCAAATAAAACATACCAGTGCTCTTTCTGTTATTTTTAAAATACGTATTTTTTTAAATTCATCATAAGTACATCAAATGTATAAACATCTTTTCTGTACGGCAGATACTTCAGTACTTGGTAACCCACAACGCAATTTTTATCAATGTAAACGCAATTTAACGCCAGTTTTATTTAATTAATTTAATTTAAGTAACACATTTGTCAATTAATTTATTTAAATAGAAACTAAAATAAATTGATCACTGTAATTAACGAGCATATTGTTAATAGCACACTGTGTTGTTTCAATGGTTTACTGCAATATTTAATTATTTACGTGTAGATGCGACACTGGATATAAATGAGCCATTAAGTGTATAAATATATGAAGAAAATCGAAATTTAAACATTTCATTAGAAACTTAGTTATTGGGAAATGCTCTTGTTATAGATTTTTCTATATGTAAACTGCACGAGGTGAATTTGTAGGTATGGAGAAATCGCTAAAAACGTTTGCTACGAATAGCGAGTAGGGCTTAAATATTCGATAATAGATATTGTTTATACCCGTGTAAACAATATCTGTTATAATTATTATGACCTGTTTCGGTCATGTATGGATATCGGAAACTTAACTAACTTGAAAGTACAGTACTACGACACAAGTTGTGCTTCAGCAATCTCCGTTTCCGAGTTTATACGAATTATCCAACCATTATGAGACCCATCAGTCAAAGTCAAAAGTGATAGTCATGTTGTAACAGCATTTTACTGGAAACCATCTTCGCATGTTCGTATTTCCGAAGATAGACGAAAATTGCCGAAGCGCATAAATGATGTTGTAGCACTGTACTTGCCCACAATCCCAAACCCGGAGTTGTGGGCGCAGAACGCAAGTTAGTTAGCTTTTAATCAAGTACATTTCTCTCTGATAACATCGGTGCTTCCAAAATGGCTCTAAATTTTTATACTCAAAGATAAAAACGCAGTTTATCTCTAGAAAAATCTAGAAAATAATATCCAAATACATTCCTATCGGATTGGTACATTTTTAAGCTGTAGAGAGCTAACCGCTCATTAGTATAAGAAATTTGTACATTGTAATTGTAAATTCTTTTAGAAGTTAAAACTGAGTAATTTATACGGTAATAATATTGTGTAACCAAATATAACTAGTTTATACTATGAATTTTGTTGCAGCTCTGTTTTAGAATAATCATTGGTTGCTTTGAAAGCATTGAGTAAAATATACGCCGCATTGGATAAAAAAATCTACAAGATATAATCTGAGGTAAACAACGTACTTGAAGGCCTAAGCCCTCGTTCGCACGAACGCTTTTTCAACTCGCGTTAAAAAAGCGTTCTAATACAACAAATAGCAAGCAGTATATGTGTTCACATGATAGCGCTTTTTTAACGCACGTACTCTCTTTAACGCACGCTAAAAAAGCGTTCGTGCGTATCAGGTCTTAATCTATCAATCGTAGTCAATATTTATCTTGAGTGTAAGAGTAGTATAAGACCCTACAAATGTGTTACCATTCAATTCGCTAATTGGTTAACCAATCAAACATAACTACGAGATGCCACCATACACCTAGCGGGTCACAGTCTAACTAGGTTTACTTACTGGAGTAACTGGAGTTTATGGCAATTATGGAGCTCCCAGATCGGCTACCAAGTGCGTTGTCTATCAAAATGCGTTCATGTCAATAAATAATTGCGTTACGTCTAACATTCAACCTCATATTGCGTGTACGCAAGCATTTTTGCATTTTTTGTCGTGAAAACGGCATATTATCTTTTCAATATTAATTTATTATTATAAATATATTGTAGGAACAACATTTTTTTATTGACGTAAACGCATTGTATAACGTAAAACGTCAATTTTGCTTGACATACATATCTGATCGTATACATAAGCGCTAGCCGCTGTTTTGACATCGAAAGCGTTGAAATGCAATTATTTTAATGTTAAAATATCGAATTTTATTTTTAATTACAGTAAATTTACCTATAACATATATTTTTCTGACTTTTCGAAATTAATAATTCGAATCTTTAATTTTTTTAAACATTCATTATGTTTTTTTCACATTATAAAGAATTATACCTTTGAAACTAGACTTAAACCCGATTTATACACGCATTAGTAGTAGGCGAGAGAGTTAACTTGCGAATAGGCGAGAAAAGTAGAAAATGCATTTTGAGATATCTATACTGGCGAGTTAAAAGTTCAATAAATGCTTGCCCAAATTGGCAAGTACCGGTGTGTAAATTGGGCTTAAGGGTTGTTCAATAATTCATTTTTATAATCATTACGTAATTGTATTTAATTTTCGAACGCCTAAATAAACTAAAGAGCAAATGTAATCCGTAAATGTAATCCGTATAAATAAAAGGTGCTGAAATGTACACTATAATCCTAAGCTGTTTATGAAAATACATTAATTAATTTGTTAAATAATAATTTAATTACGAACCGAAGTTATTTTAGTTTCGTTTAAAAACATTTTACAATTTTATGCCAGTGTTATAAAAGAAGAAAATAATTTATTCTAAATTCAAACTTGCCTATCTTTTTTTAGAACTTGTAATGGCATTTACTACTGGCCAATAATTTTACTAGTCTATAAAAATAAATGTTTGGTTCATAAAGTTCTTACTTTTTTTTCATAAAAATCCTCATTTTAGTTTTAATAGAAAGAGGCTCATCAAATTAATGTATATGGCAGTTAATAATCCATTTTATGCTTTTAAAACTATTGTTTTCTTATTTTTTAAATCTCATGTTTTTCTAACTTGTAATGTAAGGAGGAGTTAGGCTAGGATAAGCATATACATAATTATCGATGTCCACCTTGTAAATAATTCTCCTTTACACTTAGGTAAATATACAGGATATTATGAACAATGTTGTGTTTTTATTTATTTTCCCTACCATTTTATTTCGCCATTCTTTGTTGTTATGAGGTAAATCTTTCCAGTAATTAAATAAAAATAATTAGAGGTAGGTACATAATAGGGAAGATAGCCGTGTGAAGATATTTCGCTTAATGAATCGTGTCTGATACAATATGGAACGAGACTACAATAACTTGGTTGGTATGAATGATCTATAAAAACTGAATAAACGTGCTGTTATCTGATGGACGATGAAATAGCTTAGCTACGTGGTTGACACGTAAGTTTACCACTAACATAATAGATGGCGCTAGTGACTGTAATCATGACAGATTTTGTAAAGGCATAGATGTTACCTACCTTATTTTCTTACAAGATCTAATATTAAAACATATTGATAATATTATCTTTGAAGAATACAATTAAAATATTAATCTGTGCCAATAAAAATGGTGGTGTTCTTAGAGCATTTACCTAAAATTCTCTATAGTATGGTTAGCAAAGCAATAATAATAAGGATAAATGTGTTTTACATTTCATTTATTTATATAAAATATCGACATGTAGAATAATTTGTGGTTAATAATAAAAAAAAGCTTTAAAAGGTAGCATTATTTAATTTAAATGCTCAAAAATAGATATTAATAGGTTGTCATTGCCAAAAAAAACAATGGTACACACGAAGGTAGAGGAAATCTAATAAAAGACACATTGTACGACACTCAGCAGCACGAAAGCGCATTGAAATAGATTTTGGCACTGCAAAAGTAAAGAGAGTAGGTACTATAATTAAACGACATTTTAACCTTTTCACCGCAAACATACACAGAATGCGATGCCTCGCCAACGCCATGCTTTATAGGTATGTATACATAACGAAATATATAGTAAACAGTAGTGATGAGCTGATGACCTGTTTAATACAGTAAACTTATTTTTATAACATAGGTAGTTAAAATGAATAGCTTCTAATGAAGTTGTGGCGCTGGAAGCACGAAAATTTGGAACTTCTATTGAAGTCCGTGGCGGTGAAAAGGTTTTGAGGGCAGGATTGATGCATTTCACACCGTCATGCGTAATGTATGGAACATTTTTAATAACACATTCTTCTACCTACATCATAGATACCTATCTAACCTTAAATATTACAAATTAACAAATAAAAAATATTTATTAATCTAAGCCTCAAGTGCTTCTCAAATACCTACTAAGTACTTACATAAATATAACGTCACACATTAATAGTAGGTACCTACGTATGAATTTACATAATCAAACAAAACAAACTCTAAACTATGCTTATAACTTTATTTATCAACGTGAACAATGCGTCACTAATGTTTTCAAGGTCATTGACGTCACATCGCCCTCGCTTTAGATAACCATTGATAATTTCGACATAGAGTCACAACGGCAGCGTGGCCGAGTGGTCTAAGGCGCTGGTTTTAGGCACCAGTCCGAAAGGGCGTGGGTTCGAATCCCACCGCTGTCAAAAACCTTTTTGCTATTTTCGGTTGTTTTGCTAATTTTCTATGAGGCCTTCAAATATTTAATAATAATTTTACTTTCCGGAAAATATATTGCCATATTTCAGTCAATTTACTATACAAGGTTAGTCGGAAAGGGGGTATAAGCCGCGGGCCACGTCAAGTATCACTGATGACTATTTTAAATCAAGTGTTAAAATTTCAAAATTCGATAATTTTTATTTGCATGCAAAAGATTTTTATTTTACTTTTTTCAAAAAAAAGAACATACTTATTCAGAAAATTAATTTTCTAATCCGTGACCCCAAATCTGACCTAAATTGTAAAAACAGCTGATCACAGCTATGGACAGTTAAATTTTAGCATATTTTTTACGAAATCTTTGAAAAGCTTTTTCTCTTAAACTATCGAGTTTTGGGGAAAGTTGTAGAACAAAAGTTATTCCTTATTATGGGTACCTTAACACCCTTTCGGCTTAGTACCCCCTTTCCGACTAACCTTGTATATTATAGAAAAATAATATACGTAAAAACAGAAAGAAGAAAGAAATAGAGCATCTATTAATTTAATAAAAAAAAAACAATTGAAATTTATTTTAATATGAATCTGAATTGCTAAAAGCGATGAGCAATAACAAATATACATGGAAAAATACATAATGATAAAAAATAAATGTGTACTTCTTTTTCCCTGAATTTCCCAAAAGTACTATTAGTAGTAGTATTTTTGCATGTTTTTTGGGAAAAGTACTAAGTATATTTATTCAAAAAAGTGGCAACCCTAGTTATATCCATTTGTATGAGTATGCAATAAGCATGGGGCCGAGGAAAGTGGCATGATAATAATTATGGAAGTGAAGCCCCCCTCAGCAGAAAATAAAGGCTGATTAAAAGAGGATAGCTTCTGGAAGCGAATCGCATGTTATCTCTGTTTTTGTCTCCGAAAAAGACAAAGTTAGTACAAGTCTCCTTAGAGAAATTATTCTCGTCTAAATCGGCCTTAATGATCCATTTGTCACTACCCGGACATAGATCTAAAACGAGAATGACATCGTTTTAACTAATGAGGCGTACAAACATCCTTGAATTGATTAAACCGAATTCGGAACGATAAATAACAACTGTTATAACGAAAACATTATTGAGACAAGTTCTTGAAAGAAACCACTTTGAGGGAAATAACGTAATTAATTAGAACTATTTAGAACATACCTCATGTCATTATAATTTTTTAGAAGTTTATACATTCATTGTTTGCTGTGGATTTGTAATAAATGGAAATCACCAGTCGAATGGCGTGGGAGGGCAAAGGGGACTGTGGCCCCGGGTGGTGCAGATGTAGGGGGCGGGAAGCTGCAGTATCAGGTCATAATCATCAGATCAGACGAACCGTATCGTCATCGGGACTACATAGCGACGCTCGGCAGTGAAAACCTCGTAAATCAAATCTTCATCAAAAGCATTTTATTTGTTCTTTAGATTGATACAACTCGTCATACACGTACTAGTTCAACAAACTTTCAATTCTAATACTTCTAAGCTATCTATGTCGTACGATGATAAACTTGTATTAGCATTTTGATCGGCCGTTTTCTTTCAGGGGAGAATATATCTACGTCGTGTAAAAAAAAATTTTTACACATACGTGGTTTTCACTGCCGACCGTCGATGGGCACTTATTTACGCAAAAGGAGATGTTTCATTTTTGTATGGGACTCCGGCCATAAGGTGTACCTATTAGAAAAGCTGGGAAACTAAACCCTGAATAGCTTACAGTAACATTTTTTTCATAATATCAAATGATTTTTATGCACAAAATAAAAATTAAAAATGTTTGACGTTTGTCGTGAGAGTTATGACAGCCGTGAGAGGTTGTAAAGATGACGTTTACCTAACCTAGAAATTGATATTTGTTAATTACTGACTGACTGTGACCTGACATTTTGAATTATTCGTTCAGAAGTACACGTCAAAAAAGAAGAATAAATATTTTTCTAACGCTGAAATCGTCACACTAGCTTAGAATTAGTCGAAAAAGATGGCTAAGAGAATAATAATTATTATTAATTGTACAAGAACACATACCTTTTATATTTAACCTCTACGTGAATTATGTTTTGATTTGACATGATTTCAGAACGAAAGCAGGCTATGCAAACTATAGGACGCCATGTTGAATAGAATATGGCAATAATTGAAAACTTATTATATATTGTGCACATCAAATCAGGTTTAAATTCACGAAAGAATATTTTTCCTCAATTCTTGGATTTTTTCCCCTTTTTCGATAAATGTACATCTTATGGCCGAAAATGAAACATCTCCTTTCTATTCAAATTTTATTTTGAATCCTTTTGCAAACAACATAGCAACAGGGTATCGAGGAAACACCACCATTTTTTGCTTAGTTGCGAGAATAGGGTTGAGTGACGACAAATACACGCTTCGCCACTGCATTTCAAAAGTTTTAAAGTATTAAGACTAATTTATATGCCTGTCGCTTCTAAATGTTTGGTCATTATATCCTAGGAGTTAGGTTGCAGACTACTCAATGGTTAATAGGGTATCCACACACAGTTTACTGTTGACGACATAAAGTCTCATGTTTCTTTTTTTTAGGTAGGACCACTCGCTGTTTAAAGCACGCTAAGGCTTTTTACTGCTTAACCGGACTATCCTGTGGTGGCCAAAAATTTGTTTAAGGCCACCAGCCAGGGCTTACAAACTGTGGATGTAAATTAAGTGACGCGGCACTAAGGGCACCCGCTGTGGGGTACGGGCCTCGTTTTTTTTTTCTCTTCTATTGGACTGCTTGTAGATTTTCGTTGCGGATCGTTTTTATGTAGCCGGGCAGTTATTGGCGAGACCTAAAGAGTCTCCAGCCAATGGGGACGAATTAAAATACTGAACCTAAGCTAACTACTACTCTAGCACCATGACTACTAGCGACAACAGTACTAAGGGCGATCCCTAATGGGATTCGGACCTCAAGACTGGAAGGAAGGCAGCTTGATGAGGACTTAATTAACGGTGTGACTGCTAAGTCTGAAGAGACGACCGTCTTCGCAGCGGCGGGTGAGCACGTTGGACCATGAACGAATCTAGTCCCATGTGGACAAGACTATCACCATTCACTGACTTAAGCTTCAACTCCGTAACTTTAACTGACAATTTCTTATGTAAAACTGCAATAAAACTTTAATATTTTTTTTAAATCCCGTGACCTAGAATTCGCTGGAGTGATTATAATCAAAGATATACGAACTATCCCTGTTAAATCAGCTTTCAAACAAACAAAACCGCATTGAAATCGATTCATCCGTTTGTAGGTACGCCGCCACGAACAGACAGGAGTTCAAACTTATTACCCCCTTTTTAAACAACCAGTTACACTTAAGCTGATGTTCGCCAACATCAATTCTCTGGTTAAACAACCGGTTACCTAAAATTCTGGTACATTTTTCCAGTAAACGGTTTTTTAACCAAAGATTTGATGTTGATGAACTTTGTCCCTCCAAGTAGATGAACTTTGGACGTTGCTTTTTACCAAAGGAATAATAAATAAGCAACTATCTAAGTAGGTATCTACTTTACAAACATCAAATTATTAGAAGGTGTGATGTTTAGTTTTAGTTTCCTCTAAGTGCTGATATCAATTTGCCGTACACAAACACAAAGAAAACCTTGACCTACGCCACCTAATGGCATCATTCGTGACTTACCTACCACACCTATTAGAAATTGACAACTGTCATATAAAACCACAAACATTTATTATCCGCACTAAACTACCAATTATGCGCCCAAAACATTACCAATTTCTAAAGAAACTTTCAATTCGCTTACTTTCGCGATTACGAATTAAAATAATCGCTAAATCGATTACGGCGATAAATCAAGTTCAAGGCAAAGTAGTGCGGTCTAACCGGTATACGAACGGACACGATATCCGATCTCGATAGTAGAGTCGACTCGAGTCTGTAATTAATCGATGTCACGACGTTGTACACGAATTTTGGGAATCCTGCGCGTATTATTTACATATTTACAGTGTAGATTAGACCAGAGGCATAATAAAAACAAATTCCTCAGTTCTTTTTTTTTAAAAGCTGTCAATTAGAAGTACGAAGTCGTAGTACAGTCAACAGCCCACTGCTACAGAATCCTTCACCAAGAGGACCTATTGTCAGTTTTCCCCAGTTCACCACTCTTGGCCAATGGAGAGTGTCAAAATTTAAGTATTTTGGACATTTCATCACCGACGACCTTAGGGATGATATTGACATTGAGAGGGAGCGTAGGGCACTAGCGGTCAGAGGTAACATGTTGGCCCGTAGATTTTCCTCGGTGTTCTGACCAAGTAAAAATTACTCTGTTCAAGACCTACTGTCAGAGCTTTTACACGAGCAATCTATGGGTCAACTACACCAAGAGATCGCTAGATACCTTGCGCGTTCAATACAATAATGCTCTCAGGATGTTGTTGCGACTGCCCCGTTTCTGCAGCGCCTCAGAAATGTTTACCAATACCGACACAGATGGCTTTCAAGCCATAATTCGTAAAAAAAACCGCATCGCTGCTGAACAGAGTACGAAGTAGTCGCAACTATATCTTGAGAGTTGTGGCGGAGAGCTATACTCCAAATATGAGGCATTTTATGCGGAGGTTGATCGGGTAGGAAACATGTTTTCTTGTCTGATCGTCCTCTGCGTGAAATGTGCATTATTTTAAATATTATATCAGTACTACTAACACTAGAATATAAGTTGTTTTATAATACTAACACAATATGGATCACTGTTATCCGAAATAAATGAATTTGAATGGGCTGGTAAGAATGTCTGATCGAGCAGGTTCACCTTGGTGCACAACCTTGAGATGGACATTTTAAGTCGAATCGGCAAAGAATACCAAGTGAATAACTCCTCACCAAAAGAAAGATTATTGGGTTTTTCCGTTTACAACCCGCATTTTCTACCCACGAGCTAAAATTAATAATAATAATTCCGTTTTCAGCCCTTTGCATAAACTGATTTCATTTTCAACCCGGGCATTCGGTGACGCGAGATGCTATCTAAAGTATATCTACGTTTTTAATTCTCGTCTAATTTCTGCTTAACCAAGTCCATAACGATTAAAGTACGTAGGTAGGTACACCACAAAAATCTCAATAATAAGTCAACGTATACATATCAAAACGATACTACCTAATGATTACATAAATTAATATCCCAGAGAAAAAAACCATCATTATACCTATTAAATGAATGCCGGATAAGTAGACACTAAATGTGACTAATCGTAATTACAAGCTACACCGTTTAATGTACGTACATAACCGACTCGCGTAACGGAGTAATCAATCAAACGAAACATCTGATTCCGTTCATTGCTCTGTGCGTATTTTTTACTATATTTTTTTTCCTTAAAAGACAAACTATATCTATTGTTTATTCACTTATTTCTAACTTTATAAATATATTATAATTATCTCCAAGAAATAAGTTTAGCATAACCAAAATAAATACGTGGACATGCGTTTGGTGACAGGGAAAGTTCTGATAAGACTTGACAGGCTTACTAGACTTGAATTAATTAATTATAACTTAGCGAAAGTTTATAAGAAATCAGCTCTTTTCTTGTTGATATCTGTGGTCTGGTTATCCCACTGTTTTAGTTAAGTTACAGCGTGTTCACACAGAAATTGTTGACAGGACTTTTTTTAGCGGATCCGGTTTTTTTGGGGAAGGCGCCTGTAGTTGTATGAGCGAGTTCACATACACGACAGTATTGCGAATCCAGTAAAAAATACTGCTCCGACATTTTTACACATTCCGTTTTGTCATCAAAAACTGGATGCCGGAATAGTATAAAAAACAGATCCGGACATGAAGATGTATGGAAAAGTATGGGTGCCGTCACACCCGAACCGTTATTTTTATAGCTGCCATTTGTTTAACTGATCCGTCGGTACAGATGTGAGCAACACATCCAGTACCGACGGATCTATTAAAACGGATCCGCTGTGTGAAGGGCTCTTACTTGACATCTAAAAAGCTTGTGTTGTAAATGTATCAAATGCATTTTACATACTATATGCCTACCATTGACTCGCAATTGAGATGAAAGTGACGAATCACTCATGGACACAACTAGAACTTACGAATTGGCCAGTCCGTAAAGTCAAAGCAAAAAAAAGTTAATAAGGCTAGATTTAATAGAGTTCCGGTAAGACTGACTTCATAGACAAATTAGAGCCGACGCTTGGTTAACAAAGTTTGTGATTCGGTATGATGATATACTTCTTCCTAACAGTAGAACTCTTGCTAGCATATTATTAATACGCCAACGACATTGAGTTCCTTGTGGCAAAGAAGCAAACCTATAAGTATTTATAGGGCACTTGATACTTATCTAGATTGACGATAGAGTCTAGGAACATCTACTTCTATGTGGAATATGTGCGCAGCCGTCCTTGTTACTACTGAGTACTGGTGCCGATTCTGTGTTACACAAACTAAACTTAATTAAAGCTACTGCCATCTTTTTTCTCTAACAAAATAAATAAGAGCTGTCAAATTCTGTTGAACCTAAATTTCCATATAAATTTAGTCGACACGTCCTGACGTGTCGACTTAAAACACGGTGAAGTTCAAGGCGTAAACTAGTTTGACATCTCTAACTTAGTTCTTATCTATCACCGTCCTTTTCTCGCGCTGTCTGTTAATAAAAGATAGCAATTCTCTATTTTTAGTTTTTTTTGTGAACAAGAGAATCGGCGCCATTGCTTTTTTTTTTCGTTGGAAAATCCTCATGGTTGTCCCTCACCCGGGGAAGGCGAGGGGGTCTGCCGGACTCTTACCGGCTAAAAACCAACGGTGCTCCTTCTCCTGACCTTTCGGCCGGGATCGCAGGATTCGCAAAAGCATGCACCGCAACCCCGGCAGGTCCCGGTCCGCCAACCCTCGGCGGACCTCTCCTCTGTGAGGCCTTGCCCCACATACTCCTGAGAAGCGCGTACAGAACACAGCACGCCGCCTTCTCGGGCCTGTTACTGGTCGGGCGGCGGGTCCCCTAACCCACCGCCCGCAGGCCACACACTAGGGTGGCTGGAGGTCGTCGCGTACGCGCGCCCTCCGGGGCGCCCGGTGCGTCTGGCGCGGGAAGGGAGGAGAGCACACCGCTCCCTCTCCCTCTCCGCTTCCTTCTTGGTCGCCATCACCCCCTCGGAAAAGCAGGCGATGGCTTCCCACGCACTCTCGCTCCCGACCATGGACACAACCACGGCCGGAATCGGCGCCATTTCCTAGCTTTTTCCAAACTATGTTGGGTTCAACTTCCAGTCTAACCAGATGCGGCTGAATACCAGTATTTTTTATATGTTTATTTTATTTTTTGTATTTATTTATTAAACGGAACAACTGCCATCAGAGTCCTACAACCCGTTACTAAGCATTGCCGATATCATAAGGTTAGACCAGTTATCACACTTTTCGGACTCCTGACTTCCCGTAACGACTGTCATAGGTATTCGTATGACACCCGGGTCCGATTGTTTAACGTGCTCTCCAAGGCATGGTGGGATCTCGATGTGTAACAAACGGTCACCCATCCACGGACTAACCGCGGCAAGCGCAACTTAAACTCGCAAGTCTTAAGGCTCATTTACACGGAGCAAGTTTCTTGAAGCAAGTCTCATGCTCTCTCTGTTTTTGCCGTAGAGAAAGACAGGCAGAACGAGTCTTGCTTCAAGAAACTATCCTCGTGTAAATCAGCCTTTAGATCCAAGCGGTTGGTAGTGGCCACGAGACCCACTACTAGGCACTACACAAGTGAAATTATTAAAAAAAAACAACAATTTTATTCAACATTTACTAAAGACATCCTTCGAAGCAATAAACGATCATAACTATTGAAAATGTCTGACAAACAATTCAAGCCATAAATACACAAACAGATTACTGAGATCTTAACATAACGTGAATAATAAAATAAGCTATCCGAGGCGCGGCCAAGTTCAAGTTCAAAGCATTGAGTGCAATAATTTAGTAAAAACAGTTACCTACTCTCTTAACTTAGGGTACGTTGCACTGATGATGTCATACACCCATATTCTAAGACGTTCCTCCAAAACTTACTCGACTCAGAACGGCCTCGAAAACACCTTCAAAATTGTATTCTTAGTCACAATTTCGAGTGAACTTTGAGGTTCCTCGACGGAGTCATTACGTCATAATTTGAATTATCTGCATCGCGCAAATAACGCCGCGATAAATAATTGTAAGGATTATCGTAAGCATATTCGATAAAGTCTTCAAAATAGTTTTTTGTTACATACGAACTTTGACACTTCCTTCCTTAAGGTAGGTTCCGAGGTACCTTGAGTTTGATAGATGATTCCTTACCTCGACAGAGGAAAAATCTCGAGTCGAGGACGTTTATGTCAACTATAACTACCGATGGTAGTGAGTCGAGGTGGAGTCGAGTCGAGTAAGTTTTGGAGGAACGTCTTAGAATATCGGTGATAGTCATTTTGAAAATTTACATCCCCATAAGGTTTATTGTAAGATTAATCTGTAAGACGAACGCGGCAAAATTTGCAAAGGAGTTCAAACGAGAAACGACTGGGATCAATTATGGTGACGGCTATTATAAGACCGGTACAGACGACCAAATGATGATATGTTGAGACTCGGTAGAAAAGAGTACCGAAATTACATTTCGGGAAAGAAATTGTTGCTAACTAACCTTATAACTAAGGCTAGCCATACACGGGCAGCTTAAAGCAGTCAGGATCAACTGCTTCAAGCTGCGACTGCATGGTGAACTACAGTCTTCTATTTACATACATACACAGAACCGCTCGAGCAGTTGCGACAGCTCCGGGCAGTCGGCAGCATGGTGAAATTTCATCGTGCGGTCAAGCAGCGACTGCTTGACCGCAGGCATACACTGACCGCTCGAGCTGTCCACTGCTTTGCTCTTGCTTCTTCCTCAAAATCCATGTTGCTACTGATTTGAAATTGTGACTTGTCGAGCAGTTGAAACCGACTGCTACAGCAGTCAGTTTCAACTGCTCAATGGCAGCTTCAAGCAGTTGACGTTGACTGCACGAGCGGTCCGTGTATTTTGATCACTGACTAACTTATCGAGCAGCCCGTGTATGACCGGCCTTACTCTGTACCATTTATGCCTGGTTCCTATGGCCAAACACTAACAATTAACAGCAGTGATAGCCTAGTGGTGTGACCGTCGGACTGCCAAGTCATATGTCTTGAGTTCGAACCCAAGGCACGCACCTCTGACTTTAATAATTATGACTTGCTTAAAAACGATGAAGGAAAACATCGTGAGGAAACCGGCATACCTGAGAGATATTTTTCGACGGCATGTGAAGTCAAGTCAGAGGTCCATGGGCGGCTTAAACTCTGACGCCAGGTTAGTCACTAACTACACGAAAAAAAGAAGATGGCCAAAAACGAATCGTTTTGCTTTTCAATGGTAGCATTTTTCATTGTCAAACCTAGCCCTTAAAGGCTTGTAAGCAGATTTTACCTGTTCGTTCTGCCTAACCCTATCCCAACTATGTTGGGGTCAGCTTCCAGTCTAACCAGATGCGACTGAATACCAGTATTTTACACAGAGCGACTGCCATCAGACCTCTGCAACCCAGTTACAGGGCAATGCCGATACCCTAAGGTTAGACCAGTTGTCAGACTTTCGGGCTTCTGACTTCCCGTAACGACTGTCGTACTCTCCGAGGTACGGAGGTGATTTACCTATGATAGCTACTTACTTAAGGAAGGGTCTACTATGCAAATGTATAGGGCCTTTGCTTCGTTATTCGTAAAGACACAAGAGTCTTAATTTTAACCAATAACGCTCGGAACATCATAGAAAATTAAATCGGCCATTAGGAAACAAGTTAGCGAAATTGAACGCTGCACGTGGATGATAAACAATAGCGCAATATGAGGTCGTACAGTTCACGACAAAGGTCAATAAATATTTTGGTATTTAGAAACCTATTTTATTTGTTATAAATGTTAATACAGTATTATCTACTGTAGCATTTGGGGGGCTCGTGGCTAAATAACAACCGCGCCTATCGTACGATTTGCGAGGTTAAGCTGCGCTTGCCGCGGTCAGTCCGTAGATGGGTGACCATTTGTTACACATCGAGACCCCTCCGTGCCTCGGAGAGCACGTTAAGCCGTCGGTCCCGGGTGTCATACGAATACCTATGACAGTCGTTACGGGTAGTCAGAAGCCCGAAAGTCTGACAAACGGTTTAACCTTAGGATATCGGCATTGCCCAGTTACTGGGTTGCGGAGGTCTGATGGCAGTCGCTCCGTGTAAAATACTAGTATTCAGCCGCATCTGGTTAGACTGGAAGCTGACCCCAAGATAATTGGGAAAAGGCTAAGAGGAAGAGATCTACTGTAGCATTTATTTAACAATAAGTATAAAAATTAAACAAGTCTTCATTTAAAAAAACAATTTTGAAACTTTGAACAATCATCACCTACTTATGTTGACTGTACATGGTGGTGATAGCGGTATGTTTTGATTAACTCACAATATGTCTTCATATAAAAACATTTTTTTTAAACATTAAAATTCTGTTTTGTAGTAATAACATCATAATGTACTTAATGCATACTGTGTACGACTTTATTGTTCTTTCCTTGGGGACCGGCACTGTACTCCTTAACACAGGTTACCTATTAACCTAGCTAGGAATACAACACCTATCACCCACCATTTTATTGTAGTCTTTGTACACTTTATACTAAACGATTCTGTAAATTGTCATCATGTACGTAGGTACATGATGACAATTTACAGAATCGTTTCATCAAAAGTTTCATCGTTGCGTCAACAATCGTTTCATCGTTTCAAAAAATTCATCAAAAGACTATTGTAGTAGTACAATGTCTTTTGATGAATAAAGTTATTATTATTTTAACAAAAATAAAACCAAAGTCAAAAAAACGATAAAAAGAATAAAATAATTACCATATTATAAAATTAACAGTTTCAGAAGTCGGTGCCTTCAATTTAGTTCAGCGTGGATCAGCATTTTACTCTTTTTTCGTTTGGTAGGTCTGCCATTTTAGGCTCAAGTGTTGTTGGTTTAACGCGGAAACAACGGTAACATTTTGATAAAACATTCTGAATCGCTCGCCTGGGAGACAAAATCCAAAAGTTTTGAAGGAGTAGAAACTGTAAGGTTTGTAAACCTTCAAAACTTTTGGATTTTGTCTCCCAGGTCGGTTTTATTTTTGTTAAAATGTTTTTTATATACGTCTAACATTCGTGCTAAGCCTACAGATACCGATTGTTCTGCCTAGCCTTTTCCCAACTAGGTTGGGGTCAGCTTCCAGTCTAACCAGATGCGGCTGAATATTATTCTGTACGTGTAGAATGGTATTCTACACGGAACAACTGCCATCAGACCTCCGCAACCCAGTTACAGGGCAATGCTGATATCTTAAGGTTAGACTGGTTGTCAGACTTTCGGTCTACAGATAGCGATAAATCCCATAAATTGTCTACTATATCATACTAATGGTTTACCATCATACCATATCATTAACCATCATAATACAGTTATATAGACAGATCTCCCTTTCGACTAATAGCTAATTATAATTATATATTTTGTACCTTCAAACGGAAGGTCATTGCTTCTGGACATCTTTAGATACGTATTTACATTCTTGTTCTCTTCCCAGTCTCCTATAGTTTATGAACTCAATAAAATAAAATCCTTTTCATTTGATTAAATAGCGATGCTGTTCAAAATTATAATATTATCTCATAATGACCTTAGTAACAGAACTCCTATAGATCTGGAAATTCCAAAAAATGGCTTTTTAATATTTTAAACAACGTGTAGGCGATGCAGTTCTAAATTGTTGTCATATTTATAGTCGATAATCCAGATTTTATAGACCTTTAAAAGTTCATCTAACCCATAGACATATACAATACATGAAATTAGAGATTTGATGATTCATCAGAACTTAGTACGCACGCTTTTACCTGTTCGCAGTTTCGCACACGTCAGTACCACAAAATAGATAGGTACAGAAGTCAATCTACATACAAGTGCGCTCGAGCAACGCACACATAGACACTGCTCACGGACACGATATCTCGGACTGTTTGGGACTAGAGTGCGAGCGCGAGTGCCATGCGCTTGAGAGAGATAGATTTATATAGGTATAGATAGAGCGACCGCCGAGCGTAGGTATGAAAAGTGAAGTACATACATGTGATTGACTTCTGTACCTATCTGTTTTGTGTCAGTACGCTTACGCATGATGCAGAATGCTTAATTTTTTTAATTCTTGACTATGTATCGTTCGACCCTAGTCTCACCTGATGGTAAGCGCAGACAGGGTCTAAGCTGGAATACACGGATGGAACAGAGATATAGATGGATTCCCCTATACCCTTCTGGCTCTCGCATACACACGACGGAACACAATAAAAAGTAACTAGCCAGGCGGACCGTATAGATACTACCACCAAGCGTGCTGGGTATTGTTGAATCTTAACACGCGTCAATTCCCAGCGTGCGGTGAGGAAGTTTTATATTTAAGCAAGGGATACAAAAAAATGCTTTTACAGCTGAAAGCACACAATTTCATAAGTGATGCAGATAAATACGTCTGAAACTATCCAGCTTAGCTTATCCAGTTTAGCTTAGTAGCCTACTATATAGTGATGTGATTAGAAATTACAAAAAAAAGAAAATCCCTTCTAGATGGTTCGTAGAAATTAGCGAACATAAAGATATCTGCGATGTCACAGAGATCTAATGTGAATAAATTAATTAACATAGTTGATTGAGGAATACAAGATATATGCAGTTATTCAAAAGTCGTAAAACGAAATCAAGTATAGTAGTTTATAGATAGATAGATAGATAGATATACTTTATTGCACACTAAAAGAAATAAAACAAGGAATACACATAATTAACAGTACAAATGGCGGTCTTATCGCTTAAAGCAATTTCTTCCAGACAACCATTGGATGGAAAGAATAGTTAAGAAAAAAATATAAAGGGCAGTTTGCAGCGTACAAATATGCAACCTACTAAAAACCGGGAATCATCTGAATAATAGGTATAATCACAATACATGTTTTAAATATATATATATATATATAGGTATATATATACACACACTCAAATAGGATACATACATAATTAATTATATATACAGATAATTTACCTATATAAATCACTATAGAGCAAGATAATGTTCTTTAACCATTCTTTTGAAAGAAACCAACGACTGATCTGACTGATATTTATACAAAGATCATAAACCACTTTAGTGCTGTTTTACAACGGTCATTAGATAATGTCAACAAACTGAAACCAACTCCTGCATACAAGAATCTTAGTTAATTGCTCTGAATCGGTGAGCTTAGTAATGAAGCAATGGCCAGTAAAAATGTTTTAACGGCGTCTGAAGGCAGGCCCGGACTGGGCCGGTGTGGCCCGATGGGCCGGTGTGGCCCGATGGGCCGGTGTGGCCCGATGGGCCGGTGTGGCCCGATGGGCCGGTGTGGCCTGATGGGCCGGTCACACAGTCGGAGAAATCGAAAGAGTGAGGGGAGTCGTTGCTCAGCATTATGCTGAGTAGCATTGAGCTCGTTTTTTTTTTAACTATTTTGTGTTTGGGTTACCAGGTAATTATAATAATATGTTTAAATTTAAGTACACATTTTTGTTGTAGTTTTAAGTTTTTAATTTTAAGAATTTTTATATTTTTAAGCATACGTGTGCGTCCGCTTGGGCGAAAAAATAAATTGTTTTTCTTTCTTTCTTTCAATTGAAAAAGAAGCCGCAAATTGTTTGTGTTTGTAAATGCACCCAAGATACAGGAGAAAGAGAGAGGGGGACGTCTAAAAAAAAGAAACGTCGTCCGTCTAATCGCGTGGGCCGACCGTCTCTCAAATGCCCGGGCCGATTTCAGGTCCCAGTCCGGCCTTGCCTGAAGGTATAGAAAGTATTTTTTAAAGTATCCAATCTTGGCAACAACCAAACTCGAAGCAGTCAGTGGACTGCCAGTAGTGGGTGAAATTGGCGTTTACCAAAAAGTTCCCAATGCCACTCCGTCCCCGGCCGTCGAACATTATATTTTTTACTCTGGTCAGATACCTATTGCTAAGTCTGGAAAATACTCTGCAATTAATTGCAGCAACAGTATCGCCGTAAATATTGCTAGACTATTATATAGTTGCTAGAACTATTGCCAGCAAATTTCAGCGTATGGCACTCATAACATAACATCACGCCTGTATTCCCTGAAGTGTTGGGCAGAGGTGTACAGTAACACCCTCATTTCGCCGTTATGTTAAGTCCCATGTAATAGGGGGCGAGCCTATTGCCATCAACCGGGTACAAATCCAAACTCCGGGCTACTACTGAGAAATTCCACACGGAATGACAAAATAAGACTTGACACTTGTGGTTTGAAAATCATCGTTAGGTTAGGTTAGATACATAGTACAGCCATCTGACATTATGCTGGCCTGATGGCCCTTTTAGCACTTATTTTTTCTCTTTTTCATATGTACCTATTGACTATATTGTGTGCCAATAAATGGAGTTTCTTGCTTTCTTTGTTTTCTTTAATTTTTATAGCTCATTTACGAAGTTACAAATAATGCTGGCAAATTAGATGGATGTCACGGGCACGGTTGCAGGGTGCACGGTGTGACGGTAGGGAAAACCCTTAAGTACCAGTTTAGTTCAAGTCTGCAGCCTACACAGAACATAAGCCTAGGCCCTCCACATACTCGTTCCACATGGATATCGAACCTGTGAACCTTAGCGCAGAATAGCAGTCTCAACCACGGGCCATTGGGCCGTCAAATATAAACGAATACTACTACTACGAGGGCGTACTAAAAACAATTGTGCCGAACCCTTTGGGGAATACAAGGCGTGATGTTATGTTTATGTGCTACTAAAGCTGGTGTTCACCAGTAATAATTCCCGGTTTAAACAACCGTTTACCTACTCGAAAGCCAAGACAGAGGCCCATGAGCGGCATAAACTCTGACACCAGGTTAGTCACTAACCACACGAAAAGAAAAAGAAGACCACCTACTCGAAAAATACACTAGAATTTTAGGTAAAAGGTTTTCAACCAAAGAATTAATGTTGGTGAACACCATCCTTATTATTTTAATCTAATAAAACGCTTAATATTTAAAGACATTACTTAGGCATAAAATTAAATCATTGCCTATGCCAATTATTATTGTAGATATGGTCTAATGCTAGAAAGTGACACTTGATGACAGCTATCAAAATAAAATCCTGTTGGACCTGTCACACTAGTTTTATTTACGACTATCGGACGTTAGGAAAAAAACATTAATTATAAAAGAATCTTTGATACAATTTGATGTGAATAATGATTTCATCAACGGCGCATTTATGTTGTTAGGCAGTTTATTATTAATTAAAATCAAACATTTTTTTTCCGGATTAGGAAGCGATTATTATTTTAAATTATGTTTTGATTCCCATCGTCACGGGGATTAGTATGTGGTCTGTGGCCTTGGCTATGGATAGGACCACATAATTATCGTCAAGCTGTCGATAGACGTCGTAAAGACCAATTTATGATTTACCCTTAATTTCCTGAGAGCAATAATATAATTGATCCAATACGAAAGATATTTCTAGGTAATTACCTGATTTATGTGCGTACTAGCGACCCGCCCCGGCTTCGCACGGGTGCAATGTAGATACTAATGTGGGGCATATAAACCTTTCTCTTGAATCACTCTATCTATTAAAAAAACCACATCAAAATCTGTTGCGTAGTTTTAAAGATCTAAGCATACATAAGGACAGACAGACAGCGGGAGCGACTTTGTTTTATACTATGTAAAGATGAGGCGACTTAGGATGTTTTTAACCGACTTCCAAAAAGGAGGAGGTTACTATGTTCGTCTGTAAGTGTTTTTTTTTTGTTTTTTTTTTTTTTTTTTTGTGTATGTTCATCGATATTTTCGCCAATTGTGATTATAAATAAGTACACTTTTTTTGCTTTTTTTTAGTATTGTTCCTTAGTGCTATTGTGCCAACGCACTAGTTCGATGAGATGATAGTAAATTACACGTTGTGAGGGGAATATTGTAATAACAGGTAAACAAATATAGAATTCACGCATAAAAATATTTTTATGTATTGGTACTTTCTTTTTCAATGTCTATAATGATAGATATTGAAAAATACCTACAACCTAACGAGGTTTCAAGGGACCTTTTGATTAATCCCGCTCTTTTTAAATTAAAACACATAGTAAATTAATCTGCATCAACTTTTGAAAGCAAGGAATTAAAATCAACTCTAAAGTGAATGCTACACACTCAATATTCATTCCGATATTTGGATCGCGATTCTGGGTCTTAATATTTATTGAGCATTTCAATTAGTATATTGATGGATTAAACGCGCAATAAATATCAAGATCCAGGATCGCGATCAAAATATCGTGATCATTATTAGCAAAGCTTTATAGTTTCACACAGATTATCCACATCTAATGTTATTTATGATCCAAGCCTATAATTTGAGTTTTACGAACTCTTTAGTATTCAGTAACAAAGGAACAATCTCCATTTTCAATCTCCACAAATAATAAAAAAGCCACGTCTTACAACTAATATGTCAAGCAAGGACGAGGTCGTTGCACCCCGTACTAAAATAAATGACGTCACTGTAGTAATAAAATGTTCCTTAATTAATAGAATCACAATCGATATCCGCGCGTCACATCGATCGCCAGCCATCACATAATTTATGAGTGTCAGTTAGTAGGTGAAGTTCGTAGGTATGGGTCGGTTGCGCAGGAGTGGTGGTACGCGTTTCTTAGTATATAAGCGCGGAGAAATGCTCTCACTGCATCCACTCAACCGTGTCCTCTCTGTGATAGTGATCTAAACATGGCCGCTAAGTTTGTAGTAGTTGTGGCGTTGTTCGCCCTGTGTCGCGCCAATCCCTTCCTTATAAACGGTAAGTTTGCAATTATTTGGCTTTAAAAATAAAAAGAAAAAAATATAAACGAATATACTTTAAAACCTATATAAGTATTTTCTAGATATTCCGCTATAAAATAGTGCATAAGTTAGTATAAAATCGGCTTCATTTTGTCTTATAAAACTATAACTGATTATTTCATTATCCCCAGATGTCATATACCGTGATGGACGTGCCTACTCCATGGGTCAAGCATACAACTACGGCGGCGGTGTGAGCAGAGCACAAGCTAACGTCAACGGAGACGCCGCACAGGCGTACAGCAGCTCCAACGGTGGCGCACAGTTGTCCCGCGATGGATACTTCTACCCTGGACAAGCCATCGCACAGGCAGAGACAAACGAGAATGCCTACGGTGCAGCTAAAGCTGTCGCTCAAGCTCAAGACGGACATTACTACCCCATCCCGGCTCCCGCGACTGTCATCACTTACGAACAGAATTTCGCTGTCCCCGCCGAAGTGTCCTACGAGAACCCTGCTGTCATTGCGCAAGCCTCCGCTGTTAGGAATGGTGCTTCTGACTCCTCTGTGTCCTCCGCTACCTCCAACGGCGCTGGTACCGCTGTGTCCTCTGCTAAGACTCAGGGAGGTTTCGGCGGGTACGAACTGACTTCATCCAACGCTAAGACTTACGGTTCTGGTTATGGATCTGCCGATTCCAACGCCAACTCCGGCCATGGCTCCGCTAGCACCTCTGCCAAGACTCATGGTGAGGGCTCCGCCTCTTCCTCCGCTCAGACAAACGGCGTTGTGTACCCCTTCGCTCCCACCGTCCCCGCCGAAGAGGTCCAGCCTTCCATCATTGATGCTAAGTCTCCGATCTTCTACACAAGTTACGTCCCAAGGACCCAGGGTGTCGCCACCTCCAACGCGAACGTGATCGGCTCTGGAAGCGCTGCTTCCTCCGCTAAGATCGGCCGCGGCAGAACTATCTCTTGGCGTTTCGGCACATACTACGATGATCCCGCCGCCGCCCACGCTCAGGCCAACACTCACTCTGGTTACGGTGCTGCAAAGTCTGCCGCCCACACTCACGGCTACGGCTACGCCAACGCCAATGCTGACGTCAATGGTTACGGCTCCGCCAAGTCCATCGCCGACACTCACTCCGCTGGCCACGGCACCGCCCAGTCATCCGCTAACGCCGACGGTGCTGGTTCCGCCAACGCCAATGCTAATGTCAATGGTGCTGGATACGGCGCGGCCAAATCTGCTGCCAATACCCACTACGGATCAGCTTTATCTTCCGCCAACACCAACTCTGGATATGGTAACTCCAGGTCCACCGCCGACGTTCACGGCTCACCCTACAGTGGCTCGAGGACCTCTGCTGATGCCCACACTCACGGCTTCGGCAACGCTGCCTCCTCTGCCAGGACTCAGGGAGTGAACACCGGTTACAGGGTGACCAACTCCCAGGCGAACTCATCTGGCTACGGTTCCGCGCGCGCCAACGCTCAAGCTGTTTGAACAAGTAGTTTGGTTCACCTGCACTAGTAAGCAACCACATCACGACGACTTCCGGAGACACCGAAAACTTGTCTTGATGTATTTGCGAAGCGCACGACTGCATTAAGTAATTTAATTTAACTTATTTATTTAACTTATCAGATTAGAATTTCTTCGTACAGAATGACGCAGTAAAATGAATGCCATAAATAAATGAAATAATTTCAGAACTACCTATTGGTTTATTTATTTACTAAACGAATATGAAACCCTAAATAAGAGGATCTCTGTCAAGGAACATAATACTCTTTATCCAATCTCTGTACTTCAAAGTTCATTACACATTACACAGTTTCCGTTTAATATAAAATTGCTATTATGTGCTTTGCTAAAATACTCAAATAATTGAGAGTACTTACATGACAGTCATACAATTTTTTTTTTTAATTAAAAATTGGTCTTAATATTGATCTAAGATTTTTATTATACTTACAAATAAATCCCTTTAGCATTACCAACGAGAAGTTAGAGCAATTGATAGATGCACAAAAATGCGCGCAATGGCTCGAGCAATGCGCGGTTATGGACATAGAGTACCTATA
The DNA here is from genome assembly GCA_910594945.2 of Amphipyra berbera. NCBI lineage: Eukaryota > Metazoa > Arthropoda > Insecta > Lepidoptera > Noctuidae > Amphipyra > Amphipyra berbera. The sequence goes on along the minus strand of OU343122.1, from coordinate 4,330,079 downwards.
GTAATATATAGATTATGGAGCGGCAGAGGGCACCATCGCATGATAACAATTTTTTTAGATTTTTTTTAATGCTACCATTAAATACGCCAGTTAATCTCAGGTAATTAAAAAATCACGGTGTAGTTTTTAAACAATCAGTAAATACGAGTTTTAGTTTACTTAATTTCCAATAATAATAAAACATAAAGCCCTATTCAGACTACGCTATTACATAATAGCATATAGTTCATAGCACAACAATGTCGCGCAGCATACATTAATTATGGACGCGTTCACACTTAACTGTACTACCTATATACAATTGGTTTATCCCTATTTATCGTTATTTACTATACTATATAGCACAATAGTATAGTGTAGTCTGAAATGAGCTTAATATTTATTTACTTATTTATACTTTCGCACAAAAAAAAGATTTTTTATACAGAGGCGGACTCAAAGTCAAAGTTGTTTATTTCAAATAGACCAGATTTCAGGCACTTTTAAAACGTCAAAACTAGGTGCACTTAATGCCTTAGGCATTTTCTGCCAGTCGACCTTAGGGTGATGCAGAGAAAACATGGTAGAGCAGAGAAAACATGGTAGATGCGCTAAAAAGAGCTATGTCATGTGATTAAAAATAAGCACAAAGATAAGTGAACATTTTTTCGACGGGTCCTACGTATACTGGTGCAACCCGCAAAAATGCGAAATCCACTTTTCTACATCAATCACCTTCAAATCACCGATATTTTACTCAATTTTTTTTTAAATGTAGATATAGTTTCGTGATTACAAATTTGCAAACGAATGGAAATAACAGTATTATTTTATACGGGATATAATAAATATTTAAGATCGTTAAACCGCTCTTCTATAAAGTTGTGTTTTACACGTGCACCATTATACGTAGAACCTGTCGTTTTGTAATATTCACTTACATGGGAAACGTTGACACTTTTCCTGCCGGCTACAAGTACACATTACTTCTTTGAGTACTTACATTATGTTTTACCAAGCACGTACAATACAAACACATTAGCACAGATCACTAGGTAATGACCTATACAGTGTGTAAACGAAATCATGTAATTCCTTCAAACCTCGTAATGTACTCCTGACATAGGGATACTTTTGGATTCAATAAAAAAATAATTACAAAAAAGTAAACATGTGTTCTTGACGTGAGGCATTTTAGCGCCCCGAACGAAGTGCTCGGCTATCGCTCGCCGCGCTCGGGGCGCTAAAATGCCTCACGTCAAGAACACATGTTTACTTTTTTGTAATTATTTTTTATTGAATCCAAAAGTATCCCGTGCAGGGTTAATCTATGTCAGGAGTACATTACGAGGTTTGAAGGAATTACGTGATTTCGATTACACCCTGTATACAAATTATAATACATGGATTTATCAAAAATTATTACAGTTTATGGTAGCAATATTCTACGAACTTCATCATGACTAATCCGAACATGATCCAAAACTAAACTCAAACTTCTAATATTTGTAACAAGTACCCACTTGTTACAAATATTAGAAGTTTCAATAATACCAGAGAGAGAGAGAGAGAGACATAATTCAATAATACCCATTATTGAATTATCTGTAAACTTAAACTGACTCGTTGGTCACCATTAGACATACGGTCAGCAGTCGCTGATCGTGAGTTCCTGGTTTCGATCTCCAGGTCGGGCAAAGTGTTATTGGGTTTTTCCCTTAGGAAATTCTGAGGAGCACCCCGGTGTTTGTATTTTTGCTCGGTTGATAGCAATAGACTTGCCCCCATCTTCTTCTTTTTGTGTGGTTAGTGACTAACCTGGTGTCAGAGTTTATGCCGCCCATGGGCCTCTGACTTGGCTTCACATGCCGTCGAGAAATATCTGTCAGGCATGCCAGTTTCCTCACGATGTTTTCCTTCACCGTTTTTAAGCAAGTGATAATTAATACGCACATGAATTCGTAAAGTCAGAGGTGCGTGCCTTGGGTTCGAACTCGAGTATACTCGGCAGTCCGACGGTCACACCACTAGGCTATCACTGCTATAAATGCTGCCCCCTATTATATGGGACTTAAACATAACGGTGAAATTAAGGTTTTACTATAAGTACACCTCTGCCCAACCCTTCGGGGAATACAGGCGTGATGTTATGTTATCTGTGAACTTGTAATTTACATGGATCAAGCGTAGGTACTCGTAGTTGTGCCATCAGAGATAAGAATAGATACCGATACGTGTTTGTTTTGTATACTATGAGACTTTTTGATAATCAAATCAAATCATTTAATGCAATCCATAATGTAGGTACACTTATATGTGTTAAAATAAAAAATAATAGAAACAATTATGGACCCTGTCGGGCACAGCTAATTTTTAAATGAGTAGAGAGAGGAAGAGCGCCCTATTAATTTTCCTTGTACTTAAATTTGAATCAATTTGTATCCTATTAAGTATTTTATATTTCCATTCATTTACTTATTCTATTAATATAACATATACAATCTATCTATTAATTATTTAATTATATTTAATATTGCTTATTTAAACGCTCGCTTATAATTTGTTCACTATAGTGTAGTATAATTATAATACTTCTAATAAGCTTTTTTATGTTTGTTGATAGAGAATTATACCTATTATATGCCGTGATGGTTGAATACAGAACAATAAGCGCCCAAAAATCCTAATATTAACATAACATCACGCCTTATCTTCCCCGAAGGGTTCGGCAGAGGTGTATAAATACACCCTCGTTTCACCAGTTATGTTTCAGTCCCATGTAATAGGGGGCGTGCCTATTGCCACCAACCGGGCACAAATCCGGACTCCAGGCTGCCACTGAGAATTCCTAATGGAAAAACCCTATAACACTTTGCCCGACCCGGGCATCGAACCCAGGACTCCACGCTCAGCAGCCGCGCCTGTGACCACTAGACCAACAAGGCAGTCCAAGTAAATTGACCTGTACGCTAAGGATATCCTACTCTGGCTGGAAGGTATGGCAGTCATTCCGTCGACAGTCCCTATATATCCCATAGGTGCAAGAAAGAAATTGAAGAACTATATTCGAAAAGCATCATTATTATAGTAAAAATTAAATAAATTGTGTCTATTATTTATTTATTTATTGTACTCTTTATTGTGTTCTGCCTCGCCTTTTCCCAACTATGTTGGGGTCAGCTTCCAATCCAAACAAATGCGGCTGAATACCAGTATTTTACACGGAGCAACTGCCATCAAACTTCTGCAACCCAGTTACTGGGCAATGCCGATATCCTAAGGTTAGACCGGTTGTCAGACTTTCGGGCTTCTGACTTCCCGTAACGACTGTCATAGGTATTTGTATGACAACCGGGACCGAAAGAAGAGCCTCGATGTGTAACGAACGGTGACGCATCCACGGACTGACTGCGGCAAACGCAGCTTAACCTCACAAGTCGTATAGTCTGCGTGGTTAGTAATTAGCCACGAGCCCCTTATTATTATTACTATTTATTGTATACCAAAATCAAAATGAAAGTACAGTAGCAGTCTTAAAAAGACATACAATTGGCGGCCTTATCGCACCTGGCGATTTCTTCCAGGCAACATTAGAATGGAATAGAGTCAACTGGAAAAGATATAGGGCAGTCAATGGTGTACAAAAATACATACATCATTATATTATACATATACTACTAGGCTATATAACTTCGCTGTGCAGCGAAAACCTCGTAAAGCACAAATTCATTATTTATTTGTTGGATAATCAACCTCGTAATGCATATTTAGAATGAACGTGCACAGCTCTAAGATGAAATAGATTGATGAATAGATAATAAAACAGAAGAATAATTTCATCTTCATAATTTTTGTTTCATCAGACAGTTTTATCTTCTCCTGTAAAATTAAGTTTATTGCAATTACGAGGTTTTTGCACGGCAGCGAATAAAGGGATCCTAATCTTATACGGAGTATGGGTATACGAAACACTGCAGCGGTGGGAATGGACGGTTTACGCCAGCATGCGCAGGGTGTGCACCAGCCCCAACAGCATCCTGAAAACTATAGCAGACGGGTGGACAGCCTCATCCTGCGACATTGGATACGCCTACGTGCTACTTAGCGTAGTTTTAATATATTGTGTTGTTTGTGGTGAATAAGAGTAATAACATTAGTTCGTAAGATTTTTGTACAGTAACCAAGTGTACTTGGAAAATAAAACTTCTAAAATAAAAAAGTCTTATTTTATTTATTTATTTAATTAGCGTTTCAGTGTCATGGCTACGACGATGATTGTTCTTCAAAAATAATGAAAATAAAGATGTTTTACTTACTGACCGTGAATGCATTTTAGCGGTCAATAGGAAAAACAGTATTTTTTAACATTTGTTAGATAAAAGGGTTGGAATATTGTAAAAGCAGTTACTCATCTTTTTGTTGCTATGAAAGTTAGTAAAAATTAACGAATACAAATAATACAATAAATAACTTCAAAAAAAAAACAATAAAAAAAAAAATTCAAAAACTATGTATGTATAGTTGGGGAATGAAAAGGTTCGTCAGTTTTCAAATTTATTCCTTTCCCACTTCGCGGGCACATGTTACCTTTTCAAACTGTTGAACGGAACAGACCAATGCATGGAAAATTATATTTAATTCTTTGGTAGCAAAGATTCAAATTGCCTTTTGCTTCCATATGACGAAGTGGTGCAATGTAATGTCTTCGATTTGATTTAAGGAGTTTTGTTGTAAAAACCATGACATCAATCAAATGACTGATTAAATAAATTAACATTACTTGTGTCTGTCACTATGTCACCATAATATTCTGTCAAAAAATACTTGTATTATCATTTCTATAATGTTGGCAATACTTAGTCGCTTAAATAGTTCGTTACTTGCACAGTGCAAGCAAAAATAGATCTTAAGGTGCATAACATTTTCATACCCTACTGTACATTATGAATTACATATGAAATGAATAAAATATGTATTAAAATCATTAGAAATTAATTATATTAGAAAGCTCATTCTAATAAGTTCATGTGTACACCTGCTCATCACGTATAAGTATGCATAATAAAATTATGCGAAACTCTTACTTATGTCGTCACAAAATACCTACATAATGTAAATTTGTAGATTGTCAGATAAATCGCTACGAATGCGCGTAGCACAAATATTCGTAGCACCTATATGTACGATAAGAAACTTGCATTTTCGATTTTTATTTTTTTTATAATATCTCAAGTTTTTTCATTGAACTGTCTGTTCGAGCAAGCCAATGATTTGTAACAAGCTTGCTGTAAAATAAATATTTTATCATAATTATCACACCCTAAGGTTCGTTTTATTATCAACTTTGTTCGTTACAAAGCTAAAAGCTTGTCTGTATACATAAAACGAGAAATCGTGTATATACAAGGTTAGTCGGAAAGGGGGTACTAAGCCAAAAGGGTGTTAAAGGACCCATGATAAGGGATAACTTTTGTTCTACAACTTTCCCCAAAACTCGATAGTTTAAGAGAAATAGCTTTTCAAAGATTTCGTAAAAAATATGCTAAAATCTATCTGTCCATAGCTATGATCAGCTGTTTTTACAATTTAGGTCATATTTGGGGTCACGGATTAGAAAATTAATTTTCTGAATTCATAACTAAAACAGCTATGATATTTTTTTGAAAAAACTAAAATAAAAATCTTTTTGCATGCAAATAAAAATTATCGAATTTTGAAATTTTAACACTTGCTTTAAAATAGTCATCAGTGATACTTTAGATGGCCCGCGGCTTAGTACCCCCTTTCCGACTAACCTTGTATAGGTATATTAAGCTAGGACACTATGAGGTCGTTGCACCTTGTACTGAACGGCGCTAATGTACTAATATAATGTTCCTTAATTAATAAAATCACAATCGATATCCGCGCGTCACATCGACCGCCAGCCATCACATAATTTATGAGTGTCAGTTAGTAGGTGAAGTTAGTAGGTGAAGTTCGTAGGTATGGGTCGGTTGCGCAGGAGTGGTGGTACGCGTTTCTTAGTATATAAGCGCGGAGAAATGCTCTCACTGCATCCACTCAACCGTGTCCTCTCTGTGATAGTGATCTAAACATGGCCGCTAAGTTTGTAGTAGTTGTGGCGTTGTTCGCCCTGTGTCGCGCCAACCCCTTCCTTATAAACGGTAAGTTTGCAATTATCTGGCTTTAAAAATAATAAGAAAAAAATATAAACAAATATATTTTAAAACCTATATTTTTTTAAAGTATTTTCTAGATTTTCCGCTATAAAATAGTGCATAAGTTAGTATAAAATCGGCTTCATTTTGTCTTAAAAAACTATAACTGATTATTTCATTATCCCCAGATGTCATATACCGTGATGGACGTGCCTACTCCATGGGTCAAGCATACAACTACGGCGGCGGTGTGAGCAGAGCACAAGCTAACGTCAACGGAGACGCCGCACAGGCGTACAGCAGCTCCAACGGTGGCGCACAGTTGTCCCGCGATGGATACTTCTACCCTGGACAAGCCATCGCACAGGCAGAGACAAACGAGAATGCCTACGGTGCAGCTAAAGCTGTCGCTCAAGCTCAAGACGGACATTACTACTCCGTTCCGGCTCCCGCGACGGTCATCACTTACGAGCAGAACTTCGCTGGTCCCGCCGAAGTGTCCTACGAGACCCCTGCTGCCATTGCGAAGTCCTCAGCCACCTCCAACGGCGCTGGTGCCGCTGAGTCCTCTGCTAAGACTCAGGGAGGTTTCGGCGGGTACGAAGTGACCTCGTCCAACGCTAAGACTTACGGCTCTGGTTATGGATCTGCCGATTCCAACGCCAACTCCGGCCGCGGCTCCGCTAGCACCTCTGCCAAGACTCATGGTGAGGGCTCCGCCTCGTCCTCCGCTCAAACAAACGGCGTTGTGTACCCCATCGCTCCCATCGTTCCTACCGAAGAGGTCCAGCCTTCCATCATTGATGCTAAGACTCCGATCTTCTACACAAGTTACGTACCAAGGACCCAGGGTGTCGCCTCCTCCAACGCGAACGTGATCGGCTCTGGAAGCGCTGCTTCCTCCGCTAAGATCGGCCACGGCAGGACTATCTCTTGGCGTTTCGGCACATACTACGATGATCCCGCCGCCGCCCACGCTCAGGCCAACACTCACTCTGGTTACGGTGCTGCAAAGTCTGCCGCCCACACTCACGGCTACGGCTCCGCCAACGCCAATGCTGACGTCAATGGTTACGGCTCCGCCAAGTCCATCGCCGATACTCACTCCGCTGGCCACGGCACCGCCCAGTCATCCGCTAACGCCGACGGTGCTGGTTCCGCCAACGCCAATGCTAATGTCAATGGTGCTGGATACGGCGCGGCCAAATCTGCTGCCAATACCCACTACGGATCAGCTTTATCTTCCGCCAACACCAACTCTGGATATGGTAACTCCAGGTCCACCGCCGACGTTCACGGCTCACCCTACGGTGGCTCGAGGACCTCTGCTGATGCCCACACTCACGGCTTCGGCAACGCTGCCTCCTCTGCCAGGACGCAGGGCGTGAACACCGGCTACAGGGTAACCAACTCCCAGGCGAACTCATCTGGCTACGGTTCCGCGCGCGCCAACGCTCAAGCTGTTTGAACAAGTAGCTTGTTCCACCTGCACTAGTAAGCAACCACATCACGACGACTTCCGGAGACACCGAAAACTTGTCTTGATGTATTTGCGAAGCGCACGACTGCATTAAGTAATTTAATTTAACTTATTTATTTAACTTATCAGATTAGAATTTCTTCGTACAGAATGACGCAGTAAAATGAATGCCATAAATAAATGAAATAATTTCAGAACTACCTATTGGTTTATTTATTTACTATACGAATATGAAACCCTAAATAAGAGGACCTCTGTCAAGGAACATAATACTCTTTATCGAATCTCTCTACTCCAAAGTGCATTACACATTACACAGTTTCCGTTGAATATAAATTGGCTATTATATTATGTGCTTTGCTAAGAGTAGGTACTTACATGACATTCATATAAAAATATGTATTTTGATCTTAAATTAATGATTGGTCTAATCAGTAATGTAATATTTTTATAATATTTACAAATAAATCTCATTAGCATTACCAATGAGAAGTTAGAGCGATTGATAGATGCACAAAAATGCGCGCAATGGCACGAGCAATGCTCTGTTATGGAGCGGCAGAAGGCACCATCATCTGATATCCAATTTTTTGAGGGTGTTTTTTGAATGTAACCATTAAATACGCCAGTAAATCTCGGGTAGTAAAATAATTCTCGGTATAGTTTATATAAATTCAGTAAATACGAGTTTTAGATTACTTTATTAAAATAAAAAGAATAGTAATACATAATTTCACTTACATGGGAAATGTTGATACTTTTTTTGCCGGCTACAAGTACACATTACTTCTTTGAGTACTTACATTATGTTTTACCAAGCACGTACAATACAAACTTATTAGCACAATAAGTGTGGTAACCTTTACACAATGTAACACACAGGTTTATCCAAAATTATTATAGTTTATGATGGCAATTTTCTCAGATTTGAATCATGGTTAACCCGAAGATGATTCTAAACTCAAAATTCTAATATTTGTAACAGGTGGGTATTATTGACCAAGTATACCCAGCGGGCATACAGCGACCTGCGCGTTCAGTACAATAATGCATTCAGGGTGCTTTTGGGGTTGCCGTGGCGATGTAGCGCGTCAGGGATGTTTGCGGAAGCGTGCATCGACGGATTCGCCGCAATCATGCGGAAACGTTGCGCTTCCATGATGGCGCGTTTGCGTTCCTCCTCCAATGGCATCCTGAGTGTATTTTCAGACCGGTGGGACTCTCCCCTCTTACGAAGTTGGGTAAGTGTTCAGACACACTTATCCAAATAACCCAGTGTACCATTGGATGAACAGTTCAATGGTACATTGGTTGGTTATTATTATTAATGTAATTTAATTCTAACATTAGGCTAAGTTATACTACTACTAACATTATATGGATGTTTAATCTGAAATAAAATATTTGAATTTGAATTAAATAATTAACTGTAAACTTGTGATTTAGGGCCAAGCTACATCTGACGGAAGATACGTCGCTGATCTTCCGTCGCGTAATTTAGTTACTCGAGGAATTTTAGTAACGCATCTTCGGTCAAATGCGTACGGTATGTGATCTTTGTTTGGAATTATGTGTACCGGAGAATGGAAATGGGGCTTGGCCTTTACACGAATCAAGCTTAGTTAGATGTGGCATTAGTCAGTAATAGCGGGTTCACACGGTTCGATTTTATTTGATCAACATTTGTTGATCAACAAAGGTTGAACGTTTTGTACCTTCAAATTAATTCAGTTTGATTGAAAGTCTGTTCAGACGGTTCAAATCGCATGCGATTTAGCAGTTGATCAACAGGAATCGAATCGTGTGAACCCGGTGTAAGATAAAATGCGATGTGTGTTCGTACTATGCGTGCCAAATAAGAATAGGATCGCGCTTGCTGCAACTTCACACGATAGCTGTCAAATTGGTACTGCCAGCAAAAGAATACTATGAAAAAAAATGTTATATTTTTTTATTCATAGATTTCATTATTATTTACATTCATTTTTTATAAAATGTTATTTATTGAATTCCATAAATAGATAATTTTGGATAATTTAATAATATTTGAAAACAGTATTCATTAAAGAAATGAACCAATATACATATATAGTTAACTTCACGAAATGCTACTGGTCACCCTAATATATCGCCATAATAATAATATAATTACTGTGTAATTAATTTGGCGTTAATTGATTAGAAATACCAAAAAAGTGAACTAAAAATAATTAAACTGAGTATAATTACTTTATTTATTTTTTTGCACACCTTACACTTTGATAATGAAATTCACGAGTATTGCGGAACAAAATGGCGTCTTGACAGTACTATTCTTATTTGGCACGCATAGTATTGTTTTCTATGAGACTTTGATGATACTTGATTTTAGCTTCTTCTATGGTTGTTGATAGAAAATTATTCGTAGGTACATTTTTGCGCCTAATAATGCACTTATTATTTATTAGTCCTGATGAGTTAAATACAGAACAGTGAACCCTAAAAAAATCCTAATATTACGATTGTCATAAATGAACCTGTACGCTAAGTATATCCTCCTTTGGCAGTCGTTCCGTCGACGGTCCTTATAGTAGGTACCCATAAGTGAAAGAAACAAATTGGACAGTTATATGTTATAAAAGCACGTTCATGATTATAGTAAAAATTAAACTAATTCTGGCTACACAGGGTAACTCGACATATTCCTTTCAGGACATTATAATAGGGTTGAAATGCAACAAATTAAGCCGGCTAATGTTCTACTGAAATCCAATAGTTTGTGAGATTTTTTATTTTTTAGATTTTTATTGAAAAATCCCGGATTCAACCATATTTGCAAAAGTGTTTGTTATTTTTGGAATTTTGGTTATTAACAGAGATCTGCTATGGTATCAACTATGATAAAAACTTTAATTTCAATACATTCGCGCCGTACATTATTTTTAAATAGATTTCAAATGGTTGAATATGGTATTCTTCAAAAAAATCTAAAGAAAAAACTCAAATACTACTGAATTTCGGTGGCATAATTTGTTGAATTCCAACCCTTCTATAATTTCCTGCAAGGAATACTTCGAGTTACCAGGAACTTAATCTTATACCTACGGAGTACGGGTATACAAAACACTGATGAAGTTGAGGGCATTGCATGTTTGCAAAGGCGGGAATAGATAGCTTTCACGCCATCATGCGCAAGTGATGCGCATCCATCATGCGTAGTGCGTGCGCGCCAACCCCAACAGCACCCTGTAAACAGGTGGGATAGCCTCATTCTGGAACATTGAATATCCTAAATTACACTGTGGCGTAGTTCAGTAAATAATATTGATTCTGGTAGATTGAATAATAACATTAGTTTGTATTATTTTTTTACATTAACTAAGTTGACTTACCGTCTGAAATAAAAGATTTTTATTTCATTTATTTATTTACCCATCTATGGTTACAACTTTCATTGTTCCACAAAGATTCACTTCAATACAAAATTTATTTATTTGTTAACACTTTGTATATCAAAGGTTTGGAACAATATTATAAAAGCATCCTCTACTTATCTTTTTGTTGCTATGAAAGCTTAGTCAAAAACTCATCAAAATAAAGTAAAGAATACAAATAACACAGTAAACAATTTCAAATACTATGTATGCATTGTTCTGCCTAGCCTTTTCTCAACTAATGTGGAGTCAGCTTCCAGTCACTATTTTACAGGGGGCGACTGCCATCAGACCTCTGCCACCAAGTTACTTGGTAATGCCGATATTCTAAGCTTAGACCGGTTGTCAGTTTCGGGCGAGTTTGACTACCCGTAACAACTGTTATACGTATTCGTATGACCCGGGACCGACGGTTTAAGGATGACTCACGCTAGACCGTGCTGGGCCCGAGAGCCCAAGAGCTCCGTCGCTTCCGGGCTGGTCACTGACGCTAATTAATCAGCACTGAGCGACTGAGGTCTTGCTTCGGTACAAAATGTATGCGATGTTGATCTCCGGCCCGGTGTCGGCTCGGACCCGGCACGGTCTAGCGTGAGTCATCCTTTAACGTGCTCTCCGAGGCACGGAGGGGTCTCGATGTGTAACGAATGGTCACCCATCCACGGACTGACCGCGTCAAGTGCAGCTTAACCTTGCAAATCATATGATCCGCGTGGTTGCTAATTAGCCATGAGCCCCTATGTATGTACATTACGAATTGAAATAAATGAATGAAATATGTATTAAAATAATTAGGAATTAATTATATATTAGAAAGCTCTTTCTAATAAGTTGATGTGTACACCTGCTTATCACGTTTAGTATTCATAATAAAATAATGCTAAACTCCAACTAATGTCGTCACGAAATACTTACATAGTGTTTTGTAGATACTAGTCGGGTAAATTGCTAGAAATGCGCGTAGCACAAATATTCGTAGCACCAATGTAGGTACGACAAGAAACTTGTAATTTAAATTTTTATAATATTTCAAGGTTTTTCATTGAACTGTCTGCTCGAGCAAGCTAATGATTTATTGCAAGCTTGCTGTAAAATAACACCCTTTTCTAAGGTTCATTTTATTATCAGCTTTGATCGTAACAAAGCTAAAAGATTATCTGTATATATAAAAGGAGAAATCGTGCATATACAAGGTTAGTCGGAAAGGGGGTACTAAGCCGCGGGCCACTTAAAGTATCACTGATGACTATTTTAAAGCAAGTGTTAAAATTTCAAAATTCGATAATTTTTATTTGCATGCAAAAAGATATTTATTTTAGTTTAAAAAAAATGATGTTACCTGCTTAGTTATGAATTCAAAAAATTAAGCTTCTTATCCGTGACCCCAAGTATGACTTAATTTATAAACACAGCTTATCATAGCTATGGACAGATAGATTTTAGCATATTTTTTTCGAAATCTTTGAAAAGCTATTTCTCTTAAATTATCGAGTATTGGGGAAAGTTGTAGAACAAAATGTATCCCTTATTGTGTGTGTAACACCCTTTCGGCTTAGTACCCCCTTTCCGACTAACCTTGTATACTAAGCTAGGACACTATAAGGTCGTTGCACCTTGTACTGAACGGCGCTAATGTACTAATATAATGTTCCTTAATGAATAGAATCACAATCGATATCCGCGCGTCACATCGACCGCCAGCCATCACATAATTTATGAGTGTCAGTTAGTAGGTGAAGTTAGTAGGTGAAGTTCGTAGGTATGGGTCGGTTGCGCAGGAGTGGTGGTACGCGTTTCTTTGTATATAAGCGCGGAGAAATGCTCTCACTGCATCCACTCAACCGTGTCCTCTCTGTGATAGTGATCTAAACATGGCCGCTAAGTTTGTAGTAGTTGTGGCGTTGTTCGCCCTGTGTCGTGCCAACCCCTTCCTTATAAACGGTAAGTTTGCAATTATTTGGCTTTAAAAATAAAAAGAAAAAAATATAAACGAATATACTTTAAAACCTATATAAGTATTTTCTAAATTTTCCGCTATAAAATAGTGCATAAGTTAGTATAAAATCGGCTTCATTTTGTCTTAAAAAACTATAACTGATTATTTCATTATCCCCAGATGTCATATACCGTGATGGACGTGCCTACTCCATGGGTCAAGCATACAACTACGGCGGCGGTGTGAGCAGAGCACAAGCTAACGTCAACGGAGACGCCGCACAGGCGTACAGCAGCTCCAATGGTGGCGCACAGTTGTCCCGCGATGGATACTTCTACCCTGGACAAGCCATCGCACAGGCAGAGACAAACGAGAATGCCTACGGTGCAGCTAAAGCTGTCGCTCAAGCTCAAGACGGACATTACTACTCCGTTCCGGCTCCCGCGACTGTCATCACTTACGAGCAGAACTTCGCTGGTCCCGCCGAAGTGTCCTACGAGACCCCTGCTGCCATTGTGAAGTCCTCAGCCACCTCCAACGGCGCTGGTGCCGCTGAGTCCTCTGCTAAGACTCAGGGAGGTTTCGGCGGGTACGAACTGACTTCATCCAACGCTAAGACTTACGGTTCTGGTTATGGATCTGCCGATTCCAACGCCAACTCCGGCCACGGCTCCGCTAGCACCTCTGCCAAGACTCATGGTGAGGGCTCCGCCTCGTCCTCCGCTCAAACAAACGGCGTTGTCGGCGTTGTGTACCCCATCGCTCCCATCGTTCCTACCGAAGAGGTCCAGCCTTCCATCATTGATGCTAAGTCTCCGATCTTCTACACAAGTTACGTCCCAAGGACCCAGGGTGTCGCCTCCTCCAGCGCGAACGTGATCGGCTCTGGAAGCGCTGCTTCCTCCGCTAAGATCGGCCACGGCAGGACTATCTCTTGGCGTTTCGGCACATTCTACGATAATCCCGCCGCCGCCCACGCTCAGGCCAACACTCACTCTGGTTACGGTGCTGCAAAGTCTGCCGCCCACACTCACGGCTACGGCTCCGCCAACGCCAATGCTGACGTCAACGGTTACGGCTCCGCCAAGTCCATCGCCGACACTCACTCCGCTGGCCACGGCACCGCCCAGTCATCCGCTAACGCCGACGGTGCTGGTTCCGCCAACGCCAATGCTAATGTCAACGGTGCTGGATACGGCGCGGCCAAATCTGCTGCCAATACCCACTACGGATCAGCTTTGTCTTCCGCCAACATCAACTCTGGATATGGTAACTCCAGGTCCACCGCCGACGTTCACGGCTCACCCTACGGTGGCTCGAGGACCTCTGCTGATGCCCACACTCACGGGTCCGGCAACGCTGCGTCTTCTGCCAGGACTCAGGGCGTCAACACCGCCTACAGGGTAACCAACTCCCAGGCGAACTCATCTGGCTACGGTTCCGCGCGCGCCAATGCTCAAGCTGTTTGAACAAGTAGTTTGGTTCACCTGCACTAGTAAGCAACCACATCACGACGACTTCCGGAGACACCGAAAACTTGTCTTGATGTATTTGCGAAGCGCTCAAACGCATTAATTTAAATTAAATTATTTATTTATTTGAAAAATTAGAACTGCTTCTTTTAATGACACTGGAAAATGAATGCCATGAATGAATAAACTACTTTGAAAGTTACATACTGATTTATTTATTTACAACACAACAATACAAAGCACGGAGAATATACAAAAAAAAGTACAAAATATTTATCAGGTACAATAATCACAGTTTCCCCTGCATGAAGGGTTTAAGATACTTGTGGAAGCTCTGGTTGACGGGCTCCGCGTTAAGTGGACTCTTGAGAGCCTCCGCCATCAGACGCTCATATACGAGACCGTCGTATGCGCCCAAAGTTGAGTTCAAGATCTAAGAAATAGAAAGAGTATTTAAAACCAAATAAGAAAGATGTTTCTTTAATAAGTCTGAGACATGGCAGATACTTAAACCGACTTTATAATGGTTTATTTGTTATAACCCTAAAATCTTTTTAAATGTCTTACTACTAACTCTGATTTTTGAAAATTTAATCAAAGAGAGACCTGAAAAATATTCGAAGAACGAGAATTTAACACAAAAGACTAATTTCCTGAAATGTTTTTGTTTTGATAAATTATAATCAAAACTACACAGACATATTCTTCAAATCAAACATAACATTCATAGTGATGATGTACCTGATCCTTGAAGTCGAAAGCGTCCACCAAACCCACAGCATTAGGTCTAATCTTCCCGAGGAGTTCCTCGTAGGTGTTCTGCAGTTGTTGCACATCACTCTCAGATATTGACGTGTACTGGAAAACAAAAGCATGTTAATGACTCATGGAAGACGTCACAACTGTGTCACACTTTGACTGGTTGCGGTGAATGCACTAGCAGATCCCGCGTCTTTGGAAGAACACGGTGGTGGTTTTAGCCGGCAAGAGTCAGGTATCCCTCCGCCTTCTCCAGTATGGAGGGTATCCATGAGGACTTCTCCAGTTTAAAAAAAAACGGCATCGAACTATCCATCGTTTCCATTTATGGCCCGATTTTACCAACGTCGGATAGTGTTTATCTAAGGAATAAGTTAGACGTTTGGACAGCTTTTGTATATAAATTCTGTCAAAACGTCTAACTTATTCCTTGGATAAACAATACCTATCCGACGTTGGTAAAATTGGGCCTCAATGAATTGTCATTAGGTACTAAATACTTTTACTAATAAATCTCTTAATAAATTAATAACAGACGTCATGGTCTAAAGTACCGTTATCTCTATTTGGGTATTCTAAATTCCATATAAGCCAAAACTAAAAAACAAAGTACCACACAATTCAGTTAAAAATCTTCTGATCTAACGTTAAACATTAAAGACCTTACATATAAACAACATGTCCATCATAAATTTAATCAACACAAAAAATCGTGAAGATTGTGACCCACATATTAATATGACGTGACCATGACGTAAGGTCAATGCCAAAACACCTATTAACGTCATGGATAATTTGGATGGGAAGTATAGTGCTAATGAGATGAAAAAATACGAACAAAAAATATTAATAAACATTGAAAACTTTATAACACCTAATTAAGTATACAGACTGCCTCGTTGGTCTAGTGGTGGCAACCGTGACAGCTGATCGTGAGGTCTTCGGCTCGATCCCTAGGTCGGGCAAAGTGTTATTGGTTTTTTCCGTGTGGAATTCCTCGGTAGCAGTCCGGGGTTTGGATTTTTGCCCGGTTGATAGCAATAGGCTCGCTCTCTATTACATGAGACCTAAATATAACGGCGAAATGAGGGTGTTGCTATACACCTCTGCCCAACCCATAGGGGAATACAGGCGTGATGTTATGTTTTGTTAAGTATACAGTAAGGCAGTCAAAGGTCTTAGCGAAGAAAAAGGGCTACTAAATATACACTCGGGAGCAATGAATCCGGGTCAATAACATAAACCATAATATCTCGGAAAACATTGTTCAACATTTTACCATTGTTATGTTTATGTTGGTGAACCGGATTCTTTGCTCCCGGGTTGACAGCTGAAATAGAGTATCAAAAAGGTTTTATTGTGATTCGGCGCTATTTTTCTTTGCTACCGATCGCTTACATGGTGCTCGAAAATCAATCTTGAAGAGGACTAGGGACTGATATCATCAAGTGTCTCTAATGCTAAGGAATTCCTAATAGGATTTTCGAATATAGGCGCCCGCGCCGGTGCAAAGAAATTTTATGGTAAAGAGGACTTTTAGTACACAAATTTCTTCTTACCAACGTCTAAAACCTACATGGTGGTAAATTGTGGAATTAGCTAGATTTTTACCTAATCTAGACTTATCTAGACGAGTCTAGACAACCTCATTCAAATTCTAGGCACTACTTAAAACGAAGCCAGACAATTTTTTCCTAACCTTGTTACCTCGCAAAACCATAACAAAATACTTTCTCCTATAATTTTTTGCTCTGAAACTAAGTCAATAGTTTAACAACTGTTTATTTGAAGCAGACCTAGTTTATCAAAATGATCGATATTGATCTATTGACACTCGGTCAGATGAGCCATTAGTTTTTGTTACAATTCGCTCCGTGTGTTGACCCCTATTGAAATAACTGTACGCTACACCTTACGATGTTAAGGTTATATCTACATAGAAAATAATAAATCTGTTTGTTTGTTTTTTTTAAATATAAGTTTAATATTTTTATTTATATTTGAATTTAGAGAGCCATTGAAAAAGATGAAGATGTCACGGGACGCCTGGCAGATGCGAAACAACAAAACTCATTTAGTAAAAAAAGTAACTGGCCGAATCAAACCGAAGAGACCCGACGAGTTACGAAAGTTTGCCATCGTGTCTGCCATCGCGAGTGTCGCCACGCAACAGCCGGTCTCACACCCGTGACGCCGCATTAGATGTTTCACATCAAAAAAAGTATTAACTTCCACAGATTCCATGTCAGTCAACAGAAAAATAAAAAAAAATATTTTGTTTAATAATATTGTATCATGGAATAATTAAAACAAGTAAGCATCGCTGCGGAATATAATATGTTCAACTGGACAATAATAAACGGGTAATCAATGTCTTGAGGTCATCATTGTTGAGAGGTAAACCAGCCATTTACCGGTGTTAACAAAAAATCACACTTCTCTGTCAGTTAACAAATATTTTTAGAGGCTTAAATTATTATCAAATTACCTATAACTGTATATAAAATACCTGGACAAACTTTTACACAGTGTTCAATACGTTTAACTAAACATATCTACGCAAAAAAACTGTTTTTTTTTAAGTTTTTTTTTCTAACCAAAAAAGATTACGTTTTAAATTGCCTTACACTTTACAAATAATAAACTCATCCATTTTTTAAGCCTCGACCGCTGCCGGGGCGCGCCCTACTTTTGCGCCGTGTTTTACTTAAACGACGAAGTGAAAAATGGTAAAAAAAAAATTTAATTAATTTTAAGGTTGAAAAAATTTTTATGTTACAAAAAAATAACACTTCGATCTTGTTTTTGTTTTTGCACAGATATGTTTAGTTAAACGTACTGAACACTGTGTAAAAGTTTGTCCAGGTATTTTGGTTGGACCTTATATATAAAAAAGAAGAAACTAACTCACTGATCTATCAATGCACAGCCTAAACCACTCGGCTTAGAAAATTGAAATTTTGACATTAAGTACCTTTTATAACGTAGACATGCACTAAAAGGAAGTATTTTTCAAAATTACTCCAAAAAGGAGTGAAAAAAATCAAGCTAGCGAAGCTGCGTGCAAAAGCTAGTAAACAATAAACAAATAGACATAACATTAACATTCAAATGACATCAAGTTTTTGCATAATTTATTAAACTTTTGTCACAATATTTATATTATAAACAATCAAAATCTTATTCTATTGAGAACCCTTTAATAATAAAAAATATCATTTCGATTAAGTAATGAATTTGTTTTGATTAACGAAATACAACTCTCACATAATTTAATATGTGTAATTTATAGCTTTTATATGTATCAAAGTTAATTAACTTTTATTTGAAAACGAATCAGATTTTTATGACAAAAATTAAGAGTTTCAACAAAACGATTCCGAAAATATAGATAGGTAGATATAATGAAATCAATAAAACCAGAAATGTTAACTACATCCGATAACTATGTGTATCATGAATTTATTAAGTATCGTAAAAGAGAACATAAATTATAATTCATAAATTAACAAAAGTAACATAACTAGATCGGTTTATTAGTATTTAAGGCAGTTGGCATGGGTACAAGGTTTTTTGTTTCTTTTCAAGGTTGGTCGAACGTCTATGTTCTCAAATTCTTCTTGTTCTAACGAGTTGGCACGAGAATAGCTCATGCTGTGGTTGAAAGGGGTTATCTATGTTTCATCGAAAAGAAATTGACAAATTATCACTTCCCAGACAATTTTCCACATAATTTCATTTGCCAAATTATTACTTAGCAAATAAACTCTTTACAAATAATTGTAACGCAAACCTAACGTTTGGCAAGTGAACGTTTAAACAATAACTTGCTTACCAACTAGCACTTTTACCAATTTTAATGTAGTCAAATATTTCATTTGGTATAACATATTTTACGCAAAATAAAATTAGTTAGTAATTTCTGGTTTTACATTCTAAAATGTTTCCGTTGTATGATCACAGTTCTATTTTTTTTACGTGGGTCAATCCTCATGGACTATCCCCGTCTGGGGAAGACGGGGGTGTGTGCCGGACTTTTACCGGCTAAAACCACCACGGTGTCCCTCCTTCTGACCTAAGGCCGGTGTCGCGGGATTCGCTATTGCATGCACCGCGATCCCGGCAGGTCTCGGTCCACCAGCTTCGTCTGGTGGACCTCTCCTGTGGTGGGGCAATTGTTCCCCTGCCCCACATCCTTCCGAGAGGCGCGCGCGGAGCACGGCGCGCCATCCTCCCTGGGCCCGTTACTGGTCGGGCAACGGGCTCCCAACCCTCCGCCCGCAGGCCACTCACTAGGGTGGCCGGAGATCGTCACGCGCCCTCCGGCGCCCGGTGCGTCTAGCTCGAGAAGGGAGAGAAGAAGCGGCCTCCCTCTCCCTCTCCGCTACCTCCTTGGTCGCCATCACCTCCTCGCAAAAAGAGGCGGTCACAGTTCTAACCTAACCTAGCTGTTTCGATTTAAAAAGATATAAGTATCTTTACATTTTTTGTCAAAACAAAATATAATTTGACTAAATGTTTATTGTCTAAAGGTTGTTTGTTGTAATAAATCATTTGATTAAAGACCAAATGCCATAATGACATTATCCTTGGTAATATTCTGCCAAGTAAAAATTTTACCAAATGAAAAAGTGCGTACTAAAATCATTCCAAATATTGCATTGGTATAAAAAAAGGTTGCTAAAATTTGTTTGGGTAGTGAAATTTTGTTAAAATCTTTTCGGCAAATCGGCAGGCTCCCGGTTAAAAGACTAGCTAGTCAGACAAGTAGGTAGCGGGGCTGACTACCCAGGGTACGCCGGACGTACTATGCGTGCCAAATAAGAATAGGATCGCGCTTGCTACAACTTCACACGATAGCTGTCAAAATGGTACAGCCAGCAAAAAAATACTATAAAAAAAAATGATATATTTTTTTATTCATAGATTTCATTATTATTTACATTCATTATTAGAAAATGTTATTTATTGAATTCCATAAATAGGTAGATAATTTTGAGTAATTTAATAATATTTGAAAACAGTATTCATTAAAGAAATTAACCAATATTATAGTTAACTTCACGAAATGCTACTGGTCACCCTAATATGTCGCCATAATAATAATATAATTACTGTGTAATTAATTTGGCGTAAAATTGATTAGAAATACCAAAAAAGTGAACAAAAAATAATTAAACTGAGTATAATTTCTTTATTTACTTTTTTGCACACCTTACGCTTTGGTAATGAAGTTCACGAGTATTGCGAAACAAAATGGCGTCTTGACAGTACTATTCTCAGTTGGCACGCATAGTACTTAAGTATCGTCACTCGTGGAGGCTCCAATAAAAAGTATTGTACTTCCAGTTAAGAAACTTTTCCCTTTATCTCCCTGTCTGTTTCCCTTAGCGTTTGATAATGATTATAGTACCTACCATCGCAAAGCCGAGCTAAGCTGGCAAATGGAAATACAAACAACTAGAAAACTATAAAAAAACCTATACAGGGTGTAAACGAAATCATGTAATTCCTTCGAACCTCGTGATGTACTGCCGACATAGATTAACCCTGCATGGCATACTTTTGGATTAAAAAAAAAAAAAATTACAAGAGGCATTTTAGCGTCCTGAGTTAAATGACCGAGCTGCGAGTGATAGCCGCGCAATTCGCTCGGGGCGCTAAAATGCCTCACGTTAAGATCACATGTTTACTTCTTGTAATTTTTTATTTTATTTAATCCAAAGTATCCCGTGCAGGGTTAATCTATGTCAGCAGTATATCACGAGGTATGAAGGAATTACATGATTTCGTTTACACCCTGTATAAATAAGATCTTACCACAGATAAATAACAAAAATACAACAAATTTAATATAATCTACACGCTATAATCACGGCCGATTTTTTATCACAACAGAATACATAAATAATTCACGCTGAATGTATTTTCCACTATGTTTTATTACCTCCAATATCCATAAATTTCACCGAACCATAATTAAAAACAAAACTAGTCTTAAAAATGTAGTCTATATCAAAGTGACACCTGTTGCTAAAGCGATTATTCCGTTAAAACAGAGATTATTTTTATTAAAAAGGAGAATGGGCGAAATGTTTAGGATTTGATCTGCTCCTCCTCTAGCAATGAGTAATATGTCATTAGAAAGGTCTTTTTAAGCGAAACATTTGGTACTGATACAACTAAAGTCAATTGTTAGTATTTTCGGAGTTATAACACATTTAAAGTGAAAAATTGTTTATATTCATACTATCACAATTTCTTCTCTACTCTTACTCGAGTAATAAGTAGTATGTCATTAGAAAGGTATTTTTAAGTAAAACATTTGGTACTCACACAACTAAAGTCAATTGTTAGTATTTTCGGAGTTATAGCACGTTTAAAGTGAAAAATCGTTTAATACTATCACAATTTCTTCTTTTTTTGTTACTTAGGTATACTAAAGTATCGCTACGTTCTTATCGTATTATTTGCAAATAATTGTTATGGGATTTAAACATAACTGGCGAATCGTGGAATAATTATACACCGCTGCCTACCTCTTAGGGAAATTCAGGCGTCATGTTATGTGTTACTTAGGTAGGTATCTTAAATAATTATTATAACAAAGCTCCTATGGCAAAACGTGTAAAAAAGATAATAAATAGCAATATTTCAGTATTAACATCGTTTATAAGTGGTTACATTTAATGAGCGTTAACTCCATAAATACTAATAATTGACAGTAGCCGTAATACCAAAAAATGTTCTGCTTAAAATAACCTTTCTATTGATATATCACTCATTGCTAGAGGAGGGGTAGTCCAAAAGGCCCATTCTACTTTGTCGTAGTTTTTAAACGAAATTTCAATTAATTTCAGATGGAGAACAAAATGCAAAAATTAGAGCGGTTTCTAGCTTAAATATAGAGATCATTTTAACAAATGTTATCTATCATGACGGACCGAAATTTCAATTAATTATAGATGTACCAAAATAAAAAATCAGAAGTCCAAAAAAAAATTATGAGCCATGTCAGCTGGTTAGAAATTTACGAGAATGTAAAATTGATTATCTCGGAATGAGAAACTCCATATAAGTAGGTACATTAAAGAAACATTTAGTCAAAAGAAGTAAGTTCATTTAAAATAACGGTAGGTAGACAAAGTTATGTTCACCAAGTTCAATTTTATTTTTTAATTTATTGTCTGAAATAAAAATTGTATAAAGCAGTTAGAATCCCAAGTTTATAATTTACAACGTATTGATTTCGATAGCCGTTATAAAGATACAAAGCTTGATAACAGTATTTATATTATAGTCTGTGCATAATATGCATACTAAACATAGTGCATCTTTCTTGCTAATTCACCTGTCAATCTTAGTAATTATGCCAAACCGTTGGACGGTTCTTCGTAGCAGTCTATCAACGCAATATTCAGATATTATGTCTATAATATCTTCTTTTTTATCTTTTCTTCATTATTTCTTAGTAACCATGGAGTTTCCTTTCGTTTCTTCCCATAGGAAATTACCAATTGGAATTATGCAACTAAAACCAAAAGTTGGTGAAGATAAGTTCTTTTTAATGGTCAGTTAGGTACTGCCAAAACAATATTGAAAAGGATTATTCTTTTTAAGGTTGTTTTGTTAATTGTTCTCTGAAATCTGCTGTAAATAAGAATTCTATTCATCCGACCTTACTTTGCAATCATTGACATGTGAATATAAGTAAGAAGTCGCTAGACAAACTGACATTACAAATAATATCACCGGTATTCCAATCATCCTGTTCAAAAAAATCATAAATCAACATTCTTTTTTTTCTCTTCCTTTGACTATTATGCCGGCAATACGTTCTTTAATTAAATATGTATTCCAATATAGTCTATTTAAAAATGACTGACAATGCAGCCGTTAATGTCAAAAGACAACGGAACACAAACATAACTGTCATGCTCTGACATAATGACGAGGGAAAAATGCATCAAGATTTGCGCAACTCATACCTTGTATTACGCAATTTTTGTTTTGATATCTTCAAATCTTTTTCCCTTATTTGGTTTTTTCTTTCCTTCAAACGGTATCCGCGCTAACTTTAGCACCACTAACGCTGCACACAGCTGTAATGTGTCGGTTTTATGATTACAAGACGGATCGCTGTTTTTGAACCCGTCATTTTTCCAAGAAACACTAAAAAAATATACGTTGGGGAACTCTTGGAAACCTACTTAAAACATTATGTCTTAAATCTTGTCGTTCATTCAAGATAAAAGTGCAATATAAAACTTCTAAAATATTAAACATTATAAGGAAAAAGAATGAATGATGCATGCACACCTAAAATTACGGATAAAAATTTTTGCTTCTAGAAAAAAATAAAATCCAACATGGCTGCCTCGCAGACAGGCGCGCGCATAGTATATGTTTTTGCTCTCAATCATTGCAGTGAGTTTTTACAACGCGTATTATTTAACTGTACCCGTGCAGATAATGAAAGCTATTGTGGGACGCCATTATTTTCGTGCGATCCAGTTATTTTAGATTTATCTATATTATCTAACAGTACGGAATAATTGCTATTTTGTTCTAGAGATATTTGTGTCAAGTGTAGATGCGGCGATATTAAATGGGATCAGTAGAATATTGATGAAAGATAAAGTTGTTGCTTAAAACTATGGAATCTTTTTCATTGTTTCCTTTGAGACTATCGACCTTATAATTATAGTAGACGGTAGAGAAATTATAATGTTGATTTTTCGCTTACTTTACGCCCAAAGTTAAATGACCGCGCGGTGAACGATAGCCACGCAATTCGCTCGGGGCGCTAAAATGCCTCTCGTTAAGAGCACATGTTTACTTCTTATGATCTTAAATCTATGTCAGCAGTACATCACGCGGTTTGAAGGAATTACATGATTTCGTTTACACCCTGTATAATTCCATAATTTAATGCAGGTTCTTCAGCTGAAAGAATCTCAGCAACATTGGTTAACTATTTTACAACTACCTACTATGCAGCTAGCCTTCTGTTTTTACGGCTTCTCTTCAATGGTATCCACCATAGCCATTTCACGAAAAATTCCTTGAAATGACTAAGATTTCTCGTACCGAAGTATTTTACTCCGATGACGCAATTTATTTTTCACTCTGTTGTAACTTACCAGCAGCAGATCTCCAAGTTTCTCCAGAGCCCAGTAGACAGCATACAGCTCCACCAGCTGGTTCAGCACCCTCTTCAAAGGCTCTGACAGGGAGCCAGCCGTTCTTTCCACTTCCGACTTATGTGTTGATAAGATAAATGCACGACAGTGAGCCTGGGGACGAACATTGCTTTAAGTTAGGGTTGCCATCTCTAAAATTTGGCAACCAGGACAAGACGCGTGAAAACTCCGGATTTTAGAGCCCAAAACCCGGACATGTCAACAGGTTTTTTTAAACATAGTCAATGTAATAAAAAACACGACATACAAATGTGTCACGGGTGGCCCTGAACTTATTTTTTTTAAACCCGGACTACAAATGAAGCCCCGCCTGGACGCTTCCCGAATATCCTCTAAACTAAGACAAATCCGGGGAAACCCGGACGGATGGCAAGCCTACTTTAAGTTAGCATTTTGAGTAACAGTTACTGCACTTCATTCCATGTAACATTAGACAAAAGTGCCACACCAAAGCACGCATATCATTTGAACAATTTCTACAAGTAGAATTTTAGCTCATCTTGACTTGGTTGACCGTTAAGGTTCATAAAAGCATAATACTGTGTTGAATTACGGCTTGAAGCAAACATTATATGTTGCTCATTTCTATACATTTCCTTGCTAAAATGGGTCTAATGGTATATTGATCAGAGTTATGCGATTCTATTTCTAAATTAACAGTTGAAACAAACGTAAAAGTATCAAATGCATCACCGTTGTACGAAAACTCAGTCAATCATATTTTCAGGTTAATATTCGGGCACTAAATTATCTCTGCTCTTTATTTATTTCTAAACTATAATGTATTGATGATTTAAACCGTTATCTTTACCCCAAAATGTTGACCGCCATCCATACTGTTCCATGTTAAAACAGCACCAATATAATAATTACTAACATACAACCATAATTTTAGCCACGCCCGTACAATAATTTAGCGAAGAGAATAACTTAATTATAAACTAAACTAATGCATGTATAAAGACATAAATAGTTCAAATCCATTTAATACAATACTTTTAACTGAATGATTGATGAAGACAATTTAATTGAATTAACAGCAAAACAGCGAATACGACTTTTTAATCTAAACTTTTTAATCGGACAACCGTTAGGCACAGAAACTCCGGATACAGCCTAGTAAAACTTAGGAAGTCCATTAGCAACGACACAATAACATTAACTATTAAATAATTAAAACATAATAATGGCGTTTTATAGCTTTTTTGTTAAACATTAAAAGTGTTAATTAGTTGACAGATTTTTTAGCTTCCTTTTTGGGGTCATTGGTTTTTTTATTCTATTTAATTTATTCTACGCTAATCGGTACATTAAGTTTTTTATTTTTATTTATGTACCATCTCGTTTTTCCGGCCCGTGGCAAACCTCGAAGCGATATCACTTCAAACACTTTATAACATTAAACCACATTCGTCAACCTCATCGAATTTGAAAAACTAGATGATTACCTAGATGTCGGAATTATACAAAAGTGATTTTCTTTGTCTTCTTTTGAAGTAAAACATCTTATACGCCGATACGGGTGTGAGAGCGGTGGTTGCGTGGCGACGCTCGCGATGGCAGACACACAACGGCAGACCTTCGTAACTCGTCGGCTCTCTTCGGTTTGATACCGCCATTTTTTTTTTTACAAAATCAATTTCAGATATGTCAGGAGTACCGCGGCGGTTTCATTTTTTTT
Organism: Amphipyra berbera; assembly: GCA_910594945.2. Lineage (NCBI taxonomy): Eukaryota > Metazoa > Arthropoda > Insecta > Lepidoptera > Noctuidae > Amphipyra > Amphipyra berbera. Next base: position 4,303,995 of record OU343122.1, on the reverse strand, counting down.
TTGTTTATTTCATGTTATTTCTACTCAGGGGTACCATTAAGGGCTTTTTTAAGGTTGAATGTATATACAAGTTACTTAGTTACTTGACCCATATAATACGTAATCAGTCATAGATCATTGTGCCATTATTGGACACGGTGTTTTAAACATTAATTTAAAATTAAATCATAAATTATAGAATAGCCTATAATTTAAGAAACTTTAATAGAATTATATTATCATAATATTCATCATTAGTAAGATAAATAGTACCGTGTCTTTCTTTGATATTAATAAGTAGTAGTCCGATGATTTATAATGAGTATTATTTATCATAATATTATAAGGAAACAGTTTTGTATTTGAATAATTAATCAATAAAAAATTATAACCGAACTACAATATTTCCTTTTTTCGCCTGCTTAATACATGGCTAAAGTAATTAATGCAGTGGCATCCTAGATACTTGGTTATTTAGATACATTGTAATATACAAGATGTAAAAAGACCTTTCACGAAGCCGCCGACCATGCATTCAGTACATCAAACTAAGTAACCCTACGCAAAAACTGTCGCTGGGAAACGACTTTTTTTTTGGGGTGAAAAATTTCGTTTTACTGTAAAGCTCAATGTAACGCACTCAAAACACTCTGCTGATAGATGCAATGAGTAGTAAACGGGTAGTGGAGGTATTTCAAGTACATTTGCAACCTTCAAAATTAGTATTTTTTTTAAAAGTTGTGAAAAAGTTGGAACTTTGACCTCCAATATCTCCGTAACTAGAAGGTTCCCAGTCATAGTCCAGAACAAAAAACAATTGCAATGACGTGGAGGATAAGTGCCTTTCGGCTTCGGTAAGGGTCTATTTACACCGTTTATATTGATGTTAGATTCTAAATTATCAATGTATTTAACATCTTACTTTTATGTAAGTTGAAAAAGTTTTGCTAAAACTATTAGTTTTTCGTGATAAATAAATTAAAGGCTTTAATTTGCTATAATATATTAACACGGCTTCTAATTAAATACATACTGCCATATTTTAATTAATTTAATTCTAATTTCGAACTTTTTTTAATCAATGATCTTTCATATCTAATGTTACTTTATTTATGAAGAATAATTTAGGAATATCGATGAAATATCGACATTCTAATCCCATAATATTATAAAGACATAAATATTGGTATTCGTTGGTAAACTAGTAGCGATAATGTGTCGACACTAGAAATTATCACTAAAATGACAACAATATAAATCTCCAAAATCTACCAGTTTTACATCGCGTTTTGTTTTGCATAAAGAAGAAACAAAGAATCGAAGTTATTCGTCTCAGAGATGAAAATTTCCATTTTAAACGACTTCTAAAAGGAGGAGGTTCTATGTTCGACCGTATGTATTTTTAACCGACTTCTAAAGAAGGAGGAGGTTATCAATTCGGCTGTTTTTATTTGTTTGTTTTTTTTCACTCCACCGTCATTTATAAACCGATTTGGAAAATTCTTTTTTGTATAAAGAGTAATCGTTCGAAATGGTCCCATTTAAATTTGGTAAAGATCTGCTGAAGATCTTCGGAGATAGACAATGGAACTTCTCATTGACGAACAGTACGCATATTGTGATGATGTTACGAGCAGCGTCTTTAGTAGGTCTAACCATGGTTTAATAAAGGCCACTAAAATGAAAAAAATAAAAAACATTTTAACAATAATATAACCAACTTCAAAAAAAAGAATCAAATAATTACCATATTATAAAATTAACAGTTCAGAAGTCGGTGCCTTCAATTTGATTCAGCGTGGATTACCACCGACTTCTGAACTGTTAATTTTATAATATGGTAATTATTTGATCCTTTTTTTTGAAGTCTGTTTTACTTTTGTTAATTTTTTTTTTTAATTCTTCTTTATGTATGTTCACCGATTTCTCCGTCAATTGTGAACCGATTTTAATGACTCTTTTTTGTTTGAAAGAGTATTATTTCGAAGTAGTTCCATTTAAATTTGGTGCAGATCAGATAAAGAACTTCGGAGATAGACATTGGAACTCCTCAATAACGAACAGTACACATAATGTGATTGGGTTACGAGTGGCATCTTTAGTAGGCCCAACCATGTTTTAATTAAGGCAACTAAAAATAAAAAACTAAGTCGCTTTTATATTTGTTAAAAACTTTTAGATTATTGTTCAAACGTTTACAAATAAACGCCCCATCAAATGGACGATCAGTAGAATATTGAAGTTGATTTTTATCTTTTAATTCTATAAATAATAATAATATCTATTAAAGGCATAAAATAATAATAATCTATACTAATATTATAAAGCTGAAGAGTTTGTTTGTTTGTTTGAACGCGCTAATCTCAGGAACTACTGTTTGGAATTGAAAAAATATTTTAGTGTTGGATAGTCCATTTATCAAGGAAGGTTATAGGCTATATAAAATCACGCTACGACCAATAGGAGCGGAGCATAAATGAAAAATGTTGCAAAAACGGGAAAAATGTCCACCCGTGCGAAGCCGGGACGGGGCGCTAGTACTAGATAAGTAGGTACCTCAGAGGCAGCGACGAGTTGTACTGATGACTGGTTCCACGCGTCTTCAGGAGACAGGCCTCGTTTGGTATACTTCTTTATGCTGGCTACTGCTGATGCTACTTTTCTGTAAGGAAAGCTCAATTTAGAACTAGCAGACAATGCATGTCCGATATTCCCAAGGAGGGTTGATGTCAGGCAGACGGCCGGTCATAAAACAATAAGCCAAAACCTCTAACAACATGGATTTATGAAATACATGTTGTGCCGACCCCACCTAGTGTGGGATAAGGGCAGGGAGATGATTATGATGAGACAACACATGTCCGATCTAGAAGTGTATGTATCAGTGCTATTCAATCTCTTCCCTTGGTTATTTAGGATACATCGTAAACAGTGGCTGGAGCATTTGCAGCATCCGCCTGTAAACTGGGAGCCCGACAATCTGGTTCCCTTAAGTCCGTCAATGTCTGGCGGCAGTTACTCTATTGTCTATGTAAACACATACCATCCAATACAGCATCGTTCGTTCTGCCTAGCTTTTTTCCCAACTATGTTGGGGTCAGCTTCCAATCTAACCAGATGCGGCTGAATACCAGTATTTTACACCGCGCGACTGCCATCAGACTTCCACAACCCAGTTACAGGGCAAAGCCGATATTCTAAAGTTAGACCAGTTGTCAGACTTTCGGACTTCTGAGTAACGACTGCCATACACCCGGGACCGATGGTTTAACGTGCTCTCGGTCTCGGATCTTCATGTGTAACGAACGGTCACCCATCCACGGACTGACCGCGGCAAGGCTTAACCTCGCAAATCGTATGATCCGCAAGGTTGTTACCAAGCCACGCGCCAATACAGCATGTAAAACTAAAACTTACTGAAGTCATAGATGCAAAAGTTTATTAAGCGTTTGGTGTTTGGTCTTACCCAGTAGCGACTCTTCGGAAGCCTTTGACAATTCCATCTATAGAATTATCCCATTTTTGTTTGATATTACTTTTTTCCGATAGATACGACATTGTTGGACTCAATGCTTTACCAGCTGCAGCGTGTTCCCATGCTTTTACTAGAGACCTGAAACAATAATCTTATTTATAATCAGCTAATGGCCATTTTCAATAACCTTACTATCGACGGTTTGTTCAACTAGAGACTACTGCCTTTCAACTACCTTGTTGGTCTAGTGGTGGCAAGGGCGACTGCTGATTGTGAGGCCCTGTGTTCGATCCCCAGGTCGGGCAGTGTTATTGGGGTTTTCGTGTGGAATTCCTCAGCAGCAGCCCGGTGTATGGATTTTTGCCCAGTGGATGGCAATAGGCACGCCCCCTATTACATGGATTTTAAAACATAGCGACGAAATAAGGGTGTACTATACACCTCTGCTCAACTCTTCGGGGAATGCTGGCGTGATGTTATGTTATATTAAGTAATGTCTTTGTAACTGTAGTAGGGTAAACCGCCGATAGATAGGTTATTGAAAACAGCAATAAGTCAACGATATCCAAGATCAAATTATAGCAATCTGAAATCAAATATCAAAATTAAACAGTTCTTCTTAATAGATAATCCAGTTAGGTATATTTTTTGCGAAATCGGATATTTAAGACCAGCTAGCTCCTTTACGACTACATCCAATAAAGCAACACTAGCAACTTTGGTTTTCCCATTATCCTCTAAACTAGCGGCCCGTCCGGCTTCGCACGGGTGGACATTTTTCCCGTTTTTGCAACATTTTTCATTTATCCTCCGCTCCTATTGGTCGTAGCGTGATGTTATATAGCCTATAACCTTCCTCGAGAAATGAACTATCTAACACAAAACTATTTTTTCAATTCCAACCAGTAGTTCCTGAGATTAGCGCGTTCAAACAAACAAACAAACTCTTCAGCTTTATAATATTAGTATAGATAAAAGATCAGAATCGATTACAGTTATACACTGACCTGCAAAAATAAGTATCACACTTTTAAAATTTCAATTTTTTCTAAACTATAGAAGTTAGAGATTTAAACTGAAAAACGTTTTATAGCAATTTTTATCAGCTTTCTTTGAAACTATAGTAACAAAGTTAAACTCTTTTTTGAGTCCTTTTTGTTTCGAAAATATATCTTGTGTACCTAAAAAGTTATTGCAATTTTAAAAGTGTGATACTTATTTTTGCAGGCCAGTATATTATAAAACACACTTAATCAAAGTCGACGAATGCGTTAGATACAGTTTAAATAAATAATTCTTTAAAAATATTTAAATGACAAATTTTGTTAGAGAACATCTGCTACAGCGAGAGCGTTGGATGAATCATCGTTTTTTAATGCAATTTATTACACCATTTAGGTTTATTATTAAAATATATTTCGCTTAAGTTTTTGATAAAATCTACATATATTATGATGTCATCGATTGTTTTCTATGGAAATTTTACAATTTGTCAACCTGTTAACAACATTAACTGTTTAGCTGGTTCTAGCGTAAAGGCTGATTACACGAGGATAGTTTCTCGAAGCAAGACTCGTTCTGTCTTTGTCTTTCTCTACGATGAAGAGAGAGATTTATTTTTTTATTTATTTATTCGGAATTTTTATAATATCTTCATAGGGCATCCTAAAACGATATTATAAGCTAAAACTACACAATAGGATTAGATATCATGAAATTCGCTTCGAGAAACTATCTCTGTGTAAATGAGTCTTACTGGTCTACCATATTTGAGCAAGTTAGATATAACGAAAGAAGTAGGCCTTTTTAAATGTAGAATCCTATGAAAGAACGGCTAAATATACATTTATTCCATTAAAAAACTGGTTGTCTGTAAAGTCGGTTTACGGACGATAGTTTAACGTGACAACGTCATAACAAAACATCGTGCCTCTTTATCGCTTGTTCCGCGCTTTCGCTCGCACGCTCGCCTCGGACGGAACGTGACAATGAGTCACGCTTTTTCATGCATGCTGCCGGCGTTCATCGTTTTATTAGACGTTGTCACGTCAAAAGTTTAATAGGTACCTACCTGGCAGTTTGCAGCATAAGTACAGTATTCTCTCCTTCATACGTGACCGCAGCGGTCACCAGTCCGTATATCTGCGGCAGGTTGGACGACAGCATGTACCCGTGCCCGCCGCACGACATCCGACAACGTTCTATCATGGCCGCCGTGTCCCATGACGTCACTGCCTTCAGACAGCAGGCTATGGCGTGCAACTGGAATTAATGTTGTCGGTTTAATTAGTGGGTACCGTTTTAGTTTTCAAAGATACTTTTCCTCAGCAGGGTACTGTGATTGGTTGTGTGAAAATATATTGTAGGTAAATACATTAAATTCTGTCATCTGATCTTTGCCTATCAAAAAGATCCCTGACCTCTACTAGATACCCGATACATAATCATATACTTGTATACAACGTGTTCCAAAAATACCTTTTAACCCGAAAGGGAGTTAAAAGGTCACTTGTAAAGAGTGTATTAGCAATATTTGAAAATCGTAGTACAAACAAAAAAAAAGAATTTGAATAAAACATAAAATAATCATCATTGAAATGCCACCCTGAAAACATAAAACTAAAGAGTAGACTACCCAGAAAGTTATTTACAATCTTACCTAATTTCCTCTGAGAGGTAAATGACAACAACCATAAAAGACTACTTGATTATTTACCTTTTTCCTGGGGAATTATGTAACACGTTGTATACTTGACCAAAAAGTCAGTACTTAATGGGTTGTCAGACAACATCTCGGCAAAATGGATTCATCTCTCCTTATCCATACTGTTGTTCTCAACAAAATTTTAGTAACTGACCTCGGGCAGCTCATCCATGTTCCCCTTCTCCAAATCGGCGGTGACCTTGTGGTACATCCTGGTGAGCCACTTGGCAGTCAGAGTGAATGCGTGGCTCGACGCTATGGCGATGAAGAGCTTGTGTTGCTGCGTCACGTAGTCCATGATCTGAGGCTCACCACCACTGGAATATTAAGTGATTATAGTACCAGAATCAACTCTGAAAATAAGTAGAACTTGTCGTCATCATAATGCCTGATTAAAACAAGGTCTCTCTAAGACTTCGGCATCATGTGTTTGTACCAGTCACGCGACCAAACAGAGACGATTATTATACAATGGGTTGCAAAAGTTGTCACCAAAATTCCTAACCAACGAGTTTTACAATTATTTATTTATTTTGTTTAGATGATAGGAGTTTCACCGGAGCGTTACATCTGTTTTTGCAGTCATCAAACCCATGTCCAACATGGTGTCCACAAAAACTACCCTGCATTATAACTGGTTGAATTCCTTAAGTTTAATCTTACTACATCTTTTCCAATAACAACTTACTCAGGCTTCAGCTCCGACTGCCTCCTCACAGCGGAGTATCTGACCGCGATGGTGACAGCCCTGGCCAGCTGATTAGCCATGCCGTTGACAATTACCACCCTCACATACACCATAGTGCCGTACGTTAGTTTGCTGTTCAACGACTTTTTGAAGGTGCCGTCCTGTAAAGAGTTTAGAAAATGAAGAAAATATTGATCAGAAACTTTCATCGTTGATAGTTCCTGGCTTGACAGTAACTTTTCATGCACAGCACTGCTAAGGTAGAGGGTCTAGATAATATGGCATTCTCCAATCACCAAACAATAGAAACCAATCAAATGTATGGGAATTACATTACGGATCATGTGTCGGGTCGACAGTCAACCTAGTAGACTGTCTGTGCGTTTCTTTGACGGTTGTATTCTCAGGCAACCTAAGATTGAATTAAGGCTCGGTGGCTCTTTCTTTGTCGAGGTCTTGTGAGAAGTGGTTGAACCTGCCTACAATTAAGAGCCCGTTCACACAGCGGATCGGTTTTAACGGATCCGTCAGTACTGGATGTGCTGTTCACATCTGTACCAACGGATCAGCTAAACCAATGGCAGCTGCGTCGCATCTTGCAGGCAGGATACGATAAAAATAACGGATCCAGTATTTTTTTACTGGATTCGGAATACTGTCGTATATGTGAACTCGCTCTTACAACTACAAGTGCCGTCACCAAAATAAAAACGGATCCGCTAAACCGGGTCCTGTAAACAGTTTCTGTGTGAACTGGCTGAAAGTTGTAAAAGAAGCACATAAAAAGAATTTCATTGCACACCTTTAAAACCTGAGCATTTTTCATCAGCATCCTATCCCTCGGTATCCTGTGGTTCTCGAAGCCAAGAAATCCGTTATTTACTGTGTTAAAGCCAAGCTTCGCTCCGATCTCGCCAAGTTTGATTCCTGGGAGCGGCATATGTGTGTCTTCGTCTCGGAGCTGGATCAAGAACGGTTGGATACCGCAGCTCTTGCCCTGGCTATATAGATGGGCCATGACAACGCAGTAATTCGCTGTGTGCGCCACTGAAATTTATTTTCAAGAATTTATGTTATTATCTAACCAATTTTAAGGAGTTTTTTTTTTAATTCACCCTCGTTTCTCCATTTAAGTTTAATTCCCATATAATAGGGGGCAAGCTTTTTGCCATTACCCGGGCACAATTCCAGACTCCGGGCTGCTACTGACAAATTCCTAATGGAAAAACCTAATAAAACTTAACCTAATAACCGACCTGGGGATCCAACCCAGGACCGCATACTCAGCAGTCGCGCCTAAGAAAAAGAGACAAACAAGGCAATTTAAAAAAAAGACACCTCTGCCGTACCCTTCGAGGTATACAAGGCGCTATATTATGTTTTAAGTAGATCATGTTTAGTCATCATCCTCCTGCCCTTATCCCAACTTATTTGGGGTCGGCGCAGTATGTCTTCTTCTTCCATACATCTCTATTAGCCGTCATTTCAGTATTCACCCCCTTTCATATCATCTTTCACACTATCCATCCATCGCTTCTTTGGTCTTCCTCTACTCTTATAACCATCCATATTCATACTCAAAACTTTCCTCACGACATATTCCTCGTTCCTCCTCATCACATGCCCGTACCATGACAACCGGTTTCCACACAACTTCTCAGTCACCGGCGCCACTTACGTGTGTGATGTTTAGTGATCACAGCAAATGATGCAAAGTCAATATATCAAGACCTACTCAGGGGATTTAATCCTCTATCTGCCTTTATTGACACCAATGGGATCTTAATCTTCTTCTTTCGTGTCAGCACGAGTAATAAGAGAATAGCTCACGCCATAGGGAAAATGTTGGTCAATCAACAAGGTAGCTAGCGAGGCTGAATGCCCAATGGGATGACAAGGAACGATATTTCCCAGGTGGGGTCACATGGAAAAACTGATACATTAAGCAAAACGATTTAAACTTACAACTTCCAGGCCACCACTTGTAAGCCGTTAGCGTAGGACTGTGCAGAACAAATTCTTCAGTTTTAGGATCGTAAGTAGATGTCGTTTCTAAGCCGCGAATGAATGTCCCATGACCGAGTTCCGTCTGAAAATGTACATAATTATAGTCTGTATAGTAGAATTATTTTAAATGTATTAACTTTTGTCTCCATCAGGTTAAGCAGAATTTTATGATAAATCGGTAAGCTTGCCAACCTTCTTTTAACCTTTTGACAAATAAAAATGATTTCGTGCCCACGTCCCCTCAGTCATATTTATACGGCTGAAGCTACACGGGCACCTTTGTCGTATAAGCCGACTGGGGCGGTCAAAAGGTTAAATATAAAATCCGCAAAGCAGTACCTAAGTGTCTAACTAAAAGTTATGACACTTTTTGGACCTGACGGCTTATCTTTCAAGCAGAAGAAATCCAAAAAAATCCGGTCCCTTGGAAAGGCTTACGGGGGACACAGGTCCAACGCGCAGAGGCCCCTTTAAGAGCATTAAACTGGCAAGGCCGTAGCCAGGAATTTTGTTGGAGGGGGGTCTGAACCTCAAAGAAGATAATCAATTACAATAACGACTGTATGCATTTGAAAAGTAATTTAATAGTCCGAAGTTCCAGGGGAGTTCTAGCCTCTAAACCCCCCCCCCCCCCCCCCCGGCTACGGTCTTGCAGGATGGAGACACGTGGGCGACACGTGGGTGCATTATACATACCCCTTAGGGAAATTCAGGCGCTATGTTATGTGTGTTACTTAGCTAGGTATCTTAAATAATTATGATGACAAAGCTCCTATGGTAAAACGTGTAAAAAAGATAATAAATAGCAATATTTAAGCGTTAACATAGTTTTTAAATGGTTACATTTAAAGAGCTTTAACTCCATAAATACTAATAATTGACAGCAGCAGTAACACGAAAAAATGTCCTACTTAAAATAACCTTTCTATTGATATATCGGTCATTGCTAGATGAAGGGTAGACCAAAAAACTCATTCTCCTTTCCCTGAATTCCTCGCAAAATCTCTGTACCTGCAATGCTACATAAGGACTGTTTTATAATTAACCTGATTTACCTGTGCATATGTGCCAATGATCTCCATTTTGCTGGCTCTCTTCATCCAATACTTCTTTTGCTCTTCATCAGCCTGGCCCAAAATAGCCGGTATGAACATAACGAAGTGAAGACTAAATGGAGAGTTGTCTTTGAACACTGCTGACGACAACAGGCTACGGTAACTGACGCTGGAAGATATTTATCGTTATTGTCCTAAATTACTTTAGGAATCTTCTTTTCGTGTGGTTAGTGACTAGCTGGTGTCATAGGTTATGCCGCTCATAGGCCTCTGACTTGGCTTCACATGCCGTCGAGAAATATCTCTCAGGCATGCCTGTTTCTTCACGATGTTTTCCTTAACCGATGTTAAGCAAGTGATAATTATGCAATACGCACATGATCCGAAAAGTCAGAGGTGCGTGGCTTGGGTTCCAACTCAAGACCTATGACTTGGCAGTCCGGCGGTCACACCACAAGGCTATCTACTTTAAGAATAAAGAATAATCTTAGTAGAACGCAAGCAGAACGCATCGCATAAACGCGACAAGTTCTGCTTGCATTCTACTTCATTTACTTTGCGAACACAACAATGTTACACTATGGGATCGCAATTGGGCTTGCATATCGTTACGCGCAATTCGAAATAAGGAACGCAGAACGCTTTCCTTGTCTGCTTGCTTTAGCGATTTCTATAAGCCGTTCTAAGTGCTATGCATTCGTAATTATCTCATCCTTAACAATAATTAAAACATACTCAGCCTTCTCCTGTTCGGTTTGGTTCGGATCTTCAGCAGCTTTCATCGCTTTATAGAATAGAACACCTTTTCGTACCGCATTCTCATATTTTTCCTTATGACTGAGATACTCTTCAGGGACCTCGTCTATGAGTCCTTTAGTTTTGAGCACTTTATTCTCTGTAATAATACAAGTCTTGCAATGAAATTAACTTTTTTTATTAGTCAACCAATCTTCCTCTTTGTCCAAGCATCTGATAAGGTTTTTAGCAAAACCTGCACTGCTTAAAGGAGTTGACCGCGCCTATTAGAGAGCCTAAAATTACGTCCATGATAGCAACATTCTTGGTTTAGATCCTGCGACCTGCAGGCCTATGCCACTCCACGGTATGAAAACATGCCTACGTATTGCTTAAACCCCGAAGTGAAATACAAAAGAAAATCGGACCGAATGTTAGTGAGTGATTAAACCGAAATGTAATAAGAGCGCGAACGCACAGCGGAATGGGAACTGTCTCGCCTAACACTAAAGTTCAATTTCGCATGACCCCAGCACATTTTGATAGGTATTTGAAGCGTTACTTAGGGAGTGAGTTTTCTATCTGTACAACTACTTATTATTCTGTATCCTTGGCTAAGTCCGGTTTCCACAATATGTGCGGAGTTTACAGCCTCAAAGTTACGCAAGTTTCATAATTATCATACGAACGCCTGATCAAATTTTAATACGTGTGTATAAATCAACGGACACAGTAAATTGCTATTTGAGTAGTGCAATTACATAGATTATCTGCTATTATCGATATAATTATTGTTATCTTTGCAAATAAACAAAATTGCTGTCTTTATAAAAGGAATGTATCAAGTACTTCTTAGCTTATTGAGGTGCGAACGAATCAATAAATGTGTATTGCCGTGTTGTCTAATGGTGCGTCCAGACCTGACGCACGCCGCTCGCGAGCGGCGCATTCGCGGCGCGTTCGTCAGGTCTGGACGCACCATTAAGTAGATAAAATGTATACACCTAGTTCCAAAATCCAAAGCTTAAATAAGTAGGTAATATTGTGGTGCTATCTGAAAGAATTAGAATTTTACAAAGAGTTTCCATGTTTTAATCTACTTGGACTTAGTTTATTTATAAACTATCAATAAAGATTATTAAATTCTGCCGATTTATAAAACAATTTAGGACAAAAATTATCGTGTAATACCTACTAATTAAGATAGTTATGTTTATCATTTGAAACAGGTAGATGAAGGCCCACCTTCTGAATGTCATTCATAATCACCCCACTTAGCAAATTGATCGGTGACCGTATAATAGATAATGTTATCAGGGCACACAGATAATATAAAGCAGGTACTTCATATCTATAAGCCTTTTAGTGTACCCCTAGTGTTGATACCCCACCCTAGCCTTGCTATATTTGCATATAGGTTGAACATTACTGGTAGGTATTCGTAAGCGTAAAATGCTGAAGCGGGTTCACGTGCAGCTTTTTATTGTTAAACCATATTTACGATTTTATTTTTGTTTCTGTAAATAAATCTGTTACAGGCACTTTTACAGGTCAATGTAATTTTTTTTAAGACTTGATGGCGCCGGCATTTCCTATCTGACTAGCTCTGAAAAGAAAAGCCAAAACAAACTCAGAGATCAAAGTCTGTTTTAAAGTCCAGACATTGTGGTATAAAAACTATGCGAGTGTTGCAATACTGCGTCTGGAATGGCCTTTTGAGGAAAGTGCCATAGCAGGTTTGAGTTCATTCAATCTGTCTAATTAAACTGAAGTTATTAAACGCACTGAGTAATGAATAGGTACTCAGTAATGAACAGTTTCCTCAATGTTATACAATTCTGACGTTACGTTATCATCACACACATACCTACAAACCTCGTCATAACAGAACACGTAAGTAAATAAACATAGACTTACCTAATTTTCTCCGATTTTCCGTCGCTTTAACACCTCCATCTAAGTAGTTAGTCAGTTCTTCCACATTAAACTCACATTTAATTCTTTCTTTCAACAAATCTTCGTTCACTTTACTGCTCATATTGCACAACATGTATTTTGCCAATGTATTTTATAGTCTGTGGTGGGGCAACGATTGACTTAGTACTCGCTTAGTATCTACCTCTTTAGTAATTCATTGTAGTGATGTTATCAAGACGCAAATAAAAGATAATTGTTGTTATTCTCCTTATCTGTGGTGTTAATAAACTATTTTTCGACGATATTATGAAGGTTATGTAACGTAATATTATCTAATAAATATTTTCATAATAAGTATATCTCCTATTCTTATTCTTATTAAATCACAAATGAGTTTTCTAACAGCAAACCTTAGTACTGCAAGTACGTAGGTACATACTTGCTAAATGACTTGAAAAACATGTTACTCACACAAATGTGTGATTTTTAGATAAGTCGCATTAGGAATGTGTGATCTTTGGACTTTGTACTACACTCAGCATCACAGAGTGAACATTTAACAAAACTTTGTGAAACGAACACTTGCTAGTTTCATTATTACTCATATTGTTATGGTCTATAAGCGGTTTTAGTTAGCTTCACTTCGTATATTGTTTTGTTTGATTCAAATCTTGGGTCAGATTTTTCAATTACTTACTGCTTAACAGATTCTCCTGAAACTTCGCACACAAATTCAATTGCCATGACAATACAACATTATAATAATTTCCACCTTCAATCTTCTAATCCTGATGCTGCAGGGGTACTGCAAGATAAAACCGTTCAACTTAAAAGATTTTTTAAGGGATTATTTATCCAACAAAACCAATAATCAGCTTCTATGATAAACAATTTCAAACTTGTAACTGGTTAAAAACATGACTTTGGAATGAAGTGAAAGTGAGGAAAACAAGACCGCAGAAAAAGTGAAAAAATAAAAAGACATTTAATAAGTACCTATAAAAATATTTTTAATCATAATCCACATCCTTAATTTTTACAGTTTATTTACCTTATTAGAATACAATAAGTAACATTATCAAACAGTTCTTACAATTCAAGGGGACGCGTGAAACAACTGAATTTGAACCCAACGACAGTGCTTAAAATAAAAGTCACGAAACTGACGAAACGCGCGCTCGTGAAGTGTAAGAACCATAAATAAAATGCAACAGATAAACTAGTCTTAGGATTATCACAAATCAGACAAACAAAGGAGCAAACAGCAAGGGAGTGCAGAGGATTTACACACCATTTTCTTATTTAAATAATAGTACTACAGTACCTAACACTTACACTCCTCTACACTCTAGAGTACTTACACTTTCATATCTATGTATAGTCTACTGTAAAAAGATGGACACATGAGGGTCCTGATGAATAATAATATTTCACTGTTGATCGAAGCCCAAAATTTTTGTCTCAATATTTGAGCATTAGAATTAACGAACTAGACACTTAAATATTAGAAGGATTGAACGCAGAAAACCTTAAACGGAGAGGAGTGGAAGGAGGGTAGGGAGGCCTTTGCCCTGGGATGATCAGGGCAGAATAAAAACAAAATGACATTATTAAATTTTGTGTGTTGCTGTAAAATAACAAGTTGAATTTTAGAAAGAGTAAAGATAACTTTACATTTCAGGAACATTGAAGCGACACGTGCGCGCGTCCTAATTTCCTGGCTACATCACCTTTATTTCTACAATCATACCGTTGTCATCTACTACATCTACTAAAATTGGGAAAAAATTTAAAGCTGTTAGGATCATCATGTTTATCACAGTTTCCCCTTCATCATGGGCTTGATGTACTTATGGTAGCTCTGGTTGACGGGCTCCGCGTTCATTGGACTCTTCAGTGCTTCGGCCATCAGTCGCTCGTACACGCGGCCGTCGTACGAACCCAGGGACGAGTGGAGGAGCTGAAAGACAATGATGATTATTTTTTCATCCAGACTATACACTAACCGGGACCTATAGCTTCAATGCGATGATTACTTCTATTAGTTTTTTTGAATGAAACAAGAACTTTTAACGTCCACCATCCTCGATCTTGTTAAAAACATTTCGTTCAGTTAGTTGCCAAACGATTCAATTTTTTATGTCGTTTTATCTACAATTCTTGTAACGAGAGAAAAAGAGACAACAAATCGAATCGTTCGACATTTGACTTATCCAAACGTTCTGAATCAAGGCATAGGTTTGGCTACGTTTAGAGCATTATAGAACCGTGATAGTTCAGGATATTAAAGACAAGATAAGACCATTTTGAAAGCGGTGAAGGAAAACATCGTGATGAAACCGGCATGTCCTAGAACCAAAAATTCGAAGACATGTGACATCTACCAACCCGCACTGGGCCCGCGTGGTGGATTAGGGCCCATCCCTTCTCACAGAGAGGAGGCCTGTGTCCCAGCAGTCGGAATATTATAGGCTGATGATGAAGACCATTTTACTTTACCTTTTTAGCGCAAAAATTGAAGTGGAAACATCTGTTTTTTTATTTCAAAAACGTCGTCTTTACAGCCATGATATTACAAAAACGCAAGAGTGTTTTTACAGTTGCGTTTACAATGTACTTACTTCATCTCGAAGATCGAACGCATCGACAAGCCCGACAGCATTAGGTCTTATCAGCGCCAACAGCTCCTCGTATCTCAGCTGTAAACTCACGATATCCTCCTCTGATACGGATGTGTACTGCAATTAACCATTATCTTTATTAGTGAAACACGTCGACGATATGAACGGTTCACATAAAATTAAGTTATTATATTCGATATCAACAGCATTCAGACTGGACTATTGCTCTTCGACATGACAGATTAGTGTTTCAATAAATCACGCATACAGTTTAATGATGCTACTTATCATCCCAAAAAACCCTTATACACCTCATATTACCCAACTAGCTTTTGCCCGCAGCTTCGCTTGCGTGAAGTTTGAAATCCTCGTTAAGCCCATTTTAAAGTGACATTTTAAAATCCAAAAAGTCCGTCTTTTATCACTCCCAGCGGTTTAGGCTGTGCGTTGCTAGATTAGTCAGCCAGTCGGTCAGTTTCTCCCCATGCTTCTTACTTCAAAAGTACCAGATTTCTCATACAAACTTTCAACACTTATTTCACTAACCTAACCTAACCAGAAACCTTAATATTTAATTTTATCTTTCTTACTTCAAAAACGACGGACTTACATACAAACTTCAACCCCCCATTTCACCCCCTTAGGGGTGGAATCTCCAAAAACCCTCAAACACTTATACGTTTATTTCTTACCAAAAGCCTAAATATTTAATTCCATGTTTCTCACTTCAAAAATACCAGATTTCTCATACAAACTTTCAACACTTATTCACCCCTTTAAGGGTTGAATTTCCAAAAATGCTCAAACAAGTATACGTTTATTTCTAACCAAAAACCTTAATATTTAATTTTAAGCTTCTTACTTCAAAAATGACGGACTTACATACAAAGTTAAAAACCCTATTTCACCCCCTTAGGGGTGGAATTTCGAAAAATCCCTTCTTACGTTACGTTTACGTCACAAAATGAACCTACTGTCAAAATTTCAAGTTTCTAACCCCAGCCGTTTAGGCTGTGCGTTGATAGATCAGTCAGTCAGTCAGCTTCTCCTTTTATATATATAGTAGATATAACATGAACATATCTTACCATCAAGAGATCTCCAGTTCTCTCCAACGCCCAGTAATACAGGTAAAGCGTCGACAGTTGTTCCATCACTATCTTGACATTCGGACTAGAATTGGCAGTCAGTCTTACAATTTCTTTTCTATAAGTATCTGATATCACAGCTCTGCAGTGGGCCTAGAGGAAATAAATTTATTAAAGCATTTATCTTCGTTACAAAGAATGAGAGAGTTGTTATAAAAATCATCTGAAGTACAACTTCAAAATCTGAACTCACAGTCCACGACAGGTCGACATGGCAATTTTCTAGTCATTTTCAAAACACAACACAAGCAACAACGTGAGCGAGATGAAATCGATAAACGCGGTCGATGCGGACTCGTGCAGCGCTAACACTAATATGGCGCGGGCGCTGTGCGGGGCGTCTCCGGGGTCCATGATTCACCTCATACCCGATTGCCACGTCGCGGACTGTAGGTTCCACTCCACAGGTTTTAGCCAGCCGGCCAAAGAGCGTTAGCGGAGTAGAGCCATGATGCACTACTGGGCTCCCCAGGCCCAGGGCTCTTTCCAACGATTTTCAACTAAATTGTTAGTTCATTACCTCTGAGGCCGCAACCAGTTGGATCGTGGACAGCTCCCAGGCGTCCTCTCTAGATAAACCTGTTTTCATACGTTTCCTTATACTCTTCACGCATGTTGATATCTTTCTGAAACATTATGGATGAATAAAATTTAAAGACCCAATAAGATCAGCTAAGTTCGTTTGCCGGGGCGCATGAAAAGAGTCTCCACGAAGATGATTCTTAAACAATCCCGGCGCACCCTGAGCAGTCAGCCCCATGAAATACCTTGCTGGCTGGCTAATATTTTCACCACGGCATCAGCTATTCTTATATAGCTCGTACTGACATGAGAAGATTTGACGTGTGGTTAATTTCAAGAACAGGCAATTATTTAATTTCTCATCGAGATCATAGAAGGAGAGTAAAGGATCATATCAAAGCTGGATTGGCGTCCGCCAGTGGCGATAATGGCATCATGACCCCCAAGATCTTCGTGTAGCATGATTCCTATCTCTCTATTGATATGGGAAGCCAATCTTCAGATAGGTCAACAGTTGCATCATGCCCCCAAGAGCTTCGTGTAGCATGGTTCCTCTTTCCCCTTTATTATGGGAAGCCCATGATCTATTGAAAATAGGTCAACAGTTGCCATCTACGGGCTATAATCAAAATCGTAGTTAATATAAAATGTTAATGTTCTTACCCAGCAGCAAGACCTTGGAAGGCTCTGGTGATACCTTCAGGACTGCTGTCCCAAGTAGTCTTATTGCCAGTGAAGGCTTGCGTCAAATATGACACGGTTGGCGTCACTGGCTTCCCTGCCTCCGCTTGCTCGTATGCCTTTACCAAAAACCTAGAAATGTGAAATTAACTTTATAAAGACGACCTACCACTGAAGATGATTCTAGACGTTGGTTGTGTGTTTATTTAGTCCACCATTTGTTAGCCCACAAAGAATATGAGAGGCATGCAATCAATCCATTCACTTCGACAAAAATACATACCATCATATCATTATGGAAAATTTATTCCAGTGTAGAAGCCATTTTATTTCCCAATTATGCTGACATCATCACACGACAAAATAACACAGCAGAACCAAAATCCCACTATACCAAGTCTGACAAAATAGGTCCAAATACTTGCCTAAATTTGATACGTTTATTTTGTAGTACCCAAACAACTGTCTAACTATTAAAATTTACTCAAACTCTCATTACCTAGCAGTCTGCAGCAATAACACAGTGTATTCCCCTTCGTAGGTCCTGGTGGCGGTCACGAAGGAGTACAGAGACGGCAGACCGGACGACATCATGTAGCCGTGACCGCCGCACGCGTGACGACACTGCTCTATGAGGAACGCAGAGTCTGAGGTGCTGATGGCTTTGAGACAGCTTGATAGGGCATGGAACTGGAAAAAAAGGTTGTCAATTTAAAATATGTTCCACCTAACCTTTCCCAGCTATGTTAAGGTCAGCTTCCAGTCTAACCAGATGCGGCTGAATACCAGTATTTTACACGGAGCGACTGCCATCAAACCTCCGCAACCCAGTTACCAATGCCGATATCCTAAGGATAGATCAGTTGTCAGACTTTCAGGCTTCTGACTTCCCGTAACGACTGTCATAGGTATTCGTATGACACCCGAGATCGACTGTTTAACGTGCTCTCCAAGGCACGGAGGGGGTCTCGATGTGTAACGGTCACTCATCCACGGACTGACCGCAGCAAGCGCAGCTTCACCTCGCAAATTATATGATCCGCGCGGTTGGTAATTAGCCACGAGCCCCTCTTCAAGTCCTCGCCTCTCCTCTTCAATTTAAAATAACATAACATTATGCCTTGTATTCCCCGAAGGGTTAGGCAGAGGTATTTTAGTAACACCCTCGTTTCGCCAGTTATGTTTACGTCCCATGTAATAGGAGGCGAGCGTATTGCCATTAACAGGACACAAATCCAGACTCCGGGCTGCTACTGAGAAATTCCTAATGGAAAAACCCAATATCACTTTACCCGACCTGGGGATCGAACCCAGGACCCACCCTATGCTCAGATGTCACGCTTGCGACCACTAGACCAACGAGGCAGGCAATTTAAAATATATTCGCTTATTTCCAAAAGCGTTTCTATTTAATTAACTTTCATCGTTGAGAAAAGTAACGAGGCCTAAGACAGAAGGGGGTCTATTTTTGCCGAGATTAGCACATCAATATTTATCCAATAGAGACCTCGGGCAAACTATCAGTGTTTCCTTTTTTCATATCAGCGAGAACGGCGCTGAAGCTCCTCCACAGCCAGTTGCTAGAAAGCTGCAGCGCATGCGCCGTCGCGATGCAGATGAACAGCTTGTGCTGCTGAGTCATATAGTACAAGATCTGAGGCTCTCCTTCTCTGAAAATAAAAAACACCTTTTTAGTCATGTTGTTACGGACAGAACAACAGAACTCTGTTATCTGGATAGAACTTGGATGGAACTTTTCTATTCTTCTGAATACTATTAAGAAAAAATAATGCACATAGTATTCTTCTTTGTGCGCTTTAAAATATACAGGATCATTCTTTGTAGTCACCTGCCACGTTGGTCTAGTGGTGGCAAGCGCGACTGCTGATCTTGAGGTCCTGGGTTCGATCCCCAGTTCGGGCAAACTATTATTGGGTTTTTCCATGTAGAATTCCTCAATAGAAGTCCAGAGTTTGGATTTGTGCCCGGTTGATGCCTCGCCACCCGTCAAATGGGACTTAAACATAATAGCGAAACGAGGGTGCTACTATACACCTCTGCCCAACCCTTCGGGGAATACAGGCGTGATGTTATGTTAGGTTCTTTGTATTCACAAAATTAAAAAACCGAAAGTCACCAGTTTTCCCTCTTCCCAATGTTGTCGTATAAGAGATAATGACTGATTGAATATGCTTCAAAAGAACAGTCATCATCTATCTGACGAAATCATTTCTTGCGATGTTTTTAGTAAACCTCACATATATAACATCACAGTACGACCAATAGGAGCGGAGCATAAATGAAAAACGTTGCAAAAACGGGGAAAATGTCCACCCTTGCGAAGCCGGGACGGGCCGCTAGGAAGTAATACTGCTACTACCCGATCAAGTAGATTTGAGTTCGATTCCAGCTAAGTGGAGAATCACTTTTCGCCAGTGGCTGGCGGACCGGGACCTGCCGGGGATGCGGTGCATGCGAATCCCGCAACCCCGGCCGAACGGTCAGGAGGAGGAACACCGTTGGTTTTTAGCCGGTACGAGTCCGGCAGACCTCCTCACCTTTCTCGGGCGAGAGAAATCCATGAGGATTTGCTAACGATAAAAAAAAACAAGGCTGATTATACAAAATGTAGTTGTACTTACTCGGGTTTTGGTTGCGATTGCCTGCGAACTGCAGAGTACCGCACAGCGATGGTGCAGGCCTTAGCCAGGTTGAAAGCGACCTCGTTCACCAGGATCACACGAACGAATACCATCGTACCGTATGTCAGCTTGCCGTGCCTTGCTACTTTGACGTAGGTGCCGTCCTGGAATATAATTTTTTTCTTATAATTATACCAATACAAGGTAGTAAACGTAACATCATAACATTGCGCATTGTATTCCCCGAAGGGTTCGATAGAGGTGTTTTTAGTACTGCCTCGTTTCGTCATTTATGTTTAAGAGGAAATGCGGTCGGAATTTAGTCCATAGCCATACCAACGTATTCCTCAGTTTCATCCTTGGATAATGTCACTACAACAAATAATTTATACCATATGATATATATCTACCACCACTATGTCCCTGTGTTTTGATTTTGTCAATAAATTAATTATTAAAAGAACTAGAAACGTTGAAATTTTACAAAAATCGACCGGTTTTACCACCGTATTCAAACATCTGTCAAACAAATGTGACGAATATAAAAGCAAAACATACAGACATAACCAAAGTCTTTTTTAAATTATTACAGAAAAACATATTAAAATCGGTTCAGATTTCAAGGAGGAAACAGAGAAATACGAATGTACGATTTCGCTAATATTGCACAGGAGAAATCAGACCGAGATGCAGGTTTCTCTTTCGCACTCAATTGGGAAGGTTTGCGGGAGGGGTGGGACTGAAATAGATCGCAAAAACCAATTCAAATTATTAATATTTTGCAGCCCGCGTTTCCTCTTAAGTCCCATGTAATAGGGGGCGAGCCTATTGCCATCAACCGGGTCAAATCCAAACACCGGGTTGCTACTGAGGAATTAAAAAACCCAATAACACTTTTGGCCGATCTGGGGATCGAACCCAGGACCTCGCGATCAACAATCGCGCTTGCCACCACTAGACCAACGAGGCAGTTAAATAAGCAGCCTGCCAAATATAATCAAATATTCTGTGGATTTAGAAGGACGGTTATGACGGTGTATCATTTTAACCGACTTCCAAAAAAGGAGGAGGTTCTCGTTCTTAATTAAGGCCAGTAAAACGAAAAAAATAAAAAATATTTTAACAAAAATAAAACCGACTTCAAAAAAACGATGAAAAGAATAAAATAATTACCATATTATAAAATTAACAGTTTCAGAAGTCGGTGCCATCAATTTGGTTCAGCATGGATTAGCACCGACTTCTAAAACTATTAATTTTATAATATGGTAATTATTTTATTCTTTTCATCGTTTTTTTGAAGTCGGATTTATTTTTGTTAAAATGTTTTTAGACACCTTGACTTGTGTAAGGGAGTAATTATGGCTAAATATTCGACAACGTTCAATCTCGGGAAATAACAAATGCTTATGTTCCTGGGCACCTAAGTAACCCCCGTTCTCACAGCGGGTCCATTTTAACGGATCCGTCAGTACTGGATGTGTTGTTCATATCTGTGCCGACGGATCAGTTAAACAAATGGCAGCTGCGTCGCATCTGGCAGACTGGATACGATAAAAATAACGGATCCAGTATTTTTTACTGGATTCGGAATACTGTCGTGTATGTGAACTCGCTCATTCTACTACAGGCGCCATCACCAAAATAAAAACGGATCCGCTAAAACGGATCCTGTAAACAGTTTCTGTGTGAACTAGCTGTAACATAGTAAATATCTTCACCTTCAAAACCTGAGCATTCTTCATCATCATGTGTTCTCTGGGTATCCGATAATTTTGAAACCCAAGGAACCCATTATCAGCTGTGTTGAAACCCATCCTTGGACCGATCTCCCCGACCTTGATGCCCGGGAGAGGCATGTGGGTATCCTCGTCCCTGATCTGAACGATGAATGGGTGGGTTCCGTGGCATTCTCCCTTGGTGTACAACTGTGCTACTACGATGCAGTAGTTAACTGTCTTACCAACTGAAATTAAAGTTTTAATTTTTTTAAAGAATGGTGATGTTCATCTTCATTTCGTGTGGTTAGTGACTAACCTGGTATCAGAGTTTTTGCCGCCCATGGGCCTTTGACTTGATTTCACATGCCGTCGAGAAATATCTCTCAGGCATGCCTTGGGTTCGAACTCGAGATCTATAACTTGGCAGTCCGACGGTCACACCACTAGGCTGTCACTGCTTCAGATGGTGAAGTTAATGAATGATCTTATCAACTGAGAGTACTTACGGCCTCCAGCCCACCACTTGTATGATGTTAGTGTGGGACTGTTCAGAACGAACTGCTCAGTTTCTGAATCATACGTAGCGGTTGTTTCCAAGCCTCTTATAAAAGTGCCGTGACCAAGTTCCGTCTGAAACAAAATTTTTTGTTAAAAAATAATATGAAAAATCTGTTCCAAATATTTAAACTTTTTACCTATCCATTATTTGTTCGATTTTGTCACGCCTTGTTATTCCCCGAAGGGTTCGGCAGAGGTGTTTTTATTACACCCTCGTTTTGCCAGTTACTTTAAAGTCCCATGTAATAGGAGGCGAGCCTATTGCCATTTACCAGACACGAATTTAGACACCGGGCAGCTACGGGAAATTCCCAATGGAAAAACCCAATAACACTGCCCGGCCTGGGGAATGAACCCAGGATGCCATGTTCAGCAGTCGCGCTTGCAAGCACTAGACCAAGGCAGTCAGTTGTTCGTATAGTCGTTTAACCAAAACTTCTATTTTTAGCTTCCTAAAATGAATTCTTGTCACAATTCTTTCACCTGCGCGACTGCGTAGTGTAGGTATAGATCTCCAAATAACAACAAATACTTTGCATACATCTACATCTTATCTACATACAATTATGTATATATTTTCCTATTCTCAATTTTAGAACAAGCACACAGCCTTGACAAATCATTAAAATTCGCAATTAGAATCAGAACAACAACAACCTCTTTTATCTATTAAACTCCTTATGTAACATGAACACCCGTGCCTCAGAGAGCATGTTAAACAGTTGGTCCCGGGTGTCATACGAATACCTATGACAGTGGTTACGGAAAGTCTGACAACCGATCTAACCTTAGGATATCGGCATTGCCCAGTAACTGGATTGCGGAGGTCTGAAGGCAGTCGCTCCGTGTAAAATACTGGTATTCAGCCGCATCTGGTTAGACTGGAAGCTGACCCCAATATAGTTGGAGTTGGCTAGGCAGAATATGTAACCATGCAAGAGCCCGTTCACACAGCGGATCCGTTTTAACGGATCGGTCGATACTGGATGTGTTGTTCACATCTGTATTGACGGATGAGTTAAACAAATGGCAGCTGAGTCTGCACTGCAATTGCATCTGGCAGACAAGATACGGTAAAAATATCGGATCCAGTATTTTTTTACTGGATTCGGAATATTGTCGTGTATGTGTACTTGCTCAGACAACTACAGGCGCCATCACCAAATTTAAAACGGGTCCGCCAAAACGGGCCCTGTAAACAGTTTCTGTGTGAACTAGCTATAATAATAATAATAATACTATTCTGTATTCTAGAAGTACCATACTACAAGTATGTGCCCGACCCAGTTCTCGAGAATGGTCATATCACATTGTACTGGGACCGATCTATCATCACCGACAGGACTATTGTTGCCAATAAGCCTGACATAGTGGTGATAGATCGATCAGAGCGTCTCGCAATGATTGTTGATATCACTGTCCCACATGACGAGAACCTTGTGAAAGCCGAGAAAGATAAAGAAATTAAGTATCAAGACTTGGCACACGAGGTTGTCGACATGTGGGAGGTTGACTCTGCAGTCATTGTGCCGATAGTCGTGACGGCCAATGGCTTAATAGCCAAGAGCCTCGACCAACATCTGACGAGGCTCGCGTTGGGCAGCTGGATCAAGGGCCTGATACAGAAAGCGGTACTTCTGGACACGGCACGTATTGTCAGGAAGTTCCTCTCTCTGAGGCCGTGACCACCGGTAGCTTGGACCCTGTTCCCGATGCCGGTGGGCTACTATTTTTTATATTTTTAAATGTTTTTTTATATTTTTTATAGAAATATTTAAAAATGTAAATCATATGTGTATATAAATAAATAAACGAATAATAATACTAAGGAGCTACTCCTCATAGATATGGCCATTAGCCAACAAGTTCGCCGATCCCGAAAGGATCTGTCGACATGTTGGATAGATTATAAGAAGGCCTACGACTCAGTACCACATACATGGCTCATGAGGGTGCTGGAGTTGTATAAAGTGAATACAACTCTATGCGCCTTCCTGACGTCATGTATGGGGCAATGGAGGACAGTCCTTCACTATCCAGGATGTCGGCAAATTCAAGGGAGAGGAGAACCAATAAGGATTGAGCGAGGTATATTCCAGGGCGATAGTCTGAGTCCGCTGTGGTTTTGTTTAGCCTTGAACCCTCTGAGCACATTGCTTGAGGGTTCAGGGTTAGGCTACCGGTTGAGAAGAGGTGGTCAGGTAATATCCCACCTCCTTTACATGGACGATCTGAAACTCTTTGCCCCCAACAACTTGCAACTGATGAAGTTACTGAAAGTAACTGAAACTTTCAGTAATTCCATCAGGATGGAATTTGGTGTGGACAAATGTGCAGTCATGCATGTAAAGCGAGGAGGGATTATGGAATCCGTGGGAACACAACTCTCGGACTCCATACACCTCAGATCCCTCTCCTCAACCGAAACCTACAAATACTTGGGCATGTCGGAGGCATTAGGCATCAATGAGACCGACATGAAGCAATCGTTACGGGAGCGCTTCTATGGCCGCCTGAAAAAGGTACTTAAAAGTCTTTTATCAGGCGGAAATAAGGTGCGCGCCTTTAACGGTTGGGTCATGCCGGTCTTGATGTACTCCTTCGGCATACTCAAGTGGACTCAGACTGAACTTGACGCCCTGGATAGGAGGGTCCGTACGCTGCTGACTGCATACCGAATGCATCACCCACGTTCATCGGTGATGAGGCTGTACATTCCGAGGAAGTGTGGGGGTCGAGGCTTTTTAAATGCTAAGACCCTCCACAACCGCGAGGTGTGCAGCCTCAGGGAGTACTTCCTCCAAGCCGACGTGGGGATGCATCGAGATGTAGTCACAGTGGACAAAGGATTCACCCCGCTCTCCTTGGCTAAAGAGAACTGGCGCAAGCCTGTAGTACTGGATACTAATGGCCGCAGGGAGGTATGGCAGAGCAAGGAGCTTCACGGACGCTTTTACCGGGCCCTTCATGGGCCCGATGTAGACTTCCTAGCGTCCGTAGCCTGGCTACGTTTCGGTGATCTCTTTGGGGAAACCGAAGGTTTTGTCTGTGCAATTATGGACGAAGTTATGATGACGAACAACTACCGGAAATATATTGTGAAGGACGGCACGGTTGACATCTGTCGGGCATGTCACTGTCCCGGTGAATCCATTCGACATATTATTTCCGGTTGTTCTCGTCTTGCTAACGGTGAGTATTTACACAGACACAACCTAGTAGCTAGGATTATCCACCAGCAACTTGCTCTGAAATACAACCTTGTGGACGCAGAAGTACCATACTACAAGTATGTGCCCGACCCAGTTCTCGAGAATGGTCATATCACATTGTACTGGGACCGATCTATCATCACCGACAGGACTATTGTTGCCAATAAGCCTGACATAGTGGTGATAGATCGAACAGAGCGTCTCACAATGATTGTTGATATCACTGTCCCACATGACGAGAACCTTGTGAAAGCCGAGAAAGATAAGGAAATTAAGTATCAAGACTTGGCACACGAGGTTGTCGACATGTGGGAGGTTGACTCAGCAGTCATTGTGCCGATAGTCGTTACGGCCAATGGCTTAATAGCCAAGAGCCTCGACCACCATCTGACGAGGCTCTCGTTGGGCAGCTGGGTCAAGGGCCTGATACAGAAAGCGGTACTTCTGGACACGGCGCGTATTGTCAGGAAGTTCCTCTCTCTGAGGCCCTGACCACCGGTAGCTTGGACCCTGTTCCCGATGCCGGTGGGCTACTATTTTTTATATTTTTAAATGTTTTTTTATATTTTTTATAGAAATATTTAAAAATGTAAATCATATGTGTATATAAATAAATAATAATAGACCGATCACATGTTTACCGACGGTCTATAAACTCCTGACATCCATTTTGAGAGTCAAAATTACCACTCATATTGACAATAACTGTATTATGTCTGCCTCTCAAAATGGATGTAGGAAAGGATCCCGCGGTACTAAAGAGCTGCTCCTCATTGACATGGCCATTAGCCAACAAGTTCGTCGCTCCCAAAAGGATCTGTCGACATGTTGGATAGACTATAAGAAGGCCTATGACTCGGTGCCACATTCATGGCTCATGAGGGTGCTAGAGTTGTATAAAATAAATACAACTCTTCGCACCTTCCTGATGTCATGTATGAGGCACTGGAGGACGGTCCTTCGCTATCCGGGATGTCGGATTAGAGGGAGTGGGGAACAGATAAGGATCGAGCGCGGTATATTCCAGGGTGACAGTCTGAGTCCTCTGTGGTTTTGCTTGGCCTTGAACCCCTTGAGTACATTGCTGGAGGGAACAGGGCTAGGCTATCAGTTGAGGAGAGGAGGTCAAGTAATATCCCACCTCCTTTACATGGATGACCTAAAACTATTTGCCCCCACTGATTTGCAACTAATGGAGTTACTGAAGGTAACTGAAAACTTCAGTAATTCTATTAGGATGGAATTTGGTGTGGACAAATGTGCGGTCATGCATGTAAAGCGAGGGAGGATTGCGGAATCCGAGGGAATCCAACTCCCGAATTCCGTACAACTTAGATCCCTCTCCCCAACTGAGACCTACAAATACTTGGGTATGTCGGAGGCTTTAGGCATCAGCGAGACCGACATGAGACAATCGTTGTGGGAGCGCTTCTTTGGCCGCCTGAATAAATTACTGAAAAGTCTTTTATCAGGCGGAAACAAGGTGCGCGCCTTTAACGGTTGGGTCATGCCGGTCTTGATGTACTCCTTCGGCACACTCAAGTGGACTCAGGCGGATCTTGACGCCCTGGATAGAAGGGTCCGTGCACTGCTGACTGCACATCGGATGCATCATCCACGCTCTTCAGTGATGAGGCTGTACATTCCGCGAAAGTGTGGGGGTCGAGGCTTTTTAAACGCTAAGACCCTACACAACCGCGAAGTGTACAGTCTCAGGGAGTATTTCCTCCAAGCTGAAGGGGTGATGCACCGAGATGTGGTCGCAGTGGACAAGGGATTCACCCCGCTCGCCTTGGCTAGAGAGAACTGGCGCAAGCCTGCAGTGCTTAGTACCAATGATCGCGAGGTGGTGTGGCAAAGCAAGGAGCTACACGGGCGCTACTATCGGGCCCTTCATGGGCCCGATGTTGACTTTTCAGCGTCCGTATCCTGGCTACGTTCTGGTAACCTCTTTGGGGAAACCGAAGGTTTTGTTTGTGCAATTATGGACGAAGTCATGATGACGAACAATTATAGGAAATATATTGTGAAGGATGGCACGGTTGACATCTGTCGGGCATGCCACCGTCCGGGAGAATCTATCCGACACATTGTTTCCGATTGTTCTCGTCTTGCCAACGGTGAGTACTTGCACAGACACAACCTGGTGGCCAGGATTATTCACCAGCAACTTGCCTTGAAATACAACCTTGTGGAATCGGAAGTACCGTACTACAGGTATGTGCCCGACCCAGTTCTCGAGAATGGTCATGCCACATTGTACTGGGATCGATCTATTATCACTGACAGGACTATTGTAGCCAATAAGCCTGATATAGTGGTAATAGATCGATCAGAGCGCCGGACAATGATTGTTGATATCACGGTCCCTCATGACGAGAACCTCGTGAAAGCTGAGAAAGATAAACAAATAAAATATCTTGATCTAGCACACGAGGTTGTCGGCATGTGGGATGTGGACTCAGCAGTCATTGTTCCGATAGTCGTTACGGCGAATGGTATAATAGCCAAGAGCCTCGATATTCACCTCATGAGGCTCTCGTTGGGTGGCTGGATCAAGGGCTTGATACAGAGAGCAGTACTCCTTGACACGGCACGCATAGTGAGGAGGTTCCTTTCTCTGGAGCCCTGACTGCCGGCAGTTTGGACCCTGTTCCCGATGCCGGTGGACTACTATTTTTTATATTTTTAAATGTTTTTGTGTTTTTATAGAAATATTTAAAAATGTAATTTGTAAGTATTTTAAAATAAATAAAGGCAATAATAATAATAATGTTTATTTAAAGAAAACTTAGACATTGATTACAAAATATTTTAACAAGCTATTTAAGGTCAGCTGTAACATGTAACCTCCTTGGTAAAAATAAATCTTGTCGTTTTATAATGTGCAAATGACATTCAACCTTTAGGTGGTTAAGCAATTTTATGGTCGACTGTACATAACATTTCTATTTTGTACCTATTCTTAATGTGTGACATGTACAATAGAGAACGACCGCATAATATTATTGAAATGGGGACGAGACCTCACCTGCGCATAGGCACCGATGATTTGCATGTCCAGCGCCCTCGGCAGCCAGTACGACTGCTGCTCCTGGGTGCATTGACCCATGATGGTGGGCACGAACATGCCCAAATGCAGGAGGAAGGGAGACACTTCCTTGAAGAACGCATCTGCAGTGCGCCGGATGACGGGCGAGTTAAGGCTACAATAATATTTTTAAGCGAAATTATTAACATCATAACATCACGTCTGTATTCCCCGGAGGGTTGGGCAGAGGTGTTTAGTAACACCCTCATCTCGCCGTTACGTTAAAGTCCCATGTAATAGAAGGCGAGCCTATTGCCAGCAACGAGGCGCACATCGAAACTCTGAGCTACTACTGAGGAATTCCACACAGAAAAACCCAATAATACTTTGCCCAACCTGGGGATCGAACCCAGGACCTCACGATCAACAGTTGCGCTTGCCACCACTAGACCAACGAGGCGATTATTCTGATAAAACAAGGTTAGCAGTCTCTTAAAATATAACACACAACCAGACTCCGTAGGAAAACTTCGTCAAGAGACCCTCGAAGTAAAAATATAATCCATGTCTTTTAACTAGTAAAAATATTACAACTCGGTCACATTAACTTGACGCTTGGCGTTGATGACGTCATTTTGGCTCTCAGGTACGGTGGGAGTAAAAAGCATCAACAATTAAACTACCGATTTGATTTTGGGGCATGGATTTTATTAGCCAATCTTGCAATACAATTACGTATTATTATCTATATCAAGGAAAGAAGGAGGAGGGAAGCGGGCGGGGCCTCGCATTCCAGAGATGCGTCAAGTTAATGTGACCGCGTAGTACATAACAATATACTCTTTGAGTAAAACCATGAAGATATAAGTAAAAACGGAGAGCACACTACGATCACCTACTGAAAGTAGAAACAATTGGCCTTGAATATTTACTTTGGAATTGTCTCTTTCTAAACCCTACTTAGAAAAAGATAGAATGGTGTCGATTCTGTAAGTAAAGTAAAGTATCCTTTATTGTTTTTGATGGAGTAGTTACAGTTGTTATATATTTATGTGATAGTGTACAGCAATCAGTCCATTGTGGACACGCAATAATTTTAAATTAACGTGACCAAGTCCAGAAATACATAATTACAATAAAAATCATGTTAATATCAATCAAAAGTGTCCGTGATACTTATTTTTGAATGCAAAAAATTCCTGAACAGTGTAGAAACATTTTTCTGTTAGCACATTTTGACAGTACTAAACTAGACTAAACGCAACTGTCACTTTCTTTTTCTATTGAAACAGAACGAGACAAACAACCTTAGTTTAGTTTAGTCAAATCTATTTAGTTTAAACATCTATGTCTTACTAAATAGGGTATTTAGTAAGAGACAGAATTCACAAGTAAATATTCAATGCCAAATGATTCGATTTTCAATAGTTCGAAGTTTGGTCTCCATCTTTACTTAACCTTCATAAGTAAGCATCTATAAGTTTGTAAATTACTGTTTTTCATATAGTTTTTATTTTATTTGTTAATTTTTGTACTACATTACTCATTGGTCTGTGGTCAGGACTCCTTTGTTCTCTCACTATCCTAAATCATTGTACTCTGTAATTGTTAGTTATTATTTTTAAAAGAGTAACCATGGAGTTTCTTGCCGGCTCTTCTCCATAGGAAACGACTAATTGGAACCGTGCATCTAAATTCGACTTTTCATAAGCACCTGTATTGGTTTATGTGAAATTTTTTTTTTGGTTTGATTTGAAACTCAATGTAGAACAGACTACTAAGATTAATTATATCTTGATGATAGGAATTAAATATAGCCTCTTTCTGCGCAGTCATCATCAGCGCCATCACACGCTGATTTTCAATACCCTGTGATTGTCTTCATAAAACCCGTCACCCCTATGTCGTGCATGTAAAAATACTGGCAAATTGTATGATATTAATGTAGTTCCTTTCTTAAGTAAAGCTGACAATCATAATTGAAATGAAGTACCTACGTTTCAAAAAGACAATCAATGAAGTACTTCTACGGTCTTGAAATAGCACTTCACAGAGTTTAAGAAACTGCACTTCATAAGTATCCTGTTTACTTTATCTATACTAATATTATAAAGCTGAAGAGTTTGTTTGTTTGTTTGTTTGAACGCGCTAATCTCAGGAATAACTGATTGGAATTGAAAAATGATTTTTATGTTGGATAGTCCATTTATCGAGGAAGGTTATAGGCTATTATAACATCACGCTAGGACCAATAGGAGCAGAGCATAAATGAAAAATGTTGCAAAAACTGGAAAAAAGTCCACCCGTGCGAAGCCGGGACGGGCACAGTGACTAAACAAAATCGAGTAAGGAAATTTTCCGAGGACTTTGCAGTTAACCATTAGGAAGGTGTTGATTGAACAAACAACATTGGGACTTCTCCTCGTGACCAACTTGCTTGCAACTAAAACTCTGGGAACATCATAGAACATTTAACTGTTCTGGGGAACATCTTAGAATTTGAATTGAAAGGAATATGCTTAGGTGGTTTGATCATGTTGAGAGAATAAGTGAATGGCGATTAACAAAAAAAATAAAAATATTTTTTTACAAAAAATTTAAACCGACTTCAAAAAAGAATAAAATAATTACCACATAAAATTAACAGTTTCAGAAGTCGGTGCTAATCCACGCCGAACCAAATTGAAGGCACCGACTTCTGAAACTGTTAATTTTATATGGTAATTATTTTATTCTTTTTTGAAGTCGGTTTAATTTTTTTGTAAAATTTTTTTTTTTTTTTAATTTTAGTGGCCTTAATTAAAACTTGGTTGGACCTACTAAAGACGCTGCTCGTAACATAATCACATCATCACAATATGCGTACTGTTCGTCATTGAGGAGTTCCATTGTCTATCTCCGAAGTTCTTCATCAGATCTTCACCAAATTTAAATGGGAACAATTTCGAAGTATACCCTATCCATTGAAAAAAGAATCATCAAAATCGGTTCACAATTGAAAAAAAAATACATACAGACGAACATAGTAACCTCCTCCTTTTTGGAAGTCGTTT
Source organism: Amphipyra berbera (assembly GCA_910594945.2). Lineage (NCBI taxonomy): Eukaryota > Metazoa > Arthropoda > Insecta > Lepidoptera > Noctuidae > Amphipyra > Amphipyra berbera. Next base: position 4,272,246 of record OU343122.1, on the reverse strand, counting down.
AAAAAGAAATTTATAAGGCGGATTCAGTGGAAACGCCTTTATAGGACGCCCTAGAAGTACATACATCGATGTTATTGGTGATGTTCTTCAAAAAAGGGAAAAAGACGTAAGTTTGTGTATGTATCTTAGGATTTTTAGTATTCCATCCTTTTTGTCATTAGTTTCTTTACCTGCTTCAAGTTATTCGTGACTCGGTCTATTTATAACGCCAGTGTCTACTAACAATGTATCAGAATTACAACACACTGCATACATTTTAATTTAATCTGAATACATCAAACACCGTAAAACAATATGTATCAACGATACCGGATAGACTTTTCGTAAATATTGTACGCAAAGGGTCATTAACCCTTTGCCCATTTCCAGAAAAAAAAACTCATTTTAATTCAATATGTACATTTTGAACATACCAAAACATGATGAAAAATAAAATTCGAATGGCAGAGTTAAAATGTTGATTCTATACAAATAACAACATGTAACGTAATTAACGCACACCCTCAAACACCCCAATTAGAATATTATGTTATAATCATAATATAGGTATATACACTGAAATTTTTGGTTAACATGTATATTACATTGTTATTTACTAAATTAACGTTCTTGAAATAAGGTTTATTTTTCTTTACTTTGTATTGAATGACGGAATTTGTATGAATACAAATAAAAATGCACTTTTAAAAGTCTTATTGCCTTGATTTACGGTCTATTTCAGCTTTTTTTGACTGTACAGGGGTAATGTGACTAATTTCCGTATTTTTAATTATTTTCGGGATAAAAAATTACCTATATTAAAAATGATAGAAATCGATTCAGTAAACGATTCTGAACAAACTACTTTCAGGATGTGCGTTAATTATGTTACATATTATATAAACAAGTGGTCTCATTATAATCCAAAAGACGTAGCAGCTCTATTTTCCGGCGAAAAACAACATTATAAAATAAAATGACCAATATATTAAAATCAAGAACCCAGAATCGATTAAAATTAAATTCATGTTAATTGATGCACTGCTGTGTATTTTGAAGCTAATGAAGAGCTAAGCCTGAAACTATTTAGTATCAACTTTAAAGGCCAATAATCTGTAGCATTTGTACCTACCTATTGATACCGACATAACTTATGTGCGTAGATATTCTACAGGCAGAGTCATATCATCTTCTTTCCCAGTCAAAGTAAGATAATATGTTATGCACTCTATTTGGGCGCAACTACGATCTCAACATCATCCCATAAATCAATGAGGAATAAAACGGGGCTAGCATGGTTAGAAACGGCACAAAATAGCGAGCTTTGGAAGGTAAAGGGGGAGGCCTTTGCTCAGCAGTAGGACATTCCATGGGCTATTAAAAAAAAAGAGATCGCATAACTGGCATATCAAGCAAACACCTATTAATTACATACATACATATAATTACGCCGTATATTACAGAACTTTTAACAGCAAAGGAGTCGCAAGACAGCTTTTTTAAATTTTAGTATTAGGTATTAAACGATTTAACTAGCTTCACTTCGTATATTTGTTTATTTGATTCAAATCTTGCGACAGATTTTTCAACTACTTCTGCTTAATTGATCCTCGTGAAACTTCACACAAAAATTTGATTCCCATGACAATACAACATCATAATAATTTCAACCTTCAAACCTCAAATGGTTTTTGATTTGGTGCAATGGCTGAGCGATTGGCTTCTGCGCTACGGGTCGTGAGATCGATTCCCGCACGGATCAAATATTTGTATGGCCTACAAATAGTTGTTCCGGGTCTGGGCGTTTGTGCATGTGAAAATTTGTGTCTGTAAACGCACCCACGATACAGGAGAAATTCTAGTGTGGGGCAACGGTATATAAAAAGAAAAAAAAACCTGATGCCGCAGGGGTACTGTAAGGGGTTGCGGTGCATGCTTTTGCGAATCCCGCGACCCCGGCCGAACGGTCAGGAGGAGGAACACCGTTTGTTTTTAGCCGGTAAGAGTCCTGCAGACGCCCTCGCCTTCCCCGGGCGAGGGACATCCATGAGGATTATCCAACGATAAAAAAAAGGGGTACTGCAAGATGAAACCGTTTAACTTGAAAGTTTTTTTAAGGGATTGTTTACGTTAATGTTTTTGATGGGATTGGATATTGTATGTTTACCCGAATGTCTCCAGTCCATCAAGATTGGCGATATTATTCTTAACAATGTTGGCGTACAGACAGGACTTCCTCACTGCGTTCTCGTATTTCTCCTTGGGACTCATGTGTTCTTCTCCAATACTGTCCAGAGACGCCCCATTGTTTAGGGCTATGTTTTCTGTAAAAGTAAATTATCATAATTGAGTAATACTTACAGTATGAATAAAATCACTTTGCCCCTCTGAAGTGAGGAACAGGACGCCTAAAGCCTGGTTTCAGAGTATCAAAGTTATTTTATGCGTACTGCACTTACAGACGACAGGCGCGGTCGGTCGCAGCCAAAGGCTTTGGGGGGTCACATTAACAGTAAAATAAGTTGAGCACTTTAGAATTTATTGCAATTTTTTTTGTAAGTTATCTATTTTATAAGATACTAGCTGTGTCCTCACGGCTCCGCCCGTAGCCTATGTTACTCAGTGATAATGTAGCTTTCTAACGGCAAAAGAATTTTTGAAATCGGTCGATTAGTTTTTAAGTTTATTCGTTACATACAAAAATACAAATCTTTCCTCTTTATAATATTAAGTACAATTGTACGATTGGGGGGGGGGGGGCATGACCCCCTACGACCCCCCGCCCCTCGGACCGCCTCTAAAGACGAAGAGTTGTATTTAATCGGTTGAACATCACATTTATGTGATGATAAGTTTTTGATTTCTACTCTGTGATTTTTAATTCTTGGAATTAACAATAGCGTGATTGTTTTTGTAGTACTAAAGCTCCTTCTGAAGGAGCTCGTCCGGGGAAGTACTACCACCATACCTATTTCTGTCGCTAAGCAGCAATGCTGTGTTCCGGACTTCTGATTTGAAGGGTAGAGGGTTCCGGTGTAATTACGGGTAGGTACATGAGATTTTCCACCTTTGTCTCTTAGGTTGGCAACGTATCAGCAATCCTCTTAGTGTTGTATGTATATATAGGCGATGGTAACTGCTTTCCATTGGCTGGGCCGTCGGCTTGTTTGCCAACCTATTACATAAAAAAAACACTCGGTGCCTGATATTATACTCAGTCACTACTCAGTTATTTAAGTTTTTGGAGTGCTGCAAGCTGCAAGCCACCTAATCCCATCTTCCTCCAACATCCACAAAGGCCGAAGGAGGTGAGGTGCCTACGTGCGTGTCGCAATGGTATAATATTATCACAATATTGCAAAATCTGATTTAAAATTCTCACCTAAACCTAGTTTGACTACTTTTGTATCAACCTTGGAAGCCCCAAAATAAACATTAAAAAGGCGTTTGCAAGTAGTATTAGTACCTACTTATAATAATTACATCCGTATTCGTGTAACATGAATATTATATCTATTTTCTCAAGCGTTCAGGGACACTGATTTCAATGTAATAGTAGCCAAGATTTCATAGTAAAAACACTAAATTCATATGTAAATTTTAAAAATTCTTGGTAGGTACTAGTTACGAAATAAACTATTGTTTCTTGTAATAAAAACTTTAGGCTAAAGGCATTGAATCAAATACAAAATTTCGCGAATCTTTAATGTTTTGGCTAATTCTCGGATTTCACGACAATCACACGTTCGATAACAACAAAAAAACTACCCACGTTATGTGAGATTCAATAACTGCAAAAGGGTGGAAATACATTTAGCTAGATAAACATTTAAATACGAATGAGTAAGTCTAAGAACAAAAAAGTAATTTAAAAAAAATATGCCCAAATGTCACTACCATCGGTGTCTTTCACTCTAGTTACGAAGAAAATCGTTTTAAATTTCATAGAAGTCGTTGTTTGATTTAGTTGTAATTTATTTTTATTACACATATTATTAAAAGTAATTACCTGCATTTTTGTAAATACTAACCGTTTAGTTCAATGTGAAATAATTATAATTGACTTTGTCATCGGAACAAAGTCATCTCAGTAAGCAGAAATGGGAACGCAAATATCTCTGAAGTGTAAACCCTACTCCCATCCCTGCATCCCGCACGCTTCTGCATTGGTCAGGCGACCCTGAAGTGCCTACGGAGAAAGCTGTGTGCGCAAGTAAATAAAAAATAATTACGATATTCTGCTTCAAATTCACGTTTGTCACGATTTAGTGGTCTTCGCCGTAATCCTTATATTTTGGATGAGTATGTCGATCTAATTTTTATTTCCACCTTTATTACGTAGCTTTTTAGGACTATTTTAACGAATATATTTTTTGTGTTCATAAAGTTTATAATAACGGCATTAATAATCAAAATAGCCTAAAATGTCATTACCATAATTTACCATCAGTTTTAGAGTGACGGTAATGACAATAAACTGATGGTTTTAAACGGTGGTCATTTTTAAACGGTTTTAATTAGCTTCACTTCGTACGTTTGTTTGTTTCAAATCTTGCGACAGATTTTTCAACTACTTCTGCTTAACCGTTTCTCCTGAAACTTCGCACACAAATTCAACTCTCATGACAATACAATATTATAATAATTACAATCTTCAAACCTCAAATCCACATGCTGCACGTACTGCAAGATAAAATCTTTGAATATAATAGTTTTTTTAAGAGATTATTTATTTTTCTTCAATTGTTTACTTATTTTTTTAAAGAAAAGGCTGCTACTTCTTTCACCTAGAACTGATTGCTAGTTATCTTGGTACTTTCAGGTACGATTATGTCCAAGGTAAAAAGTAAGAAAACCCGTGAAAAAAAATCCTTATTTTAGATTGTAACTGAATAGAAAACGTTGTTTTAATTATTATAACTTCATTTTAATATTTTGTTTAACTGTAACCTAAATTTATTTCGTTTTATTTTTGATCAATTATGGCACTAATTTGATTATGAGAGACTGTAGAGTTTATTTTGATTAAAAATAAACAATCGATAAAATCTAGCGTTTTATTTTAATTAAATTGGCAGAAAATCATTCAAAAACTTCTAAAAAGTCATTATCAGTAAAACTATGTCATTACTTTCAGTACAGTAATCATTACCACTCGACGAAATATCATTACCGTAGCAAATAAAAAATTCAGTGGCCCATATCTCCGACATTTATCGATGCAATTTAGAAAAAAACGGCTCATTACTTATGTATATATATAGTCATATTTTGACTCCACATAAAAATTTTGAAAATCTAAAATTTCTCTTAATTTTCCCAAATCGGATCGAAATCAGAGAATTAGCCTTTTACAACTTCACTAGACTCACCAATTTTTTTCCTTTGCAAAGTATTCTCTTCACCTCCATCAATTATATGCGTAACTTCAAGTATATTAAAGTTGCATTTCGCTCGCTCCATCAACAGATCGGGGTTAACCTCCATAATTGTTTTATTCTCACTCATTTTCAGACCATCAAAACAAAACTCAATTTCAAAACGTTACGCGCGGGAGACGTTCTTTCATCAACGTATCGAATTCATCAACGTATGTGAATACAACTGGAACCTAGCCTCCAGTCACGAGTCGCGACACTTCGGAACTCATCAGCATTGTATTCACTTTATATCCATATAATACATAGTAGTTAGCATAATTCTCATTGATTAACGACCATCAATTTATTTGATAGCGTTTTCCAGATTTTATCGCTTTGGTTGCATTGTGAATTAAAACCCGGACGCATTTTCGTAATTTGACATTGATAACATCAAATTGCATTTATTGCACAGCATTTAGATAGACTTTGCGAACACGTACGAATTACATGCGCAGATAAACTTGTCCTCTGCCAAATCTTATCGTTGCGCATGTAAATTATTTAGACACAATCATTAAACAACAAATCTTGTCGTTGCACAAAAATTATTGCAACAACTACATACACTGTTTTACACATAACTGTTCAAAATGACTTCTGTTCAAGTCAAGTTTGCGTACATAGGTCAAGAACATTGAATAAAGACGAGTTTACACAGCTTAATACAACTGCACACTGAGCAGATGACATTTGAGAATTGTGCATGTGCGATGTAGATGTCCTTCAAGTGATGTGTACTGCAATGTGAATGACCTCTGCGTTGGCATTGTTGCGATGCTATTTATGATCTAGAATATAAAAATCAATTGCCGTGCGTTAGTCTCGCAAAAAATCGAAAATGGCTCGATCGATTTGAATATATTATTATGTCTATATATGGTGTGTAGTATATATTTTGCAGCAGTACACCATGGACTACCCCCTCTATCTTATTCATTGACTTCCTGTTCATCCAAAGGTTGTCTGGTAGATATCGCTATCAGCAATAAGACCGCCATTGTACCCTTTAATGTTTGTTATTGTTATGAGCTGTGTTACAATTTTGGTGTACAATAAAGTATATTCTATTCTATTCTATTTTTTTTTCCCCTCAGTACTGGGATGATTTAGAAAAATGAAAAATAGGTTCTTTTTTTAAATTTGTTGGTTCGACGAATTTCACCGGGTCGGTACCTATTTAAATAATTCTGACATTGATTATGTACCGTTCTCATTATGTACCGTTTAACATTGTTTTAGAGAACATTTCGGAAAGCACATCCATCTTTACCTGTGGGTATCGTAGAGCATGCGATAGTAGAGTCTGGCTCTAAATTCCCACTGATAAATCATAAGGTATTCTCCAAAAATCAGAATGCCGTAAATCGAGAAACTTTTCATATCCTGAAGAAAGAAATTGATAATGCATTCAATACAATTACATAGTATAAAACAAAGTCGCTCCCGCTGTCTGTACGCTTAGATCTTTTAAACTACGCAACGGATTTTAATGCAGTTTTCAGCAATAGATAGTGATTCAGAGGAAGGTTCATAATATGTCCCACATTAGTATCTAAATTGCACTCGTGCAAAGCCGGGGCGGGACGCTAGTTAAGCTATAAACCACAAATTGTTTTAATCTTGAGAATATCAGAGTGCCTTCGCTGAGCTCACTTCTAAGTACACTTCTAATTCTCGTGCTGTCACTGTCCCTTTAAGGCGAAGTGACAGTGACAGCACTAAATTAACGGCAACTTAAAATTGAGTAGCGTTTTGAGTATTAGGCTATTACTCTCCTATCATATTCATAAATCCAAGGAATGAAACTAAAAGAATATTACGAAAAAAAAATTTTATTTAAAAAACAAAATACGTGTATAAATAAAATCGATCTTGTAAAGTAACACTGGTATGTAAAAACATCGCAGTCGTGCTACTGACTTAAAATAAACATTCTGCCATAAAACAATCGTCGAAGGTAGTAAAGGTTTTAACACCATATTTTATGTCTACAGCAAAGCAGTGTTAGCCTAGCGGTTGAACGCTTGCCTTCCATGCAGGAGGGTCTGAGTTCGAGCCCGACCCGTACCTCTGACTTTTCGAATTCATGTGCGGATCAGAATTTCATTATCACTCGCATTAAGGGTGAAGGAAAAACATTATGAGGAAACCTACACACCTGAGAGGGCTCCATAAAGTTCTCGATGGTGTGTGTAGTCTACCAACCCGCACCAGGCCAGCGTGGTGGGCTAACGCCTAAACCTTTCTCATTCTGAAGAGTCCTATGCCCAGCAGTGGGACAGTAATGGGCTAATTATGTTGTGTTATGTATACGTGTCCCAGTATGCAGGGTTATTTGTAAAACACCGACAACCTCTCAGGAATATGTTACTAACATCATTATCAACAACTTTTGTTCTATGAGTTTTAAAAATTCATCATATTTTAGTTCATCAGATTTTTATACAAATATAAAAATATTTAAATTGAACGCTCTAGAGCGCCCCCGCCGCCCTAACCCCGCTCCCCTCGCTATTTTACTATCGCTTTCTTTTGCTTCGCATACACTTTGTAACATTTAGACCGTTCAATTTAAATATTTTTAGTTTTGTATGAAAATCTGATGAACTAAAATATGATGAATTTTTAAAATTCATAGAACAAAAGTTGTTGATTATGATGTTATTAACATAGTCCTGAGAGGTTGTCGGTGTTTTACAAATAACCCTGTATTTGAAGCCGGATCATAGGTACAGCTACAGAATGCAGAACATTTGCAGCGTCGTACTATAGCAGCAACAAGTTTAAGGCACTGCTGCAACGCACACGTATTGTACACGCTGCTGCTGCTTTTTTTGTTAGCCAATTTTTTTGGGTAGCAAAATTGTTTTTGTTAGCCAATTTTTTTGTCAGCTTGTTTAATTTATTAGCCTGCTGAGCAAAGGCCTTCCGTTTTGCCTTCCAAACCTACTTTGTGCCGTTTCTAACCATGCCAACCCCGCAAACAGTAAGGCCCGTATTATTAATAACTCTCATTTGAGCGATGTCTCTTATCTGTAGTTTTCAGAGAATTTCAATCCAAAATCTCTGGATTTTGTAGGTTTTTAATATTGAATTTCTGTCATAAACCTAAATCAATCTAGAGATTTTGGATTGAGAACGGTTTTTGGGATCTGCCGTTAATGTCATGATACATTATGAATCAATGACAAAAAAAAGTTCTGTCAGATTATGACATTCAAATGATGTTTACATTTTGACAGCTCCAATTCTGATTCTGCTCCCAGGCCGCCATGTTGATGAGAGGTTCATTAATATAGGCCTTAGTGTGAGCTAACCATTGGTGATGATTCTGTTGCGCACTTTGACAGGACTAAACTAATAATGGTGTTTGTCTCTTTCTGTTTCAATAAAAAAAGAAACTGACAGTTGCGTTTAGTTTAGTGCTGTCAAAATGTGCTACAGAATCAACACCATTATCACCGTGATCCGTAACCATTAATTAACTTATTTGTGTACTTTACTGTCCTTAATTCCTAATTATTATTAATATCACAGTTTGGCTTTCATAATAAGAGGTTTAAGATATTTATGGAAACTCTGGTTGACAGGCTCAGCGTTCAGTGGACTCTTGAGGGCTTCCTCCATCAGGCGTTCGTATACGCGTCCGTCGTACGCTCCCAGGGTTGAATTTAAAATCTGTATAAAGCAAAATATGACTGAAAATCTCAGATCTTCCAATACAAATTTCTTAAATGATTATTCTGCTGTGTCTAATTACCAACCGCGCGGATCATACAATTTGTGAGGTTAAGCTGCGCTTGCCGCGGTCAGTCCGTGAATGGGTGACCGTTCGTTACACATCGAGATCCCTCCGTGCCTCGGAGAGCACGTTAAACGGTCGGTCCCGGGTGTCATACGAATACCTATGACAGTCGTTACGGGTAGTCAGAAGCTCGAAAGTCTGACAACCGGCCTAATCTTAGGATATCGGCATTGCCCAGTAACGGGTTGGGTTGCGGAGGTCTGATGGCAGTCACTCCGCGTAAAATGCTGGTATTCAGCCGCATCTGGTTAGACTGGAAGCCGACCCCAATATAGTTGGGAAAAGGCTAGGCAGATCGATCGATTATTCTGCTGTAACGATAAAGCTACACTAACAGCGACGCACACTGCGATTCGACGCATACGCATTACAAACAAATGTATTATTAATCACGTCTTTGGCTACCAAAGACAATAGTGTCGATTCTGTTCCACATTTTGACAGTACTAAACTAAACGCAACTGTCACTTTCTTTTTCTATTGAAACAGAAGGAGACAAACACCATAATACCAGGTTCACACGATTCGATTCTAGTTGATCAACTGCCAAATCGCATGCGATTTGAACCGTCTGAACAGACTTTCAATCAAATTGATACAAAAAAACGTTTCAAATTTTGTTAATCAAGTCATTTGATCAACTAGAATCGAATCGTGTGAGCCTGGTATTAGTTTAGTCCTGTCAAAGAATCGACACTATTACCGTCGGTGGCTACACTAAATACGACAGCGATTATTGAGTTTAGCGACATTTATTTCAATCATTGTGTCGCAGTCGCAGTTTGTATGTAAGCCTCAGCCTTAACAGTTCTACAAAGATTAGCTGATATGCCAGAATCACCAAGCTTGCCAGGCCAATGATCATAGTATTTCGGCAAAGTAAACTTCCCATACAACTTTTACCACTGGAGACATCGAACTGAACTGAACTCCAAAATGGAGCCAGACAGCCTTACGTTATCTTCGGTATTTACACACAACATAAAATCACGCCTTATATTCCCCAAAGAGGTCGGCTGAGACGTTTTTGGTACATCCTCGTTTCGCCAGTTATGTCCCATGTAATAGGGGGCGAGCCTATTGCCATTAACCGGGCACAAATCCAGACACCGGGGCTGCTACTGAGAAATTCCTAATGGAAAAACCCAATAACACTTTGCTCGACCTGGCTATTGAACCCAGGACCCCATGCTCAGCAGTCGTGGTTGCGACCACTAGACCAACAAGGCACTCAATTCGCCTGAAATCTGCAACCCTAACAGGAAACAAATTATAATTATATTTTACCTCGTCCCTAACATCAAATGCGTCAACTATGCCAATGGCGTTGGGCCTTATCAAAGCCAACAACTCCTCGTATCTGACCTGGAGTGCTGCGATATCATCTCTGGTAATAGTCGAATACTGAAACAAAGTTTGAGTATAGAACGTGTATTCTATTTATACATAATATTATTAATCTATTTATTACGGAAACGCCCCAAAAGTGACACCCAATCATAAAAGTATAGGTAAAAATGGAGTGCAAACTACAAGCACCTTACTGAAGTCAAAAACAAAACCTTAAAAAATTCTCTCTTTCTAAATAGAAAGAGAGAATTTTTCAAGGTCCACCCTACATAGAAAAAGATAGTGTGGAGGAACGAGGTGTGGTGTTCCTCCAACGAAAATGGAGGATCCTCCTACCAGGCGGGTCTTATGCCTAGCGGGCCACTGCCCAACGGTCGATGTTGGGAAATTGGATATACTAACTCCGTGTCAAATCTTGATAACGCATTCAGGATTTGTGACGTTTCATCTGACAGCTGTCATTCTTGTCACTCAGATGTCATTATTGTCACTGTAGTCTGCTAGACAATCGTCGTGCTGCGTAGTTCTCATGTGGCGTGATAGATGCCGCCAGAATAGAATACCGATTTAGTTTGGAAATCTATCTCTTTCTAAATAGGGTATTTAAAAAGAGACAGAATTCCAAAGTAAATTAACGGCCAACTGTATCGATTTCAGTAGGTTTATGTAGTGAGGTCTCCATTTTTACCTATACCTTCATGGCCTCAACTATGCTATCTACTTGTGTGGATTAGTGGTCTTACCATCAAAAGGTCTCCTCGTTTCTCCAAAGCCCAGTATATAAGGTACAGTTCCGCCAGCTGCAGCAGTACTGTACCTAAGTTTGGTGACGCGTCCGTAGCGTGACGCACCATCTCCTTCCAAGACACTTCGCATAGGATGGCGCGGCAGTGAGCCTGTTCATTAGAGAATGGAAAGAAAAAGAGTGAGTAAAAGACTAAGTTTTTGTATAATATAGTTACTAAACAGTAATTTATGGCCAAATACTCAAACGCTACTCAATATTAAGTTGCCGTTAAGTCTCATGCTATCACTGTCACTCTCAGGCGAAATGACAGTGACAGAACAAAATTAGCACGCATACATACAGTGCTATTTTATAAGATCGATTTTATTTATACACTTACACATATTTTGTTTTTTAAATAAACCTTTTTTCGTAATATTCCTTTAGATTTATTCCTTGGATTTATGAATCTGATGGGAGAGTAATGGCCAAATACTCAAACGCTCCTCAATTTTAATTTGCCGTTAATTTCACTCTGTCACTGTCACTTCGCCTTAGAGTAAAAGTGACAGCACGAGACTTAACGGCAACTTAAAATTGAGTAGCGTTTGAGTATTTGGCCATACTTAATAAATACATAAACAAATAAATACATACATACTTACATACATAAATAAATACACAAACGCTACTCAATTTTAATTTGCCGTTAATTTCGTGCTGTCTCTTTACTTCGCCTGAGAGTGACAGAGACAGCACGAGTTTTAGCGGCAACTTAAAATTGAGTAGCGTATGAGTAAAATATTGATTAACAACTCTATTATTCAAAGACTTAGAAATTTCAGCAAAATACAAGAAAATATATTACGAAAGCAGTGAAGAATTTGATGTAGTCTAGCGGTTGAACATTTCCCTTCAATGCAGAAAGGTTTAAGACTAATTTGAGCCCACACGCACACTTTTCGAATTCATGCGCGGATCAGAATGAGACAGTTCTCGATGGTGAGTGTAGTCCGCTAAAACGCACCAGGACAGCATGGTGGACTAAGGCGTGAAGCCTTCTCATTCTGAGAAGAGGCCTGAGCCCATGAGTGGGACAGTAATGAGCTAGTTATAATGATTGAAGAAATTATAAGATTAGCTTTAGAGCACAAACCTCGCTAGCATTAACCAACTGCACTGACGCACTGTTCCACGCATCTTCATGATCCATACCGGTTTTCTCGTATCTTTGAATACTGTCACAAGCAGCTTTCGTCTTCCTGTACAACAATTATTAGAATCAGTTAGAAAAGTTATTTGGGAGCAGGTACCTCCCACTCCACTAGCGGTTGCACAGTTCGGAAGGTCACACACCTAATAATATATATAAGGTCTAACCAAAATACCTGGACAAACTCTTACCGGACCGGTATTCAGTACGTTTAACTAAACATATTTATGCAAAAAAAACGAGATCCAAGTGTTTTTTTTTTCTAACCAAAAAATGTTTTTCATCGTTAATTTTAATTTAATTATATTTTTTTAATATTTTTCACTTCGCCTATTAAGTAAAACACGGCGCAGAAATAGCGCGCGTCCCGGCGACAGTCGACGCAAAAAAAAATGGATGAGTTTATTCTTAAGACAGTACAGGCAATTTAAAACGTTATTATTTTTTGGTCAGAAAAAAATCACTTAGAACTCGTTTTTTTGCATAGATATGTTTATTTAAACGTACCTGAACACTGTGTAAAAGTTTGTCCAGGTATTTTGGTTGGACCTTATATGTATATCTATGTATATACAGGGTGTAAATGAAATCATGTAATTCCTTCAAAGCTCGTGATGTACTGCTGACATATAGGTAGACTAACCCGATACGGTATACTTTTGGATTCAATAAAAAAATAATTATAAAAAGTAAACATGAGTTCTTAACGTAAGGCACTTTAGCGCCCCGAGGGAATTGCGCGGCCATCGCTCGCCGCGCGGTCATTTACCTCGGGGCGCTAAAATGCCTTACGTTAAGAACACATGTTTACTTTTTGTTTTTTTTTTTATTAAATCCAAATGTATCCCGTGCATGATAAATCAATGTTAGCAGTACATCACGAGGTTTGAAGGAATTACATGATTTCGTTTACACCCTGTATATACATAATTATACACCCAATTAAACACATCAAATAATTTATAATAATATTGAATTGCTTTAATTGCTACTTAGTCCTCTTCCTCTCTCCTAGTTTTGCTGTGCCCGACGGGGTCCATATTGATCTTTTACTTTGTTATACCGTCTATGTAATACATATGGTATGCAATAAAGAATTGAGTGTGGGTCTTTTTGTGTAAATCAATGTTCTCCCTCCAACATACTAATAAGAAAAAGCCAGTTAAGTATTATAGCGATAAAGCTTTAATTGCAGGTGAACTTACCCCGCAGCAATAGCTTGGAAGCCGCTGATGATGCCCGAGGGAGTGTTCTCCCATAGTACTCGATTGTTGTTGAAATACTTGATCAAGTAGGATACTGTAGGTGGCAACACGTTACCTATTTTCGCTAGCTTCGACGCTTTTACTAGAAATCTAAAAAAAGAAAAATTAATTAACTCGACTTACATTTTTGGTTGGCGTCAAGCCAGCGTCCCCGCCAATTCCAGGATTTTTGTTATATCCAAAAAATTGTGTCTGACAGCTAGTTCACACAGAAACTGTTTACAGGACCCATTTTAGCGGATCCGTTTTTATTTTGGTGATGGCGCCTGTAGTTGTATGAGCGAGTTCACATACACGACAGTATTCCGAATCCAGTAAAAAATACTGGATCCGTTATTTTTATCGTATCCTGCCTGCCAGATGCGATTGTCGGTACAGATGTGAACAACACATCCAGTACCGATGGATCCGTTGAAACGGATTCGCTGTATGAGCGGGCTCTGTGTAGTGAGAAATAGTGACTAAAACGAAATAATTAGTGACTCAATAGTTTTCGAGTTATGAGCAGTTATTAATGGGGACGTTAGCTAGCCGTACAGTGGTAGGTACAGATTCTGTTGTACGCAAACTAAACTTAATTCAGGCTATTGCCATCTTTTTCACTCTGATAGTATAAGAAAGAGACGGACTTAAATAAGAGCTGTCAAATTTAGTTGAACTAAAATATCCAAGACTACACGTTAGAACGTGTCGATTGGTGAAGTTCAAGGCGTAAACTATTTTGACATCTCTAACTTATTTTTTATCTATCACCGTCCTTTTCTCGCGCCTTCTGTTAGTAAAAGATAGCAATTCTTTAATTTTAGCTTAGTTGATGAATAACAGAATCGGTGCCAGTGTCGAACAACGATTGTGTTGGTGATAGCTACACGTAGATAGCGTAAAGTTGCATTAGAACAATTACCATTTTTTTAACACATTACATAAACTAACATCACGCCTGTATTCACCGAAGGGTTGGGCAGAGGTGTATAGTAACACCCTCAATTCGCCGTTATGTTTAGGTCCCATGTAATAGGGGGCGAGCCTATTGCCATCAACAGGGCACAAACCCAAATGGGCGGCTGCTACTGAGGAATTTTACACGGAAAAACCCAATAACACTGCCCGACCTGGGTATCGAACTCAAGACTTCACGACTAGACCAATGAGGTGGTTAACACACTAGTTCAATCAAAGTCGAGACAGTACACATCCTGACTAAAATATTAATTTCCTTGATCACCTAGCAGTCTGCAGCATCAGCACAGTGTACTCTCCTTCGTAAGTGATGGTAGCGGTCACGACGCTATTGATGATGGGCAGGTTGGAGGAGGCCATGTACCCGTGTCCGCCGCACGCCAGGCGCAGCTCCTCGACACGCGCGGTGGCGTCGCGGCTGCACACCGCCTTCAAACAACACGCGAGGGCGTGCAGCTGGAACAAATTGGAACAGCCAATAAGTAATGCATAACTCCAGTTAAGACGCCGCCTATACGACGCCGCGTATAGGTGGACCATGGCAAAAAATGTTATTAACCAATGACCCAAAGGTGGCACAGCTGTTGTTTAATACATATGTAGATCTATCACACCAAATGCAAACTACGCAACACGACGAATGTCTAGCAGACTACAGCGACAACAATGACAGCTGTCAGATGTAATGTCACGAATCCTGCATCACGGTATCAAGATTTGACTCGGAGTTAGTATATTATACAACTTCCCAACATCAACCGTTGGGCAGTGACCCGCCAGGCATAAGACCCGCCTGGTAGGAGGATCCTCCCTTTTCGTTGGAGGAACACCATACCTCGTTCTTCCACACATGCATGATTAAACATGGAGTTTAATTATTTATTTTGCAACATTTTGTTTATAACTGGCAACATTTTCTTTTTGAATTATATTTTTATATGTGTGGCAACACCGACTCTCTCTCTCTTCTCAATCGTCCCTTAAAATGTTCGTCTGCTCTGCCATTATAAAATGTGCCACTATTAATTTAATTAAGCCTTACTTCCTTACTAATATTATAAACGCGAAAGTTTGTATGGATGTTTGTTACTCTTTCACGCAAAAGCGACTGAACGGATTTGGATGAGATTTGGCACACAGATAGACTATGCCCTAGATTAACACATAGGATACTTTATATCTGGGTACATCAACTAGTTCCCCTAGGATGAGGGTGAAACCACGGGTAATAGTCTAGTGCCTCAATAAAGGTGAATATGAAAATAAAAGCGTGTTATTGTTACTTGACAAACGTTGTGTTTGTCACCTTTGGGCGATTAACAAAGATAGTGAAGAACTAACCTCAGGCAATCGATCCATGTTGCCCTTGCCAACATCCTTAGTGATCTCCGTGTAGCTGTTCCACAGCCAGTAGCCGGTGACTCGGAAGATGTGGCTGGTGGCTACACCGATGAACAGCTTGTGTTGTTGCGTCACGTAGTCCAAGATCTGAGGCTCTAGTTCACTGTAAATAGAGGTGGATAATATAAAGATGTTAAGCCATTTGATGCTGGTCGGTAATACAGTGGAGTCCGCTTATAACGACAACAAAGGGACGGCGATACTTTGGTCGTACTAAACGGACATCGTTATAACGTCAATAAATACCAGATTAGAAAACCTAACTCAAAGGCGTTCTTAAGCGGCTGATCTTTATAAGCGGAGTCGTAATAAGCAGATTCCACTGTATTTCTAAAGAATTGCTTGTGGTCTCAGCGCCACGTTGCCCCACACCAGTAAAGTGACCTGCTCGTCCCTCGAAGAGCATAGATGCTCGGGGTATGGGTAGACCCATTGGTCTCAGTTATCTGGATAGATTATCATGCTATAGTAGACGTTACCAACAATAAAAAACTCGAAACAATAAAGATCTTGGATTGAAAAAAGTTAATGGCCGTGTCTAATAACCTATTTATCGGCGCTTTGCCCTACTAGGGACAAAATTTGACATTACTTCTATCGCGCTTGTATCAAATTTCTATCTCTAGTAGGACGACCCGCCGATAAATAGGATATTAAAAACGGCCTTAAGTTTAGGAGGATCTGACATCCAAAAGAATATTTTTACAAGTTTTTATTTAAATTTCTTCGTTCTTATGTGTTTCCCATTCAAAAGGAGAATGGGTGAAATGTTTGAAAGTTGGTCTATCGTGATCAATTTCGCATACCTATATAACTTCAATGACAATGCCATAATATGGTACTATGGAGCTGGTCTGATGATGAAGCCGAAATATTAAAGCTTGTTTCTAAAAAGGTTTTTTTTGATAATGGTTTCCAAAAGATTTGTGAAGTGCTTACCCAGGTTTTGGTTGTGACTGATGCCTGACTGCGGAGTACCGTACTGCAATAATAGCGGCCCTAGACAACTCGTACGCCACGTCTGTTACTATAAGAACCCTGACAAACACCATGGTGCCGTACGTTAGCTTTTCATTCTTTGACTTTATGTAGGTTCCATCCTGAAAACGTTTAATTAATATTATGGCTATGCTCAGAGTAACGCGGCCATCGACGACCTCCGAATCGTCGGCGGACGTTCGCTGATGCCTAATTCCTATGATTTACCGAGCGTTATTAGTTAAAATTAAGATTCTTGTGGCTTTATCAATAACTAGCTGTGCCCTCACGGCTCCGCCCGTAGCCTATGTTACTCAGTGATAATGTAGTTTTCTAATGGCAAAATATTTTTTTAAATCGGTCCAGTAGTTTTTAAGTTTATTCGTTACATACAAAAATACAAATCTTTCCTCTTCATAATATTAGTATAGATTGAGCAAAGACCCCATAGCTTTGTATAGAAAGCCCTCCCATACATAAGTAGCTAATGCACTTAAAATTAGCTTACAAATCTATTTACTTATATGCCATGTTTGGCAATGAAAAATGCTAAAACCGTTGAATAATAACAAAACCGAGAAAGATAGAATAGTGCAAGGTTTTTTTTAGATTAGGATAATTAATCTAGATTTAAGCCTTGTTGGTCTAGTGGTCGCAAGCGCGACTGCTGAGCATGGGGTCCTGGGTTCGATCCCTAGCTCGGGTAGTGTTATTGGGTATTTCCATTAGGAATTTCTCAGTAGCAGCCTGGTTTTGTGCTCGGTTAATGGCAATAGGCTCGCCCCCGGGGACTTAAACACCTCTGCCGAACCCTTCGGGGAATGTAAGGCGTGATGTTATGTTATGTTAATCTAGATTTTTAATGGATGACTAACATAACAAAGAGTAGCTCAACTTGCGGGTAATTAAGTAAGGTTTAAAATAACGAAAAAAAAAAACTAAACAACTTGCCTTCAATACTTGAGCATTCTTCATCAACATATTTGTCCTAGGAATCCTGAAGTGTTCAAAACCTAAAAATCCATTATTCGTTGTCTGGAAACCCATCTTTGGCCCAATCTCTCCAACTTTGATGCCAGGGAGAGGCATGTGGGTCTCTGTGTCACGGATCTGCACGAAGAAAGGATGGACACCATAGCATTCCCCCTTTGTGTACAATTGAGCTACTACTATACAATGGTTAGCAGTATGTGCCACTGAAATATAAGAAAACCGAGGTTAATAAAATTATAATTTAAATCAACTCTTAAAATAACATCTCGCCTGTAGTCCCCGAAGGGTTAAGCAGAGGTGTACAGTAACACACTCATTTCGCCGTTATGTTTAAGTCCCATGTAATGCGGCGAGTCTATTTCTATCAACCAGGCACAAATCCAAACTCCGGGCTGCTACTGAGGAATTCCATACGGAAAAACCCAGTAACACTTCCCCACCTGGGGATCGAACCCTTTTTTTTTCTTTTTTTCTCGTTGGAAAATCCTCATGGATGTCCCTCGCCCGGGGAAGGCGAGGGAGTCTGCCGGACTCTTACCGGCTAAAAACCAACGATGTTCCTTCTCCTGACCGTACGGCCGGGGTCGCGGGATTCGCAAAAGACCGCAACAACCTGGGGTTCGAACCCAGGACCTCACGATCAGCAGTTGCGCTTGCCACCACTAGACCAACGAGGCAGTTAAATCAACTAATCTGGCTTTAAATTGGTCGAACTCAGCCAAAATCAGGACGATCAGCAAAAGAAAAGTTTAATAAAAGTATACATAACATAATCGACCCATTACTGTCCCACTGCTGGGCACCGGCCTCTTCTCAGAATGAGAAGGGTTTAGGCCTTATTCCACCACGCTAGCCTGGTGCGGGTTGGCAGACTACACACACCATCGAGAACTTTATAGAGCCCTCTCAGGTGTGAAGGTTTCCTTCACCGTTAACGCTAGTGGCTCGAAAAGTCAGAGGTGCGAGCCGGGATCGAACTCAGACCCTCCTGCATGGAAGGCAAGTATTCAACCGCTAGGCTATCACTGCTTATAATATAAAAGTATACATACATACATAAACTCACGCCTATTTCCCATGGGGGTAGGCAGAAACTAGAGAACGCCACATGCTACGACCCTTACATACCCCTTTCGCTTCATCCACATTCATACATCTTGTCATACACGCACGCCAGTTGAGAGTACTACGCACCTGACCTTTGTGAAGAACATCAAGATATCAAGAGATAAAGGTAAAAGGCAATACTTACATCCTCCTGGCCACCATTTGTACGCAGTGAGGTTGGGAGTGTGGATAATAAACTCCTCTGTGCTAGGATCGTAAGTTGCTGTTGTTTCTAAACCTCTGAGGAAGGTCCCGTGACCAAGTTCAGTCTGGAAAAAATTACGTCAGTTAAATAACATACATAGCTGACATTGAGAACACGTTTGGCGGGTGACGAGGTTACATGTCGCGAGTTCTAATCCCGCATGGAACAAATACTTGTGTGTCCTACAGAGTTCGGTCTGGGTGTCTGTGTATGTGAAGATTTGTGCACGTAAACGCACCCACAATATAGGAGTAATCTTAATGTTGAAAAACGTTTTTAGAAGAAAAAAACACAATAACCGCCAATTTTGCAGTAACCCCAGAAAAATATGAAGTAGCAATCAAAATTGGACCCCATAGTTGGCTATAATGTATAAATATTAGGGAAACGGAACGTAGGAGTGAGTGAAAGGGATGAATGCATAGGAGAGAAAGGGATGGAGGTAGGCTTTTAAAATACTTATTAAGATGGCGGACACGACTGTAATTGAGACGTTATACGACCTTTGTGATTATTATTTAAAAATAAATAGTATCCATTGGATGTTATCTATTGTTTTACTCTGAGCCTTTCTCACATATTTAGTATTAGGTTCCATTTAATAGCGGGTCAACTTGTCGCCATTAACGAGATACAAATTGTTGACGAAACACCAAACTTAATCAGACTGTCACTGATAACCACGTTTGCTTAATGCGGATTGGTGTTCTAAAACTATCAAGTCCAGGTTTCCTTACGGCTTTATCCTTCATTCGTCAGTACATCTAAGATTCACTTAGAAAGTACCTACCTTGTACCTACATGTGTTAGTCACATACATACATAAACTCACGTCTTTGTCCCATGGACAGTAGTAGTAGTTTGGAGGTAGGCAGAAACTATAGAACGCCACATGCTACGATCCTTACATATCTATTCCTTTCGCTTCATCCACATTCGTACATCTTGTCATACACGCACGCCGGTTGAGACTACTACGCACCCATCCTTTGTGAACAACATCACCAATTACATCGATGTATGTCCTACTTGGGCGTCCTCTACCGGCGTTTCCACTGACATCTACCTTATAAATTCCTTTTGTTAATCGCCGTTCACTCATTCTCTCAACATGACCAAACCACCTAAGCAAACTCCTTTACATTTTTGTCACTACATAATCATGTGTTAGTTAAGATATTGAGAAAGTCAGATTGGTATATGCCTGATTTAGAACCCCCGACCATGTGCTTAACAAGCGGGTCCGTAACCTCCGGGCCACTGTCACCAAATTAATCAGGTAGCGATGTCGTTCCATACGTTGGTTTTATTGGCAATTTAGCTTTTACCCCTCTACGCATAATATCTCCTCCTATCCTCTCCTTACCTGCGCATAAGTTCCAATGATCCTCATTGACATCGCTTTCGGCAGCCACTCAGACATTTGGTCAGGGTCCGACTGGTTCATTATCGTCGGCACAAACATCCCCATATGTAACATGAACGGTGATATGTCTTTCACCACTCCCATCGTCACACGGTATTTATTTGAAGGCCTGTTGATGATAAAATTATACAAGGTTAGTCGGAAAGGGGGTACTAAGCCTAAGGGGTGTTAAAGTACCTATAATAAGGGATAACTTTTGTTCTACAACTTTCCCCAAAACTCGATAGTTTAAGTGCCGATTTCACCAACGTCGGATAACTTTAATCGAGGAATAAATTTAACGTTTTGACAGCTTTTGCATAGAAATTCTGTCAAAACGTCTGTCTTATTCCTTGGATAAACGGTATCCGACGTTGGTAAAATCGAGCCTAAGAGAAATAGCTTTTCAAAGATTTCGTAAAAAATATGCTAAAATCTATCTGTCCATAGCTATGATCAGCTGTGGTTACTATTTAGGTCATATTTGGGGTCACGGATTAGAAACCAAATTTTCTGAATTCATAACTAACGCAGGTATGTTTTTTTTTTGAAAAAACTAAAATAAAAATCGTTTCGCATGCAAATAAAAATGATCGAATTTTGAAATTTTAACACTTGCTTTAAAATAGTCATCCCGCGGCTTAATACCCCCTTTCCGACACACCTTGTATATAAAACATAATTAGCCCATTACTGTCCCACAGCTGGGCATGGGCCTCGGGCCTCGTCTCCGTGTAAAATACTGTTATTCAGCCGCATCTGGTTAGACTTGAAGGTGACCCCAATATAGTTGGGAAAAGGCTAGAAGGAAGAGACTATATGCACTTTTAACTTACCCATAAGCGTCTGAAATGTCATGTGTTTTGCCATACTCCATAAAAACATCGAACAATAGGCAGGCCTTCTTGACAGCGTTTTCATATCTTTCTTTATGGCTCAAGTATTCTTCTGGCACTTCATTTTTTGTGTTAAACTCTTCTTTGCTAAACACCATGTTTTCTGAAAAATTATATTATATCAATGCTTTCATGATTTTATTTCAAAAATAATGGTTTTGTATGTGAAGTTGTATTGCTGATTTGTACCATGTAGGTCTCGGGGATCTCATCATTCTCGTCTCATATATGTGGCTAGAATTGATACGAAAGATAGATGGAAAATGAGATATGTATAAGGCCAATATTATTAACCGATCTCAATCCAAAATGTCAAGATTGATGTAAGATTTTGACATGACTTCTATTGAATTTCTGCCCAAAACCTACATTAATACAAACATTTTGGATAGGATCGGTTATTAATATCGGCCGGCCGATGTGGTTTTCACAAATACTCAAACTATCTACTTTGTAGAAAAAATCTTTGTAGGTTTTTGACACAGCTGTACAATATAAAATATCGATATTGTCAGGTTGAAACAGGCAAGAACAATCGTGTTGTTAACCATGTTTCATGATACTAAATGACCGCCGCGAATAATGATGCCGCGAATTACCGAATAGTTACTGATACTCTTTAAATGGAACATAAACTTAATCTGTTATCTCAACATCATAATACCATATCGATATGCACTAACCGACACGATACGATGTGATAGTAAACAAGACAGAGGTCGAATCGAATCGCAAAATCGAACTTCCAATCTGCTTAGTAATATTACTGACCTATACGAATTTATTTACACTCTGTCAGAGTGTAAACAAATTGGTATAATTCCTAAGAACCACATGATCTATTACTGGTATAAATGAGCCCTACACGCTATTTTGGTTGATTGAAAATAAAAGATATAAAAATGTTTTATGTGATAGAACATTTTAGTGCCACGCATAAATTAATGGAAGCCTGGCGCAAGACGCCTTTTTTTCGATTCGATTGCTTTCAGATGGTCTTGCGCAGCGTTTCTACGAAACCGGGCAGTTATTCGCGAGGCCTGAAGGGTCTCCAACCAACACAAAACAGCTGGCGAGCAGAAGCGCGGTATCGCTTCACTCACCTTTAATCCAGGTAGCTAAAATGCCTCACATTAAGAACACCACGTTTTATTTTGATTTTTTATTGCTGCATTCATTAAAATGCCATGCAAGGTCAATCTGTGTCACCTTATTTAGATTTCTGTGGTGTCTGCACACCACCATGTTTAAAGGAATGACATGAATTCGTATACACCTTGTAGACTTTGTACCTTTGATTCTATGAAGCCACAACTAATCCCGCGAAATCAACAATTTCAAAAAAAGCACTTTAGTATTCATTGCTAAATAAATTCCACTCACCAACTTCTCTCCTTTCCTTAGTCTTTTGTTCTCCTCCATCTATAAGATGTACTAGTTCCTCTACATCGAAGGTACATTTCCTCCTCTCTCGCACCAGATCCTCGCAAACTTTTTGCTCGGCCATGTCTGTTCACGGATACAGCTGTACTAAAACTTCTGCGATTTTATTGACAGCCAATTATCTTGCACCTTCGATACTGTAACGTAATATTTGATTATAGCTGATAAGATAGACAACTATGTAATTAAGATTAGTGGGGGGACAAATGTGGGGGGTTCCCGAAAGAATTTCAGATACCTATACAAAGACGAAAAAAAAAGTAAACAGGTTAAAAATATAATTTTATGTAGGTTAAGCTACGAATGGCGCAGTAACTGAGCAATTGGGTTCTGCGCTTTGGGTCACGGTTCGATTAAAAACGGCTAATAATCAACTGTAGTCAAAACCAATTGAGGGCCACACTCCAAGTTTCTTCGATTCCCTAACGGAACAAATACTTGTACGGACTAAAGATTTCCAGAGACAATTATTCCGGTTCTGGGTGTTTGTGCATGTGTTTGTGTCCGTAAACGCACACACAATACAAGAGACAACCTAGTGTGGGGCGACGTTAAAAATGAGTGATGGTAGGATACAACTCTTAATAATGGTTACTTGACTTTCGATGAGATAAGCCTGTAGGACTATCAGGTCAATAGGTAGTAGGATCATACATAAGATGATCTTCATTCAGAAGAGGATATGTTAGTTTTCCTAGCAGTGTTTTCAAAATCTACCTTTTTTTATCCTTGACTAGCGACCCGACCCGGCTTCGCACAGTTGCAATGTAGATACTAATGTGGGGCATATAAACCTTCCTCTAGAATCACTCTATCTATTGCTGAAAACTGCATTAAAATCCGTTGCGTAGTTTAAAAGACCTAAGTCTACAGACCGCGGGAGCCACTTTGTTTCATACTATGTAAAGATTCGGTCGCCTTTGACCCTAGTCTCACCTGATAGTGTAGACAGGGTCTAAGATGGAGCACACGAATGCAAGGAACAGAGATATAGAGGGCGTCTCCTCCTTTTTTATCGTTGGAATATCCTCATGGATGTCCCTCGCCCGGGGAAGGCAAAGGGGTCTGCCGGAATCTTACCGGCTAAAAACCAACGGTGTTCCTTCTCTTGACCGTTCGGCCGGGGCCGCGGGATTCGCAAAAGCATGCACCGTATCCCCGGCAGGCTCCTACACCCCCCTGGCTATCACATACAATACACACGATGGAACACAGTAAACTGCTTGGCGCCAGACTTTAATGTGAGGGTGGTAGCTAGCCAGGCAGACCGTATAGATCCTACCACCAAGCGTGCTAAATTTCGTTGAGTCTTACAACACGCGTCTATTCCCAGCGTGCGGTGAGGAAGTTTTAGAATCTATCCCGTCCCCACACAGGATAAATTGAAAAGATACGTTTACTTTGCCCGCTTTCGTCTTAAATTCCGAATCATATTTTCTGACCAATTGATGACACGTTTGGTGCAGTGGCTGAGCGATAGGCTTATGCGCTACGGGTTGTGGGTTTGATTCCCGCACGAAACAAATATTTGTATGGCCTACAGATATTTGTTCCAGGTCCGGATGTTTATGAGTGTGAAGATTTGTGTCTGTAAACGCACCCACGATACAGGAGAAATCTTAGTGTGGGGCAATGTTATCTATACTTCTATACTAATATTATAAAGAGGAAAGATTTGGATTTTTGGATTTTTGTATGTAACGAATAAACTTAAAAATTACTGGACCGATTTAAAAAAATATATTGCCGTTAGAAAGCTACATTATCACTGACTAATATAGGCTACGGGCGGAGCCGTGAGGATACAGCTAGTATTATATAAAAAAAATTAAAGCTGACGCAGTCAATTATATTATGCACGTATCATAATATAATTGTCTGCGTCAGTAATTGAAGGTTAACACTCATTGTTTCTACTTATCCATTATTAATTCACAGTACCTATACGGCCAAACCGTTTATAGGCTTATTAATTTTGAAATGCTTCATTCCATTTAACATTAAAAAAACGAATAAAGCAAACGTACTTCTTTACATAATATAAAACACAGTCACTCCCGCTGTCTGTACGCTTAGATCTTTTAAACTACGCCACGGATTATAATGCAGTTTTCAGCAATAGATAGAGTGATTCAAGAGGAAGGTTTATATGCCCCACATTAGTATCTACATTGCACCCGTGCGAAACCGGGGCGGGTCGCTAGTATACTATATAACCTTAACACCATTACCTACTTATAATATTACGTCAAAATAATATAAAGTTAATTATAGAGAATCAACCTTGTGTTTCAAAAGTTTTCAATCGCGGATTATTGATTCAAAAATGACCTAGTGTGTTTGTGCAGACGTGTCGATATATTTACGAGTATATGATAGAGTTAGAGCTGACTCTACGACACAGAGATTAGATAATTATGACAAAAGTTTATGAGATCAGAGTACAAAGTGATGTTATTAAGGGTAAAAGTATACATATATTAAAATATTATTAAACATGTATCAGCAAAAAACGAAGTCATTATCGCATTATGACGCAGATAACGTGCGATAGCGTTTTTTTTTAAAATGGTGCTATTTTTTTAAGTTGGACTTTAGTTGATGATTGTTGATGTAACTAAGCATGCCACACTGATTATACAAGGTTAGTCGTAAAGAGGAACTAAGCCGCGGGCTACTTAATGTATTACCGACGATTGTATTAAAGAAAGTGTTAAAATTTCAATATTCGATAAAAGAAAACAATGCGAAATTATTTTTGTTTTTTCAAAAATTCTTCATCTCTGCTGTTACGAATTCAGAAAATGGAGCTTCTAATCCGTGACCCCAAATATGACGTAATATGTAAACACAGCTGATCATAGCTGAGGATAGATAGAATTTAGCTTATTTTTTATGAAATCTTTGAACAGCTATTTCTCTTAAACTAATGTCTTTTGGGGAAAGTTGTAGAACAAAAGTTATCCATTATTATGGATACTTTAATACCCTTTCGGCTTATAACCCCTTTCCGACTAACCTTGTATAGAGATTGGATAATAAGGAAACTTTGGATACAATTGTGGCATATTTTGTGCCTCCTTTTTCCTGAGCGCGTTTCCAGGTACCAAAATAGATTTATTATCTGTAACGAGTACAAATGCTGAGTTCGGAAATCGAACTCGCTGGCCGCGACCCTCTGGGCATAGAAAGAATTGTGGATGCGGCTGTCCATCTATTTAACACTAGCGACCCGCCCCGGCTTCGCACGGGTGCAATGTAGATACTAATGTGGGGCATATAAACCTTCCTCTTGAATCACTCTATCTATTGCTGAAAACTGCATTAAAATCCGTTGCGTAGTTTAAAAGATCTAAGCGTACAGACAGCGGGAGCGACTTTGTTTTATACATACTTAACAAATGCTGCATATGACATCCATGGTACACAAGTGTTGGCCTGTTCTTTCCTGGAGACTTTGAGTGGCCATCCTCATGCGTACCCTCATTTTAAAAAAGAGCGCAGGGGTATATTGGACTATAAGGCCTAATACTCACAAGAGTTTTTCGAAACGAGTTAAAAAAGCGTTCCGATAGAACAAAATGGCAAGCCGTAGATACCTATAAATCAGGGGTGGCCAACTTGATTCGACCCAAGATCTATTGTTTACTGAGTAGATGTGCGATCTACCAATTACATAATCAGTACCTCTTCATTCAACTTATATTAAACTTAGAATTTTCTTTGCCTTGCCATTTTCGACTGGATTAAGAGCCGCGATCGACCTGTCGATCGTGATCGACTGGTTGGCCACCCCTGCTATACATAGTTACGTGTTCACATGACAGCACTTTTTTAATGCGGGTAATCCTTCTCCAGGACGTCTAGTGCAACGCATCGATAATAAAAGTAAACAAATGTTTTTAAATATTCCCGCCTTTTGTAGTGCACATGCCACGACACAAGGTGGCACCACTTTATTATGACTAGCACGACATCTATTGATTCATTTTGGAACTTCATACGGAGGAGAGTGATGATGCAAGCAGACGGATCGGAAAGATGTAAATAAACATAGATATAACTTTATCTCAATGAAAAACGGTGAGAACTTGCCTTTTAGTGTTTGAAACAAATATTTAAGCACTGAATTAGTCACTGTATCACTTTTAAATATAACTTTATGAAGAAAATATTTTTTATCGTTGTGTTTTGTTATTACGTTACGAGATTTACGAGGTTACAACAAAGTACACGTAGACAAATTTAATTTATTTTACGGCCGTGGATACACGTCCTTAGGCCTTACATGTAGACGTTACCACTGGTGTTACTACACTAAAGCTACGAAATATACGAATGAAGCAATCTTAAATTTAACATACACGTGTAAATTGTATTTTTTAATTCACGGATAATTAATTTGTTAATTATATGTCACAAGGACATATACAGGGTGTAAACGAAATTATGTAATTCCTTCAAACCTCGTGATGTACTGCTGACATAGATTAACCCTGCAAGGGATACATTTGGATTCAATAAAAAAAAATACAAGAAGTAAACATGTGCTCTTAACGTGAGGCATTTAAGCGCCCCGAGCGAATTGCGCAGCTATCGCTCGCCACGCGGTCATTTAAATCGGGGCGCTAAAATGCCTCACGTTAAGAACACATGTTTACTTCTTGTATTTTTTTTACGTTGAATCCAAATGTATCCCTTGCAGAGTTAATCTATGTCAGCAGTACATCACGAGGTTTGAAGGAATTACATGATTTCGTTTACACCCTGTATACTATTGTAGTCTTTGACAATAACTATTAACATGGTCATAAATGATAAATTATTTTTTATTTCTGTAAATGAATCTGTTAAGTACGTAAACACTTTTACAAGTCAGTTAATTAATAATTCTAATTATTTTATTCAATGTAAAAATCCTAACTCTGAAAACTGATTTTTAATTAAGCAATTGTTAAGTGTCAATTACTTTTTGGTACTTGTCTTAATTAAGACTCGAGGCCAATACTTCGAACAAAATTGTAAAACATTGCAATCGAACCGCAGCTTAACCACTGCTTTTTAATTTTCTTTCTAAAGATAACGGTACGATAAACAATTATGTTAGTTGAATTACAATTCCGGGCTGGGTCACAGTTCATCGAAAATCTGAAACGCCCACACCGTGCCGACCGAGGAATCTAGACACGCGGCAGCGTGTCAAGCCAAGTTCAAAAAAAGGAACTGGCGACGCAGCAGCCGTGTGTTATATTACACGAACCATTTGAAGCCACTTTCGAGCCCTTAATAACTCAAAATCTATTCAACATAAACATATGAAATTTGGTTTATTTATTAAAACCCCTGAGATTAACTATAATGGTGCGCATTCGCGGCGCGTTCGTCAGGTCTGGACGCACCATAATCCCAAATTTCATAAATACAGCTGAAACGGTTATTGAGATATTAACGTCTTAAAATCGGCATTTTTACCACTGACTGACTGACATATAGATCAAAAACCTAACCTACTTCCAGATGACCTAGAAAATTGAAATTTGGTGTTCAGCTGGGTAATTGTGTTTATACAAAAGAAAAAGTCAGAAAACAGGTAATTGTTACGATTTGAAATATTTTTCAAGCAATCGATTTTTATTACCTAGCGCCTTTCGAAATTATAATAGCAACAATCTTTTTCTTTTGCAGGAGAATGGGTTCCATAATTCCATGATGAAAGGTCGTTTTTATCGTTTTGTATACCAGATTATTTGATTCAAGTGGGAAATAAAGATATACCTACAGGCAAATGATAAAAAAATAAAGAGGGACTTTGTATTTCTAATTTTCAAGAAAATGTAGAAAATAGCGCAAAAAAGAAAACCATACAGCATAAACGTTTTATAGGTCACGTTTTAATGATGAGTAATAATAATTTCTTTACAAAAAGTAATGATATCCCATCAAAAACACAAATGTGAAAATGGGAGCCAAGTTCAATAATAAGAATATCCTTGGTTGTCGACTTTGCCGTCAAAAGCATTGAGATCTAAATTGATGCCAAGTTCTGTAGATAATCC
This sequence comes from Amphipyra berbera, assembly GCA_910594945.2. Taxonomy (NCBI): domain Eukaryota; kingdom Metazoa; phylum Arthropoda; class Insecta; order Lepidoptera; family Noctuidae; genus Amphipyra; species Amphipyra berbera. Next base: position 4,243,040 of record OU343122.1, on the reverse strand, counting down.
TGAAATTTATTTATAAGATCATGAAGCTCAAGATTTGACTTGGCTAGTTTTCACATACAAGTTATCTTATATTTGACTAATTAACTTATCTTCTTTATGCAATACGCAAGTTACTGTTTTTATATTATAGGGACAATATATTTATAATCCTACTCTTCAAAAGATTTGGTTTGCTGGTAAAAACAAGCCAAGTCAAATTTGAGCTACATAATCTTATAAATAAATTTCAGGATTATCTACAGAACTTGGCATTCATTTAGATCTCAATGCTTTTGACGGCGAAGTCGACAACCAAGCATATTCTTATTTTTGAACTTGGCTCCCATTTTCACATTTATGTTTTTGATGGGATACTCTACTACGCACCCAACTTCTACTTGATTATTCCTGCAATGCTTTTTTTATGAGATTGGATGAAGATTATAAGTGACGAACAGTGTCTTCATCGTTTCGTTTAATTTCGAAAATATATCTCTCAATATTAATTTAAAAAATATTTGAGTCACCAATTGTACATTATATAATATATAATGTACAATTGGTGACTCAAATATTTTTATTGTATATGTATAATATATTATATTGTATTAGGTACGAATTTAGAATGCTAAAATGTCATGACAGTCTCCTATGATGAATGATTCATCATGATTAAAAAACACTAAATCCAAGACCGTATACATAAGTACTTAAGTTTATATTCATATGGAACATTAATTGTCATCGATATAGATCATAGCCAAAGTTTAATGTATTATAATTTAGACAAAGTTTAGGTCAAAGGTATTACAATTTATGCTATTCTTTGTGTTTTAACTGAATTTTTGTACGTTTGTATTATAATTATATTTATATATTCAGGTAGAAACTAAATATCTATCTATATTATTCTATACCTATATATCGTCAGTGGAAAGGTAAAAAGACTAAAGCGCCAATATACCTACTTTACAGTAGAGAGATTCAAAGTATTTATTTAAGAAAATAAACATAGTTATTTTTCTTTTCATATTTATATTAAATAGATAATTAAATTATCTATTTAATATGTATAGGTACTCTAAGAAAAATAACTGTTTATTTTCTTAAAAAAATACCTTGAATCTCTCTACTGTACCTACACTAGGTATTTTTTACCTTTCCACTGACGATATTATTTCGATTTATTTATGTCTAATTCGGATAGTTTTATTACAACTACTTATAAATGTGGGCAGGCTGCCTCAGAATCTATTTAATTTTTGATGTGAAACTCTAATGCGGGTGTACGGGTGTGAGAGCGGCTGCTGCGTGGCGATGCTTGCGATGGCGACATCATATTTAAAAAAAATAAAGAGTATTTTAATAGCTCTCTGTGCGTAAAATTAACCTCTAAATATAAATTACCTACCATACCTACCTGTATTTTTTTCTAGTAAAGTTTATAACAAAAAAACAAACAAGCTTAGTTAAGTTTCCCAATAAACATTAACATGGAGAAACAGAACATTCGAGTTCTTATCCTCATGATGAGACATCATGACAGAGATAATACCTAAATTAAAAGTTTCTCGGGTTATTATATATACCTATGTGCCAAAAATGTATGTAAAAATAAAATAGTATGTAAATATAATATTTTATTACAAAAAAACAAAACAAACCCATCACAGATTTCATAAAATAGATATAAAAAAAGTAAAAAATAATAATATAATATCTATGACTCGACAAAACAATACTCTAAAATCTATTATCACAAGATTCGTTTTAGTATATCAGGATATCACAGTTTCCCCTGCATGAAAGGTTTAAGATACTTGTGGAAGCTCTGGTTGACGGGCTCCGCGTTGAGTGGACTCTTGAGAGCCTCCGCCATCAGACGCTCGTATACGTGACCGTCGGACGCGCCTATGGTTGATTGAAGCAACTGTAGAATTAAATGTGAATATTTATAATACATCGATGTACAAAAACAAATGAGTTAAAAAAATATTGGTTGTCTGTAAAGTCGGTTTACGGACGATAGTTTAACGTGACAACGTCATAACAAAACATCGTGCCTCTCTATCGCTTGTTCCGCGCTCTCGCTCGCACGCTCGCCACAGACGGAACGTATCAATGAGTCACGCTTTTTCGTGCATGCTGCCGGCGTTCATCGTTTTATTAGACATTGTCACGTCAAACCCTATGAAAATAACCGCTAAAGACAGAACAACTTTTGATCATGTACAATAATGGGTTTCTCAAAGGTTGACGACATTAAAATAAATAGACACGGTACCTCGTATAGGCACCATGCGCCAAGTGTATAAAAATAATAACGGAATAACGTTCAAACAACCGCTAGACAGCTGTCAAGTTCAATGGCACTGCGGTTCCGGAGCCACAACTCGTTGATACCATGTTGTTCCTCTAAACAGCGCATCTAGTGTACATAATATCAATGCATGTTAACGATGCAATTGCTTGACCAAAATATTAACAAACAATCACTTCAGTTGATCAGTTGACATGAGATTTGGCAGCCGACTAGTTAATTTTAGCGTTGATCAGCCTTTCAAAAATCAGAGGTTAGTCATCTGGTGATAAAAAATTAACTCGACAATACCTACACGTAACACCTAAGGTTTTTTTTTTTTTTTTAAACATTGCCCCACACTAAGATTTCTCCTGTATCGTGGGTGCTTTTACAGACACAAATCTTCACACGCACAAACACCCAGACCCGGAACAACTATCTGTAGGCCATACAAATATTTGTTCCGTGCGGGAATCGAACCCACGACCCGCAGCGCAGAAGCCAATCGCTTAGCCACTGCACCGAACGTGTCGTCCCACTATATCGTGACGATTAATTTATTGTTGGACGACTGTCGTCTCTAGCTGTCCCCATTATAACGACTGCTTGTTGTAATTTTTTTTTATCGTATAGCGACTATCGTATTTAACTGTTCCCATTGGATCGCGACGACATTTTATCGTTTGCTTTGTCGTTTGCACATCAGGAGCAAGCTACAAGACGAGACGATATTTTTATCGTGGCCACGACAGATAGTCGTAACAACGACACATGATTTGCCGTCACGATGTCGTGACGTTTTCTTATCATTTTACAACTGTCGTGCTAGCCGTTCCCATTGACTTGACAATCTGTCGTCACTGCGAAAACAAGTTGTGAACGACAGTTAATCGTGTCGTCTTATATGTGAACACCTCCATTTAAATATATAAGCCACGACACTTAAAACTACACGATTATCTGTCGTCACAACAAAGTGAGAACGCGGCCTAAGAATCAAAATCTTATCTATACAATAAATATATTTCTACATTTCTACTTATGTTAACAGTAGGTACCTTTGTTTTCTAAAACAATTCCACTAACCTCGTCAATGATATCATAAGCATCCACAAGTCCAACGGCATTAGGTCTAATTTTCTCCAGCAGCTCTTCGTACCAAGATCTCAAGTACACCACATCGGTTCTCGAAATTGAAGTGTGCTACAGAAAACAAAAGAACGGTTCAACTAATTACCGATGAATATAAGAACTAGGCATGAGTCCTTTGTATCAAATCATTAATATCTAATATCGGTTACCATTCAAACATCGGATGATATCTATTTGTTCTTTACAGCAACCTTTTTCACCACATCTTAACAACCACGAACAAAATGTCGATTTCAAATTCACCAAACCAACCGAACAATGAAATCGTAATAAACAGATAAGTATAGATTTACATACATAAACTCACGCCTTTTTCCCATGGCAGTAGGCAGAAACTATAGAACGCCACATGCTACGACCCTTACATACCCCTTTCGCTTCATCCACATTCATACATCTTGTCATACACGCACGCCGGTTGAAAGTACTACGTACCTGAGCTTTGTGAAGAACATCACCAATAACATCGATGTATGTCCTTCTAGGACGTCCTCTACCGGCGTTTCCATTGACATCCGCCTTATAAATTCCTTTTGTTAATCGCCGTTCACTCATTCTCTCAACATGACCAAACCACCTAAGCATACTCCTTTCAATTTTTGTCACTACATCATCTAGATCTAGATTTACATTAATCTAATATCCAAACATTTAAGCAACCTCCGGCAACTAGCAACCGATAGATATACGCATCTTCTCTTTCCAACTTTACATAGTCCCGGCCGTGAGAAAGAGATGAAGTGAATATTGCATCCGATAGATATTCGCCTCTTCTCTTTTCAACTTTACGTAATCCCGGTCGTGAGAAAGAGATGAAGCGGATATTGCATTCGTGACTACGAATGTTTGGTTGGCGCCCTATCAATATCCGTAGACATCGACATCTGAAAACAGATATTATCATCGATGAAAAATCTAAATATCAGATGGACAGCCCAGGCGTTGCCGCAAAAATCAGATAATGGTGTCGATTCTGGTGCGCACTCTGACAGGACTAAACTAAACTAAGGTTGTTTGTCTCGTTCTGTTTCAATAGAAAGTGACAGTTGCGTTTAGTCTAGTTTAGTACTGTTAAAATGTGCTACAGAATCGACACCAATGGCGCCGATTCTCTTATTCACCAACTAAACTAAAATTAAAGAATTGCTATCTTTTTCTAACAGACGGTGGGTGAAAAGTACGGTGATAGAAAGAACTAAGTTAGAGATGTCAAACTAGTTTACGCCTTGAACTTCAACGTGTCTTTAGTCGGCACGTTCCGACGTGACGTCCATATTTCTATGAAAATTTTAGTTCAACTAAACTTGACAGCTCTTCTTTACGTCCGTCTCTTTCTTATTTTATCAGTTTGAAAAAGATGGCAATAGTCTAAATTAAGTTTAGTTTGTGCACAACACCTATTCTGTTGAACCATTACCCATCTCTAGTATCAACTACTTTTTATCTCGCAGAAGCTTGCCTGATGATGAACTATATGAGTGATAAACTCTTATGATATCAGTAAAGAATATAGCTGCATCAACGTATAGCTTCATCACTCATACCAAATCAAATTTTGCTAAATTTTTCCTTCTATTCTCAGGTAAACTTACTAGGTACTTGTTCTAACTATTACCATTGAAGTGTAAACCATTGTGAACTCGCTACTTTACTGATAATAGGGTATTTGATAGAAATACGTTAAAGAGGAAAAGGGAAGGAAAATACAATTAGGAGGGGCGAACAAAACAATCGAATTACACTTCTAGTCAAAACAACTTTTTTTTCATCAGACTGTTATCATTTCGTACTCGTTTTCAATTAAAAAGATCAAAGATGTGTCAGAAATTCGTGATTTCGATAAAAACGGTACAATTTTTAAGCGTGCCATTCTTTTTTTGCTTCTCTTGTAAAGTTTTATGTTATACTAGCGGCCCGTCCCGGCTTCGCACGGGTGGACATTTTTCCCGTTTTTGCAACATTTTTCATTTATGCTCCGCTCCTATTCCTTCCTCAATAAATGGACTATCCAATACAAAAATATTTTTTCATTTCCAAGCAGTAGTTCCTGAGATTAGCGCGTTCAAAGAAAGAAACAAACAAACTCTTCAGCTTTATAATATTAGTATAGATACCGTTGTAGGCTTATGTACTGTTTTGTTCGCCGACTCCTCCAAGAATACACTAACCTGCAGCATATCGCCAAGTTTCTCCAACGTCCAGTACACCGCATATAACTCCACCAGTTGATGCATCACTTCTGCTAGCGGTGCAGACATGGTCTTCCTGGCTTTAGCCATGTCCTCGTAAAATGTGGATATGACAATTGCTCGACAATGCGCCTGAAAAGGAACCAACATTGACATGAACCTGAACTTCGCTCTTAGATCGCTATGAACTCATGTTGACAACTACAACGAGTAAAAACTTTTTTTGTTTGTTTTTTAGCGCATGTAGCTATAATTTTGAAACATATTTGGTAAGTCAAGAATATTTACTTACTTCAGCAGCCGAAACTAATTGTATCGACGTTGTATTCCACGCGTCTTCCTGAGTCATTCCAGACATTATTTTCTTTGTCATGATATCCACACACGATGAAATTTTCCTGTAAAACATATTAATATATTATATATATATATCTATCTTAATATATAATCTATCTATCTTATATATTATATATATTTTATATTGTTTATCGTTTGTCCATCGACGGAGCAGCCAACCCTAGTGCAGCTCAGCTCACCAATCAAACTGTTTATATACAGGTTGAATGGACTGGGCGGGATCGGTCCACTCTGTCTTACACCACAGTTCAGTCCATAAGAAACGGATTTAGAACCTGCCCATCGAACGTAATTCTTTTGGTTTGAGTACCAATGTTTCAGAATAGGTACTAATGAGTTCAGCGGGTAAGTCCGTTTCATTATTATTAAGATATTTTTGAAAGTACTTATATTATAATTTACCAACATATGGATGTACCTTGTCCGAAATAAATTTGATTGATTGATTGATTGATATTAAACAGTCTACAATGTTCGCTAACTTAAACAGCGAATTTATTTACAAATTGAACGGATGTTTATCGTGTCATACATTAGAGCCCCTTCACACTAGCGTTTGTCCAGCGTAGGCGTTCGATGAACGTATGCGCAGCGCACGCGTTGCGTTATGGCGCCGTTTTCTCTGCAATTAATTGAACACTACGCTAGCGCGGAGCAGACGTCACACAATTTCGTTGTCGTTTCGGCATTATCATTAAAAAAATGGATTCTGACGACGAAACTCTATTGAAGGCTTTACTTTAAAAAGGTAATTTGTGCGAAAACAAAAAAAAAAATTAAAGTAGGTATATATGGGAGAATACAGTGTGGAGTGTGCGGTCAAGTGATTACTTCAGGCGCTTGACTACGAATGAACAAATCAATGGGTGCACAGGGGTGCGGGTGGCGGGGAGAGATCGGATGCGAACAGGATTGTACATGACACCGCAGTAACGCGGCGCATGCGTCGCTAGCGCAGCGTACTCACGTGCCCCAGCAAAGACGCCGCGTCGCGACGTCTGTGCTGCGCATACGTTCATCGAACGCCTACGCTGAACAAACGCTAGTGTGAAGGAGCTCTTACACTTATAAATTAAATTGGCGGACCTACCTCATAGCAACTATTTGAAATCCACAGACGATACCCTCCATCGAACTTTCCCATTTATCTGAAAATCCTGGAGCGGAGACCGTCTTCAAGTAAGCAACCGAAGGAGTCAAGGGAACCGTGTCGATCTGTCGCCAAATCTTTAGTAAGAACCTGCGAAAAACATTCAATGACCTATAGAAACTTCCATATTCTTACCAAAAGCCACAACCCGGTATAATAATGATGAAATATTTTTTCTTTGAGATCTTTATACTTAGGCTGAATCCATTTTAGCACAAACAAACACACAACAGTTTGGTTAAATCGTGGTTTTTCCACAATTCATAGCTTCTTCTATCATGTCAAGTTTTTAATATACAAATGTTCCTATTACTCTTTGTAAAATTACACAAACCTAGCGGTCTGCAGCAGCAGCACAGTGTTGTCCCCCTCATAAGTGCAAGAAGCAGTCGTCAGAGCATACGTGAGGGGGAGGTTCGAGGACTGCATGTAGCCGTGACCGCCGCACGCGAGGCGGCACCGCTCCGTGAACATGGACGAGTCCGATGTGCTGATGGCTTTCAGACAGCAGGCTGTAGCGTGTAACTGGAAAGAAGAAGTCGTGTGTTTGAGATTATTAATTAACGTGAACTAAGGGCCACCGCAGACACGATACTTTTGGCATCGGCGATCGGCGGTTTTGCGGCTTATATAATGGTATGTAGGGTATGTGATAATATCGGCGCATAATTGCAGTATGATGACATCAGTACACCAAGAAAAGGGAAAACTTCAAGTACACCCCACCAAGAAGAACATAGTCCGCTTAGTTGTCGGCAATAAAATTGACAAGCGTATCATTTTGGGACCCAGTGCATAATATCAGCAAGCACATTGGGTCACCCACGCGACAAGTCAGGCAGGCGGCTGGTCATAAAACAATAAGCCAAAACCTCTAACAACATGGATTTACGAAATACATGTTGTGCCGACCCCACCTAAAGTGGGACAAGGGCAGGAACATGATGATATCTAGCCAACATAATTTTGAGTCATCTCATACAATACCTACTAAAATTCACCGAGGGTCACAACCACTGTAGAAATATCCTGTTCAATGAATTAGAGGTAGTCACTCTCCTTGATTCCCGAATTTAAACTCACCTCTCCTAGTCTCTCCATGTTTCCCTTATGGAGCTGATCATTGATAACATTGAAGGTGTCCCACAGCCTCCTAGAATTCATCTTCATGGCATAGCATCCAGCTATGGCGGGTAATATCTTGTCCTGCTGTGTCACGTAATCTAGGATCTGAAGCTCTGGTTCGCTGAAAACGATAGATTATTTATTATCTTATGCTGTTCTGTCCTCGTGTTAGGATATCCCTCTCTTTAACAGACTTCCAAAAAAGGAGGAGGTTATCAATTCGACTGGGTTTTTTTTTGTGTTTGTTATTGCCTCACTACACCGCCATTTATAAACCGATTTGGAAAATTCTTTTTTTGTATGAAAGAGTCTTCTTTCGAAATTTAGTGAACATTTGATGAAGAACTTCGGAGATGGATAATGGAACTCCTCAATGACGAACAGTACGCATAATGTTATGATGTGATTATGTTACGAGCAACGTCTTTAGTAGGTCCAACCATCTTTTAATTAAGGCCACTAAAATGAAAAAAATAAAAAACATTTTAACAAAAATAATACCAACTTCAGAAAAACGAAAAAAAGAATAAAATAATTACCATATTATAAAATTAACAGTTTCAGAAGTCGGTGCTGATCCACGCTGAACCAAATTGAAGGCACCGACTTCTATAACTGTAAATTTTATAATATGGTAATTATTTTATTCTTTTTTTCGTTTTTCTGAAGTCGGTTTTATTTTTGTTAAAATATTTTTTATTTTCGTTGGAAAATCCTCATAGGTACCCACCACCATGTGGAAGGCGTAGAATTATGTCAGTCTCTTACCGGATATAACCCTACGGTTTTTAGAGAATCAATGGTAGGAGTCGAGAGATTTTCTATTGCATCACCACAAGCCGGCAGACCTCTTGTATTTGTGGCACCTGGTCCCACGTCTTCGTGAGAGGCGCTCGAGCGAAGCTAACCCCTTAAATTGAATCATAAAGATGGTCTACATACCCTGTTTTGAGCTGAGATTGTCTCCTAACTGCAGAATATCGAGTAGCGACGGTGATAGCCTTGGCCAAATAATTGACAGAGTCGAACACTATGACCACTCTCACGAACACCATGGCTCCGTAGATCAATTTGCTATTTTTAGATTTTACATAGGTGCCGTCCTAAAAAAATATATTAAGTGTAAGTTCTATGGCAAACTATAGGTATATCCATCGGAGTAGCATGGTATTAAATGAAACTCAGAATTGATACTAGACCCAAACTGCGCCCCTCTTACCAATGCTGTGAGTGGGAGCTAAAAAAGAAGGTCACTGCAAAAAGATATATTTTTTGTATCAGCTCTAAATACAGACAGACAGCAGTGATAGCCTGGTGGTGTGACCGTCGGACTGCCAAGTCATAGGTTTCAAGTTCGAAACCATGGAACGCACCTCAGACTTTTCGGATTCATGAGCGTATTGTATAATTATCACTTGCTTAGAAACGGTGAAGGAAAACATCGTGAAGAAACCTGCCTGAGTGTTGTTTCTCGACAGCATGTGAAGCCAAGTCAGGGGTCCATGGGTGGCATAAACTCTAGTCACTAACCACACAAAAAGAAGATCTCTAAATAAGCCGACTGATACAAAAAATATTTTACAAATTGGTCTTTTCCACACAACAGACCAGACGACCAGTAGGTATTCTTAAAAAACTATTGTGACGCTCATAAGCAAATTAAATCTCACCTCCAAAACCCGAGCGTGTTTCATCAGCATGTGAGTCCTGGGTATCCGCGCGTGCTCAAAGCCTAAGAAGCCATTGTTCACACAGTTGATGCCCATCTTGACTCCAATCTCTCCTACTTTGATCCCTGGTAACGGCATATGCGTCTCTTCGTCTCTCACTTGGACTATGAAGGGATGGATGCCGTGGCATTCACCCTTGGAGTAGAGCTGCGCTATCACAATGCAGTAGTTTGCAGTGTTACCCACTGTGAACAAAATAATAGTCTGTTGTAGAATTACTTATAAGGAACGCTGTTAAATTTATTTACCGAAAACTGTGATTTTGTTATGACTCATTTAATAATTGCAATGCATCAGCTATAAAGAAGTAAGCAATTTAGTGACCACATCGCCATTCAAATGGAGTAACAAACTATTCTGGTTGTAAACTCTGCCATGGCTACCATCTTTTAATGCAGTGTGTTCCAAAAGTGTAGTGCGATGGTGTGTTTTTAGTGCTAAATTGGTTATCTTGTAATAGGATGTCCAGTTGGTTATTTTTGTTTATTTTTTTCATCTATTGTTGTGCTGTTACATCCCCGTACTGTTTCTTTTTCTATTCTGTTCAAGTCATGCAGACTCTTTAGTCCACCGCAAAGTTTACCGTGTCTAACTAAAGTTGACATTTTAGAAACTGTGTGTTGTGTGTGCAAATTGTTAATGTCCCTCAAAAACTGTACAACTAAAACAACTTACATCCTCCGGGCCACCATTTGTACGAGGTGAGAGTTGGACTGTGTAAAACAAACTCCTTGGTACTGGGGTCGTACGTGGCCGTCGTCTCCAGACCGCGGATAAACGTGCCGTGACCAAGCTCAGTCTGAAACAATATACCTAGTAGATAAAGTATTAAAGCTGTCGCAGTCTTCACTAATCCTTCCGTCCCTCCGTGCCTCGGAGAGCACGTTAAGCCGTCGGTCCCGGGTGTCATACGAATACCTATGACAGTCGTTACGGGTAGTCAGAAGCCCTAAAGTCTGATAAATGGTTTAAGCTTAGGATATCGGCATTGCCCAGTTACTGGGTTGCGGAGGTCTGATGGCAGTCGCTCCGTGTAAAATACTGGTATTCAGCCGCATCTGGTTAGACTGGAAGCTGACCCCAAGATAATTGGGAAAAGGCTAAGAGGAGGAAGAAGAGTCTTCACTAATCATCGGTACTACTAAAACCCCCAAACATGATTATATACTGGCTCCTATAGTTACTAGGTATAGTATATGTAGGACAAATTCTTCTCAGCTCTCCCAACCGTCTTCCTCATTCCTTAGTGCTGCATTATTTCTGATTGAAATCAGTTAAGCTAAGTGTTCAGTGTCGTTTATTCAACGTTCACCTCCCACCACATTTTATTCACCTGTGCATAACTCCCGATGATACTACAATTCAAAGCGCGGTGTAACCACTTCTTCTGCTGCTCCTCGTCGGCCTGACTCATGAACACCGGCATGAACATAATGTAGTGAAGGCCAAACGGCGTCCCATCTTGAGATATTGAAACTTCTAGAATACCGCTTAATAGATTTCTAGAAAAAAATACAATAATTGAGAGAGCTGCTAAACATCTCCTTACGGATGACCATGACCTGGCTTTAAAAGTAAGAATATCAAGAGGATCCTTTGAGATTATCAATTCGTATATTCGTAAGTTTTTTGTTTTTTTAGCAATGTTGAGAAGAGACCCAAATCATAGGACATTTACGAATTGATATTCTATCATCATCATCCTAGTTTTACAAAGAACCTGATGCGTCTTAATTAATTTTAGTTTGTATGTAAATTAATTTATTGAATTATTATACGTTTTATTAAGTACTCCACCTGTAGTTGGTAAGATCAGTGTTGTTTTCTTGTTGAATTTTCCGCAGCAAACCGAACAAGATGACTGCCTTGCGTAGTGAATTCTCATATTTCTCCTTATGACTAAGATATTCGTCTGGAACGCCGCCAAAGAGTTCCTCCCTTTTGGTCAAGATTACCCTTTCTGGAAAAGCATAGAAATAAAAGTTAATCGGTGGACTTGCGCTCAGTAGGTCTTCAATTAACCAAGCTTGGCTTCGGTCAGTCATCAAATGAGAATATCTAATCAATCTCCAATCGCCACAAGCCATCAAAATGTACGTACAAATTAAAAGTCATACGGCTTCTTTCTTCCTACACAACTATTCGTCTTGACTATAAAAGAACAGGGATTTCTTCCAACAACATCACACATTCACTACTCTTCAATCTGTTACCAGTACTACCAACTAATTCTTCAAGATGAACAAAATCTGCTTCCTCATTTTCTTCGTGACCTGCCTCTGCTTATTCGCTGAAGCCCAACTGACCTTTACATCCAGTTGGGGTGGCAAACGAGGAGGCGTTGCTCCCTTATCGTGCAAGAATGAAGAGGCTGTTTCTACGATCTTTAAGTTGATTCAGAACGAAGCGGAGAGATTCATTATCTGCCAGCAGAAACCTTGAAGCCGAAAGATGGACGAACCTTTTTATAAAACGGAGCCGCAATGTTGAAATGGAGAATTAGTGCTTTATAATATTGTTGATTTTATGTTTATTTTAATTGTAACTACAATAGAGTCATGCAATTTGTTGACAGCAATCAAAATGTGCGTTGATCAAACTATATAATTTAGTGCGACATTCAACTTTATGCAGGTGATCCTGGCTTGAGGATGGTTTGGGAAGTACTTATGTGTGCATTGTTCTGTAGATCTGTAGCTTGAATGCCTTCTAAGTACATGTATTCTGAACAATTAATATTATAACGTATTTCTATTTTATTTACTTTTTTCACTTTACCAACTCATAACCCCTTATCATGCTGGCCATAATGACCATAGAATTTTATGTCGATATGAAAGATAAGAAATAAAAATAATTTATCTTGCTGAGAATACTGGTGTTACCAGGTTAATAAATGGTATAATAGAGAAAAATATAGCGATATCTGATAGACAGGCAGATTTAAAATTATCTTCTCTCAGGCTCAATTGTCGACCAATTCGGTTCAGCTATAGAAGCGATTATGCTTGTCCACCTTGCACCCATTCCTAGATAAACTTCTAGCAGCTATGACTTCTATAGCTATGGCTCGAGCTAGTGAGTATTTACCAACTGCGCGGGTTATACGATTTGCGAAGTTAAGGTGCGCTTGGCGCGGTCCGTCCATAGATGGGTGACCGTTCATTACACATCGAGACCCCTCCGTGCCTCGGAGAGCACGTTAAACAGTCGGTCCCGGGTGTCATACGAATACCTATAATAGTCGTACGGGAAGTCAGAAGCCCGAAAGTCTGACTACCAGTCTAACCTTAGGATAGACAATATTACGTAACTCGACAGCATTCGTGTTAGGGCCACTGATTATAGGTAGGTGGAGTTCGAGATCGACCTTCGGCATTCTGGTTCAAGAAAATAAATTAATTCAATAATTTTAGGTAGTCTTTATATCAATGATTTTCATTCTAATATTATACCAGCAGCGTAATAAAAAGTAATACGATTTAATTATTTTTTTACAATATTTAATTTTCATTGTTCTCGAAGAGCCCGTTAAACCGTCGGTCCCGGGTGTCATACGATTACCTATGACAGTCGTTACGGGTAGTCAGAAGCCCGAAAGTCTAACAACCGATCTAACGTTAGGATAGTAATTTTGAATAACCAAAAGTGCAAACTTACATTTTATGAGACCCATGTTACCGGGGTTGTGGTCGAGCAAAGAGTGACATAAAATGGATATAATTATGTCAACGCCTCATCTTAACAGGAAGTGCGTACCGCGCCGCCTGCTATTTCAATTGCCATATTTTTGATTAGCTGTCACGAATTATATTAAAAGTAGTTTTTATTTTTTATTATATTTTTGTAGTTTATTGACACATTATAAAACACTTTTATCCATTCAAGTATAATAGAATATATATTTAAAATTAACTACCTCCATCCGTGTGTCACTGCGGGGGTGCCAGCTGAAAATCAGCGCTGGGTGTTTTGACGCCTAGCATATGCTGAGTTGGTAACCTTTTCGGCATGGACATGCTCGACAGCATAAAATTTGTGTTTAATTCTTATTGTATTGTTCTTTCTTTGTTTGTTTATTTTATTTATGCTGTCAGTGTTCTTGGCTGAATAAATAAATTTTCTTTCTTTCTTTTCTTTCATATCGGCATTGCCCTATAACTAGGTTGCGGAGGTCCGATGGCAGTCGCTCTGTGTAAAATACTGGTATTCAACCGCATCTTGTTAGACTGGAAGCTGACCCCAACACAATTGTTCCATAATTATCTAAAATCGGCGGTCATCAACACCATGGTGTGAAGAAACCTACACTTCGTTTTTCGTGTCGACACGCGAGTAAACGTGTATTATGGAAAATAGGAAAAATAAATGTTAGTAGGGACCTTATTACTAAGGTTGAAAAGTGATTCAGCGCAAATGTCCGCGGATGTACCTACTTACTACGTATTTAATTTATAACAAAAACGAAATAATTCCCACACAATTTTAAGTTTAAATGTCTAGACATCATATTTAAATAAAGTTCATGAAGAATATTTTTAGGTAAGTAGGTAGGTACCTGGTTTGATCATAGCAACAAAGAAATTATCCAAATATAACATAACATCACGCCTGTATTCCCCGAAGGGCTGAGCAGAGGTGTAAAGTAACACCCTCATTGCGCCGTTATGTTTAATTCCCATTGTAATAGGGGGCGAGACTTTTGCCATTGACCGGACACAAATCCAAACTCAAATAACACTGCCTGACCTGGGGATCGAACCCAGGACCTCACGATCAGCAGTCGCGCTTGCCACCACTAGACCAACGAGGCAGTTGAGTTGCACCAACTAACTATAGCTGTTAACTTGTCTTATTTAAGTCAAATTTATACTGATTTGACAGACATTTTGGTATGGTTACGGTTATAGTTAGTTGGTGCTAACACAACCTTAACACAAAACAGATAGGTACAGAAGTCAATCACATATATATACTTCACTTTTCATACGCTCGGCGGTCGCTCTATCTATATATCTATCTCTCTCAAGCGCATGGCGCTCGCGCTCGCACTCACTCGCACTCTAGTCCCAAACAGTCCGAGATATCGTGTCCGTGAGCAGTGTCTATGTGTGCGTTGCTCGAGCGCACTTGTATGCAGATTGACTTCTGTACCTATCTATTTTGTGGCCTTAACCTACCCATCAACCAGTTAAAGGTTTGCCCTTCGTTGTATTACGTACTGTAGTACCTATGTTACAAAAGTTAATGGTATCGAATGTATTACCCTTAACCCGTTACCCGATGCACTGAACTGTTTATATTAGTGTTTTAATTAAATTAAGTTTGTATGGTGCATTGATGAATAATAATGAAGATATACATAGAAATACCGATTAATTAAATTTATTTTTAATGTATGAACGTAACTCAGGACACGTTACACAACATTATAACATTTATAATTAGCATCAAGACCTAAATTTTATTTTTCTTTTTAGTTAACCAGTTGAAATGTTCACAGAATATGAGTTACTATGGTCTCTCTCTATTATAAAAATTACTTGAAATAATAAAAAAGTCTAAGGTCCGAATTACAGAACATTCCTCAAGTCCAGTTTGATCTTTAATCAGTTGATCACTGTTTAAGTATAGAATCAATACTTGAGGATCGGTCTTATTCCAGAACGGCAATCAATCTATACTCAAGATGAAACGAGACTCAAATCGAGCCAATCGATTGGTTGATTACAGATCAAATCACTGCTTGGGGTCGAATCTACAAACCGAGTAACGATCTAGAATAAAACCAAACTCAGCTGAACTATGATCAAAGAATCTATGCTTGAGGAATGTTCTAAAATTAAAAGTCGACTCAAAACTACTTTTAAGCAGAGATTAATGCTTGAGTTTCGTTCTGTAATACGGACCTAAATCTAAACCGGACCTCATATACGAAAACTCGAAAATCAAGCATTTCTTCAACGTTTTTTAGAGGTCGTTAGTCAATTATATCACAGACATGTGTGGAGGCACGAAATCCTTAATATAACTATGTTTTCGTTAATTAAGCTATAAAAAATATTCAATATAACTTATCTCGTAGACACAAACAAAACAAAAACATATTGATACCTACATTAATCCGACCTCACAACACAACTACGTAATTATAATAGTTGTCTATGATAACCACAAAATAAACATTAAAGTTCATTCACCTCTCTCTTTCCTTTCCATAGTTTTGTCTCGTCCTCCATCCAGAAAATACGTTAGCTCTTCCACATTAAAGGTGCACTTAGCCCTCTCTCTTGCCAAGTCCTCGTTCACTTTTACCATATTAATTTATTTATAATTTCTTGCAACACGTTCGACTATGGGCAAATACTCGCCTGACTGACTAGTTCTCGTGGTTAGTAAGTATACTCTTTGCCGACGAATTTCGCTTTGACCCAAGTGGGGATACTAACACGACTGTGGCGTATCATGACGCGTTAAATCATAATTGTTCCGTTGTGAGAATGGGACGGCGCTCTACGACCTGGATAGCTGCGTCACTTTCTCTCATCGAAACAGTGATGGTTTTAACACCTCATAATACGTCCCTGTTGACTATGGTGTCGATTCTGTAGATATTTTAACAGTACTAAACTAGACCAAACGCAACCGTCACTTTCTTTTTCTATTGAAACAGAAAGAGACAAACGCCCTTAGTTTAGTTTCGTACTGTTAAATTGTGCTACAGAATAGACACCAATTAGATGGGATTGGTTGTAACTATTTTGGTCGAGCAATCGCATTGGTTGAGAAGAAATTTGACTACAGATTAAATTGACCAGCCTTTGAGAAACCGGGGAATAATGACATGTACCAAAACTTGATTTTAAACTATTCATTCCTTTTTTCAAGGGCAGTTGCAAACTTGTAAAATAATAATAACTACAGTGATATCAAACAAGACACGACAGGAAGATAGTCATCTATTATTTATTCTGCCTAGCCTTTTCACAACTTTGTTCGGGTCAGCTTCCATTCTAACCAGATCTGTCATACATATTGGTGCATAGTACTTTATAATCATTATAGACAGCCTGTAAACGTCCACCGTTGAACATGGGCCTCACATTGTCCACCAATGAACGGTCAAAGGGGAAGTTGCCTTAATCATCACCCTTGGCAGATAGATTGGTGATCTCCGTCTGCTGTTAATAGTAAACAAGAGGACGCTTCTCCTCTATCCTCATGTCATAATCCCTTAGTCTCAATTTTCACCAAACCAAAATATCCTCGCGTACTTTTTTGATGTCATTGAATACAAATCCGTATCAGTTCTCGGGCATGCGCGAGGAATCGCTTGGTGTCTGCATCGGATTTTATACTTAAAGGCAATACTGATACAGTACTTTATTCAGTGACATAAAAAAGTACGCGAGGATTTTTCTGTTTGGTGGAAAATGACTCTTACACCCATATTCTAAGACGTTCCTCCAAAACTTACTCGACTCGAATCCACGTCGACTTGACATAAACGTCCTCGACTCGAGATTTTTCCTCAGTCAAGGTAAGGAATCATCTGTCAAACTCAAGGTACCTCGGAACCTACCTAAGGAAGTGTCAAAGTTCGTATGTAATAAAAAATATTTTTGAAGACTTTATCGATTATGCTTACGATAATCCTTACAATTTTCGATCGAGGAACCTCAAAGTTTACTCGAAATTGCGACTAAGAATACAATTTTGAAGGTGGCTTCGAGGCCGTTCTGAGTCGAGTATGAGTCGAGTAAGTTTTGGAGGAACGTCTTAGAACATGGGTGTTAGTCGCCGTTTTGCGACACACGAGTAAGGAAATGGTGGCCTAATATTTGCCAGGCCACACGGCTCATTACACTGGACTAATATTTTGGTACCAATAGCTGATCAGATGAATAAATTAGTAATGACATCAAATATCAATAATAAATATAGAGCACTGACATAGAATTTTTCTTGACTCCTCATGATGAGAACCTTGAACATCCTCAATGAAAACATATTTCAGGCTACTTGCTCATTCATGAAATATGAATAGATAGGTATTTTTTAATGAAAAAAAAATATTAAGTAAATGATTTTTACTTCTGTAAATAAATCTGTAACAGACACTTTTACAAGTCAATGTAATGTTTTTTTAAGACTAAGTAGATGGCGGCGGCATTTCCTATCTGACTAGCTCTGAGATGAGAAACCGACACAATCAAACAAGATTTGCGCTACGACTCTCATTAACAAACCTCATTAATGAAGTCTGGTGCATGACTATTAACTAACTTCAATTATGTTTTTTTTTCATTGTTTTCTTTATTCTCAAGATCTTTATCTTAAGGATGATTTCCACCAAACGGCTCGCATCGCATCGGATCGGAACGGATTTTACAATATTTAAACGATATTAAATCGTGTACACAGTATTTAAAGTCTATATTACCAACCCGCGCACAGCAGCTTGACCGCGGACGTCTTCCGCGACACGCGATCGTACCTGAAAGAATGCTGCGACGCGCGATCGGCTCCGTTCGCATGTCGTCGTATCCGATCAAATCCTTTAAAAAAATAGAACACTTTAACACGGTAGGAATTAAACTATTTGACTAGGCGCAGAAACGGATACGTTCGCAAGCGACGGTACGGACCCGATCGTATGCGTCGACATCCTGCCGGACGCGATCGGTTGTCGCCGCATCCGTTCATATCCTTTCCGATCCGATGCGATGCAAGCCGTTTGGTGGAAATCATCCTTTATCTTACTATGCGTGCCAACTAAGAATAGTATGTCAAGACGCCATTTTGTTCCGCGATACTCGTGAACTTCATCACCAAAGCGAAAGGTGTGCAGAAAAATAAATACAGAAATTATACTCAGTTTAATTATTTTTAGTTCACTTTTTTGGTATTTCTAATCAATTTACGCCAAATTAATTACACAGTAATTTATATATTATTATTATGGCGACATATTAGGGTGACCAGTAGCATTTCGTGAAGTTAACTATAATATTGGTTCATTTTTTTAATGAATACTGCTTCCAAATATTATTAATTTATCCAAAATTATCTATTTATGGAATTTAAGAAATAATATTTTATAAAATTTAATATAAATAATAATGAAATCTATGAATAAAAAATATAACATTTTTTTATCACAGTTTTTTTTTCTGTCAATACTAATTTGACAGCTATCGTGTGAAGTTGTAGCAAGCGCGATCCTATTCTTAGTTGGCACGCATAGTACAATGTTTTTTTGTAATGCTAACCAAATTCAGTAGGTATGCCGTACGAGCTTTTAAAGTTTTGATGCAACCTTGTTTTCTGTATACCATAAACCCCAAAAGGGGTCATTGTACTCATCATTATGAACAACTTGGGAACATCCTTTGACGACACGTTTGGAGCAGTGGCTGACCTATCGGCTTCTGCGCTACGGGTTGTGGGTTCGATTCCCGCACGGAACAAATATTTGTATGGCCTACAGATAGTTGTTCCGGGTCTGGATGTTTGTGCTTGTGAAGATTTTTGACTGTACACGCACCCACGATACAGGAGAAATCCTAGTGTCCAACGTTTTATATAAAAATTGCGAAAAAAAAAAACATGCACGCACTACAATACTTGAGTTACTTAGTAAAAGTAAATTTAAGTTACGTGATAAAAATAAATGTAGAAAAATCCTTTAAAATGTGGTTCTTCAGTGACCTTTTCAATAAAGTCAATGAATTGTTGTTTCTAATATCCTTTGGTAATTTATTGTAGGTATATTTTCTTTACCGTGATTCGTTCTAAGTGCTCGTAACATGTTATTTGCTTGTTTACAAGAAAAGGTACTTAAGTTAAGTTAACATTTGAGTTGAGAATAAGAATCCTCATATCTATACTAATATTATAAAGAGGAAAGATTTGTATTTTTGGATTTTTGTATGTAACGAATAAACTTAAAAACTACTGGACCGATTACAAAAAATCTTTTGCCGTTAGAAAGCTACATTATCACTGAGTAACATAGGCTACGGGCGGAACCGTGAGGACACAGCTAGTTGTTAATAAAATTCTTCGGACTACCTCGAATGTTATCCGCACAGAGATGATAAATTAAAAGTTTCTGGAATAGTAGGTAGTACGTTGTCGCCTAGCCTTTATCCAACTAAGTTGAGGTCAGCTTCCAGTCTAACCAGATGTGGCTGAATACTAGTATTTTACATGGAGCGACTGCCATCAACCCTCCGCAACCTAGTTACTCTACAATGCCGACATCCTAAGGTTAGGTAGTACGTATAACGTAAAGAAAATAGTATGTATACCTAAATAGATTTATTAAAAACACCCCCATCACAGATCTCGTAAACACTTACAAAAAAAAACAAGTAACTAATCAATACAACATCTCTGATTAAACGAAACAATACTCTAAAATCTATTATCACAAGATTCGTTTTAGTATAACAGGCTATCACAGTTTCCCCTGCATGAAGGGTTTAAGATACTTGTGGAAGCTCTGGTTGACGGGCTCCGCGTTGAGTGGACTCTTGAGAGCCTCCGCCATCAGACGTTCGTATACGCGACCGTCGGACGCGCCTATGGTTGATTGAAGCAACTGTAGAATTAAAATAATATTATACATCGATATACAAAAACATATGTTAAAAGTTAAAAAATATATCAGCGATAATAACCGCTGTAGACACAGAATAATTTGATCAGGCACCATAATAATAACATCTAAGAAACTAAATCGTCCTGTTTTTCTGTTCCTTTGTTTAAAAAAAAAACGACGTTTAAAAAAACTGACTTCAAAAACTAAAAAGTATAAAATAACTTAATATAAAATTAACAGTTTCAGGAGTCGGTGCTAATCCACGTTGATCCAAATTGAAGGCACCGACTTCTGAAACTGTTAATATTATATTAAGTTATTTTATACTTTTTAGTTTTTGAAGTCGGTTTTTTTAAACGTAGTTTTTTTTATTTTTTACTTTTTAGTGTCTGTAATAGGTTGTTCTGTAAACTACAGTAGGATTTTTATAGATTACATCAGGTAGAATAATTACATCGTCCAGGTAAACTAAAATGTTGATAAAAAAATAAAAATGTTCATAAATGAAAACTACCGGACCAAACTATGTTAAATTTTTATGGGACCAAATGGCAACTATTCCGCATCAAACTAAGGAAGAATCACGTAAATCGGATCATAAATCTCAGCGTAATCGGTGTACATACATAAAAAAACTTATCGAATATAGAACCTCCTCCTTTTTGAAGTCGGTTAAAAAACTTTGCCCCACACTTGAATTTCCCCTGTATCGTGAGAACGCTTACAGACACAAAACTCAATGCACAAACGCCCAGACCAAGAACAACTATCTGTAGACCATACAAATATTTGTTCCGTGCGGGAATCGAACCCGCGATCCGTAGTGCAGAAGCCAATTGCTCAGCTACTGCACCAAAATCAAATCTATATAATAAATCCTTGAATTCATTAAAGTTTGCACGGTGCTATATTAGTTTACGATGTGTCAGAACCAAAGTCCCTAGCAAAACTGAATGAGTGGGTCGAGGAACTTCAAATATACCCCACCAAGAACATAGTCTACTTAGTTGTCGGAAATAAGATTGAGAAGCATATCATTTTGGGACCCAGTGCATAATATCAGCAAGTGTATTGGGTCACCCGCGCGACGGCGCAACGGGTATTCCCAAGGAGGGTTGATGTCAGGCAGGCGGCCGGTCATAAAACAATAAGCCAAAACCTCTAACAACATGGATTTATGAAATACATGTTGTGCCGACCCCACATAGTGTGGGATAAGGGCAGGAAGAAGAAGATTTACTGAAGGACAAATGGAGCAACATTCCGCGGGACTTGACGCTGGACATCTACGTGAACATCACACATCTGCGCCTCCTCTCTAAGCGGCGATTTGCAACGTTGCAGCGTCACGTAGACTCAATGTTGCACGTCATGTTGGGGAACATTTTGACCCCTAGTGAATCCAAAGCTTATGTGCCTCTATATTTTTTCTTCTTATTTAAATACTCCGTACGCAAAAGATTTTTCTTAAAAATAAGCAGTACCTTTGTAGTTTTCAGAGATTTCATATATTCCACTTACCTCGTCAATGATATCATAAGCACCCACAAGTCCAACGGCATTAGGTCTAATTTTCTCCAGCAGCTCTTCGTACCAAGATCTCAAGTACACCACATCGGTTCTCGAAATTGAAGTGTGCTACAGAAAACAGTAGAACTGGTCAATTAATATACCTTTGACTGATGATGAGGGTAACCGTTGTTTAAAAAGAAAGAATAGCTGTCATGATATCACTGAAGACATAACAACATCACACCTGTATTCCCCGAAGGGTTGCGCAGAGGTATATAGTAACACCCTCATTTTGCCGTTATGTTTAAGTCCCATGTAATAAGGTGCGAGCATATTGCCTTCAATTGGGCACAAGTCCAAACTCCGGGCTGCTACTGAGGAATTCCACTCGGAAAAACCCCATTACACTTTGCCCGACCTGGGGATCAAACCCAGGACCTCACGATCAGCAGTCGCGCTTGCCACCACTAGACCAACGAGACACGATCAACAGAATACAGTTTAATCAACATTATAGTATACCTATAATATTTGTGCTAAATCTATTCGGAGCAGGGCCAGACTGGGACCTGAAATCGGCCCGGGCATTTGAGAGACAGTCGGCCCAGTGCTGGCAAAAAAACATTATTCCCAAGCGATTACACGGACGGCGTTTTTTTTTTAATACACTCCCCTCACTCTTTGTCCTGTATCTTGGGTGCATTTACAAACGCAAACAATTTTGCGGCTTCATTTTCAAGCGATAGGCGATAGTTGGACGACCTTTTTTTTGACGTTCCCCTCGCTCTGTCGATTTCTCCGGACCATCAGGCCACACCGGCCCATCGGCCCATACACAGGGAAATACACTAACCTGCAGCATATCGCCGAGTTTCTCCAACGTCCAGTACACCGCATATAACTCCACCAGTTGATGCATCACTTCTGCTAGCGGTGCAGACATGGTCTTCCTGGCTTTAGTCATGTCCTCGTAAAATGTGGATATGACAATTGCTCGACAATGCGTCTGGAAAGGAATCAACATTGACATGAACAGGAACCTTGTTAGATTGCTATAATGAACTCATGTTGAAAACTTCAACCAGTAAAACCTTTATTTGTTTTTTTTAGTGCAAGTAGCTATAATATAGAAACATCTTTGGTAAGTCAAGAATAGTTTACTTACTTCAGCAGTTGAAACTAATTGTATCGACGTTGTATTCCACGCGTCCTCCTGAGACATCCCAGACATAATTTTCTTCGTCATGATGTCCACACATGATGAAATTTTCCTGTAAAACGTATTAATCAGTCTACAATGTTCGCTAACTTATTTACGAATTGAATGGATGTTTATCATGTCATACATAACACTTATAAAATTAATTTGAGGAACCTACCTCTTAGCAACTATTTGGAATCCACAGATGATACCTTCCACCGAGCTTTTCCATTTATCCGAAAATCCTGGAGCGGAGACAGTCTTCAAGTAAGCAACCGAAGGAGTCAAGGAAACCGTGTCGATCTCACGCCAAATCTTTAGTAAGAACCTGCGAAAAACATTCAATGACCTACAGAAACTTCCATATGAAAGTCCGGCCCCAAGCAGTTTACTGTGTTCCGTCGTGTGTATGTGAAAGCTAGAGGTGTATAGGAGAATCCCTCTATATCTCTATTCCTTGGATTCGTGTGCTCCGTCTTAGACCCTATCTGGGCTTACCATCAGGTGACACTAGGGCTAAACGCGACCAAGTCAAGAATAAACAATAAAGGATCAAGAATATTCTTACCATCACCTACAAATCGATATAATAATGATGAAATGATTTCTCTTTGAGCTCTTCTATACCTTGATTAAATTTCAGTAACAAACAACGGTTACTGAACTCGCGGTGTGTGCACAAGTTTTAGATATACAAATGTCCTTATTACTCTTTGCAAAATTACACAAACCTAGCAGTCTGCAGCAGCAGGACAGTGCTGTCCCCCTCAAAAGTGCAAGAAGCAGTCGTCAGAGCATACGTGAGGGGGAGGTTCGAGGACTGCATGTAGCCGTGACCGCCGCACGCGAGGCGACACCGCTCCGTGAACATGGACGAGTCCGATGTGCTGATGGCTTTCAGACAGCAGGCTGTAGCGTGTAACTGGAAAGAAGAAGTCATGTGTTTTAAGTATTTAATTACCGTGAACTAAGGGCCACCGCAGACATGATACTTTTGGCATTGGCGGTCGGCGGTTTTGCGGCTGCATCGCGTTTTGGCTTATTCGGCTTCTAGAATGGTATATAGGGCTTCAAGCAAAAGCATTGTTTTCATCTTTTTCAATATCCTGCGTGGATAAGCTGATAATCATCATCCTCCTACCCTTGTCCCAACTTATTTGGGGTCAGCGCAGTATGTCTCATATCATACTGCACAAATGTTTCGGCTATATTTTATGACCGGCCGCCTGCCTGACGTCAACCCTCCTTGGGAATGCTTTTGCTGGTGGCAAGCACCACCTACGATCGTATTCCATCTCGGGCTTGCGGGTGCTGCATGCTTGTCAATCTTATTGCCGACAACTAAGCAGACTATGTTCTTCTTGGTGGAGTATACTTGATGTCAATATTCTGTATCGCTCCTGTCCCGCTCGTAATCCGTATTCGACATCGTTTACAATAATTCACAATTAAACAAATCAAAATTAAAAATACGCGAAAAGAAATTTGATAAATGTCATCTTGATATGGATAAGCTGAAAATATCAGCGCATTATGATATCGCAGTATGATGACATCAGTGCACCGAGAGATTGATGCTGCCTATCTAGCCAACATAATTTTGAGTAAACTCATAGGTATGATACCCACTGAAATTAAAAGGCTATTCTATTCTTCTCCGAGGGTCACAACCACTGTTGAAATATCCTGTTGAATGTATTAGAAAAAATCACTCTATCTCCTTAATTCCCGAATTTAAACTCACCTCTCCTAGTTTCTCCATGTTACCCTTGTGCAGCTGATCATTGATAACATTGAAGGTGTCCCACAACCTCCTAGAATTCATCTTCATGGCATAGCATCCAGCTATGGCGGGTAATATCTTGTCCTGCTGTGTCACGTAGTCTAAGATCTGAAGCTCTGGTTCGCTAAAAACGATAGATTGTTATTTTATGCTGTTCTTTGCTCGTGTTAGTTTATCCCCCTTTTTTCATTGGGAAATCCTTATGAATACCCTCCACCATGGGGAATGTGGAGGGTTATGTCGGACTCTTACCAGCTTTAACCCCACGGTGTTCCTCCGAGAACCTATGGCCGAGATCGCGGGATTTGCTATTGCATGCACTACAAGCCCAGCAGATTTTGCTCCACCGCCAGGTGGACTTCTTCTATTTGTGGCACTTAGCCCCACGTCCTTCTGAGAGGCACGTGAGCGAAGCAAGCAGACCCTTTAATTAAATCATAAAGATGATCTACATACCCTGTTTTGAGCTGAGATTGTCTCCTGACTGCAGAATATCGAGTAGCGACGGTGATAGCCTTGGCCAAGTTATTGACGGAGTCGAACACTATGACCACTCTCGCGAACACCATCACTCCGTAGATCAATTTGTTGTTTTTAGATTTTACATAGGTACCGTCCTAAAAACATATATTAAGTGTAACTGGTAGCTATAATAGTCGTTATTATGAAGTAAACTATGTCCATCGGGCTAGCATGGTATTAATAAACGAAACTCAGAATTGATACTACCCAAACTGCTAAAAAAGCTGGTCGCTGCATATTTTTTTTTGTATCAGCTCTAATCGATACAAAAAATATTTTACAAATTGGTTTTTACAACAAAAAATTGACCAGTATTCTTAAAAAAAATGAAGCCGTTGCCTTTCCTGGCAGATGGGAAACATGAAAACTTTTTTTAAACTGGCCGTGTCAAACCGTAGAGAGCCGACGAGTTACGAAGATCTACCGCCGTGTGTCTGCCATCGCGAGCGTCGCCACGCAAAAGCTGCTATCACGCCCGTTCCGCCGCATTACATGTTTCACATCAAAAACTTTTGAAGCACGCGGGTATTCATCTGCCCCGTGTTCTGGCCTTGTTTATAAACTGCTGTTTGTCGCACGCCTATCTGCCACGGGATATGATGAGAACTATTGTCGTTCCAATTGTAAAAAACAAGACTAGTGACATTTCGGATAAAGGGAACTATAGGCCAATCTCTTTAGCCACGATTGTAGCTAAAGTATTTGACGCTCTCTTGGAGAAAGTTTTGAAAAACAACATAAAGTTACACGATGCTCAACATGGTTTTAGAGAGGGTCTATCTACTGAAACGGCAGTTCTATGTTTTAAAAAGACTGTTAATTATTATACAGGCAACCAAACTCAAAGGCTTTTGACATGGTGTCTTGTGACAAGTTGTGGCCTAAGCTCTGTGGCGCAAATGTACCTAGTGAGGTCATAAATATTTTTAAATATTGGTACTCCCATCAACTAAATTGTGTAAGGTGGGCTAATGTACTATCGGAGGAATACGCTATGGAATGTGCAGTTAGGCAGGGTGGGTTAACCTCTCCCACCCTGTTTAATTTATACATAAATGATCTCATTGTCGAGCTCAGCAGTTTGCATGCTGGCTGCTACGTAGATGGAGTTGCTTTTAATAATATTAGCTACGCCGATGACATGGCGCTGCTGAGCCCGTCAATGGTTGGCCTTAGGAAGTTAATTAGAGTCTGTGAGTGTTATGCTGAGGGACATGGTTTAAGATACAATTCGGTCAAGAGTGAGTTGATGATCTTTAAGGCGGCTAACAAGGTCACTGAGAGATACCCAGCTGTCTTTTTGAGTGGTTGTGTCTTGAACCGTGTTCGTCAGTTTAAATATCTAGGGCATATTGTTACGGAGGATTTGAAGGACAATCTAGATGTGGACCGGGAGCGAAGAGCATTGGCGGTGAGGTGTAATATGTTGATCCGAAGGTTCTCACGCTGCACAGGTTCAGTTAAAATAACTCTTTTCAAAGCATACTGTCAAGTATTTTACACGTGTAGCCTTTGGTCTAGGTTCACTTTAAAGGCCGTTAATGCTCTTCGAGTCCAGTACAATAATGCATTCAGGATGCTGTTGGGGCTGCCACGCTTCTGTAGTGCCTCAGGGATGTTCGTGGACGCCCGGGTTGACAGCTTCGTTGCAATCAGGCGCAAGCGAGCAGCGTCCTTGTTGCACAGGGTGCGTGCCAGTAACAACAGTCTCCTGAGTGTCATTGCCAACAAACTGGATTGTCCTTTCATCTGGTATTTAAGTCAGCTACATGCTCCTGTAAATATTGGTAATGTCTACGAACATAGTTTTTAAGTGTGTATGTTACTAACATCTTGGTACCTATTGTAATTATGGAATTTTATTCTGAAATAAAGATATTATTATTATAAGCAAACGAAATCTTACCTCCAATATCCGAGCGTGTTTCATCAGCATGTGAGTCCTAGGTATCCTCACGTGCTCAAAGCCTAGGAAACCATTGTCGATACAGTTGAGGCCCATCTTTACTCCAATCTCTCCTAATTTGATCCCGGGTAGCGGCATATGCGTGTCTTCGTCTCTCACTTGAACTATGAAGGAGTGGATGCCGTGACTTTCACCCTTGGAGAAGAGCTGCGCTATCACGATGCAGTAGTTTGCTGTGTTACCCACTGTTAACAAATAGTCTGTTATAAATTACTTATGAGCAACACGGTTGAGTTAATGTACCGAAAACTGTGATTTTGTTATGACTCTTTTAATAATTTCAATGCATCAGTTATGAAAAAGTAAACGATTTGGTGACCACATCAGCAATCAAATAAAGTACCTATTTGGGTTGGAAACCCTTTTATGATTCGCAAAAGCATGCACCGCAACTCCGGCAGGTCATGGTCCGCCAACTCTTGGTGAACCTCTCCTTTGTGGGGCCTTGCCCCACATCCTCTTAAGAAGCGCGCACGGAACACAGCGCGGGCCTATTACTAGTCGGAGGCCACACACTAGAGTGACTGGAGGTCGGCGCGTTAGGTTGGAAACCCTGCCATGGCTGCCATCTTTTACTGCTGGGTTTTCCAAGCACAACACGTGCGTAGTTGGTTATCTTTTAATATGATGTCCTGTTGGTTCTTTAAGTTTAATTTTCTTTTTATACTTTTTTTTTATTCGAGAATGGTTTGCTCTTGACTCTAGTCTAGGTCAGAGGTGACAGAGACAAAGTCTACGATGGAGTGAGCTTACCCAGAAGAAGCCTTTTCACTCTAACTCTGAAGAGATTCGGGTTGTATGCGCTCGGGAAAACAGACGCAGGTAGTGAGTTCCACTCTTTTGCCGTGCGCATTATGAAGGATGTTTGGAAGCGCTTAGTTCGAATTGGTCCTTGGTGGAATGGCAACTAGGTAAGGATGGTAACTTGCAGTGCGTCTAGATGTCTGATGGTAAAAGGGGGCCGATGGGATGAAGTTGTGGAGTTCTTGAGCACACTCACCGAAGAACAGTCTATAGAAGACCGACAAGCAGGCAATCTTGCGGCGATGAGCCAAGCTGTGAAGCTTGGCATCCATCAGTTTTACATCGCTAATGAGCCTCTTAGCTCTGCGTTCTACGGAGTCAAGCGGGGCAAGTTGGTATTTGATACTACCCAAACTACGCACCCCTTACCAATACTGTGAGTGAGAGCTAAAAAAAGCAGGTCGCTGCGTAATTTTATTCTTTATATTTTTTTTGTGCTGACGCAACCCCGTACGGAATTTTATTTATATTCTATTCAAATCATGTAACCTCTCTTCAGTCCGCCACAAAGTTTACTGTGGAAAGTTTACTGGAAACTGTATGTGTGTGCAAATTGTTAATGTCCCTCAAAGACTGTACAACTAAGACAACTTACATCCTCCGGGCCACCATTTGTACGAGGTGAGCGTTGGACTGTGTAAAACAAACTCCTTGGTGCTGGGGTCGTACGTGGCCGTCGTCTCCAGGCCGCGGATAAACGTGCCGTGACCAAGCTCGGTCTGAAACAATATACTTAATAGTTATGTTTTTTTCATAAAGTTAAAGTATGGCGAAAGTATTAAATACATCTTGGATATATATTTTAACTTCATTTTCGGTATTAGCACCCCCGCAAAACTATGAAAAGGACACCCGCGACGACTAATTTGAATTTTTTATAGCCGCCATCTTTGATTTTGATGTCATTTTCGGCATCAGAAGCCAAGAAAACCATGAAATTTACACCCATGATGATTAGTAAATTTTCGTAGCTGCCATCTTGGATTTCTAAATTAATCTTAATATTGGCATTAGCTCTTCCAAAAACCTTGGATACACCCATGAAAAATATCTTAAAAATTCACATGGCCGCCATGTTTGTTTTCTGAACCGACTTCATAATTACTTTCATTTAATAAAACGTGATTATAGCAGGTACGTCCTCTCTTATGAACTATTTCACTTGTATTCGAAATCAGACAGCGAAAGCCCTGGAATTTATGTCCCGAGCTGCAGTATGGCAGCTCGGGACATAAGCTCCACCCACTTCCCCCCGCAATCCCCCGCATGATTGCTCTGCGACAATGTTCTACGGTGACAGTCAAGAGTCAAGTAAAGAGTCATATATGGGAAGACTGTGGTATTATTATGTAGTACCAATTCTTCTCAGGTCTCCCAACCAGCCTTTAGTTGTGGTTTTCTTGAATCCATCCTCTATTAGCTGCATTGTTTATAATTGCGATCAGTATAATAAACCAATTGTTCAGTATCGTTTATTCAATGTTCACCTCTCAGTGGCACAGCTTGGGGGGGCAAAGTGAGCGCGGCTCGCCGCCGCCTGGCTGCAGCGTGAGGTCATAGTCATCAGATAAGTGCTTATTTACACAAAATTTAAAGTCAATGGCACAAGTGGAAGTTGTTCAAGATAGAATTGCAAGATTGATGATTATAGAAAGACGTTTTATTTTGAATCCTTTTGCAATCAACACAGCAACAGAGTATGATAGAATTTTCACCGATTATTTGCTTAGTTGCGAAAATAGGGTTAGCCCCGGGTGGAAGAAATACACGCTACGCGACTGTCACCTCTCACCACGTTTTGTTCACCTGAGCATAACTCCCGATGATGCTACAATTCAAAGCGCGGTGTAAATACTTCCTCTGCTGCTCCTCATCGGCCTGGCTCATAAACACCGGCATGAACATAAGGTAGTGAAGCCCAAACGGCGTCCCATCCTGAGATATTGTAGATCCCAGGAGACCGCTCAACAGATTTCTAAAAAAAAAAATACAATAATTATTGTGAGAGCTACTAAACATCTCATTACGGATGCAAGACCAGGCTTTTAAAGTAAGAACATCAAGACGATCCTTTGAGATTATAAATTCGCATATTCGTAAGTTTTGAGTTGTTATAGTGATGTTTAGAAGAGACCCAAATCATTCAACAACATCATCATTGACATTTACGGGTGGATAATCAATCATAATCATACTTACCCTTTTTTTTTTTACGTGGGGAAATCCTCATGGACTTTCCCCCGTCTGGGGAAGACGGGGGGGGGTGTGCCGGCTAAAACCCCACGGTGTCCCTCCTTCTGACCTAAGGCCGGGGTCACGGGATTCGCTGTTGCATGCACCGCGACCCCGGCAGGTCTCGGTCCACCAGCTTCTTCTGGTGGACCTCTCCTGTGGTGGGGCAGTTGCTCCCCTGCCCCACATCCTTCCGAGAGGCGCACGCGGAACACGGCGCGCCATCCTCTCTGGGCCCGTTACTGGTCGGGCGACGGGTTCCCCAACCCGCCGCCCGCAGGCCACTCACTAACTAGTGTGGCCGGAGATCGTCACGCGCCCTCCGGCGGAAAGTCAACGTCACGCAGTGTTCCCAGGCGGTCACCCATCCAAGTACTGACTGCGCCCGATGTTGCTTAACTTCGGTGATCGGACGAGAACCGGTGTTTTCAACGTAGTATGGACGTTGACAATCATACTTACCCTATATTAGGGGTGGCCAACTTGATTCAACCTAAGATGTACCGTTTACTGAGTAGACTCTGTGCGATGTATCAATTACATAATCAGCACCTCTTCATTCAACTTATATTAAACTTATATTTTTCTTTGCCTTGCCATGATCGACTTGATTAAGAGCAGTGATCGACCGGTCGCCCGGTCGCTCGCGATCGACTGGTTGGCCACCCCTGCCCTATATTATATTATTATTGTAGGTAGTCTTTGATCATACTAGTTTCTTGAAGAATAGGGTAGTTGACTTTTTTTTTATTCATTTACTCGTACATTTTACAAAAAACATAGGCAACAAAGAAAATACCAAATAAAGTGCCCAAGTTATAAGCGATTTTAAATTGTCAATGTTCAGAGATCGCATCATTGAACGATGACGTCATACTTCAATAACTTCATAGTATTTTGACATAACTCTGCACAATATCCGTTTCGTGCAACAAGGGCAGAAAATGCACCATTCAAAAACTTAAAAAACGTGTACAATCTACTCCATGTTTGACATGAATACGTTTTTAAAGCTACCATACGGGGGCAATCCAAAAAAACCTAATGATAACAAAATCGGGGGATACAGTTTGGCGTTGTAGCTTCGAATCTATCCTTTACATCCAAAATTAAATTATACCACTGGATAGCTAAAGGATCAAAGAGTTCATCGCGATAAACGAGAATAGTGACGCATTGCGTGCGGTGGAGGGGGAAGCGCCGCCATTTTGAGGTTATTTTGCTGCGTATCGAGATTTGCAATTAGTATAACTTTTGACTCGAAGGATCTACGATGTTCGTTTAAGTTTTAATTGTCAGCTGTCGTCAAAATCTATCGATTTTTGTTTCCTTACTTTTATCCTAAATACATAAATAAAATATTTTATTTAAAAAATATAACCTGTTACATAAACGTATTCACGTACAACACACGGCCGTGTCCATGACACAGTCACACCCCATTTTTTCGATTGATTTTATTATTTTTTTAACAATCGTTTTCTTTCTATACCTTTTTTGATATACTTAATATTAAATTCTTCCATTTTTTTTTAAAGTAATCAACTACCGAATTTTGGATTTGATTTCCAATCTAACCAGATGATGCGTTTGAATAATAAGATTACTGATGCATGAATTATTGAAGTTTTATTAAGTACTACACCTGTAGTTGGTGAGACCATCGTTGTCCACACAATTCCACGCAAGTTTGTGAATTTTCCGATGCAAACTGAACAAGACGACTGCCTTCCGTATTGAGTTCTCATATTTCTCCTTATGACTTAGATATTCGTCTGGAACGCCGCCAAATAGTTCTTCCTTTTTGGTTAATATCATCCTCTCTAGAAAAGTATAAAAATAAAAATGAATCGCACTTTCCTTCAGTAGGACTTCAATTAAACTAAGCTTGGCTTCGTTAATCAAGTGAGAATTGTCACAAACCATCACAAATTACATACAAATTAAAATTCCTACAGCTTCTTTCTGCCTTCATAACTACGCTTTTGACTATAAAAGCAGAGAGATTTCTTCCATCAACATCATACATTCACTACTCTTCAATCTCTCACCAGTACTATCTACTAATTCTTCAAGATGAACAAAATCTGCTTCCTCATTTTCTTCGTGACCTGCCTCTGCTTATTCGCTGAAGCCCAACTGACCTTCACATCCAGTTGGGGTGGCAAACGAGGGGGCGTTGCTCCCTTATCGTGCAAGAATGAAGAGGCTGTTTCTACGATCTTTAAGTTGATTCAGAACGAAGCGGAGAGATTCATTATCTGCCAGCAGAAACCTTGAAGCCGAAAGATGGACGAACCTTTTAATAAAACGGAGCCGCAATGTAGCAATGGAGAATTAGTGCTTTAAAATATTGTTGACTTTAAGTTTATTTTAATTGTAACTACAATAGAGTCATGCAATGTATTGACAGCAATCAAACTGTGTTTTATTGAAACTATACTGGCCTGCAAAAATAAGTACTACACTTTTAATGATATTTACTTTTAAAGTGTGATACTTATTTTTGCAGGCCAGTGTATATAATTTGAGTTGTGCGGCGACATACAACTTTATGTAACCTGGCTTAAAGATGGTTTGGGAAGTACTTATGTGTGCATTGTTCTGTAGATCAGTAGCTAAAATGCCGGTTAAAGTAGGTTATACAATGTCTTCTGAAAAGCGAATATTATAATGTATCTAGTTATTTTTGTTTTTTTTCCTTTACCTCCCCATAACCACTTGTCACGCACTTGTCATAATGGCCATAGAATTTCATGTCGATATGTATGATAGCGGATAGACAGGCCCTTCTGTGATGCGAGGACGGGGCGATTCAGAATTCTCTTCCCTCCGACTGATTTTGTTTGATATCGAAGCGATTACGTTTCTCCACCTACCACTCGTTCCTAGATAAACTACTGCCAGTGGCATAGCGTGTACTTCTTCCACCCGGGGCCAACCCTAAATATGCCCCCCCCCCCCTACCCATTTTCGCAACTAAGCCAAAAATCGGACATAATAAAACTTGACTTAAAATTTTGCATAAATAAGTACCTATGTAGTCCCGCTGACTATACAGTTATCTGATCTGATGATTATGACCTGACGCTGCAGCTTGCGCCACCTACATCTGCGCCGCCCGGGGCCATGGCCCCCTTTGCCCCCCCTACGCTACGCCACTGACTACTACCAACTATGTAAGTACTCTAATTGTAGTTGTACTAGTCTCTTGATATTTAAATTGTACAGTGAACGGTCTCTTCCATATATGCCTCATAAGCACACTCGTTATTACTCCTATGTCTGCGACTTAGATTAATGATTGGCCTGTGAATCTAAGGTCTATGACATATAATTAGGTACACACTATTCAATGCCGTTAATTTAGCTGCATTTAATATACCATATAGAGACACAAACGAATAAAAACATTTTGTTACATATTTAATCCCAACTCAAAAGCACAAAATAAAGATTAAAGCTCATTTACCTCTCTCTTTCCTTTCCAAAGTTTTGTCTCGTCCTCCATCCAGAAAATACGTCAGCTCTTCCACATTAAAGGTGCACTTAGCCCTCTCTCTTGCCAAGTCGTCGTTCACTTTTAGCATATTAATTTATTTATTGTTTATCGCAACACGTTCACGTTCGACTACAGGCGGATATTCGCCCCGAGACCCCGAATACGAACAATTCTCCTAAACTACGTTAGATCTTTATACACAGTCTGGCCATAAATACTATTACAATAAAAAAAAATTACATTTGAATTTGGAACCTGTCATTCTCATATGAATATTCATTGTTTTCTCATTTTCGCGCCAATCTGTGTTATTAATCTAGTCATTACTTAACTGATAATTAATTTAATAATGAATAGGGTGGTAAAATCGAAACAACTTCATAGGCGGTACGCAATGGGAAGTCACAGAAAAAAAATATTTACTGACGAGATTTTTTTAACTATCGAGCAAAATTTTAATATACCGAGTGACCGAAATATGGTCAAAGCTCTAGAGAAGCTTTTCAGTTTGTCAGTAGGGTACCTACAACGTGGGCATTATCCGGCTTCAGTGATGGTTTGGTAGGGTGTTAGCTATCGAGTAAGTGAGCCATATTTTTGTGAAAAAGGTGTCAAAACATCGGCTCAGGTGTCTGCCAGGGGTCTGTTACAGAACTTACAGAGTACAGTTACAGAGTAGTGTTTTACAAAATGCTCTATTATTAATCACTACTCTGCCGTTTGTTTCCTGCCGATACATTTATTTATTTATTTATATTTATATACTCTTTATTGTACACCAGGTTAATATAACACAAAAAACTATTTAAATACAAAAATGCACAATGGGCGGTCTTATCGCGCAAGGCGATCTCTTCCAGACAACATTTATTTTATTATTACTTTATTGCCTGTTTCTCAGTAATTCGTTTGAAAAAACAACAGTATATTTATCAACGTACAGAATAATGAATTAATGTGACAATTTAAATTATAAATGGTACCTAATTAAATAGTTTTTATTTGATTTATTTTTATCCACCATATAAATTTAAATATCTTTGGCTATCGCTAACAAAAAAAACAGGCATGTGAGAGATGCAAATCTATGCAAATAATGACAACAATAGAAGCCCGCCATTTTCAGTCCCATTACAGCTGTTGTACCTACACAGAAATCTAAATAATAATACAAAATTATCTCGTTTATTCAAAGCTTTAAGCTGCGCTTGCCACAGTCAGCCCGTGGATGGGTGACCGTTCATTACACATCGAGACCCTTCCGTGCCTCAGAAAGCACGTTAAACCGTCAGTCCCGGGTGT
The DNA here is from genome assembly GCA_910594945.2 of Amphipyra berbera. NCBI lineage: Eukaryota > Metazoa > Arthropoda > Insecta > Lepidoptera > Noctuidae > Amphipyra > Amphipyra berbera. Next base: position 4,207,626 of record OU343122.1, on the reverse strand, counting down.
CATAAGAATACCTATTACAGTCGTTACGGGTAGTCAGAAGCCCGAAAGTCTGACAACCGGTCTAACCTTAGGATATCGGCATTGCCATGTAATTGGGTTGCGGAAATCTGAAGACAGTCGCTCCGTATAAAATACTGCTATTCAGCCCCATCTGGTTAGACTGGACGCTGACCCCAACATGGTTGGGAGAAGGCTAGGCAGAACGTATCTCCTTTATGCATTCATATACATACATTATGTAACGAACAGCATGATTTTAGACGTAAAAGGTCCGTTAACACTAATCTCCTTACTTTGGTAGAATATATTTCTCCTAGCTTAGACCGTGGACGGCAAGTAGATGTTCTTTATTTTGACTTTCAGAAGGCGTTTGATAGGGTCAATAATGATACGCTGCTGGCGAAACTTAGTAAAATAGGATTCGCTCCAGCTCATCTCCCATTTTTTGCGGACTACCTACGTGATCGTCAGCAGTTTGTCAGGCTTGGGATATACCTACCAGTTGAGTCCCTATCATACGCGTTCCGGAGTCATCCAAGGCTCAATTTTAGGACCTTTATTGTTTTTGATAATGGTTAATGATCTTCCTACAGTACTTCGCCGCTCAAAATGTCTGCTTCGTGCCGATGACCTGAAACTATACATCGAAATTAACTCCGAAGAGGACTGTTCAGCACTTCAGCAAGACAAATGCTATTTATAAGTGAAGCATAGACAACAGAATGGAATTCAATTCCTCTAAATGCTATGCCATGACCTTCGGTCGAATGCGGCGCCCAATAGACTTTGAATACAAGTTATGCAATAACATTATAACTAAAACTACAACTATGAAAGATTTGGGCGTCACATTCGATCAAAAGCTCACATTCCATGACCACATGTTGCTAACGGCTAAAGAATCACACCGGAGATTAGGATCCGTTCTGCGAAACACAAATGAATTTCGGAATGCACATGTCATTAATATCTTATTTCATGCATTGGCTTGACCAAACTCGAGTCCAGTGCATGCGTTTGGAACCCTCGCGAAAGTACCTACGCGCTAGGGTTAGAAGAGGTGCAAAAAGCGTGCCAGAGGTACCTTTATAAGCTCATAAATACGTGGTTATTATCCGTTCCTCCGTTATTATTTCTTCTCGGGTGTCTCGGTTACAACTCACTTGAGGTAAGGAGAGCATGTGATCAGCTTACAACACCTTGTAAAACTCTTCGCGGGTCCATTGATGCACCAGATCTGCATAATGAGCTGGCATTATACTTTGCACCGGACAATTACCACCGCAACAGGAAGCACAAGCTTTTTGCTGTGCCTTCATGTCGCACTGTAGCGCGAGCTAAATCACCAATACCACAAAACAGACAGGTACAGAAGTCAATCTACATACAAGTGCGCTCGAGCAACGCACACATAGACACTGATCACGGACACGCTATCTCGGACTGTTTGGGACTAGTGTGCGAGTGAGTGCGAGCGCGAGTGCTATGCGCTTGCGAGAGATATATAGATAGAGCGACCGCCGCGCCGAGCGTAGGCATGAAAAGTGAAGTACATACATGTGATTGACTTCTGTACCTATCTGTTTTGTGCCAATACCTCGTACTCTCACCGCACTCAACGAACTCTTGGATTGTAAACCGAACTATGATCTGTTTGCGGATGATTGGAAGAAGATTTTATTAAAATACCTGAAGCATTACGAGAGAGATTCGTGAAAGATGTCTAATTTACTATGTATTTTATGTTTTATTACTCTATCTTTAATTAATTACCGTAATTGGTCCAAGACCTTTGTAGTTGATTGAAGTAAAAATAAATAAATACATGTTTTTTTTTCATTTTGAAATACATTTAAAAATATAAAAAATAGTAGCCCACCGGGCGGACATTGGGAACAGGCTCCAAGTTACCGGTGGTCAGGGCCTCAGAGAGGAACTTCCTAACAATACGCACAGTGTCCAGAATTACCGCTTTCTGTATCAAGCCCTTGACCCAGCCATCCAACGAGAGCCTCATCAGATGTTGATCGAGGCTCTTGGCTGTTAAGCTATTGCCCTTGACGACTGTGACTCGGCTCTCACACGTCGCCATCTCGTGTACAAAATTATTTTATAGATTTGTTTATACTTACCTACCTATCTATATAAATAAAAATTATTCGCCAAATGTGTTGCTAAGTGCAAAACTTGAGAACGGCTCGACCAATTCGGCTATTTTTTTTAATATATTCCTTAAGGCTTATGGAAGGTTCATAAGGAGAGAAAAAACATAAAAATTGCGTGGAAAATAGTAAAAACAACACTTTTCTTTTCCCACTAACTTTTCACAGAACGAAGTCTGTCCGGGCAGCTAGTTGTGTATAAAAAAAATGCTATATTTTCAGCGTCTTTTCTCGTCGACCGATATAGCTAATACTCAAATATTCCAAGATATCAAAGCCGATGTCTACTAATTAGGTTGTTAGTTAATTGCACTCATGATATTTCTTGTAATGCACTTGTGCACTTTGAACCCATAAAAATTTCATTGAATATCTTGGCATTGACTCAGTTTGGCTGTAGGTAAGAAATCAAATTTGTTAAAGTTGATAACGTGTAGATTAGTTATAATATTGTAATTATTATTCCCTATTTTATATTTTAAATAAAACGTTACCTAACAATCGAATTTCTCCTATTGTAGGTGATTTTACAGACACAAAACTTACATGGATACACACTCGGAAGCGGATCCAGCCTTTAGCTCAGGGGATGGTCAATATCCAAGTGTAATATTGTAGTCTTTGGTGGTCAAGGCTCAAGGGTGACCAATTATGCCAATTTTCGTTTTTTTTAAATAAATAAGACATTTGTCGTCGTATTCGGTGCTCATCAGGGATGGTTCACCCGCTGGAGGCGCCACTAGCCGCCTATGTGGTGCATAATTATCGCAAGTCTTGGGCAAAAAATTTGCTTAAACGTATCCAGTGTGATGTGCAGTAATTAACTTCCATACTATAGAAAAACTAACCAAATAAAAACTACGTTTGCTAACGACAAAGGATACAGTGTTTCAGACACTATAATTATCTAAATGCACCAATTAGCCAAGCGCGATTCATATGAAAATATCCTCCAAGTACACTTCAATAAAACAAGCACATGGACCCAAATAATTTATTGGATCATTTTTTTTAATATTAATTACAAAGTGTTGATCACTTCTTGGCGGTGACCGCGGCCTCGTCTTCCCGCGCGAATGTCTGCAGTAACTCCTCCTTCTTGGCGGCGATACGCTCTTCACGTCGCTTGCGCGCCTCCTTAACCTTGTTACGGCGGGCCTCGGCCTGGTCGCTGGAGAGAAAAAACATCGTTAGTTTTGGTTTTCTACTAAAGGTAAGCTAGCGAGTTAATAGGAAGTGTATATAAGTGTGAATTTTAACATCATTGCTACAGCAACATTTTTCTTTATGTAAAGTCAAATCTGAAATGGTTTTTAGGCAGGACTCCTTAGATAACATTATGTGCTGCATATATCTTCACATTAAAATGCAACTATAAAAACATATCACATGAAAAAACAACCAAATTATGATTGCCTGATAAATAGCAACAACAAAGGTCAATTGCACCCAACCGTAAATTGGAAGGAACATAACCTGTTTCACTTGTAAACTCAAAATCATACTGCAAGGCTTGTTTTCTTCAAGTTCTATGCTCCAAGAAAATGATTCTTACCTAAGCATCTTAGTCCTAGCTTTCTCAGCCTTCTTCCTGTGGATGTACTCCATGAGTACACGCTTGTTCTTGAACACATTACCCTTCGCCTTCATGTACAGAGCGTGGTACAGATGCCTGTCGATCTTCTTGGCTGTTCTGTACTTGAGGAGCAGCTTACGAAGGACCCTTTGTCTTTGTACCCAAAGTTCCTGGTGAAGAAGAGAGGGAATATTGTGAAAAATTCGAAATACAAGTAACAACAGAGATGAAGAGTAAACAAATGTTTGTACTGATAAGGATTTTTTCTATGCATCCCATCCCTAGCAACTACAAGACAAAGCTAGGCGTTGTCAATGGGCAGTGAAGACATTGGTGCTTCCCATTGAAATGTCTGCTTATGTATTAATTACTGTGTTATTCAAGTTGTAATTCTATCTATTGTATGTTTAGAAAGTATAATTTCCATGGTAACAGTACATATAAAACTAACATTTTCATTCAAGCTATATTACAGAGGAAACTAAATAAATTCGAAACAGCTGAAGTGAAAAATATTATATGAAATCTGAAAATTAAACATATTTTTTGCCTATGATAGGCTGAATGAGTTGATTGAATGTTGGATATTGATATTTTAATTAATAATTCAGGGAAGTATATGATTAACCCAGGATTTTAATCCCAATTTACAACCAGTTAACATTAACTGATATCAAAGTCTGTAATTGAGATGTCTACATCAGAATCTCCACTTGCAGTGGTTTGAGGTAAGAAAACCTATGTCTAAACAAAACAATAGCAGTACTGATACCAATTTAAATGTAATGTTCTCTACAGACTTGTCAACATGTGGATTAAAGTAAGTATATCCAAATGGAAAAGAATTTATAGACTAATAATTCCTAAGACTACTAAAAAATTCCCAAGTTGCAATGGCAGGATATCTTATCTCACACTTTCAGCAAGACAAATATCTTCCTGAAGCTATCACAAAAACATTTATTCATAAGGGTGAACCTGTGGGCTCAAACTAAGACAGGTATGAAAATAAAAAACAGTAAATAATATTCATATTGAACTCACCTTCTGTGGCATACGCGCATTTGCAGTACCTCTTCTCTTACCAAAGCCGCAGTGACGTCCCTTTCTACGGGCTTCTGTGTTCTTGCGGACGCGGGCACGGGAGTGCACGGCTACAGGCTTCTTAATGACGAGACCATCCTTGATCATCTTACGGATGTTCTGTCCTGAAAGTTGTAATATTTATTTTATTTTAGAACACATTATAGCATACATACATAAACTCACGCCTTTTCCCATGGGGGTAGGCAAAGATTATAACATACCTAAACTCATGCCTTTTTCCCAACAGGGTAGGTAAAAACTAATGAATGCCACATGCTACAATCCTTACATACTCCTTTTGCTTCATCCACATTCATACATCTTGTCATACATGCATGTCGCAGATTATAAATGTTTGTAAATTTGTTTCATTAAAATAAATTTCTAAGATAGGCAATTAGTTAAGTCTATTCTACGAATTTATTTCATTGTGACCGTTAATGATTGATTTAAGACTAATAAAGAACAGAATTTGAATGATGGTCGCACCACATTTAAATGTTGAATCATACAAACTGCATTGGATTGTAAGCAAATGCACTTCAAACTCGGTTACATTTATTGAGTGCTAATTGAATTGAACATAAATATATCCAGTAGATGATTGCCTTCACTGATGACAAGTGATAGGTTATGTTAGCTATTTATGTTTCTCCTACTAAATACAGAAGGTATGTAGTCTAATGAATAGAAATAAACTATTAAACCGCATAGATGGTCATAAGGGAAGCATAATCTTAAACACTGCACAAAAAATTTGGTCGTAATTGACCAATATGACACTCCATCCAATGACGAATTTGGTTTCAAGTAATAATACATGCCTCAAATGATTTAAATCATTTCACTTATTCATCATAGCAGCCATATGGGATGGAATCGTTTTGAATTTCTATTAGGAAATAGGAACACTTTGTTTACTGTCGACTCCACGACAGGTTGATCATGCTCACGCCGCGCCGCAAAAATATACGTGTGGGTACTTACTGGAGTTGGTGTTTGCGATTTCATTGATCTCATTTGGATCAAGCCACACCTTCTTTTTACCACATCTCATAACAGAGGCTGCAAGCCTCTTCTGCAGCTTGAGGGAACTGAAACGAACAAAATATCACGTATGACCACATGGCTTTGAGGCGGACCAATAAGTCGTGAAAGTCTGCTAAAGATCTATCTCCACGGCAAAAAAATATATTCAACATGATTCCTCGGTACTAAAACACTTAAATATGTAGTTATAAAGGCATTTAACACTTAAAATTGTAATTATTTATCAAAACTAACCTCATCTTGACTAGGTGAGCTCCAACGCATACAAGAAAGAAATATGGCCGACGTCCTCAGTGGTGGGTAAAGGTTACTAAAACAAAACTGATTGATCCGATTTATTTTTAGTCGATTTCATACTATAATTTTCCATTACAATTTAGTGTAACCAGTAATAATAATTGAATTATTTTTAATTTTATATAACCTTTTTTTTTAACGTCGAGAAATAGGATGTCTTTGGGAGAATTCCTCATGGATACCTTCCAACCAAAGATTACAATAGTATACTGTAAACTTCCAGCCTAGCGAAGGCGGAAGGTTATGTCGGACGCGGTGTTTGTCCGAGGACCTATGGTCAGGCTCGCGGGTTTCGCTTTTACTTTCACCGCAACCCCAAGATCTTGTTCTGCCATTAGATTAAGCGGACCCTTTCTAATTGTGAGGGTTAGCCCTATCCCCACGTTCTCCTATGAGGCGCACGTGAGACTGAACTGACTCAGTGTGATTGACGCATCGCCACGCACCGCCTTCTATGGTTTGTGTAACAGTTCTGGCGGCAGATCCCACATCGTTTATTTAATTTGATATTATTAAATTATACTTAGCTTTAACAATAATTAAAAACCATACTAATATCTCAAAAATGTTGATGATCATATTACACGCGTAAAAGATTAAACACTGGAAAAAAATATTACTTAGCTGGCCTTTTGAAGGAAACCTGAACGAAATTGAAAGGAGATCAGAGGTCGGCGGTCAAAGTGAAATCGGATGATGAGGCTCGTTTTATTTTAACGCTTATTATAAAGGCATACTTTTTTCTATGATTGCTAAAAATCTATACAGGGAGAAAAAAAATATTGGCTAAAGTGAAATAATAAAGTATTAAAATATGAGTATTCAAATATTTATATACATAAAGTCACTTTTTATATTATAATATTGTTCATTTGCACGCGCCTAAGTCAGAAACAGTTCAAACACGTGGTATTTCTTGTATAATTGCGTGAAAATGAGATAGCTAGACACTCCAGACGCATAACGATAAAAGCAAGGCACTAAAGGGGATTGAGGGGTGTGAGGGAGGGGCAAATATTTTACGCGCATAACCAGTGCTTACTTCGCTTCTTCTGAAGAAGCGAAGTTCACGCCGGTTATGCGCGTCTTCTTCAGTTACTTGGACCAAGGCCCATACAAAAATATCCGATCTCCTTACATGCTAGTATTATCTTCAAGTCCTTACGATATATCCGATCATATCGATAATAATTCTAAAGCCGGCTTTTCACTTAACTAGATATTAACTACATCCCTCGACTGGAATACAACTATTACAATATTAGAAATTAAATATTAGAAAATAAGGTGAGCGATATTATTATTATATCATATAGTGAAAAGCCGGCTCAACGATGATTTATCATGTTTTTGAAATATCGATACATATCGATTATCAAGCACTACACTAAATGTACGGAACACCTTTTGAAGTTTTGATTTTGACACAATTTTGACATTCGACATTAACCAACAACAACAATAATTAAATACGTCAACAAATCAAATTATTAATTGGACTTTTTGCTTTTGCATTCAGTGAAAGTGCATTAGTGCACAGTTTGCTTGATTTTTCGGAATAATGAATTCCAAATGTACTTTCTCTTAATTTAAGTATTTAAATAAATACTTTGCAAATGCAGCCGTCGTAAGGATAAGGACGACAAAAATTTTATCAACAAAGTTTTCAACTGCATAGCGGCCGAAACTAATTGATCGCACGGATAGGACCGGAATTATTCCTTAACGTGATAGCGTCAAACTCAAACCAGTTTTCCCTCAGTTTGAGCAATACATACCTCAACAAGGCTGGTTTACGTCACGCAAAACCTGTGGCGTACGTTGGCCGCGGCAAGTCAATCTCGAATTTTTCATTATTTTTCGTCAGTCAGTTCATCAGTTATCCGTGCACCGTTAGACGGGGACGTCGTGCTTTTTTTCCGTGTATTATCCGCAGACACAACATGAACAATACCGCGAATGTTAACCCGGATTTGCAAAGAGAAAGGGAGAAATGCTCTTTCAATATAACAGAACTTACAAATTTATTGGATGGAGGCCCCCAGATGACGGACGAGAGGAGGAGGCGAGGTAAATAGACCTTTGGATTCTTTTTTATAATCACTATGTACTTACTAACTAGTGAATAACATAGTATGGCGATTTTTTTTATGTTGAGCAATTTTTGTGTGTTTAGGCAACTGATGAGATTTAATGTAAGAATAATTTTCTCATTAAATTCTTTTCCTTTGTCAATGTTTATTTATGTAGTTTGAGAATTATAAACTCCTTACGTCTTGGATGCTAGGATGACAGTTTGTGCAACCTAAATATGTAAAAAAAATACATTCTGATATGATAACAACTGTGAAATAATTATACTTAAATGACCCTGACAAAGTAGTTCAATATAATTACCAAAGTTTTGATCATAAGTTAGATAAATACAACATAGTCACAAGTCTTGGTGAATTGTTTAAAGTTTCACTATACACTCTATCAATTATGCAACAACTTTGTACTACATTAACTAAATTAGATTCTATGTTGATTGAGTAAGCTGTTAATCCAGTAGTGGGGAGTTCAATGGTGCACAAAATTGCATAGTATGATGAATACTTAGGTCAGTACATGCATTTGTAAATTGATAAAAAGCATTAATGTTTCTTTTGTGTCTGTTTTTATGTGAGAACGGTACTGGAAGTCCAAAGTTCGATAAACAGTTGAAACCTCTGTTATCTTAATGCTTGTTCCTTCATAAACAATAATATTTTAACTTGATTTATATAGTATAAATTAGTGATGTGTCATATTAGATAGGAACTTCACTCATTTAATTGCCTCAACCTATCAGTCTGATTTCTCAGTTTTTACACAATTTAATATTTATAATATCTACTTCCTATTTTTTTAGATTATCGTATCTTACATCTATCATTACAGGCTAGCCCAATGTGATAGAGAAGCAATCACCTACAAAACAAAAATAACAAACAATCACTTACAATCAAATTACCTAACTATTATATACAAACTATACGTAAAAATATACTACAACAAAACATGAATAATCCTTACATGTACCATTATATATAATAGAACTTTTGTGAGTTCACTCAAACTACATGTAAATATGTTGAGTCGCTCATGCAGCTCATTTATCAGTTAGATAGCTCAGGCAACTATCTGTTGCCTACAGTTTCACTTGCATCATATGGGAACTACTTTATGTGTCTGGATAAAAAGTATTCTGTATGTTTATCAAGGACATGCTCTATCTGTGTGCCAAATTTCATCCAAATCCATCCAGCCGTTTGTGTGATTGAGTTACAAATATCCAAACATCTTCACAACCTTTCACATTACTATTATTAGTGGGATTCTGGCTCAATTCTTGCTTCTCCAAACTATTATCATTTCATTTTGGGTGGTCAGGGATACCACATTCAGACTGTGTAGCTAACTTCTTCAGGGTATTGATTCTGCCCGGAAAAATCCCACTTTTACTAGGTATATCATCTTACCTTACCACTATAATAGTCACTAGCTGTGTCCTCACGGCTCCGCCTGCGTAAGAAGTTTTATTCCAGTAGTAAATATAGCCTATGTTACTCAGTGATAATGTAGCTTTCTAACGGCAAAAGATTTTTTGAAATCTATCCTGTAGTTTTTCAGTTTATTCGTTACATACAAAATTACAAATATTTCCTCTTTATAATATTAGTATAGATTAGGGCAAAACTACTTACTTATAAATAAATAATTTGTTGTTGAATATGTAATAGAAACCTAATAGAACATTCCTTGATTAGATAATAATAATTTTTACACATTAGGTAATCATTGACAATCAATCATTAGTGATAATTTGAGATAATTGTTTTAGATAAGCTTATTAATTTTACTAAATCTGAAACAATGAGAGGCTTTTGGATTTATAGTAAAGTGTGTGTAAAATCAGTTATTTTAAGGATTTTATTTTTATTTTATATATTTTTTTGAGGAAAATCTCCAGCGTTGAGAAAGGCTTACCTACAGGGGGAAAGTCGAGCGTGCAGAGGCCCTTTTGAGAGCTATATAATATTTTAGAACTTGTTATTATTTTATCATTAATTAGTGAATACTCAACCAGATCTTCACAGTAATTCATCACATCATGCTATACCTTCCGCTAAGTAAACACCTCTCTTCGCATGTGTTATGTTCTTCAGACACATGCTAATTGCAGCCATTATACAACTCACAATAATTACAAGTAATAAAATTAATGCTCTATGGACCAGAATACTACAGAATATCCCTCTTTGTTTATAACACAATCTAAAAGTCAAAGTTCATTTAACCTATTGTAACTAATATAGTAGACAATAATTAAAATCTTTGCATTTTCTTAAATGCTCAATGGTGATGGAACGATGAGACAAAAAATGTAAGATCCCTAATATATTAGGTACCTACCTAGCTTAACAGAACCTATTATAGACTACATAATTATCTGATTATAATACTAAAATAATTTAAGTGCCTATTGATATATTGATTCGTTGCAAAAAAATCTAAGTGATGCACCCAGTCCAAACAGCAATATAATAATATATAATATATACTTAAAATCGCAGAGAGATCAATTAAAGTACCTATCAAAGTCCTTTCATTTATGCCCTGATAGAAACCTAACCAAACAAAAAACTATAGGCTGTGCGCAAGTACTAGTCACCGCCTGAGGTATGAGAGCGGCAGGAGGGGGGTGCAAAACAATAGACGCGCTCTGTCAGTTTGCTTTGTCTTGACTACCGCGCGCACCCCCCTCCTGCCGCTCCCATACCTCAGGAGGTGACTAGCGCTTGCGTGCGGGCTATAGTGCATTATTATAATCTGTAGCTACTGGTAATTTTATTAGCATATTAACTTACGGCAGATAAATAATGATTAGTCATTATAAAATATGATAACTAGCAACGCCCGCGGGTCCGCCCGCGTTTTATTTTTCTAATTTTCCGGCGTGGAAAGTTCCTATTCTTTTCCAAGTACCAAGTTATATCTCTGCCAAAAATCAGGTCTGCAGTTTAGCCTTAAATACGTAGAAAAAGACAGGCAGATAGATTTACTCGCATTTACAATATCAGTGTGTATAATTTTGATGATAAAGGCAACTTATCATAATATCTATCGTCACGCTTCTGTTTCACGGGTTAAAAAACTCGAGGCGACGCGTTTGGATAATGTTTGAAGCAACTACAGTGGTAACAGCCAAGCAGTGGCGGTCCGAGGGGTGGGGGGGTGTCATGACCCCCCCCCAAGTCTTACACGTCAAGTTGACAAACCTCCTAATATTAAATAAGTAATTTACAAAAAAAATGTGGAATAAATTCTAATATGCTCAACTTATTTTTGATTATTTGGCCCAGGATCTTCTATTTAACGTTTGTTAATAATTTTAGTAACGAGAGAACCCTGGCTTATTGACATATAAAAGGCGATTTACACACACATAAATTAAGGTGCCGATTTAGTGAATTTAATTTAGCAAGTAATGAATTTAATTCACCGTATACCTACGTCTTAATTATGTTCTATTATCTTAATTAACTCGCCAAACCGGCAAGTTACTTATATGTGTGTGTAAATCGGGCTTTAGGAACTCTGTGACCCATTGGGTACTTTTTTTAATTTTTAATAGGCGATAAAAACACTACTTTAAATATGACAAAGTTATGAGCATTTTAATCGTGCTCTCCGTGACATCAGGGACCAAAGGTCGACCTCGATGCGGTCTAGTATAATAGCACGCAAACAATGTTAACAACTTCTTTTTACATTTAATAAATAAATCCAGAAAATGCTTTTAAAGACAATAGTTAAAACGTCCCAACAGCTGTAGCACCTTCTCGCATCCTTAAATGAAAAGTCCTATTGTATTTTTCCCGTCTATAGAATTATGTCTAGTTGCACCCAATTTCATTTGTGCACTTTATGGAGACACTGTAAGTATATCATTACAGAGGACATTGACTAATGCGGCGTGCCTCCCTCAGCAAGACTAGACGGAGGTATCCAGCCCGACTTCGATGTATTTAACTAAATTTGTAGATGGCATCAGCGAAAATCTGGGACTGTTTCGCAGTTTGTGAGACGTTTGGTCGCCTTATTGTATTAAGTCTCCATTTCCTCGATTTCCTTTTCTTTATGTCCTCTGTTTAGGCAATGTCGTTACCTGAATTTTATAATCTATTTTTTTTCATCTTTTTCGGTATTATATAAAAACCTTTTAACATAAATAAAACTGACTTCAAATTGTCTATCTCCGAAGTTCTTCATCAGATCTTCACCAAATTTAAATGGGACCACTTCGAAAGAATACTCTTCAAACAAAAAAATAATCATAAAAATCGGTTCACAATTAGCAAAGATATCGCGGATCAAACATACAAAAAAATCATAGTCGAATAGAGAACCTCCTCCTTTTTTTGGAAGTCGGTTAAAAAGGAGAAACTCACCAACTGACTGATCTATCAACTCACAGCCTAAACCGCTGCGGTTAAAAACTTGAAATTTTGACAATAGATACCTTTTATAACGTAGGCACCTACTAAGGAAGGATTTTACAAAAATCCTCCCCAAAGGGGGTGAAAAAAAAATCACACAATCGAAGCTGCAACAAACGCTAGTATATCTAAATGTAATTTATAATAACGTGATTACGTGTATTAGTATGACATATACCTATACCTACTTCATACGGACCGCTATTTTCAAATAATTGTTAGTCAAGGTCACTTAACTATAGTTATAGTAACCGAATACAACTTATCAATATTTCCAAACTTTTAACTATATTTTTACTCTTATATCTAATCTTTATTCTTTCGTATTAGAAGCAAACAACGCAATGATAACCAGCTTTGAGTTCAAATCATGCCTCTGGCCCACTAAACCAAGTTGTCGTTAATTATAAGTCGAAGGACTTGACAAAAGTTCTGTTAATACTGTTATAGTATGACACAACTAAGAAGTCGCATCGGCAAACTTCATAACTTACGAACTGAGTGCGACTTCAAGACTATGAATGTTTATTATTACTGCGATGAAAAATAATCTTCGATCGTCGCCACTCACACCTATTGCGTCATCGTAGAAATGAGTGACTGCCATTGGTTATTTTATCAAGTTTGTCGATGCGACATCTTAGTTGTGTAGTACTCTTCTTCTTCTTCTTCCTGCCCTTATCCCACACTAGGTGGGGTCGGCACAACATGTATTTCATAAATCCATGTTGTTAGAGGTTTTGGCTTATTGTTTTATGACCGGCCGCCTGCCTGACATTAACTCTGCTTGGGAATACTCGTCGCGCCGTAGCGCGGGTGATCCAATATGCTTGCTGATATTATGCACTGGGTCCCAAAACGATATGCTTGTCAATCTTTTGCCGACAACTAAGCAGACTATGTTTTTCTTTGTGGAGTTTACTTGAAGTTCCTCGACCCACTCATTCTGTTTGGCCAGGGACTTTGGTTCTGACACATAAACTAATATATAGCACCGTGAGCTGCTCTGTAAAAACTTGATGTCAATGTTCTGTATCGCTCCTGTCCTGTCCCGCTGTATCCCAAATACTAAGTTGTGTAGTACTATATCAATTAATTTCTAATGAGGACATCGTTTGCTAGTTTTCCTCAAAAGAGTTATAGTCATAGCTAGCATGATTGCTACACAATAACTAGCTACGAGGCCTTTGTTTAATTGCATGGGAATTAATGACTACCCGTAACTATGAAATTAGTTAATCGATACCATAGGCTACAGATACTAAAGATAAAGATCATTTTATTCGTGAAAACATGAGTGTACATTACAATTAGGAGTTGCAATGTAAGATGTTAGGTTGGTTTATTAATTGGCTTTACATGTTTTCCCACGGTGTGGCAACAAAACGAAACTTAAAAAAATAAAATTGGCAATAAAATTAAAATAGAAACATTTTATTAACTTCAGCATATTGCCTACAATCATATCTACATAACAGTCCAAGATACTATTTATACATATATCAACTAAAATCATCAGTAGAACAGAAAAAAAAAAAAAACTGTGTTACAATCATAAAATGTGCCAGTTGAATCAATATAAATGTCATTTAATTAAATTAAGGTAAATTGAATATAATGCAAATAATTTATACAAAAATATTTAAAATCCTACAGAAACAAAAATAAAAATCATAGTACGATTTGCATAATTATTATGTATCATAAATTAGAATAATTTAGAAATTCAGTTAAGCTGTAATAACATTTTTCAATTAGGTATTTCTTTAAATACTGCTTGAAATATTTCACATGTAATTGCTTAATTGATTTTGGTACTTTGTTAAAGATAACCGGTGCCAAACATAAAATACTATTGTGCATTACTGTTGTTTGATTTCACCATACATAATCTGTCATTATCTCTGCGGTTACGTGTAACTATATCCGACAAGCGATTAAATAAATTTGGACACAAAACAGATAGGTACAGAAGTCAATCTACATACAAGTGCGCTCGAGCAACGCACACATAGACACAGCTCACGGACACTATATCTCGGACTGTTTGGGACTAGAGTGCGAGTGAGTGCGAGCGCGAGTGCCATGCGCTTGAGAGAGATAGATAGAGCGACCGCCAAGCGTAGGTATGAAAAGTGAAGTACATACATGTGATTGACTTCTGTACCTATCTGTTTTGGGATTTGGATTTGTTTTCACAAATACAGCTACTTCGTAAATAAATAAGGAGGACAAAGTCAAAATCTTGTTTTCTACGAAATATGGTTTACAACTTTCGATAGTTGCAAGTTCAAACATTGCTCTAACGCATCTTTTTTGAGATTTGAATATAATTTCTTTATTTGTGGAGTTCCCCCAAAATATTATTCCAAATCTCAAGAGAGAGCCAACAATACCATGATAAGCTGTTAGAAGAGCCTCGTGATTTAAAGATTTTCTAAGCTTATGAAGGGCATAAGCGGAAGAATTGATTTTTTTGTTAAGTTCTTCAGTATGTGACTTCCAGTTTAAGTTTTTATCTACAGAGTTACTGGTGACTCGACGTATTCCTTGCAGGACATTATAGTAGGGTTGAAATGCAACAAATTAAGCCACCAAATGTTCTACCGAGATTCAGTAGTTAAAGAGATATTTTTTTTGTTGGAGAATTTCAGATTCAACCGTATTTGCAAAATTGTTTGGTATTTTTAAAATTTTAATTATTTACAGAGACCTGCTATGGCATTAGCTATGATAAAAACTTAAATTTCAAGACATTCATTTTAAAATAATGTAAGGACATTATTTTATAATAGGTTTCAAATGGTTGAATCTGGGATTTTTCAACAATAATAATAAATAATGAATCTCAGTAACTACTGAATTTCGGTAGAACATTTGGTGGCTTAATTTGTATAATATAATAATTTGCATTTCGACCCTTCTACAATGTCCTGCAAGGAATACGTCGAGTTACCAGTAACCCTGTATAATAACTCCTAAGAATTTTGTATCATCATCATTATTTAGGGGGGGTTCCTAGGTAGTTAATGTCGAAATTGGGTGTTGCTAAGCGTTAGCTGAACCACATTATATTTATTTTATGATTATTTTATGTTTTTGCTAAATTTATTTTTAGGTTATTGTTATTTATCCAACTTATTATCGAATTGATGGTGTCATTTATCTCAGTTTCAGAAGTATTTTTATCTTTGGATTCTATGATTACAGTGCTGTCATCCGCGAACAATGTCATATGGTATATAGTTACTTTTGGCAAGTCATTAATGTAAATTATGAAAAGCAAAGGCCCTAGCACGCTTCCTTGAGGGACACCGTATCTGACTATGTGATGATCTGACTTAAATATTTCTTCTTTTTTTGTGTCGACATTTACTTTGCTTAACTCAACATCAGCTCAGCTCACTACATACATATATCACGCCTTTTTCCCATGGGGGTAGGCAGAAACTATAGAACGCCACATGCTACGACCCTTACATACTCCTTTCGCTTCATCCACATTCATACATCTTGTCATACACGCACCGGCGTGCGTGTATGACAACGTCAACCGTCGTTGAGAGTACTACGCGCCTGACCTTTGTAAAGAACATCACCAATAACATCGATGTATGGTCCTTCTAGGACGTCCTCTATTGGCGTTTCCATTTATAAATAATACTAGTTATGATGGTATACTAACTATTAGTTGGTAACTAATAAAGAGAGTTTTAGAAATAAACATAACATCACGTCTGTATTCCCCGAAGGGTTGTGCAGAGGTGTATAGTAACACCCTCATTTCGCCGTTATGTTTAAGTCCCATGTAATAGGGGGCGAGCCTATTGCCATCAACCGGGCACAAATCTAAACTCCGGGCTGCTACTGACGAATTCCACACGGAAAAACCCAATAACACTTTTGCCCGACCTGGGGATCGAACCCAGGACCCCACGATCAGCAGTCGCGCATGCCACCACTAGACCAATGAGGCAGTTAAAAATAATAGAAATAATGTGTATAAAATGACTTGTGTTACTGTGTGACTGAATTAACCTTTTAACCGCTTGAGTCGCATTTCTGCGACAAATATTTCCGTGCCCCTACCGCGCGTGTCGTGTTTCTGCGACAGAAGACATGCATGGTTTTTTGTTCTATTTTCGTCCTATGAACTGCGTGGTACAACTAAAACGATTATTCAATAGAGATATGATTTACAACAATTACTTAAAATTGTTTCATAGCTCTCTAAGTATTGAAAAAGCTTAATATTATATTTATTGTAGGTATTATTTTATCGATTCGTAGTCGCGCGCGGGCACGGCAATTGATATATATTTAGCCCACGCGCTTAAAAGGTTAAATAAAATATCACTAACTAGTAATTACTTTAATTAGGTACTTCTGAATATTATATTCCTTGACTACTCGTCAATTAATTAGGAGGGGCTCGTGGCTTATTATCAACCTCTCAGATCATACGATTTGCATTTAAGCAGCGCTTGCCGCGGTCAGTCTGTAGATGGATGACCGTTCGTTACTCATCGAGACCCCTCTGTACTTCGGAGAGCACGTTAAACAGTCGGTCCCGGGTGTCATACGAATACCTATGATAGTCGTTACGGGAATTCAGAAGCCCGAAAGTCTGACAACCGGTCTAACCTTAGGATATCGGCATTGCCTAGTAACTGGGTTGGAGAGGTCTGATGGCAGTCGCTCGGTGTAAAATACTGGTATTCAGCGGCGTCTGGTTAGACTGGAAGCTGACCCCAACATAGTTGGGAAAAAGCTAGACATAACAACTATGACTTCATGCCAATAACTATGGGTCCTATGTAGGTCATATTAGATATTATAGTCGTATTTTGATAACATTTGAATCGTACAGCCAACGGTCTCTCTTTATAATATTCCATAGTTTCTTTCATGTGCCTGTAGGCATGATGTTCCAAACGCTCCATTCGGCCAGTATGCTACAGTTATTGAGCCTGTATTCAGATGATAGCGCAGATGGTTCTCCGCGCGGACATACCGTATTCATGATCACGCAATTATATTGCGCGATCATGTGAACTTCTTATTCTTCTTCCTGCCCTTATCCGACACTAGCAGTGCCCTCACGGCTCCGCCCGTAGCCTATGTTACTCAGTGATAATGCAGCTTTTTAACGGCAAAGGAATTTTTGAAATCGGTCCAGTATTTTTAAGTTTACCTATTCGTTACAAACAAAAATCCAAAAATACAAATCATTCCTCTTCATAATATTAGTATAGAAGTATAGACTAGGTGGGGTCGGCACAACATGTATTTCATAAATCCATGTTGTTAGAGGTTTAGGCTTATTGATTTACGACCGGCCGCCTGCCTGACATCAACCCTCCTTGGGAATACTCGTGGCGTTGCCGCGCGGGTGACCCAATGTGCTTGCTGATGTTATGCACTGATCCCAAAATGAATTGCTATCAATCTTATTGCAAACAACTAAGCAGACTGGGGAAATACTGATACAGTTCTTTATTCAGTGGCATTAAGAAAATGTGCGAGGTCCTCTCGGTTTGATGGAAACTGACCCTAACACCGCGATCACGTGAGCGGTCAACACGATCCAAGAACCACCCGCGCGATCATCTGAACATAGCTTTTCATTATAATAAAAAAGAACCAAATGTATCTTCATGCACGTTTTTCTCATATAAGTAAATACTTCTTTCCTTACAGAGGAGACAGTTCTCAAAGAAGGCATCCACATAGAGGAAGTACCATCAGAGTATCTCAGTCATAAGGAAAAGTACGAACTAGCAGTGAAAAAAGCATGTCTACTGTTCAAATTGATTCGCAGACTGCAGGAGGAGGAAAACACGGGGATGGAGAGCTTCAGGTGAGATATTAAGATACTTTTACATAATTATTCTTTAAATCCTAAGGCAACGATAGTAGATCAAACTTAAAGACTAATAGGATGCTAATCGCCTTCAACTGCAATAGTTATATTTTTATGTTTTCATTCTTGATTTGGTCGCGTTTGGCCCTAGTCTCACAAGATGGTAAGCACAGACAGGGTCTAAGATGGAGCACACGAACCCAAGGAACAGAGATATAGAGGGATTCCCCTATACCCCCCTAGCTATCACAATTACTCGTGACGAAAACTGCTTGGTGCCAGACTTTAATGTGAGAGTGGTAGCTAGCCAGGTGGACCGTATAGATCTTACCACCAAGCGTGCTGGGGTTTGTTGAATCTTACAACACGCGTCTATACCCAGCGTGCGGTGAGGAAGTTTTATATTCTAACCCGTCCCCATACGGTGTATAATTATATATTGTAGTATTCAGTAATCGATTGTTTTGATGACCAACAGGGCGGTCCTCGGCGGTTCTCTCGGAGCAGCTATCCTACAAGACGGCTCTCCCCTCACACTACATTACGTCATGTTCATACCGACTCTGATGGGACAGGCTTCCGTGGAGCAGCAAGCGTACTGGATCGGCAGAGCCTTCAACCTTGACATCATCGGCACATACGCGCAGGTAAGAATACCTTACTATAGTACCTATACATTTACCACAGACTTACAAACCTGCACACCAGTGTCATGCATTGCATATAGGCAATTAAACAGTGCCTACCTCATAAGATTTAATTAACTACTCCATCTTTAACGCTAAATAAAATAAGCGTGTATGGCTATGATTTCTTTTTGTCAGGATCGTACCTATTGAAATAGGCTTAAGCGTACAATTGAAAGGCGACATCGCTAGTGCCTGCCTACCTAGTCCGAAAACGAATGCACGCCACTGCTGCATACCCATCCCCAATTTGATCCATATCGTCATCTTTCCATTCCACGTGAAACATATTGTATAATGTCATCACAACTGAGGTCCCTAAGATACAGGCAACTACCTAGTTTGGGTACCACCGTCCAAATACACTGATTTATTAGATAATACATTATAACATAATATCACACCTATATTCCCCGAAGGGTTAGGCAGAGGTGTATAATAACGCCCTCATTTCGCCGTTATATTTAAGTCCCGTGTGATAGGAGGCGAGCCTATTGCCATCAACCGGGCACAAATCTAATCTCCGGGCTGGTATTGAGGAATTACATACGGAAAAACCCAATAACATTTTGCCTGACCTGGGGAACGAACCCAGGACCTCACGATTTGCAGTCGCGCTTGCCTCCACTAGACCAACGAGGCAATGATTAATAAATACATTATGTACTTAATAGTTATAAGGTTATTTTGTAACAATGAACAAATAAATCGCCTGTCCCTATTAACAATGTAGGTTCTGCAAAACAGTGATTTTACAGGAGACCACGTCAAAGTTTATATTGCTTATATTTTTTAAATATATACGACTTTGTTAACATGACTATTTCAAAAACTATGAGAAAAAAATAACTTTTTGTTAAAGCTACTGCATGAAAGTGCTTTTATTAGGTCAATAAAACCAAAATCAAGAAAATTGCATATCCGACCTTGTTAATAGGGACAGACGAAATGTATTCTTATTTACTGTTCTCATTGCCTTTAAAATGCCTAGAAGGTAATTACTTAATAATGTTAATTTTTTCAAGTTGTAAAAATGTTCATTACAACAATGATGTTTTTGAATAAGTCATTATACAAACGGGTAATTTTATTAAATTCGCACGTTTCTTAGCCTAATTATTTTCGTATAAATTAGGAGGTTTCTTAAAATTAATTTATAATTTTCAATATCATAAATTATATTTTTACACGTGTAAATAAAATAACGCAAAACCTAAGACACCCCAACTGTTTTTTATTATCGATCCATCCAAAACCCAATGCGAGTGTGGTACTCCTGTCCAGACCATGTCCCACTTGCAAATGTTCGTTCACCTGCACTTTCGATGATTTGAAGAGCGCCAACAAAGCCGCAATCAACGTGGCCACCTATTGGACTCAAGCAACATGATTTTAGATAATAAAGTACCGTCGATACGAAAATAAGTAGATTGTAATTAATTGATCCAGCTGTAAATTATTTGTTTTCATAAATTACTAGCTGCTCGGTGAATTTTGTACCACCAAATTCTCATTTTTAAATTATTCCTCATTTTCTTTTTTTTTTAACCCAACCCTGTGTTGAGGCGCACCAAACAAAAAAAATATTATTCATATCGGTCGAGCCATTTTCGAGTTTTTGCGACACGATTTCACGGCAATTGATTTTTATATTATAGATGATTGTAGTATTACAAGGTTATTCGGAAAGGGGGTACTAATCCGCGGGTCACTTAAAGTATCACTGGTGACTAGTGCCACTAATCCAAAGGGGTGTTAAAGTACCTATAATAATGAATAACTTTTGTTTTACGACATTCCACAAATGTCAATAGTTTGAGAATACGCTAAAATCTAAATTTCGTGAGCTATGATTTAAATTTTAACACTTGCTTTAAAACAGTCATCAGTGATACTTTAAGTGACCCGCGGATTAGTACCCCCTTTCCGACTAACCTTGTATATTTTGATTCGACTGATCTGAATATTCTGATCAATAAAGTCTTGCTCAAATGATTCATGAAAGGCATTTCAATAGGTCTACTTACACTCTTAATATATTGTTGTAGACTGAGCTCGGCCACGGCACATTCGTCCGAGGTCTGGAGACGACGGCTACCTACGACCCTAAGACCAAGGAGTTTATTCTACACAGCCCAACTCTCACCGCATACAAATGGTGGCCTGGAGGATGTAAGTATTATGATAGTAACATCCTTCATAATGCGCACGGCAAAATAGTGGAACTCACTACCTGCGTCTGTGTTCCCGAACGCATACAACCCGAATCTCTTCAAAGTTAGAGTGAACAGGCTTCTTCTGGGTAAGCTCACTCCATCGTAAACTCTGTCTCGGTCACCTCTGACCTAGACTAGAGTGAAGAGCAAACCCATCTCAAATAAAAAAAATCTAGTTATTTTCCGCTATTTAGTAGCCTACGGTTGATTGTGCATATGAAGATTCGTGTCTGTAAACGCACCCACGATACAGAAGAAATTATAGTGTGTGGCAACGTTTTTTCTTAGAAGAAGGTAGAAGGGGTAGAAGATCGATTGATCGTTTGTTTTCCATGCAAAAGTACCTATCTAAGTTCGATGACGGCCCAAACTTCTAACGTTTCCAAATCCAATTATCACTCCGTTACCGGTAAAGAAAAAACATTGAGTGCTCCAAAAAAGTTCTTTATGGTGTGTAGTCCGCCAACCCGCATCAGGTCAACATGGTAGACTAAGACCCAAACACTTCTCATTCTAAGAAGAGGCCCGTGCCCAGCAGTACGATTATAATGAGTATTTGTTAAGCTAGATTTGTGAAGATATCTGTGTCTTCACGAATTAATTTCTTATCTACATCCTAGAGAAGATAACTGTACATAAATTATTCCAAATATTTGTGAAATCACTACTTTCCGACGCGACATCGTGTTTATCTTTCAATATATTAATAAAAATAACAATGTGCCCATTCTAATATAAGATAGTATAATTAATTCGATAAAGTTTGTTTTCATTTTAATACTAGAAGTAAACAACACTTGTCATGGATTAATTTATGAAAAGTTCTCGAAGATTCTATTAATTACATACTTTATCGTTCTTATGGTTTAAAAATAGATTTAACGGGCTGTCCTGTGTAAGCGAAAAAACGCGACACTATATCGTCAGTGGAAAGGTAAAAAGACTAGTGCCAATATACCTACTTTACAGTAGAGAGATTCAAAGAATTAAATAGATAATTAAACTATCTATTTAATATGTATACTCTAAGAAAAATAACTCTGTTTATTTTCTTAAAATAATCACTTATTAACAAAAATAAAACCGACTTCAAATTGTCTATCTCCGAAGTTCTTCATCAGATCTTCACCAAATTTAAATGGGACCACTTTGAAAGGATACTCTTTCAAACAAAAAAAAATCATTAAAATCGGTTCACAATTAGCAAAGATATCACGGAACAAACATAAAAGAAAAAAAAAACGTACAATCGAATTGAGAACCTCCTCCTTTTTTGAAAGTCGGTTAAAAATACTTTGAATCTCTCTACTGTAAAGTAGGTATATTGGCGCTTTAGTCTTTTTACCTTTCCACTGACGATATGACGTGAAATAAGTACCTACGAGTCGCGTCGCGTCTCGCTACATAGGTAGACCGCCAGTAGGGAATCCGGTGTTTTGATCGCGTTCGCAGCATCGCGTCGCATTTGTCGCTTACGCAGTGCACCCCATAATATACCATTGATCCCACGATTTTAATTTGATTCAGCTCTTAACCCTTATGAATACATTTCGCTCCCTAGATACGAAGAGTGTTCAAAACATCTTCCGAATCAGAAATCTGAAAAAGGTCAAAAATTAAAATTTAATGATTACCAAGTCCTAATCCCAAACTCTACGCTTTCCAATGGTATTATTGAATGAAAGAAGGTAATTCTGCTAATCCTACTTATAAATACTTCAATCGGTGGAACTAATGGAGGGTCCCAGTTCGAATCCGGCCCGTACCTCTGACTTTTCGAATTCATGTGCGGATCAGAATTTCATTATCACTTGAGTTAACGGTGTAGGAAAACATCGTGAGAAAACCTGACATCTGAGAGGGCTCCATAAAGTTCTCGATGGTGGGTGTAGTCTTCCAACCGGCATCAAGCCAGCGGGGGACACTCATGGGCTGATAATAATGGAACTGACAGTAGAATAAAAACAACAATATTGAAAATAGTAGTAGTGGCACTCGTGGCTAATTAACAACTGCGCCGATCATACGATTTGCGAGGTTAAGCTGCGATTGCCGCAGTCAGTGCGTGGATGAGTGACGTTCGTTACACATCAGGACCCCTCCGTGCCTCGGAAAGCACGTTAAACCTTCGGTCCTTGTGAATAAGCCTGAAAGTCTGACAATCGGTCTACCTTTAGGATATCGGCATTGCCCAGTTGCTGGCTTACGGGGGTCTAATGGCAGTCGCTTTGTGTAAAATACTGGAAATCAGCCGCATCTGGTTAGACTGGAAGCTGACCTCAACATTTGGGAAAAGGCTTGGAGGAAGGAAGCAATAGTGTGAATAGTAGTCTCAACGTTGAGAACAGTAGTGAAACATACAATCCGCAACAATTTGAAACATCAGAACGAAATTCCCTTGTTTTCAGTGGCTCACACAGCCAACTACTGCATAGTGATGGCCCAACTCTACTCCAACGGCCAATGCCACGGTATCCACCCGTTCATCGTCCAACTGAGAGACGAGGACACCCACATGCCGCTTACCGGTATCAAGGTTGGCGAGATTGGCGCCAAGCTTGGCATGAACGGCACCAACAACGGTTTCCTTGGCTTCGAACACGTTAGGATACCGAGGGAACATATGCTGATGAAGAACTGTCAGGTTTTGGAAGTGAGTACAATTTATTTAAATATTTCACTTTTCTTGAGCCCGGTTTGTAGTAAATGAAAAGATAGACAAGTGTCCTGCTGTATACGGCTGATATTAATATCCAATTTCAATCCAAAATCTCGTTTTGACATTACTACTATTGAATTTCTGTCAAAAATCTTCGATCCATACATTTCTACTGCAAATGTACACCTCTCTATTTATTAATCTACTCCTAATAATCGGCCGTGAGCCACTCTCTTTGCTTTTCAATAAACGGAGATATCCTTTTTCAGGGAGCATTTTCAATAGATAACTTATTTGTTCTAGAAAATAGTTTCGTATCTAAACTTAATTTTGACTCTCTCAGCCTAAATCTCTAGAATGAGCAATTACATTTAAATTGTGTTCAAGATATGACAATCTCAACAAATGGCCCCTTATATGAAGAAGGAATTAATAATTTTATAATACCTACGATAATTATTAACCTTGTATTTTCATATAACGTTTCTAGGACGGCACATACGTAAAGTCTCCAAGTTCCAAACTGACGTACGGTACTATGATGTTCGTCCGCGTGGTCATAGTGAAGGACATGTGCAACTACATCGCTAAGGCCGTTACCATAGCAACGAGGTACTCTGCTGTTAGGAGACAGTCGCAGCCAAAGCCAGAGTAAGTTCATTTTTGTTTTGTCTAGACGAATCTGGGAGTAGCCATTTTTGGCAAATTTTATCAAAGATAAAAACTTGGTATTCATATACAGGGTGTAAACGAAAACGTGTAATTCCTTTAAACCTCGTCTTGTACTGCTGACATAGACTAACCCAGCAAGTAATAATATTGCAAACAATAAAAATAAAAAAAACAAGAAGTAAACATGTGTTCTGAACGTGAGGCATTCTAGCGCTCCGATCGAATTGTGCGGCTATCGCTCGCCGGGGCGCTAAAATGCCTTACGTTAAGAATACATGTTTACTTGTTGTAATTTTTTTATTGAATCCACAAGTATCCTTTGCAGGGTTAATCTATGTCAGCAGTACAAGACGAGGTTTGAAGAAATTACATGATTTCCTTTACCCTGTATGTATAAGAAAAATTAAAACAAACTGTCCTAACATCCAGAGTAATCTTTGAAGCCCTTTTCTAAAGAGAGCAAGCAGTGCTACTATCTAGCGGCTCCAAGAATATCTAAAAGATGACCCTCTAAAAAACTAAGCTTTAGCAAAAATTATGATAAAGTTGTCCATTTTTTTTCCAGTGAGCCAGAACCCCAGATTCTGGACTACCTAACACAGCAACACAAGTTAATGGTTGGAATAGCAACTGCGCATGCGTTCCAGTTGAGCGCAGAGTGGATCTGGAACATGTACAACAACGTCACCGCGGAACTGGAGGCTGGTGACTTGGAGAGACTGCCCGAGGTGAACATTCTCTTATATCTAGAGTTATCGACAGCGCACGCGTTCCAATTGAGTTGATCTGGAAAGGTTCTGGAATGTTTCGGATTCGAGAAAGATGAAATGACGGAAACACTGCCTGAGTAATACCGTAACCACAATCCTATCCTTTACTAACATAAAAAACATGAAAAGCCCATTACTGCCCCACTGCTGAGTATGAGCTTCTTCCTAGAATGAGAAGGGTTTAGGCCTTAGTCCACCACGCTGGACTGCTGCGGATTGGCAGACCAACATACATATAAAATTATTTGATTTGAACACAAGCATTTTTCAGCATCGTCATTGCCCAGTAACTGGGTTGTGGAGGTCTGATGGCAGTCGCTCCATGTAAAACTAGAATTCTGCCGTTTCTGGTTAAACTAGAAACAGACCCCAACATAGTTGGGAAAAGGATAGGTAGAACAGTAGTAGAAAATTCAAGCTGAAATTCCTCTATTATAGATTACTAGCTACCCGTCCCGGCTTCGCACGTGTGCAATGTAGATATTAATGTGGGGCATATAAACCTCCCTCTTGAATCACTATAAACGGTGTAAAAAGACCCTTAACGAAGCCGAAAGGCACTTATTCTCCACGTCATTGCGATCATTTTTTTGTTCTGGACTATGCCTGGGAACCTTCTAGTTACGGAGATATTGAAAGTCAAAGTTCCAACTATTTCACAACTTTTTTTTAAAAATACTAGTTTTGAAGGTTGCAAATGTACTTGAAATACCTCCATTACCCGTTTACTACTCATTGTATCTATCAGCACAGTGTTTTGAGTGCATTACAATTAGCTTTACAGTAAAACTAAATTTTACACCCAAAAAAAAAGTCGTTTCCCAGCGACATTATTTGCGTAGGGTTACTTAGTTTGATGTAGGTACTGAATGCATGGTTGACGGCTTGGTGAAGGGTCTTTTTACACCTTGTATCTATTAAAAAAGCCACATCAAAATCCGTTGCGTAGTTTTAAAGATCTAAGCATATATAGGGACAGACAGGCAGCGGGAGCGACTTTGTTTTATACTATGTAAAGATTCAGCTCCTAAAGCAATTTAAACGATTGTAATCACGTTATTTAGGAATGTTTCTCTCGTCCCCCAGCTGCACGCGCTGTCGTGCTGCCTGAAGGCGGTGACGACGGCGGACGCGGCCGAGTGCGTGGAGCGGTGCCGCCTGGCGTGCGGCGGCCACGGGTACATGCTGGCCTCCAACCTGCCCATCACCTACGGGCACGTCACGGCCGCCTGCACCTACGAGGGGGAGAACACTGTGCTGCTACTGCAGACTGCCAGGTAAATATACTCCTAGGCGGGTCGGGTGCCTTGAACGACCTGAATTCGCTTGCTGTTTGTGTCTAAAGTGTGTTCTTATGGTCTGGTCAGACAGAGCTTGGCTGTGTTTGATATTCATGTCGCGTATTCGCGTGCTCATAGCATGCGAATTACTATGACAATGTATGGAAGACGCCACACAGAAACTGCCAGATAGTTTTCTAGCTTGTAAAGTACTCTATTTCCTTATTTGGGGTTGTAAAATTTGGGATTAAATTAAGAAACAAATATCTCATAAATAAGTGATTCTATAAGAGTCCCGTTTTATCGTTTTGAGGCACAATACCTTAAAACTGTTGCGTTTACTATATAAGGTCCAACCAAAATACCTGGACAAACTTTAACACAGTGTTCAGTAAGTGTAACTGAATATATCTATGCAAAAAAAAAACGAGATCCAAGTGTTTTTTTATTGTAACCAAAATTTTTTTTCAACTTTAATTTTACTTTAATTTTTTTTACATTTTTCACTTCGCTGTTTAGGTAAAACACGGCACGGAATTAGCACGCACCCCAATGGCGGTCGATGCATAAGAAATTAATGAGTTTATTCTTAGAGAGTACAGGCAATTTAAAACATTATTATTTCTTTGTTAGAAAAAAATACTTGGATCTCGTTTTTTTTTTACATAGATGTGATTAGTTAAACGTATTGAACACTGTGTAAAAGTTTGTCCAGGTATTTTGGTTAGACCTTATATATTTATTATACACTTATATACAGGGTGTAAACGAAATCATGTAATTCCTTCAAACCTCGTGATGTACTGCTGAAATAGATTAAACCTGCACGGTATACTTTTTTTTTCACGGTATATAAAAAATATTACAAGAAGTAAACATGTGTTCTTAACTTGAGGCATTTTTACGTTAAGAACACATGTTTACTTCTTGTATTTTTTTTTATTGAATCCAAAAGTATCCCGTTCAGGGTTAATCTATGTCAGTAGTACATCACGAGGTTTGAAGGAATTACATGATTTTGTTTACACTCTGTATATCAAATTTGACTACTATTAAAAATGTACAACAATTTAATATTATTTTAAAGAAAGTATAGAAACAGATTGATATGTGAAAAAATAAATAAAATCGATGAAAAAATAGAGGAGCTACACGCTTGCGAAGTTTGTGGAGGGGGCATTTTCAGTCCTTGTCACGCGAATCGGATATTGTACGGAGTGATGTCAAATAACTATGAAGTTTGCAAGCTATGACGTCATTGTGGCGTCATGTTGTCTCTGTCTAGTGAGCAATTTTCAATCGTTTATAACTTGGGCATTTTATTAAATATTTCATTAGTTTTTTCACTGTTGCTTATCATTTTTGTAACAGTTTCGAGATTTCTAATAAAAAAATGATAGTCACATACCCTATTGTATAATACCTGTCTTATATGTATATGGCTGGTATGTACCAGCACAGATATTATATTACATCAGTAACATAAGTTAAGATCAGGTGTCAAACTTGCTGAGTAGAGACTTCTAACTATGTACTTCTGTTGACTGAATAGTCTTCTCCCTAGCGTTACCGGTCCCGGCTTTTGTCAGATCATGATCCGCCCGATATGTTTTGTGAAGGTTTACAGCAGTTCAATATGGTTAACTTGTTTGTGCACGTGCAGGTACCTGGTGAAGGCGTGGACACAGGCTACGGGCGGCACGTCGCTGCCCCCCACGGTGCAGTACCTGGCCCGCGTGGGCGCGGGGCGGCGCTCCCCGCCGTGGGACAACACCATCGAGGGCATCATACACGGGTTCCAGGTCGTCGCCGCTGGGTAACTATTTCTTTTTACTAATAACACCTACGTGAACATCCTAATGAAAATCAAAGGAGAAATTGCCATCATCAACACGCTTCACAGATGGGTTGATGATCTAGTTATTCCTAGGTTTATCCAGGTCTAATTACTTCTAAAAGTAGTGCCCTCAAAGGACCTAAATCTCGCTATCTCTTGGATAATGAAACTCCTTTATTCATAACTAGACTATTACCCGCGGTTTCACCCGCATTCTAGGGGAACTACTTAATGTAACCGGATAAAAAATATCCTATGTGTTAATCCAGGGCATAGTCTATCTGTGTGCCAAATCTCATCCAAATCCGTTCAGCCGTTTTTGCGTGAAAGAGTAACAAACATCGATACGTACATACAAACTTTCCCGTTTATAATATTAGTAAGGAAAGGATGAAATGGTGAGCTTTTGGTGTGATCTGCAAGGGTCTATTGGGGTAACCAAAACATTCAAGCAATGAGAAATTATAGTGGATCCAGAACCAAACATACAATCACCCATAACCTCTTTCAAACTTATCAGGATTCAAATGAAGTCATCAAATAATGACTTTTCGTATGGTTACAGTAAGATCGCGTTGTGCGTGGCGAACATCGAGAAGCGTCAAAAGAGCGGCTTGTCTTACGAAGACGCGTGGAACATGACCTCCGTGCAACTCACGCAAGCGTCCGAGGTAAAATACTATTTGAAACTTGATAATTTAATAACCAATCATCATCAAATGGATTCGGAAGTGAACACAGAAACTATAAGAAATAGAGAAATGTGGTCAAAGGAGCCACCAGTTCTATTTCGGAAAAAACAAAAACTGTATTTGTAATTATTTTTGTTTAAACCGAAATTTTACTCCGTGACTTTAGGCGGTTTACAGAAGACACTTAATTGCCAAGTGTCATACAAATTGGTTGAAATCTCTAGATTTTACGAGAGTGTGACAGACAGACGGACATGACGAAACTAATAAGGGTTTCTAGTTATACTACGGAACCGTAAAAACGAGAATTGAACACGAAGCTATTCCAAAAAATACTCGCCTACATTATTGCACTGGTCGATAATGTGGCTGATAAGAAAATCCTGCAAAAGAATATTATACGGCTATGAATGTGTAAATTAATATTCCCCTTTCTTCAGGCCCACTGCCGCGTGTTCGTGCTGTCCTCATATTTCGAAGAAACAGAACGGCAAGTGAAGAGCGCGTCACCACAGCTGCGCGAAGTGTTACTGCAACTGGTGGACTTGTACGTGGTGTACTGGGCGCTTCAACGAGTAGGCGACTTGCTTAGGGTAAGATATCCTTACGAATGAATGTGTCCGGGAAAATACTATCATCATAACTATTTCTCCCGCCAACAGCAGCATTGCTGTGTTCCAGTTTGAAGGTTGGTGTCGGTGAAATTACAGACACATGAGACTTTTCAACTTTCTGAGGTTGGCAACGCAATATATACCATCTTTAATACCAGGTTCACACGATCCGATTCTAGTTGATCAACTGCCAAATCGCATGTGACTTGAATCGTCTGAACAGACTTTCAATCAAATTGAATCAATTTGAAGGAACAAAACGTTTCAACTTTTGTTGATCAATAAATGTTGATCAACTTTCAACAAAATGTCGATCAACTAAAATCGAACCGTGTGAACCCGCTATGGGTTTGTAGGTGTATAGATGCGACGGTAACCACTTAGCATCAGATGGGCCATCGGCTTGTTTGCCAACCTATAACATAGAAATAATATACTTTTACGAGTGATGAGTCAACGGTCAACGTGTATCAAGAATCTTGCGTATGTTAAATAGAATATTCGCCAATCTATTCCACAACGGACATTCTTTCAAATAATACTACTACTAGGTAGTATTTCCCGTAAGGGCAGACAAATTTGCAGAGATTAACTACGATAACATGGCGCGCCCCTCCAAATTACTGTTTCAATGTGTGTAGTCACATCCTTACGAAAGAGTTAGTATGTAGTTTAGTTGTAAATATTAGTTTGACGACCGTCTCAGTGCGCACACATGCGTTGTTAGTCTTGGTGGCGCTTTGTAAATACTTTCACCTTCGATCAATAATAGTACTAAATTAAGGATCAGGAACAAAAATAAGTCGCTGAAGTGGCCACGTTTGCACACATTTATACATTTATATTACTTACTACGAAATATAGAAAAACGTTTAATAATATTAACAACTTCAGTTTATTATAAACCAAGTTCAAGTTCTTTATTGCATTCATGTGTTACATTTGTGTTACATAGTAAATATAGTAAGATTCAACATGAGGTCCGGTAACCTTAACACTCAAACATAAAGTTTAATTACGATTGCAAAATATTTATATTAAAGTCCATCTGTCATCAGAGAAAAGTAAAAACAAAAAAATTTAGAATATCACTTAAAAATGAAAAGTCGTTTTTATTCTAAATTGAAACTCCAATTGAAAATCCAAGCAATTAGGTTTAAACCATTATGTAGATAATTTCGTGCTTACTCTATTTTGGAACTAGACGTAGTATATTTCAAATTCAGAAACTCAGAACACAGTAAGTACAGAGAGACATAGAGTTGCAGAATACATTTTTTAGGCGAAAGTTATATTAGACCGATTTAAAAAAATAGTACTTAGTACAAAAAAAGTACAACAGTTATTTTGCTATTAATTATGTGCGGGTTGGCTTATTGTAATCAAACCGTATAATGAAATGGGTGTGTTTACTTATGTACGCGATTTAGAAGTTCATCATCATTTTCCTGCCGTTATCCCACACTAGGTGGGATCGGCACAATATTTATTTCGTAAATCCATGTTGTTAGAGGTTTTGGCTTATTGTTTTATGACCGGCCACCTGCTTGACATCAACCCTCGTTGCGCGGATGATCCAATGTGCTTGCTGATATTATGCACTGGGTCCCAAAATGATATGCTTGTCAATCTTATTGTCGACAACTAGCAGACTATGTTCTTCTTGGTGGAGTATATTTGAAGTTCCTCGACCCACTCATTCAGTTTTGCTAGGGACTTTGGTTTTAACATATCGTAAACTAATACGGTATAGCACTGTGAGCGTCTCTGTAAGAACTTGACGTCAATGTTCTGTATCGCTCCTGTCCCGCTGTACGCGATATAGATGTTATAAAAAAATATTTGTATTAAATCAATTTGATTGAAATGAAACTATTTTTTTTATTTAAATTCAATTGCAAATAAGAGTGTATGGTAAACAATTATGAAAGTGCGTGCGAGGTGGATTCTTTAAATATTGTATCTGGACAATCGTAATCTGTCTGTTTAAACGGAATGTATGTTTAATTACCTTTAAACAGATTCAGCTTGTTATAAAGCTATCTTTTAGAATCAATTTTTATTTGAGCGGTTTCTTTTTTACAAATATAATGTTATCTTACATCAATGAATTTTTCTATAATTAGTTTCATGAAGCTTATTTTATGGGTGTGTTCGTTTCGCCCAGAAAACACATCTTTTTAAATGTATGCGTTTAAATACACAGCGAAATGGGTCGCAAAGAAATCTACAAACAAAAATAACATATAAAATAACAACACTACTCCATGCACTCCCTGTTGCAGAACAGTCGATGTTTGTTAGAATAGTTGGCGAGTTGTCACAAACATTGGTCAAACAATCATAATATTTGCTAATTGATTTATATTTACTATTTAATTCTGTTTTTATTTTATGAAAAACACTTAATGGTATAAACTTATCGAAAAAAAGATATTCCTTTTAAAAACCTTGGTGTTACGGTGGTTGTTTACACAATTTTTGAACACGCACTACGGAATTTTGACGTCTTAACGTTGGTTTGGAACATAATAATTTGAAATAAGAGCACAAAAATATTTGTGCTCTTATTTTTCGGGCCGTTTTTGAAGCGCTTATCGCGAATCTAGTACTATTCTTGATCGAAGACTTTCACAAATACTTTCAAATGTTTTGAATTTTCGAGGGGCTAATAAGGTTCTATGTAATTTAGAGTATACTTATTGCCATCTAAACTCCTTCATAAAACATATTATCCCAACTTTCCAGGTTTGTTAAAACTTATTAACTTCTCTCGACAGTTCACATCGATTTCGGAACGTGATATCGAGAAGCTACAACATTGGTACGAGGAGCTGCTGACGAAGCTACGACCCAATGCCGTGGGGCTCGTCGACTCGTTTGATCTACGTGACGAGGTGAAATACATTGCTACTTTTGTTTAGTTGAATAATGGTATTGCTGCAAAGTTGCACAGTTTTCGAATGTTTCGTTTTCTTTTTGAATGAAGGTTTTCAATACTTTTTCTGCCACCAGACGGCGCTTCGTCTGCGTCAGGTCCAAACAGCTGTCAGATAGCACGGATTCTTACCGAACGTATATTTTTTTAGTGAATTTCTACGTATTTGGAAGTGTTATTGATTTTATTATGGATTACGGCCAGAGAAAGATTGCCGAACTGAAGATTGAGCTCAAAAAGAGAGGATCAAAAGTCACCGTCCTGTTTTATTTGCACACATAGGCACTGCACAACACTGTGGCATTTTAGAAAACAATATTCCTTTTGTAACGTTTTTAAGAATAAATAAACCAAAAATATGATCGAAAAATACAAATCGTGTATGTGTTTTGACAGGTGGTTGGACCTGACGCTACAGTGCTGCCATCTCACGTAGAATTTTTTTCAGAAAACCCTCATTGACTGAAATTATACCAACCTATATCATTTCAGATTTTGCATTCGGCCTTGGGCGCGTACGACGGTCGCGTATATGAGCGTCTGATGGCGGAGGCTCTCAAGAGTCCACTCAACGCGGAGCCCGTCAACCAGAGCTTCCACAAATATCTTAAACCTTTCATGCAAGGGAAATTGTGATACGATATTGTATGAAAAATGCTCATGTTATTTTTTTGTAAGACAAAATGGACTAAATCAAGTTATAAACTTGTATACACAATAAATGTAAACCATTGTTGGTGTTTATGGGGAAGGTAATAAGAGTAAATTGTAAATCAAATATTTTTATAATGATAAACCTTTATTGATAGGTGGCGGATGGATGTAAAACATTCCTTATAAATATTATATACAATGTAGATATTGCAGTATTACAGTTCTGACTGGAGATTTTTAATCATGAGATTTATGTAAAAAACATTTACAATAAAGTTTTATATATTGTTAAAGTTGTGTTATTACATTTTTGTATTCTAGACATGCCTCTTCTCCTATTCTTATAATTCTGCCGGCTGGCGGTAATACCTAAGAGGCCGTATCTAGTTAGAGTAACTTGATGTCCTCTGTTTGGCTTTGTAAGTAGGTACTTTAAATTCAATAAGATTTTTATTTTTTCTTCCAATATATAGTCCATGTTTTACTAACTCGGGTTACTCAGGAGGATTGCTTTTAAACAGCCATGATTAAAAAGGCCAACAAGGATATTAGCCCTCGTTCGCAAGAACGCTTTTACAACGCGCGTTGAAAAAGCGCCCAACGTGCGCAATAGATAAGCTGTGTTAAATAAAAACTTTTTACAAAAAATTTAAACCAACTTCAAAAAAGAATAAAATAATTAGGTACCATATAAAATGAACAGTTTCAGAAGTCGGTGCTGATCCACGCTGAACCAAATTGAAGGCACCGACTTCTGAAACTGTTAACTTTATATGGTAATTATTTTATTCTTTTATGAAGTCGGTTTAATTTTTTTGTAAAAAAGTTTTTATTTTTTTCATTTTAGTGGCCTTAATTAAAACTTGAATAGACCTAATAAAGACGCTGCTCGTAACATAATCACATCATCACAATATGCGTACTGTTCGTCATTGAGGAGTTCCATTGTCTATCTCCGAAGTTCTTCATCAGATCTTCACCAAATTTAAATGGGACCAACTTCGAAGTATACCCTATCCATTAAAAAAAGAATCATTAAAATCGGTTCACAATTGGCGAAAATATCGATGAACATACACAAAAAAAACATACATACAGACGAACATAGTAACCTCCTCCTTTTTGGAAGTCGGTTAAAAAGCGCTATCATGTGAGCACATAATTATACAGCTTGCTATTTGTTGTATTAGAACGCTTTTTTAACGCGCGTTGAAAAAGCTCTCGTGCGAACGAAGGCTTATTAACGCTTCTAATCAAATCATTCCTCTTAACTAATAGTAAAAAAACTAAAACCATAAAATATTTGAATTTCCCTTACCCACTCCCACCGGATGTTTTCACCTAAGAAAGATTAGCGACATCTAGCGGAATTTCAGCGAACTTTTTTTTTCATATCAGCGGAATTTTTAACACGACTATTTTAATGGTACGGCAAGGATATATTATCTATGGGCAACACCAAATGATTCTTCCATTCATTTCAGCCTCCATTTTGAATTAATTTGAATGAAAACAATGAGATGTTAAGTAAACAAGATTCTGTATACCTTATTTTTTATATGAAAATTTAATGCAGGCACAAAATCAATTAAATATTGAACAATATCGAAATGCCACGACGTAAGTTCTGATTAAATAAGTCTACAAAAGGTGGACATTTCCACATACATTTTCATGGTACATATTCGCGTGTTAACAAATTGTGTATTTTTTGTCCGTAGCTCAGATAAAAGCATCAGCGGCCCAGACCAATGTTCTATGTACTTTTTTCGAAGAGAATCCTGAGATTTTAAGAGGATATAAAAAGTCAGCAAAAAGTATGCATGATGTTCAAGAGAAATGGAAGAAAATAACACCACAACTAAATGCCGTTGGGCCAGCAAGAGATCACAAATCATGGGCAAAGGTAAACGTTTTGTAAGCAGTGTCAGTTTATCAGTTAGTTGAATAACTATTTCAGTTAGGTTTCCTTCAATGTCTAGGATAGGACATTTGTTTTTCACAAAGATATAGATAAGTAATTTCTCGAGATGCTATGATGGAGTATCTATCAATTGACGAGCTTAATGTCTCTCTCATTGAATGTTGTTTGTTAGACTGATGGATCACGCACAATTGCAGACTACTATATAAATATTAATATTTAATATCCAATTAAATGGCAATGGTTTTTTTTTGACTGCCTTGTTGGTCTAGTGGTCGCAAGCCTGACTTCTGAGCATAGGGTCCTGGGTTCGATCCCCATGTCAGGCAAAGTGATATTGGGTTTTTCCATTGGGAATTTCTCAGTAGTAGCCCCAAGTCCGGATTTGTGCATGGTTAATGGCAATAGGCTCACCCGTATTACATGGGACTTAAACATAACTGGCAAAACTAGATGTTACTAAAACACCTCTGCCGAACCCTTCGGGGAATACAAGGTGTATTGTCATGTTAGTTTTATTCTGCAATTATTGAAATACATTTTTTCTTACTTTATTACAGTATTTATGTGATATGAAGGCAAAATTTAAGAGGACAAGAATAAAATGGAGGCAAAGCAGCGATGGCAAAGGTCCTATTATGTGTAATGCTGGTGATTTTACTGAAATCAGGTTAAGAATGTTACAAGTACTTCGTAAAGATGCATCAAATTTACGGGAATCACAGGTGAGGTGATGTTTATTTTAAGATTGTATTCGTGAAAATTAAATATTTTAAATCATTTTTTAAACATGCTCTAAAGCAC
Organism: Amphipyra berbera; assembly: GCA_910594945.2. Lineage (NCBI taxonomy): Eukaryota > Metazoa > Arthropoda > Insecta > Lepidoptera > Noctuidae > Amphipyra > Amphipyra berbera. The sequence goes on along the minus strand of OU343122.1, from coordinate 4,171,322 downwards.
GATGTTACAATAATATAAATTGGTACTGTTTTGTAGAGTCTTTTGCAACTATATTTTTGTTAGAAATAGGTAACATGTTTTTCTAACAAAACAAAATTGATCCAAGTGTTCACCAAATATGTTTTTTTAGATTTTTGTTGCAGGAAGCCCGGCTTTAGCCAGCCACATTACAATGCTGGGAAAAGGCCGCCCTTTGTTAAATTTTGAAATTTTAAAAACACAAAATTAATTTTAGGACTACCACACATCAGACTTGGAGACAGAAGATGACAATAATGATGATGATCCTATTGAAGATGATAATGATGAAATGGTCATATTGCCTGAAGAAATACCAAATGTGACACCAAAACTGGGAAGCCCAGAATATATTAAACTAGTAACAAATGATACCCCACCACCTGACTTGCAGCCACCTCAAATCATTATTGATGATGAATTTGATTATTTCGGAAAAAATGTAGCTCAACAACTTAGGAATTTACCTTTATTTGTTGCATTAGAAACACAAGAAATGCTTTTATCAGTATTAAAAAAACAACGATTGAAGGTGCTGAATGAAACCTCCAGTAGCTCAGATCCTTTGAGCAAATGATGCGACTGATTTTTAATTTATAAGTATGTTTAAGTATATAAATTATTAATTCTTGTATCTAAAATTAAATAGTTATTAAGTAATAAAGAATAATATGAATCTCTCATAACTTCATTTTTACTTTTTATTTTATTAAAATTAAATATTTTATGATAACGGAATTAAAAGTGATAAAAAGTCGCTCCCATTATAGCTGCAAGTCGAGAGATGCAGAATCTTCTGCTACGCAGTATCGCAGCGTCCTCTGGCCTATAAAATAAACTGGTGTATCAGATCAGATACGTATAAAAAAAATGGGGAAGGCAACGCAAAACGAAAGCAGATGGCAGCGCCTCCATACTTAGTTATTTGAACCAATCGGAACCATCTTAAATTAGCAATAATGTCAAACACATTGCAACCAATAAGATGACATAGGAACAATTGAAAGTGGCGCCATTAGTTCCACAGTTGCCTACCCTATTGAACCACTACCATCGCCAATGCGTCTGCTAAGCAAGTTTCAGAATATTCAAAAGTAGCATAAATAAAAGCACGATGATGTAGATTATGGCCACAGATTAGTGATATAATTAATAACGTCTGGATGTTTATGGGCTGATATCATTTTTGATAATATCGCAATCTCAGACCAATACTGCCGCGCGATTCATAAACGCAATAAGTAACATTTTGGTCAAAAATGAGTTGAATATAATATATTCGTAATCACTGTAGGATTGTTATTACTAATATTATGATCAACAAATGTTTGACCAAAATGTTACTTACTGCGTTTATGAATCGCGTGGCAGAATAATCCTAGGTCCGAGATCACAATTAAATCGTATGCTTTAAACCCAAAACTTTCTATATAAACGTTATCGTAATGTCAATGGTGAAATGATTAAAAAAATACTTTTTGTTCTTTTCTACGCCACAGAAATGTTAACAGGAGAAAGAGAGATAGATATAATATAAGCTAAATAATGTCATTTGAATTCACGTCAGTCAGTTGTCAGTTGTATGAATTATGAATAATTGATTGTGATTGTTCAAATTCTACTGTTGTTATTTTGTTCAGAGATTCAAATAATAATGTAAATAAAATTATTGTTTATGAACAAAAGGAAACAATGCTATACTAACAATACCTACTTATATACCAATGACAGTAAAATATTTTTAACGTTAAAAATGGCTTACATGAATAGTGTATGCCGTGCATGTCTCACACCAAAGCCATCTTTTACGTATTTTATATTTGAGAACGTATGCCCAGATACTTATTGTTTCTGTACCTCTGTCCAGGTAAAATATGATTGCCGGCTATTATAATAGTGATTTTGGTTCTTCCTTCACCGGCGTAATTGTCCACTGATGGGCCCGGGTCCTCTGGGATACGTCACATAATTCTGCACTCGGTGTCACTTTTTTGTAGTTATCCGCCTTCCTCAGTTTTTCTGGCCTAGAACTCGGTAGAGATAGGTCTTACTGTTCTATTTGTTTTATTAAATTTTTCAAGGTAAGTACATTTTATCATAATTCCATTGCAGATATCCAAAGATGAACAATTACCCAGAGGTGTCTGTAATTCTTGTTATGAGCTCCTCAAAAAATACTCCGAGTTCAAGCGCACATGTTTACAGTCTGAAGCTACTCTACTTGATCTTAAAAAAGGTTTAAAATATGAATTAGACATACATGCAACGGGTTTTGTTGAAAACACAGAGCCAATTGAAAGTCAAGAAGATAATATAAAGACATTAAAGACTGAGATACTTGATAATACTGTAAAAGTTGAAAATGAAGAAACAGATCATGGTTAGTAGAATATTTAATTATTAATGTAAATAATTTGAATCAGGTGGTATTTGACAAATAAGATCCATATTAGCAAGATATAGAAATAAGCAACATATTTTCTTCCAGCAGAGATCTAACACAGTATCTATTATGCTTTAATGAAACTTAATGGTCAATCAAGGTGAGTAAAAACTACTTGAAGAACTCATTCAAAAAGATATTTATGCCTTGGTGGGCCACATTTGTCTATTGTTATAGAAAATGTAGTAGGATATGTATAAACCTAATTAATTATATCTGCAAAGATAACATTAATTTATTTTCAGATTACATAGATGGAGATTATCAGGATGATGATGAATTAAGAGAAGATAAATATTTTAAAAGGTACATTAACTAATTGTTTTACATAAGGTGTCTCATTAATGATACACTCCGAACAAAAACCTACGAATCAGATTTTAAAAACAGTTACTTTCTATCTAATACTTCTTTTCTAGAAAAGTTAATAAGTTGGTGAAATTAAAACAACATATTAAGGGTATAAAGCCAAAAGTAAGGAAGAAATTTATATACACTTGTGATGTTTGTCAGAAGAAGTTTAATTTCAAGGAACGATTTGAAGCACATAAGCTTGAACATGAAGGTAAAATAGTAAGTATTGCAGATACTTTTCCATGGTGTATTCAGGGCCCTAGATAGATGGGCCTTTTATCTACTTGTTCTCCCCTTTACTGCCTATAGGGTGGCCAACAGTGTAGTATTTTAGAGGACATCCTGCCAATGCCAGGTTCCATTGGTACCTCTTATAAATGTTATCTGGCTTTGGTAAAATCAGCCGTAAACATATTAGTTGTTAGTGTTGCTATATGATTATTATAACATAGTCTCAAATGTGTTTTACATTGTTGGATTGACCTTAAGCTTTTTACTGTTAAACATTTGCTTATACCATAAATTTAAGAGGGAGAGAGTGTAGTTGGTCAATCCCAATTTACCCAAAATATTTATCTAATTACAGGTATCAATCCACTGTTCACCATGCAACAAAACCTTTGTTACATGGAGTGGTCTAAAGCGACACACAGAAAGTGAACACACTCAAGTAAACTTGGAAAGTCTGAAGTGTCCCACTTGTGGGAAGATATTCAAAAGCCGACAGACACTGAAGATGCATGAGAAAATGCACGGGAATAGGAGACTGATCATGTGCGACGTGTGCGGAAAAGGATTCACTACTGCTGTTATTTTAAGGGTAATTTTTAATTACTATCATTTTATGTTGTTATCAATACTGTGTGGAGCCAAACTGATACTGTTAAAATCAAATTACAGCAGTGATAGCCTAGTAGTGGGGCCGTCGGACTGCCAGATCATATGTCTCGAGTTTGAACGCAAGGCACGCACCTGACTTTTCAGATTCATGTGCGTATTGTATAATTATCACTTGCTTAAAAACAGTGAGGAAACCGGCATGCCTGAGAGATATTTCTAGACGGCATGTGAAGCCAAGTCAGAGGCCCATGAACGGCATAAACTCTGACACCAGGTTACTTACTAACCACACGAAAAGAAGAAGAAAAAGAAGAACTGTTAAAATCTAAATTGTTTATATTATTATGATACAGTTCTTACAATTCACGAGCGTGTGTGGTGTGACTTTTATGTTCACTGTCATATGGTTCAAATTCAACTGTTTCCCGCGGCAATATCATTCATTAGGGTTTCAAGTCTGTGTTTTCTATACAGTATAGGCTACATTTTGGGCCTGGTTTTGAGAAATTATTTCAGCTTTAATATAATATATAATATTTGGCATTGAATTTAAGTTATCAACATACCACAATTCCTCATCAAGTCCTGTCAAATGTTGCCAACATAAAAGGAAATGACTGCTTTATATTGAGGCAACTGCAACATGCAGTTTTTCCCAGCAACATGTAGTCATAATACATATTTTATTTTTCAGGCTCACTTAGAAACTCACAAAGAAAACAGAGAGCGACGTTTTACATGCGAACATTGTGGAAAGAAATTCTTTACAAACACAATATTACTATCACATGTGTCCAGACGACACTCTGGCCGCCGGTTCATATGCCAGATATGTTCCTACCCGTTCACTGACAAATACAACTTAGCCAAACACTTACTAATACATGATGGAAAGAAGTTATATAAATGCGAGATTTGTAACAAATCTTATGCAACTCAATCGACCTTGACAGAGCATAAAAGACTTCACTCTGGGGAACGACCGTATGTGTGCAATTATTGTTTAAAGGCATTTGTTTCGAAGAAAAGACTGACTGATCATGTAAGAATACATACAGGTGTTAAACCTCATAAATGCACGCTTTGTGAACAGAGATTCACGCAGAGAGGAACTTTGAAGAGGCACATGAAAGTGCATGATAGGGCTGTGCCCACTCTTAATTGAATGTGTGGGGGAACGATGGTGTTGCTCCATCGAAAAGGGAGGATCCCCCCCCCCCCAACCAGGCGGGTCTCATGCCTGGCGGGCATGACGGTTGATGTGAGGAACTTGTATATACATACAAGGTTAGTCGGAAAGGGTGTTAAAGTACCCATAATAAGGGATAACTTTTGTTCTACAACTTTCCCCAAAACTCGATAGTTTAAGAGAAATATCTTTTCAAAGATTTCGTAAAAAATATGCTAAAATCTATCTGTCCATAGCTATGTTCCGCTGTTTTTACATTTAGGTCATATTTGGGGTCACGGATTAGAAAATTAATTTTCTGAATTCATAACTAAAGCAGGTATGTTTTTTTTTTTGAAAAAACTAAAATAAAAATCTTTTTGCATGCAAATAAATATTATCGAATTTTGAAATTTTAACACTTGCTTTAAAATAGTCATCCGTGATACTTTACGTGGCCCGCGGCTTAGTACCCCCTTTCGACTAACCTTGTATACTATCTGCATGGCAAATCTTGATATCGCGATGCAGGATTTGTGACGTCATCATTGAGAGTTGTCGTTATTGTCGCTAGTCTGCTAGACAGTCGCCGTACAACGTAGTTTGTATATGTTTGCATTTTAATTGCATTTCAAATACTGATCAACATTGTAATGCTGGATATTTCTTGTGGAGTATTGGAGGAATAAATCGTAGTATGGCCACTTCCCTTTTAAGGATTGCCTAACAAAACTGTAAGTTGTGACTATGGCCTCAAGAATCATGTCATAGCACTGAGAATTACTTTACTGAAGGGCCATGACGTATTGTCCGTTTTGGCTCAAAGAAACTGCCTCAAAAAACAGGAAAAGGCCTACTGCAGGCCTGTGTAACTCCGCGGTTTAGCTATGAAAACATGATAACGCCACAGTAAATATATAAGTATATTTACTTTGCCAGCGCGCCGCTTCAGCTCCGAGTGGAAGACAGAACAAAAAGTACGTAATATGGTACGTGGCCGAACCGAAATATAAAGAGCGCGAACGCACAGCGGAATGTGGGCGGTCTCGCTTAGGGCCGCACTCCACCAAAGCGGAGACGAGATGAGCGGAGACAAGACGAGCGGAGAGATGTTTTTTATACAACCAATAGAATTTCGTTATTCACACGTCTCGATGTTTTTCATAACATTTGTTGTGTTGTTTTGTGTATTCAGTGCTTACTAACATAGTCATAAGTTTTACTAACAGCTTTTGAGTCATGGATACTCGATTAAAGAGAAATTCTATTCTAAAATAAAATAAGGCTTTTACGGACTGAATTTGTTATAAATAGATTAAGTGCTATCGTGAATTTGGAAGCTAGAGCTGTGCCCTGTGTAATTTTGATTTCATTTGATTTTGTTACCTGCTTATTTTTTTAAACTCAATTAAGCTTTAATTAGATACGTCTTATCATTTATAATTTAATATTATTAATATACCAGTTCAATTCCCAGCCTATTAAGATTTTATTTTGGAAAGAAACATATTTATGAATCGTTAGTTTTGTTTTAATAATTTTACTTAGAAAGAATTCGATATACTTGAAATATTATGTTTATTTTGTTTAATTCCTGGATTTTGACAACCAGAAACAAATGCATACTTTGAATTATCTATGTCTAAATATAGGTACATTATGTACTTGTTTACACCATTTTGCCAAAATGAATTATCCTTGTGAATTATCAGAGTATTGATATCTATTTAATTATTCCGAAATAAAATAACGAATAACGAAATACTATTGGTTGTTTAAAAAACATCTCGTCTCCACTCGTCTCGTCTCCGCTTTGGTGGAGTCCGGGCATTAACCCCGGTCACTCACATGCGCGCAAACATTGGTACATTGTACGAATGTTTTCCGTTTTGTATGGAAAATGTTCGCAGTCATTGCGAATGTCAGTCCCACTCCTGTGGGTTCGTGTATTCGTGCGAATGTGAGTGACCCGCATAACACTAAAGCTCAATTTCGCATGCGTGGTGAAATATTTTTTAGATATTTGAAGCAATTAGTTCGGGAGTGAGATTTCTGTTTTAGTACTTGAGCATAACTGATGTATCTCGTGTTTCAAGAACTGCGAATAAATGGTATTTCATTTATATCTTTAATAATTTCACATATAAATAATTTTCATCACATTACAATTTTAATGGAACAGTATATTGTAAGAAAAACAAAATCAGATTATTTGAATATTGTACATTTATTTTCACATCATCATTTTAAATGTTATTAATAATTGCAATTCGTATTGGATTTAATCCAAATACTTATAAAGTAATACATTAATTATAAGATAAGAGATATGTATCTTGTGATGTCAAATTCTCCCTGAATCAAATATTGATTTCGCGTAATATTTCACCTCTCAAGTCCGTACCATGACCCTTTGTATTAACTTGTTGCCGTCCCATACAGATCTGGTGGATATTATTTTTACCCCAACCCCATACATTTCGCAGGGACTTGGCACACGTGTGGCGTGCAAACAGGGGAAACGAGTTGTTGTCGGCCACTTGTGGCTGTGGCGGGAGGCCCGTGTGCGGATGGCCGTAGTAAGAACAGTTGTTGTCGGCCACTTGTGGCTGTGGCGGGAGGCCCGTGTGCGGACGGCCGTAGTAAGAACAGTTGTTGTCGGCCACTTGTGGCTGTGGCGGGAGGCCCGTGTGCGGATGGCCGTAGTAAGAACAGTTGTTGTCGGCCACTTGTGGCTGTGGCGGGAGGCCCGTGTGCGGATGGCCGTAGTAAGAACAGTTGTTGTCGGCCACTTGTGGCTGTGGCGGGAGGCCCGTGTGCGGACGGCCGTAGTAAGAACAGTTGTTGTCGGCCACTTGTGGCTGTGGCGGGAGGCCCGTGTGCGGATGGCCGTAGTAAGAACAGTTGTTGTCGGCCACTTGTGGCTGTGGCGGGAGGCCCGTGTGCGGATGGCCGTAGTAAGAACAGTTGTTGTCGGCCACTTGTGGCTGTGGCGGGAGGCCCGTGTGCGGACGGCCGTAGTAAGAACAGTTGCTGTCGGCCACTTGTGGCTGTGGCGGGAGGCCCGTGTGCGGATGGCCGTAGTAAGAACAGTTGTCGGACCTCAATGAATACCTATTCAATTGACAATACTATACACTTCTTTTGACATTTGAAATTAGAACTTAGGGCCAAACCACATCTGAAAGAAGATATCGCACCTTTAGAATTAAAGAGACCTATTTTAAGATTTTAAGTTTGACTCATAAAATGACGTTGAATGACCATCTTCATCGACTCTTATTAAAAGTGACGATATAATATTAAAATCATAATGAATTTTATGAAAGTACAACCGAATAATCTCTCTTTTCTCTAAAATTCATAAAAATACGAACCTTTATTCGACATTTTCCAAAAGTTATCTTTTTTTGAGATAGGTCTCTATAATTCTGAAGGTGCGATATGTCGCCGATATTCCGCCGCTACACATAATTCCATATAAACATCTCACACCGTACACATTTGACCGAAGATGCGTTACTAAAATTCCTCGAGTAAATTACGCGACGGAAGATCGGCGACGTATCTTCCGTCAGATGTGGTTTGGCCCTTTAACAAAACGCCATGTTCCTCTCAATATCGAAAAGACAATACAAAGTAAACATAATAATACAACATTTTCCAGGTAACTTGTAGCTTAGCCATTTATTTAACACCTTCAATCCGCACCATAGTCGTCTTTCAGAGTGGAGGCGGGCGCGGGCGCGAGTAAATCAAAATGTATGTAGACGGCAGTTGCATCCACAGTGCTCCCGCGAGCCGCGCGTCTGCATGGCGGGCGCGGGCGCGGGTCATTCTAATGGCTCAACCCGCTCGTATCGTTTACAGTAATATAGCGTCTGTTAGGTGACTGCGCGTGTGGTTCTAAACCATTTTGATACACCCGCCGAAGCGTCGTCATGGATATCAATATGGAAGAAAATATATCTTTGCATTAATTTAGAATTTATTTAAATCGTGTGTACCAAACTTCATATATTTCAATTTTCATTTCAAGTACGAATTTTCCATTAATAAAATCAAATCGTCATCCATGTCTTCTAACTACGCAGCAAAGTTTGAGAACGACCAAACACACGCACGCTACGATAGCTCGTTCGGCACTACTGTGAACACGCAGACGCCAAGACCCGAGCGCCCGCACCCGCTAGTGCAGTCTGATTGACCACATAGCCTATGTCACACATCAGTATGCCACTGTGGGTACTCTGCCGCACTTCCTTGCAACCTAGCCCTTAACAATATATTCTGTGTTTTATCTGCGTCTTTCTGCATGTGGCCTTTCATGTGCCTGTTGAGAGCACATTTCTGTATGAAGGCTTGGTCACAGAGCTGACATTTATGGGGTCTTTCGCCGGTATGTATCATTCTGTGGTTCCGCATGTCTTTTCGCGCCATGAAACGCTTCGGACATAAGTCGCAGGCGTACGGGCGTTCACCTGGAATAATTTCAAAATAAGTTCTTTAGGAAGGGACCTAGCTTTCCCCAAGTCGGGCGGTGTTATTGGGTTTTTCCGTGTGGAATTCCTCAGTAGCAGCTTGGAGTTTGGATTTGTGCCCGGTTGATGGCAATAGGCTCGCCCTCTATAACATGGGACTTGAAACATAACGGCGAAATGCTGGTTTTACTATACACTTCTGCCCAACCCTTCGCGGAATACAGACGTGATGTTGTATAAGAGAAAAGTAGTATATAGATGTACATACCTGTATGTGATCTCATGTGGACAACTTTAAAACTTTTGCTTTTGAACGTTTTATCACAGTATTCACACGAAAATGGTTTGTCTGTTGAATGAGATCGCATGTGTTTGAACAAGTCACTCTGAAACAAATTCAATGTAATTTTAATTCTACATCTTTAAGGCTCAAAATTATCAATGTCTCTATTTGCTACAATATGCGTAATATACAACGAAGCAAATAATCAACAACAGTAACTTTGCCCTGTCTCTGGGTGCCATTACAAAAACTTATAAAACGCTTATGCGTAAACTTTTTGAGAAAATAAACTTTACCAACCTTCACATAAAACCTCATATCGCATAACTGGCAAGCTATATTCTTGATGCCCGTATGCCTGATTAAATGGATTTTAAGGTTGCCAGGCTGTGCAAACTTTTTGCCACATTGTACACAAATATAGTTCTTAATGTTACTATGGGTTTCTAGGTGAGTCTGGAATAGAAAATCATTGGTAATTTGGTATATCGTCGCTGCGCCTGCAGAATCCGCTTTGTATTTTTTTTGAAAATTAGTCTTTGATGCTATTTTATAATTGTTCTCAAGCCACGTGCACCTGTAAAATCTATTTTTTAATAATTTATTTGGTTAAGAAGATAGCAAAATAAATTATTTGAAAACGTATTTTACAGTTACACGTGGCTTGAGAACTATTATAAAATAGCACCAAAGACAGATTAAAAAAAAAAGCAGCGGATTTTGCAGGCGCAGCGATGATATAAAAAATAGTTTTTTACTCATTAGGTAATGTAATCAGTCTCGCTGTCTCGTGGTAATTAACAACCGCGCCGATCATACGATTTGCGAGGTTAAGCTGCACGTGACGCGGTCAGTCCATGGATGGGTAATCGTTCGTTTGGTAGATCGAGACCCCTCTGTGCCCTGGACGTTAAACCACCGGTCCCAGGTCTCATAAGAATACCTATGACAGTCGTTATGGGTAATCAGACGCCCGATAGTCTGACAACTGGTCTAATCTTAGGATATCGGCATTACCCAGTAACTCGGTTGCGGAGTACTGATGGCAGTCGCTCCGTGTAAAATACTTAGACTGGAAGCTGACCCCAACATAGTTGAGTAAAGGCTAGGAGGAAGAATCAGTCTCGATGTGAAGTGAATTAAAAACTTTGTTTTTTTTAAGCTTTGCCCCACACTAGGATTTCTCCTGTATCGTGGGTGCGTTTACAGACACAAATCTTCACATACACAAACCCCCAGACCCGGAACGACTATCTGTAGGCCATACAAATATTAGTTCCATGCGGGAATCGAACCCACGACCCGTAGCGCAGAAGCCAATCGCTCAGCCATTGCACCAAATATGGCGTAATCATTACATTGCACTGGATGAAAGACTACACTTGTTATTTTTATTCTTTTACAAGTAAACCGACAATTGTATGTTGGGTATTGGTTTTTTCTTTTTAAAGAAAGATAGAAAGAACCTTTCACTGTGTCATCAGGAAGGCATCAAAAACACAAGATCTGAGAACATTAAAATGGAGACGGGCCGGCCACACTGTCAGGAGAGAAGAGAAACGGAACAAAAAAGAGACCCTATGGTACCCTAAGGCTGGGAAGAGAAAGAAAGGGATACCCTTGAAAAGATGGCAGGATGACTTGGTGAGGACGGCTGGAAAGACATGGACTAGACAGGCAATGAACAGGGAGAACTGGAAAGGGTTGGAGGAGGCCTTTCCCACAGGGCACATAGAGACTCAGAACTGATATTAAAGTTGTACTACAACTATCAATGTGAAAAAAAGGGTATAAATAAATAAAAAAAACGGGGAACTCACCTTTAAATTATATCTCTGCACAAACTTTGCATCACATATATGACAGATATGCTTCTTAACGCCCAAATGAATCATCTCATGGTTCTTTAAAACATTCAAGTAAGCAAAGTTCTTCCCGCAAGTCAAGCACTGGTATTTACGGACCCCTGTGTGGGTACGGATGTGGCTGTGAAGGTTCCGGAGCGTAGGGAATGTCTTGTCACAGTGCTCGCATTTTATGTCTGGCTGGAAGACAGGCAGATATTTATGAAGTTAAGGTAACTTGTGTAGGCTGGGAAAAAAAAAATGTATCAGGTGCCGCATACACTGCATTTAATGATTAATGTATTAAGGGTAAGGTATAGGTTTTTTATATTATAATATATAAAAAACGAAGTAATACTTTTATATCTATATACATTTTACTGCACCATTCATTTGTGTGACTTATGGACCATTTACACAAGGCCAATTGACGAGCCATTCTACTAAGGCAAGCCATTATTAGCGTTGTGTATATAGAGACAATCCATTACAATGGAGTGTCTTCTGGCCATTGATAAAGGCAATCCATTAAATTAGAATGGTTTCAAATTTTTCGGTAATGGCTTGGCTTAGTGGAATTGCTCGTCAATTGGCCTTGTGTAAATGATCCATTATAACTATTTGGAGGTAGTGAATACAGTATTGTAACAATACCTTTTTTCCAAAATGACTTCTCAAGTGTGCTTCAAAATTTTCATACTTCTGAAATGATTTGTCACATTTTGGGCATTTCATTCTGGTTCTTTTTTTCAGAGGTCTGGCTAACTCCCTACGTCTTCTTATTCTCCTGAATCATACGAAATATATTAGAGAATGGGAGGGTTATATTTTTAATTTAGAAACAATTCATATTATACTTGAGAATTCTATAGAAATGGGAGAATGAAGTGATACATAAAGGCATTGCACACTTACCTAATAATTTCAGCTGGTTCCATAGAGCGGTCTGGCAGTATATCATTGTCCGATGTAAGATTCTGACTTAAGATATCATCTGTAATTTCACCCACATTTATTTCAATGATTTCATGTTCATTGGAATGATTCTCCTCTTTCACTGGTTGTTGCTGGAATAAAAACTGTGTCAGAGTTTCTTTGGGGAACGTAGTGTGAACAAATTAGTGATCATCACAGTGACCTGTTCATAGTTATATTTTAAGGATGTAAATAAATTTATAGACTTCTTTCAAATCACCATGCGGTTGATACGGTCTGATCTTATGTCTGTTGAAATACCAATGACTGTAAAAGGTCTAAATCAAAATCTTTGAGCGGAGACCGGAATGAGCAAATGCAGCATAGAATAGACCCCAGTCATCAACCATAAACCTAAAGAAGATAGCTGGGGTGGGCTGAATGCAGAAGGCAGACGATGGAGTGTTGTGGCACAACTTGGGGAAGCAGACTGCGTTAGGCCGAGTTGATCAACTGATTGAACAGTGTGTTTTATTTGATTTGATAAAAAGTACTCTAAAAATCCTTACATCATTTAAAAGTTGCTGCTTTAAAATAAGGTTGGAACGCACAGCAGCTTGTTTGAAATAATAAGACTTGTTCAACATATCCAGACATGTTTGGCATACTTGTCTCGGTAAATCATCTCCCTCTGCAACCTAAAACAATATACACATGCTTGAAAAAAGTACATATACAATCATAGAGTCTATTGTTTTAATTTTGTGTAGCGAAGAAAGTTTTGTAGATTTAGTAGAAACTCCATAAAATCATGGATTCTATACTTAATTGAGTGCTAATAAATACAAGGAAAATATGTACACTGTTTTAAGAAACCACTTACCTCAACAGACGTACAAAATTTAAATATCTCAGGCGTACACACCATGAATAAATCTTTCATAGGTCCAGTGTCTAGTAAGCAAGCACGGCAAATCTTTTTGAAATCTAATACGCCAGCCATTTCCGTAGACATTGGCTATAAAAATTTCATTCGATTCCAAATTAAGTTTACTTTTATGACATTTATAAATACAACAAATCGCTAACAAAAACAAGACCTTCGACTTGATAATGACAATGACATTCAATTTTGACAGCTTCTTCTAGCTATAATCAACAGTTCACAGACTATTTACTAAAGAGATGGCTCAACCTTAAATAGCTTCTTGGGTTAACACTTCAACACACGGCTTTTTTTGCGTTGACACAAATTTATAGTATGTATTTATTATTTGTAAACGGATATTATGAAAATAGTTGGTTTTTTATAGGTTTAATTTTGATCGATGCTGGGTTTTTGTTTTTCACGTTTCGAGCATTGTCTTTCGACTGACTTTCGAAAAGAGGTTTTTTTAGCTCGCGATTTCTTCTTTACATAGTACTAGCTGTGTCCTCACGAATCCGCCCGTAGCCCATGTTACTCAGTAATAATGTAGTTTTCTAACGGCAAAATATTTTTTGTAATCGGTCCAGTAGTTTTTAAGTTTATTCATTACATACAAAAATACAAATCTTTCCTCTTTATAATATTAGTCTAAATAAAACAAAGTCGCTCCCGCTATCTGTACGCTTACATCTTTTAAACTATGCAAAAGATTTGAATGCAGTTTTCGGTAATAGATAGAGTGATTCAAGAGGAAGGTTTATATGCTCCACATTAGTATCTACATTGCAACCGTGTGATGCCGGGGCGGGTCGCTAGTTTATTCTAAAGCATGTTGCAAACCATCGAAATGAAACTAAATTAAAAATATTAACTAAACAATGACTAAGGATCGATTTTACCTTCGTTAAATAGCTTCTATATAAGGAAATTCGACGTTTTCACAGATTTCCCATACAAATTCTTCGGGTATAAGTAATCTGATATCGGTGAAATAAATAAAATAATAAATCGGTGAAATTAAGCAGCTTCCGAATTCATACATACTTGCAATGTCGTAAAAAAACTAAGAAGATGTAAAAACGTTAATGAAGGTAACTTTTTTTTCAGGTTACCGCTTTATGTTCAACTAGTCACTATGAATATTGCCCATTATTAATTTTGACTGTAACAATTTTAAACCAGGACCTATGTCAGTCAGTGTTTCATCAGGTGATAAATGTGTATTGTAAGACGCTCTCAAATTGACATAAAATAAATAAGACCAAACTTACAGATATCATTTTATAATGTATGACTAGTGGCGCTCCCACTTTTGTTACTCTATTATGGAGAGCCTGCTGTAGGTACTTATTAAGTTCGGTAAAGTAAGTATAACCCTTGATCACCCTAGGGGTACCTTAAAGTACCTTTACTTTACTTAACTTCCTAGAGCGCTTTACCTCCCAGCAATGAAATTAAACTTTTGTATGACTATGTCCTTACTATTCATACTATCCATCATTTTAATTATCTATTTTTCTCCAAAATCCAGCTCCCCAAAATGAATAATTCCATTGACCACTTTTCGCTTTTTAGGTTTTAGTCATATAATGAAACGCATGTCTAAAATTTATTATCATGTATCTAGACTTTATCTACCATTTAACGGAATCACTTATAGCTCCGAATGTCATAATTTTTTTCGGACGTCGTCATCTGCTCTGAGTATAATTGTCTTTGCTAGCCCATACAATATGATGATTAATATAATAAAATCAAAAATGTATAATCCGAATCTGCCTATATTGTTTACTTTCCATCGATTTTTACCATGGGTAATCAAAACTTAAGTAGGGCAATTATAAGTGTGTCACTTAGAGATTAACTATGTGAAATTGACACAAACTATAAAGGATTCAAGATAGTGATAATTGATAAGATATAGGTACTTAACTATCATTACCTCGATGTCTACAAATGCCTGAAAGACGAAATGAAATGCTATAACAATCGTTAATTTATAATTACTTATGTAGTACTTACCTAAGTACCTACTTATCATAACAAATATCATAATAATGTGTACATGTACCTACTTAAAAAATGCTGTAAACAATTTCTAACAAAGGCATGTATTGAGAATATTTCATAAAAAGAAGTTTCATAAAAGTTAGGTTGGATATCATTGAACTTGATACATTCGTAAAAATCGTTGTATAAGGAAACCAGTTTTTTTCTAACGGTAAATTAAGTTCGTCGGTCAGCAATACACGCGCTTACAAGTTGTTTTTTAAATTAATGGTAAATCCGCATACATGAACGATTGAAGATGCTCACCACGTCATTCATAGTTTACAAGAAGCTGTGTTAGCGTATTATAGGTTATATTTTTATTACTTTTATTTTTAGTAAACCTCTTTAAATTATCATTTGAAAATAATGTCTAAAGTTAATTCCCAACCGTTTACAAATACACAAGTGTATAATTCCCAATAAATTGACATTGAAGGGTTAAATTTGTTTCGTTAGTGTATCATAAAGTGCTATTTGTTTATTGTGAATAATAAAATAAACACGAACATATATTTCATTGTTATAGTGTAACGAATCGGTACCTACGTAGTAGTTGATAAGGATATTGTTTGATTGATTGTTCAGTCATAAGTTTTCAGTGACGCGGTTCACTCGCGTTTTTGTGTCACATTTGTTTACATATTACACGTAACAATACTATTCGAATATGAGTGCCAAAGGTACAAGTGACGTTGTGCCCATAGCGGGACTTCCAAACAATGAGAGAATTAATCGATTAAAACGTTACTTTTGCCAAGAATTCGGATGCGAACCATTGTTTTTCGTCAGAGTGCCGGGCCGCGTAAATCTAATTGGAGAACACATCGATTATTGCGGCTATCCAGTGTTGCCTATGGCGCTCGAACAGGATATACTGATAGCCGCTGCGATACTAAATAAGCCAGAACTTCATGTCCGAAACACGAATAATAAATATAGCAATTTTGATACAGAGATAAAATCATGTGAAGATATAGAAATAATTTCGGGTCCAAACGGGAAACCGTTTTGGTATAATTACGTGCTGTGTGGGGTTAAAGGAGCGTTGGAATTTTTGAACGACAAAATCACCAATGGACTGCAGCTATGTGTAGATGGAATAATTCCTCCTGCGTCTGGTCTCTCAAGTTCTTCGGCGTTAGTGAGTGCTGCATGTTTGGCTGTTCTGTATGCTCAAAATGTTCCATTGAGCAAAACTGACATCGCATCTTTATGTGCGAAATGCGAGAGGTATATCGGAACTCAAGGAGGCGGAATGGATCAGGCGATTGCATTTCTAGCGGAGAAGTACTGTGCTCAATATATAACGTGGCATCCCTTAAACGCTACGCCCGTAGCTCTACCTGAAGATGCTGCGTTTGTTGTAGCCCATAGTTTGGCGGAGGCGAACAAAGCTGCCACGAATGATTATAATCGCCGAGTGATAGAATGTAGGTTGGCAGCTAAAGTTATAGCTACGTATGCAGGTGCAGTTACTGATAAGAAAATTATTACCCTTAGTCAACTGCAAAACAATCTTGAAAACACTTTAGAAGATATGGTAAACCTTGTACATGATTATGTGCCTAAAGATTTGTATACGAAGAACGAAATATGTGATATCTTGAATGTCAATGAAGAAGAATTGGAGCAGTTGTATTTGACGCCAAACACGAGACATTTGACGGAGTTCAAATTGAAACAGCGAGCGCTCCACGTATACGAGGAAGCGATACGTGTCGAAGATTTTCGTAAACATTGTTCACAGCTAGCGTCAAATGGCAACGGGTTGAATGGTGTGAACGGAAAAAACGGTCCTATTGTACATGATAATGGTAACGGCAATGAAATAATAAACATTCTTGGTAATCTGATGTCCCGTAGTCATGAGAGTCTGAAGGAACTGTACGAGTGCTCTCATGACAATTTAGATCGTCTAGTCGATATATCAAAGGAAATGAACGTTCATTCTCGTCTAACTGGTGCCGGTTGGGGCGGATGTATTATAGCTTTGTGTCCGAAAGAGAAAGTTAATAAATATATTGATATGTTAATAGAAAACTTTTATGTGAAACATTGTAACATTGATAAGAGAGAAGCAAGCTCTTACATATTCGCAACTACGCCAAACCATGGTGCGGAAATATATGTAAACAAATAAGTTTTATTGTAAGTAGTTAAGTTTATCTGAATTAAGTTGTTATTGTATCCACCGTTATACTTTAAATTTTAAGCAATAAAACTGTTACATTTATATTTCTAAAGGTGCGTCTACGCTAGGCGAGCCGAGCTTATGCGGCCCGAGCCGTGCGCACGAAGTCGCGTAGCGTAGGCGGACTTGGGTTGGGAGCCTCAAATGAGCGTAAGGCTCGTGCTCGACTTCGCTCCGCCAACTGTCGGTTTTTTAGAGAAGACAAAGGGATTTGTATCGCGGAAAACTACGCTCGAGGACAGTGATTGTTGTAGGCCACAGTTCAGACCGCGAGCGACGACGCGCAGTGCGGCTCCGCTTGTGCTCGCCTAGCGTAGACGCATCTTAAGATACTGTGAAAGCCTGAAAAACTTTAGATATATCTACAGAGTGTAAACGAAATCATGTAATTCCTTCAAACCTCGTGATGTACTGCTGACATAGATAAACCCTGCACGGGATACATTTGGATTCAATAAAAAAAATATTACAAGAACTAAACATGCGTTCTTAACGTGAGGCATTTTAGCGCCCCTAGCGAATTGCGCGACTGTCAGTCGTCGCGCGGACATTTAACTTGAAGCGCTAAAATGCCTCACGTCAAGAACACATGTTTAGTTCTTGTAATATTTTTTTTATTGTATCCAAACATGTCCCGTGCATGGTTAATCTATGTCAGCAGTACATTACAAGGTTTGAAGGAATTACATGATTTCGTTTCACCCTGTATATTATTTTTTGCCGTGAGCTGTAGTTTACATCTTTAACTGGTAATCATTACCTATACCATTTTTCAGACTTTCCCCGCAACATTATCATGTACATACTTACTACTTACTTTGTAAAATTTAAGTAATCTAAATACAGTAAAATATCATCTATCTGCCTAAAGCTTCGATCAACAATAATACTACATTTCCGATGAGTGCATCGAAAACGACAGGAAAAATAAAACCACAAATAATGCTGTGGTCTTATTTTGCAACATAGTATTTTCAACCTTATTGCTTAGATATTATGTTTTATTTTGCCATAAATATTTTTGTTCTTATTTTAAAAATACATTTACTTTTCAATCGAATTAGTAAAATTATATTGCAAGGGATAATAAATAGGTAGGTAGTTAAGGTTTATAATCAAATAGCATGCAAATACCTAATACTTAATCTAGTGCTATTGTTGATCGAAGGCCTAAAGAATTTTAAAACAAATATAATATTACTTATCGTCAATTCAATGGTGCGTAAATAATTAATAATAGAAAGTTATGTATTTCAACAGCATTTACTGATTAGTCATATAACATTATTTAAGTCAAATTAAATTGATAAACCATACATAAATAAATCGTTTTATTTCTGTGTTTTCATTTTAGTGATAAGTACCGATAGCAGATCAATCGCCCCTTCGCCGATAACAGACTCAATAGACAAACAATAGATATCGGTACTGCGGTACTGCAAATTACGAAAGCGGCAATTTTTAACACCAAACCTAACGTTCGAACATATGTAAAATTAATAAAACTAATAGGGATAGGCAGAGGTCCAACTCGGCCATTTTGTTTAAAAAGTGGTTATTTTAACTAATGTTGGTTAATTAAAACTAAGTTAATTTTATAATTTTTAACAAAATTGATTGAGATTGATAAACCAAGGATCAACCCCAAAATACTAGTCTAGGATCAACCAAAAGTTTAAGTATAGAACTTAACTTAATTGAAGACTTTTACGAAGTTGGTTATGTTAACTACTGAGTATTAGTTGCAGGTGATTACTAGAAGTAGAAAATATTCGATGAAATATAATTCTGATTTCTGAAACTGAAAGTATATTGATATGGCGTATTATTAAATGACAACATCATGAGTTTTCACATAATCGTAGGGTCAAATAAATAACTCTGTAGAACGATTAAAATTCTAACAGCCTTTTTAAATGCTCATTTTGTCGTCATTTGTCAAGTCAACGTAAAATTGTCTGTCAGTGTCAAGTCAAATTAAGTGTCACTGTCACATTTGTGATTCGATTATTTCATCAGTTTGAGAAATTTGAGATAAAAATGTTAAAAAACTGTAAATTACATACTTTTTTACATCATTAGTGTGCGAAGTTTTATGATAAAACTTTTATCGTAATTGTTACTAATTTTCATCGTATACATTTCGTTGAAAGCTATTAAAAACGTAAGTACCTATATCCTATTTGGTTACATACACAATGGTGCAAATTTTAGTATTTTATGGCAAAATTTCGACATTTTGTACATTCACTAATGTTTTATAGCTTACCAAGGATAAGCAGCTATGATAATGCCTCAGGTATACGTAATTTCTTTATTGTTGCTATGATGTGTCACTTTGTTATTTTGAGGTTATGTTGGAACTCCATTTGACGAAATATGCTGTCTATGCAATGCATATGTAATTGTATGGCAAGTTAAAGGATCATTGTGCAATCCTACCAAATCTTACGCTGAAACTGCAATCATATCTACAATTTTATGCTCTTTAGCTAATTTATTATAGATAGCCTATTTCTTTCTTGTTTAGGCAGTAAGTACTTGTACGTATGTTTACATATTGTCTATAATTCTAATCTATTCGCATGAGTCTATCAACAACCCAGGGGAAATACAGCTCCGATTTTGTGTTTGACCTGAAGTATCGGAGCAGTTTTGCAACAGTTTGCTTTTTAGTTAGTTGTTTAGCATAAATATATTATTTTCTATTACAAGGAGTATGTATGCATGATGATACTTCAATAAATTTATTTAAAAAAACATGTATTTTCCTCTCCCCTCTTTCCTATGGGTTAAAGTAAATCCATACCAAAACATCCTTTTTAATAGTTGGTTTAGATGTAGACTATAAGTACAATACAAAAAAAAAACAAATAATGACCAATATTTTATTATAGTGTACTTATGTTGTTTTTCTTTGCATCTTAATTTGAGTGTGTATTGTATGTTTATTTAGCCCATATTTATAAAATTGTTTAAAATAAAAATTATGTTTTATTACAATACTGCCAAAAAAATACTATGTGTATTTTATCTTTCAGGAAACCTACACAAAGTTAACTACAAGTACGAAAAGACGAATCAGACGTCATAAGCTAAAATCTATTCTGTCGAATACTCAAACTACTGTAGTAAATAATTCTCAAAAAACCTTTTATGACACAAGCCAACCTGATATAACTGAAGTTTCTAATAAAAATCTAGTATTAAACAATAATCTTGATTCAGGAGATGTGCAAGAAAGTCTAGTTAATAATAAAGAAGAAGATAATACAAACATGTCTTCAAAAGATAATAAATCCAGAGATGATGTATTGGCTGCCAGACAGGCAAAAAAGCAGGGAAAACATAAAGGCAAAGGGAAGGATACAGCACAAAGTGAAATAAAAGAACACACTATAGATTCACAGAATGCTGTAGTTAAAGAAGCACCTCCTCCTATCCTTGAAAAAGTAACAAAAGAAGAACAAAAGCCACTCAAAGAAGAACCTAAAGCAAATTCACCAAAAGGTAAAGATGAAGTTGATAAAGCTTTTGCTAAAATAGAGACTGTTACTGACGGTGGTGATAAAAGTAAAGAGCAGATCAAAGCAGAAAGGGCTGCTAAGAAAGCAGCCAAGCAGGCCAAGAAGAAAGGTGCTACTGAAGAAGGAGATGCGCCTCCACCAGAACAACCTTTGGTAAAAGATGTTCCTAAACTTGTTAATGAAGATATGACTGTCAAAGATGTTGTTGAAACTTTAAGAGATATAGTTAATATAGCAAAGGAGATACAAGATGTTACCGTCAAAGCAAATGCTATTGATTTAGGTGGTAAAAAGGTAAAAATCATAAACACAGAGTGTAAATAAATTTGTGTATTTCCATCAAACCTCGTGGTCTCCTGGTGACACAGATTGATTCTGCGTGACATATTTTCAGATAAAAAATAAAAAAAACAATAAAGAAACATTTTGTTCTTAAAGTGAGTCAATTTAGCGCCATGAGTTAACTGATTGCGGTAGCGCGCTGGTGTGTCGCCGGACTTCCATTATTTATGCGTTGCAGCTTGCAGCAAAACTACTTAGCATTATAGCAACACAAAAATCTTTTATTTTTTTATTCAATTAAAATCCTGTGCATGGTTAATCTATACCAGTAATAGATCATGTGGGTTTAAGAAATTACACAAATTCATTTATACCCTTTATAGTCAGTTTATGGGATTCGGCAAAATAGTCACTTATGTGTATAGCGACTCGTGGCTTATTAACAACCGCGCGGATTATTATGATTTGCAAGGTTATACTGCGCTTGCCGCATTCAGTCCATGGATAGGTGACCATTCGTTACACATTAACACCACTCCGTGCTTCGGAGAGCATGTTAAACAGTTGGTCCCGGTTGTCATAAGAATACCTACGACAGTTGTTACGGGAAGTCAGAAGCCAGAAAGTCTGACAACTGGTCTAACTTTAGGATATCAGCATTGCCCAGTAACTGGTCTGATGGCAGTCGCTGCGTGTAAAATACTGGTATTCTGCCGCATCTGGTTAGATTGGAAGCTGACCCCAACATATTTGGGAAAAGGCTAGGCAGTACTTATACTTCAATTTTTGTATAAGAAACTCAGGGGAACTTTTGAATCAGAAATACTAATTTTACTAAATAAGGTTTCATTTACATTAGGCTGAAGAAAGTGGCAAAAGTAAAGCTGAATTAAAAGCTGAAAGGCGTGCTAAGCAAGAAGCGCAACGGGCTGCAAAGCAGGCTACTGTAGAGAAAGTTGTACCCAAGCCCAAGACTGAGCCTAGGGCAACGGCTGAAGGTGATGCGGTTAAAGTTAAGGAGGTAAGTGAAGCCAGAACAGTAAGAAGTGACGTCTAATTAAAAATTTATAGAAAAAAGAAGATGGAGACCTGATTGTTTCAATAAGATTTTATGAAGAATGCTACTAAGAATGCTACATAGAAACTTATTAAACCTGTCGTGTTTTGAAAGAACTGGAATTGTTTACTGCCATCAATATTTTTACAAATATTTTAATAATGTTTAAAGTGCGATAGCGGTGCAGGAAGAATTTCGTACAAAAACACATCACTACTTATCTCTGTCGCTCGCGCAGAAATATCTTGCCGTCGCGCTCGCACAGATGCGGTGACCGCCGTCAACACAGATTGCAATTGGTTGTAGGCACAAAGGTCATTGTACTAAGTTTTTCCTGCTCCGCGACTGGACTTTAGATAATATAACATCACGCCTGTATTCCCCGATGGGTTATTAGGCAGCGGTGTATAGTAACACGCTTTTTTGCCGTTATGTTTAATTCTCATGTAATAGGAGGCGAGCCTATAACCATCAACCAGGCACAAATCCAAACTCCAGGCTGCTACTGAGGAATTCCACACGGGAAACCACAATATTAAATAATATAATTTAGATATTTGTCCCGAGTCTTAACATGAGTAGCATTAAGAATAACAAATTGTTTCAGGAGAAAACACCTAAACTAAAGTCATCAGAGAAATCTAAAGCAAAGTCTCAAAGTTCTAACAGAGTGAACTGGTTCCAACATCTATACAAGGAACATGACAAGGAGTCACTCAAGTCTATTGCCATCAATTCCAAGTAAGTGCAATTACTATGATTAAGCAATTTTTATTTCTAGTAGTAAAAGAGTAAACTCTATGTAAAGGGTATTAAGTTAAAATTTGCTTGTGAACCCTATGTCTAGTAAAAGGTTTTATTTGCTCATAAAGAAATTTACATTTTACTTAACTGAGAACAATTTTATATACTACTAGGTTTTGCCCACAGCTTCGCTTGTGTGATTTTTTTTCACCCGCTTAGGGGAGGAATTTTGAAAAATTCTTCCTTAGTGGATGCCTACGTTATAAAAGGTACCCGCTGCCAAAATTTAAGATTTATTAATTTCCCATTGACGTTAGCCAACTCTGCTCCCATTTTTAAAAAATGGACACAGACAAATTTATAAATGTAAAAAAAATGTGAAAAACAATACACACTAAATTAAACTTATAAGACAAACTAAAAGAAAACTATGAGAAATAACTTTCTTCCCCTTTTAAAACTCCATTAGGGGATGAATATCAATAAAATACGAAACACGTCTTCCATCAATTCTGTTAAAAAAGGATTATGCAAAATTTGAAGTAGATTGGACTAAGGAATCATGTTGTCCCATACAAACTTTGCCCCCCTTTTTCACCCCCTTAGGGGTAGAATTTCGGAAAATCCTTTCTTATCGGATGCCTACGTCATACAAAGAACACACTCCAAGTTTCAGGTCTCTACGATCAGCGGCTTAGGCTGTGCGTTGATCCGTCAGTCAGTCATTCAGGACAAAGCATTTTATATGTATAGATTATTGAACTTCGACATTCAGCCTTATAATAATTCTAACTTAGTAAGTTTGTCATTGTATAATTATTTTGCTATATAGATATAGAATGTCATGAAGTTAGAGTAGTAGTTAGCTTAGTATTTTACTCCGTCCCCATTGGTTGGAGAACCTTCAGGTCTTGGTAATAATTGCCTGGTTACCTAGAAACGGTTCGCAAGTACCATCTACAAGCAGACCAATAAAATAAAAAATATAGTATAGAATGTCTTCTACATCAAAGCATAGTCACGGCTTAATATACCATAAGGTTTAAGTAGCAAGTACTTGTCAACTTCCTTATAGTACGATACAATTAAGAAGTGTGATCGGCAAACTTAGTAAAACCGATCACTTACGAACTGAGTACGACTTCAAGACCACGAATGTGTATTAGTACTGCAGTCGAAAATGACCTTTACGCTAACGCAATGTGTCGATTGCCGATGCGACTTCTTTGGGGCCATTCAAATATTACGTAAGCAGAATTTTAGTCATTTTTGACCCACCCCTCCCCCTTGTTAGCAAAAGTAAGCAAGTTTACCCTCCCCCCTCCCCCTCCTATGCTTACGTTCATGAGCAGCAGTTTTTAAGTATAGAAAAATAAGTAAATAAATAAAAATTGCTGACGTAATCATCATCTAGACACCCCCCATCCCCCATGTCATCAAAAATAAGCTATGCAAAGACCCCCTCACCCCCTTTCGTGCTTACGTAATACTTGAATGGCCCCTTAGTTGTGTCGTGCTGTACTTTTTCTAGGTTGTTGAAAAGCTTGCATTGGGCTATCACAACTCCTAGGAATCTGAGTTCTAGTACAGTGTTCCGCAAACTTTTTGTGTTCATGGTACACCTACGAAATCGGGGAATTTCAGAAGTACACCATAAATAAAAATTCATATTTTAATCATAAATATAAAGATAGCAAAGAATACATTATTTCCGTCCGTCTTTATAATTTTCTAAGAAATTGATTTTTCCCGCGGCACACCAATTGATGACCACGGTACACCAGTGTGCCGCGGCACACACTTTGCGGAACACTGGTCTCGTAGACATGCCTTGCATACACTACCTGGCAGATTGCTTTGAACCATAAATATATCGTAATTTATGTTACTAAAATTCGCATCACTGAACTGCAAGTAAGCAGTGATAACATAGTGGTTGAACACTTGCCTTTCATGCAGGAAGGTCTGAGTTCGATCCCGGATCGTACCTCTGACTTTTCGAATTCATGTGCGGATCAGAATTTGATTATCACTTGCGTTAATGGTGAAGGAAAAACATCGTGAGGTAACCTGCACACTTGAGAGGGCTCCATAAAGTTCTCGATGGTGTGTTTAGTCTGCCAACCCGCACCAGGCCAGCATGGTGGACTAAGGCCTAAACCCTTCTCATTATGAGACGAGGCCCGTGCCCAGCAGTGGGACAGTAATGGGCTAATTATGTATGTATAAATTGCAATGCTTCATTTTGCAGTTCAGTGATGAGTTCTTTTATTACATTACATAATATAACATCACTGCTGTATTCCCCGAAGGGTTGAGTAGAGGTGTATAGTAACACCCTTATTTTTGTCATCAACCGGGCACAAATCCAAACTCTGGGCTGCTACATAGGGATTCCACACGGAAAACCCAATAACACTTCCCGACCTGGGGATCGCAACCAGGACCTCACGATCAGCGGTCGCGCTTGTCACCACTAGACCAACGAGGCAGTTCTTTTATTAATTTTCTCTTATCATAGTCATGTCTATGCTGTAAACGAACCATAAACTATCATTGTTGTTGAGTTTATCGTTGTCTACAATAGTACTCATATTAGCTCAATTGCTATAGAACCTTGAATAGTCATTGAGCGATATTGGCTCTTGACTGGTACACTCGACGTTATTGTTTTGCTAATTATGCGCGACTTTAAAACACGTGTCAAGAGACTGGCCAGCAGCACTCGTTATGTTGTAAATAAAAAAATCAAAAATCCGACTGTAAAAAAATATATACTTATTTATAAGTAATGCACTAAAAAGACCGAAACAAGATTGAGAATAGAAAACTAAATTAAAATAAACTATAAACGAAGTATAAACTACAGGCTCTTATTACAAAAGATGGTTTAAACCAAGACTAAGGTAAACCCAGATTTATAATATACCCATCATTTTCTAACGTCATATAACAAAAAGAGACGGGGCTATTTTAAAACCGGGGTTTTTCTTCGTCCACGTCTCGTAATAAGAGTGCTTCGGTTTAACAGACTATAATTTATGAGATGAAAGCCTAAGTTAAATACCCGCATTAAGTTTAGTAGCAAGCGGAACCCATTCATTTTCTTTCGATTTATAATTTACAATTGGGTCCCTTGGCAGTCGGGTAAAAACGTACCGTCCGTTATCACCAATTGGTTTGCGAAATGTGGGGTCGCAATACATTTTCTTATCAAGAATTATTAAAAAATATCTAGCCGTCAGGGGCTTGCGACTAATTACCACGCGGATCATAAGATTTGCGAACTTAAGCTGCGCTTGCCACGGTCAGTCCGGGGATGGGTGTCCGTTCGTTACACATCGAGACCGCTCCGCTCCGTGTCTCGGAGAGCACGTTAATAGTTGGTCCCGGGTGTCATACGAATATCTATGACAGTCGTTACGGGAAGTCAGAAGCCAGAAAGTCTGACACTTGGTCTAACCTTAGGATATCGGCATTGCCCAGTGACTGGGTTGCGGAGGTCTAATGGCAGTTGCTTCGTATAAAATACTGGTATTCGGCTGAATACCAACTCCAGCTGGTCAGCTTCCAGTCTACGGAAAAACCCAATAACACTGCCCGACCTGGGGGTCCAACCCAGGACCTCACGATATTCCAACGAGGCAGTTATTGAATGATGTCATGGAAATAATTTAATTTTCAGCTTGCACCCAGCTATTATCAAGCTAGGTGTTCAGTTGGCTTCCCGAGTCGTGACCGGCTCGAACGCGAGGTGCGTCGCGCTGCTAGATGCTCTCAAAAAGGTATGTAGCTATTGTTCTAATTGTGATATTTATTTATGCCCGGTTCCTATAAACAAAAACGATACGTTGTGTTTACCAATGGTAGTATTTTTTGGACTAGACTAGTAGAATAGACTCGTAACCTAATTTTACCTGTGATATCTACTTCCATATGGGAAGGACTACTATGCAAAGCCATGAAATTGTATGCTTCATTATTGGTAAGATTGGCAAGAGCCTGTATTTTAACCAGTAACGCTCCGTAAGTTATAGGAATCGGCCATTAAACAATAATAATGTTCTATGTTAGATGCTAGTTTATCATTGCATGCTGCGTTCATATTATAACACATTTCCTGTACCCATTGTCAGGATATGGACAATCAAATAATCAATGTTTATATAGAAATACGAGTACAATGTGACTGTTGTCTACGAACTTTGAACTTGTTGCTGTCGTATAGGTACATTTTTTTAGTTATTTATTTATGGATCTCCAACAAAGGATACACAAAATACATGGCATATTAAAATTACAAGTATGTTCGTTTGAATTGTGCTCCTTCAATTAAAGGAGATCACAGCATGCACTTTTAACTAGGTGAACAAAATAGAAGTTAACAATTAAACTAATCAAAATAAGCTAAACGAAAATACAATTATAAAATATACAAGGTGTAAAAAGACCTTTCACGAAGCCGTCAACCATGCATTCAGTACATCAAACTAAGTAACCCTACGCAAAAATTGTCGCTGGGAAACGACTTTTTTTTTGGGTAAGAATTTCGTTTTACTGTAAAGCTCAATGAAACGCACTCAATACACTGTGCTGATAGATGCAATGAGTAGTAAACGGGTAATGGAGGTATTTCAAGTACATTTGCAACCTGCAAAACTAGTATTTAAAAAAAAGTTGTGAAAGAGTTGGAACTTTGACCTCCAATATCTCCGTAAGTAGAAGGTTCCCAGGCATAGTCCAAAACAAAAAAAATTATCGCATTGACGTGGAGAATAAGTGCCTTTCGGCTTCGTTAGGGGTCTATTTACACCGTTTATAATAGTACTAGCTTTTACCCGCGGCTTCGCTCACGTGTAATTAATATGATGTTTTTCCAGGACCAAAAGTAGCCTATGTTACTCTCCATCCTTTCAACTAACTCTATGCCGAAAATCAAGTCGATTGGTTGCTTAGTTAGGGCGTGAAGGAAGCACAAACAAACAAACAAACACACTTTAGCATTTATAATATTAAGTATGGATTTAGGTACACAAACTAAATAGTTACAAAAAATTATTAATATTTAAATGAGAGATACCTACAAAAACGAGTTGAAGACACCAACTATAATATAACTATACATACATACAATCACGCCTATTACCCATTGGGGTAGGCAGAGACTATAGATTTCCACCTGCTACGATCCTGACACACCCTTGTCGCTTCATTTACATTCATTAACCTTCTCATTCATGCTCGTCGGTTTAGGGTGCTGTCGTATACTATGGTCGTACTAATTTAGAAAGTTGAGCTAGATTAACTTACTTAGGAGATTTTGGTACTGATTTCTGTAGAACTACAAGCTTGGTCGGCTTCTAGTTAAAAATATGGATGTAGATAGAATAGGAATAGAATAGGCTCGCCCCTTATTACATGAGACTTAAACATAACGAGCGAGGGTGTACTAAAAACACCTCTGCCCCACCCTTCGGGGAATACAAGGCGTGATATTATGATGTTATGTTATGTATGTAGATACAATAGGTTTTTTTTGTACGTTTATAAACATAGACGTGTCTATTTTGTGTGACAAGCTAACTTCAAAATCCATACACGTAACATCACGCCTGTATTCCTCGAAGGGGTGGGCAGAGGTGTATAGTAACAACCTCATTTCGCTTCTATGTTTAAGTCCCATGTAATAGAGGGCCAGACTATTGCCATCAACTGGGCACAAATTCAAACTCCGTGTTGCTACTGAGGAAATCCTCACAGAAAAACCCAATAACACTTTGCCCGACTTGGAGATCGAAACCAGGACCTCACTGTCAGCAGTTGCGCTACCACTATTAGACCAACAAGGAAGTTTATATGAAAAAAAAAATTAACACAATTTTGCTTTGAATCACAGATGGTGCGGGACTATACATTGCCAGCTAAGACGGAGTTCGCTCGTGGTTTAGAGTCTCACCTCGCAACGAGTCTTGACTTCCTGTGGGCGATGCGACCGCCCTCCGCCTCCCAAACTAACGCCGTCAAGTTCTTCAGGTTCCACCTCACGCAGCTGCCGAACAACGTTGATGAGTTTGATGTGAGTTACCCTATGATTACTTGTGTGTTGTAAGAAGTAGTCTCGCTTCGGCAGGCGACGATTGTGGATTTCCTGTGGACTAACATCGGAGCAACTTTTTTCGGTACCATCTTACATAACTGCCGATCAACGTCAACGACTTTGATGTAAGATTCCTATAAATATATTTACTGACTAGTGGCCCTTCCCGGCTTCGCATGGGTGGACATTTTTCCCGTTTTTGCAACATTTTTCATTTATAGCGGAGCTCCTTTTGGTCGTAGCGTGATGTTATATAGCCTATAACCTTCCTCGATAAATTGACTATCCAACACAAAAATATCTTTTCAATTCCAACCAGTAGTAGTTCCTGAGATTAGCGCGTTCAAACAACAAACTCTTCAGCTTTATAATATTAGTATAGATAGGCAGTCCCCCTTAGTCGCCATTTTAATGTCCAACTATAAAAAAATAATAAATCACGTCACATCTGAGAATTCTGAGAAAATACTTAATGAGGCAAATAATAAGTTTGTAACAGATTTGATCTCGTAAACATTGTAATGTTTGCAGAAATAAATGACTTGATTTTATAGGCAGTTGTTTTTTATTATATAATTTAATTGATAAATTATCTGTTAAAGTTTATTGACCCGGCATCAGAATAACTGATAAACTGGTTCTGCAGAAAATATCTAATAAATAATAATATTTTGCATTGTAAAAAAGGTAATTTTTCCTTGCATTTTCTATGTTTTATTTACAACTAACTGAGCCCGCGACTTCGTCTGCGTAGAAGTCGGATAGGTTTTAATTTTTTTGCGCGCATCCCTAACTCTTTTACTAAAATAAAAGTAGCCTAAGTTACTCCTTATAACATCAGCTGTCTGCCAATGAAAGTCCCGTCGAAATCATTCCAGCCGTTTCGGAGATTAGCAGAAACAAATATACAGAAAATTAAAACTATGTTTATTTTCTTCAAATCAAATCATTTATTTTGTGAACATAATTAAAAAATAGGTGGAATAATATGTAAAATTCAGAGACTGTCTATGTTCCGCCGTTAAGCATACAAAATATTAACAAAAAATTAAATTACATTAAAATCAACAATTCATTAAATTACATAACATCAAAATGTCAAAAGAATAAAATGTCAGTACAAGTAAATTAAATCAAATATGCGAATAGAAATAATTAATAAAAAAATAAATGTCAACATTATAATTTGTCACTCAAAAAATCGCTAACAGAATAAATAATACACTTTGTCAGTCAATAATTGTTTAAGTCTGCTTTTAAATTCATTGAGGTTGTTCAGTCTTTAATTTTTTTAGGTATTATATTGTACAACCTGGGTGCCATTCGCCAGAGCGCCAGCGCTAGCATTACGCAGCGCCTTTGCTCTGTTTGGCGGTACATCACCATCGCAGTACAACACAGCTCGGCGTCATAGCGTCGCGTTAGGTTAGCGCCCTGACGCGCGATAATAACGCGTTCTGTTTGACAAAGCCTTTAGTCTTTTTACCTTTCCACTGACGATATCCATTTAGTATAAAGCTGTTATTTTGACGCTACAAACAGACACTTCAATTTGATTTATTTGTATAGATGTATAGTTTTGTTTTTAACAGGCTAAGAAGACCCTACAAGAAGAAATAGATAGATACATCAGAGAGCAGATCGACATGGCGGGTGAGGCGATAAGTATCGCGGTGCGCAACAAAATATCTAAGGGAGACAATATACTCACATACGGATGGTAGGTTATTTACTGGTTTTTTTTTAAACTGACTTGATTGACTGCCTTGTTGGTCTAGTGGTCGCAAGCGCGACTGCTGAGCATGGGGTCCTGGGTTCGATCCCCAGGTCGGATAAAGTGTTATTGGGTTTTTCCATTAGGAATTTCTCAGTAGCAGCCTGGAGTCTGGATTTGTGCCCGGTTATTGGCAATAGGCTCGCCCCCTATTACATGGGACTTAAACATAACTGGCGAAACGAGGGTGTACCAAAAACACCTCTGCCGAACCCTTCGGGGAATACAAGGCGTGATGTTATGTTATACATACATAAACTCACGCCTTTTTCCCATGGGGGTAGGCAGAAACTATAGAACGCCACATACTACGACCATTACATACTCCTTTCGCTTCATCCACATTCATACATCTTGTTATACACGCACGCCGGTTGAGAGTACTACGCACCTGTCTTTTGTGAACAACATCACCAATAACATCGGTGTATGTCCTTCTAGGACGTCCTCTAACGGCGTTTCCATTGACATCCGTCTTATAAATTACTTTTAAAATAATGTGTACTGAATTCTATTCTCTTTAACTCGTAATTGCCAGACAATATTTTCATGTACCTGTTCTATTACAAGATTGCCAAAATCATTATAGCTGACCGGCTATTAGCTAGCCTGGTAAAACTATGCTATGCACTTACCTCAAAAGGCCATTCCAGACATTGCCCTACATCGTTTTACTCGCATAGTTTTTATACTACAATGTCTGGACTTTAAAAGAGACCTTGACCTCTGAGTTTGTTTCGGCTTTTCTTCTCAGAGCTAGTCTAGTTTAGACAGGAAATGCCGGCGCCATCTAGTCTTAAAAAAAAAACATTACACTGACTTGTAAAAGTGCCTGTAACAGATTTATTTACAGAAATAAAAATCATTTATCTTTTAACTGGTGCAAATACCTATTGATCTTTTTCTTCTTTTCGTGTGGTTAGTGATTAACCTGGTGTCAGAGTTTATGCCGCCCATGGGCCTCTGACTTGGCTTCACATGTCGTCGAGAAATATCTCTCAGGCATGCCGGTTTCGTCACGATGTTTGCCTTCACCGTTTTTAAGCCAGTGATAATTATACAATACGCACGTGAATCCGAAAAGTCAGAGGTGCGTGCCTTGGGTTTGAATTCGAGACCTATGACTTGGCAGTCCGACGGTCACACCACTAGGCTATCATTGCTTTTTTATTACATTGTTTCCCACATCCATCCCAATAATGCAGCGCGGAACTGGAAAAAAAACAAACATAACATCAAGCCTGTATACCCCGAAGGGTTGGGCAGAGGTGTATAGTAACACCCTCATTTCGCCGTTATGGTTTCTAGTCCCATGAAATAGGGGGCGAGCCTATTGCCATCAACCGGGCACAAAGCCAAACTCCGGGCTGCTACTGAGGAATTCCACACGGAAAAACCCAATAACACTGCCCGACCTGGACATCGAAGCCAGCACCTCACGATCAGCAGTCGCGTTTGCCACCATTAGATCAACGAGGCAGTTAAAAAGGTGGAAAAAACTGAATCTTAATTTATTTTATTTATTCATACATGTTCACAGTTCATCTCTAATCGAGCGCATTCTCCGCGACGCGTGGTCGGCCGGCCTTCACTTTAGAACAGTGGTGGTCGGCAACCGTGTGCAGACGTCCGCCACACAGATGTTACGGAGACTGGTAGCGCACGGTCTGCCGTGCACGTACGTCGACATCACCTCGCTCGGCTTCGTTATGAAGACAGTAAGTTATCATGGATGATGGACACAGTGTTCAAAAGACTTCCAGGAATATCATAGATGAAGATGTAGTAGTTACACCGTGCTAGCGTGCATCTAAATTCAAGTCTTCATCAGCATATGTAAAGTAAAATATGAAAAAAAAAATTGTACCCGGGGTAAAGCTATATTGAAAAATCACACTCGAAGCTTTTCAGATTTTCATTGTGCTACGAAATTACGATATTGACTTTTACAACCCAATTGCTGAGAAATTGCTAATGGAAAAACCCAACAGTACTTTGCCCGACCTGGGGATCGAACCCAGGACCCCATGCTCAGCAGTCGCGCTTGCGACCACTAAACCAACAAGGCAGTGGCAGTGGGTGGTTAGTGGTTACTAATTACAGATGTCATAATATACAAGGTTAGTCGTAAAGGGGGTACTAAGCCGAAAGGGTGTTAAAGTACCCATAATAAGGGATAACTTTTGTTCTGCAACTTTCCCCAAAAGTCAATAATTTAAGAGGAATAGATGTTCAAAGATTTCATAAAAAATACGCTAAATTCTATCTATCCTCAGCTATGATCAGCTGTGTTTACATTTTAGGTCATATTTGGGGTCACGGATTAGAAGCTCCATTTTCTGAATTAGTAACTAAAGCAGGGATGAACATTTTTTGAAAAAAACTAAAATAAAAATCATTTCGCATTGAATTTTTTTTGTCGAATTTTGATATTTTAACACTTTCTTTAAAACAGTCATCAGTGATACATTAAGTGGCCCGCGGCTTAGTACCCCCTTTCCGACTAACCTTGTATAAGTTACCAATATCCTAAGGTTGGACCAGTTGCCATAATTTTTGACTTATGACTGCCCATATCAACTACCTTCAGTATCATTTCAATAATATTGTCAAATATTTTATTAAACCAATACTCTTCTTGGTCAGATAAACAAAGTGATCCTCGGCGCGGGCGCCCTGCTGGTGAACGGCTCCGTGCTGGGCGCGGCGGGCACTGCGCAGGTGGCGCTGGCCGCGCGCGCGCACAACGTGCCCGTGCTCGTCGCCTGCGAGACGCACAAGTTCTCCGAAAGAGTGCAGACTGACGCCTTCGTTTATAACGAGATCGGTACGTACATTATGCAAATGTTCTTGCCGGGTTGCCCTGACCCGACCGCGGTGTATGCTATGTGGGCATGGAATGAAGTGACTTGGTCAAAATTATCCAACCAAATTAATAATTTCATGAGAACACTACATTAGCGAACCAACCCTGCACGCAAAGCACTTGTTACTGACATGCAAGGATTTGTTGACCAATAACTAGTGGTGTTATACAACTCGTCAGACCAACTCCCTCAACCAACACGGTGACTACATTACCAATACCTTTTTTCTTTTGAAAATCTTTATGGATGTCCCTTGGCTGGGGAAGGCCAGGACGTCTGCTGGACTCTTACCGGCTAAAAACCAACGGTGTTCCTCCTCCTGACCGTTCGGCCGGGGTCGCGGGATTCGTAAAAGCATGCACCGCAACCCCGGCAGGTCTCGGTCCGCCAGCCTCTGGCGGACCTCTCTGACATTACCGATCCCTGGGAGAGGTCTGTATCCAGCGGTGAACTGGGATAGACTATCGTTTTTTTTTTCTATTTTATTGTTTGTACTTGGTCTTGCGGACCGTTTTGTATGTAACCGGGCAGTTATTGGCGAGACCTGAAGGGTCTCCAACCAATATCGATTATACTCGTGAGTGTTGATTTTATATAGAAATTTTATTTATTCAGGCGATCCCGACGACCTTATCGACAAATCAGACGAAAACTCCCCGCTTAAAGACTGGCGGTCGAACCCCAACTTGACGCCACTCAACCTGACATATGACGTCACACCTCCGAGCCTCGTCACCGCAGTCGTTACGGAGTTAGCCATATTACCCTGCACAAGCGCCCCCGTTGTACTGAGATTCAAGCTATCTGAGTATGGAGTGTAAATAAAACAATATTTAGAATAAAGCTTTTTGTTGTTAATAACCTATAATAATTGTACATTAAAATGTTTGAAGGATAGCTAACTTTTGTTAGAACAAGTCAGACGGAATTTGAACTGTGAAGTTTCAATACTAAATCAATATTTTGCAGTTAATTCATGTGGTCAAGATTTATAATTATGAAATACTCTAGGAGTTAAATAACGGCGTAAAAGATCAATCTATTAAAGCTTAAGTGCCTGTTAAAAAAAAAGTTGATAAAAGCCATAGTAGGTACTTATTACTAAACTTATATTGTAAAGTACCTATCTACTCATAAAGGTTTTGATCTAGAATCTGCGAAATACTGAAAGTATTGTTCTCAACATTTTTTTGTGTAGGTATTCTTTTCACCATGGCAATGCTAAAAATGATCTGAATTTCATGTTACATTTTACCATGACTACGAATTATCGAAATAATCTAGACACACGATCGATAGCGTGGCAAGCCAAATCTGGAATAAACATCTTCAATGTTTGTTGTTGCATTCTTGACCCATCACCTAATGAATAATATCGCATTAGGTACTGGTCATTCTTGCGCCTATTATCAAAAAATTACTATGCATTCTCGGCGTACTCCACCCGTCCATTCAATACATTCAATATGTTTCGATTGTTTATCTTGGAGCTTTAACCAATTATGAGTTTTTATTGATTTAGCTGTAGACTGTTTTGTTATGGTACCTAATTAGTAACACTAAAATGATGATATCTGTTCAGATTTAGCGTAAAATTACATGCTATAACCAAGACGCAATATATAATCTTCCTGCCCTGGTCCCAAGTTACTTGGGGTGGGCGCAATATGTTTTCCTCTTCCACTCCCCTGTCAGCTGTCTCATTATCATTTACTCCCTTATCTTTCATATCCTCCCTCACACAATCCATAACCAAGACGCAATATGCAGGTAAAAAAATGGACTTTCCTTTACATGATCTAAAGTAATGTACCTATCATCTTAATTTTTAATGATAGTACATATTTTGTATATAAGATCCAACCAAAATACCGGACAAACTTTTACACAGTGTTCAGTAAGTGTAACTGAATATATCTATGCAAAAAAAAAACGAGATAAAAGTGTTTTTTTTTCTAACCAAATTTTTTTTTCAACTTTAATTTTACTAATGCGTGCCAATTATGAATAGGATCGCGCTTGCTACAACTTCACACGATAGCTGTCAAATTGGTACCGCCAGCAAAAAAATACTATGAAAAAAAAAACTTATATTTTTTTTATTTATAGATTTCATTATTATTTACATTCATTTTTATGAAATGTTATTTATTGAATTCCATAAATAGATAATTTTGGATAATTTAATAATATTTGAAAACAGTATTCATTAAATAAATGAACCAATACCTATATATAGTTAACTTCACGAAATGCTACTGGTCACCCTAATATGTCGCCATAGTAATAATTACTGTGTAATTAATTTGGGGTAAAATTGATAAGAAATACCAAAAAAGTGAACAAAAATAATTAAACTGAATATAATTTCTTTATTTACTATTTTGCACACCATACACTTTGGTAATGAAGTTCACGACTATTGCGGAACAGAATGGCGTCTTGACAGTGCTATTCTTATTTGGCACGTATAGTACTTTAATTATTTTTTTTACATTTTTCACTTCGCTGTGTAGGTAAAACGCGGCACGGAATTAGCACGCACCCCAATGGCGGTCGATGCATAAGAAATGGATGAGTTTATTCTTAGAGAGTACAGGCAATTTAAAACATTATTATTTTTTTGTTAGAAAAAAACACTTGGATCTCGTTTTTTTTTTACATAGATGTGATTAGTTAAACGTATTGAACACTGTGTAAAAGTTTGTCCAGGTATTTTGGTTAGACCTTATATATATATCTTTCATTTTTGTCTGAAACATTCTATATAAATAATATAAGAATTGGGATCTATAACATGCTCAAACTAGTTTACCAATATGATATTGTAAATATTTATTGCATTTTTGGATACTTGCAGATTAAAATATTATGTTTGTAAAATACTTTTTTATTTATAACGAAATTATTCAACTATTTATATTCTATCTATTTATGATATATGACAGCTTGTGTGAAATGATTTAATAGTTTTGCATCAAATAAATTAATACTTGGTTAATCATCAACCCACTTGCAGTGTGGCAACTATAAGCATACCTCCACCTTTCTCTGGGAGAGAACTATCCTACTTACTTCATTTTATAATTGTCACTATTGTGCCTATTCAAAATAGAAAACTTTGAAACTTGTCCATAGGTTACCAATTTTATTTCAATGGACTATGGTATAGCCAAATGAAATATTTTAACATTATGCATGTAAAGTACAGTAATTATATAGAATACTAAAGAAAAAATATTCAAATTAAAAACACAATTAAAATGAAAATGAGAATTTTATAATTAACAATTCAATAAAACCACAATATTAATTAAAAATCACTTGTATTCATACACAATGTTGCAACACCATAAAATGCACAAGAACTAGATGTGTTGTAATTATAATATAAATGAAATTTATTAGTGTTATTAATATAATTAATCTTTATGATGGTGCTCAGCCTTATGAATAGAGAAATCTAATCTTACATAGATAATTACACATAGGAATAGGGCATAAAGGAATCCTACGACCAGAAGCGGCTCCTGCAACATCAGGAGACGTGGGAATGTGTAGCGTAGTTGGAAATCTTGAATGTGATTTTCAACTATGTTCTTCTTGGTGAATGAGATCACCGGACGACCCTTTGTGTCTAAATAGGTGTAGTGGAGAGTGTCAGGCAGTCTTGTTACAGCATACGGCAGGTTCATTTTCACACTTGTCGAACCTTCAGGCAAGATAATCTTGGTGACCAGCTCATCAACTTGCATATCGTCATAGATGTGATCGATAACCCTCATCTTCAATAAATAATCATTACCAGACTGGTATAAGTACTCATAGCTGGGAACATTGTATCCAAGTGTGTAATGTGTTCTCCATCCACCAAACAATGGGTATCTTGGTCTGAGATCTAGCTCCACAGAATCTTTCTTCACCTTCATGTTGGAGGTAGAGATGTTGCCATTGGTGTCTCTGTAGTATACATCTGAAGCAGATGCAGGCAGCAGTGTTTTGTAGGACCTGACACTAGCTGGCCCACTGTGATGGTCTTGTTGGTAGTCATAGCGAGAGAAAGGACCCTTCAATTTGGCTCCAGTGTGTTCAATCTCAATAACCTCTTCCACAGCTATGTTGCCCCAGTGAGAAACTTCAATCAGTCTCTCAACGCGCGTCACAGTCAAGAAAGGAGAATTGTTTCTATAATGAATGGCCAATTCTTTCTCACTGAAAGGTTTTATGTTGGGGTATGGGCCATACTGGATGGCACCGTCTTGTTGACTGAACGGCTTTACTTTCGTGAAATTTTCAACGCTCTTTGTATTCAGAATAACGTTTGTTTTCTGGGATGTGACATAGTATGGCGAATACGTGTACAAGTTACCGATGTATTTGATAAGTTGGTCTTCCTGCTGTGTGATGGCTGTAGGGTATGGCAGAAGAGCTTTGTTAAACACTGATTCGACTGTGATTAGCGGTGTTGAGCCGGAGTTAACTGCATCTTTGAGTTCAACACGCCAGAACTTGACATAGTCATATCCTTTCACCGTAGTCTCGACAAGTCGTAGATCTTTGTTATTGTTGTCCTTTGCTCCGATGAATGCTACGTTCTTCTTTCCAAAATCTTCAATCGCTAACAAGAAACTCTTAACCGGCGTACCCCCCGTGTTCTCCAAGGTTAGTTTCGATGAAATTTTTATGAGTTGCGATGATATATCTATTGTCCGGTCGATATTTTTGAATCTTATATCACTAGATATGGTGTCGACATTGACACTTTCACATTTTATTATGATGTAAAGAAGAAATATAAAAGAAAACCGTAATTTAGCCATCGCCGGCAACATCTTTATTTTTGACATTTGACAACGCAATAACCGGAAGTACACGCCATCAAATAAAACAGGAAACGCTTAGTGTCTATGATACTGTGAGTCTATTGATTTCATAACTTATTAGTCGATTTTTATGGTACTTCAGTTTTTGTTTTGTTTCCCATTCATTCAGTCTTCCTTGATTCGTATCACTAATCTGTGGTCATCTATCAGTCAAGTCAATTCAGTCATCAGTCACCTTCATTATGGTTCATTTCATTCTTTTACTTTTTTCAAAGAATAAAGTTGTGTGCTAGTAAATAGACCGAAGAGAATTTTAAATTCATTTATTTTTATTATACGGAACGCGCTGATTCAAGTCTTTCTACTATAGTATATAACTTTCACGTAATTGTACAATAAGTGCATTTAC
Source organism: Amphipyra berbera (assembly GCA_910594945.2). Classification (NCBI taxonomy): domain Eukaryota; kingdom Metazoa; phylum Arthropoda; class Insecta; order Lepidoptera; family Noctuidae; genus Amphipyra; species Amphipyra berbera. Next base: position 4,132,225 of record OU343122.1, on the reverse strand, counting down.
TGTGGATTTTTTTCAACGTTCCGTTAGCAATCTTGCGGTTCTTCGAAACGAGTCCCGAGTTCATAGTGGTAATTTGTGGAGCAGTGTCCCCTGCAGGAAGTCAGAATTATCAACGATGCTAAGTCTATTGATTCGCACGGGCCTTGCACTACTTGGTAAGTGGACAATTTATATTTATTTCATTTATGAATATGGAATTTACCGTTAGTTTCAGCCAGTGGTCTAAAATGTTTACACTCATTAATCTCTTTGCCTCTTCTTAGAATCGAAATTCAACAGAAAAGCTTTCGCTTTGATTCATCATTCATCACATTTTTGCCTAAAGTAATCTATAATTAATAAAGGTTAATTTTGCTTAATTTCTAGCAGGTTTTAAGTTATGATTATCAGTGTTATAATGTAATATTCTTGTGTTGTTTTAGTTTTCAATCAGTTGTTGACACCGGCCGACGCTTTTCGGAGCAGTGAAAGCAACTTTGGCAAGTATGGTTACAGTGACCCTGGCAGACCTAAGACTTTAGCTGGCACTAGTTCTGGACTACCATCACAGCATTCTACCCGAAGAGGTTTGGGGATATCGGCATGGGGTATTGTTCTTGTCGTTGTTGCATTAATCTTGGCTGGAATGGGATTCTATTACTTTTCAATATGCTATGACATTTGTCAACCAAACAAGAGCAAGTATGATAAAATGGGTTTACCAACTATGGCTTAATATAATTCATTAAGCCCTGTGATTAGGTATGTTTAAAGAATTTTACACTTTATAAAATTAAATGATGATCAGTGAGGAATTTATATTAGAACTTAATCTATTTTGAGTGCTTGCTAGCAAGCAAAAATAATGTGTATATACATGTACAGCATGTTAGCTAAAGAAAAAGCATAAACTTAGGTATACTTCTAACAACTCACGAGTTTATGTGGCATGACTTTTAAGTATACTATCATAAGGTTCAAATTCAACTGTTTCATGCACTCTCGTGAATTGTAAGAACTTATAATACCTATGTTTTCATTGAAAATGGAACAATAAAATTATAACATTCCTATATGATATAGCGTTATCTAAATGAGGAGGCAAGCTTGTCAAATGTTTTGAACATTTTTGAATGAGGCCTGAGAATGTCTGTATCATATCCTGTAAAAGAATAAGAAGAAAAAGTGTTTCAAGTTTTAATAAGGTTGTGACCTACCTTTACTATTTTTATAAGTATCCTAAACAATTTTTGAAATCTTTCTGATGAATTTATAGGGTGCTACTTGCTTTGGGATATATTTTATGGCTTTATATGAAAGACTGTTTCGGACCAATTAAAATTATTTAAAGACAAAAACATTTACATTTTTGTAGTAATACATATAGATGATATTTTTTGATAAATGAACTTTTATGTGTTCTTTAATTGTAGTATTAACATATGAGTAATAGCAAAGTTTCATATTTATAATGGCAGGTTTACCATCAATATGAAATACCTCGGACAGTAATAGGTGCCATACAGACCACATAATCACAAAAGTGTTTCTTTTTCTAACCTACCTTTACTTAAAAGATGATTTCTCATCCAGTTATAACAATTACTCATTGACATGGTTACTCATACATTTTTAAAAATACATGATGCTGTTAAGAGATTAAACCATTAATTTGTCATAGAAATTCACAATAAAAATGTTCCAATTATAATGATACTCATGTTATTTTACTATGAAACTTGAATGAATCGAAAAACACAATCTATACTATATAGAACTTATAAAAAGACTTGTTTCTTTATCGCCTAATATTGTAGTTAAGTTATTAAGTTAGTACATATATTAATCAAAATAGCAAATGTGGTGTTAATTGAACTATAATAAAATGTTGCTTGAATTGACTGTTATCGTATGACGGAAATACATCATTAAAATGGTATTTAAATATGTATAACGATAGAAATTAATGTACCTAGCAATTGTATACAATTAGACTAATTTGCCTATGTAATAACTGTCTCGCCTAGGATTACCATTTCAAAATGGAGGAGTGCCTCAAATGCCTGATTTTCCAAAAAAATGCCTGTAGATCTCTCTCTCACGTCGGCAAGAGTATAAGCTCATGCCGTGACGTGAAAAGACTAGCCAGTTAGCAGGTTGGTAGCGGGGCTGACTAAACAGTGTGCTCCATATGTACCTACTTAGGTATCGTCACTCATAGAGGCTTTTTGAATGCATCCATATGCCTGTCTCAGAGTAATGCCGGCCGCACGCCTGTCTAAACCTTAAAATGCCTGTCAAATGCGGCCAATGCCTGTTATATGGTAACCCTAGTCTCGCCTCGTCCTAATTAAACCTTTTATCAGGAGGTATAAACACCATAATACTGCCCGCCTGGCTAAACGTAAGACTGTACACAATTTAGAAATATGTAGAATAAGTTTCATATTCATAACGTTCAAAACCAATGCTCAAATAAATACTGTTATATACAAGTGTTGTTTGTTCTTGAATTCTTGCGACATGTATTTACATCGCATACTTTAGTAGGTAATTCTTATCTCATCCTAATTACGGTAAAGTAAACAACTAATGGCCGACTCCTATCCGGAGTGTTATTGATTAAAATGGAGACTTGTAAAGACCCCATAGCTTTACATAGTAGACCCTCCCGTATGGAAGTAGCTGTAACAGGTAAAATTAGCTTACTAGTCTTTTTATCTGCCCAGTTTGGGAATAAAAAATGCTTCCATTGGTAAGCACAACGATACGTTTTTGTTTATAGGATCCGGGTATACCACGTTTTTTGTGGGGTAAGCAAACTGTCGAATGATTAAAATGTGTCATCCGTATTGTACATTCTTGGTCGTGCCCTGCAATCTGCAATGTTCCATGACTGGCGTTATCTAATGGTTACCTAACAGCATTTTCAGTGTAAGATGCTTTTAAAGTTTTATCACCATGTTTCCGGGCTCCGCATGATGGTGCGTGGATAGTCTGAAGATAAGCAAAAAAATACACCAATCATGGAGTTTTCATGCTGATTTCATTTGACGCATCATTACCACTAAGAAGAACGTTTTTGTACTATTATTATAAGTTTGCAGGTTTTCCTCATTTTCTAGTTTCTATGTAAAGGACAAAGCATATAATTATATCCACTGAGAAAAACCCCAGAGCGAAAATGATGAACCCTTCTAAGCATCCTCCTCAGCCTAGATTCTAAAATTCTCGATAACGCTGGTGATGGCGGGAAGTTTGGACCCCACTGTCTGAAAAATCTACTGTCAAACATGAGCTTCAAAGTACAAACCGCCAAAACTACAGCCAGCCCGCCACCAACCACGCGTTATCTAGGTAGGTAGGCAGATTCATGAAGTTATATGCTGGTGTTCCATTACCAACAAATGCCTGTCTATAGCGGTCGTGAATAAATAATGCCAATTATCACATTACGTTGTTATTATTGTCCAAAATAATACTCTAGCCATCCTCTCGAGTTTGACAAAATAGTAATTTTATAATCTTAACATTACCATTGTAAAACGAGAAACGAACCCGGTTGAATGAAAATCGTGTAGGAAATTGGCATACCTAGATACTGTCCACATTTCGGTATTTTTTTCAGATACCTAACAAAACACAGTTCTCACTGGAAAATGGCTTGTTTTTTTTTACATGTAGGTAGGTATGTTTTTAGTGGGATTAAAATATTCAACAATAAAAGTGTAATAAACTGTAGCTAGACTAGGTCCTCAATGCCAGATTTAATCTTACGTCAATAATAGCTTTTGTGATAATAAAAAATGAGGTTAAATCACTAGAACGTGGGTAATATAAAAATCTCAATATGACAACTTTTTTCCTTAGTCTGGTATAAAACATTTCGTCACACCATAATAATTGTATTACCAAAGTTAGATCGAGGTTAGGTAATTGTTATTTATTCACAGTTAATTTGTGAACCGCAGCTAATTTATTATATCATGGACCCCAGCCCCCCAGGTTCGGATTTGATGGGGGGGGGGGGGGGACACGCATCAACTATCACCAACACGGACACAATCTTAACCCCGAGCTGAAAATTCTCTTATACAAAAATTCAATAAAGCTTTGTCCGACTTTGGCATTTAATAAATCTAGATGCTACTGTTAGGAAGCCGCGCATGTGATCAATGTCTAGAATACCATAAAATGAAGTGAATAGGGATGCAGGGGTGAATCGGGACGAAACTTTAGAAGGGATTTTATCATTGAAATAATATAGTTTGTTGCCATAAAGAGCTCTAATGTGTTTACTGTATTAGCAACAAACTATATTATTTCAACGTTAAAATCCATTTTAAAGTTTCATCCCGTTTCATCCCTGCGTCCCTATTCACCCTGTTATATGGTACTAAGTATCTTATCTAAACAAAACCAACCAAGTGCGAGACGAACTCGCGCACGAAGGGTTCCTTACCACTATCTATAAAAACGGCAAAAAATCATGACTGTTGTATGGGAGCCCCCTTAAATATTTATTTTATTCTGTTTTTTAGTATTTGTTGTTATAGCGGCAACAGAAATACATCATCTGTGAAAATTTCAACTGTCTCACTATCACGGTTCATGAGACAGCCTGGTGATAGACGGACGGACGGACAGCGGAGTCTTAATAATAGGGTCCCGTTTTACCCTTTGGGTAAAAAACGAGCTATACGAAATAACTTGAGGCGTGAAAAGATTATCCAATCAACAAGGTTAGTAACAGTGCACACTGCGCAGGTTGCATTGAATGTACTTAAGTATCGTCACTCGTAGAGTCCCTTTTCATACAAGTGGCCTGTTTGGTACTGTACTTCAGCCTCCCTAAAGATGTCATGCTCATATTGGCCGTAGTAATGACGAGCACCCACGACTTTTTAAATCAGACCTTTTCAGGTTAAAAGTGTTTTCCCCTTTCAACTGTTCGGCTTTAAGTTCGGAATGGTTCCATGTCACTACTCCTTTGTGGAGTTGCGAGTCATCCAATTTGCATACAATTTGAAATATAAATCTCAGTGACATACCTTTTGCTATTAATGTATTTTACGTAATCATTTTCCGTGTGCACATTGCAATTGACGTAGATCTCACCACAAAGCTATTCCAGTTAATAAAATATCAAATCCGGAATTTACCTGAGGCAAAAATAAGAGGTAAATGAAATGATGACTTAATTATTTATATGAAAATTTTATTAGCGATTTTACAATTCATAAAATTATCCAAATCTCCTCACATCAATAAATGCTTACCAAAACTAAACACATACTGGAAGAATGGTAGATAGCTATGATTAAAGTAAAATTAAGTATTAATGTGGATCACTATTGTTTTATTAAATGAGATAATTAAAACTTACAATGATTAAAAAAACATCAGTCATTTTACCACTGGCACGAGTGGAGCTCATAAACTCGCGAAAAATACATATTATAAATATTGTAACTTTCAGATATGTTAAAGTCTCGTAGAAAAATAAATATTAAAGTAAATATGTTATGAAATTAAGCTCTTGTATTATTAGAACAGCAGGAAAACTCTTCAAATAATTTGAAGTGACACAACACTTAGATTTTAATAGACTAACGAATCACTGGCTCACTGTTTAAAATAAATATAGTTACATGTTAAATGCATGAACCTGTTTTCACTTCCGCAACCCTATTATATTTAAAATCAGAGGTCTTTACTGATATGATTTTCTGTTGATTTTTCACTGAAGCACACTTCATACTCAGTATCTGGTAAAGACACTCAATCGTTTATAGAGTTCAAAATGCGGAAAGATAAATTTATCCACTGTTGCACTTATAACTCGTCCTTTTCAAGGTCGACGTCAGAGAGGTCAATGTCCTCTTCCTGGGGCAGTTCTCCGTCCTTGCCGTCCCAGGCGTCTGTGGACACGATCTTGGGCATCTCTGCGCCTCTAACCGGGGCGGTCTGGCCGCGGCCGAATGACAGATCCCTGAAATGAAGTAGGCAGTTAAAATTGGTATTCTGATAACGGCTGTCACAGTAATAGCTTACGCTCCGGCGAATACTTGGGGAAAATATATATTTAAAGAAAGAAAGAAAATTATTTATTCAGTATTGTACAGGCAGTTAGAAAAACAATATTAAAAAAAAGAAAGGATAAAAATTTAGACTACCTGCACGAGGCCAAAAAAGGGCTCCTACCTCACCTTTAAATGTCGCAGCATTATGCAGCGACATTAAAAAAAAATCTAAATGTCGCAACGCTGGTTTTCAGATAGGACCATAGTGATGCCACGGGCAATAACGACACAAATAAATATGTTACGTACAAATGAATTTGAATTTGATGAAGAAATAATAAAGAAATCATCCATATTTTGTTTTGAATTGTGTTAAATTCATTTGCGAAAAAACGCAATTCAGAACTGGTGCTGATTTCAACTTTTGTGGCATGAAGTGAATGATATTAGTCTTAGTTGATCTTGGTCTGACTTCTAGTCCACGATTTCAATACATTATGTATAGGTAATCAAACCACTTGGCAATGGTATTGTAATCGCAATAGGTATATGTATTGTTATTTACTTTTACATCAGCCCACGAAAACGGCAGTGGTTGGTAAACAATTGCTTTCCGAGAACCACGTGGTAATAATATTCTTGTGTAAATTTTTCTAACTCACCTAAGGAATTCATTGATACCGGTCTCAGAGAAGGATCCCCTGAGGGTTGAGAACTTGAGTTTCTTGGCGTTGACCACAGCCATAGCGGGGTAGCCGAAGCCGCCGAGTTCCAATGCTTCTTCTAGAGCAGTTTGCGCGCCAGCCTCGGCCCATATCCATCTGGAATAAAACATATTTCATAAATATATTTTGGGAATTTCTTGCTCGAAATACTAAGTCAAAAGCTGTCAAAACGTCATCAGAATATATCAGTTATACGACGTTCGCGTTGGTAAGATTGGCCCTTGGCTATATTAATTATCATTTTGCTACCAATCCTAGCTTTTTCCCAACTATGTTGGGGTCAGCTTCCAGTCTAACCAGATGCGGCTGAATAACAGTATTTTACACGGAGCGACTGCCATCAGACCTTCGCAACCCAGTTACTGGGCAATGCCGATATCCTAAAGTTAGACCGGTTGTCAGACTCGTGCATCTGACTACCCGCAACGACTGTCATAGGTATTCGTATGACACTCGGGACCGACGGTTGAACGTGCTGTTTGACACACGGAGGGGTCTCGATGTGTAACGAATGGTCAACCATGCACGTCATGCTCGTGAACGGGTGCCGTCTGTTGGGACTGGTCAGCCCTTAACTGCTATGGCAATCCTAGAAGGCATATTTTTCTATTTGTTACTCTTATGTGAGTTTATTTGTTAAATTAACCTACATTATTCTCATTCTATTTCTCACACTACTGTAATGGAATTTGTCATAAATTACTATTTTGAAAAGAGTATTCATGGAGTTTCTTGCCGGCTCTTCTCCATAGAACCTACCTTTTGGAACCGTGCACCTAGTTTTGACGTTTTAAAAGTGCCTGCAATCTGGTTTATTTGAAATAAAAAACTTTGACTTTGATCCACGGACTGACCGTGGCAAGCGTTGCTTAACGTCGCAAATCGTAAGATCCGCGCGGTCGTTAATAAACCACAAAACCCTTGGTCAGGCCCGGACTGGCTATACGGGCAAATGCCCGATGGCCGTGTGGCCTGAAGGGCCGGTCACACAGTCGGAAAAATCGAAAGAAGGAAAAAAAATGTTTGTTTTTGTAAATGCACCCAAGATACAGGAGAAAGAGAGAGGGGAGCGTCAAAAAAAAGAAACGTCGTCCGTCTAATGGCTTGGGAATGTTTTTTTTTTGCCAGCACTGGCCGACCGTCTCTCAAATGCCCGGGCCGATTTCAGGTCCCAGTCCGGCCCTGCCCTTGGTGTATGTTTAGTATTATAGAAAATATCTGACTAGTGTTCGGGTATCATAGACATGTTTAATTTTGTATACAGGGTTACTTTGATTTAACCAGCGATACTTTAGTCAATTAAATAACAGGGTACCTACTACGTACGCGCTCTTCGCTTTTGTATTAGATAGATATCTTGTTATCTAAGTATTATATTTATTTTAACCTTTTAAGCGCGTGAGCCGCATTTATGCGACAAATATTTCCGCGCCCCTAGCGCGCGTGTCGTATTTCTGCGACTGAGAACATGCATGGTATTTTTTGTTCTATTTTCGTCCTATGAACTACGTGGTACAACTAAAACGATTATTCAATAGAGATATGATTTACAACAATTACATAAAATTGTTTCATAGCTCTAAGTGTTGAAAAAGCTTAATATATTTATTGTAGATATTATTTTATCGATCCGTAGTCGCGCGCTAGGGGCACGGCAATTGATATTTAGCCACGCGCTTAAAAGGTTAATGTAAACTATGCATGTTCTCTGCCGTAAAATTACGACACGCGCGGTAGGGGCACGGAAATATTTGTCGCAGATATGCGACTCAAGCGGTTAAAAGGTTAATAATACCTAGTTCGTCAGTTAATTTGAAGTAATCCTTGAGCAGCGGGAATATTAGCTGACGTCACTCTAGTGGCCGCCTCCACTAAGATATGGTTACAGATGACAGAATAACTATCTAAATGACCCGCCTAAGTACCCCAGCAACTGGTGTCAAGCAGTAGCGTCAATAATACGCGAGGACCAGCTCTCTGGTAACCAAATCACTGGCTCAGCATATACCACATTTTTAGAGACTCGTGTAGTTGCGGACTGCGACATGTTTTTGTTTATACTCATGAATGACGTCATATCTCACCCCCACATCTTGTTCTTGTACTTGTCTCCGAGTTTCGCCAACGTGGCGATGTATTCGTTACGACACGACGCGCCGCAGTCGAGGATATGAGGCAGGATGGACACCACGCACAGCGGTTTCTCGCTGCAAGCCTTCATCGAGCTCTCGTCCACGACCTGGTGAAGAAACGAAATTAAAATAAATTATTAATAAATCAAAAAACAAATGTTGAGAACATGTCAAGTATGTAGCGATGGCGCTTTTTGAAGCTGACCCCAAGATAATTGGGAAAAGGTTAGGGGGAAGACTTACGGACGACCTTAAGGATAATGTAGATATTGAGAGAGAACGTACGGTACGGGCGGCCGATATTAAAACGGTCATCTAAGTCGTCTGGTCATCAATATTTTTATCAATCTGTCTCACTCGCACTCATTGAGGTTAGGGAGCGTCATAGTTTCTATCTCACTCGCATGTTTATGACGGGACGACTCGGATGAAAACGACCAAACTATAGTTGTGAAGTATTTTTACCAACACAATGGAGCTTTTGTTGTTCGATATAAATAAAGATTCATTCATTCATAGATTATTTAAAATGGCTGTTATTGGAGTATCATGATCAGAGATCGGACAATCGGATGCATAATTACCTAAAGTTAATTTTTCGCTACAAAAGTATGGAAACGGCTTCTGAAAAAAATTTATTAGAAAAAAAACCGGTATCACGGGATTACATACCTAATCAATGTATATACTCGTAATTGCTTTAAAGTTAATTTTTAACCCCCGTTTCAAATATATGTGTATGTAGGGTGTAAGAAAGTGAGGGGTGCATGTCTGTATTAGTTTAAAAAAAGGTACGACTTTAGGTATATAAATAAATATGCATCCAATTTTAGGTAAATATGATTCCATTCTACAGAACACTAAGTTTGACGATCCCAGAATTGCGGGATTTTTTCGATACAAAAGTGCATTCCATGTTAGCCAACACCTGAACTTTAGGCAAATATGCATCCGATTATCCGATCTCTGATCATGATAGATAGTAAACCAAGCATCTTTATAATACCACATATTAACGGGGCATTTAATATCGTCTGAAGTTACATTATCTCGAAACCTGCTGTAATATTTCACGTTTTTGGAAATAAAAAAATTACGTTTAAAAAAATAACTCTTATCTAATTCGGCGGTAACATAAACAAATAGTAATCAAAACTCTTACATAAACAGTGATTATGTTTATATTTCAAATGTTGCTCGATCGTGATAAAATTTACGACATATTGCAAACAGTGCGGAAACACGAGTGCATCCAGTTCATTTTCGGCCACACTCTGCTACTCCATGGTATAAAGAATTTTTTTCAAAATAATCTATATTAATATTATAAAGCTGAAGAGATTGTTTGTTTGTTTGAACGCGCTAATCTCAGGAACTACTGGTTGGAATTGAAAAATTATTTTTGTGTTGGATAGTCCATTTATCGAGGAAGGTTATAGGCTATATAACATCACGCTACGACCAATAGGAGCGGAGCATAAATGAACAATGTTGCAAAAATGGTAAAAATGTCCACCCGTGCGAAGCCAGGACGGGCCGCTAGTTTTATATATTTTTCCAAGTGTATAAAGGAAGCAGTGTTAGCCTAGCGGATGAACGCTTGCCTTCCATGCAGGAGGGTCTGAGTTCGACCTCGACCCGTACGTCTGACTTTTCGAATTCATGTAATCAATCAGAATTTGATTATCACTTGCGTTAACGGTGAAGGAAAAACATCGCGAGGAAACCTGGGCTCTATAAAGTTCTCGACGGTAGGTGTAGTCTGCCAACCCGCACCAGGCCAGCGTGGTGAACTAAGGCCTAAACCCTTCTCATTCTGAGAAGAGGCCTGTGCCCAGCAGTGGGACAGTAATGGGCTAATTATGTATGAAGCAAAGTAGGGTGGCTAATAATATCACACTTGGTGAATTATATTTCGTTTCATATTCTCAATCATAACTGCAAGTAAACTGCACATCGAGTCGCAACTGCCAACTATGCAACAGCAAAATGTAGCTTTGAAGGCAATTAAGATGCACTCAGTGCAACTGCGTATAGCAGTGACAGCCTTGTGGTGTGACCGTCGGACTGCCAAGTCATAGGTCTCGAGTTCGAACCCAAGGCACGCACCTCTGACTTTTCGGATTCATGTGCGTATTGTATAATTATCACTTGCTTATAAACGGTGAAGGAAATTATCGTGAGGAAATCGGCATGCCTGAGAGATATTTCCCGACGCTTATGGGCGGCATAAACTCTGGTTGTGCAGTACTGTGCAGCCATAAACATCTCATTTATGGAAGTCCATAAGTCAAAATCCCAAAATCAAATCCTTGCTAGATCCTCCACATAACAAGCAAGATTTGATCTAGCAAGGATTTGATTTTGGGGAATCAAAGCGATGAAGACCTCATGGCGGGCGAATTGCTTTCTTGTCTGAGATTAGCAGAACATGGATACGTACTTTATTTCCTCGCAGCAGACAGCGTGTAGTACTTTCTGCACGGCACTTAGCGTTCGCTTGGCTTAAAGCCAATCCGGAGTCACTCTCCGAGAGGCACTGTCTTCCGAGAGGAAGCAAAAGCTACCAAACGCTACGAATAATCTTAGAAACCTGTTCCCGTTGGGCATTAAAACTGGAAAGGTTCCTGGACAATCTTACCTGGATAATCTCCGGCGCGGGCACATTCTCAGCGAGCTTCTCGAGGGCAAACGACACAATATCGCTTGAAGTCCTGCCTCCATTGTAGTCCTCGGCAGAGTCACTGGACTTCTTGCCCGAAGGGAACAGTTTGATGGTCGGGTAGCCTTGCACTTGGAAGCGGGAGGCCATCTGCTGGTGCACCGTCGCGTCTAAAGCGCCTACTTTCACCTGAAAGGTATGGGAGAGTGTTACTATTAATTGTATTTAGTTTTAGGGCTATGGAACCGAATGCTTTGTTTTAAGAGAATACATATAAATTTTACTATAATGTTTACAGGTAGGTTAAAATTGAACGAGAAAGTGATAAATCGATGGCAGCAAAGTAAAAGAAGACATCTACAAAATCGCAATTTTACAGGAGAGCACATTTAGTAAAACATAGTGGCCATTTTGCTGCGATGTTTTTTAAAAATCGAGTGTATATTATGTCTTCATTTACGTGCGAGATTTTCTTCATTATTTTGTGAAATAATTTTAATACAGACTTGTGGATAAAAATTGCTCGATATAAGCTCATTTTTGTAATAAAAGTATTTTCGCAAAAAATTTAGATGTCCGTATCTACTTTGCTGTCATCAAAATGACAAACGATTTTTATTTCTGTAAATAAATATGTTACAGACACTTTTACAAGTCAATGTAATATTTTTTTTAAGACTAGATGGCGTCGGCGTTTCCTGTCTGACTAGCTCTGAGAAGGAAAGTCGAAACAAACTCAGAGATCCAAGGTCTCTTTTAAAGTCCAGACATTGTGGTATAAAAACTATGCGAGTGTAACAATGTAGGGCAACGTCTGGAATGGCCTTTTGAGGTAAGTGCCATAGCAGGTATGAGTTGATCTGTCCTAACTGACGGCACGCATGCATCAGTCATCGCGTAGCTCAAATCTTATTTTAGGGAGCTCAATAACCAGACGGGCGACTCTACCAATCAGCCGGATATTTGCGTAGGTCACAAAAGAAAAACTCAAAGCCGCCAAACGGTTACTAAATTCGTGTTCAAAATAAATAAATAAAAATATTGAAAGAATATTAAGCAAGCTCAATATTACATTTAGATGTTAATTTGTTGATTCAGCTCCCTCGCCTTTAGCCCAAAACTCCGTGCTGTTCCTGAAGAATTCCACACGGAAAAACCCAATAACACTTTGCCCGACCTGGGAATCGAACCCAGGACCTCACAATCAGCAGACGCGCTTGCCACCACTAGACCAACGAGGCAGTATACAGTTCACCAGTTATATTTGATTAAAGAGTGATTTTTTTCAGGTTTAACCCCGATTATAGAAACACGATTGTCAATATCAGATAAATTAAGTACTTAAACTTAACAGTAAAGCGATAATTGTATAACTCTCATGTTATCAAACGTGTGTACGAAAAGTCCTACTGATAAGTAAAGCAAGCAAGAAATTGATTAGCCATGTAATTATAGTATGATGGTTAATTGATTAATAAAAGCGATAATATCGTTACTTCCACAGTTATGGCGGTTTCACGATCGTAAATGCAAGCTCGTGACTTAACAAGGGTAATAATGTGTGGCGTTGTACGCCATTCCGGCCCGAGTAGGCAGCCTTATTTTCAGCACCGACCCATGCATGGGCAGGTTTAGTTATATAATACTGGCAACACTGGCTTTGATTGTCATTATTAATATACTTGCACAAATTAATTAGAATAACATGACCTTGAGGCATTGCCGCCATATTGTAAAAACGAAATTTTTACCGAATATAGTTTTCCATCGTATATAATTTGAATTTTTAATTAACCACGTCCGGCTACACCAAAAATGTTAAGAGGGATCTTTTAGTTTATATACTTTCTTCTATGGGAAAGTGTTATTATACTTATTATGTTAAAGTCTGGCCCAAAACAAGCTAAAAAAATTTATAGAGATTTATAAATAAAGAAAATATCTAACAATAGTGAAGTGTTCTTACAAAAATACTGCAAACGTAGAATGCAATTCGAAATAAAGGGGATCGATTTTTTTTATGGAAGCTGGCATAGACACCCTGCTGCCATTTTTTTTTTTAATTTGTGGCGAGCAATTGAACTTGTTTATAAGAGTAGAGGACACTTAAACAAACAGAAAATGACAGAAACATGGTGCCCTAAAGTGTCACTTTGCTGAGATATTTGGCGGTAAAAATTGCCATACGAGAACAATGACAATCATTAAAAATTAACTAATTACGTGTTTAAATGCGTTAGATTGTATTCAAACAATAGTTGTCAGGTTGATTTAACTACTTATTAGAAGAGAGTTAAACTAGAAGTACAAAAAAACGACTTTAACTAATTACTTAGGTACTTTTTTATTACAATTTTGCTAGAAAACCATATTAGCTATTTGTAACAAAAATATGGTCGTAGCAGACCCGGCTTTAAGTAACTCCAATCACTTTTTACGGCAAAGCCAGCAATTATACCATTCATCCATTCAATCCAATTTTCTTTGTTTGTAATTTGAAAGGTGACGGCCTGATGCCTACTCGATTATCGACCAAACGATTTACTCCCAGACCATAATGACTAAATGTTTTATGGGCCTACAGCAGCACTTAACACATAATAACTATTCTCTCACGACATAATGGGTTTTATCGATAAGACGTGTGATTAGAATTCACACAACAATCTGAACTTCGGCTTAGGACGGGCACACGTATTACAAATTCATCATACATTTGGTATTATTTTAATATTTTTGTTAAACGCCCAGCCAGATAGACCGACGACCTGAAAGCATCTAGGATCAACAGGCTGCGGAAGGCAGAGGACTGAGTGTTGTGCCGCAAATTGGGAGAAGCCTATGCCCAGCAGTGGACTGCGATAGATTAACCTTTTGAACGCCAAAGCATAAACGCATCGGCGTACCCTCCACGCAAAGGTAACTATAATCCCATCGTATTTGTCACATATTTGTGACGTTGGCGTACAGGGCAAGCTTTCGTTTGTCACATATATGTGATAATGGCGTCCAAAAGGTTAAGTTGGTAATACATTTGTCTTGTACTAACCTTGCCCTTAAGTTCAGAAGCAGCCTTGGCCCAGTGCGGTTCCAGATTCTTGCAGTGTCCGCACCAGGGCGCGTAGAACTCCACGAGCCACAGGTCCTCGCTGTCCAACACCAGCTCTTTGAAGTTGCTGTCCGTAAGCGTAATGACGCCAGAGTCCGACTGTGAACAATCAGAATTGTTAGAAAACTTGAAGATGGAAGAAGCAAGGAGTTTATTGCATGTGGAAAAAGAGGTTTTGGGTATAAGAAGTTTAGATTCTAATACTGAAGGCCTGATTTGGTGTAACGTAGTTTGTTGTGCAGATTGGGTGTTAATTTGGAAACTTCAGTGCTCCGACCCAGCGTGAAAAGGCACCTTTAGAACCAGTGGCGAGACGAATTTAATATAAGGAGAAAATATTTTTGATTTAAGAAAAGAATCGATATAAATTGTGTTCATTTACAGTGATAGAAACTGTTATACTTTTGTTCATAAATCTTTGGTAAAATTAAAGAAAAAATGTGTGCAATTATGGTACGTATTGCCAGATGCTTATGCTATATTAGTGTGTTTATCGTTTTTAGACGTGTTGTAGGTCCTAGCTAAATATTTTTCATGAACGAAAGCTGCATGCAACTTCGAGGCGCGAGGCCTTAGGCGATGACCCACGTCGCCCACGCAACCACGCCTTTCACCGTTTCTGATTAGAACTGTATTTATAACACGACGACGAAATTAATATACCGGGTGGTGACCTAGATCAAGTGCTCGTGGAAGAAAAGTACTTTAAATATTACAAATAGCTAATTTTACTTATAGGAGTCGATTCTGTTGCGCACTTTGACAGGACTAAACTAAGCGTGTTTGTCTCCTTCTGTTTCAATAGAAAAAGAAAGTGACAGTTGCGTTTAGTCTAGTTTAGTACTGTCAAAATGTGCAACAAAGTCGACACCATTATTTTACAAATATCACATTCAAAGATTTTTTTAAGCGTCTTGACTGCAAATTCCTTAAAGCTCATTTACACGGTGCAAGTTTCTTGAAGCAAGTTTCATGCTATCTTTGTCTTTCTCTTCGACAAAAACAGAGATAGCATGAGACTTGCTTCAAGAAACTTGCACCGTGTAAATCAGCCTTTAATGTGAAATTTGCTCTTGTTTGTATTTAAAGTACTTTCCATGTATGACTACTTGATTCGGGAGTTGTCACATCTGGTGTATAAGATAATAAAAATAAAACGAACATAGCATTTAAGACGATGACTATTTTTTTATAAGTATGTATAAATAGTGCGCAATATGTTGAATATACTTCCGTAAGTGGTATAAGTGTTGCTGAACTGAAATAGTTGGCTAGAAGCCACTTTTGTTGAAACAAATGCCAACAATAAATTTTAATAATAATATATTAAATTACATCTTGAAGCTAATGACCCGAGTCCAAACTACTACGCACTATAAACGCAAAATTAAATAGATAATCTACAGAGCATTGTTTTATAATGAAAGTAAATTGTACAATACTTGTTATACACTATACTAGACTAGATAATAATTAATAAAATATGGACATCATTTGCATCATTTCCTACATCCTATACACCTTTAGTTTTTTTTTTCAAGATTTTTTTTCCTATCTGCTCCAACAGACTATGGGTATGGGCGTAGCCATGGTAGGGCGAATAGGGCGCTCACCCCTCCCTGGGACATCGAAGAATAAGTAAATAGTCTAGATTCAATCGCCACCCATGTCTACTAAAATAGGCAGACCAATGCCCAGCTATACTTATTTGGGCCTCAAAAAGATGGGCATGGGCAAAATTGACCCATAACCTCATTCTGCACTTCCAGTTATCGACGCTCGGCAGTGAAAACCTCATAAATAAAATTTTCTTCAAAAGCGTTTTATTTGTTATCTAGATTGATAAACTCGTCATACACGTACTAGTTCAACAAACTTTCAATTCAAATACTTCTAAGCTATCTATGACGTACAATGACAAACTTGTATTAACATTTAATCGGCCATTTTGTTTGCAGGAGACAGTTATTTCTACCTCTCTTAAAAATTTATATTTTACACATACGTGGTTTTCACTGCCGACCGAAGATATAGTGGAAAGATAAATATTTTCTGTTTGACTGAGGTACTTTGTCGCACCCTGGACAAAATCCTGGCTAAGCCTGTGAGTGTGGGTAATCGACAGCATGAGTATAAGACGATTGAAGGGTAATGCTGGAGCCATAAGTTCTTCTAAAATCTTTATGATTACGTTATCTTCGGCATATTGGGTAATCAGACCTAATAATTGTTTTGCTGCTTATAATGAGTTCATTGTCCCGAATAGGACGATAACTACGACTATCGCTACATGAGATTAAGGTTAGTGTTCACCAACATAAATTCTCTATTTAAACAAGAGAGAGAGTTACCCTGTTCTGTATAGCCTTTTCCCAACTATGTTGGGGTAAGCTTCCAGTCAATAGTTTCCCTAAAATTCTTAAACTTTTCAAGTAAACTGTTGTTTAATCAGATAATTAATGTTGAACACCAGCTTAAATAATTTTATATCCTAATATATCATCATCAATAAACCTATTCGTTGCCAAATCTTAAAAGGAGGTCAGTAAGCTTACTGACGTGTCCCAATATAATATTTTCTAGAGAGGATGCGTAGGAGTATTTATAGTGGGCGCCGACGCACGACATGCGACGAAAAAATTTATTTCCTCCTACAATAGGTACCTACGTCAGAGATTCTTCGATTTTTCTTTACTTAAATAGTTCATAGATACTGCAGAGATATAGATAGAATATTGCATGTCTAATTTGAAGCGAGTCTGATCTCGATATTATATCTATGTGATAAAATTTTCGATATTTTACTAGTCAGCTACCTATGTTTAGGAAATTATAATTTGAATCTGATAACTTATGTGTGTTTAATATATCATTGGTGCAATACAGCAAAATATGTATGTCTTGAGAAAATCTACTTATATTAAACTTGCATTTTAGATTTTTAAGAGCTTGTTGTATATAATGTAAAATCTATACTAATATTATAAAGCTGAAGAGTTTGTTTGTTTGTTTGAACGCGCTAATCTCAGGAACTACTGGTTGGAATTGAAAAATTTATTTTGTGTTGGATAGTCCATTTATCGAGGAAGGTTATAGGCTATATACGATCACGCTACGACCAATAGGAGCGGAGCATAAATGAAAAATGTTGCAAAAACGGGGAAAATGTCCACCCGTGCGAAGACGGGACGGGCCGCTAATTATTAATAAAGGATGAATCACTTTAGATTCGCTACAAAGCTAGGTAACTTGTTGACATAATAAACACAACTTGTGTACTGAGTACATCTTCGTACCTACTCATGGCGATATAATGTCAACGCCCCTGATAAAATGCATTTCACGAATGATGATTTTAGAAATTTTCCTAGGTGATTATTTTTATTAGATGGGGATATCGATATTTTTATTACTGCGGTACAATGTGACCTTTTTCTGTCAAGTTATTATTAAATGTATAAAACACTTGATTAAACACTGTATCAAGTTCTTGAATATTCTTTGAAAATACACGTGGTCGTAATTGCTATGCAATTTTGTTTACACTGAAAATGCAACCACTGTGCACAAAAATGTATGAAACTTATTATTACAATGGGAAATTTCATTTGAAATCATTCTGTATACCGACAAATAATACAATATTTCAATAATGTCCTAATTACTTTTATGTCAATTATTATAACATGCACATTAGGATGGCAGTAAGTCTGTGGCCATACAAGCGTAAATTACACCACCAAAAATGAATCCGGTGTCATTTATTTGGAAGAATTTAACAACTCAGTCTGCATCATCGCGTGGCACGAATCGCTATATTGTATGAAAGTAACCGTAATAGAAATTAAGCTCCTTTGGCCGCAGCCTTAGGGTTGACCCACATCTGTCAGCACGGAATCGCGATTTTTTATGCTCTATCCTTGTTTGTCGCTCAGAAATGTCATTTAATAGGGCGAGAAAGACAGCGTGAGACCGCACGCAATAGCGTGAGTCCGCACACAATAGCGTGAGTCCGCACGCAATAGCGTGAGTCCGCACGCAATAGCGTGAGACCGCACGCAATAGCGTGAGTCCGCACGCGATAGCGTGAGACCGCACGCTATAGCGTGCGTGCTATCGCGTGCGGTCTCACGCTGTCTTTCTCGCTCTATTAAATGACTTTTCGTGAGCGACAGAAAAGGATAGAGCATAAAAAACGCGATTCCGTGCTGACAGATGTGGGTTCTTAGAGTTTACTAACAAAAAATCCGCAAAGAAATAATTGAGGATTTTAATGTTGCTGTTCATAAATTTAAATTATGTGCTTTTTTCGTAGACCTGAACGTCGCCGGATAATAGATTTAGGGTCCACTTTCCTGCCTTGAAGAACTCCTTTCAAAACGATTAAAGCCTTAATAATTTTCGGTTTATCGTTGTCCATTATTTTCCCACGGAATAACTCTGATTGTAGTAATTTGAACTTGTCGAGTACTGATAAGGTAGTTGTCTGTTGTGTGGCTTTTTTTGTGGTAGTGGTCTTTTCGGCTGATTCTTTCGGTGTATTTCGCTGCCGGATAATTTGTTTTGTGCCATTTTTTTGTGTGGTAGGATGCAGTTGAATGCTGTTTGTTGAGAGAGTTTCTGGGTCACAGGTCTCCTGGCTCTCGGTTTGTTGTTCATCGTTTTGCTGTGGTGGTGGAGGCGTTTGTGACGTGTTCTGTGTGACTTTTTTCCACGGTATGTTGTGACCAAATGACTCTGGCTTGGATGGCTAGTGGAAACTTTGTGATATAGTAACTTTAGGTGTAAAATTTATAGTATACTATTGTGTTTCAATTTGAGAGAGTTAAATGTAAATGTGTTATGAATTGAAAAGAATTTGAAATGTTAGTATAAATATTTAAAGTTGTTACAATGTAAAAGTAATTAAATTTACATGTGACTATTGTGTGTGATCAATATAGCACTGTATAATTTGATAAATACCGTAATATTAGGTACTTTTTATTTACAGACTATATCCCAATCAATTAATATGATTTTATTATCTACATAATATTTTCAAAGTCGTATTACATAAATAGGTATAAAATAAAGCTTTTTATTAACTCATTGTACAAGTGCACACACTATTCAAATAACATAAAAACAATGAATATCTGAACATAAAAGAAATAATAAATCCCATTGTTTATTCAAATGCACCCCAGACAATACATACAATAAAAATGAATAAACTAAATACAGGAAGAATAATATGCAGGAAGGTAAATATTATTAAAAAAATATAAGTACTTAGTGATGATTTATCAAAGGTAAAAATTGTATAATAGTTTTTTTACTACTACCACCTATTTAGTGTTTTACTCCGGGCCATGTAACCCTTTATTAGTTTGTCAAGACTTTGGAAAGCCCGTACCTTATCCGATGTGTAGTCATCAGCTTTCTTTCCAAGGCCTTCGTACGCCTTGCTCTTGGTGGCTTTGAGAGCAGCTTCAACAAATCCCTCTGCTGTTCTCTGACCTTTGTAGGGGGTGTGTTTCTTCCCGGTGAAGATCTTGATAGTGGGGAAGCCAGAAACTCCAAAGTCGTGGGCAAAGCTTTTGTACTTGTCAGCATCCATCGCTCCTACTTTCACGATGCCCTGGAAATTTGAGATTGATGTAATTTATACATTCTATATGCACATAAATTGTGAAGCTATTATTAACAGTGTCAATTACATAGTATTTTGAAGATATCACTAGGGACACATTACGTGACTGTCGGTACAAAATATGTCCTGCCACTTGTGGGATTGGAAGTAAACCCCTAAATGTTTCACAGCATACTAACAGTAAAATTTATATCATAATAAAACAGCCTCCTTGGTAGTGGCGGACCTGGAGGGTGGGACATGACTACCCCTTGAGCTGGCACCCACGATCATGACCTGGTGCCTCATCTATAAAAGTTGAGAAATTAGGCCTAAGTGGCAAGCCTGAGTCGGAGACCACCTGAGCTAATGACTGGTTCTGTTACAGCACATTGATCTATTTCTTATTTTCACAAGCCCAGGTGCCGTGTAAGAAATTCTGGGTTCAATTACCAGGGCACATGATATGTTTGTTTTTGAAGGGAATTTTTATTAGCTTCATCCTTATTGTATGGGACTAATAAAATTGTCTTCAAAAAGTGTGTTTAGGTATAACAGGATTTAGAATTGAGTAGATGTAGTCAAAACATATAAAATAGGCATGCCCTTAGTATCTCTTTATCACTATTTGTTATTTTACTTTTGCAGTAAGATACCATCTAAAATAATAAATAGTTGTACTTGATACAGTTGTCTGAATTTTCTAGAAATACTTCACACAATAGGATAAAATTCATGTGCATGACGAAACTTAATTTTAGTATATGCATGACTTGAGAAATTTAATTTTCTTACATGATTTTCTATAAACAATAAAATACAGCACATTGTTCTCAAGATCGACTAATGTAGGCCAAAAAGTCACTAAAGCATACATACATAAACTTAAGCCTATTTCCCCATGAGGGTGGGCAGAAACTATAGAACGCCACATGCTACGATCTTTACATACTCCTTTCGCTTCGTCCACATTCATAGTTTTTTATTAGAAATATTTGATACGTACCCTTAGTGCTTTAGCAGCCTTTTTGTATTCAGGAACTAAATTTTTACAGTGACCGCACCACGGTGCGTAGAATTCCACTATCCACACTTCATCTCCATTTGAGACAAATCTGTCGAAATTTTGGGGCGTCAGATCCACCACGTCTGAGGGCGAATCGTAGAGGGAAGAGTACCCTGACCCCACACACAATAAAATACCTAAAAATTAAAATTAACATTACAACCGGCTCCTTGAAATATAATAACATAGCGAATTGATTTCACGGTATAATTATGTTATTTAAACATACCCAAGATATAAGTGAATAACATCGTGTGTTGATTTAACGCTACTTAATTTAAAACTATAAATACCGATTATTATTTTAATGAGATCGCACGAGTTATCGGCTAAACAATGAGCTGATAAAGTTGAATAAACACGTCAATCCTTTTGGCATCCCGAAGAAAGACACGAAATTGTCAATGGAATTCGTGGACTCGCATCATTGGTGAATTCAGTTTTTCCCGCCGAAATTGTTACATTATGGTTATTCGGAGGACTTTATTTACAGTGGCAACTCCCTTTACCGCCCACCCGTATTTGTAATGTAACGCGTGTTAGACACATAAAAATGCGAGTACATGAATATTCGATTCGCCATTATAAAGCCACAATCAAAGAATATTCATCTACACATCTTAGATTTATATCCTACTATCGCCTGGCTCTACCGATTAATGTAAATGCCTAGTACGGCTGAAATAATACGCGCGAAATATTGAATAATAAAAGCGCTCCCACAGATGAACTACGCGACGAACTAGTTCCGTCATTCCCCGCTCCATAGTTCGTTAGTACGTGACCAAACGAGCAAGGGAAATGATTGATTATAATAATGATATATTTTTTAAGAATATTCATTCAGAGGTTTTTGCTGTTTATAGTGTAAAAATTGAAGGTAAAAGTACAGGAATCCATAAACTCGTCGCGTGCCCGTGCAGGAGCAGTATCAAAACAGGCGAACGATCTGCCTTCCTCTGATTCGAGCTGGGACCTGGCGAACTAGAAGATCGAACTAGTTCATTTAGGAGCGGTGACCTAAATTGAGCGATCTCCGTCGCGAACTACTATGCGCAAGACTAAAATGCGTACATCTAGTACATCTTCATATTTATTGTCCAATTTACTTTTGCGTCTCTAAAAACGATGCCATAATATAGCACACCTTAGCCTAGGCGTATATGGAGACGCTGGCCGCGCAGGTAACACAGTTCGATCACAGTTATACAATCCATACAGTGGGGCAAAATGCCTACATGGGCAGTGGCATCACCCGACATCAGTACAGGCGTGAACTTTAAAAGAAAAATATTTTGTCATTAATAGACTCTAATCCGAAGCTAGAGTGCTCGCCACAAAAGAAGGCCCGCGGAAAATTGTGGTACTAGATTTTTTTTATGCACTGCGATCTCAGATTAATAACAAGCATTGCTTTAGCACTCGTACGGCTCGTACGCACGAGAGGTAAAAAAGCGATGCGTTAAATCCCGCCGTGAGCGCTTTTTAAACGCTCTCGACTTGTGTGTTCGTACGAACGTTTTAAAATCACTCTTTTTTCGATTTTCGCCGCGGTAGGACGTGAAATGAATTCCCAGAAATTACTGGTTATAGCATTTTGTGTTAGCATATCATTTTGGGACCCAGTGCATAATATTAGTAAGCGCATTGGGTCACCCGCGCGACAGCGCAACGAGTATTCCCAAGGAGGGTTGACGTCAGGCAGGCAGCCGGTCATAAAACAATAAGCCAAAACCTCCAAACATTCCCCCCTTTTTGCCTAAAAATGTAAGCACCCAATTATTGCATTATACAGACATTATTAAAAGAACACACTGTATATTAAAACTATTTATTATTCTTTTATTTTTCCATATTTACTTTTCCAAGAACTTGTGACAGTAATTTTATTTTTTGTATTTTTACTTTGAGCAATTTTAATGAACGTGACCGAACGTTATGAGAGCTCACAGCATACTGCATAGATAATAGGTACATATAGACTAGCATACTGCTTTCTCCACCGGCGCTTTTTAAACGCTCGTGCGAACACTAGCAAGAAATGCCGTATGTTTCATTCGACTTGACGTCCAACGCCAAGCGCTTAAAATACAACAATGCCCGATAAAAAAGCGCCGCGTTTTAAAAGCGTCGTCGTGTGATTGAATACTACGGCACCCATTGGTTTCATTCCAGCGCTGTTTTAACGGACGTTAAAAAAGCTCACGTGCGAACGAGGGCTTAGGTAGTCATTATTTTGAGTGTGTGATGCAATGACATACTCTATCGCCGCGTCAAAGGGTCTTCAGTCGTGGCGCGGTCTCTATAGTGTCGTCCACAGATGTAAGTTTTTTAATTTGATTATTTCAATGCTAGGATTTTCAATAATAGTCGATTAATTGTCACTGATTGCACAGTAACGGAAAGAAATGAACCAAATATTATCATTCTAATAATGATAAAAACAGGAATCGATAAGTACATATTTACGTTTTTTATTAATACAAATTAAATTGTAATTAAATTAAAGTCCGAGTTGTAATTACAAAAAAAAACTCTATGGTGGAATGGTGTAGGTTATCTTTTACATCCTCTAAAAAGTAAATTAAAAATCTTGCCGATATTTCTAATGTCATCAGTACCTTTTACTATTTTATACGTAAAATCAAATTTAATAAAATTAAATGCCTGGTGGAAATGCTAAGGTTTTGTATTGGCCATCTCTTAGATTTTAAAGGTATTTGTATTTACTAATTTGACTTGACAGGTTATGTTCGCGCCTATTGTTTATTTTTGGGACAATTTAGGCGGGAAATCGGCGTCAGAAATTCAGAAAATCAGATTCAGAACGACGCCTTCTGTTGAGTGTTGACGACGATCAAAGATCAGTTCAATTCATCATCATTCATTTTAAAAATTACAGCTGTGGGCCCCGTAAGGTCGTTTCACAAAATGACCGCCAATAATACTAAGCCATTTACTGTGTTCGTCGAGGGTAATATTGGAAGCGGCAAAACTACTTTCTTGGAACATTTTCGCCGGTTTGAGGACATCACTTTACTGACAGAGCCTGTGGAAGAATGGAGGAACCTAAAAGGGTGGAATTTATTGGTAAGCACTGCAATTAGTTTTATTTCTATGTTGACACATGGCATGATCACGCACACGCACTATCTGTTTTACAGTGGTCAGTCTGCTAATTTGTCCAACGGTCATGCTTGCCTCACTCAAAATGATCAAACAGCTTTCTTAGTACCTAGTCTACTCTACTACCTAATTGATGATGTTTCATCTTTATTCCTATTTTTTTTAACAAGTATTCTTGGTAATCTCACGTCTCCTTATTAAAACAGCTCTGTATCTTTTTGTTAAATAATTTTTGAAAGTAATTTGGGTTTTATATAGTCTTGGTTTAAAGGGGCTTGTGTCTAATTAACAAACGTGCGGATCATACAAGTTGCGAGATTAAGTTTTCTTGCCGCAGTCAGCCTGTGGGTGGGTGACCATTCGTTACACATCGACACCCCTCTGTGCCTTGTAGAGCATGTTAAACAGTTGGTTTGTGTGTCATAGAATACCTATGACAGCCTTTCTGGGAAGTCAGAAGCCATCAAGTTATGTTTATCAGTTTAATAAATCAGCATTTTATCAGTAAGTTAATGCATTGTGTACTGCCAAGTAAAGTAAACACAATACAATGTATAAATACCATATCAACATGGATAAGATTACTTATTTAGAAATGTGTTACTATTTTGCCAGACTTCCTCTTGTATTCAATATTTTTATAAATCTTAATTATATTTAACCAATTTCCAACACATTCTAAAACAATGCTGCATCTATAATGAAATCAGCATATTATGACATAAATTTATGATTGAGTTTTTGGGATTGATGAGACTAGTTTTCAGATCCAAACCAAGCCTTTATTAAATTAGTGAGGATGCGAGTCGTTAGTTAATATCAGTCCACTTCTGGACATATACCTATTCATCGATGAGGGGCTCTCAAACAATATGCTTACTCAATATGAAATTAGTAAAAAATATTTACTTTATATAAAATACATATGTGTGCATTATAGTATTAATTTAATACATTGTCCCATTTTATTTATAAACATTTGCATCCTGGTTCAACCACACATACATTGTACACACAGGCTACAAATGAGCAGGTACATAAATATTATTAACCTCTATGTGTAAAGAATGTAGTCAAACTAGGTTGTATTAATTATTGCGAAATAGATTAAAACTGTTGTGAAATAGAATAATAATGAAACAATTTCACAATAGTTTCATTATAATTTAATATAACCCAAACACATATAAATGGACGACACGTTTGGTGCAGTGGCTAAGTGATTGGCTTCTGCGCTACGGGTCGTGGGTTCGATTCCCGCATGGAACAAATATTTGTATGGCCTACAGATAGTTGTTCCGGGTCTGGGTGTTTGTGCATGTGAAGATTTGTGTCTGTAAACGCACCCACGATACAGGAGAAATCCTAGTGTGGTGCAACGTTTTTTATAAAAAAAAAAAAAAAAATCGGCTTGTTAATTTCATTATTATAACACCTAATCAAATATCTATTAAAATCCAATCCAACTATATATATATAACTCATTTTGTCTAAAATGGCGCTTAAGTAGTATTGGCTTTCCGGTGACGATATGAATTATTAATTTCCAGGACCTTATGTACAAAGACTCGCCAAAATGGGCGATGACATTCCAATCTTATGTATCCTTGACCATGCTGGACATGCACCGGAGGCCTACACCTACACCAGTGAAGTTGATGGAGCGCTCCCTTTTTAGTGCGAGGTACTGCTTTGTGGAGCATATGATGAGGAGTGGGACCTTACACCCAGCAGAGTTTGCGGTGCTGGACGAATGGTTCAGGTTTATAATGAATCAGATACAGATTGATGCAGATCTTATTGGTTAGTATTGTTACATATACAGTTGGTCAAAATGTTTTTTAATTAGTTACCAGACTCATTACCCATTCAGTGTATTGTTTAGGGCTATTGGGAGGCCATTTTGGCAGTGGATACTTATAGATTTATAAAGTATTAAATCCAAGGATGACTGCTACTAAGTAGGAAATACATATTATTACTAGCCTGTGATCAGTATGGTACCTAGTGCTGTTTTAAAAAATTGTCATATGAAAAGATAGTATGGATATTCCCTATTATTAAGCAATCTCACACTTTTACGATACTTTGTAAGACAATAACAGCAAATACCAAGAAAATTATTTTTCAAGATAGATCTGCAACACACTTTAGAATAAAAGACAAAGTGTTTTAGCTCTTTGCAATTTAAGAGCAAAACAGGTAGTTCTGAACAGAGCAAATAAGTATGATAAATCAGCATATTATTATCATATTTTCTTGATTAAGTATGGTCAAGTACTTTGTAATTTGAAATTGTGTTTGTATGAACATTTTAATTCATTGACATAAATCAGCACTTCCTATTCCAACCTTTTATTAATCATGTTATTAGGTCATGTTGTGAGCACTTATCTACTTATCAATTACAATTCAAGTGGGCTCTTTAAAGATATAACTTTAGATTTATAAACATAAACAGAGTTACTAGTATATTATAACAAAAGTAAAGTCAGCTTCATAGAAGTAATAAGTAGTCAGCTGTAATAAGATGTATACACTATAAAAACTTTAAACACACTCGCATCACTTTTTAATAACCTATGTATTTATTTCTGCTGCTGCTGGCAAATGTTATGTACAATATTAATAGACTTCTGTCTTTTTAGTTTTAAGTAGGAACTGCCTTATTGGTGTAGTGGTGTTAAGCGCGACTGCTGGGCGCGAGGTCCTGGGTTCGATCCCCAGGTTGGGCAGTGTTATTGGGTTTTTCAATGTGGAATTCCTCAGTAGCAGTCCGGAGTTCTGATTTGTGGCCCGTTGACAGCAATAGGCTCGCCGTATTACATGGGACTTGAACATAACGGTGAAATGGCAGTGTAAACTATACTTCGGGAAATACAGGTGTGATGTGATGTTATGTTCAGTCACTACTTTTTCTTAAATTAACTTTTACATTCACAAAGTGTATACATCTTTTTGTAGCTGACTGTACTATGTACATCAGATTATAGTAATTATATGTTAAACTGTGGTCATATGATTACCTGATTAATAAATCAAAACTTATTTGAATAATTGTGTTTTACAGTGTACCTGAAGACAACCCCTTCGGTTGTGTATGATAGGATAAAGAAGAGAGCAAGATCTGAGGAGCAGTGTGTCCCACTGTCGTACATAGAAGAACTGCACACGTTACATGAAGACTGGCTTATAAATAGAACACACGCTGAGTGTCCTGCCCCTGTAAGTTACATCACAGATAGACACAAAACTGACGAAAATCAAATATAATAAAAAACCCATTGCTTTTTAAAAACATTTAACCTTTTGGCCGCGCCAGGCGGATTTATACGACAAATGTTTTCGTGCCCGTGTCGCCTCAGTCGTGTAAATATGACTGAGGAGACGCGGGCATGAAAACATTTTTATTTGTCGTATAAATCCGACTGGCGCGGTCAAAAGGTTAATTATCTAATAATACAATTATTTAAATGTTTACTATGGTGGTATTATGTTAAATATTTTGAATAGGGTTCCATCAATAAAATTTTATAAAAATGTGTTGATCAATACCTTCATTAAGGTGTTGTAACACTTTTACATACTCACTTAATAAGAAGTTTATGCAACAATAAATTGTTGCCTTGTTCAACTAGTGGTTGCAAGTGCAACTGCTGAGCATGGGGTCCTGGGTTTGATCCCCAGGTCGGGCAAAGTGTTATTGGGTTTTCCATTAGGAATTTCTCAGTGGCAGCCCAGAGTCAGGATTTGTGCCCGGGTAATGGCAATAGGCTCGCCCCCTATTACATGAGACTTAAACATAACTGGTGAAACAAGACTGTACTTAAAACACCTCTGCCTAACCCTTCGAGGAATACAAGGCGTGAGGCTATGTTATGTTAAATTGTATCCATAATTTGAACGGAATTAATTTGTTTACAGGTTTTAGTAATAGATGCTGACTTGGATCTGTCTCAAATAACAGAAGAATATAAGAAAAGTGAACACCAGATACTAAGAAAAGCTGTTGATGTGGTGATGAGATCACCCATTAAGCTTAGCCCAAAGAAACCTATCACCACTTCTCCCATTCAGATAGGACCACAAAGAAGAATATTATAATGCTAGATTTACTTATTATTTATGAAAGGATATTAATTTAGATTGACTTATTTCTCTAGACGTATGTTCTTTATGATTTTAATTTCAAGTATTTTAGTTGATAAGCTTATGAATGATAAGATCACGAATAATAATAGTTATATTATAGTAACGTTGTGACAATAATGTCACAAACAGATAGGAACCTAATGTTGTTTCCACAATGCTTTAAAAAGTTGCTGCTTACATGGTGAACTTATAAAAATATGCATACCAGTGTTGATAACTGTTGCAACCTTCATTGACATGAAATGTATACGAAGTTTGTGTACGTATTGACATTTCGCATTTACTTTCTTAGTTTCTTAATTTATGTATGATTTTAATTAGTTAATAATTAATCACTGTACAATTTTGTGTCAATATATAAATATTATTGACTATTTATCGCTTTTTTATTATGAAAAAATTACTACAAATATAATATTTGTTGTTCCTATTACTAATTCTGCTGTAATAAGAATTGCGAAATTTAAAAGGCAGTATGATATGTATGCAGTAGTCATAATATTTTACACAGCATCTGCCTACACTTAAAATACTTTGTAAAATTTAACGATTTCATTCACCCCTTTTTCTTAGATTCATGTCTGAATTTCGCTGAGCATACACATCTTATTTCAGCTGACTGTAAGTACCTACTTCTCTTATCAACGAGTTGAAGTACTTTCTTTAAGTTAACATATTTTTTATCCGACTGGTAGGAGTATCCTCCAACACCCAAAACTATACTGCTGATGCGAACCTGTAAAAAATAATCAGTCCAGAATATAAAACAATGCTTGTGATCCTTGTGACCGACCAAATTAATTTCATTCCACGAACCAAAAAATGAGCGGCATAACGTGATTACATAGGCAAACCAATGAGTCCGGAAAAAAAGACCTGTCCATTTGTCCGCTCATTAGCAGTCCGTTAACGTCTAACGCTGGACATCGGCCTGTAAGATCACTACAATACAACTAGATGTATAGTCTTAAGATTAAGAGAGTACGGTCATAGTCGCCACTGGTCACCACGCTTGGTAAACGAGTGTTATGTAGTAGTTGTTACTGTTACGAGAGCAGAGGGAGGAGGACGCTAGTGCCAATCCTCGAGACAGTCCTTTAACCCATAGTCGCTTTTAATGACACTCACAGAAGTTAGGCGGTGGTCCATTCTTTGCCAAGAAATCTAAGACTTGAGAATAGTAACGCCCCTTTAGAAATTAAAAGCGCTTATTAGACTGGCAACAAGAATTGAAGAGTGGTAATTTTCTGGCAACACTATCTGTCTGTCAAATTTATTATTGTGTCATTGTCAGGTGTTTACTTACATGCCGATAATAATCTAATTTAGGTCAATTTTTAAATAGATTAATTCTTTAAGCATAATTTCAATTATTTTATTAGGTGCAATTTGTTATAATCATAATTTGTAATGAGTTCTTGTTGCGGCAACGAGTTAATATTTAATTCGGTTATAAGCGAAGTAGTGTCTAGTAATTTGGAGCAAGTATCGTATTTTATCAATATTGTATACAATTCTGGTTTTATCCTTGGTGCTGTTGTATCAATTGGCGTCGTGATAGTTTGTACAATAATCGGTGTCAAGTTTTCATCGCGAGCGCGCTAACGTTTGAAAGTAAAAGTAATGAGATTGTTTACTGTGGAGCTGTAACGCCGCGGCGTTGTAAGGTAAGAAGTGCATTTACTATTTATTATTTACTGTATGCGTTTATTATAGTTTACTAATAGTATTGAATCAAGTTTTTCTATATGTTGATAACCTTACTCAGCCTAATACTTAAAAAGTCTAGTACTGCAGACTTTTGACTTTGTTATTATTTATGCATTAGTTATACATCTCATTAACGTATTTAAGTATGTAACCGTTGCAATTTTTAGGTAAAATTTAAGATACAAGTAATTTGCTTACCATTTTCAGATGTTCTTTAATTTGAAGACTGCCTAGTATTCTTTTTCTCTTGCGTAGTACAACAAAGTAACTCAATTAAACTATTTTAAAAATGATTTTGTCATCCCTAAAACATAGATTAAGTTTATTGCATGGTTTTCTTAAACAATTGTAGTTAATTAAGAGCTCAACATCTTTAAATAGTAGTATGAAACAGCTTCTTCTTTATAGACACAAATCTTTTTTTAATTATCTTTTGGGCATTTCTACATTACTGCTTCTTATTTTTTGGCCACATGTATGTTATACATATTTATATTACAATTTTTTAAAAGCAGATGTTTTGTTCTGGCACATCATTTAAGCGGACTCAACACTGTATATCCACCTAATTGAATGAGACTTCTAAAATAAACTGATTATCATAGTGAGTATACTAAACCCCTCACATCCAGCACATCTTGTGCCAGCCCAGCTACCAACCTTGCAGACTAGCTAATCTTTTCCACGGCATGAGCTATTCTCATAACACTTGCACTGACATGAGAGAAGAAGATATCATTTAGATAGATTTTATAAAATACTAGCTGTGTCCTCACAGCTCCGCCCATAGCCTATGTTACTCAGTGATAATGTAGCTTTCTAACGGAAAAAGATTTTTTGAAATCAACCCAGTAGTTTTTAAGTTTATTTGTTACATACAAAAATACAAATCTTTCCTCTTTATAATATTAGTATAGATTTATTCATCAATAGCAGTACATTTTCCATATCATGTTATGGTTACTTAATTTTTTTATGTCAAATCATTATTTACATGTGACAAGATTCAATGTACACTTTTTTATCTAGGTAATCCTATTTTTCGATTAGTCATCCTTATTCGGATAACCTTTGTTTCACTTATGTGTGAAAGATATGCAACATTACACATCAATCTTTCTGTTGGTTACTGTGGTCCTTGAAATAAGTCTGTTTACAGCATTCTATGAGTGTTGTCAACGCGAATAAGGTACTTATGTTTTTGTTAATGGGTAGAATACAACTGCTTATGTACTGATGCTTAAAACACAGTTATTTATCCCTTTAACAAGCAAAATGGTGCAATATTGCTCGAAAGACTTATTGACAGTTGTGAAGTGCTGAAGTCAATCCTTCATAAATCATGCATGATCTTTAATGATATGCAAGAAGCAGCTACTCTCCCTGCTGCTGGGAGCTATCCTCCCATAGGCGTAATAAGGGTGGGGCAGATAGGGCGCTTGCCCCTCCCTGGCACAGAAAAGAATAGGTAATTGGTCTAGATTCAGTCAACTCACCACCCATATCCACAGAACAATTACCCAAAATAGGCAGACCAATGCCCGACTCTGTCTAAACTTATTTGGACCTCAAAAATAAGGTTATGGGGCAAAATTCCCCCATAATCCCATTCTGCATTTCCAGATTTATTGAAAAGACAAATATTTACTGTCTGAGTTTGCCCCACCTTTGACAAAATTCTGGCTACGCCCATGTATAATGCTACTATTTCCCTTCAGTTTTGGGTCTAATTGATTGGTAAATAATTAAAGTACGGGATAAAACACTGATAACTAGTCGAGATCTAACTGGCAGTTAGACTGGTTATCTCAGCGAACGAAAGTGAGCGCGGTCGGTGAGCGGCGCTAGTTTAACGCACTAATATTACCTCATTCGACTCGCCCACTTTTTCACTTTCCTCTGGTGCACGCAGAAAGCGTAAAGTTGTCAACTTTATTCATATTTTTGTGAATTTTCGTAATTAATTATGCATACGTACTTTTATATGCGTATGGTTCAGTTAGTTTGGACATGTAATGGAAAGCTCTTATAACTATGTGGCTTCTGACCGATCTTCATGGTTAAGCGGTAAAAACATCTGTAGAAAAGAAACGCCGCATCATACTGCATCGAATGTGGACCAAGGCCATAGCCAGGAATTTTGTTCGGGGGGGGGGGATTGAACCCTGAAAAGGAAAATCAATTACAATAACGAGTGTATATATTTTAAAAGTAATTTCATTGTCTAAGATTTCGGGTGGGGTTTGAACCGCCAATCTCCTCCTCCCCTTGCTACAGCCTTGTTCAGGACCACTGGAACGGGGCATTGGATAGAACGGAATTGGAAGGACAATATTATTCCTTAATAGAGCCCCCAAAGTAAAATGGGACTCCTTCCAGCAAGCTCAACATGCGCAGCGCGATATAATTTTGTCGTCCTGTTGTTTCGTGCCGAGCTGACATAAGTTATACATTGGTGTCGATTCTGTTGCACATTTTGACACTACTAAACTAGACTAAACGCAACTGTAATTTTCTTTTTCAATTGAAACAGAAAGAGACAAAACACACTTAGTTTAGTTTAGTCCTGTCAAAGTGCGCAACTAAATCGATATCAATATTGTCTTGGCACGAGATAAAGCGACGACAAATTTATGTCGCGCTGTGAATGTTAGCTCGGCTGGCGAAGTTTAATTGGAATACCTGACCATAAAATTCCCATATTCCCCTGGATCATCTCGCAATACACTACACCTAAGACTCATTGGTGAACGAGAGTACATAGACGAAGAGCATAATATTTATTTATACCTACGTATAAACTAACCGCGCTCGTTTGTCCGTCTTCGGGCTTCATCCCAAAACTACCAGATGGGGTTTGGTTGATTCGGTTACACGACTGCTTACGACGATGTTTGAGATAATGCTGTCGTTATGAGACTAGTAAGAAAATATCGTGAGGAAATCTGCACGCCAAAGAGGGCTATAAAATAATAAATAATAAGTTCTCGATAGTGTGTGTGATCCGCCAACCCTCACCAAGTCAGCGTGGTGGACTAAGGCTTAAATCCTTTTCATTCTGAGAAGAGGTCGACCATTGAGACAGTAATGGGCTGATTATGTAAGAAAACAGACGACCACGACGCAGATCCGCCAAACTATAGCAAAACTGGTAGCGAAAGAAAGAAAGAACGAAACGCATTTATTAAAGAAACACCAACGGAAAAGCATAAATTTTGAATATTATCATAAATAGTCTTTATTTATTTCCTCAACACCATGTTACAAAATCAGTTTCTTGTACATCTTATACGGAGAAAGGTGTCTGAAGTAGGAAAATTGTGAATGACAGATACCCAGGCTCGTTTTGGTCGATTTGATCTTTTAAAACGCTCATGCTATTTGTTATTGCCGCTAATTCGCTATTACATGTGCATGCAGTTTCACTTGACATTACAGATAGAGTCACAGAGAAAACGATAGATTGAAATCGATTTCGTTAAACATTTAGTTACTTGATTAGATTGACACAAGACGATGTTAAAACATTTTAATTATGATTTTATGTGTATGAAAATAATATAATGATGGTTACCTCTTTCATTATTTATCTTCTTGTCGTAATAATACTACTCAGAACGGGATTCAGTAAGGTCACTAGGTTGGCCAAAGTTCAAGTGGTATGATGTCCTTGGAAATAATTAAGAATCAAGGCGTTTTTCAGGCCCAAAGGCTGGGACTGCTGTTAAATTCACTGGAGCACATAGCCACGTAGGCCTTCAGGTTGCGCCACAACGCTCGTATCACCCAGTTCTCCAATTTCTGCATACAGTCTACCATTTTAGGGTCGTCGGACTATCTGTTCAGCGCTACGTTTGCTGATACTCTAGTCTATTCAAGTTATGGACTTGTCTGCTCCAATGGCCACTTGGTAAAAGTCAGAGATTGTTGCGCCTCGGGAAATGATTAGGTGCGTGCGCGACAGAAAGCACAATGTTATCAGTATGAGAAGTCTTGCATTTAGCAGTCAATGGTTAGAGGCTACTGAAGAAGAAAAATGACGGACTTTTGCCGTGAATTTGAAAATAGAAGCAACCTACGGCAGGTTGCTTCTATTTTCAAATTCAGGCAGTGTTAAGGACATTTCTAAAAATGCCTTGCGATTGCGGTCGTTACTTCGATACCTCGATGTTGATACTCGCAATTTCTACACGGATGGCGGTGCGAACATATCGGTTCGGTCGCACCTGGATGCTCGGTTCAAGATCAAATAAAAAGTCCAGGTTACCTGTTGATCCACATGCCGATGCAACCTTCTTCCATTCTCTGGCTAAAGCATATCTGCTGTGGTGGATTTTTTTTGAGGAATATTAAAAATTATATTAATTAGCACCTCATTTTCTATAATTCAATTCACACAACTAAAACAATCAAAAGGTACACGTGAATATTGAACTAACCTGATACGATGAGCTGAGGAGGCGAACCGATTTGACCAATCACGAGCCAGATCACATCGATGCTTGCCGTCGACCGATAAAAACAAAATCATATTTTGTTTTCACGTATCCACTTGGCTCTGAGCAACTGAACATCCAGGTGCGACTGAACCGATATGTTCGCACCGCCATCCATGTAGAAATCGCGAGTATCAACATTGAGGTATCGAGGTAGCGACCGCGATCGCTAGGCTACTGAACTTAGGCATGTCCTTACCTTTAAGAACAGAGTGTATGAACATTTTTTACCATTGCGTTCAATTATATCAATAATTCCCACGTTCCAGAACATTGGTCGCTCGATCACTGGGAAGGGATCACATAAACAATGCACAAAGAGAGAGGATTCGATCACCTTGGTAGTTTTAGAAACATAAATAATTATATTGTGGAGACTGCATGGCAGTCGTGATTACATTAGGTAGGTACTATTTATTGTGTGTATAGATGCCAACAATTAAAGGATTTTTGTCGATACTCCTTATGACTAATGTAATTACGCTGACTACTGAAGATCTAAATATTACGAAGAAGAACTGTATTCTTCCTTACTGCGCAAGACTCACCATCAGCTTTACCTGGTTTCATGGTAGTTTCCATTAGTAAGGAACAATATACAATGTAACTATGACTTAAAAAAATTCATAGTAATATTGACGTGGCGAAATTTTTGACCAGTCATTTAGAACCACAGTAACCTAATTTTGTGGGTGACTAATAAGTTACGTAGAATGATAAGCACACCTGACATAGTGTATGAAATTATTCCATTTTATTTTTTAGTTCAATAGTATTTTGATCTTACATACTTAATTCATTGATACTAGAGGTCTAGACATTAATCCTCTAGCCTGAAGTATACTCTAGATTCGAGGGTACGATTCAGTCTCCAGGTCGGGAAAACAGATTTTAGGGGTGTTTGTTAAGAAAGAAATCAAGTACAGCCAAGAGTGAGTGTATTCTCAGACAATTAGACTCTCTCCCAATGGTACTATGTACATCTCTATTGGAAGCTAGACACTTATTGGAAGGATTGGCCGCAGAGAATCTTAAACCGAGAGGAGTGGAAGAAGGGTAGGGAGGCCTTTGCCCTGCAGTGGGATGATCATGGCTGAATAATAAGAATAAAACATCTCTATTACAAGAGGCCACTTTCATGCGCAAACTGATACTATGTGCATCTTTGCCTTATCCTTAAGGCAACACAGGTTGGTTAATTAACTCACGTTGTTTAAACAATGTGTTGCGCAATTTACGTAGACGTTGATTGTTCGATCCTTCTTTTGACATTGCCCTCGCTGACATAGTTACAGGTTGGTAAGAACCACTTCTACCAATCAGCGGCAATATGGCCGATTGAATACAAAGACAATCTCTCACGAAGGGTGATCAATTCGTCATTTACAATTTGTATAATGTCAATCTATCTCAATCAAGTTTGTCCGCGGACTGTAAATTATTTGTTATATTGTTTCGGCTAATTTGGGTCTATTCCATTGCTTCTAGAAAAATAAGTTTTTGCTTTCTTATATCATGCGTCGTTTTGGCACAATTGAAGTTGTAAACTATATCAGCAACACAGGTCGATTATGATAGCATAATAGTTAATCAGTTACCCGAATCTGTAAATGAGGCAATGATTGGCATAATTACATCAAAATTACATGTTTTTTTTTAAATTTCTTACTTTTTATTTATTTGTGCTACTTGCTACACTTGTTGTACTTATAACCCTCAAGCTCAGTAGAAACGCCTACAAAAGAAAGAATAGGAATAAAATATTAAAATGAAGTGTTTATTCTGTAAATAATTCTTTTAAATTAAGTGTTTAATTAGTAAATAATTATTTTCAAAAGTATTTTGTATCTAAATTCAATTTATATCATACATGAGAGTCGTCGTCATGGTCAGATGCTTGGTTCCTTGGGATCCAAAATGTCTAGTCATTAGTAATACTTGGATAGTCTTATTAGATCCATCTTTTATTATCAATCATATCTCTCACGTGTCTCAGTTTCTCTGTGTTCTCGAAACAGGTCATATCAAATCTGTATCAATAATAAGATACAATATTTTAAACGGTGCAAATATTCTATCAATTCTGAGAAGAGCAGCTAATGAAAGTGTTATTCTTGGATGGAGAATTGAGGAAAACACTATCTGTAAAGGTCTTGGTATAGATCAAAATGTTACCTTCGCGTGTATCTTCTTGTACCGTAAAAGACATAGTTAAATTATTTTACAGTTAGTCAGTCGGTCATTAGTGTCAGTCGTAAGTTAAGAACTGTTGATTCAATGTTTTTTTTAAGTAGCCACGTTATCTTCTTTTGTTATTACTTCACTTTTAGATCGATTTAGATCAGAGAGCTTTATTTAAAGTGTTGGTACAACAAAGTTCCTAGTAAGCGGCGGCGCGGTGTGTCTTCCTATCAGTGTTCAAGATAATCTTTTAATCTAATTGTAATTATTTAGTTGTTTATTCTATGAACATTTAATGCATTATTTCTACGTGAGATTTTCGACTGACGTCGATGCTGGACGAGTTGCTAGAAATTAAATGCGTAGTAGACACAGTATGTGGACTAGGATCTAGGGAAGTTTAACACAATGGGTTCTATGTGGCACGTATTGATAAAATACTAGTAACATAGCTCAGAAGAGGGATACCACCTGTATCTCGCTAGAGATGAAGGTTATAGGCATTGGTTCAAAAATTTAGGATTCAGATTGACATTTATAAAATCAGTTTCTCATGAGTATTCTTACGTTCGATCACAAAGATGAGAGTGGCTTTTAAACGGACTGACTGTTCGAAAGGGACATTCTTGAGTTCCAAAAGTACTTATGTTATCTTGTGAATGAGCATTATGTTTGGAACTTCAATTTACATTCCTTTGCTGTCATTTTATCAGTCTTCGTTGATAATCCTCGCTGACGAATTGAGATGACATGCGTAATGACACAAAAGTTTTGGTTTAACCACAAAGAGATATAAGTACCTACACAAGTAGATAAAATAATATTCTGTTGATTTTTCCCATCCTCTGCCATTACATCTTAAGAAAAATGGGAGACGAAGATTTTACTTGCAAATATTATCAAACCGCCGTCCTAATAATCGCTGTGTAAAGGAGAATGGGTTTTTT
The DNA here is from genome assembly GCA_910594945.2 of Amphipyra berbera. Classification (NCBI taxonomy): domain Eukaryota; kingdom Metazoa; phylum Arthropoda; class Insecta; order Lepidoptera; family Noctuidae; genus Amphipyra; species Amphipyra berbera. The sequence goes on along the minus strand of OU343122.1, from coordinate 4,094,303 downwards.
GGTCTACCCTTCCTCTAGCAATGACTGATATATCAATAAAAAGGCTATTTTAAGTAGGACATTTTTTTGGTATTACAGCTACTGTCAATTACTTATTAGTATTTATGGAGTTACTAGACTAACACCCGCGGTTTCACCCGCATCCTAGGGGAACTATTTGATGTACCCGGATAAAAAGTATCCTATGTGTTAATCCAGGGCATAGTCTATCCACACATCCATACATACAAACTTTCGCGTTTATAATATTAGTAAGGATAGCTCATTAAATGTAATCATTTTAAATCTATGTTAACACTCAAATATTCCTATTTATTATCTTTTTTCACGTTTTGCCATAGGAGCTTTATCATAATAAGTATTTAAGATACCTACCTAAGTAACACACATAACATGACGCCTGAATTTCCCAAAGGGGTAGGCAGAGGTGTATAATGCACCCATGTTTCGCCAGTTATGTTTAAGTTCCATAACTATTATTTGCAAATAATATGATGAGAACGTAGCGATACTTTAGTATAAGTAACAAAAAAAGAAGAAATTGTGATATAAACGATTTTTCACTCTAAAGGTGTTATAACTCCGAAAATACTATCAATTGACTTTAGTTGTGTTATTACCAAATGTTTTGCTTAAAAGACCTTTCTTATGACATATCACTCATTGTTAGAGGAGGAGTAGACCAACTTCTAAACATTTCGCCCATTTTCCTTTATAATGCTGTGTTTAACATCATTGTAACCGTACATTTTTTGATTTTTAAGTTGCTATTAATTTCATGCTGTCGCTGTCACTTCGCCTTAATCTGACAGTGACAGCATGAGACTTAACGGCAACTTAAAAGTGAGTAGCGTTTGAGTATTTGGCCATAAGCCCACAGATTAATGATAATGTCATAAGCCTGTCATTACTTTACACAACAATTGTCGGTAAAGGGGTACAATACGAAACAACTAAGAAGTCGCATTGGCAAACTTGATCGAACAACCAATGGCAGTCGATTATTTTCGCGCCACTCACATTTATTGCGACAGGGCAAAGATCACCATCACTATTTTACTGCAGTACTAATAAACATTCGTAGTCTTGAAGTCGCACTCAGTTCAGAAGTGATTAGTTTTACGAAGTTTGCCGATGCAACTTCTTAGTTGTGTCATACTATAAGCCAATAGGAAATTAAACTAATAATTTCAAAGTTTGAAGTTAGAAGCTATAGTTGACATTCATCGTAGGAGCATGGTAATTTTATGTTTTTGCCATGGATGTTGTTTTCAATAGTATAACATTTACATGCTCTATTTATGTGCATGTTTCCTTTGTAGATACATAGTGTAATAAATATGTAATGTTCAGTAAAAACGTGATTAGGTATTGAGCTGCATATACTGATCTATCGAAATTCAAATTCGGCACTCGTCCTCGCAAATAATATGAATAAAACATAATTTATACACAACAACCGTTATTTAGAAACGTGTACTATGGTACGTAGGAACGTGATCAAACAATTTCTCATAGATGATAAGATGATGTAGGCACTTCACCGTGTTATGAAATATCACCTTATCTTTGATAAATTAACAAATAGTATTTCTAAATTCGTTCTTTGATTCGTTTTGGAATAGATATGGTTAGTATGCGGATATTTTCTTGATAAAATGATAAAATTTGGCCTAATTATTATGTAATTAGCTTGCGAGTGAAATTTACTGTGTGGGTTAAGTTCATATTATGTACTCATACATATCAACACGATATACACCGTGGGTCCATGAGGCTCGTGGATAATTAAAAACTGCGCGGATCATTTGATTTGCAAGGTTAAGCTGCGCTTGCCACGGTCAGTCCGTGGATGGGTGACCATTCGTTACACATCGAGACCTCTCCGTGCTTCGGAGAGCATGTTATGCCGTCGGGCCCGGGTGTTTTAGGAATATCTATGACAGTCGTTACAGGCAGTCAGAAGTCCGAAAATCTGACAACCGATCTAACTTTAGGATATTGGTATCGCCCAGTTACTGGGTTGCGGAGGTCTGATGGCAGTCGCTCCGTGTAATGTACTGGTATTCAGCCGCATCTGGTTAGACTGGAAGCTGACCCCAACATAGTTGTTAAAAGGCTAGGCTGGGGGGGTGCTCCCCGCGCCTCTCAGGAGGTCGTGGGGTGGGGCCCCACAGTGGAGAGGTCCACCAGCAGTTGGTGGACAAGACCTGCCGGGGTTGCGGTGCATGCTTAGGCGAGTCCCGCGACCCCGACCGACGGTCACGAGGAGGAACACCGTGGGTTTTTAGCCGGTAAGAGTCCGGCAGACCCCCTCGCCTACCCTGGGCGAGGGACATCCATAAGGATTTCTCCACGATAAAAAAAAAGGCAGAACAGAACATACACACCGTGGGTCAGGGGTACTCGAAAGATTTTAGCTATCGATTCTGATGCCTAATTGGAGAGAAAAAGTAGGCTATAGTTTGTCGAATAAAGCTTAATTTTTGATATAATTTATAATAATTATAGCATTATTTATAGTTAAATTGACTGTCTCTGCCTCGTTGTGTGGCAAGTGGTGGCAAGCGCGACTGCTGATAGTGAGGTCCCGGGTTTGATCCCCAGGTTGGGCAATGTGTTATTGGGTATTTCCTTGTGGAATTCCTCAGTAGCAGCCCGGAGTTTGGATTTGTGCCCGGTTGATGGCAGTAGGTTCGCCTCCTATTACATACATGGGACTTTACATAACGGCGAAATGAGGGTGTTACTATACACCTCTGCCCAACCCTTCGAGGAATACACGCGTAATGTTATGTATGTTAAATTGACTGAATGGGACTTATGTTGATTCACTCATAATACCAACAGAAAGGCGTGGTTAAAATCTTTCGGGTACCTTGGGCACGTGGTGTATAACAATTGTTAAAATTGGATTATGCAGTATTCTGAACTAAGTGGTGGTAACCAGCTCATCGTGTATCTACGACTGCAATTACAATTCTTTCCCTTAGACCAGGGGTCGGCAGCATGCGGCTCTTTCGATGTAAAGTTGCGGCTCTCCAGTTCCATACGCAAAAAATCATTATTTTGCTATCAAAACCCTTCAAATCGTGCAATCGATCCATAGTTGAGTATGACAAATATACTGACTGTGACTGAAAGATAGATATAGTAACCATATCTAAATGTATTTTCGTTTTGTATATTTTTTTAAAGGTTATTATTTTTGCTAAACGCCATTTGAAGGTTATCCATTCATTACAGGACATCCTGTATAAGCAAATACTATAATATTGAAATGATTTTTTTTGTGGCTCTTTAAAGACTGAGATTTCGTAAATTGTAACTTTTGGCTCTTCCGTCTCAAAAGGTTGCCGACTCCTGCCTTAGACGATTTTTAAGACCTGAGCAAGAGAAGCAGTCGAGGTATGCCAACAAAAAATGTTTTTCTTGCATGCGTCGGAAAATTTTAGAATTTACCTTTTGTTTTACAAGAAGCAGGATTAAAAAGTCAAATAGACGACACAGTCGTATTGACAGGAGTTGAAATAACACATTTACATTGTGTCAACGAAGATAACGGAAAACATGTATGAAATTAGGGAAATAGGTTGAGTTATGAAAAGCAACGGTAAAGTGATTATAAATATATGTAGATATTCAACTAATACAGTTTTAATATTAATCGCAAGTTAATCGAAGCTTCGTTTTGTGAAATTCAAGGTCCTTATGTATAACGGTAACGTCATTTTGAATAATAATTTGCATGATCCAGATCTCTTTCGGGAAAAAAATAAAAAGTAGAGTTGTTCCACTAGTCTTTTGGACTTAGGAAAGAAATTGGTTTTTGCTCACGCCTGTAATCCTCGAAGGGGTAAGCAGAAGTGGTCTCTTATTACAGGAATCTGTGCACCCAAGTTTTGCCCTTGTATTAAGTCCCATGAGCCTCTTGCCCTGTTTTCGGGGACAATGGTGCCAGGTTCGTAGCCTCTTTCGACTCAATTGCCCGGCGATGTAGGGGAGTTGTGTTCTTAATCCGTACCCCCATAGTTTACCGTCAAGATTTTGGTGACAACGTCATATGTTTTGTACAGGTGCGAATTCTAGGTATTTCGCAATCTCATGCAATTGAGCTGTATACATGTGTAATTTTAAATAAGTACATAACTATTTAGGATCGTTGCTAAACGAAATATAAAGATTGTGATCTTAATTACCTGGTTCTGTGCGCCAGCTAACAAGTGTTGATGTAGGTCGGTGGGGTATTGCATCAAATAGGTAGGAATTTGTAGAAATGTAAATAATTTTAACAAGGAACTAATGACTTTTATCCTGCAACTCTAACATGCGCAGCGCGACTTTATTTTGTCGTCGCATTATCTCGTGCCGATACGAGATAATGTATGGGTTATCTCGTCTCGGCAAGAGATAATGCGACGACAAAATTATGTCGCCCTGCGCGTGTTAGCCCGGCTGGATCAATAGTATAGCTTGTTAAGTTTTAAACTGCCTGATGTCACAAGATTAAATGTTATAAAAATCCCTTCATTCTGTTGCTAGTCTACCATACCTTTGATACGATAGGTTTTTCTTTAAATTAAAATACTGGTTCCAAATAATTAATAATGTCTAGTTGTGACCGTGGCTCTTCCCGCGTTTGTTTTTTTACATACATAGATTTTCTTTTTTACATGAAGTATCCAGACCGAGAAAACCGTGTGGTTACGATCCTTACATAGCATGAATTACATAGTTATTTTGATTCTTTTACATTCATTAATCTTGTCATACACGCTCGCTATTATGACTATTACCAATCGGCTATCACCCATTGCTAAACATCACCAGTCATTACCATCCTTATCACCAATCACCACAATACATCAACTATCAGGAAGGAATTATCTAACACCCTGTATTTAGTATGGAATAGAATCTCAATGCATGCTTCGGCCTCGTTTATGGAAATGTGGAAGCCGTCGCGTTTTTCACCCCATATTGCATGGAGCATGCAACTTCCTCCTAGTCTTTTCCTAAACTATATTGGGGTCAGTTTCCAGTCTATGATGATGATATATCTATATGGAGCTATCATATTTTACACGGAGCGACTACCATCAGACCTCCGCAACCCAGTTTCTGGGCAATGACGATATCCTAAGGTTAGATCTTCGGGCTTCTGAATACCCATAACGACTGTCATAGATATATGTATATGTTACATGTAGGTATATTTAACATGCAATTACAACAGAAATAAACCACGCGGAAAAACGCCTTTCCATAAACGCTTTAATACATTGAGTATGTTTAAATGGTAGTATTTTTTGAGTAGTTCTGAAATCGACACCAGTTGGCGCCACTGTCAATGTAGACCTGTCAAAACTTTGTTCTGTACAGTCAGCAGCAGGAGCCGCTGAATGGAGTCAATTAAATTATAATATTAGGTATATTATAATTTAATTAGTTTTACAACATACCATAAATTACTGGCTTAATGTATTAGATATTGATATTCTGATTGAGTATTTGACATTGATAGGTCTACATAATAATAGGGCCATTGTCCGCTTTACGCCGCGCACCACGCGCCGCGCTATACTCCGCGTCTCCATACGAGGCCTTATGTTGGTATAGGATTGATGCATCGTGTTATAATTAGAATTCAAAAAAAAAATGCTATACTAATTGATTGGTAATCGATTTAATCGCTTAACACTGCTATTCTAAAAAATAGAGTTCAGACAGCTCACGAATAATAATTAAAGTTAAATTATCCAGTTAATAATTATAATTGAGCTTAATCGATTTATTAGCCTTGTTGCGTATACTTTTCAAGAATTATTGGAATTTGGCTTGCGATTGTTAATTATTCGTGAATGGATTCACAAATGCTCAAGTTATTTGGAACTTACTTTACCATAAACGCAACTGATTGCTAGTAGAAATGTGACAGGCACATAAATATATCGAAACGAGAAGTCAAATATATCGAAACGAGAAGTATCTGAAATACGTAAAACACTTATTTAAACTAAAGTAATTGTTATAATTACGAATAAATAAACGATTTTGACTTCTATTTAATTAAGATTTTAATAGTTACGTTATGTTGACTGCCTTGTTGGTCCAGTGATCGCAAGCGTTACTGCTGAGCATAGGGTTCTGGGTTCGATCCCCGGGTCGGGCAGTGTCATTGGGTTTTTCCGTGTAAAATTCCTCAGTAGCGGCCCGGAGTTTAGATTTGTGCCGGATGGCAATAAACTCGCCTTCTATTACATGTGACTTAAACATAACGGCGAAATGAGGGTGTTAGGTACTATACACCTCTGCCCAATCCTTCGGGGAATACAGGCGTGATGTTATGTTATTAAGTAGTGTATCTATTTAGTATTAGTACAGTAAATATATAAACTAAAGCAGCATGGCAACTACGTACAAACGTTCGAAACGGCACACTCAAGACGCGCCCATCGACGAGACCCAAAGCGGCGGTCGCAGTGCTCAGCAACGTTTGTACGCAGTGTCTATTTTGTTTTTCCTATTCGACTGCTTGTATATGGTCTTGCGGACCGTTTCTACGTAACCGGGCAGTTATTGGTGAGACCTAAAGGGTCTCCAACCAATCCCGACGAGAGTAAAATACTTAACCTAAGCTAACTACTATTACTACTACTACTAACATCATGACGAGCTAGCAACAACAGCATTAAGGGCGACCTAATGGGACTCGGACCTCGGCTTAGGGCGTTGCTTGCGAGAGGACTGGGAGGGTGACAGTTTGATGAGGGCTGAATTAACGGTGTGATTGCGGAGTCAGAAAACACGACCGGCTCCGCGGCTGCGGCGGGTGAGCACGGTGGATCAAGGAGAACGTAGTGTCCATACTGCTTTAGCTTATATATTTACTACGGTATTAGTTAGAATTATAATATAATAGTAAATTAAGGAGGGGCTCGTGGCTAATTACCAACCGCGCGGATCATATAATTTGCGAGGTTAAGCTGTGCTTGCCGCGGTCAGTCTATGGATGGGTCACCATTCGTTACACATCGAGAACCCTCCGTGTCTCGGAGAGCACGTTAAACAGTCGATCTCGGGTGTCATACGTATACCTATAACAGTCGTTACGGGAAGTCAGAAGCCCAAAAGTCTGACAACCGGTCTAGCCTTAGGATATAGGCATTGCCCAGTAACTGGGTTGCGGAGGTCTGATGGCAGACGCTCTGTGTAAAATTCTGGTATTCAGCCGCATCTGGTTAGACTGGAAGCTGACCCAAACATAGTTGATAAAAGGCTAGGCAGAACGGTATTAGTAAGAACTATAGCGCGGTCACAATGTTTGCAATATTCACAAAGTACTTTTTAATATACCGAAAGCCATATTGTAATCCCTGAAAGAATAATGCGCGAGACTCCTACGCATAAACAATAATTTATATTCACATTCAAAGTATTAAAATATAATAAACTACCTAGTGTATTATTTTCATTTTTTGCGATAGGAAATAATGTATGATAGTCGTATTTATACAATAGGTTTATTTTTTCTATTGTACGACGCTCCCCATCATCACGCGTAAATAACAAGTCGTTATGTAAATTGTGTAACGGACCAATAAGAAACATACATACATACATAAACTCGCGCTTTTTTCCCATGGGGGTAGGCAGAAACTATAGAACGCCACATGCTACGGCACTTACATACTAGTGTTGCCGAACAATCGATAGTTTCAATATCGATAGTTTAAATTGAAAATCCGCTACTCCATCGATAGGACTATCGATAGTGTCGATACTATCGACACTATCGATAGCATGGTTCACGTCAATACTATTGACATGCATCACTAGTATCGATAATATCGATACTATCGAAGCTCCTAAAGATAATACTATCAGTCGTGTCGATACTATCGATATTATTGATTTGAAAGCTTTAATAGTATCGATATTATCGATAGTATCGATATTATCGATAGTATCGATATTATTGATAGTATCGATACTATCGACAGTTATACAGAATCGATAGTGGCTTGTATTTCGATAGTATTGTTTTTCAGAACTTTGATACTATCGATAGTATCGATATTACCGATAGTATCGATAGTCATATTATCGTTGAACTATCGATAGACTATCGTACTGCTATCGATATTCGCCTATCGAACGGCAACCACTATTACATGCTCCTTTCGCTTCATCCGGATTCTTACATCTTGTCATACACGCACACCGGTTGAGAGTACTATGCACAATAAGAGACAATAAATACATAATACGTGCAATCAAACCATCATGTGGCACGTTGTTATAATGTTAATACGACGATTAATACCCATAAGGGTAGTTTATACAGCCATAAACAAGATATTAATAAAAAGGTTAGAGGGATAGAAGTCTTGGGTTCGATCTCCAGGTCGGGCAAAGTGTTATTGGGTTTTTCCGTGTGGAATTCCTCAGTAGTAGCCCGGAGTTTGGTTTTGTGTCCGGTTGATAGTTTTTGCCCCCTATTACATGGGACTTAAACATAACGGCGAAATGAGAGTATTACTAAACACGTCTGCCCATTCCTTCGGGGAATACAGGCGTGAACATACGTAAGGGTTTTGTCATGTAATAAAAACGTTGTTGTTGGGAACCATTAGCTCAAACTTTTTTGCCATAGTCTTGTTAAAGTAGGTAGGTACAGTCAGTTCAAAATTACATTACACATAGATTGGGTAAAAATATTCATTTAAGACCTTTTTTTTACGTGGGTCATGGATCATGCTGCAGATCAGCCCTCTCGCACCGCTGCAGTTGCCAAGTTAAGTGCTACACCTGCTTAAGAAGACCCTGGACTCCTCGCATTGCTATGAACCACGCCCTGTTAAACTATTTGTAATTCTTATTAAAATACTAGCTGCCCGGACAGATTTCGTTCTGTCAAAAGTTATTGGCCTATAGTGGGAAAAGAATACTATATTCCCACGCAATTTTTAGGTTTTTCTCTCCATAAGAACCTTCCTCGTGCCTTAAGTAATATATAAAAAAAAATAGCCGAATTTGTCGAGCCGTTGTCAAGTTTTGCGCTTAGCAACACATCTGGCGATTTATTTTTATTTATATATATATAGTGTACGGTTACAAGTGTTATTCTTTATCCTCCCGTAAGTACACGCCTGCTAAATTTTATGTGCACATGCTTGTTGAGGGTTGACTTTTAAAGTCACCCTAAAGTGTTACATAGTATACAGATTGTTACATTGACAACGGGCAGGGAAGGTTGACGTTAAGGAAACTGTTGTTGTGCGCTTGCGCAATGCAAAGAGTTTTAAATTTTTTTGGAATAAATGGTAATCAGACATGTGACAGAGTGAAGGGATCTGGATATAACTGTTTATGTAACTATATCATCTGTTTTATATTCCGCATTAATATTAACAGTGGACACAGAGTGCGTCATAATACCAGCTATTTTACTAACAGAACTACCTGATTGAATGAACATGAATTTCATGGGATAAAGTTTAAAATTCAACGTTCATGTTATATTGATTCGTAGCGCTCTTAAATGTTAAGGAGTGGGTCATTACATATGTATGTACCATTTAAGTGAATAAAAAAAGTTGTTCTTATGGCGTATTTTCGAATTGATTTGTTCCTTAAAGTATGTCAAAATGTTATGCTCATGCACCACCGAAAATCTTAGCTTTGTATCTTCTTAGCTATTTATAGCGATCTATAATTAAGGGCCTATTTTACCAACGTTAGATAACGTTTACATAACATGAACATCACGCTTTGTATTCCCCGAAGGGTTCAGCAGAGGTGTTTTAGTACACCCTCGTTTCGCCAGTTATGTTTAAGTCCCATGTAACAGGGGGCGAGCCTATTGCCTTGAACCGGGCATAAATCTAAACACCGGGCTGCACTGAGGAATTCCACACGGAAAAACCCAATAACAATTTGTCCGACCTGGGGATTGAACCCAGAACCTCACGATCAGCAGGCACGCTTGCCACCACTAGACCAACGAGGCACTATTAAAATCACAACAAATAAAAATCCAAATGTCAACAGTGTCAACCCTACGAAAATAAGATACAGTCACTTCCAGTATTAAATACAAGGGAAAACTAAACACAAAACGGGTAGATACATACTATACATACCTTATAATCTAGGACTAAAGTGAGATACAGAGCAAAAAGTGGTTTGCTCTGTAGTTTGTAAGCTCCGGTTACATTGCCATAACTTTACTGCAGGCCGACTCTAGCACCTTTAATTCTATTTACAGCCGGTTATCGTGTGATACATAAGGTATTTTTTTAATAAGTATTGCGTGTGAAATAGCCTTTAAAATTAGGAGCGGCTACCAGTTATAAATATGGTCTATAAACTCGAAGTAAAGAGGAGTTTACTTGATTAATTTCTTTTTTGCCGACCCAGCTATTTTGAGCTTAACGTTTAAGTTAATTGATATCGAACTGTCTGGTATGAACAGCCGCCTACTTATTTTTTTTATTGGTATGTTTGTTAAATAGAGGAGTGAATGAGGTCTGAGGATTCTGCCGATTCATTCTACTCTTAACTTGGCCAGTATACAGTCGGGTACGGAAAATTACTGATTTCAAGTTCCTGATATTATTAAATCAAAGATATAATCTGTGACGAATGTCAATACACGAAATAGTGTTGAAGAAACGTCGATACAACTCCAACATTATAAAAAGAGTTCTATTTTTAGAATATCACGTGTATTCTAATACAAAAGGTCATCCGTATCGACAGCGCAAATGAAAATTGTTTGGAGTTAATGTTAGTGAAGGTAGAAATGCCGGTGTCCGAAGGTAAAAGTTTCAAGAGGAATCAGTTGTCGGAACTCGGCATGCATCAAACGCTCACCGGAGGAGCAGCAGAATAAAGTGACGTAAGTGAGTGTATTCGGCCAGGCTTTTCGGCGGGGCCCCCACCATTACGTTTTGTTTACAAGAGCGACGCCTGAGCGCCGGCACTCGCAGCCGGTCAGCACGCGGGACGCGACGCTCGCGACGGCACAACACTACCGCTAATAACCTCCTCACTAACCATTGATAAGTGATGCCCCCCAACTGTTGAGGCCCCCGAGGACACACTACCGGTTCCGAAAACGTCGCAGAAAAAACTGGAGCTATTATACATCTATTCGGTTTACATTAGATCATATCCGCGAAATTAGACGTGCAATCAGTGAGTGCTAAGGAACTGCATATCGCCGAAAATTATCGTAAGTGTCATATTGTCAATTATATTTTGTACGCTAAACCAGTTTTTGTTACAGCTCGCGAATTTTATTACAAAATTCATGCAAATGATTTGTTTCAAAACTGAATAGTCATTATCAACAGTCGGTATGCTTGATCTATTTGCTCGTTGAACGTTTTTGTTGGTGCGCCTTTTAATTTAGGAACAAGCATCGTGTACGTGAAGGTCGTAATTTTTATGTCACTTACGTTCCTTTTCGAAACCAAAAACCGGTTAGGATCTTTTTTAAGCTGGTGTAATAAAATTAACATATCAGTGGCAGGGATCGGTGCACGTGTGGCACACACAGGTACTTTTGGATTAAATTTAGGGGACCCTCTTGCACCATAATACCGCTCTGTTGTATGTAGGAACCATGAACGACTATTGGTTCATTTACAAGACAAAATCACGATATAATCAAAATCTAAACTTAGGAAAATACGCCGTTTACGAATCTTCAATATCACGGCATATCTCCCCTCGCGTGATGTCGACTTTTGTTTACTTAGAGCATTTGATCAAAACATTCGTTGACACAAGATAAGGGAGGATATCAGTTACTGAAAATTATTTGATTTGTTAGTTGCATGCATGTGAAGTGTTTAACCTTATTCATTTCGTCTTTGTTGCTCTGTTCATTGGTAATAGCTGTAATTTGGGTATTACCAAACTACTTTTGATGCAGCAAGGCGTCTTGCATGAACGTGTAGCTGTAAGTTGAAGAACCACAAACGAATTAATGATTATCGGGCTATAAACACACCTACAAGCAGAAGCGGCATTTCGTAATAGTTATTACTAGTTAATTACGCTTACAAACAGCGCTATCATCACAAAATAGATAAAGGAACATATTAATGAGCAAATGCAAGAAGCGGAAAAATCTATGTAGCAAAAAGAATACGTTTCCGAATACATTGTATATCGAATGTTGAAACGAGTAGTTCATAATCGTTACTGTAATCGATACCTATAAGGCAGTTTGCATAAATACCCTATACAATTTAAACTCATTTGTGTAAATTAATAAAACTGGATCACTGTTTATTTTCTTAACGATAGATATAATGTTTAATAATAAAGACGTTAACGAGTCTATAAAATAAAAACTATGTATTATTTAAACGGTAATTATTGACTCGTGGTAAATGATGATAAAATCATTTATCATTCTTAGAATCGGAAGTTTAGAACAGAGAGGATGAAGAGTCATAACCTCTCTTTAAAATGTAATTTAATCAAATCAGTTCAGATATCTAAGATCTATGAGCAGATGCTTAAAAGTAAAGAAATAGACATCATTATATTAGTACATAAAGAAGAAATAATATGTGTTTATAATAAACGTGGTATTAGAAGATTGATAAACCTGCTATCACAAGACTCGTAACCAAAATGACATCTTACAAACGCTTGTTGTCGCATCAAGCAAAAATCTTTTTTGAATCTAAAGTATGTTTGGAATCCTTAATTGTTCCTAAATTATTAACAAACACTATTGTAACAGGAATCTTAGATGATTTAGGGCTTTACTTCCTCTGATAACATTTTTAGGTTTCATCAAAATCGCAACTTCTTTCCCTTAATCTAAAATAAATCGAAGTGGCGAAAGCTCTACAGGTATGTCGATCTTATCCGAATGAGAAATATTTTGAACATTCCATTATGAAATGCCCTCAATTTGTCCTAGGAGTAGGTTTTCGTCTGCTCAATAATAATTGTAATCTAACCACCCTCTTCCTAGCGACCTCCAGACGTTTGACCTCAGCTTCGAGCCCGCCACTAAATTGTTGTTACACAATAATATTCGTCATTGTATTGATTTGGGATAGCCATTAGAATAATTTTGCATTGATTTCTTTTGACTGTAGTTATTATTGTTTTGATGTTCTAACTACGTCCGATATTTAAATGTTGAATAGTCGTTCATTTGCTGTGTTTTGTGGACTTCGGATAGACGACTCCATCTCTTTGTATAAGTGTCATGAGTCGTACGAAAGGGATCTGTATATCAGGGGCGGTGATTAACGGCTGAAATGAATCATCGATCCCGATCAAAATCTTTGGATTATGTTTGACATTACTTTTGTTACAATAACCTACATCAATCCAAACATTTTGGATTGATGTCAATCCAAAATGTTTGGATTGATGTAGGTTAATATGAATTTGGTCCTTACGGATAGTGTTTAATGATTATTCTGTGCTAGACCGAAACTGAGTTGTAATGCATGCAATGGTTTGGTTTTTTAGAAAGGTAGAGCAAAGTCATAGGTTATGTTCATTTAGTTTACCTGGGCTGTATCCGCACTTAGCCTCTTGATTGGGCCATTGTGCGTGTATGTTCATTTGTCGATACATCTTTTATTTAGTAATAATATATCATGTTTCAATTCTTATTCATTGGGCTTTTATTGCTTATGACTCGTTTTCTGTATTATTTAATAATATAGCCATGACCCTAACGAGTGTTTTTATCACATCAAAACATAAAGTGACCTTACCATTTCTCACGAGAAAGACAAGGTAACTTTAATAAATAATCTCATCAACAAAGTAATAAACGCATCATTTAATGATCTCGTTTTAATTTGTTGTTATGCAAATATAACAAGTGGCTATGCAATGGATCATAATTCTTCCATTTGGATACAAGACCTGTATCAAAATAGTTAGCAAACTATCAATGGAATCTATAGTTAACTCTATATCGTCTTCTATGTTTTTTAGATCTGCTCTATGATGATCGGACTTGGTCTGTTACAAATATACTTTTTTCTGAATGTGTATTGCATCTGGCACTTATGATTCACTTCTTAAAAGCAATGTTGGTTTTGGAGACATACTCAAGTCTCACACGCATGTATCCTATTTGATGGTGATATTTTTGTCCGAGCTCTATCCTTGGCCCTTTTACAAGTCAGTCCTCCTGTTTGTCAATCTGGTTCACTGATTCTTTGCAGTGAACAAGTCACACCGTCTCAGAATTTGTACCATCAACACTATTTGTCAATAAATATTGAGTTGATACTTCTAGTTCTTCTCAATTTCTGGGTTTCTCTAAAAGTTTGTCCAAACTCCAGTTTAAAAGAGATGCATATTTTGACGACATACTATAATTATTACGTGAACCAGCTCTTTTAAAAAGAGGCTTAATATTCACGTTGGCAGAAAAAGGTGTACTATAGTGATTAATTATCTAATCATGATAAGAGATTTTTTTTAATAATTAAATTCCAAATTTTATTCAGGCGTCGCTATGGCCTAATCTTTGACCTGTGTAATCTAAGTAAAAGGTTATTACGACTGGTAGGGTATGAGCGATTAATTTCTCGGTTGTTCAGTAAGTAGTAACGAAGATAACTCGTTCTTTATCGTTCATTGACCGCCGACCACTTGCGATCGGTTAACTGATAACTAGTTTTTAAAGTTTCAAAACGTTTCGCGCGCGTGTTTCTATTGATATAACTTCGAGTGTAAACTAATCGATAGATAAGTTATGAAACGATGAATTTTGCAACGGTCCAGACATAATAGCTCTCTCATATAATAATCTAGTGCTACATATAAGTGGAGTTACGTATAAACTCTATTAAAATATTCACATCTCAGTTTGGTTTTATTGGCAGTTGAAGAAAATTTATTTCCTATTTTAGAATCATATTGATTAATGGATTATATTCTTTATTAAAAGGTAATCAACTTGGAAGTTGAAATTATAAAAATGTGGAAAGATGAAAGTTTTTCATGTCGTCATGGGTTTTTACCAGTGCGGCGCTTACAATCAAGAATAAATAAGTGTGGTCCAATCTAAAGTACATAAATCATAAAACATCTACTTGCAAGGCTCTAATTCAGTAATCTGGGTTACGAGTTCCACTTTGCACGAATAGATGAAAGTAATTAAGTGTTTTCGCTTTCGTACAACCAGTTCTGGCCTACTGTCGCTACGTTGTTCACAATTTTCCTTGTTCATTATCATTAGTATATTGCAAAAAATATTTTTGTAGGTTACGGGTCTCCTAATATGATAGTTTTTACGGTAGATTTATTTACTATTTGAGACGTAAAATTGCGTGGTTTTATGATTGACTTTAGATTACGTCTACGGCTACCATCAAATGTAGTTGCCAAACACAAGCTTGACCAGAATATACCTAGATGGAAAAAGGAGTTCAATTATTATGTCCTTCCAGCTTGATTTCGGTCTAAAAGTCTTATGGTTATTATCGTAATTTATGTTAAACCTTCTACTTCATGAAGTCTTCGATGATGCGTAAATTACGAAAAATGTGTCACCACCAACAGCTCGGTAATTCGCTATTAGTCCGACACTGAATAATGAATTACAACTACTTTGTGTATGTAAGCTCTTCTACAATATTTTTTTAAGAAGTATCATTTACTGAGGTAATATTATATGTAGTATTTTAGAATGTTGTAACATAAAATGCAGCGGTTGTCGAAGAAAACCGATCTTTTCATACCGAAAGTAAAAGTTTACTTTCGGCATCTCCACCAGATGAAAGTGATTCAAGTGACTAGTTCGTATTAGTTTCGCTCTCGACCGCTTTGTCTGGGATTCTTCTTAACCATTGTAAGGTCTAACCTAAAAGCTTATTCAGTAACCGTTAATTCAGACAAATTCGACAGAACAACGAATACAAGTTTATCATCACCTGCTAGTTGTGATTCGTATCGTACCCTAGTGTTGTAATAATTTGTATTCCTGTCTGTTTGGTTTCAATGCCGAAATAAATTTTCATCAATCGCTTTGTGTGCAAAAAAGCGAAATTTAACCAAATGTGATTGCGTAGCTTGGAGAGAAAGTCGCACTATATGGCTGGCGCGTGCGTCCGACAGATTTACGTGCTGGTGACGTGCGTGTTGCGAAAATTTGTTCGAAAAAAATTACAATGGCCGATAACATAGGGGAGTGCCTATTAGCACTAAGTCGATGACGTCAATAGAGAACTAACCAGAGATATGAATGAATTCGCTACGCAAACTATCTACTTACTCGATAGTTTGCTGCTCCACATCGAACGACTATCTATGTCAAGTGTTACGCAAATGCGATTCGCAAAACTAGGTATCCGTTTAGGTTTTGAGGCCGTGGAGACTCCACCCAGCTTAAAGCTCCGTACCCATTCATTGAAAGAGAAATTGGTGTCATCACCGAACCCATACACTGAACCGCTGGACCGTACGCCCGATGCCGAAGTAAAAGTGTTCCAAAAATTTTACGTCGCGAAATTACATTGCGATTTCGCCGTAACGAGGTCACAGATGTAGGTCAAGTAACAGCTATCTGTTAGGATTGATACTTTTTTATTTGTTACATTTAGCATCCGGCAGTCAAGGCGTAGTTCATGGCCATCAAAATGTTAGTCGTCGTTAGCGATTATGGCTCATATAATTCTGAGTATCACGATTAGATGTAATTGATGTATTGTGTGAACACCATCGTGTTCGTTTTTGTACGTTACAATTTTTAATGCGCACTAAAATGAGGTTGCTTCAACATCTAGTTTTTATCTGACAGCGACGAATTCTAAAACGACGGTTATGAATGTTTTCGATTCACGGTATACTAGACATTAAAAAAACGTGTGTTGTTTAACAAGTTTTAGTGTTTACTTTATCTAATTTTGTTTTGTCATCCCAGTCGTAACGAAAAAGCAAGCTGAACAGACGCGCGTTGCTAAAATTCAGGCAAATAGTGAGATATTGCAAAAATCCTTCGATAATGTTTTAATTCGCACTTGAAGAGAATCTTGTTGCGAATAGTGAAAATATGAAAAGCTAATACAGGTTTGTGAAATTTTAATACTACCTAGTATAACTTACTAATATCTTGGTTACATACATAATAAAGATATTACTACGGCACGACTGTCTAAGTTTCACATTGAAAACGAAAACACGAGTTCGATCTATGAATTTCCTGTATATCACGGTCTTACTTAGGTCCTTTGTGTAGCAGGTTCTTTTAAAATGGCCAGACGCAGACTTTATCAATTTACATTGCCAATTCACGCCTCAGTTATTACTGTGTCCGCTACTGATATACCTACACATTATGGCGAGTTAAATCGTTAATGTCGATAAAAAGTTGGCAAATCCATGTGATAATAGATGCTTTTATGTCTGGTGCCACGACAAGAATTTTAATTGTGTTGGACGGCCAGGCTCTGAGTCCATGTCACCACATGTTGTTTTATTTTAATTAATCTTATTTTTCTTGCTACGCATAAGTTGTTCTAAAGGTGCACTTTTCAGTTTGTTAATTAAGGAGATATCGTTAAAGGTGGCCTAACCTGTAGGCGTGGGATAACGGACTGTCATTATTTCTGAACTATTATATTCTTTATCTACTTCCAAGTCTTTTGTCTTATGATCAGGCGTACGTTCTGAGCTTTCCTCATTGCGATTAATAACTAGAGCATGTCTTATGATTAAATTTTTATATAAAATTTAATAAGTTTCTAGTTTTACGCGAAATGATTGTCGCCTGACCTCTTAAAGCCAGGTTCTCGTAGTATGATGTCATCAGTGAACATTATTACAATCGTTTAATTCAATATGTTATTACTACACCTGGCTTCAAGCAGCATTACAACTTGTGTTGATATTTTTTATTACCTCGCAAGGAAAAGAATCGATATAATAATCGTTAAAACCTGTAGCATTACCTACTGTGTTTTTTTGTTCTGTACTTTCCTTCCATTTTAGCATGAACATTCTATTTAACCTCGTCAAATACTCCGACGTAGTGAATTCCGTTATGTGAACTTCAGTGTCTATTTTCCTTTTATTGTTTTATTTATACGCCTATTAAATATCAAGTTACAATGTAAACAAATGTCCACTCTATCCGGGATTCGATAAAGCTTTCACGTGTTACTTCATCCTACACTTCCCAATCTCCATAAAATGTACAAAATGTTAGTGAAGCTGTTGAACTTGGCTGTGAAATGTCGATGCGGGTTCATTGGTTTCGAGTTGAACCCCTAGATAACCTTAGAGCTGGTGATCCGCGTGAAAAGCATATGAAATTTTGTTTTCAGAACGTGATGACCCTTGAACTTGAATTTATTGCTTGTTGTGACTATTACGTCATTTACATTAGAAACTTTAATTGCTAAGTTCGTTGTGAGTTTAATGCTTGTTTTTCCTTATAAATGAAAGTAGGCTTCCAAACATATAATCGACGTGAGTTATATTGACGCCGTACTACTCGTAATTCATGTAATGCAGCATCGCACGGGGTATAAAGATTGCAACATTGCAAAACACTGACAGCTTGTTAGTATTGCCTGCAAGTATAAGACCCTGACTTTATCGGTTCACTTTGTGTAAGTTAGAAGAAAACATTAGCTTACCGCGAGCTCTATGCTCTATGTTGAGGTATAAATTATTTTTCATATTATTATTTTTAAGGGTTTAAAGATATTTTAGGATAGAAAATAAGAACTTATTATTCTTGAGTAGTGTTAAATGAATTTTAACCAAAAAACCTTAACAAAGCAGTATGACAAATGCGGAAATTAACAAAAAAAAAAACAGGTCTTAAAACATTTACCATTGAAGCTCGCGTTTCTAGACCATGTATTGTTTGGTTTGACGAGGTTTTATTGATTTTTTACTTATTTTGGTATTTTTTGCCTTCTCTACTTATTTTTGTTCGAGACGTTGGATTGCAAGTTAACTTAAAAGGTAAAAGTAGTTTTTCCTTCTAGTCGTAAGTGGAACACTAAGTTACTTTCGGGTAACACTTAAATTGAAAATACGAGAAAATTATTGTTGATCAGTTTATTATTCGTTTTTGCTACATATAAAAGTTGAAAAAAACTAACATTATGTTGTATAACGGATTAGGGGCAGGCAAGATCACCCACTTGATTGATATACATAAAAAAAAAGATTTACTGGCCATAAATTAAACTTACATGTGATAGCTACTTGGTGCCAAATTTAAATATCTTCCTCCTACCAAAACCTGTCGTCAGAAATAAGTTTCATTAGTGGCCAGCAAATACAAAATTGAGGGCAATAATCGGTGATCTCCTTTTATTTACTTTGTAATCCATATTTATGCCACATGGTTTCAAGTACTACGTTGACTGTAAATTGTAATCCTCCTTGACCATATACAGTTTATAAAAGCTATATTACGTATATTTACTGATGTAATCCATTTACCATTTTATCTTGCTTCAAGAATAACGAGAGTAGGGTAAAGATGTATGTTCTGTTTATTTGCATGTGTGTGTTGTAAAATAAACAATGAGGCATAAAAATGATGTGAGATGTGACCATTGTGTATAACTCCTAAAATACTATTGTTAATTTTTTTCGTGTAAACAGCTGTGCCAAACTTATATGCATGTACTAAAACTATTAGATGTCTGTATTGTGCGTGCTTTCATGAAAATCTGTTGTTGATACAGCGTGAGTTTTGGTCAAGAACTAGTTTTTAACTTTCTAAGTACTGTAGGATAATAACTGTTTTATTAGAACGCTTACCATACATCCGTAAATAATTTACATAAAAGAAGTACCAACAATCTGGTAAGGAATTTAACCAGAAATTTCGAAATAAGTATGTATAGATACGTCTTTTCATAATTAAATAAATACGCACCGAAGTAATCTCGCGTAGGTATTTATTTTTTATGGGGCCTAATATAGTATCTTGCGGCATTCTCGAAGATAACTTTGTGAAGATGCGTAAGTCTGACAAGAAATACGTAATTCAACCGTTTTGAAGGTACAAATTATGGATTTCATTGGGAAAATTAGGTTTCAAAGGATATAATAACGTAAACCATGTAAATGGATGCAATTTCCATTAGTTGCTCTAGTTCTAATAGAAATTCTAATTATCTTCACTTAAATTTTTTGGTGTGTTTACTCTCGGTCGAAACGTTCTTAATACTAGGGTACTTACCTTATATTTATTTGGAAAGAGATTTTGTAATCTTTCGTCAAAACTAAAAATAGTGCCGCTCTACTCTTTTCCTGTTCTTCCTGAAGTGTTCTGTTAGAAGTATTTATACAATGTACCAGGAATGTTCTACAAATTCTTGCAGCTTGTACTGGAACACAAAGTCTTTATAACATTGAGCACGTTCCCTTATTCACGTCTTTATTTTTGTCCTAATAACAAGAACTGTACTATTTATTACATGGGTCACGGGCTTGACGATTTTAGGATCATTTTTAGGTCATCGTGATTCAAGCCAAATACTCACCTTCTACTGTTAGTTCTTGGCTCAATTAGGCTTATTCACCAACATTTACATGGATACGTAAAGAATAGCCTATTATTGTCTAAATACGTATATTCAAGGTCGTGTCTAAAACATCTGTAGTTACATTATATAGGTATTTGTACGTTTGTGTTACCGGCAGGCTTGTGTACAGTTCGTGTCGGAAGTGGTCTCTAAGTTGTTTGGTGAGGGCAAGAAGTAAAACCACCTTCTTTGTTTGCGTTTGGTAGTACCTAATGTTTGTATGTCTGTAGGGATTTTATAAGACAGCAAGTAGGTAGGTAGGTAGTAGTTTGTCTCTATGCGTATTGTTTTATGGATGTCTTTTATCCTTGCGCTCTTTTCCCTTAACAGATGAGTTGAATATCAAATGAATGCACTTAGCACAATGCTAGTTGGCAGATCTAGTAGCTAGATATATGTATATATTTATATATAGCATTTGTTATAATATTCTGCAAATGTTTACCTACGGGTAAGGTATTTCAGTGACAGGTTGTGTATTTGTTTTGTTTTATCATGATGATTTTTTTGCTAATGTTTTGCGACACAACAGAACTGGTTCTTCGACAGGTTTTTACAGTTCCACAATGGCTGGGATAAGGAAAACTTTTCACGTCGCGGGTTCGATATTAGTATAACAATTTTAACGCCTGGAATTTTGGTCACTTATATTCCCCCAATGACTGTATAAGATCCCGATGTAACCCATTAATCATTAAGGTTCATATTTGCGCGGAAATAAAACGAAACTTATTTACGTGAGACTAGACCTAATTACTTAATTATGTTCTCAATATTTAATGAGTGCAAAGATTATTGGAAGCAAATAAACAAACATACTCGTGTAGCAATCAGTGGCCTATTAAAACAATGTTGGCTTCTAATCGTTTGACCTAGTTTTAGGGTCGAAGGAAGGAAAACATAGAAATTTGCTATGAAATTGTTTTAACTGAATAAATGTTACGTTTACCGCAAAGTGATAGGGGCAAATATATGACATTGATAGAACATATATTTTACCAGTTGATTAGACTTCCAGGATTACTTTAATACGATCTATGATACGCGTGTTCTCAAATCTACTTTCTTTGATCTGCTATCTCTGGATATAATTGAAGTTAAGAAGAGCGTGACCTAGTACCTTCATTAAATATTTATAGAAATTAAAATTTGCCATCGAAAGCGTTTCTTCAGCAGTCTGTGAACAAAGTTGTGGTTTTAAAAACTGGTGTGTCCGGATTTCACCATGCGAATTCAAGAGTGCGTTGTATGCAAATTGTCGATAACTACACACCAATGCGGAGGCGTTTCTTTTGCAATGACAATTTTATCACCCTGCCCAATGCATTCGTGCTGTATCACTTTCACCGAACCTTTTACTTCGAGACCAATAATACTTTTTATTTGCTTTACACTCGGTAATGCGAGAATAAAATTAAGTTATTGTGCGATAACATGCAAGTCTAGCGTCATCTTGTAAATATTGTTCAATGTCAGTCTGACTAGCAACACTGAGTATTTACCCGTAACTAGTGTTATTTATTTACATTAAGTTATATCATACATACCGATAAATGTTCACGTGGAGAAGTAAAATACAGATGAAACGTGTATTCATTATCAACAATTGAAGAGTATTTGGAATATGGGCGTGAAAAAAGGCGTAATTTTACGGAACGTGGATTGCGCTGATTGTACATCTTTGTTAAAGTTTAAATAAGATAGATACTTCACGCGGAATATAAGTGAATCACTGAAGCATTGTTGATTGGACCTTTGATATGAAGATAGGAATCAGCCAAAGTTTCAGCGAGACATCAACAATTTATATACATTTGACATAATATTAATTTTAAGGTGTTGTACCAATAGTTGTTTTTAATTTTGTCACAAAGTGCATTAACCTTCTTTGAGAACACCCTTGCCACATCATCTATAATCTACTGGACGTCTGAATTGATTTTGCCTTCACATGTGACATCTGTTTCATCACAGCTGATGCTTGTTAAATGATTACAGGGTAGCGCTTCGTTTCTTCATTTACACGTTCCACTTTGTCCAATAAGCGGAGGTGAGCAGTGTCAAATTGGTGGTACTAGTGATTCGTTGGCAGCGACCTTGCCCGATACACTCATTCGCATCGAGCACGCAGTTGCGCGGCAAAGTGCGTTACGCAGATGATTTCAACTTTAAACATTAAAATTTATATGTGCGCATATTTAGCCATCATTATTGGCAATCTGATGGTTACTGTAGTCTTGTCGGTACGTTCTTTGTAAAGACATCTACATCTCAACAGAATAGTAATGATCAACTATCTTATCACTAAAGTGTACAGTTTATTGAGATGTTTATCCTCGTGTAGGCTATTCATATTCTACGGTCGATTAGCGAGCCTCTTGACCGCCATGCTACCTGCGATGGCTTTGGCACAGAACGCCGTGTATGAGATCAACAATGTCAAGGCACGGTTATGTTATGTCAGTATTGCGCAATCCACTCATACACACAACGCCGCCACTGGTCAACTGGAGGCCGGATATCACAAAAATATACCAAGTTATTTTGTTTGCTATAGTCCAAAGTGAAATTGCGTACAATTGTACATTATAATTGCAGATGGTCAGTTTTAAAGTAAGCGGTCATGTGTATCGGTGGATGTTTTTCTCCATCGCATCCCATTTTGTTCTTGTTGTTGATCATTACATATTAATCTTTTTCCACGAAAGGCCATTATGTTTTTGTATTACAGATACTTGTGAAGGGCCTGACGTGATTTATACGCTTACTAGTGTATGTATTTTACACAATTTACAATATTTATTCTTACCGTATCGATACTTACTTATAAAAACATTATTAATAAAGCGTGATATATTCATATAATTTTCAATACCTCCAACGACGCTACCACATTCGTGTCATGTGTCTATTGTGGCTTAGAATTTTTAACAACTGTTTATAATTATGAAGATTGTCAATTGTATGTAAATGTTTTATTAAAAACGAAGTGGTAAAGGTCGGTAGGCGCGTCCATTATGTCGAGCACGTAGAGGGCAGTAAGTCAGTATATCTCAGACAGCTCTCCGCCCCGGGGTGTCCGGTGTCCGAGCTTGGTTTATGTAGGCACACCTACTCGGAAGATTTGCTTCACACGACTGTCTCCGCCGCTGAATTATTACCCTTAATCAGACTTTCGTTTATTTCGCATTTATTTTTATCGGGTTTCGATTTCGATTCATTGTCACGTTGTTTTATTTCTGAGATCATCTCAACATTCTGCTCATTATTCGGCATCAGTTCTGCTGAAGGTTCTTTATTTTTGTTAAAATTAATCTTCTCTCCAAATTTATCAATTTGGAAATCGCTATTTATCATTGGGTGCATCACATAGCATTGAAGTGGTCATTGGTAAGGGACTCGTTGGCAATATTAGTGTCATTGAACTTTTTAGTTATCACGTTGCAAATCTCGGTATTGGTTACGAGTAATTACGACCGGTGTACTTATCTGTTCACATAAATCATTTGTCTCATAGACACTTTACAGCTGCTGTTGAAAATTAATACACGCATTAAGTTGAATTTGATTTGCAAATAGAGTCTTAGTGGTAGTCACGCAAGTAGGTTCCTAAGCGTTATTAACTATCATTGGATCGGCCTTAAGGACTGTGCTCAATTAAAATAACTGGAACTTGCTCCTAGGAATCTACACGGAGCGTACCGAATTAATATGAATTTTAAATGCTAATATATTCTTAATAAAAACATTCTCCATAAAGAGATGATTCACGTGTGCTAATTACATGTTGTTCTAAAAAATAAACTGCGGCTGTACCGAGGCAGTACGTTTTGATTATTTGTTTTGCCAGTAATTCCTCATCTGTTACGTTCCGTAATTATCCGGTTAGCTTAGTGCACAGCCATGAATCTCGTTAATTAATAGCCAGTGGGTTGAATCCGGTTTAATTTAATTAAGACCCCAACTAATTTTACTATTAATACTCACCTTAGCATATGTTTACTTTCGGTAGTACAAGCGACCGGTTCCGTCTGATTAATAAACCTGTGAATTCAGAATTGTTAATATTGTGCAGCGGCATTTGTAGTAACATTGTTACAAGGTATTTATCACTCGTAACTAAATGTTCCTCTATAATTAATTGTATTGTTATGACCTTATATTTTATATTGAAATTACTGTAATAGAATACTAGTTGGTAGTTCTCTAGGCACTATAAATCGACGGCTCTGAGAATTTTTATAGCCCAATATCGAAATGTAATTCAGTTTTACGACTTTTATTTCATTCATCTGACGCGTTGGAAATAGAAAAGGCTATATAATTAATAGAATGCAAAAATATTTGAAATGCCTGTGCTAACAATTGTAACCTGTCAGAACCAGTTGTTGGTGCATCTGCTTTTCATGTAAAACGATAAATATTTGTATGCGTACGACAAGTGTTTGTCCTTTGTCTGAGAGCTATGTTGCACAAAATCGTAGGGTCATCTTAGAACCTGTAGGGCCTTAGCTTACATACTTTGACGTGACATAATTCATTAGCAGCATTTATATTACCCGACTCAGTTCGTCAGCAATCGTTTAAATGGCACAATAATTTATCTAGACTAGGTCTAGGTCCTTGCACAGATTTACAATGAAGTTTTCTGCTGGTTAGCACTGTATTTCTCATTCGTGGCTGCCACCGTCATTGTAAATTGTACCTTACGTTATTAAACTGGGTTTAAAATGGAGATTAATGTCGAGTGCACAGTGTCATCGACAACAGGTATCTGCTCACTTACCTTGACCGCGCACGTTGTCCTCTCACTTATAGATGATCATAGACGTCTTCGATGCGCCTGCGCCACTAGCGTGCACCCTGCTCTATGACTCGTGTTCCTTACCGTCTCCTCATATTTTTGACCATCCTCCAATTAGATATTTGTTTCTCCCAACAACAAAGATTTTTCCCAGAAATTTCACCATATCCTTTATTTTTTATTCATTATGTTCATGAAAGATTTATGATCCCTCTCTTTTTTGTACGTTCTTTAACTTTTTAATTTTATATCAATCTCGATTTGTATTAATTTCAAAATGTATGTTTGATTGTTGTTTTTTCCCGAAAAGACACAGCGCACTGTATCTTTTTGTGTTGGTTGGAGATGAATTTTGATGCGGGTTGACGTTGAATCTGTTCTTTGGTGGTTCATTTTGTCGTGTCACTGAATCATAAGTGAGGACATGGTGTTGCGCAACTTTTTGTCTCCTTCCTAATACGCGTTTAGTTTATCTGATTTCGACACGAGTTTTTAATTTAAATATAAGCGTTTTATAGGTGTTGTGTTGATGCGATAGTTTATTCAATTTATGTCAATAGATTGTCCGGCGCTCGCATCATATGATTCATTGCCGCTCAATCGCGATGGGAGATTAAATAAATCGTCAGCCGCCGTCCTCGTATCGTCGATGTGATTGTATGTGCGTGCGGGGTTGACTTTCATACAATATTGCCGCCAATTAGATCGTGGCGTCTCGCAACACTGCCTAGGACACTCGAGTTCACTTTACTTCGAGATTGATTACGTACGAATACTTGTATTAATTTAATTCATATTCTAAAGAGTTTTTTTTTTGTTTTCACATCTTTTTTTACTTCAAAACATTTCGCTTCATGCGCACCACGGCACACAGATTTCTTAATGTCACTCACAAAATATTTTAATATTACAAGGTGTGGTCGACATGGGCAAGTGAAGATAAATTTTAAATTTGGCTGCATATCAAAGACAGACGATTCTTCTCAGAAACAAGATATGTTTAAATTAAAACGTTATATTTTAAAGGTCGAGCAGTACTGGCATTTGAGATAAATAGGGTATTCTGTTTGATATTGGTGAGGTAGTAACCCGCTTCACAAGTAGTATATTTGCTGCGTCCCGTTATCACTGGAGCGATAGCACTTGGTCGATAGCTCGACCATTGCACAAGTTCGTGGGCTTATCTCGGAATGCAGTTTACTGTGCACTTCATTTGCCATCAGACGTGAAAAAAATGGGTCGTTTGAGTCACTCCTAAAATATATTATTATCACTTTAAAGTTTTATCTTGCCAATTAGTAGTATCAGTAAAATAGTTTTCCTGCTGGAACTGGTCGGTGTAGTGCAACAGTGCGTCGTGGTCGGTGTCGCCGGTGGTCATCGGCCCCCATCGGTGAGTTTCGCAAGTCCAGTTAACCGTATGAGTCGATCACATTAATATTCTACGGTTGATTTTATTGCGAACCTAGCGTTTGCGCTCACCTCTATAGGTACAGATTTTATAGATTTTTTTAAATCGTTACCGTTTCAACTATTTATAGGTATGATAGGAACTTTAAATAGTTACACCACGCATAATTTATGTTTAAATTCACGTGAATGTAAATCGTACGGGAGAGCAATGAGACAAAGACATTCCGTAGTGTCGAGACGAGAGGGAATCTTCAGTGAAGGGCGGCGCGCAGACGGCTTTCATCGTGTGTAAATGCGTGCCGCACAAAAAACGGATAGACGGCCAATAAAAACCCCGTGTGGAGAGAAGCCGAGGGGCGGGCTCGCGGGTGCAGCGCGCTGCGCCAGTAATTGCATGTTGCAGTCGATCTCCGCCGCGCTGGGTGCGCGCACGCAGCCTCCTTCCATCCCTCGCACGCCCGCACTCGGGTGAACGACTCCCCAATCAAGTATGCGTACGACTCACCACCGCCGCATCGTACCCGCTCCTTGTTTTCGCGATCGTTGATCAATCTGTATGTTTTGGTCCCGTTAGCCGGAAGCGTCGCCGTAACTGGCGTCTAGCGTGCGTTTCGTTTTCGCTCGGGCGGTCACATAGACTTGATAGCTTAGGGGTTGTGTAATATTCGTGTCAGTTACCGCTTAGACGTGACGATCATGACGTGAGTTGATCTAGGAGTAATGTTTAGATTCGTTGTAAGATCAGGTTTATGTTTGTATCTGGTTGTAAATGGTTATTTTTGTATTGTCACAGGGCGAGCGTTGACGCTACAGTATCATCAGCGGGTGGGGAGGCGGGTCCCCCGGGCCCGGCGGCCGAGGACGCCGACATGAAAGGCGTCGAAGCCACACCAGAAGAACAAGAACGGCTAGCGACAGGAAACAACAATGGATCCCTTGACTGCAAACACACGGTCGCGCACCCGCAGCCGCTCGGCGAACGCTCCGT
Organism: Amphipyra berbera; assembly: GCA_910594945.2. NCBI lineage: Eukaryota > Metazoa > Arthropoda > Insecta > Lepidoptera > Noctuidae > Amphipyra > Amphipyra berbera. Next base: position 4,066,540 of record OU343122.1, on the reverse strand, counting down.
CTTCGCCTCGACGCGGGTGTTCATGCTGGTCTTCCTGTCCGGCTGGGTACTCCAGGGCATGTTCCTCACGTATTTCGTTAGTGTGACAACGACAGTAGAAAAACTGTTCAAAGTAGAGTCAAAGACGACGGGCACGTTACTAGCGGCGACGGAGATAGGCCAGATATGCACGGCTCTGTTCCTCACGTACCTGGCAGGTCGAGGGCACAGGCCGCGATGGATCGCGTGCATGATGATCGTGCTGGCGGTGGGTGTGATCGGGTGCGTCTTGCCGCATCTGCTGTATGGCACGCAGCTGCTTGACGTGCATTTGGACGCGCACAGACCCGGCGCCGCACCCGTCTGCTACACCTTCCAGAATTCTTCTGACCTTTGTGACGATGTTCACGTGAAGAGTTCCACGACGCGGTCGTCGATCACGGCTGTCGTCATCCCGTGGCTGTTCATCTGCCTGCTGGTGGTTGGCGTCGGTCAGACCGGCATTGCCACGCTCGGCATACCGTACGTAGACGACAACGTCGGCAGCAAGCAGTCGCCACTTTACATGGGTGAGTGAATATTTATTGTTATAGCTGTGCTCGACTTTATTATCAGTTAATTGTATGAAGTAACCATGCGCAGGCGCAGGCGCGCCGCAGAATCAGTGGGGCGTGTTCCCTGAAACAAAAGCTCGATGGTCGTTTGGTTAAATAAATTTGGTGCATCGATTAAGATAGTCGGTTCGATTGTTAGCATTTTGCGAGTACTCGTAATAAAATGGGCACATAAAAGTGTGTAAATCATAGCCGCCGCCCACGGCCCGCCTACAAGGTATTCTGCCGGCCGCCTTCTGATGCGTTGCGTAATTAACAATCGACTTGAGTGCATCCCGCACTCTCATTAATTGCAATTTTGTACGAAACATATTTTAGCAATAATATTATTCATTTTAAGTCTGTATTGTTTACGCAGCGCAAGGGCAAATCCAACTTCTTAGTATCTAAAAGAAGAGAAATGAATAAAAGTGCGTCGTAAAATTTACGATATTATTAGCAACAATAAACCATTTCGTTTTGAACATTAGGCTTCGACCTTTTACGTCGAATCATGTTTAGAACTTGAAAAACTCGAGTCAAACTTCTAGCATAACAGGTTAGTATAAAATGCATAAAAAGCAAACAATAGGTGTTTGGGTGTCGCGTACAGTGGAGCACAGAAGTGTGTGTTATGTGTATATTGTTTTGTCTGCAACGTATCTAATGCGTCTACTATACCGCTACCATAACATATGGACCACGCTTCACCGTGCGCGACAAGCGGAACTTCTGAACCCTCGTTTGCGTCTAAAACCAAGTCGTGTAAAGCTCTCTGTATAAGTAGTTACTTGTTTTTAACACGTAATGAACACGTATAACATATTTTAAATAGTGTTCTAAAGATCGTACATGTTTATTACTTGTTCTGTTCTGCCTAGCTTTTTCCCAACTGTTTTAGTCAGCTTCCAGTCTAACCAGATGCGGTTGACAATCAGTACTTTACACGGAGCGACTGCCATCAGACCTCCGTAACCCAGTAACTGGGCGATACCAATATCCTAAAGATAGACTAGTTGTCATACTTTCGGGCTTCTGCGTACTCGTACCGACTGTCATAGGTATTCGTATGACACCCAGGACTGACCGTGGCAAGCGCAGCTTAACCTTCCAAATCATCTGATCCGCGCGGTTGTTTGTTAGCCACTAGTCCACATGTTTATAACTTACAGTATGTATTTTCGTGTTTATTTATTAACAGATTTATGTAGAATACATGTTGTTTTTTATCTAGATGTAAACCAGGAAAAGTTTAGTCTGAACAAATCTGTTTACACTGAAACCCAACCCCAACACATACAGGAAAAAATGTACCGTGAAAAATACATTTCTTGATTTTAATAAACAAATTCTCCTGTTGATTGTCTTAATACATTTTACGAATGTCGTTTATGTCGATGATTTAATTTTATGTTTATAACTCTCGGCATTCATAATGGTCATTTAAATTTTGTTGTCGTATTTAATTCGTAATCTAGAACATAATCTTTAAAAGCAGACACGTTGAAAACGATAGACTGATGAAAACACGTAAAAAAACACGTTTGCTTACAAAATTATGAAATTACTTAACATTGTTTTAATTTAACTAGCTATAGGTATTAGGAAAAAGAAGGTATTAGAGAAGGGCTCATGGCTAATTAACAACCGCTCGGAGCACAAGGTTAAGCCGTGGTTGCCGTGGTCAATCCGTGGATGGGTGACCATTCGTTACACATCGAGACCCCTCCGTGCCTCGGAGAGCACGTTAAACTGTTGGTCCCGTGTATACGAATACATATGACAGTCGTTACGGGTAGTCAGACGCCCGAAAGTCTGACAACCGGTCTAACCTTAGGATATCGTCATTGCCCAGTTACTGGGTTGCGGAGGTCTGATGGCAGTCGCTCCATGTAAAATACTGGTATTCAGCCCTATCTGGGCAGACTGGAAGCCGACCCCAACATAGTTGGGAAAAAGGCTAGGCAGAACAGATATTAGGAAGAACGATTAGTAGTATTCGCATATTTGTTACAGCTAGAGCGCTCCTTTCCGCTGACAAAGGGACCATAGCCTGTATAGCGGCCTTGTAACGATTTTGTTGAACAAGTATCGGCGACTATTTTCGTACTAGCAAATTGGTGCATAAAAATGTTTTTCATGCAATATGGACGTCATGTTAGTTGGATCGACGAATTTAGTCTCTTCCCGTGCGTGTCAGCGGGTTATATCAGGAGGATGGAAGGCATCCTTTTCTGCATTAAGAACTTTATCAGCGTCCATTTTGTTTCCTGCACCACGGGTTTATATGGTTACTTGAAGTACAGTTTGCGGTAGACGGTATTTGGCTCTATCATTGGGAACTGCCTATCGTCATTTGTCGGGCAAAATACTACACTGTAGGCTGTAAGTTTGTATTATATTTTATTACATAAATAACATCACGCCTGTATTCCCCGAAGGGTTGAGCATAGGTGTAAGTAACACACTCATTTCGCCGTTATGTCGTTATGTTTAAGTACCATGTAACAGGGGGCTAGCCTATTGCCATCAACCGGGCACAAATTCAAACTCCGGGCTGCTATTGAGGAATTCCACACGGAAATCCCAATAACACTTTGTCCGACCTCGGGATCGCACCTAGGACCTCGCGACCAACGTGGCAGCAATTTTTCTCTACAGAAAACAATATAACTTCTTTGCCCGACCTACTTAGGCCAAGCATGCTATTTCTGATGTACAAGTTCCTCTGTTCTCAAAATGAGAACATACTCGTGTTTTCGTTATAACTCCATCCTGATAATTTAGATTAATGTTCCATCTAGTGAACTTGCCAATGATTAGATAAACGCTGAATAAGTATACGTTTGTTTTATGTGGGGCAGTAATTATCGGGACACTCATCCAATGTATCCTTTTCAATTACGTTCGGCTCTTATCTGGTATTTTAGGAACACGATATCTCTGCAGCTAGTCGTATAATAGCTATTAAAGGTTTTATGTGTAGAAGATAGTGTTGTAAGCCAGTGAACTAAAAATAGACAATCCCTAGGCATTACCAAATAGTTAAAGTGAGAAGAATTATTACTTAATACCCTTAAGCATAAGCATAATTAGCCCATTAGAAGGGTTCAGACCATCCACCACGCTGGCCTAGTGCGGGTTGGCGGACTACACACACCATCGAGAAATATTTGGAATCATCTCAGTTGTGCAGGTTCCCTTACGAGGTTTTCCTTCACCATTAACGCAAGTGATAATCAAATTTTAATCTGAACATGAATTCGAAAAGTCTAGAGGTGCAGGTCGGGTTCGAACTCAGATCATTCTGCATGGAAGGCAAGCGTTCAACCGCTAGGCTATCACTCCTAATACTTACCCTTACTAGAGATAAAATTCCTAAACCGCATTTAACGACAATACGAGAAGAAATAGATAGGGCTATACCAATCCCAGAATCAATTAATTTAACGTTAAAAAAACGTTAGTAAATACTTAAGAAAAACCTTATCAATTTTATAAAGTAAAATAACCACAAACTTAACAATTATCAGTAACGATAGCCAGGATAGCAGAAGCACTGACGTCGAAAGTATTTTTCATAAAAACGGCCGTACTGTGCCCAGACGCACTGCATATAAAGAAACCAATGGATCGTATAGTTAATTACCTTGCGGGTGTTTCTTTAGACCTGAGTCTGAGCTGGCATACGTATACTAGCAGTTATGAGTAACTGTTAGTACGGTTATGACTGTGTATATACCAGTCGGTACACCACTAGCTGGTATATAAAAATGTCAAGCACGAGTTATAGGCAAGTGCACGTTTCAAGGAATCTAATGAATGTTAGGTTATTTATACATACTCAGATATATACTTTATTACTTACATATACAGTAGTAATAGTAGTTAGATTAGGTTAAGTATTTTACTCGTTTTTACAGAGAAGCCCACGGTGCTATATTAGTTTACAATGTGTCAAAACCAAAGTACCTAGCAAAACTGAATGAGTGGGTCGAGGAACTTTAAGTATACTCCACCAAAAAGAACATAGTCTGCTTAGTTGTCGGCAATAAGATTGACACACACACAGTGCATAATATCAGCAAGCACATTGGGTCACCCGCGCGACGGCGCAACGAGTATTCCCAAGGAGGGTTGATGTCAGGCAGGTGGCCGGTCATAAAACAATAAGCCAAACCCTCTAACAACATGGATTTATGAAATACACGTTGTCCCGACCACACCTAGTGTGGGATAAGGGCAGAAGAAGAAGAAGTATTTTACTCGTCGCCATTGGTTGGAGACCCTCCAGGTCTCCCCAATAAATGCCCGGTTACGTAGAAGGAGTTCGCAAGACCATCTGCAAGCAGAAGAATAGGAAAAAAAAAACATACATACATAAACTCTTGCCTTTTTCCTATGGAGGTAGTCAGAAACTATAGAACGCCACATGCTACGATCCATACTCCTTTTGCTTCATTCACATTCATACATCTTGTCATACACGCGCGCCGGTTGAGAGTACTAAGCACCTGTCCTTTGTGAAGAACATCACCAATAACATTGATGTATGTCCTACTAGGGCATCTTTTACTTGCGTTATTTATTGATGATAATAATGTTTTACGGTAATCATCTGTGATGATATGAGGTTTCTATTCATTGTAGAATATAATTGGAAAAAATATTAGATACCTAGTTGTTAATTAAAAACCTATGTATGTACTTTAAAGTTTCATGTTGACGACGTGTTTCAATTTTCAATTAATTTTGTTTTATTGCAGTATCTTACTGCGCGATATTAACTATCAGTTTATTTAGCATTAGATACTTAGATATTATGGCAATATAAACTCATCATTTATTATCACTTGCGTTAACGGTGAAGGAAAAACATCGTGAGGAAACCTGCACACCTGAGAGGGTTCCATAAAGTTTTCGATGCTATGTGTAGTCTGCCAATCCGCATCAGGCCAGCGTGCTGAACTAAACCCTTCTCATTCTGAGAAGAGGCCCGTGCCCAGCAGTGGGACAGTAATGGGCTAATTATGTTATGTTAAAATCATCACATTTCATTGTAGCTGTCTCTTAATTAGTCCCATCTTTAACAGTGGACATCTCTGATCTTGGGCCCTATTCACTGCGACATGTCAAAACGTTACATGCAAATAACACGGCTACGTTCCCATCCGATTGTGTTTTGCCAAAAGGCCTTTGCGAGCATCAGCACCATAAACTGCAAATATATAGTTGTAACGGGGTCGTTTTGTTTACTTGTCAAAGAGAAGGCCCTGATTTTAATGGTCACTTCATTCTACAAGATACATAACTTTTAGATTTATGTATGTATCTAGTAACTATTTGATAGGCTCGTGGCTAATTACTAACCGTGCGGCTCATACGAGTTTCGAGGTTAAGCTGCGCTTGCCGCGGTCAGTCCGTAGATGAGTGACCATTCGTTACACATCAAGACCCCTCCGTGCCTCGGAGAGCACGTTAAACAGTCGGTCCCGGGTGTCATACGAATTTCTATGACAGTCGTTACGGGTAGTCAGAAGCCCGAAAGTCTGACAACCGGTCTAACCTGAGAGTATCGGCATTGCCCACTAACTGGGTTCCGGAGGTCTGATGACAGTCGCTCCGTGTAAAATACTGGTATTCAGCCGCATCTGGTTAGACTGGAAGCAAAAAGGTTAGCCAGATATAAATCTAGTCTCATTTTTCTACAAGTCAGACATTTGTTGCAGATAGGTCAATAGTTCAGTATTCACTGTCCTCAATTCACTTTTGTACTCGAATATCAGCCCAAATCTTCTTCTTTCTTCTTTTGGTGTGGATAGTGACTAACCTGGTGTCAAGAGTTTATGCCGCCCATGTGCCTCTGACTCGGCTTCACACGCCGTCGAGAAATATTTCTCAGGCATGTCGGTTTCCTCACGATGTTTTCCTTTACCGTTTTTAAGCACGTGATAATTATATAATACGCACATGAATCCGAAAAGACAGAGGTGCGTGTCTTGGGTTCGAACTCGAGACCTATGACTTGGCAGTCCGACGGTCACACCACTAGGCTATCACTGCTATAAAAGCCTAAATTGCAAAGATTAACGGAAGTAGCACAGTATCTTCAATTAGAGTAATTAATAAATTCGGTAATAATACTAAATCTCAATCATAATCAGTTCATGCTACAATGCGTGCAATAGAGGAAACATTACTTAATAACACGCAACGCATTACGCTAATTTATTAATCAATTAAATTAAATTCAGTTAACTAGTGGCGACCAGGGCCGGACTGGAACCTGAAATCGGCCGGGGCATTTGAGAGACGGTCGGCCCAAGCGATTAGACGGACGATTCTTGTTTTAGCCGCTCCCCTCACTCCTTCTCCTGTATCTTGGGTGCATTTGACGACACGTTTGGTGCAGTGGCTGAGCGATCGGCTTCTGCGCTACGGGTCGTGGGTTCGATTCCCGCACGGAACAAATATTTGTATGGCCTACAGATAGTTGTTCCGGGTCTGGATGTTTGTGCGTGTGAAGATTTGTGTTTGTAAACGCACCCACGACACAGGAGAAATCCTAGTGTGGGGCAACGTTTTTTTTTAAAAGAAAAAAAAAAATTACAAACACAAACAATTTGCGGCTTCTTTTTCAAGCGATAGGCGATAGTTGAACGACCTTTTTTTTTATTGGCGTTCCCCTCACTCTTTCGATTTCTCCAACTGTGTGACCGGCCCATCAGGCCACACCGGCCCCTCGGGCATTTGCCCGATTTGCCCTATGGCCAGTCCGGGCCTGGTGTCGACCTAAATAAGACACAGTACGCACGTATACTCATTGATTGATACTGTGTGGTGGGGATTATTTAGGTCAATTATTGCGTGTGATCGTGACCTTATTTTTAGGTACGTTTGAGTATGGATCTGGTGTATTAGGGTGGCCCGGTCTATGTGTCACTTTGTTTGAAGGAAAATGAAGTATTAATTGCTTGCAGTCAGACAGGTTTGCAGACAATGTAAAAATTATGGTTATGAATTATAAATCTTTACATAGTATACAACAAAGTCGCTTCCGCTGACTGTACGCTTAGATCTTTTAAACTACGCAACGGATTATAATGCAGTTTTCAGCAATAGATAGAGTGATTCAAGAGGAAGGTTTATATGCCCCACATTAGTGTCTACATTGCACCCGTGCGAAGCCGGGGCGGGTCGCTAGTAATACATATAACATAATCAGCCCATTACTGTCCCACTGCTGGGCACGGGCTTCTTCTCAGAATGAGAAGGGTTAAAGCCTTAGTCCACCACGCTGGCCAGGTGCGGGTTGGCGGACTACACACCATCGAGAACATTTTGCAGTCCTCTCAGGTGTGCAGGTTCCGTCACGATGTTTTTCCTTCACTGTTGACGCAAGTGATAATGAAATTCTGATCCGCACATGAATTGGTAAAGTCAGGTGCGGACCGGGATTGATCTCAGACCCTCCTACATAGAAAGCAAAGCGTTAAACAACTAGGCTATCACTGCAGCTAGCAAATATTCAGCCCTTTTTGTTTTCAATGGAAGAGATTCAGCTTAAAGAAAATACGGTTACTGCTATGTACTATCGCAGCCTTACCGTAATATTCAATTACCTTAGGCAGTATAAAAAAACACTTAACAATTTTATGACCAAATATTTTTCAAGCGACGGTTATTAAAAGCTAGGCAGTTAACCTATTTCCAACAGCAAAATACTTAGACCAATTGTGATAAACGTTTTATAAGAGTTGTAACTATGTTATTCCATGGACCTTGCCCACAATTGCGCAATATCGATTTGGTGTTATCTATTTATAATCAAATGGAACTGGGTTCCTATCGACAAGTAGACGATTGTTTTCGAGAATATTCTGAGCTTATTTTCCTTGTGCTTTGTTTTTGTTATGTAGGAACTAGATTTACATCCTATTTTGTCATAGTTTGAATTCTATCTTAAAATGATAAGGTGTATTCTATTCGGATGTATATTTATTACTCAATTTATAACGCTTAGAAAATTTCAAAGCTATGTTAAGGGGGATTCTACGGTCGCGCGTCCCATACATTTTGTCTGCCACCAATGCTCTAAGCACAGACAGTTTTTGTTTATTATTATAAATTCTATTACTTCTCTAATATACGAGGATGTCGTGAACCACTTCTCAATTCCATATCCCACCGTTTTCCTGAGTTAATTGCTCTGAACTATACAACAGCTAAGACATTAGAATTTCCTTAGATCTTCCGATTGATATGCAAACCATTTTAGTCAAGGCGCGTCTTTAATTTATTATTCAAGAGTGCACAGTACTTACTTCTTCACTGAAGCCCTGTTGTGCAGTAAAATGTATGCAATTGCTATTTCAGTAGGTGGTTAGCTAAGTGTGTCAGTGTGCCGACGCGTCGCGGCGACAATTTCAGCTCGTTGATGTCAGTGCGTGTCTCGGCCTCTCGGTGTATCTCGTTCCTTAGAGACGTTGCCCTAATTTCGTCCCTCACGCTCACCGTTGGGAATGGTAGAGACGTTTCCTCGATGCGTTCCTGCGGTTTTTTCTTTATATTTGGAAATTGTTTTGTTGGGATGTCTTTGCTCCGGTATCTAATATATCACTCAGCGTCTTAATATAGCTCTATGTCAGTTTATGGAGAGACGCCTTCTAAATAATGTGATGTGGTTTAGTAGACACATGGTGGTTCATGATGACTAGAGTCTTTTAGGCATATACATTCCACTTTTTGTGCTATGCTTCTATGGTCTGTAGCAACTGCACCCAGGTCTTTCCCGCGATCCTCTGCTTTGGTCGTTTGCCCATCCGGATGTTGCTTCCAACACTTTTATTGCTATCACTTCGTTACAGCAGAAGATTTGTATAAATTGAAGGAATTCATTTTGTTTCTTGTCTTTTTGTCTTTAAAACTCATGCTTGTCAAGGTATTTCACTTTTACTTCTAATTAATGATACCTGGTATGTCAAGGAAACAATTTTGCGATAGAATTCAACGGGTGTCTAGAGTTATTACATTAATAAATTCCTTTAGAGATTCTTAACAATTATTAGATATAAAATACGTAATTCCAGATTCTAATTTATTCAGTACTATCGACCCGCCCCGGCTTCGCACGGGTGCAATGGAGATACGAATGTGGGGCATATAAAAAATTATCTTGATTCATTCTATCTATTGCTGAAAACTGCATAAAAATCTGTTGCGTAGTTTAAAAGATCTAAGCGTACAGACAGCGGGAGCGACTTTGTTTTATACTATGTAAAGATTACACAACACAGTGTTTTGAAAAGTTTTCCTTGTAGAGGCGTTACGATTTTTACATCCAAAATGTTGTGATTCATAATATTTTCAGAGAACACGAGCTTGTTTATTTGGGCCATTGATGTAAAACGCATTCGGATGCTAATTAATTGGTCCTTATATTTTCTAAAATTGGATTTTTGCATCCAATTTGTTAAAGGGGAATCCGACGGAAATGCCTGTCCATTAATTTCCTTATCTGCATTTACGGTCATTCTTTTGTTCAATTAATTAAATTCTCACACAGAGTAATTTATCTATCGGACGACCAGAAGCACGAAAAAGCGCCATAGGTTCATGGTTGATATAGCAAAAACCCGAACGAAGCGTTTTGATTCCACTTTCATTGTGAAAACCGCCAAACAGTGGAATGCGCTGCCTGAGTGGGTGTTCCCCGACAGTTACAATCTGGGTGTCTTCAAGTCACGAGTGAATCGCTTTCTTTTGGGCAAGCGTGCTCCATCGTAGACCGCATCATCGCTTAACATCAGGCGGGATGGCGGCCAAACACAGGCCTAGTAACAAATAAAAAAAAATGTAATCGATCAAACCGATTTACTATGTCATGTAGAGTTTATGTACTTACATATCACAGCTAAATTCCCTGTGAAAATTCATCTGAGATCCCATTACAGAATGATACACGCTTATAATTAGTAAATGACAATGCTCGTGTTGTATTTTCGAATGACTTTTTTTAAATCATGCTATCGGTTCGCAATCTGATTGCGATTAATTACGCCTTGTTTGGACGAGAAAATTACCTCGTTATTACGTTGCCAGCGGTATTGCAATGTGCACCTTATGCAACTTTTTTGCGAGTGCACTATCAAATTGCCCTCCAACAAATCATTTGTAGCCGTGGTTGTCATAGGTCAGTTTTCTTGCGACATCGCTAGATTAGATTACGTATGTAAGATTAGATATTATGTCAGTTGTTATTATCGTTCCGACGGTTGATTGAAAGTTTTTATGACGTCATATTGCTTTTGTTTCATATCCCGCATGTTGTTTGATTATTGCCTCAAAATTATATTTCCTGTAAATCCGTTTGGACAGGTGTCTTCTTGGAAACGTCACAGCGGTCGCTATTAGTGTGTTTTCCAACCGAATTAGTCACACTTCTAAAAATGATTTTGCATCTGAAAGAGCAATGAACTCTGCATCGATTAGGAATTGTGTTCCTATTCCTTGGCTATTAAAAATATCGTGACTGGCGGGTATTATTGTGTCAGTGCCGACTGTCTGTGATGTTATAGTCCTGGGTTTTATGAATTAGTTGAGGCTAATTTGAAGAAACATTTGGAAGTAATATATTCTGCCTAGCCTTTTCCCAATCATGTTGGGGTTAGCTTCCAGTGTAACCAGATGCGGCTGAATACTAGTATTTTACACAAAACGACTGCCATCAGACCTCCGCAACCCAGTTACTGGGGTAATGCCGATATTCTAAGGTTAGACCGGTTGTCAGACTTTCGGGCTTTTGACTTCCCGTAATGACTGTTATAGGTATCCGTATGACACCCGGGACCGACTGTTTAACGTGCTCTCTGAGGCACGGAGGGGTTTCGATGTGTAACGAACGGTCACCCATCCACGGATTGACCGCGGCAAGCGCAGGTTAACCTCGCAAAACTTATGATCTGCGCGGTTGGTAATTAGCCACGAGCCCCAGGTAGTATAAAGGTGTATTCCTAGATAAAAGTTATAGCTAAAATCTAATATTATTAAGTTAATTTGAAATTCTATTCAGGGAAGACCGGTGTTAAAGTAATCGTTGAGATTTGCATTACCCGCTTACGATAAAGTCATGTTACTTTATAAATGGAATTTGATACGAGGTACTTGTCAAACACCTAATTTAGCTATGAATAGTCTGTTCCTAAGATTATAATGTTTGTAGTTTTTAAAAGGATGCGTAGAACACGTATCAGTTGCTTTTTCAATTTTAGGCACATATCAGAGGTGATTGTAGCTGTGTTGTGATGACCTTATTTACAGAGGCGGGCTTGACAAGGTTATCTCTGCGAGCCCTGTTGCCTTTCATATCAGTGTATTTATGTTTGTCTCTATTATTATAGATAGTATGAGTAGATAGGGTGGCACACTCATTTATTTATAACCGCGTGCTGAAGTGTAGCACAAAAAACGTATAGACATAAAAAATGCGCTTGAAATGCACGACCCTAACCGCGTTTGCCTACCGGGTTCGTTTTAATGATGCAATTCGTCATTTTTTGACAATCACTGAGCGTTAATTCGAAGGAGCAGCACTTGAACGATGTTAATGATGCACCAGAACCGGTAGGGACCAGTGTACCGGGACATAATAAAAACTTGTACCGAGACGCGGACACTGGCCGTTTTGAAAAACGATCCTGACGAGGCCATTATTTATTACAAAAGCGCATGATGATAATAGGAACATATATATTTTATCTTGTGTCGAACGTGAAGCACGCGAGCTGAACGCACGCCTGTCCGTTTTTTGGCAAGCGATGCGGTTGGTTTCTGGGAAAGATTACATTCGGGACCTAAGTACCTGATTGTTTTTCGGTCACTCACCCTACAACGGTCCTTTGTTATTTTATAATAACAGGTTTTAATTTAATTTCGAATTTAGGACAGTTCTTACGCAGGTTCAGCCGCGTCCGATGATTCGTCTTCGGTTTACGGGCGGCGTGTCGCTAACATATTTTCGTCTCATTATGTATTTAAATCAGTTGCTTTGCTGTTGTATGCAGTATGTAATAATAATATAATTTAATAGGCTATAATAATATTAGCATTTCTCGGAACAATAATGTCAGTAATCATTAGAGCTCGCTAGACGTTTTTCTTTCGTTCTGACATGAAGTAGCTGTGTGCAACAGTACGTTGACAGCAGCAATTCCTCATACGATAATTTGTTGTGGCGAGTTCAACGGCCCTCAATTAGCCTCAGAGCCCTAGCCCTATTGAGATAAACGACTGCGGTCGACTCTGCGCGAGAGTCCATCTCAATTTGCATAACGACCATCTCCGCCTCACCGATTATGCACATTAATGTTTACTACGTCATTAAGTGACCCGATAATAATATTTCCTCGAATTAATTCAGTGTTGCTATTCTACATTGTAATGATGCAGTTTCATGCAATAGAGTGGTTTCAGTGATGCGTGCAGTGGCAAATGTATTCGTTTCGTGTGTAAGTGTCGTAATACGAGTAGAATCTGCAACACAACATTATTTAACACGTCGTGAGAGTCAGACAATATGTTAATTAATTACAATGTTTGTTTACGAGTATTATGTTTTTTTTAACTTTGTTGCCTATCATTGCAAACTTTTCAGTGGTTTTCTCATGCGATGACATAATATGCGAAGTAAGGCATTTTAATAACTGCCTAGATAGATATACAAGGTTAGTCGGAAAGGGGGTACTAAGCCGAAAGGGCCATAATAATGGATAAGTTTTGTTCTACAACTTTCCCCAAAAGTCAATAGTAGTTCAAGAGAAATAGCTGTTCAAAGATTTCATAAAAAATACGCTAAATTCTATCTATCCCCAGCTATGATCAGACGTGTTTACAGTTTACGTCATATTTGGGGTCACGGATTAGAAACTCCATTTTCTGAATTCATAACTAAAGCAGGGATGAAGAATTTTTGAAAAAACTAAAATAAAAATAATTTTTCAGGGAAAAAATTTTTATCGAATTTTTAAATTAAAACAATCATCAGTGATACATTAAGTGGCCCGCGGCTTAGTACCTACTCCCTTTCCGACTAACCTTGTATAACAATTTCTGCATTTAAATGATCTTTTAATAGTCGTACCTTTTTATTGAAGCGACAGTAAGAACCTGGAACAGGTGTAGTAAAAACGACTTCACCTGATTCAGGTTCTAAATAAATCTTAAAGACTTGGAAACAACTATGGAGTCTTGGTTACGGTTATTGCCTTTTGTTCTTAAATATCTTCAAGAACGACAGAAGCCATTGTCTGGCAAAGACATTTAAGTTTCTTCGCGACTATAATTTGAAGGTAGGTACTCATTCTCAGCATCACTATAGCCTTCCCAAGAATGTTTAGGTCGGCTTCTAGTCTAACCAAATTCGTAACTATGCGCTCAGTACATATTCTACCGAGCGAGCTCTACGTAAATATAGTTTGTAAGTTTTCTTCTACATTTTGTATATGTGAAAATATCTTAGGATTTTCAGATGCCTGGCTATAATCATCTTTACACAGTATAAAACAAAGTCGCTCCCGCTGTCTGTACGCTTAGATCTTTTATACAACGCAACGGATTTTAATGCAGTTTTCAGCAATAGATAGAGTGATTCAAGAGGAAGGCTTATATGCCTCACATTAGTATCTACATTGCACCCGTGCGAAGTCGGGGCGGGTCGCTAGTTATGTATAAACGTTTTTCTCTTCTTTTTCTAAACTTGTATTAAAGACTACATGATTCTCACATAACTGTTCCGCCTAGCTTTTTCCTAACTATGTTGGGGGTCAGCTTCCAGTCTAACCAGATGCGACTGAATACCAGTATTTTACACGGAGCGACTGCCATCAGACCTCCGCAACTCACTTACTAGGCAATGCCGGTATCCTACAATTAGACCGGTTGTCAGACTTTCAGGCTCCTATACCCGTAACGACTGTCATAGGTATTCGTATGGCACTCAGGTCCGACTGTTTAAAGTGTTCTTCGAGGCACTGATTCTCACATAACTGACTATTAATCATCATCGAAATTGTTAAAGGTATTGATTTCAACAGAGTAATCATGGAGTTTATTTCCGGCTCTGCTCTTACGAAATGTTGGAACCCGTTCATCTAAATTCGACCTTTTATAAGCACTTGTATTGGTTTATGTGTCTTTTTTTTCTATACTAATATTATAAAGCTGAAGAGTTTGTTTGTTTGTTTGTTTGTTTGAACGCGCTAATCTCAGGAATTACTGGTTGGAATTGAAAAAATATTTTTGTGTTGGATAGTCCATTTATCGAAGAAGGTTATAGGCTATATACCATCACGCTACGGCCAATAGGAGCGGAGCATAATGAAAAATGTTGCAAAACGGGAAAAATGTCTACCCGTGCGAAGCTAGTAAATGATAATCTTGATTTGTTGCTTCGGTTAGTTTTTCTTGTAAACAGGTTTAAATGACTTAACCTTTTTTTTAATGATATTAATCTTCTATTTCCTTTGTCAACAGCTATAACTATCGGCATAAGGGTGATTGGGCCGGCTCTCGGGTTTCTCCTGGGAGCTCTGTGCACCAGGGTGTATGTGGACCCTCTGAAGACGCCTGACTTCGATGCTAGTGACCCGAGGTGGGTTGGAGCTTGGTGGCTGGGTGAGTAGTCGTATATTATTATTATGTGCTTTTTTGTAACGGTATGTTTAGTTATGTCAAGCCAGCGCCGTAAGAAACTGGTAATGACGAAATTTTTTGTTCGAAATTATAATTTGTTTTCATTTTATATTGTTTAGAGCTAACATTTTTGCTTTTTAAATTATAAAATCTAACAATACCTATTGGGAATTTAATGACAGTTTGCCAGTTGCGTTGGAAATATTGATGCAAATAATATTCTCTTGCCAGAATCAGGGATTAGGGTTCCTAGCAGCCGATAATATGAGCTGCTAGTTTTGGCAATTCTTGAGGTTTAAGCTATACCTTTTCATAAAAACATACATTTTGCGAGTGGTATCTATTTGGAAATTCGAGCTTATTTTGAGACCCCTATTTTTAAGCGTATGTTTGTTTATGAACTGTTGGCTTACGTTTTTCAAATTACTGGTCAATACGTGGCCCGTATTCATAAACAGCTCTCATGTGAGAGATCTCTCTTAAGTGCCGTTTTGATATGACATTGATAAGATATGCAAAAAAAAAGTTTTCAAATGTGTGAAATCTTTTGTGTGCTTTTGGGAGATCTCTCATATAACACCTGTTTATTAATAAAAACGATCAGTACGTATATGCCTGAACGGGTGGTTACAACCGATCGCATAACATCCATTCATAATGAACTTGCCGCCACAGCCGCACTTAGTGCACAACACACGTATACAAGTGCATTAATTGTTATACACTGAATAGTGAATACCTTTGCGCATAGAATAGTACTACAGATGCACATATTTTCTGTGAACACCCGTCTATTTCTGTAGTTCTTATAACATTGTCTTCTTCTTTTCGTATGGTTAGTGACTAACCTGGTGTCAGAGTTTATGCCACACATGGACCTCTGACTTGGCTTCGCATGCCATCGAGAAATATCTCTCATGCGGCTTCCTCGCGATGTTTTCCTTCACCATTTTTAAGTAAGTGATAATTATACAATACGCACATGAATCCGAAAAGTCAGAGGTGCGTGCCTTGTGTTCGAACTCGAGACCTATGACTCGGCAGTCCGACGGTCACACCACTAAGCTATTACTGCTGTTTCATGTGATAACATTGTAAGAAAATTAAAGTACTTACAAAAGTTGTTTTTTTGTATTTTATTTTATTGATATCGTTTGTAAACTTTGTCGGGTTTATTGCCTTTGTAATTAGGCATAAAAATTAATTATCAAATTTTCTTCAATTTAGTTTTGTTTTAACCCTTCAGGACTAATTAAAATGGAGTTGGTCAATTTTGCTTCTTAATAATTTTAGTCATCTCAATATGAAGAAGGTGTATTTATGGTAATGTGAGGTTTTATGAGGTCTCGTCTATAAATGGTTCCAAATCTATACTAATATTATAAAGCTGAAGAGTTTGTTTGTTTGAACGCGCTAACCTCAGGAACTACTGGTTGGAATTGAAAAGATATTTTTGTGTTGGATAGTCCATTTATCGAGGAAGGTTATAGGCTATATAACATCACGCTACGCCCAATAGGAGCGGAGCATAAATGAAAAATGTTGCAAAAACGGGAAAAATGTCCACCCGTGCGAAGCCGGGACGGCCGCTAGTCAGAAATGAAGCCTCTGTATCAGTTCATAGCAATATGCAAGAACCTTATTTTATTTTAATTTAATGCGAAAGTGGTGGTGTAAAAAAAATTAACTATAAACTTGAACATACGAAACTAAACAAATGGCTGTTTCGCGTTTTACTGCTGTGTAAACATATTACAGTTGAAAATCGATACGGAGTGGGTGGTAGCCGGTAGCTGCTACAATTTTCTTATGTATTGAGAACTAAGAGCCAGGCCAGGGTACTGAATAATTGAAATGCCTCGCTCGTAAGCTTGCAGCCTAATAAATTTTGTTCAAAAGGTATCGGTTTTCTTTGTCACGAATGTGGAAAGTATTACAATAATGCATAACACATAATATAAAATCACGCCTGTATTTCCCCGAAGGGCTAGGCAGAGGTGTATAATAACACCAGTGACGTGCCTAGGGGTCAACATTGGGGCAAGCCCGATATTTTTTAGGTACTTATTTTGATATTTATAATTATTTTTGTTTTTTTTTTAAACGTTGCCCCACACTAGGATTTCTCCTGTGTCGTGGGTGCGTTTACAAACACAAATTTTCACACGCACAAACATCCAGATCCGGAACAACTATCTGTAGGCCATACAAATATTTGTTCCGTGCGGGAATCGAACCCACGACCCGTAGCGCAGAAGCCGATCGCTCAGCCACTGCACCAAACGTGTCGTCAAAACATTCACAATTCGTCTAATAACAAACAGTTGGAGATCTTAATGATTGAGTTCGCTTCTTATAATTACTTTTGAATTGTTTTATTCGGTATGTATCTATAGTATTTTTATAGGGCAAGCCGGGCGTTTGGTCTTGTATGGAAGTACCGCCACTGAGTAACACCCTCATTTCGCCGTTATGTTTAAATTCCATGTAATAGGAGGCGAGCCTATTGCCATCAACCGCACACAAATCCAAACTCCGGGCTGCTACTGAGGAACTCCACACGGCAAAACCCAATAATATATTACCCGACCTGGGGATCGAACCCCGGACCTCATCGATCAGCAGTCGCACTTGCCACCAGTAGACCAACTAGGTAGTCAATAATGCATAATTACATTTATTTCATGCTTTAATCTTACTGCTTTACTTTTTTTTTTAAATACAGCTGCTTATTGTATTACGAAGCTGCGTAGTCAGAAAAAGGTCTCCATTATATTTCATCGGCGAATTTATTCTCGCTTCCTAGTAGACTGGATATTCCCTACGGTTATTACTAAAACGATGGGCTGTTTGTAGCAACAACGAAATCGAAGTAGCAGACATTCCAACGCGGAACAGTCATCTACCGTTAGCGAAGCACTTGCACAGATTTGCGCGCAAAATCCACGAAGAAAGCACGTGCGTGACCTGCCTACCAACCGAATGCGTGTAAACAAAACAAACTTCCATGTACCACCCACGAAGCACACGTCACACCTTAACACCTACAAATTAAAGTTCAAAATCCAACAATAAATGTTTTTAGGAAGTTATTTGTGCGTCGTGTCGCGGTAGAAAACTACTGCAAGCGTGTCCCGACTGCCAATGTATTGAATTCGCGAATACGCATTCAATGATTTCTGCGTATTTCCTTATTGTTCCAACGTTACGCTCATGAATGGAGTTTTGAATTTTAATAAGTTTATTTCAACGGACATTTTGAATCATTAACGTGTCGTCTCGTAGTATTAAATTGGCTGGTCGGCCATATTAAATTATATTTTTACATACTAGCAGGTAGAGTTGCAATAATTTCAGTATGATCATTAAAATCCGGCGCGCTTACAAAGATTATAAAGAAGAGTAGTTCCGTGTGGTTGTTTGTACCGACTTCAAGACTTACATGGCTATGTTCGACTGGAAGGCGTCACCCCTCTCATCATCCTCCTGCCCTTATCCCAACTTATTTGGGGTCGGCGCAGTATGTCTTCTTCTTCCATACATCTCTATTAGCCGTCATTTTTGTAGTCACCCCCTTTCTAGCCATATCATCTTTCACACTATCCATCCATTGCTTCTTTGGTCTTCCTCTACTCTCATAACCATCCACATTCATACTTTCCTCACGACATGTTCCTCGTTCCTCCGCATCATATGCCCATACCATGACAACCGGTTTCCACACAGCACCCCTCTAAACTTCCTTAATTAGAACCCATCAAAAGGGGCGCCTTTTGGGAGGTTCTTCTTAAGATAAGGTCGATGTGACGCATTGAAAGAAACCTTCTTTAAAAACATTTATTTTAAGTTTAATTCTATTTAAAGAACATTATGTATTATCTTTGAATAAATTATTAACTGCCTCGTTGGTCTAGTGGTGGCAAACGCGACTGCTGATTGTGAGGTCCTGGGTTCGATCCCCAGGTCAGGCAAAGTGTTATTTAGGTTTTTCCGTGTGTAATCCTCAGTAGCAGCCCGGAGTTTGGATTTGTGCCCGGTTAAGGGCAATAGACTCGCCCCTTTTGCATGGGACTTAAACATAACTACGAAATGAGGGTGTTACTATACATCTCTGCCCAACCCTTTGGAGAATACAGCCGTGATGTTATGTGTAAATGATTAAGTTCATATTTTTTGTCACGCAATAGCTTCACGCATACATACGTCTATAAAATGACATTTATAGTCAACTTGCGCCGATTTACGTTATTATAAGAACATTTCTCAAGGGATAATGAGCATACAGATCGTATGTTGCAAGATGTTAATCACCGCTCATTACTTCCCCCAGCTGACTCCAATAGCGGCTCGATTGCATTGTAATTGTTTCTGCGAAAGGGTTAGCGAGACATTCCTCGGTTGCATAATTAATACTTCACAATAATGTGTTATACACGAGCTTTCAGTTTTATTGACAGCTTTAGGAAGCGCAAGATTTACTAGATGTGTTATAAAACGGCGTTGGAACGTGAAGTATGATGTGGTGTCATAGAATGGCGCGCGATGCAATTTCCAGTCGGCTTTCGCTTTTTTCTGCGCGGGCGTCACGCTGCGGCGGCGGCGCTGGCGCACGCCACTAGTTATATAACGCGTCTTACATCACGCCGCGTCACCACAGCTAAAATAAGCGCTCTATCCACAGCCGGTCACGGCCAAGGCTGCGCGCCTTGTTGCCGAAAATTATGCCGTCGGTGCCCGTAATGAGGATTTAGTGGGTGGACACGCGACCGACGCCTTGCTCACTTTTACTTTTAAACCGGTTCTCTTGACCTTCGTCTTCTCTTGCCGACTCGCGCTGTAAAACTCAAGTTCTCACCAAAATGCGTTAGACGCTCCGACTCTCTTATATTACGTTTAATTCTATAATTGAGCGTGGTAAACAATGCTGTTCGGCGTGTGTATCCATAGTCCATACCTACCGTGTCTAGCGAACGCCCTTGACTGAACGGCGACCGGGCGACCTTGTGAACGCGCAAATGTTTTCTGTTTGAATCTATCGGAATTGTTTTTGATCGTATCCAAGGTTTCATAAGTTATGGTCTCTAGTTTTGACAATTGCCAGTTTTGCTTTAACTTCCAATAATGTTTAACATCAAATGCAGGACCTTTTAGGTCTGCTGCATTGGTAATTTGGGAGTTTCCTTCTGCTAAAATTTGCGTGGTACATTCCAGATTACTTGGCATATTAGTCTACTTGTCCAAATTTGCGCGTGGTGTTGTACTTGCTACATGTACATAGATTGTGCGATCAGTCTCGCACCGTGGCGCCTCGCGGAGCGTGAAATATTCCACACATTCGAGGTAATCTCTTGACGACTGCAAACGGATTAGTGGTATTGAAAGAGCATTTCTCACTCGCCGCCTCGATAATTGCCATAATTAGAATATTCCATAATGCGATCCCGCTGATATGTTCCATAAACAATGTATGATTCGTCCATATAGACAAACCACGAATTGTGTTTGCTTGCTATATTTTTTGCGATGTCAATGATTTCGTTTTTTCTTCTTCGTGTTTTATTTGCCAGAATAATGCTACTGTGTATGGGATTCATTAGATTGGCGGAATCTTAGCCTTTTACGAGTTTGTTTGTACTTCGTCTTATTATGACTACGATAATACAAGAGCACATTATGGAGACTGTTATAAACTTATAAGATATCTTAAGTACACTTAAAGGCAGTTGAATGGCCCTAAAGTAGATATTTACGCCCACTTTAGTCCCTACGTCACAATTTTTCAAGTAGTGTGTAGTTAGCACGTTAAACGTCAGAATTATAATAAAAAAACTGAAAGATGTAACTGAACATTTTGATCTTTGGCCTACTCATCTATCCAAATTACTTGTGACAGCATGCCACAAGTAATATTTGTTTTTGTCGAGCCGTGAATTTTTTTATGAGAACATTTTACAAGATCTAGTGAAGTCATTTATCTTTATTATATCGAAATTGGCGAAAATGAATTGCTTCGGCATTGATCTAGAAGCCATTGTATAGGAGGATATTAAATTTTCATATAAGTTTACCTAGAATTCTGCGGAAGTTCTTTAGCAGTTAGATACAATTATAAGATCCAACACCTACAAGACAGCTACGAGACATAGGTTTAACTGGCAAACTGTTCAATGAGTTCCATATAATCAACTCAATTTTATCGATCACGTTTTTTAATTAATGTTTTAGCAATTATTTTAATTCTACTAGTTTATAGAAGTATAACTTATAATCTCTGGTGTATGTTTTCCCCAGGTATGGTGTTCATAGCTGGTTTCATCGTGCTCTTGTCAACACTGATGTTCTGTTTCCCGCGTCAGATCAAACAGGAGCCCATGCCGCTACCGCCCAAGAAGATCAAAGATAAAAATGAGCCCTTCTTAAAAGGTAACTAATTATTTTTGGTAAAGACTTTTCCTTAGACCATGGTAATGTTATAGTCACTCGGGAAAATTCTAGCAGACCTATTTCGAGATTATGATCAAGAAACAATTTTAGCATTTTTTTCTATAAATAAGATTATGGAACTGGTGGAGAATGGACCGATCTGGAATAAAAATCTTTTAAGACAAGGATTATTAGAAAAGAAAATAACTAGACTTTTGTTGACATTTGCCCCTAGATAAATTAATAGCCTGACAAATTATGTGCCACTAGTGAAGAGCCTAAATCCTTTTATAAACAATAGAAGTTAGAACATAATGTTTTTCATTAGGAGCATGGAATTGTGAAAATGAATAATTATTTATCATACATTTATGGGTGATCTACTTAAAAGATTAAACTATTCCAGTTGACATTACAAGCAAGACTTTGATGAATTTTGTTCCATAAACCAAACGTCTAATAAACTTTTAGCAAATGATATGTTATCGTGTGAGAGATTTTCTGTAGACAATGATTTATATTGTACGTGTTTATTATTCTTTTACTCTAATGTTGGCAGTGTTTTGAAATTCTTAATGACTTTTATTCGTCAGAATTCATTGTTGTCATTCAATCAAAAATTTTATTATGTTTTTCAACCTTTGCTTTATTTTGCCAGTCGTCAAAATCCGGTCGACTTCTAGTCTAACCACATGTGCTAGTATTTCACACAAACTATATTTCTCACGCTCTAACTCTTATCGCAGTATCTCTTTTCGATTAATGTTTTATCTCAAATTTTTCGTTAAAATTCAAAGACCATAGTTCCGTGTTCCTCTACAATTGTTGCATTATCCAAATAGACAACGAAAATTGAATTAAAAATAATCTAAACATAACCTGGTTTTAGTTCATAGATCCGAGTGCCTACTTGTTTGAAATCAGTTGGATGGTTTCCAAACAGAACAATAATAAAAACTGTGACAACGTTGGGAATTCGAGTTATCAGCATGACAAATATATGTTCTATCGAGCGATATCTCTTCCGTAAATATATTTGTACGAGAATTTAGTTTAGAATCTGTTCTGTTTGTATACAATTTGTATGTTGTGGTTTCTGTGTTGTTGTCGGCTACGAATTAAACTTCGTTATGGTCTATGAATAACATTAGATGTTACTCAGAATAGATTCCAAGGGACTACTTCCTTGGTGGTGCAACCTGGGGAGGCAATTGAGTTGATTTAAGTCCTAAAATCTAGGTACCTATTTCTGCCACAGCTTAGTCTTTTATCTTCTCCGTTTCTTATCTACTGTTTTACCAGTTCTATAAAATGCTGAAATCTTGCCAAGCGAAACACCTGTCTATA
The DNA here is from genome assembly GCA_910594945.2 of Amphipyra berbera. Classification (NCBI taxonomy): domain Eukaryota; kingdom Metazoa; phylum Arthropoda; class Insecta; order Lepidoptera; family Noctuidae; genus Amphipyra; species Amphipyra berbera. The sequence goes on along the minus strand of OU343122.1, from coordinate 4,043,510 downwards.
CTGTCTACTGCTGTGTGTTTGCAATTATCTCTCGATTACTTCTTTTCAGGCTCCAAAAACGATATGATCTACACAAGAAAAAACTACATCACACAATTCTCCATTCCAGATTTCTTCGCGACGATAAAAAGGCAGCTGACCAACGACATCCTGATGTGGCGTACAGCGAGCTCAGTACTCCACCTGATGCCCATCAGTGGGGTCTACAGCTTTCTGCCCAAATACTTGGAGAAACAGTTCCGGCTGCCGACGCATGACGCCAACCTTGTCTCGGGTGAGGTACTAAGATGAACACTCTATTGGTATTGGTGTGCCTCGACTATGCTCAGCGGTGGGCATGGTTACCACTACGAAGTGAGAATATTGTTGGAAAAGTTCTCGTTTAAGTTGTGAATGAGAACTTTTTTAACAATGGGTACTGCGGAAGTCACTTGTTCTGTTAAATATGTCATGTTTTTTTTATAAATTGAGCTATTGTTGTTTTCCCAATTCGTGAGGGCTTTGATCCCCTATGCGGGGAAGTCTATTATGTGCAATGGAATGCACAGATTTACTAAAGTAAAATACAAAATTCCTATGAACGACGTCTTCTAATCCATTTCAAATTATTTAGCTGTCACTTATCTCTATAAGGGTGTATCAGCCTTTTGTGATTTGTCCTCAATTACGTACCCCTATTACTAGTTTACGAGTTTTTATTTCACACTCTTTATCCTTATAGCTCTTTGCCATAGGATATACGACTTTAACGTAAAGACCATTTCTCACATCATGGATGGCAATATTTAACGTATCTCCTCACGTTGCAGGTCTGGGTGGTATTCTAGTGATGGGTCTGGGCACGATCACGTCTGGTGTTGTGATTCTGAAGCTGGTGCCTACAGCGCGTCAAGTGGCCGCCTGGACGGCTGCAAGTGCTGCTATTTATAGTGCTGGTAAGTCATGTTACTAGAAGAGTGTTAAATATGAATGTGAATGGATATACAAGTAGAGGCAGGTCAAAGAAAAGATGGATGGATTGTGTGAAGGATGATATGGGTAAGTAAGGAGTGAGTACTGAGATGACGGCTGATAGAGGAGAACGGAAAAGGAATACATGTTGTGCCGCCCCCCCTAGTGTGGGATAGGGGCAGGGAGATGATGATGATGTAAGGGACAGTTAAATTATATTTTTTCAAACATTTTATTCAATCTCGACCTGCACTTCAGACTTTTCGAATTAATGTGCGGATCATAACTTGATTATCGTTAACGTTAACGGTGAAGGAAAACATCTCAAGGAAAACTTCACACCTGAGAGGGCTCCAAAAAGTTTCACAATGCTGTGTGTAGTCCGCTAACCTGCAAAAGGCAGCGTGGTGGACTAAGGCTTAAACCGTTCTAATTCTGAGATGAGGTCCGTGCCCAAAAGTGGGACAGTAATACTGACCTGTCAGAATCGGTTTTGTTTACCAAGAAGAAGTAAGACAGGTGCTTTAATGAGCGTGGCAAAGATTAATTTAAAAGTTGTTGTTGGTGCTAACTCATTGAACATGAAAATTCAACCTTCGAACGAGGTATGGTGTTCTTTCTAAATAAAAGGGAGGATTCTCCAACCAGGCGGGTCTTATGCCTGGTGGGCTACTGCCCGACAGTTGATGTTGGGAAGTTGTATAAGTATATACAATCTGCGTGTCAAATCTTGATATCGCGATATACTATCTTTCAACTAAATTTCTTTCTCCACTCTTCTTTGCTACGTTCTTGAGTGGTTCACACCGGTTCCCGAAGATCTAAATCAATTTAAATTCTCCCTCTTTCAGGTATGATAGTACTAATGTTCGTGAGTTGTCCTGAAGAGAACTACCGCATGATCAGTGAAGGTAGCATCGCCAATAGCAGTGTGGACTGCAGTGCTGGTTGCTACTGCGCCGAAGTGCCATTCAACCCCGTGTGTGGACAGGTGCGTTATATATGACGGGTTAACAAACACAGAGTGCTCGATAACTCTGTGAACTTTGATAATTTTATGCGTTAAATAGTAAAACGTGTCGTCACAAACTCAACCGCGAAGACCACTCTTAATTCTTTGTGACGTCATGTCGGACGTCATGACGGGTGGAACTATACCGCTGACTCAGGTATAGTACGGGCACGTAACTTGGCAAGGTTTTGGCGTAGTGGGAGTAAATATGCGCACGTACTCTTAGAGCAACAAAAAAATTGACATATTTATTGTTTGTCATTATTTTATGGTTATTGCCATAATTTATTTTTAAACATGTCTGTTTAGAAGAAGGAAAGAATGGAGAGAAATTCTCTTCTCAATTTTTGCCAAGTTACGTGCCGCCGTTAGTTGTCGATCGTCGTACTTGACATGACGTAGTCCGCAAATAATCATGCTAACTTCCACCCTACTCTTACCCATGAAGAACTCATTATTAATCTGTAGTATTGGTTGTTCCAGGACTCGTTCACGTACCTCTCCCCGTGCCAGGCGGGCTGCCTCAGCAGTGCGCAGCTGGACAACAGCACGTGGCTCTATTACAACTGCTCCTGCATCGACGGGAACGCGCGCGGGGACAAGGCCATGAACACGTGAGTTACATCACTAGCATCTTTCATTAATGGCGAAGCTCACGGAGAAGGGGTTGGGGGGGGGGGGGATCTGTCATAATCAGCCCATTACTGTCCCACTGCTGGGAACGGGTCTCATCTCATAATGAGAAAGGTTTAGGCCTTAGTCCATCACGCTGGCCCGGTGCGGGATGGCAGACTACACACACCATCGAGAACTTTATGTAGCCCTCTCAGGTGTGCAGGTTTCCTCGCGATGTTATTCCTTCACCGTTAACGCAAGTGATAATCAAATTCTCAAATCCGCACATGAATTCGAAAAGTCTGAAGTACAGGCCGGGATTGTACTCAAACCCACCCTTCTGCATGGAAGCCAAGCGTTCAACCGCTAGACTCTCACTGCTTTATAATAAGTGTCAAGGATTTTTCGTTAGTCTATTGAATGTCCCACTGTTGAGCAAAAGCCCCCCTTTTGCCTTCCAAGCTTTTCTATTTTCCACCGTTTCTTTGTTCACGTCTACATCGACACGTCATCTTCAACCTCGACGATATCGTTAAAACGTCGACTGGGTGACGATCTTGGCACATTTAGTTTAATAAAAACGGTAGGAATCATTTAATCCCTGATTCCTATGATTTACCAAGGGTTATTGGTTAAAATAAAGACTCTTGTATCTTGACTAATAAAGAAGCAAATATTCTATAGCTTTGCATAGTAGACCTTCCCATATGGCAGTAGCTATCACAAGTAAAATATGCTCCAGTCTATTTAACTGCCTAGTTTGGCAATATAAAATGCGACCATTGTTAAGCAAAACGATTCGTTATTGGCCATAGGAACAAGGCATTAATCTAGCTTACTCTAGACATTGATATCCATCTACAAACTTTTTTTCTTTCCAGCATCGCACGTTACGAGCTCAACACCACCACTTCGGACAACATTCTCTCCCGTTCCTTGGGCTTCGCAGTCAGCGGGGAGTGTGGCGGTCCTTGTAACCAAATATACACGTTCATAGCCGTGTTCGCGGCCATCATGTTTGTGCACGCCAGCGGAGAGGTGGGGGCTGTGCTGCTCATCATAAGATGTACTGACAAACAAGGTAGGTCACTTTTCTTAAACATCTAAAAAAAATTAACCCTGCTGACGAAGTGTGTGCCTCTGACGCCTGTAATAATGTTAACTCTCGACTTGCTAGTGTCGGATAGCGGCCACGCCCACAGCCGTAGTGTATGGCGTTAATATAATTAATTGCCTTGGTGGGGTGCAATTTCTGGAAAGTCGCGTGATGTCTGTGTTTGAGCAGTAGAGCTCCTTATGAGTTTGTTCAGGGAAGCACTATCTCCATACATATATTTACCGCAAAGCAGCATTGATGTATTCCCAAATGAAAGGTATGGATGCCGATGAAATTACAGGCACATGAGACTTTTTGACTTTATCTCTAGTCTTCTTAAAAATCCTCTTCGGGTTGTGGGTGTTAAGAGGTAGCGGTAACCACTTACTATCAGTTTGCTCAGTTTTTTTGCAAACCAATAACGTTCTGCCTAGCTTTTTCCTAACTGTGTTGGGATCAGCTTTCGGTCTAACCAGATGCGGCTGAATGCCAGTATTTTACACGGAACGACTGCCATCAGACATTCGTAATTCTGTTACTGGGCAATGCTGATATCCTAAAGTTAGACTAGTTGTCAGACTTTCGGGCTTCTGACTACTTGTAACGACTGTCATAGGTATCTGGGACCGACGGATTAACGTGCTCTCTTAGACACGGAAAAACTGAAAACATAAAAAAAAAGAATTGGTTGTCCGTAAAGTCGGTTTACGGACGATAGTTTAACGTGACAACGTCATAACAAAACATCGTGCCTCTCTATCGCTTGTTCCGGGCTCTCGCTCGCACGCTCGCCTCAGACAGAACGTGACAATGAGTCACGCTTTTTCATGCATGCTGCGGGCGTTCATCGTTTTACGTTGTCAAGTCAAAAAATACATTTATAATTGACGCGGAGATTCTACGCCTTATTTACGATTTTTTCTTTTATCCACAGACAAAGCGATGGCGATGGGTGTGATTCAGTTCGCGATAGGTGTGTTCGGCAACGTGCCGTGTCCCATCGTGTTCGGGGCGGCCGTGGACGCAGCGTGCCGTGCGCGGGACATGATGTGCGGCATACTGGGGGCCTGCGCCTCGTATGATAACGATAGTTTCCGACATCTATATTTAGGTATGTTTTATTATGTAGGAAAACGATCAGAATTCTTAATAAAAGAAAAAATTACAAAAATAAAACCGACTTCAAATTGTCTATTTCTGAAGTTCTTCATCAGATCATCACGAAATTTAAATGGCACCATTTCGAAAAAAATACTCTTTTAAACAAAAAAAGAATCATTAAAATCGGTTCATAATTAGCAAAGATATCGCGGAACAAACATACAAAAAAAAACAGTCGAATTGAGAACCTCCTCCTTTTTTTGGAAGTCTGTTAAAAAAAGATTTGGACGAATGCAAAATATGTCCAATAGTAGATTTTTAGTTTAAGATGATTTTCAGTCGAGTTATTTTAACTTCAGGCATTTCCCATTAAAATTTGATCTAAAAATCATTATAAATGAATAAGAAAAATAGTGTCAACGTTCGCCTCGATCTAACCGACTCCAAAACTCTTCGTCAGGTCTGTCAGCGACGCTAATGTTCCTGGCGTTCATAATGGACTTGCTCGTGTGGAGCAAGGCGGGGCGCATCGACATGAACCCCGCGGACGTGTGCCCGCCCGACGTGTGCCCGCCCGACGTGTGCCCGCCCGACAGCGCGCCGCTGGCGCTGCGCCCCGCGCACCCCTCCGACACGCAGCTCTGACCGCACTGCGCGTACGAGTCGCATCTATAAGTGACTGCTGAACTATACCACTGACCACCTTGTGTACAGGTGTTACGGTCCAAAGTGCTACACACGGTTACAAACTTAACTTAGACAGTTGGTGAGTCTCGCTACCAACTAATACTATAAATCGCATCTGTAAGAAATTGTATACGATGTCTTTGAGTCCATTGTGAACCTTACATGTCAGTGTTAAGGTCCAAAATGCAACAACGCGGATCTAAAGTTAAGTCTTTGTGGTGGTGAGTCTTACTACAACTAGTAATCTGAGTAAACGACTACGTGTAGCATCGCTTCGTTATGAACTCTGACACCCTTATATCCTCGTCTTACGGTTGATAATGCAACGACACGGATCCAAAGTCAATTTCGAACGATTTGAGTCCTACATACAAGCAGCGACTCCTAAAGTCGTATTTCTAAAGAATGTATGTATTCAGTGGGACAATGTGAACTTTACATGGTAGTATTACGGTCGAAAATGCAACGAACCGGATCTGAATTCATCTCTCATCACAACAGTGGGCGAAAAGCTTCTGATGTCTGTATAAGTTTGTTTGTCCATTGTGAACTATATTTATAGGTGGTACGGTCGAAAATGCAACGGCGCGGATTCAGTATACTTTAAAGGGCTTTTGTGCAATTGTGAGTCGTATACCCTACTGTTACGGTCGAAATTGGCGTACAAGTGGATCCGCGATTCTGTAGCAATTGTATCAAAATAATTATCATATGAGGTAAGGGTGTCTAAGCGAGTGAATATTAAAAATATATTACGGAAAATATTTGTGTGTAGCGATTGTAGGAGCCCGCGCAAGACGACGCTAGGCGCTGGGCTTTTGTTCATAACTGTAAGCGTTTATAAATCGGCTAGACCGCCATTATGAGCCATATTACTAGGGAAATGGACAGTGCATGCGTTATTTTGTATTTGGACAAAATTTAGATACTATTTGTATATACAATTAATTTACAAGCGCCAATATTTTGGTTATTTATTAGATCCTTGCTAATATTACCTTTAGTAAATACCAGTGTTTTTGTTTAAACTTGTACGGTTTCTATGGCAACACATCAACGTGACTGAGCAATGAAATAGTTTTATTATGTGCATTTTATTTCATATCTATGCATTTTATACACTAGTTACTTTACTGTATAAGTACATGCTCAATTTTGTAAACATAGTGAAAAATAATAAAACTAAAAACTGGTTTCAGGCATAATATTAAAACTTATTCATAATAAAATGATGTATAATAATTATTTGGGAGCAAGTGTTTGATATACCAAATTCTAAAGCTATAAAACTTTGGGCCGATATATTTGGCGAGCGTAGTATATTAATATACATATATATTAATATTTTATATTAATTTTAAAGAAGATTTTTACCCACTAACGCATAAAACATTTAGAGCCCCCGCAAACTACAGACTTTCTGTCGGCCGATAGTTTAGTCGGTTTCTTAATCAGTATGAAGATGTATGCAAGTGCGCACATTCAAAAAGAGAATCTGGCCAACTATCGGGCGACAGTTTAGTCTGCAGTCTGAGGGGGCTCTTAAGGCCGATTTTTCAATAGTTGGATAACTTTTCTTTGACGAATAAGTTTCATGTTTTGACAGATTTTGCATAGACAAGATGTCAGTGTCAAATATATTCATCAGATAAAAGTAATTATTTCTGTGTTAGTGGTAGAAAAGCTTTCGACACACGTTTCGTTCTCCAGTCCCACACTTTATTATATAACGATCGCTTTATGTTTTCACATCACACTGTAATTAATACATCACTTAGTTATCACAAATATATCACATGGGACTGAGTTTATTCATAGGCTGAGGGCACACTTTGTCATAATAACTGATTGAGTAGATTTTTTTTTTTTTTTGAGTTATTAACCAATCTTCAACTTCCCGACGATCTACCAGTCGTTAAGAATATCCATACTCCATTTTACTCCATTAGACTAGAGTGGCCCATCAAGACACTAAAATCTTTTGAACCATTTCTTCAAGTAGAGTTTCAGCTCATCTTGATTGACTATTAAAGTTTATAGAAGCATAATACTGTGTTGAATCCCTGCTGGAAGCAAACATGTTATTTATTTCTTTATATTTCCTTGCTAACATCTGTCTAATTTGTCTATTGGTATATTAAATGGAGAATAGTTTTCGTCAAAGTAATGTTACTTTGTAAGGAAAAATAGAAAGAAGGATTTTCAATCGTAAAGAACGAACCACCAATCGGATTGCTTTAAGAATAAATCTTATTCTAGTTATGGAATATGATTGGCTCGGATAGAAGTTATACATAATGTAGTCACATAGTTATTATGACAGCGTGCATTATCAGCGATGCATAATATATTATTTCGATAATTGCGATTTACATGGCTAGTGATTAGCGTTTATATTAGTGTTAGTCAATTTTTTTGTAACAAATTATTACTAAAATCCCTGTAAATAATATTAAATGAATTAAAAATTGTAATCACATTAAATTAATTAATTGTAAGCATTTTTTTAACTAGAATAATGTTTTTGTTATCTTTTATTCGTATGTAATGATTTCGTTTCTTTTATTTTACGATGTACGTGCTACGGTCTATCGTTGATATATTACGTATAAAACTATATATTTTTTGATTATTACTTTATACATTCTTAATTTTCTTTACATTTTTTTGTATGGGCATTGTTTACAAATAAAAAATGTATTTTACATTTAATCACAACTGAAGATTATATTACGAATATCACAAGTACATGTGGCGACAACATTTTTTATTTTTTTTAGTAAATTATTATTACACTGAATATATAATTGTATACAATTTATTATATATTGAGAATTTGGAAAATACATACGATTTAACAGATCTAACAGCAACTTTAGTTAAATATTATAAAAAATCACAATTGTTCGTATTTTAACGAAAGACTATAGTTATAGCGAAAATATATCTAAGGATATTCTATAAAAAGGCTGGGCCGCGTGTAAAACTATTTAGTAAAATTAGATTAGCGGTTGTTAGGTATCGTTTCATGGTGTTACTGTTCACCTTTATCTACGGGAACTGTGATGTTTTATCGTGTTTTTATATATTTATATTATATTTCAATTAACGGCCGCGATTTATTGATGCATTATATTTCACTGAAATGTTGGTTAGCTATTTTGGAATCTAAATGTAAAGAGGTAGAGTTCATTTTCCCGAAACGGCATGCAATGACTGTTATTACGTTTGGGATTGATTAACTTTTTAAATTACCCTTTCCTTTAAACAATGCAAATCACATTTACTGCAAAATATTGTGCATTATTAATAAGGTGTTATAAATATATATTGATCTACTATATATCGTATTTTGAAATAAGTTTACTTACAAGTGCAATAAAATCGGTACTAATTATGAACGAAATATTTATTTATATTCTACATGCTAAACTGTTTTGAGTGGCAACGAAACGTGAATAGTTAGATTTTGCTCTGACAATAAAAATAGGAGGGAAAATTGGCAGTAAATTGATTAAACATGATTTTTAGTAGCTCTTCTGTCGATTAACTTTTTGAAAGCCAGCAACTGCTATAGCCGTTAAATGAAAATGTGCCCGGGCCGCCTACGACGTCAATAGCCGTAATAGAAGTACGATGAATTTGTAGCGTACCGTGTATGGAAGTGGTCATACGTTTATAGCGTGGCTGTTAAAATATTAATATACGATAGTTTTGAACAATTTATCGATCGATAAAAAAAGAAACTGATAAGACTTTTCTGTTTAAACACTTCTTCGCACACGAAAACTTAAAACTGTCGGAACTCCATTTCTTTGCTTTATTTAGGAAAATAAAACTTTTAAAATTAATTCTTTTTTTAATAAATTGTTATTATAATATTTTTGTGCAATTGAATTCTTAGTGGTTAATTGGCCTGCTAGTTGTGTTGCTTCTTTAACGTTCAAACATATTGTGATCAAACTATAAAATTCTAATGTCACACTATTCGAATTTACACGAATTTACTTAAAAATCATTGTTCCTTATTTTGGAAAAGTGTGCATTATTTACGTGCAATCTCTCATAATCTTTTAGAATATTAATCACGCAAAGAATTATGAGATGTATATCTTTGCAATGTTAATGCGAATAGAAACTTATTTTTATTGGTATAGTAAAATTAATGATTGTTGTAAATTCTTATCAGAAAACCAATTTTAGGCAAATGTTATTTTTATTACAAAAAATGCTTTGTTGTATTCTATCATTCGAAAAAAAAAATCAAATATAGATAAATATTAGACTACTTTTTAAAAGATATATTATTTTTATATCTTGTAATTAAATTGTCTACGATCTAGCAAACTTTTATTAATGAATGAATTAAAACTATAAGGAGTTGATAGTACCGGAGTAGTGGGTAAAAATGTAAGAGCTTTTTCATGTTGTATTGTTTCTTATATATGTAGAAAAATGTGTGTGCGGGAGAAAATAGCGAATGGTCGCAGAATATGGCATAATATGACGGATATTTATAGCGTTGAACTCGATTAGAATCTATTATCTAGTAAATGAACAGGCCATTATATATTTTACACTTATATAAAGCCGATAACCCACTGAGCGGCACGTAGTCCACCGCCACGCGGCCCACGTTAGCTGCGTGTATCTACGTTTCCACTGCGGCGCACTGCCATACTTAGATTCCATGTTATCAACGGAATTACATCGTAATTTTACACTTTTTTGTCATAAATTTACGTATTCGTGTAGTATTCGTAGTATTCGTGCGCCGCAGTGAGTGATTCCGTCTACATTTTCATACATAGTGAAGTAGAAAAACGTGCGTAGCGTGGCCGTGCGCAGCAATGGGTGTGCGGCTTAAAATACATACTTATCTATGTATGTGTATTATAATATTTACTGTCGTATTTGCATTTTACGTCTCAGTGGTAGCTTTTAGCTAAATTTGTTGTTTGTTGCTGTAGTATTAATAAATACATTTAAGATTTTAAAAATGTAAGGTCTCTTCGTAATAGTGAACACAATTTTACTAGTCTACGTTTAGTTTTAGAGAATAATACCTCCGGATTTTAGATGTAAAAGAATCCGTAACTGTCTATTACATATTTTAAAATGCTTATGCATAATGTATCTGGAGACAACTGATTTTGGAAGCGAAATTCTAAGGCGCATGTTATGATATTTGGATCGCGATCTTGGATCGTGGTATTTATTGTGCGTTTAATCCATAAATACATTGATCTAAAGTTCTAAACGCTCAATAAATGTCACGATCCAAGATCGCGGTCCAAATATCGTGATACATTTTGAGCGTGTAGCATTCGCCTAACAGATATATTGAATATTTTATATGTATGTGCCACGAGTTACTTCACTGAAAACCTCAACTTTATAATACTTGTATACGTGTACTTTTCTTAATAATGTTTAGTATTCACAATAGAAATTAATTTTTGAAACAAAGCCTGCCACGTTTAATGCATATTAAATGAGTTTTTAACATTTTTGTATGCGAGTGTACACCGTGTATAGTTTTTACAGGATTGTATTAATTTTTTAATAAATCCGTCTTTGGTACACCTGCAGTACATACGTTTACAACATTGAAATTGATAACATAAGTACAGTGTAGATTTGTTATTGTGACCTCAGCTCACATATTTTTTAATTATTTGTAAATAAAAATTATTGAGATATATTTGTATTTTTTGTTATTTTAAACATACCTAATATTCAACATAAAAAAGGACCTATGAATAAAACAATATTTTCTTTCAATTTATTTTTCGAGGCATTCGTGCGCCTTTCTGCGACTATGCAAACCTCATTATGTTCGTCTTATATTATTAGATACTAAATAATAAAATATAAAAAATCACATACATCGGGGAACACAATCTCACTGACACGGACTCCCACAACAGAGTTGAGAGAGAGAGAGGGTGAGAGAGGTCTTCAACGCTTGGTCACTTGGACACACTGCTAGTGAGAAATTCCTAACGGAAATACCCAACTTTGCTCGACCTGGGGATCGAACCCCCAGGACCCTATGCTCAACAGTCGCAATGCTAATAATAGGAAATCTATTTGATTTGCTGGTTCGTATATGTCTCACACCACCCTCCCTCGCCCTGCCACCCATCGTAGTGAAAAAGATTTGGTCATATTTCTAAATTAGTTTAGTAATTCCACGAAAACACTAGACTCAGTCCGTGGTTTCACAAAATTACTAGTACCTGTTCAGTAAAATCGTGTAATGAGGCTACCTCTACGTCGAATCTCCACATGATCACGAGTAAATACGGAGTACCTACGCGATCCTACGCCGAAATAAATCTATTAACATATTGACCGTAACTATCTTTCACTCATCAGACACGATGACGTCATCATTGGATAGGACAGACAGTTACTTGTTTTATGAATAAATCGCCTGTCCCTATTAATAATGTAGGTTCTGCAAAACAGTGATTTTACAGGAGAGCGCGTCAAAGTTTAAATTGCTTATATTTTTTAAATATATACGACTTTGTTAACATGCCTATTTCAAAAACTATGAGTAAAAAAATACTTTTTGTTAAAGCTACTGCAAGACAGTGCTTTTATTAGGTCAATAGTTCAATAAAACCAAAATCGAGAAAATTGCATATCCGACCTTGTTAATAGGGACAGACGAAATATCTAATTAAAATATTATAATAATCGACATACGAGTCATAAAACGTTGTTATTGATTATTGTCCATAGAGCAACGCGGCAGCGATGACTGAGGTCGTCGACCGCGTCACGCAAAGCCGTCTAGCTAACCAACCCTAGACTAAAGCGTGATACATAATATAATAAACAATAGACAAAATATTGATACACAAATTGACGTAAAAACGTGTTTCTACGTCAATACACCTATCATTTCCGAAAACCTGTTATGCTAATTTTATTAAGTACGAGATTATATTGTGTAGAAGCAATCAAAGCTTTTTATTTATCGCCACTGTTCTTATTTATTTCTGATTTAGAAGTATCAATATAAAATATTAGGTTCCCACCTATGAAATTGGCGTTTTTTTCTCACAAATAGAGAACCTCGTCACTTCTATGATTTAAAATATTCTTCAATTGCTTGATATTATATCGAATAATGACCATCATAGACAGCTACCAATAGTAAAAAAACCTTATTACTTTTAGTTTTCTAAACATAAAAAATACCTTAAAAATGACTCCTCTTTTTGTTAAGTAGCAGAAATGACCACTATTTTTGTTTTAACTTAGCCAAAACTTATTTTTGTCGCATAGTCTAAGTGGCATACGTTATCTTAGTTTTTAAACATTAGTGCATAACAGTTTTAAAACATTAGTGTTCATAGTTGTTAAATAAATTAAGAAAATGTTAGTATGAAAAATGCAACTAGAATCAATTCTATTTTCTTTGTAACTTTAACGTTCAAAAGTGCCCTTTATGTGCCTAATTGAAATAAATACTTTGACTTTGCAACTTCTTTAAAAAATTCCATACAAAACGCTGATTTCATAGGTGGGGGGACCTAATAATACCTACGCTGGTAGCTTACCTAAGTGATGTGTTGTACGAAAATGCAATTAAAATTATAGGTAGGTAATGAATAGAAGAGTTAACTACTTAGGTAATTCTGTGTTTAGTGACATGCTTAGCTTTATTTTTACATAGATTTGTACTTAAACGAAACACAAAAGGACCATTATTAAGTGGGTAAGTGAGTATCATTAACGCAGTTAGTGCCTCACAGGGGTTTTTGTGTCGATAGAATTAAGTTTTTAACATGTCGTTAAGAGGAAATGCGGTCGGCATTTAGTCCATACAAACGTATTCCTCAGTTTCCTCCTTGGATATTGTCACTAGAATAAACATTTTTTACCATAATATGATATATATCTAGCACCACTGTCCCTATGTTTTGTTTTTGTCAATAAATTAATTATTAAAAGAACTAGAAACGTTTAAATTTTACAAAAATCAACCGGTTTTACCACCGTTTTCAAACATCTGGCAAACAAATTTGACGAATATAAAAAATAAAAGAAAAACATACAGACATAACCAAAGTCTTTCTTAAATTATTACAGAAAAAAAACATTATAATCGGTTCAGATTTGAAGAAGGAAACGGGGAAGTACGAAAGTACGATTTCGTTAATATTGCACAGGAGAAATCAGTTCGAGATGCAGGTGTCTCTCTCGCGCTCATTTGGGAAGGTTTGCGGGAGGGGTGGGAAGGAAATAGATCGCAAAAACCTATTCAAATTATTTATATTTTGCAGCCCGCGTTTCCTCTTAAGTTTACGGCAGTGCTATACACCAAACATACTGTAAGCTGTTAAAACTGAATCGATTACTTAGTATCGGTGGATTATACATAACATAATTAGCCCATTACTGTCCCACTGCTGGGCACGGGCCTCTTCTCAGAGTGAGAACGGTTTAAGCCTTAGTTCAGGTGTGCAGGTTTCCTCAGGATGATTTTCCTTCACTGTTCGATGAATCATATCATAATAACATTGTGTGCTAATACATATTTAGTAGTCATTTTATTATTCGGTTGGATGCACATAGGTCACGTGTAAGTCATTGTTGAATTAATGTCTGATTCACCAATTGTGACGTAATTTGATTATTTTGATTTCTGTGGCGGTAAGGCCGAGGCCGCACTGGTACGGCGACAGCGACGCGACGGCGATTTCGTGAAAACAAACTCATATAAACATATATGTCCGTGGCCGCACTGCAGAAGCGACAAGCGAAATTTATTTGTTTACAAATCGCCGTCGCGTCGCTGTCGCCGCGCCGTACCAGTGCGGCCACGGCCTAATACCGTTATGCACAATACAATAGGGGGTTTTTTGATAATGATTGAGTAACATTCGTATATTTATACTGAAATTAATCGATTATAGATTCTACTCAGCTTCGACAACTTGCTTAAAATTCTTTTGTTCAGATCCATCTCTCTTCACGTACTTTTTTCGAAATGTTACGATGATGATGTCACTACAAAAATTTACCTTGTACCTCGCTGCACAGCCGCATGTTCCACTTTTCAGAATGTAATTTGGTCAACCGCTGTGAGTCAGACATGCGGTTGAAGGTTTGAAAACATTTATTTCTTAAGATTACAAATCTGCGTCGTTGGTCCAGTGGTGGCAAGCTCGACTGCCGATCGTGAGGTCCTGGGTTCGATCCCCAGGTCGGGCAAAGTGTTATTGAGTTTTTCCGTGTAGAATTCCTCAGTAGCAGCCCGGAGTTTGGATTTGTGACCGGTTGGTGGCAATAGGTTGCCCCCTATTACATGGGACCTAAACGTAACGGCGAAATGACCGGGTGTTACTATACACCACTGCCCAACCATTTGGGGAATACATCGCATTGTCCAGAGAGACCCGTAAAAAAACTTATTTTATTTTCGATAAGGAATTAGGACGCCACTTGTAAATATCGTCGGCCTAATTACCAAAATTCGTAACTCCAAAAAATACGATATTGGTTTTTTGATGTCATCTAGTGCATATTTTTCCAACTAATATGATGGAATAGTTTTTTTTGTCCCGCAAAATAACACAAATGTTCCTATTGATGAATTATAAGAATAAGTAAATCCACGCCGCCATTTATTTATTTAGAAAATAAACAGTCTTTTCTCCGTTCTGTAAAATTTGCCCAAACGAAGTTACGAATTTTGATAATTAGGCCGACGGTATATATCTGTTATCATTCAAAGTTAGCTCCTTCGCATTTATTTTCTTCGATAGATTTTTGTTTCCAGTCCTTGATATATAAATATTCATTATTGTTAAAAGGTTATACATACCTACTTATCTCCTTAAAAATTAATTAAGTTTTATTCCTGCTTTTTACCTTTGGGGTGTATTAAAAAGGCCTCCATGAGTGACGATACTTAAGTACGTCCTGCGCACCCTATAGCCCCGCTACTAACCTTTCTGACTGGTTAATCTTTTTACCATGGCATGTGCTGTTCTTTTGCCGAAACGAGAGAGAGACGTAGAGACCTTAGAAAAGCATTTTTCTCTAAAATCAGTTATTTTAGGCATTCTAGACAGGCATTCGTCCATTTTGAAATGGTAACCCTAGTCACAGCAGGAAAACGGAATAAATATTAGTATTTTCTACTCGTGCGTAAACTTTAGCATTGTCACCACCAACAAAAAGTGTATGACTAGATATTTAACCGATTTTTCACAAACAAGGATGATTGGGCATTTTGGACAATGGCCGGTGGCTGTATAAAACGATGTACCGTCGGCGATCTGTCGCAGTTCTTCGGACAAGGAACAACAGGCTCAAACATGGTCAGATTAGCGTTTGTGATGTTGGTTGTGCTCATCGTCTCCTGTATGGCAGCTCCAGGTACAAATTTTTTAAAGTCTTAAAAAACAGTACGTTTACTAACAAAAGACACTATTTGTAATTTAGATGAAGTATAATTACCTACTTATCGCCCTAAATAAAAGATAAATATTTTTTTAAAATTATTTTGATAGGAACTTGAAAGGAAGATAGAAAATTTGGTCAAATATAATACTACGTGTATAACATTGTTCCTTCCTTCTTCTTCTTTCTAGCATAATATAGAACTAATTGTATTCAATCGGACTCTTCTAGGACCAACATCTATACTTCTATACTAATATTATAAAGAGGAAAGATTTGTATTTTTGTATGTAACGAATAAACTTAAAAACTACTGGACCGATTTCAAAACATCTCTTGCCGTGATAAAGCTACATTATCACTGTGTAACATAGGCTACGGGCGGAGCCGTGAGGACACAGCTAGTTTTAAATATTCTATTCTGTATTATCAGGGGAGCGAGTAAGGAGGCACGGCTACGACTACGGCCATGGAGGCTACGGTGGCGGCGGTGGCGGCGGCTACGGCGGCCACGGGTACCTCGGAGGACACGGTTACGGAGGAGGAGCTCCTATCCATTCCGTCACCCAGTCCTTCTCCAAGGCCTCGGCCAGCGCCAGCTCCAGTGGTGGGGCTATAGTAGGCTGAGCAGAATAGAAACGTTTAAGATGAGAGGTAAATTTCAGCTCTAAGGTCCGTATTACAGAAGAAGACTCAAGTCCAGTTTGATCTGTAATCAGTTGATCACTGTATAGAATCAGTACTTGAGCATCTATCTTATTCCAGAACGGTAATCAATCTATACTCAGCTGAATCGAGACTCAAATCGAGCCGATCGATTGGTTGATTACAGATTAAATCACTGCTTGAGGTCGATTCTACGAACTGAGTAACGATCTAGAATAAAGCCAAACTCAGCTGAAGTATGATCAATGAATCTATGCTTGAGGAATGTTCTAAAATTAAATGTCGACCCAAAACTAGTTTTAAAACCGAGATTAATGCTTGAGTTTAGTTCTGTAATACGGACCTAAATGCCCTTTAGACTTTAAATCCGAATGGCGAAATACTCTAATGGTACTAAATTTTAAGTTGGCGTTAAGTCTCGTGCTGTCACTGTCAGTTTAAGTAAGACGAAGTAACAGTGACAGCACGATATTAACGCCAACTTAAAATTGAGTAGTGTTTCAGTACTTGGGCATTAGTTAAGCCTAGGCCCCGAAACCGTTGTTAGTTATCTAGTAATTTGCTCAAACATTCATTTGTAAACGCATTTGTGTAATTGGACGTAGTTATGCGAAAAGGATCCAACCCACACAGTTATGAGATATTTAATTCTTAAGTTTAGACTCTATTTCTTCATTGGTTCTTTGATTTCAATTTCTTGATTTTATTGTAATTAAAGGACAAATGTATAATATTTAACTGGTTAAAGTGTTATTATGTGTAGTTTGGCTTAAGAAGTTTAAGCGAGTATTTTGATATAAATAACTCTCTTTCGATAATTTTGTGGGTTGGATCCTTTTCGCTTAACTATGTCCAATTTATGGTTTACTCGCATGCAAACTAGTTGGGTAATAGTGAAAAATGCACGTGAGTATAACCGTAAATAATGGACCGAGTTATTCAAAAATGATCCAACACACAGAATCTAGACCGTAGCCAGGAATTTTGTTCGGGGGGGGGGGGGGGGGGGGGGGGGGGTTATCCTGGAATCATGAATAAGAAAATCAATTACGATTTGACGTCACGTTTGGTGAGTGGCTGAGCGATCGGCTTCTGCGCTACGGGTCGTGGGTTCGATTCCCGCACGGAACAAATATTTGTATGGCCTACAGATAGTTGTTCCGGGTCTGGGCGTTTGTGCATGTGAAGATTTGTGTCTGTAAACGCACCCACGATACAGGAGAAATCCTAGTGTGAGACAACATTTTTTCTTAAAAAAAAATACAATAACGATTACCTACATTTTAAACGTAATTTAATAGTCTGAGGTTTCGGGGGGTGTTTGAACTCTCAACCCGCCCCCTCTCTGGCTACGGCTTTACATAGAATGACTAAAACATAGATAAGGTAAAATAATGTTACAGATTAAGTACAGCTTGGATCATTTCTGCATAATTCAGTCCAAATATAAAAATGAATGCGTCTTTTACGAAAGTTATAAAGCATTCGTGTAAGGTCGCAGACTTGATTTACCATGAATTTACTCGTAACTATGGATTAGGGAAAGAATATGTCAGAGGAAGTTTGAAAATAGACTAAAAAGAAAAAGAGACTAAAAAGTTGAGGAGTAATAGGTTAGCGTGGTATGGACATTTTATGTGGAGGGAAGAAAGTCATTTCACTAGAAGAGTGTTAAATATGTGTGGATGGATATACAAGTAGGGGTAGGCCAAAGAAAAGATGGATGGATTGTGTGAAAGATGATATGGGTAAAAAAGGAGTGAGTAGTGAGATGACGGCTGATAGAGGAGAATGGAAGAGGAGTACAAAATAAAATGTTGTGCCGACTTCACCTAGTATCGGATAAGGACATGTAGGTGATGATGCATTTACTCGTAATGTATTAGTTATATCGGATTCTTTCTATAATTATATATAGAATTAGAAGAATTCAGAGGGCCAGTTATATTATCACTAGGTACAATAACTATACAGGTTAATATAAATAAGGTTATTTCTTATTTGTTTACCAACAGACTAAATTGTTTTTTAATTGTTTCAGATTATAATTTACCTAAAAGTCCGCAATCCAACATAGATTTATCCGTAAACATTACTTCTAAGTTTCCTATATTTAGTATTCAATGTGATGTGTTTTAGAATAAGTAAGAATATTTATATTAATAATTTTATATTAACTAATAATTTATTGTTGAAACATAGTATTAAATAAAGTTTTTTTTATCCATTAAACTTATCTATTGATTTCTTCCTCGGGATTAAAGCATCCATTCAACTTTTATTGTCGAAAAATCCTTTAATTATATTTCAATTAAAATACGAATAAAGTAATTTGTCCCCTCTGAAGTGAGGAACAGAACGCCTAATGCCTGGTTTCAGAGCGGTAACGATATTTTACAATTTAAGCATAAGCCAGCATAATATCCTTGTAAATATTACAAAGTTACAAAAGTAGGTATCTAAGTAATAAATATTTTCGTATGTTTTTATGGTAGTTTCTACCTTTGTTGAATCAAATGTCACAGTCATTTGTTTTTTTTTGCTAACTTTTTATAATATTGTATTTTGTGTGTGTTTTGTGCTAAATAAATGTTTCTATTTTATTCTTTTTATATTCTTTAAAGGCCATCACTGATTTTAATAATGTTGTCACGTGGTAAAAATATGTTTACATTTCAAATTCCACGTAAATAAGTGTATAGAAGAAAATTCATCGTCCTTTATTATAGCGATCAACTCCGTACCCAATTAAATAAATATAATGCAAAAACAATATCATTTAATTTCATCTTGCATGAACCAATAAAACCCGCTGGAAAATTGGAATTACATTTTACACAATAAATGTTGGATTTTTCAGAATCAAATTAATAAAGATTCGTAAGATTTTAGTTTGTAGTAATGATTGTCAGTGAGATTACAATTTAAGTCGTATTAACTTAGCCACAATGTTACCAGGAACTTTCTGTAAAAAAAATTAATCTAGGATAGATTACCATAATTTAGCACAAATTCTTTATTTCTTAGTACCGCCTGTTAACCTACTAGCATTTGTTTAATCGATGTTATAAACAATTATTTACATATTGTCTTAAGTTTATTTTGGATTAGGATTTATGGGTTATTGTCTGTGCCTGTTCTACTGCTCTATTCCTGTGTCAAAATCTAAGATGGCGCGCGCATCCTTTTAATTCCTTTTTCCCATAATTACTTTACTCATTGTTTTTACCTACCGTCTCGAGTTAACTGCACGAACACAGTTCCAGTGTACGGTGAGTCAGTAAAGGCAATTTTAATACATAATTTCAATTAATTAGCTACAGTATTCAACTTATTTCGAAGTATATGAGTTTCGTAGAATTTCAGCAATAACCAAGTAGGTATACTTGGTTATTGCTGTACCTACTTTTAAAAACAAGGTATTACTTATCATATTAATTGAGGCCTTAATGTAGGTAAAAACCAAATTGGCTTTCCTCATACTACGAAACAGGATAACTTTGCTTAAAAAATATAATAAATAAAACTAAATGAACATAAGATTTTGATTTTGGATTCTATACACTTAACCAAATTGACTTTCCTCATGCAAAAAAACAGGATATTCGCGTATAAAATATAATAAATAAAAGTGAATTAGCATATCTAAGATTTGAATTTTGGATTATACATTTTTCTAAACTGACTTCCCTCATTCTGAATAATCTCTTAAAAATCTTTTGAGTTAATCGGTTTTATCTTGCAGTACTCCTGCAGTATCAGGATTTGAGGATTGAAGGTTGACATTATTATAATGTTGTATTGTCACGGGAATTGAATTTGTGTGCGAAGTTTCAGGATAATTGGATAAGCAGAAGTACTTAGTTGAAAAATATGTCGCAAGATTTGAATCAAACAAACAAACATAATATTTATACCTATACGAAGTGAATCAAATTAAAACCGTTTAAAAACAGGCTATTCGCGTATAAAATATAATAAATAAAAGTTAATTAGCATAAGTTTTTCATTTTGGATTATACATTTTTCTTTTTTGCATAGGTAATAAATAAAACCTAATAATTTTCTCAGCGACTACAGTTGCGCGCGCATTTTATGACATTTTGTGACTTGACGGAAAACGACGTTTTTGGCGGTCAAGGAGTTCATTAAAAAATGATGATAAAATTAAGAGGTAGGCATGAGGTAGGTATATTTTTTCCGCAGTTTTTTATTTTTTCGGTGTGAAACATTAGTCTTGAATAGATTAACTATGTGATGACAGCAATTAAGCAGCTACAACTTTTAAGTCGGCATTTAAATTAGTTATTTATTCTCTTTTTTCCCAATTGAATGCTAATTGAGCTGTATCCTTTGAATACTGATTGAGCTGTACGTATCCTTACTCTTATTAAGTAGCAGTGATAGCCTAGTGGTGTGACTGTTGGACTGCCAAGTCATAGGTCTCGAGTTCGAACTCAAGGCACGCACCTCTGACTTTTCGGATTCATGTGCGTATTGTATAATTATCACTTGCTTATAAACGGTGAAGGAAAACATCGTGAGGTGATCGGCATGCCTGAGAGATATTTCCCGACGGCATGTGAAGCCAAGTCAGAGGCCTATGGGCGGCATAAACTTTGACACCAGGAACTAACCTGGTTAGTGACTACACTAACCACACGAAAAGGAGAAGATTAAGTAGGTATGTTTTTTAATTACCGCATTGATGGATATCATTTCAGGATAATAATACAATAATAGCTCAGTTCTTACCCGTATATTTTAATACTATTTATTAGACATGTTTAAAATTCAATGTCAACTTAAGTACTACAATAGATCAAAAACAAAAATAGACTGATAAAAAATCTTTGTGCGTTTATTACTAAACCAATTTCCTTACAATAGAGATTCAAAACATAGTAAAAAAGTAATACACTATTAAAAAACTCTTTGTTTAAATTTCCTGAACGTTCCATTTCATACATTCTAATTTCAAAGCGTTCTTAATTCAAAGATTTGTCTTGCGGTTCTGGTTGAAGGCGGTAGTGGACGCGGTGGCAGATGCGGACGCTTTGCTGAACGAGCGGTTGCGTCGATTATTATTGTTTGACCGACCGTTCCTGTTGTATGTTAGCTCGCGGCTTCCGCTCCCGTAACTGAAATAAATAAAAATACATTATTTATCAACCTCGTTGTTATCTACATAATTTAAACTCCTATAGGATTCTGGGATAGGTTAATTGCCTGATTAGGTACATAACATAACATCACGCCTTGTAGTCCCTGAAAAGATCGGCAGAGGTGTTTTTAGTACACTATCGTTTCGCCAGTTATGTTTAAGTCTCATGTAATAGGGGGCGAGCCTATTGCCATTAACCGGGCACAAATCTAGACTCTGGGCTGCTACTGAGAAATTCCTAATGGAAAAACCCTCAATAACACTTTGCCCAACCTGGGGATCGAACCCAGGACTCCATGTTCAGCAGTCGCGTTTGCGACCACCAGATCAACAAAAGAGTCAAATTGCTTGATTAGGGAACGTACCCATACTACGTGACCCATTTTTTTTACAATTTTTACCCCCCTCCCCCCCCTCGGTGACCACCTGTAATATATGACCAAGTGCCCCTGTGACCAAGCGTGGTATTTTGAATACCCTCCTCCCCCCTGAACGGGTCACGTAGTATGGGTACGTTCCCTTAGTAAGGAACATTCAAAAGTCTATGATGTCAATATTATCGCTCAAAGCTTAGCATAATAATTTTGAGCGTTTTCTTTAGGTCTAAATAAGAAAATCGCTTCTGGTTTGGGCCACGCAGTTAAAAAAGTAAAAGAAAAGATTGCCGGTAATGTTTTATCAATTAAATTAATTGTAATAGTTATCGATTTATCAATGTCAGCAAATTAATGTTGACGATTAATCATTATTTCCGCTTCTTGTGTATTTACAAAGTTATTGCAGTAAATGCCTTTGTGTCTGAGAATATATCAAATGGCTTTATAAGACAAATGAATAATTAGGTTTGCATATTCTCTAGATTGATCATCTGTGCCAAAACATTAAAACGCATTTATTATTATTACCATATTATGTCAATACCTACTCAATACACAACAACAATATTTAAGCTGTTGTTAATACCTCAAACATTTACAATAAAAACAAAAAATTGTCGTGGAGTTACTGGTTGGTCCTGTCAAGCCAGTTTGACCATCAGTTCGATAATGACTGTAAACTAGAAAAAACAAAAACTCGATCAAAATAGTCGCTATCCTTCCAAAAAGGCAACCTGTCATTATCGTTGAAAAAATATGTGTATATTTTTATTACCAGCGAACCGGATGCGTCCAGTGTCTCAATAATTATATGCTTATCTGGAGCAGAAATAAGTAATATTTGTTCAGAAGCCTTAATCAAAACATATCCGTTACCATCCGATTGTGCAGTTATTACATGATTTTGTTTACACCCTGTATAACACTTATACAGGGTGTAAACGAAATCATGCAATTCCTTCAAACCTCGTGACGTACTGACATACATTAAACCCGAACGGGACACTTTTGGAATTAATAAAAAACCAAAATACTAGAAATAAACACGAATTCTTAACGTGAGGCATTTGAGAGCCCCGAGTTAAATGACCGCGCAACGAGAGAGTCTTGCAATTCGCTCGGGATGCTAGAATGCCTCACGTTAAGAACACATGTTTACATATTGTTTGTTTTTATTGTTTGTAAAAGTATCCCGCGCAGGGTTAATCTATGTCAGCAGTACATCACGAGGTTTGAAGGAATTACATGATTTCGTTTACACCCTGTATAGTAAGTAGCAACCAAGATGACCAAATATTTATAAACATCCAAAGTGATCACTAATATTCACTCAACCAAAGTAGTGTAATTATTCAGACCATTCATCTTACTCAAAATGCACGAACAACATGGCACTTACCTCCTGCCTCCATGCTCCTCGCTGCAGCCAAGCCGCTCCCTGCTGAAGCTGGCATTCTGCTCCTCACTACGTCCGTCAGTGTCGTCGCTGCCAAACCCACCATTGTCGTAGCTTCGTTTTATTCGTTTTACTGTTTCGAACCTCCAATCTGGTATCATACATAACATAATCAGCCCATTACTGTCCCACTGCTGGGTATGGGCCTCTTCTCAGAATGATAAGGGCTTAGGCCTTAGTCCACCACGCTGGACTGGTGCGGGATGGCACTCTACACATACCATCGAGAATTTTATGGAGCCCTCTAAGGTGTGCAGGTTTCCTCACGATGTTTTTCCTTAACGCAAGGATTGTTTCGGGAAGCAAGACACGTTCTGACTTTGTCTTCCTCGACGGTGAAAAAAGAGACAACACGAGACTCGCTCAAGAGAAACTATCCATGTGTAAACCAGCCTTAAAAGCAAGGTATTTATTATGGTGTTAGGGGTTACTCATTTTCATATTTCAGTCAGATGGTGATTACAATTTCAAAACTACAAATGAAAAATGATGATGTGTACTGATAATAGGTACTTAAGTACTAGGTATGCTATCTAGAAGAACAACATGGTACCAACTAGTTTTGGTTCCGGAAACACAGTGCCATTGAAATTGATAGCTTTCTGGCGGTAGTTTGAACTTTATTTCGTCTATGCATTTGGCACATGTTGCTTATACGAGATAGCGTGTCTATTTATTTCATTGTCGTTGTGTGTCACTAATGTTGTTCCACTCACCTCTCCCTTCCACAATCACAGCCAGGAGCACCATGAAAACGAACACTGACGCTACCTTTGCCATTGTCAAATGATTCTGTTGCATTTGACACCAATATTTGGTTTATATACGTCCCACATAAACACAGGATGGCCCATACCTATCGGATGTCACGGTCTGTCAAAACATCACCATTTCAGTGACACGCCGTGATGGTCGCACAAAGGTAATGCGACGGTTTAATTCAGTTTTGATGGATTGTTCGGCGCCCTTGACTTTGGGTACAGGAGCCGATTAATCCATACTTTTGTATGACCTTACAAATGTCAGAGGAAGATCATGTTGAAGTTTGGAGAGTCTGGAAAATTCTGACAGCTAATTATGATGACAATGCGTTAAAATTTGTGGACGGTGTCCTACGTGGATTTGACCAACAAACATAAAAATGGTGTCGATGTGTTCAGAATAACCTATTGTTACTTTTATAACCAATTTCAGTTCCAAAAACGCCGGGATTTTTTAACTAAGTTTGAAAAAGTGACAAGTATTTATCATAAATAGAATACATAAGTTATGATTATAAAAAACTGCCAAGTGCGTGTCGAATCACTCTTAAAGTAATGTTCCATTGTCTTTATCCATTGTTTGAATTGGCAATAGGCTCACCCCCTATTACATGGGACTTAAACATAACGGCGAAATGAGGGTGTTACTATACATCCTCCTCCTCTCTCCTTCTCCTTCTCTCCTTTGCCCAACCCTGCGGGGAATACAGGCGTGATGTTATGTTATGAATTGTTTAGAGTACGAGATTCTCAAATACCTGCCATAAACTTAGTTTTTCAGTTGCTCAGGATCAGGTTTTCATTTTGTTTGTAGAGCTAACTGATTAGTACCCTAATACATTTTAGTGTTAGACCTAGTTATACTTAGAGGTATACCTCTGAAACTAATCTATCTCTGTTGAAATATTTTTAATCGAACGTAGTAATCAGATTTATCTGATTATTGAAACGGACGGAAGCGAACCTACCCCCATGGGAAAAAGGCGTGAGTTTATGTATGTATGAATCAGACGACGTCGGTGGGCGTATTAAGAGTTAAAATGACGTTTTTATTTATTTTACACTAGCGACCTTCCCCGGCTTCGCACGGGTGCAAACTGCATTAAAATCCGTTGCGTAGTTTAAAAGATCTAAGACAGCGGGAGCGACTTTGTTTTATACAGGACCTAATAAACTTTGGAAGATAAAAACATTAATGGAACCTTACTTGATTTGTTATTTATTATCAAATATGTGTTTGAAGGTAAAAATTTAATCAGTTGTCTATTGGACATGGACAAAAAAGTACATTCTATATACTTATACACAGTAAATAATATTGTAAAATAGAAATAGAAAAATGAATTAATACGTAATTTTTAGCCTCTCTGAACTTGTCAGTTTTTATTACAAAATAATAAGTAATGCAAGATGAATTCAAAGTTCCGTTTGTCAACGTCCGCCATAATGGATCATAGAGAAAGATAAAAAATAATAATGGACGTTCCAAACCACGCTTACTACTTGTAAACATGTGTGATATGGATGACAAATGCTCTTATTAGGAACATTTTACTCATACGAAACTATCTTCATTGGTAACTGTTGCATTTAATAAAATTATCTTATCATAATTTATGTTGATGCGTAAGATAGTTTCTTTTTAATATTTTAGACAAAAAAAATACTTAAAACGGAACGCGTTTACTTGTTTGACAGTGTGTTTTTGTCTATGTCAAATGTCAATGTAATATCATATGTCATTTCATTGCGGATTCTTCATTGCGTTACTGTTTGAATTTTTGCGATTATTTTCTCAATTTGACCCCCGCTTATCTACTGACCGATACCTTCTACCACTCAATTACCTTGCTATTAACACTGTACTCTGATTTGCATAGCGTTTCGGATTTGTTTTGTGAATCATTATGAAGTGCATGCATCAACTGCGGAATAGCCATACAAAGGTTGCAGAGGCATCGCATATCCTCGCTTTCTGCACACCATCAAACAACACTTTCGCGTTGGATAACCAATGCTCAACCCCAGGTATGAAGTTGGAGTAGAAAAAACTGAATCTGATTTATGATGAGCCTAATCGCCTTGGACAGTTTATTAATGATTATAATATGAACAGAAGACTAACTCTGCATCGCTGTAATGTATATTGAGTTATCTAGGTAATTAAAAGCTAACAAAATATTTTTATTTGTTTTCTCTAATAAATAAATAATTATTTATACCTACTCTGTGTTTTATTTTGTATTTTCCTTGTTAATTGGTAATTAAACTATAAAAATATAGATAAGGATAACCTGTAAAAACGTATTACACGTTACATTATAATTCTATACACTTATTGCCAGCGATGTGATTAAAGGTTTAGTGAAACTATTTACGACTAGTCTGTAGTAATGACAAGTTCTATGAGTATTTTATTTATAGCAATTTAATGTGCTAATATTCACGAATATAAAACACAAAAAATCATTGGTGTATAATAAATTCGATAAATATGCGCCCATACAGAAATTGGCCATGTCCTTTCACACTTTGTTCCGCAAAGCTGAACTTTTGAGCGCGAAATCAAGCGTATTGTTCCAACTGACTGCATACATCAACAATCATATTACTTAACACATTGCATTAGCCGGTTTGAAGTCGATGTTAACAATGACCTTGGCCACAGAAATCTAAATAATAAGATAAAACCTTGTATATGCGGCCGTTCGCTTTATTTTTTCCAAGCAGAGTTTTTCTTTTTTGTAAACAATTATCACTCGAAGTCATAAAAAGATTTCGATCAAAACCTTTCGGAACCCACTGAGCGTAAATATATACACAACTAGCGTAAATACACTACTAGTGATCCGCTCCGGTTCCGGGCCGTTTTTTCATTAGTCAGATAACTTTTATCTGAGGAATACGTACTTATGGTAGTTTGACATATTTTCTATACAAAAGCTGTCAAAATGTCAACCTAAACCGCCATTAAAAAATTATCTCACGATTTAAAAACACGTAGATATAAGGAACTAACCACACCTAAAACCTATTAAGACTTAAGTGTCAAATATGTATACTTGCATGTTCTACTGCATAAGTTGACCTCTACAATTGACTCTCAAAAAGTCGACTTTTGCAAGTTTTACGAACTAAGCGAACAATAGCGTGCAATAACTTGCGAAGTAAACCTCGCAAGTGGAATTGGTACAGTTCTTGAAAGACTAAACCGAAAAAAACTTCTCTTGTGACCGTGTGTCATTGATCTGGGAGAATGTATAGAACTGATTCGGTCTAACAGTTTGGGTTCCTTTGTGTTTCTTGTTGGACATTCTTAGAATATTAAAGCGCTGGCCACATCTCCAGCTAGGGAAACTATATAAACTAAGCGAAGCTTTGACGAGCTAACGATGTGGGTTCACACCGAAAACTACGGACGGACGGGCGAGCGAGGGGAGTGTTCCGTCTTTGCCACTCGCGCGCAGTTGCATAGCGCACGAACGAGCGAGCGAGCCGGGCGAGCATCGTTTCACCTCTTTTCATACTTCGGTTCACACCGCGAACTACAGAGCTAAGCTACGCTAATGAGGTGAACGAATAGCATCGCTGGCATCGTCGGATATTTCGTTCGCATCGTTTGCTTATCTCTGTAGTTTGCGGTGTGAACCGAAGTATGAAAAGAGGTAAAACGATACTCGCCAGGCTCGCTCGCCAGCTGGCGGTATTGCTTGCGCTTAATACGTGACGTTAGGATCAGTTACGCCCGTCCGTGGCTGCAACAATAACAACTGCACGGATCATACGATCTGCGAGTTAAGCTGTGCTTCCTGCTTTGAGTCCGTGGATGGGTGACCTTTGTAACACATCGACAGCACATTAATTAAACTGTCGGTCTCGGGTCTCATACCTATGAAAGTCGTCAGTCAGAAGCCTGAAATTCTTCCAGCTAACCTAAAGATATCGGCATTACCTAGTAACTAGGTTGGAAAGGTTTGATGGCAGTCATATAATACTCATATTCAGCCGCATTTGGTTAGACTGGAAGGCGACCCTAACATAGTTGGGAAAAGGCTAGGCAGAACAACAACGTGAGGGTAAATAACGGTGTCAATTTAAGTTGCCTTTTCGAAATTTGAATCTGTTATTCATTCGAATATCATCAACAAACGGTGACTCCTATAGGTAGGTATACTAGTTTCGAATTTTTAGTGTGTATCATAATGTTTAGCGTGAATTAGTATTTAATAGCCAGAACTGGTATTTCTACTGTTTATTTTTCCTTAAACACGTAGAGGACGACGGGTCCCTAACCTAACGAATGGATTACAAAAAAATGTTTATAATTCATTATTATTTCATCGTAAGTATCTACCATTGCGATACGAAACTAATTATCAAAAATGTGATATCAAATAATGACGAAAATAAGCCAGAACCTTAATACGAACTACTAAAAAAAAATTGACAGTCTCCTTGACCTGATGGTAAGCGCAGACAGGGTCTAAGATGGAGCACACGAATCTAAGGAACAGAGATATAGAGGGATTCCCCTATATCCCTCTGGGTCTCAAATACACACGACGGAACACAGTAAACTGCTTGGCGCCGGACTTAAATGTGAGGGTGGTAGCTAGCATTTAAATGGTGTCATGTTCATCTCGATGACTTCATGATGCATTTAGGTACCTGCCCCTGTAGCATATATTGGTCATCACGTCATCACAAATGTTTGGAGTGGGCGTAAAAGATCATAGTCATAAATAAGAAACGGAACATAATTTTATGCATATATGTAGACTGATCTTTATTCTGATGCATTTCAAATACCTATAGTGGGTTTACGTAATTTATTATCGTATAACACGATCATAATTTATAATTGATATAAATCAATTAGTTCATTATAACACTTCCTCGATTTCCATGGGAACCGTTTGTCTGTGTTTATCATTTATCAACTAGTTGTGCCCTCGCGGCTCTGCCCGCATAAGTTTTTTTTTACTATATCAAGAACCTTTACGCAAGTGCAGACAACAACCGTACAAAGTTTCAAATCAATCGGATAAACGATGTGCGTACGCATACAAGGCGCACGTACACACAAACAAAAAAGGAAACATTAATTTACACATAATATACCGCATTTACATTCAGCCACTTCTGTTGCCGCCTGCCCTGCCGTAGGTACATATTTCCCCAAATATTACTGTGGCAATGTCAGCGGAAATGTGTGTTTACATTGCCGCTTCAAATGTATTTTCAATTCGACTCTGGGCAATGTAACGTGGAAATGGGTGTGTAACGGCTGATATAATAACAAAAAATCTATCGTTCACTTGACCTAATTTCAGTTAATATACTTTTGTTTAATATAACGATCAGTTGAGATAATGAATTGTTGATATAATTTCATTTTACCTAATTTCATATGATATAATGAACATTTCCTATAATGCACATTTGACATAATATTAATTTGGTATATTATTCATTTACTATAATATTCAGAATCTATAAGTAACTTTTAATATAATTTAGAAAATATGATTAAATAAAATAAATATTGTATTAAGTTTTTTTTTCTTCGCTTTATACCCTATACACCTGCCACCCTCAACTATTGTTACCTACCAGGAGAAACTGGATGCAATCTGGACTTTAGGGCACCCCGACTCGGACAGGTTATGGTGCGTCCAGACCGGACGAACGCGCCGCGAATGCGCCGCTCGCGAGATGCGCGCGTGCATTTCATGTTCGTACAAAAGCTCGCACGCAGCTCCCGAGCGGCTCGCGAGCGGCGAATTCGCGGCGCGTTCGTCAGGTCTGGACGCACCATCCCCTACGTGGTTATTTTTTTGTAAATCACTCAGAAGTAGGAGCCCCGCGCAGCGGGGCTCCGTCAACCAAGCCCACCCTCGACCATGCATAGAATATTTTAAGGTTTGGTTAGGTGCCATTTGAGTTAGGTTAGAACTGTGACCATTAAACATGAAAATTAGGTCAAAAGAACATTAGGTCAAATGAACGTTATATAAAAAGAATATTATACATATTGAAAATTATATAAAATGAACGTTATACTAAATGTTATTATATTAAAGGAAGATTATGTGATATAAAACATTAGGTCATATGAAATTAGGTTATTTGATATTATAGCATATGAAAATTATATCATATGAACGTTATTTCAAGTGAAATTAGAGCATTTGTTATTATACCAAACATTACACACCCCGTGGAAATTGCCGCAGCGTCGACGCTCTGCCATATAAGTTTAATTAATTATTTAAATGTTAAAAAAAAAATAGAATTCAAAAGAAACGTCGTCGTCAGAGGAGACGGTGGATGATAGCAATTCATCGTAATAGAACAATGTAAGTATTTTTTTAAAGATATCAAAAGCTGACATAATGGCATAATATTACAATGTAGGTACCTGCATTAAATAACAATAAGATTTGTTGCTCTTAATTTAGTCTATCAAAATTATGTAAGTTAAATTAGAAGTTTAAACAAGTTTTTTTTTCAGATACCGCATTGAGAAATTGTTCAAAGATATGACTTGCGAGGAAACCGGAGTTTTCAAACTTTTACAGGATGTCGCAAACAGATTTCGAATTTTTGCTCTCCAAAATAGAACCTATGATAATAAAAAAAACTAAGCTCAGAATACCCAATTACCCATACCACCGAAAATGCGTAAACATCTAGAAACGCTATTTTTTTTTTAAAACGTTGCCCCACGTTTGTATTTCTCCTGTGTCGTGCGTGCGTTTACAAACAAATCTTCACACGCACAAACATCCAGACCCAGAACAACTATCTGTAGGCCACACAAATATTTGTTCCGTGCGGGAATCGACCCACGACCGGTATCGCAGAAGCCGATCGTTCAGCTACTGCACCAAACGTTTGCCGCTCGCATTGCCGCGCTTTGATGTCCGCAAGAAAAACCGCCAAATGGGGGATAGCCGGGCAATGCGAACGGCAACGTCAAAGGCAATGGAATGACCTGTTTACATTTTCGCGTTTCCCAGTTTATTCCCCATGTTCCTGCTCGTTGCCGCGGCAATGGGCTGAATGTAAACGCGGTAATAGATAGGTAGCTTGTTATTATTTAATATCACAAAGGTATGACCATCAGTTTTTGTGACTTATCTTAGCCTTTTCCCAACTATGTTGGGGTCAGCTTCCAGTCTAACCAGATGTGGCTGAATACTAGTATTTTACACGGAGCGACTGCCATCAGACCTCCGCAACCCAGTTACTGGGCAATGCCGATATCCTAAGGTTAGACCGGTTGTCAGACTTTCGCGCTTCTGAATACCCGTAACGACTCTTATAGGTACCTATACGTATGACACTCGGAACAGACTGTTTAACGTGCTCTCCGAGGCACTGAGGGGTCTCGATGTGTAACTAACGGTCACCAATCCATGGACTGACCGCGGCAAGTGCAGCTTAACTTCGCAAATCATATGATCCACGCGGTTATTAATTAGCCACGAAACCCTATCGAACTATAAAGATCGTGTTATAAATAAAACTGGCGTGTTTCTGTTATATTATTTTTCTATGCATATGCATTTTTTAGGGCCTGATTTGCAAAAGAGAACCAAAAAAGCACAATAAAACGTGAAATACATATATTTCAGCCAATTTTAAACAATTGTGTACAACTAAACAACTTTTATAACATTTGGATACACTAAGCTCTATCACAATACAATTTTCAATAAATTACACAGGGCTTTTTACACTTCAAGTTTTCGTAAAATCATTACCAATACTGTTTCCCACTATCGCCCCCATCCGTATCCTTTACCATATTCTTTGCCGTTCCCTTTGCTGTCGCTTTTGCTATTGTCGTTGCCTTTGCCACCTTTGCCATCATCTTTGTCGCCTTTACCACCACCTTTGCCGCTATCTTCTTTACTCTCACTGCTACTGTCAGAGCTGTCGCCACCTCCACCACCGCCGCCGGCTTTGCCACCACCCTTACCACCTTTACCACCGCCGTAATCTTTACCCCCTAGAAATGTATAATAAGAATATAGTCTATTTAGGTTTTCATTTTAACATCGAAAAATTTATCTGAAAAGGATTAGTTAAAGCTTTTTTAACACGTTTATAGTTCTTCATCTTTAATAATAACTAAGGTTTTTGTAAAAAAACTTGGAGTTCGATTTTCACTCACTTCTAACTCTCGCATTGATTTGAAACTTTGCAAATATATGTAATTCTGATGACGTTACAATAATATGGTACCATCGAACTGATTTCATGATGGAGCCAGAAGGTACCTACTGGAAGTCCTCATGGCTTTTACTTTTCATTACACTAAAAAAAGCGTGTTTTTTAAACTATAGATTTTTTATTTATGGCTAGCTAGAAACTGGTCTAGCTACGGAGTTGTCGAGCAAAATCCGTTCGACGGTGCCACCTCTATTGCAACCAGCCGTCGCATTTACATTTTGGCGAGCGTTCAAATTTCGACGGATTTTTATTGCATCAAAACTTTCGCGGCGGCACTTCCGGGAATTCCGGGCTATCTTATGACTGGTAAAACAAATAAACTTCGAAACGAGTTTTTAGTAGGTAGGGGTCGTCCATTTTCGCTGTAGAACATTTTCATATTGGGATACAAAGAGCAATAAAATATTACTTACCACCAGGCGCTGCATACACACATACTGCCACTACAACCAGTAAAAGTGTTAAAATAGTCAAATTCTTCATTTTACGGTGTGTTTTAACTATATTTCCTTCGAATAACAACTGATTGATTTGTGTCACGTTTTCTTACTCGCCCTTGATCGACTACTATCAACAGTAATTCTACACTCCTTAAATACTCGTTCATTTTCCGATTTTCCATGACTTTTTTGTGCAAGTAAAAGGTTTTGAACAATCTAATCTATTTTAAATTACTGATGATAAAACCACAGTTTTATTTTTAACAGTTTTTGCTTTGATTTGTTTAAATTAATTACTATCGATTGCTTATTGAATGATTTTATGCAAATTTCAGCTCTAATTGCTCATGTTAAGTTTGAAGTTTTATTAAAACGAGCTAATGAATTAAGATACATTTTATTAGTTCTGGTGATGGTCCAGACGAGGTAGTAATGTGTTAATTAAGTAGATTACTGTAAGTCTTCATGCAGTGCAAACCAGTTTCACTTAGATTTTGAAATTAAGTAAATTCAAATAAGTATTAAATTAAGTCGGAAGTTCACTCTTTGCTGTAAGTATCCAAGTAGATTATTTCGAGCAATTATAACATAGAAGAAAATAATAATCTGATATTTTTTTTACTATTTGTGTGTTGCCTCTGCTATCCCGTCAGTTAGGACTTAACCTCTGCCGGGGTTGCGGTGCATGCATCCCGTGACCTCGGCCATAGGTTAGAATGAGGAAAACAGAGTCCGGCAGAACCCTCGCCTTCCCCGGGCGAGGGACATTCCTAAGGATTTTCAAACGACAAAAAAAGAAAAAAGAAAAGGTAATCTCAAACCTGCTATGGCACTTTCCTCAAAAGGCTATTCCAGTCGTTGTCCTACATTATTACACTCGCATAGTTTTTATACCACAATATCTGGACTTTAAAAGAGACCTTGATCTTAGAGTTTGTTTCGGCTTTTCTTCTCAGACCTAGTCAGACAGGAAATGCCGGCGCCATCTAATCTTAAAAAAACATTACATTAACTTGTAAAAGTGTCTGTATCAGATTCATTTACAGAAATAAAAATAATTTATCATTTATCTGTGCTCTTTATTTTTCAAGGGCTTTCAATTTCGTTAGGGGGGTTAGGGTTGGGTTCTATGGGTATAGTCCCAGACCCTTGATCGTTGTCCTCCAGGCTCTCGTTCGCAGGTGTCTCTCGCTGATTGGTCGGTCTCCGTGCCGCGTCGGAGTGTGAAACATCAGTTAGTTTGCTTGTGGTTTGATAAGGTTGTGTATATTGTCTACCTATTTGATAATTGAAATTAAATACATACAGCCTATATCGTAGGAAACTTGAAAAGTTGATGTTATTATTGTTTACTTACCTTTTTATTTGTGTGTGTTATTGTTCTGTCGGCCCGAAGCTTAAATTTTTTTCGTGGTTTTATATTGTTACACGAAATATTTTATTGTATTACTGTTGTTTATTTAATGTTTGAAAGTAATACAGTAAAATGTGAATTCGTGGCTAATTACCAACCGCGCTAATGGTACTATTTGGGAGGTTAAGCTGCGCTTGCGGTCAGTCCGTGGATGGGTGACCGTTCGTTACATATCGAGACCCCTCCGTGCCTCGGAGAGCACGTTAAACAGTCGGTTCCGAGTGACATACGAATACCTATGACAGTCGTTACGGGTAGTCAGAAACCCGAAAGTTTGACAACCAGTCTAACCCTAGAGTTCGGCATTGCCCAATAACTGGGTTGTGGAGGTCTCATCGCAGTTGTTCCGTGTAAAATACTGGTATTCAGCCCGCATCTGATTATACTGGAAGCTGACCCCAACATAGTGGGGAAGAGGCTAGGCAGATATGATATATAGTAAAATGTGTCGTTTTAAAAAGTAAACAAATACACACGTAAATTAAATGCAATATTTCTTACTGCAACTAATGAAATGAAGATGTTTATATTATAGGTAAATTATAAAACAGTAGAAAAAACTTAATTACGTGGGCAGGACCAAAGTAAGGAGTGTTTGCATCTTCAAAATTAGAAATGAATGTAAACATAACATAACATCACGTAGGGTTGGGCAGAGGTGTATAGTAACATCCTCATTTAGATCGTATGTTTAAGTCCCATATAAAAGAGGGTGAGCCTATTGCCATCAACCGGGTACAAATCCAAACTTCAGGCTACTACTGAGTAATTCTACACGGAAAAACCCAATAACACTTGCCCGATCTGGGGATCGAACCCAGGACCTCACGATCAGCAGTCGGGCTTGCCACCACTATACCAACGAGGCAGTTAATATGTACTTAGTAATATCTCTAGTTTATGAAGATCGGGGGTCAATTCTACTACAAGAAACGTCGATCAGTCGCATCTGAACCGTTCAAAGTGTCAAAAACAAAATCAAACATTATCAGTTTTCGTACATGAAAAATATCTACTGACGATTGTGGCTCGTTGGCGGTTTGGCAAAATTTTTGTTAGTATAATTGGACTCCAGTAAAAGTCCGTTCAAAACGGATCCGTTTTAACGGATCCGTCGGTACTGGATGTGTTGTTCAC
Organism: Amphipyra berbera; assembly: GCA_910594945.2. Lineage (NCBI taxonomy): Eukaryota > Metazoa > Arthropoda > Insecta > Lepidoptera > Noctuidae > Amphipyra > Amphipyra berbera. The sequence continues at coordinate 4,007,964 of OU343122.1, read as the reverse complement.
ATCTGTACCGACGGATCAGTTAAACAAACGGCAGCTGCGTCGCATCTGGCAGACAGGATACGATAAAAATAACGGATCAAGTATTTTTTACTGGATTCCGTCTTGTAAGTTATATGTGAACTCGTTCATACAACTTCAGGCGCCATCATCAAAATAAAAACGGATCCGCTAAAACGGGTCCTGTAAACAGTTTCTGTGTGAACTAGCTGTTAGAGTATTAAAACGATAGAGTCTTATAAAAACAGTATATTGTATTTCTTAATACATATTATATGTAAAGTTCGTTCGCTAAAATAGTGGCGCCGCAAGACGCTGCCGAATCCGAGGACACTTCTAGTGATGAAGAATAGTGTGTAAGCGATATCATTTTATTGATAATAAAAAAAAAACTGCCACCTATTGTAATATTACATTAAATTCCTGCATGCCGTCTGGGTGAACGCCACTATTTGAGCGAACTGACTTTGTTATCACATTGAGCTTTTCCAATTATTGTGCAGGATTCACGGCCATAGTTTTACCTTCTGAAACAAAACAAAGTAATGTCAATAATGTATTATTAAAAAAAAACTTTTAAACAAGAACTTGATTCTGTATTGGACACTATCATGTAATATTGGGGTGCATTCAGAAAGTCTCTATGTGATAGTATCTCAGTGATGGTACTTCAATACGTCCAGCGCACCCTGGTCGGTCCGCCCCGCTACCAACCTGACTGATTGGCAAATCTTTTCATCACGACATGACTGTTCTCCAGAGAAGAACCACCATGTTCTATAGCTTCGACGTTTTAAAATCTCCAAAGCGTTTGGTGGATAGTTTAATAGGACTAAACCGGAGTGCGAGAAAAAAAAAAAAGTCGAAGAATAGAAAAGACAACAGCATATTTACCAGTAACTTCCGTAGCTGCCTTTGCCTCCTTTACCACCACCGAGACCGCCGCCAGGTTGGCCGTCACCTCCGTGACCACCGTCATGACCATCGCTGCCTCCGTGACCTCCATGTCCGCCGTCACCTCCGTGACCACCGTCATAACCACCGCTGCCTCCGTAACCTCCATGTCCGCCGGCACCTCCGTTGATAGGGCCGCCAGGTTGACCAGGTTGGCCAGGGTAACCCCCTCCAATATGGCCACCATAAGCTCCGCCGCCATGTCCGCCGCTACCTCCGATGATAGCGCTGCCAGGTTGGCCAGGTTGGCCAGGGTAAGCCCCTCCATGTTGGCCACCATAAGCTCCACCGCCAAATCCGCCGACACCTCCGTATCCACCACCATGGCCGCCGCCAGGTTGGCCGTCGCCTCCAGGACCACCGTTATAACCACCGCTGCCTCCCTGACCGCCTGCATAATCACTACCGCCTCCGTAACCTCCTGAAGTTGAGCCACCGCCACCACCTCCTCCATTTACAACTCCGCCTCCATAACCTCCTCCATATCCGCCAGAGCCTCCGCTACCACCGCCACCACCGCCACCGCCACCGCCACCGCCACCGCCACCACCGCCGGCATATGCTGGAAATTAATAATAAACAAACATTTGTGTAATAATTTGTTGTGTAATATTCAAATCTATAAAACAGATGGGTCTCCGTCACATTTCCGAAAGTTATGTAATTCGGTGAACAGAATATTAATTATTAATATTCTATTATAATATTTAATTGACCTGCTCGTATGTTCAACAATATTTTGAACAAACACTGAAACTGTCTAATCAATCGAATATTAGACTCTTTTCTTTTTTTTAAAGTAAAAACCTACTTCAAAAACTGAAAGGAGTACAATAATTACCATATTATAAAATTAACAGTTTCATAAGTCGGTGCTAGTCCACGCTGAACCAAATTGAAGGCACCGAGTTATGAAATTGTTAATTTCATTATGGTTATAATTTTAGTTTAGAATTAAAAGAGCTCACTTTGTAATTATTTCTTATAAATAACAAAAAAAACTGTTGACATGTTCCAGATTACCGCGATCCTTTAAAAGTCTACAATGAAAGGGAAAGCTCAAGTTTGCTTCTATTAGTAAAAATCTTTATGAACCTACTGCGAAAAGGGGGAGGTTAATTCGATGCGTATTTATTTTATACATTTTTCTTCTTTATACGAATAAAAAACAATAACATAACTATAATAATAACAAAATAATACCTGACGTGACGTAAGTGCAAGCGACGAGCCCTAATACAACTGCTAGACGAGCCATGTTGGTCTGTTGTGTGCCTCGATGTAATGCGACTTACCTTATATACAGACTCGCTTATGAACGAACCCGCATGGAAATGAACGAACAAAATATTTATTAGACTATTCACTTTTTGCCTGCGCGTTGTTTTGTCTGAATAAGGTTCTGCTGAATTTAAAAAAACTTGATTTTATTCGTCGGAGATGGAGCATTAGATTTGGATGAAGCGTAATAAAAATGATTGCTAATTATTGGCCATACTTTTTGATATTTTTAACAGTATTTTATGGATGTTGCAGATTCAAAAGTTCTTTCAGTAGGTGTATTACTTTTTCTTTTAGGTTTAATTTGGTCATTTTGAGAAATATTGTTCTAATTTAATTATGCCAGAGAATACCATGCATGTTTAAAATTCATGTTTTGCATTTTACTGAATCTATTAAGGCAGATTCTTCAATTTTGTAAACATATAATTTCCTAATTTTTACTTCAACTTTTATAATTTGTTATGTCAATACCGTACACGGCGTATTTATTATTCTGGGACAGTGACATAACAACCTCGGAGCAATAACCTGCAAATAACTGCACATGAAAAAGACAAGTATTTACAATAAAGTGTATTACTATTCAAAGCAGGTAAAGAGTACGGTAGTTATCAATTTAAATTGGTCAAAAATGGAGAAGATGGCACTATCAGTCCATTGTATGGAGTTTCTGTGTCGAAAGTATAATACTATATTCAAAAAACACACACAGTGCTCAAAAACCGGTTCTTAAAAGACTGAATACCTGTTTGTAAACTTTCATATAATTTTGGATCCTTAAAAGCGTCGCGGACCGGTAAGTTAACATACTACCTACTGACTTTTTAAGAAATCGATCTTACGTAATGGTTTCAGAAAATATATCTATAGAACAGCGACAGAGTCCATGGCGTCTCAATATTTCGTCGTTTTATTCGAGGACTTACCCGTTTTGCTGTCTCTGTCTAGTGTTTGCCTCGTTGGTCTAGTGGTGGCAAGCATGACTGCTGACCTTGAGGTCCTGGGTTCGATCCCCAGGTCGGGCGAAGTGATAATGCGTTTTCCATGTGGAATTCTTCAGTAGCAGCCCGGAGTGTGGATTTGTGCCCAGTTGATGGCAATAGGTTCGCCCCCTATTATATGGCAGTAAACATAACGGTGAAATGGGGGTGTAACTAAACACCTCTGCCCAACCCTTCAGGAAATACAGGCGTGATGTGATGTTATGTATAGAACTAAGATTACGTTACTTTCTTTTTCATTATTTTGTGTTAATTTCTTATTTTTATATCATTGTTTCTAACAACAAAATCCACTAAACGAGGACAATCATATCTACTTGACCAATGGACATTTCATGTATATTCGCTGGGTATTAAACAATCTTGGAGGATAGTACCACTTCTCAGTTGGCGTACCTTTCTTATAGGAGTCATGCGTGTAGTACACTGCAACTTGAATAGGGTATCTGACTATTATTTTTGACGATATCAAAAATGAAAAAATAGCAACAGTGAAAAAACTAATGAAATTTTTAATAAAATGCTCAAGTTATTATATACGATTTAAAATTGTTGACTAAACAGAGACGGCACTACTATCACAATGACGTCATACTTTAAAACTTCATAGTAACTTGACATCACTTCGTACAATGTTTCGCGCTACGAGGACAGTAAATGCCTCCTCCACAAACTTCGAAACCGTGTAGCTCCTCTATTTTTGCATAGATTGTATTTATTTTTCACATACCGTGTTCTTTCTATACTTTCATTAAAATAATACTAAATTGTTGTACATTTTTAATAATAGTCAAAAATACTATCGCTATAAGCAGACCATTATTTAAAATTAAAAAAAATAAAACGTTTTAATAATGTGCGGAACCCTTCTGACAGATATTATAATAATACATTTATTTTAATTCATTCGTTAACACGTTTGAGGGGCCACAATTTTTGTGTAGTAGCTCGATCACAATACAATATTACCTATGTATACCATACCTGCTAATAACTAGTATATTTTATTGTGTTGGTAGATACCTGCTTTACGTTGGAACTACTGTGCAAGATATACTCGTAGCTACTATAAAGCTATTCGTAGCACAGCGCAGTAGCGCTGTGCTACGAATAATGGAGTACATTATGTACAATCGATTATATTAACCCGAAATATGCCTTTCACTCGTAGAGGATGCGTGTAAACGAGAGACAAATAGCGACAACAATAGTAGCGTCGCCATTTTCAAACCCATTCATTCGGATCACAATTTTAAATCTTTAAATTTCTTCAAATTTTTTTTTTCAATCTTTCCCCACACTAGGATTTCTCCTGTATCGTGGGTGCGTTTACAGACACAAATCTTCACATACACAAACGCCCAGACCGGAAAAGCTATTTGTAGGCCATACAAATATTTGATCTGTGCGGGAATCGAACCCACGACTTGTAGCGCAGAAGCCAATCTCTTAGCCACTGCACCAAACGTGTCGTCAAATCTCTGGATTGATGTAGGTTTCTGACAGTAATTCTGGTGGTTAGTGACTAACCACACGAAAAGAATTAGAAGAAGACAGTACTATTATTGAATTTCTGTCAAAAATCTACAGCAGTCCAAAGACATTGGATTGGGATCGGTTATTAATATAATATGCGGCAAGTAATCACGTTGCAGTTTATCAATCATCCAAACATTATCCCAACTAGGTACATTACGGTCGGCTTCCGGACTGGAAAGATGAGGCTAAAATCAGTTTTTTGCACGGAAAGACCTAACCTCGCAAACGTAAATTAATTACTGGGAGATTCGGACAAAGATTAGATCAGTTTTTAAGCATTTTGGTTTCTGATTGTCCGGTACTTATATTTATGACAACTGGGACCGATGTATTAACGTGCTATTCGTACCTCGTTAGACTGAAAACGAACCCCAAGACAGTTGGAAAAAGGCTAGGCTAAACTTTAGGTCGCAATAAATATACAACTTCAACTTTGTAGCAAGGTAAAGCGGGTAAAGAATGGTGTGGACTACCAATTTTCAAAATCGACCAATCAAAATGTAGTTCTGGTGGCGTGTTATGACGTGTCAAAATCATAATTGCCCCGCTGTGAGAATGGGACGGCGCTTTACGACCTGCATAGTCGCGTCACTTTCTCTCCCCGAAAGAGTGATTGTTTTAACAAGTCATAATACGGGCCCTGGACCCGACGATAAGATTTTATGCTATAATATTTAATAAATTATAGTATGTACGAGGACGACAAGCCTAAGATAATAAATCTTGTAGATGCCTGGTAATATTTTTTTATTCGGAAGAGGTGAGCTGATAAGGACATATTATTTTGTTGTTATTGTATTTTGCGAATCGGTTTATCAACCGCGGGATCTGTTGGAATGTCATTCCCTTCGTGGGCGTTGGGCAGTCACCTGCTGGTGATGACGCTGAGTGCTTGTGCCAACAGTGAGGTTCAGTTTTAATAACCAACGTATCGAAAGGTAAATAAGCTTTTTTATTTTTATTAGCTTCATTTCGTATATTTGTTTGTTTGTTTTTTATTTGTTTTAAATCTTGCGACAGATTTTTCGACGACAATTACGACACGTTTGGTGCAGCTGCTGAGCGATTGGCTTCTGCGCTACGGGTCGTGGGTTCGATTCCCGCACGGATCAAATATTTGTATAGCCTACAAATAGTTGTTCCGGGTCTGGTCGTTTGTGCATGTGAAGATTTGTGTCTGTAAACGCACCCACGATACAGGAGAAATCCCAGTGTGGGGCAACGTTTTTTTGTTAATAAGGCAAAAAAAGAAATGAAAAGAAACTACATCTGCTTAACTGATTCTCCTGAAACTTCGCACACAAATTGAATTGCCATGACAATACATTATAATAATTTTAACCTGATGCTGCAGGAGTACCTACTGCAAGATAAAACCGTCTAACTTAAAAGTTTTTTTGAGGTAGGTATTATGTTACTATAACATTGTATATTTTTAGCGAATAGGAAGGTTTTTAGGGGTCTGAATATAATATCGTCACCGGAAAGCCAATACTACTTAAGCACCATTTTGGCTAAAATGAGTTATGTATTATATCGTTGGATTGGATTTTTTTTCTGCGTCGATTAGTTGGGATTTCGTAAGATAATAGAATAAAATACGAAACCCCAAGTAACCGACGCAGAAAAAAAAATCCAATCCAACGATATAATACATAACTCATCTTAGCCAAAATGGCGCTTCAGTAGTATTGGCTTTCCAGTGACGATATGGTCACCGGAAAGCCTACTTAAGCGCCATTTTTGGCCAAAATGAGTTATATATATCGTTGGATTGGATTAAAAAAATGCAATCCAACGATATATATAACTCTTTTTGGCCAAAATGGCGCTTCAGTAGTATTGGCTTTCCAGTGACGATATGTACTTGTTCTGCTTGACATCTTCGATTGTTTTATAAAGTGAGGTGCAATTTATACAGTCGGGTTGTCGTGTACATGGTGGTGTTTTTATGGGACTGGTAACAATGTGATATTTTGTTGGTAAAGTATTTTTCGTGGGCTTTCAGGGTTAAAAACATATTGGTAATATTAATATTCTATTCGTACGTAACTGCCTCGTTGGTTTAATGGTGGTAAGCGCGACTGCTGATCTGTGAGGTCCTGGGGATCGAACCCAGGATCTCACAGATCAGCAGTCGGGCAGTGTTATTGGGTTTTTCCACGTGGAATTCCTCAGTAGTAGATTTGTGCCCAGTTGATGGCAATAGGCTGACCATTTATTACATGGGATTTAAACATAAAGGCGAAATTAGGTTGTTACTATACACTTCTGCCCCACCCTTCGGGGAATACAGGCGTAATGTTATGTTTATGTTATTCATACGAGTGTGACTTTGAAATCCGTAGGTTCAGTAGTTGTCCTCTAATATTCATACCTATATTAACAAATACAGAATGCATGATATCATTTGCCATTCTCTAAATACTTTCCATGAATATACCTAGATGTATGTAGGTATGTGTTAATTATACTCGAAAAACTGTTTTTTTTAAACAAACATTTAGGATCAGTAAACACACTTCGCAAAAGTACCTACTTGTATGTATATGTATATAGATTTGCTAGCAATATACCTACTTCTATTGAAGATGACCAATTTTGAATATTATTTTCTAATAATATGTGTTAATGTCACATAATTTTTTAATATTTGTATGATAATATACTATCCTATCGCTTTTAAAGTAATTAGGATATTTTTTCACAACATAAACAGTCGTTCCCGGGTGTCATACGAATACCGATCACCGTCGTTACGGTAAGTCAGAAATCCGAAAGTCTGACAATCGGTCTAACCTTAGGATATCGGCATTGCCCAGTAATTGGGTTGCGGAGGTCTGATTATTGGTATTTAGCCGCATCTGGTTAGACTGGAAGCTGATCCCAAATACACTCGTGGACATATTTAGAGGAACGCAAAAAAGAGACAAATTAGCATAAAAGCTGTTTTATTCGCGTTTACTGAAGGATTGGTAAAAACAAATGATTAAAACTAACACAATTGAACAAAAACATAAACTTAAAATAAAGTAGAGACTAAAATCTTAATACCTTAGTTATAAGTAAAATGATCACTTTTGTCCTTTCATAGACAAAACTGAAAATTGTTTAAACGGCTGATTTTTTTTTCTAATGTTTGGCACCTCCTCTTTGGTTACCTCCTCTTGCTGTCAATACAGCCTGCATCCGTCTAGGCATACTTTTTATTAAGTTATCAATAAAACTTTGTCGCATGACATTCCATTCTTCTATCAATGCACTTTTTAAGTCTCTTATGTTAGCTGGTACTGGATTTCTTTGTTTAACTTGACCCGTTTTTATCCCAAACATGCTCTATTGGGTTAAGGTCTGGCGAGCGTGCTGGCCACTCCAAATCTTCAATTTCAACATCTCTAAGACATTTTGAAACTAAACTTGCTGTGTGGGGCCGAGCATTATCATACATTAAAAGAATATTATCTCCAATGTATGGGGCAAAAAGCATCACAATCTGTTCTTAAATATCCGTTGCATACCGTGCCACAGTCAGGGACCTATTTTCCACGATGTGTATCTCCGTGGGTGCTCCTATGCAAATGCCTCTCCATACCATTACTGACCCTCACCATAAGGCTCTCTTCCAATAATGATATACTGAGCGTATCTTTCTCCGTTTTGACCCTTCTATTATCTGGCTTAAGACATGAGCGGGACTTGTCAGTGAAGAGTACTCTCCTCCAAGCATCATCATCCCAGTTTCGGCGTGAGTGAGCAAAATTAGACCGAGCTAGTCGGTGACCTGTGGTAAGTAGAAGTCTTCCGGCAAGCAAGTATGCGCCTATTCCAGCCGCCTTAAGTCTTCTCCTTACGGTTTTAGTGCTAATTGTTACTTGTCGAATTTCCTGGAGTTTGGTTTTTACCTCAGAAGAAGTCGAAGCACGATTTCTTAGCAAACTTATCACAATAAATCTGTCGTCCCTTGCTGTTGTTACATTTTTGTGACATTGCCCTCTAAGTATCGTGTACTCTCCAGTCTGCCGGTATTGTTTAACAATGCATTGTAGATCATGTTCGATATGCTTAACCCTTACGCTGAGTTTATTTTTGTTTCACATTATTATTTAAGATTATACATTTTTGGATATTGGAATAGTAATTTTGAATAACCAAATGTGCAAACTTACATTTTATGAGACCCATGTTACCGGGGTTGTGGTCGAGCAAAGAGTGACATAAAATGGATATAATTATGTCAACGCCTCATCTTAACAGGAAGTGCGTACCGCGCCGCCTGCTATTTCAATTGCCATATTTTTGATTAGCTGTCACAAATTATATTAAAAGTAGTTTTTATTTTTTATTATATTTTTGTAGTTTATTGACACATTATAAAACACTTTTATCCATTCAAGTATAATAGAATATATATTTAAAATTAACTACCGCCATCCGTGTGTCACTGCGGGGGTGCCAGCTGAAAATCAGCGCTGGGTGTTTTGACGCCTAGCATATGCTGAGTTGGTAACCTTTTCGGCATGGACATGCTCGACAGCATAAAATTTGTGTTTAATTCCGGTTATATTGTTCTTTCTTTGTTTGTTTATTTTATTTATGCTGTCAGTGTTCTTGGCTGAATAAATGAATTTTCTTTCTTTTCTTTCTTTCTTTCAATGCGGAAAATAACGGACTTGGAAACTAGCAATGTTTGAGCCACTTCATTGTTAGTGTAACCATTTTCAATTAAAGTTACAGCTACAGCTTGAGCTACGCTGAGATCCGGCATTATTGCTTAAATTTATTAAGTGATGTTAAAGTAGACTTGTAGACTTTGAAAGGGAGCGCAGGGCGCTATCGGCACAAAACAGATAGGTACAGGAGTCAATCACATGTATGTACTTCACTTTTCATACCTACGATCGGCGGTCGCTCTATCTATATATCTATCTGTCTCAAGCGCATGGCACTCGCGCTCGCACTCACTCGCACTCTAGTCCCAAACAGTCCGAGATATCGTGTCCGTGAGCAGTGTCTATGTGTGCGTTGCTCGAGCGCATTTGTATGTAGATTGACTTCTGTACTTATCTGTTTTGTGCTATCGGTCCGGAATAATATGCTGGCACGCAGATTCTCCCGATGTAGTGTAGATGTCAAAATCACACTTTTTAAGGCATATTGCCAAAGATTCTACACGAGAAACCAGTGGGTCGCTTATACCAAAAAAGCGATGGACACTGCGCGTCCAGTATAATAATATTTTTAGGATGCTGTTGCGAAGGCTTCGTTTTGTAGTGCTTCAGAAATGTTTGTCCAAAATCGAACCGATGGCTTTCATGAGGTGATTCGCAAAAAAACTGTATCTCTACTAAGCAGAGTACGAGAAACTAGCAACAGCATCCTCAAAATAATAGGGGAATATGGTACCTCTCCAATTTTCAAAAAGATGGTGAGGTCGGTGATAAATTAATACCTATGTCATAATAAATCACCAATATCGTGTCACTTTACTAACAATAGTTGTAAACACATTGGATCTTAGTTATCTGAAATAAAGAATTATTATTATTAAAGTAACACGACAAAATAATTTTTTGACGAAAAAATTGAAAACTGTACTGGAATTTGCAAAAAAGGGTAAAAATCTCCGAACTTGCTTACGATGCGCATTAATTACCTAATTAAATTAACACATAGCTGAAAAAGCAAATGCAACTCGGAAATAAAAGCCAACTAAAATCCTTCTTTTTTCGAGTTACAGAAACTGATATAAACGGCCAGTACGTAATAAGAACATATTATTCTTCTTTCTTTCTTTAAAAAAAAAAACGTTGCCCCACACTAGGATTTCTCCTGTATCGTGGGTGCGTTTACAAACACAAATTTTCACACGCACAAACATCCAGACCCGGAACAACTATCTGTAGGCCATACGAATATTTGTTCCGTGCGGGAATCGAACCCACGACCCGTAGCGCAGAAGCCGATCGCTCAGCCACCAAACGTGTCGTCAATATTAAATATTATTCAGCATTTTTTTACGTTCCTCTAAATATGTCCACAAGTGTAGTTGGGAAAAGCTAGGTAGAACAGAACTAGAACATAAGGATATATTTTCACAATGTGTCTTTCAGAAAGTAGGTATAAATAAATAATTCTATCCTCATATTATACAAGATTTGCATATTGTGACTTTTCACTCCAAATCAATCTTTGTTTCAGGTTCCAGAAGATAATTCTCGTCAGAATACTACTTCATCCAAGTTGGGTACCTACGCCACGGGGCCACGGGCTACGGAGTTCGATTCTGGTACGGAACAATTATTTGTATGGCCTACAGATAATTGTTTCAGGTTTGGATGTTTGTGCATTTGAAGATTTGTGGCTGTGAATGCACCCAAGATATAGGAAGACATACATATAGGTATATAATAATAATAAATCGTTTATTTGCATAAAACATGGTATAAAATGGTGTTAAATAAAAATTAAAATGGTACAGACATGTTTAGCTAGGATAAAACATAGCATGCAAAAATTTAAAGGTGTTCACTTTTTATCCATAAATTCTTTTAAACTATAGAAATTACATTCATTTAACCATTTGTATAATTTAATTTTAAATAATCTTATATTTAATATTTTTAAATGGTTTGGTATCTTATTATATATACGCACACACATTGCTAGGCAGCTTTTGTTGTATTTGGCTAGTCTTGGTAAATCACTTAGTACTAATCTATAAGGGTCTCGTCTATTCCGAGGATTTACATCATCTGCTGTCTTAAATAATTGTTTATTTTTATTTACGAACATACATATTTCGTAAATGTAGAGAGACGGTAACTGCAACAAACCAAGTTTTTTAAATATCGGCTGACATGAGTCATCAGGTTGAAGTCCATATATTGACCTTATGCATTTTTTTTGGGCAATGAATGCTCTATTCAAGTCGGTGCTGTTACCCCACATTATAAGACCATAACGTAATAGTGACTCTATATAAGCGTGGTAGGATGTCACAGCAGTTTTTATATTTGTTATATTTTTCACTTGTTTCAATGCGTATACAAATTTATTTATTCTAGTACAAACATTATCTACGTGTTCTTTCCAGTTAATATCTTTATCTATTATTACCCCTAAAAACTTTGTATGTGTTACCTTTTTGATTTTATTTATATTGTTTGATGTTATTTTTATAATTATAAGATTTATTAAATTAAATATAAACGGATTTCTCTAAATTTATTATCAAATGATTTATGTCAAGCCAATGTAGTAATGTATCTATTGTATTATTAATGTCAATCTCGTGATCTTTAATTGTATTTTGATTTTTATTAGATGTCACTATAATAGATATGTCGTCGGCAAATAAGATGCATTTATGGTTGGTTATTTTTATGATGTCATTTATATAGAGAATAAACAATATTGGGCCCAGCACGCTACCTTGTGGAACGCCATATTTATTGTGTCTGTATTCTGATGAGTAGGGTATTATATCTTTATTTTCATTTACTTTATTGATAATGACACGTTGTTGTCTATTACTTAAATAGGATGATATCCACAGAAGTGCGGTATAGTGAGGATCAAAGCTTTTAAAACAAAAATATACTATGCAAATCGACAATTATTTTAATATTGTTCTAATACTGACTGACTGCCTTGTTGGTCTAGTGGTCGCAAGCGTGACTGCTGAGCATGGGGTCCTGGGTTCGATCCCCAGGTCGGGCAAAGTGTTATTGGGTTTTTCCGTGTGGAATTCCACAGTAGCAGCCCGGAGTTCGGATTTGCGGCCCCTAGAGCCTATCCCCATTAATCGGCCACAAATCCAAACTCAAACCAAAGTCCATTACATGGGACTTAATATACCTACCTGGCGAAACGAGGGTGTACTAAAACATCTCTGCCGAACCCTTCTAGGAACACAGGGCGTGATGTTATGTTATATGTCAATCTAATATTTTTTTCGCAGTCCACTGGAGTAGTTTTCTTCGTTAGCCCGGATCGTGAGCTGCTAGCTGCTACTAAAAGAAAAATTCGTGAACGATATTGGTTTTAAACGAGTAACCATGGAGTTTCTTGTCGGCTCTTCTCCATAGGAAACGACAAAATTGGAACCTTGCACCTAAATCCGACTTTTTATGAAGGCCTGTAGATTCATTCAGTATTTTTTTAAACGGGAAAAGTGCCCCAATCGGCTGGATAGTACGGGTAGTATAGTCGCCGGCACGTAATTTGGCAAGAGTAGACAAGAGAATTTCTCTCCTTTCTTTCTTTCTTCTAAACAGACATGTTTAAAATTAAATTATGGCAATAACCATAGAATAATGACAAACAATAAAAGCGACCATTTTATTGTTGCACTAAGGCCCACTTGCGTCAAACTGTGGGCTAAAAGAATAAATCAAGAGTTAAGTAACTCTGTGTTAAATAAGTAAATCGTTAACTCGTTGTTCATGTTGCGACTACAAAAATTTTGTCCGGGTTAAGTAACCCGGTCCGGTCGTCAAAAGAATGAGATTCACCACAGACTAACAATAATTTTTCGTTCCAATCGTTCGTTCTTGAAAAAAACAACAAAATGTAAAAGATGAATATCATGTACGCATCTCACTTACACCTCCGTACTTTTTGTTTAGCTGTCTCATGTTCTGGGGATCTGCATTCGCTCCTTGTTTTATTGGATTATATTGGATAAATGTATCATATTTTGACGTGCAAATTATTGTAAAAGTTTGTAGGTTATTCGTTAGGATATTCGGATATTCGTGTTTTGTTGTGACGTAAATAAAATACCCATAAATTAAACCTATAAATAATTCTTTAAAGAAATCATTGTCATTCATCATCGCAAATTAATCTCATATTGTAATACAAAGTCAGAGTTATCTTGGGGTTACTAACTTAACCCACCAAAATCGGCGAGTATTACACTTCTAAACCAGAGTTAATGTCTAACTCGCGATGGCGCAAGAAAAGTTAACGATTTAACCCAGAGTTACTAGATAACTCTGAGTTAATCACGCTAACCCTATATAATGCAAGTGGGCCTAAGTGTACCTACATGCCCGAACTTACTCCCACTACGCCAAGACCTTGCCAAGTTACGTGCGACTATACTAGTAAAAGTATAGGTACCTACTAGTAGTAGTAATGTCAAAAAGTTTGATTTTGTTTTGGTTGTCAAACAATTTGTCAATTTTTGTAAACGAAACCAAAATGATTCATGCACGTTACCTGCTTCAAAAAAATACCCGAATTAGCCTAATTTATGGTTTATGTGAAATAAAAAATAATTGGCTGTTTTTTTAACGTTCTGTGGAACCTTTGATGTGGTTACTCATGCCCACATATTTACATGTTCCCCGACGCATTAACAAAAGACAAAGCAATTAAACTGAAGGCAGTTAAATAAACAATAATTTAAACCATTATTTTGATGACAAGGAAAAAATAAAAGGAAAACGTCAATGGAGCTGTTTGTGTGATGTCATGTGCAATTTATGTTAGGTTAGCTGAATTTCTGCCGGGGTTTCGGTGCATGCTTAAGCGAATCCCGCGACCCCGACCGACGGTCAGGAGGTGGAACACAGTGGGTTTTAGCCGGTAAGAGTCCGGCAGACCCCCTCGCCGTCCCCGGGCGAAGTTCAACCAAGAGGAATTTCCAACGATAAAAAAATGGGTTAGCTGAATTTGATTATCACTTGCGTTAACGGCGAAGGAAAATGTTCGAAGTTCTCGATGGAGTGAAGTCCGCCAACCCACACCAGGCCAGCACAATGGACTAAGGCTTAAACCCTACTCACTCTGAAATGCGCCCCGTGCCTAGCAGTGGGATAGTAATGGGCTAATTATCTTATTCTTTTTCCCGTAGACTTTCCAGCAATAAATAGGCCTTTTCCCCACTGAGGGTGGTAAAAAGCAACTAAGGAATTATGTTAAGAGTAAGTTAAGCTACAAGGAGGACTTAAAACTAAAAACCACGTAGGTAAATGTGATCACCAAACATTGCCAAACTTGACATGATTTGTGTTTTTATTAATTTTAATTGACTTTTAATAGTTAGGTACTCTACAAGACTAGCTCGTGACATGTGTATCCATAGGCTTATTCAGGGTGAGGCAGTTCCGGCGCTTGTCCTAACCTGGCACAGGAAAGAATAGGTAAATGGTCTAGATTCATTCAACTCGCCACCCATGTCCACAGAACAATTACCCAAAATAGGCAGACCAATGCCCGACTCCGTCTATACTAATTTTGACTTCAAAAATAAGGTTATGGGGCAAAATTGCCCCATAATCCCATTCTGCACTTCTAGATTTATTGAAAAGACAAATAGTTACTGTCTGACTGAGTTTGCCCCACCCTGGACAAAATCGTGGCTATGCCCATGTGTGTATCCGAACTGAGAGATCAAATCTTAAATCCTCGCGAAACAAAAGGCAGAACAAGTAAAAAAAACCCTGATGGGATACTCCAAAAATTCTTTAAATGCGTTTTAACAAAGTTACGGTCGCGTAACTCCATTATTCTTATAATATTATTCGACTTGATCCCACAGTTCAGACGCCCGTAGTGTCATCGCGTGAATCACAGTATTTTATCGTATGACTCATTTTGTTTTTGTACTTTTTAACGGACTAAATGAGGTTCTCAATTTATGGTTAGTATATGCTTATTCATAAGGCTGGTGTTCACCAACGTTAATTCTCTGCTTAAACAACTGTTCACTCGGAAAAGGACACCGCCCATCTCCCATACATCGTTGGGCCCACAATTTGATGAACTACAATTTTAGTTAAGCGGTTGTTTAACCAGATAATTAATGTTGATGAACACCAGCTTTAGGCACTAGCTAAACGTATAATTATCGTGTGTCTAACCCCGGTCACTCATATGCGCGCAAACATTCGTACATTATACGAATGTTTTCCGTTTTGTATGGAAAATGTTCGCATAGTCATTGCGAATGTCAGTCCCACACTTCGTCGGTCGGCAGTGAAAACCACGTATGTGTAAAATACACTTTTTTAAAAGAGGTATAAATAAATGTCTCCTGCAAAAATATGGCCGATTAAATGTTAATACAAGTTTGTCATCGTACGTCATAGATACCTTAGAATTATTTGAATTGAAAGTTTGTTGAACTAGTACGTCTATGGCGAGTTTATCAAGCTAAAGAACAAATAAAACGATTTTGAAGAAAATTTTATTTATTTATTTGAAAGGTACACCAACGACCCATTCACTAGAAACATTAACATAGTAAAAGTAACATAAGCATTGAGTTAGGGTGAATTAGTCACTTACAGGCGTACACAGCAATTATATAAAAAAAAATTGCTTCTTAAAATACGTTTTAACAAGATGTTTTGCTCGTAGTGAGGATAGAAAAATTAATTAGAAACAATGAACAAAACATTAAGTAAAAAACAAAATCATAATAGAAATTAGAATAAAAAATTATCAAAAATTAATATCAAAATTATCATTAGAATCAAAATTAAAACATTAAAATTAAAAAATAAACAGTAAAATTGATATTCAAAATTCAAAACGGTAGAACGCGATATTGAGTGCAATAAGAGAACATTCCAAAATTGTTGAAGAGGCAGGCACATGTGGCAAAAAACCATAAGTTGAAATAGTAAAAAAAAATAAAAAGTAGGTTATGAAATTATGATTCGTCGCTAATAGTTATAATTTTTTTGCGAAATTGGGAAAATGAGTCTGTAAATATATCAATATTGTTGCAGATATCTATTTTATTATAATTAGCCATTAATCGATTCAAGGGGGCATTGCGACCGAGGTTGGTCCTTGATGAAGACGGTGCAAAGGTATTTATTTTGCGTAGAGATCTAGTTACGGTACGCCTAGGCACAGTTATATCGATTTCTGATAATAACTCAGGTACGTCCGCCAGGTTATGAATGATTTTGTAGAACAAGAGCTGATCAGAAGTGCTTCTACGTTGTTCAAGTGGTAGCATATTGAAGTGATTAATTTTAAATTTACGAGGTCTTCACTGCCGAGCGTCGACTTGTGGGTTCGCGTATTCGTGCGAATGTGAGTGACCCGCATAACATACATGTTTAGTTTACTGCTGATATTAATATCGATCCCAATGCAAAATCTATGGATTGTAATATGTAGATTTTTGACATTATTACCCCTCGTTTACACGTAAAAACAAGTTGTGAACAAGTTGTATAAAATTCTTTGTAAAGTAGGTTCTTGTTTTTAACACGCAATGAACATGTATTATTTATTTAAAACGAGCGTTTTCAGGATTTACATACCTATCTGTTTGCCACTTAAAGTATGCAATAACAATGATTTTGTCGAAAAAAATCTCAGATATACCTAAATGTAGAAAACATGTTTTAAGCCTAGGTGTAAAGGAGAGGTTAGTTTACGATGTGTCAGAACCAAAGTCCCTAGCAAAACTGAATGAGTGGATCGAGGAACTTCAAGTATATTCCACCAAGAACAACATAGTCTGCTTAGTTGTCGGCAATAAGATTGACAAGCTTATAATTTTGGGACCCAGTGCATAATATCAGCAAGCACATTGGGTCACCCGCGTGACGGCGCAACGGGTATTTCCAAGAAGGGTTGATGTCAGGCAGGCGGCCGGTCATAAAACAATAAGCCAAAACCTCTAACAACATGGATTTATGAAATACATGTTGTGCCGACCCCACCTAGTGCAGGAAGAAGAAGAAGAAGTGTAAAGGAGAGGTTATAAGGAATTTCTGAAATTTAAAACCTACATCAATCCAAAAAAAAATAGATTGAGATCAGTTGGGGAGTGTTATGAAATAATGTGTCAACCCACAATAATATGAATTTTGTGTTAAAGTCATTAGTTCTTACTCAATGCTTGAAAAATGCCTAGAACTATAAAATTTAATAGAGCGTCTATCAAAAAAATATTAATGCAGTTTGCATTTTTTCAAACGTTAGACCTACTGCAATAATTAGATGGGGTTAACAGAGAATTAATATTTTTGTGGATTGACACATTATTGCATAGCACAGCTCAGTTATTATGGTCGGCCGTTAGTCTTCGCCAACCCGATAGCTTCGGTTGGTTTAGCTTTATGAGTTTATGAGTCATGAGACGCAGTGGGAAACCAGAATGGAGGGTCTTGGTACTTGTGAATTGTGTTTGTAAACTCACCAACAAGTTTAATGAGATACCTACGTTCATTAGAAAAAAATGGTGTTGAATGTGTTGATTATTTCTATCTAGATGGCGTTATATACCTATATTGTGTAAGTAGGTATGGCATATCAGATTTCTTTTTTTTATTCTTGACTTTGTCGCGTTTGTTCCTAGTCTCACCAGATGGTAAGCGCAGACGGGGTCTAAGATGGAGCACACGAATCGAAGGAAAAGAGATACAATGGTGGCCTTATAATTAGAAACGATTAGTACTGGACGTAATACATCAATAAAATAAGTAAGTCTAAAACAAATGTGAGACATTCTAAATGGATTTCAATAAAAGAAAACATTGGATGAAGTAAAGCTCCCTTATACTAAAGACACATGTTTCAGTAGTTTGAATATTTCAATATAAGAATGGCCCTGAAAAGAGTTTGCTTTTGCTAATTGAACAATCTTGCAATCCTTACATGCTATCGTTTTCTGAGATTCAGGCTTTCATGCTACTTCGTTGGCACTGCAGAGTAATTTGCAGTTATAGACCGCGTCACAAACTTTAGTTTTGGAGCATTTTAAATGAACAGCAATGTTTTTTAAAGAATAGTTACATTTTACAGATCCATAAGTTTTTAAGGGTATGAACGAATCACAAGTTTCCTTAATTAATTTGTTTTGAGTAAATTAATTCATTAAAATAACTTTTGATAACACAGATATTACAATGACGCAGAAATAAGCATTCGCCAATATTCAAGAACTTAATTATTTAAAATTTTGAATTTCTAACAATATAGTTGTCGTTTCTAATTATTTGTCCAACTCTCAGTTCGTTTCAAATGCAACCCAGTTTACAAAGTGATTGAAAGTTTTATTAGGAGTTTGTTGTTTCACACTATTTGCTCTCATGTATTTAACAGTCAAAAGTAGTTAAAAATCATCAATGATAGACTGATAAAAAATTATAGCGAGTTTTTATCATAACAATGTGTGCAGTAACGACTATTTCTAATTTATATGGCCGCCACTGTATATCTCTCTCTATAGAGGGGTTCCCCTATACCCCCCTGGCTCTCACATACACTCGACGGAACACAGTAACTTGCTTGGCGCTCTACTTTAATGTGAGGTTGATAGCTACGCAGGCGGACCGTATAGATCCTATCACCACGCGTGCTGCGTTTGGTTAAATTTTACAACACGCATGTATTCTCAGCGTGCGGTGAGGAAGTTTTATAATTCATTTTAAGCCCGCCCCCACACGGGTGAGATTATCTTTATGAATTCAAGTTCACTGATGAAATACTAATAGCAATGAAATGCACTTTCGATGCGAATTGAGCGTAAAAATGTGTCCAACATGGCCCATCATGTGTGAGAGGTGAAGAATAGCTTAGGGATACAAGAAACTACATAATTCTGATAGTTTTCTTTTTATTGGCAGTGGCTGTGTGATGATTTCCACGGTACAGCTTTTGGTATATTGGATATAGATTGTCACTCACTGGACGCCTGAAGGAGGATATCGTCTTTGAGATCGACGGCGGTGTAGGTGGCGTGACGATCAGAACAAGCTTGCGAAGCTTGTATGGTCAGAAACAAAGGAAGAGGTTTTGAAGGCGAAAGGGGAGGGTATTACTCCTTAAAATGGGATATACAAAAATATAGTACATTATGATATAAGTGTGCTAAGTTGGTCATTACGGTCGAGGCGGTATTGTACGCGCGGGCCGCAGGCGAGTGCGATAAGTGAGCCGAGAGTGTAATGATCAATGCACACGCGTTTCATACGACGTTTTTTAACACACTTGCGAGGAAAATAATAGACTGAATTTTTCACAAATACTTTTGTCTTTAATACAAAAGTATTTGTGAAAAATGGCACGTGGATTTCTTTGTAAACATATATAATTAATTTATGGTGCCCGTGGTCGAGTTAGCTATGCGCGCGCAGGTGACAGATACCACAGGGCAAACAGCCTAATATTAAAAAAATATTAAACTGATTATTTTTGTGTTTATAACACAAATTAATTGTATGCGAGGAATAAGGAAAACAGCAGGATGCTATGAATGGTAGAAAATGGGCGAGTGAAAGAAAATGTGCGTGCAAAAAAAAACTGAAAAAAATGACAGTACCAAGTGTGACAACAAAGCCGCGGGGTGGCGCGACAGTCGCCCATCGTTACACATTAAACAATATAATTTTATGCGTCGCTTACATTAATTAATGTTAATTTGCTGACAAAAATAAATAATTTAATGAAATTAAATGTTTATTTGTGGTATTTTAATTAACATAGTTTGTTTATTCTATTTTGATAATAAAAAAGTTTACTATTTTCTAGGGGTAAAAAAGCTTTGCAAAATTTAAAAAAAATGTAAACTGAAATTCGTAGACACGTTAATCTGTGGTAAATTTTACCGGACTAGTCCCTAATAAGCCACATTACGAACCTAAAAGCGGTGCAAAAAGAGCCACTATACGAGCAAGTGTGTTGAAAAAATAATTTTATGAATATTTAAATAAAGGCCTTTGCGCTGCAGTGAGACGATCATGGCTGAATAATAATAATAATATAGAACATAATTACCCTTTATAGGGCAAACGGAATATTTTTACCACCTTCTGTTTTGGAAGATGTTGTGAAAGCCTCCTTGTTATATTTTTATTTTTAAACCTGGCAGTCTTTTTTTAAAAAAACTTGTAAAAGAAAGCGAAAATGAAACGCATAAAAAAACAGTTTTTTTAAATGTGTACAAATAAATGCTAAATTGCTTGTTATTTACTTTTCCTAAAACCTTATGTCCTAAAAAGGATTAAAACTACTGAAATCTAAATAATATTTAGATTTCTGTGGTTAAAACATTACCTAACTAACTGTATTAATATTTGCATCTATAGAATATCCTTATCCTAAGGCGGGTTGATGTCAGGCAAAGAGATTAAATGTCAGGCAGGCGGCCGGTCATAAAACAATAAGCCAAAACCTTTAACAACATGGATTTACGAATTACATGTTGTGCCGACCCCACCTAGTGTGGGATAAGGGCAGGGAGAAGAAGAAGAAGGTACAATATCAGCTGACCGCATTGATATAATTTATGTACCTACGTAAATTATCCTTTAGATGCAATCGACCATCGCTGCACATAAGGGCTTGTGCACACCACGTTTTTTAAACGCGCCGACGACGCGCATTTATGTCAAACTCCATACATAAAAAATGATACACACATTTTTTAAGTATGGAGTTTCACATTAACGCGCGTCAACGGCGCGTTTAAAAAACGTGGTGTGCACAGGCCTTAACTTTTGGAGGATCCCTTCGCTCGCTTATTTGTGGAATGCGTGTACGTCGATCTACGTGCATATTTTTTTTGATAGAATTCTTCGGTGCCTGTGACTTCAGCATTTCGGAGTCCATTTCTAGAAAGAAATAAGATATGTTTTGAATAGCGAGTACCTAAGTATAATATATCTACTATAGTGGACATATCAGGCGGTTTACTCGCGGACGAGGCCCATCGCGACGTCCCACTACCGCCGCCCCTGACCCACCGTGCTCACCCGCCGCAGTCGCGGAGCCGGTCGTCCCTTCTGACTCCGGAGTCACACCGATAATTCAGCCCTCATCGAGCTGTCTCCCTTCCAGTCCTCTCGCACACAAAGCCCTAAGCCTTGGTTCGAGTCCCCCCTAGGGGACGCCCTTAGAGGTGTTGCTGCTAAGTAGTCATGAGGTTAGTACGTAGTATTAGCAATTAGCATAGGGAATTGGTTGGAGACCCTTCAGGTCTCACCAATAACTGCCCGGTTACGTAGAAACGGTCCGCAAGACCATCTACAAGCAGTCGAATAGGAAAAAAAACAGGCGGTTTAGAATACACGTCCATGACAAGACATAATGTCGTGTATTTGGCCACTGCTCCTATAAAAAAATCGAAAAAGTCCGTGTCATCTTGTCACTGTCTGTAGTGATACTCCGTGTATATCCCGTAGGCCTAGTACAAATAAAAATGCTGTTGAATTACTAACAAGTAATATTAAGACAATTTTGAATCGCTCGTACTACATATTTATTTAATTAAAAACTTTATTCACACACCTACATAAACTCGCACCTTTTTCCCATGGGGGTAGGCAGAAAATATAGAACGCCACATGCTACGATCCTTACATACTCCTTTCGTTTTATCCACATTCACACAGATTAATGATATATGTCTAGGACACATTCATACATTGTCATGCATGGTTAAGAGTACCTACTACGCACCTGTCCTTTGTGAAGAATGTCCTTCTAGGGCGTTCTTTAACGGCGTTTCCACTGACATCCACCTTATAAATTCCTTTTGTTAATCGCCGTTCACTCATTCTCTCAACATAACCAAACCACCTAAGCATACTCCTTTCAATTTTTGTCACTACATCATCTTTAAAACCACAACTTTGTCTAATCACATCATTCCTCGATCTATCATTCAAAGTTACACCGCACATACTTCGCAAGGAATGCATTTCCACGTATTCATATCTATGTATGATACAAATTGTGCACGTCGCAAATAAAAATTTAATTAAAAAAACCTAAATGTGCAGTTGTATTTTCGATTCAAAATTCGCTTATATTAGCGTTATGTTTTTTTTTATTTGAAATGGGTTTGCTCTTAACTCTAGTCTAGGTCAGAGGAGACAGAGACAAAGTCTACGATGGAGTGAGCTTACCCAGAAGAAGCCTGTTAACTCTAACTTTGAAGAGATTCAAGTTGAATGCGTTCGGGAACACAGACGCAGGTAGTGAGTTCCACTCTTTTGCAGTGCGCATTATGAATTATGCGCATTATGTTTACGATACTATACGTCAAACGTTCGTGCTTCGCCTACAGACTACACCTCCATGACAAAATATATGTCACGTATTTCGTCACTGCTCTCATGCAAAATTCGAAAAAGTCCGTGACATGTCTTATCAATCGCACGTTTAATCTAAAT
Organism: Amphipyra berbera; assembly: GCA_910594945.2. Lineage (NCBI taxonomy): Eukaryota > Metazoa > Arthropoda > Insecta > Lepidoptera > Noctuidae > Amphipyra > Amphipyra berbera. Next base: position 3,985,037 of record OU343122.1, on the reverse strand, counting down.
AAGTTTTGTTTTTATGTGAAACATTAAGGCTCAGTTGCACCAACTAACTATAACTGTTAATTTGCCATATCTATGTCGAATTTATGCCGATTTGACATAAATGTTGGCATGGTTACGGGTATAGTTACTATATTATAAAATTAACAGTTTCAGAAGTCGGTGCTTTCAATTTGGTTAGCATGGATTAGCACCGACCTCTGAAACTGTAAATTTTATAATGTGGTAATTATTTTATTCTTCTTTTCGCTTTTTTGAAGTCGGTTTTATTTTTGTTAAAATTATTTCTATTAGCGACGCGACCGGGTTGCGCCGCCATGGCATCCCGTGAGGTATGGCTCTTAGTAATAAGTAACGAAAACATAATAGACAATATGTTGGGATTGATTTCAGTCTAACCAGTTGAGTCTGAATATCAGTATTTTACACAATGACTGCCTGACCTGACTTCCACAACCCAAAAAATTGGGGGGATTCCAAAATCCCAGGGTTGGATTGGGGTAGTTGTCAGACTTTGGAGCTTCTGAATGCTCGTAACATCTGATTAGGAACAACCTGCTTAATATGACAACCGGGGTCGATGCCCTAACGTCCTTTCCGATACTCTCGGTGTATAAAGAACTGCCACCCATCCACGACTGACTGCGGCAAGCGAAGGTTAGCCACGCAGATCGATCTGCGCGGGTGCCATTTAACAACGAGTCACTCACGGAAGTTATTTCTCGTTTCATCAATTTTACCTGGGTGTACAGGAAAATATATTTAAAAAAAATATTTACGACTGAGGGTCCGTACACAAAACTACGATGTGACGTCGCGTCGTAGAAATATACGAGCTCGCACGACGCATCGTAAGAACTTCGAATTGATTCGCGTAATTGATTTTTCCTATATCTTCTTATCAGTAACAGCAGTGCGCAATTCTTTTTACGCAAATGTATTCTACCTAGTCTATACTAATATTATATAGCGAAAAGATTTGTATTTTTGTATGTAACGAATAAACTTAAAAACTACTGGATCGATTTCAAAACTTCTTTTGGCGTTAGAAAGCTACATTATCACTGAGTAACATGGGCTATATTTATTACTGGAATAAAACTTCTTACGCGGCCGGAGCCGTGAGGACACAGCTAGTATAAAATACGTTCAATAAGGTTGACGATCGTCGAGGGATTGGTCACCCGAACCTTGGAAGGAAGACGCTTTGCCGCACGAAATCGTCGCATCGTAAATTTGCGTCGCAGTTTTCTGCGTTGCGGATTCGCATCGCGTCGTTTCGCAGTTTTGAGTACGGACCCTTATTCCAAATGTTTTTACGATATGAACTTTTAGAATGGAGCGCCGTTTGACGTCAACGTGACGTTTAATTCACCTGATTGTTTTTCTGATACTACAAGTCATCACTGCCGCGTGACGTAGTTCTAAAAGGTCCTGTCATAACAGTATTTGGAACGGATAATAGATAATCTAAGTCCTTCCGCGTTTAAACTGAGTGGAACATATTTAGGAGCATAGTGTTGTGCCTACGCGTTACATGAAACGGTATCATTTCATGAAATTACCTATTGTATTGTTGTCATATCATGATTTGCTCAGTTGATAGTCGGGTAGATCGAAGAGAATCGAACTTTTGTTGATATTCGTAGCTAAACACTATGCCACATCACGTTATGGCTAAACTATCTGAGTGCATCGTAAATAAGTTTCATTTCACGCCACTAGAGGCGCTTTCTCCGCACTCTACACTTACGACTACGTGTTATTTTTTTATGGTTATTTAATTTACAGAATATTATTTACCGTCCAAAGAGAACTATAGCGTTTCCTCATTTCTTTTTTTTAGATGGTATTTACCTAAGCTAGGAAACCATGAAAATCGTTAAACGCTTTACACTGAACAATATGACGCGTATTAGAGATCATTTCATGAAATGACGCAGTTTCATTACATTTGACGTTTAGTTTCAAATAAACCTTGATGCAACTGGTTAGGTTAAATCCATAAATATGGCTGGCTATCTATGATTTTTTTTAATATTATAATGACAGATATTAATGAAAGAATTTAGGGCTATATCAACGGTGAAGTGCCAATACCTCCTAACTGACATTTTTCGAGAAATTCTCTTTTTTATAGTTTTGAATTTAAAGGCGTTATTCGCATGTTTTAATGAAATCCCCGACGTGAAATTTTTGTTACAACAGCTTGAATTAAAATATGGAAAATTCTCCCAACTAAACCAATTTGTCTATTTTATGGCATTAACTCCTGTCTAACCGAATTCCTACTACACTATCATAAAATATACGAATTCAGCATGATATATAACGCATACATTATTAATATTCTAAATTAATAAATATATTAACAAATTTTTAACTTATCAAGAAATTAAACGTTTTTGCAGTTTGTGTAAATTTTTGATTTTGTCAGTTAGGAGGTATTGGCACTTCACCGTCGATATGTATTTATGGACATGACGAAAACATTTGATCTAGTTGATCATAATATACTACCTACTGCAGAAACTTAATGCATATGGAATAAGGGGAAATGCACTTTCTCTAATACACTCTTATTTATTCAATAGAAAGCAGTGTACGGAAATTAGACGGATTTCTAAAATGGATAAAAAAGAACTCAAATATATTTCAGGAAAACGTAACATCACTTTAGACGTACCTACCTACCACAGGGCAGCGTATTGGTTCCGCCGTTGTTTTTGGCTTACATAAATGACTTCACAAAACACGTCGCTTTTCCTATGCTTCTCTTTGCTGATGACAGCACTATGATTGTAAGAAATAATAAAAAGTGAAACTATGAATGTGACATTAAAGACGCATTGCAACAATCAATTAACTGGTTTGAACATAATAATTTAAAATGAAATAAAACAAAAATTGTGCAGTTTCGACAAAGATTGACCACTCCTAACATAAATATAACTTTTGACGGTAATAGAATTGAAGAAGTAGAGCATATAAAATTTCTCGGTTTGACAATTGACTCTAAACTGTTTTGGAAACAACATGCATCAACTTTAGGTATAACAAAATTGAATAGGTTCGCCTTTGCTGTATATCAGAGGTCCCCAAACTTTTTGTCTCATAGACCACTTGCCATGTTTTTCAGTTTTGGGTAGACCCTCCCCGCTTAGCTAATTTTGCAAATTCATTGACTTCAAATGTATTTTTGACTGACTGATTTCTAACTGTAGTGAGGAGTAGAGCGAAAAATAAATAAAAAAAACCCGTTAAGTTTTATATCTATATCTATACTAATTTATACTTCTATACTAATATTATAAAGAGGAAAGATTTGTATTTTTGTGTTTTTGGATTTTTGTATGTAACGAATAAACTTAAAAACTACTGGACCGATTTCAAAAATTCTTTTGCTTTTGCTTTTCAAAAATTCGTTAGAAAGCTACATTATCACTGAGTAACATAGGCTACGGGTGGAGCCGTGAGAACACAGCTAGAATTTATTAAACCCACGACAATACCTACAATAGTACTATCGTCGTCGGTCTGTTTGTTACGTTTTCAGGTAAAAACTAAGCAACAAATCATCTGTGTGGGTTATTCCATTAATTGAAAGTCAAACTTAAAGTCACAACCTGTTTAAATGAGATCCGCTATCGTGGACCCCTGTTTACATCTTACGGACCCCCCATTATTTTTTCGCCCACATGGACCCCTTGTAGGTCGTCGTCGACCCCTGGGGGTCGATATAGACCACTTTGGGTATCACTGCTTGATACAAATAAAAGAAAAAGAAAAAAAACTAAATAAATGTGATGTATAAACTTAAGATATAACTTTTTAACAAAAATAAAACCGACTTCAAATTGTCTATCTCCGAAGTTCTTCATCAGATCTTCACCAAAAAATGGGACCACTTCGAAAGAACACTCTTTCAAATAAAAAATAATCATTAAAATCGGTTCACAATTAGCAAAGATATCGCGGAACAAACATACAAAAAAAAACATACAGTCGAATTGAAAATCTCCTCCTTTTTTTGGAAGTCGGTGAAAAATAGTTAACCAGGTAGCTGTTTTAACTGCGTATTATGGCTATGTAGATTCCATATTACGTTACGTAGTAATTTTTTGGGCAAATTCCTGTGAGAAAAATAACATTTTTAAAGCAAAGAAGAGGTGCATTAGATCGATATGTAGTCTTATACCAACGGAAAGTTGCAAACCGTATTTAAGTTAAAAAATACTAACATTACCTTGTCTTCACACACAAACACACACACACACACACAGACACATACGCGCGCATACACACATATAATTGAACGTACTTACTTTTCTTTTTTATTTTTCTCTTTTTGGTATGTAAACTATTTGTATACCTATTTATAATGTAAGGGAAGAGCGGAGCCTTCAACTACAGGCATTTTCTATGCCTAAATGGAGACTCCTTGACAAGCAATGATAGCCAAAATGGCGTATTATTTTATTTTTTATTATCTATACGGGACCGCATTGTTCGTCAAGAAAAATAGTGAACTGTTTAATAAAGCTTATGAGCATCGCTATACCTATAGATCGACAAGACTAGAATATCGTCATGAATTATGTCTAAGAGCCTCAAAGACCGCCTCTAAGCACAAAAACATACTCTGCACGGCTCCGAAAATATTCAATAAAATACCAAATGACATTAAAGATTTAAACTTGATACAATTTAAACGGAGACTTTATATTTTTTAAAATGAAAAATGCTAATTCAAAAACTTGACTTTTTAATCGTGTTCTGAATATTTATTATAATAATTAATTATATTCTCAATGTTTATTATAAAAAAATATTGTATTTTAAATATTGTCATTTTTGTTAATTTGTATGTCATATCGATTTTAAATTCTTATATTGTTAAATAGTGTAATAGTGGAATAATGGGTAGTTTTTTGAGTTACCATAACCTAACTATAAGACCTGCCGTATCACCAAAAATCACACTAATAAATACTTTGACTTTAGGCATTTCAAAACTTATATATCCTCCAATTGTTTTTTCTTATTGTTGGAAAATCCTCATTTATGTCCCTCGACCGGGGAAGGCGAGGGTGTCTGCCGGATTCTTACCGACTAAAAACTAGCGGTTTTCCTCCTCCTGACCTTTCGGCCGGGATCGCGGGATTCGCATAAGCATGCACCGCAACCCCAGCAGGTCCCGGTCCACCATCCCCTGGCGGACCTCTTCTCTATGGGGCCTAGCCCCACGTCCTCCTGAGAAGCGCGCACGGAACACTGCGTGCCGCCTTTTTGGGCCTGTTACTGTTCGGACGGCAGGTCCCCTATCCTGTCCCTAATACCTCTCCTCTGTTGCGATTGCGGTGCATGCTTTTGCGAATCCTTTTCCTTTTCCCTCGTGCAGGTAGTCTAAATTCTTATTCTTTCTTTTTTTTATATTGTTTTTGTTTCTGTAACTGCCTGTGTGAGTCCAGAATAAATAATTTTCTTTCTTTTCTTTCTTCTTTCTTTCTCTTTCTAATCCCGCGACCCCGGCCGTACGGTTAGGAGAAGAAACACCGTTGGTTTTTAGCTGGGTAGAGTCCGGCAGACCCCCTCGCTTTCCCCGGGCGAGGGATATCCATGAGGATTTTCCAACGATAAAAAAAAAGAACCCTAATCCACCGCTCACAGGCCACACACTAGGGTGGCCGGAGGTCATCGCGCGCGCGTGCCCTCCGGCGCCCGGTGCGTCTGGCGCGGGTAGGGAGAAGAGCAGACAGCTCCCTCTCCGCTTCATCCATGGTTGCTATCACCTCCTCGCAAAAGGAGGCGATGGCTTCCCACGCACAATCCATCTTCCTTCTAGTTTTTTCCCAATTATGTTGGGATTAGTTTCCAAACTAACCAAATGCGGCTGAATACCCGCAATCCAGTAACTGGGCAATGCCGATATTCTAAGGTTAGACCGGTTGTCAGACTTTCGGGCTTTTGACTTCCCGTAACGATTGTCATATTCGTATGACACCCGAGACCTACGGTTTAACGTGCTCTCCTAGGGACGGAGGGGTTTCGATGAGTAAGGAACGGTCACCCTTCCACGTACAGTTTAAACAAGCTTAATCCATATTTCAATAATATTTATTACTAGCTGTGTCCTAACGGCTCCGTCCGTAGCCTATGTTACTCAGCGATAATGTAGCTTTCTAACGGCAAAAGAATTTTTGAAATCGGTCCAGTAGTTTTTACGTTTATTCGTTACATACAAAAATACAAACATACAAAAATACAAATCTTTCCTCTTTATAATATCAGTATAGATATAGATTGTTATCGAAAGTAATCTTACTACAACTCATAAGGATCTTTGATTTAAAATAATTGCAAACAGGGATTTCCGATATATTTTATCCTTAAGGAAAAATGCACAATTTTTAAGTTTTGATATTAATATTATTTATTGGTGATTATTTCCTTCTAACCTGTTCATGAAAATAGTAAAACCCTAAAATGTTTAGGACTATGATGAAAAAAAAAGTGCGATGTTACCGATTCTTGGATTTTTAAATACAACCTTATTTTTTATACTATAAATCCAAAACGGGTCATTGTACTCATCATTCTGAACAAATTTTTACACGGGACCAAATCGAAAACGCGAAATAAATATCACCCGTTCCATACATTTTGTCGAGTTAGGTGAACATAAATAAAGTGTGGAGCAGCTGATTTTTTTCGCGATATGGGTTCAGTGAACTTTATTCGGGTTCATGGTAAAACAATAAATGATTTATAAATCTTGCATATCCTTTCTTTTATAATTTAGTCAGATTTTCCTCTTAAACCTGTCCGCGAGATGCGTACAGTTCAAGAAGCAGTTTTAAAGAGATTCAAATATTTAGAAGAAAATAAAAATACCCGTTTTACCGACCTTCAGATTTCGATATATAAAGCTTACAATGTGGCATACCCAATATTGTTCTACAGGAACTCACAAAGTCAACATGAAATACGTGAGTAAACATTTATTTGATATTTTTTAAATTAAAGGTGTCTTGTAGTAATTCTATAAATTTCTTCCTAGTACATTTGAAAAAAAAAAACAAAAAAAAACGTTTAAATTTATATTTAATTCGTACAAGCGCAGGCCTTCGTTTTTTTAGGATTCCATGGTCAAACTAGGAACCCTTATAACCCTTTTGTCATGTCTGTCCGTCCGTTAGTCCGTCGGGACTTAAAACTTTTCAGTTACCATTAAACAGCTTTGAACCTAATAAAAATACCTAATTCACTTTACACGAGGCTTCATCTTGATGTTAAACCTGTTGCTTTAATATAATACTGATGTTAATAAATAACATAACCTGTTAAGTGGTATGTTTATAACGTTAAAATATGGGTTAAATTTTTTAAACGTATCATTGAATATTTTTTTCATTGTTAATGGCCTTGATATTGTAATATATACAAAAATAAATAAAATGTATAAACGTCCACATAGCCCAACAAATATTCTCAAATTTAAATAAAGATTAATAACAATAATTATTAATAATATAGTCGTGGCCCTAGAGACGACGTTGAAAGCTACCGCCCAATATCAATATTGTCGGCCTTGTCGAAACTATTTGAAAGACTTGTACACAGTGAACTATATCCTTTACTTCATAGTGCTATTGTTCCACAACAACACGGTTTCGTCAAAAGAAGATCCACTATAACAAACCTTATAACGTATGTACACAGATTATATTTTGAATAGTATGGATGCTGGTACTCAAGTAGATTCAGTTTACACTGATTTTCAGAAAGCTTTCGATAAGGTCGACCACGAACTGCTGTTGAGTAAAATCGCATTTAATGGCTTACGTGGGAACTTATTGAGGTGGTTTTCTTCGTATGTTTCTAAAAGAACGCAGCGTGTAGTGATTAATAATAATAATAATAAAAGCCGAGAAAGATAAAGAAATTAAGTATCAAGACTTGGCACACGAGGTTGTCGACATGTGGGAGGTTGACTCTGCAGTCATTGTGCCGATAGTCGTGACGGCCAATGGCTTAATAGCCAAGAGCCTCGACCAACATCTGACAAGGCTCGCGTTGGGCAGCTGGATCAAGGGCCTGATACAGAAAGCGGTACTTCTGGACACGGCACGTATTGTCAGGAAGTTCCTCTCTCTGAGGCCCTGACCACCGGTTGCTTGGACCCTGTTCCCGATGCCGGTGGGCTACTATTTTTTATATTTTTAAATGTTTTTTTTATATTTTTTATAGAAATATTTAAAAATGTAAATCATATGTGTATATAAATAAATAAACGGAATAATAATAATAATAATCATTTATTTCAGACTTTCATCCATAGTAGTATTACATCAAACACGGAAAATACTAAAAATAAAATAAAAATAATTAGACATAAAAACAGAAAAACAAACACAAGACTACAAAAATTGGCCTAAGGAGAAATTAGTGGCTATCACTCATCTAGTATAGTTGTAACGTCCGGTGTTCCGCAAGGATCGATTTTAGGACCTCTTATTCATTTTATTGATCAATGACATAGGTATATGTTTTCAAAATTCCTTTTATATGCACATGACTTAAAAACTTTTAGGCCGATTAAACATTATAGTGATTGTCTTGCTTTACAATGTTATTTAGATAGACTTACCGAATACTGCTTGTATAATAAACTCAAACTTAGCGTTCCCAAGTGTTGTTGCTTAAGTATTACCAAAACCATTTACAAATACAACTACTCCCTAAGTGATGCAACATTAAACAGGGTAAGCATGGTACGTGACCTTGGTGTAGTTATTGACGTTAAGCTCCATCTTGATATACACATCAATACGATTGTTAGCAAGGCTTGGCGAATGTACGGTTTTGTTATGAGATCGGCCGCTGAATTCATACGCCCCCAGACTTACCTACATCTATACAAAGCCCTAATTAGATCTCAATTGGAGTATGCAGTTGCGGCGTGGAACCCCTTATATATTAAATACTCTGATTATATTGAAAAGGTACAAAATACATTTTTGAGATCCATGCATTACAGGTTCTTTCACTCTTCTGTGTCTTACGTCGATTTGCTAAGGAAATATAACCTTCTTAGCCATGCTAGTCGGCGGACATTTCTTCAGACCATGCTTCTGTACGACCTCTGTAGTAATGCTTATGACTGTTCGGAGGTATGCAACAAAATATGTTACTTAGTTCCCAGAAGAGCTCATATACGTGGAGTGCGTAAGCAACCGTTGTTTGCGGTTAGAACGTGTCGAACTAATGCCGGTGTACGAGCACCATTGCGACGTCTTACCGACAATTACAATAAGTATTTTCTTGACATCGACTTATTTTGTGCAACTCCCGGAAGATTTCGAAATTCTGCCCTCAAGGCCATCAAAGAGGCAGACATCTTATTATCCTAATATAATAAAATAAAATCTTGTACATTTACATTACATTCATAAAAAAAAACACAGTTTGAATAATTTTTAGCTTATGTCATTTGTTTCTAACTTTTTTCTTTTCTTCGAAGCGTGTTATTAACATATTCCACTTGTATGCTGTGAATAACGCTGTTGATTACATAATTATTCGTTTTAAGTCTCATTGTCTGTATCTTCTATTATGTAATTGTTTGTTGTTCCAAATAAAATAAAATAAATAAAGTAACGGATAGTGGCCAAATAGACAAGAGCCTCAGTCAACATCTCCAGAGGTTCGTGTTAGGTGACTAGATCAAGAAAGCAGTCCTCCTCGACACGGCACGTATTGTGAGGAGATTCCTGTCTCTGGAGCCCTGACCACCGGTAGCTTGTACCCTGTTTCCGATGCCGGTGGATTACTATTTTTTTAAAGTGCTTTTTTGTTCTTTTGATGGTAATATTTAAAATTGTATTGTTTTCAGTTCGCTGTATTCGTGATATTGATGCTCGCCCTGCTGGCGCTTGCGAGTGCTGCGCCGTCAGGAGGAGGCGGAGGAGGAGGCGGCGGTGGAGGAGGAGGAGGAGGAGGAGGCGGCGGAGGAGGAGGTGGTGGAGGCGGTGGAGGTGGAGGTGGAGGCGGCGGTGGTGGAAAACGACGATGATTGGCATCGGCTTCTGCGCAGCGTGCCTGTTGAGGGCAACGGCCGCGGGGTCGCAACCCTGCCACCATAAACACCACGGACAAGGAGACGGCTACGGATACGGATGCTAACTCTTCTTACCCATGATACAATTAACTGCTCTGATTTGCTATGTGATTGGACTTGACTTTTTCGGAATAAATTAGTTATAGATAAATTCATGATTTTTATTTTGTAATCGAATGGAACCTTTGTTATGAGTTGTCCACTATAATAACACAATAGCACTTTTATTATTGAGAAGAAGAGGACCTCTCCTCAATAATAAAAGTGCTAATGTCTTTCTTTTTGTGGTTGACATTTTAGAGACTTCAAATATGTTCACTTGTCCGCTAGACACTATACAATCTGCCTATCGCTGCGTCTATCGCAGCATATTTTGCCAAATGCAGCATTGATCGCACGAACCAAGGTATTCCTCATTAGAGTCTGTAATTTAAAAAAACTCTTGCGCTTTACGCAGCGTTCAATAGACTACAGTCTTCTTAATTACAATGCAAATGCGGTAGAAGCAGTGCGCTAGACGCATGCGATAAAATTAATTAGTGCGGGTCTGGCGCAAAATGTGTACTTCGCAATAGGTGCACTTCGAATAACGGACACTTTTCACAGAAGACCATATACTAAACTAATGTAGGAAGCTATGAAAATCATCAAACTCTTTACACTAAACAATTACTGCCATCCTTATTAAAAACAACGTACTTGCTTGGCGGTAACTTTCGAGATAATCGCGCCTAACGTTTTTTTTTCTATTTTTGTTGTCCCTATGAAACTAAGAGGAATATTTCAAACCTTTTTGTTCTGTATGGAAGCTTTAAATTTGAACTTTTTGTGTGCGATACTATATTTATATATTTAGTTAATTTTAATATTTAAAAAGACCAAAAACTTATAAAGACTAGTAAACATGGATTGCAATAAGATTAAGTTACCATGCATAAACAACGCATATGTAGCAAATGCGTGATTTATGTCTAGGAAATGCATTTCTGATATTTACGTCTAGTAAAGATATGGGAGAACTTAGATGTAAGTTCACATTTCCAACCTATTTACAGCAAATGTGTTCATTTTGCCTAAAAAAAATAAACGTAATATAAATCAATCACTTATTATAAACGTCACAAGTACCTACCAAATGCGTTAGTTATGCTCAGTATTTTCTTCTGTCTGAATTCGGGGTGAACTACGGCATAAACAAAGCATGGTCATTTACGATGCTTATTACTAGTGTGTATACAAATGTTATGTATTCCTTTAAAACATAAAACTCAAAAACTAGCAACATATTATATTTATAAGAGAGACTATGATATTGAATACATTCTAAAATTTCGTGAATACTTGAAAAATGTATCATGGTTAAAAATGTACATGGAAAATAATTTGAACATAGCATTCAGTAAGTTCCATGAAATAATATGCCTATTATACAATCTCTGCTTCCCAAAAATAAGGATAAAAATAAATATTAATAATAAAACTAAGCAAAATTGGATAAGCAAAAGGCTAAAACGAAGTTGTAAAATCAAAAGGACTCTACGCTACAAATACTACAAAAATAAAAATCTATCCAATAAAACTAATATAACGTACTCGAACTTGTTGAAAAAAAAAATTTATTATTCGAAAAGAAACGCTAACTTTAAATTTATAAATAGGAGTGAAAACAAATGCAAAGCCACTTGGACAGTTGTAAAAAATGAAATATAAAAATGAATAAAGTTGATAACACAATACTTACAAACCCTGTGGAAATAGCATCTACTTTCAATAACTATTTCATCAATTTGGCACACCAATCAACACAAACAAACACAAAAAGTGGCTGTAGTAAAAATTCTACTCATGACTCGATGTTTCTTACACCGGTTTCAGAAAATGAGGTGAAAACAGAAATAATGTCGCTAACTAACACTAATTCTGAAGGCTACGACGAAATTAATACTAAAATTATTAAATCATGCATTAATGAAATAGTTGGCATTCTTACGCATTTAATTAATTTATCATTTTCTTCTGGAACTTTCCCAGATGTATTAAAGCTATCTATTATTAAACCGCTTTATAAAAAGGGAGATAAAGAGTACACAAATAATTATCGACCAATAACATTAATACCGATTCTGTCGAAAATATTCGAAAAATGCATGTATAAAAAACTAGTTAATTTCTGTAACAAATTTAACATTATTAATAGAGATCAATATGGCTTTCAAAAGAACAAATCTACTACATGAGCCATCTTCTCTCTGATAAAAACAATGGTTTACTAATGTTTGCCATAATTTAAAATGCAATAATTTTATATACCATACTTGTATTTGCCATAATTTCATTAGAAATAACGCTTCAGTTGCCATAATCGCGAAATTACATAAAATCAGTTTCACTAATTTCATTGGTCATAAACTCATAGTCGATCAAGTGTTATAATAATTTTAATCCATAAATTTATTTGCTGTATTTTTCATTTTCAATAATGTCGTTTTTCATAATATTTATTCACCATAATATTCATCAAGGAAACTTAAAAATAAACTTAATCTACCATGCATGCTTGCTTTGCAAAAGAGGAAATCTGGCGCTCGGCGGCCGCTGCCGCGGCACGCTCGCTTCGCTCGCTCGCGTTTGCGCGTTGTGTGGTCATAGTTCTAACCTACACGTTACGAATTTGACAAATTGTTTATTGTCTAAATATAGTTTGCTGCAATAAATCATTTGATTACAGACCAAATGCCTTAATGACATTATTTTTTGTACAAAACAATAAACGTTTCTAAATTATATTAAATGTTGCTTATGTCAAGTATCGATTATGTAATGTGTTACTTATAGAAACTAATGATTATAACACATGTTATTATGGAAACTTATTTTATGGCAAATAAAAGTTATGACTAATAAGTTGATATGACAAGCGTTATTAGTATAAATGATAATAGTGCAAGTAAATATTATCAGGGGGGACGATTATGGAAAACAATAATAGTACAAATGATTTTACCAAAAACAATACTATCCAATATAAATTAAAACTATCTTACTAAAGGATAATTCTTTGATTTCTTAAAAGCTTTTGATCTAGTGTCACATAACTTATTACTGCAAAAGCTCGAGATAAGCGGGATAAGACGACATGCACTACAATGGATATCATCATATTTAAATAACCGACAGCAACGTGTAACTATTGTAAAACTAGATAAAAACAACGTCACGATACCATACTCATCTGAATATAAACGTAACAATTATGGCGTTCCACAAGGAAGTGTGTTGGGCCCAATATTGTTCCTACTCTATATAAATTCAATCACAGATATAACTAATCACAAATGCATACTATTCGCCGATGATATTTCTATTATAGTGACGTCCGATAAAAATAATAATAAACTTATTGACCATGAAACCGAAATAAACAACACGTTTGAGAAATTAATTGAATGGCTTGACAGTAAAAACTTAACAAATAATTTAGATAAGTCTTTATATATACAGTTTAATAAATCTAATAATAATAAATACAAATTGAAACTTAATATACCAAAACTTAATGAAGTTACACAAACTTTTCTTGGAGTAATATTAGATCAGGACATAAATTGGAAAGCGCAAGTAGATGATGAATCTAAAAGAATAAAGAAATTTGTATACGCACTCAAAAAGGTTAAAAATATAACAAATATTAAAACTGCTATCACTACCTATCATGCTTATATTGAATCATTAATACGCTACGGGTTCATAATGTGGGGCAATAGCACCGACAAAAACAGAGAATTTGTTGCTCAAAAAAAGTGTATTCGTGCTATTATGGATTCAACATTTTTTTTTATCAGCCTAACGTATCTTGCAGGCCAACATTTAAAGAACTTGGTTTATAACCTCTACCCTCTCTATATATCTATGAAGTATGTATATTTGTTAAAAAGCGTAAAAACTTATTTAAAAAGGCAGATGTATATCCTCGAAACCGGCGAGATCCTCACAGGCCTATATTAGACGAATTACCAAGACTGGCTAAATATAATAAAAGCTGTTTTGCCACATGTGTTCGGATATATAATAAAATTCCAAGTGATTTGAAAACTTTAGATTTAAGACTGTTTAAAGATAAATTACATAAATGGTTAGGCTCTAATAATTTTTATAGCATAAAATAATTCATTGAAGGGAAACATTTTGTAATTTAACCGATATTTGCATGCTATGAGTATGATATTAGCAAAACATGTATGCTCTGTAATTGTATTTTAACGACTTTATATACCTACCATGTTTTACGCAAATAAATATTATTATGTTTATTCATCTATATACATATTATTTACATTTTAAAATATTTCTATAAAAAACATTATAAATATAAAAAATATTATTATTATCGAATATTGAGTCAGGTATTTTTACAGCAACGTTCATTACGATGCTTATAACTATTAAAATGATTGGAATGTAGCAATTACGCTGTTTATAATTAACTATAAAAATTAAACTAGTAAAGATATCAAAACTTGGGCGATTGATCCCGGTAGATCTCATTTCGCTGATTCTGAATATATTAATAACTCGATTTTGTCAAAAATGTCGATTGCGTTGTTTATAATAAGGACGGCAGAATATGACGCGTATTAGTAGGTTATTAGCAGTGATAGCCTAGTGTTGTGACCGTTGGACTGCCAAGTCATAATAGGTCTCGAGTTCGAACCCAAGGCACGCACCTCTGACTTTTCAGATTCATGTGCGTATTGTATAATTGTCACTTGCTTAAAAACGGTCAAGGAAAACATTGTGAGGAAACCGGTTTCTCGACGGCATGTGAAGTCAAGTCAGAGGCCCATGGGCAGCATAAACTCTGACACCAGGTTAGTTACTAACCACACCAAAAGAAGAAGAGTAGGTTATTTCACGAAATGACGCCGTTTCAGTACAGATGACGTATAGTTTCAAGTTCAAGTTCTTTATTGCATTCATGTGTTACATAGTAAATATAGTAAGATTCAACATGAAGCCCGGTAAGGGCACAGCAACATAATAATAAGTCAGATATATATCATCAGACTAAAATACTAGTAGGTAGGTACTTAAAATTATCTTTAACAATACATTTTGGAGTTTTGTTTATCATAATCTATGTAATCATAAACACATAGGTACATTAGGTACTTAAAAACATATTACAGAAACTTTACTTGTGATCTTTAAATATTGCACATTTGTTTACTAACTTATTATTAGGTATTAGGTTATTAAATACAACTTGATGCAATTGGTCAGTCTTTTCAAAACAAACTTTATCTACTATCCATATTTGATTATTTATTTCTAGCTGTGTCCTCACGGCTCCGCCCGCGTAAGAAGTTTTATTCCAGTAATAAATATAGCCTATGTTACTCGGTGATAATGAAGCTTTCTAACGGCAAAAGATTTTTTAAAATCGGTCCAATAGTTTTTACGTTTATTCGTTACATACAAAAATACAAATCTTTCCTCTTTATAATATTATTAGTATAGATTGTTATATGGAAGTAACGTTACTATAGTCGCACCGTTAATTCGATGCAGTAACTTGACAGTTAGAGGGATACCAGTTTTTGACAAAAAAAAGTAGTGAGATGAAAAAAAAATTTATGAAATCGAATGAACTTAATAATGTACTTATATGCATACTTTTTATTGAATTTAATAACTAGAGGATCAAAACACGATATATCACTATTAAAAATAGCCGTATCCACTAGTAACTACTGATATGACGTTTTTGAAGCGTCAAATAACTGAACATTAGGTTAATTATTTACTTATTTAATACTTCAATGCACAATTCTGGCGCATAATGCGGACTTAATGTCATAAGGCATTCTCTATCAGTCAATTTGGGTTTAAGAGAACAGCATACATAAGTATACTTATGAGTAACCCCGAAAATCTGACAACCGGTCTAACTTTAGGATATCGGCATTGCCCAGTAACTGGGTTGCGGAGGTCTGATGGTAGTCGCTCAGTGTAAAATACTGGTATGCAGCCGCATCTGGTTATACTGGAAGCTAGCCTCAATATAGCTGGGAAAAAGGCTAGGCAGAACATTTCCTCCTTAGCCTGTTTAGTAAAACAGTAATTTTAAGTCTAAAATGTTTAGGATTTCAATGGAAGAAATAAAATCCGATGTCACCGACCCTTGGATTTTTATATATAAAGCATACAATGTGGCATACACAATATAGTTCTACAGAGACTCACAAACTCAACATGAAATACGTAAGTAAACATTTATTAAAATATTTTAAACTAAGGGTGGTTTGCTGTTACTCGACCGAGTAAAATTGTAAGTTTCTGTCTAGAAGTGTCATTTTGAAATTAAACCAAGTTTAAACAATTTTTTGCGCGAGTCCATAATTTCATTATTGGTAAATCAAGTCAAATATTAAGGTACGGATAGAAAATCTAAAGAAATAAACTAAGGTCCGCTTCAAGTAACGATTTAAATATCAGTGTACAGTTAAATTGCGGACTCCAATTCGCGCAAAAAATTATACGAGGCGAGGTTGAAGCGGTGAGGTGATGCATACGGTTCTGCAAATGTCGACCGGCCCTTGCTCCGCCCTCCCCGCCCTTTTTACATACCCTGTGCGTCAATATAATTCTAATATTTTCTTAAAGGTATTCTAATGCTCAGTACCTATAAACAAAACCGAATCGTATTGCTTACCAATGGTAGCATTTTTTATTGCCAAACAGAAGGAGCTGGTGGACCGTGACCTGCCGGGGTTGCGGTGCATGCAATAGCGAATCCCGTGACCCTGGCCTTAGGTCAGAAGGAGGGACACCGTTGGGTTTTAGTCGGTAAGAGTCCGGCAGACCCCCTCGCCTTCCCCGGGCGAGGGACATCCATGAGGATTTTCCAACAAAAAAAAAGATAAAAAGAAGAAGGGTCTACTATGCTAAACCTATGGGATGTTTGCTTGATTATTGGCGACACGTTTGGTGCAGTAGCTGAGCAATTGGCTTCTGCACTACGGGTCGTGGGTTCGATTTCCGCACAGATAAATTATATTTTGTAAGGCCTACAAATAGTTTTTCCGTTTCTGGGCGTTTGTGTATGTGAAGATTTGTGTCTGTAAACGCACCCACGATACAGGAGAAATCTTAGTGTGGGGGGCCACGTTTATAAAAATAAAAAATCAATAAAATATTGGCAAAGATACAAGAGTCTCAATTTTAAGCAATAAGTAACGCTCCGTAAATTATAGAAAACGGCCATTAGTGATTTATTCGTTTTTTTTTTATTTTTCTCCACTACATTAATGCACAAGTCTTTGAATATGTCACTCGTTCAACCAGTTATAATTAGGTGGTGAATCAAACGCCTAAAAAATAAAACAAATTCGATGTTTTTAGTTTCGCATTCTTTTCTCTGTTGGTGTGCGGTATCATGGTGGTGGCCAGCGCGGACGTAGTTGCAGTAGGTGACCTGGGCGGCGCCTAGTCCAGGTGTCGGCAACCTGCGGCTCTTTCGATGTAAGGTGGCGGCTCTCCAGTTCCGTACGCAAAAAATAATTATTTATCTATCAAAACCCTTAAAATCGTGCAATCGATCTATAATTAAGTACTATAATACCTATAGTATGACTATTTTCAACGACCATTTTGGCTGTATGGTCGTTGACTGAGATATACTGACTATGACTGAGATATAATAAGTATATCTGTCTTTATATAATGGATTAACTATTTTATTATTTTAGCTAAAACATGTTTTGTGTTAAAAATATTTGTATGTTTTTATATGTATAAATAAATATGATTTCATAGTTAAAATATTTTATTTTAAATAAAAATCAAACATATACAATAATATTGAAAGATTTTTTTTAGTAGCTCTTTAAAAACTGAAATTTTGTAAATTGCAACTTTTGGCTCTTCCGTCTCAAGAGGTTGCCGACCCCTGGCCTAGTCCCAGGGCAGTTCGTAGCCTGGAGGTCTCCCCCACTATTATCACCACTATGGCTGTGGTTACGGATATTGACGCTGAAACTCGGATACTACTAGACTACGTTAATGATAAAAGAAAAAAATATTGTGTTATTTAAAAAAAAAATATGTGTGTACTCATTGTACGCGCGGTAGAAGTTATAAAAGAGAGCTTATTCATTTAAAGTAAAAAATAAATAATGTATGACTGGTGGCGCCCCTATTTTTCGTACTCTTTTTTGCAGAGCTTTAGGTACCTTTGAGGTTTATGTCTACATCTAACTTCAGGGTGTCATGTAGAAAAAAGTTTTATGTTTAAATATAAATTAATATTGGTAACATTGGAAAAAGCGCATCTCAGATTAATTACATAGACGTATATTAGAGTGCGCGCAAGATAACTCTGCGCGCGACGGAGGGCGTGCTAAATGTTGCCATGATCGCAAAAATACAAAGTCCTACTTTATAAGGAAAAGTAATATATTCGTGAGCATCAAAATTGGGTAGCCCTCTTGAGGTTTATTATATTTTAATTGAGCTAAGTTATGTTCGTTTAAATTTACTACCTATCAATTAAATTAATTAGTATTTTTACGTAATTTGCAAAGGAAAAGAACTAAGCTGATAAATGTGGCGTGAGTGAATAAGAATGCGTTATGATTATTATCGTCTGATGAGGTAATCTTTATTATTATATTTTCTTTTATTCCTAAAATCAGGAAGATCTAGTGACAAAGTTAATAAAACGGCAACACTATGGCGGACCATGACTAGTTCCGATTTAGGCCGCGCGCAGAGTTATCTTGCGCGCACTCTAGGTCCATGATTAATTATTATTCTGAGAAGCGCATAGTCACAAGTTAAAAAGAGCGGCACGCGCAGGCGCTCTGAGGTAGTAAGTTCGAATCGCCATTGTGGAACGTCCGATATTTTTGCTATTTTTCCTTTTATGTTTAAACTTAGTTATGATAACTTAATAAGTGACTGTGATTCAGTTTCTATATTTTAAAAAAAGTATCTTTAGTTCAAGGTTTACAAGATATTCAAGGTTAGTCGGAAAAGGGGTATTAAGCCGAAAGGGTGTTAAAGTACCCATAATAATGGATAACTTTTGTTCTACAACTTTCCCCAAAAGTCAATAGTTCAAGAGAAATAGCTGTTCAAAGATTTCATAAAAAATACGCTAAATTCTATCTATCCTCATCAGACGTGTTTAAATTTTACGTCATATTTGGGGTCACGGATTAGAAACTACATTTTCTGAATTCATAACTAAAGCAGAGATGAAACATTTTTGAAAAAACTAAAATAAAAATAAATTTTCATGAAAAAAAAGTTAATCGAATTTTTAAATTTTAACACTTTGTTTAAAACAATCATCAATGATACATTAAGTGGCCCGCGGCTTAGTACACCCTTTCCGACTAGATCTTTTAAACTACGCAACAGTTTTTAATGCAGTTTTCAGCAATAGATAGAATGATTCAAGAGGAAGGTTTATATGCCCCACATTAGTATCTACATTGCACCCGTGTGAAGCCGGGGCGGGTCGCTAGTAGGTAATAAAAATAAAATACCCGCCTGATATGAGGTTTGGTTCCCTGTCACAAAAAACGTATTTCCTTTGTTTATTTCTTGGATCTTTTTTGCTGAATGAAAAGAATTAATGGACCATTTGTACCATTTTGGTACCAATTATTCTCTTTTGACAATTTTGTGGATTGAGTCCTTTCTGCTAAACTACGTCTATCTAATCTGTCATGATACACGTATTTTATATTACCTATATGTATGTACAGATTATGTCCTGTGGCGGCATCTATCACGCCACATGCAAACTACGCCGTACGACGAATGTCTAGCAGACTACAGCGACAACAATGACAACACTCAAATATGACGACACAAATCCTGCATTGAGATATCAAGATTTGACACGCAGATAGTATATATACAATTACTCAACACCAAACATTGGGCAGTGGTCCGCTAGGTATAAGACCCGCCTGGTAGGAGGATCCTCCCTTTTCGTTGGAGAAACTCCATACCTAGGTCCATTTTCTGCCACTTTTCAGATGACTTGGCAGCACTGATAGCTCTTTCCGTACACTGCATTCGCAAGTCGTAACCAAATCATCGTTTGTTGCCAGATATGACGATACGTTTGGTGCAGGGGCAGAGCGATCGGCTTCTGCGCTACGGGTCATGGGTTCGATTACCGCACGGTACAAATATTTGCTGGCCTACAAATAGTTGTTCCGGGTCTGGATATTTATGCATGTGAAGATTTGTGTCTGTAAACGCACCCACGATACAAGAGAAATCCTAAGGTGGGGCAATATTTTTAATTAAATAAAAACAAACAAAACAAGATAAGGGACGTTTTGACAAGACAGGCATAAGACCGACTACACAATTTGGAGCCAAATTTTCTCCCGATTGTTGAGTAATATAATTTTCGAGCATTAGTGTAAAGGCACAAATTTTATTCATTATTAATAAAATATTAGAAAAGATTTTTGTCAACCTGGCAATGGGGAGGTACAGGCAAAGCTAATTTCAGATGGCGCCACCCTCGCTGGTACCAATTACAACCAATCGGAACGGGTTAAATTAACATTGGCAATAATGTCAAACAAACTTTAACTAATGAAATTGCGTTAGTACCAGCGATGGTGGCGCCATTAGTTACCCAGTGTGCTACCCCATTGAATTAAATTGTCAATGTCACAAGTTGCGTCAGTTTGACATTTCACCAAAGAGCTAGAGCTGGTAGTACTAGAGTGCGTGGCCAAAATCGGAACTAATCATGATCCACTACAATGTTGCCGTTTTATTAACTTTGTCACTAGATTCACCAGATTTTAGGAATAAAATATAATAATAAAGATTACAGTAGACCACATTAGACGATAATAATCATAATGCATTCTTATTCATTCACGGCATATTTATACGGTTAGTTTTTTTCCTTTGCAAATTACGTAAAAATACTAATTAGTTTAATTGGTAGGTAGTACATTTTTACGTACATAACTTAGATCAATTAAAATATAAGTAATAAACCGTAAAAGAGGGCTGCCCAATTTTAATGCTCGCGAATATATTACTTTTCCTTAAAAAGTTGTACTTTGTATTTTTGCAATCGTGGCATCAATTAGCACGCCCTCCGTCGCGCGCAGAGTTATCTTCACGGGACAGAAAAAAAAATCTGTTCCGTGGTTATCTTGCGCGCACCCTGATTGTTTTTCTGACATTAAACGTAATCACTGCCGCGTAACGTAGTTCCAAAAGGTCCTATCCTAATAATATTTGTAACGGATAATACTACAGAAGAGAATTAGATAATTTAGATAATAGTATTGAATTTAATTAATTATTAAGTACCTACTATTGAAAAAAGACAAGAGCTCATGGCTTTTTTGCAGTTGATTTAAGATATCTTGTATGGAGTAGCTCAGTAGCAGCCCGGAGTTTGGATTTGTGCCCGATTGAGTGAAAAAGGCACCCCTATTACACGGGACTTAAACATAACGGCGAAATGAGGGTGTTAATATACACCGCTGCCCAATCCTTAGGGAAATACAGGCGTGATGTTATGTTATGTATGGAGTTTTTATGTCCTTTTTACAGATCCAACTACATTTTATTAGTTGGTCGCCTGTTACTCTCTACTTAACTTGTTTTCACACATAACACGCAACATCACGCCTTGGATTCCCCGAGGGGTTCGGCAGAGGTGTTTTTTAGTACACCCTCATTTCGCCGTTATGTTTAAGTCCCATGTAATAGGGGGCGAGCCTATTGCCATTAACCGGGCACAAATCCAGACGCCGGGCTGCTACTGAGTAATTCCTAATGGAAAAACGCAATAATGAACTTATTAATTGTTTTCCTTTTAGTTAATTTCGTTTTACAACACTATTTTGTATAAGTACCTACACAAAAACCGTGACACCAGAAAAAAAGACTCATCAGAACTGCCTGAATATGTTTTTTTTATAAGTAATAATAATGTCTTTACATAGTATAAAACAAACTCGCTCCCGATGTCTGTACGCTTAGATCTTTTAAACCACGCATCGGATGTTAATGCCGTTTTCAGCAATAGATAGAGTGATTCAAGAGAAATTCCCACATTAGTATCTACATTGCACCGGAGCGAGGCTGGGGCGGGTCGTTAGTATATCATAAATAATAATTAATAAAAATATAATATCAAAAATAATTTATTTAATATTATTAATATAACATAATTATTATAAAATCACGCCTGTATTACCCGAAGGGTTGGGCAGAGGTGTATAGTAACACCCTCATTTCGCAATTATGTTTAAGTCCCATGTAATAGGGGGCGAGCCTACTGCCATTAACCGGGCACAAATCTAAACACCGGGCTGCTACAGAGGAATTCCACACGGAAAAACCCAATAACGGGGATCGAACCCACGACCTCACGATCAGCAGTCGCGCTTGCCACCACTAGACCAACATGGCGGTAGTAGTATTAATATATATAAATACTAGGTGTGTCTTCACGGCTCCGCCCGCGTAAGAAGTTTTATGCCAGTAATAAATATGTTACTCAGTGATAATGTAGCTTTCTAACGGCAAAAGAATTTTTGAAATCGATCCAGTATTTTTTAAGTTTATTCGTTACACACAAAAATACAAATCGTTCCTCTTTATAATATTATAAGTACTAGCTGTGTCCTCACGGCTCCGCCCGTAGCCTATGTTACTCAGTGATAATGTAGCTTTCTAACGGCAAAAGAATTTTTGAAATCGGTCCAGTATTTTTTAAGTTCATTCGTTACATACAAAAATACAAATCGTTCCTCTTTATAATATTATAAGTACTAGCTGTGTCCTCACGGCTCCGCCCGTAGCCTATGTTACTCAGTGATAATGTAGCTTACTAACGGCAAAAGAATTTTTGAAATCGGTCCAGTATTTTTTAAGTTTATTCGTTACATACAAAAATACAAATCGTTCCTCTTTATAATATTATAAGTACTAGCTGTGTCCTCACGGCTCCGCTCGTAGCCTATGTTACTCAGTCATAATGTAGCTTTCTAACGGCAAAAGAATTTTTGAAATCGGTCCAGTAGTTTTTAAGTTTATTCGTTACATACAAAAATACAAATCGTTCCTCTTTATAATATTATGACTACCTACTAGCTGTGTCCTCACGGCTCCGCTAGTAGCCTATGTTACTCAGTCATAATGTAGCTTTCTAACGGCAAAAGAATTTTTGAAATCGGTCCAGTAGGTATATTTTAAGTTTATTCGTTACATACAAAAATACAAATCTTTCCTCTTTATAATATTAGTATAGATAGATAAGTATAGATAATATATTTAGTGTTAATTTCGTGAAAGTAGTTTATCAAGCTTGGATGCAAATATGCAGCACCGCCGATCGATGAGTCAACATCTGAGGATGCCCCGTGGAGGGGCGAAGCACGTGTCGTGTCCGTTTGGGTTGTTTGTTGCATTAATTCAGTCTTTCTCAAGGTGGGCGATAATGCCCCCTTGTGGGCGCTGGAGGCCTAAATGGGGGCGGCAAGGGGCCCAGAACAAATTGGGAGGTGTTGAAGTGGTTTAGGGGGGCGATGGCTGATTTGTAATTTCATCTGCTCATTTGCAAAAAAAACGGGCGGTTATGATTTTTTTTCTGCCTGAAAAAAATACAATACTTAAAAGGTTTTAATCATTTGAACATGTTACTGGCCGGTTATAAAAAGTACGTTCCAAATTCAATTTTTTGACTGAGGCTGGTTTTTAAAGAAAATAACTTTTTCCTAAATTTTGTGGCGCGAATTCCCGAAAGTTAATATCGACTCTAAATAACTTTAACTCAATTTTTATTGAATTATCTAATTATCTAATCCCAGTTTTCTGAGATTCAGACTTTCATGCAACATCGTTGGCATTAGATAGAGATGATTCCACGCGATTACAAAATAAAAATCATGAATATATCTATAACTAATTTATTCCGAAAATGTCAAATCCAATCACACAGCAAGTCAGAGCAGTAAATCGTATCATGGGTAGGAAGAGTTAGCGTCCGAATATCCCGCCACCTCCTCCTCCTCCTCCTCCTCCTTGAACAGGCTCGAACCATCCACCACCACCACCTCCTCCTCCTCCTCCTTCAATAGGCTCAGGCACGGTTGCGCCCACCAGCGCCAGCACGGCGCACATCACCACGACGAATAGAGCAAACTGAAAACAATACAATTTTAAATATTTCCATCAAAAGAACTAGGAAAAACACTTTAAAAAAATAGTAGGCCACCGGCATCGGAGACAGGTACAAGCTACCGGTGGTCAGGGCTCCAGAGAGAGGAATCTCCTAACAATAAGCGGCGTGTTCCACATGTGTGTGACAGTGTTATGTACCAGTTTTGTGACAGCACACAAACAGAACAGAATAGTTTTATTAATTATATAATCCACTTTTATTCTGGTAGTGGCACTGTGTCAAGAGGATGGGCATCCTCTTGTACAAATTCAACATACTGTGGCCACCAATCCGTTTGATTGGTGATGTTGCTATTTGTTAAGGCGGAGATGTCTTAAAAACGGTCAAAAAGGTGGTTTTTTAAAGCAGTGTATCTCTTAAACCGTAAATAATTTTGACAAGTAAAAAAAATATGATATTTTAAAGTCCTTTTTGCATAGAGTGATGGAACTCAAAACATAATTTAACATACTTTAATGCATCAAAAAAATCTTCAAATATACCTCTTAATTATCTTTAAAAGCAGTTTATCCTTTCATTGACAATTATTATTATAATTAAAAATATACCATAAAATTTCAAATGATAAACTGCATCGAGTGATGGATTATTTTTTATTAAATAGTTAATTTCTAATTTTATACGATTTTATTTGTATTTTTACGACATACGCTTGCTGATTTCCCTGTCGCCCGCACCGCACCAGTGTTCTCCGGAACGTTATTGAGGACGGACCTGTGTCGCTTTGCTCCGCAGTGGAATTATACCTAATTTTGTACCGCGAAAATTAAAATGGGAAATAAAAATAATAATGGGAAGAGATGGAAAGCTGTTACATTGATAATATTTTCTGGTTTATTAATATTACAACGAGTTCTTTGTTTGTAAAAAAATACATTTTATAAAGACATACTTAATAGTGGGTCAATTATATATAATTTACAAACAATTTATTATTATTGTATTTGTTTGTCTACAACATACAATGTTTTACCTAAAAACATTCTGAACCACTGCTCTGAAATATGCTACTGGCTACCTACTTTCATGCGAGCGTCGCACAGTGTTTTATGAAGCCCGTTTTTCGGACATCCCATTTTTATTGAAAAAGCTGACAGAAATAACCATTTAAATGCAAGATTTTGTATCTCCATTTAGCTACAAAGTCTAGTTTTTGAGTTATATTTTTTTGAAAATCGACCATTTTCTATCTCGAGATATAGATTTTTTTTTTTAAACTTTGCCGCACACTGGGATTTTACCTGTATCGTGGGTGCGTTTACAGACACAAATCTTCACATGCACAAAAATCCAGACCCGGAACAACTATCTGCAGGCCATACAAATATTTGTTCCGTGCGGGAATCGAACCCACGACCCGCAGCGCAGATGCCAATTGCTTAGCCACTGCACCAAACTAAGCATGATACGAAATAATGATGTTAGGTACATTGATGGCGTATCATATACCGAGTGGTTTAGTCCACAAATGAACCTTGCGAGGTTTGTTTTTTTTGTTTGGTTTCTTTGTTAGATCTAGATTTATACGAGTTTTTTGGTTTTTAGGTTTTCTCTTTTTTCTCGAAAATTCCGCGATTTCGGGAAAAGTTATTTATACAGAAATAATTCTATTTACTTCCCCAACACACCACATAAATTTCACATCCCAATTCCATGGAACTTAGAAACCACTACGATTTTAAGTTTGATCCTGATTTTGCGTCGTTAGGGTTGTCAAGATCTCAGATAATGATTTATATCCGGATTTTATATAACTTTATATACCTAGTCTGGCCATAAATACTGTTACAATTAAAAATAAGAAAGATATTACATTTGAATTTGGAATTTGTCATTTTTATACGATTGTTCTTGAGTTTTCTAATTTTGGCGTCAATACATTGTACAATATTTTGCGATATTAAAATGGAGTGGGGTGATAAAGAGAACCGAATCGCTGTGATTGCATTACACAAAGTTGGTATGGAGTCAAATGCAATTTTTAAAATTCTCCATACGCTTGGTATTAGTCAAATGTTTGTGTACCGGGCTATTAATAGGTACCATGAGACCTCCTCTGTTTGTGACAGAAAAAGATCTGGCCGTCCACGTAGTTTTCGTACGAAAAAGGTGGTCAAAGCAGTAAGGGAAAGAATTCGAAGAAATCCTGTCCGAAAGCAAAAGATTTTATGTCGGGAGATGAAGATAGCACCCAGAACCATGTCGCGTATTTTAAAAGATGACTTAGGACTTGCAGCCTATAAGAGACGCACTGGTCATTTCTTAACTGATAATTTAAAAAAGATTAGGGTGGTAAAATCGAAACAACTACTGAAGCGGTACGCAAAGGGAGGTCACAGAATGTTTTTGTTTACGGATGAGAAAATCTGTACAATTGAGCAACATTTTATGAAACAAAATGACCGTATTTATGCTCAAAGCTCTAAGGAAGCTTCCCAATTAGTCGACAGAGAACAACGTGGGCATTATCCGACTTCAGTGATAGTTTGGTGGGGTGTTAGCTATGAAGGAGTGACTGAGCCATATTTTTGTGAAAAAGGTATTAAAACATCGGCACAAGTGCATCAAGATACCATTCTTGAGAAGGTAGTTAAGCCCCTTAATAACACCATGTTCAATAACCAAGTATGGTCCTTCCAACAAGACTCGGCGCCGGGTCACAAAGCTCGGTCCACGCAGTCTTGGTTGGAAGTGAACGTTTCGGACTTCATCAGAGCTGACGACTGGCCGTCGTCCAGTCCCGATCTTAATCAGCTGGATTATGATTTATGGTCAGTTATAGAGAGTACGGCTTGCTCTAAACGCCATGATAATTTGGAACCCCTAAAACAATCCATACGAATGGCAGTGAAGAATTTTCGCATGGAAAGAGTGCGTGTTTCTATTGATAACTGGCCTCAACGTTTAAAGGACTGTATTGCAGCCAATGGAGACCACTTCGCATAAGCTTTTTATATTTTAAATTGTTTTATATTTATGTATTAAACTAACACACTGTAAAAGTAATAAATATTATTTGCAATAAAAAAATTTTTTTTTTTACTTTAACTTTTAATTTCAGCTTCTTTTAACTTTTACACACAATGTCCACATCTCTCTTCACTCAACGCTCCTTTCGCAGGTATGCTGGAAGAGATTGCTATAGAAATAAGCATCACCTTTGTACCAATTTTTCTGTTTTTTGAAAGGCCTGGGTAGGCTGCCAGTAATCTGGTGTACGCTCTATTTTCTTCACTGTGACTACGGAACTTTTATTTTTACGGAAAGGACATGTTATATTTTTGTATGGAAGCTGGGCTGGCTTTGGCTGTGAACAGAGATGATATTATATTTTTATGAAAGTACATAAAATATGGAGCTTTCGTATATTTTTTTTTTAAAGCACCCTTCTATTGTTTTTTATTTATTTTAATAATTAGAATTAAAAAGAATAAAGTTGCAACCCAAAGTAATTATTAATTCTGGCAACACTTCCATTGGATGACATTTATTGTCGTTGTCAAAAATGTCAAATTCAATTCAACTTATTCAACTGTTGTATTATGGCGTTTCTGCGTAAATTACCACAATTTCGCGAATAGGAAGTAAAACAAAAATTACAAATTCAGTAAACAATCACAATAGATAGCGATTTGTTTGACAACTTTGATATGACCAGACATTGATGAAATTACTGACAATGACTACCTTGCTGTCAGACGGTAACTCTTTTCATTTATTCTATTGAGACAAAGGAATCAATGCCATACATCCAAATCATTGAGTTAATTCATTGATTTTATTTTAATTTAAGACGTTTAATATTATTTTAATATTAGGATAAATATTATGCTTTCAAAAATGATATATACCAGTTCTTTTTCTAAGTTTTTATCAGGTTTTTAACAAAAAAAAAACAGAATTTTAACAATTTTCTAATTAAATAATGGTGCTTTTTAAAAAAAATGTTTTTGTAAGCACATCCTAGACAGTTTTCCCTATCAGAAAAACTGCACGTGTAAGTCGTTCAGAAATAAAAATATTTTAAGCCCATTTCATAACATGTCCTTTGACCAACAAAATACGGAAAAAAAATTTACAACCCTAACAAAAATAGTTACATTGGAACAACTTCTAAGTTCCATGGAATTGGGTGTGTTGTTATGTGGTGTGTTTGTTATGTGGTGTGTTGGGGAAGTAAATAGAATTATTTCTGTATAAATAACTTTTCCCGAAATGGCGGAATTTTCGAGAAAAAATAGAAAACCTAAAAACCAAAAAATCTCGTATAAATCTGGATCTAACAAAGTTGCGAGGTTAATTTGTGGACTAAAATACTCGGCATAAGATACGCCATCAATGTACCTAAAATCATTATTTCGTATCATGCTTAGTTTAAGCGAGTTTTTTTTATTATATTTTTTTTTTATCAAAAAAATATTACTCAAAAACTACATATGCTAGCTACACGGGGATACGAAATCTTGTATATAAATTATTATTTCTATCAGCTTCTTTAATAAAAATGTGATGTCCGAAAAATGGGCTTCATAAAACACTGTGCGTCGCGCGTCATGGCACTATGGCAGCCAGTCCTACAAAATAGAAACTTCGTGACGCGACCGCTTCGCGCGTAGTTATGATAAGGGGGTGCGCGGGGCATTCTCAGCGGTAACGCCCACTTGAGCAAGGTCAACGGCGTAATACTGGGCCTTAAGTACGGCAAAATTCGCTCTCCAACGCTCATTGCAGCGGTCTAGTAAGGGGCCTTCTTCAACAGTGGGCGCTTAGGGACTGGTGATGATTTTATAAAACACATTTTAGGGCTTTAACCACAGAATATATTATTGATTCGTTAGAGCTTTTAGACACTAATACCACAGAGTAGCCACTCCATACAGCCGTCCAACAAGGAGTATTATATCCCAAGCTGCCCCAAAAACTTCAAACACTCTCTTCCACACACACCCCTTATGTGGGGGTGTGTTTGTGAGAGAAAGAGACACTAAGACTCCACAAAACTAACATTAAAATTAGTAACAATCAAATTAATTTGTACACATTTTAATAGTTTTAATTTCTACATAAGTCTCTTTTCATGTCTTGAGCGCCTACCATGTTTTCAAGGTGAGAGCCTGGTGATCTGTCACACAGGGATTTCCTAGTACGGACTCCAGTCTCTCACAAAGGAGCATAATTCTACTATGTGCTTTAAATTAGCATGTATTATATATATATAAGAATATTATGTATTGCCTTTGTGAAGAGAGAAATAAAGCTTATTATTATTATTACTGTCCCGAGGTGCCTTTAAAAACTGTTGTCTTAAGATTATGTCAAACTTTCGTTAACCACTGTATGGAGTAGATATGTATTTAACATTGCGCTAATTAATACCAAGATGATACAATATTAATATTATTAACTAACTGTGCCCGCGACTTCGTCTGCGTAGAAGTCGGATGGGTTTTAATTTTTTTGCGCGGAGCCCTAATTCTTTTTCTAAAATAAAAGTAGCCTAAGTTACTCCTTATAACATCAACTATCTGCCAGTGAGAGTCCCGTCAATATCGGTCCAGCCGTTTCGCTGATTAACCGGAACAAACAGGCAGACAAACATTTTAAAAATGGATTTTTTTTATAAGTACCCTATAAGTATACACTTTCATATCGTCGCTGCGCTTGCAAAATCCGCTATGTGAAAAAAACCAACTTTACAGGAGAAGCAAAAAACTGTTTTTTTCCCAAACTGATAACAACATTTAAAAACTTAGTATGCAGAAAATTAGACTTTATGTCGAGACATCATAAAATCTTACTTTTTTGCTTTTTTTACGATATAATAGGTGCTAGGATTTTTTTAAAGTGAATTTGGTCACATAGCGTATTTTTTTTGGGTCGTAAATACCGCGATAATTTTCTTTGTTGGTCTTCCTGGAACACTTAGCGGATTTTCCACACTATTTTGAAATAATAAACCCGCTATGTGTCATATTGAAGCGCAATTCTAAGAGGCGGGCATCGAAATAAAAATACGTTAAGTGTTTCTTTGCACACAGAGGATTAATGAAGCCGTTCTTAGCCAAAATTAAATAGCTGATTTTGCTATCTCCTTAACCAAATAAATTATTAGAAAACAGATTTCACAGGCCTACGTGGCTTGAGGAGTACTATAAAATAGTATCAAAAACTGAAATTAAAAAAAAACACATAGCGGATTTTTTAGGCTCAGCGACGATATGCATTCAGTAAAAAGCTGTTATTTTGACATTACAAACAGGCACTTCAATTTTATTTATTTGTATAGACTATTATTGTTGCTCACAATGAAAAAAATGAAATGCTCTCAAAATGAAACATATTTTCAGAATAGTTGTTGAACTATGTGGGCTCTAATGAGTACTTAGTGGACGTTCATATATTACAATTTCAAGGCAAATTGACAGTGAAAAAATTATTCAATGAGGTGAGTAAAAAATTAAACCCATATTTTGACGTTATCATAGCTAAACATACATACCACTTCAGGGAACGTACCCATACTACGTGACCTACGGGGGTAAAAAAATGTCATAAATGGGTCACGTAGTATGGGAAGAATCCCTAACAGGTTACGTTATTTATTAACATCAGTGTTATGTTAAAGCAACAGGGTTAACATCAAGGTACTTTTATTAGGTTCAAAGCTGTCTAATTGTGATCGAACACTTTTAAGTTCCGACGGACGAACGGATGGACAGACATGACAAAATTATAAGGGTTCCTAGTTTGACTACGGGACCCTAAAAAACTAAGGCCGCACTCGTAGTACCGAATTAAAAATAATTTTTTCCATTATTTTAAAAAATATCAAATATAAAATGTTTACTTACGTATTTCATGTTGTCTTGAGTTTGCGAGTCCCTCTACAACAATATTGGGTATGCTACATTGTAAGCTTTATATATCAAAATCTGAAGGTCAGTAAAACAGCCTTTTTTTATTCTTTATATCTATTCTTTATATCTTTTATATCTAAACATCTATAAATATGCTTCTTAACCTTTTTGTTCCTTTCGAACAGGTTTAAATGGAAAAATGACCGAAAATACATAATAAAAAAGAAAGAAACCACGCGTTCATAATGACACAAAATGCATTTGAGTACCTAAGTGTGCAGCAATATCAATGTAGTGGTTACCTCGCCCTCCTCAAAAATTGACAGACTTATTATTATAGGACGGTATAGTACGTTACAGAAGCAGTAGAGTGAATATGAGATAGGCACATACAATTATAACACTTCGATAAATAATTGTTATATTTACAGTATATATGTACGGTCAAAAAGGTACATGATAAGGAGCTGACCCGGAAGAAGATACCCCATCTCGCGAGGGGTATACAACTTGCTCCAGACGTCGGGTGAAGTTCCCAGATTTTTATCGCTCTTGACGGTCTCTGGAGGGGGGTGGTGTGGGGTTCATACCTACACCATACCATTTATTTATTCATGTTATAAACTTACACAACATATTTATAGGTATATACAAACTACATAGTCAAGGTTAATACGAAGTTCCTACTTCGTATTAACCTTGACTTCTTGATCTTTCCTCCACAAGACAGAACCAAAAAGAAGAATATACCTAGTCTAGCCATAAATACTGTTACAATTAAAAATAAGAAAGATATTACATTTGAATTTGGAATCTGTCATTTTTATACGATTGTTCATTGAGTTTTCTAATTTTGGCGCCAATACATTGTACAATATTTTGCGATATTAAAATGGAGTGGGGTGATAAAGAGAACCGAATCGCTGTCATTGCATTACACAAAGTTGGTATGGAGCCAAATGCAATTTTTAAAACTCTCCATACGCTTGGTATTAGTCAAATGTTTGTGTACCGGGCTATTAATAGATACAATGAGACCTCCTCTGTTTGTGACAGAAAAGATCTGGCCGTCCATGTAGTGTTCGTAAGAAAAAGGTGGTCAAAGCAGTAAGGGAAAGAATTCGAAGAAATCCTGTCCGAAAGCAAAAGATTTTATCTCGGGAGATGAAGATAGCACCCAGAACCATGTCGCGTATTTTAAAAGATGACTTAGGACATGCAGCCTATAAGAGACGCACTGGTCATTTTTAAACTGATAATTTAAAAAAGAATAGGGTGGTAAAATCGAAACAACTACTGAAGCGGTACGCAAAGGGAGGTCACAGAATGTTTTTGTTTACGGATGAGAAAATCTTTACAATTGAGCAACATTGTAATCAACAAAATGACCGTATTTATGCTCAAAGCTCTAAGGAAGCTTCCCAATTAGTCGACAGACTGCAACGTCGGCATTATCCGACTTCAGTGATGGTTTGGTGGAGTGTTAGCTGTGAAGGAGTGACTGAGCCATATTTTTGTGAAAAAGGTATCAAAACATCGGCACAAGTGTATCAAGATACCAATCATGAGAAGGTAGTTAAGCCCCTTAACAACACCATGTTCAATAACCAAGTATGGTCCTTCCAACAAGACTCGGCGCCAGGTCATAAAGCTCGGTCCACGCAGTCTTGGTTGGAAGTGAACGTTTCGGACTTCATCAGAGCTGAAGACTGGCCGTCGTCTAGTCCCGATCTTAATCCGCTGGATTATGATTTATGGTCAGTTTTAGAGAGTACGGCTTGCTCTAAACGTCATGATAATTTGGAGTCCCTAAAACAATCCATACGATTACACACTCTTTCCATGGGAAAATTCTTCACTGCCAACAGTGAAGAATTTTCCCATGGAAAGAGTGCGTGTTTCTATTGATAACTGGCCTCAACGTTTAAAGGACTGTATTGCAGCCAATGGAGACCACTTCAAATAAGCTTTTTATATTTTAAATTGTTTTATATTTATGTATTAAACTAACACACTGTAAAAGTAATAAATATTATTTACAATAAAAAAAATATTTTTCTTCGTAACAATATTTATGGCAAGACTAGGTAAATATAATGTTAGCTCCTTGTCATGCACCTTTTTGACCGTCCATATATACTGTAAATATAATAATTATTTATCGAAGTGTTATAATTGTATGTGCCTATCTCCTATTCACTCTACTCCTTCCGTAGCGTACTATACCGTCCTATAGACTTTTTGGTTCGTAGAATTGTGCGCGTTACTTGTCTATTGGTTTTATGTTCTAAGGCCGAAAATAAAGTTTAAAAAAAAGGAAAAGGGTCGCATCTAACCAAAGACAAAACGGAGAAAAAATAAAGAGGATCTGAAATACATACGTACATAGTTTCTTTCTTTTTAATTATTTTCCGTCATTTTTCCTCTTAAGCCTGTTCGCAAGGAACAAAAAGATTAAGAAGCAGTTTTATATATTATGTTTAGATGTTCATAAGATAATAAAAAACAGCTGTTTTACTGACCTTCAAATTTTGATATATAAAGCTTACAATGTAGCATACCCAATATTGTTGTAGAGGGACTCGCAAACTCAAGACAACATGAAATACGTAAGTAAACATTTTATATTTGATATTTTTTAAATTAATGGAAAAAATGATTTTTAATTCGGTACTACGAGTGCGGCCTTAGTTTTTTAGGGCCCCTTGGTCAAACTAGGAACCCTTATAATTTTGTCATGTCGGTCCATCCGTTCCTCCGTCGGAACTTAAAAGTGTTCAATCACAATTAGACAGCTTTGAACCTAATAAAAGTACCTTGATATTAAACCTGTTAAGTGGTATGTTTAGCTATGATAATGTTAAAATATGAGTTTAATTTTTTACTCACCTCATTGAATATTTTTTTCGCTGTCAGTGGCCTTGAAATTGTAATATATGAACGTTCACTACTCATTAGAGCCCACATAGTTCAACAACTATTCTGAAAATATGTTTCATTTTGAGAGCATTACATTTTTTTCATTGTGAGCAACAATAATAGTCTATACAAATAAATAAAATTGAAGTGCCTGTTTGTAATTTCAAAATAACAGCTTTTTACTGAATGCATATGAAAGTGTATACGTATAGGGTATTTATAAAAAAAAACAAAATCATTTTTTTTTGTCTGTCTGTTTGTTCCGGTTAATCAGCGAAACGGCTGGACCGATATTGACGGGACTCTCACTGGCAGATAGTTGATGTTATAAGGAGTAACTTAGGCTACTTTTATTTTAGAAAAAGAATTAGGGCTCCGCGCAAAATAATAGTTTTTGGGGCAGCTTGGGACATAATACTCCTTGTTGGACGGCTGTATGGAGTGGCTACTCTGTGGTATTAGTGTCTAAAAGCTCTAACGAATCAATAATATATTCTGTGGTTAAAGCCCTAAAATATGTTTTACTAAATCATCACCAGCCCCTAAGCGCCCACTGTTGAAGAAGGCCCCTTACTAGACCGCTGCAATGAGCGTTGGAGAGGGAATTTTGCCGTATTTAACAAATAGTAACATCACCAATTCACCGGATTGGTGGCCACAGTATGTTGAATATGTACAATAGGATGCCCATCCTCTTGATATAGTGCCACTACCAGAATAAAAGTGGATTATATAATTAATAAAACTATTCTGTTCTGTGGGTGTGTGCTGTCACAAAACTGGTACATAACACTATCACATGTGGAACACGCTGCTTACTGTTAGGAGATTCCTCTCTCTGGAGCCCTGACCACCGGTAGCTTGTACCCTGTATCCGATGACGGTGGCCTACTATTTTTTAAAGTGTTTTTTCTTGGTTCTTGTGATGGAAATATTTAAAATTGTATTGTTTTCAGTTTTCTCTATTCGTCGTGGTAATGTGCGCCGTGCTGGCGCTGGTGGGCGCAACTGTGCCTGAGCCTATTGAAGGAGGAGGAGGAGGAGGAGGAGGTGGTGGATGGTTCGCGCCTATTCAAGGAGGAGGAGGTGGAGGCGGAGGTGGTGGTGGACGCTAACTCTTCCTACCCACGATACGATTTACTACTCTGACTTGCTATATGATTGGACTTGACGTTTTCGGAATAAATTAGTTATAGATAAATTCATGATTTTTATTTTGTAGTCGAAGGGAATCTTTGTAACGAGTTGTCCTTGTTTATTGAGTGAACTGCTTCTTCCAACACATACGGTAGACGCAAACGCATAGCGCTCGCAAATGCGTGTTGTTTTATGAGTCTACCTAATTTAAATAAATATTTAGGTAATAATCAAAAAAAAATCGTTGTTAAGCAAATTACTTACAATCAATATTATACGCCTTAACTGTTTTTTGTTATGGGTCTGAAATCATGTATCCTTCCTTGGCTTCTTTGATATGATGTAATTAATTTGAGGTTAATGGAACAAAACTTATCATAAACAAATTCCAAGCCTCTCGGGTCTGCTTTTTCCTAAGTTACTTACACGCCACATAAGAATTATGGAGTTGTTTTTAGAAGAAATTAAAATAAAAACCTTAACCTTCTTAGTCTATACCAGGGGTCGGCAAGTAGTTTTAGGTGGGGTCCGGATACTGTGGGAAAAATTTAACAAGGTCCAGAAAAAAACAACTGATAATTATTAAGTGCCACCTATTTATTGTATAGTTTCAAATAAAATTCTGAAATATAAACACAAGACCTAAAATTAATGTGAGAAACTGCACCGACGGTCTTGAGCCAGCTTTTTATAGTTTGGTTCTCGAGAAGAACAACAAATGCGAAGTGTGTCTTCTAGGGCGTCCGTAAATCTCGAACTATATTTGTTTTTCAAAAAATTCTTCTCTGAGAAAGACACACACATACGTATGTCGAGCCAAACGTAGAGCCAAACATATATTATTTCAATTAATAAAGGTATAGTATACCTTATCTACGTATTAATTTATACTTGGTATACAGTACATTACAATATTTGGCGGTCCGAGTTTCGACCGTTCGCGGTCCGCAAACGGACCGCGGTCCGCCTGTTGCTGACCGTTAGTCTATACAATGCGAAAAAAAAGAGAAAAATAAATAAATCTGATTTCACAAATAGAACATGAGCATAATGGCCTGTTCATGTGGTTTTCGATTTGACCTTAGATCAGATTTGATAAAAAAATGCCAATAAAGTGTTTTGTCATTTATTTCTGGAAACTTATTCTGGTTTAAGAGTTAATTATTAATAAACGTGTGTGTTTTCTATCAAATGTGTGTGTATGTGTGAAGTGATAGTGAAAATAGTTAGTGCGACATACTGACTGTAATAGTAATGCAAATGAAATGAATGAATGAGATGAATGAAATGAAAAAGACTGTAATGTAAAAGTAATTAATTTATTTTCGGTAGGTACCTATTATAATAATCTAGACACGCGGCAGCGTGTCAAGCCAAGTTCAAAGAAAAAGGAACTGGCGACGCAGCAGCTGTGCGTTATAATTACACGAACCATTTGAAGCCACTTTTGAGCCCTTAATAACTCAAAATCGATTCAACATAAACATATGAAATTTGGTTTATTTATTAAAACCCCTGAGATTAACTACAATCTCAAATTTTATAAATACAGCTCATACGGTTATTAAGATATTAACGTCTAAAAATTGGCATTTTTAACACTGACTGTCATATAGATCAAAAACCTAACCCACTTTCAGATGACCTAGAAAGTTGAAATTTGGCGTCCAGCTGGGTAATTGTGTGTATACAAAGGAAAAAGTCAGAAAACAGTGAATTTTTACGATTTGAAATATTTTTCAAACAATCGATTTTTATTACCTAGCGCCTTGCGAAATTATAATAGCAAAATCTTTTTCTTTCGCAGGAGATTATAGGTTCCATGATTCCATGATGAAATGTCACTTTTATCGTTTTATATACCAGATTATTTGATTCCAGTTGGAAATAAAAATATACCTAACAGGCAAATAATGATAAAAAGAGTTAAAGGAAGGGCTTTCTATATACTTCTAACGTTCAAGAAAATGTAGAAAATAGTACAAAAAGAGAAAACTATACAGCGTAAACCTTTTACAGATCACTTTTGAATGATGAATAATAATTATTTATTTACAAAAAGTAATGATATCCCATCAAAAATATAAATGTGAAAATGGGAGCCAAGTTCAATAATAAGAATATGCTTGGTTGTCGACTTTGCCGTCAAAAGCATTGAGATCTAATTGGGTGCCAAGTTCTGTAGACAATCCTGAAATTTATTTGTAAGATCGTGAAGCTCACGATTTGACTTCCATTCGCTTGGTATTAGTCAAATGTTTGTGTACCGGGCTATTAATAGGTACAAAGAGACCTCCTCTGTTTGTGACAGAAAAAGATCTGGCCGTCTACGTAGTGTTCGTACGAAAAAGGTGGTCAAAGCAGTAATTGATTTTATCTCGGGAGATGAAGATAACACCCAGATCCATGTCGCGTATTTTAAAAGATGACTTAGGACTTGCAGCCTATAAGAGACGCACTGGTCATTTTTAAACTGATAATTTAAAAAATAATAGGGTGGTAAAATCGAAACAACTACTGAAGCGGTACGCAAAGGGAGGTCACAGAAAATGTTTGTTTACGGATGAGAAAATCTTTACAATTGAGCAACATATTAACAAACAAAATGACCGTATTTATGCTCAAAGCTCTAAGGAAGCTTCCTAATTAGTCGACAGAGTGCAACGTGGGCATTATCCGACTTCAGTGATGGTTTGGTGGGGTGTTAGCTATGAAGGAGTGACTGAGCCATATTTTTGTGACACAATTACCCAGCTGGACGCCAAATTTCAACTTTCTAGGTCATCTGGAAGTGGGTTAGGTTTTTGATCTATATGTCAGTCAGTGTTAAAAATGCCGATTTTTAGACGTTAATACCTCAATAACTGTTTGAGCTGTATTTATAAAATTTGGGATTGTAGTTAATCTCAGGGGTTTTAAGAAATAAACCAAATTTCATATGTTTATGTTGAATAGATTTTGAGTTATTAAGGGCTCAAAAGTGGCTTCAAATGGTTCGTGTAATATGACACACGGCTGCTGCGTCGCCAGTTCCTTTTTCTTTGGACTTGGCTTGACACGCTGCCGCGTGTCTAGATTATTATAATAGGTACCTACCGAAAATAAATTAATTACTTTTACATTACAGTCTTTTTCATTTCATTCATCTCATTCATTCATTTCATTTTCATTACTATTACAGTCAGTATGTCGCACTAACTATTTTCACTATCACTTCACACACACACACACACACATTTGATAGAAAACACACACGTTTATTAATAATTAACTCTTAAACCAGAATAAGTTTCCAGAAATAAATGACAAAACACTTTATTGGCATTTTTTTGTCAAATCTTTTCTAAGGTCAAATCGAACACCACATGAACAGGCCATTATGCTCATGTTCTATTTGTGAAATCAGATTTATTCATTTTTCTCTTTTTTTTCGCATTGTATAGACTAACGGTCAGCAACAGGCGGACCGCAGTCCGTTTGCGGACCGCGAACGGTCGAACCTCGGACCGCCAAATATTGTAATGTACTGTATACCAAGTATAAATTAATACGTAGATAAGGTATGCTATACCTTTATTAATTGAAATAATATATGTTTGGCTCTACGTTTGGCTCGACATACGTATGTGTGTGTCTTTCTCAGAGAAGAATTTTTTGAAAAACAAATATAGTTCGAGATTTACGGACGCCCTAGAAGACACACTTCGCATTTGTTGTTCTTCTCGAGAACCAAACTATAAAAAGCTGGCTCAAGACCGTCGGTGCAGTTTCTCACATTAATTTTAGGTCTTGTGTTTATATTTCAGAATTTTATTTGAAACTATACAATAAATAGGTGGCACTTAATAATTATCAGTTGTTTTTTTCTGGACCTTGTTAAATTTTTCCCACAGTATCCGGACCCCACCTAAAACTACTTGCCGACCCCTGGTATAGACTAAGAAGGTTAAGGTTTTTATTTTAATTTCTTCTAAAAACCACTCCATAATTCTTATGTGGCGTGTAAGTAACTTAGGAAAAAGCAGACCTGAGAGGCTTGGAATTTGTTTATGATAAGTTTTGTTCCATTAACCTCAAATTAATTACATCATATCAAAGAAGCCAAGGAAGGATACATGATTTCAGACCCATAACAAAAAACAGTTAAGGCGTATAATATTGATTGTAAGTAATTTGCTTAACAACGATTTTTTTTTGATTATTACCTAAATATTTATTTAAATTAGGTAGACTCATAAAACAACACGCATTTGCGAGCGCTATGCGTTTGCGTCTACCGTATGTGTTGGAAGAAGCAGTTCACTCAATAAACAAGGACAACTCGTTACAAAGATTCCCTTCGACTACAAAATAAAAATCATGAATTTATCTATAACTAATTTATTCCGAAAACGTCAAGTCCAATCACATAGCAAGTCAGAGCAGTAAATCGTATCGTGGGTAGGAAGAGTTAGCGTCCACCACCACCTCCGCCTCCACCTCCTCCTCCTTGAATAGGCGCGAACCATCCACCACCTCCTCCTCCTCCTCCTCCTCCTTCAATAGGCTCAGGCACGGTTGCGCCCACCAGCGCCAGCACGGCGCACATTACCACGACGAATAGAGAAAACTGAAAACAATACAATTTTAAATATTTCCATCACCAGAACCAAGAAAAAACACTTTAAAAAAATAGTAGGCCACCGTCATCGGATACAGGGTACAAGCTACCGGTGGTCAGGGCTCCAGAGAGAGGAATCTCCTAACACTAAGCAGCGTGTTCCACATGTGACAGTGTTATGTACCAGTTTTGTGACAGCACACACCCACAGAACAGAATAGTTTTATTAATTATATAATCCACCTTTATTCTGGTAGTGACACTGTGTCAAGAGGATGGGCATCCTCTTGTACAAATTCAACATACTGTGGCCACCAATCCGGTGGATTGGTGATGTTACTATTTGTTAAGTACGGCAAAATTCCCTCTCCAACGCTCATTGCAGCGGTCTAGTAAGGGGCCTTCTTCAACAGTGGGCGCTTAGGGGCTGGTGATGATTTGTAAAACACATTTTAGGGCTTTAACCACAGAATATATTATTGATTCGTTAGAGCTTTTAGACACTAAAACCACAGAGTAGCCGCTCCATACAGCCGTCCAACAAGGGGTATTATGTCCCAAGCTGACCCAAAAACTTCAAACACTGTATGGAGTAGATATTTAACACTGTGCTGATACCAAGATGATACAATATTAATATTATTAACTAACTGTGCCCGCGACTTCGTCTGCGTAGAAGTCGGATGGGTTTTAATTATTTTGCGCGGAGCCCTAATTCTTTTTCTAAAATAAAAGTAGCCTAAGTTACTCCTTATAACATCAACTATCTGCCAGTGAGAGTCCCGTCAATATCGGTCCAGCCGTTTCGCTGATTAACCGGAACAAACAGACAGACAAAAAAAAAATTAATTGTTTTTTTTTATAAATACCCTATGAGTATACACTTTCATATGCATTCAGTAAAAAGCTGTTATTTTGAAATTACAAACAGGCACTTCAGTTTTATTTATTTGTATAGACTATTATTGTTGCTCACAATGAAAAAAATGAAATGCTCTCAAAATGAAACATATTTTCAGAATAGTTGTTGAACTATGTGGGCTCTAATGAGTAGTGAACGTTCATATATTACAATTTCAAGGCCATTGACGGCGAAAAAAATATTCAATGAGGTGAGTAAAAAATTAAACTCATATTTTAACATTATCATAGCTAAACATACCACTTAACAGGTTTAATATCAAGGTACTTTTAATAGGTTCAAAGCTGTCTAATTGTGATTGAACACTTTTAAGTTCCGACGGAGGAACGGATGGACAGACATGACA
This sequence comes from Amphipyra berbera, assembly GCA_910594945.2. Classification (NCBI taxonomy): domain Eukaryota; kingdom Metazoa; phylum Arthropoda; class Insecta; order Lepidoptera; family Noctuidae; genus Amphipyra; species Amphipyra berbera. The sequence continues at coordinate 3,943,894 of OU343122.1, read as the reverse complement.
AAATTATAAGGGTTCCTAGTTTGCCTACGGGACCCTAAAAAACTAAGGCCGCACTCGTAGTACCGAATTAAAAATCATGTTTTCCATTAATTTAAAAAATATCAAATATAAAATGTTTACTTACGTATTTCATGTTGTCTTGAGTTTGCGAGTCCCTCTACAACAATATTGGGTATGCTACATTGTAAGCTTTATATATCAAAATTTGAAGGTCAGTAAAACAGCTGTTTTTTATTTTCTTATGAACATCTAAACATCTATAAATCTGCTTCTTAACCTTTTTGTTCCTTTCGAACAGGTTTAAATGGAAAAATGACCGAAAATACATAACAAAAAAGACAGAAACCACGCGTGCGCACACGCGTTCATAATGACACAAACAGACACAAAATGCATTCGCATAATGGTTACCTCGCCCTCCTCAAAAATTGACAGACTTATAGGACGGTATAGTATGCTACAGAAGCAGTAGAGTGAATAGGAGATAGGCACATACAATTATAACACTTCGATAAATAATTGTTATATTTACAGTATATATGTACGGTCAAAAAGGTACATGATAAGGAGCTGACCCGGAAGAAGATACCCCATCTGGCGAGGGGTATACAACTCGCTCCGGACGTCGGGTGAAGTTGAAGGTCTCTGGAGGGGTGTGGTGTGGGGTTCATACCTACACCATACCTACATACATATTTATTTATTCATGTTATAAACTTACACAACATATTTATAGGTATATACAAACTACATAGTCAAGGTTAATACGAAGTAGGAACTCTTTCCTCCACAAGACAGAACCAAAAAAAGAATATAAATATAATGTCAGCTCCTTGTCATGTACCTTTTTGACCGTCCATATATACTGTAAATATAACAATTATTTATCGAAGTGTTATAATTGTATGTGCCTATCTCCTATTCACTCTACTCCTTCTGTAGCGTACTATACCGTCTTATAGACTTTTTGGTTCGTAGAATTGTGCGCGTTACTTGTTTATTGGTTTAATGTTTTATGGCCGAAAATAAAGTTTAAAAAAAAGGAAAAGGGTCGCATCTAACCAAAGACAAAACGGAGAAAAAAATAAAGAGGATCTGAAATACATACGTACAGTAAACGCTCAAAAGTTCATAGGCATGCTAAGGACTACATTGCTATGAACTCGAGCACGATACAGCCAATGCGTGTGCATGTGCGTGTATGAGTGATGTCTCAACATTCCACAGATAACACACACTAATAAATCGTCGTCGCATTAAGCGATTTCTGTTGCATTTAAAAACGCGTCATAGTGGCGACCTGTTTTTAACATTGTATTGCTAAAATTCGCATCAATACTACATGTGATGGTAGCTCTTTTGGGCCAAGCAATGGATTCATGATTAATGAGGTCTGAGTTCGAATCTTAATAACACTGAGTAGTTCATTTTCGTTCTTTGAAACTATAATAAGATTTTTAAATTTTAAGAAAAAACTTATTCGTTATTGATGTTTATTTATGATGTTAGTTATTGTATTATTATTTCATTATTTATGTGATTATAATTTATATATTCAATTTATCTTTTTTTGGTGTAGGAAGGTGGATATAAAAGTCGTGCTAAATGATAACATAAATGTTTATTCGTTTTATTTATTTATAGTATAATTGACAAACTTTTATGAGAATTGTGACGTCATATTCCTACCTAGATAAAAGAAGTTCTCTTGTAACCGTTCATAAGATTTTTTGTTGTATACCCACTTAGTCAATTCATAATAACATAATAAGGAAGGAATATTCTAATAACACAAATATAATTTTTAATATCAACAATAGTGGGTACCCGCTTATTATAAGTATCGGTATTCAGCAGAGTTTATTGAAAGCTAATACCCATATGATTTAGACTTTATGAACATGTTTTTTTATGTAACGTCACAATGCGTGTATTAAGGTTATAGCTTAAGTGTTCATTTTCTTAACGAAAAGAAAATTGAAAGTAAACCTCAATTTAAGATCATTAAATAATTACGGATATGTTAATATTACTTACTTACTAAATATTTAGTTAAACCGTCTAATTATTAAAACGAAAACATCTACTAGGTGTTAATCAATGATATTATAAGTAAAAAGGTGTAGATAGGTTATAAGAGCTCAGCAAGCGACACGTTAAAATGTGGCTAATTAGCCAGACTTGACGTCAGTGTCACGTTGCCAGCGTCAACGGGTGCACTTCACGTACCGAGTGCATTAAAAGTGACCCTAAACTTCCGAAAATGCCGTCGTGTGTTATGAGATATTGCACATATTATACAAGCAAACCTTCTAAAAGTCAAGAAATCACATAACATTCGTAAAATCCTATTTATCTTAATATTTAACAAATCAAACATTATATTCCTAAAACGTCATTCCCGATCATAGAGTAAAATGATGCCTAAGAAACAGACAAGTCAGTTGCCTGACAGTAGGTACAAATGGTGGCATAATTATATTATTATTTATACTCAAATGTATATTTTTATTTTTGTTATGATGAGGGAGGATAAATTAAATATTATATTACTACATTGAATCAAAATATAAATGTTAGTGTGTGGTAAAGTAGAATGTTTATCTTTAAGTGTAAGTATTAAATAAATAAATTGTTTCTAGATTTCTAACAAATGAACTAAGGTGCATCCAGTGGGTGGATATAGTCCGCAAACAGAGAAATGAAGAATTTTGGCAACCGAATAAATCGAATAAAATATGATCCATTCATTTTAAAGTCGAAGACAAGTACATGTCTGGCAAGGGATACACTTTATTAAAAAAATCTGCGTTTCCTGTTTTGGATGTAGTAATTTGTTTACATACATACATAAACTCACGCCTTTTTCCCATGGGGGTAGGCAGAAACTATAGAACGCCACATGCTACGACTCTTACATACCCCTTTCGCTTCATCCACATTCATACATCTTGTCATACACGCACGCCGGTTGAGAGTACTACGCACCTGACCTTTGTGAAGAACATCACCAATAACATCGATGTATGTCCTTCTAGGACGTCCTCTACCGGCGTTCCCATTAACATCCGCCTTATAAATTTCTTTTGTTAATCGCCGTTCACTCATTCTCTCAACATGGCCAAACCACCTAAGCATACTCCTTTCAATTTTTGTCACTAGGTACATCATCTTTTAAACCGCAACTTTGTCTAATCTCTTCATTTCTCAATCTATCATTCAAAGTTACGCCGCACATACTTCACAAGGAACGCATTTCCACGGCATTTATTCTACTTTCATGCCTCTTCTGCCACGACCAACATTCACTTCCATACATAAGCGTAGGTACCAACACACCATTATGGACAGCCAGTCGTGCCTTTTTGGACATCGACCGGCTAGCCACAACCGCATGCAAAGCACCATTTACTTTATTTCCCGCATTTGCTCTCCTTTCCACATCTTCGTCAATCTTACCATCTCTTGTAAACATGCTTCCCAAATAAACAAATTCATTCACCTGTTCAATACTTTCATCTCCTATCTTTTTTTTACACTCAGATACATCTGCATCTCTTTCAAAAACCATTACTTTCGTCTTGCTTACATTAATTTTCATCCCTTTCATATTATATGCTCCATTCATCATAGTTACCATGTCTTGCACCTCTTCCGCCGACGATGCAAGCAAAACTTGATCATCTGCGTAGAGAAGACATTTGACAGGCAACTCATTCATTTTCAATCCACACTCACTCCCTTTTAAATCTGTCAAACAACTATCCATGTATAGGTTGAACAGCCATGGAGACGCTACTCAACCCTGTCTAACACCTCTGGAGATGCCAAACCAGTCTGTGAACGCCCCATTTATCCTAATACAAGCACTGGAATCCCTGTACAGCGATTTCAGTGCCCGTATCAAGCGCCAGTCCACCCCGTACAAAGATAGTGTCGACCACAATTCTTCCCTCCACACACTATCATAGGCCTTCTCCAAATCAATGAAAGCGCAGTACACTTTCTTGTGCTTTGCCAGATGTTTTTCGGCTATGCACCTCAAGGAGAAGATCTGATCCATACAGCCCATCCCCTCTCTGAACCCTGCCTGAACATCCCATACTTTCTCATCTGTTATTCTTATCACTCTGTTAATTAAAACTTTCGCATATAGTTTGCCGACCACACTCAAAAGACTAATGCCGCGGTAGTTTTTACACTCCTGCTGTGAACCTTTTCCCTTATATAGTGGTACGATTACAGCTTTGCACCAGTCGCCCGGCACTTGGCCGAATCTCCAACACATATAAAAGATCCGGTACAGCAGGCTTGCTACCACCCCGTCACCGCCCTTAAGCATTTCGACAGACACTCTGTCACATCCAGCAGCTTTTCCAACTTTCATACATTTCAGCGCTTTCACGATTTCATCCATTTAAATCAGATTTTCCTCATCTTCATCCAAGTCAATGTCTGACTCACTCGCTTCCGCCCAGTTACCCACTCTTTGCACACTATCCTGCCAACTAAATAAACTTTCAAAATATACCTTCCAGCGTTCCAACACCTTGCATTCTTCACTTAACAAGCATCCATCTCCTCCTCTAACTATATTCATATTTGATGTCCCCGAAACTCCACGAGCCAATCTTACTTGTTGCCAGAACAGCTTAACATTGACCCTGAAGTTGTCGGAGAACTTCCTATTATACTTATCTTCCATTTCATTCTTCTTCATCTTTACTATCTCTTTTACTTCCGCCTTTATTTCGGTGTATCTTTTCTTCACTCTTTCCAAATCGTCAGTCATACTCGTTGCCTGATTCATTCTTATTCTAGCTTTAAAGGCTAATAAATTAAGCCAAGCTTCTTTCTTCTTCCGTACGACCTCTTTAACTTCATCATCTATCCAACAATCATTCGTTCTCCTGTTATTTTTCCTCTTCGCCACACCGCATACTTTTGTGGCCACTTGCACCATGCTGTTTTTTACAACATTCCATGCTTCTTCTAAACTATAATCATTCATTCCTTCTAAAATTTCATTCGTCTTCTCTTTTACTTCCCTCTTATATTCCTCTTTCACTTTTAATTCTTGCAACCTTTCTACTTTTATTCTCTCAAGTGCAGTCACAGGAACCCGAACCCGATGGCACCAACGCTTAAACAGACCATGTATCCGGCACATGACAAGATAATGGTCGGTCCCCACATTGGCACCCCGATACACTCTTGTATCTGTGACCTTACTCTTCAGTCTTTCATCAACAACCACAAAGTCAATCATGCTTCTACTATCTTGCCTTTCCCACGTATACATGTGAATCTCTCTATGATTAAACATAGTGTTCATTATAGAAAGATTCTTCTCCACGCATATTTCTAACAAACTCATTCCATTCTCATTCACCCTTTTATCCCCAAACGCACCTAGTGTACTTTCATAACCTTTCCTCTTCACACCTACCCAACCATTGAAATCACCAAGCATAACAATCTTCTCATTTATTCTACACACATTCACAATACCTCTTATACTATCCCAGAATGCATCTCTCTCCGACAGTGGGCTTCCCATGTTGGGTGCATAAACACATATCATGAAAATATGGTTCAAACCCACCTTGGCTCTGATCCATAGGATTCTGGGACTTACACACGCATAATCTTTTATACATTTCATCATCTGTTCTGAAAGGACAATCCCCACACCCTGACAAGCCCTATCTGTCTCTGGGACACCAGACCAAATTGCGGTCAGGGAACTGTGTTTGGATATGTTCACTCCCTTTCTTTTCGTCTCATTCACACAAAGCGCATCTATTCTTTTTTCATTCATCAGCTCACAAACTTCATCTATCTTTTCTTTTATACATCCCTGAACATTCAACGTAGCGAAGCGACATTCTGCAGCTCGCTTTTCGCCCCGTGAGAACATTTGACGTGGTGTGTGGCGAACATCACCGCCGACTCCGAGTTTTTAAAAATTTGAACTCATTTTGTTCCCACGAATAGCTAGGGAACTATTTGTCCACCCCTACAGAGCCCCGCGTGTAGAAGTAAGGCTACTTAGTGCCTGGAGGCGCCCAATTCCAGACAACAGGCACGCTTCTGACTCAGCTCGCCCCTAGTCATGCAGCTCTGGGCACGGCGACCTTAGCTTGGGGATGAGCTGTTCTCATCGCACAGAAGGATTTTTTACAATCCCCGGCTGTATTCCCTTAGTCGGCTCTTACGACACCCACGGGAAGAGATGGAGAGGATCTATTCTACTGCCCGGACCCACACGGGGAGAATAATTTGTTTACGGTTTTGTTAATGTTGCATTTTTATAGCGACTTCGTCTACTTGAATATTATTATTACTTATTAACTCATTAGTGAATCGCATTTTACGCATAAATCACGGTGTAAGGTAAAATGTCATATCTGATTAATTTATTCTACATCGTTTTTACTACACTAGACGACTCACTCACGCAATTACATTTGTCTCTTTTTCGTTCGCGATAATCGAATCGTGCCATCCTGTCTTGACGTCTAATCGTAATGAAGTGTGCTATTGCAATATTTAGTTATTTATGTGTGTGTTAGTGTGCCGTTTTTGAAGATCGAATGTTGTGTAGGTAACCTATCTACACCTTTTTACTTATAATATCATTGGTGTTAATATTTTGTATAACCCCCATTATTTTCAATGCAGTCAAGTAGACGTTTGTGCATGGACCCTACAATATCACCACATATTTTGGTTCCTCTTAAATTTTCCCACACCTCCATGCAGTGGGTTTTTAATTATTCTTTTCATCTGAAAATATGGTAGTATTCTACTCAAAATCTAAATAATCCCGTGCGAAACGTAGGTAATCGTTTTTGTTTATGTCTTTCCGTCAAGAAGGGCTTTTAAGCTGGTCTCTGTGATGCAAGCCTTCAGCGTGGAGGACACGGCGAACAGTTTGCAGCGAGGTGTCATATAATTCCGCAAAGTGTCTTGTAGGTTTGAAACCATTTGTTTCATACTCGCGCACCATATTTATGTCGTCGCTGCAGCTCGCTAATAAGCGACGGCCTTCCACTTCGCTGCCGACTAGCAAGGGTTCCCTCTTCCTCATATCTTTTGATCCAAAGATTTACAGTATTCCTCTAAAACAAAAAAAAAGTTATATTAGGCAGTTATATCAAAATACAGAAGTGACTTAATTTTTATATAATATAATAATATTTATATAATATAATAATATTTATATAATATAATAATATTTATTTAATATAACAATATAAAATGAAAACTCTGCATTTATAAATACAATAACAAACACTAATTTATTTATCTTTTAAGCCTCATGATGGATTTAAAAAACAATAAAAATAATTAATCCATGTCTCCAAATAATCTTAGGTATAAATTTCAAGTGAAAGTTTAAGTTATGAATTGTATAATATAATACTCACATTCAGTCCGGTTTCACCAGATATTTGTGTTCTATTAAGACCACATTTATGCAGCGCAATAATAGTCGCCCTCGCCTCAATATTAATATTTGCCTGCATTTTGAGAATAAATCAATACCGCTATTCATTAAACCACACGTCACTAACCAACAACTACAACCAATCCACAACGTTCATTCCGATCAAGTTAAATATTCATAAAACTTATGTCTACCTCACAGAAATCTAAATTCTTTATTTAATTTTCTATGATCTATACCTCTCGAATGTTACGAAATGTGTGGATAAAGCGAACAAGATAATCGAATATTATTGTCCCATTACTTACAAATAATTACAATCGAGTAAAAACTTACATAAAGCCTAAACTGCGTGAGATTTGAATGCACGTACGTCTCCTTGATTCACGCATGTTTGTGCACGCGCCTAAACCATTAAGCCATTTTAGCTCAAACTTATAAATTTAAATTATGAAGTACAATCATGATGCATGTGCCTCTTAAAAATAGAAGGTCGTAAGTCTAACTAAACGTCAAGCTATTGCTTTGTGAGATTGCCTATGGACCATGGACCTATTATACTAACAGGACTGAGCACTCACAAAATAGTGAATAACTAAAATAAACCATAATTACTAGGTTTATTTTTAGCTAACAAATCATAACAGGCAAAACGAGATGAGAGAGATAGCTAACGCCGAGGCCGTTTGTCCTTTTTTAACACTTGCCCCACGACAAAAATATTTTTGATAGTAATAAATATTCTACCAGTTGCAAGGAAAATATAGACAAATATAAGAATAATTTAGGATGGTTGTAACTGCAAATCTTAATATATTATTAATTTATCTTGACTTGTAAGACTACCAAAAGTAAAATATAATAAAGTGATTTATTTCTTATTTATTTCTTTGATTGTTACTTTCATAAGCAAATGTTACCTATACCTGCAATGTAACTTCGTAAATACCTAATTATTTGTTTAAATGATAATTGAAAATAATAGATACTAGTATTTGCCATATTTCGAAAGGGAAGCCGATAGGAATCGAGTTGTATGGAGCCTTCGCCACTGGTACATATATACTGTAAATATAACAATTATTTATCGAAGTGTTATAATTGTATGTGCCTACCTCCTATTCACTCTACTGCTTCTGTAACGTACTATACCGTCCTATAATAATAAGTCTGTCAATTTTTGAGGAGGGCGAGGTAACCACTACATTGATATTGCTGCACACTTAGGTACTCAAATGCATTTTGTGTCATTATGAACGCGTGGTTTCTTTCTTTTTTATTATGTATTTTCGGTCATTTTTCCATTTAAACCTGTTCGCAAGGAACAAAAAGGTTAAGAAGCAGATTTGTAGATGTTTAGATGTTCATAAGAAAATAAAAAACAGCTGTTTTACTGACCTTCAAATTTTGATATATAAAGCTTACAATGTAGCCATACCCAATATTGTTGTAGAGGGACTCGCAAACTCAAGACAACATGAAATACGTAAGTAAACATTTTATATTTGATATTTTTTAAATTAATGGAAAAAATGATTTTTAATTCGGTACTACGAGTGCGGCCTTAGTGTTTTAGGGTCCCGTAGGCAAACTAGGAACCCTTATAATTTTGTCATGTCTGTCCATCCGTTCGTCCGTCGGAACTTAAAAGTGTTCAATCACAATTAGACAGCTTTGAACCTAATAAAAGTACCTTGATATTAAACCTGTTAAGTGGTATGTTTAGCTATGATAATATTAAAATATGAGTTTAATTTTTTACTCACCTCATTGAATATTTTTTTCGCCGTCAATGGCCTTGAAATTGTGATATATGAACGTTCACTACTCATTAGAGCCCACATAGTTCAACAACTATTCTGAAAATATGTTTCATTTTGAGAGCATTACATTTTTTTCATTGTGAGCAACAATAATAGTCTATACAAATAAATAAAACTGAAGTGCCTGTTTGTAATTTCAAAATAACAGCTTTTTACTGAATGCTTATGAAAGTGTATACTTATAGGGTATTTATAAAAAAAAACAATTAATTTTTTTTTTGTCTGTCTGTTTGTTCCGGTTAATCAGCGAAACGGCTGGACCGATATTGACGGGACTCTCACTGGCAGATAGTTGATGTTATAAGGAGTAACTTAGGCTACTTTTATTTTAGAAAAAGAATTAGGGCTCCGCGCAAAATAATTAAAACCCATCCGACTTCTACGCAGACGAAGTCGCAGGCACAGTTAGTTAATAATATTAATATTGTATCATCTTGGTATTAGCACAGTGTTAAATATCTACTCCATACAGTGGTTAACGAAAGTTAGACATAATCTCGAGACGACAGTTTTTAGAGGCACCTCGGGGCAGTGTTTGAAGTTTTTGTGGCAGCTTGGGACATAATACTCCTTGTTGGACGGCTGTATGGAGTGGCTACTCTGTGGTATTAGTGTCTAAAAGCTGTAACGACACAATAATATATTCTGTGGTTAAAGCCCTAAAATGTGTTTTACAAATCATCACCGGCCCCTAAGCGCCCACTGTTGAAGAAGGCCCCTTACTAGACCGCTGCAATGAGCGTTGGAGAGGGAATTTTGCCGTACTTAACAAATAGTAACATCACCAATCAAACGGATTGGTGGCCACAGTATGTTGAATTTGTACAAGAGGATGCCCATCCTCTTGATACAGTGCCACTACCAGAATAAAAGTAGATTATATAATTAATAAAACTATTCTGTTCTGTGGGTGTGTGCTGTCACAAACCGGTACATAACACTGTCACATGTGGAACACGCCGCTTATTGTTAGGAGATTCCTCTCTCTGGAGCCCTGACCACCGGTAGCTTGTACCCTGTATCCGACGACGGTGGCCTACTATTTTTTTAAAGTGTTTTTTCTTGGTTCTTGTGATGGAAATATTTAAAATTGTATTGTTTTCAGTTTTCTCTATTCGTCGTGGTAATGTGCGCCGTGCTGGCGCTGGTGGGCGCAACCGTGCCTGAGCCTATTGAAGGAGGAGGAGGAGGAGGAGGAGGTGGTGGATGGTTCGCGCCTATTCAAGGAGGAGGAGGTGGAGGCGGAGGTGGTGGTGGACGCTAACTCTTCCTACCCACGATACGATTTACTGCTCTGACTTGCTATGTGATTGGACTTGACGTTTTCGGAATAAATTAGTTACAGATAAATTCATGATTTTTATTTTGTAGTCGAAAGGAATCTTTGTAACGAGTTGTCCTTGTTTATTCAGTGAACTGCTTCTTCCAACACATACGGTAGACGCAAACGCATAGCGCTCGCAAATGCGTGTTGTTTTATGAGTCTACCTAATTTTAATAAATATTTAGGTAATAATCAAAAAAAATCGTTGTTAAGCAAATTACTTACAATCAATATTATACGCCTTAACTGTTTTTTGTTGTGGGTCTGAAATCATGTATCCTTCCTTGGCTTCTTTGATATGATGTAATTAATTTGAGGTTAATTGAACAAAACTTATCATAAACAAATTCCAAGCCTCTCAGGTCCGATTTTTCCTAAGTTACTTACACGCCACATAAGAATTATGCAGTTGTTTTTAGAAGAAATTAAAATAAAAACCTTAACCTTCTTAGTCTATACCAGGGGTCGGCAAGTAGTTTTAGGTGGGGTCCGGATACTGTGGGAAAAATTTAACAAGGTCCAGAAAAAACAACTGATAATTATTAAGTGCCACCTATTTAGATAGATAGATACATATACTTTATTGCACACTAAAAGAAATAAAACAAGGAATACACATAATTAACAGTACAAATGGCGGTCTTATCGCTTAAAGCAATTTCTTCCAGACAACCATTGGATGGAAAGAATAGTTAAGAAAAAATATAAAGGGCAGTTTGCAGCGTACAAATATGCAACCTACTAAAAACCGGGAATCAACTAAATAATAGGTATAATCACAATACATATTTTAAATATATATATATATATATATAGGTATATATATACACACACTTAAATACGATACTTACATAATTAATTATATATACAGATAATTTACCTATATAAACCACTATAGAGCAAGATAATGTTCTTTAACCATTCTTTTGAAAGAAACCAACGACTGAGCACGCCTGACAGGTACAGGTAGTGCATTCCACAAGCGTATGGCCTGAACAGTGAAGGAATGGTCAAAGAATCTTGTGGAATGCATAGGCATCTTCAGTTTCAAGTTCTCCGATGATCTCAAGGATTGTGAATATGAATCACGCATGAACTCAAAACGCTCTTTAAGATAAGAAGGGGTAGCGGGATTGAACAGAATACTGTATAGTAGGGAAAGAATATGAGCATTCCGACGAAGACGTATTGGAAACCACTTGAGTTTAGCACGAAATTCGGACACATGATCATATTTGCGTAAACCAAATATGAACCTAATACAAAAGTTTTGAAGTCGCTCAAGTTTGTTAAACTGGTCCTCGGTGAGATCGAGATAGCTGGCATCGGCATAGTCAAGGATGGGAAGAAGAAGAGATTGTGCAAGCGCAGTTTTAGTGGCAGTGGGTAAAAAGTTACGAAGTCTTCTCAAGGATCCGGCTGATGCAAACATCCTACGGCTGGTCTCTTGCAGTTGTGGAACCCATGAAAAGTTCTTGTCCATAAAGATCCCCAAGTTTTTTACTTTGTCGCTGAAAGGAACCTGAATACCTTCAAAGAAAACCTGTGGAAGTTGTAACCAGTCAATTCGCGAAACCATCCGAGAGCTGCCCAAAACAATGACTTGTGTCTTGTTGGGATTGACTGATAGTCCGTAGCATTTGCTCCACTCAGAGATTCGGACAAGATCTTTGTTGACATTGACAATGGCTTCTGATAACTGTCCCAACGGAGCCTGTGAGTAAATTTGGAGATCATCTGCATAAAGGTGGTAAGAAGAAAGCAGTTGATGAGAGATTGAATTAATAAATATTGCGAAGAGTAATGGGGATAAAACGCCGCCCTGAGGCACACCAGCAGTCGTATTACTCCACGAAGATAACTTATCCTCAATACTAATATGTTGCCGGCGGCCATACAGGTAACTACGAAACCAATCAATTGTTGTTGGAGATATGTTAAGAGAGCTTAGTATGCCAAGCATGATGTCGAAGTCAACAGTGTTGAAAGCATTGCTAAAATCCAGCAATGCCCGTACCGTTAACTTCCCATTTTCCATGCCTAGCCTGATGTCATCCGTAATATTAACCAGGGCTGTGACAGTACTATGGCCAGGACGAAAACCGGATTGGAAGGGATTTAGAAGTCTATTCTTACAAAGGAATGTACTCAACTGATTGTGAATAAGACGTTCTAGGACTTTGGAGAGGAATGGTAGTATGGATATTGGACGATATTCAGAAAAGGATGCTGGATTGGATTTTTTAGGTAAAGGAATAATTTGGGCGTCTTTCCAGGCATTTGGAAAAGCACCGCTAAGGACAGAGTGGTTAAGGATGTGACATTTATTATATAGTTTCAAATAAAATTCTGAAATATAAACACGAGACCTAAAATTAATGTGAGAAACTGCACCGACGGTCTTGAGTCAGTTTTTTATAGTTAGGTTCTCGAGAAGAACAACAAATTAGAAGTGTGTCTTCTAGGGCGTCCGAAAATCTCGAACGATATTTGTTTTTCAAAAAATTCTTCTTACACACACATACGTATGTCGAGCCAAACGTAGAGCCAAACATATATTATTTCAATTAATAAAGGTATAGTATACCTTATCTACGTATTAATTTTTACTTGGTATACTGTACATTACAATATTTGGCGGTCCGAGGTTCGACCGTTCGCGGTCCGCAAACGGACTGCGGTCCGCCTGTTGCTGACCGTTAGTCTATATAATGCGAAAAAAAAGAGAAAAATGAATAAATCTGATTTCACAAATAGAACATGAGCATAATGGCCTGTTCATGTGGTGTTCGATTTGACCTTAGATCAGATTTGACAAAAAATGCCAATAAAGTGTTTTATCATTTATTTCTGGAAACTTATTCTGGTTTAAGAGTTAATTATTAATAAATGTGTGTGTTTTCTATCAAATGTGTGTGTGTGTGTGTGTGAAGTGATAGTGAAAATAGTTAGTGCGACATACTGACTGTAATAGTAATGAAAATGAAATGAATGAATGAGATGAATGAAATGAAAAAGACTGTAATGTAAAAGTAATTAATTTATTTTCGGCAGGTACCTATTATAATAATCTAGACACGCGGCAGCGTGTCAAGCCAAGTTCAAAGAAAAAGGAACTGGCGACGCAGCAGCCGTGTGTTATATTACACGAACCATTTGAACACTTTTGAGCCCTTAATAACTCAAAATGTATTCAACATAAACATGAAATTTGGTTTATTTCTTAAAACCCCTGAGATTAACTACAATCTCAAATTTTATAAATACAGCTCATACGGTTATTGAGATATTAACGTCTAAAAATTGGCATTTTTAACACTGACTGTCATATAGATCAAAAACCTAACCCACTTTCAGATGACCTAGAAAGTTGAAATTTGGCGTCCAGCTGGGTAATTGTGTGTATACAAAGGAAAAAGTCAGAAAACAGTGAATTTTTACGATTTGATATATTTTTCAAACAATCGATTTTTATTACCTAGCGCCTTGCGAAATTATAATAGCAAAATCTTTTTCTTTCGCAGGAGATTATAGGTTCCATGATTCCATGATGAAATGTCGCTTTTATCGTTCTATATACCAGATTATTTGATTCCAGTTGGAAATAAAAATATACCTAACAGGCAAATAATGATAAAAAGAGTTGAAGGAAGGGCTTTCGATATACTTCTAACGTTCAAGAAAATGTAGAAAATAGTACAAAAAGAGAAAACTATACAGCGTAAACCTTTTACAGATCACTTTTGAATGATGAATAATAATAATTTATTTACAAAAAGTAATGATATCCCATCAAAAACATAAATGTGAAAATGGGAGCCAAGTTCAATAATAAGAATATGCTTGGTTGTCGACTTCGCCGTCAAAAGCATTGAGATCTAATTGGGTGCCAAGTTCTGTAGATAATCCTGAAATTTATTTATAAGATCGTGAAGCTCAAAATTGACTTGACTAGTTTTCACATACAAGTTATCTTATATTTGGCTAATTAACTTATCTTCTTTATGTAATACGCAAGTTACTGTTTTTATATTGTAAGGTCAATATAATTATAATCCTACTCTTCAAAAAATTTGTTTTGCTGGTAAAAACTAGCCAAGTCAATTTTGAGCTTCACGATCTTATAAATAAATTTGAGGATTATCTACAGAACTTGGCACCCAATTAGATCTCAATGCTTCTGACGGCGAAGTCGACAACCAAGCATATTCTTATTATTGAACTTGGCTCCCATTTTCACATTTATGTTTTTGATGGGATATCTATTACTTTACCGAAATCTTTTATATCAAATTTCATGTCGCCGAAACTATTCTACGAACATCATTTCACATATTCATCATCATCATTGTCATCGAATTCACATTACTTAGAACTATCAGTTAATGATAATATCTATTTATCGAAACATGATTTACAGAATTTACAATACACATTTCTTTGATGCGGGAGTTATAAACCTGGGACATGTGGACGGACGGACAGACGGACAGACGGACGGTCATAACGATATTATAAAGGTTACGATTCTGCCATTTGGCTACAGAATCCTACAAAGAGCTTAATTTCAAACAAAGATATTTGTAGGCTACATACCTACCATATAGTTTATTTATGTACATTATTAATTTATACTATTTATACAATTATTATGTACACTATTTACAACACACTTATACAAAACACAAATACATTATTTACAATATTTATTTACATTAACTTATATTATGTTAATTATATTGATGTATTATATAAACTACATTATGATAACACATTCATATACATACGGCATTTAATATTGTTTACTACAATATAATGTCGGATGATGTCGCGGCACCGGTGAAGTGCACTGGACCCGCGCGTGATAGCTACGTAAAAGTGACGTAGGCCGACTGACGTAGGCGGGAGTAAGGAAGCGCGCGGTCATTCACCTTGCTACGAACTCAGGCAGTGCTAATTAACGCGACGTTCACCTGCGCGTGATTTTGCGACACCTTATTCTCAAAATTGTTATTAAGTAATTGTAATCATTGTGCCGTGACTATTGAACTGTGTGTGTGCCTATCGTATTTGTGACTATACTCCTTCTGACTGTTTTCTGTGTTGCGTGTGTGTGTTATCTACTCAATTATAACCGTGAGTACTTATAGCAGATTAACTTTTATTTATTATTCTGCCTACTACACACCTCTAAGCAACTATATATTCAATAGTAGTTGATTTAAAATAAAAATATAATAGGTGTAAGTCAAATATTTTAACCACAGTTTGTTATGATATATGTACACTAACTTTAGAACGATCTTATTTTTGGAATTATTCGCAGACAAGGTAGGCAACTATTATTAACTATTACTAGGTAATAACGAAGAAAGATGCATAGACAATTAATTATATTCTATCAGGTGCCAAGTATATCTTGACAGTTCATGGCGGCGCTACTAGCAAAGGCAAATGTCAATAATATGTCAAATTCAGTACATCACCTAATTAGAAAAGAACAAAAAAAAATGAAATTATTCTTTACATAGTATAAAACAAAGTCGCTCCCGCTGTCTGTACGCTTAGATCTTTTAAACTACGCAACGGATTTTAATGCAGTTTTTCAGCAATAGATGGAGTGATTCAAGAGGAAGGTTTATATGCCCCACATTAGTATCTACATTGCACCTGTGTGAAGCCGGGGCGGATTGCTAGTGGTGTAATAAAACTAGTTTGAATGGAGGAGGCAACATAAATATTACTAAAGCTGATGTCACTCTTTGTGTTTTATCCTTGAAGTAGAAAGATGTAGGGCAATGTTACTACATTACCTTGACGTTGAATTTATTTACGACACTACGAAAAAGTTATCATTATATATGTTAATTAATCATACCTCTGCGACCGTCGGTACGACGGTACGTCCAGCGCACCCTGGGCAGTCAGCCCCGCTGCCATCCTTGCTGACTGGCTTATCTTTTCAGCACAGCATAACCTATTCTCGTATCGCTCGTGGCGACATGAGAGAAAAAGAATTAAGCTAATCACAAAACTTAATAACCCAAATACAGAACAGATAGTAGTACTACACCCGAATAAGAAATTGCTGCATACTTATAATTTATTTATTTATTATTCATAACTATTATTAAAAAGTTGCTTTAGGAGGATAGTGAGTAAGAAGAGCTGTCGGACATTAAGTACTTCACAGTTATGGTACAGCAGTGTAGTGGAAAATAACCGAGGCTTAAAAGTGCAGATCTTTAGGATAGGGCGATGCGCAATCTCTACAGGTTCAATAACAGTTTTAGGAGCTCCTCTGAAGGATGGGATGCAATATGTTACAATAGACTGGTATAAGGCGAAATAGATTTGTTTTGTCTTAGCTTTTGAACACGTATATGAGCTTTCTCACCCGAGGGGTGAGTAATATGGATATTAGAGCCGAGATTTCTGTCTACAATGACCCTAAATATTTTGGTTTACTAATGATAAGCATAAAATATATTGTCATAATTTACATTGGCATAACGAAATTCAGCACAATGATCATTACGCATAATATTATTAGGCATAAATGTTTTGCCATAATATTTATTGCCATAAATACTGTTAAGGTATATTTAAGATGTTAAGGTGTGAGATATATTTTGAAAGTTTATTTAGTTGGCAGGTTAGTCTGCAAAGAGTGGGTAACTGGGCGGAAGCGAGTGAGTCAGACATTGACTTGGATGAAGATGAGGAAATTCTGATTGAAATGATTGAAATCGTGAAAGCGCTGAAATGTATGAAAGTTGGAGAAGCTGCTGGATGTGACAGAGTGTCTGTCGAAATGCTTAAGGGCGGTGACGGGGTGGTAGCAAGCCTGCTGTACCGGATCTTTAATATGTGTTGGAGATTCGGCCAAGTGCCGGGCGACTGGTGCAAAGCTGTAATCGTACCACTATACAAGGTTAGTCGGAAAAGGGATACTAAGCCGAAAGAGTGTTAAAGTACCCATAATGATGGATAACTTTTGTTCTACAACTTTCCCCAAAAGTCATTAGTTAAAGAGAAATAGCTGTTCAAAGATTTCATAAAAAATACACTAAATTCTATCTATCCTCAGCTATGATCAACTGTGTTTATATTTTAGGTCATATTTGAGACCACGGATTAGAAGTTTCATTTTCTGAATTCATAAATGAAGCAGGGATGAAGAATTTTTGAGAAAACTAATATAAATTTTAATACTTTCTTTAAAACAACCATCAGTGATACATTAAGTGGCCCGCGGCTTAGTACCCACTTTCCGACTAACCTTGTATAAGGGAAAAGGTTCACAGCAAGAGTGTAAAAACTACCGCGGCATGAGTCTTTTGAGTGTGGTCGGCAAACTATATGCGAAAGTTTTAATTAATAGAGTGATAAGAATAACAGATGAGAAAGTACACCCCAGTGTTCAGGCAGGGTTCAGAGAGGGGATGGGCTGTATGGATCAAATCTTCTCCTTGAGGTGCATAGCCGAAAAACATCTGGCAAAGCACAAGAAAGTGTACTGCGCTTTCATTGCATTGGTGTAGGCCTATGATACTGTGTGGAGGGAAGATTTGTGGTCGACACTTTCTATGTACGGGGTGGACAAGCGCTTGGTGCGGGCACTGAAATCGCTGTACAGGGATTCCAGAGCTTGTATTAGGATAAATGGGGCGTTCACAGACTGGTTTGGCATCTCCAGGGGTGTTAGACAGGGTTATGTAGCGTCACCATGGCTGTTCAACCTATACATGGATAGTTGTTTGACAGATTTAAAAGGGAGTGAGTGTGGATTGAAAATTAATTAGTTGCCTGTCAAATGTCTTCTCTACTCAGATGATCAAGTTTTCCTTGCATCGTCGGCGGAAGAGTTGCAAGACATGGTAACTGTGATGAATGGAGCATATAAGATGAAAGGGATGAAAATTAATGTAAGCAAGACGAAAGTAATGGTTTTTAAAAGAGAGGCAGATGTATCTGAGTGTAAAGTAAAGATTGAACAGGTGAATGAGTTTGTTCATATTTACAAGAGATGGTAAGATTGACGAAGATGTGGAAAGGAGAGCAAATGCGGGAAATAAAGTAAATGGTGCTATGCATGCGGTTGTGGCTAACCAGTCGATGTCCAAAAAGGCACGGCTGGCTGTCTATAATGGTGTGTGGTACCTATGCTTATGTATGGAAGTGAATATTAGTCATGGCAGAAGAGGCATGAAAGTAGCATAAATGCCGTGGAAATGCGTCCCTTGCGAAGTATGTGTGGTGTAACTTTGAATGATAGATTGAGAAATGATGAGATTAGACAAAGTTGCGGTTTAAAAGATGATGTAGTGACAAAAATTTGAAAGAAGTATGCTTAGGAGTATGCCGCACCTTCACGGGAGTGATACGAAGATTTGAATGACGTTATTGCGACGCACGGTATTTCGAAAAACTTTGCGAGTGGTACCCCAGTGTAAACCAAATGATTCTCCAACAATAGAGGGGATCTGGCGCTCGGCGGCTGCTGTCGCGACACGCTTCACTCGCACGCCTTCGCGCGTTAATGCTCACTGTTCTAACCTAACTTAATCCAAATGATTCTAGCGTACCACTCGTAAAGTTTTTCGAAATAGCGTGCGTCACAATAACGTCATTCAATATAGCGGTTTTCAACTCAATGTGTTTTCGAACTGGCGGACCACTCGTTAAGTTTATCAAAGGAGCTTGCGTCGCATTAACGTCATTCGAATCTTTATATCACTCCTCACCTTAACCTATTCTAATATAGTAATTTCCAAATTATAATAAATAATGTAAGTACACAACACCTATGTTTTAAATTTAATTTCACATTCGTTTTAATTGCATGGTAGTTAATAAAAACAATGAATCATGTATGCTGTATTTTATTATACCTATCTATAAAAAAGATCATTGACCATAATTGTATTTCAGTACCTAGTACCTAACATTCAACATAAAGTTATTGGCTACATACACCCAATTATGACTTTTTATATTTATGGCTCATGATTATTAGACGAATAAATATTATGCCTTAAAAATGTGTGCAACTTCAAATTATGCCAAAACAAATTAGACCAGCTGATAGTTATACTAATTTTTGCATTATGCCACAGTATTCTTATGCTTATAAAACTTATGCGAAAACGTTATGCCACACAATATTATGCCTTAAAATGTTATGCCAAGAGTAATTGTTAAATTATAAAATATTTGATGCTGGGAAAGTGTTCCATTGGTCTGAAAGTAATACATAGTAATGTTGTAGTTGTTCCTTGTTACTTGTTGTAGTGTCGGTTGACGGATACTGAAAGTCAGGTACTTGGTTTTATCAGTATTAAGAGTCAAAAGATGAAGTTGAAAAGCCAGTCGCTAATAATGTTGAACCCAGTTTGCGCAGCATAAAGGCCTCATCTCATATAACACAAAAAAAAGTAGAGCTGGTCAGCGTATGATATTATATTGTCTTTGGGAATGCTGATACTTATGAGATCATTAATATAGTTTAAGGTTTGGGCCCAAAATACAACACTGGGGGATGCCGAAGGAAACCGGGAGATCAGAGCTTACATGACAACCTATTCAAACAAACTGATTCCGCCCGGTGAGATAGCTCTTAAAAAGTAGGTAACTATTCTTTCAAAAAACGTTGCTGTTCATTTAAAATGCTCCAATATTAAGGTTTGCGATGCGGTCTATTACTGCAAATTACCACAGTAAATATAGAAGCTAAAGCAGTGTGGAAACTACGTATAAATGTTCTAAACAGCATACTCACACAGACACGCGCATCGACGAGACCCAAAGCGGCGGTCGCAGTGCTCAGCACGACGACTGAGTCTTAGTTGGCACGCATAGTACTAATCGTTTCTAATTATATGGCCACCACTGTACATAATTAATTTCCTTCTTTTTTATTTTTTTTAACCCCCGACGAAAAAAAAGAGGGGTGAGTTTAACGCGTGTATCTGTGAATTTGTGTGTCGTCTGTGGCATTGTGGCTTCCAAACGAATAGACCGATTTTGATGCGGTTTTTTCTGATTAAAAGTTGATGTGATCGAGTTGGTTCTTAGCTATAATTTATGAAGATCTGTTCAGGCGGTTGAAGATCACTAGCACGTTTCCTACTTGACAAAAGGGTCTTACCAACTTTAAATAAATCTTCAAGTTATAGTTGGGTACGGAATACATGAGGCGCTCATTGCAGTGGTACGGAAACTTCCCGAGCTGATTGTTTCAGGCCTCAGGTTATCTATATTCGCAGTCAACTGATACCTGTTGAATCCAAGTTGAAATAAACTTATTTTTGGGAAAAAATATAACCTGGGCTAAAAACTATACTAATTGATTCTCCTGTGATTCTGAACAAATTAATTTCAGGTTTATTGTGTAGTAAAACCTTGTTTAAACTACTATTGTGAATAGTTTTTAGATATTCAGAAAAAGTAATTTTGAAAGATTTTTCAACAATACCCAACAAAATGAGGAAAGCTAATACAAAATATTATAAGTAGGGGTAGCTACCCTAAACATATACCTATATTTATAAACTATTTCATTGCATAACTTTGTAGGTGTTATAAATATGTATAGCCATGCCAAACGGCTTTATTGAACTATCCTGACGCCGCGGCGCCACCGCGCTACGACACAAAGTGTGTAAAAAATCGAGTAACAAAAAGGAAAAGGGACGCATCTAACCAAAGACAAAGTAGAGAAAAAATAAAAAAGATCTGAAATACATACCGACGGTTGAAAGGCTAATTGGTCTAAGCGAAATTTTTTGCGATATTGAGTTATATACATATTTGGAATCAGCGAATTTTTCTGCGTCGTTTGAGCTAGGTTTCAAATTTTTTAAAGCGTTTTTTGGCGCTTAGACCCCACACTTACTTTGCTCTCATTTTGGAGGCCATTGTATCAACCGACACAAAATTTGTCAATTTTTTCTCATTTGTCTTTTGAATCGTTTTTCCTGATACTTTTTTGAAGATCTAATGTGCGTTAAGGCATTTAGCTTTTTGTATAAATACTTGATTGTGTCACTTGAAACATTTTGCATTCCATCGGAATAATAGGTAATGTCGCTTGAATCATTTTGCATTCCATCATAATAATAGATTTATTCGTTTTAATATTTGTGTTTTTATTTTAAAATTAACCTTAATGAGCAAATCTTTTATTGGGTATTGATGTGGTACCAGAACAAAGGTTTAGGAACCTATCTCTGACCCTACAATAGTAAAAAAAACAATTTATATGATTCGGTTTGAACACTGATCGTCGTCTGTATCAAGTTACTCTAGTCTAGTTGCTTCATACTCAATTCATTGAGTCTCTGAGAATAAATCTTCTTGCTTTGTTCTGCTTCATATTCTGTGTCAACACATGAACTAATTTACTTTCAGCTATAATATATATTACAGGCAATTGAACCACTTTGACTTACTCCTGAAATATTGATTTATATTAATATTAATATTTATATAATATTTTATATTCGATGCATTTTGTGCTAAACGACATTTATTTCAGAAAATACAGCAAGTATATTCACGTAATCAACGCGAAAAACTGTAGTACGTACTTACGGAAATAATCTATTAATATTACGAAAATCTACCCAGTAGTTTTTTTATAATGATTTTTTTTTCGAAAAGCGAAACTTTAAATCCATTTCCTGCAACTTTAAAAAAATGTCGCTTAGTACAAATAGTCTTTCAACCGTCGATACATAGTTTCATCTTTTTTATTATTTTTCCGTCATTTTTCTCCTTAAACCTCTGTTCACAAAGAACAAAAAGATTAAGAAGCAGTTGTATAGATGTTTAGTTGTTGATAAGAAAACAAAAAAATCCTCGTTTTACTGACCTTCAGATTTTGATATATAAAGCTTACAATGTAGCATACCCAATATTGTTGCAGAGGGACTCGCAAACTCAATACAACATGAAATACGTAAGTAAACATTTTATATTTGATATTTTTATAATTAAAGGTAAAAATGATTTTTAATTCGGTACTACGAGTGTGGCCTTAGTGTTTTAGGGTTCCGTAGTCAAACTAGGAACCCTTATAATTTTGTCATGTCTGTCCGTTCGTCCGTCGGAACTTAAAAGTGTTCGGTCACAATTAGACAGCTTTGAACCTAATAAAAGTACCTTAATGTTAACCCTGTTGCTTTAACATAACACTGATGTTAATAAATAACGTAACCTGTTAAGTGGTATGTTTAGCTATGATAATGTTAAAATATGGGTTTAATTTTTTACTCACCTCATTGAATCATTTTTTCCCAACAACTATTCTGAAAATGTATTTCATTTTGAGAGCATTTCATTTTTTTCATTGTGAGCAACAATAATAGTCTATACAAATAAATAAATTTGAAGTGCCAATTACGAAGGCTGCTGCCGGAGGACTTAAAAAAACCAAATTAATTTTAAAATGATTTATTTTAAGGAAAACTTATTACAATCATTAATTCTAATAACTAGCTAAAACCTATTGCTCCGATCGATGATGTATCAGAAGTGTCTACTTTCGTGGCGCGATGCATTGGCCTTATTCGGTTTTGTCCATTCAGCAACTATTGCCTCGTGTCGCGATTTGCGCATTTAACATGTTTACTGGAATTAATTGAGGACAGCTATATATATATATATATTATATTATGCCCATCCTCTTGACACAGTGCCACTACCAGAATAAAGGTGGATTATATAATTAATAAAACTATTCTGTTCTGTTTGTGTGTGCTGTCACAAAACTGGTACATAACACTGTCACATGTGGAACACGCCGCTTATTGTTAGGAGATTCCTCTCTCTGGAGCCCTGACCACCGGTAGGTTGTACCTGTCTTCGATGCTGGTGGCCCACTATTTTTTAAAGTGTTTTTCTTGGTTCTTTTGATGGAAATATTTAAAATTGTATTGTTTTCAGTTTGCTCTATTCGTCGTGGTGATGTGCGCCGCGCTGGCGCTGGTGGGCGCAACCGTGCCTGAGCCTATTGAAGGAGGAGGAGGAGGAGGAGGAGGTGGTGGATGGTTCGCGCCTATTCAAGGAGGAGGAGGTGGAGGAGGAGGTGGTGGTGGACGCTAACTCTTTCTACCCACGATACGATTTACTGCTCTGACTTGCTATATGATTAGACTTGACGTTTTCGGAATAAATTAGTCATAGATAAATTCATGATTTTTATTTTGTAATCGCATGGAGTCTTTGTTACGAGTTGTCCTTGTTTATTCAGTGAACTGCTTCTTTCAACACACACGTTAGAAGCAAACGCATAGCGCGCGCAAATGCGTGTTGTTTTATGAGTCTACCCAACTTTAATTAATATTTAGATAATAATTTCGTTGTCAATCAAATTATTGCAATATTATACGCCTTCACTGTTTTTTGTTGTGGGTCTGGAATTATATATCCTTCCTTGGCTTCTTTGATATGATGTAATTCATTTGAGGTTAATGGAAAAAAACTTATAAACAAATTCCAAGCCTCTCAGGTCCGATTTTTCCTAAGACATGCCACATAAAAATGATGCAGTTGTTTTTAGAAGTAATCAAAATAAAAACCTTAACCTTCTTAGTCTATACCATGCGAAAAAAAAGAGAAAAAAGAATAAATTTTGTTTAAAAAATAGAACATGAGCATAATGACCTGTTCATGTGGTGTTCGATTTGACCTTAGACCAGATTTGACAAAAAATGCCAATAAGTGTTTTGTCATTTATTTCTGGAAACTTCTTCTGGTTTATGAGTTAATTATTAATAAACGTGTGTGTTTTCTATTTAATGTGTGTGTGTGTAAGTGATAGTGATTTTAGTGCGACATACTGAGTGAGTAATTTTTGTTTCGGTAGGTACCTATTATAGGGGTATCTATTATTTTACCGAAATCTTTTATATTAAATTTCATGTCGCCGAAACTATTCTACGAATACCATTTCACATCGTCAACACATTTTTCAACGTCGGGATAAATAAGGTATTTTTCTGCCTTATAAATTTTCTACGCGATTAGACCCGGTTTAGTATTTTTATAACCATTTCACATATTCATCATTATCATTGTCACCGAAATCACATTTCTTAGAACTATCTGTTAATGAAAATATCAATTAATCGAAAAATGATTTAAAGAATTTACAATACACATTTTCTTGATGTGGGAGTTACAAACCTGGGACATTTGGACGGACGGACGGACAGACTGACGGTCATAACGATATTATAAAGGTTACGATTCTACCATTTGGCTACAGAATCCTACAAGGAGCTTAATTTAATACAAAGATATTCAATACTAGTTAATTTAAAATAAAAATATTATAGGTGTACCTAAAATATCTTGATCACAGAACGTTATGATATATGCACACTAATTTTAGAACAGTCTTATTTATGGAATTATTCGCATATAAGGTAGGCAACTATTATTAACTAATATAATAATAACCAAGACGCATATACCAGGTTCACACGATTCGATTCTAGTTGATCAACTGCCAAATCGCATGCGATTTGAACCGTCTGAACAAACTTTCAATCAAATTGAATCAATTTGAAGGAACTGAACGTTTCAACTTTTGTTGATCAACTAAAATCGAACCGTGTGAACCCGCTATTAGACATATTATAATTATTCTATCGGCGCGACTGGGTGCCAAGTACAGTGGTGGCCATATAATTAGAAACGATCATTACTGCACACATTGTTATGATAAAAACATATCATAGATGACTTTTCACTACGTCATTATATAGGCCCATCAATAGTATTTAATACATGGGAACAAATTGATGGAAACAACAAACTCCTAATAAAATTACAATATCTTTGTAAACAGGGTGGCATTAGAAATTAACTGAGAGTTGGACAAATAATTAGAAACGACAATTATATTGTTAGAAATTCAAAGTTGAAAATATTTTTGTTCTTTAATATTGGCGAATGCTTATTTCTGCGTCATTATTAATCATCTCCATGTTCTCAAAAGTTATTTTAATGATTTAATTTACTAAAAAAAAATTAATCAGGGAAACTGTGATTTGTTTATACCCTTAAAAACCTATGGATATGTAAAACGTAACTATTCTTTCAAAAAATGTTGCTGTTCATTTAAAATGCTCCGATACTAAAGTTTGGATACGGTCTATCACTACGATTTACTCTGCAGTGCTGACAATGTTTCATGAAAGCCTGAATCTCAGAAAACGATAGCATGTAAGGATTGCAAGATTGTTCAATTAACAAAAGCAAACCCTTTTCAGGGCCATCATTATATTGAAACATTCAAACTACTGAAACATGTGTCTTTAGTATAATAAGGGAGCATTACTTCATCCTGTGTTTTCTTTTATTGAAATCCATCTAGATTGTCTCGCATCTTTTTTAAATACTTACTTATTTTTCGATGTATGACGACAACATATCTATACTTCTATACTAATATTATAAAGAGGAAAGATTTGTATTTTTAGATTTTTATAAACTTAAAAACTACATAAAAATATACTTAAATAATAACATAAATAATAAACTTAAAAACTACTGGACCGATTTCAAAAATTCTTTTGCCGTTAGAAAGCTACATCACTGAGTAACATAGGCTACGGGCGGAGCCGTGAAGACACACCTAGTTACCTATATAATTAGGCATTCCTCCGCGACTGACGATACGACGGTATGACCGGCGCACCCTGGGTAGTCAGCCCTGTTACCATCCTTGCTGACTGGCTTATCTTTTCACTACAGCATAAGCTATTCTCGTGTAGCTCGTGCCGTCACGAGAGACGAAGAATTAAGCTTATTACAAGCGTTAATAACCCAAATACAGAAGAGATACGAATTCGTATCCGGTACTACACCCGAATACGAAATTGCTGCATACTCATAATGTATTCATTCATTATTTATTACTATTATTAAAATTCACCAGTTGATGCAAGTAGCGGACTATCATTTAATAATAAATAAGTTTTTCTTTACTTGTTGTACTTGAAATTGACTATAGGGCCGGTTTTGAAGCTATCGCTGCCGAAGTTACCTCCTGAAACGTGACCCAAGCCGATGCTGCCGTGTGACGCGTACGCTATCCCATCGGCCTCTAAAATACTACAAATTGTCTGGTTAAAAATTATAATAAAATTACTTTTTATTCTTTTCTATCTTGTCTGATGTAAGACCAAGGCTCTGGACAACGTTAAGCAGTGATTCCAGATTTTACCAGCTAAGCGTGAGGTAACACAACAAGTTTTTCCACACTCACGTTATTTCCTATGGCGGCATCATACCTACATAGCTTTGTGCTTAGATCCTTACAAAACATTTTCCGTCACTTTTACATTACGCATCTTTCTCACTATGTGCAAGCACGTCTGCTTTTAGCCAAGTTTCTTTTAAAAATCACTAAAATATGTTAATACGTCGCAGACACGGCTGTAGAATTGGATAGAAGGGAGTATATATAGCATTACAGTAAAGACCAGCGTCTGCTTATCAGAAGCAAAGCGGGAATTTGGTAAATAAAACCAACACAGGATGTCCACCACTGAGAGTACTTGTATTTGGGTTAGTCGTTAGTTACATGAGCTAAGTCACAATATAATTCCCACAAGATCAGAATATAAGAAGGACAAGCTAGTCAGACATCGCAAATCTTCGTATGTGGACCTCAAAAACAATCTCGAAGAAGTAAGAAATGTGCAAATTAGTCTATGGACGGTCAGGAGGAAGCTTCTCGCTGCCAATGTACGCAGTCGTCGCCCGTCCCGCGGCCTTAAATTACTCCGTGAGCACCGAGTTGCTAGGCTTAGCTTCACTCGAAATTGAGTGTCATGGACTCAAGACGACTGGGATAGGGTATTGTTTTCCGATGAAGCTAGGATATCTCTGTACGGTAAAGACCGATGTCGGCAAGTGCTACGAAGAAGAGAACGCTTTGCGGAGGCATGTTTTGAAGAAATCACACCTTATGGTGGGGGTTCTGTTATGTTTTGGGCAGGAATAAATTCGTTGGATCGTACGGAGTTAGTCTTCATCGAAAACGGCACACTGACTGCACACCGATACATAACGGAAGTTCTAATTTCTCATGCACAACCCACATTGGCCGCTCTTGGAGAAAAAAATTGTGGACGACTACGCTTGCGCCCACCTGTCTGGCGATGTGGAAGCGTGGAAGCTAGAGGTCGGGATTCGTCGTATGGATTGGCCAGCTCGAAGTCCCGACGTCAATCCCATAGAGCACGTCTGGGACGTTCTGAAGCGACGAATGAGATCAGTGCAGCCGGCTCCGCAGACCATCAGAGAGCTAAAGAATGTGATTGCCGCAGAGTGGCAACGTATTCCGCAAGAAACCATAGGAGATAATTATACTCGCTAGCACGCCCAGACGAATGCAAGCTGTGATTTCAGCAAGAGGAGGTCACACTACATACTAAACTTTTATCTGCTTTTACTTTATTAAAGACTAGCTGTGTCCTCACGGCCCGTAGCCTATGTTACTCAGTGATAATGTAGCTTTCTAACGGCAAAAGAATTTTTGAAATCGGTCCAGTAGTTTTTAAGTTTATTCGTTACATACAAATATCCAAAAATACAAATCTTTCAAAACAAACAAAAAACGTGTTTCATTTTTACTTAGCGAGCAGGACAGGTACACTACGTTAGCGCTTGAAACTTTAACATTATTTCTCCTTATTTTACCCAATATGTTATGATCAGAGATCGGATAATCGGATGCATATTTGCCTAAAGTTCAGGTATTGGCTAATATGGAATGCACTTTTGTATCGAAAAAATCCCGCAATTCCGGGATCGTCAAACTTAGTGTTCAGTAGAATGGAATCATATTTACCTAGAATTGGATGCATATTAATTTATTTACATACCTAAGGGCCGAAACACATAACCGCGTTGCGACGCGACGCCACAACGCTAAAATCGGCAGTTTGCGTTGCGGCGTCGCGAAAAAGTTCCTCGTGATTTTTGATTGTGGATAGACGTGTCTCTGCCATGGACCGTCGTAAGAAACTTATTGCTTGTTTGTTATTAAGAAGATATTACTCTGTTTTAAATATACGACAAAGAAGATACTGGATACATCCATTTATTAAGGCTATGAATCCCGATGGCGAGTACTTTCCTCGAAAATACAAAGCATTAAAGAGAGACGAAAAAAATTTTTTCGCCTACTTTAGAATGAGTGTATCATCATTTGAAGAGCTATTAAGCGGGTTATCAAAATATATACAGCAAAAAATATTAAAGGAAGGAAACCTGTTACTGCTTTAGAAATACTGGGCTTGACTGTCAGGCAAAGTAAAACAAAGACGTTTTTTATTGATATTTATGGTACTAGGAATCAAATTAAGTTTTTTGCATTATACTTAATTACTTACTTTAAGAATACTTTAATTGGAAATTTATAAATAAATCGATGTCAACGTCAGACATTTTAGTTTTAAAACTGCTTCCGGGTTGACGCGTGTTGTTTGCAAGAGTGATAGAAACAAACCACAAACTATATAGGGATATACTATAAACAAACTGAATCATTGTCAACAAATAAGACGTCATAACGCTGGAATTTGCGCCACGGTGCGGCGCCACGCCGCTAAAATCGGCGCTGACGCCACTGCCAATTTTAGCGGCGCGGCTCCGCAACGCGGTTATGTGTTTCGGCCCTATAAATATACGTTTTTTTAAACTAAAATAGACATGCACCCCTCACTTTCTGACACCCTACATACACATATAGTTGAATCGGGGGTTAAAAATTAACTTTTAAGCAATTACGTGTACCTAGTCTTGCCATAAATATTGTTACGAAGATTTTTTTTTATTGCATATAATATTTATTACTTTTACAGTGTGTTAGTTTAATACATAAATATAAAACAATTTCAAATATAAAAAGCTCATTCGAAGTGGTCTCCATTGGCTGCAATACAGTCCTTTAAACGTTGAGGCCAGTTATCAATAGAAGCACGCACTCTTTCCATGGGAAAATTCTTCACTGCCAATCGTATGGATTGTTTTAGGGACTCCAAATTATCATAGCGTTTAGAGCAAGCCGTACTCTCTAAAACTGACCATAAATCATAATCCAGCGGATTAAGATCGGGACTAGACGACGGCCAGTCTTCAGCCCTGATGAAGTCCGAAACGTTCACTTCCAACCAAGACTGCGTGGACCGAGCTTTATGACCCGGCGCCGAGTCTTGTTGGAAGGACCATACTTGGTTATTGAACATGGTGTTGTTAAGGGGCTTAACTACCTTCTCAAGAATGGTATCTTGATACACTTGTGCCGATGTTTTGATACCTTTTTCACAAAAATATGGCTCAGTCACTCCTTCATAGCTAACACCCCACCAAACCATCACTGAAGTCGGATAATGCCCACGTTGCACTCTGTCGACTAATTGGGAAGCTTCCTTAGAGCTTTGAGCATAAATACGGTCATTTTGTTTGTTAAAATGTTGCTCAATTGTAAAGATTTTCTCATCCGTAAACAATTTTTTTCTGTGAAAATTTTCCTTTGCGTAACGCTTCAGTTGTTTCTATTTTACCACCCTATTTTTAAAATTATCAGTTAAAAAATGACCAGTGCGTCTCTTATAGGCTGCAAGTCCTAAGTCCTCTTTTAAAATACGCGACATGGTTCTGGTCTAACAGTATTTATGGCCAGACTAGGTATATACCTATACATTGATTAGTTATGTAATCCCGTGATACCGGTTTTTTTTCTAATAAATTATTTTCCGACTATCCGATCTCTAGTTATGATATAACTGACGATAACCATTCCTTGACAATTAATTTACAAAACTGAGGATAAAACTACCTAAAATTATCAAACAAACTAATAGTAACAATAAAATTGGTTCTTTGCTTAGGTGCTGGTTTTTTTTGCAAAAGAGTGTATGTATTCAATTATATAAAATTATAATATTGTCAACTTAAATAGCACGTCAAATTGTCTCATACTGTAATTTACTGTTTGTTTACATAGTTAAACGATTATATCTATGATAATATAGTATGTAAGGTGTATTCTTTGTTAGAGATCCTAATAAAATAAATAAACATAATGAACCTTTTTTTATTTGTTTAGGTGTTCATAAGAAACTAAAAAACCCCGTTTTATTGACCTTCAGGTTTTGATATATAAAGCTTACAATGTAGCATACCTAATATTATAGTAGAGGGACTCACAAACTCAAGTCAACATGAAATACGTAAGTAAATATTTATTAGTTTTTTTTTTAATTTAAGGTAAAATTTATCTTTAATTCATAACTACAAGTGCGGACCTCAGTTTTTTAGGGTTCCATAGTCAAACTAGGAACCCTTATAATTTCGTCATGTCCGTCCGTCCGTTCGTCCGTCGGAACTTAAAAGCGACCAGTTTTTAAAGGCACCTCAGGGCAGTGTTCGAAGTTTTTGGGGCAGCTTGGGACATAATACCCCTTGTTGGACGGCTGTATCGAGCGGCTACTCTGTGGTATTAGTGTCTAAAAGCTCTAACGACACAATAATATATTCTGTGGTTAAAGCCCTAAAATATGTTTTACAAAATCATCACCAGCCCCTAAGCGCCCACTGTTGAAGAAGGCCCCTTACTAGACCGCTGCAATGAGCGTTGGAGAGGGAATTTTGCCGTACTTAACAAATAGTAACATCACCAATCAAACGGATTGGTGGCCACAGTATGTTGAATTTGTACAAGAGGATGCCCATCCTCTTGACACAGTGCCACTACCAGAATAAAAGTGGATTATAGAATTAATAAAAATATCCGCGTTCTGTTTGTGTGTGCTGTCACAAAACTGGGACATCGCACTGTCACATGTGGAACACGCCGCTTATTGTTAGGAGATTCCTCTCTCTGGAGCCCTGACCACCGGTAGCTTGTACCCTGTTTCCGATGCCGGTGGCCTAATATTTTTTAAAGTATTTTGTTTATGTTCTTTTGATGGAAATATTTGAATTTTTATTGTTTTCAGTTTGCTGTATTCGCCGTATTGATGTGTGCCTTGTTGGCGCAGGTGGGTGCAACCTTGCCTGCACCGTGCCTTATCGTCGTCCTCCAAGGAGGAAGAGGAGGACGTGGTGGAGGTGGAGGTGGAGGTGGAGGTGGAGGAATAGGACGATGATTCTGAGGAGGCTTCTGCGCAGCGTGCCCGTTGAGGGACAACGGTTGCGGAGTCGCAGCCCTGCCACTATAAACACTATGAACACGGGGACAGCTACGGAATTGGACGCTAAATCTTCCTACCCATGATACGATTAATAATTACGATTACTTGTTACGTGATTGGACTTGACATTTTCGGAATAAATTAGTTATAGATAAATTCATGACTTTTATTTTGTTATCGCATGGAATCATCTCTATCTAATACCAACAATGTTGCATAAAAGCCTGAATCTCAGAAAACGATAGCATGTAAGGGTTGCAAGATTGTTCAATTAGCAAAAGCAAACCCTTTTCAGGGCCATTTTTATATCGAAATATTCAAAGTACTGAAACATGTGTCTTTAGTATAAGGAAGCTTTACTTCATTCAATGTTTTGTTTTATTGAAATCCATCTACCTAGTTATCATGTCTCACTTTTTTTAGAGACTGTTATTTTTTTGATATATGACGTACCTACAGTAGTATTCGTTTCTAATTATATGGTCACCATTGTACATAGTTAATTTTCTTTATTTTTTTATTATGGTTACTCTTAAACCTGTTCGCAAGGAGCAAACCGATTATAAAGTAGTTTTTTAGATGTTAAGATGTTCAGAAAATAAAAAACCCAGTTTTACTGACCTTCATATATGGATATAAAAAGCTTACAATGCCGCATTTCTACGGAATATTGATCTACAAGGACTCACAAACTCAAGTCAACATGAAATACGTAAGTAAATATTTATTTGATATTTCTTAAATTAAAGACGACACGTTTGGTGCAGTGGCTAAGCGATTGACTTCTGCGCTGCGGGTCGTGGGTTCGATTCCCGCACGGAACAAATATTTGTATGGCCTACAGATAGCTGTTCCGCGTCTGGGTGTTTGTGCATGTGAAGATTTGTGTTTGTAAACGCACTCACGATACAGGAGAAATCCTAGGGTTGGGCGACGTTTTTTTTAAAAAAAAATAAATAAAAAAAAGGCAAAAATGGATTTTAATTCGTTACTACAAGTGCGGGGCTTCAGTTTTATAGGGTTCTGTAGTCAAACTAGGAACCCTTATAATTTCGTCATGTCCGTCCGTCCGTTCGTCTGTCGGAACTTAAAACTGACCAGTTTTTAAAGGCACCTCAGGTCAGTGTTCGAAGTTTTAAGGGTGGCTTGGGACATGATATCCCTTGTTGGACGGCTGTATGGAGTGGCTACTCTGTGGTATAAGTGTCTAATAGTACATTATGATATAAGTGTGCTATGTTGGTCATTACGGTAGAGGAGGTATTGTGCGCGTGAGCAGCAAGCGAGTGCGATAAGTGAGCCGAGAGTGTAATGATCAATGCACACGCGTTTCATACGACGTTTTCAACACACTTGCGAGGAAAATAACAGACTTTTAAGTCTTTAATACAAATGAATTTGTAAAAAATGGCGCGTGTAATCCTTTGTAAACATATACAACGTGTAACGGAAGGGGTATATACATATCAAGTGCACGGCTTCTTTGGATGATAACAAAATATACGGCAAGGGTTTTCAAATCCTATATCTACATGTTAGGAACATATGAGAAATTTCAATACATGATATCAAGAAACCAAACATTTCAAATTGAAATTTACACATCACTAGCACTAAGTCAGCTGATCGGTGTCAGTAAACTATTTAATTTATTTTGAGCTGAAACTTTGCATAGAGATTCTATACCTGATATACTCTTCACCCCTTTTGGATAGATATACCCCTTCCGTTACACGTTGTATAATTAATTTGTGGTGCCCGTGGCCGAGTTAGCTATGCGCGCGCAGGTGGAAGACCACAGGGCACACAGCCTAATATTTAAAAAAAACTGATTATTTTCGTGTTTATAACACAAATTAATTGTAAGCGAGGGATAAAGGAAAACAGCAGGATGCAATGAATGGTAGAAAATAGGCGAGCAAAAGAAAATATGCGTGCTAAAAATAAATTACTGAAAAAATATGACAGTACCAAATGTGACAACAATACTGCGGGGTGGCGCGACGGCCGCCTATCGTCACACATTAAACAATATAATTTTATGCATCGCCTACCTACATTAATTAATGTTAATTTGCTGACAAAAATAAATAATTTAATGAAATGAAATGTTTATTTATGATATTTTAAGTAACACAGTTTGTTTATTCTATTTTTATAATAAAAATGTTTACTATTTTTTAGGCGTAAAAATGATTTGCTAAAATTTAAAAAAAATGTAAAGTGAAATTCGTAGACATATATCATTAATCTGTGGTACATTTTATCGCACTAGTCGGTAATAAGCTACATTACGAACCAAAAAGCGGTCCAATAAGAGTCACTTTATGAGCAAGTGTGTTGAAAAAGCTCTAACGACACAATAATATCTTCTGTGGTTAAAGCCCTAAAATGTGTATTATATAAAATCATCACCAGCCCCTAAGCACTCACTGTTGAAGAACACCCCTTACTAGACCGCTACAATGAGCGTTGCAGAGGGAATTTTGGCCACAGTATGTTGAATTTGTACAAGAGGATGCCCATCCTCTTGACACAGCGGCACTACCAGAATAAAAGTGGATTATACATAACATAATTAACCCATTAGTGTTCCACAGCTGAGCACGGGTCTCTTCTCGGAATTAGAAGGCTTCAGGCCTTAGGCCACCACGCTGGTCTGATGTCAGTTCGCAGACTACACACATCATCGAGAATGTTATGGAGCCCTCCCTGGTATGCAGGTTTTTCCTCACGATGTTTTTCCTTCACCGTTAACGCAAGTGATAATAAAATTTTGATCCGCTCATGAATTCGAAAAGTCAGAGGTACGGACTGGGCTCGAACTCAGCTGCATGGAAGGCAAGCGTTAATTAATAAAAATATCCGCGTTCTGTTTGTGTGTGCTGTCACAAAACTGGTACATCGCAATATCACATGTGGAACATGCCGCTTATTGTTAGGAGGTTCCTCTCTCTGGACCCCTGACCACCGGTAGCTTGTACCCTGTGTCCGATGCCGGTGGCCTACTTTTTTAAAGTATTTAGTCTTTGTTCTTTTAACGGAAATGTTTAAAAAATATTAAGATAAGATGCATTTATTTGTTCAAAACATGTGTCATTACATGATGGTACAGTCAGCATCAAAAGTCGATGACCACATTCAGATTTTCAAAATCACTGTACACTATATCACCCATAAATCGCTCAACAAGATAGGGCGCCAGTATTGAATGAACATCATTAAAGTTAAAATTAACTGAACACTACTCGTCAAAGGTCACTGAACACCATTTTGTCAAAAATTGCTGATCGTTATAATATCCGAAAACATCATAACATTCAGTTTTACAGAAGTCACTGAACAATATAAAATGCTTGTTTTGGTTAGCTAGTGTAATCACGGCAAAGTCCAAAAATAACTTAACATCATAAATAACAAAAGTTACTGAACATTACTTTGTTTCGGATACGTAACGTGTAAACTTATACTATCAAAAGTAGCTGAACTGCAAACTAAAAAAGTGCTCGTTACTAAATAGTTAAAATTAAAATGGCTGTAAATTTCGAATTTAACTTTCCAATTTTTTTTTTAATTTTTTTAATTTTTAAGCTTTTTTTTAATATTTAAGCCTAATCATAACTGTAATTGTAATTGATAAAAAATTAAACCTTGTTTTTGTTTTGATTATGAAAGTTTAAAGTTGATTTTTAATAAAAACAAATAATAATTATTACCTGTATTGATTTATGGAACCATTTAATTTAATTTTGTTTATAATAAATAAAAGGGTGGTGATTTACATGTGCATGTGTCTACTTATTTTATATACCAAACACATATACCGAAAAAAAAAATACACACACATATTAAACCCAAAAAACATTTCATTTTGTTCAGGGACTTTAGAGATAAACGAAGGTATGCTATTTTTGTCAAAAATTTGTTCAGAGACTTTCGAGACGAAGAATGTTATGCTTTTTTTACTATAATTTTGTTTAGCGACTTTTGAAAAGTGATGGTCACCTACTTATGGCCTTTTATGATAATCATTCATTTCTGGCGCTTGTCATGTTGAGCGATTTAGGTATAATACGGTGTACAGCGGTTTTGAAAATCTAAATATGGTCATCAACTTTTGATGCTGACTGTACATAGATGCAATATTAAATAATTTGGTATCAACATGTTTTGCCGTAACAGGCGTACAAATTAAAGATCTTATACCTTTAAACGAGCAATTCTTGTATATATATGAATCTCGGAAACGGCTCCAACGATTTTCATGAAATTTAGTATGCTGGGGGTTTCGGGGGCGATAAATCGATCTAGCTAGGTTTCATTTAAAAAAAATGTCGTTTTATCCGTGTTTTTAGGCAGTTAAAAGCTGCTACAATATCATTAGAATACGAAAGTAAATTTCGCCTCCGTTTACAATGTTACAATAGCTCAGGTGGGAAATCGGGTGGTCACGAAAACCTGAAAACCCTGGTTCGAGTCCTGCTGATTATTTTTTTCCCTTTTTTAAGTTCCTTCTTTTTTTTACAAGCTTTTATAATTTATTTTTCTTTTTATACGCTTTTATTTAACTTGCAATGTTTGTAAGTATGTATGTTCGGTTGAAATCTTGCAACTGAATTTTGAATCACTTCCTCTTATCCTAAGGAGTTGAATTTAAAAATGTTGGTTCATTTCCGATGGCAATACATTTTTTTGGTAAGCATGACCTGAATCGACATCCAGGATTAGCTCCAGATAAAGGAACTCTTCAACGCTCAACAGCACAGACACGAAATGTTGTGTACGCATTGTATTATGATAGCCGGTTTTAAGTTTTACCGTGATATGGTTGCTGCACTCAGGGTTTGGTCCTGACTAGGGAACTCTTCAATGGTTAGCAGCACAGACACGAATTTTGGGTACGCATTTTATTGTGATAGCTGGTTTTAAGTTTTGCCGTGACATGGTTGCTGCACTCAGGGTTGGGTCCTAACTAGGGAACTCCTCAATGTTTAGCAGCACAGACACGAAATTTTGTGTACGCGTTTTACTATGATAGCCGGTTTTATGATAGCCGGTTTTACGTTTTACCGTGACATGGTTGCTGCACTCAGGATTGGGTCCTGACTAGAGAACTCCTCAATGGTTAGCAGTACAGACATGAAATGTTGTATACCTACGCGTTCAATTCACACACACACACACACACACAGACACGCGCGCGCGCACACACACAGCATTATGCTGAGCGATGGCCGTTTTGCGCTTCTATTCAGTTTTGTTACTTTTATTTTATTTTGTGCGTCATGTTGGCGCGAATAAATAACTTTTCTTTCTTTCAATTATGAAATACCGTTCTAAATTTCAACATGATATACCGACTAAAAAATAAATAAATGAATAGTACAAAAAACATTTTTAAAAACAAGCTTTTATTTAAATGGTCTAAAAAGAAGAAAATAAACTTTAAATTAAATCTATCCCATCAATTTATTACATTATACAACAAATTTATTTAAATATTATAAAAGCTTGTCGGGAGATACTAAATAAACAAGAATTCAATATGTATGTACAATAACTAATAAATGTAAAGTGTAGTAATTCTAAGAAAAAATGTAGGTACCTATGTACTTCATAAAATTGTATTTCTCGCGACAAACTTTTATATTGTTTTAATAAATTAGTTGTATAATGTAATAAATTGATGGGATCGATTTAATTTAAAGTTTATTTTCTTCTTTTTAGACCATTTAATTCCTTTTTTTTTCTAACCAAAAAACAAGATTTACCAAAAACAAAACCGAGCTAAGCTCGGTCATCCAGGTACTAAATTATTATGATAAAACACGTTTTAAATATAATGTCAAAGAGAAAAATTACAAATATGTCAATTGTTTGTCAAGTAGATAAATTATCACTTAGAAATTGTTTTTATTGTTATCAGTTTGCTGTAT
The DNA here is from genome assembly GCA_910594945.2 of Amphipyra berbera. NCBI lineage: Eukaryota > Metazoa > Arthropoda > Insecta > Lepidoptera > Noctuidae > Amphipyra > Amphipyra berbera. The sequence continues at coordinate 3,906,140 of OU343122.1, read as the reverse complement.
TCGCCTTATTGATGTGCGCCTTGCTGGCGCAGGTGGGTACAACCTTTCGAAACTTCCCTGCGCGACCGTTCCTCGTCGTCATCTTTAAAGGAGGAGCAGGAGGAAGAGGAGGACGCGGTGGAGGTGGAGGTGGCGGTGGAGGAATAGGACGATGATTCTGAGGAGGCTTCTACGCAGCGTGCCCGTTGAAGGACAACGGCCGCGGGGTCGCGGCCCCGCTACCACAAACATCACGGGAACGGAGAAGGCTACGGATTCGGACGCTAACTTTTCCTACCCATGATAAAATCGATGGCAGCAAAGTAAAAGAAGATATCTACAAAATCATAATTTTACAGGAGAGACCGATCAACATTAAATTTTCTATGATGCATTAAAATAACCGTTTTTATTGATTTAATAGCATGTTTTGTTGCTATATCGTTGTTTTAATGTAATAATGCAGATGTATTTCTTTACTCTGTAAAAACTTCGACGTAGAAGAAGATATCTGTCTGATATCCGTTTATACGTTATGATAAAAAAACGCCTTTTCTTTTAAGGATATTTAAAGAAAATCTAAGCAACATGCAAACATTATTCCCTCTTTTTTGGGCCAAATTTTGTAGATGTCTTTATTTACTTTGCATTTAACATTCTATACCTACACATCAATATTTAATGATTAGATAAATCATTTGAGTTATCTACCACTAAACTTCATCTATGTCTATCAGTTAAACTAATTTATTTAGTTTCCGACCCACGCAAAATATATTTTTAAATAGAAATACAATGTTTCATTTATGCTCAATAGGTCTTTCGTAAAGAAAATAACTATGAAATGTATTTTTTTAAGTATTACACTAGATACCTACTATCAAAGAAAATAAAAAATATTATCAAAATAGAATTTAAAGGCATCATTGGCAAATAGGTACACATTAGAGTGATATAAAATTAAAAAGAAACACAATAACATAATAATATTTTAAACTTAACAATAATCAGCACTGTCTTCTTACTACTTCTAATGCTACGGCCAGACTTGAAGGCGAAGATTCGTGTTCGCGTTGTCACGATAAAAGTTCGTGTTCGATCCATGACGAAGTGCATGGCCACATCAAAAAAACCTTCACAACATCGCGATTATCTAGAACGTCGCGATAATTCATTTCGCGGAAAACATGGAAGAGGCGGTTGCGCTGTATCACATGGCGGCTAATAATTATTTAAGTACTGCATCTTTATTACTTGAACACATTTTTTTTCTTGTACTTTGGCTCTTGCGGGTTCCATAAAACTGGTTCAGATTCATAACTTTGTATGAATTCTAATATCCTCTCATTACTCCAATCCACGTTTAACAAGTTCAATCCAACACGTTCAAACCGCTCGGCGTCTCGCAGTCAACTAAAACGCGCGAAGTGTAGCCAACCGCACGAACAATAATGTTAATGTTTGTAATGTTAATGTGCGGTAATTTAGCGACAGCGGCGCGAAGGGTATTTGTATTCGCGAAGATGATTCGCGATAGAACGAATTCTTTGGCCAGACGTGTCGCGACAACGCAAATATTAGCGTTATCACGATAGTGTGGCTCCAGCCTCCAGCATAATAGGAAAAGCTTCGAAATATAGGCGTGCAAACTCAAATGTCCGTTTCTAGTACGATGTTTTTTAAAAATCGAATGTAGATAGATGTCTTCATTTACGTGCCAGATTTTATTAATTGTTTTGAAATTTGAAATATTTTTAATACAGATTTGTAGATAGGGTTGATATAAGCTCATTTATGTAAAAAATGCATTTTCGCAAAAATGTAGATGTCCGTATCTACTTTGGTGCCATCGAAATTAACTGCTCCGACTTGTTACGTGATTGGACTTGACATTTTCGGTATAAATTACCTAGTTATAGATAAATTCATGACTTTTATTTTGTTATCGCTTGGAATGTTATTATGAGTTGAATTGAGTTGTCCTTGTTTATTGCGTGAACTACTTCCTTCAAAACGCATAGCGCTCGTAAGTATCTGTTGTTATATGAGTCTACCAGACTGTAGTTAAAATTTAGGTAAACATTTAACTTTTTTTTGTTTATCAAATTACTTATATTCAATACATCTACTTACTTACAATCAATATTACACGCCTTCATTGTTTATTGTTGTGGGTCTGAAATCATAATTATAGCCGTCAAGGCTTCTTTGATAAGATGTAATTAATTTGAGGTAAGTGGAAGAAAACTTAAAACTGAAAATTATAAACAAATTACAGGCCACATAAGAATTATGCAGTTTTTAGAAGTAATCAAAATAGTAAACTTAAACCTCCTTTATCGATACAATGCGAAAGAAATGAGAAAAGTAATAAATCTTATTTCAAAAATAGAACAAGAGCATAATGGCCGTTTCGTTCGATGTTCGCAAATTTTATAAAAACTGCTTATGTTTATAAACTAAGAGTTAATTAATATAATAAATGTGTGGGTTTTCCATCAAATATGTGTCTGTAGTGAACATTATAACTGCGACATACTGAGTGAGTAATTTATTTATTTTTATTTTCGACACCTATAGGTGTATCTATTATTTTACCAAAATGTTTTATATCGAATTTCATGTCGCTAAAACTATTCCACGAATATCATTTCACATCATCATCATTGTCATTGAATTCACATTTCTTAGAACTAACAGTTAATGAAAGTATCAATTTATCTTTTATTTTATTTTATTGCGGGATAAAAAACAGGAGTACAATAAAATGTTATACATAGTACCTATCTTACTAGTTAAACAAATTACTTATTATACTACTAGCAACATTATCCACTTATTACTAACTATCGAAACATGATTTACAGAATTTACAATACACATTTCCTTGAGGTGGGAGTTACAAACCTGGGACATGTGGATGGACGGACAGACGGACGGTCAGACGGACGGTTATAACGATATTATAAAGGTTACGATTCTGCCATTTGGCTACAGAATCCTACAAACAGCTTAATTTAATACAAATATATTCAATAGTAATTGATTTAAAATAAAAAAATATAGGTGTAAAATGTTTTAATTGCAGTACGTTATGATATATGTACACTAACTTTAGAAGTCTTATTTTTGGAATTATTCGCAGATAAGGTAGGCAACTATTATTAACTATACCTAGTCTTGCCATAAATATTGTCGCAAAGATTTTTTTTTATTGCAATGTATGTTTATTACTGTTACAGTGTGTTAGTTTAATACATAAATATAAAACAATTTAAAATATAAAAAGCTTATTCGAAGTGGTCACCATTGGCTGTAATACAGTCCTTTAAACGATGAGGCCAGTTATCAATATAAGCACGCACTCTTTCTATGGGAAAATTCTTCACTGCCAATCGTATGGATTGTTTTAGGGACTTCAAATTATTATGGCGTTTAGAGCAAGCCGTACTCTCTAAAACTGACCATAAATCATAATCCAGTGGATTAAGATCGGGACTAGACGACGGCCAGTCTTCAGCTCTGATGAAGTCCGAAATGTTTACTTCCAACCAAGATTGCGTGGACCGAGCTTTATGACCCGGCGCCGAATCTTGTTGGAAGGACCATACTTGGTTATTGAACATGTTAAGGGGCTTAACTACCTTCTCAAGAATGGTATCTTGATACACTTGGGCCGATGTTTTGATACCTTTTTCACAAAAATATGGCTCAGTCACTCCTTCATAGCTAACACTCCACCAAACCATCACTGAAGTCGGATAATGCCCACGTTGCACTCTGTCGACTAATTGGGAAGCTTCCTTAGAACTTTGAGCATAAATACGGTCATTTTGTTTGTTAAAATGTTGCTCAATATCGCTCTGATATCGCTATCAGCGATAAGACCGCCATTGTACCCTTTAATGTTTGTTATTGTATAAGAGTTGTGTTACAATTTTGGTGTACAATAAAGTATATTCTATTCTATTCTATTCTATTCTCAATTGTAAAGATTTTGTCATCCGTAAACAAAAATTTTTTGTGACCTCCCTTTGCGTACCGCTTCAGTAGTTGTTTCGATTTTACCACCCTATTCTTTTTTAAATTATCAGTTAAAAAATGACCAGTGCGTCTCTTATAGGCTGCAAGTCCTAAGTCATCTTTTAAAATACGCGACATGGTTCTGGGTACTATCTTCATCTCCCGAGATAAAATCTTTTGCTTTCGGACAGGATTTCTTCGAATTATTTCCCATACTGCTTTGACCACCTTTTTCGTACGAACACTACGTGGAAGGCCAGATCTTTTTCTGTCACAAACAGAGGAGGTCTCATTGTACCTATTAATAGCCCGGTACACAAACATTTGACTAATACCACGCGTATGGAGAGTTTTAAAAATTGCATTTGGCTCCATACCAACTTTGTGTAATGCAATGACAGCGATTCGGTTCACTTTATCACCCCACTCCATTTTAATATCGCAAAATATTGTACAATGTATTGGCGCCAAAATTAGAAAACTCAATGAACAATCGTATAAAAATGACAGATTCCAAATTCAAATGTAATATCTTTCTTATTTTTAATTGTAACAGTATTTATGGCCAGACTAAGTATAATAACAAGGAAAGATGCTTAGACATATGACATTCTGCCAAAAATATCATAAAAAATCATGGCGGTGATAATAGCAAAGCCAAATGTCAATAATATGTCAAATTCAGTACATCACCTTACTAGAAAAGAACGAAAAAAGAAATAAAATTAATTGTATAGTAAAACTAGTTTGAATGGAGAAGGCAACATAATTATTAATATCTCTTTATGTTTTATCCTTGAAGTAGAAGGACGTAGTCCGACAATGTTACTACATTACCCTGACGTTGTATTTATTCACGACATTAAGAAAAACATATCATTAATAATTAGGCATTCCTCCGCGACTGACGATAAGACGGTACGACCGGCGCACCCTGGGCAGTCAGCCCTGTTACCATCCTTGCTGACTAGCTAATATTTTCACTACAGCATAAGCTATATATATATTCTCGTATAGCTCGTGCCGACATGAGAGACGAAGAATTAAGCTAATCACAAAACTTAATAAACCTATTTTTTTTAATCATTGCCCCACACTAGGATTTCTCCTGTATCATGGGGGGTTAACAGACACAAATCTTCACATGCACAAATACCCAAACCCGGAACAACTATTTGTAGGCTATACAAATATTTGTTCCGTGCGGGAATCGAACCCACGACCCGTAGCGCAGGAGCCAATCGCTCAGCCACTGCACCAAACGTGTCGTCAACACAGAAGAGATACGAATTCGTATCCGGTACTACACCCGAATACGAAATTGCTGCATACTCGACGTGCTTGCCCTGCACCTCAACGCGACGATGCTTGGATCAAAATATTACTAGGTACTTATAATAGATTTAACCTTATACATATTAATTTGACTTAAGATATTTTAATTTTTTTTAAACAAATTAGTAATTATTTTAAGGTAATGGCTTTATTGTTTTATAGTTTAGTAGATGAAACAAGAATTTGTATTACATAACATTTTAATTAAAACTATAAAAATAAAAACACGTAAAAATCAACAAAAGTGGCGTTCCTTAGCCTAATATCACTTTTCTTAGCATTAATTGTCTGTCTTTATTTTTTTATGGCACTAACTTAGTTAAGTTTGTAAAAGTGAGACATGGATCTTTAGAAAAAAAAACAAAAAGAAATCAGACTTATCATCTTCTCTATCGTTCTCTTTCCTCTCGATACATTTTTTTGACCTGCCCATAAAAAGTAAATACGTTAATAATAAGAAACGATAATATATATATTGTGAAGGACGGCACGGTTGACATCTGTCGGGCATGCCACTGTCCCGGTGAATCCATTCGACATATTATTTCTGGTTGTTCTCGTCTTGCTAACGGCGAGTATTTGCACAGACACAACCTAGTGGCTAGGATTATCCACCAGCAACTTGCTCTGAAATACAACCTTGTGGACGCAGAAGTACCATACTACAAGTATGTGCCCGACCCAGTTCTCGAGAATGGTCATATCACATTGTACTGGGACCGATCTATCATCACCGACAGGACTATTGTTGCCAATAAGCCTGACATAGTGGTGATAGATCGATCAGAGCGTCTCGCAATGATTGTTGATATCACTGTCCCACATGACGAGAACCTTGTGAAAGCCGAGAAAGATAAAGAAATTAAGTATCAAGACTTGGCACACGAGGTTGTCGACATGTGGGAAGTTGACTCAGCAGTCATTGTGCCGATAGTCGTGACGGCCAATGGCTTAATAGCCAAGAGCCTCGACCAACATCTGACGAGGCTCGCGCTGGGCAGTTGGGTCAAGGGCCTGATACAGAAAGCGGTACTTCTGGACACGGCACGTATTGTTAGGAAGTTCCTCTCTTTGAGGCCCTGACCACCGGTAGCTTGGACCCTGTTCCCGATGCCGGTGGGCTACTATTTTTTATATTTTTAAATGTTTTTTTTTATATTTTTTATAGAAATATTTAAAAATGTATCAAATATGTAAATAGATGAAGAAACGATAATTATGCATAACATGCAAAAAATAACACCAAAAGTAATGACAAAACATAAAAACTATCTATGGAGAAAACGGCGCAAAATTGTTACACTGAGTACGGGGATGGGTCATATTTACCTTTTTTAACTTTGGGCACACGTAGCTCCAAGCATGATCGCCGTATAATTGTTTTTTTGTCAATAACGCTTAGCGGAGCTCATAAACTCCAGCTACTGAGAGGAGCGGTAACGTCGCTTGCGTAGTTACAAATCTGCAAGCTAACAAAAACGTCTCGAGTCATTTTCACCCAACCTCCATGACGCCTGGTTAAAGTGCCAAAAAATACATTTTATTTTTTTAGTACTAATACCTCTAAAGGTATTTTTTGTTTCGGGGGTTATTATTCTTAAACCTGTTCGCAAGGAGCAAATAGATAACGAAGCAGTCTTTTAGTCTTTTATTTATTGTTTTACTGACCTTCAGATTTTGATATATAAAGCTTACAATGTATCATACCCAATATTGTTCTACGAGGATTCAAAAACTCGAGTCAACATGAAATACGTAAGTAAACATTTATTTGATATTTTTTAAATTAAAGGTAAAGATTCAAGATTGGAGTCTCAGTTTTTTAGGGTTCCGTAGACAAACTAGGAACCCTTATAATTTCGTCAGTGTCCGTCCGTCCGTTCGTCCGTCGGAACTTAAAACTGACCAGTTTTTAAAGGCACCTCAGGTCAGTGTTCGAAGTTTTTGGGGCAGTTTGGGACATAATACCCCTTGTTGGACTGCTGTAGAGAGTGACTACTCTGTGGTATTAGTGTCTAAAAGCTCTAACAACCCACAAAAAGGATGCCCATCCTCTTGACACAGTGCCACTACCAAAATAAAAGTGGATCATACATAACTCAATGGAATGCCTTTAAATTAAGTCTCTCGCTTCACGTACCTAGGACATGTGGTAACGGAGGATCTCTCTGATGACGCAGACATGGAGAGGGAGCGCAGGGCGTTGGCGGTCCATTGTAATATGATAGCCCACAGGTTTGCACGCTGTTCAAATGATGTAAAAATCACTTTGTTGAAGGCCTACTGCCAATCTTTTTACACCTGCAGCCTATAGGTGAAATATACGCAGCGGACCTACAATGCCTTGCGCGCCCAATACAGCAATGCCTTCAGGGTAATGTTGGGTTTGCTTCGCTACTGTAGTGCGTCTGATATGTTTGCGCGTACGCGAACAGACGATTTCTACGCTATCTTGCGAAAGAGAGTCACCTCAGTTATGAGCAGAGTGAAAGAGGGTCCCAATATTATCTTGAAGACATTGAGTGGCAAAGTCGACAGTCCCTTCCTTGGACATTTGGTATATACACACTTGTGTACGCGGTGTCCGTTTGTAGGGCCGCGGTCGGGGTGAAGTACTACTGTCCCACAGCTGAACACGGGCCTCTTCTCAAAATCAGAAGGAATTAGGCCTTAGTCCACCACGCTGGCCTGGTGCAGGTTGACAGACTACACACACCATCGAACGTTATGGAGCCCTTTCAGGCGTGCAGGTTTCCTCACGATGTTTTTCCTTCACCGTTAACGCAAGTGATAATAAAATTTTGATCCGGTCATGAATTCGAATAGTCACGAGGTACGGACTGGGATCGAATTCAGACCCTCCTGCATGAAAGGCAAGCGTTCAACCGCTAGGCCATCACTGTTTCAATCACTGCTGGGATTATAGAATTAATAAAAATATCCCGTTCTGTTTGTGTGTGCTGTCACAAAACTGGTACATCACACTGTCACATGTGGAACACGCCGCTTATTGTTAGGAGATTCCTCTCTCTGGAGCCCTAACCACCGGTAGCTTGTACCCTGTTTCCGATGCCGGTGGTCCACTATTTTGTAAAGTGTTGTGTCTATGTTCTTTTGATGGAAATATTTAAATTATGGTTTTCAGTTGGCTGCATTCGCCGTATTGATGTGCGCCTTGATGGCGCAGGTGGGTGCAACCGTGCCTAAGCTACCGTGCCTTGCTCTGTGCGGTGGAGATGGAGGTGGAGGTGGAGGTGGAAGTGGAAGTGGAGGTGGAGGTGGAGGTGGAGGTGGAGGTGGAGGAATACAAATAGGACGATTTTTCTGAGGAGGCTTCTGCGCAGCGTGCCCGTTGAGGGACAACGGCCGCGGAGTCGCATCCCTGCCACCATAAACACCACGGATACATAGACGGCTACGAATTTGGACGCTGAATCTTCCTACCCATGATACAATTAACTGCTCCGACTTGTTACGTGATTGGACTTGACATTTTCGAAATAAATTAGTTATAGATAAATTCATGACTTTTATTTTGTTATTGCATGGAATCATCTCTATCTAATACCAACAATGTTGCATGAAAGCCTGAATCTCAGAAAACGATAGCATGTAAGGGTTGCAAGATTGTTCAATTAGCAAAAGCAAACCCTTTTCAGGGCCATTCTTATGTCGAAATATTCAAAGTACTGAAACATGTGTCTTTAGCATAAGGGAGCTTTACTTCATTCAATGTTTTGTTTTACTGAAATCTATCTAGGTATTGATATATAAAGCTTAGAATGCAGCATACCCAATATTGATCTACAAGGACTCACAAATCCAAGCCAATATGAAATACGTAAATAAACATTAATTTGATATTACTTAAATTAAAGGCAAAAATGGATTTTAATTCGTCACGTTAGTGCGGGGCTTCAGTTTTATAGGGTTTCGTAGTCAAACTAGGAACCCTTATAATTTCGTCATGTCCGTCCGTCCGTTCGTCTGTCGGAACTTAAAACTGACCAGTTTTTAAAGGCACCTCAGGTCAGTGTTCGAAGTTTTTGGAGCGGCTTGGGACAGATATCCCTTGTTGGGCGGCTGTATGGAGTGGCTACTCTGTGGTATAAGTGTCTAATAGTACATTATGATATAAGTGTGCTATGTTGGTCATTACGGTCGAGGCGGTATTGTGCGCGTGAGTCGCAGTCGAGTGCGATAAGTGAGCCGAGAATATAATGATCAATGCACACGCGTTTTACACGACGTTTTTCAATACATTTGCGAGGAAAATAACAAACTTTAAGTCTTTAATACAAATGAATTTGTGAAAAATGGCGCGTGTAATCCTTTGTCAATATATACAAGGTTAGTCGGAAAGGGGGTACTAAGCCGCGGGCCACGTATCATAAAGTATCACTGATGACTATTTTTAAAGCAAGTGTTAAAATTTCAAAATTCAATAATTTTTATTTGCATGGGAAATGATTTATATTTTAGTATTTTTTTTTAAATCGTACCTCCTTTAGTTAAGAATTCAGAAAATTAATTTTCTAATCCGTGACCCCAAATATGACCTAAATTGTAAAAACAGCTGATCATAGCTATGGACAGATAGATTTTAGCATATTTTTTACGAAATCTTTGAAAAGCTATTTCTCTAAAACTATCGAGTTTTGGGGAAAGTTGTAGAACAAAAGTTATCCCTTATTATGGGTACTTTAACACCCTTTCGGCTTAGTACCCCCTTTCCGACTAACCTTGTATAATTAATCTGTAGTGCCCGTGGCCGAGTTAGCTATGCGCGCGCAGTTGGAAGACCACAGGGCAAACAGCCTAATATTTAAAAAAAGCTGATTATTTTTGTGTTTATAACACAAATTAATTGTAAGTGAGGAATAAGGAAAACAGCAGGATGCGAAGTTTATAGTGCTAAAGTAGTTAAAAGCTTACCGAAGTGATAATAAAATTTTGATCCGCTCATGAATTCGAAAAGGCAGAGGTACGGACTGGGCTCGAACTCAGCTGCATGGAAGGCAAGCGTTCAACCGCTAGGCTATCATTGCTTCAATCACTGCTGCGATTATAGAATTAATAAAAATATTCCGTTCTGTTTGTGTGTGCTGTCACAAAACTGGGACATCACACTGTCACATGTGGAACACGCCGCTTATTGTTAGGAGGTTCCTCTCTCTGGAGTCCTGACCACCGGTAGCTTGTACCCTGTGTCCAAAGCCGGTGGCCTACTTTTTTTAAAGTATTTAGTCTTTGTTCTTTTAACGGAAATGTTTAAAAAAATATTAAGATAAGATGCATTTATTTGTTCAAAACGTGTGTCATTACATGATGGTACATAGATGCAATATTAAATAATTTGATATCAACATGTTTTGCCGTAACAGGCGTACAAATTAAAGATAAATTATTATGATAAAACACGTTTTAAATATAATGTCAAAGAGAAAAATTAAAAATATGTCAATTGTTTGTCAAGTAGATAAATTATCACTTAGAAATTGTTTTTATTGTTATCAGTTTGCTGTATTCGCCGTATTGATGTGCGCCTTGCTGGTGCAGGTGGGTACAACCTTTCGAAACTTCCCTGCGCGACCGTTCCTCGTCGTCGTCTTTAAAGAAGGAGCAGGAGGAAGAGGAGGACGCGGTGGAGGTGGAGGTGGCGGTGGAGGAATAGGACGATGATTCTGAGGAGGCTTCTACGCAGCGTGCCCGTTGAGGGACAATGGCCGCGGGGTCGCGGCCCTGCTACCACAAACATCAAGGGCACGGAGAAGGCTACGGACTCGGACGCTAACTCTTCCTACCCATGATAAAATCGATGGCAGCAAAGTAAAAGAAGATATCTACAAAATCGCAATTTTACAGGAGAGACCCATTAATATTCAACCATTCAGTAATTCCTCTGTCACCTCACTTAAAGGATTTGGGTTTGCATATTGACGATAGGCTAAGTTGGAATAAGCAGGTCACTCAGGTTAGCCAGAGCGTCACGGCCATACTGCGATCTCTCTATAGGTTTAAGCATTTCCTCCCATCTAACACTAAAACCCTTTTGGTCCAGTCTCTTGTGCTCCCAGTAATTGATTATGTAGATGTTTGTTACTCTGATTTATCCCAAGAACTTCTGAACAAATTGGATCGTCTACTTAACAATTGCATACGTTTTATTTTCGGACTTCGTAAATATGATCACATTTCTCATTACCGTTCTCAGCTTAAATGGCTGCCTATTCGGCAGAGAGGATCAATCAGATCTCTCTATATGCTCTTCTCCATTATGAACGATTCATGTGCTCCTGATTATCTGAAAATATATTTTTAAGTGTTGGGCAGTTCTCACAATCGCAACCTTCGTGCTTCTGAAAATTTACTTCTCCAAATACCTTCCCATCGCCCAGGTTTCATTTCTAACTCCTTCGCTGTCTCAGCAATTAAACTTTGGAACGTGCTCCCCCTTGATATTAAAAAACCTCCTAGTAAATTCTCATTCCAACGCAAAGTTAAGGAACACTACTTGAAGTCGCTGCACTCCTAATTCATCTAATTTAGACTTCGTCATAATTGCATTAAGATTTTCATAACGTTTTGTAATTGATATATATATATATATGTCGCAGACACACACCGTTTATAGAATTTGATAGAATTGAGTATAGCATTACAGTTTAGACCAGTGTCTGCTTATCAGAAGATAAAGCGGGTATTTCGTAAATAAAACAAACATTGACTCTCCACCACTGAGAGTACTTGTATTTGGGTTAGTCGTTAGTTACAGAAGCTAATTCACAATATATCACAACATTACAATTTACACAAATTCAGGAAATAAGGATGGGCTAGTCAGATATAAAAGGTCAGACTTCTTCGGCTGTTCGATATGGAATGCCCCGCTCCGTTGTTTTTTTTTTCTTTTTCTTTTTCTAGGTAGGACCACTCGCAATCAAAGCTCTGAGAGCTTTATTTATGCTTAACCGGGCTATTCCTGTGGGTGGCCAAAATTAAGGCCCCCAGCCAGGGCTTACAAACTAGGGTGAATAGCGACCGAACACTAAGGGCACCCCCTGCGGGGTTCGAACCTCGGCTTAGTGTGTCGCTATGAGAAATAACAAGGGTCGGGCTGGGTTAGTTTATTTAGGGACTGTTTTATAGCTAGTGGCTCAGCACGCGGGCTGGCTCGTCGAGCAAGGGTCGGGGTTGATATTACATGAATTTTGCGAGGGCCTCGGCGGCGGGGCCGGGTGCGCGTCGGTTGTGTGTGTGTAGTATTATAGACGGTTAGGCCCTAATCTACACGTTGTGGGGCAAGTTCCTAAGAGCTTGTGTTATGTCCGGGTATGAGGCGTATACCCGGGCAAGTGAACTGTAATCGCCTTTACAGGCTATAATGTACTTAGACATTTGAATCCCTCGGGGGCTGTGGAAGACCCCGAAGGTGCTCGTGATGACCAAGAAGGGGTCATAGGGATCAAACGCCGGTCTCGGCGGAAAGGGTCTGGTCGCGGGGCGAAGAGGGGGGACCACGACTGGGGTGGGTGCTCCAGGAGGAGCTCCAGTGATGGGAGGGGTCGCGAGAGGCGCGGCCGTCTTCGTGATGGGCCTAACAGGGGGCGCGGGGGGCTCCGACGCCGGAGGCGGCGGGGGAGGTTTAAACGGACCTAAGGCCGGGAACTGGGCCTGATGGTTCAGCGCGCTCCAGGGGCTGGGGCGCTGAGGACTAAGAGAGACAGGGGGTGGCTGCGAGAGGCTAGGGGCCTCTCGTTGCCGCCTGACCTGGTTCCTGTAGGTCAACTTAGGGGCCGAGGACTTGGGAGCTTTAGGGCATCCGCGGTAATTTGCTGGATGGCCTGACTCACCGCAGAGAACGCAGCTAGGTGGTTCCGTGCACTGAGTCCGGTCTTTGGGGCGGGAGCAGTCGACTGTTCCATGGTTACCCAGACACTTGACGCATCCAGGCTTCCCGAAACAGTTCCGCTGTGCATGGCCGTATAACTGACAGTTGTGGCATTGGTAGACAATGCCACTCGCGTAGGGCTTTTCGATTCTGATGCCATAGAGGCCGCAGATCGTAGAGATGTTAAAAATAGGGTTATGGCCGTCTGTGCGGTCGCATACGACGAGAATCATATCGTATGATTCTCCACCGTTCTTACGGTGCATGCGATGCACTTGTTGGACGGGAACGTTCTGTGACTCGAGGTCACTTTTAATACGGTCGGTGGGGATGATGACGGGTACGCCTTTAATGACGACCCTGACGGGGCGCTCCTCCTTGAGCGAGTAGGTGTGATAAGGCACCTTCAAGTCGCGGAGGAGATGGGCCATATCACGATAACCCTTTTCGGTTTGGATCGTGACCTTAATGCCCAGCTGTACAGCTCGGGCATTGGTGTAGTGAATATGGCGATCGTTCATCGCCTTAGACACGTCTAGCCACATCCCTTTGTCATGGATGAAAATAGGTGGCAGAGGTCGGGACTTAGTGGGGGCGGCCGAGGTGGCCGGGGCGGTCGTAGCCGGGGTGGCTGTATTTGCCGCAGCCGGGGTGGCTGTGGCCATGGGGCTTGGCGGGCGCCCCGCCAGGAAGGCGCTCACCGAGGGGGGAGGGGTAGTCTTGGAGGCCACCACTTTTTTGGGTGCGGAAGCGTTGGAGGGGGCCTTGCCCTTCTTCCTCTTCCCCTTTCCGACGACTGTATAGTCGTCTTCGGAGGAAGTGGTTTCAGAGGCAGAGGTATACGACTCCTCCGATTCTGTCTCGAACTCCTCGTCACCATCATCCTCCATCACCTCCTACACGGTCGGAGCGGCCGAAGACGCCCGAGCGGGAGGAGGGGAGGAGGGGGTCTCAAGCACGTCGCTAAAAGCGGCGATGTTCGAGCCAGAGGGGGTGGAGGAGGGTGGCGCGGGAGGCGTAGGGGTTGGCGCGAGGGGCGCGGGGGATGGCGCAGGGTGCGCGGGGGGCGGCGCGGGATGCGCGGGGGCCTTAACGGTACATGCCAAGGCAGCAGTGACTCCGGTGGGGAGTTGACCGCTATACTTGGTCATGAGGTGGGGCTGATTTTGAAAAAGTCCTTAAGGACATTATACAGTAGGTCTACTAGCACGTCCGTCATGGTGACGGCGAAATAATAACAATTAAAAGAGAGGGGTGGGGGGGGTGGGAGGAGACTAAACTCCTAACCAGCCCCGAGGAGACACGTACGTGTCGCCCCGGGCGAACAACTCCCGCAAAAAGCCCTCCCTTACGATTTTCCTAGTGGTAAACTACCGAGAAGAAAATCGCAAACAAACTCGGTAGCTGCACTAGTGTGTTGTTCGATATGCCTGAAGGGCCTATGTCCTAACTCCCCAGGCGGGATAGCCCGGGGATGTGTAACCCTCCCTGTTGGGTATAAACAGGGAGGTTGTGTGCTACGGTGTGCCCTAAGCTTGAATTCCTGCCGCCAATCTTATTGTGCGGACAGGTTCCCTAAGTCCCTTAGTAACTGGGCGTCAACCCTAGTTACCTTGGGAATGCTGTGGAGAGAGCGGGTTATAGGTCGGGGCCGACTAGGAGATCCCCCAAGGCCGGTGATCCCTTCCCCTACCGGCTGACAAAGGACTGGTGTGCCGGGTCCACACCACACTTGGCTTTGTTATCACTGTTAGGTTTCCTGCCAAGGACCACAAAAACAGTGGATTTTCCCTTAAGGGGCCAATGTATGACGAATACAAAGTGAAAAAACAATTGATTTCGTCCGCTGTCTTAAAAAAGACGGCTTCGGAACTTCGACCGTAAGCGACGCACAATTCGTAGCGAGGTGCTACGAAAGGGCGGGGCTAGCGGCCGGCGGTGACGCGTTCGTAGCCGCGCGCTACGCACGTAGCGCGCGATGACGACGGAGCGTGCGGGGTGCGGGGTGCGAGGTGTGGTGTGAGGCAGGCGGAGCGTGCGCACGTGTGTGCGCTGCGGTGGCCGGGAGCGGAGTGTGTGGCCCCGCTCCGTCGAATGACAACTGTTTTTATAACGTCGAGTACATTGATTCATCTTGACGATTACCCTCCTTTATTTTCTAAATTATTTATTCTCCGACATATATATTGTAATATTGTAACATCCATATATTTTATTATGTGTATATATGTATTTTATGTAATTTATATTTATCTTTTGAATTCCTAGTATATTCAGTCCAAAATTGTCAACTCATTTTTTTCCTATACCTATTTCGATGCTTTTCTTTTTAACCCTAAGGTTGACTGGTAGAGAATGCCTTATAGCATTAAGTCCGCCTTATGTACCACCATAGTGCATAGAAGTATAAATAAATAATAAATTAATTAATTAATATGAAGATTTCTATGATGCATTAAAACAACCTTTTTTATGGATTTTATAGCAGGTATTGTTGCTGTATCGTTGTTTTACTGTAATAATGTAGATGTATTTCTTTACTCTGAAAAAACTTCGACATAGAAGAAGACATCTGCCTGATATCCGTTTATACGTTATGATAAAAAAGCGCCCATTCCATCTAAAATATCTAATAAACTAAGATAATAATTTCCAGTAATACTTTTAAGGATATTTAATGAAAATCTAAGCAACATGCAAACATTATTCCTCTTTTTTGGCCAAATTTTGTAGATGTCTTTATTTACTTTGCATTTAACATTTTATACACATCATTAAATGAGTTATCTGCCACTAAACGTCATCTATGTCTATCAGTTAAACTCATTGATTTAGTTTCCAACCCACGCAAAATATATTTTTTTTAATAGATATACATTATATTACTGTTATAATTATTCTCAATAGGTCTTTCGTAAAGAAAATAACTATGAAATGTATTTTTTAAGTATTACACTAGATACCTACTCTCAAAGAAAATAAAAAATATTATCAAAATAGAATTTAAAGGCATCATTGGCAAATAGGTACACATCAGATTGATATAAAATTAAAAAGAAATACATAAACAAAATAATACTTTAAACTTAACAATAATCAGCACTGTCTTCTTACTATTTCTGATAGGAAAAGCTCCGAAATAAACGCGGGCAAATTGTTTACAATAACTACAATGTTTTTTATAAATCGAGTGTAGATGTCTTCATTTACGTGCCAGTCTTAATTCATTATTTTGAAATTTGAAATAATTTTAATACAGACTTATAGATAGGGTTGATATAAGCTCATTTTTGTAAAAAAAGCATTTTCGCAAAAATGTAGATGTCCGTGTCTACTTTGGTGCCATCGAAATTAACTGCTCTGACTTGTTACGTGATTGGACTTGACATTTTCGGAATAAATTACCTAGTTATAGATAAATTAATAACTTTTATTTTGTTATGGCGTGGAATGTTAGTTACGAGTTGTCCTTGTATATTGCGTGAACTACTTTCTTCAAAACGCATAGCGCTCGCAAGTGTCTGTTGTTTTATGAGTCTACCTAACTGTAGTTAACATTTAGGTAATCATTTAACTTTTTTTGTTTATCAAATTACTTATATTCGATACGTCTTACAATCAATATTATACGCCTTCACTGTTTATTGTTGTGGGTCTGAAATCATAATTATAGCCGTCAAGGCTTCTTTGATATGATGTAATTAATTTGAGGTAAGTGGAACAAAACTTAAAATTATAAACAAATTACAGGCCACATAAGAATTATGCAGGTTTTAGAAGTAATCAAAATAATAAACTTAAACCTCCTTTATCGATACAATGCGAAAGAAATTAGAAAAAAGAATAAATCTTATTTCAAAAATAGAACAGGAGCATAATAGCCATTTCGTGCGATGTTCGCAAATTATACAAAAGGACATTGACAGGGTCTGGACCAAATGCTGCCCAGGAGTGAATGTAGCTCGAGTGGTATCGTAGCATTAATTTAAACTAAATAAAAATATAATTTAAAAAATTGGCCCCAGGAAAATCAAATCAAAACAAGTTTTGTTGTTAATAATTATTTTTAGTAAAATCATATTTATGAGATGTTTTTCTCTCCAAAATATATAAATCCACATCCACATCTTGTCCCGTAGCACGCCAAACTCAAAAACCTGCTATTATGTGTTTCGCTTGCGCCGTGCCATTATTGTATATGTCGCAGACACACCATTTATAGAATTGGATAAAATGAGTATAGCGTTACAGTTCAGACTTGTGTCTGCTTATCATAAGGCAAAGCGAGTATTTGGTAAATAAGCCAACACAGACTCTCCACCACTGAGAGTAGATACTTGCATTCGGGTTAGTTGTTAGTAACATGAGTCCAGTCACAATATAATTCACACAAGATAAGAATATAAGAAGGACTAGCTAGTCAGACAATAAAGGTCAGACTTCTACGGCGGTTCGACATAGAACCCTTTTTATTTTTATTTTTTTTCGTTGGAATATCCTCATGGATGTCCCTCGTCCGAGGAAGGCGAGGGGGTCTGCCGGACTCTTACCGGCTAAAAACCAACGGTGTTCCTTCTCCTGACTCGCAAAAGCATGCACCGCAACCCCGGCAGGTCCCGGCAGGTCTCCCCTCTGTGGGGCCTTGCCCCACGTCCCCCTGAGAAGCGCGCACGGAACACGGCGCGCCGCCTTCTCGGGTCTGTTACTGGTCGGGCGGCGAGTCCCCAAACTCGCCGTCCGCAGGCCACACACTAGGGAGGCTGGAGGTCATCGCGTACGCGCGCCCTCCGGCGCCCGGTGCGTCTGGCGCGGGAAGGGAGAAGAGCACACCGCTCCCTCTCCCTGTCCGCTTCCTCTTTGGTAGCCATCACCCCCTCACAAAAGGAGGCGATGGCTTCCCACGCAGTCTCGCTCCCGATCATGGACAGAACCACGGCCGGAAGCGAGAGGCGACATAGAACCCTTCGCTCCGAGTTTTTTTTTCTATTTGACTGCTTGTTTGATGGTCTTGCGGACCTTTTCTACGTAACCAGGCAGTTATTGGCGACACCTGAAGGGTCTCTAACCAATGGGGACGAGATTAAAATACTTAACCTAAGCTAACAACTACTACTACTACTACTAACATCATGATTACTAGCAACAACAGCACTAAAGGCAACCCCTAATGGGACTCGGACCTCGGCTTAAGGCGTGGCTGACGGGAGGACTGGGAAGGAGACGGTTTGATGAGGGCTGAATTAACGGTGTGACTGCGGAGTCAGAAAAGACAACCGGCTCCGCGCGTGCGGCGGGTGAGTACGGTAGATCAGGGACGGCGGCGGCGGTGGGACGTCGCGACGGGCCTCGCCGGCGAGGACGGTATGGCGGGTGGCGGCGGGCGTTGTGTAATGTGCTCACAGATACACTGATAATAATTACTAAGTTCTTTTTTGCAAATAAATAATTCACAATAAAAACACTTTTTCTCTTGACTCTTCGGACACATTTTGGAGCGCTTCGGTTTACTGATTAGTGTTGGCCTGAGGAACAAAATGCACTATGTTTTCATTCTGGGCAGCACTTGGTCCAACTTCCATACATAGATTGGCAATGTCCTTTGCTTATGTTTATAAACTAAGAGTTAATTAATATAATAAATGTGTGGGTTTTCCATCAAATGTGTGAGTGAAACGTGCGACTGTGCGACTGCAAATGTGCGACATGAAATTCGATATAAAACATTTTGGTAAAATAATAGATACCCCTATTATATGTATCGAAAATAAAAATAAATAAATTACTCACTCAGTATGTCGCAGTTATAATGTTCACTACACACACATATTTGATGGAAAACCCACACATTTATTATATTAATTAACTCTTAGTTTATAAACATAAGCAATCTATAAAAAAAATGCGAACCTCGCACGAAACGGCCATTATGCTCTTGTTCTATTTTTGAAATAATATTTATTACTTTTTCTATTTTTTTTCGCATTGTATCGATAAAGGAGGTTTAAGTTTACTATTTTGATTACTTCTAAAAACTGCATAATTCTTATGTGGCCTGTAATTTGTTTATAATTTTAAGTTTTGTTCCACTTACCTCAAATTAATTACATCATATCAAAAAAGCCTTGACGGCTATAATTATGATTTCAGACCCACAACAATAAACAGTGAAGGCGTATAATATTGATTGTAAGCAAGTAGACGTATTGAATATACAGTGGTGGCCATATAATTAGAAACAACCATTACTGCACACATTGTTATGATAAAAACTCGGTATAATTTGTTATCAGTCTACTATTGATGACTTTTAACTACATAATTATGTAGGCCCATCAATAGTGTTAATACATGAGAACAAATTGAGGAAAACAACAAACTCCTAATAACACTAATCACTTTGTAAACTGGGTGACATTTGAAACGAACTGAGAGCTGGACAAATAATTAGAAACGACAACTTCGACACCGAAATCGAAGACGAAAGGATAGTATAGTAGGGATATGATAGTCTAGTTTAGCTTCCTTTTCACTTTTGTAAATGTGAGAACTTTGTGGACCTGCATCTATAAGTTTGTAAATTACTGTTATTCATATAGTTATTATTTTATTTGTTAATTTTTGTACTACATTACTCATTGGTCTGCGGTCAGGACTCCTTTGTTCTCTCACTATCCTAAATCATTGTACTCTGTAATTGTTAAAGATATTATTTTTGAAAGAGTAACCATGGAGTTTCTTGCCGGCTCTTCTCCTCCATAGGAAACGACTAATTGGAACCGTGCATCTAAATTCGACTTTTCATAAGCACCTGTATTGGTTTATGTGAAATATTTTTTTTTGATTTTGATTTTGATTGAGAGAATACAGGGAAAAGAAAATATTGAAAGTCTGAGACAGGATCACTCCGAAGAAATCTGCAAAAGAGTTTTAGATTTTAGTGCTTTTTAATTCATAAATGAAAATAATTTTGAAAATAATATCAAATGTTCAAAAATTAACCCAGATAGCTTAAAATGTGCTGATCTTCAGGATGACTGGACCAAGAGAGATTTTGGAAGTATGAGCAATACCAAGTTTTAGTACCTATTTGGTACCAGACGTCAAAAAATTGGAAGATACTTAGCTAAAGAGGGAAAACTAACAATTGTCATATTCCACCTGTTTATATTTTTTTATATTTTAGAAGAATTACTAAATATTTTTTAACATTCATAGTTCATTGGATAGCTGATGAAATAAGGATGTTTTTCTCGTATCTTTTATACTTAGTGTCATAATAAGTTTTTGAGATAATCATCATTGTTTAACGTGTACCTGGATGATTTCCTAATACATTTAATTAATCTATATAAATAAAAATGAATCGCCAAATGTGTTGCTAAGCGCAAAACTTGAGAACTGCTTAACCAATTTGGCTATTTTTTATTATATATTCCTTAAGGCACAAGGAAGGTTCTTATGGAGAGAAAAAAACATAAAAATTGCGTGGAAAATAGTAAAAACAATACTTTTCTTTTCCCACCACAGGCCAATAATTTTTGACAGAACGAAGTCTGTCCGGTCAGCTAGTATTTAATAATTTCTTTCAACTGGTTAGTATTCTTGAACATTTGAATACGTGAAAAGGTTCGTTAAAGCATCAGCTACAAGTTTATATGGAATACAAAGCCATTCAATTTGAAACTTCAAAGTTAAAAATAACATTTAATAACGAATTCTGGGTATTTTACGAAAAACTATAAAAGTTTAAAATTTCTCGAAATCTACTGACTTTCGGCACATAGGTTGCATATAGGACACACTATCCCGTCTTAAATGGAATACGTCGAATTCGAGTTCACCCTATATATATATTTTTAAAGTATTTATTATTTTTAATAATAAATAATTAAAATAATAAATAAACATGTATGTTTTTCATTTCATGGTTTACTTAATAAATATTTACAATTTAATATTTGTGCTATTTGTCTACTCCATAACTCCTTTATGCTAAATTATAAAATTCCAAAGAGCCCGTACTCGATTCTCCCGATGTACGTGGACGACTGGAATGGATCGATTTTGATGCGGTTTTTTCCTGTTTCAAAGCTGATGTGATCGAGATGGTTCTTAGCTATAACTTATGAAGATCTGTTCAGGCGTTTGAAGATCATCAGCTCATTTCCTACTTGACAAAAGGGTCTTATCAACTTTCACAGGTCCGATTGATTTGGACTTTGGTGTAATGTTACTTCTGTGGTATTTCCAAAACATGGCAACCTTGAGCTGATGCTGTAGCATCAAGTAGTCTGTGAGATATCCAACACCTCAGCAACTAACAGCAGATATAGCGTGTTTGGGTTCATTAGAATGGTCGCAATGAGTAGGTGTTAGATATATAGTGATGTCTACTAGTAATTTAAAAAGATAGAAATAATAATTAAATTAAAAAAATTAATAACCCCCGACACAAAAATACCTCTAAAAAGTAAAAAATAAAATGTGTTTGTTGGCCCTTTAACTTTATTATAAGTAGGTACCGTAAAACGGGGTGTATAGAAATTGCGGGGTGAATAGAAAAAAAATCAAGAAAGTTTTCAAGGCTAATATTTGACTATTTTTCGTTGAAGAATTTTGGTAGAATTTTAAATTATTACACATCAACATTTTTTCTTTGCGTTTGTATCAATTTTAAAATGTAAAAATCGACATTTATCCTTTATAATTTACTTCAAAGTCTACCCTCTGTGAACGCGTTTATATCAACTGCCGAAACTTTGAATTTTAGGTGAGTTAAAATAGTGTAATACGATTTTTATTGTATTTATCTCATTAGGTGTGTGATCAATTATAAAAATACAGTGAAGGTAAGTGAGAATCCGTTATTAAACTTCAATAATTTGTTAAAACCACAGTACGTGTAAATTTATTGTATAAAAGGGGTCAATAGAATCTATTAAAGGCTGAATAGAACTGTAGTATGGGTTTAATGGCAACGTAGTCGGGAATAATAGAAACGCTTAATGTGTGAATAGCAACCAATGAGGGGTCAATAGAGATAAATAAATAGGGTTGTCAAAAACTGTTAACAGAACTAAATACTTAACTTTCATAGTTTCTGTATTAATGAACGGTAAGTCCATACTATATGTATAGGAGTATCTGAGAGCTGTAGATTTAGTGATTGATAAATAAATAATCTTTTTAAAGTGATCATTTTCATTTACAGGTACATACCGCAGCGTTATATTCAACATGCCGCGTACATATAAACCCGAACCACAACACAACCTTTTTTTTGCATGTTGGATAAGTCATTTTTAAACACACAACCTTTTTTTTGCATGTTGGATAAGTCATTTTTGGCAGCCCTAGCAGTTTTTCTATTCACCCCTTTACGCGTTTCTATTGACCCCAGTCGTTGGGTGAATAGAAATAGTACATATTTTTTTTAAAATATGGAAAATCTATGCTTATAGTTAAAAAAAAAAATGTTATAGCTCTTTCTTTATGGTGCCGGACATGATATAAAATAACCTGTAATTAAAAATAAAAAGTTATAGACATCAAATTCTTAGGACAAAGTTGAAAATCATTGCTATTCACCCCGTTTTACGGTACATAGTAATATTTTGATCCAATAGAATAGTCGCGTCGGGGGACCGCTAAGTAAATAAAATAAAAAAATAATACAAAAAAGAAGCATGGTAAAAAATTACTTAAAATTACTTAGCGGTCCCCCGACGCGACGATGCTTGGATCAAAATATTACTAGGTTTTTTATTTTTTTATTTGAAATGGGTTTGCTCTTGACTCTAGTCTAGGTCAGAGGAGACAGAGACAAAGTCTACGATGGAGTGAGTTTACCCAGAAGAAGCCTGTTAACTCTAACTTTGAAGTGATTCAGGTTGAATGCGTTCAGGAACACAGACGCAGGTAGTGAGTTCCACTCTTTTGCAGTGCGCATTATGAAGGATGTTTGGAAGCGCTTAGTGCGAATTGGTGGAATGGCAACTAGGTACTTATAATAAAGTTAAAGGGCCAACAATTATAATTTATTTTTTCCTTTTTAGAGGTATTTTTTGTGTCGGGGGTTATTACTCTTAAACCTTTTCGCAATGAGCAAACAGATCACGAAGCAGTGTTTTCCATATTCATAAGAAAATAAAAATTCCCATTTTACTGACCTTCAGATTTTGGTATATAAACCTTACAATATAGCATGCCTCATATTGTTGTAGAGGGAGTCGCAAACTCAAGTCAACATGAAATACGTAAGTAAACATTTATTTGATGATTTTTTTAAATTAAATGTAAAAAATATTTTTAATGGATTACTACAAGTGCGGGGCCTCAGTTTTTTTAGGGTTCCGTAGTACAACTAGAAACCCTTATAATTTTGTCATGTCCGTCCGTCCGTTCGTCCGTCGGAATTTAAAACTGACCAGTTTTTAAAGGCACCTCAGGGCAGTGTTCGAAGTTTTTGGGGCAGCTTGGGACATAATACCCCTTGTTGGACGGCTGTAGGGAGTGACTACTCTGTGTCTCTCGCTTCAAGTACCTAGGACATATTGTGGTAACGGAGGATCTCTCTGATGACGCAGTCATGGAGAGGGAGCGCAGGGCATTGGCGGTCCATTGTAATTTGATAGCCCGCGGGTTTGCACGCTGTTCAAATGATGTAAAAATCACTTTGTTGAAGGCCTACTGCCAATCTTTTTACACCTGCAGCCTATAGGTGAAATATACGCAGCGGACCTACAACGCCTTGCGCGTCCAATACAATAATGCCGTAAAAGAGGTGGGATGTTATCTGACCACCTCTTCTCAACCGGTAGCCTAACCCTGAACCCTCCATCAATGTGCTCAGAGGGTTGAAGGCTAAACAAAAACACAATGAGTATTAATTTTGGCTCTCAAAATGGACGTAAGAACTTTATAGACCGTCGGTAAGCATGTGATTTTTGGTGCCGCAGTACTACCTGATTTATGGAGCAGGTGGGTACTCCAGTCGTTAGAAACTGTGGAAGCGACCCAGTTTCCAAAGACGACTGGAATTGTGAGGCCAAACGAGCATGTGAACTGCGTTACCATTTTAGCCAGAAGTTGTGCAGTCCGTCTGGGCCAGGGGATTTCCAATTCGCCATTGGACGGACTGCACTGGTTACGTCTTGGGGGACAATAATAATGTCCCCCATTTCCTCAATCGGTTCACATGCTCGCTGGACCTCCTGCATCCAGTCACCTTCAGTGTGAGTAACAGGCATCGACCAGATATTGCGCCAGAATGTATTCATGACATTATTATCCGGTAGATGCGTGTGTGTCATTCACATCGCGATCAGGTTTTACATTTATTATTATTAACATAGTTTTGTAAGTACCTATATTGTAACTAACCGAAATATGGACGTACTTTGTCCGAATTAAATAACATAATTAACCCATTACTGTCCCACAGCTGGTCACGGGCCTCTTCTCATAATGAGAAGGGTTTAGGTCTTAGTCCACCACGCTGGCCTGGAGCGGGTTGGTAGACTACAAATACTATCGAGAACGTTATGGAGCCCTCTCTGGTGTGCAGGTTTCCTCACGATGTTTTTCCTTCACCGTTAACGCAAGTGACAATCAAATTTTGATCCGCACATGAATTCGAAAAGTCAGAGGTACGGACTGGGATCGAACTCAGACCCTTCTGTATGGAAGGCAAGCGTTCAATCGCTAGCCTATCACTGCTTCAATCACTGCTGCGATTATAGAATTAATAAAAATATTCCGTTGTGTTTGTGTGTGCTGTCACAAAACTGGGACATCACACTGTCACATGTGGAACACGCCGCTTATTGTTAGGAGATTCCTCTCCCTAGAGCCCTGACCACCGGTAGCTTGTACCCTGTGTCCGATGCTGGTGGCCTACTATTTTTTAAAGTGCTTTTTCTTGGTTCTTTTGATGGTTTTTTTTTTTTTTCTTTTTTAAATAAAAAACATTGCCCCACACTAGGATTTCTCCTGTATCGTGGGTGCTTTTACAGACACAAATCTTCACACGCACAAACACCCAGACCCGGAACAACTATCTGTAGGCCATACAAATATTTGTTCCGTGCGGGAATCGAACCCACGACCCGCAGCTCAGAAGTCAATCGCTTAGCCACTGCACCAAACGTGTCGTCAATTGTATTGTTTTCAGTTTGCTGTATTCGTTGTGGTGGTGTGCGCTGTGCTGGCGCTGGTGGGCGCAACCGTGCCTGAGCCTATTGAAGGAGGAGGAGGAGGAGGAGGTGGTGGTGGATGGTTCGAGCCTGTTCAAGGAGGAGGAGGAGGAGGTGGCGGGTTATTCGGACGCTAACTCTTTCTACCCATGATACGATTTACTGCTCTGACTTGCTGTGTGATTGGATTTGACATTTTCGGAATAAATTAGTTATAGATATATTCATGATTTTTATTTTGTAATCGCATGGAATCATCTCTATCTAATGCCAACGATGTTGCATGAAAGTCTGAATCTCAGAAAACTGGGACATCACACTGTCACATATGGAACACGCCGCTTATTGTTAGGAGATTCCTCTCTCTGGAGCCCTGACCACCGGTAGCTTGTATCCTGTATCCGATGTCGGTGGCCCACTATTTTTTAAAGTGTTTTGTCTATGTTCTTTTGATGGAAATATTTGAATTTTTATTGTTTTTAGTTTGTTGTATTCGCCGTATTGATGTGGGCCGTGCTGGCGCAGGTGGGTGCAACCGTGCCTGCACCACCGTGCCTTATCCTAGCCATCCTAGGAGGAAGAGGAGGACGTGGTGGAGGCGGAGGTGGAGGTGGAGGTGGAGGAATAGGACGATGATTCTGAGGAGGCTTCTGCGCAGCGTGCCCGTTGAGGGACAACGGCCGCGGAGTCGCAGCCCTTCCACTATAAACACCACGGACACGCAGACGGCTACGGAATCGGACCTTAAATCTTCCTACCCTTGATACGATTAACGATTACGATTACTTGTTACGTGATTGGACTTGACATTTTCGGAATAAATTAGTTATAGATAAATTCATGACTTTTATTTTGTTATCGCATGGAATCATCTCTATCTAATACCAACAATGTTGCATGAAAGCCTGAATCTCAGAAAACGATAGCATGTAAGGGTTGCAAGATTGTTCAATTAGCAAAAGCAAACCCTTTTCAGGGCCATTCTTATGTCGAAATATTCAAAGTACTGAAACATGTGTCTTTAGCATAAGGGAGCTTTACTTCATTCAATGTTTTGTTTTACTGAAATCTATCTAGTGTCATCTGAATTTAATAAAGGCCTCGACCTTCTGTCTCGGCCTTTATTCCAGCTTGTCCATCAAGGGCTGCAATGCTGACCGCGCTGTGATGGCCTGGAGCTGCGCTACACTGCGCTTTCGGCCATCATCAGTGCTGCCAGCAACGCAGTCATTACAGACCGCGGCAGTAATGTACTACCTGTTATGGCGTGGAATGTTAGTTACGAGTTGTCCTTGTATATTGCGTGAACTACTTCCTTCAAAACGCATAGCGCTCGCAAGTCTCTGTTGTTTTATGAGTCTACCTAACTGTAGTTAACATTTAGGTAATCATTTAACCTTTTTCTTTGTTTATCAAATTACTTATAATAAATACGTCTAATTACTTACAATCAATATTATACGCCTTCACTGTTTATTGTTGTGGGTCTGAAATCATAATTATAGCCGTCAAGGCTTCTTTGATTTGATGTAATTAATTTGAGGTAAGCCACATAAGTATTATGCAGTTTTTAGAAGTAATCAAAATAATAAACTTAAACCTCCTTTGTCGATACAATGCGAAAGAAATGAGAAAAGTATCTTATTTCAAAAATAGAACAAGAGCATAATGGCCGTTTCGTGCGATGTTTGCAAAGACAAAAAATGCTTATGTTTATAAATTAAGAGTTAATTAATATAATAAACTAGTGACCCGCCCCGGCTTCGCACGGGTGCAATGTGGATAGTAATGTGGGGCATATAAACCTTCCTCTTGAATCACTATATCTATTAAAAAAAACGCATCAAAATCCATTGCGTAGTTTTAAAGATCTAAGCATACATAGGGACAGACAGACAGCGGGAGCGACTTTGTTTTATACTATGTAAAGATTAAAATGGCTAGATTATACACATTATTACAAAGTTGCAAAGTCACCATGTCCTGTAACTCAGCGGCACCCTTTCAAACTGGAATCTCAACAACGCTGCTTGACTGTAGTAATAGTGGTGGTAGTACTTTCCCGGACGAACTTTCACAAGGAGATTAAGATAAAAGATAAAGGATAAAGACATAGATAAAGGTAAAAGATAAATATAAAGACAAAAGATAAATATAAAAGATAAATGTAAAGGATAAAGATAAAAGTAAAAGATAAAAGATAAAGACAACAGATAAAGGTAAAAGATATAGATAAAGACAAAAGATAAAGATATTTATTTTGCAAATATAGGTGGTACATACAAATGTGGTGACATAAAAGAGGATACATGATCAGCCATATTTAACCATAGCGGCCCGTCCCGGCTTCGCACGGGTGGACATTTTCCCCGGTTTTGCAACATTTTTCATTTATGCTCAGCTCCTATTAGTCGTAGGGTATGTTATACCTATAGCCTATAACCTTCCTCGATAAATGGACTATCCAACACAAAAATATTTTTTCAATTCCAACCAGTAGTTCCTGAGATCAGCGCGTTCAAACAAACAAACAAACTCATCAGCTTTATATAGGTATATTAGTATAGATGTGTGTGTTTTCCATCAAATGTGTGTGCTAAGTGAATATTATTAGTGCGATGTACTGAATGAGTAATTTATTTATTTTTATTTTCAATAGGTACCTATAATATCTACCTATAATAATAATACCTATCATTTTACCAAAATATATTATATCGAATTTCATGTCGCTGAAACTATTCTACGAATATCATTTCACATATTCATCATCATCATTGTCATCGAATTTACATTTCTTAGAACTATCAGTTAATGAAAATATCAATTTATCGAAACATGATTTACAGAATTTACAATACACATTTCTTTGATGTGGGAGTTACAAACCTTGGACTTGTGGACGGACGGACAGACGGACGGTCATAACGATATTATAAAGGTTACGATTCTGCCATTCATGGTATGGGCATGTGATGCGGAGGAACGAAGAACACGTTGTGAGGAAAGTATTGAGTATGAATGTGGATGGTTATAAGAGTAGAGAAAGACCAAAGAAGCGATGGATGGATAGTGTGAAAGATGATATGGCTAGAAAGGGGGTGACTACCGAAATGACGGCTAATAGAGATGTATGGAAGAAGAAGACATACTGCGCCGACCCCAAATAAGTTGGGATAAGGGCAGGAGGATGATGATGACCGTTCTGCCATTTGGCTACAGAATGCTACAAAGAGCTTAATCTATACTAATATTATAAAGAGGAAAGATTTGTATTTTTGTATGTAACGAATAAACTTAAAAACTACTGGACCGAATTTCAAAAATTCTTTTGCCGTTAGAAAGCTACATTATCACTGAGTAACATAGGCTATATTTAGTACTGGAATAAAACTTCTTAGGCGGGCGGAGCCGTGAGGACGCAGCTAGTTTAATACATAGATATTCATTAGTAATTGATTTAAAATAAAATAAAAATGTGTAAAATTTTTTAATCACAGTACGTTAAGATACTGTATGTACACTAACTTTAAAACAGTCTTATTTATGGAATTATTCGCAGATAAGGTAGGCAACTTTGACGACACGTTTGGTGCAGTGGCTGGGCGATCGGCTTCTGCGCTACGGGTTGTGGGTACGATTCCCGCACGGAACAAATATTTGTATGGCCTACAGATAGTTGTTCCGGGTCTGGATGTTTGTGCGTGTCAAGATTTGTGTCTGTAAATGCACCCACGATACAGGAAAAATTCTTGTGTGGGGCTAAGTTTAAAAAAAACAATAAAAATACTATTATCAACTATATAATAACGAAGAAAGATGCTTAGATATATTATACTCTATTGGCCCAACAGGTGCCGAGTATATCTTGACAGTTCATGACGGCGCTGCTATCAAAGGCAAATGTCAATAATGTTGTCGGTAGCTGGTAACACTGGACAATGTTGATAAAGGCGGGTGAATGAATCAACGTACCCGACTTTATAAAAGCAGTAATAATTCGACGGAGCGGAGCTGTGTCGATCAACCTTTTTCTTTTTTGTTTCTATTGGACTGCTTTTAGGTGGTCTAATGGACCTTTTCTATATAACCGGGCAGTACTGTTATTGGCGAGACCTGAAGGGTCTCCAACCAATGGGGATGAGTAAAATTCTTAACCCAAGCTAACTACTACTAACATCATGACTACTAGCAACAACAGCACTAAGGGCGACCCCTAATGGGACTCGGACCTCGGCTTAGGGCGTTGCTGGCGGGAGGACTGGGAGGGAGACAGCTTGATGAGGGATGTATTATCGGTGTGATGTCGATCAGCCGAAGAAGTCTGACCTTTTATATTTGAATAGTTTGTCCCTATTTTCTGATCTTGTATAAAGTATTATATTGTGAACTAGCTTCTGTAACTAACCACTAACCCAAATATAAGTACTCTCAATGGTGGAGTCTGTTGGTTTCATTTACTTTATTTACCATGCTCGCAATCCTGACATACGGTAGAATGGGGTTACTTCGATCAATTTCAAAAATGAAATGTATTTTTCTCTTGATATATGAGAGCAAAAAAAAATGCGTAAATATCGATTTTGTTTATTTTGTCTATTTCTTGAATAAAATTATAATTTTGGTTATTACTATTTTAAAAAATAAAATAAAATGTTCGTTATAAATGTTAAACTTTGATTTGATGAGTGTTTACTTTTGTATAATTACATAGGCTTAGTTTTAGGTATTAATGTACCATTAAGCTATTTCTCGTAGTTATAGTTTAACTTTAAATTTTACTGTCCCAAAGTAATTGCAGTATAAAGTGATGGCCTGAAACACAGGTTTAAATTAACCTAGATCGGGCTGGTCGCTATCTAATATTGCAATTCCGAACCACCATTACTTCCACCTATAATAATAATATCTTAGTTTTAGTTTATTTTTAGGCACTATAATTGTTTGGAAAATCTTTTACTGTTGGCTAAATGTACACTTTTTATGAACGTTTTTATTTGAATAAATTATTATTATATTATTATTCCCCGAAGGATTGGGCAGAGGTGTATAATAACGCCCTCATTTAGCCGTTATGTTTAAGTCCCATGTAATACCCCGGCGAGCCTACAGCCATCAACTGGGCACAAATCCAAACTCCGGGCTGCTACTAAGGAATAAATATTCCAATATTATTTGAAATAAAATAGCAAAAAAATTGCAAATTATTGATTTGATACTTTGATAGGTTTAACCTTGAATAAATAATTACACAAAACTATGACCGACATATTTTTAATATTTTTTCATCAACCGGCAAGCATTCACCCGCTACGACTGATCAATGACGTTCAATGCTGCCGACCGTAAAATAATTATCGGAAGAATTCATACAATATGAATTTTATTACGAAACGAACTTTTGATCAAAGTAGCCCCCAGGAATCAAAGTCACCCCATTTTACGGTACCAATATTAGCTATAACTGTAATGATAGAAATTCACCCCTACACGATTCTATTTGTTAACCGACTTTCAAAAAAAGAGGAGGTTCTCAATTCGACTGTATGTTTTTGTTTGTATGTTTGTTCCGCGGTATCTTTGCTAATTTTGAACCGATTTTTGTTTGAAAGAGTATTCTTTCGAAGTGGTCCCATTCAAATTTGGTGAAGATCTGATGAAGAACTTCGGAGATAGACAATTTGAAGACGGTTTTATTTTCGTTAAAAAGTGATTATTATTGTTTTTACCATAATATGACAAATTCAGTACATTCAAATTTAGTACCCTGTCTCGCCACCTGCCAAGATATTGGACCCACTGTTCATCTTCAAGGCGGAATTGTCGAATTGTATAGTAGGTACGATACTGTTGTCTTTGGTCGGCTTACAGTGGATCATTTGTGGTCACAATTGGATGGCAGGACGTCCTGCTGCTGCTCCTCACTAGAAAAAGACAAAAAATTTAAATTAATGGTATACAAAAACTAGTTTGAATGGAGAATGCAATATTAATAAGGCTGATGTCACTCTTTGTGTTTTTTCCTTAAAGTAGAAGGATGTAGGGCAATGTGACATTACCCTGACATTGAATTTATTTACGACACTACGAAAAAATCATCATTATTATTATTTGTAAACATTTGGTGGGTAGGCTATAACACTACATTCATTGCGTTATTAAAAACGATCTTGTATTCTGTGGATAAAATATTCAATTAAAACAGTTCAAAGTATTATCATTTGTAAAAATTTGGTGGGTATACCTACTACATTAATTGCACTATTAAAAACTCGTGTTCTGTGACTAAATTGATATTTAATTAGGCATGCCTTCGCGATTATGGAACGTCCAGGGCACCCTGGCACAAAACAGATAGTACAGAAGTCAATCACATGTATGTACTTCACTTTTCATACCTACGCTCGGCGGTCGCTCTATCTATATATCTATCTCCCTCAAGCGCATGGCGCTCGCACTAGTCCCAAACAGTCCGAGATATCGTGTCCGTGTGCAGTGTCTATGTGTGCGTTGCTCATGCGCACTTGTATGTAGATTGACTTCTGTACCTATCTGTTTTGTGACCCTGGGTAGTCAGCCCCGCTGCCATCCTTGCTGACTGGCTTATCTTTTCAGCACAGCATAACCTATTCTCGTAAAGCTCGTGTCGACATGAGAGAAGAAGAATTAAGCTAATCACAAAACTTAATAACCCAAATACAGAACAGATAATAGTACTACACCCGAATAAGAAATTGCTGCATACTTATTTTATTTTATTTTTTATTTATTTATTTAAACAAGTACAACTATCATCACAGGCTTACCTAATACAATAGTGTAGTTATAATAGCATACAACAATTAATTAATTTACAATGAATCAACAGTGATTTTACAAAATGCGGCCCGTGTGAATTCACTCAGAGTACAGTTGAAGCAGTCAATCTGTTGTGACAGCATATTGAGTGTAAGCAGCGCTCGCGTTAGCGGCGCGTGCTGCAGCAGGTTGGTGCGAGCGGGCGGCACCCACAGCAGCGGCGGCCGCCTCCGTCGCCCCACGTGTCCATCAGGTACACAGAACCCAATTGTGCATAGAACGCCTGGGTTATGTATTTTACCACGCATAATCTTAAATAAGTAAGTGGCGAGAGCTACTTCCCTTCTCACTTCCAGCCTATCATAGCCTACCATGCCCAGCACAAATAGAGTAGGATACAGCAGTGGATACCCTGGATACACACCATACTGCTTTAAGTACAGGAACCTCACAAATTTGTTCTGGATACGTTCTAGAAAAAGTTTGTATTTGGCTTCATGTGGCGACCAGACGACAGTATTGCATTCCAGATGACTTTTTACAAGCGCTTCGTATAACGATCTCAGAGCACTGATGTTCGTAATATTTTATTTATTCATTATTTATAACTATTATTAATAAATACCTCCTCTTTAGTCTAGTAGTGGCAACCGCGACTGCTGATCGTGAGGTCCTGGGTTCGATCACCAGGTCAGGCAAAGTGATATTGAGGTTTTCCGTGTAGAACTCCTTAGTAGCAGCCCGGAGTTTGGATTTGTGCCCGGTTGATGGCAATAGGGTCGTCCCCTATTACATAGGGCTTTAACATAACGGCGAAATGAGGGTGTTACTATACACCTCTGCCCAACCTTTCGGGGAATACAGGTGTGGAGTTAAGTTATGTTATTAATAAATACAGTAGCGGACTATAATTTAATAATAAATCAGTTTTTATTTACTTGTTGTATTTGAAATTGACTGTCGGCCGGTTTTGAAGCTATCACTGCCGAAGTTGCTTACTGAAACGTGACCCAAGCAGTTGCTGCCGTGTGACGCGTACGCTATCCCATCGGCCACTGAAAAACGACACATAGTCTGGTTAAAAATTATAAATAAAATTACTTTTTGTTCTTTTCTATCTTGTCTGATATAAGACCAAGGCTCTGGACAACGTCAAGCAGTGATTCCAGACTTTACCAGCTAAGCATGAAGTAACACACCAAGTTTTTCTACACTCACGTTATTTCCCATGTTGGTATCAGAACCTACATAGCTTAGCTTTGTGAATTAGATCCTTATAAAACATTTTCCGCCACTTTTACATCACGTACCTTTCTCACTATGTGCAAGCACATCTGCTTTTAGCCTAACTTATTCCATCAGTTTCACTTAAAAATCACTAAAATAAATATATTAATATGTCGCAGACACGGTTATAGAATTGGATAGAAGCGAGTATAGCATTACAGTTAAGACCGGTGTCTGCTTATCTGGAGCAAAGCAGATATTTGGTATATAAAACCAACACAGACTCCACCAATGAGAGTATTGTAATTGGGTTAGTTGTTAGTTACATGAGCCAAGTCACAATATAATTGACTAAAGATCAGAATACAAGAATCACAAGCTAGTCAGATAATAAAGGTCAGACTTCGACGGTTCGACATAGAATCCTGGTTCCGTCGAATGACAACTGCTTTCATCTTGACGAGTACCCTCTTTTTTCTCCTGTGACTTATTCTCCGACATCTTTAAATATATAATTCGACTGTACATGTGTATGTCACTGAATTCCTCCTAAACGGTTGGACCGATTTGAATGAATTTTTTTGTATGCGTTTGGGTGGCGCCCTGGATGGTTTAGATTCACAATTGGACCCGGTAGGTGGCGCTGTTGTCGGTATGTCACCAAATTTTTAGGGCAGGACGACGTCTGCCAGGTCCGCTAGTATATTATAAAAATTAAGCCAAAAGGTTTAATTTAATTTAATTTTAATGAATATTTAAGTACATACATACAACAATAGAAGAAATTAAAGAATAATTTCTTAAACTTAAATGGGTTGTGCAAGTGTGTGTGTATGAGTGTGTGTGTGTGATCTGTATAAGTGTCAAAGAATATTTCTGTTTTAAAATTTCGAGTTAAACTCGGTAAATTCTTCATGTTAATTTGGAAATTAAGATGGGGATAGAAATGGTATCGAACGCTTTTTTCAGATCCAGGCAAATAGACAAGCATTTGAGCCCTCTGTCCAGATTAGTACCAATGTAGTTAGTTAGGTATTAACTTCTTGGTCCATAGATCTACCAGCTCTGAAACCAAACTGATTTTCTGCAAGTTTTTTTTTCCAAATTGTTTGTATTTATGATTTTTCTAGTAATTTAGATATTGAGATCGAGTGATAAATTGCGATTTCATTCCTGAACTTTTTAATTGGGGTGGGAAACTACCTGTTTGCAAGCATATATTGAAACATTTTTTAATCACATCACGAGGCGAGAAATGTCATCTTCGCTTGTATACCATTACAAATGAGTTCAATTTATGACAGGTGTTATTAAGATTGATTACTGGAGCTGGAACACAGCTGATATTATTTTGCAGCTTTAAGCAGTTTTCAGCTAAAGCCTTACCAACGTTTATGAAGTAAGATTTATTTCGTTCAGGGATTGTTCAGGCGAGGAATTAACTTTCAGAAGCGTAATTTAATAAAAAAATTGTTGTCACATATGGTACTGTCATATTTTTTCAGTATGTTTTTTGCACGCATATTTTTTTTCGCTTGATTTTTTTTACCATTCATTGCATTCTGCTGTTTGCCTTATCCCTCGCTTACAATTAATTTGTGTTATAAACACAAAAATAAACAGTTTTTTTTTTAAATATTAGACTGGTTGCCCTGTGATCTTTCACCTGCTCGCGCATACCTAACACGGCCACAGGCATCACAGATTGATTATAATGTTTACAAAGAAATCCAGGCGGAATTTTTCACAGATTCTTTTGTATTAAAGACTTCAAAGTCTATTATTTTCCTCGCAAGTGTGTTGAAAAACGTTGTATGAGACGGGTGTGCATTGATCATTACTCTCTCGGCTCACTTATCGCACTCGCCTGCGGCTCGCGTGCACAATACCTCCTCGACCGTAAGGACCAACTTAGCTCACTTATAAATCATAATGTACTATTGTGGCACTAAGTGTACCTCGGTCCTACATTTGGGCAGATTTTGGTGACATTCTTTCGGCTTTATTGCACTAATCTAACGCTGTCGCTAAAACCGAGTAAAAAAAGGAAAAGGGACGCATCTACCAAAGACAGCGGAAAAAATAAATAATCAGATCTGAAATACATAGTTAATTTGTTTCTTTTTTACTCTTAAGAGGAAACGCGGTCGGCATTTAGTCCATTTAATATTCCTTAGTTTCGGCCTTGGATAATGTCACTAGAACAAATATTTTTACCATATGAATTATCTACCACCATTATGTCCCTATGTTTTGTTTTTGTCGATAAATTAATTATTTTAAGAACTAGAAACGTTTAAATTTTACAAAAATCGACCACCGTTTTCAAACATCTGGGAAACAAATTTGACGGATATAAAAAATAAAAGAAAAACATACAGACATAACCAAAGTCTTTCTTAAATTATTACAGAAAAAATATTAAAATCGGTCCAGATTTGAAGAAGGAATCAGGAAAATACAAAACTACGATTTCGCTAATATTGCACAGGAGAAATCAGTCTGAAATGCAGTTGTCTCTTTCGCGCTCAATTGGGAAGGTTTGCATGAGGGGTAGGACGGAAATAGATCGCTAAAAAACCTATTCAAATTATTAATATTTTGCAGCCCGCTTTTCCTCTTAAACCTGTTCGCAGGGAGCATACAAATGATGAAGCAGTTTTTTAGATGTTTACAAGAAAATAAAAAAACCGCGTTTTACTGACCTTCAAATTTTGATATATAAAGCTTACAATGTAGCATACCCAATATTGTTGTAGAGGGACTCACAAACTCAAGTCAACATGAAATACGTAAGTAAATATTTATTTGATATTTTTAAATTTAAGGTAAAATTGATTTTTAATTCGTTACTACGAGTGCGGCCTTAGTTTTTTAGGGTTCCGTAGTCAAACTAGGAACCCTTATAATTTCGTTATGTCCGTCCGTCCGTCCGTTCGTCCGTCGGAGCTTAAAAGTGACCAGTTTTTAAAGGCACCTCAGGGCAGTGTTCGAAGTTTTTGTGGCAGCTTGGGACATAATACCCCTTGTTGGACGGCTGTATGGAGTGGCTACTCTGTAGTATTAGTGACTCTGTTGAAGAAGGCCCCTTACTAGACCGCTGCAATGAGCATTGGAGAGGGAATTTTGCCGTACTTAACAAATAGCAACATCACCAATCAAACGGATTGGTGGCCACAGTATGTTGAATTTGTACAAGAGGATGCCCATCCTCTTGACACAGTGCCACTACCAGAATAAAAGTGGATTATAGATATATAAAAATATCCGCGTTCTGTGTGTGTGTGCTGTCACAAAACTGGTACATCGCACTATCACATGTGGAAAACGCCGCTTATTGTTAGGAGGTTCCTCTCTCTGGATCCCTGACTACCGGTAGCTTGTACCCTGTTTCCGATGCCGATGGCCTACTGTTTTTAAAGTGTTATTTCTTGGTTCTATTAATGGAAATATTTAAAATTGTATTGTTTTCAGGTTGCTGTATTCGTTCTGGTGGTGTGCGCCGTGCTGGCGCTGGTGGGCGCAACCGTGCCTGAGCCTATTGAAGGAGGAGGCGGAGGAGGAGGTGGTGGTGGATGGTTCGAGCCTATTCAAGGAGGAGGAGGAGGAGGTGGTGGTGGATGGTTCGGACGCTAACTCTTCCTAACCATGATACGATTTTCTGCTCTGACTCTGCTATGTGATTGGATTTGACATTTTCGGAATAAATTAGTTGTAGATAAATTCATGATTTTTATTTTGTAATCGCATGGAATCTTTGTTACGAGTTGTCCTTGTTTATTCAAATTCAAAATTCAAAAATCATTTATTTCAATCCATTAAAGATCATATTGTTAGTTAAATTATAATTTTAACTAAAATAATTATATATAAAATCAAAATTAAATTAAAATCATAAAATAAAAACAATAAATAATACGCCTGCCTCTGAGTCATTTGTTTGTTTGTCATTACATTAATCATATAACAGTGGTTAAAGTACTGACAATCAAACCTGTTCGCAAATACGCTCAGGATGGTGTTGGAGGTGGTCCGGAGCCTGCGCCCCAGAGATTATTGAGTGAACTGCTTCTTTCAACACACACGGTACACGCAAACGCATAGTGATCGCTGATGCGTGTTGTTTTATGAGTCTACCCAACTTTAGTTAACATTTAGGAAATCATTTAAATTTTTTCGTTATTAATCAAATTACTTGCAATCAATATTATACGCCTTCACTGTTTATTGTTATGGGTTTGAAATCATGTAGCCTTCCTTGGCTTCTTTGATATGATGTAATTATTTTGTGGTAATAGTCCGGGAGCCTACTGCAAGAAACCCTACCTTATAAAAAATAGAAAATACCTACTCTGTAGGGGTAGCTGACTTTTAGCAGCTTCTACTGCTCTTGGTCGGCCGCGGCTTAACTTGGCAAATTTTGCGCAAATGAAAAAAAGTGGTGCAAAAATTCATCAAAAAAAACCTCATCGAAAAATAGAATGAAACTTGTATTGATAGGATAGAGACCTTTTGAGGACAGTAAAAAAAGTGGTCGGCCAAATCCTGTGTTGGCAGGTTCTTGTGTCCGACCGAATTTGTGGTACCACGTGACAGCTGCATTTCACCTCATCGAAAAATTGAATGAAAAAAACGGATTATAATAGCTAAATTAAACCTGTTGACGTATGCCTTGGTCGGCCTCACCTTAGTCTGGCAGTTTTAGCAGTCCGACCACGGCTGGTCCGATTTTTCCTAAGATATCTAAAAGCCACATACACACATCAAAAAAGTTTGCGATCACTAGAATAAGCTGATATAATTTTTTTAATTGAACTTTATCAAGAAAAATTCTTTGTTGTGTGTTTTCTTTAAAAAGAAATACCCAGTTTGAAATAAATAAATTAAACTATTTCTTATTTTTTATTAAAAAAAATTGAGTATTTAATCACAATGAAATTGTAACAGAAATTTGATAGAAAGAAAAAGACTGTTTAACTATCCTATTATCCAAACTTAAACAACAATTTATTAATAAAGGTTTATATTCAATATAATATAACTCCTCCCCTGGCTCGAACACATGCGAAGATCCTCCTGGGCATGCTGAGAATCAAGTTATCCAGCATTTCTTGGGGTAACCTGTCCCATCCTTGAATAGCGGCTTCCCTGAGCTCTGGCACTGTCTGGGGACGTGGCTGACGGTTCCAAACAGATCGCTTAAGAGCATCCCATGCGTACTCTATTGGGTTTAAGTCAGGCGAGCCAGCAGGCCAGTCTAA
The DNA here is from genome assembly GCA_910594945.2 of Amphipyra berbera. NCBI lineage: Eukaryota > Metazoa > Arthropoda > Insecta > Lepidoptera > Noctuidae > Amphipyra > Amphipyra berbera. The sequence continues at coordinate 3,867,432 of OU343122.1, read as the reverse complement.
CCTTGTGATGTCGTATTCTCGAAGAGCAGTATTGACTCGTTGAGTTCGATGGGCGGGCGCATTATTATCGACCAGTATAAATTGGTGCCCATGGTTTACTCGGAATGGACTGACAATTCCATCAATAGCAACTGCTCTGTACATGTCTGCTGTCATGAAGCCTCGATACGGGATCAAAGGCGTTCTAGCTCCAATCATAATACCACCCCAAAAGGACACCGATTTCCCGCCTTGCTGTACTGTTCCAGTGGCAGTTCTTTGGCTTTCACGGTCTCCTGGTCTTCTCCAGACACGGACACGTCGGTTATCTGGATGAGTACTGATTTGCGATTCGTCAACGAAGAGACAGTTTTGTCAAATGTTTTCTTCTTCATTTTGCCGAAGCCTAGCCCACTGTAATCTCCGTCGTTGACGTTGCCGGGAATTCAGAGGAGCTCGCCAAGACCTCGGTGCTCGTAATCCAGCCTGGTGCAAGCAATTCCGAATGGTCTGAGTGCTAACTTCAAGCCCAGAGGCGGCCCGAACTTCTGCTTTTATTTTAGTGACGTTAATTGTTGGGTCACGGGCTGCCAGCAATCTAATATAGCGCTTTTGGGCAGCAGTCAAAACAGTTGAGCGACCACTGTGGGGTCGTTCAGCTAAATTACCCATCCCGTGGTACCTCTGCAACGTGGTCACGACACAGGATTGGGATATAGCAACTCTGCGTGCTATTTCTCTCGTGGTGTATCCTTCTCCCCTCAAAGTTGCTATTCTTGCTCGTAAAACTTCTGATAATCCTCTTGGCATTTTTCAATCACAACTTTCCGCGAAATCTATTTTAAATCCGTTAAAATTGACTAAATCAGATTTCTGAATGAGCGTAAGCTAGGACTGAAAGCCTTTTTATATGGAAAACAATTGAACTGTTTCATTGTTTTATATTCTAAATCTATATTTTTAAATAAAGAATCTAAAAAGAAGAAGAAATCATAATATAATCTACCGTAACAAAAATAATTTCGATTTTTCAAAGTGATCGCAAACTTTTTTTGATGTGTGTAAGAACTATGCAGTTGTTTTAGAAGTAATCAAAATAATAAACTGAAACCTCCTTAGTATAGGTATATACAATCCGAAAAAAATGAGAAAAAGGAATAAATCTTATTTCAAAAATAGAACAAGAGCATAATCGCGTCTGGTGTAAGATTTGACCTTAGACCAGATTTAACAAAAAACGCCAATAAAGTGTTTTGTTATTTATTTCTAGAAACTGCTTTTGTTTAATTAATAATTCATAATAAACGTGTGTTTTTTATAATGATTTTCATCACTATTTTCGTAAGTTAATAATTTGAAATACATCCGACGCAAAACGTCGAAACATGATAGTTGCGATTTTATGCGCGGTCGATATTATCGTATTTAAAAAATCTGTACGCAGCATAAAGTCTTATGTCTGACATACGACCTTATTCGTGCTGTATTCGGTGTGCTTTTTAATGGTATAAGGTCGTAACAAATAGATACGACTTTGCGACAGCAAGGATAAGGTCGTAAGTTTTTATTTTTGCCTATATTTACGAAAATATGAGTTTTTAATTCAATCAAAAGGCCTCATTATCCCCTTTAACCTTCAATCATTGCTATATTCTAAAATTAATCCTACACTATTGTTTGCGGCTGATCAAGACAAAGATGAAGATGAAGAATCTCTCTCCTGAAAAATCACAAATTTGGACATACGACCTAATGCGCGGGAGGTGTCGATGTGGACGGACGGACAGACGGACGGTCATAACGATATTAGAAACGTTACGATTCTGCCATTTGGCTACAGAATCCTACAAATAGCTTAACTTCAAGCAAAGATATTCAATAGTGGTTGATTTATAATAAGAATATAAATATTAAAAGTGTCAAATATTTTAATCACAGTACGTTAAGATACTGTATGTACACCAACTTAAGAACAGTCTTATTTATGGAATTATTCGCAGATAAGGTAGGCAACTATTAACTATATCGTCAGTGGAAAGATAAAAAGACTAATGCGCCAAAATATCTACTTTACAGGAGAGCGATTCGAAGTATTTTTTTAAGAAAATAAACATAGTTATTTTTCTTAGAGTATACATATTAAATAGATAATTAAATCTATACTAATATATAAAGCTGAAGAGTTTGTTTGTTTGAACGCGCTAATCTCAGGAACTACTGGTTGGAATTGAAAAAATCTTTTTGTGTTGGATAGTCCATTTATCGAAGAAGGCTATAGGCTATATAACATCTCGCTACGTCCAATAGGAGCGGAGCATAAATGGAAAATGTTGCAAAATTTGGAAAAATGCCGACCCATGCGAAGCCGGGACGGGCCGCAATGGTTAATCGTTGATCATGTATCCTCTTTTATGTCACCACATTTGTCTGCACCACCCATATTTGCAAAATAAATATCTTTATATTTTATCTTTATCTTTTGTCTTTATATTTTATCTATATCTTTTACCTTTATCTTTTGTCTTTATCCTTTATCTTTTACCTTTATCCTTTATCTTAATCTTTTGCCTTTTTGCTTCTTTATCTTTTATCTTTATCTTTTATTTTTATATTTTATTTTTATCTTTATCCTTTATCTTTATCAATTATCTTTTATCTTTATTTTTATCTTTATCTTTATTTTTTAAGTATCGGATATACACGATAATTAATTGTTTATTTTATTAGATTAGTTGCAAATACTTTTGTGACACGAGTAGCTGCATGCCAAAATGAACATTATAAAGTATTTTACGCGACTAATAACATTAATCGCCGCCATCTTCGCCAAACGTCATGTCGTGTCGAGAAAGATTAGAGATCGATTGTAATCGATCGATTGAATTTTTAATGAACTATTGCATATTTTTTAATCTGAATGACATTTTGAATTTATTTCGAATAAAATGCAAAACGAAGCTACAATAAAACATTCAATCACCATTCCATATTCCACAGATTATTATTCCCTAAAAGTATAATTAAAAAAATCCTACTAATTATACTTTATGAATGAGGTCATACTCGATTTTAAATTGGTAGTTAGAATAATGCGGAAGTGAACAAAACCTACATAATTATTTCATCATGATCATTATTCAGGATTTTCTAATGATCGTTTAGAAAAGTGTGTGGTTTACTTCTAACTAAACAACTATTTACAACAATTAATATAAAAATAATCCTCCTTTTGGGCTTCGCCGCAGTCGGGTAAAAAATACTTATCTTTACTGAATACATTATAAATATTTTCTTTGAAAAACAATATTGCAGACTAGATACAAATGTTATTATGTATTAATATTATTATAGGTCAACCAGAATCTCATGGCATTAAAAATTAATAACAAACAGTGGTTTTCATATGGCAATGTCAACATGTCACTTGTCATAACGAGTATGACTGTAGTTGATACATTTTCCAGTTCTGATTAATGTTTTCTTGTTTAAACGTTTTTAATAAACATACTTATTTTAACAAGGTTTCCATTTCCATTACAATAAAATTGCAAAAAACCATATATCAGCATATCATTTTGGGACCCAGTGCAGTCAGTCAGTCAGCAATCACATTGGGTCACATAAAACAATAAGCCAAAACCACTAACAACATGGATTTATGAAATACATGTTGTGCCGACCCCATCTAGTGTGGGATAAGGGCAGGAAGAAGATCGAGAAGAAATTAAAGAAAAAAAATTACAAGTATCAAGACTTTTTATTCAAATTACCCTTGTGTTACCCACAAAAACATTTAATTTCCCTATTTGCCATCAGATTCTGGTAGAACTATACAAGTATAGAAGATTGTTATTATAAGTAAAGTAGGACATTGTCATACTTGTAATGGTATTAATATAATCGTATGACAAAAGTTGATGTAATATAGTTTGTAACGTATGGCCATAGTAAATCTTAAGAAATACCGATAAATCGTATCATATTCGCCACCCCTATTTTTGACGTCACACAATTCCAAAACTAATGCTAAGAATACAAGTATCTATGTTAATTAGATTCTATGCGTTTAAATGTTGCACTTACATACACTTAGGCTAATTATCTAGGTAGGTACTATACATATCTAAATGTATAATGATTTTGCGTTTCAGTTTCTTAAAAATCAGTCGGAGCTATGAAAAACTATACCTATAATATTCGTTGTTATGATTCGATTATGACCTCAAATCCTGATAATTTTTTTGAAATACCTAGTCTGGCCATAAATACTGTTACAATTAAAAATAAGAAAGATATTACATTTAAATTTGGAATCTGTCATTTTTATACGATTTTTCATTGAGCTTTCTAATTTTGGCGCCAATACATTGTACAATATTTTGCGATATTAAAATGGAGTGGGGTGATAAAGTGAACCGAATCACTGTGATTGCATTACACAAAGTTGGTATGGAGCCAAATGCAATTTTTAAAACTCTCCATACGCTTGGTATTAGTCAAATGTTTGTGTACCGGGCTATTAATAGGTACAATGAGACCTCCTCTGTTTGTGACAGAAAAAGATCTGGCCGTCCACGTAGTGTTCGGACGAAAAAGGTGATCAAAGCAGTAAGGGAAAGAATTCGAAGAAATCCTGTCCGAAAGCAAAAGATTTTATCTTGGGAGATGAATATAGCACCCAGAACCATGTCGCGTATTTTAAAAGATGACTTAGGACTTGCAGCCTATAAGAGACGCACTGGTCATTTTTTAACTAATAATTTAAAAAAGAATAGGGTGGTAAAATCGAAACAACTACTGAAGCGGTACACAAAGGGAGGTCACAGAAAAATGTTGTTTACGGATGAGAAAATCTTTACAATTGAGCAACATTTTAACAAACAAAATGACCGTATTTATGCTCAAAGCTCTAAGGAAGCTTCCCAATTAGTCGACAGATTGCAACGTGGGCATTATCCGACTTCAGTGATGGGTTGGTGGGGTGTTAGGTATGAAGGAGTGACTGAGCCATATTTTTGTGAAAAAGGTATCAAAACATCGGCACAAGTGTATCAAGTCACCATTCTTGAGAAGGTAGTTAAGCCCCTTAACAACACCATGTTCAATAACCAAGTATGGTCCTTCCAACAAGACTCGGCGCCGGGTCATAAAGCTCGGTCCACGCAGTCTTGGTTGGAAGTGAACGTTTCGGACTTCATCAGAGCTGAAGACTGGCCGTCGTCTAGTCCCGATCTTAATCCGCTGGATTATGATTTATGGTCAGTTTTAGAGAGTACGGCTTGCTCTAAACGCTATGATAATTTGGAGTCCCTAAAACAATCCATACGATTGGCAGTGAAGAATTTTCCCATGGAAAGAGTGCGTGCTTCTATTGATAACTGGCCTCAACGTTTAAAGGACTGTATTGCAGTCAACGGAGACCACTTCGAATAAGCTTTTTATATTTTAAATTGTTTTATATTTATGTATTAAACTAACACACTGTAAAAGTAATAAATATACATTGCAATAAAAAAAAATTTTTTCTTCGTGACAATATTTATCGCAAGACTAGGTATATCTATTCTGCAGCTAGTCCGCTATAAAAATAAGATCTTAAAGGAGTTTACTAATGATCGACAACACAACACATAATTTTCCGATGTTCTAGGTTCCAGGGCGAACAATGTATGGGCGCAGAGCAATGTCCTTTGACATAAATATGGCAAGTTAACAGTTATAGTTAATTGGTGCAACTGAGCCTAAGCGTACTTCGGTTCTCCATTTGGACAGATTTTGGTGACATTCTTTCGGCTTGATTGCACTAATCTAACGCCGCCGCTAAAATCGAGTTAAAAAAAGGAAAAGGGACGCATCTAACCAAAGAAAAAGAAAAAATGAATAAAAATATCTGAAATACATAGTTAATTTCTGCTTTTTTATTTTTTTACTCATAAACCTGTTCGCAAGGTGCAAACAGATGATGAAGCAGTTTTTTAGATGTTTAGTTGTTAAAAAGAAAAAAGAAACCCCGTTTTTCGACCTTTAGATTTTGATATATAAAGCTTGCAATGTAGCATACCCAATATTATTCTGCAGGGATTCACAAACTCAAGTCAACATGAAATACGTAAGTAAACATTTATTTGATATTTTTTTTATTTAATGTAAAAAATATTTTTAATTCGTTACTACAAGTGCGGGGCTCAGTTTTATAGGGTTCCGTAGACAAACTAGGAATATTATAATTTTGTCATGTCCGTCCGTCCGTTCGTCTGTCGGAACTTAAAACTGACCAGTTTTTAAAGGCACCTCAGGTCAGTGTTCAAAGTTTTTGGGGCAGCTTGGGACATGATACCCCTTGTTGATCGGGTGTATGGAGTGGATACTCTGTGGCATTAGTGTCTAAAAGCTCTAACGACACAATATTATGTTCTGTGGTTAAAGCCCTAAAATGTGTTTTATAAAATCATCACTAGCCCCTAAGCGCCCACTGTTGAAGAAGGCTTCTTACTAAACCGCTGCAATGAGCGTTGGAGAGGGAACTTTGCTGTACTTAACAAATAGCAACATCACCAATCAAACGGATTGGTGGCCACAGTATGTTGAATTTGTACAAGAGGATGCCCATCCTCTTGACACAGTGCCACTACTAGAATAAAAGTGGATTATAGAATTAATAAAAATATCCGCGTTCTGTTTGTGTGTGCTGTCACAAAACTGGGACATCACACTGTCACATGTGGAACACGCCGCTTATTGTTAAGAGATTCCTCTCTCTGGAGCCCTGAACACCGGTAGCTTGTACCCTGTCTCCGATGCTGGTGGCCTACTATTTTTTTAAAGTGCTTTTCCTTGGTTCTTTTGAGGAAATATTTAAAATTGTATTGTTTTCAGTTTGCTGTATTCGTCGTGGTGGTGTGCGCCGTGCTGGCGCTGGTGGGCGCAACCGTGCCTGAGCCTATTGAAGGAGGAGGAGGAGGAGGAGGTGGTGGTGGATGGTTCGCGCCTATTCAAGGAGGAGGCGGTGGTGGAGGAGGTGGTGGACGCTAACTCTTCCTACCCATGACACGATTTACTGCTCTGACTTGCTGTGTGATTGGATTTGACATTTTCGGAATAAATTAGTTATAGATTAATTCAAGATTTTTATTTTGTAATCGCAAGGAATCTTTGTTACGAGTTGTCCTTGTTTATTTAGTGAACTGCTTCTTTCAACACACACGTTAGACGTAAACGCATAGTGATCGCTAGTGCGTGTTGTTTTATGAGTTAACCCAACTTTAGTTAACATTTAGGTACCTAACCATTTAAATTTTTTCGTTGTTTATCAAATTACTTATAATTAATATTATACGCTGTCACTGTTTATTGTTGTCGGTTTGAAATCATGTAGTCTTGGCTTCTTTAATATGATATAATTAATTTGAGGTAAGTGGAACAAAACTTATTATAAACAAATTCCAAGCCTCCCAGGTTCGATTTATCCTAAGATATCTACAAGCGACAAGAATTATGCAGTGGTTTTTAGAAGTTATCAAAATAATAAACTGGAACCTCCTTAGTCTATACAATGCGAAAAATAAAGAGAAAAAGAAATAAATTTTATTTCAAAAATAGAACATGAGCATAATTTAGGCAGTTCATGTGGTGTTCGATTTGAGTATAGACCAAATTTGACAAAAAATACCTAAAAACTGTTTAGTTATTTATTTTTGTAAACTGGTTTTGTTTATTAAGAGTTAATGAATAATAAACGAGTGTGTTTTCTATTTAATGTGTGTGTGTGAAGTGATAGTGAAAATAATTTGTGCGACATACTGAGTGAGTAATTAATTAATTTTATTTTGGATACCTATAATAGGGGTGTCTATTATTTTAGGGAAAACTTTTACTTAGGTATATCGAATTTCATGTCGCCGAAACCATTCACCGAATATCCTTTCACAATTTTTTTTATTATTAACGTTTCATCAAAATATCGGTTTGCAATTGTCTCAGTTGTTAGAATAACTATTCATCGAATTTACAATCTGTTGATGAAAGTATAATAACATAACATCACGCCTGTATTCCGCGAAGGATTGGGCAGAGGTGTATAGTACCACCTTCATTTCGCTGTTATATTTAAGTCCCATGTTATTACATGGGACGCGAGCCTATTGATGGCAATAGACTCGCGGCACAAATACAAACTCCGGGCTGCTACTGAGAAATTCCACACGCAAAAACCAACTAACACTTTGCCCAACCTGGGGATCGAATCCAGGACCTCATGATCAGCAGTCGCGCTTGCAACCACTAGACCAACGAGGCAGTGAAAAAAAAAGAAAGTACCTAGTGAAAGAGAAGAAATCTATTTATCAAAACATGATTTACAATACAAATTTCCTTGAGATGGGAGTTATAAACCTGGGACATGTGGACGGACGGACAGACGGACGGTCATAACGATATTAGTAGGCTACCCAGTATCGAATCTCAGAAATTAATTTTCCACCCCTTAGGTACATCACAAGAGAGGCAAGCTAAGCTTAAATAAAGGGTATTTTATATACTTTTGATCTTGCTTGGCTTGATTGTCAAGTTGACAGTTTATTTTTTTAAATAAGTAACAATAGAACTTTTTATTAAATTAAAAGTTACATTTTTCTCGTCCCCAGGTAAGCATAAAAAATTGCAATATTATTAAGTGTGATGTATTTTATGGCACTAAGTGTACCTCGGTACTCCATTTGGGCAGATATTGGTGACATCCTTTCGGCTGTATTGCACGAATCTAACGCCGCGCCGCCGCACTACGGGGCACAGTGGGCTGAAATTCGAGTTAATAATAAAGGAAAAGGTACGCATCTAACCAAAGACAAAGAGGAAAAAATAAATAAACAGATCTAAAATGATAAATGATTTTTATTTCTGTAAATAAATCTGTTACAGACACTTTTATAAGTCAATGTAATGTTTTATATTTTTAATACTAGATGGCGCCGGCATTTCCTATCTGATTAGCTCTGAGAAGAAAAGCCGAAACAAACTCAGAGATCAAGGTCTCTTTTAAAGTCCAGACATTGTGGTATAAAAACTATGTGAGTGTAACAATGTAGGGCAACGTCTGGAATGGCCTTTTTAGGAAAGTGCCATAGCAGGTTTGAGTTGACCTGTCCTAACTGACGGCACGCATGCATCAGTCATCGCGTAGCTCAAATCTTATTTAAGGGAGCTCAACAACCCGACTGCCGCACGACGCTACCAATCGGCCGGACATTTGCGTAGGTCACAAAAAAAACTGAAAACCGCCAAACAGTTAAAAAAATTCGCGTATAAAGCTAGCCTACATGGTACTCACATTCACAATTTGAAAAAATAAGAACATGGCATAGTAAAGGCAATAATTAATTGAAAAAAAATATTCAATAGATGTCAAAAACATAAAAAATAAAATAAAAAATAATGTCATATAAAAATAATTTCAATAATTACAATGATGTGTCTGTGATAACAGCGAGCGGCTCAATTCCAAGCATTTTTATTGTCCATATAGTCTTTAACGTTATAGAAACCCTTTTTTGTATAGTTTCTGCTTTACATAGCACTTAAATTTAAGTCTTGAATATTGCCTGGAATTTGGTTGTAGAAGCGTATACTTTGGCTCCTAAAGGAGTTACTGATTTTCTGGAGCCTAGTCATTGGTAGGATGAGTTTATTTTTATTTCTAGTATTGACGTTATGGATGTCGCTGTTCTTAGGGAACGAACTAATATTTTTCTTTATATAAATCAAATTTTCATAAATATATTGTGATGCGACCGTCATTATATTAATTTATTTAAATTTATCCCTCAGTGAATGCCTAAAACTAAGGTTATACATTTCTCGAATAGCTCTCTTCTGCAAAACAAAGATAGTCTGAATGTCGGCAGCATTTCCCCACAACAAAATGCCGTACGACATAACACTATGAAAGTAACTAAAATATACCAATCTGGCTGTCTCTACATCAGTTAGCTGGCGTATCTTATAGACCGCGTAAGCTGCAGAACTGAGTCTTTTCGACAATTTATCTATATGTGGGCTCCACTGCAGTTTCGAATCTAAAGTTATACCCAAGAACATAGTGGTGTCCACAAGATCCAACTCCTCTCCATTTATTACTACACTGGTTTTCACCTGCTTTACATTAGGTGTCAAAAATCTGATACATTTAGTCTTTTTCTCGTTCAAAAGTAAGTTATTAACATTAAACCAGTGTACTACTTCAGAGAGAGCGTTATTTACATCGTCCGTAACTGGTTGCTGCCGTTTAAGCTTAAATAACAATGATGTATCATCTGCAAATAACACAATCTCCTGATTATCTTTCATGAGATAAGGTAGGTCATTAATATAAACGAGAAATAGGAATGGGCCGAGAATTGAACCCTGCGGAACTCCCATTATCACTACAGACCCCGGAGATCTCTTCCCATTCACGTCTACTCTCTGGATCCTATTACCCAGATAGGATATAACAAGATCCAGAGCAGTATTCCTAACTCCGTAGTGATGTAATTTCCTGACCAATGTCTCGTCAAAAACGCAATCAAACGCCTTTGACAAGTCACAAAAGACGCCTAAAGCATCATGTGAATCCTCCCAGGCATTAAAAATATTAGCTAAAAGCTCAACACCAGCATCGGTTGTAGAGCGACCTCTTGTGAAACCAAGTTGTTTCCTATGTAATAAATTATTTTTGTTACGGTGGGTTTGCAGCCCATCTAGGATTAATTTTTCGAATATTTTACTCAAGGTGGGTGGCACAGAAATAGGTCTAAAGTTAGTGGGATCAGATGTGCTACCTGATTTAAATAGAGGTATAATCTTACTACTTTTCATTAAGTCAGGAAATACACCACATTCAACACATTTATTGTAAATTACAGCTAACTCAGGTGCTACTATGTTGATAATAGATTTTGTGACCTCAACGGAGTTACCCCAAAGATCGGCGGTCTTTTTGACATTAAGGATATTGAAAGTTTTTACAATATCTTTATCACTTACATATCGAAAATTGAATTCATTGTTGCACATTTTAACATTTTCTTTCAATATCGATTCGGCAACAGTAAGGGATGACTTCAAGGATTTTGTCGTTGAAACTAGAATGTCTGTGAAGAAGTGTTCAAATGCTGTGGCAACTTCTAAGTCTGATTACTGAAATACAAACAATACATAGGGTCATTGTGCCAGTTAGCGGATTTTTGAACTTTGAAGCTCGAGAAAAGTATAAAATTTCATACAAATGTCTATTGTCTGTCGTTTATTACGTTAATTATACAAGGTTAGTCGGAAAGGGGGTACTAAGCTGAAAGGGTGTTAAAGTACCCATAATAAGGGATAACTTTTGTTCTACAACTTTCCCCAAAACTCGATAGATAGAGAAATACCTTTTCAAAGATTTCGTAAAAAATATGCTAAAATCTATCTGTCCATAGCTATGATCAGCTGTTTTTACAATTTAGGTTATATCTGGGGTCACGGATTAAAAAATAAATTTTCTGAATTCATAACCAAAGCAGGAATGTTTATTTTTTTGAAAAAACTAAAATAATAATCTTATTACATGCAAATAAAAATTATCGAATTTTGAAATTTTAACACTTGCTTTAAAATAGTCATCAGTGATACATTAGGTGACCCGCGGCTTAGTACCCCCTTTCCGACTAACCTTGTATAATCTAGTTTCTGGTTTAGATTCTTTCATAGATGTATCTATTACTCTTTTTTTTATAATAAATTAAAAACGATAAAAGCACCCAATATGTCAGTTTACGACCAATATATTCATTTTCCGACCGGGAGTGTGCTAGTTTTCACCCACGTTTATTTTCATTGCAAAATAAACCTAAGTTGCCAAGAAGTACCCGTGACGTATTTTTAAAAGTATTATGGTATTGTATGTGTGATTTCTTCTATTATTTGTAGTTTTAGCTAAGATGGTATGAAAATGGTCGGAAAGTGAACATGGTCGGCTAACTAACACAATGACCCTAGATAATTTCTTTATTTTTTTTCTCTTAAACCTGTTCGCAAGGAGCAAATAGATTAAGAAGCAGTTTTTTATAATAGATGTTTAGATGTTCAAAAGAAAATAAAAAAACCCGTTTTATACATCAAAATCAGACGGTCAGTAACCTACAGATTTGGATATATAAAGCTTACAATGTAGCATACCCAATATTGTTCTGCAGGGACTCAGAAACTCAAGTCAACATGAAATATGTAAGTAAACATTTATTTGATATATTTTTATTTAAGGTAAAAATTACTTTACTTTAATTCGTTACTACAAGTGCGGGGCCTCAGTTTTATAGGGCACCATAGTCAAACTAGGAACCCTTATAATTTCTTCATGTCCGTCCGTCGGAACTTAAAACTGACCAGTTTTTAAAGGCACCTCAGGTCGGTGTTTGAAGTTTTTAGGGCAGCTTGGGACATAATACCCCTTGTTGAACGGCTGTATGGAGTAGCTACTCTGTGGTATTAGTGTCTAAAAGCACTAAAGACACAATAATATCGACGGTTGAAAGGCTAATTAATTGGTCTAAACGACACTTATTGCGACTTCGAGTTAAATACATATTTGGAATCAGCGGATTTTTCTGCGTCGTTTGAGTTAGGTTAATTTGCTCTCATTTTAGAGGCCATTGTATCAACCGACACGACCCTTTTTTCTCATTTGTCTGTTAAAACGTTTTTCCTGATACTATTTTGAAGATCTAATGTGCTTTAAGCGTTTAGCTTTTTGTATAAATGGGCGAATATTCGAAAAATATTTAAAAAAATTGAGAACGTCATTAGCATCATCCCAAAGTTAAAAATGCAGATGTTTAATACTATAATTATGATAATGAAAACTGAAACTATACCGCTGCCGTCAAGCAATAAGACAAGAATAAAAACAAATGATTTGTTAAAATAATGTTAAAAAATTTCGAATATTCACCCAAATACTTGATTGTGTCACTTGAAACAGTTTGCATTCCATCACAATAATAGGTTTAGTCGTTTTAATATTTGTGGTTTTATTTCAAAATTAACCTTAATAAGCAAATCTATTATTAGGTATTGTTATTGTACCAGAACAATGGTTTAAGAACCTATCTCTTACCCTACAATAGTAAAAAATCATTTTACTTTATTCGGTTTGAACACTGATCGTTGTATGTATTAAGTTACTCTAGCCTAGTTGCTTCATATTCAATTCATTGAGTTCTTGAGAATAACTCTTCTTGCTTTATTCTGCTTCATATTCTGTGTCAACACATGAACTAATTTACTTTCAACTATAATATATATTACAGGCAATTGAACTTTGCTTAACTCCTAACAACAATGTATTCGATGCATTTTGTGTTAAGCGACATTTATTTCAGAATATACAGCAAGTATATTCACGTAATTAACTTAAATTAAAACTTTTTAACAAAAATAAAACTGACTTCAATTTGTCTATCTCCAAAGTTCTTCACCAAAGGGGAATGCCAAGATCCGGCCTATTATCAAGTAGTTCCGCCAGACATACTGTAATTTGGATAATTCGTGTTTATTTTTTGTAAGATTTATGCAATATAAATAAAATCTGGGGAAGTACACCGTCGAATTGTAATTTTAAATAGTATAATATTTATAATGTCGTAGTAAGTTTCAACCATTGATGTCAATAGGTTCATAACTTTTTTTACAAACCAATTACAATTAGAAATATGGCCAGTATAAAAATAAAAACATATCGATTATAAAATTATATTTGAAAATCGATTACAGCTCTCAAACAATTAAGTGACATTTATGTTAACACAAATAATTGTATCATATCAAATCATGTTATTTATTAATTAAATGATATTAATTTATTTATTTTTGCATTGTTTGTTGTGCGAAGAACCGTAGGTTGCTGTGCTCACACAATGACAATATTATGTTAAGATCGTCGGCTGGGCAAGTTTCAAAATAATATTATAATTACTTCTGCTCAATTTTTGGATGAATTATTAATGAATTATGATAACATGTTTGACGTACAGTAAATTGTTTAAATATCCATGCGTTTTTTTATATCCTTATATATTATATTTATGTACGTACATAATGGTCTAAAACATACGTACATAAAATCACGCTTTTTCCAAGAGGGGTAGTAACTACAGATCACCACATGCTACGATCGTTACATACTGCTTTCGCTTCGTCCACGTTTGCAGTCCTAATAGTTATTCTCATCAGCATAACAATGTTTTATTCAATGTTATCGTTAAAAACATTAGATCGATTATAGTAGATTGTTAACTAAGGGAAGAATGTGATGCGTGAAGTGCAGCAAGGGCGCCTATAGTTCGAGTAGGAAATTGATATTTTTACCCGAGATTTACACTCTGCTTTTCTTTACGAATGTAAGGTCAGTAAAAATACAGAATAAATAATCGTACAGAAAAATGTTCCGACTGATTGCTGTTCTATTATTATTTTTAGCCAATGTACGCAGCCAAAGGTCGTAAAATCATACAGCCATGTACTTCGATTAAACAAAATTCAGTTTTGAGCCCTTATTCTTTCTTTGGCGGACTTTATATATGGCTTCTCTTTTAAGCGGAAGTGAACAGGCTAGAACAATTAAAAAAAAAACCTAATAGGTGTATTTTTACGGTTATTTATTATTCTAAGCAATAAAAATGGTTTTATTTTGTTATTCACATAATAAAATTCCTTAAATAAAATAGTATTATTAAGAATTTTACAAAAATATCAAGGCTGTATACAGTAGTTCCGTTGCCATCAAGTACGATAAGGATTAAAAAAGAATTCATGAAAATGTAGAAAATCTTAAAGAAAATCTTAATTCGATTTTCGAATTATTTTTCTTCCCTAGGTAAATAATTTACTATTATATTCATCTTTATCGACCTATAACTTTTTTTGGTGTACTTCCTGCGGAAATGTTGTTATTGTTATACATTCTACAACATTAGCCCTTTTCAATAATTTGTCGGTTCTGGCCAAGTCGTAAAGGAAATCTTGGCATTCCCCTTTAAATGGAACCACTTCGAAAGAATACTCTTTCAAACAAAAAAAAATCATTAAAATCGGTTCACAATGAGCAAAGATATCGCGGAACAAACATACAAAAAAAACACAGTCGAATTGAGAACCTCCTCCTTTTTAGGAAGTCGGTTAAAAACTGTAGTACGTACTTACGGAAATAATGTAGGTATTAATATTACCAAAATCTACTCAGTAGTTTTTTATAATGTTTTTTTTTTCAAAAAACGATATTTTTAAATCTCTTTCCTGTAACTTTAAAAAATGTCGCTTACAAATAGCCTTTCAATCATCGATATATTCTGTGGTGAAAGCCCTAAATGTGTTTTATAAAATCATCACCAGCCCCTAAGCGCCCACTGTTGAAGAAGGCCCCTCACTAGACCGCTGCAATGAGCGTTGGAGAGGGAATTTTGCCGTACTTAACAAATAGTAACATCACCAATCAAACGAATTGGTGGCCACAGTATGTTGAATTTGTACAAGAGGATGCCCATCCTCTTGACACAGTGCCACTACCAGAATAAAAGTGGATTATAGAATTAATAAAAATATCCGCGTTCTGTTTGTGTGTGCTGTCACAAAACTGGGACATCGCACTAACACATGTGTTGATGATTGATTGATTTGCATTGTTAGGAGGTTCTTCTCTCTGGAGCCCTGACCACCGGTAGTTTGTACCGTGTCCGATGCCGATGGCCTACTTTTTTTTAAAGTGACTTTCTTGGTTCTTTCGATTTAAATATTTAAAATTGTATTGTTTTCAGTTTGCTGTATTCGCCGTGGTGATGTGCGCCGTGCTGGCGCTGGTGGGCGCAACTGTGCCTGAGCCTCTAAAAGAAGGAGGAGGAGGTGGAGGTGGAGGAGGTGGTGGATGGGGTTGGGGACGCTAACTCTTCCTACCTATGATACGATTTACTGCTCTGACTTACTGTGTGATTGGATTTGACATTTTCAGAATAAATTAGTTATAGATAAATTCATGATTTTTATTTTGTAATCGCATGGAATCTTTGTTACGAGTTGTCCTTGTTTATTCAACACACACATTAGATGCAAACGCATTATAGTGATCGCTAATGCGTGTTGTTTTATGAGTCTACTCAACTTTAGATAACATTTAGATGCCTTGTTGGTGTATTGGTCGCAAGCGTGACTGCTGAGCATAGGGTCCTGGATTCGATCCCCAGGACGACGGGCACAGTGATATTGGGTTTTTCCATTAGGAATTTCTCAGTAGCAGCCCGGAGTTTGGATTTGTGCCCGGTTAATGGCAATAGGTTCGCCCCTATTACACGGGACTTAAACATAACTGGCAAAACGAGGGTGCCACTAAAACACCTCTGCCTAACCCTTCAAGGAATACAAGGCGTGATGTTGTGTTAGGTAATTTAGGTAGGTTTTAGACGACACGTTTGGTGCAGTGGCTAAGCGATTGGCTTCTGCGCTGCGGGTTGTGGGTTCGATTCCCGCACGGAACAAATATTTGTATGGCCTACAGATAGTTGTTCCGGGTCTGGGTGTTTGTGCGTGTGAAGATTTGTGTCTGTAAAAGCACCCACGATACATGAGAAATCCTAGTGGGGCAATGTTTTTTTTTTTTTTTTTAATCATTACATTTTTTCTTTGTTTATCAAATTAAATACAATCAATATTATACGTCTTTACTGTTGATTGTTGTGGGTTTGAAATCATGTAGCCTTCCTTGGCTTCTTTGATATGATGTAATTAATTTGATTTAAGTGGAACAAAACTTATCATAAACAAATTTCAAGCCGGGAGGCTGGTTCGATTTTTCCCAAGATATCTACAAGCCACATAAGAATTATGCAGTTGTGCTATCTAAAGCAAAAGTCTTGTTCCATTTTTGATAAGTTTAAGCTAAAGTCCGCTGCAGCGCTAAATCAATCATTAAGTCGTCTAACCAAACGATTCAAAGATGTAATGCTAGATTGTATTTAGGGTGTAATTTTCTCGTGACCAAAAGGTCGAAAGCGCCATGAATTTCACGGCGTTTACGCGTTTTGTTCAACGTAGTGGAAGAATATGTCACCCCTATAGATTATACAGTTTCAGCAATACAGAACGGACATAGCTTTTGTACCTATCAACTTCATAAGAATTCACAATTTCATTAATTATTATTAGTTAAATTAAAACGTGGTAAAAAAAGCAAATATTACATACGGAAACTTGAAATTTTTACAGTAAGAACATGTTACAACTGTTGATTAGAAATAAAGACTATGTCTACCAGAATTATTGGGAAATAAATCCGTAAGGTGTCTAGGCGGAACAAAGCGGGATGAATAATTATGCCTTAAGCCTTGATTAAAAAAAATACCGTATATTTTTATAAATGTTTATTTAGTATAGTTTATCCTCTTCGTGATAATGCAACGAACCTATATAACTGTGATTATATGGTGACCAGGTGTCTTCACTGCAGTTATTTTGGACAAATTTTAACCATTTTTTCATGGCTTGGTCCTGGAAAATGGAAACCTGTAATAGACAAAACGCCACAAATTGCAATAATTATTTCATTACAAAAGACGCATAAATTACACACACCATCAATTTTATTAACAAAAACATCCATACCTATCAGCGTAGAAAATAGATTATGATTTTCCGCTTTAAAAAGAATCGTCGGCTAATTCTACCTACATTCACTTCTAATTGTTTTAGTCTATGTAGAATGACGCAACATGGCGTCTGATAAATATGGTGTTCATAATTAATTTTAAAACGATCATATATTATTACTTACCGATAGAAAGTTATTCCTTTGCACTTCGCCGTATTCCTCGTATTATTAGTGCAATATCTAAACACACCACGGCATATTTAAATGAGTTGATAACTTTTTTCGTTTAAAAACAGTCCTTCATATACGCACAAGAGTTAGCAAGCGACTGAATCAACTGCAGCGATGTCATTTCAGTTGGGCGGAACGCAGTAGCGATGAGTGGTGTCTCCTCTAGTACGTTAGTACATTATATCTCAATGCTCAAACCATCTTAGGGCCGATTTTTCAATCGTCAGATACTTTTATCTGAGAAATAAATATGGCGGTTTGACATATTTTCTATACAAAAGCTGACAAAACGTCCAACATTGGTTTGTTATTTATTTCTGGAAACTGGTTCTGTTTAGTAAGAGTTAATGAAGTGTGTAAGAGTGTGTGTTTTCTATTTAATGTGTGTCTGTGAAGTGATAGTGAACATAATTAGTGCCCCATACTGAGTGAGTAATTAATTAATTTTTATTTTATTTTCAATACCTATAATAATGTATATTACTTTACCGAAAACTTTGACTTATAATTGGACCATTAATTCGATGCAATAACTTGACAGTTCAAACCAAAATAATGATAGGTACCATACTAAAACTAATAGTGTTGGGGTAGTAAACGATTTTACGAAAAGAACGAATACGAAAAATAGTTCACTTTAAACAAATCTCTATATTAAGGTCTTTGTACCTTTTTACGATGCTATTCTCTTATACCCAAATTGACTGATAGAGAATGCCTTATGACATTCATTAGGTCCGCATTATGTACCACAATTTTTCATTGAAGTATTAAATAAATAATTAACCTTATGTTCAGTTATTTGACACTTCAAAAACGTCATATCAGTAGTTACTATGCATATAAGTACATTATTAAGTTCATTCGATTTCATTCATTCTTTTTTTCACCTCACTACCTTTCTTTGCTAAAAACTGGTATTCCTCTAACTGTCAAGTTAAGTACTGCATCGAATTAATGGTCCAACTATAGGTATATCGAATTTTATGTCGCCGAAACTGTTCCATGAATCATTTCACATATTTTTATAATTTTAATTCGTAAGTAGGTACCTTTTGTATAATCTAACAACGTTTCATCAAAATATCGGTTCGAAATTGTCTCAGTTAGAATAACTACATAACATAAAACATAAAATCACGCCTGTATTCTCCGAGGGATTGGGGAGAGGTGTATAGTACTACCCTCATTTAGCCGTTATGTTTAAGGCCCATGTAATAGGGTGCGAGACTATTGCCATCAACCGGGCACAAATCCAAACTCCGGGCTGCTACTGAGAAATTCCACACGGAAAAACCCACTAACACTTTGCCCGACCTAGGGATTGAACTCAGGACCTCACGATCAGCAGTCGCGCTTGCCACCACTAGACCAACGAGGCAGTTAAAAAAAAAGAAAGTACCTAGTGAAAGTATCAATTTATCGAAACATGATTTACAGAATTTACAATACACATTTCTTTGATGTGGGAGTTATAAACCTGGTACATGTGGACGGACGGACATACGAACAGTCATAACGATATTATAAAGGTTACGATTCTGCCATTTGGCTACATAATCCTACAAAGAGCTTTATTTCAAGCAAAGATATTCAATAGTAGTTGATTTATAATAAAAATATTATAGGTGTAAAATATTATAGGTGTAAAATATTATAGGTGTAAAATATTATAGGTGTAAAATATTATAGGTGTAAAATATTTTAATCACAGTACCTACGTTAAGATACTGTATGTACACTAACTTTAGAACAACAGATTGTAAATTCGATGAATAGTTATTTTAACAACTGAGACAATTTCTAACCGATATTTTAATGAAACGGTGTTAGATTATATAAAAAGGTACTAATGAATTAAAATAAAAAAATATGTGAAAGGATATTCGTGGAATGGTTTCGGCGACATGAAATTCGATCTACCTAAGAAAAGTTTTCGGTAAAATAATAGACACCCCTATTATAGGTATCCAAAATAAAATTAATTAATTACTCACTCGGTATGTTGCACTAATTATTATTTTTACTATCACTTCAGACACACACACATTAAATAGAAAACTCACATGTTTATTATTAATTAATTCTTAATAAACAGAATCAGTTTCCAGAAATAAATAAAACAGTTTTTTGGTATTTTTTTTTCAAAGGAGATCGGAGGGGGGCGGTCCAAGTGGCGTCGGATGATAAGACTTATTTTATTTAAAAGCTCATGATAAAAGGATCCTTTTTTTCTATGGGTGCTAAAAAATTTATCCTGGGAGAAAATTTTTTTAGCTAAAATGAAATAATAAAATATTAAAATTATGAATATTCAAATATTTATATACATAAACCCGCTTTTTATATTATAATATTGTTCATTTGCACACGTCAGAGTCAGATAAGTTCAAACACGTGGTATTTCTTTCATAAATGCGTGAAAATGAGATAGCTAGACGCTCCAGACGTACTATGATAAAAGCAAGGCGCTAAAGGGGATCGAGGGGCCTGAGGGAGGGGCACACATTTCACGCGCATAACCAGCGCGATCTTTGCTTCTTCTGAAGAAGAGAAATTCGCATTGGTTATGTGCGTCTTCTTCAGACTCTTGTTTTCATTTGCTGACACTGCTTGTTTTTATGACACGCAGATAAAAATACAACTTCCCAACACAATAACTGCCCGGTTATGTAGAAACGGTTCGCAAGGAGCATCTGAATACAGGAAATCAGGAAAAAAATGAACAAAACAGTATACTAACAGTATTCCGCCCACAGAACAGATACTTAACCCGCCAGACATAAGACCCGCCGTTATCAATACTAACTAGGTTCTGTACAAACTAGTTTGGTTTTGGCTAAAACTAAGTTTTAGTTAAAAGTAAGACCTAAGGAATAGCGTTTATAAATACTTCAATAACTTTTTTTCCATGGTGCGAATTTCATGGGCACAAATAAGATTCTAATTAAGTACTGAATACTTTATATAACGTATCATCTTCCGACGCCCCATGGACCAAGGCCCATACTTAAATATCCCATCTCCTTTGATCTAAGGTCACATTGAACACCACATTAACTGGCTATTATGCTCATGTTCTATTTTTGAAATAAGATTTATTCCTTTTTCTCTTTTTTTCGCATTGTATAGACTAAGGAGGTTCCAGTTTATTATTTTGATAACTTCTAAAAACAACTGCACAATTCTTATGTCGCTTGTAGTATCTTAGGACAAATCGGACCAGCCACCCGGTTTGGAATTTGTTTATGATAAGTTTTGTTCCACTTACCTCAAATTAATTACATCATATCAAAGAAGCCAAGACTCCATAATTTCAAACCCACAACAATAAACAGTGAAATCGTATAATATTAATTTGATAAACAACGAAATTTTTTTAATGGTTTGGTACCTAAATGTTAACTAAAGTTGGGTAGACTCATAAAACAACACGCACTAGCGATCACTATGCATTTGCGTCTAACGTGTGTGTTGAAAGAAGCAGTTCACTGAATAAACAAGGACAACTCGTAAGAAAGATTCCATGCGATTACAAAATAAAAATCATGAATTTATCTATAACTAATTTATTCCGAAAATGTCAAATCCAATCACACAGCAAGTCAGAGCAGTAAATTGTATCAGGGGCAGGAAGAGTTAGCGTCCACCACCTCCTCCGCCACCGCCTCCTCCTTGAATAGGCGCGAACCATCCACCACCTCCTCCTCCTCCTCCTCCTCCTTCAATAGGCTCAGGCACGGTTGCGCTCACCAGTGCCAGCACGGCGCACATTACCACGACGAATAGAGAAAACTGAAAACAATACAATTTTAAATATTTCCATAACAAGAACCAAGAAAAAACACATTAAAAAAATAGTAGGCCACCGTCGTCGGATACAGGGTACAAGCTACCGGTGGTCAGGGCTCCAGAGACAGGAATCTCCTAACAATAAGCGGCGTGTTCCACATGTGACAGTGTTATGTACCAGTTTTGTGACAGCACACACTCACAGAACAGAATAGTTTTATTAATTATATAACCCACTTTTATTCTGGTAGTGGCACTGTGTCAAGGGAATGGGCATCCTCTTGTACAAATTCAACATACTGTGGCCACCAATCCGTTTGATTGGTGATGTTGCTATTTGTTAAGTACGGCAAAATTCCCTCTCCAACGCTCATTGCAGCGGTCTAGTAAGGGGCCTTCTTCAACAGTGGGCGCTTAGGGGCTGGTTTTTATAAAACACATTTTAAGGTTTTAACCATAGAATATATTATAGTGTCGTTAGAGCTTTTAGACACTAATACCACAGAGTAGCCGCTCCATACAGCCGTCCAACAAGGAGTATTATGTCCTAAGCTGCGCCAAAAACTTCGAACACTGACCTGAGGTGCTTGTAAAAACTGGTCCATTTTAAGTTTCGACGGACAAACGGACGGACGGACATGACGAAATTATAAGGGTTCCTAGTTTGTCTACGGAACCCTATAAAACTGAGGCCCCGCACTTGTAGTAACGGTTTTTTTACCTTGAATTAAAAAAGATGTCAAATAAATGTTTACTTACGTATTTCATGTTGACTTGAGTATGTGAGTCCCTGCAGAACAATATTGGGTATGCTACATTGCAAGCTTTATATATGAAAATCTAAAGGTCAGTAAAACTGGATTTCTTTTTTTTCTAAACATCGAAAAAACAGCTTCATAATCTGTTTCCTCCTTGCGAACAGGTTTAAGAGTAAAAAAAATAAAAAAAAGTCAGAAATTATCTATGTATTTCAGATATTTTTATTTATTTTTTCTTTGTCTTTGGTTAGATGCATTCCTTTTCCTTTTTTTAACTCGATTTTAGCGGTAGCGTTAGATTAGTGCATTCAAGCCGAAAGAATGTCACTAAAATTTGACCAAATGGAGAACCGAAGTACGCTTAGGCTCAGTGGCACCAACTAACTATAACTGTTAACTTGCCATATTTATGTCAAATTTGTACTGACTTGACAGAAATTTTGGTATGGTTACGGTTATAGTTGGTACAACTCAGCCTTAGTGCCACAAAATACAATACACTGAATAATATTGCATTTTTTATGCTTACCTGGGGACCAGAAAAATATAACTTTTAATTGATTAAAAAGCTCTATCATCAGGGAACAACTACCTTACTTATTTAAAAAAAGCTGTGTACTTGATAATAAAGCCAAGCAACATCATAATTATATAAAATACCCTTTTTATACGCTTCGCCTGCCTCTCTTGTGATGTACCTGAGGGGTGAAAATTGAATTTCTGAAATTCAATTGAATATCATTGGCTTGATTATCAAGTAGACAGCGTTTTATTTTTTTTACTCTTAAACCTGTTCGTAAGGAGTAAACAGATGATGAAGCTGTTTTTTCGATGTTTAGAAAAAAAAGAAACCCCGTTTTACTGACCTTCAGATTTTGATATATAAAGCTTGCAATGTAGCATACCCAATATTGTTCTGCAGGGACTCACAAACTCAAGTCAACATGAAATACGTAAGTAAACAGTTATTTGATATTTTTTTAATTCAAGGTAAAAATGTTTTTAATTCCTTACTACAAGTGCGGGGCTCAGTTTTAAAGGGTTCTGTAGACAAACGAGGAACCCTTATAATTTCGTCATGCCCACTGTTGAAGAAGGCTCCTTACTAGACCGCTGCAATGAGCGTTGGAGATGGAATTTTGCCGTACTCAACAAATAGCAACATCACCAATTAAACGGATTGGTGGCCACAGTATGTTGAATTTGTACAAGAGGATGCCCATCCTCTTGACACAGTGCCACTACCAGAATAAAAGTGGATTATAGAATGAATAAAAATATCCGCGTTCTGTTTGTGTGTGCTTTCACAAAACTGGGACATCGCACTGTCACATGTGGAACACGCCGCTTATTGTTAAGAGATTCCTCTCTCTGGAGCCCTGACCACCGGTAGCTTGTACCCTGTTTCTGATGCCGTGCGGGTGGCACACTATTTTTTGCAAGTGTTTTTCTTGGTTCATTTGATGGAAATATTTAAAATTGTATTGGTTTCAGTTTGCTGTTTTTGTCATGGTGATGTGCGCCGTGCTGGCGCTGGTGGGCGCAACCGTGCCTGAGCCTATTCAAGGAGGAGGAGGAGGAGGTGGTGGTGGTGGATGGGCGCCTATTCAAGGAGGAGGTGGCGGTGGCGGAGGAGGTGGTGGACGCTAACTCTTCCTGCCCCTGATACGATTTACTGCTCTGATTTGCTGTGTGATTGGATTTGACATTTTCGGAATAAATTAGTTATAGATAAATTCATGATTTTTATTTTGTAATCGCATGGAATCTTTCTTACGAGTTGTCCTTGTTTATTCAGTGAACTGCTTCTTTCAACACACACGTTAGACGCAAATGCATAGTGATCGCTAGTGCGTGTTGTTTTATGAGTCAACCCAAGTTTAGTTAACAGTACCTGGATGACCGAGCGTTGCTCGGTTTTTTTTTGGTAAATCGTGTTTTTTGGAAAGAAAAAAAAGGGAAAAGAAGGAACTTGAAAAAAAGGGAAAAAAATAATCATCTGGACTCGAACCGGGGTCTTCTGGTTTCGGGACCGCCCGATTTCCCACTTGAGCTAATAAAATCTTGTTAATAATGGCGAAATTTACTTTCGTATTCTAATGATATTGTAGCAGTTTTTCATTGCCTGAAAACATGGATAAAACGACGTTTTCTAAAAATGAAACCTAGCTAGATCGATTTATCGCCCCCGAAACCCCCTGCATACTAAATTTCATGAAAATCGTTGGAGCCGTTTCCGAGATTCAGATTATATATATATATATATATATATACAAGAGTATACTGGTTTAAAGGTGGGATTTAGGTACCTAACCATTAATTTTTTTTCGTTGTTTATCAAATTACTTACAATTAATATTATACGCTTTCACTGTTTATTGTAGTGGGTTTGAAATTACGTAGTCTTGGCTTCTTTGATATGATGTAATTAATTTGAGGTAAGTGGAACAAAACTTATTATAAACAAATTTCAAGCTTCCCAGGTTCGATTTATCCTAAGATGTCTACAAGCGACATAAGAATTATGCTGTTGTTTTAAGAAGTAATCATCATAATAAACTGGAACCTCCTTAGTCTATACCAGGGGTGATCAACCAGTTGTTCGCGATCGACCGGTCGATCGCGGCTCTTAATCCAGTGGATCACGGCAAGCCAAAGAAAAATATAAGTTTAATGAATGAAGAGGTACTGATTATGTAACTGGTAGATCGCACAGAGTCTACTCAGTAAACAGTAGATCTTGGGTCGAATCAAGTTGGCCACCCCTGGTCTATACAATACGAAAAAAAAAGAGAGAGGACTAAATCTTATTTCAAAAATAAAACATGGGCACAATAGTCAGTTCATTCGGTGTTGGATTTGACCTTAGACCAAATTTGACAAAAAAATACCAAAAAACTGTTTTGTTATTTATTTCTGGAAAATGGTTCTGTTTATTAAAACTTAGTCTATACTAATATTATAAAGAGGAAAGATTTGTATTTTTGGATTTTTGTATGTATCGAATAAACTTAAAAACGAATGGACCGATATCAAAAATTCTTTTGCCGTTAGAAAACTACATTATCACTGAGTAACATAGGCTACGGGCGGAACTGTGAGGACACAGCTAGTTAATAATAAATGTGTGTGTGTGTGTGTGTGTGTGTGAAGTGATAATGAAAATAATTAGTGCGACATATTGAGTGAGCAATTTATTTATTTTATTTTCGATACTTATAATAGGGGTATATCTATTATTTTACCGAAAACTTTTACTTAGATGTATTTGATTTCATGTCGCCGAAACTATTCACATACTTCTTTATTTTAATTCGTAAGTACCTTTTTATATAATCTAACGTTTCATCAAAATATCGGTTAGAAATTGTCTAAGTTGTTAGAATAACTATTCATCGGATTTACAATCTGTTGATGAAAGTATCATAAAATAACAATAACATCACATCACGCCTGTATTCCGCGAAGGATTGGGCGGAGGTGTATAGTGACACCCTCATTTCACCATTATGTTTAAGTCCCATGTAATAGGGTTCGAGCCTATTGCCATCAACCGGGCACAACTCCAAACTCCAGGCTGCTACTGAGGAATCCCACACGGAAAAAACAAATAACACTTTTCCCAATCAAGGGATTGAACCAGGACCTTACCATCAGCAGTCGCGCTTGCCACCACTGCACCAACGAGGTTGTCTATAGCAGTGTTCCGCAAACTTTTTGTGTTCAATGTACATCTACGAAATCAGGGATTTTCAGAGGTACACCATAAATAAAAAAACATAATTATTTTAATCATATAAAGATAGCAAAGAATACACTATTTCCGTCCGCCTTTATAATTTTACAAGAAATAGATTTTTCCCGCGGCACACCAATTAATGACCACGGTACACCAGTGTGTCGCGGCACACACTTTGCGGAACACTGGTCTATAGTATGACTATTTGAATATATACCTACAAAAAAAAAGAATTAAATAAACTTTAATGGGTTGATGTGTGCGTTTGTGTGTGTGTTTGTGTGAGTGTGTGTGTTTGTGTGTGTGTGTGTGTGTGAGTGCGAGTGTGTGGATAGGTGCATGGATGTTTGTATGAGCGGGTGTGTAATATGTTGTATTAAGTGTCAAAGAATATATTTTCTGTTTTAAAATTTAGAGTTGTTCAAAGGAACTCTGGTTACTCTGTAAATTCCCATCTTAATTTCCAAATTAAGATAGGAATTTACAGAGTATATTTATATTTACAGGGATAGAAATGGTGCCGAACGCCTTTTTCAGATCCAGAAGAATAGACAAGCATTTGAGCCCTCACCAGATTAGTACCAATGTAGTTATTCATCCATAGATCTACCAGCTCTGAAACCAAACTGATTTTTTGCAAGTAATTTATTTTTTTCCAAGTAGTTTTTGAGTCTATTATAATTGTTTATGATTTTTTCTAGTAATTTAGATATTGACATCGGGCAATAAATTGCGATTTAATTCCGGAGTGTTTTAATTGCGATGGGAAAATACCTGTTTCCAAGCATATATACAAGGTTAGTCGGAAAGGGGGTACTAAGCCGCGGGCACATTTTCACAAAGCGTGATGTCCCCAGGAGGCACCTTATTACGATTATGTGTCACCACAGTACTCTGTGAGACATTAGAAGTCTGTGTCACAACACTACTCGCTGATATTAAATCAACATGGAACGAATTTTCCAAATTATTCAAAGTGCTTCCGGGAGGCAACTCTTGTCTACGTTATGATACTTTCATCAACAGATTCTAAATTCGCTGAATAGTTATTCTATTAGTAATTAATACAAAGCAAGACTGTTAATTTTATTATGACATTGATGTAATTTCTTAATAGTATTTTTATGATTGTTTTATTTATTATGCAAATGCATGTACTAGAAATATTTGCACGACTGATAAATCGAATATAGTGAGACTAATATTATTTTACCATATTATTATGTACCTATATTCTGTAAATAATTTGGTACTAAATAAAACTAAAACCAAATGCATTAGATTTAAATTACCCAATGTTAGAAGTAGCGAATGTGATATTATATTGAATGGAGAAAAACTGGAATTTATTAGTCAAACGGTTTTCCTAGGAATCACTTTAGACGAGAAATTACGATGGGGACCACATATAACATCTCTAGCGGGGCGGCTAAGCTCGGCTGCTTATGCTGTTAGAAAGATAAGACAGTTAACAGATGTAGAAACCGCGCGTTTGGTCTATTTTAGCTACTTTCACAGCATTATGTCATATGGCATTTTACTGTGGGGTCGGGCTGCTGATATTGATTCCATCTTTATTTTGCAAAAGAGAGCTGTCAGAGCCATTTATAATCTACGTCACCGCGAATCTCTTAGGGAACTATTTAAAGGGATTAATATTATGACGGTACCTTGCCAATTCATTTATGAAAATATTATGTATGTAAGAAAAAATCTACATCTTTTTAATAAAATAAGCGATAGACATAACTCTAATACTAGAAATAAAGATAAACTTGATCGACCATTTTTCAGATTATCTAAAGTACAGACATCTTTTATGGGGTACTGTGTTAAATGTTACAACAAAATACCTTGTGATATATTGCAATTAAATGAAAGAAAATTTAAAAGTCATATTAAAAGTACACTTTGTAAACAAGCATATTACAAATTAGACGATTATATCCAGGATAAGAACGCTTGGAAACATGCTGGTCCAGCTCCATAGGACAATGTAGAGTCTAGACAAAATCAAACTGGTTGCTATTTTAATTGTATAATTTATTTTTTTAAAGCCGTTTATTTTAGATTCTATGAGTAAGTACCTAAACTCATACACTGACTTATTACTTTTATTTTTTTGAGAAAACGTATACTTTTGCAATGTTTGTAAATATGTGAGCACCATGTACCTATCACAATTAATATGTCGTTGTTTCATTTTTTATTTTTTTTTACCTTTTGTGGTATAGTAATTTTATTCTAGGTGCATCGTTTTCACATATAATTGTATAATTAATGTACCTATACAAAATATTGTAAGACATTTTAAAAGAGTAACGGTGGAGTTTCTTGCCCATTCTTCTCCATACGAAACTACCTTTTGGAAGGGGCAACTAGAATCAATTCTATTTTCTTTGTAACTTTAACGTTCAAAAGTGCCTTTTATGTGCCTAATTGAAATAAATACTTTGACTTTGACTTTTGACTTCTGGCAAATAAATAAATTTCATTTTATTTCAAACAACTGAGACAATTTCTAACCGATATTTTAATGAAACGTTGTTACATACATACATACATAAACTCACGCCTTTTTCCCATGGGGGTAGGCAGAAACTATAGAACGCCACATGCTACGACCCTTACATACCCCTTTCACTTCATCCACATTCATACATCTTGTCATACTCGCACGCCGGTTGAGAGTACTACGCACCTTGTTGTTAGATTATATAAAAAGGTAACTACGAATTAAAATAAAAAAAATATGTGAAAGGATATTTATGGAATGGTTTCGGCGACATGAAATTCGATATACCTAAGTAAAAGTTTTCGGTAAAATAATAGACACCCCTTTTATAGGTATCGAAAATAAAAATTAATTAATTACTCACTCAGTATGTCGCACTAATTATTTTCACTATCACTTCACACACACACACACACGCATTAAATAGAAAACACACACGTTTATTATTAATTAACTCTTAATAAACAGAACCAGTTTCCAGAAATAAATAAGAAAACAGTTTTTTGCTATTTTTTTGTCAAAGGTCACATCGAACGTCACATGAACATATTATGCTCATGCTCTATTTTTGAAATAAGATTTATTCTTTTTTCTCTTTTTTTTCGCATTATATAAAGGAGGTTTCAGTTTATTATTTCGATTACTTCTAAAAACAACTGCATAATTCTTATGTCGCTTGTAGATATCTTAGGAAAAATCGAATCTGGGAGGCTTGGAACCTGTTTATAATAAGTTTTGTTCCACTTACCTCGAATTAATTACATCATAATCAAAGAAACCAAGACTACATGATTTCAAACCCACAACAATAAACAGTGAAAGCGTATAATATTAATTGTAAGTAATTTGATAAACTACGAAAAAGTTTATATGTAACTAAATGTTAACTAAAGTTGGGTTGACTCATAAAACAACACGCACTAGCGATCACTATGCGTTTGCGTCTAACGTGTGTGTTGAAAGAAGCAGTTCACTCAATAAACAAGAACAACTCGTAACAAAGATTCCATGCGATAACAAAATAAAAATCATGAATTTATCTATAACTAATTTATTCCGAAAATGTCAAATCCAATCACACAGCAAGTCAGAGCAGTAAATCGTATCATGGTCAGGAAGAGTTAGCGTCCACCACCTCCTCCTCCTCCGCCTCCTCCTCCTTGAATAGGCGCCCCACCACCACCACCTCCTCCTCCTCCTCCTTGAATAGGCTCAGGCACCGTTGCGCCCACCAGTGCCAGCAAGGCGCACATCACCATGGCGAATACAGCAAA
Organism: Amphipyra berbera; assembly: GCA_910594945.2. NCBI lineage: Eukaryota > Metazoa > Arthropoda > Insecta > Lepidoptera > Noctuidae > Amphipyra > Amphipyra berbera. The sequence continues at coordinate 3,837,497 of OU343122.1, read as the reverse complement.
CTGAAAACAATACAATTTTAAATATTTCCATCAAAAGAACCAAGAAAAAACACTTTAAAAAAATAGTAGGCCACCGGCATCGGAAACAGGGTACAAGCTACCGGTGGCCAGGGCTCCAGAGAGAGGAATCTTCTAACAATAAGCGGCGTGTTCCACATGTGATAGTGCGATGTCCCAGTTTTGTGACAGCACACACACACAGAACGCGGATATTTTTATTAATTCTATAATCCACTTTTATTCTGGTAGTGGCACTGTGTCAAGAGGATGGGCATCCTCTTGTATAAATTCAACATACTGTGGCCACCAATTCGTTTGATTGGTGATGTTGCTATTTGTTAAGTACGGCAAAATTCCATCTCCAACGCTCATTGCAGCGGTCTAGTGAGGGGCCTTCTTCAACAGTGGGCGCTTAGGGGCTGGTGATGATTTTATAAAACACATTTTAGGGCTTTAACCACAGAATATATGATTGTGTCGTTAGAGCTTCTAGACACTAATACCACAGAGTAGCCGTTCCCTAAAGCCGTCCAACAAGGGGTATTATGTCCCAAGCTGCCCCAAAAACTTCGAACACTGATCTGAGGTGCCTTTAAAAACTATTCCATTTTAAGTTCCGACGGACGGACGGACATGACGAAATTATCAGGGTTCCTAGTTTGTCTACGGAACCCTATAAAACTGAGCCCCGCACTTGTTGTAACGAATTAAAAATATTTTTTACCTAATTAAAAAAAAAATCAAATAAATGTTTACTTACGTATTTCATGTTGACTTGAGTTTGTGATTCCCTGCAGAACAATATTGGGTATGCTACATTGCAAGCTTTATATATCAAAATCTAAAGGTCAGTAAAACGGAGTTTCTTTATTGTTCTAAACATCTAACAAACTGGTTCATCATCTGTTTGCTCGTTGCGAACAGGTTTATGAGGAAAAAATATAAAAAAGACAGAAATTAACTATGTATTTCAGATATTTTTATAAATTTTTTCTTTGTCTTTAGGTAGATGCGTCGCTTTTCCTTTTTTTAAATTTGTTTTTAGCAGCGGTGTTATATTCGTACAATCAAGCCGAAAGAATGTCACTAAAATCTGTCCAAATGGAGAACCGAAGTACGCATAGGCTCAGTGGCACCAACTAACTATAACTGTTAATTAGCCATATTTATGTCAAATTTATACTGATTTGACAGAAATTTTGGTATGGTTACGGTTATAGTTGGTGCAACTCACTCTTAGTGCCACAAAATGCAATACACTGAATAATATTGAATTTTTTTATGTTTACCTGGGGACGAGAAAAATATAACTTTTAATTGATTAAAAAGCTCTATTCGTCAGGGAACAACTATCTTACTTATTTAAAAAAAGCTGTGTACTTGATAATCAAGCCAAGCAACATCATAATTATATAAAATACCCTTTTTATAATTATGCTCAGCCTGCCTCTCTTGTGATGTGTACATATCTGAGGGGTAAAAAATTGAATTTCTGAAATTCATTTGAATATCATTGCCTTGGTTATCAAGTAGACTGCTTTTTTAAGGTTCCGTACCCAAAGGGTAAAACGGGACCCTATTACTAAGACTCCGCTGTCCGTCCGTCTGTCTGTCACCAGGCTGTATCTCATGAACCGTGATAGTTACACAGTTGAAATTTTCACAGATGATGTATTTTTTATTGCCGCTATAACAACAAATACTAAAAAACAGAATAAAATAAATATTTAAGGGGGCCGTTTTTATAGATAATGGTAAGGAACCCTTCGTGCGCGAGTCCGACTCGCACTTGGCCGGTTTTTTAAAATAAGTAAGGTAGTTGTCCCCTGATGATAGAGCTTTTTAATAAATTAAAAGTTATATTTTTCTGGTCCCCAGGTAAGCATAAACAAATGCAATATACATACATACATACATAAACTCACGCCTTTTTCCCATGGGGGTAGGCAGAAACTATAGAACGCCACATGCTACGACTCTTACATACATACCCCTTTCGCTTCATCCACATTCATACATCTTGTCATACACGCACGCCGGTTGAGAGGACAATGTAATATAAATGCAATATAATTAAGTGAATTGTATTTTATGGCATTAAGGCTGCAACTTACTTATTTATTAACTTATATTATTATTATAATATACTTAGTGATTTAGTTGATTGTCGATTTTTATTAGGTTATACGTGTGTATGCTGCAAACTGCCCTATATATTTTTCTTGACAATTCTTTCCATCCAAAGGTTGTCTGGAAGAAATTGCTTTAAGCGATAAGACCGCCATTTGTACTGTTCTTAATAATGTGTACTCCTTCTGTTTTATTTTTTTTAGTGTACAATAAAGTATATCTATCTATCTATCTAAGGCTGAGTTGCACCAACTATAACTGTAACCATACCAAAATTTCTGTCAAAGCAGTATAAATTTGACATAAATATGGCAAGTTAACAGTTATAGTTAGTTGGTGCAACTGAGCCTATGCGTACTTCGGTTCTCCATTTGGACAGATTTTAGTGACATTATTTTGGCTTGATTGCACTAATCTAACGCCACCGCTAAAATCGAGTTAAAAAAAGGAAAAGGGACGCATCTAACTAAAGACAGAAAAAATATCTGAAATTCATAGTTAATTGCTTTTTTTAAATTTTTTTACTCTAAAACCTGTTCGCAAGGAGGAAACAGATGCTAAAGCAGTTTTTTTAGATTTTTAGAAAAAAAAGAAACCCCGTTTTACTGACCTTTAGATTTTGATATATAAAGCTTGCAATGTAGCATACCCAATATTGTTCTGCAGGGACTCACATACTCAAGTCAACATGAAATACGTAAGTAAACAGTTATTTGATATTTTTTTAATTCAAGGTAAAAAATATTTTTAATTCGTTACTACAAGTGCGGGGCTCAGTTTTATGGGATTCCGTAGACAAACTAGGAACCCTTATAATTTCGTCATGTCCGTCCGTCCGTTCGTCCGTCGGAACTTAAATGGACCAGTTTTTAAAGGCAACTCAGATCAGTGTTCGAAGTTTTTGGGGTTGCTTGGGACATAATACTCCTTGTTGGACGGCTTTAGGGGGCGGCTACTCTGTGGTATTAGTGTCTAGAAGCTCCAACGACACAATCATATATTCTGTGGTTAAAGCCCTAAAATGTGTTTTATAAAATCATCACCAGCCCCTAAGCGCCCACTGTTGAAGAAGGCCCCTCACTAGACCGCTGCAATGAGAGTTGGAAAGGGAATTTTGCCGTACTTAACAAATAGCAACATCACCAATCAAACGAATTGGTGGCCACAGTATGTTGAATTTGTACAAGAGGATGCCCATCCTCTTGACACAGTGCCACTACCAGAATAAAAGTGGATTATAGAATGAATAAAAATATCCGCGTTCTGTGTGTGTGTGCTGTCACAAAACTGGGACATCGCACTATCACATGTGGAACACGCCGCTTATTGTTAGAAGATTCCTCTCTCTGGAGCCCTGAGCACCGGTAGCTTGTACCCCGTTTCCGATGCCGGTGGCCCACTATTTTTTAAAAGTGCTTTTTCTTGATTCTTTTGATGGAAATATTTAAAATTGTATTGTTTTCAGTTTGCTGTATTCGCCATGGTGATGTGCGCCGTGCTGGCGCTGGTGGGCGCAACCGTGCCTGAGCCTATTGAAGGAGGAGGAGGAGGAGGTGGTGGTGGTGGATGGGCGCCTATTCAAGGAGGAGGAGGAGGAGGTGGAGGTGGTGGTGGACGCTAACTCTTCCTACCCATGATACGATTTACTGCTCTGACTTGCTCCGTGACTGGATTTGACATTTTCGGAATAAATTTGTTATAGATAAATTTATGATTTTTATTTTATAATCGCATGGAATCTTTGTTACGAGTTGTCCTTGTTTATTCAGTGAACTGCCTCTTTCAACACACACGGTACACGCAAACGCATAGTGATCGCTAGTGAGTGTTGTTTTATGAGTCAACCCAACTTTAGTTAACATTTAGTTACATATAAACTTTTTCGTTGTTTGTCAAATTACTTACAATTAATATTATACGCTTTCACTGTTTATTGTTGTCGGTTTGAAATCATGTAGTCTTGGCTTCTTTGATATGATGTAATTAATTTGAGGTAAGTGGAACAAAACTTATCATAAACAAAAACCAAGCCTCCCAGGTTCGATTTTTCCTAAGATAATCTACAAGCGACATAAGAATTATGCAGTTGTTTTTAGAAGTTATCAAAATAATAAACTGGAACCTCCTTAGTCTCTACAATGCGAAAAAAGGAATAAATCTTATTTCAAAAATAGAACATGAGCATAATAGCCAGTTCATGTGGTGTTCGATGTGACCTTTGACAAAAAAATACCAAAAAACTGTTTTGTTATATATTTTTGGAAACTGGTTCTGTTTATTAAGAGTTAATTAATAATAAACGTGTGTGTTTCCTATTTAATGTGTGTGTGTGTGAAGTGATAGTGAAAATAATTAGTGCGACATACTGAGTGAGTAATTAATTAATTTTATTTTGGATACCTATAATAGGGGTGTCTATTATTTTACCGAAAACTTTTACTTAGGTATAGCGAATTACATGTCGCCGAAACTATTCACATATTTCTTTATTTTAATTCGTAAGTACCTTTTTATATAATTTAACGTTTCATTAAAATATCGGTTAGAAATTGTCTCAGTTGTTAAAATAACTAAGTATTCATCGAATTTACAATCTGTTGATGAAAGTATCATAACATAACAAGACATCACGCCTATATTCCGCGAAGGATTGGGCAGAGGTGTATAGTACTACCCTCATTTCGCCTTTATGTTTAAGTCCCATGTTATAGCGTGCGAGCCTATTGCCATCAACCGGCACAAATTCAAACTTCGGGCTGCTTCTGAGAAATTCCACACGAAAAAACCAACTAACACTTTACCCGACCTGGGGATCGAATCCAGGACCTCACGATCAGCAGTCGCGCTTGCCACCACTAGACCAACGAGGCAGTTAAAAAAAAAGATAGTACCTAGTGAAAGTATCAATTTATCGAAACATGATTTACAGAATTTACAATACCTACACATTTATGTGATGTACCTAAGAGGTGAAAATTGAATTTCTGAAATTCAATACTCGGCAGCCTACTTCATGGAATTTAATTTAAGTCTGGAGGTTGTCTTTGCAGTAATATTTACCAATAAGAATGTAATAATAGTCATGCCTGTTATATACTATATGGAATAACAGTACATTATGTTACAAGTGTGCTATGTTGGTCAGACCATTCGACGCGGTATTATGCGCGCGAGCTGCAGGCGAGCGCGATATGGGAGCCGATCAATGCACACGCGTTCCATACGTCGATTTTCAACACACTTGCGAGGAAAAAAACAAACTTTATGCATCTAATAGATACAATAATAGTCCATTATGAATTATGATACTAACCAGCTAAGTTGGTTATTTTGATAAGTAATTTTGTGAAAAATGGCAAGTGGATTTGTTTTTTTCCTTTTTTCGTGCGCCGTGTTTATGCTACGGCTGAGTTAGCTATTGCGCGCGCAGGTGAAAGACAAAAGGGTAAACAGCCTAATATAAAACAAACACTGAATGTTTTTGTGTTTATGACACTAACTAATTAATGTTAATTTGTTGACAGAAATAAATAATTTAATAAAATGAAATGTTTATTTATCATTTTTATTTAATTAGCTATATTTTAATTTTTTATCAAATTGTGAATGTGAGTACTATGTAGGTTAGCTTTATACACGAATTTGATAACCGTTTGGCGGTTTTAAGTTTTTTTTTTGTGAACTACGGAAATGTCCGGCTGGTAGCGTCGTGCAGCAGTCGGGTTGTTGAGCGCCTAAAATAAGGTTTGTAACGTGTATGTAACGTACTTTAAAACCTCTGTTATAATAAACCATTCTACAGGCCGCGTGGTTTGAATTTCGAATACGTGCCGTAGTTTGTTTTGTCTCCTGATGAAAATTTAGTTATTTTCCGATTATCATTCCTGTAAGATTCCTTTTAACAATATTAAAGAATTTGCTAAAGTGGAATTTGGTTTTCCTAGAGGATAACTCTTTACAGGTTTGAGCTACGCGATGACTGGTGCAGGTGTGGCGTCAGTTAGGACAGGTCAAATCAAACCTGCTATGACACTTTCCTCAAAAGGCCATTCCAGACGTTGCCCTACATTGTTACACTCGCATAGTTTTTATACAACAATGTCCGGACTTTAAAAGAGAATTTGATCTCTGAGTTTGTTTCGGCATTTCTTCTCAGAGCTAGTCAGAAAGGAAATGCCGGCGCCATCTAGTCTTAAAAACAACATTAGTTGGACTTGTAAAAGTGTCTGTAACAGATTTATTTACAGAAATAAAAATCATTTATCATTAAAGAAAGTAAAACATGCTTACGAAAATTCCGAGGTCAAAATAAGAATCCCATCCCGATTAAAAAGCTCCAGAATTAAATAGCAAATTATCGCCCGATCTCAATATCTAAATTACTAGAAAAATTCATAAATAATAGAGTCACAAACTACTTGGAAAAAAATAAATTACTTGCAGAAAATCAGTTTGGTTTCAGAGCTGGTAGATCTACGGACGAAGTAGTTAATACACTAACTAACTACATTGGTACTAATCTGGACAGAGGGCTCAAATGCATGTCTATTGTCGTGGATCTGAAAAAAGCGTTCGATACCATCTCTATCCCCATCTTAATTTCCAAATTAAGATGGGAATTTACCGAGTAACCAGAGTTCCTTTTAACAACTCTAAATTTTAAATCAAAAATATTCTTTGACATTTATTACAACTAATTACACACACACTCATACACACATCCATGCACCTACCCACACTCTCGCACACCAACCCATTTAAGTTTAAGTAATTCTTTTTTTTCTATTTTTGTTATATTTATTTATTTAAACTTTATGCAACAAAAAAAGTACAAAGGCGGACTTAATGCCTTAGGCATTCTCTACCAGTCAACCAAAGGTGGTGAAGAGATAACATGGCAGGTGCAAATTATTGTCCAAGAATAAAATAAGAAAAATTTGAGGTTAAAAAAAATAAAAGAACAATATGTATTTATTTAAATAGTCATACTATAGACTATCTCGTTAGTCCAGTGGTGGCAAGCGTGACTGCTGATCGTAAGGTCCTGGGTTCGATCCCCAGATCGGGAAAAGGATTATTCGTTTTTTCCGTGTGGAATTCCTCAGTAGCACAGCCTGGAGTTGTGCCCGGTTGATTGCAATAGGCTCGCCTCCTGCGACTTAAACATGGCGGCGAAATGAGGGTGTCACTATACACCTCTGCCTAACCCTTCGGGGAATACAGATGTAATGTTATGTTAAATAGTCATTAAGATTAATTAAAATTAAACTTATAGGCTTAATTTGTATAATATATTTCGGAGAATAAGACACTTAGGAGACAAAAGAGGGTACTATGTGAGAGCGAGGATTCTATGTCGAACCGTAGAAGTCTGAACTTTATTATCTAACTAGCTTGTCCTTCTTATATTCTGATCTTTTGTGAATTATATTGTGACTTGGCTCATGTAACTAACAACTAACTCAATGTTTATTGTTGTGGGTTTGAAATCACGTAGTCTTGGTTTCTTTGATGTGATGTAGGTAATAGCCTTTCTTTATTTACACAATTATCATTTACATTTTAACCTAATATATACAATATAAAACTAAACTACAAACATACAAATCTAAAGTCAAAACTAACTACCTATATACAAAATTATTAAATACAAATTATTCAAAAATATCACTTAGGCGTCAAAATATTCCTCCTCATCACCGTCATCCGGAAGCGTGCCCAGAAGACTGGCAGCGTTGCCACGCTGGATGGCAACACACGCCAGCACAGCCCGCCGAGCTAGGAAGATGGGATGGAGCAAGGGTGTCGACACAAGTTGCGTCCCATACCAAAGGCCTACCCATCTTCCATGGCAATAGCGACATGCCATCTGGTCTCTTCCCGTCGTCACGTGCCAAACCATTCGGTTCTAGTACAGCTGGCACGCCGGCGGTGGCAAGAGCACGACGGATAATGTCGTTAATATTGGCGTGCCGTGCTATGCGACCTGCATTCCTGCAGCAAGACAAACCATGGTGTCCGAGGCTGTCGACTGCTTCACCACAATGACACCGATGAGGAGCAACACATGGAGTGCCCAAGCGCAGGCAAGTGGTGAAACGGAAACTTACGTCATCCAACATAGTGCCTATGTTGGATGACGGAAGTGCCTGAAGCTAAAGTCCCGACTCCCATTCGCCCACAGCCAAAAGACGAGCACGCTCGGCAGTATTGACAGACGTATTCAAAAGGTTTTTCCGTGTCAAACTGCAAAGCGGCTCGTCCCACTGTCTCTGGGAACATGGATTGACGGGCAACACCGTATTGGGACAAGCCATTTTCCAGGCGTTCACAGCATCGGTCAAGCACGGTACTTCAAAATCGACCAGTGAGGATGATAAGATTTTCCTGGTTAATTTCTCCGTACCGTGGACCGAGGACAAGAACGCCGGTAAACTAATACTAGAAATTTTGCGGACGCCGAGATCACCCAAACGAATGGGAAGTGTGGCTTGTAACCAAGCTCGGTCGTCCAGAGCCACGTCAAGGATTGACGTTAATGTGTTACGTATAATTTTGTCTACTTTGTCCAAGAGTAATGTATGTTTCCATAAATGGGAAGAACGGAGGCTATACGTAAATTTTGGTCCAAAACAACAGTATCGGATAATAGTAAAAGCCGAATGAATATTAATTTTGAAAAGCCTTTCCGAAATATCACTAAAATTTTGTATTTTTTCCTCGATGAAATTTGGAAAAGATTCTTCGAGGATTGGGGATCATAGGAGGCGAAGTGTACTTTTTTCGATAATTTTGATATTTGAGGCTACTGAATTAAATTTTTGGAGAGTCTGTTGTCGGTCGATAGTGTGGGGTGGAAAAATTTCACATTTAGATGGGTTGAGGTCTAGTCCAATAGAACTGAATTTTTGTTTTAAAAAAGTTAAATCATTTAAAACTGTATCTACGTCGCCGCCTAGGGTTCCATCATCTAGGTACCATACGTTAAATTTTGAATTTAGTTGTCAAATAATGGGATTAATTGCTAAACTAAAAATGACTAGCCCAAGGGGGTCACCCTGTTGGCATCCAACGGCCGATTCTAAAAGGTTGTTTTTATATATTAATTTAGAGGGTTGCCTATAGCACTGCCAAAGAAAACTGTAAATTTTGGGTACTTCATTTTTAACTTCAGCCAGCAAGGTGTCCCGGTTTACGGAGTTGAGGGCGTTCTTTATGTCAACCTTGAGGATGACCTCTCCTTCATTTCTGTGTAAAAATGTAGTTAGGGCGTGTACGGCAGCCTCACAACCCCCTTTTGAGCCGAAACCTAGTTGCAGGTGCTGGAATTTGCTGGCCAGGGTTTCACTATAGAAGGCGCAGCAAATCTTGGCTACCATACGCCGGTAAGTGCACCCTACGGCAATGGGACGAATGCCGCCATCCCTCTTGCGCAGGGCACAATGATTGGCCCCGTACAGAATCTCGATGACGGATTCGTGCACATTGCCAGAGAGCATCAAATTGGTCAGAGCCGTGAGCTCCCCCAAAAGCGACTCACCAGCTTCCCCGGCGCCGAAACACGTCAAGTCTTTCAGATGTTGAGGTGTCAAGCCGTCGAGGCCACCAGCGGAACCGCTCCGGAAGGAACCCACGGCTGCGACCAATTGGTGGGCTGTAATGGTAAGGTTGTTAGAGTCAGGATCATGGGGGTCGGGGAAGGAGAGATCATCCGCAGGAGCAGGGTGCTTACTCTGCAGAGCTGTAAGTGTTTCTGCAGAGTAAGGCGCCAACACATCACTGCTAAAAAGTATACTGGCTGCACCCCCAATATCACCTTCACCTAATTTGGATTCTACATGTTGACATATACCTCTTGGTGAGGTGTGGATCTGTGCTGGTAATTTTGAGTCGAAATTTTGGGTCGAGAAATTACAATTATCTTTAATTTGGGTCGTCAAAGATTTTTTGTTTGCCAAATTCTTTTGGACATGTAGTATCCTATAAGGGAAGGTGAGTAGTTGTTCCCAAGCACGTTGCGAGTTCTCCCGAACGGCGAGACAGACACATCCTGCTAAATGGTGCGCAACGGCAGGTCTGGCGCCGCGGGGAACTCGCTTTAAAACAGGAACAGTTTTTTTTTAATTTTGAAAGTCTTTGCCAAAACGGATCAAGAGTAGGTGTTGGTGTTAATGTAGTAGGTATGATGCTGGGGTTTGAGGAGGCATTTCGGAGTTTGTGGACTTTCCCAAAATGCACGTTCAAACCCCGCTTACCTTTAAAAAAACGCGCTTGAGGACAGTGGGGACATCTGACCAGGACATCCAGTGACGTGAATGGTTGACTAGCACTTATTTCCGCATTGCCACTTAACATTAAATATTACTACTTACACTTAGATTATTATACAAAACAAAACAAATATTTACAAAAACTTAAAATAATATTACAAAAACTGAAGTGTCATGGTATTGTTATTGGTAGCGACAGATCTTCGGCCAATGGGGTGTACGTGGGAACATTATTATCCCGACAGTTTGCCAATCATCCATCCTGACAGTGAAGACGCCACGTCTGACGTTACCCTGACAACGTAAGCGTTACTAAGCAACCTTAGTTGCAAGCTCCGGATTCGTGCTCAACTGTTCCTATTTTAAAGCGAGTTCCCCGCGGCGCCAGACCTACCGTTGCGCACCATTTAGCAGGATGTGTCCGTCTCGCCGTCCGGGAGAACTTGCAACGTGCTTGGGAACAACTACTCACCTTCCCTTATAGGATACTACATGTCCAAAAGAATTTGGCATACAAAAAATCTTTGACGACCCAAATTAAAGATAATTGTAACTTTTCGACCCAAAATTTCGACTCAAAATTACCAGCACAGATCCACACCTCACCAAGAGGTATATGTCAACATGTAGAATCCAAATTAGGTGAAGGTGATATTGGGGGTGCAGCCAGTATACTTTTTAGCAGTGATGTGTTGGCGCCTTACTCTGCAGAAACACTTACAGCTCTGCAGAGTAAGCACCCTGCTCCTGCGGATGATCTCTCCTTCCCCGACCCCCCTGATCCTGACTCTAACAACCTTACCATTACAGCCCACCAATTGGTCGCAGCCGTGGGTTCCTTCCGGAGCGGTTCCGCCGGTGGCCTCGACGGCTTGACACCTCAACATCTGAAAGACTTGACGTGTTTCGGCGCCGGGGAAGCTGGTGAGTCGCTTTTGGGGGAGCTCACGGCTCTGACCAATTTGATGCTCTCTGGCAATGTGCACGAATCCGTCATCGAGATTCTGTACGGGGCCAATCATTGTGCCCTGCGCAAGAGGGATGGCGGCATTCGTCCCATTGCCGTAGGGTGCACTTACCGGCGTATGGTAGCCAAGATTTGCTGCGCCTTCTATAGTGAAACCCTGGCCAGCAAATTCCAGCACCTGCAACTAGGTTTCGGCTCAAAAGGGGGTTGTGAGGCTGCCGTACACGCCCTAACTACATTTTTACACAGAAATGAAGGAGAGGTCATCCTCAAGGTTGACATAAAGAACGCCCTCAACTCCGTAAACCGGGACACCTTGCTGGCTGAAGTTAAAAATGAAGTACCCAAAATTTACAGTTTTCTTTGGCAGTGCTATAGGCAACCCTCTAAATTAATATATAAAAACAACCTTTTAGAATCGGCCGTTGGATGCCAACAGGGTGACCCCCTTGGGCTAGTCATTTTTAGTTTAGCAATTAATCCCATTATTTGACAACTAAATTCAAAATTTAACGTATGGTACCTAGATGATGGAACCCTAGGCGGCGACGTAGATACAGTTTTAAATGATTTAACTTTTTTAAAACAAAAATTCAGTTCTATTGGACTAGACCTCAACCCATCTAAATGTGAAATTTTTCCACCCCACACTATCGACCGACAACAGACTCTCCAAAAATTTAATTCAGTAGCCTCAAATATCAAAATTATCGAAAAAAGTACACTTCGCCTCCTATGATCCCCAATCCTCGAAGAATCTTTTCCAAATTTCATCGAGGAAAAAATACAAAATTTTAGTGATATTTCGGAAAGGCTTTTCAAAATTAATATTCATTCGGCTTTTACTATTATCCGATACTGTTGTTTTGGACCAAAATTTACGTATAGCCTCCGTTCTTCCCATTTATGGAAACATACATTACTCTTGGACAAAGTAGACAAAATTATACGTAACACATTAACGTCAATCCTTGACGTGGCTCTGGACGACCGAGCTTGGTTACAAGCCACACTTCCCATTCGTTTGGGTGATCTCGGCGTCCGCAAAATTTCTAGTATTAGTTTACCGGCGTTCTTGTCCTCGGTCCACGGTACGGAGAAATTAACCAGGAAAATCTTATCATCCTCACTGGTCGATTTTGAAGTACCGTGCTTGACCGATGCTGTGAACGCCTGGAAAATGGCTTGTCCCAATACGGTGTTGCCCGTCAATCCATGTTCCCAGAGACAGTGGGACGAGCCGCTTTGCAGTTTGACACGGAAAAACCTTTTGAATACGTCTGTCAATACTGCCGAGCGTGCTCGTCTTTTGGCTGTGGGCGAATGGGAGTCGGGACTTTAGCTTCAGGCACTTCCGTCATCCAACATAGGCACTATGTTGGATGACGTAAGTTTCCGTTTCACCACTTGCCTGCGCTTGGGCACTCCATGTGTTGCTCCTCATCGGTGTCATTGTGGTGAAGCAGTCGACAGCCTCGGACACCATGGTTTGTCTTGCTGCAGGAATGCAGGTCGCATAGCACGGCACGCCAATATTAACGACATTATCCGTCGTGCTCTTGCCACCGCCGGCGTGCCAGCTGTACTAGAACCGAATGGTTTGGCACGTGACGACGGGAAGAGACCAGATGGCATGTCGCTATTGCCATGGAAGATGGGTAGGCCTTTGGTATGGGACGCAACTTGTGTCGACACCCTTGCTCCATCCCATCTTCCTAGCTCGGCGGGCTGTGCTGGCGCTGCCGCTGCGGCCGCGGAGGCCCTCAAACGGCGCAAATATAGTAACCACATTGGTTGCTATGACTTTGAGCCGTTTGGGATCGAAACGCTTGGGCCATGGGGTCCGAGTACGCATCTTTTGTTTAAAGAAATTGCCCAAAGGTTGGTCGACGCTTCGCGTGACCAGAGGGCTGGCTTATTCTTTGTCCAAAGAATAAGCGTTGCCATCCAGCGTGGCAACGCTACCAGTCTTCTGGGCACGCTTCCGGATGACGGTGATGAGGAGGAATATTTTGACGCCTAAGTGATATTTTTGAATAATTTGTATTTAATAATTTTGTATATAGGTAGTTAGTTTTGACTTTAGATTTGTATGTTTGTAGTTTAGTTTTATATTGTATATATTAGGTTAAATTGTAAATGATAATTGTGTAAATAAAGAAAGGCTATTACCTACATCATATCAAAGAAACCAAGACTACGTGATTTCAAACCCACAACAATAAACAGTGAAAGCGTATAATATTAATTGTAAGTAATTTGATAAACAACGAAAATATTTAAATGGTTAGGTACCTAAATGTTAACTAAAGTTGGGTTGACTCATAAAACAACACGCACTAGCGATCACTATGCGTTTGCGTCTAACGTGTGTGTTGAAAGAAGCAGTTCACTCAATAAACAAGGACAACTCGTAACAAAGATTCCATGCGATAACAAAATAAAAATCATGAATTTATCTATAACTAATTTATTCCGAAAATGTCAAATCCAATCACACAGCAAGTCAGAGCAGTAAATCGTATCATGGGTAGGAAGAGTTAGCGTCCACCACCTCCTCCTCCTCCGCCTCCTCCTCCTTGAATAGGCGCCCCACCACCACCACCTCCTCCTCCTCCTCCTTGAATAGGCTCAGGCACGGCTGCGCCCACCAGCGCCAGCACGGCGCACATCACCACGACGAATACAGCAAACTGAAAACAATACAATTTTAAATATTTCCATCAAAAGAACTAAGAAATTACACTAAAAAAATTGTGGGCCACCAGCATCGGAGACAGGGTAAAAGCTACCGGTGCTCAGGGCTCCAGAGAGAGGAATCTCCTAACAATAAGCGGCGTGTTCCACATGTGATAGTGCGATGTCCCAGTTTTGTGACAGCACACGCAAACAGAACGCGGATTTTTTTATTAATTCTATAATCCACTTTTATTCTGGTAGTGGCACTGTGTCAAGAGGATGGGCATCCTCTTGTACAAATTCAACATACTGTGGCCACCAATCCGTTTGATTGGTGATGTTGCTATTTGTTAAGTAGGTACGGCAAAATTCACTCTCCAACGCTCATTGCAGCGGTCTATGGGACCTTCTTCAACAGTGGGCGCTTCGGGGCTGTAAATACTGGTCCATTTTAAGTTCCGACGGACGAACGGACGGACGGACGGACGGACATGACGAAATTATAAGGGTTCCTAGTTTGTCTACGGAACCCTATAAAACTGAAGCCCCGCACTTGTAGTAACGAATTAAAAACATTATTACCTTGAATTAAAAAAAATCAAATATGTAAATGTTTACTTACGTATTTCATGTTGACTTGAGTTTGTGAGTCCCTGCAGAACAATATTGGGTATGCTACATTGCAAGCTTTATATATCAAAATCTAAAGGTCAGTAAAACGGAGTTTCTTTTTTCTTCTAAACATCTAAAAAACTGCTTCATCAACTGTTAGCTCCTTGCGAACAGGTTTAAGAGTAAAAATAATTAAAAGCTGTCTACTTGATAATCAAGTCAATGATATTCAATTGAATTTCAGAATTTAGATTTTCACCCCTCAGGTACATCACAAGAGAGGTAGGCGAAGCGTATAAAAAAGGTATTTTATAAATTAATTATGATGTTGCTTGGCTTGATTATCAAGTAGACAGCTTTTTTTAAATAAGTAAGGTAGTTGTCCCCTGATGATAAAGCTTTTTAATAAATTAAAAGTTATATTTTTCTGGTCCCCAGGTAAGCATAAAAAATGCAATATTATTCAGTGTATTGTATTTTGTGGCACTAAGGCTGAGTTGCACCAACTATAACCGTAACCATATCAAAATTTCTGTCAAATCAGTACAAATTTGACATAAATATGGCAAGTTAACAGTTATAGTTAGTTGGTGCAACTGAGCCTAAGCGTACTTCGGTTCTCCATTTGGACAGATTTTAGTGACATTATTTCGGCTTGATTGCACTAATCTAACGCCACCGCTAAAATCGAGTTTAAAAAAGGAAAAGGGATGCATCTAACCAAAGACAAAGAAAAAATAAATAAAAATATCTGAAATACATAGTTAATTTCTGACTTTTTAATTTTTTTTACTCTTAAACCTGTTCGCAAGGAGTAAACAGATGATGAAGCAGTTTAGATGTTTAGAAGAAAAAAAGAAACCACGTTTTACTGACCTTTAGATTTTGATATATAAAGCTTGCAATGTAGCATACCCAATATTGTTCTAAAGGGACTCACAAACTCAAATCAACATGAAATACGTAAGTAAACATTTTATTGATATTTTTTTAATTCAAGGTAATAATATTTTTAATTCGTTACTACAAGTGTGGGGCTTCAGTTTTATAGGGTTCCGTAGACAAACTAGGAACCCTTATAATTTCGTCATATCCGTCCGTCCGTTCGTTCGTCGGAACAAAATGGACCAGTTTTTACAGGCACCTCAGGTCAGTGTTCAAAGTTTTTGGGACAGCTTGGGACATAATACCCCTTGTTGGACGGCTCTTTGGAGTGGCTACTCTGTGGTATTAGTGTTTAATAGCTCTAACGACACAAAAATATATTTTGTAGTTAAAGCCATAAAATGTGTTTTATAAAATAATAACCACACACCTAAACGCTCACTGTTGAAGAAGGCCCCTTACTAGACCGCTGCAATAAGCGTTGGAGAGGGAATTTTGCCGTACTTAACAAATAGTAACATCACCAATCAAACAGATTTGTGGCCACAGTATGTTGAATTTGTACAAGAGGATGCCCATCCTCTTGACACAGTGCCACTGCCAGAATAAAAGTGTATTGTAGAATTAATAAAAATATCCCGTTCTGTTTGTGTGTGCTGTCACAAAACTGGGACAACGCATTATCTAATGTGGAACTCGCTGCTTATTGTTAGGAGATTCCGCTCTCTGGAGCCCTGACCACCGGTAGCTTGTACCCTGTCTCCGATGCTGGTGGCCTACTATTTTTTAAAGTGTTTTTTCTTGGTTCTTTTGGTGGAAATATTTAAAATTGTATTGTTTTCAGGTTGCTGTATTCGTCGTGGTGGTTTGCGCCGTGCTGGCGCTGGTGGGCGCAACCGTGCCTGAGCCTATTGAAGGAGGAGGAGGAGGAGGTGGTGGTGGTGGATGGTTCGAGCCTGTTCAAGGAGGAGGTGGAGGAGGTGGCGGTGGATGGATATTCGGACGCTAACTCTTCCTACCCATGATACGATTTACTGCTCTGACTTGCTATATGATTGGACTTGACGTTTTCGGAATAAATTAGTCATAGATAAATTCATGATTTTTATTTTGTAATCGCATGGAATCTTTGTTACGAGTTGTCCTTGTTTATTCAGTGAACTGCTTCTTTCAACACACACGTTAGACGCAAACGCATAGTGATCGCTAGTGAGTGTTGTTTTATGAGTCTACCTAACTTTAGTTAACATTTAGGTACATAAATATTTAAACTTTTTCGTAGTTTATCAAATTACTTACAATAAATATTATACGCTTTCACTGTTTATTGTTGTGGGTTTGAAATCATGTAGTCTTGGCTTCTTTGATTATGATGTAATTAATTTAAGGTTCTAAGTGGCACAAAACTTATTATCAACAAATTCTAAGCCTCCCAGGTTCGATTTTTCCTAAGATATCTACAAGCGACATAAGAATTATGCAGTTGTTTTCAGAAGTAATCAAAATAATAAACTGAAACCTCCTTATAGTCGGACCGTTAATTCGATGCAGTAACTTGACAGTAAGAGGGATACCAGTTTTTGATAAATAAAAGGTAGTGAGGTGAAAAAAAGAATTAATGAAATCGATTGAATTGGTTAATAATGTACTTATATGCACACTTTTTATAGAATTCAATAACTAGAGGATGAAAACGCGATATATCACTATTAAAAATAGCCGTAACCACTAGTAACTACTGATATGACGTTTTTGAAGTGTCAAATAACTGAACATAAGGTTAATTATTTATTTGTTTAATACTTCAATGCACAATTGTGGTACATAATGCGGACTTAATGTCATAAGGCATTCTCTATCAGTAAATTTGGGTATAAGAGAACAGCATCGTAAAAAGGTACAAAGACCTTATAGAGATTTGTTTAAATTGAACTATTTTTCGTATTCATTCTTTTCGTAAAATCGTTCACTACCCAACACTATTTAGTTTTAGTATGGTACCTATCATTATTTTGCTTTGAACTGTCAAGTTACTGCATTTAATTAATGGTCCAACTATAGTCTATACAATGCGAAAAAAGAGAACAAGGAATAAATCTTATTTTAAAAATAGAATATATGCATAATAGCCAGTTCATGTTGTGTTCGATTTGACCTTAGACCAAATTTGACAAAAAAATACCAAAAACTGTTTTATTATTTATTTCTGGAAACTGGTTCTGTTTATTAAGAGTTAATTAATAATAAACGTGTGTGTTTTCTATTTAATATGTGTGTGTGAGTGAAAATAATTTGTGCGGCATACTGAGTGAGTAATTTATTTATTTTTATTTTTGATACCTATAATATACCAGGCTCAAACGATTCGATTTTAGTTGATCAACTGCCAAATCGCATGCTATTTGAACCGTCTGAACAGACTTTCAATCAAATTGAATCAATTTGAAGGAACAAAACGTTTCAACTTTTGTTGATCAAGAAATGTTGATCAACTAAAATCGAACCGTGTGAACCCGCTAATAAGGGTGTCTATTATTTTACCGAAAACTTTTACTTAGGCATATCGAATTTCATGTCGCCGAAACTATTCCACGAATATCGTTTCATATATTTTTTTATTATAATTTGTAAGTACCTTTTTACAAGTTTTTATTTAACTTGCAATGTTTGTATGTATGTATGTTCGGTTGAAATCTTGCAACTCAATTTTGAACCACTTCCTCTTATACTACAGAGTTGAATTTTAAAATGTTGGTTCATTTCCGATCACAATACATTTTTTTGGTAAGCATGACCTGAATCGACATCCAGGATTAGCTCCAGATAAAAGAACTCTTCAATGCTCAACAGCACTGACACGAAATGTTGTGTACGCATTTTATTTTGATAGTTGGTTTTAAGTTTTACCATGACATGGTTTCTGCAGTCAGGGTTGGGTCCTGACTAAGAACTCCTCAATGTTTAGCAGCACAGACACGAAATTTTGTGAAAGCATTTTATTATGCGCCGGTTTTAAGTTTTATCGTGACATGGTTGCTGCACTCAGGGTTGGGTCCTGACTAGGGAACTCCTCAATGATTAACAGCACAGACATGAAATGTTGTATACGCGTTCAATTATGAAAGACCGTTCTAAGTTTCAACATGATATACCTACTAAAAAATCTATACTAATATACAGGGTCATTGGTAAAACACTAACTACCTCTCAGGACCATATTATTAACATCATAAACAACAACTTTTGCTCTATGACTTTTAAGAATTCATTAGATTTGAATTCATCAAATTTTCATACAAACATAAAAATATTTAAATTCATCGCTCGAAATGTTACGAACTCTACGCGTAGTGCGCAAAAGAAGGCACTAGTTAGGTAAACAAACTGCTGTCTAATGCAAAAGGAAGGGGCGGGGGGTGGGGGCGTTTGGACTTGACCTATTTATCTGCGCCCGGGCGGCCGTCAGTCGTCCGCTTTGATGCGCCGGCGTTGCGTCATACGTGTCCTTGTAGCGAAATTCGGTAGTGCACACGAAATTATCATTGCACGATGGCGTATCAATATTCAAATGTCGAGTACACAGTGGTGCGAATGCTTACTAGGTGTGATGATAATGTTTCTGAAGCCTGTCGCCAATATGCCATACGATTCCCGACTCTGCCTACCTGCACCTAGCCGAGTAACAATCTATCGCAAGTAAATGAACAGTTGATTTTTAGGTGTGGACTTTGTGTTGGTTGTGAAGGTGACTATTTTGAACGCTTTGTGCGCGATACTCACCGTCATCCACGAGACTTGAACTTGAGAGGTAATAATTTGTAAATACTGATTTAAATAATTATTAATCCAATTATTGTAAATATGCTAATTTCACTTTTTAAATACGCCTGCATTAAAAAATAAGAATGGATTAATAATTTACCCGTTTTAATAAGTCATTACATAATGTTTAACGTAACTTTCGTCACATTACGTAGGTAGGTAGGTAATTTAGGTATCTACATACGATTTATTCTTTAATGTATGAAGGGAGAGTGGTTTCAGTCTACCTACAAACAATTTTAAAAGTGTTATTAACCATTTGCAACTTTACAGGAAATGTGACAAGTACCTAGTTGATAGTTTGTTTTTATTACGGTGTTTAGTACGTACTGTGAAAGATCTAGGTCATTTTCATGGCATAAATATCCGATTGTAGGTATTACCTATTTGGCTTTTACGTAGAAAGGCGGGACATCGTAGGGTAGTGAGTTATCAAATCAGAATTATTATTACGAGTGACAGTGCAAGGGAGGCGTAGACAACGAAATACAGAATTGAAATGTGTTAGATAGAACCAAAGATAATAGATATTTCTATGGATAGAACAAAGAAATCTTGTGAAAGTTTGTTTTTGGTAAATATTATGTTTAGTAAAAAGTCATAGAACAAAAGTTGTTGTTTATGATGTTAGTAATATGGTCCTGACTCCTGAGAGGTTGTTAGTGTTTTACTAATAACCCTGTTTTAATAATAATAAATAACTGTAGGTATAAAGCTGAAGAGTTTGTTTGATTGTTTGTTTGTTTGAACGCGCTAATCTCAGGAACTACTGGTGGGAATTGAAAAAATATTTTTGTGTTGGATAGTCCATTTATCGAGGAAGGCTATAGGCTATATAACATCACGCTACGACCAATAGGAGCGGAGCATAAATTGAAAATGTAGCACAAACTGGAAAAATGTCCAACCGTGTAAAGCTGGGAAGGGCCGCTATGGTTAAATATGGCTGATCATGTACCCTCTTTTATGTCACCACATTTGCTTGTACGACCCACATTTGCAAAATAAATAGCTTTATCTTTTGTCTTTATCTTTTGTTTTTATCTTTATCTTTTTTCTTGATCTTTTATTATTATTATCTTATATTATTATCAAAAATGTTGACTATAAGTAGGAGCAGGAAGGAAGGAGAGCAATACGTACATTTGACGCCGCCGGAAATATTAATCGAGGCACAGAGCGCATGTGGTAGCCCGTTGCCATCAAAATCCAGAGAAAAATACCCAGCGGCTTACGTAACAATGGAAAATCAACAAAAATGCCCAGTAATTTCCTGAGAACGTATTTTTGGCTTACTTTAATGAACTGGCAAATAAATAAAAGCCCAGCTCGCTTTGGTTTATCTATTCCATGTTAAAAAGCACAGTTAAGACCTAAAATGATATTGATATACCAATACCATAACACAAACTGTAAAATTGCCAACAATGTTCGGTATCATTTTGAGAATTGTACTTTAACTAATTGTTTCAATAATTAAAAGTTAATAATAATACAAGTCTGTTTTTTCCTCGCAAGTGTGTTGAAAAACGTCGTATGAGACGCGTGTGCATTGATCATTACAGTCTCTGCTACTTATCGCACTCGCCTACGGCTCGCGCGCGCAATACCGCCTCGACCGTAATGACCAACAAAGCAAACTTATATCATAATGTATTATTATGTCACTAAGTGTACCTCAGTACTCCATTTGGGAAGATATTGGTGACATCCTATCGGCTTTATTGCACTAATCTGATGTCGCCGCACTACGACGCACAGTGGGCTGAAAATAGAGCTAAAATAAAGTAAGAGACGCATCTAACCAAAACAAAGCGGAAAAAAACCGATCTGAAATACATAGTTAATTTCTTTCTTTTTTATAATTATCCGCCATTTTTCCTCTTAAACCTGTTCGCAAGGAGCAAACAGATTAAGAAGCAGTTTTATAGATGTTCATAAGAAAATTAAAAAAAAACAAGTTTTACTGACCTTCCGGTTTTGATATATAAAGCTTGAAATCTAGCATACACAATATTGTTCTACAGGGACTCACAAACTCAACATGAAATACGTAAGTAAACATTTAATTGATTTTTTTTTTTAAATTAAAGGTAAAAATGATTTTTAATTCGTTACTACAAGTGCGGGGCTTCAGTTGTATAGGGTTCCATAGACAAACTAGGAACCCTTATAATTTCGTCATATCCGTCCGTCCGTTCGTTCGTCGGAACTTAAAACTGACCAGTTTTTAAAGGTACCTCAGGACAGTGTTCAACGTTTTTGGGGCAGCTTTGGACATGATACCCCTTGTTGGACGGCTGTATGGATTGGCTACTTTGTGGTATTAGTGTCTAAAAGCTCTAACGACACAGTAATATATTCTATGGTAAAAACCTTAAAATGTGTTTTATAAAACAATAACCAGCCACTAAACGCTCACTGTTGAAGAAGGCCCCTTACTAGACCGCTGCAATGAGCGTTGGAGAGGGAATTTTGCCGTACTTAACAAATAGCAACATCACCAATCAAACGGATTGGTGGCCACAGTATGTTGAATTTGTACAAGAGGATGCCCATCCTCTTGACACAGTGCCACTACCAGAATAAAAGTGGATTATAGAATGAATAAAAATATCCGCGTTCTGTTTGTGTGTGCTGTCACAAAACTGGGACATCGCACTATCACATGTGGTACACGCCGCTTATTGTTAGGAGATTCCTCTCTCTGGAGCCCTGACCACCGGTAGCTTCTACCCTATTTCCGATGCTGGTGGCCCACAATTTTTATAAAGTGTTTTTTCTTGGTTCTTTTGATGGAAATATTTAAAATTGTATTGTTTTCAGGTTGCTGTATTCTTCGTGGTGGTGTGCGCCGTGCTGGCGCTGGTGGGCGCAACCGTGCCTGAGCCTATTGAAGGAGGAGGTGGAGGAGGAGGAGGTGGTGGTGGATGGTTATTGGGACGCTAACTCTTCCTACCCATGATACGATTTACTGCTCTGACTTGCTGTGTGATTGGATTTGACATTTTCGGAATAAATTAGTTATAGATAAATTCATGATTTTTATTTTGTAATCGCATGGAGTCTTTGTTACGAGTTGTCCTTGTTTATTCAGTAAACAGCTTCTTTCAACACATACGGTAGAAGCAAACGCATAGTGCTCGCAAATGCGTATTGTTTTATGAGTCTACCCATCTTTAGTTAACAATTACGTAGGTAGGCAATCATTTAAATTTTTTCGTTGTTTATCAAATTACTTATAATCAATATTATACGCATTCACTGTTTTTTCGACGAGGTCCAATTTTTCCTAGACACACTACAAGCCGCAGTTGTTTTTAGAAGTTATCTAAATAATAAACTGGAACCTCCTTAGTCTATACAATGCGAAAAAAAAAGATAAAAAGGAATAAATCTTATTTCAAAAATAGAATATGAGCATATTAGCGAGTTTGTTTGGTGAACGATTTGAACTTAGACCAGATTTGACAAAAAATGCCAATAAAGTGTTTTGTTATTTATTTCTGGAAACTGCTTCTGTTTATTAAGAGTTAATTAATAATAAACGGGTGTGTTGTCTATGTGTGCGAGTGTGTGTTTGTATGTATGTGTTAAGTAATAGTGGAAATTATTAGTGCGACATGCTGAGTGAGTAATTTATTTATTTTTATTTTCGATACATATAATAGGGGTATCTATTATTTTACCAAAATGTTTTATATCGAATTTCATGTCGCTAAAACTATTCCACGAACATCATTTTACATATTCATCATCATCATGGTCATCGAATTCACATTTCTTAGAACTATCAGTTAATGAAAGTATCCATTTCTCGAAACATGATTTACAGAATTTACCATTCTGCCATTTGGCTACAGAATCCTACAAAAAGCTTAATTTAATACAAAGATATTCAATAGTAATTGATTTAAAATAAAAAAAATTATAGGTGTAAAATATTTTAATCACAGAACATTATGATATATGTACACTAACTTTAGAACAGTCTTATTTTTGGAATTAATCGCAGATAAGGTAGGCAACTATTATTAACTAGGTAATAATTGGGCCGTGTTATGCAATAATGTGTCAACCCACAAAAATATTAATTTTGTGTTAACATCATCTAGTTCTTGTGGTAGGTCTACTCAACGCTTGAACATTGCCCAGAATTGTAGTAAATTTAATAGAGCGCAGTCTATTAAAAATTCTTAAAGCAATTTGCATTTTTTCGGCTTTGAAAGACCTACCACAAGAACTAGATGGCGTTAACACAGAAGTCACATTTTTGTGGGTTGACACATTATTGCAAAACACAGCTCAATTAATAACGAAGATATATGAAAGACATATCATATTCTATCAGCCCGACAGGGTGCCAAATATATCTTAACAGTTCATGGCGGCGCTGCTAGCAAAGGAAAATGTCAATAAAATGTCAAATTCAGTACATTCAAATTTAGTACCCTGTCGCGCCACCTGCGAAGATATTGGACACACTGTACATGTTGAAGGCGGAATTGTTGACTGGTATGGTAGGTACGGTACTTTTGTGTCTTTGGTCAGCTCACAGCTTAGTTGAAGCCATGTAGCTTGAATAGTGCATTAAAATTGGCTGGCAGGACGTCCTGCTGCTGCTCCTTACTAGAAAGAACAAAAATTAAATTAATGGAAATCTGGTTTGAATGGAGAAGGCAACATAAATATTACTAAAGCAGATGTCACTCTTTGTGTTTTTATCTTTGAAGTAGAAGGATGTAGGGCAATGACATTACCCTGACGTTGAATTTATTTACAACACTACGAAAAAAAACATCATTATTTAATTAGACATGAATCCGCGACTGACGGTACAACGGTCTGGGTCTGGCTGGGTCGACTGCCCAGGGTACTCCGGACCCTGGGCAGTCGACCCAGCTGCCATACGTGCTGACTGTCGTATCTAATCACAAAACTTAAAAACCCAAATACAGAACAGAGAATAGTACTACACCCGAATAAGAAATTGCTGCATACTTATAATGTATTTATTCATTATTTATAACTATTATTAAAAAATACATTAGCGGACTATCATTTAATAATAAATCAGTTTTTCTTTACTTGTTGTACTTAAAATTGACTGTAGGGCCGGTTTTGAAGCTATCGCTGCCGAAGTTATCTCCTGAAACGTGACCCAAGCCGATGCTGCCATGTGACGCGTAACGCTATCCCATCGGCCTCTGAAACACGACAAATTGTCTGGTTAAAAATTATAATTAAATTCCTTGTTGTTCTTTTCTATCTTGTCTGATATAAGACCAAGGCTCTGGACAACGTCAAGCAGTGATTCCCGACTTTACCAGCTAAGCGTGAGGTAACACACCAAGATTTTCTACACTCACGTTATTTTCCATGTCGGTATTAGAACCTACATAGCTTTGTGCTTAGATCCTTACAAAACACTTTCCGTCACTTTTACATCACGTAGGTATCTTTCTCACTATGTGCAAGCACGTCTGCTTTAAGCCCAGTTTAGTCCATCATTTTTAAGTAAAATTCACTAAAATGTTATAATATGTAACACAATATTACCTGGAATTGCACAAACACAAGCAATCAGTGATACCAGGGCGGCTGATAAATTCGCGGCCTAAGGTACTTAGCGATGACTCATCATCTCGTTACTGATAACACTAATTGTGTGACTCATTGTTAGTACAAATAACATCCCCTTTTTTTATTTGGTTTGTTAACACTTCACTCCTGGAACAAGTAACAACACCATGTTAGCGGAAACTGGAAATTCTCGTAATTTGGAACACCGCGCTGTGATTAAATTCCTTTTTAAAAAAGGAAATACGCCGAAAGAAATTTTTGAAGAGATGTCACCCATTCTTCAGGATTTTTGCACCTGCATATACGATGCCAAGAAAATGGGCTCGGCTGTTTCAACAAGGAAGAGAGACCTGTGAAGACGACCCCGCCCGGGCCGCCCAGTGACGGTTGTGACCTAAGGAAATGTCCAAAAAGTCGTAAAATTTGTACTGGTTGATCAAAGAATTAAATTGTAGTAGCTAGCAGAAGAACTACAGATTAGCAAAAAAATGAGTTGGAGAGATTTTTCATTAAAATATGCAATGAAAAAAAATTGTGCGTGTTGGGTACCGCGAATGCTCACACCGCTCGATAAGCAACGACGTTGGAGAGTTGTAAAGATTTTTTGGAGTTGTGTCAGGGTGATTTGGATGAAATTTGTAACCGCACTATGACCGTTGATAAAACGTGGATACATCAGTATGATCCCAAGTCCAAGCAAAAGTCGATGCAATGGAAAAAAAGGGAGAAAGGCCACCAAAGAAATTCAAACTGGAAAAGTCGGCGTCGAAGGTTATGACTATCATTTTCTGGGATAGCGAGGGAATTTTATAATTGATTATTTGTCTAAAAGAACTACGTTAAATACGTATTACGTAAATTTTCTGAGTCAGGCACGTGAGGCAGTCGTACAGAAGAGACGTGGCAAGGTGGCGCGCGCAGTGCTGTTTCTGCAAGGCAATGCGCCCGTTCACACCGCTCGGGTTGCGAGAGATGCCTTAAAAGCTACGGGATTCACACAAATTGACCACCCACATTGGTCCTGGGTTCGATCCCCAGGTCAGGCAATTGATTGATTTAATTTGATGGTATTATGAAACAGCTTTTTTGGTGTTTTTTTGTAGAGCATGCAGCTTCAGCATAATTTAGTAATTGTATAATAGCCGTCAACGTACCTGATAGCGCATAGACATGTGATAGAAGTAAGCAGTGTACTAAGTACGATAAACGCGTCCTTAATGACGTCAGTGCATCACGCTTCCGCGCGTAGCGAGTCTGTGCATCGCTACATGCATGCGCTACACGCATGCGCTACACGTGCGTAGCCAGTCCATGCGTAGCGTGTCCGTGCATCACTACATGTGCGTAGCAACTCCATGCGTAGCGTGTCTGTGTGCAGCATTTGAGTAATTGTTGTGGTTTTTGGTCACTTACTTGGGATGTCAAATAAAATTGCACTCTACCTATATTTATTTAATGTACATATTTATAGCAATTAACATTAATTTAAGATTATAATTGATTTCATATTGCTGTTGTAACTTGTTGAGACTCATTCTTTTCTTTATTTAATAAGAAAATTTGAATGGAAAGCTTAATTCAATATTAAGTTAATTTAACATTAAGTGAAATCAGAACTTTAATAACCTTCAGGACATTATTCGGTTGCAAAACTCTAAAATTATATTCAGAGGTACATTTAAGTGTAATTATGGTTTCTACAACCCTATAGAGGACAACCAGTCAAACACACAATTTACTGAAAGACACTTGCCGTATTTATTTCACAGTATAAACCTATTTACATTACAATAGAAATTCTAAACTTTAAACTTAAACATTGACACTCATTCGGTAGAAAACCTAAGCGACTACACGTTCTTCTTGCTTCACTTCAGGCTTCAGGATTCAGGATTCAGTTCTTCATGTTCGATGAATGAGTGCCGGTGACTGCCACTGCCAGGATCAGTAACAATGCATAAAATGCACCTCATTAAGTATCGTTCAGGGGGGCACAAGTTGCGGGTAGTGTGCCCCACGACACATTCTATCTTCCAATACATTTCCTTGAATTTAATATCTGTAGCTAGTGGTCATGTTGTGCTATATACTATGACGTATTTTTAATATCTGTAGCTAGTGGTCATGTTGTGCTATATACTATGACGTATTTTTAATATCTGTAGCTAGTGGTCATGTTGTGCTATATACTATGACGTATTTTTAATATCTGTAGCTAGTGGTCATGTTGTGCTATATACTATGACGTATTTTATTACCTTGTTTACTTCACATATCATTACGCCTGTATTTCCTGAAGGGTTAAGCAGAGGTATATAGCAACACCCACATAGCTATTTAAATGTTATTTAATGAATATTTATAATTTAGGCTTGCTGTCCGCAACAAATCTATTCATAAATATGTCGTGTCTGTTTTCATTGAACTAAGTTCATCACCGGTATTGTTTATTCACAGTTTATTCAACAACAGTCTTTTTGGTTGGGTTATGTATCAGCTTCGTAAGTATGTATGTGTTGAGACATAGGTGGTGGCTCCGTTGTTGTCAGGACTCGCAGCAGGCACTGAAACCAACGAGAAAAACACCATTGAGACATTTATGTGTGTTTGTCCGTATGTCAAAGCTGATTATCTTAGTAGATGCCAT
The DNA here is from genome assembly GCA_910594945.2 of Amphipyra berbera. NCBI lineage: Eukaryota > Metazoa > Arthropoda > Insecta > Lepidoptera > Noctuidae > Amphipyra > Amphipyra berbera. The sequence goes on along the minus strand of OU343122.1, from coordinate 3,809,902 downwards.
TTTCTTAAGAGGTTATATAATATTATATTTGCCCTCGTCCTCTCTTTAATGTGATAGGGGCCAAAAAAGGGTTTCTTTAACGGTAAATAACAAAGACAGAATCTTGCGATTTAAATCGGGTCTGCTGTGACAAAAATCTAACAAAACATGTTTAGTCAACACTTGGAAGAATTACAATACAGTAGACAGTTAGGCCACACCCAAATTTTGTTAGAAAAACATGTTAGGGGCTATTTTTAATAAAAAAAATGTCGAAGCAGAACCAGATTTACAAGTAACCGGAGGCTTTACCAAAATCTTACATTAGTAAAAGAGAGGCCCTCAAAATGGATTTTTAAAACGGAGGGTCTGCAATGTAGTGACTAACCGACGTTCACATCTCAACATACGCGACTAGATTGTTTTTTTTTTAAATCCTTGCACTAGGATTTCTCCTGTATCGTGGGTGCGTTTACATACACAAATCTTCACATGCAGAAACGCCCAGACCTGGAACAACTATCTGTAGGCCATACGAATATTTGTTCCGTGTGGGAATCGAACCCACGACCCATAGCGCAGAATCCAACTGCTCAGCCACTGCACCAAACGTGTAGTCAAAAATATTTAAATAAATATTGATTTCTTTAGTAAATGTGCACACTGATTACAGCAACGCTTTTGAATGACTAGATTATGTAAAATTGGTAAGTAACTTCCTGGTTAAAGTTATTAGAGGAAACTTTAACACGTAGTTCTCATCTTATGTCGAGAATAGATGTCCGGCAGGCCCCCTCGCCTTCCCCGGGCGAGGGACATCCATGAGGATTTTCGAACGATAAAAAAAAAGGTGCTTATCGCGTGATTGTGAGGTACCTACTAGGGGTTCATATTATATTCGCGTGACTCGACTCACGCGTAAAACGCCTCACCTGGACAAGCTCTTAATATTTTGTGCCCCAGATTGACTCGATTTTCATTAATATCTTATTTTACGGATGACCACAGCAAAGATACATTGAATATGTAGTTGTAGGCTTGTGGTAGGCTGAGCTGAGTGTTGTGAGTGTTATCTAAATAAGCAAATTTGTGTACAAATTGTTGCATTATACCATAAATTACATTGCAGCCACTCTTTTCTATCATTGTTTGGCCAAATTTCCCATAGGCACTCTATGGACAAAATATAATCATAGTTCCAATCATTATTTTGAAAAAAAAAATCTTCTTTTAAAAACAAACGTTGCTACATACTAGGATTTCTCCTTTATCGTGAATTCACTCCAGAATTCGCTGTTTCAGTTTTGGGTTAGCGACCCTTACACCTGATATTATGTAGGCTATCTTATGAAATATAATATTATTAGATATTTTACTCAAAAATGCTTGTAATGTGGTCATTATTTTGACAACCTTCTTTGAGCAAAGTCGACGTTTCCGCGCTACTTGAATAGGCGCCAGCAAAGTTGTATGGAATTTCATTGCTGGTGAGTTTTAGCCACCAGCAATTTCCTATGAAAATCCATTATTGTCGAGTTTTGTTTCAAAAATAGTCTGGTGCAAAAAGTTTTTATTCAGAATTTGACTGTATAGGTACAGGCAGCACAACATTATAGACTCATTAAAAAAAGCTAAAGCCCGGGGAAGAAACAAATCGTTACTTTAAATAAATTCTTACTATACTAAGCTGGTTTTATTTAAATTACTCGCATTGTTTGAGTAAAGCACTATACAAGCCTTGGTCCGCAATGACTGCGCTGCTGGCCACGCTATGATGGCCTCGAGCTTAGGTTAGCTACGCTCTCGGCCTTCAAGCTTGGTCATCATTGCAGCCCTTGCTGTCCGCGCTATAAAGGCCTCGACCTTCGGTCTCGGCCTTTATTCCAGCTTGTCCATCAAGAGCTGCAATGCTGACCGCGCTGTGATGGCCTGGAGCTGCGCTACACTGCGCACTCGGCCATCATCAGTGCTGCCAGCAACGCAGTCATTACAGACCGCGGCAGTAATGTACTATTGATGCAATGTAGTGAAGTTCACTACTTGATATAGGATTCACCAAAGAGAAAAAAGAAAGAAATAAAGAAAAATAATTTATTTCTACGCCCAAGCTGACGTACAATGCACACTAAGCACGCAAAGCGAGGGTAGTGATCGCAGAACCAGCTTCTTGTGCAAGATATACTTCTGGGAATGCTTAGGTAGCAAAGTAAATGAAATATTTATAGTTTATTTTAGTCAAAGAAAAGTACACCTAGTACCTATTACAGAAGTTTACAAATAGTTTATTTTGGATTATGTAGGTAGACATTGATGAAAGATGTTTATTGATTTCCTATTTTCCCCAGATTAAAACACTATCTGCCTGTGAAGCAGACAAAGCCTAGAGTCAGTATTTATTTAATAAATTATAATTATAAATTTTTCATGGCGGTTTTCATGTAGGTACCTAAACCCCCCCAAACAGACTCGTCAGGAATGTACGTATTGTATGGAGGCTTTTCGGGATTTTCACTGATGTTATCCCAAATCGGTTGTGATCTTTCGACGTTTCATTCGCTCGAACCACTTTTGCTGATTCCCGAAAAAGGCCACTTGAACCTAATGGCGCTTATTACAAAAAGTGGTTTAAACCAAGACTAAGGTAAACCCAGATTTATAATATACCCATCACTTGCTAACGTCATATAACAAAAAGAGATGGAGCTATTTTAAAACCGAGGTTTTTCTTAGTCCATCTCTCGTAATAAGGGGGAATGTGTATAAAAAACAGAAAATATATTAGATGATTTTTCTAGGAAGTCATAAAAACTGCTCGAGAAAAATATCTTTCGAAGATAGATAGATATCTTTCGCGTTTTCTCAAGATTAAGTATCCCATTAATATACAAGGTACCCTGTATAACATAACCTCTTGCTAAAATACCTGCGCACATTTTAAAGTGTTGTTCAGGATTTCTGTTCAAAAACAAACTCTGTAAACACTTAAATCACTAAAACTGCAGCTGTTTTTAAACAAAGACTGTCGTTTTTCAATTTTATCGCTGTACTAGCGGCCCGTCCCGGCAAAGCACGGGTGAACATTTTTCCCGTTTTTGCAACATTTTTCATTTATGCTCCGCTCCTATTGGTCGTAGCGTGATGTTATATAGCCTAAAACCTACCTCGATAAATGGACTATCCAACACAAAAATAAATTTTCAATTCCAACCAGTAGTTCCTGAGATTAGCGCGTTCAAACAAACAAACAAACCCTTCAGTTTTATAATATTAGTATAGATTCATATAATTTCGTTTGTTTTATTTTTAACTAAAATGAATAATCATTCTTTGTGAGATGTTATAGGACCTGTGCCTACATAAATCTAAATAATACTCTCAACCAGTCTATCTTTAGGTTATCGGCATTGCCCAGTAACTGGAGGAGGTCTAATGGCAGTCGCTCCGTGTAAAATACTGGTATTCAGCCGCATCTGATTACACTGGAAGCTGACCCCAACATAGTTGGGAAAAAGGCGAGACAGAGAATTATTTAGATTTCTGTGGATGTACTACATAAATACACTCTTTTGCAAAAAAAACGGGCACCTAAGCAAAAAATCAATTTTATTGTTACTATTAGTTTGTTTGATAATTTTAGGTAGTTTTATCCTCAGAGTTTTGTAAATTAATTAGTAAGGAATGTTTATCGTCAGTTTTATCATAACATTTTGGTTAAATTAATGAGAAATAATGTTAAAGTTCCAAGCGCTAGTAGTGTACCAGCTCGCTAAGTAAAAATGAAACACGTTTTTTTGTTTGTTTTTTCTTTAATAAAGTAAAAGCAGATAAAAGTTTAGTATGGAGTGTGACCTCCTCTCGCTGAAATCACAGCTAGCATTCGTCTGGGCATGTTAGCGAGTATATCTCTTATGGTTTCTTGCGGTATACGTTTCCACTCTGCGGTAATCACATTCTTTAGCTCTCTGATGGTCTGCGAAGCCGGCTGCACTGATCTCACTCGTCGCTTCAGAACGTCCCAGACTTGCTCTATGGGATTGAAGTCGGGACTTCGAGCTGGCCAATTCAAACGACGAATCCCGACTTCTATCATATACGCTTCCACATCGCCAGACCGATGGGCGCGAGAGTTGTCGTCCATAATAATTGAGTTTTCTTCAAGAGCGGCCAATGCGGGTTGTGCATGAGGAATTAGAACTTCCGTTATGTATCGGTGTGCAGATTGTGTGCCGTTTTCGATGAAGACTAACTCCGTACGATCTAACGAATTTGTTCCTGCCAAAAACATAACAGAGCCCCCACCATAAGGTGTGATTTCTTCAAAACATGCCTTTGCAAAGCGTTCTCCTCGTCTTCGTAGCACACGCCGAGGTCGGTCTTCACCGTACAGAGATATCCTGGCTTCATCCGAGAACAATACCATATCCCACTCGTCTCGAGTCCATGACACACAATTTCGAGCGAAGCTAAGCCTAGCAACTCGGTGTTCACGGAGTAATTTAGGACCGCGGGCCGGGCTACGACTGCGTATATTGGCAGCGAGAAGCCTCCTCCTGACCGTCCATAGACTAATTTGCACATTTCTTACCTCTTCGAGGTGGTTTTTGAGGTCCACATACGAAGATTTGCGATTTCTCAACGCTTGACTCACCAGAAAACGATCATCCCGTGGTTCGGTACATGGATGTCTTCCAGAACCAGATCTTCTCTTGACGGAACTGGTGTCTTGATAGCGCTGCCAGGTCCTTTGAACTGTCGAGCGACTCACATTTAGCCTCTGAGCCACGAAGCATTGACTGCAACCCATATCAAGCAGCGCATTAATTTTGCTGGCTTTTATCACTTTATCTACCATTTTCGAGACCGCTGAACAGCAGTTACAATACTTCAAAATGTCAAGGAAATTAGATAATTCAATAAAAATTGAGTTAAAGTTATTTAGAGTCGATATTAACTTTCGGGATTTCGCGCCACAAAATGTAGGAAAAAGTTGCTTTCTTTAAAAACCAGCCTCAGTCAAAAAGTTGAATGTGGAACGTACTTTTTTAAACATCATGGCACTTTTATAACCGGCCAGTAACATGTTCAAATGATTAAAACCTTTTAGGTATTGCATTTTTTTCAGGCAGAAAAAAAATCATAACCGCCCGTTTTTTTTTGCAAATGAGTGTATGAGATCTGTGGATTAATTCTACTAACAGAAAGGATGATCTATCGCGACTGAACCGAAGCCGAACCGTTCATTCTGACAGTTTTCGTTGGCAAAAACTGTCAAATTGTTTGACAGCAAAAACAAAACCAAATATTTTGACAGTTTCCGTAAAAGAAAACTGACTGACTATTATGGTTCTTTTGCGGTGTGCCAACAATTTTGTTAGTAGTATTAGCCCTCTATGCTTTACGCATTTTAATATCAGTGTTATTTCGCGAGTTTTCATTCCAAGGATCCGATCATCATCGTTGTCGGACATGACAAGTAAGTACCTATTGTTGTTTTGTTTTTTTTTTATTAAGTACTAGCGATCCGCCCCGTCTTCGCACGGGTGCAATGTAGATACTAATGTGGGGCATATAAACCTTCCTCTTGAATCACTCTTATCTATTGGTGAAAATTGCATTAAAATCCGTTGCGATGCGTAGTTTAAAAGACCTAAACGTACAGACAGCGGGAGCGACTTTATTTTATACTATGTCAAGATAATGAGTTCAGCTTACCCGAGTAAAGACGTACTGCATGCTACGTGTGTACGTTTGTGTGTGTGTGTTCATTTGAACTCACACAGTCACCACGGATCCGGTGAGGAAGCTTGCAGGGACAAAATGGCCGCCACCTATATCAACCAGGCCAGCTATACCAATACTGCCGTGTGATGTATTCGAATCAGAGGGCACTGGAAAAGATTTGAATATAAGGAGAATTAAAATTATTAAAAACATAAAAACATAATTAGCCCATTACTGGGCCTTTTCCCAGAATGAGAAGGGTTTAGGCCTTAGGCCACCGCGCTAGCCTGGTGCGGGTTGGCAGATTACACACACGATCAAGAACTTTATGGAGCCCTCTCAGGTGTGCCGGTTTCCTCACGATCTTTTTCCTTCACCGTTAACGTAAGTGATAATCAAATTCTGATTCGCACATCAATTCGAAAAGTCAGAGATGCGGGCGGGGATCGAACTCAAACCTTCCTTCATGGAAGGCAAGCGTTCAACCGCTAAGCTATCACTGTGTTTATATATTACCCACGTTTAATGATAATCCTGTTATTGTATAAGGCTTGTGACTCACTTCGCAATTTTTGTTGCGCAACTGTTTCGATTCATTATTATTTATAACGCCAATTTTACAATGCCTAGAGGCGTGCGTGCTTCTGAAATAGCAACACAAAATACAGGGTGTAAACGAAAACATGTAATTCCTTCAAACCTTGTGATGTACTGCTGACATAGATTAAACATGCAGGGGATAATTTTGGATTCAATAAAAGAGAAATTACAAGAAATTAACACGTGTTTTTAACGTGAGGCATTTTAGCGCCCTGAGTTATAAGTCCGCGCGGCGAGCGATGGTCGCGCAATATGCCCGGGGCGCTAAAATGCCTCACGTTAAGAACACATGTTAATTTTTTGTATTTTTTTTATTGAATCCAAAATTATCCCGTGCATGTTTAATCTATGTCAGCAGTACATCACGAGGTTTGCAGGAATTACATGATTTCGTTTACACCCTGTATATATGGGCAACTTAAATTAATAGTTGTTACTTAGGTCATTGTAATGAGCCAGATTTCTTACTTGTTGCTTATCAATAGTCTTTTTATGTAATTTTTAAGCAGTCAGCACGATGGCCCATCTTATGGTAATTTACCGCCTCCTATAAACTTTTACAACCCTAAGAGGATTGCTGATGCGTTGCCAACTCTAGAGACAAAGTTGAAGTCTCATGTGCCTGTAATTTTACCCGTATCCATCATACTCTTTAAACCGAAACAAAGCAAAGCTGCTTGGCGGCTGAAATTGTTGGTAACACTTTCCTGGACGAACTTGTTCAGGACGGAGCTCTACAATAATGCACTGCATCTAAAGATAGCTTAAGTTGTGACTATTAGGCAATACATAGAGCGGTATTGCTCGTAAATTATGAATAGAAGTAGAAGAAGAAAGAAAGAAAAGTTATTTATTCGCGCCAACATAACGCACAAAATAAAATAAAAGTAAACAAAACTGAAAATAAACTTGGGGAAAAATATGCGTCACATCCGTGTAAAATGGCCATCGCTCAGCATAATGCTGTGTCTCACGTGCGAGACAGAGCCACAGCGCTGGTTTTCAGCGACAGCCGGCGTTGACATGATGACGTCCACCGGTGCAGCAAGTAAAAAGATATAAAAAAACTAAATATATGAAAATAGATAAATACACATTAAATAGAATCATGTGAAACTGTATGATATACCAAATATTTAAATATAGCAACATTTCGTGGCGTCGACATCGTCGGAATAGATGCGCAACTAAAATTGCTAAGTGAGCTGCAGGCCTAACGTATTTATTTTTTAATTTTTATAACCTGTTTGGTTCTAGTGTTCCGATATTATTAAAATAATACGAAAATAAAATAAAAAAAGATAAAATAATAAAGTTAAAATAATAAAGATAAAAATGATTTACGTTTTAGTTTTCTATTTCTGGCTTGTGGGGCAGACATCGTCGTCATAGTGTTCGTTATATCGAACATTACCGTGTAAAGGTACTCGTAGATTTGTGGTTCAAGTTTGAGAGAACCGTGAGAGATTCCGTTGCTAAACGAGTCGTTTCCCATCAATTGTCTTACCAGACAAGGTGCTTTTATACGTCTCCGCAGAATCAGCACCAGGTTTTCAAAATTCCTTAGTTTATGATTTTGTCGTATTTAAATGACTCAAATCGACTTTATTCATTTGTTCTTAATAATTTTATCATAAAGCTTTATCATGTGACACCTGTATCGCAGTAGGTCAACTAGGGAACCACATGGCTACAATAAATAGTTGACCTTATAAGTTCTTTAATCAGTAATCAATGATAATTAATATAAATAATTTATTTCTAAAATATGATAACAATTACAGCGAAATAAGAGAAGCTAATTAGGACATTTTACGCGTAGCTGGTGTGGCCGCTATCTCCTCCTTGGCCACCGTAGGAGTTAGTGCCGTGGTTGCCACCGTGGCCGCCGTCGCCCTTGCCACCGCCGCCGCCACCGTGACCGATGCTGAAGCTGCCGGCACCGAACGTACCGCCACCCACCACACCTACGCCGATACTGCCGTCCTTTGCGTATGCTGATCCTTTAGGTCTAGGACGCTTCTTGTGACCTGAATATGAAATACATTTTAAGTGGTATTTTTTTTTATTGGTAAAATCAAGTTCACGGTCCTTTGTGGGTGATGCAGAGTCCAAAGAATTTAATTCTTAGTGCTTGGCCAGAGTGGCAGCGCGGTGCGGGGAGCGGCGCTAGTGGGGGAACGCGCGCGATTTGCCTGTCCGCAGTGGAGCGCGGCTTCGTTCTGAGCGTTGTCGTGTCCAGTGTTTGTCAAAATATAATATGAATGAAGAAGACTTATTTTTACTGGAAAATTATTACTAAAAAACGATGTTTCGACATCCACAGTGCAGATCGTGCTTGAATAGCACTTATTAATTCTTCAACATTTAATTTTGAAGACGCCATCACAACAACGCGCGTGGTAAGCTCGAACTAGTTTAAGCCCACTATGGACACTCAAATGAAGTTCTTCTGTTTGAATTCGCCGCACCGCGCCCGCCCCGCGCCCGCGTTTGCAGTCTGGCCAAAGGCTTACTCATCATAATTATAGTTGAATACTGGGTGTGAACTTTGATGTGTCAAATTTTGACTCAGATACTTTGGACATGTTTAGAGAGTATCCTTTTCTTTCACACCCAGATCACTTCATTCGATTTTTAATAAGGGCGCGTTCTCACTATGTCGTTACGATAAATTTATCGTTGGACGACTGTCGTGCTAGCCGTTCCCATTGACTCGACAATCTATCGTCACTGCAAAAACAAGTCGTGAACGACAGTTTATTGTGTCGTCTTATATGTAAACACCTCCATTTAAATAGACACGACACTTAAAACTATACGACATCTGTCGTCACGACACAGTGGGAACACGGCCTAAGGAACTAGTTAATAAAAATATTATTACCTGGAGCAGCGCAAACACAAGCAACTACTGCTAAAACTAGAACGACTGTCACTAAACGCGCCATTTCGCTCAGTATCGTATTGTTCGTTACACTGAATTCCGACCGCGTGTTTATGCAGCTTTTATAGCCTTAAAATTGTTCTTATATAGCTTTTTATAAAAAAGTAATAAATTCTTTATATTGGTAACCCAAGGCGAGTTGGATGTCGACCGGAAAAACCGGTTCAGAAAATATCAGTAAAATTGAGCAAAAACATAAAAATTATTATTTAAGTTGCGACGGGAGGTACGGTGATGTTTTTAATTAAGTATTAAGGTCTTAAGCGTCCCTTTGCTCTTTCCTTTATTTCATCGAATTGATTGATAATTTCTTAATTATCTGGATTTTATTGACAAATAAAACTAATCTTTTACTTTGAAAACGGTGTTGTAAAATACCAAAAACGCCTCATATATAAGAGGTTTTAAATTTAAATTATAATTAGTATCTGTGTGTTCGTGAACAAGATGTCACGTTTTGTTGCTGTTCTGTTAGCGTTAGCGCTGTTCGCGTCGGCTTTCGCCGTCCCAGGTAAATGTTTTCTAAAGCCGGGTCCAGACGTGTGTAACGTGTAATGTAATATATCGTGAAATGTAACGCGAATTCTGTGTGTGGACGATACTACGAGCGTTACACGTAATGCTCGTAGTGCCGTCCACACACAGAATTCGCGTTACATTTCACGATACCTATATTACATTACGTTACACACGTCTGGACCCGGCTTAATATAAAAGCTTATTCGCATGTATGTAGGTAGATTTGGAAATGTAGTACGAAGCAGTATAGGTATGTTATTTTTGTTACGTTGACGCTGTTAGTGGCGTGTCGTTTGCAACTTGCAACTGTTGTTGTAGAATTCGATACATGACTGCTTTAAAAATTAGAAAGAATATAATGATAAAAATTTTAAAAATTAGAAAAAATTAGAAAGAATATAAAAGTATAAAGATAAAGATCGTTGAAAAGATAAATCAAATCAATCTTAAAATAGAGGATACACGTTTTTTAGGTTTTAAAATGGCGAATTTTCTGTCCTTGTCGCACGAAACGAACGTTGTACCACAAAACAGATAGGTACAGAAGTCAATCACATGTATGTAGTTAACTTTTCATACCTACGCTCGGCGGTCGCTCTATCTATATATCTATCTCTCTCAAGCGCATGGCATTCGCGCTCGCACTCACTCGCACTCTGGTCCCAAACGATCCGAGATATCGTGTCCGTGAGCAGTGTCTATGTGTGCGTTGCTCGAGCGCACTTGTATGTAGATTGACTTCTGTACCTATCTTTTTTGTGGTTGTACGGAGTAATGTCAAGTTACTATGAAGTTTTTGAAGTATAACGTCATCGTGCAATAGTGCGGTCTCTGTCTAGTTAACAATTTTAAATCGCTTATAACTTAGGCATTTTATTATATCTTTTTTTTTAGTTGTTTCTTTGTTGCCTATGTTTTTGTACAAGTTTCGAGACAATTAATAAAAAAAATATTGTCAACTACCCTATTGCGTCTTCGTGAGAAATACCGTCATTTTATTTACCTGACTTGTTCGCTCTAAAATAAGGTCAAATCGCTCGAATCCACAGTTGTAGTTTCTAGGGAATATAGGATTAACCTTTTTTCTAGGTGGCGAACGTATTTTATTTCTAAAACAGATCATCTTTTTTTTTATATGACTGCGTAAACGCGTACTATGGGGTAGGAAACTAAGGAACTAAAAATGTCAACATCGCTGGTACAAAAGCAATTTCATTGGTTAAAGTTTGTTTGACATTATTGATAATGGCAATTTAAGCCCTTCTGATTGGTTGTAATCGGTACCAGCACAGGTGCTGCCATCTGCTTTCGTTTTGTATAACAGTCCCCATTGCAATGACTTAAATTGTCTTTTGGTCATCTAGTTGTTAGGTCTATTCTTACCACCATGAAGTGTTATTTATAGGATAGTTTCGGTATGTTCCTTCTTTAAGCTTTTGATACCGTTGGTCACAACATACCTTCAAATGTAGTTCATCAGTGCAAGTTTATCTTTTTATAAAGAAACTGAGTGACTGACTGATCTATCAACACACAGCCTAAACCGCTGGTGTTAGAAAATTGCAATTTTGATAGTTACATACCATATCTAACGTAGGCACTTAGGAAGGATTTTTCAAAATTCTTCCCCTTAGAGGGTGTAAAGAAATCACGCAAACAAAGCTAGTCAGTGATAAATAAGAACAGAGCAATATTTCACAATTTATTTGGAATACAGTCGAGTATTGTATCGCGGATAGTGATTTACATTTTACGAGTAGCTGGTGTGGCCGGAGTCTCCTCCCTGACCGTTGTAGGAGTTGCCGCCGGTGTTACCACCGTGACCACCGTCACCTTTGCCGCCGCCGCCGCCACCGTGACCGATGCTGAAGCTGCCGGCACCGAACGTACCGCCACCCACCACACCTACGCCGATACTGCCGTCCTTTGAGTATGCTGATCCTTTAGGTCTAGGACGCTTCTTGTGACCTGAAAAGAAAACACATTTTCTTGGTATTTTTTTAGTGGTAAAATCATGTTCACTGTCCTTTATGGTTGATGCAGCGTCAAATAATTTAATTCTTACTCATAATATTTTTGATAATGTATTAAAAACAATGTATGTTGAAATTGTTATCGTTTCCATCCTGTGGTGTAGTGACTTTATTTCAGTCGTGTTATGGCTCAGGTCGTTTTTTATTATTATTTTTCTGTTACCTGGTCGCGTTTGGCTTTAGCCGCAGCTGATGGTAGTGCAGATAGGGTTTACGATGGAGAACACGAATCCAAGCAGCAAAGATATCGGGACTCCCCCCTATCCACCTGTCCGCCACATACTCACGACGGAATACTGCAAACAGTTTGCCTACGTAACTTGACTTTAAGGTGAAAGATTTTAATCTTACAACACGCGTCTATTCCCAGTGTCCGGTGAGGAAGTTTTATATTCTAGCCCGTCCCCATACGGGAAAAGTAACACTTGATATTATTATAAAAACAAAAAGAAGATGAAATAATAACAAAAGTTTGACGTGACTAATCGATAATAATACTGAAGTCACCATATCGTGGTATGAAATCGTGGAATACCGTGGAATATCACCATATCGTGGAATGAATCGTTGTAACTCTGCAGTGGATCAAAGGACACAGCAACTCGCTTGGAAACGACGCAGCGGACGACCTGGCCAAAATGGGGTTAAAGGCAATAGTGTACGGACCGGAGCCGCTACTGCCCATACCCCAGGCCCAAATAAAAACATGGCTGCGCACAAAAACAGAAGAAACCCATTTATCAGAATGGACAAACAGCGAGGGCTGCAGGAAAACTAAAAATGCAATTCCGGTAGCATCAAAAAGAATGTCCCGCAACCTCATCAAATTTAAAAGGGGCGACATCCGGAAGATTATTGGAATCTTAACAAGACACTGTCCCCTAAACAAGCACCTATTCACCATAGGTGTAACAGATAGTCCCAGAGATAGACAGATAGTGCAGAGGATGCATGGAAACAGAAGAAACGCCGCTGCACGTGCTTATGGAATGCAGGAGCGTGGCCGAACAACGGGCACGGATTCTTCAATTACCAGCATCGCTCCCGGAGGCCTGCAGCAGCCTGAGAAAGCTGCTAACCTTCTGGGACGACCTGGGTTGGTTGGAGTAGGAAGATAAGACGAAACACGCACAATGGCCCCATCAAGAGGCTAAGTGCGGATACAGCCCAGGTAAACTAAACTAAACTAATCGTGGAATGAAAACGCTTCGCATTATACAAAGTGTAAAAGAAATGCGTGGTCACATTTAAAGGAGTTGTTTGGATTATTCTTCAGAGCAAAATTTGGCACGTCTTATTAAAAAATCGTCTATAAAGGACATGTTATGAAATGGGCTTAAAATAATTTTATTTTCGAACCGCTTACATGTGCAGTTTTTCTGATAGGGAAAACTGTCTAGGACGTGCTTACAAAAAAAAAAGAACCATTATTTTAAAAGCACCATTATTTAATTATAAAACATTTATAATGCTGATATTTCTTTTTGTTAAAAAACTAATAAACTGATAAAAAACTTAGAAATAAAAATGGTATATATCATTTTTGAAAGCATAATATTTATCCTAATATTAAAATAATATTAAACGGCTTAAAATAAAATAAAATCAATGAATTAACTCAATGGTTTGGGTGTATGGCATTGATTCCCTTGTCTCAATAGAATAAAAGAAAATATTTATTGTATGTCAGCAAGGTTGTCACTTGTCATTGTCAGTAATGTCATCAATGTCTAATCATGTCAAAGTTGTCACACAAAATCGCTAGGTATCTATTGTTGTTAAAAGCCAGGGCAAATAAAAAAAAACTCAAAACAATGGTACATAGTCAAAAACACAGGAACCAGTCACAATAACAGATATCAGTTGAATAAGTTGAATTGAATTTGACTTTTTGACAATGACTGACATTGACAATGACAATAAATGTCATCCAATAGAAGTGTTGCCAGAATGAATAATTATGGGTTAACAACTGTGGGTTACAACTTTATTTTTTTATTCTAATTATTTAAATTAAAAAAAATAGAAGGGTGCTTTTAAAAAAAATATATATATGAAAGCTCCATATTTTATGTACTTTCATAAAAAAAATATCTCTTCTCTGTTCACAGCCAAAGCCCAGCTTCCATACAAAAATATAACATGTCCTTTGTCGACTCTCCATACGAATTGACCCGATCAGCTGATGCCATTTGTATGGAGAGTCGAACAAAATGACACAATTTTTTTGTGTGACCATTCCCAACGCGAATTTTACATTTCTAAAAAAAGGAGTTTCTTATGAAGATAAACAGCTCACTATGTTTTTTGTTCTTGATCACTCTAAAGTAAATAATGGTTTGGCTTTATAGAATCTACGTTATGCGGAGGAATCATTTAATAAAATATTATTACTTGGATCCGCACAAACACAAGCAACTATTGCTAAAACTAGAAAGACTGTCACTAAACGTGCCATATCGCTCAGTATCGTATTGTTCGTTACACTGATTCCGATCGTGTGTTTACGCAGCTTTTATATCCTTTACATTATTTCTGTTTAGCTTTTTATAAAAAAAACCTAATAAATTCTTTAAAGAACCGGTTCAATGTCAGATGATAACTAAACATTGAAAATAACAGTACTCGTTAGACATTCGTCTATTTGTTCGTCTGGTTGATAGGACAGGTCTTACCAGCAAATGTTGTGTCAAGGATGGTTTTACTACTTGTAATCGTTTGAAGTCGTTGGTTGCCAAAGTTACTCTCTAATGTAGTTCATCAGTGTTGTCATTTTTAATCAGTGATAATTATTTTTAATCAGTGATAAATAAGAACATGTTAAAATTTCATAATTTATTTGAAATACAGTTAGTTATTACATGATAGATAAAGATTTTAGAAGAAGAACATTAGTCGAAGTTAGACTTTTACGCGTAACTCGTGTGTCCAAGGTCTCCTCCCTGGCCACCGTAGGAGTTAGTGCCGTGGTTGCCACCGTGGCCGCCGTCCCCTTTACCGGCACTGTTGCCACCATGACCGATGCTGAAGCTGCCTTGATCGAACTTGCCACCACTCACTTGTCCTAAGCCGATACTGCCTCCTGTAGCACTCGCTGTCCCAAAACCTGGAATATAACATCATTTTATTCTTTGTTTTTATCTCTCGTTGCCGTCGTAGTATAATCATATACATGGTCTTTTACTGATCAAACAGAGTCAAACCATACAATTTTGCCCCTCTTGTTTTTGTTAATTGCACTTATAAAAAATATATGGGTGAGAATTTGATGGGACGGTCTGTGACCCTAACCCTTGACATATTTGACATTATATTTTACCATTATATGATTTCTTATACGCTTCAACATATCTGATGACAAGGAGTTAAACCGGTTCCTTGTCAGCACCGGCTTACGTAGTAGCTACGGACCTCCCGACCCTAACCCTCGGCCGTATTTTGCGGTATATTTATAGAATACTAGCTGTGTCCTCACGGCTCCGCCCGTAGCCTATGTTACTCAGTGATAATGTAGCTTTCTAACGACAAAATATTTTTTGAAATCGGTCCCGTAGTTTTTAAGTTTATTCGTTACATACAAAAATACAAATCTTTCCTCTTTATAATATTAGTATAGATATATCTATATGAGTTTCTTATTATCAAAACTCATCTATAGAAACGACGCACCATTAGGAATCAATGTTAAACAAAAATTCAATGACATACGAGGGTGAATCAAAAAATTCTTGGTAACAAAAATATTTTATTTTTCTACATAATCTCCCTCCAATGCAATGCATTTAGAATAACGCGTTTCTAACTTCTTTATTCCTTGTGAAAAAAAATGATTTTCTTGACTCTCGAAAAACTCCTTTACGGCAGCCATAACCGCTTCATTATCGTGAAATTTTGTTCCACGAATTTCCTCTTTTAATTTTGGGAATAAGTGAAAATCACTTGGAGCTAAGTCCGGAGAATATGGTGGATGGTCAAGGATATTGAAGCCAGATCAGCGGATTGCGTTGAGCGCAACTTCCAATCGATAAGCAGGAGCGTTATCTTGAAGAAACAACACGCCCAACGACAGTTTTCCACGACGTTTTTCTTTAATCGCTTCACACACTTTCGGGATTAATTTTGCATAATAGGTTTCAGTAATCGTCTGGCCTTTTGGCATGTAATCAATAAAAAGGATTCCTTCATTATCCCAGAACACTGAGGCCATAACTTTGCCAGCGGTAGGAGCAACTCGAAATTTCTTAATGGATGGAGAGGATGGTCGTTTCCAAGACATGCTTTGTCTCTTAGTTTCAGGATCGTAATGGTGGACCCACGTTTCATCCATGGTGACAAGGCGATGGCAAAAATTATCTGAATCACGCTGGAACATTTCGAGATTACGCTTAGAAATTTCTAAACGTCGCTTTTTGTTTTCGTCGGTTAACATTCGTGGCACCCATCTTGCCGACACTTTTTTGAACCCCAGTGAATCAATTAAAATGGATTGAATGCTACCAAACGATATCTTTAGGATCTCAGCTATATGTTTTATAGTTATTCTTCTGTCTTCCAAAACCAAATTCTCAACTTTTTTGACATTTTCTTCCGTAACGGCGGTTGAAGGCCACCCAGAACGCGGGTCACCTTTACAGCTTGATCTACCTATTTTAAATTCAGCCACCCAGTATGCAACCGTAGAATAGGGTACAGCATCATCCCCTAATGTCTGCTGAATGTCCGAAAAAAATTCTTTCGTAGACATTTTTTTTCAAACTGAGATATTTTATCATCGCACGTAACTCACTTTTAACCATAATTTTGAATTTTTTGCAACTCATTGCACAAAAAAATTTATTGCGTGCGAACGAACTGACAAAAACAAGTGACAGTTTGCATAAATATTGTGTGATTAACACTCTTTAATTTTCCTCCGGATCCCGGTCTACCCGCGCCCAATAAAACGATCACGGACTGGCGGAAGCTCGAGGAGCGTCTCAAGTCTCCGTCGTCCGCTCACTTAGACTCTATTCCCGACGATATCGTTACAATCGCCGACACGTTGGGCGCTATCGACTCCCTCACAGGTCACGTACAGTCCGTGGTGAACGAGTGTTCACGACAGGTTCCAGCGGTGGACGATCACCGCTGGAGACTGCCGGACGATGTGCGTGAACTGTTGACGGAGAAGAATGCATCCGTACGCGCGTACGACACTTTTCCCTGCGAAGGCAACCGCCTCCATATGCGTTCTCTGCAGCGTGCTGTAAAGAAACGCATAATGGAGGTCAGGCAGTCCCGCTGGGACAAAATGTTAGGCGAACTAGAACCATCCCATCTGGCTTTTTGGCGATTGCAACGAAACCTCAAAACCGACTGTGTAGCCTCCACTCCTCCTCTCAATCGTCCGAATCAAAGGCCGGCCTTTGAAGACGACGAAAAATCCGAATGCCTAGCCGACAGTCTAGAAGCCCAGTGCACGCCCAGCGCACTACCAGTAGACCCGGTCCACCTGTCCAAGGTGGACAGCGAAGTCGAACGTAAAGCCGCTCTCCCCCCGTAGATGATCCTGATGATCCCCTGCCCCCCGTCACCGCGGATGAGGTGCAGGCGATAATCAAGCATCTTAAGCTCAGGAAAGCCCCCGGTACTGACGGCATCACGAACAAGGTGATTAAACTCTTTTCCGCCCCGCTCATAGTCCTAATGACCGCCGTCTTCAATGGCGCTCTTAGCAACAATCTCTTTCCGCAAGCTTGGAAACAAGCCACTGTTATAGGCATCCGCAAACCCAGCAAACCCAAGTGTGAGCCATCTAGTTATCGCCCCATAAGTCTTCTTAACTCGTTTGGGAAGATTTATGAGCGTCTCATTTATTCCCGCTTAAAGGGATTCGCAGACTCCCGCTACCTCATTCCCGACCAGCAGTTTGGTTTTCGTTCCAACCACTGCTGCATTAGGCAACTCCACCGTATCGTCGAACACATAAGCTCCGGCTTTATGTTTTCATACAAGACGGGCATGCTGTTCTTCGACGTAGCGAAAGCCTTCGACAAGGTCTGGCACAACGGTTTATTATATAAACTGTACCAATTCAACGTGCCAGACCGTCTCGTGCTCATCATTCGAGACTTTCTGTCGGATCGCACCTTTCGCTACCGATTAGACGGCACGCTTTTGTCTCCACATCCTATCCGAGCCGGAGTCCCTCAGGGCTCCGTGCTAGCCCCCCTTCTTTTCACGCTGTACACCAGCGACATTCCCACTCGTGACAAGGCCCAGTTGGCGGTTTTCGCCGACGACACGGCCATCTACTACACGGGTAATGACTTAAAATCGATCTCTCGCATCCTCCAGACCACAGCCAACGTCCTCGGCGCTTGGTTCCGGGAGTGGCATATCGAAGTGAATCCCGAAAAGAGCGCAGCCGTTCTTTTCGAGAGGCACGGCGATAACCACTCGCGTATCCCCCCCGTTGTCATGTTCGGAAAAGAGATCCCTTGGGAACTGAGCGTTAAGTACCTGGGGGTTATCCTCGATCACTACCTTACGTTCCGGAAACACATCAAAGCGGTGCACACTCGCGCCGCTTTCGTTGTGGGCCGGCTTCATCCCATGATTAGGGCGCGCAGTAAACTATCACTTAGAAATAAGTTGAGACTTTACTTGACGTGCATTCGCCCCATATTAACCTACGGTAGCTTCGTGTTCGCACACGTTAAGCCATGCCGATTTAAAGCTTTTCAAATCCTACAAAACCGCGTATTGCGCAGAGCCGCGGGCGCTCCGTGGTACATGCGCAACGTTCAATTTCACTTAGATTTAAAAATGCCAACCGTAAGGCAATACCTCAAACGCACGTCTAAGCGTTATTTCGACAATGCCCCGAGGCATCGGAACCCCCTAGTGATCGCCGCGTCCGATTATAAACCCTCCCAAATCAGTTTAGTACGCCGTCCCAGGCATGCGCTACTAGAGCCCGATGACGATATCACCCTCCTCCAGGAGGCGAATAAATCGACTAGTACATTACACATACACCGCCGCCGCCGACCGGCGAATCGCCCTCGCCGACGAGGCCCCTCGCGACGTTACACCGCCGCCGCCCCCATTCCATCGTGCTCACCCGCCGCAGCCGCGGAGCCGGTCGTCCCTTCTGACTCCGCGCAGTCACACCGTTGTTAATGCAGCCCTCATCAAGCTGTCGTATCCCTCCCAGTCCTCTCGCATTTAACACCCTAAGAGGTTCGAGTCCCCCCTTGGGGACACCTCTAATGTTGCTGCTATAATAGTCATGATGTTACAGTAGTTAGCGTAGTTAGCTAGGTAGTTAGTTTAGATATTGGTTTGGAGACCCTTCAGGTCTCGCCAATAATAGCCCAGGTACGTAGAAAAGGTCCGCAAGACAATCTACAAGAGTCGACTAGGAAAAAAAAAAAAAACTCTTTAATTTGAATATCGAACTTCTCCCAAAAAGGATTTATATATATGCACTTCTAAGAACTTTTTGATTCACTCTCGTACATGTTTAAGAAACCCAGTAATGTAATACACTCGAGAGCAATGAATCTGGGTCACCAACATAAACCTTAATATCTCGGAAAACATTGTTTTAACACTTTACCATTATTTTGTTTATGTTGGTGACCCGGATTCATTGTTCTCGGGTGTAGGATTACCTGTAGCCGCGCAAACACAAGCAACTACTGCTATAACTAGAAAGACTGTCAATAAACGCGCCATTTCACTCAGTATCGTATTGTTCGGTACACTGAATTCTTATTGCGTCTTTAACCAGCTTTTATATCCTTCATGTACATTTCTCTTGCATGACGTTTTATAAAAAAAGCAGTTATAAATTCTTTTAATTTATTGGTAAACAAACCACTAGTTACATGTCGCCCGGAAGAACCGGTCCAATGGCAGATGAGTATTAAATATTGAAAGTATCGGTTCAGTGGATATTGTAATCGCGAAGTGTGTTGGGGTAGACATCTTTTCGCCTCTTCGCGCGAAAAGTGTACAATCTCGATTTTTTTTCTAAATCGAGTTAAGTATACAGAAACGATCAGTATCGGACACTGAT
This sequence comes from Amphipyra berbera, assembly GCA_910594945.2. NCBI lineage: Eukaryota > Metazoa > Arthropoda > Insecta > Lepidoptera > Noctuidae > Amphipyra > Amphipyra berbera. The sequence continues at coordinate 3,790,038 of OU343122.1, read as the reverse complement.
CGTTTCTGTATACTCAACTCGATATTTAAAAAAAATTGACATTGTAGGTACACTTTTCATGCGAAGAGGCGTTTTGTCATTGAGATCTTTAACTTTCCTTTTGATGTCAATGATCAATTATGTTAATATGCCTATTATCATATCTAGATTTATATAGGTAGATGATAAAAAAACATTTTATTTTTAAAATGTTCGGAGTATAACACATTTGTCGCAAAATATGAAAAACTACTCATATATAAGAGGTTTTGAATTAGAATTTTGATTAGTATTTATATATCCGTGAACAAGATGTCACGTTCTGTTGCTCTTCTGTTAGCATTAGTGCTGTTTGCATCCGTCTTTGCTGCGCCAGGTAAATGAGCATTTACTATTGTTAACATCTTAAAACTCGTACCTATATATTAATAAACATGCTGACATTTATCTTAAAAATAAATGTAAACCTAACATACATACATAACATCACGCCTGTATTCTCCGAAGGGTTGGGCAGAGGTGTATAATAACACCCTCATTTCGCCGTTATGTTTAAGTCCCATGTAATAGGGGGCGAGCCTATTGCCATCAACCGGGCACAAATCCAAACTCCGGGCTGCTACTGAGGAATTCCACATGCACAAACCTAATAACACTTTGCCCGACCTAGGGATCGAACGCCGGACCTCACGATCAGCAGTCGCCCTTATAACCACTAGATCAAAGAGGCATAATTCAATTTATGAGAAAAAGATGCGTTGGGTCGACTTGTTACGTCTTCGTGATAAAAAATGGCAGGCAAATTATAGCTGACTTCATTTCCGGTCAAAACGGATTTAGAGAATATTATTTTTATTTAGGATCCAATAAACTCAAAATATAATTACTAGATGGGGCTCATGGCTAATTACCAACCGCGCTATAATACGATTTGCGAGGTTAAGCTGCGCTTGCCGCGATCAGTCGGTTGATGGGAGACCATTCGTTACACATCCCCTCCGTGCCTCGGAGAGCACGTTAAACCGTCGGTCCCGGATGTCATACGAATACCTATGATAGTCGTTATGGGAAGTCTGAAGCCCAAAAGTCTGACAACTGGTCTAACCTTAGGATATCGGGATTACCCGTTAACCGGGTTGCGGAGGTCTGATGGCAGTCGCTCCGTGTAAAATACTGGTATTCAGCCGCATCTGGTTAGACTGGGAGCTGACCCTAACATAGTTGGGAAAAAAGCTAGGGAGAACAAACTACAATATAATTATTAGCTTCTCTTGTTACGTAATCTTGTTTATCGTTATAATACAAACATATTAAGTTACGTACATCAAGGTCAATATACAGGTCGAGTAATTAATACGTTTTAGTTTAGTTTTTTGTAGTAATACAGTGAGTCATAATTAGGTAGCGGAAAGATGCAAGTATGACTCAGTCTGGTTCGAACATGTTCCTTTAGCAAAATAAGTCTGCGGAGAATCGCGTAATCCGTATTTTCGTAACCAAACGCGGAACTGAGTTTAATGTCTTCGTGAAATTACCAAATTAGTTTAGTTTAACTTAGTCTGTTAAAACGAGGTGGGTGGCAGAATGAAGTATTGGAGTGAGAAGTTAAGGCTGTCGTCCATTAGCCGCCTCAGCACCAAACCAGCACCGCCTCGCCTCACAACTGAGTTACTGAAAAACGGACTTTATGCTGTGTGGCACACACTATATCTTAGATTTGTAAGTGAAAATACCTAGTGGTCAACGTGGGAACAGCCCGCCGTTCACTCTAGCTAAAGTCCAGTCGCGAAGCAGGAAGAATTTCGTACAATGTCCTCAGTGCCTAAAACCAATTGCAATCTGTGTTGATGGCGGTTACCGCTCTGTGCGAGCGCGACGGCAAGATATTTCTGCGTGAGCGACAGAGATAAGTAGTGACGTGTCATTGTACGAAATTCTTCCTGCACCGCGACCGGAATTTAGTGTGCTGGTCTGGTGCTGAGGCGTTTAAATGGACGACAAGCTTTAATGATTAACTTATTAAATGGGAAAATAACAGTAGCCTCTGTAGAAACTGCTACACATTGTACCAATGTTTATTTCACATAAACCAATACAGGTGCTTATGAAAAATCGAATTTAGATGCACGGTTCCAATTAGTCGTTTCCTATGGAGAAGAGCCGGCAAGAAACTCCATGGTTACTCTTTAAAAAATAAGTGCTCGGTCATCCGAGCCCTGCTCGGTTTTTTTTTGTAAATCTTGTTTTTTGGAAAGAAAAAAGGGGGAAATAGAAAAAGAAGGAACTTGAAAACAAAAAGGGAAAAATATAATCGGATTCGAACCGAGATTTTCTGGTTTCGGGACCGCCCTATTTCCCACCTGAGCTATTACAACCTTGAAGATGGTGGCGAAATTTACATTCATATTCTAATGATATTGTAGCAGTTTTTCATTGCCTGAAAACATGGATAAAACGACGTTTTCTAAAAATGAAACCTAGCTAGATCGATTTATCGCCCCCGAAACCCCCTGCATACTAAATTTCATGAAAATCGTTGGAGCCGTTTCCGAGATTCAAATTATATATATGTAAACAAGAATTGCTCGTTTAAAGGTATTAGATATCTTTAAAAATGTCAGTGGATATAGTAGAATGATTTAGGATAGTGGGAGAACAATGGAGTCCTGACCACAGACCAATGAGTAATGTAGTACAAAAATTAACAAACAAAAAAACTATATGAATAACAGTAATTTACAAAATAGATGCAGGTCCAAAAACTTCTCACGTTTATAAAAGTGAAAAGGAAGTTAAACTATATAAAACAATTGACATAATTAAATGTCATCAAAACGTAGCTAAAAATCATTATAAAATTAAGCCACTAGGCACCTACTGAGGACGCCGCACGCATTGCATTGTCAGCATCTTGATTAACCGAACATCTGTACCACGATTAATGCGGAGACCGAAAAATAATTATATAAACCTTCTTGCTTTCAGCTGACCACCATGACGAGAATAATGAAGACGACGACGAGTATTATGACGATGATTATTTCGGAAATGCAACAGCAGATAGCGGCAGCGTTGGAGTGGGTACCGTGTTGGGCGGCCAGTTCGGGATCGGCAGTTTTAGCATCGGTCACGGCGGCGACAGCACCGACGATGGCGACGGTGGTCACGGTGGCAACCACGGCACCAACTCGTACGGAGGCCAGGGAGGAGACTCCGGCCACACCAGCTATGGGGGAAAATGATGCGGGTACTAGGTTCAGTAAACAATGGCGTGGAAGTGTGTGACTTGGATTTTAATAATAATGAGATAAGTAAATGCCGACATGTACAGTCACGTGTAATAATATGTATACACATAGCGAAATTAAAAAGCGATTTCCTTCTAAAATATCTATTAGAATTATGAAATATTCTACAAATAGTTTTTACAATTACACACGAATTACCGTTTCTAATATTTCTTAATTACACTTTATTCTCTAAAACAAATTCGCTTTTTAAGTTCGCTACGTGTATACATATTATTACACGTGACTGTACCTACAGACAGCGTGAGAGTGTACTACGAGCCACCATCGGCTCCTCGTATTATAATGGGGTGTCCTGCGTAAGCGACAAACGCGACGCGGTGCGACGCGACGCGACACGACGTGGAACAAATACGCGTTACGTCGCGTCTCGTTACATAGGCCGCTAGTAGGGAATACCGTTGTTTTGATCGCGTTTGTCGCTTACGCAGGACACCCCGTAACCCTAAACTCGTTGTCGCGTGCTATAGTTGGAAACATATTGTTTGATGCTATAATAGTTATTTTATAATAAAAAATATTTTTGAGCACTATAGATTAGTGAATGATTGTTTGTAGTGAAAACGTGAACTTGAAAGGAATTTGTAGAATAAAAAATAAAAAAGTATTATACCTCGCTGAGGTAATTGTGGTCGTTTTATTTTTTAAATTACGTCTTACTTAATTCTCAGGTGGTTATTTAGTTCATAACATAACATCACGCCCGTTCTCCCCGAAGGGTTGGGCAATGTATAGTATAACCCTCATTTCGCCGTTATGTTTTAAGACCCATGTAATAGGGGGCGAATCTATTGCCATCAACCGGGCACAAATCCATACTCCGGGCTGCTACTGAGGAATTCCACACGAAAAACCCTATCCCTTTTGCCCTACCTGGGGATCGAACCCAGGACCTCACAATCAGCAGTTACGTATGCCATGACTAGACCAACGAGGCAGTTAGATTAGTTCAGTGTACTTAATAAACAAAGTACCTGGATGACCGAGCTTAGCTCGGTTTTTTTTTTGGTAAATCTTGTTTTATGGTTAGAAAAAAAAAAGGAATAAAATGGTCTAAAAAGAAGAAAATAAACTTTAAATTAAATCGATCCCATCAATTTATTACATTATACAACTAATTTATTAAAACAATATAAAAGTTTGTCGCGAGAAATACAATTTTATGAAGTACATAGGTACATTTTTTCTTAGAATTACTACCCTTTACATTTATTAGTTATTGTACATACATATTGCATTCTTGTTTATTTAGTATCTTCCGACAAGCTTTTATAATATTTAAATAAATTAGTTGTATAATGTAATAAATTGATTGGATAGATTTAATTTAAAATTTATTTTCTTCTTTTTAGACCATTTAACACTAGAAAGACCAAAGTCGTCAAATTGACGATTTTGTGAAGTAAAATGATAATATTTTTAAAGTTACGGCTTGTTGCAACATGACACTCTGTGACTTTTAATATTTTGTGATTTTAAACACCCTATTGATATATAACGTTGTTATCTTAATTAGTTCTGGAATTACAATGAGTAATACCTACAAAGACCACTATCGTCAAAATGACCCAATACAAAGGGCTCGGTTAACTTTGATACTTGAGGGTACTTAGAAATATTTTGTTTACATTATCGCTCAATATATTGTTGTGCTAGCTTATTGATCGACTAGTGTTGCATATCTTAGTGGTGTGTAAGGAGGATAATTTTGTATTCGTCGCCTTTTGTATCCGTTTTGAATAAAATCGATATGAGTGCTCGTAGAAATCCGTCTGAGTTTGAAATACAGAGACAACTGCAAAATCTTCGGAATTTTTTGTAGCTCAGAGTCTGAATCGGGTGGAAAAGACAGTGCTGATGCAGTTGATATCGCAGATACGGACTACATACCTGTGATCAGAAACCGATTATTGTCGGACAGCTCAGATTCAAGTGAAGATATCCAAATAGAATCACCTTCCACAAGTGACGTGGGTCCTAGTCGAGAAGCAGTAGTTGAGAAGCAGGCGTAGAGGAGGGCGAGGTCGACGCGGTGGGAATTCTTCCAATCGACAATCGGAACTACCTGCTACAGGTGATACTTTGATCACAAGTGATGGCACCGAATGGAAGTGACACATACCCAGAGTAGAAGCCAGACCGGACGGCATAGTTGTCAAAACGTGCTTCGGGAAATTCCAGGCCCAACCCCCTACGCAAAACGATTCGTTGAAAATGGTAAGGTGATTACTGCTTGGCGTCTATTCCTTGATGACACAACTCTTCGACTCATAAAGTCGTGCACAGAAACGGAAGCTCGTCGACGGACCAACGATGAGACTTTGTGTATGTCTTTAGAGGAGCTTGATGCTTTTATCGCATTACTAATGCATATTGAAGACAGATACCGATACTACCCTAACTATTTATCAGGGAAAACTTAATAAAAATGTTATGATACTCAGCACTCTACACCCGACTGTTCAAATTGGTGCAGGGGAAAAGAAAATTCCCGAAACTGTAGTATTTTATAATGCAACAAAATTTGGTGTCGATATTTTGGACCAAATGGCACGGAAATATTCCGTGAGAGCTGGTACTCGTAGATGGCCCATGCACATATTTTATAATATTTTAGATATAGCTGTTATCAACTCGTGGATTATTTACAGATAAATTACTCAAAATAATATTTCTCGGCACAGTTTTATACTCCAGCTCGTTTCTGAGTTACGAGCCGAACATATAAAAAATCGCCCAGGACCAGCTCGTCTAATGACTGATCCTGAAAATGTAAGCATGGAAGTAGAAGACACGGGGTCGAATAAAAGACGAACTTGTCAAATAAATATAAAATGCAAAAGAAATAAAACGTCTTACTTTTGTGACGCATGCAAGAAACCAGTTTGTGTAAAATGTATAAAACATGTAAAAAAAAACATAATTTGTACAAAATGTGTCTCTGATTAAAATAATTAAAAGCTTATAAATAATAACTGTGTTTTCTTTAATACACCTAACAATAATTTGACATCAACGTGAATGGATATCCTAACGTCAATATGACGATCTTGGTCTTTCTAGGTAGGACACGAGTCTTTCTAGTGTTAAATAAAAGCTTGTTTTTAAAAATGTTTTTTGTACTATACATTTATTTATTTTTTAGTCAGTATATCATGTTGAAATTTAGAACGGTCTTTCATAATTGAACGCGTATACAACATTTCATGTCTGTACTGCTAACCATTGAGGAGTTCTCGGAGAATCCTGAGAGCAGCAACCATGTCACGGTAAAACGTAAAACCGGCTATCATAATAAAACGCCTACACAAAATTTCGTGTCTGTGCTGCTAAACATTGAGGAGTTCCCTAGTCAGGACCCAACCCTGAGAGCAGCAACCATGTCACGGTAAAACTTAAAACCGGCTATCATAGTAAAACGCGTACACAAAATTTCGTGTCTGTGCTGCTAAACATTGAGGAGTTCCCCAGTCAGGACCCAACCCTGAGTGCAGCAACCATGTCACGGCAAAACTTAAAACCAGCTATCACAATAAAATGCGTACCCAAAATTCGTGTCTGTGCTGCTAACCATTGAAGAGTTCCCTAGTCAGGACCAAACCCTGAGTGCAGCAACCATGTCACGGTAAAACTTAAAACCAGCTATCACAATACAATGCGTACACAACATTTCGTGTCTGTGCTGTTGAGCGTTGAAGAGTTCTTTTATCTGGAGCTAATCCTGGATGTCGATTCAGGTCATGCTTACCAAAAAAATGTATTGTCATCGGAAATGAACTAACATTTTTAAATTCAACTCCTTAGGATAAGAGGAAGTGATTCAAAATTCAGTTGCAAGATTTCAACCGAACATACATACATACAAACATTGCAAGTTAAATAAAAGCGTATAAAAAGAAAAATAAATTATAAAAGCTTGTAAAAAAAAAGAAGGAACTTAAAAAAAGGGAAAAAAATAATCAGCAGGACTCGAACCAGGGTTTTCAGGTTTTCGTGACCGCCCGATTTCCCACCTGAGCTATTATAACATTGTAAACGTAGGCGAAATTTACATTCGTATTCTAATGATATTGTAGCAGCTTTTCATTGCCTAAAAACACGGATAAAACGACATTTTTTTTAAATGAAACCTAGCTAGATCGATCTATCGCCCCCGAAACCCCCTGCATACTAAATTTCATGAAAATCGTTGGAGCCGTTTCCGAGATTCAGATTATATATATATATACACGTTTAAATTTTGATCGTTTTAATCCCTTGGACTGGTGGTTTAACTTACAAAATACTATTCATCAAAAGCTTGCACAGCATTGTAACTCTTAAAACAAAGAAAATAGCAAGTGATAACATAATACTCGCAAAATGCATGAAACCAGCAGTAGCGCCACGAGTTAGTTACCTACGTCGGCGTCGGTCGTTGCGTACCTAACTACCTAACTCCGCCCGATCAAGTTAAGGTTATTGACTCGCGCTCAGCTGAGATTCACGTAAACAAATTAAATGATTCCAAATTTTCCTTTATACTTTTACGGGCTTAGGACCGTCATAATTGCTTTGTGCCTAGGTTTCGGGCCATACCTAATACTATTAAAAGAATTATGCTAAAAGCGGTAGGTACATGTAAAAATAAATCCCTACAGGCCTGCTAGTTATGGCGTATTTAATAATGTGGAATCAAAATTATTTACAATGATTTAAAAAAGAAAAAAGTTCTAATTACTTACACGATTTAAAAAAAGTTCTGTTACATACCTACCTAAATCACCTTTGATTTATTTAACACTAAGCGACACGTAATAATTGTTCATAAAATCGTGTACCTAATCAAATGATTAAAAAAGAATTCTGTTATAAACCTAATAATTAATCACCCCTGAATCATCACTGGCTAATACTTCACGATAGCTTAATAATTGTTCAAAGTGCAAACCATTCCTTACGAGACATAATTTTGCACGTTTAATTAAATTGTCTTTTAATTTCAATATGTAATGTCTCTCTGTCACTTTATAAAACATCGAACGCGTTTACTATCGCACTTTTCATTTGTACACGAGTTTGATGCTCGTTTCTGTACAAAAGATGGCTTCACAAATAAAAATCCAGCGGGGTAAGGTCCGGGCTCCTTGCTGGTCAAACAACTGGACCAACCCGTCCAATCCAGTGATCTCCAAACACGGAAATCAGGTGATTACGTACATTATGCTCGCTTCGCTGTAGACACCGAGCCGCCTGCGCATCAAAACCCGCGATTGCGTAAAATTGCACCATGGCAAGGAACTCCAGGTTGGAGTACGCGTAATTACGAGACGTCATTACTTTAGCGCGACAAGGATAATCTTAACAACAACACACCGATGACGTCTTAGATAAACTGAATTATTTACATGACGTGGTCATGTCCTGTGCTGCCCTTGGCGCGCGGGGTGCGCGGGGCGCGCGCCTATTGCATTGCCAATCAAATAGGGTTTGGGGGCGGGGTTTGGTCTAGGATTGGCAAATTTTTGTGAGTCCACGTTGACTGTGCGTACGCGTCATTGTTGCTAGAACCGAATGGTGCCTACTAATGGTTCGCATGATTTATTCACTCATGCGAAATTAATTCGAGTTTTTAAAAAAAAAGTACTTTATTTTTTAATTTTATCTTTACAAATCGATAGTGTTTCATGCACCGGATCGACCCTCCACGGGATTAAAACGATCAAAATTTAACCGTGTATATATATACAAGAATTGCTCGTTTAAAGGTATAAGATATAATAATACTAGGTGTGTCCTCACGGCTCTGCCCGCGTAAGAAGTTTTATTCCAGTAATAAATATAGCCTATGATAATGTAGCTTTCTAACGATAAAAGATTTTTTGAAATCAGTCCAGTAGTTTTTAAGTTTATTCGTTACATACAAAAATACAAATTTTTCCTCTTTGTAATATTAGTATAGAAGTATAAATGTAATGTTAAAAATTTAAAATACCTATGCAAAAAACGACTCCTATACTGAACTGCTGAATCTTTGTATGATCCTTAGGCTTAGAAGTACCCAGGATTTTGTCCAGGGTGGGGCAGAGCAGCTTAATGAACCAGTAAATATTTTATCTTTCTACTATATTTGGAAGTGCAGTATGGGATGAGTAATTTTGCCCATACCCACCTTTTTGAGGCCCAAATATAAGTAGGTATAGTCGGGCATTGATCTGCCTATTTTAGCGGGTTCACACGGTTCGATTTTAGTTGATCAACAAAAGTTGAAAGTTTTTGTTCCTTCAAATTGATTCAATTTGATTGAAAGTCTGTTCAGACGGTTCAAATCACATACGATTTGGCAGTTGATCAACTAGAATCGAATCGTGTGAACCTGGTATTTTAGTAAACATGTGTGTCGAGTTCACTGAATTTCGACTATACCTATTCTTCCCTGTGCCTGGGTGTGGCAACCGCCCCATCCACCCTACCCTGGCTACCCCCATGGGCAAGGCCTGCCTAAGAATCATCATGCCTAATATCCTGTTTCTTATGTCGTTGTCTTTTCAAGTTATTATGGCAGATTCCCATAATTTACGGAGCGTTATTGATTAAAATTGAGACTCGTATATTTACCAATAATGAAGCAAAAACCTCATAGCTTTGCATAGTAGACCCTCCTATATGGAAGTAGCTATCACAGGTAAAATTAGCTTACGAGTCTGTTTATATGCCCAGTTTGGCAATAAAAAATGCTACCATTGGTAAGCATAACGAATCGTTTTTGTTTATAGGAACCGGGGAATTTATCTGTTTATCCGTTAGGAAAGCTATGAAGAGGTACACATGCAATTAAAAGACTTTCTGTGTCTAAGGCGCTTTTATTCCAAAACTAGGTGGAGGTGCCCACCAAGGTAACCACATACCGGGTCCATAGTCATAGTCACTATAACAAAACAATTATGGTTAAAATTCTGTATAACTAAAAAAATAGATTGGAACGAACATAGAACACAATTTGTAGAGCTTTGCTCAAAATAGATGAGTATGAGAGAATAGAGAAGGTAGTTATTTAGTAGGTGAACTTTGAACTAAAAGTTTTAATAGACGTTCAGTAGTTGTTGTTCCTGATTATAGAGTAAAGTTACAATTAGAAGAAGAAAGGAAAATCATAGTATTTTACAGTCATATGACGCACACAACAGATAAACATGGCAACACGGTCATAAAAACTATAACATTGAGAGAATTTTTTTTAACAAACAATATTATTTAATTCATAAAATTCGTTGCTGTCACACACCTCTTTTTATCCGCTGTTAACATTTACAATAAGGTCAAACTGTGTGTCGAACGGACAACGGAAAAGTCATTAAAAATTACGACAGAGTAATATAAGATGGCCATAATAAGATGTCCAGCCGGAAGAATGTAGTTGGGAATTTTCGGTTAAAGGAATATTATAAATTGTAAAATGAACATAGGTTTTGACGCCGTGCAGAATTATAACCAGTTGTGCGAATGAAGGCCACAGACCTGAGCACATGAGCTGACATCCCGCTGTAATGATAATAAATATAATAATAATTGTTTCCTTACTCGTATTCATCTCTGTATTTACGTTTTTTCACTTTGCAACGCTTCGTGGTGAAACTTCTGCCTTTGAACTTCGAGCTCGATATGACACCAGAGCCAATACTGCCTCCTAGCGAGAGAGCGAAGCCTATGTTGCTATCGCCAAGAATAATGAAGCGACGGTCTCTTTCTGAAAATTGAAAAGTGAAAACTGTTAATGTTTTTGTTTGGTTTACTCTGCGAAAAAGTAGCCCGATAGAAAATCTCGCTTCCACTGAGACATCGATAAAAAAAAGAATTGAATGTTTTTAGAACCTGATGTTAAATTTTCACTGAAAGGTCTCTACCGCTGAGATTTTCTTTCGAAGTACAAAGTTAACCAATCAAATTTACCAGAACTACAGCAACCATTACTGTAAACGAGTAAAACTACTATTAATATCAAAATATGTGTAGTTAAAAATTTCATTTCCACGTCTCAACGAGATATAGGTACCACCATCAGACCACAAGCTTTTATACGGGAATTCTATTACAAAAAATATCCCTTCTCATATGTAGTTATCAGTTTTGATATGACAAGTAACAATACGGACAATTATCTAAATTTTCAGACTATATGGTGTCTTTTATGAATACATCATCTGTCTTGTATACCTGAGCCCATATGATTAGGGTCACACAAAAAGTTCTTTATTAATATACCATAATATTGAGGGTATCATGACATGTTCCTTACTTCTTTGATTGATTAACAAAACTGCAGAGATTTACTGCACTGTCATACTCCGAAATTCCTTGCTAATTAAATAATGTGTTATGCAGAATATGTTGATTTACAAACAAATAAATATCAGTCGCTTGCTCGAATTATAAGAGTCAGTCAAAAAGTCGGTTAATGTGGTGTCTTCTCCACAGGAAAGCTCTTGATTGTGATGCATAATATTTTAGGAGTGTTAAATTTAATTATTTTTTTTATATCTCATAGGTATATATTCTGCCTAGCTTTTACCCAACTACATTGGGGTTAGCGTCCAGTCTAACCAGATACGACTGAATACCAGTATTTTACACGAAGCGACGGCCATCAGACCTCTGCAACCTAGTTAATGGGTAATGCCGATATCCTGGTCTAAACCAGTTGTCAGACTATCGGGCTTCTGACTTCCCGTAACGACTGTCATAGGTATTCATATGACACCCGGGACTGACTGTATAACGTGCTCTCCGAGGCACGGAGGTATACTCTTGAATATACCTACAGAAATAAAATGACGTGACATCAACCGGATTTTTTATTGTTTGGGTTTATACTTTATACTGTATAATAAGGTAATGGAGAGGTTCGTGGATAATTAACAACCGCGCTGTGGATGGGTGACCGTTCGTTACACATCGAAACCACTCCGGGCCTTGGAGAACACGTGCACGATAAACAGTCAGTCTCGGGTGTCATACGAATACCTATGACAGTCGTTACGGGAAGTCAGAAGCCCAAAAATCTGACAACCAGTCTAACCTTAAAATATCGATATTGCCCTGTAACTGGGTTGCGGAGGTCTAATGGCAGTCGCTCCGTGTAAAATGCTGGTATTCAGACGCATCTGGTTAGACTGGAAGCTAACCCCAACATAGTTGGGTAAAGGCTAGGCAAGACAACCTAAATCTTAGGTGGTATTTAGATCAGTGTACTTAATCTAGATTAATATTTAAAATAATGATAAAAAATTATTATTCAACACAAAAATAATGATAAAAAATTATTATTATTTTTGTGTTGGATAGTGCATTTATCGAGGAAGGTTATAAGCTATATAACATTGCGCTACGACGAATAGGAGCGGTGCATAAATGAAAAATGTTGCAAAAACGGGAAAAAAGTCCACCCGTGCGAAGCCGGGACTGGCCGCTAGTAAGCAGATAAAACTATCCAATAGAACTTCTGTATTGAACTGCTGAATCTGTGTATGATCCTTGGCCTTAGACGTCGGTCCGAATTCTTAGTCACAAGTTCAATTCACGGTCTCCTAGGATGATAACAAGTTATTATATAAAAAAAAAACTCGATACAACAGATTTAAACCGGTTTTGCAATTTTGATAATCAACCGGTTTATGGTTAATGGATTGTTTATCTGCAAAGATTTGCGTCTTAATCTGCAGAGTTGTTGATATTTAGCTTTGTATTAATAAGCTGAAGAAGTAGTGTGATTTTTATGACAAAGACGGTTCATATTGCAATGATTCAAGTGTCATCGTGAAATGTAAAAATAATACCGTTATGTAAGAGATTGATATAGAATGTTTGACATTTTCGTTTTGACAGGGATTTGAGATTTGAGTGATGTCACTGCGGAAAGGAATGTTGTGTAAACAGCTTTGATTTGAGAGACCCTTCTCAGTGTCGATCTGATATAAGGTTGCCATCCGTTCGGGTTTCCCCGGATTTGTTCTAGTTTGGGAGGGCGTCCGGGGGTGTCCGGGGGGGTTCCCAAAAAGTGACCGGATGAAACCTGGATGTCACCGCGTCGGTCGCGTTGACATTTTCGTTCGTTTTATATTTTGGCTACACATATAAAATTTCAATTATTTTAATATTTTCAAGTACGTCCGGGGATAAATTCCAATTTCGACCATATGTCCGGTTATTCAAAACTTTGTCCGGTGTCGGCAGTTTAGGTGATGGCAACCTTAATCTGATATGACTTGAGACCAGTTTAAATAAAAAGTTTTCAAATGTATGGAATTCTACTTTATGGTAGGTCCTCTTGGAAGATCTCTCATACGAGAGCTGTTTATTAAAACTGGCCTTAATATCGTTACTCATGAAGGTGTTTATGGTACCCCCTCAGTTGGTAATAGAAGCCATTTAATGATGCGAAAATTTTGTATGAATTCTTTTTTGTTTGTTGTTTGTTTTATAAAATAAAATACTCATAATATAAACATAACATAACAGTTATCACGCCTGTATTCCCCGAAGGGTTGGGCAGAGGTGTATAGTATCACCCTCATTTCGTCGTTATGTTTAAGTCTCATGTAAAAGGGGGCGAGCCTTTTGCTATCAACCAGGTACAAATCCAAACTCCGGGCTACTACTGAGGAATTGCATATTGAAAAACCCAATAGCACTTTACCCCACCTGGGGATTGAACCCGGGACCGCACGATCAGCAGTCGCGTTTGCCACCACTAGACCAATGAGGCGGTTAAAATACTCAATTTACGTACTTTACTTTTAACTAACTACTTTAGGCATTATTGTGGCCAACACAGACCATCGTGTTTACGAGGTAACAAAAGAATTTTAGTATCATTTGGGTCTTCTTCTTACCGTGTCGATGAAAGATATAAAATAAGAAAATAAACTCAAATTTGTTTTGCCCAAAATTCTGCAAAAGCCTCCCTGCGGAATGTACCTTCCGACCCTCTGTTACATCCGGCGCACCCATAGCTAATCCTTGCACTACGATGGCAAATCTACACTAATATTATAAAGAGGAAAGATTTGTATTTTTAACCGACTTCCAAAAAGGAGGAGGTTACTATGTTCGTCTGTATGTATGTTTTTTTTTTTTTTTTTTTTTTGTGTATGTTCATCGATATTTTCGCCAATTGTGAACCGATTTTAATGATTCTTTTTGTAATGGATAGGGTATACTTCGAAGTTGGTCCCATTTAAATTTGGTGAAGATCTGATGAAGAACTTCGGAGATAGACAATGGAACTCCTCAATGACGAACAGTACGCATATTGTGATGATGTGATTATGTTACGAGCAGCGTCTTTAGTAGGTCCAACCAAGTTTTAATTAAGGCTACTAAAATGAAAAAAATAAAAACTTTTTTACAAAAAATTTAAACCGACTTCAAAAAAGAATAAAATAATTACCATATAAAATTAACAGTTTCAAAAGTCGGTGCCTTCAATTTGGTTCAGCGTGGATCAGCACCGACTTCTGAAACTGTTAATTTTATATGGTAATTATTTTATTCTTTTTTGAAGTCGGTTTAATGTATGTAACGGATAAACTTAAAACCTACTGGACCGATTTCAAAAATTATTTTGCCGTTAGAAAGCTACATTATCCCTGAGTAACATAGGCTACGGGCGGAGCCGTGAGGACACAGCTAGTGTAATATCTTGGGTTCTTCACTCGTGTTGATATGAGCTATATTTGAATAGCTCATGCCATGGTGAAAAGATCAGTTAACAAGGTTTGTAGGGGGGCTGACTGCCCAGGGTACTTAAATATCGTCACTCGTAAGGGTTCTTTTCATGCATATCATTTGGGTAAGTTGTAATTATTGGGGTAAGCCGGTTGACTGACCGTCAGCCGCCCGCATCAGTGACGCTGCTGGCCACTACCGCCATCGACTATTTAGGCTGGCGTGGCGACACAGAGTAATTTATAAAGCTGGCCAGTAGGAAGGTTGCGCCATCTATTGGTATAGCAATACACTCAGTCATATAGTCACTTTGATTTTAGTTCATGATGGAATAAAATTGTGAAAGAATTGACAAAATGTTCAACTGGAACATGTCACATTAAATGCGAACGTGGGCCCACATTTAGTCGCGGAAGCTTACATTTTTTATATTATGTACCTACAATAGTATATTATGGCTTAGGTTTAAGCAATCACCAGATATAATGAAATATAACGCCCAAAAAATCGTAAGTACTTACCAGAATTTAATCTCCATTTTAATATGAAATTATCACCAATAAACGTAAAGTCTGCTAACCTAAAAAAGGCAAGTATCTTCAGAATAATCGCTGAGCTACCCAAAAAGGCCACGTATGCACCAAATATGTACTCACATTTTATTTAAAAATTTCATCCAAATATGTTACACAATTTTATCCTAATAAAATAAATTAATATACAAAAAACATTGTTTACCCAAAAAATATAAATGAATGAATCTATGCATGGTCGAGGGTGGGCTTGGTCGACGGAGCCCCGCTTAGCGGGGCTCCTACTTCTGGATGGTTTATAAAAAAATAACCACGAAGGGGATGGCGGGGTCTGTTCGCTCGCTTCGCTCGCTCACACGACCCCGCCATCCCCTTCTAACCTAACCTGTCCGAGTCGGGGTGCCCTAAAGTCCAGATTACATCCAGTTTCTCGCAGTGGTGATATATTTTGGTAGTAATGACACAAAACTTTGCCAGTTAAAATTTGGTGCACGCGTGGCCTTTTTGGGTTATGAAAAGTGTTTGTAGTGCAGACATGACTTAAATAGCCCAAAAGATTTTGGTACAAGTTTCATTTATTTGTACATATTATATTTTTTTTGGATGAGGCTGTTTAGGGTAACGATTGTTTTTTTGGTGGTCATTCAATTTCATCCCGTATATTATAGGTACGTAAGGTATATTATCTAAATGTTATATTTTTAATGAGTGATTGAACTTTGAATAATGGTCATAATATAGGTACGTTTACTTTTTGCAGCAATGCATAGTTCGCTTTACGCTCGCTCGATTACGTCGCGGAATTAGTTCATACAAATTTTCAAAAAAACAAATTTTTGATAGTGACTGTACATTCCTTCATAAAGCTAGCTTATTTCTGATATACGTGTCTGAGAAAAATGCCTAAGTTATGTTATGTTGTTAGTTATGTTTCATTCCCATTGTCTATTTACTAGTAATGGAAAAAAATCCATTAACTTCGAGTAGTAGCTTTAGTATTTTTCTACCGCTCCTAAATAAGCGTGGACATTTTAGGATAAGGAAACACTAGGTTATTTATTTTGTAGTTCATTGTATGTATTTACTAAAATTATATCTTTAACAAAAACATAAAAATCTATAAACCTAGGTACGTTTTGATATTAAACAGATTATGGAAAAAATAACAACTGAAGTAAAAAAAACCAAATGTTATCTTTATGAAACAAAACACTTTTATAAATATAATACTGAATTGATGATACTTGATTGAGCCAAACTGATTCTTAATCTACTAGTTTTATACTAAATGGCAATCTTAATGATTTCATTGGTTCTTCATATAGGTACCTAAGAAATACCCCATATCCAACGCTCTTCATTGTCGTTACTGCCTGAGTTATAATCAGAACCCGAGTTTATTTGACCTTTGACGTAACCATCTCCAGCATTGGCACCTCCATTACTATTTGCACCGTGTCCTATAGTGTAAAGTGCCTCATCTTCGGCATTAGGCTTTCCATTATTGACAGCACTCCCTTTGTTGAACCCGTTAGCTCCGTTAGGTCTTTTATTATTATTGGTACTGATTGCTCCTTGATTGAAGTTACCGCCAGTGATGGAGCCAATGTGAGTATTACCTCTTTGACCACCATTGCTGTCAAAGTCGTTTTCTAAACTAGGGAAACCATCATTTCCACTGTTGCTAGCAAATATAGTGTCTAAAGCATCACTTGGCTGTTTATTATTACCATTCTTCTTTTTGTTCCTTTTATTGTTAGGAATAATGACTGTACCAATAACAATTTGACCACCTTCGGTACCTCCCTGGCCTCCTTTACCGCTTTGTCCTAGTTTGGCTTGGGCTCTCTGGGGTTTCATTGGATTGGCTTGTGCTCTCTGGGGTTTCGCTGGATTCAATTGTGTATTGCCTGTATTACCATCTTTGCCACCTTTAATGAAATAAAATAAAATCAAAGTGTTACAATGTTTATTGTGTATTAATTGTCACAAGTTGGGTGCAAACAATGGTCAAGAAGGTTTATTACTACATAACATAACACGTGACACTTAATTAATTTAGGTAATTTGATAAAAATATTTTAAACTTATACAATTTAGAATCCAACCTAAATGTCAAATCGTTTTATAAAATATGATTAATGAATAAACCGTATCAACTGAATTACTAATTAATGTCGAGTTATAACATTATTAAAAGTGCTGCCACAATCAGAATGAAATTCACCGACTGAATAGTATGTTTACCTCCAGATTTGTTTGGTTCACTTGCGCTGCCTCGCTGAGGTGGTCGACTGTTCTCTCGTTGTCCTTCATTATTTACTGGGTTTTGTAAAACAACATGTCCACCGTCGCCATCATTTTCATTATTGTATTCAGGTATCTGTGCAGGACTGGGACTGCCGGGAACGACAATGCTAAAGCTTCCTGCTCCAAATTTGCCGCCAGTTATAGCTCCGATACCGATTTGCCTATCTTCTACTATCACTGCACCGACCGTTTCTGAAACATAGAGAATATATGATTGTATTAAACTTAACAATGTTTTTCTTATTCGGGGATAGGATATCTTTTTGTGTGCCACATAAATATCGTTGATAATACAAAAGTATATATCACATGAAGTGATATTTTTACAAAAACAAAACCATATTATAAATATTGATGTAATCATAAAGGTACATCTCATCATCGTCATCTTCAAAAAGGATGACTGCATCTCCGCTGGTGAGATATTATCACTGCTTATAAATAATTTAATCCCAAATTCTAAAATGTAAGCACTATTTATAACTTTGAGCGCATCGCGATGACAAGTTTTGAGATCCGCTCCGTAAAAGAAAAAAAACAGAATACGACAACACTGAAATATGCCAACCACTTACCGGAGCACACGTGACAGACACAGACGATCGCTATCACAACACCAAGAGCCAGGAGACGCTCCATCGCTACACGCAACACTACGCACACGACGAGAAAGATTCAGCTTTTATAAAGTTCACTCTACTACATACACGCTTACGTTACTCCAGTTCGGGTTTTGCCTGAACAATACAAAAATAGCCAGCGTACATGGGTTTTTAGTCTGCAGCGAATTTATCAAAATTTAAGCCGTTACTTATGCAATACTGTTATAATAGCTGAATAAAATCACAAGACTGGAGGCGAAGAGTCGCTCACTGAATGTTGTGAGAAATCATTGTCGTATTTGAGGAAAAATAATAAATGAAGGTATTTAGCTGTTCATTTAGATATGGATCCGGTTTATAACTGACAGCTTCAAGCTAAACTAAAGATGTATTTTTTTATTAGTGCTGTTCAAAGGTATTTAAATTATAAGACACAACCGTTTTATCTTCACTCCTAACAGGATTAAGTGGAATGCCAATGACAGAAAATTATGTTATAATAATATGGAAAACGAAAGGTTTTCTTACAGTGATACCGATTCATAATACCCAGTCAGACATTATCAATCGGCGTGCTTTCAAAAATTTGCCATTACATTTATGTAATTTATTATATGAACACGTAACAGTTTTGGTCTTTCCTATAAGACCAGTGTTGCTAATCCCAGTAATAAAATAGGTAAAAGCTAGGACGAAGGAGTATTGTTCATAGCTAGAGACATTCAGCATGCAAAACAACTCGTAAACCTACGTGACTAATTATAGTTTTTGTAAACCAAAGTTGGTTTTTGGGTATTTTAGAGAATAATTACTGTAATTGACTAAAGAAAATTGATTGACAAAAAATCTTTATACATCGAAAGCATCAATAAGGAAAGTCAACATTATTTTGACGCTTATGATAAATTAGTTACAGTTCGCGGTTTTGGCTTTAAAGTTAAAAACGATTAGATCGTCCGACAAAAATCGGTAAAAATAGAAAATATTTATGATTCTTTAATCTAAAAGTCGTTCAGAACATTCAGGTGAGTCTGGCCGGCTCTCAGACGCTCACTGACATTTTTTGGAGAAAATACGAGAAAAGACTAAAGTGTGACTACGCGTATATACGCACGATGAGTGTTGATACGTGTGCGATGAGTCGATGGAGAATCGGACACAGACTCGCATCGATTACAGTCGCCAGTTTTCGGACACAGATTGATGACGGATTTACATCAATCAATGGTCAGCAAAGAAACTCGAAGGAAATATTACGTTACCGATATTATCAATCGACGAAAAATTATTGTAAAAAAACTATGATGGTAACAAATACTCTGCGAGAATTATTTACGTCTAAAATTAAGTTTTTTTAGACGTCCATAGAGTGATGAAAGCTTATGAGTCATGATTCTACCTATAATTTAATGTCATGAAATATTCTATCCTATCCTAGCTTAACAGCTAGGGTAGGTAGGATGGTTAAGTCATTTCCTCTTTTTAATTATCCTATATTTTGGGTTCAGTATAAGTTATATAAGAAGACATTTCACAGTGACCGTTCATCCCTCTTTTCTCCCAATACTATAATTTATAATTTTCTAACCTTACTGCCTCGTTGGTCTAGTGATGCCAAGCACGACTGCTGATGGTGAGGTTCTGGGCCCGATCCCCAGGTCGGGCAAAGTATTATTGGGTTTTTCCGTGTGGAATTCCTCAGTAGCAGCCTGGAGTATGGATTTGTACCCGGTTGATGGCAATAGGCTCGCCCCCTATTACATGGGACTTAAGAGGAAATGCGATCGGCATTTAGTCCATACAAACGTATTCCTCAGTTTTCTCCTTAGATAATGTCACTAGAGCAAATATTTTTTACCATATATATCTACCATCACTGTCTCTATGGTTTGTTTTTGTCAATAAATGAATTATTAAAAGAACTAGAAACGTTTAAATTTTACAAAAATCGACCGGTTTTACCACCGTTTTCAGACATCTGGCAAACAAATTTGACGAATATAAAAAATAAAAGAAAAACATACAGACAACCAAAGTCTGTCTTAAATTATTATAGAATTAAAATCGGTCCAGATTTGAAGAAGAAAACAGAGAAATACAAAAGTACGATTTCGCTAATATTGCACAGGAGAAATTAGTCCGAGATGCAGGTGTCTCTTTCGCGCTCAATTGGTAAGGTTTACGGGAGGGGTGGGACGGAAATAAATCACTTCTTCAAATATTCTGCAGCCCGCGTTTCCTCTTAAATATAACGGCGAATTGAGGGTGTTACTATACACCTCTGCCCAACCCTTCGGGGAATACAGGCGTGATGTTATGTTATGTGTTTTCTAACCTTACGTTTTAAAATTCAGAAAATAATTAATATTGTTTCTACAGACTGTATATATAACTTTACGTAGGTATTGAATTCGAACATTAGGTGAAGTAGGGTTGCCAGGCCCAAAAATAGAAAAGCTGGACACAGATTCATATTTAGCCGTACATATTACCCCGAAAGACTGACAAATTGGTTTTTAAAAGAAGAAAAAAAATTCGCTATCTCGCTTTCGTTTGGCATCTTTAGGCGGGGCGGGGTCGACTAAAAGCCTGTCAAAGGCCGGACAGTCCAGTCCTGTATATATTTGGCCGGACACGGCTGTAAAAAGCCGGACATGTGCGGCTCAAGCCGGACATCTGGCAACCCTAGGTGTAAGTCTACTTGATGCCGATTTTACGCGCATTCTGCAGGTTTTTTGATAGACGCAAGGCGCCACGATGACTCATTTTCTTTGGTAAAACAATTTGTACGAGACTATGATATACAGGCGATGTTGTTGATACACTTTTTGCAATATGATATTTAGTGAATGAATAAAGAAAACATCGATAAAAACTAAAAAAGAAAAACCCAGTAATCTTCAACGGAAATTTGCTAATTTAAAAACACCATTCAAATGGACAAAAACTACCATAAGTATATACCGTAGTGACCTTAACCTTGACCCTCGTTAGTTCCCATACCATTAAAGATCTGGTTTGATGATAACGGACTGATTTATATTCTATAGATCCTTTGATTAGGATAATAGCTTTAAGGGGCTCGACAGTATCGATTTTTGGCCATGGTTTAACTTTAAACTGGTCAATAGTTTTCATTGCGAACAAAATTTTTTCTAGCAAAATTAACATTTGCTCAAAAATTCAAATAATTTGCCCATATTTTTATTGCACCTTCACACAAGACTGGCTGGACATATCCTAACGTTATAAGTCCATAAAACTTGTTGTTATTTGTTTTCGTGTAGTTAGTGACTAACTTGGTGTCAGAGTTTATGCCGTCCATGGGCCTTTGACTTGGTTTCACATGCCGTTAAGAAATATCTCTCAGGCATGCCGGTTTCCTTACGATGTTTTCCTTCATCGTTTATAAGCAAGTGATAATTGAGCTGTGTTATGCAATAATGTGTCAATCCACAAAAACATTAATTCTGTGTTAACGCAATCTAGTTATAGTGGTAGGTCTAAACGCTTGAAAAAAATGCAAACTTCATTAAGATTTTTTTTGATAGACGCTCTATTAAATTTACTACAGTTTTGGGCATTTTTTCAAGCTTTGAGTACAGACCTACCACAAAAACTAGATGACGTTAACACAAAATTCATATTTTTGTGGGTTGACACATTATTGCATAACACGGGGCACGCCGCAATAGCGGCGGTAAGACCCGTGATGGAGGAGTGGCTGGAGAGGCGTCACGGCGCCCCCAGCTTCCGGCTGACGCAGGTACTCTCGGGACATGGCATTTTCGGGAAGAACCTGTGTCGTATAGGTTGGGAGCAGACGCCCGGTTGTCACCATTGCGACTGCCCCGAGGACACAGCGCTGCACACTTTGCAGGCGTGTCCAGCTTGGGAGTCGCAGCGCCGCGAACTAGTCGCGGCGGTCGGCGGTGACCTCTCGCTTCCGGCCGTGGTTCTGTCCATGGTCGGGAGGAGCGAGACTGCGTAGGAAGCCATCGCCTCATTTTGCGAGGAGGTGATGGTGACCAAGGAGGAAGCGGAGAGGGAGAGGGAGGTCGCTTCTTCTCTCCCTTCTCGCGCTAGACGCACTGGGCGCCGGAGGGCGCGTGACGATCTCCGGCCATCCTAGTGAGTGGCCTGCGGGCGGCGGGTTAGGGGACCCGTCGCCCGACCAGTAACAGGCCCAGGGAGGATGGTGCGCCGTGTTCCGCGCGCGCCTCTCGGAAGGAAGTGGGGCAGGGGAGCAAATGCCCCACCACAGGAGAGGTCCACCAGAAGAAGCTGGTGGACCGAGACCTGCCGGGGTCGCGGTGCATGCAATAGCGAATTCCGTGACCCCGGCCTTAGTTCAGAAGGAGGGACACCGTTGGTTTTTAGCCGGTAAGAGTCCGGCAGACTCCCTCGCCTTCCCCGGGCGAGGGATATCATGAGGATTTTCCAAAGCAAAAAAAATAATAATTGCATAACACGGCCTAATTATACAATACGCACATGAATTCGAAAAGTCAGAGGTGCATACCTTGGGTTCGAACTCGAGACCTATGACTTGGCAGTCCGACGGTCACACTACTAGGCTATCACTGCTATAAAACTTATAAAACTTGTGAGGCCTGTCTATGGGTGTTGAGTTGTTTCCAAAACCGGGGATTATGAATCACCCAGGAGTCATTAGGTATACTAATATTTAATGTTAATGAAACAATGTTAGTCACAGGTGACAGCGCATGCGACATTATAACAAAGCTTGAAATAGTGTTGCTGTAAGCTCGTAATGACGTCACAAAGTCGTGACCCATGTTAAAAATAAAAAAATCACGACTCCTTAAATGATACCTACTGGAAAACCCTGACTATCCAACATCAGAAGCACGTAATCCTTGTATTAAGAATATTTCTAACTTAATGGAATATTTAGATTTATTGTATAGTTTCAAGAGGTGAGTGAGGGGCTCGTGGGTAATCACCAACCGCGCAGATCATATGATTTGCGAGGTTAAGCTGCGCTTGCCGCGTTCAGTTTGTGGATGGGTGACCGTTCGTTACACATCGAGGCCTCGGAGAGCACGTTAAACAGTTGATCCCGGGTGTCATACGAATAATTATGACAGTCGATACGGGAAGTTAGAAGCCCGAAAGTCTGACAACCGGTCTAACTTCAGGATATTGGCATTGCCCAGTAACTGAGTTGCGGAGGTCTGATGGCAGTCGCTCCGTATAAAAAGGCTAGGCAAGACGATTTATGTGGCACAACTTGTTAGAAATCTATAGAAGTGAACTAGGATAGTCCGCATTGATAATGGAGCAACGCGGCCACCGATGACTCGGATCGTCGGCCGCCTTGCTCTAATGCGCTGACTGGTAGGCGTATATTTTCAAATCCTCGCACACATTCCTAGCAACACATTCCTCGTAACACATACCTCGCAATACATTCCTCGTAACACATTTCTCGCAACACATTCCTCGCAACACATTCCTCGCGACACATTCCTCGCGACACATTCCTCGCAACACGTCCCTCGCTCGCATTTCTTGGTTATTTTGTATGAACAAAAACCTCGCGCAGCTAAGCCTATATCCACCAGGGCTGCGCAGAGCGAAGCTAGGTAATTGAAATGATTCTATTGGTGCTTACAAAACACATTCCTCGCTACGCAGCTTAGCACAGCTCTGGTGGATGCTCAGCCTAACCTGTTTTTCTGTTTCACTTCTTGTCAATAAGAGTTTTATACACTGTATTTTTATCGCATTTACAATAATCTATGCTTTATTTCTAGAGAGGTAAATGACTTTTTGGTTCCTGGCTATGAATATGATTCTCCTATGTCTTGTAGTGGTGCTGGGCTGAGAAATAAGGTATGAGCAGCAATGTAGGTATTGGGAACTAATAAAATATTACTCTAATTACCAATCCTGCAGTTATAGCAACTGTAGTTATTATTGAAATAATCTATGAAAAACGCCTATTGTGTGTGAAATTCCTCAGTAGCAGCCCGGAATTTGGATTTGTGCCCAATTGATGGCAATAGGCTCGCCCCCTATTACATGGGACTTAAACATAACGGCGAAATGAGGGCGTTACTATAAAGATACACCTCTGCCTAATCCTTCGGGGAATGCAGGCGTGATGTTATGTAAAACGCCTTTATACAACAGTAGTTGTAGTGACAATCTTTAAAAACAAAACAAAATCGCGCCAAAAAACTAGATCCATAATGAAAACAGCATTCGATATTTAAATGTTGTCGTGACTAATAATGTTTTGTTTTTTATAATTTGCGTCACGGTTCACCCCTATACGTCCGGTGTGCATGGTCGCTTTGAAGTTTGAACATATAATAAAAATACGACAGGTAGGTACAACGCTCCGTCTGTTTTGCTCTGCTCGCTCAGTGTTGCTCGCAATGTCGCGTTCCGTGGCCGGTTTCGCCATATTATTCTACGTCTGTGTGGTGTCAGGTATACATAAAAATTATAATTATCGATTTAATAGTGGGGAACGGAAAAGGGACTTGCTAATTTTTTATGAAGTTTTGGGAACAGGTTTCCATTGTGTTTTGGAAGTTATAGGTCGTCGACTTACATTTTGAAGTTTCGCATTTTTGTTACTGTGGCCATGATAAATGCACTTTATCCGCAAACGTAGAAGGAATATCAATTTTGTAATAAAACAAATTGCACGTGTAAAAGTTTGTTTTTTGAAATGATGTCATAAACAAATCGTACGCCTCATTAGCATATTGATTTACTTCCATCTTCTTTCTACGTATACAAGGTGAGTCGGAAAAGAGGTACTAAGCCGAAAGGCTGTTAAAATACCCATAATAATGGATAACTTTTGTTCTACAACTTTCCCCAAAAGTCAATAGTTCAGGAGAAATAGCTGTTCAAAGATTTCATAAAAAATACACTAAATTATGTCTATCCTCAGCTATGATCAGGCGCCTTTACATTTTACGTCATATTTGGGGTCACAGATTAGAAACTCCATTTTCTGAATTCATAACTAAAGCAGGGATGAAGAATTTTTGAAAAAACTAAAATAAAAATAATTTTTCAAGGAAAAACAAATTATATTTTTTTTAAATTTTAACACTTTCTTTAAAACAATCATTAGTGATACATTATGTGGCCCGCGGCTTAGTACCCCCGTTCTGACTAACCTTGTATACGTATATGGGCGATTGGCATTATTGCTTTTTTTTGCATAGGTTACCTTCTCAAATTGTTACAAACAGGTTTTTGGTCACGTCACTGTCACGTCGGAGAACTCTTAAATATACACGCGTTTGTTTATTTGTATTCTGTGGTAGAATGTCTTTACCTCGTGTAGCATTGTTTTGATCAGTTTTGATATTATCATGGAGGAGCAGAATTCTCATAATCAAGGTGTGTTGAACAAGACAGGTCACCGGCTCATCATCCATTAGTATTTGCTTATTATCAGTCCATTAGAATTCGCGATCCACTGCAATAAACATCGGTCTCTATGGCGATTTCTCTATTTGATATTTTATAAATTTTATTTTCGAGTATTTAAAAAAAAGTGATTTCTTATCATCAAAAAGTGATTAATCACCGTTTATTTCTATTTTAAACGATGTCGAATAGTAGTGTGTAGTGTTGAGTACGAGAAGTTTTAAGTTTTCAAGACAAGCATATCATTTTGGGACGCAGTGCATAATATCAGCAACCACATTGGGTCACCCGTGCGACAGCGCAACGAGTATTCCAAAGGAGGGTTGATGTTAGGCAGGCGGCCGGTCATAAAACAATAAGCCAAAACCTCTAACAACATGGATTTATAAAACCACCATAACCATATTGACCAAGTGGCTTCATGACTGCAAAACTAATCTTCTCACTTTGGCTGCCCAGCTGCCCGTCATCGACACATGGTATTACATCTGTCAATGTGGATAGTTCTGCCGCTATCCCTTGGTCTTCGCATCCCCATCGGTTGATGGCAATGTACCGTGTACAGGTGAGGGTAACATTGGGGAAAGCTGGATATTGCTTTCCACTTAGCCCAATGTATCATCATTGCTCAGGATCGCAACTGTAGTAGAAGGTTCATCTGTCGATAAATAATTAATTTCCCTTAGTATAATTTTTATCTTCAGTATACAAATATACGGTATAAAAAAATTTACTCTTAGAATTTTGTGGGGGTTACTCGGCATCGGAAATTGAACTACTTTCGTAGAAAGATTTTTTAAAATAGCGTTTTATTTTATTACTTTTCATACAAATTAAAAAATAATTTCACTTGGTTTGTTTGGAAAGTTATAAAAGAAATCGCGAATTTCGAAAAGTTGTTCTACGAAACTTGTTGAATTTCCGACACCGAATATTCCCACAAATTCTTAAGAGTTAATTTTTAACACCTTGTATACAATATGTAACATAATTAACGCACACCCTGAAAGTAGTTTGTTCAGAATCGTTTACTGAATCGACTTCTATCATTTTAATATATGTAGGTAATTTTTTATCTTAAAAATAATTAAAACTACGGAAATTAGTCACATTACCCCTGTACATTCTAAACAAACTGAAATGGACCGTAAATCAAGGCAAAAATACTTTTAAAAGTGCATTTCTGTTTGTATTCATACAAATTCCGTCATTCAATACAAAATAAAGAAAAATAAACCTTATTTCAAGAACGTTAATTTAGTAAATAACAATGCATATACATGTTAAACTAACATTTCAGTGTATGTATTATGATTATAACACAATATTCTAATTAGGGTGTGTGAGGGTGTGCGTTAATTACGTTACATACACTATACATATATATGTACCTACAATACAAGACGCTAAGTGCTTTTAGACTTGGTACATTGATGAATGAACGTTTATAGAAGCAACCATGCATCATTGCGTACTAAACAATTGGAAATTAGCACGTTTTACGATGTTATTAACACATTTATCGAACTACGATCGTTGATATGGCGATGACGTTTCGTCTTGTTTTATTTTCTTTCTGGGTTTAGTTAGTACAGTGATCGATGCTAGAAACAAGGTGTAGACACAGAAGACTATTGTGTAACTACAAGAGTCATGATAAAGTTATATATTTGATTTTGAGTATACGTAGGTATTGATACGATTAAGACAAAAACATTGTGAGACATCTTGGGTTATCTATTCCTAATTAGACTCGTATAATAAAACTACTCATGTTTTTTTATAATAAATCTTTCTTCATTTTAGGACAAGAGCTTCCTCGCATTCGGTTGAAGGGTACTGTTAACGAGCCGAGTATCGCCGTTGATGTGATATCCGGTGGTAACTACTCTGCCGGCAGCTTCAGCATAGGCTACGGCGATAATAACCAGAACGGTGATGGAAGACCAGGAGTAGACTACGGTGTCAACAGTGGAAATGGACAGTTTAATCCCAACTACGGTGGCGGGAATGGACAAGTTGATCCTAATACTGGATATGGCGGACAAGTACCGAATGGAGGAGGATACGTTAATGGACAGAATGATATTGGTGGATATGGTGGACAAAATCCTCAAAATGGTCAGAATAGTGGCGTCAACGAGTATGGCGTTCCAATCCAGAATGGCGTTCCAGTCCAGAACCCTGGGCAAAAACCAACCAATCCTTACGACAATAATTACAACCAGCAAAACACCAATAATGTTCCTGTAAGAAACTCTGCGTCTCAAAATAGCTTTTTTTCTGGTATCTGGAATTATAAAGCTGGTTTTAGTTTTAGAACTGTTGCACTATTTCTATTTTATTTTATTATTATTTTTAACAATATAATGGTAGATAAACTCATTGCATAGAGGATAGCTTTGCGCATGTTTGAGAGAAAAAATCGTGTTTTATCGCGAAAACTGTATCTATTGTAAAATGTCTTTGATAGTATTAAAAATAACTGTTGATGTATATAATCTATAGTTATTTTTCAAACGTTTGAAGGTATTAACGAAAATATGTTATTACTAGCAGCCCGTCCCGGCTTCGCACGGGTGGACATTTTCCCCGTTTTTGCAACATTTTTTATTTATGCTCCGCTCCTATTGGTCGTAGCGTGATGTAATATAGCCTATAACTTTCCTCGATAAATGGACTATCCAACACAGAAATAATTTTTCAATTCCAACCATTTCATTCCAAGTTCCTGAGATTAGCGCGATCAAACAAACAAACTCTTCAGCTTTATAATATTAGTATAGATTTGACTAATCAAACAACGTTTTCAGCTTGTGTATCATCTACGTTATTTAGGTTAGCGTCATTGAGAAGTACCTATTCGTACCTAAAGGGGTCCGCCATTTTTTTTTTGTTAATGGTAGTGGGTAGATGATACTCGTTATAAACTAATTACGCAATAAGTAGTTTATTTTTTAATGATATCATTGTTTTCATATGGCGATCTTTGATTCCAAATATCTCGGCAACATGACACTTTAGGGTACCATATTGTTGACATTTTATGATTGTTCGTGACAAAAAAAATGGCGGCTATGGCTCTACCATAGAGATTATCATCTTACCAGTTATTCGCGTGGCCTGTCCTCTTATGATTTTAGCAATAACTTATTATTTTAATTGGACATGTTATTGTTATTGTAGTGGAACGATAACTTTAGCAGCACACCCAACGGGTGATGACTTATTTTATGAGTTGAGACACTGATTAATTAAACGTTTAAAATAATGTGCATTCTGAATCATTCGTTGTTTGTTCAAAAATTAGGTAGATAAGTGCTTATTATTATCATTTAAGTGTGAATATAAATACAGGTTGGGTGACCTTTGGGGAGAACCCAAAGGTCACCACCAGGTTTAGATTTAGTTACAAAATAAAGTTTTTTTATAGTTTTCTTCTTCTTCTTTTCGTGTGGTAAGTGACTAACCTGGTGTCAGAGTTTATGCCGCCCATGGGCCTCTGACTTGGCTTCACATGCCATCGAGAAATATCTCCCAAGCATGCCGGTTTCCTCACAATGTTTTCCTTCGCCGTTTTTAGGTAAGTGATAATTATACAATACACACGTGAATCCGAAAAGTCAGAGGTGCGTGCCTTGGGTTCGAACTTGAGACCGAGACTTGGCAGTACGACGGTGACACCACTAGGTTATCACTACTGTTATAGTGCTGTTTTTATAGTAATACGGTTTTGTAGTAGTGAGGTATTTCTAATTTCAATAACAATGATTTGTTATCACTTTTTTATCTTGCTTTGTGGTACATGGTTTTTTTAATAATATTTTTGAAAGTTATCATGCTGCTGTTATATTAATGATAATAATTATAATGACAGAGAGTTTTATAAATAAAAATAATATTATGCATATTATTATTATTATCTACCCCCTCTATCTTATTCATTGACTTCCTGTTCATCCAAAGGTTGTCTGGTAGATATCGCTATCAGCGATAAGACCGCCATTGTACCCTTTAATGTTTGTTATTGTATAAGAGCTGTGTTACAATTTTGGTGTACAATAAAGTATATTCTATTCTATTCTATTCTATTCTATTATGTGTGTATTACTTAATCTTCCGTCTCACTCGAAATATGAACAGAATAGAATAGATTTATTTGCAAAAAAACATGGGTAAGGACCTTCGATCAATAATAGTACTAGATTAAGGATCAGGAACAAAAATAAGTCGCTAAGTGGCCACGATTGCACACATTTATACATTTATATTTCTTACTACGAAATATAGAAAAACGTTTAATAATATTAACAACTTCAGTTTATTATAAACCTTAACACTCAAACATAAAGTTTAATTACGATTGCAAAATATTTATATTTAAGTCCATCTGTCATCAGAGAAAGGTATGAAAAACATTTTAACAAAAATAAAACCGACTTCAAATAAAACGGGTGTGTTTACTTATGTACGCGATTTAGAAGTTCATCATCATTTTCCTCCCCTTATCCCTTGCTTGTCAATCTTATTGTCGACAACTAGCAGACTATGTTCTTTTTGGTGGAATATACTTGAAGTTCCTCGACCCACTCATTCAGTTGTGCTAGGGACTTTGGTTTTGACACATCGTAAACTAATACGGTATAGCATTGTGAGCATCTCTGTAAGAACTTGACGTCAATGTTCTGTATCGCTCCTGTCCCGCTGTACGCGATTTAGAAGTTATAAAAAATATTTGTATTAAATCAATTTGATTGGAATTAAATTATTTTTTCAAATTAAATTGCAAATAAGAGTGTATGGTAAACAACCGTGACTGAAGGTGCGTGCGAGGTGGATGCTTTAAATAATGTATCTGGACAATCGTAATATGTGTTTAAACGTAATGTATGTTTAATTACCTTTAAACAGATTCAGCTTGTTATAAAGCACCCCTAAGAGGGTGAAATGGGGGGTTGAAGTTTGTATTTAAGTCCGTTGTTTTTGAAGTAAGAAAGATGAAATTAAATATTAAGGTTTCTGGTTAGGAATAAATGTACACATATTTGGAAATTCAACCTCTAAGGGGGTAAAATAAGTGTTGAAAGTTTGTATGAGAAATCTGGTACTTTTGAAGTAAGAAGCATGGGGAGAAACTGACCGACTGGCTGACTAATCTAGCAATGCACAGCCTAAACCGCTGGGGGTGATAAAAGACGGACGTTTTGGATTTTAAAATGGGCTTAACGAGGATTTCAAACTTCACGCAAGCGAAGCTGCGGGCAAAAGCTAGTAACAAATAAAATAACAACACTACTTACTCCATGCATTCCCTGTTCCGGAATAGTCGATGTTTGTTAGAATAATTGGCGAGTTGTCACAAACGTTGGTCAAACAATCATAATATTTGCTAATTGATTTATATTTACTATTTAATTGAGTTTTTATTTTATGAAAAACAGTTAATGATATAAACTTATCGGAAAAATGATATTCTTTCCAAAAAACTCTGGTGTTACGGTGGTTGTTTAAACAATTTTTAAACGCGCACTTTGCACGGCATTTTGACGTCTTAACGTTGGTTATCATTGGAACATACTAATTTTAAATAACTGGTCAAAAATATTTGTGCCCTTATTTTTCGGGCCGTTTTTGAAGCGCTTATCGGGAATCTAGTACTATTATTGATCGAAGGCAATTCTACATAAGTCACAAAAGTAGCCGCATATTTAACTATACAATGGTGTGCAAATTAAAAAGTTAATTTAATACAAAATTATTTAAATGTGTAAAAATTAGTGAAATGAATAGTGTATTAAATATATATGTACGTGCATCTAAGAACTCTTATGTATAGATACGTCCAAAATATCTGACTAAATACGTTTTTCAAATACATTCTTTGGCGGTGATCCCACCTGAGTTATGGGACAAATATTCATGGTGAAATGTACATTAGGCGACCTAGTACGTCGTGTACTATCGAATATCATGGAAAACAACGGATTTTGTTAAATCTCTCATTGATCAACTAGCGTGTGCAAGGGTTGGAGGTCAATGCTAAGCTAATTATACCACCCATATTCTAAGACGTTCCTCCAAAACTTACTCGACTCGTACTCGACTCAGGACGGCCTCGAAAACACCTTCAAAATTCTATCCTTAGTCGCAATTTCGAGTGAACTTTCAGGTTCCTCGACGGAGTCATTACGTCATAATTTGGATTATCTGCATCGCGAAAATAACGCCGCGATAAATACCTGTAAGGATTATCGTAAACATATTCGATAAAGTCTTCAAAATTCATATTTGTTAGATACGAACTTTGACACTTCCTTCCTTAAGATAGGTTCCGAGGTACCTTGAGTTTGACAGATGATTCCTTACCTCGACTGAGGAAAAATCTCGAGTCGAGGACGATTATGTCAACTATAGGCTGAGTCGAGGTGGAGTCGAGTCGAGTAAGTTTTGGAGGAAGGTCTTAGAATATGGGTGTATGACTCGCATTGTTTTAGGGCATTGCTCCGTGTGGGTACTCGCTGATGTTACTACTGGGGTATGTAGATGACTGTACTTTATGACGCGCTTCGCCACATAGACGTAAAATAATTAGCCAATTACTGTCCCACTGCTGGGCACGGGCCTCTTCTCAGAATGAGAACGGTTTTGGCCTTTAATCCACCACTCTGGCCTGGTGCGGGTTGGCAGACTACACATACCATCGATAACTTTATGGAGCCCTCTCAGGTGTGCTGGTTTCCTCACGATGTTTTTCCTTCACCGTTAACGCAAATGTTAATCAAATTCTGATCCGCACATGAATTCGAAAAGTCAGAGGTACCTATAGGCCGGGATCGAACTCGGACCTTCCTGCATAGAAGGCAAGCGTTCAACCGCTAGGCTATCACTACTTCGCCACGGTACACAATTAAGTATACCGCTAATCATTTTCACCAACAGAACATAAAACCCTCTGTTTACCCAACAGATTTCATTTTATGAAATAACTAGCGATCCGCTTCGACTTCGCACGGGTGCAATGTAGATACTAATGTGGGGCATATAAACCTTCTTCTTGAATCACTCTATCTATTGCTGAAAACTGCATTAAAATCCGTTGCGTAGTTTAAAAGATCTAAGCGTACAGACAGCGGGAGCGACTTTGTTTTATACTATGTAAAGATAAAAATTATTAAAACGAAATGAAACCTACACATTTATTTGTTTTGTTTCGTTATTTTTTCACTTTTTAGAACAGTTTTTTGTATAAAATGGTTAGGTTATTAAATAGTCTAGTTATTAAAAAGTCCTTGGACTACATTGAATACATTGAATTACATTGAATATCGTTGAGTTGATACGTTTATTTTTTATTATAGAAAGGCATCTTTTGTCCAGAGAATATATTGTTTTTCACAACTCCGCTGCTGCTGCTGTCGGCGAAGGCTAAGGCCGCTCCCGCGTTCACGTTTTTCAGGATCGTGACGTCAGGCACATTGTCTCCTGCAATAAATATAGATATAATGTATTCAAGTAATTCAACAAAACTTTATTCATAGTAACAAAGGAATTATCTTAAAACTAGCTGTGCCCTCGCGACTCCGCCCGCGTAAGAAGTTTTTTTTAGATATTTGCGTAACTTAAACCGTTTACGCAGCGCACGCAACGGAAGCTCTCCAAAAAGAATATTTTTCCCGTTTTTGCAACATGTTTCATTTATGCTCCGCTCCTATTGATCGTAGCGTGATGTTATATAGCCTATATACTTCCTCGATAAATGGACTATCCAACACAAAAATAATTTTTCAATACCAACCAATAGTTCCTGAGATAAGCGCGTTCAAACAAACAAACAAACTCTTCAACTTTATACCTATAATATTAGTATAGATAAATCCAAACTAGTATAATACAAATCGCTTCCTCTTAACTGCCTCGTTGGTCTAGTGGTGGCAAGCGCGACTGCTGAAAGTGAGGTCCTGGGTTCGATCCTCAGGTCGGGCAAAGTTATATTGAGTTTTTCCGTGAGAAACTCCTCAGTAATAGCCCGGAGTTTGGATTTGTGCCCGGTTGATGACGATAGGCTCGCCTCCTATTACGTGGGACTTAAACATAACGGCTAAATGGGGGTGTTACTATACACCTCTGCCCAGCCCTTCGGGGAATACAGACGGGAATGTTATGTTATATTATAATACAAATCTAAGGTAAATACTAATTATTTATAATACGTCTAAAAATAATTAATAAATGAAATGACTAAAAATTACTGCCTTTTTAGTTTAGTGGCCGGAACCGCGACTGCTGAACTTAGGTTCCTTGGTTCGTTTCTAATGTCAGGCAAAGTGTTATTGGATTTTTCCATTAGGCATTTCTCAGTAGCAGCCCGGAGCCTGGATTTGTGCCTGGTTAGTGGCAATTGGCTCGCTCCCTATTACACGGGATTTACACAGTACACCCTCGTTTCACCAGGTATGTTTAACTGGCAAAACGAGGGTGTACTAAAACACCTCTGCCAAACCCTGCGGAGAATCCAAGGCGTAATGTTATGTGGTGTGATAAAAATAAAATGATATAAAATAAAAGCTATACAGTCAAGAGCCTTCAACATCCTTTTCATATTGAGTGAAATCTAATGCAATACGTCCTATAGGTGGCGCTACTACCAACTAAATTGCTAGCCTCTTTAGTTCTGCCTGACCTGGGGATCGAACCCAGGACCGCAAGCTCAGTAATCGCGCTTGCGACCACTAGACTCCCAAGGGAGTGAAGATGATATTGAAGAGGTATTACCTGTTTTTCCTGGCAAAGGTGCTTCGACACTTCTGTTGCCCTCCACTACGCCGTTAGTCTTGCCTCCAGCTCCCGCCGCACCAAAACCGAAGGAGCTATCTTCCACCAACGTGAATTTTGGATTTCCAGGCACTGGAATATTAAAAAAAAGATAATATTACGTCTTTGCGCCATTTTACAGAGTATACCTACAGAATCTCTGCTGTACATATTGTTGCTATTTGCCTTTTGTCAGGCTGCAGTGTCGCCGCCTCGAATGAGTGGGAACTAAGTTGATGACGTTTATGAAAGCAGACAAGAAGTGTGGGGTCTGATGAATAATGACATTAACATGCATATTCTAAGACGTTCCTCTAAAACTTAACAAAGAATCTCTTTTGTACATACTGTTGCTAATTGCCTTTTGTCAGGCTGCAGTGTCGCCGCCACGAATTAATGGGAACTAAGTTGATGACGTTTATGAATGCAGACAAGAAGTATGGGGTCTGATGAATAATGAAATTAACACCCATATTCTTAAACATAGTTAGTTAATTGTCGGCAATAATATTGACACGCATATCATTTTGGGACCCAGTGCATAATATCAGCAAGCACATTGGGTCACCCGCGCAACGAGTATCTATTCCCAAGGAGGGTTGATGTCAGGCAGGCGGCCGGTCATAAAACAATAAGCCAAAACCTCTAACAACATGGATTTCATAAAAACATGTTGTGCCGACCCCACCTAGTGTGGGATAAGGGCAGGAAGAAGAAGATTCTAAAACGTTCCTCCAAAACTTACTCGACTCATACTCGTCTCAGGACGGCCTCGAAAACATCTTTACAATTGTATTCTTAGTCGCATTTTCGAGTGAACTTTGAGGTTCCTCGACTGAGGGGTCCTCAAATGAGTCGAGGTAGAGTGGAGTCATTACGTCATAATTTGAATTATATGCATCGCGCAAATAACGCCGCGATAAATAGTTCTAAGGATTATTGTAAGCATATTCGATAAAGTCTTCAAAATTCATTTTTGTTACATACGAACTTTGACACTTCCTTCCTTAAGGTAGATTCCGAGGTACCTTGAATTTGACAGATGATTCCTTACCTCGACTGAGAAAACATCTCGAGTCGAGGACGTTTATGTCAACTATAACTACCGATGGTAGTGAGAAAGACAGAGTCGAGGTGGAGTCGAGTCGAGTAAGTTTTAGAGCAACTTCTTACCCCTCGTTTGCACCTAGGTATAAAACGTGTAATTCTACATGTATCAGAATATATTTCGAAAAAATTATTACAAATATACATACTTTAAGTAGCAAACATGTATGTAGATCTTTGAAACACTTGTTTGAAATATATTACACATGATCATTAAGTGTTAAGACCAAGTAATTTCTTTTAAAAAAACCTTTACACAAATTATGTTTACAACTTGTTTTTAGGTGTAAACGGGGTGTTAGAATATTGGTGTAAGGCTCATATTAATAAACATCTCTCATTTGAGAGATATTCCAACAACACCTACCATAACGTAGAATTCCCTACATTTGACAACATAGTTAACCCATTAATGTCCCACTGCTGGGCACGGGCCTCTTCTCAGAATCAGAAGGGTTTAGGCCTTAGTTCACCACGCTGGCCTGGTTCGGGTTGGCAGACTACATACACCATCGAGAACTTTATAGAGTCCTCTCAAGTGTGCAAGTTTCCATACGATATTTTTTCCTTCACCGAACGCAAGTGATAATCAAATTCTGATCCGCACATGGATTCGAAAAATTAGAAGTACGGACCGGGATCGAACTCAGACCCTCCTGCATGGAAGGCAAGCGTTCAACCGCTAGGCTATCACTGCTTTGACAACATTTTTGTTAAATATGCCTCAATTTATGTTAAAACTACACTTAGAGGGAACCCCCAATTGAGACTGTGGCGACATCTATTACGTCACATATGAACTACGCAGCAGGATGAACGTCTAGCAAACTGCAACAATGACAGCTGTCAAATGAAATGTAACAAATCCTGCATCGCGATATCAAGATTTGACACGCAGATAGTAATACAACTTCCCAACATCAACCGTTGGCCAGTGGCCCGCCAGGCATAAGACCCGCCTGGTAGGAGGATCCTCCCTTTTCGTAGGAGGAGCACCACACCTCGTCCCTCCACAAGACCTGTTAATTAATACGGTCCTAATATTAGGTAGCTATCTGAGAGAACTTAGTTTTCGATTATCTACCTTATACTAATATTATAAAGCTGAAGAGTTTGTTTGTTTGAACGCGCTAATCTCAGAAACTACTGGTTGGAATTGAAAAATATTTTTGTGTTGGATAGTCCATTTATCACGGCTTTATAACATTACGCTACAACCGATAGGAGCGCAGCATAAATGAAAAATGTTGCAAAAACGGGAAAAATGTCTACCCATGAGAAGCCGGAACTGGCCGCTATTGTAAAATAAATTAACGACGATGATAATTGTTTTGATAGGTAGGTTTATTTGTACCCAAAGAAATACTAATCTTTAAGATATTTTTAATAATACTACAACACAATAAATAATGCAATATAATATGACATTCAAACTTTAATTTAAAAAAACATTTGACCTTGAAATGCAAAGCATGACAGTGGTTGGTAGTTGTCGCCCGTCGCGACATTCGGCACGTGGTTGGTGGTTAGTTTTAGTTTTAGCAGTCTGCTTGACAAAAAGTCCGTCGTCTGCTTAGGGCCTTAAGACACTCAAATTGATTGTCATTCTTTAGCGATTATAAATTTAATTAACAGCAGTGATAGCCTAGTGTTGTGACCATCGGACTGCCAAGTGCCAAGTCATAGGTCTCGAGTTGGAACCCAAGGCACGCACCTCTGACTTTTCGGATTCATGTGCGTATTGTTTATTTATCACTTGCTTAAAAACGGTGAAGGAAAACATCGTGAGGAAATCGGCATGCCTGAGAGATATTTCTCGACGGCATGTGAAGCCAAGTCAGAGACCCATGGGCGGCATAAACTCTGACACCAGGTTAGTCACTAACCACACGAAAAGAAGAAGACAAAGGACATCTGACAAAATGGACCAAAAAGTAAAGTAGCCGGCCAAAGAAAATTATGCATATATTATGATAGTACATGAATACCTAAACATTTTTTAATATGACGTCATTCCTCTAGGTCTGATATCTGAGTCACTACATAAGGTTAGGTTAAGTTTGGCTCCCCCCCCCTGCCGGGGTTGCGGTGCATGCTTTTGCGAATCCCGTGACCCCAGCCGAACGGTCAGGAACGTAAGGAAACCTACCTAAGGAAAGTAAGGAACACCGTTAGTTTTTAGCCAGTAAGAGTCCGGCAGACCTCCTCGCTTTCCCCGGGCGAGGGACATCCATGAGGATTTTCCAACAGTAAAAAAAAGTGTAGGTTACACTTGTGACTATTTGCCGATGGGTTGTCGAAGTCGTCAACGGGTGCTTCAAACGAGATTTTCGCATGTTGAGGAATGTTAATATTTGTGAAAATGCGTTATGTATCTTAATACGTTATATATATAGCGTATTAGTATATACATAGTATATGCCATTTCCTTTTTCTTCTATAATTTAGTTTAATATACCTCAATCAGTGTCCTAGTTCTATTAAAGTTTTCGGCCATTTTAAATCTGACAACAAACCGGTCGGTGCCTGCGCCGGATCCGCGTCCCTTCATTGGCATTGGTTATAAACTAACCATAGACAAATGATGTAGAAGGGCCGAGCGGCTGGCTCGTCCGGAAATGCTTAAGTTTATTTTATATTTATTTTTTCTGGTTTGGCTTTAATGTATTTAATAACTATGTATATTATAATTTTATTGACTATTCCACACACACACACGTAACACATAAGTTTATATTAATCTATTTATTGCTTTTGTTTGGTAATATTCAAATTTAATATTGTACGTAACATGTTTATTTATTTATTTATTTGTGTCGTTATAGCCCGTGGCATCACTATGGTCCTATCTGAAAACCAGCGTTGCGACATTTTGTTTTTTTTCTAAATGTCGCAACATAATGCTG
This sequence comes from Amphipyra berbera, assembly GCA_910594945.2. Classification (NCBI taxonomy): domain Eukaryota; kingdom Metazoa; phylum Arthropoda; class Insecta; order Lepidoptera; family Noctuidae; genus Amphipyra; species Amphipyra berbera. Next base: position 3,751,357 of record OU343122.1, on the reverse strand, counting down.
AGATAGGAGCCCTTTTTGGCCTCGTGCAGGTAGTCTAAATTCTTATTCTTTCTTTTTTTTATATTGTTTTTGTTTCTGTAACTGCCTGTGTGAGTCCAGAATAAATAATTTTCTTTCTTTCTTTCTTTCTTTCATATATGTATTTTACTTACAAACATTAAGATACTATGTAAGTACCGTTAGTTAATATCTTAACGCTTAAATTCTTTAATTTTTTTCACTAAGATCGAACATTTTAACCTTATGTAGTGACTCAGATATCAGACCTAGAGGAATGACATAATAATAAAAAATGTTTAGGGAGTTGTGTACTGTCATAAGATATATATATATATACTTTTTTTTGGCCGGCTACTTAGGATTTTGGTCCAAAACTGTATGAAGCATGTGGATAGTGGTTATCACAACGAGTCATATGAGCTCAAATCAAACACAATGGGTCGACAACTAGTGAGTGCGGAGTGCCGATCGCCACTCTCAGCCACCTTCCAAGTCTATAACCAGATCATCGATACCACATGTTTAAAAAAATAATATTAAGAGAAGTGATGAAGCTAAATCGAATAGTGTTCCTGATAATTAGCTTAGTCTTAACAATCTTCCGATACAAATTAACCCAATGATAACATAACATTGCATTGTCACTAAGTTTACATTTATTTTTGAAATTTCCTGCCATTCAGATGAGCGCAAGTGAAATATACATCCATTGTAAGACTCAGATCTCTACATCAACTCTGAAAACAGCTGATGATCTTAAAACGGCTGAGCCTATATCCAGCAATACTTGTAACCATCCCTAATAAAACAGCGTTCAAATAACAAAAACGTATTGAAATCGGTTCATCTGTTTGGTAGCTACAATTCCACAGACACACAGACAAGACTTTAAACTTAAACACCCCTTCTTTTGTATTGAGGGTTAACAACAGAGCCACAAAGCGAAGATTAGCCTTCTCTATTGACTTTTATCATGTTTTTTAATGTTAATAAAATTATTAATCAGCTGCAGCGCGGACGCATTTGATTGAACTAAAGAAATAATGTATACCATAACATGACGCCTGTATTCCCCGAAGGGTTGGGCAGAGGTGTATAGTAACACCCTCATTTCGCCGTTATGTTTTAAGTCCCATGTAATAGAGGGCGACCCTATTGCCATCAACCAGGCACCAATCCAAACTCCGCGCTGCTACTGAAGAATTCCACACGAAAAAACTCAATAACACTTTGCCCGACCTGGGGATCGAACTCAGGACCTCACGATCAGCAGTTGTGCTTGCCATCACTAGACTTACTCTTTGTTTTAAATCAGAGGATCGATTGATCTGCTTAATTAAGCAGCACTTTTGCGGTCTCAATATGATGGGGTCCATGCCTCAGAGGAGAGCACGGTCTTTGAAGCCGTCAGTTTTACAACCACCATAATAATGTTGATATATAGATATAAAAAAATGTTACCTGGTGCTGCGTGGACGCAGACAAAGAGCAACAAAGCCAGAGTCACTGTATAAGGCACCATCCTGCCAGAGTTGATACCACCTGAACTGGTTGCCGATCGAAAATGCAGCCGTTTAAATATTTTAATCATTAACTTGCTGTGTCATTCGGATACACTTTCTCGTGATCATTGTGGAAAACTTTAAATTAATGATTTAAAGTAAGATAAATGACTTGTATCGACATGGGATCATCATTCAAACAGATATCATTTCCTTATTTTGTTTGTAGGAAGCTGAAACCTTTGGGTTGATTACGTATATCAGAAATTTGTTTTCAATTTGAAACTATTAGTTTATGTCATCATATTTTAACTGAGTTTGGCGCAACGTTTTCTTCTTTTTCAATGCATCTCTACATAACATAATCAGCCCATAGCTCTTCTCAGAATCTTTCCTTCTTAGCGTGTCGATGGCAATCTAAATTGAGTCGGCCTACAATTTAACTACCAGTTTACCATTATTATTATCGTCCATTACTTATTTTAACGTGCAGATATCAGGGCATGCAGGCCATGATGTCAGGTGTCCCACCGTTTGTGGAACAGCACCATATTTACACGCCAAGCTGGCATCGTCTATGAATCTCCACCTGAACAGGTTTTCCTTGCTTCGACCAACCTGGGTCCGGAGAATGAGTAGGGTTTAGGCCTTAGTCCGCCACGCTGGCTTGGTGCGGGTTGTTGGATACCATCTCACATCGTGCGTAATTTCTGTATTTTTTCTTCTCAGCCATGTTATCTTTCATAAAATCATAAGTTTATATTAACTGCTATGCCTAAATGTACACTTCTCTTTTATTTAGATAATTTATAAGTTTTACAGGTAACTAATATTGAATAAGAAAATATTTTTATATTAAATACGACAGAAGAATACCCATACAGACAATTTAAAATCGATATTAATGTCAATAAACGAATTCTCGATTCGTTTATTGTTCGGTCACTGACGCATCATCGGTAGCTGCGTCGCTCTATGTACAGTCAACGAAAGTGTTAGGTGTACAGGCAAACAATGGATATCGATGCACTACGCAGGCAACAGTCATTGTAATTGTGTATGTAATATCTTTTTATACGCAAGACTTGCTCAGACAAGCGATGGAAAAAACTTGGCCACTCAACACAAGCATAACTCTGTTAAATTACGAACGTAATTAGTTGCCTGAACAGTGATAGTCTAGTGATGTGACTGTCGGACTGCCAAGTCATAGGTCTCAAGATCGAACCCAAGACACACCCCCTCTGACTTTTCGGATTCATGTGCGTATTGTATAATTTACTTGCTTAGGAAATGGTGAAGGAAAACATCGTGAGGAACCCGGCATGCCTGAGATATATTTCTCGACGGCATGTGAAGCCAAGTCAGAGGCCCATGGGCGGCATAAACTCTGACACCAGATTAGACACTAACCACACGATAAGAAGAAGATTAATTTGCCTGTATACTTATCTCTTTGGTTGACTGTACTTATAGGTCAACTGCTCGTACCTTTCGATTTCCTTTTTTTACATGACATTGAATGACATGGTTTGTCTAAATAAGACCTCTATAAAATGAGAGAAATGAGTAGGTTTTCCTTCCAATTAAAAAATAAAATACCGACGAATTATATGGTAACATTAAAAAGAGCCCCTTAGTGCAAGGGCAAGGGCATCGAGGGCTATGCGGTCACTGACCTGTGGTAGGTTGTTGCAAGCAGACAAACATGATTTTCAGATCCGTTAATGCTCAATTCAAAATGTAGAATTGACGCAAAAGTAGCAAATAGTGCTGATTGGACAAAATAACCTTCAGTTACTAAATAATCATCACCTAGGTCTTTTTTAGTCCACTGCCGGATATAGGTCTCCCCTGGTGTTCTAGTCATAGGTCTCGAGTTCGAAACCAAGGCACGCACCTCTGACTTTTCAGATTCATGTGCGTATCGTATAATTGTCACTTGCTTAAACACGGCATGCCTGAGAGATATTTCTCGACAGTATGTGAAGCCAAGTCAGAAGCCCATTGGCGGCATAAATTCTTTATTTACCTTAAAATATTAAAAAAAAAACTTTAAGCCTTTTTATTTCCTTAATAAAAATTCAATTTACAATTAAATATCATGCAATAACAAAATTCAAAATAAAAATATATAAAAATTCCTTTCCGTAACTTAAACAAAATTCCTGACTAAATTTAACTCAATAATTATATTTCTTTATTTATTTATTTATTAAGGACCTCTCTATAGAGTAAAGGCCTCCTCCATTTTCCTCCACATAATTCTGTCACCCGCTTTATCAGTCCAATCTCTTCCCGCTGCTTTCAAAATTTCGTCGAGCCATCTCTCCGCCGGCCTGCCTCTGGTTCTCTTGCCTACAGGTCCCTTCCATGATGTAATCTTTTTGGCCCACCTGTCTTCGTTCATATGTGCAATATGGCCGGCCCACTTCCACTTCAGTCTTTTGCAGTGTTCCAGAGCATCAATCAAATTTGTTGTTTTTCTTATATCCGTCCTTTTTGTGTCTCAACTTTAAATTTCTAATGCTCCGTTCCATGGCTCTTTGTGTTGTTAGTATTTTGTTTCTGGTTTGTTTGTTGAAGATCCATGTTTGGGATGCATACGTGAGAGAAGGTAAGATACAAGAGTCCAACACAATTTTCTTCAGCTTCATTGACATATCTGACTTTAGAATTTCTTTCAGGTTCCAAAATTTATTCCAGCCCATATTTACGCGTCTTATTAACTCATCTTGGTGTCTAGACTGTTTAAATGACACTTGTTTGCCTAGGTATGTGTACTCTTGGACATATTCTAGTAATTTTTTTGTGGTTTGTCATAATTTTTGTTTTTGTTGTGTTTAGTTCTAGACCAATTTCATTGCTGACATTGTTCATTTCATTTATCATTGCCTCTAGTTGCGATGAATTTTCTGCGAAGAGTGTGATGTCATCGGCGAATCTGAGATTACTTAGAAAATGACCATTGATGTCTATACCTTTGTTTTTCCACTTTAGTGTCTTCATAATGTTTTGTAGAACGGTAATAAAAATTCTGGGAGAGAGGGGGTCACCTTGACGGACGCCTCTACATATATCAATTTCTATGCCTGTTTTGTCTAATATTACTCTACTTGTGCTTTTCTTATATATATCTTGTATGAGCTCTATAGTTTCTTATGGTACGTCACATTCCTGTAACGCTCTCCACATGCTGATATGGGATATGGAGTCAAATGCTTTAGCGTAGTCGATGAACGCTAGGTAGAGTGGGCGTTTCATTTCTTCGTATTTCTCTATAGTTAGTTCTAATGAGTGGATGTGGTCTATAGTTGAATACGTACTTCTAAATCCTGCTTGCTCCACTGGCTGGTGCTCTTCGGTGTATTTAGCAAGGCGTTTCCCGAGGCATGAAGCAAACAGCTTAGAGATTAGATTGTAGGCTGATTGGTCGATAGTCACTTATGTCAGTAGGGTTTCCTTTCTTGTAGAGCAGCACTATATCTGATTTCGCCCATTCAGTAGGAACTTTTCTTTCGTCTAGTATTTTATTGTACAGGGTGGTTAAAGGTTGTACTAGGAGAGATTTTCCCGTTGAAATGGCTTCGTTTGGTATGCCGTCTGGACCGCTGCTTTTTTCTCTCTTTAAAGACTTTATCTTGGTAAAAATTTCTTGAACAGAGAATCTTTGTATTGTAGCATCATTTTCCTGTAGAGGTAAAATACCTGTACTTAGCGGTATTTTGCAAGCGTAGAGATTTTTATAAAATTCAGTGGCAGTTTTTATTATTCCCAATCTGGAGAATGTTTTTTTGTTACAAGTAGGGTTCTCTTTCAGGCTAAGAATCCATTTTTTAGATATTGTTAATTCGTTCAAACTTTTTTTCATACTTCCTGATTTCGTCAGATATTTTTCAATTGTTGTTAGTCTATAATCTTGATATTCGTTTCTGATAATTTTGTGAATGTTTTTATATAAATATTTTTTCTCATTTTTCTCTTCCGATGTTAACTGTTTTTAACCGACTTCCAAAAAGGAGGAGGTTCTCAATTCGATTGTATTTTTATTTTTTTGTATGTTTGTTCTGCGATATCTTTGCTAATTGTGAACCAATTTTAATGATTCTTTTTTTGTTTGGAAGAGTATTCTTTCGAAATGGTCCCATTTAAATTTGGTGAAGATCTGATGAAAAATTTCGGAGATAGACCATTTGAAGTCGGTTTTATTTTTGTTAAAAAGTGATTATTTATTTATTAATTCGTTTCTTCTTTTAATGAGGTTTTTGGTCCTGTCTGAGATAATGTAGTGTCGTTTTGTATTTGGGTTGTTATTCCGTATAAACTTCAAACTTTTATTGATTGCTTGCTTAATTTTCACATAGTACGTCTCTACATCATCATTTTCTTCTAGTATTATGTTTGAAATGTGCAGTTTTAAAGCTGTAATGTATTTCTCTTGCTCGTCTATGGTTTTTAATGTGAAATTGTTATTTTTATAATTGGCTCTAGATTTTTTGGTGTTGGTTATCAATAGAGTACTTCTCACAAGCCGGTGGTCGCTCGAAAACGATAGATTGCTTATCACTTCAATGTTAGTAATTTTAGGTTTGACAGTATATAATCTATCTTGCTTTTATTTTTATTCGGGGAAAGCCATGTCCAAAGGTTCTTACTTTTCTTTTTGAATAGGCTGTTGATAACGAATAAATTATTTTCCCAGCAGAACTGAAGCAGAGTTTCACCTCTCTTGTCTCTTCTTCCGAAGCATGAGTTTCTCAATATTCTGTCTTCTCCTTTTATTTTTTGGCCAATTCGAGCGTTAAAGTCACCCATGATTATAATGTTTTTACTGCAATGTTTAAGAGATTTCTGTATTTGGTCATAAAATTCTTTTATTTCCAGTTCGGTTGCGTCACATGTCGGTGCATGAACCTGGACGATGGATAGATTTCTATTTCCAAAATTCAACTGTACTATGCAGATTCGTTTGTTGATTGCAGTGAAACTCTCTATGCTGTTTTTGAGGTGCTTTTTAATTAGGAAACCTACTCCATATTGGCCTTTAGTCTCACCAAAGTAACAGAATATATGGTTTTCGCTTTCTTCTATATTATAACCTGTACGTCTGATTTCTGATAGACCTGTGATATCATATTTAATATTTGATACTGATTGTTTGAACTCTAGTAGCCTTTCATCTGATAGTAAAGACCGAGCATTGTATGTACATATGTATATAGGGTGGAGTGGTGGGTTTTGGTCTTTGACCCCCGCGGTGACCGGCCTTGGTGGGGGGCATAGAGAGGTCGCTTCTTTATGTCATTTCTTGGATAATAGCTATTGCGATGGGGACTTAATAACTGTATTTCCAAGATTTTTTTTTACTAGATATAGATCCATTTTATTTTTCTTCTTTGGGTTTTTAGAAATATTTTCCCGTTCTTGCTCAACAACTGTCACTGCTTCCGGAGACTGCGATAAATTTCTCTTTTGACGTTCATGTTGAGTGTCTACTTTTTCAGGTAGAATTACTAGTTTGTTGTATTTTATAAATGCCTTTTTTCCTTGTTCTCGTTCTTGTTTTAGCTGGGTACTTAGCTTCTTTCTTTCTTCAAGAACTTCCGGCGGAAAGTTTTCTGTAATGTACAAATTACCGTTGTTTTGCAGCATTTTCTTGTTTTTGACTAATTCTATTTTTTTGCCCATGGTAGTGAAAGTAACAATTGTGGGTCTAACCTTTTCAGATTTCTTTCCCATGCGCGAAACACACTCAATATCTCCTTTTCCGCAGTCTACTTTCATAATATTATTTATTATATCTAGAACGCTATTTTGTAAGGTAAAGTAGCTATTTTCAGTTTCTTGTACTCCGAAAAAAAATAAGATTTTTCTTTCTTATTATTCTTTCAAATTTTTGAATTTTTTGTGCTTTTGTGCTTGTTCTTCTGTAGTTTTTTCTAACTGGTGTTGTCTGGTTTCAAGTATGATAAATTTTTCATCTATGTTTTTATTTATTATACTGTTTGGAATACTCACTTTCATTTCTTTTGGCTCCCTTGATTGTTCATCGAATTTTACTTGTAAATCTTTTAACAGTTATGTGATTTGTTCCATTTTTATTTTTTCTGCCCTCTAGCGTAATGTTGTGGTACTAGCTTCGATTTTGCCCTTTGCTAAGTTGTTATTGTAGATCGGTATCGTCGTATCTAGGAGATCTAAACAGTTCTTCCGATTTGTAACAGATGTCGCTTTATTTCAACAATGTACATAATACACTCTTTTGCAAAAAAAACGGGCACCTAACCAAAGAATCAATTTTATTGTTACTATTAGTTTGTTTGATAATTTTAGGTAGTTTTATCTTCAGAGCTTTGTAAATTAATTAGCAAGGAATTTTTATCGTCAGTTTTATCATACAATTTTGGTTAAATTAATGAGAAATCATGTTAAAGTCCAAGCACTAGTAGTGTACCTGCTCGCTAAGTAAAAATGAAACATGTTTTTTTTGTATGTATTTTCTTTAATAAAGTAAAAGCAGATAAAAGTTTAGTATGGAGTGTGACCTCCTCTTGCTGAAATAACAGCGTGCATTCGTCTGGGCTTGCTAGCGCGTATATCTCTTATGGTTTCTTGCGGAATACGTTGCGACTCTGCGGTAATCACATTCCTTAGCTCTCTGATGGTCTGCGGAGCCGGCTGCACTGATCTCACTCGTCACTTCAGAACATCCCAGACATGCTCTATGGGATTGAGGTCGGGACTTCGAGCTGGCCAATCCAAACGACGAATCCCGACCTCTAGCATATACGCTTCCACATCGCCAGAGCGATGGGTGCGAGCGTTGTCGTCCATAAAAATTGAGTTTTCTCCAAGAGCGGCCAATGCGGGTTGTGCATGAAGAATTAGAACTTCCGTTATGTATCGACGTGCAGTCAATGTGCCGTTTTCGATGAAGACTAACTCCGTACGATCTAACGAATTTATTCCTGCCCAAAACATAACAGAGCCTCCACCATAAGATGTGATTTCTTCATAACATGCCTCTGCAAAGTGTTCTCCTCGTCTTCGTAGCACACGCCGACGTCGGTCTTCACCGTACAGAGATATCCTGGCTTCATCGGAGAACAATACCCTATCCCAGTCGTCTTGAGTCCATGACACACAATTTCGAGCGAAGCTAAGCCTAGCATCTCGGTGCTCACGGAGTAATTTAAGACCGCGGGCCGGGCGACGACTGCATATTTTGGCAGCGAGTAGCCTCCTCCTGACCGTCCATAGACTAATTTGCACATTTCTTACCTCTTCGAGGTGGTTTTTGAGGCCCACATACGAAGATTTGCGATTTCTCAACGCTTGACTCACCAGAAAACGATCATCCCGTGGTTCGGTACATGGCTTTCTTCCAGAACCAGACCTTCTCTTGATGGAACCGGTCTTTTGATAGCGCTGCCAGGTCCTTTGGACTGTCGAGCGACTCACATTTAGCATCTGAGCCACGAAGCATTGGCTGCAACCCTCATCAAGCAGCGCAATAATTTTGCTGGCTTTTATCACTTTATCTACCATTTTCGAGACCGCTAAACAAAAATTACAATACTTCAAAATGTCAAGGAAATTAGATAATTCAATACAAATTGAGTTAAAGTTATTTAGAGTCGATATTAACTTTCGGGAATTCGCGCCACAAATGTAGGAAAAACTGGTTTTCTTTAAAAACCAGCCTCAGTCAAAAAATTGAATTTGGAACGTACTTTTTTAAATATCATGGCACTTTTATAACTGGCCAGTAACATGTTCAAATGATTAAAACCTTTTAGGTATTGTATTTTTTTCAGGCAGAAAAAAAATCATAACCGCCCGTTTTTTTTGCAAATGAGTGTATAATGAATCGATGATTGTGCGTTTTTGTAATTTTTAGGTTATATTGTTCATAGGTTGATATGTTCCTGTTTTTCACAATGTTATTATTACTGTCACACACTGTTTCACTCTCAGTATTTGTATTTCTAGTATTATTTTTTATGTTTATGGTCCAACCTTAAAATATTACTAAGTATAAATAAACACAAATTGCTGATGCAGGCCACACAACTATCTAGCTTAAATGAAACACAGTAAACCACATCTGCCAATCGACACTATTATGATAAGTAATCCCTTAAAAAAGTTTTAAGTTAAACTGCTTTCTCTTGTCCTCTTCCCCTGTAGCATCAGGATTTGAAGATAGAAGGTTGAAATTATTTTAATGTTGAATTGTCATGGGAATTGAATTTGTGTGCAAAGTTTCAGGAGAATCGGTTAAGCAGAAGTAGTTAAAAAATCTGTCGCAAGATTTGAATCAAACAAGCAAACAAATATGCGAAGTGAAGGTAATTAAAACCATTTAATTAATCATTTAAAAAAAAAACACGTCCATGTATCGCATGCTGGAGGAGCTTTGGGTCGTCACAACCGCGCAGTGGCTCCTAAACAGCAGCAGCGACAGGCCCAGAAGGAATTGGTAGGATAAGCTGGAATCTATCTAAAAACTGGGGACATACGGCAGTTCTTCTTCTTCTTCCCGCCCTTATCCCACACTAAGTGGGGTCGGCACAACATGTATTTCGTAAATCCATGTTGTTAGAGGTTTTGGCTTATTGTTTTATGACCGGCCGCCTGCCTGACATCAGCCCTCCTTGGGAATACTCGTTGCGCTGTCGCGCGGGTGACCCAATGTGCTTGCTGATATTATGCACTGGGTCCCAAAATTATATGCTTGTCAATCTTATTGCCGAAAACTAAGCAGACTAAGTTCTGCTTGGTGGAGTATACTTGAAGTTCCTCGAATCATTCAGTTTTGCTAGGGACTTTGACTCTGACACATTGTTAACTAATATAGCATATCCGAAGGCAGTTGACAGGGGTAATTTGGAAAGACTAAAAAGTGACCTTTGCCCTGGAGCGACATACCTCATAACAAAACTAAATAAATATTTTATGACAGTAAGGACTGTAAGAAAGAATAATGATTTATTTAATGCCCAAGTTATTAACTGTTTTAATTGTTCACTAGATACAGAGTACATTCATAACTTCACATCACACAATATCTGTTTCGCGACAAGGACACAAAATCCTCCAAAAACTTAAAAAGCGTGTATCTCTACCAATATTTCATTGATTATATTTGTTTTTCAACAATCTATACCTTTAAATTAATAATATTTAAAGTCTTGATCATTTCTTTAGCCACGTATTAATCATAACATAACCTCACGCCTGTATTCCCTAAAAGGTTGGGCAGAGGTGTATAGTAACACCCTTATTTTGCCGTTATGTTTAAGTCCCATGTAATAGGGGGGAGAGCCTATTGCCATCAACCGGATCTATTGCCTTCAATTCTACATGGAAAAACCCAATAATACTTTGCCCGACCTGGGGATCGAAACCAGGACCCGACGATCGTATTAATCGTCAAAAAAAATCACAAAATTTTGTATGTGGTTAACATTGTTTACATATTTGAATTGCACAAGTAGTTATGTAAATTATTTATTTAAAAATAAAACCAGTCCTAGAACACTCCCTTGCGGAACCCCATATTTAGATTTCTGCGATTTGGAAGGGAAGGCAGTCAATCGCTTTTAGATAGTTAAAAACTAGTACCAAAACATACTAGCATGTTCGTAATAAATTGCCAATACGCTGCATACTTCAAGCAACCGTGTATGACTACCATACTTTAATAATAGCCGCAGTTTACTCAATATTCAATGTGTACAACATTTTCGATTTTCCCTAAAATCAAAGCTGATATTACACAAATATCCTTTATATCTTTCTAAATATATTTTTATTGTTGTGTAGTTTAATCTTTACGTAGTATAAAACAAAGTCGCTGCCGCTGTCTCTACGCTTAGATCTTTTAAACTGCGCAACGGATTTTAATGCAGTTTTCACCAATAGATAGAGTGGTTCAAGAGGAAGGTTTATATGCTCCATATTAGTATCTACATTGCACCCGTACGAAGTCGGGGCGGGTCGCTAGTAAATAATAAATGCTTTTAAAGTTTGTACATTATTTTATTATCATCGTATACTAAATTTTATACCTACCTATCACACGTTTTTGAGAAGTAAACATTTGGTTTGATTATTAATAATAACAAAAGTTGAGATATGATTAGGTATCAAAGTAGGTCAGCTTCAAACAGACATCTTTGATCACTCCATTAATTGATAAATCTATTGCAATTTTTAAAGGTAACTGAAACACCATATTTTAAAAGATTCCACTTTACTTTTGTTTTATTTTTCTATGGCGAAGCCGAAGTCTGCTTTAATATTTTTGTTTTTTCATAGAAGTGAATGTATATTCGTTTTGAGAAATTAACGGCCAAATACTCAAACGTTACTGAATTTTAAGTTGCCGTTAAGTCTCATGCTGTCACTATCACTGAAAGGCGAAATGACAGTGATAACACGAAACGAATGGCAATTTAAAATTAAGTAGAGTTTGAGTATTGGGCCATAAGTATTTTAGATTGGTCCAATTCCTAAATGTTTTGTAGACAAAGGGCAATTTTCTTGCATCTTACAGAAAATATTTAATTTCAACATTAAATATGTTATTTTAAATTAGATTTATACATAATATAAATAAGTACTTAAAGAAAGGTGACGTAGGCATTAGTGATAAAATATGTCAGTCGGTTTGAGAACACTACAAATCATATGCAATGCCCATCTTAATTAAAAGCAAATACTTAATCAAGCTGGCCAGGAGAATCTGGCACTAATGTGTTTCGTGAATAACATTTATGTCTCTACAACGTGTAATTGCAATAACGCAAAACCTGAAAGTAGATTGTTCAGATTCGAGAGTAGAATCGATTCAACAAATTTTTAATGAAGGTTTTTTTTTCACAATGTCCTATCTACATAATCACAAACCACGCTTAACATTTACCTAGACTAAAATTCAATATGTAGTTAAGTAAGGGTTGGTCGGGATGAGTTTTAAGACAGTAAGAATATTTCGGTCCACAAAAATACAAATAAATAGCTGGGTCAATTGATTACAATAAAGATTAGTTGGGGTGTCTTAGCTTTTGCGTTATTGAAATCCAGGGTTCTATTTTTTTAATCACATCTTTGTCCTGTGCCTTTATGTAGGTATGAAACAACGAAAAATATTTAGGTTCCACTTGTGCCACACCATTGGTTTTGGATTTGTCGTTGCTTCTAACAATATTCCTTTTATTTCCTCCTCCCAAACGGATTCTTGCCAGCCAGTATGTTATTCTTTATAACTCCAATGCTGACACTTCCGTCTATAGCGATGCCTGCACCTGAGTTTATGTTCTCCAGAAGAGTGAAGTCGGGCCTTGTTCCTGAAAAATATATTCATTTTAATTAGTACATAGAACACAGAAATAATTTACATAATTCGGGATAAATGACAATACCTTTAATTGATGGACAGAAGTTTACCACTTCCAACCATAAGCCAAAAGAGGCCGTTTGGATAACAAAAAAAATGATACGTGTCCGCGCGGTAGAAATTATACTTCTAATTCTTCGATCAATAATAGTACTAAATAATAGCAGAGAGCTCATTTCTAAAATTAAAATTTTAAAAGTATGACTGGTGGCGGTCCCGTTTCTGGTACTCTTTTTTGCAGAACTTTTTAGACACTTGAGGTTTATGTCAACAACTAACTTTTTCGTGACGGTGTGCGTGCGCAGCTTCCAATTTTACTACCAACAAGCGTGCCAAAAGTACAACTTCGAAAATTATGTTCGTTATACCAGTAGTAGGACAGTTAGCCTAACATAACGAAATTATATGAGGCTGTATTAAAAGTAATAATGATGTACTTTACCTACGTCCTTCACTATTTCAGCCACATTTGTATTGCCCTGGAGAACACCGGCCGTTTTACTTCTGCCTGCCGCCAGGGCGAAGCCAAAGGTACTGTTTCTGATCAGCGATATCTTGGCGTTGTCAGGCACTGGAACGATACAACAACAAATATTACAATCGGTTATAGATATGCGTATTGCTATCTGACGGTTTATGCATGTCGCGCAGAGCAGCAGGGACGGCGGTTAATTAAGAACTTCTCAACAATGGTGATCATGGTAAATCTTTGAGTGTAAAATTCGCTGTCTGGAGAACTTGTTAATTGTTGTGGTACTTAAGGAAAGCTAGTAACAGTCATACAACTGGAGTAGTCACCCGTAGCGGTCTTAGGTTACCATAAATGCTTTGCTAGTATGTTGCAAAGGCCAGAGGGTCAGTTTCTATGCTTTTAACGGGGGTTTAAATAAAACATATATTATTTGCATCATCTGGCGTGGCGGTCTAGCGCACCCTTCCGTGACAAGTCCATCATGGGAGTGCACCCTAGAACAAGGCTTACAAACGCCGTGATCAAGAATATGATAATGATCGTGTCGAAAAATGCATCGAGAGCGATAATGATGTAAATGGTGTCATGATAAACTAAATTAATTTAATGATAACAATTTTTTTGTCCAAACGAAATTTTCACCTGCAGAAGGAAAATTAATCGTGTGTGTAGGTATTCATTTTGGTATCTTGTCTTTGCAAAATCTTTTTTCTTTTAATGTTTTTTTGGTCAGTTAGCTGTTTTTGTTTTAAATATTCAAAATGAGCTAGTATTATTAATCTTATTTTTAACAGCATGTTTAATTACACAGTCTAAGACAGCGATGAATAGCGTCGTCCATTTGACAAAGCTGCCCCATCCACTTGAGGTGCTCTATTTAGAGTCACTACCGATATTAGTACATAGTTTGTTATCATACGCAATGAACAGTTGTCAATAGTGCCAGCGAGTTGAAGATTGTTGTATATTGGTATCGAACAGAGGGTTCTGCGCTGCATATTATTTATTATTTCAGGATATACAATATCCTTACCACCGGCAGCTTACCCCCAGTGTCTTGAAAGGCTATGATCATGATTCTTCATTAGAATCTGTTTACAAATCACATGTCAGTTAATCTGATTGGTTTACCAAAATATTAACAACCAATCATATCAGTTGACATGAGATATGACAGCTGGTAAATATTTTTTTGCGTTAATCTACCTTTTTAAAACCGGCTTTAAATTACTAATAACGCAAATTATAAAGTGGATATTATAATATTTCATTTTGGCCATCTAGGACATCAAGTGATTTTTTAGATGAATGCGGTGATGATAGTCTTCATAAATATGTTGTTAGGAAATTAAAATTTATTCTACAAGGAAAATGCTCAACAAAAAACTAAAGACCTGTTAGCGTACGTAAGCTCATAGCTTAAAAAAAACAGTAACATAAAATTCCTTAGCATTATTTTAAGTTATGTTTAATTTTGAGTACTAACAGGTTATACATATTGTTGAATATGCAATGTTCACTAAAAATCTAACTATTAACTTCGCTAGTGATATTATATAAAACTGCTTTAATTTATTTTTGTTATTGTTAACTTACGATAATTAAAAATGTACGGATTCAAAATTGAAAACCATGTCCCTGTACATTAATGTTGTCAATATTTACATCCTAGTCAGGGATAATAAGCATCTGCCGGGGTTGCGGTGCATGCTTTTGCGAATCCTGCAAACCCGGCCGAACGATCAGGAGTAGGAACACCGTTGGTTTTTAGCCGGTAAGAGACCGGCAGAACCCGTCGCCTTCCCCGGGCGAGGGACATCCATGAGGATATTCCAACGAGAAAAAAAAAGGGATACTAAGCATGATTTTATAAATAATATCAAAGATAGTTTTTTTTTATTCCAAAGGACATTGACATGCAGTGCATAATAGTTTTTGACACCTCTTGTCATTCTTATGGAATAGTAACAGCAATTAACTGTCAGTCTTTCTTTTGAACTTGTGAAATCTATGTATAATTAAAAAAAATATTACCTGGAGCAGCGTAAACGCAAGTAAGGAATAACAAAGCCAGAGTCACCGTACGACGCACCATCCTGCTAACATGCGCCACTAATACCACACCAACTGGTTGTTGTTAGAAAATCTTACGTTTTTACATTTAAATATTTAATCATTCACTAGCTATATTATTCGGTGGGGCTTCTTCGTGGCCATTGAGACAGAAACAACTTAATATCGACATTATTAACAACATTTTGTTAATGAAAACTAAGATATTAATTGATGATACCGTAATTAAGGCGGCTAGGGTAGAACATAATTATTTTGTTTGTAATAAGACGATACGACAGTTTTATCTACACTGGCCTGCAAAAATAAGTATCACACTTTTAAAATTTCAATTTTTTCTAAACTATAGAAGTTAGAGATTTAAAATAAAAAACGTTTTATAGCAATTTTTATCAGCTTTCTTTGAAACTATAGTAAGAAAGTTAAACTCTTTTTGAGTCCTTTTTGCTTCGAAAATATATCTTGTGTACTTAAAAAGTTATTGCAATTTTAAAAGTGTGATACTTATTTTTGCAGGCCAGTATATCATAATATAAATTTTTACTCCAAGAAAAATTTAAAAAGGGCCAGAATTTAATCACAGAGTTGATTAATTACCTAACAGGTGTCTCCATACGCTGCTGCTCTTGAATTATCTAACTGAAATTAGTAAACACTGTCAAAACGAAATGTCATATATTATGCAATATGTATACGCTGGAATAACGTTTAAAATTGGAGTACTAACCATGGGTATGAGAACATCAAAACATCACTCTAACTTTAATATATTTCATTGGCGTATCCAACATAGTGTAGGACCTAAAATACTACCTTTGGGAACTCCTTGTTTAACCAAAGAATAACTAATGGCTAAAAGCCTGTCCAGACGAGGCGTTTTACGCGCGTGTCGAGTCGCGCGTAACCAATCTGTGGACGGGATTTATGAATTACAATCACGCGATTGGCTATGCTGGACTCGACTCGCGTGTAAAACGCCTCGTCTGGACAGTCTATTAGTTACCAATATACACCTGCTATTTATAAATGGTAAGATAATATGAAAATAACCGCAAAATGAGTCGTCCTGTACCTATCTTTTCCAATTTTTATATCAATATTAAGACGTAGATAGTATCAAACGCGTCGGTCAGGTCCAGAACAACTCTAAAACATTTATTTCCTTCTTCGATTTTCTATGCCGTATATTCAACTAATTTTCTAAGTGGGCATGATTAAGAGTCACGCCTATGATGAACTATAACATAGATTAATTGAAAATATTTTACAAAGTATTTAATCTATTCTATAAGTTACACAAACAACGCTCAACAAATTCCTATCCGTTGGTTCGGTTCATGACGTTTGCTTAGATACTACGTATGTATGAAATTAAAATTAGTTCTTGCAATGAAAACACAGACAATTAATTTTTAATATCTATAAATGATATTAAACAAGTTTTCGTTGGGTTTATCATACGTAGGTATAGGTCAACAGTCCGTAACCTCTTCCGAAGCAAATCCAAAAAATGTTTTACAAAACATAAATATTATTTATCCCTATTAGAAGACGTGTTGGGAAACTTAAAAACAGTAAAATGATGACGTTGGCGCTAGACTTTCAAAGCTTGCTATAAAATCCATTAAAGTAAGGGAAAAAATTAGAAAGGACCGTTCTATGTTAGAAACATGTTTTTTTCAAAACTATTTCTGACTTATTTTAACAATGCTTTCCTTTCTATCACATTGCCACGATGCAATGTATCAAACAAGATTTGTTTGAAACACAACAGAATAGATTGAAATCCTCTATAGGGGCACCGGTCTTTTGGTATAGTCCTCTAAAGGATTTTAAACTAAAATGAAAAGAGTCACAGTCCTAGGATATACTGCATTATTGTTATAAAGTAACGGATTAATCTCGGTTTGTCAAATTTTTACTTCACAATTAACATTCCTAGACCTTACGTGTTGCAAATGGTCGATTCAAAAATATTCATTTCGAAACGGGTTGTTGATAAAAGTTCATTTATTAAACGCTACGTTGACGTAGCGTTGTAATATTTTTGATATACTTGTTAAACAGACGACAGTAGCCCAAGTAAAAGACAATTGATAAATAATTTATAAGCGAAAATTATATTATTAGGTCTTTTAGGTGGTATTTCTCTTATATCATTCCAACAATCACTTTGGTTTCCTTTGCTAGTATATGAATATGAGAGCTCTCATTGGCATCATTTCCACTTGAACACTTCCACTTGAATTTGAATTTGAAAAAATATCACTTATTTCTCAGGCGACACGTGTTGATGTTGATTCCCAGCTCTTAAACAATCGTGGATTTTTTGCATAATTAAACAACTACATTATTTCACAAAAAACTGTTTCGTCAGTGTTTCATCCTAAAGTTTTTTCGAGAAATCGTAGTCCTTTAAATATACTTCTCGACTTCTGAAATGATCCACCTCCAGCATTTTGATGTTAGAAAGAAAATACCTACATTATTTCTTTATATTTAAATAAAACATTTGTAAAGTCAATTCCGTGCCTCGGAGAGAACGTTAAACCGTAGGTCCCAGGTGTCATATGAATACCTATGACAGTCGTTACGGAAAATCCAAAGCTCAAAAGTCTGACAACCGGTCTAACTTTAGGATATCGGCATTGCCTCGTTCCTGGGTTGTGGAGGTCTGATGGCAGTCGCTTCGTGTTAAATACTGGTATTCACCCGCATCTGGTTAGACTGGAAACTGACCCTAACATAGTTGAGAAAAAGGCTAGGCAGAATAGTAGTAGAGTCAATTCATACTCATATAATATTACAATCCTTAGGATTCGATTAGAAATCAGCAGTGATAGCCTAGTAGTGTGACCGTCGGACTGCCAAGTCATAGGTCTCGAGTTCGAACCCAAGGCACACACCTCTGACTTTTTCGGATTCATGTGCGTATTGTATAATTATCACTTGCTTAAAAACGGTGAAGGAAAACATCGTGAGGAAACCGGCATGCCTGAGAGATATTTCTCGATGGCGTGTGAAGCCAAGTCAAAGGCATAAATTCTGACACCAGGTTAGTCACTAACCACACGAAAAGAAGAAGATTAGAAATAATTAAATATTATATTGAAATCCTTTTATTCTCGTATTAAGGTCAAAGCACACATATCAAATCGGAAAGGGATCGTCACCGTATCAACTCGAGCCGTTCAGTATTCTTTGTATGAAACACCCTACTGCAACGCACACTAATCGGAATCGTAACGTAATCGCCTCGCCTCGGGACAAGCTCACGAACCACAGTACGATGTGTGGTCAACGTGGTTCACGCGCTTACGGCTCGTCGTCCCCGCGCTTACGTCTCTCTGTACCCGAGCTTACGTCTCATCGCCCACCCTTGCCCCTCTCACCCCTCATGCGGCCTGCCTGCAGCATACTACTGCTACTGCGAGCCGTAAGCGCGGCGTCGCCTAGCCGTAGCCGAGTCGATGTATCGGAGCTGCTGATCCGCTTTGGTTACATGCTTACGTTATGTTGATGCCTGTTTGACGGCGAGACGAAAGGCGATACGGTTACGATCCTTTTCCGAGTTGATATGTGTGCTTTGACCATTAGTCTCTAACTCGTTAGATATTTTTTTGCAAGATTTCATTTTTGTATTTTTTTTGGTTCCAGACTTATACGGATTTGATTGGAGCCAAGTGATGAATTTCTTGAATGCGGAAAACAACGAACACTGCGCTGTAAATAGGTGCTCGTGTAAGTAAAGATTTTGTCCAAAATAGGCCCATAAATATATGGTAAAGAGACAAGGAGAATCTGGTTCATCCTACACAATAATTTTAAAGGTGATTTGTTTGTTTTAAACGGGTAGCGTTGAATATGACCGTCTTTCCTTTTTTTAGATGGTTAGATCCTCTTGGATATTCTTTACCTTAGGGAAGATGGGGGTTATGCTGGACTATTACCGACTAAAAACCACCACGGTCTTCCTTCGAAGATCTATGGCCGGGAATTGCGGGATTCGTTAATGGATCGAATGCATGTTCAAACTTAATTTATGTATATATAAAAAAAACAAGTTGAAATAGATAGTTGATATGAAATACTTTAATCAATAATGTATTTTTAATAGTACAGTATATTTTTATATCGTCTTATCTTAAATTAAAATAAATATGTCTAAAACAAAGAATAGAATACAGGATGCCTATGAAAAATATAAGTCAAAATGTTAAGGGGGCTAAATCTATAAAAAAGCCATGGAACTTTGGGCATATTCCCGACGGTTTTTTTAATTATCTTATATAAATTATTTATTATTCAAGAATATTCCCAAAGTTCCATGGGATAACGTCGATTTCATAGGCATCCCGTATAATTATTTCTGGTACGCACAAATAATACAGACAAAATAAATGCATTGTGATGAGAAACAGTACAACTAGACGATCTAAAATAAAGCTATGTTAATACCACAGAAATCTAAATAATATGTAGTTAGTTAATAATATCGTCTGCTTAGGCCGATTTTCAAAAAATCGTGCTTGTACATATTGTAAGAATAGAATTCACATTTTGGATTACCAATAATCAATATCGTGGGTTTTGCCTAAAGAATAAAGAGAAAAAAGGCTCTGCACTAGCCTTTTGAGGTTCTGAAAATGATCTAATAACAATTTGTAAAGGAAGATTTTGTTGCTTTTTTTTGATTTGGTTTCCAACTTTACAAAATAAGTATATTAAGGCGATGCAAATTCACGCCGAGGCCACATAAGTAATAAGATTTTCAGTTGAAAACACACACCTATTTACTAGGCTGTACGAAGCAAGCTCGAAATCTCAACTTATACACCAGAAAGCGACAAAGAGCGGCCGTTTTTGGGGGGACTGTCTTTTATTGTTTGACGTTCATAAAGCACTAAATTGATTGCTAGTCTAATTTAAATAAACGATATAGATCCTGTTATTGTTGCTTTAACAATCCATCATGGAATTTTAAATTTCAAAGTCATATTTATTTCCTCATTGGTTGAAAGTTTTAAGAATAGGTAGTGTCTTTCAAAGTGCGTGTGTAGTAGATAAGTATTATAATATTTGTGTTAATATTAACAATAAATCTTTGCTTTTATTTCCTCCTCCAGAACGGATTCTTGCCAGCGAGTAATTTGTTCTTAATGCCTTCGAAGTCGATATGACCGCCAAAAGCAATGCCTGCACCCGAGTTCACGTTCTCCAGTACAACGATTTCGGGAGCTTTCTTGGCTGAAATCAATATTAAGTTTAGTTTAATATTTAATAATTTTGAGATTAGAATTGGTAAATGACACTGCACAATTCTACCATCGTACAATTGCGGGGCGAAAGAGACATTGTTACGTGAGAGATTTGGAGCGCTTTGCACTACGTTCAATCTGGATCCTAAAAAATACGATCCGACCAAACTGCAGTACAATTTGAATGAACGGTTGTCTACTACGTCCGATTCTAACTTCATAGATTTGCAGCCGTGTTTCCTCGAATCGTATTTTTTTGGATTCAGATCAGACGCAGTGCACACATGCTCTAACATAATGTGTAAAGTCCAGTTTACATAAGTAGAGTTTAGTAGATTACATAAAATACCGTATATTTCAGAGGCCATATAGCCTTTCAAAGGATATTGGTATACCCCAGCAAGTAGAACGAAGAGGTCAGACGGCACTCGCTATGTAAAATACTGATAATCAATTGCGTCTAATAAGGCTGGATTCCGATCCAAAAATATTTGAAAAGACCGTTGATGTCTGTAATAGAAGTAACAGTGGCAGTACCTGCTTCCGGTGGTAAGTCGAAATCAATAGTTCTGGTTCCATCCAGTTTGCCGGACTTCTTATCATTGCCTTGTTTTAAATCGTAACCGAGAGTGCTGTCCCTAAGCAGGATCACCTTGGAGTTGTAAGGCGCTAGAACGATACAAGAACATTTTTCTTAAGTTATAGAGACAGCCTTATCACAAAATCGTGTTTGACAGTTGCTTAGAGTAAAGTGGTATGGAGTTTTGACGTTAGAAACGTTCTACCAAATGTCTAATGGACGATGTCTGTGGACGTCATCATGTCAACGCCGGCTGTCGCTGAAAACCAGCGCTGTGGCTCTGTCTCGCACGTGAGACACAGCATTATGCTGAGCGATGGCCGTTTTGCGCGGATGTGACGCATATTTTTCCCCAAGCTTCTATTCAGTTTGTTACTTTTATTTTATTTTGTGCGTCATGTTGGCGCGAATAAATATCTTTTCTTTCTTTCTTTCTAAACTTTTATAGTACCTACGACTCACGGAGTTTATCGCTTTATAGAATACTAGCTGTGTCCTCACGGATCCGCTCGCATAAGGTGTTTTATTCCAGTAATAAATATAGCCTTTGTTACTCAGTGATGATGTAGCTTTCTAACGGCAAAATATTTTTTGAAATCGGTCCAGTAGTTTTTAAGTTTATTCATTACATACAAAAATACAAATCTTTCCTCTTTATAATATTAGTATAGATAACGATAAAAATCTGTCAGGAAAAGGCACAAAAATGTAAAACCGAAATAATTGATAATGTTTAATAATGTTAATGTTTTTATGAGGATAAACAAGTTAAATGTTGTATCAATTATTATTCGAATCGAAAATCCCGCCTGCAGAAGGAAAATTAATATTTTTTTTTATTAATTTCCGCTTCAAATGTTGTATTTGGTTAATCTTTGCCGTTGGGTTTTTATGCAGTTTGCTATGTTATATATGGGATCAAACATATTGACCACCAAAATAAACTTTGAGATCCCATACAATCCTATCGAAATAAAGGAAAAATAAAAAAAAAATACCAAAGTGTAAATTTGCAATGGGTCTAGCTTAGTGATGTTTATAAATTGAGCGCATATTTTTAATCGTTTTCTTATTGCGAAGTCTGTATCATGTCTAACTGGTGCAGTAAAAAAGAGATAATAAGTAAGTAAATTGGTAAACCGAGGAAAAGCCAATATACATAACATAACATCACGCCTTGTTTTCCCCAAAGGGTTCGGCAGAGGTATTTTAGTACACCCTCGTTTAGCCAGTTATGTTTAAGTCCCATGTAATAGGGGGCGAGCCTATTGTCATTAACCGGGCACAAACCCAGACTCCAGGCTGTTATTGAAAAATTCCTAATGGTAAAACCTACTAACACTTTGGTTTACCTGGGGATCGAACCCGGGACCTCATGCTCAGCAGTCGCGTTTGCGGCAAACAACACAAGGCAGCAAGACAGTTGTTGCAAGTCAATGTACACAATTTAATAAAGAAATGAATTAGGTAATCAATAGAATATTGATCTTATTAATCAGTAGAATGACATACTTCAATTAGATGAAGGCGACATTGCAGTTCCAGTTTGCAAATTTTACGAAAACAGCAAGAGTTGTCGCGACTTCGTAAACTGAATAATATATTTGTTTCTTTTTCTTGCAAGTGTGTAAGAGAGATAGAGTTTGTCGAGCTCACAATAACTATTGCCGTTTGCAAACTCGGACTAGGGGTATAGTTCTTTTTTTAAATCGAATTTTCGAGGTCGAAAGCTACATTGATTTAATTTATATCTGGAGGAAGTAGGTTGGAGCTTTGTATTACACAAAATAACATCGTAATTAACGATTATCAGCATCCATTAGACAATGCTACTTTATTTACATGAACTACTGAAATTAAACCACCATCAATTAACTCGTATTCGTCTCTAGATCAAGAGAAAATACGTCAAGAATCTGATGTATGAGCTTAAATTACTTTTACTATGAATCAAAAAGTTTAATTTATTGAATTAAAAAGTTGATTATAAATATGTAGACTTATTGACACCACCCTATTTGGTGAATTAGACCCGACAATAAATTCTATCGTTTGGAATAGTAATTAAGACATTGCAATCTACGTATGAATAAAGTAATTATTACCTGGAGCTGTGTAGACACAGGTAAGGAATAACAAAGCCAGAGTCACCGTACAACGCACCATCTTGCTAACGTGCGCCACTAATACCACACCAACTGGTTCTCATTTGAAAATTTTAAGTTCTCACGTTTTAATATTTTATCGTTCACTAGCTATATTATTCGGTGACACTTCCCCGTGGCAGATAGAAATAAAATTATTATAAAATAATAAAACCCACGACCTTGTACAGTCAGCGTCATATAGTAAGTAGCAATCATCATCTCCCTGCCCTTATCCTACTCATGGCTTTGCATAGTAGACCCTCCCATATGGTAAACGATTCGTTTTCAGCCATAGGAACCACGACTAGTGCCCTGTTCCTATCAGCTCTGGATCAACATTTTTCAAAGGGGGTACACAGTACCAATTTGCTGTCCTCTAGGCAAAATTTTTCAACAAGTAAAATAGGTACCTAATAAGACTTTTTAAAAATTGTTTATTGTAGTAATAAAATTATAAATAATTCTAAAGGTTTTTTCTATTTTTTGTATAACCGGGTAGTACAGACATACGGCATAGTACAGACAGCGAGACTGGTTGGTGGCGGACCGCCCCCTAATCATCACCGTCCGGGGACTTGCTCCCCCCCCCCCCGTAGATCCAGGCCTAGGTCCTAATCGTTTTGCTTACCAATGGTAGCATTTTTTTATTGTCAAACTAAGGATATAAACAGACTCGTAAGCTAATTTTAGTATAGCTTCTATCATTATCGGGGAGGGTTTACTATGCAAAGTACGGGCGTCTTTGCTTCAGTATTGGTGAAGATACAAGAATCTTAATATCGTCGCTGCGCAGTGAAAACCTCGTAATTGCAATAAACGTAATTTTACAAGAGGAAATTATAACTGTCTATTAAAAAAAAGTATAAAGTGTAGATGTAAGGTTCTTCTGTTTTATTATCTATTCATCAATCTATTTCATCTAGAGCTGCGCACGTTCGTTCTAAATATGCATTACAAGGTCTTTTACCCAACAAATGAATAACAAAAAATAAAAATTAATTTGTGCTTTACGAGGTTTTCACTGCCCAGCGACGATATTAACCAATAACGCTCGGTAAATCATAGGAATCGGCCATTAGCCAACTGCACCTACATATGTCACAGACCTAATAATTATTCTCTATTAATATTGAGTTGCTTGCCTCGTTGGGCTAGTGCTGGCAAGCGCGACTGCTGATCGTAAAGTCCTGGGTTCGACTCCCAGGTCGGGCAAAATGTTATTGGATTTTTCCGTGTGTAATTTCTCTAGTAGCAGCTAGGAGTCTGGATTTATTATGCCTGGTGGATGACAATAGGCTCGCCCCCTATTACATGGGACTTAAACATAACGGCGAAATAAGGGTGTTACTATACACCTCTGCCCAACCCTTCGGGGAATACAGGCGTGATGTTATGTCATGGTATTGGGTTTCACTGTATGATGAAATATGAGGAACACAAATACGTACGTATTCGTATCTGTAAGCTAAACAGAAAATCATTACTGAACGCTCACAGTACACAATCCTTAAATTTACTCAGTTCGTTATTCTAAATGAAAACAAACAGACAATTGATTTAAAATACTTATGAATAATAATAAACAAGTTTTCGTTGTGTTGATTCTACGTAGGTCAACTGCCCGTAACATCTTCCGAAACATATTCAAAATAGTTACCTACACAAAAAGAAAAACCTCGTCGTATATAAACTGTCTCAGCGCGGATTATACGATTTGCGAGGTTTAGCTACGCTTGCCGCGGTCAGTCTGTGGATGAGTGACCGTTCGTTACACATCGAGACCCCGCCGTGCCTCGGAGAGCACATTAAATAGCCGGTCCCGGGTGTCATACGAATATCTATGACAATCGTTACGGGAAGTCAGAAGTCCGAAAGTCTCACAACCGGTCTAACCTTAGGATATCGGCATTACCCAGTAACTGGGTTGCAGAGGTTTGATGGCAGTCGTTCCGTGTAAAATACTGGTATTCAGCCGCATCTGGTTAGACTGGAAGCTGACCCCAACATGGTTGGGAAAAAGCTTGGCAGAATATATATTATAATTACCAACTGCCTTATCACAAAATCGTGTTTAACGGTTTTTTAGACTAAATAAAGGCTAGAACACCTTTAATATGCATAGATTTTGACGTTAGACACCGTTCTAATAACTGTCTAAACTTTTGTAGCGCGATCTTTCCCCCCTTAATATTATTACAAAAATGGTCTAAGAATTCTTGCCTGCCTTGTTGGTCTAGTGGTCGCAAGCGTGACTGCTGAGCATGGGGTCCTGGGTTCGATCCCCAGGTTAAAGTGTTATTGGGTTTTTCCGTGTGGAATTCCTCAGTAGCAGCCCGGAGTCTGGCTTTGTGCCAGGTTATTGGCAATAGGCTCGCCCCCTATTACATGGAACTTAAACATAACTGGCGAAACGAGGGTGTACTAAAAACACCTCTGCCGTATCCGTCGGGGAATATAAGGCGTGATGTTTTATGTTTATGGTCTAAGAAAAGGCCTAAAACCAGCCCCGTCTCTTTTTGTATGACGTTAGAAAGTGATGGGTATATTTTAATTCTGGGTTACTCTTGGTTTTGGTTCTTTTATTATAAGGAGATGGTGTTTTCATATTCCATATTTTTAAATACAAGAAAAGAACGAGTGATATAATAGACAAAAGGAGAGTAATTAATATATGACGTATGCAGTCATAGGATCCGGTTTATGGAATTTATATTATGGTTTTATTTTGTTTTGTACTGTTTGGTACTACACTGGCCTGCAAAAATAAGTATCACACTTTTAAAATTTCAATTTTTTCTAAACTATAGAAGTTAGAGATTTAAAATAAAAAACGTTTTATAGCAATTTTTATCAGCTTTCTTTGAAACTATAGTAACAAAGTTAAACTCTTTTTTGAGTCCTTTTTGTTTCGAAAATATATCTTGTGTACTTAAAAAGTTATTGAAATTTTAAAAGTGTGATACTTATTTTTGCAGGCCAGTATAGTTAAGAAGCATTCATTTTACTACTATAAAGTTTTGTTTTTTGACTATGAATTAATTATACACCTAAATGAAAATGTAAAATCAAAAACAAAACCATTGCAATGGTAATTTTATTCAATTTTGTACTTTATTTAAATTCGAGTTATGAGTGTAACGAACTTTTTTTTAGTAGCTATCACAGGTAAGATTTCCTTACGAGTCTATTTACTTGGCCAGTTTGGCAATGAAAAATACTACTTTTGGTAAGAAAAACGATTCGTTTTTGGCCATAGAAACCGGGCACTAGCCCATCTATTGCCTGCACATAACATAGAAGTAACAATGTAATATTACTCGCGCGCTTTTGCGCAGTTATTTTTGTAGGCGCTTTTTTAATATCAGATATATCTACGGCCCGTGTGGTTCTCGGCAATGTATAGGCCACCTTTTCCACATGAGTGCCTTTAAGGCGACTAAGGATGCATGGACCAAGAAGACGGCAGCCTTCGGCTTTCCGCCAATGTTCTGTACAGCCTTTTACGAACTATATTGGGGTCGGTTTTTAGTCTAACTAGATGCGGCTGAATACCAGTATTTTACACGGAGCGACTGCCATCAGACCTCCAAAACCTACATACTGGGCAATTCTGATATTCTAGGGTTAGACCAGTTATCAAACTTACGGGCTATAGGCTACCCATAATGATTGTCATAGATATTCGTATGACACCTAAGAACAAATCTAGGATCCTAAGATTTCTCAAAATGTCCAAATCTAAACCTTAAACAAAAAACCGGCCAAGTGCGAGGCGTACTCGCGCACCGAGCGTTTTGTACCGTTGGAGGAAAGGTTATTCAAAAACGTGCAGGCAAAAAGTGAATACTAATATATATTTTGTTCGTTCATTTCCTTGCGGGTTCGTTTCATAAGAGAGTCTGTATATGCATAAGGTAGGTCGCATTACATCGAGGCACACAACAGATCAACATGTGTAAAATACATTGTAACACTTTGGGGTGGCTTTAGGAGTCAACCCTTGACTAGCATGTGCACATAAAATTTAGCAGGCGTGTACAGACACGAGTAAAAATATGTAAAAGCGATTGTCTTCTAAAATATCTGTTAGAATTATGAAATATTTAACACATAATTTTTACAATTACATACGAATTACTGTTTCGAATGTTTCTTAATTACACTTTATTTTCTAAAACAAATTCGCTTTTTAAGTTAGCAATGTGTATACATATTATTACACGTGACTGTACTTACGGGAGGATAAAGAATAACACTTGTAACCGTACACTATATTATATATATAACTAAGAATTTACAAAGAGAACAACAGGGCGTGGTTCGTACAATGCGAGGAGTCCAGGTCTTCTTCAGCAGGTGTGGCACTTAACTGGGCAACTGCAGCACTGCGAAAGGGCCGATCTGCAGAGTGCCCAACCTTTTTTAGGCCCGAGCCCCCGCCAGTCAGCCACCACCCAGTCAGTCACAACATACAACAGAATCGCGTAGGGGTCAATCTATCATTATAGTTATAGCTAATATCGGTATGTCAGGATTGGGAGCATGGTAAATAAAGTAAATTAAACCAACATAGAGTCTCCACCACTGAGAGTACTTTTAATTGGGTTAGAGGTTAGTTACAGAAGCTAGTTCACAATATAATAATTTACACAAGATCAGAAAAGGACAAGCAAATCAGACATAAAAGGTCAGACTTCTTCGGCTGTTCGACATGGAATCCTCTGCTCCGTCGAATCACCACAGTTTGTATAACTTCGGGTACGTTGATTGATCTTGACGATTACCCTCCTTTACCAACATTGTCCAGTGTCACTAGCTACCGATTAAAGACATGAAAAATAAAGCATGTCAAGTGTCACTACATCAGCCCAATTGGTAGCGACATCAACGGGGATTCCGCTGTCCACTGTCAAAAGAGTTTTATTGGAAGGTAAACATCTTTTGGAACACGGAAGTACCCTATATATTACTATACTCTTTGCACGGAAGCAAATTTAAATCTCCGAAAAAGACCAGATGCAGGAAAAATCTTTTTAACAAAAATAAAACCGACTTCACAAAAACGATGAAAAGAATAAAATAATTACCATATTATAAAATTAACAGTTTCGGAAGTCAGTGCCTTCAATTTGGTTCAGCGTGGATTAGGACTGACTGGAACTGTTAATTTTATAATATGGTAATTATTTTATTCTTTTCATCGTTTTTGTGAAGTCGGTTTTATTTTTGTTAAAAAGTTTTTTACTTTTTTGTTTTAGTGGCCTTAATTACAACATGGTTGGACCTACTATAGACGCTGCTCGAAACATAATCACATCATCACATTATGCGTCCTGTTCGTCATTGAGGAGTTCCACTATCTATCTCCGAAGTTCTTCTTTAGATGTTCACCAAATTTAAATGGAACCAATCTGGAAGTATATCCTTGCAAATAAAAAATAAACATTTAAATCGGTTTATAAATGACGGAGTTATGAGGTAATAAACATTTAAAAAAACTAAAAAAAAAATACAACCGAATTGAGAACCTCCTCATTTTTTGGAAGTCAGTTAAAAAATATCATTATCATTAACGATTTTGATAAAGCGGTAATCCGAAGAACTATTCACAACTTTCACATTACTGATAAAGAGGTGCCAACTATGAAGCTAATACATGAACAGTTGAAGACAGAAATAAACTATCCAGGTTCAATTTGGTCATTGCGTAAACGTACGTACCCGGATTTCAACCCAATTCAAAATATACGGGCAATGTTAAAAGGATACGTGGCGAAAAAAACGTGTCAATGAATATAGATACAATAATGAGGTTAGCGAAAGAAAACGTTAACACTATCACTGTACAAGAATAGAAAAATGTATGTGACCACGCAATAAAAGAAGAAAAAAAGTTTCATGGTCACGACGCTGTTCTTGATGATATAACGAAACGATTCATTATTAACACAAACGACACATCAGACGAGAGTGAAAATGGAGACGAGAGTGATAATGAAAATGATGAAGATGCAATGTCCGGTGTAAAATAATTGTTATATTTTTTTATATTTGCATTTTATTTAATGATCTTTGACTTCTCAGTCACACTTACATATGTACACATACTCATCAGTCATACATATCATAGCTGGCCTTTATTTTAACAATTTTTGCTTATTAAGTTTTATTTTATTTTTAAACTAGAATAGCTCTCCCACTTATATTATGTACCTGCCTAAAACATAATAAAATTAATTTTTAAAAGTGTTTTGTCTGACTACTTTTGGTGATCACTCACACAAATGCAAAGCTCAGCTTAGGCCTCGCGGACTGTACACCGGACGTACTGAAGTATCATCACTCGTGGAGGGTTTCTAAATGCACCCCAATATTATATAATGTTCTCCAATAAAGACTCAAATTCTTGTTAAAATGATAAATGATGATAAATTATTTTTATTTCTGTAAATAAATCTGTTACAGACACTTTTACAAGTCAATGTAATGTTTTTTTTTAAGACTAGATGGCGCCGGCATTTCCTATCTGACTAGCTCTGAGAAGAAAAGCCGAAACAAACTCAGAGGTCAAAGTCTCTTTTAAAGTCCAGACATTGTAGTATACAAACTATGCGAGTGAAACGATGTAGGGCAACGTCGGGAATGGCCTTTTGAGGAAAGTGCCATAGGAGGTTCGAGTTGACCTGTCCTAACTGACGGCACATCTGCATCAGTCATCGCGGAGCTCAAACCTTATTCTAGGGAGCTCAACAACCCGACCGCTGCACGACGCAATCAATCAGTTTGACATTTGTGTGGAACACAAAAAAAATATATACTCAAAAAAAATGTTGACATCAAAATATATATATTATTATTATATATATAGGTTTATTGCCGCCGCTTTGTTTTGTTTTAGAAGATAAAACGATGGCCCGTTATCGTCTCCACCTCCATCGTCTCCTCCCCCTCCTCCTCCTCCTCCTCCGCCTCCTCCTCCGCCTCCACCTCCTCCACCACGTGGTCGTCCCGCTCGAGGCGCAGTACTCACAAGCGCCAGCATAGCGCACATCAATATGACGAATACAGCGAACTGAAAACAATATAATTTTAAATATTTCCACCAAAAGAATAAAAAAACACTAATGGCCGAGTCCTATAATTTACGGAGTGTTATTGGTTAAAATTGAGATTCTTGTATCGTTACCAATAATGAAGTAAAGACCTTATAGTTTTGCATAGTAGACCCTCCAATATGGAAGTAGTTATCACAGGTAGAATGAGCTTACTAGTCTATTTATATACCCAGTTTGGCAATAAAAAATGCTACCATTGGTAAGCAAAACAAATCGTTGTTGTTTTGGTTTGGCAATAAAAAAATAGGGGTCCACCGGCATCGGGAGTAGGGTCCAAGCTACCGGTAATTAAGGCCCCTGTGACAAGAACCTCCTCACAATACTTGCCGTGTCGAGGAGGACTGCTTCCTGTATCAAGCCCTTGATCTAACTACCTAACAAGACCCTCTGGAGGTGTTGGTTGAGGCTCTTGGCTATTAGGCCATTAGCCGTTACGACTATATTATTCATAATAATTATTATTACTCACGTATTTCATTTTGAGAATATTTGTTGGACTATGTGGACTCTTATGAGTTGTGGACGTTTATGCAATGTATTTATATCTGTATACATACCTATATCTTTACATAGTATAAAACAAAGTCGCTCCCACTGTCTGTACGCTTAGATCTTTTAAACTACGCAACGGATTTTAATGCAGTTTTCCGCAATAGATAGAGTGATTCAAGAGGAAGGTTTATATGCCACATTAGTATCTATATTGCACCCGTGCGAAGCCGGTGCGGGTCGCTAGTATTACAATAAGGAAAATGAAGCAAAAATATTCTATGAGATGTATAAACCCATATTCTAACGTTATCATAGCTAGACATAACACATAACAGGTTACGTTATTTATGTTATTAAAATCAATGTTATGTTAAAGGAATAGGTTTAATATCAAGAAGAAGCCACGTGTAAAGTGAATCAGGTACTTTTATTAGGTTAAAAGCTGTTTAATTATAATTTAATATTTACCAAGGCAACCGAAATATCAAGATGATATTTATAAAATATCTTTCGCGTATTTTTAATTTTGATTTGTTTAATTGTGAATTATTTCAAAACCACTGAGAATATAGTTGTGTACTTGTATAAATTTGAGGTGATCAAATTATTATTAGCCGTGAGTGCATCACAAAGGAATCGCTTTTGATTTATTATAAATCGCCGTTTATTTCTATTGTAAACTATGTCGAATGCGGATTACGAGCGGGACAGGAGCGATACAGAATATTGACATCAAGTATATTCCGCCAAGAAGAACATAGTCTGCTTAGTTGTCGGCAATAAGATTGACAAGCATGCAGCACCCGCAAGCCCGAGATGGCATAAGATCGTAGGTGGTGCTTGCCACCAGCAAAAGCATTCCCAAGGAGGGTTGACTTCAGGCAGGCGGCCGGTCATAAAATATAGCCGAAACATTTGTGCAGTATGATATTATGAGACATACTGCGCCGACTCCAAATAAGTTGGGATAAGGGTAGGAGGATGATGACGATGATGAAAAGCTGTTTAATTCTGAACACTTTTAAGTTCCGACGGAAGAACGGCCGGAAGGACTTGACGAAATTATAAAAAAACTAAGGCATTTGTAGTAACGAATTAAATATATTAATTTTACGATTTTTTTTTCTATTATTTTCAAATGTAGTAGGGTGAAAGAAGAATGACTGCAAGACAAATTTTAGTTTAAAAAAATATCAAATAAATGTTTACTTACGTATTTCATGTTGAGTTTGTGAGTTTCTGTAGAAGAATGTTGGGTATGCCACATAGCATAACTTTTATACAACGTAATGTGAAGGTCAGTAAAACGAGTATTTTTATTGTCTGAAGGTCAGTAAAACGAGTATTTTTATTGTCTTCTAATCATCTGAATATCTATAAAATCTGTATCTAATAACGTCAAACAATTGACAAATGGGTGGATTTCCCGACAGCAAAATTTACGCGGCATGGATGCAATCGGTAGTGCAGTACGTTACTACACAGATCTAATATTTTTTCTAAGTAGAATTTTTTTCTAAGATTTGTTTTTTAAGAAGAGTTAGTTACCTATACGAGGCAATAAATACCTGGGTGAATATTCGAAATTTTTTAACATTATTTTAACAAATCATTCTTCTCCCGGGTTGTTAACGTTATAATAATGTCTGATTATTTTTATTCTTGTGTTATTGCTTGACGGCAGCGGTACAGTTTGAGTTTTCATTATCATAATTATACTATTAAACATCTGCATTCTTAACTTTGGGATGATGCTAATGACGTTCTCAATTTTTGTTAATATTTTTCGATTATTCGCCCACCGCTTGATTATGATTGCAGTTCAAGAGGAAATGCGGTCGGCATTTAGTCCATACAAATGTATTCCCCAGTTTCCTCCTTAGATAATGTCACTAGAGCAAATATTTTTTACTATATGATATACATATATCTACCACCACTATGTCCTTATGTTTTGTTTTTGTCAATAAATGAATTATTAAAAGAACTAGAAACGTTTAAACTCAACAAAAATCGACCGATTTTACCACCGTTTTCAAACATCTGTCAAACAAATTTGACGAATATAAAAAATAAAAGAAAAACATACAGACATAACCAGTCTTTCTTAAATTATTACAGAAAACAATATTAAAGTCGGGTTAGGTTTGAAAAAGGAAACAGGGAAATACGAAAGTACGATTTCGCTAATATTGCACAAGAGAAATCAGTCCGAGATTCAGGTGTCTCTTTCGCGCTCAATTGGGAAGGTTTGCGGGAGGGGTTGGACGGAAATAGATCGCAAAAACCTATTCAAATTATTAATATTTTGCAGTCCGCGTTTCCTCTTAATTATGAAAAAATAATGGTTAAGCCCCGAATTTTTCATTTCGGTAGCTGTCCTCACAACATTTTTCAGTGTATTTTCCCTCGTACAACAAAAACTATTGGTTATTTAACTTTATGGCAACTTTTATTTAAATTGTGAATAGTGATAGTATTAGGGATCCCTTTTTTTCTCATAATGGTTTTTGTTCTAATTTAAATTGTCATAATAAGTTAGGCATAATTTTCTTTGTCATAATAATAGTGTGCCATTATTGCTTTTAGCATATTGTGTTATTAAGTATAAATATTGTATATCCTATTGTTTATATTCATAACTTTGATATGCATAAAGTTGTAAAGCATATTGTTTATTTGTCTAATAGTTATTTGTGATAATGATCAAAAAGCATAAACGAAACGTACTTTACGAATATTTATGTATTTATATTAGGTTAGGTTAGGTTAGGTTTATGTTATTTTATACTTATAATAGTTATGGTTATACGTCGTTATGCTTAAGTAAACTTATGCTTTTGGATAGTATGCTTATTAAATATTAAGCTTATAGTAAATAGGATTAAAAAATTATGATTAAAAAGTTATGGCAAATGAGTATTATGCGTAACTAATGTTAGGACAAGTAACATTATGCAATGTTAAATTATGACATAAAATCGTAGGAATTAAAATAGAGAACCGAAAGTCCTTTAATTTCGGTGGCTAAACGTTTATCTATTACTAATATTATAAAGCTGAAGAGTTTGTTTGTTTGAACGCGCTAATCTCAGAAACTACTAGTTGGAATTGAAAAAATCTTTTTGTGTTGGATAGTCCATTTATCGAGGATGGTTATAGGCTATATATAAACATTGAAACAAACATTGTTGTAACTGCATAACTAATGCGGTGGTAGGTCTACTTAACGGGTATTATATACTCTTAGCACTTAGCACTTGACAAGCATATCATTTTGGGACCCAGTGCATAATATCAGCAAGCACATTGGGTCACCCAACGAGTATTCCCAAGGAGGGTTGACGTCAGGCAGGCGGCCGGTCATAAAACAATAAGCCAAAACCTCTAACAAAATGGATTTATGGAATACATGTTGTGCCGACCCCACCTAGTGTGGGATAAGGGCAGGAAGAAGAAGGTTATAGGCTATATAACATCACGCTACGGCCAATAGGAGCGGAACATAAACGAAAAATGTTGCAAAAACGGGAAATATTATTCCTTTTTGAGAGCTTCCGTTGCGTGAGCTGCTAAACGACTTAAGTTAGGCAAATATTTAAAAAAACTTCTTACGTGGGCGGAGCCCCGAGGACACAGCTAGTCAAGAATATTTTTGCATAGAACAACTCTAGGCCCCCCCTTATGCGCTTAGAACTTACGTACCAGTGTTGCCAAAGTGCTTTCGTGGGAGGATGTGTGCTGCTTGCCCGCGTGCGCCCGCCAAAGACGTTAGTATTTCATATCGGTGTCACGTCACGGGACAAAGGACATTGTCAACAATACCTATCGCTTTACAATACTTCATTCCAAACTGTAAAGTATGAGTATCATGCAGCTATTAGTGATACGCTTATAATCATATCATATTACTGCCTATTGTCTGGTAATATGAGTCTGTCATGCTCACTTAAATGTCTTGCTGATGGTGGCGTTGTTTATCCGGTCGTTGAGTTCCCTATAATATGGTTGAGCTGACCGATGCGGATGTGCACGTCATGCTCGTGAACGGGTGCCGTCTGTCGGGACTGGTCAGCTCTTAACTGCTATGACAATCATAGAAGGCATATTTTTCTATTTGTTACTCTTATGTGAGTTTATTTGTTACATTAACCTGCATTATTCTCATTCTATTTCTCACACTACTGTAATGGAATTGTAATGAACTACTATTTTAAAAAGAGTATTCATGGAGTTTCTTGCCGGCTCTTCTCCATAGAACCTACCTTTTGGAACCGTGCACCTAGTCGTGACGTTTTAAAAGTGCCTGAAATCTGGTCTATTTGAAATAAAAAACTTTGACTTTGTCAGGGTCTGGACCAAATGCTGCCCAGGAGTGAATGTAGCTCCAGTGGTATCGTAGCATTAATTTAAACTAAAAAAAATATAATTAAAAATGTTGACCCCTGTAAACCAAATAAAAACAAGTTTTGTTGTTAATAGTTAATTTTCATTAAATCATGTTTATGAGATGCCTTTCTCTCCAAAATATATAAATCCACATCCACATCTTGTCCCGTAGCACGCCAAACTCAAAAACCTGCTATTGTGTGTCTCGCTTGCGCCATGCCATTATTGTATATGTCGCAGACACACCGCTTATAGAATTGGATAAAAATGAGTATAGCGTTACAGTTCAGAATTGTGTCTGTTTATCACAAGGCAAAGCGGGTACTTGGTAAATAAGCCAATATAGACTCTCCACCACTGAGAGTAGGTATTTGGATTAGTTGTTAGTAACATGAGTCCAGTTACAATATAATTCACACAAGATCAGAATATAAGAAGGACTAGCTAGTCAGACAATAAAGATCAGACTTCTAAGGCGGTTCGACATAGAATCCCGCGCTTCGTGTTTTTTTTTCTATTCGACTTATTGTTTGATGGTCTTGCGGACGGTTTCTACGTAACCGGGCAGTTATTGGCGAGACCTGAAGGGTCTCTAACCAATGGGGACGAGAGTAAAATACTTAACCTAAGCTAACAACTACTACTACTACTACTAACATCATAACTACTAGCAACAACAGCACTAAAGGCAACCCCTAATGGGACTCGGACCTCGGCCTAGGGCGTTGCTGGTGGGAAAATTGGGAGGGAGACGCCTTGATGAGGGCTGAATTAACGGTATGACAGCGGAGTCTGAAAAGAAGACCGGCTCCGCAGCTGCGGCGGGTGAGCACAGTGGATCAAGGACGGCGGCGGCGCGGCGGAGGTGGGCCGTCGCGACGGGCCTCGCCGGCGAGGACGGTATGCCGGGCGGCGGCGAGCGTTGTGTAATCTGCTCACAGATACACTGAAAATAATTAGGTATTAAGTTCTTTTTTGCAAATAAATAATTGACAATAAAACACTTTTTTCTCTTGACTCCTCGGACAGATTTTGGAGAGCTTAGGTTTACTTATTAGTGTTGGCCTGAAGAACAAAATGCACTATGTGTTCATTCTGGGCAGCACTTGGTCCAACTTCCATACATAGACTGGCAATGACCTTTCTTTTCATTTCCGTATTTAGGTATAACTTGTGTCCCAATGAGCTAATACATTCAATTAATTATTCGTGAGTGCGCTAATTGTATTGCGTTTATTTGTGTAGTATTAATTACATCCTACAATAAATAGTTTTCTTGTAATGCAAATTTTTGTCCTTGGTTTTAATTTCGGTTGATTCGGTGGCCTAAACTGTCGACTGAAATGATTAAAAACTCACCGAAATGAGAATTTTTATCATTTCGGTGAGTTTTTTATCATTTCAGTGCTACGAATTTCGGTGTATAATTGTTTAATTTCGGTAGATGGTTTTATAATTTCGGTTGATTATTATTTAATTTCGGTTAAAATCCAGGCACGCAGGTGAATTTTTCAAAATCTTTGAATGCATTTTCTAATGTGTTTCCAAGACTTTATGCGATACATTTTAAATTGAAACAAACTATTACGTGATACGATCAAATATAATCCCATTTATTTATTTCAAAGTGCCAGGTGAATTTAAAATGGAAACGCGATTTATCTTGTATCATTGACATAATTATTTTTAGAATGCTGCATTGACCGAAGATGAGAGAAAGGAAAAAAGAAAATTACCTTATACGAACAGAATATAATTTATAGTTTTTTGGTAGAACTACAAACTAAGCTAATCTAAGGTTTGAGTATAACAAATAGTTCCTATAATTGAATGCAACTAAGTAATTTGTAATCTCATTAGAACTAAGCTAAGATTTTAGTCGTTAGTTAAAAAAAAAGTTTTTTACTTATTCTTTTATTTTACTTCTTTTATTGTAGATTTTTTAGTGTGGTACACAGATGAATACCTAAAATTTAGCAGAATATCTATAGGTTAACATTATCACTCAGACTTGATAGTACCTATACCAACCTCTTATACTTGCTAAGACAGCAGCAGTTTAGGTAAGGTGTATGGTTGAGGTAATTCTTTTTTTTTTCGAACCATTTGTTCGCTTTTCCACGTCTATGCAAGCCTCATTATGTACGTCCTCTTTTATTAGGTAAGAATAACATTAAATATAAAGAAAAACATACATAAAAAGAATTAAAAAATATTGACATCAGGGGACCGCTACACAATTGCACCGGCACGGATTCCCACAACAGAGGAATCAGTGACACTCCCAATCAACCCCCTCCAAAGAAAGCAACAGGTGCTAACAAACCCACTGATCATGCGTGTCAAAGAAGGGCAGACCTTCTCAAAACGCACACCGCACAAACTCATAAACACCTACCGCCTCCCTCGAAAGATAGTCGACTAAGAACAACACCAATTTCCCATTATAAAAATCGGCGCCAACGAAACGATACAAGCCTTTCTAGTAGTAACTAATATTTTAATAAAGCCTGTCTGTAAACGTTTTCGGAGCATTTTCATTCCCGTGGCATCAAAATTTTAAATACGTATAGATACGTGTTTAATTTTTTTTTTTTTCATTATTCATTATTTTCATCAGTTTTTTCATTATATTTATGAGATTGAAGTGAATTTATGAGATCATAAATTTATTAAGGTATTTTAATGGCATTAAATATGACCATGAACAATATCAAGAAGTACAATAAACCGCAGTTTCAATTTGGAATTAATAATAAGACATTCTACAGAAATAAAAGAAAAAACGACATTGTTGAAATTCACCCAGATATAAATACTCGTACTATGACATTTTAAATCATTATGTTTAGCGATAATTGTATATAGCGAGTCGTTGTGCAAGCGGTCCTATGATTTACCATGCGTGATTGGTTAAAACTAACACCCATATTCTAAGACGTTCCTCCAAAACTTACTCGACTCGACTCCACCTCGACTCAGCCTTTCGGTAGTAATAGTTGACATAAACGTCCTCGACTCGAGATTTTTCCTCAGTCGAGGTAAGGAATCATCTGTCAAACTCAAGGTACCTCGGAACCTACCTTAAGGAAGGAACTGTCAAAGTTCGTATGTAACAAAAATGAATTTTGAAGACTTTATCGAATATGCTTACAATAATCCTTACAAATATTTATCGAGGCGTTATTTGCGCGATGCAGATAATTCAAATTATGACGTAATGACTCCGGCGAGGAACCTCAAAGTTCACTCGAAATTGCGACTAAGAATACAATTTACAAGGTGTTTTCGAGGCCGTTTTGAGTCGAGTAAGTTTTGGAGGAACGTCTTAAAATATGGGTGTAACAGTCCTTTATCTTCACCAATACTAAAAGCTTTGCATAGCAGACCCTCCTATATGTTAGTAGCTATCACAGGTAAGATATCCTTACGAGTCTATTTACTTGCCAAGTTTGGCAATGCAAAATGCTACCATTGGTAAGCAAAACGAATCGTTTTTGGTTATAGGAACCGGGCATTAACCCATCTATTGCCTGCACATAACATAGAAGCAATAATTTAATATTACTCGTACGCTTTTGCGTAGTTATTTTGTAGGCGCTTTTTTAATCTTACTAATATTATAAAGCTGAAGAGTTTGTTTGTTTGAACCCGCTAATCTCAGGCACTACTGGTTATAATTGTGTTGGATAGCCCATTTATCGAGGAAGGTTATAGGCTATATAACATCACGCTACGACCAATAGGAGCAGAGCATAAATGAAAAATGTTACAAAAGCGGGAAAAATGTCCACCCGTGCGAAGCCGGGGCGGGCCGCTAGTATCAGATATATCTACGGCCCGTGTGGTTTTCGGCAATGTAAAGGCTACATCCTCTCCATGAGTGCCTTTAAGGTGACTAAGGGTGTAAGTCCGAAAGTCTGACAACCTGTCTAACCTTAGGATATCCAGTAACTGGGTTACGGAGGTCTGATGGCAGTCACTCCGTGTAAAATACTGGTATTCAGTCGCATCTGGTTAGACTGGAAGCTGACCCCAACTTAGTTGAGAAAAGGTTAAGCAGAACAGAACGTTTTGCATAAACGAATCAGTTCATTACTATCCCACTGAAAAAATAAAGAAAGAAAATAATTTATTTGAGCCTCGTTACAGACATACAGACATACAAACATAAAATAAAAAATCAACAAAATACAAAAGTTATATGCCCCTACGAGACAAAAAAAGGAGCCCATCTCAGTATAATGCTGCCACACCAAAGTATAGCAGCGCTGGTTTTCGGATGGGTCCTGTAGTGAAACCACGGGCAGCCACGTGCAAATACAAAAAAATAATAAATTAATTACATTAATAAATTAATGAATTACAATAAATACATAGATATTTGTATGTAAATGAGTGAATATTTAAAGTGTGCATACGTGTGCATCCGCCTTGACGTTTGACGTTTCACATGTGTCAGTGTCAATACTGTCAAACTGCCACGTGGTTGACTTTATAACCACTGTTGGGCACGGTCTCAAAATGAGAATGGTTTAGGCTTTAAACTTGAGGCTTTATGGTCTAAGGCCTAAAGCCACGTTGGCCTGGTGTGGGTTGGTGGACGACACACACCATCAAGAATTTTTTGGAGCCCTCTTAAATTTTCAGGTTTTGTCAAGACGTTTTTTTTACATACATACATAAACTCACGCCTTTTTCCCATAGGGGTAGGCAGAAACTATAGAACGCCACATGCTACGACCCTTACATACTCCTTTCGCTTCATCTACATTCATACATTTTGTCATACACGCACGCCGGTTGAGAGTACTACGCATTGTCCTTTGTGAAGAACATCACCAATAACATCGATGTATGTCCTTCTTGGACGTCCTCTACCGGCGTTTCCATAGACATCCGCGTTATAAATTCCTTTTGTTAATCGCCGTTCATTCATTCTCTTAACATAACCAAACCACCTAAGCATACTCTTTTCAATTTTATTTCTTCACCGTTAACGCAGGTGATAATACAATTTAATTCGCACATGAGTTCGAAAAGTCATAAGTGCGGGCTGGGAACACAGGCCCTCGTGCATGAAAGGCAAGCGTTCAACCGCTAGGCTATCACTGTCATTATCATGAAGACAGTAGCATTGTGACCACAGATACATTGATTTAACTCTATACTGTGGTTGTTACTTAGACCTGGTCAGACAAAGAGCGTGGCTGGGTGTGATATTCACGTCGCGTGTTGATCTCGTGCTCTTGGCGGGCGAATTACTATGACAATGTATGGAAGACGCCACGCCACGCCAAGCTTCGAGTGGTAGTCTGTGTATGGCGACGCCCAGACCCGGAACATTGTATGCCATACAAATATTTGTTCCGTGCAGGAATTGAACCTACGACCCATAGCGCAGAAGCCAATCGCTCACGGGGTGGCCTGCGTAAGCTATAGACGCGACGCAGTGCGACGCGACGCGACACGACGTGGAACAAATACGCGTTAGGTCGCGTCTCGCTACATAAGCCGCTAGTAGGGAATGCCGTTGTCTTGATCGCGTTTGTCGCGTTCGTCGCTTACGCAGGACACCCCGTCAGCCACTGCACCAAACGTGTCGTCACAACCCCTCGTTTACACCTAGGTTTAAAACATGTATTCTACATGTCTCAGATATTTTTTCGAAAAAAATATTACAAATATGCATACTTTAAGTAGCAAATAAGTATAAAGATCTTTAAAACACTTGTTTGTAATATTTTACACATGATCATTAAGTGTTGATTAAGTAATTTCTTTTAAAACGACCTTCAGTGTTTGGCCAGACTGGCAGCGCGGGGCGGGGAGCGGCGTGGGTGCGGGAACGCGCGCGATTTACCAGTCCGCAGTGGAGCGTGGCTTCGTTCTGAGCGTTTTCGTGTCCAGTGTTTGTCAAAATATCATATGGATGAAGAAGGCTTATTTTTACTGAAAAATTCTTACTAAAAAACGATGTTTCGACATCCACAGTGCTTGAATAGCACTTATTAATTCTTTAGCATTTAATTTTGAAGACGCCATCACAATAACGCGCGTGGTCAGCTCGAACTAGTTTGAGATCCCCCGCTCCCGCGCTCTCACTGCGGCCACTTGTATGAACGAGCTATGGCGTGAGCAACCCGCGCGCTCCCTGCGCCAAGTAGCCCGCGCCGCTTCCCGCGCCCGCGTGCCCGCTATGGACACTCAAATGAAGTTCTTCTGTTTGAACTCGCTGCACCGTGCCCGCCCCGCACCCGCCCCGCGCCCGCCCCGCGCCCGCCCCGCGCCCGTGTTTGCAGTCTGGCTAAAGGCTTACACAATTTATGTTTAAAACTTGTTTTTAGGTGTAAACGACGGGCAATACAATGTTGGTATACAATGCATTTTCTCACGGCCCGCGACCAACATGATAAAATAAGGTGGCGATTTGAAGCGCCATTATTTCTACGAACCATTTACTTAAGAAACGACGCAAGTACTAGTGTCCGTTGTAAATGGTTTATTGAAATATACTAACTGCCTTGTTGGTCTAGTGGTGGCAAGTGCGATTGCTGATCATGAGGTCCTGGGTTCAATCCCCAGGTCGGGCAAAGTGTTATTGGGTTTTTCCGTGTGGAATTCCTCAGTAGCAACCTGGAGTTTGGATTTGTGCCCGATTGATGGCAATAGACTTGCCCCCTATTACATGGGACTTAACATAACGGCGAAAAGAGGGTGTTATTATAGACATCTGCCCACCCCTTCGGGGAATACAGGCGTGATGTTATGTTATGTAGAAATATAAGTCATCGTGTCTTGGCGTGCCAATTTTTTCTAATGTTATATGAAACGGGGTTCGTTCTGCCTAACCTTTTCCCAACTATGTTGGGGTCAGCTTCCAGTCTAACCAGATGCGGCTGAATACCAGTATGTTATACGGAGCGACTGCCATCAGACCACCGCGACCCAGTTACTGAGCAAAGCCGATATCCTAAGGTTAGACCGGTTGTCAGACGTTCGAGCTTCTGACATCCCGTAACGACTGTCATAGGTATTCGTATGACACCCGGGACCGACGGTTTATCGTGCTCTACGAGGCACGGAGGGGTCTCGAGGTGTATCAAATGGTCACCCATCCACGGACTGACAGCGGCAAACGGAGCTTAACATTGCGAATCATATGACCCGCGCGGTTGTTGATTAGCCACGAGCTCCTCGGAAACGACGTATATAAAACAGAGGCTTCTTCTTCTTCCTGCCCTTATCCCACACTAGGTGTGGTCGACACAACATGTATTTCATAAATCCATGTTGTTAGAGGTTTTGGCTTATTGTTTTATGACCGGCCGCCTGCCTGACATCAACCCTCCTTGGGTTGAATATGAAACGGGTTATAAGTAACAAGATATGGTGTTCCTTCAACGAAAATGGACGATTCTCCTACCAGGAGGATCTTGTGCCTGGCGGGCTACTGCGCAACGGTTGATGTTGGGAAGTTGTATATACAACATACATCAACGGCGATACTCGGCTCGCTCCCTTCAACCGAATGCGAGGAAGCTCTTGTCCTAAAATGAAGAAAGGTTTATTATAAAAAAACATGAGTAGTTTTATTATACGAGTCTAATTAGGAATAGATAACCCAAGATGTCTCACAATGTTTTTGTCTTAATCGTATCAATACCTACGTATACTCAAAATCAAATATATAACTTTATCATGACTCTTGTAGTTACACAATACTCTTCTGTGTCTACACCTTGTTTCTAGCATCGATCACTGTACTAACTAAACCCGGAGAGAAAATAAAACAAGACGAAACGTCATCGCCATATCAACGATCGTAGTCCGATAAATGTGTTTATAACATAGTAAAACGTGCTAATTTCCAATTGTTTAGTACGCAATGATGGTTGCTTCTATAAACGTTCATTCATCAATGTACCAAGTCTAAAAGCACTTAGCGTCTTGTATTGTAGGTACATATATATGTATAGTGTATGTAACGTAATTAACGCACACCCTCACACACCCTAATTAGAATATTGTGTTATAATCATAATACATACACTGAATGTTAGTTTAACATGTATATGCATTGTTATTTACTAAATTAACGTTCTTGAAATAAGGTTTATTTTTCTTTATTTTGTATTGAATGACGGAATTTGTATTAATACAAATAAAAATGCACTATTAAAAGTATTTTATGCCTTGATTTACAGTTCATATCAGTTTGTTTTGACTGTACAGGGGTAATGTGACTAATTTCCGTAGTTTAAATTATTTTTGGGATAAAAAATACCTATATTAAAAACT
The DNA here is from genome assembly GCA_910594945.2 of Amphipyra berbera. Classification (NCBI taxonomy): domain Eukaryota; kingdom Metazoa; phylum Arthropoda; class Insecta; order Lepidoptera; family Noctuidae; genus Amphipyra; species Amphipyra berbera. The sequence goes on along the minus strand of OU343122.1, from coordinate 3,707,624 downwards.
AGCTGTGTCCTCACGGCTCCGCCCGTAGCCTATGTTACTCAGTGATAATGTAGATTTCTAACGGCAAAAGAATTTTTGAAATCGGTCCAGTAGTTTTTAAGTTTATTCTTTCTTCTTCTTTTATAATATTAGTATAGATAGATATATAGGTAGATGATAGAAATCGATTCAGTAAACGATTCTGAACAAACTACTTTCAGGATGTGCGTTAATTATGTTACATAATGTATAATAAACTCGGAATCAGATCTTGATACCGCGATGCGGGATTTGTGACGTTTCATCTGACAGCTGTCATTGTTGTCGCTGTAGTCTGCTAGACACTCGTCGTGCTGCGTTGTTCGCATGTGGCGTGATAAATGCCGCCACAATAGTAAATACATATCGCACCTTTAAAGACAAACCGTTTCTAAACGAAAATATCAAATTTTACACAGGAACAAAAAGAAAAAAAACCTTTTCGCAATAAAATTTAAGTACATGATGCTCTGAGCCATTTTTTGAGGTCATATGATGGATATTTATGTACACTATAACATACGATTACAGAAAAGTATTTTTATTAAATAGAACTTTGTTTATTGTGATTTTTTACACCGTTTAAAAGTGGAGATAATTTTTTACGCCCTCTAAAAGTGGAGTTTTAAAAAAGTATCAAGTTCACCTTGTAGTTTACGTAATTTTATGAAAGATGGCATTAATAACTCAATTCATGAAAATTTTCGTTTAGTAACGGTTTGTCTTTAAAGGTGCGTTATATATCGACTATTAATTATAATTGCTCTATGGGTGCAATTTATAATAACTACATTAGTTATCAGCCTCCATTGTACGGCCGCAATTATATCAATCAGATACCGGTCAACCGGTGACATTGTAGCAGAAAAATGTCGTTGTTAATGTATTGAACGATTTAGAAATACCTTAAGGTTTGATCTGCCTTCGTTATTTTCTTTCTAGATCTTTACATAGTATAAAACAAAGTCGCTCCCGCTGTCTGTACGCTTAAATCTTTTAAAATACCAACGGATTTTAATGCAGTTTTCAGTAATAGATAGAGTGATTCAAGAGGAAGGTTTATATGCATTAGTATCTACATTGCACCCGTGCGAAGCCGGTGCGGGTCGCTAGTTTGATATAAACAGAAAACATTTTTCCATTAAGATTAGCACGGAGAATTATATTGTTCACAAACAGACACGAAGGGGCTCGTGGCCAATTAACAACCGCGCGGATCATATGATTTGCAAGTAAAAGCTGCGCTTGCCGCGGTCAGTCCGTGGATGGGTAACCAGTCGTTACACATCGAGATCCCTCCGTGCCTCGGAGAGCACGTTAAACCGTCGGTCCCGGGTGTCATACGAATACCTATGCCAGTCGCTACGGGTAGTCAGAAGCCCGAAGGTCTGACAACTGGCCTAACCTTAGGATATCGGCATTGCCCAGTTACTCGATTGCGGAGGTCTGATTGCAGTCGCTCCGTGTAAAATACTAGTATTCAGACGTTATCTGGTTAGACTGGAATCTGACCACAACATAGTTAGGAAAAAAGCTAGGCAGAACAAAATGCAGACACGAAGAATTATATTGTTTACATACAGTCATAACCTTTGGCTGCTTTTAACATTTTTATTAAGGAAGCTGTGTTCCTCATTATCCGTCAGTAAGTGGTTGAAGCATTATTATCCACTAGAGGTCCGTCCCAGCCTCGCACGGGTGGACATTTTTCCCGTTTTTGCAACATTTTTTATTTATGCTCCGCTCCTATTGGTCATAGCGTGATGTTATAATTAGGCTATATAACATCATCTTCCTCGATAAATGGACTATCCCAACGCAAAAAGAATTTTTCAATTTCAACCAATATTAGTATAGAGTGAACAGCAGAAGCGACTTCAAACTTTTCAATTGTTATAGTTATAAGTATGTCTCTATGAGCTTGGAATACCTATAAATCTTCTTCCTCTCTCGTGTTGCGGTATACGAGAATAGCTCATGCTGTGATGAAAATTAAACAGGCCGCGAGGTTAGCAGGGTGCGCGGACGTCTGCCGGGGTTGCGATGCATGCTTATGCGAATCCCGCGACCCCGGCCGACGGTCAGGAGGAGGGTAACCGTGGGTTTTTAGCCGGTAAGAGTCCGGCAGACACCCTCGCCTTCTCCGGGCGAGAGAAAACTAGGAGAATTGCATAGGAATAAAAAAAAAAAAATGGTGCGCTGAATGTACTTAGCACGTCACTCGTGGCGACTTTTAATGCAAAAGGACATCATTCAACCTCTATAAATTTTTGTGGAGGATCTAAAAGTGCAAAACCTAAAAAATATAGTTAATAAAGCTAAAAACATGTTGTTTAGCAATTCTTTTGAAGTTATATGTATATTAATTAAGTTATAATATTTTCAAGGAGTTTACTAGTAGCCACTGAAGAGTTCCACTACCCATCTTTTGGATCCATCATCAGACCCTCGTTACCCAAGCCCAATAGATTGGACTCCTCAAAACGAATCATACGAGCCCAAACTTGAGGGGTTTACTAGTAGCCTCTGAAGAGTTCCACTATCCACCTCCAGACCCTCGTTACCAAGCCCAATCGATTGGACTCGTCAATACGAATCATATGACCCGAATCTCTAGGGGTTTACTATAGTTGCTAAAATTTAATAGGCCCGTTTTGACAGCTGTCAGATTAGAACATAATTATTATGTCAATTTCGACATAAAATGTACTGATCTGACAGCTGTCCAAACGGGCCTATTATACTTAGACACTATAGTACGACAATTAGAAGTAGGTTAAAATTGACTTCCAAGATTTTTTACACTGTTAGTTACAAGTGAAGCTAATATAAAGCGTGTAAAAATAATGTTATATTTCGTTAGAATATGTTATTCTATTCATTTGTAACTATAGGATCAACATTTATAACTATACATAGGATCAAAGCTGTAGGATCAATCTCCGCCTTATGATGTTCTCAAAAGTAATGACTTTTGGTATGGGTTTAACTCCTAACATTCCAGTTCATTAAGAAATAGCAATAGTTAACAGTCATGTATGGTAAACTTATATAGAACTAGCTCTTAGCCTGCGACTTGATCCGCGTGAATATTCATACAACTTCCATCCCCTATTTTACCCCCTTAGGAGTAGAATTTCCAAAAATCCTTTCTAAGTAGATGTTTACGTCACAAAAGGAACCTATTGTCCAAATTTCAAGTTTGGAACCTCAGCGGTTTAGGCACTGCGATGATGAATTAGTCAGTCAGTCAGGACAAGTAATCATACGAAGTTAGTCTGAAAGGGGGTACTAAGCCGAAAGGGTGTTAAAGTACCCATAATAATGGATAACTTTTGTTCTACAACTTTCCCCAAAAGTCATTAGTTTAAGAGAAATAGCTGTTCAAAGATTTAGCAAAAATGCTCTAAATTAAAAAAAAATAATTAAAAATTCTTTATTTTGCAAAAAGTGAACAATAACACTAGTAATTATTATGCGCTAAGTGGTGTTTTGACGCCTAGCATATGCTGAGTTGGTAACCTTTTCGGCATGGACATGCTTGACAGCATATAATTTGTGTTTAATTCCTATTATATTGTTCTTTCTTTGTTTGTTTATTTTATTTATGCTGTCAGTGTTCTTGGCTGAATAAATGAATTTTCTTTCTTTCTTTCTTTCTTCTTCTTTCTTTACCAGGAGAATATACAACTAGCGTATTTTGAACTCTGATACTCAAAGTAAGATCTAACTTGTGTTATGAGTACCAGTGTTCCAACAAAAGTAAACGCACAAAGGTACTCTTATTCTCACGAGAGACGGCAGGGACGTTAGTGCAGTTTCATTGTCACAGAAAAACAAAAATAAAAGTAAGAATATAAAACTAAAAATTGATACACAAAATAGAGTGGACAACGTGAGCGAATAGAGGATAATTATTGTTTAGGGATGTGTACGATGTATATGTATGTGTAATGTGATAAATTGTAATAGAATGTACTTGAATGGGAAATCGTGTATGAGTTAGAGTGCGTGACTAAGTGGTTATCTTGAGTAAATGTTCAGTATCTACGTAATTTAGCTTTTGTAGCCATCCCTGAACACTTTTCTTGCATTCGAACCTAGTCATTGGATAGATGTTGCAATTTTTATTTATGACGTTGTACAGGTGGCTGCTAATGATATTGTAATGACGTTGGGCAAGAGACGTTCTGGAGTATAGGGTGGAACAAATTTGGTATTTTCTACGATTTTGGGTGTAGTTCGCAACAAATGGAAGTTTTGAGTGTTTTCGTAGCACTGTTTGTAGGATTAAGAGTTGGCGCACTGTAAGAATATGACAGTTTGTGTAGAGTTGTGCCGTGGGATATTTATAGGGCTTGAGGGTCATGACCTTCAAAACAGCTCTTTGTGCTCGTTCCAGCTGCAAGAGATAGGTTTTGGCCGCTCCACCCCAGGCGGTTATGCAGTACGTTAGGATTGACTGTCCAAGAGCATAGTAAACATTTTTTAGTGTCTCAATGGGAGCAGAATGTCTGAGTCTTTTCATTATAGAAATAAGTCTACGAACTCGCGCAGTTAGAGTCTTAAGGTGGAGTGTCCAAGTCAGTTGATTGTAACGATTTGTACCCCGAGATATTTAATATTTTTTAATATTCTATCTATCCTCAGCTATGATCAGGTGTGTTTACATTTTAGATCATATTTGAGGTCACGGATTAGAAGACCCGTTTTCTGAATTCGTAACTAAAGCAAGAACGTAGAATTTTTGACAAAACTAAAATACAAATTATTTTTCATAGAAATAAAAATTATCGAATTTTGTAATTTTAACACTTGCTTTATAACAGTCATCAGTGATACTTTTCCGACTAACCCTGTATGTGTATAGATTATGAGAATCTGTTGAAAGATTTGCTTAGTCAGGAAGGATAAAAAAGTACGTAAAGCTGATTTAATTATAATGTAAAAAGCAAAGAGCCCAATTACATTGCGCAATACCTACTCAATACCACACAACAGTCGGTTCTTTCGTAAAAAAAAATGATCAAAGTCCTACGGTTGTTTTTAATAAATTTTATTATAATTGCGTGTGGTTTTTGTGAGATTGAATTAATAGTATTTATCATTGAAGTTGCTCATCAATTTTTTTTTTGTATGGGTATTGTTATGTCTGTGCTACAAAAAGTTTAATAAACCATTTATGTATTTTTATAGATTTAACAATTATAACAATATAATATAATATTACGCCTGTATTCCCCGAAGGGTTGGGCAGAGGTGTATAGTAACACCCTCATTTCGCCGTTATGTTTAAGTTCAGTGTAATAGGGGGCGAGCCTATTGCCAACAACCGGGCATAAATCCAAACTCCGGGCTGCTACTGAAGAATTCCACACGGAAAAACCCAATAACACTTTGCCCGACCTCGAAACCCAGGACCTCACGATCAGCAGTCGTGCTTGCCACCACTTGACCAACAAGGTAGTTGATATAGAGATTTACTATTTATAATTTACTAGCGACCCGCCCCGGCTTCGGCAGGTTACAATGTAGATACTAATGTGGGGCATATAAACCGTCCTCTTGAATCACTCTAACTATTGCTGAAAACTGCATTAAAATCCGTTGTGTAGTTTAAAAGATCTAAGCGTACAGACAGCGGGAGCGACTTTGTTTTATATTATGTAAAGATTTATTTAAGGTGCATGATGTGGCATGTGGCTGGCCTTTGGAGAGACTATGCTAGTAATATATTAATAAAGGCAGTGTTTATTAACTGATTGAAGCAAATGGGTTATCCAGTGCGTGTTTAATCATCATAGAAGATGTTATTACAGAATTACTTTGACTTGAGATTAAGTAGTTGTTCATATTTACTGACCGGTCTGCCTTCGACCAGACCAGCCTAGCGGTTGAACGTTTGTTCCGGCCCGCATCACTGACTTTTCGATTTTATGTGCGGATCAGAATTTGATTATCACTCGCGTTAACAGTGAAGGAAAACATCGTGAGGAATCCTACACACCTGACAGGGCTCGAAATGGTTCTCGATGGTGTGTGTAGTCCGCCAGTGTGCACAAGGCCAACGTGGTGGAGTGAGGCCTAGACCCCTTTTCATTCTTAGAAGAGGCCCGCCTCACAGTGGGACAGTAATAGGGTGATTATACAAGGTTAGTCAGAAATGGGGTACCTACTAAGCTGCGGATCACTTAAAGTATCACAGCTGATCATAGCTATGGACAGATAGATTTTAGCATATTTTTTACGAAATCTTTGAAAAGCAATTTCACATAAACTATCGAGTTTTGGGGAAAGTTGTAGAACAAAAGTTATCCCTTATTATAGGTACTTTAACACCCTTTCGGCTTAGTACCCCCTTTCTGACTAACCTTGTATATATGTCTTCGACAGAAGGATATTAATTGATTATTATATCGAACAGGACAAAGTTGTACTTATTAGAGTCATGTTCTTGACCTTTCAGCAATAAGTTCAATGGTTCAATGCTTTGTTGAGATTGAAGCACACTCGAGCAGTATCATGAACTTAAGATGTGTGATATTTTGTCTTATTGAAGTGAAATCGCAAATATAGACACAATCCTCCTTATTACGTGGTTTAAGAAAAACCCAGTTTTTTAAATAGCCTTCTCTTTTTTGTTATATGACGTTATAAAGTGATGGGTAAGTACCTATATTTTTAAATCTGGGTTTACCTTAGACTTGTTATAGGGGGTCTGGGTTTATTTAATTTTTTAATATCTCCACGGTCCCTACGTGTACCTACTATCGAAACTACAAAATCTCAGTTTTTATTTTATTATGTATGTACCTACACCGATTACGCTGAGATTTATGATCCGATTAACTTGATTTTTCTTTAGTTTGATGCGGAATAGTTGCCATTTGGTCCCATAAAAAAATATTATTTTATAACCTTTAAGATAACATAATTTCACACATTTTAAGCAGATAAAATAAAAACTGAGATTTTGTAGTCTCGATAGTATACGTAGGGACCGTCGATCTTAGCTACACCCACAGTAGCCCTGTTCTGGCTAATTTCTGCTCGTAATCAAGTTTTGTTGCTTATTTGCTGCAAACTGCCCTTTATATTTTTCTTAACAATTCTTTCCATCCAATGGTTGTCTGGAAGAAATTGCTTTAAACGATAAGACCGCCATTTGTACTGTTCCTAATTATGTGTATTACTTCTGTTTTATTTCTTTTAGTGTGCAATAAAGTATATCTATCTATCTATCTATCTATTTCTTGTTCACAAGCATGATGCAATATGAAGGGCTCCAAGCGTGTGCACTGTCATTTTCTAATTTCGTGAGCCGTGTTATGCAATAACGTGTCAACCCATCAAAATATGAATTCTATGTTAACTTCATCTAGTTCTTGCAGTAGGTCTACACAACGTTTGAAAAAATACCCAGGACTGTAGTAAAAATAGAGCATCGACTATCAAAAAATGTCTTGATGCAGTTTGCATTATCAAGCGTTGAGTAGACCTACTACAATAACTAGATGGCGTTAACACAGAATTCATATTTTCGTGGGTTTTCACATTATTGCATAACACGGCCCAAGTGTTTAGGTGTCTGATTTAAATGAAACAAGAATATACATAACTATAAATAAGTTTACTGACTAAGAGGCATTAAACATTACTTTAATTACATTCAATATGGCCGTGAGAACCTGACTATGTTCATAGAACTGAGACGCAACAGAGATTAGCCGTAGCTACTGGCGCTAGCTGACGCCGACGCTTTGGCGGACGCGTAGGCGCCTCCGTTGCCGCCACCGCCACAACCTCCGTGACAACCACCAGATCCGCCACTACCACCGTATCCACCGGCCGCACTATTAGCGTCAGCTCCACCGCCAGAGCTCCCGTGGCTGCCAGAGCTGCCTTGACTACCGGAGCTCCCGTGACCACCAGAGCCTCCGGAGGAGCCCCCGTATCCGCCAGCCCCGCCATTGGCACCGCCGCCACCAAGTCCTCCTCCGAGTCCACCACCAAATCCTCCGCCAAATCCGCCGCCTAGGCCTCCACCGCTACCTCCGCCATAGCCTCCTTTCCCTCCTCCACTTCCACCGAGTCCACCTCCCGAGCCACCGCTTCCTCCGTAACCTCCGTGGCCAATCCCTCCGCTTCCAGAGCCGCTACTTCCATAGCCACCACCGCCGCTGAGGCCTCCACCAAGGCCGCCGCCGCTTCCGCCTCCGTTACCAGCTCCAATGCCGCCCCCATGGCCACTCCCTCCACCTCCAGAGCCGCCACTTCCATAGCCACCACCGCCGCTGAGGCCTCCACCAAGGCCGCCGCCGCTTCCGCCACCGTTGCCAGCTCCAATGCCGCCTCCGTGGCCACTGCCTCCACCTCCAGAGCCGCCACTTCCATAGCCACCACCGCCGCTGAGGCCTCCACCATAGCCGCCGCCGCTTCCACCTCCGTTGCCAGCTCCAATGCCACCTCCGTGGCCACTGCCTCCGAGGCTGCCGCTACTTGACCCGCTACCTCCAAGTCCAAAAAGGAATCCAAGACTTGCTCCACCTGAGCTACTTTTGTGGCCACCGCCGCTACTACCACCGCCGAGGCCTCCACCAAATCCACCTCCAACGCCGCCGCCGCCACCGCTTCCATGGCCACCGTTGCCTCCATATCCACCGCCACTGCCTGTGTGGCCACCACTACCGGATCCACCTCCACTTCCACTGCTTCCCAAGCCACCGCCGAAACTTAGGCCCCCACTTCCTCCGCCAGAGCTACCCCCGTGTCCTCCGCCCGAACTACTTCCGTGACCACCGCCTCCACTGGCTCCGAAACCACCGCCGCCTCCACTGGCTCCGAAACCACCACCGCCTCCACTGGCTCCAAAACCACCGCCGCCTCCACTGGTTCCCAAACCGCCGCCGCCGCCGTTACCGCCGCCGAGGCCACCTCCATGTCCTCCACCATATCCACCTCCACTTCCACCGCCATTGCCACCGCCGCTGCCACCTCCGAGGCCTGATCCACCATTACTTCCATGGCCACTGCCTCCAGCACCACTGGCACCATATCCACCACCAAAGCTCAGTCCACCTCCTACTGCTCCACTACCACTATGTCCTCCGGAACCTCCACTGCCAAGGCCTGCTCCGCCACCAGTTCCTCCGCCTCCGCCACTGCCATATCCGGCGCCACCTCCGTATCCGCCGCCACTTCCACCTCCACTATATCCTCCGCCGCCGCCATATCCACCTTTACCACCATCAAGTGTGCCGGTAAATGCAAAACCACCAGATTTGCCATCTTCAGATTTTGTATAGATAGATTTTTCGTTTCCTGCGCCAAACCCGCCGCTGAAACCAGCGCCAGCTTTTCCTAGGGTGCTGATGCCGGATGCCACTTTGCCGAATATACCACTGACTCCTTCACGGATACCTTCGAAGCCACCGTCGAAGCCGCCTCCGGAGCCGCCGCCGGCTCCGCCGCCAAAACCGAAGCCTCCACCGCCGCCATATCCGAATCCGCCACCACCTCCGCCACCGCCGCCCCCTCCTCCGGAGGTGTAGCTGCGGCCAAGTCTCACTGAAATAAAAAAACGTTATAAGAAGGAATAATAATGATACCTAATTTTAATTATTAGATTATCATAATTCAAAAAATATTATAATAACTCCAAAAGTTATTAGCTATTCAATTCTTCAATTCATAAAACCTATCTTGCAAAAACTCTAATTACGTAATAAAACAATACAAAAAGATGAATGACAATTACCTGTTGCATCGCTAAAGCCTAATATAAGGCAGAGGACAATGCAGGTACGCATCGTCTTCATGGTTCCTTCGTTAACTGACTACGTCTAATAGTGAGCATCCTTTTATATTAAGTTGTTGAGCGTGTTCAAAGTTCATAGGAACTCATTTATACGTATGTACGGGAAAAACAATTAGTTTTTATAACGCCTTTATACTTCCCACAACAGGTTATGAGCGTCGACGTTTTTGTCGAGCTGAGATTAGTCAGAAGCGATAGGAAATATCATGGCATCTTCGTCTTTGAGTATCCTTGAACTATGCAGTCCTATATCGTAAAGGATCACTTTTGTGTTTGAGTCCTCTCACACGCGGACTGTTATGGTTTAGCTCTCATTGTGTCATGTCATTTGTGTTTTTTCGGTTTGTCCTAGTACGGATAGAGCAACAGACTCTTTTCTTATCGTAAATTCTGCTAACAGAATTTCTTGCTCCGCATTACGAGAGATTTTTAAAAATCACCAGATTTACTTCCACGATTAATAATCGATCTTACTTATTTACTTAAAGGTTCAGCCACAGCACATACATACACATACAGATAGTAAATCATACGGTAATATTATAATATAAATATGCCAATTACAGGTAAACACAACATTGACAACAAAGATGACAGATTACCGCTTAGTTGCTAACTTGTGTTTAGGTGTACAATTTATTAAGAAATAAGAAAAACAAAAAAAAATTGAAGTTAGAAAAATAAAAAATAACCTTAATCCAAAATCTCTGGATTGATATAGCGCACCCTTAGCAATGTAACAACTCGAAAACATCAACTTTTGGGAAAACGTGTTAAAAGATTCAGCGAACCTGATGTTTTCACAGTATTTGCTTTAATATTCTCTTTTTTCTCTTTTTGTGAAAGCCAAGTGGTAGAACAGTTGATACTGAAACTATCTAACACAGAAACTCAAAATCTCAATATTTCGAGTTGTGCTCTTACATTACTAAGGCCCAGTTGCACCAACTAACTGTCACTGTTAACTTGCCATATTAATGCCAAATTTGTACTGATTTGACAGACATTTTGGTATGGTTACGGTTATAGTTAATTGGTGCAACTGAGCCTAAGGGTGCGATAGGTTTTTGACAGAAATTCAATATAATTAATGTCGAAAACCTACGTCAATCCAAAGATTTTATTAATATTGGCCTTAAAACTATCAAATGAAGGTTATAAAAGTCGTGAAAGACAATTAAGACAATTGAGGTAATGATAATTCTCGCTGCAAGTTAAATCGGTTAAATACTTTGACAGCGATTAATGACATAAAATAAATCTATACTAAAATTATAAAGGTGAAGAGTTTGTTTGTTTGAACGCGCTAATCTCAGGAACTACTGGTTGGAATTGAAAAAATATTTTTGTATTGGTTATCCATTTATCGAGGAAGGTTATAGGCTATACAAGGTTAGTCGGAAAGGGGGTACTAAGCTGAAAGGGTGTTAAAGTACCTATAATAAGGAATAATTTTTATTCTACTACTTTCCCCAAAAGTCAATAGTTTTAGAGAAATAGCTGTTCAAAGATTTCATAAAAAATACGCTAAATTCTATCTATCCTCGGTTATGATCAGCTGTGTTTACATTTTAGGTCATATTTGGGGTCACGGATTAGAAGCTCCATTTTCTGAATTCTTAACTAAAGCAGGGATGAAGAATTTTTGATAAAACTAAAATAAAAATCATTTTGCATTGAATTTTATTTTGACGAATTTTGAAATTTGAACACTTTCTTAAAAACAATTGTCAGTGATACATTAAGTGGCCCGCGGCTTAGTACCCTCTTTCCGACTAACCTTGCATATCATCACGCTACGACCAATAGGAGCGGAGCATAAATGAAAAATGTTGCAGAAACGGGAAAAATGTCCACCCGTGCGAAGCCGGGACGGGCCGCTAGTCGTAGGTAAATACAATTAGAAGACAGATAAATTATTCATGATAACTACTTTTTACATCAATGATACGGCCACGATGGTCTAGTGGTGGCAAGCGTTACTGCTGCTCGTGAGGTCCTGGTTTCGATCCCCAGGTCAGGCAAAGTGTTATTGGGTTTTCCCGTGAGGGATTCCTCAATAGCAGCCCGGATTTGTGCCCGGATGATGGCAATAGGCTCACCCACTATTACATGGGACTTAAACATAACGGCGAAATGAGGGTGTTACTATATACACCTCTGCCCAATCCTTCGGGGAATATAGGCGTGATGTTGTGTTATGATGTTGGGCATGGCTGAACATCTCTTTGACAACATCTCGGTTCCAAATTCATTGTATAAAACTACATCCTGCAGCAAATTGCATACAAAACAGTGTTACTGTGACATTATCACCTCTCACCTTTTGAATATGATCGTTATCGACTTATTGTTATTATTTCTAGTTAATAAAAGTTACGCCCACGATGACGTCAGTACCTACAGATGCGTTACCGCGACCTTCATAATTGTTTTTAGTTGTCACTACATCTTGCGAGTTCTTTTGCAGCTGAGAATAAAACGGACAGACAGAGACGAAAAGAACCGTAGATGTACGCTTAATGGCTTTATTATGTCATTCTCTGTCATTTAAAGGTGAAAGGACGCTTTAGATCAGATATAGAAAAAAAGTTGCGTTTTTTTTCATTCTTTTATTAAATTTTCCACCAAAATACGGTGCAGATGGAAACCAAAAAGTGGAAATGTTTTCTTAAAGTCTACGTACTTAGTATAGAAATATGTTTATTTTCACCATAATAATTATGATTATTTTTAGTCTCTTTCTAAATACCCTATTTACTTTTCCAAACTAAATATTCTATCTTTTTCTAAGCAGGGTAAACTATAGAAACAATGTGCTATATTAGTTTACGATATGTCAGAACCGAAATCCCTAGCAAAACTGAATGAGTGGGTCGAGCAACTTCAAGTATACTCCATCAAAAAGAACATAGTTTGCTTAGTTGTCGGCAATAAAATTGACAAGCATATCATTTTGGGACACAGTGCATACCTAATATCAGCAAGCACATTGGGTCACCCGCGCGACAGCGCAACGAGTATTCCCAAGGAGGGTTGATGTCAGGCAGGCGGCCGGTCATAAAACAATACCCAAAACCTCTAACAACATGGATTTCATAAATACATGTTGTGCCGACCCCACCTGGTGTGGGATTAGGCCAGGAAGAAGAAGAAGAAATTGTGATTATTTTTAATTCCTAATCTGTTTCGCCGAAGTTATCCCTCACATTTTCACAGCGAGTAATATGCTAGTCAAATACTTTTGCTGACCGTAAGTACCGTTCTCTGTGAAAACAGAAGGCAGATAAGATAAGGCAGAGCAATAACAGACGCAGGCGTGTGTATTGAACACTCTTTGTGCCTTAAGTGCCAAATCTTTTAGCAAAATTTGTTGCAATTGCTTGCTTACTTCGTAAAATTTGCAGAAGCCCATTAACTGCAGTTCGAAAGTAAAGTAAGCAAGCAATGGACTGTAACGACTTGCGCAGTAATGGATATTGCGTTTTAATGTGACTAACGCCTTTTTTATTTAAATAATCTATCTAATGGTCCGTACTAGAGACAGAAATTTTACATTATTTCTATGTGAAATTATGTAAAATTTCCTCTAGTTAGAGCAACCCAACAAAGATTAGATATTCAGTTTTTTCATTACCTACCGTATAAGTAAATTTTGTTTCGGCCATAACTCAAAATTCACTTCATTAGGTCAAATTACTTTACTTTGTATGAATACTTTTATAGTGTGATATTGCTGTGAATAAGCTCTTTTTGCAGAAACATTTATCTATACTATTATAAAGAGGAAAGATTTGTATTTTTGGATTTTCGTATTTTTGTATGTAACGAATAAATTTAAAAACTACTGGACAAATTTCAAAAAATCTTTTGCCGCTAGAAAGCTTCATTAACACTGAGTAACATAAGCTACGGGCGGAGCCGTGAGGATACAGCTAGTTTATTATAAAATTAAAAACAACACACTGTGTACTGTCAACTGTCATTTATTTAGAGAATGATCCGTAGTATCGCCCTGTGCGTTATCGTATTACACCTTTCTTTTTTTTTCCTATACTATTGTTATGTACAGAACAGGTGCGTAGCACTCTCAATCAGCGTGCGTGTATGACAAGATGTAGGAATGTGGGCTAAGCGAAAGGACTAGGTATGTAAGGATCGTAGCATGTGGTGTTCTATAGTTTCTGCCTACCTCTATGGGAAAAAGGCGTGAGTTTATGTATGTATGAATTGTGATGTGTATTTATGTGTTTAATAATTTAAATATCTTTCTTTATTTTTTCTTTAATTACGTAATAACAACACATTGCGATCGGTATTCCGCTTACCAATGGATTTAATGGTAACATTAGAGTTGACATACTCGCTTATATCAATCCAAATTATAAATCAGTTTTTAAACTAGATGGACATATTGAAAGCAGAATCCAGTAATAGGAAATAAAACAGTGTAATTCTTATGTATTGTTTTTTTTAAGTTTTTATTTACCTACGTAATTGTCAAATTTTTATGCCATTATTAGTTGTCAAAGATGAGCAACTATCATTTGCTGAATAGTAGGTATTACTTATTCAACCGACATAAGTACTGTTCAACTGGATTTATTAAATCAATCAAATAATTATTATAATTTATAACAAACATTTATGGACATATGTGGCTACAACCGGTAATGTCTGCTATAAATAATGTAATATCTACCTCATTTTTAATTGATATACTAATCCTTTGACGACCTGTTTAGATTCTAAGTATAGATGTTGTATGTTAAGTTAAGAATAGCAAGCAGTCACGACTTCTATGCTTATGCGCAAGTAACACATTTTATAAACCGCATCCGGGTGCAATCTTAGTATTTACTGGGATTCTTTTCATAATTATGGTTTTTACGTTTTTTTAATAAAGGATAAACCATGAAGTAGGGAAATTTTATTTACCATCGGATCGTTTTAAACTATTCGTTGAATTTGATAATAATCAATTCGGGTGAATGATTAAGGGTTTGTTTTGTGCAGAATTATAGGTTTGCGATAATAATAACGCGATGTAATAGTCTTAACCAGCCGACCATGGCAGCGGTGCATTGTACAAGGTTAGTCGAAAGGGAGTTTACCTACAAAACCATCGACAATTTATAGCATCATTGATGACTGTTTTATAGGGGATGAAATTGAATGACCACCAAAAAAACAATCGTTACCCTAAACAGCCTCATCCAAAAAAAAAAATAATATGTACAAATAAATGAAACCTGTACCAAAATCTTTTGGGCTATTTAAGTCATGCCTGCACTACAAAAACTTTTCATAACCCAAAAAGGCCGCGCGTGCACCAAATTTTAACTGGCAAAGTTTTGTGTCATTACTACCCAAATATATCACTACTGCGAGAAACTGGATGTAATCTGGACTTTAGGGCACCCCGACTCGGACAGGTTAGGTTAGAAGGGGATGGCGGGGTCTATTCGCTCGCTTCGCTCGCTCACACGACCCCGCCATCCCCTTCGTGGTTATTTTTTTATAAACCATCCAGAAGTAGGAGCCCCGCATAGCGGGGCTCCGTCGACCAAGCCCACCCTCGACGATGCATAGATTCATTCATTTATATTTTTTGGGTAAACAATGATTTTTGTATATTAATTTACTTTATTAGGATAAAATTGTGTAACTTATTTGGATGTAATTTTTAAATAAAATGCGAGTACATATTTGGTGCATGCGTGGCCTTTTTGGGTAGCTCAGCGATTATTCTGAAGATACTTGCCTTTTTTAGGTTAGCAGACTTTACGTTTATTGGTGATAATTTCATATTAAAATGGGAATTAAATTCTGGTAAGTACTTACGATTTTTTGGGCGTTATATTTCATTATATCTGGTGATTGCTTAAACCTAAGCCGTTTTATAGTAAATGCTAAAATTTTACAAAACGTTTATTTTAATTCCATATAAATATAATTATTTGTTATTCAATATAACATCACGTCTGTATTCCCCGAATGGTTGGGCAGAGGTGTATAGTAACACCCTCATTTCGCCGTTATTGTTTAAGCCCCATGTAATAGAGGGCGAGCCTATTGCCATCAAACGGAAAGAATTTCACACGGAAAAACCCAGTAAACACCCAATTATTTGATTTTTTTAATCTACTTCCCCGATTTAGTTTCGAATTTAGTAAGTGGATAATCTGTGTCACCAAAATATGACCTAAAATGTAAACACAGTAGATGACAGATAGATTTTAGCAAGCTTCTAGATAACGGCGACGTTGGAGGAATAACCTACTTCGACGTGCACTTTTCGTATAGATTTTTTTGTGCATATATTAAGTGAGTAGTTCACATTTACATATCAAGTGTTTAAAAAATGTATATAACGTTCGTTTGTTGGTTTAATTGTTAAAATGGTCAAAGAAATATCAACATGGTGTGGGTTACATGTTTGTTAAATGTTAGTTTAAGTATTTCTCTGTATTTTTCAGCATGTAACTGTTTTTTTTCCCTAATAAATAACATAAAATAAAACATTTTAATGTAACAAAAAATCATTTGGTTTTTCACACAAAATTGGAAAAACCCGAAATAATTCACACGCAGATCCGTAGCAAATGCACACAGAAAGTAAATAATATTATTTGTAAATATTTTTGTTTACAGTTAAGGAAAACATCATACAAAACTGGGTTAGGATGATAGGTATGGTACTTGGAATCGATTAGGCGAGCGTTCAATGTTAACCTCGAAGGAATTGTTCAATGCGGATGAAGCAAAAAACAAAACATGTAATGAGAAACGATCTGATATGAATATCACTCTAAATGTTATAAGATAAAAAAACCTACTTATAAGTAAGTTACTGCCTCGTGCTGGCAAGCGAGACTGCTGATCGTGAGGTCCTCGGTTCGATCCCCAGGTCGGGCAAAGTCTTATTGGGTTTTTCAGTGTGGGATTCCTCAGTCGCAGTCTGGATTTGTGCTTGGTTAGGGTAGGCTCACCCCCCCCCCCCCCCCCGGTGGGTTCCCGCATTGTCGTTGCGGGGGGGCTTAGTAGCCGTGGCTTCGAGCCCCACGGTGAAGCGAAGAGGAACCCGAGGAGGGGCTGCTCGTCGGGGCTTGGGCCTGGAAGCCCTCGACGTAGCGGCCAAGTAAGTTGCGGTGTCGCCTGGGCGACATCGCAACTGAGGAGGGCCGCGATGTCTTATGGGAGGCATTGCGGTTGAAGGGTGGAGGCCGCGGCGGGAGAGGAGTGCCGGTATTACGGTGCGCCGTTCTCCCTACCTTCAGCGGCCTGACGGGGCCGCCACCGTCAGATGGCGGACGCGGTGGGGCCGCAGGGGGAGAGGAGTGTCGGTGTTTAGTTGGCCGCTCTCCCTATCCTCTGCAGCCGAAAAGTGGTAGGCGGCGGGGCCACTAACCTGACCCGTCGCAGGGGGACCAGGGGTGTCCAGACACGGGGTAGTCTAGCGCCCATGTACTTGTTTGGTCCCCGGGGTGGTCACGGCGTACCATGTGTTCTGGTGCGCTGGTGATGTGGGGTGCCCCCCGCGCCTCTCAGGAGGTCGTGGGGTGGGCCCTACAGTGGAGAGGTCCACCAGCAATTGGTGGACCAAGACCTGCCGGGGTTGCGGTGAATGCAATAGCGAATCCCGCGACCCCGGCCTTAGGTCAGAAGAAGGGACACCGTGGTGGTTTTAGCCGGTAAGAGTCCGGCACACCCCCCCGTCTTCCCCAGACGGGGGATAGTCCATGAGGATTTCCCACGATAAAAAAAAAAAAAAAGGCTCACCCCCTATTACATGGGACTTAAACATAACGGCGAAATGAGGGTGTCACTATACACCTCTGCCCAACCCTTCGGGGAATACAGGCGTGATGTTATGTTATTAGTAAGTTTTTTTTTTATTCTGGATTTGGTCGCGTTTGGCCCTAGTCTCACCTGATGGTAAGCGCAGACAGGGTCTAAGGTGGAGCACACGAATCCAAGGAACAGAGATATAGAGGGATTCCCCTATACCCCTCTGGCTCTCACATACACACGACGGAACACAGTAAACTGCTTGGCGGACTTTAATGTGAGGGTGGTAGCTAGCCAGGCGGACCGTATAGATCCTATCACCAAGCGTGCTGGGTTTTATTGAATCTTACAACACGCGTCTATTTCCAGCGTGCGGTGAGGAAGTTTTGTATTCTAACCCGTTCCCAAACGGGTAACTAGTAATTTAAAAGGAATTACGGACGTTTGCGATTGTCAAGAGAGGTAGATACTCATTTTCTCTCTAGTCGGCAGGAGTTAAACGAGAATAACCTAATGCCGTGGCGAAAAGATTGACGACACGTTTGGTGCAGTGGTTGAGCGATCGGCTTCTGCGCTACGGGTCGTGGGTTCGATTCCCGCACGGAACAAATATTTGTATGGCCTACAGATTTACAGTACAGTTCCGGGTCTGGATGTTTTTGTGTGTGAAGATTTGTGTTTGTAAACGCACCCACGACACAGGAGAAATACTAATGTGGAGTAACGTTTTTAAAAAAAAAATAGATTGGCTAGTCAAAAGGTTGGTAGCAGGGCTGACTGCGCAGGGTGCTCTGGTCGTCAGCCGGGGTTGCGGTGCATGCATTAGCGAATCCCGTGACCCCGGTCTTAGGTCAGAAGGAGGGACACCATTGGTTTTTAGCCGGTAAGAGTCCGGCAGACCCCCTCGCCTGCCCGGGCGAGGGACATCCATGAGGATTTTCCAAAGATTAGAAAAAAAAAACGGTTGCTCTGGTCGTACTTAAGCATCGTCACTGATGGCGGCTCTTATGCACCCCAGGTAGATACCGATGTCTGCCGGGGTTGCGGTGCATGCTATTGCGAATCCCGCGACCTCAGCCGAACGGTCAGGAGGAGGAACACTGTTGGTTTTTAGCCGGTAAGAGTCCGGCACACACCCTCGCCTTCCCCGGGCGAGGGACATCCATGAGGACTTTCTAACGATAAAAAAAAGGTAGATACTGATGTCTGAAATTTCATTACGTAACTAGCCGTGTCCGCGGCTTCGCTCACGTGAAAGATGTCCTATATAGCATCATTCATAACATCACGCCAGTATTCCCCGAAGGGTAGGGCAGAGGTGCATAGTAACATCCTCACTTCGCCGTCATATTTAAGTCCCATGTAATAGGGGGCGAGCCCATTGCTATCAACCGGGCACAAATTCCAACACCGGGCTGTTATTGAGGAATTCTACACGGAAAAACCTAATAACACTTTGCCCGACCTGGGGATCGAACCCAGGGCCACACGATCAGCAGTCCAGACGCAGGGTGCACTGGTCGTACTTATTTATCGTCACTCGTAGAGGCTTTTAAATGCACCTCAGGTGTTGATATCCAAAATTTTATTTTTCCTAAATAAACGTCTTTACTTTTTATGTTACAAGAACAAGGTGCAGTAATTAACAATTGTTATTCGTCGAACTTGTTTTTGTTTTACGTACAAAATGAACAAAACAAAATGTAGAATTTTTGCACGAAGAGCAATACAATGATTAATATAGGTATTTAAAAATAAATAATGTTGTTCATATAATTACAAGGTTAGTGGGAAAGGGGGTACTAAGCCGCGGGCCACGTAAAGTATCACTGATGACTATTTTCAAGCAAGTGTAAAAATTTCAAAATTAGATAATTTTTATTTGTATACAAAAATATTTTTATTTTAGTTTTTTTCAATAAAAAAAATCATACCTGCTTTAGTTATGAATTCAGAAAATTAATTTTCAAATCCGTGACCCCAAATATGACCTAAATTGTAAAAACAGTTGATCATAGCTATGGACGGATAGATGTTAGCATATTTTTTACGAAATCTTTTTAAAACTATTTATCTTAAACTATAGAGTTTTGGGGAAAGTTGTAGAACAAAAGTTATCCTTTATTATGGGTACGTTAACACCCTTTCGGCTTAGTACCCCCTCTTCGACTAACCTTGTATATATTACGCAAGGCAGTAATAATCTAGCGATTGAATGGTTGCCTTCCATGCAGCTGAGTCTGAGTTGCACACCTGTGAGGGCTCTATAAAGTTCTCGATGGTGTGTGTAGACTGCCAATCCGCACCAGGCCAGCGTGATGGTCTAAGGCCTAAACCCTTTTCATTCTGAGAAGAGGTTAGTGCCCAGCAGTGTGAAAGTAATGTGCTGATTATGTTATGTTATGTGTAGGTATGCAAGCACACAACGAGCTATCATTTGTCAGTCTAGAGTTCTAGACAACTGTAACTCTATACTAATATTATAAAGCTGAAGAGTTTGTTTGTTTGTTTGAACGCGCTAATCTCAGGAACTGGTTGAAATTGAAAAAATATTTTTGTGTTGGATAGTCCATTTATCGAGGAAGGTTATAGGTTATATAACATCACGCTACGACCAATAGGAGCGGAGCATAAATGAAAAAAGTTGCAAAAACGGGGAAAATGTCCACCCGTGCGAAGCCGGGACGGGCCGCTAGTACAAACAATACATCATCATTAGAAAAACTAGATTCATAGTTCCTGATCTGAATACTACGTAACTTGTGGATTACACACATAGTAATATTTTCCATGGACGTGGAAACAATCAGTTCTAGTAAAAAACTGATTTTATCGAAGCAGATATTTACTTTTTGTATAAACGGTCTACATTGATGGTTATTATTAGATTACACAATCGAATTGTAGTAGTTCTACTCTGCACAATAATGTTTAGAACAAACTTGCGCGGTTTTAGGGCCGAGACACATCTGACGGAAGATACGTCGCCAATCTTCTGCCGGTACACATAATTCCATACAGGGTGTAAACGAAATCATGTAATTTCTTCAAACTTCGTGATGTACTGCTGACATAGATATTAATTAACCCTGCATGGGATACTTTTGGACTCAATATTTTTTTTTTACAAAAAGTAAACATGTATCGCTCGCCGCGCGGTCTTTTAACTCGGGGCGCTAAAATGCTTCACGTCAACAACACACGTTTACTTTTGTTTATTTATTTTTTTTCATCCTTAAGTGGAATACTTAAGGATGAAAAAAAATAAAAAAACAAAAGTAAACGTGTGTTGTTGTACGGCTGACATAGATTAATCCTGCATGGAAATGCAGGATTAATCTATGTCAGCCGTACATGACGAGGTTTGAAGGAATTACATGATTTCGTTTACACCTTGTATAAATATCTCACACCGTACACATTTTTTGAGCGAAGACATTACTAAAATTCCTCGAGTAAATTACGCAACAGAATATCGGCGACGTTTCTTCCGTCAGATGTGGTTCGATCTTTACGATGCGTGATTTTTCGGGATTTTTGGGTGTGTTATGATGTTATTTGAAGTGCATTTTTATAAGTTAGGCATGTGTCTCTTTTTTCAGTCTGGCTTGGTGGACTAGGGCCTAAACCCTTCTCATTCTGAGAAGAGGCCCGTTCCCTGCAATGGAACAGTAATGAGCTGATTATGTTATGTTTCGTCTCTTTTTAAACTGTTTTATTTTAATTCGTTTATTTGTTTGCTTGATTAAAATTTTGCGACAGATTTTTAAACTACTTCTGCTTAACCGATTCTTCTAAAACTTCGCACACAAATTCAATTCCCATGACTATACAACTTTATAATAATTCCAACCTTCAATCATTACATCTTGATGCTGCAGTGATACTGCAAGATAAAACCGTTGAACTTAAAAGGTTTTTTAAGGGATTATTATAATTGCCATTTAAATATAGTCGCGATATCTGTTCGCCCCTTTATTAAAAAACAAACCAGTGCAGTCACATTGGTCCAGCGACCCTATGGACAGTTGCTGAGGTTCTAAGTTTAATTGGACGTAGTTAAGCGAAAAGGATCCAACCCACACAGTTATGTGATATTCAATTTTTAAGTTTAGACTGTATTTCTTCATTGATTCTTTGATTTAAATTTCTTGGTTTTATTGTAATTATGGGACAAATGTATAATATTTTAGTTGTTAAAATGTCATTATGTGTAGTTTGGCTTCAGAAGCTTAAGGAGTATTTTGATATAAATAACTCATTTTCGGTAATTTTGTGGGTTGGATCCTTTTCGCTTAACTACGTCACATTTACAATCAGAGTATTATTGGGGTTTTCCGTTAGCAATTTCTTAGCATTTGACCCTTCTATTATTGTTCTTTGTAATTATATCGACCGCGTCTAGTTGCCGATGTTACGGCAAGGTCAACAATGTTGTGAACATAACGTGTGAATAAAAACAGAACCGGTCACGTCACGCGAGACCGGCACGCATGAGGGTTTCTTAACAAACGGCTATGACTAATAGCCCCAACAGACAGGGCGCACGTTGGAAGATTTCCGAACATGTTTGTTTTTCTTTAGGTGTTTTCCGAATGTTATTCAGGGTGGAACTGGTTTTGCCATATAGAAGCTATCGTGGCTTCCGACAAAAAACAGACCACCTCTTTTCTTCACTGGGTAGTCGTAAAGGCGACTAAAGTTTCAGCAACGTAATAGTTCAGATTTAACGTTTACATAAAACCACAAAATTAATAAGTACAGAAGTGACAGCTAGTTCACATAGAAACTGTTTAAAGGATCCGTTTTAATTTTGGTGATGGCCCCTTACAACCCGGCTTATAATTATGATCAGTCTATTTCAGTTGACTCATAAAAAGTATACAGGGTGTAAACGGAATCATGTAATTCCTTCAAACCTCATGATGTACCTGCTGACATAGATTAACCCTGCATGGAATAATTTTGGATTCAATAAAAAAATAGAAGAAAAAACATAATTATGTTATTACCTAACGTGCAACATTTTAGCGCCCCGAGCCAATTGCGCGGTATCGCTCGCCACGCGGTTATTTAACTCGGGGCGCTAAAATGCCGCACGTTAAGAACACATATTTACTTCTTGTAATTATTTTTATTGAATCCAAAATTATCCCATGCAAGGTTAATCTATGTCTGCAGGTACATCATGAGGTTTGAAGGAATTACATGATTTCGTTTACACCCTGTATTTAATACAAGGTTAGTCGGAAAGGGGGTACTAATCTGAAAAGGTGTTAAAATACCCATAATAATTACTAACTTTTGTTCTACAACTTTTCCAAAAAGTTAATAGCATAAGAGAAATAACTGATCAAAGATTTAATAAAAAATACGCTAAATTCTATCTATCGTCAGCTATGATCAGCTGTTTACATTTTAGGTCATATTAAGGGGCGTGGATTAGAAACTCCATTTTCTGAATTCATGATTAAATCAGGGATAAAGAACCTAGGTATTTTTGAAAAAACTATAGTAAATAAATTTTGAATGGAAATAAAAATAACCGAATTTTGAAATTTTAACATTTGCTTTTCAACAGTCTTCAGTGATAGGTACTTTAAGTGGCCCGCGGATTAGTACCTCCTTTCCGATTAACTTTGTTTATGTAAATAAGAACATTCAAATTCAAGTAAATGAAGGGTATAAACAATCATAAAGATCGTGGTTAATTACCAACCGCTCGGATCATACGATTTGCGAGGTTAAGCTGCCCTTGCCGCGGTCAGTCCGTGGATCGACCGTTCGTTACACATCGAGACCCCACCGTGCCTCGGAAATCACGTTAAACAGTCGGTCCCGGATGTCATACGAATACCTATGGCAGTCGTTACGGGAAGTCAGAAGTCCGAAAGTCTGACAACTGGTCTAACCTTAAGATATTGGCATTACCGAGGAACTGGGTTGGGGAGGTGTGATGGCAATCGCTCCGTGTAAAATCGCATCGGTTTGACTGGAAGATGACCTCAAGATAGTTGGGAAAAAGCTAGGCAAAACAAAGAGTATAAAAAATGAACTATTTACTTATTGTTCAGATAACCGGTAAAACCCCATTGTTCATGATATGTAAAAGTACATCACGATTATAAATAATTAATTCACAGTAACTGGGTATCTAGCCACCTTTTCCATATAGGTAGGTACCCATACAAATAATTGCTATATTTGAACAAATCTTTTTTTATCAAGTTTTTTTTAGGGTTTTTTGTTCACTAATTGCGATGCGAGTACGTCATAGACGGGTTCCCCCATTTTTAGTAATTATAATTATATGTAATACCATAGTTTATTGTCTTCAATCTAAATATAATGCGGTTTTTTCCACATTCACGATTTTCAATGTTCGTTTTAAGTAGGGAAGATGGTTTTTGGGATTTTTTGAAAGTTAACAATAGTTGGGTAAATATGTGGTTTAATACTCATGACGGGCCAAGAAATTCTATCACGTGGTTCAGAATTGATTATTATTATTAGTGCCGTCTTCTTATTTCTTATCGTGTGGTTGCTGACTAAGCTATGGTATCAGAGACTATGCCGCCTCTGGCTTCATATGCCGTCGAGAAACATCTCTCAGGCATGCCGTTTTCCTCACGATGTTTCTCTTCACCATTTTTAAGCAAGTGATAATTATACAATACGCACATGAATCCGAAAAGTCAGAGGTGCGTGCTTTGGGCTCGAACTCGAGACCTATGACTTGACAGTCCGTCGGTCGCACAACTAGGCTATCACTTCTGTTCTAAATTCATCAGTGCCTTGATATAGCGGAATGGAGATAGTTAAAATTATCAAACTGCAGCCACTTGACTCCCCTTTCTCCTAGCCTTTTCCCAAACTATGTTGGGGTCAGCTTCCAGTCTAACCAGATGCGGCTGAATACCAGTATTTTTCTCGGGGCGACTGCCATCAGACCTCTGCAACCCAGTTACCGGGTAATGCCAGTATGCTAAGGTTGGATCGGTTGTCAGGCTTTCGGGCTTTTGACTACCCGTAATGACTGTCATAGGCAACACTGCAGTCGCTGGACATCGAAGATATACCTGGACTTCATATCGTACCATATGTGATGGTGCAGTCATATTTCTACAGTTCAAACTAATACTTGTGTAGGTATCTCACAAAAATGGACTCACATTGACTTGTACTACAAAGGTTGAGACACTAATTAAAATCGTGTCTAACGTTAATATCCAAACAAAAAAGTGTTACAGCTCTGTTAAACACGATTTTATGGTAAACTAGCTGTCTCCTCACGGCTCCGCCCGCGTAAGAAGTTTTATTCCAGTAATAAATATAGCCTATGTTACTCAGTGATAATGTAGCTTTCTAACGGCAAAATAATTTTTGAAATCGGTCCAGTAGTTTTTAATTTTATTCGTTACATACAAGAATACAAAAATACAAATCTTTCCTCTTTATAATATTAGTATAGATATAGATAACGCTTTCGTTCTTTTCACGACGTCTTTTGACGTCTTCTGCAAACCAAACTTGCTAAACGCTAATATTCTACAAATGCCATTTGATATCGGGTTGGTGATGTGGCTCACATAAGTTATTAGCTAAGCTGCGACTGTTGACTGATGCAACGATGAAGTTGGTTCAAATGTTCCTGTAGGCTTACCACGAATGCTGTCATTAGTAACGTAAATGTAACGTTTATGTAAGTGAATTTTGAATCAGAAATACTCATTACGCACATACTGTTTAATTAAATTGAAATCTTTATTCACATCTTTGTATGATACAAATTGTGTATGTCAAACACAAACACACATACACATACATACAAATACACACGCGCGAATACACACATTTATATAATTGATCGTATTTTCTTTTTTATTTTTCCTATTATTCTCTTTTTAGTATGTAAACTATTTGTATACCTATTTATAATGTAAGGGAAGAGCGGAGCCTTCAACTACACGCATTTTCTATGCCTAAATGGAGACTCCTTGACAAGCAATGATAGCCAAAATGAAATGTTTTTATTTTTTATCGCAAAAAATTAAATAAAATGTTAAAGGGCAGTTGTATTTACGATTCAGTATTCGCGTATATTAGCGATAAATTTACGATACTGTACGTCAAATGTTCAGGCTAGGCCTAATGTTCCCAACGATCTTCGTCTGACACAAATGAACATCTCTCACTCCATTCATACCAACAAGATATTCATCTAAGTAGCATATAAATCGGCGATGAATGTTAGTGTTTTATGAAAACATACACGAGTGCAAGCCGAAATCCGTGTTTTGCATCCCAATGAGTTCAAATAGATTGAACTATATAACGCGGGATCTGGCTATTGTCAGCACAAACTCGCAGGCAGCATAACACACAACATTTGATCCTATACGAATATACGTAAACAAAATATTTTCAAATTGATTTAAAAAAAACTTAAAAATGAAGTTGGTATTTTCGGCGGTGGTCTTGTGTTGTGCACTGTTTGAAGCTAAAGGATACCCATACTTTTCTTCGTCTGGAAATTTGGACACTTGTGAGTAGCTTTTTACTTGTCTTCAAGTGTTTCATGGTGCTCGGGCTTCAGCACCTTGTTTTTTTTTACGATATTTCAATGTTTGTTCACTAATTTACTGCCAAAATTTATAAAAATGTTGGTTTTTAATTGTTTTTTCATTGTTCAGTATCATTTGTTAACACAAATCTCGTCCACAGGGTCGTACGGTGACGGTACTCGAGGTGGCATGGTGTTGAGCCGCTCCTACGATCCGAACTACAACCGTCGTGCAGTCCGGGGTGGACCAACCACCTATGCGTTGAGGCAGCCTCAGGCGGAGGTGGCTCTGCAACAGTCCAGCCAATATCATCAAGCTGACAGACGCCGTCAAGCTCTATTGGAAGTTAACGATACACCACCACAGGAGAACGAAGTCTAC
This sequence comes from Amphipyra berbera, assembly GCA_910594945.2. Taxonomy (NCBI): domain Eukaryota; kingdom Metazoa; phylum Arthropoda; class Insecta; order Lepidoptera; family Noctuidae; genus Amphipyra; species Amphipyra berbera. The sequence continues at coordinate 3,681,053 of OU343122.1, read as the reverse complement.
CCTAACTACTACCCTCAAGCACCAGAGACTCCAGCCGTCGTCCCAATTGAGGCCACTGAACTTGTTGAGCCAGTAGAACAAGACCAAGTTGTTCCGACTACCGCCAAAGCTATTGTTGTCCCTGAATTAATTGAACCCGAAATTGAGAAAGCACAAGAGGAGCCGATCCAAAAGCCTAAAACAGTTGTGAACAAGAGTAAAAGACCAGTAGACGATGATGATGATGACGAAGATGAAAGCTACCCTAACCACCCTAAGATTCCTACCGGTGCTTACTTCCCAATGTTCTTTGGATGGGGTGGTAAATCTGGTAGCAGTGGTCCCATTGCCGTCGCTAATGCGTTCAACACAGGTCGAGGAGGTGCAGCCGCAAGCCATGCGACTGCCTACGGAATACCTAAACCCTATGAGAGGGCTTCATAAAAATGTTATGAATGTACTCAGAATTAATTGTAAATATTACAAATGTTATTGTTTTTATAAAGTATTTTTACACGTGTAAGATACAGTACATTCCTTGGTTCTTTTAATAAATTTTTCCATACAAAATTCTTGCTTTTTTATATTTTAATTGAGAAAATGGTCTATAAGACCATTTTCTCAACAAAGTTGTGTTACAAAGTTGTGTCATAATATAATTATACCGACGACCACAAAGAATTTAAGATTATCTATAAAGACATTTCTTTGCAGATATCCGTGTTCTTTGCGGCTGTCGACATCTTCTGTGCTTAGGGGACTTAGTTTTGACTCTCAGATTTGACAAGTGAACTATAAATAATCCCTTAAAAAACTTTTAAGTTAAACGGTTTTATCTGCTGCAGTATCCATGCAGCATCATGATTTTGAGGGTTGAAGGTGGACATTATTATTATGTTTAATTGTCATGGGAATTGAATTTATATGCGAAGTATAAAAGAAAACACTATAATACTAGATTTTTTCTAGAATACTTTGTTGTTTACTAACATAATGATAAGTCAATAATTAATAGTATTGTATATTTTATAATTACAAACATGCCGTTTGGATACTCGTTCGAAATTTTACTAGTAATTAGTGTTCCTCATTGTAAGAGACATTTATTTATTTTACTTCAGTTATCAATCAAATCATTTTACAGAATTATCCTAATATATATATATACAATATAAATCTTAACTACTATAATACAAATATAAGGTAAAACAATTAAAGGGCATCAAAAAATTCGTCCGCATCGCTGTCAACAGGAAAAGTGCCCAAAAGGCTGGCAGCATTGCCACGTTGTATGGCAATGCTGATTCTTTGGCCAAAATATAGGCCAGCCCTATGGCCACGTAAAGAGTCGACCAACCGCTTGGCGATGTCGCGAAAAATTAATTGGACACTCGGATCCCATGGCCCTAGTGTTTCAACCCCAAACGGCTCAAACATAAGTCCCAAAAAGATTGGAGTATTTGCGCCGTTTGAGGTTTTCCGCACCTGCAGCAGCCGCCCCAGCACAGCCCGCCGTGCTAGGAAGATGGGATGGCGCAAGGGTGTCGACACATGTTGCATCCCACACCAAAGGCCTACCTTCCTTCCAAGGCATTATGGTCATTCCGTCTGGTCTCTTCCCATCGTCGCGTGCCAAGCCATTGGGTTCTAAAACAGTTGGCACCCCGGCGGTGACAAGAGTACGACGGATGATGTCATTAATGCTAACGTGCCGTGCTATCCGACCTGCGCTCTTACTGCAAGATAGACCACGGTGACCGAGGCAATCGACACCTTCACCGCATTGGCAGCGATGCAGAACCACGCATTGTATGTGAATAAATTGTATTCTGTTTTCAGGAATAAATGTCTTAAACCATAAGTTTCATGAGATTCGGTTAAGCAGAAGTAGTTAAGATTTGAATCAAACAAACATAACAAATATACGAATTGAAGCTAATTAAAACCGTTTAAAAAGTAAACAAATGTGAAACAAAAGTAAACTTTATGAAAACATGAAAAGTATTGCTCGCGATACTAAACATCTCCTAGGGCTACTTCTTTATCAACTTGACCTAAAAGACTCGATAAGGATAATATTAAACAATGTTTCTAAGTTTTCTCCTATCACAATTGGCAAACTAGTAGATTTGTACTATTTTACTACTAGTAACTATATTATCTTTCTAACAACTAATCTGTTTAATAATATTGTGATCTGATCTGTTTAGTAATATTGGATAACGTTGTGAGTAGTGTATTTTTTACCTCTATTATTAAGTTGTAACCTATGTTTAGTTATTATTACACGGCTGTTTGTTGTCGCTAAATAAATAAATAAACTAGGTGTGGGACAATTCACTTCTGCCCAATTTTTTTTTTAAGTTTATAGACGTGATGATATTGTATTTTTTTTATTCAATGCCATCTACCAACACGTAGGAATAATGTTCTACAGTACAACGAGTCACGAGTAGTCACGACTAGTTTACAAGTTAACCTGAAGATGGCGCGTTTGCCGAAAACAATATTGTGGTTGGATGTAAATACATACAACCCGATTACTGAAAGAATGGGATTAGAAATCGGCGGATCCACTATTTGCCTTCCACTCTTAGATAACGTGCGTGAGCAAGAGGCAAATAAAGACAACAATGGACAGTAGCGTCGCTATTTTGAATCCCATTCTTTCTTTAATCGGGTTGTGTATGTAGATGACCCTATTATAATTATCATGCCGAGGAAAATGAATGGGTAGCATTATTGGTATAACTGGTCTCGTGTGCTGAAAAAATGATTTGCGAGTCCTTGGTTTACGCCTGCTAACATTTTAACAGCAAGCCTATGATTGTCAATTTGCCTTTTATGAAGTAGGAGCGATGATTGATGATGATTAGAATAAGTTAAGAGCTGAATATGAATAAGTTTATTCAGAATAGAAATTAATTATAAGCATTCCGTGGAGAATAGTAACTTTTGCTTTTAAAAATGATCTAGAAAATCTTTCCTCAATTTTAAGTTCCGTTTCAAGTTGTACGCATACTGTGACTTTAATTGTAATTGTATTTCCTCTAGAACAGAAAACACCATAAAAACTATTTCTATAACCCCACTAAAAGGATTTGAGGCTATTTCTACCAATTTCTAATAGCTCCTGTTATAACCTGTGTTGGATCCAGCTAAATGGCTTTGTTGGTTTGGTACAAAAGGTGTTTCAAATCTTTAATTAAACTCTATCAATTCTGATGCAAAAAAATATAAAATAAAGATAAATAAAAATAGCCAACATGATGAAAATGTTATATACTAATTGCTTAAAATCGTGACTCAGGCTTAATTTGTGATAGAATTTATTATCAGTAAGAAAAATAAGCATAATATTGCCATAACGCCTGTGGAATAAATAAGAATTGGTCAGTGAAGTACTGACGGATCACCAAAGCTTGCCAACTTTATTCTAAATTGAACAGGACTTTTCGAAATTCTATATCTATGGGCTTTAGGCCATTCCCGTTGGGCGTATGTCCTGCAGCTTAAATCAAAATGGGAATCAACTGTGTCTCGGGCAACATAGTGGCCCATGTGACGTCAGTTTTACGTTATTTCATGGACAAAATTAAAAATACAGGATTTAAATAGAAATTTTTATTTGTATGGATGATGAAATGCGCATTAATTCTATACATATAAAACATATAACAACATGAAGATATAAAATTTACACTTAGCTCTAATAATTTACGATAAACTTCACATTTTACACTCTCTCTTCTGGTCTGGGAGCTCCATATGCGGTCGCGTGGCTCGTGGCTACACCACCACGACCGGTGCTGTAGGCATTAGCGACGGCTGTGGGACCACCGGGACCGCCGCCGGACCTACCACCATATCCGAAGAACATAGGGAAGAACGCAGCAGTAGGCATTTTAGGAGCATATTCCTCTTCATCCTCGTCATCAATCGGCCTCTTGACTTGCTTCTTCTTGTTCACAGCCTTTTTCGGTTTAGGTACGGGCTCTTCAGCTGGCAGTTCTTCTACTTCGGGCTCAATCAATTCAGGAACAACTACAGTCTTTACAGTAGTTGGGATAAATTCAGTTTTTTCTGTTGGTTCGGCGAGTTCAGTAGCTTCAGTGGGGACAAAAGCAGGATCTTCTTGTGGTTGAGGGTAGTAGACTTCGTTCTGCTGTGGCTGAATGAAGTTAGGTTCTTGGGGTGTTTGGCGGCGTCTGTCGGGCAGGAAGTACTGGCCAGACTGCTGAGGGGTGGGTTCGGCTTCTGGCTGTCTGATCATGAAGGCCGCCATGCCACCTCCAACGGCGCGAGGGTTGTAGTAAGGGTTGTAGTAGCGACTTAGCGCCATGCCACCACGACTACCGTCACCGTATGATACTGTGGAAGAATAATGAGTGATTAATGTCTTTAGAATAACCCGTGTACATGTATGTGTCCAATATCTAAAAAATATTTAGACCATCTAATGCAATTTTTTTTTTGTAACTTTGTAATTATATCTTATTATCAGTTATAATTGATCCCTAAAATTATCACTTCAGTAGATTTTTTTACAAAATTTGTAGTCCACAACCTTGGAAATAAAATGAGCGTTAATATTTTTAAAATGTATGAGTATACTAAAGAGGTCGTTGAAGAAGAAAGAAATGGTCATCATCCTAACTTTTCCGAAGTATGTTCGAGTCACCGTTCAGTCTAACTATAACCTGATCAAACATACTGATCCTCATTTGAGGATAAATTACAGCAGGCAGAAGAAAAATATGTTTAAGATACTCACAAGAATCAACATTTCCATAAGAGGGATAATAAGCGTACGGGTATCCTATAGCTTCAAACAGCGCGCAACTCAAGATCACCAGCGATAATACCACCTTCATTTTTACGATTTTTAAGAATATATTATTTTGTTCACTATTTGATACCCTTTGTAGACCAAAGGGTGTTGTGCGTTATACTGCTTCTGAGTGTGTGTTGGCCACAGCCAGACCTCGCATTATATAGTCCATTCTGTCTGGACTAATTGGGATGCAGGACACGGCGACCACCTGCACCCGCGCGGGTTTCGACCATTTTACAATATTCGGCAGAGTTCTAACCGTTATTGGAGACTGGACATCCTAGAGAAGACCTGGTCATGCGCAACACGTATCACTATTAGGTAGGTGAACCGTTGAACTTTTTGTTTTGGTGATTTTTTGCATTAACCTGCACCAAGATCTGCTCGATGACTCAGGCTTTTACAGTAGTAATGGGATTGAATTCGGAGAAACATTTATCTGGGTTTTCTTTGATTCTTTGTCTCTTCTGTAGCATGTTTTGTGTCATTGGTTTGTTCTATCATATATTAATGACTTTTAAAAGCCTTCTTCTTTTACACATTTTAATGCAGCTGTTACTAATAACCACTTTATTTATAATTATTTCTCAAGCTCCTTTTTTTCTATTGTTTTCTTTCCATTTTACCTCTAACTTTAAGTAGCATCATGAGTTGCTTCATTTCATGTTCTTCAGTTAAAAATCCTCTTTTGCTAACTGTACAGTGTAAAGAACTCTACCAACGTATATTTATAGTACCATCGTGTGAATCTGCAAACACAAAGTGCTATAAATATGGAAAAATCGAACTGTTCGGTGCGTGTACGCATTATGTTGCGTTTGCGAATGCCCTGCATAAATCCGACCCTACGTGGAATGACAAAAAGGTTCATTCATGAAGATTTATAACGTTAGTAAAGTATTGTTTACTAGATTTTTAACTACTTCTTGGAAACTTTCAACGGTATAAAATACACACTATGAACATCGCGGAAAATTGAGTTTGAAAATAGCAATGTTATGTTGTGTTTGTTCTATTTTTAATTTACTTCATCGAATATGTTTTGTGTGTGAATATTAATTAATAAGATTGAGATTTTAGGCAATATTATATATTGAGATTGTTTTTGAGTTGAATAGTTTTAAATCCTAACTGCTTTAAATCCCCGTTTAAGCCTAACAGGTGTGGATTATTAATTTATTCGAAAGAGTGTTCTCAAATCTCTTTTTTGGTTTTTAAAAAGTTTTTATTAAATTATGCGCTAATAGGTATTTCTATACAGTGAATTGATTTGATTACTTTGAGTGTTCCATGCAATGAATGCTAAAAAGGACCTCGAAAATGTAATCCGTACAGGCCGCAACGTCAATCATTTCCCAAGAAATGATTTTACGTATTCGCGGTGCCGATAGAAGCTAAAGTTAGCGCATGTCCGAAATTTATAATATTAAAATCCACACATATTTGTATTTCACCCACGTGAAAGATTTGAGTATCCTAGTAGCAAAGCCGGCGATACTATCTGCTTACTTGCATCGATAGGATCTGTGCCCACGGCATAAATTCCGTTAAAATGTTCATAACTGTCAAATTTGCCTGTTTGCACGCATGGAGATGTATGCTGGTGGATTTATGCCGGAAACGTCGTGTACCGCCCATTAGTATGGCCAGCAAGCAGGCCTGATTCATGCTCTACAAGCCTCATGTCATGTTCGAACACCTGTACAAACTCGTAACGTCTGCCGGCCAATGCCAACTTGGATTTTAATGCTGATAGTCTGTAATAAGTTGGAGATGTGATTGGTTTGTTATAAGGTTTGAGACATCGGAAATTGGTCACTATTTTCAATGATTACGATTTGTATATAACGCTGAGCAAAAACGCAATTCGACACTAAATACTCAATATTTATTTGTGTATTCCACAATGTTACTTAGGTGGTAATAATAGAAAATGATGTAATGTGTTACAATTGTGACCCCTGTTGGGCACAGCAAAGTAGGAGAGAGGATTATTTTAAACAGGTCCCAATAAACTGTCTCCGTTTAATATTTTCATGGTACAACCGAATCGTTCTGTTCCGAATAGAGGTGTTAATATATTCGAAACGTACTCTAAAATCCCTGATCCAAAATAATTTGCGTTACAAATAGTTCGGCGAAGTGCACTTGCATACGACCTCGGCAGACATTCTGACTGCGCCGCGCCTGTCAGATGGCGCGATACGCCAACGTCTTGATAGCCTGATATCACTGCTAAAGAGACAGTGCAAGGACCTCCCAAATCCACTACAGTTACTTTTGATGTACCTTCTTTTAAACATTGTTCTATTTCATTCAGTATCTACTTTCTTCAACGTCTAGTTGAATAATAATGTTTATTTAAATATTTAAACTATTGTATCGATACTTACGTTACTAAAATTTATGATCAGAGTTTTGGTACTATTCTATGTTTGTATGGTTATGATTGCTTATCACAATTTTAATGTAGATTTGAATTTTATTCATGTTACATGCTTTAAGCCAAACATTATAAACAAAATGTTGTTCCAATGCAAAACCGTGACATTGAATTGAAATGACAATTATATTTTAATCAAAATCCTGCATACTACGTCTATTCTATGCATATGCAAATGAACGTCGTTAACATTAAAATTCAATCGGCTGATGAGTTTGGGGATGCATATACAGTGGCTGATAATATTAGAAGTTATGAGTAAAGTCGTAAGGGACGTTACGTCCCCGGAGAGATCCGGCAAGGGTCAGGTACTTTAGACAACAGCCATTTGTCAATAGATAAGCATCGGTGGAGTTCTGGCGGTGACTCTGTTAATTATTTAAGGTCGAGTAAAGACAAATCGTGACCCTAATAACATTTACTTATTTATTAATTAAGCAGTGATAGACCAGCGATTGAACGCTAGCCTTCCATGCAGGAGGGTCTGATTTCGATCCAGACCTTTGATTTTTCGAATTCATGTGCGTTTCAGAATTTGATTATCACTAGCGTTAAAGGTGAAGGATAAACATAGGGAGGAAACCTACATACCTGAGAGGGCTACATAAAGTTCTCGATAGTATGTGTAGTCTGCCAACCCGTACCAGGCCGGCGTGGTAGACTAAGACCTAAACCCTTCTCATTCTGAGAAGAGGCCCGTGCCCAGCAATTGGACAGCAATGGGCTAATTATGTATGTATTAATTAAAACAAAAGCTTAGGGCAGGCCAATAATCTTTGTCATATTAACTCTTTCCGTCTCATATGCCTTATTCTATGTCCAAATGGACAAATGGATTTAAACAAAGCTTTCACCAGCTTTTTATTAGTTTCAGTTTCTATAATTATGTAATTAAAATTCTTCTTCTTACAATTATTGTAATCTAAATGTGTTGCCGTATTTTTAGCTTTTTAGCTCCTTCTTTGTATTTATGTTACCAGTCGGCAGCTTCAGACGGAGCAAGGATGGTCATCATTCAGGCTAAATGGGTTTATTGTGGAATAGTATAGTTGTAGATTCATTTTACTCAACGTTTGTAATAAACCGTATTGTACGTTTTTGGGTATTCCAGTTTGCATCGCTAGCCATTTTGTCGGCAATTTGGACATGGTACTGTATCACAGTATGGTAAAGATTTATTTCTGTGTATTCTTAATGGGTCAGCAGAATTTATAGCCGCTGTCGGCAATCCTTTTGGCTGCAAAGTTGAGTTTCCAGCTGAATCTATCCTTTGTTTCAAATTCATCATTGTATGTTATGTGTTTATTCTTATCACGGTCTAATTTGCATTCACGCTTCAATCTGCGTTGAATTTTTTAAGAAAAGTTTTGCTAGTTTATTTTTTTTTGGCAAATATAAATCCACCATGTTTAAAAATCCATGTCGTATTTAAGACAATATTATCTTAATTTTTGAGAATATTTGTCTCATCATCTTTCTTGTGCTTTCGTTTATCTATACTAATATTATAAAGAGGAAAGATTTGTATTTTTATATGTAACGAATAAACTTCAAAACTACTGGACCGATTTCAAAAATTCTTTTGCCGTTAGAAAGCTGCATTATCACTGAGTAACATAGGCTACGGGCGGAGCCGTGAGGACACAGCTAGTTTTTTATAAAGTACCTATAATATGCCTTATTACTTTTTAAGGTTTAAGAAATCATGTCGTTTTTCCTTCATACAACCTATTATTTGTGTTTAAAAAAAAGGTTGGTTCATTAGCTTCAAAATTCTAAATTTTTACATGCTTTTAAGCTTCAACCTTTATTTTTATTTTTGGAATGCTTTTCTTTAATCATAAGTACTGGAAGAGGAACAGAGCTTTATAAAAATAGTTTTAACAGCACTGTCTGCAAATTGCAAAAGCAAAGCTCACGCATGACGTCGCAGTCGAACCTTTTACCGTCTGTCTACAGTCTGGCTATTGAATGCATATCGGACCCATCTCTACGTCAAGCGAGTACGGACAGACATGAAATTTTCCTGTTCTTTGTGTACCCATATGTCTATTTGCAACGAATACGTGCCTAAGTTCACGATCAATTTTGATTTATTGATACTATGTAGATCATGACAGGCGTTGAATTTTTTATGTTTATCCTCTTGCGTACTTGTAGCCGCGTGCACGAGTTGGCTGTATACATTATTTATATTCGCTATTGTAGAAATATCCTTAGATATTGCATTTACAACTTTGTTAAAAAAAATACGATTACTTTATTTTTTCCATAATACGGTACGAATTTAAAACTTTGCGGCATTATTTAAGTTTGCTGAGTACGTAGTACTAATGTGATGGACTTTATGAAGTTGCAGGATAATAAATTGTATTTTTACCATTATAGAATCATTCTTTGTACAATTGACAGTTATGATCCTCTACTACATCGATTAAATTGAAAATACATGGCCTAACAAAAAAAAACTGATTGGTCTGTGATTTTGAGAACTTCTCCTTTTGTGTCGGTACGAGCTATACGAGAATAACTAATGCAGTGGTAAAAGATTAGCTAGACAGCAAGGTTGATAGCGAGGCTGCTGCCCCGGGGTTGCGGTGCATGCTTTTGCGAATTCCGCGACCGCAGCGTCCGGCAGTTCCCCTCGCCTTCCCCGGGCGAGGGACATCCATGCTGCTTTTCCAAAGATAAAAAAAGGGTGCGACGAACGTAGATACCTGATTATCGTCATCCGTGGAGGCTCTTTAAACTCACCCCAAATGTTTTTAAGTACTGAAAACTTAATTTTGACATGGAAGAATTAATTTGATGGTGTTGAAAAAAATATATTAATGATTTTTAACACTGTACATTTTTCGGTAAAATTTTTGCTGGTATGACGCCAATGTCTTCCATTGTAGCTTTATGACGCATTGTCGGCCGTTGTATCGACGCCTAATTATATCATGCGGTTACTCACATACAATACATTGGTTTTTACTCTCATTACCTCCAATACTTCTAGCTCCTTATACTGTGGGGAACTCTACGGAAGACACTCTTTATTCAAATCACGTAATACCATTTTTTAATTTACGACTTCATTGATACATCCCGATTAAAAATGCCTTGTGCGTTCAAAGAATTTTTATTGTTCCCAGTTGTTATAAATTCGGTAAAAACAGCTGCAGATAATAGAGGCGGAATATAAATCCTTGACGAGGTCGTTGCTGATTTTTTTCTGCAAGTATCTACTACTCTTTGTCCAACTATGCTATAAATTGTCGCTTAGACAATAGGTGTACGAAACGAGCAATTAAATGAATATTTCAATGTATTTTTTACTATGCATATACTGGAAAAAACAAATGTGCATTTTAATTGGTTTTATGGCTTTAAAATATTTTGTGCAATTATGTTGGTTGATTACAAATGAGATTGTCTTGTCTGCATAAAAATCCAATATGCAATTCAATCGTTCAGCTTTGACAGCACATATGGTGATTAGCCTTTCAATTTGTGCACAAACAAAACAATGGATTTGAAATTCTAAGAATTTATATAAATAGAATCGTCGCAACTGATATGTCGACTTGGGTGGCATGCGTCGAAACAAAACATCTGTGAATTATTATTGAAGGGCTACATTTCAAACATCTCATGTCGATAATATGCTAGAACTTCCACCAAGCGAGCCTTCAAACACAACTTGCGATGGACTTACATAACTTCACGACTGTATTCCCCAAAGGGCTGGGCAGAGGTGTAAAGTAACACCGTCATTTCGCAGTTACGTTTAAGTCTCATGTAATAAGGGGCGAGCCTATTGCCATCAACCGGGCACAAATTAATACTCCAGGCTGCTACTAAAACATTCCACACGGAAAAACTCAATAACACTGCCCAACCTGGGGATCGAACCCAGGACCTCACGATCAACAGTCGCGCTTGTCACCACTAGACGAACGAGGCAGTCGTTCGCGATGGACTTCCTCCTCCTCGCGTCGTGTTTCTCATTACTGAGGGTCATGTTTCCCCCATGGAATTATTTTTTCTCTGACAACCTTGCGCCACCTGTGCCTGTCTTTGGCGATGTGGAACGCCTCGTGGAGTTTGGTGTCCAGAGCTTTGCGGATCTGGTCAGACCATCTGAAAGGTCTTCGACCTCTAGAATGTTTGCCGTCGATTTTGCCAGTTACCATTAGTTCTTCGAGATTATGGCAATCTTTCCTGGCAATGTGACCAAAGAACTCCAGTATCCTACGGAGACAGATGGTAGACAGCCTGGTTTTAACATTTAACTCCTGTAGGATGGACGCATTGGTGCGGACCTACGATGGACTTACATGAAGGAATTGACACTTTTGGGACCTAAAGTGTTTTGAGCAAGCAGGGTCTGTTTAGATTTAGAAATCTAATGCTTAAGTTAAGATAAGGGAGAGGCTTTTGCTTAGCTTACGAATATTGCACACTGAGTTCAGGGAAGGTGGTATAAACAGCTTGTTTTTATTGTCTTCTCTTATTATGCTAGCATATTTTTATCGTAAAGTAACTTATTGCTAATCGTTGATCAGGTGTGTTTAGAAATTGTTTAAGCAATTATGCCGTCGGAGGCTCGTTCGATACTGACTCATTTTTCTTAAGATTTTCTTTCGATGCTAATAATGAAGGTTAATCATCGAACTGTTTCAAAAAGTGCGTCACGTAGTTTGGGATATTGTTATTTTTAACTATGATGAAATACAAGAATTTTCCCATGAATTTAAATTCCGATTAAGACGACACTTTACCGCTTTCTGAATTTAGAATTCAATTGTACTAAGAATCGGAATCCTAAAATGCATAAAGTTTAATTAAACGTAGATTTGCCATAGTAACAAATCATTTGGGCGGTACATTGAAATAGTGGTGTTCTTGGAAACCATAACGTGTCGTCGCGCGTCCATACCAAGTATTAGCAAGCAAGTGATGCGCGCGCGCCGCTCTGTGCTGTAACGGTGGCGAGCGGTGATCCTCTCAGTTCTAATGGTGATTGTATTCAAATATTGTATTATACTGACGAATTTATACGTGGTGTACTGATTTGAGTTAGTTGTTTTTTTTTTAAGATGAATAGTTTAAGATTAGCAAAGAAAAATTTGTAAAGGCCAAGTGAAATGAAACAACGTCTTCGAAGACGCATAAATGAAGAAGGCCAAAAAAAATGAAGTCATTTAATAATTATATCCAAGCGTCTCTTCCTTGCTGAGTTTACTTTTAATTATATTCCCGCCTGTGTTATTTGGAGTGACACTTATTATTCAGCTAATAGTTCAGGATGATGAGCTTGTGTTGCTTCTGGCAATACAACAAAGAGCTGATGCATCTTATCCTTCTTATTTCGAGTACAATAGAGCCTCCATCAACAAAAGCACACTCTGTATACTCGTCCAGGCGCACAGTACGTTATGCGTGACGCGTGCGCAACTCAATGTGATGTCCGCGCACACGCTCAGTGCATACGATTACTGGTTACGATCCAGCACCATTTCGTCTTACTACTCCTAATAACAATACATCTTCTAAATTTACTATTTCTATTCTGATCGAAGAAACATTAACATGTCATTGTCTTATCAGTCATTGTGAAGATCCTTCTCTTAATTAATTTATTCCACGGTAGCCTCCTCGTAAAGACCTTGTGTCAAGTGGATTAGGTTCATCTACCTTTACTCTGATATCATCATTACTACTTGTAACTTATGACATATACCTTAACTTATAACTTACCATTAACATTCAAAATGTTAATGGTATTATTGTCATGTGCTTACTTTTGATAGGGCTTAGATTTTCCGAATTACTTCTTGTTCAAAATTCAGATCTTACACGGTATGTCAGATATATTCATATCAACTCAGAAAGGGGATTGTCCATTTAGTATAAGACTTTGGCCTGGCATGAACAAACATTGACAAATATATTTTTACAATAATTAATTAGTTAGCAGTCCTAAGAAAAAAAATATGAATATGATTTAGTATCAAAAGAGTTTAAATAGAATCTATTATATGTGACAAATAAGGTTACAAATGTGAAATAAAAGACATTTTTATGAATTATTTTTATTTTATTCTGATTCATAAGTTAACAATATGTTATCTAGAAACTGGGTAGGTGGAGATATAATTATGTTCATAAAAATGGCCAATTTCCTTTGTTTCATAGACGACCGGTATTATAATCATAAAAATCAAATAAAATACTGGTAAAATTCATATTCATAAACGTGTTGATTGCAAAGATATAATCAGAAAGACTTGAAAAAAATATGAAAGTATTATTGTTAAAATTATTAATTTTGTAGCATTATGTTCACGCGTAGCCTAAAATGGACATTGCCCTTTACGTTCTTCTAAAATTCTCAGTGAGGAAAAACACCGTCTATATAGACTCTGAACCCCTCGTTTACCATAGTAAACGAGGGGTTCAGAATCTATTTAGACCAGACTATTTAGAAGGAAGATGATGATGTATCATAGTATCATAATACATCATCATCTTCCTGCCCTGGTTCCAAGCTATTTGTGGTCGGCGCAATATGTTTTTCCCTTCCATTATTCCCCGTCAGCCGTCACATTATCATTTACTCCCTTTTCCTTCATATCCTCCCATGTCGTTTATCGTGATACATAACATAACATAATCAGCCCATTACTTTCCCATTACTGGGGACAGGCCTCTTCTCAGAATGAGAAAGATTAAGGCCTTAAGCCACCTCGCTGGCATGGTGCGGGTTGGTAGACTACACACCACCGAGAACTTTATGGAGCACTCTCAGGTGTGCAGGTTTCCTCACGATGTTTTTCCTTCACCTATATCATCATCATTCTCCTGCCCTTATCTCAACTTATTTGGGGTCGGCGCAGTACGTCTTCTTCTTCTATACATCTCTATTAGCCGTCATTTCAGTAGTCACACCCTTTCCTTCACCGTTAACGCAAGTGATAATTAAATTCTGATCCGTACATAAATTTGAAAAGTCAGAGATAGCAGGAGCTAACTCGGTCCCTCCTGCATGGAAGCTAAGCGTTCAACAGCTAGGCTATCACTGCTGCGTTTACCATGATAGAATACTAAATACATTTACAGAAACTATTAAATTAATCGCTGTGTATAACAGGGGACGTTGGCGTTGTTTCCGCGAACTTGTCCAGAAACAGGCAGGTGACAGCAGCAGACAAGTTTATAGCTGTTAGATGTTAGGTCTGAAGGCTGTTGCCAATTTTATTTTAAACTAGCGGCCCGTCCCGGCTTCGCACGGGTGGACATTTTTCCCGTTTTTAAACATTTTTCATTTATGCTCCGCTCCTATTGGTTGTAGCGTGATGTTATAGGATAGATAGAATTTAGCGTATTTTTTATGAAATCTTTGAACAGCTATTTCTCTAAAACTATTGACTTTTGGGGAAAGTAGTAGAATAAAAATTATTCCTTATTATAGGTACTTTAACACCCTTTCAGCTAAGTACCCCCTTTCCGACTAACCTTGTATAGCCTATAACCTTCCTCGATAAATGGACTATCCAACGCAAAAATATTTTTTCAATTTCAACTAGTAGTTCCTGAGATTAGCGCGTTCAAACAAACAAACAAACTCTTCAGCTTTATAATATTAGTATAAATTGGCGCCGCACATGAGGTTAGGACCGAATTAATATTTGCCTGCATGTATCTAGATTTGTTATGCGTGGATCCTGGACCAATAAATATTTCTTCCTTCCATCTAACATTAAGGAACATCATCATCATTATTAGGTACATCAGCAGTATACTGTTAATAAGAAATTGCGATCCTAAAACGACCATTGTAGCGCGAACTATGAGATTAACTATCTTAAATTGTTTGATATAACAGTCTACAGAGATGGCTCATAATACATTTTTTTAACAAAAATAAAACCAACTTCCAAGAAACGGAAAAAAGAATAAAATAATTACCATATTATAAAATTTACAGTTTCAGAAGTCGGTGCTAATCCACGCTGAACCAAATTGAAAGCACCGACTTCTTAAACTGTTAATTTTATAATATGGTAATTATTTTATTCTATTTTTCATTTTTTTGAAATCGGTTTTATTTTTGTTAAAATGTTTTTAATTTTTTTCATTTTAGTGGCCTTAATTAAAACGTGGTTGGACCTACTAAAAACGCTGCTCGTAACATAATCACATCATCACAATATGCTATTCGTTATTGAGGAGTACTACTCGTTATTGAGGAGTTCCATTGTGTATCTCCGAAGTTCTTAATCAGATCTTCACCAAATTTAAATGGTACCATTTCGAAAAAATACTCTTTCATACAAAAAAATAATTTTCTAAATCAGTTTATAAATAAAGGTGTCGTGAGGTAACATACATAAAAAAAAACACAGTCGAATTGATAACGTCCTCCTTTTTTGGAAATCGGTTAAAAGTGCTGCAATGAAGATAAACATAATTGAAGTCCAGCAGTTTTAGGAAATAATGACTTAAATAGGTCCATAGAGGATGAGCTGGATAAGGGGTCATTCAAGTATTACGTAACCACCATATTTTGAGTTTGAGTTTGAGTTTGAGGGTCTTTGCTTAGCTTATTTTTGATGCCATGGGGGACGGCGGCGGCGGTGTCTACCTAGATGGTGATTACGTCAGCAATATTTATTTATTTAGTTATTTTTCTAGACATGTAAACTGCTGCTCATGAATAAAAATAAAGAAACCTGATCAGTTTAAAAAAATATATACCAATGTTTACGTAAGCATAGGAGGGGGGGGTAAAAGCTTTGCTTACTTTTGCTGACAAAGGGGAGGGGTGGGTCGAAAATTACTAAAATTCTGCTTATGTAATACTTGAATGGCCTCTAAGGCAAAAAAAAATTATATTTAGAGGGAATTTTGAAGACGTCCTCCCATAAAAAATCCAGTAGTCGATGGAATTACTGAGTAAATAATCGATTTAATGACACAGGTGTTTGTTTGCATTGTAGACACAGTAATGTGATGCAAATCAATCCAATTTATCAGTGCAACCTTTAACTGCATACTTCCGTGACTTATTTAACAATTTGGTATGTAGATTTGTACCAAACTTTTGCACGTGTTCTTTGATTTCAATTTATATTCTGTCCCAGTTGGCGTTATTTTTTACGGCGCCACCTTCCTAAATACTCTAATTTGTGCCACTGTGAACATAAAACAGAGAAAATTATGGTCAATTTGTCCAAATACTATAAAAACCGTGCTTGAATTGAGGCTGTGGACAGAATACTACATACTACTATACTAGTTATCTGCTTAACCATTTAAAACGTCAGATAACGTTTATCCAAGGAATAAATTAGACGTTTTGACAGAATTTCTACAGGGTGTAAATTAAATCATGTAATTCCTTCAAACCTCGTGATGTACTGCTGACATAGATAATCATAAAGCCTGAAAGGGATACTTTTGGAATAAATAAAAAAAAACTACGTTTAAAAAACCCGACTTCAAAAACTAAAAAGTATAAAATAACTTAATAAAGATTTAATTGAATACACCTCCTATGCAAACCTAATACCTTTACAGTTTCAGAAGTCGGTGCTAATCGACGCTGAACCAAATTGAAGGCACTGACTTCTCAAACTGTAAAGGTAATTAGGTTTGCATAAGAGGTGTATTAAATTAAATCTTTATTAAGTTATTTTATACTTTTTAGTTTTAGAAGTCGGTTTTTTAAACGTAGTTTTTTTTACTTTTTAGTGTCTTGTAATAGGTTGTGTTGTAAACTACAGTAGGATTTTTCTAGATTACATCAGGTAATATAATTACATCGTCCACGTAAACTAAAATGTTCATAAAAAAATAAAAATGTTCCTAAAATGAAAACTACTGGGCCAAACTATGTTAAATTTATATGGGACCAAATGGCAACTATTCCTCACCAAACTAAAGACGAATCACGTAAATCGGACCATAAATGTCAGCGTAATTGGTGTACATACATAAAAAAAACCAATTGAATATAGAACCTCCTCCTTTTTGAAGACGGTTAAAAAAATTTACAAGAAGTAAACATGTGTTCTTAACGTGAGGCATTTTAGCACCCCGTGTTAACGATCGCGCGGAATGCAATAGCCGTGCAATTCGCTCGGGGCTCTAAAATGTCTCACGTTAAGAACACATGTTTATTTCTTGTAATTATTTTTTTAGTGAATGCAAAAGTATCCATTGCCGGCTTAATCTATGTCAGCAGTACATCACGAGGTTTGAAGGAATTACACCCTGGATTTCGTTTACACCCTGTATAATAAAAGCTGTCAATACGTACAGTTTATTCTTGAAATAAAAGTTATCCGACTTTGGTGAAATCGACACCTAATAATATGTTTAATTTCGCCGGCTTGATTCGGTACGAAAAATATCTGCTTAGTTATTCTTCTTTCTTGTCGGCACCAGCTGTATGAGAATAGCCCATGCCGTGGTGAAAAGATAAGATTTGCCAGTGAGCAAGGTTGGTAGTTGGTAGCGGGGCTGGCTGCCCAGGGTGCGCCGGACGTACTAAAGTATCGTTACTCTAGTTAATGCAAGATCTAAGTTGAAAGTGTACGATTACGCCAGCTATAATCGTTGTTTCATCCACGATGCGGTCTAGCGGCTAGACCTAGGGCTAGACTCTAGCCCCTGCGGAGTATTTGTAAATCTTGTAGGTACCTTTAAAATTATTATCGTAATAAACATTGCTTAATTTGTTGTTTAAAAACTTTAGGTAAACGCTTGTTTAACCAAAGAACTAATATTGGTGAACCACCCTGATTGGTTGATACGCTTTTATGACACCCGTAAGGAGAACTGCATTACTATCAAGCTGTCAATCTCCGTGCCTCGGAAAGCACGTTAAACTGTCGGTCCTTGGTGTCATATGTATACCTATAACAGTCGTTACGGGAAGTCAGGAGCCCGAAAGTCTAACAATCGGTCTAACCTTAAGATATCGGCAATACCCAGTTAATGGATTGCGGAGGTCTGATGCTAGTCGCTCCGTGTAAAATACTGGTATTCAGCCGCATCTGGTTAGACTGGAAGCTGACTCCAACACAGTTGGGAAAATGCTAGGCAGAACACAATTATGTTTGTGTAAATAAAACACAGATTCTGTTTTAAAATTTCCATTTATACGTGGTGTCTATTTACAGGTAAACTTAAAAACATAATATCTTAAAGCATTTAATCACTTGTTTACGTACATCTGGTGATAATGATGAACATATATATTCTGTGGATGGTGGCCGGATGTGGGTCTAAATAGTATGTAAATATCATACTAAACAGTATTAGAATTGAGTCATGTTGATGATGCTCTAACAAACTACATAATATTAGGTCCCCACCTATGAAATCAGCGTTTTGTATGGAGAATTTTAAAGAAGTTGCATTTTTCATACTAACATTTTCTTAATTTATTTAACAACTATAAACACTAATGTTTTAAAACTTTTATGCACTAATGTTTAAAAACTAAGATAACGTATTCCACTTAGATTATGCGACAAAAATAAGTTTTGGCTAAGTTAAAACAAAAATAGTGTTCATTTCTGCTAACAAAAAGAGGAGGCATTATTAAGTTATTTTTTATGTTTAGAAAACTATAAATAATAAGGTTTTTTTTACTATTGGTAGTTGCCTATGATGGTCATTATTCGATATAATACCAAACAATTGATTAATATTTTAAATCATAGAAGTGACGAGGCCCTCTATTTGTGAGAAAAAAACGCCAATTTCATAGGTAAGGACCTAATAATATATGGTTAAGGGTTTTTGAACGTTATAGGTATGTACCAAAAATATTGATACTGTTGTGAGCTTGTTTTAAAATGTTTTGTTCAGTCTTCTAGTAAGAGCTCCTTCACACAGCAGATCCGTCGGTACTGGATGTGTTGATCTGTACTGACGGATCAGTTAAACAAATGGCAGAGAGCTGCGTCGCATCTGGCAGGCAGGATACGATTAAAATGTCGGATCAGTATTTTTTACTGGATTCGGAATACTGTCGTGTATGTGAACTCGCTCGTACAACTACAGGCGTCATCACCAAAATAAAAACTGATCCGCTAAAACGGGTCCTGTAAACAGTTTCTTTGTGAACTAACTGTTATGGTGCAAAACAAACAAAAAAATAAATAAGTAAGGAATTAAATGACTCGCAATACACATGTTTGGTCAGCAAACAGAATCTGCTATCAAATAATCTGACCACCTCGACTATCGACTAGGTTAGGTTAGGTTAGAATTGTGGTTATTTCTTTCTAACAACTCAGAAAAGCTTATTGTTTTAAATATGACACAGTTTTTTCTGCTGATCATGCATCGCTGATCAATATACACGTCATTTTCGCTAACCAAAACCTCAATATTTAGCCAAACGTTTAAATGACAACCAATAAAAAAATTGAGTGCTTTTCCACAATTTTTAAGATATAGTCGGTTTGATGAGGACGAAATAATCTTTTTTATCTATAAGCCGGGAATATTGCATTGAACATAATAATCGCCTAAAATATGATTTGAGCCTCAATGGTGCCAATTTTGTTGTGCACAAACTAAACTTTATTTACGCTATTGCTATCTTTTTCACTCTGATAAAATAAGAAAGAGGCGGACGTAAATAAGAGCTGTCAAATTTAGTTGAAGTAAAATTTCCTTGCAAATTTAGACGACACGTCAGAACATGTCGACTAAAAACACAGTAAAATTCAAGCAGTAAACTAGTTTGACATCTCTAACTTAGTGCTTATCTATCGCCGTCCTTTTTTCGCGCTGTCTGTTAGAGCTCTGCCTCATTAGTGCGTTGCGTTGCGTCATCGCAGCGTCAACGCTGCGTCGTTTTCCATATATTTTAAATGACATGCCATATTAAAGCGTTGCGTCGTCGCACGCGACGTTTCGACGGATCGGCGGACGAGAGACGAAGCGGGGAGAGGGTGATGCTGTCGGAGCTCTGGTGCGAAGACGGACAGTGATCCACTGCTAGAGGGGCAAACGAGACTGACTGCGGTGCGTGGCTGCGTGCTCGTTCTCTTGCGCTGCGGCGTCGTGCGTCGTCGCAACGCAGGGGTGGCATACAATGCGTTGATCCGTTGCGACGACGCAACGCAACGCACTAATGAGGCATCGCCCTTAGTAAAAGATAGCAATTCTCTAATTTTAGTTTAGTTTTTGAACAAGAGAATCGACGCCAGTATTTATTTATCTATATATTATTACGTGTGAAGATTAAACAATAAAAACAAATATAGTAGAACGTTACAGCCAGTGTTAGCACTGGCTGTAACGTTCTACTATATTTGTTATACCGTTAGCGGTATGAAGCTGTACAAAATATCTTTATCTTTAAAATTATCTGTATATTCAGGTAAACTTGTTAATTGGCCTTTGACTGGTTAGTAATTACTTGCATAATTATCTCTAGGCTCAAAGTAACTTATGTTAATAATAGCTTTGTATCTGATCATCATTGTATGTAGGTAACGTATATATTGTATATAACGACCCGCCCCGGCTTCCCACGGGTGCAATGTAGATACTAATGTGGGGCATATTATAAACCTTCCTCTTGAATCACTCTATCTATTAAAAAAACCGCATCAAAATCCGTTGCGTAGTTTTAAAGATCTAAGCATACATAGTGACAGACAGACAGCGGGAGTGACTTTGTTTTATACTATGTAAAGATTTAAAAGACTTAAGAGTTGACTGCTTTTCACAATGACCGATGCTTTGATTATAACATAACATAACATCACGCCTTATATTCCCCGAAGGGATCAGCAGATGTGTTTTAGTCACACCCTCGTTTGCTTTGATTGACCTGTTCTGAAAGGAAATGTTAGAATCAACTTTATTGATATGATCAAAAGATTATTTACTTCGATTGACTAACCAAATACAAATGATGGTAGATCATTGTTTAAAGCAGTCATAAGATGTCATTCAGAAAAGAAGTTATTACAAGATGATTTGATGAAATTACATAATATAATCTTTACATGCGACACAGATCACTGTTGTTACTTAAATATACGTAGTGTTAGCCTCAGCGAGAATGTTCATATTCATTTCATACAATTTGTTCATAGTGACACTGTTTTAAAGCTTTTAACGTTGCTTCTGATGTTAGTTAATTATATTTCCTTAAATCTAATGATAAATTTTAGCCTCCGCGACTCTAGCGCCATCTTGCAGACTCGTCTGCGTGTTGGTGCGCGCCTGACGACTGGTTGGGGATCGAACTTGGAGCACTGACTCCACCACCACTTCCTCTACAAAAGGCTGGCCATCCGTATCTGAAAAATATAATTCGAAATGATAAAATCTACTTCATCAACGCTATTGTACTGTATTCGAAGAAAGAGGCCTAAGAGCCTGCGCCCACTGGCGGCACGGCATGGCAAAGGATTTTTTAAGCTCAAGTGATTTTAAACCTTATTGTAATACTCTTTAGAACTCGTATTTACTAGGGTAAATACTAGTCTTAAAGGGTATTACAATTACGGTACGCCGCCGCGCCGTGGGATGCTTCTGCATGCCACGGCACGATGAAGCATCCCGCGGTATGCTAAGCAAATATGAGTGCTAACGGTGTATCATAAGGTTTAAAATTATTTGAGCTTAAAAAATCCTTTGCCATGCCGTGCCACCAGTGAGTGCAGGCTCTATGGTCACAAGACTTTTGGCCTCTATGACCCGCAAATATCTATTAAAACACTGCTGTGCTCAGTGCTGCCAATAAAAAAATCTCGATTTCCCGCGTCACTGTTGTCAATTCCTCGAAATTCCCCGCTTCTTTTTGATTAATTCTCAAACGATACTTGGACGAGCTTTTTTTTTTTTAGACGCTCACCTCACTTTCTTTCGAATTGTCCCGTATCTTAAGTGCATTTACAAACACAAAACCGAAAAAATTGAAATTGGTCTCAATTCCCCGATTTCTCTCATTCCCCGATTTCTCTCATTCCCCGCGCTTTCCCCGCACTGACCCCCAATTCCCCGCAAATCGGGGATTTTCCCCGCAATTGGCAGCACTGGCTATGCTATTAACTGTATAATAACCAAAGCCGTAATTACAAAATTAGTTGTAGAAGAAGGATTGGCCCCCAAAGTGCTGACTTCTTTGTATTATCTTTCTCACGACAGAACCTGCAAATTGTGATCTCACATAACGCCCATTCTGTGCAGATATAAGTTTAACACATTTTGATAACTGCGTAACAATGTTTACTAACCAACTGTTTCTACTTTCTCCAGTTAACGAGATCTTTGCGAATACCGTTATCTATACTAATATTATAAAGATGAAGAGTTTGTTTGTTTGTTTGAACGTGCTAATCTCAGGAACTACTGGTTGGAATTGAAAAAATATTTTTGTTTGGATAGTCCATTTATCGAGGAAGGTTATGGGCTATATAACATCACGCTAAGACTAATAGGAGCGGAGCATAAATGAAAAATGTTGCAAAAACGGGAAAAATTACCCCTCGTGCGAAGCCGGGACGGGCCGCTAGTTTAATATAACAATCCTGTCCTTAGTCACACCAAGTTTTATATTAACGAACCTACCAAACGGTAATAAAAACTACTTTCGATGAAAGTGCCTAATCTGGTATCTATGGCAAACAATTTATCATGTCTGGTGATACGGTGTTACGCACCAAAGTTGGTAAAACGGGATGTGTAGGTATTAGATAGTCGTCACTGCCTTTTAGAAACAATGTCATGGGTTTCTCTATTTTAGGTACTTCTTAAATAGATGGGAGGCCATGACTAATGTTTGAAATACTGCTTGAGGTTCCAAATTAGTTGAATTTTAATTTATAATGAACTAGCGACTCGCCCCGGCTTCGCACGGGTGCAATGTAGATACTAATGTGGGGCATATAAACCGTTCTCTTGAATCAGTTTATCTATTCCTGAAAACTGCATTAAAATTCGTTGCGTAGTTTAAAAGATCTAAGCGTACAGACAGCGGGAGCGACTTTTTTATACTATGTAATAAAGATTTTTAATACACTGGCCTGCAAAAATAAGTATCACACTTTTAAAATTTCAATTTTTTCTAAACTATAGAAGTTAGAGATTTAAAATAAAAAACGTTTTATAGCAATTTTTATCAGCTTTCTTTGAAACTATAGTAACAAAGTTAAACTCTTTTTTGAGTCCTTTTTGTTTCGAAAATATATCTTGTGTACCTAAAAAGTTATTGCAATTTTAAAAGTGTGATACTTATTTTTGCAGGCCAGTATATAATAACACATTTACGGCCAAATATTCAACTGCAACTTTTTTTAAGTGGCCGTTAAGTCTCGTGCTGTCTCTGCCACTTTAAGGCGAAGTGACAGTGACAGCACGAAATTAACGGCAACTGCCATTTTTCTCTGGAAAATAGACTAATGAGAACATATGAAATAAATAAACAAGGTTCCAATATCGGCGCTCGGCAATGAAAACCTCGTAAATAAAATTTCCTTCAAAGGCGTTTTATTTGTTCTTTAGATTGATAAACTCGTCATACATGTACTAGTTCGACAAACTTTCAATTCAAATACTTCTAAGCTATCTACGACGTACGATGACAAACTTGTACTATGCGTGCCAACTAAGAATAGTACTGTCAAGATGCCATTTTGTTCCGCAATACTCGTGAACTTCATTACCAATGCGTAAGGTGTGCAAAAAAGTAAATAAAGAAATTATACTCAGTTTAATTATTTTTTGTTCGCTTTTTTGGTATTTCTAATCATTTTACGCCAAATTAATTATATTATTATTATGGCGACATATTAGGGTGACCAGTAGCATTTCGTGAAGTTAACTATATATATTGGTTCATTTTTTTAATTAATACTGCTTTCAAATATTATTAATTTATCCAAAATTATCTATTTATGGAATTCAAGAAATAACATTTTATAAAAATTAATATGAATAATATTGAAATCTATGAATAAAAAAAATTACATTCTTTTTCACGGTTTTTTTTACTTTCAGTACTAATTTGACAGTTATCTTAGGAAGTTGTAGCAAGCACGATCCTATTCTTAGTTGGCACGCATAGTATTAACATTTGATCGGCCATTTTTTATTCAGGAGACAGTGATTTCTATCTGTTTTAAAAATTTGTATATTACACATACGTGGTTTTCACTGCCGACCGACGATATGGAAAAAGCGTATTAAGAAAATATTCAGTTAGATGAAAATAATACTACAATAATATAAAATCACAACAATTGTCCAAATTCGTCAGTGAATGGGAACTGATTCTCACAATTACACAGTTTACGTAGGTAATAAAAAGTATCGCTAACTTTGTCGCACCAACCTTGACAAAACCTTACCAAGCAAACGAACTATCACCCGGCTAAAGACAAAAACTTATAACCACATAAAAAGAACAACTAAACGTTATTTAACAAAAAATCGATCATAAATAACATAACATAATTAGCCGATTACTGTCCCACTGCTTGGCACGGGCTGCCTTCTCAGAATGAGAAGAGCTTAGGCCTTAGTCCACCACGCTGGCCTGGTGCGGGTTGGCAGACTACACACACCATCGAGAACTTTATAATCCTCTATCAGGTGTGCAGGTTTCCTCACGATGTTTTCCTTCACCGTTAACGCAAGTGATAATCAAATTCTGATCCGCACATGAATTCGAAAAGTCAGAGGTACGGGCTGAGGTCGAACTCAAACCCTCCTGGGTGAAATAAATACTATTGCTAGGTAGGATAACACTACGGAAAATCGATCACTAGAATAAAAAATAAAAAATCTATCGAACAAGCAAACACAGTATAAGGTAACTAATTATACTACGTTCAAGTTGACGTAACGTGCGATGCATACTAATTATTGACTATTACAATGACGGATATATTAGAAACAATTTTAAATTTGTTTTATAATACGCACCGTTGGCTCCAGTCTGCAGTTTGGACTTCGCTGGGGCTGCAGCCGTCAGGTAGATAATGGTGAACAGAGAGAATAGCAGTAGGGCTCGCATCTTGACGCATGCGCAATGAACACTGCGCGAGCGACGCTCTGTCATTGCTTGAGTGGAATGCGTTATTCTGTAACTTGTTAGTAGTTAGCTTTTTTTGTTATGGACTTTAGATTTTTTATTTATTTTTGCTCTCCTTTTAACTGAAAGATTAATTTTAATTTAAAAAAAGAATTCATATCCCTTTTTTTTAATTTCTTGTTCTAGAACAAATGACGTCACACTACTAACACTTATACAGGGATATAATCGTCGCAGTGTGACGTCACGCCAAGCGTGGTGATGCTAATATTGAGGGAAACCCACGGTTAGCAGGGGACATTTACGAGTGGTTTAAACGGATTCAAGCTCTCTACGTAACGGGTCAGGCAGTTACAGTGTAAAATACATCACTATTGAGTATCGATGAGTGGAATGTTAAAAAGTTGTAGAAAATTTGCATGTTCTTTATACAACGAAAGACCAGCCACATATTTACACACATCTCAGGCTACTAACATGTACCGTTCTTTCTGCCTAGCCGTTTCCCAATTTTGTTGGGTTCAGATTCCAGTCTAACCAGATGCGGCTGAATACCAGTATTTTACACGGAGCGACTGCCATCACACCTCCGCGACCCAGTTACTGGGCAATACCGATATCCTAAGGTTACACCAGTTGTCAAACTTTCGAGCTTCTGACCGTCATAGGTTTTCGTATGACACCCGGGACCGACTGTTTAACATGCTCTCCGAGGCACGGAGGGCTCTCAATGTGTAACGAATGGTCACCCATCCACGGACTGACCGCAGCAAGCGCAACTTAACTTTGCAGATCGTATGATCCGCGCGGTTCTTAAGTAGCCACGAGCCCCTCACGAGCTACTGACATTTACCATTTTTTGAATAACTGGAACTTATTTTTTTAACTTAATTGTGAGTGCAGAATAACTCTGTTCTAATTGCATAACACTGTATCGAGTGGGGGTGCAATTTCCAAGTCTCACAGAGTGCAGATAAAGTAGCGAGTAAGCGATAAGTGTAGCGTTTCGACTAGACAGATAGTTCATTCATTCTGCCTAGCCTATTCCCAACCATGTTGAGGTCAGCTTCCAGTCTAATTATATGCGGCTGAATACCAGTATTTTACACGGAGCGACTGTCATCAGACCTCCGCAACCCAGTTCCAGGGCAATGCCGTTATCCTAAAATTAGACCGATTGTCAGACTTTCGGGCTTCTGACTTCTCGTGACGAATGTCATATATATTCGTGTGACACCCGGGACCGACTGTTTAACGTGCTCTCCGAGGCAGTTAAATAGTACCTATCGTTATAAAATAAGGCTTAATTAATTTCACTGTTACAGTTCTTTAATTTGCGAGTGGCTGTTGCATTCTTTGGAGAACGTTGATTGAGAGTGTCATTGATTCTTCTGTTATGGGAATCCGTGCCTGTGGAATTGTGTAGTGAATGTAGTGATTCCCTGATATCGTATTTATTTTACGTATTTAATTTTTATATTTTGATGTTATTTTTAAGTTATAAAATAGGACGTACGTATGAGGCTTGCATAGACGCGAAAAAGTGAAAAAAAGCCACGAAAAAAAAAGAAAAAAAAAAGAAGTGTCAACATTAAGTTTTATAAAAGCGAATGAGAGTGTTAACACTATCACTCGCTTCGATGTCAATTATTATTATTTAGCAATCACGAAAACGATACCCTCTGTTCCCTTCTGTAGTCGATAAAAATATATATAATTTATTATCAAGAATGCATTAAATATTATTCATATCAAAGCGGGGCAACAGTGTCATTTTATAGTCTTACCAGACAAACCGCTATTCGCTATTCTTATGCTAATATATGCGCACCATATACCGCAAATGGGTGTTGCACAATGTTCAAACACATTTGTGACCAATCTCGCTTGCTGACATACATTTTGATCTCAACTGAGTAACATGCGTAATTGTCTCATATTAGGTATGTTGTTTGATGTACTCTGCTTTTATTAGGTACGCATTAAATGAAATTACGAGCCCAAATCACCCATAGGGTACTTCTAAGGATGATTTCCACCAAACGGCTCGCATCCCATCGGATCGGAATGGATTTTACAATCTTTAAACAATATTAAATCGTGTACACAGTATTTAAAGTCTATATTACCAAGCCGTGCACAGCAACTTGACCGCGGGCGTCTTCCGCGACACGCGATCGTAGCCGAAAGTATGCCGCGATGCGCGATTGTCTCCGTTCGCATGTCGTCGTATCCGATCGGATCCTTTCAAAAATTAGAACACGTCTACAAGATAGGAATGAAACTATTTGACTAGGCGCAGAAACGGATACGTTCGCATGTGACTGTACGGAGCCGATCATACGCGTCGACATCCTGACGGACGCGTTCGGCTGTCACCGCATCCGTTCGTATACTTTCCGATCCGATGCGATGCGAGCCGTTTGGTGGAAATCATCCCTTAGAGTCTTTAGTAGAGTGCGGATCTGCGGTTCAAACAGTGTTTAGGTACTTTCAGTTACTAAATTGGTTAGTTAACATTTTTTTTTATTAATTGTCTCTTAAACTTTTACAAAAAACAAAAACAACAAGAAATATATAACAAAACGCCCAAGTTATGAGCGATTTAAAATTGTTAACTATAGTTGAACCGTTAATTCGATGCAGTAACTTGACAGTTCAAAGCAAAATAATGATACCATACTAAAACTAATAGTGTTGGGTAGTGAACGATTTTACGAAAAGAACGAATATGAAAAATAGTTCAATTTAAACAAATCTCTACAAATTTGTTATATCTCTTCACGATGCTGTTCAAGAGAACAGCATCGTGAAGAGGTATAACAAATTCAAAAGGAATTCTCTATCAGTCTATTTGGGTCTAAGAAGACCCAAATAGACTGATAGAGAATTCCATATGACATTAAGTCCGCATTATGTACCACAACTGTGCATTGAAATATTAAATAAATAAACAATTAACCTTATGTTCCGTTATTTGACGCTTCAAAAACGTCATATCAGTAATTACTAGTGGTTACGGCTATTTTTAATAGTGATATATCGTGTTTTGATCTTTAAGTTATTAAATTAAATAAAAAGTATGCACACATTATTAAGTTCATTAGAAAGAAAGAAAGAAAGAAATTTATTTGGCACGAAAGCAGTCAGACACACAGACAAAAAAAATCATAGGAGACAAAAAAAAATAAAAATAAAGTAGCTGTGTGTTCGATTTCATTCATTATTTTTTTCACCTCACTACCTTTTTTTTTGTCAAAAACTGGTATCCCTCTAACTGTCAAGTTACTGCATCGAATTAACGGTCCAACTATAGACAGAGTTCGCACTATTGAACGATGACGTCATACTTCAAATACTTTAGAGTAACTTGACATTACTCCGTACAATGTCTTTTTCGTGCGACAACATTTTTAGATAGTTTTTTTAACAATCGTTTTCTTTCTATACCTTTTTTATATAATAAAAATGTAATTAAATAACTCCTATTTTTTTTAAATAGTCAACTGGGTACGGATATAGTTTTTTACACGGTTCAAATTATGAAATTATAACTAAAGCCTGGAGATTTTTTTTTTTTTTTCCTAATCGACTATTGTAGATGGTCTTGCGGACCTTTTCTACGTAACCTGGCTATTATTGGCGAGACCAGAAGGGTCTCCGAACCAATACCTACTAATCTAACTACCTAGCTAACTACGCAAAGCTAACTACAGTAACATCATGGCTATGACTATAGCAGCGACACCTCTGAGAGCGTCCCCAAGGGGGGACTCGAACTCTTAGGGTGTCGAATGCAAGAGGACTGGGAGGGATACGACAGCTTGATGAGGGCTGTATTCTCGCGTCATGGTGACTGCGCGGAGTCAGAAGGGACGACCGGCTCCGCGGCTGCGGCGGGTGAGCACGGTGGATCGGGGGCGGCGGCGGTGGGACGTCGCGAGGGGCCTCGTCGGCGAGGGCGATACGCCGGTCGGCGGCGGCGGTGTATGTGTATTGTGCTAGTCGATTTATTCGCCTCCTGGAGGAGGGTGATCTCATCATCGGGCTCTAGTAGCGCATGCCGGGGACGGCGGACTATGCTAATCTGGGAGGGTTTATAATCGGACGCGGCGGTCACGAGGGGGTTCCGATGCCTCGGGGCATGGTCGAAGTAACGCTTAGACGTGCGTTTGAGATATTGCCTTACCGTTGGCATTTTTAAATCTAAATGAAGCTGAACGTTGCGCATATACCACGGAGCGCCCGCGGCTCTGCGCAATACGCGGTTTTGCAAGATCTGGAATGCTTTAAAGCGACATGGCCTAACGTGTGCGAACACGACGCTGGCGTAGGTTAATATGGGGCGAATGCACGTCAGGTAAAGTCTCAACTTATTTCTAAGCGAGAGCTTACTGCGCGCCCTAATCATGGGGTGTAACCGGCCCACAACAAAAGAGGCGCGAGCGTGCACCTTTTTGATGTGTTGCCGGAACGAGAGGTGGTGGTCTAGGATAACCCCCAGGTACTTGACGCTCAGTTCCCAAGGGATCTCTTTTCCAAACATGACTACTGGGGGACAACGCGAGTGGTTATCGCCGTGCCTCTCGAAAAGAACTGCTGCGCTCTTTTCGGGATTCACCTCGATACGCCACTTCCGAAACCAAGCGCCGAGGCGGTTGGCTGCGGTCTGTAAGATGCGAGAGATCGATTTTAAGTCACTACCCGTGTAGTAAATAGCCGTGTCGTCGGCGAAAAGTGCCAACTGGGCCTTGCCATGAGTGGGAATGTCGCTGGTGTACAGCGTGAACAGAAGGGGGGCTAGCACGGAGCCCTGAGGGACTCCGGCTCGGATCGGATGTGGAGACGAAAGCGTGCCGTCTATTCGGTAGCGAAAGGTGCGATCCGACAGAAAGTCTCAAATGATGAGCACGAGACGGTCTGGCACGTTGAATTGGTACAGTTTATATAATAAACCGTTGTGCCAGACCTTGTCGAAGGCTTTCGCTACGTCGAAGAACAGCATGCCTGTCTTGTATGAAAACATGAAGCCGGAGCTTATGTGTTCGACAATACGGTGAAGTTGCCTAGTGCAGCAGTGGGTGGGACGAAAACCAAACTGCTGGTCGGGAATGAGGTTATGGGAATATGCGAATCCCTTTAAACGCGAATAAATGATACGCTCATAAATCTTCCCAAACGAATTGAGAAGGCTTATGGGGCGATAACTGGACGGCTCACACTTGGGTTTGCCGGGTTTGGGGATGCCTATAACTGTGGCTTGTTTCCAAGCTTGCGGAAAGAGGTTATTGCTAAGAGCGCCATTGAAGATGGCGGTCATTAGCACTATGAGCTGGGCGGAAAAGAGTTTAATCACCTTGTTCGTGATGCCATCGAGACCGGGGGCTTTCCTGGGCTTAAGATTCTTGATTATCGCCTGCACCTCATCCGCGGTGACAGGGGGCAGGGGATCATCAGGATCTTCTACGGGGGGGAGAGCGGCTTTACGTTCGACTTCGGTATCCACCTGGAACAGATGGACCGGGTCTACTGGTAATGCGCTGGGCGTACACTGGGCTTCTAGACTGTCGGCTAGGCATTCGGACTTTTCGTCGTCTTCAAAGGCCGGCCTTTGATTCGGACGATTGAGAGGGGGAGTAGAGGCTACACATTCATTTTTGAGGGCGCGTTGCAAACGCCAGAAAGCGAGATGGGATGGCTCTAATTCGCCTAACATCTTGTCCCAGCGGGACTCCCTAACCTCCTGTATGCGTTTCTTTACAGCACGCTGCATAGAACGCATATGGAGGCGGTTGCCTTCGCAGGGAAAAGTGTCATACGCGCGTACGGACGCATTCTTCTCCGTCAACAGTTCACGCACATCGTCAGGCAGTTTCCAGCGGTGATCTTCCACCGCTGGAATCTGTCGTGAACACTCGTTCACCGCAGACTGTACGTGACCCGTGAGGGAGTCGATAGCGCCCAACGTGTCGGCGATTGTCACTATGTTGTCGGGGATTGAATCTAAATGTGCGGACGACGGAGACTTGAGACGCTCCTCTAGCTTCCGCCAGTCCGTGATAGTTTTAGTAGGCGCGGGTAGACCGGGATCCGGGGGACCGCCCCGGGGACCCAGGTCTAGGACAACGGGTCGGTGGTCAGAGTCTAACTCTTCATGCGTTTCTATCGAGCGTATGGCGAGGCCTACGTTCTTTAGGAGCGCAATGTCGAGTATGTCGGGTCTGTCATCAACGTTGGCGGGATAGTGAGTGGGGGACATGGGGGCTATCACATCGAAGTCGAGCAGAGGGCTCAGTGCTTCGAGTGTCCGGCCGGCCGGGTTATTGGAGTGACAGCTCCAAGTGATGTGTTTGGCGTTGAGGTCGCCCGCTATGATAACGGAGCCTCCGCCGAGATCGAATAGAGCTCTAAGGTCGCTCTCGAGAGGAAGTCTCAGACTAGACGGGGGGTTGTAGACCGACACGATAGTGATCGGCTGATGTCCTGTCATGCCTAACCGACAGATAGAGGTTTCCAGATACTGGAGATCGGGAGGGGGGTCTAACGGGGTGCAGTACAGGGAACGTTTGTAGTATATGAGGGTACCACCGCCGCCACAACGGGTCCTGTCGTTGCGAACTAACTTGTAGTTGGCAATTCCAGGATTCCTATTGTGGGGCTTCAGAAACGTTTCCTGTACTAGAAATATGTCAATTTGATGATCACGCAGAAAGATTGCGATCTCATCTCGTTGACCGGCTACGCTATTCGCGTTGAAGAAACCTAACCTAAGGGATCGCGGTTTGATTCTAGTGTTGGTCTCAGTATCCATTAGAGGGTAACGAGATAAGTTGGTTAAGAATGTCCTCAAAATCGCGGAGGACATTGATACGCGCGATTGGATTGCCTTGAGTGGCGTTCCAAGCGGAAATCATATTTTGTGCCCAATCCATATTGCAGGAGGACAAAGATTTGAGCAGGCTGGGAAGAGTGTCTTGGAAAAACACTTTCGTGGCCATGAGTGAGGGGATGGGGGCCGCGGGTGCTGAGGGCCTGGGTGGTGTTACGGGGGCCGGTGCATGGTGGACCGGTGGTGCAATTTGTGCCTGTCGCTGTGAGGCAGCCGGCATTGTGGTTGGGGCGACAATAGGTTGTTGCGGGGGAATAGCTGCCGCCACCACCGGCGGGGCGGTGGGAACCGCGCTCGGAGGTGGTGGTGGGCGCCTTTGCTGTAGGGCTGGGAACGACTGCTGGTGTTGCAGCATGTTCCAGGGGGAAGGCCTCTGTGGACTGAGGCGGTCGGGGATATGGGAGGACAAGAGGGGGGCTATGGAGTAGCTCTCCCTCTGTTGGCGAACGGCCGAGCGCTGAGCCAGCTTAGGGCTGCGCTGTTTTGGCGCTTTGGGGCACCCGCGATAATTCGCTGGGTGACCCTCCACGCCGCACAGTACGCAGCTTGGGGGCTCTGTACACAGAGCCCTGTCCTTTGGCCTGCTGCAGTCGCTCGTGCCGTGAGCGCCCAGGCACTTAACGCACCTGGGCGTCGCGTAGCAGTTACGCTGCGAATGGCCATATAATTGGCAACGATGGCATTGCCCTGCCCTGCCCATACCGGTAGCGTAGCAGAGGGTACGGATGTTGAAAATGGCCTTTGATTCGGCCAATGGTTCGCAGACGGCGAGGACCATCTCATAGGGGGCGCCACCTCTGCCGCGGTGCATGCGGTGGACTTCTAAAACGGGAACGTTCTGGGACTGAAGGTCCTCAAGAACATCTTGGGGGGTAACTCCCAGGGGGATGCCACGAATGACTACCCTTAGGAGACGCTCGTCGGGGAGGGCGTAGGTGTGGAAGGACACCTTCATATCTCTGAGCAATCGCGTCATATTGCGAAAGTCTGTAGAATTTTGCACCATGACTTTGATGCCTTGAGGGGTAGAGCGCGCGCTCAGGAAGTGGATCTTCTGTGCTGTGCACAGACGACCCACGTCCATCCACTTAGCCTTGTCCTGAATGAACACAGGCGGTGGAGCGGGCTCTTTCCTCGGAACTGAGGGTTTAGTGGGTTTCGCGGGGTTCGCGGAGGTCGCGGGAGTCGCGGGGATCGCGGGGATCGCGGGGGTCGCGGGGGTCGCGGGGGTCGCGGGGGACGCTGTGACCGTTTTAAGGGCCTTAGCGGGGAGATCGGTCGGGGCAGACTGCGTCTTACGCGCGCGCTTCTTCCCCTTGCCGGCTACTAGCGTGTAGCCTTCAGAGGAGGATGACGAGTCATTATTTGAGTTCGACTCGGAGTCGGACTCAGAAGAGGGGCCGCAAACGTCCATGACGGACGGGGCTTCTACCGCGGAAGGCGGTTGCACGGACGGGGCAGGGACAACTACCGCGGAGGGCGGTTGAACGGACGGGTTCGGGGCAACTACCGCTGAGGGCGGTTTACCGGACGAGTTAGATGATACGGAGTTAACTCCGTCATCTATACGAATGCTCGAATATTGAGCGTCACGCCTAAGTTCGGGTGATAGAGGGCAATCCGCGGAGTTCCTGAAGGGAACCCCGAAGATTTTAAGGCTGTACGCCGCTGCGAACGCCTTGTCTTTGATTAGAAGCTCCCTGGCGGCCGCTGCTATTGCAGCGTCCGACATGATGGAGTAGGGGCAGTTTAACGGGGGGGAGACCTAACTCCTATCCAGTCCCGAGGAGACACATACGTGTCGCCCCGGGCGAACAACTCCCACGAAAAAGCCCACCCGTAAGGTTTTCCTAGTGTTATACTACCGAGAAGAAAACCATAAACAAACTCGGTAGCTACACTCTGTGTTGTTCGATATCGCCTGAAGGGCCTAAGAACCTAGCTCTCCGGGTGGGATTACCCGGAGATGAGTAACCCTCCCTGTCGGGTGTAGACAGGGAGGTTGTGTACCTGCGGTGTTCCCTAAGCTTGAAATCCCGATCGCCGATCTTATTGTGCAATCGGGTTCCTAAGTCCCTTAGTAAAATTAATTACCTCGGGAATGCTGGGAAGAGAACGGGTTATGAGTTGGGTCCGACTAGGAGATCCCCCAAGGCCGGTGAACCCCAAACCCCTACCGGCTTAAGAATGGTGTGCCGGGTCCCCACCACCTCGGTTTCGTTGGCACCGTTTGGTTTCCACCGAGGACCACTATATAAGAGTGGTTTTCCCTGAAGGGGGACTACTTCGTTTTGATGGTTTACTCTCGGAGGAGACAGTGATGTTCGCCACTTGTCTTGAAAAAGACGAGCTTTGAATCGAGCGGTCGTGTGGCTAGCACAACTCGTAACAGCGTTACGAGTGTACTGAGCCGCGTCGACCGGAAACGGAGTGTGCGCAGCTGCGTGGCGGGGCGCGCAGTGACGTCAGAGGTGCGCGGCGGGGCGCGCAGCGATCGGGCGTGGAGTCGAGAGCACGTGTGCTCTGGCCGGCGTCCGAGAGCGGAATGTATGTGTAAAGCCTGGAGACATGTAGATTAGCCTTTAATAGGAACGAAGCTTATTCTTTTGGCTGAAAGGCTTTTAAGCCTTTGCTTGCCATTGTCAAAAGAATCTGTGAAAGTTCAAACTTAATTTATTTAAGTTTCGTTTCTGAAAAAGTAAATATTTGAACACCCACGATTGTAGATTGGGCCACAATCGTTTTTATGAACGAACATTAAGATCAATATAATTATAGGTACCGAATAGATCATGCCCTTCACGTAGTTCATGGCTAATATTATAGATGGCGCTATACTTATATCGGTAGTTAGTGCGAGCACATTTATCCTATCAAGAATTCCATAGGGCGATGTGGTCGCTCAGCGACAAAGCCCATAATAAAAAAAAAAAAAAAAAAGAATTCCATAGCTCAAGCCTGTTTCCCGCTGGGGTAGGCAGAGAGATCCTAACATACATTCCTCGCTTCTTCTTCATTCATTATCCTTTTCATATACTGTCGTCGATATTTCGTATTGCAATCGACCCTTTTTTTTAATGTCGCACGTTTGTTCTTTGTATATTCTACGGCAACGCCCTTTTCGACTTTGCCGGTAACAGCTCCTGTGTACACAGCTTTTGTAATCCTACTTTCAACATCCGCTCTAACTAACCGAACCGTCAAAGTAAGATCAAGAATACATTTCCTTTTAATATCCATCAAGATGTAATAGCAAGCCTAGCAGAAAATCCCATAACTCCGATGTGGTTAATTTTATAGTCAAAGACCCGGTGACCATAATTTATCGTGTTATGATTTGAACTGATGACCCCATGAGTGTCATCAACGTGTTAACTGTCGACCTATTGTTCCTCTTCCACTGATTTATTATAGAACCTGTATATTTTAGAACGTGTTATTCAAAAATCTCATAAAGTGGTCGTTAAATAGTCATATAATTTATAGATTTTACATAAAACTTATAACTGTCGTAGCATTAATCAAATACCCACTAATGAAGTAGAAATTCGTAGGGTGACGTGATCAATTATCTGCCCGTGTTAATTTTTGCCCTTTTTCGGTAGTCATAGGAAACGACGTCATCAGTTTTGGGAATGGAAAACTACCGACAGTCTAGTTGCAGTGCCAAAAACAGGAAGATTGACGAGATTGAGAAGTTATTTAGCACAGATTTACAATGCAGTTAATAAAGGCTCATTTACACGGTGCAAGTTTCTTGAAACAAGTCTCATGCTATCTTTGTCTTTCTCTCCGACAAAAACAGAAATAGCATGAAACTTGCTTCAAGAAACTTGCACCGTGTAAATGAGCCTTTATTGTCATAGATTTGGATTACTAATCCGAGAGGTTGTCACCAAAACATCATCATCATCACTTCAGTGATAGCCTAGAGGTGTGACCGTCGGACTGCCAAGTCATAAGTCTCGAGTTTGAACCCAAGGCACACACCTCTGACTTTTCGGATTCATTTGCGTATTGTATAATTATCACTTGCTTAAAAACGGTGAAGGAAAACGTCGTGAGGAAAGCGGCATGCTTGAGAGATATTTCTCGACGGCATGTGAAGTCAAGTCAGAGGCCCATCGGCGGTATAAACTCTGACACCAGATTAATCACTAACCACATGAAAAGAAGAAGATCACTTAAAAGTATTCTATCACAAATTTTATAAATATGTTAAGGTTTTTGAGAGCCTAAAACTAAAAAACCAAGATTTTATATATTAGACAAAGCAATAAAAGTATAGCTGAAAGTAGGCCTTTGCCGAAACGCGAGTTATAAAAAGTTTTCTGCCGCGTTCGAACATGGACAGCAATCGGTACTTTCACCAGATTCCAGTATCTATGTAAATTAATTTATATTTACGTAGGTGTCGATAAAGGGTACAGAGTCAATAGACTCATAATTGAGCAGTTTGCAAAAAGAAGCCATTTTGTTTTCATGATCATTTCTACTGATGAGCTGCGAGAGCAACGTTCGGTTTATGGAACTGTAATCTAGATCAAAAACGATTTATTTTTATTTAATTCTAGACGTGACTACCTGTTGCGGTTTTTAAGACGAGTGTGG
This sequence comes from Amphipyra berbera, assembly GCA_910594945.2. Taxonomy (NCBI): domain Eukaryota; kingdom Metazoa; phylum Arthropoda; class Insecta; order Lepidoptera; family Noctuidae; genus Amphipyra; species Amphipyra berbera. The sequence goes on along the minus strand of OU343122.1, from coordinate 3,644,233 downwards.
CTTCTGTATCGTCAAATACGTATTATCTACCTAGGTAAGCGAATTTGGTGGTGACATCAACAATTTGTGCGTCACCGCAATACTGGGTTACTGGCTCACCTCCCACAAAAACTACTAAGTAGCTAGTTGTTCTGCCTAGCTTTTTCCCAATTATGTTGGGGTCAGCTTCCAGTCTTACCAGATGCGGCTAAATACCAGTATTTTACACGGAGCGACTGCCATCAGACCTCCGCAACCCAGTTACTGGGCAATGCTGATATCCTTAAGTTAGAGCGGTTGTCAGTTTCGGGCTTCTGACTACCCGTAACGACTGTCATAGGTATTCGTATGCCCGACGGTTTAATATGCTCTCCGTCTCCGAGGCACGGAGGGGTCTCGATGTGTAACGAATGGGCACCCATACACTAGCTGACCGCAGCAAGCGCAGCTTAACCTTGGAAATCATATGATCCGCGGGGTTCTTAACTAGCTAGTAAAGCACTATATCCATTAGCATGTTAATTTTTTCATGGTTCTGAAACCAATTTTCAATGGAACACACCCGCTGCAAGTAGGCTTCTGGGAGTTTTGCCGACAATTATAAAACAGGGTCCGAAATACCTTACCAATTATCTAAATAGTTAAATATTTTAACTTCTTTTATGCGACAATATGGATTGAAGTTAAAGATTAGCCTACGTTAACTGCCTCGTTGGTCTAGTGGTGGCAAGTGCGACTGCTGATCGTGAGATCCTGGGTTCGATCCCCAGGTCGGGCAAAATGTTATTAGGTTTTTCCATGTGGAATTCCTCAGTAGCAGCTCGGTGTTTAGATTTGTGTTATTTTATGTTGATTAGCCTACGTGAGCTCTTTTTTAGACAGGAGCTGATTGATGTACCTAATGCCAACCCATCGGCTATTAATGTCAGCCCACTATTGTTTAGAGTCCATTTATTTCATACATGACGCTTTGGAAGATACCGACACTCTTGAAGCTTTGCCGTTAAGCCAAACCAGCTTATATAATGTAAAGATATACTTAATCAGAGCTTGGATGACAGCAACGTTTCCTTTTTACGCAAAATTAGTCATTCTGGTGATTGTATCATTTATGGGGACAATTAATTTAAATGCTGTTATGTTTTATTTTGGCAATAAATTTTGCCTTACTAAATGTGATTTCAAATGCTTTTTCTATGACAATATTATTTCTGTTTTCGTAACCTACCGTTTCTTTTATATGGCGTTGTCCTCTTTTTATGTCAGAGACCGCTTTGCTAAGTGGGTAAGTACAAAAAAGTATGCTTTAGTTATTGCAATGCAAAAACGAAATTGTGCGTTTCTAATTTGACGTAGAGACACTGTCGTCTAAACTTTGCAGTCCCTCGGGAATTCTAACTTACTTAGTATAATATAAAAAGGTATAGGAAGTTATTTCTGGTACTCATCTGCCTAGCATAATTTCTTAGTCGTTCCTACATACTTATTTTTATCCTCACACTTGATTTAATCTTCAGCTTACAGAATACGATGGGATGGGAATCCCATCATCAATGGGTTTTTTAGTAGAGTCCATATATGAATAAAAAAATCAAAAGGGATTTTATCGATTTATTCCAAACGCATTACCAGAAGTTAAAATATGGGTTATAGCTGGGGTAGTACCATCCGTGTCTCATCATGTTACGTTGCGGCTGTGAGTGCTTGAACATGTCGTTCCCCATCCAGGGATCTGGTATCCTTGATTGAAATGAAGGCTCTGGTATCCTTGGGAATGAAGGCTCCTGTATCCTCGGGAACGATGGCTCCTGTATCCTCGGGAATGAAGGCTCCTGTATCCTCGGGAATGAAGGCTCCTGTTTCCTGGGAAACGATGGTTCCGGTATCCTATGGTAAGCAGGCTCTGATATCCTCGTATGATATGCAGAGTTTGATATGCTAGGGAATGCTGGGAATGGATCTGGGAAGAATATATCGTTCATCATCGGCTTCATGAATGACATTGACCAGGGATTGAAATCTGGGATCTGGGGTCCTGTAGATGCTGAAGCGGATCCAGAGTTCGATGATGAAGATACTGATACAGATCCTGGCATTATTCGAATGGTCCCTGATAAGCCATCTCCTTGCTTCGTGATTGTGATTGGCATTGGCATTTTACCATCAACAGATTTAAAGATGAAGTTTCCTTTACTATCTGTCTTGATCATGGAGGAGTCTATCGGTGGGAAAAACTTGACACCGTTCATGGAAGACAATCTACCATACCTGGAGTCAACGCCGGCAATGCTGGCGATGCCCATTCCATTGCCGAATGAGGCGTATGCAGATGCATGGTTTGACGAAGTCGCTTTGGCTGATTCTTTTGGCTTGCTTGTTTGTTCTACTTTGCTGCTGGATTGGCTCTTCGATTTAACTTCAGCTGAAAATATAAAATTTACATTAATGTTAATAAAAAGTGGAATTTCTGCCTAATTTAGTGTTAATAGGATCATTTGACTAATTCAAATTCTTTGACCAGCAATTTATGTAAATCTTATTTCCGTTGAAAGAATATTACCAATTTTGTAGAACATAATCGTCAATTAAGCTATCTTGATCAAATTTATCGATTTTTTAATAATTTCCATTAAACAAAAGGATAAATTAACAGTTACCTGCTCCCGATGCGGCGACAACTAATATACAAATAACAAAAACACGTCCAATCTTATTCATGTTGCAGACGAAATAGAAATGCATGACAAACATCGATCTCTCACTTTATATCCTCATCGTAAAATTACAAGTTTTCGGCTTTATAGCATAAGAAACGGTTCTTAATATAGACGAGACGACAGTCTGTTTTGAGAGATAATTTCTCTGTTATTATTTTACAAACGTAGTTTTGATTATCCATTTATAGTTCTTGAGTGTAGTAATCATGTTGAAGGCATCGGTGCTGAGCAATTGTGTCAAGCAATTATTATTAATTTTTATTTCTTTGCCGCTGTGGTCTGAGATAACAGTACTATTATTGTTCTTTCGAAGACGACAAAAAATCTAGTGGTTAGTGGTTATTGAAAACAATTTCAATATGATCATTAGAGTGTTTTGTGTAAAATTCTGCAGATAATTTAATGAGAGATATTTAAGCTAAGTCTGTATTATGTACCTACATATATTAATTTTTCAATTTACATTGCCTAATCATGTTTGACGAGTTCATAAAACATAATGTTAAATATACCGTACAAAGCTAATATGAATCGATTTTAGATAATAACGGAGTCTTTGATTGATTGATCAAGTAATCGTTTTGCCCGCACGTTCAATTAAACTTGTCTATTAACAACCATAGGTCATGGATGTCGAAAATTTTACAGCCTCTGGCTTGTGGTTGATTTATTTTAGATACAATTCTATCCATTTTAGAGGGAGGACCTCGTGGCTACTTACCAATCGCGCGGATCATACGATTTCTGAGGTTAAGCTGCGCTTGCCGCGGTCAGTCTGTGGATGGGTAGCCGTTCGTTACATATCGGGACACATACTTGTACGTGCCTCGGAGAGCATGTTAAACTGTCGGTCTCGAGTGTCATATGAATACCTATGACAGTCGTTACGGGATGTCAGAAGCCCGAAAGTCTGCCAACCGGTTTAACCTTAGGATATCGGCATTGCCCAGTAACTGGTTTGCGGTCTGATCGCTCCGTGTAAAAAACTGGTATTCAGCCGCGTATGGTTAGAATGGAAGCTTACCTCAACGTAGTTGGGAAAAGGCTGGGTAGAACAATTCTATCCTTTTTTCTCTTTGGCATGAATATCTGTGTGTGTTCTTTCCTTTCCTGCCTTCTACATATATTTCTGTCTTCTTATGTCTCCCCACTGGCTTTAATAATATGTTTAGGCCCTAATGTTAAGTCAGAGCTTATGCCTTGTAGCCCTTTCCCAAATATGTTGGGATTGGTGAGATTGGCTTAAACCCCGCAAGTGCCTCTTCACTGTGTTGTTGAAGTTTTCAAATGAAACATAAGAGGATCTTCTTCTTATTTTCGTGTGGTTAGTGACTATCCTGGTGTCAGAGTTTATGCCGCCCATGGGCCTCTGACTTGGCTTCATTGTTTTTAAACAAGTGATAATTGTACAATACGCACATGAATCCGAAAAGTCAGAGGTGCGAGCCTTGGGTTCGGACTCGAGACCTATGACTGCTGTACTTAAGAACATGTTGTATCTAGGTAGCGATAAATACTAAAAACCAAGACACATCTGCGCAACGTGTGTTTTTGAGCGCTTTTGAGATGCGTGCACCATTAATCGTCCAATTTATACTGAATTTGCCTTAAACTTGAAAGTGTGAGTCATCGTGGATGTGTTTTTAATCCGGTTAAGATAATATGTAATTAATTAGACAGAAATAAATTTAAGATCAGTTTTTGCCACAACTTTTCCGTGTCAAATTACGTCGACTAGTTGTATACCTATATATTTACGCAAATTTTTCAAAACCAACCCATGAGTCTGGTCTTAATTTTCTTTGTTTACATCGCTCTTCTATAAAATAGTGTGAAGTTTCCTGTTTTACTCAGCCATTTGACTGTACGATACTTCATCAATTCTAAACGGTGTCCTAGACTAATGGAACACTTCAATTACGCAAATTTTTCAAAACCGTCCTACAAGTCTGGTCCTAATTATCTTTGTTTACATCGCTTTTCTACAAAATGGTATGAAGTTTCCTGTTTTACTCAGCCATTAGACTGTAGGATACTTCATCAATTTTAAACGGTGTCCTAGACTAATGGAACAATTCAAATTTATGAAGATTGCTTACAAAGTAATACATAGTTACGCGTAAAGTAATAACTTTAGCCGATAACTTGTTATCTAATAAATCTAAATTTACACTGTGTTTTAAGATAACTATCTACTAATACCGATTTTTTTTAGAAGCGGGTTATTTATGTTACTAACGGTTTATCTTAATCTTGTTCAACACATTTGTCTACTTATTAATCCATTAAATATTGTGGCAGGCTCATTTGTTAAGTAGGCGTGAGGTAAGTGGCATAGTTGTCGGCTGAGGTCAAGAAAATATTTTATCAAAAATATTTTTTGGGGATTATCTAAGTTACTGTATATATTATTTATTTCACTACCTTGTTGGTCTAGTGATCGTAAGCGCGACTGCTGAACATGGGGTCCTGAATTCCATTCCCAGGTCGGGCAGGGTTATTGGGTTTTTTCATTAGGAATTCCTCAGTACCTAGTAGCCCGGAGTATGGATTTGTGCTCGGTTAATGGCAATAGGTTCGCCTCCTATTAGGTACATGGGACTTAAACATAGCTGGCGAAACGAGGGTGTACTAAAACACCTGTGTTAAGCCCTCTGGCGAATACAAAGCGTGGTGATATGTTATGTTATTAACTTATTAGCTCATAATTAGCGTATTGGAAATGTATATCACTCTGATTTACGTAGTGTTTACTGTGAAAGTCACAGAATCAATCGATATTGCTAACTTTTCCCACGCCATTTGGAAATTCGAACTTCAACACCTACACACTCAATTATTCATATTATGGACTAGCGGCCCGTCCCGGCCTCGCACGGGTGGACATTTTTCCCGTTTTTGCAACATTTTTCATTTATGCTGCGCTCCTATTGGTCGTAGCGTGATGTTGTATAGCCTATAACTTTCCTCGATATATGGACTATCCAACACAAAAAGATTTTTTCAATTCCAACCAGTAGTTCCTGAGATTAGCGCGTTGAAACAAAGAAAGTCTTCAGCTTTATAGTATTAGTATACATACAAGGGATTTTATTAATGTTACAGTTATATTTTTTTAAGATCATTGTTAATCAGGTCAAAATTACAAGCCACAAGTACCATTTCACCTCGTATTTAATAACATTATCACATCCATGTGATTTAGCAATATTCGTGATCTATACTAAAATTATAAAGAGGAAAGACTTGTATTTTTGTATGTAACTACCTAATAAACTTAAAAACTACTGGACCGATTTCAAAAATTCTTTTGTTGTTACGAAGTTACATTATCACTGACTAACATAGGCTATATTTATTACTGGAAAAAACTTCTTACGCGGGCGGAGCCGTGAGGACACAGCTAGTGTTATATAAATTGAAATAAAAATTATTTAATAGGAGTTTAACGATCTTAAATCATAACATTGATTTGGAATCTTATTGTTTATAAAAAACACAAATGAAATAAAAATAGATAATTTTGTTAAGATCGGCAGGTCAATGACTCAAAATTAAGAAGTGAACGAATACCTAATGAATATTCATAATATTATCAGAACCACTGATTTAGAAAACTTGTCTTTAAGTGATAGCTAACGACATCTGTTTTATTATACCCAAACTACGTATAACGCCTTATAACTGAGCCTCGACATAGTACCTTTGATTTCCGCAAAATATTTAAAAAAGATTTTACATAAATTATAAATATTATGGTCGAATAATGGTTGATTCACCCTACGTGGATTACGGCATTCGACAGATGATAATAAATTAAACAAATATACAAGGTAGGTACTTACCGTTTTAATACGTTACGTTAAATAAATAGGAACATAATAAATCACTTTCAGTGTTAATAGTTATTTACTTGTTTTATTCTGCGTGTCGTAGCTTTTTTTTAATTTTGTGTAACTCGGAACCCGTATACAATATGTAACATAATTAACACACATCCTGAAAGTAGTTTGTTCAGAATCGTTTACTGAATCGATTTCTATCATTATAAATATAGGTAATTTTTTATCCCAGAAATAATTAAAACTACGGAAATTAGTCACATTACCCCTGTACAGTCAAAACAAACTGAAATGGACCGTAAATCAAGGCAAAAAGACTTTTAAAAGTGCATTTTTGTTTGTATTAATAATACAAATTCCGTCATTCAATACAAAATAAAGAAAAATAAACCTTATTTCAAGAACGTTAATTTAGTAAATACATACATACATACATACATAAACTCACGCCTTTTTCCCATGGGGGTAGGCAGAAACTATAGAACGCCACATGCTACGACTCTTACATACCCCTTTCGCTTCATCCACATTCATACATCTTGTCATACACGCACGCCGGTTGAGAGTACTACGCACCTGACCTTTGTGAAGAACATCACCAATAACATCGATGTATGTCCTTCTAGGACGTCCTCTACCGGCGTTCCCATTAACATCCGCCTTATAAATTTCTTTTGTTAATCGCCGTTCACTCATTCTCTCAACATGGCCAAACCACCTAAGCATACTCCTTTCAATTTTTGTCACTACATCATCTTTTAAACCGCAACTTTGTCTAATCTCTTCATTTCTCAATCTATCATTCAAAGTTACACCGCACATACTTCGCAAGGAACGCATTTCCACGGCATTTATTCTACTTTCATGCCTCTTCTGCCACGACCAACATTCACTTCCATACATAAGCGTAGGTACCAACACACCATTATGGACAGCCAGTCGTGCCTTTTTGGACATCGACCGGCTAGCCACAACCGCATGCAAAGCACCATTTACTTTATTTCCCGCATTTGCTCTCCTTTCCACATCTTCGTCAATCTTACCATCTCTTGTAAACATGCTTCCCAAATAAACAAACTTAGTAAATAACAATGCATATACATGTTAAACTAAAATTTCAGTGTATGTATTATGATTATAACATAATATTCTAATTGGGGTGTTTGAGGGTGTGCGTTAATTACGTTACATGTTCTAAATAGTTTCTTATACCTACGTAGATTTACAAAAGGTTCGTCTACTTAAATATATACCATGTAATTTATAATTAATAGGTGTAGTCACTTAATGCAGTGACAGCCTAGGGGTTGAGCGCTTGCCTTCCATGCAGGAGGGTCTAAGTTTGATCCCGGCCCGTACCTCTGACTTTTCGAATTCATGTGCGGATCAGAATTTGATTATCACTTGCGTTGACGGCGAAGGAAAAACATCATGAGGAAACCTGCACACTTGAGGGGCTCCATAAAGTTCTCGATGGTGTGTGTAGTCTGTGTAGACCCGCACTAGGCCAGCGTGGTGGACTAAGGCCTAAACCCTTTTCATTCTGCGAAGAGGCCCGTGCCCAGCAGTGGGACAGTAATGGGCTAATTATTTAATATAAGTCGCTTAATGCGAGTCGTATTTATTAAAATACTAGCTGCCCGGACAGACTTCGTTCTGTCAAAAGTTATTGGCCTGTAGTGGGAAAAGAAAAGTACTGTTTTTACTATTTGCCACGCAATTTTTATGTTTTTTCTCTCCATAAGAACATCCCTTGTGCCTTAAGGAATATATATAAAAAAAATAGCCGAATTGGTGAAGGCGTTCTCAAGTTTTGCGCTTAGTAACACATTTGGCGATTCATTTTTATTTATGTAGATAGAAGGTAATCCCTCTTATTACGAAATAAAGTCTAAAGTAGACCTAGATTCAGAATACTCCCATCACTTTTTAAAGTTATTTTACAAGAAAAGACTATTTTGAAACTTGGGTTTTAAATCATATCTGGTAATGAGAAGAGAATGCGTTTTGATTAATCACATTACGCGCTGGACAGCTAGGCGCGCTACCGTGCGTAACTAAATCTTTGTCGCAGTACGGCGGGTTTTCTTCCGAAGCCAGGCCGTTAAATGCTTTACATCACTCGTCTTTTTGCATATATTTTATTGTATCATTAATTCGTCTATCTTAGAGCTCTTAATTATATCGGGTGTAAAAATACCCTTAACGAAGCCGAAGTTTACACATCAAACTAAGTAACATACAGCAAAAATCATTACTGGGAAACGGCTTTAATTTTTTGGTATTAAAAAAACAGCTTTTAATCGTAGCACACAATATAAGCGCGCGCGCAGCAGACTGTGCCTACATTTCGAAAATGTTGATAATGTTTGTATAGAAGAATGTTTAGTAATAACACTTAAACGTAGTTTTCGTGAAAAACGTTAAAAAATATGGTAACTTACCTTCAATATCTCCATAACCAGTCGGTTCCCAGGTATGGCCCAATACTAAAAAATCTTCGTAATGATGAGAAGAATACGTGGCTCTCGGCTTCATTAAGGGTATTTTTACACCCGATATGTGTAGTAGAGTAGAGGTACAACAATTTGCCTTATTCTATTTTACGAAACAGAGATCGTCTTATTCTGTATTGTAGTATTCTAGAAGGTTCAAGTTCAGTCTCTTTAGCGGTAGCAGGCACCTGTTACCTATAAACATATTAAGCCGACAGGTTTTTTTACATTTTTATCTATTTGAGCTTTTAAGTCTAACTGGAGTTCTTCATAGACTTTATCTCTGGAATTTATATTATAATAGGTATTAGTTCATTTCAAGGACAATGACCTAGGATTTTAATTTAGTAGGTATACTTGAATCTATTTTTGCAACATAAGACATAGGTCTATACAATAAACGGGCACACCCACACCGATTTAAGTGTTTTATTTCTTAAAGAATACGAGTTCGTAGTTCTAGGTGTTAATTATTTGAATAAAAGAAAGAACTTTTGTTCTTTACCAGCGGCCAGAAAGATGCGAAATAAATAAAATTGAATTGAATGGTAAATTATGATCAGTATAATTAAAAGTGAACCTAAAAAATGAAAAAGAATACTTAAACGTAGAAAAAAGGGAAAAGAAACTATCTTTTTTTTAATGTATTTTTTTATCTTTTGCAAGGATAAGCCATTATTTCAAATCCCATGGAGATTTTCTTCATAAGAGGAGACAGATTTTCATAATTAAGACGTTTGGCAGAAGCTTAATTTGAAATGTGATGTGCTGCTTTCGAGGGCAGATGCCAGTCATTCCGTGAAACCAGAAGCTGATGAAGCATTGAAAAAAAATAACAAATCAGATCTTTATTAAAAACCAAAACACGATGAAAAAGTAATTCGAGACCCGCAATTAAAAGCAACAAAGCTATATTTGATCTTTGATATAGAACGGCAACAGCTAATTATAGACTTTTGAAATGCATCGTCAGTCGGATTAAGCGATCAAAACCGGCTTGCAACTAATAACATTGAACCCGTATCGCCTGTATTATTTGCTATACCTACATTGTCTAGTATAGACAAAGCATGATTTAGGAGTATCTGAAGATAGATGTTTATCTCCAAACATTTCTAACAGTTAGATCGTTCATTCACCTTACAATGGATAATAAACTATCGTTCGGACCCATGGCATCCTATATAAACCGTTCATTGTGATCTCAGCACTTATTTCTGTATAGAGTTTAAGTTATGAGTACGGAGTTTGATTGAAGGGACAGAATGTTTGTTTTAAAAGCGTTTGTATCAGTTTTAGCTGTGAATTGGTTTGTGGGTGCAGTTCCAGTTGTATTTAAAGGTAAGCCTTTATGTGAGCAGCTTTAGGAGTCGTGTAACCTGTTTATTTTAATTTTAGTGTTGTAATATTTGCAAAAATTTAAAAATGATCAAGTTTTAGTTACTTTGACAGATTATAATATTTAATTTTAGTGTCAAAATCTTTAGCTTCTAATGATTAAAATAATACTGTGAACGATGAATTTTAAATTATCTACTAAAATATTACTGTTTTTTGACTGTTTTTTGACTGATCTGAGCACCAAGTGGTGTCATCACTAAAGATGTATTAATTAAAATGTCCAAACAAAATTATTGTACAATATACTAAACAATATTGTACCATATTTTAAACTCTGTTGCAATTGTCTCATTTGGTAAAACCTATTTTTATTATTTTATTTAACTTGTTCCAGAATCAACTCCTAACGGAGAAGCCATTGTATCGATATCATCTTCTGATCCAAATATCGAGAAATATTTTACCGAACAATTTGCAACGAGATCAGGATTTTCACAAGTAAATACTGATGAACAAAATCGACCATTCAACAACCAGCCACAAAGACCTCAAGGCGCTGTACATTCAAGCTTCAGCATAGCAGTTCCTGGGAAAGCAATATCAGGAGGAGGAAGGAGTTTTGCTTCAGCATCGAGTGGACCATTTCTACCAATATTCTCTTTCCCTATTGCTCAAGACGGTTTTGGCTTTAATAGCTTTGACCTCAAAGATTGGGTTCGAAATGTAGAGAGTTTCTATAACCCGAACTTTGCTGGTAATGGTCATGTTAATAGTGCGACTGCGGTTAATGATAATGGTCATATATATGGAAATGTTAACGCGGTAACTTTTGATAATAGAGCAAAAAGTGCTGAAACTTTTGATAATAGATCTAAAAATGTTGCTATGTTTGATAATAATAGAGCCAAACAGGCTGAAACTACTGATAATAGAGACAAAAACATATCAAATTTTGATAAAATGGCCAAGAACGTAGGAACTTTTGACAACAAAGTAAAGTACAGAAATTATTGATTGTGAAGCTTTGCATAATACAAACAATAGTATTAGTAAATTATGTATACAATAGTGCTAGTTAATAGAATAAGGGTAATTTTTAACAATAAACACGATTTAAATATCACTGGTTTTATTGATTTTCTTCACTAACTTAATACAAGATTTCCAAAGACATTGAGACAAGTTTTTATATCGTCGTCTCAACATCTTTTTACATCCCAACAAATACTTTAGTAGTATCCGGTGTTGACGGCGTGGGAGTGGGCAGCCTGAATGCCGGGGCCGTTGATGGTGGTAGCACCACTATGCTGGACTCCACCTGCCTGGTGCTGGACAGCCTGGGCAGTGCTGGCCCTGTATGCTCCATGGTTCTCAGCAGCAGATACGGCTGAACCGAAACCGTTGCCCCCCCTGGTTTGGGCAGAGGAGACAGAAGATCCGAAGCCATTGTTGTTAGCTGACGAAACTGCAGATCCGTAACCATTGTTGCGAGCCGTTGAAATCGCTGATCCATAACCGGTGTTGGCCGAGGAAATAGCAGATTCGTATCCATTAACGTTCTGGGCTGAAGAGACGGCGCTGTTGAAGCGAGCGGGGCCACCGCTCTGTGCTGTAGAGACAGCGGAGCCGAAGTTATTGCCACCCAGCGCCTGAGCAGAAGATACAGAGTTGCCGAAGTGGCCGTAGTTTTGGGCAGAGGAGACCGCAGACTGGTATTGACGAGGAGCAGTTGGGTATGTAGGGTGGTACTGCACTGGGTAGTTGTTGCCGGTGCTGGCGATTCCTACACCGCGGGCATAACCGCTACCATCAGCTACTCCAATGCCACTGCCGTAGGCCTGGCCGTCACCAGACTGGAAGGAACTACCGATGCCAGTGGAGTGGGAGATGCCTCCGACGTTGCTGCTGAAGCCGCTGCCGAACCCGTAAGCAATGCTGGGAGAGCGGCCGATGCGCATGATCACTCCGGGGAGCACATCATTACCTGAAACAATAACAATAGAGATTAATGTGGAACATAATAATTAAAAATCTTATTGCACTTTCCCTACTAATGATCTTTCATAATTAATTAATTTACTCAACATTACATTCATTGTTACTTGATAATAATAAGATCGCATAGAGGTTTTTTTTATAAGTTATTATGTATGAAATGTTCAGGCTGACATTGACATTGTCAGTAATTGAAGATCGAATATATAAAAAGTATCAGTAATACCAAGTTCAATTGCTATTACATCAGCCACTTACCATTGTACCAGATGGGCACTGCATTGCAAGCAACAAGAACGATAGCAAGGACGATGAATTTGGATGCCATCTTTGTTTTTTCTTCTAAGGATGTCTAGACCTTTCTACAGGTGGTTGTGGATAGTTGTGAAACATTCCCCTCAGCTTATATACCAGACACATGATCCCCCCACTCACAACTGACTGGGTCACCACTACACCCAAAGCCATTGACACTCATAAACAAAATTTATCTAACGAGTTACGGTAAACAGTTTTGATGGGTACAGGTGATCCGATACCATAAATTGCTCGAGTATCATCTTTAATTTGATAAAACAACTGATTAATTGGCCGTAATAAAAATTGAGACTGTTGATTTAGAAAAACTAAAACAAGGATTCTTAATTAAAATATTTTCTAATTCGAAGTGGACGGCGGGAAGCGTTATATCATTTTTAATTATATCTTCAAACGTTTGGGCTATAAAGTCGGCCTTATAGACATAAATGTCACCATTTGTGCTAATTAATACAAAAATCAACAAAAATTATCACATTCTTTAATCAAGCTTTTCTATTTGATTATCTGCCGATCCCAATAAATGAGACACTTATGTCAATAATTATTTAAATGTTTTTCCTATGGGAAATATTTATCTTATAAGACGATTACGGACGTTACGTTTACATCCATTTGGTTACGGACTGGTTAATCTTTGTAAACTATTAAATATAAAGCATCTTCATCTAAGGAGGTTCATTAATTTAAGACGTTTAAAATAACATATCTACAAAAACCAATTATAATTGATCTAGATCTAATGATGAACTTATATTAGACATCAAGCAACAGCTGTGTATCAAGTCTTGGTTCCGATGACTCAAGTCACGCAAAGTGCAATTGCCTTTTTCTGTTGGATAACATTTATCTACATAAAGAAGAGTATTGTATCCTAAACAACAAGGTGTAGAACTTTAACCCGGTCATTAGGTTTGCAATCAATGTAGGACAGTTCTTATTTGCCAAAAATATCTGGGAACTTAGTTTAGGACCAATTTTTCAATCATCAGTTAACTTATCGAAGGAATAAATCCTGTCAATTAATCTTTTCCTTCTATAAACTTTTCTATGTATCTATACAAGGTTAGTCGGAAAGGGGGTACTAAGCCGCGGGCCACCTAAAGTATCACTGATGACTATTACAAAGGAATTGTTAAAATTTCAAAAATCGATAAGTTTTATTTGCATGAATTTTTTTTTATTTTAGTTTTTTCAAAAAAAAAACATACCTGCTTTAGTTATGAATTCAGAAAATTATTTTTCTAATCCGTGACCCCAAATATGACCTAAATTGTAAAAACAGCTGATCATAGCTATGGACAGATAGATTTTAGCATATTTTTTACGAAATCTTTGAAAAGCTATTTCTCTTAAACTATCGAGTTTTGGGGAAAGTTGTAGAACAAAAGTTATCCCTTATTATGGGTACTTTAACACCCTTTCGGCTTAGTACCCCCTTTCCGACTAACCTTGTATATCAAAAATACATGTATATCTTTATATCAAAAACTACTCTTCCGGTAAGAATTAAGTATCTGTCGATAAGAAAGTTCTATCTTACAACAATATTCAATCAGGATTACGTCCCAATGCAAGTTCAGCTATAAAAAATTTAAGTTATTAACATAACATACATAACATCACGCCTGTATTCCCCGAAGGTTTGGGCAGAGGTGAATATTAACAGCCTCATTTCGCCGTTATATTAAAGTACCATGTAATAGGGGGCCAGCCTATTGCCATCAACCGGGCACAAACCCAAACTTCGGGCTGCTACTGAGGAATTCCACACGGAAAACCCAATAACACTTTTGCCCGACCTGGGGATCGAACCCAGGGCCTCGCGATGGCGCTTGGCACCACTAGAACAAATTATAATATTTATAGAATAATAAACATTTAAACATTTCTATATTCTCGCAAAGATTTCTATTGCATGAGTAATATTTTCAGCTTGATTTTAATCTCGGTGGCCATCAAAATTAATGATGGCCCCACCTATCAATAATATAGATTCTGCATTCATTTGAGAAATTATTACCTAGGTCATAGACCTTACGGAATCAGGCAAATGATCTAAAAATTATAGGCAAACATAAAAAATCCTAATTTTATAGAGGATGTGTGCATCATTTATCATTAATAAACCTTTATATGGAGTTGGATCTCATCTTGATTCGCATAAAGTATCAAAGAATTTATAGTTCATAAATATTTTAATCAAAATAAATAAATATGATAGGTAAAACAAAAACTGCCTCGTTGGTCTAGTGGTGGCAAGCGCAACTGCTGATAGTGAGGTCCTGGGTTCGATCCCCAGGTCGGGTAAGGTGTTATTGGCTTTTTCCGTGTGGAATTCCTCAGTAGCAGTCTGGAGTTTTGACTTGTGCCCGGTTGATGGCAATATGCTCGCCCCCTATTACATGTGACTTAAGCATAACGGCGAAATGAGGGTGTTACTATACAACTCTGCCCAACCCTTCGGGGAATACAGGCGTGATGTTATGTTATGTAAAACAGAAATTAATTAATTATATTGAAAATTATTTATTTTTAATTAAACTCAAAAATCACTCAATCGTTAATGCTCTATTTAATTTGTACAGAATCAGCATATTAACATATTAATTACTATCTTAATTAATAAAACCTTATCACAGTTTTTCACTAACTAATACACAAACCTTTAATGAATTTACATAACTGATTAATAACTTCATCTATTGTAATGTATTCATTAACATTAATTATTATTATTTATTATCTGTAAACATATATAAAAGGAGAAACTGATTGACTGACTGATCTGTCATAGCACAGCGTACACCGCTGGGGTTAGCATCTTGAAATATTGACAGTAGACACTCTTTTTAACGTACCTAAGCATCCACTTAGGAAGGATTTTGCAAAATTCCTCCCCTAAGTGGGTGATAAAAAATGTCGCTAGCCAAAAAACAGCATGAAATCAATCATAGTTAGACAAAACAATAATAATAATTAACGATGAAGTCAAAACATCATTCACTCATTACACTCTTCTTTCGTTTCAAATTGGTACTTAATACTAAAGGTGTTACTCATTTTTACTTCCAGCAACAGCAGTAGCACTCGACCGAGCAAACGCAAAGTTTTCATGGCGTTCCCCCTCGTCGTATTCTGTTCCTTCCCCATCATGCTCATCCCGGTGACCGAATGGACCTTGGAATCCATACCCTCCATTAGGAGAACCGGAATAATAGTTCCCATTGAACTGGTTGTTATAGCCTCCATTCCCGTTGTCAAAGCCTGGTCTGTTGTATCCTCCATTATAGCCTTCGTAGCCGTTGTAACCTTGGTTATGATAACCTTGGTTCGGGTATCCGTGGTTGGGGTAACCTCCGTTGTATTGGTAGTTGTTGGGAAAGTAACCACTGCCGTGACCGCCGCCGCCCTCATTTGCAGAAGACTGAGACTGGCTGATGGCGATGTTTATTGGTGGTTGATACCCCTGGTACCCTGGATATCCCTGGTATCCTTGGTACCCCTGATACCCACCATAGCCGCCGTGCCCTCCCTGCCCGCTATAACCTTCGCAGATTCCGTATTTGCGACATAATTTCTTCTTGTGCAGTGTGCGAGTTTCCCTCACCAAGCTGGCAGACTCGACAGTCTCAGCGGAAGGATCTGGAAATATAAAAAAAAACTTTCAATTTTGATAATCGGGAATGATTTTAGATAATTAAAATATTTTATTACTAAACTCGCATCATTTTAGAAATTGTAACAGTTTCTGATGGGAGGTATGGGTGGGTCATTTTGCACGTCCAATATCTAGTTATCGAAATTGCCCAATTATATGAGTACAACGCGTATGTAGGACTCACGCCTTTATTTATGGGAGAATTGAACCTCCCACTGTTTCAAAGTATGTCAGTAATATTGGAGAAATTTCCTTTTATAACTTTCGAAACTTGCACTTAATTAAACATTTGAGTAGCGGATACAACTAAAAGTATAAAAAAGGTATATAATTATTGACTTGCTTGAAGTTTGAGCTAATTTGCCGACGAAATTTATTCACAAAAACACAAATAAAATGAATATCAAAACTTTTATAACATTTATAACCCATCCCAACCTTACCTATAATGTCATCTAAATAGACCACCCAATTACCTACTATACACAGGGACAATTACCGACAATTACCTAACGGTATCGATTTCGAAACTGCAAGTTTATCGATCGGTCGTGAATTCGTGACACCACAAGTAGATTATAGAGTATCGATAAAAAATTACCACCTTCGGCTAGGGTCGGGCTGCATCCCGCGAGAGCGATGGCAAAAAACAATAAGCGAATATTTGCCATCTTTATTGTGTGTTCCGTTAAAGTGTATATACATTTTTTGCGAGACCAGCTTTATAGGTCGCTCTGGAGGTCATCCCCCACGCCTCAAGACATTGAGGTTTTATTTGGAAAAAATCCCACGGAAGTGAGGCTCTCGTTAAAATCGTAAACAATACTATATTAGTAGAACGGAAGTTGTTTATTGTAATATATTCAAATGTTGATAGGAAGTGTTGTCCAACATCTTATGTTCTTCTTAATCCTAGGGTTTTTGTTGAAGATGCAGATGAACATAATGGTACTGATTTTCTTGAAGGATATGTTTGTGACTTAAGTAGAATACGAATATCAAATACAGAGACAGGTGCCGCTGCTTATGCAAAAGAAATAATCTCTCAAATACCACTTAAATCATTTTGTCTTATAAATAAATTGTATTACTTGTATACCTCACGCTAACCTTGATCTTGATGGTTAAGTAACCGAGTTAATGAACTTGATCTGGGCTTGTAAGTGTCTTGTTATTATTACAATGATCCGGTTTAAAGACATACTGAGATAAATTTGGTTTCCTTGGATCAAACTGCAAGTGAGTTGCAATAGCTTCCTTATGGAAAGTGACCTATTTCTATGCAATGGACCTTTCTGTTGTGTACTGTTTCCATCCACCTTCTTCAGGTATTATACTTCAATACAAGCTAACCAGTATAGCAAAGTAATTTGTGTTTCTAATGATATTAAGGCTATTGGCATTCAAGATTCTTCACTCTCAAACGGTGATCTAACCTTAGGCTCAAGTTTTTAATCTAAGGATTATCTATATGTCCAGGATGAGCTGATTAATTGCACATGACCTGAAGATAGTTTATTAATTAATGAGCAAATGATAAAACTGCCTGAGGCTCCGAATGATTGAAATCGATATGGTCGATGACACTAGGACTGTGAAAACCTAGAAATAAAAAAATACGATTTGTTAGAAATACGATACGTTAATGTGTTAAAAATATTATTAAATTAGGTAGAAATAAAACAATAGAAAAAAACATCATGTTTATGTGAATGAACTTGGGTGACATTTATCGTTTGGTCTGTTATGACATTACCCATGTTTAGGCAGACCAACAGAATTGGTCTTGTTAAGAGTTGATACCTATCATCTGTAGTTTTCGTGTAATGGATTTAGCTATACTTTTATTTTAAATCCTATCATCATCATCCTCCTGCCCTTATCCCAACTTATTTGGGGTAGGCGCATTATGACTTCTTCTTCCATACATCTCTATTAGCCGTCATCTCAGTAGTAACCCCCTTTCTAGCTATACTATATTTCTAGCTATATTATATTTCACACTATCCATCCATCGTTTCTTTGGTGTTCCTCTACTCATTAGGTATAATTTACTTTAGTTTTATTTAAAATCCTATTCAGTCTGAAACCATTACTTCAGATCACTACTAACTAGAAACACGGAACTGCATTAGTGTTTTGCATCAAATTTCAAGAATCTATTAGAATGGCTTGATTGTAGAAGAGAATTTAAATAAATCAAAAGTCACACTTGAAAAATAAAACGTAATTCAGACGAAACAAAGGCTTCAGTAATCATAACTGTACCTCTAAGATCACCTAAGGGTCAGGTCAGACAGATCTTAAGACAAATAGAAAGTGGTCCACTATAGTTCTACTGGAATATAACGGTTCTACTTGTTGCTACGGATGTAGTTTTTACAAGACGGTTTTATTACCCTCTGATTATACTGATTGCGCAAACGCAGAGCTTATAGCTTATGTGCCTAGAGTTTTTTCAAGCCTTATGTAGTACTTGGCTGACCTAAAGGTGATAGTTCCGGTAGTCGAAACAGTTAAATGTGAGGAACTTTGACCAGAGGTACCACTATAATAATATGCCTGTTTGCGGTTAACTGAAAAACTGGTTGGGCTGGAAACAAAACACACCACCTTTACACTTTACAATGTAACACTCAAATAACATGGCCGGAACGTACAATCGGAATAATAGAGTATTAATTTTTAATGTTCTGTTATCGGTAACTGGTAACGCTGGACAATATTGACATAGGAGGGAACCGTCAAGATTAATCAACGTACCCGAAGTTATAAAAACAGTGGTCATTCGACGAAGCAAAGGATTCCATGTCGAACAGCTGAAAAAGTCTGACCTTTTATATCTGATTTGCTTGTCCTTATTTTCTGATTTTGTGTACATTATTATATTGTGGTAGTATATTATGAACTAGCTTCTGTAACTAATCACTAACCCAATTAAAAGTACTCTCAGTGGTGGAGAGTCTATGTTGGTTTCCTTTACTTTATTTAATCCCAATCCTGACATACCGATATTAGCTGTAACTGTAATGATAGATTCACCCCTGTAAGATTCTGTTGTGTCTTTTATAGTTCTTTATTTTTATTGTGTCGGCATTATAGCTGACACCGTGGTGAAAAGATCAGTCAGTCAGCAAAGTTGGTTTCGGGGCTGACTGCCCAGGAAGCTGTACTGAACTTGGCATATTTTATATCTAATCGCCTTAGCAAGCAGCGCCAACATGAAATCAATAAATCGATTATAGACGATACATGCATGTGTTCAGAAAACATTAAATGTCAAAATATAAGGAAGTAGGGTGGCTATAGGTTGATTTTTCTGTTATTCTCAGAACAAACAAAAAAATATTTATTATATTTATTATATATAAACTGCATAGTGTTTTCTAGCCACAAAAATGTAGTCCAAGTTAATACCTAATTCGTAGAAATTCTAATAAATTACGAATAAGTGGATGTTTATTTTAAATATTTTTTAAATTTCTTTGACAGATTGGATTTTATCTCACATCAACACCGCTATAGCAAGATAACGTAAGTAGCATAAAAAATATAATGTTTACAGCTTTTTCAACCATTAATTAATATTCTTTTTTAGAGTTCCGTAGTGGCGAGGAAGATTATTATTCCTTTCATTAGTTTACATACACATAAATTACAAACTTGTAAAAATATAAAAAATGGTAGTCCACCGGTGTCGGGAACAGAGTCCAAACTACCGGTGATCAGGGCCTCAGAGAAAGGAACTTCCTTACAAAACGCATCGAGTCCAGAAGTAGAAGCAAGATAATTATTATGTATACTAATATTATAAAGCTGAAGACTTTGTTTGTTTGCAAGCGCTAATCTCAGGAACTACTGGTTGGAATTGAAAAAATATTTTTGTGTTGGATAGTCGCATTTATCGAGGAAGGTTATAGGCTATATAACATTACGCTACGACCAATAGGAGCGGAGCATAAATGAAAAATGTTGCAAAACCGGGAAAAATGTCCACCCGTGCGAAGCCGAGACGGGCAGCTAGTGTTTGATATTCATCATAGGTCGCCCGAGGCTCCTTTCTCCATGCTCAATCATAATTCAATAAACTGTCAAAATCCCAATAATCTGTTGACAGTTTATTAAAATTATTGTCTATTTCGCTTTCTTAATTAAACTCTATGCCTATTTTAGAACCTCAATTTATATTAATGACAAAACGGAAGCATGAAATTAAGTGTTTCCTAGTAGATTCAAGATTTTGCATATACATATATTTTGACCATAAACTTGATCGTCGAGGCCCTGCGTGGGCGCATCGCTGACCTCCATCCAATAATAAGAGTATACTGACATGTCGATGTCACGGTCAAGTCGTTTTTACCATTATAATTATCGAATAAGTTGAAATTAAGTAAGTCAATCTTTGGTATCAAGTAATAATTTAGAAAAATCTTCCTAATCGATGTATAAGTCAGATTTTTCTAAGAGATGGGTTCACATATTGTTGTTTTCAAAGTAGAACCTAACTTTGTAATTAAAAGAATATCATTGAGATACATCAAAGTTCCCGCGTAGTTGCGTCTTGTGTCAAACGTTTATAAAATAATAATCCATTCTATCAGGTAACTTAAAATAGGGATGCATTAAAAGAGCCTCCAGAGTGACGATGCTTAAGAAGAAATGCGGTCGGCATTTAGTCCATACAAACGTATTCTTCAGTTTCCTCCTTGGATAATGTCACTAGAGCTAATATTTTTTACCATAATGATATATCGCTCCTTCGCATGAAAAGTGTATAATCTCGAAAATTTTGCAAAATCGAGTTAAGTATACAGAAACGATCAGTAGGTGATACTGATCGTTTCTGTATACTTATCTACCACCACTATGTCTCTATGTTTTGTTTTTGTCAGTAAATTAATTATTAAAAGAACTAGAAACGTTTAAACTTTATAAAATTCGACCGGTTTTAACACCATTTTCAAACATCTGGCAAACACATTTTACGAATATAAAAAATAAAAGAAAAACATACAGATATAACCAAAGTCTTTCTTAAATTATTACAGAAAAAAAAACATTAATATCGGTCCAGATTTGAAGAAGGAAACAGGGAAATACGAAAGTACGATTTCGCTAATATTGCACAGGAGAAATCAGTTCGAGATGCAGGTGTCTCTTTCGCGCTCAATTGGGAAGGTTTGCGGGAGAGGTGGGACAAAATTGATCGCAAAAACCTATTCAAATTATTAATATTTTGCAGTCCGCGTTTCCTCTTAAGTACGTCCGGCGCACCATGGGTACTCAACCCCGCTGCCATCCTTGCTGACTGGCTTATCTTTTCACCACAGCATAAGCTATTCTCGTATAGCTCGTGCCGGCACGAGAGAAGATTTAAAATTTTAAGGTGTGACAAACACCTGCATTTCAAATCTACATCATGCGCTTTTTATGTAGTTCATCGTCTATCGTTTCCCTATAAACTTAACACTAAATGATTTTCAAAATCAATCTAAAGTTTTGGTTTCACATTAAGCTGATATGTTGTTTATCCATAAATGTTCGTGCAACATGTATTAGTATTCACAACACTATTCTAAATTTCAATAAATAACTTTTTTTGTTACATTTCAATAAAATACACATACTTAGTCCATGTTATCATTTCTCAAATATAATATATTAATAGAGTGTTTGTTGTTCCAATATTTTTTATAAGACGATAATTAATTTATATACTTATCTCGGAAATTATATATTTTACGATGTTAAAACAGCATTCGTTTAGTATGACAGGTTTTTACAACTATTTTACATTTCCTCCTCATTAATATAGATTTCGAGAGAAATGGTCTGAAATAGATACATTTATTTATATTTAGAG
Organism: Amphipyra berbera; assembly: GCA_910594945.2. Lineage (NCBI taxonomy): Eukaryota > Metazoa > Arthropoda > Insecta > Lepidoptera > Noctuidae > Amphipyra > Amphipyra berbera. The sequence goes on along the minus strand of OU343122.1, from coordinate 3,622,019 downwards.
TAGGTAGATTATAATGGATAGTGTGTTATGAGTTTCTATGCCAAATTGAGGACAAGAAAGCCAACCTGCTTCTAGTTGCCAAAATGCTATAAACTGACACAGACTATATCTTTTGAACAGCTATTTTTGCGCTTATATTCAATACTAGCGGCCCGTTCCGGCTTCGCACGGGTGAAAATTATTCCCGTTTTTGCAACATTTTTCATTTATGCACCGCTCCTATTGGTCGTAGCGTGATGTTATATAGCCTATAACCTTTCTCGATAAATGGACTATCCAACACAAAAATAATTTTTAATTCCAACCAGTTGTTCCTGAGATTAGGGCATTCAAACAAACAAACTCTTCAGCTTTATAATATTAGTATAGATAACATAACATCACGCCTGTATTCCCCGAAGAGTTGGGCTGATGTGTATAGTAACACCCTCATTTCGCCGTTATGTTTAAGTCCCATGTAATAAAGGACGAGCCTATTGCCATCAACCGGGTAGAAATCTCCGGGCTGCTACTGAGGAATTCCACAAAGAAAAAACCCAATAACACTTTGTCTGACCTGGGGATCTAACCCAGGACTTCACGATCAATAGTCGCACTTGCCACCACTAGACCGACGAGGTAGTTGGCGCTTATATTTTTTAAATTAAATATGAAGTAGGTTAGACACCCACAAAATCATAGTAACACCTTTTTATATTACATCTTTCTCTTTTTCTCATTTTTAACTAAAATCTGAAAAATTATTTGAAAGTAGTTAGCGTAAAATAAGTAACAACTTCCATTTAATCCGCACTATGATTATACGCTTTTAAATACATACAATGAAGTTTTACGACTTTATTATGACCTGATTAACATTTAAAAAGTTATTGTATACATTCGTTATCTTTTTAATTATATGACCTGACAAAACGAATATAACATAATTGTCTCTATTGCGAAAAAATAAAATATTAGCCTTTCTTTTATCCGTCACGATTATGGGCGTCTAACATAGGCCGATAACCATCGTAAATCATAACTTTTTTTTATGCGAGTTCTATTTTTAACCGACTTCCAAAAAAGGAGGAAGTTCTCAATTCGATTGTATTTTTTTTATATCTTTTTTTTTAAATGTTTATTTCTTCATAACTCCGTCATTTATAAACCGATATAGATATTTATTTATTCATTTTTTATTTGAAAGAATATACTTCCAGATTGGTCCCATTTAAATTTGGTGAACATCTGATGAAGAACTTCGGAGATAGATAATGAAACTCCTCAATGACGAACAGTACGCATAATGTGATAATGTGATTATGTTTCGAGCAGCATCTTTAGTAGGTCCAACCATGTTTTAATTAAGGCCATTAAAACGAAGAAAATAAAAAACATTTTAACAAAAATAAAACCGACGTTACAAAAACGATGAAAAGAATAAAATAATTTCCATATTTTATAATTAACAGTTTCAGAAGTCGGTGCCTTCAATTTGGTTCAGCGTGGATTAGCATCGACTTACGAAACTGTTCATTTCATAATATGGAAATTATTTTATTCTTTTCATCGTTTTTGTGAAGTCGGTTTTATTTTTGTTAAAACGTTTTTTAAATTAAATATTTCTCTATTTTTAATCTTTATACTTACTGGTATAAAAAAAAGTCGCTCCCGCTGTCTGTACGCTTAGATCTTTTAAACTACGCAACGGATTTTAATGCAGTTTTCAGCAATAGATAGAGTGATTCAAGAGGAAGATTTATATGTCCCACATTAGTATCTAAATTGCACCCGTGCGAAGCCAGGGCGGGTCGCTAGTTAAATATAATACGAAGTTCTGTATCAGTCGCTTGTTTGGGCTGATCTTGTTAAGAATTGGGTGATTTTTTACGGCCGATAGTTCGAAAGTAGAAGAATTTCAATTTGTTTTGTGCCGGAGCAGTTAGTCTATAAAAAGGTACATCCTAGGTACTACTTGGTGGCTGTTTATCTTTGGAAGTGTCCAAGCCTCATAGTCTAGACATGCGGTAGCTAGTCAAGACAAGTTCAAAGGAAAAGGGAACTGGCGACGCAGCAGCCGTGTGTTATATTACACGAACCATTTGAGCCACTTTTGACCCCTTAATAACTCAAAATCTATTTAATATAAACACATGAAATTTGGTTTATTTTAAAACCCCTTAGATTAACTTGAACGCCAAATTTTATAAATACAGTTCAAATTTAAGAAATTATATTTTAAAATAGAAGGCATTGTTGTAGCAAAAAAAGCAAGAATCTGTGATTTAAATTTATTTTAGAATGTTATATGTTCTTATAAATAAATTTCAGGATTATCTACAAAACTTGGCACCCATTTAGATTTCAATTCTTTTGTCGGCGAACTCGACAACCACGCACATTGTTATTATTGAACTTGGCTCCCATTTTCACATTTATATTTTTGATGAGATACTAATTTCACGAGCTAATTTCACAATTTATTTTGTATAATTTGAAGGGCTTGACTTGACATGCAGCGTAAAGCATAACCAATGACGTTGAAATAAATAGACACGCTATCTCGTACAGGCAACATGTGCCAAATGCATTGACGCAATAAGGTTCAAACTACCGCTGGAAAGCTGTTAAGTTCTATGGCACTGTGGTTCCGGAACCACAACTCGTTGGTCCCACGTTGTTCTTCTAAACGGGGCGCATTTAGTACGTAAGTACATATACAAGGTTAGTCGGAAAGGGGGTACTAAGCCGAAAGGGTGTTAAAGTACCTATAATAAGGGATAACTTTTGTTCTACAACTTTAGCCAAAACTGGATAGTTTAAGAGGAATAGCTTTTCAAAGATTTCGTAAAAAACATGCTAAAATCTATCTATCTATAGCTATGATCAGCTGTGTTTACTATTTAGGTCATATTTGGGGTCACGGATTAGAAAATTAATTTTCTGAATTCATAACTAAAGCAGGTATGTTTATTTTTTGAAAATAACTAAAATAAAAACATTTTTTCATGCAAATAAATAATATCGAATTTTGTAATTTTAACACTTGCTTTAAAACAATCATTAGTGATACTTTAAGTGGCCCGCGGCTTAGTACCTACACCCTTTCCGACTAACCTTGTAAATCAATGGGAAAGATCAATATTATTTTTGTATAACTTTTTCTATATAAAATGTTCTCTAAGATTAATATCACACATAGTGCGGACCGCTGTGTTAGATAGTAATGAATCAAAGATGTAAGGTTTGTTTGTCACCGGACCACTTAAATAGATGTAAGATTATGATTTATTGTAGAGCAATCTTTACAATCTCATTTACATAATAATATATATTAGAAGCGGTGACAAGTTGGAGGAATGGTGGCAAAGACTGGAGAGTGTTGGCTTGAAAATGAGCAGAAGCAAAACGCAGTATATGTTTTGCGATTTCGGCGGTCTCTCCAGTCCTATGCCTATTACTCTCGCTGGTATATCCTTACCAGTCTGCTCCGACTTCCGGTACCTTGGGTCACTCGTCCAAGGGGATGGTGAAATTGACCGAGACGTTACGCATCGGATCAACTCAGGTTGGATGAAATGGCGACAGGTCACAGGGACAACTTGTGACCAACGGATGCCCCTCAAGCTGAAGGGCAAAATCTACAAATCCATTATAAGACCTGTCGTGCTGTACGGATCAGAGTGTTGGGCCGTGAAGAAGACGGATGAAAGAAGATTACACGTAGCGGAGATGAGAATGTTGAGATGGATGTGTGGAGTGACGCGAATGGATAAAGTAAGAAATAAGTATATTAGAGGAAGTTTGAAAGTGGCACCAGTGACAGAAAAGTTGAAAGGAAAGCGTTTGTCTTGGTATGGGCATGTGCTGAGGAGGGATGAAACACATGTGACTAAGAGAGTGATGAATATGAATGTTGATGGATGGAGGGGGAGAGGGAGACCTAAGAAAAGATGGATGGATTGTGTGAGGGAGGATATGAAAGATAAGGGAGTAAATGATAATGAGACGGCTGACAGGGAAGAGTGGAAGAGAAAAACATATTGCGCCGACCCCAAGTAACTTGGGACCAGGGCAGGAAGATGATGAGAAGCGGTGACAAGTTGCTAGTATCAAAGTAAACCGTTTATAAAACGATTCAAATTAGCGGTAAACTTGATGTTATTCTTAGGTATAGAATCCAATGAATGTGCTCAGAATAAATAAAATAGTACCTTAAAGTATCTCTCTCCGTCCCTCCTGACTCAAACTTATACATCAATGAAAAAGAAAAGAGTAATTTAACCATCTATCATTAAGGTGATTGCACACACTAAGAAGGGATAGGTGGTGTTAATTTTTTTATTTTTTTTATTACGTTGCTCCACACTAGGATTTCTCCTGTATCGTGGGTGCGTTTGCAGACACAAATCTTTACATGCACAAACGCCCAGACCCGGAACAACTATTTTTAGGCCATACAAATATTTGATCCGTGCGGGAATCGAACCCACGCCCACGACCCGTAGCGCATTCAACTCGTAAAAGATTAAAAACGGGTGTAGTATGGGAGAATCTTTTTGCGTTGCCTGACTAACTCGAATCTTGGTATAATAATCTTTAAAGCAAATAACAAATTACGTATTTTTAGGGTTTTTCGTAAATCAACCTCTTTCAGGGGTGAAAAAGGATTATAAAATATAAGGATTATATATAATAAATTTTTTGAATTTTTTTTTTGATTATAACAATTAAAAAAAACGCGGCTCAACCGCCAGGGCACAGCTAGTATTTTAGATAAAATGGTAAGAAAAACTCAAAAAAACTGCACGAACAGGAAAACAGCAATTAAAAGCAAGTTAAAATTATATTCTACTCTATTTTCTTTTTTTTATCTTCCTTTGGCAACTGAATAGATGTTGTCGACTATTCTGCCAGCGTCATGTTGTTAGGGCACAAGACGAACCGTCAAACGGAACGTCATTTTATTCGTTTCTCAAGTTAGTGGATGAAAAGCTGGCTAAAGACTGGCTGAAAATCTCTTTGGGCTAAAACGACCAAAACATTTTACGACAACAATTTTTAAACATGGAGACTTCTTTTTTTTAAATCTAGTGTTCAACTTGACGGCTGTCATGTCTGACAGCCTTGTCATCTCGACCTTACAGTGAACTTGAACTTTCTTCGCGAACAAGTGACGAAGTGTTGCAATAAAGTTTCTCCTCGCATCGCTACCAAGGTTTACATGTGGTTATTTAGTGACACACCTATAATTGGGGGTTTTGGTAAAACCGAAAATGTGACCCTGTTCTTATAGATAGGCATAAAAATATTATTATAAATCTTGAAGGTTACATTTTAGGCACCGCTCCGGAGTGATGAAATACGGCTAATGCCGTTCCACCAATCGGTAGTACAAAATCCAATAACCCTTTGGTCCTTCGATCAACAATAGTACTAGATCTCCAATGAGCATATCAAAAACGGCCAGAAAAATAAGACCACTAATAATGTTCTGGTCTTATTTTGCAACATCGTGGTTCAACCTTATTGCTTAGAAATTATGTTTTATTTTGCCATAAATATTTTTGTTCTAATTTTAAAAATACGTTTACTTTTCAATTGAAGTAGTAAGTATATTGCAAATCAATTGAAGTAGTAAGTATATTGCAAACGATAACAAACTTTATATTTGAGTGTTAAGGTTTATAATCAACTAGCGACCCGCCCCGGCTTCGCACCAGTGCAATGTAAATACTAATGTGGGTCATATAAACCTTCCTCTTGAATCACTCTATCTATTAAGACAAGACTTAAGACAGGAAGATTAATCAATTTATGCAAGAAATCGCAGCCACTTGAGCGATGTTTTTGTTCCTAATCCTTAATCTAGTGCTATTGTTGATCGAACCTTTGGTCGAACCCGGATTTGACCTTAGGACATTTAGTTTGGGTGCTGCGCTTTTTGGGGTTCGTTCTGCCTAACCTTTTTCCAACTATGTTGTGGTCAGCTTCCAGTCTAACCAGATGCGGCTGAATACCAGTATTTTACACAGAGCGACTGTCACTAGATCTCCGCAACCCAGTTACAGGGTAATGTCGATATACTAAGGTTAGACCAGTTGTCAAATGTTCGCGCTTCTGATTACCCGTAACGACTGTCGTAGGTATTCGTATGACATCAGGGACCGACTGTTTACCGTCTCGATTTGTAACGAACGGTCACCATTCCACAGACTGACCGTGGCTAGACCAACGAGGCAGTATAGTACTATAGTGTTACATAAACTCACGCCTTTTTCCCATGGGGGTAGGCAGAAACTATAGAACGCCACATGCTACGATCCTTACATACCCCTTTCGCTTCATCTGCATTCCTACATCTTGTCATAGGCGCCCCGTACACAGTCAATCTCGATCGCGATCCGCAATCAAAATCAATGATCGCGATCCAGATTCTTTTGTGATCAGATGCATCAATCCGTCAATCTAATTCGTACATTATCAATCTGGATCGCGATCATTGATTTTGATCGCGGATCGCGATCGAGATTGACTGTGTACGGGGCGCCATACACGCACGCCGGTTGAGAGTACTACGCGCTTTGAAAATCCTCATGGATGTCTCTCGCCCGGGGAAGGCGAGGGTGTCTGCCAGACTCTTACCGGCTTAAAACCAACGGTGTCCCTCCTTCTGAGCTATGGCCGGGGTCACGGGATTCGCTATTGCATGCACCGCAATACTGACCTTTGTGAAGAACATCACCAATAACATCGATGTATGTCCTTCTAGGACGTCCTCTAACGGCGTTTCCACTATACGTTTTTACTATAGTGTTATAGTGATTAAAAGACATAAATTAATAAAATTATACTAAAAATCAGAATCTAGGTGGATACCGCCATCTTCCACTTATTTAACATTTTAATAGGAGAGTGGGTGGGTACTAACTTACGAACATCCTTAGAATAGAATGCAGTTGTCACAAGTATTAATAAAAATAAAAAAAAACTGATAGAATACAACGGTACATAACATAAAACACTTAACAATGCTACCTATTACCGCTTTTATCAATGCGAGATTTTATTGAATATCAGAATCTAACGGACCAACCAAATGTCATACTTTTTGTTAGATTTTTTGTTTTTATTGTTCATAGTTCAAGAGGTTGTATGTTCAGCTTAGTCGCGTATAGGGTTGCCAGACCCAACAATAGAAAAGCCGGACACAGATTCATATTTAGCCGGACATTTTGGCCTGAATGCCTGACTCACTTGTGTTTAAAAGAAAAAAAAAGTTGTTACTTTTATTTGTGTATTTATTACTTACTGTTATTCATTTGAAACTTACTCTACTCTTAACTATATGTTATTATGAATCATCTGCATCTTTTCGCGGGGCGGGGTTGACCAAAAGACTAACAAAAGCCGGACAGGCAGATTTTGTATACAGGGTTATTTGTAAAACACCGACAACCTCTCAGGAATATGTTACTAACACCATAAACACCAACTTTTTTCTATGAGTTTTAAAAATTCATCATATTTTAGTTCATCAGATTTTCATACAAAAATAAAAATATTTATATTGAACGCTCTAAAGCGCCCCAGCCGCCCTAACCCCGCTCCCCTCGCTATTTTACTATCTCTTTCTTTTGCTTCGCATACACTTCGTAACATTTAGACCGTTCAATTTAAATATTTTTATTTTTGTATGAAAATCTGATGAAATAAAATATGATGAATTTTTAAAATTCATAGAACTAAAGTTGTTTATTATGATGTTATTAACATAGTCCTGAGAGGATGTCGGTGTTTTACAAATAACCCTGTATATTCGGCCGGACACGAATGTAAAAAGCCGGACACCTGCCAACCCTAGTCGCGTAGGAAGTGTCATAAAAACGGTGGTTGACTGTCAATAACCTGACAATGCCCGTAATAGAAATGTTTTTTTATGGGGTCAGGTCGACGAGACTTTTCATATGGTAGTGTTTAAAGTTTATTTATATTGTTCTAGGTAAGTGTCGGTGCTATTTAATGTGTGTCGTTTGTTTATTTTTTGCTACTGGTTTAACTTGTACAAACTCGTTACGACAAAATGGTTCTGGTTCATAAAAACAGTAACATTTATGGGAACTGTAAATTTGACGTTTGTCAACAATAACAATGCTACAGTTAAACGCAGGCGAACATGTCTTTCAAGTTCAAAGCACGGTTACTCCTGCGCAAATGTTAACCCATCTAACAATTTAACCTTTTCTGGAAACGTATTACATATGAAAACAACAAAGATAGTCTTCTTCTTTTCGTGTGGTTAGTGACTAACCTGGTGTTCAAATTTATGGGCCTCTGACTTGGCTTGATATACCGTCGAGAAATATCTCTCAGACATCGGTCTCCTCACGATGTTTTCCTCCACCGTTTTTAAGCAAGTGATAATTAGGTATACAATACGCACATAAATCCAAAAAGTTAGAGTTGCGTGCCTTGGGTTCGAACTCGAGACGTATGACTTGGCAGTCCAACGGTCACACCACTAGGCTATCACTGCTATAAAAAAGATAGTTGTCATCCTCCTGAAGCCTGAAGAACACATTCTCAGTTACATTCTCATGAAGGTTTGGATAAAACCTTCATACATTTCCAACGCTTAGTGGACAAATTCGTAATCAGTATCTATTATATGAGTTTTCTCCTCTCGTGTGTCTCGACATGAGCTATTTGATAATAGCTTATGCTGTAGTGAAAAGATTATCTAGTCAGCAAGGTTGGTAGCGAGACTGACTGCCCAGGGTGCGCCCTTGCCGCCCGACCAGTAACAGGCCCGAGAACGCGGTGCACGCTTCTCAGGAGAATGTGGGGCAAGGCCCTCTGAGGAGAGGTCCACCAGCAGTTGGTGGACCAAGGCCTGCCGGGGTAGCGGTGCATGCTTAGGCGAATCCCGCGACCCCGACCGAAAGGTCAGGAGGAGGAACACCGTTGGTTTTTAGTCGGTAAGAGTACGGCAGACACCCTCGCCTTCCCCGGGCGAGGGACATCCATGAGGATTTTCCAAGGATAAAAAAAGGGTGCGCCGGACGTACTTAAGTATCGTCACTCGTGAAGGCTCTTTTAATGCGTCCCATTATTTGAGTACTTAGTGGATACTGCTACGAATCCTTCTATACGTAGTCGAATCTTACGGAACCAATAAAAATACCTAATACAGCAAATTTAACTAATCAACTAATTTAACTGCCTCGTTGGTCTAGTAGTAAGTAAACATGCGTTCTTAACTTGAGGCATTTTAGCGCCCCGAGTCAAATGACCGCTCGGCGAGCGATAACCGCGCAATTCGCTCGGAGCGCTACAATGCCTCACGTTAAGAGCACATGTTTACTTCTAGTTATTTTTTTTATTGAAATCCAAAATTACGCCGTGCAGGGTTAATCTATGCCAGCAGTATACCACGAGGTTTGAAGGAATTACATGATTTCGTTAACACGCTGTATACGTAGTCGAATCTCGGAAACAATAAAAATTCCTAATACAGCAAGTTTCTCCTTTTTGTAAGTATAATGAAACTATCATCTCATAGCTTCTGTCCATGTAGAACATCATCAAGTCAACAGGTCATGTTTTGCATAAATACATTGACATAATTGAATGAAAGTGAGATACGACTTTCAAAAATAGAAAATGCATAATTTTTATATTTTTTTAATTCTTATTATAACAATAGAAACTCTATATTACACAAATAACTGAATATAGTTTAAACTAAAATTAACAGTTATAACCTAATTAAATAACTGGTAACATTTTTATTGTGACAAGAATTAATAATGCAAAATAACAAAACATAAAAGTAATAAGCACTTTGTTACTTTTAATACACTGGCCTGCAAAAATAAGTATCACACTTTTAAAATTTCAATTTTTTCTAAACTATAGAAGTTAGAGATTTAAAATAAAAAACGTTTTATAGCAATTTTTATCAGCTTTCTTTGAAACTATAGTAACAAAGTTAAACTCTTTTTTGAGTCCTTTTTGCTTCGAAAATATATCATGTGTACTTAAAAAGTTATTGCAATTTTAAAAGTGTGATACTTATTTTTGCAGGCCAGTATAGTTGACTCAAACCACCGCTAAAGGTGGGTTTAGATCAAAGGAACATAAAGCTAGATCTAGAAGAAGAGCACAGAGCATCGAAGTTTGTTGCTTTTTTGTTGTAAACGATAATTCGTTTTCATCATTTACACCAAAATAATAGGTACCAACGAGCAAGAATGACAACGAACAAGAACTAGAGTTCTTGCACATGCTCTAGCGATTTATTGAAGGCAAATTTAAGGCCTGATCAGACAGAGGGCGTGGCTGGGTGTGATGTTCACGTCTGCCACGCTCTCTTTTTGGCGTCTTCCATACATTGTCATAGTAATTCGCACGCCAAGAGCACGCGATCAACACGTGACGTGAATATCACACTCAGTCACGTTCTCTGTCTGGCCAGCAGTTCGCTAGAATATTAAAGAACGCTCTAAGCAACTGTTTGCACGAGTTGAGCGAGCATTCTTAGAGCATTTTTTGAAACATTCCTTAGAATCTCCACAAACAAGATAAAATAACGAAAGAATGTTCTGTCTCTGTTTACACCAAAAGGATTTGATGGAATGGGGATAGAATAAGCATTCACTCGTTTGGTCTAAACCCACCTTAATCTTTTTGCAATAACCATCAGACAAGATATTCTTACACATAACTGAATTTACATAACTAACCAGACTTGTATTAAATAATCTAGCACTTAGACAAAAATATTGTAGTATCATCAAATCATAATCACGCCTTCCTTCATTTCGGACCAGCCTTAGCAACAGCTACCGCGATAGCGTCTCCATTCTCACTTTTAGCATTACTGATCGCAGAAGACACCCCTTTGTCACCACCACACGTGGAACAAGGTTCCCCTTGACCCTTCGACCCGTCCGAGTACTCTTCGAAATGATGATGATGATGCGGCCAGAATGGTGGCGGTGGCGGCGGTGGTGGTGGTGGCGGCCAGTATGGTGGCGGCGGTGGTGGCGGTGGTGGAGGAGGCCAGTATCTTGGCTGTCGTTGGTAGTAGTCGTCGTTGTCGCAGTAGTTAGGCGAGCGCTTCAGCCGCTGCACGAGGAGATCTTCAGTAGCTGAAATGTTTAAGACAATTGTGATAGTAGAGATAGTTACTTTTGTTTTCTATTCCTATTTTTAACAGTAAGATCCACTAGAGATACTTTGCAAAATATATTTTTCAAATTAAGTCCCTATACATACTAGGTACAACTGTACAAATTTGCTTCCCTTCTTAAGATTTTTTTTTTTCGTTTTTTATTTAATAAGCGTTGCTCCACACTACGTTTTCTCCTGTATCGTGGGTGCGTTTACAGACACAAATCTTCACATGCACAAACATCCAGACCCGGAACAACCATCTGTAGATCATACCAGTATTTGTTCCGTGCGGGAATCGAACCCACGACCCGTAGCGCAGAAACCGATCGCTCAGCCACTGCATCAAACGTGTCGTCAGATTAATTTGAATAGAAACCTGAGATAGCTTCAAAATAATCATTGTCATAAAGATCCCCTGTAAAACTTTCCTCTTCTATAAACGTACTTTTTTACTGTGGGTCTTTGAAACAAAGGTGCAAAAAAATTATAAATCATAAAAACTCGTCACTATTATTGAGACGGCTTACCAGAATATTTCGATTTAATAAATTACGACTTACGTTTAACATCAGCGGCTGCGAAATCAAACAAAACAGTAGCTACTAATAATACGCCCATTCGCCACATTTTGACGTTTTGATATGAATTAATTTGTCAAACGAAACATTTTTATACGCTCGGTAGATCAATATTAAATATACGCTACGAGAAATACCACGAAAAGTTATTTTCACAAGTGAACTTTAATTGTTTGTGACAACTTATATGGTTAGTGCAAAAATCAATGTGGGACTGGTGAATCCCTGTGGCTTGTTTGGTTTAGGATGGCTACACACGATCAAAACAGTTTGTCAGTTTGGATTGAAGATATTTAAAATTTCAGACCGGTAAAAAAGTACTTTTCGTCTGGTATGAGTTTAAAGTTATGTATAGATATTTAGAATGCTGTAAGGCCAAGTCACACAATATCCAGCTTCCCTAATTGTTACCTTGACTCTGCCGCTGACTGACGATGCTCTTAAAAGTTTTTTTTCTCTCTTGGTCTGCGTGTAGATGGTCCTTGCGAACGGTTTCTACGTAACCGGGCAGTTATTGGCGAGACATGAAGGGTCTCCAGCCAAAGTTCTTTTTAACCGACTTCCAAAAAAGGAGGAAGTTCTCAATTCGTCTGTACGTTTTTTTTTTTCTTTTTAATGTTTGTTACCTCATAACTCCGCCATTTATAAACCGATTAAGATAATATTTTTTTTAATTGAAAGGATATACTTTCAAATTGGTCCCATTTAAATTTGATGAAGATCTGATGAAGAACTTCGGAGATAGACAATAGAACTCCTGAATGACGAACAGTACGGTAATGTGATGATGTGATTATGTTACGAGCAGCGTCTTTAGTAGGTCCAACCATATTTTAATTAAGGCCACTAAAACGGAAAAAATAAAAAATATTTTAACAAAAATAAAACCGACTTCAAAAAAACGACGAAAAGAATAAAATAATTACCATATTATAAAATTAACAGTTTCAGAAGTTGGTGCCTTCAATTTGGTTCAGCGTGAATTAGCACCGACTTCTAAAACTGTTAATTTTATAATATGGTAATTATTTTATTATTTTCATCGTTTATTTGAAGTCGGTTTTATTTTTGTTAAAATGTTTTTTATATTTTGTCACTTTATATGTATTATAAATGAATTTATTTTCCAGTAATATAGTAGAGATCCTAGTGAAAGAGTTCCTTCGCGTATTACTAAACCCTACTATTTCTACCGACAAATAGTATTGCTGTTCTGATTAAAAGGGTAAGGGTGCTGGAGAAATTACAGGCACATGAGACTTTTCGACTTTGTCTCCATGGTTGGCAACACAACAGCAATCTCGGTACTGTAGGTAACATAGAAAATAAATCGCCGAAGAAAAGACTTCGGCTACCTACTCGCTTGCCCATTGTAGCCTTTAATGACGACACGTTTGGTGCAGTGGCTGAGCGATCGGCTTCTGCGCTACGGGTCGTGGGTTCGATTCCCGCACGGAACAAATATTTGTATGGCCTACAGATAGTTGTTCCGGGTCTGGATGTTTGTGCGTGTGACGATTTGTGTCTGTAAACGCACCCACGAGACAGGAGAAATCCTAGTGTGGGGCAAGGACTTAAAAAAAAAAAAATGGACCAGCCCTGATGTTTTACTGATTGAAATGGGCGGTTAATATAGATGGTTTTACATGTTAATAGAATTCTACCACCGATGGATTTAAAATACAGAATATTAGCCTGTAATTAACTAAATTAATAGATTATTATCAAAATACATACCATTTTTTCACAATGAATATGAAGTACCTATATAAAGAAGAAACTACCACCTTATCATTGTAAGTTAAAAGTAAATGATTAATCAAACACATTTCTAAAAACCTAATTAAATTCATTCGAGGAATGCTCTTGTAAGATAAAATACTACTTAAAAAATTTATAACCATTCATTCCTAACCCAAAGTTGTGGAATATCAGACAATTCTGATGTTATTTTTTCAGGTTTTCCTTAAACATTTTTTTTTCTGTCAAGCTAAATGCTTCATTCTTTATTAACCATTTGAAGATGATTGGCGGTATGTAACCGGCGTTAATTCACCTAAGCCTGTGTGTATTCACATGTGGTTTTAATGACGTAACTTTGATTTGGATCAATTTTCGTGGTTACTATATTTATTGTGTGTATTATGCATCTATTCCCGTCCAGAGATACATCCTGTTGCAATGTTATTGAGGGGTTAAGCCTGGGCGGATGTAGAATGCATGGTTGGGGTGTAGAAACGTTCATAGAATGTGTTAATAAGGTAATTTTTTTAATGAAATACATGGTTAACAGGGCAACGGCCCACCAAGAGGATAACTACCTTATATATACCGGTAAACCGGGGTTACTTTGAATCCTGGGGTAACCTTGATAAGAAAATCGTTTCGTAATAAAACTCAAATTGTACGAATTCTGAACGCATTCTTCCAGCAGCATTTGGTAGCATTGGCAACATTAAACGTCACTGTTAGCGTGTGATTAGTCGCAGTGGGTGAATCCTTGCCAGTTGATTTTGTGTAATTATTTATTCCATAATGGGGTTACTTTAAATTTCCTTAGAAAAAAAGGGAGGTATCATAGTTTAACGTTTATTACCAACATTTTATTTTTTTCTCAAAACGTAATTAGAAAAATTATAATTTAATTCAAGAAGTAGTTATCATAAACAAAATCGATATTTGCATTTTTTTTTTGCTCTCAAATTTCAAGAGAAAAATACATTTCAATTTTTAAATTGATCAAAGTAACCCCGGTTTACGGTACCTTATATACTTAGGATACACTACCAAGAGGATTGCTAATGCGTTGCCAACCTAAGAGACGAAGGTCGTAAGTCTCATGTGCCTGTAATTTCACCGACACCCATACCCTTCAAAGCGGAACACAGCAAAATTACTTGGTGACAGTAATAGGTATGATGGTACCGGACGAAGTCTTTCGACAGGAGCTCTACAACTGCTCATGCTAATGGCCATGTCATGAGGTATGTACGTCTGTACAGTCTTTAGCAAGTAACTTGGCAAGGTTTTGGCTTAGTGGGAGTTTTGCGCATGTACACTCAGTGCATCAAAAAAAGTATCACTTTTATTGTTTGTCATTATCCTATGGTTATTGCCATAATTTATTTTTAAACATGTCTGTTTAGAAGAAAGAAAGAAAGGAGAGGAATTCTCTTGTCTATTCTTGCCAAGTAACGTGCCGGCGACTATACATTTACTTTGTTTCTCAGTATAATATTAAAGTCTGTGATACTACTGACGGACCAACAATACTAGCGATCACATAATGGTTAGTTCTTGTATCTAAAAACATTTTATTTTTCCTTTCTAATAACAAGCAGTGCCAAAAAACGGATTCACAATTTTGCCTGCGAATACTCCTAACGGATTGTAGGATCGACATTACGACTTTACGACTAAGTTTCATTATTGGCTATACACGAGTCGTAGTTTTTACCAACAACGATCGGTATGATATAGGAATCAAAAGGGAATGTGGTAAACCTGTATTATAGCAGAGACAACTCAAATCATTCCATAAACCAAAACAGTAACACTACAAGTTCGAACCCATGTGTGAATTAATGTGTGTTATCAAAACATTTGCGACTGCTAAAATGATGGAATTTGTATTTTTTCATCAACAGTTTCAAAAGATTGAGGAAAACCTTTAAACTTAGTACCTAGTATAGATACATAGATGAGATCATGTTTATTGAATTTAACTTGTTGGTGCCCAAATACTAAATGAACGCAGCGTGACTTGCTTTCTTGCGATCATCTCGGATCTCTTCATAATATAACATCACGCCTGTATTCCCCGAAGGGTTGGGCAGAGGTGTATAGTAACACCCTCATTTTGCAGTTATGTTTATGTCCGATGTACCTACCTAATAGGGGGCGAGCCTATTGCCATCAACATGGCACAAATCCAAACTCCGGGTTGCTTCTAAGGAATTCCACACGGAAAAACCCAATAACACTTTGCCTGACCTGGGGATTGAATCCAGGCCCTCACGATCAGCCATCGCGCTTGCCACTACTAGACCAATAAGGCAGATCTCTTGTTCTGTTCGCTCAGTGGGATCTCTTCATCACACATAATAATTATATAACACCTTCACGAAAACCTATCGTTATTGTACGTGTGTTCTTATACAAAGAGAATAACACACTACATAAGGAAAGTTTCAATCAATCAATCAACTCGACCTATTGCAGTCCAATGCTGGACATATGCCACTCCACCCCAGCTACTTTCTTCAAGTTGTCGGTCATCTGGCAGAATTTTCATACGGAAAGTTTCATCATTATCATCATCATTCAAGAACCCGGTTGTCATACGAATACCTATAACAGTCGTTACGGGTAGTCAGTAGCCCGAAAGTCTGACGACTGGTGTAACCTTAGTATATCAGCATTGCCCAGTAACTGAGTAACTTGGTTGTGGAGTTCTGATGGCAGTCGCTCCGTGTAAAATACCGGTATTTATTCAGCCACATTTGGTTAGACTGGAAGCTGACCCCAACATGTTGAGAAAGGGCTAGGCAGTAATTCCGCCGATAAACGTCCACTGCTGGACATAGGTCTAATGCTTCTCGCATCCAGCGGATTTCGGCACCCTTCAACAGGACATCGGTCCACCTTGTGGGGGACCTATCGACGCTGTATCTTCCGATACACGGTCGCCACTGCAGAACATTTCGACCCCATCGACCATACGTTCTGCGAGTAATGGGCCCTGTTTGTGTTGACGGAAATATGAGCTTTTATATTTTATATACCTATATATGGGCCATCGGTATCTACATTCTGATATAAATAAGATGATAAATACGTTTTAATTGTGCATATATCTGGTATAAAAAATATCAAGCAAGCAGTGATAGCCTGGTGGCTGAACGCTGGCATTCCATGCAGAAGGGTCTCAGTTTGATTCTGGCTTGTACCTCCGACTTTACAAATTCAGAATTTGATTATCACTCGCGTTAACGGAGAAGGATAACATCGTGAGGAAACCTGCACACCTGTGACGATTCCAATTCTTTTTCGATAGTGTCTGTAGTCCGCCAACGTCCACCAAACCAGCGTGGTAGACTTATACCTAAACCATTCTCATGCTGAGAAGAGGCAGCATTGGGACAGTAATGTGATCAGAATGAGAATGAGATCAGGGTTTTCCTATAACTTTGAGGTCTATTTCCAGTCATCCAGTCTCACCAGTAGCCATTTTTTGCTATCAGGCCTATCAGTATTCGGTTTTATAAATGAGTGCCTTATGGTTTTTATATTTTATTTGCACTTGATAGCAATGAATCCGGGTCATCAACAAACAAAACTACGTTAAATAATATTTAACAATGTTTTCCGAGATGTTAAGATTTATGTTGATGACCCAGATTAAATTATTAATGATGTATTTACAGAAATAAAAATCATTTAGCATTTAAATGCTCCCGAGGGTCGTTTGGTAGGTTTGTATAACATTAGAAATCTTAAAATTATCATGTAGTTAATTAGTGTGTCATCTGTAGAATTTCAGATTTGCAGCTAGCTAACAATCATTTTTGTGGTTCATAACATAATGGCTTATATTATGTTTCTTCTAGGGAAAGACATCGAGATATCGATCGTTGAAGAAACGTCGTTCAAAGTATAGTAAACCCCTTAAATATCGTCGCTCGTGGAGGCATTTCATTGTTTGAAGCTATAGTAGTTAAAGATTTTGAAAAAGTAATCAATTTCTCATAAGTTTTGCATTAACGATGTACTCATTGCTCTTACTTTGTTGAAGGTACCTATTAAACTACTAAGCCCACTTGTACAACATCATTTAACGCGGTATATTACTCGTCCAAAATCTTTATCCAAGACTTGATCAGTTATTATTTTTCAAAATTTTATTTAAAATCATCCCATTTCTTTGATCAAATGTACATTGGAGAAAAATATTGCATGAATGGCATACCACTATAATGAAATAATTCCCTATCACAGCCACACAAACGCCACATCCCAGGCTAACTAAATAATATTGCGCAAGTGGGCCTTACCAACCAAGAAAATATTATGTGTAGTCCAAACTTCTTTGTGAGTCGGATAGGATTTAAAATAAAAAATAAAAACATAAAATTCAATCCATTTATTCATTGATATTATCACTAATTAAGCAATATCAATAAAAATATTTACATAACTTAGCAAACATAAACATGAACAACTTAATTATTATAATCACAATGAGTCACAAACTCCATAATTTTTTTCAACGTAGGTATCTATAATTATTGAGAAGTAATTAAATGATTCGTGAAACAGATATCTGGTCAGCAAAAAAAAACTGCTATTAAATAGTCTGAGGACCTCGACTAGCTTAGGTTAAGTCAGAAGTGAGGGTATTTCTTTTTATTAACTCATGGCCCATTCCTATAATTAACCGAGCGTTGTTGGTTATAAATAACACTCTTGTAGCTTTACCAATAACGAAGCAAAGACCCCATAGCGTCTTATAGAAGACCCTCCTATACGTTAGTAGCTATCACACTTAAAATTTGCTTATAAGTCCATTCATATGCCAAGTTTGGCAATGAAAAATGAAAACTATCGGTAAGCAAAACGATTCGTTTTTGGGTATAGGAACCGGGCATCAGAAAAGTCATGCATCAACAATATAAAGCTAACCGTTTAAATGACAGCCATAATTATTTAGAAAACCAGGTCATAAATCTCAGGTACATAAAATCTAACCGCTAACAGAAAGTGCTATAGCGTTTCCATTTCTGCTCTTAGCGTTACTTAAAGCATAGTTGCTCTTCTCACAAGTGCTGCATCCGCTTGGCTGTTGTCCAGCTGTCTGCAAACCCTGGGAAGCCAGACCGAGAGCGCCATTCAGAGCTGATTGTGAAGAGCCAAATCCGCTTGATCCAGAATTACCACCACCGTATCCACCAGAACCACCGGAACCAAAGCTACTGGATCCGCCCGAGCCGTATCCACCAGAACCACTTGAGCCGTATCCACCGGAACCGCTTGAACCGTATCCACCGGAACTGCCTGAGCCGGAGCTGTATCCACCGGATCCGGCTGAGCCGTCTCCACCGGAACCACCAGAACCACCTGAACCAAAGCCAGAGCCAGCTCCGCTTCCACTTGAGCTAGAGCTTGCTCCACTAGCACTGGAAGCTCCAAAACCTCCAGAAGACTGTTGACCGTTATCAAATGAGCTGCCTCCGTTGTTGTTGCTTCCATGAGTTTCGACCTGCTGTGATTCGAATTCACCGACTCCTTTTCCTTGGCCTCCAGAAATGCCAGATGGTACAACGCCAACTCCATTGCCTGAGCTAGATCCACTGCTCGCGCTATCACCTCTTCCAAATGATGATCCAGAAGAACCAAATCCACCCGACTGCTGTCCACCACTGCCAAAACCTTGGCTTCCAGATTGTGAACCAAAGTCTACTTGTTTTTGACCACCACTGTTGTATGAGTAGTGAGATTCCTTAAAATACGCTTTCTTCTCGCCATGGCCTGAGCTGCCACCGCTTCCACCTCCAAAGTGACCGCCGTACCCCCCAGAAGATTGACCACCGAAACCTCTTGAAGATTGAGCATTGTAACCTCCCGAAGAGGGGCCACCGTAGCCTCCCGAAGAGTGACCGCTGAATCCGTTTGAAGACTGTGAATTGGAGCCGGAAGAAGATTGCCCACCGAACCCACTGGCTGACTGAGAGCCAGAACCTGCAGAGGATTGTCCACCAAATCCACCAGAACTTTGGGCATTGGAGCCAGCAGAGGACTGAGAATCAGAACCCGAAGCAGACCCACCGCCCGATCCGCCAGACCCGTAACCACCCGAGGAATGACTTCCGTAACCTCCACCAGCCGAGAATTGAGATGATTGTCCTCCATTTAAACCAGTCGACTGGCCTACCAGTCCCAAACCACCACGTGCAGCTGCTCCGCTAGAAGCCAGAGAGAACGCTTCTCCTGCAGCCTGCTCGGCAGTGCCAGTGGCTGCTGCTGCACCACTGAATACTCCTCGTTGCAAGCCGTCGTCAGCTAGTCCGGTCCATTGAGCAGTGTGGAAGTATCTTGACCCTGGAGGTGGAGGTGGACCGAATGGTGGAGGTGGTGGTGGCGGTCTAGGTCCATGGGGACCATCGTCTCCACATTCATTGCATGGTGAACGTTCTACTCGTTTGTGGACATCTGTAAATAAGAGCGGAAAATAAAGATGGGTTTAAGTATTTAAAGAAAACTTGAACTATCTAAATTAGTATTCATGATCATCGAATTAGGAAAAATTATATAATGCAAACATTTTACGTCAATCTTTTGATGGATGATTTACACTGACTATTACAATAATTATTATTTGGTACGTAAAGTAAAATCGTGAAATGGGAAGCAAATAACAGGCATTTGAATTTGATTTGAGAAACTTTTAAACATAAATTTTCAACTGTATTACATTCACAATTTTTATTAGAAAAGTCTGGTAAAAAAATAAATAAATAATAATATATAGATACCTTCATTCTTAATAACAGCACACTGAGCCGTAAAAACGGACAGGCACAAAACGAAAACGCTGATTTTCTCCATCTGGTCGAAAGGTCAGTCTTGTTCTGAAGCAAATTCATCAGTTCCCAACATTTATAGGTAGAACTGAAGGATGTGATAAAATCCGTCTTCCAAGAATAGTATCTTCGTTTGATTGTTAAGCCAAATTGATAATACAAACATCGCAAAAGGCAACAGTGAGACAATTTACACTGAAGTAGTAATATTTGTAATGCACACAATTTTTGCATAAAAATACTTGGCAAAACCTGCGAAATTAGGTTTTTACACAGTCTTATGTCATAACTCAGTTTTGTTGTTTATTTTGATCACATTCTCAATGTTTACATATTATGGTGCGTCCAGACGTGACGAACGCGCCGCGAATGCGCCGCAGGCGCGCCGCTCGCGCGCAGCGTGCGAGCCGTTCGCGAGCTGCGCGCGAGCGGCGCGCGGAGCTTTGTACGAACATGAAATGCACGCGCGTAGCTCGCGAGCGGCTCGCGAACGGCTCGCGCGCTGCGCGCGAGCGGCGCTTTCGCGGCGCGTTCGTCAGGTCTGGACGCACCATTAAAGAAAAGCGATTTCTTGTTAAATAATAACATTGATATTTATTTTGTAACAGCTAGTTCACACAGAAACTGTTTACAGAACCCGTTTTAGTGGAACCGTTTTTATTTTGGTGATGACGCCTGTAGTTGTATGATCGAGTTCATATAAACGAAAGCATTCCGAATCCAATAAAAAATACTGGAAGGAACCGTTATTTCTATCGTATCCTGCCTGCCAGATGCGACGTAGCTGCCATTTGTATAACTGATCCGTCGATACAGATGTGAACAACACATTCAGTACCGACGGATTCGTTAAAATGGATCCGCTGTGTGAATGGGCTCTTACTCGGAATTTATGGAAAAATACGAAGGTAAACATAACGTTAATATGAGTGGATTTTGAATCGGAATTACTCGTTTTGCACAAACTATTTACTTAATTAAATTGAAAACTTTATTCGTATGTATGTATGATACAAATTGTGCATGTCGCAAAAAATTAAACCAAAATTTTATAGGACAGTAGTGATAGCCTTGTGGTGTGACCGTCGGACTACCAAGTCATAGTTCTCGAGTTCGAACCCAAGGCACGCACCTGTGACTTTTCGGATTCATGAGCGTATTGTATAATTATCACTCGCTTAAAAACGGTGAAGGAAAACATCGTGAGGGAACATGCCCGAGAGATATTTCTCGACGGCATGTGAAGCCAAATCAGAGGCCCATGGGCAGCATAAACTCTGACACCAGGTTAGTCACTAACCACACTAAAATAAGATGATAGGACAGTTGTATTTTCGATTCAAAATTCGCTTATATTAGCTATACGTTTACGACACTATACGTCAAATATGTTCGTGCTAGGCGTACAGCTATTTGTTATCTAGCGTAATGTTTTATCTGTTTAATAATTTAACTGGTGGATATCACAACATAAAATCACGCCTGTATTCCCCGAAGGGTTATGCAGAGGTGTATAGTAACACCCTCATTTCGCCGTTATGTTTAAGTCCCATGTAATAGAAGGCGAGCCTATTGTCATCAACCGGGAACAAATCCAAACTCCGGGCTGCTACTGAGGAATTCCACACGGCAAAAACTCAATAACACTTTGCGACCTGCGGATCGAACCCAGGACCTCACCCTCCACTAGACCAACGAGGCAGTTCGACCAATGGGGCAGTAATGGTGGACATATAATTCGAATACCTGTTTCAATCGTAATCCTGACTGTGATCGAGGTGCAGGTGTTCCTGTTTCTAAAACATTACTCCCTTCAATTGTCTCAATACAATAACTTACATTGGTCTGAAATGTATGTAACATAACATAACATCACGCCTAACATTCCCCAAAGGGTTCGGCAGAGGTGTTTTAATACACACTCGTTTCGCCAGTTTTGTTTAAGTCCCATGTAATAGGGGGCAAGCCTATTTCCATTAACCGGGCACAAATCCAGACTCCAGGCTGCTACTGAGAAATTCCTAATGGAAAAATCCAAAAACACTTTAACCGACCTGGGGATCAAAGCCAGGACCCCATGCTCAGCAGTCGCGCTTGCGACCACTAGACCAACAAGGCAGTCAACTGTATGTATTTTTTAAATTTTTTTTAGCTCGGTCTAGGATTTCTCCTGTATCGTGGGTGCGTTTACAGACACAAATCTTCACACGCGCAAACATCCAGACCCGGAACAACTATCTGTAGGCCATACATATATTTGTTCCGTGTGGGAATCGAACTCACGACAGAAGCCGATCGCCCACCCATTGCACCAAACGTGTCGCCGACTTTGCCGACATTACTACTGTCATACCAATAATAAGTATCTACTGTCTGACTGTCTTGGTAAGCTTATAAATGATGTAATGAGTATACCTGTGATATTCATTATGCTGATCATCTACCTTTAATCTATACTAATATTATAAAGAGGAAAGATTTGTATTTTTGTATGTAACGAAGAAACTTAAAAACTACTGGACCGATTTCAAAAATTCTTTTGCCGTTAGAAAGCTACATTATCACTGAGTAACATAGGCTACGAGCGGAGCCGTGAGGACACAGCTAGTTAATTATATTTCGATGTTACATCCTCGAGATTTAATCTATATATATAAAAGGAGAAGCTGACTGACTGACTGATCTATCAACTCACAGCCTAAACGGCTGGGGTTAGAAACTTGACATTTTGACAGTAGGTTCATTTTGTGACGTAAACATCCACTAAGAAGGGATTTCTCGAAATTCAACTCCTAAGGGGAGAAATAGGGTTTTTAAGTTTGTATGTAAGTCCGTCATTTTTGAAGTAAGAAGCTTGAAATTAAACAGTAAGGTTTTTGTTTAGAAATAAACGTACACCTGTTTGAGCATTTTTGGAAATTCTACCCTTAAAGGGGTGAAATAAGTGTTGAAAGTTTGTATGAGAAATTTGGTACTTTTGAAGTAAGAAGCATGGGGAGAAACTGACCGGCTGGCTGACTAATCTAGCAACGCACAGCCTAAACCGCTGGGGGTGATAAAAGACGGACGTTTTGGATTTTAAAATGTCACTTTAAAATTGGCTTAGCGAGGATTTCAAACTTCACGCAAGCGAAGCTGCGGGCAAAAGCTAGTCAACCATGTAGGTAATAAAAACTATGATTCTAAGATTAGTAGATTATTTAGTTGCCCAGACCACTCTACATAGACTGAGTAAATGAACTGTAGGCTAATTCAGGTTTCTTTTTACGTAGGAAACGTGCATACCTAAATATGTTATAACTAGACTATTACCTGCGGTTGTACTCGCATCCTAGGGGAACTACTTGATGTACCCGAATAAAAAGTATCCTATGTGTTAATCCAGGGCACAGTCTATCTGTGTGCCAAATCTCATCCAAATCCGTTCAGCTGTTTTTGCGTGAAAGAGTAACAAACATCCATACATACAAACTTTCGCGTTTATAATATTAGTAAAGTAATAATCTATATAAATAAAAATGAATCGCCAAACGTGTTGCTAAGCGCAAAACTTGAGAACGGCTCGACCAATTTGACAATTTTTCTTATATATTCCTTAAGGCATAAGTAAGGTTCTTATGGAGAGAAAAAACACAAAAATTGCGTGGAAAATAGTAAAAACAACACTTTTCTTTTCCCACTACAGGCCAATAACTTTTGACAGAACGAAGTCTGTCCGGGCAGCTAGTAGTAATATAATAATAGTAAAGTAAGGATAAGGATTTTACCAAAGTTGGATAACATAACTAAGGAATAAGTTCGTCGTTTGACTTTTGTATAGAAAATGTTTCAAATTCCTCAGGTCACCTGCTAAGAAACCATGAGGTATCCGAGAATGCGGGTTAACTTTTGCGTGCTAGGTCCTATTACACCGTTGACTCTGTTGCATTTATAGCCAGGGCCCGCAGTCTCGAAATAGATAGCGATCACTTTAAGACCGATTTCGGTCGTTAAGTCATAACGATAACGATTTTAACTTCGTACAACATTATTTAATAATGAAGAAAAACATCGAAATGCACGTCATAATGATTATAACAAATAAAATCTAGCGGCCTTACTAATAAACGTTGAGTAAACTTATGACAACCTTATACACGTCGAAAAATGTATAGTTATACATTATACTGACATTATTCATGATAACTTTAAGAGGAAATGCGGTAGGCATTTAGTTCATACAAACGTATTCCTCAGTTTCCTCCTTGGATAATGTCACTAGAGCAAATATTTTTTACCATATAATATATAATCTACTACCACTATGTCCCTATGTTTTGTTTTCGTCAATAAATTAGAAGAACTAGAACCGTTTAAACATTACAAAAATCGACCGGTTTTACCACCGTTTTCAAACATCTGGCAAACATATTTATCCAATATAAAAAATTTAAAAAAATATGCAGACATAACCAAAGTCTTTCTTAAATTATTACAGAAAAAAATATTAAAATCGGTCCAGATTTGAAGAAGGAAACACGGAAATACGGAAGTATGATTTCGCTAATATTGCACAGGAGAAATCAGTCCGAGCAGGTGTCTCTTTCGCGCTCAATTAGGAAGGTTTGTGGGAGGGGTGGGACGGAAATAGATTGCAAAAACCTATTCAAATTATAAATATTTTGCAGCCCGCCTTTCCTCTTAATCAGCGTTTATTAGTAAGGTGGTAGGTGTCAAGAACATTGAAAATTCTTCTTTTTGTGTCTTAAAACTTTATCGTTATGAGTCACTATCTATATCAAGACTTTATTCACTAAATATACATATAAATTACATTTTTAAATATAACTATATAATAAAAAAACGTTTAAAAATATAAAAATAGCAGCCCACCGGCATCGGGAACAGGGTCCAAGCTACCGGTGGTCAGGGCCTCAGAGAGAGGAACTTCCTAACAATACGCGCCGTGTCCAGAAGTACCGCTTTCTGTATCAGGCCCTTGATCCAGCCGTCCAACGAGAGCCTCATCAGATGTTGGTAGAGGCTCTTGGCTATTAAGCCATGGGCCGTAACGACTATCGGCACAACAACTGCTTTTTTTTTTTTTTTTGTTTGCGCTGGGAAAAAATGCTATTACGCATACCCGCCCATTTGGGGGAATGGGGGGTTATGCGGGACTCCCCGGGCAAGCCCGGTATACCCACTAAAATAACCCAGTGGCATTCCCGCATCGTCTGACTGGAGGGGGACTGGGAAACCGGCGTAGCCTTTACATCCAGTCCCCTCCGACGATCGCCCGCCTTCGCGGCAGGCCCCTCAAGTCCTCCCCAGGGGGGGAGGGTTGGGAATGTCCGGCGGAGGTGGTGTGGAGTGCAATGCGGGCGGAGGCACCCCCGCGCCTATCGCCCGCCCAACACCACCAAGAGGAGGGAGAAGATTGCGTCTTCTCCGTCCTCTTCTTCGCCTGCGGAGCGGCGCAGCGAGAGGGTCGTCCTCACGCGCGCGCTCCGCCGCCTCCTTTTGCAAAATGACGTCCTCGCAAAAGGAGGCGACCGCGGCCCAAGCCTCCTCGCTCCCCAGCATGGAACGAACTACGCCGGGAAGCGAGAGGTCCTGGCCGATCTCCGCAATCAGACTGCGGCGCGGCTCAGACCAAGCCGGGCACACCTCGAGGGTGTGCTGCGCCGTGTCCTCCGCCGCGCCGCAGTCGTGGCACGCTGGGGCTTCCTCCCTCCCGATCCTGTGCAGGTGCGAGCCAAAGCAGCCATGCCCTGACAGCACCTGGACCAGACGGAAAGAGAGGAAACCGTGTGGCCGCTCGAGCCAGTCTCGCAGAACTGGACCGAGCGCGTCCAGCGTCCGACGGCCAAAGGTGGCGGTGGCGAGGTCGTCCGTCCAATGGACGACGATGGCGTCCCTCGCCTCCCGCCGTACGGCCTCCCGCTCTTGAGCGACGGGGCGCTCTCCTAGCGCTTTCCGACGCGCCGTCCACTCGTACACTCTGGCGAGCACCCACGCCTCGAGCTCCCAAGGGGGGGTGCCGGCCAGAGCGCACGCCGCCGAAAAGCCCACCGAGCGGTATGCCCTCACCACCCGCTGTGCAATGGCCCTTTGCGGCCTGCGGAGAGCGGTGGCATTCTCCCTCCTGCGAAGGGAGTCCGCCCAGATGGGGGCCCCGTAGAGGGCCATGCTCCGCAGGATGCCGGCATACAGACGCCGGCATCGTGCGCTGGGACCTCCCAGGTTGGGGAGGAGCCACGAGAGGGCGCCAGCGGCCCTCAGCAGGCGCGTCGACAGCCCGCTGAAGTGCGGGCCGAAGCGCCACCCGCGGCACAACAACTGCTGAGTCAACCTCCCACATGTCGACAACCTCGTGTGCCAAGTCTTGATACTTAATTTCTTTATCTTTCTCGACTTTCACATGATTCTCGTCATGTAGAACAGTAATATCAACAATCATTTCTTGTTATTTCATTATAGGAGCTTTTACACATAGCGTATGTCAGTCCCACCATATTATGCTAAACAATTGTACTTTCACAAGACATGACTTGAGCCATGAATTTGAACGAACCCTTCGCATCGTCGCCATTTGGTTGGGATAGAATTTTATGGAACATGCCTACATTAGTTCTGTTCAAATTCAGGGACCTTACTAAATTATTTCTACTAGACTCAAATTGGACACATTCCATCAATAGATGTTGTAGGTCCTCAACAACTCCACATTCCTCACAATTGGATGAAGCGATTTTTTTCATCATGAAGGCAAACTTTTTGCATGGAATGTGTCCAGATCCAAGTCTAAGAGCAGTAACAATTAGTTTTCTACTAACATCACAATTCATGAACCAGGGCACGCGAAGAGATCAACAATCGTTGTGAGACGCTCTGATCAATCTATCACCACTATATCAGGCTTATTAACTATTATTATTGTTATATTCTTATATTCAACCCTTATCAGCCCAATGTTGAGCAAAAGCTTACCCCTGAGTCTTCCACCCTTCTCTATAGTTGGTCGCTTGTCGCCATTGTTTACCAAAGGCGACGAGAACATCACAATTATAAATTTCCAAAAAAAGAAATACTTGCCGAAACCCGGGATTGAACCGGGGACCTTTAGATCTTCAGTCTAACGCTCTCCCAACTGAGCTATTTCGGCTGTGTTTGTTTGAACATAATAACAGTATCCCATTAATAATGACAAGAGACTATAAAATCAACTTTAATGCACTTAATTTCTTTACAATCTTGGCAATTGTTCAATGGATGTGACGTCCATGTCTGCCATAGACAATTTGTGTAAAGGAGCGAAATTATGTGGGTTTGATTTAGACCAGGCAACTCGTAGGGCAAATAGAGTGTTTGGGTTTTGAAAAATTCTCCGTCGTAATTATGTGCCCACTCTCATTAAAGTCACTCATTTCCATAACATAACATCACACCTGTATTGCCCAAAAGGTTGGGCAGTGGTGTATAGTAACACACAAATTTCGCCGTTTAAGTCCCATGTAATAGGGGGCGAGCCTATTCCCATCAATCGGCCACAAATCCAAACTCAGGGACGCTACTGAGGAAGTCTACACGGAAAAATCCAGTAACACTGCCCGACCTGGGGATCGAACCCAAGACCTCACGATCAGCAGTCGCGCTTGCCACCACTAGATCAGCGAGGCAGTTCACTCATTTAATGCCATTTTTTTAACTATCATTTAACAAACATTGGCCCACTGCTTTTTAAATACCTATATCTCTTAAATATTTGTTTAAGTTAAACGGTTTTATCTTGTAGTTGTACCCTGCAGCGTCAGGATTTAAGGATTGAAGGTTGAAATTATTATAATGTTGTATTGTCATGGGAATTCAATTTGTGTACGAAGTTTCAGGAAAGACGGTTTTTTTTTCTTTTTTTTTTCTTTTTAAAAAAAAAAAAAACGTTGCCCCACACTAGGATTTCTCCTGTGTCGTGGGTGCGTTTACAGACACAAATCTTCACACGCACAAACATCCAGACCCAGAACAATTATCTGTTGGCCATACAAATATTTGTTCCGTGCGGGAATCGAACCCACGACCCGTTGCGCAGAAGCCGATTGCTCAGCCACTGCACCAAACGTGTCGTCGGTTAAGCAGAAGTAGTTGCAAAATTTGTCGCTAAATTTGAATCAAACAAACAAATACAAGGTTAGTCGGAAAGGGGGTACTAAGCCGCGGGCCACTTAAAGTATCACTGATGACTATTTCAAATCAAGTGTTAAAATTTCAAAATTCGATTATTTTTATTTGCATGCAAAACGATTTTTATTTTAGTTTTTTTTTTAAAACATGCCTGTTTTAGTTTTGAATTCAGAAAATTAATTTTCTAAACCGTGACCCTAAATATGACTTAAATTATAAACACAGCTGATCATAGCTATGTACAGATAGATTTTAGCATATTTGTTACGTAATCTTTGACAAGTTATTTCTCTTAAACTATCGAGTTTTGGGTAAAGTTGTAGAACAAAAGTTATCCATTATTATGGGTCCTTTAACACCCTTTCGGCTTAGTACCCCCTTTTCGACTAACCTTGTATACTAACGAAGTGAAGCTAATTAAAACTGCTAAAAAATAAAAACATCTTACTGATAAAAACAAACTTTATTAACAAAATATTCAGTTCATACATGTTTACACATCCTAGTCTTATCAGCCGCGGGAGCTTGCGCTTGATTGAGCTTGAGATGATCCACCAGAACCGAAGCTGATAGATTTACTCTTAGACACACTAAAAGATGCACCGCTATTCCCATATCCGCCATTATTGCCATGTCCGCCATACCCAGGTCCTCCGAAACCAGGTCTGCCATAGCCATTTCCGCCGCTGAAGCCACGGGAACCGTACCCTCCGAAGCCAAGGCCAAACTGCGGTGACCTCACTACTCGTGAAGCTGAAAATAAAACAAAGTAGTTTTCTTACTCTGGATTTAACGGGAAAGAACATAAGATATCTAACATACTGCAGTATTCCCCGAACTACCCATCTAGTGGTGGCAAACGTGACTGCTGATCGTGAGGTCCTGGGTTCGATCCCCAGGTCGGGCAAAATGTTATTGGATTTTTGCTTGTGGAATTCCTCAGTAACAGCTCGGAGTTTGGATTAGTGCCCGGTTGATGACAATAGGCTCGCCCCCTATTACATGGGACTGAAAAACATATCGGCTAAATGAGGGTGTTTATACACCTCTGCCTAACCTTTCAGGGAAAACAGGCGAGATGTTATTTTATGTATGTATGTAGATCTTTCACTGGCAGTGTTAAATAAAAAGATTGAAAGAAAGAAAGAAAGAAAGAAAGAAAATACATTTATTTAGCAAAGACTAAAAGGCACACAAAACATAAAGCAGAAAAAAAAAAGATTAGTAGGAAAGTGTGCCTCACGGCTGCGCCAAAAAGGCAGCAAAAATGCCAGACAACTAGTGCCTGAAGCTGGTTTTCTACTGGACCTGAAGTTTGAGGTGACGGATGTCAAACGGTTTTATACCACAGTGTGTGTATGCATACTTAAATAAAATAAATTTGCGTAGATAAAAATAATAACGATATATTATAGGTACGAACATAGTGTGATATTGGATAAAACTGCAATTAAAACAAAACAAAAAAGACTAATAAATGAGTCGGAAGGATTAGATTATTAAGTTCGTTGCATTATTACAAAGAAAACTTAGATTATTAAGTTAACTCATAAGTTTTCTTTGATATGATAATCACCTAAGGGTCAATTGTATCAACGTCAGACTTTTATGTGTGGAATAAGTTAGTAGTTTTGACAGAAATTCTATAAAAAGCAGTCAAAACGAATTGTTTCTTAGATAAAAGTTATACTACGTTGATAAAATCAGCCATAAATGTTTAATTTTTTGTAAAATTAGGAAAAATGAAAATTAAATGACATATCGATACCTTAATTGGCAAACCAGTTAACTCCATTTGAGTACATTTTTCAGGAGACACTTAAAACGTTGTAATATTTTTTTTAGACTACTTAATATGAAAAATGGTTTTCGAATAGCGATTTACGCAAAAATTTGTGATAATATCGGAGTAGTCCTTTTTGCAAATCACGCCAAATTACTGTTGAAAACAAAACTGCACCAAAATAATATTTTTGACGAAATGTGGAGTTGGCTGGTTTGCCAATTAAGGTATCGATATGCCCAGTTCCTATAAACAAAAACGAATCGTTTTGTTTACCAATGGTAGTATTTTTTATTGCCAAACTGAGCATATAAATAGATTCGAAAGCACATTTTACCTGTGATAGCTACTTCTATATGGGAGGGTCTACTATACAAAAAGCCATGAGGATTTTGCTTCAGTAATGATAAAGATACAAGAATCTCAGTTTTAACCAATAACGCTCCGTAAAGTATAGGAGTCGGCCATTAAAAAGTACACCAAGAGTATGCTTTAATATAATCTTCTTCTTTTCTTGTGGTTAGTGAGTAACCTGGTATCAGAGTTTATGCCGCCCATAGGCCTCTAACTTGGCTTCACATGCCGCCGATAAATATCTCTCAGGCATGACGGTTTCCTCACGATGTTTTCCTTCACCGTTTTTAAGCAAGTGACAATTATACAATACACACATGAATCTGAAAAGTCAGAGGTGCGTGCCTTGGGTTCGAACTCGTGACCTATGACTTGGCAGTCCAACGGTCACACCACAAGACTATCACTGCTGCTTTATCAATATAATAATAGAAATATAGTTTACCTGCTTCGATATTAGTTAAATTAACTAAGACTAGAAGAGCCAACACACAAACTACTAGACGAGTCATATTGGAACTATACGAGTGCTAACTGCGTAGGTACTGATCCAATGACAACAATACCCCGGTTTATATTATATCGATTTGTCGAATACCCAAGTATAAACGTACCTAAGTGTGAATTTTAGCACGTACAGGTGGTTTTCTGAGGATTCTGTTCAGGAAAACCGCTGTTAACTTATTGACAAGTACATATCAATACCTACCTATGACTATAATAATTAATTCTGCCCGAAAAAAGGCAATAGGCTCTCCTCCATCTATTACGTGGGAGTTAGTAAAAGGGGCGAAACGTGAGGTATACACCCATATTCTAAGACGTTCCTCCACAACTTACTCGACTCGACTCCACCTCGACTCAGCCTTTCTCACCACCATCGGTAGTTATAGTTGACATAAACTCGAGATTTTTTCTCAGTCGAGGTAAGAAATCATCTGTCAAACTCAAGGTACCTCGGAACCTACCTTAAGGAAAGAAGTGTCAAAGTTAACAATAATTAATTTAATTAATTTAATAATTAATTTACTTAGTGTAACAATCATTAATTTTGAAGACTTTATCGAATATGCTTACGATAATCCTTACAACTATTTATCGCGGCATTATTTGCGCGATGCAGATAAACAAAAATCTGACGTAATGACTCCACTCTACCTCGACTCTTTTGAGGACCCCTCAGTCGAGGAACCTCAAAGTTCACTTGAAATTGCGACTAAGAACACAATTTTGAAGGTGTTTTCGAGGCCGTCCTGAGTCGAGTACGAGTCGAGTAAGTTTAGGAGGAACGTCCTTCGGGGATTACCTACAGGCATTAGTTTATGTATGTACCTATTTATGTATGTGTTTCAAAACCTATTTTTTGGTAGTTCATTGCTGTCATTTTATGGTAGTTATGGAATGACTCGGTTTCGCCCTTTTCTTTTTAACTTTTAGCAATTCCGTAGACTCTACAACTTGGCGCAGTCAGATGCTAGGCCTCTTTTTTCGTTACGTTTTAAGGGTTCCGTATCCAAAGTGTGTCAACGAGAACCTATTAATAAGCCTACGCTGTCAGTCCGTCCATCCGTCTGTCTAAAGGGGTGT
The DNA here is from genome assembly GCA_910594945.2 of Amphipyra berbera. NCBI lineage: Eukaryota > Metazoa > Arthropoda > Insecta > Lepidoptera > Noctuidae > Amphipyra > Amphipyra berbera. Next base: position 3,589,821 of record OU343122.1, on the reverse strand, counting down.
ATCTCGGCAACCGTCAGAGGCAGCTAGTTGACATTTTAATAGATTATGTGTTGTAGTTTTATAGATAACCAAGGAAATAAGAGAATAAGGAAGGGAAGGGAATAAGAGATATATAATAATAATAAATAAAAAATCAATCCTTTAAAAAAGCAACAACCAACGTATTTGTTTCAGAAACTCTTATTTAATTTGTCGTATGTAGACGACATCATACTATGAACACTATGGTTGGCTCGCACTTCACCAATTTTAGTTACGTCTACCAGCTAAACTGCATTTTTTTTAAATATTATACGGAACCTTTGGTGCATGAGTTCAACTCGCACTTGACCGGTTTTTATCATTCTGTATGCTTTCATACTTGTTAAATGAGTACATTAAAGGCATCCAAAAATTCTATATTTATATTTTAGACGATTTTACGGCTTTTTTTCTTATAAAACTACTTTTGTTATTGGTGATGTTCTTCACAAAGGGCAGGTGCGTAGTACTCTCAATCGGTGTGCGTGTACTTATGACAAGATATATGAATGTGGACGAAGCAAAAGGAGTATGTAAGGATCGTAGCATGTGGTTTTCTATAGTTTCTGCTTACCCCCATGGCGAAAAGGCGTGAGTTTATGTATGTATGTATGTATACTACGCTTTCGGCAGGCCACGTTTGCCACTGTGCTTTTTGATCCGTGGGATGAATAAGTCACCAAGCGGTCCTAAAACACTGTGCCGGCGAGATCTAGGAGATAATGGAAGCCCTTGATCAGCAGTAGGCCATTGGCTTACAGCAACTATAACAGTGGAATGTGTTCTTACAACAAAAATCATTAACATTGCAACATAAAAATCATCAAACACAGGGAGCCTTAGGTAAACTTCTTGTACAACAAGTATTTTTATTTTATACTAGCGACTCGCCCCGGCTTCGCACGGAAGGGTTGTGCAGAGGTGTTTAGTAACGCCCTCATTTAGCCGTTATGTTTAAGTCCCATGTAATAGGGGGCGAGTCTGTTGCCATCAATCGGGCACAAATCGAAACTCCAGGCTGCTACTGGGGAATTCCACACGGAAAAACCCAATCACACTTTGGCTGACCTGGGGAACCCAGGCCACTATACCAACGAGGCAGTGTCGATATCTAGGCGGACTTGCATAGATCTAGTTATTGGAATTAAACAACGCCGGACTGGATTGAAACGTACGTGTTACGACTAGTTTGATCTAGGTACACTAGTACTAGTTTGATCTAGATATGCAATCCAGGTGGTAGGCGACGGGGCCACTAACCTGACCCGTCGGAGGGGAGACCAAGGGGCCCAGACACGGGGTCGTCTGGCGCCCATGTGCTTGTTTGGTCCCCGGGGTGGTCACGGCGTGCCATGTGTTCTGGTGCGCCGGTGATGTGGGGTGTTTCCCGCGCCTCTCAGGAGGTCGTGGGTTGGGGCCCCACATTGGAGAGGTCCACCAGCAGTAGGTGGACCAAGACCTGCCGGGGTTGCGGTACATGCTTAGGCGAATCCCGCGACCCTGGCCGACGTTCACGAGGAGAAACACCGTGGGTTTTTAGCCGGTAAGAGTACGGCAGACCCCCTCGCCTACCCCGGGCGAGGGACATCAATGAGGATTTCCCAAGATAGAAAAAAAAAATTATAAACCAGGTACGCTAAATATTGGATTAATTTAAATCTATACTTTTAAAGTTGACCGTTTGATAGACTCGGGCACCTTGAGGCAAGATCAAAATTATTAAAAGTGGGCCAGAATTTGTTTCCAGAACATCATTTTTTTCTTTTATAATCTACTAGCGACCCGCCCCGGCTTCTCACGGGTGCAATGTAGATACTAATGTGGGGCATATAAACATTCCTCTTGAATCACTCTATTATCATTCAATCTATTGCTGAAAACTGCATTAAAATCCGTTGCGTAGTTTAAAAGATCTAAATGTATAGACAGCGGGAGCGACTTTGTTTTATACTATGTAATCTATAGTCAAAGCAGTGATAGACTAGTGGTGTGACCGTCGGACTGCCAAGTCATAGGTCTCTAGTTCGAACCCAAGGCACGCACCTCTGACTTTTCGGATTCATGTGCGTATTGTATAATTCACTTGCTTAAAAGCGGTGAAGGAAAACATCGTGAGGAAACCAGCATGCCTGAGAGATATTTCTCGACAGCATGTCAGAAGCCCATGGGCGGCATAAACTCTGACACCAGGTTAGTCACTAACCACACGAAAAGTAAATATTATAATCAAAAATAAAACAACACCTTCAATTATACAATAATTTATTATTTTATAACTTATCATTAACTCAATAGTTTACAAAATATTCATCGAAGTCTTATTTGCCGAATCCACCAGCGTTTGAGCTCGCACTTGATTGAGATTGACCACCTGCACCGAAACTGATCGACTCGCTCTTAGAAACACTTAAACCAGGAAGTCCTCCGTTATAACCAGGTCCGCCATAGCCGTAACCGGGCCCACCATAGCCGTAGACAGGCCTGCCATAGCCATAACCATTCCCGCCATAGCCATAACCATTTCCGCCATAGCCATGATGGTGATAGCCGTGTCTACCAAAGCCATCGCCGCCGAAACCACTGTAACCGCTTCCAAAGCCCGGGCGAGGATAGCCGACTCCGCCAATTACGCCTCCGATACCGAAAACTCCAAATTGCGGCGCTGAAAATAAATAAGTAATTCGTTTTGTATTATTAACTTAACCTAAAGTAAGTTACCTTAAGTATTTAGTATCTTATTAAAAGACTAGCGGCCCGTCCCGGCTTCGCACGAGTGGACACTTTTCCCGTTTTTGCAAAATTTAAATTTATGCTCCTCTCCTATTGGTCGTAGCGTGATGTTATATAAGCCTATAACCTTCCTCGATAAATGGACTATCCAACACAAAAATAATTTCTCAATTCCAACCAGTAGTTCCTGAGATTAGCGCGTTCAAACAAACAAACTCTTCAGCTATATAATATTAGTAAAGATTATAAATAATATTCTTTGGATCAAAAGGATATTTCAATATCAATCGAAGGTTTGGTAATGCATTTTTATAATGTGTTCAACAATCATAAAAAATCTACTGACAGTACCTTTACCATGTTTGTAACAAAATATAAACAAAGATTCTTCGATTAAAAGAAATGACAATAAAGTCTTTAAAAAAAACTTTTAAGTTATACGGTTTTATCTTGCAGTACCCCTGCAGCATCAGGATTTGAGGATTAAAGGTTAAAATTATTATAATGTTGTATTGTCATGGGAATTGAATTTGTGTGCGAAGTTTCAAGAGAACCAGTTAAGAGGAAATGCGGTCGGCATTTAGTCCATACAAACGTATTCCTCAGTTTCCTCCTTGGATAATGTCACTAGAGCAAATATTTTTACCATATGATATCTACCACCACTATGTCCCTATGTTTGGTTTTTGTCAATAAATTAATTATTAAAAGAACTAGAAACGTTTAAATTTTACAAAAATCGACCGCTTTTACCACCCTTTTCTAACATCTGGCAAACAAAATTGACGAATATAAAAAATAAAAGAAAAAGACAAGGACACAACCAAAGTCTTCCGTAAATTATTACAGAAAAAAATATTAAAATCGGTCCAGATTTGAAGAAGGAAACAGGGAAATACGAAAGTATAATTTCGCTAATATTGCACGGGAGAAATCAGTCCGAGATGCAGTTGTCTCATTCGCGCTCAATTGGGAAGGTTTGCGGGAGGGATGTGACGGAAATAGATCCCTTAAAAACCTATTCAAATTATTAATATTTTGCAGCCCGCGTTTCCTCTTAAGCAGAAGTAATTGAAAAATCAGTCGCAAGATTTAAATCAAACAGACAAATATACGAAGCGAAGCTAATTAAAACTGTTTAAAATTACCTGCATCGACACTAATTAAATTAAGTAGAACAAGAACGGCAAAGGCACAAACAATAACGCGAGCCATATTGGTCATGTATTAGACGATCACTGATATAAAAACTACAGTACACCAGATCATATTTATATTGAATCTCCAAAACACGGAAAATACACGTATGTGAGAATTTTAGCACTCAACAACTAAGTATTTTTTTTCCAAACTGAATTATGGCGTGGTACACATACCTAAGATGGACCATCTTCTTTACATAGTATAAAACAAAGTCGCTCCTGTTGTCTGTCTATCCCTATGTATGCTTAGATCTTTATAAAAACTTTTTAACATAAATAAAACCGACTTCAAATTGTCTATCTCCGAAGTTCTTCATCAAATCTTCACCAAATTCAAATGGAACCACTTTGAAAGAATACTCTTTCAAACAAAAAAAAAATCATTAAAATCGTTTCACAATTAGCAAAGATATCGCGGAACAAACATACAAGAAAAAACAAAAAGAAACATACAGTCGAATTGAGAACCTCCTCCTTTTTTTGGAAGTCGGTTAAAAAAAGCGCAACGGATTTTGATGCGGTTATTTTTAATATATAGAGTGATTCAAGAGAAAGGTTTATATGCCCCGCATATCTACATTGCACCCGTACGAAGCCGGGGCGGGTCGCTAGTATAGTATAAAACAGAGTCGCTCCCGCTGTCTGTACGCTTAGATCTTTTAAACTACGCAACGAATTTTAATGCAGTTTTCAGCAATAGATAGAGTGATTCAAAAGGAAGGTTTATATGTCCCATATTAGTATCTACATTGCACTCACGCGAAGCCAGGGCGGGTCGCTAGTGGTATTATAAAACAAGGTAGTCTCTTCCCGTGACAGCTAGATCACGTGATTGTACCTATCTACGTCACAGCTACTGATGAACCAATAAGCTTCAGTATCTGCTGTCAAACTTTGTTATTAACATAACATAACATAACATCACGCCTGTATTCCCCGAAGGGTTGGGTAGAGGTGTGAAGTAACACCCTCATTTCGCCATTATGTTTAAGTCCCATGTAATTGGGGGCAAGCCTATTGCCATCACTCGGGCACATATTCAAACTCCGGGCTGCTACTGAGCAAAAACTCAATAACACTTTGCCCGACCTCGAGATTGAACCCAGGACCTCACGATTAGTAGTCTCGCTTGCCACTACTACCAGACCAACGAGGCAGTCATCTTTTTTTATTGGTGGGAAAATATCACAAATGCTGACGTAATACGGGTCATCGTCGGAAGAGAAGTATCTTGTTTTATTATACCACTAGCTGTGCCCTCACGACTCCACCCGCGTAAGAAGTTTTATTCCAGTAATAAATATAGCCTATGTTACTCGGTGATAATGTAGCATATTATGGGCAAAAGAATTTTTGAAATTGGTCCAGGAGTTTTTAAGTTTATTCGTTACATACAAAAATACAAATCTTTCCTCTTTGTAATATTTATAGATGAGATGGATAATGTTACACAATGAATTCACGTATTATGCAATACAGAGTAGAGCCTCTTAACTGCAGTAAGTGGCAATATTGAACATAGAAGATTATACCAGGGTACCGTATTGGTGTGTACGTAGACGTATTCCCCCTTATTTATCAGGTCCAACCAAAATACCTTGATAAACTTTTACACAGTGTTTAATACTTTTAACTTATCATATCTATGCAAAAAAAAAACGAAATCCAAGTCTTCTTTTTTACTAAGCAATTTTTTTTTTCAATTTTTTTTTCAATTCATACTTGAGCTTCAATTTATCCTAAGTTATCCTATACAATTTATCCTATACTTTTAAATAGCAAATATTGTTGTAGCAGAAAATAACAAGAAATTGTGTTTTAAATTTATTTTAGAATGTTGTATGTATCTATACATAAATTTCAGGATTATCTACAGAACTTGGCACCCATTTAGATCTCAATTCTTTTGTCGGCAAAGTCGACACCCACGCATATTGTTATTATTGAAATTGGCTCCTTTTTTCACATTTATGTTTTTGATGGTGTGGCGGCACCTATCGCGCCACATGCGAACTATCCTGCATCGCGGTATCGAAGTTTGACACGCAGATAGTATATATACAAGTTCCCAACATCAACCGTTGGGCCGACCGACCCTTGCTCGCCACGCCAGCCCGCGAAGCTGAGCCTGTAACGGTAATAAACCAGCCCCAAATAATTTAACCCAGCCCGATATTGATTGCCCACCCCTCAGTGACCCACTAAGCCGAGGCCCGTACCCCACAGGGGGTGCCCTTAGTGCCGCGTCACTTAATTTATAGCCATAGTAGTTACAAAGCCCTCGCGTGCTTTAAACTACGAGCGGTCCTACGTAAAAAAAAAAAAAAAATCAACCGTTGGGCAGTAGCCCGCCAGGCACATGACTCCGCCTGGTAGGAGGATCCCCCTCCCTTTTCGTTGGAGGAACACGATACCTCGTTCCTCCACATTAGGATATTTATGTACCTACCTACTGCTATTTAATAAGTGTCAAAGTAATGGTGGTCAATGCATAACTCTTTGCACCTCTTAATATTAAAAGGAAATATAAACACATCTAGTCTAACCACAGAGGTGCAAAGAGTTATGCATTGACCACCATTACTTTGACACTTATTAAATAGCAGTAGGTAGGTACACAATATCCCGTCAAAAACATAAATGTGAAAAAAGGAGCCAAGTATAATAATTATATTATTACTATACAAGTTCATGGCTAGACAAATCCTTTTGGATTTACCCAAATAAACAAAAATACTTATAGAGATACACGTAAAGTGTATACATTATATATATAACGGATAATGGTTTAATGCCTCGTTGGTCTTGTGGTGGCTAGCGCGACTGGTGATCGTGAGATCCTGGGTTCGATCCCCAGTATTATTGGGTTTTTCCGTATAAAATTCCTCAGTAGCAGCCCGGAGTTTGGATTTGTGCCCGGTTGATGGCAATAGGCCCGCCCCTTATTACATAGGATTTAAACATAACAGCGAAATGAGGGTGTTACTATACACCTTTGCCCAACCCTTCGGGGAATACAGTCGTGATGTTATGACAATGGTTTAGTAGTAGTTGAGTTCCTCGCGTAAATTTTGTCCGGGGAAGTACCAGCACCCAAGTTCGGAGGGCATTGAACCCTGAACAAGAAAATGTATTACAATAACGAGTGCATGTATGTACACTCATGTTTTCACAAATAAAATTATCTTTATCATTATACATTTAAAAAGTAATTTAATTGTCTACGGTTTCTGAGGGGGGGGGTGAACCCCGACCCCCCCCCCCCAGCTTCGGCCTTGCTACCACCATACCTAATTTCTGCCCCCAAGCAGCATTGCTGTGCTCGGGTGTGCCGGGTGAAATTACATACACATGACACTTCCAACTTTGTCTCTCAGGTTAGCCACACATCAGTCCTCTTTTAGCAGTGATAGCCTGGTGGTGTGACTGTCAGACTGCCGGATTCATGTGCGTATTGTATAATGATCACTTGCTTAAAAACGGTGAAGGAAAACATCGTGATGAAACCGGCTTGCCTGAGAGATATTTCTCGACGGCATGTGAAGCCAAGTCAGAGGCCTATGGGCGGCATAAACTGTGACACCAGGTTAGTTACTAACCACACGAAAAGAAAGAAGAAGTCCTCTTGGGGTTTTAGGTATTTGTAGGCAGCGGTAACCACGTACCAAAACCCTGATTCAGAACCTTTTCGATAAGTAGTTGTCAACTAATTCGGTCCGTTGTCTCGTTCTATCTACGATTTTTGGAATAAGAGAAAAAGAAATAACATATCGAATCGTTCGACAACTGGTTTATCGAATCATGCTGAATCAGGGAGCAGATAGGCCATAAGGCCCCAGTGCCAACGTAATATCTATATACTATCTATACTAATATTACAAAGAGGAAAGATTTGTATTTTTGTATGTAACGAATAAACATCAAAAACTACTGGACCGATTTCAAAAATTCTTTTGCCGTTAGAAAGCTACATTATCCCTAAGTAACAATGCCTACGAGCGGAGCCGTGAGGACACAGCTAGTGTAATATAAAAAAACTGTTTATTTTATAAATTACCAATCCTAGTTCTGCCTAGCCTTGTCCCAACTATGTTGTGGTCAGCTTGTAGACTAACCAAATGCGACTGAATACCAGTATTTTACACAAAGCGACTGCCATCAGACCTCTGCAACCCAGTTAATGGGCAATGCCGATATCCTAAGGTTAGACCGGTTGTCAGACTTTCGGGCTTCTGACTTCCCGTAACGACTGTCATAGGTATTCGTATGACACCCGGGACGGAGGCACGGAGGGGTCTCGATGTGTAACGAACGGTCACCCATCCACGGCTAACCGCGGCAAGCGCAGCTTAACCTTGCAAACGTATGATCTGCGCGGTTGCCACGAGCACCTCAATAAATTACCAATCGTACCTTTGGTAATTTAGTTATCATCACATCTACCTGAAATCGTCCACTGTTGAACATTCTGTGCCATTTGGATCAAATTTTATTAAAAGAGCTCATATTTTATTATTTTATAAAATACTAGCGACCCGCCGCAGCTTCGCACAGGTGCAATGTAGGTACTAATGTGGGGCATATAAACCTTCCTCTTGTATCACTCTATCTATTGCTGAAACTGCATTAAAATCCGTTGCGTAGTTTAAAAGATCTAAGCGACAGAAAGCGGGAGCGACTTTGTATCATACTATGTAAAGATCAGACTAAAATATAACTGCCTCGTTGGTCTAGTGATGGCAAGCGCAACTGCTGATCGTGAGGTCCTGGGTTCGATCCCCAGGTCGGGCAAAGTATTATTGGGTATTTCTGTGAGGAATTCCTCAGTAGAAGCCCGGAGTTTGGATTCGTGCTCGGTTGATGACAATAGGCTTGCCCCCTATTACATGGAACTTAAACAGAACTGAGAAATGAGGGAGTTATTATACACCTCTGCACAACCCTTCGGGGAATACGGGCGTGATGTTATGTTTATGTTGTTAAAATATACCTAAATAAATAAAAATAGAAATGAAACAAACTTAATATTAAAAAATATTTACTAAATACCAATAACGTAACAATTGTACATCAATCACTAGAACCAAACACTTTACTTGCCGATAGCACTGGACCCAGCACTCGACCCAGCACTCGACCCACTACTCGACCCACCACTCGACCCAGCACTCGACCCAGCACTGGACTGCGCATTACCTCCAGAACTTATACTAATAGTCTTTGAAATACTGATGGATCCGCCTGGAGGTATATTGTACTTGGAGTCGTTGTCTTCGTAGTCATGGTGGTGGCCACCTCGATGGTGTCGGTCAGGTGGCCCAGGTCCAAAGGGACCGCACCCATCGCGGCCGAAACGAGGTGGTGGTGGCGGCGGGGGTGGGGGACCAAATGGTCTTGGATAGTAAGGTGACCGAACTATGCGTGCTCCTGGGAACGAGAAAAATAATATTAATTAAATATGTGGCTAATTACCAACCGCGCGGATCATACGATTTGCGAGGTTAAACTGGGTTCCCGCGGTGAGTCTGTGGATGGGTGACCGTTTGTTACATATCAAGACCTTTCGTGCCTCGGAGAGCACGTTTAACAGTCGGTCCCGGGTGTCATACGAATACCTATGACAGGTGTTACGGGAAGTCAGAAGCTTGAAATTCTGACAACCGGTCTAACTGGATTGCGGCATTGCCCAGTAACTGGATTGCGGAGGTCTGATGGCAGTCGCTCCTTGTAAAATACTGGTATTCAGCCGCATCTGATTAGGCTGGAAGCTGACCCCAACATCTTGGGAAAAGGTTAGGCGGTAATTCCGCCGAAAAACGTCCTCTGCCGGACATAGGCCTCCCGCAAGCATCGCCACATCGACCAGTCTTATGCTTCTCGCATCATATCATCACCTTGTGGGGTCTACTCACGATGCATTTTCTGGTACACGGTCGCCACACACGTTGGGAAAAGGCTAGGCAGAAAATTAATTAAATATGTGTGTTACAATTTAACAATCTGTTAGGCTAGCATTAGGCTCGCTCCTATTACATGGGAGTTAAACATAATTGGCGAAACGAGGGTGTACTAAAACACCTCTGCCGAACCCTTCGGGGAATGTAAGGCATGGTGTTATTTTATGTTAGGCCTAGCACGAATCTGCCGGGGTTGCGGTGTATGCTTTTGCGAATCCCGCGACCCCGGCCGTACGGTCAGGAGAAGGAACACCGTTGGTTTTTAGCCGGTAAGAGTTCGCCTTCCCCGGGCGAGGGATATGCATGAAGATTTTCCAACGATACAAAAAAAGGCCTAGCCCGACGAGTTACTAACGTAAACGCAACGTTTGTGTAAGTGAATTTTGAATCGGAAATACTCGTTTCGCACATACTATTTAATTAAATTGAAAACTTTATTCATATCTATGTATGATACAAATTGTGCTTGTCGCAAAATAATTTACCAAAATGTTATAGGACAGTTGTATTTTCGATTCAAAATTCGCTTACATTAGCGATACGTTTACGATACTATCACCCATATTCTAAGACGTTCCTCCAAAACTTACTCGACTCGACTCCACCTCGACTTGACGTAAACGTCCTCGAGATTTTTCCTCAGTCAGGTAAGGAATCATCTGGTAGGTAAGGTACTTCGCATCCTACCTTAAGGAAGGAAGTGTCAAAGTTCGTATGTAATAAAAATTAATTTTGAAGACTGTCGAATATGCGATAAGACCGCCATTTGTACTGCTAATTATGTGTATTCCTTGTTTTATTTCTTTTAGTGTGCAATAAAGTATATCTATCTATATGCTTACGATAATCCTTACAATTTTTTATCGCGGCGTTATTTGCGCGATGCAGATAATTCAAATTATGACGTAATGACTCCGTCGAGGAACCTCAAAGTTCACTCGAAATTGCGACTAAGAATACAATTTTGAAGGTGGTTTCGAGGCCGTTCTGAGTCGAGTAAGTTTTGGAGGAACATCTTAGTATATGGGTGTGTACATCAAACGTTCGTGCTTGGCCTACTGGATGAGGTAAATTAAAGGGAACAGCTTTTTTATCAGAATTCCAGAGCTATTACGGAAACAAAAATTATTGAGTTTCAAATCTGCTAAATTCAATTAACTTAGATTTTGCTCACAGTTCGAAAACACTAAAAACGATTCATGATTTAAATCTACAAAGTTAGTCGGAAAGGGGGTACTAAGCCGCGGGCCACTTAATGTATCACTGATGACTATTTTAAAGCAAGTGTTAAAATTTAAAAATTCGATGATTTTTATTTGCATGTTAAAAGATTTTTATATTAGATTTTTTTCAAAAAAAAAAGTACCTGCTTTAGTTATGAATTCAGAAAATTTATTTTCTAATCCGTGACCCCAAATATGACCTAAATTGTAAAAACAGCTGATCATAGCTATGGACAGATAGATTGCATATTTATTACGAAATTTTTGAAAAGCTATTTCTCTTAAACTATAGAGTTTTGGGGAAAGTTGTAGAACAAAAGTTATCCCTTATTATGGGTACTTTAACACCCTTTTGGCTTAGTATCCCCTGTTCGACTAACCTTATATAAAGCTTTCGTTCTATTTCACACATTTTTATATTTTTGTTAAAACTAAAATAAAAATTTGTATTACCTGCATCGACTCTTACAATATTAACTAAAACTATGACGAGGAAGACACAAAATATTATAAGACGTGACATTATTGAGCCTGTGTTACACCACTGGTACCAAACAAATCAATCACCACCTTATATTTCGATACTAAAACGCTCAATTTGAACGTAAGTGAGAAAAACAAACGATAGTGCATTATACTCTATCGAAAGATATATTGAATTCCAATCTTATTGCTATTTCTTTAGAAGCTATATTTGCAAATCATAAGGTGTACCTAACATACAATAACAGATCTACGTAATGAGAAATCTGAACTGTATTCTAACTCACATAGAACTTAAATTTTAATTTACCTGTCAATATCCGTAAATCTAATGTTTCTGTGAAATAAATATTTGTGTTTAACATTACCGGGGGTTAAGGGGATCCACCCGTAAGTAAGGCTATGGTAATTCTATGTACGACATGTGGTGTGGGTAGGGCTGCTATTATCTAAACTGCCGGACACCGGACAGCGATGTCAAAAATCCCGGACATTTGGTTAAAATAGAGATTTACCCCGGACGCCCTTGAAAATATTAAACAATATGAAAATTTAATTTTGTATGTATTAAAACATAATATAATTAGCCCATTACTGCCCCACTGCTGGGCACGGGCCTCTTCTCAGAATGAGAGGGGTTTTAGGCCTTAGTCCACCACGCTGGCCTGGCGCGGGTTGACATACTACACACACCATCGAGAACTTTATGGAGCCCTCTCAGGTGTGTAGGTTTCCTCACGATGTTTTTCTTTCACCGTAAACGCAAGTGATAGTCAAATTCTGATCCGCACATAAAATATGTATTTATTAAAATTGCCAAAATATTAATTTTCGTGGGTACCCAATTCATATACGTGTGTCTGCTGCGTGGATCTAATTGCTGGAATAGAAAATTAACCAAACTGCCAACGCGATGGGCACCTGGGTTTCACCCGGACACTTTTTGAGAACCCCCCGGACGCCCTCGGCAGCGCTAGGTGTGGGCCAGTTTTTTTTTTGCACTCAAGTTTACTTCCATGTTAGTTTATGTGATACTAATATCAACTTTTTGAAGTGTATTTAGGGTCTACCTCAGACGACAGACTTTTTGTGCGATCTAGTCCGCGGTGCTCAAAGAATTTAAACAATCACAAAAGTTCTTTGTGCGCCACGGAGTAACATAACATAATAATGTTATGATACTTCAAAAAAGTAAAATAACATTAAATAACGACATCTGGGTGTTTTTTCAAAAACTATAAAAAGATCCCAAAATCTGCTGACTTTCGGGCAGGGTACATGGGGTGCTAATTTGTTACCTAAAGGACACACTATCACGCCTTAAAGGGAAAACGTCAAATTCGAGTTCACCTGTATACAAGATAAAACCTCCTTGACGCTTTCCTTAAGGAGTTCGTAAAATCCATAGACAACACATTTCAACATGTCATAATCCGATAATCAGTCATAAGCTTCCCGTCAGATATAAATAAGAGAGCAAATCGTTAAATTGTACAGAGGATAATTGTATTTAATGTAATGCATGTTATTACTGTCCTAAAGCCAGAAGAAGCCAAGAAGAGGCGATTGCCAAGCCGATTTCAAAGACATGCTAGCACTCTCATATGGAAATGTTATTTACAAAGACAGTACGTTTGTTGACTTAATATAATTTAACATTACTAATTGCGGTTTTGTGACTTTTGTCAACACGTCTATTGTCGAACTTCAACGGCAGCACTGTGTTTGTGCGGCAGTGCCGTCTGCCGCAATACGTCAAAACAAGACACGAACTGTCGCGCGGCAGTTGCAGTCGTATGTCGGAATCGATCTCATATAAATTAATACTGCAAAGTAATGCTGTCTGCCGTCGCGGCACATGCTGTCGCCGTCAGCCGCTACCGTCTGCCGTCTGTCGCGTCCCGCGAAATCGCACCTTAACGGCAGACGACAGATTGCAGCGGCAGACGGCGACGGCGGCATATGCCGCGACGGCAAACGGGATTGACAAATTGTATCCGGATGCTTCGGATAGAATTTGCGGGTAGTTTTTGTATAATGTTTCTAGAAACAATGTTTCGGAGCTTTGACCGTAACCAGAACAAAGTTTCTGTCAAATTCGAAACAACTACCTCGTTGGTTTAGTGGTGGCAAGCGCGACTGCTGATCGTGAGGTCCTGGGTTCGATCCCCAGGTCGGGCAAAGTGTTATTGGGTTTTTCCATGTGGAATTCCTCAGTAGCAACCCGAAGTTTGGATTTGTGCCCAGTTGATGGCAATAGGTTCGCCCCCTATTACATGGGACTTAAACATAACGGCGAAACGAGGGTGTTACTATACACCTCTGCTTAACCCTTCGGGGAATACAGGCGTGATGTTATGATTTTTCAACACAAATTTGTCATAAATATGGTATGGTTACGTTTTTAGTTAGTTGATGCAACTGATCCTTAATGTTTTAGAAACACGTAGTATATCTTTTTATACCAGATAGTAATTTGACAGGCACAAATGTCAAACTAGAATATTATATGATAAGTTTGACATTTGTGGCTGTCAAATTACTATCTGGTATTAAATAATTACCATATAAAATTAACAGTTTCAGAAGTCGGTGCTGATCCACGCTGAACCAAATTGAAGGCACCGACTTCTGAAACTGTTTTTTTCATTTTAGTGGCCTTAATTAAAACTTGGTTTCACCTACTAAAGACGCTGCTCGTAACATAATCACATCATCACAATATGCGTACTGTTCGTCATTGAGGAGTTCCATTGTCTATCTCCGAAGTTCTTCATCAGATCTTCACCAAATTTAAATGGGACCAATTTCAAAGTATACCCTATCCATTAAAAAAGAATCATTAAAATCGGTTCACAATTGGCGAAAATATCGATGAACATGCACAAAAAAAAAACATACATACAGACGAACATAGTAACCTCCTCCTTTTTGGAAGTCGGTTAAAAATAGACTTTATATTCATTACAATAAGTGTTAATAATCAAATTGTTCCAAATGAATACAAGGCTTAAATGTCTGTTTCAGACGAAGATGGAGAATACTAGTAGTGGAAGCAGTCTTTGCCTTTTTGGTATTCGTGGCCTCTATCTTCATAGCCAAGCCAGTGTTTCTGACAACGCTGCAGGATGAGCCGGAGGCCCCACTCTCGACCATAGACATCCTGGCGTCCCTACAAGATAGGAACATATTAGGATATACACCTAATATCGATCCCTACGTCACTGTTATGGATCGGGCCTCCAATATTTTGGGCATTGGTAAATTGACTTTGCAATAACGCCTGTACTATGCGTGCCAAATAAGAATAGCACTGTCAAGACGCCATTTTGTTCCGCAATACTCGTGAACTTCATTACCAAAGTGTAAGGTGTGCAAAAAAAAATGATACTCAGTTTAATTATTTTTAGTTCACGTTTTTGGCATTTCTAATCAATTAACGTCAAATTAATTACACAGTCACTATATTATTATTATGGCGACTTATTAGGGTGACCAGTAGCATTTTGTGAAGTTAACTATATATATATATTGGTTCATTTCTCTAATGAATACTGTTTTCAAATATTACTAAATTATCCAAAATTATCTATTTATGGAATTCAATAAATAACATTTTATAAAAATGAATGTAAATAATAATGAAATATGAATAAAAATAAATATTTTTATTTTTATATAGTATTTTTTTGCTGGCGGTACTAATTTGACAGCTATCGTGTGAAGTTGTAGCAAGCGCGATCCTATTCTTATTTGGCACGCATAGTAGTAGTGTTGAGTAGGACATACAAAAGGCAGTACATTTGTCCCGTACATGACGAAATAATGTAAGAGCGGTTCAAGATTTTGACACGTAGGTACTACTTCAAATTTATTGTCGCAATACTCTTACTCTTTCATATGACGTGAACTGTAGGGTGAGTAAGACAGAGAAGTAATCACATGCTTCACTTCAATAGCACGTCTTTTTAGGTTCGTCATGACACTTGTAAGGTAGGTCATTAGGCAATACAGAGACAGCAACACTAACACTGTTATACTCGTTACTTCAAAATACTTCAAATGTACTGCAGACCTTCGCGACAACTCGCCTCATTTGAAGTGAGACATTGTACTGGCTCATTACAAAAAAGAGGCTACTCTTACAAACTCATTTTTAAAACCGTGTCCTATCCAACATTAGCCTGTAGTAACTATGCTGAGTATTGGGTAAACGCAACCATATTATAGTACTCGCGAAAAAAAAAACTGCTGCTCCATATATTTACTATGCGTGCCAACTAAGAATAGTACTCTCAAGACGCCATTTTGTTCCGCAATACTCGTGAACTTCATTACCAAAGCGTAAAGTGTGCAAAAAAGTAAATAAAGAAATTATACTCAGTTTAATTATTTTTTGTTCACTTGTTTGGTATTTCTAATCAATTTTACGCCAAATTAATTACACAGTCTTCCTCTTAGCCTTTTCCCAATTATCTTGGGGTCAGCTTCCAGTCTAACCAGATGCGGCTGAATACCAGTATTTTACACGGAGCGACTACCATCAGACTTCCGCAACCCAGTAACTGGGCAATGCCGATATCCTAAGGTTAAACCGTTTGTCAGACTTTCGGGCTTCTGACTACCCGTAACGACTGTCATAGGTATTCGTGTGACACCCGGGACCGACGGCTTAACGTGCTCTCCGAGGCACGGAGGGGTCTCGATGTGGAACAAATGGTCACCCATCCACGGACTGACCGCGGCAAGCGCAGCTTAACTTCGTAAATCGTACGATCGGCGCGGTTGTTATTTAGCCACGAGCCCCTCAAAATAATAATAATATAATTACACAGTAATTATATTATTATTAAATATAATTACACAGTAATTATATTAGGGTGACCAGTAGCATTTCGTGAAGTCAACTATAATATTGGTTCATTTTTTTAATGATTACTGCTTCCAAATATTATTAATTTATCCAAAATTATCTATTTATGGAATTCAAGAAATAACATTTTATAAAAATTAATATAAATAATAATGAAATCTATGTGTAAAAACATATAACATATTTTATTTCACAGTTTTTTTTGCTGTCAGTATTAATTTGACAGCTATCGTGTGAAGTTGTAGCAAGCGCGACCCTATTCTTAGTTGGCACGCATAGTATGTTTGAATAACTCGACAAAATATAGGTAATACCAGATTTTTTTTCGCGATTTCTTAGTTGGTCCCTTGTAAAAGTTGTTAATAATGATGAGTACAATGAGCACGAAAAGTATTATTTCGGACTTCTGTTACGTGTTGTATAATAATATTCAGTAGTTCAGCATATAACAGAATTACATGCAAATAAAATTTCACAATAGTATCTGTGATAGTCAGTGTTATTAAGTGACAATTGTTAATACATTCATATTAGAGTTACCTATTTACTTTTTATATTAATGATAAACTTCCAAAAAATCTTTAATTGAGTAAACGTCTTTTACAGTTAATCATTTTCGTAAAATGTCCTCGCGATTCTGATCAGAATGACTTCAATCTCGTGTCTTGTCATTGTGTAAACATTTTTGTTCCTAGAAATTATAAGTGCGGCGACTGAGAGTGACCTGAACGAAATACTGTACAACCATTCTGACTCCGAGCCTTTAAAGACAACCGTAATATGGGTCATATGGAAACCGAAGGTTAGAATGATTAAAATTTTGATTTTTTTGTCGCATGGGTAGCACTAAGTAATCTACTACGCATCTACCTACCTACCCTACCTACCCTACCTACTACCTACCCTACCTACCCTACCTACCCTACCTACCCTACCTACCCTACCTACCCTACCTACCCTACCTACCCTACCTACCCTACATACCCTACCTACCCTACCTGCCCTACCTACCCTATCCGCTTTGGAGATATTAACATAACATAATATGACGTTAGTGCTATGGGTTCTGTACACGACGGCGGTAGTAACCACCTACCATCAGGGCAATCAGCTTGTTTACCAACCTATAACATAAAAGATGCCTCGCTGATCTAGTGGTGGCAAGCGCGGCTGCTGATCGTGAGGTCCTGGGTTCGATCCCCAAGTCGGGCAAAGTGTTATTGGGTTTTTCCGTGCGGATTTGTGCCCGGTTGATGGCAATAGGCTCGCCCCCCATTACATAGGACTTAAACATACCGGCGAAATAAGAGTATTACTATACACCTCTGCCCAAACCTTCAGAGAATACAGGCGTGATGTTATGTTATGTCTTATATATAAAAATTTGGCTTTATACCTATCAAGCTATTTGGCGCGATGAACTAACCGTGAATGCGCAGTTTTATTCAACCGTTTACTGCTCGTGTCTTCCATTCACGCCCCGCTTGACTTATTTCCATTCACCTACGCACCGTCTCGTCACAAATCAAGAAAGTATAAAAATAATTTTGCCGAAACCCGGGACCGAACCGGGGACCTCTAGATCTTCAGTCTAACGCTCTCCCAACTGAGCTATTTCGGCTGTTCGATAAAGGCGAAACTGTAGACCGTATGGAGTAGTATATTATTAACTAGCGACCCGCCCCGGCTTCGCACGGGTGCAATGTAGGTACTAATGTGGGGCACATAAACCTTCCTCTTGAATCACTCTATCTATTGCTGAAAACTGCATTAAAATCCGTTGCGTAGTTTAAAAGATAATCATCAAGAAAGATTTTAAAGACATCAAGTTTTTACAGAGAAGCCCACGGTGCTATATTAGTTTACGATGTGTCAAAACCAAAGTCCCTAGCAAAACTGAATGAGTGGGTCGAGGAACTTCAAGTATACCTAGTCTATCTATAGTATACATAGTCCACCAAGAAGAGCATAGTCTGTATAGTTGTCGGCAATAAGATTGACAAGCATATCATTTTGGGACCCAGTGCATAATATCAACAAGCACACTGGGTCACCCGCGCGACGGCGCAACGAGTATTCCCAAGGAGGGTTGATGTCAGGCAGGCGGCCGGTCATAAAACAATAAGCCAAAACCTCTAACAACATGGATTTATGAAATACATGTTGTGATACGGGCAGGAAGAAGAAGCGTAGTTTAAAAGATCTAAGCGTACAGACAGCGGGAGCGACTTTGTTTTATACTATGTAAAGATTAGTAAATTAATTCGACAAAGAAAGAATCGATTAAATGTCCAAACGAAATTAAAGAATTTTATCACCATAAAATCCTGGGTGTTCACATTTGGGGTCACAGATTAGAAGCTCCATTTTCTGAATTTGTAACTACAGCAGGGATGAAGAATTTTTGAAAAAACTAAAACAATAATCATTTTACATGGAAATAAAAATTATCGAATTTTGTCATTTTTACACTCGCTTTAAAACAGTCATCAGTGATACTTTAAGTGGCCTGCGGATTAGTAGGCCCGTTCCCACTAACCTTGCAGAAGAAATACACAGTCTTCTTCTTCTTTTCGTGTGGTTAGTCACTAACCTGGTGTCAGAGTTTATGCCACCCATGAGCCTCTGACTTGGTTTCACATGCCGTCGAGAAATATCTCTCAGGCATGCCGGTTTCCTCACGATGTTTTCCTTCGCCGTTTTTAAGCAAGTGATAATTATACAATACGCACATGAATCCGAAAAGTCAGAGGTGCGTGCCTTAGGTTTGAACTTGAGACCTATGAGTTTGCTGTTCGACGGTCACACGACTAGGCTATCACTGCTGTTAATACAGAGTTATAATAATAGTTATGATGTTTCAGGAAGACTATGTTTGGAGGTTAAGCATCCGCAGTACGCAGAGAGCGCGATACGTCTCGAGCGAAAAGAATAGGGAAACCTCCAACCCACATCTACGCGCTGGCTTCCTCGCTGTACAGGTGGCCATCAGCATGTCCATCATTGAGTACACCAGCCAGGATCCGCCGGAATATGAGGTAATGTTGACTGCCTTGTTGGTCTAGTGGTCGCAAGCGCGACTGCTGAGCATGGGATCCTGGGTTCGATCCCCAGGTCGGGCAAAGTGTTATTGGGTTTTTCCATTAGGAATTTCTCAGTAGCAGCCTGGAGTCTGGATTTGTGCTCGGTTGATGGCAATGGGCTCGCCTCCATGGGACATGGACATGGACATCGGACTTAAACGTAACTGGCGAAACGTGGGTGTACTAAAAAATACCTCTGCCGAACCCTTTGGGGAATAAAAGACGTGATGTTATGTTTTTGTTACGTCACAAATGGTAAGTACCTATAGTGATAGCCTAGCGGTTAAACGCTTGCCTTCCATACATGAGGGGCTGAGTTCGATCCCGGCCCGTACCTCTTTTTGAATTCATTTGCGGATCAGAATTTGATTATCACTTGCGTTAACGGTGAAGGAAAAACATCGTGAGGAAACCTGCACACCTAAGAGAGCTCTATAAAGTTCTCGATGTTGTGTTTAGTCTGCCAACCCGCACCAGGCCAGCATGGTGGACTGAAGTCTAAATCCTTCTCACTCTGAGAAGAGACCCGTGCCCAGCATTAGGACAGTAATGGGCTGATTATGTTTATGTATGTTACGTCTCTGACTTTTCGGATTCATGTGCGTATTGTATAATTATCACTTTCTTTAAAACGGTGAAGGAAAAAATCGTGAGGAAACCGGCATACCTGAGAGATATTGAAGGCACGTTTGGTACAGTGGTTTAGCGATCGAATTCTGCGCTACGGGTCGTGGGTTCGATTCCCACACGGAACAAATATTTGTATGGCCTACAGATAGTTGTTCCGGGTCTGGATGTTTGTGCGTGTGAAGATTTGTGTCTGTAAACGCACCCAGTATGCAGGAGCAATCCTAGTGTGGGCCAAAGTTTAAAAAAAAAAAAAACTCGTTATCCTGTAAAGTCAAGTCAGAGGCCCATGGGCGGCATAAAGTCTGATATCAGGTTAGTCACTAATCACACGAAAAGAAGAATTATGTTACGTCACGAGTGCTAAGAATAGGGGGATTTCCAACCCTCCATATCAGCTAGCTTTCTACCCGTAAAGCTGGACATTAGCCAGTACATGATTGAATAGTGATAATTCCTTCAGATTATGAGGTTAGATGTGAAGTAGCTGTTATTAGAACTAGTTAGGAGAATAGGCAGTCAACGAACCCACATCTCACATCGTTCTGTTGGAGATTGTGTCTTCTTCTTTCTAGCCATTTATCAATTATCTTGGGGTTAGCTTCCAGTCTAACCAGATGCGGCTGAATACGGAGCGACTGCCATCAGACCTCCGCAACCCACTAACTGGGCAATGCCTATATCCTAACTCCGGTCACTCACATGCGCGCAAACATTCGTACATTGTACGAATGTTTTCCGTCTTGTATAGAGAATATTCGCATAGTCATTGCGAATGTCAGTCCCACGAGCGAATTTGAGTGATCCGCATAATGTTAGTAGACAGACTTTCGGGCTTCTGACTACCCTAAAAGACGGATGAAGATCGTCTGGTACGCCATCTAATGCTTTCTGCGATGACAAAAATCATTAAATGCTCTATATGTACTAGCTACACCTCAATATCATACATACATACATAAACTCACGCCTTTTTCCCATGGGCCCCCATTACGCGATTACGCGTGTCCAATATTATCAAACTATTTATCGCCTCATTATTATTCTATTAAGATAAGGCATATTTGACGAATAATAAAAAAAATCTGCCGAAACCCGGGATTGAACCGGGGACCTTTAGATCTTCAGTCTAACGCTCTCCCAACTGAGCTATTTCGGCGACGAATGATTATGCAAAATTATCGATGACAATGATAATGCAGCAATACTATACCTACTATTAAAAAACTGTAGAGAACAAAAAGTCTGTATTATCGGTTCCAAATGTTATTTATTTATTTATTATTCCGTTTATTCATCTATAGGTATACATATTATTTACATTTTTAAATATTTCTATAAAAAACATTTAAAGATATAAAAAATAGTAGCCCACCGGCATCGGGAACAGGGTCCAAGCTACCGGTGGTCAGCGCCTCAGAGAGAGGAACTTGCTGACAATACGTGCCGTGTCCAGAAGTACCGCTTTCCGTATCAGGCCCTTGACCCAGCTGCCCAACGAGAGCCTCGTCAGATGTTGGTCGAGGCTCTTGGCTATTAAGCCATTGGCCGTAACGACTATTATAATATATTTATTTATTTTTCAGGCAGAAACTATAGAACGCCACATGCTACGATCCTTACATACTCTTTCCGCTTCATTCACATTCATACAACTTGTCATACACGCACACCGGTTGAGAGTACTACGCGCCTGTCCTTTGTGAAGGACATCACCAATAACATCGATATAGGTATGTCCTCCTAGGGCGTCCTCTACCGGAGTTTCCACTGACAGCCGCCTTATAAATTCCTTTTGTTAATCGCCGTTCACTCATTCTCTCAACATAACCTAACCACCTAAACATATTCCTTTAAATTTTTGTCAGTACATCATCTTTAAACGGGGCGAAAAGCGAGCTCAAAATCAAAAAAAAATATTTCACATAAACCAATACAGGTGCTTATGAAAAGTCGAATTTAGATGCACGGTTCCAATTAGTCGTTTCCTATGGAGAAGAGCCGGCAAGAAACTCCATGGTTACTCTTTTAAAAATAATATCTTTAACAATTTCAGTGGATATAGTACAATGATTTAGGATAGCGAGAGAACAGTGGAGTCCTGACCACAGACCAATGAGTAATGTAGTACAAAAATTAACAAATAAAATAAAATCTATATGAATAACAGTGATTTACAAATTTATAGATGCAGGTCCACAAAGTTCTCACATTTACAAAAGTGAAAAGGAAGCTAAACTATATAAAACAATTGACATAATTAAATGTCATAAAAACTTAGCTAAAAAATCACTGTAAAGAAGGCTGCAGAGTGTCGCTTCGCTACGTTGAATATTCCTCAATACCACGTTCTTAAAATAAGATTGATTGGGTTCTTGAACAATTAATCAATCAACAAGATAGACGTATAGAATATTAAGTATCTCTAGTAAGTAAATTTTAATACCATGATACATCGACACCTGTCTTAAGCGTGATATTAATTTTAAACAAAGTTACCACTCTTTTGCTTTGTGGATATTTATTATTAGTAGGTACCTGGATGACCGAGCTTTGCTCGTTTTTTTTTTAGTAAATCTACGTTTTCTAAAAATGTAACGTAGCTAGATCGATTTATCGCCCCCGGAACCCCTTGCATACTAAATTTCATGAGAATCGTTAAGAGCCGTTTTCGAGATTCAGATTATATAGGTATACATTATACCATAATATTATACAAGAACTGCTCGTTTAAAGGTATTAGATAAAGGCTGAGTTGTACCAACTAACTATAACCGTAACCATACCAAAATGTCTGTCAAATCAGTACAAATTTGACATAAATATGGCAAGTTAACAGTTTTAGTTAGTTGGTGCGACTGAGCCTAAGTGAATTATTAAATATCAGCTCACGACTTAATATTTTCAGTTCTTTATTCACCAAACTCTTCCTTACCTACCTCCTTATAAACATAACATAACATCACTCCTGTATTCCCCGAAGGGTTGGGCAGAGGTGTATAGTAACACGCTTATTTCGCCGTTATGTTGAGTACCAAGTAATAGGGGGCGAGCCACGTTGGTCTAGTGCTGGCAAAAGCGACTGCTGATCGTGAGACCCTGGGTTCGATCCCCAGGTCGGGAAAATTGTTATTGGGTTTTTCCGTGTGGAATTCCTTAGTAGCAGCCCGGAGTTTGGATTTGTGCCTGGTTGATGGCAATAGGCTCTAACTGCCGATGTATTGGAACCATACGTTGCATTTTATTGCCTCTATCTGGTCTTATAATCAATCAGTCAGTCAACTTTGCGCAGTCGCAGTTCTCAGTGGAATATTTGTCTATGGCAGACAGAGTTTATGAAGATGACCAATGTCCAGTTTGAAAAAGACTGATAGATTTGTCCCTCCGAAGTATCACATAGATATAGATAGGTCTTTTATGAGTGTGTATTAATTCTTCTTACGGGAAGTCAGAAGCCCGGAAATCTGACAACCGGTCTATTTTTAGGATATCGGCAATGCCCTGTAACTGGGTTGCGGATGTCTGATGGCAGTCGCTCCGTATAAAATACTGATATTCAACCGCATCTGGTTACAGTGGAAGCTGACACCAACATACCTAGTTGTGAAAAAGTTATGCAGAACATTAATTCAACGCGTAATTACGTAAGGCATAAATTTTGTTATAAAGCCGATATTTATTGCCTTCGATTTCTGCCCACCATTGCCACCAATCGCATAATAAAATAATATAGTCAGATACATTTTTAATCACTACAATGGTGCGCTCCAGCACGTTTGCGCTATCGGTCACGTGATCAGCACCAGGTGTTAGATCGACCGATAGTCGGTGCGCCCAAATATTCCGACTGTACCACACATGACACACCGTGAATTTTAATTATGCACCTAATTATACATCGCTAACGATCGGTTGCTCGGACGAATTTGCAACTGAAGTATAGAATTGAATTTAAATAATTTTTTGGTACATAGACTTTTCTACGATAAATAGGACTCACGGCCGATATTTTATTAATCGATCTCAAATCAAAATCTCTGGATTGATGAAGATTTTTTGTTTTTTTTTTTAATCTTGACTTGGTCGCGTTTGGCCATGGGCTCACCTGATAGTAAGCGCAGGCAGGGTCTAAGATGGAGCACTATATATAGAGGGATTCCTCTATACCCATCTGGCTGTCACGTACACACGAAGGTACACAGTAAACTGCTTGGCGCCGAACTTTAATCTGAGGGGGGTAGCTAGCCAGGCGAACCGTATAGATCCTACCACCAAACAAAAAGTAGCAGGCAAGCAAGCACTTACTTCTATTAAAGCAATTACTTCTATTAAATTTCCGTCAAACACCTACGTCATTTCAGACATTTTGAATTGTGATCGGTTATTAATATCGGCCTTAAATCGTGTTTCACTGCTTAGCGGACAGTTATAAAATGAATCATACGTATTGCTCAAGGCAATAGACTCGCCCTCTATTACATGGGACTTAAACATATCGGCGAAATGAGGGTGTTACTATACATCTCTGCCAAACCCTTCGGGGAATAGAGGCGTGATGATATGTTATTAAAAAAACTCAGCAGCAGGTAAATACGAGCTGTGAATAATAATGATGCGTTCGATTATCGTTCCACATATTTAAATAAAACCAATAACAGGCAAAGCGATTACGCGTGTCCAATATTATCAAATTGTTTATCGACTCATTATTACTGTGTTAAGATAAGGCATAATTGACAAATAATTAAAAAAAAATATCTGCCGAAACCCGGGATTGAACCGGGGACCTTTAGATCTTCAGTCTAACGCTCTCCCAACTGAGCTATTTCGGCGATGAGCAACTGTGCAAAATTATCGATCTGAATAATAATGCAGCTATTCTTTACCTACTATAAAAAAAACTTTAGAGGACAAAAAAGTATGTAGTATCCGTTCCAAATGTTATTATTTATTTATTATATAATCATATATTTATTTATTTTTCCCCAAGGGGGTAGGCAGAAACTATAGAACGCCACATGCTAACACACTTCTTTCGCTTCATCGACATTCATACATCTTGTCATACACGCACGCCGGTTGAGATTACTACTACGATTGAGGCATGATGTGATTAGACAAAGTTGTGGTTTAAAAGATGTTGTAGTGACACAAATTGAAAAGAGTATGCTTAGGTGGTTTGTGGTTAAGCTGCGCTTGCCGCGGTCAGGCCGTGGACGGGTGACCGTTCGTTACACACCCAGACCCCTCCATTCCTCGGAGAGCACGTTAAACAGTCGGTCCCGGATATCATACCAATATCTATGACAATCGTTACGGGTAGTCAGAAGCCCGAAGGTCTGACAACCGGTCTAACCTTAGAGTATCGGTATTGCTTAGTAACTGGGTCGCGGAGTTCTGATGGCAGTCGCTCCGTGTAAAATACTGGTAGTCAGCCACGTCTGGTTAGACAGGACGTTGACGCCAACATAGTTGGGTAAAGGCTAGGCAGAGAGAGTGCTGTGTGTGGACATGCTGAGCGAATCTTCTTCTTTTCGTGTGGTTAGTGACTAACCTGGTGTCAGACTTTATGCCGCCCATGGGCCTCTGACTTGGCTTCACATGCCGTCGAGAAATATCTCTCAGGCATGTCGGTTTCCTCACGTTGTATTCCTTCACCGTTTTAAAGCAAGTGATAATTATATAATACGGGCATGAATCCAAAAAGTCAGAGGTGCGTGCCTTGGGTTCGAACTTGAGACCTATGACTTAGCAATCTGACGGTCACACCACTAGGCTATCACTGTTAGTGATATCACTGAGCGAATGAGTGAATGGCGATTAACAAAAATAATTAATAAAGCTGTTGTATTATCTGTGTGTATACTCTCTCTTTGCAGATGTATCTGGTGTCGATGCCCGTATCTCCTTTGATGGAAGAGAATCGAGTCAGATTGGCTTTATCAGGGATACTACTCTGTTTCACCTTGGCTTTTATACCACCCGTGTTGGAAATAGAAGCGCTGGTCCTCACCGAAACTCTTAACAATTTTAAGGTTAGTTTGTTTTTAACCGACTTCCAAAAAAGTAGGAGGTTCTCAATTCGACTGTATGGTTTATTTTTCTTTTTTTGTAATGTTGTGCCGCGATATAATAAGTTTTATTATTCAACGGTTTTAACCCTTTGACCGCACCAGTCGGATTTATACGAGAAATAAAAATGTTTTCGTGTCCACTTTTTTCGCCTTTTTCTTCTATTCGACTGCTTGTTGATGGTCTTGCGGACCGTTTCTACTTATCTGGCAATTATTGGCGAGACATGAAGGGTCTCCAACCAAATTTTGTGTCCGCGTCTCCTCAGTCATACGACTGAGGCGACACGGGCACGAATACATTTGTCGTATAAATCCGACTACTGGTAGTCAGCCACGTCTGATTAGACAAGAAGTTGACGCCAACATAGTTGGGTTAAGGCTAGGCAGAGAGAGTGCTGTGTGTGGACATGCTGAGCGAATCTTCTTCTTTTCGTGTGGTTAGTTACTAACCTAGTGTCAGAGTTTATGCCGCCCATGGGCCTCTGACTTGGCTTCACATGCCGTCGAGAAATATCTCTCAGGCTTGTCGGTTTCCTCACGATGTTTTCCTTCACCGTTTTTAAGCAATTTAATTAGCTCCACTTCGTATATTCGTTTGCAACAGATTTTTCAACTACTTCTGCTTGACCGATTAGTTTCGCCTCGGAAAAATATTTTGTTTTATTTTATTGTATTTGGGTGGCTTACAGCTAACAATACAGTAAATAATAGTGAAGTAGTTCACGACAAGCCATTTACAAGCCTCCACAATTAGTATATGCCTTAACTACTCGTAATAAGCCGGTTTCATATTATCGTGATTTATTAATGAAGCTAAAATTAATACGTATACAACGTGTTACATAATTCCCCATGAAACATGTAAATAATCAGGTAGTCTTTTATGGTTGTTGTTATTTACCTCTCAGAGGAAACTAAGTAAAAATGTAAATAACTTTCTGGGTAGTCTACTCTTTAGTTTTATATTTTCAGAGTTGCGTTTCAATGATGATTATTTTATGTTTTATCCAATTTCTTTCTTTTTTGGGTCATACTACGGTTTTCAAATATTGCCAATAGACTCTTTACAAGGGACCTTTTAGCCCGCTTTCAGCTTTAGATATATTTTTGGAACACGTTGTATAATCTCTAAGAAAAGAATGGCAGGCAACGTTATTCAGGAACTTTGTACACGACTTGAAAAAAAAACAGTCTTGTGACCGTTTTTATTAAACTCCTGATAATTATCAGTAGTAATCGTTCTGCCTAGCCTTTTTCTATGTTGGGGTCAGCTTCTAGTCTAACCAGATGCGGCTGCATACCAATATTTTACACGGAGCGACTGCCATCAGACCTCCGTAACCCAGTTACTGGGTAATGTCGATATCCTGTGGTTAGACCAGTTGTCACCCCCTCGTTTACACCTGAAAACAAGTTGTAGACATAAATTGTGTAAAGG
The DNA here is from genome assembly GCA_910594945.2 of Amphipyra berbera. NCBI lineage: Eukaryota > Metazoa > Arthropoda > Insecta > Lepidoptera > Noctuidae > Amphipyra > Amphipyra berbera. The sequence goes on along the minus strand of OU343122.1, from coordinate 3,562,110 downwards.
TCTTTTTAAAAGAAATTACTTCGTCTTAACACTTAATGATCATGTCTAAAATATTTTAATCTAGTGTTTTAAAGATCTAAACACTTGTTTGCTACTTAAAGTATGCATAATTGTAATATTTTTTTCGAAAAAATATCTAATCCATGTAGAATACATGTTTTATACCTAGGTGTAAACGAGGGGTAATAATAATAATTAGTCTGGCGCCCATGTGCTTGTTTGGTCCTCGGGATAGTCACGGCGTGCCATGTGTTCTGGTGCGCCGGTGATGTGGGGTGCTCCCCGCGCCTCTCAGGAGGTCGTGGGGTGGGGGCCCCACACTGGAGAGGTCCACCAGCAGTTGGTGGACCAAGACCTGCCGGGGTTGCGGTGCATGCTTAGGCGAATCCCGCGACGCCGGTCGACGGTACGAGGAGGAACACCGTGGGTTTTAGCCGGTAAGAGTACGGCAGACCCCCTCGCCTACCGCGGGCGAGGGACATCCATGAGGATTTCCCCAAAAGGTGTAAACGAGGGGTCAGACTTTCGGGCTTCTGATTACCCGTGTCGACTGTCATTGGTATTCGTATGACACTCGGGACCGACTGTTTAACGTGTTAATACAGATATAAGGAAAACCGCAGAAAAAAACCACATTGGCATTATACTACACTAGTACGTGACCTCTTCATATTTACCTTGATAGTTAGATAGTTATTCGCTGAATATAAGGCTGTTTTATAAACAGAATAATCAGTTCAGTCTATTTTAGACTCACGTAGTCTCAAATTATTATTGAGCCAAGGTTTTCGCACGTACGCTTGTCATTGACCTCTTTCATCACGAAGTGGTTCCTGGCAAATGATGAGGCCACTACCTTTCTATACGTGGGTATTATACAACAGTAGATGGAAAGGGGGTACTAAGCCGAAAGGGTGTTAAATTACCTATAATAATGAATGACTTTTGTTCTACAACTTTCCCCAAAAGTCATTAGTTTAAGAGAAATACTTAGTTGTTCAAAGATTTCATGAAAAATACGCTAAATTCTATCTATCCTCAGCTATGATCTGCTGTGTTTACATTTTAGGTCATATTTGGGGACACGGATTAGAAGCTACATTATAAACAGACTACCGTAAAACGGGGTTACTTTGATTCCTGGGGGTTACTTTGATTAAAACTTCGTTTCGTAATAAAACTCAAATTATACGAATTCTGAACGCATTCTTTCGATTACTTTTTTACGGTTGGCAGCATATCATCATGACATATATCATTGTCAGCGTGTGCTTAGTCCATATCTACTAGTACGTCTGTGGCTTAGTCGTAGTGGGTGGATCTTTACCGGTTGATGAAAAAATATTAAAAATATGTCGGTAATAGTTTTGTGTAATTATTTATTCCTTATTGGGGTTACTTTCAAATTCTTTAGAAAAAAGGGAGGTATCAAAGTAATCATAGTTTAACATTTATCACGGACATTTTCTCAAAAAGTAATAAGAAAACCGGCCAAGTGCGAGTAGGACTCGCGCACGAAGGGTTCCGTACCATTATCTATAAAAACGGCAAAAAAATCATGTCTGTTGTATGGGAGCCCCCTTAAATATTTATTTTATTCTGTTTCTTAGTATGTATTGTTATAGCGGCAACAGAAAGACATCATCTGTGAAAATTTCAACTGTCTAACTATCACTGTTCATGAGATACAGCCTGGTGACAGACGGACGGACGGACAGCGGAGTCTTAGTAATAGGGTCCCGTTTTACCCTTTGGGTAAGGAACCCTAAAAATTATAATTTTATTCAAAAAATGGACAAAATAAACAACTGAGGTTTACATTTTTTTTTTCATTTCTCTTTTGAAATTGATCAAGGTCCTAAACCCCATTCTACAGTACTGCATTTTACTGAAAAACTGCATTTTATTGCAGCGTGCTATCCGAATGCGTAACGTAAGCTACCGCTCAATTTATGTGGGCTGGCTAGGCTACGCTTACCTGACGGTCCTGCCTGTATGCGTGCTGGGATCCATCACGCTCATCCTGATCTTCCGGTGGATCAATCTGCTTGCGGCCTGGTTTGTGCTCCTCGCCTACGTGTCCGTTATGGTCATGGTCTCGTTCTTGATGAGCATGTTTCATAACAAAGGTTTGTTTTGTGACATGATAATATTATACAGGGTGTAAACGAAATCACGTAACTCCTCCAAACCTCGTGATGTACTGCTGACATAGATTAAACCTGCAAGGAATTTATTCGGATTCAATTATTTTTTTTACATAATGTAAACATGTGTTCTTAACGTGAGGCATTTAATCGCTCGCCGCGCGGTCATTTAACTCGGGGCGCTAAAATGCTTCACGTTAAGCACACATCTTTACATCTTGTATTTTTTTTTATTGTTTCCAAATGTATCCCGTTTAGGGTTAATCTATGTCAGCAGTACATCACGAGATTTGAAGGAATTAACATGATATCGTTTACACCCTGTATGCGATCGTCAATTTTTTTTTATCGTAACTTTACATAACATCACGCTTGTATTCCCCGAATGGTTAGGCAAAGGTGTATAGTAACACCCTCATTTCAACGTTATGTTTAAGTCCCATGTAATAGGAGGCGAGTGTAATGCCATCAACCGGGCACAAAACCAAACTTCGGGCTGCTACTGAGGAATTCCTCACGGAAAAACCCAATAACACTGCCTGACCTGGGAATCGAACCCAGGGCTTCACGATCAGCAGTTGCGCTTGCCAACCAACGAGGCAGTTAAAAATCAGGAAAATTATCTCTCCTTAAAATACTAGAAAGTCTGAAATATGGCTCGGGAAGTGGCAATAACCGCATCAACTATAACATGGAACCTGATACCTTCATGAGCAAACTGTGGGTGTAGGTACAATTGTATACACAACCAGCCCATTTATGTCCCACTACTGGGCGCGAGCCTCTTCTGAAAATGAGAAGGGAAAGCCTTTGTCCACCACGCTGTTTTGGTGCGGGTTGGCGGACGACACACAACATCGAGATTGCTTTTTTTGGTGTCCTCTCTCTTGGGCAGCATTCTTCCTGACGTGTTCCTTCACCGTTAACGCAAGTGATGATCAAATTCTGTTCTGCAGGTCAGACGTGCGGGCCTGGTTGGAAAGGCAAGCTTTCAACCAATCTGCTTCCACAGTAGGGCGATGCCTCATCAACGCAACAGATCAACGCATTGTATGCCACACCCCTCACGATGCACGCACCCCAGTCAGTCTCGTTTGTCCCTCTAGCAGTGGAACACTGTTCGCGTCGCACCGGAACTCCGACAGCGCAGCGCATCAACCTCCCCCCGCTTTGTCTGTCGTCCGCCGGTCCGTTGAAACGTCGCGTGCGACGACGCAACGCTTTAATATGGCATGTCATTGAAAATATATGGAAAACGCCAACGCACTAATGAGGCAGAGCTCGTAGTAAACCTCTTCTAAAGCAAAATAATGGAAATTATTGCATTGCATTGTTAACATCCTGATCAATTTCAGTAATAAGCGCGTGCATATGGACCACTCTGTTCACTCTACTCCAGACGTACCTGGCTGAACTGCTGATCCAACATCAATACGACATGAAGCATAGTGTTCTAACGATTTTTTTTAACCTTGTACTGCCACCTATGGGGCTTGTGAACGCCTTAAACAAATATGCACTTCTGCAGACTGGACGTAAGTTGATTCGAAAAAAATATATTAAGCTAATCTACCCTCCTCCCCTCACCCCTCTCGTACCGTGGGTGACGTAAAAGGGATTTATAAACTGAAAGGCACCAGTATCCTCCTTTGCATGGCGTTTAACCTTTTGAACGCCATTACGGCTTTAGACGTCAAACGAAAATGTGCTCGGGCCGCCAATGACGTCAGTAGCCGTCAAAAAAGTACGATGACTTTGTAACATGGTGCAGAGAGAAGTGCTCTTACGTCTACAGGGTGTAAATGAAATCATGTAATTCCTTCAAATCTCGTGATGTACTACTGACATAAATTAACCCTAAAAGGGACAGTTTTGGATTCAATAAAAAAATAATTACAAGAAGTCAACATGTGTTCTTAACTTGAGGCATTTTAGCGCCCTGAGCGAATAGCACGGCTATCGCTCGCCGCGTGGTCTTTTACCTCGGGGCACTAAAATGCCTCACGTTAAGAACACATGTTTAATTCTTGTAGGTTTTTTTTTATTGAATCTTAATGTATCCCGTTCAGGGTTAATCTATGTCAGCAGTACATCACGAGGTTTGAAGGAATTACATGATTTCGTTTACACCCTGTATAGCGTGGCCTTTATGACTCTTCATTGTAACTGTTTATAAGGAAGTACATGTTCTTCAGTAGATCTTTACGGGCAGATATGATCAGTTCAAACCCACAGGATAATAGGCTTCATTATTTGATGAGATGATCTAGGACGTAGTCTCCATAGCCTTTGACACGTTTGGTGTAGTGGCTGAGCGATTGGCTTTTGCGCTACGGGTCGTGGGTTCGATTCCCACACGAATCAAATATTTACATGGCCTGTAAACGCACCCACGATACAGGAGAAATCCGAGTGTGGGGCATCAAGCTAGAAATCTAAACGAAACTACGTAATATTAACAAAGCAAAGATACAACGACAATTTTAAGTTTACCCAATAATGGTAAAATTATGAATAAGATAAAAGTAGATACGCTTGGAAACCAGGTCGACGTGGAGAAGGAGAAGTTACCTCTTTAATATACATGGTGGCGTTATGGGTCCTCATGAACGTGTTGTACTTTGGCATCCTGATGATGCTGCAGCAAACCATCGGCCGGAATCGGGCCCTCGGAGGACAAGTGTCCTGGAAGTCTATCATATTCAAGAAAATTCAGGTACTTGTACTCATCATTAACCTTTTCGTGAAGAATTCTTCTTTTGGCTTTTGGCAATTAGCCAAAGGCTTGTGTCTCATTAAAACTAATAAAGTCCTACAATAAACTTTAAATTCCCTTGAAGTCATTGTCGAAATGGAAATTTTAATGATAATGTTAATTTGGTGTTGTACATAGGATCACAACAAGTTACATGCAATTAAGTCCCCGTCAGGATTTCAGATTGGAAAGCTACAGGAAGTGGATGAGTTTGTGGCAAAGGCTATCAGCTTCCGAGATGTTAGCAAGGTTAGTATATTGTCTTGAAAAGAAAAAAACCGGCCAAGTGCGAATCGGCCTCGCGCACGAAGGGTTCCGTACCATTATCTATAAAAACGGCAAAACAATCACGTTTGTTGTATGGGAGCCCCTTAAATTATTTGTTATTATAGCGGCAACAGAAACACATCTGTGAAAATTTCAACTGTCTAACTATCACGGTTCATGAGATACAGCCTGGTGACAGACGGACGGACGGACGAACGGATGGACGGACGGACAGCGGAGTGTTAGTAATAGGGTCCCGTTTTACCCTTTGGGTACGGAACCCTAACAACATAATTATATGTACAGTAGGGGAACGAAAATGTTCGACAGTTTACAAATTCATTTCTTTCCCACATCGCGGACACATGTTACCTTTTCAAACTGTTTTACGGAACAGACCAATGCATGGAAAATTGTTTAATTATTTGGTAGCAAAGATCAAAATTGCCTTTCGCCTCCATATGACGTAGTAGAGCCATGTAATATCTTTGATTTGGTTTAAGGCGTTTTGTTGTAAAAACTCTCCAATAATATTATTCGTTTATGGTAAAAACCATGACATCAATCAAATCAATGATTAAATAAATTGACATTACTTGTCTGTCATCATGTCACCATAATATCTTGTCAAAAAAAACTTGTATTTTCATTTTAATGTTGGGAATACGTAGTCGGTAAAATAGTGTTTCTTGCACGGTGCAAGCAAAAATTAAACCTTAAGGTGTATAACATTTACTCAAAAATGCTTGTAATGTGGTCATTATTTTGACAACCTTCTTTGAGCAAAGTCGACGTTTCCGCGCTACTTGAATAGGCGCCAGCAAAGTTGTATGGAATTTCATTGCTGGTGAGTTTTAGCCACCAGCAATTTCCTATGAAAATCCATTATTGTCGAGTTTTGTTTCAAAAATAGTCTGGTGCAAAAAGTTTTTATTCAGAATTTGGCTGTATAGGTACAGGCAGCACAACATTAAAGACTCATTAAAAAAAGCTAAAGCCCGGGGAAGAAACAAATCGTTACTTTAAATAAATTTTTACTATACTAAGCTGGTTTTATTTAAATTACTCGCATTGTTTGAGTAAAGCACTATACAAGCCTTGATCCGCAATGCCTGCGCTGCTGGCCGCGCTATGATGGCCTCGAGCTTAAGTTAGCTACGCTCTCGGCCTTCAAGCTTGGTCATCATTACAGCCCTTGCTGTCCGCGCTATAAAGGCCTCGACCTTCGGTCTCGGCCTTTATTCCAGCTTGTCCATCAAGAGCTGCAATGCTGACCGCGCTGTGATGGCCTGGAGCTGCGCTACACTGTGCACTCGGCCATCATCAGTGCTGCCAGCAACGCAGTCATTACAGACCGCGGCAGTAATGTACTATTTCTTTCCGCTACTGTACAAGGTATGGCGTAAATAGAGGTTCAGCGTTAAGGGATCCACACACTACGGTGTGTGGACCCTTAATGTACGTATTCAGCTACCGCATACCATAATTTGAACCACTTTTTACCAGAGGTCTCAAAAATTATTATTTTTGATAAATTGACACTGCTTTAGATGTGATAGCGCATGATTGTATTCAGTAGTTATAAACAAAAACATAAAAAAAGTTATTTATTGAAATTGCAGCCAAATTAGTAAGGCAAGGTATCGATTTATCAAAAAAAAAGGTTTTATACTGAAACCTATGGTAAAAAATGGTTCAAGTTCTGGTATGTAATAGCTGTAGGTACTTACGATGTATGGATCCCTAAATGCTGAACCACTATTTAGACCACATACTGTATATCTCAACTATTACTTTCATGACACTCCACTGCACTTCTTCTACAGTAGACTTGTGCCCATCGTAGACCTATTAAATTTGAAAATGTGACATTTGGGTGTCTCTTTGTTACCCTTGCACGCCGTAATAAATTCTGATAAAATTCAACATTAATAAATAAAATTAAACCTAAATTAACACATAGAATAACTGCTTCGTTGATCTAGTGGTGGCAAGCGCTATTGCTGATCGTGAAGTCCAGGGTTCGATCTCCAGGTTGAGCAAAGATTTTTCCGTGTGGAATTCCTTCGTATCAGCCCGGAGTACAAGTGCCCGGTTCATGGCAATAGGCTCGCCCCCTATTACATGGGACTTAAACATAATGTCGAAATGAGGGTGTTACTATACCTCTGCCCAACCCTACGGGAATACAGGCGTGATGTTATATTAATATGGAATAATCTCATTCTAACGTCACAGGCGGTGAAGGTAATATAAAATATGTCTTATCTTAGAGCACATTCCACAAAATCCCTCATATTTTTAAGCGGTTACAACGGTGAGCAATTTTTATACAGAAAACGAATTCATCCAAAACACACTAAAATAGATGAAAGTGTCAAGGCCCGGTCAGACAGACAGCGGGGCTAGGTGCGTCGTCACACGCGACGTTTCAACGGATCGGCGGACGAGAGACGAAGCGGGGGAAGGGTGATGCGCTGCGCTGTCGGAGCTCCGGTGCGACGACGGACAATGTTCCACTGTTAGAGGGACAAACGAGACTAACTGAGGGCATCGCCCATATTCACGTTGCGTGAAACTTGGCGTGGTGTGGCAGTCTCTGTGTGGCGTCTTCCTTCCATTGTCATAGTAATTCGCACGCCAACATCACCCGATCAACACGTGACGTGAATATTACACCCAGCCACGCTCTCTGTCTGACCAGTTAAATTTTTTAAATTGTTATCCTAGCATAATGCCATAGTAAATTTCAGAGCATCATGCAAGTCCCTACGCTAAGAAATCTCACGTTTGACATATACCGCGGAGAGTTCACTATTCTGTACGCCGAAAGAATTCAAAAACATATGATCGACACCATCGATGACTTGGTTACCGGTAATTTTTCTTGACATTTATAAGTATTGTTCCAGACTGTGAAAGGTTAGAGAACTCTTGTAGCACAGCCGCCCAGGCACCATTTTCATTTTTATTCAAAGCTGCGGCGCATTTTGTGACTGGTATATACAAGTTAGTCGGAAAGAGGATACTAAGCTGAAAGGGTGTACTCATAATAATGGATAACTTTTGTTCTACAACTTTCTCCGAAAGTCATTCGTTTAAGAGAAATAGCTGTTCAAAAATTTCATAAAAAATACGCTAAATTCTATATATCCTCAGCTGTGATCAGCTGTGTTTATATTTTAGGTCATATTTGGGGTCACCGATTTAAAGCTCAATTTTCTGAATTCGTTACTAAAGCAGGGGTGAAGAATTTTTGAGAAAACTAAAATAAAAATAATTTTGCATGGATTTCTTTTTTATCGAATTTTGAAATTTTTACCCTTTCTTTAAAACAGTCATTAGTGGTACAGTATGTGGCCCGCGGTTTAGTGCCCCCTTTTCGACTAATCTTCTATAATACAGGATGTTCCGAAACTTAAGTCAAGCCGGGAACAAATGATAGGTCAGTTTACGACTATTCAGAAAAAAATATTAAAAATAATTTAATTGGTATTCTTTTTTATAAAACACATTTAAGAGGAAACGCGGGCTGCATAATATTAATAATTTGAATAGGTTTTTGCGATCTATTTACGTCCCACCCCTCCCGCAAACCTTCCCAATTGAGCGCGAAAGAAACACCTGCATCTCGGACTGATTTCTCCTGTGCAATATTAGCGAAATCGTACTTTCGTATTTCCCTGTTCCATTCTTCAAATCTGGACCGATTTTAATATCTTTTTCTGTAATAATTTAAGAAAGACTTTGGTTATGTCTGTATGTTTTTATTTTTATTTTTTATATTCGTCAATTTTGTTTGCCATATGTTTGAAAACGGTAAAAAAATCGGTCGATTTTTGTAAAATTTAAACGTCTCTAGTTATTTTAAAAACTAATTTATTGACAAAAACAAAACATAGGGACATAGTGGTGGTAGATATATATCATTATGGTAAAAAATATTTGCTCTAGTGATACAAGGTGGAAACTGAGGAATACGTTTGTATGGACTAAATGCCGACCGCATTTCCTCTTAAACAAACAAAAAATGTCGGCAATATTATGCCCTAAACTTAGATAGATAGTGCAAACCATTATTTTAAAGTTAGAAGTACTAAAATTAAAGTGCTACTATTATTTTTTTGTTATTTTCATTAATTTAAAAGTGCTTTTAAATACATCTCATTGTTATTAGGGAAGAAATAATAATTCTATTCCCTCAGGTTTAACGTTTGCGGACAAGGGAACCATTACCGTGCTAGGCATGGAACTGGAGAAAGGCACAGAGGTGATGAACTCCCCGCATATGATGGGTTACTGCCACAACGCGGACACCCTGGTCGATGACCTCACCGTGGAAGAACACTTCACTTTGTTCACTGTGGTCAGTTTTTCATCATAATTCCAGCCCGTAAGCCACTACTGCTGAACGTACGCCTCCCATTGACCGCTGTAATGGTTATGGGTTTTTGCCAAAATCACCAGGCTTTGCAGGTAGACCAGTGATTGCAGATTATAGACCACGGAAGCTTGCTAGGTGAGCGTTTGGGTGTCATGGTATGGTGTTAGTGAACAGTAAGGATGCTTTCCATCCTCTTGATGGAAACCCTGAGTTACCTTCTACGACAGTTACGGGAAGAGATGGATTGGCCGACTGCTGGAACCCATAAAAAACGAAATCATGTAATTCCTTCAAACCTCGTGATGTACTTCTGACATAGATTAACCCTGAACGGGATACTTTTGAACTCAATAAAAAAAATACAAGAAGTAAAAATGTGTTCTTAACTTGAGGCATTTTAGCGCCCCAAATTAAATGACCGCGCGGCAAGCGATAGCGGTGCAATTCGCTCGCGGCGCTAAAATGCCTCACGTTAAGAACACACGTCATTTTTTTGTAAATAAAATGTATCCAAAAGTATCCCGTGCAGAGTTAATCTATGTCAGCAGTACATCACGAGGTTTTAAGGAATTACATGATTTCGTTTACACCCTGTATAAACATAAGGCGTTAGTCTAATACGCTGGCCTGGTGCAGGTTGGCGGACTACACACATTATAGATGTTTGTTTTTTGAAGCCTTCTCTGGTGTGATGGGTTTTTAAACAGTTTTTTCCTTCACCGTTAATGCAAGCGATAATCAAATTCCGATCTACATACGAATTCGTAAAGTCAGAGGAGAACTTGGACCCTTCTGCATAGAAGGAGAGCGTTCAACCGCTATGCTATCACTGCTTTTTACCACTGATTAACATAAATTTCTGAATTCGCCAGATTTGTTTATGGAGCCGAAAAGAGATGAACATATATGAGTACTACAATATCAGGTCCAAACAGTTGCTGGAGGAGTGTGACCTAGAGTCAGTGAAATTCGAGCAAGTGAAGAACTTGAACATCTACTATAAAGCGCAGCTCTGTTGGGCCATTGCTCTGTTGATGGAGCCTAGGGTACAGTTCATTGTTGCTTATTAGAAAGAAAAGAAAGAAAGAAAGAAAAGTTGTTTATTCGCGCAAACATGACGCACAAACATTTAATAAAAGTATAAAACAAAACCAAAAGGTAACTATTGGGATTTGGTTGGAGGCCCTTCATTAACTGCCCGGTTACGTAGAAACGGTCCACAAGACCATCTACAAGCAGTCGAATTAAAAAATAAAAATAAAAAATAACTATTGGGAAAAATACGCGTCACATCCACGCAAAACGGCCATCGCTCAGGATAATACTGTGTCTCACGTGCGAAACGGAGCCACAGCGCTGGTTTTCAGCGACAGCCTGGTATTATACCGGTCAATATACTTTGATAGTAAAGGTTAGGGGAAATGCTCGGCGTGCAGCATCAAAGTTCTCATACAAATATCTATGACAGTCGTTCAGAGTCAGCGTCCAGTCTAACCAGATGCGTCTGAATACCAGTATTTTACACGGAGCGACTGCCATCAAACCTCCACAAACCAGTTGCTGGGCAATGTCGATATCCTTTTCGGAATTCTGACTTCCCGTAACGACTGTCGTAGGTATTCGTATGACAGCCGGAATCGACAGTTTGACGAGTTCTGCGAGGCACAGAGAGTCTCAATGTATAATGGACGGTCACCCATCCACGGACTGTCCGCGGCAAGCGCAGGTTGACCTCGCAAATCGTATGATCCACGCGGTTGGTAATAAGCCAGAAGCCCCTCGCTACCAAACAGTTCAATGCCATACGATTATTTTAATTCCAGGTCGTGATCTTGCCTTTCTTTGTCTATGACCCCCTCTTCATGGCTGTTATGAAAGACAAAATAATGGTAAATACTGTTTACATTTAATATGGATCAAAACTTGTTGGTATTATAAGCCCGCGACGATTAGACCTTCGTTATTTAATTAAAGCTAAAAGTTTAAATGTAAAAACCATCGAAACTGTCTGATAACTGAGGAAACATCTTTTGATAGTTCCTTAAGTAACATATATAAAATTCAGCTTTAATACTATAACGTAAGTATAATCATAATTAATGATAATTTAAGAGTGTCTGATAGGGGGTTGGAATCGTACTAAGTGTCTGACAATGGATAACGCGGTTTCTAATATTATTCCAAAGAAAAATATAAAAAAACGGAGCTTAATATCTTAACGAATTTGAGGTGCAATTTCATAATGGAAGAACCCAATAACACTTTGCCCGACCTGGGGATCGAACCCACATCGTGGTGGTTTTAGCCGGTAAGAGTCTGGCACACTCCCCCCCGTCTTCCCCAGACGGAGATAGTCTATGAGGATTTTTTTTTATTATTATTTGTTACTAGGCCTGCGTTTGGCCGCCATCCCGCCTGATGCTAAGCGATGATGCGGTCTACAATGGAGCACGCTTGCCCAGAAGAAACCGATTCACTCGTGACTTGAAGACACCCAGATTGTAACTGTCGGGGAACACCCACTCAGGCAACGCATTCCGCTGTTTGGCAGTGTTCACAATGAAAGTGGAATCAAAACGCTTCGTTCGGGTTTTTGGTATATCAACCATGAACCGATGGCGCTTTTTCGTGCTTCTGGCCGTCCGATAGAAAAAAGGGCAGGGGGGTATTAGATCATGCAGATCTGAAGCACACTCTCCGAAATGTGTCCGATAGAAAACCGATAGTCTAGCAACTTTGCGCCGATGCTCAAGACTTCCCCACGATAAAAAAAGGACCCTATGCTCTACAGTCGAGCTTGCGACCACTAGACTAACAAGGCAGTCGCGTTAATTTCAGATAATATTATTTAGTCCATAGCTAAGTCCATGTTACAATTTTCAGCAATACAAAAAATATGTAACCATACTAGCATATTATTACTCGAGTCATCATATGGAGTACGCGGATCGCATATTTATTTTCGACAGCAACATTCTGGTCTTCGGAGGAACGCCCGCCTATATGTTCTTCGTGTATGGTAAGTACCTGTAACATAATTTTGAAATTAGTCTGTCGATTAATGTCAGATTCCTATAATTTAGAAGTGTTATTGGTGATGTTCTTCACAAAGGTCAGGAGCGTAGTACTCTGAACCGGCGTGCGTGTATGACAAGATGTATGAATGTGGATGAAGCGAAAGGGGTATGTAAGGGTCGTAGCGTGTGGCGTTCTATAGTTTCCTTCCCCCCAAGGGGAAAAAGCGTGAGTTTATGTATGTATGTTATTGGTTATAATTGAGATTCTTGTGTCTCTATCAATATTAAAGCAAAGATCTCGAAGGCTTTGCATAGTAAACCCTCCCATATGAAAGTAGCTATCACAGGGCAAATTAGCTTACGAGTCTATTTATTTGTACTGTTTGGTAATAAAAAATGCTACCATTGGTAAGCAAAACGATTCGTTTTTGTTTATAGGAACCGAGCATAAATGTGTTTGCATGTTTGTATAGAATCGCGGTCTAGCAAAACAGTTGATAGTGAGTGTGTAGGAAGATTAACCTTTTAAGCGCGTGGCTAAATATCAATTGACGTGCCCCTAGCGCGCGACTACGAATCGATAAAATAATATCTACAATAAATATAGGTATATTAAGCTTTTTCAATACTTAGAGCTATGAAACAATTTTAAGTAATTGTTGTAAATCATATCCCACCAAAAACATTCTGTAAAAAACTAGCCAAGTCTCGATGGAGCTGCTTGTTTATCTCTAAAAAGTAATTAAATCTAGACGAAGTCGTGCCAAGTCTAAGGTTCCTTACTGCGATTTCTTTATTATTATAGTTAATGTTGTGTGACTTGGCCGTTGAACATTCTTTATACGTTAGTGGGTACAAGTCAACGGGACAGGTACAGACGGACTTCTATCAATGATTAGAAGTCCGTCTGTACTGGAAAAAAATAATTATACTGTTTGTTTTAGGCTCGCCTATACATAAGTATTATTGAAATACGCAGCTTTATCAAGCCTACAATTGACGTGTTATTGAATCAACGTTTTCCAAGTGGCAATTTTCCATCGTCAATGGGTAGCGGTTCTGGCGACAGATTGGTGCAATGGTGTCATGGAGCACCTTGTTTTGTACCCTTGTGTACCCTTCAACGGCCAAGTCACACAACATTAACTATAATAATAAAGAAATCGCAGTAAGGAACCTTAGACTTGGCATGACTTCGTCTAGATTTCATTACTTTTTAGAGATAAACAAGCAGCTCGATCGAGACTTGGCTAGTTTTTTACAGAATGTTTTTGGTGGGATTTCACTTCTTTTTGTAGAAACGTTCGACTATTTCTTCTTGTAAACTTGTAAGTATAAGTATAAAAGCCAGTCTAGTCTTATCCAGAGTTTTCCTTTAATTTTATTTATTTGCGTATTAAAAGCAGAAGGGGTGGCATTCGCCCAGCAGTGGGACGCTATAGGCTAGATTAAATTAGATTAGAAGATGTGTCCCACTACGCTGGATTTTTGCAATGACAGTCGATTAATTTATGTACCAATAGTAGAAGGGGGCATTACCATATCTCAAATACAGCTGAGACCAGCTGAGGGTTCTTCATCAGATGCTTCTGACCTTCGATTTTTGACATCAAATGAAGCGGCCTACCAAGTTGAATATTTTTTGTAAAGGCGGTATATGTCGATCTCTAATAGTTTGGTTGGGGTCTTGTGTTTTCTAATCAGGGTCACCAGGTACTCCAGATCTTCGATTATCCTAGTTTTTATAGTTTTCCCTTTATGTGGCCATTAAACTCTAACTCTGTACCAAATTTCAGCTCTCTGAGTTTACGGGAAGTACTAGTTATATTTTGATGATCATGAGTGAGTGAGTGAGTGTCATAAATGCGAAACTTTGATTTCGCTTAACTTCGGAACTAAATGACCTACAGACTTGAAATTTTGGATTTTAAGTACGTGATTATAGCTTACTGGATGACGAAAATTTCTGCATTCTGGTCTTATCCAGAGGTTCTCAAATAGGGGCCTGAAAATGCGGCGAAATGGTTCCAGTAAAGGATAGTACGGCAGTGTTTGCTTCGCGCTCGACTTGGCGGGGGCACTGCCGTGCCCCCCGATCTCTATTGAATAATCGTTTTAGTTGTACCACGCAGTTCATAGGACGAAAATAGAACAAAAAACCATGCATTTTCTCAGTCGCAGAAATACGACACGCGCGCTAGGGGCACGGAAATATTTGTCCCATAAAAGCGACTCGCGCGCTTAAAAGGTTAATTATTATTATTGGATATAGGATATTTGGATTTGGAATTAGGATGGTGTTGATATCATTTCCATGGCTCACTGTTGCTTCACATTTCAGTCCAGGAGACTTTTGGGACTGATACATTTAATCAGACTACAAACTTTTTTTTTTAATGTAATATAATACATACTGGGTGTAAAAATAGCCTTAACGAAGCCTGCATACTGTACATAAAACTAAGTAACACAGCAAAAATAATTGCTGGGAAACGACTTGTATTTTTTGGTATTAAAAAACAGCTTTTAATTGTAGCACGCAATGGAAGCGCACGCGCAGCAGACTGTGCCTACATTTCAAAAATGTTGATAATTTTTGCATAGAAGAATGTTTAGTAATACCTAACATTTATACTTAGTTTTCTTGAAAAACGTACAAAAATATGGTGACTTTGACCTTCAATATCTCCATAACCATTCGGTTCCCAGGTATGGCCCAATACCAAAAAAACTTCGTAATAATGGGAAGAATACGTGGCTCTCGGCTTCGTTAAGGGTATTTTTACATCTGATATAATATAATGTTCCACTCGTGCTAAATTTTCTCAAGGTCGCGAATACGTAGTACGCATAGCTTTGAAAGAAGGTGGCATAGACGAGGAGAAGACCAACGAACTAATCGACCATGCCAAACAGGCCGGGGCCAAAGTTCGAGCATACCTTGGTTCATTTCTTATATTACGGCTGCCTACCCATCCTACTTCCAATGTGGCAGCATTTGTGAATGATATCACTGAGAACTCCAGGAGATACGGGATCACTTCGTTTAATATCAGCGTGCCGGATTCTGAGGAAGTTTGCAAGAGGTAGGTTTGGACTACCAGTATAATTGAAGTACCGTAAAACGGGGTGAATACTTCGCAGGGGTGAATCAGGACGAAACTTTAAAAGGGATTTTAACATTGAAATAATATAGTTTGATGCTAAAAAGGACTTACGTCTACGTGTTTACTGAATTTTCGTCCCGATTCACCCCTGCATTTCTATTCACCCCGTTACGTGGTACCAATAGTGTAAAGGTGTTTCTCATCACTTCTTCAGCGCAGCACATCTTTCAGCGGTTATCTAGTGTTCCTACAGGCGTTGCAGCGGATCTTAGAGCCATATTAGACTATCATAGAAATATGATGAGAGATGTATGAGTCATTTTTATATTAAGAACCTATGACGGTATAATAACTACATATAATTCATATTGTCTATGATCATAGTTAAGGGATCTGTTTGGGCTGTGTAGGCTTCGATAATAAATGGACTGAATGCTGGTATAAAACTGTGTAATCAATAATAACTTAATTTAAATAACAAGATCTGAATATTCTGGTCTGTTCTGTGGGTGAGCTACACCGTGCGTGCGAATGACATTCGCTAAGGCGCACGTATAAACCTACTCTATGGGCGCACGGGCAACTGGCGAGGCAGGCCGCGGAGCCGCCGCACTATGGAAAATATAGGTCGGTATCGGATCAAAAATCTGTAACTTCATGAATTTTTGTCGTATCGTGATGAAATTTGGCACAAATATGCAGTAAGGTTTGGAGATTCAAATAATGTGTAGTTTATAGTGTTTTCTTGTATATCTATATACGTTTTTTGGCATAGAATGAAAGAAAAGGGAAAAAGTCACGAAAAAAAATAGTTAAAAATTTATTTCAAGTGGAATACAAGTTTATAATGACTAAAAAGATTAAACTATGGTTAATTACAACAAGCAAAGTAAACAAAAAAATGTATATGAAAACAATTTACTAAATTAAAATCATATTACTAATAGACATATCCTACACTCTGGCTTCAGGGAATGATGTAACTAGGTACAAATATAAGTAATAACTAAATATAAATATTATTTTTAACTTATACCACTTTAGGATCAGGGTCAGTAAATGTGGGTTCACTTTCAGGTGCCACGTTTATAAGACTCAGTGCCTCTTCTTCAAGATCTTTCACATTTCTTACGTACGGTTTTCTCAAACTTGTTATATATGGATCTGACGTGTATAAAAGCGTTTTAAAGACATCTTCATTTGTAGCAGATCGGGAACATTTTCTGGCATGATGAAGTCGTATGTTTCTGTAGTCTTTGTTGCGAGACTCTTGTGTGTCTTCCGATAGCTGTCCAATAGGAAGCACCGCAAAATGTTTGATAACGTTTTTTCCGTGTATGAGTATTTTATGAACGGAGGATGGCATATAATACCAATCGTAATTACTTACATAGATTCTTGCAGTTTCTATTGCATATTCCCCAAATTTTTCAGGGTCGATCATCATTCCAGAAGAAAGAACTTGCAAGATAATGTATAGGCGTTTAATCAATGCTTCATCTACACCTGTTATTTCCGATGAGCAAGTGATATTATAGAAGAATCTTCGTGCGGTATTGCCATCGTTCGTATTCCCGCTAACTTGCCGAGGTTTGTCGACGATTAATCCCAACTCCTCCCTGAAACGTTTATGAACAAGTTCTTTCTTTTCTTTTTTTAATCTCTTATTTTCTTCAGTTGAAGCAGACCAAGTCTTAAACGAAAGATTATAGGAAATATGCAATATCATTTCCATGCAGCGAATCCAGGCGTGTAAGGTGGACAATTCGTACTGGTAGGCGTTTTCGTTTTCAGTTCTGGCAGTTACTTTCGATAGGTCATTCATTAGCCATGGAGTAGCCCCACATATCGTGCACGTGGAACCAGATGGAGTATCTGTAAGGACCTGAGCCACTTTTCCATCGATCATCGTAAGAAATAGTTCATGCTTCACATTTACTACAACACCATATTTGTTTATCAGTGATGCTTGTGCAGCCCTAATTTGTTTGTTAATATCATCGACAACTGCCTTGGTTTTTTCTGGAGTTTCCTTACAAAACTCAATAGAAATTGGTCTGCAAAAACGGACAGATGAAGGTACCGGATTTTGCCAAACAACGGATCCCGATTGCACATCAACTAATCTGATGGGGACTAATGAAGTGATGAACAAATTGGCATCTGAAATTGTTTCCGACTCTTCTGCAAGTATTTGCTTGTATTGGCTTTGACCAGATGAACCATCACATCCCCATTTACAATAGAGGATCAATGTTGTATATTGTTTTTGGAAAACAGAATCAATTTTTAAAATTCTAGCAACAGTATGATCCAATAAATCTTGGATATTAATCACTTTAGCATAAGTATTCGTGATTTCGATTGTAGAAGATGGTGGATAACAGGATCTTTTTATTTCTTGTATTTTGTAGTAAGGCGGGAATATACAACACTTTCATTCGTTGGTTAAGTTTTTCAGGTACATATATTGGGCTTTTGTTAGATCCAAATCTATAAAAGCACTCTTAATGCTTCCGTATCGGAAAGAATCTTCATCTGGTCTGAGTCGTTCCACTTACTTGAGATATCTAATTTCTTTTGAGTGTCAGCGTTTCTTAATTCTTCGACAAGATGAGCTTCTGTATGCTCACGTAAAGCCCGTAGTCCCTGCACATAGGCGTTTTTTATATGCTCGATGCCATATTCTTGGAGTAGAAGAGTATTTATCCTCTTCTTGGTAGATTCTGAGGAATCTCCATAAGCTACGCATGCTCTTCCTCGTTGGCCAGATGTTGATGGCGTAGAATATTGTTCAGAATCCGGTAAATTTAACGAATACCTTGAGTCCAACCAAGTACAATACTTCTGTAAAAATGTTTCTTTTTTCCGAGATGCCAGGGCCCAGCGCTTGTTGAATATAGGAAGAATGTGCCTTTGTATGTCACTAATTATAAAACACAAGTTGTTTTCAGAAACATTGAGTTTTTCCACTAAAACTTTGGATAATGATTCCATGGTCTTGCCACCCTCGATATAGGGGATTATGAAGTCTCGTTTGGTACAGCTGAATGAAGACATTTTAACACTTCACAATCTGCAGAAATGACAGGCGTAGATGGGCTTTGCTTTACTTGAAGTTACACTGATGTAGATGGTTCGAATAGTTTTTGTTTCCCTTTATATACTCATTTTACAATATCAAATTGGTACCTACATCATTATTATCTTGTAATTTCCCACGCAAGCTGAGTGCAAATTTGATAAGGTCCCTTTGTTATCACGAAATAATGAAGAAAATATCCAAAAAGTCCCATATTGTTCACGTGAATGGTGTCAGTGGTAAACGGCAAAAGATACCAATTTTCGCGTTCTGACCTTTATCAGTTTTTTTCTCATATCTTCTAAAACCGCAAATATCCGCAGCAATTTTTTTTTGCATTCTATTTATTAATAGTTAGACTACTGGTTAATACAAAAAGTAGCGCTTGGGCAGACTTGGGCAACATTGAAAACCTACGACGAAAAAAAATAAAAGTGAAAAATAAGGTATGTCCCTTTTTAAGTAATTACTGAAATACTTTTATTTACTTTGAAAATCATTAAGCTGTATCGCAAAAAGCATAAAATAACCTTTCTAAAAATGTATAATACTGCATATCTGTACCAAGTATTTTTTTCACAATATGGTATTGAAACATGTATACGTAAAGACTTAGTTTGGCACTTCTGTCTTCTATGTATTTCTACCTATGAAAATAATAATAATTTCGCGCATTATGTGAAAAGATCCTAATGAATATTATAATTTGACTATTAGAAAACCTAATAAAATAGCCATATTAGCCAAATTATGACATTCGTAAAAAGCATTTTTGATATGCGCTTGTTCTACCATTTTCCATAGTGCGCCGGTCGCTGCGCGGCATAGGGCGGGGCACGACGCGATGAATAAAGCGCGCGCGCGCCCTCTGGCGAGCTGCATGACGCCGGAACAGATCCTATTTGACAGCAAGCGTACAAATATGATCATATCCGTCTAACCTCCAAAATGGCGTCAAAATGACAACGAAAACACGGCTAAATCGTTATCCATCTTAATTAAGTATGACGTTTATATGATCATAAGTGTAATATGTAAAAATGAAGATCAGTATCATTATTAACTATGATCATAGTATTGGACAGATATGAAATTATATTTGTATGATAAATATATGATAGTGTAATTAGGGCCTAATAAAGTGTTATTTTTTTCAGCCAATCAGTTAGGCTACGCCCCAAATTTATTAAGGCCTGGTCAGACAGTGAGCGTATCTGGGTGTTATACTCACGACACCGTTAGACGCCACACAGAGACTGCCACGCGAAGCTTGTCGTGGTGTGGCAATCTCTGTGTGGCGTCTTCCATATATTGTCATATTAATTCGCACGCCACGTGATCAACACGCGACGTGAATATCACACCCAGCCACGCTCTCTGTCTGAACGGGCCTTTAAAAAAACATGTTAAGGAGATTTCTAACAAAAATATGGTCGCAACGGAGGTGTAATGTTTTAATTATTTTTTACAGCGATAAGCTGTTTACTTAAAATTAAATGAAGGTAATTTATTAATGAATCATAACATCGTATATTTTCAGAGCACTAAAAGATTGGAAACCTCCGTCGGTGTGCAATCCTTGGAGTTGCATAAAATCTAAGCAAGCATTAATGAATATAGCTGGTGAGTTGATTACACGATTACTTAAAGAATGGAACTGCCTCGTTGGTCTAGTGGTGGCAAGCGCGACTACTGATCTTGAGGTCCTGGGTTCAATCCCCAGGTCGGGCAAAGTGTTATTGGATTTTTCCGTGTGGGATTCCTCAGTAGCAACCCGGACTTCGGATTTCTGCCCGGTTGATGGCAATAGGCTGGCCCCCTATTATATAGGAGTTAAACATAACGTCGAAATGAGAGTGTTACTAAACACCTCTGCCTAATCTTTTGGGGAATACAGGCGTGATGTTATGTTATGTTAAAGAATGGAATTGAAAATGGCAGATGTGAGTTATCCCATAATATAAGAATATCACACAGAGAAGGGGCTCATGGCTAATTATCAACCGCGCAAATCATACAATTTGCGAAGTTAAGCTGCGCTTGTCGCGGTCGGTCTGTGGATGGGTGACCGTTACGTCGGTCCCGGGTGTCATACAAATACCTATGTAAGTCGTTACGGGTAGATAGAAACCTGAAAGTCTGACAACCGGTCTACCCTTAGGATATCGGCATTGCCCAGTAGCTGCTTTGCGGAGGTCTGATGGCAGTCGCTCCGTGTAAAATACTGGTATTCAGCCGCACCTGGTTAGACTGGAAGCTGATCCCAACATGAGGGAAAAGACTAGGCAAAGCTTAAGAATATGCAACAGAAAAGAGGAATGAAGTGACATAACTTGGGAGAGGAGTATATCCAGAAGTTGACTGATATGCTAAGCTGATTGATGACTGAAGAGCAGTGAGGGTACACGTATTTCCAGATAATTGATTAATACATAAACATAACATCACGCCTTGTATCCCCCGAAGGGTTCGGCAGAGGTGTATTTAGTACACCCTCGTTTCGCCAGTTATTTTTAAGTCCCATGTAATAAGGGGCGAGCCTATTGGCACTAACCGGGTACAATTCCAGACTCTGGGCTGCTACACAGAAATTCCTAAAGAAAAACCCAATAACACTTTGCCCGACCTGGGGATCGAACCCAGGACCCCATGCTCAGCAGTGGCATTTGCGACCAAGGCAGTCAAGATCAATATGTATTTTCTTTTTTTAGATCCGGTTAAATGGAAGAGGCGGACAAGTCGCTATAACACACATATGACACACATCTTATGGAAGTTCATCACGTTTCATTGGTCTAATAAATTGGTGTTGGCAGTCACGGTGAGTTCTTCTGTTGTTTTATGTACACATTAATTTAAACTAAGAACCTGTAATGGTAAACCTACGGGATTTATACATGAGAATATTTAATTTTAATAAGAAGAAGAAGAATGAAGAAAATAATTTATTTGAGTCTCGTTACAGACATACAGACATACAAACATAAAATAAAAAATCAACAATATACAAAAGTTATATGCCTCTACGAGACAAAAAAGGAGCCCATCTCAGCATAATGCTGCTACACCGAAGTATAGCAGCGCTGGTTTTCGGATGGGTCCTGTAGTGAAGCCACGGGCAGCCACGTGCAAATACAAAAATTAATCATTTCGTTTCATTCAAGGCCGTAGCCAGGGGAGGGTTTGGGGGTTCAAAACCCCCGGAAACCTCAGATGATTAAATTACTTTTAATATGTATATGTTACGCTCAAAGACCGAAAACACTCATTGAACGATAAACAGCTCACAACGCGTTGTGGTCACTATAAAACATCCGCATCGCGAAATTTGTGTTATGGCTCTTATAAAAACGCTCACGACGCGTTATAACAATCACAGAAAGACCACATAGCGAAATTCATGTCGTGGCTATCATGCTATACGACCACAACGCATTGTGGCAATGAAGAAAAGCCATAACGATGCCATGATGAAATTTTGCCGGTCCGTACGATGTCGGTCGGTGACGGAACGGTCTAGCGGGCAGTGTCACATACTAATCCATACAAAGAATTTTTTTTTGCTTGTACCGGAAGTTACAGTTCTAGTATGGTACGGTGTAGTGGGCAGAGCCCTTTAAGTCTACATCTTCTAGCGTTTATATTGGAAAGCTGATATCTAGGAAAACGTCAGGCTGATGATACTTAAATCATGAGAAAGACCCTAAAGGTCATAAGGTAAGTGCGCGGCTGTTTATGTGATGATGACGTATTATTTGCAGCTAATATCAGCAATGATAGCGGGCATAACTTTTGGGATATCGTTTTCCACCGTGCTGATACATATGGATCCCAATAGAGGAGCCGAGAAGATACTAAGTGATAAAGTAAGTAGACAATTAGAAAGAAAAGTTGTTTATTCGTGCCAACATGACGCACAAAAATAAAATAAAAGTATAAAACAAAACCAAAAAGAAACTATTAGGTAAAATACGCATCACATCCGCGCAAAATGGCCATTGCTCAGCATATAGCTGTGTCTCACGTACGAAACGGAGCCATAGCGCTGGTTTTCAGCGACAGCCAAGTAAGTAAGAGGTATGATTTGTGAAGAGTCTTCTTGTCTTCTAATGACAACAAACTGCAATAAACATCCGTCTCTTTTGACCGTTCAATGGGGTGGTTAGTGGGAGGCCCCATGTTCGGCAGTGGTCGTTAATGATAAATACAAGACTCCACTACAGCTGAAACCAAGTCATCTAACATTCATGCTGTAATGTAACACGGTGTTACGGGACGCCTGGCAGATGTGAAAAATCGAAACTCACTTTGTAAAAAAGAACTCGCCGAGTCAAACCGAAGAGAGCCGACGAGGTACGAAGGTCTGCCGTCGTGTGTCTGCCATCGCGAGCATCGCCACACAACAGCCGCTCTCACACTCGTACCGCCGCATTAGATGTTTCACATCAAACAAGATAAGCAAAAGTGTGAAAACAAATGAAGAATTTAAAAAAGATGCCGAATTTATAAGCGTTTTCAAATTGTTTGCTAAATAGAGACAACACTAGTGTGCGCTGACGTCACAAAATTCACGCCATTGTAAGTTCACGCTATTGAGTACCATGACCGTTTCGCGTGATAAGGCGGGAGGGCTGTACTGCACACTGCATCTAAACTTAATCAACTGTTTGGCGGAATTAACACTAGATATTGTTATTTTATATTTGGATTTCTATGCCTTTGGGATACAGAAACTTTAAATAATAATAATTTATATTCAGGTCCAGAGATTGTCGGTAGAGAATTTGCAAACAAGTACTACTCTGGTGGTACGAGCTGACAATACAAGCGAGGCGCAATCTATTGCCGTCGGGTCAGTTGATTCACATATTCTTTAACCTACAACTATATAAACTGACAACAAATCTTTCATCAAATTGTGATACAGATATAGAAGTAGAACTAACACTGGAACCTACTACAGTCTACTACAGGTCGATATGGCAATCGGATATGAACCTCCTCGTGTCCAGGGACACGCCCCGCACACCCGCACAGCGCCCGCGCCATCTTACGGGTTGTCCTGCGTAAGCGACGAACGCGACGCGACGAACGCGACAAACGCGATCAAGACAACGGCATTCCCTACTAGCGGCTTACGGGGTGTCCTGTCGCGTCGCGTCGCACCGCGTCGCGTTTGTCGCTTACGCAGGATACCCCGTTAGTCCGCATCGACCGCGTTTATCGATTTCGATCTAGCTCACGTTGTTGCTTGTAGTTGTGTATTGAAAATGACGAGAAAATTGCCATGTCGACCTGTCGCGGACTGTACGTATAGTCGAACCCTAACATTGAGCTTTAACTGCCACGCGAAGCTTGACGTGGTGTGACAGTTTCTGTGTGGCATCTTCCATACATTGTCATAGTAATTCGCACGCCAATAGCACGCGATCAACACGCGACGTGAATATCACCAGCCACGCTCCCTGTCTGACCAGGCCTTTACTCTCTCAATATCATTTATACAATTTATTGATTTAAGTCTCATCTAAATAATGCCCAACTATTGTCAAAATATATGTATTTTTTTCAGATACGTGATGTCAGATACAAAAGCAACAGAGTTGGATATAAAAAACATGGAATACACTGCACTGCCTCACACAGAGGTAACTTTATAGATTACATAATTATGGAAAACAATAAGATTGAAAGATTTATAGAGACATAGTGAGAGACTACCTTGTTGGTCTAGTGGTCGCAAGCGCGACCGCTGAGCATAGGGTTCTGGGTTCGATTCTCAGGTCGGGCAAAGTGTTATTGGGTTTTTCCATTAGGAACTTCTCATTATCAGCCCAGAGTCTAGATTTGTGCCCGGTAACTGGCAATAGACTCGCCCCCTATAACATGGAACTAAAACATAACGACGAAATGAGGGTGTTACTGTACACCTCATCGTTACGGGAAGTCAGAATCCCGGAAGTGTGACAAATGATCTAACCTAAGCATCGACACTGCCCAGTATCTGGGTTGCGGAAGTCTGATGGCAGTCGCTTCGTGTAAAATACTGGTATTCAGCCGCATCTGGTTAGATTGAAAGCTGACTCCAATACAGTTGGGAAAAGGCTAGGCAGAACAGTACGCCTGGAGATGCTGATCCACTTAACATAATACCATACCGACATGAAATAAGGAGGTTGCCTGCTCTTTCCCCTCCCTTGCCCGGCACCGCAAAAGTGTATGTATTGTGGCGGCATCTATCACGCCACATGCGAACTACGCAGCACGGCGAATGTCTAGCAGACTACAGCGATAACAATGACAGCTGTCAGATGAAATGTCACAAATCTTGCATTGCGGTATCAAGATTTGACACGGAGTTAGTATACAAGGTTAGTCGGTAAGGGGGTACTAAGCCGCGGGCCACTTAAAGTAACACTGATAATTGTATTAAAGACAGTGTTAAAATTTGAAAATTCGATAAAAAAATGTCCATACAAAATGATTTTTATTTTAATTTTTCAAAAATTCTTCCTCCCTGCTTTAGTTACGAATCCAGAAAATGGAGCTTCTAATCCGATCAAATATGACCTAAAATGTAAACACAGCTGATCGTAGCTGAGGATAGATAGAATTTAGCGTATTTTTTATGAAATCTTTGAACAGCTATTTCTCTTCAATTAATGACTTTTGGGGAAAGTTATAGAACAAAAGTTATCTATTATTTTGGGTACTTTAACACCCTTTCGGCTTAGTACCCCCTTTCCGACTAACCTTGTATATCTACAGCTTCCCAACATCAACCGTTGGGCAGTGGCCCGCCAGGCATAAGACCTGCTTGGTAGGAGGATCCTCCCTTTTCGTTGGTGGAACACCACACCTAGTTCTTTCACAGTATCATATAAAACAAGGACTGAAAGCGGTAACGGTACGAGGTTACGATACCTTTAAAATATTAGGATACCATTTTTAACCGACTTCAAAAAGGAGGAGGTTCTATATTCGATAAGTTTTTTTTGTATGTATGTACACCGATTACGCTGAGATTTATGATCCGATTTACGTGATTCTTCTTTAGTTTGATGCGGAATAGTTGTCATTTGGTCCCATAAAAATTTAACATAGTTTGGCCCCGTAGTTTTCATTTTATGAACATTTTAATTTTTTTATGAACATTTCAGTTTACGTGGATGATGTAATTATTCTACCTGATGTAATCTAGAAAAATCCTACTGTAGTTTACAGAACAACCTATTAAAGACACTAAAAAGTAAAAAAAAAAAAACTACGTTTTAAAAAAACCGACTTCAAAAACTAAAAAGTATAAATTAACTTAATAAAGTTACAGTTTCAGAAGTCGGTGCCTTCAATTTGGTTCAGCGTGGATTAGCACCGACTTCTGAAACTGTAACTTTATTAAGTTATTTTATACTTTTTAGTTTTTGAAGTCGGTTTTTTTAAACGTAGTTTTTTTTATTTTTCTTATAAAGGTTCGGCCATACCTTTATTTAACCTTTTTATGATTTCGGTACCGAAAAACATCGAATGATGAATGAATCGTAATACTGCTATTTGGGCCTTCATAGTGAAGGACAGGGTGGTGCAACGGTTCATCAATAAAAACCCTTAATTATAAAGGTTAAGGTACCGAATTACCGATACCGGAATATTACCGTTCGCATTTTCAGACTCTACATTTCGGTACTGAAATATATTTTATGTATCATAATATTCAGGTAGGTAACCAGAACTTAGGGGTGTGACGTCATTTGCGGTGCATGCAATAGCGAATCCCATGACCCCGGCCTTAGGTCAGAAGGAGGGACACCGTTGGGTTTTAGCCGGCTAGAGCCCGGCAGACCCCCTCGCCTTCCCCAGGCGAGGGACATCCATGAGCATTTTCCAACGATAAAAAAGGGGTGTGACGTCATAACGTACTTGTTTTAATTTTCGGATTATTCAGTCGCTGATTCAACGGTAAAGTTGCACAGGAGCCAACATCTTGTTCTGTTGCAGAGTCTGACTGACTACCTAGTTACTCGCGCAATAGACTCGCCTCAACTTTACGTCTACAAGTATGCCTACGGTATGGACGTGGAAGCCGATGTAAATGGAAAGGTCACGGTAAATACTAAACAACTTAAACCTATGTATTTTTATTTAGAACTAGCAGTGCCCGCGACTTCGTCTGCGTAGAAGTCGGGTGGGTTTTAATTTTTATGCGCCGATCCCTGAATATTTTTTCTTTTTCCAAAATAATAGTAGCTTTAGTTACTCCTTATAACATCAGCTATCTGCTAGTGAAAGTCCCGTCAAAATCTGTCCAGCCGTTTCGGAGATTAACAGGAACAAACAGAGAGACAGACAGACAAAAAAAACTATGTTTTTTTGTTATAAGTACCGTATATGTATATTTTCATATTATGCATTTAGTAAAAAGCTGTTATTTTGACAGTACAAACAGACACTTTAATTTTATTTATTTATATAGATAAGAATTTTATTTATCAAAAAAGATTTCTACAGAAAATCTAACGTGCGTTACTAATGTTTTACACTTTTTTTTTAAGAATATGTTAGCTATAATTTATGACGGGTAATGTTAGGTGGATGGATAAAGCTAACTTTATCCAGATAAACCTTGTTCTATCCAAGGCCTTTGGATAAAGTACGAAATTATTACAAACTTTGGACATTATCCAGTTATTATCGGATAATGTTGATTTTATCTCGACGCGATTGGATAATGTTAATTTTATTTAGACGCGATTGGATAATGTTGATTTTATTTGGTCTCATTTTTGTTGTGTACACTTTATGGTAGCACGCAAAACCGACAAGCTTGCATAGATTTAGTCTGTGGTTGATCGAGTCATTTTACTTTCCGAGGGATAAATTTTCTATCGAATAGATGGTAAGCATAGGCACTACCGACGTATGAAACTGCAGCATCAGCGAGTTGATCACCAAAGAGACCGAGAACTACCTATATACATTTTTGGCAATACATATCGTGCAGGTTAAAATATATTCGTCCACAACTTGTGCTTATGTTTTGCAGAGTTTGACAGCGTGTGCGTTTCTCAGTTACTTACTAAGG
This sequence comes from Amphipyra berbera, assembly GCA_910594945.2. Taxonomy (NCBI): domain Eukaryota; kingdom Metazoa; phylum Arthropoda; class Insecta; order Lepidoptera; family Noctuidae; genus Amphipyra; species Amphipyra berbera. Next base: position 3,534,272 of record OU343122.1, on the reverse strand, counting down.
CATGTTTACAGGTAGAAGCTCTGTACAGTCCGGTCCACGAAGACCACTCTGCGGCGGCGCGGTCTCTTGCTCGTGTGTTCATGGCGCTGATACGGCATTACTCCGGATTCCTCGACGCCTCAATACAGATTGATGACGACCCCCTTGCTTTGGGTCTCTCGCCGGTACTTTTAGCCCAACACACATTTATTAGGACACCTCCGCCAGAATTGACCGTCCAATAATTGTTTAAGAAAACTATGTCAGTAAATGATCTTAGCAAAGCTCTAAGGTTGCAAATTCGGAGCGGCGGGCCGTGCAGCGGAGCGTTCAGGCGTTGTATTGAGCGTGCATACATTGAGCTGCACGCTGTAAACGCTTTCACGAAGACACTTCAATACTAGTTTGTGTGTTAAGTATAACGCTTCAGAAAACGCCCCGCTGTACACCACGCCGCTCCAAATTTGCGGCTTAAGTTCAAAGGACAGTACCGGTACATACTAGATATTATTGCTTGGCACTGTGTTGGTTATAAGTACTACAGTTTTAACTAATCGTGTGTCTTATGGTCAACTGTTGACCATAAGGTATTGTTTTACTATTATGTCTGCTAATTAGACACTCAATGAGTACGATTTTTGCTCCCTAAAACAAGCATACGACGGCGATGCCTTGAAAGCAATTCCTATGTCCAAACCTAATCATGATATTGTGCCAGAAAAAAGTGGATGAAGATGAAGACAATGCCCAAGAAGCAGATATATTTTCTTGACATCACGACCCATAATTATAAACTATATAGTCGAAACTTGTAACGGCCAATGGCCTAATAACCAAGAGCCTTGACCAAGACCTCTAGAAGCTCTCATTAGATGTCTGGATCAAGGGCCTTTTAAAAAAAGTAATCCTCCTTGAAACGGCACGTATTGTGAGGAAGTTCCTGTCTCTGTGGCCCTAATCACCGGTAGCTTGAACTCTGCTCCCGATGCTGGAGGACGCCTTTTTTTAATAAAAATATTTAAAAATGGTTTTCTTATGAATGAATGATGAATAACATAACACAATTAGACCATTACTGTCGCACTGCTGGGCACGGGCCTCATCTCAGAATGAGAAGGGTTTAGGCCTTAATCCACCTCGCTGGCCTGGTGCGAGTTGGCAGACTACGCACACCATCGAGAACTTTATGGAGCCCTCTCAGTTGTGCAAGTTTCCTCACGATGTTTTTCCTTTACCGTTAACGCAAGTGATAATCAAATTCTGATCCACACATGAATTCGAAAATTCAGAGGTATGGGCTGGGGAACTCGGAGCCTCTTGCATGAAAGGCAAGCGTTCAATCGTTTATTACTGCTTACATAACACGACATCTGATGAATAAAGGAAACAATAATTAATCAATAAATATCGAGGATATTGTTTCAGATAATGAAAGACGTGACTACGCCACCTCTATTTATACAGTTTTTGTTGATACTGACGAGCGCACACATCCCGCTTATGCCTTCGAGGGAGTTTGGAATTACTGGACATGTTCAGGTAGCATTATTATCCAATCAGCACGTTAATTACAATGCTGAACAAAGATCTCCTTATGAAAGTCTTCTTATTTTCATGTGGTTAGTGACTAATCTGGTGTCAGATTTTATGTCGCCCATGGACCTCTGACTTCGTTTCACATGCCGCCGAGAAATATCTCCCAAGCACGATGTTTTCCTTCACCGCTTTTAAAACATAACATCACGCCTTGTATTCCCCGAAGGGTTCGGCAGAGGTGTTTTAGTACACCCTCGTTTCGATAGTTATGTTTAAGTCCCATGTAATAGGAGGCGAGCCTATTGCTATTAACCGGGCACAAATCCAAACTCCAGACTGCTACTGAGGAATTCCTAATGGAAAAACCCAATAACACTTTGCCCGACCTGGGGATCGAACCCCCCCATGACCCAGCAGTCGCGCTTGCGACCACTAGACCAACAAGGCAGATGATAACTATACAATATGCACATAAATCCGAATAGTCACGAGGTGCGTGCCTCGGGTTCGAACTCGAGACCTATGACTTGGCAATCCGACGGTGAAGCCACTAGGCTATTACTGCTTATGACAGTTAAATAAACGGTTGTTAAAGAGTGTCATGATTACAACAGCGGTCATTGGGAGTTTAAGTTGATGGGCAGGTATGATACGAAATGATGATTTAATAATTGCCTTTTAATCTAATAATTTATTACACAAATTAGTAAAAGGAGTTTGAAAGTACCGCCGATAGTATAAAGGCTGAGTAGCAACCGGTTGTTATGCTATGGACATATGATGCCGAGAATAAATGAAAGGCAATTGTATGCAGCTGAGATGAGAATGCTAAGAGGGATGTCTGGTATTACGCGAATGGATAGAATTAGAAATAAGTATGTACGAGGAAGCCTGAAAGTGGCGCCGGTGAGTGAGAAGTTGTGTGGAAACCGGTTGTCATGGTGTGTCATGTGATGCGGAGGAACGAGGGACAGGTCGTGAGAAAAGTTTTGAGTATGAATGTGGATGGTTATAAGAGTAGAGGAAGACCAAAGAAGCGATGGATGGACAGTGTGAAAGATGATATGGCTAGAAAGGGGGTGACTACTGAAATGACGGCTAATAGAGATTTATGGAAGAAGAAGACATACTGCGCTGACCCCAAATAAGTTGGGATAAGGGCAGGAGGATGATGATATGATGCGGGGGAATGACGAGACAGCACAGTTATGCAATAATGTGTCAACCCACAATAATTTGAATTCTGTGTTAATGTCATCTAGTTCTTGTGGTAGTTCTACTGAACGCTTGAAAAAATGCCCAGAACTGTAGTAAATTTAATAGTACGCTGTCTATCAAAAAAATCGTAATGCAGTTTAGTGTGGTGTTGACATAATTTTAATATTTAAGCTATACATTGCCGCACCGCATCACCAACTACTGTTCTTTCTAAATCTCAAAGGCCTCCTTAGGCTGGAGCTATTTACACGCTCCATCAACCTTAGTTGCCTTACAAGAAAGGCCACAGAGGGAACAGTTATCTTGGGTGTATCAAGAGAGTGGATTTTCTTTACCAGAAACCACACGAGGCTCAAATACACGAGAAGAATGACGATGGTCTTTGTAAACTTTACAGAAACACGCTATGAACTTTTCTCCGATTCGCTACTGGTTCACCTTGTACTTCTGTGACCTCCTCCTGTACTGGGTTTTGGTATCCATCATGGCCTTCATTATGATCACCATCATAATCTTCATGATATCTATGCAACACATCCAGCCCATTGATCTTTGTAAGTATTAAGTTATATTCGTCTTGTAGATTGAAAATCCGAAGAGAGGCTCATGGCTAATTAGCAACCACGCCGATTATACGATTTGGGAGGTTAAGCTGCACTTGTCACGGTCAGTCGTTACACATCCCCGAGCATCCGACATCGTTGAGACCCCTCCGTGCCTCGGAGAGCACGTTGACAGTTGTTAGTCAGAAGTCTGAATGTCTGAGCACTGGTCTAACCTTAGGATATCGGCATTGCCCAGTGTTGCGGAGGTCTGATGGCAGTCGCTCTATGTAAAATACTGGTGTTCAGCCGCGTCTGGTTAGACTGGAAGCTGACCCCAGATAATTGGGAAAAGGTGAATAGGAAGAGATTGAAAATCCGAAAACATTTGGTTGATCGGTGACCGTGAGATCTCATAGTGTTCTTGTTCACTGTTGGACATAGGACTTTCCAAGCTAGAGACGATGTTCGTCAGCCACAACGCCTGCGCTTGCCCTGGCCAGTGTATGGTTGTTGTTGTTCGATTATAGAAAGACGTTTTATTTTGAGTCCTTTTGCAATTAACACAACAACAGAGTATCACAGAATTCTCACCGATTTATTGCTTAGTTGCGAAAATAAGGTTGGGGGCGGCAAATTTAGGGTTGGCCCCGGGTACCCCCCCGGTGGGTATCCGCATTGTCGTTGCGGGGTGGCGTAGTAGGCGTGGTATAGAACCCCACGGTGAAGCGAAGAGGAACCCGAGGAGGGGCTGTTCGTCAGGGCTTGGGCCTGGAAGCCCTCGACGTAGCAGCCAAGTAGGTTGCGGAAGAAATACACGCTACAGTTCATATGTTTGTCAAAAACATAATATGATCTTGGTTCCCACGTCCATGGTCAATAGTAATAAAAAAGAACATTTGCCCGAATGGTACTTATCTCAGGGTTCCATTCTATAATGCTTCCTATCATAAATGCTTTCTACATTTCATTTTGCAGTAATAGTTCCGTTCATGTTAATGATATACGGTATCGCCTGTGTGCCGCAAGCGTATGTCTTCAGTTTAGGGCCACGGGTGGCTCTTAATGCAATGACTTTTATAATCGTCAACCTGGTGTTCGGTAAGTCATCAATTTTTATTTTTTTTATTCTTTACTTCTTCGCGTTTTGCCTAGTCTCACCTGATGGTAAGCGCTGACAGGGTCTAAGTTGGAGCACACGAATCCAAGGAGCAGAGATATAGAGGGATTCTCCTGCACCCCTTTAGCTCTCACATACACATGACGGAACACAGTAAACTGCATGGCGCCGGACTTGAATGTGAGGGTGGTAGCTAGCCAGGCGGACCGTATAGATCATACCATCAAGCGTGCTGGGTTTTGTTGAAAACAACACGCGTCTATTTCCAAGCGTGCTGGGTTTTGTTGAACCTTACAACACGCGTCTATTTCCAAGCGTGCTGGGTTTTGTTGAATCTTACAACACGCGTCTATTTCCAAGCGTGCTGGGTTTTGTTGAACCTTACAACACGCGTCTATTTCCAAGCGTGCTGGGTTTTGTTGAACCTTACAACACGCGTCTATTTCCAAGCGTGCTGGGTTTTGTTGAATCATAAAACACGCGTCTATTTCCAAGCGTGCTGGGTTTTGTTGAATCTTACAAAACGCGTCTATTTCCAAGCGTGCTGGGTTTTGTTGAATCTTACAACACGCGTCTATTTCCAAGCGTGCTGGGTTTTGTTGAACCTTACAACACGCGTCTATTTCCAAGCGTGCTGGGTTTTGTTGAACCTTACAACACGCGTCTATTTCCAAGCGTGCTGGGTTTTGTTGAACCTTACAACACGCGTCTATTTCCAAGCGTGCTGGGTTTTGTTGAACCTTACAACACGCGTCTATTTCCAAGCGTGCTGGGTTTTGTTGAACCTTACAACACGCGTCTATTTCCAAGCGTGCTGGGTTTTGTTGAACCTTACAACACGCGTCTATTTTCAAGCGTGCTGGGTTTTGTTGAACCTTACAACACGCGTCTATTTCCAAGCGTGCTGGGTTTTGTTGAATCTTACAACACGCGTCTATTTCTAAGCGTGCTGGGTTTTGTTGAACCTTACAACACGCGTCTATTTCCAAGCGTGCTGGGTTTTGTTGAATCTTACAACACGCGTCTATTTCCAAGCGTGCTGGGTTTTTTTGAACCTTATAACACGCGTCTATTTACCAGTGCGCAGTGAGGAAGTTTTATTTTCTAATCCGTCCTCACACGGGTCAAATAGTCAAATTAAACTACAATACACGCGTGTTTTTAAGGTTTTCAGTTTTGGTTGAAGTCTAGTGGTCCACGGGGTCCGTCTTCGTGTGCTGACTTTTCTGCATGTCACCGGATGTCTGGGCTGCCTTTAAAGTTATCTTATTACTAGCGGCCCGTCCCGACTTCGCACGGGTGGACATTTTTCCCGTTTTTGCAACTTTTTTCATTTATGCTCCGCTCCTTATTAGTCGTAGCGTGATGTTATATAGCCTATAACCTTCCTCGATAAATGGACTATATAACACAAAAATAATTTTCCAATTCCAACCTTTAGTTCCTGAGATTAGCGCGTTCAAACAAACAAACAAACTCTTCAGCTTTATAATATTAGTATAGATTTGTCTGTCTGCAGAATCGAATCGCATAAGCAGTATGGTGCACAGCGTCTGGGTTAAGTTATTGAGGCTCTGGATGTTGTGCACCCTTTTCAACCTAACTGCAAGCCCAAATATAAGTTACTGCCTCATTGGTCTAGTGGTGGCAAACGCGACTGCTGAACATGAGGTCCTGGGTTCGATCCCCAGGTCGGGCAAAGTGTTATTTGGTTTTTCTTTGCGGAATTCCTTAGTAGCAGCCCGGAGTTTGGATTTGTGCCCAGTTAATGGCTCGCCTCTAATAAACATAACGGCGAAATGAGAGTGTTACATACACCTCTGCCCAAACCCTTAGGGGAATACAGGCGTGATATTATGTTGTAAATAGAAGTTTGTGGGGGAAAGAGATATGGTGTTCCTCCAACGAAAAGGGAGGATCCTCCTACCAGGTGGGTCTTATGCCTGGCGAGCCACTGCCCAACGGTTGATGTTGGGAAGTTGTATATATAGGTATACTAACTCCGTGTCAGATCTTGATATCGCGATTCAGGATTTGTGACATTTCCTTTGACAGCTGTCATTGTTGTCGTTGTAGTCTGCTAGATATTCGTTATGCTGCGTAGTTCTCATGTGGCGTGATAGATGTCACCACAAGTTCTTAGCTAGATATGGAATAACACGGTTTCCTCTCTCAGGTGAAACGACAATTATAGCCAGGATAATCTCCGGCGATACTCTGAAGTACACCTTGGAGTTTATGAGCTTGTCACCTCAGTTCAATATGGCGTACGCTTACTTTAAGATCAAACGGATATTTCTGTACAACAACGAGTGCATCATCGTTAAGCTCAAGAATCTTTGTGCCGTTAACGCATTCCATAAATGTTGCCGTAAGTATTCAGAGCAAAGTAACCTAAAACTTAATGTTGTCGGTAACTGGTAGTTTTGTTTAGTTCAGTTTACCTGGGCTGTATCCGCACTTAGCCTCTTGATTGGGCCATTGTGCGTGTTTAGTCTTACCTTCCTACTCCAACCAACCCAGGTCGTCCCAGAAGGTTAGAAGCCTCCCCAGGCTGCTGCCCGTTGTTCGGCCACGCTCCTGCATTCCATAATCACGTGCAGCTGCATTTCTTCTGTCTCCATGCATCCTCTGCACAGGGGACTGTCTGTTACACCTATGGTAAATAGGTGCTTGTTTAGGGGACAGTGTCCTATTAAGATTCCAATAATCTTCTGGATGTCGCCCCTTTTAAATCTGATGAGGTTATGGAACAATATTTTTGATGCCACCGGAATTACATTTTTAGTTTGCCTGCAGCCCTCGCTGTTTGTCCATTCTGATAAATGGGTTTCTTCTTGTCGGTAGCTGGTAACACCGGACAATGTTGATAAAGAAGGATAGTCGTCAAGATGAATCAACGTACCCGACGTTATAAAAACAGTCTGTCCTTGTGAAGTCGGACCTTTTAAATGATTCTTGTAAGGGATTCTATCATTACAGTTATAGCTAATATCGGTATGTCAGGATTGAGGGTATGGTAAATAAAGTAAATGAAACCAACATAGACTCTTCACCACTGAGAGTACTTATATTTAGGTTAGTGGTTACTTACAGAAGCTAGTTCGCAATATAGTGTTACGGCGGATTTTGTTCAACTACATAGCCTCCCTGTTCGTCCCCACACTAAATTTTTGTATCAGTGTGCAGACTACGATGCAATAAGAAATGAACTGAATCTTATTGACTGGCAGTATGAATTGAACTGTAGGGCATTGGGAGACGCCGTAACATACTTTTATTCTGTTATAGACAGAATACATAGCACCCTTATACCAACAAAAACAGTCGTTTCTCAATCTAAATATCCTCCGTGGTACAAGAGCCCGTTGATAAAAATAATAAAAGAAAAAGCTAAATTTCATACTAAATTTTTAAAATATAAGAACCTTTCAGACCACCAATCTTTTATCATATTACGTCAACGAGCTAAAGACCTAGAAAACGACATGTTTAATGATTATATAACCAAAATAGAGTCTGACATACGTAGTAATCCCCGAGCCTTCTGGAGTTATGTCAAAGCAAGGAAACAATCCAATTCTTATCCATCAGTGCTGCAGTTTAAGCAGCTGTCCTCTAGCAATGGTAATGTAATCTGCAATATGTTTGGAGATTATTTTTACTCTAACTTTCTTTCTCTTTCTTTTTTGTACAAGCGGTAGTCTTTCTTCAAGTAGTGTGCAAGATTATTGCGAGCGGGGTTCTGTTGCGGACAGCACAAGTGACATCAATGCTATTGAAATACGCAAAGACGAGGTGCATAAGTTACTTAAGCAAGTAGACTTAAATAAATCTGCCGGTCCGGATAATGTTCCGCCCTTATTCATAGCAAACTGTGCCAAAAATCTTACTGTCCCGCTCGCGATCCTATTCAAACGCTCACTTGATACTGGAGTGGTACCCACAGTCTGGAAGTCAGCATATATAACACCGATACATAAAAAAGGACCAAAAACCTCGGTAGAAAACTACAGACCGATATCCAAGTTGTGCGTGTTCGCTAAGATTTTGGAAAAAATAGTTTACAGACAAGTTTATCCGGCTCTCAAGCAAGGTTTTAGCGAGCACCAGCATGGTTTCTTAAGAGGTCGATCTACTACGTCAAATCTGGTTCTCTGTAGTGACTTCCTTTCTGAGTCCATGTCAAATCGGTCTCAAGTCGATGTTATATATACTGACTACAGTAAATGTTTCGACCGAATTGATCATGTGATTTTAATGCGTAAACTTTTGGCTATGGGAATCAGGGGAAATCTTTACCGATGGTTCACATCGTATGTTGAGGGCAGATGTCAGACTGTAGTACTGAATGGTTACTCCTCTAGAGCTATGCGTATACCTTCGGGTGTTCCCCAGGGATCGTTGTTAGGACCTCTTTTATTTAATGTTTTTGTCAATGACATCACTTCTGGTTTTAGACACTCTAAGATATTGCTTTATGCAGACGATATGAAAATTATGAAACAGGTAACCTCGATTACTGACGCTCTCTTACTGCAAGAGGATTTGGATTACTTACTTAACTATTGCAAAATTAATAAGCTGGATTTAAATGTCTCCAAGTGCTATGTGTGTTCTTTCACCCGCAAACCTAACCCTATCCACTTTAATTATAAACTTTTAGATACCTCAATATCTAGGGTTAATTCCATCAAGGATTTAGGCGTTACTTTTGATTCCAAACTTATCTTCGATACACATATTGACAACGTAATCAAGAAAGCTTCAAGAGCGTTGGGTTTCATTTTCAGAATATCGTCAGAGTTCAAGAGCATCAAAACTATTAAGATTTTATATTGTTCTTTCGTTCGCAGTCATCTCGAGTATGCCTCTCAAGTCTGGAACCCTAATTATACTATTTATATTAATCGCATAGAGAGCATACAAAGGAAATTCTTAAGGTACATTCAATTCCGTTCAAATTCGTATCTATCTACTTACCTTGTTCGCTGTAAAAAGTTCCACATTCTTCCACTCTACGAACGAAGAAAAATTTCAGATTTGGCATTTTTATTCAAAGCTATAATTGGATCGTCTGACATTCCCGAGTTGGTGCACAAAATTGGGCTGCGCGTACCTTCTGCGTTTCTGCGTAGATCACATTTGTTGCATGTCCCGGCCGTAAGAACAAATTATAGACAAAATTCTTATCTGATAAGGGCGAGTCAAATGTACAATGCAGCCTGCCGGGAAGTTGACATCGATCTTTTTGACACTAGTGTCTCTAAATTAATAAAGACTCTGTGCGACTATTTCTTTGAGCAGTCTTAATATTTGCTGATGTATTCGATTTGCTAACTACGTTTACTTGATGTTTTTTGATATTGTTATTGTTATATGTGAAAACTTGTAATTGGCCTTATTTATGTTATATATTTATATTAACGGTTTCACTGTCCGCGAATTAGACACAATAGTTTAACAATCGAGATGTTTACATATGATTCACAGGACAGTGAACTTGTTAACTATGATTTTGCCTAGCTGTAAGTTTTCCGAAAAATAAAAAATAAAATAAAATAAATAAAATAAAATAAAATAAAATAGCACAATATAATAATGTACCCAAGATAAGAAAATAAGGATAAGCAAATCAGATATAAAAGGTCAGACTTCTTCAGCTGTTACATATGGAATCCTCTGCTCCGTCGAATGATCACTGTTTTTATAACTTCGGGTACGTTGATTAATCTTGACGATTACCCTCCTTTATCAGCATTTTCCAGTGTTACCAACTACTGATAACAGGCGTGGATTGGTTTTCGGACTAGGTAGGTAGGCACTAGCGATGTCGCCTTTCAATTGTACGCCCATTTCAATACGATTCTGACCAAAAGAAATCATAGCCACACACGCTTATTTTATTTATAGTAATAGTTAAAGATGGAGTAGTTAATTAAATCTTATGAGGTAGGCACTGCTTAATTGTCTATAATGCAATGCACGCCACTAGTTAAACCGTATCTCTCTTACCACAAAATAGACTAAACAGTGCTTAAATACATTTTTAGTGTTCCGTACCCAAAGGGTAAACCCTATTACTAAGACTCCGCTGTCCGTCCGTCCGTCTGTCACCAGGCTGTATCTCATGAACCGTGATAGTTAGACAGTTGAAATTTTCACAGATGATGTATTTCTGTTGCCGCTATAACAACAAATACTAAAAAACAGATTAAAATAATCTGTGTGTTGTATCAATCACGTTTATTGTATGGGTAGAGGGCTCCCATACAACAAACGTGATTTTTTTTGCCGTTTTTATAGATAATGGTACGGGACCCATCGTGCGCGAGTCCGACTCGCACTTGGTCGGTTTTTTTATGTTTGGATTAATGATGTTAGACACAGTTTTAACACGTGTCTTAACTTTTGTAGTACTACCCTCTTGAGCTTTTTAAACGATTTTCAGAAAAATGCGGTGTTTTGCAAGAGTGTTTCTCCAGAAAAAGCTATTTCAATCGAAATTCAGGTGTTCTTATGGAAGTGTCAGCGATGTTAACGACAGCCGCCACCTTCACGACGTTACTGCTCCTCATAGAGTACAGGGTCTTCATACGAATATGGACGGCTGCTACTTCTACACTGGCCAATAGAGACAAGCCCACCGACCAGCCGCTGATGCCGGGCGCTGAAAGAGAGAAAAGAGATGCCTTCGAGAAGACGATGCTGCTCAAAGGAAGCAGAACAAGTAAGTTTGGGTCTTTTTTCGGAGGGTTGTGTTGTAGGAAAAGAATTACTCAGTCATTATGACAACAAGGAGACCACAGTATAAAAAATAAAGAAAGAAAATGAAATAGAGGGCGAGCCTATTGCCATTAACCGGGCACAAATCCAGACTCCGGGCTGCTACTGACGATTTCCTAATAGAAAAACCCAATAACACTTTTCCCGACCTGGGGATCGAACCCAGGACCCCATGCTCAGTAGTCGCGTTTGCGACCACTAGAACAACGAGGCAGTAGGAACTGTATAAAACATCTCTCAATATGCAAAAGCCATTGGTAAAGTGCTTGCTGACACGATGAAAGAAAAGGGTTATTTAAAAAAAAAACCTTTTTAGCTGTACAACTAGTTACATTCGGCGGGTACCTCTTGGTGACTGACCTGACGAAGAGATACGACCATAAGTACGCAGTGCACAACGTATGGCTCGGACTCGGGAAGGGCGATGTGGTGGCACTGGTCGGGTTGAAGCGGATGGGACGGGATCTACTGTTCAGTATGTTGGCCGGGTACGCGGCACCCTGCGACGGCAATGTGAGGAGCATGGCCCAGTGGAAGCTAAACTCGCAACCGCATATGGTAAGTAGAAATGAAAAGTCAAAAATAATTATGAAGATTTCAAAAATTGAAAGGAGAATGCTTTAGTGGTTTGGTCATGTTGAGAGAATGAGTGAACGGCGACTAACAAAAGGAATTTATAAGGCGGATGTCAATGGAAACGCCGGTAGAGGACGCCCTAGGAGGACATACATCGATGTTATTGGTGATGTTCACAAAGGTCAGGTGCGTAGTACTGTGAACCGGCGTGCGTATATGACAAGATGTATGAATGTGGATGAAGCGAAAGGAGTATGTAAGGATCGTAGATGTGGCGTTCTATAGTTTCTGCCTAACCCCGTGGGAAAAAGGCGTTAGTTTATATATACATGTATATAAATGAAATTTTCACTTTTGTAAATGTGAGAACTTTGTGGACCTGCATCTATAAGTTTGTAAATTACTGTTATTCATGTAGTTTTTATTTTATTTGTTAATTTTTGTACTACGTTACTCATTGGTCTGTGGTCAGGACTCCATTGTTCTCTCACTATGCTAAATCATTGTACTCTGTAATTGTTAAAGATATTATTTTTAAAAGAGTAACCATGGAGTTTCTTGCCGGCTCTTCTCCATAGGAAACGACTAATTGGAACCGTGCATCTAATTCGACTTTTCATAAGCACCTGTATTGGTTAATGTGAAATATTTTTTTTGAATTGATTTGATTTGAAATGTGACGAAACCTTCAGTCTATGATTTGTTCGTGTCCCAAAGTTATTTCACGGCTGTTCTTTGCAGCAATTACAAAACATAAGAAGGCCTCTATTCACGGTCACAGACATTCTTTACACATGGTCCTAACGAATACCCACGACACGGATAGTTCGAAATCCGAAACGCTGAAAACCAGTCAAACTTAGAAAATGGGTATCCAGTTTTTGATAGGCGGTGAGATGGCCGTCACTCTGAGAAAAATACTAATATTCAGCCGCATCTGGTTAGATTGCGAGCAGACCTTAAGCCAGGGTAATAAAATGAAGAGGCAATGGGAGTATACGGGCTGGTATGTGATGTGATGAATGTCTAATAAACGCAGTGTATCGCTTGCAGTACTGTCGACAAGTATCGTTCAGCTGCTCGCGAACGCCTCTACCGCCATGGATGAGGGTCAAGGATGCCCTGGAACTGATCGCGGCGCTACGAGGACTGCCCCGGAAATATGTGCAGCAGGAGCTTCAGGATTATATCCACGCGCTTGGTTAGTTGATATTTAAAGATCCTTCAGCATCAAGGGGCTCATGGCCACCAACCGCACGGATCATACGATTTCCGAGGTTAAGCTGCGCTTGCTGCGGTCAGTCCGAGGATGGGTGACCGTTGGTTACACATCGAGATCCCTTCGTGCGAGTCGGTCCTGGGTGTCATACGAATACCTATGACAGTCGTTACGGGAAGTCAGAAGCCCGAAAGTCTGACCTTAGGATATCGGCATTTCCCAGTAACTGGGTTGCGGAGGTCTGATGGCAGTCGCTCCGTGTAAAATACTGTTATTCAGGCACATCTGGTTAGACTGGAAGCTGACCCCGACATAGTTGGGAAAAGGCTAGGCAGAACAGGGGCTTTAGTATCGAGACGTTTTGCTGTGTTGTTCTAAAATTACCTTACTTTTGCTTAATATTCGTTAATTTTGCTACTCGAAATTAGATCTATTAAAGTAGATAATAAAAATATCAGTAAGGTTCGTCTTCACTAAGATAAGGCACCCCTCCACTGAATTTGTCATAATATAATGATATTATCACTATGATCTTTATCTACTTAGATTCTCCAATGATTTTTTATGAATATAAAACGACTCAACTTTTTAATCGAAATTCAACGACATTGCGAGAGTGTATGGGAAATACGTGAAATACGTACCTACCTACAAAGAAAACGACTTTCGTCGCCTCCCGTTTCATCTTACTTTAACTCTGTACTTGGTGGTGGATCCAGCCAACTTCCAGCGTGGCCAAGGCTGGCCACCTAGGCTACCTGCTTGAAGCTGCTGATCTTGACCTTGCCCTGGATCCGCCACTACTACGACGAGGCACAATTACTCATCCACCTCAGCCTGATTACCTAACGTCATTATTTGTGAATATACAGAGATAGATTCGTTCCCCATGTCGGGCAAAGTGTTATTGGGTTTTTCCGTGTGGAATTACTCAGTGGCAGCCTGGAATTCGGATTTGTGCCCGGTTGATGGCAATAGGCTCGCCCTTTATTACATGGGACTTAAACATAACGGCGTAATGAGGATGTTACTATACACCTCTGCCCAACTCTTCGGGGAATGGCGTGATGTTATGTTTATGTTACATAGGGAAAACTTAAACCAGGCACTTAGTATACCTACGTCTTAATTTTAATATAGGTGTCGGAGAATTAATCATTTAGAAAATAAAGGAGGGTAGTCGTCAAGAGAAATCAACGTACCCGACGCTATAAAAACAGTTGTCATTCGACGGAGCAGGGATTCCATATCGAACAGCCGAAGAAGTTTGACCTTTTATATCTGACTAGCTTATCCTTATTTTCTGAACTTGTGTAAATTGTTATATTGTGATATATTGTGAACTAGCTTCTGTAAATAACGACTAACCCAAATAGAAGTACTCTCAGTGGTGGAGAGTCTATGTTGGTTTTATTTACGAAATACCCGCTTTACCTTTTGATAAGCAGACATTGGTCTAAACTGTAATGCTATATTCAATTCTATCAAAGTCTATAAACGGTGTGTGTCTGCGACATAGGAATCTTATTATTCCCTTTCCAGAACTGGACTCCCAAGCGAAAAGTTATATCAGTGACATCACGCCCATCGAGCGCGCTCGCTTGAACTTCGCGGCTGCAGTGATCGGTGCTCCTCCCATAATTGTGTTGAACGAGTTTACAGTCTACCAGAAGGGTACCGTGAAACGAGCCATGTATTTCATATTGCACACGCTCAGGAAGAGGGGACATGCTATCTACATCAGCTCCAGCAGGTAACTAAGGTCATTCTTCTTTGGTTTTCGGTTTTTATTGTAACAGTCGTTACGGCTCTTGAGCCAGTCTTTACCCACTACTAAGTATAACTGCCTCGTTGGCCCAGTGGTGTCGAGCGCGACTGCTGTTCGTGAGGTCTTCGGATCGATTCCCAGGTCGGGCAAAGTGTTATCCGGTTTTTCCGTGTGGGACCTCAGCAGCGGCCCGGAATTTGGATGTGTGCCTTATTGATAGTAATAGCCTCGCCCCCCAGGCTTTTGTGGTTTTTGTTTTATGTTGATGTTTTAATTTCTTTTACGCATCTTTTTGCCGTTGACCGGCCCGATGCAGGCCTGAGAAGGATATTATGTAGATACTGTTAATTGAGCTGGAGCATTAGGATTGGTCACCTTAAATAGATCGCTATAATAAATACGTATTCGAGAAATACATATTGCTACTGCCTCGTTGATCTAGTGTTGGCGAGCGCGACAGCTGATCGTGAGATCTTCGGATCGATTTCCAGGTCGGGCAGTGTTATTGGGTTTTTCCGTGTGGAATTCCTCACTAGCTCGGAGTTTGGATTTGTGCCTTGTTGATAATAATAGGCTCGCCCCCTATTGCATGGAACTTAAACATAACAGCGAAATGAGGGTGTTACTATACACCTCTTTGGGGAATACAGGCGTGATGTTATGTTTTGTTATGTAAATCCATATTGCTTTTCCTTCATACTATAATAATCTGAATTCTTCATTGATACTCACAGAATAGAAACCCATATGGCAGTAACAAACCACCTGGCCATTTTTAAGGATGGTCGCATTTACGACGTTGACACAGTGGAAAAACTGGTGGAGCGATACGGCAAAAAGGGTTACACCGTCGTAGTACACCTGAAGGACGAGGTCGACGTCATCAAGATGTTTGCACAGTACTTCAGTGACTTTACCATCAATGATACTTCAGAAGTAAGTATGTGTTATCTATGTGAGGAACCCTGGTATTGAATACGATATCGGCGTTAGCGCACAATGTCTAGCTTCCCATAGCACGTCGTGTCTTTTTCGTATGGTGGCGAAATTCCCATGTTTTCCCAGCGCCTTTCCCAGGGCGAAGGGTATCTATGAGGATTTGGATGTGATGTCGGACTCTTATCGACTAACGGCCTATGTTAATTAACAATTCCAATCCAAAATCTATGATTGATGTAGGTAGTTTTTAGACATTACATATACCTATATAGAGAGAGAACGGTAGAGGACGTCCTAGAAGGAAATACGTCGATGTTATGGGTGATGTTCTTTACAAAGGACAGGTGCGTAGTACCTACACTCACCGGCGTGCGTGTATGACAAGATGTATGAATGTGGATAAAGCGAAAGGAGTATGTAAGGATCTTAGCGTGTGGCGTTCTATAGTTTCTGCCTACCCCCATGGGAAAAAGGCGTCAGATTATGTATTATATAGAATTTATATCAAAAACCTATATCAATCCAAAGATTTCGGATTGAAATCGGTTGTAAAACCACGACGGTGTTCCTCCGACGATTGAAGATAAGGCATGGCCGGGATCGCGGGATCTGCTAGTGCATTCACCGCGACCCACACGTCGTGCCCTGCTTTGCTATTACTCGACGACGCTCTGACGTCAATTGGCGGGATGGTACCCAGATAACAACGTCACCGGTGCAACAGTGCTAACTTGACGGCCATGTTCTATGATTACGGGCATTGGAGCATCATGGCTTCTATCTTTAGAAGAACCCTAACTACAGTAGTAGTTTGCGATAATAGTGCTACCTATATAATAGGCTAAGTAAAATGACAGGGATGTAGATAGATAGATAGATATACTTTATTGCACACTAAAAGAAATAAAACAAGGAATACACATAATTAGGAACAGTACAAATGGCGGTCTTATCGCTTAAAGCAATTTCTTTCAGACTACCATTGGATGGAAAGAATACAGTACTAATACTGACGAATACTGTAATATTGTACTATATTTCAAAACAATATCAATTCTAGGTACTCGTAAACGTCCAAGTATTAGATGAGGAACTGTCTTGGGTGGCAATATTCGAGAAAATGGAAGCCCTACAAAAGGATAACAAGGAAGTATACTCTTATATCGTGACCGTCGTTCCAATAGACTATGTATACCACACCATCATAAGCGATGAGCAAGGCACCGAGCCAGCTAAGGGCTTGTTCTCGTGGAAGTGGCCCAAGAAGCTCGTGTCGACCAAACCAGAGGTGAAGCCCACGCAGGCGGTCCTGGACAAACTGATACCGTTTGAACAGAAGTACGATATCACGACGTTGAAGGAACTGCCGTGGTCCGTCATATTTCATAGATAGATCACATCAAATTATTATTATGTTTCTTCTGAAATTTTAAGTAGGTTAAAGAGAAACGCTCGTATTGATCATGCTTATCTTTGTCATCAAAGCGAAAGCCTTTTTAAATATTTTGAACGCCAGAGCATAAATAAACGCATCGGCGTACCCCCCACTCCAAGGTAACTGTAATCCCATCATTTTTGCCACATATAACATTTGGGACGTTAGAGTACCGGGCAAGCTTTCGTCTTTAACATATCGGGTGTAAAAATACCCTTAACGAAGCCGAGAGCCACGTATTCTTCCCATCATTATGTTTTTTTTTTTATATTGGGCCATACCTGGGAACCGACAGGTTATGACATTGAAGGTCAAAGTCACCATATTTTTGTACCTTTTTCACGAAAACTAAGTTTAAATGTTATTACTAAACATTCAACTATACAAACGTTATAAACATTTTTGAAATGTAGGCACAGCCTGCTGCGCGCGCGCTTCCGTTGCGTTCCGTTCTTTCCATCCAATTAAAAGCTGTTTTTTAATACCAAAAAATAAAAGTTGTTTCCCAGCTATTATTTTTGCTGTATATTACTTAGTTTTAACATAGTATGCGTAGACTTCGGATTCGTTTAGGCTATTTTTACACGCTGTATAATGTGACAGTGGCGTTCAAAAGGTTAAAGGATCTTCAGGGACGGTAAGCTCAAATACTGTCTACCTACCCATTTGTTATGTAAAAAGTCTAGTTGACATTGTACTTGTCAAGTGTAGACATTGTAGCAGTATTCTCTTCGATGGCGATATAATTTCATGTCTTATTTTGGCTCATGTTCAGTACAGCCTTTTTCTTTACGATATTTAAGAAAAACACGCAAATAACGAGACTGCGCGGCGTCTCGGGACGCCTGGCAGATGCAAAATAACGAATCCCATTTTGTATAAAAAAAGAACTGGCCGAATCAAACCGAAGAGAGCCGACGATTTACGAAGGTCTGCCGTCGTGTGTCTGCCATCGCGAGCGTCGCCACGCAACAGCCGCTCTCACACCCGTATCGAACATCGAAAATGCTCTAATATTCAAATTGAACATCTGGATGGTAACGCGGTCGGGTTATTTGCGTATCACGTTTTGATTCATAGTGAATAAGGCGCCTGGCAGTGATGAGATAGTGAAGACTGGTTTTATTATGTTTTATTTTAATTAATTTTAGTTTATAACTAAGTAGTTATGATCGTTTAAGTTTTAAGTCTTTACTTCTAAGCCAATTAAATTTATGATGTTATGAAGAGGATTGCTCTATTAAAATTGTTTATTTCTTAAGAATTCTATTATTTTATGTGATTATTAGATCCTTTTCTTCATTGGTTGCTAACATGGTTGTAATTTTTAAAGTCCTGATTTTTTTTATTCTTAGTGAAACATTATTTTTTGTTTTAATTGCATGTGGATCTATGCTATGACATGGGACTTACAGCTAATGGCATAGGTATTAAGTGTACGTACCTACAATTGCACATACAATATCTCTGACTAATCCGAGAGTTCAACGGTAATAAATTACTGACCCAAAACCGTAATTTTTTTAAATGATGGTTGTAAACTATGTACTCCATCATCTCTGGCCCTTATCCTACACTAGGTATGGTCGGCACAACACGTAGGTATTCCTCTTCCATTCTCCTCTGTCAGCCGTCATCTCAGTACTCACTTCTTTCTTACCCATATCATCCTTCACACAATCCATCCATCTTTTCTTTGGCCTACCTCTATTTGTGTATCCATCCACATTGATATTTAACACTCGACTAGTAACATGACTTTCTTCCCTCCGCATAACATGCCCATACCACGCTAACCCATTACTCCTTAACTTTTCAGTCACTGGCGCTACTTTCAAACTTCCTCTGACATACTTGTAAACTACGTACACTATCTTTAAAATAGAAATTGCTGTTTGAAAGGTGAAATAAATTTTAAGTGTATCAGCAGTACGTAATACTATACCTACACAGTAAAATAATGAAATTTAAAAGATAATTATTCAGATTATAATAATTCCAAGATTATGCTTCAAAATGTATCTTACGTCAAATAAAATAAGATTACACAAACTATTTTAAGCCTAAAACCATTATTTTATGTATGAAATGAACAAAGTCAAAGATTCCTTGTGTTTCTGAAAAAAATGATGCATATTGCGGTAAACATTTTCGTGGTGTTTCAGCAACTACTGGCAACGTGTATCCGAAACATTCCTAAGAAGCTTGTCATTGTCGTAGAGTTAGTTCCCAAAACCTCACTAGATGGCGTTGATCCGCTTTCTGAATCGCGCTATGGTTTCGTTACCGCAGTTTGGTGTGACTCGGTAGGTATTATGAAACCGCACCGATTTTGATGAAACTTTTTTATTTTTGGCCGTCGTTCAAAACCGCATAAGTTTAAGAACGATTATAATAAAATTTAATTTAATATATTGGTGCAGATTCTGTTGTGTGGTTCACTAACATAAATAAACTTAATTTTAGCTATTAATATAAGAGAACGGCGCGGCGTGACTAACGTGTTGACTAAAAATACGGTGAAGTTCAAGGCATAAAATAGTTTGACATCTCTAACTTAGTTCGTTAAGTATCAGTCTTTGATCAATAGTACTATGCGTGCCAAATAAGAATAGGATCGCGCTTGCTACAACTTCACACGATAGCTGTCAAATTGGTACTGCTAGCAAAAAATACTATGAAAAAAAATGTTATATTTTTTTATTCATAGATTTCATTCTTATTTACATTCATTTTTATTAAAATGTTATTTATTGAATTCCATAAATTGATAATTTTGGATAATTTAATAATATTTAAAAACAGTATTCATTCTTCACGAAATGCTACTGGTCACCCTAATATGTCGCCATAATAATAATATAATTGCTGTGTGTGTAAATTTGGCGTAAAATTGATAAGAAATACCAAAAAAGTGAACAAAAATAATTAAACTGAATATAATTTCTTTATTTACTTTTTTGCACACCTTACACTTTGGTAATGAAGTTCACGAGTATTGCGGAACAAAATGGCGCCTTGACAGTGCTATTCTTATTTGGCACGCATATGATAGTATACTAATATACTATTATTGGTCGAAGGTCACCGTCCTTTTTCTCGCGCTGTCAGTTTATAAAAGACAGCAATCCTCTAATTTTAGTTTAGTTTGTGCACAAGAAAATCGACATTATTAATTTTAATATATTATATTAAAATTAATAGTTGTAACGAGTATTTAATCAACATAAAGACCTCCTTTATAATAGACCACTCTACAGGCCGCGTGGTTTGAAATTTAGAATAAGTGTGGTGTCGTGTTTTGTTTTTTATGATTGTCTGGTGAAAATTTAATGAGTTGTCTCCGAATTTCAATCCTGTAAGATTACTTTTAAATGTTATTAAAGAATTGTTACTGAATATTGGTTTTCGTTGAGAATAACTCATTACATAGTATAAATAATATTATAATATTAAAAAACAAAATTCAATTAAAGTGAACGTGAAATGAAAGAAAATCTCAACTCGTGATTATTCGGGAAGGACAGTATGTAATAGATCATTTATATTATAAATGATCTAATACGTAGATCATTTATATTATAAATTACTTATCTATTCATTTCACGTTCACTGTAATTTAATTTTGTATTTAGACTTCAAACGTTTCATTGCGAGTGAAAGAGGCCCAATGAAAGCAAAATGAAAAACGGAAATGAATGAAAAATGAACCGTCTGATTCTGCCTTACAAAAAGCGAGCTGATTGCACCCTGGTTAATGTTAGGAACTTAATGTTTAATAAAAGTTAGTGTTGCAGTTTATATGTTTAATTATATAGATAATACTGTTAAGCATAACTATTTACAATATTAGCCCAGACTGACACCAAGCAATGGATTTAATGAATGTATATTCAGCAGCATTACAAAGTGATTCACACGTGTTTTTTTCCATGAAAAGTATTTGGACAAGTTTGATATCCTATGATATATTATTATATGATACAGCGTGTCATAGCGTGACAATCTCGTGCCGAGACGACATAATATATGACTTGTCGTCTCAGCACGAGATAATGCGACGACAAAATTTTGTCGCGCAAGCAAGCATTTCTATTAAAGTTTCAGAGAACCTATAGTCCATACACAGACCTGGAAAAAATATATCACGTTTATTTTCAATCATGTAAGGCTAATCAATTATTTGTGGTAAAAAAAAAACAATTATTACAAATAGTATTATTAGAAAAGCATGTTTAATGTTTTAATTAATAATGCTGACCTTAACCATGGTAATGAACCTGAAAGCTTAAATTCTAACACCAAGTCTCACGGCTGGGAACATAGAATAGTCTGAGTACATTATAATTTAAATATTAATAGATTATTTTGTTTTATATTGTTATCTACAGAAAAGTTACTTGCATAGTGATAGAAGAGAGACAATGTGATAGGTTATTTTGTTAATGTGTTTTGATTAAACCTTGGGCTATATTGATGTAATTAATAACTGCATTCTTACATAATTATATTATGTCACTAAACTTGTAGCCTTTTGAAGCATCAACTGATTTCAGATCTTGCAGTATCTCAGCATAAAATTATTTAAACCTACATTATTACAGAAGTATTCCAAATACATTATGTACTCCTGCATAGACACATAGACAATTAATATACTGTTTCGTTCCTACAATAAGGCGCCGTCCTAAATGGCTATAGCTCGCGCGATGATGCGATGCGATTTCATCGCATGATCGCGCGACCGTTAATTAGGACATTCAGTAGATGCCAGTATATTCGATCGCACGGTCGTGTGAACATTTTCGTCGAGCGCACGCATCATCGCACGAGCGATTGCCACTTAGGACGGCGCCTAAGGATTGGTTATACACTTTTAACAGTGCAAGCAGTGTGTGCATTCTATTATCAAGTAATAAAATCCACACCTTGTAAGACTGCAAATAAGCATGCATTGCATATCACAACATGCCAAATCCACTGGCAAGTTTTAGGGTTAACCACCATCTGTCACCGATACTGCACGAGACCGCACTCACGCTGTCTTTCTTGCTCTATTAAATGACGTTCCTGAGCAACAGAAATGGATAGAGCATGAAAACGATTCCGTGCTGACAGATGTATGTCAACCCTTACTGCACCAGTCTTAACACTCCATTGCTCGCTTAGGGTCGGTTGTTTCAAACGAACAGAAAAAGCATGTTATGTTAGTCAAATATTAACTATTACGTCGGTTGTTTAACACCCATCAAACGCAGAGCGTTGTGTCTTTTGACGTATGTCAAGAACGACAAACCGTGAAACAACGCTTATTTTTATTTAACCATTGTTAACGCCATTTTTAACTGTTACCCATTAGTAATGTAGTCGTGAAACAACCTGCCCTTAGTTTGTAAAACTTGCAGTTGACTTGCTAGAAGATTTGGTACTTGAGGCCTGCTCATTCAGTGCAAAGTAGTGTGGGATCTGTGTAGCTCAGCAGAAGAGCCTCTAGCTTGAGCCA
Organism: Amphipyra berbera; assembly: GCA_910594945.2. Lineage (NCBI taxonomy): Eukaryota > Metazoa > Arthropoda > Insecta > Lepidoptera > Noctuidae > Amphipyra > Amphipyra berbera. Next base: position 3,511,651 of record OU343122.1, on the reverse strand, counting down.
TCATGTTCTCTATTCTATTAGTAGTCTCCCGAACCATAGAGAACTCGGATAGGTCTGGTAGGTCAAGAACAATATGAGCAGAGAGACGTTTGTAAACTGAATTAGAATCTTTTTTATTTCTCCTAGCTTCCTCATATTTTAATTGCTGCTTTAAAAATATTGACTGCTTCAACATTTCTTGGATGTTCTTGAAACTGGTTGCGGCTCCATCCATTGATTTTACAGCACTGGAATGAAGAAAATAATACAATTAGAACATTGTTAATAAACACAACAATTATTGTAAATAATGTGTAATCTTTACATAGTATAAAACAAAGTCACTCCCGCTGTCTGTTCGCTTAGATCATTTAAACTATGCAATGGATTTTAATGCAGTTTTCAGCAATAGATAGAGTGATTCAAGAGGAAGGTTTATATGCCCCACATTAGTATTTACATTGCACTCGTGCGAAGCCGGGGCAGGTTGCTAGTGAAGTGTTATGAAAAAAAAAACATAAGAACATAACGTAACACCTGTATTCCCCTAAGGGTTGGGCAGAGGTGTATAGTAACACCCTAATTTCACTGTTATGTTTCAGTCACATGTAATAGGGGGCGAGCCTATTGCCATCAACTAGGCACACATCCAAACTCCGGGCTGCTACTGAGGAATTCCACATGTAAAAACACTATAACACTGCCCGACCTGGGCATCGTATCCAAGACCTCACAATCAGCAGTCACGCTGGCATAAGAAATCATTGTTAATCAGATAAATAATGATATTAAAAGAAATAAGTGTGTTTTCTCAGTTTTTCTGACCGTATATAGTTTTTAAGCATAGTGTCACTCCCTTTGGTTTGTGCACTTTATGGACGGGGTATACAGTACCTAAACTCGTTAGCTAAGTACTAGAATACAAAATAACCTACCTAAGAGCATATTCCACATCATAACACCTTCCTTGCAACTCGTGTTGTAGCTTCGTCACTTCCACTCGCCGTTCAACCATAGGCGGTAACGCTTTCCTGACGTGCTCCTGCAGTCTATAAAGAGCTAACGACGGCTCATTCGCTACTATGTGCATGTTCTCCGATATTCGTTCCGCAGCTAGAATGAAAATACTATGAAGAACTCAGAATTGTTTTGTTATTAGAAAATGCGGATAAGTTGAATTCGGCAAACCTTTTTTCGACTTAGATTCTAATTCGGGATCCCCTTGATATACGAAAGCCATGATTGTTAGTTTTTTTTAATACGTAGAAGAATTAATTTGGAATTGTCTGAAAATATAAAATAGACCTAGGTGATAACTCAGTGTTAGTGATTATATTATGCTCTCCGTTCGCAGTGTTTAGTATTTTTTCAATAAATAATTATTTGTTGCAAAATAAAAACACAATCTTTTGACACTGAACTGCACAGAACGTAAACATTAATTTGTTTGTTTGTCATGTCATGTCATTCATTTTATTTATTTATTTTTCCTAATTTCTAAACGATTACTGTTACATTGAAAGCTACATAATTACTAATAAAAATGTTAATTACTTATACCTTCTTGATGAATAATCGTTTCTTGTAAAAATGTAAGCATTGAATAAAAATTTACAAAATACATTTCAAGTTAAATTAAATAATACAATGAAAACATTCTCAAAATATTATGGTTTTTATTTCTGAACGAAAACAATGTTGCAAAATATTTCTATAAATTTCTACTAAAAAATCAATAAGTAAACTCTTTTTCCTATTGAACAAATAAATCCTTTCCAAAAGTGATCATGCATTGCTATCATCGCCTATATTTTGTTTTATATCACCACAATTTTATGAGAAAAAAGCACAAAAAGGATAACATGAAATATAAACATACACACCACACATTATTACAAATATATGGTATCTGTCAAATCAAAAGTTATTGTCTTTGTTTGTTGTTGTCAAGCAAGCAGGCAAGTGTCATGCAAGTATGTGTGCGTGTATGTATTGTATACTATGCTGTCAATAGATTAACTTTGTCGAGTAGGTATCTCCTGTTATCACAATGTATTTCTTAATTTGTTATCTAGTACCGGTCATTATCATTTAATTTTTAACAATATATATATATCGTCCTTTAGTTTCGTTTACTTTATACTTGAAGCTAGCTACTTGAAGTGACAATACCCGAGTTTGCCTTGTTGTTACCATAGAAAGTAATATTATAATCAAGATTTTGTTCATTACATCAATATTACACGTTACTGCGATGAGTTCCAAGGATTATTTCACTAAAAAGGTGTGTGTAAAGTGAATATTTAGTCATAATTTTAATAAAAAAATTGCCGGTATCTGGGTAAAAAGCTTCACATCAATTTTTGTTGTTTATTTGATGGTAAGTGATCAAAGTTAAGATAAGAATTTTTCATGTGAATACCAATTTTTATGGAATAAAACTAAATCATGCATAATGTTAACATTTCAGGAAACCAAATTATTTAATAACATATTGGGAATTCTGTTGAACATATTTTTCCCTATCAGAATGTTGCTCAGAGTATATTCCTTATGTATTTTATTGGTGGACATTGCGTGGGTGGTGTTCAATGCTGTCTGTGCAGTACTGCAGGCTGTTTATGAACTGTTTAGACCACCACCACTGAAATCAGTCAGGCTAGAAACAGCTCTGGTAAGTCAATTTTGTTATCTTAATCCTCTTAAAGCCAGATTTATGTCATTAAATAAAGCTCTTTGACGAGCATTGTTTAAAAGAAAAGTGATTATTATAGGTATTTTATTATCATGGTGTGATATATATTTTTCTTTAAATATAGTGTGAGTGTGTGCAGTAATTATAGAAATAAATATTGATTTTGTAAACATAGATTTAACTAGTAATTAGGTACAGCAGATCTATCTATACTAATATTATAAAGAGGAAAGATTTGTATTTTTATATTTGTGTATGTAACAAATAAACTATAATTATATTTCAAAAATTCTTTTGTCGTTAGACAGCTACTTACATTATCATTGAGTAACATAGGCTACGGGCGGAGCCGTGAGGATGTTTCCTAGTCACTACGCTAGTCTATAATATTCATATAAGTTCTATCTATCTTCAGTAATAATATTTTTGTCAAACTTTTCCAGGTGATTGGCTCTGGACGAGGAGTAGGCCGTGAACTTGCCATACAGCTAGCTAACTTAGGAGCAATTGTCCTCTGTGTAGATAAGAACAGTAGTTCTAACGAGGACACCATTGAATACATCAAAAGAAAAGGTGGTTCCGCTATTGGCTACACGTGTGATATTACTAAGAGAGAGAATGTCCATACTTTAGCAACACAACTGAAGAAGGATCTAGGGTTTGTCAGTATGTTGTTCTACTGCTGTGGAATACCAAGCCCAAGGTCCTTGCTGACACAGCCTCCACAAGATATTCATGAAACACTGGATCTTACGCTGACATCATATTTCTGGGTTGGTTATTATAACAAAATATTAAATTTATGTAAGCAAAATGATGTGCATGTATGCGGTTATGGGATCATGATAGCAGTTCACGTTTCTTTTTATTACCAAAGAATGATGTTAACATATTATGTTTGTACGTAGAAAGGTAAGTTTGTATGGAAAAATTATTTATAACTTTAACATGCAAGACTACATTCTTGAACCATTTCTAAAAATAACATGACATAATTAGCCCGTTACTGTCCTAATGTTGGGTTTGGGCTTCTTCTCAGCAAGATACGGGCTTAGGCCTTAGTCGCTGGCCTGGTGTGGGTTAGCAGACTACACACACCATCGATAACTTTATGGAGCGCTCTCAGGTGTACAGATTTCCTCATAATTTATTTATTTATTTCAAAAATAACATGGACAACATTACAGTTAACACTAATGCGTTGTACATATAAAATATAAACAATTATAAAATAGAATAAAAATACACCAACACAAAGTATTAAAAATATAAAAAAAGAAACATAAAAACCTTAGGAATAAAATAATAACATTTATCTGTCATCCATCATCTCACAAAAACTTAAACATTCACGACACACATCTAGGTATCTATCTAGTCGCAAACAAATCGCACTTCGGTGCTGAAGTCAGGAGAGCATTTAGCATTGTAAGCGCACGAACGAGTGGGGAGTTAGCATGCGACACAGTGCGTGATTCTGGCACAGCCAATAATGGGTGGCTACGTGGTCCAAGCTGGTATGTAGGCACGAAAGGTTTAAAAAGACGCACTACTTGAGACACTAGTTCCGGACATTCAGATTTACCCCGTAGTATATCTTACAAGCAGGAGTCAGCAAGCAGTAACTACGCTTTACTTCGAGAGAATTAAATTTTAACATACCCAGTAAAAAATTTGTTGGGTAGAGAAAAGGGTAGTATCCAAACTTTTTTTATACAAAAATCTAAGAAATGCTTTTTGCACTTTCTTCAATAGTAAGACGTAAGTACTTTCATGTGGATTCCATATGATCGACGCAGACTCGAGCTTACTTCTCACCAAGGCCATATAAACTAATTTAATTGCCACAAGGTTGTCAAATTCACGCATGTTGCGAATAACAAAGCCTAGTCTTCTATGAGGGTCAGTTGCAAGTGTCCTTATGTGGTCGTGAAAGTTTAGTCTGGGGTCAAAAAGAACGCCCAAATCTCTAACAGAGCTAACACGAGTAATCAAATCTGATCCCAAAATGTATACTACAATCCGGGGATTTAGAGCACGACTAAATGACATGACATGGCATTTAGAAGTATTGAAAAGGAGTTTGTTGTTGATACTCCACTGAAACACGGAATTTATATCCTCCTGTAGTGTCACTGAGTCAGCCTTATTTTCCACGCCGTAAATTAGTTTGAGATCGTCGGCATATAGTAGACACCTAGCATTTTTGAGAACCGTTTCAAGATCATTTACCATTATACCGAAGATTGTTATAAAATTGTTTTTCCTTCACCGTTAACGCAAGTGATAATCGAATTCTGATCCGCACATGAATTCGAAAAGTCAGAAGTACTGGTCAGGTTCGAACTCAGACCCTCCTGCATGGAAGGCAAGCGTTCAACCACTAGGCTATCACTGCTTCTAAAAAAATATATTCTCGCAATCTAAGTCAATCAAAAAGCGTTTTGATTCCACTTTCATTGTGAAAACCGCCAAACAGTGGAATGCGTTGCCTGAGTGGGTGTTCCCCGACAGTTACAATCTGGGTGTCTTCAAGTCACGAGTGAATCGGTTTCTTCTGGGCAAGCGTGCTCCATCGTAGACCGCATCATCGCTTAACATCAGGCGAGACGGCGGCCAAACGCAGGCCTAGTAATAAAAAAAAAAAAGGCCATTAGGCCATGACCATTAAAACTAAAATGTGATTATGTTTGTGCACATTGTAAAATTAACAAAACATTTAAAGTAGATTGAACAAATAACTAACATTCTTTCATTCAATTTCATTTCAGCTCATTGACCACTTCTTGCCCGACATGAAAGCTAAGAACCACGGTCATATTGTGGCCTTAACTTCGGTAGCTGGATTGAGCTACATCAAAGACCAAATGCCATTGAGTGTAGCTCAGTTCGCTGTGCAGGGCCTTGCAGAATCTCTTACTGAAGACCTGAGGGTAAACAAGATAGATGGAGTGCATGTGACTCTCACGCACATATATCCATTTATTGTTAGTGATGAGAGTGCAGAAATAAGACTAAGGTTTGTAATATAATTATTATTTAAAAACTTAGAATCCAAGTCTAATTATGAATAACCGTCTGAGACACTAGAGCAGGGGCGTAGCTACCGCCCAGGGGCCTCGACATGTGTACTTTCTTTAGTGAAAAATCTTTACCCTCCATTTGGGTCTCGCCGCAGTCGGGTAGAGGGGCCCCTCGACAAATTTTGATACAGGGCCCGTCAAGAGCAAGCTACGCCACTGCACTAGGGTTCTACATTCTAGTAGCTTCAGTTCTACCATTGATTTTGATTTCGACTAATGGATCATTTTATGTAGGTATATGTTCTAAACCGAATAGTTTATTTTTGTATTATTAACCAAATTATTCATACCTACAGTATATAAAAGCAAACAAACATGGTTCATATTCAAAACAAGAATCTATGTATATCAAATTGCATGCTAACCGTCTTACCTGTATTTCTTAAAAGAGTAGGTAGAGATGAGATGCTAACATAATCTGCCAAAATGTTATAGAGGACGAACCTATCGCCAAAATATAATAATTAATTGTCTAATATATTTACAGGATACCGAGTTACTTCGGCACAATTACGCCAAAGAAAGCAGCTACATCCATTCTCGAGATCGTTCGTCGAAACTACTTTGAAGCATCGGTGCCAAAGCATCTGCTATACCTTGGCCACCTCCTGCGTATCTTGCCACGAAAAGCTACGGTCCTCATCAGGGATCTGCTTGATACTGGAGTGGACTTTGCATGATTAATTTCATAATCCTATTTTTTTAATTTATTATGGCTAAATGCTCTCATTGATAGTGCAATGATTGTAGAATAGAAAACATAGTTGCGATAAGTATTATAAAGCGCAATCATGGCGTTAGAGTAAGTAGTAAATTAGTTTTTGTAAAAAAAATGTATTCAAAATAGTATGTGTGTGTATCTGCTCGGTATGTGATGATGGTCTGTAGTTTTGCGAGACATTGGTGTCGATTCTGCTGCGCACTTTGACAGGAATAAACGAAACTAAAGGTGTTTCTCTGACAGATGCGTTTAGTCTAGTTTAATAGGGTAAAAATGTGCAACAGAATCTACACTATTAAGGCCGAACTTGAATGCATGCAAAATAATAATAGATTATATATTTATTATTTTTATATGAGCATTAGTTAGATCTTATTTATAATAGTTCAACATGTTGCATTTTATAATTCTTAAATAGTGAATTAATTGTAGTTATGAATATAAGGCAGATTTGCTCAATTAAAAAAGGTATGTAACAATCATGAAATATTGGCTGTGGTGTGCAACCATTGCATTTAAAAAGTAACTAAGTTTATTTAAATTAAAGTGGGCGCGCACCTGTCCGCACCTTATGCTCCGCTGTCGCCGCAGCCATCGCTTTTGTCGACGGTACTGCGGCGAGCGCGGCATGAATGGGTGTGCGAAGTTTAGATAGATTTTATACAAATAATTCAAATGCGGCGACTGCAGAGACTGCGGCGCGTTCGGTGTGGACAGGTGCGCGTCCACCTTTAATTCCATGGTTATACATATTAATATTATTTATTGAACTACTTATAGCTAAAACTGCGTTTTGTATTTAAGAGATTTTTGTCCATTTTGAAATTTATGAAGCCAAAGATTGTACTATTAAAGAAGCGTTTCATTAAATTGATATTTTTTCTAGAATTTGTGTTATTTGCAATATTCATTATTCTCAAGGTAAAAGTTAGACTAAACTTTTAGATCCAAAATAAAAACTACCAAAAAATATGATTTTACACTGGCAACATAAGCCTCTAATGTCATTAGAATATTTGCATTGTGGTGGCGCCATCTTAGACATTTCTTCGTTTTCGCAACTTGTTTCCGTGATTTGCGATTGATAAAAACAAAAAAAAGTCGGCAAATTTTAAATTGTGCGTTGTGCAGTTGTTTTTAAGTGGAACTCTTAATTGATATTGAGGACTACTAAACGAAAGAAAAAGACAGTGGTCGGTGTGGCGACACATCGTTAGGTAAGTTCATCGCTGCTTCAATTCTATCGCAGACTGACACCAACAGCCGATCGATATTAGAAAACTTATGTTTTATTGGTTACATCGGTCACGATTCAGTATTATTTCATTAACTCTATGTGTAATCTATATTATAAGACTATTAAAAGGTATCGGTCCATTTATTGTTTGCATTGGAGGGGCAACTTTCTAAAAGGCTATTTATTATACCTACGCTAGATGGATTTACTTGAACATGAAGATATTCAAATAAGAAAGCAAAAAATCCCTTTTCAGTTTGCGTAGATTCCAGCATTATCAGATTATTGTACAGTCATATTAATTTGTTGAATACTTTTGCGATTAATTAAAATAACATGAAGATGGAAAGTTAAAAAATTACAGTGGTAAATATTACTGTATTCTTTCAGTTTTTAATACCTATTGCTCATCCTTTAGAAGGTTGATAGCTAAGGATATTAATTTGATAACCATGCTACCTTGATTTAAAAAAAATAATGGTTCACAATCAAGAAATATATAAAAAGCTTTTACAGTGAGCTGTAAAACAATGCTATTTTTTATCTTTTTCTTTGCCCTGTTCCAAGTGAAATAATATGGGCAGAAGTATAGGTATAGCTGTAGTTAATAAATTAATTGATGAATTAAGTGTAAAATGATATCAATATTTAATAGGTATTTAAATATTAATATATATTACTTAAACTACATACAGTTGGCTAAGTGTTAACCTGTGAACTCTATTTGAAGGATCCTATAGGCAACAAATAAAATGGAATAATTTCTATACATGTATTACATTTTATTTACAAAAATAAAGTTTCAAAATACAATTATAATATTACTGAGAAATGTGATTTCCATTTTAAAATAAAAAAGTAACAATACAAGAATATATTATTTAATTTAGTATAATATGTAGGTATAAAAACTGTGTTCCACCTGCACCTAGATGTTAAAACCCAAGATACCATTGGTTAGGGATCCAGAGTGAGGAATTTTCTTGGCTGGGCCCTTAGCCCTTGAGCCAACAGTTTAGCGAGAGCTTCTAGAGATATTGGTTGAAGCCTTTTCCTATTTAACCATTGACAGTGATTTTATAAAGAATCACATACCTTAAGTATTATTTACTTACATACATACATATATACGCCTTTATTTCACAAAGGGGTAAGCGGAGGTGTTCTCCTTTTACAGGAGTCTGCACACCCACGTTTCGCCTCTAGTCTTTTAATATTACACATAACATCACGCCTGTATTCCCCGAAAGGTTTGGCAGAGGTGTATAGTAACACCAACAATTCGCTGTTATGTTTAAGTCCCATATAAAAGGGGGTGAGCCTATTGCCATCAACCGGGCACAAATCCAAACTCTGGGCTGCTACTGAGAAATTCCACATGGAAAAACCTAATAACATTTTGCCTGACCTGGGGTTTGACCCAGGATCTCACAATCAGCAGTTGTGCTTGCCACCACTAGACCAACAAGGAAGTTAATATTAGTCAATAGGAAAATAATAATAATATAACAACATAAGTACTTATAATTATATATATAATTATGATATTATTATACATGCAACTATGACAAGGCATAGGTGATTAAGTTTAACCTTTTAACCTTGAAAATACAGTGTGTTTAAAAAAAACTTAGGTAGGTAAGTATGCAAATAAACACTATCAATTACCTTTAAATATTTTGTTGTGTGTTCCTTGATTTATTTATTATACATTATGAAAATGATCAAAGCATTGCTTAACTGACTTCAAAAAGGAGGACAATATCAATTTTAAATTTTATGTTGCTGGACTGAAAGTTTATTTCTCTTAATAGGGATTTGTTTAAAAGAATTGGTAAGTAGATATTGATTCTCCTACAAGAGGACCTTGACAGGTGGTGTTAGATTTTGTTCTTCAAGGTAGACACAGACAAAACTACCATATTCCGTCGCTTGGATTTGTAATACCGTATTTAGTAACGGGCACGCCGCGCCGCGCCCTTAACAAGTATGCTAACTGGTATCCTATACCAGAAACGCACACAACCCTGGATCACGACACGCGGAATGAAACACGGTTTAGTACCTACGTAGCGTTTGCGTTTCAGCCTTTGAATACGAGATCTCGTTCACCGGGTATAGACGTGTATAGGTTGCCTTTACGAAAAAACCTATTTAATGGACCTCTTTCTATTAATCTATTCAGTACTGCTGCTCATTTCAACAATCAACAAAAAATATTCATAGCAGATAATTTGAACTACGTTAAATCGACGTGCGAATGTCGTAATTTTTTGGCGCATTCATTTCGACTTTTTTGATTAATTGCTTCATAATGACAAAAAGCATTAGGGGTGCGTAATTTATTGTTAATTTCATCGCTGCCCGCGGATTTGATCTTATTTATCTAAAAAATGAATAATCGACTAAATTATGCATGAATTCGAGATATTCGATCAATTGTCTATTTAGCCATCGAATAATTAATTCTCCGTTTTGAACGTATTATGAAAGAAACCTTATAAATTCAACGCTTTTATCGTGTTGAGGTTGAAAGAGATGCCTCCAAGAAAGTTATTCTAATGTAACGTATTTATATTTAACGCTCACATTAGAAGGGTGTCGAAATCGTGGCAGAACCAAACCTCAGATTGTAAAAAGCATTCGGTGACAGGCTGAAAGGAAAGACCGGAAAGTGTCCTGGAAAACACCTTTTTTATTTTTATTCTTGATTTGGTCGCCTTTGGTCATAGTCTCACCTGATGGTAAGCGCAGACAGGGTCTAAGGTGGAGCACGCGAATCCAAGGAACAGACATATAGAGGGATTCCACTAATACCCCTTTAGCTCTCGCATACACACGATGGAACACAATAAACTGCTTGGCGCCAGACTTTAATGTGAGGGTGGTAGCTAGTTGATTCAAATGACTGAAAAACGTGGTAATTATGATCTAGCATCAGATCCATACCAGTCAACTGGTATGTTTATCAATGCTATCTTTAATACGTAACCAGTCTCGACCAAATCGAAAGAATATTATCGAGATTTGTTACGAGTTGAGTCGTGGCGAGATGAGAACTGCGGATATGCAATGGTAATCTAAGTTTTTAGAGAGTAGCAAAGTAGGTACCTACATGATCATTTAAATATTCATGAGGATTTAATCGTGAAAGTATTTTTAAATTAAATAGACACCGTTATACGTACGAGTTATTTTATTCATATTTTGTTAACTAATAACTTGAGCTTATGAAAATTTGCGAATATTCAATAATACGAGTCAATGATTGACATCAATCCAATTAAGCATATAACTTAAGATATTGTTGAGCGAGTCATTCAGGTGTAGGGGCTTAACAACAACATCGTAGCATATTATACGCACATCTTGCGAAACTTCTTAATCCTCTTACCACTCAACATCACACCAAAAAGCTTTGGCAGCATGTCGTGTTCGATACACTTACACCCATATTCTAAGACGTTCCTCCAAAACTTACTCGACTCATACCCGACTCAGGACGGCCTCGAAAACACCTTCAAAATTGTATTCTTAGTCGCAATTTCGAGTGAACTTTGAGGTTCCTCGACGGAGTCATTACGTCATAATTCGAATTTTCTGCATCGCGCAAATAACGCCGCGATAAAAAATTGTAAGGATTACCGTAAGCATATTCGACAGTCTTAAAAATATTTTTTTATTACATACGAACTTTGACACTTCGTTCCTTAAGGTAGGTAGGTTCCGAGGTACCTTGAGTTTGACAGATGATTCCTTACCTCGACTGAGGAAAAATCACGAGTCGAGGACGTTTATGTCAAGTCGAGGTGGAGTCGAGTCGAGTACCTAAATTTTGGAGGAACGTCTTAGAATATGGGTGTTATTGCATTACTGGGACGTGTTACTCTTCTAAAGAACACGTGCGGAACATTTCACCGCGGACTTCAAGGACGCTATATCAAAGTCACTTCGCGCGTAAAGCCTATCTCGAATGTCATTAAAATTCTTTTCACGGTGTATCAGTGTAATTTGCTAGGATGTACGGATGTGCCTACACCGCCGCACAGGGCCGCCCCAAATCCGGCCTTTTTGCTGCCGTGTGTTCTTTATTGCGGCCAATATACATTTTGTCCCGGTTTAAATTGGATCTTAAGTGAGGTATGTTTATGTTTTTAATTAATTGATTAAATGTTCGCTGAGGTTCAAATGCGTTTGTGAAAAAAATTTGTTAATTGGTTTATGGACTTGTGTGTGGATAAACGATCTATACTTATAAAGAGGAAAGATTTGTATTTTTGTATGTAACGTATAAACTTAAAAACTACTGGACCGATTTCAAAAATCCTTTGCCGTTAGAAAGCTACATTATCACTGAGTAACATAGGCTATATTTATTACTGGAATACAACTTCTTACGCGGGCAGAGCCGTGAGGACACAGCTAGTGTGTGATATAACAAAATGTTGTTTTTGAAATAAATAACTAAGCTCATTTATTCATTGGTGTAAAAATGTATTATGTACGTTAGGTACCCCCGAGTATTGCAACATCCGTACACAAGATTATGTTAAAAATGTTCAGTGACGCAGGTGTTTGCCTCGGCAAGATCATTTTCCAAACTGCGGTTTTGCCACTAAAATTTGAATAAGCCATTATTCTGCCCCAACTCTTATTGGACGCTTGCTTTCTTTACTATAAATCCACCTTTACAAGTTTTCACGATCCGTTCCAGGTATTTATTGAGTTTCTGTACGTTGAGGTTTATGCAAAATCTTTGTTGGTTTTAATTAACATTTTTTAAAGAAATCCATTTCTCAAACTGATTGCAGTTTCAGATTCAATGCATTTTGTCTCAATAGTTTAAAGATTACGATTTGTACTTGCATACATACATAAACTCACGCCTTTTTCCCATGGGGGTAGGCAGAAACTATAGATTGCCACTTGCTACGATCCTTACATACTCCTTTCGCTTCATATACATTCATACATCTTGTCATACACGCATGCCGGTTGAGAGTACTAGGTACGCACATGTCCTTTGTGAAGAATATCATCAATAACATCGATGTTGTATGTTTGTGCTTACCTACATCAATTTTCATAATACTTGTGCAATTTATTTGATCAGACGAGATTTCAAGATAAGTGTTTCATTTGTTTAATAAATGTGGAAATAAAATGTAAAGTTTCTTCATTTTTTTATAGTTGGTTCCTTTCTAGGAATAATCCTGTATCGTGGGTGCGTTTACTTACAGACACATCTTCACATGCACAAACACCCATACCCGAAACAAGTATTTGTATGCCATACAAATAGAGTTCAGAATACTGTATTTTTTTTATCAAATAGGTACTAGATGACCCGGTGAACTTCGTACCAACAAAAAATTATTTTTACAGTTTTCCTACTTTTCTTTTTTCCTAAACCACCCCTGTATAGAAGCGAACAAAACAAAAAAAAAACAAATCGGTCGAGCCATTTTCGAATTTAGCGAGACTAACGCACGGCAATTGATTTTTTATATACAGGCTGTTAAAAAATTAACTCTAAGAATTTTGTGGGGTTACTCGGTATCGGAAACTGAACAACTTTCGTAGAATAACTTTTTGAAGATCGCGTATTATTTTTTTTCCATACAAATCATTTCTTTTTTTTATTTGTATGGAAAGTACATAGGTAGTAAAAATTGTTTTTTTTAACTCCTTATATATAGATGTTTATATCATTTGTTACAGTATGTACTAGATTTATTGCGATAATCAACAGTTATCTGGTGTGGCGTAGCAACAAAGGCAATGTAGTTAAAAATCTTCCTTTCTATTTATAATCAACATTGCCAACGGCAAATTGTTAATACTCGGCCTCATCGATCTAGTGCTTCGGATGCTGATCGAGTTTGAATTGTAAGCCCCAGATAGAGCCTTAATAATTGTGTTTATCATATTGGAAATTCTCAATTATAGCTTGAGTTCGAAATGGTATCTCATTTCTTTTGATTAACTGGCAAGAGGCGTGGCCTCTACCACACAATGATGGAATAACGTCATCAGTGAACCGCTCGGGGGTTATTTTGTAATTAAAATTACATACTCAAAGCAAAGTTTTAATTTATTATCCAAGCGTAAAATATAGAGCAGTATATTAGAGAAGCGGACTGACCTGGATCACGAGACGACATTGTTTTATCTGTGGAACGCACCGTGCTGCTGTAATTAAAACCTCGGCTTAGTCTGTGGCCCACTCATCAACAGAGTAAATAAACGTGGTCACTATGAGTTGGCGGGGGATTTACTTTACCTGTTATGTATAATCTTACTGTAATAATATTCTGTAAATTCTTAATGTTACTAACTAAAGCTGGCTATCAAAGAGTAGGTAACATGATTTCTTGAGCCAGGAACCCGTTGTAATGCTTTGTTGGTCTAGTGGTCGCAAGTGCGACTGCTGAGCATGGGGTCCTGGGTTCGATTCCCAGGTCGAGCAGTGTTATTGGATTTTTCCATTAGGAATTTCTCAGTAGCAGACCGGAGTCTGGATTTGTGCCCGGTCAATGGCAATATGCTCGTCCTCTATTACATGGGGTTAAACATAACTGGCGAAACGAGGGTGTACTAAATCACCTCTGCCGAACCCTTCGGGGAGTACAAAGCGTGATGTTATGTTATGTTAACCTTCCGTGCACAAACTGCATTTGCCTGTTGACTCGTATCCTAGGTTGTGATTTAATGCATCAACTAAATTATTCAGCGACGATCTCATTTAATAACTGTCACGTATTAAACGACCGAACGCATAATACAGGGTTACTGGTAACTCGACGCATTCCTTCCAGGACATTATACAAGGGTTGAAATGCAACAAATTAAGCCAATCAACAAAGAAAATCAGTAGTTATTCAGATTTTTATTTTTGTTAAAAAGTCCCAGATGAACCATTTGAAGCCTAATTCAAAATAATGTACGGTGCAAATGTATTGGTTAAGTTTTTATCATAGCTGATGCCATAGCATATCTCTGTTAATAATTAATAGTTCAAAAATACCAAACACTTTTGCAAACATAGTTGAAACTGGGATTTTTCAACAAAAATCTAAAATCATATCTCAATAACTACTGAATTACGGTAGGACATTTGGTGGCTTAATTTGTTGCATTTCAACCATACTATAATGTCCTGCAAGGAATACGTCAAGTTACCAGTAACCCTGTATAATCGATTTCTCAATTAACATTTATATAGACCCATACATCGCTGACTGAATTCATTAGTGGCACAAGTAAAATTTTTGACATTTTGGGTTAGTGATGAATTCTTGTCATAAATTACGTACTTTATTTTATGCATTAAAGACCCAGCGTGTTAGTTTCATAAGATTAGTCCAGGCATTAATACAAAAAGTAAAAAAAAAAATGCAATACTGGCATAAATCGAAGTCACTATCTTCTGGTCCTCATATTAATCAAAGTAACAAAAAAAAACATCAATATTATTACTGCTGGCAACTGAAGCATTACATCAACTATTTATTCCATACAGTACACTCAAAACGAGCTAGAATGTGCGCGCGCACTTGTCAACGAACATTTAATTGTGCTTTTTCTCAAATTGTTGAATTTTGTCTTGTGACACTATTGAATTCAGTCAGCGACATATCCCGCTGTCTGTTGCTATGTTCACTTCGCTGACAGAATAAGGTCGGGTGCTCATTTTCCTCCATCTATTTATTAAGGTGTGGAATACCTACAACGGGTTCCTTAACATAACATCACGCCTTGTATTCCCCAAAGGGTCCGGTAGAGGTGTCTTAGTGCACCCTCATTTCGCCAGTTATGTTTAAGTCCCATGTAATAGGGGCGAGCCTATTGCCATTAACTGGGCACAAATCCAGACTCCGGGCTGCTACTGAGAAATTCCTGATGTTAAAAACCCAATAACACTTTGCCCGATCTGGGGATCGAACCCAGGACCCCATGCTCAGCAGTCGCGCTTGCGACCACTAGACAAACAAGGCAGTCAAATCAAGTCAGAAAAGCGGTTTTCTTCCGTTCAAAATGACCTTGGATATTGTTTGCACTCAAGGAGATATCCTAGAAGTTTTTCGCGTAGGTACCTTTCAAACCAAGCATGTTGGTTATTTTTACATTTATAAATGCAAGTTCTTAACGATGAATCTAGTTAGAGTATAACTTAAGTAGCTTCCAAGGATGCTGTGGGAAGTGTGCCAGCTTTTACTGAGAGAAATATAGCAGCTTGGTGAAAAGCCGTTTCTTCCCGATTGCCTTTTTATATTTCTTTCAAAATTAATTTTCCATATTTTTTCTGTTAGGTGCACTGAAAGGTGCTAAACTTATTTAATGTACCAAAACCAAAAACAAGTACGTTTATTAATAACATATAGAATATATTTTTCTTGTTTTCATTGAAGGTAGGTACCTACTTCACAAAATAATTAAAAAAAAAATTACAAATCCTGTATATTTTCAAGTAAAAACTAAGTAAATTAAAGGAGCGTGATGTACTCTAATATAGAGATATTAAGCAGTTTTACTCATTAATAAAATCCTCTGTTCTTCCCATGAACGTACCTATAAAAATGGAGACCTCACTACGAACAGCTACTGAAAGTAGAAACATTTGACCATGAATATTTAGTTTGGAACTCTTATCTCTGTCTAAATAGGGTATTTAGAAAGAGAGACCATCATCATCATCATCATCCTCCTGCCCTTATCCCAACTTATTTGGGATCGGCGCAGTATGTCTTCTTCTTCCATACATCTCTATTAGCCGTCATTCGGTAGTCACCCCCTTTCTAGCCATATCATCTTTCACACTATCCATCCATCGCTTCTTTGGTCTTCCTCTACTCTTATAACCATCCACATTCATACTCAATACTTTCCTCACGACATGTTCCTCGTTCCTCCGCATCACATGCCCATACCATGACAACCGGTTTCCACACAACTTCTGTCACCGGCGCCACTTTCAGGCTTCCTCTTACATACTCATTTCTAATTCTATCCAGTCGCGTAATACCACACATCCCTCTTAGCATTCTCATCTCAGCTGCATACAATTGCCTTTCATTTATCCTTTATGTGGCCCATGTATGCCGGTTTCCTGACGACGTTTTCCTTCACCGTTTTAATGAAAGTGATAATTATTCAATACGCACATGAATCCGAAAAGTCAGAGGTGCGTGCCTTGGGTTCGAACTCGAGACCTACGACAGGCTATCACTTCTTTTTAACCTTCTTGGTTCTTCCTCTCCACTCAAAAACGCTTTCCTTTTCGAGACAACAAACAAAAAAGCAGCTTATTTCGCGCCTTTTTAATACTCAATAGATTGACGCCATTGAGTGTATAACCAACTTAATAAACTAACAATTTTGTTTATAAAAATTCTCCATTGTTCCTCTGCTCCCCTTTGAAGTTTTCTTTTGTAATAGATACAAAGTGTTTCTAATTCAGACGCCATGAGCTGGAAGATTGTTCGTTTGATTAATTTTCAGCCGTCGGGGAGGGACTTATGTTGGCATTTTATTTTGTGTCAAAATAATTTGACTCTGTAGATTCGTATATATATGTAGGTAGCTATACATACATACGCCTCTGTTATAGGTCAAAAAACGGTATTCGTATGCTTATACATTGATTGAAGCAAATTATGGTATCAGGTGGTTACTTTGCGACAGTTATGGTATGTTATGATAGTAATTTAAAGAGATAAAGAGGCTAGGTACTTGTTTTCGGTGGCAATATTGAGAAACGAGAGCTTGTTTTTGCAAGTTCCACAACTCGTTATTGTAGGTCAATGTTAATGTCAGTTAAATACCAGTTTTTCAATAACCGTTTTTTTTAATCAACGAAATTGTCAAGCTTACCGCATACGCCACTGTAAAAAGATTATTATCATTCGTTTCCGTAGCAGTTTATATTCATGATTCACGAATCCTACCTTTATATCCGTTTGAGTGAAATCCGAAAGCTTTTATATGTAACAAGTTCTGGTAGGTTCGATTACGTAAACCTCCGAGCAGCCATTGCTTCAAGGTCGTGAATTCCGAAGGAGAAAATTGTAATACATTCTTCGGGCATCAAGAAAAATATTTCACAATATCACCCCAGAGCTCGTTGTAATCTTTTACTCATAAATTAATTAAGTTAGCTCATAATATTACCTGAATTCTTCATCTCCCGCAGCGTACTGTGAATTTAATCCAAGGTTTTCGTAATTTATTAGTCTGTTAATTTAAGAATTTTAAGTAAAAAGATGCTGTTTATACTTCTTTGTTAAAATAAAAAAGAACAAAGAAAATAAATAATTTTAAATGGTCGGTAGAACTGTTTGATTATAGGGCTAGTCAGATACCGTTTAGCTTAAGTGTGTATTATTAATGAGGCCTGTCATTGCCAGACAACGACGGTTATAAGGATAATCTAAAACTGTTGACGTCATATGTGTTTAATGAAGTGAACGACCACAAAACTATTATAGTTTTGCGGTCCATGACTGCCGAAAATGGAGCCCCACGAAGTTTTAATACGCAACTTTAATTACGGGTACATGACTCGCCGAACGAGAGAACTGCTCCACACAAGGGAAGAGTTTCTTACTATCTGCGCCCAACCTGTCCATCATACAAACCTTTGTTAGAAACCTTAAGAACAATGCGAGCTTTCCCACGTACTCCACATAATAGTATTCGATCATTTGTTAGATTATTCTGAGTTTCTGACCCACCTAATCTCAACGTTCCAATTTGCAGGCCCCACGGTTAACGTGCCACAGTAATAAATTGTTTTGGGAAACATCCCCAAGATTAATAGTTCTGAAGCTCTTGACGCATGCTAAGTGAAAGCCGCTTTTAAGTTCTCTACTAAATTAAACGTGAATTTTAGACGGTCATTCTACAAAGCAATTTTTATTGGAAGATTTATTTTGGCGTGTTGCCTTATTCATATTTTTTGGATAGGATCGTAGTCTGATCTAAGTTTTTTTTTATTGTTCTTGGGTGAATGTAAGCCAGCAAATGGCACGACTGTGTCTTTGTATCCGCATCAGTACAAAATTAAAACAAAAAAAAAAAAACATTGGCCATCTTTTTTTCTGATTTGTGAGTCCCTTAAAACTCTCATTAATGGGCAGACATTATCGTTCCATCTTGCGTTTCCAGTCGTAATATTTCTTATGTAGCCCCAGAATTCAATTTAATGTCATTTGAACCGCAGCAGAAATTACTCGGAGCACGCTGTATAATGATGTTAAAAGCTTTTATGTTTTCCGGACAACGGCTTCTGAACGGAACTCCTCGCATAAATTATCAACGTTGTTCGCAGTCTTGCGTACGATAAGTGGGTTGAATAGATGAAGCATGATAATGACGTAAATAAAATGCCCTTTATAGTCAGCTGAATCAGTAGGACCCTAAAAAGGAACATTGCAATTTTTGTCAATTCACTCGGCTATCGACATGCCATTTCGTTTGGCTTTTCTGTTATTAAATAGGTATCTACTTCTATCTTATCATATCAACGTTTTGTAAGTTGAATATAAGTATTTTCAGACCTTTCTTTCATCTTTTCTATCATCATTTTAAAGACATATCTTTTCAAAATCACCAATAAGTTGACGGTACGGAAAAACCATTGACGAGCTTCAAAAAGTCGCAATCTGCGGGCGGGTACTGGGATACTGCAAATTGGATCTCGATAAAGGATCTTTTGACAAATATTCTTTCGGTGTGTGAGCATTGGATATTTCAAATTAATTACGAAAAATACGTTTCTATACAAGACTTCAATACGATGGACAAACCTAAAAAAATAAAAGAAGTTTACTTGTAAATAGAAGAAAACTGTCGTCTTATAGTAGACGGGCAAACTACGGTGGCATTTCACACTAAACTATTCCAACAACATTTGGCTCCAACATTGTTCACGTTCGAAGTTTTAAACTTTTTTCTTCGGGTATATCGCTTACCCGCTAACTATTTCTTCGTAGTCGAGAATTCTTGATAATACTCCGCTGTCTCAAACATTATAATTGAATATACAAGTAACGAAACTAAATAATTTAATAAAATATAAGTTTCTTTCACTGTTTCTGTGTATTATTTTTGTTAGTACACGAGGGAGAATAATTTTGACTAACATTCTCTCCCAGACTACTTCAAATAAGTACTAACACAAAGTAAATGTTTAGCAACATGAAAGCAGGTGATGCCCTGGGCGCGTACGATAAATAACTAAATAAACCCAGACCTAAAAGTTACACAAAATAATATGACACTCCATATATAGGGGTGTTAAGTGACAGAGATTTGGGTTCCCTAAAATTTTCGCTGAGAGTCGTAATCCCAATGAAATATTTTTTGAAAATTAGCATTTAGTTTTTTCTCTTTCCAAGTACATTTTTACATTGTAGGTATCATACAAAACCGACCCCGCATTGTTCGTCGAGGTCGATACCTTATCTAAATATTTTGTCAAAATAAACGAAATTATTGTATTCCAAATCTCCACCCTTGAAGAGCATTCTCCAAGATAGTCTACAAAACACCCTGATATCCTTAAATTCACGGCACAAAAGGGTAATTCATAAACGTTTTATTTGAACTCTTAATAAGGCGTTATTTGTTTGAAACAAACTGTCCCAGGGAGGGAGTGGGGATTATATCGAGGTTCTGGCCCAAGTAAAGCGACGATATTTTACGCTTATCTATCTGCGTTCTGTGTGCCTTGTGATTGTAAATTTCCAATGTATAAGCCTGGTTGTCGAAGAATGAAAAACTTATGCTTTATAAAAAAAAGGTGTATGCTATGCACTAATCCCCGCAGCTCCGGGAAAGGCGTATTGAAAGCTTCAGCGTCAACAAGCGTGTTCCATGCAAACTCATTACAAAAAAGTACTTAGCGGTTATGAGAAATCGATTTTCAGTACCTTATTTTCATTTTCACACCATATTTCGTTGTGCTTTAGTAGAAAATATCAAGCTTTAATGGAATTACCTTTGAACTCATTGCTTACATCACCAATTTTAAAATAGCCTTATACAATGGCACTGGAGCTCTAGTTTTAACAAGAATGAATGGATTTGCTAAAACAAAGCTTCCAAATGAATTGGCCAGCTTTTTACCCTTTTGGACGGGCGGCTGGACTAACGAACGCTTTGACAGGATTGTTTGAAGCCCACAGTCAATTGAAATTTGAAAAGGAGAGGTAAATGTTGTTTGGTTTGATTGTAGTCGGCGACATTGGCAGTAAGCAAGTCACTGCTCCTTTTGTGTGGATTCATTATAAAAGAGGCCTGCCTTGTAATCAATACTAATAAATAAACTTCATAATGATTTTAATTACTTTGAATGTTACATTATGAAACTTCTTAAATGTAAGAAATTACAATGGATTGAGAATTATCTTATATGAACGATGTCAATTCATATTATGTCTGTCCTAAGATACCAAGAAATATTATTCAGTATCCTTATTTGCATGTGTACGGTATCAAACAAATGTCTTGTTTATTAACGTGTACACGACCCGAATACTGAACGTTTTGCATACGAGTTTATATTCATAGGGTTGTGATCACGTATCTCATGTACCTAATGGCTAGAACATTGTTTCACTCGGAGGAAATAAACTGGCGTCTCTGTCATTAGTGGTTGTGTAGTAGTATTGCGAATAAGATAAGGTGTAATTTGAACCCTGATGACAACCTCGGTAATAAAGGAGTTTCTAGAATAGTAGTTTACCTAAATTGTTTACTATTTCAATTTGATGAAAACAATAAACAATGACAGGTGTTAAATAAGACATAATAGATAGTAGAAACATTTCAAAGACTTTCCAAATTATTTGAAAGTGAAGTTGTAACAGCATCCATAATTACGTAAGTTATCTTTTTGACATAATTTATATTAATATTCCTTAATACGAAGATTAAATTTCAATTTCAATACCTTTCTTAATCTTTGTCTTATTGTTATCTATAAAGACTATTAAAATAAAATCTTACAACTATTGTGAGATAATACGTAATCAATACAAGACTTCTGACGTAACTAACAGCTCCAGGTTTCTAGTTACCTTTTAACAGTTAGTCGAGCCTTTATTCCAGTGTCAAGGCTGACCTGTCACGCACAGTTTCTTCAGAGAAAGCTAATTCAAACGAGATATCTCAGTGCGTTTCTCTCGTGAACTTAACAACGTATTAGATAAGTACCCAGGTTTGTATCTGACAGGCGACATGAGCACACATTTTCTTAGATACTTTGGCAAATGGGTGAGTAAGATAACAGTTTTGTTTGCGTAGTCATGTGTGACAATGAACGATTTCTGTAGTTATCATTCAAGCTTTTGTGTGGAATATGCAGTACTTGTCGCGTCAAGATGCGGGAAGTTTTAAAGCGGATAAGTTGTGATTACTTGCTTGCTACGCTAAAACGTGATAAAAATTAGAATATCAAACTTTTTGAAAGGATTTTCAGTATTTTTTTTATATTTATCTATTCCATCTTCATGAAAGATTATCTATTCCACGATATTTTTCCACTTTTCTTGGCGATTCAAAGTGAACCCATATTTAGACTTAAGTTTAAACGTTTACTTCTTCTCGATTACAGCTTTCAGTTTAGTGCTTCTTCCAGCTTTATATTTGAAGAAGTTATCTTCGTCTTGAAATGTGAATCTAGGGCGGCTTCATTTTCATCAATTGCATGAAGCCCAATCAGTACTTAGTAAATTTGTTCTTCCAACGTGCAGCGCGCTGACTAGTTAATTCCAATTTAGCTTGGTGCTTAGATCTATAACTTCGTGATCAAATTTATGAGGTTTAGTTACTTTCAGATCACTTACCAACGTTGCATCCGCTTTGAAAATCCCAGTCACAAATTGATTTAATAGCTCAGTGTCGTTGTCATTTGAAGGAGTGGTATTATCGGTATTTTCCTTGATATCGTTAGTTTGATGCTCACGTTCTGAACTTTGCGTCTAGCTACATGATATGTAGGCATTAAATTTAATTTGTGAGAGTTATGAACAGTTATCAACTGTCATTGTGCTTGCCGCCCTCTAGACAACCTCGACGTTAAAATATATAATAATATAAACATACAATAATGTGGTTGTGGATTTGGGTGACTGTAGCGAGGACCGTCATGAAAATTGATGAAAACATTTAGCTTTCTAATGACATATTTTGTATACATATTGGTTGGTTTTATAACAATTGACTAATAAAATAAAATTAGCTTCTAAACGTCTGGATTTATTTAAATATTTGTTCTAATAATAAACATTTCAGTGCTCAGCACGCTTATAGACCACTTCGCATTCCAATGTCAGTCATAATTTCAGTGTAAGTGCCAATAAGATTTGCAATATTCGATTACTTAAATGCAAATAGTCCTAAACTTAAACTTAGTGAACCTTAATACATTTGTAGGAAAGGACAGACACTGAGGGGAATATGATAGATGGGAGTTTAAACAAATACATTTTTCCTCTCAGAAGGGGCTGGGTGGGTTATTACTCTCATTTGGACAGTCTAACTCGTATTAATCATTCTTTCTTGAGTGCGAAACCCTGTCGTTCGTAAGTGAGTTAGGTAAGTAAGAACAGTACGATCGCTATGTTACCTTTACATCTTATACAGATAACGTACATGAATTTAAGAGGAAACTTGATTTGGGAAAGTTTCTGTATCAGATATTGACGCACTTTAATCAAATGTCCAATTAAGTATTCTTTATTATTGCTTAATTGTATGTTGTATTGTTATGCATATCGTGTGATATTCCACACTCTGTTAATGTTACTATTAAAATGAAAATGTGAATGTGCATAAAATTTTTTATCATTGTATAAAATATTTTCGTCTTTGTTTAAAAGTTGGTTCTCCCAAATATTGTAAATTGGCTGTCGTATTTATGATTAAATGTCATCAATACCAAACCACTTATTCCATTTCAAAACCAGTTGATTGTCCACTGCAAACAGCTTCCCCAGAACCCAACAATCGGCAATGGTATTAATCCGCAATTCCCATTTCAATAATCGAATACAGCTTTTGCTAAACATCGATTCAGTTCTGCACAGCGCTTTGCATCTGACACCGCACGCTATACAAAGATTTACTGAATACATTGAATGCCTCCCCGTCTCTATTGTGTCGCGACTTCGTAGGATTACTCTCATTTTATTCGATAAACTGCGAAGTATTCGAATCGAATACGCGATTCAATCGCTCGCGAGTAATTTTTGAATGTAACGAAAAGTTCGGTTGATTGATGGCGCCCGCCATATTGAAATTGTATCGTTAACAAAATATGATTAAAATTTTGAAGAATTGAATTGCGTTGGACAATAAAGAATGCTACATCGTTTTAATAAACAGTATTCGTTTTCAGAATACTTTATTCCTTGATGCATAGGTATATGGTGTAGGTAAATGAAATATATACGAAGAAAATTAGAAACATGGTCATAAGACGATTATCTTGATCTAATACAATATCAGTTAGATATGCTATAAAGATAAGTTGTATCTGACCGATAAATTAATATAGAAACCCATAAAACCTGAAGGCGGAACTGCATCTATTAAATAGACTTCCAGGAGTGCCAGACTTACACGTAGGTACCAAGATAGGTGATTCGTTTAGACAGGTTATACGGGAGAAACTGTTCATGGTCCATTTGCTGGCAGTGCGATAACATCGACTCGGCATAATTTGTCAAGTACGACGCACTTACGTTTATGGACCTACTCTACACTGAGAGACTAAACAGTTTCTATAGTATGCTTGCAGAAACTTTTAGCCATGAAAAAAATCTATGAAGTGTTTTTCTAGACTTTCTTTATTTTGAACAGGTAAGTACTTCCTGACTAAAAGCTTACATTGCGACAATGTTCCTATCATAACATTGAAGGACAAACTGAAGAGTTTTTCGTAAAAGACCTATCTTGACCTGCAGTGTTACTCACTAATTGAATTTGCATCGATAACTACTTATTATGTATGTGCGCATAATTATGATAATTAAGGTTGCAACAGTGCAGTAATATAATTCCAGGCTATTAACAATAATTTCGTGATTTCACTTGCATGCTACAATTAATTGAGTCGAATTAGTTTTGGGAAACTTAGATACTGCAATAACTGCCTTGACAATACTGACTCGAGACGATAGGCACTTACGAGAATTTATCCAGCCATCAAAGCTTTATGTACCTACATAATATGTATATCTCCCACTTAACCTTTAGTCTCTGTATAAACTTCCTGTCTAAAGTTCATTTCGATGAAATACTACGTGATGAATGAAGTCATTTAGAGGATCACGTGTGTTAATGACAAACCCATTTAGTTTGTAGTTATAGTGTTGGTTGACATGTCTTTAATATCCATTGGCTATCAAGTCCCCTTCGTGTTCTTGTGTAATGTCCGTAGTAAACATCGTCAGTTTGTTTATCATGTTTGCATCTATCCTTAAAGCGGTTCTTAGGTACTTTATTATTATTGTTACTGTTATTACACGTTCCGCTTCGTATAGAGAATTGTTAATTTAGTAAATTGCAAGGAACTTGATACATTTCGTTGAACGAACGCTTTTCATTATCAGTTTGGGAGCACATAAGATGTCTGATACGTACTCATTAAAGTTTGTAAACGACGCAACGTTTAATAGAGCTTAATGATTTCCTTTATGATGTTCTCTAAAGCAAGCATAGTAGCGAAGGCGGTTCATACCGGGACAGAAATATATTTTTTTAGGACCTTGCATGCTTGAATTTTTTCTGCAGCTTAATTTTGATTCTGATTGACGTGTGTTGCAGAAGAATCGAACAGTACAAAATTCCTTTCGTTTGCTATATACCTAGTCTTGCCATAAATATTGTCACGAAGAATTTTTTTTTTATTGCAAATAATATTTATTACTTTTACAGTGTGTTAGTTTAATACATAAATATAAAACAATTTAAAATATAAAAAGCTTATTCGAAGTGGTCTCCATTGGCTGCAATACAGTCCTTTAAACGTTGAAGCCAGTTATCAATAGAAGCACGCACTCTTTCCACGGGAAAATTCTTCACTGCCAATCGTATGGATTGTTTTAGGGACTCCAAATTATCATGGCGTTTAGAGCAAAGTCAAAGTTTTTTATTTCAAATAGACCAGATTTCAGGCACTTTTAAAACGTCAAAACTATGTGCACGGTTCCAAAAGGTAGGTTCTATGGAGAAGAAGCAAGCCGTACTCTCTAAAACGGACCATAAATCATAATCCAGCGGATTAAGATCGGGACTAGACGACGGCCAGTCTTCAGCTCTGATGAAGTCCGAAACGTTCACTTCCAACTAAGACTGCGTGGACCGAGCTTTATGACCCGGCGCCGAGTCTTGTTGGAAGGACCATACTTGGTTATTGAACATGGTGTTGTTAAGGGGCTTAACTACCTTCTCAAGAATGGTATCTTGATACACTTGTGCCGATGTTTTGATACCTTTTTCACAAAAATATGGCTCAGTCACTCCTTCATAGCTAACACCCCACCAAACTATCACTGAAGTCGGATAATGCCCACGTTGCACTCTGTCGACTAATTGGGAAGCTTCCTTAGAGCTTTGAGCATAAATACAGTCATTTTGTTTGTTATAATGTTCCTCAATTGTAAAGATTTTCTCATCCGTAAACAAAATTTTTCTGTGACCTCCCTTTGCGTACCGCTTCAGTAGTTGTTTCGATTTTACCACCCTATTCTTTTTTAAATTATCAGTTAAAAATTACCAGTGCGTCTCTTATAGGCTGCAAGTCCTAAGTCATCTTTTAAAATACGCGACATGGTTCTGGGTGCTATCTTCATCTCCCGAGATAAAATCTTTTGCTTTCGGACAGGATTTCTTCGAATTCTTTCCCTTACTGCTTTGACCACCTTTTTCGTACGAACACTACGTGGAAGGCCAGATCTTTTTCTGTCACAAACAGAGGAGGTCTCATTGTGCCTATTAATAGCCCGGTACACAAACGTTTGACTAATACCAAGCGTATGGAGTTTTAAAAATTACATTTGGCTCCATACCAACTTTGTGTAATGCAATCACAGCGATTCGGTTCTCTTTATCACCCCACTCCATTTTAATATCGCAAAATATTGTACAATGTATTGGCGCCAAAATTAGAAAACTCAATGAACAATCGTATAAAAATGACAGATTCCAAATTCAAATGTAATATCTTTCTTATTTTTAATTGTAACAGTATTTATGGCCAGACTAGGTAGACCCATGCCAATTCTTCACAATATATCGCTACACTAGCTATAGGTTTTCTGGCTTTAGCAATTAATTTTACACCCCAATCAACACCTTTATTTGGTTCAATAATTCAGTCAAAACAATATCTACACAACTCATCCACAACAAATCTTGATTAACTCGACGTGTAGTCTAAACAATGTTTCACGGTGAACTTCGCAGCAAGTAACGTATTACCTTCACTTACCAACTTTACTAGAAATTAAAGAGCACATTGTTTACTGAAACTGTTCCTGCTTAGTTAGGGAGGAGTTTGTAGACTTGTAAAATATACGAAGTCGCGGAAGCTACGAGTCTGCGAGTACGAGGAACTTTCTGGTGCAGCTGGGATGGAAAAAAATAATTAAAGCGTAAAGCGTTTTCTATTTGCCATTGTGGTTAATAGTTTTTTTTATTGGCTAGGTATATTAATACCTCGTCCCCGTGTAGAGAAAGAACACAGGAGACCTTGTCGTTTCCTATAGAAGTGTTGCAAATAACTACTCAGTATTAACACCAACAGAACGACATTGCTATATCGCAGTTCTATGCTGCAGTGTGATTCTCTAGTAGAAACACGTAGCTGTCGGTCACGTTTACGAATGCTGCGCTGCCACAGCGACGTGTTTTTACTAGAGAATTTCATATCTGAACTGTTAAAGGTTCATGATCATAAACATCAGCATCACGGCAGCCCGTAACACTGTGAACATGAGCATCCCAAGGATCTCTAAATTGAACAATTTAAGGGAATTTGCCGTGATCACCGCGCTTAGTAGAAGGATTAGAGGTCCTAGTTTTTTTTTTTTGTAATCAGAAAAGGTTGCTGCTGCCTAACCTTTTGGATAATCCCTTATGCGCCTTTTATGGTACTTGCGGGAGAGGAATGAAGTTTTGTTTCCGGGAATCACAAAGCATTAAAGGTAGTTAGAGATAAAATCGGCTAAAACCGTGGCAACTAATATCCTACTAGATAACTGTGACATTTTTAAACTGTCTGTAATTAGAATATAATTTCGTCTTCTTTTTTTAATCATAGCGCTATCTTTTGCGCGGTAATATAATTATAAACTTTTAAAAGGGACTTACCTATTTCTAGTTCCTCACAATTTTCTGTGCACACTACATTAATTTTTCCCATATAAAAGTCAGGGCAGAAAATTTCCCGTTTTTAAAAGTAGCGTTTTTCAAGAAGGTAATTTATTTTTATCGTTATGACCTGCAATAACGGGATTTAAAGCAATTTGGCTCGACGACGATACAAATTGCAATTATTATGGAGCGGTAGATGATTGCCCATTACTTTAGTGATTTTCATCCCAATTCCTTGTATTTCGAAAAAGAAAATTCAATCCAAGAGAACACCTCTGCCTTCTTTTTCGAGGATTATAGGCTTGAGTATAATATATGTATATAAAATTCAATCCTAATTGGTATTTTTACTGTTCGTCAGAATTTTCAGATAAGCATCTGTTATGGTATGCCATAAAAATTAGAGGGCGATAAAACAATTTCCCTAACCACGTGTATTTCGAAGAAAATCCAATTTTTACCTATTTACCCTCATTATTCTGTTCGTTGTCTACAACGATACCCAATTCACAGAACAAAAAAATGTAATGTAAACAACATTTGAATACTCTTATTAGAGATACTTTCTGAAAAATGTTATACTTGAATAAGAAGTGTTTTAAATAGATAAACATCACACAATTTATTTTTATTAGAAATTAATGTTATGAAATATTTTACAGAAAATATAGATAGATAGATAGATATACTTTATTGTACACTAAAAGAAATAAAACAGAAGGAGTACACATTATTAAGAACAGTAAAAATGGCGGTCTTATCGCTTAAAGCAATATCTCTATTAAGAGTAGTCAAAATGTTTACATTCAATTTTTTCGTTCTCTCAATAGGATATACATCGCACCCTTATTAAAGTAAAGGCCTATTTCAAAAATATCAACTTTTGGGAAAACGTGTTAAAAGATTCAGGGAATTCGATGTTATCAAACTATTTTTTACAGTATAATTACAATATTTGCTTTAATATTGTCTTTTTTCTCTTTCTGTGAAAGTCATGTGGTAGAACAGTTGATATTGAGACCATCTAACACAAACTCAAAAACTCAATATTTCGAGTTGTGCCCTTACATTATTAAGGGGTCGACATATATCTCCGGTATGTTGTTTCAAATAATATACAAATAAAATTTTGTACAGAAGATGACGTGGGAGTTGAAGGCAAATTTAGAAAGACCAAATATTTTTTCCACATTTTAAGAGTATTAAATTGTCCATATAACTAATTTCATTAAAAATAAACAGAGATCCGGACAGTTTCTTCTGATTCCAGCATATTTTTAAGTATGGTATGAAGGTTGTTTACCTTTTAGAATATACTAACGCTGGTATTCACCAACATTAATTCACTGGTTAAACAACCGCTTATTCGAAAAAAATACTAGAATTTTAAACAATTGATTAACCTTGCTGTGTTAGTCTAGCGGTTGAACGTTTGCCTTCCCTGCAGGAGGGACTGAGTCCGATCCCGGCCCGTACCTGACTTCGAATTCATGCGCGGATCAGGATTTGATTATCACTTGCGTTAACGGTGAAGGAAAAACATCGTGAGGAAACCTGCATGCCTGAGAGGTCTACATAAAGTTCTCGATGTTGTGTGTAGTCCGCCAACCCGCACCAGGCCAGCGTGGTGGACAAAGGCCTAAACGCTTCTCATTCTGAGAAGGGGCTGGTGCCCAGCAGTGGGACAGTAATGGGCTATTTATGTTATTATGACATGTAATTGATTAACCAGAAAATTATTGCTGGTGACCACCAGCCTAAGACAGGTAACTAAAGTTCTAACTATAACGTTCTGAATTCGCTCTCACTGTTACTTAAAGTTCCCAGTTTAATTAACCCGTGGTTACCGCAACACTAAATTGTAAACGTAGTTTGTTAGGTTAAACAAACATATTATAAGTTCGTGTATTATAAGGGAACGTACCCATACTACGTGACCCGTTCAGGGGGGGAGGGGGGTCTTCAAAATACCACGCTTGGTCATAGGGGCGCCCAACCACGCTTGGTCATAGGGGCGTCACGTAGTCAATATCCTCTAGGGAATTCTCGCGCTTTTTTGAGCTATATTCAAATATTGCGCACAGCGTTTAGCGCTTTTTAAACTCACAGGTGGCAACACTGACTCACATATGAGCCAAATAATATTGAGACATTTTTTTATCTTTCTGTTTGCAAAAAATGATTTAAAAACATTTATGAATTACTACGTGGAAACTAGAGGGGGGGGGGGTATTGGCATATACTACGGGTGGTCACCGAGGAGGGAGAGGGGGGTACTTTTTTTTTAAATGGGTCACGTATTATGGGTACGTTCCCTAACATGAACTTTTACCCGTGATTATGAAACTTGATACCGGCACGTTGGAGTGTTTAGCAAGTAGAAATATTAATTGTTTCTCTAAAGATAATGTTTGCCTAGCCGGGTTATACTCTACTGACCTTAGCAAAGACATTTTCATTAGTGGCAGCTGTACCTATATGTTATTATGATGAACATTGTTACTACGCAAACAGCCTAGCTTCCGTTACGTCATAAAATAAATAATTTAACAAAGAAAGCAGGTAAATGAATATATTTATATGCTACACATTACTACATAGAGAAAGAATAATAATATGCAAGTAAAGTCGGGCCAACGAAATAAGTCCACAAGAAACGGCGGCCATTTAAAGAAATCTTCAGATATCAATACTGATCAAACACTAAGTTAACGATTTAATTTTCCAGAGAACTTGATTTTCGCCTACTTACATTAGTATAGATAGATTCATATGTAGAAACAGGTTAGTACTAATAAGTAAGTAAATAAGTGTTGATTTTTTTTTAATTGCCGCTGCTTCTTGTGGACACATATCGTTGGCCAGACTCTACTTGGATATTCTTCTAGTTATTCCTGCCGATTGCTAGGGTCTTCCCAAATCAAAGTGCTCGCAAACATGGGAGTCTCTTATGAAATAATAAAAGAAATATTACTCTTCACGAAGTATGTCTTGTGACTCTACTTTTTTAATAGGTCTTACGCAAATATTTACAACAATATATTTGTTTTTACAACAGCAGTGATAGCCTTGTGGTGTGACCGTCGGACTACCAAGTCATACGTCTCGAGTTCGAACCCAAGGCACGCACCTCTGACTTTTCGGAGTCATGTGCGTATTGTATAATAATTATCACTTGCTTAAAAACGGTGAAGGAAAACATCGTGAGGAGACCGGCACGCCTGAGATATATTTCTCGAATTCATGTGAAGCCAAGTCAGAGGCCCATGGGTGGCATTAATTCTGACACCAGGTTAGTCACTAACCAGACAAAAAAGAAAAGGATTTGTTTTTTTATTTGTAACAACAAACACAAAATAAATATTACAAACAATGTGATGAACACTTAATTTCCGAAAGGCAATTCACCAAAGTACCTACATCCCATATCAAAAAGCTAACAATTACACCTACCCGCACTTATTGGAAAGCGCTAATGCACATTGCGGTAATCCAAACGGGAACCGCCGTGTACCGACAGATATCGGGCTCTTTGAAACTCGATGCTGGAGCTTATAAGCCGCTCATAACCGGTATTAACCAGTGCATTCAGATTAAGTTTGTTCGCTGAACGGATACTGAACGGTTTACTGACTCGGAGCGTAACAGGCAAAGGGATTCGTTGATTGTGGAAATATTATATGTTGATTTTGAGAAGACTACAGAAAACATATAGGACATGAAACTGATCCCATAGTGCTACTTATTATGTAAGATCTCTAGGGTGCCTTGGAAGGGCTCAGGTTGCTGTATTGTAAGGGTAGGGCAGTCATTTCGCGTCTTCCACTTTTTTTACTACCAAGTAACACCCTGTGAAAAGCTATAATATTGATTTTATTCCTAGTTTTTGTTCTGCGAATGAAACTAAATATTTAGAGAAATATGCATAAAACATGTTTCTCATTTCTTTTTGTCGTCTTTACTTAAAACACGAAAATATGACTTACAAATACAAGGAATTCAAAATTACGTCGCCTACCAGCTGGAAAAGTAATAAACTTTACTAAAAGTTGTTCGTAATCAGGTTTAATAAAAGTTATTCCACATTTACGGGTTGCATTCCCGCAGCATAAGTGGTAAGGGTTTACGGGAGCTTTACCGCGCTCTTTATACAGTAAGTACTGCTGTTATAAAACAGCTTTAAAACCGCACACACGAGAATTTATTCATACAAATGAAGATAGGCGAGATAACAGAGATATGAGGAAGCTTTTAAAAGAATTACGATGCACGAATGATGTATGTTATTCACTCGCTAAATAGGTTTTAATGGGATGAGTTTCATTTTACAAATGCACGTAAATTAATCAAGCGAAAAGGGTGTGTCAGGATCGTAGCAGGTGGAAATCTAGTCTGCCTACCCCAATACGAAATAGGCGTGATTGTATGTATGTACGTAAACTAATGTAGCCGTTGGCGCAGGAATCAATATATATATATATATATACTGTTGGTACCTTAGTAAAATCTGCAGACTGCATCTATCCACGCCATCCATCTATCCATTCCCATGATTGCGCCGTTGTCCTTTATCTTGCGCTCATTCCCATAATTTTTTTTCGAAATATAGAAAATCGGCGAAAATAAAATCTTTGACTCTAAATTACCATCACCACATTTGAAAAGGTTCCTGACCTCGTCTGACTACGTGTTCGGGTTAATGTGAAAACTATAGGATGGACTTTGACAGACTTTTAACACTAAATTGCTTATATTCGTAAAAAGGCTCTGTTTTAACTTCGTGCAAAATTAGGCGTCCAACATAAATACTTAATTATTTAAACACAGTGATCGGTGGTTAGTAAAGCACTCCAAAATAGTCGTACAGAGTCCACGCTGTCACGTAAAACTTTGCTTTAAACATTTTAAAGCAATTATCTCACGCGCTCAGGCTCGTTGAGTTTGGAACAGTATTAATTTTAAATGGTATCAACGGCATTAAAAACTTACTATTTTAATAATATAAACATTAGGTGGTGGAAGATGATTTATATCAATTTATCCGTATTAAAATTGACCTTCAATATGCCAAATAGAGTCTTAAATCCAACGTTAACCCTCATCTTTCATAACAGATTTATGTTTTGACATAAATTTGGCTATAGCTCTGATCGCTGTTAAATTTTCGTGTTCATTTTAAAAGCTTACCTTTTACTTTACCTTTTGCGTTATGGATTGATATCCTTAGCACATTTGGAGAAATTACTTTTTTTATAAACGACGCAGATATGTTCGGTACAAGATTTCTAAACGTTAGGTACTTTAAATAAAACGAGAAATGTTAGACGGATACCTTATAGTATTTTCTAACAAGATATGGAGTTCCAGACTTAATACAGTATGATTTTACAAATTAATTTATTAGCATTATATTTTCTCGTAATCTGGAAGAAAATCCGTTCAATCAAGAGTGTAGATTGGAAGCCAACCCCAACATAGTTAAGGATAACACTGTGTTGATGATAACCAATCGATATCTTATCGATTTATTTAAATAAAAGAAGGATCCATGCTTTTATACACTTGCATATATCATCCTTATGTTTTCATTAGAATAAATTGCTCTTGGGACTTACAAATCACACTGCAAAACGCTGCCTTTAAAATATTGTGTTGGCAGTTAGGTGTGCCGTTTTTGTTCGTTTTAGTTCGCATATCTAAAATGGAAGTAGGTCAGGGACTGGATTCATGTTACAGTATTTCTCATGTCTACTTTTCAATGTTTTTGGCAATAACATTGTTTTAACTTTGTAATTTTGGTTCAATTGTTCTTTGTTTTCCTTGTATGGAAACACGTCTATTTTGAGCAATGACGTTTTTGTACTATGCTCTCTTATCTTGTTGAATATTATATTTATTTATGGACCAATATTTTTGTATCAGTTTGTGTCCTTAAAGGTAAACAATGTACTTACCTAATTCAGAATATAAGATATTAATTGGACTTAGAATAACGTTGTTTCTAGAATTGTGGATATTCATACTTCACTAAGTTCATATGCCGCACTGAAAGTTACATGCATCCGAGTTACAAACATCAGTTAACATCAAAGCGAACGACGCCATCATTAAGCCTTCTCTATATACACGATCATATAACAGTGAAACAATTACATTTTCCCGAGCCGCACTCGTCCAAAGATGCAATAACCATTTTTCCGCATTCACCCGGATCATATCGAAGTATCTTTTTGTTTCATTGCATTCGTTCAACTTTGAACGTATCGATTGTCGATATGAAGTCATGAAAACGTCAATCGCCCCGAAAAGTCACGCGCTGAAAGTTGAAAAACAAAAAGTGCTCACAAACTGCGAAAGGCAATTGAAACGCGTTCGTTGGGAATGTAAAACGGCCCTCTGGCTGTGTAATAAAGATAAAACGAAACTGTACTACCAAAGTTTTTGATGTTTCAACATTGGAGTACCCGCGTATGTGGAAGGTAGAACCCAGGTTTCCATAATAGTTTTTTTTAAATCGACCCTTCTTCCGATTTAACCGATACCGTTCCTTTTTGTCTTTCGTAGAATATTTTAAAACCTATTATCAATTAATTTGACAGACTTAAACCCACGACATGATAATTAGTTGTTCTGCACAGCCTTTTCCCATCTATGTTGGGGTCAGGTTCCAGTCCAACCAGCTGCGGCTGAATACCAGTATTTTACACGGGTCGACTGCCATCAGACCTCCGCAACCTAGTTACTGGGTAATGCCGATATCCTAGAGTTAGACCAATTGTCAGATTTTCGGGCGTTTGACTACTCATATTGACTGTCATAGGTATTCGTATGACACAATAATTAGTGAAGGTCTAATTTTTTTTATTATTATTTCACGGGGTTTTAAAATATATATTTTCCTTCCAAGTGCGAAATAACGTTTCTAGTACACCATTAACAGTCTTTGAAAGTGCCAAACGGTTTGAAGATACAGTTATATCACGTATTATAAGAATCCAAGACATCAAAGCAAAGTCGGTACGGTATATAAAAGGGAAACCCTATTATACGGCTATCAAAAATTTCATATATTGAAGAAGGAATCATTATCAATACTCGGAACACATTTGTGGTTGAAATTCAATCTCAGTCTCCTATAACATAAATTATTTCAACTTGCGTGATTTCCAAGACATTTGAAATCCGAGTAATAAAGACTTAATGTGACAAATAACTCGATTTAAACCGAGAATTGGCTTGTTATCGATTCATATAATTTGAGTTCCGATGTACCCAGACTGTATCTACATCAATACCATAACGATAAAGTTAGAAAATGGCATTATAAAATCGATCATTATGTTTAACGAGGGTGATGTGAGAAGTTTTCTTAATTTTGAAATAGAATAGAGTTAGGAAAGCCTATTTATAATAAATATAACAATTCTTAAAACAATACAACCGCTTCGCTTGGGTCCACATTGCCCATTTCGTAACGCGGCCAAAATCTGGCGTCATTGTAATGCTATCTTAACTGCGAGGTGCGAAACATCCGGCTCTTTAGGTTTTTGTCGTCCGCCCAGATATCGCCTGTACTTTTCATTTTCAACTTATTTCGCCAAATAAATGTTGGTATTGGGAAACGGAACTTTCTATTGCTTTGCGTTGATATGAAGCAAATTCTGGGTCAAAAAATGTGACGGTTTGTATTTCCTTTACAAATTCTTGATCTCAACTGCACATAAAATAAGGCATTCGATTATATGCTTCTCTGCCTGCTTATCAATGATATTATGCTGTGTTTATTATTATTGTTTTTGATATTGAAACAAAAAATATGTTTATTGTATCAGCTGCTTACATTGTCGTGCAAATTGTTCGCGTCACAGAAAAACAAGCTTGTGCTATTATACAATGGTCTAGCTAGCAGTAAAAATACTGTATAGCAGAAATGCAAATAGTCGATAACCTTTTAATACTATTTGACTAGATATAATGCAAACAACGTGCTTCATAACACTGAACAATTTAATGCTTCATCAATTATTAAAGTGCCTTTTGATATTAACTTCGCTTGGCTTTATGTGTAAACGCTTACTTTCTTTTTCAGATTACCTGCTCCTCGTCGTCAAGTAAATTTCTTCATTGTATGAATGTAAGTGCTTACTTTAATGCTTTCTAACACTGTTATTAATAAATGTTAAGTTTCATCTGTGTCCCGCCCTGAAGATAGATTGTCTGGATTTCGGTTAATGATACATTTGATTGTTATACACCAATTAACTAATCTAGTATTTATATAGGTACGTACATTGAATAGGTAGGTACTATGCAGACAATACACAAATGGCCTTAGAAAAAATGTCAAACCTTAGTTTAGTTTGAACAAAATCGATTTATAATATTCAAGCTGGAATTCTATTGTTTGAAATGCAAAATCATACAAAAATCGCTTATGAAAACAAAAGAATCT
Source organism: Amphipyra berbera (assembly GCA_910594945.2). Taxonomy (NCBI): domain Eukaryota; kingdom Metazoa; phylum Arthropoda; class Insecta; order Lepidoptera; family Noctuidae; genus Amphipyra; species Amphipyra berbera. The sequence continues at coordinate 3,475,102 of OU343122.1, read as the reverse complement.
AAAGCTAGTATCGATTCAAAATGTATCGCGTGAACAGAAGTCCTTACATAAAAACGTGTATGCCAACTATTTTCTGGTAATTCTGAAAACAACCGGCCATTAGCCGCTGTTAAGTCTGCAATTCAAAGATACGACGCGATTATGTTTTCATGAACTTAGAGAAACGAGAACAAAAAAATAGTGTGTGTTGTGCTGTCACATGTACATAATCTAAAGGACATGGCCAATTTCTGTATGGGCGTCGGCATAGTTATCGAATTTATTGTACACCAATGATTTTTTGTGTTTTATATTCGTGAGTATTGGCACATTAAATTGCTATAAATAAAAAAACTCATAGAACTTGTCATTACTACAGACTAGACGTAAATAGTTTCACTAAACCTTTAATCAGATCGCTGGCAATAAGTGTATAGAATTATAATGTAACATGTAATACATTTTTACAGGTTATCCTTATCTATATTTTTATAGTTTAATTACCAATTAACAAGGAAAACACAAAATAAAACAAAAGAGTAGGTATAAATAATTATTTATTTATTAGAGAAAACAAATAAAAATATTTTGTTAGCTTTTAATTACCTAGATAACTCAATATACATTACAGCGATGCAGAGTTAGTCTTCTGTTCATATTATAATCATTAATAAACTGTCCAAGACGATTAGGCTCATCATAAATCAGATTCATTTTCCGGTGATAACGGTTAAATGTAATAATAAACCAGTCATACGAAACTGGATAACAAAAGGCATTAAAAAGTCTAGCAAAACGAAACGTCAGCTATATCTAAAATTCAAAACTAATAAAATGAACAAAAAACAAAATGAGAGAAACTACAAACGTTATAATCATCTGTTTAAACGTTGTGCACAGAGAGCACAAAAACTTATAAATACTAGACGCATCCAAAACGATAAAAATAAATGTAAAGCGACATGGAATGCAATCTCCTCAACTATATCTAATAAAAATCTATTTAAAAATGACATTGACGAAATACATTTTCATAATATGACATATAAAAATCCATTAGACATTTGTAATATATTTAATGACTATTTTATTAATTTGACATCCAATCAGCCAGAAAATTCTAATAATATTAAACTCAATCAAAAAAATAATAATTTTAATACTATTTTCCTGAATCCTGTAGATGCAACGGAAGTGTATAAAATCATAATGTCCCTAAATAATAGCAAAACTAGTGGATATGATGACATCGCCACACATATTTTGAAGGCTTGTGCTAGTAGGATATGTCATCCACTAGCATATGTTATAAACTTATCTTTTCTAGAAGATATATTTCCTGAGCAATTAAAAATGTCTATTGTGAAACCACTTTTTAAAAAGGGAAATAAGTCAGACCCTAATAACTATCGGCCTATCACTATAGTTCCCATAATATCAAAAATTTTGGAGAAGGCAATGCTTATTAGGTTAAATATTTTTTTATCTACACATGCGACATTATGCAAAGAGCAATTTGGATTCCGCAAGGGAAGTTCAACTGCTCTTGCAATCTTTAACCTAATTAAGTTTGTAACTGAAAGCATAAATAATGGTAATCCAGGTGTGTCTTTATTTTTAGATATGAGTAAGGCCTTTGACTTTGTAAACCATTCTAAACTCTTACATAAATTAGACTACTATGGTATAAGGGGAAAAGCATATGAATGGATATCTAGCTATCTTAGAAACAGGAAACAGTGTACAGAGATATCGAAAATTGTAAAAAAATGTGACAAATTATATTCTAAAAAGAAATTTAAATCAATGGCAATAATAAACAGGTGTGGTGTGCCTCAGGGCAGCATTCTCGGCCCTTTACTTTTCTTGATTTATATAAACGATCTTCCTGAAGCTATTTTGCAGAAATGTATCCTTTTCGCAGATGATACTACAGTCATCATAAATTGTCAGGATAAAAACGCATATAAATCAGTTGCTGAAAGGACCCTATCAGATATAGTAAGATGGATGGAAGATAATAACTTAAATATTAACATTAGTAAAACAAAAATAATTGAATTTAACTCTTACAAAACCAAACCATTAGGTTTAAATATAATTTATAAAGACGAAGTAGTACAACAAGTAGATGAATTAAATTTTTTAGGACTTAATATAGATAAACATCTAAACTGGAAAAACCACATAGAGTATATTTGTCAGAAACTTGATAGGTTTGTATTTGCATTAAAAAAATTAAGACAAAATGTTTCTGTAGAGGCTGCCCTTTCGGCTTACCATGGCTATGTGTCTTCAATGCTAAGTTATGGATTAATAATGTGGGGTAATTCGACTGATGCGGACAGAGTTTTCAAACTTCAGAAACGTTGCATCCGGGTTATCAACAAGGCATGGTTCTTAGACAGCTGTAAACCTCTCTTTCACAAACATAAAATTCTTCCACTACCTTGTATGTATTTAAGAGACATCTGTATTTTTACAAAGAAACACATTCATTACTTTGAGCAACGCAATGAGGTTTTACCAAGACAAAAAAGGATTAAATTTCGCAACCTATTATACCAACCACCTTGTCGTAAAGAAATTTATAAAAAAAATGTATTTAATATGTGTATTACGATCTATAACAACATGCCAAATGAATTAAAATTATTAGAGGGTAACTTATTAAAAAAAAAGTTAACAGAGTGGCTCCAAATGAGCTGCTTCTATAGCATTGTGGAATATATGGATAATAAAAATGTTATTAATAATTAATGTTTACCAAGTTATTTAATATTTGTAATATGGAATGACAATGTGTAATAATAATGTAAAATAATGGATACTAAATATGGACATTAATATTTTAAAATTTTGCACGCTTGCCTGCAGGCAGAATACAGTGACTCTTAGGCTGTAAGATCTTCCTATTTAAAATGTATTTCTGGCAAATAAACGATTTGATTTGATTTGATTTGATTTGATTTGATTCAGTTTTTTCTACTCCAACTTCATACCTGGGGTTGAGCATTGGTTATCCAACGCGAAAGTGTTGTTTGATGGTGTGCAGAAAGCGAGGATATGCGATGCCTCTGCAACCTTTGTATGTCTATTCCGCAGTTGATGCATGCACTTCATAATGATTCACAAAACAAATCCGAAACGCTATGCAAATCAGAGTCCAGTGTTAATAGCAAGGTAATTGAGTGGTAGAAGGTATCGGTCAGTAGATAAGCGGGGGTCAAATTGAGAAAATAACCACAAAAATTCAAAAAGTAACGCAATGAAGAATCCGCAATGAAATGACATATGATATTACATTGACATTTGACATAGACAAAAACACACTGTCAAACAAGTAAACGCGTTCCGTTTTAAGTTTTTTTTTTGTCTGAAATATTAAAAAGAAACTATCTTACGCATCAACATAAATTATGATAAGATAATTTTATTAAATGCAACAATTACCAATGAAGATAGTTTCGTATGAGTAAAATGTTCCTAATAAGAGCATTTGTCATCCATATCACACATGTTTATAAGTAGTAAGCGTGGTTTGGAACGTCCATTATTATTTTTTATCTTTCTCTATGATCCATTATGGCGGACGTTGACAAACGGAACTTTGAATTCATCTTGCATTACTTATTATTTTGTAATAAAAACTGACAAGTTCAGAGAGGCTAAAAACTACGTATTAATTCATTTTTCTATTTCTATTTTACAATATTTACTATGTATAAGTATATAGAATGTACTTTTTTGTCCATGTCCAATGCAAACATCAACTCTAATTCAACATTCTGCGTTATTCGTTTACGCCAACACGCGTGTAGAGTTCAGCTTTAGGTTGAAAGCAACATTTATGGTCTCCTTTACAAGCTCCAAATCCGAAATACAAAAACAAAATTAAAGCATCTTTATTTTTGTTTACATTCATTTCTTTCCTCTAGCAAGACGTTGTGATCTGCAGGATCGTGTGACTAATTCCATTTGTCAGGCGAGAGGGTATTATCCTAAAGTCGTATCCTCAGGGCAAAAAATTACTTCCCCGCGTATTCCGCGTAACGAGTGTTTCAGCACTGTCTTACATTATCTCCTTTCCTTTGTAATGAGCTCTTTAGATGGGCACAGGTTTTGGGTTTTCCTAATTCTAGGGGATAATTACTAGCCTGTGTTTGTGTATGAACATATTTGTTTTTACAGCTCCTGTAGTAATTTTTTCAATTAGGATCTTCTTGTCACATTCTGATTTGTGACTTGTAGACAAAATATAACGTTTTTCGTGCGTGGGATTCTTAAGACCAAACATACCTAAGTATCATGCTTTAAGTATTGCATTCGTTTATCGATGCTCATTTTAGTTCTATCAAATAGCTACTTTACCACTGGACGTTGAAAATCTCTGTACGGGAAGATAGCGTCGAAACTATCGTGAATGGCCATAAACTCGACGAGAGCTTTTAAAGTCCTGCATTGTACTGCCCTGGGAAATTTTATAGAATTCTTTCACGGTACTACGTATGAAATTATTATTTTACACTCACCCATTAAATTGTCAAAAATTAATCCATTGAATTGGTACAATAGGTCTGTAAGGCAGAAGAATTCGCCTTTAGAGCGGCAATTTTCAGGTCAGGTGGGGGCGTCTTAAATCGGGGTAATTATGTGGCGTGCGTGTCGGCACCCTTATCTCAGTCTTTAAAATTATTGGAACAAGTTGCGGGGAACACAATAGCGGCTTGACTGGGCAGACCTTAATTTGGAGTGAAAGGTACGAGCGTATTTATAATAAATTTTAAGCACACAAACACGTGATAAAAATAATATTAGTAGCTAAGTAGAACTCCATGGACTTAATAAACTAGAGTTCAAGTGATTCAACTGAAGTACATTGTGAAAATGGAAGGACAAAAGAAATACCTACTTGAACTGTTGTCTAAAGCGAAAATAAGAATCTCGAGTTACATGAATCATCGTGATCCTTCCAATTCCTATTTGTTTGCGAACGCTAAACAAACCAAGACAATGCTGAAATGAGAATTTTATTACATTTTTGGGATAAATAATTCTCTGAGAATTCCCCAATGAATTCGTGTCGTGCCCTAATGAACTTAAGATTAAACTCGCTCGCCACTTGCCCTTTGCGCGCGAAAAAGGAATGTCTGCCAAATTTTCCCCTCCCACGAAAAGGGACGATTCCCTTCATTATAACAGCCACGTCTTAGCAATTTTAAAGACACCTTTTAAGAGCACTCCAACTTAGTGCTATTTTTGGGTGAAATTGCTTTCGATAGATCCTTCCTTCCCCATTGTTCAGTTTGGTTCTATAGTTAAGTATATCTCGCTTTACCATTTATCAGCCTATTCTTGAGGGCGATTGTCACCGATTCTTTTGTCTCACGTGAGGTAACCTTCTTTACGTTGCTTCCTTTCCTGCGTTCACGGTGATTTATGGTTTATGCGTTCACTTTTACGTCCATAAATATTTATTTTGGACCATTTCGCTGACTGTTGTTGTTTTTGTTTTGATCTCACAGAGGACATCGTGAAAAATAATCTTCGGGATCAATTTGTTTTAACTCACTTCTTTGAAACTAATATACCGATTTGTTGATCATCGAAAAACAATACTTTACTGCAATGTTTCCATTTTTGTGGTAGGTACTGCTACGCTTGTTTCCACTGAAATCTGCCAAACTAGAATAATTATTAGGTACTTACCCAAAATTTTATATAAGTTCTGCAAGATATTGTTCAGCCGTTGTCTTGTACGAAATACTTGCATGTATAAAGCAGTTATGACTATTTTACTGTTCATCTTTATTTTTGACTACAAATACGTGAATGAAAGATAACAATGCGACAAATATATTTCTATCTTTCCCGTTTCTATTTCCAATACAATTCCTATTCTTTCATTTCCTTACATAACGTCCATACGAATGGCTAAAGATTTCGCGGTGCGTCGTATAAAAACAAATAAAAGCGTAGTATCGGGGCGAGTGTGAGTCACCCCTGACAGCTGACTAACGGCAGATACCCCCTCGGATATACACCCTACCACGCATTTCGATTACAATGACAGACGGGGAACTAAAATTAAACTTGACCTTTTTATTAAATATTAATTTTCATGAGGAAGGTATGCGTGTGTGCAGTTAGGTGTTGCTTGATTTTGTTAAAATTTTCTTACAAATATTTAGCTGTGTGGAGGTTTGATTCGGCGACGGCTATTCCTTTGTGTGAAATCAAAAACTCTCCATAAGGAAACAGAGTAGTTATAATATAACTCGCCATAAGGAAGCAGAAACTAACTAACTAACTAAAGGAAACAGAGTAGTCATGCAATCACCACTAGCAATAAGCGAACAATAAAATCTTTATAACATATTGGACCCTGGCAGTAGGTCGGGAAAACGCGAATAAGAAGTTCGATTTTCCGTTGATTTGATGATTAAATGATCACTGAGAAATGTATACATGAAACCAGAGCTTCCGCCGTTATTCTCTCAACCTTTATCTGCGACATTATAAACGGACCATTGGAATAATATTATTGGTCAAATAAGAGTCTAAGATCTTTTGCTGGCACAAAGACAAAGGTAGGTAACGTGGCTATTCTAGTCCGCATGTTAAAATCTATCTTGTTGAAAGAATCTATTTGAAACATTTGAAGATTTCTAAATATTGCATATGATCATATTATTATAATGTGTTAAGTTTCTAAAGTAGTGTTACTTTTTACTTCACAAGAAGACTCCCTTTAAATGTGTTTGCAAATCCAGTTCATGTAAGTACCTAATTAAGAAAATGTACCACATAATGTTTTCAAAGAATTAAACTGCCACTACCTACTGCTTTTGCTGTAATAGTTGAAATTCTCTATACTAAAAAGCACAACGTACAAATTTTTCTGGAACACATTTTTCCAAGCATAAAGAAGCTAGCACGACAGGTACACGAAGACATTACATCTAAAACCCAATTTACTTTAAAATGGCTAGCGAAAATAACTTTGCTGGCCAGAGTTAAAAAAATATTCATGCAAAATATTCCGTTGAAATAAAAACCGTGGCGAGAGAGCGAATTTTTCGAAAAAAAAACAGTAGTTGAACGTCTCCCCTGTAGTTTGCCGGTTTTAATGCGGAAATTTTTTAACACTATGAAGTGCCGGTTAACTACCTCAATGCTTTGCAAGAGTTTTACACAGCGGATGTTAAAGAGTTGATGAGAACTTCTATAAACTTCGAGGATGCTGGAGTGAGTGGATTTTGTGGCTGCTGTGCGAGTAGCGTAATTAACGGATAAACAGTATTCACAGCGAGTGCTTTAGTGTTAACATAATCATCTCTTTCATGTTTGATTAACGTGGTGTTATACATATCAACTTCTGACTTTTTTTTATCTAATGTATATAGGGTGTAAACGAAATCATGTAATTCCTTCAAACCTCGTGATGTACTGCTGACATAGATTAATAATGTAACGGAATACATCTGCATTCAATAAAAAAATTACGAGAAGTAAACATGTGTTCTTAATGTGAGGCATTTTAGCGCCCCGAGTTAAATGACCGCGCAGCAATTCGCAATTCGCTTGGGCGCTAAAATGCTTCTCATTAAGAACACATGTTTACTTGTAATTATTTTTTTAATGATTCCAAAAGCATCCTATTCAGGGTTAATCTACGTCAGTAGTACATCACAAGGTTTGAAGAAGTTACATGATTTCGTTCACACCCTGTGTATATGGACGTAATATGTGACTATTTGATAGAAAAGTCATAGTTTAAAGGAGATTTAACTTGACATTAGTTTATCCAACAAATATATGAAAATAAATTGATTTAGAAGCCTTACACGATATCACAGAAGAAAAAAGCTTTTTGCCACTCAAATTCCTTATTGATCTCTTCAGTTCGCTTTACCAGATGGAAAGTTCGATTGGCGTTCAATTTGTTCATGAAAAATGTAATTCAATACCATCGCAGCTGCACTTCCAAGGAACGAGAAGCCGTTGCGATGCAAAATTCATTTATCACGGATCCCAGTTACTTGATAGACCCGAGGTGTCACTAATGGACTGGAAGAAGTGAAATGTCGTCGCTCTAGTAACATCTTAGAAGAAAAATCTGAAATAGAATACCTGTAAGTCAATTTGTTTCTACTTTTCGTATTCAGTACTATCGAGAATAAAGTGGGAATTGTAGTAGTTGTATAAAGCTTTATAGACAATTTTTATGATTTGATATTTTACAAGTTTTAATATTCAGAGACTAAATATATTATGTGATACAGATTTTACTAGTTGCTTATGACAGATTTTAGGTCGATTAATAGTTTTGCCGATTCTTCAATGCAACACATGATCAACTCAACTAAACGGGACTCACCTGTGAACAAATTGTAGAAAATCGTAATAGTAGAATAATATATTCTTCTTTGCATCTTTGGTGATGCACGTATGAAAAAATACAGATTTGAAAGGCACGTAAATTTATTCATGAATGTTGTCAATCAAATTGTCTGCTTGCATGTTCTTAATATAAAATATAATATTGGATTTGAAACGTGCGATATCAAAGCTATCTAAAGTTATTTTGATTCTTAACTTTACTCGAATCAAAAGGTCTGTTATTTTTTCATCTTACATTTTATAGATTTGTTTGAGACTCACTCAACAATTTGTACAAAACGAGCTAAAATTTCAAATTCACTTGAAAGTAATCGCAGTTAACTTAATTCATTTGTCTTATAAAATACAAACTCAATTGAAACAATAATCGAATTTAAAACTGAGATACCTTTGTTTTGGTTTGATTTATCTTATACATTAATTATTTTATATTAAACAATAATCCCACATTTAAAATTCGTTAAGTTTTTATAATCTCTTACGAGGCTTACGAGACGATGGCTCAAAAGTTTATTCGTAAAACAAGTAAAAAATCTAAAATGAGTAATGAAGAGTCTGATCCGTGATCCGGTCAATATCTCGACTTGATCTGATTCCCCCGCATCTCGGATTCTAATAAAAACAGGATCAAACTTCATTTTGTCAGCGACAACGAACGCTCGCGGTGTATAGCTTTCGAATCTAATTTTCGCTTCTTCGAAGCCTTTTTGTTCTTATATTTATTCCATTTACATTCTATTTTCCGTTTATTACTTTGGCATCGTTCAGATTTTGTAGAAATTAGTTTTGCATTGAGTTTTACATTGGAATTGTCAACGATCACAAGTCCTTTATTTAATTTAACAGCTGATTGGGTTAGTTTAGTGCTAAATTGCACTTAATTGAAGCAGAAATTACTAGATTTCGAAATGTTCAGGATAGTTGTAGCAGCATAATGGAATTAATGCCTCGGGTTTGTAAAAGCAGTTTGCCCGGAGTGCATTTGCAAAAAGTACCACAATAATTCCCGAGGATTTAAAGAAATGTTCAAATCTTAAATATTCGTTTCCACTGCTTTATTTCCGAGAGAAACATTTTCAAAAGCTAATTGTGTAAAGTAATTTAGTTTGGACGCGGCGCGCTGTCCACGGCCGTCTTTCGTCATTTATTTCGAGGGGCCCTCCATTTACCTCCCCCGCTTTTTGCTCCTCAACAAATTTACAATTGTTTTAATTGCAATCCGAGGCGTATTTCTTAGTTATCAAAGTCCAATTTGCATTATCTGCTATCAAGTTAACGTTACGTTTCGCAATAAGGACTCTTTGGAATTATTGCGGCCCTGTTTCTGTGTCCCAAACCATCGTTTTGTTAAGTACTTTCATTTTCTTTTTAACCGCTGCTCGGTAAACTTTTTATTTCGTTGTTTTTCTCTTTTTTTTTGCTTTAATTTGAATAACTTTTTATTTTATGGCTACATGAACCGAGATTGTAAAAAGTTTTCATATTGCTGCATGTACGTAGAGTCGTTTTCTTGTTTTTCTCGACACAAACGTCCAGGTTTTGCACGTCGCAATGTGTACAATTTTTATTTTATATTTAAGAACGTTACCGATAATAAAACTTCAAAATGTTGTTTTCTTCATTTCTCTGATAAGTGGATCGGTACCGATAAAGTAATCCTATGGAATAATGAGATTTTATCGATAATCGATAGTAAATTCTGGAACGCTACGTTTTAAGTCTAACAATAAATTATCTTGTTATAAACTGGTTACCAATTAAATAACTATTAATTATGCAATCAGTTCAATTACACGCAAGAATATTAATGACATAACGACTGCTTTGTTTACGAGTTCCGTTATGATACCTACTGTTCACTAAATACCTACAGCTTATTCAATGGAAAAATACACGTCAATACAAAATGTACACAAATATTGTTATTACTTTCATTGGCATCTGCATTTTTTTTTCTTTTTTTTTTAAAAAACGTTGCCCACACTAGGATTTCTCCTGTGTCGTGGGTGCGTTTACAAACACAAATCTTCACACGCACAAACATCCAGACCCGGAACAACTATCTGTAGGCCATACAAATATTTGTTCCGTGCGGGAATCGAACCCACGACCCGTAGCGCAGAAGCAGATCGCTCAGCCACTGCACCAAACGTGTCGTCAAATGTGTGTGCAATGTTTTATTTTATTTCATCTTATATCGTTTCGTCAGTATGACGTATATAAATTCTTAAAAAAACATCTATGAATACTTTGATACTGACATTTGAATTCTTTTTACGTATAGTTTGTAATACAAGATTACAGGTGTAGATTTTAGAAATGAGAATCATCCGCTGATTACAATACAAAGAATACTTTAAATGTAAATTCCTCCTTTTTCACAACCGCCTCCATCTCTGATCTGTCTCGATCGAAAAGTAATTTTGCAGCGATGCAGGCTTTTTTGTTCATCTCTAACTCTTTTTCTGCTGCCACTCACAGTCAGAAGGCATTCGAATCTGTCAAGTGTGCAAAGGAATCCAATCGATTCTCGACGATAAACCGGTTGGCGAGTTCGCATATCGATATTGCAACATTGAGTGTGGTGTGGTGTACGCCTGGCTAAGCACAGTTTACCGCTGTTCAAACGTTGTGATTGTGTGCTCCTTGCTTTGTTTACTGTTGTGAATTACACCAAAATTTTATGGGTTGTTTTAAGTGATTGATACATGTGGTGGATTTATACTGAGGTGAGTGTTATTCAGGTTAAAAATGTGTTTTTTGTGCATAGCGAGTAAAATGTTTTGTGCGACGGAAACGAATTTGCACTGCTGTTATTTTTTTTAATAGAAGATGCGTGAAAGTCAAGTGCAGATCAAGAAAGTTTTGGCCAGGCACAAATTACCGGTGTGTAAGTAACCGGTGTGTAGGTAAAGTCTTCTTCTTGACTTGGCTTCACATGCCGTCGAGAAATATCTCTCAGGCAGTTTCCTCACAATATTTTCCTTCACCGTTTTTAAGCAAGTGATAATTATAGAATACGCACATGAATCCGTAGTCATAGGTGCGTGCTTCGGGTTCGAACTCGAGACCTATGACTTGGCAGTTCGACTGTCACAGCACTAGGTGAAGCAAAAACTCGAGGCAAATATTCAGCTACTATTCACCCAGTTTCTGAAACAATAATCGGAATATTGCGTGTGTTCTATGTATTTAAACAGCTTAATAGCGGAACAATTAAATCCGTCTAATGCTTTTATGTTATGCCATCAACTAGTACAATACATTGTGTGCAATGCCCAACATCATTTAGGTAAAGCCCGATTCACGCATCCAAGGTATTTATATACCGAAACGTGTATTCTAAAATCAGTCTAATGTGATGTGATATAAGGCTTGCTTCCGCATGCTCTTGTCCCGCTATTGTGCTTATGAGGGCACGCGTGTTGTGGATACTAATTTACTAGTGTCAGGTCATCGGTTAGTACTTTGTGCATTTCTATCAACATAGATTGTTGTGTTAATCGATCAGTTTTAGCTAAATGCATTAGTCTTTTGGCGGTTGATTAAGCTATTAAGTTTATTTTTGATTTGCAATCAGCATGTGGCCTGTTTGCGTACTGATTTGATACTGGTATTAGTTTTTTATTCTTTTTTGTTGTACCGCACCTCAAAATGAAAAAAGGAACCCTTATAGAATCACTTCGTTGTCCGTCCGTCCGTCTGTCTGTCTGTTAAGACCCTTTTTCTCAGGAACGCGTGGAAGTATCAAGTTGAAATTAATATTAAATACTCAGGTGTGCATTCCTTTGGAGCTGTGAAAAAATCAAACTTCTAAGTCAACGCAATCAAAAGATACGGCCATTTATGCCGCATATTGTCACACTCGCAAGGGAATCAAAACATATAGGGTACTTCCCGTTGACCTAGAATCATGAAATTTAGCAAGAAGCAATGTCTTATAGCACAAGTAAAGGGAAAAATCTGAAAACCATATTTAATCACAAAAAAAATAGTTTGGACGGAATTCGTCGGTGCGCGAGTCTGACTCGCACTTGGCCGGTTTTATTTATTGTACAAAACAGTGCTCGTTTAATCAGTTTTAAACTCGAGTATCGTGAAAATCGACCATCTTTTATAGCACTACGCCTATCTGTAGAGGTTTTTTGTTTCATAGTGGCCCTTGAAACATTAAGGCTTTAAGTAGTCCGGACTGAAAGGTTCCGATTTCAAATGAAGGGTCCTCCATCGTGTCACATAAAACTTTGGGTATTCTTTCAACGAAAGGGTAACTTTGGGTAATTCTACATGCGTGTGTTGAATATCGAAGACTTGACTTCAAATTGTTAATACTTAGATGGAAAATTTAATTTTACTAAATCAGAAGACTATGTAGATATAATCTTCTTTAAGCTAGCCTCTGCTTTTTTAAATTATTTATCTTGGTCGCGTTTGACTCTAATTGCACCTGATGGGTAAGTACATACAGGGTCTAAAATGGAGCAAACGAATCCAAAGTAGCAAATATAACATAACATCACGACCGTATCTAACATCTTCATTTCGCCGTTATGTTTAAGTCCCGTGTACCTAATAGGGGACGAGCCTATTGCCATCAACCGGTCACAAATCCAAACTCCGGGGTGCTACCAATGAATTCCACAAGGATAATCCCAATAACACTGCCCGACCTGGGGATCGAACCCAGGACCTCACGATCAGCAGTAGCGCTTGCCAGTACTAGACCAACGAGGCAGTTAAACCAGAAGAACTCTAAACATTTTCAATATAATGTTCACTAGCAGAAAGTGACGTGTGATCATTCTCTAGAAAATTCTCATTCGCAAACACACCACTTACCAACACGCCACCATTTATGATGAGTTATAATGAGGTGAAGGCTGTTTCGCAGTTTAAAAAAAAGAACAAGTCTTGTTTCAAACAAACGTTTTTTTTTTGGAAAATAAAAACGTTGTCCCTCACTAAGATTTCTCTTGTATTGTAGGTGCGTTTACATACACAAATCAGCACATACATAAGCACCCAGACACGGAATAACTACCTGTAGGACATACAAATATTGGTTCCGTGCGGGAATCGGACCCACGACCCGTAGCGCAGAAGCTAATCGCTCAGCCACTGCACCAAACGTGTCGTCTCTCATTTATTTGTGTATCTATTGCTGCTTTTAATCCCACTTAAACCAGCCGTCCCAACGAATCCGCCATCTGGCCACTGTAGATATTCGCCTTTACTATTTTTCGTATACGCATTGTTCTAGTTAAGCTTTCAAGTTCCCAACTTCGAAGCTGTTGTTTACAGAGGAATGACTTCTTTGAGACAATACTGGGATGTATATGTTCTGTCTAGCCTTTTTACAACTATGTTGGGGTCAGCTTCCAGTCTAACCAGACGCGGCTGAATATCAGTATTTTACACGGATCAACTGCTATCAGACCTCCGCAACTCAGTTACTGGGTAATGCCGATATCTTAAGGTAAGACAGACCGGTTGTCAGACTTTCAGGCTTCTCACTTCCCGTAACGACTGTCATAGGTGTTCGTATGACACCACAATACTGGGATGTATAAGTTAGGGAATTATTTGGAAAGTAATTCAAATTTATGATTAGTTACGGTTTACTCACGTGCATTTTCCGGGATTGTCCGACTAGTTTCGGACCCAAACGGAGCCCTTAATCATGAGCTTGTTCCACTCGCCGCGTGATCAGTTCATGATTAAGGGCTCCGTTTGGGTCCGAAACTAGTCGGGCAATCCCGGAAAATGCACGTGAGTAAACCGTAACTAATCAATCATAAATATGGATGTGTCTCACGAAAGTTATAATACAAATAATCACTTTTTAACAAAAATTTAACCGACTTCAAATTGTCTATCACCGAAGTTCTTCATCAGATCTTCACCAAATTTTAATGGGACCACTTCGAAAGAATACTCTTTCAAACAAAAAAAGAATTATTAAATCTGTTCACAATTAGCAAAGATATCGCGGAACAAACATACAAAAAAAAACATAGTTTCGAATTGAGAACCTCCTCCTTTTTTGGAAGTCGGTTAAAAAGTACCTAATTCAAAGTCAATTTTAAATGTCGTTTTACCGACGTTTGGTACCGGTGTACCTACTACATTTTTTACATCATCAACATCTCCATATTCAAGCAAACGTATGTCCCTATGTTAACTGTTCACGCATTCTAGTACCAGTAACTGATTAGTTACCATATCTGTCTTGAGTGTTTTCTAACTTTTCTCACGGGAACCACGGCTAGACTACTTACCTTTTAATCTTAAACGACATCTTTATTACTTCAGCTTGCCAGCGTTTTACCTAAGCATAAAACGCAAAATTAATTGTTTCTTTTAGGTGCACCTGCTACTTAAGAACTAAGTATTTTTTTATTAATATTTAGCGACGTCTAATGGTTTTCAACAGTTTCTCAACTAACTTTAGATTTAAATATTTACTTTGTTTTATAGAGAGAACATAAATTCTGTAGTATTTTCTAAACTGCCTCGTTGGTCTTGTGGTGGCAAGCGCGACCGGTGATCGCGAGGTCCTGGGTTCTCGATCCCCAGGTCGGGCAAAGTGTTATTGGGGTTTTCCGCGTGTAATTCCTTAATAGCAGCCTTGATGGCAATAGGCTCGCCCCCTATTCTAGGAACTTAAAAACATAACGGCGAAATGAGGGTGTTACTATACACTTCTGCCCAACCCTTCGGGGAATACAGGCGTGATGTTTTGTTTGTTTCTAAAGAAGGGCCAGTGCTGAAATGGAATGATGATAATTGGAAGAGCCGTAGCCGCGGAGGTCATTGGTCAATAGTCCTTCACTAAGCGGGGAACACGATGTTCAAAATTAATTACTGCAATTTTCTTACCTAAAATTTAATTATAACAATGTTAGTTTAGTACCTATTCCAATTAATTTTACACCACCGAATACAATTATAACAATTGATAACATTTCAAAACTTGAGTATCAAAACCAACCCATTCACAGCACACCTACAAATTAAAGTTGTAGTGTGTGATATGACACGAAAATACTGCGTAATCAGATTAGAACTGAGCTGTACGGCACACTTAATAAACTTCCTTACCGTCGCTATCGCCTGTAGTTGACTCGTTCCCGGCGTAATTTGTTCCTGGAGTCTTATTAAATTCATAAGTATGCGTCGGCAGCCTTATTTTATGGTCCAAGTTAGAAGCGTAAGGGTTGGATGAGTTTGAAAACTGTTGGGTCTATCGTTGCTTCTAGTTTTATTTACATGTCCCGAAAACGAGTCCACGTATCCCATATAGTTGTTGTACTTTTTCTATTTTGTTATTTAATATTTTTCTGCTCAATAGCCAACAAAAAAAAAACAGTTTGTTAATAAATTTGAAAAAGTTGCAATGACTCATTCTTACATGGACTCTGAACTTTATACTGACACGATCATGAGCGTACTACTGGTTTACATGTTCACCTCTTCAAAGCATAGTGTGATTTAATTAATTAACATTTCCATCAAATTCTTTTACTGCTTTTAACCAGTCTTCACATAATAAATCACCAGCTCATATGCTTGTCGTAACACGACAGATACTCGCCTTCCCAGGTTTGTACATTTGCAAATTTATAAGAGCTTCCGACTCCGTCCGAAGATCTAGCAATGTGATTTATGATTCAATTGTATCATTGTTTTTATTTCTTTTCTACCATTTTCACAATTATTAATTTGTAGATTGTATGAGTTGCGTGTTATTCAATAAGCGCTGTTAATTTAGTTCTCTAGATAAAATGCTCTAATAACATGTGGGTTGGTGATAACTAGAATGAAACTATTGATTTGCTTTGCTATCATGTTTGACGCAAATACGTTATACTGATTCTTTGATTCTTCTTTACATAAAAGTCTTCTTTACATAAGTTCTCGACGCGTCCGAAGTAACATCATTGTAAATTTGCTCGTAACAATTTAATTCTAAAAAGTGGTTTAAAGTGATTGTTTCGCATTATTTTTGTGAGAACTTTGCAAAATAACTTTCCCTATACAAAATAGTGTCAGTGCCAGTACTCTGTGTTATCAATATAAACAATAGTGAACAAAAAACATAATTACAATTCAAAATATCGTTGCAAAATATTCAAATTTTGCCAATAGTAGTGATTAGTACAGTGCCCCGCGGCAGAACGCGTAAGCGCCTTCGATTCCACGGCGCTTAGGACCTTTTTCGCCTTTAACGGGTGCGTCGCTACTAGCTCGCTACCGTGAGCCATAGTGCAATGACTGACACCCCACCGCACAATAAATCGTAAACAGGTACTTTTGTTAAAACATAAACAATGTCTAAAACTTGCAGCGCATGTGGAGACCAAATTCTCTCTGGGAATTATATGAAATGCTGTGAGTGCAAAGAGTTTTATGACCTGGATTGTCTTAAGATTACTAATTCTAGCTTCGAAAAGTTTACGCAAGATTTTATAAATAAATGGGTTTGTCCAGCTTGTTTATCTATGCGACCTAAAACTAACAACATCTGTACACCGGTGCGCTCTTTGGTTACCTGTCCTAACAACATCCATACGACCTGTGATGATATAAATATCAACATGTCACGAGGAAGCCGCATAAAATCAACACCCCCTCAAACGGCCTATGTTGACGAGGATCTAGAGTCATCACCCTCTGTCCATTCAGTGTTAAAACATCTTAAGCGTGAGGTAACCGAACTCAAGAAGCAAAACGCTGAAATATTAAATATGTTGTCTACTGTCTCCGTGTCCATGAAACACGTTTTAAGAGATAACGATCAGGGGTTAAAAGAAAAAGACAAAGAAATCTTGCTTTTAAAACAATCGGTTGTTCAACTGCAAAGCAAACTTAGCGTGTATGAACAAAAACATCAGGACATAGCTCATAACAATAACCATGGTTCTGTTACTCCAGTAACTAAAAAGGTAGAACCAACTAGATCTGTGGCTAAACCTGTGCAGGAAACAATACAGGTACGTAGCTCGGCTTCGCCTTCGCACAAGATTAATAAGAACAACACGTCAGAAACATGTACCGATGACGCGATGAAAATGTCTTTGTCTTTATCTGAACCGGCTAAACATCAAGATGAAGAAGAAAACAACGTTAACTCCGATGTGGCCGAAACACAGGAGTGGACTAAAGTGAGTTATAAGCGCACTCGCAATCTGACTTCTAACATTTTGCGAGGTACTGCAACACCTGGCTCAACAACATTGGAAGCATCGAACAAGTTAACCTATCTTCATCTTTATTATGTCAAGGTAGGCACCACAGAAAATCAAGTCTTGGACCACCTTAAGACAATATATACTAGTGATGACTATACTGTAGACGCACTAAAAGCTCGTGGGCAATATGCATCTTTTAAGATCGGAGTTCCTGCAAAACTATCAAACTGTATAATGGATGCCAAGAACTGGACTGAGGACATTTGCATAAAACACTGGATGCAGAATTTTCGTTTCCGAAAAAACGAAAACAACAAACAGAAAAACTAAGTGTTCAAAGAAAACTATAAGATGTTATTATCAAAACGTAAGAGGTTTGCGTTCAAAAACATCTACAGTAAGGAGAAATATGCCAACAATTGATGCGGATATCGTTGCTCTTACTGAAACATTTCTAAATGGTTCTGTATGTAATGGAGAATTATTTTCTGATGAATACACCGTTTTGAGGAAAGACCGTGCTGGAGACGTGGGCTGGGGAGGTGTTTTATTAGCTGTCAAAAGCTCATTTAAAATGTGTGTGTTGAGTGATATAAGTGAACAAACAGATGACAAAGAATTGTTATTCGCCACTATTACATGGAAAAATGTTAAATTTTTATGTTGTGTCGTATACCTTCCACCTAACTATAAGGACGATATGTATTTAAGTGTTTTATCTTGCATAGAAAATGCCATATGTAAATACTCTTCCTTAGAATTTATTATATTTGGTGATTTCAATTTAAACTCGGCTGGTGTAAATGTCAAAACACAATTTAAATTATTTCTAGATTTTTGTAATAGTTCGCAACATAATAGCGTATTGAATGAACATGGTGGTATCTTGGATCTGGTGCTGAGTGGGCTTAAAAACGAGGCTGTGTGTGTTGAGGCCGCTGACGAAGCTTTAGTGCCACCTGACGCATACCACCCCCCTCTTCACGTTACTTTGAGTCTACCACGTGACTTCTCCTCTAATCTGGAATCAGCACCCTGCCAACCGCAACGACATCCGCTGTCTGCCCCTAACTGGAATTTTCGCAAAGCTGATTTCTGTTCTCTTTATATTGCTTTAAAAAACATTGACTGGGCAGACGTTTATCATGAGACTGACATTGACTTAGTTGTTGCAGCGTTCTATCAGAAATTTAATAACTGCGTCAGTGAGCTTGTCCCTTTGAAAGCATACAAATTAAAAAATGAACTTCATACATATCCAACATGGTATACTACAGAAATAATACAAAACATTAAATATAAATATTACAATCTAAAAAAATTTAAATCACTTGGAAAAGTATTTAATAGAGAACTTTATAGGTATTACAGAAAACACGTAAAATTTTTAATAGAAAGAGCTTATGACCAATATATTAAGAGGGTAGAAGAAGATATAGCAACAGACCCGAAAAAGTTTTGGAAATTTACTAAAGACAAGCGAAGCCAAAGACAAAAATGCCATGAATATGTTTATAAGGACAAGTCACTGACGGGACAAGAAGCAACAGATGCATTTGCCGCATATTTTGGCTCGGTTTTTCATCAAGACATACCTGTCCTCGATATAGCTGCGGCCCAACGGAGTAACAGGAATGAGAGTGTAGCCGATGCAGCTCGTATCGAAGTTGATGCAGTCTCCGTAATGGAGCTACAGCGTGCAGTGCGGCGACTAAAACCTTACTCTGCTTCAGGCCCGGACGAAATTCCGCCATTTGTAGTTAAAGATTGCATATCAGTATTGGAGCAACCACTATTATATATCTTTAATCTGTCACTAGAGACTTCTAGATATCCCCTACAGTGGAAGACATCTCGTGTTACTCCAATACCTAAAAGCGGTGCAAAAAATGATATTACTATGTTTAGACCAATAGCGGTGCTGTCGGTTCTCGGAAAAGTGTTCGAGTCTATTATTGATAACCGTATCCGACAACAACTAAACGTATGGATGCCTGATGAACAGCATGGTTTTCGAGCATCTCGGTCAACGGCAACTAGTCATATTAACTTCGTAGACTATGTGACGACAGAGATGGACGCTGGAATGCAAGTGGATGCCGCCTACTTTGATTTCCGAAAGGCATTTGACGTCGTTGATAATGACATCCTACTATCAAAAATGGCGTTAATCGGATTCACACCTAAACTACTTGCATTTTTTGCATCATATTTGCGAAATCGAACCCAGTATGTCAGACTAGCCAGATTTGAGTCTGATTCATACTATACTCGATCTGGGGTAAGTCAGGGCAGTACACTTGGACCAACACAGTTTATTATAATGGTTATGGATCTGCCGAGAACCGTCAGGACTACTAAATGTCTTCTATTTGCTGATGACCTGAAACTCTACCACGCTGTAAAGGGTCTTGATGATTGCCAACAGCTGCAAGATGATATAGACGCCGTAGTGAAGTGGAGTGAGGTAAATCGCTTGTACTTTAATGTAGCTAAATGCAAAATTATGACTTTTACACGCATACGCACACCGCTGCACCATAACTATAATCTGGCGGGTGCTCCGTTGGATCGTGTTAACGAAATACGAGACTTGGGGCTGACATTGGATTCGCGATTAAATTTTAGAAATCATATAACATCTGCATGTGAAAGTGCCAATAAAATGCTAGGATTTGTCATGAGGGTATCATACACATTTAAAGGGATAAGAGCTGCCCTGATACTGTATAAAGCGTACGTGCGCAGTCGGCTCGAGTTCAACGCTATAGTATGGGATCCACACGAGGCCAAGTACACCCTTTTGATCGAACGAGTTCAACGGAAGTTTGCTCGCTTTATCTATAAGAGAATGTACGGTTACTACCCTTACCTATATCCATCTTTGTTTGTTACGGGGATGGTAGGTTTAGACACCCTTGAACTTAGACGAAAATTACTTTTATTAGTTCACTACCACCGCCTCCTGACAAACAAAGTGGATAACCCAACCACGTTGGAGCGGGTGGGCCTAAAAGGCGTACCGAGTCGGTTTTTGATAGGTGAAGGCGTTGAGGGTCCTCGTCGACGGAGGGAACTGTTCGCGGCACCACCGGGCGTGCGCACACGTCGAGCTGCTGCTGCACCCACTGCCCGAGCAGTCACACTGCTGAACTATTTGCTCACTCAGCACATTGATCTCGATATCTTCCATGATAAGCCATACCAAATTTGTAAATATATATATCTATGCTTAAGTAAATATTGTCTAAGTCAAAGTTTGTTATAGTTGTTAAATTTTTATTATTGTTAGTATTAATTAAGTATTAAATTAAAATGTAAGTGATTTGGTCGTAAGTACTGTTAACTTATATTTTTAAAAATAAATAAATAAATAAATAAATAAATAAATAAATTATATTCCCTCTAGCGAATGATTTGTTATTACGATGACGTCATGATAAAGATTTTTTTTTCTTTTAATAGAGCTCCTTGAGTAAGAATTCTTCCGGGGAAGTCGGTACTACCACCATAAATATTTCTGTCGCCGAGCAGCATTGCTGTTTTCCGGTTTGAAGGGTATGGGTGCCGGTGAAATTACAGGCATAATAAACTTTATAACTTTGTCTTTCAGGTTAGCAAAGTATCAGCAATCTTCTTGATGTCATAGGTGTATATAGGTGACAGTGACCACTCAAAATCAAAATCAAAAGTTTTTATTTCACATAAACCAATACAGGTGCTTATGAAAAGTCGAATTTAGATGCACGGTTCCAATTAGTCGTTTCCTATGGAGAAGAGCCGGCAAGAAACTCCATGGTTACTCTTTTAAAAATAATATCTTTAACAATTTCAGAGTACAATGATTTAGGATAGTGAGAGAACAATGGAGTCCTGACCACAGACCAATGAGTAATGTAGAACAAAAATTAACAAACAAAATAGAATAAAAACTGTATGAATAACAGTAATTTATAGAGGCAGGTCCACAAAGTTCTCACATTTACTAAAGTGTTATGGAAGCTAAACTATATAAAACAATTGACATAATTAAATGTCAAACTCAAACTCAAACTTTTATTTGCTGTCTTTTATGTCATCAAAACTTAGCTAAAAAATCATTGTAAAGTAAGATAAAGATATCTTGAGAGTAATGATAGCATTAAAAAATAAAAATATATAATCATATTTGAGGATAGTTAATAGACATACACATTTATGTTGTTAATGAGGTTCCAGGGAAGCCACATGTGCAAGAACTAATGCCAAACATCCCTGTCATCAACGTAGTCCTTAGTCTTGTAGTATGCTTTTTGAGTGAGGACACGTTTAATATGGGTTTTGAATTTTCCCTCTGTAAGATCTGTTACAGATTTCGGCAGCTTATTATAAAAACGTACGCCATTACCTAAAAATGACTTACTAGTTTTACTTAATCTAAATTTAGGTACCACAATTTTATGTTTAGCCGTGTGTTTTTATTATGAAAATCACCCCTAACATTAAACAAATGCAATTTTTTTCTAACATACAATATATTTTCCAAGATGTAGAGTGACGGCAAAGTTAGTATGCAAATTTAAACCCAGGTTATAAATCGCACGGATTGCTCTCTTTTGTAAAATAAAACCGAATCAACGTCAGCTGCTGAGCCCCACAACACTTTTCTTCAGGTTGGCAGGTTGGTTAGGTTGGCTTGTTTGCCAACCTAACAAAAAAACTATTATAGCTTGTCGTTGACTTGTACCACAACCACTAAATCAGCTCACACCGCCGTCTCAGTAACACGCGGCAAACTCGTCGCCAACTTTTGGTACCTGTGCAAATTCACGAGCGCTAGGCTCCTTACCGTCGACATGATGAATTGTAATCACATGACGAGCATCTTAAACGGCGCATACATATTCATTTAGCTTTTTGTTTGCATCGGTCTTACGTAATTTATTGTTACCTATAAGGAAGGTAGCTCGTAATGCGCCGAAGATTGCATTGGTATTCAAGGTCGGCAGTAATTTTGAATGAATAATCTGAATGATGACATATTAATGTTTTTGAATGTTCAGAATATTTATTCGACATTATAGATTTTTTTACAAGATTTGCATAGTTTCCTAGAGTAGGTACTTTACGCACGTATTCTATTATACCCTGCAGATATGTCCACAATTCTCACGGCTTCGGCTGAAACCAGTTGACCTATCGAAAGAGGAAACATTTCAGCTTCATCAGAGAAATTCATTACCACTGCAATCATTTAAGTAAATGGAAACTTTCATTACCTTAGTACCTTCCTCAATAAAATCTCACATTGCCAATACATTTTCACAGGCCATATAACTCTGATCATTCCAAGCCGATCGTCTTTGTTTCGGCCCAAACAAAGATACATGTCTTAGTAATCCTTAAGGCCTGGTCAGACAGAGAGCGTGGCGTGGTGTGATATTCACGTCGCTTGTTGATTGCGTGCTCTTGGCGTGCGAATTACTATGATAACACAGAGACTGCCACGCGAAACTTGGCGTGGTGTGGCAGTCTCTGTGTGGCATCTTCCATATATTATCATAGTAATGGCACGCCAAGAGCACGCGATCAACTCGCGACGTGAATATCACACCCAGCCACGCTCTGTCTGACCAGGCCTTTACGCCGTTCCAGTCAGTTTCTATCAACAATATGTTTTATCTCCACCATGGGACTAGTGTTTCTTCGTGTACTTATTTTAGTGAGACATGGTGATTTCCACAGGTTTTAGAAATACAATGCTGTAGCGACGTTTAGTTCGGAACGTTTTTTTAATCTATGTGAAACGTAGTAACTACTTCCCTACGATTGGTTGTTATAGTCACATTGAATAAATTTTGTTTTATATTAGTTGAACTCCGATGTGCGAAATACTGAATGTACAAAATAAGAGTTTATGAAATGCGGAGAATTATCAAAGTCTGTGGTCAATATTGACTACACGTTTGGTATAGTGGCTGAACAATTGGCTTCTGCGCTACGAGTCGTGAGTTCAATCCCCGCACTGAATAAAAATATTTGTATGGCCTACAGGTAGTTGTTCCGGGTCTGGATGTTTGTGCGTGTGAAGATTTGTGCCTGTTAACGCACCCACGATACAGGAGAAATCCTAGTGTGGGGCAACGTTTTTTAAAAAGAAAAACATAAGAATATATAATATATTTTCTTACGACGAAGTTTTTTAGTTCAGTCATCAAGCTGCCCTTCATTTCTTCTATCTTTTAAACAACACTTCCGTATTAAAGGACTTATAATCTACACCTAGGTTCCTCCCCTTCGTCTAAAATGTTAGAGAACACTATCTCGGACATCAATGTGTCCGAACTGCCCACGGAAGACGGATGTACCCACCCGGCTTTATTTACTAGACTCGGGTAGGATGGTGTTGAAGCGAGTACCTTAAGATTTTGAATAGGGCTGTATATATCTTTCTACTCCTATATTTCTTTTCTGACTAATTCCGTTGCGGGTTTCGGGACAGTTTAATCTTCTTCTTCTCTCATATTGGCTCGATTTACACGAGAATAGATTATGGTCTGGTGATATGATTAGCCAGTCGGCAAGGTTGTTAATCCCAGAGTGCGCCGGAGTATCATAACCCGTGGAGGCTCTTTAAATTATTTTCCCGGGACACGCCGAGCTTTATTGCCAAAATGTATTAATATGTTCTGCAGAATTAGTCAAATATACTGGCCTGCAAAAATAAACTACACTTTTAATGATATTTACTTTTAAAGTGTGATACTTATTTTTGCAGGCCAGTGTATTTCCAAAAATGACTGCGTGTCCAAAATGTCCCCGTTTTTAAAGAATAACGGTTTAATATAATAACCTTTTTATGAAAAAAGGTGTTTTAAAAGCTCTGTGTAAATAACACAGCAACAGATATACCTACATCAAAAGAGATGGATCGAAGTGTGAAAAAGTGTAACCGTAATTAGGGTACCGCGGCCCCGAAGTAATCAAAAACAAAACAAAATATCATGGGACCTTTGTTGTTGATCCCTTTGCTTGCCTGTTTAAAATTCTACACTTTGGTCCTCCATAGTACACAAATACGAAATTTGAATACACATACACGCATATATTTGTCATGGAACCCGGATGAAACCACAAAAGCGTTGTTGTAATCCGGTTAACCGGTTTGGCGCGCAACCAGACAGCAAGAGATGGCTGCCAGTGACCGTTCTAATAAAAATATCCGTCCAGTTTTAGATTCGAAAATTAAATTTGAGTTACTATGCGTGTATTTGCGTATTCGGAAGGGCGTTTTATCACTCGCGTCCGAATATAACTGCAGAGTGGCGCTGTCATCCGGCATTCCGATTTCAAATGGAGTTTATGTCCGGATGAGAGTAAGCTCTCGATGACGTAATATTATTATGCACCAGTTGCGTGTGTGCGTCATATTTCTAACTTTAATGTCATGAACTGCCCTGCGAGGCAATTTTCTATTTATAATTTTACACGTGTAGTATTCAGGTGGAGCGTGCTGATTAACAATTAATTACATGAAACAAAAACGATGAAAAGTAAGTGTTAGACTTACTTTTCATCTTTTTTTTCGTGTTTCTTTTTTAGTTTAGTAAACTTTTCGAATAATAATGAGCTGATGATGAATTATAGCTAAGAACCATCTCAATAACATCAGCTTTCAAACAGAAAAAACCACATCAAAGTCGGTCTATTCGTTTGGGAGCTATGATGCCACAGGCAGATACACACGTTAAACTTG
The DNA here is from genome assembly GCA_910594945.2 of Amphipyra berbera. Lineage (NCBI taxonomy): Eukaryota > Metazoa > Arthropoda > Insecta > Lepidoptera > Noctuidae > Amphipyra > Amphipyra berbera. The sequence continues at coordinate 3,449,794 of OU343122.1, read as the reverse complement.
TTAAACTTATAACACCCCTCTTTTTTGTCGGGGGTTAAAATGAACTAAAATAAACAATTTTCATGTTAATAAAGGATCACAGAACATAACAAGATAAGAAAATCCTGAACATTGTTTACTCTCATCCCGACTTGGCAGAGGCGGTAGAACAAGCATGCTGACGTAATTGAATAAGATATTTACACTAAGAAACTGCATCCCAATCTGAACGGAGGAGTCGACGATAACTTGAAATCTGTAGCTGTAAGAGGATTCCGACTGGGCTTTTGTTGACGTTCTCAATAGGGTTCCTCACTGTTTAACCGAGAAATCTGTGTATAAACACCTTAATTTAAAGTACCTACTTACCTGCACATTCTCGAATTTTACATAATATTTTTATTTTTATATTGAAACCCATAAATGTTTTACCTATAGATTAAGTTACTCGAAGCTTTTCAATTCAATATATTCCAGTTTTATAGTCTACTAGCGACCCGCCCCGGCTTCGCACGGGTGCAATGTAGATACTAATGTGGCCATATAAACCTTCCTCTTGAATCACTCTATCTATTGCTGAAAACTGCATTAAAATCCGTTGCGTAGTTTAAAAGATCTAAGCGTACAGACAGCGGGAGCGACTTTGTTTTGTATTATGTAAAGATTTTGTAATACGAGACATTTTCAATTCAATCATCTTTAGGTCACACTTTCCAGATGATTTAAGCTGCATCTGTATACCTATGTAAAAAAACGCCGGTTAGGTACATCCCGGCAACAGGGATATTAGAAATGCCCGTATAAACATAACATAATAACACGCCTTCCCTGAAGGGTTCGGCAGAGGTGTTTTAGTGTACCCTCGATTCGCCAGTTATATTTAAGTCCCATATAATAGGGGGCGAGCCTATTGCCATTAACGGGGCACAAATCGAGACTCCGGGCTGCTGCTGAGAAATTCTTAATGGTAAAACCCAATGACACTTTGCCCGACCTGGGGATCGAACCCAGGACCCCATGCTCAGCAGTCGCGCTTGCGACCACTAGACTAACAAGGCAGTCAATTCTTATAAAAAAATATCATAAACTAAAGTACTTCTTAAAATCAGTCGCCAACCCTATTTCGTCGCCGGCGAATCGTCTCAGGAGGAGCACCACAAAGATTTGATTTAAGTTTAATCCCTCCCTGGCTGGTCACTTCGCAACTTGTCGCATTAATAAAAGATAAAACTGGCCGTCTACATCCCCGTCGTATTTTATAACGTTTGGTTGGAGAATTTTGATTTCATGCTTCGAAAAAGATAGCTTAGTTGGCTGTTTTGAGAAGCACTAGATACTCTAAGTTAGACAAGTTATTGGCGTTATTTACTAAATCGTATAATGACGCTTTTTTATATTTTTATCAGCTTTTTCAGTATGTACGTAAATTCGTACTTGGCCTTTCAACGGCGAATGCTACACGTTCAATATCGCGATGTTAGGATCGCGATTCCGTATCGATATTTATTGAGTGTTTCAATCAATTCATTGATCTAAACCAGAGATGCACAGACTTATTAGGGCAGACTATGAGCTAAAAGTGGGCCACCACAATTGAAAACAAAAAAAAAGTAGACTAGGCAATTAGAAGCTTAAAGATATTGTAGTTTTTTCATAACATAACATCACGCCTGTATGGGGAATACAGGTGTGAAATATTATGAAAAACTACCTACCTTAAAAATTCCCCTAAGATACGATTGAAACCACAGGCAAAGCCTAGTGATTAGCTAAATGAAAATCAATGTAAGTCTTCATCATCTCCCGGCCCTTATCCCACACTAGGTGGGGTCGGCATAACACGTATTCCTCTTCCATTCTCCTCTACCAGCCGTCATCTTACTACTCACTCCTTTCTTTCCCATATAATCCTTCACACAATCCATCCATCTTTTCTTTCGCCTACCTCTACTTGTAAAATCAATCTACGTAAAGGAAATTAAATGCAGACGCAAGGTAGAACTACTTTCAATGTATCGGTCTAGTCTATTAAAAGTAGGAAGTGGCTGTACTAGTTGCTACGAAAGCTCTTATGTAGTCGACATTCTAATTACTCAACTGAACATGTAGGTGGTTTCGCTGCAAGTGCTATACTAACATTTGCATGTTCAGATAACCTCACCTAGCGTCGCCTAGCTTGGTGAATTTAACACATAACATCACGTCTGTATTTCCCGAAGGGTTGGGTAAAGGTGTATAGTAACACCCACATTTCGCCGTTATGTGCAAGTCCCATGTACCTAATATAATGTAATAGGGGGCGAGCTTATTGCCATCAACCGGGCTGCTACTGAGGAATTCCACACGGAAAAAACCAATAACTCTGCCCGACCTAGGGATCGAACCCAGGACCTCACGATCAGCAGTCACTCTTGCCCCCACTAGACCAACGAGGTAGTTAGCTGAAATTAACACGACTTGATTAATAAAAATATTGTCAATTTTCCTAAGACGAAAAGCCGCGTTCGTATTTTTTTGGTATATCTACACATTCAACTTTAAGCAGCTAAATAATTACGTATTCTACAACTGATGAGATTTGATAGACTTCTACTCCATCGCCTGTCAGCTCCTCATTCCTTTATTACAAGGATGATGAGCCGGAAGGTGGTCAAGGGAACTCAGCAACGGAATTAGTTAAACGTTTCGAGTTTGGGCTTGTTCTGCTCAGTAAAGAGAGTACTTTATAGTTGACCTCATAAAAGCTTGATATAAATAAAAGGTTTTTTTTAATCAAACTATTCTGCCTTGATGGTCTAGTGGTCGAAATCGCGACTGCTGTGCATAGGGTTCTGGGTTCGATCTCCAGGTCCGGCAAAGTGATATTGGGTATTCCATTAGGAATTTCTCAGGAGCAGCCCGGGGTCTGGATTTGTGCCAAGTCAATGAAAATAGGCTCGCCCCTATTACACGGGAATTAAACATAACTAGCGAAACGAGGATGTTACTAAACACCTCTCCCGAATCCTTCGGGGAATACAAAGCCTGTCATGTTATGTTGACTACAACTTCAACAGCTTTTATTCTACTTCTCTTTCAAAGCACTCCGTCCTTATTGCATAACATATTTCTATCACCAAGACTATGAAAACCGCAAATAATCCATCAACCAACAAACACAGCACCATATACGATGCAACACTTTTATTGCTCCGACCACCGTCACGTCGGGACATTCCAGTCCGTCCCCAGAGCCCCGTCTTAGTCGATAAATTGTATTGAGCTCGTAAATCCTCGCGGCCAATACCTCCCGTACTTCCAAGCTGACGGGTAAACTGCGGACGTGTACGTAATGGCCGTGTTAATCAAAGTTCACCAACTTTTACATGTCTTGCTTGTTGAGAGACGAATTGGTTAATTAAGTTGGTAGGCAAACTTTTACTATGATGGGAAGTAAGTTCAGATGTTGCATAGGTTATTTGCGATGGTGTTTGTTGGTGATTATTAATTTGTAGAATTGTAGGGAACGAGGTATGGTGTTCCTCCTACGAAAAGAGAGGATCCTCCTACCAGGCGGGTCTTATGCCTGGCGGGCCACTGCCCAACGGTTGATGTTGGGAAGTTGTATATATACTAACTCCGTGTCATCTTGATATCGCGACGCAAGATTTGTGACATTTCCTTTGACAGCTGTCATTGTTGTCGCTGTAGTCTGCTAGACATTCGTCATGCTGCGAAGTTCGCATGTGGCGTGATAGATGCCGCCACAGACTTAACGATTACTGATCTCAGTGATAACCTAGCGGTTGAACGCTTACCTTCCATGCCGGTCTGAGTTCGATCCCGGACCGTAACTCTGACTTTTCGCATTCATGTGCGAAAAACCTGCACACCTGAAAGGGCTCCTTAAAGTTGTCGATGGTGTGTGTAGTCTGCCATCCCTCACCAGGCCAGCATGTTGGACTAAGGCCTAAACCCTTCTCATTCTGAGAAGAGGCCCGTGCCCAGCAGTGGGACAGTAATGGGCTAGTTATGTTTGTACTATTACTGATGAGCGTGAATTAAAAGAGTCTCCACGAGTACGTCCGTCGCACGCTGGGCAGTCAGCCCCGCTACCAACCTTGCTGTCTGCCTAATCTTTTCACCACTGCATCAGCTATTCTCGTAAATCTTGTACCGACACGAGAGTCGAAGAGGAGTCTTAAGGTACTTGGCGTTCCTTATATGATCACCATAGTTGTAAGAATACTCATAACTTTTAGCTGAATCACTCATTCCTTTAAGTCTGCTTCTTCTTTTTGTGTGGTTGGTGACTAACCTGGTGTCCGAGTTTATGCCGCCCATGGGCCTCTGACTTGGCTTCACATGCCGTCGAGGAATATCTCTCAGGCACGCCGGGTTCCTCACGCTGTTTTCCTTCACCGTTTTTAAGCAAGTGATAATTATATAATACGCACATGAATCAAAAATTCAGAGGTGCGTGCCTCGGGCGCAAACTCGAGACCTATGACTTGACAGTCCGACGGTCACACCACTAGGCTATCACTGCTGTTAATTCCTTTTAGTGCCCGGCTGAAATTGGTTGGTGGAAAATTGTATTATATAGTACCGGTGTCTAGTACCCACGCAAAGGGCTTTAATCTGTGACGATACATGCACCCTACGCATACTTTATTAATTTTTTGCATACCTTTTTCCGCAGATAATTAATAAAGGATCAGATTAAAGTATCCAATTAATTGGAAAATTACGTTATCGATGTTGTAATTTTTTCTTTCATTTATAGAAGCGACATTTTGTGTTCAGATTTTATAATAACTTTCTGAATTATGATTTTAATTTACTGGATAATTAGCAGCGTGGCAATTACTCAACATAACCTCGTACAAAATGTTATATTTATTTATTTATTGGCTTACCTACAACTGTTACACCGATACATAAAAAAGTACAAGTTACAGAAATATAGACTAAGTGTACAATATTATGTGGTAAACACAAAGAGCAAAAATAGTACAGGAATACCTACAATCAATAAAAAAAAACAAGGAATATAAACAATATTTTTTAAACAGATAAAAGATAAATGTGCATTACATAATTAGGTTTATCTACGTACTTAGGTGAGCCTGGCGCTTGAATTGTTGAAGTGAAATGCTACAAATATATATCCTTTCATCGTGATTATTAAGAAGTCGGCAAAGTCTTGGAATTGGGGAATTAGAGCCGGAAACAGTTTTACGGAATGAGGACAACAGTACTTGAACAAACTTTTTAAAGCGTGTAATTTTAGGATATTAATAATATTTATTCCAGTACTTTATCACTTAATTATAAGTTTTCTCGTTGTGTTAAATCAACAATAACTTCGTTTTAAATTAATTTTAAATAAACGAGTATGAATTATAAGTTTTAATGGCTCTGATTTCTGAAATTGAAATAATAAACACTCAAATTCAATTATTTTATTTAATCACGTCGTTTGAGCGTTGGTATGTGCTAGTGGTTAGACTTATCTAAGTTTCATTGTGGCTTACGGACATATAGATAAGACAACTAATGCCCGGTTCCTATGACCAAAAACGAACCGTTAAGCTTACCAGTAGCAGCATTTTTACTGCCAAACTTGGAATATAAATAGTCTCCTAACCTAATTTTAAGTGCGATAGCTACTAACGTATGGGAGAGTTTTCTATGTAAAGCTATGGTAGGCTCTTTGCTTTATTATTAGTAAAAAAACAAGAGTCGAATTTTTTACCAATAACGCTCGGTAAATCATAGGAATCGGCCATAAGTTTCGGTTTAAGGTATCAGTTAATTTGAGAACATGTAGTTAAAGGCAATATTATTCTAATGTCCTAAATATCTTTACATAGTATAAAACAAAGTCGCTCCCGCTGTCCGTACGCTTAGATCTTTTAAACTACGCAACGGATTTTAATGCAGTTTTCAGCAATAGATAGAGTGATTCAAGATGAAGGTTTATATGCCCCACATTAGTATCTACATTGCACCCGTGCGCAGCCGGGGCGGGTCGCTAGTAAAATATAAATAATTGTCTCATTACGCGTCAGGACGACTTTGCCTATCGCATCTCGTCAACTCTTAATTATGTATGACTACATTACACTACAGAAAAGTGTAGTTGACTACCTAATTGTATTGTTTAGTCTTTTATGAGGTTCCACTTGCGCAATTGCTCTGTGTATCTAAAAGGATGTTATATTTTATTTGTACCTCTCTAGGATTTCACGGTTTTATTTACGTATGGAAGAAGTACGGTCTTGTGGATGGCTTATATGGGACAGAGTTCTAACGCGCAGAGGCCCCTTTGAGAATTTTCGTCTTAATATTTTATGACATATATTTAGCAGCGATAGCCTAGTGGTGTGACCGTCGGACTGCCAAGTCATAGGTCTCGAGTTCCAACCCAAGGCACGCACCTCTGTCTTTTCGAATTCATGTGCGTATTGTATAATTATCGATTGCTTAAAAACGGTGAAGGAAAACATCGTGAGGAAACCTGCATGCCTGAGAGATATTTCTCGACGGCATGTGAAGTCAAGTCAGAGGCCTATGGGCGGCATAAATACTGACACTAGGTTAGTCACTAACCACACGAAAAGAAAAAGAAGATTATTTTTAATCTTCATTTTTAGAAGCTTTCGCTGTGTCAAAGTTTAGCGGCCAGTGCAAGTTATGCTCTGTTACTAATAATATTTTACGCCGCAGTTCCAAATATTTGGAACGAAATGTTGCAATATCAAAGTCGACGTCGTCCAAATCTTTGACCGCAAAATCTAGACGGCAAGAATGTTGTGAACTATACTAAGAAATAAACTATAGACAGGCTCTAAAATGCCTTCCTCTAACTTGAATTCCTTGGACAAAAATTGTCATCATATTTCCAGAAAATATTTTAGATGTTCAATTACTAACAATTGAGGCGTGGAATTTACAAATGGGCTAAGTGCCCAAAAAAGCGGAGTCAATAATTATTTTTAGTGTCAAAGGAGCTCCATTGGGCTGCCAATCCATTTTTATTAAAATTTTTGATTCATTCTTTTTTTTGGCCCTTAGCTCATTTGTAAATTCCACGCTTCAATTTTTGAACTTTACTAAGTTGTGGTGCGAGAGTACCTTCAGAAAAAGAGTTTGTAACAACTTTCAAACAAAACAATGGGACGAGCAACACAGAAATATCAACAAAATGCCTTTCACAAAGCAATTTTAGATCTCGTACCAGTAGACATTGTCAAATGGGGTGTAACGTACAAATCGACTTGCCCGGTGCAGATGCGTCGCTGGCTGGGACTGACAGATATCTGTGCGGGAATTTAGGTCGCAATGGATGCTGAGCTACCAAATAGGTCGCAGCTACTCGAGTGGCTGTGAAGTGGGACGTTGGCGTGGCTCAGGCGACGCGAGGCTATGCTAAACCCGGGCAGTTCGTGCACACAAGTATGTTAAGTTTAAATTAGAGTTTGGTTCGTGATACAATTTGATTAAGGACGTATTTGAAGCGAATTTCGTAGCTTTACTGATGGGAATTGCTTTTCTTACCCAGATTCATTTTGGGGTGCATTTAAGGTGCGTCCACGTGTGACGATACTTAAGTAGGTACGGTAGAATGGGGTTACGTTGATCAATTTCAAAATTGAAATGTAATTTTCTCTTGAAATATATGAGAGCAAAAAAAGTGCAAATATCGATTTTGTTTATTTTGTCTATTTCTTGAATAAACTTATATTTTTTCTTATTACTTCTTGAGAAATAAAATGTTCGTGATAAATGTTAAACTTTGATTTGGGGTTACTTTGATACCTCCCTTTTTTCTAAGGAATTTGAACGTAACCCCAATGAAGAATGAATAATTATACGAAATTATTATCGACAGATTTTTAATATTTTTTCGTCAACCGGCTAGGATTCACCCACTACGACTGAACACACGCTGACAATGACGTTCAATGCTGCCAAGCGCAAAAAAATAATCGGAATAATTCGTACAATTTGAGTTTTTATTACGAAACGAAGTTTTGATCAAAGTAACACCCAGAAATCAAAGTCACCCCATTCTACGGTACGTCTGACGCACCCTGGGCAGTCAGTCCCGCTACCAACCTTGCTGATTGGCTTATTTTTTTCCACGGCATGAGCGAGAGGACGACCCAGATTCAATCCAATTTTATTAAAGCTTTTCCCCACTACGATTTCTCCTGTATCATAGGTAGGTTTAAAGATACAAATTTCACACGCACAAACACCCAGACCCGGAACATCTGTAGACCATACAAATATTTTTGTTCCGTGCGGGAAACAAATCCGCGAATCGTAGTAAAGAAGCCAGTTGCTGAACCGCCGCGCCAATCATACCGTCGGTCCTTGATAGGTATCTTAAACCAAATTAATATGCTTATTGAAACTGTTTACTTAACGTATGCCTGTGTCATAATGCCAGCCTCTCCATAAATCAACTAATAAATTCCCAAACATCTATAAGACACATAATTAAATCAGTCTCTTAAACATACAATGTCATACAATTTGTATGTATAGTACATCTGTTCCAAGCAGTGCCACTAACTCACGTCAGTAAGTGGCCTTGATTGTTATGTCGTGTCGTATGTGTTCGTGTTGCTTACTCTAGTGGCATATGCGGATGACATTAAGATTCACACTATCACACCTGTATTCCCCGAAGGGGTGGGCAGAGGTGTATAGTAACATCCTCATTTCGCCAGTAATGTTTAAATGCCATGTAATAGGGGGCGAGTCTGTTACCTCCAACCGGGCAGAACTCCAAACTCCGAGCCGCTACCAAGGAATTCCACACGGAAAAACCCAATAACACTTTGCCCGACCTGGGGATCGAACCCAGGACCCCATGCTCAGCAGTCGCAATTACGACCACTATATTAACAAGGCAATTAAGTTCTAATTGGTAGAAATAACTCCTATAACGTCCAGGATGTTGAAAAGTAAATCCAAGCAGTCAGGAGCAGGGACTGAAAGCTGCAACGGTGCGAGGTTACGATACCTTTAAAATTCTCGATGCATTTTGTGTTAAGCGACATTTATTTCAGAATATACAGCAAGTATATTCATGTAATTAACTCAAAAACCTGTAGAGAATTAAATATAAATAGGTTAGAATTAGGCATATTTCATAATTTACTGGCTCGGCCTATGTCCCGTGAGGCTAAAATGATTTATACTTTAGTTAATATTTAAAGCATTGTTTTTGTTTATGTTTTTCTTTGTAAGTTAGATTAAGATTAGTTTATGATGGGGCTTGCATGAACTATGTTTAAAAAGCCCTAATAAAAATAAAGATTAAAAAAAAAAAAAACTCAAAAACCTGTAGTACGTAGTTACGAAAATAATGTATTAATATTACCAAAATCTACAAAAAACGAAAATTTTTAAATCTCTTTCCTGTAACTTTAAAAAAAATCGCTTAGTCCAAATAGCCTTTCGACCATAGATATTTAAGATACCGGTTTCTTATAAAGGTTGGGCCATACCTTTATTTAACCTTTTTACGATTTCGGTACCGAAAAACATCGAATGATGAATGAATCGTACTAATGTTATCTGGGGCTTCATAGTGAAGGGCAAGGTAACGCAGCGGTTCATCAATAAAAATCCTTATTTATAAAGGTTTAGGTACCGATACCGGAATATATCGTTTCGCATTTTCACTCTACATTTCGGTACCGAAATATATTTAAGCATCGTAATATTCAGGTAACCAGAATTTAGGGGTATGACGTCATACCGTATTTTAAAGGTATCTTAAAATTCGGGTTATTCAATCCCTGTTCAGAAGTCGTATTTACATGTGCCTGGTGAACGATGCCGCAAGATATGACTGAAATCGTTACAACTTGAGACACGCCGTGTGAGAACATTGGCAACTTTAGGTTGCATTGCCGTTAATCCGTGTTTAAAGGGTCTTAATTATAATTAGCTTTTATATTAGTCTGGGAGGGAGAGGCTCGTGGCTACTTAACAACCGCACTGATCATACAATTAGCGAGGTTAAGCTGCGCTTGCCGCGGTCAGTCCGTGCATGGGTGACCGTTCGTTACACATCTAGACCCCTCCATGCCATGGAGAGCACGTTAAACTGTCTGTCCCGGGTGTCATACGAATACCTATGACAGTTGTTACGGGAAGTCAAAAGTCCGAAAGTCTGACAAACTGGTCTAATCTTAAGATATCAGCATTGCCCAGTAACTGGGTTGCGAAGGTCTGATGGCAGTCGCTCTGTGTAAAATACTGGTGTTTGGCCGCATCTGGTTAGATTGGAAGCTGACCCCAACACAGTTGAGAAAAGGCTAGGCAGAACAAGAACATTAGTCTACTCGGAGAACATCTCCAGTCTTTTCTTTCAACATTTTAATATAGTAAAGAGTAAAAACAAAATGGAAACAATTAAGGAATTAGAAGTACTTTGATTTGTAGTACTGTGGAGTTCCCCAGACAATGGCGGAGCAACATTCGCTGTCAATGCACTCTATTGATCTTTAGCCTGACATTTACTACTGAAAGGAACAAAAAACAAAAGTTACCTACGTACTACAAATACACAGAGGTATTTGTTCGCAAATTGGAGCGCTGGTTTGGTCTACGCTATCGGGTTTCCAGTATTGTAGAGTTTAATGGGAGCGTCCACGTGTCCCGTTGTGCACAATTAGAGAACGTAGAGTAACTAGATATCAGTGAATTCTTTTATTTATTATTTACAATTTGTTATTACTTCTTTTGGATAAATATTGATAACCTACGTAGGTATAAGTATGTACAGACAGCTGCATAAATTTGGTACACCTTTTTTATCGTTGGAAAATCCTCATGGATGTCCCTTGCCCGGGGAAGGCGAGGGGGTCTGTCGGACTCTTACCGGCTAAAAACCAACTGTGTTCCTCCTCCTGACCATTGGGCTGGGGTCGCGGGACTCGCAAAAGCGTGCACCGCTACCCCGGCAGGTCCCGGTCCGCCAGCCACTGGCGGACCTCTCCCCTCTGGTAACCTATTAAAACTGCTGATCATATTGTAACTATTTCCATGTGAACAAAAATAACTTGATGTACCTACTACAAAAAGATTTTAAATAAAAATATATACCTAGTGCTTTAGGATAATTACGAACATGGGAATATTCCGAAAATTACGAATAACTACTAAACCAGGCAATATTTTTTGCTCTGGCAACATAACATTACACATTCTAGCATTATTAGGTACGTTGCCAGAGCAAAAAATGTTGCCTGGTTCAGTAGAAATTCGTAATTTTCGAAATGTTACAAAAAATAACAAAAAATAAATATTGCGATAAAACTTGTGGAAACTCTTTTAACGCAACCTAATACTTCTAGTAGATATTATTTTTGTGTAGGTATTCATATAAAGGCCTACATTAATTCCTATTATATTCATAAAACTAAGTGCCAGGGTACATTATAAGTGCCTCCAAAGTTACTAAAGGGATACTCAATTAATGTAACCGTCTGTAACTTTCATGAATGGTCTGCGAGTAACCCTTAAATTACAAACATATCAACTCCATAGCTTCTACCTACTAAAAAAATATTAATTATCTGTTACTAAAATAAACTACGTCCCTGGTCTAGTGGTGGCAAGCGCGACAGCTAATCGTGAGGTCCTAGGTTCGATCCCCAGGTCGGGCAGTGTTATTGGGTTTTTCCGTGTGGTATTCCTCAGTAGCAGTAGCAGCCCGGAGTTTGGATTTGTGCCCGGTTGTGACAATAGGCTCGCCCTCTATTACATGGGACTTAACATAATGGCGAAATGAGGGTGTTACTATACACGTCCGCCCAACTCTTTGGGGAATACAGGCGTGATGATAAGTTATGTTATAATAAAAATGGTATTGTATTATAATTTAAGGCGCCAATTAACAAATAGTCACGTAGTTCCAAAACAATATGCTCTAGGTTCATCAACGCACTCGCTACATTTGTATTCAGTTCGTAACATTATTAGACCCGCCCATCAAACGCCAGGCCACGTCATTTAGACCGAATCGGTATAACGCCACGACTCCGTTTGTGTACTCCGTTTATTGGCTAATTATGTGATTGACTATGCGTGGTGCTGGCCATTTATGGAGTGAACCTGTCATGGCTTTGATGAACGCCGCTTCAATTTTAGTCATAGGGAATTGAAATTGAGAACGAAACATGGACACCTGGTTAAAATGGAATCTGCTTTTCAAGTAAGTTCACTGAACTTATATCTCTTGGAATATATTCCAGCTCAAAACAGTGGAAGCTTTTTTTCAACCTGGCGCCGTGGATCACGCAAAATATTTCGTATTCCCCAACGAAAACACGGCTTGATATTTAGTTTTATAAATACTTATTTTGAATAAAATCGCAATGTCGCCTCAATGACTGCTTCACATATAATTTACATATTTATAAGGGCCAAGCCACATCTGATGGCAGATACGTCATCGATCTTCCGCCGATACGCATATTTCTATACAAACATCTCATACCGTACACATTTGATTGAAGATGCGTTACTAAAATCGCCGATTTTCCTTCAAATGTGGCTTGGCCCTAAGAAATAGAAAACATTACAAATATTCTTATTCATCAAGGAGATACATTACTCTCAAGGTTCATGTAAATCTACTTGTTTCATTGTTCACATCGAGTATTTGCGGTAGACAAACAGCGTTACATAAAACAGCTCAGCTTTACTCAAATCCTCATTATTGTGTGTCGAGCACTCGTATTAAGGCAAACGTATCATAGCAATGGGTAACAGCATGTTCGTGTATAATTAATGGAAACTAATTTGCATATTATCACACGCTAAATTAAACTAATATTCAGCCTATTGGAGATACAGTGGCGTGCGCGCGATTTAGCCCAAGCGCCTGTCGTTAATCTTTTTCAAGTAATCTAGATGTATCGGATTTTTATGTTAAACAATTTCGTGCTTCATGCCTGTTAAAATAAGTGCGTTTATATGGCATGTACAATTTATTGTCCTCATATTTTCAATAAAGTTATTTTGATATACAAAAGAGCTGTTTAGGACCTATTACTAACGGTGGGATCTAAAAGTGCTTTGCAAAAAAAATGGAGTTACGAGGTTCTTTACAGCCATACCTGTATAGTTTATCCTTATGTAGTAAACAGAATAATACATAGTCAAACTCTGAGTAGACAGTGTTTCATTTCAATCGGACGGAGTCTGCAGGCCTGACGCCTGACGCTGGCAAACGAAGCCAATCGCTGACGTCGCGTCGACAGTTTCAAACTCGCCAAATTTGTTACTCCACGTTATTTCCCGACCATTTTGTAATGTGCTCAGAATACTTGGCTCCGTGATTTTTGATGGAGTCATTGAATATTGCTTGCGTGTTACATTTGATGCATCGACTGTTTTCAACTAAAATCACGTAAGGGCGAGTTGGACGCGTACGAAAATATGAAGAAATCGATGCATTGTTTCGAGTTACATGTGTATGATAGGTAGGTATATCTGTTTATACATAGGTTGTGAAAAAATTGAAGATAATTTATTATTCAGGCAATTACCCACCGTTCAAGAATTTAAGCGAGATTTAATATGGCCGGAACAGTGAGCATAAAAGTACGAACCGTTTCCCGTTTCCACCGGTTGAATTACCAGGAACACAGGCGAGATAGGAGTATTCATATTTTCTTTGTAGAGAATTCAAAGCTACACGGCTTTTTCAGTAAATTTCACTTTATTTTTATATTTAAATACTTTTTAGTTTAGTTTTTATGCGAGATAGTCCTATAGACTGCCTCGTTGGTCTAGTAGTGACGAGCGCGACTGCTGATCGTTAGGTCCCTTAGTCGGGCAAAGTGTTATTGAGTTTTTCCGTATGGAATTCCTCAGTAGTAGCCCAGAGTTTAGATTTATGCCCGATTGATGGCAATAGGCTCGCCTCCTATTACATGGAACTTAAACATAACGGCGAAATGAAGGTGTTACTATACAGCTCTGCCCAACCCTTCGGGGAATACTGGCGTGATGTTATGTTATAGTCCTATAGAATATTTGTATAGATTGTTATACATATTTAAGAGTCCGAGTACATGTACATGACCAACCAAAATCACCCAGTCACTACTCGTCAATGTCACAAGAGGGGGATTAAGAGATTACTCCAAGGGGATGGACAACAGTATTCTACTCTGTAAGGACTAAAAGCTTAGAATGTTAGTTCAGCTGAGCTTCAGGGATACTTAAAAATAAAACTGTAGGTATATCGACGGTCGGAAGTGAAAACCACGTATGTGTAAAATACAATTTTTAAAAGAGATAGAAAGAACTGTTTCCAAAAAAAAATGGCAGATCAAATGTTAATTTATTTATTTATTTTATTGGTTCACCAACAATTGTTCACACTGGTTTTATACAAAAGACATCATGCAATAAATTACTTTACATTAGTGCAACAATCACTTATAGGTAAACACTACATGCTTATGAAAGTTGTACAACACAAAGAGAATAAAAAAAAAAACAAAGAATATAATTATTAAATTGAACTAACCCAGCTATATAAAAATCAAGGCTTACAACAAAATATTATACGTATTTATTCTAATACTGCATGTACCATGTACACATTTCTTTCCACGCGAGTCAATGAAAGGCCATTAATGGAGATTTTCATGGAAATAAGCATTCAGTTTGCCCAAACTGTCAAAGTGCAAATCGATTTCATCGCTACAGCCATTAATGACCTTGCAGAACCTCGCAAATGTGGAATTTGCACCTAGGACCGTTCTTTTCTGTGGAGGGCAGAGAGGTGTTATTTGACTGCGAGGAATTCTTGAAGGGGCACGGAAACCAAAAAGGTGCAATATTTGAGGACAGTCGACCTTATGGGCCATAACTTTGTACACGAACATTGCATCACTAATGCGTCTACGATTGTCAAGCGAAACCATTCCAAAGTGTTTCAGTCGGTTACTATACGAACGCACCTTTTTGGAAATTCCGTTAGAAAAAGCCAGGTGCCAAAGAAAACGCTTCTGTACGCGTTCAATACGCAGCGAGTGAGCAGAATAGTGTGGCCGCCAGATAACGCTACAATATTCCAAGATGCTTCGGACCTTCTACAAGTTTGTCATCGTACAACAGATAGCTTAGAAGTATTTTAGTTGAAAGTTTGTTGAACTAGTACTTGTATGTCGAGTTTGTCAATCTAAAGAACAAATAAAACGCTTTTGAAGAAAATTTGATTTACGAGGTTTTCACTGCCGAGCGTCGATATATTATTTATAGTCCCAACTATTAAATTTTTGTATAAAAGGTAAACAAACCTTTGATCGTGAAACTTGTTCATTAAACCTACACACTTTATTTAAACCTAATACTTTTCTTCAATTATTTTTGTTTCTAAAAATGTGTATTTTTAATGGATTTTAAAAATGAATGTTCAACGATCATAGTTTTGTTTACCTTCTATACAAAATTTCATCTTGTTCAAAGGCGCATGCTACACGCTCAATATTCATCAGGATATTTTGATCGCGATCCTGTGCAGGGACTGAATAACCTGAAAATTAAGATACCTATAAAATACGGTATGACGTCACACCCCTAAATTCTGGTTACCTGAATGATACAATACTTAAATATATTTCGGTACCGAAATGTGGAGTCTGAAAATGCGAAACGGTATATTCCGGTATCGGTACCTAAACCTTTATAAATAAGGTTTTTCATTGATGAACCGCCGCGCAACCCCGCCGTTCACCATGAAGCCCCCAGATAGCATTAGTATGATTCATTCATCATTCGATATTATTCGGTACCGAAATCGTAAAAAGGTTAAATAAAGGTATAGCCCAACCTTTATAAGAATACGGTATTCTTAAATTTTAAAGGTATTGTAACCTCGTACCGTAATCGCTTTCAGCCCTTGATCCTGTATCGTGATATTTATTGCGCGTTTGATCCCTAATCAATCAATCAAATTTAATACGGACAAGGTACATCCATATTTTGGTAAATTACAATATAAGTACTTACAAAACTATGTTAATAATAATAAATATAAATAAACATTGACTGGGTAAGGCTGTGGCCAATGAAAAAAAAAAAAAACTAAGTTAGGTCAGAGCTACATCCACCAACCACAACTTCACCCCGCGCCCCTACAAACGGACACCGCGTAGACAAATGAGTATGTACCTACCCAATGTCCAAGGAAGGGACTGTCGACTTTGCCACCCAATGTCTTATAATATAATATAATACACTGATCTAAACGCTCAATAAATATCGCGATAAAACACACCGTTAATTCAGCCCTCATCAAGCTGTCTCCCTCCCAGTCCTCTCGCACGCAACGCCCTAAGCCGAGGTCCAAGTCCTATTTGGGGTCGCCCTTAGCGCTGTTGTTGCTAGCTAGTCATGATGTTAGTAGTAGTAATAGTAGTTAGCTTAGGTTAAGTATTTTACTCTCGTCCCCATTGGTTGGAGACCCTTCAGGTCTCGCCAATAACTGCCCCGTTACGCAGAAACGGTCCGCAAGAATATCTACAAGCAGTCGAATAGAAAAAAAAATTGAGCGTGTAGGAACAAATAAACTAAACATAAACAAAACAGTTCATTGCTAACTATAAAAAATAAAAATCCTTTCTTATCGCATTTCCACTATACGATTCCAAAACGTCTACGCTCTTCAAGCGACACTTGAACCAGAAAAATCATTTGAGGCTCAAAGTTTCGATCAAAATGTATTTTCCACGACATTGGAGCTTCGTTCTTCGCTGGTGTAGTGAACTCGTATGTGCGTGGAAGATATTTTTAACATTACCTATCCGTTTGTCAATTTTCTGGGTTTATGTGAAAAAGTTATTTGTTAAAATAAGTTGAGTGGAAAATATACTAACCCCCTCCCCTTACCAATAAACGCTGTTTTATTTTTTACTAGCGGCCCGACCCCACTTCGCACGGATGGACATTTTCCCCGTTTTTGCAACATTTTTCATTTATGCTCCGCTCCTATTGGTCGTAGCGTGATGTTATATAGCCTATAACCTTCCTCGATAAATGGACTATCCAACACCAAAATATTTTTGCAATTTCAACCAGTAGTTCCAGAGATTAGCGCGTTCAAACAAACAAACTCTTCAGCTTTATAATATTAGTATAGATTTTTGCCTATTTCGCGTTTGACCGTTATCTCACCTGATGGTAGGCGCAAACAGGGTCTAATGCGAGTCGCTCACGTTCGCAATGACTATGCGAACATTTTCCATATAAAACGGAAAACATTCGTACAATATACGAATGTTTGATGTATGATGAGATGATTGTGTAAGATGGAGCTCACGAATCCAAGGAACAGAGTAATAGAGGAATTCCCCTATACTCCTCTGACTCTCTGGAATAAAAGTACGTCATGACGTCAGTATAACCATATATTGTTTGATGTATAAGCTTGCGGTAACTTTATTCAGCGTTTATTAATGAGAGTGTTAATATTTTGTGCGTATTTTGTTTTGTTATATTAATATTAAAACATAATAGATACATAAACATAACATCATGATTGTATTCCCTGAAAGGTTGGGCTGTGTTGTAGTAACACCCTCATTTCGCCGTTATGTTTAAGTCCAATGTAATAGGGGGCGAGCCTATTGCCATCAACCGTGCACAAATCCAAACTCCAGGCTCCTACTGAGGAATTCCACACGGAAAAACCCAATAACACTGCCTGACCTGAGGATCGAACCCAGCACCTCACGATCAGCAGTCAAGCTTGTCACCACTAGACCAGCGAGGCAGTTCATTTAATAAATCTTCATTAGTATAATCAAATGCACTAATTTGACAGATCATGAATTGTTTAAGATAATTGTTTGCGTACGTCTTTGTTTTCAATATGCAGTGTCGAATCAATGAAACTAAGGTAGGTACTAGTGCATCGCCTCTATTCTGTTCAATTTTCGTTATTCCGATATTAGAATACAGATTGAATGTATCCCGGATGAGCACAGCAATTTTTTCCCCTGAAACTGAACTTTTCAATCCGAAAGCCGCGAGCTCAGTAAATAACCCTACCTATTTCTGACGCCAAACAGCATTGCTGTTGTCCGGTTTGAAGAGTTATGAGTGCCAGTGAAATTACATAATACTAACATACTACTACAACATACTACTATAATATTACATAGTTTTTAGTTTACCCTCGTTTCGCCAGTTATGTTTAAGTCCCATATAATAGGGAGCGAGCCTATCGCCATTAACCGGGCACAAATCCAAACTCAGGGCTGCTACTGAGAAATTCCTAATGGGAAAGCTCAATAACACTTTGCCCGACCTGGGTATCGAACCCAGGACCTCTCGATCAGCAGTTGTGCTTGCGACCACTAGACCAACAAGATAGTCACGTTTGCCCACCCCTGCTCTAAATATATAGCACCTAGCCAACACCACAATACCCCTTCGATGTAAGTGGAAGCACTTAGTGTGATAAATTCTGCAAGCTCGGAGTAATGATTGCGTTTCATCCGATAGCCTTATCAACTGAGCAATTGAGTCATTAAGGGTAATAGCGTGTGGCTATACACATTGATAAATAAATACCTTTCCATATTGCAAACACTACGAACATTCAACAAGTATGTCTTAGATTCTCGTTAAAAGAATTTTGATGAGTCTCGCTTCGGTTACAATAGCAGTGTTGTAATAGTGTCATTGTATCCGCAATATTGCCAGAACGGGTGTTAAAAAGTTTTAAGCAAACGTAATTAGTGTCTAAGACTACGGGCAAAGTGATCCTCTGTCTAGTGTTAAGTTTATATGAATTCAATTCAAGTAAACTGAAAAAAAAAAATCTTTTGAACGCCACGCTATTATGAGCACTTCCCTTCACGCCACGCTATTATGAGCACTTGTCTTGACGCCACACTATTATGAGCACTTCCCTTCACGCCACACTATTATGAGCACTTCCCTTCACGCCACACTATTATGAGCACTTCCCTTCACGCCACGCTATTATGAGCACTTGTCTTGACGCCACACTATTATGAGCACTTCCCTTCACGCCACGCTATTATGAGCACTTGTCTTGACGCCACACTATTATGAGCACTTCCCTTCACGCCACGCTATTATGAGCACTTGTCTTGACGCCACACTATTATGAGCACTTCCCTTCACGCCACGCTATTATGAGCACTTGTCTTGACGCCACACTATTATGAGCACTTCCCTTCACGCCACGCTATTATGAGCACTTGTCTTGACGCCACACTATTATGAGCACTTCCCTTCACGCCACGCTATTATGAGCACTTCTCTTGACGCCACACTATTATGAGCACTTCCCTTCACGCCACGCTATTATGAGCACTTCTCTTGACGCCACGCTATTATGAGCACTTCCCTTCACGCCACGCTATTATGAGCACTTGTCTTGACGCCACACTATTATGAGCACTTCCCTTCACGCCACACTATTATGAGCACTTCCCTTCACGCCACGCTATTATGAGCACTTGTCTTGACGCCACACTATTATGAGCACTTCCCTTCACCCCACGCTATTATGAGCACTTCTCTTCACGCCACGCTATTATGAGCACTTCCCTTCACGCCACGCTATTATGAGCACTTATCTTCACGCCACGCTATTATGAGCACTTCTCTTGACGCCACACTATTATGAGCACTTCCCTTCACGCCACGCTATTATGAGCACTTCCCTTCACGCCACGCTATTATGAGCACTTATCTTCACGCCACGCTATTATGAGCACTTCTCTTGACGCCACACTATTATGAGCACTTCCCTTCACGCCACGCTATTATGAGCACTTGTCTTGACGCCACACTATTATGAGCACTTCCCTTCACGCCACGCTATTATGAGCACTTCCCTTCACGCCACGCTATTATGAGCACTTGTCTTGACGCCACACTATTATGAGCACTTCCCTTCACGCCACGCTATTATGAGCACTTCTCTTGACGCCACACTATTATGAGCACTTCCCTTCACGCCACGCTATTATGAGCACTTCTCTTGACGCCACACTATTATGAGCACTTCCCTTCACGCCACGCTATTATGAGCACTTCTCTTGACGCCACGCTATTATGAGCACTTCCCTTCACGCCACGCTATTATGAGCACTTGTCTTGACGCCACACTATTATGAGCACTTCCCTTCACGCCACACTATTATGAGCACTTCCCTTCACGCCACGCTATTATGAGCACTTGTCTTGACGCCACACTATTATGAGCACTTCCCTTCACGCCACGCTATTATGAGCACTTGTCTTGACGCCACACTATTATGAGCACTTCCCTTCACCCCACGCTATTATGAGCACTTCTCTTCACGCCACGCTATTATGAGCACTTCCCTTCACGCCACGCTATTATGAGCACTTATCTTCACGCCACGCTATTATGAGCACTTCTCTTGACGCCACACTATTATGAGCACTTCCCTTCACGCCACGCTATTATGAGCACTTCTCTTGACGCCACACTATTATGAGCACTTCCCTTCACGCCACGCTATTATGAGCACTTCCCTTCACGCCACGCTATTATGAGCACTTCTCTTCACGCCACGCTACAAATTCATCGTACTTTTTTACGGCTATTGACGTAGTTGGCGGGTCGAGCACATTTTCGTTTGCCGTCTATAGACGTTGATGGTCAAAAGGTTAATTGACATTCTCTTCTTTATATCACGTGATAGCTTTTTAGATATACCTACAGCTTCTTACTTACAACCCTTCTGGTATAGGAGGATTTGTAAGAACAATTCCTCCATAACGCTTCAATGTAAAATTGTCTTCGGATTTTTTGTCAAGGTATCAGTGCTTCTCCAATATATTTTCATTAAGCGGAGTCGAGTAGGGGGCGCCGGTCGCCTTTAATTTATTGCACCGCCCTAATGCGGAATTTAATAAGGTGCGACATGAAAATATTCCTTTTATTCCGTAAATATTGTCCCCATGATGTTAATAAAGCTGGTCTGTTTTAAATAACTTGACATATTACTTGAGAAGAAGGTAGAATAAATTATTCAGGGAATAATTAAAATATCAGGGTCTGAAGAATAATATGTTCTAATTTTGTGGCTTTTTGTGAACAACGCATACAATTTTGGGCGTAACCTTATTCAAATTAATTAAATCCGCAGGTCAAATACGGACTAAGTTTCCTCATGCGAGGAAAATGAATGAAAATTATTCGTATTTTATGTGTTCACGCTTGAATTAATATTCAGTTTAATTTAGTTAAAACTGTACAAAGAAGCAGTCAACTGTTACTTTCCAAGTAGAAATAATTTTGAGTTTCACTCTAATTTCCTTTCCAATATTGGGAATTGCGAGTTGCGGCAAAGGTTAAAATCAATATGACCAAAGTACACTTATATTACTACCATTTTGTTTCCTGACGTTGCAAAAATTCCACACACTCAACGCTTTTTAGATTGGATCGCGATCGTCCGTAGAGAATTCAATTCATAAATAAATATGGCGTCCGTCTGCCGCCATCTTGGCGGGAGCTGGGCTACCGAAGTGCTGCGTGAGGTGCATGCTAACGCGCCGTACTGTGCTGCTAGAAAATTTAATATAACCTATAAATAAATCAGTGTCAAAAGGGCTCAGTTAAAACCTTACAGTAATTAAATGAAACTAGGAAATGTAATCTGTTCTGCAGTTTACTGCTTACAGCCGGTAAAGCCCGGCAAACTAAGTCAAGTGAAGTTTGTGCTCAGACGAACCATTAATTATGGAGTTACTAGTTTCAGTGTTGGTGTTGCGAGGATAGGGAAGGAAACTCTAGAAAGGTTACAATAAAAATCGATTGAATATTTTGTAGCTCGTGCTAATTACCGGTGCGTGACTGACTAGGTTAGGCTAGGCCTGTCGTATAGTCGTAAAATAATAACAATTAATTGTTAGGTACAAATAAACAGTTAAAAAGTACATAAATTATTTCAACTGTTTCTAGTTTCTGAAAAGTGTACGTTTGTAACTGCCACAACAAAGTTTTACTCAATATTTTTCAAGGTAAAACATCACGTTGGCTTAATAAATCCGTTTCACAAGAACAAATGGGCCTAAATAAATAAAAGTGGAAAATTATGACCCTATTGTTCCAGCCGCGATTCCAGACTAACCGAAGAACAGCGAGAAAGCAATTATTTTGTCGTACGATTTGCATATACTATCACGAAAGGTGTTTGTTTAAGTACAACACCAGTAAGTACATATAAGTAAAGGCTGGGGCAATGAACATTGCGAAGCCTTTGTAGTTTCACGAAACTTGTGCAGAAACCATCAGTCGCTTAGACAAAAGTCTATGCAAATGTCACCCAGATACCGTGGACCTATTGATTTTTAATACAGCTATGAACTTGCAGAGTCGTATTGTATATTTTATTTGCTAAATCACGATTCGAAGTCGTTTATGCAAAATCAATTTGCCAACACAAATGCTATTTAATATTTTACCTCCGATTCTGATAATTTAATAGCCACTTAATTTCAAATCAGTTGATATAAATTGTGTTTTATGTTCTGAACAATGAAAAATCCTGCCTTTGTAGCCCAAATGTACAGGTTAATCCATTTTTCGTTTACCAACAAATTACTGAACAATGGAAGACAAAGGCAGTAAGTCATACAGCCAATGTCGGACACAGATAACAAAATACGGTTATCAATTCTCGTAACAGTTTCATTGGGGCTTCTGTGAGAGCTGTAGAGGGAGAAATTAAATGATTCCCTGTAAGCGATCACACGGATAATTGCGTTAGTCTTCTCCTCCGCTTCAAACAACTGTTATAGATTTCAATTGCAACGTTTCTTGAGATCAAAATCCGATTAACGGAAATATTGGTGGAGGAATTGCAGATTTCAGTATGGTGTCTATAATAGAACACGTTGAATATTGCTCTTCTAGTAACCGTAAATTAAAATAAGATTGTTTGGAAGTCATTTGGAACTGCCTCGTTAGTCTAGTGGTGGGAAACGTGAGGTCCTGGGTTCGATCCCCAGGTCGGGCAGTGTTATTGGGTTTTTCCGTGTGGAATTCCTCAGTAGCAGCCCGGTGTGCAGCGGTGTAGTTTGGTGGTGGTGGGTGCTGATGAGGTGCTGGTACGTGGGTGCCGGGAAGAATAAATAAAACGGCGCAGGAACTAATATTCGTGTATATTGGGCGCGTGTCACAAGAAAAAAGGGGAAGTGGCAGTGTTGCCACAATTGTAATTCAATTTACATCTTTATTTTAATGTTGGTGTTGCAAGCTAATAATTTAAATATTCAACACCCGGAGTTTATGCCCGGTTGATGGCAATAGGCTCGCCCCTATTACATGGGACTTGAATATAACGGAGAAATAAGGGTGTTAGTATACACCTTTGTCTAACCCTTCGGAAAATAGAGGCGTGATGTTCTGTTGTATTTTATTCTAGAAAGTTTCTTGGCTTGAACCAACAATAATGTTAAAGAAGAATGTGAATGAAACAAAAATATCGTTCGTCACATTAGATCTGTCTGTTCACACGACACTATCGCGCATTACATCTAAAATAGAAATATTATGATGTTCTCGCTCTTTGAAAGCTTGAAAGTGTTGAAGGAATTCACACTGCATTTTCTTTCAAAGGCAGAGTTCTTGAACGATATCGTAATAAAATCCACGCGATCGTAGCCTCGAGCAAAGTTCTTGATAACAATAAATAAGTTATGGATGTTTTCAAGTGTTATTGTCGGCTAAGAAAACCTTTCCACTTCCTTCCCGTGGGTGCTTTCTTATTCCTTCCTCACTTTTGAAGATTTTAGCTTCTCAACAATAACCATTTATTTCTATTACCAAGGTGAAACGACTGATCTCCGCTGGCGAATCTTGAACACTTTCTGACTTAAGCAGTTTCAGAGCAATGCCGATATCCTATGGTTAGACCTGTTGTCAGACTTTCAGGCTTCTGATTTCCCGTAATGACTGCCATAGATATTCGTATGCTACCCGGGAGCGACTGTTAAACGTGCTCTCCGAGGCACGGAGGGGACTCGATGTGTAACGAACGGTCACTCATCCACAGACTGACCGCGACAAGCGCAGCTTAACCTCGCAAATCGCGTGGTTGGTAATTAGCCACGAGCCCCTCTCAACGAGGTTCTATGTATGGTCAAGGTTTTCATAGGCCGATTGTATGCACAGAAACTCGTAAAGAAAATACTGTTTCGTGTGATCGTGGCCTATTTAGAAAGCAATCGCAGCCAATATAAACGATACTAGGATGAAATAATAGGTACATATAAAATAAATAAGTTATTGGCTTTTATCTCAACTAAAACTACGCCAAAGTGAAGTGCTTCGATTGCATGGTATTGCCTCGTGCTTATATCTTATCATATCTAAAATGCGGACACAGAGCGTTCCGCAGCTTTTGTCGTATCAAATTGCCCACTCGAGCGTATCATACATTTTATTTATACGCGAAATTGTTAAACGTGGAAAGTCTTTGACATTATTTTATCCCGTGTGGGGACGGGCTAGAATATAAAGCTTTCTCAACTTCTTCTTCTATTCATGTGGTTAGTCACTAACCTGGTTGTCACAGTTTATGCTGCCCATGGCGTCTGATTTGGTTGGGAATAGATACGTGTTGTAACATTCAACAAAACCTAGCACGCTTGGTGGTAGAATCTATATCGTCGCTTAGGTAACAATACCGCTCAAGTTAAATTTGACAAGTTTTCAGGAGAGACAAAAAACTGATTATTATCTTTAAAATGACACAACAAACGACTTGCGCGGTGCCAGAACTGTTTGAATAACCCGCTGTGATTGGATAATTTAAAAAAAATTCTAACATCATTCAATGCGCGCCGATAATATCTATCCAATGACGTATAAAACGTCGAATGACCAATTTTCGACTTTGTTACCTAAGCGACGACGGTTCACCTGGTGATCTACCACCCTCACATTAAAGTCCAAATACCCGAAGCAGTTTACTGTGTCCCGTCGTGTATATGTGAGAGCTAGAGCAGTATAGGGGAATCTTTCTATATCTCTGTTACTTGGATTCGTGTACTTTATCTTAGATCCTGTCTGCGCTTACCGTCAGGTGCGACTAGGCTCAAACGCGACCAATTCAAAGAATAAAAAAGAAGTTATTTTCTTTGTCTTCTTCTTTTCGTGTGGTTAGTGATGACTAACCTGGTGTCAGAGTTTATGCCGCCCATGGGCCTCTGACTTGGCTTTACATGCCGTCGGGAAATATCTCTCAGGTATTTGCTCACGGTGTTTTCCTTTATGGTTTTTAAGCAAGTGATAATTATACAATGCGCACTTGAATCTGAAAAGTCAGAGGTGCGTGCCTTGGGTAGGAACTCGAGACCTATGACTTGGCAGTCTGACGGTCACACCACTAGGCTATCACTGCTGTTCAAACTAGAAACTATATGTATAATTATTTTTATTATTTGAATTACCGGCCTACTAAATCTTTTTCCTTACAGTCCACCTTCAAGATTGGCAATCTCAGTTCGTAAGTAACAAGTAACTAAAGGATTATGCTAGCTTGATAGGGTAGAACATCCAATCCATCTGTGTTCTGATAATAGCCTATCAGGTTGACCAATCTGATTGTTAGCCATAAGGATTATGTGGAATGTTATGGAGAATCACGTTCAGCATCTAGGCCCTGTGAGTTGTTACGTATGTATATTGGTACATAAATGTTATCTAATATTATTATAGGTAGTTGCTAGGTAAATTGTGTAATTGTTTGTAGCACTCAGATTAGTCTGAAGATGTAGTTGAATAAAACTTTGTCGGGAGACAATACTATCATGTCTAAAAGCCGCTACTTTGATTTAGCAAGAAGTGTTCTGTCAACATCAGAAAAATGTTTGGGGATAGATTTACCGTGACTCATTTCATGATTAAGCTTTCTTCGAAACCGTGGTGGTGAAAAACCAAACCGCGCCCGGATTTGAGACGTGCTGAGGGTGTTATGTTTTACATTAGGTAACTAAACTATATAATCAAACCCAACAACAGCAGTGATAGCCTAGTGGTGTGACCGTCGGACTGCCAAGTCATAGGTCTCGAGTTCCTACCCAAGGCACGCACCTCTGACTTTTCAGATTCAAGTGCGCATTGTATAATTATCACTTGCTTAAAAACGGTGAAGGAAAACATCGTGAGGAAACCGGCATGCCTGAGAGATATTTCTCGACGGCATATGAAGCCAAATCAGAGGCCCATGGGCGGCATAAACTCTGACAACAGTTTAGTTACTAACCATACGAAACGAAGAACAAACCCAATGCAACATAGTTTAGAGTGAAGAATAAACAAAAAACCCAGACAAATTTCTTCGTCTCACTGCAAACTACTGGTATAAAATGATTGCTCAACTACTCACAATAAGTATTGCGTTCACGCTCAAACGCGCACAGTTAACGTTTTCTTTCGCACGATTCATGCGTGGGCGCCCGTCCCTCCCGCGGGAAATCACGACATGACTGCCACCTGTTCAATAGCTTAGCAACGGATCCACGAGCGAATGGAGCTCGCTCAAATGATATTCTATAATGTTCATTTTCTGTGCCTGCGTCAACGAAACATGATTTGCGACTCCTGGACACGCAATGATTAAGAATTGCAAGGAAGTTTTTTTTTCTGTTTTATTTATTGCATTGCAGCATCTATTGTTGTTAAGTTATCGTTAAGATTTTACGCAATGTTCCAGATAGCTAGCTCATTGTGGATGTTTTAGCGTCAGTATGCATCATATGTACAGTAGGGTATGCACCTTACGGTCCTTTTGCTTGCACAGTGCAAGAAACGAACTATTTTACCGACGACGTATTGCCAAAATTATAGAAATTAAAATAAAACTATGTTTTGACAGGATATTATGGTGACATGCTGACAGGCATAAGTAATGTCAATTTATTTTATCATCAATTTGATTGATGTTAAGGTTATTACAACAAAAGTCCTTAAATCAAATCAAAGATTACATGGCACTACTACGTCATATGGAGGCAAAAGACAATTTTGATCTATGCTACCAAACAATCAAACATAATTTTCCATGCATTGGTCTGTTCGGTTCAACAGTTTGAAAAAGTAACATGTGCCCGCGATGTGGGAAAGGAATGAATTTGAAAACTGACGAACCTTTTCATTCCTCTACAGTACCTTACACAAGTAGGTCAGCCCCAAATAGTGAGTTGCTAATTAACTCAGTACTTCGTTACAAGAAATATGATTACTTACAAGATGTAAACATGTATCTTCCCAACGTGACTTAACTCAAAGATACGTAAACTTGATGTGATATAACAACTTTCAGAGTCTATAGCCGCATGATGTATATGCCCCACCTGACCTATTTACAGTCTGACCTGACCCTTTAATATTATGAAAGGCCGCTGCAAATTGTCAATTCAACACATCTCTTAACAAACTATCAACTATAATAAAATTTATATTAAAACTGACACAGATGTTCAAAACAAAGATAATATTTTCAAAGTAGACTCAAAGAAATAATTGTAGAACTCATTTAAAATAGTTTATACTTTTATCCCTCTGGACTTATATACTATAAAGAAACCGTATGGGACCACTCGAGACGAAACAAAAGTTTGTTATTGCAATTTGAATGCTTGAAGCACGAATTTGGTAAGTTTCAACGCGGAGACTCGGAAGAAACACTCGTATGGTCTCACCCGCTGGGAAATTAAAGCTGCAGTTGTTAATAAAGGTCTCACTGGTCCACAGTTATTAAATCGATTACATTTGAGGCCAGCGAAGATTAGAAAATTTAAAATTAGAAGATTAGAGCTTGTAATATACTCACGCAAAATTCATTACACTTGTAACTATAATGCTTTTGTAGGTTTTTTTAAAAATTAACGCTCAATGGGATTATTGCTTTAAACTGAATGTAATGTTTAAAATACTACACAAATAATCAGCCAATTGCTGTCACTCTGCGGGCAAAATGAGAAGAGTTAAGGCATTAGTCCATCACGTTGGCATGGTGCGGGTTGGCGGACCACGCACACCATCCAGAACTTTTTTAAACCGTCTCTGTTGCGCTGGTTTCCTCACGATGTTTTCCTTAACTGTTAACACAAGTGAAAATCGAAGTCTGCTAAAGTACGTTCATACTTCATAATTAATAAATATCCGTCACCACAATTCTTCGTACAATTTTGTCGCGAGTTCGGGTAATTCCCGGATATAAACACGATCGCGACCTTACGCAAAGCCATAGAGAACCACAGACATATGTACTAAGTTCGTTTAGTGTTAGTTACCTTTGGTAGCAGACATTTTCCCCCGCCGTCTGGTTCCTTGACCTTGTAACGAGCGTGGCGCAACTCCCCCAATATTCCCCTGCGTGGCTGTTTTAAGCCGGTCCTAAATCTTTTAACGCGTCCTATGAATATTTTACTTTCTACATCTCTTATCGTAAAAATACATATTGGAGTATTTACTTGTAACCGGTGCGGTGTACTACAATTTGTAATACACATTGTGCCAAGCTAAATGTGTTATTGTCTTGGTTGTAAACTATGATATGGATCCGTCACAACTTATGCACAATTGCGATGATGAGCGTGAAGATAAGATTTAAAGTAAAAGCAAGCAGAAGTTTATTATACAATTGTTTGATATTATCTTGTACACGACACGGTTTTATAGACTTATTTAGTTGTCAATGCGTCATAAACACAAACACAATGTATGTTAGAAAATGTATCACGATAACTGTATCTAAAGGCCTGACTTTTTTTTTGTCTTCCCAACCTTAGTCCCACATGGTGGTGGGTTCATCTTTCTTTGTTTCTCTTGTTACTTCGTCTTTGGAGACAGCACTCTACGAGGTTTTCGTAGTCCATGCATTGACCCTTTCTCTGTCTTCCTAATCTTAGTCCCACATGGTGGTGGGGTCATCTTTTCTTGTTTTCTCTTTTCACTTCGCCCTGTTCTTTATTTCGTCTTCGGAGACTTAGCAGCACTCTACGAGGTCTTTGTAGTCCATGCATTGACTCTCTCTCGATCTTCCTAACCTTAGTCCTACTTAGTGATGGGATACAAGTTTGACTGTTTCCTCTTAAATTAAACTATCTAGTGTTTTGGCTCACTTGTAAACTGCTTTACTCCGGTAAAGGACTGCCTAAAAAAAGGTCCCAACACAAACTTTAGTGTCGTAATAACAATTCATTTTAACACGAATGTGCCGAAACAATTTCATAACGCCATCGTAACGTATGTGGCTTCGCTTGCCTATAAAAGTAAATCTCCTAAGTTAATCGCTCAGGTCGTCGAACACTTAATGAAGTGGGGTGCCGCTTTATGCGTACCCTTAAAGGGGGAAAGAGAACCACGTACGATAACGACCAGCAGCGATCGTAATCAAAGAGTTGGTACTACCTTACTACGTTGATATAAAGTCTATTTTTGTTACGATGTTTTTAATATTGGCGTGGGCGCAGTTCCGCGATGTGTGTCAGTACTCACGAACAAGGGTTACTGGTTTCTAGCCTCAGTACCAAGAAATTTCGATAAACCTACTGTCTATCGGTTTTCGTTCGTTTATGCGAAGATAATATCGTGGTAGGAAAAAGTGTGTTTGAAAACAGTAGTTATCATGGTAGGAGGGATTACGTGGGTGGTTTAGAGCTTGTTACAATCCATTAACATTAATTAGTTAAAATATACAATACTGAGTGGTTTTGGCTACGAATAGACTCACCCACATCCCGAAATGTTGCTAATGGCAACATTGATTTCAAAATAGGAGAATGGGCAACATTTTCCATAAACAACATTATCCTTAAAGTCCAACCATATAAAATTTGAATTAAAAGTAAACAAACCTTTGATCGTAAAAACATTAATTTCGCTTTATGAATAATAAAAAATGTATTTTAAACGATTCAAATCAAAGTGATTTAGCGATCAAAGGTTTGTTTACCTTTTATACAACGTTTTTTGACAGGACTATACTGGGATAATGTGTTGATTATTACAATATTGTCCCTTTAGGGGTATGTAAGGGTCGTAGCATGTGGCGTTCTATAGTTTCTGCCTACCCCCATGGGAAAAAGGCGTGAGTTTATGTATGTATGTATGTCCCATTATAATTGTTAATGGTAACAGTATTTAGAGCAAGCACATGTTCAGCAGTAGACATGGGCTAGGGTTTGGGAATTCCCGACAATTTCAAAGTCCCGGGACACGAGACAGCCTACAATCAAAGTCCCGGGAATTCCCGGGACTTCGAGACTATTAAAAAACATTTTTTTTTAAGAAGTGTAAACCTTTTTTGCAGGATTTTAATTGAGTTAATTTCTGATGAAACGTATTAAAAAAGGCAACTTTTGTAAAAATCAACATTTATTAAACAGAAAATTAAATCTTAATAACTTTAACGTTAATTGCAGTCTTAATAATTGCTTTGTTTATTTCTTTTAATCACACACAGATTCACTTTTAAGCAGTTAAATCTTATATTTATAAAACGAACTTAGTTAAAAATCATACTAATTCTTAATAACTTTACTATTATCTAGTAATTCTAGCATCTAATCATTGGTCATAATCACAACATTTTTAATTCTCATAATCAGAAATTTGTTTTGTAATTAAATAATATATTGTGACATAAATAAATAATAAATATTGTGTTGTGTACTCAGTAGTTTCGTAGTAGACCAAGGTAATTATTCATTAAACTAGCAGATGGCGCTAGGCTCCTTCAATTATTTGAAAATAAAAATGATTACACAACAATTTCGACAATCTTGTCTCGTCTCGACCCAAAAGTCCCGGGACTCGAGACAGCTAAAATTACGAAAAGTCCCGGGACTTCGAGACACGAGACGTCCCGGGTCCCAAACCCTAACACGGGCTGATAATAATGTTAGTCTTTATTAATGAATACTAAAGATTTTACAATTTCTAGAACACAACATACGTTATAAAAACATTCAGTCTCAAGCTTCTATCTAGATTTTTTATTGTACTCGACGTATAATTGCCGCTGCCAACATTTTCATATAAAATTACGAGATATCAAGTTATTCCAACATTTTTAGTGAAGTATTTAACAGTTAATGCTTATCTAAAAGTCTACTCAGGAAATGTTCACAAAGCTTCAGTCTTGTGCAGAATTCCAAGCTCATTCTATCCGAGATAATTTAAAGTTTCTCTGTGAATAATACTATATCTGAGTTTATGAAGCTAACGCAAATTGGCTTCGTCTAATGACTGTGCGTTTTAATCAGTATCTCGTTATTTGTTCATTGAAGTCTTGATTAACGACTTTATTGAAATTCTAACTCAAGAAGCGTTATGTCAAATAATTAGGTACTCTTACGAGTTTCTTCAATGTTCCCTAGAAAAAATGTGAAAGGCTTTATCATCTCCCTGCCCTTATCTCATTAGGTGCGGTCGTCACAACACGTATTCCTCTTCCATTCTCTTTTACCAGCCGTCAGCTCAGTATTCATTCCTTTCTAAGCCAAGGCTAAGGCTATCAACGTAAAAACAACGTTGCCTTCTTTATCACGTAGTTCACTGAACTGCCTTACGTTATACTAGCTTTAATTCTGAAACTGAAATTAAACAAGACGCGAATCTGATCAGAATATCTCCTACACAACATTCAAAGGCCGCGTATGACACCGTTATAAAAATCCCATTTAATTACACTGGATTAATGCACTCTGTCGTGCGGTTTCGTTGCGAACACGGTGTAATTAGAGCGCCGGCGAACGTCGCGGCTGATTCGTGTCACACTGTGACGAAGTGTGTAATGAGAAATAATTGGAAGGAGGGCTGTGGATGTTGTGACTTTGGATGAGGGAACGGTATCTAGATCTTCTTTTGTTTTTGGGGCTTAGGCCGTAATGCTGTTGTATGATAGCCGGAGTATAAGTTTCTTGATACAATGGTCCACATTGAAGCATTTGAACGAGGTTGTATTTTTTTACGTTCGTTACAGGATGTATCCAGATTCGTGTAGGTAATTCCTCCAGGTGACAAAGCTTGCATTGGATAGTTTGGGAATCACTAAAAAAAAAAAAGAAAACAAATGATGTTCTTAACGAGAGGCATTGTAGCAACACGACTTAACTGACAGCGCGGGGCGATACCGCACTAGTCGTTCCCGCCAGCTGTCTCGCTGGGCTTCCATTTATTAATACGTGGCAGTGAAATATTCTGTTACATAAAACATTTCTTTTTATATTATTTATTGTTTAAACCTTATCAGGTTGTTTAGATGCGATTAGGTACTTACTAATATAATATTAAACATTATGACATTTGTTTTATATACAAGCAAGTTCCCTTGCAGATTTACCCCCTTAAAAGCTGAATAAAGTTATGCCATGTTATAAGGTCAGTGTAATCATACTTTTTTCAATGTTCGTTCTACATTCCGCCTAGCTTATTCCCAATTGTATTGGGGTCAACTTTCAGTCTAACCAGATGCGGATGAAGACCAGTATTTTACACGGAGCGACTACCATCAGACCTCCGCAACCCAGTTATTGGGCAATGTCGATATCCTAAAGTTGACCAACTGTCAGAGTTTCGGGCTTCTGACTACCCGTAACGATTGTCAAATATTTGTATGACACCCGGCACCGACAGTTTAACGTGCTCTCCGAGGCAAGGGTCTCGATACGTTTTTCGGTGTATAAGCTTGTTTAGCGTTTATTAGTAAGGGGGTTAATCTGTACAATAGATTATTAGATTTTAAGGAATTACGCGAATTTATTTACATTAGGAAAGTTTTGTAAGTGTATAATGATGGGTTGTTATTTAATCGTATTACATTGCCTTTGATACCTTGAAATATTTCTTAGGTATGTCAAATTACTGTAACCGCCTTAGGCTCGATTTTACCAACGTCGGATAGCGTTTATCCAAGGAATAAGACAGACGTGTTGACAGAATTTCTATACGAAAGCTGTCAAAACGTCAAATTTATTCCTCGATTAAAGTTATTCGACGTTGGTAAAATCGAGCCTAAGTAATAGAATTTTTTCATACCGTACAGCATAAAATATTAAAATACCTATCTATACTAATATTATAAAGAGGAAAGATTTGTATTTTTGTATGTAACGAATAAAATTAAAAACTACGGGACCGATTTCAAAAATTCTGTTGCCGTTAGAAAGCTACATTATCACTGAGTAACATAAGCTACGGGCGGAGCCGTGAAGACACAGCTAGTAATATTATAAATAGGAAAGATTTGTATTTTTGTATGTAACGAATAAACTTAAAAACTACGGGACCGATTTCGAAAATTCTTTTGCTGTTAGAAAGCTACATTATCACTGAGTAACATAGGCTACGGGCGGAGCCGTGAGGACACAGCTAGTATTTAATAACATGTTGGCTATTTTGCGTCCCTTGTAATACTCTGTTATTAGGTCATGTTAGAAACTGGCAGCTATTACTGAGCCACGTTATATGCCTAGACGTATACACAATGGTTATGACGTCAGCGACATATTTGTAGGAAAACATTTTGTCGTTATAAATAGTGGCCTTCATTGAGATTAAGCATTTGCAAGGGTACTATTCTAGACACGAATGTTGGTAACAGAGATCTTGTGGTTTGTTTTAATTAAAGACTTGTATAAATTATGTTGAACATTCATCTTGAACACGGCAACTAGCATCAAAACAGCACGCTGATTGGCGTTTTCTTAATGTTTTTTTTTATATTGGTTAAAGCACAAAACAGATAGGTACAGAAGTCAATCACATGTATGTACTTCACTTTTCATACCTACGCTCAGCAGTCGCTCTATCTATATATCTGTCTCTCTCAAGCGCATGGCACTCGCGCTCGCACTCACTCGCACTCTAGTCCCAAACAGTCCGAGATATCGTGTCCGTGAGCAGTGTATGTGTGCGTTGCTCGAGCGCACTTGTATGTAGATTGACTTCTATACCTATCATTTTGTGGTTAAAGTTTGATATTCCTATACCTAATCAATAACATTACATAATTTACATGCCTCATTATCCATCAAGTATATCTCATACCTGTTCCGGGAAGGAAAACTTCTTATAGTAGGTATTAAAATTGTTTTTATTTCCCAAAGTCGCCTTTATTATTATTGTTTTTCTCAACACACAATTACAAGTCAGAAAACAATACCAGAAATATGATAATTATATCAAAATAAGATGTAAGAGATTTTTTTTAAATAACATAACATCACTCCTTATTTTGCCCGGAGGGTTCGGCAAAGGTGTCTAACCTTTTAAACGCTATCGACGGCTATAGACGTCAAGCTAAAAAGTGCTCGGGCCGCTAACGACGGCAATAGACGTCAATAAAGAATTAGTAGCGTGGTGTGGAGGGAAGTTGTCATACGTTTATACCGTGGCGTTCAGAAGATTAAGTACACCCTCGTTTCACCAGTAATATTTAATTCCCATGTTACAGGTGGAAAATATTTTAAAAAGTGGCAGTAGACGAGCCTTTGCCATTTTTAGGGTTTCGTACCCAAAGGGTAAAACGGGACCCTATTACTAATATTCCGCTGTCCGTCCGTCCGTCCGTCTGTCACCAGGCTGTATCTCATGAACCGTGGTAGTTAGACAGTTGAAATTTTCATAGATGATGTATTTCTGTTGCCGCTATAACAACAAATACTAAAAAAACAGAATAACATAAATATTTAAGGCAGCTCCCATACAACAGACATGATTTTTTTTGCAGTTTTTGTAGATAATGGTACGGAACCCTTCGTGCGCGAATCCGACTCGCTCTTGGCCGGTTTTTAATATTCTACGATATTTAGTTGGACACTTTTTTACTACACCACTGAATCAGAAAACAGCCAAGACATTATGAATAGTTTTGCCAGCAAAATCACCGATATAATTATATTCTACTTGAAATATTCGTAAAAATATAATTTTATGTTTTATTTTATTCAGCGTTTCAGGGTAAGCGACGCATAAAAATTTCGCAACTCGAAATGTAATGGGAGTGCAACGTACGTACACAGAAATCAATAAAATATTTCATGCTTTTACGACGAAATAAAACAGTATTCCGTTAATATATGAATATTGTGGCTGATAACATCGGTGCAGTAGCGACTTGCGGTCGTCGGCCCGGCGCCGCAGCCATCGATTCCTATCGCAATGTTTAGATTTCTAAATACAAGGACAATGGTCCTTAAGCAAAGAGGAAGTAACCAAACCTCCAGCCACCTGTTATCGTACCAATAGTATGATATTGCATTTCTACAGGCTGTAAACGAAATCATGTAATTCCTTCAAACCTCGTGATGTACAGCTAACATAGATTAAACCTATACGGGATACTTTAGTTACCAATAAAAAAAATACAAAAAGTAAACATTGTAAACAACCCGAGTGAATTGCGCGGCTACCGCTCGCCGCGCGGTCATTTAACTCGGGGCGCTAAAATGCCTCACGTTAAGAACACATGTTTACTTCTTCAATTTTTTTTTATGAATCCAAAAGTATCCCGTGCAGGGTTAATCTATGTCAACAGTACATCACGAGGTTTGAAGGAATTACATAATTTCTTTTACACCCTGTGATGGTTATCAGGCAAGCAGTCCAGCGTAGTTAATATTACTGACGTTGCGGACAACGACGGCGGCGCCCCGACGCCTATTCAATCGATTTCTACAAAGCTGTTTATGTTGAACGCTTTCAAAGACCTATCGATAACTTTGAAGATCTGAATCCAAGAGGAATCGTTAAATAAATCCTGGAAGTACTAAAGCTGTATTGCACATTTCTATATGCAAATGAAGTGGTAGACGATAACATCGCCATCGCGGCGGTTCACAGCGGGCCGCGGTCGACGGCCGACCGGTCGGCGCCGAACGTCGATTCCTTGTACACTGCTGTTTAGATTTCCAATGGATAAGTGGTGTCCGGGGTGTCTGGAATGTGTGAAAGGAGGGAAAAGGTTATTTGAAGTTAGAATGTTTAGATTAAAATAGGCTAGTGACTGTAATTTGAAAAAGTTTTGAGTATGAATGTGGATGGTTATAAGAGTAGAGGAAGACCAAAGAAACGATGGATGGATAGTGTGAAAGATGATATGGCTAGAAAGGGGGTGACTATTGAGATGACTGTTATAGAGATGTATGGCAGAAGAAGACATACTGCACCGACCCCAAATAAATTTGGATAAGGGCAGGAGGATGATGATAATGATGAGGTTAGAGACCGTAATTCAAAAAGGAAATAGAGTGTGTTAGTAAATATACATCGCAAAATCTATATTCTGATTTGTGTTTATTTAGAGCAAGATGAAAGCTTGCGGCCAATCAGAACCTATTCAGTAAGATGATGCGCTACTGAGGAAGAGATAGCATAATGAAGTCGTGTAGAACATAATTCCAGCTTCTTTAATGTATTCAATAAAATAAAAAATATGGAACAACTACTTCATTTCCTTCATATCCTATAATAGTT
This sequence comes from Amphipyra berbera, assembly GCA_910594945.2. Classification (NCBI taxonomy): domain Eukaryota; kingdom Metazoa; phylum Arthropoda; class Insecta; order Lepidoptera; family Noctuidae; genus Amphipyra; species Amphipyra berbera. Next base: position 3,413,283 of record OU343122.1, on the reverse strand, counting down.
ATAGATAAATGACAAAATCTCATTTATATTATAAACTAGCTGCCCGGACAGACTTCGTTCTGTCAAAAGTTATTGGCCTGTAGTGGAAAAAGAAAAGTGTTGTTTTTACTATTTTCCACGCAATTTTTATGTTTTTTCTCGCCATAAGAACCTTCCTTGTGCCTTAGGAATATACCTATATAAAAAAATAGCCGAATTGGTCGAGCCGTTCTCAAGTTTTGCGCTTAGCAACACATTTGGCGATTCATTTTTATTTATATAGATTAAAGAAAACGTTAGTATTTATTTATTTAATCAAATCAAGGCTGATAATTTGTATTTAACAACCGCGCGGATCATATTTGCAAGGGTGAAAATGGGTGACCATTCGTTACACATTGAGACTCCTTCGTGCCTCAGAGAGCACGTCAAATCGTCGGTCCCGGGTGTCATACGAATACCTATGACATTCGTTACGGGTAGTCAGAAGCCCAAAAGTCTGCCGACCGGTCTAACTTTAGGATATCGGCATTGCCCAGTAACTGGGTTGCAGAAGTCTGATGGCAGTCGCTCCGTGTAAAATACTGGTATTCAGTCGCGTCTGGTTAGACTGGAAGCTAACCCCAACATAGTTGGGAAAAGGTTAGGCAGAACGAACAGGGCTGAATTGATTTGATAAAATTTTGTACGGCAAAGTAATCGCGGATTGTCACCAAAGGTGTCATTGTTATAGGTCTCGAGATCGTTCCCAAGGCACGCACGTCATACTTTTCGGATTCATGTGCGTATTGTATAATTATCACTTGCTTAAAAACGGTGAAGGAAAACATCGTGCGGAAACCGGCATGCCTGAGAGATATTTCTTGTCGGCATGTGAAGCTAAGTCAGAGGTCCATGGGCGACATAAACTCTGACACCAGGTTAGTCACTAACCACTCGAAAAGAAGAAGACTAAAGCGGGAAAGTGAACTTTTTACTTGGGTGGCGCCGCGGTCTCTCCTGTGTAAGTCATAAAACACAGACCGCTCGTTTTATTGCAATAAATCAAGTCTCAATAGAAGTCACACACAGCATAAACTGCGAGCTCCTTATTCTGGCAGAGTTGGTATCTAACTAAACAGACGAGTCGCAACTACACAATTCGCGGCCAAGTTTCGTCAGTATCGCCGTTTCGTAGTCTGTTATGAATAACAAATTACTGAATAAACACCAAAGATGCAATGCAATGCAATTTTGTTCTGCAAATGAGTGCATTGCAATTGTCGTTAAACTTCACTGCAGACATGCAGATGCGTCTTCATTTTGTAATAAAGTCATAAAAACGTTGAGGGTAATAAAAGACATTTGGGTAACGTTCCACTCGACTGCGACGAGGAAAAAACATAACATAGATTACACGCTTGTTTTTTTTTATTAAAAAAACGTTGCCTCACACTAGGATTTCTCCTGTATCGTGGGTGCGTTTACAAACACAAATCTTCACACGCACAAACATCCAGACCTGGAACAACTATCTGTAGGCCACACAAATATTTGTTCCCTGCGGGAATCGAACCCACGACCCGTAGCGCAGAAGCCGATCGCTCAGCCACTGCACCAAACGTGTCGTCAAACTTGTGTATCCAACTTGTGTATCCGTAAGGTCCTGGGTTCGATCCCCAGGTCGGGCAGTGTTATTGGGTTTTTCCGTGTAGAATTCCTCGGTAGCAGCTCGGAGCTTGAATTTGAGCATGGTTGATGGCAATAGGCTCGCCCCCTACAACATGGAACTTAAAACATAACTGCGAAATGAGGGTGTTACTATACACCTCTGATAATCCTTCGGAGAATACAGGCGTGATGTTATATGATTATAAAATGTTATATGAACTTTGTGAAACGAATAGCTTCTATATTGTTCAGACTTAGTTTTGATTAAAATATGTTTTAGTGTGATATTTACTTACTACCTACACATACATACACATATATACATACTGAAAAGTAATAATTGAGAGATACATACATAAACTCACGCCTTTTTCCCATGTGGCTGTGCAGTAACTATAGAGCGTCACAAGCTACTATCCTTACATACTCCTTTCGCTTCATCCACATTCATACATCTTGTCATACACGCACGCCGGTTCAGTGTACTACGCACCTGTCCTTTGTAAAAATCATCACCAATAACATCGACGTATTTCCTTCTAAGACGTCCTCTACCGGTCTATTTCTATATAAGTGATGTCTAAAATCTACCTACATCAATCCATAGATTTTAAATCGGAATCATTTATTAGGTAATATCGGCCGTTAGTCGGTAAGAGTCCGACATCACATCCAAATCCTCATAGATACCCTTCGACCTGAGAAAGTCGGTGGGAAAACATGAGAATTTCGCCACAATAGTATTACTCACCTGTCCTCTGTGAAGAACATCACCAATAACATCGATGAGAGATGTAAAATAGAAATAAGCTAAAATATAACAATGTATAAGAAAGAGTAAAAATAAAAAACCACCCCTGTGTTGTAGTTCTAAAATAAGTATAGAAATAAAATATACTGGCCTGCAAAAATAAGTATCACACTTTTAAAATTGCAATAACTTTTTAGGTACACAAGATATATTTTCGAAACAAAAAGGACTCAAAAAGAGTTTAACTTTGTTACTATAGTTTCAAAGAAAGCTGATAAAAATTGCTATAAAACGTTTTTTATTTTAAATCTCTAACTTCTATAGTTTAGAAAAAATTGAAGTTTTAAAAGTGTGATACTTATTTTTGCAGGCCTGTGTATAAGGCTAAATTAGAAATAAATTATATTTGTATGAAGTAGAATAGGAGTAGACTAAGTGCAAAATTGTAAACTGTGAAAATAAAAAATCGTGTCGTTGTTGTTCTAAATACCCAAAATTGGAAAGAAATAAATAAAGTAGATATACATAGATAGATAGAAATAGATGGTAGCTGGGAATCCCACCCAGAGAAGTTGCAAATGATGATGGATGAAAGAAAGATATAGTATGAAGCATAAAAGTACGAGAGGCATGTAAGCGAGAACTGGAATGATAGGAAAGCTGGTAGACATAGACTCCGATCATGTTGGAGGTAGAAGTACAAAAAAAAAAAAAAAAACATCGATGAGAGATTGAGAGACCTAACACTTTTTTCTTACACGATCGTCATTTGCCATTTGATTGATTCTACATTAAATTATTTGCTATCTTAACTTAATCTATCTCTAGCAATCAAACAAATATTAATATTTAGGACTTCATTTTTTTTGATTTGGTTGTGTTTTGCCCTTATCGCACCAGATGCTAAGCGCAGACAGGATTCAAGATAGCACACGAATTCAAGTTACAGAGATATAGACAGAGGGATTCCACTATACCCATCTGGCTTTCACATACACATGACAGAACACAGTAAACTGCTTGGCGCCGAACTTTAATGCGAGGGTAGTATTTAGCCAGGCAAACCGTATGGATCCTACCACCAAGCGTGATGTGTTTTGTTGAATCTTACAGCACGCGTCTATTCCGAGAATGCGGTGAGGAAGTCTTATATTCTATACCGTCCCACATGGCTATACACGAAATCCACTTACACGACTAACTGCAATAAGATTTGCATATAATTGTAAACAGTCGCTTTATAAGATTCTTGGGTAAGTCCTGTCAGTCTGTAATTTCATCGTCCAACGCCCGCGAGCCGGCTGAGCACACTGAATCCAATAGTTTTTAGCGCTTCGCTTGCTCGCTCTCGATACCCACGCGGAAAATCAGAGAGATGTTTCATTTTACGAGTGCTCACTTTGAAGTACGGTAACGAGGAGGATGGATAAATGTTGTACATTTTGCTAACGTTGAGAAAATGTGTCGGTTTTATACTGCCTGAAAAAATACCGGCGGTAAAGAAAATGTTCTGACGACAAAAAATAGAATTAGTATGTTTTTCGCGTCACTGGAGAAGTCTATTTATTGCTAATGACTTGTCTGGTTTGCGTACATTATACTAATATCTAATTATTTACAAAAAACATTAAATCCCAATACACAAAGCCGAAATAATTGAGTTGACGTATACAAAATTCCAAACGTTATAACATTTTAATGACATTGATCGAATTTCACTAAGTTCCATATTATTAAGTTCTGTGTGAAGTATAATCGAATTTAGTAATTACATTAACATTCGAGCTTTTGATTGAACTAAAATCTAGTCATGTTAAATCAAAATTTACATTTCACTATAATGGTCCCAATTATACAACTCTGTTCAAACGTAAATAATGTTGAAAAACAGTTATGGTGGGTACGTAAAAGGGAATTTCACGTTCCGAATTTAAATTCTGAACTTTCAAGAACCGTATTCGTGTCTCGAATGATTATATCGATTCCGACAATAGAGTCGATGATTCGTTTAGTCGACTCTTTATTTCATTACAAAACAGCAGCGATAGCCTAGTGTTGTGACTGTTGCACCGCCAAGCCGTAGGTCTCGAGTTCGAACCCAAGGCACGCACCTCTGACTTTTCGGATTCATGTGCGTATTGTAGAATTATCACTTGCTTAAAAACGGTGATGGACAACATCTTGAGGAAACATGCATGCCTGAGAGATATTTATCGATGACATGTGAAGCCAAGTCAGAGGCCCATGGGTAGCATAAACTCTGATACCAGGTTAGTCACTAACCACACGAAAAGTAGAAAATTTTATTACACACCGCCCTTGAGTACCCAACTATAAGAAAAAAATTATAATTATTGGGCATTTGTAGCAAACACATGTAATACTTCATTCTCTGTATGAGAAGAGACATTTGCCCAGAAGTGAGAAATTTATAATGGCTTTAGGCTGTATTTAACGCTGAAGATACGGTTACGTAAGGTGTGAACCATGCTTAAGTTAAATCCATTAATAGAGGTTTTTCTTTTTCGTTTATAAATTGAGGCAAAAGCTATCGGAAAATTGCTTACAGACCACGGGTTCGGTTTTAAATTAAGAATTCCTTCAAACGTCAATCTTAAAGGCAAAGTTTTTCGGGCGTCTAATAATAAATCAGGTAAATATGAATTAGACCTGTGTATCGAAGGTTCCGTCGTGGAAATAGGTAATGAATGACTTTCCTTATGGTAGTTATCTAATAAAAATCAATTGCCGTGCGTTAGTCTCGCAAAAACTCGAAAATGGCTCGACCGATTTGAACAACAATTTTTTTGTTTGGTTCGTCTCAACACTGGGGTGGAACAAAAAAAAAAAGAAAAGTAGGAAAATTAAAAAAAAAAATTGGTGGTACGAAGTTCACCGGGCATCTAGTCAATTATAGAAGGAATATAGTATTCAAGATATTATAATTAGTACAGTGCACATCAAAATGAATCATATGACCCGAACCTCACATAGATCACGCAGTTGACGCCATTTTGGTTTTAGTTATTTGACGTGCACTGTATTAGTTCTTAATTAGCTTCTATACAATACATATCATGTCATGTTAGTATTATTTGCTTTTGAATTTACAAATGCCTTGACTGCTTTGGTGGTCTAGTGGTCGCAAGCACGACTGCTAAGCATGGGGTCCTGGGTTCGATCCCCAGGTCGGGTAAAGTGTTATTGGGTTTTTCCATTAGGAATTTCTCAGTAGCAGCCTGGAGTCTGGATTTGTGCCCGGTTAATGGCAAAAGGCTCGCCCCCTATTACATGGGACTTAAACATAACTGGCGAAACGAGGGTGTACTAAAAAAAGCACCTCTGCCGAACCCATCGGGGAATGTAAGGCGTGATGTTATGTTATCGTTACAACATATTTCGTACAGAAGGTCTGAAAGACGGACCGAGTTGCCGGAACAATAGGGCTGGGCTTATACCCTTTGGGTACAGAAACCTGAAACCCCGATGAAATATTATGAATCGTAAAATCTTCTTACTTATTAATGATTATGTTACGTTTGAGATTTTTTATCTTTTGTTCTAATCTCGAGACAAGTTTTTGTGTTGCTTGAATGTGGAATGCTTAGTTTATAATATAAATAATTATTTGCGATGTCTCACGTTGATTGAGATTTACCAAATGCGATATAAATATTAGTTGATTTTGTATTTCATCATCTATTTACTTACTATTCATAATCAAACCATTACTGTCTCACTGCTGGGCACGGGCCTCTTCACAGAGTGAGAAGGATTTCGGCCTTAGTCCACCACGCTGGCCTGGTGCGGGTTGGCGGTCTACACACACCAACAAAAACTTTACGGTACCCTCTCAAATGTGCAGGTTTCCTCACGATGTTTACTTACTATTATTTAAATAATAATATCTACGCAAGTTACATCGTAAAACAAAACTTATGTACAACGAGTGAAAACGCGACGAAATTTTAAACCCTGAAATAATGAGACCACTAAAACAAAGATAAAATCTGAAAGAAAGCGTAACTACAATGCCACAAAACCGGCAGCCGGCGACGGACCATAACTCATTGTCATTATCTTCACAAAAACGGATTTTATCAACTAGCTTTCGCCTGCGGTTTTTCAATGTATTAAAATTACGCAAAATATTAATTTCAACAGACCATAATCACATCTAAAATTCCAAGTATATGTATATATTGATAAAATCAATTAGTTCAGTTACTTGTTTAATTATTCTCTTTATTATCCCTCAATTATCAGTCCACAATTATCTTATTCAAAACCAATCTGGTACTCCCTTTTTCGGAATGTCAAAAATGATATTTGACATTCCTTCGTCGTTTAGAAATTACGTACCATTTGCCATAGTTAATATTATATTTTTATCGACAATAGCTAACAATATAAATAATGTAAAAAAATAACTAAAATTTAGTGTACGGATCATAAATCTAAAATTAACATAACATAACGCCTGCATTCCCCGAAGGGTTGGGCAGAGGTGTATAGTAACACCCTCTTTTTGCTGTGTTATGTGTAAGTCCTATGTAATAGGGGGCGAGCCTAATGCCATCAACCGGGCACATATCCAACTCCGGGCTGCGACTGAGGCAATCCACACAGAAAAACCTAATAACACTTTTCCCGACCCGGGGATCGAATCTAGGAACTCACGATCAGCAGTGGCGCTTGCCACCACTAGACCAACGAGGCAGTTCATTTAATAGTTTAATTTTAAATTGAAAAGCAACATCAATACTAAGATTAAATACCATTTTATGAAGTCCTATATTCATTAAGTCGAAGTGCAGCGGCGTAACAAGAGCGCGTTTTTCCAACTCCGAATGAAACATTTCAAAAGACTGCCGCGACCTACTGCTGCAGTTCATTATTATGGAAGAACAGCTGGAAAAATTCAACAGACAAAGGACATTTGAAAATTAAAAGCTGTGTTACGACCTAGAAATGTCAAGGAGATTAAGCCGACGGCTCAAAGGAATAAACTAGTAAATAAAATGTTTTGAAAGTTTGAGTTGATTTTTAGTCTGAGAATCAAAGAATATACAGGCTGTAAACGAAATCCTTCAAACTGTAATTCCTTCAAACCTCGTTATGTACTGCTGATATAGAATAACCTTGCACGGGATACGTTTGGATTAAATAAAAATAATAATTAGAAGAAGTAAACATGTGTTCTTAACGTGAGGAATTTTAGCGCCCCGAGCGAATTGCGCGGCTATTGCTCACCGCGCGGTCATTCAACTAGGGGCGCTAAAATGACTCACGTTAAAACACACATGTTTACTTCTTTTAATTATTTGTTTATTGAATCCAAAAGTATCCCGTGGAGGGTTAATCTATGTCAGTAGCAGTAAGTTTTGAAGGAATTACTTCATTTCGTTTACACGCTGTATTTAAAATAAAAAAAAAAGATGCTTTTCTTTGGCAGTTAACAATCGCAATTTAATTTGTCTGGCAAGTTTGTGATAGCTGAAAGTCGAACAAATGTGCAAGAATTTATTGGTAATTGTTAAAGAGAATATTCTTTTACAGATTTGAACAATGTGGTCCTATTTCAGTAAACGTCTTGAAAAACTCAATGAGATACTCATGTTGTATTCTCGATAAACAAATAGTCAAATTACTCAAACGGATTGAGGAAATGAGTTAATGAAAAGAGAGTTACTGTTGAACAAATTTTCTATTGTAGGTATTAGTTTGTTACGGCTCCGTTTTATTTTTGATCTGCGTGTCCTGTTGTTTATTGTAGTGCAGTTTTTTTTCTCATATCGGTTCCAGCAGTTCTTAAGGGGTTCCCTTTGATTCACATATTTTTTTAAATCTACTTTGGTATAACGATTTAGGCATAACTTTTAATGGCATAATAATACTTTGACATAATATTTTTTGTATACTGTTTAGATAGGCATATCTATCATTTGGCTATAATTTTTTGGTGTAATTTTGTAGATTAGGTTAGGATAGATTAGGTTTTTATGGTAAAAAACTTATACCTATACATTTATGCATGATTAATAGTATGCGTAACGATTATTAGGATAAATGAAAGTATACCATGATAAATTATGCCATTAAATTTTATGCGAATCAATAGTGAACCGTTCTTAAGACACTATCTTTATCTTCTTTACATAGTATAAAAGAAAGTCGCTCCCGCTGTCTGTACGCTTAGATCTTTTAAACCACGCCACAGATTTTAATGCAGTTTTCAGCAATAGATTGATTCAAGTGGAACGTTTATATGCCTCATATTATCTACATTGCACCCGTGCGAAGCCGGGACGGGTCGCTAGTCTTTGATAAAAAGGTAGCAGTGTTCTTTATTGTCTTCTAAATTTTTTCACAATGAATATGCTACAATTGTGGTATCACGAATTGTTGAAGCATCCATGCGAATCGAACGTACATCCATAAAATATTTTTAACAATATAGGCAGGCGTTTTGAAACAAAGCAGATTTCCCAATATCGATCACAAAGTGACCGCCACAGCCGTAACTCGTGTAGCATTTTTTTTTACTAAAATCGCTTTTACCGTTGCGCTGTTTTTATGGCCGCACATTCATCTAGTTTAGGATTCCGCGACACATTGTTACCTGCGCCAAAAACGTTTAAACTGTCGCACGAACCTCCGTGTAAACGCGGGAATATATGTAGCTTTGTGTCACCCGACGTAACAATGTGGTATGGTGCAATTTGCGTGCTCTACAGTGATATCTTTTATTTTTAATGTTATGTAACTCGTAAAGGTCTTGAGAAAATCTGCACACCTGAGAGGGCTCCAAAAGTTCTTGATGGTGTGTGTAGTTTGCCAACACGCAGCAGGCTAGCGTGGTGGACTAAGGTCTAAAACTTCATTACGAGAAGAGGCACGTGCCCAGCAGTGGGATAGTATGGAGCTGGTTATGTTATATAACTAACAGTAAATGTATATTTCTGAAGATAAGTCCTTGTTGGTTTAGTGGTGGTCGACTGCTGATCGTGAGTTCCTGGGTTTGATTCCCAGTTCGGGCAAAGTTTTATTGGGCTTTTCCGAGTGGAATTCCTCAGTAGCAGCCCGGAGTTTGGATTTATGCCCGGTTGATGGCAATAGGTTCGCCTCCTATTACATGGGACTTAAACGTAACGGCGAAATGAGGGTGTCACTATACACCTCTACCCAACCCTTCGCGGAATATAGGCGTGATGTTATGTAAGTCTTCAATATAGAGACAAGAAACGATCTTGGTCATAGAATATTTGGTGAATTGATGGCCCTGTTCATCTACCTAATAGTAGGACCCTCTTTAAAATCAATCTATTTAGCCTAACATAGTTCAATGCTGGACATCATCCGCTCGTACGTTGACCTTATGACACTAGTCAAATCTTGACAAGTATAACCGTTCTCCAAAAAAAAAACGAACTTATTTCAATTGACATAGGATTGACTTCAGACATCATATGTAAAGTAAATATGTATAGACTACTTACGCGATAGGTAACAAAGGGGTGTCCCGCCCTGTTGACTCAGCATTACAATGTTTTTACTATAAACATTTCCAGTCTGTTGACAAGATGTTTGATTTGGCTTCGAAAATTACTAGAAAGATATGTTATTTAAAAAAATCTAGTTAAAAGCTTAATTTATTTATTTTAAGGCTTATATTAATAAATGAAATTGAACTTGAAAGTACTAAAAATAAAACCACGGGGTCAATTCTATGAGAAATGTTGATTAATCTTAACCAAAGCGAAGCCGTACTGTTTAATTAGTCAATTTTCATTTAAAAAAAATGAAAAATAATACTAAATATTTTGTAATTTTTTTTAAATGAAAACTGACTGACGGACTGATTGACTGCCTTGTTGTACTAGTGGTCGCAAGCGCGACTGCTGAGCATGGGGTCCTGGGTTCGATCCCCAGGTCGGACAAAGTGTTATTGGTTTTTTCCATTAGGAATTTTTCAGTAAGCCCGATGTCTGGATTTGTGCTTGGTTAATGGCAATAGGCTCGCCCGCTATTACATGGGACTTAAACATAAATGGCGAAACGAGGGTGTACTAAAAACACCTCTGCCGAACCCTTCGCGGAATACAAGGCGTGATGTTGTTATGACGGTTGTGGGTCAAAACCGCAAACGAAACTCAGTCAGTTTTTGTTTTGTTATTTTAACAACAATTTTGCTACTAAAAGTGGCCCTCTGGGATGTTAATTTAATTAATGTAGTAGTCAACTCAAACACATAGAATTACGATGAAGTTATACTGCGGTGATAGCCTTGTGGTGTGACCGTCGGGCTGCCAAGTCACAGGTCTCAAGTTCGAACCCAAGGCACGCACCTCTAACTTTTCAGATTCATGTGCGTATTGTATAATTATTACTTGCTTAAAAACGGTGAAGGAAAACATCGTGAGGAAACCAGCATGACTGAGAGATATTTCTCGACGGCATGTGAAGCCTAGTCAGAGGGCCATGGGCGGCATAAACTCTGACAACAGGTTAGTCACTAACCACACGAAAAGAAGAGACGATGTAGTTTTTATTTTGACAGCGTTGAGTGATGGCCCTTGAAAAAGCAGTGTCAAGAGCGGTTATAAATACGGGCCCAAGTTCCTTCAATTCGTTTCAAAACTTTTCAATCAAGATTGGTATATCATAGTTGACAACGAAAATTGCGGTATAAAAACCAATTATGCCTGAATTAATGTACTTTTCGAACATTCTAATCTGTGAAAACTTTGTGTAATTGTTTTGACAGTTTCATGAAGAGGACGATCCGATTATTAGGTATTTATAAACAAAAACATTACTTGCGGGACACCGAAAGTACGGCGATACACGTAATTAACGCGAACCGATCTTACCTCAGTCCATAACCGCGTTTCATTATTCCGCACACTATTTTCTTTTACGAATGTTATAACTTACCTATCGGAAAACGAGAATGATACGACTATGCGAATCTATCCCCTACGCAGGGTGACGCGCATGCGCGAGACATCGGCGCGCCACCCGACGCAGTTCGTCCTCAGGCGTCGTCATCGCTGGCCGTAGCACCGAGCTACGCGCGTAGACCGTAGCACTAGCGTAGCGTGTAGCTTAACCCCGCACCTGCAGTGACGTTTCGTTGCGTTACCGATAACGTTAATGAAATATTGCGTGTGATTAACAGCGTGATAAGTAGCAGTGATAATAACATATTGACATAGTGCAATGATTTACGTATTGTGGTGACTGGCTTTGGCTACCTGTGATTGTTAGATAAGCTCGGGATTTCACTGTCGCTGTTCGTTTGTGATGTAAGTTGATACTTTATTAGATACAAGTGGTTGGCCTTTGTTTACTGGTATTTTCCTGTTTGCGTTCTTTTATATTACAACATACTTTTTCTTTTAAAGTTTATTATACGTGTCTATTCACTTTTATTAGTTTTCTTCTTCTTCTTATATTTTATACCTACCTATATCGAAATGTGTGTGAATAATCAATATGTCCTCGATGACGAGACGTGACGTCTTTTTGACATGTCTTTGTTACTTACCTTTCTGTTTATTATAACATAGAATGTTATATAAGCAGCAAAAGTACGCGTAATTGTTAAAATATTCAAGCAAATCGTAAGGGATATTGCGTACAATGTTTAGGATTAGAACTGATTACATATTAAGAGAATTTAAATGTTCAGTAACTAAGTAGTTTCAAGTTCACGGAGATACATGTATATGTACCTACATTCATTCGGAATTACGTCCAGGATTACGTAAAAAGGCCTTTTCTTTTCTGACGTCACTTGTATTTTTTATTAGCTTCATTTCATGTAATATCTGTGTACTTTGTACTGTACAATATCTTGCGTCAAACTGAAAGGAACGAGTTTTGCGAAAACATGTTCGCATAAAAGTCGCACTTACAGAAAGTCTTCAAGAAAAAAAATAACGGCAAGACAAACACTGCAGTGGTTGACGTTGACGTCCGCGATGGAACGTTGAAAACTCACTGCGGCGTTATTTATAACTACCAGAAGCAACTATTAACGTTTGAAGTTTTACGTCACCTGTGATATTTAACAGCTACATTACATTGCGAGGGTTAACTATGTACAGTGTAGTGGTATAATTATTCAGTCACGTGTTTTAAGTTAATTATTGTAGGTAATTATTTCTGTGAAGGTGGAATTATTTATATGGAAATATATTAAGAAGTTTTTACTGGCTCTTTTTATAGATTTGACCGAAAAATTGTTTTCACAAAGGATCACCCTAAAAAATCCGAAAATCCCATTTTAATCTCATTGGATATTGATGAAAACCCGGAACATTTCTGCTACCCAACTATCGAAAAACACTAAAGCGATGAGTCATCTTATTCCCCGAACGTTCCCCGACTCCCCGGAACGAATTGGTATAAAATTGCAGGGGGATGAATCATGCGTGCCGGAGACAATTCGATAATTAGTTCAAATAATCCACCCCCGCACAGGGGTGTAATCTGTTGAGATCATGAATTGGATATGTGGGGCGGGTCGTCCCTTATGACATAAATATGATATAGCGTTTTCTAGATGCGGCCTATTGATTGGTGCCTATACCATGGATGTGATCGATTTTTTTAATAATAAATAAAGTTTATGACGTCGAATCAAGCGTCAATGACAAAGGTGATTAAACTATTCTTAAATTATTATTCACAGAAATGAAGCCTTTTTTATAGGATTATGTCAGAGTTGTACGATTTTTACTAATTCTGGTCCTACTCGAGAGTAGGATTGCTTTTAAGCTCTTTGTTTTAAAACCGAACAAAGCTCAACACTAGCTTTTGTACCCTATTCTCATTCGAACACTGGCTGTGTTTTTAGATTTCGAAGCTCTGACCGGTATTCGAAAGTGACCTGATTCGATTCTAAAGCTATAAGCCCGACACAACTAGCAGTACAGTGAGATTGCAGGCTTTTGTCGAATACGCGTTAACTTTTTAAATGTAAGTTCAAACAAAAAATCGAATTGATTTATGTAACACAAGTTGTTGCCCGCGTTTTCACTCGTATCTTGTAGGAACTTTACTTACCTGGATATATCCTACTAGCGGCCCGTCCCGGCTTCGCACAGGTGAACATTTTTCATTTATGCTCCGCTCCTATTGATCGTAGCGTGATGTTATATAGCCTATAACCTTCCTCGATAAATGGACTATCCAACACAAAAATAATTTTTCAACTCCAACCAGTAGTTCCTGAGATTAGCGCGTTCAAACAAACGAACTCTTCAGCTTTATAATATTAGTACCTACAGATAATATGTTAATCAAGGACATGATCTATCTGTATCCCAAATTTCATTCAAATCCGTTCAGCCGTTTGTTCAATGATGGAGTAACAAACATCCATCCATCTTCACATACTTTCACATTTATGATAAACATAACATCACGCCTTGTATTCCCGGAAGGGTTCGGCAGAGGTTTCAGTACACCCTCGTTTCGCCAGTTATGTTTAAGTCCCATGAAATGCCGGCGAGCCTATTGCTACTAACCGGGCACAAATCCAGACTCCGGGCTGCTACTGAGAAATTCGTAATGGAAAGACCCAATAACGCTGCCCGACCTGGGGATTGAACCCAGGACCCCATGCTCAGCAGTCGCGCTTGCGACCACTAGACCAACAACGCAGTCCACATTTATAATATTAGTAGTATTACCAAAAATAACTCAGTAATTGTTGGATCAAGGTCGTCCAATGCCCTATCCAGTATAACATCTACTTCTGTGTATAACAGACTTAATTTCGTCCGCGCGCCGTGTTTCTATACACAAAAGGGGGATGTAATAAATCAATTACCAACTGGGCCTACGTATATTGCATATTTATGTGTACCTATGGGTACTGTTGTGATTCTATGTTTGATGCCTTACATGGCGCCGCCGTGAAACCTTTTTCTTGTTCACATTCTGTGCCACGGGTCCCAAGGCGTCATCATCTATTTTGAGACAAAGTGTTCTTGTATTTTCCTCGTGGTTGAATGTTTTGGTAGTAATTACGTTCGGGAGTAGATAATTGGAAGTTCTAGTATTTAAGTTCTAATTTGCATGATTAAAAGTCAACACAGACGACGAAAATAAACATAGGTACATAATATAACATCACGCCTGTATTCCCCGAAGGGTTGGGCAGAGGTGTATAGTAACACTATCATTTCGACGTTATGTTTAAATCCCATGTCATAGGGGGTGAGCCTATAGCCATCAACCGGGCACAAATCCAAACTCTGGGCTGCTACTGAGGAATTCCACACGGAAAAACCCCAATAACACTTTGCCCGAACTGAGGATCAAACCCCGGACCTCACGATCAGCAGTCACGCTTGCCACCACAAGACCAACGAGGCAGTTACGAAAATAAACAGCATGGAAATAGACTAAATGTCCGCTGTATTTTTTATCCTGCATGTCCGTTTGCAAATAGGATTCCATACTATTTTCGGCGTACTAAAAAGTCCGCCACAGACGGTCTGCTTCGGCCTGTAGTATACTATATTTTAGTAGATACATATCTCTGTCTTGGTATCTAGATACTGCCATTGCAGCAGTTTCCATTTTCGTTGCGATGTGCTTTAAGTTTCTTGTTTACATGAGATATAAAGGAGATTCAGATAACGCCCAGCTTATTTCCCCGAGCGAGACCCTGTTTCCCGAAACGAAATATGAGGGTGTTGGCCATCTAGGCTAGTGAAGTAGATAGGATCTTTGTTGGTCTACAAAATCTAATACCATGATGAAAAAAAAAACATATACTTTGTTATAAAAATCCTTAAGAGGAAACGCGGGCTGCAAAATATTAATAATTAGAATAGGTTTTTGCGATCTATTTTCGTCAAGAGACACCTGATTTCTCCTGTATATTATTAGCGAAATCGTACTTCCGTATTTCCTTGTTTTCTTCTTCAAATCTGGACCGATTTTAATATTTTTTTCTGTAATAATTTAAGAAAGACTTTGGTTATAAGATTTTCTTTTATCTTTTTATTTGTCAAAACTGTTTGCCAGATGTTTGAAAACGGTGGTAAAACCGATCGATTTTTGTAAAGTTTAAACGTTTCTAGTTCTTTTAATAATTAATTTATTGATAAAAACAAAACATAGGGACATAGTGGTGGTAGATATATATCATATTAAAAAAATATTTGCGCTAGTGACATTATCCAAGGAAGAAACTGAGGATTACGTTTGTATGGACTAAATGCCGACCGCATTTCCTCTTATAACAGATCTGGAGTAACGATGAAATATTTTTTACACTTGCTAAATGTTACAGAAAACGTATGCAGAATTCCAAAGAAATTTCGCAAAGATAAAAGTGGGTATTTAAACTTTTTAAGTCCAGGCCTTCCACATATGAGTACGAAAGTGGAACATCTTTAGACAGTGGCCTTGAGGAACCAGTATTGTATGCGGCATAGCAACAGCCTTGGAGCTCAGCTGACAGGGCTCAAGTCCGTCTATGTAGTGATGTAACTTGATCAATATTGTGAATCCTTATTTAACAATGTGTATGACATGTTAAAAGTACTATGTTTATGTCTGTGGAAGTATGAGTTTCCTAACGCCTTTAAAACAAGCGTAATAGTTTGGGGCATTTTACCGAAAGCAGTGATAGCCTAGTGTGTGATCGTTGGACTGCCAAGTCATAGGTTTCGAGTTCGAACCCAAGGCACCTCTGACTTTTCGGATTCATGTGCGTATTGTATAATTATCACTTGCTTAAAAACGGTGAAGGAAAACATCGTGAGGAAACCGGCATGCCTGAGAGATACTTCTTGACGGCATGTGAAGCCAAGTCAGAGGCCCATGGCCACCATAAACTTTGACACCAAGTTAGTCAGTAACCACACGAAAAGAAGAAGAAGACCGAAAGCATGGTGCATATTGGGGTGCATTAAAAGAGCCTGCACTCATGATGATATTTAAGTACAACCGACACACTCTGGGCAGTCGGCCCCGCTACCAACCTTGCAGACTAGCTATCTCTTCAGCACGGCATGAGCTATTCTCTAGATCGTGCCGACACGATGGAAAAATAGCGCATATTTTTATTTCTTTGTATTTCGTTTCTCAATCCGATTACAAAACAATGTGCTACACTTAGAAAAATATTACACGTTTATTGAAATGTTCTCACTCGAGTTTGCAGCTCGAGCCACGTTTGACGTCCGGGCGTTTATGGGAATAGGATAAAATATATTCCAATGTTTGAAATGTTTTATACAGATATGTTATTGATATATGATATTATGCTTATTGAGGTTTTACGTAACATTATGAGGTACAGTGATACATATATATGCTTTTTTAATTTCGCTCACACATAAAAACTGGTTATTTATTACTTAAAACAACACGTTTATGTTCTAGCACTGACTTACAGCTCTAAGCACGTCCAGACGTTTATGGGAATAGAGTTAAATACCAATGTTTTGTATGAGATTCTTATTGAGGTTTTACAACATAACATTATCAGAAAGAGTGAAATATTTATACTTTTTTTATTTCGCAAGTTTTAACAGAATTACATGAATAACGATAATTACGAAGTACGTCCGGTGTAACTTTGAATGATAGATTGAGGAATGATGTAATTAGACAAAGTTGCGGTTTAAAAGATGATGTAGTGACAAAAATTGAAAGGACTGTGCTTAGGTGGTTTGGTCATGTTGAGAGAATGAGTGAACGGCGATTAACAAAAATAATTTATAAGCCTGCTGTCAGTGGAAACGCCAGTAGAGGACGCCCTAGAAGGACATATATCGATGTTATTCGTGATGTTCTCCACAAAGGACAGGTGCGTAGTACTCTCAACCGGCGTGCATGTTGGCTGTATGAATGTGGATAAAGCGAAAGGAGCATATGGCGCACTATAGTTTCTGCCTCCAAGGAAAAAAGGAGTGAGTTTATTTATGTATGTATGTAAGTGAATAACGTGGTTTCAGTAACTTTTGTAGAACTATCTTTTTGTTATTAGTATTTATACATTACTTGATCAACTCCATTCGGTGTTACATTTATGTTAGAACCATACCCGGTACTGTAATTTTAAGTGGTTGGCTGGAAATACTATTAACCCCGACAGAGGAAGAGTGCTAAGAAATGTAACATTTATTACTGTTATTTTTTAAATAGCTTAGGACTACGTCCGGGGCTCGCCGCCAGTGATTCGTATATCGCCTTGATACGTCCGAGTGAAATATTGCTTTAGCAGTTGGAAATTCCCGTTTTAAATTTAAAACGGCTCCGTATACGAGTATTGCCCTTTGTTTCATACTGTTGATTTTTCCTTTGCAGTGAGTAATTGCGAATGATTGAATGCGCGCAGTTACGCCCGTCAAAATATTTTGCGCAATTAAAATGGGCGTTTTGTGCCTAACCGTGTGTATAATTTAATCACATAGAAGTTAATGATTTATGTAATGAACGCAGTGGAAAATAATTAATAGTTTCGTATGAAGACTTTTCCTACTTCTTTTTGTGTGGTTTGTGAGTAACCTTGTGTCAGAGTTTATGCCACCCATGGGCCTCTGACTTGGCTTCACATGCCGTCGAGATATATCTCTTATGTTTTCCTTCACCGTTTTTAAGCACACATTACATCACGCCTTGTATTCCCCGAAGGGTTCGGCAGAGGTGTTTTCAGTACACCCTCGTTTCGCCAGTTATGTTTAAGTCCCATGTAATAGGGGGCGAGCCTATTGCCAATAACCGGGCACACCGGGCTGCTACTGAGAAGTTCCTAATGGAAAAACCCAATAACACTATCCGACCTGGGGACCGAACCCAGGACCCCATGCTCAGCAGTCGCGCTTGCGACCACTAAACCAACAAGGTAGCAAAAAAGGTTTTTAAGCAAGTGATAATTCTACAATACGCACATGAGTCCGAAAATTCTGAAGTGCGTGCCTTGGGTTCGAACTCAGAGGGTCTGAGGGTCACACAACTAGGCTGTCACTGCTTCACTTTTCCTACTAATCGTCTACATCTCTCGTGACGACACGAGGTGTATGAGAATAGCTCATGCCGTGATGAAAAGACTAGCCAGTCAGCAAGGTTGGTAACTGGGCTGACTGCCTAGATACTAATTAGTATTAAACATCATAGGCACATTTTCTAACAATGTTAGGGCTGCTTTCAGTGCTATCTGTCTGACTAGAAGTTCTGCTAGCTTTTTCCCAATTGTGTTGGGGTCAGCTTCCAGTCTAACCAGATGCCGCTGAATACCAGCATTTTACACGGAGCGACTGCCATCAGACTCGCAACCCAGTTACTGGGTAATGCCGATATCCTAAACTTAATCCAGTCAGCAGACTTTCGGGCTTTTGACTACCCATAGGTATTCGTATGACACCCGGGACCGACGGCTTAACGTGCTCTTCGAGGCACGGAGGGGTCTCGATGTGTACCGAATGGTCACCCATCCACGAACTGACCGCGGCAAGCGTTGCTGAACCTCGCAAATCGTATGATCCGCGCGGTTTTTAATAAGCTACGAGCCGTAATTAAATTCAAAACCTTGATACCAGTAGCAGCTTAAAGCTAAACATAATCAAAAATAAATGAAGCTATCTAGATAATTATATTTGTTGATTATGCATGTAAGATTTAATTCGATATGGTATGGTAATCAAGATCTCTGCATACTCGTAGAACGCAGTGCAGAATATCGCGGCAGCTGCGCGCCCAGTCAAATATGCTTGCATGAGTATTACTTTGCTTATGTGTTGCTATTGTTGTGTCATTGTTGCACCGCGTGTGTGGAAATCTTGTCTATTCAGAGGTGCTAGCTTAAATACAAGGCTACGTATGTTCCCAGATACGGTTAAGTTTCACATGAATAGTCTCGAAGTAATCAGCTTCTAAGGAGACTAATGCCAAGTTTCACAAAGATTCAATTGATTGAGTTTGTTAAAGAGGATGTAGTAACTCTTTTATAGTTGATTTCCACTAGAAAAAATTGTAACAAGTATTTTCAATGTAGAAACTTATTTACTTAAATTAAGCAATACATAATCTGCACTTAATCGATTGCGTCAAGTAGGCCGTCGCAAACACAATTTGACGAAGTAGATCTTCGATCAATCCAACACCCAGTGCAAATGCGGTGCTCCTGTTCAGACCATGTCCCACTTGCTGGAGTGTCTCAAATTCAAATTCTTTATTGCGAAATAAGTGTTCAGAATTTTGAAAATGTAAACAATAGGTAGGTTCTTAGAACTTAGTTGCCTGTTAAGGCATTGCAATTTAAATGGTTAAAAACTAAACATACTCAATATTACAGTTATACATGCTAAATTATATTGAATTAATTATCATTATTCATACATTTTATATTATACTAGCGACCCGCCCCGGCTTCGCACGGATGCAATGTAGATACTAATGTGGGGCATATAAAGCTTCCTCTTGAATCACTCTATCTATTGCTGAAAACTGCATGAAAATCCGTTGCGTAGTTTAATAGATCTAAGCGTATAGACAGCGGGAGCGACTTTGTTTTATACTATGTAAAGATCATAATATTCTTATAATTTATATCACATTATATGAAGTATCACAAATGTCCTTCAATGATCTGAAAAGCGCCACCGAAACTGCAATTAATGTGACCACCTACTGCGCAAGCATTATCATACATAGATAATGAAGTACCGTCGATGCGAAAAGAAGAAATAGAAGCTGTATAAATGAATATAATTTAAAAGTTGGATTAGCTTCTGAACGCATTATACAAAGACTACAAACAACCTATAAACGTATCCATAAATCCACTCTAAATATTGTCCATTTCACTTCCTACACCGTTCGATTTATCTCGCCATTATGATATAGGGTCAGCACCAATATCTCACGACAACTAATGTCTGTGCGCAGGGCGCCAGTGGTAGTCCATACTTTATTATTGCGTCAGGACGCCCGCCGGACAAATGATACATAGCGGCCATTTGTCCGGACGACAAGTTGGCCAACAAGTGTTTATTTGAGGATAAGGAAAAATGTTCTATCTTTATCTTGTAAGGTTTGTAGATGTTTAGAAAAATAATTTAGACTGATGTTATTGAGATATATAGATTGCTAGCGAGGTAAATTATACAGGGTTATTTCGAATTATTGGTGAAAAAAAAACAGTTACTAGGTATCATTAAGAGGCCTTTCGAGTTTGACAGCCGTCTCGCTCTAACACCAGGTTCACACGATTCGATTTTTAACCGACTTCCAAAAAGGAGGAGGTTACTATGTTAGTCTGTATGTATTTTTTTTTGTGTATGTTCATCGATATTTTCGCCAATTGTGAACCGATTTTGATGATTATTTTTTAATGGATACGGTATACTTCGAAGTTGCGTAGAAGTTACTTTAAAGTGTACTTTAAACTTTAGTTTAACGTTACGCCGTTAGTAATGTAGTTAATAGAACAAATCTAAAAAAATACCTTTTGTTAATTAAATAACAAGATACCTAACTAAGACGGTAGCGATAAACACGCACGTAGTAGGTATCTTGTTATTTTATTAATATTTTTTTATTTAACTGTGTTCTATTAATGCTACCTAGTAATCTTATAAACTCTCACCAGTTAGCATAATATAACATCACGCTTTACATTCCCCGAAGGGTTCGGCAGAGGTGTTTTAGTACACCCTCGTTTCGCCAGTTATGTTTTAAGTCCCATGTAATAGGTGGCGAGCCAGTTAATTTTATGTAACCCTGTATTCATATCAAAAGTGAAACATGACCTACCGTGTCTCTGTTGCACTTTATTAACATAACATCACGCCTATATTCCCCGAAGGGTTGGACAGAGGTGTATAGTAACACTCATTTCGCCGTTATGTTTAAGTCCCACGTAATAGGGGGCGATTCTATTACCATAAACCGAGCACAAATCCAAACTCTGGGCTGCTACTGGGGAATACCACTGGGAAAAAACCAGTAATACTTTGCCCAACCCAGGACCTCACCACCAACGAGGCAGTTGCTCTTTATTGTACTTAATATTCATCTTTTATCCGTTTTTGTTAACAAAGCGTTTCGTCTTGTTCATTGAGGTAGGTACTTACCTACTCATCTTCATTGATTAATGATTCCTATCTTTACAATACAACTAAGTACTTCTTGCTTTTCCTACTTCTATCGCTTTCTCTGACCATTGCCAAAATCCGATTTGATTAAAGATACGGATTTATTAAAAGTCCGTATTCTCCGTCTCACAAGTCCGTGTGTATCGCACTGCGTGTTACACTACGATCGTTAGTACGGTCGTTGACTCCCGGACCTACAATGCGGGGCTGTGTACAACCTATTTCGATTGTGCCCTTATCCGCATAAACGTGTGCCGACTTCCGCCCTATTAGTGATGGTGACTCGGCGTTTCGCTAATGGACTGGATTCCTTTGACTGTTCCACCTGTTTTTGTTGCTACCAAATCAATTTTGTAGCGTTTTTGTTTAATCAATTTTGTGTTTGCGCGATACGCACGCTTGGACACGACAAAGAGATTCGTGACGTTTTTTTATTCTATTTTTTTTTTTCGAAATTTTATAAGTTTTCAGTTATTTCCTTATGACCAAAAACTAGACGGTTAAAACGAACTAATCCAAGTTACTATGATGTTAGGAAATGAAAATGAATATCCCATTAAAAAACTGCCTTGTTGATGTAGTGGTGATCTAGCATGAGGTCCTGGGTTCGATTCCCAGGTCGGGCAAAGTGTTATTGGATTTTCCTATTAAATATTTCTCAGTAGGAGCCTGGAGTCTAGATTTGAGTCCAGATAATGGCAATATGCTCGCCCACTATTACGTGGGACTTAAACAACTGGCGAAACGGGAGTGTACTATAAAAGACCTCTGCTGAACCCTTCGGGGAATACGAGGCGTGATGTTATGCTTCTGTAAAAAAAATACAGCATGAATTAAAGGTTCCGTGACAAGTTAATCTTTACTGCAACACCGCTATCTGAGCCGTATGGAAAATGCGAAAAGCACATTAAAGTTTAAAGACTTCGGCAAACTAAGTCGATAACACGCGATCCAGCCACCCGGTAACCGTACCTGTAATTATGATAATCGTGTTCGTTCGTTGCACTTGCGGCTATATTCACTTAAAACTTAGGGTTGCATTTTTTAAAGAATTTGTGAGTCATGGACAACACTAGTGCGGGCGCTGGGTTTATTTTTCGTTGTCCCAGTCTCATGAGACTACCCAGAAGCTCCTTTAGCGAAATAGCTCATATATTATGTCCAGTAGTGGTTAGCGACCGATGGACTTAATCCATGTTTAGATTTGATCACTCCTGGTCAGACACGTCTTCCAAAGCTTAACCGCAGTCGACAAATGTAGTGTCGACGCAAGACTGATTAAAAAAAATTAGTAGCCTTTGGAATGTCCCGCTACTGAGCAGAGGCCTCCCCTTTTGCCTTCCAAACCTCTCTATTTAGTGCCATTTCTAACCATGCCTTATTATTAGACTTATTAGTCAGTGGTAAAATTTACTGCGTACAGGTGGCGAGAGGAGGATGGAGCATATAGTCCAGGGCCGAACTGGGACCTGAAATCGGCCCGGGCATTTGAGAGACGGTCGGCCCAGTGCTGGCAAAAAAAATATTACATTCTCAAGCGATAACACTGACGACATTTTTTTTTAGACACTCCCCTCACTCTTTCTCCTGTATCTTAGGTGCATTTACAAACACAAACAATTTGCGGCTTCTTTTTCAAGCGATAGGCTGTAGTTATTTATAGTTGGACGATCTTTTTTTTGTTTACGTTCCCCTCACTCTTTCGATTTCTCCGAATGTGTGACGAGCCCATCAGGCCACACCGGCCCATTGGCCATTTGCCCGATTTGCCCATATGGCCAGTCCGGGCCTGGTATAGTCCGTTTCCCTCACTCGCAAAATAACAAATAACTCTTTCCAACATATCAAATACATCCAATTGTATTAAACCTGAGGCTCAGTGCAAACAAAATGCCTTCATTAAAATGGTAATGTTGCCAACTTCGCTGATTAATTAATGTGTCGTTTTTGTTTCAGGTAAGCAATACCAATTTACGCAATACGACTTCGGGACGGTAAATATTCGGCTCAATTATTGCTGTTGCCAACCAGTGTTTGGTATAAAAGGGATTCCCAATTGGGAAATTCTCAATTGGGAAATTCCCAAATTGAAATGGAGTTTTATGGCGTATTTTAGAATAATTGGAAAACAGTTGTTTTCCTATACAAGTCTATGTTTCTTGCAAATTACAATTTAATTGGTTTTTTTAAGGACTTAATTTTTTTGATAACCTCTTTATCCCAGCCAATATGAATGTTTATTTATTTGTTAAAATAATAATCACTGAAGAATTATGTAAAAAATATATACTACCTACCTACATAAACAAGAATACTAGACAGAAATAGTGACAAACTGCTTTACATAACTCAACGACTGCCCCCGAACTGCACCATTTATATAACCTGGATTTACATCCATAACTGGCGAGAACAAAGTGATAACGCTGGAGGTGTCCCGGGGAAAGTACAGTCGTATCGTAACTCCAACTGTGATTAACATAAAGTAGGTGTGTTAGCTGATTAGTTCTATCGCCACGCAATAGTTAGATGTGTGTAATCAATCTGCCTAGCTTTTTCCCAATTGTGTTGGGGTCAGCTTCCAGTCTAACCAGATGCGGCTGAATACCAGTATTTTACACGGAGCGACTGCCATCAGACCTCCGCAACCCAGTTACAGGGAAATACCAATATCCTAAGGTTAGACCGCTTGTCAGACTTTCGGGCTTCTGACTTTCCGTAACGACTGTATTTTTATAACCGGGACCGACTGTTTAACGTACTCTCCGAGGCACAGAGGGGTCTCGATGTATAAAGAATCAGCCATCCACAGACTGACCGTGGCACGCACAGCTTAACTTGGCAAATCATATGATCCGCGCGGTTGGTAATTAGCCACGAGCCCCTCAATAGTTAGATGTGTGCATATAAGATAAGTAATAAACTTTACTATCCTAATAATATTAGGTCCCCACCTATGAAATTGGCGTTTTTTTCTCACAAATAGAGAACCTCGTCACTTCTATGATTTAAAATATTCATCAATTGCTTGATATTATATCGAATAATGACCATCATAGACAACTACCAATAGTAAAAAAACCTTATTACTTATAGTTTTCTAATCATAAAAAATACATTAAAAATGACTCTTCTTTTTGTTAGCAGAAATTACCATTATTTTTGTTTTAACTTAGCCAACACTTATTTTTGTCGCATAATCTAAGTGGCATACGTTATCTTAGTTTTTAAACATTAGGGCATAAAAGTTTTAAAACATTAGTGTTCATAGTTTTTAAATAAATTAAGAAAATGTTAGTATGAAAAATGCAACTTCGTTAAAATTTTCCATACAAAACGCTGATTTCATAGGTGAGGACCTAATATTATAAACGCGAAAGTTTGTATGTATGGATGTTTGTTACTCTTCACGCATTAACTGAACAGAACTGAACAGATTTGGATGAAATTTTAATTTTATTTTATTAATTGAATTTGAATTAATTTTGGCACGCATATAGACAATATTCTGGATTAACACATAATTATGTAGGTTACTTTTTATCCGGGTGGATGAAGTAGTTCCTCTAGGACGCGGGTGAAACCGCGGGCAACAGCTAGTAAAAAATATGTGCAAACGCACCACGCGTCTACCTCTCACAAAAATGAATGTGATTGAACGTACCTACTGTATCCTATTCAATAAAGAAATATGCACTTACTTCCGTAATAGACAGTGTCACTAAGGAAAACGAAAAATATATTATTAATATATCATTATACCAAATCCAAATGAATTTTTCTATATTGCTATATTTGTACCAAAAAATACAGGGACCAAATACTCACTGACTCATCTTATACACATTAAATTCAGGGTAGTAAGCAACACGTCATTGGGAGGCTTCCCTCATCCCCCTACCCCCCCATAATATACGCCTCCCCTATACATGGAACATGTTTTCAAGTCTCAACAGTAATGTAAAGGGATTTCAACGCTATAATAGAAAACACGATGTGACGTCGTAGACTGTGTGTGGCATTTTCTCAAAATATGAGGGTCGCTGTTGTTTTTTTTTAACCGTGTCTTCGTCCATGTATCATACATGATAGGAAATGAGGGACGGCGTACCAAAAACTGAAACAGCGAATTCAGCCCATTACATACATACATAAAATCACGCCTTTTTCCCATGGAGGTAGTCAGAAACTATAGAACGCCACATGCTACGATCCTTACATACTCCTTTCGCTTCATCCACATTCATACATTTTGTCATACACGCACGCTGATTTAGAGTACTACGCACCTGTCCTATGTGATCAATAACATCGATGAATGTCCTATATATATGTCCTGTATCAGCCTATTATTGGTATTGAAAATTAGTAGAGACTTGTCTTGAAATAGTCCGACATTTCCGTTTGAATTTTTCAATAATTTTACTTTTTCTGTGATGTAAAATAAAATGTTCTAGTTATTAAAATACAACGCAATTTGCAAAAATAAAATGGTTTTGTTTATCGGATAATTCAGGTCACTTCGGGTATACTTTCCTCTGGTTTCCGGTAACCTGTCATTTACACGCAGCTTATTTACCTTAACATTTATTGTAGTATATTCAGAAAATTCAGAGAAAAATTCCACCTATTTCCCAATTAGAATTCGCTGTTTCATTTTTCGGTACACCGTCCCATACTCCCGGTATGTTTCAATAGTCGTCGTAATAAGATCCGGTATTATTATTATCCTCGCTTATGTCCACTATTAGACATGAGCATGTTTCATAACCCGCTACAATGAACAATCCTGGAGCGATATAAAGCCACAATCACTACGCTTAGTGAAGCATAGTACATAGATAAATATACACGCCCCATCTTTTATAGCGGCTTACAGAATGAAATATTTTATATCACGGCTACTACATTCAATACCAGTGGACCAATTCTACTAAGATAAGCGTTGATCCATCGCAATCGAACCGAAGACGGAACGTTTATTCGTTTTCGTTTACAACAACTGTCACATTATTTGACAGCAAAAACAAAACCAAATATTATATGACTGACGGTTATGATTCTTTTGCGATTTTGCAATAATTTTGTTAAAATAATGGGCCTAAAACGGCCTAAATTGGCCTTTCTTGTTAAAATTGAAAGGAGTATGCTTAGGTGGTTTGGTCATGTTGAGGGAATGAGTGAACGGCGTTTAACAAAAGGAATTTATAAGGCGGATGTCAGTGGAAACACCGGTAGAGGACGCCCTAGAAGGACATACATTGATGTTATTGTCGATGTTCTTCACAAAGGTCAGGTGCGTACTACTCTCAACCGGCGTGATTGTATGACAAGATGAATGTTGATGAAGCGAAAGGAGTATGTAAGGGTAACATGTAGCGTTTTGTAGTTTCTGCCTACCACCATGGGAAAAGGCGTGAGTTTATGTAGGTATGTATGAACTGGCCTACCTACTGAGCATTTGTGTCGTCATCATTTAAATGCAATTCCAACCCCAAAAGTAGATTGCACTCGCTACGATAACCTTGCACTTGATATCGTAAAGATCTCCAAAATATAAGGAAGCCAACAGTTCTATTTCGCAATATAATTTTGGAGAAAAATGACGACGTTTTCGCACCATTTTCGAGAAGGGCAGCGTCGGATGTCAGATAAAAAATAATAAATAATGAGTGTGGGAGGGGTGGGGATTACAAAGGGAGAATTTTCGATGGGCAGAGATCAAAGAGATTTGCGGTTTTAGACTGCTTTCACTGTTCATTTACGAATGACAGCTTATGTTATGTTTGACCAGTGTTTTGACATTTAAATCAAGCATTAATTTTGTTTAATTACACTGTATTAGATAATACGCCTTTATCAGGCTCCGGACCGACGGATTATTTCGTTCGTTGTACCATTTATGTATTTATACACGTGTGACGTTAACATGAATTAATATCGTCGGCATTCTAATTTATTTCACATTGCAAACATGACAATGTTTATTTTATTACATGTTAAAATAATATTTTGCCGTAAAGTTACTCGTGTGCGAATAATATTTTTATACGATTCACATGTTATTACTGCATCTTTACATAGTATAAAACAAAGTCGCTCCCACTGTGTGTACGGTTAGATCTTTTAAACTACGCAACGGATTTTAATGCAGTTTTCAGCAATAGATAGAGTCATCCTAGAGGAAGGTTTATATACCCCACATTAGTATCTATATTGCACTCGTGCAAAGCCGGGGCGGGTCGCTAGTTTTGTAATGAAATATAACATAACATCACGCCTCGTACTCCCCTAAGAATTTGGCAGAGGAGTTTTAGTATACCCTCGTTTCGCCATGTTTAAGTCCCATGTAATAGGGGCGAGCCTATTGGCATTAACCGGGCACAAATCCGGGCTGCTACTGAGAAATTCCTGGAGATCGAACCCAGGACCCCATGCTCAGCAGTCGCGCTTGAGACCACTAGACCGACAACGCAGTCTACGTAAAATATGTTCTCATATATTCCTTCAAAGAATTAATAATCACTTTTTAACAAAAATAAAACCGACTTCAAATGGTCTATCTTCGAAGTTCTTCATCAGATCTTCACCAAATTTAAATGGGACCACTTCGAAAGAATACTCTTTCAAACAAAAAAAGAATCATTAAAATCGGTTCACAACTAGCAAAGATGTCGCGGAACAAACATACAAAAAAAAAACATACAGTTGAATTGAGAACCTCCTCCTTTTTTGAAAGTCGGTTAAAAACATAAATATGTAGTACCTAAATGTCGTGTTTCTCGACAAGCTTCACCAAAATTAACTTACCGTTCGCCTCGACGATCTTGCGCGACTGGTCTGGTTAATAATCTAATTCGGCCCTTACCCGATACGTCCCTTTACCGTTCGGCTTATTACACGCAAAATAAACAACAATTTTTAACAAGGAAACTGCTAATACCGACAATAGCCTGGCCGTAGCTAAAGTATCCATTCTCACTGCAAATGGACAGAACTAAGTGTATCAGCTCCTTATTTTTGCGTAAGAATCGGTTGTTGTATTCATTTGCCGTTTCATTTCGGTTTCGTTTATAGATATAGGTTAATTGGAAGTTCTATAAGGCCGCAGTGCTGATCTGAAATCGGGACAGTAGATAAGACGATAACTCCCCTTCAGATATCGAGTGGTTGGCTGGGACCCGTTTAGTCTGACTAGCGTAGTTCTATTTAAAAAAAAAAGAAAATAAGCTACACGTACTCGTATATAAAACGTATAAAACACCATTTATTAGGTTAGCTGTAAGCTCCGAGCTTTTACTCTTTGAATACAACATGAAATACACATTAAATGGAAAACTGAATGAAAAATAGCAATAAATACTATTGCTTTCGTAGTTTTATCTGTATCGGATTAAAAGTGCCAAAACTGTGATAATCACGTAAAAACCGGCCAAGTGCGAGTCGGACTCGCGCACGAAGGGTTCCGTACCATTTGTCTACAAAAACGGCAAAAAAAATCACGTTTGTTGTATGGCCCCCCTTAAATATTTGTTTTATTTTAATTTCAATTTTATTTTATTTTAGTTTTATTTTAATTTTATAGTGAATGTATAACTAAATATTCTGTGAATATTTCAAGCGTCTACCTGTTGCCGTTATCAATATCGAGCAAAAACGAGCAAAATAAAATCACGTTTGTTGTATGGGAGCCCCCTTAAATATTTATTTACATACGTAAATATTGCTAATTCTGTTAACTATCGTGACATTCCCTCTTTTGCCCATGTACACACATCAAAAAAAGTTTGCGATCACTAGCATAAGCTGATATAATTTTTTAAATTGAACTTTATCAAGAAACATTCTTTGTTGTGTGTTTTCTTTAAATAGAAATACCCAGTTTGAAATTAAAAAATAAAACTATTTCTTATTTTTTATAAAAATAATTGAGTAATTAATCATAACGTAATTGTAACATAAAGATAGAAAGAAAAAGACTGTTTAACCAAACTTAAACAACAATTTATTAATAAAAGGTTTATATTCAATATAATATAACTCCTCCCCTGGCTCGAACACATGCGAAGATCCTCCTGGGCATGCTGAGAATCAAGTTATCCAGCATTTCTTGGGGTAACCTGTCCCATTTTTGAATAGCGGCTTCCCTGAGCTCTGGCACTGTCTGGGGACGTGGCTGACGGTTCCAAACAGCTCGCTTAAGAGCATTCCACGCGTGCTCTATTGGGTTTAAGTCAGGCGAGCCAGCAGGCCAGTCTAACCTTGTGATGTCGTATTCTCGGAGAGCAGCATTGACTCGTTGAGCTCGATGGGCGGGCGCATTATCATCGACCAGTACAAATTGGTGCCCATGGTTTACTCGGAATGGTCTGACAATTCCATCAATAGCAACTGCTCTGTACATGTCTGCTGTCATGAAGCCTCGATACGGTATCAAAGGCGTTCTAGCTCCAATCATAGTACCACCCCAAAAGGACACCGATTTCCCGCCTTGCTCAACTGTTCCAGTGGCAGTTTTTTGCCTTTCACGGTCTCCTGGTCTTCTCCAGACACGGACACGTCGGTTATCTAGATGAGTACTGATTCGCGATTCGTCAACGAAGAGACAGTTTTTCCAAATGTTTTCTTCTTAATTTTGCCGAAGCCTAGCCCACTGTAATCTCCGTCGTTGACGTTGCTGGGAATTCAGAGGACCTCGCCAAGACCTCCGTGCTCGTAATCCAGCCTGGTGCAAGCAATTCCGAATGGTCTGAGTGCTAACTTCAAGCCCAGAGGCGGCCCGAACTTCTGCTTTTATTTTAGTGGCGTTGATTGTTGGGTCACGGGCTGCCAGCAATCTAATATAGCGCTTTTGGGCAGCAGTCAAAACAGTTGGGCGACCATTGCGGGGTCGGTCAGCTAAATTATCCATCCCGTGGTACCTCTAAATAATTAAATAAAGAATCTAAAAAGAAGAAGAAATCATAATATAATCTACCGTAACAAAAAAAAATCGATTTTTCAAAGTGATCGCAAACTTTTTTTGATGTGTGTATTGTATACCGTTTGCATGTACCTACCGCACGTATAATATGGGAAATGTGTTTATCCTCCTTAAAGCTTGGCTCGTCCTAACGGGTCGAGTTTGAACATAAATAGGTACATTAACTAAGCCAAAGAATTCCACCGTGAGGTCCCGCTTATGGAGATGCGGGATCCACCACGCATTTCACCGCGTTTTACGCCACGTACATCTACACTTACAACATCATCATTATCATCTACAACTACACCACAAATATTTAACCACAAAGAGATCTGTACCACTTACTTTTCCAACAAACCAATTTATCAAAGAGCAATTATTCACTAGCAAAAATATGAAAATTGTAAAAAAAACGTTATTTTTTCTTTTCCTATCCGTATTATAAACTATAATTAAGGGGCTCCTGGCTAATTAACAACCGCATCGATCATACAATTTGCGAGGTTAAGCTACGCATGCCACGGTCGGTCTAAGGATAGGTGACCGTTCGTTACACATCGAGACGTCTCCGTGCCTCGGAGAGCACGTTAAACCGTCGGTGCCGAGTGTCATAAGAACACCTATGACAGTCGTTAAGGGTAGTCAGAAGCCCGAAAGTCTGTCAACCGGTCTAACCTAAGGATATCGGCATTGCCCAGTTACTGGGCTGCAGAGGTCTGATGGCAGTCGCTCCGTGTAAAATACTGGTATTCAGCCGCATCTGGTTAGAATGGAAGCTGACCCTAACATAATTGAGAAAAAGCTAGGAGGAATACATATCGTCGCTTAAGTTCTAACACCACGTAACTCAAAAAATAGTAGTTTTAAGTTACGCACGTCATTCAATAGGTAATCGAAAAACGCATTGTTAGACCAATCAAAATCAACGATTAGATCCAATAGCAACGCGTTATTTCAAAAACATAAACACCGCGTATGGTTTTTTTTCCATCAAGCTACGTAAACTGCTAAAACAGCGCGTAAGTCAGCTGAGTTCCATGCTGGATCGTGTCGCAAATAATTATGATTTGTATAGATAGTATTTAAATGGAATATTGTAGATTAAAAACAATTATATGATAAGTAGAAAAATATAATTTTTTTGCTCTCCTGAAAAGTTAACTATTTTGAGTCACGCGGTGTTAGAACTTCAGCGACGAAATCTACAACTAAAATTTAAAAAATACGCGCGGTTAAACACGTCCCCAGCAACCCCATAAACGCTATAATGCATCTTCAATTGTTTGAATTGTTCGCTTTATGTCCCGCATCACGCTCCTCAGTAAACTAAGCGTTGCTTGTATAGATGCTGCTGCCACGCCACCCTGTATAATCCACACGCAGCTTTAGTCGACACCGATGGAGACGGGTATTCCTACCCCCGGCTATCACACGAAAAATTATTGTATTTTCCATGGCATCTTCAAAAGGATTTCCAAAACTTTTCGTTAAATATTTTTGCATTCTTTTAAGTCAGCATAAACTTACAAACACAGAAACTCTTTTTATCTTAAAGCACAATTTTCAAACAGAAAGTGATAAAGCGGGTCCTAAGTTCGGTTCCCAAGTGGTTCAAACAACAAAGTTACTTTATGTAAATTAGTTCTGTGATTATGATATTTTCTGATGCCAATGTTTTTGTTATACAGCCTTGACGTTATTAATACAAGGTTTTATAAGACTTCAAGTTTTACGCCTCTTTAAATTATGCGTAAGGCTAATCTGGACGCAGACGTGTGACGTCAGTGTTCCCGAAATAAATTTTCTTTAGCTTTCGAGTTTTATAAGAAATATAAAAACTTGAACCTGACACTTAAACCTTGCTGACAGGTGTAATTTTCTTCTAGTATCAAATTTAATGTGCCTTCATAAAAATACGTTATTTTTCGAGGATACCCAAACAATTAATCAATAAGAAAAAAGATAAAAAAATAATAATTTTTGAAAAATCAAAAAACCCGACTGCGTAAAAAGTGAACCAAACTACTTAGGTACATAATAAAAAAAAACTGAAAAGAAAAAAACAAGCACTTAGATGTCCGGTGGTCTGGAATTCTATAATATATTATTGAATGAATACTGTTGAAGATAATAAAATATATTCTAATAATGGAACATAACAACTGAACAGTCGGGATCCATTGAAAAATTAGATTGGCTGTCGAATAATGGATCCCGACTGTTCGGTTGGTATGTTCCATTATTAGAATATATTTTATTTTCTTCAACAGTATTCATTCAATAATATATTATAGAATTCCAGACCACCGGATATCTAAGTGTTTGTTTTTTTCTTTTTAGTTTTTTTTATTATGTACGTAGTTTGGTTCACTTTTTACGCAGTCGGGTTTTTTGATTTTTTAAATTATTATTTTTTGATTTTATACTTTTTAGTTATGAGTACCTTGCTAGTTTCAAATAAAAAGTTGACCACATTTTTTTCTTCCTTTAATTTTTTTTATATTTTTTCTTTTTTCTTCTTTTATTATTATTTTTTTGTTTTTTTTTATTTTTATCATTCATTATCTTGATATATTAAATATTTTATTTATTGATTTTTTAATTTCTTTTACTGTTTTCTTTTTATTCTATTTTTTTAAATCTGTGATATGATAATGAATAAATAAACATCCGGGCAAAATATCAAGTTAATACACGCAGCTCTTTAAGCTGTGAGACATAAGTCAGTCAATGTTATTGTTATATGACGGCAAATTTCGCAATCTCGTCATTTCATTGAGAGAGTTGATATCATGAGGATTGTTTAGTAGCTTGCGGTGGTCCAAACTACTACCTAATAATTAAACCATCTAAAGACCTAACCCGGCTCAAGACTACGTAGTCTTGGCCTTTAGGAAAAATGCGCGAACTGAGATCGACAACGGCTCGATTCAAAGTTGTCCCTTGCAACTTGTGTACAGTTATACCCCAACACAATATTAAAGGTAACATTTTTCTTTCAATTTTACCTTGTCCACGAAGTGCATACTTTAGGTAGTCCAATATACCTACTAGATACTTTAGTATATGTCCATCCACATTCACACGCAGAGTCATACGAAGTTTTCGTCTTTTCATCGTAAATTTCTACTGTCTAAAAACCTATATGTGAGAATGGTTGTTACGCAACTTTAAATCGATATAGATCCTAAACGATCAGCCGAATCGAAAAATGCTGAGAGAAAACTAAAAATGATTTTTAAATACCTATTCAACGACACCCCACTTGACATAGTTTGTTGACTTTCATTTTTTTTCATTTTCACAAATATGGCGTCCAGTAGTCGCCATATTGAATGTTCACTAACGTCATGTCTTTAGTGACGCTCGCCGGACTAAGAGGAATCGATTGACGTGTGAATCATAAAAATCGGCCCAGGCGTTTGGTCTGTATAGTGCTTCAAAGGAACATACAAACATACATAGGTTGATAAACACATTGCCACTCCTTTGCGTCGCGCAGTCGAGTAAAAATAGTACTCTAATTATGCTAACATCACAAAGCAAACTAGGTTCGTGCGTATCAAACATTTTCTTTAATAGTCATTGTCAGATAAAAAAATACCGAAATCCTCTCTTTATTTTACGTCACCCAGAACTTAAGTAACCTTTTCCACGAACTAAAATAAATCTTAAGTAAATAATGGTCCCCTACCCGACAAAAAGATCAGTCAGATTTAAAACTGAAATCCGACTTCCTATATTCTTTATATAAATTGCTTTTAGACTGTGTCGCACCCACCTAAGTTTTTTAGTGAAATATTGGCAAAAAGGCCTAGGTGCCGGAACTAGGGTTGCCAACTCTACAAGGTGTAAACGAAATCATGTAATTCCTTCAAACCTTATGATGTACTACTGACATAGATTAACCCTGAACGGGATACTTTTGGATTCCATAAAAAAAATTACAAGAAGTAAACATGTGTTCTTAACGTGAGGCATTTTAGCGCCCCGAGTTAAATGACCGCGTGGCGAGCGATAGCCGCGCAATTCGCTCGGGGTGCTAAAATGCCTCACGTTAAGAACACATGTTTCTTCTAAAACAAATGATTACCCCGGGAGTTGATTTTCGAAGAAACAAAAATTATAAACCGTTCGAAAATAAATAAAAGCTCAGTGATTCGAAAAAAAAATGTTTTTCCCGGTCTTCTTTATTTTTATGTCTACTGGTACTGGTCTTAAAAGCACTATAGGTAGGTACCTACTTATTTGGTTCAAAAAATGTTGACGACCCTAACCGTAACCCTTTCGTGATGTCGCTGTCTAGCTTTAGACATAAGTCATTCCTTTGTTTTTCCGCAACTTTCCGCAGCAAAAAAGTTTTTCAGTCGAAATAGCGTGTATATTCTAGAGTACGTCACATTTAAGGCTGTGTACGGTAACGACAAGTAAACGAGATGTCGTTGAACATTAATGTTAGGGGATTTTAATGCAAAAGCCAGATGTTCAAGGAGGGGAGGAATTTATTGTATTACTGTAGAGACTTTGTGTCTAAAGATAAAATAAATTAACAGAACTTATTGGTTTCAAATTACAGAGACTAGAAATAATTTAATTGAACGCCAGACAATTTTCTGCTTTATGCCCAAATATGACGACGTTCGCTTTGCCTAGCCTTTTCCCAACTATGTTGGGGTCAGCTTCCAGTATAACCAGATGCGGCTGAATACCAGTCCTTTACACGGAGCGACTGCCATCAGACCTCCGCAACCCAGTTAAAGTTAGACCGGTTTTCAGACTTTCGGGCTTCTGACTACCCGTAACGACTGTCATAGGTATTCGTATGACACCCAGGACCGACGGATTAACGTGTTTAATATGACGACGACGATGATGATGTAATTCCAGGACGATTTCGGCCACAGCGACGGCTTCCAGTAAACCTCAGATTTACTTTAGCCAGACGGCTTGAGGGTGTGCTTCCTGGTGACTGATGTATCCGATCTTGACCAAAAAGGTGTGATTACAACGTAGGCACATCATTGCACCGTTAACATTATAAGAAAATAGATAACCCGGTGAACTTCTTACCAAAAAATAATTGTTTTATTTTTCTTAATTTTCTATTTTCCTAATACACCCAGTATTGAGGCAAACATAATGGTGCGTCCAGACCTGACGAACGCGAGCCGCTCGCGAGCTGTGCGCGTGCATTTCATGTTCGTACAAAGCTCCGCGCGCCGCTCGCGCGCAGCTCGCGAACGGTTCGCGCGCTGCGCGCGAGCGGTGCATTCGCGGCGCGTTCGTCAGATCTGGACGCACCATAACAAACATATATTCAAATCGTTCGAGCCATTTTCGAGTTTTTGCGAGACTAAAACTTTTTGCACGGCAATTGATTTTTATAATATAGATGACTGCTGGTAGCTGCCCATATAGGTACTTTGCTAACCTACACCCTCCACAATATTAGAATATTATTTCTTATACATTAGAAATATCTAACAATATTCATATATTCGATAGATTCCTCCGCACATGGCTACATGAATTTAGTAACGGTGAGTCGTCAATATACGTATATCTACACACATGCTACTTGTGTGGATAAGTTTTTCCCGAATCTCCAATACGGGGGTGATAGCTAACAAAACTATAGATAGCACTGCCATCAACCCTATGCAAGGGATCGGCGCCATTTACGATCCGCCATCCCCAGGGCGTATAAGGGATCTGTAATCTTTCGTACCCTTCAGAAAACTTGTACATCCCCCACCTCCCCATGTATCTCCTCGTATAATTTCAAATATCATTGTAAAGTTTCATCAAAAATAAATAAGAGACGAAACTCTATCTCGGAAGAAAATTCC
Organism: Amphipyra berbera; assembly: GCA_910594945.2. Taxonomy (NCBI): domain Eukaryota; kingdom Metazoa; phylum Arthropoda; class Insecta; order Lepidoptera; family Noctuidae; genus Amphipyra; species Amphipyra berbera. The sequence continues at coordinate 3,376,962 of OU343122.1, read as the reverse complement.
AAGTAGTTTGATCCCCCTCCATTCCTTCGAGACGTTGCTTCATTTACTAACTGTCCAACTTGGGGTGTAAATCAATTCACCTTACTCATTTTCTCGAAAGTTTACGAAGAAATGAGAAAAAGTGTACGTGTACCTATCTACAATACACCTTTGTTACCGCTATGGGAGCAAAGACAGTTTTTGTTTGTAAACTCTGAATAAATATTTGGTTTCACTGGGACGTAGTTAGATTGGAGTTTTCATAAGTTTCGTTTTAAGAGCATTAATTAGGGGTCTTTCCTTTTAGATTAATTATTTCTTATGCAATGTTGTTTCAGATCTTGGTATAATTTTAGCAAGAGTTCTATTTTATAATTAAGCTCACGACAATTTCAGTCCCTACATGAGTATCCCTATAGTTACTGAGTACCTATCCATTAAAATTCAAGTGATATTTTCATTATCGTTGATAAACCAGTAAAATTTTAAGTTCAAGTCATAGCATCAATTCACGTCATTGTTTTAAACTCACAAACTGTAGACTCACAAATCAACATCCAAAACGCAACCATGAGGGTTGTTTTTCCGCATTATTTATCTCGAAAAACTAACAATTTTCAGTAGAAAAGCCTTTGTATATTTAACATGTGGGTTACCAAACGTAGCGTTGCTTTACTTCACATAAAACGGGGTAAGTTCATGCGTTTGCACGTCCCCCGGTCTTATAAGCCGAATATTTATACGGGTTTTACGAGTATTTCGAATAACGCCCTCTTATCAACATTCATGGCGTGTCCCACAGACACGGTGCGGTAGTACACGGTGATGTAATTCTGGATTTTAGTCCATGGTAAATAATTTTTGACAAAAACATACATTTTTAAAACCGTCTACTCATTGTCCATCAGTGCTGTTCGTCTGTGCACGATGCACGTATTCAAAACTACGGCGCGTAGAGAGGATTCAATCATTGGATTTCTATAGTACAAAGAAAGTTTAGATATCATTTCAACTGGATTTTAATCTTACATTAGAACTTTGCGTTTCGAACAAAAAATTTAAGTATTTGCAATATTTTTTCTTAACATGCTCCTAACGCATGACTTTAGGCATCACATTTTTCGTATTGACATCAAAACACCAACCATACAATAACTACGACGAATAGTTGCAAGAAATGTAAGATTTCAAACGTCCACTAAGTAGCTCGTAATAATATTGCCAAGCGGGGGTCCCAAGAAATCCTATTTATTGCGGTCCATATTTTTACTTTAAGATGTTATTGTACATCTTGTTCAGACCTTTCACAATAAAAATTGATTTGATAGCCTACTAAACAATGGTTTATTGGTCATAAATATTCAAATTGCAGATGTTGACTGCGCAACTCAGTTATTGAATTTGTCATGTTCTGAAGTTATTGAAAGAAATAATGTTATGCTTAAACGACAAAACGGTTTCTTATGTCTGATATAATTCCCCAATCACATTATGGTTCGTTGACCAAAATACGGTTGTAAAAAGATTCTTTGGCGCGAAGATACGTAGTGAAGAACACAAGAAATAAACATGACATGAAAAGGAACGACTGTTCAATATGTAATCACATAAAACCACCCATCCAATTCCACCTCTCACGAGTTACATAACACGACCCATCATTGTTCTCGTCCCCATGACGATAAATAAACGCCACCTACAGTTATGAGAGTATTGTTCCTTCAATTCAAACCCTAAACTATAAATTACAGACTCCACGAGTTATCCGTGACCATTAATTGCAAACTGCGTGCTAACCCCATCAAGGATTGTATGTCGTCACGTGAATGGCCAATGCATCACACGCTGCGGGTGCATTAGACAAGTCGTTAATGTGCTAAGCGTTTATTTGTAGACCCCGGCGTGCTATGAATGTTGGATTAAGAAAATAGGCCCCGCAGTTGTCAATTTGTCTAGGTGCACTTAGTTGGAAGAGAATTACTCGTATATCGTTGGTCGGCAGTGAAAACCACGTATGTGTAGAATACAAATTTTTAAAAGAGATAGAAATAACTGTCTCCTGCAGAAAAATGGCCGATCAAATGTTAATACAAGTTTGTCATCGTACGTCATAGATAGCTTAGAAGTATTTGAATTGAAAGTTTGTTGAACTAGTACGTGTATGACGAGTTTATCAATTTGAAGAACAAATAAAACGCTTTTGAAGAAATTTTTATTTACGAGGTTATCACTGCTGAGCGTGAAAACCTGAGCATATACGAATGCTTAATAAATTGGTCATACAAAAAGCCGAAAACGAAATCCTTTGTGATACTTCGCAAATTAACATAAAACAAAAGGAAAGTCTAAGCATATTCTTAGTATAACTCGCTACTGATAAGCCAGTAACTAGAATTTTCCAAACATTTGTTTCAGTAAAACATACATTATTATCAAATATCTTTAAATTGAGCTAATGTACCTACGTTTCTACGAATCCTATTGATTAATTTTACGTTTACGTTATTGAGTGTATTCTTAGAATAATTTTATGACGTACTTTCGGTAGACATTATTCAAATTCAAGTTCGTAATTTCACAAGGTGCTATTCTGGGACCGTTTGAGTTGATAGAAATATTTCGATAGAACTTTAATATAATGATAAATCTATTTTAGTAGTTTGTGAGTACGCGTATTATTTCAATGTCTTTGTTCTTTTCCTAAATACTGTGAATAAAACGAATGCTTAAGTTCCATCAGGTTCTTATCCTTGGTATAATAGTTGTCTGTCAGCGGTAATTGCTGTTAATGACGCTTTTAAGCAGTGAGCTTACAAATCTTCGTCTCATAACTTTTAAAATCGCATTTATATTCGACTTTTTCAAAAGAAAATGAGAAAAATTTAAATGCGAGCTACCACAAAGGTCCATAAATGTTTTACGGACCTATGAGCGAACAACAGATGGCACCTGACGCAGGACGCAGACAGAAATACAAACATTAATCACGAACACCAGATGCCAACAGGACAGTGTATGCTGTATGAAGCAAAGGGATATTAGGACAAAGGGTGTTGTACATAGGTATAATCTATTCATAAGTTTTAGCTATTTCATTCTATTAGTAAGTCTAAAAGGTAAGATTTCTAGGATTATCAAAATGTTCCTTTACTGTGGGTACTTACTGTGGGGCTCGTGGCTAATTAACTACCGCGCGGATCATATGATTTGCAAGGTTAAGCTATGCTTGCCAAGATCAGTCCGAGGATGGGTGACTATTCGTTACACATCGAGACCCCTCCATGTCTCGGAGAGAACGTTAAACCGTCGGTCCCGAGTGTCATACGAATACCTATGACAGTCGTTACGGGAAGTCAGAAGCCCGAAAGTCTGACAACCGGTCTAACCTTAGGATATCGGCATTGCCCAGTAACTGGGTTGCGGAGGTCTGATGGCAGTCGCTCCGTGTAAAATACTGGTATTCAGTCGCATCTGGTTAGACTGTAAGCTGACCCCAACATAGTAGGGAAAAGGCTAGGCAGAACATAACTTACTGTGACAAATTAGCAACAGGAATAAGTTTCTTATTTCTTACATTCTCTTCTTTATTTCTATTAAATTTCCTTATACTTACCTCTGTCTTTTCATTAACTGAATATATTGTTTTATTACTTTCATTAACACTGAAAGGGTCTCATATGACTGACCGTCTGCCACCATCGCAACACTTTATATTATATCGTCCGTCCCATCAGCTTATTTTCATCCACTCATTACCAACGTCGGCACAATAAAACAATTTTAATTGACATTTATGCGGCGCTGATGCATAGCAGGCTTTATGAACGAAACATTAAGTTTCATGTTTCACTATAATTAATTTAATTAATTATTTTGCTTTTGTATTCTGTTTAAAATTTGCTGTGCGTTTCCATGGTACGTTTTTTGGGTAATAAATACGTCTTTTACCAAAAGATTTCCTACAAAAAGTACTAGAATTCCATTTATTCGATGAAAGAAGTTTATAAAAAGAAATAAATTAAATTTATGATAGCTTTAAACCCTTATGACGTAGGTAGTATTATATTGAGTCGGAATAAGGTTCCCTGTGTTAATCTCCAAAAAGGCCGACCGTGATCATGCATGAACTACGAGAATGATTGAGAGTATTGATAGACAGTGAAATTAATATTTGCCCTTACGGTGTATTATTAAAAAATAAACTGCAATTTGAAATAAGGTGTGAGCTACACGATGGCTGATGCATGCGTGCCGTCAGTTAGGACAGGTCCACTCAAACCTGCTATGGCACTTTACTCAAATGACCATTCCAGACGTTGCCTTACATTGTTACACTGGCATAGTTTTTTTACCACAATGTCTGGACTTAAAAAGAGACCTTGATCTCTTAGTTTCTTTCGGCTTTTCTTCTCAGAGCTAGTCAGACAGGAAATGACGGCGCCATCTAGTCTTAAAAATAATATTACATTGTCTTGTAAAAGTGTCTGTAACAGATTTATTTACAGAAATAAAAATCATTTAAAATAGTAGGTAACTTGCTTTTCAAAAAAATTAACTCAACATTGACCAATCCATTGCTTAACGAGTTAATTTCTTTCCAAATAACAGAAGAAACTATAACAAATATCAATGACCGGTCAATAGGCATCAACGGTCAAAACAATCAATCTCTATTAGCCTAATCTAATTCAAGACGGTCCATCTCAGATCGATTCTCCTGTTTACCTATCGTCAGGCAGACGTTTTGGTCATTTCTTTTTTCGACTGAACCGTACATCTGCCGTCACCCTTGAATTTAGTCGGCTGTGCCTAATGTAATTTTATTGAGGTAATTTCTGTAATAAACGTCACGCTAAATGTTCTTAATTTCTTTGTTTTTTTTATGGGTTGCAGAATGGTATGGAAAGGGTGGTTGTTAAGGAATGATGTGGAAGAAAAGACCAAAATATTGTATAGTGTTTATTTGCGGATAAAAGGACCATGTAAAGAAGGGATGCACAGACTAAATTAGGACTAGGGGTCACTTGGGAAGACTATGAGCTGAAAGCGGGCCAACATAATTAAAAACAACCAAAAAATGTTTAAATAAATATTATTGAAATAAAATTAGACAGGTCATTTAAAAAAAAATATCTATTCAGTGATCTTACGTTGGCCCCTATTGTTAAAATATTGCAGTATTTTCACACGAACGCATAAGAGTTTAATTCGCGGGCGGGCCGCACTTATATTGATGAAGGGCCGCGGTCTGTGCATGCCTGATGTAAAGTAACGCCAGAATATTATATTATACCAGATTCTCCTCTAAAACAAAATTATAATAATTATGTCAAAAGTAAACTTCCGTTGAACTTCAATTACCATGTCACCGACAAAGAAACAGAACATCTAAAAAATTAATCATCCCATAATATATTAGGAGATTAAAAGCTCCACTCAAACTGGCGGTTCACGTACCCAACTAACTCCATATTGATTTACGTCCATGACAGTCTATTCAACTTAAGCCTGGATTTGAAACATTCTGTCTAACGACGTTATATCTATTTAAATTAATATCTCGGTTAGCAAATAATTTCACTTCAATTATCCAGGGTTTAATGCCGTAATTTCGTAACACGTAATATCCAGATGATGATGGAGGCTTAATGTTGTACCTTCACAGATTTGAATTTGGGATTTTCGCCGCTTGCCACTTAAGAGATAACTAGAACATGATTGTAAATATTAGGAATGAAAAATAGCAAAATTTTAGATGACACTTTTAATATCTATTATAAATACGAAAGGTATATTATATTAAAGAATCTTGTTGGACTATGTATCCAAATAATCATTTTTTTTAGGATGGCCAACAGCATATACAAACAAAGTTTAAAAGCTATAACCCACAGAAAGACAATAATAGGTCTTCACAAATAAAAAGTAAAATACTATTTTTCATTATGTGAGGTTATCGTATTAAAATTTAAGTAATACTGAAATATAACAATGCAACTGCATTTAACAGGTTAGCAGTTCAGAGGCTATATTTTAATGCATAAGTTACCTTCTCCTTCAACCTACTACGCGCTTGCGCAAAACGAAAAATAAACGAACAATATTTGATACATTAAAGTTATTCTTAGCTTCCTGCAATTAATCATAAACAATAAACTCGGAGTAAACCAGGTTAAAATGTCTATGAATCCTGAAATCATTCTTAAAACTTTGTATCACCTTCAGTAGGTACACATTCAAACAATGTTGGTATTATTAAACATAATTCACACAAAAAGCACTTTAAACTTCAAACCCATTTGATGGAAAGTCACGAATCCGCAAGAAATGTTATTAAAACTTTTATTACGAGTACATTCTAACGCCTCTTAGCTCCGGCATCCGGTAATAAGGCTGCAGATAAATACAGGAGTGTTTAAAGTGCAAGCCGGATTGCACTCGGCCGGAGCAAGGACCGGACTACGAACCCGCCCGATATTATGATTAAATCTCAAACTTGTTTTAATTTCGCAAACATGTTTATGATTTAGTGGATTGAAGCGTGAATAATTTGTTTTTAATTTTTTGTTCGTGCTTGGATTTTTTGTGTCAGGTTCGTTGAATTTCATTAGAGCCCGTACATAAAGGTGTAATTCTTAGAAGGACTAGCAACATGTATCATCTGAGTCGAGTAACATCAATCAACAGACAAACAGGTTGTCGTGGTGTCCGTTCTAAAATAATTTTGATCACGACGGGGATTATTAGGTGGAGCGTTGACCATAGGACCATTTTACTAATCCTCAATGGAACACTGTTAGCCACTGTTGACAAAGGAATATTATAGGAGGGGTCTCCCATAATATTCCTTTCTTCTGCCTAGCCTTTTCCCAACTATGTTGGGGTCAGCTTCCAGTCTAACCAGATGCGGCTGAATACCAGTATTTTACATGGAGCGATTGCCATCAGACCTCCGCAATCCAGTTACTGGGTAATGCCGATATCCTAAGGTTAGACCAGTTGTCAACTTTTCAGGCTTCTGACTTCCCGTAACAACTGTCACTATTCGTATGACACCTGAGACCGACTGTTTAACGTGCTCTCCGAGGCACTGAAGGGTCTCGATGTGACTCTAACGGTCACCCATCCACGGGCTGACCGCGACAAGCGCAGCTTAACCTCGCAAATCGTATGACCCGCGCGGTTGGTTATTAGCCAAGAGCCCCTCCTCCCATAATATTGTTTTGTCTCTTAATTATTGCTATACCCTCGGAAAGTTGTGAGTTAACTGTATTCGTAAGTGATACTACACAAATCACAATTATAATGCAAAAAAGCAATCACCTGGAGTATCTACTTGAATTCAATTTAATATCACATGAATCACGTCAAAACTTAATTACGCCACACCAATCTTCGCACTGTTTGCATTAATCTAGTCTTCCAGCAATAAAACAAGGGGATGTAGAGGTGCCGCCGACAATTTGTTCGACAATTAGGTACATCTGCAGCCGTTACGTGCTGGAAACCCGTTGCGTCTCGAAGGACCAAGAATGTAGCGCCAATGTAAACGACCTTTAATGAACTACGAGAGAATTCTTTTCAGTTTGTTTAATTATAAATTATGAGCCCAGTGTTTCTGCTCAAGTTTTTAAAGTATCAAATTAGAAAGTATGGATTATACTTGTCTTGGGACTTGGTTCCGCAAATATAATGGAGAAATTTAAGATCAAAGGCGTATGTAAATGATACAACTCGCAAGTTGAAGTGGAGTTCTTTCTGCCCGTCTCCATCGTCAGTGCATAACTTTTGCCTCTGCATCGCAATTAACTTGTCAAACGATCAAGAAAGATCTCGAGTTGTTCAATTTAAGTTAGGAACTTCCTTTTACAATTTGTCACACAAAACCGTTCAGTTACACACTTTGTGGGGCGCTAGTAAATCCTCTAGTATAAAACGTGGCGTTTTGTAAAGTTTAAAACTCTTGGAGGTTGCGGACGCGAGTTGAGCACTAAAGTAGCAAGTTACGCCGTCTCACTGCCAAATAGCTTTATTTGGCGCTGGGCAACTGATACGCGATCAGCGATTCTGCTCTTATTCGAAGAAATCTTTTATGAAGTTGCTGAATAACATTTTGAATCGAATGAAAACACGTCACTTGCTTTATGGATCTAAATTTAATCAATAACATAAAAAGAAGTTTAAACACGAAACGGAATGTAACGAATAACCACAACCTCACTTATATCTGTAAGGAAATGTAGAATATTGGAATGTCTTAAAATATCCTTTCCTTAATCTCTTTAATAACATTTCCACGTTTTTGATTCCAACACCGGTTTATCGAAGTCGCAATCTTTATTGATGAGAAAAAAAGATCACATCGGTGGCCATTTTAATCTCTCAGTCCTCGACGATTCCCTGTATTTAAAGGGCAGGGATTTGTCCTTCGATTGTCTTAAGATCAAGATTACTTTAACGTTATTCGTAGTTAGCTCTGGTATCAATAAATCTGTTTTGTTTTCTTTGAACAAATTCTTGGTTGGGTCTCATGCAGGATTTAGCTTATTCAGGCTGTTAAAAAAATAACTCTGAAGAATTTTGTGGGGTTACTCGGTAAACTGAACTAAAACTGAACAACTTTCGTAGAAAATCTTTTCGAAATTCGCGTATTTTTTTATTGTTTTCTATACAAATAGCTTTGTTCGAAACTTGTTCAGTTTCCGATACCGAGTAACCCCACAAATTCTGCTTCCCCTTCTTCCCAGTACATTTTTTAACACCTTATACAGTTACCTGTTGGTTTGTTTATGTATGTTTATATCTTATTATACGCCAAACACCTACAACTATTAGCTGCCTGAACGAAACTGTTCTTCCCGCTAGTTTCCCAGCTTATCTCTGTAGCCCGCTATACTTGCGGAAACTGTTTAGGTCCTCATAACCTTATAAACATTTTTTTTTCGATGAAGGGTCTTGTTTTACTACTTTCCGACTTTTGAAAAAACTGTTTTATTACAAACAACATGACATAGTTGAATTTCATTTCCAGCGTCTTCAGCTTATTCCTTAGCACTGTTCCAACTTTAGGCCCAATTTCTTTTGTAAAACCGGGTACACTTAAAACGAACTGCGAATAATAAAAAATTACTGTAGTTAAAATCTATAGCAACTAAGCTTACCCGTATGCCTAAAATTTCAAAGTTAGTTGTAAATTTTCAGCTATTTCGACCTTTACCTTGGTATGTTGTACCGTTGATGGTCGGGGAATGTTATTGTATTACCTTCGGGCAGCCGTGCTAATTAACCATGTGGGCAAGTTTGCCTAACTATCTGGGAAACGAAATTCGGGATAACCTTACCTTAAACAAAGAGTTATAATGGAGGTGAAGGATTGAAATTGAGGGTTGGTTTAATGGGAAAAGGAAATTGAAAGGGAAATTCTGTTAAGAATAAATTACAATTTAAAATTCGTTTTAGAAGAGATTAAAAGTTGATATAAGGTAGATCCTAGCACATTTTTTGCAGTAAAAACGTTTCGTTCGAATTCAGTCGGTATTGTTACTTACTCATCTACTTACATAAAGGAAAAAAAACTCTAGAATTGTAATATTGTAATGAGGTAGTGTTTTAAATTTTGGGCTAGATAGGCACTCACATTTTATCGGCTTCAATACTATCACGTAAGATCAAGCCTAGGGCGCTCAAATCTCTTCGTTTTCTCCGAAATACATGCTGAATTATGTAATGTTATTTTTATGAGAAACCTCGAATAGGGGAGCAAACTAGACTAGTTATACATAGTAACGACATACTAGTTCGCTTACGAAACTAGGCTTGTACAAATTAGGGTATATTGTTAACATCATAAAATGTTTAACACTAACTCATGTTCGAGAGTTTTGGGGAAAATTAAACCATCAGAGGGTTCTGCAAATTAACTCGGGGCCCTCATTTGGATGGACTGAAATTGAGGCAAATCTGACCGCTTGGCCCACAGTGTGCTTTTATTTATTTTCATAATGCTTCCGTCCATATTTTTTTCCTTTCCGGCTTCCTACAAAAATGTTTGAAGCCAAATTTATTTCGAAATACAGTAATTTTTGAAATGTCGCTGTATTTATCGTGTCCCTTGTAACAGCCGTGAGCCGCCCCAAAATTTACATGTTCGTTGGATTCAACAGTGTGTTTGTCTCTTTTAAAGAAAACCTTTTTGATTTGTTTGCATCCTCAAAACCTTAAAATTTTCGCATTCAGTTGTATGACAGAATTATTACACACAATTTCAAAGGAAAAATCATCTATGTGATAAAAGGGATTCTGGCGTATTTTATTAATGAAGTGACTGACGTTCAAAAGGACAAAATGGATTCTCTCATATGTGTCTGGTGACAAAGAGTTTTGCACAAACAAAGGGAAACGTTGAACGTCGTCAAAATTATTTCTTTTGTGTTTAATATTGAGACGATTTCTAATGCTACGATGTATACGTATTCACAGTGTCTTCGTTGTGTCTGGTGTGTTAGAAGAGTTGATAGTGTTTATGGTTAGCCGTTTTCTTTCTCATAGTCAGCATAACATAATATCACGCCTATATTTCTCGAAGGGTTGGGCAGAGGTGTATAGTAACACCCTCATTTCGCCGTTACGTTTAAGTCCGATGTAATAGGGGGCGAGCCTATTGCCCTAAACCAGGCACAAATCCAAACTCCGGGCTGCTACGGAGAATTCCAAACGAAAATCCCAAGAATACTTTGCCCAACCTGGGGATCGAATCCAGGATCAGCAGTCACGCTTGCCACCACTAGACCAACAAGGCAGTTCCAGTAAGAAGTCAGCAATCCCTGTTAATACAGTCATCTATTCTTCTTAATGCCAACCGAATTTTTATTTAGTCACCATACTTGACAAGGGTATCAAAGATCACAGCATGACGCGACTTATTTGGTGAACTGATGACGAGCAGTTGAACACTTGCTTTCCATGCAGGAGGGTCTGAGTACGATCTCGGCCCGTACCTCGTGACTTTTCGAATTCATGTACGGATTAGAATTTCATTTTCACTTGCGTTAACGGTGAAGGAAAAACATCGTGAGGAAACCTGCACACCTGAGAGAGCTACATAAAGTTCTCGATGTTGTGTGTAGTCTGCCACCCGCATCAGGCCAGCGCGGTGTAATAAGGCCTAAACCCTTCTCGTTCTGAGAAGAGGTCCTTGCCCAGCAGTGGGACAGTAATGGGCTAATTATGTTATGTTTGTTTGTTTTCAACTCAAATCTTCTACTAAAATAACCTTTATTGCTGTTACTTTCACTCTTCGGGAAACAAGGATAAACCCTCGGAAAGGAATTAAGCTTTCCTTTTGATGATCCATAGACTTATCCGGATTTAAAAACAAGTTGAATTAGACGCTCCATTTTCAGCAAATGTCAGTCTGTCTCGTCTCTAGAGATTGTTGTTCGGATGTGAACGCGCCCTTATACGTGTCACTGGCGAAGTTTATTGTGAACTAGCGGCCCGTCCCGGCTTCGCACGGGTGGACATTTTTCCCGTTTTTGCAACATTTTTCATTTATGCTCCGCTCCTATTGGTCGTAGCGTGAAACATCGTTCTTAAAGTACAAAAAGTGTTACTTTTTTATTAGCCTGAGGAATAGAAAAAGAGAGTTAATTACTTACCTAGAAGAAGACAGATTCAAGTGAAGTGAGTATAAAAATAACAAAGATCAAATAAACGTGTTAATTTTTTCTAATAAATATTGACACACGAACACATCAACACAATTTATTTACACCACCTTATCAGGCTATATAACAATATAGCCTATAAACTTCCTCGATAAATGGACTCTCGTTTCGCCAATTATGTTTAAGTCCCGTATAATAGGGGGCGAGCCTTTGCCATTAACCGGGCACAGTTCAGGACTCCGGGCTGCTATTGTCATTCTTAATGGAAAAACCCAATAACACTTCCTAACCTGGGGATCGAACCCAGGACCTCATGCTCAGCAGTCGCGGTTGCGACCACTAGACCAACAAGGCAGTCAAGACGAATAGATATATAAATAACTAAATTAGAATTGTATCACGGCGTTATAGATAATAGACTGTTCCTCTTTAAGAATAAGAGCGAAAACGAATCGGCATGACCATAGCGTGGATGGAGTCTTAAAATGTTAACACTCCAGCGAACTCTGCGCGACCACGTGTATGTACCTACAATAAAATATGTATACAGATCCCACACGACAATAGCGAGACAGTTGTAGATCTTACAGGGCTGTGAACATCAACAAAACGGTGGATTTATTCATAAGTGATGCGCAAACTGAGCGTAGACGTGCATCGTCGTCTTACCGGACCTTTTACATAATTGAACACTCTTTCTTACTCCGCGGTGTTTTTTACACTTTTCTTTTACTTAACCACACCAGTGTTGTGTACCGTTTTAGGGATGTGCGTTAAAGTTATGATGGATTACTGTTTTTTAAATATTTTATTAGGTTTTATACCTTATGCGTTTCCGAGCGGATCGAAAGCTCTTAAAACCGCTGATGCGTAAATACGTTTTCATTTACTGTTCATATTAAATACGTTTTCATTTACTGTTCATATTATTAAAAATATATATTGAACCGTAAAGTTATGGTCGCGTTTAGGTGCGCCGTGCCTTTAAGCGTTATGATTTGCTGAACAAACTTTATGAGGAATTACGCCGAAAGTTGAAACATGTGTAGAGTTACTAATTCTCGTAAACTGATCCAGGTCTAAGGGAACGTATTCATACTACGTGACCCGTTCAGGGGGGGTCTTCAAAATACCACACTTGGGCACACAGGGGCACTTGGTTATATACTATACGGGTGGTCACTGAGTGGGGGAGGGGGGTAATTTTTTTTCTAAAATGTGTCACGTAGTATGGGTGCGTTCTCTAAACACTATAGAAAAATATCTTTAGATATATTATATATAGATATACGATAGCCATCACAGTAGGCACCTACTTTATTCCGTAAAAGACGTAGGTACTTATAACAAACATAATTCGACGGTTAACCATCAAGACCTAACTGATATTTTTTGACAAACTGCTTTTTTTACTAATTCTCCACATGAACATACAATAGAATAGTCTCCTACATAGAATTCACAATATTTCAGGTACTTTTACTATTGTGGAAATACCTACTAATTATACGAGCGCAAACTTTAGCGGCAATTGCTGGAGAATTTGTACAAAAGGCAGTTTGTCAAAAAATATCGGTTAGAAGGTCTTGGTAGTTAACCATCGATATACCGTGTCCCGCTTTCACGGCGTAAAAAAAACTACCAGCAACTATTTCCTTTGCCTTAAGTATATATCTATCCAGGGTAACTAAGTACACAAAACTATTTATTCATAAGCAAAGTGCAAACGGGAGATGTCGCCTTTAGCTTACCGTTTACATAATTGAAAAGCTTTTGTTTCTCCATCAGTAACTTGTTGTTGAAGACAAAAACTTACCTTTTGTCCTAGAACATCATCGTAATGTAACTGTCTTGAACATTTATGTGTTTGTAGAACTTTGTTGTTACGATTTGGTAATGTTGAAGTGGAATAGTTATTTTGTTAATAATATAGAAATAAAGAAAGAACGAATATTTATTTGCCACAGAAGAATACAGGCATATAAAATTTTTATGGAATAAAAAAAAACGTTAAACAATGCATAATCTTAAAATAAAGGTACACACCTCTGACTTTTTGGATTCATGTGCGTATTGTATAATTATCACTTGCTTAGAAACGGTGAAGGAAAACATTGTGAGGAAAACGGCATGCCTGAGAGATATTTCTCGACGGCATGTGAAGCCAAGTCAGAGGCCTATGGGCGGCATAAACTCTGACACCAGGTTAGTCACTAACCATACGAAAAGAAGATCTTAAAATTACGTTGACAGTTGCCCACGATCTGACAGTGACAAGAAGGTTTCCACTCAGCATAATGCTGATGTTCTATGCGCGAACCACAAGCCAGCGCTGGATTTCAGTGGTCACCGAAAACGACGTACCACGGATATCACACCAGCTTATAAAAAAAAATGTGCTGCGATCTAAATGTAAACATGTGTTCTTAAGGTGAGGCATTTTAGCGATCCGAGCGAATTGCGCGGCTATCGCCCGCCGCGCGGTCATTTAATTCGGGGCGCTAAAATGCCTCACGTTAAGGACACATGTTAACATTTTGTATTTTTTTTTTATTGAATCCAAACGTGTCCCATGCTGGGTTTATCTATATCAGCAGTACATCACGAGATTTGAAGGAATACCCTGTATATTCTAAGGCTAAGATAAAAATCCTTATGACTGTACTGAGGCTGTCGTAGAAAAGATGGCAATATCACCCTCCGGAAGTTGTGATGTGCCTATAAATACATTGTGCAATATTATCTATCAACTTTGTACCCATAACATATATTATTTGTTCGATCCCGGAAGAATTTGATTATCATTTGCGTTAATGGTGAAGGAAAACACCGTGAGAAAACACGCCTAGAGCTCCCAAAACTTCTTGATGGTATTTGTAGTCAAACCAGCACCTGGCCGGCGTGGTGGACTAAGACCTAAACTGATCTCATTCTGAGAAGAAGCCCGTGCCCAGCAATGCGACAGTAATGGACTGTGTATGCTTATGCTATTTTGTTTGTGGATTGTGACTAAAAATATTGGTTTAGTAGAGAATAGAAATCCAAAATCAATAATCCAGATTAAGATCGATTATTAATGTTGTAGGGGAACGAGGTATGGTGTTTCTCCTACGAAAAGAGAGGATCCTCCTACCAGGCGGGTCTTATGCCTGGCGGGCCACTGCCCAACGGTTGATGTTGGGAAGTTGTATATATACTAACTTCGTGTCAAATCTTGATATCGCGATGCAGGATTTGTGACATTTCCTTTGACAGCTGTCATTGTTGTCGCTGTAGTCTGCTAGACATTCGTCATGCTGCGTAGTTCTCATATGGCATGATAGATGCCGCCACAATGTCAGCTTTTAGTAGTCAGTGAACGGGCTGAACTGTGGTAACCTCGCTGACGACAGGTTCAGACGGGTCGAATCGCTTTCAACAAATGACTTGATCAACAAAAATTTAAACGTTTTTGTTGCTTCAATATGATTGAAAGTCTGTTCAGACGGTTGTTCAAATTGCATGCGATTTAGCAGTTGATCAACTAGAATCGAATCGTGTGAACCTGGTATAACCCTGATTTTTTAGGACCTGTGACATCATGTCATAGGTTTATATTAATTTTATTCTAGTCCAGAGATTGCGGACCCAATTTTTTTCTAAATTAATCAAAAACTAAGTTAACTTTCCACATTCCCCCTAAAACAAAACACTAACAATATCACGCATAATTGGGGTACCGTAGAGTTAACAACGACTTCATAACGCAACCAGCTAAAATGTTTGTACGGAATCAACAAGCTTGCCGGCTCACTGTTTACCCCACTGCATTATCATTACACTCTCAAATATTAGGTAGTTTGGTACCTTATGCTAGTTTTCTAATTAAAATTACCATAATACTGGCTGTATTTTGTCTTTATTGCACTGAGGAAGATTGCAGTTTAATGTTTAAAAAAGGAATGGTTTGCGATCCCAGAATTGTTTAATATAGAGGTCGCCCCGCGTCTCCGCCCGCTCGGATGTCGTTTATCGCGTATTTCGTTTTTTTTTCGAAATAAAAGTAGCCAGCAGGTTCAGTAGTTTAGTCATGATGAGGTTTACCCCGCGTGGGGACCAGTTAGAATTTAAAACTTCCTCACAGCACGCTGGGAATAGACGCGTGTTGTAAGATTCAACAAAACCCAGCACGCTTGGTGATAGGATCTATACGGTCCGCCTGGCTACCTGCCACCCTCACATTAAAGTCCGGCGCCAAGCAGTTTACTGTGTTGCGTGTGTATATGAGAGCCAAAGAGGTATAGGGGAATTCCTTTATATCTCTGTTCCTTGGATTCTTGTGTTCCATCTTAGACCCTGTCTGTGCTTACCATCAGGTGAGACTAGGGCCAAACGCGACCAAGTCAAGAATAAAAAAGAAATACAGACAGACAGACAGTTACTTTCACATTTAAAGTAGTAAGTAAAGATGCACAAGGGAGGACGCGTCAGGCCATCCTCCCGACTCAACCCTCTTTTTAAGTAAGTGGGAAGGCTATATTTTGATGTCCAAAAATTCAAAAATATTATTTTACCAACGAGAGTAAGGAGTAAATTATGATAATTGGATTCCACCAAAAAATAAAGAGTCCTTATTTTATATCCTTAGCCAGCGTACTGTAATATAATTAAAAATATTAATTAGATTTCTTGTAATTACTTAACAGACTTTTCTTTTGCTGTTTCGGCTGTCTGTGTACACGATGTATTTCTGTAAAATTCTTGTGAAAATAAATTAGTAAATATATGGTTGTAGAGTTAGTTCACTTACAAAATTGTATGCTTGCATAGTGTTTAATTTTATATTTAGATACATACCTACCTATACATATCTGGCTTATCATTTCTCCGGTCAATGAGTAGCAATATTAAGACTATGGGTGCCTCTATATTACGTGATGTGGTCGGGACACGTATTGTTAATTCAGATTTTAACGATGGAAATGCCTGATATAAAGAAAACAAACGCGTTAAAGCTTTTTCCGAAACAAAGGTTGATGATCCCTTACGTATATATAACCCAGAAACTTGGCAACCCTGTAGGTAGATCAACTCGAAACCGGTCTCGCTGCAGTATTGCTTTTAAAAACTCACATCATTCACGCTGAAATTAAAGAGAAATACCAAACCATATGAACTGCTTATCTTCGGGCGGCAGTTGCTAGCTCTAAGGGCTTACCCGCGCTCGTATGCAGCATGCATGCCATTCACTACACTCCTGCAATATTTAAAACTAACATACATTTTCTGCATGCTCACAGAGATCCGTTGCCACTGCATTTCCTAGAAGCTCCCTCATTTCTATGTATTTCGAGACGTTCACAGCAAACTACGTAACTAAAATGTATAATTCAGTCTGTGATTTTTAATTCAACAATTTTGTGTTAAATATGATGCCAACCCGCACCAAGCCGGCGTGGTGGACTAAGGCCTAAACTTTTCTCATTTTGAGAAGAGGCCTGTGGCCAGCAGTTGGACATTAATGGGCTTATTAAGTGCTAATATGATACGAGGGCCAGCATACGTAGCATGACCACTACAGACAAGGTTTTTGTCGACGGGAGCATAGATAAAATTACATATACACAATGGCAATAATTGTCTTTTTGTCTATTCTTCAGTCGACAAAACCCTTGTCTGCGGTGGTCATCCTACGCCTGCAGGAGCTGTTCTCGTTTAGCTCATGCCGACACGAGAGATAGAAGGCCCATTGCCCGTCAACTAAGCATTGTCACAAAAATCTCATTAAAAAACCCGATAGAACAAAGAAACTGAGAATCTAATCGTTCGCAAGTAATGTATATTATTACCAACAAGGAAAAGACAGTTCGAAAGTAAACACGTAGTAAAAAAACACTCATAATCCACCTCAAAGAATTAATTCCGTAACAGGTGTGAGTGTTCGCTAGATTGCGTCCGTCGCCATTTCCCTATGTTCCCGCGGATTTCCTGTTTTGTAACGTTGTTCACCGCTGGGACAATTAATTTGGCGGAAATTATTGGCGAACAATGGGATGGGATGGGTGGCGTAATGATCTCATTCATAATAGATTGTTAAGCCAAATGTTTTTGTATGTGAATTTTGGAAATTAAAATTCCTACTTACACTAAGTAAGTTACGACACCGCAATTAATATTTTAACACGCTTCACAGCGTTTAATCTGATGTTTCAACTGAATTTTGTATGAGAAACAGTGATGGCTGCGGGGCTAAATGCCTTACAATTCTTAATTATATCAACAGTAGTATTTGCACCCAACTTCGCTTGCGTGTTTATTTTGCACCCTTATGGTACGATTTTTTTAGTGGATGCCTACGTTGTAAAAGGTACCTACTGTCAAAATTTCTAATTTCTAACCATAGCGGTTTAGGCTGTGCGTTGATAGATCAGTCAGTCGGTTTCTCCTTTTATATCGGGTGTAAATCGAGAGCCACGTATTTATTTATTTATTTAATACTTCAATGCACAATGGTGGTACATAAGGCGGACTTAATGCCACAAGGCATTCTCTACCAGTCAACCTTTGGGTCAAAGAGAACAGCATCGAAAAGAGAGGCACAAAAAAAATTATGGATATTTGCGACTTAATTAACTATATGGATAACTAAACAACTATAAATATAGGACATAGGTTATAAATACATATATACGTATACGTATATACGTATTCTTCCCATCATTACGAAGATTTTTTTGTATTGGGCCATACCTGGGAACTAACTGGTTATGGAGATATTGAAGGTTAAAGTCACCATATTTTTGTACGTTTTTTTACGAAAACTAAGTTTAAATGTTATTACTAAACATTATTTTATACAATCAATTAATTATCAACGTTTTTGAAATGTAGTCATAGTCTGCGGCGCGCGCGCTTAGATTAAAAGCTGTTTTTTAATACGAAAAAATTAAAGTCGTTTCCCAGCAATTAATTATTTTTGCTGTATGTTACTTAGTTTTATGTACAGTGTGCGTAGACTTCGCCTTCATTAAGACCATTTTTACACCCAGTATATAGGTACATTACACACATTAGGTTGAATTGGCACACTGCAGTAAACCCTCCAAAATAACTGTCAATAAATCTCACATACAGTCCAAAATTCCAAACGTTAAACATTTGATGTACCATCGACGCTAATTGAAGCGGATTTCATTATGCGATGTTCATTAAACTTGCCAAAATTGTTCACGATCTCTGCCGGCAAAAAATTAAATTGTTCCCGACAGGACTGTACGTGACAGATTTGGGGGATGACGAACGCTTCCATGAGGGTCGTAAAGTGAGGACTCCTGTTATTTGCGTATTTTTATGCGAGCCCCGAATATAGTAGGTACCGGAAATTCCTGCTAACAAATCACGGGGAATAGGTTAATGGGATCGCAAAGTGCAAAGCCCCCGGGGACTGCAGTTCAATGAGGTCGTTAACCTCGAAGCTTCGGTACAGAGATCGATGTTGATTACTCGAAAGCTCCTTGAGACGTTGACTATACGAACAATGCTGAAATAAGATTTAAATATCTCTACTTATTTTACATAACAAAAACATGACATCACGCTTGTATTCCCCGAAGGGTTGGGCAGAGGTGTTTAGCAACACCCTCATCTCGCCGTTATGTTTAAGTCCCATTTAATAGGGGGCGAGCCTATTGCCATCAACCGGACACAAATCCAAACTCCAGACTGCTACTGAGGAATTCCATACTATAAAACCCAATAATATTTTGTCCGACCTGTGGATCCAATCCAGGACCTCAAGATCACCAGTCGTGCTTGCCACCACTAGATGACTAGTCCAACAAGGCAGTTACTCGACAGAGGCAGTACTTATTTTACGTGCGGGGGAATGTATACATATTCTAAGACACTCAACTAATTCCGCATTCATATTTATTCCGTCTTCTTCTTTTCGTATGGTTAGTGACTAACCTGGTGTCAGAGTTTATGCCGCCCATGAGCCTCTGACTTGGCTTCACATGCCGTCGAGAAATATCTCTCAGGCGTGCCGGTTCCCTCACGATGTTTTCTTTCACCGTTTTTAAGCAAGTGATAATTATAGAACACGCACATGAATCCGAAAATTCATATAACTTATAAGATTTTATTATCTCTTCCTATTTTACGTGCGGGAAAAGTTATTAATATTCTAAGATACTCCAATAATTCCGCATTAATATTTATTCCGTGTATGAATTAATTCAAATCTCTCAAATCCCGATTGCTAAAACAATTGTAACACCTCGCAACACAAACACAAACACGCGACTGTTTTCCTCGTAAATAAACAGTGCGCGTGTGTGCCTCTGAGCGATTCTCTCACATTTATTGCTTCATTTAAAGGGTTTTAAACCAGATAAGTGCTTTTAGCGGGGCCCTTATTAGGACTTGTATACACAGGACAGATGCACACAGCGGGACAAGGGAGAAGAGAAAATAGACAGCTGTTTGCTTTTGTTGGAGGTGTCTTGTATGTGTGGGTGAACTTTTTTTATTGGTTAACGAACGTTTTATTTCTCTTTGTTGAGCGTTTCGCACGAGCCAATCAACTGGCGCTGTGTGAATTACACTTTAGTAAAGTTTACGTTGTTGAGCTGGGAAAATCGGATTTTTAGAAACGTTCTCGTTTAGTATATTGATAGCTAGTAATAATAGTTTATAATAATAATAGTTTTATTGTTCCAAAAAATCGTTACACATATGTAGGATGAGACAGTAGTGTGTGTAATTGTATGGATATGAGATAAAAATCCCTATATCACACAAAGTATCTAGCAAAAAAATGGAAATAGGAGGTACGTTTGAGGCTTCCATAGTCACGCAAAGTGTACTAAAGCATAGAGAAAATTTTGAACATAAATAAATTGAGTATCTCCTACTGTTTTTGCTTACATGATTTTTTAAACTGGTTAATTTATTTTACGACTTCCGAAGAACAAAGCACATAGATTAGATTTTACATAGAGACTTTCAGCTACGCCCACAAAAGAGTACAACCCTATAATTTTACAAAATAAAGTAATAAAAATACACGGCCGAAAATCAAACACATCTACACCCGAAAACAAGTCATTAGTAAACCAAAAGGCCACAGTCCACACATTTCTGTGTATAAGGGCGAGTTGACACCAGTGTAGTAGAGAGTAGAGCCCCAGAGACTGCAGACTAAACTATCGCCCGTTAGTTGGCCGATTACCTTTTTGGAAACCTAATCGTTATAATGTGCGCACATGCATACATCTTTATACAGATTAAGAAGCCGACTAAACTATCGGGCGATAGAAAGTCTGTAGTTTGCGGGGGATCTAAGTATTCTAGTATGCTCAATACACGATCTATCAATTTCAAAGCATAATTTTCATTAGTAGTGTAAGTGGCGTTTTGTTTGTACTAGAAATGGTATTAGGACTAGTAGAGAATGTCATATAGCATAAAGTCTGCCTTGTGTAGGTACTAGTTATCACCTTACATACATAACATAATTAGCCCATTACTGTCCCACTGCTGGGCACGGGCCTCTTCTGAGAATGAGAAGGGTTTAGGCCTTAGTCTACCACGCTGGCCTGGTGCTGGTTGGCAGACTTCACGCACCATCGTTAACGCAAGTGATAAGTACTTAATCAAATTCTAATCCGCACATGAATTCAAAAAGTCAGAGGTATGGGTCGGGATCGAATTCAGACCCTCCTGCATGGAAGAAAAGCGTTCAAATACACATTAGATACAATAAGGCCAACTTGCGCAACATCGCTTAGCCCAATGAACGGCTGCGTCGGGGATTTCATTGGTTAGTCTAAGCTCTAAGCTAACAAGTAACGCAGGTCAGCCTAAGAATTTTAGCGTTTATTTGTTAATAAAATCAACAATCACTTCTAAATAATTTCAGTACTGTACCGCCTCAAAGCGAGTACTTACTATACCAATCACAACGCGCCCTATACTTGATATCGTAAGCGTAGGATTGCGTGCCACGAAAGGTGCCTACTCTTGCCTGACTCCCGATCGAGACCTTGGACGCACGAATACTTTCGATATGAATTGTATGTACAATGCGACAAAAAGTACCTACCTACTTTTATGTAGGTAGAGGTACATGTCGTAGATTATAAGACATTATTTAACAAAAGATTTTGTGACTTGGGTATTAGAGTGCTTGTGAACTACGTTCGATCCGATTCTGAGACAATATATAACATAACATCACGCCTGTATTCCCCGAAGGGTTGCGCAGAGACGTATAGTAGCACCCGCATTTCGCTGTTATATTTAAGTCCCGTGTAATAGGGGGGGAGTCTATTGCCAAAATACATTATGAGATATAATTCGGTTCTGATGCAGTGTGCAACCGGTCATGTAAATAGTACTACAGCTTGATCGGATCTTATTTTCTCGGATTTGCATTGGACGGAATGTACAAGCGATCTAAGAATTAGTGCTGTAATCAATGAGAAATCTATTTTTTACACTATACACTACTCCTTATCGTTAGTTCAGTCAATAAACCATCTTAGCCTAGCTGCTATATAAACGCAACCAATGCTAGTCATAGGCCTGTTCCTGTTAATGTAATTCCGTGTTCAGATTCGTAAAATAACTACACCTCATCCACAAATATATGTTTTAAAAAGCTAATCGATAATGTGACGAATCGAAGTTAGATTCCATTTTCAAACAAAGAAAACCGATTAACAGTAAAAAAATTACATAGGTACATACATAAACTCACGTCGTTTATAGGAGTAGGTAGAAACTATAGAACGCCACATGCTACGATCCTTACATACTCCTTTTGCTTCATCCACATTCATACATCTTGTCATACACGCACACCGGTTGAGATTACTACGCACCTGTCCTTTGTGAAGAACATCACCAATAACATCGATGTATGTCCTTCTAGGAAGTCCTCTACCGGCGTTTCCATTGACATCCGCCTTATAAATTCCTTTTGTTAATCGCCGTTCACTCATTCTATCAAATGTGAAATAAATAAATTAAAGAAAAAAATCTTCTTATAACAACACTAAACCTTGTATAATTTACAAAGCAATACCTAATCTCGTATTGATCGCAGTCAGTGTGTAGGTATTTTATTAAGACGGTCTAGACTAGACCAAAGACGAGCTTACTCCTTACTGGAGGACCGAGGTAGGTACTACACTCGGCTGCCGTCCATATTTGTTCAAGCTTTACTCATTATTCAGTACTGTTATTTATGATACAATAGGGTTGCAATACTGAACAGAACTGAATTCGAAGAGGTGAATGCGATTTATACGTTCCTCGTAAAAATTGGTGCTTTTTTTCTAAATTCACGAAGTAAGTGCCTTCCTATTATTTTGTGTGACTCTGTTTAATAATGGAGTTGTTGGCTTTGCAAGTGCTTAGAGCTTTGCATAGTTAGTAAAAGTATGAAGATTTTCCCTGAAAAATACCTAATAATCTGGAAGCTAATTATGCTAACGTCCGCGCATAAGAGCTAGTCACCTCCTGAGGTATGGGAGCGGCAGGAGGGGGGTGCGCGCTATGGACAAGACAAAGCAAACTGACAGAGCGCGTCTATTGTTTCGCAGCCTCCTCCTGCCGCTCTCATACCTCAGGCGGTGACTAGATAGACAAAATTGTTGATAAATCGCGATGTAATTTTTTTTAGTAGCGTTGTCCTCCATGTTTCTTAAATTTCTTATAAAAAAAACATATTAACAGTTTTATTTCATTAAATTGCGACGGTCTACTCTAGACTGAAGTCGTCTGCTTACTCGAGTAGGTACTACACTCGGCTGCCATCGATATTTAGTCAAGCTTACCTACTCTTTATTCAGTCCTTATGAATTGATACAATAGGGTTGCTCTTGTTTGATTGTTTGAACGTATTGAGAGCGATGCAATAATAAAAAAAACAGGCAATTCAATTTATATGAGTGTGTGCTCGGTACTCGTATCACTTACGCGTTTTACTTCAAGCTCGAAGCAGGTATTATTTTGCAAAGCTATTTGTGTTTGTTATAAGCCTTGTTGGTTTAACCAAAGCTTTGATTACACAAAAACATAAACGGAGCATGATTTTCATTACACAGACATTATGTCTCTCAATTTAAACTATTGCGCCCTTCCTACATATGAGTCATCATGCTAGCCAATCTAGCTGGCGACCGCAAAACCAGCCCTTACCAACAACGGAACAATACTACCCACACAAGGGTGAAAATTATGCACTCCCACGTAATATCCGCCCACCCAGACCGCTAACAGGCAATATACCAGCCGAAGCCACAGGCAATGGTGCGACAATACGTGCAATATCGTGTCGAACATGTCCTTGTATGGTGCATTGTACCAAGAAGCCGACCGCAGGACCAACCACACAATATTCGCGGTCAGTTTAATCACGCCCTGTATTTCCTGTCAAACTGCGCTGTGTTTACGCACAAGCATTTTATGGTGTACTCGTACACAAATGTTACAATGCGCAACGCGTTCTTATGCGCAATGTATGATACGTATGGCCAATTTTTAGTGTCATGAAGATCCTTTTGACAACCACAATCCTGGATGTTGCGAATAAAGTTTTTGTTTTTTTGTTAAAATAAGTTGACGTGGAATGTCCGACAAGACGTCAGTAATAACATAAAGGATAAAAAATCTATATACCTATATAAAAATCAATTGCCGTGCGTTAGTCTCGCAAAAACTCGAAAATGGCTCGACCAATTTGAATATTTTTTTTGTTTTGTACGCCTCAATACTGGGGTCGTTTAAGAAAAAAGAAAATTAAGAAAAATTCAAAAAAGAAAATTTTTAGTGGTAAGAAGTTCACCGGGCATCTAGTCGTAAATAAATGTAAAGTGTGTATGAATCTAAGCAAGCTACAATTACTGTATGTGAATCTGTTTCATTCGACACCCAATAACACCGAAAAGTGAAGCCTTAACAGAGATCTTAACAAAAATAAAGATCTTAACATTTGGATAAAATAAAAAATGATACAATAAATTCATTGTACCCGTAAACACAACTAAAGCCGTCTTGACATAAGATCGGTGGCCGCGTCAATGTAACCACATCCGTGTTTACCCCCTCGCAATATAAAATCATAACAGATGGTCAGGATACGATGCCATCCCTCAAACATTTAGACGGGAATCAATCTTAATATAATATAACATAAGGTTGATAAAGACTTGGTATCTTTGCGAGATGCCTTTTGATCTGCCTGACCTTAGACTGCTTAAAGTTGACCTATCAGTAGACCTTGACTGATAATGATTTTTATTTCTCTCTTCACAAAGGTATGTAAGTACACGATATTTTTAAACCTATTACAGAGTGTTGTTCCTTTGTAAGAGACTGGAATCCTTACTAGGGAAACCCTGTGTGACAGTACTGTAGACTGTACCTAAGGACCACACAATTTTAGTTCTGCTTATGGCCTTAGACTACTGAAAGTTCATCTAGATTCAAGCCAAGCTGACTCCGATTGTAATGGCAGCACTGCAAAGAACAACTAAAATCTTTACAAAAATCCTCATTTTCCAATGACATATGCTCTGCCGGGCTAGGTAAATAGGTATGGATATGGCAAAGCCAACTTTGATTGGAATAATGACGACACTGCAAAGATTTTTACAGTAATTGTTTGTAGTATTGCTATAGTTCCTCTGCAGTGTTAGCTTGGCCTGAGTCCATCAGTAAACCTAGACTGTACTTAAGGACCACACAACTTTAGTCCGGATTTTGATCTACCTGGCTTTAGACTGTTGAAAGTTGACTGATCAGTAGAGTTAGACTGTACCTAAAGACCACACAATTTTCTACACTTTACATTACCGTTAACTCTCAATACCAGCCCAAATCATAGGGTCCTTGTTATGGTGTTAAAATTTGCCTAAGATTATTGAACCCTTAGAATTTGATGTTTAAATGTTTTTGTCTGAAACCTAACAATAAAACGTCTACGTGAGTACGGTCAATAGGCTTCAAAACATTATTAGGTGAAGTTACTACAAGCCTTTTGTTGTGTGACCTTGGTCCTATGTTCACTGGTCCTATTGATTTGTATCTACGTCCAGCCCCCTGATTTCGGTATGTTCATGAGGCCAAATCTTGGATAGCTTGGCCTGCCGATTTGTCGAATAGTTAGTTTTCAGAATTTACAAATGTTTAGTTTCAATCTTTTCATTTTCAATGGGGTAGGACACTAGTGATTATGAATGCCACCATCAATGGTATCAAAGCAACTTTATTGGTTAAAATGTGTTTGACATTATTGATAATATCAATTTAACTCATTCTGATTGGTTGTGATGTGTAGTTACGGTGCTGCCATCTACTTTCATTTTGCGATCGCCTAAATATCCATCTTTACATAGTATAAAACAAAGTCGCTCCCACTGTCTGTACGCTTAGATCTTTTAAACTACGCAACGGATTTTAATGCAGATTTCAGCAATAGATAGTGATTCAAGAAGAAGGTTTATATGCCCCACATTAGTATCTACATTGCACCCGTGCGAAGCCGGGGAGGGTCGCTAGTTGTTCATAAGAAAATGTTTAAAGTAAAAATCATGACATTGATATTCCAGTACCTAAGTAATTAGTTTTCGGTATTTCTATAATTTAAGTTCGAAATTGATTTTAGCTAAGATTAAAGCAAGTTGTTTTTATTCCTAACAGCGAAATTGTAATTACCAAGTAATTTCTCAGATAAAAGTTATTTAAATACTAATTAGAGTTCTCTAGCTTCGTAGTTTGAATCCCGCTTTTAATTTACCGTCAAGTTTAAACAACAGAATAAAATATCCGGCTAACCGACACCACTAACACAGCCTAATCTGAAAAGTGGGTAGTCGCAAATACTAAAATATCTCTGGTTCAACCAACAGTAAGGTCGACCGAACACGACCGCCCGCCGCACTATTGTCGGGAATTAAAATGGCGCGTGGTACAAGTTAGGAGCGGTGATGGTAAACGAAAGTTTTTCATAATTTATAGCCATATTTTCACTTGAAAATGTAATGCATTTGGTCCTTTGCCAGGTTAAGGCGGAGGGTAGACATGGCTAGTGGTGCATATTGAAATTTCCTGCAGAACTTTGCTTCGAGCCAAGCCAACCGCATTTTACCTTATAGTCGGGATTTAAATTGTGACGCGTTATAATTTTTGCTGTTTTATAATGTTGAACAGCTATTAGACAATGTAAAAGGATTGTTATTCTTCTTCATTATCTTTTCGGTATTTGTATATATTACTGAGTCTATACTCAGAAGAGGCCTATGCCTCTTCTCTGTTTAATCCTGTCTTCGCATCCTCAGTTTTCCAGCCAGTTTAATTAGATTTGCCCGTTTTGTTTAGCCTTTTCCCAACTATGTTAGGGTCAGCTTCCAGTATAACCAGATGCGGCTGATTACCAGTATTTTACACGGAGCGACTGCCATCAAACCTCCATTACCCAGTTACTGGGTAATGCTGAAATCCTAAGTTTAGACTTTCGGGCTTCTGACTTCCCGTACCGACTATCATAGATATTAGTAGGGCACTAGGGACCGACTGTTTAACGTGATCTTCAAAGCACGGAGGGGTGTCGATGACGAACGGTCACCCATCCACGGACTGACCGCGGCAAGCGCTGCTTAACCTCAAAAATCGTATGAGCGCGCTGTTGGTAAATAGCCACGAGCCCCTTAACCTCTCCTTAACTAGATTTGTCTATATCTAAATAATACAATGCCTTAGTTCTAGTCAAGAATAACTTAGCTACTTCGATAAAAATAAAACGCTTACCGTTTATATTTGGTACTGAAAACCAGAGCTTTAAAAAGCCATATTCTAGCCATTAGGATTACTTTTCTGCTATTGTTTTCAAAGTTGTTTTAATTTTACGCAAACGACATTATTGTGTAGCCATATTATCCTATTTTGTATTAAATTGAGTAAACTTTATGGTAAGCTAAGCGATAATGCTACTTTTTAACTTGTTATGGTATTTTGTGAATGTTTTTACCCTCTATTGTGCCAATCCGCCGTATAGAACTTACTGTAAAAGAGTACAATGTATAAATGTGAATGAAGCGAAAAGAGTATGTAAGGGTCGTAGCATGTAGCGTTCTAATTTCTGCCTACCCCCATAGGAAAAGGCGTAAGTTTATGTAAGAGCAGTGTTAATATCAAATCAGTTGTAACATCATAACATCACGCCTGTATATCCTGAAGGGTTGGGCAGAGGTGTATAGTAACACCCTCATTTCGCCGTTATGTTTAATTCCATGTTATAGGGGGTGAGCCTATTGCCATCAACCGGGCACAAATCCAAACTTCGGGCTGCTACTGAGGAATTCCACACGGAAAAACCCATTAACACTTTGCCCGACCTGGGGATCAAGTCCAGAACCTCACCGATCAGCAGTCGCGCTTGCCACCACTAGACCAACGAGGCGTTGTGCAAATCAGTTATGTATCTGATAAAGCTGGTTCTTTTTTCAAAATACTTTTTGTTCGTCCTTATGCTCCTTTGGAACTACAAGTATACTCCACCAAGAAGAACATAGTCTGCTTAGTTGTCGGCAATAAGATTGACATGCATATCAGTTTGGGACCCAGTGCATAATATCAGCAAGCACGTTGGGTCAACCGCGCGACCGGCGCAACGAGTATTCCCAAGGAGGGTTGATGTTAGGCAGGCGGCCCGTCATAAAACAATAAGCCAAAACCTCTAACAACATGGATTTATGAAATATACGTTGTGCCGACCCCACCTAGTGTAGGATAAGGGCAGGCAGAAGAAGAAGAATGCTCGTTGCGCCCTCCAGAAACTCACGCCCCTATACTTCAGCCTATAAGATAAATTACGCCTCTTTTACATACCTGGCTATTACTGTTAATGGACCATATAAATCATAGAAGATACCCTATCCCAACTAATTTATATTCAACCGCAACATACATACTTAGAAAATCCGTCATCACTTCTCTTGTGTACAAAGGTATCACCCGATCCTGAATCGACTATCTGACTAAACAACCACAAACTACGTCAATAAACACCATTTCGACCTAAATTGCTTTAGCTCCGTTGACCGTTTTCAATCGATGTTTGGCAGCCTCTAACGTAATTATGTTATTAGTCACTCTTAGAATATTAATAAAGCCGTAATAAGATTATTAAATATTATTACATTTTAATAAAGCTGTTCGTCGTGGCTTTGAATTTCGGGTATGCAATTATAATTCGGGTGGGGCGTGGGGTTCTCGGTATGGCCAGACGAGATTGGGGTCGCAGCGAGTCGTTGGATCGAGTGGACGTAATCGCCCCCATAATCATTTGATATTGTAGACTATTGGGATTGCTATTTATACCAGTAGTCGATACTTTGCATATATTCTCATAAAAACAATAATTCAAGCGAGAATAAATAAATTATCTTCTTCTTTTCGTGTGGTTAGTGACTAACATGGTGTCAGAGTTTATGCCGACCATAGGCCTCTGACTTGGTTTCACATGCCGGCGAGATATGTCTCTCAGGCATGCCGATTTCATCACGATGTTTACCTTCACCGTTTTTAAGCAAGTGATAATTATACAATACGCACATGAATTCGAAAAGGCAGTGCGTGCCTTGGGTTCGAACTCTAGACCTACGACGGTCACACCACTAGGCTATCACTTCACTATAAATTATAATAACAGCCTAAAGTAGCAACGTAGAAATTCTGTTTAAAACGTGGAACTGTCGCTGTAAAAACCTATCCGTTACTTGACGAAGTAAAGGGCGTTAGTTGTTGAGCGTCCCGTTCAGCAATCGGCCTAAAAGCGACGGGCAAACCAAAGGCCACTCAAATGCACGCTCTTAAAACACCTCAAAGCACCTCTATGGTGAGCGACATAGTCAACATCTGACAAAGCTGCGAAATATTTTTCTTTTTTATTGTTTACTAGCGACCCGCCCCGGCGTCGCACGAGTGCAATGTAGATACTAATGTGGGGCATATAAACCTTCCTCTTGAATCACTCTATCTATTGCTGAAAACTGCATTAAAATCCGTTGCGTAGTTTAAAAGATCTAAGCGTACAGACAGCGGGAGCGACTTTGTTTTATACTATTTTAAGATTTGTCATCATTATGACAAATCTCAAGAGGAAGGTTTATATGCCCCACATTAGTATCTACATTGCACCCGTGCGATGCCGAAGCGGGTCGCTAGTAGTTGATAATTTACATTTGAATTCCCAGTAAATCAAATTGCTTTTGGCTCTAAGTATTTTTTAGCCAAATACCGATTCTGGAATAAAATTACATTCCATCGAAGCCTTTGTCAATTCCATTTTAATATTAAAGCTGTTTCAGTGAAGAATTTAATAGAAGTAATACCAATAACTAATACTTTAATATCGATAAATTATTAATAATTATTACAATTATTTAATAACTGCCTCGTTGGTCTAGTGGTGGCTAGCGCGACTGCTGAGCATGAGGTCCTGGGATCGATTTCCAGGTCAGGCAAAGTGTTATTAGGTTTTTCCATTAGGAACTTCTCAGTAGCAGCCTGGAGTCTGGATTTATGCCCGGTTAGTGGCAATAGGCTCGCCCCCTATTACATGGGATTTAAACATAACTGGCGAAACGAGGGTGTACTAAAACAACTCTGCTGAACCGTTCGGGGAATACAAGGCGTGATGTAATGTTATGAATGAATGAATTCCATATAACTGATTAATATCTTTGCGGAATGCATTGCTTTGTACAACGTACCTGGTCTACCTAATTGTTTTTTTATGGTCACACGCTGGGTTTGCTATCGTTAAATTAAATACGCAAGTCATTACAAACACTTATGCAATGTTTTTATTTAATGTCTGTAAGTAAGTTAGGTAAGTACCTACTAGCGACCCGTCCCGCGGCTACGCACGGGTGGACATATTTCCCGTTTTTGCAACACTTTTCATTTATGCTCCACTCTATTGGTCGTAGTGTGATGTTATATAGCCTTCCTCACCTTCCTCGATAAATGGACTATCCAACACAAAAATAATTATTCAATTCCAACCTGTAGTTCCTGAGATTAGCGCGTTCATACAAACAAACAAACTCTTCAACTTTATAATATTAGTAAAGATTAGATACTCGTTCTACTTAGCTTTTTCCCAACCATTTTGTGGTCAGCTTCTAGTCTAACCAGATGCGGCTGAATACCAGTATTTTACACGGAGCGACTGCCATCAGACCTCCGCAACCCAGTTACTGGGCAATGCCGATATCCTAAGGTTGGACCGGTTGTCAGACTTCCTTGACTGACTACCCGTAACGACTGTTATAGGTATTCGTATGACACCCGGGACCGACTGTTTAACGTGCTCTCTGAGACAAGGAGCGGTCTGGATGTGTAACGAACGGTCACCCATCCACAAACTGACCGTGGCAAGCGCAGCTTAACCTCGCAAATTGTATGATCCGCGGGGTTGGTAATTAGCCACGAGCCCCTCATATATTAGATAGGTACTCGTATCATATACAAATATTTAGGAATTCGTCTTATTATTTGTCCTTAAGTCCAAAGTTACCTGAGATCTGAGCTTGAAGAAATGTTTTCAGCTTAATATGCCCGCTAAATGCCTTCAGAAACTTAACCCAAATATACCAAAACTAAATTTCTAAGGGAAGTGTCGCACTAAAGTTCCCTTAACGTAAACTTGAAGCACAAAGTGCTGAATTTCCCTCTTACCACTCACTTCACAGCGCTTTCAATATCGTCTACGCCACTAGACGCTGGATTTGCATCTCAATTTAAAGCGCACCTCTTGCTTTACGCTATATAGGCATGCGTTAGAAGAAAAATTGGGGCAAACTTTCATTTATAAATAATGTATGATATTCTTATTTATTCTGTATTTACATGCGATAAAAGAGGTTTAGAATATTATGAAGGCTAATTTATGTTTTTATTGCATACGAAAATATTTTGGTTACGAAGGATATGCAAATGTTCTGGATATTTTCGTCGTAACGGGATGATATTTCAGCTACGTAAATACCATTGAGCTACAAATGTTTTAATATTTATTTACCTAATTCATCTGACACAAATAGACACTTTTTAATAATGAAATATCTATGTCACACCCGGCCTTGGAGCTAACATTCTATTGTTGGCAAAACATTTTATTATCAACCGAAATATCTATATCGTCACCGGAAAGCCAATACTACTTAAGCGCCATTTTTGGCCAATATGAGTTATATACATGATTGGATTGGGTTTTTTAAATCCAATCCAACGATATATATAACTCATTGTGGCCAAAAATGGCGCTTAAGTAGTATTGGCTTCCCGGTGACGATATGTTAATGAAAAATGTTTTCTGAGATAGGTACCTAGTACTAGGTACCTATCTCGGAAAACATTTTTAGGTACTACCTACTTCTGGTCTAATTTTCCAAATTCATATGTTTACGAGCGAACTTGGTATCTATCTTGGTCTGTAAAGTTGCAAAACTTGGCAGAACTCGCCAAGATGGCAGCCGAAAGCAAATAATTTATTCAAGTCATTGTTTGTTTGCGAATTGTTTTTGTTATATTAATATTCATTATTTTGTTTCAGGTATAAGAAGGATACAATTATGAAAAAAGGTAAGAATTTGTTTCATGATTAATTTGCACAGATTTCGCATTGATCTCAAGACAACAGAGCTAAGACGACCTTTTAATGAATTTATTCATTCATTTAATTGGCTCTAGCCTAGCTAAGACCTCGTACAAGTCGACCTGGAGAATTTATATTGTAATTAATTTCATTAGTTCTCTTTATAATTAAATAAACCTGTAGCAAAAGCAACAATTAGTGAACTCCGATTTAAATAAAAGTGAAATATTTCTTGAGATATACCTTTTACATAGCAAAAGATTTAACGATGTAAGAACTTTAAAAATGTCGTTGAACCTAATGGAAACCTAATTTCTCTCTATATTTCAATTCTTTCTTTTATAATTTTATTGACACAGTTCCTAAAGGCAGCTAGCGAGTCGAAACTCCGCCTTTCCATAGAAAATGTAGCTATAAAACCTTTTTTACTGGACTAATGAGGTAAAACATTAGCATTCTCACGTTAAATTATAGTCACGAAACATTTAGTGGCGAGCGTAAACGGATAATGTACGAGTACCGGGTTTCATTCGTGTGGTACATTTTTAATGTGCACTGTGTGGCCAGTGTTATTTCAGCTGTGAAATAAAATAATGACAAAATCACTGTTACTGGTATTCGAATAAATATTCAAAATGAGAACGTTTGTTTTATACCTGAATTAGTAATAACAATTATTATGACATCATAGTTGGGACGTGTAATTAGCTGACTGTATTTTGTGACTTATTGACGAGAGAATTCATTTGTTTATAAAATTGGTACATCGTATTTTGTTGTCGTTCTAGCATATCTATCTATCATAGAGAAATGTCCTGACTCACTGACAGACTAATTCATCACCGTAGAGCCTAAACCACTGAAGCTGGAAACATGACATTTGGACAGTAGATTCCTTTTGTGAAGTAGGCATCCACTAAGAAAGGATTTCCGGAAATTGTACCCCTAAGGGGGTAAAATAGGGGATGGAAGTTTTTATGAAAATCTGTATTTTTTAAGTAAATCAATAAAAAATGGTATTTAGGCTTTCTGCTAAAAACAAAGAAATAAGTGTTTGAGCGTTTTTGGAAATTCTGCTCCTAAGGGGGTGAAATAAGTGTTGAAAGTTTGAATGAGAAATCTGGTACTTTTGAAGTAAGAAGCATGGAACAAAATATCTAGGCTTCTGGTTAAAAATAAACATACACGTGTTTCAGGGTTTTTGGAAATTATACCCCTAAGGGGTGAAATACGGGATGAAAGTTTATTCGAAGTTAAAAGCATGAATGTAAATAATATGGTTTTTGGTTAAAAATTAATGGACACGTGCTTGAATGTTTTCGTAAATTAAGGGGGTGAAACAAGGATTAAAAGTTTGTATGAGAAATCTGGTATTTTTGAAGATTGATTATATTATTGAACATGAATAATTAGATTATTTAACACAAATTAAGAAATACGTGTTTTATTCTCATTTCGCGTGAAAGGGGCGTTGGAATTGTATGCACAAGTCTGAAATTCACGCGAACGAAGTCGCGGGCGATGTAGTCGTGTATAAAGTTAGAATAACTTACATTGTATTTTAGCTCTCCCTCTAAGAAAAAGAAAACAACTCGTACACCGATCGTTAAAAACGAAAACGAAGTCTTGCCTCAAAAATTCAGTCTTGTTTAAAATTCTACCTCTTCGTGTTTCGAGAGTAATTATAATTTCGTAAGCGTTCCCTTAGAAGGGTTGCCTTGTTCAAACTGTGTTAACATTCAGAAAAGTGCGCAACAAAGTTGTTAGCGAAGGGTTGGCAGTGTTGGTACTTATGGTACGTACCTCTTGCCTTTATCTACAAACACGGTATGGGGTCTGTAGAGTTCTTTAGGGCTTTGAGATGTCATGCTATGACTTGATTACAAAAGTTTGTCAGTTTTATGTCGTTAAAAAATGTGATTGATGAAACGGGTTATGAATTATTGTCAGATCTAAAACACCTATTTAAATTCTGTTGCGCCCTTTGTACCATTAATGAACGTATTGGCAAATAAAACAAATAACCAAAAAAAAATTCGTTCTTTTTTACTTCTATTCGATAAATAAAATTACCATTATCGAATAAAAATACAATTTAACAATTCTCGGTAGGTAGGTGGTGTTGGTACCTACTACTGTTGGTAGTTCATTCCATTCGTGATTAACATTAGCGTAATTAATTTTTCAACGAAAAAATTTACTGATATTTTCAACCAATAAAAATTAGTTACCAGTTAAATAAATTCAACCAATAACGTCATCTCTAGTTTATATGGGGAGTAGAAAATCTATTTACCATCGCTATACGGTAGCGTTAGATAATATAAAATTCTCATTAATTCTGTCGGGGTCTTAAGCTCCGGTACCAAAAACCATTTAAAAATTAAATCAAAACACGTTTCAATTTACATACCTCAAGCGGCAAGAAAATAGGGGTGTGATACCCCTATTTTCTTGCCGCTTCCTCAAGAAAACTCATAAAATTACACATTGTACACGGAACATGCACAACAAGGCTGTCTACTCGGTTTTGCAGCGATGCGACCACACGTCGACGCGACGTACAGACGTAACCACAAGCTGGGTGGCGGAAAACGAGTTTTACGATCTACGAGTGCGAGTGTACGAGAAGAGAGTACGTTGTACCTTAAAATTAAATGGTACGGAAGACTTACTAAAATGCTCAATACAGAGCTCGTCCTCAATTTTGTATACAAGGTTAGTCGGAAAGGAGGTACTAAGCCGAAAGGGTGTTAAAGTACCCATAATAATGGATAACTTGTGTTCTACAACTTTCACCAAAAGTCAATTTAAGAGAAATAGCTGTTCAAAGATTTCATACAAAATACGCTAAATTCTATCTATCCTCAGCTATGATCAGCTGTGTTTACATTTTAGGTCATATTTCGGGTCACGGATTAGAAGTTTCGTTTTCTGAATTCGTAACTAAAGCAGGGATGAAGAATTTTTGAAAAAACTAAAATGAAAATTATTTTCCATGGTTAGCTTTTTATCGAATTTTGAAATTTTAGTACTTTGTTTAGAACAATCATCAGTGATACATTAAGTGGCCCGCGGCTTGGTACCCCCTTTCCGACTAACCTTGTAGATAAAAGTGTAGTGTAGTCTCAAACTCACTCGCGATGCGATACGCTATAATAATATACGCTTGGTGGTAGGATCTATACGGTCCACCTGGCTAGCTACCCCCCCTCACATTAAAGTTGGCGCCAAGCAGTTTACTGTGATCTGTTATGTGTATGTGAGAGCCAGAGGGGTATAGGGGAATCCCTCTATATCTATGTCTCATTTTGTGTGCTCCACCTTAGACCCTGTCTGCGCTTACCATCAGGTGAGACTAGGGCCAAACGCAGCCAAATCAAGATTTAAAAAAGATTTCATAATTAGCCACACGTAAAGGTGGATATACAACTGTGTGTTAGACACACAACTGTTTTACTTACTTAATAACCGATACAGGAGATTTCATCTACTGTTGTTGGATCTACCAGTATGCAGAATTGCGTAGATAAAACTAAGGCCTCATACATAAATACAGTACGTAACACAACGAAGAGCAAACCTTGTAACTGGTAGATGTAATACAATCGTAAACTTTTTGTCACTATCCACGCTATCCACTTGTCACACAGTGTGAAAACGCGGGCATTTATTCAAGCTATGATATTCAGGATTTTGAAGAATCGTTGATTTCTTACTTGTTTACATTGTGCAGCTGATCTTGTAGGATGATGTTAGTTATCATCGCTGCGCCTGCAAAATCCGCTATGTTTTTTTTGAAAATCTAAAAGCCATGTGCATCTATAAAATCTGTTTTTTAATAATTTATTTTGTTAAGAAGATAGCAAAATAAATTGTTAGACAACGTATTTTTCAGTTGCACGTGGCTTGAAAACTATTGTAAGACAGATTAAAAAAAACCCAGTTGGTTTTACAGGCGCAGCGACGTTATGTTAACCGAATCCAACACTGAAATCGGTTAAGAAAAATGAGAAAAATAAAAATTGGTGAATAGCGTGGATAGTGACAAAAAGTGTCTGATTGTGCTATACTTTACCTACCCATCAACCACTTTCAAAGTTTGCTCTTCGTTACGTTACATACTGTATATCTGTTCAATTGTCTCATTTTAGAGCCAGGCCGCTTTTGTATGGAAGTGAATGTTGGTCGTGGCAGAAGAGGCATGAAAGTAGAATAAATGCCGTGGAAATGCGTTCCTTGCGAAGTATGTGCGGTGTAACTTTGAATGATAGATTGAGAAATGAAGAGATTAGACAAAGTTGCGGTTTAAAAGATGATGTAGTGACAAAAATTGAAAGGAGTATGCTTAGGTGGTTTGGCCATGTTGAGAGAATGAGTGAACGGCGATTAGCAAAAGAAATTTATAAGGCGGATGTTAATGGGAACGCCGGTAGAGGACGTCCTAGAAGGACATACATCGATGTTATTGGTGATGTTCTTCACAAAGGTCAGGTGCGTAGTACTCTCAACCGGCGTGCGTGTATGACAAGATGTATGAATGTGGATGAAGCGTAAGGGGTATGTAAGAGTCGTAGCATGTGGCGTTCTATAGTTTCTGCCTACCCCCATGGGAAAAGGCGTGAGTTTATGTATGTATGTATGTAGAGCCAGGCCACATCTGACGGAAGATACGTCGTTGATCTTCCGCCTGTACACATAATTCCATGTAAACATCTCATACCGTACATACTTGACCGAAGATGCGTTACTAAAATTCCTCGAGTAAATTACGCGATGGAAGATCGGTGACGTATAATCCGTCAGATGTGGCTTGACCCTTAGACTGAACACACATGGCCCACTCGAGACATAGTTTATCGCCATTTGCTTTTAACAGTATGCCATAGACCAAACGACAACTGCAGCTACAAACAAATATCTATAAACTGTGCCTCTAGGCCCATGTGCAGCCCTGCCGGGGTTGCGGTGCATGCTTTTGCGAATCCCGCGACCCCGGCCGAACGGTCAGGAGAAGGAACAACACCGTTGGTTTTTAGCCGGTAAGAGTCCGGCAGACCCCCCGCCCTCCCCGGGTGAGGGATATCCATGAGGATTTTCCAACGAAAAAAAAAAAAAAAAAGGGACCATGTGCAGCCAGCCTTACTATACCGGTATCATGTGTACGGTCGGAATAAAAACATTCCGTCTAGTCTCCATCATTATTAATTCAATAAACGACACATTTATTGGTTATCAATTCCCTTTATAAACTAGCCGAGTAAATGTATTGGACCGATATATTATCATCGTATTCTTGTACGAGTAGGTACTTACATGTGTAATTATTTAATTATTTCCGAAGATTTCGTCAGAAATAATTTTATAGGTATTTTTTTCCTGCAATTTTCGTTACCCAATAAACATTATGTAGAGGAAGCAGTGAGCAGTGGTATAGAAAATTCTGCCAAGTAATGCTCATTTTTTTATTCTTTACTAGCGACCCACGCACGGTTGCAATGTAGGTAGATACTAATGTGGGGCATATACACCTTCCTCTTGAATCATTCTATCTATTGCTGAAAACTGCATTAAAATCCGTTGCGTGGTTTAAAAGATATAACCGTACAGACAGCGGGAGCGACTTTGTTTTATACTATGTAAAGATGCACAAAATGAGTACAGAGGCGAACTTAATGACGTGGGTAGGCATTTTCTACTAGTCGACCTATATAGAGTGATGCAGAGACGAAACATTGTATGTACACGAAGAAAAGATATTAAACTTTTTTCTGGGCTTGATAACCTTTTTTCATAAACTTAGTGTAGGTAGTTGAGCACAAAGGGTCTATCGACCTAGCTCTTTCACAACGTTGACCTTTAGTTTACGACTTTTAAATGTCGACTCTTCGTGCTCACGACCTCGGTATTTTGTCAATAAATTTACGAGTCACACACTCTTTTTAGTATTTTCATTCTCCGAAAAAAAGATTTAATAGAATAAATAATATACCTACCTTCTTAATAGTTGGGATAGATAATTACAGTGTGTTAGACACCTCTGCCGATCCCTTCGGGAAATACAAGACGTGATGTTATGTTTGATGTTTGTAGATAATTATTGAAATCCTTGAAAAATACTACAGAACGCTGCCATACCTTAGGGCATTCATAAGTTATGAAAGTCAAATCAGACATTGAACATGGATTTTTCCCATAGATCGCTACAATGAATGATCCATGGAGGTTGGTCAGTAACTTTACAACGCTTGGTGCATTATCTCAGTATGACGTCATAACTAAAATGAATGAATGTTCAACAACGCAACCACACACCCACACAACCGGAAGTCTGCAGAGCTCCCCCCGCCCAGCACTGATGATTTTTTTTAGGATATTTTCAAATTTTATTTCATAATTATCATGATTTAAATAATAATATTAAAAAACGCACCTTAATATTGTTCTTTGGATATTTGTAAAGTAACACTATCTAGGCTAGGCTAGACAGTCATATCCTAGTGTTGTGACCGTCGGATTGCCAAGTCATAGGTCTCGAGTTCGAACCCAAGGCACGCACCACTGACTTTTCGAATTCACGTGCGTATTGTATAATCATCACTTACTTAAAAACGGTGAAGGAAAACATCGTGAAGAAACCTGCATGCCTTAAAGATATTTCTCGATCGCATGTGAAGCCAAGTCAGAGGCCCATGGGTAGCATTAACTCTGACACCAGGGTCACTAACCATACGAAGACCTATAAGAAAATACTATAAAAATAAAAATAGGTACCTACCTACAAAGGAAACTAAGAATAAAAGAAACAAGGAAACATTTCCCGTTTAAAAAGGAACGTGTTCGCGGTCCGCAAAGTTATGTATCTTTCGACAGTTTCGACACGTGTTGACCCATCTCTAGTTGTAGCCGACGT
Organism: Amphipyra berbera; assembly: GCA_910594945.2. Classification (NCBI taxonomy): domain Eukaryota; kingdom Metazoa; phylum Arthropoda; class Insecta; order Lepidoptera; family Noctuidae; genus Amphipyra; species Amphipyra berbera. The sequence goes on along the minus strand of OU343122.1, from coordinate 3,337,754 downwards.
TTCCGTTACGAATTTACCGACGAATGTTTAGTGTACATTTTGTAGCAGACACTACGTTGTGGAAGCAGAACAAGAAAACAACCATCACATCGCACAGTGGCGAAAAAGTGACATTTTCGTTTCAAATCTACTTTCCGGCTGGAGATTTAAAGTAAACAATACAATTTTTTTAAAACTGTTTATAATTTAATTGTCTATCAATTCCTCTGGCCGGACTTTCTATTTATTATTATTTTATTTTCTATTTTTGTCCGCCATATTGAATCCGCCATCTTGAATTTTAGTTGTCTGATAATTTATTCGTAATCAGCGACCCCGAAAACCCCCTTAAAACCAGTTTGACTATATTTTCTACCCCCTTAGAAAGCACAATAGTAAAACATTACAATCAGTCTGTATTTTTTAGAGGTTAGGGAGACAATAAAAAAGTAGGTCCTAAATAGAAAATCCGGCAAGATGAATTGATAGACAATTAAATCATTAACAGTTTAAAAAAAAATTGTATTCTTTACTTTAAAACTCTAGCCGAAAAGTTGATTTGAAACGAAAATGTCACTTTTTCGCCACTGTGCGACGGAGGACCCTTACATAGGTATACTCTGGCCGATCCCAATTTGAAAAAAAAACTAAACAATCTTTTTGAGTCCTTTTATTAGGTCCCCACCTATGAAATTGGCGTTTTTATCTCACAAATAAAGAACCTCGTCACTTCTATGATTTAAAATATTCATCAATTGCTTGATATTATATCGAATAATGACCATCATAGACAAAATCAATAGTAAAAAAAACCTTATTACTTATAGTTTTCTAAACATAAGAAATACCCTAAAAATGACTCCTCTTTTTGTTAGCAGAAATGACCACTATTTTTGTTTTAACTTAGCCAAAACTTATTTTTGTCGCATAATCTAAGTGGCATAAGTTATCTTAGTTTTTAAACATTGATGTTAAATAAATTAAGAAAATGTTAGTATGAAAAATGCAACATCTTTAAAATTCTCCATACAAAACGCTGATTTCATAGGTGGGGACCTAATATATAAAATTGTTATTAAATCAAATTTATTTCCAACTGTATTTAGCGTGATTGGCTAGCGGTTGAACGCTTGCCTTCTATGCAGGATGGTCTGAGTTAGACCCCGGTCCGCACCTCTGACTTTTTGAATTCATGTGCGGATTTGATTATCACTTGCGTTAACGGTGAAGGAAAACATTGTGAGGAAACCTGCACACCAGAGGGCTCCATAAAGTTCTTGGTGGTGTGTGTAGTCCGCCAACCCGCACCAGGTCAGCGTGGTGGACTAAGGCCTAAATCCTTCGAGAAAAGGCCTGTGCCCAGCAGTGGGACAGTAATGGGCTGATTATCTTTACTGTATCGTACGTTTGTCGGTAATTCTTTATTAAAACGCGTAACTGTTTTAAAATACGATATTTTTTTAATAAATCACCAAAAGTTAAAGAATTATTTTTGAAAATTATGATAGTTACGTAAGCATTTATCATAACAGAAAATCCAGTTTTGTTAATTTAATTTTCATTTGAAGAACTTGGTTTCACTCCAGTGACTCCTATTATATTAAATTTTTGTTTCCGCGACACAAATGAATGAGCACTTGAGCGTCGCCCTCACGCCTATTCTATAAATGGGGTTTTAATTACCGCCTGGACTCGAGTGTCCCATTCTTTGCGAAATTCATTAAATATAAGTCGGGCCCCGTGAGAGACTTGCTAATTGGCGAACTGTACTGACGTCTGGCCAAAAGGCATGTCACTCGGGCCACTCTCCCAATTAGAAGATATTAAACAAAATTATATCTTCCCTACAACAATTTAAGTTTTAATTTCCATTGAATTGAACACTCGATAGGTTCCATTTAAATACGATGAAAGGGTTCGAATTCTGTAAATGTAAATTACAGTTGATTCCATTTGCTTTGAAGCGAGAGATTTCGTTTCCCTTTATAGATATTAAATAACAATAAGAGTTGTGATAGTACATTAATATAATTAATGAAAAAGAAAAACACTGATTTCATCTTGAGGAAAGGAACGAGTAGTAAATAAGTCCCATATCCGAATATAAACATACGTCATATTGACCGTCATAGAGAAGGGTGAAAAATAATTTCTGTAGAGGGGACGTGTATCAAGAGAACTTAATTGTCTGTAATCTTGAAAATAACAAGTTACTGACGAAAGATCTCTGTAATATTAAATTATTGTATATTGCTCCTTAGAAATATGAGACAAAGTAAACATGATTGGAACGACATAACTAAGCACATTCAAATTTCAACTCAATAGGTACTTACTATAGACCGATCATTAAAATTTTATATAAAAAGTAAACAAACTTTTGATGTAAAACATTAATCTTGCTTATAAATTACAATTTTTTTAAACGTTTGTAAAAAAGAGAGATAAGTTTTTCCAAAAATGTGTATCTTTAATGGATTCTTAAAGCAAAATAAATGTTTCACGATCAAAGGTTTGTTTACCTTTTATACAATATTTAAATGGCCGGACTACACCGAGCCGTATTTATTCGGTAAAATATGTTATTCCTTTAAAATAACATTCGTGTTTCTGCACGCTTCATGCAGTAAATACTCTTATTTCTCTTGCATTTCCTGTTATGGATAATATAATTTCCTGCAAAATACGTTTTAATATTATTTCTCTGCGGATTCTAGCAGCAGTTGGATTTTACTATTTATTCGAACTGAATAAACTCGGCTGACGGCTTTTCGATTTATGCTAATAAAATAATTATAGAACTAACTGCTTCGTTTTAAATGCTTCACTTAAACGTTCAAGTAATAATTATTGGCATTTAGTTTCTCCCTGTGATTAGTTTAATAAGTGTGGCGACACGTCATAAATTAACATAACTAATGTAGATTGTATTGTTGACTAAGCAGATATAGACTAGCGGTTGAACGCTGGCCTTCCGCGAAGGAGGGTCTGAGTTCGATCCCGGGACAGACCTCTGACTTTTCGTAATCATGTGCAGATCAAAATTTGATTATCACTTGCGTTAACGGTGAAAGAAAAACATCATGAAGAAACCTACACACATGAGAGGGCTCCATAAAGTTCTCGATGGTGTGTGTAGTCTGCCAACCCGCACCAGAGATCCCCCCTCACCCCTTTTTGAGAAGAGGCCCGTGCCCAGCAATGGGACAATAATGGGCTACTTACTTATGTTTTTTTAATGTAGATTGGAAAATTCGTATTGTACCCAGGATTGTATACCTACGCCATCTTTCCAAATTGGACAGAGGGTAAACTTTTTCCATTAACAAAACAGGATATTTGTCGTTAATATCGGGTCAACAAGTTGGAAGCTCATTTTAAGGACGTCATTAACATTCGGGGGCAAATATGAAGAAAACCCAACATTCTTTAAAAACATTTTACCATATTTCAACCGCGACTGAGCAAGAAGGGAATGAAGTTACTGATAAAATTGATGTACATAAATAACTGCAGTTGCAGAAGCTTGCATTCAAAGCAAAACATATTCAAACTAGCCTTTGTGTTTTAAAACAAACAGCTGCGGGCGACGTAAGCAGATTTCCCTACATAATGTTAGAACAACAAAAAAGGATCTTGCTGCGAAAGCTCATGTATCGTCCGACGCAATAAAAACATTGGATATAAACCCGCCCTTAGGAAACGCGTCACCGGGGGCCCAGCCTTATTGGGAGTAGGGTTGCTATATTAAAGTTGCTTTAAACGTCTTTCTGGCTTTTTACTGCACTGCCTAGCTTAAAATCCAGTCCAAGCTGCCCGGATTTGCAGAATATTTTTTTCTGATATTCATGATAATTATCCGAAATAACGCAGTTACATAAATAAATAAAACTATATCCCACATCATTATTAATGTCAGAAGGTTCTACAAAAAGATATCCGACCAAATTAACCTCTCCGTCCGCTATATGATGTTTGATCTGGCAACCCTACTGGAGCCATAAAAGCCGCGAGACCTCGTTACGTTCATATGGCAAAATATATTCCATAAAACTAGCATAAGTTGAGTTATTCGTATGCCGCTGCAGAAAATGTGCCTTGTGAACGTTTGCTGAAGACATCAGACATCTGTGCCAAAGTATTGTTTTTATAAACTGTGCGCGTTTACTAAGGCGGCGGGTTGAACTGTTTCGTTTTATGTTTGTAAGGACTATGAAGTATTTATGTGGAACTATGGAACATTTTCTACCGCTTTCCAGAAATATTAAATGTTACAGTAGGTACACATCATATGGATTCGGCACTAGTTTCATGGATTTGCTTGTCCTACGATCAGATGTAAAACCCAATGGTGGAAAAAAAGGGGCCTTAAATAATTTGATGTCTGACTGACTGTTAAAAGTAGGGTGTTATGTTGTTTGAAGAATACTTTTATACATACTATGTATAAAAATATTCTTTGACTTGGTCGGGTTGGCCCCTGTCGCACCTGATAGTAAGCGCAGACAGGGTCTGAGTTGGAGCACGAACCCAAGTAACAAAAATATAGAGGGACTCCCTTATACCCCTGTGGCTCTCACATACGCACGACGCAATACAGTAAACTATTTCTGTATGGACCTCTGTAAACGTTAGGGCTAAACGATCTTCGTCATCCAAAAAGACTGATATCTCTATCTCAAATTAAATAACTTCTACTGAAAAGACAACCTACATAATCTAAAATAAGATATTGTAATCAAATCGTGTTTTCTCCGCATCAAGCACGCTCCCGCTCCCACACACGCAGTTTTAGCGGGCATACCACTAATGTTTTATCGATCCGGTCGTTTGGCAGCGGTTACAGTCGGTGCCATGCGAAACACGTCATTGGCCCGTGCCCCCAATACCCCAGTGCCTTGGCCGAACTCTAGTGATAAACTCCGAACGTTCATAGATACGATTAACATGAACTGCTATGCTAAGTGCGATGGGGTTTTGTTTTAATCTACAGAATATGATCTATACATTTTCTTTTATTATTTAGAGTATATCGCCATTACCCAGTAACTGGGTTACGGAGGTCAGATGGCAGTCGCTCCCGTGTAAAATACTGGTATTTCAGCCGCATCTGGTTAGACTGGAAGCTGACCCCAACATTGTTGGGAAAAGGCTAGGCAGAACCAGAACATATATTCTTATTATTTGTCCTGACTGACTGACAGAATCTAAACCACTGAAGCTGGAATCATGAAAATTGGACAGTATGTTCCTTTTGTGACGAAAGTATCCACTGTGAAAGGAATTTTGTAAATTCGACCCCTAAGGGGGTAAAATAGGGAATGGAAGTTTTTTCCGAAATTCTCGCTGTCGAAGTCGCGGGCAAAGTGCAGGTCTGCAATATTTATGGCTGCAGTTCAAAGTAGTGCTTTGGTGCATCGAAATTAGACTTTACATAAGCACCTGCAATGGTTAAAAATAAATTTAAAAAAACGATTTTAGTTTTGGTAAATAAATGGACTGCGTTCCAATTACAAGCCGAGCGAAAATGTAGTTTACTTGCAGTTGGCACGCAATCAACACTACTGCATTTCAACTGCTTTTGACCAATGACAAAGGAGTGTGTGATTCTTTTTAAAGTTACGATGCAGTCAGATCAACTGCTTACTGCATTTTGCAGTCCGTCGCTCGTATACTATGCTTTGTCAGGAAGCATTATCTTGGTTACGGCATAATTTGGAAGAATTCGTAGACTTCAACCTTTTTTATATTCTTGACTTGGTCAGGTTTGGTCCTAGTCTCACCTGATGGTAAGCGCAGATAGGGCCTAAGATGGAACACACGAATCCAAGGTACAGAGATATAGAGGGGTTCCGTGATATCCCTCTGGTTCTCACATACACACGACGGAACACGGTAAACTGCTTGGCGCCGGTCTTTAATATGAGGGTGGTAGCTAGCCAGGCGGACCGTATAGATCTTACCAAGCAACCAAAATCGGGGGTTGAAGGTTAAAGTTCTTACCTTATTGGACCTCTTATATACGAATAAAGCGAGACAAGTAACAATATATGATCGCTTATCAAATCCCAATAATTTACAAAACGTTTCATTCGAATTCAAATTTTATTACGTGGATTCAAGGTAGTATATTGCATGGAGATTTATCATGAATCGCAAAACACTAACCATTCTCGTATTCTCTGCTTCGTGAATATTTCCCTTACTTTCCATACTCCACCGTTTGTCAGACGTTCGTGTGCTACGTTAGTAATGCCTAGTCTAAAATTTACAGCCAATAAACTTGACTCCGAAGAGGTTACAGCTCTCAAAGAAATTGGAGAGCCAATCCGCATTTCATTTACATAGATACTGCTAACGGTCAAATAACATTGGGATCCGATGCCACAGTTGGCACGGGACCAGAAAGTATGCAACTACAGTTGCACTAGGAGTTAGGTTCTTATATAATGTAGCAGTATGATGTCGTGATAAAAATGCGAATAAGTATAATTTGCAAGGTTAAGCTGCCCTTGCCGCGGTCAGTCTGTGGATGGGTGACCATTTGTTACACATCGAGACCCTTCCGTGCCTCGGAGAGCACGTTAAACCGTTGATTCCGGGTATCATACGAATACTTATGACAGTCGTTACGGGTGGTCAGGAACCCAAAAGTCTGACAACCGGTCTAACCTTAGGATATCGGCATTGGCCAGTAACTGGGTTGCGGAGGTCTGATGGCATTCGCTCCGTGTAAAATAGTGGTATGCAGACGCATCTGGTTAGACTGGAAGCTGACCCCAGCATAGTTGGGAAAAGGCTAGGCAGAACATATGGCCTATTCCTATAACTTACGGAGCGTTATTGGTTAAAATTGAGACTATTGTAGCTTTACCAATAACGAAGCAAAGAACAAAGACAATCACAGGTAAAATTAGCAGACGAGTCTATTTATTATACTCCCAGTTTGGCAGTAAAAATGCTACCATTGGTAAGCAAAACGAATCGTTTTTGGTTATAGGAACCGGGCATTAGCCTAACATCTGATAGATAGATAGCTACGGCACAATGTGATTTAAAACTGCTCCTGCGCTTCAAGCTCCGTTGAGTGCGTTGTCTCCAGGACCACGAAGCCATTCCTGTCTATACACGGTTAGTCGGAAAGGGGGTACTAAGCCGAAAGGGTGTTAAAGTACCCATAATAAGGGATAATTTTTGTTCTACAACTTTCCCCAAAAGTCAATAGTTCAAGAGAAATTGCTGTTCAAAGATTTCATAAAAAAACGCTAAATTCTATCCATCCTCAGTTATGATTTATTTGGGGTCACGGATTAAAAACTCCATTTTCTGAATTCATAACTAAAGCAGGGATGAAGAATTTGAAGAATTTTTTTTAAAAAACTAAAATAAATATAATTTTTCATGGAAAAAAGAGATTACCGAATTTTTAAATTTTAACACTTTCTTTAAAACAATCATCAGTGATACATTAAGTGGCCCGCGGCTTAGTAGGTACCTCCTTTCCGACTAACCTTGTATAATCATCATGATACGATGCAGCGGGTTCAGAGTTCAGCCTAGTCCAGATATCTTCTCCAGGGTGACAAACAACTTCCTATCTATACAGAGTGTAAACGAAATTATGTAATTCCTTCAAACCTCGTGATGTACTGCTGACATACATTAACCCTGCACGGCATACTTTTGGATTAAATAAAAAAAAAATTACAAGAACTAAACATGTGATCTTAACGTGAAGCATTTTAGCGTCCTGAGTTAAATGACCGAGCTGCGAGCAGTAGCCGCGCTATTCACTTGTGGCGCTTAAATGCCTCATGATTTCGTTTACACCCTGTATATTATTAAAGCACTTATTAGATTGAAGTACACACGAGCGAGTTCTGACATGAAACTTCAAAGTTAAACGCCGCAGTAGTGTCGACCATCTTTACATAGTATAAAATAAAGTCACTCTTGCTGTCTGTACGCTTAGATCTTTTGAACTACGCAACGGATTTTAATGCAGTTTTCAGCAATAGATAGAGTGATTCAAGGGGAAGGTTTATATGCTCCACATTAGTATCTACATTGCATCCGTCAGAAGCCGGGGCGCGTTGCTAGTATTGAATATAACAACTGTGCAGTTGTAGTTTCTATTAACTAACGTAGCGGCATCTATTGCCGGTAGAGGCGGTGGCGGTGTGACCCTGGCGGCGCTGGCGACATGAGCTCGGCCGCGCTCCGAGCGGACGGCGCGGGCGACTCCACGCCCGGCTCGGACGTCGGCGAGCGTATAACACGGCTCTTCCCCAAGTGCCGCCCCAAGAACATGCAGCACGCACACGACAGGTAATTTACAAAACAAATACATACATATAATCACGCCGGTTTCCCATTGGGGTTGGCAGAGACTATCACCCATAATATTCTAAGACGTTCCTCCAAAACTTCTTGACTCATACTTGACTCAGGCCGGCCTCGAAAACACCAACAAAATTGTATTCTTACTCGCAATTTCGAGTGAAGTTTGAGGTTCCTCGACTGAGGGGTCCTCAAATAAGTCGAGGTAGAGAGGAGACGTTACGTAATAATTTTGTTTACCTGCATCGCGCAAATAACGCCGCGATAAATAGTTGTAAGGATTATCGTAATCATATTCGATAAAGTCTTCAAAATTCATTTTTGTTACATACGAACTTTGACACCTTTCTTAAGGTAGGTTCCGAGGTACCTTGAGTTTGACAGATGATTCCTTACCTTGACTGAGGAAAATCTCGAGTCGAGGACGTTTATGTCAACTATAAGTACCGTTGGTAGTGAAAAAAGCTGAGTCGAGGTGGAGTCGAGTCGAGTAAGTTTTGGAGGAACGTCTTAGAATATGGGTGTAAAGATTTCCATCTGCTACGATCCTGACACACTCTTTTCGCTTCATCTACATTCATTAACGTTTTCATGCATGCTCGTCGATTTAGGGTGATACCAACCTGGCTTTTTTTGAGAACGCCCGCGATTTGTTCGTGTTACGTTCGTCTAGGTTGGCCCTTCCAACTGTTCCATCCACACTCGCCTTATACACTTGTTTCGTTAATATCCTTTCGTCCATCCTCTCTACATGACCAAACCATCTTAATATACCTTTCTCAATCCTTTTTACTACACCTTCTTTCACTCCACAACGTTCTTTTATCATGCTGTTCGTTACTTTATCTTTCAAAGTTACACCACACATACTTCTCAAACCACACATAAACATAACATCACGCCTGTATACCCCGAAGGGTTGGGCAGAGGTGTTTAGTAACACCCTCGATTCGTTATGTTTAAGTCCCATGTAATATTGTTCGAGCCTATTGTCATCAACTGGGCATAAATCCAATCTCCGTGCTGCTACTGAGGAATTCCACACGGAAAAACGCAAAAACTGCCCGAACTGGGGATCGGATCTAGGACCTCACGATCAGCAGTCGCGCTTGCCACCACTAGACCAACGAGGCAGTTATCATATTATAGTGGCTAAAATTTAATAGGCCCGTTTTGACAGCTGTCAGATTAGAACATGTCGCACCTTTGGTGGAACAAAGTCACAATAGCTTATTTTGTAATTTTATAGGAGAGGACTTTTAAGATATTTTTATTATTTATTTATTTATACTTCTATGCACTATTGTGGTACATAAGGCGGACTTAATGCCATAAGGCATTTTCTACCAGTCAACCTTAGGGTTAAAAAGAAAAGCATCAAAATACGTAGGTACAGGAAAAAGATGAGTTGACAATTTTGGACTGAATATATTAGGAAATCAAAAGTTAAATATAAATTACATAAAATACATATATACAAATAATAAAATATGTAGATATTATAATATATATATATATCAATTACAAAACGTTATGAAAAACTTAATGCAATTATGACGAAGACTAAATTAGATGATTAGGAGTGCAGCGACTTCAAGTAGTGTTTCCTAACTTTGCGTTTGAAGGAGAATTTACTAGGAGCTTTTTTAATATCAAGGGGGAGCACGTTCCAAAGTTTAATTGCTGAGACAGCGAAGGAGTTAGAAATGAAACCTGTGCGATGGGAAGGTATTTCAAGAAGTAAATTTTCAGAAGCACGAAGGTTGCGATTGTGAGAATTGCCCAACACTTGAAAATATATTTTCAGATAATCAGGAGCACATGAATCGTTCATAATGGAGAAGAGCATACAGAGAGATCTGAGGGATCGTCTCTGGCGGATAGGCAGCCATTTAAGCTGAGAACGGTAATGAGAAATGTGATCATATTTACGAAGTCCGAAAATAAAACGTATGCAATTGTTTAGGAGACGATCCAATTTGTTCAGAAGTTCTTGGGATAAATCAGAGTAACAAACATCTGCATAATCAATTACTGGGAGCACAAGAGACTGGACCAAAAGGGTTTTAGTGTTAGATGGGAGGAAATGCTTAAACCTATAGAGAGATCGCAGTATGGCCGTGACGCTCTGGCTAACTTGAGTGACCTGCTTGTTCCAACTTAGCCTATCGTCAATATGCAAACCCAAATCCTTTAAGTGAGGTGAGAGAGGAATTATTGTATGGTTGAATATTATCGGCATAAGATGTTGAATATTAATATTTTTTAAGTGGAACGAGCTACCTACAATCATTGCTTGACATTTACTTACATTTACGGCAACTCCGAATTTACTAGACCAATCATCGATCATGTGTAAGTCAGCGTTGAGGCTGGAAATACAGTTGTCGATGTTGCTGATGTCAGTTTGAGCGTAAAGTTGCAAGTCGTCCGCATACAAATGGTAAGAGCATTTGAGAATCTTGGTAATTAATAAATAAAGAAAATAACAGAGGAGAAAGTATACCGCCTTGCGGAACGCCAGCTACCAAGTCACACCAGTCAGAAAATTCCTGACCAACACGTACTGCCTGCTGGCGACCACGAAGATATGAAGAGAACCAATCCCGTGAAGACGACGAGATCCCTATTTGTGCTAAAATGGCGAGGAGAATATCATAATCAACGGTATTAAAAGCATTGGAAAAGTCTATTAAAACCAATACCGTTAGCTTTGAATTCTCCATGCCGAACCTGATGTCTTCGGATACTTTAAGCAGGGCAGTGGATGTACTGTGTCCAGGACGAAAACCGGATTGAAAAGATGATAACAAATTATTTTTAAAAACGTAGGAAGAAATTTGTTTATGGGCAACTGCTTCTAAGATTTTGGACTGAAAAGGAAGAATAGAAATTGGCCTGAAGTGGTTAGCTAAACTTGGGGTAGTATTTTTTGGAAGGGGGATGATGTAAGCCTTTCGCCAGATTAACGGGAAAACCCCAGTCAGCAAAGAGAAATTTATAATGTGAGTTAAAATGGGAAGTATAAAATAGAAAATAAGAGAGATCATAACCCTGCTGACTGCATCACAGCCAACTGCTTTCGATTTAATGGAGTTAAAAATTTTTAAAATGTCAATGTCGCTCACGGGTGAAAATGAGAAAGAGTCCGAAGGCAAAATTGGCATGGAAGTAATATCAAGAATGGTCTTTCTTTTCACATCATCAGCAAGTGTAATTTTAAAAAAATGAAAAATTGAAAAATGTAAAATTTTTCGCATTTATTTCCATATTACTGGATTACTATCGAAATATTTTTAACCTACTACTGATAGTAATTCAGTAATATGGAAATAAATGCGAAAAAATCTTAAAAGTCCTCTCCTGTAAAATTACAAAATGAGCTATTGTGACTTTGTTCCACCGAAGGTGCGATGTTATATGTCAATTTCGACATAAAATGTCAGTACATTTACAGATCAGTATCTGACAGCTGTCAAAACAGGCCTATTATATTTTAGACACTGTAGCCCTTAAAACGACTTACGGATATAAATCTGCGTATAATAGGGTTATTTGCAACCGGAGACACCCAACAACAACCATAAAGCTGTTATTATGGACACAAAAGCTAGCGGCCACCCCTTTATTACTTTGTTAAACACAGATATTCATTAAGTGATAATTATCGGGTTTTACGTGTGCAAACATTCTTTGATTGCAGACATCTTACGTGTGCAAACACATTAAAATCCACAAACTCGATCCAAACGGGCAAAGGGTTTGCGATGTTGATTCTGCAACATAATTAACTATATTTAACATTTTACAAGTACATCAAAAATCAAACTCTTCATACAGAACTGCCAGTGGTGGCAAGCGCAACTGCTGATGGTGAGGTCCTGTGTTCGATCCCAGTACGGACAAAGTGTTATTGGATTTTTCCGTGTGAAATTCCTCAGTAGCAGCCGGGGGTTTGGTTTTGTGCCCGGTTGATGCCAATAGGCTCGCCACCTATTACGTGGGACTTAAACATAACGGCGAAATGAGGGTATTACTATACACCACTGCCCAACCCTTCGGGGAATACAGGCGCAATGTTATGTTATTTATTTAACTGCTACGAAGAACAAATTTCGAAGTAACTTCACTTCTTTTTATATTAAGCTGATTGTTGATTTGTTAGAACACAAATGGATACTGTTCTTCCTACTGATATCCCATTCTTTTAAGTCCTTTTGTAATGTTTGCTGTAATCGAATCCTCTTCAATTCACTTGTACGCCTCTCTCTCTCTCTCTCTCTCAGTCAACACCATAAGAAGAATCAATTGGTTCTCATAAAACAAGAATAATTGAGGCCGCGAGAGCAAGAACGGCCTATATACTGATTTGTCTTATTGACATATTCAATGAAATTGATTTTGAAATTTTTGAGTTTGCATTCCTTTTTTTGCCGTAAAGGCAAATTCAGTTTTTAATGCAATAAATGTGTTACCAATGTCATCTCTCGGTAGCTCGAAAAAACAATATTAGGCCATTTTGCTCCTTTAAAAAATAGATTTTTAAAGCAGATTGGCTACTTAAGAAAAAAACATAGGCCGTTTTTGCGCTCGCGGCCTCAATCGGACCACCAAGAACAACTAATTATTCGGACAAAAACATAACAGTTCTTTGTATAAACGTTTCAGGTTGACCTCCAGCTTGGAGGGTCGCGACCGCGACACAAACAACGTGAACAACGCCTCGTCGGACGAGGAGCGAGGCAACGAGAGCCAGCTGGTCATACTCAACTCGAAAGGTGGCACCTACAAACTAAGAGATTCAAGGTATCTTTTATACTTGTGGATGTAGGTCTCAAAGAGGTTCAGGTTGTCTGTAATATAGTGGTAAACAGAATAAGAGAACCGCTACGGCAGGGCTGCATAGACAGCGGGCCGCATGTGGCTCTTCGTCAAAATACGTGCGGCCCGCCAGCGTATTAAATTATTTTATGCGTTTGTATGACAATAATGCAATGTTTTTAATTGTGGTGGCCCGCTTTTCGCTGATAATCTGCCCGTGTGGCTCCTAGTCCTAAGAAGTCTGTGCATCCCTGCGCTACGGTTACTGGATCCTGAAGCCTGCTGGGCCAGTGCAACCCTCGGACCAGTAAAACTGCCCAACTCCAGCCTAATACTTACTTGTATACTAAGGCTGAAGAGACGGTTGTCAGAACCTCACCGTCCTTAATCCATGTTTAATTGTGGTCGATTTTAAGGACTTGAACACTGATAAAACTTCTAGAAATAGGGCATAAACTGTAGTAAATCAAAAAATAAGTAATGACAATACAATATTCAGTTCCTAAGGTCCGATTTAACAACGTCGGATAACTTGTAACAGAGGAGACAGATATTTTTGTTTGTACACTGAGTGAATTCACAAAGATAACACTATGTATTATATGTTATAAAATTTGAAAAGAAAAAAAAATGTTGCTACACTATTGCATTCGGTTTTACCTGTAATGATAGCTGTAAGTTGTAATAAATAAATAAACTTTTGATTTGAGGAATAATTTTGCAGTTTGGCAGCTTTTGTATAGAAATTCTGTCAAAACGTCTCACTTATTCTTCAGATAAAAGTTATCCGACGTTGGTAAAATCGGCCCTAAATGAAATAAAACTAAATGCATTTTCTCTTGTGCTACCAGGATCATAGAAATCGCAGGAGGTCGAGAGCTTTACTCGCAGAGCCGAACGAAAGCCGTGCGGAAGCTACGTCATAACAACACGCACAAACACAACCTGAGGAACAAAGTGCGGTCGCTCACTAAAGACACCGTGGACTACGCTGCTGATAACCTTAGTAATGAGGTAAATTTTAATATGCAATGTATGTGCAAAGGAACGATACAGTCGTGCGCACCTTAAAATGTATACTATATAATGTATTAGGAATTGAACTACCGAAAATTTAACGACATGTTAAACATTTAATTATATCGACAAAAATACCCCCTTTTGTACCAATCCACTCTTCTACGAATGGAAATTTAACCTTCTTGTATTCCTAGATCCAATGATATTATATTTTTAATGAACACCTACAGTACAGTTCGGGCGACAAGTGAGACTTTCGCGTTTGTACACTCGTGAAGAAAACAGTCACTGTAAAAACTATTAAATAAACACTACTTAACTAATGGCTAATCCTAAGATCGTAGTAATTAAATGTTAACTAGAAGCTATTTTGTTGCTAAAAAATCTATTCCGCAACCACCTGCACGATGCCAGAGCGGCCACGACTTATCGCCCGACATGTACTGGGCAGGTAAAAAATCAAAATGGCTGCCTTTTGGAGAGGAGGACATTTTTGTCAATAAAATTAAGTGTTCAACATTTCGTACAATTTTTGATATTTCAATGTCTAACACATTGTTTAATGCAGTCTGACCAAATATAACCTTTGTACGATATCTGTAGTAGTTCTTTGCATTATACTTCATAAGAGTCTCTTCTGACTTAGGGCCAAGCCACATTTACCGGAAGATAAGTCGCCGATCTTCCGCCGGTACACATAATCTATCTATATAAATAAAAATGAATCGCCAAATGTGTTGCTAAGCGCAAAACTTGAGAACGGCTGGACCAGATCGGCTATTTTTTTTAAATATATTGCTTAAGGCACAAGGAAAGTTCTTATGGAGAGAAAAAACATAAAAAATGCGTGGAAAATAGTAAAAACAACACTTTTATTTTCCCACTCCAGGCCAATAACTTTTGACAGAACAAAGTCTGTCCGGGCAGCTAGTTCCATATAAACATCTCACACCGTACACATTTGACCGAAGATGCGTTACTAAAATTTCTCGAGTAAATTACGCGACGGACAATCGGCGATGTATCTTCCGTCAGATGTGGCTTGGCCCTTATCTGCGTCGTAATCGAATCTCGCTTATAAGACAATCTTGATTGTTATCTTGAAATACGATCTACGTATTTATATCAAAAGAACAAATACGTGTTCTAGAGATCGTGCCAAAAACACACGTGTATAAATTTAAAGGAATTGTGCATTGTTTTTGAACATATTGTATTTTGTTTGTGCAGTTACAGTTAAAAAAAAGTGGCGATAATGATACCAGATGTGCTCCTACCGTTGCAATTAGGTTTTGATATGTTCGTGGTAGGTTCTCGTTACAGAAGGTACTACACCGTGTCTACATTATTGTGTATCTTATAAATTAGCTAAGTTACTGTACCGAACTTTACCATCCCGTTTGTGATTAAATACAAAAAAAATATACCCATAGTCGCCGGCGCGTAACTTGACAACAGTACAGAAGAGAATTCCTCTCCTTTCTTTCCATCTTCTAAACTGACACGTTTAAAAATAAATTATGGCAATAATCATAGAATAATGTAAAGCAATAAAACTGACCATTTTTTGTTGCACTAAGTGTACATGCGCGAACTTACTCTCACTACACCAAAATCTTGCCAAGTTACGTGTCGGCGACTATACCAAGTTAATCGAGCCACGCAATAAGATTCTCTCATATAAACTTTAACTCCCTGTTTTACACAGTTTTTTAGGGGCAGTTTTGGAAAATCGTTTTTATTCATTACTAGCGACCCGCCCCGGCTTCGCACGGGTGCAATGTAGATACTAATGTGGAGCATATAAACCTTTCTCTTGAATCACTCTATCTATTAAAAAAGCTGCATCAAAATCCGTTGCGTAGTTTTAAAGATCTAAGCATACATAGGGACAGACAGACAGCGGGAGCGACTTTGTTTTATACTATGTAAAGATTTACTTGGGAAAGTATTAGAATATTGTAAATAATTGTAGTAAAATATAATTGCTACAATATCTTCTTCTTAGCGGTTTGATGGCAATCTAAATTAAGTCAGCCCAGAACTTAGCTACGAGTTTAGCGTTATCAGTAGCGTCCATTCGTGCCTGTAACGTGCAGTTATCAGGGTACGCAGGGCATGATGTCAGGTGTCCCATCGTTTGTGGAACAGCACCACATTTACAATCCAAGCTGGAATCGTCTATGAATCTCGACCTGAACAGGTTTTCTGTTCACAAATCTACCATTATTCCAACAACCCATACAATTATCTGTTCCAGATATCCCTTCACAGAATAAACAATGAGCCTAAGAAAATGATATCCCGACATACGTCACCTACATACACGAACGGTGAACGTGACGTCATTTTAGAGCAGAGTGCTATGGGCATTCCGAAGAACAGTTCGCCCATACTGGATCCCCATAAGACGACTGACGTCAGCACTAAGAGCAGCCCCATAGCCGTGGTGGCTGATGGAGAGGTGGTCGTGTTCGACGATAGTGACGATTGGAAAGGTAATTGTCTTTTCTACAGTCTAGACGCAGACTTCTTAGCATCGTCTATATTTTATAATAGCATTGCGTAATTTTCAAACTGCCTCGTTGGTCTAGTGCGACTGCTGATCGTGAGGTCCTGGGTTCGATCCCCAGGTTGGGCAGTGTTATTGGGTTTTTCAGTGGAATTCCTCAGTAGCAGCCCGGAGTTTAGATTTGTGCCCGGTTGATGGCAATAAGGTCGCTCCCTATACATGGGACTTAAACATAACGGCGAAATGAGGGTGTTACTATACACCTCTGCCCATCCCTTCTGGAAATACAGGCGTGATGTTATGTGATCTCATTTTCAAACCAAAGACTAAATTATCTTTATTATCAATAATTTGGTCTTAAATATATTGGGTTATTGTGTGCAGTATATAATAAAATGAAAATAGCTTTAAAAATCCAGCTGGAATATTCACAATCTTTTCTAATATACAGGGTGTATAGAAATCATATAATTCCTTCAAACCTCGTGATGTACTGCTGACATAGATTAACTCGGCACGAGATAGTTTTTGGAATCAATAAAAAAATATACAAGTAGTAAACATGTGTTCTTAAAGTGAGGCATTTTAGCGCCCCGAGTTAAATGACCGCGTGACGAGCGATAGCCGCACAATTCACTCGGAGCGCTAAAATATCTCACGTTACGAACACAAATGTTAACCATGTTGAAGTTTTGTATTTTTTTTTATTGAATCCAATTGTGTCCCGTGCAGAGTTAATCTATGTCACCAGTACATCACGAGGTTTGAAGGAACTACATGATTTCGGTTACACCCTGTATAACTGATTTGAATGTTCACATGTTTTGTCAACGTTTTGAGTTTAATTGACGTCACAGTTCACTTTGCTTTAATATCTTCGCTTTTGCTTTCACCCTTCTATTAACACCTGTTAATTAATGCTTCTAAGGGTGGCGTTCACCAGCATTAAATCTCTAGTTAAACAACCGTTTACCTAAAAAAAAACAAATAAACTGTTGTTTCACCATAACCAGGTAATTAATATTGGTGAACATCACCCTTATTGTTGTAAACTTTCGTTAATTAGTGCTTGGGGAGGGTAAAATGTTCTATAAACTTTATCTAGTCCTTACTTTTATGTAAGACTGAAGCCAATATTAATTTCTATCTCCCATAGTTCTTGATTCGATAACAGAAGATATTCAACTGTAGGTATAGTCCGGTCATCTAAAGTTTGTATAAAATGTAAACAAAACTTTGATCATGAAACATTCGTTTTGCTTAGAATCGTTTAAAAATACACAGACTGAAGAATAATGTTTTCTAAATGCGTATATGTAATGGTTTCCTAAAGCAAAATTAATGTTTCACGATCAAAGGTTTGTTTACCTTTTATACATAATTTAAATGGCCGGACTATAAGGAAAATCTAAACTGCGAATAACTGAAGTTTACAACAACACTTCGTCCTATAAAGCCCTTAACGCATTGTCCGTCCGTGCACGATGCACAACACAAAATGATAGTGAGTAGGGTTACTGGATGGCAAACCATTGTGCATTTTTCTGTTAACAAGCCTACACACTAACGTTTAAGGCCCATATTACACTATCATAGAAATATGATCATAGATGTATGAGTCATTTTTATATGAAGAACCTATGACAGTGTAATAACTACATATGATTCATATAGTATCTATGACCATAGTTATGGGATCCTATTTGACAGCAAGTGTACAAATATGATCATATATCCGTCGAATCCCAAAAATGGCGTCAAAATGCAAGAATTTCGACTGGAATATCGAAACAACAAAAATATTAATTAATATTATTATTATTACATTTTATCTTCCAATCTAAGTTCTTCGAGTAAGGTGTTATGGACCCCTCTTTGATCGCCTTGCTACCCATGATCTAACTCAAATACGTCTTTTATTTTTTGTTTTTTTTTACCGTTTTTATCTTCTTTTTTAATGCAATTAATAAAATTGCACCCATAGCAACAGAAAACACGGCTAAATCTTTATCCACCTTGATTAAATATGACGTTTATATGATCATAAGTGTAATATGTAGATATGAAGAACAGCATCATATAATTATGATCATAGAATTTGACAGATATGATATCATATTTATATGATGAATATATGATAGTGTAATATGGGCCTTATGTCGTGTATCGTGCACGGATGGATCATGTGAAAAGGGCTTTACGATCCTATCCAATAACCATTATTATTCATACAACCTTGTTTTCTCTCTCTTTTATTTTCAGTGATATTGAATTCTGTGTCTCTAGGTTTGAGGACGGAACCGGAAGCTAGTGACGATGAGATCGATATGAGTGTTAAAAGAACTTTAGACAATATTAAAAATGGTGATAGTGATGTTTTGAACAATAAAAGTGAACTGAGTTGTGACGGGAGTGACTCGTCCCCTTCGCGGGAAGACGTCAGGTTGAGTGACGCGAGCCCCTCCGGGGTGTGGCTGTCGGGGGACGAGGACAAGAACAGGGTCACCAGGGTCATTGGGGAACTGCCTATAGCGGAGTATGAGGGGTCTCCGAGAAGGTACGGCGTGGGGACGCAAAAGCCTACTCGGTCGCCGAGGCCTGGATTTCCTCAGGTGAGTTTTTTTTTGTGTTTTTCTACCAACCACTACAATTTTAATAAGAACCAGTTTCTTGTTTTTTTTAACTTTACCTTATTTAAGGAAGCAAAAGACTAAGGGCCGGTTGTTTCACGACTACATTACTAACGGGTAACAGTTAAAAAAAGGCGTTAACGACGGTTAAATCAAAATAAGCATTGTTTCACGGTTTGTCGTTCTTGACATACGTCAAAAGACATACAACGCTCTGCGTTTGACGGGTGTTAAACATCCTACGTAATAGGTAATATTTGACTAACGCAACATACTTTTACTGATCGTTTGCAACAACCGGCCCTTAATGTAAACATACAACTACCCACTTTACAAACAATTTCTTTGTTAGGTGTCAATTAACTTACGTGTCACAATAGTGATAATATAGTTGCATAGTGGGTAGTATTTATTTATATTTAGTCTTTTGCCTCCTTGAACGCAGTATAAAACAGAACCTCCATTTTATAAGTCAGTTAAACTGTTTTTTCTTTAATAAATATGCTAACCCCGGTTTAGAAATAACATGTTTTCCAACTTTGCACCCATATTCCATTGGCAGCGAAACTGTTAGTTGCCGGTTACGACACCCACGGAAAGGAAGGGAGTGGCCCTTTCGTTACCAGAAACCATACCACACATCACTCTTTTAATTATATCTCAGTCCAGTGTATAGCAGTCCACAGCACCCAACAATGAGGTAATAATATCTGATCAATCTTACTCGTCTCTTCCAGAGGGTAGTCACAGAGAGCCGGGACGTGACTCCACCATCAGGTTCGACCGCGTTTGACTACTTGTACGAGTTCTCGGAGACAAGGAAGGTTCTGGAAGATTTCTTCAGGTGTCCAACGAATGCAGGACAGCCGCAGATCAACAATCTTATCGCGAACGATGAGATTGTTAACTTCCAGGTAGGATTTATATGCATGTTATTAGATTTCTGGGGTTATTTTCTTTATTCGGGAATTGTAGACCGCTTCGCGGTTTTTTGTCTTTCGTTTGGTCACTAGAATAAGCTGCTCTATTTCTTTCTGTGG
This sequence comes from Amphipyra berbera, assembly GCA_910594945.2. Taxonomy (NCBI): domain Eukaryota; kingdom Metazoa; phylum Arthropoda; class Insecta; order Lepidoptera; family Noctuidae; genus Amphipyra; species Amphipyra berbera. The sequence goes on along the minus strand of OU343122.1, from coordinate 3,317,412 downwards.
GTTTCGTCAAAAGTAACTAAGAGATTCTTCAGTTGGATGGTCATCATCCATATCTATAAACTGATAGCATTTACAATGAAATCAAGTATCGTTTCTTATGAATTGTGTGGGTAATTTTGACTTAAACCAGTAACTGGCTGTACGTCTCTCGAATGAGAACGATATTAACATGTCAATTTCTAATTTCAGGAACTAGACTACGAATTACGACGTCAAACTCTAGAATGCCCATCAGAGAACGGTTTGGAAGGCGGCAGCGAGTCGGAGTGGCCGCACGTGCCCGACACGCTGGACTCGCCGCACACCGCGCACAACCACACCAACTTCCTGGGGCTGCAGGTACTACACTAGCTGTGACGTCACACGATACAAAACGCTGAGTGCTAGCGCGTGCTTGACACGCAATAAAAAACAATATTAAAGTAAAATAAAATTCAGAACATGCCAGCGCCAGCCCGAATGTTATATCCCAAATTGTAGTATAGCATATCGGGTCATAGCTTATCCATTTCCTCTTGAGGGCCTCACGTTATTCTTCCTGAAAATGCTCGCGTTAACAGACTATATAAAGTAAGATACAGAGTCAAGTAGTCTATCAATAAACTATTTATTGCTTTTATTTAGTAGTATTCTGATTTAATATTGTACGTAACATATTTATTAATTTATTTTTGTCGTTATTGCCCGTGGCATCACTATGGTCCTATCTGAAAACCAGCGATGTGACATTTTGTTTTTTAAATGTCGCAGCATTATGCTGAGATAAGAGCTCTTTTTGGCCTCGTGCAGGTAGTCAAAATTTTTATCCTTTCTTTTTTTTAATATTGTTATTGTTTCTGTAACTGCCTGTGTGAGTCCAGAATAAATAAATTTCTCTTTTCTTTCTTTCTATCATAATGATAAACTTTAACATGAGTGTGTGGTCCACCAGGTGCGCCCGCCCCAGCAGGCCGGCACGTACAGCACGCCCAACGTGCGCGAGCTGAGCGTGGGCGGCGCCTGGAGCGGCTCGGGCTCGCCCGCCGCCCGCCCCGACGTGCCCTTCGCGCTGTCCACCGACGACAGCGACAGCGGCAGCGACCGCTCACTGTCGCTCATGCTCATGGAGAACGAGCTGTCCGAGATGAAAGGTGACATCATTATATAATTATACTAAAGTGTAGTAACAACGTGCGCGAGCTGAGCGTGGGTGGCGCCTGGAGCGGCTCCGGCTCGCCAGCCGCCCGCCCCGACGTACTTAAGTGTAGTAACAATGTGTGTGAGCTGAGTGTGGATCGTAGTCATGTCGTAACCACGTCGCGCTGCGTGACGTGAAAGACGATAATAATATAACCACCTTTTAAAAAAAAAAAAACGTTGCGCCACACATAGACTGCTCCCGTATCGTGGGTGCGTTTACAGACACAAATCTCACACGCTCAAACACCCAGACCCGGAACAATTATCTATAGGCCATATAATTACTTGTACCCTGCGGGAATCGAACCCACAACCCGCGGCGCAGAAGCCAAGCACTCGCCCACTGCGCTAACCATGTGTCTAATAAGTATATCAAATCATCAGAAAGGATAAGAAAAATGCAGAACAACCAGCTTCCCCAAATATAAAACTGTACATAGACATGGTGCCTCGTGCCTCAAAAAGAAGGTAGTCGCAACGTTAGGTAAGCACGGCATATCATCCTCGCCGGCAAAGCCCGTCGCCGCCCCCCCGCCCCCCCTCGACCCACCGTGCTCCCCCGCCGCAGCCGCAGAGCTGGTCGTCCTTCCTAATTCCACAGTCACACCGTTAATTCAGCCCTCATCTAGCTGTCTCCCTCCCAGTCCTCCCACCAGCAACGCCCTAAGCCGAGGTTCGAGTCCCATTAGGGGTCGCCCTTACTGCTATTGTTGCTAGCTAGTCATGATGTTAGTAGTAGTAGTTAGCTTCGGCTAGGTATGTTACTGTCGTCCCCATTGGTTGGAGACCCTTCTGGTCTCGCCAATAAGTGCCCGATAACGTACAAGCAGTCGAAATCGAAAAAAAATATGGGCTTTGACCGCAAAATCCAGCTGCACTATACCCAATATTCATCAGTCCTCATAGCCCCATAATTCAAGAAAAAACTTTCTGAATTCTGCACTTCTTCTATTCGTGTGGTTGGTGACTAACCCGGTGTCAGAGTTTATGCCGCCCAAGGACCTCTGACTTAACTTCACATGCCGTCGAGAAATATCACTCAGGCATGCCGGTTTCCTCACGATGTTTTCCTTCACCGTTTTTAAGCAAGTGATAATTATACAATACGCACATGAATCCGAAAGTCAGCGGTGCGTGCCTTGTGTTCGAACTTGACGACTTTGGCAGTCCGACGGTCACACCACTAGGGTATCACTGAAACTGCACTAAACGCCGAGAAGTACTATTCTGCCGTCCTTTAACTGGAAAGTCGTTAACGCTCAAATGGTCAATTTTTACTTTTTAACAGAAAGTGATAGTGTTCAAAATTCTTTATCTTTCTGTCTAAGAAACATTTTTACAATATAAATAGTTACAGAAATATGAAAATTTTGTAGGCCGTTATCTAACATAATTTATGATGATTCCATCACTTGAAAGCGTCTAACCCACACTTCTTCGCTTAATGTATGTTAAAATACCTTAGGGAACGTACCCATACTACGTGACGCATTTTTTACAACTTTTTTCCTCCCCCCCCCCCCCTCGGTGACCACCCGTAGTATATGCCAATACCCCCCTCTAGTTTTCACGTAGTCATTCATAAATATAGTTTTAAATAAAAAAAATACAAAAAGAAAATTATTTGGCTCAATTTGCGTCAATGTTGCCACCTGTGAGTTTAAAAAGCGCTAAACGCTGCGCGCCATATTTGAATATAGCTCGAAAAAGCGCGAGATTTCCCTAGAGGATATTGACCACGTGACGAAAACCTAAGCCCTTTCTGTATGTCAACAATCATTAACCTAAGTATCATAGTTTTTAAGAAACAACGATTCCCGCATTTATTGCCATTTTCTCTGAAACAACTTTTTGGGCTTAACGGCTTTCTAGTTAAAGGACGGCAGTATTGTAATAAGGCACATTTGGCGAAGCTGGTATTGAGGGTTCTCTTACCTTTTAAGCCTATGCTATTAATTTTCATACTAATTCTAGTTTTATATACTATTGTTGTAACAGTGGTCATGGACACGAACCGCGTAGTGGTGACGCACCTGCCGATCGTAGAGGACGGACTGTCATCTGGACACGCGTCCGATACCGACAACAATAATCAAATGATACAGGTGAGTTTATTCTTAAACGTCCCCGCTTCGCACGGGTGGACATTTTTCCCGTTTTTGCAACATTTTTCATTTATGCTCCGCTCCTATTAGCTGTAGCGTGATGTTATATAACCTTCCTCGATAAATGGACTATCCAACACAAAAATATTTTTTCAATTCCAACCAGTAGTTCCTGACATTAGCGCGTTCAAACAAACAAACTTCACTCTCTTCAGTTTTATAATATTAGTATAGATAGTAACTTGAGAAAATCTAAAGCTATTATGTGAGGTACATCATTCTGCCTAGCCTTTTCCCAACTATGTTGAGGTCAGCTTTCAGTCGAACCATATGTGGCTGAATACCAGTATTTTACTCGGAGCAACTGCCATCAGACCTCCGCAACCCAGTTACTGGGCAATACCGATATCCTAAAGTTAGACCGACGTGTACCGGTGTAAGGTACTATGTATAAGTGAATACCCGCTAACAAGAAGAATAGTACTTTAAAATTTGAAATAGCGGAACTTGTATCGTTATTAGCTCTTCTCTCGCTCGCATTTTTCGTAAAAAGTGAATAATGAAGCAGTCTTTGTCAATACAAGGTACCTACATATCGTCACCTCAAAGCCAATACTACTTAAGCGCCATTTTGGCTAAAATTAGTTATGTATTATATTGTTGGATTGTTTTTTTTTCTGCGTCGATTAGTTGGGATTTCGTATTTTATTCTATTATATTATCTACGAAATCCCAACTAATCGACGCAGAAAAAAAATCCAATTCAACGATATAATATATAAATCATTTTAGCCAAAATGGCGCTTAAGTAGTATTGGCTTCCCAGTGACGATATAGACACTATAGAACTGCCTCGTTGGTCTAGTGGTGGCAAGCTCGACTGCTGATCATGAGGTCCTCGGTTCGATCCCCAGGTCGGGCAGTGTTATTGAGTTTTTCCATGTGGAATTCCCCAGTAGCAGTCCGGAGTTTGGATTTGTGCCCGGTTGATGGCAATTAGCTCGCCCCCTATCACATGAGACATAAACATAACGGGGAAATGACGGTGTGTTACTACACACCTCTGCACTACCCTTCGGGGAATACAGGCGTGATGCTGTTATGATTTTTATAAAAATATCTTCGATATTTTACTACAAGTGTAATATTTTTTCAGACTCATTCAGTAGTGATAAAGGAGATAGTGGAGAATGGAACAAGCACGGACCCTCATGTGTTGTCTGATGCTGATCTTCATTCCCTGGATCCTTTAGGTGAGACAAAAATAACTATTTTTTAAGAATAGTGTGATATTTATTCAGTGTTTAAATAATGAAAATATTTTACAAGTATTTTGAATTGGGATAGTACGTCCATTAAGCATGATTGACACACGCATTAGTTAAGTGGGCGAGTAAATTGTTGATTAGGTGAGAACTCATTTGGACGTATATTGACGAGTAAAGTTCAGTACTTGCAGTAGTTTACAAAATCTGCATTTTAACTTGCTATTTAACTAATGTATGTTTAATCGGGTTTTAGAAAATTGTGATAAGCTTAGTTGGGGATGGTTTTTAGAAAATTGTGATAAGCTTAGTTGGGGATGGTTTTTAGAAAATTGCCACGACGTTGGATAATCTGTAATGTCCGATATCACTTTGCTAGACAAACGGTTATGGACGGACGGTTATTAATAGTTCAGACGACATCGGTTGGTCATTGGTCGGATATACTGCATATAGGCGAGGTTGTCCTTCGACAAAGCTGGGGGATGTAAACTTTTATACTTGTTCACTACATGTTTTTCTGCAAATAGGGTTGCCAGGCCCAAAAATAGAAAAGCCGGACACAGATTCATATTTAGCCGGACATTTTGCCCGGAAAGTCTGACAAATTCGTTTTTAAAAGAAAAATATAATTCTTTCGGCATCTTTAGGCGGGGCGGGGTTGACCAAAAGCCGGACAGGCCAGACTTGTATATATTTGGCCGGACACGACTGTAAAAAGCCGGACACCTGGCAACCCTATCTGCAAGTGATATAAATTAACCAAAAGTGATTACTGTACAGTGTGCAGCGAGTCAGCGCCTCCGCCGCCCGCGCCCGCCCCGCACCGGCCCGCGTCCCCGGCCGCCCCGCACGTGCCGCACGTGCCGCACGTGCCGCACGCACCGCACGCGCCGCACGTGCCACACGTGCACCCCGCGCTGCCGCACGCGCCGCTGAGCGCGCACGGCCCGCACACGCCGCACCACCACCACGCGCATCACGATGACGTGTACCCGCCACGGTGAGACCGCATCAACTATTCATTGCCTTAGTAAAATTTTATCGGAGTCACTCCGACTGGCTTCAGCCTCGACCGAGGCCCGTAATCACGAGCTCCTCGTGCGACGAGGTCATTAACACGTAGTAAAACAATTACTGTTTTACCACAAAATCGTGTCTAATGGTTATTTAAGCACCTTTTTTATGTACTTATAAAGTTTAACGTTAGACACGGTACATATAACATCACGCCTTACATTCCCCGAAGGGTTCGGCAGAGGTGTTTTAGTACACCCTCGTTTCGCCAATTATGTTTAAGTCCCATGTAATAGAGGACGAGACTATTGCCATTAACAATACTCAATATCTTTATTGCTTTACCATAATGTGTACTTAGGTGGTAACTATATAATTGAGATCATTATGGACCCTGTAGGGCACAGCAAAAGGGTAGGAGAGAGGACGCCCTGTTTTAGGAGATAATGAACAGTAATATTATTGCTATATTATTTAATTTATTATTATTGCTAATTTATTTCCTCATTAGGTCAGGGCTCTTTATTTATTATTAACCGGGCAAAAATCCAGACTCCAGGCTGCTACTGAGAAATTCGTAATGGAAAACCCAATAACACTTTACCCGACCTGGGGATCGAACCCAGGACCCCATGCTCAGCAGTCGCGTTTGCGACCACTAGACCAACACGGCAGTCCAGACACGGACACGGTTATAACTAGTGTCTAAACTTTTGTAGTATGACCCTTACTGCCTATTTTTATTCACACTGTGAGATAACCCTGATAAATCGTTAAGAAAAAAGTTGAAGGCAATCTTTGCCCAGCACTGGGACTATAAGAACTAAAATATTAACTACTTATTTGTCAACAGTAAAAGGCCGTCGTCTGCGCAGAGCACGGAGTCTGTAGAAATTAAACCAGCGAGTGGAGACGAAGGTACAGCATTTCATTTACACTTTCTAATTTCAGATTAATAACTTTAGTTTTATTAAATAAATAATCCCATCAAAAATATTCATGTAAAAAAGCAGAGTCTCGCATCGCCTTTGCCTAAAAAAGGTCTGAAATTCTACGTAGAACCATTTTGCGTTTCGCCTCTTTGCTTCAATAACATGACAAGTCCAGTCCGGACAGGTACGCCGTGTTCGATTTTAATTTTTCAAAAAACGTGGTAATTATAGCGAAACTACGTTTTTTGAAAAAATTATATCTCACACGGAGGTTTTAATTATCAAATAAAACTAATAAAAATCGTTCGGACTTGTCACGTTATTGAAGCAAAGAGGCGATTACATTTATAAAGATATTTTTCGGACTTTGCAATCACACAGCGTGTTGGTATACTGCGCTGCTATACTACTTTGCCACGGTAAAGGTTTGTTTAAAAATGAAACAAGGGATATTTATCTCCCTACTATTTGAGTATTCATCACCTGGCCACTCACTACTAATTGCTTTACCCTCCTGCCATATCAAGATGAATCTAATATCCCTTACATTTCAGATGAAGCTGACACAGATCTCGAGACTGACAGACTACTTGGCCAGCAGAGAACTGACGATCAAGGATTCTTCGATGATAAAGTAAGTACATGCATAAAAATACCTTGTCATTAATTCGACGTAGTTTAGCAGAAAGGACTCAATCCACAAAATTGACAAATATGAGTAATTGGTACCAAAATGGTCTATCAGGTAGGGCCTTTCATTCAGCAAAAAAGATCCAAGAAATAAACAAAGGAAATACGTTTTTAGTGACAGGGAACCAAACCACATATTAGGCAGGTATTTCATTTTTATTACCTCATCCAACCCTATATTTTCCTAAATAAGTCCAGAAATACACTATATAACCATCGACCACCGATTTTACCAAGGATGTGTTATTACGTAACAAAATTGATTACAGCATCACTGAAGAAAACCACTCTGAACTTAAAACGTCAATAACTCAAAAGTAACTCTGTGTGGGTTGAGTCTTTTCTGCTTAACTACGTCCAATTTAACTGAAGACCCGCCTGAGTCTAGTATGCATAGAAATAAAGAAAAGTCTTCTTCCTCGCCTTTTGCCAACTATGTTGAGGTCATCTTCGAGTCTAACCAGATGCGGTTGAATACCAGTATTTTACACGGAGCGACTGACATCAGCCCGCCGCAACCCAGTTACTGGTCAATGCCGATATCGTAAGGTTAGACTGGTAGAAATAAAGAAAAGTACGGTCGAAATTATTCGAAACGTTTTAAAATGAAACAAAACAAATAATTTTCGATACTAACCTTTACCGCAGTCGTTAGGTACATTCAACGATCTTGCGAGCGCACATAATAATAGTCTAGCCATTAAAATGTTGTATAAAAGGTTAAACCTGTGATCGTGAAAAACATTTTATCGTTCTTACATTAAACGTAGATACTATTAATCATAGCGGACACATTATTAGAAAACTAAAATAATTGAAGAATAATAATAATAATTAAATAAAAATATGTTTAATGGATTCTAGGCTCGCCCCCTAACATGGGACTTAAACAAAATGGCGAAATGAGGGAGTTACTATATACACTTCTGCCTAACCGTTCGGGGAATACGGGCGTGATGTTATTTAAAGAACACTGAATGTTTTCCTATCAAAGGTTTGTTTACCTTAGATACAAAATATAAATGGCTGTACTATACATTCTAATCTTACTACAGCATTTTTAACATCCCTCAAAACAGATAACAAAGAACTTACTGCGTTAAAGAGTTATGATAAGAATAATATGTAATTTAACGTATGACCTTGAGAGGACAACGCCATGATCGTTGACAAACACCACATGGTCGTACACAGAACTCCTTAACATGTGTTATCTTAATATGTTGTACAAACGCGTACCAGCCGGCTAATACCATATAAGGTGCGTCACCTTCACCATAAAAGAGTCATAAACCTCTTGCTTGCCGTTTTTTGAGTAAAACAGGAAAACGGTTGAAGTTCTAAGATTCTATTTGCATTTAAAATGTGTAAGATAATATTTAGAATTTAAAATTTATATTAGGTGTTAATTTGGGCGACTTTATTTATATGTTCTCGTTTTATATTTAAAAATAGAACATTATCAGTAAGTTTCATCGTCTTCTGCCGGTATCCTAATCCCAATTTGTTTATGGTCATGATTATCATGATTGTGTCTGTCTATTAATTGACATTGGTGTCGAGTCTGTCGCACATTTTGACAGTACTAAACTAGACTAAACGCAACTGTCACTTTCTTTTTCTATTGAAACAGAAAGAGACAATCACCCTTAGTTTAGTTTAGTCCTGTCAAAGTGCGCAACAGAATCGACACCAGTATCTATAAATAGAATTACTAAAATCTAACATCAGAAAAATGTATCATCAGTAGCTAATTCCGTTTTTTTAAAGCAAAAACGTGCACGATCCGTTCAGTTGTCTTTCATAGTACAGTTTACGTTCACAAAAACTGTCAAATTGTTTGACAATAAAAACAAAACCACACATTTTGAAAAAATAATGTCGTAATGTTTCATAATGTGAACTATTAAAGAAACCTACAAGTTTGACAAGACTTTTCTGCATAATAAATATACTTGAATTAGCCTACAAAGTAGTTCACACATCATCAGGTCCAAACTAACACAACAAATGATTTATTTTTTATATAATCATGCATCACTTTTAACAAAACTGCGTTGTTTTTGTACCTACTGCAATTTTAATATTTCTACACCGGCAACGGTAGTATAGGTGAAATTGTTATAATATTAAGATCTCAGTGTACCGTATACTGAGGAATAAATAAATATTATATTATTATTACAAATTCTATTGAATTCACATAATTTTATAAACAAATATGAATAAATTATTCAAACGTACACCATAGTAGATCTAATTCTACATAGTTACACTGTACCTGCATTAATAAAATAAACAAAAAATATTCTACAATCACACACAATTATCTTACAACGCAATGCACAAAGTACGTACACCCACAAGTACCACCAACCTGTTATTAATTAAGCCAAGAATACTTCCTACGAACTATTAATCAGTATGACGCAATCATCAGCTGTGAGTATAAACACAACAGTCGAGTCAGCGGCGCGCGCGCACTGACCTTGTTCGACTATTATTCTTGGACTAAGATTAGTTAAGAGTGGACTGGTTCGGGTTTTGTGCCTACATGTGTTGGGGCTCTGAGAAGATGTTCCGTTTGCCATGAAGCTGAGTGTGGTTAATTTAAAACAGATTAAGAAATTAAAAATTTGAAATGATTATATTATTTTGATTCTACTTAAATATTACGAAATGATTTTATAAAATAACAGAAAACAGAACAGTTAACGCTTATAACTAGACATCGGATTACATGCATTTGCATGTTTGCATATGCAAATGCATATAATTCTATTTTTATAGCGTTATTGCATATTTTGGTACTTTTTCATTGACAGTGCTTATTTCAGTAGTTATACGTGTTAGGCGTGTTGTATTATGCCATCGACACGTCCACCTCGCACAAACTCAGCGAGCGCACTGAATCCTATCTACTTAGGGTTCCCAGATGGCGAATTTTTTTCTCGTACCAGGCCTGCCAAATGTCTCATACTTTCAATACATAATCTCGTATGATCTCTTTTTATCCTTAATTTACGCCGTTTACTATTACTAGCTAGCCTGGAGTAAGTATATTCTTTAAGATAGAGGCCGCCAAACGAAAAAAAAAAACAAACATCATTTTTACATTTTAACACTTTCTTTAAAACAATCATCAGTGATACATTAAGTGGCCCGCGGCTTAGTACCCCCTTTCCGACTAACCTTGCAGATATAATGTGAAAATAAACGTACATTCTAATAGTAAATGGTTTTTTGATTGTGCATATTTCGCCCTTTTTTAGTGCATATTTGCATGCATATTTTGGCATTTTGATAGTACATATAATCCGATGTCTACCTATAACTGTATTTGTGAAACATTCTAGTTCTACCAATCTAATAGTTTACGTACACAATGTCACAAAAATGTAAGATAATTGTATAATCCTTATCGATACTTTTAACTTATCGAGCAATAAACTTTTATCTTATTTAGATACGTAATCGATACCTACTTTACAGTCCCTTCATACCATAATCGATTTACATTACGAATCTCCAGACGCGCCATTCATGAATATAGAATCATCTGTCAATCTGTAAATCATGTTACTCTTTGTCAATCCATCTGTTTACTTAGCATAGCCCGGTGGCGGGCCAGTATCTGAGTACAACGCGAACAAAACGCAAGCGTTGCTTCACCGTATCTTTATCGCATGGGAAATGACCAACTGCACTGATAACAACCTATTGAACGCTCAGTTTGACGTCCGACGACGTACAACATAGCCGTTCCTTCACAAAATGAGTGAGGACGAAAGACAACCTTGTTTGACAGATAATAAAGCCGAAATTACAGTGATAGATAGTGAAAGTGATTTAAACGATGTAACAAATGTGAAAGAAATAGTTTGTAGTGAAGCACAACCGTTAAATGAACAAGAAGACGTGAATTTAAGTGATAAAAGTTTAGACGAATTAGAAACGAATGAAGTAGTGTGTAGTGTTAGTGAAATACATGAAAATGTAGACGAGAAACTTAGTGATAATGTAGAACCTAGTGTACCTAGTGATGTAAACGTATTAGACGAACAAATTGGAAAGGAAGTGCATATTAAAACACGCAATAATAGTGAGTCAAATGGTGTTGGCGCTGAGTCAAACGTGGATTTGAAGGAAGCGACCGATGAATCAAATGATGAGGAAACGAGTGAAGAAAAGGTTTTTATTTTTATATAAATAGTTGATAAATGAAAATTCCCATTAATTTTAGCGAATTATCACATACAATATATAAATCCTCAGTTCATATTAACAGAACGCTAGCTAGCTTTAAGAGGTCGCTCCCGTTTTACAGCTGTCTCACTCTAACTTTAAGCCTTTTTCAAAGACTTAAACAGATTTTAGGCGATATTGAAATGTTTATTCAATCAGCATCGTTCAGGATAACATTATAATTATATTTGAAACATATTTTCGTCTTGATTTGTTGCCTAAAAAGAGGAGGAAAAACAAAATCCGCTTTTGTTTTTTCAAATAAAACTATTGTTTTAATATTTGTGATGACACTCAGAAGGTGGATACACTGAACTTCTATTGATTACATTTTTCAATATCACCTAAAATCTCTCTCTCTCTTATCTCTAAATCTTTAAAAAAAGTTCATAGTAAGAGCGAGACGACTGTGAAACGGGAACGGCTCGAAACTTACTCGTCAAAGTGTAGAATAACAAATTTACAAAACAATGATAAAAAATATGAATAGAAAAGTACCTACATTACAAAGTAAAATTTCGTCAAGTTCTTTAGTAAAGCAACAAATTGGTACTTCTTTGCGTAATATTGAGTACCTACTGTAACAATTATCTACACTTTCGCTTTAGTCGCGGTTACGAGCGATAAGCAGTCAACGGAACAATGTTTGTCTTTACACCCAAATCGTAAGACTACAAATATTATTATCAGTAACCGGTATTTATTCAGAATTAGTGCTACTTAAATCTATTTATACAAGGTTAGTCGGAAAGGGGGTACTAAACCGAAAGGGTGTTAAAGTACCCATAATAATGGATTACTTTTGTTCTACAACTTTCCCCAAAAGTAATAAGTTTGAGAGAAATAGCTGTTTACAGATTTCATAAAAAATACGCTAAATTCTATCTATCATCAGCAATGATCAAACGTGTTAACATTTTACGTCATATTTGGGGTCACGGGTTAGAAACTCCATTTTCTGAATTCATAACTAAAGCAGGGATGAAGAATTTTTGAAAAAACTAAAACAAATATAATTTATAATGGAAAACAAAATTAATCGAATTTTTAAATTCTAACACTTTCTTTAAAACAATCGTCAGTGATACATTAAGTGGCCCGCGGCTTAGTACTCCCTTTCCGACTAACCTTGTATGCAGGGTGTAAACGAAATCATGTAATTCCTTCAAACTTCGTAATGTACTGCTGACATAGATTTTTTATTCATTCCAAATGTATCCCGTCCTGTGTTAATCTATGTCAGCAGTACATCACGAGGTTTGAAGGAATTACATGATTTCGTGTACGCTCTGTATATTAAGATAATCACTTGTCCTGGCTGACTGACTGATTCATCAAAGCAGATCCTAATCCACTAAAGGTGGAAACATACATTTTGGGCGGTAGATTCCTTTTGTGATGTAGGCATCCACTAAGAAAGGATTTTTGGAAATTCTTCTCTTAAGGGGATGAAAGTTTGTAGGAAACTTCACGCAGACGAAGTCGCGGGCAATGTGCTAGGATCATATAATTTGATTATTACTTGCGTAAACGGTGAAGGAAAACATCGTGAGGAAACCTGCGCACCTGAGAGGGCTCCATAAAGTTTTCGATGGTGTGTGTATTGTGCCAACCCCCACCAGGTCAGCGTAACGGACTCACGCCTAAACCATTCTCATTCTGAGAAAAGGCCCGTGCCGAGTGGGACGGTAATGAGCTGATTATGTTGTTATGTAAATATAACTAAACTGTTATTTTAACTTCTTGCATCTGTCAAATTGAGATACGATTTTATTTTGAATTTATCTCACGAGTTGTCAGTACTTAACTCGAGATAGATCTGTTAAATAAGAGCTATTTATTTCGGTCCTTAATTCCACCTTATTTTCAGATACAGCCGTCCCCGGAGAATATAATGGCATTCGCAAAAACACAACTTTTCAGAACAAAATAAAAACCGATTTTTGACGACTGCTTGCCAGTTACTAAACATAAGTAAAAACGAAAATGAAGAAGAAAATGAATCATTGGAGCTTTTTCGTTTCTACTTATGTTTAGTAACTGGCAAGCAGTCGTCAAAAATTAAAAGTTGTGTTTTTGCGAACGCCATTATATTCTCCGGGGACGGCGATACCACGAACAAAAAATTTAATATAAGTATATTCAGTAAAATGATATTTCCTAATGATCGATATGTTACATAAGAGCTATTTATTACGGTCCTTGGTCCACCTTATTTTCAGTTAACGCGAACAAAAAAATTGATATAAGTATATTCAGTACAAATGGTACTTCCTAATTAGCATTATTGTCTCTGGACATAATAGCTGCGTATGCGTCGTTCACGTGGTTTTCAGAATTAAACAAAGGCGGGTAACTACGTAATTCATAGCCTACAGATATGTTCAGCGATTAGCCTTTCAATGTGTCTGTGTATAGATAGAACATTAAGTTATTAGTTTACTAGCTGACCCGCGCAACTTTGTCTGCGTTTTTCCCGTTTTTGCAACATTTTTCATTTATGGTATCTACGGCGCACCTGCCTACCCTACCTGCCTACCCTACCTACCCTAATAAATTATAGCCTATATGTTGCCGAGAACTAATAGTTATATAACAAAAAAGTTTCATCGAAATCCGTCTAGTAGTTTTTGTGTTAAAGCCGGACAACAGACGGACAAAAATTTCAAAATGATTTTTTTTGGCTTATGTTACTTGTATGAAGACCCCTAAGGGTATTTTTTTTAGTTTTTATTAAATGTACGGAATTGAACTCTTCTACAGTTTTATTATATGTAGTAAGATAGATGCGTGCGTGCATGACAAGATGTATGAATGTGGATGAAGCGAAAGGGTATGTAAGAGTCGTAGCATGTGGCGTTCTATAGTTTCTGCCTACCCCCATGGGAAAAAGGCGTGAGTTTATGTATGTATGTATGTAAGATAGATATATATCGATTTTGAATAAATAACTTTTTCTTAGTGTTTCTTGTTTATAGCCGGCAGTCTAAGACCCAAATACAGTAATTGTTTCCCTATAATTAATTAATGATTTGACCAACTTGATGCTAAATATAAGTATTTTACAATGAATGTTATCATTATTGTTTACTGAACACCACAGTAACACAAGAAAAACAAGTTGAGTGGTTATTGAGTTAATTAAGATAACATATTCTTTAACTTTGCGATCCTCTTATCTTCTTTACATTACATAGTATAAAACAAAGTCGCTCCCGCTGTCTGTACGCTTGGATCTTTTAAACTACGCAATTTTAATGCAGTTTTCAGCAATAGATAGAGTGATTCAAGAGGAAGGTTCATGTGCCCCGTATGCGCTAGTCTAATATAAGATAGTTCAGAGACTAACTGACAGATAGCACTCAGCCTAATGTCGGCTACACACTCTCGCCAAGACTGCCCGAAATGTTATCTCCATCCTTTACTTTTAAAGTAGTAAAGGACAGGATCTAACTTTCAGGCTGTCTCGACGAGAGTGTGTAGCCGGCATTAAACTCTGGGTCTAGAAACTGCACAGAGACTAGAGATTACCTTGAAGAACAAAACCTAACACCACTTGTCCAGTTTTCTCCTCCTCTCACCTGTCAAGGTCCTCTTATAGGAGAATCAATATCTACGGACCAATTATCTTATATAAATCCCTATTAATGTAACGTAGATTACCACTAAGAAAGATTTTTCAAAATTCTACCTAGATGGTCCACGCGGACGAATTGAATTCAGGATCATAATTTGAGAATATAGTTCGGGTATATCTAGGAAACTGTAACTCGTTTATTTAAGCACTTCTAAACGGTATAAGCAGAGCTACTCATTGTCTTGATTATTATGTTCTGTGCTCGTTGTGCTTAAGACCATCCCCGTGCAAAGACAAATGTTTTCCTCGAGCGCAGAAGTACCTACACCTTTATCTAAGAACGTAAAAGAGATTTACCTTAATGATTTTTCCCATTAACGGTGACACTGTACCTATTCTCAAAGTTAAGAATACCCACATTAGAATATCACTTAAAAACCAATCACTTGTACAGCTTGAGAAACAAAGCTTGAAAAAAAAATCAATAAACAATTTAATTTTTATTCAGTTATAAGACGTTAAAATTGATTTAAAATTAATAACACTATCCAAAGTTATAACAGACATTACGAGCTGTAGGTAGGTACGACATAACGAGGCGCACGCGCATTTCAATGACAAGAGGGGCTCGGGTCAAACTGTCTGACCCGAGAGCGAGTACTTTGTTTGAAGCGTATTTGGGTTGATGAGTTCTAGACTGTAACTCATGTGTTTTAAACTGATTTGTATTTCAAATAATGAAAGGTTTATATGTGTAAACAAAGTCGTGACTTAGGTATAGCTAGAAATAGAATTAGTGTTTCGTATGTATTGCAAAACGGAACATGTTTACTTTTAAACATTTTTTTTGTTTTATTTATAATTAAAAAAATAATTTGTGTAAAACAATATTCTCAGTGTATTCGCTGATCGTTGCGGAGGTGGATGCGGCTCCACGTTGAAATTTAATTGTATATTTTTATGTGTCTGTAACTTACACACTAGAATTTAAATAAAATTGTTACTAACCCTATGGACTCCGGTCTGAAATAAAATACTTCTATTCTATTCTAATATAAGATTTTAACAAAGAAAATACTTCATACAAAAAATTAAACAGTATAATAATTTATAATTAGAAATATCAAGTATTTGTATTGAATGAAATGACTTGAGGGTAGGCGCGCAAGATGCGCCATGTTGTTCACCCACAAAAAAATTAAAGTGACTGTCGACGGAACAGAAAAACTTAAAAAAATGTTTTTCTAATTACATTTTTTTAGTCGTTCATAAGTTGTTGGATGCCCCAAACATAACTTAAACGTGAGCTTGAATGTAGCTACAATAATAAGATTGAGAAGTTGGTAAGACATGTGTCCAGTTTATTTGGCAAAATGTCGCATTTAAGCTATTTAACGACCCCATAAATTTTGAATTACCTAATGTAGTTTTTTTTTTATAATATTTTTTATCAGCCCTATTGTATTCTTAAATTTGTTAATATCACCATATAACATGTAACACTACCTGTCACAGGGATGGCGCAAACCGAAGTCCCGCACGGTGATGCCGGGCGGCAGCGTGGTGGCGACACGCTCACCACACGCACACGACTCTGGCGATAACCGGGACGAGGAGGCGTTACACAATGGAAAGGTTACAGCATTCAGATGTTACTAGAGATGCACAGGGGTGCTGGGACATAGGAACCCACCATCGTAAAAACCTTCCGAAATCAAATCCTGGCTACGCCAATGCATTGGTCTTGGAGATATACTCATTTTTAAACGCCAAATCTTTTCCACTGCATCGTAAAAGCCACCCTACTCTCTTTCCACTTCCCCCTGTCTGTTGCGACAAAGCAGTAGCCTTTTGGAGAGTCCAGATCATCCCGCCATCTCCCGACTGGGTCTGCCATATAGAGGGACCCGTTTGGTTGTCAGTTTGGCCTTTTGGTCGTATGACATGTGTAATAATACTAAAGTACTGTACTCACCTAATAGTAATTCTCGACAAATGCTGGAACTGTGCTTATTAACCAGGAAGAGTGACCCTCGCACTGCGCTTTTTCTAGTTGACCAACCGTCTGAATGTAGGACAAAGTACTACTCTCTACAACAAAATCCCAGGCAATATTCAAGACTTAAGTCTTAATAAATTTAAGTCCTATGTAAAGCAGAAACTATGCAAAAAGGGTTTCTATAACGTTAAAGATTATATGGACGATAAAAATGCCTGGAATTGAGCCGCTCGCTGTTATCACAGACACATCATTGTAATTATTGAATTTTTTTCATAACATTATTATTTTATATCCTTTTGACATTTATAATTGAATTATTTTTTTCAATGATTATTATTATTTTACCATCGCCATAATTGTTATTTTACTTTTTTAATAAATTGTGAATGTGAGTACCATGTAGGGTAGCTTTATACACGAATTTTGTAAACGTTTGGCGGTTCTTGAGTTTTTTTTTGTGACCCACACAAATGTCCAGCTGAATGATAGCGTCGTGCAGCGGTCGGGTTGTTGAGCTCCCTAAAATAAGGTTTGAGCTCCGCGATGACTGATGCAGATGTGCCGTCAGTTAGGACAGGTCAACTCGAACCTGCTATGGCACTTTCCTCAAAAGGCCATTCCAGACGTTGCCCTACATCGTTTCACTCGCATAGTTTGTATACTACAATGTCTGGACTTTAAAAGAGACTTTGACCTCTGAGTTTGTTTCGGCTTTTCTTCTCAGAGCTAGTCAGATAGGAAATGCCGGCGCCATCTAGTCTTAAAAAAAAAACATTACATTGACTTGTAAAAGTGTCTGTCACAGATTTATTTACAGAAATAAAAATCATTTATCATTTACTTCTCTTGATCTAAAACTTATTCGAGACAGTGAAAAAACCAATTGCTGAAAAAAGAACTTCTTCGTTGTTCTAATATAATTTTATTTTTTCAGGACAAAGATGCAAAGAAAAAGAGCAAAAATAAAGAAGGTAAGTTTTATCAATACTGATTTCGATACATTAAATTATTCGAATAAAGTCAACTAAATCGATTTACCTCTTTTTTGCTGCTCTTGGATTTTGTCCATGGTGAGTTTCCAGAGGGTAAAGTAATTTTTAAGACATTTATTTATTATTTTATCCCTCGAAATAAGCAAAACATTTTATTCAAGCATGTACACTATTTATATTTATCCACAATTAATTGTTTCTAATAAATTAATATACAAGGTTAGTCGGAGAGGGGTACTAAGCCGAAAGGGTTTTAAAGTAACCATAATGAGGGATAACTTTTCTTCTACAACTTTCCCCAAAACTCGATAGTTTAAGAGAAATAGCTTTTCAAAGATTTCGTAAAAAATATGCTAAAATCTATCTGTCCATAGCTTTGATCAGCTGTGTTTGCAATTTAGATCACGGATTAGAAACTTAATATTCTGAATTCATAACTAAAGCAGGTATGATATTTTTTTTGAAAAATCTAAAATAAAAATCTTTGCATGCTAATAAAAATTATGGAATTTTGAAATTTTAACGCTTGCTTTATAATAGACATCAGTGATACTTTAAGTGGCCCGCGGCTTAGTACCCCATTTTCGACTACCATTGTATATCAATTATAATATATGATTCCAAAGAGATTTCACGAAGCGAAAACTATGTTTTTGCTCGATAGCCGCACCAGAGTGGCGAGTGAAGTCTGTACAATTATTACATTCCAGTTTTGTCGTTTTAAATTTAAACCTTATGCTAGTCTCATTAAGTCACACATGACGTCATCATAAAATACAACAACTGTAGTCCTATAGAAAAACTATTCGAATTCAAGTTGACAGAAATATTAGTTAAATCAGTAATGTGTTTAATTTCGCAGACGAAACCCGTTCAGTGCTCATAGAAGGCGTTCTGTTCCGCGCTCGCTACCTCGGCTCCACTCAGCTGGCGTGTGAGGGTCAACCCACTAAGGCCACCAGGATGCTGCAGGCCGAAGAAGCCGTCTCCAGGATTAAGGTATTGTATAGAGGAAAGATATATTTTTAACTGACAAATATATTTTTGATCCCCAAAAGACCTGTTCCATTTTTGGCACTTTTAACATTTTTGTGTCAGGTAATTTGAAAGTTTTAATAAACCCCATTCATTATACTCATTCTTAAGGACTATAAATTGACATTGGTGCAGATTCTCTTGTTCACCAACTTAACAAAAATTAGAGAATTGCTATCTTTTACTAACAGACAGCGCGAGAACAGGACGGTGATAGATTAGAACTAAGATAGAGATGTCAAACTAGTTTACGTTTTGAACTTTACCGTGTTGACACTTTCTGACTTGTCATCTAAATTGTATGGAAATTTTAGTTCAACTAAAAACAGCTCTTATTTATGTCCGTCTCTTTCCTATTTTATCAGAGTGAAAAAGATAGCAATAGTCTAAATTAAGTTTAGTCTGTGCACAACAGGATCGGCACCATTGACTGAAGCGCAAGCCACACCGCGAGCTAAGGTAACTTAGCTTAGTTCGCAAAGCCGCGGTGTCTTTACAAAGTATGAAAAGCAGCTTCGTGAGCTGAGCTAAGCTAAGTTAGCTTAGCTCGCGGTGTGGCTTGCGCTTACGCCCCAGATGTGACTATGATTAAGGAACACAGCACTCTAATCAAGTAATTAAAATATTTTATTTTAATTACTGATTAGACTGCTCCAACCTATATTATTTTATAAGTAACCAACATATTTTTATTCTCAAATATTAACCCTTTTTTTTAAAACTATAATTAAATAATTTTTATTCTAACCTACATTAGGGTTACCACTAACAATCCCTATGTTAAATCAGGGTTGCTAACTTCCGTGTTTAATCCATGCATTCTCATAAAGACACAGTTTAGCAACTTACCGTTTGCCCGTGTGAATCGGTAAATATGTAAAATGTTTGTATCTTATGTAGATGTTTATTGAGCGAGAGCATGAAATTACTTGTCACTTTCTGTCCCACTCTAACTGTAGCACTACTCTTGTGATCCAATCTATAGCTCAAATTATACAACGGTAATGCGACCAATAAGACCCCATTTCACCTCCACCAATACAGGGTGTAAAGGAAATCATGTAACTCCTTCAAACCTCGTGATGTACTGCTGACATAGATTAAACCCGAACGGGAAACATTTGGATTCAATATTTTTTTTTACAAAAAGTAAACATGTGTTCTTAACGTGACGCATATTAGCGCCCCGAGTTAAATGACCGCGCGGCGAGCGATAGCCCAACCATTCGCTCGGGGCGCTAAAATGCCTCACGTAAAGAACCCATGTTTACTTTTTGTAATTTTTATTTTTATTGAATCCAAAAGTATCCCGTGTAGTGTTAATCTATGTCAGCAGTACATCACGAGGTTTGAAGGAATTACATGATTTCGTTTACACCCTGTATAATCTCAAGACTACCTATGTTTCCCAAACTTCATTTTTTTGACTGGAATTTCTATGAGTATGACAATTTTTCATAAACTTATCTCTTTTTAAATTGTCTCTCATGTGTAAAATTATCATGATAATAAAAAAACTAAATTTAATATTTTAGTAAAAAAAATGATAACATTTCACATTTTTATCGTCGTTTATTTAAAAAGTCGCTTACACGTTGTATAACTTTAGCTCGAACCATAAACAAAATACTGAATACAACACTGTTCTATCGACTTCAAACACCACTAGTCGAACTACTATATCATAACAAGCTATGCTCTGTCACATCTCTATTCAAAACGTGTGAAGCGAGACTGGCACGCAAATCTTCAAACTATTTGCACGCAACTCTTCTGTACTCTAAACTTTCACGGTCATCTTGTAAATATGTAATTTCATGCTCATTAGGTTTAGTGTATTGAGAATGCTAGTGGGATTTCCTTCATACCTTTTATATAAACGAACAAAACAATATTTAGCTGCTAGAACGTTGACGGGACTTTGCCCTGTGTATTTTTAAATTTCGAATGTTTGAGCCATCCACGACCTGTCCGCCAAACCGTTTGAGCTCTTATTGACTTGGCACTAGAGTATTTTTTTCAGTGTGATCCTCACCCCTCGACCCGACCCAAGAAGATTGTCGGATCCCGTATTGGCCGGCTAGCCTCCTCTGAAAATGTTTGTTTATCTGTCGCTTACTGTTCCGCTTGTCGCTAATGCTTTGTATCATTTGAGCCCTCGTGTAGGGCACTAAGGTAAGGTCCGAGTAAGCAATCATATTGAGCTGTGCTAGAATTTTTTCTTGGCATGTTCCGATTTCGGGCTATTTACGAGTTACGACCGTACTTTCGAGGAAAACCGAATAGTGTTTACGTTGACAAAAATATTTAAAAATCGAATTCGTAAACTCGATTCGACACAAAAAAATCGATTAGAAAGAAAGTACGTCACTAACTGGTACAGACGCTTTTTTATCCATGCACTATTTCATAATATGCACAGTATAGCATGTAACATACCCGATTCACACCGGCTGAGGTGGCCTGCCCATGAGACACTACATCGCGGAACGCTTAGCGCTACGCACATGATACCCCCTATTCTAATGTTAAGGTTAATTCGTTAGGTTTGCTTTCATACTAACGACGGTGGATTTCGCTCGCTTCTCACATAATCATTGTGTGTTTGTATTCGAATTGTTTTGCTTGCTTTGGCGCCCAAATTTTTGATCATTTGCTTTTCGTTTGGTTGAGGATTGCGTTTGAAAAGCAAGCCAAACAAATGGGGTGGGCTTGAACGAGTCTGCATTTTTCTACATATGATAGATTTAACAGCAACCTTTTTGATTTGAAAAATATAAGGATTTCTTATTTGCATCGCGGCGCGGCGTCCATATTTTTCTGATATTAGTACATACTAAACTTATACTACATACATACTCATTTTATAAAATTAATCGATAAAAAACCTACCTCATCCAGCTTAAGTTTGAAGTTTTATAAATCAAATGCATGCATAGGTATCTATAGATTACCTATGAGGAAGTTTTCCATAAACATTATCTATACTAATAGATATTATAAAGAGGAAAGATTTGTATTTTTGTATGTAACGAATAACCTTAAAAACTACTGGTTTCAAAAATTCTTTTGCCGTTAATAAGTTACATTATCACTGAGTAACATAGGCTATATTTATTACTGGAATAAAACTTCTTACGCGGGCGGAGCCGTGAGGACACAGCTAGTTTCGGTATAGATTAATAACTCAAGTTTTAACTTAAAACATCAATTAGCAATAGGATATATTTTAGGTTACAAAGTAATAAAATAAATAATAGATATTGTAACTTGTTCTACGTTTTTTTTGGTATAATAATAAATATTGAATGATCATAATAATTAGTAGTCGTTTTCAAAGTTTGTGTCCTACCGAACAGTTTCGACCACTTACGTACACTAGGATGAGGGACAAAGTAGCCATTGTTGATTACGTCGCTACGATTTTTCACATCTGGACCGGAGGTCACAAAGATACGACACACACTATCAAAGTAAATTAAACACACCACGATAAAAAACTCCGTCAAAACAAATCGAATACGTCACGATTATGTGAGAGCGTTCGAGGAGGTTAGCCGGTGTTTGCCACATGCCACAGTGGGGCTGCGACGGGCCGTACTCCGGAGTGTACGCGGCGCCGGCGGCCGTGTTCCGCCTGGCCTTCCTGGGCTCGGTCGAGGTGGACGAGGACTCGCGCCGCCGCAAGAAGCGACCCAAAAAGAACATGGTAGAGGAAGCCGTCACTAAGATCAAGGTGGTTTGGCTGACATATTATGTTTAGGCTCCCTTCGTTCATGTTTCGTCGTGTGTAGTTGGTTTTTATTGGGTTTTTTTGATGTAACAGAAGAATTTGTGCGAGGATTTTCTCACGTGCAGTTCTGGACGTGTCTGACAAATTTTACAAGTCATAAAACCAAAATGGCTAATGATATCGACGCGTGAAATCTCTGACCGATCAGACTAGCTAGAAACATAGTTTTCATGGAATTACTTCTCGTCTACATTAGAAAATTCAATAAAAATCAACTCGAGGGAACTTTACATGGCATTCGCGGTAATTTTGATAAGTTGCCATGGATAGTAACCCATAGGTTTATGTGTTCGTGTCGATGTATCTAAAAATCAATTAGTTGTTTCGGAAATTCATTACAAAATTTAAATGTTGGTAACACCAAGTGTCAGTGTTGCTAGTAAGATAAAATCATGTTGTAATGTATTATTGGGGTTTTCAAATTGATTTGCAAGAATACTACCTATAAATTAATCTTATATTTGTATGTTGCCAATTTAAAACTTCAATAAAACATATATTTAAGTGTTGCCATTCCATAATACTAACATTATCGTATTTCCCTTTTCGCTGTCTTGGGTAATCAGGCTTTGGTAAGTCTCTAAATTCTAAATTAATTTTATCTATCTCTGATGCAGTGGCGGATTAAAAGAACCAGTCGTTCTAAAATCTGCCCAATTTTAAAATTTAGTTTCCTTCTACCAGGACTTTATTAAGTTTTGAAGTATTTTTCGTTCCATTGCTTTTCTGTTCATTCTTCTATTCTAGGCCCTTGGGGCCATTCAAGTATTACGTAAGCACGAAAGGGGGGTGAAGGGGTGTTTGCATAGCTTATTTTTAATGACATGGGGGACGGGGGTGTCTAGATGATGATTACGTCAGCAATTTTTATTTATTTTTCTAGGCTTAAAAACTGCTGCTCATGAATAACAATAAAGAAACCTGATCAGTTAAAAAAAATATACCAATGTTTACGTAAGCATAGGCGGGGGTAAAAGTTTTGCTTACTTTTGCTGACAAGGGGGAGGGGTGGGTCAAAAATTACTAAAATTCTGCTTACCTAATACTTGAATGACCCCCTTGGTCCCTAGCTTGTTGTGATCATCCATTAATCCGCCACTGTTTCGATGCGATACAATGCGACAGCGATATATACCCATCTCATGAAATCATTACGTACTATTGTTGCACAATCACAAAATATTCCTTCACGTTGTATCGTTTCATATAATCATCTATGTACCTCCCATAAACTCTGTGTAATCATGTTCACTTAAGTGACAAGCATTTTCTGACCACATAGGTATAGGTTTTATTTGAAATCTGACAAGCTTAAGCCTTCTTTAAACCTAGAAGATTAACCTTTTAAGCGCGTGGCTAAATATCAATTGCCGGGCCCCTAGCGCAAGACTATGAATCGATAAAATAATACCTACAATAAATATATTAAACTTTTTCAATACTTAGAGCTATGAAACAATTTTAAGTAATTGTTGTAAATCATATCTCTATTGAATAATCGTTTTAGTTGTACCACGCAGTCCACAGGACGAAAATAGAACAAAAAAACCAAGCATGTTCTCTGTCGCAGAAATACGACACGCGCGGTAGGGGCACGGAAATGTTTGTCGCAGAAATGCGACTCAAGCGGTTAAAAGGT
Organism: Amphipyra berbera; assembly: GCA_910594945.2. NCBI lineage: Eukaryota > Metazoa > Arthropoda > Insecta > Lepidoptera > Noctuidae > Amphipyra > Amphipyra berbera. The sequence continues at coordinate 3,292,941 of OU343122.1, read as the reverse complement.
TAATTAAACTTCCTAGCTGCTGTTTTAGATTTAAAATCAGCCAAACTTCACCTTGTGTAAGCTTGCTTGGGTCAATATTCACCTTGTCCATTCGCCAGTTGAGTTTTCAGAAGCTTATGGGTGTCCATAGTTTGGAGATAAAGCCGGCCTGTGTATTCCTATATCACAGAGTTCTTTTTTAAAATTACAGGCACCTGAAGGCGAAAACCAGCCAAGTACAGAAGTCGACCTCTTCATCTCAACGGAGAAAATAATGGTTTTAAATACGGAGCTGAAGGAAATAATGATGGACCATGCACTGAGGACTATTTCTTATATCGCTGATATAGGAGATCTGGTGGTACTGATGGCTAGAAGAAGGTTTGTGCCACACGAGAGTGACTCCGACCAGCCCAAGCTGAATCGCACGCCGAAAATGATCTGTCATGTGTTTGAGAGTGAAGAGGTGAGAAATTGTTTTAAATCTTGTCCTTATTATACTCCAATCAATTTGGATGTGGAATTTATGTAAACAAACTAACATTTTGGATTATCCTCCTTCTTTTCGTGTGGTTAGTGACTAACCTGGTGTCAGAGTTTATGCTGCCCATGGGCCTCTGACTTGGCTTCACATGCCGTCGAGAAATATCTCTCAGGCATGCCGGTTTCCTCACTATGTTTTCCTTCACCGTTTTTAAGCAAGTGATTATTATAGAATATGCACATAAATCCGAAAAGTCAGAGGTGCGTGCCTTGGGTTCAAACTCGAGACTTGACTTGGGAGTCTGACGGTCACACCACTAGGCTATCACTGCTGTTTGGATTATTGTTACACAGTGTGCCGACACGTTTGGTGCAGTGGCTAAGCTATTGGCTTCTGCGCTGCGGGTCGTGGGTTCGATTCCCACACGGAACAAATATTTGTATGGCCTACAGATAGTTGTTCCAGGTCTGGGTGTTCTTGCATGTGAAGATTTGTGTCTGTAAACGCACCCACGATACAGGAGAAATCCCAGTGTGGCAACGCTTTTATAAAAAAAAATGTTAGTAGTATCGCAATCAAATGGAACACCAAATTCAAAATCTGTTCAAAAATCTAATTGCAGCAAGTGATAACATGAAAATGTATGGGTGGTTTGTTTACATAAATTCCACCTTGATTTTGGCTGGAGTGTACTTAATAACTTTGATGTCAATCATCTTAGAAATTAACTGTGACTTAAAATTTCGATCTGCCTCGTCGGTCTAGTGGTGGCAAGCGCGACTGCTGATCGTGAGGTCCTGGGTTCGATCCCCAGGTCGGGCAGTGTTATTGGGGTTTTCCACATGGAAATCCTCAGTAGTAGCCCGGAGTTTGGATTTGTGCACGGTTGATGGCAATAGGCTCGCCCCCTACTACATGAGACCTTAACATAACGGCGAAATGAGGGTGTTACCTCCGCCACCGAACCCATCGGGAAATTTCAAATCCACGGCCATTGTTAGAAAAAGGCCACCATCTGGCCGTAGATTTTGAGACGAAAACGGGTATATTATTCTGATGTTGTAACAAAATTTTATGATTATCCTCGGTTTCTCAGTTATTGCGTAGGTCAATTGAAAGTCGTTTTAAATAAAACCAGAAAATCTCCATATTCTAAGTACTTAGATGAAGGAACTCACTACTAATTTGCGTTTTGAGCAAAAATGTGTGCACGTCTACGTGAATTGGAAAGTGAATTTAAAAAAAACATACAGTTGAATTGAGAACCTCCTCTTTTTTTTGAAATCGGTTAAAAAGGAGTAGAGTGGAAAATTTAAAATATTGTAAATACATAGTAATATTTACAAAGACATGGTATGTATGTAAAAAGAAAATTTAAACATAACATAACATCACACCTTACATTCCCCGAAGAGGTGTTTTTTTTTTATACATCCTCGTTTCGCCTGTTATTTTTAAGTCCCATGTAATAGGGGACAAGCCTATTGCCATTACCCTGGCACAAATCCAGACTCCGGGCTGCTACTGAGAAATTCCTAATGGAAAAAAACCCAGTAACACTTTGCCTGACCTGGGGATCGCACCCAGGACTCCATGCTCAGTAGTCGCGCTTGCGACCACCAGACCAACAAGGCAGTCAAGGCAGAATTGCACTACGCGTAAACATATTTTTGGCCATGACTGTACAACCCGTTGTTACAAGTAAAGCGAACCTTAAGCCGAGATAATTAACTGAGATAACATACAAAGTAATGTGTAGTGTAAACTCGGTCTAACCTCAAATTATATCTCGACCAAAAACAGTAAACATTGATAAGACTATGTACTGTCATAACTCCGTATAATTTGCATAGTTATCAGCTCGTAGACGGCCACCACTAAACATAGGTTTTATTAGGAAATATTGCTAAAATCACCGCGGTTGGAAAAAGAACTGGTGATCATTGGTGATTGTTAATAAACTTCTAAGGTTACCCACACACGGACCATTCGTCGCAGCCACAAGTGCGAGTCTTTGCAAAATGAATAGAAAAGTTATTCCGCATCTTATGGCGACTGGCTCGTCTGCGGGTATCCTAAAAATAATGCAGATCATCCATCATTACATACATGGTATACATTTGTTCCAGGCTCAATTCATAGCCCAGTCCATAGGGCAAGCGTTCCAGGTGGCCTACATGGAGTTCCTGAAAGCCAATGGAATAGAAGACCACAGTTTTGTCAAGGAGATGGACTATCAAGAAGTTCTGAACAGTCAGGAGATATTTGGTGATGAGTTACAAATGTTCGCCAAGAAGGAATTGCAGAAAGAGGTAAATTATAATAGTATAGGATCCCAGTATAGAACGACCTTCACTGAGCTGGTAAATGGATGAAAAGTATCTTATATCTAATTAAATATGTCAATAAAAATAAATGCCGTGTTTATACCTGCCTACCCAAGAGTTGTGACGGAAAAAAAATAGTTAACCTAACGTTTGCATATTCTATAGGCTTCATACTTTCGATTGGTATGGAATTTGTCTATTAACCAAACCAGTGAAATGTTTAAAAAAAATTAATGAATCATATTCTGGACTGAAATTTTTTAGTCAACCCATTTGCAATATATTTATTGACATATTTAATTTCATATAAAATACTTTTCATCCATTAACCAGCTCGGTGAAGGTCGTTCTATACTGGGATCTTAGACTATAAGGATTTTAATGTAAGTAGAAATAGAAAATCTTTCTTTGTCTGTCTGACCACCTGTTTCATTCACCTTGAAAAGGTCGTTGTTCGCCAATTTTAATTCAGCCACCAATAATACATTATTTTAAACGAAATTGTCTGTTATCCTAGAAACAATGGTGTCGATTCTGTTGCGCACTTTGACAAGACTAAACTAAACTAAGGGTGTGTGTCTCTTTGTTTCAATATAAAAAGAAAGTAACAGTTGCGTTTAGTCTAGTTTAGTACTGTCAAAATGTGCTACAGAATCGATACCAATGTCAAACATTTTCTCTTCAGTCTCAAAAAAGAAAATGATGCGAGAAGTATTTGTTCATTACATCGAAAACAAACATTAATTATTTTTAAGTAATAAACTACAGACTATGATGCGGTCGCGTGACGTTTGCTCTCTTTTTAGCTTATAGTTGTCATATAAAGTTATTTCACTCTGTCACACATTTGTTATTTGTGCAGGTGGTAGTCCCCAAGACGAAGGGCGAGATCCTGGGCGTGGTGGTGGTGGAGTCCGGCTGGGGCTCCATGCTGCCCACCGTCGTCATCGCCAACCTGGCGCCCGCCGGCGCCGCCGCGCGCTGCGGACAGCTCAACATAGGTACTGTGGACCGTGGGCTGTGAGCTTGGAACACGATCACACATATTTCACCGGCTTTCTCGTATCTTGAAAAAAAAAGCAAGATTAGAGATCATTCAATATTCAACGAACTCACAAATGTACATTCCTTCTCATTTTAATGCGCGCTAGTGCTAGAAGTGACTCCGTTCACCACTGTAGGGAGTCAAAAACCTGAGATAGAAGATCTTTCTATTAATTTCTTGGTTATCACGTACTTGGTTTAAATCACATCGAAATAAAAATAAAACATGTCAATGATCAACAGCATCCAACCAAGCACCAATACTGCGCTTACGCAGGTAGCGAGGTTAATACCTATTTGGGCATTCCGCGTAGCCATTACGACTGTCTACGGTGCGCGTGCGCATTTTATGCACAGATCGCCTTTTTACTGCGTAAAACTTGGCAAAAACTATAGAAATCTACCTCCCAAGCGAGACGATGGCTCGTAATATTTTTTGATGCAAATGTTACACTTGTAACACTTTAGGGTGGCTTTAAGAATCAACCCTCGACTAGCACGTGCATATAAAAATTTGCCGGCGTGTACTTACGGGAGGATAAAAATAACACTTGTAACCGTACACTATATATATTTAATTAATAATTACAAAGAGAACAACAGGGCGTGGTTCGTACAATGCGAGGAGTCCAGGTCTTCTTCAGCAGGTGTGGCACTTAACTGGGCAACTGCAGCGGCGCGAGAGGGCGATCTGCAGAGTGCCCGACCTTTTATAGGCCCAGACCCCCGCCAGTCAGCCACCACCCGTCACACACTGAGTTTAGGAAACACATACAAATATATTTTTCCTGTCCCAGGTGATCAAATAATCGCAATAAACGGTGTAAGCCTGGTCGGTTTACCGCTGTCAACCTGCCAGACGTACATAAAGAACTCTAAGAATCAAACTGTGGTGAAGCTGACCGTGGTCCCGTGTGCTCCCGTTGTCGAAGTGAAGATCAAGCGACCGGACACCAAGTACCAGCTCGGCTTTAGTGTGCAGAATGGAGTGGTGAGTACCGTACTTACTTGATATGTTCTATACTCCCAGTGTCGCCTAAATGTAACCAGTTTACTAGGAATTTTCTTTGATAGGAAAAATAATTGTTTGATGGTTAATACGCGAGGTTGCCTATAACAGGAGTTCCTAATCGCACACGTTCTTTCTGTTTCTGTCGTATGCGCACAACAGTTTCAATAACTTGTTACAAAATCTACTGGTGTTGCAAGATCGGGACATTTTTAAACAGTCTCTCTCTCTCTGTTCGTTGTCCCAATTGTTGAGTTAATATCATCTTCAAGTTTATTTGTAGAAAAGCACAAAATCCTTATTAAATATTTAATAAATGCATGAAAAAGATTTTTGTCATACTGGCAGCTGAATTAAAAAGCAGAATTTTCATTTCTGTCTTTCCTACATGTCGTCATGAAAATAAATGTACCCTATATGTAATAATCGCGTATTACAGATATGCAGCTTACTTCGCGGCGGTATAGCGGAGCGCGGCGGTGTTCGCGTGGGACATCGCATCATCGAGATCAACTCGCAGAGTGTCGTCGCCGTGCCGCATGAACGCATCGTTAACTTGCTCGCTACATCTGTAGGAGAGGTAAGCGCATTCATAAAATTTACAGCTGAAATCACTCACTATGATTCCAAGTACTATAGGTGTGTGCAACACGCTAATTTCATATACGAACCCACTCAACAAAAACACAAATAAATATCTGACATGCACCCCATTTGTCTTCTAAACCCAAAAGTTGGACGCCCCATCCAAGGCTGTAGCCAGAAATGGCGGGGGGGGGGGGGGGATTGAACCCTGAACAAGAAAATCTATTCATCTATTCGAGTGTATACATTTTAAAAGTAATTTAATTGTCTAAGGTTTCAGGGGGGGCGGGTGTTGAACCCCCCTAAACCCCTCCCTTGGCTACGGCCTTGGCCCTACCAGTGTTCCCATTTTGGCTCGTCAAAATGATGTCTTACAAATATTTTCACACCATACATTCTATTCAACGTCTCAATTCAACATACGGTCGAAGGTGACATGCACTAAAGACACATAAATCCGACCACTTTAACACTGACCCAACTGTTATATCTTTCTCAAGTAGGTAAAAAGGTTAGGTAGTTATCTCTTGATATAAATGTTTAGTCGCCTCTTTAATATCTGACCAGAAATCTTGCGCTAAGAATATCGTACGACCATACGCCATTAAACCTCAAGACTGCCTTCTAATCTCCAGATCCTGATGAAAACAATGCCGACGTCGATGTTCAGGCTGCTAACTGGCCAGGAGAACCCCGTGTTCATCTAACGCGCGCCGCCGCCGCGTCTCAAGTGCCTGCTTACTACGATATTACGTCACACGTACCGCGCTACCACGATACCACCATACCACGCACACAGCACACACACTGGCCCTAGCCTCGCAACCACTGTACATGATGTTTAGTACTGCCATTTTAAGGTTAAATCCAAAACCTTGGCCGCTCTGCAAAGCATGTGCCCGCGCAGGATAAAATGTTAGGTATGCGCGTGAGCACTAATGCGGTAATTCCCCGCGAAGCTGTCACGATCATTCACTGCACGTATGTCTGTGCATCATACGAACAGATAACCTCTGTACTGTGTGATTGACCTGCGCAAGATCATTGCTAAGTTCAGAGCGGTCAAGAACTTTGGCGGATTGTATAAAATATGTACATAAAACAGGTCGTATACAGGGTTATTTTTTAATGACTAGACTGAATTAATAAAATAAAAAAACAATATTAAAAAGTTATCAGTCACTGTAGATGTCGCTGGTACTACATACAGTCGACTTGAAGTTTTGTTTTGAAAATATTTTTAGTACTGTTTCAATGGTAAGAAATAAGTACTGAATCAATGGTACAAATTGTGACAAGTCATTTAAAAATAGCTCTGTTTAAACGATTTTACATAAATTAAAAACCCGTAGATGTCCTGTGTTGCATATAGAATTTGTCCAAAACCCTAAAAATATGTAAAAAAAATCGTTAAACTATGCGCTATACAATGTGCGGAATGGCATGATACCTCTTCTATAGTTCGACCATTTAAAACTTGTATAAAAGGTAAACAAACCTCTGATCGTAAAACATTTATTTTGCTTCAGGAATTCATTAAAAATAAACACTTAGAAAACGAAAATAATGAATTCTTAAAGCAAAATGAAGTTTGTTTACCTTTTATACAAAATTTTGATGGCTGGACTATAATGTATACAATTTCTTGGACAAGTAGGTAGGTGAACTTGAGACCGATGAACGATCGCAGTCGGTTGATAAATCAGTGTACAGATAGATAATAAACCGCACAGATGAGAGACATTGTAGAGAACATGGCCCTCTAAAATACAAAAAATAACGATGATTCATCAAAAAATTTAATAAACAAAACAATTGTGAACCAGAATATTGTGAAATACCTCTATTTACTGTGAATACTAGATATGTAACAAAAAGTTTTTGATTTTAAGATTCGAATCAAACTGTTGAATATATTCAGTAGGTACAGTTATACATTGTTTTGTAGTTAATGGGATTTTAAACTTTATGTACGAAAGTATAAAGTTCAATATCGTAGATATTTTGTATTGTTGCTCAGTTCAGTTTTGTCAATTCACTTTTTATGGAAGGTGGGCGAGCAGAACTCTAAAAATTTTACTTTATATTTTCTTTTAGTATTTTACATACTTAATATAATTTATGATGGAATTTATTTCAAGTACATAATTATTTATGCTCGGTAACTAGGTACAACTTCAAATTGCTTATAGGTATAAAAATACAAAATAATAATATTACTTTTATAAAGCGAGGATAGGGCCGAACTCAAGCTTAGCTGATAAAAAAATACTCAAAAATCATATGTGATGAGTTTCAATGCTTACAATGCTTTCGTGGCTAATAAGATAGGATATAAGTTGTATTATCTCTCTATTACTGAACACCCTGTATTTACAACTCCGAAAAAAATCTCTTATTCATAAAAAAAATACGCTCGATAAATCTCACTCACTTCACTTCGCAATGTAAAGAGCGTTTAGTTATAAAACTTTTAAGTACATTTGTTAATAAGAAAGACATTTTTTTACCCGCAGTAGTAAATACATGGTGTTTTCTTTTATTGTCATGACAATGTGTATACATACTCCACTTAATATTATATTTATAAATTGAATATCAGAACCCACTCATATCTGCTTAGATATTTATTATAAATTAACAAAAATTATCTCCGGTAGAATTTGTATTGTTTTGCGTCGCTTTACAAAAGAACAAATTGTTTTAGAATCACGATTTTGTCATGTTTTTTTCTGCCATATTTTTTAAATTATTATAATGACGTTTCGATATCATAATAAACGATACGAAATGTTTTTAATTTTTAACCTTTTAAGCGCGTGTGTCGCATTTATACAACAAATATTTCCGTGCCCCTACCGCGCGTGTCGTATTTCTGCGACAGAGAACATGCATGGTTTTTTTGGTCTATTTTCGTCCTATGAACTACGTGGTACAACTAAAACTATTCAATGGACATATGATTTAAAACAATTACTTAAAATTGTTTCATACCTCTAAGTATTGAAAAAGCTTATTTTATTGTAGGTATTACCTATTTTATCGATTCGTAGTTGCGCGCTAGGGGCACGGTAATTGATATTTAGCCACGCGCTTAAAAGGTTAATGAAACTTTAATTTTATATAGGTTTATTTTTGTGGTTTTTTTTTAGGTCTGCCATCATTTCTTTAGATGATTTGGGATTGTTTCTTCACGTACCTACCTACTGATAATTATAATGTTACATATTTATAAGATAATTATCTCGAAAGTTCTCTGTGTGTAAATTATTAAAAACATGTGGGAAATAAGTCAAATAGGTTTTGGATAAAGTATGTGACGAAACACTCCATAATATAGTTTTATTATTTATTTTTGTATCGCCATTCATGCCTGTTAGCGATCTAGCCATTCCATTATCATTTTAGTTCTTTGTATATTCTGACGTACGATCGTTAAGTTTTCAATGTTTTTTAAACTTATTTTTTTTATAAATAAAAGTGCACCATAGTTCAAATCATCTCATTCAGTTCAGAAATAACATGTATAGCTTAGATAAGTGGGTCAAATGAACTCAAATGTAATGTGGCTCTGGTTTTAGATACATTGCATCTATCATAGTGAATGCACCCTAACACCCGAGCCACAGCATTTTCACAGACCTGCAGTGATCAAATTGAAAAAAAAAAGAATTGATTAGTGGATATAGTAATAAAAAAAGCATTATTTCGTGTAGCATCTCAAAAGATATATCATATTTTGTAAATTTTATAGTGTCGCTATAGCTATGTAACCTACATATATATGTCCTGTGTTCTTAGCTAAGCTTAGCGCTCTGAGAACGAGTAAACAATATTTATTTATGTATAAAAAAAATATAAGTATAATTTAACAGTTCTAATTGTAAACACTCTAGATATAAACACTTGAATAAACCGCTTCTGATTACGTATCCCCCGAATCTATATCCTCTCAAGTCTTCTTGTTTTACGTTTTTGGTTCCGTTGCTCTAATGGCCAGTGTCTTCATAATTCGGATGTCGCTACAAACAAGTCGACAACATCGACATTACCCAGCCAATGGTGTCGATTCTGTTAACTTTGACAGAATTATACAAAACTAAAGGTGTTTGTCTCTTTCTGTTTCAATACAAAAAGAAAGTGACAGTTGCGTTTAGTCTAGTTTAGTATTGTCAAAATGTGCGACAGAGTCAACACGAATGTCAGTACACACCTAGAAATGTCACCATTCAGGCAATGTTGAACATCCGTAATCTATAAATGTACCTTCGTCGCTCAAACTATGCCCAAAACGTTTCAATTTTTTACTCCCAAGACATTGAACACTGGCCACGCTCTTGTGAACTAAACGTAAATGTAATGTATACAGTCTGATGTAATTTTGTATTGCTAGCTGTTGTGAATAAGATTTATTTACATTGAGAAACACAGATAATAAATAGCCTTTTATTGTGAAAGCTGGTATATGGTAGGTACACTGTAACATGTGAAATAACTATTGTTGTTCTCATTCCTAAGAGTATTATTCTAGTCTGCATTAAAGTTAAGAATAAACTGAACAAACTAATGTTGTTGTTTTATTATCCGCATGGAATTATGTTAATATTGAAGGTCTGAAGAATATGTTATTGTGTGTTGTAAAAATAATTGAAATTTAAAAATACATAACATTAGTGAACAAAAGGATATTTAATTTTGTTCTTTTTTTGTTTTTGTGCTGTAATAGAACATCTTTTCTAACTTCGAAGTCGCAGTGGTAGATAAAATTTTGCCATAAAACTCTGCTCAATCCAAAGTATCTGAATTGATGTAGGTTAATGACAGAAATTCAATAGAAGTAATTTCAAGAAATCTACATCAATCCAGATATTTTGGATTGAGATCGGTTATTGGTTTGTGCCGTAAAACTATTCGCAAGTAGCAAACCAGGTGCTAAAACTATCTGGAGGCGTTAGTAGGTCAAATATGGCCGCATACGCTTCTGTTGACATGTTTTCTCAGTCCTTTTCAGTTTTTTGACTAGACTCGCGCGTAAAACGCCTTATCTGAACAGTTAGATCAGAAAACTTGGTGACATTGCAATGTTACTTTTAATCGAGATTAAAAGTAAATAGGGAACATCTGATTTCCTCAATGGCCTCACTCTCTTTACGCCTTTGCAATCTTATCATTAATCTGTGTATATGAAAAGCAGTTGTTGTATCAAGAAATGGTCATTCTGTTACCATTTTTGTTAATTTTCTACTATTGCATGAGATTTTAGAAGGTATTTAATTGGTTACCTCGCGCGGTACCACGTGGTATTTTTTCTCTTTTAGTGGCGCCATCTATCATTCCAGTACACAGCACATTTTTTCTAAAAGAAAAACAGCCCGTCGTCATCACGCTGGATCAGCAGTTAGTGTGACCTTTCAGTGCCCGGAAGTCGGTGCTTGCACCAATGACGTTGTTGCGCCATTTATCGACATCGAATATGAACTATTATTTCAGAGTACAATAAATTAGTACATTTTCTGTCGCATTCTAAAGTCCAGCAATAATTTAAGTGTTGTATTTGAGGTAAACCCAACCTTTGATCGTTAGACATTTATTCCGTTCTAGAATCCATTAAAAATAAACATAGAAAACAGGAGTTATTCACAGTTATAAGGTTTTCTAAAATGTGTATACATGTTAAATGGACTTTTAAAACAAAATTAACGTTTCACGTTCAAAGGTTTTTTTTTTACCTTTAAATACAACATTTTAATGGCTAGGTACATTTAAAAAAAATCTTCAATCAAATACAATACAGCTGGCAATGCTTAGAGACAATTTACTGTATTCTGTATACTATGTAATTCATTGTACCTAGTTTAAAGTGGGTAGGCATGACAATTTGGTACCTTCAACCTCTGTCACACGGAACCAATCCCACATGGTACAGAGTACAGTACTGTAATATAGGTAGATATTGTACAGTCAGCATAAAAATCAAGTGATAACAGTATTAAGATTATTTTAATCATTTTGAAATTCCAAAAATGTAATCTATCTAGAGGTAAGGAGGTACCTACTACAGCTGTCTGTCTGTCATTAGTCATATTTTTGTAACCTGGCATTAAAATCATTCAGAATATCACGCTCAGAGGGATATCCAAAAATATAGGCACCAATTAAATTTCAAACTACAACTTTTGAACCCATTTAGATAAAAGTATGTAAGTAAATCTATTCTGAATAACGTCCCACTTTCTCCCCTTATCCAGCCCGATGAAGTTCACTGTTATAGGCCAGATGCCTATGATTCGAAGATGAAGATTCAATTATTAATATTTTTTAATTTACAATCATGGATCTCTGAGCGTTTGAGTGAGGTTGAGCAGAGGCATCCTCCTCTGTAGGCATTGATTAAGAGATCTGTGTATGAACAATCTATTTGTCAAGGATGGTTATGATGTTAATATTCCCTCACAAACAATAATAATTGCAGTTATGGGCGTAGCCAGAATTTTGTCCAGAGTTGGGCAAAGCAGCTGTCAAAAAATGTTTCTTTTCACTATATATGGAAATGCAGACTGGGGCTACGGAGCAAATTTTGCCCATGCACAACTTTTTGAGGCCCAAATGAGTATAGCCAGACATTGGTCTGCCTATTTTAGTAGACACTAGCTGTGTCCTCACGGCTCCGCCCGTAGCCTATGTTACTCAGCGATAATGTAGCTTTCTAACAGCAAAAGAATTTTTGAAATCGGTCCAGTAGTTTTTAAGTTTATTTGTTACATACAAAAATATAAAAATACATATCTTTCCTCTTCATAATATTAGTATAGATTGGTGTTGAGTAACCTGAATCTAGACTATTTATCTATTATTCCCAGTGCCAGGTTGAGGCAAGCGCCTCACCCTGGCTACACCCTTGATTCCAGTGATATTTGTAAAGGTCCATCTCTGTCGAACATTCTATGATATTAATAGACCCATAGTTTGTGAATCCTGGACCTCTGGCATCCAAGAGCTAGGAGTGAACCTCAACAGCGTTCCTCTACATTACATAATGGTAAGTAAAATATTTCAGTCAACTAGGTCCATAAACTTAACTAAGTAATTAGAAAGTCACAATAATTGATTTTGATAGACTGTACTGAAGCTAACAAAGCCCATTGTCTAGTGGCAAATAGGACCTAACGTCCACTAAATGACCTTTCAGGATGTTGCAAAACAAAACAACTTTTAGATAAAAATAGAAGATAAGCTTGATATCAAATGACAAAATAAACAAAGGATTGTTTTTCTATTGCTGTTTTAGTTATTTATTTTGCTATTCTAGTCTGTTTTTAAAGAGATGTAGGTATCATCATCACTCTACCCTTATCCCACACTAGGTGGGGCCAGCACAACACATATTCCTCTTCCACTTTCCTCCTATCAGCCATCATCTCAGTACTCACTCCTTTCTTACCTATATCATCCTTCACACAATCCATCCATCTTTTCTTTGGCCTACCTCTACTTATCTGTCCACATTTTAAAGAAATTTAGGTAATATAGTTTTAGATTTGCATAAATACATTCTATGGAAGTTTTGTTTCTAACAATGCAAACAGATTTTCTGTAAAATCACACCATTCCGCAGGGTAAAGCAGGCATTGTTTCAGCAAATCGGGAAGTCTGAAAATAAGTTGTTGGTCCTTAATAATAAATCGGTTGATCTGTTGATCACTGGGTAATCCGACATATGACCCAATGCTTTTGATTTGTATAATAATAAATCTAGATTTGTCTAAATGCACCACTGTGATTATATTGTATGTTACCGATTGTATTTCTAGGTGCCACAAAGATTATTCAGGATCATTTAATGTAAATTGTTTATGCTAGGCAATCTGTTTTAGTACTATAGTGTTTAACTATGTATACTCCTAATGTAGGAGGAAATATTTGTAGCAACTTGTACCTACCTACAAGGAAAATTGTTGGTTTAAATATGTAAAAACACTACATAGGCAAAAGATCAATGAAAGCATAACCTAAACACATAGTAACGAGCATGGGTTTGTGCTGGACTATTTGGAGCCCTCTCAGGTGCACACCTGCACAGATTTCCTCACAATGTTTTCCTTCACCATTAACGCAAGTGATAATCAAATTCTACGACCTAATATATTAACTGTACTAACGCTTTTAAATAAAATATTGGTATAGCTTTTGTATATTATGTATTTTGAAGTTTTCTCACAAAGCCAAATTAAATTTACATAAATACAATTTAATGATAATTTTTATACAAGATGTAAATAGTACACAAAAGATTCATAGTGAAATCATGCTGTTGTTGCTTATCAAGTGAAAATTAAAACATCTATAATGCATTCACTTTTGCTATGTAGAAAAAAAGAATTAAATTAAAAGTTCAGTATCACTAGTGACCAGTAAACTGATATAATTATTTTATTAAGCATAACATTTTGCACTCAAAAGATGGTGTTCCGTAAGACTCTTACAAAGATATCCAACTTTGTGTCAGTATACACTATCCATTGTATAAAATTAACCAAATTTGTAACCATGAAATATATACATTTAAGTCTCCAGGTTTTGTTTTATTAGCTATTATAATGATAGTAAAAAAATATGCATACCTAATATCGTAACGAAGCTACATGTGAACGGGTAAACAATGACCTGTGGGACTGTCGGACCGCTCCGAGACAATAAGGGGCGAGGCTACGAAATGCAGGAGGATAACCTGAGCGATGAGCGCCCGCAGCGCCGCAGCGCCGCTCACCTATAATAAAATTTATCCACAATTGTCTCTTCACAAGTTACTCGGTCTAGGGTGTATAACATAACTTGCACTCTTAAAATCATGATATATGTTAGTTCCGTCCTCGTGTGGCGCGCGTCGGGGAGGCACTGGTGTGTGAGTGCTGGGCGGCACTGGTTCAGTTGTCCATGGCGTATCTCCGCGTCCACTCCTTCGCGTTTCGGATCGCCTCGCTCTCGTTCACCTTCCACAGCTCGGCCACGTCGTTGGCCAGCGGGTCGTCGGGGTTCGGCGCTGACAGTAACGCCTGGATCGACAGCAGCACCGTGCGGATCTGCAGCGCGGGGCTCCACTTGTCCTTCAGTATGTCCAAGCATATACGACCCAGCCGATCTATGTTCGGATGGTATATTTTCGTTATAAACCTAACCTTAGGTGCTGACATGGGATAGTCCTCCGGCAGAAATAACTCTAATTTAAATAGTCCTCCTTCGAACGGAGAGTCTTCTGGGCCAGTAACGATTACGTGAAAATAACGTGCATTCGTTTCACTTGGTACCGCGCTGATTCCCGGCACCGGCTCTTGCATCAGTCGCTGTGTCTCTTTGATTATTCTACGTGGTAGGGCTGCCATTTTAAATATGCGGTCTAGCGCAATTTGTCAAATGAAAGCAAGTAATCATATAATCGTACAAAATATCTAAAAGTCTTTTCACACTAAGTGTTCACGACGATTATCCAGGCACGTCTTCAGTATTAACGAATTACAATAGCATTTTAGCCATGATAATGCTAAAAACGCGACTACAAAAGCGAAGGTACTTCAATTTTTAAAGCAGAGACTATATAGAAATTTGTACCATAGAGAACACGTGCAATATAGAAATGGATGCGTTTCAAGTTACTGTAATTGGAAATCCGGTAATAACCGGTTTTGTTTGAAGACTTATTATTACACCTTTATAAAAAAAGTCCGTCTATAATAAAAAATATAACTAAAGCTTGATAAACTATTATATTAACGATAAGATGACAATTGTTTTATAATAAAATTATGAAAGTGGAATTAGTTCACATGACTAATGTAAACTAGGCTTTATTTTATCAAATTCCGTAGTAAATAGTTATAACGCTATCCGCGAGATGTCATTGCTAGCTCGAACATAAATAGATCGAGAAAATGTTTTAAAAAACCTCGTTTACAAGACTTTTTTACGAAGTACATACAACTATTAATTATTAGTATTATGTAAATAAAGTACTTCAAAAATTCAATTTAAAAAAATGATGGCGGCTATGTTTAAATCTGTATATTATTGTATATTCTGTGTATATCGAATCAGGGATTCCCAAACTGGGTTCCGCGGAACCTAGGTGTTCCGTAGAATAGTCATCAGGGTTCCGCCAATATTATTTATTATTAGCTATTAAATAATACCACTATCTATCCAATAGTGGGGTTTCATAAAATAAAAGGTATTTGGTTGGTGTTCCGTTATCTTTAAAGTTTAGGATCCTCTGGGCTAAATAATTACCCAGCGTCATTATGAATTCTTTGTTCAAGGGCGGATACCGGATTTTTGGGTGTATACTCAAAAATCCTGTATTCACCGTGTATGCATATGGGACAGACTGGCAAGGAATGGACTATTCGAAGTTATGAACTCACAATAATCCTTAAGTATTTACTACAAAAAAAATCAAACAATTTACGAAAATCCATTATTCCACCGCCTTCGAATATAGATAATAAATAAGCTGATGCCGCATGGAATATACCTATTTGAAACATTTCCCCATGTTCCCACGTGGCACACGTAACTGCGAGAAAGGGTGAACAAAATCACTCAATTCTTTGCGAGGGGAACATGGAAAATATAGCTTCATATTTTTCTCTAGTAACCTATTTATTTGACAGCTGTGTTCCGACCCCGTGTTTGAAAAAACTTGGGGTATTTTTTCTTATTAAGTAGGTCTGTACTATGTCTATATGTATACCACCTATCACATACATAATCTGAAAGTTTGTGAAGACGGGTGTTTGTTACTCAATGACGCAAAAACGGCTAAATGGATTTGAATGAAAGCTGACAGGTAGATCATGTCTTGGATTAACATATAGGACACTTTTCTTCTTCTTCTTTTCGTGTAAGTAGTTAGTGACTGACCTGGTGTCAGAGTTTATGCCGTTCATGGGCCTCTGACTTGGCTTCACATGCCGTCGTGAAATATCTCTCAGGCATGCCGTTTCCTCACGATGTTTTCCTTCACCGTTTTTAAACAAGTGATTATAGGTACAATACGCACATGAATTCGAAAAGTCAGAGGTGCGTTTCTTGGGTTAGAACTCGAGACCTATGACTTGACAGTCTGACGATCACACCACCACTGCTGTACTATACTTTTTATCCGGGTAAATGAAGTAGTTCCTCTAGGAAGCGAGTAAAACTGCGAGCAAAAGTTAATAGGTACCTAATTAATATCCCTCAATTACAGTTAACACACAAAGCCTTTATACAGTGCAGTATAAAGCCAAACTACAGAATAGGCTTGGTTCAATCTGAATGTCTGTCAGCAACACGACTCTTATTATCAGGAACTAATAGCCAATCGGCCGTTGTCATCAGCATGTGATTGACGCCGGCCTGATGAGGTTCAGAAGCAATTTACCTGGTTAATACGATGCCCGAATGTTGGTTAGGTACTAAACGATATGAAGCTATTAATAGATTGGTGGCTTTAGAAGTGTAAGGTAAAGCTTAGGCTGGTTTTAGAATCACGCTGGCCGCACGCTGACCCCAGGTTGGGCAGTGTTATTGGGTTTTCCGTGTGGAATTCTTCAGTAGTAGCCCGGATTTTGGATTTGTGCCCGGTAGTGGCAATAGGCTCGCTCCTTATTACATGGGACTTAAACATATCGGCAAAATGAGAGTGTTGCTGTACACCTCTGTCCAACCCTTCGGGGAATATATGCGTGATGTTATGTTTAATCTGTGGCTTAACGTAGGAATCTTAAATAAAGCCGATAAAGCGATGACGTAATCTTCTTAACGTAGTATAAAACAAAGTCGCTCCCGCTCTCTGTACGCTTAGATCTTTTAAACTACGCAACGGATTTTAATGCAGTTTTCAGCAATAGATAGAGTGATTCAAAAGGAAGGCTTATATGCCCCACATTAGTATCTACATTGCACCCGTGCGAAGCCGGGGCGGGTCGCTAGTAATAGATAAAAATAAACTAATTATAGAATGAACCGCTATTCCCATTCAATGTTAATATTGTGTCGTAATTAAATCGGTTTCTAGCAAAATACAAAAAAATTGATAACAAAATGACAGCGATAACATTATTCGACGAAAACCGATTACTATGCGTAATAATATTCTCGCAATCTTTCATCGACATTATTCGGTATTATTGTAACAAAATTGTGTAAGTGGGAGGGAGAGGGCCTACCTCATGAAGAGGGGAGAGTGAAAGCAAATACAAGGCGGTTTCTTATTTCGCTGCTACGTTCACTAGCTCCGATAGCCGTGATCGTCTAGTGGTTAGGACCCTACGTTGTGGCCGTAGTAACCCAGGTTCGAATCCTGGTCACGGCAGTGATAACACTGTCGCGGCGGAGTATACTTTTATGTTTTTGTATAGAAAAATGGCGCAAAATTTTAATATCTTGTTTGTCGTTGAGGAAAAAATACATTAAATATTTTGAAAACTTCGAGAACATAATAGGAAAATTTATTAAAAATACTTGACACAATATTGTTCTAACATGTCGAATTTATTTTGATAATAGGTAACTTATTAATATTATATTTTTTTGTGATTTACCTAGTCTACGTATATTGTATATAGATATATACAATATGTAACATAATTAATGCACACCCTGAAAGTAGTTTGTTCTGAATCGTTTACTGAATCGATTTCTATCATTTTTAATAAAGGTAATTTTTATCCCAAAAATAATTAAAACTACGGAAATTAGTCACATTACCCCTGTACTGTCAAAACAAACTGAAATTGACCGTAAATCAAGGAAAAAAGACTTTTAAAAGTGCATTTTTATTTGTATTAATACAAATTCCGTCATTCAATATAAAATAGAGAATAAACCTTATTTCAAGAACGTTAATTTAGTAAATGACAATGCGTATACATGATAAACTAGTATATATTATCATTATAACTTAATATTCTAATTGGGATGTTTGAGGGTGTGCGTTAATTACGTTACATGTTGTACCTATATTAGTGCTATCTGTCTCTATCAACTATACAATGATATTTTAAATTATGTTTAGCACTAAATGTAGCGAGTAATTTCAATATTTGGCGCGCATTCACAAATTGAAAAAGGAATGTCATATTATTTTCATTTTACTTTTACAATTTAATTTAAAGGTGACATTCAAAAATATTATGAATATTTATGAACATATCATTTTGACAGCTTGATAGCGGTAAACATCACGCTCACATTGCATATCGAGTGAAATAATTAATATTAATTTAAAATATTTTTTTATGAAACAATTTTTATTACATACCTACTATTTTCATTGAAAATACTATAGTTTTGCCTGTTGCTTTGTTAAATGATAAATTATTTTTATTTCTGTAATAATAAATCTCTTACAGACGCTTTTACAAGTCAATGTAATGTTTTTTTAACACTAGATGGCGCCGGCATTTCCTATCTGACTAGCTCTGAGAAGAAAAACCGAAATAAACTCAGAGATCAAGGTCTCTTTTAAAATCCAGAAATTGTAGTATAAAAACTATGCGAGTGTAACAATGTAGGGCAACGTCTGGAATGGCCTTTTGAGGAAAGTGCCATAGCAGGTTTGAGTTGACCTGTCCTAACGGACGGCACGCATGTATCAGCCATTGTGTAGCTCAAACCTTATTTTAGGTAGCTCAACAACTCGATTAACGATGCTACCAATTAGCTGGACATTTGCGTATATAGGTCACCAAAAAAAAACTCGGAGCCGCCAAACAGTTACAAAAATCGTGTATAAAGCTAGCCTATATGGTACTCACATTTACAATATAATAAAATAATAAGAATATAGTTATAAAAATTCAAAAGAAGTCAAAAAGATTAAATTATTGTCTTTACATAGTATAAAGATTAAATTATTGTCTTTACATAGTATAAAGATTAAATTATTGTCTTTACATAGTATAAAGATTAAATTATTGTCTTTACATAGTATAAAGATTAAATTATTGTCTTTACATAGTATAAAGATTAAATGATTGTCTTTACATAGTATAAAGATTAAATTATTGTCTTTACATAGTTTACAGATTAAATTATTGTCTTTACGTAGTATAAAACAAAGTCGCTCTCGCTGTCTGTAGGTACGCTTAGATCTTTTAAACTACGCTACGGATTTTAATGCAGTTTTCAGCAATAGATAAAGTGATTCAAGAGGAAGGTTTATATGCTCCATATTAGTATCTACATTGCACCCGTGCGAAACCGGGGCGGGTCGTTAGTAAATTATAAAAAACAATTTCAATGATTACAATGATGTGTCTGTGACAACAGCGAGCGGCTCAATTCCAAGCATTTTTATCGTCCATAATCTTTAACGTTATAGAAACCCTTTTTACATAATTTCTGCTTGACTTAAATTTATTAAGACAAGGTCTTGAATATTTCTTGGAATTTTGTTGTAGAAGCGTATACTTTGGCACCTAAATGAGTTACAAATTTTTTGGAGCCTAGTCATTGGTAGGATGAGTTTATTTTTATTTCTAGTATTGACGTTATGGATATTGATACCTTTCGAAGTATTTATTATTTTCCGTGATATTGTCTTAGCATCTAAAATTGATTTCTTTTGTCTAATAACTTCATCAAATCCTGTTCCACCATGATTATAATTTGATTGTCAATATTTATCTGGCTTTGTTAATTAGGCTTATTAATTTAGCCTATCAAATATCCTGAATTTATATCAGCTAAGGTCTTTAATGTGATTGATTCATTTATTATGCTAAAACGCTTGGAATCCGTTTCTAGAGTAGGTAATAAATTAGCGATGTGCTTTATAGTATGTAGACATTATAATTCACTTACCTACATAATATTTTTCGTAAGATTTGGAATCTTTTCTAACATTTCTGACATAACATAACGCTTTCTATTCTCCGAAGGATTCGACAGAGGTGTTTTTAGTACATCATCATTTCGCCGTTGTGTTTATTCTCATGTAATAGGGAGCGAGCCTATTGCCATCAACCGGGCACAAATCCATACTCCGGGCTGCTACTGAGGAATTCCACTTGGAAAAACCCAATAACACTGCCCCACCTGGGGATCGAACCCAGGACCTCAAGATCAGCTGTGGCGCTTGCCAGGAATATTTTCTAACATTTCTAAATGCGTAATAAAGTGTAATATATAAAATTCTTTGTATAAGCACATAACAGATAGGTACAGAAGTCAATCACATGTATGTACTTCACTTTTTATACCTACGCTCGGCGGTCAAGCGCATGGCACTCGCGCTCGCAATCACTCGCACTCTAGTCCCAAACAGTCCAAGATATCGTGTCCGTGAGCAGTGTCTATGTGTGCGTTGCTCGAACGCACTTGTATGTAGATTGACTTCTGTACCTATCTATTTTGTGGTATAAGTCTCATCTTACAGATCATGTGAGATTAGAAGGATCGTATCGTCCTAGGCAAACGGTTTTCGGATCTAATCCTTTTTAATTTGATACGATGATAGAGCGGTCCGATGATTGAATAATATATAATAGCTAGCCGGGATATTACATTCATTTTTCCCACAATTTTATTCTTAGAAGAGATCGGCCGGTCCGAAATAGGCCATGCCAGACGTGATTAAAAGACCTTAGCTCTTCTGAGAAGCAGCCTGTGTCCAGCAGTTGGATAATAATGGGCTTCTTCGTCTTCTTTTAGTGTGGGTGATTAACCTGGTGTCAGAGCTTATGCCGCCCATGGGCCTCTGACTTGGCTTCGTATGCCGTTGAGAAATATCTCCCAGGCATGCCGGTTTCCTCACAACGTTTTCCTTCACCGTTTTTAAGCAAGTGATAATTATACAATACACACATGAATCCCAAAAGTCACGAGGTGTGTGCCTTGGATTTGCGGACGGTCACACCACTAGGCTATATCACTGCTAGTAATAATGGGTTGATTATGTAGATACCTGAAATTGATGGATTGGTATGCTGAGAGGCTGAACATAACTACGACTGACCTTTCAGGCGGGGCTTCATCCCTGCAACCCAACACAAACCCAACAAAAAACAAAGGAACGTTTTAAGTTCCTTCATGACACTCATACTAGAAACTTAAGATCATCGGAAAATTTGAGACTTTCGATGCCCTCGCATTCTACCAAATTCTATGACAAATCGTTCACAGTCCAAGCTGTACGTTTGTGGAATGCGTTGCCGATGCCAGTAAGACAAGCTCAGTCACTGGATTCTTTTTAAAAAATAGTTAGAGATCATTTCTTCTCTCAACACGTTTCTAATTCCTCATAAATCATCAGTCTACCTTGTTTTCCCTATCACATGATTATATATCATATATATATATATGAAGTATTATGTCTATGTATGGTGTGTAGTATATTTTTTTGCAGCAGTACACCATGGACTACCCCGCCTATCTTATTCATTGACTTCATGTTCATCCAAAGGTTGTCTGGTAGATATCGCTATTAGCGATAAGACCGCCATTGTACTCTTTAATGTTTGTTATTTTATAAGAGCTGTGTTACAATTTTGGTGTACAATAAAGTATATTCTATTCTATTCTATTCTTCCTCGCAGTCAATCTGCAGTTCTTGGCAGCGCTCCATCTCTGCTCCCTCTGGACGTCTTGATTCACTGGTTAACTAGGTACTAATAATATAGCGCGGAAGTCTGTGAGCGGTACGGTAGAACCACGCGGCGGCCGTGGCTCAAAGGTGTGGTCAGAGGTGACCACCACAAAGCCGTCGACGAAAGTTGATCGCATGCGGTAAAGCGGATATCTATGGGGTAAGCAGTAATAAAGCGCCTACACACGGCCCTAAAATCAGAGGCAATATCAGGGGAGTGGTGGGGAGCGCCCTAGATCGGTCCCTTGATCGCGTCGTGTGTAGGCAAATCGTAATCAGTATTATTATTATTATCCCTAACTCAGAAATCGGTTCGGGCGAGCTCACGATTTAGGGCCGACTATCGTCTAGGGAGCGTTGTCAGTGCGTGTGTAGCGAAATCGGGACCGATTTCCTCGCAGTGTGCATGCGAGTGTAGTGGCAACAGGACGTGTTTTTGTGAATCAATTCTTAATTAAATTAATTGAGGAGCTCTTCAAAACATTTAATATCCATCCTTAAAAAGTTTTACAAATCAGCTGGTTCTAAATGTCTCATCACGTTTATGTGACTTAATTCATGGCGTTTCGTCAACCACCTCTTAACCCAGGTTTTTCTCTTTTCTCTCTGTTTTGGTTGCACCGTAGCAAGTGCCAGAGCGATGCCTATTTTTTGATTTTTTGAGAGTGTAGGCGGCATCTTGGATCGACGAGCGCTTTGCTGCACGGTGGACTACGTACTAACTGGCAGGGACGTGTGTAGAGTAGTAGCCGATTTCATCCCCGCCATCACTCTCCCGATATTGCCTCTGATTTTAGGGCCGTGTGTAGGCGCTTATACGCTGCAGACGTGAAAATCAGGTGAACTACCCCCGACTAGAATCAAACGTATAATGTTCGAGACGAACAAGGATAGATATATAAAAAGTGAAGGAAATAGTGGGTAACCTAAAATATCTTAATAGTAGGTACCTACAATCGACGCGAAATGTAAAATATTAGGTACATAATAATTATACCTATTAAATTTTCTGTCATTTTCGTTTATTCATTTACTATACCTACATACTATTTTAAAATATTTCTATAAAAAAATACAAACAAACGTTTTAATAATATAAAAAATAGTAGCCCACCGCCATCGGTAACAGGGTCCAAGCTACCGGTGGTCAGGGGCTCAAAGAGAGAAACATTCTAACAGCACGCGCCGTGTCATCTCATCAGATGTTGATCGAGGCTCTTGGCTATTAAGCCATTGGTCGTAACGACTACCGGCACAACAACTGCTGAGTCAACCTCCCACATGCCGACAACCTCGTGTGCCAAGTCTTGATAGAATAGAATAGAATATGTTTTTATTTGCAAATATAGGTAATACAAAAAATAAGATGTTACATTTGTCAGCCATATTTCACCATTCGGTATGCAAATATTTAGGTACATTAAATTATTTACTAAATTATCACATTGCATTACTCTCTTTTGTGATAATATATTTTTCTCTAGAAGAAACTCATTTACACTATACTATGTTTTATTTATTAGATATTTACGTAGTTTAATCTTCAACTGTTGTGTATTTAGAGCTTCCCAACTACTTGGTAATTTATTGTAAATAAGATACTTTTTAGTTTTCTGTTATTATTGTGAAGGCAACAAATCCAAACTCCGGGCTGCTGTTATATAGATATTAATGCTGGTTATAAGTATATAGAAATACTTATGACACTTCTTCCGGGTAGACAGAAGCCCGAAAGTCTGGCAACTGGTCTCACCGTTGTATAAAATCCTGATAAATTTTGTCGTATCGGGTAAAACTCGAAGCGGACCCCAAATTAGTTTGAATGTGGGTTTATCTATGTGTGGTTGTGTGAGCTGTGTGTAACATCAAAATGTCACACATAATCAGCAAGGTTGGTCGTAAGGCTGACTGCCCAGGATTCAGGGTTTGTATATGCTGAGAACGGTCACCAAGGTGTTCGATAGGTAAGAGGTCTTTTTTTTTCTCGTTGGAAAATCCTCATGGATGTCTCTCGCTCGGGGAAGGCGAGAGGGTCTGCCGGACTCTTACCGGCTAAAAACCAACGGTGTTTCTTCTCCTGACCGTACGGCCGGGATTGCGGGATTCGCAAAAGCATGCATCGCAACCCCGGCAGGTCCCAGACCGCCAACCCTCGGCGGACCTCTCCTCTGTGGGGCCTTGCCCCACGTCCTCCTGAGAAGCGCGCACGGAACACTGCCGCCTTCTCGGGCCTGTTACTGGTCGGGCGGCGGGTCCCCTACGCCCGCAGGCCATCGGTAAGAGGCCAACAGGATATCTATAAAGATTTCAACACGAAAAAAAAGTATTCTTAAGAATTAATCTATCAACTATTGATTTTATTTATTTATTGAAGGTGGGCTTATCTGTCTGTGGTTTTGTGAGTTGTGTGTGACATCAAAATGTCTGTGCTGTGTCTCTGTACCGGTTAATATTCTTTTAGTCATCTGAAACCCCCTTTAGCGTGATTGCCGCTCAAAGCAGATCCATCGTATAAGCTAAAGACCTGCCTTTGTTCTTGACGTGTAATCTGGGACACATATTTGGGTAGAGTTTGAGCCCCTCTTGAGGCTAATATAAGCTTGGCGTCCGCCCTGGATAATGGCTGGTTCCTATGCTCAAAAACGAATCGTTTTGCTTACCAATAGTAGCAATTGTCATTGGCAAACTTGGCATCGACTCGTAAGCTAGTTTTAAGTGCGATAACTACTGACGTGTAGGAAGGTGTTCTATGCAATGGTATTGGGGTTTTACTTCGTTATTGGTAAAGATACAAGAGTTTTAATTTTAACAAATAACGCTCGGTTGGAATGGGCCATAAGTGAGTTTGAAAAGTTTTACAATCTCATTCTCCTTTCAAACTTATTGTCCGTCGCTGGTCGCCAGATCTGCTCCGTTGCGCCCTCCAGGACCTCGCGCCCCCAGGCTTAAGCCTTATAAGGTAAATCTGGCGGTGTCTGTGGAAGCCGTATAAGGCGATTAAGAGCGCCTGTGGCCATCCGATCCTAATCTATGAAAAGACGTTACGAGGAAACTCAAACTGCAAATAGGGTTACTATATAACAAACATTATCCATATTTGACAGGCATTTTAAGGTTTAGACAGGGGTGCGGCCGGCATTATTCTGACACATTCATAGGGGTGTAATCAAAAAACACTATGAGTGATGACACTTAAGTAGGTACGTACGGAGCACACTTTGTAGTCAGCCCCGCTACCAACCTTGTTAACTGCCTAATCTTTTCACGACACGGCAGACGGCATGCGTTATTCTCTTGCCGACATGAGAGAGAGATCTACAGGCATTTTTCTGTAACATCGGGCATTTAACACACTCTAGACAGTCATTCCTCCATTTTGAAATGGTAACCCTAGCTGCAAGTCTATTAAATTCGGATCGGATGTACCTAGTGCACAACCGTTCATGCAGATAGTACTGCAGCTTATTCGGGTCGTATTTTCTCGGATTCAGATCAAACGTACTGCACAAGCGCTTTAAGGGATCACGGCAGGAGGATAGACTGCAGTGTTCTTTAGTCTGTTGATACATTACATTATGCTGCGAATATACAATCCGTCTGCCAAGTCTGCTGTACTGCCAAAGTGAACGGCAATACCCGATATGGTCTTTTCAATTCTATGTCATTCTTTTTTGGTTTCTGTTGTTTTTATAGTAGCATAAAAGGAATATTTTTTTATAGTATTAATTTACCTCGAACTTTTGAACTGCCTTAGTCCAGTAGGTAAGCACGACTACTGATCGTGAGGTCTTGGGTTCGATCCCCAGGTTGGGCAAAGTGTTATTGTGTTTTTCCGTGTGGAATTCCTAAGTATCAGCCCGGAGTTTGTGCCCGGTTGAAGGCAATAGGCTCTCGTCCCCTATTACATGGGACTTAAACATAACGGCGAAATAAGGGTGTTACTATACACCTCTGCAAACCCTTCGGGGAATACAGGCGTGATGTTATGTTGTTATGAATTTACCTATAACACCATTATAAGCCTAAAACCTAAATATGTATGTATGAACGAAAAGATTATCAAACTAACACAATAAAAACTTCAAACGCGTTTTCAAATATTTTTTATTATAATCTGTCTCAAACTCTAATATGGAAGGTGGATAGAAAGTCTGGGGCCCGCACCACCACGTGTTCAAAGTCCATGAAGGATAGCCTCCCATCCCCATCCACGTCTGCTTCGTCCAACACACTGGCCACGATTTCTTCTCTTTCTTGAGGATGGAGTTCTCCTTTTGTGAGGAGTCTGGTCGCTTCGAGGAGGTCGTCTCGTCCTATGTACATGTCGTCGTCCAAATCGTAGATGCGGAATGCGTACCTACGTAATAAAGGCGAGGTTAGTTGTTTTTAAGAGTACTTTAAGATTAGTATTGTGAGAATATAAATAAATGAAAAGGTACCTACAGCTAAAGTGGTTGTCGATAGGATGGATCGTTTCTTTGAAGTTTAATGGGAAAAAAATGTTGAATGTTAGTTGAAATCCCATGAGATTTAGAGACACGAGTTTGTAAGAAAATAGGAAGTATTTTTTTTTCTTAATGGTAAAAGAAAGATGCTACTTGAGAAGCTAATATAAATAGTACGTTTGATTTCTTCTTAGATAATATAAAGGTTTCGAACCAAAAATGTGGAATCTGATCACCCAGGTGATATCACCTGGGTGACTAAAGTGGAATAATCCAAAAAACTTTACATTTTTTTTACCAGATTTTGTGATCTGCTTTATAACAAACCATACTAAAAATAATCTCTTAATTTTTTTTATGTTAAACGATTTTATCGTTGTTAACGTTTAATTAGTAGCTCGTATATTTCTTTTTTCTTTTTACCTATTTTGTGTTTGGGTTACCAGGTAATTATAATATGTTTAAATTTAAGTACACATTTTTGTTGTCGTTTTAAGTTTTTAATATTAAGAATTTTTATATTTTTATTTTTTAAGCATACGTACGTGTGCGTCCGCTTGGGCGAAAAAATAAATACTTTTTCTTTCTTTCTTATCTTGGAGTACCCCTGCAGCATCAGGATTTGAGGATTGGACAGGCCCGGACTGGCCGTACGGGCAAATGCCCAATGGGCCGGTGTGGCCTGATGGGCCGGTCACACAGTCGGAGAAATCAAAAGAGTGAGGGGAACGTCAAAAAAAAACAAAAAGAAGGTCGTCCAACTATCGCCTATCGCTTGAAAAAGAAGCCGCAAATTGTTTGTAAATGCACCCAAGATACAGGACAAAGAGTGAGGGGAGCGTCTAAAAAAAACGTCATCTGTCTAATCGCTTGGGAATTATTTTTTTTTGCCAGCACTGGCCGACCGTCTCTCTCAAATGCCCGGGCCGATTTCAGGTCGCAGTCCGGCGCTGGGATTGAAGGTTGAAATTATAATGTTACATTGTCATGGGAATTCAATTTGTGTGCGAAGTTTCAGGAGAATTAGTTAAGCAGAAGTAGTTGAAAAATCTGTCGCAAGCTTTGAATCAAACAAACAAATATACGAAGTGAAGCTAATTAAAACCGCCTAAAAATAGAATTTAGAGACGATACAGCTAGTTAATTTTAGAACCAATATGATTAAGGGCCGGTTTTTTGATCTCTAGTTAAGCCAACCAATGGTTAAAAATTCAAACAATTTTTAACCATTGATGACTTAACTACGGATCAGAAAATCGGCCCTAAGTTGCTATAATTTTTATAAGAACCATTTTTTTCGTGTCAGATATTTGCCTCGGCGTCTCGTAAATTGGAAAACAGAACATTCCAGAGTCCATTATAGAGCACATTATCTTCGAATATTATTCCTAACTCTAATGTTCAGATTGTGTGAGTTTTCAACTTTTTATTAGCTCATTAAAATATAAGTTTCTTCCTTGTAAAAACGTGTTGCAGTAAACAAATAAGATTGTATGCACGAACAAAGTAAAACTAAAGTTTATTTCGACCTTTACAAGAAAAGTTATTAAAAAAGCATTATTAAACTGTTAAATATACTACGGTCGTCATTTTTAACGTGTATACGTACGGAATGTCAGAATCAAAATATTTATGTATTCCGCGATTATATTATGGATTACTATTTGGTATTGGTAAATAAGAAAAAACTATGTAAAAATATAGATTTTACCACCGCTGGTAAATTTCCCTCTCAAGTCGGAGTTATAATTATAAGGCGACAAATCTGTTAAGACGATGGACAGCAGCCCTTGTTGTGAGCTAATGAAATTTTGCGCAATTAATTCTGTGCGCTAATAAGATTGTGCAAACATTAATATTTTTTTTAAGTGCGGTGATTTTACTAATGTTTCTCTTACGACGGTTTATTTTAGCGGTGACATTGCATATTAACATTATTACGAACATTGTCAAATTGAAGATAATATTATTATTTACAAAAAATACAACAATTTCACATTAAATTTTGCTATTTTTCAGGAAGATCGTGTCAAAATATTATTTTTCTTTTCTGTACAATTTATACAGAGGTGTTTTTTAAATAGGTAGGTACTTAATTTCATGGGCGCAGTCGGGACAAATAGGGTAATTGCTCCATTTGCCCCACCTTGTCTGCCTCGCCCCGTCTCATCTTATTAGGTATAATATTTTTACATTTCTATAAAAATACCTGCAAGCTTATTTTGGTGGTGCTTTATTTTTAACATACGGTGAAAGACCTTTGTAAAAATTACAGCCCGGCTTGATAAAGCTTGTGTAAGATAACTTTATATTAATACTAGCAACCCGCCCCGGCTTTGCACGAGTGCAATGTAGGTAGGTTCTAATGTGGGGCATATAAACCTTTCTTTCAAATAATTCTATCTATTGCTGAAAACTGCATTAAAATCCGTTGCGTAGTTTAAAAGATCTAACCGTACAGGCAGCGGGAGCGACTTTGTTTTATACTATGTAAAGATTATTGGTATCTCTAACTAATTATACTTTCACTAGCGGCCGGTCCCGGCTTCGCACGGGTGGACATTTTTCCCGTTTTTGCAACATTTTTCATTTATGCTCCGCTCCTATTGGTCGTAGCGTCATGTTATATAGTCTATAACCTTCTTCGATAAATGGACTATCCAACACAAAAATAATTAATTTCAACTAGTAGTTCCTAAGATTAGCGCGTTCAAACAAACAAACAAACTCTTCAGCTTTATAATATTAGTATAGATTTTTATTTATTCTAGTTTTACCCGTCACATCTGATGGTAAACGCAGACACGGTCTAAGATGGAGCACACAAATCCAAGTACCAGAGATAAAGGGGTTCCCCTATACCCCCCTGGATTTCACATACACACACGACGGAACACAGTAATCTGCTTGGCTTTAATATGAGGGTGGTAGCTAGACTAGTTAGCCAGGCGGACCGTATAGATCCTACCACCAATCAAAACGCATTTTAACATCTACTGTCAGAGTTTAATGTCGGTCTTCGATGGATGTCTTATGAACGTTAAACTGGGCCAAAATAATCATAAATAAGCAATGATATTATAAGTAAAAAGGTGTAGATAGGTTACCTACGCAACATTCGATTTTCAAAAACGACACACTAACGCACACATAAATAACTAAATATTGCAATAGCACACTACATTACGATTAGACGTCAAAATAGGATGGCATGATTCGATTATCGCAAACGAAAAAGAGACAAATGTAATTTGCGACAGTGGGTCGTTTAACGTAGTAGAAACTCTACACTGAGGTCAAGTCTGGCTAATTAGCCACATTTTGACGTGTCGCTTGCTGAGCGCTTATAACCTATCTACACCTTTTTACTTATAATATCATTGTAAATAAGGGTCAAAACGTCAAAGAGTTCGATTTTGAAATGTCTTACCAAGCCTTAATATCTCTAGGTGCTGCTTCGCTGAAGACTGACATCATATCGAGGAAGTCTTCAAATGTGAGGTTGCCAGAGCCATCGTGTGAGAAAACTTGACATATTCGACGTTTGAATGGATTCTCCTGTAACAAAAAACAAAATAAAACGTTCTTATTTTAAAGGATTATGTTTTTAAATGTTTCACTTTTTTTTGAGAATAAGAACAGGGCGCGTGCTGTGTTCAATTATCGTGATCCAAATATTGTGAATTCTTTTTTTTATTTATGTTCTTTACGTGACTATGTACTAAGCTTGTATTGTGATATTTATTGAGCCTATAACAATCAACACCATTGATCGAAACGCATTTGCGCAAACGGTATTGTCGGTAATAACAACACCTTTGGCGCAAACTTCGTCTTAATGCACATTGCTTATCTACCTTGCAAATTAGGATTTGCGCAATTAACATTGAGGGGTGTAGCCGTACTATTAGATACGTAGATTAGGACCTACGATAACCGATGCGTTGAAGCGTAAAGTAAATGTCGTTGCAAATAAATAGATGAAAATTAAAAGAAAATCAATCAATTAGATTGTGTCCAAATAATTTATTATTACAAATTAAACCTATCAATCAATATAATATCAATCTTATTCGAAACTTTTACAAATCTTAAGATATTTGCCAAAGTTTGCCGACAGTAAGGATTAAAAGAAAAAGATTTTCTTTTTTGGAAATTTCTTTTAGTAATCCTTTCTTGTAAGGCTTCTTATTACGTAAATTTTTAGGAAACTTGCATAGCGATCGTTACAAAGTTATCGTAACGTTGAATCATGTTACAAAGTTACCTTTGCCGAAAAGAAAATTGATTGCGGAATGAGGGCGCGAAACTTTTTATTTCAGACCGCGATAGAATTTCAAAAAAAGAATAATTTGGTACAAATAATGGTGCTTTCATTTTGACTGCCTCGTTAATCTAGTGGTGGCAAACGCGACTGCTGATCGTGAGGTCCGGGGTTCAATCCCCAGGTCGGGCCGTGTTATTGGATTTTTCCATTAGAAATTTGCCAGTAGCAGCCTGCAATCTGGATTTGTGCCCGGTTAATGACAATAGGCTCGCCCCCTATTACGTGGGACTTAAACATAACGGCGAAATGAGGGTGTTACTATACACCTCTGCCCTTCCCTTCGAGAAATACAGGCGTGATGTTATGTTATATTTTTTTTAATTTAGCTCTATTGAGCTCTGTTTATAGAGTTTCTTTGTCCGTTGTTTTTGTATGAGTTGTGAGTACCTCTATAAACACATACCTACGCTAATACCTAAATAGAAAAGTATAAATAAAATGTTGATTTTCATAATTCATACCCAAGCCAGCAAAAAGTCTCATAGCTCATATTTCATACCAAACAATTTTGTTTTTTTCGTGTTAACGGCCATAGATGGTGACATTGTCCTTCTAAGCCAATTACTTAGA
This sequence comes from Amphipyra berbera, assembly GCA_910594945.2. NCBI lineage: Eukaryota > Metazoa > Arthropoda > Insecta > Lepidoptera > Noctuidae > Amphipyra > Amphipyra berbera. The sequence continues at coordinate 3,261,547 of OU343122.1, read as the reverse complement.
TTAGCTGGTGTAACACCTACACACTATTATTTTATTATAGGTACTGAAACTTAACCCACATAATATACTAGTTAGCAGAATGGATAGTCTAGGTACCTACTATTAAATAGTTGAAGTATTTAAGGTGATATCATCGGTCGGCCCGCAAAATATATATTTGTTTTCGAGTTTTTATTATCTTTCGTAAAATATAAACATTTTTGAGACTTTATTCTGTTATTCGCGATTACTATACTTTGCTATGTATTTATTAAATTCGCTTTAAAATGATTACAAACGGTACTTATAGCGTATTCACTGGATATGCTACTAGTTTGCTCTTGTTTTGTAACAATTCAAGTGTTATTTTAAAAAGTAACATAAAACGTCATAACATCGCGCCTTATATACCCCGAAGGTTTTGACAGAGGTGTTGTTTAGTACACCCTCGTTTCGCCAGTTATGTATACGTCCCATGTAATAGGGGGCGAGTCTATTGCCATTAACCGGGCTCAAATCTAGACTCCAGGCTGCTACTGAAAAATTCCTAATGGAAAAACCCAATAACACTTTACCCGACCGGGGGATCGAACCCAGGACCCCATGCTCAGCAGTCGCGCCTGCAACCACTAGACCAACAAGGCAGTCTGGTGCTTACATCAATACAATGAAATATGTAGTAACAGTGGTCTAAACTGAGGGTAACTGGGTTGCGGAGGTCTGATGGCAGTCGCTCCGTATAAAATACTGGTATTCAGCCGCATCTGGTTAGACTGGAAGCTGACCCCAACATAGTTCGGAAAAAGCTTGGTAGAACATGTAGTAATCGCGAATAGCAGAATTAAGTCTCAACGATGTTTAATTTTCCGTAAGATATTAAAACTCAACTTGAACTGCCACGTTGGCCAAGCACGACTGCTGATCGTGAGGTCTTGAGTTCGATCTCCAGGTCGGGGTTTTTCCATGTCGAATTCCTCAGTAGCAGCCCGGAGCTTAGATTTGTGCCCGGTTGATGGCAATAGGCTCGCCCCCTATTACATGGGACTTAAAATCACGGCGAAATGAGGGTGTTACTATACACCTCTGCCCAACTCTTCGGGGAATTACAGGCGTATGTAATATTACTAAAATTTGAAAAAAAAAATTGAAAGCCGACCGAAGAAATCGCCTTAACATAAAAACACAGTTCTTACTTTTAGTTCTGGTAGTTTTTCTATCTCTTCCACGGGCACTGCTATCGTATGTGGTTGATTTTCTGTCATCCGTTTAGGCACCAAGTTAGGATTTACTTCTCTGAAACGTTTGAATACCCTGAAAATGAGAACATACATGATAATGATGAATATTATAAACTTCAGAGTATAGGGAACTGGTTTATTCGCTTCCCTAACAGTCCACAGAGCCTTTAAGAGTTTGTAAACTGGGTGGGAATATCGCACTGCTAGACTAATAATGTATCAACTCAAAATTAAGCTTTTTTCAGAATCGACAGAAAACTGATTATTTAGGTACCTACTTCCTGTTATAGATTACAATTGAAGTGAATGAAATGAATTACGTAGGAAGATTTGTGTTTGTAAACGTACCGACGATACAGGAAAAATCCTAGTATAGGGGAAATGTTTAAAAAAAACAAAATAAGTGTTATCTCAATTTGATCAAATTTTGAGTTGAAACAGTATTAATCTGGTAGTGCGATATGTTACATGGAGATGACTATACAACTACAACTTCAAATATACAACACCAAGAAGAACATAGACTACTTAGTTGGTGGCAATAAGATTGACAAGCATATCATTTTGGGACTCAGTGCATGTCAGCAAGCACATTGGGTCACCCGCGCGACAGCGCAACGAGTATTCCCAAGGAGGGTTGATGTCAGGCAGGCGGCCGGTCATAAAACTATAAGCCAAAACCTCTAACAACATGGATTTATGAAATACATGTTGTGCCGACCCCACCAAGCGTAGGATAAGGGCAGGAAGAAGAAGAAGATGATTGTAAAACTAGAGCACTTCTGTACTACTTCCGATCCAAATCCGAGAAAATGTGATCCGAATTAGCTGTAGTACTATTTGTATTAACGGTTGTGTAGTGTATTCCATCCGAATTTCACAGATTTGCAGCCGAGTTTACTCGGATAGTACTTTCTTGAAATCGGTTCGGATGAAATACACTTGAAGCGCTCTTAAATGAGACTAGAAGACGAGATGAGAATATTTTATTGCTTAATTATCTCAATTAAATTCTTAGACTGCATGGCGTTCTAATTCATAATAGTGTTTTAAACTGCAAAATAATATAATTCAACGTCAGACCAGAAATCTACATCTATTTACTAATATAGCATTTCTCAATGAGAAGTAGGTACCTAATTAAATGATACAGTATGGTTAGCAAAAAAAAACTGCTATTAAATAGTCTGAGCACCTCGAATAGGTTAGGTCAAAGCTCTGCCTCATTAGTGCGTTGCGTCGTCGCAGCGTTAACGCTGCGTCGTTTTCCATATATTTTAAATGACATGCCACAGTCGTCGCACGCGAGTTCACGCGACTTTTTAACGAATCGGCGGACGAGAGATGAAGCGGGGGGAGGGTGATGCGCTGCTGCGCTGTCGGAGCTCCGGTGCGACGACGGACGGACAGTGTTCCACTGCTAGAGGGGCAAACGAGATGTGTCTTCCTCTTGCGCTGCGCCGTCGTGCGTTGTCGCAACGCAGGTGTGGCATACAATGCGTTGATCTGTTGCGACGACGCAACGCAACGCACTAATGAGGCATCACCCTTAGAAGTGTGGTTATTTCTTTTTAACAACTCAGAAAAGCTTATTGTTAAAAATCTGACACAGTTTTCTCCGCTGATCATAAATCGCTGATCAATTATACATTTTCGCTGACCGAAACCTCAATATTTAGCTAAACATTTAAATGACAGCGTTTTTCATGTTCACATTTCGTCCAATTTAAATTTCCTCAACCACATCTCTAATTCATACAAAAACAGAACGAACGGCTTATTTTGTCAACTGTACAAAATATAAAACGTCCTCATTTGTCCTTTTCGCTGTCCTATTGTATGAAACCCAATGTACCGAGGAAATATGGGTCGACTTGGAGTGGTACAAAATCTCATTTGTTATGGAATGTTACGCTGACTTAGGTCCTGCACACACATGGCGACGCAAGTATCGACGATGTCAGTCTCTCGGCGACTTGAGTGTGATTGTTCGAAGGTGTGTATACATGAACGGGTTGCCGATATTTTCAATTTGTTGCCGCCAGTTACCAGGTGACCATACTTACGACACCAAGTCTTTTTTGAAGGAAAACATCGTGGGTTAACAATATAATAATGGTAATATGCCTGAGAGATATTTCTCGACGGCATGTGAAGCCAAGTCAGAGGCCCATGGGCGGCATCAACTCTGATACCAGGTTAGTAACTAACCACACGAAAAGAAGAAGACCAAGCCTTTATTAAATATGTATGATTTTGCTAAGAATTTTACATGTGCTATACTTCATTTCATATAACATTACAGAAAAGTGGCCGACCAAGGCACAAATATCTTTTGAATCATTTCTTTAAATAGAGTTTCGTCTCATCTTGTTTGACCGTTATAAGGTTCTTAAAACCACAATACTACGTTTAATCTTTGCTGAAAGCAAACACGTCGTTTATTTCTATACAATAGTCTTATTTGCCTAATGTTAAATTAAATAGAGTAGGTACAATCAAAATACATAACATACATGCAGAAACTATAGAACGCTACATTCTACGATCCTTACATACTCCTTTCGCTTGATCCACATTCATACATCTTGTCATACACGCACACCGGTTGAGAGGACTACACACCTGTCCTTTGTGAAGAACATCACCAATAACATCGATGTATGTCCTTCTAGGACGTCCTCTACCGGCTTTTCCATTGACATCCGCCTTATAACTTCCTTTTGTTAATCGCCGTTCACTCATTCTCTCAACATGACCAAACCACCTAAGCATACTCCTTTAAATTTTTGTCACTACATCATCTTTTAAACCGCAACTTTGTCTAATCTCATAATTTCTCAATCTATCATTAAAAGTTACACCGCACATACTTCGCAAGGAACGCATTTCCACGGCATTTATTCTACAAATATACAATAAAAATATTTGGAGGCAATCTGATAACGTAGGTCTCGCGAGTTCACATTGTGACTCTAGCTGCAATGTGAATTAGTAACATGAGTACGCAACTTGAGTATGGGAGTCTTGGGTAGCGATGTGTACGAAGGGCCTTATTATAATTGTATTAAGTTTTGGAACTGTACTGGCCTTGAAAGGTAAAGGTGACTTGAGGGTACTCTAATGAGTTCGTTTTGCTAATAGCCCGTTTACTACTCGTATATGTAATTTTATTTGTCCAGCTTTCTTAGGGCTGGTATAGTGGACGGAGAACTGTTATTTCCTTTACTTCTCTGACATTTTTGTATTCTTTCTAGTTTATTGACCTTCTTCATGCGGAACTACGAATCAATGGCTCCCTGAAGACGATATCCCTAAAGAAAGCTTTTCGTAGAGTAACATTGTCATTGTACTGTCAACCGCAAAAATCGATGAATATTTCAAAATTCATTATATTAGGTTCAGGTGTTAATTCGTGGAGGGGCTCGTGGCTAATTACCAACTGCGTGGGTCCTACGATTTGCGAGATAAAGCTGCGCTTGCCGCAGTCAGTCCGTATATGGGTGACGGTTCGTTACACACCGAGACCCCGCCGTGCCTCGGAGAGCACGTTAAATAGTCGGTCCCGGGTGTCATACGAATACCTATGACAATCGCTACGGGAAGTCAGCAGTCTGACAACCGGTCTAACCTTAGAGTATCACCATTGCCTAGTTACTGCGTTGCGGAGGTCTGATGGCAGTCGCTCCGTGTAAAATACTGGTATCCAGCCGCATCTGGTTAGACGGGAAGCTGACCCCAACATAGTTTGGAAAAGACTAGGCAGATATATAGTTGTTAATTGTTTGTCCACATTTAACATAATATTATTCTTTATAGAATTCACTACTGTAACGTTATTTGTTAACAAAAATAAGAATTGGTTTTAGTTTAGTTTTTATTCTTTAAACAATTTTGAAACTTTGACTAATCATCAGCTTACTATTGATGTTGACTGTACGAAAAGATGATTCACACAATTTATACTCACATAATTAGTTTTGATTCAAAGTTTGAACTTTTACAATAATAGACGAGGTTGTTCAGGTTATTGACTTTGCAGGTAGTCAAACAATATCTGAATAGGTGTAAACGGAACTATTGTCGACTAAAACCAGCCCTACAATGACTCATAATTATACGAAAAACCGCGCAAAGTCGTTAATTTCGCTTAAGAAGTCCGTGATAGTTGACTATTAGTCTTTATTAAATGGTTATGTAAGTGTGGCTAAAAATAAGCTACGTCGAGGCTAGTACTACTAATAATATTGTTGCTAAACCGCAAATGGGCCACTTCCCTAAAATAAGGTTTGAGCTACACGATGGCTGATGCATGCGTGCCGTCAGTTAGGACAGGTCAACTCAAACCTGCTATGGCACTTTCCTCAAAAGTCCATTCCAGACGTTGCCCTACATTGTTACACTCGCATAGTTTTTAACCACAATGTTTGGACTTTAAAAGAGACGTTGATCTTTGAGTTTGTTTCGGCTTTTCTTCTCAGAGCTAGTCAGATAGGAAATGTTGGCGCCATCTAGACTTAAAAAAAAAACATTACATTGACTTGTAAAAGTGTCTGTAACAGATTTATTTACAGAAATAAAAATTATTGAACCGTCATTGATGGGCTCTTGGCTAACAACCGCGTGGATCATTATGATTTGCAAAGTTAACCTGCGCTTGCCGCGGTCAGTCCGTGGATGGCTAGCCGTTTCATACACATCGAGACCCCTCCGTACCTCGGAGAGCAAGTTAAACCGTCAGTCCCGGGTGTCATACGAATACCGATGACAGTCGTTACGGGTAGTCAGAAGCCCGAAAGTCTGACAACCAGTCTAACTTTAGGATATCGGCATTGCCCAGCTACTGGGTTGCGGGTGTCTGATGGTAGTCGCTCCGTGTAAAATACTGGTATTCAGTCGCATCTGGTTAGACTGGAAGCTGACCCCAACATAGGAAAAGGCTAGGCAGAACATTTAACCGTTAGTCAATTTCTTTTACGAAAGTTATCAAAATTATTGGTTTTGCTTTTGCTGTCAAATTATTTGTCATTTTTTTTTGTAAACGAAATGGTCTGAACGGTTCGGCTTTGGTTCAGTTCCGATTGAAGTTTCTATAAATAGAATTGTTCCCTTCCGTGAGTGACGTAAGGGCCTTAGAGGTAACTATGGAATTATAAAAGGTTAATGGGCAAAAGCCAGGCTTTGAAATAATGACATCAAAGTGAATCACGTGACCACAAACCAAGCGGGTTTATGGAATTTTGTCCCTAACAACGTTAATCCTGGAGGCGTACCATAATGTTTTGTTTTCGGAAATTGTCTGATAGACAAAAAAGTGTACTATACCTACTTTATTGCAAGTACTTTCTGGAAACAACTTATATTTTTATTTACATGTGTTTCTGCTTAGCTTTTCCCAACTATGTTGGGGTCAGCTTCCAGTCTAACCAGATGAGCTTAATACCAATATTTTACACGGAGCGACTGCCGTCAGACCTCCGCAATCCAGGTACTTGGCAATGCAATCCTAAGGTTAGACCAGTTGTCAGAATTTCGGCCTTCTGACTTCCCGTAACGAATATCATAGGTATTCGTATGACACCCGGGACCGACTATTTCAATAGCTCTCCGAGGCACGGAGGGGTCTCCATGAGTAACAAACGGTCACCCATCCACGGACTGACCGCGGCAAGCGCAGCTTAACCTCGCAAATCGTATGATCCGCGCGGTTTATAATTAGCCACGAGCCCCTCATATTTCTATTTACATGTATCTGTACGATATTTTTAATCAAACAATCTGTCCTCCACAAATAATTACAAAGGTACAGACGAAACGCATATCACAGTGAACTGCTGGATATAAGCTTCTCCTCACACCACTGAGCTCGATCCTCGACTTCTTTTGCAGCTGCTATCAGCCACCTTGCAAAAATAATCATTCCTGAAGGTGTAACAAGGGACGTATTCCGAAAACCGAACTACGAAGTATCAGCTGACGGATCACACGTTTTCTGACTACGAAAGTGTTTCGGATCCGACGACTGATGCGAATTTCGCGGTTTGACATTTTGTCGTTCGTTCACTCTACTCTGAAATGTTAATTGACATATAGTTCTTTGTTCAACAATACTTTAATCTTATTCGTTTCGATCCGAAACTTCGGCGTTCGTTTTTCGGAGTAGGCTCCCAGGAGTGATGACGTTCAGTGGCATAACTATAGGGTGGCAAAGCTAGCAAAATGCCACGGGCCCCCAGCCCGACGGGGCCCCTGGCCCAAGAGACCGCGAGCTCAGAAGTAACCTAACATTTTTAATAAAATTAAGTAAAAATTATAAATTTGTAATTCTGTTAGGTAATTACTTCAGTGATTTATTAAAATTTTATTACAACGTTACGAGTTTTACTGGGGCCCCATCCAATGAAATTGCCACTGGCCTCTGATGGCGTTGTCTACCCCTAACGGTCATCGGTTCTACGACTAATATACCCGGTACATTGCCACTTTAACTTGCTCCAGCTATGAGATTCTCTAGTAGAAACACGTCACTCATGTGAAGGCAATGCGGCAACGTTGCGTACCTACGTAGACGAGTCCACACCGCAGCGCTTTCGCAGCGACGCGACGTGTTTCTCCTACACAATCACACTGCGTTTCGCTGCTTCATCATCCTGATATTACCCCTCAGTCACCTTTATCTCCCGGGAAGAGCGACAGGGAACTATTCATTAGCAGCATCCACACGTCAAAAGTGTAAGCAAATGACATTTTAACAATGGTAGTATTCTTATAAAATAGTTTCTAAAATGATACTTTGTATTGATAATTACTGAACGAAACATTTTTACGAATATATTATCTGTGGTCAAGCCCGCAAAAAAACTAGACAGATTTTGAAAGATTGCTTGTTACGAAAGTTTTCTAAGTTAGTTTTTATAATTACCAAAACTGTAATAAGGTGATTAAAACGCCATTCCTTAATGAAAATTTCCTAAAGTCATTCCCGACCCAGTACCCTTATAGAAAGTTTTCAAAAGTTCATAATAGAATGTAGGGAAATGTTATTCTTAATTCAAATTTTATTGCATAACTAATGTTTACTCTACGCACTAGTGTTGCACCACCATGAAATGGAAGCCGTTAATTAATAATAGGCACGTGACAGAAGCCGCGCGTTCAATGCGAGTATCGATAGTGCGTCACAACGTAATCCGATTAGCTATTTCTGGCTACTTAGCGTTTTGTTTTGATACCATTCGTATTTGTACATTTTTGGCTTCTGACCTTAATTGGCAAAAATATGGATTAAAAAAATTGTCTAATCTTTACATAGTATAAAACAAAGTCGCTCCCGCTGTCTATACGCTTAGTTAAACTACGCAACGGATTTTAATGCAGTTTTCAGCAATAGATAGAGCGATTCAAGAGGAAGGTTTATATGCCCCCACATTAATGCCTACATTGCACCCGTGCGAAGTCGGGGCGGGTCGTTAGTGTTATATAAAATCCAGTGATAGCCTAGCGGTTGGACGCTTGGCTTTCATGCAAGAGGGTTTGAGTTCGATCCCGGCCCGTACCTGACTTTTCGAATTTATGTGCGGATCAGAATTTGATTATCACTTGCGTTAACGGTGAAGAAAAATATTGTGAGTAAACCTGCACACATGAGAGAGCTCCATAAAGTTCTCGATGGTGTGTGTAGTCTGCCAACCCGCACCAGGCCAGCGTGGTGGACTAAGGTCTACACCATTCTCATTCTGGGGAGGCCCGTACCCAGCAGTGGGCTAATTATGTTATATGAAATAGAGTCGAGTGCGACTTGTCCCTACAAATATTTACCCGTAAATAATGGCGTGTTTACATTGAACCAGTAATCCAGGGTCGCTGGATTGGCATTCGACCAGTGTAAACACGTCAGTCCAGTTCAACTTCCAGTTCAACGCTTGAAACGTGTCTAAATTAGTCCAATTGGTACCAACCCAGTGGTGCTTGAATCCAGCGATCAATGTAAGACCTTAAGGACGACTTTAACTTCATTCGTTTTAGTAAGTGCAAGTGCAATCTTTAGACGATGCGTGTTACAAATGCACTTTTTACAAAACAATACACCTACTTCCAAATTCTGGATAGGTCCTGTATGTTGCAATAATTAAAAAGTAAACAAACTGTAAAAAGTGCGACAAAAGCATTCTTGGATGTTGTAGGAGCCAAAATATTCAACACTGTACTGCAACCATCAACTTTATTTCAAATTCTTACAGCAAAATTGTCCTAAGACCTTTCATTGTATCAGTTGTCCGTTGATACTATATTTATCTTACCTAAGTATTTCCTTCCGTGTAAAAAATGTACAGTCCTGTTTAAAAATAGTTTTGTTAATTATCAATCAACACACAATTCGGCTTTTCAAACAACGCGGTACACTACATGCATCACAAAGTTCAGATTACAATATTATCTCAAACTTTAGTTAAACTAAATGGTTTCGTGTTCGAAATTCGAAACCATTTAGTTTTAAATCATATCGAACCCAAGGCACGGATAAAAAAAATAAACATCACAAATCCAATTTCGCGCTCAAAAACTTTGAAAAAAGAACTTCTAAAACTGAAACACGAACCAAACTGGCCACAAACAAACCGTTACCTGATAATCCTCTAGCTGTTGTTCCGTGAACGTCACAACTTTGTTCCCCATACCGGAAAATTTCCACTCGCGTAAAAAATATCGGTAAAAAAATCCGGTAAAAGACCGGTAAAAGCTGCCTGTTGCCGCGACAGCGACAAAACACTGGCTATACCACGATTGGGATTAGGGTGTGACGGCGCAGAGTAGGCGGGGAACAGAGACGTCATATCAAGGACAAGGTCATTCGTATATCATACACGTACATTCATGTTGTTATATTTTTAGTTTGATTAATTAGTTCGGGTTGGTGAACTGAATGTAAACATGCTTAGTGCTTGGAGGATAGCGGGGATAATTAAGATTAGTATTTCTTCTATTACTGTTTTTAGATATACCTGTAATATTAAAATCTCTAAAAATACATACATACATAAACTCACGCCTTTTTTCCATGGGGGTAGGCAGAAACTATAGAACGCCACATGCTACGACCCTTACATACCCCTTTCGCTTCATCCACATTCATACATCTTGTCATACACGCACGCCGCCGCCGGTTGAGAGTACTACGCACCTGACCTTTGTGAAGAACATCACCTATAACATCGATGTATGTCCTTCTAGGACGTCCTCTACCGGCGTTTCCATTGACATCCGCCTTATAAATTCCTTTTGTTAATCGCCGTTCACTCTAAAAATGACATGCCCGTTAAATAACGTCGTTATTTACGTGCTTAAACTGACTATACCATGTCATTATTTCGTTCGTTGTAGCCATTTCTGTGGTCGTTTTTGTGTTAAAGAAATACAATAATTCATGTTCTGCCTAGCTTTTTTCAACTATGTTGGGGTCGGCTTTTAGTCTAACCATATGCGGCTAAATACCAGTATTTTACACGGAGCGACTGCAATCAGACCTCCGCAACCTAGTTACAGGGCAATGCCGATATCCTAAGGTTAGACCGATTGTCAGACTTTCGGGCTTTTGACTTCCCGTAACGACTGTCGTAGATATTCGTATGACATCCGGGACCGACTGTTAAACATGCTATCCGAGGCACGTTGGGGTCTCGATCTGTAACGAACGACTGTTCGTGTGGATGGGTGACTACCCATCCACAGACTGGCCGCGGCAAGCGCAGCTTAACTTCGCAAATCGTAAGATTCGCGCGGTTGTTAGTTAGCCATGACCCCTTAAATACGATAATTAATAATATATATTAATTATATAAAACTGTTTCTTAACCAGTTAAGCACCTGTAACAGAGTTTGCGGTCTGTGTTGTCAAAACTACAACCTACAATTATACTTTTACTCAAGTGTTTATTGGGTCGACTTGCTTGTCTGGTCTCGCTCTCCGCACTACTACGTGAAAAACTCCCACTACTAAAATAAAAAGATAGGTCATACGCGAAAAAGCTTAGGTACCACGAAATAATCTTTTCACAATCATTCATTCAACTCGTGGCCTCTGTTTTCGCACTACTCTGTTACAAATATAGCAAAAGTTAGGCGAGCCGCCTATTAGTCGCCGCGCCCCGGCCTCGTCTGACTTCCATGCTGATTACTCTATTTTATATTCATACGAATTATTGTAAAGTTTGCCCTACTTATTGGAGTCTGTTCTGCATGTTTTGTTACGCCAATTACGAGTTTTGTTCTAGAAGTATGCGAGGAAAGATGTTCGAACGCTGTGATTCGTTTTTTGAAAAGTTGTGGTTTGTTTTAGCGGGAGTTGGCTGTTGAGTTTAAAAACAATGGAATTTAAATAATCGATTATTTATCGAGAGTAATTATGTTATCAAAGAAGTAATCGATTGGCACTGTGGCTTGGTCGTTCAATCTCCGTTAGGAACGGATATTTGTACCTATTGTCTACAGTTATTATTTTTTCCGGGTCTGTGTTGTTTGCAGGTACACATTTGAGATTTGTATTTGTAACTGCAACTATGAGCTAGTAGAAACGCGAGTGCGATCAAAAAATGTTGGCAAAGCGTTCAAATCAAATCAAATAAAAAAAAACACATAAACCAATACAGGTGCTTATGAAAAGTCGAATTTAGATGCACGGTTCCAATTAGTCGTTTCCTATGGAGAAGAGCCGGCAAGAAACTACATGGTTAGTCTTTTAAAAATAGTATCTTTAACAATTTCAGTGGATACAGTACAATGATTTAGGATAATGAGAGAACAATGAAGTCCTGATCACAGACCAGTGAGTAATGTAGAACTAAAAGACGAGTACAAAAAAAAAAAAAAAACAATATGAATGATAGCAATTTACAAATCTATAGATGCAGGTCCACGTTGTGTACCTTCAGGTGTGAGTAATATGACACCAAACCGATCTGCTTTGCACGCGAAGTAGTGAAAATGTAGATGTTCTAAGGCGCACTGGCGCTTATGGCGGTGCAGTTCACTGTCTAGTGAATTCGATTCCCTTACCGAACAAATAATATTTTTCATCTAGAGCTTTTTTATACCTGTTTATACAAAGCTACTGATCACAGAGAATTCTAAGTAGTTTTTATTTATTAAGGTAGCAAATAAAAAATTCTAACATAAGTAGCGTTGCTTATGATAAGATTACTTAAAAAAAAAAAAACTTAATTTTGTCTCTCGTATTACAAAGAATTCTATTTAGATATTAGAAAAATGTTGAAGACGGTACAAAAAAAACTAATTTAAAAAGAAATTCTTTGGCCTTTGTATAAAATGTCCAGAGGAGGTCGGGTCAGTCAAATTGGATAGATATTTTAATATGTTCAGATTACATGTTCTAGTTTTGAATTTGGGAGCAAGTTTGATATAGATCGGCATCAAATATTAGGGGAGTTACTTCAAATAAACTGGTGAAACTTCACAGGGTTACTAGTTACTAGATATTGGTAAGTGCGATCAGTAGCGAAGAGCGAATTTTTAATTTTTTTAAGATTTTGTTATTTTACTTTAATTATGTCTTGGGTCACCCGCGCGACAGCTCAACGAGTATTCCCAAGGAGGGTCGATGTCAGGCAGGCGGCCGGTCATAAAACAATAAGCCAAAATCTCTAACAACATGGATTTATGAATGTTGTGCCGACCCCACCTAGTGTGGGATAAGGGCAGGAAGAAGAAGATAAACGTCTTCTAAATTGCGAATACATACATAACATCACGCCTGTACTTCCCGAAGGGTTGGAAAGAGTCGTATAGATACACCCTCATTTTGCCGTTATGTTTAGGTCCCATGTAATAGGGGGCGAGCCTATTGCCATTAACCGGGCACAAATCCAAACTCCTGGCTGCTAATGAGGAATTCCACACGGTAAAACCCAATAATACTTTGCCCGACCTGGGGATCGAACCCAGGACCTCACAATCAGCAGTCGCGCTTGCCACCACTAGAACAATGAGGCAGTCAATACATATACATACATATACACAATACAATACATTTATATTTATGTTATGTTAAACCATGTATTTATAGCAATGTAAATGAAAGGCTAGATTCTGAATATTTTTATGTAAGGGAACAAAACGATTTTGGTCTTATACGAAATATTTTATAAAATTGTGGTCCTTTTTCCCAAATGAGATTACTGGTCTGGTCCTAAGATACGGTATGATAGACAGAAATCTAAATAAAGATGTCTATGGACATAACTGCGATAACTTTATTTCAGTTGGCGAGTCCTTGAAAGTATTACATAACAACAATATAGTTTAGCAGAAATATAAGTCTGAATAGAATGGAAAGTCCATGCTATATTTGTGTCTCTATACGGATTAATTTGTAAGAGAAGTGGTTTTAAGAGAAATATTAAAATTACTTTATGTTTTTAGGTATGGTCTCTAGTAAATAAACCGCAGGTTGCTCCGACAGACTTTTAATTTGAACTGACTGTGTGATTATGGATTCAAAACAATAGGTATGGTTTGAAACAATTTCAAAAGTTTGAAAGTTTAAATTTGACTGCCTTATTGGTCTAGTGGCCGTAAGCGTGACTGCTGAGCATAGGGTCCTGGGTTCGGTCCACAGGTTGGGCGAAGTAATATTGGGTGTTTCCATTAGGAATTTCTCAGTACCAGCCCGGAGTCTGGATTTGTGCCCGGTTGGTGGCAATAGGCTCGCCCCCTATTGCATGGGACTTAAACATAACGGCGAAATGAGGGTGTTAATATACACTTCTGCCCAACCCTTCGGGGAATACAGGCGCGATGTTATGTTAGGTATGGTTTAACACAATTTCAAAAGCTTGTAAGTTAAAATTTCAGATGAGACAAAAAAAATCATATGGTAAAAAATAATTCATGAAGGTTGTAATTCTCTGTACGCTACCTGTTTTTTAAAAACAAGCGCTAATGTTTTTAAGTTTTAACGAGGTAAAGTACGAATAAAATAACTTTGCCTCTCTGAAGTGAGGAACAGAATGCTTGAAGCCTGTTTCAGAGCGGTAAAGTAATTTTACGCGTACTGTATGAAACTTTAAAAGTGATGGGGTAGTGGAAAAACAAATGTCATTTTACAATGCTGGCGAATGAATCCATTTAATCTAAGTACATCGCAATAGTTGGGCGGCTATTTTTGTATGACAACCTGATCGAGCAAGCCCATATTCACCATAACACTGCTAGGCATGGACCTATTCTCATAGTGAGAACGGTTTAGGTCTTAATTCACCACGCTGACCTAGTGCGGGTTGGCGGACTACACATACCATCGATAACTTTTTGGAGCCGTCTCAAGCGTGCAGGTGGGACACGATGTTTTCCTTCACCGTTAAAGCAAGTGTACTTAATTAAATTAACGATCTGAACATTAATTAAAGAAAGAAAGAAAGAAAGAAAGAAAGAAAGAAAGAAAATTATTTATTTTGGACTCACACAGGCAGTTACAGAAACAAAAACAATATTAAAAAAAGAAAGAATAAGAATTTAGACTACCTGCACGAGGCCAAAAAGGGCTCCTATCTCAGCATAATGTTGCGAAATTTAGAAAAAAAACAAAATGTCGCAACGCTGGTTTTCAGATAGGACCATAGTGATGCCACGGGCAATAACGACACAAATAAATAAATAAACATGTTACGTACATACAATATTAAATTTGAATACTACCAAACAAAAGCAATAAATAGATTAATATAAACGTATGTGTTACGTGTGTGTGTGTGGAATAGTCAATAAAATTATAATATACATAGTTATTAAATAAATTAAAGCCAAACCAGAAAAATAAATATACAATAAACTTAAGCATTTCCGGACGAGCCAGCCGCTCGGCCCTTCTACATCATTTGTCTATGGTTAGTTTATAACCAATGCCAATGAAGGGACGCGGATCCGGCGCAGGCACCGACCGGTTTGTTGTCAGATTTAAAATGGCCGAAAACGATAATAGAACTAGGACACTGATTGAGGTATATTAAACTAAATTATAGAAGAAAAAGGAAATGGCATTGTACCTGTTGTATATACTAGTGTGTGCAAAAGTGTATGTAAGTGGAATTAGTGTTAATTCAAAAAATTTGCTGCGGGCCGGGTGTAAATGCAACTTAATTATCGAACACAAAATGCAGGGAGCTTGAAGAATGAAAAAGAATAAAAAAAACACTTGAATCATAAACAATTTGTTTATATTAGACAGCAATCCCGAGCTATGCCCATCCACCGCATTCGTTTTGACACTCCGTCTCCGAGGCAAAATTGTTGGTGACCGCTGGTGACGTTACAGCTGGGCAGTGAGCCGACCATCTGATCTCGAAGCAGTTCCCAGTGTACCAGTTGTATACATACCTGAAAAACATAGTGGTTCTCTTTTTATTCTACCTCTATGGTTAGGGTTAGGTCCTTGATGAACCAGCCATCTACTATGATTAGAAGAAGAAGAAAGAAAGAAAGAAAGTAAATATGTTTAATCTCGACGATGAAAACAAAATATAAACAAAACCAACGGATTCTGTAGTTACCTCTTACAAAACCCATAAAAAAAAGACGGTGTGTATTTTATTTCGGCTTTCGGCTAAACCGTGGTCACCGATGACTCGTAGTCGTCGATGGTCACGTTGTGCTAAGAAGTTATCAGATTCTTAACCCAAAAGTTAAAAAAAGTACAGAAAAAACAGGATTTCAGGTAGGGCTTGTCAGTTTAAAGTCGAATAAAGTCTTGAAGATAAAGCTTTGTAGGTTCAGACTGCAAATTAAATTAAAAAGTCTTTCCATGTTGTCGAACACCAGGTGTGAACTAGGCCCAACGCGTACACAAAGAATTAAAAAAAAAAACTCGAAATACAAATATCTGTTTGAACTAATTTTAAACACTACTCTTATACAAATCTCGTACAAACGTTCCATTGAAAGGAAGCACTATTTTGATACACATTCTAAATCCAAACATGCCCGCGGCGACTGCAATACGCTGGTAACATTTCAAATGCAAATTACCACTACATCGAGTATTCTATTAGGCTGTATTCTTATTGTACGTGTACGCTCGGACCACAAACGGTGGTAAAATATGGCTGACAGTCAGCCGTTGACACATATCCGAGTTTACTCGCTCAAATGCTTCTGCTGCCCGTAAACGTATTGTATGTGGAGCTGTGACGTTTAGATACGGGCTTTTGAAAATAACGTAGATTGGATCGGATTTGTGTGAAATCTCCTTCACTGTCTGTTACAAAAACTGGTTACGTTATTATTAGTAGTATGGAAAAGCTGACGCGCGCTCCTGTTAAAGGCCGAAATGCGAACACTCTGAACTCAGTTTACGACAATAGGATTAGTTTGAGTACTCGAGCGACGTGTGTTCGAACTTCGACCTAGCGTAGGTACTCTTCCCGTGTCAACACGCCTTTACCTAAATTGTTGTGGCACAAAACAGAACACAAGCGTGTTTTACCATAGAGCTCTTCCAATTTGTGGATTTTATTAAGTTAGAATCTCACATACACCGGCCTTTCCCCCAGGGAGATTAGAATCTTTTAATCCCTCCAAAAAAGGCTACTCGTATCACAAAACAGATAGGTACAGAAGTCAATCACATGTATGTACTTCACTTTTCATACCTACGCTCAGCGGTCGCTCTATCTATATATCTATATCTCTCAAGCGCATGGCACTCGCGCTCGCACTCACTCGCACTCTAGTCCCAAACAGTCCGAGATATCGCGTCCGTGAGCAGTGTCTATGGGTGCGTTGCTCGAGCGCACTTGTATGTAGATTGACTTCTGTACCCATCTGTTTTGTGCTCGTACTATGTAAACACGCCCTTACCTGACTTGATGCGGCCATCTATATCGCACGCTGTATTCTATCAAGCAATGCTTCTCCTTCGGCGTTTCTTGACAGCGTCTGTAGTCCACTGCATTGGAGAATAAAGATTAATGTTTTGAGAAAGTAAATCTCATAAATACTCGTATTTTGTGACAGAACCCTGGTTATTAGACGAAGTTATTTATTGTTATAACGGGCTGTGTTGTCGTAAATGTATTTTACTCGATTTATTAAAGAATGTTATTGAGGGATGTTGTTAAAGGAGTCGTTATTTGTATCTCGCTCTCGCACGTTCTTTGTCAGTGAAAGGCAAATAGTTGTTCCGCCATTTTTAATCTAAGGCTACTCTTATGAATTTATGGTAGGTATTCATATTCATTATCGTTACAGCTAGTTCACACAGAAACTGTTTACAGGACCCGTTCTAGTAGATCCGTTTTTATTTTGGTGATGGCGCCTGTAGTTGTATGAGCGAGTTCACATACACAGCAGTATTCCGAATCCAGTAAAAAATACTGGATCCGTTATTTTTATCGTATCCTGCCTGCCAGCTGCCATTTGTTTAACTGATCCGTCGGTACAAATGTGATCAACACATCCAGTACCGACGGATCCGTTAAAAAGGATCCGCTGTGTGAACGGACTCTTAGTTAGGCAATTTAATTACTGCTGCTACTCATAGAATTAATACTAATTTGCCTGTGGTGGTTCTTTCTTCAAGAAAGCCACACCTGCTTTCAAAAATCTTTTTTGATATTTTTATTATTTAATATGGCGCAGAGAATACTGAAAGAAGGGAAGTTAGGTAATTACATTAACCAAGTTTATTGTTGAAAGAATGAATTAGCAAACATAACACCACGCCTGTATTCCCCGAAGGGTAGGGCAGAGGTGTTTTAGTAACACCTTGATTTCGCCGTTATGAAGTCCCATGTAGTAAGGGGCGAACCTATTTGCCAACAACCGGGCACAAATCCAAACTCCGAACTGCTACTGAGGAATTCCACACGGAAAAACCCAATGATACTTTGACCGACCTGGGATCGAACCCAGGACCTCAAGATCAGCAGTCGCATCAAAGGTATACGATATTAAAAGTGAGATTCTCAAAGATTTTGCGACAAAGGTACCTAAAAGTCCGATCCGAATCCGAGTAAATAAGATCTTTGTTAAGGTCAGCCGCAACGATAATGAATAATGATGAGTTAACAAGATACAAGAAGTCAGCATAATATTAGGGTTCCAGCAGAGGTCAACGACGGTCATGCTGTCTGTTAATGCGTCAAGACGTGATGCAATAGATGACAGCATGATTGTTCAAATATTGCGTATAAGCCCGTTCACACAGCGGATCCGTTTTAACGGATCCGTCGGTACTGGATGAGTTGTTCACATCTGTACAAACGGATCAGTTAGAGAAATGGCAGCAGCGTCGCATCTGGCAGGCAGGATACGATAAAAATACGGGAACCAGATTTTTTTATTGGATTCGGAATATTGTCGTGTATGTGAACTCGCTCATACAACTACAGGCGCCATCACCAAAATAAAAACGGATCCGCTAAAACGGGTCCTGTAAACAGTTTCTGTGTGAACTAGCTGTACCATAGCTACTTTTTTCATATAATATTAGCACGAAAACGGCTGAATAAGAGTTGCTTTTAGAAGAAATTGTGATTATCAGACGGTTTGCGAGGATTAATGATAGATGTATGTTGGTAAACAAAGACTGCTACAATGAGGGGTCTTAAGGCTTGGTCAGACAGAGAGCGTGGCTGGATGTGATATTCACATCGCGTGTTGATCGCGTGCTCTTGACGTGCGAATTACTATGACAATGTATGGAAGACGCCACACAGAGACTGGCACACTACGCTAACACCCATATTCTAAGACGTTCCTTCAAAACTTACTCGATTCATACTCACCTCGGGACGGCCTCGAAAACACCTTCAAAATTGTATTCTTAGTCGCAATTTCGAGTGAACTTTGAAGTTCCACGACGGAGTTATTACGTCATAATTGGAATTATCTGCATCGCGCAAATAACGCCGCGACAAATAAAGTCTTCAAAATTAATTTTTATTACGTACATACGAACTTTGACACTTCTTTCCTTATGGTAGGTTCCGAGGTACCTTGAGTTTGACAGATGATTCCTTACCTCGACTGAGGAAAAATCTCTAGTCGAGGACGTTTATGTCAACTATAACTACCGATGGTAGTGTAAGAGCCTGAGTCGAGCTGGAGTCAACTCGAGTAAGTTTTGGAGGAACGTCTTAGAATATGGGTGTAAGATTTGCATGGCAGTTTCTGTGTGGCGTCTTCCATACATTGTCATAGTCACGCCAAGAACACGCGATCTTCACGCGACGTGAATATCACATCCAACCACGTCCCTGTTTGATTAGGCCTTTAGTGGGATGTTGGTATCATCAACACACCTGACAGATGGATGGTCGCAGTATGATGCAAAGAAGACTACACTTCTTATTTTCAGGTTATTGCGACTGCCTTGTTGGTTTAGTAGTCGCAAGCGCTACTGCTGAGCATGGGGTCCTGGGTTCGATCCCCAGGTCGGGCAAAGCGTTATTGGGTTTTTCCATTAGGAATTTCTCAGTAGCAGCCGTATGGATTTGTGCCCGGTTAATGGCAATAGTCTCGCCCCTTATTACATGGAACTTCAACATAAATGGCGAAACGAGGGTGTACTAAAAAAAACACCTCTGTCGAACCCTTTGGGGAATAAATGGCGTGATTTTATGTAATGCGAATCTTCATCGAACCAGATTTGTTCAATATAGCCCTAGTACATAACATAATCAGCCGATTACTGTCCCACTCAGCACGGGCCTCTTCTCAGAATAAGAAGGGTTTAGGCCTTAGTCCACTACGCTGGCCTGGTGTTGGTTGGGAGACTTCACACTAGCTCGAGAACTTTATGGAGCCCTCTCAGGTGTGCATTTTTCCTCACAATGTTTTTCCTTCACCGTTAACGCAAGTGATAATTAAATTCTGATTCGCACATGAATTCGAAAAGTCAGAGGTACGGGCCGGGATCGAACTCAGACCTGCATGGAAGGCAAGCGTTCAACCGTTAAGCTATCACTGCTACCTAGCATGAGTAATGAACATCACGCCTTACATTCCCCGAAGGGTTCGGCAGAGGTGTTTTAGTACACCCTCGTTTCGCCAGTTATGTTTAAGTCACACGTAATAGGGGGCGAGCCTATTACCATTAACCGGGCACAACTCCAAACTCCGGGCTGCTACTGAGAAATTCCTAATGGAAAAACCCAATAACACTTTACCCGACCTGGGGTTCGAACCCAGGACCAGGCTCAGCAGTCGCGCAATATGAGTAATAATAGATAAATATTACGAATCGTACGAGTACTCACGCGCATAGATATGACATAGAGCTGATAACACCACTATAGCCACGACCTTCCACATTGTCACGATAACAGAGGTTATCAATTAATTATTTATATTTATTTATATTAAAGTCGGTGTGTGCTGCGATTGTTTATATACAACTGGTTAACGCTGTTCGCTAAAAGTGATAACGAGATAAAGATAAATTACGTTAATTTAATGGTTTTCAGTTAATTATAAATATGTACCTAATTAACTGTCTCGTTGGTGGCAAGCGCGACTGCCGATCGTGAGGTCCCCGGTTCAATCCCCAGGTCAGGATTTTTTTTGGGTTTTTCCGTGTAGAATTCCTCAGTAGCAGCCCGGAATTTGGGCTCGTGCCCGGTTGATGGCAATAGGCTCGCCCCCTATTACACGGGAGTTATACATAACGGCGAAATGTGGGTGTTAGTATTCACCTCTGCCCAACCCTTCGGGGAATACAGGCGTGATGTTATGTAATGTATATTATATCTGCCTGGTTTTTTCTCAACTCTGTTGGGGTCAGCTTCCAGTCTAACCAGATGCGGCTGAATACCAGCAGTTTACACGGAGCGACTGCCATCAGACTCCGCAAACCAGTTACTGGGCAACGCTGATACTCTAAGGTTAGACCAGTTGTCAGACTTTCGGGCTTCTGACTACCCGTAACGACTGTCAGGGATTTTCGTACTTCAGCACCTATGTACCTATTACAAAAGTTCTTTATACTTTGGGTACTTCGACAACATTATATTCCGAACATTCTTGATAACTTTAAAGCTATCGTGCCCTCAAAATTCCGCTGAAAGGTCCAAATTAATCAAACAGAGATCCCTTAGTGTACAATGTACATATAAAAAATATACAGAGTAAACCAGTTAGGAGCAGTGTAAACCAGTTAGAAGCAGTGTAAACCAGTTAGTCTGTTTA
Organism: Amphipyra berbera; assembly: GCA_910594945.2. Taxonomy (NCBI): domain Eukaryota; kingdom Metazoa; phylum Arthropoda; class Insecta; order Lepidoptera; family Noctuidae; genus Amphipyra; species Amphipyra berbera. The sequence goes on along the minus strand of OU343122.1, from coordinate 3,240,134 downwards.
TTTTCTTAAACTTGTAAGTCGGGGAGTCGTGCTGCCACCGCTAGTGGTGTGCGACCAAGCGTATCCATTAGTATGGGACGTAGTACTTTTAACCGACTTCAAAAAAGGAGGAGGTTCTCATGTCGTCTGTACACTGTCACTTCACTTTAAAGTAACAGTGACAGCACGAGACTTAACGACGACTTAAAATCGAGTAGCGTTTGAGTATTTGGCCATTAGTCTTAAAGGCAATTTTGTGGTTATTGTGGCTCTCACGACCGTTCATTGCAGTAGAAGGTTCATGTTTGGCAGTGTACATTTATACTGGGGTGCATTTAAGAGTCTCCACGACTGATGGTGCTTAAGTACGTCCGACGCACCCTGGGCGGTCAGCCCCGCTACCAACCTTGCTGACTGGCTAACCTTTTCACCATGGTATGAGCTATTCTCATATAGCTCGTGCCGAGAAAAGAAATGTATCTTACTGGCTCTTTTTTTTTTTCGTGTGGTTAGTGACTAACCTGGTGTCAGAGTTTATGTCGCCCATGGGCCTCTGACTTGGCTTCACATGCCGTCGAGAAATATCTCTCAGACATGCCGGTTTCCTCACGATGTTTTCCTTCACCGTTTTTAAGCAAGTGATAATTATACAATACGCACATGAATCCGAAAAGTCAGAGGTGCGTGCCTTGGGTTCGAACTCGAGACCTATGACTTGACAGTTCGATGGTCACACCACTACGCTATCACTGCTACTTCTTCTCACTACTATCTTACTGGCTGCATTTATGACGACACGTTTGGTGCAGTGGCTGAGCAATTAGCTTCTGCGCTACGGGTCGTGAGTTCGATTCCCGGACGGAGCAAATATTTGTATGGCCTACAAATAGTTGTTCCGGGTCTGGGCGTTTGTGTATTTGAAGATTTGTGTCTGTAAACGCACCTACGATACCGGAGAAATCCAAGTGTAGGGCAACGTTTTTTGAAAAAATAATATTTTTTTATCAAAAATAAAACCGACTTCAAATTGTCCACTTCGAAACAATACTTTTTTAAACAAAAAAGAATCATTAAAATCGGTTCACAATTAGCAAAGATATCGCGGAACAAACATAAAAAAACGTAATGTCGAACTGAGAACCTCCTCCTTTTTTGGAAGTTGGTTAAAAAATACGAGGCACTTGAAAGATTTAAGCTACTGTTGTACTTATGTCAACAATCAACGTATGGCTTCCACACCACTTAATATTAACACCTCTTAAAATACCGCTCACGTAATAGAATCCCTTGAAATGCCAATTAACTAACTAGTTATAACTGGAACGGTGATTCGGAACAGTGATTTAGAACAGCTGTTACAAACTTCGAGTAGTAATCACTGTTACTGTTCTAATTAAAGGTTCTTGTTTTCATTCAATTAAACTTATAATTGTGATGCAACTAGCTTGGCGGAGGAGATTCAATCTATTGTTTTAGAACTAAGTCTTGAGGTAACAATGGCTGGATAATAGTCTTTGTTATTTAGTGAAACAAACGAATGAAAACACTCAGGGAGTTGATTATACGCTATTTATTTATGTCAATAAATTAGACAGAGTTTTGGCTTATACTCTAGTGTACAGACAGAATCTATACTAATAATATAAAGCTAAAGAGTTTGTTCGTTTGAACGCGCTAATCTCAGGAACTACTGGTTGGAATTGAAAAATTATTTTTGTGTTGGATATTCCATTTATCGAGGAAGGTTATAGGCTATATAACATCACGCTACGACCAATAGGAGCGGAGCATAAATTAAAAATGTTGCAAAAACGGGAAAAATGTCCACCCATGCGAAGCCGGGACGGGCCGCTAGTCCAGGGGGAGTCAGCTTTCTTAGCGGCCAATGCAAACAGTGGCATGAAAAGCAAAAACGAAATAGCGCTATACAAAAGAAAGTGATAACACGATCAGTGATGTCACATGACCGATTGAATAGATACCCATAATTTCGGTAGCTGCAGATTAAAGATAAATGAGCTGTGATGATTTTAATGTTCATTAAAATAATATAAAACAATAATTTAAACCACTTAAAATCCTTATTTTGTGTTTCAATTATCTTAAAATGCTGACTAGAATTAAAAACTTAAAAATCAAATAATGATTTATATTTTTTATGAAATGGCCACACTCATTTGTGGTATGGCGGATTTGTTTCTTGTTTTTTACGACAATCTGATGAAGAGAGTATAATTTTCTGTGAATCTAACATTTGTTTTGTTGTGATTGTTTCCAAATCGTATTTTCTGCCGGTTCTGCATTGTGTGTGAAGAATTGTTGCCTTAACCACTACGAGACAGACTCTACAGTGCGAAATTGACGCGTGCGTGTTGTGTTGTAAAACCAACAAAATACAAATACCATAAGAGAGAGACTCCAGTGCAAAATTGTCGATTTTGTATTTACGAGATAGACTCATCCTATTTGTGCGATATTGACGCTTTAGTGTTGTGTTTTCTGACCATGGCATTGGCTGAAGAAGTGTGAAGAACTTTACAACATAAATGTTAAAAAACTATAAGTACTTACCACAATTACTATATATGCCTGAAACGGTTTTGTAAATTAAAAAACCACAAGTTTGTTGAAGAAGCCTCCAAACAAGCAATAAAATGAAAAATAAATATATTGAAACATGTTTAAAAACTTTGTTTTCTTTGAGTTCTATTAAGTACAGCGAATTTTCATTTTGCAGTTTTTGCCAAACGAATATGTATTATAAGTAATGAATGCATAATCGTTAAATAAACTGCAAAATGAGAATTCGTTATACTGCCGCGCGATTCATAAACGCAGTAAGTAACATTTTGGACAATAATGAGTTAAATATACAAGGTTAGTCGGAAAGGGGGTACTAAGCCGCGGGCCACTTAAAGTATCACTGATGACTATTTTAAAGCAAGTGCTAAAATTTCAAAATTCGATTATTTTTATTTGCTTGCAAAAAAAGATTTTTATTTTATTTTTTCAAAAAAAAATCATACCTGCTTTAGTTATGAATTCAGAAAATTAAGTTTCTAATCCGTGACCCCAAATATGACCTAAATAGTAAACACAACTGATCATAGCTATGGACAGATAGATTTTAGCATATTTTTTACGAAATCTTTGAAAAGCTATTTCTCTTAAACTATCGAGTTTTGGGGAAAGTTGTAGAACAAAAGTTATCCCTTATTATAGGTACTTTAACACCCTTTCAGCTTAGTACCCCCTTTCCGACTAACCTTGTATATTCGTAATCACCATAGGATTTATTACGAATATATGTTTAACTCATTTTTGCCCAAAATGTTACTTATTGCGTTTATGAATCGCGCGACAGCAGTATAGGTATAAATAAATATAAATAGTAGGTATGTACCTATCTATTCGTAATTCCCGCGCCTCACAAGTTGCCTATGGCATAAACTGGCGCGCTAGTGTGCTCTCGTGTAAGCTTCATAATTGTATGAAGTTGTCGTTCTTCTCTTGAGTATTATGTTCTGTGCGCTAGTCACCACAGAGTACTTTGTAATTGCTAGTCACCCATAAAATGAGCTCCCCAGACTATATAACCAAAATCCCCTACCCTAAATCAGGCGATATGGCGATGGTAAGCCGGCTGTGACGTCATCACCAATCAACTGCAGGCTTGACTAAGGCTGAGCATCCACCAGAGCTGTGCTAAGCTGTGTAGCGAGGAATGTGTTTTGTAAGCACCAATAGAATCACTTCATTTACCTAGCTTCGCTCTGCGCAGCTCTGGTGGATATGGCTTAGCGGAGCGACGTTTTTGTTCATACTAAGGCTGGACATCCACCAGAGCTGTGCGAGGAATAGTAATAGTAATTTATTTTCTCTCATAAAGGTACAATTTGTTACATAGTATCTAGGTTACAGGCAGATTCGAACGTGAACGATTATATACCTATAGATTAGAACGTGTTGCGAGGAATGTGTTGCCAGGAATGTGTTGCCAGGAATATGTTGCGAGGAATGTGTTGCAAGGAATGTGTTACGAGGAATGTATACCGCTCCTGCCACCCCCCCTCGTATTCGAAAATAGTCCGCTACCTGTCCTCACACTGCTCATTTGTACACATTAACACATTACGCATTACACATTACCCATTCCTCGCACAGCTCTGGTGGAAAGGGTCACACCGTTTCACATCCTCGCTACACATTTTCTCACCGCACATTTATTTTTATTTTTATCTATTCCGAGCGTAATACAACCGCGGGCCCCGCTGGATGGATGAGGCGATTTATTATGATTTCTATCAAAATAGTTGTGGTACATTGGAACTTTTTAATAAATTCGTGAGGTACATTAAACAAACAAAACATTGCCACTAGTTTTTTCGGTCTAGCTCGAGTGGCCCCGGTAGATCGATAGACATACTAAAAACACCTCTGCCGAACCCTTCGGGGAATACAAGGCGTGATGTTGTGTTATGTTTACATATGAAGCTAAACCAGATAAAATTCAAGATTTTGCAAAAAATTAGCTCCGCCGCGACAGTGTATCACTGCCGTGACCAGGATTCGAACCTGGGTTACTACGGCCACAACGTAGGGTCCTAACCACTAGACGATCACGGCTACCGGAGCTGGTAGCAATACCTCTCAAAAACTCAGTACAATCTCTCAATATACAGGGTGATATAAGATTGTTAATTTAAAAAGTCGTGATTCAAAGTGAATGGTAGTAAAAAAGGTTGTATTTCACTTTTGATCGTGTTATAAGAAATGTGGGACAGTTTTTTGCCGGGGGCGACTGTAATGTAGCGTGTAATTGTATACAAAATAAAAGCATAGAGATTTATCACTCAGATAGCCTGAGGCTCTATGGACGTTTCGTATTGGCTACAACTTATTACGTAAATTAGTATAACATTACGCCTATATTCCCCGAAGGGTTAGGCAGAGGTGTATAGTAACACTCACATTCCGCCGTTATGTCAAACTCCCATGTAATAAGGGGCGAGCCTATTGCCATCAACTGGACACAAATCCAAACTCCAGGCTGCTACTGAGGAATTCCACGCGAAAAAACTCTATAACACTTTGCCCGACCTGGGGATTGAACCCAGGACCTCACGATCAGCAGTCGAGCTTGCCACCACTAGCCTAACGAGGCAGTTATTACATAAATTAGATACCTACTGATAAATATAATGTTTGTCTGTTTTTTTTATTAGTAACATCTTTTTACGAAAATCTGGTACACGTGGCCGTGGGCGACACGTTCGACCTAGCCATGCTTTTGTTTGTGACGTTATAAAGCCGATTCGTGGGTGGCGTTCGCAGTGGACGTTTCCAGTCCCATCTACATTTTTATACAATACGAAGCTGAACAACGTGCTTAGCGATCCCAAACATAGTTAGGAAAAGGCTAGGCGCAAGTAACTAGCTCATAGTAACTAGGTACCTCATAAATAGCCCTCATTTTAGAGATCCCTCTCAAGGGTAGTTTTAACATGACTAGAATAGAATAGAATATACTTTATTGTACACCAAAATTGTAACTCAGCTCTTATACAATAACAAACATTAAAGGGTACAATGGCGGTCTTATCGCTGATAGCGGTATCTCCCAGACAACCTTAGAAAGGTATATAAAAAAATAACTGTCGTATGTAATGGTATTCTACTGTACAGGGTGTAAACGAAATCATGTAATTCCTTCAAACCTCGTGATATACCGCTGACATAGATTTAGGCCCGGACTCCACCAAAGCGGAGATGTGCGGAGAGGAGAGGAGATGTGTCGTAAACAACCAATAAGATTTTGTTATTTACACATCTCCTCTAAATAACGAAATCCTATTGGTTGTTTACGACACATCTCCTCTCCTCTCCGCACATCTCGGCTTTGGTGGAGTCCGGGCCTAAACCTGCAAGGGACACTTCTGGATTAAAAAAATAAGAAATACAACAAGTAAACATGTGTTCTTAACGTGAGACACTTTTTTTTTTTTACAAGGACCACTCGCAAATAAAGCTTCGGAAGCTTTTTGTATGCTCAACCGGACTATTCCTGGGGTGGCCAAAGATTACTTTAAGGCCCCCAGCCAGGGCTTACAAACTAGGAATATAAATTAAACGGCGATCACTAAGGGCACCCCTGTGGGGTTAGAACCACGGCTTAGTGCGTCGTTGAGAGATAACAAGGGTCGGGCTGGGTTAATTATTATTAGGGAAATTTTATAACTACTGGCTCAGCACGCGGGCTGGCTCGTCGAGCAAGGGTCGGGCTTGATATTACGGGGGGGTCGCGGGGGCCTCGACGGCAAGGCCGGGTGCGCGTCGGTTGTGTGTGTGTAGGTATAGACAGCTAGGCCTTAATCTACACGTTGTGAGGCAAGTTCCTAAGAGCTTGGGTGACGTCCGGGTATGCGTCGTATACCCGGGCGAGTGAAATGAAATCGCCTTTAACGTGAGGCACTTTAGCGCCCCGAGTTAAATAACCGCGCGGCGAGCGATACCATTCGCTCAGGGAGCTAAAATGCACCACGAATCTAAAATTCTCCCTTTCATGGTTAATCTATGTCAGCAGTAAGTAGGTACATCACGATGTTTGAAGGAACTACATGATTTCGTTTACAACCTGTATTGTAGCTGCTGTTGAAAGATCTTTCAGATGAGAGCTGTTTATTAGTACTGGCTTTGTGACCAAATACTTAAACGCTACTCAATTAAGTTGCCGTTAATTTCGTGCTGTCCCTTTCACTTTAAGGCGAAGTGACAGTGACAGCACGAGACTTAACGGCAACCTAAAATTGAGTAACGTTTGAGTATTTGGCCCTTACGGCCGGTTTCTGATTTAAGAATTCTAAGATAAGTACAAGATCAGTTACAATTGAGAATCGTTTTGTATAGAGTTTTAGTCAAATTCATTGCTTACCGTTGAATACTTAATTCAGAAACCGGGCGTATGACATCCAAAATAATTTTTAGTTCCTTACATTTCAATCGACTACATTTTCTTTGAGCACTGATTTCTACCTTATGTATAAGTCTTACAATCAAAAAACTATAATATATTATTGTACACACAAGTATCAATTCACTTTCTCACACATACTAGTTATTTGGGAGAAATAGGTCACAGTGTACATAAATAATGTACAAGTTATGTACTACTCGTACTATTGTAAATGCAGTAACCGTGTAATGTTTGCCGCTTGTGGCTAAAACCTACGCGCACCTGGTATTGTGAACCCACGGGAAATAGTGAGTGATAGAGTGGAAATTACCAAACCACTATTGAAAGAAATGGTCGCGAATTTATAAAAAATAATTTAATGAAAAGTAGTGTAGTGGTTAGTACTGCGTATTTGTCTTGCACAACAAATTGTTACATACACTCCCCAATAACGAACATCATATTTATTTTCCATTTGACATTTCACTATAGACATAGAACGCACATAGATAAATCATAGACAACAAACTTCGTAACGTATTATCTATTACTAATCACAATTAACAAAAACAAATTTCCAATAAACTGTGGAAGAACTATGGTGGTATATGTGGTTTTATTAAAAGTTAGGTACAATGTATTATCTAGCCCTAGACTACATGTTTAGGTTGTAGGGGAACGAGGTATGGTGTACCTCCAACGAAAAGAGAGGATCCTCCTACCAGGCCGGTCTTATGCCTGGCGGGCCACTGCCCAACGGTTGATGTTGGGAAGTTGTATATAATACTATCTGCGGGTCAAATCTTGATATTGCGATTCAGGATTTGTGACTTTTCATTTGACAGCTGTCATTGTTTTCGCCGTAGTCTGCTAGACATTCGTCGTGCTACATAGTTCTCATGTGGCGTGCTAGATGCCGCACACCAGTGATAAATACGCAGTGATAACCATTATTGTTACAGTAGTAACTGAGATCTTATAAAATTGTATACATACCTAACATCTACCAACACATACGAATTCATAAATTGTTAAATTTAAAGATTCGATTTGCTACTTGTTGTGAAATTCGCATTTTTATTTTGCATGGTGTATACAACGTGTTACAAAAATACCCCTAAAGCCGAAAAGGGGTTAAAAGGTCCCTTGTAAAGAGTCTATTGGCAATATTTGAAAACCGTAGTATGACCCAAAAAAAAAGGAATTTGGATAAAACATAAAATAATCATCATTGAAACGCAACCCTGAAAACATAAAACTAGACTACCCAGAAAGTTATTAACATTTTTACCTAATTTCCTCTGAGAGGTAAATGGCAACAACCATAAAAGACTACCTGATTATTTACATTTTTCATGGGGAATTATGTAACACGTTGTATGTGTGTTTCAAACCAGAACAGCAGTTCTGCTTGGCGGTACAAAATATGTATGGTGGAAGTACATTACCGGACGTACTCATTCAAGGAGCTCTACAACTACTATGGGATGTTTGTAACATATCATAACATCACGCCTGTATACCCCGAAGGGGAGGGCAGAGGTTTATAGTAACATTTTCATTTCACCGCTAAGTTTAAGTCCCATGTAATAGAGGGCGAGCCTATTGCCATCAACCAGGCACAGATCCAAACCCCGTGCTGCTACTGAGGAATTCCACACGGAAAAATCAATACTGATGCGGCTGCCGAGGCACTGTAGCGCTTCGGGCATGTTTGCCGATGCTCGTACCGATGGCTTTCATGCCATTGTCAGAAAGAGTACTGCATCATTGCTGAGTCGGGTCCGAGGCAATAGCAACGGCATTCTTAGCGTTGTGGCTAGCCGAACTGACTGTCCAATATTGTGGCAGTGTGTACAGATGCATGTAAAATAATAAATTAAATGTATTATTGTTGTTTACTAACATATTTCTAAGTATTACTAACAAACATATGGATTGTTGATCTGAAATAAACATTAAATAAATAAAAACCCAATAACACTGCCCAGCCTGGGGATCGAACCCAGGACCTCACGATCAGCAGTTGCGCTTGCTGCCACTAGACCGAGGCAGTTTGATTGTTTGTATGTATGTATGCCATAATAAAAGAATCCTACCAAAGTCGGATAAAAAAGGGTGCCTTCGAGTTATTGGAGGCTTTCAAGTACCTACCTACATAGGGTTGCCAGGCCTAAAAATAAAAAAGCCGGACACAGATTCATATTTAGCCGGACATTTTGCCCTAAAAGTCTGACACATTGGTATTTAAAAGAAAAAAATTCGCTCCCTCGCTTTCGTTCGGCATCTCTTGGCGGGGCGGAATTGACCAAAAGCCTAACAAAAGCTGGACAGGCCGGACATGTATACAAGGTTAGTCGGAAAGGGGGTACTAAGCCGCGGGCCACTTAAAGTATCACTGATGACTATTTTAAAGCAAGTGTTAAAATTTCAAAATTCGATAATTATTATTTGCATGCAAAACGATTTTTATTTAAAAAAAAAAAAACATACCTGCTTTAGTTACGAATTCAGAAAATTAATTTTCTAATCCGTGACCCCAAATATGACCTAAATTGTAAAAACAGCTGATCATAGCTATGTACAGATAGATTTCAGCATATTTTTTACGAAATCTTTGAAAAGCTATTTCTCTTAAACTATCGAGTTTTGGAGAAAGTTGTAGAACAAAAGTTATCCCTTATTATGGGTACTTTAACACCCTTTTGGCTTAGTACCCCTTTCCGACTAACCTTGTATATTTGGCCGGACACGTCCGGCTAAAGCCGTACACACGGCAACCCTATACCTACATCCTTTTTGTTAAGTTACCTACGTCAAGTTCGTTGACCCAGTAGAGGCCTAGGAGTAGACTGAGATTGTTGGATGTCAAGACAAGATTAACTGAATTTTTGGGAGATGTCGGATTTCTTTCATAGTTTTTCCACATTATAAAAGTTATCTATCTCCATTATACGTAGCGAACGAACGGAGCGACTGCCATCAGACCTCTGTAACCTAGTTACTGGGCAGTGCCGGTATGTTAAGACTAGAATTTCAGTAGTTGTCAGACTTTCGGGATTCTGGCTACCCGTAACCACTCATAGGTATTCGTATGACACCCGGAACCGACGGTTTAACGTGTTCTCCGAGGCACGGAGGGGTCTCGATGTGTAACTAACGGTCACCACCCAACCGTGGGAAGCCTGGCAGATCGTACGATCCACGTGGTTGCTAATTAACCACGAGCCCCTTCAACGACAGCCATGAAAGATATAAACTACACTGGCCTGCAAAAATAAGTATCACACTTTTAAAATTTTAATTTTTTCTAAACTATAGAGGTTAGAGATTTAAAATAAAAAACGTTTTATAGCAATTTTTATCAGCTTTCTTTGAAACTATAGTAACAAAGTTAAACTCTTTTTTGAGTCCTTTTTGTTTCGAAAATATATCTTGTGTACTTAAAAAGTTATTGCAATTTTAAAAGTGTGATACTTATTTTTGCAGGCCAGTATAGTATTGGCAAATATAACCAATCATTAAACAATAAATTTATCGATAAAAAAATAACACTTCTATTCGATAAATAAAATTACCTTTAACGAATAAAAATATCATTACACAATTCTCGGTTGGTAGTGTTGGTAGCTACTACTGTTGGTAGTTCATTCCATTCGTGATTAACATTAGTGAAATTTATTTTTCAACGAAAAAATTTACTGATATTTTTAACCAATAAAATTATCGATAAAAATATTTATCAATTACCTACCTACCAGTTAACAGTTAAATAAATTCAACCAATAACGCCATCTCTAATACCTACAGGATGTAAACGAAATCATGTAATTCCTTCAAACCTTGTGATGTACTGCTGACATAGATTAACTCTGGAAGGGATACTTTTAGATAGAATAAAAAAAAATACAAGAATTAAACATGTGTTCTTAACGTGCGGCATTTTAGCGCCCCGAGCGAATTGCACGGCTATCGTTCGCTACGCGGTCATTTAACTCGGAGCGCTAAAATGCCTTACGTTAAGTGCACATGTTTACATGTAATTTGTACTTGCACCTGTGTATTTTTTTTATTGAATCCAAATGTGTCCCCTACAGAGTTTATCTATTTCAGCAGTACATCACGAGATTTGAAGGAATTACATGATTTTGTTTACACCCTGTATAAACCTACTCACGTAATGATCACTACCGATCAATATTCCTATCGTCTCGTATTTTCAAAACATTATAAAGTCTTGACACACCAAAATCTACACGACTTACATGTTCTTTGAACTTTACAACAAAGTTAGAAACTTATAAGTACGTTTAAAATGTTAATTATATTTAGATTACCTCTCTTCTAAAACTAAACAGTGTTGCGTTACCTTTAAATATTTCTCAAAATAAAATGTAAAGACATGTTATCTCTTTTTTATTGAGGCAATTAGCACTTAAATTACTTCTCGTAATGTAGAAGAACCTTTGATCCTTATTTGAAGATGTCTTGTACCGTAATTATCAAATTTCTTTTGAATAAGTACATACTTTACATACAAACTGATACTTATAAGTAGGTACTTAACAAAAATAGATTTTTATTTTATGAAAATAATTGTAGATATTTTATTATATTTTAATCTACTACCTACTAGCTGCCCGGGCAGACTTCGTTCTGTTAAAAGTTATTGGCCTGTAGTGGGAAAAGAAAAGTGTTGTTTTTACTATTTTCTACGCAATTTTTATATTTTTTCTCTCCATAAGAACCTTCCTTATGCCTTAAAGTATATAAGGTCCAACCAAAATACCTGGACATACTTTTACATAGTGTCCAGTACGTTTAAATAAACATATCTATGCAAAAAAACCGAGATCTAAGTGATTTATATTTGACCAAAAAATTATAACTTTTTAAATTGCCTGTACTCTCTAAGAATAAACTCATCCATTTTTATGCATCGACTATCGAGTGACCATCGGGGTGCGCGCTACTTTCGCGCCGTGTTTTACCTAATAGGCGAAGTGAAAAATGTAAAAAAATTATATAATTAAATTAAAATTAATGATGAAAAACATTTTTTGGTTAGAAAAAATAAACACTTGGATCTCTTTTTTTGCATAGATATGTTTAGTTAAACATACTGAACACTGTGTAAAAGTTTGTCCAGGTATTTTGGTTGGACCTTATTTATAAAAAAAAAAAATAGCTGAATTGGTCGAGCCGTTCTCAAGTTTTGCGCTTAGCAACACATTTGGCGATTCATTTTTATTCATATAGATTATGGCTAAATACTTAAACGCTGCTCAATTTTAAGTTACCGTTAAGTCTCGTGCTGTCTCTGTCACTTCGCCTTAAAGAAACAGTGACAACACGATATTAACAGCTACTTAAAATTGATATTAATAATTAACTCCTCTTTATTTATATTCCTTCTCTCACAACCCAATCATTTATCTTCCCTTTTTCTTCTTTTAACTCTAAATGTAGTTTGTGTTGTCTTGTGATTGTTTATTAACATATCGTCGGTCGGCAGTGAAAACCACATAAGTGTAAAATAGAAAATTTTAAAAGAGAGAAAAAACTGTCTCCTTCAAAAAAATGGCCGATCAAATGTTAATACAAGTTTGTCATCATACGTTATAGATAGCTTAGAAGTATTTGAATTGAAAGTTTGTTGAACTAGAACTTGTATGACGAGTTTATCAATCTAAAGAACAAATAAATCGCTGTTGAAGAAAATTTTATTTACGAGGTTTTCACTGCCGGGCGTCGATATTGTAATGTCCTTTTTCAGCATGCTCATATGATTTCAACGCTACAAACACCGGTCAATGGTTTTTGTTTAGTGTAATACTTTACGTACTTATCGCAGTGTCTTTTTCAACCTTGACGTTGGCATAATCATCGAATAACGATGGATATGATATAAATAATGTATTAAAGAATTCTAAATCTTAGCATTTCGCTATTTTTATTTTCAACTTTGCTATTTGTGTTCTTTCTACAGTGCGTTCACTGTTATATTACCTCTGAGATTTGCCTTTGCCCGCCTCGCCAGCAGTGAAGTTATGGAAGTCGTAATGTCAATACCTAGATGCACAAGACGTATTTCTTACGAATGTCACGCCAAACCTGCTGGCGAGGCGGGCAAAGGTAAATTTCTTCTTTTTCTTCCTGCCCTTATCCCACACTATGTGGGGTCGGCACAACATGTATTTCATAAATCCATGTTGTTAGAGGTTTTGGATTATAGTTTTATGACCGGCCGCCTGCCTTCCCTTCTTGGGAATACTCGTTGCACCGTCGCGCGGGTGACTCAATGTGCTTGCTGATATTATGCACTGGGTCCCAAAATGATATGGTTGTCAATCTTATTGCCGACAACTAAGTAAACTATGTTCTTCTCGGTGGAGTATACTTGAAGTTCCTCGACCCACACATTAAAGGTAAGCATCAGAGGTAAGAGAGGTCAGAGTCACCCAGCGGGCAATGGAGAGAGCTATGCTCGGAGTTTCTTTGCGCGATAAAATCCGGAACGAGGATATTCGCCGAAGAACCAAAGTCACCGACATAGCTGTCAGGGTTTGCAAGCTGAAATGGCAATGGACAGGCCACATCGCTCGAGGGACCGGTAACCGATGGGGAAGAAAGGTTCTTGAGTGGCGACTACGAGTCGGAAATCGCAGCGTAGGTAGGCCTCCCACTAGATGGACCGACGACATTGTGAAAGTTGCGGGCAACCGATGTATGCAAATGGCGGATTGTCGTTCGATGTGGCGGTTTAAGGGGGAGGCCTTTGTTCAGCAGTGGACGTCTTCAAGCTGATGATGATCAGAGGTAAAATAATTGTGAACACACTAGGTTTTATTTTTACACAATATCTAGATATCGCTGTAACATGGATGATGCTGTCTGGCTACATATAGTATATGTAGGTGGGTGGATCTTCGAAATATTTTAACATTATTTTAACAAATCATTCTTCTCCCGGGTTGTTAACGTTATAGTATTGTCAGATTGTTTTTATTCTTGTCTTATTGCTTGACGGCAGCGGTATACACTGGCCTGCAAAAATAAGTATCACACTTTTAAAATTTAATTTTTTTCTAAACTATAGAAGTTAGAGATTTAAAATAAAAAACGTTTTATAGCAATTTTTATCAGCTTTCTTTGGAACTATAGTAACAAAGTTAAACTCTTTTTTGAGTCCTTTTTGTTTCGAAAATATATCTTGTGTACCTAAAAAGTTATTGCAATTTTAAAAGTGTGATACTTATTTTTGCAGGCCACTATAGTTTCAGTTTTCATTATCATAATTATAGTATTAAACATCTGCATTCTTAACTTTGGGATGATGCTAATGACGTTCTCAATTTTTGTTAATATTTTTCGAAGAATGCCCCAGGTACCTAGTTAAACAGTACTTAATTCTGTTACATTTCTATAATAATAATGTTAACTTCACACATATTTTCCAATAAAACAAAACAAATGCTCCGCCGCGACAGTGTAATCACTGCCGTGACCAGGATTCGAACCTGGGTTACTACGGCCACAACGTAGGGTCCTAACCACTAGACGATCACGGCTACCGGAGCTGGTGACAGAGAGCGCGAAATAAGTTATTACTTTGGGCCAAAACTGGAGCACTTTCACAATCGCCACGGTGGAATGCGCGAGGCAATGTAATAATTGACTATACAATTACCTATATAAGTATACAGACACAACAACCTTGATGTTTTTATGCTAAAGGGTAAGCAGAGAAAGAGATGTCCTAATATATCTTTCGGATCTCCACAACCTTAAAAAGGCTCGTGGCTCATTACCAACTGCGCGGATCATATGATGTGCGAGGTTAAGCTGCGCTTGCCACGGTCTGTCTGTGGATGGGTGACCGTTCGTTAGACATCGAAACCCTTCAGTGCCTCAAAGAACACGTTAAACTATCGATCCCAGGTGGCATACGAATACCTATGACAGTCGTTACGGGAAGTCAGAAGCCCGAAAGTAAAATAACCGGTCTAACCATAGGATATCGGCATTGCCCTGTAACTGGGTTGCGGAGGTCTAATGGCAGTCGTTCCGTGTAAAATACTGGTATTCAGCCGCATTTGGTTAGACTGGAAGCTGACCCCAATATATACTGGCCTGCAAAAATAAGTATCACACTTTTAAAATTGCAATAACTTTTTAGGTACACAAGATATATTTTCGAAACAAAAAGGACTCAAAAAATAGTTTAACTTTGTTACTATAGTTTCAAAGAAAGCTGATAAAAAGTGCTATTAAACGTTTTTTATTTTAAATCTCTAACTTCTATAGTTTAGAAAAAATTGAAATTTTAAAAGTGTGATACTTATTTTTGCAGGCCAGTGTAGTTGGGAAAAGGCTAGGTAGAACATTTCCATAACCTTTGATGAATCCGAATATGGCAGTGTAGGGACACATGTAAGCATGTATGGCAGAGTGCAAGGGTAGCAAAAACGTATGTGAGCGTGATGTATGCATTGAACGGACAGTTACTGCGCACTAGTCCGAGCGAACGGTTCGCGTCAAATATATTCGGTTATCTGACCTTCGACTTTCAATTACCCCAAGATACCTACCAAACGAAGTAGTTCTCAAAATAGCGACTATCAACATAAACAAAGGGTTGTATCCTAGTCCCTAAAACAGTACAAATGATGTCATGTCACCAGTGACAAAGATAAGGCCACCTCCTCTCTTGATGTGGGTGTCGTACACTTTCGTTGTCAGAAAAATTTGGAGAAAAATTCCACTTATTTTCAATTCAGAAGAATTGGCTGAATTCGCTGTTTCAGTATTCGGTACATCGTGTCTTAGCCTGGCGGGGTGTCCTGCGTAAGCGACAAATGCGACGCGACGCGATGCTGAGAGCGCATCGAACGCGACCAAAACAACGGCATTCCCTACTGGAGGCTTATGTAGCGAGACGCGACGTAACACTTACTTGTTCCCCGTGGTGTCGCGTCGCGTCGCGTCGCGTTTGTCGCTTACGCAGGACACCCTGTTAGACGTATACGGAGGCGCAGACATCGCAGGCATCACAGATTAGTCACAGTTTTACAATTTATTATAGCAGGACGATGTAAAAGAATGCGATAACGCGAATGCATTTAAAAATAAACTTAAAGAATATGTATGCACATTGTAATTTCTAATACTCTGGAGCTAACTTGTACTGTATTATTATTATACAATGTTTACTTTGTATATCATTTTAAGCGGACTGTAAAGTTGTTATGATAAATAAATTTCTTTAAACCGATACAACATCCGTGAGCCGCAAAGACTGAAAAGCCGGAACAGTTTTTTAAAGTATGTCCTACTCACTGGCCAACAGTCTCGATAAAGGTTAAAGCTGTGGCGTGATAGTGCATCCCTTTTTTTTTTTTTTTTTTACTTGGGGATATCCTCATGGACTCGGGGGGGTGTGCCGGACTTTTACCGGCTAAAACCACCACGGTGTCCCTCCTTCTGACCTAAGGCCGGGGTCGCGGGATTCGCTATTGCATGCACCACAACCCCGGCAGGTCTTGGTCCACCAATTGCTGGTGGACCTCTCCACTGTAGAGCCCCACCCCACGACCTCCTGAGAGGCGCGGGGGGCACCCCACATCACCGGCGCACCAGAACACATGGTACGCCGTGACCACCCCGGGGACCAAACAAGTACATGGGTGCCAGACTACCCCGTGTCTGGGCACCCCTGGTCCCCCTGCGACGGGTCAGATTAGTGGCCCCGCCGTTTACCACTTTTCGGCCGCAGAGGATAGAAAGGGCGGCCAGGTACACACCGCCACTCCTCTTCCCCTGCGGCCCCACCGCGTCCGCCATCTGACGGTGGCGGCCCCGTCAAGGCCGCGGAAGGTAGGGAGAACGGCGCACCGTAATATCGGCACTCCTCTCCCGCCGCGGCCTCCCGCACTCAGCCGCGATGCGTTCCAAACGACATCGCGGCCCGCCTCAGTTGCGATGTCGCCGAAGCGATACCGCAACCTACTTGGCCGCTACATCGAGGGCTACCAGACCCAAGCCCCGACGAGCGGCCCCTCCTTGGGTTCCTCTTCGCTTCACCGTGGGGTTCAATGCCACGGCTACTAAGCCCCCCCGCAACGACAATGCGGGAACCCAACCGGGATAGTGCTTCCCTACCCATCCCATTTGTCCCACCTGCTGAAAACCTCCCATCTGGACATGAGTTGCCTTGGCTAAACTGACAGTCTTTAAACAGACTCCGGACCCAGGTTGGCCGAAGCAAGGAACATCTGCTCAGGTGGAGATTCATAGACGATTCCAGCTTGGAGTGAAAATGTGGTGCTCTTCCACAAACGATGGGACACCTGACATCTTGCCTGCGTACCCTGATGTCTGCACGTTACAGGAACTAATGGCCGCTACTGATAACGCTAAACTCGTAGCTGTCCTGGGCCGGCTCAATTTAGATTGCCATCGACACGCTAAGAAGAATGCTTCTACTCAATCAACGAAGATTTTGAAAATAAAAAAAGTTTAAAACACCCAGGCCGGCGGGGCCTTACCGGAAACCGCCGGTGACGAAGACCCGACAGCCTACTCACCAGAGTCAGCACGCCAGATCATCCAGGACGTCATCGCAGCCGCAGAAAACCAGCCGCAATCGCCGATAGAAGAGGTAAAGTACGCGGGCCGCCTATCTAAGTTCTATGATCAGTGGTCACTCATCACTAAGGATAAAACAATCCTATCATGGATTAGCGGCTATAAACTTACCTTCTCTAACACCGTAAAACAACCCTTACCTCTCGTAACTCCTAGCTACTCTAGCAAAGAACTGGTTCAATATGAGACAGCCATATCAGACCTTCTTAAAATTGGAGCAATCTCGATGTGTGAACCACATCGAGACCAATTTATTTCAAGTATTTTCCTAAGGCCAAAACCAAATGGCAAGATGCGTTTCATATTAAACTCAAAAAACTGTTAAATTTAAAAAAGTGTAAAATAAGATACTTTGCTCAACTTGTTGGATTACTGGTCTCTGCTTGTCCTGCTATTGAGTACGGATGGCTCTATACAAAACAACTGGAACGCTGCAAGTTCCTGAACCTTCAGGGCCACGGCAATTACGATAAGCTCATGCAAATTCCTTCATCATTAAAACCCGATCTTAAATGGTGGCTGCATGCTATCCCTCACTCTGTAAAACGAATAAGGGATGACAACTTTTGTCTAGAGCTATTTTCTGACGCCTCAACAACGGGGTGGGGGGCCGCATGTGGTAAGGAGACTGCCAGTGGCCCGTGGTCCAACAAAGAGAGAGCATATCATATTAATTGTCTAGAGCTTTTAGCAGCATTCATCGCCCTCAAAGTATTTGCAAAAAACCATACTGACTGTCAAATATTAATGCGAATAGATAACTCCACCGCTATTAGCTATATAAACCGAATGGGTGGCGTACAATTTCCTCATTTGACGAAAATATCAAAATCCATTTGGCAGTGGTGCGAACGGCGAAGAATTTTTATATTTGCTAATTACATTAAATCTGCAGACAATGATGTGGCAGATGCCGAGTCACGACGCCCTCATCCCGACATCGAATGGGAACTCAGAGACACTGCTTTTAGAAAAATAAAGGATAAATTTGGCTCCCCTTAAATAGATTTATTTGCCAGTCGCATAAACAAAAAATGTCACTCATATGTCTCGTGGCAAAAAGACCCAGATGCACTGACTATTGACGCTTTCACTATAAACTGGAGACCGCTATTCTTTTACGCGTTTCCTCCTTTCCCCATCATTTTAAAAACTCTACGTAAAATTATAACCGATCAAGCTAGAGGCATCGTAGTGGTTCCCTTATGGCCCACACAACCATGGTACCCAATATTTAGACAACTCCTAATATCCGACTTACTCATCTTCAAACCTAACGAAAATATTATCTTCCATTCTACCACCACCAAGATTCAGGACAACCTTTCCTTGGCTGCCGGAATCTTGTGCGGGCGGCGCTGCTGAGGCGAAGGGTGCCACCTTCATCCATAGACATTATGTTAGCGTCGCTAAGCGACAACTCCATCAAACAATACAACGTTTGCTTAAAACGATGGCACACCTTCTGCACCCAAAATAATCATAATATTTTCGAGGCCTCAGTACCCATAGTTTTATACTTCCTAACCCAATTATATAATACAGGGGTACAATACGGCACATTGAATAGTTACAGAGGGGCGTTATCGCTCATTATAGGGTCACATATATCCACAGACGATAGAGTGAAGAGGTTTTACAAAGGAGTCTTTAGACTCCGCCCTCCTGCGCCTAAATACAATATCACTTGGGACACTTCTAAAGTATTAGATCATTTGGGTACATGGTATCCCAACGAAACACTGCCATTAGAGAGACTTTCCAAGAAATGCGCTACGCTACTGGCACTTACAACAGCTCACAGGGTACAAACTGTCCAAAAAATTAAATTAAATAACATAGAATCTCAATCATCACTAATCAGAATTAAGATACCGGATCTAATTAAAACATCTAAAGCAGGCAATAACCAACCAACATTAAATATTCCATTCTTCACCGAAAAACCCGCTATATGTCCAGCTACTACCCTACTATCATATATTAACAGAACTGCTCCTCTCCGCAATCACAACAATCTATTTATCGCTTTTAAAAAACCCCATAATGTTGTAACTACACAGTCTATCAGTAGATGGATTAAGGCCACTCTAAAAGTCTGTGGTATTGATGACTCCATATTCACGGCGCACAGCACACGCCACGCCTCCACATCCAAAGCATACCAACTAGGCGTCAATATTGATACAATTCGAAAGACTGCAGGGTGGAGCGGTACCTCCACCACATTTGGAAAATTCTATCACAAATCGATAATTAATAATGATGATCAGATAACCTTAGCCAGAGCAATATTAGATGATAATAATTAACCATTCTAATTACTGTTATCCAATTTGTTATTACACTATAAGCACTAATATACCACTTATGTTGCTAACGCGATTTCCTACCAATTATAAAAGCTATAATTAAGAGAGAATTCATACTTTATTTTTTGTGATAACATCAACTATGATTACCTACTATAATATAATAAATAAACGTTAAATATATCATATAAATAAATTTTATTTATCTACAAATTGTGATATTACCGAAAGGAACTCTCAACATCTACATGTGTTATTTAATATATTTATTTCAGGATACTTATCTCGAGGACGAGGTGCGAGTATAATTTATGATTAAACGAACTTACCAAGTGAAGTTCTATCATAATTATACGAAGCACCTCGTCCGAAGAGATAAGTATCTCCCTCCCAACCCCTTCAGTTCTAACCCGTGTAAGCATCCGGTAATATCACATTATCATAACTCTAAACTAAATGACAATACAAGCACAGGATACAAAATGAACGACTGGTGGTGTTGCCAGTGTGACACCGGGGTGACCAGTACCAGAACATATTTTTTCCCTATTAATAATTTACTCTCAACTAATGTGCAACGAACGGTAGCACCTGGCGATACTAACAACATAAGCAAAAATAACATAAACCTAAATAAATAAAACATACAATTTATAATACACCTATACCAATACCTATGTACTCGATAACACATTACTCGATATACTATGTTGTTTTGGTTCTAGTAGGTATCCCTAATTAAAAATATTGTGTATTAAGAATAACAATAGTCAAGAATTAAAGTCAAAGTCAAAGCATTTATTTCAATTAGACCATTTACAGGCACTTTTGAATTTGCACTTTTGAATTTGAATTTGAAAGGAATTAGGCACTATGTACCAAGTAGACACTAAGTAAATTTATAAATATACTTTTATCTAATTAGAATAGATAGCAGTGATAGCCTATTGGTGTGACTGTCAGGCTGCCAAGTCATAGGTTTCGAGTTCGAACCCAAGGCACGCACTTCTGACTTTTCGGATTCATGTGCGTATTGTATAAATATCACTTGTTTAAACGGTGAAGGAAAACCGCCCCCGATCCACCGTGCTCCGCCCCCGATCCACCGTGCTCACCCGCCGCAGCCGCGGAGCCGGTCGCCCCTTCTGACTCCGCGCAGTCACCATGACGCGAGAATACAGCCCTCATCAAGCTGTCGTATCCCTCCCAGTCCTCTCGCATTCAACACCCTAAGAGGTCGAGTCCCCCCTTGGGGACACTCTTAGAGGTGTTGCTGCTATAGTCATAGTCATGATGTTACAGTAGTTAGCTTTGTAGTTAGCTAGGTAGTTAGAACAGTAGGAATTGGTTCGGAGACCCTTCTGGTCTCGCCAATAATAGCCCGGTTACGTAGAAAAGGTCCGCAAGACCATCTACAATAGTCGAATAGGAAAAAAAAAAAAAGGTGAAGGAAAACATCGTGAGGAAACAGGCATGCCTGAGAGATATTACTCAACGGCTTGTGAAGCCAAGTCAGAGGCCCATGGGCGGCATAAGCTCTGACACCAGGTTAGTCACTAACCACACGAAAAAGAAGATCTAATTAGAGCCCTCTAATATTGCAACATCTGGAAAAGGTTGCTAAGCTGTACCTACTCTATATAATAAGATCTGTATTATTTTACCATAGTGTGCAAATAAATAGTTTGAGTTTGAGTTTTGAGAATGTATACAGTTGGGAAACGCCTTTGATATCAGGCGATGTCACCGCCCGTCTAGGCATTGCCCAACTGTGTGGGTTGTAAACTGTGAACTGTGTTACCCGCGCGGTCTGCGCGTCCATATACACTTAAGCTTACACCCGGTATTATGATTTTCTTTACCAGAAATCCGGGATTTTCCTTAGTAAATCCAGTCCCACTTAAATTAAAGTCAGCTAAGTTAGAACGTGAGTTCATCTCTCAATCTGCCTACTTAGTAGTAAGTTGCGTGAAGGTAAGTTTCTCACGAACAGGGATTACTAGAGCATAAAGCTTTAGTGCAGTTTTTAAATTAAATCTTGTTTACTGGGACCCGGATCTTATATAATTTGAATACGAAGTACCCAGATTAACTTAAGATGTCAATGTAAACGCCGGAAGAGGACGTCCTAGAAAGACATACATCGATGTTATTGGTGATGTTTTTTACAAAGGTCAGGTGCGTAGTACTTTCAACCGGCGTGCGTGTAATACAAGATGTTTGAATGTGGATGAAGCGAAAGGAGTATGTAAGGATCGTAGCATGTGGCGTTCTATAGTTTCTGCCTGCCCCCATGAATTTATGTATGTACTAGCGACCCGCCCCGGCTCCGCGCGGGTGCAATGTAGATACTAACGTGGGACATATAAAACTTCCTCTTGAATTTATCTATTAAAAAAACCGCATCAAAATCCGTTGCGTAGTTTTAAAGATCTAAGCATACATAGGGACAGACAGACAGCGGGAGCGACTTTGTTTTTAACCGACTTCCAAAAAGAAGGAGGTTACTATGTTCGTATGTATGTATGTTTTTTTTTGTGTATGTTCATCGATATTTTCGCCAATTGTGAACCGATTTTAATGATTCTTTTTTAATGGATAGGGTATACTTCGAAATTGGTCCCATTTAAATTTGGTGAAGATCTGATGAAGAACTTCGGAGATAGACAATGGAACTCCTCAATGACGAACAGTACGCATATTGTGATGATGTGATTATGTTACGAGCAGCGTCTTTAGTAGGTGAAACCAAGTTTTAATTAAGGCCACTAAAATGAAAAAACAGTTTCAGAAGTCGGTGCCTTCAATTTGGTTCAGCGTGGATCAGCACCGACTTCTGAAACTGTTAATTTTATATGGTACCTAATTATTTTATTCTTTTTAGAAGTCGGTTTAAATTTTTTGTAAAAATGTTTTATACTATGTAAAGATTAACTTAAGATGGAAGTATCTCCTGTTATAACGAGAAATTGTTTACTATCATTATACATAATAACTTTCGTGTGTGACATTCATCGCTCGTGACTAATTCCCGACCGCGCAGATCATACGATTTGCGAGGTTAAGCTGCGCTTGCCGCGGTCAGTCTGTGGACGGGTGACCATTCGTTACACATCGAGATCCCTCCGTGCTTCGGAGAGCACGTTAAACAGTCGATCCCGGGTGTCATATCGACACCTCCCGCGCATTAGGTCGTATGTCCAAATTTGTGATTTTTCAGGAGAGAGATTCTTAACTTCATCTTTGTCTTGATCAGCCGCAAATGACAGTGTGGGATTAATTTTAGAATATAGCAATGATTGAAGGTTAAAGGGGATAATGAGGCCTTTTGATTGAATTAAAAACTCATATTTTCGTAAAAATAGGCAAAAATAAAAACTTACGACCTTATTCTTGTTGTCGCAAAGTCGTATCTATTTGTTACGACCTTATACTATTAAAATGCACAACGAATACAGCACGAATAAGGTCGTATGTCAGACATAAGACTTTATGTTGCGTACAGATTTTTTAAATACGATAATATAGACCGCGCATAAAATCGCAACTTTCATGTTTCGACGTTTTGCGTCGGACGTATTTCAAATTATTAACTTACGAAAATAGTGATGAAAATCATTATATACTTAAAACCAATTTACTAACACGATTAGGATAAACATGCAAATCATGATAGTAAATTAAAGTAAGAAATAAACTTACCATTTTGTCAACGTTCATTAGCCGTTATTTTCACGTTCGAATCATTTTGGTTATTTAAAGCTAATTTTAAATCTTTGATGACCGTACATTACTCATAGTACTAGTATCTAATAAAAACAAAACAGTAAAGTACAAAACACGTACAGTTTCTTGTTTTTTTATATTTTCAAACTCCAAAGTAATATTTTGTACTGTTTACATCTTACGACGTCAGTACTGTGCCGTGATTAGCCGGTGCGCGGTCCAATAGTTCAACGTAAATCGTCGCAACTGTTGGCACGACCATATGCGCGGGAATTTAAACATGATAAGACTATTAGCGGGTAAGAATCTTGGTATTTAATGTAAATATGAAAATATTGTTTTCAAGGATGTGTAGTATTTCTATAATAATAAACTGTAGTACTAAAATCTCATTTAACCAAAAAAACGTGTTACGACTTTTACTTTTTGCGTGGGAGGTATCGATATGAATACCTATGACAGTCGTTACAGGTAGTCAGAAGCCTGAAAGTCTGACAGCAGGTCTAACTGTCGGATACTGGCATTGCGCAGTAACTGGATTGCGGAGGTCTGATTGCAGTCGCTCCGTGTAAACTGGTATAAAGCCGCATCTGCGTTAACAGTGAAGGAAAACATCGTGAGGAAGCCTGCACACCTGAGAAGGCTCCAAATTCGAAGCTGTGTGTAGTCCGCCAACCCGCACCAGGCCAGAGTGGTGAACTAAGGCCTTAACCGTCCTCATTTTGAGAAGAAGCCCGAGTCCAACGGGGGGGACAGTAATAGCCACGTTATGCTATAATAATTACTGTGTGAGTTGCATGATTCCTTTTTACCTTTAAAGAGAAGTTGTGTAGTATGAAGCGAAGTATTACAGCTAGTTCACACAGAAACTGTTTACAGGACCCGTTTTAGCGGATCCGTTTTTATTTTGGTGACTGTAGTTATATGATCGAGTTCACATACATGACAGTAATCCGAATCCAGTGAAAAATACTGGATCCGTTATTTTTATCGTATCCTGTCTGCCAGATACGACGCAGTTGCCATTTGTTTAACTGATCCGTCGACACAGATGTGAACGTCACATCTAGTACCGACGGATCCGATAATACGGATTCGCTGTGTGAACGGGCGGTTACTTTCACCAAAACTAGTGTCAAATTTTTTTGGAAATTCCATATTTTCCAACAGATTCCACTAGGATATAAATCTATCTTTTAACAAGCCATACGAGAACCAACGGTAGCCTTCCAGATCTCTTGATTGAATGTCTTTGTTCAGCCAGTAAGTAGGTCATACGGAGTGTATGACCGCCTCCATTCAGAACTTATTGAACGATTTCGTTTATTCCAAGGACGCGAGTTCACTGACTCGCGGCCCTTATTGTGGTATTCGGTGAGCATAGCGAATGTACCTTTTTGGTATTCGGGCTAATGGTATAGAATGATTGTGGTCATTTTCGCAAGTGGTGTGCGTTTCCATTGGTTTAGGTACCTACCGTTTTTGCAAGCCTGTCCAACGATTGTGGTAAAGAACTCCATTACGTCACTTAAGTTCTAACACCGCGTAACTCAAAATAGTTAACTTTTCAGGAGAACAAAAAGTTGATTTTTTTCTACTTATCATATAATTGTGTTTAATCTACAATCTTCAATATTATTTTGGTTTTTTCGACGGAGCACTTTCGCGACACGATCCAGTATGGAACTCACCTGACTTACACGCAGTTTTAGCTGTTCGCATAGGTTGATAGAAAAAATATTACACACGCAGTGGATTTTGTTTTTGAAATAACGCGTTGTTATTGGATCTAACCATTGATTGTGATTAGTCAAACGATACGTTTTTCGATCCCCTATCGAATGACGTGCATAACTCAAAACTACTATTTTTCCAGTTACGCGGTGTTAGAACTTAAGCGACGATTAGTAGATATATAGATAGACAATACATATACTTTATTGTACACTAAAAGAAATAAAACAGAAGGAATACACGTTATTAAGAACAGTACAAAAGGCGGTCTTATCGCTTAAAGCAATTTCTTCCAGAAAACTTTGGATGGAAAGAATTGTCAAGAAAAATATATAAGGTCCAACCAAAATACCTGGACAAACTTTTACACAGTGTTCAGTAAGTGTAACTGAATATATCTATGCAAAAAAAACGAGATCCAAGTGTTTTTTTTTCTAACCAAATTTTTTTTTTCAACTTTAATTTTACTTTAATTTTTTTTTTACATTTTTCACTTCGCTGTGTAGGTAAAACGCGGCACGGAATTAGCACGCACCCCAATGGCGGTCGATGCATAAGAAATGGATGAGTTTATTCTTAGAGAGTACAGGCAATTTAAAACTATTATTTTTTTGTTAGAAAAAACACTTGGATCTCGTTTTTTTTTACATAGATGTGATTAGTTAAACGTATTGAACACTGTGTAAAAGTTTGTCCAGGTATTTTGGTTAGACCTTATATAGGGCAGTTTGCAGCATACAAACGCATAACCTAATAAAAATCGACAATCAACTAAATCACTAAGTACATAGGTTATACTGAAAGTTTCTGGATTTTGATAAAGTAAACTGGACGCCGCTTCAAGTCCGCAGCAAACTTGACAGTAAATATGATCGTGTATGGCTCGCTTTATACTCCATTTTCTTGCGGGTATGCAATGTACCTACCTATTCGCTGAATTTCAAGCCCTCCAGATTTTAATCCAATTTGCCGCGACGTTGAATACGTGCTTGATCTATTAGATAATTAAATTAATATGAAATTACACGTTAATTGAGGTTCGTTTGGAGCATTCATGTTACCCGTAATGCAATTATACAGAGCACTGGAATTATGTTTACTCAATTAAATTCTGTCATAATCAGTTGGTATTTTGATGCAAATGTTGGTGTATTGTAGGAATTAACCCAAGGCACGCACCTCTGTATTTTCGGATTCATGTGCGTATTGTATAATAATAATTATCACTTGCTTACAAACGGTGAAGGAAAACATCGTGAGGAAACCGGCATGCCTGAGAGATATTTCTCGATGACATGAGAAGCCAAATCAGAGGCCCACAGGCGGCATAAACTCTGACACCAGGTTAGTCACTAACCACTCAAAAAGAAGAAGATAGGAATTATTTAACGACTTCTGTTATTGACTTACTATAGGTATCAAATTAAGCTAGAAATAGACACGTATAAAGCTTGCACAATGACATGCAAGGAGCTTGCAATGTGCGGCGGTGTTGGGCTGTATAAAGGGGTTCCCCTACGGAGATGTAAGTCGAAGGGACCATAACCGCGTGCATACTACCAGTGACGTGCGTCCACAGAGTACTTTCGTGCGTCTATGCGAAAGGTGTGTGCGCCTCCATAGAAAAAAATAATAGAATTACACCCTGTATGTGTTTTTTTTAATATGTATACCCAAAATAACCTAAAACCGTTTAATAATATCAGAAAACCACAGCAAAACAAATACATTAATGAAATTAAAAACGCCAATAGGGAATAGAGGGTCTCGGACTATCAAACTGACACTGGTAACCCTTTTTGACTAACCTGTAATGGCGGCAACTCGAGCTTGTACACATCATAATGGAATAACTCGTTATGTTTTTCACGTTCACAAAAGTCCTTCACTTTCAACACCATCATTCTTTCAACACTTTTTAATATTCTCGGCATGATTTTCTCAAGAAATTCCAATAAAACTTAACAAAACCTGCCGCGTGTCGATGCCGTTGACAGACAGGGGAGCCAATATGACGGCATAGGAACTGTTTGATGAAACGCACTCTACTCAGTACAACGCTAAAATCGTTCTGACGCGTGTCGCTCCGACTTGCGTCGCCGTTGGGGGACTGCCTAAGCTGCATACCAAATGGCACGACCGAACGCGTCCCACAGCTGCAAGCATGCAAGCTTATACTTTATTGAAGCAGTGTGCCATAAAAACGCATGCCATTTCAATTTCAAATGTATCTCCTGTGTGCTATATAATGGCATTACTGTGGCATACAAACTTTGTTGGTATGTGTATTCCCTGCTCTAGTTTTAGTTCCAACAGAGTGGTATTCGAGTTCATCGGTCCGACAAAAGCGTCCCTGAAGTAGCACCAATTTTCATTGCACTACTGTTGATAAGAATTGTAGTTATTTCGTATTGAATCAATTTCGTATTTCAACTACATATTTTCAACCAGCACAGAAAAAAATATTCCATCGTTTGAATTTCGAACCAGGTGAAAAATGGTGGAACTTTTCCGACAGCGTCAATATGACGTCACACAATGCTTCGTTGATAACGCTTGCGGACTTTCGCACACGGTGTGTGTGTGTGTATTTCTAGACTACGAAAACATGACGTGTGTGTTGTACATATTTGTGGTGTTTGTAAGCTTCTATTGATTTCGTAGCTATGTGTGTGACTCTTGTATGTACAATATTGAACTGCAATGACCATTAATAATTTTAGGCATTCATGTTTATTTATTCATTTATCAATGCTAGGTACTAAGTAATTAATTTGATGGAGTTTGGTAAGTGGAGCGATGGATGCGTGAACTAATTCCTATAAATTATTATATAAAGTCCAACCAAAATACCTGGACAAACTTTTACACAGTGCTCAGTAACGTTTAAATAAACATATGTATGCAAAAAAAACGTGATCTAAGTGATTTTTTTCTGACTAAAAAATAATAACGTTTTAAATTGCTTGTATTCTCTAAGTATAAACTCTTACATTTTTTATGCATTGACCGTCGCCGGGGCGCGCGCTACTTCCGCGTCGTGTTTTACCTAATAGGCGAAAAGAAGAATGTTAAAAAAAATTAAATTAAAATTAATGATGAAAATTATTTTTTGGTTAGAAAAAAACACTAGGATCTCGTTTTTTTTGCATAGATATGTTTAGTTAAACGTACTGAACACTGTGTAAAAGTTTGTCCAGGTATTTTGGTTAGACCTTATATAAGGTTAGTCGGAAAGGGGGACTAATCAAAAAGTAATAAGGTGCTCAACAATTTGAATTACATGTCATTATTAAAATTGGTGTTCCATTATGTTGTGCCTGCATTAGACTAAGCTAGGAATACGCTAACGAATTTACCATAACTGCCAAACTTACATGACACCTCTATCCACCCACATACTACTCAATAAAGGCTCTTGCAATTTTGGTTATTTAATTTAGGACAAAACCATCCTAATTTGATTTCTCTTTTAATAGCACTTTGTTCTGCGTCAGGGGTCTTCTTATTTCGGCATGTAAGCATTTTGCCCGAAAATGTTCCACAGTTTTGCTAATGAGGATGTGCCTACGTTATGTGCCTAGCTTGATAGGGATAAGCTTGGATACGGCAAAATTAAATTTCATGTTTAGATTTTGCATACAACGTGATGTGGATTATGATAGAATAAATGGTGTGAGGCAAATTCTACTACTTATGTAACATTTTTTTTATTAATCAACTACAGATTACCAACCACTGTCGTTTGACCGTTATCTTTATAAGAAACTAGCTGTGTCCTCACGGCTCCGCCCGTAGCCTATGTTACTCAGTGATAATGTAGCTTTATAACGGCAAAATAATTTTTTAAATCGGTCCAGTAGTTTTTAAGTTTATTAATTACATACAAAAATACAAATCTTTTCTCTTTATAATATTAGTATAGAAAAATTACTACATAACATAACATCACGCCTTGTATTCCCCGAAGGGTTGGGCAGAGCTGTATACTGTATAGTAACACCCTCGTTTTGCCAGTTATGTTTAAGTCTCATGTAATAGGGGGCGAACCTATTGCCATTAACCGGGTAATGAGTTATACTGAGAAATTCCTAATGGAAAAACCCAATATCACTTTGCCCGACCTGGGGGTCGAACTCAGGACCCCATGCTCAGCAGTCACACTTGCGACAACTAGACCAAAAAGTCACTCAAAAAAATTACGGTTTTCGGAATTTTCCCATTTACTTCTTCTATAAGACATTGCTTCTTGCCAAATTTCATGATTCTAGGTCAATGGGAAGTACCCTATAGGTTTTGATTCTCTTGGGAGTGTGATAATATGCGGCATAGATGGCCGTATCTTTTGATTGCGTTGACTTGGAAGTTTGATTTTTACACACCTCCAAGAGATTGCAAATTTGAGTATTTGATATTAATTTCAACTTTATACCTCCACATGTTCCTGAGAAGGTCTTGACAGACAGACAAACAGACAGACAAACAGACAGAAAGACAGACGGACCTATAAGGGTTCCTTTTTAGGGTTCCGTACCCAAAGGGTAAAACGGGACCCTATTACTAAGACTCCGCTGTCCGTCCGTCCGTCCGTCTGTCACCAGGCTGTATCTCATGAACCATGATAGTTAGACAGTTGAAATGTTCACAGATGATGTATTTCTGTTGCCGCTATCACAACAAATACTAAAAAACAGTATAAAATAAATATTTAAGGGGGCTCCCATACAACAAACGTGATTTTTATAGATAATGGTACGGAACTCTTCGTGCGAGTCCGACTCGCACTTGGCCGGTTTTTCCTTTTAAGGCACGGAACCCTAAAAGAGTGAAACAGTCGTGGTTGAGCTGCGGTTCGATTTCGATTTATAATTTTGCTAGTAGAATAGCCTTCCAGGACCACAACCCAGTCTCACCAGGGCTGGTGACGAGCAGTACTTACAAAGTAGGAACTCGGTTCAGAAAGAAATCGCATAGGTAGTGATAAAACGTGTAAAATACTGCATAATGTTAAAACACTTGGAAATAGTCCACGATATTTTGCATAGCGCCTTAGTTAACGCTGAAGATAATACACAGCGTGTAACTGAAGTTATGTAATTCCTTCAAATCTCGTAATGCACTGTTGTCATAGATTAACCCTGCAAAAGATACCATTGGATTCAATAAAAAAATAATTACAAGAAGTAAACATTTGTGTTCTTAACGCGAGGCATTTTAGCGCCCCGAGTTACATGACCGCGCGGCGAGCGATAGCCGCGCAATTCGCTCGGGGCGCTAAAATGCCTCGCGTTAAGAACACAAATGTATACTTCTTGTAATTATCTTATTATTTTGTTCACTATAGTCCCGTGCAAGGTTAATCTATGTCAGCAGTACATCACGAGGTTTGAAGGATTTACATGATTTCATTTACACCCTGTAGGTATGTACTTATCGCAAAAAAAATTTTTTAGCTGGTATTATATTTATACCATTAAATTTATTTTCTTGTAGTAGGTACATACATAATCTTTAGCATTTATTAAAGCACTGTACTAAATATCGTGGATTATTAAAATGACACTTTATTACAAACTAACCAACCACTTACCAGAAATCTTTGTTGGGTGATTCTTCGAAAATTTTTGACATTATTTTAACAAATCATTCTTCTCCCGGGTTGTTAACGTTATAGTATTGTCAGATTGTTTTTATTCTTGTCTTATTGCTTGACGGCAGCGGTATAGTTTGAGTTTTCATTATTATAATTATAGTATTAAACATCTGCATTCTTAACTTTGGGATGATGCTAATGACGTTCTCAATTTTTGTTAAAATTTTTCGAAGAATGCCCCTGTTACTCTATTAGACAACCTCTAACAGTATGTTCACAGTTTTAAACTCCATTTCACAAAATTGTTGACTCATGCCCCTGGACGACACTCGAGCACACTAATGGGTCCCGACAGGCAGTTTCAGTTCGCGGCAGCATGAACACAAAACGTTTTAATATGACTACAGTGGCATCTTGAAAGTACTTTCATCGTTACATATTGTGTCAAACAGTACCAGTTATTTTTTTAACTGTGGTCTTTTAACTGCAGTTTACTGTCTTCCGTCATGTGCATGTGAGAGCCAGAGGGGTATAGGGGAGTTATATCTCTGTTCCTTGGATTCGTGTGCTCCACCTTAGACCCTGTCTCCGCTTACCGTCAGGTGAGACTAGGGTCAAAAGCGATGAAGTCAAGAATATCTACTTACAAAAAAAAAAATTGTTCAGCGAACCGTCAGCATACCCGATGAAAACCGGTGACCGCCATCTTAATACATCTACAACACCAAGAGGATTTGTGGTGCGTTGCCAACCTTAGAAGTATCTAACATAGTAAAGTTCGTTATCAACTTAGTAAAGTTGGAAAATCTCGTGTACCGGTAATTGGCATCCATATCCTTTCTAACTGGAATACTGCAATGCTGCTTGGCAGTAGAAATAGGCATTTCACAGCAACAGTTAGTTGTTTCACCACGGATTCAATAAGATAGATTTTCTATGTTCAAAGTTATAATATAATAATTGTTTAAGTAAGACATTCCACAGATGTCTTACAGTTTCATTTCAAAGTTACTCGATCCCTAAAACATTCCAATTCGAATCTAAAAAGTATTAAAACGATTTATCGCCTTATAAGAACTCGCACGGCACATAAACAAGGGATCTGTATCAAGGATAAATCACAGCCATTCCGCCCAAGGATACGACACGTCAACATTCGTTTACGTCCACAATAAAACGTCTATAAGTGTTTCATACACTTTATTGCTTCACGGATATTATTCTCCATAAAATCTCAAACAACCACGTTTATAACGACGAAACGAGCGGCTCCCCGGCGAGCGGGGCGCCTGTAGACTATACGAGGCACTGAGAGACAGGAATCACAGATTGACAGAGCTTAGAAGATAGACGGACATCAATAGAGGAAGCTTGAAGGGGGTGGGCGCGGAGAGGGCGCGGGGCGAGCGAGGCGGGGGTGGAATGCTCCTAAAGCCGCTTCGTTCGTCGATGATGGTCTTTCCTCCCGCACACGGAGCTGCGGCAGCCGCCATGCTGCGCACGCTGACGTCAGAGCGTGCCGGTTCAGCACCCAGTAAGCGACAGCGTTCAGCGCCGAGTGCGCGTACCCCAGCAGCAGAGCGAAGTGTGCCAGGAAAAACGGCACGTGCAGCCCAAACGCGCTGGCTATCACTATAGCCGCGTGCGGACACCAGCACATAGCGAATATCGCCGCAATGCCCATGAGGACGTTGCCGAGCCGTCGTCGGGAGCGGAGTGTCGAAGTTTGAGGTTGCGGACCTAGGAGGCTCGGTTGGAGCTTCTTCTTGGACCTGACATCACCGACATCGACAGCGTCGCGGCGTTCTCGTGGTCCTACGCCAGCGACGATGATGACGTGTGTTGGTCTCCTCATGAGCGGCACTGGGAGGGGTAACTCCCCGTGAGCTGCTCGCGCGGTTAGCGATAGTGCAGTGAGTTTCACACGCACTGCCCAGTGACATTTGGCGACGGCTATTACTGGGAAGCAGTAGGTGACAACCGCATGCGCCGCGGCTAATGGCGGGCATGAGACGCAAGTCGTTGTGAATGCTGCTGCACCTGGGGAAGAAACAATTGGCACCATTAATTACCACACAGATATCACCCAGGTTTAGTTTACCCTATAGGCTAGATAGACTGAAGCCTGAAAGCAGCGAGAGACGAAAAGTATGTTGAAAGGAGATTGTAAGGGCAAATGCCTTTACATTAAATGTTGAATGTTAATGTTATAATAATCTTGTCTTCCTCTTAGCCTTTTCCCAATTATCTTGGGGTCAGCTTCCAGTCTAACAAGATGCGGCTGAATACCAGCATTTTACACGTAGCGACTGCCATCAGACCTCCGCAACCCAGTAACTGGGCAATGCCGATATCCTAAGGTTAAACCGTTTGTCAGACTTTCGGGCTTCTGACTACCCGTAACGACTGTCATAGGTATTCGTACGACACCCGGGACCGACTATGTTATAATAATCTTGTAAAAGAATTAAATAAATGTTAATGTTCAAAATGATGTTTAATGAAAAACTTCACTAAAATAATTAAGTTACATTTTTTTCTTTTTTTTTAAAACGTTGCCCCTCACTAGGATTTCTCCTGTACCGTGGGTGTGCTTACAGACACAAATGTCCACATGCACAAACGCCCAGATCCGGAACAACTATCTGTAGGCCATACAAATATTTGTTCCGTGCGGGAATCGAACCCACGACCCGTAGCGCACAAGCCAATCGCTCAGCCACTGCACCCAACGTGTCGTTAAAAATGTTAATAAAATAATTGAATGTTGCGTAAGCTCGATATAGATCTAAGCCCTCGATGTAAACCGTAACACTGGAGTACTTGTGTACGTGATTTTGAGACATTTTATTAATTAACAAAATTTGTAGTATTTCTAACCAGGCCGAAGTACAATGTGCGGTTGCTGACCGTACAGAGATTTTTACTCATAATGCCTCCCCCCCGACCTCGCACGGGCGACAGGCTTGGGTATATTAACCTAAGAGCTCAAACCCCAAGTCAGGTTCTGGATTTCAATGTCGAACAGTGGCAACGATGCGTTTGCTGAGCTGGACTCCCAATTTGGTGCAACCTTGAGACGCACACCGCACCTTGTTCGAATTGACATTTAAAGTTTGTCATAGTGTCACTCGATTCTATAAATATGTTTTTCTTCTTTTTTTTTCTTTTTGTGTATTGGCACCTTGTTTTTATATGGTTAATTTATTATCTAATAATGGTTGTGCTATTGTGTGATGTGTCTTTTGTGTGCATTGAATAAACTTATTACTTACTTACTTTTTAGATGACAGAATTATCATAAGAACTTGTTTAAAAATGTGTTAAAAATTTATTTACGTTCGTACGTACTTATAAAGGGGAATATACATGAACAGGAAACGGATAGAGACTTAAAATTATTCTATTTAGTGTTCTTAATTCATGAATTTCAAATAACGGTAGTAAACAATGTAATAAAAATATTTACTGCGAGATTACAATTGCCCTTACAGTTGATGTAAGGCGGCCATTTTGAACGGAGTAATTTCTTTATTGACGTCAAATTGCTTTTTTTATGATCGTGTTTCTATTCCTAATTTATCACTATTTCTTTTAGCCTAAGAAATGCAATGTAGTGTTTTGTTTTATATGAGAACTACGCGCGGAATTGGACTTCTGATGTTTCTGTGCTAAATGCCTGATGCAGTAGTCAGCATCTATTGTTCAGTATGCGCCAACCTTCTAGATCGCTCTGAAGTTCGGCGAATGGTAGCGCAGATTAACCTATACAGAACGATTTTTTAATCACCATCCAAATTTTTTCTAGGCATTAAGTATTAAACAAACACTATATTTTTGAAATAAAAATAGGTTATTCAAATATTCTCTTTAAAATACTTTTCCCGTTTCGTTTGCCCTATGGTACGGCCGTCGGGCGAAAGGGCCGGCTCTGCATCAGAGTGAATGACCTACCAACTTTTTTTTCTAAAATGTAATCACTGAGTAATACGTAAAGCCTAGAAAACATTTGGATGATGATTAAATAATCAGCCTGAAAGTGTATTTTGCTACGAATTTCAGAGCGATTTAGAAGTTTGGAGCGTGCTTTTCAACCCTGAATTTTGACCAGCCCTATTTGCCATTAGTAATATAATAAGTTACTTACTAAGCAACAGCGCCATGATCCACACGAAGACTACAGCTAAGTGCGGGCGCGCACACAGCGACGTGCCGCCACGCCGCACCGCGCCGCAGCGGTCTGCTGCGATCGCTACGAGTGACAGCGTGCTGGCTGCCACAGGGAATGACTGTAGGAAGAATATATTTTAGTTGAAACAGTTATTTATGATACTTTGGGGTCAACTAAAAAACATAGCATAGTCTTCTGCTAGAGATGGTTAAATTAAATCCAGATTAAAACAAACAATTTGGAGCTATAGGTCAGCTTCCAAGATCTTTCTTATATTCCAGCTTATTATACAGCATCAGTTGTTCAAAGAACAGCCGATGAACGTCGGACAAGTAGGTTTGTTTCCAATGCATGTAAAGGCTTCGTACATTCTCGTTAGAAATGTTTTAATATTGTCAATTTGATTATTTTTCCATGCGCCAGGACCGAATCTCGCTCGTTACCATCAAAATCATTCATTTAATCAACTCATAGGCCAAAGTATATCCAAATTACCTCAATATAATAAGTAACTTGGCACGGCAGCTCATCTATCCTCGCTGCGCGGGTGGCCGCTAGTGGTGCACTGGCTGCACAAACGAGGAAGTCAGCTGCGCATGCGCTGAGCATCTGTGGTGTTCGCAGCCGAGACGCGCCGCCCGACGCCAGCGCAGCCATTAGGCTCACATTTCCTGCACAGTAAACAAATATCATTCACATCAGCTCGTAGAATACTATTTCCGAACTCTATCATTGTTATTTATTTTTTAAGTGAATTGCTTGAATCAACGCCAATGATCGTGACATGGTCGTTAATCACCGTCAAGATTTTGGTTTTATAAACTTCGCCGAAGCGAAGTATTCAAAAATATTTTTAGACTCATTTGAGTGTTCCCCTCCACGGAAATCTTTAGTAAAAGGCGAAAGATTTGTGCGTTTTGAAGGGAAACCAGAGTAACGTAAAATGGTTTTTCGAACTAACCCAATTAAACGACAGAGAATCTTAACATCGTGTTTCAGAATGGGCAATGCATGTACAGCGCCATCTATTGAGTCAAATTGGAACTAAAGAGTGTTTCTCTATCATGTTTTTTAGGAAAAGTTTTGTATAAGTATCCGTATAATAAATTATCATTTAAGTCTAAGCAAGAAACTTGTACTAGTCTAGGTCTTTTATATATACATATACAGCTAAATAAAACCAATAAATAAATAAATAAAATCCAGAACATACATTTGTTTATGATTTTTGTACGGATGAGTGACAAGTTGACGTAATTTCTCTTTCGAGTCATTCTGGTAATGATAATAATTTATTGCAATATTCTGTCTGACATACATAATTTATAATTACTATGTGAAAGCTCCTCTGTTGTATTTCTATAATATTTAATCGGAGCGGAATTGTATCAGTAAATTAAATTCTGTTTGTATTGAGCCTATTTTGAAGCGAATGTCAGTCTTAATTATTTATAAATAGGACTTAATGTTTTATTGATTTAAATCATCTTAAATTAACATAATTTGCCCATGTGATATAAGATGATGGAACATGGCCGGCTGCTACTTGTAATAATAAACTTCGCCGAAGCGAAGTATTCAAAAATATTTTTAGACTCATTTGAGTGTTCCCCTCCACGGAAATCTTTAGTAAAAGGCGAAAGATTTATACGTTTTGAAGGGAAACCAGAGTAATTTAAAATTGTTTTTCGAACTGACCCAACCAAACGGCGGAAAATCTTAACACCGCGATTCAGCAAGCAGCTAAGAATGAACAGCGCCATCTATTGGTTAAATTGGAACTAGTGGCGTTTTGCTACAAAGTGTCTTCACGGAAACTTGTGTGAGTATTTATCTTCATGGTACATAATAATAGTGTAATGTTATTCATAAGTCAGTCAAGGATGTTTTAGTATAATAATGCAATGTTACGGCTAAAATCCGGAATGTAGCTACCGTTAGTTATGAATGATTATTTTGGGATAGAGAAGCAATGGAAAATTTTGACAAGCTCACCCCAACAAAGTTGGGAAAAGGCTAGGCGGAACAAGCCATGCAAAATTTTAACAAGCTGACCCCAACAAAGTTGGGAAAAGGCTTGGCGGAACAAGCCATGCAAAATTTTGACAAGCTGACCCCAACAAAGTTGGGAAAAGGCTAGGCGGAACAAGCAATGCAAAATTTTTGGCGGCATTTCTTAGGTAAAACAGCTTAATTTATAGAAGTATATTAAGAAAGTATACAAAAGAAAAAATATACAAGGTTAGTCGGAAAGGGGGTACTAAGCCGCGGGCCACTTAATGTATCACTGATGATTGTTTGAAAGAAAGTGTTAAAATTTACAAATTCGATTAATTTTTTTTCCATGAAAAATTACATATTTTTATTTTAGTTTTTTCAAAAATTCTTCATCCCTGCTTTAGTTACAAATTCAGATAATGGAGTTTCTAATCCGTGACCCCAAATATGATGTAAAATGTAAACTCGTCTGATCACAGCTGAGGATAGATAGAATTTAGCGTATTTTTTATGAAATCTTTGAACAGCTATTTCTCTTGAACTATTGATTTTTGGGGAAAGTTGTAGAACAAAAGTTATCTATTATAGCTGTGTCCTCACAGCTCCAGCCGTAGCCTATGTTACTCAGTGATAATGTAGCTTTCAAACGGCAAAAGAATTTTTGAAATCGGTCCAGTAGTTTTTAAGTTTATTCGTTACATACAAAAATCCAAAAATACAAATCTTTCCTCTTTATAATATTAGTATAGATTATGAGTACTTTAGCACCTTTCAGCTTAGTACCCCCTTTCCGACTAACCTTGTATAAAATAAGAGGTGAAATAAAATAAGTCAAGTCTATTAGACGACACAGCAGCCAATTACTCGCAAACGAGGAGGAACTAAACTAATTCAAAGCCAAGTAACCGTGTCAAGTAAATTTAGAATTCAAGATTGCGACCAGGAACTCCCGTTGAATCTAATATTAAGCTTATGAAAAGGATTTGCAATTTCAAGAAGTAGTTACTTCACAGAGTTCATAAACGCACGACTACCTTTCTGCTCCCGGACGAAATTTAAAACGAATTACCTTCACAGCATACTGTTGATACAAATATTAGGAAGTAGATAATGGTGTCGATTTTGGATTTACAACGCCCTGCGTGTTCAGTACAATGACGCTCTGAGGGCAGTGTTGATAAAAACCCAAGTACTGCAATGCTTCTGTAATGTTTGCGGATGCTTCCATCGATGATTTCTTCTCCATCATTAGGAAAAGAACTGCATCGATGATGAGCACGGTCCGTGGTAGCACCAACACTGTCCTCAGAACGTTAGCGTGCAAATTAAACAGTCCTTTTACTGTGTACTGGGCAAGTGTACACCTGCTCCGAAATAGGAAATAGACTTGTTTACTAACAAATTACTAACACCTTGTTATGTTTACTTTTGTGTGTACTATTAACAACCCTACTAACGCTATCTTTGTAAAAATGTATGGACTTACGTCCTAAATAATATAAAATAATAATAATAAAAAAAAACTAAGGGTGATTGTCTTTTTCTGTTTCAATTAAAATTAGTTTTTTTGTTGACGACACGTTTGGTACAGTGGCTAAGCAAATGGCTTCTGCGCTGCGGGTCGTGGGTTCGATTCCCGCACGGAACAAATATTTGTATGGCCTACAGATAGTTGTTCCGGGTCTGGGTGTTTGTGCATGTGAAGATTTGTGTCTGTAAACGCACCCACGATACAGGAGAAATCCTAGTGTGAGGCAAAGTTTAAAAAAAAAAAAAAAAGAAAGAAAGAAAGAATAGAAAAAGAAAGTGACAGTTGCGTTTAGTCTAGTTTAGTATTGTCAAAATGTGCTACAGAATCGATACTATAATATTTTATATTAGTAGATAAATCATTATTTAAGAACCACGGGACTAATTTTATTGGCGTAGCGTCGCTGGACAGTGAAAACCTCGTAATTGCAATGAACGTAAATACAGGAGGTGATAATAAGTGCCTGTTAAAAAAAAAGTATGAAGTGTAGATGTAAGGTTCTTCTGTTTTATTATCTATTTCATCTAAGAGCTGTGCACGTTCGTTCTAAATATGCATTACAAGGTTTTTTTACCCAACAAATGAATAACAAAAAATAAAAATGAATTTGTGCTTTACGAGGTTTTCACTGCGATACACACGATAGGAAATTTTTCGAAATATTTTTTTAACTATCTACTATTTCAAATATTGAAATATACAGTAACATTGAAATCGTAGAACTGTGGCCATAATGGCTTATGAAGCACGTTCCTAACTGAATTCTAATTAGTCCCGTGGTTCGGGATCTGTATGGAAGTTTTGTTACTGCGAAATACTGACAAAACAAGTTTGACTTATAATGTTGTAATAGTTTGTGATCCAAATATTGAATACTAGCTGTGTCCTCACGGCTCCGCCCGTAGCCTATGTTACTCAGTGATAATGTAGCTTTCTAACGGCAAAAGAATTTTTGTAATCGGTCCAGTAGTTTTTAAGTTTATTCGTTTCGTTACATACAAAAATACAAATCTTTCCTCTTTATAATATTAGTATAGATAGTATAGATTGTAAATTAATGACTTAATTCGAGATGATGCTACTGTCCTTTGTTTTTATTAGCCTTTATGTTGCACATTGCGGTGCGGTGTAGCTTTGAATGATATGCTTAGGTGGTTAGGTCATGTTTACATAATGAGCGAACGGCGATTAACAAAAGGAATTTATAACCCGGATGTCAGTGGAATGCAGGTAGAGGACGCCTTAGTAGAACATACATCGGTGTTACTGGTGATGTTCTTCACAAAGGACAGGTGCGTAGTACTCTCTACCGGCGTGCATGTATGACAAGATGTATGAATGTGGACGAAGCGAAAGGAGTATGTAAGGATCTATGGCGTTCTATAGTTTCTGCCTACCCCCATGGGAAAAAGGCGTAAGTTTATGTATATTGCACTTTTAACTTTACCCGCTTTATCCTGCTCAGCAACGCTTGTACGATTAAACATCAACCCGCATCTTTTGTTACTAACACTACGTATACTTACCAATAATACCTATGACAGACACGAGGACATACAGCGCCACGAGCGCTGCCAGCGTAGTCTCCTCCGCCGCATCCCGCTCCGCATCGCTTGTGTTACTGTACATCACGCCGCATCTTCATGTCCTGCAACAAGTAACAAGTCTTAAATTGATTTTGAAGTCTTAGAGATTATTGCCATTAGATTTTGTCTATACCATAGAGACTGTTACAGAACACCAAATTATCATCATCTGCCTAGTCAGGCTAGGCTAGCCTTTTCCAAATTTTATTATAAAAGTACTGAAATTCTGCCTCATCTGGTTTGGACTGGAAGCCGACTTCCAGTCCAAACCAGATGAGGCAGAATTTCAGTACTTTTACATAGTCACGCAAAGTGAACTAATGCCTCGACAAAAACATGAATAAAAAAATCTGTCATCTAACCTCCGCAACTGATACTGATATCCTAAGGGTAGATAGGTTTTCAGACTTTTCAGTTTCTTACAACTTGTAAAGACTGTCTTATAAGACACTAGCTACTGTCTGTAATTTATGTGATGTCACCTATGTTACAGACAGTAGCTAGTGTCAGTAGGTATGTACCTAGCGCAGAAGTCAGGGCCTCAATATATTTGTAAAACCATTTTTATGCCAAAAAATAATTATTATCTATACTAATATTATAAAGAGGAAAGATTTGTATTTTTGTATGTAACGAATAAACTTAAAAACTGCTGGACCGATTTCGAAAATTCTTTTGCCGTTAGAAAGCTACATTATCACTGAGTAACATAGGTTACGGGCGGAGCCGTGAGGACACAGCTAGTAATATTATAAAGAGGAAAGATTTGTATTTTTGTATGTATCGAATAAACTTAAAAACTACTGGACCGATTTCAAATATTATTTTGCCGTTAGAAAGCTACATTATCACTGAGTAACATAGGCTACGGGCGGGCGAAGCCGTGAGGATACAGCTAGTAATATTATAAAGAGGGAAGATTTGTATTTTTGTATGTATCGAATAAACTTAAAAACTACTGGACCGATTTCAAAAAATCTTTTGCCGTTAGAAAGCTACATTATCACTGAGTAACATACGCTACGGGCGGAGCCGTGAGGACACAGCTAGTACTTAATATAGGTGTTTGTTTGTCAACCGGAATTTACCTCCTACAAACTATGCTTCTCTATTATTCATCTTACATTCTTAAAATATAATTAAATGTAAGTAGATTTATTTTCTTTAATTGTAGTTACTTATTTTACGACTGTGTAAAGAGATATTTCAAAATGTTCGTTAATAAGTTCATTGAAATAAGCTTGTCGGCAGTATGTTTCCAGTGGACTTCAGAAATTTTCGTCATTAAAAGTTATAAGTAAAAGATTTTGGTTTTTCAGTTATGCCAGTTTTTCTTTTCTTTTTCAGCTTTTGAAATGACGTAATAATTAGAGAGCCCGTTCGAGTTAAGAAGTAAATGTTTTAAACTGTAGAAAAATAATTAACTATACGACCTTTTGAAAACGTTAACAATTAAAAAAAAAAC
Source organism: Amphipyra berbera (assembly GCA_910594945.2). Classification (NCBI taxonomy): domain Eukaryota; kingdom Metazoa; phylum Arthropoda; class Insecta; order Lepidoptera; family Noctuidae; genus Amphipyra; species Amphipyra berbera. Next base: position 3,198,440 of record OU343122.1, on the reverse strand, counting down.
TATTTCATTGTGTAGCTATTGGTTAAAAAACGTTGCGTTAAAAATGGAATACCGTTTAAATTTTCAATTCGCTCAAAAATTAATTTAAAAAATGAAAACGGAAGGTCTCCAAGACGGCCAGCATTTCCTAAACAATTTATTTTAAGAGCAATCTGTTATTTAACCATTTACATCGATACAAATAGAATTGCAATAAAAACGGGACTATTACAATCCCACCCCACGTTAGCGAACTATAAAAGGAAAAATAAAACATCCCTTTGCCCGTTATTACAATTGAATGGCGCGTCTAGACATCCATATTGAGTTCTGAGCACACTTGCAACCGATTTTGTTGAAACTAATTTCGTTCTATCGTTTTGTACTTAGTATTAAACCATGCTTCGCTGACGTTTTACCATTTAGTCTAAAAACAGAGATGTAAAGTTTTTTTTAATGCTACTCATCGTCATACCCGTGCGTAAACGTCAACTCCTAAAAATGAATCTTCCAATGAACAATGAAAAATAGTTTGTTGTTAAGACGCCGCTCCCGTTTCACAGCCGTCTACCTATTACCGCTACCCTCTCTATGAAGTATGCATATTTGTTAAGAAGCATAAAAACTTATTTAAAAAGGCAGATGATGTATATCCTCGAAACCGGCGAGATCCTCACAGGCTTATATTAGACGAATTACCAAGACTGGCTAAATATAATAAAAGCTGTTTAGCCACGTGTTCACGTGTTCAGATATACAAGGTTAGTCGGAAAGGGGGTACTAAGCCGAAAGGGTGTTAAAATACCTATAATAATAGATAACTTTTGTTCTACAACTTTCTCCAAAAGTCAATAATTCAAGAGAAATAGCTGTTCAAAGATTTCATAAAAATTACGCTAAATTCTATCTATCGCCAGCTATGATCAGGCGCGTTTACATTTTACGTCATATTCGGGGTCACGGATTAGAGACTCCATTTTCTGAATTCATAACTAAAGCAGGCATGAAGAATTAAAAAAATAATTATCGAATTTTTAAAGGATATGTTTCATTTTCGGCCATAAGATGTACATTTATCGAAAAAGGGGGAAAAAATCCAAGAATTGAGGAAAAATATTCTTTCGTGAATTTAAACCTGATTTGATGTGCACAAAATATAATAAGTTTTCAATTATTGCCATATTCTATTCAACATGGCGTCCTATAGTTTGCATAGCCTGCTTTCGTTCTGAAATCATGTCAAATCAAAACATAATTCACGTAGACGTTAAATATGAAAGGTATGTGTTCTTGTACAATTAATAATAATTATTATTCTCTTAGCCATCTTTTTCAACTAATTCTAAGCTAGTGTGACGATTTCATCGTTAGAAAAATATTTATTCTTCTTTTTTGACGTATACTTCTGAGCGAAAAATTCAAAATGTCAGGTCACAGTCAGTCAGTAATTAACAAATATCAATTTCTAGGTTAGGTAAACGTCATCTTTACAACCTCTCACAGCTGTCATAACTCTCACGACAAACGCGTATGGCTATGATTTCTTTTGGTCGTGTCATGTATACACAGCCATGATGATCCCACTGCAGCGCAGTCTTCCCTACCTTCCTTCCACTCCTCTCGGTTTAAGGTTTTCTGCGAAAAATCCTTCTAATAAGTATCTAGTTCGTACCGCCATTTCCTTCCATCACAAGGGCACCAAATATCTTAATATTTTGTTCGCACATTACGTACCATAGGAAAAGCTTATTGAATTAGAAAACTCACTGCAAAGGTAGTGTCGAAAAAAATTTATAACTTATGTTTTTTTTTTCTTACCGTCTTAAATAACAGCTCATGCTACAAGTATATTTACTTTCTTTACCTTTTTTTGAGGTAACATTTCAAGTACCTAAACAAACTTTTACCCAACAGGCTGAAACAGGACAATTTCTTCAGTCTTTATTATTCACCCTGCACGGGAACTGTCACTTCCCCTCCCTAAATGTGGTTTTATAACAATAAGGTAATACCAGGGTAACATTTTGTATTCAAGATGCGGCGCTGGGCCGTTACAGAAGAAATCTGATACAAACTTTACGCATAATAAGGATGTATCAATTGTTGAAGATATTGCTTCTCCAAGGGCTATCAAAATATTGTTCTTTGTTGTTTAAATTTTTATTTTATTTATGTTAAAATGATTTGTTGCTTAGTTCTAAATTAGAGCAAAACACATCATAAGCATATTCTGATCATTGCTGTCCCATTGTCCGAAAGCTGCGCACGGGCATCTTCATGAAAAGAGAAGAAACATCTTTACATAGTATAAAACAAAGTCGCTCCCGCTGTCTGTACGCTTAGATCTTTTAAACTACGCAACTGATTTTAATGCAGTTCTCAGCAATAGATAGAGTGATTCAAGAGGAATTTATACGCCCCACATTAGTACCTACATTGCACCCGTGCGAAGCCGGGGCGGGTCGCTAGTAAATAATAAGTGTGTCACAAGCTGCTTAGATGTATCGGGTTTAATCTTAAGCATGATTAGCCCGTTACTGTCCCACTGCTGGGCTAGGCCATCTTCTCAGAATGAGAAGGGCATAGGCCTTAGTCCACCACGCTCTAGCCTGGTGCGGATTTGAACGGTGAAGGAAAACGGTGATTTATTCTTTAGTATATTTTTATAGGTAGTATATAATACTATGTATATATATGTATGTATGTAAGTATTGATTATTAATATATATTTATATATGTTATGTTTATTTAATATATTCGTATAATTTATAAGTGTGAATACTATTTTTCAAAAATGTTTTACAGTAATCTTTTATTTTATTTTTAATATTATTATTATTATTTATTTATTTCAGGCATCAAGGCCCATATAAACACATACAATACATTATTAAAATAACTTATAAATATTATAAATACATACACCATTATAATTATTAAAACTAACATACACGAAGTGTCTGCGCCGTGTTACGCTGACTGGTGTCATGTAGCTGGCCACGAAACCGGCGGTACACAACACCCTCGGGCCAGAACTCTTCCTTGAGGAACTTGTCGAGGTGACGTGTCGGGACACGCACCACGAACGACTTGAAGTTCGTGTTGAGACGCGACTCCAACTTCACTACCCTCAAAGTCCAGTTAGTCTTCACACGCACGTATTCCATGATCTCCTCAACCTTCGTGGAGTGGTGCAGTCTGGACACGTACAGCAGCGTTGACGGGATTGCTGGACGCAGCAGCATGTCAGGTCCTGCCTGCGCGGTGCCGCACTGGTTCCGACAAGGAGGCTTCTTCTTCTTCTTCTTTTCCACCTTGAAGAAACCATCCTTGTCGCACGTGTGCTTGGTATTGGTATGGTATTGCCTCACATACACAACTCTACTTAGTGCACCTACCATGTTTTTTTGTCTGCACCACCCTAAGTTCGACTGGTAGAAAATGCCTAAGGCATTAAGTCCTCCTTTGTACAAATTTTTTGCGAAAGTATAAATAAATAAATAAAACATCGTGAGGAAACCTGCACATCTGAGAGGGCTCCAAGAAGATCTCAACTGCGTCTGTAGTCCGCCAAACCGCACCAGGCCAGCGTGGTAGACTAAGACTTAGGCGAAACACACACTGCTCCGCGCCACGCTGCGGGGTACGTGGCGAACTGGCGACGGAGCCACAACATTGCGCGTGAATGCGTTTTCTGTGTTGCACTACGCGTGTTGTTTATACAAACACAGATACTTGCAAACAACGTAAGAACACGCACTCCCGCGCTACGCTGCGTGATGCGGTGCAGTGTGCGAATCGCCGTAAACCCTTTTCATTCTGAGAAGATGGCTTTGCCCAGCTGTGAGACAGTAATTGGCTGATTATGCCCAATACATTTGAGCATCTTGTGACACACTTATGACTGCATGCTCTGTTCTAATTGACGTCATAAGGGTAAGTACAAACGATGTAAATGATGTAATTCCTTTAAACCTCGTGATGTACTTACTCCTGACATAGATGAAACGAGCACGAGATACATTTGCATTCAATAAAAAAAAATACAATAAGTAATTACGTATTCCTAACGTGAGGCATTTTAGCGTCCCGAGTTAAATGACCGCGTGGCGAGCGATAGCCGCGCAAGTTGCTCGGAGCGCTAAAATGCCTCACGTTAGTAACACATGTTTACTTCTTGCAATTTTTTTATTGAATCCAAAATTATCCCGTGCTGGGTTAATCTATGTCAGCAGTACATCACGAGGCTTGTAGACATTACCATGATTTCGTTTACAGGCTGTATACAAGGTTAGTCGGAAAGGGGGTACTAAGTCGAGGGCCACCTAAAGTATCACTGATGACTATTTTAAAGCAAATGTAAAAATTTCGAAATTCGGTACCTAATTTTTATTTGCATGCAAAAATATTTTTATTTTAGATTTTTCGAAACAATATCATACCTGCTTTAGTTATGAATTCAGAATATTAGTTTCTAATCCGTGACCCCAAATATGACCTAAATTGCAAACACAACTGATCTATGGACAGATTTTAGCATATTTTTTAAGAAATCTTTGAAAAGCTATTTCTCTTAAACTATCGAGTTTTAGGGAAATTTGTGCAACAAAAGTTATTCCTTATTATGGTTACTTAAACACCCTTTCGGCTTAGTACCCCCTTTCCAACTAACCTTGTATATCCAGTTAATACTGACCTCTGATTGTTTAGTATTTCCGTACAATGACAGGTCAGCATAAACTGGGCATGTATTGCTAGGGTTTAGCGTCGTTTGTACACGCACCCACGTACATACATTCCTTTTCATAGATCAACGAACAACGCTAACAAAGTTATGTAAGAAAATATTAATATACTAGATTCAATCTTTTGTATTCTCAATATTATTGGACATTGTTATATTTATGTCAGTACGGGTCAACTGTGGATCTATCTATGAGTTTATGCTACACAATACAATACGCCATATTGTTTTTTATTTGGCTTCATGAAAACGTGAGTGGTTATACAAGTTACTTTATTTTGTTCTATTTTATTAGAATAAGATTGTACGATCAAATACTCGTTGGTCTAGTGGTGGCAACCGCGACTGCTGATCGTGTGGTCCTGGGTTCGATTCCTGGGTCGGGCAAAGCGTTATTGGGTTTTTCCGTGTAGAATACCTCGGTTGATGGCAATAGGCTCGCCCTCTATTACATGAGACTTAAACATAACGGCGTGAGGGTGTTATTTTACACCTCTGCTCTACTCTTCGGGGAATATAGGCGTGATGTGATGTAACAGTGAATCAAGTATTTATTTACCATTTACTGTTACCGTTTTGTACCTAAGACTTCATGCTTCAGTAAAAAAGAATAGAGCGACTAAAATATCAGATTCGTAGAGATAATACCTAGGTGTATTTTCACCTGAGGACTAATCAAACTATTTAATTAAAGAATATCAAACCAGCGTATTTTAATTGAAACTTGCCGCTTTTTTTGTTCAAACATAAATCAAATATAAAAAGGATTCTGTTTTCATTAATTTTGGTCCTTTGTCATCGTTTGCGCGGATTTAGTTTAGATAACGTTAGAAATGTCAGCCAATGAATAGACTTAATGATTTATTCTAATTTTAAAATTATGATGAGTGTTCAATAGAAGGCGCGATGTTCTACTTTTAAAGGCAGACCTATTGGTTTATTCTAATTTTAAAATTATGATGAGTGTTCAATAGAAGGCGCGATGTTCTACTTTTAAAGGCAGACCTATTGGTTTATTCTAATTTTAAAATTATGATGAGTGTTCAATAGAAGGCGCGATGTTCTACTTTTAAAGGCAGACCTATTGGTTTATTCTAATTTTAAAATTATGATGAGTGTTCAATAGAAGGCGCGATGTTCTACTTTTAAAGGCAGACCTATTGGTTTATTCTAATTTTAAAATTATGATGAGTGTTCAATATAAGGCGCGATGTTCTATTTTTAAACACCTTAGTTTTTTTATTCAAACATAGAGACATGCTTACTTTTTGTGGAATTAGACGGTTTTTTTAAGTAACCAATAATTCTTTAATATTTAACTTTAATCTTGTTTTTTTAATGAAGTAATTTCATTGTAACTAATAATTATCCTAAACATTATCTTAATATCCTTAGAGTTAGAGTTCCTAAAAAACTTAAGAAAGCGCTCACTTAAACCTTTGTGTTTTAGGGTCAAGCTACATCTGACGGAAGATACGTCGCCAATCTATCGATTAGAATCTATTCCGCCGGTACACATAATTCCATACAAACATCTCATACCTATCATACACATTTGACTATAGATGCGTTACTAATATTCCTTGAGTAAATTACATGACGGAAGATCGGCGACGCATCTTCCATCAGATGTGGCTTAGCATTTATTTAGAATTCAAACCAAAAAAAGAGAAAAAGGAATAAAAAGTGTATTTTAAAGTGTGTGTTCTTTTTCGACATTTGTATAATTTTATCCTAAATATCACGCGTAGATGCAAAAAACGACAAAAATCACACTCCGCCGCGACAGTGTAATCACTGCCGTGACCAGGATTCGAACCTGGGTTACTACGGCCACAACGTAGGGTCCTAACCACTAGACGATCACGGCTACCGGAGCTGGTAGTATCGTCTCTCAATATCGCGATTACTTTGCTACAGCCATGTAACCCAGCTGAATTAGAAAGTTTACCTAAAAGGTATTTTCACAACAACCACTTCGCTTCTCAATTTCGTCGGGTTGTTTGCAAACTGGAGCACTTTCCCCGTCGACGTTAGTGTACCGCGTAATTACTGTTGTAATTACGTTAACAAATAATTATGTATTAAGTTTTGTACTCAGAGTAAATTAATACTGTTCGCGAAGTTGATAGGATATGAGAATAATGTACTGGCGTTTATTTTATGTCAGACTTTAGCCAGAAATACGCATTTTGATTATTTAAAAGAAAGAAAGAAAATTAATTTATTCAGCCAAGAACACAATGACAGAATAAATAAAATAAAGAAAGAAAGAACAATATAAAAATAATTAAACATACACATTTTATGCTGTCGAGCATGTCCATGCCGAAAAGGTCACCAACTCAGCATATGCTAGGCGTCAAACACCCAGCGCTGATTTTCAGCTGGCACCCCCGCAGTAACACACGGATGGAGGTAGTTAATTTTAAATATATATTCTATTATACTTAACTGGATAAAAGTGTTTTATAATGTGTCAATAAACAATGCATATACTAGGTAGATATTGAGATAAACTACAAAAATTACTACTTACTACTTTTAATTTATGACAGCTAATCAAAATATTCTAATTAATCTAATTTCTATTTCTAATTAATTTTTGCGTAAGACGTCACACCTAAATTAAAAAAGTAGTTAAATAATTAGGTAATATTAGAATCTATCGAAATTCTAATTCCATCTATCGGAGGGGCTTGTGTTGTGGCTATTTACGAACCACTCGGATCATACGATTTGCAAGGTTAAGCTACGCTTGTCGCGGTTAGTCCGTGGATTGGTGACCGTTCTTTATACATCGAGATCCCTCCGTGCCTCGGAGAGCACGTTAAACAGTCGGTCCCGGGTGTCATACGAATACCTATGACAGTAGTTACGGGGAGTCAGAAGCCCGAAAAGTCTGACAACTGGTCTTACCTTAGGGTATCGGCATTGCCCTGTAACTGGGTTGCGGAGGTCTGATGGCAGTCGGTCCGTGTAAAATACTGGTATTCAGCCGCATCCGGTTACACTGGAAGCTGACCCCAACATAGTTGGGAAAAGGCTAGGCAGAAAATTAGAATCTATCGATAAACCAGTCAGTTTAACATCATATGGCGACACGTTTGGTGCAGTGGCTGAGCGATCGGCTTCTGCGCTATGGTAGCGGGTACGATTACCGCACGGTAAAAAAAAATTGTATGGCCTACAGATAGTTGTTCCGGGTCTGGATGTTTGTACGTGTGAAGATTTGTGTCTGTAAATGCACCCACGATACAGGAGAAATCGGAGTGTGGGACGTTTTATTTTTTAACCGACTTCCAAAAAAAGGAGGATGTTCTCAATTCGTCTGTGTTTTTTTTATTTTTTTATTAATGTTTGTTACCGCAGTACACCCTCATTTATGAACCGATTTGAAAAATTCTTCTTTTGTTGGAAAGAGTATTCTTTCGAAATGGTCCCATTTAAATTTGGTGAAGATCTGATAAAGATCTTCGGAGATAAACAATGGAACTCCTCAATGACGAACAGTACGCATAATGTGATGATGTGATTATGTGTACGAGCAGCGTCTTTAGCAGCCACTAAAATGAATGAAATAAAAAACATTTTAACAAAAATAAAACCGACTTCAACAAAACGAAAAAGTAATAAAATAATTACCATATTATAAAAGTGACAGATTCAGAAGTCGGTGCCTTTAATTTGGTTCAGCGTGGATTAGCACCGGCTTCTGAATCTGTCACTTTTATAATATGGTAATTATTTTATTACTTTTTCGTTTTGTTGAAGTCGGTTTTATTTTTGTTAAAATGTTTTTTATAAAAAATAAATATCCATTGGTTCCTTGAATCTATACTAATATTATAAAGGTGAAGAGTTTGTTTGTTTGTTTGAACGCGCTAATCTCAGGAACACTGGTTGGAATTGAAAAATTCTATTTGTGTTGGATAGTCCATTTATTGAGGAAGGTTATAGGCTATATAATACCACGCCACGACCAATAGGAGTGGAGCATAAATGAAAAATGTTGCAAAAACGGGAAAAATGTCCACCCGTGCGAAGCCGGGACGGGCCGCTAGTTAAGTAATAATAATAATAATATCTATTGGTTCCTTTAATATTTTAATTAATATTAATGAAGTATTAAATTCTAGCGAGGTATCTAACTTTTCAATTTCAATTATGATCGGAAAATGTAATTGATTAATTTATGAATTTATTAAAAAGCTCTTTATTGAAATAACCTTAATTGTTATTGATAACCAATAATTCAGTACTGAACGATTTGTTGTGTAATTGAAGTAGCAGTTTACATTGTAGATTACGTTTTAGCGTGTCAAGAAATCCTGAATTTTGACACCTCACAGCTTTTGGTGAAATAAAAGAAAAGAAACATTTATTTGCGTCTTGCGTCGCACGTAACCATAAAAATCTATACTAATATTATAAAGAGGAAAGATTTGTATTTTTGTATGTAACGAATCAATTTAAAAACTACGGGACCGATTTCAAAATTTCTTTTGCCGTTAGAAAGCTACATTATCACTGAGTAAAATAGGCTATATTTATTACTGGAATAAAACTTCTTACGCGGGCGGAGCCGTGAGGACACAGCTAGTAAATAATAATACTATCTATTAGTTCCTTGAATATTTTAATTAATATTACGTGTCAAATTCTAGTGAGGTATCTAACTTTTCAATTTCAATTATGACCGGAAAATGTAATTGATTAATTTATGAATTCATTAAAAAGGGTCTTTATTGAAATAAGCTTAATTGCTATTGATAACCAATTATTAATTACTGAACGAATTTTATTGTAATTGAAGTAGTAGTTTACATTGTAGATTACGTTTTAGCGGATCAAGAAATCCTCAATTTTGATACGTCACAGTTTTTGGTTACTACCTTGTTGGTCTAGTGGTCGCAAGTGCGACTGCTGAGCATGGGGTCCTGGGTTCGATCCCCAAGTCGGGCAAAGTCTTATTAGGTTTTTCCATTAGGAATTTCTCAGCAGCAGCCCGGAGTCTGGATTTGTGCCTGTTTAATGGCAATAGGCTCGCCCCCTATCACATACGGCGAAACGAGGGTGTTACTATACAACTCTGCCCAACCCTTCGGGGAATACAGTGCGTGATGTTATGTTATATGTTAAAAGAAAAGAAACATTTATTTGCGTTATGAGGAGACGCACATACTTAACCATCTAAATAAATAATAAAAAGGTAAGATATATAACATAATTAGCCCATTACTGTCCCACTGCTGGGCACGGGCCTCTCCTCAAAATGAGAATGGGTTAGGCCTTAGTCCACCACACTGGCCTGGTGCGGGTTGGCGGATTACACATACCATCTAGAACTTTATGGAGCTCTCTCAGGTGTGCAAATTTCCTCACGATGTTTTTCCTTCACCGTTAACGCAAGTGATAATCAAATTTTGATCCGCACATGAATTCGAAAAGTCAGATGTACGGATCGGGATTGAACTCAGACCTTCCTGCATGGAAGGGAAACGTTCAACGGCTAGGCTAGTACTGCTTCTGTTTTTCTTCTTCTTTTCGTGTGGTTTGACTAACCTGGTGTCAGAGTTTATGCCGCCCATGGGCCTCTGACTTGGCTTCACATGCCGTCGAGAAACATCTCTCAGGCATGCCGGTTTCCTCACGATGTTTTCCTTCACCGTTTTTAAGCAAATGATAATTATACAAATACGCACATGAATCCGAAAAGTCAGAGGTGCGTGCCTTGGTTCGAACTCGAGACCTATGTGACTTGGCAGTCCGAAGGTCACACCACTAGGCTATCACTGCTATGCTTCTGTTTATAAGTCTATACTAATATTATAAAGAGGAAAGTTTTTTTTTTTGTATTTTTAGATTTTTGTATTTTTGTATGTAATGAATAAACTTAAAAACTACTGGACCGATTTCAAAAATTCTTTTGCCGTTAGAAAGCTACATTATCACTGAGTAACATAGGCTACGGGCGGAGCCGGGAGGACACAGCTAGTATTTAATAATTAAAATCTGGTAACTTAAGGATTCTAGTAGGTACATCCGATGGTAAAAGATTGAATCCCAATTATGGGAACGAATTAATGAATACAAACATATCTACCTACCTATTGAACGTTATAATTGAACTCGCCAAAGGGATGTTTTGACTTTCTATTTGCATATCTCATCGAAATCGGATTACAATCGCAACGGTCGCTTCGTGCCTTAATTATTCGAGAGCCGAATCGATAAATTGAATTATTTTCGATTCGATTTTATATCAGAACTTTACATCTTGTTTTAATTACAACGCACCTAAAATATTTTATTCAGCGCTCGTTTTTAATTTCACAAAGACAAAAGTATGATTTGGTTTCAAAAAGGTTTATTTTTTCTAAATTCCAATCGAGATGTAATCGATTTTAGTAGATAATCTGGGCACAAAGGTAAAAAATGGAAAGCAAAGTAAAATTGAGCTGTGTTATGCAATAATGTGTCAACCCACAAAAATATTAATTCTGTGTCAACGCCATCTATAGTTATTGTTGTACGTGTACTCAACTTGAAAAATGCAAACTGCATTAAGAATTTTTTGATAGACGGCGCTCTATTAAATTTGCTACAGATCTTAGCATTTTTTCAAGCGCTCAATAGAGATACCACAAGAACTAGATGAGGTTAATACAAAATTCATATTTTTGTGGGTTGACACATTATTGCATAACACAACCCAATATTACTTTAAAAAATTGATCATGCGTTTATCAGCATTACCTACCTACCTATGGTTACATTCTTTTATCTTTTTCATATAGGTATTTTATTTTTTGCCTCGTTGGTCTAGTGGTGGCAAGCGCGACTGCTGATTGTGAGTTCCTGGATTCGATCCCCAGGTCGGGCAGTGTTATTGGGCTGTTCCGTGTGAAATTCCTCAGTAGCAGTCCAGAGTTTTGATTTGTGCCCTGTTGATGGCTATAGGCGCGCCCCTATTATATGGGACTTTAAACATAACGGCGAAATGAGGGTGTTACTATACACCTCTGCCTAACCATTCGGGGAATACAGGCGTGATGTTATGATGATGATGTTTTTCTACACAAAGATACAAAACGTTTCTTTATTTCAGTATATCTTGAATAAAGAAACGTTTTTTATGTGATTATTATATATATTACAGGTGTGTTTTCAACCGAACCATTTTTATGGTTCCGTTCTCAAAGGGTCCTATTATTAAGCATACGCTGTCTGTCCGTCTGTCTGTCACAAGGGTATATCTCGACAACCGTAAGAGGCAGTCAGAAATTTTCACAGATTATGACATATTATGATGTGGGATGAAATTTGACAAAAAAGTTACAACACCAAATTCCAAGCGAGGTATGTATGCAAGACTTCTAAAAATATTTGTAATTTTTCAACGATTTGTACATATTAGATTAATCAATAAAATCTTTTAAAAACAAAATAGATTTTCGCAGTAAGTACGAAGGTGACGTTGACACAATATGTAAAGTTGCTCCCGATTAAGGTTACTATTTCAAAATAGACGCCTGCTTGCCTTCCATGTAGGAAGATCCGAGTTCGATCCAAGCCCGCAGCTCTGACTTTTTGAATTCATGTGCGGATTACAATTTGATTTGCACTTGGGTTAGCGGTGAAGGAAAATATCGTGAGGAAACTAGCAAACGGAAATGTTATTAAAAAACCGTTTTCATAAACTAAAAAGTATAAAATAACTTAATAAAGATTTAATTTAATACACCTCTTAGGCAAACCTTTACCATACTATAAAATTCACAGTTTCAGAAGTACTTTTTAGTTTTTGAAGTCGGTTTTTTTAAACGTAGTTTTTTTAATTTTTTACTTTTTAGTGTCTGTAATAGGTTGTTCTGTAAACTACAGTAGGATTTTTCTAAATTACATCAGGTAGAATAATTACATCATCCACGTAAACAAAAATAAAAAAAAAACGTTCTAAAAATGAAAACTACTTGGCCAAACTATGTTAAATTTTTTGAGACCAAATGGCAACTATTCCGCATCAAAGCAAAGAAGAATCACGTAAATCGGATCATAAATCTCAGCGTAATAGGTGTACATACATAAAAAAATACCAATCGAATATAGAACCTCCTCTTTTTTGAAGTCGGTTAAAAATCAAATAAATCCACATCAGGCTTGACCTCATTTACTTTTTTCTTCCTAAGAAAAGCTCGTAAAATAAAAAACGATAATTACTAAGTGTTGCCAACATAAGCCCCTAATAAATTACAATTTAATTTATGTACTACGTCAAGTAATAACGAATTAATTTGGGAATAATTAAGAACAAATTAAAAGTAAATTAATTGAACAACGGAGCGAGGAATTAATTGGACTGCTCATAAATATTTCGATGAGTGTATTACTAATTAGTTAAAAAATAATTGAATTGGTCCCCTTTAAGGATTTATAATTATGTTAATGAGAATTAGGATTGTAGGTACAAGTGTTATTTTATACGGGCTTCTTCAATCTTTTATCTTTTATTGGGGTTCCGTACCCAAAGGGTAAAACGGGACCCTATCCCTAAGACTCCGCTGTCCGTCCGTCCGTCTGTCACCAGGCTGTATCTCATGAACCGTGATAGTTAGACAGATGAAATTTTCACAGATGATGTATTTCTGTTGCCGCTATAACAACAAATACTAAAAAACAGAATAAAATAAACATTTAAGGGGCTACCATACAACAAACGTGATTTTTATAGATAACGGTACGGAACCCTTCGTGCGCGAGTCCGACTCGCACTTGGCCGGTTTTCTTTATTTTAGCTGTTTTGATATCTTTTAAGGATTCACATCGTTAGGCAAATACTACACGCTCAATATTTATCATAATATTTGTATCGCGATTCTGGATCGTGATATTTATTGAGTGTTTAGATCAATAGATTAATAATAGTAATTGCATTACATGTCATATCACGTCACAACTTTATTACAGTATTGGATTAACAAATTATTTGTCACCTTAGGCTGATCAATATTTATCATAATATTTGTATCGCGATTCTGGATCGTGATATTTATTAACTGTTTAGATCAATAGATTAATAATATTAGTTGCATTACGTGCATTTCACGTCACAACATTATTACATTATTGGATTAACAGATTATAATTGTCACCTTAGGCTGACCAATACTTATCATGATATTTGGAGCACGATCCTGGATCGTGATATTTATTGAGTGTTTAGATCAATAGATTAATAATAGTAATTGCATTACACGTCATTTCACGTCATAACATTATTGGATTAACAGATTATACTTGTCACCTTAGGCTACCCAATACGGTATTTGTCATAATATTTGGATCGCGATCCTGGATCGTGATATTTATTGAATGTTTAGATCAATAGATTAATAATAGTAATTGCATTACATGTCATTTTATGACACAACATTATAATTATGGCAGTATGTATTGGATAAACAGATTATAATTTGTCACTTTAGGCTGGTCACACTAGGGCCACTAAGAGCCGGTTTTTTGATCCCTAGTTAAGCCAACCAATGATTAAAAATTTATACAATTTTTAACTTTTGGTTAAAAAATCATATTTTTTTTTACAATCTTCAACCATAGGTTTACTTAACTAGGGATCAAAAAATCGGCCCTAAGTTGCTAGAAACAGAGTTTATCACTATTGGTTTGTAGCTGTAGTTACCAATCAGTGTGTGGCCTGCAGCTAAAATCAAATCAGTTCAGTTCCATTTATTTGCATGAAATATGGTACAAGAGTTGTTACATAAATCTGTGTCACTAGCAACCTAGTAGCTCATATGAGGTTAGCCTAAGCCTGTTTTCATTGCTGAACATGAGTATTTCAATGTACCTATGTAAGAAGTAGTAGTCTTGCTTGCGATTTCACTCGCATCCTAGGGGAACTACTTCAAGTACTCGGATAAAAACTATGCTATATATTAATCCATGACATAATCTACCTGTCTGCCAAATTTCACCCAAATCAGTTAAGCTGTTTATGCGTGATTGAGTAAAAAACATACAGCCATCTTCACAAACTTTCACATTTAAGTATACTTAATATCAGTAATAGTCTAGCGGTTGAACCCTTATGCCTCCCATGCAGGAGGGTCTGAGTCCGATCCTAGCCCGTACCTATGACTTTTCGAATTCATGTGCGGATCAGAATTTGATTATAACTCGCGTTAACAGTGAAGGAAAAACATCTCGAGGAAACCTGCACACCTGAGGGGGCTCCAAATAGTTATGGATGGTGTGTGTAGTCTGCCAACCCGCACCAGGCCAGCGTGGTGGACTAAGGCTTTAACCCTTCTTATTCTGAGAAGAGGCCCGTGCCCAGCAGTGGAGCAGTAATGGACTAATTATGTTTTTATGTTAATATTAGTGTGTGATTCCATTGATACAAAATGCCCGTCTATTAACCGCAAAGGTGCAGTGATAGCCTGGTGGTGAGACCATCGGACTGCCAAGTCATAGGTCTCAAGTTCGAACCCAAGGCACGCACCTCTGACTTTTTTTCTCGGCGGCATGTGAAGCCAAGTCAGAGGCCCATGGGCGGCATAAACTCTGACACCAGGTTAGTCACTAACCACACGAAAAGAAGAAGAAGAACCGCAAAAGTGGTATATGGTCAATAAATAACTCTCAGGGACACTGTATCTAAAAGAAAATATTTCTCAGTCAAGGAT
This sequence comes from Amphipyra berbera, assembly GCA_910594945.2. Taxonomy (NCBI): domain Eukaryota; kingdom Metazoa; phylum Arthropoda; class Insecta; order Lepidoptera; family Noctuidae; genus Amphipyra; species Amphipyra berbera. The sequence continues at coordinate 3,183,011 of OU343122.1, read as the reverse complement.
GAGCGTGCCAATAGGAAACAAATGAACGCCGAGTGCTGAACAAATACCAACGCGATGAACTGTGGCTTCACGAAGATTGGAAATTGGAAAAATTCTTAGCATGATAGGAAATTTTCTGTTTAGTCAAGTAGATATTGAATTTTTACGCGTTTTTTCTTTTACAGTATTCAAGGTAGCATTTGCGGGTTTTTTCGTCTTATCTATACTATAAATAAAAATGGCTCGCCAATTCGGCAATTTTTTTTTATATATTCCTTAAGGCATAAGGAAGGTTCTTATGGAGAGAAAAAACATAAAAATTGCGTGGAAAATAGTGAAAACAACACTTTTCTTTTCCCACTACAGGCCAGTAACTTTTGACAGAACGAAGTCTGTCCGGGCAGCTAGTATAATATATTTATTATAGTTTTAACTAAACAAGAATAAACCTAATTGTGTTTTGTGGTTTGATAGTGTTTGAACCACAGATATATTACATAAACATCACGCCTGTATTCCCCGAAGGGTTGGGCAGAGGTGTATAGTAACACACTTATTTCGCCGTTATGTTTAAGTCCTATGTAATGGGGGCGAGCCTATTGCCATCAACCGGGCACAGATCTGAATTCCGGGCTGCTAGTGAGGAATTCCACACGGAAAACCCCAATAACACTTTGCTGACCTGGGGATCGAACCCAAGACCTCATGATCAGCAGTCGCGTTTGCCACCACTAGACCAATGAGGCAGCTGAGTTTTAGTAATAATACATCTATGGTTTGAACAGAACATATAATATTTTTTTATTAGTAACCATCGATGTATGTGCTACAGCAAGTATAATAGCGTCACTTACACCTGAAATTCAGTCAAAGTCAAAGTATTTATTTCAATTAGGCACATAAAAGGCACTTCTGAACGTAAAAATTTACAAAAAATTAAATAGAATTGATTCTAGTCGCCCCTTCCAAAAGGTAGTTTCGTATGGAGAAAAATGGGCAAGAAACTCCACCGTTACTGTTTTAAAATGTCTTACAATATATTGTATAGGTACATTAATTATACAATAATACAGGGTGTAAACGAAATCATGTAATTCCTTCAAACCTCGTGATGTACTGCTTACATACATTAACCCTGCACGGGATAGTTTAGACTAACTATGTTCACAAAATGAATAAATGAATTTGAATTTTGAATTTGAATAAAATAAAATAAAAATTACAAGAAGTAAACATGTGATCTTAACATGAGGCATTTTAGCGCCCCGAGCGAATTGCGCGGCTATCGCTCGCAGCTCGGTCATTTAACTCAGGACGCTAAAATGCTTCACGTTAAGATCACATGTTTATTTCTTGTAATTTATTTTTTTATTTAATCCAAAAGTATGCCGTGCAGAGTTAATGCATGTCAGCAGTACATCACGAGGTTTGAAGGAATTACATGATTTCGTTTACACCCTGTATGTGAAGACGATGCACCTAGAATAAAATTACTATACCACAACAGGTTAATTCACCTCAACGTATTTTCATAATTAATTTGATTGTAAATATACCCTTAAATAAACTTTAGTTAAACGGTTTTATCTTGCAGTACTCCTGCAGCATCAGGGGTTGAGGATTGAAGATTGAAATTATTATTACATTGTATTGTCATGGGAATTGAATTTATGTGCGAAGTTTCAGGAGAATCGGTTACGCAGAAGTAGTTGAACAATCTGTCGCAAGATTTGAATCAAACAAATATACAAAGTGAAGCTAGTTAAAATGGATTTTCGTGATTTCATCTCATGTCACAAACAAATATCTATACTAATATTATAAAGCTGAAGAGTTTGTTTGTTTGAACGCGCTAATCTCAGGAACTACTGGTTGGAATTGAAAAATTATTTTTGTGTTGGATAGTCCATTTATCGAGGAAGGTTATAGGCTATATAACATTACGCTACGACGAATAGGAGCGGGGCATAAATGAAAAATGTTGCAAAAACGGGAAAAATGTCCACCCGTGCGAAGCCGGGACGGGCCGCTAGAATAGAATAGAATAGAATAGAATAGAATAGAATTTTTTATTTGCATATATTGTAGGTACATAAAAAAATAGTTGTTAGTCTCTTAATAAATCGTAAAATAAGATACGATACGAAAAAATATTCTATCAAACCAAATCCTTTCTCGCAACATCCACAAAATGGGTTCCGTCATGCAGATATCGATGTTTATATCAAAATCTCCATAATCCGTGGCGGGTACTGGCAATATTCTGTACTTGGGTAAAAGCAGCGACTTCTAAAGAAGTCCTATTTTGTGACGAAACTCATAACTTTTGTATAAAGTGATACAAACCCTCGGACATAGTATATATACCACGTCCAGAAATCTTGACATTTGCTTGAGGTACGTAATTTTGTTACACTCTGAGAACTAAGCACACAAATTGCCGTGTCTCAGCAAACTGGAATCGACATCTGGCAGCAGTATTTTGCCGCTAGAAATGCTTAGATTGCATTTTTAGATAACCAGGGTAAGCGTTTAATCTCTACAACTCTTCCTCCCAGCCTTTTCCCGATTATATTGGGGTCAGCTTCCAGTCTAATCAGATGCGGCTGAACACCAGTATTTCACACGGAGTGACTGTCATCAAACCTCCGCAACCCAGTGACTGGGCAATGCTGATATCATAAGGTTAGACCAGGTTGAGGTTCAATCTCTACAACTAGTAACAATAATTCGCGTGTCTTTTTATAAGGACAGGTTGAAATCGCCTTCCTGTATAAAATTAGGGTTTTTATATACCTAAGTACCGGGTATCACTAAGCCAACTGCCTCGTTGGTCTAGTGGTGGCAAGCGCGACTGCTGATCGTGTGGTCCTGGATTCGATCGCCAGGACGGGCAAATTGTTATTGGGTTTTCCGTGTGGAATTCCTCAGTAGCAGCCCGGAGTTAGGATTTGAGCTCGGTTAATGGCAATAGGCTCGCCCCGAAATGAGAGTGTTCCCTAATACACCTCTGACCAGCCTTTCGAGGAATACAGGCGTGATGTTATCTTAAGTATTGGGAATATTTTGAATTAATTGGTGAAGTAAGAGACAATATTCAGCACTTTCAAGAACACAGAAAAGATCTCCAAGAAGCCGTATCCGGTGATGTCACGCGTGAATCGAAAGTATCCGAGTGACATCAACCCTCGGTCATACAGTAGGGTCACCACAATGGCTTCTTCTTCAAGATTTTCTTAAAGTATTCACCATCATTAGAACAGTTTTTTTTTCTAAAGATATTGTACCAGCCTGTGGCAGCCGAATATCAATTTGATATTTTATAAAATTTATTTTTGACTATATTTTTTTTTGCCATGTATTTCTATTATAAACGATGTCGAATAATAGTGTGTAGTTTCGAGTACGAGAAGTTTCAAGTTTTCAAGACAAGCATATCATTTTGGGACCCAGTACATAATATCAGCAAGCACATTGGGTCACCCGCGCGACAGCGCAACGAGTATTCCCAAGGAGGGTTGATGTCAGGCAGGCGGCCGGACATAAAACAATAAGCCAAAACCTCTAACAACATGGATTTATGAAATATATGTTGTGCCGACCCCACCTGGTGTGGGATAAGGGCAGGAAGAAGAAGAAAATATATACAAGAATTGCTCGTTTAAAGGTATTAGATTTGTTAAGCTCCGTCTGCTGCGACCATGTTTTTCGTTAGAAATCTCTCCTAACATGTTATTCTAGCAATATTGGGGCGTGGCTTTTTTTTAATTTATTCAAAATTCATTAGAACTGCAATAATACAAAGTCATAAAACTTAGCTGTTTACTGTGTTGTTATTGGTCCGAGTGTTCACTTAACATGCTTTATTAGATTTTTGTCACATGATACCCGGTTTTAGACATAAACGAACAGTTACACATTGTATCTTAGCCAAATAATATTTAAACAAAAACTTGAATGCACAACTCTCAACGTTATCCACAATTTATACAATACAAATTATTAATTGACAATTATGAACTACTTACTACGCAAGCGACGATAACAAATTACTGTAACTAAGTATATAAAGAGCAGTTATACTATGTCTGAAGCCTTAACAGTTTGAATCAAGGCGTTACGAAATCTATTAGCCGACACAGAAATCAAATCTAATTCGACTTAAACGACGCAGAGATTCGTGCGATAGTGACTTACGTCGTCTCGGCACGAGATAATGCGACGACAAACTTATGTCGCGCTACGCATGTTAGTCCTGCAGGGTTATTATTTATTTATTTAGAGGAAAACCAACAGCTATAACAGATGAATAACAATTGAGTATGAAACAGAGCCAAGTACAGGTTCCCACGGGTACAAACACAAAAAATAGTAGAAATCTTAGCCTTCGGCCAGACTGCAAACGCGGGCGCGGGGCGGGCGCGGTGCGGCGAGTTCAAACAGAAGAACTTCATTTGAGTGTCCATAGTGGGCACGCGGGCGCGGGAAGCGGCGCGGGCTACTTGGCGCGGGGAGCGCGCGGGTAGCTCACGCCAAGGTCGTTCATACAAGTGGCCGCAGTGAGAGCGCGGGCGGCAAGCGACAACCCGGGCGGGAGCGGGGGATCTCAAACTAGTTCGAGCTGACCACGCGCGTTGTTCTGATGGCGTCTTCAAAATTAAATGTTGAAGAATTAATAAGTGCTATTCAAGCACTGTGCATGTCGAAACATCGTTTTTTAGTAAGAATTTTCCAGTAAAAATGAGTCTTCTCCATCCATATGATATTTTGACAAACACTGGACACGAAAACGCTCAGAACGAAGCCACGCTCCACTGCGGACAGGTAAATCGCGCGCGTTCCCGCACCCGCGCCGCTCCCCGCACCGCGCTGCCAGTCTGGCCAAACACTTAGGATCACTAAAAAGCACGATAAAAATAATACATTTATAAAAGAAACAGTAAGCACTATGCACTTTCAAAAAAGTCAGCGTTCAGTCGAGTGCGTGCAGAATAGGTTTTGATAGTAAATGGGTCAAATGAGAACTCTTTACAGATAATATTAAAGTCCTTACTCGCTTGCACCATGTATGAGTTTTCCTGATTATGAAATATTCTGTAAAAGATTTCGTTAAACCTCAAGGTCCTTCAAGCGCTTACGTTTTCAAACGAGACGACTTTCCATACTTCAACGAACTGAAGTACCTCTCTCACTGTCCTCATTTGCAAAACAGAAGCATCCCAAAATTGATAGCTTAGCCGGAGGCTCTAAAAACCAGATAAGTCCAGCAACACCCGGCCGTTTGGCCACCCTACCGGTGACGTCATCCGTGCAAAAATTCTATTAAGCTATGAAAAGAAAGTCGTATAACTCTGAGAATTCTCGTGTTTTTCCACGAATATCTAGTATATGAAGAGCTACGACAAATTGTTGTAATGTGAGTGTTGCCATCTTGAATATTGAATTTATTTTATAGGCAAGAACGAATATGAAACATCCTCGTTGGTCTAGTGGTGGTAAGCGCGACCGCTGATCGTGATGTCCTGGGTTCGATACCCAGGTTCGGCAAATTTTTATTGGGTTTTTCCGTGTAGAATTCCTCAGTAGCAGCCCGGAGTTTGGATTTGTGCCCGTTTGATGGCAATAGGCTCGCCCACTATTACATGGGACTTAAACATAACGGCGAAATGAGGGTGTTACTATACACCTCTGCCCAACCCTTCGGGGAATACAGGCGTAATGTTATGTTATTGTTTATGTAAGAAAGAATTTGTAAAACATATCTGTCGGTGCGAGTTTAGAGGTATTTCTTGTCTTTCGATAGCAATGGCGTAAAATCGTTCGTCAGAATAATTCTTATGAGCGCAGCAGTGAGTGCAATTGCACATAAAATTTACTGAATTCAATTCTGACCCTTATCACACAAATAGCAATAAACTTGGCCAGTATAAAAATCGTCACATCGTGCATCATCTTCTTCTTTTCGTATAATTTGACTAAACTGGTGTCAGAGTTTATGCCGTCCATGGACCTCTAACTTGGCTTCATATGCCTTCGAGAAATATCACCCAGGCATGCCGATTTCCTCACGATACTTTCCTTCACCGTTTTTAAGCAAGTAATAATTATACAATACGCACATGAATCCGAAAAATCAGAGGTGCGTGCCTTGGGTTCTAACTCGAGACCTATGACTTGACAGTCAGACGGTCACACCACTAGGCTATCACCGCTATCGTGCATCTTAAGCCATGACATGATTCGAAATTCAAAATCTCAGCGCTCAATGTAGTTGAGGATTCATGAAATTATTAAGACTACCCATGTAAACTCCTTGCTGGCGCGGATCTAGCCCTCAAAAAAGGTTGTGGTCACAGCCACCCGAAAATCGGTCAAGTGCGAGTCAGAGTATGAACTCGCTCATGATCGATACATTCCTACATAGGAGATGTTTATAAAATATATGACGTCCTGACCACGATTTTGTACAATGTATAGTTCCACGTGGGCAAAGCCGTGGGGCGAACACTAGTAAATTAATAAACCTGTAAAATGTTAGTTTGTTCGCTCACGAAAATTACACATCACAGTGTCACATTTAGACTCTAAACTACTATCGACATCAATAGACCGTGCAAGTGTGACGTCACAAGTCTATTAAGGTTGTGGGCATGCCCATCGTGCCCACACGGTGGATACGCGCTTGACTCCTTGAGGATATTTCAAAAATAGAACATAACAATGACGTAAAATCACTCGCTGAACTCGAAAATCCTTGTATTTGTTCTATGAGAAATGTTCTCCCGTTATTAGTGATAAAGTTAAATGGAAAACTTTTGATTGATGTCGCAGTACGCTTCAGTTAAAACCAATAGACTTGAAATTTGTTGAATGAACTTCGTAAAATATGAATGAATATTAGAGTAATTTTCTATGTTTATTTTATTTCAAGATAGATTTGAATACTGATTTGGTATCATAAATTAAAAAATTATATTTTTTTAAAAATACTTTTAATTTTAACGGTTTTATCTTGCAATATTTACAGCATCAGGATTTGAGTATTGAAGATTGAAATTATTATAATATTGTATTGTCATAGGAGTTTAAGTAGTATGCGAAGTTTCAGGAGAAGAAGTTGAAGCCGCAAGATTTGAATCAAATACATATAAGAAGTGAAGCTATTTATAAAACCGTTTAATTACATAAACATAATGCTGCGTCCAGACCTGCCGAATGCGCCGCTCGCAAGCCGCTTGCGAACTGCGCGCGTGCTGCTCGCGTGCAGTTACAGCGTACGTTTGGTGCGCCGCGCCGCTCTAGTGCAACTCCGGCAAGGCTCGAGTGGGGCGCGCGTGCAGCGCGCGCACGGCCCGCACGTCGCTCGTGCGCACATAGCTTCTTTCGCGTTTGAACTATGAGCCTCAGTTGTGAATTTGCTTCCGAAGATGTCGGACCAAACGACTGCCGTTAGCATAATTGATACAGCATCGGCTATTTTATTACTGACAAAAACTAAAAGGAAAAACAGAAGACGTTGGTGGCAGGTTCCACGAGCGGCACGCGCGCACCATCTGCGCCGCTCGCGTACGGCGCGTAGCTTGCGCGCGAGCGGCGCGCGGATGGCGCGCGAGTTTCGTACGAACATAAAATGCACGCGCGCCGCTTGCGAGCGGCTCGCGAGCGGCGCATTCGCGGCACGTTCGTCAGGTCTGGACGCACCATTACGTAAGATCACGCCTTGTATCCAACCCGATGACCCCATCACCCTCCTTCAAGAGAGTAGTAGAGAAACCAGTACCAATAGAAAATACAGATACAAATACCGACCGCGATTCCGGCCCCGCCTCTGAGGCCCACCGCGTCCCACTTGTAACATCTCAGCCCGACCCTTGCTCGACGAGCCAGCCCGCGAAGCTGAGCCTGTAGCGTTAAAACAGCCCCTAATTAATCCAACCCAGCCCGACCTTAGCTGCCCCCCCCCTCAATGACGCACTAAGCCGAGGCCCGAACCCCACAGGGGGTGCCCTTAGTGTCTGGTCATTTAATTTATATCCTTAGTTTGTAAGCCCTGGCTGGGGGCCTTAAAGTAATTTTGGCCACCACAGGATTGTCCGGTTAAGCAGTATCAACCTCAAGCAAGTTGTTGCACTGCGAGTGGTCCTACATAAAAAAAAAACACGCCTTGTATTCCCCGAAGGATTCGGCCGTGGTGTTTTAGTACACCCTCGTTTCGCCAGTTATGTTTTAGTCCCATGTAATAGGGGGCGAGCCTATTGCCATTAACCGGACACAATTCCAGACTCCGGGCTGCTACTGAGAAATTCGTAATGGAAAAACCCAATAACACTTTGTCCGACCTGGGGATCGAACCCAGGACCCCATGCTCAGCAGCCACGCTTCCGACCACTAGACCAACAAGGCAGATTAATTAATAATTAGTAATACTTTATCTGTCTGTTGGTTATAACTTCACGTCCAATTCTTTCATGTGGTATTCTAAATGACTTGCAGCTTATTTTGGTTCAACCTTATCCTTTCGTTCCTTTCACACCATATTTTAAAAGTATACTAAAACTGCCTCGTCACACAAACCCGGTAATTTTCAGTTTTCGATCGTTCAATTCATCTCTGATATAAAGCCGCCATGAAACAAATATAGGAACGTAGTAAACGTGGGATTTACATACAAGAAACCTAGATTCAGATCAAACCCACCGCAGCGGCATAAAGTTCAAAATTCATGGCTTCATAAATATTTATAGGGTTTATCAGCTATTCTATTCTAACATGATCACCTAATCACCTAAGAGCATAGTGTAGCACCAAATCTGTAGTATAACTTGATTGGATTTGAAATCTAGATTCTAACACCCATATTCTAAGACGTTCCTCCAAAACTCACTCGACTCATACTCGACTCAGGACGGCCTCGAAAACACTTTGAAAATTGTATTCTTAGTCGCAATTTCGAGTGAACTTTGAGGTTCCTCGACGGAGTCATTATGTCATAATTTGAATTATCTGCATCGCGAAAATAACGCCGCGATAAATACTTGTAAGGATTATCGTAAGCATATTTGATAAAGTCTTCAAAATTCATTTTTGTTACATACGAACTTTGACACTTCCTTCCTTAAGGTAGGTTCCGAGGTACCTTGAGTTTGACAGATGATTCCTTACCTCGACTAAAGAAAAATCTCTAGTCGAGGACGTTTATGTCAAGTCGAGGTGGAGTCGAGTCGAGTAAGTTTTGGAGGAACGTCTTAGAATATGGGTGTAAGTCTTGTAATGACTGCCTCGTTGGTCTAGTGGTGGTAAGCGCGACTGCTGATTGTGAGGTCCTGGGTTCAATCCCCAGGTCGAGTGTTATTGGGTTTTTCAGTGTGGATTTCCTCAGTAGCAGGAGTTTGCATTTGTGTCCGGTTAATGGTAATAGACTCGCCCCTTATTACATGGGACTTAAACATAACGGCGAAATGAGAGTGTTTCTACACACTTCTGCCTAACTCTTCGGGGAATACAGGCGTGATGTTATGTTATGAAGGGATCATGGCTAATTAACAACCGTGCCGATCATACGCTTTGCGAGGTTAAGCTGCGCTTGTCGCGGTCAGTTCATGGATGGGTGACCGTTTTTTACACATCAAGACCCCTCCGAGTGTCGGACAGCATGTTATATCGTCGGTCCTGGATGTCATACAAATACCTATGACAGTCGTTACGGATAGTCAGAAACCCAAAAGTCTGACAACCGGTCTAACCTTAGGATATCGGCATTGCCCAGTAACTGGGTTGCGGATGTCTGATGGCAGTCGCTCCTTGTAAAATACTGGTATTCAGCCGCATCTGGTTATACTGGAAGCTGACCCCAACATAGTTGGGGAAAGGCTAGACGGAACAATTGAAGCCCGTCCGTGGGAGGACGAATTAAGAATATAATACCTCTCCATCGCTGGGAAAGCGAGTCGGAAGAGACGATGAATCTGGCACTATAAGGGCGATGCCTCATTAGTGCGTTGCGTCGTCGCAACGGATCAACGCTTTGTATGCCACATCTACGCTGCGACGAGACGAAGCACGACGTCGCAGCGCAAGAGGACGACGCACGCACCTCTAGCAGTGGAAAACTGTCCGTCGTCGCACCGGAGCTCCAACAGCGCAGCGCGTCACCCTCTCCTCGCTTCGTCTCTCGTCCGCCGACCCGTTGAAACGTCGCGTGCGACGACGCAACGCTTTAATGTGGCATGTCATTTAAAATGTATGGAAAACGACGCAGCGTTGACGCTGCGACAACGTACCTAATGCAACGTAACGCACTGATGAGGCAGAGCTCTAATTATGCCCGAAAAAATTGCAATAGACTCGCCACTTATTACATAGGACAGGCGAAACGTGGGTGTTCAGTCTCCTATTATAAGCGAATTCCTCTGCTTACCCCTTCAGGGTTTATGGTTACTATAGTATATGTATACGCCCCACGGACTATGGTACAGTAATTCACTGCCCCTGTCAAAATGTATTTATTTTGCTTTTTATTTATTTACTAGCGACCCGCCTCGGCTCCGCACGGGTGTAATGTAGATACTAATGTGGAGCATATAAACCTTCCTCTTGAATTACTCTATCTATTGCTGAAAACGCATGAAAATCCGTTGCGTAGTTTAAAAGATCTCAGTATACAGACAGCGAGAGCGACTTTGTGTTTATTATGTAACTAGTGACCCGCCCCGGCTTCGCACGGCTGCAATGTAGATACTAATGTGAGGCATATAAACCTTCCTCTTGAATTACTCTATCTATTGCTGAAAACTGCATTAAAATCCGTTACGTAGTTTAAAAGATCTAAGCGTGCAGACAGCGAGAGCGACTTTGTTTTATACTATGTAAAGATTTCACAATATACAATTGTCATTACAGGATTTTACCCAATTTAACATTTCAGTTACATAGAAGACAAACAAGCGTCACCTTCTCGAATTCCGCCAAAGAGCAAGTAAAAATATCAAGCCATTGCGAGATGGCATTAAGTACTCATGTTGCTCGAACGATCGGTGCAAATGTTAAAATGTTTGTACGAGCTACCAGGACTTCAAACAACCTCTCCCTCGGCCTCTGACGCAACCTACACCCATATTCTAAGACATTCCTCCAAAACTTACTCGACTCGACTCCACCTCGACTCAGTCTTTCTCACTGCTATCGGTAGTGATAGTTGACATAAACGTCCTCGACTCGAAATTTTTACTCAGTCGAGTGTCAAACTCAAGGTACCTCGGAACCTACCTTAAGGAAGGAAGTGTCAAAGTTCGTATGTAACAAAAATGAATTTTGAAGACTGTATCGAATATGCTTACGATAATCCTTATAACTATTTATCGCGGCGTTATTTGCGCGATGCAGATAATTCAAATTATGACGTAATGACTCCACTCTACCTCGACTCATTTGAGGACCCCTCGGGCGAGGAACCTCAAAGTTCACTCAAAATTGCGACTGGAATACAATTTTGAAGGTGTTTTCGAGGCTGTCCTGAGTCAGTAAGTTTTGGAGGAACGTCTTAGAATATAGAATATGGGTGCTAGTGTTAGGAACGAGCAGCCGCAATGATCCCAATGTAGGTTTATGAGACAGAACCTCTTGCGACTTTGTAACAATATTCGCGTTTGCTCAGGGATTATTTTATCGCTGGAGTCAAAACTGCAAGTCTGCTTAATTAAACCAAACAGAACGACGTCGAAACATCGCCAAGAACTTTTGCTACATTGCGTTCCGACTACTATCTCAAGTTCTTCCCCACACGTGGCAATGAAAAGTATTGTATTCAGATATATGTGTGCAGACGCATGTCAAGTTTGTCTTGTTCAACTTCAGGGAAGTTCTGAACAAAACTAGTCGGAAGTACCTGAAGACTTGTACCTAGTCTTGTGTTACAAAGTTTAGTTCTTGGAATACTTGATGTTTGGTTCTGCAGGCATCGGAATTTGTTCGACGGTTTACATTGGTTGTTAAGACTTTTGACTTAAGTTTGTTGAGGTAGCGTAGTACCCTAAGATAGATAGACAGATTGATAGATGGCTGTCCCATTTCAAAACCAAGCAAGGGACACTTTTTACAAAAATCGTTTTATTGCATAATCTTGCCGACTGCCTTGTTGGTCTCGTGGTCGGAAGCGAGACTGCTGAGCATAGGGTCTTCGATCCCCAGATCGGACAAAATGTTATTGGGGTTTTTCATTAGGAATTTCCCAGTAGCAGTCCGGAGTCTGGACTTGTGCCTGGTTATTGGCAATAGGCTTGCCCCCTATTACATGGGACTTGAATATAACTGGCGAAACGAGGGTGTGCTAAAAACACCTTTGCCAAACCCTTCGTGTGATACATACGTACATTTTTATTGTATCCTAAAGCTACCCATTCAGGGCTAATCTATGTCAGCAGCACATCACGAGGTTTGAAGGAATTATATGATTTCGTTTACATCCTGTAGAACACTAGTTACACATTTATACTAATATCACACTAATATTATAAAGCTGAAGAGTTTGTTTGTTTGTTTGAACGCGCTAATCTCAGGAACTACTGGTTGGAATTGAAAAAGTATTTTTGGCTTGGATAGTCCATTTATCGAGGAAGGTTATAGGCTATATAACATCACGCTACGACTAATAGGAGCGGAGCATAAATGAAAAATGTTGCAACAACGGGAAAAATGTCCACCCGTGCGAAGCCGAGACGGGCCGCTAGTCATTGATATGGTAAATTAAATTATCTATCTTTTAAACCACACTTAACAATATGTAGAATCATTTTTGACTTATCTGACGTCGGATAACCTAGATAACAATTACATAAGTCAATGAAACTATCACCAAAAAGTAGTCGTCTCTCCCTCTCATTCCGTACAAAAAGATCCCTTTAACAATAGTGTTAAATATTTAACCATACACAGCTGGCCAAAGAAAAGTATTGCATGAAACGGTAAAATTTTCGTAAACCCAACTCAGTTACTATTAAAATATGAAATTCTCTTTGTACAATTTTACACGTAGGAGCTTAATTTTCAGCTGTAACAATAATGTCAGTCCTGAAAACGTAATGTTAATAATTAAAAAGGCAGTCAGTGTATTTCTTGTGCAAGTTTAAAATAGTGGCACATGAATACGTAAAGATGCGAATAAAAGATGCAGTGGAAATGGTGCAATAATATGAGAGATGATATTAAATTAATAAGATACATGAGTTTTTCAGTGAGAAAATTATCAGTAATTGTATGATAAATAATATTCAGCGAATTTATAAGTTGTAATCTTTGTTACTGTGAACCAAAATCGCAACTGGTGTGTGCGTGTGTACACCTATGTGTTTGTATTGGCGCGTGTGTGTATTTGAGAGCGCGCGCGCGTGGGTGCGTGAGTATGTGAGTGTTTAAGAGCGCGCGCGCGCCTTTGCGTATATACGTGAGTGTGTGTGTTCATGGGGTGTGTGTAAAATACGACCCTGTCTTGGTCTTCAGAAATCATAGATATTTTTATTGTATAATTATGTAAGGAATTGATTATGATAATATGAAAAGCAAGAAATTTTCATCCCAGCCTACAATACATGAATTTTTTTATGAGGAAATATTCGGATTCGATGTTATGCAGTGAAAAGTTGCCCTCTTTGTTACTGTGAACGAAAATCGTTATTCTCGATCCGTGTGTTAATACGACCCTGCCGGACCCTTCTGAAAGCATAGATGGTTTTATTGTATGAGAATGTAAGGAAATGATTATGATAATATAAAAAAGGAAGATATTTTCATTTCATTCCAGCGTTTTCTTGCCCCATTGTGATCGTTCAAGGAACGAGTTGTACTCTCATTAGCAAGGTAACGGCTTCCAACGTTTTCTATAGATATTCAAGCTACTTAGAACCGTAAAATGGGGCTATTTGAGAACTATGTGGCTAATTGGTATGAACATGGCATAAGGAACTACAAGGATCATATGATTTGCGAGGTTATGCTCAGTCAGTGTGTCGATGGGTGACCGTTCGTTACACATCGAGACCACTCTGTGCCTCGGAGAGCAGGTTAAACAGTCTGTACCGGGTCTCATAAAAATACCTATGACAGTCGTTACGGGAAGTCAGAAGCTCGAAAGTCTGACAACCGATCTAACCTTAGAATATCGGCTTGCCCAGTAACTGGCTTGCGGAGGTCTGATGGCAGTCGCTCCGTGTAAAATACTGGTATTCCGTATCTGGTTATACTGGAAGCTGACCCCAACATAGTTGGGAAAAAGCTATGCAGAACGATTTAAATCTACTGAACGAATACAGTTCCCCTGCATCACTAGGTAAGCGAGATGTAAGAGGCAACGAACCTGGCACCATTGTACCCGAAAAATGACAATGGGCTCACCACCTTTTAGACTTAAAACAAGAGGCATGATAGTAGTAGGTAGTAGTAGTTAGCTTAGGTTAAGTATTTTTCCCTGGTGGCGGCGTTTCCCTGGTGGCGGCGTGGCGGGACAGGCTTTCACGCCCTACTGCCGGCCTCACCACCGTTAGAGCGGTCCGGCCGGTGCTTGAGCGCTGGCTCGAGAGGAGGCACGGCTCCCTGTCGTTTCGGACGACGCAGGTGCTCTCGGGGCATGGTTGCTTCGGGAAGTACCTGTGTCGCATAAACAGGGAGCCGGACGCCCGGTGTCACTACTGCGTCGACTGCTGGGAGGATACGGCGCGGCACACGCTGGCAGAGTGTGCCGCTTGGAAGGAGCCGCGCCGTACCCTCATCTCAGGAGTAGACGGTGACCTGTCGCTGCCGGCCGTGGTCGAGTCGATGGTCGACAGCGAGGAGTCCTAGGACGCGGTGGTATCCTTTTGCGACACTGTCATGTCGCAGAAAGAGGCTGCGGAAAGGGAGAGGGAGATCACCTCCACTCACCCGGCCCGCAGCAGACGCACCGGGCGTCAGCGGAAGGCGGACAACCCCCTCTTCCAGCCCCCCATACATCAGGACCCGAGGTGGCGGCGCGAGGTGTTCCACGCGCGCCCCTCTTAGACGTCGCGGGGAGAGTCAAACACCTCACTCCCCCCGCTACCTTGAGGAGGCCTGCAGCGGCAGGCCTCGACTAGCCGGGGTTTGCGGAAGTATTGTAGATTCCCGCGACGCCCGGCGCAAGTGTGAGATGGAAACCCGTGGTGGTTTTAGCCGGTAAGAGTCTGGCACACCCCCCCGTCTTCCCCAGACGGGGGATAGTCCATGAGGATTTCCCCACGATAAAAAAAAAGGTTAAGTATTTTACTCTCATCCCCATTGGTTGGAGACCCTTCAGGTCTCGCCAATAATTGCCCGGTTACGTAGAAACGGTCCGCAAGACCATATACAAAAAATAAAAAAAATACATATAGTCAGGTGATCACGATATGTCGTAACTACAGAAGAGAGGTCTATAAAAAATATAGAAATTACAGTACCTAGTAAAAGCAGTGCACTAATAAATTATTTAATAAAACAATAACACTTATGAACACCGCAATGGACGCGGATTCCGCCCACTGGACGCCAAACATTTGACTAATGGCCAATGCTCGCTGTGTTTACATAATTACACATAACTCATGATACTAAATACTCACCTTTCTACGTAATTATATGAGCAGAGAAATCACATGTTATTTAATGCGGTTTTAAAATGTGATTTTGAATTAATTGTAACTCATTTAGATTATTAGTGAATAAATATCCATACTAATATTATAAAGCTGAAGAGTTTGTTTGTTTGAACGCGCTAATCTCGGGAACTACTGGTTGGAATTGAAAAGTTATTTTTGTGTTGGATAGTCTATTTATCGAGGAAGATTATAGGCTATATAACATCACACTACGACCAATAGAAGCAGAGCATAAATGAAAAATGTTGCAAAAACGGGAAAAATGTCCTCCCGTGCGAAACCGGGACGAGCCGCTAGTATGTGTTATAATTTCACTTTAATTTCCTAATAGGCTAGATCCAAATTAATTGATCATATATTTAAATTATCATTGCGAATACTAATCCATTAACACATTACCGTGCGTTCACACAGCGGATCCGTTTTAATGGATCCGTCGGTACTGGATGAGTTGTTTACATCTGTATCGACGGATCAGTTAAACAAATGGCAGCTGCATCGTATCTGGCAGGCAGGATACGAAAAAAATAATGGATCTAATATTGTATACTGGATTCGGACGTGTATATGAACTCGCTCATACAACTACCAAACCAACACCAAAATAAAAACGGATTCGCTAAAATGGGTCATGTAAACAGTTTCTGTGTGAACTAGCTGTTACCTTTCATTTAATGACTGAAAATACGCTGCAAATGTTAGGATAATGAAAATAGCGGTTGGATGCGGACTCCGTCCAGTGGATGCGAAACATTTAGCTAATGAGTGAATTTGTTTGCATATTACGTGAGCACTATGATAAAATTGATCCCTACTACGAGTCAAGAGATATTCTAGAATATTCCATAACGCTTGTGACTTTGAACTTTTCTTTTAAATTTTGATATTTACCTCAATGTACCGGGTGTAAACGAAATTATGTAATTCCTTCAAACCTCGTGATGTACTGCTGACATAGATTAACCAAGCAGGGGAAACTTTTGGATGATCACCTAATCACCTAAGAGCATAGTGTAGCACCAAATCTGTAGTATAACTTGATTGGATTTGAAATCTAGATTCTAACACCCATATTCTAAGACGTTCCTCCAAAACTCACTCGACTCATACTCGACTCAGGACGGCCTCGAAAACACTTTGAAAATTGTATTCTTAGTC
Organism: Amphipyra berbera; assembly: GCA_910594945.2. NCBI lineage: Eukaryota > Metazoa > Arthropoda > Insecta > Lepidoptera > Noctuidae > Amphipyra > Amphipyra berbera. Next base: position 3,166,233 of record OU343122.1, on the reverse strand, counting down.
GCAATTTCGAGTGAACTTTGAGGTTCCTCGACGGAGTCATTATGTCATAATTTGAATTATCTGCATCGCGAAAATAACGCCGCGATAAATACTTGTAAGGATTATCGTAAGCATATTTGATAAAGTCTTCAAAATTCATTTTTGTTACATACGAACTTTGACACTTCCTTCCTTAAGGTAGGTTCCGAGGTACCTTGAGTTTGACAGATGATTCCTTACCTCGACTAAAGAAAAATCTCTAGTCGAGGACGTTTATGTCAAGTCGAGGTGGAGTCGAGTCGAGTAAGTTTTGGAGGAACGTCTTAGAATATGGGTGTAAGTCTTGTAATGACTGCCTCGTTGGTCTAGTGGTGGTAAGCGCGACTGCTGATTGTGAGGTCCTGGGTTCAATCCCCAGGTCGAGTGTTATTGGGTTTTTCAGTGTGGATTTCCTCAGTAGCAGGAGTTTGCATTTGTGTCCGGTTAATGGTAATAGACTCGCCCCTTATTACATGGGACTTAAACATAACGGCGAAATGAGAGTGTTTCTACACACTTCTGCCTAACTCTTCGGGGAATACAGGCGTGATGTTATGTTATGAAGGGATCATGGCTAATTAACAACCGTGCCGATCATACGCTTTGCGAGGTTAAGCTGCGCTTGTCGCGGTCAGTTCATGGATGGGTGACCGTTTTTTACACATCAAGACCCCTCCGAGTGTCGGACAGCATGTTATATCGTCGGTCCTGGATGTCATACAAATACCTATGACAGTCGTTACGGATAGTCAGAAACCCAAAAGTCTGACAACCGGTCTAACCTTAGGATATCGGCATTGCCCAGTAACTGGGTTGCGGATGTCTGATGGCAGTCGCTCCTTGTAAAATACTGGTATTCAGCCGCATCTGGTTATACTGGAAGCTGACCCCAACATAGTTGGGGAAAGGCTAGACGGAACAATTGAAGCCCGTCCGTGGGAGGACGAATTAAGAATATAATACCTCTCCATCGCTGGGAAAGCGAGTCGGAAGAGACGATGAATCTGGCACTATAAGGGCGATGCCTCATTAGTGCGTTGCGTCGTCGCAACGGATCAACGCTTTGTATGCCACATCTACGCTGCGACGAGACGAAGCACGACGTCGCAGCGCAAGAGGACGACGCACGCACCTCTAGCAGTGGAAAACTGTCCGTCGTCGCACCGGAGCTCCAACAGCGCAGCGCGTCACCCTCTCCTCGCTTCGTCTCTCGTCCGCCGACCCGTTGAAACGTCGCGTGCGACGACGCAACGCTTTAATGTGGCATGTCATTTAAAATGTATGGAAAACGACGCAGCGTTGACGCTGCGACAACGTACCTAATGCAACGTAACGCACTGATGAGGCAGAGCTCTAATTATGCCCGAAAAAATTGCAATAGACTCGCCACTTATTACATAGGACAGGCGAAACGTGGGTGTTCAGTCTCCTATTATAAGCGAATTCCTCTGCTTACCCCTTCAGGGTTTATGGTTACTATAGTATATGTATACGCCCCACGGACTATGGTACAGTAATTCACTGCCCCTGTCAAAATGTATTTATTTTGCTTTTTATTTATTTACTAGCGACCCGCCTCGGCTCCGCACGGGTGTAATGTAGATACTAATGTGGAGCATATAAACCTTCCTCTTGAATTACTCTATCTATTGCTGAAAACGCATGAAAATCCGTTGCGTAGTTTAAAAGATCTCAGTATACAGACAGCGAGAGCGACTTTGTGTTTATTATGTAACTAGTGACCCGCCCCGGCTTCGCACGGCTGCAATGTAGATACTAATGTGAGGCATATAAACCTTCCTCTTGAATTACTCTATCTATTGCTGAAAACTGCATTAAAATCCGTTACGTAGTTTAAAAGATCTAAGCGTGCAGACAGCGAGAGCGACTTTGTTTTATACTATGTAAAGATTTCACAATATACAATTGTCATTACAGGATTTTACCCAATTTAACATTTCAGTTACATAGAAGACAAACAAGCGTCACCTTCTCGAATTCCGCCAAAGAGCAAGTAAAAATATCAAGCCATTGCGAGATGGCATTAAGTACTCATGTTGCTCGAACGATCGGTGCAAATGTTAAAATGTTTGTACGAGCTACCAGGACTTCAAACAACCTCTCCCTCGGCCTCTGACGCAACCTACACCCATATTCTAAGACATTCCTCCAAAACTTACTCGACTCGACTCCACCTCGACTCAGTCTTTCTCACTGCTATCGGTAGTGATAGTTGACATAAACGTCCTCGACTCGAAATTTTTACTCAGTCGAGTGTCAAACTCAAGGTACCTCGGAACCTACCTTAAGGAAGGAAGTGTCAAAGTTCGTATGTAACAAAAATGAATTTTGAAGACTGTATCGAATATGCTTACGATAATCCTTATAACTATTTATCGCGGCGTTATTTGCGCGATGCAGATAATTCAAATTATGACGTAATGACTCCACTCTACCTCGACTCATTTGAGGACCCCTCGGGCGAGGAACCTCAAAGTTCACTCAAAATTGCGACTGGAATACAATTTTGAAGGTGTTTTCGAGGCTGTCCTGAGTCAGTAAGTTTTGGAGGAACGTCTTAGAATATAGAATATGGGTGCTAGTGTTAGGAACGAGCAGCCGCAATGATCCCAATGTAGGTTTATGAGACAGAACCTCTTGCGACTTTGTAACAATATTCGCGTTTGCTCAGGGATTATTTTATCGCTGGAGTCAAAACTGCAAGTCTGCTTAATTAAACCAAACAGAACGACGTCGAAACATCGCCAAGAACTTTTGCTACATTGCGTTCCGACTACTATCTCAAGTTCTTCCCCACACGTGGCAATGAAAAGTATTGTATTCAGATATATGTGTGCAGACGCATGTCAAGTTTGTCTTGTTCAACTTCAGGGAAGTTCTGAACAAAACTAGTCGGAAGTACCTGAAGACTTGTACCTAGTCTTGTGTTACAAAGTTTAGTTCTTGGAATACTTGATGTTTGGTTCTGCAGGCATCGGAATTTGTTCGACGGTTTACATTGGTTGTTAAGACTTTTGACTTAAGTTTGTTGAGGTAGCGTAGTACCCTAAGATAGATAGACAGATTGATAGATGGCTGTCCCATTTCAAAACCAAGCAAGGGACACTTTTTACAAAAATCGTTTTATTGCATAATCTTGCCGACTGCCTTGTTGGTCTCGTGGTCGGAAGCGAGACTGCTGAGCATAGGGTCTTCGATCCCCAGATCGGACAAAATGTTATTGGGGTTTTTCATTAGGAATTTCCCAGTAGCAGTCCGGAGTCTGGACTTGTGCCTGGTTATTGGCAATAGGCTTGCCCCCTATTACATGGGACTTGAATATAACTGGCGAAACGAGGGTGTGCTAAAAACACCTTTGCCAAACCCTTCGTGTGATACATACGTACATTTTTATTGTATCCTAAAGCTACCCATTCAGGGCTAATCTATGTCAGCAGCACATCACGAGGTTTGAAGGAATTATATGATTTCGTTTACATCCTGTAGAACACTAGTTACACATTTATACTAATATCACACTAATATTATAAAGCTGAAGAGTTTGTTTGTTTGTTTGAACGCGCTAATCTCAGGAACTACTGGTTGGAATTGAAAAAGTATTTTTGGCTTGGATAGTCCATTTATCGAGGAAGGTTATAGGCTATATAACATCACGCTACGACTAATAGGAGCGGAGCATAAATGAAAAATGTTGCAACAACGGGAAAAATGTCCACCCGTGCGAAGCCGAGACGGGCCGCTAGTCATTGATATGGTAAATTAAATTATCTATCTTTTAAACCACACTTAACAATATGTAGAATCATTTTTGACTTATCTGACGTCGGATAACCTAGATAACAATTACATAAGTCAATGAAACTATCACCAAAAAGTAGTCGTCTCTCCCTCTCATTCCGTACAAAAAGATCCCTTTAACAATAGTGTTAAATATTTAACCATACACAGCTGGCCAAAGAAAAGTATTGCATGAAACGGTAAAATTTTCGTAAACCCAACTCAGTTACTATTAAAATATGAAATTCTCTTTGTACAATTTTACACGTAGGAGCTTAATTTTCAGCTGTAACAATAATGTCAGTCCTGAAAACGTAATGTTAATAATTAAAAAGGCAGTCAGTGTATTTCTTGTGCAAGTTTAAAATAGTGGCACATGAATACGTAAAGATGCGAATAAAAGATGCAGTGGAAATGGTGCAATAATATGAGAGATGATATTAAATTAATAAGATACATGAGTTTTTCAGTGAGAAAATTATCAGTAATTGTATGATAAATAATATTCAGCGAATTTATAAGTTGTAATCTTTGTTACTGTGAACCAAAATCGCAACTGGTGTGTGCGTGTGTACACCTATGTGTTTGTATTGGCGCGTGTGTGTATTTGAGAGCGCGCGCGCGTGGGTGCGTGAGTATGTGAGTGTTTAAGAGCGCGCGCGCGCCTTTGCGTATATACGTGAGTGTGTGTGTTCATGGGGTGTGTGTAAAATACGACCCTGTCTTGGTCTTCAGAAATCATAGATATTTTTATTGTATAATTATGTAAGGAATTGATTATGATAATATGAAAAGCAAGAAATTTTCATCCCAGCCTACAATACATGAATTTTTTTATGAGGAAATATTCGGATTCGATGTTATGCAGTGAAAAGTTGCCCTCTTTGTTACTGTGAACGAAAATCGTTATTCTCGATCCGTGTGTTAATACGACCCTGCCGGACCCTTCTGAAAGCATAGATGGTTTTATTGTATGAGAATGTAAGGAAATGATTATGATAATATAAAAAAGGAAGATATTTTCATTTCATTCCAGCGTTTTCTTGCCCCATTGTGATCGTTCAAGGAACGAGTTGTACTCTCATTAGCAAGGTAACGGCTTCCAACGTTTTCTATAGATATTCAAGCTACTTAGAACCGTAAAATGGGGCTATTTGAGAACTATGTGGCTAATTGGTATGAACATGGCATAAGGAACTACAAGGATCATATGATTTGCGAGGTTATGCTCAGTCAGTGTGTCGATGGGTGACCGTTCGTTACACATCGAGACCACTCTGTGCCTCGGAGAGCAGGTTAAACAGTCTGTACCGGGTCTCATAAAAATACCTATGACAGTCGTTACGGGAAGTCAGAAGCTCGAAAGTCTGACAACCGATCTAACCTTAGAATATCGGCTTGCCCAGTAACTGGCTTGCGGAGGTCTGATGGCAGTCGCTCCGTGTAAAATACTGGTATTCCGTATCTGGTTATACTGGAAGCTGACCCCAACATAGTTGGGAAAAAGCTATGCAGAACGATTTAAATCTACTGAACGAATACAGTTCCCCTGCATCACTAGGTAAGCGAGATGTAAGAGGCAACGAACCTGGCACCATTGTACCCGAAAAATGACAATGGGCTCACCACCTTTTAGACTTAAAACAAGAGGCATGATAGTAGTAGGTAGTAGTAGTTAGCTTAGGTTAAGTATTTTTCCCTGGTGGCGGCGTTTCCCTGGTGGCGGCGTGGCGGGACAGGCTTTCACGCCCTACTGCCGGCCTCACCACCGTTAGAGCGGTCCGGCCGGTGCTTGAGCGCTGGCTCGAGAGGAGGCACGGCTCCCTGTCGTTTCGGACGACGCAGGTGCTCTCGGGGCATGGTTGCTTCGGGAAGTACCTGTGTCGCATAAACAGGGAGCCGGACGCCCGGTGTCACTACTGCGTCGACTGCTGGGAGGATACGGCGCGGCACACGCTGGCAGAGTGTGCCGCTTGGAAGGAGCCGCGCCGTACCCTCATCTCAGGAGTAGACGGTGACCTGTCGCTGCCGGCCGTGGTCGAGTCGATGGTCGACAGCGAGGAGTCCTAGGACGCGGTGGTATCCTTTTGCGACACTGTCATGTCGCAGAAAGAGGCTGCGGAAAGGGAGAGGGAGATCACCTCCACTCACCCGGCCCGCAGCAGACGCACCGGGCGTCAGCGGAAGGCGGACAACCCCCTCTTCCAGCCCCCCATACATCAGGACCCGAGGTGGCGGCGCGAGGTGTTCCACGCGCGCCCCTCTTAGACGTCGCGGGGAGAGTCAAACACCTCACTCCCCCCGCTACCTTGAGGAGGCCTGCAGCGGCAGGCCTCGACTAGCCGGGGTTTGCGGAAGTATTGTAGATTCCCGCGACGCCCGGCGCAAGTGTGAGATGGAAACCCGTGGTGGTTTTAGCCGGTAAGAGTCTGGCACACCCCCCCGTCTTCCCCAGACGGGGGATAGTCCATGAGGATTTCCCCACGATAAAAAAAAAGGTTAAGTATTTTACTCTCATCCCCATTGGTTGGAGACCCTTCAGGTCTCGCCAATAATTGCCCGGTTACGTAGAAACGGTCCGCAAGACCATATACAAAAAATAAAAAAAATACATATAGTCAGGTGATCACGATATGTCGTAACTACAGAAGAGAGGTCTATAAAAAATATAGAAATTACAGTACCTAGTAAAAGCAGTGCACTAATAAATTATTTAATAAAACAATAACACTTATGAACACCGCAATGGACGCGGATTCCGCCCACTGGACGCCAAACATTTGACTAATGGCCAATGCTCGCTGTGTTTACATAATTACACATAACTCATGATACTAAATACTCACCTTTCTACGTAATTATATGAGCAGAGAAATCACATGTTATTTAATGCGGTTTTAAAATGTGATTTTGAATTAATTGTAACTCATTTAGATTATTAGTGAATAAATATCCATACTAATATTATAAAGCTGAAGAGTTTGTTTGTTTGAACGCGCTAATCTCGGGAACTACTGGTTGGAATTGAAAAGTTATTTTTGTGTTGGATAGTCTATTTATCGAGGAAGATTATAGGCTATATAACATCACACTACGACCAATAGAAGCAGAGCATAAATGAAAAATGTTGCAAAAACGGGAAAAATGTCCTCCCGTGCGAAGCCGGGACGAGCCGCTAGTATGTGTTATAATTTCACTTTAATTTCCTAATAGGCTAGATCCAAATTAATTGATCATATATTTAAATTATCATTGCGAATACTAATCCATTAACACATTACCGTGCGTTCACACAGCGGATCCGTTTTAATGGATCCGTCGGTACTGGATGAGTTGTTTACATCTGTATCGACGGATCAGTTAAACAAATGGCAGCTGCATCGTATCTGGCAGGCAGGATACGAAAAAAATAATGGATCTAATATTGTATACTGGATTCGGACGTGTATATGAACTCGCTCATACAACTACCAAACCAACACCAAAATAAAAACGGATTCGCTAAAATGGGTCATGTAAACAGTTTCTGTGTGAACTAGCTGTTACCTTTCATTTAATGACTGAAAATACGCTGCAAATGTTAGGATAATGAAAATAGCGGTTGGATGCGGACTCCGTCCAGTGGATGCGAAACATTTAGCTAATGAGTGAATTTGTTTGCATATTACGTGAGCACTATGATAAAATTGATCCCTACTACGAGTCAAGAGATATTCTAGAATATTCCATAACGCTTGTGACTTTGAACTTTTCTTTTAAATTTTGATATTTACCTCAATGTACCGGGTGTAAACGAAATTATGTAATTCCTTCAAACCTCGTGATGTACTGCTGACATAGATTAACCAAGCAGGGGAAACTTTTGGATTCAATAAAAGAAAATTAGAAGAAGTAAATAAACATGTGTTCTTAACGTGAGGCATTTTAGCGCCCCGAGCGAATTGCGCAGTATCGTTCGCCGTGCGGTCATTTAACTCGGGGCGCTAAAATGCCTCACGTTAAGAACACACATGTTTACTTCTCGTATTTTTTTTATGAATCTAAAAGTTTTCCGTGCTTGGTTAATCTATGTCAGCAGTACATTACGAGGTTTGTAGGAATTACATGCTTTTGTTTACAGCCTGTATACGTTTATCAGGGGCTCCTGGCTAATTACTAACCGCTTGCCGCGGTCAGTCTGTGGATGGGTGACCGTTAGTTACACATTGAAACTCCTCCGTGCCTCGAAGAGCGTGTTAAACAGTCAGTCCCAAGTGTAATACGAATACCTATGACAGTCGTTACGGTAAGTCAGAAGCACGAAAGTCTGACAACCGGTCTAACCTTAGAATATCGGAATTGCCCTGTAACTGGGTTGTGGAGGTCTGATGGCAGTCGCTCCATGTATAATACTGGTATTCAGCCGCATCTGGTTAGACTGGAAGCTGACTTCAACATAGTTGGGAAAAAGGTTAGGTAGAACGATTTTAAGTAACACATTTGAGATAAACGGCGATTAACAAAAGGAATTTATAAGGCGGATGTCAATGGAAACACCGGTAGAGGACGCCCTAGAAGGACATACATCGATGTTATTGGTGATATTCTTCACAAAGGACAGGTGCGTAGTACTCTCAACCGGTGTGCGTGTATGACAAGATGTATGAATGTGGATGAAGCGAGAGGAGTATGTAAGGATCGTAGCATGTGGCGTTCTTTAGTTTCTACCTACCCCCATGGGAAAAAGGCGTGAGTTTATGTATACAAGGTTAGTCGGAATGGGGGTACTAAGCCGAAAGGGTGTTAAAGTACCCATAATAATGGATAACTTTTATTCTACAACTTTCCCCAAAGGTCAATAGTTCAAGAGAAATAGCTGTTCAAAGATTTCATAAAAAATACGCTAAATTCTATCTATCCTCAGCTATGATCAAACGTGTTGACATTTTACGTCATATTTGGGGTCACGGATTAGAAACTCTATTGCCTGAATTCATAACTAAAGCAAGGATGAAGAATTTATGAAAAAATTAAATATCAATATTTTTTTATGGAAAAATTTTGATCGAATTTTTAAATTTTAACACTTTCTTTAAAACAATCATCAGTGATAAATTAAGTGGCCCGCGGCTTAGTACTCCCTTTCCGACTAACCTTGTATATTATGATGTATTTGAATTCTATACATGGTGCTCTGATGTAGAATGCAAATCCCGCCCAGTGGACGTCAAACATTTGTACGAGTATTATGAGTGAGCTTGCTTAATTTGCATACCTATTACGCATCACATTCAATAATGTTATGTTACATACTAACTACGTATGTGTTGTTTTATTGTTCATCTCTATTGTATAAACAAGAACTATAGTGGTAAGTTAGCTTTATTAAAATAACTAGCGACCCGCCCCGGCTTCGCACGGGTGCAATGTAGATACTAATGTGCTATGTAAACCTTCCTCTTGAATCACTCTATCTATTGCTGAGAACTGCATTAAAATCCGTTGCGTAGTTTAAAAGATCTAAGCGTACAGACAGCGGGAGCGACTTTTTTTTATATAATTAAAGATTTTATTGACTGAGGCAAAACTTGGCTTGGTTTAGAAGTTTCTTGTAATTTATAGCAATGTACAAACTGACTGCTTTGTTAGTCTAATGGTCGCAAGCGCTGACTGCTGTGCATGGGGTCCTATGTTCGCTTCCCAGGTCGGGTAAAGTGTTATTGGGTTTTTCTATTAGGAATTTCTCAGTAGCAGCCCGGTGTCTGGATTTGTGCCCGATTAATGGCAATAGGCTCGCCCGCTAATGGGACTGAAACCTAACTGGCGAAACGAGGGTGTATTAAAAACACCTCTGCCGTACCCTTCAGGGAATACAAGGCGTGATGTTATGTTATATAAACTATATTTTTATATTTTAGCCTTGTATATTTGTAGGTATTGTATAATATATTATATTAATTAATATATATGAATGTATGCATATGTATATAATATCTATTATTTATAAGTTTATATATATTTATAAATATATATATATATGTAAATATGTAATATGTATGTAGGTAATATTATTGTTAATGTTCACTTATCTTTGTGTTTATTTTTAATATTGTATCACATGACACAACTCTTTTTAGCGCATCTACCATGTTTTCTCTGCATCACCCTAAAGTCGACTGGTAGAAAATGCCTAAGGCATTAAGTCCGCCTCTGTATAAATTTTAATTTTTGTGCGAAAGTATAAATAAATAAATAAAAATATTTTATGACTACAATACGACAAGTAGGTAGTAGGTTTTATGTACCATAATTGGTAATCCAAATTAATATATCCCATCGTTATTCCCCAATCTATGTATTTCAGTTGATAGCATAGAAATGGTTAAAGTTTATTTTAAACTAGAGGTCGCCCACGGTTTCGCTTACGTGGATGCCGTTTATCGCGTATTCCACGTTTTTCAGGTTAAAATTAGCTTATTCCCTTCTCCGAGTTCCAGACTATCTCTGTACCAAGTTTCATCAAAATTGATTCAGTCGTTTAGTCGTGATGACGTAACAAATAGACGGACAGAGTTACTTTCGCTGAGCATTTATAATAGTAGGGATTGTTTTTCTAGTACCTTTAAGCTAGCAATTCTTGTATATATCTTTATATATATAATTCGACTGTATGTACGTGTGTGTGAACTCCTCCTAAACAGCTGGACCGATTTGAATGATTTTTTTTGTATACGTTTGGGTGGCGCCCTGGATGGTTTAGATTCACAATGAGACCCGGCAGCTGGCGCTGCTGTCGGTATGTCACCAAATTCTCCGGGCAGGACGACGTCTGTTGGGTCCGTTGGTATATGTAGGTATATATAATCTGAATCTCGAAAACGGCTCCAACAATTTAAAAATCTGAGCAAAGCTCGGTCATCCAAGTACTTACACATCAAAAAAAGTTTGCGATCACTTTGAAAATTCGAAATGTTTTTTGTTACGGTAGATTATATTATGATTTCTTCTTCTTTTTAGATTCTTTATTTTAAAATATAGATTTAGAATATAAAACAATAAAACAGTTCAATTGTTTTTCCATATAAAAAGGCTTTCAGTCCTAGCTTACGCTCATTCAGAAATCTGATTTAGTCAATTTTAACGGATTTAAAATAGATTTCGCGGAAAGTTGTGATTGAAAAATGCCAAGAGGATTATCAGAAGTTTTACGAGCAAGAATAGTAACTTTGAGGGAAGAAGGATACACCACGAGAGAAATAGCACGCAGAGTTGCTATATCCCAATCCTGTGTCGTGACCACGTTGCAGAGGTACCACGGGATGGGTAATTTAGCTGACTGACCCCGCAGTGGTCGCCCAACTGTTTTGACTGCTGCCCAAAAGCGCTATATTAGATTGCTGGCAGCCCGTGACCCAACAATCAACGCCACTAAAATAAAAGCAGAAGTTCGGGCCGCCTCTGGGCTTGACCCACTTAGCACCCAGACCATTCGGAATTGCTTGCACCAGGCTGGATTACGAGCACGGAGGTCTAGGCGAGCTCCTCTGAATTCCCGGCAACGTCAACGATGGAGATTACAGTGGGCTAGGCTTCGGCAAAATGAAGAAGAAAACATTTGTCAAAACTGTCTTTTCGTTGACGAATCGCGAATCAGTACTCATCCAGATAACCGACGTGTCCGTGTCTGGAGAAGACCAGGTGACCGTGAAAGGCAAAGAACTGCCACTGGAACAGATCAGCAAGGCGGGAAATCGGTGTCCTTTTGGGGTGGTATTATGATTGGAGCTAGAACGCCTTTGATCCCGTATCGAGGCTTCATGACAGCAGACATGTACAGAGCAGTTGCTATTGATGGAATTGTCAGACCATTCCGAGTAAACCATGGGCACCAATTTGTACTGGTCGATGATAATGCGCACGCCTATCGAGTTCAACGAGTCAATGCTGCTCTCCGAGAATACGACATCACAAGGTTAGACAAGCCTGCTGGCTCGCCTGACTTAAACCCACTAGTGCACGCGTGGGATGCTCTTAAGCGAGCTGTTTGGAACCCTCAGTCACGTCCCCACACAGTGCCAGAACTCAGGGAAGCCGCTATTCAAGAATGGGACAGGTTACCCCAAGAAATGCTGGATAACTTGATTCTCAGCATGCTCAGGAGGATCTTCGCATGTGTTCGAGCCAGGGGAGGATTTATATTATATTGAATATAAACCTTTTATTAATAAATTGTTGTTTAAGTTTGGTTAAACAGTCTTTTTCTTTCTATCAAATTTCTGTTACAATTACATTATGATTAATTACTCAATTTTTTTTTATAAAAAATAAGAAATAGTTTTATTTTTTAATTTCAAACTGAGTATTTCTATTTAAAGAAAACACACAATAAAGAATTTTACTTGATAAAGTTCAATTTAAAAAATTATATCAGCTTATGCTAGTGATCGCAAACTTTTTTGATGTGTGTATGTATATTAGAAAAACACTTGATTTAATTTTCTTTAGCCAATCGCCATAAGGCCGCCAATACACTTGTAAGTTGCTTCCGTAAAATGTATGTAAGTGACTTATGACAATTAATTCGACTTTACAAGTCAGTCGATAAGCTACTTACAAGAGAGTTTACATTTGAAAATTTATCGTAAGTTAATTACGTGAGGAAAACTTACAGGTGTAAAGCTGGCCTAACTTAACTTTTAACTAAAAGTTACCGATATTGACCTGTCTCTCTAGACACTCTCTGTCTCTGTCTGTTATTTGAGATAACATATCCTAACTCGATCTGAAAATCGAACTCAGCACCCAAAAATCGCAAATAATCACTTCTTCCACACTCCCTACATCCACTCCGCATTTTGTTTTGAAAAGACACGCGTACACCTTTCTTCACAACCCCAAGGCCGATACAGGGAGCCCATTGAAGCGTAGTCTATTCAAATCGTTTACATTTCAGCCCTCGCACAATTTCTTTTGCACGAAGACTCCTGCACGAAGGAATCGTTTTGCACGGTGGAATGGGTGATCAATATTCAGTATCTGACTTAAATATTCAACTGTTTATTTTTCTAGTATGTATTTGGTGTGAATTATTTATACAAGGTTAGTCAGAAAGGGGGTACTAAGTATCACTGACTAGCTGTGTCCTCACGGCTCCGCCCGCGTAAGAAGTTTTATTCCAGTACCTACCTAATAAATGTAGCCTATGTTACTCAGTGATAATGTAGCTTTCTAACGACAAAAGATTTTTTGAAATCGGTCCCGTAGTTTATTCTTACATACAAAAATACAAATCTTTCCTCTTTATAATATTAGTATAGATAGTAGGTATAGATGATAGCTTTAAAGAAAGTTCGATTGGATAAAAAAATATATGCAAAATTATTATTATTTTAGTTTTTTCAAAAATTCTTTGTCCCTGCTTTAGTTACGAATTCAGAAAATGGAACTTCTAATCCGTGACCTCAAATATGACCTAAAATGTAAACACAGCTGATCATAGCTGAGGATAGATAGAATTTAGCGTATTTATTATGAAATCTTTGAACAGCAATTTTTCTTAAACTAATGACTTTTGGGGAAAGTTCTAGAACAAAAGTTATCCATTATTATGGGTGCTTTAACACCCTTTCGGTTTAGTACCCCTTTTCCGACTTACCTTGTATGTATAGTAGGTAGGGTTATTGTATCAGGCGCAAACTTTAAGAAGTAATGAACCTCTTCATTAAGAAAAAAATTAAAAAAGGATTTTATTGTTTCTCATACACTTGTTCTACAGTACAAAATTGAGGCAGCCCCGATAAGTTAAAAGGATATTGTGATGAGTTCATTTTACCGATTCTCTGACCAGTTGTTTTACGGGTTGGTTGTGTCTTTTAACTACCTCGTTAGTCTAGTGGTGGCAAGCGCGACTGCTGATCGTGAGCTCTTAGGTTCGATCCCCAAATCGGGCAGTGTTATTGATTGTTCCCGTATAGAATTCCTTAGTAGCAGCCCGGAGTTTGGATTTTTGCAGGGTTGATAGCAATAGGGTCGCCCCCTATTACATAGGACTTAAACATAACGGCGGAATGAGGGTGTTACTATATACCTACACCTCTGCCCAACCATTCGGGGAATACAGGCATGATGTAGATAAGTTTCTATTTCTACGAAATAGCGAGTTTCTATAATTACAGGATGATTACCGTCTATAAACAGGAAAACCGGATTCTCATATTGTACTGTACTCCGAAAGAAGAAACGCGCCTCAACAATCTTCCTGTTTCTGAATAATATGATTTTCACCAAACGGCTCGCATCGCATCGGATCGAAAGGGATACGAACGGATGCAGCGACAGCCGATCGCGTCCGGCAGGATGTCGACGCATACGATCGGCTCCGTACCGTCGCTTGCAAACGTATGCGTTTCTACGCCTAGTCAAATAGTTTCATTCCTAAAGAGTTGACAGCCGAATGGATCCGATCGGATACGGCGACAGGTGAACGGAGCCGATCGCGCGTCGCAGCATACTTTCGACTACGATCGCGTGTCGCGGAAGACGCCCGTGGTCAAGCTACTATGCGCGACTTGGTAATATAGACTTTAAATACTGTGTACACGATTTAATATCGTTTAAAGATTCCAAAATCCGTTCCGGTCCGATACGATGCGATCCGTTTGGTGGAAATCATCCTTTATGCAAATATTAAATATTTGCATGTTTTGTCCTGTTCTGTTATCGAGCGATATTCGGTGCAACGAACTGTCTAAAACACCGGGTTGCGTATGTCAAGCGGTAGTCACGAACTCGCTAGAAAATGGTTGAAGAAACTAATTTTTCAACTATGTTAATAAATGTGCAAAAAGTTCCCTTAGGAAATTCTGATAATAGGCGGCGACAGCCCAGCGAAGAAGAAGATTAATAACACCTGTAATATATAAAGTTCCCGTCTCTAAGGCGGCTAAAAACACAATTTATCACTAGCGACTCACAGGACCACGCTCGGAAGATCTCGGCTGTCGTCCCGAATATTCCCGAGTAATATGATTCGCATCAACGCGGTTTAATTAATGATTATTCTACACGTCTTACAAAGATCCTTTATACAGGGTGTAAACGAAATCATGTATCCTTTAAACCTGAACGGGATACTCTTGGATTCAATATTTTTTTTTACAAAATGTAAACATCTGTTCTTAACGTGAGGCATTTTAGCGTCCCGAGTTAAATGAGCGCGCGGCCAGCGATAGCCGCTCCATTCGCTCGGGGCGCTAAAATTCCTCACGATAAGAACAGATGTTTACCTACTTCTTGTAATTTTTTTTATTGAGTCCAATACTATCCCGTGCAGGTTTAATCTATGTCAGCAGTACATCACGATGTTTGAAGGAATTACGTGATTTCGTTTACACCCTGTAGTACCTACATGCCTCATAAAATGAAGCTATTCGCATAATCTATTAATAATACTTAATACATAATAATAATCTACATAATCTACCCATCTACTATTTAAAGGACCACAAACGTTGGGCCTTTAGATTTTTTGGTCCTTTGTCCGGATGAAAAGGAATAGGAATAATGAATGCTCGGTTTTTTATTCGGAACAATAATATTAGGGAATCGTAAACAGACTATGAATTTTGGATTTGTTATTATTAGGTAAGTACAAAACCAAACAATATTTTGAATTTATTAAGTAAGAAAGTGTAACGGAGAAATGAGGGTGTTAGTACACACCTCTGCCCAACCCTTCGAGGAATACAGGCGTGATATTTATCTATACTAATATTATAAAGCTGAAGAGGTTGTTTGAACGCGCTAATCTCAGGAACTACTGGTTGGAATTGAAAAAATATTTTTGTGTTGGATAGTCCATTTATCGAGGAAGGTTATAGGCTATACAACATCACGGTACAACCAATAGGAGCGGAGCATAAATTAAAAATGTTGCAAAAACGGGAAAATTTCCACCCCTGCAAAGCCGGGACGGGCCGCTAGTGTTCTTATAAGTAAGAAAACCGAATTACCTAGAGACATAAAGGGAAATTCACACTGATGTTATAAACAAATGCAAGACTAATCTGTCGCCTGTTTGCAGCGTTTTCATGGCTATAAATGTACAAACTTATTCTCATGACTTTTAGGAGAGAGGTAACTTATGGTACATCATCATCTTCCTGCCCTGGTCCCAAGTTACTTGGGGTCGGCGCAATATGTTTTTCTCTTCCACTCTTCCCTGTCAGCCGTCTCATTATCATTTACTCCCTTATCTTTCATATCCTCCCTCACACAATCCGAGGAACTTATGGTACATACGACGACAAATTAAACTATAGTGTCCACTTTATATTGACCTCTCATTGTAAGGAATTTTGATACCACGAGAGGTCAGCTTATACTGGAAAATTATAGCTTGATTAAAAAAGCAGATAGATAGGTAGGTACTTGAGGGGCTCGTGGCTAAATAACAACCGCGCAGATCGTACGATTTGCGAGGTTAAGCTGCGCTTGCCGCGGTCAGTCCGTGGATGGGTGACCATTTGTTACACATCGAGACCCCTCCGTGCCTCGGAGAGCACGTTAAGCCGTCGGTCCCGGGTGTCATACGAATACCTATGACAGTCGTTACGGGTAGTCAGAAGCCCGAAAATCTGACAAACGGTTTAACCTTAGGATATCGGCATTGCCCAGTTACTGGGTTGCGGAGGTCTGATGGCAGTCGCTCCGTGTAAAATACTGGTATTCAGCCGCATCTGGTTAGACTGGAAGCTGACCCCAAGATAATTGGGAAAAGGCTAAGAGGAAGATAGATAGGTAGGTACTTTTCATCTCAGTAAATTTAAAAAGCCTCTGGCAAATCAGCTATCATCAATATCAAAGAGAATAAAACATTTTACTTGTTTTAATATAGAATAAAGAAAATATTTACATAGTATAAAACAAAGTCACTCCCGCTGTCTGTACGCTTAGATCTTTTAAAACAAAGTCGCTCCCGCTGTCTGTACGCTTAGATCTTTTAAAACAAAGTCGCTCCCGCTGTCTGTACGCTTAGATCTTTTAAACTACGCAACGGATTTTAATGCAGTTTTCAGCGATAGATAGAGTGATTCAAGAGGAAGGTTTATATGTCCCACATTAGTATCTACATTGCACCCCTGCGATAGCCGGGGCGGGTCGCTAGTTATAAATGAATGCAAGAATAAGTCTGTCGCCTGATTGCTACGTTTTCATGGCTATAAATGAACAAACTTCTTCTCATGACTTTTAGGACAGAGTAATTAACTTCGTACACAAGACGACAAATAAATTCCAGTATAAGCTGACCTCTCAATGTACGGAAATTCTGTACAATAAGAGATCAGCTTATAGGTAAGTACTGGTAATTTATTGCTTGATTAAAAAAGAAGATAGGTAGGTAATTTTCATCTCAGTAAATTTAAAAAGCCTCTGGTATAGCAGCTAGTTATCAATATCAAAGAGAATAAAACATTTTACTTGTTATAATATAGAAAAATGAAAATATAAAATGAAACAAATATTTGGTACCAAACTAATAGCGAAGTGGTTTGATTGACGTGTCACTCGAAACAGTGTGTTAGGTCGAGTGTTGGTATTTTCATTTGCGAGTGACGTTTTCTGATATTGTGTCGTACGTGTTTGAAATTTGACAGCTAACTGACAGCAGAAAAGATTTGCCGATTGTTTTGTGTTTATAACATAACTAGCTGTGCCCTCGCGGCTCCGCCCGCGTAAGAAGTTTTTTCTTCATAAATATTCTATCGCCTATGTTCATCAGGGATAATGTACGATCTAATGGTGAAAGAATTTTTTAAATCGGTCCAACAGTTTCTGAGCCTATTCAATTCAAACAATCAAATCTTTCCTCTTTATAATATTAGTTTAGATATCACGCCTATATTCCCCGGAGAGTTGGGCAGACGTGTATACGAACACCCTCATTTTTCCTCTAAGCTTATGTCACATGTAATAGGAGGCGAGCCTATTGCCATCAACCGGGCACAAATCCAAACTCAGGGCTGCTACTGAGGAATTTTACACGGAAAAACCCAATAACACTTTGCCTGACCTGGGGATCGAACCCAGGATCTCACGATCAGCAGTCGCGCTTGCCACCACTAGACCAACGATATACACCTCTGCGCGCCCCTTCGGGGAATACAGGTGTCATGTTGTTACTAAATAACTTGTACGTTACTTATCACAAAAAAGGTTTTTCAATGAATGTAACTTTTACTTCAGCTATTCATGCCAATGCATTTGAAATGATATGAAATTTTAACTAGAAATATAAAGTTTTCTTTCAAAAAGTTTTCAGTCTCGTAATATAAATTTTTCATATAAAGAAGAAAACGTAAAAGTGAATAACGTTAGAACTTGATCTAAAAGTAAGTTAGTTTTTGTCTCAAATCATTTACCCTTGCTCATTCCTCGCTCAGCTTAGCAAACTATTGCTATAGTCTAAAGTTCAAAGCGAAAACCAATTTATTACAGGTATGTACAGCAAGTTTGCAAAAGCTATAAAATTTTAATCTCATTTCAGTGAACGAAATTCATGCACTCGTTATACATTTTGTTGTTTAAGAGTTCGAAAGCTAATTTTGTTGTAAAACTTTCGGCGTTAAATATAAAATGTAAATACTTCATAAACAATGTTGCTAGATAAACATTAACTTTTTATTATTGAGAATTCCTTTGTAATAAAATAATAAACCTATTTTTGCGTAAGTACGAGCGATATTGGTGTCGATTATCAAAATTTTACTTAGCACTCTCATTTCCAAACGTTTGTTTTATTTTATTTGCTGTTCAAGTACAATAATTTCAATGAAATATAAAGAACTAATAAAAAAGATTTGTCTTTTTACCTATATAGGTAGTTACATATATAAAAATCAATTGCCATTTGCCATGCGTTAGTTTCGCAAAAAATAGAAAATGGCTCGACGATTTGAATTTTTTATTCCTTTTTTGCTCGTTTCAATACTCTGGTGGTTCAGGAAAAAAGAAAATTAGGAAAAAGAACTGTTGGCACGTTATTCACTGGGCAGCTAGTAGGTACAATTATAAATAGCATTGACAATTTTAATTGGAAATATAATAAACAATAAGAATAAACGATAAAGCGAGAATAAACTGAGATAAATATTTATAGCAAACATTAAGATATTTTATTATAATATACTATAAATTATTACGATATTTATGATTCATGACATGACTCTATTTTAACAACGTAATCCATAAACGTCTACAAATATTAAGAAATGATCGCAGCACACATAAGGTTGCCACATGGTATGAATCCACCTGAATTTTATGACGATTTTTGTGCAAGATAGGTATGTATTTTTTTTTATTGACACATTATAATAAAAACAGGTGATGAATCGGATCTCATTTGGAGGTGTAAAAAATACTGCATTTTGTTTTACGAAATCAGAATATAAAGATAAGCATCCAAATTCCTGGCAAAAATCAAACATTAATAAGACGCAGTAAATCGGATAGCAAGAAAAAGTATCGATATGAAGGTACCAGTTTTGATACCAGTTACAAATTATTGTAAACTAGCTGTGTCCTCACAGCTCCGCCCGTAGCCTATGTTACTCAGTGATAATGTAGCTTTCTAATGGTGCGTCCAGACCTGACGAACGCGCCGCGAAAGCGCCGCTCGCGCGCAGCGCGCGAGCCGTTCGCGAGCTGCGTGCGAGCGGCGCATTCGCGGCGCGTTCGTCAGGTCTGGACGCACCATAACGGCAAAAGAATTTTTGAAACCGGTCCAGTAGTTTTTAAGTTAATTCGTTACATACAAAAATACAAATCTTTCCTCTTTATAATATTAAGTATGGATCAGCATTACTTGATAAAAATTGTCCCTAAATTTGATTTTCAGAAGAATATAACAGTAAAATTGTATAAACCGCACAACTCCTAAGTAGTGATGTAACGTTACCAAAATAACATACTCTCATATACATCGCCTGAAAACCCTGCGCAGCGGGTAATCCATCATTACAACTCGTCGAAGACTTTTATGAGCTAATAAATGACTTCGCCTTCTGACGAGTACAGGAACTTGGATGTACTGGTATTAAGATAGAGAGCTTAGATCGTGTCAAAATTTATATAAAAATGTGGGAAAATCTACATAACGACGGTCGTCAGTGAAAACCACGTCTGAGTAAAATATAACAAGAGACAGAAAAATCTAGTTCCTATAAAAAATGGCCGATCAAATGTTAATACAAATTTGTCATCGTACGTCATAGATAGTTTAGAAGTATTTGAATTGAAAGTTTGTTGAACTAGTACGTGTATGACGAGTTTATCAATCTAAAGAAGAAATAAAACGCTTTTGAAGAAAATTTATTTTACGAATTTTTCATTGCCGGGCGTCGATAAGCAGAAACAATCTCGACCTTCTTATTCCTACTAATCTTTTCCCAGTTATGTTGGGGTCAGCTTCCAGTCTAACCAGATGTGGTTGAATACCAGTATTTTACACGGAGCGACTGCCATCAGACTTCCGCAACCCAGTTACTGGGCAATGCCGATATTCTAAGGTTAGATTTTGTCAGACTTTCGGGCTTTTGGTTACCCATAACCTGCCATAAGTATATTGCACGCCTAGATCTAAACTAAGAAAACTCAAAAAAAGGTCATTTTTCAGGCGATGAAAAAAAAAACGTATATCTGCATATTTTGTTAGGGAACTTATACAATTTAATTTGATTCTAGTTTTTTTGAGTTGTCTCAGTTAGATCTAGGTGTGCGATATATTCTTACAACACCCGGGACTGACGGTTTAGCGTGCACGCCGAGACACGAAAGGGTCTCGATTTGTAACGAACGGTCACAAATCCACGGACTGACCGCGGCAAGCGCAGCTTAACCTCGTAAATCGTACGATCGACGCGGTTGTTAATTACCGGCATGCCTAAGAGATATTTCTCGACGGCATGTGAAGCCAAGCCAGAGGCCCATTATTGGCGGTATAAACTCTGACACCAGGTTGGTCACTAACCACACGAAAAGAAGAAGGTTGACTGTACTACCTCTGACGCACTTGATGGATTATAAGCAAAACAAGGCTTTATTTTGCTTATGATCCATCTATTTCTGTTACTACTGGTAGTGGCTAGTTTTTACCAGCAAACCAAATTTTTAGCAGAGTAAGATAATTATGTTGACCTTACAATATAAAAACAGTAACTTGCTTATAACATAAAGAAGATAAGTTGATTAGCCAAATATAAGTTAACTTGTATGTGAAAACTAGCCAAGTCAAATCTTGAGCTTCAATTTATCCTAAGTTATGTGGTTTGAGTAAATAAATTTCAGGATTATCTACAGAACTTGGCACCCATTTAGATCTCAATTCTTTTGTCGGCGAAGTCGACACCCACGCATATTCTTATTATTGAACTTGGCTCCCATTTTCACATTTATGTTTTTGATGGGATATCATTACTTTTTGTAAAGAAATTATTATTATTTATCATTCAAAAGTAATCTGTAAAACGTTTACGCTGTATAGTTTTCCTTTTTGTGCTATTTTTTACATTTTCTTGAACGTTAGAAATACAAAGTCCCCCCTTTATTTTTTTTATCATTTGCCTGTTAGGTATATTTTTATTTCCCACTTGAATCAAATAATCTGGTATACAAAACGATAAAAGCGACATTTCATCATGGAACCTATTCTCCTGCAAAAGAAAGAAGTTTGTTGCTTTTATAATTTCATAAGGCGCTAAGTAATAAAAATCAATTGCTTGAAAAAAAAAATCTAATCGTAAAAATTCACCGTTTTCTGACTTTTTCCTTTGTATACACACAATTACCCAGCTGGACACCAAATTTGAACATTCTAGGCCATCTGGAAGTGGGTTAGGTTTTTGATCTATATGTCAGTGTTAAAAATGCCGATTTTTACAGGTTAATATCTCAATAACCGTTTGAGCTATATTTATGAAAGACGTTCTTGTTAATCTAAGAGGATTTAATAAACAAACTAAATTTCATGTGTATGTATGTTAAATAAATTTTGAGTTATTAAGGGGTCAAAAGTGGCTTCGAATGGTTCGTGTAAGATAACACACGGCTGCTGGGTCGCCAGTTCCTTTTTCCTTTGAACTTTGCATGACACGCTACCGCGTGTCTAGATTTCAGGGTTAAGTTTTACAAGTTAACGTAGGCAGGATGACAGATACAGAGAAGACGGAAGTATAATGCGACAACTGTCAGATGATCAACTAAAGCGCCACCTGGTGGCAACCATGAGCAACATAACGACGTTATAAACTGTTTGGTTTATCATCTATCTACACATATAAAATGCTTTGTCCTCAATGACTGACTGACGGATCAACGCACAGCCTAAGCCGCTGATCGTAGAGACCTGAAACTTGGAGAGTGTGTTTTTTGTATGACGTAGGCATCCGATAAGAAAGGATTTTCCGAAATTCTACCCCTAAGGGGGTGAAAAAGGGGGGCAAAGTTTGTATGGGACAACATCATTCCTTGGTCCAATCTACTTCAAATTTTGCATAATCCTTTTTAACAGAATTGATGGAAGACGTGTTTCGTATTTTATTGACATTCATCCCCTAGCGGGGTTAAAAAGGGGAAGAAAGTTATTTCTCATAGTTTTCTTTTAGTTTGTCTTATAAGTTTAATTTAGTGTGTATTGTTTTTCACAATTTTTTTATAAATTTGTCTGTGTCCATTTTTAAAAATGGGAGCAGAGTAGGCTAACGCCAATGGGAAATTAATAAACCTTAAATTTTGGCAGCGGGTACCTTTTATAACGTAGGCATCCACTAAGGAAGGATTTTTCAAAATTCCTCCCCTAAGCGGGTGAAAACAAATCACACAAGCGAAGCTGTGGGCAAAAGCTAGTACATGATATATTCACAACAGAACTCTTCCACAAGAATCTCTACTTTTACTGAAACTGCGTCTCTTTCACTTTTCCTGTCCATTTAGTTATACTTTGCTTTTCGACTAAACATGATAATTCGTTATGCAGCCAGTTAATTAAAAGCAAACTGAGAAATGTTACTTGCAAGTGTTCCCATTTCACGTTCAAAAGTGAACCTTCCCACTTGGTAATAAAGTCCATCCATTAGGCGTTAACAATTCATTTCTTCGCCGTTTGTTTAGTTGTAAATTACTTTCGAAGGCAATTTTGGTCCATCGTGTACCGTATACTATGAAAAATGGCGTCTGCTTCGTTACGGATTTAAAAAGTAACATCAAACAAATCTTAACCTTATTTTTTGCGGAATAAGACTCTAAATCACTTCACAAAAACTTTAAACCGTTTATCTTAAAAGTAATGCTATTATTTTGAAACAAGCAGAAACAAAACTCGTGACGTTTGAACTTTTCTTCTAGAATTATGAGGTGCAAACATTTTAGAAGACAATTTGCACTAAATCGTAGTTAGAAAAATGTTCTAAAGATATAAGAAAGCTTGTTGTGCAATAAACAAAAACAAACTTTACCCTTTTGTTTGAAGATTCAAAATTGAACGGACACGAGCTCAATAAAACGAATTCTGACATTTTTTATCTGACACTAGACGACCCGGTGAACTTCGTACCACCTTTTTTTATGTTTCCTTATTTCCTTCTTTTCTAAACGAACCCAGTATAGAGGCGAACAAAACAAAAATAAAAACAAATCAGTCGAACCATTAGTAGTTTATAGCAGTGATAACCTAGTGGTGTGACCGTCAGACTGCCAAGTCATAGGTCTCGAGTTCGAGCCCAAGGCTCTGACTTTGCGGATTCATATGCGTATAGTATAATTATCACTTGCTTAAAATCGGTGAAGGAAATCATCGTGAGGAAACCGGCATGCCTGAGATATTTCTCGACGGCATGTGAAGCCAAGTCAGAGGCCCATGGGCGGCATAAACTCCGACACCAAGTTAATCACTAACCACACGAAAAGAAAGAAGAAGTCGAGCCATTTTATAGTTTTTGCGAGACTAACGTACAGCAATTGATTTTTTACTTAATTATGAAATACAATAAAGAAATGCTATTTTATTCCTTTGTGTCAAGATTCAAAATTTAACTAACGCTTGTCCGATAACACGTGCTTCAAAATTAGTACAATATTTTGTAGCATATTTAGAATACACGTGACTCTGCACAAATGAAGCTACATTGTTTCTCAATCGACAAATTGGAACAAATACTCGTACACGGTCGCTTGTGGTTTGTGAATGCATAGCAGGCACAATGGACGTGATTGTCAATTTGCGACGATGAATTCTTCGTATTTATTTAGACTAGCGAGGAATTCCTAGTATTCTCTGGTTGAGTAGAACTAAACTATTTAGCTACTAGCTGTGTCCTTACGGCTCCGGCCGCGTAAGAAGTTTTATTCCAGTAATAAATATAGCTTATGTTACTCAGTGATAATGTAGCTTTCTAACGGCAAAACAATTTTTGAAATCGGTCCAGTTGTTTTTAAGTTTAATCGTTATATACAAAAATACAAATCTTTCCTCTTTATAATATTGGTATAGGTAGATATAGATTAGGTCGAAAGTATTAAATGCTGGTATTAATTAACTATTAATAATAAACATAACATCACAAAGGACAGGTGCGTAGTAGTCTCAACCGGCGTGCGTGTATGACAAGATGTATGAATGTGGATGAAGCGAAAGGAGTATGTAAGGATCGTAGTGTGTGACGTTCTATGTATAGTTTCTGGCTTCCCTCATGGGAAAAAGGCGTGAGTTTATATATGTATAACATTACGTCTGTATTCTCCGAAGGGTTGGGCAGAGGTATATAGTAACACCCTTATTTCGCCGTTATGTTTAAGTTCCATGTAATAGGCGAGCCTATTACCATCCTATTACAATCGGGCTTTAATCCAAACTCCGGGCTGCTACTGAGGTATACTACACGGAAAAACTCAATAATAGTTTGCCCGACCTGGGGATCGAATGCAGGACCTTACGATCAGCAGTCGCGCTTACCAACATTAAACCAACGTGGCAGTATTACTAATGTTATTTTTTAACAAGGTAAACGCAATTAACACTTAATTTTAAGCTACGCTTAATGACATATTGTTTCACTTTTAATTACTTAGTAAGTTTATGTTTTTTCTCTAGTGAATTTGTAATTCTTTTGAGAAAAATGAAGATCTTTAACCATATTAATGATAATATGGTTAAAGATCTTCATTTTTCTCAACTGGACTGGCCGCTTGTATAATGATATACTAGCGGCCCGTCCGGGCTTCGCACGGGTGGACATTTTTCCCGTTTTAGCAACATTTTTCATTTATGCTCCGCTCCTATTAGTCGTAGCTTGTTGTTATATACTCTATAACCTTCCTCGATAAATGGACTATCCAACACAAAAAGATTTTTTTAATTTCAACCAGTAGTTCCTGAGATTAGCGCGTTCAAACAAACAAACAAACTCTTCAGCTTTATAATATTAGTATAAATTAATGCGTGAATATTAAAAATCGTCGTACTATTTTTTAGTAGGTAGGTATTACAATAAGAATCATCATAATCGGCCCATGCGTTTGGTCTCTAGAGCGCCACAAAGGAACAAACAAACATACATAGGCGCTGATAAACACATTACCCTCATTTGCGTCACGCAGTCGGGTAAAAAGGAGGGGAATGAAACTTATATCATTCGAAAGGTGCTGAGCCATAATAGATGTGTACAAAAAAAATCGTGTGTGTATGTTGGCCGGGCAAAATAATGGCCGAATTTCGACCACAAACTCAACAACAAAATAATAATATAGCAATTTTGATCGATTGTGACTTTACAAGAAAATTAATGTGATCATTGATTGAGATTTTTTAAAACTTTTTTTGAATTCGTATATCTAAAAACGGCTGGTTATGTTTACAAATGGTAGATTTTACAATTACCATGGTGCAATATTTATTTGTATCTAGAAACCAATTTTATTTGTGGACTAGCGACATGGGACTTAAACATAACTGGCGAAACGAGGGTGTTACTACACACCTCTGCCTGACCCTTCGGGGAATACAGGGCGTGATGTTATGTTATGTTAGCGACCGTGCAATTTAGATACTAATGTGGGGCATATAAACCTTTCTCTTGAATCACTCTATCTATTGCTGAAATCCGTTGCGTAGTTTAAAAGATCTACAGCGAGAGTGACTTTGTTTTATACTATGTAAAGATGATATTTAATAATAACGGTCGGTAAGATATAAGAACCGATAATGCCCGGTTCTTATAGCTTACCTTAATCAGAGTTTTAATTATTAGCTGAAACAATGCTTAGATAAAGAAAGAGACACAAACAAAAGCGATGTATTCCATCTCGCTTCATCATTCTATCGTAATCCCAGCCTATTGTCCAAGTTCTTTGATTATAGCCCAACCTATTTCTCTAGGCATCAATTGTTACGCACTTCACTCGGAGGCAAGTATTACGTTCATTCTATAGGGAACGAATGAATAGACCTGATCCACTTCGGACTTTAAGTGTTTTCACCTCACGAAGGAAGTGACGTCACGGTGTTTTGTTGTTCGATTCTATATAAGTTCATATACCTGTAACGTAAAGGATGATTTCCACCAAACGGCTCGCATCGCATCGGATCGGACAGGACGTTACAATCTTTAAACGATATTAAATAGTGTACACAGTATTTAAAGTCTATATTACCAAGCCGCGCATAGCAGCTTGACCGCGGGCGTCTTCCGCGACACGCGATCGTAGCCGAAACTATGCTGCGACGCGCGTACGGCTCCGTTCGCCTGTCGTCGCATCTGATCGGATCATTTCAAAAATTAGAACACGTCAACACGGTAGGAATTAAACTATTTGACTAGGCGCAGAAACGGATACGTTCGCAAGCAACTGTACGGAGCCGATCGTATGCGTCGACATCCTGCCGGACGCGAGCAGCTGTCACCGCATCCGTTCGTATTCTTTCCGATCCCATGAGATGCGAGCTGTTCGGTGGAAATCATCCCTCAAACGCTGAAAATGGGTCTCCCACTGACCGCTACTTTCAACGAACAAGGGGGAAATTTGGTAGTAGATTTTTTTTATTATTAATTATTTCGAAATTTTTACAAAAAACATAGACAACAATGAAAAAACCAATGAAATGTATGATAAAATACCCAAGGAATAAGCGATTTTAAAATTGTTAAAAGACAGAGACTGCACTACTGAATGATGACGTCATTGTTCAAAATCTCTGTACAATGTCCGTTTCGTGCGATAAGGACAGAAAATGCGCCATTCATAAACTTAAAAAACGTGTATCTCCTCCATTTTTAGATTGATTTTATTTATTATTTCAACGATCGTTTTCTTTGTATAATACCTTTGTTACAAATATAAGATAACATCACGCCTGTATTCCCGGAAGGGTTGGGCAGAGGTGTATATTAGCACCCTCATTTCGCCGTTATGTTTAAGACCTATGTAAGAGGGGGCGAGCCAACAAATCCAAACACCGGGCTGCTACTAAAGAATTCCACACGGAAAAACCCAATAACACTTTGCCCGACCTGGGGATCGAACACACGACCTCACGATGAGCAATCGCTCTTACCACCACTAGACCAACGAGGCGGTTAGGCAATACTGTTATAACCCGCGCCAATAAAAAAACGAATCTAAAATGGCGGTTTGTACTTGTAATGACAGATCAGACCGTCAGCAAAACGATTGCCTGATTAATGATATTTTTTCATTAAAAGCCTTTGTTGTTTGAAAAGTAGTAAGTTAGTAAGCAAGTTATTAATAAAGCCGACCAACTACGAACAGACTCGCGAACCGCAAGTTCCGTACTTTCCTCGAACGTATAAAACCTAACATCTAATTATGAGCACATAATTAAAATAAAATATTATATTGAATAGTGGCTGCAATCCTTTGCGTGAGGCCGACTCACACTTGGTCGTCAAATAGATGACATCGTTCAAGATTCTTTTCTTCTTCAAATTATTTTATAACATTATGTACGATTTCGAAGAATCTTTCCTCGTTTACGCGAGCTCATTTTTTAACGTAACCACCAAATATGTTAACAATAAACAACAACGAACGTCAATAACAACGAGAAAACTTAGCAGAAAATAAAGAATAGTAACAAATAACAATTTAACAACGATTTAGAAAGAGATTCAGAGACTGTTTTTTTTTTTTGCGTGCGGTACCGATATGTGTGACTAAAGACAGGAATAATGTACGAGTGAGATGGAATGATTAGTGCCGCCATTTTAGATTCGTTTCTTTATTGGCGTGGGTTATACCAGTTATCAGACTTTCGGCTTCTGAATAAGTACCCGTAATGACTGTCATAGATATTCGTATGAAAACCTGAACTGATGGCTTAAGGTGCTCTTCGAGGCTCGGAGAGGTCTCTGTGTGTAATGAACGGTCACCCATCCACGCAGCAAGCGTAGCTTAACCATACAGATCGTATGACGAGAGGTTGTGTGGTGACATCTACCACGCCACATGTGAAATACGCAGCACGATGATTGGGTAGCAGACTACAGCGATAATAATGTCAACTCTCAAATATGACGTCACAGAAACCTGCATTGCGATATCAAGATTTGACATGCAGATTAGTATATCAATTTCCAAACATCAACCGTTGGGCTCCGCACATTACACAACGCTCGCCGCCGCCCGTCCGTCCTTGCCGGCGAGGCCCGTCGCGACGTCCCACTGCCGCCGCCGGCCATGATCCACCGTGCTCACCGGCCGCAGCCGCAGAGCCGGTCGTCTTTTCTGACTCCACAGTCACACCGTCAATTCAGCCCTCATCAAGCTGTCTCCCTCCCAGTCCTCTCGCAAGCAACGCCCTAAGCCGACGTCCAAGTCCCAATAGGGGTCGCCTTTAATGCTGTAGTTGCTAGCTAGTCGATGATGTTAGTAGTAGTAGTTAGCTTAGGTTAAGTATTTTACTCTCGTCCCCATTGGTTGGAGACCCTTCAGGTCTCGCTAATAACTGCCCGGTTACGTAGAAACGGTCCGCAAGACCATCTACAAGCAGTCGAATATAAATTAAATCGTTGGGCAGTAGCCCGCCAGGCATAAGACTCGCCTGGTTGGAGGATTCTCCCTTATCGTTGGAGGAACACCGTACTTCGTTCCTCCACAGTTTTTATTTTGCCAAGAGCTAAAGTAAACACCACATTGAAAATTGTAATGCCTATCGTTATAACTAACGTAATCCCGGTCCTAAATATACGTTTGTGGTTCAAAATTGCGCTTAAATAGGGATCACGCCGGTTTGTGTGCAGTACCCTCATAAATACCGATAGTTTGTGGTTTTAAACGAGATATCATACAGTTTTAGTTAAACTATTTGTTTTTGGTAAGATACGGTAGTTAAGATACTTCCCAAACTGTGAACGATAGGGTTAAAAGTAGGAAAAAATAAAAAATCTTACTCTTGGCACAAAATAGATAGGTACAGAAGTCAATCTACATACAAGTGCGGTCGAGCAACGCACACATAGACACTGCTCACGGACACGATATCTCGGACTGTTTGGGACTAGAGTGTGAGTGAGTGCGAGCGCGAGTGCCATGCGCTTGAGAGAGATAGATATATAGATAGAGCGACCGCCGAGCGTAGGTATGAAAAGTGAAGTACATACATGTGATTGACTTCTGTACCTATCTGTTTTGTCCTCTTGGACTAAAGCAAGCAGTGATAGCCTTAGCGGCTGAACGCTTGCCTTCCATACAGGAGGGTCTGAGTTCGTTATAGGCCCGTACCTCTGAGTTTTTGAATTCATGTGTGAATCAGAATTTAATTATCACTTATGTTAACGGTGAAGGAAAACCATCGTGAGGAAACCTGCACACCTGAGGGCTCCAAAAAGTTCTCGATGGGGTGTGTAGTCTGCCAACCCGCGTCAAGCCAGTATGGTGGACTAGGCCTAAACCCTTCTCATTCTGGGAAGACGCCCGTGCCCAGCAGTGAGACAGTAATAGGCCAATTATGTTTATGTTTTTTTTTTACCCTTCGACTGCATTTCAAAATAGCGTGAAAGTAATAGGCATGGAAGAATAACTCAATAAAACTTTAAAAAAAAAATAAAGCCACCTTCAAATTATCTATCTCCGAAGTTCTTCATCAGATCTTTACCAAATTTAAATGGGACCACTTCGAAAGAATACTCTTTCAAACAAAAAAAGAATCATTAAAATCGGTTCACAATTAGCAAAGATATCGCGGAACAAACACAAAAAAAACAGTCGAATTGAGAACCTCCTCCTTTTTTTGGAAGTCGGTTAAAAATAAAAACACCACCGACATTATAATGTTATTATTGATTCCTGTTAGTGATTATTATTAGTGTGGTAAGAAAGTTCTTTCCATAATAAGTCATCAAGCTTAAACATGATGAGTCTGTAACTAGTCATTGCCGAGTACCGATCGCCACCCTGAGCCACCGTTCTTAATGGACGGGACAAAAGCAAGTGTGTTGCAATTATCATCGTAGTTTATGCACACCTTTAAGAGGAAACGCGGGCTGCAAAATATTAATAATTTGAATAGGTTTTTGCGATCTATTTCCGTCACACCTCCTCCCGCAAACCTTCCCAATTGAGCGCGAAAAAGACACCTGCATCTCGGACTGATTTCTCCTGTGCAATATTAGCGAAATCATACTTTTGTATTTCCCTGATTCCTTCTTCAAATCTGGACCGATTTTTGGAAGAAAGACTTTGGTTATGTCTGTATGTTTTTCTTTTATTTTTTACTAGCTTTTGCCTGCAGCTTCGCTTGCGTGAAGTTTGAAATCCTCGTTAAGCCCATTTTAAAGTGACATTTTAAAAGCCAAAACGTCCGTCTTTTATCACTCCCAGCGGTTTTGGCTGTGCGTTGCTAGATTAGTCAGCCAGTCGGTCAGTTTCTCCCCATGCTTCTTACTTCAAAAGTACCAGATTTCTCATACAAACTTTCAACATTTATTTCACCCCTTTAAGGGTTGAATTTCCAAAAATGCTTAAACATGTGTACGTTTATTTCTAACCAAAAACCTTAATATTTAATTTCAAGCTTCTTACTTCAAAAATGACGGACTTACATACAAACTTAAAAACCCTATTTCACCCCCTTAGGGGTTGAATTTCGAGAAATCCCTTCTTAGTGGATGTTTACGTCACAAAATGAACCTACTGTCAAAATTTCAAGTTTCTAACCCCAACCGTTTAGGCTGTGCGTTGATAGATCAGTCAGTCAGTCAGTCAGTCAGCTTCTCCGTTTATAAGTATATAAAGATAAAGATATTCGTCATTGTTTGCCAGATGTTTGAAAACGGTTGTAAAACCGGTCGATTTTTGTAAAATTTTAACGTTTCTAGATATTTTAATAATTTATTTATTGACAAAAACAAAACATAACGACATAGTGATGGTAAATATATATCATATGGTAAAAAAATATTTGCTCTAGTGACATTATCCAAGGAGGAAACTGAGGAATACGTTTGTATGAATTAAATGCCGACCGCATTTCCTCTTAAGATTCTATACTGATACAGAATTCAATATTACACAGCGTACTTACACACCTAGCCAGCGAACAGTGCTCGATAGTGTTAAAAACCGAATGAAACCGAATTCGTTCAATAATAATAATACAAAGTTTGGTCAAATTAATGACAAACATTCGTTGGCAGAGTTGGTAGAACAGTGGTGGCCCAGTGGTAACGGCCCCGACTTACGAGTTGTATGTCGTGGGTTCGAACCCAACCAGGCGCATTACTTTGTGTAATTTATTTCATCACCACTGCTCTCAAAACGATGAAGGACAACATCGTGAGGAAACCGGCATGTCCTAGAACCAAAAATTCGAAGACATGTGACTTCTACCAACCCGCACTGGGCCCGCGTGGTAGATTACGGCCCATTCCCTCTCACAGAGAGGAGGCCTGTGTCCCAGCAGTGGGAACATTATAGGCTGATGATGATGATGATGATTCGTTGGTGTTTCTTATTCATTTTTTTTTTAAAAACGTTGCCCCACACTAGGATTTCTCCTGTATCGTAGGTGCGTTCACAAACACAAATCTTCACACGCACAAACATCCAGACCCGGAACAACTATCTGTAGGCCATACAAATATTTGTTCCGTGCGGGAATCGAACCCACGACCCGTAGCGCAGCAGCCGATCGTTTGGTAGCCTTGACCTTCGTTGGCAAGGTGTAAACACTGAATTAATAAAATAAAATATTGTGCGATACACATATACAACGTGTTACAAAAATACCCCTAAAGCCGAAAGGGGGTTAAAAGGTCCATTGTAAAGAGTCTATTGGCAATATTTGAAAACAGCAGTATTACCTAAAAAAATTGGATAAAACGTAAAATAATCATCATTGAAACGCAACCCAGATAACATAAAACTAAAGAGTAGACTACCCAGAAAGTTATTTACATTCTTACCTAATTTCCTCTGAGAGGTAAATGACAACAACCATAAAAGACTACTTGATTATTTACATTCTTCGCGGGGAATTATGTAACGCGTTGTATTGTTGTCTCCCGATCTAATTCTCGCTTGAATTCTTCGACAGTTCTGAACGAATTAATTTTGGATGAAAGTCAGTAACTATCTACTATTGTTGTGAAAAAAACAAAATCCAAGCAAAGAAAATCAGATCAATTACAGAGATTTCATTAGTCCATTTTCATTATAAGTTAGAACAAAACTTCTCCCAAACTGTTAACAAGTTGCCTACGAATTTGTTTTGTAAACGGGTATAATGTCCAGAGGCTGGACCACGGATCTTAGTGGTCCAGCCCCCTCCGACTTTTGAACCTTCAAACGTCTACAAACTTCTGTGTACAAGAGTTTTTTTAATAATGCCCCGAGACACAAGCGACCTTAAGGTGAGGTCTCGGTGTAACACGGGAAAATTAGACCTACTACTATTTATATTCATCTGGGTATTAATTTTGCCTGAAGCTTTGCTTTGTAAGAAAGAAAGAAAGAAAATGTATTTATTCAGCCAAGAACACAATGACAGCTTAGATACAAATGAAGAAAGAAAGAACAATATAAAAAGAATTATACATACACAATGTATGCTGTCGAGCATGTCCATGCTGAAAAGGTCACCAACTCAGCATATGCTAGGCGTCAAACACCCAGCGCTGATTTTCAGCTGGCACCCCCGCAGTGACACACGGATGGAGGTAGTTAATTTTAAATATATATTCTATTATATTTGAACGGATAAAAGTGTTTTATAATGTGTCAATAAACAATGCATATACTAGGTAGATATTGAGATAAACTACAAAAATATAATAAAAATAAAAGATAAAAACTACTTTTAATTTATGACAGCTAATCAAAATCAAATATGGCAATATCAATTGAAATAACAGGCGGCGCGGTACGCACTTCCTGTTAAGATGAGGCGTTGACGTCTATCCATTTTATTTGTGATTTATTTTTATCAATTAACAATCTAATAAACAGGGATGCACAGACTTTTTAGGACTAGGGCCACTCGGGCAGATTGTCAACTAAAACTGGGCCAGCACAATTAAAAATAACCAAAAAAACTTGAAATAAAGTCTACTGAAAAAAAAAAGTTTGGGTACCTATTTAAAAAAAAGTTAAGTATTGAAACATCTTAAGCTGGCCGCTATTGTTAAAATATTGCAGTATTGTCAAACAAACGCATAAAAGAATTTAATTCGCTGGCGGGCTGCATGCATATTGACGAAGGGCCGCGGTCTGTGCATCCCTTATGTAAAACATCGCGAGGAAACCTGCACACCTGCACAATCCATAAAGTTCTCGATGGTGTGTGTAGTCTGCCAACCCGCACCAGGCCAGCGTGGTGGATAAGGCCTAAACCCTTCTCAGTCTGAGAAGAGGCCCGATCCCAGCAGTGGTACAGTAATGGGCTGATTATGTTATTTTATCATGCCTGTGAGATATATCTCGACGGCATGTGAAGTCAAGTCAGAGGTCCATGGGTGGCATAAACTCTGACACTAGGTTAGTCAATAACCACACAAAAAAAAACCAAATATTCTTAACATATTGTCGAGTTACTGCCACATTTAACATACTTTGAGGTTTTCCTCAGAGAATAAACAACAGAGTCGTGAAAATGAACCTTACAAATTCATCGTTGCAATCAATTTAAAATTCTTCAATTTGTTCATGTTGTCTACGAATTTCGACGCTTAAAAACGTAAAAATATACTTTTAAGTAGTTTTAAAACGGCAAACGGTGCAAACAAAACCCCCTGAAGTTTCAGCAACTTTAAAGATCCTAATCGACGACAATTCATGGCGGGCAATAAACGTATTTTATTTGAACACGACACTTACCCGGTCGCGTTATTACACCAGTCGCAATCGACATTAAGACAAATAGTCGCTTTGTCGTAACTTTCGGAATACACCCTTAATTTCTTGGTGTCACTTTTGTTAAGATAGAAGTTTTAATTAATTGTTTTATTTTGGGTCTAAAAAGATTTATAAAAATATTATTTTTAAGAGAACATTTTTTTCGGAATAGCTCGTGTATAAAAGTTTTTTTTTTTAAAAACGTTGTTTCTCCTTCTGTTGTTTCTGGATTCTTCTGTATCGTGGATGCGTAAATGCCCAGACCCGGAACAACTATTTGCAGGCGAAGCATGATCACCGTAGACAAGGGTTTTGTCGACGGAAGAATAGAGAAAATGAAGTAAACACAATGGCAATATGTGTCGCTTTGGTTTAAGAACTATGCAATTAGTGTTAAAATATCACTAGTGTTGTACTTACGCTCTTGTCCAACAGTAAATTGGATCGGCCTAAATGTTTCACGTAACGCGAGTAGAGTTTCCAAGCAAGCAAATAATACACACAAGAATAATCTATATTAATTATCTCATTCTCTTTCTTACAAAGCTCTTACAAACTAAATAAAGAGATAAATTATAATTAACACGTAATAATTCTAATTACAAAGGCTGTACCAGCTGAGCCCTCGGCACGTTCGCACGATAAGATAAATATCATGGCGTGACGTTGCTGAAATTAAGATCAGAGTACTTCCTCAATCGAGTACAGGGACGAACTTTTGTGGGTGCAAAAGTATTTCTTATTTACGCGGGTGCAAGATACTATTAAGATCCTACCCTCTTCATGTTGACACGTTTGTATGATAAGATAAATATCAAGGAAGTTGTGACGTTTATATTAAGATGGCACTTTTTCTTGGTTATTTTTTTTGTATCTTGTAGATAAGACAGCCCAAAGTAAAATAAATGAACCGTTGGAAAATCCTTACTAATATTATAAACGCGAAAGTTTGTATATATAGATGTTTATTACTCTTTCACGCAAAAACGACTGAATGGATTTGGATGAGATTTGGCACACAGATAGACTATGCCCTGAATTAACACATAGGATATTTTTTATCCGGGTACATCAAGTAGTTCCTCTAGGATGCGGGTGAAACCGCGGGTAATAGTCTAGT
This sequence comes from Amphipyra berbera, assembly GCA_910594945.2. Classification (NCBI taxonomy): domain Eukaryota; kingdom Metazoa; phylum Arthropoda; class Insecta; order Lepidoptera; family Noctuidae; genus Amphipyra; species Amphipyra berbera. The sequence goes on along the minus strand of OU343122.1, from coordinate 3,130,919 downwards.
ACTAGTATAAATGCTCGACATGGTGGAGGCTCTAGCAAGCTTCCAGATTTCATCCAACAAAGGTCGTTAAAACATAGTCTTATTGATATAATGACAGCCTTTAAACGCTTATTGGTATTTGGTATATTAATGCATGCAATCCTTTTGACCCGACGACAAGCTTCTATTATTTACATTTTCGTATTTCTAGAATAAGCAGAGTAGAAAGAAAATGGAAGAAAAAGGGGGAATTTCGTTGCAGATAAACTGTGTGTATACAAACTAATAAACTGTGTGTAAACTGTGTGTTACATAATTCCCCATGAAAAATGTAAATAAATAAATAGTCTTTTATTGTTGTTGTCATTTACTTTTCAGAGGAAATTAGGTAAGAATGTAAATAATTTTCTGGGTAGTCTACTCTTTAGTTTTATGTTTTCAATGATGGTTATTTTATGTTTTATCCAAATATTTTTTTATGAGTCATCCTACGGTTTTCAAATATTGGCAATAGACTCTTTACAAGGGACCTTTTAACCCCTTTTCGGCTTTAGAGGTATTTTTGTAACACGTTGTATAAACTTTAGCACCCACATGCCGCATGGAAGCTAATCCGGCCCTGTAGTAACTTACTTTAATATTCATATCACTTCAGATAGATGATGGATAAGCTCGTGTTCGATAATAATGGCTGCATGACGGTTTATTTTATCGATGATTAAGATATATCGCTTTTATTTTCTATTGTCAGCAGCGGAACAGAGAACATATTATAACATCACGCCTGTATTCCCCGAAGGTGAATAGAGGTGTCAGTAAAACCCTCATTTCGCCGTTATGTTTAAGTCCCATGTAATAGGGGGCGAGCCAATTGCACTCCACCGGGCACAAATCCAAACTCAGGGCTACTAGTAAGGAATTCCACACGGAAAAACCCAATAACACTTTGCTCGACCTGAGGAACGAACCCAAGACCTCACGATCAGCGGTCGCGCTTGCCACCACTAGACCAACGAGGCAGGTAGACCTTTACTTGGGGGGTAAAATAATAAATGTTTATATTATCTTCATAAGTATTCGTGTTTTGTGTGAGCAATGTTTTACTAACCAACACTACAAGTTTGCCAAACAACTCGTAAAGGATGATTTCTACCAAACGGCTCGCATCGCATCGGATCGGAAAGGATACGAATGGATGCGGCGACAGCCGATCGCGTCCGGCAGGATGTCGACGCATAAGATCGGCTCCGTACCGTCGCTTGCGATCATATCCGTTTCTGCGCTTTATCAAATAGTTTAATTCCTACCGTGTTGACGTGTTCTAATTTTTGAAAGGATCCGATCGGATGCGACGACAGGCGTACGGAGCCGATCGCGTGTCGCAGCATATTCTCGACTACGATCGCGTGTCACGGAAGACGCCCGTGGTCAAGCTGCTGTGCGCGGCTGGTATTATAGACTTTAAATACTGTGCACACGATTTAATATCGTTTAAAGATTGTAACATCCGTTGCGATCTGATGCGATGCGAGCCGTTTGGTGGAAATCATCCCTTACTGTCAATTTTTCATAAAAAAAAGTCTTGACAGACAGACAAACCAACAACTAGATGATTCTATAAGGTTCAGATTTGCAAAAGAACACATAATATTTTTTGGAAGAAGTTACCAAATAAGTCGAAATTCCCATCTCCTATAGCCACGAATTTTCAAAATAAATGGGTACAGGAAAACTCATCACGTTCCCAACACAAATTGATTAACCCAATATCATATAAAAGGAAATGAATCGGAAGGCTTAGCGAAAACGATCGGACCTATACGACGTGACCTCTCGGCGGCCGACGTTTGACGTGACGCGCGTAAATAATAGTGACGTCTTCATTTTATGACACAACAAATATACAGGGTGCTGGCAAAGGAAAATGTCAATTATAATTATGTAGGAGAATTAATCATTTTTGAAAATAAAGGAGGGTAGTCGTCGAGATGAATCAACGTGCCCGTGTTCCATATCGAACAGCCGAAGAAGTCTGACCTTTTATATCTGACTAGCTTATCCTTATTTTCTGATCTTGTGTAAATTACTATATTGTGATATATTGTGAATTAGCTTCTGTAACTAACAACTAACCCTAATACAAGTACTCTCAGTGGTGGAGAGTCTATGTTGGTTTTATTTGTGAATTATCCGCTTTACCTTCTGATAAGCAGACACTGGTCTAAACTGTAATGCTATACTCATACTCATAGAGTTTGATAGAATTCTATCAAACTCTTTAAACGGTGTGTGTCTGCGACAAGTAAATAATTATAATAAATTTATTTCTACTACAATTCAAACTTGACATAAGATTAGTTTAGGTTGTAATAGTATAGCTATTATTTATTTATCCGGTTATATGTATAACTATGTATGTATAATATATGACTTAATATTAGTAGTAGTCGCCTCTGCGGCGTAGGCCTCTCTTAAATCTTTCCATACATCTCTTTTTCTCACGCCTCACACATTCATAGACGTCCACATCTCTGATTAAAGGTTACCTTTTACTTGGTCTCTCTATCTTTTTTTGAATAGGGTATTTAGAAATAGATTTTGAGCACACAACGACTGTTATTTCAAATCGTAATGTAGTTTATATATAAACAGGAATGAAAACATGGTTTTCGAGATGTTGGTTTGATGTTATATGAAGTAAGTATATAGTACTGGAGGATTTGATGACGAGATATGTCAGTAGATATAGACATAATGGAAAATGGGTAAGAATAAAATATTTTTGAATGCACTTATTTAGATTTTCGACTATGCTTTTTCGGTATAGCATCAAAAATTTACAACAAAATACCTAAACATTATAAACACATAGAACTACCACTATTTAAAAATAAATTACGAACTTTCTTGATCGGCAAAGCATACTACACGATCCAAGATTTCTTAAACCGTGCCTAGTTATTAGAATTTGTCTCATGGTGGTAGCTACAGATGCAGAATTCTGCAACATAATTACGGTTATATTATAATTATGTATATTATTAAATTACATTTATTTATTTAATACTTCAATGCACAATGGTGGTACATAAGGCAGACTTAATGCCACAAGGCATTCTCTACCAGTCAACCTTTGGGTCAAAGAGAACAGCATCGAAAAGAGAGGCACAAAAAAAATGGATACTTGCGACTAAATTAACTATATGGATAACTAAACGAAATCGAACTAAACAAATTACATCTGTGTTAATGATTTGACTCTGACTAATACCTACATTAGCCCTAAAAACAAATAAAGCATTGTGTTTCTCTCAACCGTTTGAAGCTGATAGAGACAAGTATTGTTTTAATAGCTCTAATTGTATTTAGTGAATCCTTATGCAAGCCCCTCATTAAATGATATACAGTAGGTAGGTAGGTACCTATGTTAATGAACGAAAGGAGTTCCCGTTAACTCGCAATAGGATAGCGTCTATACATGTAAAAACAAAATACAAGTAAAAGAAACACTGTTATTGCGCAATTGTCTTTCCACGTGGAAATACAGCAATGTCGCAAATAATTAATGAATTAATTCATTTTGTTATGCTTATTTTTCTTTGCTGATATTTTAATTATAATCTATTAATGATATAGATTAACGAGTTTAAAATGCCCTCTGTTATTAAATTCTCAAATGTATTTGTTTTTTTTTTAATCTTGCCCCACACTAGGATTTCTCCTGTATCGTGGGTGCGTTTACAAACACAAATCTTCACATGCACAAACAACCAGATCCGGAACAACTATCTGTAGGCCATACAAATATTTGTTCCGTGCGGGAATCGAACCCACGACCCGTAGCGCAGATGCCGATCGCTCAGCCACTGCACCAAACGTGTCGTCTTTAGACCCTGTATAACAAAACATGCAAAGAGTATAAAATACAGGAGGTGTTACTCCCCATACATCGGATATTGTCTGTTTTATCTGTCAATTGCATTAGTATGGGTTTATTGTCTTTATTTTTACGACTACTAACACACATGGGATGTGTTGTCGGATCTTGATATACTGTACAACAAAGTATTGTTACTTATTTATGTGTGAACATCAATAAAATGTTAACGCGTAATATCGGTCCACATAATCGTTCGTCGTATAAGTCACAGGTCTCGAGTTCGAACCCAAGGCACGCACCTCTGACTTTTCGGATCCATGTGCGTATTGTATAAAATTTATTTTTCGCTTTTTTACATTGATATAATTTGTGAATTATTTTATTGTGCAATATCATTTTGGGACCCAGTGCATAATATCAGCAAGCACATTGGATCACCCGCGCGACGGCGCAACGAGTATTCCCAAGGAGGGTTGATGTCTGGCAGGCGGCCAGTCATAAAACAATAAGCCAAAACCTCTAACAACATGGATTTATGAAATACATGTTGTGCCGACCCCACCTAGTGTGGGATAAGGGCAGGAAGAAGATGTGCGTATTGTATAATTATTATTGTCACTTGCTAAAAACGGTGAAGGAAAACATCGTGAGGAAACCGTATCCCTGAGAGATATTTCTCGACGGCATGTGAAGCCAAGTCAGAGGCCCATGGGCGGCATAAATTCTGACACCAGGTTAGTCACTAACCACACGAAAAGAAGATCGTTCCTTCTCCCTCTAACCCAAAAAGGGGAACAGCTGCACTAAACACCGTGCTCCTATCAGCTACTAACAAGTAATCACCAATCTGTACGACAAGTTTGGTGGTCATGGTTTTATCTATAACAACCGTTAATTGTGGCCATTATATGGAAGTTCAGATTTATCAGTGGACATTTGTGAGCCATATAATTATAGTCTGCGCGCAAGTGCTAGACATCGCCTGAGGTATGAGAGCGGCAGAGGGGAGGTACGAAACAAAAGAGGCGCTCTGTCAGTTTGCTTTGTCTTGTCTACCACGCGCACCCCCTCCTACCACTCCCATACCTCAGGAGGTGACTAGTACTTGCGCGCGGACTATAGTACTATAGTACTAAGTAGACGGTGCGTCACATCCCTTCTTTTCATTGTGGTAAATTCCTCATAGATGTCCCTCACCCGGGGACGGTGAAGGGGTCTGCCAGACTCTTACCGGCTAAAAACCCACGGTGTTCCTCCTCCTGACCGTCGGCCGGGATCGCGGGATTTGCATAAGCATGCAACGCAATCCCAGCAGTGCGTCCCATCCCTAGCGGTTCACGCACAACACTGAGGCGCTGTCTACCGATAGCGACACACTAGACAGCCGACATTGGCGCTTTCATGTTTGCTAAAGTATTGAGTGCTGTGTGTTTAACGGCATAATATATCAATTGTATGTTTTAGCGACTATAAGGGGTGCATTAAAAGAACCTCCACGAGTGACGTTATTCAGGTTCGTCCAGCGCACCCTGGGCAGTCAGCCCCGCTACCAACCTTGCTAACTGGATAATCTTTTCACCACGACATAAGAGTAGTAATAGTAGTAGTTGCGAGTATAATTTTCATCTTTACAGTAGTAACTATCAGCAACACGAGCTGCCAAGCTCAACTTTCAATTAAAATAAATAAACAATTAATATCCAATTTTTTTTTAAAACGTTGCCGCCACACTAGGACTTCTCCTGTATCGTGGGTGCGTTTACAGACACAAAATCTTCACATGCACAAACGCCCAGACCCGGATCAATTATATGTAGGCCATACAAATATTTGTGTATTCTAGGAATTTAATCACCGTGGAGCAATTGAACAATTAAATTTTTATTATTTAATGGTTTTAGATAACTTCACTTCGTATATTTACTTGTTTATTAAATCTTACGACAGATATTTCAACTACTCCTGCTTAACTGATTCTCCTAAACTTCGCACACAAATTCCCATGACAATACATTATAATAAATTCAACCTTCAATCCTCAAATCCTGATGATGCAGGGGTACTGCAATATAAAACCGTTTAACGTAAAAGATTTTTTAAGAAATTTTTGTCTACCCACACACATAAGTAATGTTACTTTGTTTTCCCTTCAAAGAACTATTATGTAGAGTACCTACACTACAAATGTTTATGGCGATCGTAACATCGCACTTGTTTACTTTCACTGTAACGACAGGTTTGCATGTCTTAGTAAAATTAGTGTCTATCTAACATCAAATTAACTTGGCACCTCGCCTATGTTAAGTATACTGTTTGTTGGCAACTGAAATTTATTATAATAATATTATGCGTATGCATATTGTAAGTTAGTTCAGTAGGTAGACTACCGTAAACCGGTAATTTGATCAATTTCAAAATTGAAATGTATTTTTATTTTGAAACATAAGAGCAAAAAATGCAAATATCGGTTTTCTTTATTTTGTCTACTTGTTGAATAAAATTATAATTTTTCTTATTACTTTTGAGAAAAAAAAAGTTTTAATAAATGTTAAAATAGCATACCTCCCTTTTTTCTAAGGAATTCAAAAGTAACCCCAATCTATATAAATAAAAATGAATCGCCAAAATGTGTTGCTAAGCGCAAAACTTGAGAACGTCTCGACCAATTCGGCTATTTTTTTAAAATATATTCCTTAAGGAACAAGGAAGGTTCTTATGGAGAGCAAAAACCTAAAAATTGCGTGGAAAATAGTAAAAACAACATTTTTCTTTTCCCATACAAAGGTAGGGTAGTAGGTAGGGCAGGTAGGTAGATGCGCCGTACATACTTAGTGCTACCCGTGCGAAGCCGGGCGGGTAAAGCTAGTAATGAATAAATAATTACACAAAACTATTACCGACATATTTTTAATAATTATTCATATTATACATAGCTTAGCTTGATTAATGCCCGGTTTCTATGGCCAAAAACGAATCGTTTTGCTTACCAATAGTAGCATTTTTCATTACATAACTTATCATATAAATAGACTCGTAAGCTAGTTTTAAGTGCGCTAACTACTAACGTATGGGAGGGTCTACTATACAAAGCCATAAGGTCTTTGCTTCATTATTGGTAAAGATACAAGAGTCTCAATTTTAACCCATAACGCTCCGTAAATTATAGGAATCGGCTGTAAGTGATAATACAATTATCTATGACTAACTGTGTCCTCACGGCTCCGCCCGCGTAAAAAGTTTTATTCCAGTAATAAATATAGCCTATGTTACTCAGTGATAATGTAGCTTTCTAACGGCAAAAGAATTTTTGAAATCGGTCCAGTAGTTTTTAAGTTTATTCGTTACATACAAAAATACAAATCTTTCCTCTTTATAATATTAGTATAGAGTATAGATATAGATTAGTATAGATGATGTTTTAGTGTTATATACGAACTACTCCATATTATCCACATTGATGGCCAAATACTCAAACGCTACTCAATTTTAAGTTGCCGTTAAGACTCGTGCTGTCACTTTCACTTTAAGGCGAAGTGAGAGAGACAGCACGAAATTAGCAGCAACTTAAAATTGAGTAGCGTTTGAGAACTTGGGCAATAAATTGTAAGAATTTGATATAAATAAAAATATATTATACCGAACTACCTCATTGGTCTAGGCGTGGCAAGCGCAACTGCTGATCGTGAGGTCCTGGGTTCGATCCCCAGGCCGGGCAAAGTGTTATTGGGTTTTTCCATGTGGAATTGCTCAGTAGCAGCCCGGAGTCTGGATTTGTGCCCGGCTAATAGCAATAGGCTCGCCCCGTATTACATGGGACTTAAACATAACTGGCGATACGAGGGTGTACTAAAACACCTCTGCCGAACCCTTCGGAGAATGTAATAAAATATGTTATAGTGAACTGTTTAGGCGACGGGATAGTACCTAACAACGTTCCTTTTAGAAATTGTTTCAGCTATGTATGCTGGCATACGTTGAAAAAATGCGGTTTTAATGGCTAATAGCCGCATTTTCGCTATGTTCGGGTTGCACGCAAACTGCAGATTAGGTACAAGTAGCTTGCGTAACAGAAACATTAGTGTTATCGGTAGCTGGTAACGCTGAACATAGGAGGGTAATTGTCAAGAAGAATCAACGTACTTGAAGTTATAAAAACACTGGTCATTCGACGGAGCACAGGATTCCATGTCGAACAGCCGAAGAAGTTTGACCTTTTATATCTGGTTTGCTTGCCCTCTTTTTTGATCTTGTGTTAATTATTATATTGTGATATATTGTGTACTAGCTTCTTTAACTAATCACTAACCTAATTAAAAGTACTCTCAGTGGTGGAGAGTCTATGTTGGTTTAATTTACTTTATTTACCATGCTCCCAATCCTGACATACCGAAATTAGCTGAACCTAACTGTAATGATAGATTCACCCCTGCAAGATGCTATATGTTTTTATATTAGCTTGTTTTTAAGGCTGAGGGCCAGACGAGCGTAATTTACGCCGCGCAAAATGAGCCCCCTCGTGTAGGGACGGGTTAGAATATAAAACTTCCTCACCGCACACTGAGAATAGACGCGTGTTGTAAGATTCAACAAAACCCAGCACACTTAGTGGTAGAATCTATACGGTCCGCCTGGCTAGCTACCACCCTCACACTAAACTCCGGCGCCAAGCAGTTTACTGTGTTCCGTCGTGTGTATGTGAGAGCCAGAGGGGTATAGGGGAATCCTTCTATATCTCTGTTCCTTGGATACGTGTGCTCCATCTTAGACCCTGTCTGCGCTTACTATCAGGTTAGACTAGGGCCAAGTCAAGAATAATAAATAAAAAAAGGCTGCGCCATTGTTTGTAAGGATTTTGCGCTTAGCGGGCGCGTGTCGCGATATATTTTTAAATCGATCGTAAGCGAAATTGCGCGACTCACTTTGCACGTCGTAAACGCTCGTCTAGCCTCAGCCCATGTTATAATTACAACATTAAGGCTGCGTTCAGACGACACGCGCCCGCTAAGCGCACGTCGCGCGTCAACACGTCTAACTCGCTTTGATTTTTTTTGTATATAATTTGAGTCTTATGACACATCAATAGATCTCAAATTGCATTTATCGAAGTCCAACCACACACGCCTCGCGCCCGACTCGCGCCCGCCTCGCGCCCGCCTCGCGCTCGCCTCGCGCCCGCCACGCGCCCGCTTTAAATGCAATTTGAGATCTATTGATTTGCCATAAGACTCAAATTATATACAAAAAATTTCAAAGCGTGTTAGATGCGGGTGTAGACGCGCGTGGCGTGCGCTTGGCGGGCGCGTGTCGTCTGAACACAGCCTTAGAGTTACGATCAACACGCAGATAGGTCGTATAATAAATGAAATTCTATATAGCCTAAACAAATTCACTGTATTAATTACAGTAGCAATTGGCGAGTCAAGCCAGGTGCGAGATTATCTCGGTGCGGCGTTGATTAAACTATCGCATATCGGTACTACGGGCTATCGATACTCTCTCGATAGCCGGTAACCGATACCATATCGGTTCGGACTGCATTGCAGATGCTCAATTTGAGAATTGATTGAGAACGTAATTGATTAAACGGAATTCGGAATGGATAAGTATTTAGGGGTAAGAGGGGCCAGATTTAGAGTATTGGTAGTCTAGCGGTTAAATGAGTGCCTTCCATGTCGAGTCTGAGTTCGATCCCAACACGGATCTTTGAATTTTCGAATTCAATGTAACGTTTATGTAAGTGAATTGTGAATTGGAAATACTCGTTTCTCACATACTCATCATCTTCCTGCCCTGGTCCCAAGTTACTTGGGGTCGGCGCAATATGTTTTTCTCTTCCACTCTTCCCTGTCAGCCGTCTCATTATCATTTACTCCCTTATCTTTCATATCCTCCCTCACACAATCCATCCATCTTTTCTTAGGTCTCCCTCTCCCCCTCCATCCATCAACATTCATATTCATCACTCTCTTAGTCACATGTGTTTCATCCCTCCTCAGCACATGCCCATACCAAGACAAACGCTTTCCTACCAATACTATTTAATTAAATTGAAAACTTTATTCATATCTATGTATGATACAAATTGTGCATGTCGAAAAAAAAAACTAAAATGTTATAGGACAGTTGTATTTTTGATTCAATATTTGTTAACATTAGCGATACGTTTACGATACTTACTATACGTCAAATGTTCGGGCTAGGCTTACTGAATTTTATTATCACTTGCGTTAACGGTGAAGGAAAACATCGTGAAGAAACTTGCACCTCTAAGGGTTTCAAAAAAAGCTATCGATGGTGTATGTAGTCCGCTAAACCGCATCAGTCCAGCGCAGCGTCACAAAACAGATAGGTACAGAAGTCAATCTACATATAAGTGCGCTCGAGCAACGCACACATATACACTGCTCACGGACACGATATCTCGGACTGTTTGGGACTAGAGTGCGAGTGAGTGCGAGCGCGAGTGCCATGTGCTTGAGAGAGATAGATCTTTAAATAGAGCGACCGCCGAGCGTAGGTATGAAAAGTGAAGTACATACATGTGATTGACTTCTGTATCTATCTGTTTTGTGCCAGCGTGGTGTACTAAAGCTTAAATCCTTCTCATTCTGAGAAGAGGCCCGTGCCCAGCAGTGGGACAGTAATGGGCTCTTCTTTCTCTTTAGGTCTCGAGTTCGAAACCAAGGCACGCACCTCTGACTTTTCAGATTCATGTGCGTATTGTATAATTATCACTTGCTTAAAAACGGTGAAGGAAAACATCGTGAGGAAACTGGCATGCCTGAGAGATATCTCTCGATGGCATGTGAAGCCAAGTCAGAGGCCCATGGACGGCACAAACTCTGACACCAGGTTAGACAACCACACGAAAAGAAGAAAGAAAGATGGGGTGATTATGATGATTATATGGCACTAAATTATCTTGGTGAGACGACCGATATGTCATTAAGTATTTGAGGTAGCTGTGAGTAGCTCTGTGGTCACACGTGAACTACGTTGCAGACCCTCAATTTCAGAGTAGATTGGTTAGGTACGTAATTGATTTAGTACCTAACTGTGGTCTATTAGAATTACCTAACACTCACAGGTGTTGCTGTAGGTACCTATATCTTATGACAGACATGTAAAAGTAGGGATGACGTACCTATTGGCATTAAGATCTAGTCGCCTAGCCTTTTCCCAACTGTACTGGGTCAGTTTCCATTCTAATCAGTTCGTTTCGTGCGATAAGTGACAGAAAATGCGCCATTCAAAAACTTGAAAAACGTGTGGGTATCTCTTCCATTTTGAGATTGGTTTTATTTATGTTTTCCACGATCGTTTTCATTATAATTATACCTTTTTGATAATAATAAAAACACAATTCAAAGGATTCATTAAGGAGTCATCTACCGAATTACGCCTAAAGATCTCATTCCGCATATTAGTTTTCTCTCGTACAGTAGGGGAATGAAAAGGCTATACACCTTAAGGGCTATTTATGCTTGCACAGTGCAAGAAACCACTTATTCTACCGACTATGTATTGCCAACATTATAGAAATGAAAATGAAAGTATTTTTTAACAGGATATTAACATTTATAATGGTGACATGACACTAGTAATATCAATTTATTTAATCACCGAATCGGTTGTTGCCATGGTTTTTACAAAAAAACTCCTTAAATCAAATCAAAGACATTACAAGGCACTACTACGTTATATGAAGGCAAAAGTCAATTTTGATCTTTGCTACCAAATAATTAAACATAATTTTCCATGCATTGGTCTGTTCCATTCAACAGTTTGAAAAGTTAACATGTGCCCGCGATGTAGGAAAGGAATGTATTTGATAACTGACGAGCCTTTCATTCCCCTATTGTACGTACAATATGTACAGCCGCGAGCGAACTAACATTCACTGATGTAATAAAAATATAGTCGTCTTTGTTCTCTATCAATTTCTATAGGAAGAGTCGTATAGTCCAGCCATTCTTCTTTTTATAAAAGTTTAACAAACCTTTGATAGTGAAATATTTATTTTGCTTTGAGAATCCATTAAACATTTAAAAAATTGAGAATGTGTATTCCTTGACTGGATTTTGAAAAAAATATAAAAAAGTTTGACTGCTGAGCATAGGATCCTGGGTTCGATCCCCAGCTCGGGCAAAGTGATATCGGGTTTTTCTATAGAAATTTCTCAGTAGCAGTCCGGAGTCTGGATTTTTGCCCGGTTAATGGCAATAGGCTCGCCCCCTATTAAATGGGACTTAAACATAACTGGCGAAACGAGGGTGTTACTAAAACACCCTTCGGGGAATACAAGGCGTGATGTTATAAAAAAGTTTCTATAAGTAATAAGAACACTTATAATGCCATAGGTACTTGAAATCGAAGTCATAAACCAAAGCTCACACAGGCCGAGACGTTTCTCGGCGCAAACTATCACAGAATACAGCGAATTACGCGATGCACGAATCGAATTGATGAAGCACCAATAGAGTTGTGAAGAGCGCTTCGATTGGAACAAATGAAATACAAGCGAGCTCGATGTGCAGTTCTAAAATATGCAGATGGTCATCTCTAGTATAAAATGAACTCTAGGAAAATATTGATCAAAGACTTCACTGTAATATTGTTCTATTTCGTAATAGATTTTTCAAAGAGAATTGAAAACAAAACCTTCCTATTGAAGGTTTTATTTTCAATTCTTATTAATTTTAATTAATTTTCGTGATTCCATAGTAAGACATAATATTATTGTTCCGTATTGAGCATTTATTATTTACATTCCTTTTGTCCGGACAAAGGACCAAAAAATCAAAAGACTCAACGTTTTTGGTCCTTAGAAGCCACATAATATTGATTGTGAGATGTTTAAAACAAACATTATTTTAATATAATAACTGCCTCGTTGGTCTAATGGTGGCAAGCGCGACTGCTGATCGTGAGGTCCTAGGTTCGATCCCCAGGTCGGCCACAGTATTATTGGGTTTTTCCGTGTGGAATTCCTCAGTAGCGGCCCAACTTTATACCATAAAGTAGAATTCCATACATTTGACAACATGTTTTTTTTAATATGTCTCAAGTCATTTTAAAACTATACTCAAGAGCGATCTCTCAAATAAGAGCTGTTTATTAAAACGGGATTAAGACACCACACAAAATCTTGGCTAATCATAGAAACTACACCTTCATCTTCAGCACGTACCGACCAACTGCTGGGTGTAAGTTTTAACTTCTAGTTGAAAACCTAGCATTTCTCCAACTATGTTGGGCTGGCTTCAACATAGTTGAGAAATGGTCTGTGATATCGGTAATGAGTTTTACCGATAGGTTGAATCTTACCACCTCGCTGTGGACGGGGTTCTATTTTTATACGTAGTTTTTAAAATTATATCAACTATATGAACTGCCTAGTTAGTCTAGTGGTGACAAGCGCGACTGCTGATCGTGAGGTCCTGGATTCGATGCCCAGGTCGGGCAAAGTGTTATTGGGTTTCTCCCGGAGCCCGGAGTTGACATTTGTGCCCGGTTGATAGCAATAGACTCGCCCCTTATTACATGGGAATTAAACATAACGGTGAGATGAGGGTTATTATACACCTCTGCCCCACCCTTTGGGGAATACAGGCGTGATGTTATGTAATTATAATACTTTTTTATATATATTCAAAGTGATGCATTAAAAGACCCTCCACGAGTGACGAAGTATCGTCTCTTAAGTATAAGTACGTCCAGCGCAACCTGGGCAGTCAGCTCCGCTACCATCCTTGCTGATTAGCTAACCTTTTCACCACGACATGACCTATTCTTGTATAGCTCGAGCCGACGCGAGGGAAGAAGAAGAACATGTTAAAAAATAATTATGACAAAAATAAAGAATTATATTACCTTACTAGCGACCCGCCCCGGCTTCGCATGGGTCGCAATGTAGATACTAATATGGGGCATATAAACCTTCCTCTTGAAGTACTCTATCTATTGCTGAAAACTGCATTAAAATCCGTTGCGTAGTTTAAAAGATCTAAGCGTACAGACAGCGGGAGCGACTTTGTTTTATACTATGTAAAGAGATGATTGAAACCGCTTTTGTATCTACTATCCTAAACCTTCTAAAAATATATATTTTCTTTAGCCTTTCAAGCGTCCTTGCAAATTGTACGCATTTCCTGAAACCCTTCAAAACTGATCACAACACGGTCTTCCTAAATAAACTGAAAACCTTCCTTTACTTTATAAATACCTGTCTTGCCATAAATATTGTCACGAAGATTTTTTTTTATTGCAAATAATATTTATTACTTTTACAGTATGTTAGTTTAATACATAAATATAAAACAATTTAAAATATAAAAAGCTTATTCGAAGTGGTCTCCATTGGCTGCAATACAGTCCTTTAAACGTTAAGGCCAGTTATCAATAGAAACACGCACTCTTTCCATGGGAAAATTCTTCACTGCCAATCGTATGGATTGTTTTAGGGACTCCAAATTATCATGGCGTTTAAAGCAAGCCGTACTCTCTAAAACTGACCATAAATCATAATCCAGCGGATTAAGATCGGGACTAGACGACGGTCAGTCTTCAGCTCTGATGAAGTCCGAAACGTTCACTTCCAACCAAGACTGCGTGGACCGAGCTTTAAGACCCGGCGCTGAGTCTTGTTGGAAAGACCGTACTTGGATATTGAACATGGTGTTGTTTAGGGGCTTAACTACCTTCTCAAGAATGGTATCTTGATACACTTGTGCCGATGTTTTGATACCTTTTTCACAAAAATATGACTGTCACTCCTTCATAGCTAACACCCCACCAAACCATAACTGAAGTCGGATAATGCCCACGTTGCACTCTGTCGACTAATTGGGAAGCTTCCTTAGAGCTTTGAGCATAAATACGGTCATTTTGTTTGGTAAATGTTGCTCAATTGTAAAGATTTTCTCATCCGTAAACAAAAATTTTCTGTGACCTCCCTTTGCGTACCGCTTCAGTAGTTGTTTCGATTTTACCACCCTATTCTTTTTTAAATTATCAGTTAAAAAATGACCAGTGCGTCTCTTATAGGCTGCAAGTCCTAAGTCATCTTTTAAAATACGCGACATGGTTCTGGGTGCTATCTTCATCTCCCGAGATAAAATCTTTTGCTTTCGGACAGGAATTCTTCGAATTCTTTCCCTTACTGCTTTGACCACCTTTTTCGTACGAACACTACGTGGATGGCCAGATCTTTTTCTGTCACAAACAGAGGAGGTCTCATTGTACCTATTAATAGCCCGGTACACAAACATTTGACTAATACCAAGCGTATGGAGAGTTTTAAAAATTGCATTTGGCTCCATACCAACTTTGTGTAATGCAATCACAGCGATTCGGTTCTCTTTATCACCCCACTCCATTTTAATATCGCAAAATATTGTACAATGTATTGGCGCCAAAATTAGAAAACCCAATGAACAATCGTATAAAAATGACAGATTCCAAATTCAAATGTAATATCTTTCTTATTTTTAATTGTAACAGTATTTATGGCCAGACTAGGTATATACAACGTGTTACATAATTCCCCATGAAAATGTAAATAATCAAGTAGTCTTATAAGGTTGTTGTCATTTACCTCTCAGAGGAAATTAGGTGAGAATGTTAATAACTTTCTGGGTAGTCTACTCTTTATTTTTATGTTTTCAGGGTTGCGTTTCAATGATGATTATTTTATGTTTTATCCATTTTTTTGGGTCATACTACGGTTTTCAAATATTTCCAATAGACTCTTTACAAGGGACCTGTTAACCCTCTTTTGGCTTTAGGGGTATTTTTGTAACACGTTGTATATAAAAGAAGAAGAATATGTTTCAAAATATGACATGAATAAAAAATAAAATATAGGAACCTTATGAGGGTTACATTTAAAAAAAAAATATTATAAAATTTTATTTTCGAGCATTTTTTTAATATTTTAGATTTTGTTTGTATAAATCGTCGTCTAATTCTATTGTAAGCGATGTCGAATACGAAGTACAAGAAGTTCCAAGTTTTTACAGAGACGCTCACGGTGCTATATTAGTTTACGATGTGTCAGAACCAACGTCCCTAGCGGAACTGAATGAGTGGGTCGAGGAAGTATACCCCACCAAGAAGAACATAGTCTACTTAGTTGTCGGCAAAAAGATTGACAAGCATATAATTTTGGGACCCAGTGCATAATATTAGCAAGCACATTGGGTCACCCGCGCGAAGGCTCAACAAGTATTCCCAAGGAGGGTTGATGTCAGGCAGGCGGCCGGTTATAAAACAATAAGCCAAAACCTCTAACAACATGGATTTACGAAATACATGTTGTGCCGACCCCACCTAGTGTGGGATAAGGGCAGGAAGAAGAAGAAGATGAGGGTTAAATTTTATATTTATTGAAGGAAACTGCTTTTGTATCTACTATTCTAAACCTTCTAAAAATATATATTTTCTTTAGCCTTTGAAGCGCCCTTGCAAATTGTACGTATTTCCTGAAACCCTTCAAAACTGATCACAACGCGGGCTTCCTAAATAAACGAAAAACCTTCGTTTACTTTATAAATATATAAATAAAGAAGGATTTACCACCACCTCCCATTAGGATTTTCCAGATTATTCTCTATAAGCTTTCACTCGAGTTGCGTCTATATATAAAGCTGTGCGGGCAAAAAACTAATCCATATTTTTGTTAATCTGCCACTGGGCCCTTATAATACGGCTCTTGGGTTCGATTCCCGCACAGAACAAATATTTGTATGGCCTACCGATAGTTGTTCCGGGTCTGGGTGTTTTTGTGCCTGTGAAGACTTGTGTCTGTAAACGCACCCACGATACAAGAAATACATAGTAAGGGGCAAAGATCTTATAAAAAAAAAAAAATATAAAATAGATAAAAAAAACGCAAGAAAAAGCCACCACGTTACAATTATATTTTTGTTGCTGTTGAAGAAAGATAAAAAGGTAAGATAAAGAAACATCATTTGGACACAGCACAAAGAGACACAACAGATGAAAAGTGTGATATAAAAAAATAAAAATAAAAGTTTTGGGTATGTGTCTCACGGCTGGACCAAAAAGGTGTCCAGATCAGCCTAATGTCAAGCACAAGTACTTGACGCTGATTTTCGTCTTTTCGTTCATGAGATTGATTCAACCATATAGACATACTCCGTGGGTCTGCAGTACCTCAAAGATTTTAAGCATCGATTCCGATGCCTAATTCGAAAAAAAGTAGTACATAGTCTGTCGATTAGGTAAAGCTTAATTTTCGAGATATTAATTAGTTATAGACATTCCACAAGTCGCAAATCTCATATCATCATAACACCACCTGTATTCCCCGAAGGGTTGGGCAGAAGTGTATAGTAACACCCTCATTTCGCCGTTATGTTTAAGTCCCATGTAATAAGGGGCGAGCCTATTGCCATCAACCGGGCACAAATCCAAACTCCAGGCTGCTACTGACGAATTCTACAAGGAAAAACCCAATAACACTTAGCCCGACCTGGGGATCGAACCCAGGACCTCACACGATCAACAGTCGAAAATCTCTACGGTACCTAAATATTAGTTAAATTTACTGATTTCGACTTATATTGATATAACATTATTGACTCATAATACCATCAGAAAGGCGTGGTTAAAATCTTGCTACCTCGGGTCCACGATTATATACGACTTTATATTGAAAATATTGGGCTACTACTCTTTTGGTTTTTTTGGGTCTAGTTTTCCTTTCAATTGTTCAACAGTGATTAACATTTCCTAACAAACTGAATCCTTCAATCGCCTAACAGAGTGGAGCAACTAGTTGCTGTTATTTGCTGTATACCTATAGCTCAACAGTCAATGCGATTCTAGCGACCGTGCCCAATATTGGCTGTAGCTCTATGTTGTCAGTACGACACAACAAATAACTTGCATCGGCAAATTATTTAGAACTGATCGCTTGCCGAACTGAGTGCGAATTCAAGACCACTAATGGTTATTAGTAGTGCTTTAAAAAATGCTTTGCGCTGACGCAATAATACACACCGATAATTCAGCCCTTGTCAAACTGTCTTCCTTCTAGTCCTCCCACCAGCAATGCCCTAAGCCGAAGTCCGAGTCCCATTAGGGGTCGCTCTTAGTGCTGTTGTTGTTAGTAGTCATAATGTTAGTAGTAGTAGTAGTAGTAGTAGTTAGGTTAGGTACTTTACTCGTCCCCATTGGTTGGAGACCCTTAAGGTCTCTCCAATAACTGCCCGGTTACGTAGAAACGGTCCGCAAGACCATCTACAAGCAGTCGAATAGAGAGAAAAAAAGAAAAAATAAAAGCTTACGCATTAAGTGGTTTTGAACTCGCACTCAGTTCGGAAGTGATCGGTTTTACGAAGTTTGCCGACGCGCCTTATTTATTGTGTCGTACTGGGGCCGTGACGTGTTAAAACCATCACTGGTCCGATGAGAGACAGTTACGCGGCTATGCAGGTCGTCTAGCACCGTCACATTCTCACAACGGAACAATTATGATTTTAACACGTCATAATACGCCTGTACCTTTGTACTTCATGCGGCCGTGACGTCATAATTCACCAGGTGTCCACAATTTGGCAATTTTAATCCCCTATGTAAGTTCATATATTATGGACAAACATTTTAATATTTTAATACATGATGTATATTATATAAATACATTAACAGGGATTCACTTAACGTTTGGTTATATTATAAGCCTGATTATGAATATTTAACGACGCGACGCCTTTGAGGATAACCCGGTGATTTTCATATGTGAATACTGAATATATTATAGAATATGAATTTATTATAATTTCAGGGTGTTAATAGAGCCTTTATTTATGTTGAATGGTTGTTCGAAGGGCTCCTGGCTAATTAACAACTCCGCGGATCATACGATTTGCGAGGTTAAGCTGCGCTTGCCGCGGTCAGACCATGGATGGATGACCGTTCGTTACACATCGAGATCCCTCCGTGCTTCAGAGAGCACGTTAAACAATCGGTCCCGGGTGTCCTACGAATAGGTAACAGTCGTTACGAGAAGTCAGAAGCCCGAAAGTTTGTCAACTATTCTAACCTTAGGATATCGGTAATGCCCAGTAACTGGGTTGCCGAGGTCTGATGGCAGTCGTGTAAAATAGTGGTATTCAGCCTCATCTGGTTAGACTGAAAGCTGACCCCAACAGAGTTGGGAAAAAGCTAGGCAGAACAGTCCCAACTTGTCTTAGACTTCTGTGGTCACAACAGCTAATCCAGCTAACTTATAGCAGTGATAGCCTAGTGGTGTGACCGTCGGACTGCCAAGTCATAGGTCTCGAGTTCGAACCCACGGCACGCACCTCTGACTTTTCAGATTCATGTGCGTATTGTATAATTATCACTTGCTTAAAAACGGTGAAGGAAAACATCGTGAGGAAACCGGCATGCCTGAGAGATATTTCTCGACGGCATGTGAAGCCAAGTCAGAGGCCCATGGGTGGCATACACTCTGACACCAGGTTAGTCACCAACGACACGAAAAGAAGAACAGCTAATCAGATTATACGTACCTATTGTCTATTTAGGATAATCGGGCTGTGGCCACCCACAACAGCTGGCCCTAACTGAATTATAGAGTAATCAAACCAATCAATCCAATTACTGTTTTGTTACCAACAAATTAACTGAACGAAGCTATTCAGGCTTTGTGTAATAAAAATACCCTTATTTTATTTTGTCTCTTTTTGCCTTTTATCAGCGAGGCGCCTCGGCAAAGGCGCCCGGACGTCCCAATTGTTCACTTAATTAGATGGAATTAATAGGGAAGTGTATTTACTCTGATTATTCACCTTTGCAATGAATACTTGTGGCTATCTTTCTCAAATGAATGAGTAGAACGCTATATGAGTATCATATCATATCATGTTTATTTATATACTCTTTATTGTACATACACCAGGTTAACACAACAGGTAAAACTATTTAAATACAAAAATGCACAATGGGCGGTCTTATCGCGCAACGCGATCTCTTCCAGACAACCTTTGGATGGACTGGAAGAATGGAAAGAGTAAAACGAGCAATCTAGGTGTACAAGTACATTAGGTATGTCCAAATACTCAAATACTCCTCAATTTTAAGTTGACGTAAATTGTGTGCTGTCACTGTCACTTTAAGGCGAAGAGACAGTGACAGCACACAATTAACGGCAAATTAAAATTGAGTAGCGTTTTAGTACCTAGGTATTTGGGCTTGTACACAAAACTGCGAATCGACGCGATGCGAATTCGCAACGCAGAAAACTGCGACGCAAATTGCTGCGATGCGGTTTCGTGCGGCAAGGCGTCTTCCTTCCAAGGTTCGGGTGACCAGTCCCTCGACGATCGCCAGCCGTATTTAACGTATTATATACTAAGTAGAATAAATTTGCGTAAAAAGATTTGCGCACTGCTGTTACTGATAAGAAGATATAGGAAAAATCAACTACGCGAATCAATTCGTAAATTCTTGCGATGCGTCGTACGAGCTCGTATATTTCTACGATGCGACGTCGCATCGCAGTTTTGTGTACAAGCCCTTTGACCTGTAAAATTACATAAAATAAATTAATTGACATACTCTGGAGCGGTAGTCTTTTGTTTCATAGCGAATAGAATATAACAACATAACATCACGCCTTGTATTCCCCGAAGGGTTCGGCAGAGGTGTTTTCGTACACCCTAATTTGAATGAATGAATGAATGATTTATTCACTTACTAGGTACATTGCCCCACAAAACTGCTTACGCATTTTAACTGTGAGATCGTTGAGTCTCTCTTACAGTAAACATAATCAGGTACATCCATAACCTATATACAACTTAATACCTACACTTACAAAGATTCTAATAAATGTTTTTTAAGTTTACGTGCGAATTTTACTTTATTATCTTCTTGTCTATTATGTCAGCAGGCAAAGTGTTCATTAAATAGGGAACGCGTTTTATTAAAGTTCTGTCGCCATAGTAATTACTAACTCTCGGTACATCATATTTACCTGCTGTCATCGACCTGGTAGTATACCTGTTAGAAACTAGTGAGTCACTATCCCAACTGCAATGGTTATTAACCAATAATAGGTATTTATGTTTAAGACTAACTGGTAGAATTTTACATATTTTAAATAACCTACTATAGTCACCTTTACAACTACACTGGCCTGCAAAAATAGGTATCACACTTTAAAAGTAAATATCATTAAAAGTGTAGTACTTATTTTTGCAGGCCAGTATATTTTTAGTTTTCTTGTTTACTAATAATTTAAAAAATCTAATTTGTATTGATATTTGCAAAATAAAATTCTATTCTATTCTAATTTCTGTATATTACTTTTAAAAGTTAAACCATAACAATCAAGAGAAATGTTTTCGCCAGTTATGTTTGTCCCGTGTAATAGGGGGCGAGTCTATTGTCATTAACCGGGCACAAACCCAGACTCCGAGCTGCTACTGAGAAAATCCTAATGGTAAAACCCAATAAAATAACCGAATAGAATAACTAGTTTATCTATACTAATATTATAAAGCTGAAGTGTTTGTTTGTTTGAACGCGCTAATCTCAGGAACTACTGGATGGAATTGAAAAAACATTTTTGTGTTGGATAGTCCATTTATCGAGGAAGGCTATAGGCTATATAATATCACGCTACGACATATAATCATAAATGAAAGATAAAAGGAGCGGAGCATAAATGAAAAATGTTGCCAAAACGGGGAAAATGTCCAACCGTGCGAAGCCGGAACGGGCCGCTAGTTAATATATAGGGCGTACCACGGCTATAGGAAACAGAGGGAAAGTACTTTAAATATTGTAAATAGAGTATTTTGTTTCGTGGAGGAATTATTTTATTTTTAAATGTAAGTAATACTGCATTCAAAGATTTTTTAAAGAAGCTTGCCTCATCTTTCTAGCGATGTATATTCTTGTCCGTGCTGTTCTATTCTTTAGAACGTCCATATTATTCCTCTTACAGCAATGCTACTTTTAAGGACCGTACACAAAACTGCGATGCGAATTCACAACGCAGAAAACTGCGACGCAAATTGCTGCGATGCGATTTCGTGCGGCAAGGCGTCTTCCCTCCAAGGTTCGGTTGACCAGTACCTCGGCGATTGTCAACCGTATTGAACGTATTTTATACTAGGTAGAATAAATTTGCGTGAAAAGATTTGCGCACTGCTGTTACTGATAAGAAGATAAAGGAAAAATTAACTACGCGAATCAATTTGTAAGTTCTTGCGATGCGTCGTGCGAACTCTTATATTTCTACGATGCCACGTCGCATCGCAGTTTTGTGTACCGACACTTAAATAGTGTTTCGTGATGGACAAAAATTCTCTTGCAAAAAATATAGATTCCGTTTTATCGCCCGCTATTGTGACAAGACGTGTCTTTTCTAATCTAGACTGACAGGTTTGACAGAATCAATGTCACAGCTCTGATGTCATCTTGTCAGTACCGTGACAAGATATGACATGTGATATTGATTCTGTAGGCGCCTAGGTCGTTTGATGCGCACACGCAACTCAAACAAAATACAAAACAAAAGCTCCGCCGCGACAGTGTAATCACTGCCGTGACCAGGATTCGAACCTGGGTTACTACGGCCACAACGTAGGGTCCTAACCACTAGACGATCACGGCTACCGGAGCTGGTGACTGCAGAGCCGAAGTTTTCGATCGTTTTTAACGAAATGCATTGAAATGAGACCACTTTCACTGTCGATTGGAACGACTCTTGCACAAGTTTTGTTTTATTTTTGCATTGATTGGTGGGGACAACTTTTTGCACATTTGTTCTCAACTGAAGCAGTATATTTAATTTTTAAAAGTAAGGCATTTTATGTCTTGAAAAGAGTCATAACATAACATCATTTATTTTTATTTATCTGTATTTCTCAAAGGATTGAGCAGAGGTGTATAGTAACACCCTCATTTCGCCGTTATGTGTAAGTCCCATGTAATAGGGGACGACCCTATTACCATCAACAGGGCACAAATCCAAACTCCGGGCTGCTACTGAGGAATTCCACACGAAAAAACCCAATTACACTTTGTTCGGCCTGGGGATCGAACCCAGGACCTCACCGATCAGCAGTCGCGCTTGCCGCCACTAGACCAACGAGGCAGACAAAACTGATCTTGCAAAAATTATAGAATCCATTCTACTACCCGCTATAGTGGCAAGATGTGTTTTTTAACAGACTTCCAAAAAAAGGGGAGGATATTATCAATAAGGCCGTATTTTTAATTTTATTTTTAACTAGCGACCCGCCCCGGCTTCGCCCGGGTGCAATATAGATACTAATGTGGGGCATATATAAACCTTCCTCTTGAATCACTCTATGTATTGCTGAAAACTGCATTAAAATCTGTTGCGTAGTTTAAAAGATCTAAGCGTACAGACAGCGGGAGCGACTTTGTTTTATACTGTGTAAAGATTTGGAAAATTATTTGTTTGTTTGAAGGAATATTCTTTCTCTAATTTAGAATGAGAAGTTTGACAGAATCAATGTCACATGTCATATCTTGTCAAGGCAGTGTGTGCTAGGCGCCTAGGTCGTTTGATGCGCGCACGCAACTCAAACAAAATACAAAACAAAAGCTCCGCCGCGACAGTGTTATCACTGCCGTGACCAGGATTCGAACCTGGGTTACTACGGCCACAACGTAGGGTCCTAACCACTAGACGATCACGGCTACCGGAGCTGGTGACTGTAGAGCCGAAAATTTCGATCGGTTTTGACGAAATGTATTGACTTGAGACCACTTTCACTGTCGATTGGAGTTGCTCTTGCGCAAGTTTTGTTTTATTTTTGCATTGATTGGTGGGGATGACTTTTTTGCACATTTATTCTTAACTGAAGCAGTATTTTTTATTTTAAAAGACAGACATAAGATGTCTTGAAAAGATTCATAACATAACATCACGCCTGTACTCCCTGAAGGGTTGGGCAGATGTGTATAGTAACACCCTCATTTCGCCGTTATGTTTAAGTCCCATGTAATAGGGAGCGAGCCTATTGCCATTAACCGGCCACAAATCCAAACTCAGAGCTACTTCTGAGGAATTCCACACGGAAAAACCCAATAACATTTGGACCGACCTGGGGATCGAACCCAGGACCTCACCGATCAGCAGTCGCGCTTGCCACTACTAGACCAATGAGGCAGTTGAAATGGTTCATAATCATTATATTTGATAACTAGGTATCTATTTTCTAATCTATTTAATAACATTAAATTTACTTAGTATTTAACTGTAATGATGATTTGATTTTAAACATTTTAAAATAATATCGTCAGTGGAAAGGTAAAAAGGCTAAAGCGCCAATATACCTACTTTACAGTAGAGAGGTTCAAGTTATTAAATAAAAAAAACATAGTTATTTTTCTTATAGTATACACATTAAATAGATAATTAAATTATACATTTAATATGTATACTATAAGAAAAATAACTATGATTATTTTCTTAATAAAATACTTTCAATCTCTCTATTGTATAGTAGGTATATTGGCGCTTTAGTCTTTTTATCTTTCCACTGACGATATGAATATGCGTGAATTATTATAATTTTCTCTGATATTATGATGTCTAAATTAATTATTATTTATATGTTTCATTCTGTTCTACTTAATTATTTATTACGAGTTGTGTGCTTGATGTTTTGCATGCCGCTATATTATGGTCAAAATACATGTATCTTATATTTATTTGTAACACCATTTTGTCACAGTATTTTTGCAAATAAATATGCTGATTCTGTTCGGCTTCGGATCCGTTTCTTACGACTCCTGCTATTAATTCATTTATTTCTGGTTAAAACGTATTGCGTACACGCATCATAACTATGGGTAAATTAATTTCTTCATACAAAAAAAATTACGCTCCGCCGCGACAGTGCAATCACTGCCGTGACCAGGATTCGAACCTGGGTTACTACGGCCACAACGTAGGGTCCTAACCACTAGACGATCACGGCTACCGGAGCTGGTGAGTGTATTGACAAAATTTCAGTTCACAATGTACTATCACAATAAAAAGTGCTTTTTTATTTATTTTTATTTAGTTAGTACCGTTTTGATTGCCGTTACGGCTGGCTGAGTTTTATTGGAGTGTGAGGAACACTGATTTGTGAAAAATATTTGTGTTATTGATGTACTTTGGTTGGCTGAAGATGTGAGAAAAGTACATACCGTCGCTGTGCAGTGAAACCCTCGTAAAAAGCACAAATTCATAAACATAAACAATTTTTTTTTTAAACTTTTCCCCACTCTAGGATTTCTCCCGTATCGTGAGTGCGTTTACAGACACACATCTTCACATGCACAAACGCCCAGACCCGGAACAACTATTTGTAGGCCATACACTTATTTGATCCGTGCGGAAATCGAATCCACGACTCGTAGCGCAGTAGCCAATAGCTCAGCCACTGCTCCAAACGTGTCATCAATTAGTCCATTACTGTCCCACTGCTGGGCACGGGCTTCTTCTCCAAATGAGAAGCGTTTAGGCCTTAGTCCACCACGCTGGCCTGATTCGGGTTGGCAGACTACACACACCATCGAGAACTTTATAGAGCCCTCTCAGGTGTGTAGGTTTCCTCACGACGTTTTTCCTTCACCTTTAACGCAAGTGATAATCAAATTCTGATCCGCACATGAATTCGAAAAGTCAGTTGTATGACCCGGGTTCGAACTTAGACCCTCCTGCATGAAAGGCAAGCATTCAATCGCTAGACTATCACTGCTGAACTTCAATAAGTACAATAAAATCATATCCACCCAATAGAAAGAATTTGATTCGCCCATGAAAGTCAAATAACCCTACAAATGCTCCATGGATTGATTGGCGAACTTTTAACTCAATTAATCATTGTTGGTTCAGTTGTTTGCCAACTGCCGGAATTGGGAACGAATGGAAAAGCTTGCTCGTTCCCTGTAGACGACCAGGTAAACATTGGAAGTAGTGTATGTACTTATTTGTTTAGTAGATTTTGGGTATAAACTTTTCGTTTTTTAGATTCGGAAGAGAAATTGGAAAAGTTTTTTTTGTCAGCCTATACTATCCCACAACTGGGCAAAGGCCTTCCCCAAGTACTTTCCATGTATTCTTTTTCTGCGCCAACCAGCCCTCGCGGTACGCGTACAGATCATCTCCCCACCTCTTTCTGGACTGATCTCGATGCCGTTCATCTTCTGGTACCCATTGTGTGGAAAGGTTACTTAGAAAAGAAGAAAGAAAAGATCTAAGGTCTTGAGGTGACAAACATAACGACAAAAAAATAAAAAAATAAAATGAAATACAAAAGGAATCAAAAAAATTGGAATAAAACTTGGTGATAAGCAGTGATAACCTATCGGTTGAATGCTTGCCTCCCATGCAGGAGGATCTGAGTTCGATCTCGGTCCGTACCTCTGACTTTTCGAATTCATGTGCGGATCAGAATTTGATTATCACTTGCGTTAACGGAGAACGAAAAAATCGGGAGGAAACCTGCACACCTGAAAGGGCTCCATAAAGTTCTCGATGTGTGTGATCTGCCAACCCGCACCAGGCCAGCGTGGTGGACTAAGGCCTAAACCCTTCTCATTCTGAGAAGAGGCCCGTGCCCAGAAGTAAGACAGTAATGGGCTAATTATGTTTATGTTAATTATGATAACGACACTTAGGGCGCTTTCAATTTAGACGTTTCGTGTCGGACCGCTGCGGTGCCGAAAAAGTGCGTTTGTCGTATTGCGCACGGACGGTTCTTTGTTTTCATACAAAGCTCGCGGTACGGCAGCAGTGCGGCGTCGGTACCGCGAACTCTCGACAACACGCACTGTTGCCGCACCGCGTTCTCTGTATGAAAACAAACGACCGTCCGTGCGCATTACGACAAACGCACCGCTTCGGCACCGCAGCGGTCCGACACGAAACGTCTCAATTGAAAGCGCCCTAATTTGTTTAAATAACAAATCCTAACAAACTAAGGTGCAGTCTGATCCCAAGTTTTCTGAAGCATAAATTGCCTGAAGCTGTTCGTAGACCACAAAGTCACTAGTTCTCTGTAAACTTCAAACAATGATGGCAAAATCAATTACTGACTTAACACTTACGCAGCGACCTGGAAGGGTTAAGCTAAGACAAGGTTTGCGTATCCAACGTCTTGATCTATATGCAGAAGGTACCTGTGATCAGTGACCGGATGTTGAAGGGTTAAATAATAGATTTGTGAGGTCATGCGATGGGTATCTGCGATGTACCCTTGACTTTTCGAAAAGGTTATAGAGATAAGTAGTTCAATAATTTCGCTTGTTTTACCGCACGGAACAATCGATCAGCAGGCCTAGTACAAATGGCGTCACAATAGTAACGTAAACGTAACGCTAATCGAATTTTGAATCTATACTAATATTATAAAGCTGAAGAGTTTGTTTGTTTATTTGAACGCGCTAATATCAGGAACTACTAGATGGAATTGAAAAAATATTTTTGTGTTGGATAGTCTATTTATCGAGGAAGGTTATAGGCTATATAATATTACGCTCGCTCCTAATGAAAAATGTTGCTAAAACGGGAAAAATTACCACCCGTGCGAAGCCGGGACGGGCCCTTAGTCGAAAATACAACTGTCATTTTGGTTTATTTTGTTGCGACATGCACAATTTGTATTATACATAGATATGAATGATGGGGCTCTTGGCTTATTAGCGACCGCGCGGGTCATACGATTTGCGAGGTTAAGCAACGCATGCCGCGGTCCGCCCGTGCATGGGTGATCTTTCGTTACACATCGAGTCCCCTCCATGCCTCGGAGAGCACGTTAAATCGTCGGTCCCGGGTGTCATACGAATACTTATGACAGTCGTTACGGGTAGTCAGAAGCCCGAAAGTCTGACAACTGGTCTAACTTTAGGATATCGGCATTGCCCAGTATCTGGGTTGAGGAGGACTGATGGCAATCGCTCCGTATAAAATACTGGTAGGTATTCAGCCGCATCTAGTTAGACTGGAAGCTGACCCCAACACAGTTGGGAAAAAGCTAGGCAGAACGACATAGATATGAACAAAGTTTTAAATTTAATTAAATAGTATGTGTGAAACGAGTATTTCCAATTCAAAATTCCCTCACATTAAGGCCCCTCGCCCACGGCGACTTTTTGTAGCGATGCTTTCGCACGTTACGTAAACGCGCGACAGCATCGCTACTAACGCGCGTTGTTCGCATTTGCAACGCGCTACAGAAGCGATACCAACGCGCTACTAACGCGCTACAGCATCGCGACTGTATCGATGCAAACCGCGACAATGTGACTAATGTTGCCTCAACGGAGTCCATCTTACATCTGTGGCATTTTTATGCCGTTACTGAATCGCGTTTGCATCGCGACAGTATCGCGTTTGCATCGCGACTGAGAATCGTGGTGGGGCGAGGGCAAACAGCTAACGACCGCATCGCGACTGTATAGATGCGAACGCGCGACAGCATCACTACAAAAAGTCACCGTGGGCGAGGGCCTAACGTTACATTTACATTACTAACTTCACAACTTCGTGGTAGACCTACTGGTCGGCATATAAATACGCGATGCATATGCAATCAATTCAACCGCCCCCGATCCACCGTGCTCACCCGCCGCAGCCGCGGAGCCGGTCGTCCCTTCTGACTCCGCGCAGTCACCATGACGCGAGAATACAGCCCTCATCAAGCTGTCGTATCCCTCCCAGTCCTCTTGCATTCAACACCCTAAGAGGTCGAGTCCCCCCTTGGGGACACCCTTAGAGGTGTTGCTGCTATAGTCATAGTCATGATGTTACAGTAGTTAGCTTTGTAGTTAGCTAGGTAGTTAGAATAGTTCAAATTGGTTCGGAGACCCTTCTGGTCTCGCCAATAATAGCCCGGTTACGTAGAAAAGGTCCGCAAGACCATCTACAATAGTCGAATAGGAAAAAAAAAATCAATTCAATTTGAATACATGATGCATCTTATAAATATATTTGAAAAAAAAGAAGAAAAAAGGCATCCGTTTAAATCAGACCGCATTGCATTTTGCATATTTTATAGACCGGTATCTAGTAAATGCACTTATATCGTCAATACATTACTTTTTTCAAAAAGCTTTTTATTTATACTCATGTAACCAAGGGTTCCTTTGAACAACTTTAAGCAGAAATCCTCTTTGGCACTTATTTCAACATATTATCATCACACACTCATACACCCACCCACACGAGTGTGTAAGAGTGTGTGATGAACTTAAATGAGTTAAATAAGTTAAAAATACTTTTTATTTAATTTTAAGTATTTTTTTCTTTATTTATTGTACATAACTAATAGTTTAATAATTAATTCAGTTTTTATTTTACTTTTTCTTTCAGCAATAAGGTTGTAAGTAATGTAAAAAAAAAATGGTGTCAATATTTTATTTATTATTATTTTATATTAGGTCCCCACCTATGAAATCAGCGTTTTGTATGGAGAATTTTAAAGAAGTTGCATTTTTCATACTAACATTTTCTTAATTTATTTAACAACTATGAACACTAATGTTTTAAAAGTTTTATGCACTAGTGTTTAAAATCTAAGATAACGTATGCCACTTAGATTATGCGACAAAAATAAGTTTTGGCTAAGTTAAAACAAAAATAGTGGTAATTTCTGCTAACAAAAGGAGTCATTTTTAAGGTATTTTTTATGTTTAGAAAACTATAAGTAATAAGGTTTTTTAACTATCGGTAGTTGTCTATGATGGTCATTATTCGATATAATATCAAGCAATTGATGAATATTTTAAATCATAGAAGTGACGAGGTTCTCTATTTGTGAGAAAAAAAACGCCAATTTCATAGGTGGGGACCTAATATTATACATAATAAAACATATCCATAAAGAAAACCACATGTAAATAAAAGTTATTTAAAAAGCCAATGTCAAAAAAATATGTGACGTTTTTATAGCTACTGACTTTTTGTGCAAAAAAGCTCCACCGCGACAGTGTAATCACTGCCGTGACCAGGATTCGAACCTGGGTTACTACGGCCACAACGTAGGGTCCTAACCACTAGACGATCACGGCTACCGGAGCTGGTGACTGTGGTCGCAAAATACAGTGTTATATTCAGAATCTGGAGCACTTTCACTAACAATTCGTTGTGGCATGCGCAAGAGTCGATAAGTATCAACACTTTTCGCGTAATTATTGCTGCATAATATGACGTCACGCTTGTTATCTTAGAATGGTTGAGCAGAGACACAGATTTAAGTAAGAACAATGCAGGAGTATACTGAGGGTTTTGTTTATTTTATTTTTTTTAAATACGTTGCCCTACACTATGATTTCTCCTGTATCGTGGGTGCGTTTACAGGCACAATTTTTTACATGTACGAACGCCGACACTCGGAACAACTATCTGTAGGCCATACAAATATTTGTTCCGTGCGGGAATCAAACCCACGACCCCGTAGCGCAGAAGCCAATCACCCAGCCACTGCACCAAACGTGTCGTCACGTCATTTAAACAAATAACTCCATAAGTCCATGGGGGTGGGGGCGGGGGGCTTAAGAATACAATTCCCCTCCATCGTCCACCTGGGGGCTACTCCGAAAATCAAACTACGAAGCTTTCGGCTGACGGATTGTACGTTTTCCAACCACCAATGTTACAGATCCGACGATCGATTCAATTTTCGCGATTTGACATTTTCTGTTTCCTTCACCGTATTCTCAAATATTAATTGACATCTAGTAGTTCGTTGTTCGAGAATACTTCTATATCTATACTAATCTATACTAATATTATAAAGAGGAAAGATTTGTATTTTTGGATTTTTGTATGTAACGAATAAACTTAAAAACTACTAGACCGATGTCAAAAATTATTTTGCCGTTAGAAAGCTACATTATCACTGAGTAACATAGGCTACGGGCGGAGCCGTGAGGACACAGCTATAGTCCGATCGGATAACTCAGTCCTCGCCCGCGACGTTACAGGGACGCGGGGGATGACGACTAAAAGATGATTTCCAACAAACGGCTCGCATCGCATCGGATCGGAAAGGATACGGACGAATGCGAGCCATTTGTTGGAAATCATCTTTTAGTCGTCATCCCCCGCGTCCCTGTAACGTCGCGGGCGAGGACTGAGTTATCCGGTCGGACTATAGTTGATCAAATATTTATAAGTTTGATGTTTGTCGTTGTTTCATCAGTCATCTTGTCGAACACCCTCCTATATCTTTTAAATAATTTATTCTCTGACATTACAGTAATGTGTACCTACTTCCTTCGTATATACCTTTAAAAAATATTTGAACGTTTCCCTACTAAAGTCATGACAATATACATTATGAATTAGTCCCAAAAGCTAACCTAAGCGCCTTAAAACGCCAAACCTGTCTCTTATATAAGACACAATGCGAACTCCGCCATTAAAAAGAAAAGACATTTTTCGACGAAAATAAAAAGAGACTTCATAAAAGTTTAAATATGAATTCACAGTAGATTAGCCGTTTATTTATTCTGCAAAGAAACAACAAGTGAAAATGTAAATTCTGAATATGTAGATTATGGTGGCCGTGTTACGGACTACTTTACATTTGTACGGAACGGCCCGCAACGCAACGGAGCAGACGACTCCAAAAGTTATAATGAAATTGAATTCTGCTGGGAAATAATATCACATCTTAGGTAAAGTACCAACACAACTGCAATGACCCAACTCTTAACATATACAATATGTAATATAATTAACGTACATCCTGAAAGTAGTTTGTTCAGAATCGTTTACTGAATCGATTTCTATCATTTTTAATAAAGGTAATTATTTATCCCAAAAATAATTAAAACAACGGAAATTAGTCACATTACCCCTATACAGTCAAAACAAACTGAAAAGGACCGTAAATCAAGGCAAAAATACTTTTTAAAGTGTATGTTTATTTGTATTAATACAAATTCCGTCATTCAATACAAAATAAAGAAAAATAAACCTTATTTCAAGAACGTTAATTTAGTAAATAACAATGCATATACATGTTAAACTAACATTTCAGTGTATGTATTATGATTATAACATAATATTCTAATTGGGGTGTTTGAGGGTGTGCGTTAATTACGTTACATGTTGTATGTATAGTATTGTATTGTGTTTAAATCAAATCAAATCAAATCATATTTATTCGTAAATGTAGGTTTCATTACAATAGGATGTTATAATACAATGGTCAGTTCGCTACATTTTACTCGAGAGCATACAAATAATAATAAAGTTAGTTGTGTCGAATCCACAGACACACATTTAAAATAAAATAACTTAATTACTTACATACTAATACTAACACACAATTCCTATCTAAACAACGAGGAGAAATAAATCATTAAATTAAATGTATTGTAATAATCTAAATGTCAGTGGTGTCCTCCATAAACTCAGTTGTGGAGTAATAACATTTACGAATTAAAAATTGTTTCAGTTTCTTTTTAAATATAATTAGTATTGAGATTAATTGAGATTAATATATATTGTATAATTTTATATTGTTGCTTTGTATTTTTTTTTACTGTTGGTCTATAGTTTTGGCTGAATGAAGCTGTAATGTTGTGCATCGTTCGTACCGCTAAGCCTTTTCACAAATAAAATAATTAAAAAAAGCAAAAGCATATAAATAAATTTATAAATAACTAGCTGTGTCCTCACAGCTCCGTCCGCGGCCTATGTTACTCAGTGATAATGTAGCTTTCTAACGGCATAAGAATTTTTGAAATCGGTCCAGTAGTTTTTAAGTTTATTCGTTACATACAAAAATGTAAAAATACAAATCTTTCCTCTTTATAATATTAAGTATAGATAGTATAGACTAGCTGTATCCTCACGGCTCTGCCCGCGTAAGAAGTTTTATTCCAGTAATAAATATAGCCTATGTTACTCAGTGATATTGTAGCTTTCTAACGGCAAAATAATTTTCGAAATCGGTCCAGTAGTTTTTAAATTTATTCGTTGCATACAAAAATACAAATCTTTCCTCTTTATAATATTAGTATAGATGTCAAATCAACCCGAGAAGCAAAGCAAATCATGGAGTAAGCACTTGAAGTATACAGGGTGTAAACGAAATCATGTAATTCCTTCAAACCTTGTAATGTACTGCTGACATAGATTAACCCAGCACGGGATACATTTGGAATCAATAAAAAAAAATTACAAAAATTAAATCATTTTACCGCCCCGAGTAAAATGACTGCGCGGCGAGTGATAGCCGCGCAATACTCTCGGGGCGCTAAAATGCCTCACGTTAAGAACATTATGTTTACTTCTTGTAATTTTATTTTTATTGAATCCTCAAGTATCCCGTGCAGGGTTAATCTATGTCAGCAGTACATCACGAGGTTTGAAGGAATAACATGATTTCGTTTACATCCTGTAGACCCGTGGTAGCGGTCTACGATGAGCCTTTTGATAGAGATAATATTGTCAACCGTTCTGTATAGTCTGCCAATTTTACTAACAAATCTATAACGAATGGCAGATTTTAAAAATTACAACTCTGTGAATGAATTGTTCGCCTTCGGGACGATTGCTCAATCATCATCATAACATCACGCCTGTATTCCTCGAAGGGTTGGGCAGAGGTGTATAGTAACACCCATTTTTGTTAATAGTTTTTTTTTTAAACGTTGCCCCTCACTATGATTTCTCCTGTGTCGTGGGTGCGTTTACAATCACAAATCTTCACACGCACAAACATCCAGACCCGGAACAACTATCTGTAGGTGTAATTGACCTCCAAGTGTATTTAGACCGTAAAGGTGTGTCCAGACCTGGTGAATGCACCGCTCGCGAGCCGCTTGCAAACTGCGCGCGTGCATTTCATGTTCGTATGCAGCCCTTGCACCGTCTGCGTGCCGCTCGCGCGCAAGCTACGCGCCGTAGGTACTCGAGCGGCGCAGGAGATGCGCGCTTACCGCCCGCGGTGCACCTCCCTGTGTGCCCGCGTAGATAGGAACGTAGGCTCATAATTCAAACGCGAAAAAATCTATGTGCTCACGAGATGCGCGCGCGTTGCACGCGCTCCCCATTCGAGCCTTCCTGAGTTGCACTAGAGCGGCGCACCAAACGTAGGCTGTAACCGCACGCGAGCAATACGCGCGCAGTTCGCAAGCGGCTCGCGAGCGGCGCATTCGCCAGGTCTGGACACACCTTTAAAACCTAACAGGCCCAAGGGTCACAGATTACGTAGAATTATTTCATCTGTGAATACATTAGGTTCTGTAATTTTTGCAACAATTACCCAAGCCTTATTTACATAGTCACATTAAATATATTTTAAAAGTTTACTCTTATTTCTTTTGTAAAACAGAGTTTTCTGTTTAAACATTATGTTGAAGATAGAAAAGGTGCGAGGTTTAATTTTTCGTATTATGAAAGTAAATTCTGGGGATTTCAACAAAAACATGGCCATTTTCTGTAGGAAATTAGAAATTGTACTTAGTAATATTTTTTTAAAATTATATAATCTTAGTGATGCGGAGGAATTTTGTTTTGTACAATCTTCTAATGGCGACTGTACCGTTGTAACTCGAATATACACCTCTGTGAGTGGTTGAATCTATACTAATATTATAAAGCTGAAGAGTTTGTTTGTTTGTTTGAACGCGCTAATCTCAGGAACTACTGGTTGGAATTGAAAAATTATGTTTGTTTTGGATAGTCCATTTATCGAGGAAGGTTATAGGCTATATAACATCACGCTATGACCAATAGGAGCGGAGTAGTAATGAAAAATGTGGCAAAAACGGGAAAAATGTCCACCCGTGCGAAGCTGGGACGGACTGCTGGTGTATTATAAAAAAAATCCAATCAGCAACAGCGCCTTATTAACGTTATAAAAGGTCAGTCGTGCTGCCATCGCGCTCTAATAATGGACTAAATTGTTAGCCCCCTGACAGTGCAACCAACGGACCTGCTCGAGGCGATTACAGTACCTATCTACTATAATCAGCCCATCACTGCTGGGCA
This sequence comes from Amphipyra berbera, assembly GCA_910594945.2. Classification (NCBI taxonomy): domain Eukaryota; kingdom Metazoa; phylum Arthropoda; class Insecta; order Lepidoptera; family Noctuidae; genus Amphipyra; species Amphipyra berbera. The sequence goes on along the minus strand of OU343122.1, from coordinate 3,096,048 downwards.
CAGACTTCTTCTCAGAACAAGAAGGGTACAACGGTATCTTTACATAGTATCAAAGTCGCTCCCGCTGTCTGTACGCTTAGATCTTTTAAACTACGCAACGGATTTTAATACAGTTTTCAGCAATAGATAGAGTGATTCAAGATTAAGGTTTATATGCCCCACATTAGTATCTACATTGCACCCATGCGAAGCCGGGGCGGGTCGCTAGTCTACCATAAATCGTGGCAATAAAATTCCGTAAAGTATGTTACAGTTCCATTGAATGATGTATTGATCAACAACGCTCGGGCATCAACCATCCATTGGACTTTTCACAGTAAAATCGCAACGATTTATCGTAATATGTATAGTCAGCTTTACGGGAAGCGTCATCCACCCATTCATATTAACATCCGCGTGGAAACACACGAACACGAATTTAGGAACGGCTGCGACCGTTTAAACGGCATAAAATGTTATGAGTATTGTTATTACGTTTGGTTATTGTGAGATAATAGGAAACAGGGCGTTTATTTGGCAGATTAGAGGTTTAGGTTTGGGCCATTACCTAAACAATGTAGTCTAGAGCTAGATAACGTTGTACCTAACTTTTAATAAAACCGAAAGTTCTTCTTCTTCTTTTCGTGTGGTTAGTGATTAACCCGATGTCAGAGTTTATACCACCCATGGACCTCTGACTTGGCTTCACATGCCGTCGAGAAATATCTCTCAGGCATGCTGGTTTCCTCACGATGTTTTCCTTCACCGTTTTGAAGCCAGTGATAATTATACAATACGCACATGAATTCGAAAAGTCAGAGGTGCGTGCCTTGGGTTCGAACTCGAGACCTATGACTTGGCAGTACGATGGTCACACCAGTAGGCTATCATTGCTATTTTACCCGATTGTTAATACATACACACATACAATCACGCCTGTTTTCCATTGGGGTAGGCAGAGACTATAGATTTCCACCTGCTACGATCCTGACACATCCTTTTAGCTTCAGCTACATTCATTAACCTTCTCATGCATGCTTGTCCGTTTAGGGTGCTACCAACTCCCGCGACCCCGGCCGTACGGTCGGGAGAAGGAACACCGTTGGTTTTTAGCCGGTAAGAGTCCGGCAGACCCCCTCGCCTTCCCCGGGCGAGGGACATCCATGAGGATTTTCCAACGAGAAAAAAAAAAGGGTGCTACCAACGTTTAATTTTTTTTTCTCTTTGTAAAATCCTTATGGATGTCCCTCGCAAGGCGAGGGGGTCTGTCGGACTCTTAACGGCTAAAAATCAATGGTGTTCATCCTCCTGACCGTTCGGCCGGGGTCGCGGGATTCGCAAAAGCATGCACCGCAACCCCGGCAGGGGGTGCTACCAACCTGGCATTTTTTTGAGAACGTCCGTGATTTGTTCGTGGTACGTTCGCTGAGGTCGGCCCCTTCCAATTGTTCCATCCACACTCGCCTTGTACACTTGTTTCGTTAATCTCCTTTTGTCTATCCTCTCTACATGACCAAACTTGTTAATAATAATGGTTAAATGGCTGGATCAAGGGCCTGATACAGAAAGCAGTTCTCCTCGACACGGCACGTATTGTGAAATGGGTCTTGTCTCTGGGTCCCTAACCCTCGGTATCTTGGACCTTGCTCCCGATGTCGGTGGACTTAAATTTTATTGTTTTTTTTAGAAGATATGAATTTAAAAAAGCCTAGCGGCCTAGCGGTTAAACTCTTGCCTTTCATGCAGGAAAGTTTGAGTTCAATGCCGGTCCGTACCTCTAACTTTTCGAATTCATGTGCGGATCAGAATTTGATTTTACCTTGCGTTAACGGTGAAGGAAGAACATCGTGAGGAAACCTGCACACCTGAAAAGTTCCATAAAGTTCTCGATGGCGTGTGTAATCCGCCAACCTGCACCAGGCCAGCGTGGTGCACTAAAACCTAAACTCTTCTCATTCTGAGAAGAGGCCCATGCCCAGCAGTGGGACAATAATGGGCTAATTATGTTATGTTATGTATTTAAAAGTATAATTACCTACCTAATAAGTATTAAGATTACTAAACCAAATGCTAATCAAAAGTATTCCCACAGATAGAGACCTGAGGTATTTCCAGTGTTTTTATAAGCTTGTATAACATAACATCACGCCTGTATTCCCCGAAAGGTTGGGCAGAGGTTTATAGTAACACCCTCATTTCGCCGTTATGTTAAAATCCCATGTAATAGGGGGCGAGCCTATTGCCATCAACCGGTCACAAATCCAAACTCCTGGCTCCACTGAGGAAATCCAAACGGAAAAACCCAATAACGCTTTGCCCAACCTAGGGATGGAACCTGGACCTCACGATCAGCAGTCGCGCTTGCTACCACTAGACCAACGACGCAGTTCAAACTTGTATAATTTCTGAATTTACTGTTCCGGAACACCATGGAATTTGATAAGTCTAGAAACAGGATACTATTTTTTATTTTGTTCTTTTGACATTTTACAATTGAATTATTTTTTATATTTTTAATAAATTGTAAATGTGAGCACTGTGTAGGGTAGCTTTATATACGAATTTTGTAAACGTTTGGCGGTTCTTGAGTTTTTTTTTGTGACCCACACAAATGTGCAGCTGATTGATAGCGTCGTGCAGCGGTCGGGTTGTACAGCTCCCTCTAATAAGGTTTGAGCTCCGCGATGACTGATGCAGATGTGCCGTTAGTTAGGACAGGTCAACTCGAACCTGCTATGGCACTTTCCTCAAAAGGCCATTCCAGACGTTGCCTTATATCGTTTCACTCGCATAGTTTTTATACTACAATGTCTGGACTTTAAAAGAGGCCTTCACCTCTGAGTTTGTTTCGGCTTTTCTTCTCAGAGCTAGTCAGACAGGAAATGCAGGCGCCATCTAGTCTTGAAAAAAACATTAAATTGACTTGTACAAGTGTCTGTAACAGATTTAAGTATTTACAGAAATAAAAATCAAATTATCGCTCTTACTTGAATTGAAAAAAAAAACATTCTGCAATTTATATCTTAACACATACGGTCCAAACATTGCAAATACAAACAAACAATTAATTGGCTTCCTCTCCCCAAACCACTTTATTTTCATAATAACTTTGTAACACAAACTAATTAGTACTGTGCAGTTTCTATTTAGTTAGATTTAGCACAAATTGTGCACAAATCCTTGAAATGTACGTGACGTGTTGCATTGTTCGCTGAATATCATGTCTGCTAACTAAGACGTACCGCATGCGTTAGTTAGGGGATCTTCACACATACACAAATGATAAATGATTTTTATTTCTGTAAATAAATCTGTTACAGACACCTTTACAAGTCAATATAATGTTTTATTAAGATTAGATGGCGCCGGCATTTCCTGTCTGACTAGCTCTGGAAGCAAAGCCGAAACAAACTCAGAGATCAAGGTCTCTTTTAAAGTTCAGAGATTGTGGAATAAAAACTATTAATAACTATATTCTATTATATTCATATTTCTGCCTCGTTGGTCTAATGGTGGCAAGCGCGACTGCTGATGGTGAGGTCCTGGGTTCAATCCCCAGGTTGGGCAAAGTGTTTGGGTTTTTTCGTATGAAATTCCTCAGTAGCAGCCCGGAGTTTGGATTCGTGCCCGGTTGATGGCAATAGGCTCGCCCCCTATTACATGGGACTTATAACATAACGGCGAAATGAGGGTGTTACTATACACCTCTGTCCAATCCTTCGGGAAATACAGGCGTGATGTTTTTATGTGTTATGTTATGATATACTCAGGAAGGAAAATGTTACTCCGAAACCATTTTTTTAAAATTCTTGTGTTTGTCGCGTTTGGCCCTAGTCTCACCTGATGGTAAGCGCAGACAGGGTCTAAGATGGAGCACACGAATCCAAGGAACAGATATATAGAAGGATTCCCCTATCCCTTCTGGCTCTCAACAAACGACTGGACACAGTAAACTGCTTGTCCGTCATCAATGTGATAGATCCTACCATCAAGCGTGCTGGGTTTATTTACAGCGTGCGGTGAGGAAGTAAAGACGGATCGTAAAACACTGTTGATTAAAGGCTACTTTTTTATGGCTATACCTCACTACACCCTCATTTATGAACCGATTTTTAAAATTATTTTTTTGTTTGAAAGAGTGTTCTTTAGAAATGGTCCCATTTAAATTTGGTAAAGATCTGATAAAAAACTTCGGAGATAAACAATGGAACTCCTCAATGAAGAACAGTACGCTTAATGTGATGATGTGATTATGTTACGAGCAGTGTCTTTAGTAGATCACTAAATTTTAAAAAATAAAAAACATTTTAACAAAAATAAAACCGACTTCAAAAAAACGAAAAAAGGAATAAAATAATTACCATATTATAAAAGTAACAGATTCAGAAGTCGGTGCCTTCAATTTGGTTCAGTGTGGATTAGCACCAACTTCTGAATCTGTTACTTTTATAATATGGTAATTATTTTGTTCTTTTTTTTTGTTTTTGTGAAGTCGGTTTTATTTTTGTTATTGTTAAAATGTTTTTTATGCTTATAAAAACGCAACCACCTGTACGAAGTTCAAGGCACAAAAACTGATTTCGTAATTTGCGAACTCGTACCACGGGCACTATTAATTCGGTACGTACCGTTCTCTTATGTGAAACGTCTTTAGCTACCGATGCCAACAATAACAACTCTGTTTTATACCAATCCAACGCCGACGTATTTTAAATAGAAATGCATTGATGTTCGATACAAATACGAATGATATATTAATATTATTCAACGTAATGTGCCTGATTACCAACCGCGCGGATCATATGAATTGCGAGGTTAAGCTGCGCTTGCCGCGGCCAGTCCGTGGATGGGTGACCGTTCGTTACATATCGAGACCTCACCGTGCCTCGGAGAACACGTTAAACAGTCGGTCCCGGGTGTCATACGAATACCTATGACAGTCGTTACGGGAAGTCAGAATTCCGAAAATCTAACAACTGGTCTAACCTTAAGATGTCGGCATTGCCTAGTTACTGGGTTGCGGAGGTCTGATGGCAGTCACTCCGTGTAAAATACTGGTATTCAGCCGCATCTGGTTAGACTGGAAGCTGACCCCAACATAGTTGGATTAAAACTAGGCAGAACATTCAACGTAATGTGAAACACGTTACATATCGTTTCCATTATTGGTTATTTGTACATGTTTTTTCATTTGTGGGTTTCAATATTATTAATGCAGTTACAGTGTTTTATAAGAAGGTTCATATTCACCATTTGTACTTAGTAGTTTTTTTTTTATGTAAAAGGTTAGCAAAGTTGGCGTCAAGCCAGCGTCCCCACAAACAGTTTCAGGATTTTTGCTTTATCCAAAAAATAGTGCCTAAATAGTGACCAAAACGAAATAATTAGTGACTTAATAATTTTCGAGTTATGAGCAGCTGTTAGTGGGGAAGCTAGCTTAAACTCAAGCCACCAGTCAATATAATGTTTTTTTTAAGTCTAGATGGCACCGGCATTTCCTATCTGACTAGCTCTGACAAGAAAAGCCGAAACAAACTCAGAGATCAAGGTCTCTTTTAAAGTCCAGACATTGTAGTATAATAACTATGCGAGTGAAACGATGTAGAGCAACATCTGGAATGGCCGTTTGAGGAAAGTGCCATAACAGGTTTGAGTTGACCGGTCCTAACTGACGGCACATCTGTATCAGTCATCGCGGAGCTGAAACCTTATTTTAGGGAGTTCAACAACCCCACAGCTGCACGACGCTATCAATCAGTTGGACATTTGTGTGGGTCACAAAAAAATACTCAAGAACCGCTAAACGTTTACAAAATTCGTGTATAAAGCTAGCCTACATGGTACTCACATTCACAATTTATGGTGGTAGTACTTCTCCGGATGAACTCATTCACAAGGAGCTCTTCTACTATTTAAATCTACAAATATTCAATTGGCTAAATACTCATACGCTAATCAATTTTATATTGCCGTTAATTTCGTGCTGTCACTTTCGTTTCGCCTTAAAGTGATAGTGACAGCACGAGATATAACGGCAACTTAAAATGGAGTAGCGTATGAGTATTTGGCCAAATGACTCGTAAACAATACGCAGTGATAGCCTATTGGTGTGACCGTCGGACTGCCAAGTCATAGGTCTCGAGTTCGAACCTAAGGCACGCACCTCTGACTTTTCGGATTCATGTGCTTATTGTATAATTATTATTGTCACTTGCTTAAAAACGGTGAAGGAAATAAAAGGTATTTTACCATCACCTCATTTTTTACGTTACATTTTTAATAAATTGTGAATGTGAGTACCATGTAGGGTAGCTATATACACGAATTTTGTAAACGTTTGGCGGTTCTTGAGTTTTTTTTTTGTGACCCACACAAATGTCCAGCTGATTGATAGCGTCGTGCAGCGGTCGGGTTGTTGAGCTCCCTAAAATAAGGTTTGAGCTCCCTAAAATAAGGTTTGAGCTCCGCGATGATTGAAGCAGATGTACCGTCAGTTAGGACAGGTCAACTCGAAACTGCTATGGCACTTTCCTCAAAAGACCATTCCAAACGTTGCCCTACATCGTTTCACTCGCATAGTTTGTATACTACAATGTCTGGACTTTATCTGGACTATTGTCTGGACTGGCAAAATAGGTTTTTGTATTATAGTTATTATTTTAATAATATCGCTTTACAATACTTCATTCCAAACTGTAAAGTATGAGCATCATGCAGCTATTAGTGATACGCTTATAATCATATCATATTACTGCCTATTGTCTGGTATTAAGAGTCTGTCATGCTCACTTAAATGTCTTGCTGATGGTGGCGTTGTTTATCCGGTCGTTGAGTTCCCTATAATATGGTTGAGCTGACCGGTGCGGATGTGCACGTCATGCTCGTGAACGGGTGCCGTCTGTCGGGACTGGTCAGCTCTTAACTGCTATGGCAATCATAGAAGGCATATTTTTCTATTTGTTACTCTTATGTGAGTTTATTTGTTACATTAACCTGCATTATTCTCATTCTATTTCTCACACTACTGTAATGGAATTGTAATGAACTACTATTTTAAAAAGAGTATTCATGGAGTTTCTTGCCGGCTCTTCTCCATAGAACCTACCTTTTGGAACCGTGCACCTAGTCGTGACGTTTTAAAAGTGCCTGAAATCTGGTCTATTTGAAATAAAAAACTTTGACTTTGACTTTGACTTTGAAAACATTGCGAGGAAACCAGCATGCCTGAGAGATGTTTTTCGACGGCATGTGAAGCCAAGTCAGAGGCCCATGAGCGGTATAAACTCTGACACCAGGTAACCACACGACAAGAAGAAGACTCATAAATAACAGATGTTGACGGACTTTCATAAGGAATTGTTTGATATCATATATTTGCCACGAAATGGATTAACTGCGCAGTTTGTGACTGACCACTTGTGGCTTCATCAAATTCACGTTAAAGTTTCCGAATGATAGGTATTATTCATCGGTACCGGGAAAATGGAGTTATGTGGAAACCACGGGGCTTTCTTTAACCGTTATGGCAACAGGTGCTCTATATTTACGAATGTTATTGTATACTAGAGCGCACTAAGCGCTTCCAAACATCTTTCATAATGCGCACGGCAAAAGAGTGGAGCTCACTACCTGCGTCTGTGTTCCCGAACGCATACAACTCGAGTCTCTTCAAAGTTAGAGTGAACAGGCTTCTTCTGAGTAAGCTTACTCCATCGTAGACTTTGTCTCTGTCACCTCTGACCTAGGCTAGAGTCAAGAGTAAACCCATAACAAATTAAAAAAATGAAAAGATGACCCGGTGAACTTCTTACTACCAATTTTATTTTTTTATTTTTCTTAGTTCTCTTTTTTCCTAAACCACCCCAGTATTGAGGCGAACAAAACAAAAACAAACAAAACAAATCGATCGAGCCATTTTCGAGTTTTTGCGAGACTAAAGGATGATTTCTACCAAACGGCTCGCATCGCATCGAATCGGAACGGATTTTACAATCTTTAAACGATATTTAATCGTGTACACAGTATTTAAAGTTTATATTACCAAGTCGCGCATAGCAGCTTGACCGTGGGCGTTATCCGCGACATGCGATCGTAGCCGAAAGTATGCTGCGACACATGATCGGCTCCGTTCGCATGTCGTCATACCCGATCGGATCCTTTCAAAAATTTGAACCCGTCATCACTTTAGGAATAAAACTATTTGACTAGGCGCAGTAACGGATACCTACGTTAGCTAACGACTGTAAGGAGCCGATTGTATGCATCGACATCATAACGGACGCAATCAGCTGTTAAAAAAAAAACATTCGCCGCATCCGTTCGTATCCTTTCCGATCCGATGCGATGCGGGCCGTTTGTTGGAAATCATCCCTTACGCACGGCAATCAATTTTTTTAGATTTCGATATTTGAAATTGTAGATACGTAGTTTAAAAAGTAAGTCGAAATATCGGTTCTCAAATTGTCCCAGTTAATGGTAATCCAGTATTTGTGGGCAAAGTTTAAGGCGAAGTCCTTCCCTTTGATAACGTAGCCTTGGCAAACATTTGAAGATATTTACCTGATGGTCGATAACTGTCCTATAACCTCTTTAATTTGTCAAAGTTCAACCAAGACTGACTTTTAATATTAAAATAAGTTTAAGAGCAAACTTTATTTTCTTAGTAAAAGAACTGGGAATCCTATTAATATTTTAAACACCTAGTTGATCGAGTGTTGGCGAGAAAGGCGAAGGTGAGAGGAAATTGAAAATTTTATACCTTTTAATCATTTTCTAAGTTTAGTTGTTTTATTTTACGATTTTCTTCAGAAACGTGATCACGAAAACTTGTTTCAAAATGTAGAATTATTTTAAATCTTATTATCTTATCTTATTTTAGCAAAAGAGCAATCTTTTCGTTATTCGAAACTTTATTAGTAGACTTTTAATTTGTACATTTTAATGTTAATTTTGGTAATTAACTGCCTCGTTGGTCTAGTGGTGGCAAGCGCGACTGCTGATCGTGAGGTCCTGGGTCCGACCCCCAGGTCGGGCAAAGTGTTATTGGATATTTCCGTGTGGAATTCCTCAGTAGCAGCCCAGCGTTTGGATTTGTGTCCGGTTGATAGCAACAGGCTCACCCCTTATTACATGGGACTTAAACATAACGGCGAAATGAGGGTGTTACTATACACCTCTGCCCAACCCTTCGGAGAATACAGGCGTGATGTTATATTGTGTATATTTTGGTAATTCGGTTTCATAATAATTTAAAGAATCTCTGTGCCTAGCACGATCTTTGACGATTAGTATTGTAAGCGCATCGCTAATGTAAGAGAATTTTGAATAGAAAATACAACTCGATACCTCAGTTCCAAAGTGTAATAATTCAGAAACAGGTTTATTTTAAGATAATTTGAAAATTAAATTACTAGTGAGTTACCTGTGTATTTTTTAATCATTATTTAATTTATCTGAAATTTAATATTATTAAGAATGGCATTTCAGATTAATGAAATAGTATTTAAAAAATACAGTGGTCAAAGTATTTATTAGTTTTCGAACCTGTTTCTGAATTATTACACTTTGGAACTGAGGTATCGAACTGTCCTATAACATTTTGGTTATTTTGTTTGCGTCATGCTCCATTTGTATCCTACACTAGCTTTTGCCCGCAGCTTCGCTTGCGTGATTTTTTTTCACTCTTTAGGGGTTGAATTTCGAGAAATCCCTTCTTAGTGGATGCTTACGTCACAAAATGAACCTACTGTCAAAATTTCAAGTTTCTAACCCCAGCCGTTTAGGCTGTGCGTTGATAGATCAGTCAGTCAGTCAGCTTCTCCTTGTATATATATAGAAGATAGATAAGAATATAGAATTCAATTTAATTTAATAGTATGTGCGAAATGAGTATTTCCAATTCAAAATTCACTCACAATAACGTTACTTTTACATTACTAACTTAACATCATTCGTACAAGGCCTGCTGATATATTTTCGAATAAGAATAGAAACACCAATAAGTATAACTAAATGCTATAATTTTCTCAACTTAAGGCTTTGTCAAACAGAACGCGTTATTATTGCGCGTCAGGGCGCTAACCTAACGCGACGCTATGACGCCGAGCTGTGTTGTACTGCGATGGTGATGTACCGCCAAACAGAGCGCCAGCGCTAGCATTACGCAGCGCCTTTGCTCTGTTTGGCGGTACATCAGCGCCCTGACGCGCGATAATAACGCGTTCTGTTTGACAAAGCCTTTAGTCCTTTCTGAGATAAAAGGCAATAAGAAGAATAAGTTCAAGCTCCCTTTTCAAGTAAACGTCTTGAAAAATTGAAACTTGGTAAAGAAAAGTCACAAAATTAATCTTCAGTACCGTGGTATTTGTCAGTGTACGAGTTAGATTAGACTCGTACGTGGTGAACTGTACGGGTTCGTACTACGTAATTTTGAAATGTATCTTATCGAAGTGTATTTCTATTTGAAATATGGCATGTTGCATGTAAATAGCGTCAAGCCAATATAAATATTTTCTCTCTTTATATCAAATTCTTTTCGGTACAAGATTGAATTTTCAAAGGAAGGAGACAGAATATAGGAATTTGTTTTAAGTAAAACGCTTGCCTTCCATGCAGGATGGTGTGATTTCGATCCCAGCTCATACCTGTGACTTTTCGATTTCATGTGCGGATCAGAATTTGATTATCACTTGCGTTAACGGTGAAGGAAAAACATCGTGAGGAAACCTGCACACCTGAGAGGGCTCCATGAAGTTTTCGATGACGTGTGGCAACTCGCACCAGGCCAGCGTGGAGGACTTAAGGCCCAGCAGTGGGACAGTAATAGGCTAATTATGATGTTATATTTTGTGAAAAGAGAAGTCTATTATTTCTAGTTTGTTCGGTAACCATTCACATAACATAAAATTTAACATCACGCCTGTATTCCCCGAAGGGTTGGGCAGAGGTGTATAGTAACACCCTCATTTCACCGTTATGTTTAAGTCCCATGTAATAGAGGGCGAGCATATTGCCATCAACCGGGCACAAATCCAAACTCCGGGCTGCTACTGAGGAATTCCACAAAGAAAAACCCAATAACACTTTTCCCGACCTGGGGATCGAATCCAGGACCTCACGATTAGCAGTCGCGCTTGCCACCACTAGACCAACGAGGCAGTTAATCTTTCAAATACATACATATACTCACGTCTGTAATACCCGAAGGGGTAAGCAGAAGTGTTCTTATATTACAGGAGATTACAACCTACCTACTAATTATGGTGCCAGGTTTATCACCTCTTACGATTCGCTTGCCCGGTAACAGAGGGGTTTTGATTTCTTAATCGCCCTTCCTCACGGATTACGAATTAAATTATTATAATTATTATTAAATCCACAAGTTTATTTCAGAATTTATAACAAAATTATAAGTAACTAGCTGTGTCCTCACGGCTCCGCCCGTAGCCTATGTTACTCAGTGATAATGTAGCTTTCTAACGACAAAAGAATTTTTGAAATCGGTCCAGTAGTTTTTAAGTTTATTCGTTACATACAATAATATAACTTTTTAACAAAAATAAAACCGACTTCAAATTGTCTATCTCCGAAGTTCTTCATCAGATCTTCACCAAATTTAAATCGGACCACTTCCAAAGAATACTCTTTCAAACAAAAAAGAACCATTAAAAAAAACAGTCGAATTGAGAACCTCCTTCTTTTTTGGAAGTCGGTTAAAAATACAAATCTTTCCTCTTTATAATATTAGTATAGAAGCATATGTAGATGAGAGCAATTGCATAAAATGGAACGTTAATTCTATTAATTAAAACCTTAATCCCCTTGTTATAAAGCATTGCAAAATGAACGCTCGATTACACGACATTATCGCGTTTCAAACTTGTTCAAACACTTCCGCCTCGTAACGTCGTTATAAACGATTAATTAATCTTAACGATGAGAAATAATTTGGAAATTTTTCGGTTTTGATCTTTTGCTTTATACTGTCACTTTTTATTTTTCCGGTTTTGTGGGTTCCGTACCAAAATGGTAAAAAAAGAAGGCATTTTTTTTTCTTTAAATAAAATCTTTGCTCCACACTAGGATTTCTCCTGTATCATGGGTGCGTTTACAGACACAAATCTTTACACGCAAACACATCCAAACCAGGAACAACCATCTGTAGGCCATACAAATATTTGTTCCGTGCGGCAATCGAACCCACGACCCGTAGCGCAGAAGCCGATCGCTCAGCTACTGCACCAAACGTGTCGTCAAAATCTCTTATGCTGCGACTTCGTCTGTCTGTTTGTCACAGCTTCGCTTATTTCAGAAACTACTAATACCACGGACTTGAAATTTGAAGTAGTTTGAAATAATGCTTACCTATCTAGGTATATTGCAAGTGAAAGAATCGAGAAAATATTTTTATTTTCATTGCAATAGGAGCCGAACTGGGGCGGGTTGAAATTTTAAAGTGGGGTTACGTAGTCAAGTGGAGTATCATATGAAAGGGCTTCATTCGAACATTATAAAACATATAATATTATAAAGAGGAAAGATTTGTATTTTTGTATGTAACGAATAAACTTAAAAACTACTGGACCGATTTCAAAAAATATTTTGCCGTTAGAGAGCTACATTATCACTGAGTAACATAGGCTACGGGCGGAGCCGTGAGGACACAGCTAGTAAAACATATTTTTATTTTTATTTATGCCGCATTTTTTTGACTTATGGGGGAAAACGTCTGAAAAATACCATTCCTCCCCCTTATCTCCGAAGTTTGCAAAGCGAAATATCTGAAATGCATAGAGTTGATGGAAGTTTATGTAAATATTAGGTACAGGAAAAATAAAACGATGACTATAACTAGTACATTATTTTTAGAAATCAATGAAAATAATTAACACAAAAGAATTAGGTGAGAGGTACCAAAAAAAAAAATTTGGCTAGCTCGGTTCCATTTTAAGCTTGCGGCTTTGTGACAACTATCTTTCTAAATATTTACTTCAATAATAACTGGAAAAATAACGGTGAATAAAGATAAATATTTGCAATGGTAAAATGCACTTTTAAATGGTATAAATGTTCACTAATTGCTATTTGCTAGCGGTGACTGGCGTCAGTTTGCAGTGTCGGTGTAACTCTATGTTTATTTGTTTTCATTCAGTTACTTTATGTAAACTCATTTTTAAACTGAAATTCAGGTTGCATAACGATCAGAGAGCTTCTAACGTCATATTTGGTGAATCATAAATTCGTCATATTCGCTTAAAGCAAAGATCCGCTTATAGCGGCTAGCGAACATCATTTAGTTTGGTTTCCATTGAAATTGTTAAGAGAAGAGGTCGTTTATAACGACCAAACGACTCCGGATATAGCGACGAAACCGCTTTTAGCGACGTAATTTCAAGGTAAACTATAAAATCTTCTGGTTACAACGACGCGTCCTTTATTTTGTTAGTAAATTAACTAACTTACATAATATAAATCGATGTTATAAATGACGATTCTCATTCAACTTGTAGAGATATAATGGAAAATATTTTTATATTTTCTAAATTGTTATACACAATGTTTCAACATAGCGAAATATGTACGGATGCTAATAACAACGGTCGCTTAGTACAACTAAATAAGGCATGTAGAATCCCTTCGTCGTCATTATAAGCAGATTCCACTGTATTTTGTTCATATCAGTAGGCCTAGCGAACATTAAATTTGACGTATAGTTTCGCTAATGTAAGTAAATTTTGAATCGCTAATATCCTTTATTATATTTTTTTTTGCTATGTACTCAATTTGTATTATACATAAATAAGAAGAAAGTTTTCAATTTAATTTAATAGTATGTGCCAATCGAATTCCCGATTCAAAATTCACTTACGTCAGTAACTCGACAGCATTCGTGCTAGACATACAGAAATATATTTATAAGGGCCCAGATAGACGCACTGCAACTACAATTGCTAAATGCAGTTTGTAGGCAGTTAAGGGAACTTACCCATACTACGTGCTCCGTTCAGGGGGGGGGGTTCTTCAAAATACCACGCTTGGTCACAGAGGCGGGGGGGGGACTTAGGATTTCGTCACGTGGTCAATATCCTCTAGGGAAATCTCACGCTTTTTCGAGCTATATTCAAATATGGCGCGTAGCTTTTAGAACTTTTTAAACTCACAAGTGCCAACATTGACGCACATTAAACCAAATAATTTTATAAACTAGAGTGGGGAGGGGTATAGGCATATACTACGGGTGGTCACCGAGGGGGGGAGGGTGGTAAAAAGTTGTAAAAAATGGGTCACGTAGTATGAGTACGTTCCCTAAGATGCAATTAGTGCAACTGCGTCACAACTGCCAACTAGATGTTCACTTGCAATTACGATGCGCTATTAATGATCAAAATATTATGCACTAAATGTTAGGTACATTATTAGCCCCCGAGTTCAGATCAGCAAAGGGTTGAAAGTTTTCCCTTCTTTTCTATTCCACGCTCGGAATTCTCGTGTTTACAGACATAAATATCGCATGTACCAACCCTTAGCCTAGGCGTACACGAAGGCGCAGGCCGTGCAGGCACCACAATTCCGTCAAAGTTTTACAGTCCTTAGTTAGACATCGTAAGCTGGCAAACTGTGACTGATCTGTGTTACCTGCACGGTTTGCGCCTCCGTGTATGCTTAGAGTCGGCGCAGATTTAGCGAAGCGCAGCGCAGAGCATTTTTCACTGCCAAAGCATTATCGTTTTTGTGAGCATTGAAATAAGATCTAAAATCAATTAACACAACTACTAGTCCCCGAGACACCGAGAGCATCGAAGAGACTACAAGCAAAAGGTGATTTTAGATATTATTTAAACGCTAGCAAAGTCTACAATGGTTTGGCAGTGAAAAATACTCTGCGCTGCGCCTCGCCAAATCTGCGCTAGCCCTTAGGCTTAGAAACCGGAGAAACTTCCCGTATTATTATCGTTCTGCCTAGCCTTTTCCCAACTATGATGGGGTCAGTTTCCAGCCTAACCAGATGCGGATATATATTTTACACGGAGCGACTGCCATCAGACCTCCGCAACCAAGTTACTGGGCAATGCCAATATCCTAAGGTAAGACCGGTTATCATACTTTCGGGCTTCTTACTTCCCGTAACGACTGTTATAGATATTCGTATGACACCCGGGACCGACGGTTTAACGTTGCTCAGTTCGTATTATTATGTAGGCCATAAAAATATTTGTTCTATGCGAAGAAAGCCCGAAGCGTAGAAACCCAAGCTAATATAATGTCACAACAAATCTCTCAGCTGAGAGTCTGGATTAGGTTTATCTTATCTCTTTATATACGTAGGTTGTAAACGACATAATGTAGTAGAATTCTCCTAAACATAGAAACTGCTGCGAAAAACTAATTCCCCTATTAATGATATGAAATACGTAGACCAAACAACAGTCTCGCGTACCGAATACTAAACGTCACTAATGAACGTATGCAGTACGAAGGGGCCATTATAATAAAAAAAACACGCTATCCACAGACCCACACATACTCCATTATGGACCATTATAGACCGTTCGTTACCAGTATCGTAATAATAAAATATGAACATGACGTCCATTATGTGTACACCAATCATCAAAAGTGGGCCATTGAAGTCGACGTGCTGGCTCCTCAAAAGACGCATTGCGTACCTCATGGCAACGTCCCAAGAATGAACCATATGACTGGACAAATTGTCTTCGAAGAACTTAAATACCATGTATTATGGTGAAATCAACCCTATTGTAAGATGTATAGAGTATTAAATAGCGTGTGTAGAACATGTTATGATGCTCGCAATATACGATAGTGTTGGGAACTGACCCGGACATAATCTCCCCATTGCATAATCAGTGCCGTGCTCGAATGGAAGATGAACGGACTAACTTCATGTTTAGTCTCGAGAGACTGCTAAAAGTCTAATCGAGTCCAGACTTCGGACGTGTGTACTCGATTTATATTCACTAAAGGCTAAAGTTCTGTATTGTATACTAAAGGATGATTTCCACCAAAAGGCACGCAACGCATCGGATCGGAACGGATTTTACAATCTTTAAACGATATTAAATCATGTACACAGTATTTAAAGTCTATATTACCAAGCCGCGCACACGCGACACCACGCGATCGTAGCCGAAAATATGCTGCGACGCGCGATCGGCTCCGTTCACCTGTAGTCGTATCCGATCGGATCCTTTCGGCTGTCAACACGGTAAGAATGAAACTATTTGACTAGGCGCAGAAGCGACGGTACGGAGCCGATCGTATGCGTCGACATCCTGCCGGACGCGATCGGCTGTCGCCCCATCCGTACGTATCCTTTCCGATCCGAAGCGATGCGAGCCATTTGGTGGAAATCATCCCTTAGGCCCACTTTCCATATCTAAACTGAATCAGTTCATCTACAAATTTGTATGACTTTCCCTATAAAATGACTCGTAAACTAATTTTATATGTGACAGCTTCTAAAGCAGGGTCTCTGTTATATAACATAACATCACGCCTGTATTCCCCAAAGGGTTGGGCAGAGGTGTATAGTAACACCCTCATTTCGCCGTAATAGGGGGCGAGCCTATTGCCATTAACCGGACACAACTCCAAACTCCGGGCTGCTATTGAGGAATTCCACACGGAAAAACCCGATAACACTTTGCCCGACCTGGGGATCGAACCCAGGACCTCACGATCAGCAGTCGCGCTTGCCACCACTAGACCAACAAGGAGTTATTCGTTGTGCTTTTTCTTGATTTTTTCTCAGCAATGCGTCTTAAAGTTTATGGTCTGATGTCGGTTGTTCGAAGTGAGCTCTAAAATGTTGCAGCCCATTCCCACGATACACACGGTATAAAACAAGCTGCCATTTTATTGCATAGGAACTACGTGTCAGGAATATTCAAACAATGTCTGTATAACTAGTGTTTACTGTTAGAAATACACGGTTTTTGACCATACAGTTAAAAGCTTTTCCGGAATAGAGATAGCTGAAAAAGTACTGGCCTCGCTTTTCACGTTAATATGTATAGACTAGTAGTGGTCGCCCGCGGCTTCTCCCGCGTTCATGTTAATTATAGCGTATTTCACACCATGCGACGCACAAATTCAGCATGTTTAAATTTTAATGTTTGTATTACATACATACATACATAAACTCACGCCTTTTTCCCATGGGGGTAGGCAGAAACTATAGAACGCCACATGCTACGACTCTTACATACCCCTTTCGCTTCATCCACATTCATACATCTTGTCATATACGCACGCCGGTTGAGAGTACTACGCACCTGACCTTTGTGAAGAACATCACCAATAACATCGATGTATGTCCTTCTAGGACGTCCTCTACCGGCGTTCCCATTAACATCCGCCTTATAAATTTCTTTTGTTAATCGCCGTTCACTCATTCTCTGAACATGGCCAAACCACCTAAGCATACTCCTTTCAATTTTTGTCACTACATCATCTTTTAAACCGCAACTTTGTCTAATCTCTTCATTTCTCAATCTATCATTCAAAGTTACACCGCACATACTTCGCAAGGAACGCATTTCCACGGCATTTATTCTACTTTCATGCCTCTTCATCTCATCATGCATCTTCATGTTTGTATTGTTAGTAGATTTAGGATGCCTAGGTAACCCATGCACCACAGACTATAAATTAGTAGCTTGTATGTTTTTAACTATTTTGTGTTTGGGTTACCAGGTAATTATAATAATATGTTTAAATTTAAGTACACATTTTTGTTGTCTTTTTAAGTTTTTAATTTTAAGAATTTTTATATTTTTAAGCATACGTGTGCGTCCGCTTGGCGTAAAATTAAATACTTTTTCTTTCTTTCTATTTCGTGTTTTTCGGGATAAAAGTAGTCTATGTCGTTTTCCGGGTTCCACACTATCTGTGTACTAAGTTTCATCAAAATCAGTTCAGTAGTTTAGTCGTGATGATGTTACAAACACACAGACAGAGTTACTTTCGCATTTATAATAGGCAGGATTTTATTTGCTGTTTTATAACTACCTCGTTGCCTCGTTGGTCTAGTGGTGGCAAGCGCGACTGCTGAACGTGAGGTCCCGGGTTCGATCCCCAGGTCGGGCAAAGTGTTATTGGTTTTTGCCGTGTGGAATTCCTCAGTAGCAGCCCGGAGTTTGGATTTGTGCCCAGTTGATGGCAATAGGCTCGCCCCCTATTACATAGGACTTAAAAACATAACGGAGAAATGAGGGTGTTACTATAATACCTCTGCCCAGCCCTTCGGGGAATACAGGCGTGATGTTATGTTAACTACGTAATAGTACTACGACTAATTATGCACCTTGGCAATCTTTACAGAATTTATACGAATTATGCGACCCGGTCAACCGTTCTTTACATAACTTATGTCGTTATACTTTACTATTTCTCTATTAAATGACGTAGAGGTACTTACTAATATAGGAGTCTGTAACTCAATCCCATGTTTTGTGATAAGGCTTATTACCGTCGTTTTAGCAGTGAATAGCCTAGTGGTGTGACCGTCGGACTGCCAAGTCATAGGTCTCGAGTTCGAACCAAAGGCACGCATCTCTGACTTTTCGGATTCATATACGTATTGTATAATTATCACTTGCTTAAAAACGATGAAGGAAAACATCGTGAGGAAACCGGCATGCCTCAGAGATATCTCACGATAGCATGTGAAGCCAAGTCAGAGGCCCATGGGTGGCATAAACTCTGACACCAGGTTAGTCACTAACCACACTAACATAAGAAGACCGTCTAAAAGAGAACATGACAATGACAAATAATAAAATTTATTCAACGTTCACGTTTTCAGAGGTTTCTAATTAAGAGATACATACATACACAAACTGACGCCCGTTATCCCCGAAGGGGTAAGCAGAGGTATTCTCTTATTACAGGAGACTGTAGGTCCTACACCCACGTTTCACTCATAGGTGGCGAGCATTTTCCGGGCACATAATGGTGCCAAGTTCGTCGCTCCTACAACTCGCTTGACGGGCGGCGACGAAAGGAAATTGTATTATTAATCCTTCCCCCCACGAAATAAGAAATATTATCTATTAATAATTAAAATGGGTTCGATCCCCAGGTCAGACAAAGTGTTATTGGGTTTTTCCATTAGGAATTTCTCAGTAGCAGCCCGGAGTCTGGATTTGTGCCCGGTTGAAATGAAATGAAATGAAATGAAAAAAATGTATTTGGACACAACACAAATAAGACACAGACAAGACAATTAGGTACAGCAAAACAGAACACAAAAAACAATACAAAATAAATGAAAAATACTAACATAAACAAAAGTAGGTAGGTATGTGTCTCACGGCTGGACCAAATAGGTTCCAGATCAGCTTAGTGCCAAGTCACAAGTACTTGGCGCTGGTTTTCATCTGGAACCTTTAGCCTCACGGATGTCAGTGCAGCATAATGGCAATAGGGTCGCCTCCTAATACATAGGACTTAAACATAACTGGCGAAACGAGGGTGTACTGAAAACACCTCTGCCGAACCCATCGGAGAATACAAGGCGTGATGTTATGTTAATAATTTTAAAAAATGAGTGCTGTAAATGAACTCTATATTTGCGGGTAGTCGATAGTAATTGTTTCATCAAACAGAGTGTATGGGTATTATAAACTACACTAGTCTAGATTTACATTGTAACTTTACAACGTAAAGTGAATTGTAAATTGCGTTTCGTACTGTGTCAAAGGCTTACAGAGGCTTTGCACGAACCTATGTAGCAAGTGCACCGAAGCAGCTAAGCCTAGCGCACAGTATAAAAAAAAAACATACAGCCGAACATAGAACTTCCTTCTTTTTTGAAGTCGGTTAAAAAACGACATGCTTGTTTTATTTCATGAGTCGTTAAACATTATACTATAAAACTAGCAACCCGCCCCGGCTTCGCACGGGTGCAATATAGATACTAATGTGGCATATAAACCTTCCTCTTGAATCACTCTATCTATTGCTGAAAACTGCATTAAAATCCGTTGCATAGTTTAAAAGATCTAAGCGTACAGACAGCGGGAGCGACTTTGTTTTATACTATGTAAAGATTGTCCAAATACTCAAACGCTACTCAATTGTAAGTTCCCGTTAATTTCGTGGTGTCACTATCATTTTTAGGCGAAGTGACAGTGACAGCACGAGACTTAATGGCAACTTCAAATGGGGAGGCACAAGCAAAACGAAAGCAGATGGCAGCAGCTCTGTTTGTACCAATTACAACCAATCAGAACGGGTTAAATTAACATTAGCAATAATGTCAAACAAACTTTAACCAATGAAATTGCGTTCGTACCGTCGATGGTGGCGCCATTAGTTCCCCAGTGTGCTACTCCATTGAGTAGTGTTTGAGTATTTGGCAATATAGAACTCACGCGTCAATTTAAATTAGTATGGAATAGTTGTTTAATTTTCACTTTTTTTGCTCGAAAATGTGAAAGGAAATTATAGTTATAGTACTTTCGAGAAATCGAAGAGTTTATTTTGTTACTTGATAAAGCTTCTAATAGATCATTTATTTAAAGTACATTGAATGCTGCAGCGCAGATGGAACTCCATAAAATGTATTATTTTAGCTATTTTACATTGTTTTTCTTTTTCTCATGTCTTCTGCTGTATTCGTGGTGTATTTCTACACAATAATGAAATCCTTACTATACACTATTCGCACAATAAAAATAACACGCAGATCTCAAAACTTTGAACAATACAAGCGGTCTTTGAAGACACGAAAAACCTAGTCTCATACATTTACTTAATGCTTGAACTATTTATCATAGATACTCTCACAAAACGAAGAAGAAGCGTTTTTATATTGTTTGGAAAGAAACTTTCAGAACTACTAAACAAGAAACACAATTAAACGACAATAGTCTACGAGCAGATTCAGAGGTCGAGAGTTCATATTTGACTCCACTGAACATCCTTATGCTAACGTAATATTATACAAGGTTAGTCGGAAAGGGGGTACTAAGCCGAAAGGGTGTTAAAGTACCCATAATAAGAGATAACTTTTGTTTCACAACTTTCCCCAAAACTCGATAATTTAAGGGAAATAGCTTTTCAAAGATTTCGTAAAAAATATGCTAAAATCTATCTGTCCATAGCTATGGTCAGCTGTGTTTACAATTTAGGTCATATTTGGGGTCACGAATTAGAAACTTAATTTTCTGAATTCATAACTAAAGCAGGTATGTTTTTTTTTGAAAAAACTAAAATAAAAATATTTTTGCATGCAAATAAAAATTATCGAATTTTGAAATTTTAACACTTGCTTTAATATAGTCATCAGTGATACTTTAAGTGGCCCGCGCCTTAGTACTCTCTCTCTCCGACTAACCTTGTATAATAATTATGAATATTATAATTAGGTATTATTTAGATCTCTAATGTTGGGGGCATATTGGCGGAATTCGACGAATAATCGCGTTGTCGCGACATACCTGGCCAAGCTATTCATCACATCGCGTTTCTCAGTTGAAGCCACATTGGCGGAATTCGACGAATAAGCGCGTTGAGGCAACGTAGCTGACCAAGCAATTCGTCACATCGCGTTTCGCTGTTGGGTCTACATTGGTGGGATTCGACGTATGATCGCGTTATCACGAAAATACGCCACGAATATTATGTGATAGTGTAGGCCCAACATTGGAGAGGTCTGTTTAGTCTTTGTTATCTCCCACTGCTGAGGAAAGGCCTTCTGCAGCAGTGGCATGTATTTTTACATTCATATCTATCTATACTAATATTATAAAGATTTGTATTTTTGTATGTAACGAATAAACTTAAAAACTACTGGACCGATTTCAAAAATTATTCTGCCGTTAGAAAGCTACATTATCACTGAGTAACATAGGCTACGGGCGGAGCCGTGAAGACACAGCTAGTGTATATATAGTGTATAAAGAGAATTTCTATTGCATTGTATCGTATAGCATTATTTAAATAAAACATGTTGAATACACCCGTATTTCTCGATACGTCAATATTCAATATAGTTACGTTCGTTTATATATCGGTAAAACATTCGCCGGAAGCTTGTTTTCTATCAATATATCCTGATGTCGGTTATTGTATTTTCTACGGAGATAAAACCAACATTGGTTGATAGAAAAATAACAACGCTCCCGCAAACAACTAGGTATCTGCTATAACTTCGTTTTGTTCATACTTTACTGTGATACCTTTTACTGAGTTTTTATTGGCGTAACGAGTTTATAGTATCGTGGGGGTTAACGGACTCACGTCTGAAGCACCAGGTTGTGGGTTCAAAACCTGGCATGATGTTCTGCCTAGCCTTTTCCCAACTATGTTGGAGTTAGCTTCTAAGCTAACCAGATACGGCTGAATACCAGTATTTAACACGGAGCGACTGCTATCAGACCTCCGCAACCCAGTTACTGGGCAATGCTGATATCCCAAGGTTAGGCCAGTTGTCAGACTTTCGGGATTCTGACTTCCCGTAACGACTGTCATATGTATTCGTATGACACTCAGGACCAAAAATTTAACGTGCTCTTCGAGGCACGAAGGGGTCTCGATTTGTAACGATCGGCCACCCATCCACAGACTGACCGTGGCAAACGCAGCTTAACCCCGCAAATCGTATGATTCGCGCGATTAGTTAGCCACGAGCCACTCTTATTGCTTATAAATTGTATGAAATAAAAAAAAGATGTCACTATTCAAAAAGTCGAGATATTACACTATCCGATAATACGCAACTATCCGATACGTGCGGTGCATCTCCCCTATTATCGACTACGTATTGCCAACATTATAGAAACAAAAATACAAGTATTTTTTGACATTAAATTATGGTGAAATGATGACAGACAAGTAATGTCAATTTATTTATCATCGATTTGATTGATGTCATGGGTTTTTACAACAAAACTCCTTAAATAAAATCAAAGACATTACATGGCACTACTACTTCATATTGAGACAAAAGGCAATTTTGATCTTTGCTACCAAATAATTAAACATAATTTTCCATGCATTGGTCTGTTCCGTTCAACAGTTTGAAAAGGTAACATGTGCCCGCGATTTAGGAAAGGAATGAATTTGAAAACTAACGAACCTATTTATTCCCCTACTGTAGGTACATGAACTTACATAGAACTGATCAACAAAACACCGTGACGTCACTTCCTTCGTGAGGTGAAAACACTTAAAGTCAGAAGTGGGTCAGGTTTATTCATTCGTTCCCTATAGAATGAACGTAATATTTACCTCTGAGTGAAGTGCGTAACAATTGATGCCTAGAGAAATAGGTTGGGCTGTAATCAAAGAACTTGGATAATAGGCTGGGATTACGATAGAATGATGAAGCGAGATGGAATACATCGCTTTTGTTTGTATCTCTTTCTTTATCTAAGCTAATTGTTTCAGCTAGACTCGGGCCATTACAAACGTGCGAACTGAGTCATAAATGAAAGAAAGAAAGAAAGAAAGAAAATTATTTATTTTGGACTCACACAGGCAGTTACAGAAACAAAAACAATATTAAAAAAAGAAAGAATAAGAATTTAGAGTACCTGCACGAGGCCAAAAAGGGCTCCTATCTCAGCATAATGTTGCGACATTTAGAAAAAAAACAAAATGTCGCAACGCTGGTTTTCAGATAGGACCATAGTGATGCCACGGGCAATAACGACACAAATAAATAAATAAACATGTTATGTACATACAATATTAAATCATGTAGATACAATAAAGAAAAAATAATATATAAAATACAAATAATTTTGATTGCCTTGTTGGCCTAGTAATCTCAAGCGCGGCTACTGAGCATGGGGTTCTGGGTCTGATCCCCAGGTCGGGCAAAATATTGTCAGGTATTTTCGTGTGTAATTCCTCAGTAGCAGCCCGGAGTATGGATTTATGCCCGGTTAATGGCACTAGGCTTGCCCTCTATTATTTGAGACTTAAACATAACTGGCGAAACGTGTACAAAAAAAATACCTCTGCTGAACGCTTCGGGGAATACAGACGTGATGTTATAAAAAGAATATGCCTAACAGATAAACACACACATCGTTTTCTTTCGTTTACATTGAGAAAGATTTTTAAGAAAATATAAAAACAGAATAAATTTAACAGCCAACGACTCCTGACGAAATGTTATACATATATCTATAGTAATAAGCAGAGCTGAATTGTATTTTCTGTGGAAGGTACACGTAAGCTTTTGCAGAAATACGACGTGCCTACGCAGATATTTAGTCTTGTACAGTCAACATAAAAAGTACCTGAGTAAAAGAAAAAGAGAATAATTTATTTTTGCACAGAATAATAAAAAACGCACGAAGATAAAAATAATAACAAAAATCTAACCTCGATGTAATTCGCAAAATAAATTTTGTTGTTGGCAACAAAATAGTTATAATATTATAATGTAACTAGCGGCCCGTCCCGGCTTCGCACGGCTGGACATTTTTTCCGTTTTTACAACATTATTCATTTATGCTCCGCTCCTATTGGTCGTAGCGTGATGTTATATAGCCTGTAACCTTCCTCGATAAATGGACTATCCAACACAAAAATATTTTTCAATTCCAACCAGTAGTTCCTGAGATTAGCGCGTTCAAACAAACAAACTCTTCAGCTTTATAATATTAGTATAGGTGGTTGTTAAGTCTCAAAAGTTTTTTATAAATTAAAACTTGCAACTTGGTTCTGAGTTCAATCCCCGACCGCACCTCTGACTTTTCAAATTTGCGGGTTATAATTTGATTATCACTTGCGTTAACGGTGAAGTAAAACATCGTGAGGAAACCTGCACACATGAGAGGGCTCCATAAAGTTTTCGATGGTGATGTGGTATGCAGTCTACCAACCCGCATCGGGCCAGCGTGGTGGACTAACGCCTAAGTCCTTCTCATTCTGAGAAGAGGCCCATGCCCAGCGGTGGGATAGTAATGGGCTGATTATGTTATGTTTATATTTTATAGGTATTTTATTGTTAAATTATGATAGAGTAGATAAAATTTTATAAACTAGTTTTATTATTTAGGATAATGATTGGTTTTTAAGATAATAATTAATTTCAAAATACTAAAATATTCATTCTTCTCCTTTTTTTCGTGTGGTTAGTGACTAACCTGGTGCCACGTGGCTTCATATGCCTTCGAGAAATATCTCTCAGGCTCTTTACTCACGATGTTATCCTTCACCGTTTTTAAGCAAGTAATAATTGTACATTACGCACATGAATCCGAAAAGTTAGAGGTGCATACCTTGGGTTCGATCTCGAGACCTGTGACTTGGTAGTCCGAAGGTCACATCACTATGCTAAAAATATATATATACAAGGTTAGTCAGAAAGGGGGTACCTACTAAGCTGCGGGCCACTTAAGTATCACCGATGACTATTTTAAAGCAAGTGTTAAAATTTCAAAATTCGATAATTTTTATTTACATTCAATAAGATTATTATATTAGTTTTTTTTTTAAAAAAACATACCTGCTTTAGTTATGAATTCAGAAAATTATGTTACTAATCCGTGACCCCAAATATGACCTTAATAGTAAACACAGCTTATCATAGCTATGGATAGATAGATTTTAGCATATAGATAGATTTTAAGCTATTTCTCTTAAACTATCAAGTTTTGGGGAAAGTTGTAGAACAAAAGTTATCCCTTATTATGGGTACTTTAACACCCTTTCGGCTTAGTACCCCTTTCCGACTAACCTTGTATATTCTTCGATTTTTGTTGTTGTCGGTACAGTTTGCAATGTAAATACTTATTTACCTACGGTTAGTTTCTGAAGCATTTTCTAGCATAGCTTTTCAATTTATTGAATCAACATAACGTAACTTGTTATGTACTAGCGTTCTAGTTTCTCTAGTGTACGTAAAGCTATGTTTATTGAAGAAACTTATTGTAAACTAGCGACCCGCCCCGACTTCGTACGGGCGCAATGTAGATACTAATGTGGACATATAAACCTTCCTCTTGAATCACTCTTTTTATTGCTGAAAACTGCATTAAAATCCGTTGCGTAGTTTAAAAGATCTAAACGTACAGACAGCGGGAGCGACTTTGTTTTATACTAGGTATGTAAAGAAAGAATCCGTTTTTTAACTAATGTTTTAAAGTAAAGAATATGCTTTCATCTCTTCAGCCTGTTTACGTCCACTGCTGAATATTGACTTCTTGACGACCTTGAATCTTGCTTTTACGTCTGACAGTCATAGGGTATTGTCCTAATAGTGTAAGTATTTCACAAATTTTTCAATTCACGGTTCTGATACTATAAACAGAGGCGATTTTTTTTAATATGTACCTAATTTTGACGACACGTTTGGTGTAGTGGCTGAGCGATTGGCTTCTGCGCTACGGGTCGTGGGTTCGATTCCCACACGGAACAAATATTTGTATGGCCTACAGATAGTTGTTCCGGGTCTGGGCGTTTGTGCGTGTGAAGATTTGTGTCTGTAAACGCACCCACGATACAGGAGAAATCCTAGCGTGGGGCAACGTTTTTTAAAAAAAATAAAAAATAATTATAACATACATAACATAACATCACGCCTTACATTCCCCGAAGGGTTCGGCAGAGGTGTATAGTAACACCCTCGTTTCGCCAATTTTGTTTTTAAGTCCCATGTAATAGGGGGCGAGACTATTGCCATTAACCGGGCACAGATTCAGACTACAGGCTGCTACTGAGAAATTCCTAATGGAAAAACCCAATAACACTTTATCCGACCTGGGGATCGAACTCGGGACCCCATGCTCAGCAGTTGCGCTTGGGCCTACTAGACCAACATGGCAGTCCTGAGTTATATCCGTTTTAATATTCTTTAGGAGATATACAACTCTACTGTACGATGACGTTACAACACACATAGTTGTGACTGTATCTACAACGTTTGTTTCATATAACAAGAACAGAACATACAAAGGTTTTCTAAAATCTTCGAAACCGTGTAGCTCCTTCATTTTTTCATCGCTTTTTTTTTTAAACTACTTTGAAATAATATTACTGCCTTTTTGGTTTAGTGGTCGCTAGCTAGACTGCTGAGCATGGGGTCCTGGGTTCGATTGCCAGGTCGGGCAAATCGTTATTGGGTTTTTCCATTTGGAATTTCTCAGTAGCAGCCCGGAGTCTAGATTTGTGCCCGGTTAGTGGCAATAGGCTCGCCCCTATTACATGGGACGTAAACATAACTGGCGAAATAAGGGTGTACTAAAACACCTCTGCCGTACCCTTCGGGGAATACAAGGCGTGATGTTTTGTTCAATCCTTATACATTTCAAAAACAAGTCAATCTCTTGTTTGTTAGATGTTTAGACGGATTGATAATCGCAGTTTGTTATTATAGCAGACAGGAGGACAATGCTACCTCATCCTCTTGACATAATCCCTTAGTCACCTTTATTTGACACCCACAGGTGAGGAGAGGATGCCCTATTCTTTGCATTCACATGAAACAAAAAGAATAATATCCTAGGGTCTGCATAATACTCTCGGAGAAAGCTAGGGCACAGGACTTTGATTCTCAAATAAACAAACACGTCGCTGCTGCAGCGCTGCGGCGCGTACTCGCGTACGAACGCAGCGCTGCCGCAGCGACGTATGTTTCCACTAGAGAATCTTGAAGCTGAAGTCAGCTGAAGTACTTGCGCAGTGCGCAGTAATAATATGTTTTACTGCATTTTCTTCTCTATTAGACATTTTTATCTTTTCACTTCATGTTCAGCATTTTATTTATTAGTAACGCGGGCTTTACACAGGTGACTATAGTCGCACGATTTTTGCCGTGCGGCGAAAATCGACTGTCTAAATGGCAATTCGGCTAGGCGGCAGGTGACTAATGTCGCAAGTTCCAAAGTAGAGTAGGTTTCGACTTTTGTCGTGCGGCGACACGTCGCATGTGGCGGGTAACTAAAATCGACCGTGGAAATGGTCAGTCAAGTCACTTCTTCCTTTCCCTTTTTTGAATTTACTCTCTTCGAGTAATTCTTGCATAATGGCTTGTCGAACAATTTCAATGCCAGTACGCAGTACGACTGTTCTAGTGGACATTTTGATGCGAAATGAACTAGTCACCTGCGATTTTTAACGACCTGTGTCAATAGGGTGGCGATTCGCTTTGTGAGGTGATTTGGTAAGCGACCAGCCGCTCGGCGAAAATCGACCTAGTGTAAATCCCCCTTAAATATTATAGACTAAAGTGAGAGTATTCTCAAAATAGTTATTCAACTGTTATTCAATAGATTCAAAAATGCCTGTTTCCCTAAAAATATAGAGAAACATTTTCTTTTATACCGCAACTTTGTGTTTACTAAGTATTTTATGGGTCAAATCCTTTTTTGTTCACGTAGTTTGAAGTAAATAAAATATTTTAATACAGTTTGTGGTTATTCCAGAAATTATCTCTATATTGTAGTAGGCACCCCCTAAACCAAACTTGTCTAACAACCCGGATTTGTCCATCAAAATTCAAACCACAAAAATGTTAATTAAGCTTGTTACAGTTTTTGAGGCGAGCCGAATTTTGGGTACTTCACCCTAAAGGAATAAAGAGGGAATTATATTAGGAAAAGGGTGAATGTCCCGGTTGCGGTCACAGTTCGCCCTCGTTTCGCAAGTTCTTCAGAATGTGCCAAAGGATTTTATGAAGCGGTCTTATATTTCTTTTTGAGGAATATAAAAGTGTTACAGTTTCTTTTTTGATGAATGTGTACCTAGGTTTTATGGTGTAGTTTATAGATATCCGATAACAGTTGAGTTACCTCTTCAAAGCAAAATTAATGATTGCAGATCATTGTTACTTTTTTTCCTAATCGACTGTTGTAGATTAGTCTTGCGGACCGTTTCTACGTAACCGGGCAGTTATTGGCGAGACCTGAAGGGTCCAACCAATGGGGACGAGAGTAAAATACTTAAGCTAACAACTACTACTACTACTTACTACTAACATCATGACTAGCTAGCAACAACAGCACTAAGGGCGACTCCTAATGGGACTCGGACCTCGGCTTAGAGCGTTGCTGGCTAGAGGTTTGGGAGGGAGACAGCTTGATGAGGGCTGAATTATCGGTGTGAATATTTGACGATCAAAGATTTGTTTACGTTTTATACAAAGTTTTAATGGCCGGACTTTACATGAAAGTGTCTTGTTAATTCACTGCAGCAAGGTTTCCCAGTACAATTAGAACATCATACCACGAATAATTAATATAAACGTAGGTACCTAACGTTAACTCTTTATATGGCAAAGGAAATATTTTAACCATCAACTATTTTGGAAGATGTCGTGAAAGCGTTCTTATTATGTTCTTTTTAAAAAAATCTTGAATAAAAATATAAACGACATGTTTTTCTATTTACTAATTGCGTCATTTTTTATTTTTGTCACCTTTGCTTAAACCTTATACCCCATAAAGGGTTAATATGAGTGAATTTTCAATTAGAAATAATCGTTTCTTACATACTTTTTAATTCAATTAAAACCTGTATTCATATCTATGTATGATACTAAGGCTCAGTTGCACCAACTAACTACAACTAAAAAACAACAAACTACAAATAAAATTTCAGTGTATGTATTATGATTGTAACATAATATTCGAATTAGGGTGTTTGAGGGTGTGCGTTGGTTACGTTGCATGTTGTATGTATATATTTTTTTTTTCTAAATTTACTTTGAGTTTTTGCAAGTTTGAACATCTGATACTTTTAACGCTGTCTACCGGTTGTGAATTTTACAGATCATTTCTATAAGTGAAAACTTGTAATTGGCCATTTTCTACATAAATGAAATTGTATACTCAAATGTACTAGCTGTAAGTTTTCTTAATATAATAAAATAAAATAAAATAAACTGTTAACTTGCCGTATTTGTGTCAAATTCGTACTGATTTGACAGACATTTTGGTATGGTTACGGTTATAGTTAGTTAGTGCAACTCAGCCTAATTGTGGATGTCTCAAAAAAATAAACTAAAATGTTATACAACAGTTGTATTTTCGATTCAAAATTCTCTTACTCCACGATACCATACCTACGTCAAACGTTCGTGCTATACCTACTGATCGACATCCCCACTAATTGACCTAAAAAACCTTTTGACTCTCTCCTACATTATTTCAGTGACATGGTAGTAAATTCCTCCTCGATTTCCGTCTCACATTCATTCTATATAACTGAACTAATGGAGCGTGTCGACTCATAAGTTATTGTCTATTGGAAGTCATTAATACTTATTAGAAGGCGGAAATTAATTACTACCGAATAGGACGTCCCTCAAGTCATTTGTAAGCATCTGTGCCAGGTCGTTGCTGCTGAAGATCGATCGTGGTAAACATTCTCTCTAAGCGCCTATTTGACCTGTAATTAATTGGTTTTTGCACAAAATATGAAAGTACAGTAGGGAAATGAAAAGGTTATGTAGGTCTATTTTGCTAGCACAGTGCAAAAAACATACCATTTTATGTTTTTTGACAGGATATTAAAAATTATAATGGTGACATGATTACAGACACTAGTAATGTCAATTTCTTTAATCATCGAATGTATTGATGTCATGGTTTTTACAGCAAAACTCCTTAAATCAAATCAAATCAAAGACGTTACATGGCACTACTACGTCATATGGAGGCAAAAGGCAATTTTTATCTTTGCTACCAAATAATTAAACATAATTTTACACGCATTGGTCTGTTCCGTTCAACAGTTTGAGAAGATATGTACGCGACGTGGGAAAGGAATGAATTTGAAAACTGACGAACCATTTCATCATTCCCCTACTGTACATAGGTATATTTACATCGTCCTTCTTAAGTGGCTAGGAAACCTTTCAAACATGAATAAAACTCACAAACAACTTTTGTTCTGTGAGTTTTGGCAAATAGAATAAAATAATATAATTACTGGCTCGTTGGTCTAGTGGTGGCAAGCGCAACTGCTGATCGTGTGGTCCTGGGTTCGATCCCCAGGTCGGGCAAAGTGTTATTGGGGTCTTCCGTGTGGAATTCCTCACGAGCAGCCCAGAGCTTGGATTTGTGCCCGGTTGATGGCAATAGGCTCGCCCCCAATACGGGCATGTAATAACATGGGACTTAAACATAACGGCGAAATAACGGTGTTACTATACACCTCTGCCAACCCTTCGGGGAATACATGCATCATGTTATGATATTATGTAATATAATAAAATCTTCTTAAAAACTAATCGGCTCCATAAAGTTCTCAATGGTGTGTGTAGTCTGCCAACCCGCACCAGGCCCGCGTGGTGGACTAAGGCCTAAACACTTCTCATTGTGAGAAGAGAGCCGTGCTCTGCAGTAGGACAGTAATGGACTGATTGTGTTATGTTATGTCCCAACTAAATCAACCGACTAATATCAGATTTGGGAAAAAGCGAGCACGGTGGATCACATAACATAACATCACGCCTTATATTCCCCGAAGGGTTCGGCAGAGGTGATTTTAGTACACACTCGTTTCGCCAGTTATGTATAAGTCCCATGTAAGAGGCGAGCCTATTGCCATTAACCAGGTACAAATCCAGACTCCGGGCTGAGAAATACCTAATTGCGAAACCCAATAACACTTTGCCCGACCTGGGGATTGAACCCAGGACCTCAGCAGTCGCGCTTGCGACCACTAGACCTACAAGGCAGTCACGGTGTATCACTATTTTATAAATTGAATTTGAATTAATGACTATTTATTCACTTAAACATTTCTTAGAGCTAAGTACATTGCCCCACAAAACTGCTTACGCAGTTTAACTGTGAGATCGTTGAATCTCTCATACATAGTAAAACATAATTAGGTACATCTATAACCTATATGCAACTTAATACCACTTACATAGTTTCCAATAAATGTTTTTAAGTTTACGTCCGAATTTTTGTTTATTATTTTCTTGTCTGATGTCAGCAGGCAAAGTGTTCATTAAATAGGGAACACGTTTTATTAAGGTTCTGTCGCCATAGAAATTATTTACTCTCGGTATATCATATTTACCTGCTGTCATCGACCTGGTAGTATACCTATTAGTAACTAGTAAGTCACTATCCCGACTGTAATGGTTATTAACCAATAATAAGTATTTATGTTTCAGACTAACTGGTAAAATTTTACATATTTTGAATAACCTACTATAGTCACCTTTACAACTATTTTTAGTTTTATTGTTTACTAATAATTTTAAAAATCTAATTTGTATTGATTCTAATTTCTGTATATTACTTTTAAAAGTTAAACCATAACAATCAAGAGAATAACTCAGTATTGAGTCAACTAAGGACATATATAAACATTTTAAGGTGCTGGAGGGAACTTTAAAGCTTAAGTGATAGAATTTACTAAAAATGTTCTCGCCAACCGTCTTCTTCGTTCTTTTCGTGTGGTTAGTGACTAACCTGGTGTCAGATTATGCCGTCCATGGGCCTCTGACTTGGCTTCACATGCCGTCGAGAAATATCTCTCAGGCATGCTGTTTCCTCACGATGTTTTCCTTCACTGTGTTTAAGCAGGTGATAATATTATAAAGCTGAAAAGTTTGTTTGTTTGAACGCGCTAATCTCAGGAACTACTAGTTGGAATTGAAAAATTTTTTTTTTGTTGGATAGTCCATTTATCGAGGAAGGTTATAACATCACGCTACGACCAATAGGAGCGGAGCATACATGAAAAATGTTGCAAAAACGGGAAAAATGTCCACCCGTGCGAAGCCGGGACGAGCCGCTAAAATTATACAATACGCACATGAATCCGAAAAGTCAGAGGTGCGTGCCTTGGGTTCGAACTTGGGACCTATGACTTGGCAGTCTGACGGTCACACCACTAGACTATCACTGCTATTAAAAACTACACTACACTGTATCACCACAAAACAGATAGGTACAGAAGTCAATCACATGTATGTACTTCACTTTTCATACCTACGCTCGGCGGTCGCTCTATCTATATATCTATCTTTCTCAAGCGCATGGCACTCGCGCTCGCACTCACTCGCACTCTGGTCCCAAACGGTCCGAGATATCGTGTCCATGAGCGAGCAGTATCTATGTGTGCGTTGCTCGAGCGCACTTGTATGTAGATTGACTTCTGTACCTATCTGTTTTGTGGTATCACGGAACAGTTTTAAGCTCTTTGTTACACTACAAGCGGAAGTAAAGGCGTCGACATGAGTCCCTTTCTTTGTTCAACAAAGTCAACCTGAAAGAAATCTTCACTTTGACTTTGTAACGCTATGTTTCAGCCTTTCAGCCAAGAAAGAGGGTCAGGTTAAATGTAGTGAAGGTTTTAACGCCATTTTAGGCACGATCTTAGCAATGTCGGATAGCGTTTATCCAAGGGATAAGTCAGACGTTTTGACAGAATTGCTATACAGAAGCTGTCAAATCTTCAAAATTATTCTTTAGATGAAAATTACTCGACGTTGGTGAAATCGGCACTTAGGCGTTTAACTTCATTCACCATACAATCTTTCTCACGAAGAAATGCATCTCAAACCAGCTGTCGCCCCCGGTTTCCCTCGCCTCCTAGGGAACTGCTCCATGTTACCAGATAAGTATTCTGTGCGTTAATCCAGGACATAGTCTATCTGTGTGACAAATTTCATCCAAATCCGTTTAGCCGTTTATGCATGATGGAGTCACAAACATCCATCCGTCTTCACAAACTTTCAAATCTATACTAATATTATGTATAAAGTTGAAGAGTTTGTTTGTTTGAACGCGCTAATCTCAGGAACTACTGGTTGGAATTGAAAAATTATTTTGTGTTGGATAGTCCATTTATCGAGGAAGGTTATAGGCTGTATAACATCACGCTTCGATCAATAGGAGCGGAGCATAAATGAAAAATGTTGCGAAAACGGGAAAAATGTCCACCCGCGCGAAGCCGGGACGGGCCGCTAGTTTATAATAAGTGTGATATTATATGAAGCTTCGTTGGTCTACTGGTGGCAAGTGCGACTGCTGATCGTAAGGTCTTGGGTTCGATCCCCAGGTCGGGCAAAGTGTTATTGAGTTTTTCCATTAGGAATTTCTCAGTAGCAGCCCGGAGTTTGGATTTGTGCCCGGTTGATGGCAATAGGCTTGCCCCTATTACATGGGACTTAAACATAACGGCGAAATGAGGGTGTTACTATACACCTCTGCCAAACCCTTCGGGGAATACAGGAAAAATAATCCTGTTTATTTTATACTAGCCGTGTTCTCACGGTGCCGCCCGCGTAAGAAGTTTTATTCCAGTAATAAATATAGCATATGTTACTCAGTGATAATGTAGCTTTCTAACGGCAAAATAATTTTTGAAATCGGTCCAGTAGTTTTTAAGTGTATTCGTTACATACAAAAATACAAATTCTTTATAATATTAGTATAGATGAGATTTTTACTTAACAAATCTCACATAAAATAAACAGGTAACCCTTACGAAATCACATTACAAACACTACGTAGGTACACTCAAGACGTGAAATACAAAGTAAATAATCTCAACATGGCTGCCAACACAACAAAGCTTATTTGACGTCTTTTGGGACGGAGATGTTTAATGTAAGCCATTCGGGCGTGCTACACTCTCACAAAGACGACGGTAAAGATGGTTGACCTCACTAATTAAGTTAAAGTTTCGGTAATATCCTACAACAGAGTTCACACCTAAAGAGCTTATCAACAATACGTTAGTATTCTCATGTTTGTTCATTGGATAATAATTCTGTGGCTTGGTGCTAAAAGGGCCAAAGTACGATTTTGTGAGAAATGAGTTTTTACTGCCAATTTATTGAAAAAGTGATATATTTATGTGTGTTAATAGGGTAGGTGTAACGACAAATATTATGTTAAAAAAAATTTAAACCTACTTCAAAAAAGAATAAAATAATTACCATATAAAATTAACAGTTTCAGAAGTCGGTGCTGATCCACGCTGAACCAAATTGAAGGCACCGACTTCTGAAACTGTTAATTTTATATGGTAATTATTTTATTCTTTTTTGAAATCGGTTTAATTTTTTTGTAAAAAATGTTTTCATTTTAGTGGCCTTAATTAAAATTTGGTTGGACCTACAAAAGACGCTGCTCGTAACATAATCACATCATCACAATAATGCGTACTATTCGTCATTGAGGAGTTCCATTGTCTATCTCCGAAGTTCTTCATCAGATCTTCACCAAATTTAAATGGGACCAACTTCAAAGTATACCCTATCCATTAATAAAAGAATCATCAAAATCGGTTCACAATTGGCGAAAATATCGACGAACATACACAAAAAAAAAAAACTTCATGCAGACGAACATAGTAACCTCCTCCTTTTTGGAAGTCGGTTAAAAAGGCCAATGTGGTGTGTGCTTTCATATTGTTACATAAAAAATATTGAGTGTTAAAAGGGTTGCAGTTTAGTTAAGCCAATAGGGAATAAAAAAACAACACTATGCTAGTAATAGAGTCGGAACTAAAACCATCAAAGTTAACTTATGCCCTTTTGTGTTATCTTTACCTTGGATTAATAATATTTAATAAAGCAAAATGGACCAATATACACATTAACCCTAAAGACATTAATATTTTTACTATCATCTATTTCTACTAAAAATAACAATAATAAGTAGCTAATATTATTAAAAATATCAATTTATTCTTGAATTAGAATTTAATTCGTAAATCAAAATACAAATATGTATCAAGTAACAGAAAGAGATTTTTGTTATTTTACACTATAACATGTAAATAATAACTATCAATGCTGGTTCATTGTTCTAATGCTTATTACTGATAATGATTATTAATATTGGCCCTTTTGGCACCAGGCCACAGAATTATACCTTACCTTTAAATAAATATGTAACTGCCTCGCTGATCGTGAGGTCCTGGGTTCGATCGCTAGGTCGGGCAAAGTGTAATTGGATTTTTCCGATTGGAATTCCTCAGTAGCAGCCCGGAGTTTGGATTTGTGTCCGGTTGGTGGCAATAGGCTCGCCCCCTATTATATTGGACTTAAACATAACGGCAAAATGAAGGTCTTACTATACACTTCTGCCCAACCCTTCGGGGAATACAGTCGTGATGTTATGTTATGTTTTACATACATGGCCAACGTTATTATACTCCGGTTGGTTCAACTATTTTCACACATTTCCCGCTTCGACAAGGCCACGAAAAACATAAGTTAGGGCGATGTCTCATTAGTGCGTTGCGTTGCGTCGTCGCGACAGATTAGCGCATTGTATGCCACACCTGCGTTGCGACGACGCACAACATCGCAGCGCAAGAGGACGACGCACGCACCTCTAGCAGTGGAACACTGTCCGTCGTCGCACCGGAGCTCCGACAGCGCACCCCTGTCCCCGCTTCGTCTCTCGTCCGCCGATCCCTTGACACGTCGCGTGCGACGACGCAACGATTTAATGTGGCATGTCATTTAAAATATATGGCAAACGACGCAGCGTTGACGCTGCGACGTCGCAACGCACTAATGAGGCAGAGCTCTTACCCAAGATGAAAATGTTTTTTTCTTTGTGAAGTAAGTCAATTATTTTGCTTGTCGCAGTAACTCTAATTTACGGTTCCACATCCCAGGTAAGATGGTTTTAATATGTAAGTTATTTGAGGCATAAAGAGGACAATAATCGCCGACTGACCTCGCCTCAGGTCACTAGTCAAGTTAACTGCTAGAATTTACGAGTTTTACGCCCGTGATTTGCACATAAAAATACATTTTTATGGGTAATTTTTAGATGAAATTGGAGCTAAATGGATTACCCCAGTTTTGTTGGATATAAACACCGTAGTAAGTTAGTAACGTGCAACGTAATACTATTGTTTAAAGGTATGTAGACAGATTTACACGGTGGCAGTTAGCAATAATACAACTTTTTAACAAAAATAAAACCGACTTCAAATTGTCTATCTCCAAAGTTTTTCATCAGATCTTCACCAAATGTAAACGGGACCACTTCGAAAGAATACTCTTTCAAACAAAAAAATAATCATTAAAATCGGTTCACAATTATCAAAGATATCGCGGAACAAACATACAAAAAAATTAAAACAAAAAACATACAGTCGAATTGAGAACCTCCTCCTTTTTGGAAGTCGGTTAAAAACATGCAATTTATCTTATTTTAGGGATTAACAGAAACATTAGTAATATACAGTCGTGCTTGCCACCACTAGATCAACGAGGCAGTTGCTGATCGTGAGGTACATATTTACTACCTTCTTTAATACCCGGTTCCTATAAACAAAACCCAATCGTTTTGTTTACCAATGGTAGAATTTATTTATTGCCAAACCGGGCATTTAAATAGACTCTTAAAAGAATTTTACCTGTGATAGCTACTTCCATATGGCCCTCCTTTAATATGGAGGGAGGGTCTACTATGCAATGTCAGGTCTGCTTCATTATTGGTAAAGATACAAGAGTCTCAATTTTAACTAATAACGCCCCGTAAATTATAGGAATCGGCCATTAATCAATAGTTACATTAATGGTAGACAATCTCCTATAAGACAGGCAGTGGCAACTCTTGCAGACGCCCGGTTGTCACCACTGTGACTGCCCCGAGGACACGGCGCTGCACACTTTGCAGGCGTGTCCAGCATGGGGGTCGCAGCGCCGCGAACTAGTCGCGGCGATCGGCGGTGACCTCTCGCTTCCAGCCGTGGTTCTGTCCATGGTCGGGAGCGAGACTGCGTGGGAAGCCATCGCCTCTATTTGCGAGGAGGTGATGGCGACCAAGGAGGTAGCGGAGAGGGAGAGGGAGGCCGCTTCTTCTCTCCCTTCTCGAGCTAGACCCACCGGGCGCCGGAGGGCGCGTGACGATCTCCGGCCATCCTAGTGAGTGGCCTGCGGGCGGCGGGTTCGGGGACCCGTCACCCGACCAGTAACGGGCCCAGGGAGGATGGCGCGCCGTGTTCCGCGCGCGCTTCTCGGTAGGAAGTGGGGCAGGGGAACAATTGCCCCATCACAGGAGAGGTCCACCAGAAAAAGCTGGTGGACCGAGACCTGCCGGGGTCGCGGTGCATGCAATAGCGAATCCCGCGACCCCGGCCTTAGGTCAGAAGGAGGGACACCGTGGTGGTTTTAGCCGGTGAAAGTCCGGCACACCCCCCCGTCTTCCCCAGACGGGGGATAGTCCATGAGGACCTCCACGTAAAAAAATAAAATAAAAAAAGGCAATGGCAACTCTTCGGCAATCATTACTGAGACGTGAGCAGACAATATACCAACACCGCACATTTCCTCTAAGAACTAAACTCAAATAAACGGTTCATAATGGTAAGATTAAGTTACGCAGAGAGTTGAATTATGAAGGTAATATCTTGTGGCGGGGCGGAGAACATTTTGTAGTCTCAAGAGTAATGACGTTTCTGTATAAACGATATGGGTTCCCCCCTACCTCAAAATGTATAAAACGGGGGTCCATATTGGCTCACCTAAAGTTTTATACCCGAAATTTGTATTCCTATCGACTTGTAATCCGAATTATCACTCTCCCTAAAATTTTTACTCCTAAAGTTCTCAGTCATGCAGTTTGTAATACTACAGACAACGTTCATAACACTCATGTTTCCAAAAATTATAATTAATAATATCACTAATG
Organism: Amphipyra berbera; assembly: GCA_910594945.2. NCBI lineage: Eukaryota > Metazoa > Arthropoda > Insecta > Lepidoptera > Noctuidae > Amphipyra > Amphipyra berbera. The sequence continues at coordinate 3,057,460 of OU343122.1, read as the reverse complement.
TTAATTTATTTAAACTCCAACTGTTGGTTTTCATATGTTTGTTAGGGTGAAAAATATTAGGGAGAACACTTTCGGAGTTTCAATTATCGGAGTAGAAAATTTAGATAAACTTTGGCGCACCCATAAAACGGAAACCTTTATAGACTCACTTTGTTGTACATCTGTCTATTAGGACCCTTTTTTCAGGAACGGTTAGATGTATCGAGTTGAAATGAATACCAAATATTAAATCTATACTACATCTATAGGTATACTAATATTATAAAGCTGAAGAGTTTGTTTGTTTGTTTGTTTGAACGCGCTAATCTCAGGAACTACTGGTTGGAATTGAAAATTTATTTTTGTGTTGGATAGTCCATTTATCGAGGAAGGTTATGGGCTATATAACATCACGCTACGGCCAATAGGAGCGGAGCATAAATGAAAAATGTTGCAAAAACGGGAAAAATGTCCACCCGTGCGAAGCCGGGACGGGCCGCTATCTTTAATAAAAATTATATTCACAGAATGTGAGACATGATACTATTATTATGAGGTAAGTATTACAGGTCTTCATACTGTAATTGATCAAAGATGCTCTCATGGGAATTCTGAAGCAATTTTCACGAAGGACAGGATTATTTTAATGTACAGTGAACAGCAAAAGTCAATGAATATTTCGAAACGTTGAAATCAATTAAAACGACGTTGCCGACACGTTTGAAAAAAAAAACCCTTACGGAATGCAAAATCTATGTTAACATTTATAAAAGTACTAAAATTTTATCTTTTTAATAACACCATTAGCACATGCCGCTTCCAGCCGCACGTGCTTCGTTTATGTTTACGCTTTGGTTCTGTTTACTCTTCTTCTTTTCGTGTGGTTATTGACTAACCTGGTGTCAGAGTTTATGCCGCCCATGGGCCTCTGACTTGGCTTCACATGCCGTCGAGAAATATCTCTCAGGCAGTTTCATCACGATGTTTTCCTTCACCGTTTTTAAGCGAGTGATAATTATACAATACGCACATGAATCCGAAAAGTCAGAGGCGCGTGCCTTGGGTTCGAATGCGAGACCATGATTTGGCAGTCCGACGGTCACACCACTAGGCTATCACTGCTAACAAAATTAACACTTACCCTACACTTTCTTTTATATTGTAATTTTTATCAAATCTGTTACTATACCGACTAAAATGTTTATTTAGTTTAATAGTTCTGTGGCGGCATCTATCGAGAGAGAATTACATTACATTATTGTGGTGAGATTTACGCAGCACGACGAATGTCTAACAGACTACAGCGACAACAATGACAGCTGTCAGATGAAACGTCACAAATCCTGCATCGCGATATCAAGATCTGACACGGAGTTAGTATATGTACAACTTCCCAACATCAACCGTTGGGCAGTGGCCCGCCAGGCATAAGACCCGCTTGGTAGGAGGATCATCCCTTTTCGTAGGAGGAACACCATACCTCGTTCCCCTACATTGGTGACCCCGACGTGATCGTCACAGACAGTGTTTCTACACTGGTGATACAAGACACAGCTCAAGATGCATCGACTGCTAACTTCTGCTGACTCCTGCTGACTCATCACAACAATCGATCTCCGGTCTTGGGGGGGAGTGATGTGGCCGCATTTATCACGCCACATGAGAATTACGCAGCACGACGAATGTCTAGCAGACTACAGCGACAACAATGACAGCTGTCAGATGAAACGTCACAAATCCTGCATCGCGGTATCAAGATCTGACACGCAAATAGTATAACTATAATAAAAACTATACTAATATACTATAAAAATAGTATAACTTCCCAATATCAACCGTTGGGCACCGTTATTCAGCCCTCGTTAAGCTGTCTCCCTCCCAGTCCTCTCGTAAGCAACGCCGGAAGCCAAGGTTGAAGTCCCCCCTAGGGGACACCCCTAGTGGTGTTGTTGCTATCTAGTCATGATGTTAGTAGTAGACGTAGTAATAGTAGTTAGCTTAGGTTAAGTATTTTACTCTCTTCGGGATTGGTTGGACACCCTTCAGGTCTCACCAATAACTGCCCGGTTACGTAGAAACGGTCCGCAAGACCATCTACAAGCAGTCGAAAAGGAAAAAAAAAGCAACCGTTGGGCAGTGGCCCGCCAGGCATAAGACCCGCCTGGTAGGAGGATCCTCCCTTTTCGTTGGAGGAACACCATACCTCGTTCCCCCACAGTTCTCAGATAAGTGAATTATAATTCTTATTGGAAATAGAGATATCTAAAAGGGGCATTCTTCGAAAAATATTAACAAAAATTGAGAACGTCATTAGCATCATCCCAAAGTTAAGAATGCAGATGTTTAATATTATGATAATGAAAACTGAAACTATACCGCTGTCGTCAAGCAATAAGACAAGAATAAAAACAATCTGACAATACTATAACGTTAACAACCCGGGAGAAGAATGATTTCTTAAAATAATGTTAAAAATTTTCGAAGATTCACCCATAACCTCAAATAAACCCTCATTGGTATACCAAGATACCGCACGAAGGAGCGGTCTTAACATGTAGGTACGTACTCGTACGCTCATGCCATTATATTTAGATAATGGATTAACCAACCCTCGTACCTGGCATGTGAATAGTATAGTGTTTCTAATCAAACTACTCGTATGACACATTTGATGGAGTGTTCCAAGGTACATTAAGGACGACCTCAATAAGGCCACTGATGGTGTAGGTACCAGAAAAAGTTATATTAAATAACTAGCGGCCCGTCCCGGCTTCGCACGGGTGGACATTTTTCCCGTTTTAGCAACATTTTTCATTTATGCTCCGCTCCTATTGGTCGTAGCGTGATGTTATATACCCTATAAGCTTCCTCGATTAATGGACTATCCAACACAAACATATTTTTTCATTCCAACCAGCAGTTCCTGAGATTAGCGCGATCAAACAAACAAACACTTCAGCTTTTTTTTTTTTCTTTCTTTTTAAAAACAATATAATATTAGTATAGATTTTGTAGGGTTCTGTAATAACGGAACCCTTATAAGACCACTCCTGAGTCCGTCCGACTGTCTGTCACAGACTTTTTACTCGATAACTATGTTACGTAAAAATTTGAATTTTGGCATTATGTTGTCTTTTTTGTATTATAATTTTCATGATAATTTACGGTTTACGAGGTCCTTTTCTTTTTTTTTTTTTTTTTCTCGTTGGAAAATCCTCATGGATGTCCCTCGCCCGGGGAAGGCGAGGGGGTCTGCCGGACTCTTACCGGCTAAAAACCAACGGTGTTCCTTCTCCTGACCGTACGGCCGGGGTCGCGGGATTCGCAAAAGCATGCACCGCAACCCCGGCAGGTCCCGGTCCGCCAACCCACGGTTTACGAGTTCCTGCGAGATTTTCGACCTCACTGCATGTTCAGCTCATGATTATGGGCCCCGTTTGGGTCCACAACTTGTCAGCCCAAAAAAATCCATATGATGAACTGTTTATAATTATAACCGTCTTCCGGACACGTACACTAAAATAACGACAGTAAATGATTTTAAAAAAAAATATGGTTGAGGGTCGGGTCCCCTAATTTTTTTTTGATATCTTTGAACCGGCTACTTCCAAGAATTCTAAAAAAAACACTTTCAGTTTACTTATACCTATAAATATCAGCGGAATAGATAACCATCACGGCCATAATATTAGGTCCTTACCTATGAAATTGGCGTTTTTTTCTCACAAATAGAGAACCTCGTCACTTCTATGATTTAAAATATATATCAATTGCTTGATATTATATCGAATAATGACCATCATAGACAACTACCAATAGTAAAAAAACCTTATTACTTATGGTTTTCTAAACATAAAAAATACCTTAAAAATGACTCCCCTTTTTGTTAGCAGAAATGACTACTATTTTTGTTTTAACTTTGCCAAAACTTATTTTTGTCGCATAATCTAAGTGGCATGCGTTATCTTAGTTTTTAAACATTAGTGCATAAAAGTTTTAAAACATTAGTATTCATAGTTGTTAAATAAATTAAGATAACGTTAGTATGAAAAATGCAACTTCTTTGAAATTCTCCATACAAAACGCTGATTTCATAGGTAATGACCTAATATGCCGGGGTCGCGGTGCATGCAACAGCGAATCCCGTGACCCCGGCCTTAGGTCAGAAGGAGGGACACCGTGGAGTTTTAGCCAGTAAGAGTCTGGCACACCCCCCCGTCTTCCCCAGACGGGGGATAGTCCATGAGGATTTCCCCACGTGAGAAAAAAAAAAAGGTAATGACCTAATATATACAGGGGGAAATTTTTAACCGTGCCTGGAAGGAAAATGCTTTTAATACTTGAGATAGCCAATTGTACTTACTTTTAAAACATAAAGGAATATTTCCTTTAAGTAAAATTGGCTGTCTCCATTATTTAGAGAAGTTATCCTTCAGGTGAGGTTAAAAAATTCCAGCCTGTATATCGGGTGTAATAATACCCTTAACGAAGCCGAGAGCTGAGCGATTCTTCCCATCGTTATGAAGTTTTTTTGGTATTGGGCCATACCTGGGAACCGACTGGTTACGTCAAAGTCACCATATTTTTGTACGTTTTTCACGAAAACTAAGTTTAAATGTTATTACAAAACATTCTTCTATACAAACATAATCAACATTTTTGAAATGTAGGCACAGTCTGCTGCGCGCGCACTTCCATTCCGCGCTACAATTAAAAGCTGTTTATTAATAACAAAAAAATTAAGTCGTTTCCCAGAAATTATTTTTGCTGTATGTTACTTAGTTTTATGTACAGTATGCGTAGACTTCGGCTTCGTTAAGGCTATTGTTACACACTGTATATACGGATCAAATATACGCAGAAGCCTTTCAACACCCTACTCGTACAGTATAACAATGCCTTTAGAATGCTGATGCGGCTGACGAGGCACTGTAGCGCTTCGGGTATGTTTGCCGATGCTCGTACTGATGGCTTTCATGCCATCCTCAGAAAGAGAGCTGCATCGTTGCTGCGTCGGGTCCGAGGCAGTAGCAATGGCATTCTTAGCGTTGTGGCTAGCCGAACTGACTGTCCAATATTGTGGCAGTGTGTACAGATGCATATCAAGAAGTCGGTATAATAAATTAGATGTATTATTATTGTTTACTAACATATTTCTAAGTATTACTAACAAAAATATGGATTGTCGATCTGAATACCATACCATCTATCATACCCTAGATACCCATCAACCACGTAACCACGTCAGAAATAAAAACAGATAGGTACCTAGGTATCTACTACAAAATATCCATCAACTCGTTACTATACAAGGTTAGTCGGAAAGGGGGTACTAAGCCGCGGGCCACTTAATGTATCACTGATGATTGTTTTTTTTTTTTGTTTTTTTTCCTATTCGACTCTTGTAGATGGTCTTGCGGACCTTTTCTACGTAACCGGGCTATTATTGGCGAGACCAGAAGGGTCTCCGAACCAATATCTAAAACTAACTACCTAGCTAATTACGCTAACTACTGTAACATCATGACTGACTATTATAGCAGCAACACCTCTAAGGGTATCCCCAAGGGGGGACTCGAACCTCTTAGGGTGTTGAATGCGAGAGGACTGGGAGGGATACGACAGCTTGATGAGGGCTGTATTAATCGCGGTGTGACTGCGCGGAGTCAGAAGGGACGACCGGCTCCGCGGCTGCGGCGGGTGAGCACGGTGGATCGTGGGTCTGATGATTGTTTTAAAGAAAGTGTTAAAATTTAAAAATCCGATTATTTTTTTCCATGAAAAATTATTTTTAATTTAGTTTTTTTCAAAAATTCTTCATCTCTGCTTTAGTTATGAATTCAGAAAATGGAATTTCTAATCCGTGACCCCGAATAAGACGTAAAAAGTAAACACGTCTGATCATAACTGAGGATAGATAGAATTTAGCATATTTTTTATGAAATCTTTGAACAGCTATTTCTCTTGAACTATTGACTTTTGGGAAAAGTTGTAGAACAAAAGTTATCCATTATTATGGGTACTTTAACACCCTTTCGGCTTAGTACCCCCTTTACGACTAACCTTGTATATACGTCCATATACCATCGATACCCATCAACTACGTGACCACGTCAGAAATAAAAATAGATTCCTAGGTATTAGAAAATATCCATCAACTCGTTTCTATACAAGTGCGGACTACTTCATTGCAACCGTGCTCCATTTTCCAGCTCGAATGGGGAAAGTAAGAAATTGCAATCGACAGTTGCAATCCTGATCTGTCACCTAGATCTTGAAATGGAACAGTCTGAGTAAGACAGGTTACTTGATCTAGGTTATATGTCGATTTGGATTGCGACTGAATGTCTTCTTGTCCTCGATGTGGCTTTTATAGCTATTTTACAGCCTTCATTCTTGTAATACCTGTTTCTGAGTGAACGAACACAGAAATAAAATGTATAGTACAATACTGTCCCACTGCTGGGCACGGGCCTCTTCTCAGAATAAGAAGGGGTTAGGCCTTAGTCCACCACGATAGCCTAGTGTGGGTTGGGAGACTACACACCATCGAGAACTTTATGGGGTCCTCTCAGGTGTGCAGGTTTCCTCACGGTGTTTTCCTTCACCGTTAACGCAAGTGATAATCAAATTCTGATCCGCGCATGAATTCGAAAAGTCATAGGTACGGGCCGGGACCGAACTCAGACCCTCCTGCATGGAAGGCAAGTTCAACCGCTAAGCTATCACTGCTTGTTCACTAACTAAACTAAAATTAGAGAGTTTGCTATCTTTTACTATAATTATTTTTTGAGGTGCAGTTAAAAAATTCCATACTGTATATATACGTCCATATACCATTGATACCAACGACCAACTGCCTCATCGATCTTGTGGTGGCAAGTGCGACTGCAGATCGTGAGGTCCTGGGTTCGATCCCCAGGTCGGGCAAAGTGTTAGAATAGAATAGAATATACTTTATTGTACACCAAAATTGTAACACAGCTCTTATACAATAACAAACATTAAAGGGTACAATGGCGGTCTTATCACTGATAGCGATATCTACCAGACAACCTTTGAATGAACAGGAAGTAAATGAATAAGATAGAGGGGGTAGTCCATGGTGTACTGCTGCAAAATATATACCTACTACACACCATACATAGACATATATGTAATATATATATATGATATATAATTATGTGATAGGGAAAACAAGGTAGATTGATGATGAGGTACTGATTTATGAGGAATTAGAAACGTGTTGAGAGAAGAAATGATTTTGTTATTGGGTTTTTCCATGTGGAATTCCTCAGTAGCAGCCCGGCTTTTGGATGTGTGCCCGGTTGATGGCAATTGACTTGGCACCTATTACATAGGATTTAAACATAACGGCGAAATGAGGATGTTGCTATAAACCTCTGCCCAACCCTTCGGGGAATACAGGCGTGATGTTATGCTATGTGTAACACACATCGTTAGCTTATTTATACAAGAGAGCAAAAGTCCTTGACCTTTCCGCTAAACTTTTGTTCGATAACACCATAATTTCACCATACTATTTCACATCCAGTTTAGGCAACCATGATAACTCATTATCATCACGTTATCTGGGAGTGTGGGCGTAGCCCAAGATTAACTCACGCGTACAGAGTTCGACATAGATAGTACATTATAGGTGTATACAGAAGTTCCATAGACTCCGTTTATGGAGACGATGAGCTTAGCACGGATCGACAAACGTTCTGCTTAGCCTTTTCCCAACTACGCCAGTCAGCTTCCAGTCTAACCAGATGCGGCTAAATACCAGTATTTTACACGGCGCGACTGCCATCATACCTCCACAACCCAGTTCCTGAGCAATGCCGATATCCCAAGGTTAGACCAGTTGTCAGAATTTCGGGCTTCTGACTACCCGTAACGACTGTCATAGGTATGAGACCCGACATGTGTAAAGAATGGTCACCCATCCACGGACTGACCGTGGCACTCGCAGCTTAACCTTGATAATCGTATGATACGCGCGGTTTTTAATTAGCCAAGAGCCCCGTGGCGCGGAGCAACAAACATGTCGAGAGCTGTTATGGGGGTGCATTTTTCCGCTCAAATTATTTGAGTTGTAGGTAGTTGTATTGTTCGTATACGCGGCGTATAACATGGCGGAGTGCGCACTAAATACCGCATCACCATAACACTAAACACGCTAAAACTATCTACTATGTAATTAATTTATGTATTTGCACGTGGCTGTCCGTGGCCTCACTATCAGAACCCATCTGAAAACCAGCGCTGCTATACTTCGGTGTAGCAGCATTATGCTGAGATGGGCTCCTTTTTAGGTCTCGTGGCGGCATGTAACTTTTTTTGTTTTTTATGTCTTTTAATGTATAAATATACAATAAAATATTTAGTGTTAATTCCGCGAAAAAACAGTTGATCAAGCCTGAATGCAGTATGCAGCACCGCCCTCCCGCCCGCAAATATATGCAAATGCAGAAGGTGCGATTAATAACATGCAACACACAAGCAAAACAAACCGATACGACACGTGTTTCGCCCCTCCACGGGGCATCCTCAGGTGATGTTGACTCGTCGACCGCTTGGACGCAAATGGCACGACTGCGTAGCGCGCGCCCCTTTATACATGGCCTCGACCTGTTGTTTGTGTCGAACTACCCACACAAATACGTAATAATGGGGATGAAACTAAATTAGTTTGGTCATTCAACAGTGTATATCTATCTGTATTATGTTTTAATATTTCCAACTGTTCCAACACACACAACCGGAAACTTTTATCACATACATGCAAAATACTCAATAATATATAATGTCTTTTAATGTATTTGTATATCTGTAACGAGACTTAATTTTTTTTTCTTTCCTTCTTTCTAAAACAAAACACTGAATGAAACAAAAACACCGCTAATGCTAGCTTAATCTACGTTCGCAGTGGTTTTAAGACTCTTTAGTTTAAACTGAAGTAAAACTAAAAAGGTTTTAGTTAGCCAAAGCATCGTTTTATAAAGTGGTTTCAAAATATAAGCTTTGTTAAAAGTCTGCCTCACTAGTGCGTTTTTTCTGCTGACGAACAAAGTACCGGCGACCGACAGTTAGTATAAAGTAACATCAAACATCCAATTTGCAAGTCCCCGATCCACCGTGCTCACCCGCCGCAGCCGCGGAGCCGGTCGTCCCTTCTGACTCCGCGCAGTCACCATGACGCGAGAATACAGCCCTCATCAAGCTGTCGTATCCCTCCCAGTCCTCTTGCATTCGACACCCTAAGAGTTCGAGTCCCCCCTTGGGGACACTCTCAGAGGTGTCGCTGCTATAGTCATAGCCATGATGTTACAGTAGTTAGCTTTGCGTAGTTAGCTAGGTAGTTAGAATAGTAGGTATTGGTTCGGAGACCCTTCTGGTCACGCCAATAATAGTCAGGTTACGTAGAAAAGGTCCGCAAGACCATCTACAATAGTCGAATAGGAACAAAAAAAACAATTTGCAAGTCTAATGGCCAAATACTCAAACGCTACAAATTTTTAAGTTGCCGTTGATTCTTGTGCTGTCACTGTCACTTCACCTGAAAGTGACAGTGGCAGCATGAAAATTAACGAATATGACAGTCGTTACGAGTAGTCAGAAATCCGAAAGTCTGACAACCGATATCGGCATTGCCCTGAAACTGGATGGCAGTCGCTCCGTGTAAAATACTGGTATTCAGCCGCACCTGGTTAAACTGGAAGCTGACCCCGACATAGTTGGGAAAAAGCTAAGCAGAACATATTGTTTCTATATTTTCCCAGTAGTGCGGGGACAAGCTGTTCCCATAGCTTGCTACGGCTCATTGTTTTGCTTCCAGTGACTAGTTGTACGCGTGTCGTTAAGAGTGGGTCTTCTGTTGTTTACTATTTGGTGGTTTATAGCCATTAATCAGGCCTGCTGAAGCGCATATTATCAGTTTTACTAATTAACACAAACAGGATAGTGTGCGGGCTTGTTCGTGTGTTAATAACATTAGATTATTTAGTGTAGAATAATGGTTATGTGACTATAATATAGGAGATTATTGTAATTGCCTTGCCTTGTTGGTTGAGTGCCTTGTTAGTCTAGTGGTCGCAAGCGCGTCTGCTGACCATGAGGTCCTGGGTTCGATCCCCAAATCGGGTAAAGTGTTATTGGGTTTTTCCATTTGGAATTTCTGTGGCAGCCCGGAGCACAGAAGATAGGTACAGAAGTCAATCTATATACAAGTGCGCTCGAGCAACGCACACATAGACACGATATCTCGGACTGTTTGGGATTAGAGAGCGAGTGAGTGCGAGCGCGAGTGCCATGCGCTTGAGAGAGATAGATATATAGATAGAGCGACCGCCGAGCGTAGGTATGAAAAGTGAAGTACATACATGTGATTGACTTCTGTACCTATCTGTTTTGCCCCTGGAGCCTGGATATGCGCCCGATTAATGGCAATAGGCTCGCCCCTATTGCACGGAACTTAAACAAAACTGGCGAAACGAGGGTGTACTAAAACACCTCTGCCGAACCCTTCGGGGAATACAAAGCGTGATGTTATGTTATGTTTATTATAATTACGCGGAGTTTAATTTAAGGTACAAGTAACAGCTAGTTCACACAGAAACTGTTTACAGGACCTGTTTTAGCAGATCCGTTTTTATTTTGGTGATGGCGCCTGTAGTTGTATGAGCGAGTTCACATACACGACGGTATTCCGAGGCCAGTAAAAATACGGATCCGTTATTTTTATCGTATCCTGCCCGCCAGATGCGGGGCAGCTGCCATTTGTTTAACTGATCCGTCGGTACAGATGTGAACAACACATCCAGTACTGACGGATCCGTTAAAACGTATCCGAGGTGTGAACGGACTCTGTTCTTGTAAAAATGGAAGAATGGACTTCAATCTTCTTCTTCTTCTCTCTGCCCTTATCCCACACTGGGTGGAGTCGGCACAACATGTATTTAATAAATCCATGTTGTTAGAGGTTTTGACTTATTATTTTATAACCGGCCGCCTGTCTGACATCAACCCTCCTTGGGAATACTCGCTGCGCCATCGCGCGGGTGACCCAAATCAGCTTGCTGATATTATGCACTGGGTCCCAAAATGATATGCTTGTCAATCTTATTGCCGACAATTAAGCAGACTATGTTCTGGACCTCAATCTGTCAACAATAAACTCGTATTTATAATTTTGTGTAAAAGTGCCTTGTCGGTCTAGTGGTGGCAAGCGCGACTGCTGAGCTTAGGATCCTCGGTTCCATCCCCAGGACGGTCAAAGTGTTATTGGGTTTTTCCATTAGGAATTTCTCAGTAGCAGCCCGGAGTCTGGATTTAGGCTCGCCCCCTATTACATGGGGCTTAAACATATCCGGCGAAACGAGGGTATACTAAAACGCCTCTGCTGAACCCTTTGGGAAATACAAGGCGTTATGTTATGTTTTGAGCAAAAATAACACGCTTGTATTTTAATAATCACCTTTATTGAGGCATTCATTAAATTACAAACTTTATAATGGCGGAGCAAGCGTACATTTTTAAGGGAAGATGGAAAAGAGAGAGATTCGGTGTTGCCACACATATAATTTTTTTGTTAAAAATAAAATGTTGCCACTTTATAAACAAAATGTTGCAAATCAAATACCACGTTTAATGCATGTATTAAACAATGTTAAAACTAACCAAAAACTACCTTACATAATTTCAGTGTACTTTTCAGCACTAACGTTTGCACGGTAACTCTTTTCCTACTGATTTTTCACGGAAAAACTTCAAAGGGTGAGTTTACTTATAAATCAACTCGCTCGGCAGCCTCCGCAATACCGGAGAACTAGTGTTTACCGCCAATTTTATCGCTGAATGGTCACTGAAAGGAGTGCAATTACAGCAATCGAATTTCATGCCAACCAACTGAAACTGTTTGTTTGTTACGATCGATTGCGTTCAATGTATGTAGTTCGGAGTTACGTGGGACCAGTTTATGGTTATAATTTTGAATGTTTTTGTAAAATCAACATTGCAGCACATAACATAACATCACGCTTGTATTTTCTGAATTGGGCAGAGTGTGTATAGTAACACCCTCATTTCGCCGTTATTTTTAAGTCCCATATAACAGGGGGCGAGCCTATTGCCATCAACCGGGCACAAATTCAAACACCGGGCTGCTACTGAAAAATTCCTAATGGAAAAACCTTTTGCCCGACTTGGGGATTGAATCCTTGCGACCACTAGACGAAAAAGACAGTCAAAAAGTAAATTACATTATTTTGTATCTAATAAATTACTCCGCTACATACCTTTTTAAATCTCTTACCTTTGCAGGAGACATACGGAAGATACACAGAGCTACGTTTTATATTTTCCTCAAATCCAAATCATCTCAAAAGCGTCTTAGATACAATCCACATTTTAACCCACTCCACCATATTGGAACACATCAATTCAAATTGTTTGATGTTTGGTAAACTTCAATGAGATTTGCTTTTAATGTGAAATTGCTTTTCTGGATGCTCAATAATAATATATTACGTTAATGTTCAACGGGTTTGAATCAGGTTTTTTTATATGTTGGGAATTAAACCGACGGCCCACCTGATGGGAAGTAGTTACCACCGCCTGTACATAACACCAAGAGGGTTGCTGATGTGTTGCCGACCTTAGAGACAAGGTTGGAAAATCTCATGGCCTGTAACTTCACCGGAAAACAGCAACACTTCTTGGCGATATAAATAGGTATGGTCGTGGTACCTATTTCCTCGTACAAGTTTTTCCCAAAGAGCCTACTACTACTACCCCGGTATGATATGACTACTAATAACCCGCCGTGACTTTGTACATTTTCATCAGTTTTCATCAATCATTTGATCAGGCTGCAGATAGTTTTGTTCGACTTCCTTGACAAATATCTTGATGGCTCAGGTAATTTGAACAACACATTTATCTATACTAATATATTATAAAGCTGAAGAATTTGTTTGTTTGTTTGAACGCGCTAATCTCAGGAACTACTGGTTGGAATTGAAAAAATATTTTTGTGTTGAATAGTCCCTGTATCGAGGAAGGATATGGGTTATATAACATCACGCTACGACCAATAGGAGCGGAGCATAAATTAAAAATGTAGGAAAAACGTGAAAAATGTCCACCCGTGCGAAGCCGGGACGGGCCACTAGTAAATTATACACATAAACCTTCCCGGAGAATCAATCTAGTTACAGAGAAAATCACGCACAGACAAACAGACGCTGCGGGGGACATTGTTAGGGTTCTATACTCAAAGGGTAAAACGGGAGCCTATTACTAAGACTCCGCTGTCCGTCCGTCCGTCCGTTACCAGGCTGTATCTCATGAATCGTGATAGTTAGACAGTTGAAGTTTTCACAGATGATGTATTTCTGTTGCCGCTATAAAAAAATACTAAAAAACAAAATAAAATAAATATTTAAGGGGGCTCCCATACAACAAACGTGATTTTATTGCTCGTTTTTGCTCGATATTGATAACGGCAATAGGTAGACGCTTGAAATATACACATAATATTTAATTATATATTCACTTTAAATAAATAATTAAATTAAAATAAAACAAATATTTAAGAGGGGCTCCCATACAACAGACATGATTTTTTTGCCGTTTTTATGGATAACTAGCTGTGTCCTCACGGCTCCGCCCGTAGCCTATGTTACTCAGTGATAATGTAGCTCTCTAACGGCAAAATCATTTTTGAAATCAGTTCAGTAGTTTTTAAGTTTATTCGTTACATACAAAAATCCAAAAACACAAATCTTTCCTCTTTATAATATTAGTATAGAAGTATAGATGATACGGAACCCTTCGTGCGCAAGTCCGACTCTCACTTGGCCTGTTTTTTCTATAATATGTGGTGATGATTTTTCACTTTAAGTATCTACCTAACACAAATAAACTCTCTTACACTATTATTCTAGGCGAGGAAAATGCCTTTGTTTTCCGGAAGACTTTTAAAACAATACGACACGAACAAAGCGAACTTGTTGAAAAATGTCAGAGATTTCCCTCCATTTTATACGCTGAAACGGAGCTAGGAATGTATTGCTCTAGACTGCAACGATTTTTTACAATGCTTGATTACATTTACTTTGTATTTAATTAAGAGCTCGTTCACACAGCGGATCCATTTTAACAGATCCGTCGGTACTGTATGTGTTGTTCACATATGTACCAACGGATCAAACAAATGGGAGCTGCGTCGCATCTGGTAGGCAAGATACGATAAAAATAACGGATCGTGTGTGAAGGCACCCATACTTCTCCATACATCTTCATGTACGGATCCGTTTTTTTTTCTAGTCCGTCATGCAGTTTTTGATGATAAAACGGAACATGAAAAAATGTCGGACCAGTATTTTTTACTGGATTCGGAATACTGTCGTGTATATGAACTCGCTCATACAACTACAGGCGCCATCACCAAAATAAAAACGAATCTGCTAAAACGGGTCCTGTAAACAGTTTCTGTGTGAACTGGCTGTAAGAGGGTGCATGTAAAGAGCCTCCAAGAGTGACAATACTTAAGTGCGTCCCGGGCAGTACACCCTGGACAGTCAGCCCCGCTACCAACCTTGCTGACTGGGTAATCTTTTCATCACGATATGAGCTACTTATGGCCTTATAAGTATATTAAGGTGAATGCCCCTTCACCGACAAAGTAAGAAGATACAAAATATTCTTGACAGTCACATTTCACAATCACACGGACAGGCATGGTAGGCTATGATAAGCTGGAAAGAAGAATGGAAGTAGCTCTCACCAATTACTTATTTAAGATTATGCGTGGTAAAATACACAACCCAGGAGTTCTACGCACAATTAGGTTCTATGTACCTGATGGGCACGAGGGGCGTCGGAGGTGGCCGCCGCTGCTGAGGGTGCCGCCCGCTCGCACTAACCTGCTGCAGCACGCGCCACTGACGCGCGCGCTGCTTACACTCAATATGGTGTCACAACAGATTGACTGCTTCAACTGTACTCTGAGTGAATTCACACGGGCCGCATTTTGTAAAATTACTCTTGGTTGTTAATTGAAAATTAATTAATTGTTAATTATTGTCTGCTATTATAACTACACTATTGTATTAGGTAAGCCTGTGATGATAGTTGTATTTGTTTAAAATATTTTTTTTTTAAATATTATGAGCAAAAATATAAAATAGCTCGATTCCAGTCGTCTATTCTTTATCTTAAATTCACGAAAATACTATATCTTTTTATGTTGAATAAGGCACTATTAATTCAAACACTACCCTTATCTGTCGATGTGACAAACCCATATCGAGTAGAAGTATTGTTAGTTCAATTGGAATGGTTATCTTAATATTAGTGAGCTGTCGCTACAGGAAGGGTGGAGAGATCTATTGTATTATTATCTTAGTAAAACCCACATGATCAAGTGCGAGAACTTATTAACTGCCCATCCACTTACGTAGTATCGCCATCGCTACGAAATGTCGTAGCATCTATGATACTAAGAAACATCGTAGCGCCTATGATACTACGAAATGTCGTAGCGTCTATAATAGCACGACATGTCGTAGCGACTATTACGTGTGCATAATAGTTGCTGCGACAGTGCGTACCATTAGGTCGAATTAGCTTAATATGATAGTAGGCACTACTTCAAGATACTGTACTTATATGTACTTATAGTAACGATGTACTTATAATTAACGTCATCTTTACTAATATTATAAAGAGGAATGATTTGTATTTTTATATTTTTGTATGTAACAAATAAACTTAAAAACACCTGGACCGATTTCAAAAATTCTTTTGCCGTTAGAAAGCTACATTATCACTGAGTAACATAGGCTACGGGCGGAGCCTTGAGGGCACAGCTAGTAATAAATAATCTAAGTTATGTTTGGGTTTAATGTATAAACGACGGATAAGATAAGGTGCGTAAGGTAATTAAAATGATATAACGGTCTTTAAGAAAAATTTTAATATTGAAGCGCTAAGTGCACTTCAAGGCGGCACTTAATTTAACTAGAGACGTAGTCGTTGTATCTAAAGAAAGACAATAATATGCAACAATCAGGATTTACGGTATTTTTCTAATAAAGTAATAACTGCCGCGTTGGTCTAGTGGTGGCAAGTGCGACTGCTGATCGTGAGGTCCTGTGTTCGGTCCTCAGGTCAGGCAAAGCGTTATTGGGTTTTTCTTAGTAGCAGCCCGGAGTTTGGATTTGTCCCCGGTTACTGGCAATAGGCTCACCCCTTATTTCATGGCACTTAAACATAACGGCGAAATGAGGGTGTTACTATACACCTCTGTCAACCCTTCGGGGAACACAGGCGTGATGTTATGTTTCTAATAAAGTGGAGAGAAGTGACTTTTTTCGTCTTATCTTCACATAGTAATAAACAAAGTCGCCGCTGCTCTCTGTACGCTTAGATCTTTTAAACTAAGCAATGGATTGTAATGTAGTTTTCAGCCATAGATAGAGTAATTCAAGAGGAAGGTTTACATGCCTCACATTAGTATCTACATTGCACAGGCGGGTCGCTAGTTTAGAATAAACTTTAAACCTAAAATCAACGAATACCCAAATTACGTACGAACCAAATTTCTAATCTATTATCAAGTTTGTTAGAGGATTCTTCCGGCCTAAGAAGCAAAAGTCAAGAAAATTATTACAGCGCAATTACTAAACATACTCACACGATATCGAATATTGCATAAATCAATCTAGTTCAGCCAATTTTGCCCGAGAGATAGGTGAAGTTTTGTGCTGAGTACATCAAAACTATGAAACTAACAAGTTGGCTCACATCTGGGTTCCGTCCAACTTGCCAACAAAAACCTGAACAAGCGAGCGAATCGTTTTTCCTATTTTGATGATGTTGCAAATGTGTCAACAGCTTTATTATGTACTAGCTGTGTCCTCACGGCTCCGCCCGCGTAAGAAGTTTTATTTCCAGTAATAAATATAGCCTATGTTACTCAGTGATAATGTAGCTTTCTAATGGCAAAAGAATTTTTGAAATCAGTCCAGTAGTTTTTAAGTTTATTCGTTACATACAAAAATACCAATCTTTCCTCTTTATAATATTAGTATAGAAGTATAGACCAGCTGTGCCCTCGCGGATCCGCCCGCGTAAGAAGTTGTTATTCATAAATATTCTATCGCCTATGTTCATCAGGGATAATGTAGGATTCTAATGGTGAAAGAATTTTTCAATACGGTCCAGTAGTTTCAGAGCCTATTCAATGCAAACAATCAAATCTTTCCTCTCTATAATATTAGTTTAGACTTTCTTTTTTGTATATTTGTGTCTTGGATTCGTGTGCTCCATCTTAGATCCTATCGGTGCTTACCATGAGGTGCGACTGGGGCAAACGTGAGCAAGTTTAACAAAAGAAAATAAAAAATGATAAAAAATATCTCTTAAACGAAATATTAAAAAAATAAAAAAGCTAAGACAAACAGTCTTCTTCTTTTTGTGTGGTTAGTGACTTACCTGGTGTCAGAGTTTATGCCGCCCATGGGCCTCTGACTTGGCTTCACATGCCGTCGAGAAATATCTCTCAGGCATGCCGGTTTCCTCACGATATTTTCTTTCACAGTTTTTTAGCAAGTGATAATTATACAATACGCACATGAATCCGAAAAGGCAGAGGTGTGTGCCTTGGGTTCGAACTCGGGACCTATGACTTGGCAGTCCGACGGTCACACCACTAGGCTATCACTGCTATAGATAAACAGTGAAATATATACAAAGCAAAAAACCATTGGAAACATCTGTTTATGTTATACGTAAATGAAAAATAAACACAGGTTCGTTCTGCCTAGCCTTTTCCCAACTATGTTGGGGTCAGCTTCCAGTCCAACCAGATGCGGCTGAATACCAGTATTTTACACGAAGCGACTGCCATCAGACCTCCGCAATCCAGTTACTGGGAAAACGCCGATATCCTAAGGTTAGACCGTCCGTCAGACTTTCGGGCTTCTGACTTCCCGTAACGACTGTCATAGGTATTCGTATGACACCCGGGACCGACTGTTTTACGTGCTCTCCGAGTCACAGAGGGGTCTCGATGTGTGATGAACGGTCACCCATCGACGGACCGACCGTGGCAAGCGCAGCTTAACCTCGCTAATCTTATAATCCACGCGGTTGGTAATTAGCCACGAGCCTTTCCAAAAACATCTGTATATGTTATACGTAAATGGAAAATAAACACAGATATTAAACCATTTTAAATTAATAGAAAGACAAAAATTTGTTTGTTTATATTAGGTCCCCACCTATGAAATTGGCGTTTTTTTCTCACAAATAGAGAACCTCGTCACTTCTATGATTTAAAATATTCATCAATTGCTTGATATTATATCGAATAGTGACCATCATAGACAACTACCAATAATTAAAAAAAACCTTCTTACTTATAGTTTTCTAAACATAAAAAATACCTTAAAAATGACTCCTCTTTTTGTTAGCAGAAATGGCCACTATTTTTGTTTTAACTTAGCCAAAACTTATTTTTGTCGCATAATCTAAGTGGCATACGTTATCTTAGTTTCTAAACATTAGTGCATAAAAGTTTTAAAACATTAGTGTTCATAGTTGTTAAATAAATTAAGAAAATGTTAGTATGAAAAATGCAACTTCTTTAAAATTCTCCATACAAAACGCTGATTTCATAGGTGGGGACCTAATATTTACACAAGGCTAAAACTAAGTGGAAATTCTGAGTTTGTATATTTTTTTTATATAAGTTCTAATGCCAACATCGCTTGTACTCTTCAGATATAAAAATCTCTATATTGGGCGGAATTAAATAAGAATTGTTGTGAAGGTATTTTGAATTTATTATTACAGAGAAACAATTTGTAAAGAATGCTCCATTAACATTTGAATGTATGATATTTTCACGTATTCAGAAAGATGTTGGGAGGTTTACTAGTGTTGTCGGTAGCTGGTAACACTGGATAATGTTGATAAAGGGTAGTCGTCAATATGAATCAATGTACCGGGCGTTATAAAAAGAGTGGTCATTCGAGGGAGCAGAGCTTTTCAGTGTCGAACAGCCGAATAAGTCTGACCTTTTATATCTGATTAGCTTGTCCTTATTTTCTGATCTTGTGTAAATTATTATATTGTGTACTAGCTTCTGTAACTAATCACTAACTCAGGCTTTTTTTAAGTAAACAGAATCTAATAAAAATATGTCATATAAAAAACTAAAAAGCACGCTTTTATCGCGCATTGAAAATGATAACTGAAGAGGTCCACAATCCACCTCTTGGCTCCATCATCAGATCAGCTCCAAGATACAAAATTATAGTATTGTCATTCAAACTACATATACCTATACATACAAAGTTTCATTTCAATACGACAATTAGAAGTAGGTTAAAATTGACTTCCAAGATTTTATTACGTTGTTATTTACACTGGCCTGCAAAAATAAATATCACACTTTTAAAATTTCAATTTTTTCTAAACTATAGAAGTTAGAGATTTAAAATAAAAAACGTTTTATAGCAATTTTTATCAGCTTTCTTTGAAACTATAGTAACAAAGTTAAACTCTTTTTTGAGTCCTTTTTGTTTCTAAAATATATCTTGTGTACTTAAAAAGTTATTGCAATTTTAAAAGTGTGATACTTATTTTTGCAGGCCAGTGTAGTTACAAGTGAAGCTAATATAAAGCGTGTAAAAATACTTAGGCAATCTATACTAATATTATAAAGCTGAAGAGTTTGTTTGTTTGAACGCGCTAATCTCAAGAACTACTGGTTGGAATTGAAAAATTCATTTTGTGTTGGATAGTCCATTTATCGAGAAAGGTTATAGGCTATATAACATCACGCTACAACTAATAGGAGCGGAGCATAAATGAAAAATGTTGCAAAAACGGGAAAAATGTCCTCCCGTGTGAAGCCGGGACGGGCCGCTAGTAATATACCTAATAAAAGATTCACTGAACATTACTCTCATTTTTGCTTGATAAAATATCGAAATAATTCAGTAAGTAATCCAACTAACTGTAACTTTCTATTATGGTCCAAATAAATGTCTTACAAACCTTGGAATGGGATCCCAACAAACTTTGTCTATTGTGTATTGAGAGTTAGCGGATTAAGTAGTAAGCCTTTTATCGCTTTTGGGGTAAGCTGATCTTTAAGGGGTAGAAACCGCGGGTAGCAATTTTGAACTTGGTTTTAGTATGGGCGTAGTCGAGTCCTTTAAGAACTTCCTTGGGCGATTAATAGCCTTAAGGAGTTCAACTTCTTTAGGCCATTAGCCTCTGGAGGAGTTCTGAAAGGAGGATAAAGATAAAAGATAGAATGATAAGTAACTATGTTAATTGTTCTTCCTAGCGTTTTCCCAACTATGTTGGAGTCAACTTCCAGTCTAATCAGATGCTGCTGAATACCAGTATTTTACACGGAGCGACTGCCATCAGACCTCCGCAACCCAGTTACTGGGCCATGCTGATACTCTAAAGATAGACCGGTGGTGAGACTTTCGGGCTTCTGACTACCCGTAACGACTGTTATAGGTATTCTTATGACAACCAGGACCGACGGTTTAACGTGCTTTCCGAGGCACGGAGGTGTCTCGATGTGTAACGAACGGTCACCCATCTACACACTGACCGTGGCAAGCGCAGCCTAACCTTGGAAATTATATGATCCGCGCGGTTGTTAAGTAGCCGCGAGCCCCCACAAGACACTATGTTCGTATAAGATGAAATAAGATTAAATCATGTGTCTTCAACAATAATAAGCAGCGATAGTCTATGTCTATGTCTAGTCTATTCATGTGCGGATCAGAATTTGATTATCACTTGCGTTTACGGTGAAGGAAAAACATCGCGAGGAAACCTGCACACCTGAGAGGGCTCCATAAAGCTCTCGATGGTGTGTGTAGTCTGCCAACCCGCACCAGGCCAGCGTGATGGACTAAGGCCTAAACGCTTCTCATTCTGAGAAGAGGCCCGTGCCCAACAGTGGGATAGTAATGGGCTAATTATGTTTTAAGCTATGTTATGTCTTCAACATACGCATTTTTTTGTGTGAAAAGGACAATGAACAAAAGTGGTCCAAATGTCAACCACTATCGAGACCTAAGTCGACGAATATTTCACTAAATATACAGTCACTTTCTCTAAGACACGAAAAAAAAGTTTTCAGTTAAAAGTTGCCAGCCAAATGAAAAATAATTATTATTTTATTAATTTTTTCGTTTTTTTCGTTTAGTCATAACTTTTTACCGACAGTATATTGTTGGCTGCGGTTTGTTGTTAATGATTCAATATTTATTGGACTATTTTGTTACATGGGTCTCGTTAGTGGTGGAAATTTGGACCAGGCCCCATTCATTTTTGTTCATTGTCCTTTGTAGCAAGATTGGATTCAAGACGAAAAATTTCATTTCAGAATATCTTGAACAAGATCAGCTACACATACTTACATAAGCAATTGTGTAAGTGCCAAGAACAAGCTAAGATAGGTATCTAGGATTACTTAACAATGGATAAAGGTCAAGCAATAAGGACAGATTACTTTTCGCGTCGGACAATAACTTTCAAAGTTTTTTTTTTATTGTATACGTAAGGCTGTGGAAGTGTGCATCTATTGGTGATTTCTTTGTCAGAGTTATGTACTTTGTCTACGGAGCAAAGGAAGCTGAAACTTTGCCATTTAGAAAAAAAGCCTTCAAATAATACTGTGGCGGCATCTATCACGCCATATGCGAACTACGCAGCATGACGAACATCCAGCAGACTGCAGCGACAACAATGACAGCTGTCAAATGAAACGTCACATATCCTGCATCGCGATTTCAAGATCTGACACGCAAATAAGGCTAATAATATACAAGGTTAGTCGGAAAGTGGGTACTAAGCCGAAAGGGTGTTAAAGTACCCATAATAATGGATAACTTTTGTTCTACAACTTTCCCCAAAACTCGATAGTTTAAGAGAAATAGCTGTTCAAAGATTTCATAAAAAATACGCTAAATTCTATCTATCCTCAGCTATGATCAGCTGTGTTTAAATTTTAGGTCATATTTGAGGTCACAGATTAGAAACCCCATTTTCTGAATTTATAACTAAAGCAGGGATGAAGAATTTTCGAAAAAGATAAAATAAAAATAATTTTTCATGGAAATAAAATTAATCTAATTTTGAAATTTTAACACTTGCTTTAAAATAGTCATCAGTGATACTTTAAGTGGCCCGCGGCTTAGTACCCCCTTTCCGACTAACCTTGTATACAACTTCCCAACATCAACTGTTGAGCATCAGTCACACCGTTAGTTCAGCCCTCATCAAGCTGTCTCCCTCCCGGTCCTCTTGCAAGCAACGCTCTAAGCCAAGGTCCAAGTCCCATTAGGGGTCGCCCTTAGTGCTGTTGTTGCTAGCTAGTCATGATGTTAGTAGTAGTAATAGTAGCTTAGGTTAAGTATTTTATTCTCGTCCCCATTGGTTGGAGACCCTTCAAGTCTCGCCAATAACTGCCCGGTTACGTAGAAATGGTCCGCAAGACCATCTACAAGCAGTCGAATAGAAAAAAATCAACCGATGGACAGTGGCCCGCCAGGCATAAGACTCGCCTGGTTGGAGGTTCCTCCCTTTTCATTGGAGGAACAGCTTACGTCGTTCCACCACAATACCGCCAACTCAATTTTCTTTATATTAATTTAAGCTTTGCAATTTCCCCATAGACACGACTGGCACACAAAAATTCTTCTTCCAACAAAATAATACTAAAATTAACCCTTTCACCCACAACCCTACGTAAGACAAATGACGTCATAACACGCGGCAGACATGACAAATATTTTCACACCGTTTACGGGCTAGTCGCGAATATTTTCATAACTAGAGTAAAAATAATGACTTAGAGGGATTTGAACTTGTAGTAGAGTCCTTCATGGTTGTACAGTATTCTCGATTCAGCCGTATTATACAGAATCAGGTTAAATCGAGTTATACAGGGTGTTACGTAATTAATGGATAACCTTGAAATGGCGTGTAGCAGAAATAAAGACTAAAAAAAATACAATAGAAAATATATCCTAAGAACTGTTAAAAAATCTTTTTGTAGCACTAATAAAGTAATACAAGTTTTTTTTAAAATGTGCATTATCTAGTCGTACTATTTACTGATTACCTACCTACCGGCACGGTTATTGTAAATTATTACAAAAACATTAAATCGATAAAATTCATACATTAATGGTCGTGGCGTACAAGAACTTAAAAAGAGGGGAAAAAACAGATCTTGGGTATAACTTGGGATATATTCTTAGTAGTATTTTTTGAAAGTCATTAGTTCTTCTTTTCGCCATTTCAAGGTTACCCATTAATTACAGGATAGCCTGTATTCATTGTGCGGATTATATGATTTGCAAGGTTAAGCTGCGCTTGCTGCGGTCAGTCCGTGGGTGGGTGACCATTCCTTACACATCGAGACCCCTCCGTGCTTCGGAGAGCACGTTAAACCGTCGGTCCCGGGTGTCATACGAATACCTATGAAAGTCGTAACAGGTAGTCAGAACCCCGAAAGTCTGATAACCGGTCTAACCTTAGAATATCGGCATTGCCCAGTAACTGGGTTCCGGTCTGTTGGCAGTCGCTCCGTGTAAAATACTGATATTCAGCCGCATCTGATTTATTAGACTGGAAGCTGACCCCAAGATAGTTGGGAAAAGGCTAAGCAGAACAAACCTGTATCATTTCGCCGTTATGTTTAAGTCCCATGTAATAGGGGATACATTGCCTATTGCCGTCAACCGGGCACAAATCCAAACTCCGGGCTGCTACTGAGGAATTCCACACGGAAAAACCCAATAACACTTTGCCCGACCTGGGGATCGAACCCAGGACCTCACGATCAGCAGTCGCGCTTTTCACCACTAGACCAAAGCAAATAAAAATATCAGGTACCATATTAAATCAAAATAATTATATTACTAGATTCTTCGTATGACCCTCCCTTCATCATACTCGTATTTGACGTAAAGTAGTCTATTTGTCACTACACAAGGTAAATGACGACATTGTAGCGAAACCTCGAAATAAGAGATGAGAACGTGGAACTTGTAAGTAGACGAAGGCCGAGGATACACCGACGTGAAGTGCGCCACGATTGAAACACGTCATGTAAAAATATTCACGTATGTGGCTACACTACAAGACAGCGTTTGTGGGTGTATAGTGTAGCCACACTCGTGAATAGTTTCAATTGCTTATGTGTCACAGTTTGCGACGGGTCTAACACCAGGTTCACACGATTCGATTCTAGTTGATCAATTGCAAAATCGCATGAGATTTGAGCCGTCTGAACAGACTTTCAATCAAATGGAAGCAACAAAAACGTTTCAAATTTTGTCGATCAGGTAATTTGATCAACTAGAATTGAATCGTGTGAACCTGGTATAAGTGTAGCCCATGAAGGTTCGTTCTGCCTAGCTTTTATCCAATTGTGTTGGGTTAGCTTCCAGTGTAACCAGATGCGGTTGAATACCAGTATTTTACACGGAGCGACTGCCATCAGACCTCCGCAACCTAGTTACAGGGCAATTCCGGATGAGAGACCAGATGTCAGAAATTCGGGCTTCTGACTACCCGTAACGACTTTTACAATAGGTATTCGTATGACACCCGGGACCGACTGTTTAACGTGCTCTCCGAGGATCGGGGGGGTCTTGATGTGTAACGAACGGTTACCCATCCAGACACTGACGTGGCAAGTGCAGCTTAACCTGGCAAATCGGATGATCCCCGCGGTTGGTAAATAGCAACGAGCCCCCATGAAGGTATATGTAAAGATGAAGACCACATTACAAACACCTGCTGAAAATCGAAAAATTTGGCCTTGTATATTTACTTTTGAATTGTGTCTTTTTCTAAAGACCCTATTCAGAAAGAGATAGATTTCACATACATACATAAACTCACGCCTTTTTCCCATGGTGGTAGGCAGAAACTATAGAACGCCACATGCTACGACCCTTACATATCCCTTTCGCTTCATCCACACTCATACATCTTGTCATACACGCACCGGTTGAGAGTACTACACACCTCACCTTTGTGAAGAACATCACCAATAACATCAATGTATGTCCTTCTAGGACGTCCTCTACCGGCGTTTCCACTCACATCCGCCTCATAAATTCCTTTTGTTAATCGTCGTTCACTCATTCTCTCAACATGACCAAACCACCTAAGCATACTCTTTTCAATTTTTGTCACTACATCATATTTTAAACCGCAACTTTGTCTAATCTCATAATTTATCAATCTAGAAAGTAATAGATTTCCAAACTAAATATTCTATCTATTTCTAAGTAAGGTATTTAGATTAAAAATTTAAAAAACCCCCGACGCAAAAAAAAAACAATCTTTTAAAAAGTTAAAAATAATAGTATCGTTGAGCCATCAAATTCGATTGAGTAACACCTATATATTTTAATTACAGAAATTGATGGATGGCACGATAAGGTTTGCTCGTTGAAATGGCGATATAATATCGCGTCGGGGTACCGCTAAAGTAAGTCAGACCCTTCATTCAATTGACCATCTATTAATTTACTAGCTAGCTAATTTACTTAGCGGTACCCCGACGTGTATTATATCGCCATTTCAACGAGCAAACCTTATCGTGCCATCCATCAATTTCTGTAATTAAAATATATAGGTGTTACTCAATCGAATTTGATGGCTCAACGATACTATTATTTTTGACTTTTTAAAAGATCGTTTTTTTTTTGCGTCGGGGGTTTTTTAAATTCTTAATTTAATTTTTATTTTAAACCTTTTAAACTTAGTATTAAGTTATTGCCACCATTGCATTGTATGTAGAATCAAATACTGATCAAAACGAATCCAAACACGACATATATCTGCTATTATTTTTTCAAGAGTGTACTAGTGTGCTGGATATCCTGGCTGCAGCATCAGCTCATCATGTCGCCACCATTGAATTGCATGTAGAATCAAATACTGATCAAAACGCATCCAAACACGACATATCTGCTATTATTTTTTCAAGAGTGTACTAGTGCACTGGTTATCCTGGCTGCAGCATCAGACCAAGAATTTCATAATCTTGCATAGTTATATAGCATACATGAGTGTTTCAAATTTTATTTCACACGTATGTTTGAAAGTAAAGTAATACACATTATGCGTCTAAGAACCCTACCGCAGCTAACAAAACAGCTGATAACCTTGAAATGGCTGAACCGATTTTAATAAAAACATATCTAAGATCACTCGCTAGAAAACCAGCTTTCAAATAAAAAAACCGCACTCAAATCGGTTCACCCGTTTAAGAGCTACGGTGCCACAGACAGACACACACACAGACAGACAGACAGACACACATAGCGGTCAAACTTATAACACCCCTCTTTTTGCGTCGGGGGTTAAAAAAGGACAGAATTGCGAAGTAAATATTCAACGCCAATTGTTTTGAATTTCATTAGGTGATTGTAGTATACTCTCCATTTTTACATACATACCTTCACGGTGTAACCTCGGCTGAAAAGTTAGTAGGTATAATTAATAAAGCGACAATAGTTCGTGAGTTCATTGCAGCGCGAGAGGACGTGAATACAAATCGTACATATTAAGTTATATTGTGGTGAACACATTTTTAGTTCAAGGATGTTTCGTTTGTTAGAAATAGTACAGGTTTTTTGTAGTTATATCATCATCATCATCATCTCCCTGTCTTCATCCCACACTAGTTGGAGTCGGCACAACATGTATTTCGTAAATCCATGTTGTTAGAGGTTTTGGTTTATTGTTTTATGACCGGCCGCCTGCCTGACATCAACCCTCCTTGGGTATAATCGTTGCGCTGTCGCGCGGGTGACCCAATGTGCTTGCTGATATTGTGCACTGGGTCCCAAAATGATTTATTTATTTATTTTTACTTTAATTAAAACGGTCTTAGACCAATTACAATAATTAAAGATAGAAAAATGAACAGGAATGGAAGAAGATACATACAAAACAATGGAACGAAAAATAATGATTAAAAAATATATATAGAATATATATAACAATATGAGACACCTCTTTCACACAGCCCTCACAATGCACCTGACAATTTATTCTTCCATTCATCCGCAAACAGATCACGTACAATTATAATTATTTTATAACATAAAATAACTAATAAGAGAATTTAAAACGTGATATGCTTGTCAATCTTATTGCCGACAATTAAGCAGACTATGTTCTTTTTGGTGGGGTATACTTGAAGTTCCTCGACCCACTCATTCAGTTTTGCTAGGGACTTTGGTTCTGAGACATCGTAAAGTAATATAGCATCATGAGTGTGTCTGTAAAAACTTTATGTCAATGTTCTGTATCGCTCCTGTCCCGCTCGTAATACGTACTCCGTATTCAACATCGTTTAAAATAGAAATAAACGGCGATTTATAATAACAAAATCAAAATCGATTCCTTTGTGACGCACTCTCAGTAGCTAATAATAATTTGATCGCTACAAATATACAAAGTTAGTCGGAAAGGGGGTACCTACTTAGCCGAAACGGTATTAAAGTACCCATAATAAGGGATAACTTTTGTTCTACAACTTTCCCCAAAACTCGATAGTTTCAGAGAAATAGCTTTTCAAAGATTTCGTAAAAAATATGCTAAAATCTATCTGTCCATAGCAATGATCAGCTGTGTTTACTATTTAGGTCATATTTGTGGTCACGGATTAGAAACTTAATTTTCTGAATTCATAACTAAAGCAGGTATGTTTTTTTTTAATTAAAATAACAATCTTTTTATATGCAAATAAAAATTATCTTATTTTGAAATTTTAACACTTGCTTTAAAACAATCATCAGTGATACTTTAAGTGGCCCGCGGCTTAGTATCCCCTTTCCGACTAACCTTGTATATTGTGTAATATATTTTTTTTGTAGTTATATCCGATCCCAAAACGCTTACGATTCTCAGAGTTTAATTAAGTGCGGTGATGGCAATATGATTTATTTTAGATCCCTTAAATAACTTAACTCTCTAATGAGTTCACCCAAATCGCTTTCCCTCTTCCAGTAAATTGTTAACGTCATGAAAATTATACAGGATGGAAACGAAATCATGCAATTCCTTCAAACCTCCTGACTGTCGTGCTGGCATAGATTATCCCTGCACGGGAAACATTTGGATTAAATAAAAAAAAATACAAGAAGAAAACATGTGTTCTTAGCGTGAGGCATTATAGCGCCCCGAGTGAATTGCACGGCTATCGCTCGACGCGCGGTCATTGCGGGCACTAAAATGCTTCACGTTAAGAACACATGTTTTCTTCTTGTAATTTTTTTTATTTATTCTGAAAGTATTCCTTTCTGAGTTAATCTTTGCCAGCAGTACATCACGAGGTTTGAAGGAATTACATGATTTCGTTTACACCCTGTGTGTATTTGTCAAAATTTATGAATGTTTTAAGCCTGTTTTAGATTCTCATTTGAGACATCTTCCAACAGCAACAACCTTAAACTAGAATTCCATACATTTGATAAAAAAATATATTTAAATACGTCTTTTGTGATTTTAAAACTACACTTAAGAGAGATCTCTCAAATGAGAGCTGTTTATTAATACAGCCTAAAGTTAGCAAACTTAAACCAGTGGTAATTTCCTACAATAATATATGTAGTTCCTAAAATCGTAGTTTTATCAAGTACCTATGTTTTGGACGATCGATATTAAGTGTGTAAAACTTGTGTAAAATTAATTGTTCATGAAAAGCCGTCCGGCTATACCGAAAATGCAAAATCGATGCATTTTATCTTATCATCGAGTCTTATCCTAAATCATATTACGATAAGATAACCGAAAGTTCGAATAACGAACATACTGCCGAGCCGCCTAATATATAAAAATTGACTTACCAAACAAAACAAATTCAGCATTGGCGGTAGTCAGCCGTTTCAATCCGCTTTGCTCGAACCCACTCTCCCATAACACTTATTTATCCTTCAATTAGCAAAAACAATCGAAATAAAACTCTGTTTTTGAACAAATTTGAAAATAGACCGAAAATAAAAAAGTCTAATTCAAAAATCGAACGTCACATCTCAAGAAAAAAGTTTATAACTTACGGAAAAAAAAGAAAATTCGAATTTTAAAATCACCATTGAATTTTTAAGTGTCAATTGGAACTGTCACATTATTTTTTAAATAAAATAAGGTTTTTTGAATGTCGGTTTGTTGTTGTGAAAACTACGAGGTGTTTTATCGTTGACGTTCTGCCGCGCGGCAAGGGCGGGCGGCGCGCGTGTTGGCTGCGCGGGTGGCGCGCTTATACTGAAGTCCAACTGAAAGCTTTGTACGTACTGAAATTCATATCCATATTTCTATGAGCAGACGCTGTATACTGCGGATTTGTTTTTAAATAATTTTAGTATTTTTTTCTCTCTTTTGTTCCTTTGCAGCGAGGAACTTTGGATTGTAAAACTCGTTAATTGAAATACTTTGTACACTGAAGCTTAAAAAAGATTTACCAGTTCGCGTCGTTATACATGTGCATGTTCTTATCAACGAATGGTTTCAATACACCGGTTTCAATTTATTTTCAAAGTTTTTAAGCTTTTTTTGCTATCGTTACTTCGTAGCGCTAGGTTATTTTTATATTTTAGCAATATAGCAATTAATTCAAATATATTTTTAAAGAGAACTTTTATGTCTTGTTTAGTTAATATTTGTTTAACTAAACTAACAGTCGAGTGTTGTAAATAAGATTCTTTAAACGAGAATAATTTAGATGAGTTAACTTCACAGTTATCTTTGAATGGTTATCTTTATTGAGATCAAACGAACATCGGAGTTACTTTAGTCAGTAACAGCAGTGATAGCCTAGTGGTGTTACCGTCAGACTGCCAAGTCATAGGTCTCGAGTTCAAACCCAAGGCACGCACTTCTGACTTTTCGGATTCATGTGCATATTGTATAATTATCATTTGCTTAAAAACTGTGAAGAAAAACATCGTGAGTAAACCGGCATGCCTGAGAGATATTTCTCGACGGCATGTGAAGCCAAGTTAGAGGCCCATGGGCGGCATAAACTCATGCGAAAAGAAGAAGAATGTATATTAATGCAAAATTAATTCCCAGTAAATGATAAATCAGAAAGTAACCTCGTTTTTATAGCCTCCAAAGACAGCATGGGCGGCATAAACTGTGACACCAGGTTAGTCACTAACCACACGAAAAGAAGAATACTATAGTCAGTCAGATATCCATTGCACAGATTGATAATCGTAAAGCCAGCCATCTTGCCCCGACGACGCTGCTGTCACCGAACTTAGGCAATTATTAGGCTCAGTTGCACCAACTAACTATAACCGGTCGCTTTATAGCCTTTTCCCAACTATGTTGGGGTCAGCTTCCAGTCTAACCAAATGCGGCTGAATATCAGTATTTTACACGGAGCGACTTCCTTTTCGTGTGGTTAATGACTAACCTGGTGTCAGAGTTTATGCCGCCCATGGGCCTCTGACTTGGCTTCACATGCCGTTGAGAAATATCTCTCAGGCCTGTCGGTTTCCTCACGATGTTTTCCTTCACCGTTTTTAAGCAAGTGATAATTATACAAAACGCACATGAATCTGAAAATTCAGAAGTGCGTGCCTTGGGTTCGAACTCAAGACCTATGACTTGGCAGTCCGACGATCCCACCACTAGGCTATCACTGCTGTTAAAACAGCGACACTGTTGTTATCGCAGCGACTGCCATCAGACGTCCGCAATCCAGTTAGGGCAATGCCGATATCCTAAGGTTAGACTGGTTGTCAGACTTTCGGGCTTCTGACTTCCCGTAACGATTGGCACAAAAACTCACTAAACACAATTAGAGAGCTTAACACAATTAAAATATAATTCTGTTTCTATCAACTTCAATACTCAGTCGTTTACGGATTTTTGATTGTGTTTACGGTCAACTGTACTTAACGAATCATGCTTCAAGCCACCCTTTCGTTCTGCCTAGCCTTTTTAGGTTAGCTTCCAGTCTAACCAGATGCGGCTGAATACCAGTATTTTACACGGTGCGACTGCCATCAGACCTCCGCAACCCAGTTACTGGACAATGCCGATATCTTAAGGTCAGACCGGTGGTCACACTTCTGACTACCCGTAACGACTGTCATAATATGTATTCGTATGACACCCGGGACCGACGATTTAACGTGCTCTCTAAGGCACGGATCGATGTGTGACAAACGGTCACCCATCCACGGAATTACCGTAGCAGGCGCAGCTTAACCTTGCAAATCGTATGATCCGCATAAATGTTATTTAGCCACGAGCCCCTCCATAACTGTAACCATACCATATTTATGTCAAAGGGGTTCGAACATTTTAATATGGAAACTGTCATGGCCACCCTGCCGCCATTGTGTTTTTTTTCAAAGGTGCGGTGGCCTTGTATCGGGTATTAAGCTTAGAGGACACTTAAAAAGAAATGGCAACTGAAATGACAGTGAAAGCACGAAATGAACGGCAATTTAAAATCGAGTAGCGTTTGAGTATTTGGCCGTAAGTGTCCTCTACCCATATACAGGGTGGCCCAAATAGTGACGTCCAAAAGTAAAATCTGAATTCCTCATACCCAAGGGTATTCGAAAATACCCCATGTATGTTCCGCGTTTTTTTGTAGTTTTCTAGTTTTTTTCCGTAATTTTTTAGTTTAATGCCGGTGGGACTTTAAAAATTCATATCATGTTTTATAGCGAGTATTTTTCAGGTTTTTTTTTGTGACATACTCGTATTGTATGTTACTTTCATACGTATAATAATAAACTTCTTAATATTCCTGCTAGTTACTCAAAAATGTGTAGTGGCAGTAAGTATTTAGTGGGATATTTAAAAAATAAAAACCGGCCAAGTGCGAGTCGGACTCGCACACGAAGGGTTCCGTACCATTATCTATAAAAACGGCAAAAAAATACGTTAGTTGTATGGGAGCCCCCTTAAATATTTATTTTATTCTGTTTTTTAGTATTTGTTGTTATAGCGGCAACAGAAATTATACATCATCTGCAAAAATTTCAACTGTCTAACTATCACGGTTCATGAGATACAGCCTGGTGACAGACGGACGAACGGACGGACGGACGGACAGCGGAGTTTTAGTAATAGGGTCCCGTTTTACTTTTTGGGTACGGAACCCTAAAAAATATAACTTGTAAACTACAAAAAATCGCAGAACGTACACGGGGTATTTTCAAATCCCCTGGGTATGAGGAATTCGGATTTTTATTTTGGACGTCGCTATTTGGACCAACCTGTGTACCAGTATCAATGTGCGCTGCAACATTGAAAAAAAATCAAAACGGCTGCAGGATGGCTGTGCCACAAAGGTTCTATCCCCTTTGTATTGATTTGACAGTGTTCTGGTTCCGGTTATAAGTAGTTGGTGCAACTGAGCGTTGGGCAGTGTTCCCGCTTTGTCGTGACGACAGATAGTCGCGCAGTTTTAAGTGTCGTGGCTTATATATTTAAATGGAGGTGTTCACATATAAGACGACACGATTAACTGTCGTTCACGACTTGTTTTTGCAGTGACGACAAATTGTCAAGTCAATGGGAACGGTTAGCACGACAGTCGTAAAACGACAAGAAAACGTCACGACATCGTGACGGCAAAACATGTGTCGTTGTTACGACTATCTGTCGTGGCCACGATAAAAATATCGTCTCGTCGTAGCTTGCTACTGATGTGCAAACGACAAAGCGACTGCCGTGAAACGATAAAATGTCATCGCGATCCAATGGGAACAGCTGGATACGATAGTCACTAAACGATAAAAAAAATTGACGACAAACTGTCGTTATAATGGTTACAGCCAGAGACGACAGTCGTCCAACGGTAAATTAATCGTCACGACATAATGGGAACGCAACCGAAAGTGTTGTGTTTACAGATTACGTAATTTTTTTCTATTTCTACGAACTACTATACTGCTCGTGGCTCACCAACCGCACAGATCATACGATTTGCGAGGTTAGGCTTGCCGTGGTCAGTCTATGAATGGTCACCACCATTCGTTACACATTAAGACTCCTCCGTGCCTCAGATTAAACGTTAAATCGTCGGTCCTAGTATTTACGAGAAGTCAGAAGCCCGAAAGTCTGGCAATCGGTCATACCTTGGGATATCAGCATTTTCCTATAACTGGGCTGCGGAGGTCTGATGGCAGTCGCTCCTTGTAAAATACTGGTATTCAGCCGCATTTGATTAGACTGGAAGCTGACGCCAACACAATTGGGAAAAAGCTAGGCAGAATAAACTTTACTAATACACTGGCCTGCAAAAATAAGTATCACACTTTTAAAATTACAATTTTTTCTAAACTATAGAAGTTAGAAGATTTAAAATAAAAAAACGTTTTATAGCAATTTTTATCAGCTTTCTTTGAAACTATAGTAACAAAGTTAAACTCTTTTTTGAGCCCTTTTTGTTTCGAAAATATATCTTGTGTACTTAAAAAGTTATTGCAATTTTAAAAGTGTAATACTTATTTTTGCAGGCCAGTATATTATAAAGCTGAAGAGTTTGTTTGTTTGTTAGAACGCGCTAATCTCAGGAACAACTGGTTGGAATTAAAAAAATATTTTTGTGTTGGATAGTAAATATATCGAGGAAGGTTATAGGCTATATAACATCACGCTACGACCAATAGGAGAGGAGCATACATGAAAAATGTTTAAAAACGGGAAACATGTCCACCCGTGCCAAGCCGGGACGGGCCGCTAGTATACAGATATAACCGACCGGAGTGGACTATCTCTGTATTTACCACGCCTAACCTGATGAATCTCTTAAATCCCATTTACCAACACATTCAATGTTTTCAAAGAAAACAGCAGCCGCATTTTATTAAAAAAATATAAACATTTTTAAAGGACGCTTTATGGAAGTTTTAAGCTTCTACAATAAGGAAGAAGGAAGACATTAATTTAAAGTGTTATACCCGCTTATCGTCTGAGCACGTCGTTAGAATCAATTGCGGGTAAAGGATTAGTATGGCGGTCCATCAAAAATGCTTAAGGATGATTTCCACCAAACGGCTCGCATCGCATCGCATCGGATCGGAACGGATTTTATAATCTTTAAACAATATTAAATCATGTACACAGTATTTAAAGTCTATATTACCAAGCCGCGCACAGCAGCTAGACCGCGGGCGTCTTCCGCGACACGTGATCGTAGCCGAAAGTATGCTGCGACGCGCGATCGACTACGTTCGGCTGTCGTCGTATCAAACGGTAGGAATGAAACTATTTGACTAGGCGCAGAAACGGATACGTTCGCAAGCGACGGTACGGAATCAATCGTATGCGTCGAAATCCTGCCGGACGCGATCGGCTGTCGCCGAATCCGTTCGTATCCTTTCCGATCCGATGCGATGCGAGCCGTTTGGTGGAAATCATCCTTAAAAACCTGGTCAGACAGAGAGCGTAGCTGGGTGTGATATTCACGTCGCGTGTTGATCGCGTGCTCTTGGTGGGCAAATTACTATGACATGGTAGTAATTTTATTCTAGGTGCATCGTCTTCACATATAATTGTATAATTAATGTACCTATACAAAATATTGTAAGACAGTTTAAAAGAGTAACGGTGGAATTTCTTGCCCATTCTTCTCCATACGAAACTTTCTTTTGGAAGGGGCGACTAGAATCAATTCTATTTTTTTTTATAAATTTTAGCTTTCAAAAATGTCTTTTATGTCCCTAATTGAAATAAATACTTTGACGTATAGAAGACGCCACACAGAGACTGCCACGCGAAAGCAGTTTCGCGTAGCACTCAAATGATCACGCGATATGAATATCACGCCCAGCCACGCTCTCTGTTTGACTAGGCCTTAATACACATCTCGTTTGGTCCTTTTAAAAATTCCTCTTTCGTTCTATGGCGGTGTTAGAACGATGGGGCTAATTGGAATTAAGTTAACACGGTTTTTAAACCATTACGGCTACGGCTGCTGTGTATTTACGATATCAATGTATTAGAAATTATAGATAATTTAAAAAATATGGCAAAAAATATATATTTTTTATTGTTGAAAAATTATCTTGGATGTCCCTCGCCCGGGGACGGCGAGGGGGTCTGCCGGTCTCTTACCGCCTAAAAACCAACGGTGTTCCTCCTCCTGACCGTTCGGTCAGGGTCACGGGATTTGCAATAGCATGCACCGCAACCCCGGCAGGGCTATGTCAAAAAATCTCCTATGCCATGTTCATGCAATTTAGCCTCCTCGCTTTCATAACATAACATCACGCCTTTATTCCCCAAAGCGTTGGGCAAAGGTGTAGGTATAGTAACACCCTCATTTCGCCAGTTGTTTAAGTCACATGTAATAGGGGGCGAGTTTATAGACATCAAACGAGCACAAATCCAAACTCCGGGCTGCTACTGAGGAATCCCATACGGAAAAACCCAATAACACTTTGCCCGACCTGAGGATCGAATCCAGGACCTCGCGATCAGCAGTCACGCTTGCCCGCTAGACCAACGAGGCAGTTATCGTTTTCAAATAGCAACGAATACGAAATCTTAAGGCTGGACATCCACCAGAGCTGTGCGAGGAAAATGTGCGGTGCGAAAATGTGTAGCGAGGATGTGAAACGGTGTGACCCTTTCCACTAGAGCTGTGCGAGGAATGTGTAATGCGTAATGTGTTAATGTGTACAAATGCGCGGTGCGAGGATAGGTAGCGGACTCTTTTCGAATATGAGGGTGGTGTGGCGGGAGCGGTACACATCCCTCGCAACACATTCATCGTAACACATCCCTCACTCGCACTTCTCGCTTGTTTTGTATGAACAAAAACCTCGCTCCGCTAAGCCCATATCCACCAGAGCTGCGCATAGCGATCCTAGGTAAATGAAGTGATTCTATTGGTGCTTATAAAACACATTCCTCGCTACGCAGCTTAGCACAGCTCTGGTGGATGTTCAGCCTAATACCTAAAAACAAAACACTATCAACTAAGCAGTATCCAAAACTATGTAACTATTTAAGAGATTAGCTCCCAAACTAACACACGACTTCAATTAAGAACTTGATGGCGCGTAAGAATTCGTTTATCTTTATCAAGAGGACCGTATCTCATCGCATCGAAAGTCTAAACGATCTAATCAGTTAGGTTACAAAAGAGAGACACAAAAGAAGGTTAACTCCCATACAATCTAACATGGGAGTGGCTTGTGGCTCATTATCAAACCGCGCGGATCGTACGATGGGTGACCACTAGTTCACACAGAAACTGTTTACAGGATCGTTTTAGCGGATCCGTTTTATTTTAGCAATGGCGCCTGTAGTTGTATGAGTGAGTTCCCATACACGACAGTATTCCGAATCCAGTAAAAAATACTGATCTGACATTTTTACACATTCCGTTTTGTCATCAAAAACTGGATGACGGAACAGTATAAAACCGGATCTATACATGAAGATGTATGGAGAAGTATGGGTGCCTTCACACACGATCCGTTATTTTTATTGTATCCATTTGTTTAACTGATCCGTTGACATAGATGTGAATAACACATCCAGTACCGATGGATCCGTTAGAAACGGTCCTGCGAAAACGGATCCGCTGTGTGAACGGGCTCTGACCGCTCGTTACACATCAAGACCCCTCCATGCCTCGGAGAGTACGTTAAACCGTCGATCCTGGGTGTCATATGAATACCTATAACAGTCATTATAGTCAGAAGCCCGAAAGTCTGACAACTGCTGACGGCTACTCGGCACTGCCTAGCCTTTTCCCAACTATGTTAGGGATGGCTTCTAGTCTGACCAGATGCGGCTGAATACCAGTACTTTAAACAGAGCGACTGCCATCAGACTTCCGCAAGCCAGTTACAGGGAAATGGTAGGTAGTAAGGTTAAACCTATTGTCAGACTTTCGGGCTTCTAACCTCCCGTAACGACGGTCATAGGTACTCGTATGACACCCGGGACCGACTGTTTAACTTACTCTCCGAGGCACGGAGGGGTCTCGATATGTAAAGAATGGTCACTCATTCACAGACTGACCGCGGTAAACGTAGCTTAACTTCGCAAATCGTAAGATGCGCGTGGTTGTTAAAAAGTCACTTGTCCCTCAAGCGATCTTAAACAAAGTATGTTATTGTTTTAAAAGTGTTTGTTTAACAAACACTTTTAAAACAATAACATAGTTTTGAAACATAATTAACTGTCGTAAAATGCAAGGGCTTTACTTTTGTTTCACTTTGCTTGTAATGGTGTTTATACACCAATCCAGTGAACGCCAAGAAAGGCCAACGAAGGCCAACGAACAGGGTTAGAAGCGAAAGAAACCGAAAAAAAATTGTTCAAATTTACAAATGAAAGAAAGAAAAAGTATTTATTTTTTCACCCAAGCGGACGCACACGTATACTTAAAAATATAAAAATTCTTAAAATTAAAAACTACAACAAAAATATGTACGTAAACATAAACATATAATTACCTGGTAACCCAAACACAAAAAATTTAAAATTATACGAGCTACTAATTTATAGTCTATGGTGCATGGGTTACCTAGGCATCCTAAGTCTAATAACAATACAAACATTTAAACATGTAGAATTTGTGCGTCGCATAGTGCGTAAAAATTTAGGTCGTTGCTCAGCATTATGCTGAATGACGAACTTTTGTTGGCGTTCGTTAGCTTGGTGAGTACATAGCATCTATTTATCTGATTGTTTGGAGTGTACCTTCTGCATGTGTTTATTTAGTGGATTTATCTCAAAACTTGAGATTTGCGTACTCAGTACTTATACATAATTAGATTGAGATACATTAAATTTAGATTAGGCGAAGCAGGTATCTGGAGATAAAATTTTTAATGTACAGTAGGGGAATAAATAGGTTCGGCAGTTTTCGAATTCATTCTTTTTCCACATCGCGGGCATATATTACCTTTTCAAACTGTTGAACGGAACAGACCAATGCATGGAAAATTATGTTTAATTATTTGGTAGCAAAGATCAAAATCGTCTTTTGACTCCATATGACGTAGTAGTGCCATATAATGTCTTTGATTCTATTTAAGGAGTTTTGTTGTAAAAACCAAGACATGAATCAATTCTATGATTAATTAAATTGACTTTACTAGTGGTTGTCATTATATAAACATTACAATTTTTAATATCCTGTCGAAATATACTTATATTTTCATTTACCTATATATGGTGTTGGCAATATGTAGTCGGTAAAATAGGTTGTTTCTTGCTCTGTGAAAGCAAAAATAGACCTTAAGGTGTATAACATTTTCGTTCCCCGACTGTACCTACCTACATAATTATATTGTTAAGGTAGTAATCGTTATCCATTATCTTCTGGTCTGAAAGTAGATTAGGCACTTAATTAAATAAAGCAACAACAATTAAGGTAATTCTCTCGGGCAAGTTTTATTCTCCTACAAGATACACGTTCTCCTAATTTGTAGGGCAGGGATCTTACCTGATTGTGAATCGCCATAAGTATAATAAGATTTTGATGTTTAGGCTAAGTTTCTGGTGAATAAATAATTTACTTAATTACTTTTTATTAAACCAATACTGTTTCTGATACTTTCTTTCTCCGTCAGATTTTTAGAAAGAAAAAAGAATAAAGAAAGAAAAAGTGTTTATTTTTTCGCCCAAGTGGACGCACACGTATACTTAAAAATTAAATATTCTTAAAATTAAAAACTTATAATTACAACAAAAATTTGTTCTTAAAAACATATAATTACCTGGTAACCCAAACACAAAAAATGTTTAAAAAAATAAGAACTACTAATTTATAGTCTAAGGTGCATGGGTTTTAGCAATTAAAAATTATATATCATTCTGAAGCCACGACACAAAATAATCAGCCTATTACTATCCCACTGCTGGACACGCACCTCTTCTCAGAGTGAGAAGGGTTTAGGCCTTAGTACACCACGCTGGCCTGGTGCGGGTGGACAGATTACACGCACCACAGAGAACTTTTTTTTAAAAGCCGTCTTTTTTATGTCTCTTTCCTCATCACGTTTTTCTTCACCATTAACGAAACGAAAATACGCTGATGAAAAATAAAGTACTTGAGGTGTGAGAAAAAAGTTGGAAAATAAAGTACTTGAGGTGTGAGAAAAAAGTTGGAAAAAATTGTCGTTTTGTTTGTTTTTTTTCAAAAGAATACCCTCGTCCCACATTGTATCGTAGATGCGTTTACAGACACAAATATTCACATGCACAAACGCCCAGACCCGAAACAACCATCTGTAGGCCATACAAATATCCGTGCGATAGCCGGACCCTCGACCCGCACCGCAGAAGCCAATGGCTCAGCCACTGCACCAAACGTGTCGTCAGTAATTACCTGAAGTATGCACTCATTACGTAAACAAAGAACATCCTTGGCTTCTCCACGTCTTAATATGAGTTTTTCCTTAGAAGGGAATTCGCTCATGACAGTAATCACCCCATGACCACAGTCTCCTGACTATCCTTATTCAAGCTTACAAAGAAACTGTTTACAGGATCCGTTTTATCGGATCCGCTTTTATTTTGGTGATGGCACCTGTAGTTGTATGAGCGAGTTCACATACACGACAGTATTCCGAATCCAGTAAAAAATACTGGATCCGTTATTTTTATCGTATCCTGTCTGCCAGATGCGACGCAGCTGCCATTTGTTGAACTGATCCGTCGGTACAGATGTGAACAACATATCCAGTACCGACGGATCCGCTGTGTGAACGGGCGCTTAGGTATCAGGTTGAAGTATTATGTAACCTAAAAACTTGAGCATTCGTTTCTAAAGCACATTTGGACACTTGCCTAACGGTAGTGAAAGCTCTAGAACGATGGTTAAATCGTTCTAATAAAAGCTACATCTAAAGTACGAGTGACATTGCGAAAATCATGACCACCTACAAAAATAAACAGTAAATATTTTCTTTCGACATCGCTCCTTCCTAAGCTCCTCAAAATCGCACACGGCTTAAAAACAAACTCACTCAGTTTACAAAAAGAAATATTCATCGAAGAAAGGCTTCTGGATACCTTTAATGGATACTTTGGGACCTTCTAATCTGTCCCCTTTCAACCAGAATTTTTTACACGTAGCGACAATACTCCCTTACAATGAAGCATTAGTCACTGACCGTTAATTGCGGTTGCAATAAAAAGTAGCGTTATGTGTAAACGGCTTAAGAGAAAATACTGGCGGTATTTAGTACATACAAACGTATTCCTG
The DNA here is from genome assembly GCA_910594945.2 of Amphipyra berbera. Lineage (NCBI taxonomy): Eukaryota > Metazoa > Arthropoda > Insecta > Lepidoptera > Noctuidae > Amphipyra > Amphipyra berbera. Next base: position 3,017,199 of record OU343122.1, on the reverse strand, counting down.
TTCCCTCCTTGGATAATGTCATTAGAGCAAAAATTTTTTACCATATGATATATAGGTACATATCTACCACCACTATGTCCCTACGTTTTGTTTTTGTCAATAAATTAATTATTAAAAGAACTAGAAACGTTTAAACTTTACAAAAAATCGACCGGTTTTACCACCGTTTTCACACATCTGGCAAACAAATATGACGAATATAAAAAAAAAAACATACAGACATAACTAAAGTCTTTCTTAACTTATTATAGAAAAAAATATTAAAATCGATCCAGATTTGAAGAAGGAACCAGGGAAATAGGGAAATACGAAAGTACGATGTCGCTAATATTGCACAGGAGAAATCAGTCCGAAATGCAGTTGTCTCTTTCGCGCTCCATTGGAAAGGGGCGCGGGAGGGGTGGGACAGAAATAGATCTCTTAAAACCTATTCTTCAAATATTTTGCAGCCCGCGTTTCCTCTTAAGAGATACTTTGGGACCTTCTAATCTGTCCCCTTTCAACCAGAATTCTTGACACGTAGCGACAGTACTCCCTTAGAAACATTAGTCACTGACCTTCAATTTTGCGATTAATCGCGGTCGCAATAAAAAGTAGCATTATGTGTAAACGGCTTAATGACCGTACCTCCGTCGGGAACGATCGGCTGTCATTTGAAAAGGAACCTTAAACTGACACCCACTCATCTGTTTTTCAAATCTTTCGTTGGACAATTCAGTCGTAGACAATATCCGATTATATGCAAGTTGAACAAGGTCCTAATTTGAAACAAAATTTTCTCCAGGGGTTATATCAAGCCGTACGCGTCCACTTCCAGACGTGGGCCTCCTCATCTATACTAATATTATAAAGCAGAAGAGTTTCTTTGTTTGAACGCGCTAATCTCAGGAACTACTGGTTGAAATGGAAAAAATATTTTTGTGTTGGATAGTCCATTTATCGTAATGAATGATGATTTTTAATGATTTATTCACTTAAAATTTCTTAAAGCTACATTGGCTCACAAACTACATTGGTACATTGCCCCAGAAAACTGCTTACGCAGTTTAACTGTGAGATCGTTGAGTCTCTCTTACAGTAAACATAATCAGGTACATATAGATGTACCTGATTATGTAGGTGTTAAGTTGTATTAGGTTATAGAACCTAATACAACTTAACACCTACACTTACAAAGATTCTAATAAATGTTTTTTAAGTTTACGTGCGAATTTTACTTTATTATCTTCTTATCTGATATCTTCTTAGCAGGCAAAGTGTTCATTAAATAGGGAACGCGTTTTATTAAGGTTCTGTCGCCATAATAATTACTAACTCTCGGTACATCATATTTACCTGGAAGGAAAGGAAGGAAGTGGAAGGTTATAGGCTATATAGGTAACATCACGCTACGACCAATAGGAGCGGAGCATAAATTAAAAATGTTGCAAAAACGGGAAAAATGTCCACCCGTGCGAAGCCGGGACGGGCCGCTAGTAGATACCACCTACATAAAATGCAAATGAGGATATTCCTAAAATCACCAGGCTTAGCAAACGTAATGGTGATCATTGGTCGTAGTTAACAGTGTACCTATTTGTAAGTACCGTAAAATGGGGTTATTAGGGGATTAATTCTGATAATTCAATTAAAGCACATGCTTCTTAAACCATTACGGTCACAGGTGCTGTGTATTAACGATTTCAATAGGAGGTACGTATGAGGCTTCTATAGTATCGTAAAGTGCACTAAAGCTGTTCTACCTAGCCTTTTCCCAACTATGTATGTAGGGATCAGTTTCCATAGTTGGGAAAAGACTAGGTCAGGCTAGGTAAAGTGCAATGAAGCCTCGATAAATAGAATTAAAAAAAACTAAAAAACATAGGTTGGGCTAAGCTGTATAGTAACACCCTCATTTCGCCGTTATGTTTAAGTTCCATGTAACAGAGGGCGAGCCTGTTGCCATCAACCGTGCACAAATCCAAACTCCGGGGTGCTACTGAGGAATTCCACATGGAAAAACCCAATAACACTTTCCCCGACCTGGGCATCGAATTCAGGACCACACAAACAACAGTCGCGCTTGCCACAACTGGAGCAACGAGGCAGTTAAAACAATAATTGATATTTTAGATAGTTTAAAGAATATATCCTAAAATCTCTTTTACTATGTGCGTGTCTATTGACCCCGTAGTTCCCGAATGACCCCATTTTACCCGATACTGTTCCCGAACATACTTCTAAACACACCAGCAAAGAATTCGTGAACAAAACCAAACCTAAGTATAAAACTTACGCCATAATATCACCATACGTTGCCAAATTATGCAAGAATATTTTTAACTGCGCTGTTACTTTACATTATCTCTGGTTTAGTGCCAAACTTAACTGAAAGACTGTGCAGTTAAATGGCTTATAACAAGAGAACAGACGGCGGTGCCAACTGTATTGCGATTTTGTTACGTAATTGAGTACAAGGCCGCCAGCATACAATTTCCTCGCTACAGCCACAAGTAGCCGACCACAAGCTGTATTTTTGACGTAACAACGTCTAATAAAACGATGAACGCCGGCAGCATGCACGAAAAAGCGTGACTCATTGTCACATTCCGTCTGAGGTGAGCGTGCGAGCGAGAGCGCAGAACAAGCGATAGAGAGGCGCGATGTTTTGTTATGACGTTGTCACGTTAAACTATCGTCCGTGAACTGAATTTACAGGCAACTAATTCTTTTTTAAAAAAACGTTTCTCCACACTAGGATTTCTCCTGTATCGTGGGTGCTTTTACAGACACAAATCTTCACATGCACAAAAATCCAGACCCGGAACAACTATCTGTAGGCCATACAAATATTTGTTCCGTGCGGGAATCGAACCCACGACCCGTAGCGTAGAAGCCGATCGCTCAGCCACTGCACCAAACGTGTCGTTTCCATACATGTATGCGGCGTGTCCCTGAGAAATGTATGGAGAAGTTACTTCGCTCATTGTGGCGAGTGGCTTATGTGATACATATAGGAAGTTTTTTCAATGTGAAGCATCTAATAACTATGATTGCCTCGTTGGTCTAGTGGTGGTAAGCGCGACTCCTGATCGTGAGGTCCTGGGTTCGATTCCCAGGTCGGGAAAAGTGTTATTGGGTTTTTCCCTGTGGGATTCCTCAGTAGCAGCCCGGAGTTTGGATTTGTGCCCAGTTGATGGCAATACGCTCGCCTCCGATGACATGGGACTTAAACATAACGGCGAAATGAGGGTGTTACTATACACCTCTGCCCAACCCTTCGGGGAATACAGGCGTGATGTTATGTTACATCTAATGCGGTTGTAAGGGAGTGAGAGCGGCTGTTGCGTGGCGACGCTCGCGATGGCAGACACACGACGGCAGACCTTCGTAATTCGTCGGCTCTCTTCGGTTTTATTCGGCATTTTGTTTTTTTTACAGAACGAGACTCGATGTTTTACATCTGCCAGGGGTACTGCAACAGCTCCATTATTAAAAAGAATCTTATGCTAAACAGTCGGTTCGCTTCATCTTCTTGAGCCAATAAATCTAAATATGTTTGTTTGCAGAGCGTTCACTAAGGTCAATAGAATATTGATATCAATCGGTAGCCATTATTCCGTAGAGCTACGCCGTAGGCTTGGCTCGGCTCGTAGAATGATCTACGAACCTGTTGTTTCAAGTCGGTCATAGTAAATGATTCATGATTTGATTTGTTCACTTTCAATAACTGACTGTAATTCACTACTAACCGCTTGTACTATTTTAGCTCCTAATCAATGATCATTTAAGATTATGATAATAATTAAGTACCCTATTTATTATTTATTTGTCTATACAAGGTTAGTCGGAAAGGGGGTACTAAGCCGAAAGGGTGTTAAAGTACTCATAATAATGGATAATTTTTGTTTTATAACTTGCCCCAAAAGTCACTAGTTTAAGAGAAATATGTCTGTTCAAAAATTTCATAAAAAATACGCTAAATTCTATCTATCCTCAGCTATGATCAGCTGTGTTTACTTTTTAGGTCATATTTGGGGTCACAAATTAGAAGCTCTATTTTCTGAATTCGTAACTAAAGCAGGGATAAAGAATTTTTGAAAAAACTTAATTAAAATTAATTTAGGATGGAAATATTTATACCGAATTTTGAAATTTTAACACTTTCTTTAAAACAATCGTCAGTGATACATTAAGTGGCCCGCGGCTTAGTACCCCTTTCCGACTAACCTTGTATATCTATTTGACCTCTGCAAAGTCGGAGCTTCTCGACGACCGCTATCATAGGTGTTTGTTGAAGAGATTTGAATATTTGATCTTTATTAGACCCTATTGATATCTATCAACTGATGCCATAATATACAGGACAGTAGGTCAAACAAGATAGTAAAACACATCTTTGAACACAGTTGTGTTCTGCCTAGCCTTTTCCCGACATTGGGACCAGTTTCCAGTCTAACCAGATGCAGCTGAATACCAGTATTTTAAATGGAGCGACTGCCAACCCAGTTACTGGGCAATGCCGATATTCTAAGGTAAGACCGGTTGTCAGACTTTCGGGTACAGTATTTTTCACTTCTTCCTCTTCTTCTTCTTCCTGCCCTTATCCCACACTAGGTGGGGTCGTCGGTTAGAGGTTCTGGCTTATTGTTTTATGACCGGCCGCCTGCCTGACATCAACCTTCCTTGGGAATACTCGTTGCGCCGTCGCGCGGGTGACGTAATGTGCTTGCTGATATTTAGCACTGGGTCAGTAGTATTTCTCACTATCTAACAAAAATAAAATGAAGTCTCCTTTAAATAACCACTTGATTTGAGACACCCGGTATAAAACCAATACATCAAAGCGTTAGTAATCCTTCAAAGTTGAATCAGCCGCAACAAAACCTATAAAAATCAAAACAACTACGTCATCACATGTCATTACCACAAATTCAATAATCCCTATCTTTCAAAATCAGAGCCATGAAAGCTTGACATTAAAACCTAAGAGCCCGTTCACACAGTGACGGTACTGGATGTGTTGTTCACATATTCTGTACAGACGGTTCAGTTAAACAAATGGCAGCTGCGTCGCATCTGGCAGGCAGGATACGATAAAAATAACGGATCGTGTGAGAAGGCACCCATATGTCTCCATACATCTTCATGTACGGATCCGTTTTTTATACTGTTCCGTCATCCAGTTTTTGATGACAAAACGGAAAATGTAAAAATGTCGGACCAGTATTTTTTACTGGATTCGGAATACTGTTGTAGGGTCACATGTAAGTATGTATGGCACAGTGCAAGGTTAGCAAAAACGTATGTGAGCGTGATGTATGCATTGAACGGACAGTTACTGCGCACTGGTCCGAGCGACCGGTTCTCGTTGGGTTCGCGTGAAATATATTCGGTTATCTGACCTCCGACTTTCAATTACCCCGAGTTACCTACCAGACGAAGTAGTACTCAAAATAGGGACTATCAACACAAACTAAGCGTTGTACCCTAGTCCCTAAACTGCCGTGTGTGAATTCGCTCATACAACTACAGGCGCCATCACCAAAATAAAAACGGATCCGCTAAAACAGGTCCTGTAAACAGTTTCTGTGTAAACTAGCTGTAAACCATTTAAATTCTTACAAGACGCTGACTTAGCACCTATTTGTTCTTTTAACGACCATCGATAAATGACCGATCAGTCTCGTTTGATGTCCATACTTATGATTCTCATTTGTTTGATGCCATAAAATATGTGTAAGTATTATCTGTGGTACGAGAATTGATATCATGCAAAAATATGTCTCCATTACCCGGTTTCTATAAACAAAAACGAATCGTTTTGTTGACCATTAATAGCATTTTTTATTGCGGAACATATATAATATCACGCCTGTATTCCTCGAAGGGTTGGGCAGAGGTGTATAATAACACCCTCATTTCGCTGTTATGTTGAAGTCCCATGTAATTAGGGGGCGAGCCTATTGCCGTCAACCGGGCAAAAATCCAAACTCCAGGCTGCTACTGAGGGATTCCACACGGAAAAACCCAATAACACTTTGAACCTGGGGATTGAAAACAAGACCTCATGATCAGCAGTCGCGCTTACCACCACTAAACCAACGAAGCAGTAAATATAATACATAAAAAGAAAATCTGTACTTCAAAAATACTAGTCCGAAATATACATCCAGTTAAAGTAAACGCCAAGCAGTTTACTGTGTTCCGTCGTGTGTATATGAGAGCCAGAGGGGTATAGGGGAATCCCTCTATATCTCTGTTACTTGGATTCGTGTACTCCATCTTAGACCCTGTCTGCGCTTACCATCAAGTGAGACTAACGTCAAAAGCGACCATACAAATATACAATAACAATATTTAGTGTTAATTCCACCAAACAGTTGAACAAGCTTGGATGCAGTATGCAGCACCACCCACCCGCCCGCAAATATATGTAGTAGAAGGTGCGATTAATAAAGGGCTTGTACACAAAACTGCGATGCGACGTCGCATAGTAAAAATATACGAACTCGCACGACGCATCGCAAGAACTTACAAATTGATTCGCGTAATTGATTTTTCCTACCTATAGATATCTTCTTATCAGTAACAGCAGTGCGCAAATCTTTTTACGCAAATTTATTCTACCTAGTATAAAATACGTTCAATACGGATGACGATCGTCAAGGGATTGATCGTCCGAACCTTGGAAGGAAGACGTTTTGCTGCATGAAATAGCATCGCAGCAATTTGCTTCGCAGTTTTCTGCGTTGTGAATTCGCATCGCGCCGATTCGCAGTTTTGTGTACAAGTCTAAAATGCAACAAAAAAACAACTCAAACTGATAAGACACGTGTTTCGCCTCTCCATGGGGCATCATCAGGAGATGTTGACTCATCGATCGCTTGGACGTGAAACTGCATACTCCATTCAAGCCTGATCATCTGTTTGGCGGAATTAACACAAAATTATTGTTATTGTATATTTGTCATTTCTTTTTTGTTTTTTCTTAGTAAAATCCTCATGGATGTCTCTCGCCTGCTCCAGTCTCTCAGAATCTGTCTGCTGGACTCTTACCGGCTAAAAACCCACGGTGTTCCTTCTTCTAACCTATGGCCGGGGCCACTGGATTCGCTATTGCATGCACCGCAACCCCGGCAGGTCTTGGTCCACCAGCAGCTGGTGGACCTCTCCATTGGTGGCGCCATTTTTCCTCTGCCCCACTTCGTTCTGAGAGGCGTGCGCGGAAAACGGCGCGTCATCCTGCCGGGGCTGTCACTGGTCGGGCGACGGGTCCCCTAACCCACCGCCCGCAGGCCACTCACTAGGGATATTTGTATCTCATGGATTTCCACAAAATAACGCCTGTTCCCATTATTTACCTTTGGGGCCTTCAAGTACTACATAAGCACGAAAGGGAGTGAGAGAGTCGTTGCTTAGCTTATTTTTGATGACATGGAGGACGGGGGTGTCTAGATGATGATTACGTCAGCAATTTTTTTTTATTTACTTATTTTTCTAGACTTAAAAACTGTTGCTCATGAATAACAATAAATAAACCTGATCAGTTTTAAAAAAATATATACCAATGTTTACGTAAGCATAAGAGGGGGGGGGGGGGGGTAAAAGCTTCGCTTGCTTTTGCTGACAAGGGGGAAGTGTGGGTCAAACATTACTAAAATTCTGCTTACGTAATACTTGAATGGTCCCTTTAAAGAGACCATGTCAAGAACAAAAAAAAATCAAAGGTAGGGTCGCAACACAGCTTATTTTTAACACTAGAAAAAGAAAATCCGTACACCAAAATTCTTCAAGAGCCCATATTTTTCAACAAAGGAAACAAAACTATAAAGAATCCTTTATACCATTAGCTGGAGCGTTTTATTTATGACAGCGATAACAAACACTTCGACACTTTTACAATTTATACTCGCAAAGAAATATTGTATTGTTTCTTTGGAAATATTCTGTAAAGTACGTATCGGGTGGGAATATTTGTTGCTCAGAGGAATTCGTTTACGTTCTCTGTTGCTGAAGGGCAATTGTTATAGTAAGATCTGAAACAAGGAGTATTAAAATGTAACATACCACAATCAGCCCGTATACAATATGTAACATAACGCACATCCTGAAAGTAGTTTGTTCAGAATTGTTTACTGAATCGATTTCTATCGTTTTTAATATAGGTAATTTTTTATCCCAAAAATAATTAAAACAACGGAAATTAGTCACATTACCCCTGTACAGTCAAAACAAACTGAAATGGACCGTAAATCAAGGCAAAAAAACTTTTAAAAGTACATTTTTATTTGTATTAATACAAATTCCGTCATTCAATACAAAAGAAAGAAAAACAAACCTTATTTCAAGAACGTTAATTTAGTAAATAACAATGCATATACATGTTAAACTAAAATTTCAGTGTATGTATTATGATTATAACATTATATTCTAATTGGGGTGTTTGAGGGTGTGCGTTAATTATGTTACATGTTGTTTATGCATAACATCACGCCTTGTATTGCCCAAAGGTTTCGGCAGAAGCCTAATCGCCTAATTTTAAAAAGGTCCTTGGTGTTAATTATTGTTAATCTTTTGTCATCATCCTATTCTCTAAAGTATTGTCTTTTTGAGCAATTATTACTTAATTTTAATTATGGAATAAGCTTGAAACTGCTGATTGAACTAACATTTTAATTATTAAGGATACGGAGTTTGCAAAACAAATGAAGTAAAACAGTTTTTTTTTGCAATTCATCTCGCGATATCATATGAGATTAATTGGGCCGTGCAAAGCAACAATTAAAAAATCCCTTCATTATTAAATATTCGCTTCATTGATTAATCTGACCTTTTGCTAACAGGAAGGAAAACGTGGAAACTGCAGTTTGAAATTACAGAAAAAAATCAAAGAGATTTCTTTTCTTCTTTAATTAGCGGTTTTTCCAGTTTTCCAGTGCTATGCGGGTCAGTAAATTGGACAGAAACATAGTGTGTACCCATTGTCCGCTATGCAAATATTAGATCCCCACCTATGAAATCAGCGTTTTGTATGGAGAATTTTAAAGAAGTTGCATTTTTCATACTAACATTTTCTTAATTTATTTAACAACTATGAACACTGATGTTTTAAAACTTTTATGCACTAATGTTTAAAAATTAAGATAACGTACGCCACTTAGATTATGCGACAAAAATAAGTTTTGGCTAAGTTAAAACAAAAATAGTGTTCATTTCTGCTAACAAAAAGAGGAGGCATTTTTAAGTTATTTTTTATGTTTAGAAAACTATAAATAATAAGGTTTTTTTTACTATTGGTAGTTGTCTATGATGGTCATTATTCGATATAATATCAAGCAATTGATTAATATTTTAAATCATAGAAGTGACGAGGTTCTCTATTTGTGAGAAAAAAACGCCAATTTCATAGGTAAGGACCTAATAGTTCATTCTCCTTAATAGTTAGGATGCAAGTGACAATACCTTGCTGTTAGATGTTTTAGTGTCTCGTAATCAGGCCTCATAGGGTAGTAACATTCTTTATTTAAAAACTATGCCAGTAATATTTAAATACAATCCAATAACAATTTATAAAATAAAATTTTAATTACAAATTAAGACTAAATGTTTTGAATCACTGGTTCCGTGATTAAATTGTTATTTTTTCTTTACTTTTGTTTACTTTGTTGTGTTCTCGTTGGGGCAGAAATAAAATTATTTCTTTCATTCTTTTGTTTTTTATTCTAAGAACTTTCTCTTGGCACTAAACGACTATTTAGACATGAAATTAACATAGATTTTAGAATAGTATAGTTTCAAGATTACGTAGTAGAGAGTTGCAGCCATCTTCTTCTTCTTTTCGTGTGGTTAGTGACTAACCTGGTGTCAGAGTCTATGCCGCCCATAGGCATCTAACTTGACTTCACATGCCGTCAAGAAAATATCTCTCATGCATGCCGATTTCCTCACGGTGTTTTCCTTCACCGTTTTTAAGCAAGTGATAATTATACAATACGCACATGAATCCGAAAAGTCAGAGGTGCGTGCCTTGGGCTCGAACTCAAGATGTATGACTTGGCAGTACGTCGGTCACACCACTAGGCTATCTAGGCTGCCGCTGTTGCAGCTGTGGTTCCCGCAAAGATTGTTCAGCTCTCATACCGTGTATGAAGAGCATGATGTTTATTGCTAAAATAAAATAAAAACCTGTTTATTCCATAACCATACATAAATTAAATTTTTGATTAACATTTATAAATAAATGGTTATTATAGGTTATGTGAAGTAAAGTTATTGTTAAAACGATTATTGATTGTGTTAGGTTCACAGAGGGGTATAGGGGAATGCCTCTAGGTATGCCTCTGTTCTTTGGATTCGTGTGCTTTGTCTTAGACCCTGTCTGTGCTTACCATCAGGTGAGACTAGGGTCAAACTCAAATAAGTCAAGAAATATAACTACTTCGTTCGTTCTGCCTAGCCTTTTCCCAACTATGTTGGGGTCAGCTTCCTGTCTAACCAGATGCGGCTAAATACCAGTATTTTACAGGGAGCGACTGTCATCAGACCTCCGCAACCCAGTTACTGAGCAATGTCGATATTCTAAGGTTAGACCGATTGTCAGACTTTTGGGCTTCTAACTTCCCGTAACGACTGTCGTAGGTATTCGTATGACACCCGGGACCGACAGTTTAACATGCTCTCCGAGGCACGGAGGGGTCTCGATGTGTAACGAACGGTCACCCATCCACGGACTGACCGCGGCAAGCGCAGCTTAACCTCTCACATAGCATGATCCGCGCGGTTGGTAATTAACCGCAAGCCCCTCATTTTCAATAATTTTAATAATGTGCCAAATTTCCCGTTTCAGTTACGCCGTTTACGCCCGGTATCTAACAGCTGCAAGGAGACCTTATGTGATGCAATTAAACCCAGCATTTTCCAGCATAAGTCAACACTCTCAGCTGAACTTCATCCCCTATTCATCCATATCTCCGTTCCCACACAAACTATTTACATAAGTATAGCCCGGCCCGCAGGTTGGAGCAATTTCTCGCTTGATAGGACATCCGCTTCCCGTGTACATTGCGGTTGCTAATCCTTCACGTCCGTACCGCGGTGTCTGACCTCAATTTGTGGTGTTTACGTCACTATAACAGGGTAAACTTAACTGTAAATCTAATACCTTTAAACGAGCAATTTTTGTATATGTGTATAATACAACCTGAATCACGGAAACGGCTCCAACGATTTTCATGGAATTTAGTATCCAGGGGGTTTCGGGGCGATAAATCGATCTAGCTAGGTTTCATTTTTAGAAAAAGTCGATTTACCAAAAAAGAAAACCGACCTAAGCTCGGTCATACAGGTACTATTATTAGTATTTAATGGTTTATCACCTTAACAACACCTTACCTTAGCACACACCTCACCTTACACCTAACAACTAATAACTTAACACCTAACCTCACCTTAGCAACAAGTGAAGTGAAACAGCAGTGTTAGCCTACTTGTGTGACCGTCGGACTGCCAAGTCATAGGTCTCGAGTTCGAACCCAAGGCACGCACCTCTGATTACAAACTTTTACTTAACTTGCAATGTTTGTATGTAATTCAATTCAATTCAGTTTTATTCAAGAACAAATTACATTGTGTTTGAAAGATACATAGTAAATAGTCACGCTTATTAAAATTATAAAACTAGCACATTACATTACATACACTACATTAGTACAATAAATCATAAAAATTAAAAAAACAAAAAATTAAAATTCAATTACATGTATGTATGTATGTATGTTCGGTTCAAATCTTGCAACTGAATTTCGAACCACTTCCTCTTATCCTACCGAGTTGAATTTTTACGTGTTGGTTCAGTTGCAATGACAATGCATTTTTATGGTAAGCATGACCTGAATCGGCATCCATGATTAGCTCCAGATAAAGAAACTCTTCAACGGCCAACAGCACAGACACGAAATTTTGTGTACGCATTTTACTATGATAGCCGGTTTTAAGTTTTACCATGGCATGGTTGCTGCACTCAGGATTGGGTCCTGACTAGGGAACTCCTCAATGGTAAGCAGCACAGGCATGAAATGTCGTATACGCATTCAATTGTGAAAATCTGTTATAAGTTTAAACATGAAATACTAAAAAATAAAATAATAGTAAAAAAACATTTTTAAAAACAAGCTTTTATTTAAATGCTCTGAAAAGAAGATAATAAACTTTAAATTAAATCAAACCCATCAATTTATTACATTATACAATTAATTTATTTATATGATATAAAAGCTTGTCGCGAGATACTAAATAAACAAGAATACAATATGTAACTTGATCTTGACACAAGTAATTCTAAGAAAAAATGTATGTTCATATAATTGTAAATCTCCCGACAGGCTTTTATATAATATAAATAAATAAATTATACATACATACATAAACTCACGCCTTTTTCCCATAGGGGTAGGCAGAAACTATAGAACGCCACATGCTACGACTCTTACATACCCCTTTCGCTTCATCCACATTCATACATCTTGTCATACACGCACGCCGGTTGAGAGTACTACGCGCCTGACCTTTGTGAAGAACTTCACCAATAACATCGATGTATGTCCTTCTAGGACGTCCTCTACCGGCGTTCCCATTAACATCCGCCTTATAAATTCCTTTTGTTAATCACCGTTCACTCATTCTCTCAACATGACCAAACCACCTAAGCATACTCCTTTCAATTTTTGTCACTACATCATCTTTTAAACCGCAACTTTGTCTAATCTCTTCATTTCTCAATCTATCATTCAAAGTTACACCACACATACTTCGCAAATTAATTATATAATGCAATAAATCTAGTAGTGGCAAGCGCGACTGCTGATCGAGAGGTCCTGGGTTCGATCCCCAGGTCGGGCAGTGTTATTGGGTTTTTCCATGTGGAATTCCTCAGTAGCAGCCCGGAGTTTTCGATTTGTGCCCGGTTGATAGCAATAGGCTCGCTCTCTATTACAGTGGACCTAAACATAGCGGCGAAATGAGGCTGTTACTATACACCTCTGCGCAACCCATCGGGGAATACAGGCGTGAAGTTATGTGTGTGTAGTTAGTTAGCTTCACTTCGTATATTTGTTTGTTTGTTTCAAATCTTGCGACAGATTTTTCGACTATAATTCTGTTTAACCGATTCTTCTGAAACTTCGCACACAAATTAAATTCCCATAACAATACAACTTTATAATTTCAACGTACAATCCTCAAATCCTGATGCTGCAGGGGTACTGTCAGATAAAACCATTTAACTTAAAAGTTTTTTTTTAAGGGATTTACCTTTTTCTTACTTTCTGATGAATCTCTGCGTCATCACAAGACGTAAATAAATCTGTTTTCTTTTACTAATAAGAGCAAGGTTACACGCTCAGTTTGGCGTCAGTTTAGTCTATCAGTATGGATTAACTTGACTGAAGCCAGTATGATGGATGATTTTCACAGTTACACTGTCAATCTAGACTGACAGCAGACTGAATAAAAGTACGCCAGTGGCCGTTAGACTTCGGAGCTGACCGTCGGTTGTCAATTTAAATCAGTGCTTAGTCATGGATATTTTAAGGAAAAAGAAAGCGTGTGCTATAATAAGCGGGCGCTTGCGGCGCGCTCGTAGTTATGTCGCTTGACTCGTCCTTTTGCATTGCGTCGTTGACGGTGACTGACGCGAGAATGGTACGAGCGGTTTACACGATCATTCTCCCATCAGTCTTTCATCATTCAAAACGGACTGACAAAATTATTTAAAATATTTCATTTTCATCAGTCTGGACCATCAGTCTGTCAATCCGTGGGTTACACGATCATTATCCGGTCATTCTGACCAAACTGATGGACCAGACTGACGCCAAACTGAGCGTGTAACCTTGCTCTTAGATATGACAGGACAAAAATTATGTAAGTATACATGTATAACTAAATTAAGACACATGGCACATACATAACATGGGAGTTAAACATAACGGCGAAATGAGGGTATTACTATACACCTCTACCCAACCCTTCGGGGAATACAGGCGTGATGTTATGTTATGTTTCAGTAATACCAACCACATAATATCAGAAACTCCTTAAGTAAATCCGTAATGAAATTCCCTATATCGTCGGTTGGCAGTGAAAACCACGTATGGGTAAAATACAAATTTTTAAAAGAGAAATAACTGTCTCCTGCAAAAAAAATGGCCGATCAAATTTTAATACAAGTTTGTCATCGAACGTCATAGATATCTTAGAAGTATTTTAATTGAAAAGTTGTTGAACTAGTACGTGTATGACTAGTTTTTCCATCTAAAGAACAAATAAAACGCTTTTGAAGAAAACTTTATTTACGAGGTTTTCACTGCCGAGCGTCGATATACACAATTACCCCACAAATTGATATGAACTATGTGTTAACAAGGGTGTTATCAATGGGATCGCAAATCTTGGTTGCCGCAGAACATTTACATATTTATTTGTGCCGAGCTCCTATTTACATACATTCACATACACCCTTATGATTAATCATCTGAGATTTTCTATGCATATGTATAAGTTTTTTCTCACATAACATTCTAAGGGCATTGGCTTTTCGTTAATCTCATTGGACCATGAAAATTCTATTGATATAAAAAGGAGAATGGGCGAAATGTTTAGGAGTTGGTCCGCTTAAAAAGACCTTTCTAATGACATATAACTCATTGCTAGAGGACGGGTAGACCAAAAGACCCATTCTCCTTTCAATTGTGTTCGTTCTGCCTAGCTTTTTCCCAACTATGTTGGGGTCAGCTTCCAGCCTAATCAGATGCGGCTGAATACCAGTATTTTACACGGAGCGACTGCCATCAGACCTCCGTAACCTAGTTACTGGGCAATGCCGATATTCTAAAATTAGACAAGTTGTCAGACTTTCGGGCTTCTGACTACCCGTAACGACTGTCATAGGTCTGACACCCGGGACCGACGGTTTAACGTGCTCTCCGAGGCACGGAGAGGACTCGATGTGTAGCGAAAGGTCACCCATCCACGGACTGACCGCGGAAAGCGTTGCTTAACCTCGCAAATCGTATGATCCGCGCAGTCCCGTTTCAATTGTGTATTAGTTAATATAAAGTTATAAATATGGATAAACAAAATGCATCATACAGTCTTTGTTACTATTTGGTTCTTCTTCTCTCGTGACGACACGTTTGGTGCAGGGGCTGAGCGATCGGCTTCTGCGCTACGGGTCATGGGTTCGATTCCCGCACGGAACAAATATTTGTATGGCTTACAGATAGTTGTACCGGGTCTGGATGTTTGTGCATATGAAGATTTGTGACTGAATACGCACCCACGGTACAGGAGAAATACTAATGCGGGGCTAGGAATTCTTAAAAAAAAGCCTGTCATCAAGATTGGTAACTGGGGTGACAGCTCAGGGTGCGACAGACGTACTAGAGTATAAGAAAGAGACTATGAGTGATCAGTCTCTTTTAATGGAACCCAATGTACAGAGTCAAAAATAAAATTACATTTTACGATAAAATATTGTTTACTAGCAGTTCTCACGCGGCTGTGCCCGCGTAAATAATTTAACTACAGCGCCACCTATAGAATCCCAGCATAGCTACGAACTATCATCTTGACAAAGCAAATATATTGTGTAAATATGGTCTCAATCGGTAAAGTCGTTCTCAAGTTATGGTGTGACCAAGGGAAATAGGGATTCATATTAGAATTAATAAAAAAATCAATTTAGATTACAAACATGATGTATCTTTAACGTGAATAATTGTGTCTCGTATATCGTATAAAATAAAGGAACTCACATTATTAAAGAAAATAGAATTGAAAAAAATCATTTTGTAACTATTAATAAACGTAACAGACGACTTTATTTCTATTCTACATAAGTACTTCTTAACAAATTATCCCACGTACCTTAGGAGTATTTCAATACCGTCTGGGGCAACACCCATATTTTTAACCGACTTCCAAAAAGGAGGAGGTTACTATGTTCGTCTGTATGTATTTTTTTTTTTTTGTGTATGTTCATCGATATTTTCGCCAATTGTGAACCGATTGTGATGATTCTTTTTTTAATGGATGGGGTATACTTCGAAGTTGGTCCCATTTAAATTTGGTGAAGATCTGATGAAGAACTTCGGAGATAGACAATGGAACTCCTCAATGACGAACAGTACGCATATTGTGATGATGTGATTATGTTACGAGCAGCGTCTTTAGTAGGTCCAACCGAGTTTTAATTAAGGCCACTAAAAAGAAAAAAATAAAAACTTTTTTACAAAAAATTTAAACCGACTTCAAAAAGAATAAAATAATTACCATATAAAATTAACAGTTTCAGAAGTCGGTGCCTTCAATTTGGTTCAGCGTGGATCTGCACCGACTTCTGAAACGGTTAATTTTATATGGTAATTATTTTATTCTTTTTGAAGTCGGTTTAAATTTTTTGTAAAAAAGTTTTTTACATAGGTACAGTAAGAAAATGAAAACGTTCGTCAGTTATCAAATTCATTCCTTTGCCACATCGCAGGCACATGTGACATTTTCAAACTGTTGAACGGAACAGACCAATCCATGGAAAAATATGTTCCATTACTTTTTTGTAGTCTCCTTCTTCTTCTTCTTCCTGCCCTTATCCCACACTAGGTGGGGTCGGCATAACATGTATTTTATAAATCCATGTTCTTAGAGGTTTTGGCTTATTGTTTTATGACCGGCCGCCTGCCTGACATCAACCCTCCTTGGGAATACTCGTGGCGCTGTCGCGCGGGAGACCCAATGTGTTTGCTGATATTATGCACTGGGTCCCACAATGATATACTTGTCAATCTTATTGCTGACAACTAAGCAGACTATCTTCTTCTAGGTGGAGTATACTTGAAGTTCCTCGACCCATTCATTCAGTTTTGCTAGGGACTTCGGTTCTGACACATCGTAAACTAATATAGCACAGTTCCATTTCTTTTTTGTAGTAAAGATTAAAATTACCTTTTGCTTTCATAAGAGGTAGTAGTGCTATGTAATATCTTTGATTTGATTTCAGGAGTTTTATTGTAAAAGCCATTACATCAATCAAATCGATGATTAGACATTACTAGTGCTGTCACCATGTCATCGTTATTATCCCGTCAAAAAATACTTCTATTTTTATTTCAATAATGTTAACAATACGTAGTCGGTAAAATAGTTCGTTTCTTGCATTGTGCAAGCAAAAATAGACCTTATAACCTTTTCATTCACCTACTGTACATACAAAACTGGCAGAGTAAAATATTTCTAGGAATATATTTTTTTAGAGACAATTCTGAATCGCTGTTTTTTTGAGAGTCGCGGGTCGATTTCCGCACGACTGGGTGTTTATGTATGGGAGGTTTGTGTTAGTAAAAACAACCACTATACAAGAGAAGCTAGGTTTAAGGGCTTTTACACAAAACTACGAATCGGCGCGATGCGAATTCGCAACGCAGAAAACTGCGACGCAAATTGCTGCGATGCGATTTCGTGCGGCAAGGCGTCTTCCTTCCAAGGTTCTGGTGACCAATCCCTCGACAATCGTCAACCGTATTGAACGTATTTTATACTAGATAGAATAAATTTGCGTAAAAAGATTTGCGCACCGCTGTTTACTGATAAGAAGATATAAGAAAAATCAATTACGCGAATCAATTCGTAAGTTCTTGTGATGCGTCGTGCGAATTCGTATATTTCTACGATGCGACGTCGCATCGCAGTTTTGTGTACAAGCCCTTAAGGTATTGCTCTCTAAAAAAAAGCTAACTCGAATTATTCCGAATTAAATCGTAAGCCGTTGTAACCACCAGTAATTTTAGTATACAACCGAACCTTCCTACATACATCACGCCTTGTATTCCCCGAAGGGTACGGCAGAGGTGTAGGTATAATAACACCCTTAATGCGCCAGTTATGTTTAAGTCCCATGTAATAGGAGGCGAGCCTATTGCCATTAACCTGGCACAAATTCGACTCCGGGCTGCTACTGAGAAATTCCTAATGGAAAAACCCAATAACACTTTGCCCGACCCGGGGATCGAACCCAGGACCCCATGCTCAGCAGACGCGCTTGCGACCACGAGACTAATAAGGCAGTCCAACCTTACTACCAACTATATACACATAACATAATTAGCCCACTACTGTCCCACTGCTGGGCACAGGCCTCTTCTCAGAATGAGAAAGGTTTACACCTTAGTCCACCACGCTAGCCTGGTGCGGGTTGGCAGACTACACACACCATTGAGAATTTTATGAAGCTCTCTCAGGTGTGCAGATTTCCTCACGATGTTTTTCAATCACCGTTAAAGCAAATGATAATCAAATTCTGATTCGCACATGAATTCGAACTGTCGGGCCGGGCCGAGATCGCACTCAGACCCGCCAGCATGGAAGGCAAGCTTTCAACCGGTAGGCTATCATGTTTTTGTTTATTCGACAGCTTGTATATAGTCTTCCGGAACGTTTCTACGTAACCGGGCAGTTATTGGCGAGACCTAAAGGGTCTCCAGCCAATGGGGACGATAATAAAATAATTAACCTAAGCTAACTACTAAGTACTACTAACATCATGATTGTCTACTAGCAACAACAGCACTAAGGGCTACCCCTAATGGAATGCGGACCTCGAGATAGCCTACCACTGCTTGTTACCAACTTTACTGTGATAGCCTAGTGGTGTGACCGTCGGACTGCCAAGTCATAGGTCTCGAGTACCAACCGAAGGTGCACCTCTAAATTTTCAGATTCATGTGCGTATTGTATAATTATCACTTGCTTAAAATCGGCGAAGGAAAACATCGTGAGGAAACCGGCAAGCTTAAAATATATTTCTCGACGGCATGTGAAGCCAAGTCAGAGGCCCTTAGGCGGCATAAACTCTGACACCAGGTTAGTCACTAACCACACGAAAAGAAGAAGAAGACTGCTTCTTACCAACTTTATACGACATTTTTTTTTTAATCTACTTCCCAATTCCCTGTTGTATTATCTTCTAGTGACCCTTCTTCTTCTTCTTCCTGCCCTTATCCCACACTAGGTGGGATCGGCACAACATGTATTTCATAAATCCATGTTGTTAGAGGTTATGGCTTATTGTTTTATGACCGGCCGCCTGCCTGACGTCAACCCTCCTTGGGAATACTCGTTGCGCCGTCGCGCGGGTGACCCAATGAGCTTGCTGATATTATGCACTGGGTCCCAAAATGATATGCTTGTCAGTCTTATTGCCGACAACTAAGCAGGCTGTGTTCTTCTTGGTGGAGTATACTTGCAGTTCCACGACCCACTCATTCTAGTGACCCTTCTAAAAGTAATATTACAACATGTAATATTACACTCCAATACTACGATATATTTATTAACAAACTTCATTCATCAACAAATCTCGACAATCTACAGCGTCCGCATGTCCACTCCTCACGTAAGAACTGACTTACAGGCATTCCAATAAGTATCACTACTTCACGAACACTTACACACCATTCTGAACTTTACACCTCAAGTTTTATGGCACAAAATCGGGTGCAAATTTTCGTTTAAGCCTTCGTGAACACAAGTTGCCAGTACGAGTGTCCCGATCTCCAATTTTTACGGTAATTGAAAGTCCTTCAGTGTATAACAGTAAAAGTAGTTCAGATAACATTGTTAAGTCAGATGGTAGGTAGGTAGTTAGTTCGAAACGTGAGGAGCATTATCAATTGGGCTCAAAAAAGGTCTTAGAGCAAGTGTAAAAGGTCTGAAAGGTATGGAAGGAATCGTTGTAAAAAATTATGAGTATTGGAATTAAGAGGGATATTCTATGATAGTAGACGATTACGTCCTACGGTAAGGTCGTAAATGGATGTTGATAATATTCAAACCATAGAATAAGTTTGGATGTTTGAAGTGGATACTTGATAGTTAATTAGGTCGTTACGGTTGAATGGACTAGGGCGCGTCTGTATGTTACAAAAAACTGGTGTCAATTCTGTAGCGCACTTTGACAGTACTAAACTATAAGGTTAGTCGGAAAGGGGGTACTAAGCCGAAAGGGTGTTAAAGTACCCATAATAATGGATAACTTTTGTTCTACAATTTTCCCCAAAACACAATAGTTTAAGAGAATTAGCTGTTCAAAGATTTCATAAAAAATACGCTAAATTCTATCTACTCTCAGCTATGATCAGCTGTGTTTACATTTTAGGTCATATTTGAGGTCACGGATTAGAAAACCCATTTTCACATTTTCCCCATTTTCGAAAAAACTAAAATAAAAAATATTTTTCATGGATTTTTTTTTATCGAATTTTGAAATTTTAACACTTGCTTTAAAATAGTCATCAGTGATACTTTAAGTGGCCGGCGGCTTAGTACCCCTTTCCGACTAACCTTGTATACTAAACACAACTGTCATTCTTTTTCTATTGAGACAGAAAGAGACAAACACCCTCAGCTTAGTCCCATCAAAGTGCGCAACAGAATCGACGCCACTGACGCATTGTAATTTCGCTCGGTAGATGTGGCGGCGCAGAGGCAGCATGCCAAGATTGATTAATGTATTAAATAAAATATCATCACGACTTGTATTCCCCGAAAGGTTCAGCAGTGGTGTTTTTAGTACACCCTCGATCCGCCAGTTATGTTTTAAGTTCCATGTAATGGGGGCGAGCCTATTGCCATAAACCGCGCACAAATCCAGACTCCGAGCTGCTACTGAGAAATTCCTAATGGAAAAACCCAATAACACTTTGCCTGACTTGGGGATCAAACCCAGGACTCCATGCTCAGCAGTCGCGCTTACGACCACTAGACCAACAAAACATGTAGTAATAAAGTTTATTTTGTTAAAATAAGAACATGATTGCTGGTTTGAAGGCGGTGTGGAGACCGTGCAGATACGAAAACTTTCGTGTCGTTTACCCAAGACTTCGCGATGTATCCTGAAGTAGCACATCAACCTACGGGATACAGGAACAGCTTTTCGTTAAGAACTTATTTTCTGTACAGCTTTTTTTGTATATACTCCATTTAATATAACAACAAACAAAAATGGCTGACCAAGGCATGAATATCTTTTGAACCATTTCTTTAATTAGAGTTTCAGCTCGTCTTGAGTGACCGTTCTTCTTCTTCTTCACCCTATCCTTATCTCATACTAGGTGGGGTCGACACAACATGTATTTCGTAAATCCATGTTGTTAGAGGTTTTGGCTTATTGTTTTATGACCGGCCGCCTGCCTGACATCAACTCTCCTTGGGAATACTCGTTGCGCTGTCGCGCGAGTGATCCAATGTGCTTTCTGATATTATGCACTGAGTCCCAAAATGATATGCTTGTCAATCTTATTGCCGACAGCTAAGCAGACTATGTTCTTAACCGTTAAGGTTCATAAAAGCTTAATTTACTATGTTGAATCTCTGCTGGAAGCAAACATGTTGCCTAATTCTATACATTTTCTTGCTAAAAATGGGTGTTATTTATTTAATGTCATATAAATTCAGTATAGGTACTTTTTCCTGTTGTCATATTTACGTTCGACCAAAATTATTCAAATATAAACAATTAGGCCTCTTTAATTTATTTTATCATTCGCAGTATCAATAGTTATTGCATAAAACGAGTTTGTTACAGTACTCTTGCGCACGCCATGACAAATTGCGAGTGAAAGTGCTCCAGATTCTGAATGTAACACTGTATTTTGCGACAACAGTCACTAGCTCCGGTAGCCGTGATCGTCTAGTGGTTAGGACCCTACGTTGTGGCCGTAGTAACCCAGGTTCGAATCCTGGTCACGGCAGTGATTACACTGTCGCGGCGGAGCAAATCGTTTTGGTCTTTTGAGTATATTTTGAGGTCAAAAACATTGGTATTGGTAGGGTGGTTTTATTAATAAAATGAATCGCTTTAACAGTACGAACTAACCTTGGTTCTATCAACACCTATAACAAACGATTTAGAATGATGTTCACAAACATTAATCCTCTATTTAAACAACGTTTTACTCAAAAAATTTTGAATGAATTTTACCTTAAGTTTAGTTTAACTGGAGAATTAATTCTGGTAAACACCAGCCTTAGTATCAATTGTGGGTGTCTTTAAATTTTAGGTACAGTCAGCAACAAAAGTATGTTAACACTTCAGTTTTTTAAATCATAACTGAACACAATAATATTCAAATTTAATCTGAACACATGTAACAATAAAATAACACAAACTCTTGACTATTACATGAAATGCTGAAAAGCAGTGTAACGAATAATTTTGGGTCAATTTAGATCGTTTTGTCTAGCCTTTTCTCAACCATGTTGGAATCAGCTTCCTATCTAACCAGATGCGGCTGAATACCAGTATTTTACACGGAGCGACTGCCGTCAGACCTCCGCAACCCAGTTACTGGGCAATGCCGATATCCTTATGTTAGACTTTTTGGGTTTCTGATTTCCCGTAACGATTGTCATAGGTATTCGTATGACACCCGGGACCGACTGTTTAACGTGCTCTTCGAGGCACGGGATGGGTCAATTTAGATATTATGTAAAAATAACAGTGTTAAGCAACTTTCATTGTCTACTAACTATCCTCAATTAAGATTATATATTTTTTATTTTTTTTATTGCTATCATTACTCTCAAGATATCTTTATCTTATTTTACAATGATTTTTTAGCTAAGTTTTGATGACATTTAATTATGTCAATTGTTTTATATAGTTTAGCTTCCTTTTCACTTTTGTAAATGTGAGAACTTTGTGGACCTGCATCTATAAATTTGTAAATTACTACAATATTATTCATATTACTTTTTTTTAAATTTTATTTTTGTTTGTTAGTTTTTGTACTCAAGTCTTTTAGTACTATATTACTCATTGGTCTGTGGTCAGGACCTCATTGTTCTCTCACTATCCTAAATCATTGTACTGTATCCAATGAAATTGTTAAAGGTATTATTTTTAAAAGAGTAACCATGGAGTTTCTTGCCGGCTCTTCTCCATAGGAAACAACTAATTGGAACCGTGCACCTAAATTCGACGTTTCATAAGCACCTGTATTGGTTTATGTGAAATAATTTTTTTGATTTTGATTTTGATTTTGATTTTGATTGCTGACCGTACCTACATAGGTAATTTTACTTAAAATTTTACGAGTAAGGGTGTTGACCTCATCAGACAAGCGTCGTTTTATATAAAAAGCCTGACCTCACATTGGATGATAAATGTGACTGAATTTTTCAGAAAAACAAATTGTACAATATTTCATAATAATCTTTATATGACTAAACAAAGAATAAACATTAAATCACATCTGTCTTCCTGGGGTCCCGTTGTAAACAAACCATAAAAGTTAAGGTAATCCCAGTGTTGACGACCCCTGACCCAAATACGAGTTTAACGCAAATTTTGTGCTACCCTTCTTTATAAAGAAATAAATGTCATTCATTCTTGTTCTTATGGTATTGTAAAGTAAGTACTGTCATTTTATGGATAATCTATGGTTTTCGGTTTCTTCCGATGTGGATTATATTATTAGTAATGGGTTCATGTTTGGATGTCGACTAAAGGCCGATTACTATAATTTACGGAGCGTTATTGGTTAAAATTGAGACTATTGTATCTTTATCAATAATGAAACAAAGACCTCATAGACCCTTTATTAATAAACTAGCTTTTGCCCGCAGCTTCGCTTGCGTGAAGTTTGAAATTCTCGTTAAGCCCATTTTAAAGTAACATGTTAAAATCCAAAACGTCCGTCTTTTATCACCCCCAGAGGTTTAGGCTGTGCGTTGCTAGATTAGTCAGCCAGTCGGTCAGTTTCTCCCCATGCTTCTTACTTCAAAAGTACCAGATTTCTCATACAAACTTTCAACACTTATTTCACCCCCTTAGAGGTTGAATTTCCAAATATGTGTACATTTATTCCTAACCAGAAACCTTAATATTTAATTTCATCTTTCTTACTTCAAAAACGACGGACTTACATACAAACTTCAACCCCCGATTTCACCCTCTTAGTGGTGGAATCTCCAAAAACCCTCAAACACTTATACGTTTATTTCTTACCAAAAGCCTAAATATTTAATTCCATGTTTCTCACTTCAAAATAACCAGATTTCTCATACAAACTTTCAACACTTATTTCACCCCTTTAAGGGTTGGATTTCCAGAAATGCTCAAACAAGTATGTCGTTTATTTCTTACCAAAAACCTTAATTTTTAATTTCAAGCTTCTTACTTCAAAAATGACGGACTTACATACAAACTTAAAAACCGTATTTCACCCCCTTAGGGGTTGAATTTCGAGAAATCCCTTCTTAGTGGATGTTTAAGTCACAAAATGAACCTACTGTCAAAATTTCAAGTTTCTAACCCCAGCCGTTTAGGCTGTGCGTTGATAAATCAGTCAGTCAGTCAGCTTCTTCTTTTATATATATAGATATTTACATATACAATATGTCACTACCCTGTGTTTTTGTCAATAAAATTGACTGTATATACCTCCCTTAAAGAATTATTACTACATACTGGGACACATTGTATACGAGGTTAGTCGGAAAGGGAATACTAAGCCGAAAGGGTGTTTAAGTAACCATAATAAGGGATAATTTTTGTTCTACAACTTTCCCCAAAACTCGATAGTTTAAGAGAAATAGCTTTTCAAAGATTTCGTAAAAGATATACTAAAATCTATCTGTGCTATGATTAGTTGTGTTTGCAATTTAGGTCATATTTGGGGTCACGGATTAGAAACTTAATATTCTGAATTCATAACTAAACGAGGTATGATCACCCATATTCTAAGACGTTCCTCCAAAACTTACTCGACTCATACTAGACTCAGGACGGCCTCGAAAACACCTTCAAAGTTGTATTCTTAGTCGCAATTTCGAGTGAACTTCGATGTTCCTCGAGAAGTCATTACGTCATAATTTGAATTATGTGCATCGCGCAAATAACGCTGTTATAAATAGTAGTAAGGATTATCGTAAGTATATTCGATAAAGTCTTCAAAATTATTTTTTTTACATACGAACTTTAACACTTCCTTCCTTAAGGTAGGTTCCGAGGTACCTTGAGTTTGACAGATGATTCCTTACCTTGACTGAGGAAAAATCTCGAGTCGAGGACGTTTATGTCAACTCGAGGTGGAGTAGAGTCGAGTAAGTTTTGGAGGAACATCTTAGAATATGGATGTATATCTATTTGAAAAATCTAAAATAAAGTTATTTTTGCATGCAAATAAAAATAATCGAATTTTGAAATTTTAACACTTCCTTTAAAATAGTTATCAGTGATACTTTAAGTGGTCCGCGGCTTAGGTCCCCCTTTCCGATTAACCTTGTATATATTACGCCTGTAACCACCAAATATAAGCAGAGGTGTTTGTAATTATAGGAGTCAGTACACCCAAGTTTTGTCTCTGGTATTAAGTCCAATGTAACATTAAGTTGATGGGCCAAAAAAAGATGACTTCTTGGATGGGACCGGTTGACAAACGGAAACGAGGTAGACCACACGCTCGCTGGGAGGACGAGATCGTGCGTATAGTTGGATCACGCTGGATGGAAATAGTGAAAGACAGAGAGAGCTGTCAATCTCTGGAGGAGGCCTTCACCTCAGGGGTTCTCAAATAAACAGTTATTTATATTTTTTAAAAGAGAAATATAAGGCTTTTTTATTTTTTTATAACATAAGTTGACTGCCACGTTCGTGAGGTCCTGGGTTCGATCTCCAAGTCAGGCAATGTGTCATTAGGTTTTCCGTGTGGAATTCGTCAGTAGCAGCACAGAGTTTGCATTTGTGCCCAATTGATGGCAATAGGCTCAACCCCTATTACATGAGACTTAAACATAACAAAGAAATGAGGGTGTTACTATACAAATCTGCCCAACCCTTCGGGGAATACGGGCGTGATGTTATGTTATGTATGTTACGTTTTCCGCGTTACGCCCCGCATCAAGCTCCGCGTCTCTATGACCGAAGTCTTAACTATTTCAAGGTATATGGTTATGACATCATCTATCAATAGTTAGAATCTCGTACCGCCATGTTTTTTTTATTGCCAACATAACTTTTTTATACCTTTATAGTGGTCTGTTTTAATTACTCGCGTGAAAGCATCACTACCTTATACCTTTTGCCCCAGCAGACCTAAACCCAGTTATTGGAAGCTATAAACCATAGCATCGTAAAAGTGCACTAACTGTTCATGCGAGGATACCGGTAGTGTACCTAAGTGCTGTTTTATTTGTAAAACTGTAATGGCCGCGGTTTTAATGTGTTCATAGTCAGGGAATAGCGCTGTTTAAATACCTACCTTTTTTTAACTGAGTCGTTAGGGTGGAACTTATGATGTGCCTTTTATGTTTCATTAGCTAAGTAAAATGTGTTTTTTTAAATGGTTTTAAGTACAATCACTATGTACCTATATATTTTTTTTAATGTTCAAAAAACTTTCAATTCAAATACTTCTAAGCTACACATGACAAACTTGTATTAACATTTGATCGGCCATTTTTTTTGCAGAAGACATTTATTTCTATCTCTTTTAAAAATTTGTATTTTACACATACGTGGTTTTCACTGTCGACCGACTACTCCCGAGCTACTTCATATACCAACTAAATTATAGAGTCTTTTGAATTCGCGTGTCGCTAGTGTTCCCTTGTTAATTAGGTTTAGGACTATCAGTTTCCGAAATTATTAACTACTATGTGTGCCCACGACTTCGTCTGCGTAGAAATCGGATGGGTTTTTAATTTTTTTGCGCAAAAAACTAATCACTTTTCTATTTCTAAAATAAATGTAGCCTAAATTACTCCTTATAACATCAGCTATATGGCAGTCGATTCATCCAGCCGTTTCGGAGATTAGCCGAAACAAACAGACAGACAACAGGACATTTTTTTTCAAATTGTCTTTTTTACATGTAGGTATATTTTTTTCAGTTTTCTTTTTTATACTTATCGTATAAACTTTCATATGCATTTAGTTAAAAGCTGTGATTTTGACATTAATTAATCGTTTTAACAAAAAAAAAACCGACTTCAAATTGTCTATCTTCGAACTTCTTCATCAGATCTTCACTAAATTTAAATAGGACCACTTCCAAAGAATACTCTTTCAAACAAAAAATGAATCATTAAAATCGGTCCACAATTAACAAAGATAACGCGGAACCAACACAAAAAAAAAAACATTCAGTCGAATTGAGAACCTCCTCCTTTTTTTGGAAGTCGGTTAAATACGGACAGATTTTATCTAATTGTACAGATTATAGAATGGCTATTGGCTACCGTGACGCCGTCTATCTCAACAATGATTGAACTGACATTGTAATTTCGAGATGTCGTAAGAACAAGTCCAATTTACAGTGAAAGTGGTCTCATTCGAACGAGTTTCGATATAAGAGCTCTAAAGTTTCGGTACCACAGTCACCAGCTCCGGTAGCCGTGATCGTCTAGTGGTTAGGACCCTACGTTGTGGCCGTAGTAACCCAGGTTCGAATCCTGGTCACGGCAGTGACTGCACTGTCGCGGCGGAGCCTTACTTTTGTATTTTAATGTTTAATTTCAGTATATTAGTATTCATGTTGGGTATCCGTTGGGCTTATAGCAGTTTCAATTAGTGCTCAGTCTTTAGGGATTATGAGGGTAGAATAAAGAGGGCGCAGAATTTTTCACCCGCAAAATTCTTCAAATTAAAAATGTGCTCACTGGTACGCTCTCTGGACAAATTGGTGTAAACGAAATCATGAAATTCCCTCAAACCTCATGATGTAGGTACTGCTGATATAGAGCGAGCGATAGCCGCGCAATTCGCTCGGGGCGCTAAAATGTCTCAAGTTAAGAACACATGTTTACTTCTTGTACTTTTTTTGTTATTGAATCCAGTATCTCGTGCAGGATTTATCTATGTCAGCAGTACATCTCGAGGTTTGAAGGAATTACCTACATGATTTCATTTATATCCTATATATGAGATTTTAGACCGCAATTCCAATCTCTAGTCCCAACTAACCTAGTGATCGACCGTTTCATTGAGCTGTGTGTATTTTATTTATGTTATAGGTTTGTAAACAATTTGAAGGCCCATCTAAAGATGATCCCAAGGTGATTGCTGATACGTTTCCAACCTTGAGACAACGTTGAAGTCTCATATGCCTGTAATTTCATCGGCACCTATACTCTTCAAACCAGAACACAGCAATGCTGTTTGGCGGTAGAATATCGGTATGGTAGTGTTAGTACTTCCCCAGACGAATTCATTCACAAGAAGCTCCACTACTACTACTGACTACTAATTTATAATATACTAGCGACCCGCCACGGCTTCGAACGGGTACAATGTAGATACTAATGTGGGGCATATAAACCTTCCTCATGAGTCACTCTATCTATTGCTGAAAACTGCATTAACATCCGTTGCGTAGTTTAAAAGATCTAAGCGTACAGACAGCGGGAGCGACTTTGTTTTATACTATGTAATAAAGATTGGAGACAATTTCAACTGTAACAACAATAATTACGAAGTTTAATTATTTCATCTATGTACTAAATTTTTTGACCTTTCAAAGGTGCCTACGAAAACCTATTTAAAATAAAAACGTTAAATCAAATTGACGATTGTCACTGCTGAGAATGGGGTCTTGGGCTCGATCCCCTGGTCTGGCAGAGTTATTGGGTTTTTCCATTAGGAATTTATCAGTAGCAGCTCGCAGTTTGGATTTGTGCCCGGTTATTGGCAATACACTTGCCCCTTATTACATGGGACTTGAACGTAACTGGCGAATCGAGGGTGTACTAAAACACCTCTGCCGGACCTTTCGGGGAATACAACGCGTGATGTTATGTTATTTAAATCAATTTCATGGTACGTGTCTGGATTTGTATCCTATAAAATAATTATAGGCTCATTCCCTATCTTATATGAATAAACTAGCGGCCCGTCCCGGTTTCGCACGGGTGGACATTTTTCCCGTTATTGCAACATTTTTCATGTATGCTCCGCTCCTATCAGTTGTAGCGTAATGTTATATAGCCTATAACCTTCCTCGATAATTGGACTATCCAACACAAAAATATTTTTTCAATTCCAACCAGTAGTTCCTGAGATTAGCGCGTTCAAACAAACAAACAAATAAACTCTTCAGCTTTATAAATTAGTATAAATACAATCAATGGGGAAGCTGCCATTTCTCATTTAATGTCATTTACATACGACCAATCCTAACCAAACCTTTGTAAACATAGCCAATATTCTAGAACCCATACTGGCTTAGAAGCAGAACCGGGTTTCAATCACAATGTTTGTAACGCAACCAATCACTTGATCAAATATTGGCCGACCTTATTGCGGTACGATCAATTTAAATATTCGACCTCGTAACCTATTCAATTTCTTTATAACCATTATATGGGTCGCACGACTCCCGATAGTGGGACCCATATTTTCTTATCGTATCTATTGTTAAAGGGAAGTCACGTAGAGAGGCATTTTTATTTACTCATTATATGAACCTCCAAGAGGGGATCGTGGCTAATTACCAACCGCGCGGATCATACAATTTGCGAGGTTAAGCTGCGCTTGCCGCAGTCAGTCCGTGGATGGGTGACCGTTCGTTACACATCGAGACCCCCCCAAGCTTCGGAGAGCACGTTAAACAGTCGGTCCCGGGTGTCATACGAATACCTATGACAGTCGTTACGGGAAGTCTGATAACCGGTCTAACCTAAGGATATCGGCATTGCCCAGTAACTGGGTTGCGGAGGTCTGATGGCAGTCGCCCCGTGTAAAATACTGGTATTCAGCCGCATCTGGTTAGATTGGAAGCTGACCCCAACATGGTTGGGAAAAGGCTAGGCAGAACGATGAACATCCAAGAGTGATTATACTTAAGTACGTCCGGCGTACCCTGGACAGTCCAATCTCTGATCCACCGTGCTCGTGATCATCTGCCACCGCGGAGCTGGTTGTCTTTTGCTGTCTTCCTCCCAGTCCTCCCGCCAGCAACACTCTAAGCCGTGGTCCGAGTACAATTAGGCTCTTAGTGCTGTTGTTGCTGGTAGTCATGATATTAGTAGTAGTAGTTAGCGTAGGTTAAGTAATTTACACGTCCCCATTGGTGGGAGACCCTTCGGGTCTCGCCAATAACTCCCTGGTTACGTAGAAACGGTCCGCAAGACCACTTACAAGCAGTCGAATAGAAAAAAAAACTCTGCAGTCAGCCCCGCTACCTACTTCGCCAACTGCCTTGAGGCCAATGTCGGTGTTTGTGCGGGAGTTACAATTATTTCGTCTCTTGCGCAAACCGTGATAAATTATAAGTGAAAGTACTCCACTTTAAACGAGATATAGTCTTGTATTTCGGTACGCCAGTCACCAGCTCCGGTAGCCGTGATCGTCTAGTGGTTAGGACCCTACGTTGTGGCCGTAGTAACCCAGGTTCGAATCCTGGTCACGGCAGTGATTACACTGTCGCTAAGGAGCATATTTTTGCTCATGCGGCTACGGGCTACGCCGTAGCTGAAAGCGTTCTAATGTGTTTAGTATTTTCTCATGTTTTTTTATATTATTATTTTTATGTCGCTTTTTGTTTTCTATATACCCCGTTTAATAAGTTCAAATTTAAGGTAATGGGTGTCTCAGAATGTTTTTCGTTTTTAGATGTTAAAAAAAAAACAAAATATCAATTAAATCTCGTTTTATAGCAATTCTTGAAGTTTATTTATGAAAAACAACCGTTTGCAAATGCGCACCATTCATTTGTTCACACTCATTATCTCAATGACTGCCGTGGGTCGTCCATAACATACTTTCGAACGCGATCGACGTTCATGCTCGTTCTTGATGTCCTTTTACGCCCAGACGATTTGTCCGGCATTGTATTCCCAGTCTTTTCAAACTTGCACACCCAATGCTTAATTAAATTGGTACTTGACACATGTCTTAAGCTTTTTAAATTAAAATATGTCCTGTAGAGACGACGAACAACAGTGTAGGAATCGTTGTTTTTATAAAACGCTCTCACGCAAAACGCGCGCTGTAATCCCGTGAAACGATTCATGTCTACTAAACTTAACAAGCCGGCCAAGCGGACGAGTCCACTCCCCTCCCCCTGCTACCTGCGGTTGGCGCGTATTGGTCAATTCAAAAACGAAAATCATTCCGAGACACCCTTTATTTAGAAAAAGTTTAAAAATCCAAATATTGCACCAACAATAGGATAATGAAAACACTAAATTTTTGCAACTGCTCAATCCCCAGGTCGGGCAAAGTCAGTGGCGTAACTATACCACCAGAAGTCCGTGGCAAATTCATCGGATGGGGCCCCAGTAAAAATCGTCACGTTGTAATATTTTTTTTATAAATCACAGAAGTAGTTACCCAACAGAATTACAAATTGATAATTTTTACTTAATTTTGTTAAAAATGTTAGGTTACTTCTGAGCTCGCGGCCTCTCGGACCAGGGGCCCCGTCGGACTGGGGGCCCGTGGCATTTTGTCAGCCCTGCCACCCTATAGTTACGCCACTAAGCAGTGTTATTAGATTATTCCTTGTGGATTTCCTCAGTAGCAGCCCGGAGTTTGGTTTTGTGCCTCGTTGATGGCAATAGTCTTGCCCCCTATTACGTGAGACTTAAACATAACGGCGAAATGAGGGTGTTACTATACACCTCTGCCCAAACCTTTGGGGAATACAGGCGTGATGTAATATTATGTGTAAGTCGCGTATTGCTATAGAGGAATTTTTATTTACTCACTAGCTGTTTTCCCGCAGCTGTGCCCGCGTGAATAATTTGACTACAGCGCCACCTATCGGATCTCAGCATAGCTACAAACCATCGTCTCAACAACACAAATATACAACCTGTTACATAATTCCTCATGAAAAATGTTTTATAATAATAATAATATTTGTGAAAGCCGAGAAAGATAAAGAAATTAAGTATCAAGACTTGGCACACGAGGTTGTCGACATGTGAGAGGTTGACTCAGCAGTCATTGTGCCGATAGTCGTTACGGCCCATGGCTTAATAGCCAAGAGCCTCGACCAACATCTGACAAGGCTCTCGTTGGGCAGCTGGGTCAAGGGCCTGATACAGAAAGCGGTACTTCTGGACACGGCACGTATAGTCAGGAAGTTCCTCTCTCTGAGGCCCTGACCACCGGTAGCTTGGACCCTGTTCCCGATGCCGGTGGGCTACTATATTTCATATTTTTAAATGGTTTTTATATTTTATGTAGAAATATTTAAAAATATAATTTATATGTATATAAAATGAATAAACGAATAATATTTTTATTTCAGACCATAATTCCATATAAAATGTTAGTATATACTTAAAAAACGAATGTTAGTAGAAATACATAAAAAAGCAGCACATATCAATTTGGTACATGAACTCCTTCCCGCACATGTACACTCACCCAGTGCCTGAGAAATGGACTATCAATTTTATCCGCCAAGATGGCGGTATAATCAATAATCAAGTAGTCTTTCATGGTTGTTGTCATTTACCTCTCAGAGGAAATTAGGTAAGAATGTAATTTCTGGGTAGTCTACTCTTTAGTGTTATGTTTTCAGGGTTGCGTTTCAATTATGATTATTTTATGTTCTAACCAAATTCTTTTATTTTTTTGGGTCATACTACGGTTTTCAAATATTGCCAATAGACTCTTTACAAGGGACCTTTTAACCCCCTTTCGGCTTTAGGGGTATTTTTGTAACACGTTGTATTATGTAAATATGACCTCAATCGGTAAAGTCGTTCTTAAGTTATGGCGTGACCAAGGGAAATAGGGATTCATTTTTATATACATATACAAGGTTAGTCAGAAAGGGTGTACTAAGCCGAAAGGGTGTTAAAGCACCCTTAATAAGGGGTAACCTTTGTTCTACATCTTCCCCAAAACTCGATAGTTTAAGAGAAATAGATTTACAAATATTTCGTAAAAAATATGCTAAAATCTATCTGTCCATAGCTATGATCGCCTGTTTTTTAGGTCATATTTGGAGTCACGGATTAGAAAATTAATTTTCTGAATTCATAACTAAAGCAGGTATGTTTTTTTTTTGTTGAAACAACTAATATAACAATCTATTAACATGCAAATAAAAATTACCGAATTTTGAAATTTTAACACTTGCTTTAAAATAGTCACCAGTGATACTTTAGGTGGCCCGCGGCTTAGTACCCCCTTTCCGACTAACCATGTATAGATTTTAAATGAGCATCCATGAGTGATGAGTGACGATACTTAAGTACGTCCGACATACCCTAGGCAGTCAGCCCCACTACCAACCTCGCCGACTGCCTTAAGACCAATGTTGTTCTTTCTGTACGAAGTTACAATTATTTCGTCTCTTGCGCAAACCGTGGTAAATTATAAGTGAAAGTACTCCACTTTAAACGACATACAATCTGGTATTTCGGTGTTACAGTCACTAGCTCCGATAGCCGTGATCGTCTAGTGGTTAGGACCCTACGTTGTGGCCGTAGTAACCCAGGTTCGAATCCTGGTCACGGCAGTGATTACTCTGTCGCTACGGAGCATATTTTTGCTCATGCGGCTACGGGCTACGCCGTAGCTGAAAGCGTTCTAATATACCTATATTTAATAATTTAATATTTTTTAAGATTCTCGTTTATGTTTTTTTTTTTTCCTTTCATATTATTATTTTTATGTTGCTTTGTATTTTCTATAAGTACGCCCCGTTTAAATAATATATTTAAAAAAGGCTAATAAATCCAAATATTGCACTAACAAAAGGTGTGCTCACGGTGCTATAATGTTTTTTTTCCTTTCATATTATTATTTTTATCTTACTTTGTATTTTCTATAAGTACGCCCCGTATAACTTATATATATAAAAAAGGCTAATAAGTCCAAATATTGCACTAACAAAAGGTGTGCTCACGGTGCTATATTAGTTTACGATGTGTCAGAACCAAAGTCTCTAGTAAAACTGAATGAGTGGGAAGAGAAACTCCAAGTATACCCCACCAAGAAGAACATAGTTTACTTAGTTGTCGGCAATAAGATTGACAAGCATATCCCCTATATATTACTATACTCTTTGAGCATATCATTTTAGGACTCAGTGCATAATATCACCAAGCGCATTGGGTCACCCGCGCGAACGCTCAACGAGTATTCCCAGGGAGGGTTGATGTCAGGCAGGCGGCCGGTCATAAAACAATAAGCCAAACCTCTAACAACATGGATTTACGAAATACATGTTGTGCCGACCCCACCTAGTGTGGGATAAGGGCAGGAAGAAGAAGAAGATTGCACTAAATGTTGCTATATTTATATATTATATATCATACTGTTTCATATGATTATATTTAATGCGTATTTATCTATGTTCATATATTGAGTTTATTTATATCTTTTTACGCTGCACCGGTGGACGTCATCATGTCAACGCTGGCTGTCGCTGAAAACCAGCGCTGTGGCTCTGTCTCGCACGTGAGACACAGCATTATGCTGAGCGATGCCGGATGTGACGCATATTTTTCCCCAAGTTTCTTTTCAGTTTTGTTTACTTTTATTTTATTTTGTGCGTCATTTTGGCGCGAATATATAACTTTTCTTTCTATCTTTCTTTCTTTCACTAACAAAAAGGATAATGAAAACCTTTAATAATATTATATTTAAAAAAATGTTTACAGAATTTACTGCAGATTTTAGCTTAGTCTAAAAGTTGATCTTACTAAAAACTTAACTACGTATTGGATAACACAGAAAGTAAGAAAAGCAAAATCAAATTTTTAAGCTTTCACGTTCCTCTAACTTGTGCTCTTAGGTACTAATATTTCACCCTTACTCGCCAGCTTTCTAAGATAAACGTAAAGAAGTTAAACTTTAAAAGCTTTTCACTTCACTCTCGTCGGATCAGCGTCTTAATAGATAAACCAGGATGCAACGAACTAACAACGGGAAAATTGTCTTGTAACGTTTAGTGCAAACTATGGAAACAAAGAGTCTTTTCATTTCCCACTTCGTGGTCCGTAATGAGCTCGGCTTGAAATATCGGATTTAATAAAAATCATAAAAACATAACATCACGCCTATATTCCCCGAAGGTTTGGGCAGAAGTGTGTGGTGGCATCTATCGCGCCACATGCGAACTACGCAGCACGACGAATGTATAGCAGACTACAGCGACAACAATGACAGCTGTCAGATGAAATGTCACAAATCCTGCATCGCGATATCTAGATTTGACACGCAGTATCCAACTTCCCAACATGAACCATTGGGCCACACCGTTAATTCAGCCCTCATCAAGCTGTCTCCCTCCCAGTCCTCTCGCTAGTAACGCTCTAAGCCAAGGTTTGAGTCCCACCTAGGGGACGCCCTTAGTGGTGTTGTTGCTATCTAGTCATGATGTTAGTAGTAGACGTAGTAATAGTAGTTAGCTTAGGTTAAGTATATTACTCTCATCGGGATTGGTTGGAGACCCTTCAGGTCTCATCAATAACTGCCCGGTTACGTAGAAACGGTCCGCAAGACCATCTACAAGCAGTCGAATAGGAAACAAAAAATTTAAACCGACTTCAAAAATAATAAAATAATTACCATATAAAATTAACAGTTTCAGAAGTCGGTGCTGATCCACGCTGAACCAAATTGAAGGCACCGACTTCTGAAACTGTTAATTTTATATGGTAATTATTTTATTATTTTTGAAGTCGGTTTAAATTTTTTGTAAAAAATGTTTTTATTTTTTTCATTTTAGTGGCCTTAATTAAAACTTGGTTGGACCTACTAAAGACGCTGCTCGTAACATAATCACATCATCACAATATGCGTACTGTTCATCATTGAGGAGTTCCATTGTCTATCTCCGAAGTTCTTCATCAGATCTTCACCAAATTTAAATGAGACCAACTACCAAGTATACCCTATCCATTAAAAAAAGAATCATCAAAATCGGTTCACGATTGGCGAAAATATCGATGAACATACACAAAAAAATACATACAGACGAACATAGTAACCTCCTCCTTTTTGGAAGTCGGTTAAAAAAAAAGACAACCATTGGGAGTGGCCCGCCAGGCATAAGACCCGCCTGGAAGGCCCTCCCTTTTCGTAGGAGGAACCCCATACCTCGTTCCCCAACAAGTGTACAGTAACACCCTCATTTCGCCGTTATGTTTAAGTCCCATGTAATAGGGGGCGAGCCTATTGCCATCGCTTACGACTGTGACACAGTTTATACTAGTATAGTCGTCAACGTGATCTCTTATAAATATGTATTCATTGCCATGATTCTGTACATAAACTAAGAGAAAGTAATATGAAGAGTGATTAATAAACTATTCTATTCTATCAACCGGGCACAAATCCAAACTCCGAGCTGCTACTGAAGAATCTCACACAGAAAAACCCAATAACACTTTGCCCGACCTGGGGATCGAGCCCAGGACCTCACGATCAGCAGTCGCGCTTGCCACCATTAGTCCAACGAGACAGTTAGTTTCACTTTACTTATCTATACTAATATTATAAAGAGGAAAGATTTGTATTTTTGTATGTAACGAATAAACTTTAAAACTACTGGACCGATTTCAAAAATTCTTTTGCCGTTAGAAAGTTACATTATCACTAAGTAACATAGGCTACATTTATATCCAAAAAGGTTTAAAAAAATGTCCACCCGTGCGAAGCCGGGATATGACGCTAGTAACCAATATATTTGTTGATGCTTTCAAACCATTACTGAACTTCAATCACTATTACTTGCAAGGTCCCTCCTACGACTAACGGATCCGTCTTCATTCTCTGTTCAAGTTGAACTAACTTAAATGAAGCATCTCACAGTAATGTATTAGTTGTTCAACTATTTCCTCGACACGCCTACAGAGCTGTGGATACTTTATTGTAAAGAGCATTGCACTTGAAACTTGAAGATTTAAATTAAACTTTAATTAAAAATAAATTGAAACCTTCAAGTACTTTATTTACTTGTCTTCAACTGACAGATACTTGTTTTAGGTACTTGGGTTACGACATCTCTGTACTGGTGGTGATTTACAACCTTATTTTTTATATACCATAAACCCGAAAATTTTCCATGTGGAATTCCTCAGTAGCAGCGCGGAGTTTGGATTTGTGCCCGGTTGATGGCAATAGCACTCGCCCCCTATATTTTTTTTAAACATTACCCCACACTAGGATTTCTCCTGTATCGTGGGTGCGTTTACAAACACAAATCTTCACACGCACAAACATCCAGACCCGGAACAACTATCTGTAGGCCATACAAATATTTGTTCCGTGCGGGAATCGAATCCACGACCCGTAGCGCAGAAGCCGATCGCTCAGCCACTGCACCAGACGTGTCGTCGTATTACATGGGACTTATACATAACGGCGAAATGAGAATGTCACTGTACACCTCTGCCCAACCCTTTGGGGAACACAGGCCTACATGCGTTATGTTATGTTAACCCGAAAAGGGGTTATTTTACTCACCATTATGAACAAATTTTACTATGGAAAAAAACCCGAAATCACGAAAAAATATCTGCTGTTCCATACATTTTGTCTCGACAAAACACACAACTTTTTTTTGTGTTCTGAGTATATACTAACATAGTTTATAAGATAATTTAGACACTAACACAATGTGGGCCTATGTAGCCTGTAATAAAATAAAAGTATTTTTGTTTTTTTTATTTTTATTTTTATTTATAACTCGTTATGTGAACATAAATGTATAGAATAGCCGTTTTTTTTTTGTAAATAGACCGTCCAATTGCGTTTCGTATTTATTTTTCCTGTAATATTTACATAAACCTCAATCAACTCTATTTATTCTAGATTTTTCGCTTTGCTAATTCGTACCTACTCACTCACAAAATCCCTCAAAACGAAAAAAGTACTTTATTCCAAAGTTAAATCATCATCATAATTATCAGCTCGCTAAAAATGGCCACCTCACGAACCCAAGCCCGCGTGAAAATTAATTATAACAAACATAATTTCTCTTATAATTTCCCTTGTAAAGGGAACATTAATTTATAAGAACGCGCGATCTCATAATGTGAAAATTTTGTTAGACGCCGCTAAATTACTTCGTTACAACGTAAATTATTTAGCGGTGGATACAAGGGCTTTCAGGGAGTTTTATAAAAACGTTCATCTTTATTGTTGAGGCAATTATTATTGTTTATCATTATTGTGGAGGTTAGAAAAGAAATTGTTGGTGGGCAATAATATTTTATACTAGCTGTGTCCTCACAGCTCCGCCCGCGTAAGAAGTTTTATTCCAGTAATAAATATAGCCTATGTTACTCAGTGATAATGTAGCTTTCTAACGGCAAAAGAATTTTTGAAATCGTTCCAGTAGTTTTTAAATTTATTCGTTACATACAAAAATACAAATCTTTCCTCTTTATAATATTAAGTATAGACAAAGTATATTTGCTTTCAGATTAACTGCCTCGTTGGTCTAGTGGTAGCAAGCGTGACTGCTAGTGTCGTAGTGTTATTGGATTTTTCCGTGTGTAATTCCTCAGTAGCAGCCAGGAGTTAGTATTTGTGCCTGGTTGATGGCAATAGGCTCGCCCCCTATTACATGGCGAAACGAGGGTATTATACACCTTTTTTTGTCATTGGAAAATCCACATGGATGTCCCTCACCCGGGAAAGGCGAGGGGGTCTGCCGGACTCTTACCGTGTCCCTCCTTCTAACCTACAGCCGGGGTCACGGGATTCGCTATAGCATGCACCGCAACCCTGTTACTATACACCTGCCCAACCTTTCGGGGAATACAGGCGTGAAGTTATGTTAGCCCCTCAACCGTCAAGCCGCCTGATTTAGATAATTAATTGTCTCATTAGTCGACTATTAAGCTCCTTTGTTATTAAAATGATTCACAATATATATAAATGAAATATTAATTGAGCTGATGGTGGAAAGTGACAAAATCCAGTCGCATAGTCGCACCTAAAACTAGTCAAAGACAGTATCAAGATCTGCCTAGCCTTTTTCCCAACTATGTTAGGTTCAGGTTCCAATCTAACCAGATGCGGCTGAATACCAGTATTTTACACGGAGCGACTACCATCAGATCTCCGCAACCCATTTACTGGGCAATGCCGATATTCTAAGGTTAGACCTGTTGTCAGACTTTCGGGCTTCTGACTTCCCGTAACGACTGTCATAGGTATTCGTATGACACCCGGGACTGACTGTTTAACGTACTATCCGAGGCACGGAGGGGTCTTGATGTGTAACGAATGGTCACCCACCCATTTACGGACTGACCGTGGCAAGCGCGGCTTAACCTCGCAAATCGTATGATCTGCGCGGTTGGTAATTTGCCACGAGTTCCTCCAAGACAAAAACAGTACCTTCTCCTTCTTCCTGCCCTTATCCCACACTAGGTGGAGTCGGCACAACATGTATTCCATAAATCCATGTTGTTAGAGGTTTTGGCTTATTGTTTTATGACCGGCCGCTTACCTGACATCAACCCTCCTTGGGAATACTCGTTGCGCCGTCGCGCCGGTTACCCAATGTGCTTGCTGATATTATGTACTGGGTCCCCAAATGATATGCTTGTCAATCTTATTGCCGACAACTAAGCAGACTGTGTTGTTCTTGGTGCAGTATACTTGCAGTTCCTCGACCCACTCATTTAGTTTTGCTAGGGACTTTGGTTCTGACACAATCATCGTAAACTAATATAGCAACATGAGCTTCTCTGTAAAAACTTGATGTCAATGTTCTGTATCGCGAAAAAGACAAAAACAGTATATTGAATACAAACAAAAGCCACTATTTCTGCCACAATAATCTAAAAACATAACGGCCACAATTTGTATTTATCGTATTCCGCTGAATGTGAAATTGTAAACCAGGGGTCGGCAAGTAGTTTTAGGTGGGATCCGTGCGGGAAAATTTTACGAGGTCCTGAAAAAAACAACTGATAATAATTAAGTGCTACCTATTTATTGTATGTTTTCAAATAATATTCTGAATTATAAAACGTAGATATTTATAAAATGTAGGTATTTGTAAAACAGGTTAACTAGGCAACTTAAAATAGAATAAGTACTATGTTAGATTCTATATCGCTTAAAAATATTATTTCAATTAATAAAGGTATAGTGTACCTTATCTAATTTATACTTGGTATACAGTACATTACAATATTTGGCGGTCCGAGGTTTGACCTTTCGCGGTTCGCAAACGGACCTAGGGCCGCCTGTTGCTGACCGCTGTTCTAAACGAAGCAATTTAGATGCAATATAATAAAAATACGTACGTGTGATTTTTACATTCCATTTGTTTGAAATAATATGGTCTCAAAGAATTGTAATACACGCTGGCACTATTATTTTAAAGCCAGTTGTAGCAAAACCTAATGCAGCAGTTTTATTTTGACTTGAATCAACTAATTTGACGACACGTTTGGTGCAGTGGCTGAGCGATTAGCTTCTGCGCTACGGGTTGTGGGTTCGATTCCCGCACGAAACAAATATTTGTATGGCCTACAGATAGTTTTCCGGGTCTGGGCGTTTGTGCATGTGAAGATGTGTGTTTGTAAACGCACCCACGATACAGGAGAAATCCTAGAGTGGGGCAACGTTTTTAAAAAGGAAAAAGAATGCTGCGTTACGGGTGTGAGAACGGCTGTTTCGTGGCGACGCTCGCGATGGCAGACACACGACGGCAGACCTTCGTCACTCGTCGGCTCTTTTCGGTTTGATTTGGCTAGTTTTTTTTTTTACAAAACGAATTCCGTTTCTTTACATCTGTTTGGCATCCCACGACGCCTTCATTTTTTTTATTTAGCCAAGATTATAATCAAGTTTCGTGTGTATCCAAAAGCTGAAAGCTTGTGATAATTTCTTTGAAGATGTTCCGCATCAGGGGGCCTACTCCAAAAAACAAACAACAAATAGTTTCGGATCGCAATAAAACAACGCATTTATAAATATACGATCAAAGTATCGTCAAACAACGAACTACTACATGTCAATTAACATTTGGGAGTAGGGTGAACGAAAGACTAATTCCGCAAGGCCGATTCCTATGATTTACCGAGAGTTATTATTTGAAATCAAGACAACTTGTATATTTACCAATCATGAAGCAAAAATCCATAATCTTTGCATAGTAGTGTGGCGGCACCTATCGCGCCACATGCAAAACTATCCTGCATCGCGGTATCAAAGTTTGACACGCAGATAGTATACCTATATATACTAGTTCCCAACATCAACCGTGGGGCAGTGGCCCGCCAGGTACAAGACTCCGCCTGGTAGGAGGATCCTCCCTTTTTCGTTGGAGGAACACGATACCTCGTTCCTCCACAGTAGACCCTCCGGTACGTTAGTAGCTATCAGAGGTAAAATTAGCTTACGAGACTATTAATATGCCCAGTTAAGCAAAAATAATTTTGCTACCATTGGTAAGCAAAACGATTCGTTTTTGGCTATAGGAACCGCGCATAAATGTCAAATCTCGAAAATCGTATCAGTCGTCGAATCCGAAACACTTCCGTGGTTAGAAAACTTGCGAACCATCAGCCGAAACTTCGTAGTAAGCCCCCAGTACTTTTAGTACAAGTTTAGGTAGTAGGTAGTTTTCGAGAGCTCGCTATACTCTATCTCTCTTATGTCCCGGCCACACTACCTTACCGTCTACCGCCCGTTTACCGCAATAATTATGGCATTAAATTACGGCCTAAACCACGATTTTTATAATTCTTTTGTCGGGTATCCCATAGACTTGGTTCCGATTGTAATGCTTCCAAAAACTCGAGTACCTTTTCATTCGACCACTCCATGTCGGTCGGCAACTCGGCGCGCGGCGCGTGCTTTTCCGCTGAGCTCATGTCGCACACTGAACAAACTGTAGTG
Organism: Amphipyra berbera; assembly: GCA_910594945.2. NCBI lineage: Eukaryota > Metazoa > Arthropoda > Insecta > Lepidoptera > Noctuidae > Amphipyra > Amphipyra berbera. Next base: position 2,975,333 of record OU343122.1, on the reverse strand, counting down.
TGGCCACTCACGCAAAAATTACGCAAGAAAAAGAGACAAACATATTATACAGTTTAGCGAGCTCGCGAAATCTATTGTCGTTTTCTTAATTTGCAAACTCGTACTTCCTCTTAGCCTTTTCCCAATTATCTTGGGGTCAGCTTCCAGTCTAACCAGATGCGGCTGAATACCAGTATTTTACACGGAGCGACTGCCATCAGACCTCCGCAACCCATAACTGGGCAATGCCGATATCCTAAGGTTAAACCGTTTGTCAGACTTTCAGGCTTCTGACTTCCCGTAACGACTGTCATAGGTATTCGTATGACACCCGGGACCGACGGCTTAACGTGCTCTCCGAGGCACGGAGGGGTCTCGATGTGTAACAAATGGTCACCCATCCACGGACTGACCGCGGCAAGCGCAGCTTAACCTCGCAAATCGTACGATCCGCACGGTTGTTATTTAGCCCCTTGCAAACTCATACTATAGGAGTTATTTGTATTGGAGCTGTCTTTTCACTTTGCTATGTCCAGATCAGAAAGGATATCCCGTTAGAGGTGAATACGGAAACACAGAAACGACTTCACTGATATACAACCTTATTTTTTATATACCATAAACCCGAAAAGGGGTCATCGTAGTGTAAAAAAAACTGCTTTTCCATACATTTATGTTCAAATAACTCTACAAAATGTATCGAACAACAGATTTTGTTTCGCGGTTTCTGGTTTGTTCCCGTAGTAAAAGTTGTTCATAATGATGAGTACAATGACCCCTTTTCGGGTTTATGATATATCTATATCTATACTAATATTATAAAGAGGAAAGATTTGTATTTTTGGATTTTTGTATGTAACGAATAAACTACTAGACCGATTTCAAAAATTCTTTTGCCGTTAGAAAGCTACATTATCACTGAGTAATATAGGCTACGGGTGGAGCCGTGAGGACACAGCTAGTAAAAAATAAGTTAGTGTAATTATACCAGTCCCAAATTACATGTAGGTATAAATAAGTACATGAGTTCGCACTACAACAGGAGAGAGACGACTGTACGGAGAAAACGTCACTGGTACGCCTTTTGCTATGCAAGCATGTTATCGCGTGACGTTTCTTGCCACTACAGAGATACTGAAATGCTCGTTTTAAAGACTGATATAACAGTTAGAAGTAACCCACCTATTAGCTAACGCACAAACAGTTCATTTGATCGGGTAAACGATTATTGTCGTCTATGAAACTCCTGCCAACTCCAGCGAGAGCCGATCAATGGAATACCGAACGTATTATTACCGACGGACTGAGTCACGTTGCAGTGCTGAACGCCGTAGGCGCTGGCTTTTGTTTATTATACCAAAGATATTATGCATTGTATTTTAAAAGCATTTTCAAGATGAAATTTACAGTTAAACATTATTATTTTATATATTAATAAACTGAAAGGTTAACAACTCGTTCTTGCATTTTATAACTAGGTATTAGATTGTTTTTCGTACATTCAACGGATAAGTACCTAACTAGTCTCTATTAAAAAAAAAAACTAAGTGAAATTTGCGTGGACGTGGAGCTCTCGATGGTGTGAGTAGTCTGCCAACCAAGCACCAGGTCAGCATATTGGGCAAAGGCCTCAACCCTTCTCAATCTAAGAAAATGATTTCCTTTATTCATTTGTATATCGCCATGTCCAGGAGTACCGCTTTCTGTATCAGGCCCTTGATCCAGCAGCCCAACGAGAGCCTCGTCAGATGATGATCGGGGCTCTTGGCTATTAAGCCATTGGCCGTAGCAACTATCGGCACAACGTCTGCTGAGTCAACTTCCCACATGTTGACAACCTCGTTTGCAAAGTCTTGATACTTAATGAGAGAATAATAATAATTATTATGTGAAAAAACGCATTACACAATTAATTTTTCAGTTATACCCTAGATAAGACGACGCCCGTCATTGATATATATAACTTTGCTCTCATCAAACCCTCAGGCGCATAGTACATTCATCACGTTGCAGCATAATTTACTGCAGGCGCTCGCCTCTCCTGTCTAGAGCACTTGAAACAGACGCCGAGAGAATCGAGATATCGTATCGGCTCTACTAATTGGGAATGTTGAAAATAGAAAAAGAGCGAGAATTCATGCACACTGCTGAAAACCTGCAGTTATGATCATAAAAGATTGGTTAAAAATTTAGTCAAGACTATTATTATTGCCACAACATCATTTACGTAGATGCAAGTGGGTACGTACTTTTATCCGGGTGCATGAAGTAGTTCCTCTAGGATGCGGGTGAAACCGCGGGCAACAGCTAGTATGCACGCGTACATAAGTATTTATGTAACATTTTCTATCAATTGAATTTATCGACTTACTCGAGAGGCACCGGGAGATTGTTTAATTTACAATTTATTATTTACCTGAACTGCCTCGTTGGTCTAGTGGTGGCAAGCGCGACTGGTGATCGTGAGGTCCTGGGTTCAATCAATGCCCAGATCGGGCAAAGTGTTATTCTGTTTTTCCATGTGGAATTTCTCAGTAGCAGCCCGGACTTTGGATTTATGCCCGGTTGATGGCAATAAACTCGCCCCTATTACATGGGACTTAAAATATAACGGCGAAATGTGGGTGTTACTATACTCCTCTACCCAATCCTTCGGGGAATACAGGCGTGATGTTTTGTCATGTTTATTATTTATATTTTAGATAGTTGCAGCGATAAGTGCAAGTTATTTAAACAAAACAGTTATTTATATACAACACTAGCGACCCGTCCTGGCTTCGCACGGGTGCAATGTAGATACTAATGTGAGACATAAATCTTCCTCTTGAATCACTCTATCTATTGCTGAAAACTGCATTAAAATCCGTTGCGTAGTTTAAAAGATCTAAGCGTACAAACAGCGGGAGCGACTTTGTTTTATACTATGTAAAGATGTACCTATAACTACACTATTCTTCACTATCCACGACCACATTTATTTACTGAAACGTTTATAATTTATAAATAAAAGCTGTTGACATGTTAATCAAACCCTCGGGTTAGACAAACACGGCGATACAAACGAAATTTATCAACCCGTAAAATTGGTTAATGAACAAAGGAATAGTGAACTGAGCGTTGATATACACGTAATCACTGAGTAGTGAAAGGATACATAATATTTAGATACGGATAATAATTATACTTAACTAGCTGTGTCCTCACGGCTCCGCCCGAGTAAGAAGTTTTATTCCAGTAATAAATATAGCCTATGTTACTCAGTGATAATGTAGCTATCTAACGGCATAAGAATTTTTGAAATCGGTCCATTAGTTTTTAAGGTTATTATTCCTTACATACATAAATACAAATCTTTCCTCTTTATAATATTAAGTTAAGTAATTTACATATGTATAAAAAATTACGTAAAAAGTATTTTGCCAAAGTTCAGTTTTACAAGATTAAGTTGAATTCTTACTTTCTAAACGTTATAAAATATTTCGACTTTAATTGCTTCAAAAGTTGATTAGATAATTATCTCGTTTGCTAGGTTGTCATAATTTACTTTTAATCTCTAGCAGATCATTATTTGGGCTTGGTCACAGAGATGAGTAACTATCATAGTTCTAATTTATAATAGATTTATATAATTTAATGTATAAGTATGTGATAAAATTAAATTTTCAGTAGTTACGATGTTTTACGATACCTTCTTCTTCTTTTCGTGTGGTTATTGCCTAACCTGGTGTCAGAGTTTATGCCGCCCATGGGCCTCTGACTTGGGTTCACATGCCATCAAGAAATATCTCTCAGGTATACCGGCTTCTTCGCCATGTTTTCCTTCACCGTTTTAAGCAAGTGATAATTTTACAATACGCACATGAATCCCAAAAGCCAGAGCTGCGTGCCTTGGGTTCGAACACGAGACCTATGACTTGGCAGTCCGGCGGTCACACCACTAGGCTGTCACTGCTATTAAATATATATGTATAGGTATGTAATAAGGTTATATTCTGCTTTAATTTTTGGTGGTTACGTTATTTCACGATAATGTATTTACGATACTTTTATGCTGCTATACGATATACTTACTTTTAAACTCAGATTCGCTCAAAAGGATAAAGGAATCAAATATCGACGGTGAAGTGCCAATACCTCCTAACTGACAAAATCAAAAATTTACACAAACTGCAAAAACGTTTAATTTATTGATAAGTTAAAAATTTGTTAATATATTTATTAATTCAGAATATTAATAATGTATGCTTTATATATTATGCTGAATTCGTATATTTTATGATAGTGTAGTAGGTATTCGGTTAGAAAGGAGGTAACGCCATAAAATAGACAAATTGGTTTAGTTGAGAGAATTTTCCATATTTTAACTCAAGCTGTTGTAACAAAAATTACACTTCGGGGATTTCACTAAAACATGCGAATAACCCCTTTAAATTCAAAACTATAAGTGAATTTCTCTAAAAATGTCAGTTAGGAGGTATTGGCACTTCACCGTCGATATGCAGATATGTAAATTTTTAGGCCAAAATATTTGTAATAACAATATGACAATCGTTCTGCCTAGCCTTTTCCCAACTATGTTGGGGTCAGCTTCCAGTCTAACCAGATGCGGCTGAATACCAGTATTTTACACGGAACAACTGCCATCAAATCTCCGCAACCCAGTTACTGGGCAATGCGCATATCTTAAAGTTAGGACAGTTCTCAGACTTTCGGGATTCTAACTTCCCGTAACGACTCTCATAGGTACTCGTATGACATCTGGGACAGACTGTTTAACGTGCTCTCCAAGACACGGAGGGTCCACGTGTAACGACGGTCGCCCATCCACGCACTGACCGTGGCAAGCGCAGCTTAATGTCGCAAATCGTATGATCCCGTGGTTGGTAATCAGCCATGAGCCCCCGTTAGTAACAACTATATTACAATTATAAGAACAAAACACTTTTATTACTAACATCGCTATAAAGGCAGTCTTATCAAACCGATCTTACTTGCGAGAAAATAACAAATTAACAAACTTGGAACAACAAAGATGGCTGACAATGCACGAACTTATTCTAATTATCCGGCCATCTACTCAACTGTTAACAAATAAAAGTTCACCAACACTTTCAAAGAATCCGTTGATCCCCAATTTGTGAGACGACTTTCGTCCACTAAACGTTTTTGAGATCCGATAATTTTAAGGATATAAAGAGGTCCACTTTTAACGATAATAGCGAAATGTACAATGGTTTGAGCTTGCACAAGTTTTGTGCGTTATGGTGTGCGTGTACATAAATTAACCCTCAATGGTAGCATTGAATGGTACTGTTGTTATGTAGACCTATCAATGTCAAATACTCAATCAGAATGTCAATGTCTTTCTTTTTATACAAATATGTTGCCCCACACTATGATTTCTCCTGTATCGTGGGTGCGTTTACAGACTCTAATCTTCACATGCACAAACGCCCAGAACCGGAACAACTATCTGTAGGCCATACAAATATTTGTTCCATACGGGAATCGAACCTACGAACCGTAGCGCAGAAGCCAATCGCTCAACCACTGCAACAAACGTTTCCTCATTATCCAGTAATTTATAGTAGGTATGTTGTAAAGCTAATTAATTTACAATATATCTGATATTATAATTTAATTGTGTTCATTCTGCGACTCCTCTCACTGACTGTACAAAACAAAGTTTTAATAGATCTACATTGGCAGTGGCGCCAACTAGTGATGATTTTAGAACTACTCAAAAAACGCTGCCATTTTTATGGTAACTGCTTAAATAAATGTAACACTTTTGCGTAATCAGTAGAGATCGGATTATATGCATTTGCATGTTTGCATATGCAAATGCATATACCTATATAGATAATTCTATTTTTATAGCATTATTGCATATTTTGGTACTTTTTCATTGACAGTGCTTATTTCAGTAGTTATACGTGTTAGGCGTGTTGTATTATGCCGTCAACACGTCCACCTCGCACAAACTCAGCGAGCGAGCGCGCTGAATTGTATCTACTCAGGGATGCCGAAAGGCCTGCCAAATATCTCGTACTTTCAATACATAATCTCGCCATTTACTATTACTAGCTAGCAGTGGCGAAGGGTGAATTTTCTTAAAAGGGAAGCTGAACCAAAAAATGCTTACCTTGCTCAAGTGTGATGCGTGAATTCCAGTAACTACTCGTATAGCTGTGGCCCTGTGGCTGACTTCGAAATCTTGTACAGATGAATTGGCTTTAGCTCACTTTCACTATACATGTAAGCACTGATACATAGGAACAGTGTCTTGCAAGTATAATAAAAGTGGCTTTGAGAAAAGCCGTTTGAGGATGGATATAAGAAGAACATCAGCAGTCCGACTGACGCTAACGTCAAAGAAACCAAGAAAACGTTCTTCGATTCCAGTTTCAGATAAATACCTAAATATTACCGTTAGTTGCTCCCTATGACTAACATCGGGCGTTTCGTTAATCATGACCGATACAAACTGAGCCTTATTTATTTCCAACTTTAATTTGGTCGCGTAAAACGAATGCGATACTTTGTATTAAATCATTTTGTATATCACTCGAAAGGCCAGAGAATGTGGGATTCTGTGTTGAGGAACATTGTTCCAAATGCGAATCGATTACGGTATCATACTTGCTTAAATATAACAACGTTTCGATATAGTTACCGCGGTTATCGGATGCCGGATATTCGTGGTGGCCGCGAAAAGCTAATTATTTTTTACCTAGCAAAATTACTGTGTCGATGAACCGTTTCATTAAACTTCTATTCCGATCTACTTTTTTTCTATTATGAACTTCATACGTATTAGCAAAAAATGTTTCTATCCTACGATTTCCGAAATCATGCAAAGATAAACAATTTCGGATATGTTTTTCGGTCTGAACATGTTTTTTGGACGAATTTGAAAGATTATTAATATCTTTAAATCCCGTGTGGCTCCATAAGCTACTAGAATCTGAGAATAATATGCAATGAAAACAAAACAATTTATTTAATTTACAACTTCCCGTAAGTCAAGGGTATTTGTCGTACTTACAAAGAACTGTTAAAATGTTTGAAAAAACCATCGCGTCGTTTGTAATTTATAATCATGTCAGGGCGAGCACGGCCTAACTGAATTACATGTTTTTTATTTTCAAAACTCAACTTTGAAAAGGATGTTTCCTCAGTCAACAAATAATCTGTCAGGCAGCATTCTACGTTCACTATTGCCGCCATGGTATCGAATTTACTCAATAATAACAAAATCACTACTTAAATAACTACTTTCTAATAAAACTACAAAATAAAAAAACTCTCCTTACTTACCTAAATACCTATTTAAATAGACGATCACCAAACAATACAACGCCACTAACCTTGTTTTTACTGCACTATCACTTCGCAAAACTATCACTAGTTTACACAAATAAATCAATTTCAACAATAATACATGAATAATGCTATAAGATTCTAAATTATGATACGAATATATCAAATCAAATGCAAATGAACAAGTAAAAACAATAATATAAACAAGCGCGAAAAAAATCTGTTGTGAATCTGTCATCCAAATATTACTATCTGAACAAATTACGAACTTCAGTAGCATTATTTCCATCTCGTTCTGGCGTATACATTACCTATCTCTGTCCTTATCGTAACTCGATGAATCGCGGGTTGCCATCGTCGCTATATCTAGCGGTGTTATGTTGCCTCAAGGTCACGATCGCTACAAGTGAAACTATGAATTAAATGTACTGGATTCATGCCGCACCTGACCGGCTTTTCTTTTGCGTCGTTTCAAGTTACGTTGCTGCGAAAAAAATTGTAGGCGTTATTTATTTCTTTGATTGTTACTTTCATAAGCAAATGTTATACCTGCAATGTAACTTCGTAAATACCTAATTATTTGTTTAAATGATAATTGAAAATAATAGATACTAGTATTTGCCATATTTCGAAAGGGAAGCCGATAGGAATCGAGTTGTATGGAGCCTTCGCCACTGCTAGCTAGCCTGGGGTAGGTATATTCCTTAAGTTAGAGGCCGCCAAACGAAAAAAATAAATAAAAATAACAAACATAATTTTTACATTTTAACACTTTCTTAAAAACAATCATCAGTGATACATTAAGTGGCCCGCGGCTTAGTACCCCCTTTCCGACTAACCTCGTAGATATAATGTGAAAATAAACGTAATTTTTAATAATAAATGGTTTTTTGATTGTGCATATTTCGCCCTTTTTAGTGCATATTTGCATGCATATTTTGGCATTTTGATAGTCATAATCCGATGTCTAGTAATCAGAAATATAATCTACAGTTTAGGCGTATATTGTAGAAAATACTAAACCACAGTCAAATAATGCATTACCAAAACAATTATTTAATGATCCAAGTTGACCTGAGGTTCTTTACATTTCATCATACCACACATAAACTCATAAACTCACGCCTTTTTCCCATGGAGGTAGGCAGAAACTATAGAACGCCACATGCTTCGACACTTACATACCCCTTTCGCTTCATCCACATTCATACATCTTGTCCTACACGCAAGCCGGTTGAGAGTACTACGCACCTGACCTTAGTGAAGAACATCACCAATAACGTCGATGTATGTCCTTCTAGGACGTCCTCTACCGGCGTTTTCATTGACATCCGCCTTATAAATTCATCTTTTAAACCGCAACTTTGTCTAATCTCATAATTTCTCAATCTATCATTCAAAGTTTCACCGCACATACTTCGCAAGGAACGCATTTCCACGGCATTTATCCTACTTTCATGCCTCTTCTGCCATGACCAATATTCACTTCCATACATAACCAAAGCCTTCAAAAAGCAATATAATAAAAAAATAACATTGTCAAGGTTCCTTCTTGAATATAAAATAAAAACTTTTTTACAAAAAATTTAAACCGACTTCAAAAATAATAAAATAATTACCATATAAAATTAACAGTTTCAGAAGTCGGTGCTGATCCACGCTGAACCAAATTGAAGGCACCGACTTCTGAAACTGTTAATTTTATATGGTAATTATTTTATTCTTTTTGAAGTCGGTTTAATTTTTTTGTAAAAAAGTTTTTATTTTTTTCTTTTTAGTGGCCTTAATTAAAACTTGGTTGGACCTACTAAAGACGCTGCTCGTAACATAATCACATCATCACAATATGCGTACTGTTCGTCATTGAGGAGTTCCATTGTCTATCTCCGAAGTTCTTCATCAGATCTTCACCAAATTTAAATGGGACCAACTTCGAAGTATACCCCATCCATTAAAAAAACAATCATCAATATCGGTTCACAATTGGCGAAAATATCGATGAACATACACAAAAAAAATATATATATATACATACAGACGAACATAGTAACCTCCTCCTTTTTGGAAGTCGGTTAATGAAACAGTAGGCTCCCAACGCTTCATAATATTTTTTATACAAAAAAAGAATTGCTCTGAAAGCATTTCTAAATCGACTATAAGTATATTTTAAAAAGCCCTTTTAAGTCCATCAGACCTCTCTGGCAAAGGAGTAGACAACATTTTTGATGCCTCAAATGGTCTAATTTTAAATGAAATATGATCTTTTATTCTTTAAACAGTCAATAGGCTTTTTGTAGGTGCTTTGAAACCTTTTATTTAACTTACCTTGTTATATCTTTCTGCTATAAATTTAAAAAGCTAATTTTGATCTAGAGTGCGCGAAAGATAAGTCTACGCGCGGATAAAATCGGAACTAATCATAGTCCACCACAATGTTGCCGTTTTATTAACTTTGTCACTAGATCTACCTGATTTTAGGAATAAAAGAAAATATAATAATAAAGATTATAGAAGAAATTAAGTATCAAGACTTGGCACACGAGGTTGTTGACATGTGGGAGGTTGACTCAGCAGTCATTGTGCCGATAGTCGTGACGGCCAATGGCTTAATAGCCAAGAGCCTCGACCAACATCTGACGAGGCTCTCGTTGGGCAGCTGGGTCAAGGGCCTGATACAGAAAGCGGTACTTCTCGACACGGCACGTATTGTCAGGAAGTTCCTCTCTCTGAGGCCCTGACCACCGGTAGCTTGGACCCTGTTCCCGATGCCGGTGGGTTACTATTTTTTATATTTTTAAATGTTTTTTATATTTTTTTATAGAAATATTTAAAAATATATAAAATATGTATATAGATAAATAAACGGAATAATAAGATTATAGTAGACCTCATCAGACGATAATAATCATAATGCATTCTTATTCATTCACGGCACATTAGCTTAGTTCTTTTCCTTTGCAAAATATGTAAAACTACTAATTAATTGTATATAGTTTAATTGGTAGGTAGTAAATTTTAACGTACATAGTAAGCTATGTACGTTAAAATTAACTACGTACATATAAAATATAATAAACCGCAAAATAGGGCTGCCCAATTTTAATACTCACGAATATATTGTATTATTCGGTTTTCACGTGTGGAATTCCTCAATAGCAGCCCGTAGTTTGAATTTTTGCCCGGTTGATGGCAATAGGCTCGCCCGCTATTAAACGGCGTAATGAGAGTTTTACTATACACTTCTGCCCAACCCTTCGGAGAAGACAGACGTGATGTTAAGTTTATAATAAAAGAATAATGTATTAATTAGCCTTTTGTATCAAGCAATAAGCCAGGTAAAGAAGGCAATTATTTATTTAATCTTTACATAGTATAAAACAAAGTCGCTCCAGCTGTCTGTAAGCTTAGAACTTTAAAACTACGCAATGCAGCTTTCAGCAATAGATAGAGTGATTCAAGAGGAAGGTTTATATGCCCCACATTAGTATCTACATTGCACCCGTGCGAAGCCGGGGCGGGTCGCTAGTCTATACTAATATTATAAAGAGGAAAGATTTGTATTTTTGTATGTAACGAATAAACTTAAAAACTACCGGACCGATTTCAAAAATTCTTTTGCCGTTAGAAAGCTACATTATCACTGAGTAACATAGACTATATTTATTACTGGAATAAAACTTCTTACGCCGGCGGAGCCGTGAGGACACAGCTACTACTAGGTACATAAAAGAAAGATCCTAAATAAATACATACAAGGATTCCACCTCGTTAAAGATTTTACTATAGGTATATATTCACAAATCCGTTCAAAATTGGATCGCGCGGTGAATGCGGCGGGCTCGGTACACAGTGGTCTGGTTTGCGGTACTCCTAAATTGAAAATAGAATGTTGGAACAAGGCGGTAAGCCTGTAAAGAAAATGCGGTGTTTGGATTTAGAAAACAAAATATATGTATTTTCTAGGTGCAGTATTTGTGTTAAAAGATCATTGGGTGACGTTATATTAAAACTGAAAATACTTTGGAAAATATTATGAAAGCACTACGAAGGAATTAGATGGATTAAAATTTTACGGAACCCTAATCCTTTTTCTTTTTCTAAAATAAAAATAGCCTAAGTTACTCCTTATAACATCAGCTATCTGCCAGTAAAAGTCCTGTCGAAATTGGTCCAGCCGTTTCGGAGATTAGCCGGAACAAACAGACAAAAATTTTAAAATAGTTTTTTGTTATAAGTACTGTATATACTTTCATATGCATTTAGTAAGAAGCTGTTATTTTGGCATTACAAACAGACACTTCAATTTTATTTATTTGATTAGATACTGTGGCGCCATCTACCACGCCACATGCGAACCATGCAGCAAGACTATTATCTAGCAGACTACAGCGTCAACAATGACGTCAATGACAGCTGTCAGATGAAACGTCACAAATCCTGCATCGCGATTTCAAGATTTAACACGCAGATAGTAAATATGTCCATAATGGTTTGCTGGTACCTACGCTTATGTATGGAAGTGAATGTTGGTCGTGGCAGAAGAGGCATGAAAGTAGAATAAATGCCGTGGAAATGCGTTCCTTGCGAAGTATGTGCGGTGTAACTTTGAATGATAGATTGAGAAATGAAGAGATTAGACAAAGTTGCGGTTTAAAAGATGATGTAGTGCCAAAATTGAAAGGAGTATGCTTAGGTGGTTTGGTCATGTTGAGAGAATGAGTGAACGGCGATTAACAAAAGGAATTTATAAGGCGGATGTCAATGGGAACGCCGGTAGAGGACGTCCTAGAAGGACATACATCGATGTTATTGGTGATGTTCTTCACAAAGGTCCGGTGCGTAGTACTCTCAACCGGCGTGCGTGTATGACAAGATGTATGAATGTGGATGAAGCGAAAGGGGTATGTAAGGGTCGTAGCATGTGGCGTTCTATAGTTTCTGCCTACCCCCATTGGAAAAAGGCGTGAGTTTATGTATGTATAGTAAATATACAAGTTCCCAACATCAACCGTTGGGCAGTAGCCCGCCAGACATAAGACTCGCCTGGTAGGAGGATCCCCCCTTTTCGTTGGAGGAACCACGAACCATACCTTATTCCTCCACATAATAATCATTTAGTTAAGCAGATTTGTGATCGTATAATGATGTCATCTAGGCACAGGTACAAAGATCCGCACACCTTGAAAAAATATTGATTCAGCGTAGATAATTCCTTAATTAACCATTACATTTTTCTAATTTTTCTCTAGGGTTGACAAGAGCTATATGAGAATAACGCATGCCGTGGTGAGAAGATTACCAAGTCGGCAATGTTGGTAGCGAGGCTGACTGCACAGAGTACACTGGACGTACTTAAAGGCCTGGTCAGACAGAGAGCGTCGCTGGGTGTGATATTCACTTCGCATGTTGATCGCGTGTTGATCGCGTGTTGGTCGCGTGTTGATCGCGTGTTGATCGCGTGCTCTTGGTGTGCGAAGAGCAAGCTATCAACTCAGACACGGCCACGCGATCTGTGTGCCGTCTTCAATACATTGTTATAGTAATTCGCACGCCAAGAGCACACAATCAACACGCGACGTGAATATCACACCCAGCCACGCTCTCTGTGTCAGACCAGGCCGGAGGCTCTTTTAATGCACCTCAAGGGTGGTTTTCCTTTGCAATCAGCCATATTCCTTGTGCAGCAATTTATTTATATTGTAATTAAAAGAACTTATTAAAACTTTTACTTTTAAAGCAGCAATTAGAATCGCCTCGGGATTTACTTACACCAACAAGAGAAATAGCTTGCACAAAACTAAGTAGCCACTAATAACTTGCAAACATTGCCCTATTAGTTAGAAAGCTCCCAGCTCGCTAGATAAGTTTTTGCTTCCATTTTAACAATTTGTTTTGAGAATATTTATTGCAAGCATTTACTAAGCAAAATTTTCTGATTTCCATTCTAATAGTAGCTATTTTATATTTGTAGCTTACTACTTATTAATTTAAGACTATCACCCATATTCTAAGACGTTCCTCCAAAACTTACTCGACTCAGAACGGCCTCGAAAACACCTTCAAAATTGTATTCTTAGTCGCAATTTTGAGTGAACTTTGAGGTTCCTCGACGGAATCATTACGTCATAATTTGAATTATCTGCATCGCGCAGATAACGCCGCGATAAAAAATTGTAAGGATTATCGTAAGCATATTCGATAGTCTTCAAAATTAATTTTTATTACATACGAACTTTGACACTTCCTTCCTTAAGGTAGGTTCCGAGGTTCCTTGAGTTTGACAGATGATTCCTTACCTCGACTAAGGAAAAATCTCGAGTCGAGGACCTTCATGTCAAGCCAAGGTAGAATCGTGTCGAGTAAGTTTTCACTTGCAATTCGCAGACAGTGCTAGACCAACACGTGACGACACGTATGGTGCAGTGGCTGAGCGATTGTCTTCTGCTCTACGGGTCTTGGGTCCGATTCCCGCACGGATCAAATATTTGTATGGCCTACAAATTGGTATTCCGGGTCTGGGTGTTTGTGGACGGGAAGATTTGTGTCTGTAAACGCATCCACGATACAAGAGAAATCTAAAGTGGGTAAAACTTAAAAAAAAAGAACTGTTGTCGTAGTTCCACATTTGCAAATGACTACCAGATACTCTGTCGGTGTTTTTCGCCGAAATTACTTGCTTATGGAAACAATGCTTTAAACTAATCACAGTAAAAATATAATCTAGTAAAAATGTGGTGCCTACTCTCCCGATTTCTCTCAGGGTTGGCAACAAAATAATAAGTATGTCTGTATCGGTCCTCGGTCGTCGGTTGTCGGTCAGAAGTAGGATGCACTGCGTCCAGGTGAGGTAGACGTTTGAAAAATCTTAATTTGACGCTTTTCCCTAAGGGTACGGTCGAACAAAATAGTGTGTTTTCGAAAATATTATTCGTATTTGTTACTTCTCTTGACTAAGGCTACAAAATGTGTTAAGGTACGCTGAAACCACCTCGTTCAGCTTGCGGCCGCTGTAGCGTGCACGGTTGCGATCAGTTACTGCAATTGTACTTATAGCGACGTATTTATTTTTATAAAAACCTTTGCCCCACACTAGCACCCATATTTTAAGACGTTCCTCCAAAACTTACTCGACTCAGGACGGCTTCGAAAACACCTTCAAAATTGTATTCTTAGTCGCAATTTCGAGTGAACTTTGAGGTTCCTCGACTGAGGGATCCTCGAATGAGTCGAGGTAGAGTGGAGTCATTACGTCAAAATTTAAATTATCCGCATCGCGCAAATAACGTCGCGATAAATAGTTGTAAGGATTATCGTAAGCATATTCGATAAAGTCATCAAAATTCATTTTTGATACATACAAACTTTGACACTTCCTTCCTTAAGTTAGGTTCCGAGGTACCTTGAGTTTGACAGATGATTCCTTACCTCGAATGAGGAAAAATCTCGAGTCGAGGACGTTTATGTCAACTATAACTACCGATTGTAGTGAAAAAGACTGAGTCGAGGTGAAGTCGAGTCCAGTAAGTTTGGAGGAACGTCTTAGAATACGGGTGTATGATGATTACTCCTGCATTGTGGGTGCGTTTACAGACACAAATCTTCACATGCATAAACATCCAGACCTGAAGCAACTATTTGTAGGCCATACAAATATTTGTTCCGTGCGGGAATCGAACCCACGACCCGTAGCGGAGAAGCCGATCGCTCATCCACTGCACCAAACGTGTCGTTGTTCCAAGAGAATACAATTTTACCATTACAATGTAATTCTAAGACGTAAAAAGGTGATATTGGAAAAGCCTTCCCCAAAATTCAAATAATAAAGGGGTAACATATTAATAAAAACGCGTGTTAAACATCCAAACCCTTCCCGGGTGACCCAGATAACGAATAGAATGTGAAAATATCGCGAACAGTTCGTTTTCAATTGAATTTCTTTTCGGCTTTGGGATTTTACGCCATTGCGGCGATAGGGTTGACACGGTGCAAATTGTTGTGTGGATGTTAATCATAAACCGCAGAGAAAGAACGTTTATTTGCTTGAAATGAGTTACATGCAAGTTGTTGTCATTAAATAAAATACATAATTTCACCTAGTTAGCATGTAAATATTTGTATGGCCTACAGATAGTTGTTCCGGGCTTAGATGTTTGTGCATGTGAAGATTTGTGTCTGTAAACGCACCCACGGTACAGAAGAAATTCTAGTGACGGGCATTTTTTTAAAAAATATGAAAAATTTGAAGTAAGCTATCAGTAGGTAGTTTCAAACACAACACAACATAAATATCTAAACTTTATTATGTAGTACTTCTAAGGCAATTCATATTATTCATTCGTTTTTTTTTCTATGATGTAAATTAAGTTAATTTTAAAAAGTTAAGGGTGTAGGGGAACGAGGTATGGTGTTCCTCCTACGAAAAGGGAGGATCTTCCTACCACGCGGGTCTTACGCCTGGCGAGCCACTGCCCAACGGTTGATGTTGGGAAGTTGTATATACACTAACTCCGTGTCAAATCTTGATACCGCGATGCGGGATTTGTGACATTTCATCTGACATCTGTCATTGTTGTCGCTATAGTCTGCTAGACATTCGTCGTGCTGCGTAGTTCATATATGGCGTGACAGATGCCGCCACAAGGGTGGTACTTCAAAAGTTTAGACCCTTGTTAGCCGTGTCTAACGTCAAACTTAATACATAAAAATTGTGTTTAATTTAAACAAACAATAAACACGATTTTGTATAGTCCGCGCGCAAGTACTAGTGACCTCCTAAGGTATGTGAGCGGCAGGAGGGGGGTGCGCGCGGCAGACAAGACAAAGCAAACTGACAGAGCGCGACTATTATTTCGCACCCCCCCCCCCCCCCTGCCTCTCTCATACCTCAGGCGGTGACTAGCACTTGCGTTCGGACTATAGTAAGACATTGGTGTCGATTCTGTAGCACATTTTGACAGTACTAAACTAGACTAAACGCAACTGTCACTTTCTTTTTCTATTGAAACAGAAAGAGACAAACACCCTTAGTTTAGTCCTGTCACAGAGTGCAACAGAATGGACACCATTGTATGTTTTTGACTTGGTATTACCCATATAATTATTATACTTGTTTACGCCTACGTTAACTATGAAGTGTAATGACATCATGTGGTGTTGCTATTGAGAACGTCAAGGCGCTGTGATCATTTTTATCTTCCATGTACCGACATTAGATTTTTTTCTCACTTGTATTTTCTACATAGTCATGAACATTTGTGCGTTAAGATTTACATTATAAAAATTAATAAGTAACGTGATTAAACTACATTATCTCGATACGGGAGTTTTTTCATTGAAGCCTCAACATCTGGCGACCTACGACAAAACCTGCAATTATGAAAAGAAATCAAGTTCGATTATCGTAAAGACGAGTAGCAGCTGCCGTTCTAGCTTTTGCAAAATCAAGCATTATTCCTGGTTGGAGGAGTACCAGCCATTGCAGCCACCGCCGGTTAGCGATCAGCATCGTACCGCAGCCTCGGCCAATGCAGCTAAGTGCCCTTTTTCCTTGTGAATTTCCTTTTACCTACCTACCCTTACCTTTTCAAGCCTAAACCCTTTTTAAATCAGCATAATACCTATTTCAAATAGCTTCTATGAGTGCATTGGTGTCTATTGTGTTTAAGATAATTATATTGTTACACCATAGCCAATTCATTAATAGTTAATTCATTTCATCGATCAAGATACCTACCTAAAAGTTGTCACTATGGAAACAAGTTACAATTAGGTAATTTTCCTTCGATATACTTTATTTCCCAAGCTTGTCAAATATAATTTAAGCATATATTTCACCTACTTCGCCGAACATTCCAGGCTAACCTCTCCGGGTCACGTTACTCCGGGCCGTCCAGCCGTATTACGTGTCACCGTGTGAGTACCGGAGCGCAGTCGTGCCCAGTGCTGCATAGGGCCGGCCTCAGGTGACGTTAGGCGAGGAGCGTGAGCTAAGTTTTATATTTTTTTTATCAATATATTACCTATTGTGTGTCTATATTTCCATAATCAAGTTGTTAGTAATTTTGTTAACATTTTGTTAATTGAATTCATTTTAAAATTTCGTTAAATATATACAATATTTACAAGCTTTCTGAGTTCACAATGGGTAAAGATTATGGAGGTGAAACTAGCACAAAGGATCCTCAAGATTTACAGGATCTTCTAGTGAAACGGAGTTCCATAAAAGGTCAAATTACAAAATTTAGAAACTTTTTATCAAATATTACATCTAAAGAAATGCTTTCTCAGATTGAGTTAGCTGAGTTAACATTAAAATTAAACAAATTTGAATCTATTTACAGCCGTTTTGACGATTTGCAAAATCAGATAGAAGTTTTAAACTCTGACAATGTACCTAATGAGATAGATGAGCGTGATACTATCGAGCAACTATTTATATCCAACATTGCAATTGCTCAAAGTACTATACAAAAATATAATTCGAACCGACATGATGAAAGTAATAACAAAGATTTAAATTCAAGTCAGTTATCTACAGGCCAGTGTAATAATGAACATCATGATGTAGGTTTTAAATTGCCTCGTATTCAAATTGCTAAGTTCGACGGGTCTTATTTTCGTTGGCTTGAGTTTCGTGACACATTCTTATCTATAGTACATAATAACGAACGCATCGCTCCTATTCATAAGTTTCATTATCTTATTTCATATTTGACTGGCGATGCAGCGCGCATTATAACTAACTTGGAGGTGTCCAGCGTAAACTATGCGAGTGCTTGGAAATTATTATGTGAAAGATATGACAATAAACGACAATTAATAAGTCATCATATAAACTCATTGTTACATATACAACAAATCACACGTGAGTCCGATAAATCCTTACGATTTTTTGTGGATCATATAACGAAAAAATTACGTGCTTTAACTAGTCTTGGTTTAGGTACACATGAGTGGGATATTCTAATCATTCACATAATGAGTTCCAAACTTGATAGCCACACCATTGCGAAGTGGGAAGAGTGCCGTGGTACGTTGAATACTGATATAGGTACCCAATTTGCAACATTTTTTTAAGTTTTTGATTGGTCGTGCTGATGTACTCGAGTCAATAAATAGCAGCCATTCTTACCCTAAAACTAAGACTCAAACAATGTCAAAACCTCCAGTTTCTAATGCTAAGTCTCATCAGTCATACGTGTCTAATAGGGAAGTTAGTAATATCTCTGATATATCGTGCGGCGTTTGTAACGGTAATCATCGCCTTTACGACTGTCCCACATTTTTGGCTAAGACTGTGGATGACCGTATCAATGAAGTGAACAGATTGAAGTTATGTCACAACTGCTTAAGGTCTGGCCACTCTGTACGTAATTGTCGCATGCATCCATGTCGCATGTGCAATGCGTAGCACAATAGACTTTTGCATAAACAATTTGTTAGCCAAAATATTTCCAGCGTTGTCACCACTTCACCCGGCATCACTGACGATACTGTGGTTAATTTTTGTAAGCGGAATGCTAAGCAAGTTCTGCTAAGTACTGCCTATATTGAGATATCAAATCCAATGACCAACCAAACACAGAAGGTTCGCGCTCTGTTGGATTGCGGCAGTCAGTTATCTTTTATTACTCAATCTCTTAAAACAAAACTATGTTTACAATCTAATACTACTTTGCATGTCAATATAATTGGCATAGGCAATAAGACCACCAGTCAGGCTACAGAAACTTGCGTGGTGCAGTTAAAGTCTTTGATGAAGCATTTCAATGTCACGTCTACTTTTCTAGTGTTGCCAGCGTTAAGAGGAAATATACCTAGAATACCTATTGACGTTAAACAACTTAATTTTTCGAGTGACATTTTTCTAGCAGACCCTGACTTCCACCAACCTGTTGATGTCCTTATCGGTTCCGATCTGTTCTGGGACATTCTTGGTCGCGAGCAACTTTCTCTCGGTCTTAATTTCCCTATATTAAGAAGTTCTCATTTTGGTTGGTTGATCTCAGGTCCTATTTATTTGGATTTACCCAAAAATAATAAGACAAACAATACTAACATAGAATGCAATCATTCAATCGTTTCTGATATAACATTTGATGACAACATACATCAAGAACTTACTAAGTTCTGGGACTTAGAAAATGTTCCCCAAACTAAACCTCTTATGAGTCACAGCGAGAAAGCATGCGAAACACATTTCTTATCACATACCTTCCGATTGAAAACCGGTAGATTCTCAGTGAGTCTACCTTTAAAGGACACACCTGACTGCCTCGGTGAATCCTATTCACTCGCTAAAAAACTCTTGTTAAATTTAGAAAAACGATTTCGCAAGCAACCCCAAATCAAGTCACAATACATAGACTTCATGCGTGAGTATGCAAGCCTGGGTCACCTTTCGGAGTCCTCTATACCTATACCTTCCACATGTTACTTCCTTTGCCATCACGCTGTCTTTAAGGATAGTAGTGAGTCAACTAAAATTAGAGTCGTATTTGACGGCTCGGCTCCTACTTCATCCGGTCAATCTATCAATGATATCCTCTTGATCGGACCCAATTTGCAGGATTCGCTTTTCTCCATTTTAATAAGAGCTCGACAGTATAAGTATCTCCTCACTGGTGACGTCGAGAAGATGTACCGTCAAATCCGTGTCCATGAGGAGGATCGCAATCTTCAACTCATTTTATGGAGAGAAGAGGAGACTATGCCCATCAAATCACTTCATCTAAGTACTGTGACTTACGGAATGGCAAGTTCCAGCTACTTGAGTACTCGGTGTCTATGGCAAATTGGTGAAGAATCCTCTGATCCTATGATTAAAGATATAATACAACATGATTTTTTCGTGGACGATCTAATAACGGGTGCTGAAAGTGAGGATACCTTACGTTATATCCACCAGGCTGTGACTGAAGCTTTAAGGCAAGGATGCTTCAATCTTCGTAAGTTCAAGACTAACTTACCATCCTTGTTCAGCTTATATAGTCGCACTGATGACGATCTTATAGTTAGCGAGTCGACTAGTACTCTGGGCATGGGATGGAACCCCTCTACCGATCAGCTACATTTTCCTATTAATATTCCACTTTCCTCTAACGTTAATTTAACTAAAAGATCTTTTCTTTCTTGTCTATTTCAAATCTTCGATCCCTTAGGATTGATCAGTCCATGCGTAATAAAAATGAAGATTTTATTACAACAGTTGTGGCTGCAAAATGTAACCTGGGACTCTCCAGTCCCACAAGAAATCCAAAGAGACTGGGATATTTTTACACAATCTTTACCTTCTCTTCTTACACTAAAAGTTTCGCGACGTGTCCTATGCGATAACCCCACATCTATCGAACTACATTCGTTTAGTGATTCATCCCAACATGCGTACGGAGCTTGCATTTATTTACGTTCTGTTAATGCTGCGAACGAAGTCACAGTCAAGTTGCTTTGTTCCAAGTCCAAAGTAGCTCCGATCAAGGTTACGACTATTCCTCGCCTTGAATTATGTGCTGTCTTACTGGCCGCAAAATTATGCAAGGCTGTCAGGGAATCGCTGCGATGTGAAGTTCAGCATCAAATTCATTGGTGCGATTCCTCAGTAGTGTTGGGCTGGCTCCACACCAGTTTTAAAAATCTGAAAACCTTCGTTGTTAATAGGGTTATTGAGATCTGTGAGTTAACAGATGCTTCGTCGTGGCGCTACGTGCCCACCTCTGTCAATCCTGCAGACCTCATAGCAAGAGGAATCAGTCCAGATCAACTCGGCAGTACCAAGCTGTGGTGGTCAGGCCCCTCATTCCTCACGGAGGCTGAAAGTAATTGGCCTGTCTTAAGAAATTATAAAAACGATATTAGCAACTTACCAGAAACTAAACCTAATAGTGTTACCTCTAATGTTGTTACTCAAAATGAACCTGTAATTAAATTTAAAAACTTGTCTAGCTTAACTAACCTAAAACGATCTTTTGCTTACGTGCTAAGATTTATTAATAATTTAAAAAATAATAAAGATAAAATTGTCGGCAATTTATCTGTTGATGAATTGAATAATTCGTTTCTTTTTTTGTGTCGTTTAACTCAGCAAGAATCATTCTTGTGTGAATATGATTTATTACTCAACAACAAGTCTTTAAGTCCTAAATCAAATATTTTATCATTGACCCCATTTTTAAGTGACGACAAAGTCATCCAAGTAGGTGGCCGATTAGGCTCATCTGATTATAATTACAATAAGAGACCCAGTTCTCCTGCATGGTTCGCACCATTTTACTAAATTAATATTCGAGTACGAACACAAACGCGGTCTACATGCTGGCCCTCAGTTATTATTAGCCATTGTTAGGGAATATGGCAGAC
This sequence comes from Amphipyra berbera, assembly GCA_910594945.2. Classification (NCBI taxonomy): domain Eukaryota; kingdom Metazoa; phylum Arthropoda; class Insecta; order Lepidoptera; family Noctuidae; genus Amphipyra; species Amphipyra berbera. The sequence continues at coordinate 2,953,676 of OU343122.1, read as the reverse complement.
AGTTAGCGAGACGTGTTTTTCATAACTGCTCTAGGTGCAGGCGCCTGCAGGGAAAGACGATTGCGCCTCTATGGGACATTTGCCCTCTCAACGTGTCACGCCAAACTGTCCATTTCAAACAGTGGGAATTGACTTCGCTGGCCCATTTTTAATATTAAATAAAAAGGGACGTGGTTCCTCGTTAATTAAATGTTATCTTTGTTTTTTCATATGTCTACGATATAAAATTTCACACCTAGAAGCGGTAAGCGATCTGACAAAAGACGCTTTTGTTATGACATTCCGTAGATTTGGTTCACGAAGAGGCAGGCCAGCGGAAGTATTCTGCGACAACGGACGCAATTTTGTCGCAGGAGCTAAAGAAATTAACGATTTTTTTAAAATTTACCATAACGATCTGTCTGATTTTGCATGTGCAGAAGGCATACAATTTAATTTTTCACCAGCTTACGCTCCCCACTTTGGCGGAATTTTTGAGGCCGGTATCCGCTCTGCTAAATTTCATGTTAGACGAGTAATGGGAAATTCTCATTTAAATTTTGAAGAGCTTCAAACTCTTTTCGCACAGGTAGAAGCTATCTTGAATAGTAGACCTCTCTGTCCCTTATCTATCTCTCCTGACGATTTCCATTGCCTTACTCCTGGGCATTTTCTCATTGGTCGGGCTCTCACTGCGCTGCCCGAACCTGCTCTGGAAGATAGCAACCCAAACAATTTGCAGCGCTACGCTAGGCTGCAGCAAGTACATCAACATTTTTGGCGGCGTTGGCAACCCGAGTATATCGCCGAATTACAACACCGCCGCAAATGGAAGACCAATACCGCAAATGTCAAAATTGAAGACATGGTTTTGCTGCAAGAGGATAGCGTCCCACCCCTGTGTTGGAGGCTTGGACGCATCTCAAGGCTGTTCCCAGGACCGGATGGAATATTGCGCGTCGCCGACGTGAACACAACTAGAGGAACGTTACGACGCGTTTTGGTTCGCCTTTGCCCCTTACCAACCGAAGAGGAATTAATGGAGGGTTGAAAACTATGCGTTTCAACGGGGGGAGGGTGTTTACGCCTACGTTAACTATGAAGTGTAATGACATCATGTTGTGTTGCTATTGAGAACGTCAAGGCGCTGTGATCATTTTTATCTTCCATGTACCGACATTAGATTTTTTTTCTCACTTGTATTTTCTACATAGTCATGAACATTTGTGCGTTAAGATTTACATTATAAAAATTAATAAGTAACGTGATTAAACTACATTATCTCGATACGGGAGTTTTTTCATTGAAGCCCCAACAATACTCTTTGCTTGGTATGCAGATTCAACATAAATAGTACTTCACGTTCTTCGTTTGTTTATAATTATTGTTTGTTCTATAAAATATCATGCTTCCAAACTGCCAAAAAATACATGAAGATTCTTTACGTTAAATAAATTCGACACCTTAAGAAAGTTGGGATGTCAGCCCTGAAATACGCGAACCGTAACACTTCCACGTGTGTCAAATCAGTGTCAATTCAAAGTAAACATAAATATACGTTAGAACACGTACTACCTCTTAGTACTTAGATTTACTGAAGGTATTTTTAGTAACTCGTACGAAAAAGTTGTGCCGTTGCCCGATGCACTCTTGGTATGTATCTTGGCGAAGGTTTTCGAAGCCCGGATAAGTTTATTTTTGTATTTATTCCAATATACAGTCACTATAAATATCCATATTATATAACTTTATTTGACAACCCTACTACTGTAGGCTTTGCTCGTAAAAGGTACATACAAGCCCACGAGCGCTTCACGTCGAAGCATATAAGCTATAGTGTGCTTTAGCATTAAATAAGGTATACTAAAATTAATAATTATTCCATGCCTCGGAGAGCACGTTAAACAATTGGTTCCGGTGTTATACGAATACCAATGACAGTCGTTACAGGAAGTCAGAAGCCCGAAAGGCTGAGAACCAATCTAACCTTAGGATATTGGCATTGCCCAGTAACTGGGTTACAGAGGTCTGATTGCAGTCGCTCCGTGTAAAATACTGCGGTATTCAGCCTCATCTGGTTAGACTGGAAGCTAACCAAACATAGTTGGGAAAAGGCTAGACAGAACAGCTATAAAAAAAATTTATACAAAATTATTATTTTCCCTTGAAATACTGTTCATAATCTAACAAGCTAGGAAAATAAATAACTTCACATTAAAATCCACACGTACAAAATATTTTCCAATTCAAGTGCAGTTTTCACCGTGATGAGGAAGCTGGTGTATTTCACCTCAGCGCTCCCCAGCGCCCTCTATAAATAAACCACGATCATTGGATATGTTCGGTGTTACGTGTTTCTGATATAAATGAGGCAGGTGTGAAACTTGGTTAGTTAAGATCCTCGTTCTCCCTTAAGGGAGTATGCAGTTAATTTACTGGAGAAGGCAATCAATGGGGTAGTGCACTGGGGAACTAATGGCGGCACCGTCGTTGATTCCAAAGCAATTTCATTGGTTACTATGCGTTTGACATAATTTTATAAGTACAGAACGAGTATTTTCGTAACTTGCAAATTCGTACTAGGGAGTACGAGTTTGCAAGTTACGAAAACGGAATTTCGTGAGCTCGCCGAACTCCATCTCTCTCACTTACCCACAAGAAAAAAAGACAAATATGTGACTGGTTAGCGAGCTCCTAAAAGTATTGCCGTTTTCGTAATTTGCAAAGTCGTAGGTACTAGGACTACTGCTTGGTTGTGGTGATTACTTATGATGGTGCTGCCATCTATTCACAAATCCATGAGATTAATTTAATTTTGAATTATATATAAAACTAGCGACCCGCCCCGGCTTCGCACGGGTCCAATGTAGATAATAATGTGGGGCATATAAATCTTCCTCTTGAGTCACTATCTATTAAAAAAACCGCATCAAAATCCGTTGCGTAGTTTTAAAGATCTAAGCATACATAGGGACAGACAGACAGCGGGAGCAACTTTGTTTTATACTATGCACAGATAATTATTAAAAAAGTGATATCGATCTAGTAATTACCACTACTTAAAAACGGGGCGAATGAAGAAATCATGAGAGGTGTATTAACGCTGGTGTCCAGTGCCGTAAATAGGGTGGTGCCAGTGGTGCGGCCGCACAGGGAGTAAGCCCTAAGGGGGCACAGGAACCCTGGTCACTGGTGCATTACAGCATTTTCGAAGGCACAGTAATATAAACTCGCACTGGGCGCACAAAAGGCTAGTTACGGCACTGCACCTGGTTTCAACCGAAATTAATTCTCTAGTTATAGAACCATTTACACGAAAAATTTACTAGAATTTTAGATAAACAATTGTTTAACCAAAGCATAAATGTAGGTGAACACCAGCCTTAGTGGGTAAGGAAAACCATTCCACGAGCCGAATAATAAACAATAAAATGCTATCCCGACTTCTAGAATAACCCTAATTTAAAAATAAACTCAAATATTCTCTACTCTTGACTCTTCAGCGTAGAAATATCCAGCACATACCTTCTCTATTTATTTTTATTTAATTTTCAGCCGAGTATAACAAAGAGAAATAATATTTGCTCTCGCATCTCAAGAGGATTGAACTAGCCGACCTAGCCGTATTAAAAATTAAACCGGAGCATCCCGGCAAAAGTTTTGTTTGAACTAACTTCTATTATCCGCCGAGATATAATAAAGCGAGAATGTACTAAGAAATACATTTACAATGTTTGTCGGACCGTATATATTTAAAAGATAGTTGTAGTAGAAAAGAAACGTTGTTAGGAAGTTTAAAATGTATATATAGGTAGATATACAGTGGAAACTCGATTAACCGGACTAATTGCTGTCATTAGGCATTCGGATAATCGAAAATCCGGATAATCGAATGTATGAAGAAAAGCGGGTTTTATGCGTATGTAGTACCAAAAATACAAAGCATCTTTTAAAAAATCATTTTTCGGTTTCTTCATCATTTTCCGATGTTTACTCCCATCTTCATTATCTAATTTTCAGGTGTACAACAAAATTGAATCGGTATTCTTCTTATCACTTAGAGCCTGCGCAGACGAGGGACAGTGGCGGACAAAAAGTCCGCGGTGCGCTCTTATTAGTACTGCAATAAGGTTGCACTTTGTCCGCGCCAATACCTCATGTCGCTATGAGGTAGTCCGGATAATCGCGAATCCGTATAAGTGAGGGCCGGATAATCGAGTTTCTATTGTATATTTAAAAATGAATCCCTATTTCCATTGGTCACGCCATAACTTGAGAATGACTTTACCGATTGAGGTCATATTTACACAATATAATTTCATATTCATATTATATATGGTCATATTTAATTACTGTGTACTCCTGTAACTGTCAAATTAACTTTGTCTTCTATGTTATTTAATTTTATGTGCCTATGTATTAGTGAATAAGTCGTTGGAGTATCATAACAATAAATAAATATATTTGTTTTGTAGACACGATGGTTCGTGCTTGGATCCGATAGGTGGCGCTGTAGTCAAATTATTTATCTGTTAACTATTATTTATCTATTAGTAAATAAAAAATAAACAAAATATCTTTATTTAAGACCTATATCAGTCCATACGCTGTTAGTGGTTAGTAACAGATTGTGCTTATAGGCTATGTTAGTGTAATTAGTATTACTTTATTTAACTACGCTACTCAATTTTAAGTAGCCGTTAAGTCTCGTACTGTCACTGTCATTGTCATGCGAAGTGACGGTGACAGCACGAAAAACGGCAACTTAAAATTGAGAACATGCCTTTGAGTTTTCATTATTCATTTCGCCAAAAGTCGTACAAATAAAATTATAATATAATTTTGCAAGCTCATACTATGGGTACTGGTAGACCTCTTGCACGTTCATTCGATGCGGACCATCGATAAATAGACATCAGGCAGGGATTCTTGGCCCTTTTCTGTATCGAAAATGAATACAAATCCTAAAATTATAATTTATGACATTAATAGTACGACATACAACTAATTAATAAAGTGTAAAATGCTGTAATGAGAAAATACAGTTGTTGTTTATCTGCGCACTCAAGTACCTAGGGAGGCGGGCTGCTGCAGACATTTGCGCAGAGTAATGTGCCATCTCGTTTGCAGATGCAGTTTTCTACAGATCTATAAACATATAGTATATAAAAATCAATTGCCGTGCGTTAGTCTCGCAAAAACTCGAAAATGGCTTGACCAATGTGTTTTTTTTTTGTTTTGTTCGCCTCAATACTGGCATGCTTAAGGAAAAAAGAAAATTAGGAAAAACTAAAAAAAAGTTTAGGTGATACGTAGTTCACCGAATCATTTAGTACCTAGTTGATAAATATAGATAAAAGGTAAGTGGTAGGTAAATGGTATTTCCCCCCCGGTTGGGTTCCCGCATTGTCGTTGCGGGGGGGCTTAGTAGCCGTGGCATTGAACCCCACGGTGAAGCGAAGAGGAACCCAAGGAGGGGCCGCTCGTCGGGGCTTGGGTCTGGTAGCCCTCGATGTAGCGGCCAAGTAGGTTGCGGTGTCGCTTCGGCGACACCGCAACCTACTGAAGCGGGCCGTGAGGCGGGCCGCGATGTCGTTTGGAACGCATCGCGGCTGAGTGCGGGAGGCCGCGGCGGGAGAGGAGTGCCGGTATTACGGTGCGCCGTTCTCCCTACCTTCCGCGGCCTTGACGGGGCCGCCACCGTCAGATGGCGGACACGGTGGGGCCGCAGGGGAAGAGGAGTGGCGGTGTGGACCTGGCCGCCCTTTCTATCCTCTGCGGCCGAAAAGTGGTAGGCGGCGGGGCCACTAATCTGACCCGTCGCAGGGGGACCAGGGGTGCCCAGACACGGGGCAGTCTGGCACCCATGTACTTGTTTGGTCCCCGGGGTGGTCACGGCGTACCATGTGTTCTGGTGCGCCGGTGATGTGGGGTACCCCCCGCGCCTCTCAGGAGGTCGTGGGGTGGGGCCCTACAGTGGAGAAGTCCACCAGCAATTGGTGGACCAAGACCTGCCGGGGTTGCGGTACATGCAATAGCGAATCCCGCGACCCTGGCCTTAGGTCAGAAGGAGGGACACCGTGGTGGTTTTAACCGGTAAAAGTCCGGCACACCCCCTCGCAGTTTTAAGTGTAAAAGGAAATCTAAAACCTTAAGGCTTAGTTGCACCAACTATAACCATAAGAATGCGGTCCCACTATGTCGTGACGATTAATTTATCGTTGGACAACTGTCGTCTCTAGCTGTTCCCATTATAACGATTGTTTGTCGTCCATTTTTTTTTATCGTTTAGCGACTATCGTATCTAGCTGTTCCCATTGAATCGCGACGACATTTTATCGTTTCACGGCAGTCGCTTTGTCGTTTGCACATCAGTAGCAAGCTACAAGATGAGACGATATTTTTATCGTGGCCACGACAGATAGTCGTGACAACGACACATGATTTGCCGTCACGATATCGTGATGTTTTCTTATCGTTTTACGACTGTCGTGCTAGCCGGTCCCTTTGACTTGACAATCTGTCGTCACTGCAAAAACAAGTCGTGAACGACAGTTAATCGTGTAGTCTTATATATGAACACTTCCATTTAAATATATAAAAGCCACGACACTTAAAACTAACCGACTATCTGTCGTCACGATAAAGGGGGAACGCGGCCTAACCATACCATATTTTACGTCATGTTTAGTTATTGATTTGACAGAAATGTTGTAACGGTCACGGTTGTAATTGGTGCAACTGAGCCTAAGTAAGGACCAGTCTCACAATAAAAAATGTGGCTGTTTGACAGATTTTATACAGAGAAACTGTCAAACCGACGATTGTGAAACATAAAAGTATTTATATTAACACAAAAATTACAAAAGGGACACATAAACTTTTAACCGAATTAAAAATGTTAAAGAATCTCAATTCACACAGTCCATAGCTTCTGCATTGAGTACATAAACCAATTTGTATAATAAACGCGTGACAAACAAACAGAACTTCCCTCTTCATAACATTAAGTTTTCGAACAAGAATAGTACAATAGTACTGTTATTGATCGAAGCATTAAGTGCTATTATGATTACGGTAATGTTATCCTAACAAGAAAACAACACGTAAACGTATTATATAGTTGTTTATACATAAATAAACTTACGCCTTTTTTCCCATGGGGATAGGCAGAAACTATAGAACGCCACATGCTACGACCCTTACATACTCCTTTCGCTTCATCCACATTCATACATCTTGTCATATACCACGCCGGTTGAGAGTACTACGCACCTGACCTTTGTGAAGAACATCACCAATAACATCGATGTATGTCCTTCTAGGACGTCCTCTACCGACGTTTCCATTGAAATCTGCCTTATAAATTCCTTTTGTTAATCGCCGTTCACTCATTCTCTCAACATGACCAAACAACCTAAACATACTCTTTTGTCACTACATCATCTTTTAAAGCGCAACTTTGCCTAATCTCATTTCTCAATCTATCATTCAAAGTTACACCTCACATACTTCGCTAGGAACGCATTTTCCACGGCATTTATTCTACATTCATGCCTCTTCTGCCACGACCAACATTCACGTACATACATAAGCGTAGGTTTATCACTCCACAAAAAAACTCTAGATTTTTTTTTCGTAAAAGAACTAAACTGATTATGTTAATAAGAGGACAAATAAAATATTAATTCGCTAATGGACTCGTGACGTCAGCATCGGCCATTAATCTGGACTGTCAAAAACAAACTAATGCTTGCCACAGAGTGAATAGAAATTGCACTTAGGCATTCTGCCTAATAAGTGCTATAAGTCTTTGTGACCCCGTTTGACAGGTTTCGGGGTTCTGTGTTACAGATCAAGTTTGTACTGTGGACAGTTCATTAATAAAAAACTTTTTTTTTTAATAATTTGTGAACATAAAACACAACTAGCCCATTACTGTCCCACTGCTGGGCACGGACCGCTTCTCAGAATGAGAAGGGTTTAGGCCTTAGTCCACCACGCTGGCCTGGTGCGGATTGGCAGACTACACACACCATCGAGAACTTTATGGACCCCTCTCAGGTGTGCAGGTTTCCTCACGATGTTTTTCCTTCACCATTAACGCAAGTGATATTTAAATTCTGATCCGCACATGAATTCGAAAAGTCAAAGGTACGGACCGGCATCGAACTCAGACCCTCCTGCATGTAAGGCAAGCTTTCAACCGCTAGGCTATCAGTGCTATATATAATTATTAATTAGGTACTAGCTGTGTCCTCACGGCCCCGCCCGTAGCCTATGTTACTCAGTGATAATGTAGCTTTCTAACGGTAAAAGAATTTTTGAAATCGGTCCAGTAGTTTTTAAGTTTATTCGTTACATAAAAAAATACAAAAATACAAATCTTTCCTCTTGATAATATTAGTAATCACGCTTCGCGTGACCAGAGGGCTGGCTTATTCTTTGGCCAAAGAATAAGCGTTGCCATCCAGCGTGGCAACGCTGCCAGTCTTCTGGGCACGCTTCCGGATGACGGTGATGAGGAGGAATATTTTGACGCCTAAGTGATATTTTTGAATAATTTGTATTTAATAATTTTGTATATAGGTAGTTAGTTTTGACTATAGATTTGTATGTTTGTAGTTTAGTTTTATATTGTATATATTAGGTTAAAATGTAAATGATAATTGTGTAATGATAAAAATAAAAGAGTTTATTCATATTAGTATAGATAACATTAATTATATAATTTCTAAACGTTCTGCCTAACTTTTTCCCTATTGTGTTGGGGTCAGCTTCCAGTCTAACCAGATGCGGCTGAATACCAGTACTTTACACGGAGCGACTGCCATCAGACCTCCGCAACCCAGTTACTGGGCAATGCCGATATCCTAAAGTTAGACTAGTTGTCATGTCGGGGAACGAGGTATGGTGTTCCTCCTACGAAAAGGGAGGATCCTCCTACCAAGCGGGTCATATTCCTGGCGAGCTACTGCCCATATAATTTGCAATTATTTATTAAAATAGTTATTACACTTATAACATTAGGCGGCTTTAATGCCTGGATTTTAATATCCGTTCTATACTGCCTCAAAATCTCCTTCTCCCACTACTCCTCGATCCCCCTGAAAGAAGCCTTGCAATTGGCGCCAATATAAAGAAAAAAAGAAAAAAAAAACATTTATTTTTCTAGTCCTTTAAAAATTAAAGACTGTTTTTAAACAAACTCTTTGATTACCCACGTCTTTATTACTTCCTAATAAAGGGCTAATTATGTTAATTAACAGGCCCCTTACTTCCCCCAGGGCCTTTTATCTCCAGTTTAAAAGTAAAGCAATGTCAAATGGAAGTTGAAAACATTTGGCTAAATGTCGCGCGAGGACATGGCCTTAAGAATAGCGAGTTTTAATGTCTTTGGAGGCTATAAAACTAGGTTACTTTCTGATTATCATTTACTGGGAATTAATTTTGCATTAATATACATTCTTCTTTTTTTCGCGTGAGTTTATGCCGCCCATGGGCCTCTGACTTGGCTTCACATGTCGTCGAGGAATATCTCTCAGGCATGCCGGTTTCCTCATGATGTTTTCCTCACCGTTTTTAGGCAAGTGATAATTGTGCAATACGCACATGAATCCGAAAAGTCAGAGATGCGTGCCTTAGGTTCTAACTCGAGACCTATGATTTGGCAGTCCGACGGTCACACCACTAGGCTATCACTGCAATATACACTAATACTCGTATATACTATATTTATTTTGATAGGCTAGAAAAATATCCTAGACTAGCTTTTGCCCGCAGCTTCGCTTGCGTGATTTTTTTTCACCCCCTTAGGGGTTGAATTTCGAGAAATCCCTTCTTAGTGGATGTTTACGTCACAAAATGAACCTACTGTCAAGATTTCAAGTTTCTAACCCCAGCCGTTTAGGCTGTGCGTTGATAGATCAGTCAGTCAGTCAGCTTCTCCTTTTATATATATAGATTGAAATATAGTCTTAAAACTTAGTCCTACGAGATTTAAAAATCTTTACATAGTATAAAACAAAGTCGCTCCCGCTGTCTGCTCTTAGATTTTAGTGCAGTTTTCAGCAATAGATAGAATGATTCAAGAGGAAGGTTTATATGCCCCACATTAGTATCTACATTGCACCCGAGCGAAGCCGGGGCGGGTCGCTTGTAAGAAATAAATCATCATCATTATTAATCATTTTAGTAAAATAGCCGATCACTAAGTTAATACAGGTATTTTTTGAAGCGGGTAAACGTTTTTGTAAACGTAAACTGCACTATAAAAAGAGGGGCTCGTGGCTAATTACCAACCGCGCGGATCATACGATTTGCGAGATTAAGCTGCACTTGCCGCGGTCAGTCCGTGGATGGGTGACCGTTCGTTTAGAGACAGTCGTTACGGGAAGTCAGAAGTCCGAAAGTCTGTCAACTGGTCTAATCTTAGGATATCGGTATTGCCCAGTAACTGGGTTGCGGAGGTCAGATGGCAGTCGCTCCGTGTAAAATACTGGTATAGGCTGCATCTGGTTAGACTGGAAGCTGACCCCAACATAGGTGGGAAGCTAGACAGAACAAACTGCACTATTAAAGAAACCTGCCCGCTACCCGCACTTATCCCGCTTCAAATAAATATCTGAAAAACGGGGTGTCCTGCGTAAGCGACATGACGCGATGCTGAGAACGCAACGAACGCTGTCAGAACAACGGCATTCCCTACTGGCGGCCTATGTAGCGAGATGCGACGTGACGCGTACTCGTTCCACGTGGTATCACGTCGCATCGCACCGCGTCGCGTTTGTCGCTTACGCAGGACACCCCGGTAGCCTACTGCATGTCGAGATTGTAATTTTTAAAACTCGTAAAAGTTAAGTCGTGTTTTATGGCGAGTATATTCAAGCTATTAAAAATTCACGATATGGGTTTATATCGGTTAAAAGCTTTTATGGGCTCACATGGACTGGGACTCTTATACTATTGGAGTAATAGATGTATAGAGTGAATACATGAAATAACTCTTGCGTAAAATTTTAAAGTCATGTGTAACACGACACGTTTGGTGCAGTGGCTGAGCGATCGGCTTCTGCGCTACGGGTCGTGGGTTCGATTCCCGCACGGAGCAAATATTTGTATGGGCTACAGATAGTTGTTCCGGGTCTGGATGTTTGTGCATGTGCAGATTTGTGTCTGTAAACGCACCCACGATAAAGGAGAAATTCTAGTGTGGGGCAACGTTTTTTAAAAAAGAAAGAAAGAAAGAAAAAAACATAACATCACGCCTGTTTTCCCAGAATGGTTTGGCAGAGGTGTTTTAGTACACCCTCGTTTCGCCAATTATGTTTAAGTCCAACGGAATAGGGGGCGAGCCTATTGCCATAAACCGAGCACAAATCCAGACGCCCGCGCCGGGCAGCTACTGAGAAATTCCTAATGGAAAAACCCAATAACCCTGTCTGACCTTGGGATCGAACCCAGAACCTCATGCTCAGCAGTCGCGTTTGCGACCACTAGACCAACAACGCAGTCATGCCATTGCAGATATGTGTTATTTAACAAAAATTTGTATGTAACACAGGTTATTTTGAAAATTATTAGAATCTGTGATCCAGTAAACGATCTATAGTAATCCAAACTGTTTTGATAAAAAGTTACACAATCTTTTGGTGCTATAACAAAAAAGAATTTAAAATTTTTTACGCGGTTTAACAAAAATGTCTACAAACGTAGAATACATTTTTTTTTAAAACGTTGCCCGACCCTAGCCTTTCTCCTGTACCGTGGGTGCGTTTACAAACACGAATCTTTGCACGCACAAATACCCAGACCCGGAACAACTATCTGTAGGCCATACAAATATTTGTACTGTGCGGGAATCGAACCCACGACCCGCAGCGCAGAAGCCAATCGCTTAGCCACTGCACCAAACCTGTCGTCAAAACAATATATTAGATTTAATTTTTAATAAGTTTCAAATAAAACACCGCAAAAGGATTGTTTACCTTTTTTTACAAATTAGTTCGTGCCAGACTTTTCCAACACGTGTTTTTGAGTACTTATTAAATGATCATAATACTAATTACACGTTTATGCTCGAATTAATGTAATTCGACCTACATTTCACTCGCTTATTTCGAGGCCATGCAGTCTAAGAGCCAATGAGCCCTCGAGGCGATTGCTTAAACACCCAAACGTCACTTTGAAACTTCTCAAAGAAAGCTACCTGAACTGTTGACCTTTCGGCAATGCTAAATAATATATTTTGATTAAAATGTATTTACAGGTAATATAAAATAAATATAATTTTCAATTAAAATGTCTGTCAATGCCAATAACGTTAAAATATTGAGTAGGTATTAAAAATAAATAAGATGCTTTATGGTAATTACGAATATGGGAATGTTACGAAAATAACCAATTACTACTAAACCAGGCAATATTTCGATGGCAGCAAAGTAGATACGGACATCTACATTTTTGCGAAAATGCTTTATTACAAAAATGAGTTTATATCAACCCTATCTACAGGTCTGTATTAAAATTGTTTCGAATTTCAAAATAATGAAGAATATCCCGCACGTAAAAGAAGACTTTAAAAAACAGATTTTAAAAAACATCGCAGCTAAATGGCCACTATTTTTTACTAAATGTGCTCTCCTGTAAAATAGCGATCTTGTAGATGTCTTCTTTTACTTTGCTGCCGTCGATCTTATATTTTTGTTTATTATATTTTTTGCTCTGGCAACATTACATTACATTGCATTACACATTCTGGCATTATTACGTTGTCAGAGCGAAAAATATCGCCTGGTTTAGTAGAAATTCGTATTTTTCGGAATATTCCCATGTTCGTAATTAAAGCATAATAATTGAATTTACTATCGAAGTATTAATATACAGTGTGAAAAAAAACGCCACCAGTACTCTTAGCACGAACGTTAGACATAATGTAAGCGAATTTGGAATAAAAAAAAACATTTTATCAAAAATAAAACCGACTTCAACAAAACGAAAAAGTAATAAAATAATTACCATATTATAAAAGTGACAGATTTAGAAGCCGGTGCTAATCCACGCTGAACCAAATTAAAGGCACCGACTTCTGAATCTGTCACTTTTATAATATGGTAATTATTTTATTACTTTTTCGTTTTGTTGAAGTCGGATTTATTTTTGTTAAAATGTTTTTTATTTCATTCATTTTAGTGGCTGCTAAAGACGCTGCTCGTACCCATAATCACATCATCACATTATGCGTACTGTTCGTCATTGAGGAGTTCCATTGTTGATCTCCGAAGTTCTTTATCAGATCTTCACCAAATTTAAATGGGACCATTTCGAAAGAATACTCTTTCAAACAAAAGAAGAATTTTTCAAATCGGTTCATAAATGAGGGTGTACTGCGGTAACAAACATAAAAAAAACATACAGACGAATTGAGAACCTCCTCTTTTTTTTGGAAGTCGGTTAAAAATACAACTGACCTATAACATTTTGGTTTATTCTTTTGTAATATGCACAATTTTTATCATGTGCGAAACTAGTATTTCTGATTCAAAATTCACTTAGGTACATTAACGTTACTTTTTCGTTAGTAACTGGACAGCATTCGCGCTAGACCTATTAAAACCAACAAGTTAAAATGATGAATATAGCAAATTATACTCAAAGGAAACTTATTTTTTCCATCCTGTAGGTATATGTATATTGCAATCACAACAAAGTAATAATTTCATTAATTAGTGTTATTCATGTTCACCACTTTATAAGTAGACAATGGTGTCGATTCTGTTGCGCATTTTGACAGGACTAAACTAAACTAAGGGTGTTTGTCTCTTTCTGTTTCAATAGAAAAGAAAGTGACAGTTGCATTTAGTCTATAGGTAGTTTAGTACTGTCAAAATGTGCAACAGAATTGACACCATCGATAAGACTACGTGAGTCATGAGTGAATGAGGCAATGGTGCCGATTCCCTTGTTCAACTACTAAACTAAAATTAGATAACTGCTATCTCTTACTAACAGACAGCGCAAGAAAATAACGGTTATATATAAGAACTAAGTTACGGGGTGTCCTGCGTAAGCGACAAACGCGACGCGGTGCGACGGGACGCGACACGACGTGGAACAAATACCCTTTACGTCGCGTCTCGCTACATAGGCTGCTAGTAGGGAATGCCGTTGTCTTGATCGCGTTTGTCACGTTCGTCGCATCGCGTTCATCGCTTACGCAGGACATCCCGTTAGAGATGTCAAACTAGACTGCGTGCAAGATAACTCTGCGCGCGGTTAAAATCAGAACTAATCATGGTCCGCCATAGTGTTGCCGTTTTATTAACTTTGTCACTAGATCTACCTGATTTTAGGAATATAAGAAAATATAATAATAAAGATTACCTTATCAGACGATAATCATCATAATGCATTCTTATTCACTCACGCCACATTTATCACCTTAGTTCTTTTCCTTTGCAATTTACGTAAAAATACTAATTAATTTAATTGATAGGTAGTAAATTTAAACGAACATAACTTAGCTCATTTAAAATATAATAAACCGCAAGAGGGCTGCCCAATTTTAATGCTCACGAATATATTACTTTTCCTTAAAATGTAGAACTTTGTATTTTTGCGACCATGGCAACATTTAGCACGCCCTCCGTCGCGCGCAGAGTTATCTTGCGCGCACTCTAGTGTACGCCTTGAACGTCACCGTGTTTTTAGTCCACACATTTTGACGTGTCGTCTACATTTGACAGCTCTTATTTACGTCCGTCTCTTTTTTATTTTATCAAGACGATAAAGATGACAATAGCCGAAATTAAGTATTGTTTGTTTACAACATCAATCGGCACTAATGTACGTAAAACTTCATTTTAATCTATACTAAATTATAAAGCTGAAGAGTTTGTTTGTTTGTTTGAACGCGCTAATCTCAGGAACTACTGGTTGGAATTGAAAAATTCTTTTTGTGTTGGATAGTCCATTTATCGAGGAAGGTTATAGGCTATATAACATCACGCTACGACCAATAGGAGTGAAGCATAGATGAAAAATGTTGCAAAAGGGAAAAATGTCCACCCGTGCGAAGCCGGGACGGGCCGCTAGTTATGCTAATATAAGTACGTGAAGGCAAGTTTCAAACTTAAAACAAATGCCGAAGTGGATAAGTAACTAAACGAAGTTATGGTGCCTAAGTTTTAATTAATTCTAGATTATCATACTAATGATTATAGGTTCAAAATGAACTTAGAATATAAAGTTTGGCTGTAATGAAGATATTTCTAGAGGGTTCCTTGAAGACATTATCCATCTAAGATACCTGATCTCCCAATTAACCTTGAATGTGACCTTTTTACTGAAATATCTTTTAAACTTAACTTTATCTTTTTATCTTTTTAACTGCCTCGTTGGTCTAGTGGCGGCAAGCGCGACTGCTGATCGCGAGGTCCTGGATTCGATCCCCAGGTCGGGCAAAACGTTATTGGGTTTTTCCTTGTGGAATTGCACAGTAGCAGCCGGAGATTGGATTTGTGCGCGGTTGATGGCAATAGGCTCGCCCCCTATAACATGGAACATAACATAACGGCGAAATAAGGGTGTACAACACTTCGGGGAATACAGGTGTGATGTTATGTTTATGTTACTTTTAACAATGGCGCTCTTTTATTTCTCCAAATTTTTTTAATGATTTTTAGCCTAGCTGTATTCAGATCAAATGAGAATTACACTATCGACTTTAAGTAATCTTGAAGCTTAATAAGGCAATATTATACAGAAATGCAGTGATAACCTGATAGATTTGCGTTCCATGAAAATTCGCGCCTAGAACAGAGACGAGAGCATGGTTCAACATGTAGTCTCTTCCCGTGACAGCTAGATCTACTGACTTTCCTTAACTACGTCATAGCTACCTACTAATGAACCAATAAACTTCGGCTTCTGTTTTCAAACTTTGTTGATAATATAATATCACAAATCGTGACGTAGATGCGGTCATCACGGGAAGAGTATACCAGGCGGAGTTATATTATTATGCCATGACTCAGTGAATCTTCACTGTCACCTTAACAATGTAGTCAACCAATCTGACTAGCTTTTTCCCAGCTATATTGGGGTCAATTTCCAGTCTAACCAGATGCGGCTGAATACCAGTATTTTACACGGAGCGACTGCCATCAGATCTCCGCAACCCAGTTACTGGGTAATGCCGATGCCCTAAGGTTAGACCAGTTGTCAGAACTTCGGACTTCTGACTTGTAACGACTGTCATAGGTATGCGTATGACTCCCGGAATTGACTGTTTAACGTGCTCTCAGAGGCACGGAGGGGTCTCGATGTGTAACGAACGGTCACCCATCCACGTACTGACCGCGGCAAGCGCAGCTTAATCATGCAAACAATACTACTTAACAGTGTAGTAGTAGCCTTATACAACATGTAACGTAATTAACGCACACCCTCAAACACCCCAATTAGAATATTATGTTATAATCATAATACATACCTACACTGAAATTTTAGTTTAACATGTATATGCATTGTTATTTACTAAATTAACGTTCTTGTAATAAGGTTTATTTTTCTTTATTTTGTATTGAATGACGGAATTTGTATTAATACAAATAAAAATGCACTTGTAAAAGTCTTTTTGCATTGATTTACGGTCCATTTCAGTTTGTTTTGACTGTACAGATATAAATGTGACTAATTTCCGTAGTTATAATTATTTTTGGGATAAAAAAAGAAATCGATTCAGTAAACGATTCTGAACAAACTACTTTCAGGATGTGCGTTAATTATGTTACATATTATTTTATTTAACAAATAACAGTACACTCAGTACATCATGGCATTTTCAGGCGGCGCCATTTTGCAATGTCTATTTCTTTCTCCATGTCTGTTCACCGAGATATACTGATTGTATTTGTATCTACTTAAAACTAAACACATACAAAAATACATAGGTACACCAATTCAAAATTCAAACACAATATTTAAACACAGCTTCCTAAGAAATTCTTAGAACAAGGCCTTGTTAATAAAAATATCCTAAATTAAAATAAGATCAAAGGATCTGAAAATCTTCAAATCTTCGTGTCGTCTTCGTGTCGTGTCGGAGTCGTATCGTTGTCGTAGATGGCACTTAACTCCGGTAACCTAGCTTTATGATGTCTCAATACTCATACAGCTAGATAACCAAAGATAATTAACCTATCTACTTTCTTCGTTCTTCATTTAAATATTCAAAACTCTGAAGAATCTTCTTTTTGGATGCGTTCTTCAATCTTCTAGACGAAACTGGCGATGATGAGTGATGTGAAGTTTCTTATATTCTTCTCCAAGTTGAAAACTTGTGTCTCGTAGCAGCATTATTTCTTCGTGATTGACAAATTCTCTCGACGGCTGCAACGTCCAACGATAACCTGAAATGTTATACAAAATCCATGTTAGAATCATTTTTATATGGATATTAATTCACATTACACAAATGTATAAGAAACAACAAGTACTAGTCGACATAGATGTTTCCTCGTATGTCTAAATTAAAATGAAAATTAATTCTCTAACAAGCCTTGCCCTACTCCTTTCATCAACAAAGGCAGAAATGCCTACAATTAATTTACCTACAACCTTTAAAAGTAAGGCCGCACGAACGCGCTTTGCTTACGCCCACAGCAAAGAAAAAAAAAAAACAAATGCCAAACAGAATACGAAATCACCAGTGCTTTATTAGACAACGAATTTAAAAAAAGAATGTTAACAAAACTGGAAGTCCAATTTACGGATGGAAAAAAAACTTTGGTCTCTGAGGATGCTTTGAAACAAAAATTCGCTTTGAAGATACTTCTTATTGTGAACAGAATCTCGAAATTAAAAGGAGGATTTGTTTGCAGTAAGATGAAATAATTAAGGCTTATTTTTTCTTTGAGAACTCTGTCGAGACTGATTGCCTGTGTAATTTTGGGTGCTTATGGCCAGCGGTATTTTTATTATGTGTAGGTAAGTAGGGACCAGTCTTTATTACTTACAATAATTAAAGTAAAAAGAAAACGACGATGTGGTGTTGTGTGTTTTACATTCAGTGAAAGATTATCTTCAAACAAATGCTATTCGACTCTAATTCCAAATTTAAATGTTTTTAGGAACATTATTCTCCTACAAATGATCATGAAATCTGTCATTCTAATTTTGAAATAGCCGACATTTTAATAATTTCGTGGCACAGATACTCGTCGAATTATTCCTATTATTATTATAAATCCCCCGAGGCGGAAATCGTAATGAGGTTGGCTTGTTTTTTTTTAATAATCGTACTTAGTATTTTCTCCGACAGCCCTTGTTCGTCAGTTGTGTCTTTTTTGGTTTAGAGGCTATGCCATTATCAAAGCATAATTTTTTATTGAAAATTGTAGAACTTATTACCTTTGGTATTTAATCTGTGATGAATTTTATCGTTGGTGTACAAAATGACTAATATTGGCGTTGATAACAGCTTATTTACGGAAAAAAATAATCACTGTTTACAGGACCGTTATTTAGATATTTTTCCTTCGATCACTACTACTACTTCAAAATTAAAAGTAAATACCTACATATTAAGATTAAAAAAGAAACGTAGGCACCTGACAGCAGGTATGGCACCATAATTTATTAACAATAAAACCGCATATCGTCCGACCATCACCACAAAAATGGAATTACAAAAAAAAACTTTAAAAAAAAGGTGAGCCCACCAACCAGTTTAAATTAAAAGCAGAACGTCAATACTTCGCGGAATTGTTTAGATAGATTAATATACTATGTGGAACATCAAACCAGTTTATCTTGAGCTACAACGTCCTTTTAAAAGTACTAAGTTGTTATAAGATTTTACTCTTCGTACTTGATGGTTTGTGAGAGGTCGTCTTACGTTAGCTATTCAAGACTATGAACTAAGGGAACGGCCTAGAATACTTTGCTTTTCATTGGTGAATGTTCCTTCGTTTAGATAAGTTTGAATGGAACAATGTAATTGGTGTAAGATCTTTATAAAGATACATTCTAGGATTCGTCAAAGATTTCAAAATGACGACGCAATTTTCTTCGTGGAATTATTCTTCTTTCAATCAGCGATATTAGGGAAAATAAAATAATATTATCACAACTTTGAATGAAAACAGGAATACCTAAAGAATTCCTCAGGCAGGCAGTTCCGTAGGTATATTTGACACGCTGTTTTGACGCAACGTCCGTACTATGTCGTGACCAATTGACAAATGACATAATGCAACGAAAAAGGTAAAAGTCTGAAGCACGAAGTCACGTTCAGGAATCGTCGCTTCGTAGAAGGTCATTCTGACGAGGCAACGGCCATTGACGACCTTGCCTCTGTTTATTGTATATTCCGTGCTAAATAGATCTACATACTCCATTTACACGACGAAAATCTCGGCGGTTTAGCTAACCATTGCGTGGTTTCCCTTTACTATGTTATTTAATGCGGGTAAAAAATCTCAATGGATTACGAAAAATTGTCAACGATTTAGTAGTTGTTTTCAAAGGATTTTATTCTAAAATTGTTTGAGCATGCAACATAACATCACCCCTGTATTCTCCGAAGGGTTGGACAGAGTTGTATAGTAACGCCCTAATTTCGTCGTTATGTTTATGTAATAGGGGGCGAGCCTATTGCCATCCACCGGGCACAAATCCAAAGTCCAGGCTGCTACTGAAAAATTCCACACGGAAAAATCCAAAAACACTGCCCGACCTGGTTATCGAACCCAGGACCTGACGATCAGCAGTCGCGCTTGCCACCACTAGACCAACGAGACAGTTGAGTAGGCAGAAACAAAAACTTACTCCATCACCATCCCACTACTTGGTAATCGGGGTTTTAAACCAGTACCTAAACGTTCAGAAACCACCAGCAAACACATAGATGTAAGTATAATAATTTTCAAATATTTCAAATTTCGAACTCCTAACGGCTACGTCTGCTATTGGCCGTTACGCATATCGTCCTTCGGTACGCGTGAATTGTATTAAAAAACACATGTTTTGAATTCGATAGTGGCAGACAACCATTATGCATTCATGTGAGCTACTCATGTATAAAGGTGTTTTTGTCGTTCCTCTTCAGAATTGCCTTGTGTAAACGTGATTTGAAACGTCTTTAGGACTTATTTGACTCATATTGGACGTGGATAGGCTAGTTTTAGTATTAATTACGTGGTTTTTATAAGTATTAGGTACCTCTACGTTTTTTGCATCAATGGTTCTATGAAGACCACCTAGGTTGAATTCTAATTCTAATTTAATCTAAATACCGTGAGACTATACGGACAGTGATGCATTTGTTATACTAATTTTTGATACTTATCTCGCATTCATTATGTCAAATAAAATATCACATAATATGTAAAGGTATACCGATTTCTGAACACGTCGCTGCTGCAGCGCTGCGGCGCACACTCGTCTACAAGCGCAGCGCTGCCGCAGCGATGTGTTCCATTAGAATATCTCTTAGCAGCAGATTTATCAGTGCACACATCTGTCCACAATTAACCTGCCATCAGACAATTACATTGTACATTGATAGCAGGATACACACATACATAACATAACATCACGCCTGTATTCCCCGAAGGGTTGGGCAGAGATATACAGTAACACCCTCATTTCGCCGTTATATTTAAGTCACATGTAATAGGGGGTGAACATATTGCCATTAACCGGGCACCAATTCAAACCCCGGGCTGCTACTGAGGAATTCTACACGGAAACCCCAATAACACTGCACGACCTGGGGAACGAACCCAGGATCTCATGATCAGCAGTTGCACTTGTCACCAATAAACCAACGCGGCAGTTATACACACATCTCCACATAGATAATATTATAGAAAAAATATCCTCATAGTTACGGAAATCTAGCCTTCTACCCGCGGTCCTTAGTGACGCAAGAAGTAAGCGGATCTTCACTACTTTGAGGTATTTGTCATACTATTTTATCAGTAAGACAATTAGCATGTCCTAAGGTATGACTGTTCTTATTGACTAACAAGTAGCGCAAGAATTGATTGGACTGTGGAAAAACCACATATTAAGAGTTGACTAATCTTCGACCCAGGCTAGCGACAGACAGTAGCCTGCCACTATTATGAGTAAGGCCGATTTTCCACAGCACATAACATGACCTGTAGTTCTGTACGGATCGGAATGTTGGGCCGTGAAGAAGACTGATGAAAGAAGACTGCACGTAGCAGAGATGTGAATGTTGATATGGATGCGTGGAGTGACGCGAATGGATAAAGTAAGAATAAGTATATTAGAGGGAGTTTGAAAGTGGCATCAGTGACAGAAAAGTTGAAAGGAAATTGTTTGTCTTGGTATGGGCGTGTGATGAGGAGGGATGAAATACGTGTGACTAAGAAAGTGATGAATATTAATGTTAATGGATGGAGGGGGAGAGAGAAAGCAAAAAAAAGATGGATGGATTGTGTGGGGAGGATATTAAAGATAAAGGAGTAAATAATAATATGACGGCTGGCAGGGAAGGATGGAAGTAGAGAACATATTATGCCGACCTCAAGCCACTTGGGACTGAGGCAGGAAGATGATGACAACACGACACGACCGAATCTAGTGACGATTCCAAGTACTGTATTTCTATGAATCGTTTACTCACAAAACGAAACGTCACTACTAGTATCGTATTAAATGGGTCATAGGAATAATGGCGCTCGGAGCTGTCACCGCATTTTGACGTGTCAAAGCTTAGTAGACAGACCGCATAACCCGGTTGCCTAGGATTACTACGGGTATTCTAGAAAAGACCTATGTCATAAAATGGTTTGCGGAATAGAATTTTCAACCAACAAATTAATTGGACGTGAGTTCCAAAAACTCAAAAATAATGGTAGGAAAGATTTGAATTTAACTTGAAACTGGGAAAGTAATACGAATGGTTAAGATAATAGAATAGTGGTGTGACCATCGGACTGCCAAGTCATAGGTCTTGAGTTCAAACCCAAGGCACGCACCTCTGACTTTTCGGATTCACTTGCGTATTGTATAATTATCACTTGCTTAAAAACGGTGAAGGAAAACATCGTGAGGAAACCGGCATGCCTGAGAGATATTTCTCGACGACATGTGAAGCCAAGTCAGAAGCCCATGGGCGGCATAAACTCTGACATCAGGTTCGTCACTAACCACACGAAAAGAAAGAAGACGAAAGGAAAAAAGCCGTCTAAGGTATAAATACTTTAAATAAATGATTAGCCGGTAAAAAGAATGTGCTGAATAAAAAAAATAAGTACTCAGCTTGTCGAGTAGAGTAAGCAAGTGTAATGGACAGTTAACATACTGGTAATTGCATTCTGTAGCCTTTGGCATTATTTCTACACTGTAATTTTGAATCATATAATATTGTTGTAGTATAACATTGATTGTAGTTTAATAGGTAGATACAAAGGTATATATTATATAGGTATATATTATAAGAGGAAAGATTAGCACGATATATACTGTATTAGCACACTTTGTTTACCTACTCACGCTGGCATACCTATTAATGATTGCTTCAACGTTCTTAATGCATATTTGCTCATTCTTGACAAGTTTTAGAAAAACTTTACGATGTTTAACATTTTTTTTTTCGGTTAAAATCAAAATATTAATTATCTACAATATTTAGAGCCTTTGCACTGCTCCGAATCCGAATACAGACACGATTCGAGTAAACTCGGCTGTATATCTGAGAAATTCGGATCGGATGCAATGCACTACACAACTGTTCATACAAATAGTAATGCAGTTAATTCGGACGAACGGACACAATGCACAAGCGCTCTTTAAAATTCCACCTCATCGGAAATAAATTCTCGATCGTAGTTTTTACCACAAAACACGTTCGAAATTCAGTTGAACTCAGGGAAACGCAGGTTCGACATAGTTAGTCGGCTACATCAAGATAGGAAGTTGTCACGACCATGTCACGGCGAGGACAATCCGGTCGTGTGCGCGTGACTTGCAATACTAACGCTATCCATATTTGTGGAACCCGACGAATTAAAATAACCTAAGCTTCGAATAAAACTGAAATTTTAAATTTAGAACTGAATACCAATTCAATACCAACTCCCTCTTTTGTGGCAAGCGCGACTGCTGATCGTGAGATCCTGGGTTCGATTTCCAGGTCGGGCAAAGTGTTATTTGGTTTTTCCGTGTGGAATTTTCCTCGGTAGCAGCCCGGAGTTTGAATTTGTGCCCAGTTGGTGGCAATAGACTCGCCTCCTTACATGGGACTTAAGCATAACGGCGAAATGAGGGTGTTACTATACACCTCTGCCCAATGCTTCGGGGAACACAGGCATGATGTTATGTAATGTTACCAATTCTATACGTAATTATTTGTAGAAATCGATGCGATGGACGAATAAGTTACGAACGAAACTAAAGTTTTAAATTTAGAATAGAATAGCTTTTTACTAGGTTTTAAAATAAAAGCAGCTTTCAGAGTTTGTCGAGAAAGTAGGTTATAGTAGTGCTTAGATAGTGGCAACTGGCTGCAAGCCATCGACCTCTACGTAGGTTGTGACAGAAAGATACGTGCCCGCCGCAGAAAATGCGCGTACCATTTAAAATAGAGTACCATCTGCTATTTAGTTGCATATACATATAATTTCTATCGCAAACTTCGTGAAATTCCAAAGTTGGTTAAAAACAATTTCGTTGTCATAACATCACGCCTGTATTCCCCGAAGGGTTGGGCAGAGGTGTATAGTAACACCCTCATATCGCCGTTATGTTTAAGTCCCATGTAATAGGGGGCGAGATAGGCCATTAACCGGGCACAAATCCAAGCTACGAGCTGCTACTGAGAAATTCCACATGGAAAAACCCAATAACACTTTGCCCAACCTGGGAATGGAAACAGTCTAAAAAAAACATACAACATTATAATCAAGAAAGCGCAGTTTTCAACCTCATTCAAAACGTGTAAAATATCTTTTAAAATTACGGTAAAACACAACGCATAAGACCGGTGTTAACCAAAGAAATAATCGTCCGATTCGAGCCGAGCATCTGTGCAATATAAATTTTATGCGGCCGACCAGAGCTGACCATTTAAGGGCACTAGTAATTGCTGTAGAAACTTCAGTAATGGCTTATTCAATCCGCGAAGCTGGCAGACCGGTTGTGGCAGCCATGTCTATGTTAGACAGCGATCTGCTCTAAAAGTGAACGAAAAACTCTTTGAATTTATTGAAAGACACGCTGCTGTAGGAAAAGTTTGACACGCTTGATATGTTCGATTTTTAATTTATAAGACAGGAAATAAGTCCATAAGGACCAGATATTTTGGTCCTTTGTGGCAACGTTAGCGTAGTTTTTTTTTATATTAATTTGGATATCGTAACCTGTATATCGGTTTATGCTACATCATCATCATCATCATCTTCCTGCCCTGGTCCCAAGTTACTTAGGGTTGGCGCAATATATTTTTCTCTTCCATTCTTCCCTGTCAGCCGTCTCATTATCATTTACTCCCTTATCTTTCATATCCTCCCTCACACAATCCATCCATCTTTTCTTTGGTCTCCCTCTCCCCAATAAACTCCTCAGATTTCCCCTTTATATTTTTATTTTGACATAACCTCAAAACAGTTTCGACACCGCTACAGCCACTTTCGAACCAATAAAATATAACAAAATTATTTTCCAATCAAAAATTTATTGCTACCAAAACACTTCCCTAATATCATTCGCGGCAGATCAAAAGAGATCGATTGAACTTTAACGGGGTCTAAATGAAATTCGTTCATTTGTTCGTTCTTTGATCGAAGCCATTTAAGGTTCAATATAAATTGAATTACGGCGAGACGGACATCCTTAGAATCGCGGCTGGATTTGAGTCTGACTGCTATACGATTACCTTGATTGAATCAATTGTACTTTAGTGCCTTTTACTCGGCTTTTTGCGAAATTTTCTGCTTGATTTACTGCGTCTATACAAGCTAGATATGTATTTATTAAGTACTTATTCAGTATAAGGTTAATAGAACTACTTTGATAAAATTGATTTAGAATCGTACAGTTAAAGTTTTTAAGTATTTTCTACTTTGCTACCATAATGTACATTGCAAAGTTGATTTAACTTTGTCTCAAGCTTACGTAAGCCAGCAAGCGCACGTAGAAAGTAAAATGGCGTACTTATAACATAATCAACATTTCGCTGGGAATGTAGTAGAAGTGTAGAATTTTTTGTTATTTTGATGTTCAGCAACTTTTTATTATTCATACACCACGTAGCGACTACATCAAAGATAATATACCATAAGAATAAGGCTGCCTGTCCACTGAAGCGGAGAGGAGCGGAGCGTTGTGGAGCTAACCAATAGAATAGCATAAAATTCATAGAATATTGTGCATTTCTATTGGTTAGCTCCTCATCGCTCCGCTCCTCTCCGCTTCAGTGGACAGGCAGCTTAAAGGACCAAAGATCTATAAACACAGCTCTAGGCATACGTGACTGTACATCAAATAAAATTACAAGACACAAAAGTTTATAAAGTGTTGGGAATACTAGCACAAAATCAGAAACATGTTTCATTAATTTCATAGGTAGACTCCCGGGTGACTTCGGAGATGTTCTGACGAATACAAAGTTGAACCATGTTCCGACAATTACGAAGTTAAAACATGAGTTGTTCTTGTAATTTGTTGGGAATTGAGTGAACTGTTTTATCCTATATATTGTGTTGTCTTTAGGTATTACTTACCTTTATGAAGATTCATGATGTTTTGATAATTAAAAGACTAATTTTATTTTCCTTTGTTGATACTTAGAAATTAAGGAGTTCACACAGGGTAAAGATAGATACTCGTAAGGTTACGTTTTCTCTTTATGCTTCAATTGTATTTACCAAAAACATAACCCTGCCTTTGCTGTCACGCAGTCGGGTAAAAAGCTTCTAGCAGATCAAGACTGTGATGAAGGCATTAGTCGTACAAAGTTCGCTATCCTATTTACACGATTTTGCGTATTTTTTTAAACGCATGTCTACTACAAACATTTCGTAAAAAAAATATTTTACCGAAACTTATAAAAAATATACAATTTTAAAATGTATTCTACCGACATAGAACAGTATACGTTTTTACACAATCTTATAAAGCTGGGGTTTTTCATTGGTACAAAAACATTATTTTAATATTTCAAACTAATATTGTAACTTTACTATTCCGATAGTGTACATTATTTTTTTATCTAAATATACTTTCACCTGTTAATTGTCAAGGTAAATATCGTGAGGAAGCCGCCTGAGAGATATTTCTCGAAGGCATGTGAAGCCAAGTCAGAGGCCCATGGGTGGCATAAGCTCTGACACCAGGTTAGTCACCACACGAAAAGAAGAGTAGACCTGTTAATTCTGGGGTAGCATTGTGGTAGTCCAATATTATTTCTAACTAGCTGCCCGGACAGACTTCGTTCTGTCAAAAGTTATTGGCCTGTAGTGGGAAAAGAAAAGTGTTGTTTTTCCTATTTTCCACGCAATTGTTATGTTTTTTCTCTCCATAAGAACCTTCCTTGGGACTAAAGGAATATATTTATAAAAAAATTGCCGAATTGGTCGAGCCTTTCTCAAGTTTTGCGCTGAGCAACACATTTGGCGATTCATTTTTATTTATATAGATAAGATGTTAAAAAATGTAGAAACTATCCTACCCTCTATCATATGATCAACCACCGATCAAAAGTAACTACCTAACGCATCTTGCATACAATTGAAAAAAGCTCACGTAAAAATTTAAAATTTCGATAGCGCACCCACTCGCATTTTGTATTCTCGATTGTAAAATTCGTAGTAAATGTACTCGGTTGAATTTATAATAATGTGATTCCATTATAATAGAAAACCGCCGTTTGCATTGATTAAGTTGATAGGCGTGGTTCACGCTGCGAGCGAGGACTATCGCCCATGGGAACGCTATAAAGCATTTGAAACACGTACGGATATGTGTGACGCATTGTTTGTAATGTCAAATATAATGTATGACAGGTCTCAGTCAATGACTTAAAATCAAATATTGTTGGAACATTACACACAGTTATTTAGGATACTTTGTTTCAGAGTAAGGTCCCGGGTTCGATCCCCAGGTCGGGCAGTGTTATTGGGTTTTTCCGTGTAATTACTCATTAGCAGCCTGTAATTTGGATTTGTGCCCGGTTGATGGCAATAGGCTCGCCCCCTATTACATCAGACTTAAACATAACAGCAAAATAAGGGTGTTACTATACACCTCTGCCCTACCCTTCGGGGAATACAGGCGTGATATTATGTTGTTTCAGCGATCTTCCAAATCCTACTTCATTCGCATTTTATTTCTACCGTTGAAACAAATGCTTAAAGCTACAAAACTTAATCATTTCTAAAATCACCATTTGATATGGTGGATGCTGTTGCCCTTGTATCACTATCTACACCTGCTGCACGAAGATTTGCTAGTTGCCACAGAGTGGCGCCAATTCACGCAGACAAGCCATGGTGTCTGCGTTGAAGTGTGGCGCACCGACGCCTTCGATGTTTTTGTCTTCGAAGTACACTCCGTGCCGTTTTGTGGAAATAAACTACTATAAAACTACTATAAATATGTGTATTCTCAGAAACTTTCGCCTTTCATTTCTATGAAATGTTGTCGTCAAAATAAAATAAAATGATATTAACTCTTTGTGGTTGTAAAATGTAGAAATTTCCCGGTATGCCACAAAGGATCGTATTTTAATACCTTTACTGCGACACAATGAGACCGTCTGGCGAGCGTCAAGTTATTATTTGCTATCTCCATTTTATATGAAGGAAGTTTTCAGCGCTGTACATTTGTTGGAGAGCAGAGACGGGTTGCAGGGATTTTAAATCTATTTTTGGACTATCTGGGCATCAAGTTTGCCAAAAATACCGATTCCCGCACTGATCAAATATTTGTATGGCCTGCAAATTGTTGTTTCGGGTCTGGGCGTTTGTGCATGTGAAGATTTGGGTCTGTAAACGCACCCACGATACAGGAGAAATCCCAGTGTGGGGCAAAGTTTAAAAAAGTAGCAATATTTTTGCCGCTACATAATTTGATGTTCCAATTAAATTAAATAAACACCGACCAAATTCAAATTCATATAAATATTCCTCGCCAACAAAACTCCTTGCAGATATAATACTAATCACAGCAAAAGCAAAGAAAAGACCTACAAAACATAAAAGCCAGTTCAGCTAAAACAAAACGCAGAATTAAGCCTGAGGCCACAATAATAGCTGTCACTACAGATAAAGATGTAGTACTTCCGCCTTATAATAACCGTCCTGGGGCCTTTCTATCTAGTCTTTCATCGGACGCCATAAACCGACCGCCTTCGTGAATTGCCCGAGGCTATTCCAGGCTATTTTCGTCTTGAGCGTTTAATATTTTGCGATTATGTGTAGCTATAGGTTTATTTAGCTCTGAATAGCTGTTTTTATTGTCACTTTTTGATTTATGACAATGTTTGTGGTGTAGCAAATTTTAATTACAGGTACATGCTACTTCTTCTTAGCGTGCTGATGGCAATCTAAATTGAGTTGGCCCAGAAAGTTAATTGTGAATCTATCCTATTCTATAGAAAGAAAGAAAGAAAAACCGTTTATTCACGTGAGAGTGACGCACATAACATAGCTTTTTATAAAAATAAAATAACTAGGGATTTATTCTACCGATTCAAAAATTTTAAATATGACATTTTTACAATCCGAAATTTCCTCAAAATTGTGTTACGTCTGTGAATGAAAATAGGGTAACAAAATCGCGAATCGCCCACACTTAAACCCCTCATATCCATTCATCGTTCCCATAATCGATTCATTCATTCATTACTCCTTATTGGCGCCATTACATGCACCGCGGCATTGGCGTTCGTAATTAATAGTAATTACAAATTCAGAATTATGATAATAGTGACGCGGCTGCGCTTTTTCCTCTGTGATCAGCCGCTGTAGCGAGTTTTTAAGCGTTTTGAATGTATAAACGATTTGGTTTTACGACTCACTTTCAATGGAAGAAAGAGTGGAACTTTTTCTTTTCTTTGGCTGAGAATTGTATGGTTGAGCATGTACGGACGGATGTGGCAAAGAATACCGCCGTAACGTTATGGTCCTGTCTACCCTAAGAATCTTCGTGGATCACCAGTTTTGTAATGCTCATATAGAAATAATTATAGTATAAAACCCTCGCCTTGAAAATACGATTAACAGATTGCATATCGTATACTAAGTATCATGGATATCTAAGCTGAGGTGTTATAAAAATATTAAGGACAGTAAAATAGAAACGAAGAACGGAAGCCTTGAAAGGCTAAACTAAATCACGACTTTAAGGCCGGTATTCTAAAACGATGCTCAGTCATGAATATCTATTTAAGATAAGATTTATTTAAGTACCTACAGATTTCTATGCAAATCTCTACCTACATAAATGTTATGTTAAATCAAGATTCATAGCTGATTACCGTTTTAGAACCGGCCTTAATCACCTAAAGAGCTTTTATTTAGACGATTCAAGAATAAAATCTTTAACCCTACCAAAGCAACAAGCAATGACTTCACATTACTGTACCCCAGGTGTGTCAGAGTAATAACTAAAGTAAGAACAGGTGGACGGTGCCAAATAAGGCCGTGTACACACCATCAAGATGCCAGATGCGGGAAAGAAGGCGTTGCTAACAGAATTGCGTGACTTGCGTAAACCACAGTGTGGAAAAGTACTAAATGTTCATGTTGTTTAACTGATCATTTTTGGTAGATCTTTTTCTGTATTTTCCTTAGAAAGTTTTGGTGTGATTTTAGAAAATACGCGTTTGAATCGTGTTGTTAATACTTTCAAAATACATATGTATAACAATCATGTTACCAACGGACTTGCTGGGATTGGAAAACGTTTAGTAGAACAAAAAGACTTCTCAGCTCAGATTACATTTTATATAATTACCACACAAGCTGTATCCTCTGAGGATTTAATCAAAAAGTAGCAAAATTACAACAGAAATAACACAGAACAGGTATCAAAGTTACGAACACATTAAATAAATTACAAAAAGAATACTGACAGTTTGTTCAAAGATTCTACCGACTATACAATTGCACCTTACATAAAAGGTCTTACAAAGATACTGAACACATCATATCTCCACAACATTCATCATCATAAAACCATCAATAATACAACAAAAACTCCTTTCAATACAAATTCCGAATCTCACACACTCAACAGATACAAGAAAAATTTTACCTCCAAAGGACAGCTGGACGAAGACAATAACACTGCGTCAATAGCACACTAAAAGAACCGTGTATTCCTCACAGGTGGCTGCACAACACTGACCGGCTTATAAAAACCTACCCCGCCCCCCGCACCGCAAGTCACGACAGGCGACAGAGGGGCAACGAAAACAATATGAAGAGCTCCTTGACGACAGGTGACCGATCACTTACCTGCTCGAAAGGAAAGATAAAAGGTACCTGCGATCCGGTCCGGTCTCCGAATTAATTGGTCGAAACCGACTTTTGGGATTTGTTACGATTTGTTGGTTTTGTACTGGTAACTTGATCATTATTTCGGGTTATTTACTTAACGAGTTTGTACCAGTTTAGATGTCATTTAACTCGATAGGGAAAATGTACTGATTAAGCCAGGAAATGGTTATTGTTGGAGAAAATTAGTTTGGAACAAGAAACTGGGTTGAGTATCCCAACAAACTTGTAAACGAGAGACGGGTATAAAGAAGCTATAAAAATTCTTGGCAAGAGGGGAACTTTGAAAAAGTTTTGATTTCCTCTCGACTTCAACCCTTTTTGTATGACTTCTCATTGGAACGCTTTTTAATTTATTTTTTTAAGAAATATTAAACAGCTCTGGTAATATTACATTATTTTTTCCCGCAATAGTACCACCGATAATTACAAGATCAATGAAAGCTCGTTCAATTTCTTTTAGAAAAAGGTTCCCTAATCATAGCATCATACATACATACATAAACTCACGCCTTTTTCCCATGGGGTCCACATGCTACTATCCTTACATACTCTTTTCGCTTCATCCACATTCATACATGTTGTCATACACGCACGCCAGAGTACTGCACACCTGTCCTTTGTGAAGAACATCACCAAAAATATCGATGTATGTCCTTCTAGGGCGTCCTCTATCGACGTTTCTTTGACATCCGACAAATTGACATTCATAGCACCAAGAGACACAAAAAAGTTATTAAATATATCTGTTCCAATTTCTATTTTTTCAAGATTTTTAAAGCCTGTGTGAATACTGATCGCTTTACAAACAAAGTGACGAATCATTGTTTCGAAATTGAAATAACAAAATCGTTGAGGCAAATTTTGGTAAATCAATTAGTGTTCCCACGTTTATCGCAATCGATCCACCCACTCGATTCAAATACAATTGATTCCTTAACCGGCAAGTCACGTATCATTACACAAGTTAAATAGAGAAATTTGCCATTACTTGCCTTAAAATTTATTGGATCGATTCTTTCGAGTAAGAATCGGTTCAATAAATTTCACTGCTTTGTTTGTCAATGTCACGATTCTGAATAAAAAATACGGCAGTCAACGTAACAGGTGGCCTTACCTACAAGTTCTTTTAAACGATTCTTGGAAATAAATACCAGACAAGTTTTTTAAGTCTGTAAGTTGCAAAAAACGTTTACCTACATAATTTTCTTAGAACCATACCAATGCTCTAGTAGTAGTGTTCAAAATATAGATAAAAGAAATAATAGCTAAAAAAATATATTAAACGTTAGATAACTAATTAAATCATTCAAAAATAAACTACATACTTCAATGAGCTATTAAAATTTAGAATAAAATTAAATCAAATACCTACTAATATAAATGATGGAAACACTCATTACTTTTTTTATTTAAAAAAACCACTACCTATAGAAGCACAGGCAAATGAAGGTCATCCACATTAATTTATATTAATTTAATATTCCAATTTACATATAATTATGTAGTATATTTATACTGCCGACCATGATATAGTTCGTAAAACATAGTTATGACCATAAACAATATGAAAATAGTCTTTGGTACAGCTTTATTATGTTCATTCACACATCTATGGTTCGAGTATAGTTTATTTCAGAGATTTTCTTTATTTTTCGAGACTCAAGATGATCTTATATCAATGTAACTGTACAAGTATACGAATTTAATTATTTTTCTTACAAATGTTCACCAGCTTTTTATTCGTTAGCGTAAATCAGAATCAAGATTAAAATTATTATTTACATTCAATGATATTCATTATAATTAATTTTATAAACGCGAAAGTGAATTTGGCTGTCTTTTTGTCTGTTTGCTACTTCTTTACTACTAAACTACTGAATCAGTGTTGATGGAACTTGGCATATGGATAGTTTGACTCAGCTATTTTAATATAAATTGAATAAAATTGTATGTAGTAAGAATTATTACCCAGAATTCATGCATAATGTCGGTATTCTAAATATTAACATGAAATTATCAATAAACAAGAGAACTGAAGTGACGTCATTTGTAAATAAAACATTATCACAATAGTAATAAGTCAATCTCGATACATTGGTTTATACAGTAGATATAATTTACACGACACGAATAGATACACATTTAAAAAAAATGTTTTTTTATATGTTTTACCATATTAAATTACAAGACGTTATAACGACAGAAATATTTATTTAACACTAGACGACGCGGTGAACTGCGTGCCACCATTTTAATTTTTAAATTTTTCCTAATTTCGTTTTTTCCTAAACCACCCCAGTACAGAGACAAGCAAAACAAAAAAAAAACAAATCGGTCGAGTCATTTTCAAGTTTTTGCGAGACTAACACATGGCAATTGATTTTTATATTATATAGCGTCGTTGCGCCTGCAAAATTCGCTAGGTTTTTTTTTTGAAAATGTGTCATTGATGCTATTTTATAATACCATAATAATATATTTAATAAATAATATATTTTATAAGCCAACGTGCACCTGTAAAATCCGTTTACTAATAATTTATTTGGTTAAGAAGATAGCAAAATAAATTGTGAAGTATTATAAAATAGCACCAAAGACAGATGTTCAACAAAAAACAGCGAATTTTGCAGGCGCAGCGCCGGTAGATTTTTTTTTAAAACACCGTGCCCAGAAAATAAAAATATCCATAACACGCACTTTTCCGCATTTGACAAGTCGAAAATATTACATCATAAAGCCTGCTTTTGTTCTACGCGAGCCCACACAATATCTACCTCGAACTTCTCAAGGGATACGGACCTTTTAATTGTTGCCCCTTTGTTTAATTTTAGTTGGCATTCAGTGGAGACTTGAAAAGAATAAAGATTTTTATGGTGCAGGTATTTCTTGGTAAAAGAAATTAACTACTTTGTGTGGTATTGGTGTTCTGTGAAGTGCTATACGGCTTAGTCGCCGTTTATTTTATAACATATCTCTTTTTTTTAAGATTTTTGGTGACCGTTTTGTGGAACTATTAGGATTTCTATGACGTATGTTTTAAGACCACAGATTTAAAGAATTGATGTCTCCCACAGTTGTTAAATTTATAATTAGAATATATTTTTATATGTTATTTTTATAAGACCCGTCTTTTGCAAACAGAGCCCTACATATCTTTACGAATACTAGACTTTGGATTATTGCGCACACCATCTATTATTGTCTAAATTCTATATAATTATTATATCTACTATATATGTCTATGTTTGATAAAAACAAATTTCAAAAATCGTTTTACAATTTATGATCCGTCCTATCTGTAATTTATTTACAATCACTCTTTTTTTTAAGTAGGTATAAACAATTTGATGATAAAAAGCACCCATATTATATTCAGCCAGTTTCAAAACGCGCCTTCAAATCCAAAATTCCACGTCTTATTCTAACAGCTAGAACAAAATCAGACATGCACGCGGCAACAAGTAGGTACGATGAAGTAGATATGTCTATATTGAGCTCGTCCGCGCTCAGTTCGTGACTGTACTGGTAATGAGGTATATGGCTATAAGGAACACTGTGTGACGCTGACAGGATAAATTTGGATAAAATTACATGCAAATATGGTATTCGTGGAACTTTGCGCAAATTATGTTGTGTGTTTGTCGTTAAATAAAGGCATTTTTGATATAAAAAAATAAAAATTGATTTTTATGGAGATGCTCGATTTCAACTTGATTCAATCGGTCGTCGCCTTTACGATTCACACAATAAGTGACAAGAATTTCCGAATTATTGGCAAATGAGCACACGGTACACACAAATATCCATTCAAATAAAATAATACTCACACAAATAAATACAGATTTAAATCACAAAACTTATCCAACACACGATCTCCTTAAAAAACACCCACAAATTGTTCTAATTTAATTTGGACACCGGCTATAGAAGAACGTTGCACGCTCCGGCGCCCGAGTCTTTTCACACGAGAAATTCACGGTCACTGACTATGTAAATGTGAAACGTACTTACACGAAATAAGTAACTACAGAAGCTTCACCGAGGGTAACAAACATGAACACTCAAAAACACCAAAAAAAAAAAACGACCGCTGAAGCAAGTGGAATCTACGACTGTTGGTAAGAGACTGTCCTGTTTCACTACAACCTCATTATCAGCCGACTTCTGACCATAGGCCGACAAAAAACCGGTCTTTAAAAAAAACGTAACCACCAATCATTGCAAACAGATTTGGAGAATGCAGTATGTTTTTAGCATATAGGGTACGAAGCAGCCTCCACGAATGACGATACTTAAGTACGTCGGACGCATCCTGTCAGTCAGCCCCGCTATACCTTACTGGCTGACTAAAATATTCACCAATGCATGAGCTATTAGGCCACCCAACACGGGCCACTCGCCACAGTCACAAGCGGCCGGCCGCAAGCTACCACCGAGTGGCTACCACCGAGTGGCTACCACCGGCCACATGTGTGCGGAGAGTCTCTGCGAAATGTATGGAAAAGTAAGTCCGCAGCTTGTGGCGAATGGACCGTGTCTGGGTGGCCTTAGAGTTCACTTAGCTGGTTTTATACGAGAAAAAAAGAAGCATATAGTTTCTGCCTATCCTGTTCATAATCCAACAGTCGCATTTCACGATACCTACCGAAAAAACGTCCACGGAGAGATGGATTAAGAATACGTTTCCTCTCCGCCAGACAAGAGGCGATGAACCTAGTACCGTAATTGTCCGAAAAATGGCAACAGGCTAACCTCGTGGGACTTAATTTTAGAGGTGAAATGTGGTTATGCCAACTCATATAATGAGAACATCTCTGCTCACCTCTTCGAGGATTACAGGCGTATTTGTATGTATCGAATAATAGGGGTAGACTATTCTACAGAAGAGCGATTACTCTCTTATTCGTTCTACCTAGCTTTTTCCCAACTATGTTGGGGTCCGCTTCAAGTCTAACCAGATGCGGCTGAATACTAGTATTTTACACGGAGCGACTGCCATCAGACTTCCGCAACCCACCTACTGGGCAATGCTGATATCCTAAGATTAGATTGGTTGTCAGATTTCAGGCTTCTGACTTCCCGTAACGATTGTCGTAGGTATTCGTACGACACCCGGGATCGACTGTTTAACGTGCTCTTCTAGACACGGAGGGGTCTAGATGTGGAACAAACGGTCATCCACGGACTGACCGCGGCAAGCGCAGCTTAACCTCGCAATGTATGATCCGCGTGGTTGGTAATTAGCCATGAGCCACTCGACGTGCGATTTTTCTCTTGTGTGAGTTAAGTGCACCTTCTGTATGCTCTTATTCTGCGGCACAAGTGACTAATACTAAATTTACAGACAAAA
The DNA here is from genome assembly GCA_910594945.2 of Amphipyra berbera. Taxonomy (NCBI): domain Eukaryota; kingdom Metazoa; phylum Arthropoda; class Insecta; order Lepidoptera; family Noctuidae; genus Amphipyra; species Amphipyra berbera. The sequence goes on along the minus strand of OU343122.1, from coordinate 2,917,811 downwards.
ATACTGTTATGTACAGACACAGAGAGACAGAAAGACTTAAGTGCCGCGAAGTAAATATTATAGAAACAATAGAAGTGTGAAATATAATGATGTATGATGAACCGTTGTCTGAATGTTCGGCTTTTGTACGGACCGGTTGAATAGGAGGTAATTTTGTTATAATAGGTACGTACGAGTCAAGGAACTTCAGTTAATGCACTATAAAATCTATAAAGGAAGTGGCCGTTCACTTGTTAATGAATAAGCGTCAAGTTCCTCTTAGTGAAGGCGGAAAAACCTCTCGTTAAAGTTTTACTAAGTACCTATTTAGAATGTTGTACCTATGTTTCGTTTAGATAGGTAACACTATTCGAAACTTAAATCTAATAACTCTTTGAAAAAAACATTAAAAAAAATCATTTAACTTTCAAATCAGTAAATTAAAATAAATGAATTTTATATATATATATCTCTCTACAAAGGTTACCTTAATATGAAAAACTCTAGAAATTCATAAATTAATTAATTCTTTGACAACTTTACCTACTATGTCTACCGACCAGAAAATTATATAAACCAGATAACATAACATCACGCCTGTATTCTCCTAAGGGTTAGGCAGAGGTGTATAATATCACCTCATTTAGCCGCTATGTTTAAGTCCCATGTAATAGAGAGCGAGCCTATTCCTCCAAACTCCGTTCAGCTGAGGAATTCCACACGGAAAATCCAGATCTCTAAAGAAAACTGAACAATTCTTAAAACACAAAAACATACCAACACTCAAGAACAACGTCAGTCTTTATACGAACACCGTTCGGCGCCATTCGGCTTTTTCCGTGAAACAAAGGAAAAGTTAACGTACACAGAACTCTGAGATGAACAAATCAGACATTAGAGAGGAATCGAGCCGCTATTAACTTGCGAAACTCGGTTAACGACACTGTCACACCAGTACATTGCGAAACTGTTGTTAGTCATCATGGTAATCATCCGAGCCTTTCCCTAATATGTTGAGGTCAGCTTCCAATCTCACCAGATGCAGCTGTACAGTTGTACATCTGTATTTGATGACAAGGAACTGCTATCTGATTGGAGGACACTGATATCTTGAGGTCAAGCAGGTGGCCTTTTTTTTCTTCTTGACTTGGTCGCGTTTGACCCTAGTATCACCTGATTGTAAGCGCAGACAGGGTCTAAGATGGAGCACACGAACCCAAGGACCAGCGATATTGAGGGATTCCCCTGTACCCCTCTGGCTCTCACATACACATGACGGAACACAGTAAACTGCTTGGCGCCGGACTATGTGAGGGTGGTAGCTAGCCAGGCGGACCGTATAAATCCTACCACCTAGCGTGCTGGTACAGATATTAAATATTAAGACTATTGGGCGTCTAGTTGCCGCGATGCCGATAATGAGTGCTATATAATTTATATTTGGGTTCAAGTCACTGAGGAGTATATAATTTTCGACACTTTTAAATACAACACTGAGTTTAGATTCGAAGTTTTATCACAGTTTCCAAAAAATTACGTCTTGTGTGTGTCTTAAAAACGGAATACAGCGTTAAGAATAAACTTAATCAGCCCATTACTGTCCCACTGCTGGGCACAAGCCTCTTCCCAGAATGAAGGTTTAGGCCTTCGTCCACTATGCTGGCTTGATGCGGCTTAGCGGACTACACACACCATGAAACGCTACACTAACAAAACTAATACACTGATCCAACTTGCTTTTGTAAAAGTTTCAAAATCTTATCCATACGCATTCTGGTCGTACGTTTTAAGGCAAAAACGCTACTTATACCTCAGTTCTCTGGCAATAGACCAAAAAACTCTAGGAAAAGAGGTCTTGAACTTAGAAAGGACGTAAAACCCAGTATTCGGCGAGTAATATCCATGAAAACACATAAAGCTAACTTGTTAAATACGCGCGGTCATTAAACTCTGTTGTGTGAACTATGAATATGCAGACGGCACTGACCAACGTAAAGAGTTAGCCTTCGCCTTTTACATAGACACGACATCCATAAAAAACTAATAATTTTAACACGAAATTCAACGAACTACGCTTTGAACTATCGAAATACAGTTAGACGTTGGAAACTGGTGGAATATACATAGAAACACGTGTTTTAACAGCGAAACGGTTAAGACGGTGACTGAAGATCTGGGAGTGTAAATCCAATCTCTATGGAAGACAAAAACAGTAAGAAAAAATCTTATACCACGTTCCAAGTCACTTCCAATTACAATCAAAACAAATTCATTGTTAAACGCAAGGACTTTAGAGGAAAACTTTTAAAGAATAATTTGAGATCAAACACTTCAAAAAGAAACGATTTTTTCAATTTATCAAAAATAAAACCGGGCCTCATGATCTGTCGCGCTTGCCACCACTAGACCAACGAGGCAGTCGATCCCCAAGTAGGCAAAGTGTTATTGGGTTTTTCCGTGTGGAATTCCTCAATAGCAGCACGGAGTTTGGATTTTTGCCCGGTTGGCAATAGGCTTGCCCTAGGGGGCAAGCCTATTGCAATAGGTTGCATATGCAATAGGTTGCATGGGACTTAACATAACGGCGAAATGCGGGTGTTACTATATCCGACCCTTCGAGAAATACAGGCGTGATGTTATGTTTATCTATACTAATATTATAAAGAGGAAAGATTTGTATTTTTTGTATGTAACAAATAAACTTAAAAACTACTGGACCGATTTCAAAAATTCTTTTGCCGTTAGAAAGCTACATTATCACTGAGTAACATAGGCTATATTTATTACTGGAATAAAACTTCTTACGCGGGTGGAGCCGTGAGAACACAGCTAGTCAAAAATAAAACCTTGGATCGAAAAATTGCTTGATACTTTCAATGCGTATTCTTATCCAATCAGTTATCAATAAACGCAAATGCTTAAATCAAATTCCTTGAAAAAAATATCATTCTATTATCAAAAAATACTGGCCACTCACACACGAATACTTGAAATTTTTCGTCCGCATTCTCAGCCAAGCGGATTCACACGCTCGTCAGTTGTGAATGATACTTACACATACATACATTCACGGTCGGTGACTATGTAAATAGGTATTTGAATTCTAACACAGCGAGCGACGACCGCCCCAGGAATATTATTAGCTCGAACAATGAGTAACTGAAGAATTTTCTTTAAAAAAAAACGGAGCCTTCATTGATGAGACGAGTTAATTAAGGTGTTAATCGATTTTAGTGTGTTAATTGGTGTAGTTAAATCAAAGGGTATTGCACTGAAAAATGTTCATAACTTGGATATAAAAATGAAGATTTTATACAAAAAATTAATAGCTATAAGAATTTTAGTAGCGTGAGATTTTTTAATACTTTTTGTAGTAGGTACCTATATTCTGGTAAGGCAATTATGACGTCAGTTGATATTACTAAACTAAACCTCGACAATAAATACAAATGTAAGCTGTCAACATAGATTACACACAAAGTTATACAACCTTCATTGACAGAACTTATTTTTAATTACCAATAAAAAAATGCCAAAAATATTAAAAAACACATCACACTTACGCAAGACCAAAATCCCGCAGCCAATTACAGACAATTAGTTACAAATCTGTCCCCATTTTGTACCGGTAAGTACATAAGTGGAAACTTGCCTTAATAAACGTTGGGCAACGCGGCAAAATGCAATATATTTATAAGTGAAGTGTTGTGTCGACACCTCTCAGACTCCTACATCATCAGCCTCACATTATATGAGATACGTTAATGTATTTTATTTGTGGCATTTCGTAAGGTAGGCTATCATTGAAGTTTCTAGAAATATTGTACAAAGATATTAGAATATATTTATATATTTATTATGTAATTAATTTGTAATTTTATCAAACTTGTACACTTAGGTAATTGTTCTCCTCAACATCAAATCTCTCTATCGCTCTAAGGTTTGCTGTTAGAAAACTCATTTGTGAGATAAGCTAGCCTTTGTATATGAATTTACCAACAAAACTGTATTATATATTATTATTTTGTGTACAATAAAGAATAAGAATAGAAATACTCGGCTACTAATCTCGTGATACCTATATCAGAACTGAACGGGACCGTGTCTACCCTTGCTAGGGAGTGCCCAATGCATTTGCCCAGACACAAAGTGTAAATCAAAAGTTTTTTAAATATCGAAATTTTGCCCAACATAGAGCAAGGTTAAGCAGGCAACTCTAAAGTATGAAAGAATTTAACTAAAGCGAATCTAATAGTGGTAACTAATTTAAGAAATTATTCGTTCAGAAATAAAAAATATTACAAAATAGGCAGAATACAATGTATTTCAAATAAGCTCGCTGTTTTACATTTGGGGATAGCTTGGACATTTATAAAACAAATAAATGTATATTTAATGGACCCGAGATCAAATTCACCCCATATTAAAATTAAAAAAGAAAAGTTTACCTAGAAGATTTCCTTGAAAATAAATATATTCAAAGATATTACAAAGGGAGGTTCAAAGAGTAAAGCTCAAAGGGAGATATTAAATATGAGGCAAAAGGCAAAGATATCGCTTTCATTAGTTCTATTAATAATATATTGATTGTAATATCGTTCCCGTTTGCTGCATATTTATCAAAACTCAATTTAAATACACTTAACTATCGGCCCATCCCGGCTTCGCACGGATGGACATTTTTCCCGTTTTTGCAACATTTGGCATTTATGCTCCGCTCCTATTGGTAGTATCATGATGTTATATAGCCTATAACCTTCCTCGATAAATGGACTATCCAACACAAAAATATTTTTTCAATTCCAACCAGTAGTTCCTGAGATTAGCGCGTTCAAACAAACAAACAAACTCTTCAGCTTTATATTATTAGTATGTACCTATAGGTAGATTAGATTCAAAGATTAAGAATATTATTTTTGTATCAACTGTGTGTGTTAATATGTGATGTCTCTAAATTAAATATATATATTTTAAGTTATCCATGTTTATTCTGATATAATTTATTGAATTGAAGTTCTGGATCTATAACTCCCTGCTATCAAAACTTCAATAGCAGTAATAGCCGGTAACCATCGGACTGCCAAGTCATAGGTCTCGAGTTCGAACCCAAGGCACGCACCTCTGACTTTATAATTATCACTTGCTTAAAAACGGTGAAGGAAAACATCGTGAGGAAACCGGCATGCCTGAGAGATATTTCTCGACGGCATGTGAAGCCAAGTCAGAGGCCCATGGGCGGCATAAACTCTGACACCAGGTTAGTCACTAACTACACGAAAAGAAGATCGTAACTTCAAGCTAAGTTAAGCTAAGCCTTTTAGTGTACCAAACTCTATACCCGAACATACAGATACCGATTAGTACCTCACTTTCCAAGTATATACTTAACTTATTACTTAACTCAAACATTATCATTAGCGTCTCAATTTCCCGTCTTAAGGCTTTTTACTTCAATTATGAAGTTACGGGAAAATGTACTATTAGATTTATTTACATACCTACAGACTGCTTGCCTAGTCACATTGGCTTCACGCCAAAAGGCTTTCGTAAATAGACCACGGTTTGCTACATCCTTTCTATAAAAAAACCCTGCTTTTTCCTATTATTCATGAATAATAGAAGCTAATAATTTGTACTATTAATAATACCGTAAACGAAAAAAAAATGTCAGTTGTCAATAATTTTAATACATTACGACTTCTTCTAATCAATTTTCTATATATCAAAGTTCTTTAAAAACATGACTTTGGTATTATTAAGTCGGTATATTATAATTTGGATGCTAATCAAACCGCCCCGCCCCGCCCAATACAGAAGACATCAACGCGTTGCTACGTCATCATTTATAATTTGTGAATAATAATTTAATTTTTATTCACAACAGATTACGTGTTTTCTAATTTTTAATCGTAAATTACGAGCTATTATTAATTTTACGCAATTATCGCTGCTGGAAAATGTTACTGAACATAAACGGTTTCTTAATCAAATATGTAGATGGCTACCTCATACATGCGTGGGAGTTGAAATTGGCTTATTAAAATTAAAGAACATTCTTATTAGTAGACGTAACGTATTCAAGTTACTAACTGAACATATTTGAACCTTTTCTGCCGACCACATACTTAGCTTAAAATCTTTTGAAATATGTCAATTTCAGTCTTTCAAACTCTGCCAATAGGTAAGGTAGTTAAACCATCTTACATACATCAAATATCTCCACACACCAACATAAAATCATCTCATTTTCGCTTCAAGTCCGTCTAATAACCGCCAAACACAAGTCGTGTCGTATCCGTGTCGTGGCCGAGTCGCGGCGGGTTCGCAGCGGTCAAGGCCTGCGGTGGGCGGCGCAGACAACGAACCCGGATGTAAATGCCTCACAAAAAACCCACATATGTTGTGTAGTACTTAAATATATACGTCTTAGAATTAGATTTGAATAGAACACGATTCTTCACTTTAAGATGTGATTCTGAGAAAATGATACCACCTTCTTTTTATGAAATTAAGGCTGCCTCCATTTATGAGATAATATATTGAAACAAATAGTTATTTTTAATTTAAGTTACGAAAAAGTTATTAATTAAGCAACCTATCATAATTTCTACAAAAAATAATATTAAAAGTTAAAAAAAAATTAAGGCTTAAACACAATTTCCTACTAACACCAAAGATATACCGAAGTAATAAGGAAATATTTCCTAACGTTATAAAAAAACACGGAAACATAAATTTCGTATCTCAATCATCTTAATACATTACACAAACTCATAATTAGTTAATTAAAGTAGGTATGCAGGAAATTACTTGTACTAATTACGAAATAGGCGGTAGTCAGATCACAAAGATAAAGGCTGCGAACAAGGAATTCGTGTTCGCCGGACCAATCTGGTTACAAAACCAGTCGCGAATATTACCAAACAAAGTTTGAAAAAGAACTCACCCGGGATCCGAATGTTGGTCCGTGCATCCACGGCTCCCAAAGGAACCGCACGATCGCAAACCTGGCGTTAAAACGAATACCCTTAAGCCTTCTTACCGCGTTAAAAAGTCTCTAAAAAGGCTTTTTCTTACCGCACGCGTCAAATCCCTAGGCCTTTTTCAAGACCACAGTTTTGTCCAACGCGATCGCTGCAAGTGGGAGCGATCGTGCGGCGTGCGGTATGCGGTATGTGGTACTCATGAGGTATGAGGTTCACTGATGCGCGTGCGGCTCGCACTGGGCGGCGGAGGCCCGCGACTGGCCGCGAGCGCCGACGCCGCGTCCCGCGCACCCCGCGCGCCCCCGCGCCCCCATTGGTCCAGCGTCGAGCCTGATGACGTCAGCTCGCGATGACCCCGACGCACGACACAGGCGGACGCGGGACGGAACTCGCGAGAAATAACAAAGACTGTCAAAGAAATGGATTTTGTTTTGACTGCAGTTAGTCTAATCCTTGCGAGTAAAATAACCGTGGCTATCAATGAAACTAAAGGCTGATTTACACGAAGATTGTTTCTCGAAGCGAGACTCGTTCTGTCTTTGTCTTACTCTACGATGAAAACAGAGATAGCATGAGACTCATTTCGTGAAACTATCTCCGTGTAAATGAGCCATAACTTGGACTGTGTTTTGCCGCCCAGAAAATACTACAAAGCGTAAGACTTAACAAAATATGGAAACAATACTTCAGATGAAGAATGTCGGTCGTAAACTTAAATCGCAGAAACTCCTAACAGAAACTTTAGTTAAATTAAAACGCTTAAAATATGATGCGAGAGTAGGATTAAAAACGTTGTAGGCATTTCTAGTTAAAATACGTCTGGGCGTAGATTAATTAAGTGTCTAACTTTATATACATGTACCATTAGAATAAGGTGTACTTACAAATTCAACTCCCCCACTTAAACTGAACAAGCAATAAAGTTCGTTAAGTTTGAAAATAATAGGTCATAAGATCAGGATGCTGTGTTCAATGGTCAACTGACCTTGATGGTAATAGTAAAAAAATGCAATCAAGGTTTTTTTAAGACAGCGATTCGCTTTTTCACGTTCACCCTGTCACCAGCCTAAATCGTCGCCAAAGCCTTTGACATGTAACCACAAGTTATTCACGCCGACAGACGAACTCCAACGAACTATCCCGAATCATCTGTTCGAATTTGAATTTCGAATCCGACATGACGTATCTAACCGCGACTAGACAGATCGTTCACTTTTGCCGCGTTTTTGCGCCGCGAAACAAACATGGCCGAATTTTCGTAATGGCCGCCCCACAATGGCGGCTTTCTTCGAATGCGAGACCGGTTTGGGACGCGGTTATTTCGCGAACTCGCTCCGAACACAACTTCATGCACTAATTTTGTATAAATTACGTCCTACCTCTTCAGGCGGTCTCACGGTACTGAAATAACCGGTTTTCTAAACCACCAGAGTTATGATTACCATTGCAACAAGTTCGCGCTAGTTGGCACCTCCGTTCAAGGTTAGCGGCTGAATTTTACGTCGAGTTTACTATTTCTCTGTCGGTATGAAATTACTTGCATACTTGCCATTCACTGCGAAACGTGCGGTGGTTTATTTTGAGGTTTAAAAATACTCATTTGTTCAAAGGAACCTGTTTCGAAAGAGTGTTTTAAAATAGTGGTCGTACCTAGGTTCGCATGACGGATGTCGGTATGAAAATTCACGTTTAATTACTGTGTGGCGCCAGCGCAATTAAAGCGAAAGGAGTACGAACGTGGAATAGAATATTTCTAATTTCCGTACATTCCCAGTGTTTTCTTATCCATCAAATGCTAATCACAGTAAATCGTGCGTATTCGGTTGGGTTGGAAGTCGTTACGTTTACCTGGGTTCACCGTTTATTAGTTGAGTTGAGTCGAGAACCAATTTGTGTTTAGATTTCTAGATGTTGGTACATCTTATGACACTTTAAAAGATAAAGCTCGATTTTACCAACGTTTATCCAAGGAATAAGTTAGACGTAGTTAGGATTTGTGCCCGGTTGATGGCAATAGGCTCGCCCCCTATTACATGGAACTTAAACATAATGGCAAAATCAGTGTGTTACACACCTCTGCCCAACCCATCGGGGAATACAGGCGTGACGGTATGTTAAGTCGGACGTTTTGACAGAAATCCTATAAAAATGCTGTCAAAACTTCAAATTTATTCCTGAGATACAAGTTATCCGTCGTTGGTGTACAGCACATTTACTCGAGTTACAAAATATAATCATAATCAGTACAATCAGGTATAATCAGTACCTTAATAATTCAATAATTGAAAAGCGAATACCTTCATGAAAATCGTATCACAACTTTAAAAATCTCCTCTATCTCAACAAGAAGAATCGATACCCATAACCTGTTATTTACGATTTCCAACACCTATTTATATAAATCTAAACATCGATCCCGCCGTATCTACATTGATCGATACTTTAGAGCAATCAATCGATACTTATCGAATCCTTCGATCTTTAACTACACCAAATCGGTTGACGTGGAATTGCAACCGACAGATATGCAGACAACATCGTTAGACTTTATCTTTCGATTCTGTGGAAACAGCAGTTTATCTTTCAACGTCAACGTCTTCCATGAAAACGCTATTTATGTATTGCTTGTATGGTAATAATGGTAGCTAATGGATTAAGCTGATTGTGAACGTTGTCAATCGATTTAACTCTTAATATAGTTGTCTTTACATCAAATTCGGCTGCGGTGGCTTGCCAACAAAAATTACCTAACAACGCAAAACATGACATCACGCCTTATATTCCCCGAAGGGTTGAGCAGAGGTGTATAGTAACACCCTCATTTCGCCAGTTGTGTTTAAGTCCCATGTAATAGGGGGCGAGCCTATTGCCATCAACCAGGCACAAATCCAGACTTTCGGCTGCTACTGAGAAATTCCTAATGGAAAAACCCAATAACACCTTGCCTGATCTGGGGATCGAACCCAGGGCCCCGTGCTCAGCAGTCGTGTTTGCGACCACTAGACCAACAGGGCAGTCATTAAAAATTTCCTTTTATGAGGGAATATTGCCAGAATGCATTAAAAGAGTATCCACAAATGACAATACTCGAGCACGTCCGTCGCATTCGGGCAGTCAGCCTCGCTATCAAACACGCTACCTTGCTAATCCTTTCACCTCAACATGATATATTCTCGTATCAATAGAGGGGATTACTGCCAAAATCATCATGTGTTGCTAGCAGATTGATAATCATAACATACATTAAGAAGAATACTATTACCAGCCCTCTTAATAACACCCACTGTTCAAAATCTTCTTCTTCTTCTTCCTGCCCTTATCCCACACTAGGTGGGGTCGGCACAACATGTATTTCATACATCCATGCTGTTAGAAGTTTTGGCTTATTGTTTTATGACCGGCCGCCTGCCTGACATCAACCCTCCTTGGGAATATTCATTATACTATTACTAGTCCTCTTAATAACACCCACTGTGCAAAACAGGGTAGCTAATTGTACACCAAACAGCAGTCAGGGGTTGTAACCCATAACTGTCCATAAACACTACTCAGACTTTTCTTATCCAATCCCAGACTAGCAACCATCTAATAATAACCCAGACAGTTAGATCACAATGCCCATCAGCACTCGCAAGCACTCGCAAGTACTTGCAAGTTCACACGTCCAAACAAACGGTAGGTATTTGTAATCGATGTAAATTCCGCAGCCTGCTAGGAGCCGCTCAGATAAACGCAGGAATGCTGCCTCACTGTGGAGCTGTTAAGGGCTATACTACTTTTTGTTGCTATTCGGGAAATAAGAAGAAAATGGTTATTACTTCTTTTAACTTGGCTGAGAACAGGTATTGGAAAGTGTCTATAATAAATAATCAGGGCTTTTGACGCTGATTTAAGGGTGGTATGCCACTGGTCAAATGTCTTAGTTCAATATCTATGTCCAAGGTAAGATCAAATTTCTTTGACAATTGCCTCAAGCCACTCATTCAGTAGGTATCTAAATATATGTTTTCAAGATTTTTACAAGTGCTATATTCTGTTGAACTTTAAGAAAACCTTTAGAAAACCACGATAACTTAGCCATTTTTTTTTCATATCTTGAATTTGATTGAATCAACCACTGATAACTACTATGGCAGATAATATTAAGCTAATATTCAGCTGTCAAAAAAGTAGGTTTAGTCAGAATACTAGGATGAAGGGCATCAAACATAACATAATATCACGCCTGTATTCCCCGAAGGGTTGGGCATAGGTGTATAGTAAAATCCTCATTTCGCCGTTATGTTTAAGTCCCATGTAATAGGGAGCGAGCCTATTGCAATCCACCCGAATTCCATACGAAAAAACCAAATAACACTTTGCCCGACTTGGAGATGGAACCCAGGACCTCACGATCAACAGTCGCGCTTGCCACCACCAGACCAACGAGGCAGTTAACGGCATCTACATCATAACATCACGCCTTATATTCCACGAAGGGTTCGGCAGAGGTGTTTTTAGTACGCCCTCGTTTCGCCAGTTATGTTTAAGTCCCATGTAATATGGGGCGAGCCTATTGCCATTAACCGGGCACAAATCCAAACTCCGGGCTGCTACTGAGAAATTCCAAATGGAAAAACCCAATAACACTTTGCCCGACCTGGGGATCGAACCCAGGACCTAACGATCAGCAGCCGCGCTTGCCACCACTAGACCAATCGAAGCAGTTACCGGCGTCAAGTGTTTTAATATAGCGCCTCAAAATCTAGTTTACTTCAACTCATCTTAGAATTAAGAAAAAAAAGGCGGATAAGAGTACGAGTAGGTTCCAACTACCAACTAAACTAAAATTAAAGAATTGCTATCTTTTACTAATAGACAGCGCGAGAAAAGGATGGTGATAGGTAAGAACTAAGTTAGAGATGTCAAATTAGTTTATGCCTTGAACTTCACCGTGTCTTTAGTCGACACGTTCCGACGTGTCGTCTAAATATGTATAGAAATTTTAGTTCAACTAAATTTGACAGCTCTTATTATCGTCCGTCTCTTTCTTATTCTATCAGAGTAAAAAAGATGGCGATAGTCTAAATTAAGTTTAGTTTGTGCAAAACAGAATCAGCACCATTACCTTCAAATAATTTCCAGTTCCACGAAATCCGAAGCACCTATCACTTTATAACAGACTTATCCGGTCAAGCACCCACGATTCCTGATTAGCCACACCGTCTGCCCGCGGCTAACGAATAATCACGAATGTTGCCGATTAAAGCCGAAGCCTCGCGTCTCAAGCTCGGCTCACCTTTAGATAAATCGCATTTACCGTGAAAAACAAAATACGAATAAATTGTTTTTAATGTCGTTAACCGATTTGCATTAAAATGTTCTACTGGTTCCGATTCTATACCGATATTTGGTTATAGTTTTGCGAAATTACTAAATCTGTTCAGTAAGATCGCGGAATGAGACTACCACTGCGTCATATTCCGGATTTTCGCAGAACTCCGCGTCTGTTCGCGAAAATACAGATCACGTGATTCACCGTCGACATAGTACTTATAACGGCCAATCCCACAATAACGGATCTCAATCCAAAATATCTAGATTGTTGCAAATTTCTGACATTACTTATATTAGTGGTGGCAAACGCGACTGCTGATCGTGACGTCCCGGTTTCAATCCCCAGGTTTTCCGTGTGGAATTTCTCAGTAGCAGCCCGGAGTTTTTATTTATAGCCGGTGATGGCAATAGGCTGGCCTCCTATTACATGGGACTTAAACATGACGACGAAATGAGGGTGTTATTATACACCTCTGCCTAACCCTTCGGGGAACATTAGGCGTGATGTTATATTATTTATGTTATGTTATGATGTAGGTTTTTGACAAAAATGAATAGAAGATTACTTACAAAAATCCACATATTTTGCCATAGATTTGTCATTCGAATCGGCTGTAAGTAACTATAAGTTTCACATCAAAAGAACTTAGATCACTGGGTTTCTACATACATACATACATAAACTCACGCCTTTTTCCCATGGGGGTAGGCAGAAACTATAGAACGCCACATGCTACGACTCTTACATACCCCTTTCGCTTCATCCACATTTATACACCTTGTCATACACGCACGCCGGTTGAGAGTACTACGCACCTGACCTTTGTGAAGAACATCACCAATAACATCGATGTATGTCCTTCTAGGACGTCCTGGGTTTCTAAAGTCGTAAAAAAAGAGTTAAGTATGTATATTATAAATATAGAATAGAAAAACATTATTTTATTACCAAGCCGTTGGTTTTTTATTGTTTCAATAAAAATGACGCCCATGCAATGAACTTAATCTTAGCCCCAGACCACACAGCACATGTTAATAGTTTTATCTATATTTTGGTCATATTTGACACCATAATGTAGCAAGCGTACTCGAATCAATTAGCACGCAGGCAATAATAAGCACCTCTAATCTTATGGGAAACACAAGTACAGTTGTATTGTGTGTACTAATCATGAAAATTCCTCGTAGCGAGACACACGTTGAAGGTTCTTTGTAGATTCCACAATGAGTTACCTAACTATCTTCTTCTTTTCATGTGGTTAGTGACTAACCTGGTGTCAGAGTTTATGCCGCCCATGGGCCTCTGACTTGGCTTCACATGCCGTCGAGAAATATCTCTCACGCGGTTTCCTCACGATGTTTTCCTTCACCGTTTTTAAACAAATGATAATTATACAATACGCTCATGAATCCGAAAAGTCAGAGGTTGCCTTGGGTTCCAACTCCAGACCTATGACCTAAATATTATAAACATACATACATCACGCCTTGTATTCCCCGAAGGGTTCGGCAGAGGTGTTTTAGTACACCGTCGTTTCGCCAGTTGTATTTAAGTCCCATGTAATATGGGGCGAGCCTATCGCCATTAACCGGGCACAAATCTAGACTCCGGATTGCTATTCAGAAATTTCTAACGTAAAAACCCAACCTAACCTATAATAGTATTTTTAAAGCTGTATTTTTCGTATGTGCGTTGTTAAAGAACCTGGTTGAGCCTTCTAAGTAAATGCATAACTTTAACTTCTTCCTTCTAAAACCCGGAACGTAAGCCTATCCCAGGCTACGAAACATGAGCCAAAGCAATGAACAATCATGGAAAAAATCTCCGTAATAACCGCACTCTTTATTACAGTATTGGTGATCGCAAAACAACCCATCTTCTTGACATGAGTATGTTTAAGATGGCCACCCACAGCCAGAGGTAACATAAGTTTTACAAGGATATACTAACTCCCAAACGTATTAACGTTCAAAGGTCCTGCATATTAAAGTCTTTCCAAGTGAATGATGATTGTTTAAGAATACAATTCTCTTCCATCGTCGGGCAAGCGAGCATAAGAGTGGCACCATAATTGTGCCTAAAAAATGGCAATAGACTCGCCACCTTACATGAGACTTAATACAAGAGGCGTAATGTGGGTGTACAGTCAGCATCAAAAGTAAGTGATGATTGCTCAATGTTTCAAAATTGTTTGATGAATGAAAACTTACAAATTATTATTTTTGTTAACAAATAACGATAGAGGAGTGAATTCTTCAAAGAATAATATTATGGTAATATAGACAAGCAATTAACTCCTGAGATAATTAATATAAAAATTCCAAAATGATCATCGACTTTTGCTGTTGACTGAACATACTCCTGTAAAATTAGAACACTTCTGCCTACACATTCGCGGATTACGGGCGTGGGTATATGTATGTATGTGTTCCCAAATCCAGTAACAAAATCATATAAGTCTCCATTGGCTGACTACCGCAATCCAAACACTACTGAGTTGTTTGAACCCCACAACTAATTACCATATAACGCACCGCATTCTACGTACACATGGCGGTAAAAATCATACTTATTTATAGAACTGCGTCACACACGAGGAAAATTCTTAGTATATGAGTTTTCGCAACCAATGATATCCGTTGTACATATTTATATAGAATTGTATGGCGTTAGGCTCGCCACCTATTACATGGGACTTAATACCAGAGGTGTAACGTGGGTGTACAGACTATTGTAATAAGAAAATTCCTCTCCTTACCCCTTTGGGGATTACAGGCGTGAGTATTATGTATGTATGTATGCTTCTTCTTCTTTTCGTGGGGTTACTGACTAACCTGGTATCAGAGTTTATACCACCCATGGGCCTCTGACTTAGCTTCACATGCCGTCGAGAAATATCTCTCAGGCATGCCGGTTTCCTCACGATGTTTTCCTTCACCGTTTTTAAGCAAATTATACAATACGCATATGAATCCAAAATGTCAGAGGTGCGTGCCTTGGGTTAGAACTCGAGACTTATGACTCGGCAGGTCACACTACTAGGCTCACACTGTTTTTTTTTTATGCTGTATACAGGATGTAAACAAAATCATGTAATTCCTTCAAACTTCGTGATGTACTGCTGACATAGATGAATCCTGCAAACTACACTTTTGCATTCAATACAAAAAAATGACAACCAGTAAACATGTGTTCTTAACTTGAGGCATTTTAGCGCCCCGAGCCAATTGCGCGGTTATCGCTCGCCGCGCGGTCATCTAACTCGGGGCGCTAAAATGGCTCACGTTAAGAACACATGTTTACCACTTGTAATATTTTTTTATTGAATTCAAAATTATTTCTTTCAGGGTCAATCTAAGTCAGCAGTACATCACGATGTTTGAAGGAATGACATGATTTTGTTTACACTAATGTATACGAGAATTATTTATTTGCACTTGTAATTGACGCCGTATGTAAAACAGTTAGTTCTTGTGATTTCTTATAGGTGTATTAAGTATGTGCGGCGTCTTTATAGAGCTCGTGTTGCCTGCGGGGAAATAAAACGTTTTTTAATAGTTAATTTCAGTGAATGTTTGATGATACGCTTCCTAGAAAAGTGTACGTTTATGAGTGTTATATCACAAAATAGATAGGTACAGAAGTCAATCTACATACAAGTGCGCTCGAGCAACGCACACATAGACACTGCTCACGGACACGATTTCTCGGACTGTTTGGGATCAGAGTGCGAGTGAGTGCGAGCGTGAGTGCCATGCGCTTGAGAGAGATAGATATATAAATAGAGCGACCGCCGATTGTAGGTATGAAAAGTGAAGTACATACATGTGATTGACTTCTGTACCTATCTGTTTTGTGGTTATATTGTGTTTGTGCTGTTACCTTATATGAACATTCCTTGATAATAAAATGATCAAAGGTAGGAATCATGGTATGAGTTGACTCGTTTTACCATCTCTGTGACACCGCTCTATGACCACTAAGATCGACAGTACATTTTCAGCGCTGGAACACTTGCCTTCCATGTAGGACCTACAATGAGATTTTTTTTTTGTTTGAAATGGGTTTGCTCTTGACTCTAGTCTAGGTCAGAGGAGACAGAGACAAAGTCTACGATGGAGTGAGCTTACCCAGAAGAAGCCTGTTAACTCTAACTTTGAAGAGATTCAGGTTGAATGCGTTCGGGAACACAGACGCAGGTAGTGAGTTCCACTCTTTTGCAGTGTGCATTATGAAGCATGTTTGGAAGCGCAAACATTGATTGATTCAAATGTGATTCTCCAGTAGAAACGTCGATGCAGCAGCGCTGCGGCGTGGACTCATCTACGAACGTAGATTCAAAGAGATTAGCGGCAACGAAGCGCGTACTTGACGGCTAGACACGACGCGTGTCCTTCAGCCTCAGCGTCGTGCAGACACATCTTGGGTTACAGGCTATGAGAAGATCTGTATGAGACGTCGTCATGAAAGACGGACACACAATAGTAGCTTTCCCCAGGCAATATTGTGCTTCAAAGTGGGGTGGATTTAAAGCAGCTCCACCCCATGGTACTACTTCACTGCGTAGAAACGGACTCCCCAGTAGATGAGTCCGCGCCGCAGCGCTGCCGCAGTGACGTGATTCTACTAGAAAATCACAGTCCTGAGGTCCAGTCCGACTCACTCTTAGCATTTCATATTAATGTGCCGATCAGAATTTGAATATTACTTGCGTTAACGATGAAGGAAAACATTGTGAGGAAATCTGCACAGCTGAGAGGGCTCCAAAAAGTTCTCAACGGTGTGTGTAGTCCGCCAGCCCGCACCGAGCCAGCTGGATGAATTAAGGCTTAAACC
Source organism: Amphipyra berbera (assembly GCA_910594945.2). Classification (NCBI taxonomy): domain Eukaryota; kingdom Metazoa; phylum Arthropoda; class Insecta; order Lepidoptera; family Noctuidae; genus Amphipyra; species Amphipyra berbera. The sequence continues at coordinate 2,900,693 of OU343122.1, read as the reverse complement.
CTTCTTATTCTGAGAAGAGGCTCGTGTCCAGGAGTATTGGGTTTATAATGTTCGTTCTGCCTAGCCTTTTCTCAACTATATTGGTGTCAACTTCCAGCCTAACCAGATACAGCTGAATACCAGTACACGGAGTGACTGCCATCAGACCTCCGCAACCCAGTAACTGGGCATTGCCGATATCCTAAGGTTAGATCGGTTGTCAGACTTTCGGGCATCTTACTACCCGTAAAGACTGTCATAGGTATTCGTATGACACCCGGGACCGACTGTTTAACGTGCTTTCCGAGGCAGAGGGCTCTCGATATGTAACGAATGGTCACCCTTCCACGGACTGACAGTGACAAGTGTAGCTTAACCTTGCACGAGCACCCTCATGGATTCATAATGTATAGGTACATAACCTACTATCTCAGTACCAAACCAAAACTCCGTTCTACTTCGACCCAAGTTTTTTATCGTCCATCAATCCATCATGGTTGAAACATACTTGACAAGTAGAGAGGCCGGAAAGCCGATTGATTTACAAGACCGTGCTCTTATAAACAGGTTGTATTTAAACTTCTATTTGAGGTTGTTGAACCGAAACACATCATAGCTCTGTGCGGTGATGGTTAAGTACGTTGAGCGTTTTTTCTGTGATTTTGGAGTGAAGGTAATGTTTGTTGCGTATGGTGCGTCAGTTTTCGTCAAGAACGATATGGGTTTTTCTTTTATGAGGAGCGAAATCTGTATACAACAAGTAAACCTCTTTTTTGGGGAACAGAAAAGAGGTTTTCTTCGTAATAGACACAAACAAAATCTTTTTTATTATCGATTGAATTTTTGAACTGACTCGTTGATCTTGTAATGGCAAGCGCGACTGCTGGTCGTGAGGCCCTGGATTCAATCTCCAGGTCAGACAAAATGTGATTGGGTTTTTACCTGTGGAATTTCTCAGTAGCAGCCCGGAGTTGGGATTTGTGCTCGATTGGTGGCAATAAGCTCGCCTCCTATTACATGGAACTTCAACATTACGGTGAAATGAGGGTGTTACTATACACCTCTGCCCAACCCTTCGGGGAATACAGGCGTGATGATGTTATGGTTGAACATTTTTGTTTCAAATTTTTCTCGAGGCGTTTGTTTACTTGTGACTATGGAAGCCTCACCGGTACCTCCAACCTGTTGAATTTCGATTACCGCACGCGTTTTCCATGCGTGTGCGCAGTCAACTACTGTCCAGCAATATGCATGATAGTTTACTGTCAGCGAGCATGTCTACTATTGTTTTACGTCGTGCGTCTTGCATGGGCCAGCACAGATGGACAATGCGTCGCTTAATAGTGTTCTTTTTTTTATCAAACATCGTGTAGCATTTTTAACAAACATCAAGTAGCATTTTCTCGTCCTAAAACCAGTAATCCTAGCACGAACGTTTGACGTATAGTATCGTAAACGTAATGTAAGTGAATTTTGAATTGAAAATACAACTGTCCAATAGCTTTTTTTTTGTGAAATGTCCATTTTTTTTCTATTAATTTGGCACCAAGAAAATTTTACATAAAAATATACCAATCTTATATAAAGTTAAATTACATTTATCGATAAATACTAACGTCTAAATTAGGGTATATTAAACATTAGTTTCTCCCTGTGTTTTGCAACACACAGTATACATCTATGTAACAGTAGCTTATATATTAAATATATACATTAATTAAATAGTATATGCGAAACGAGTATTTCCATTTCAAATATCACTTACATTAATGTTACGTTTACATGACGAATGTCACAACATTCGTGCTATGCCTACAGATAGCTAATTGAATTTAAAATCTGGCCGTTTAGTAACAAGTAGGTATCCTGTTATACACAATCCATTTTGATTCCGCCTATGTGCTCCCACGCAAATAATTTCATTTCACGTGGGAGGTCGAGTAGCTTGCAATGTGAAGAGTATTTCTAAACTGTGCGAGCCTGAACCAGGCCTGTATGACTCCGCGGTTTAGGTATACAAACATGCGTATGCGCTTCGTCTCCGGAGCGAAAGACAAAAGAAAACCGAACCAAATGTTAGGGCCAAGCCACATCTAACGGAAGATACGTCGCCGATATTCCGCCGGTACACATAATTCCATATAAACATCTCACACTGTACACATTTCACAGAAGATGCGCTACTAAAATTCCTCTAGTAAATTACGGTCAGATGTGGCTTGACCCTTAGTGAGTGACCGAAGCCAAATGTAATACGAGCGCAAACACACAGAAAAATAGGAGTGCTCTTGTCTAAAGTTAAGGTTCAATTTTGCATGCGCGGAGCTTATTTTTCTATCGTGAGGTCCTGGATTCGATCCCCAGGTCGGGCAGGGTTATTGGATTTTTCCGTGTGGATTCCTCAGTAGCAGTCCGTAGTTTAGATTTGTGCCCGGTTGATGGCAATAGGTTCGCCCCCTATTACATGGGACTTAAACATAACGGTGAAATGAGGGTGTTACTTACTGTACACCTCTGCCTAACCTTCGGAGAATACAGGCGCGATGTTATGGTATGTAACGTTTCTGTACGTTTATTAATCTGTGCCTGACGTACTGAAAAGTATATTGTATCTGTAATCCAGATAGGTATCTACCAAATCATGAATAAGTATTCAGGGTGGGGTAGGTATATCACCAAATTAAACTATCATAAACGAACAAACATAATATTCTTTATCTCACAAACAAATGGAAAATCCCCTAAATCGTTGTCAGTTTTATAGCAAGTATTATAGTAAAAATACTTACGATTTTTATTAAAAAACTTAAAACCGGTTTATGCGTTTCAAGTTATAAAGTATCGGAGCACCTAGCAACTGATTCTGGGCGTTATCTCAGGACTCCAACATAACCAGTTTCAATAATTTATGGATCTTTGAATCTATGAGATGTATCCGACGATTTAAATCTTGTGAGACGGAGTCACTTGGTGGTGTGGAAAGTATTTAATAGTGAATTAGAATACAATATACAATTAATATAATATTGAATCTATACAAATCCTTTTTCTAATGCTAAAAGCAAATCACTTGTATACATACTGGGTGTAAAAATAGCCTTAACGAAGCCGAAGTCTACGCATACTGTACATAAAACTAAGTAACATACAGCAAAAATGGGAAACGGCTTTTATATTTTGGTATTAAAAAACAGCTTTTATTTGTAGCGCGCAATGTAAGCGCGCGCGCATCAGACTGTGCCTACATTTCGAAAATGTTAATAATGTTTGTATAGAAGAATGTTTACTAATAACATTTAAACTTAGATTTGGTGAAAAACGTTAAAAAATATGGTGACTTTGACTTTGTTCTCAGTTATGGCTCAATACCAAACAATCTTCGTAATGATGGAAAGAATACGTGGCTCTCGGTTTCGTTAAGGGTATTTTTACACCCGATACTGTGTACTGTATGTTATACGGTAAAAAAAAACAAATATCGCGTGATCTCCAAACATATCATAATTTTAACTATAACTAGAACTTTGCTTGACTTTGTCGGCGTGAATTTTCATACAAAGTTCCATCCCCTATTCCCCTTAGGGGTAAAATTTCCGTAAATCCGATCTAAGTGGATACCTACGTCACAAAAGGAACCTACTGTCCAAATTTCTATTTCCAGCTTCAGTGATTTAGGCTCTGCATTGATGAATCAATCTGTCAGGACATTTCTCTTTATAAGTATAGATACACTGACCTGCAAAAATAAGTATCACACTTTTAAAATTTTTTTTTTTTCTAAACTATAAAAGTTAGAGATTTAAAATAAAAAACGTTTTATAGCAATTTTTATCAGCTTTCTTTGAAACTATAGTAACAAAGTTGCTCTTTTTTGAGTCCTTTTTGTTTTGCAAATATATCTTGTGTACCTAAAAAGTTATTGCAATTTTAAAAGTGTGATACTTATTTTTGCAGGCCAGTATAGATAGCCTATCGGCTAAACGCTTGATTTCCATGAAGGAGGGTCTGATTTCGAATCTGGCCCGCACCTATGACTTTTCGAATACATGTGCGGATCAGAATTTGATTATCACTTAGGCTAACGGAAGGAAACCATCACCACCACCACCACCTGCATAATAGAGACGGTTCCAAAAAGTTCTCGATGCACTAGGCCAATGAGGTGGACTAAGGCCTAAACCCTTCTTATTCTGAATAGGTCCATGCGCAGTAGTGGGACGGTTTATGCCTACTTACCGGTTTAAAGACATTTATTTCTCAGGATTTAGTATTACTTTTCCTAACGTGTTGTTCCAGGGCTTTTTTAAATGTCACTGAACAAAGATGTCACTATTAGTCACATCATCGGGTTAAAGTACTTATTAAAGTATTAATTACGTATCCCATAAGAATGAACGACACGAAACCTTTGAAATGTATGTTTCTTCTGTATCATTTATTTATTCTGTGGCAACGTGTAGTACAAGGCAATTAAAATCAATTCATTTGTAACAAATAAAAGATCTACAAATAAATGGACTTCTCACAATATTTATTTGATCTTTTCAATCGATAGTGATGTATTGACACATCAATTTATTGGTCATAATTACAGACTTGGTTTCCACGGTAGAATAAAAGATAAAAGAAAAAGATCGATGTTTCACCTGCTTATCGTACCTAGAGTAGACGAACAAGTATATTGACTATGTATGTTCATATTTTTATTCTCGTAATATTAAATTAATCCATTTTTTTAAGTTGAACTGTTTTATCTTGCAGTTGTGCAGTACCAGTATTTGAGGAATGAATGTTGAAATTATTATAATGTTGTATTGTTATGGGAATTTAATTTTTGTGCGAAGTTTCAGGACAATTGGTTGAGCAGAAGTAGTTGAAAAATATGTCGAAAGACTTGATTTTGATTTTTTATCGAAAAAAAAATTAAAACCGTTGAAAAAAAAACAGAACTTTATTAGTATCTATGAGTACAAAAACCGTCAAAGAAAAAGTCGTACAAATTCTATAAGACCATTTTACAACGCGAATAAAATTTCATCAGGCCTTAATTTCTCGATTGTTTGATATAACAATTGGAAAATCAAGCTCATATAATTTTCGTTTCATAATCTTAACTCTTTTTCTTGAATTTCTGAATAAAGCCTTAGTTACATTTCGTCGCTTAGGTAACAATACCGCCTAAGTCGAAAATTGGTCATTTGATGTTTTATACGTCATTGGATAGATATTTTCGGCGCGCAACGAATGATGTTAGAAAAAAATTAAAATTATCCAATCACAGCGAGTTATTCAAACAGTTCTGGCACCGCGCAATTCGTTTGTTATGTCATTTTAAAGATAATAAAGGCTCATTTACACGGTGCAAGTTTCTTGAAGCAAGTCTCATGCTATCTTTGTCTTTCTCTTTGACAAAAATAAAACCGACTTCAAAAAAACGATGAAACGAATAAAATAATTACCATATTATAAAATTAACAGTTTCTGAAGTAGGTGCCTTCAATTTGGTTCAGCGTGGATTAGCACCGACTTCTAAAACTGTTAATTTTATAATATGGTAATTATTTTATTCTTTTCATCGTTTTTTTGAAGTCGGTTTTTTTAAAATATTTTTTGTTTTTTTCGTTTTAGTGGCCTTAATTAAAATATGGTTGGACCTACTAAGGACGCTGCTCGTAACATAATCACATTATGCGTACTGTCCGTCATTGAGGAGTTCTATTGTCTATCTCCGAAGTTCTTCATCAGATCTTCACCAAATTTAAATGGGACCAATCTGGAAGTATATCCTTTCAAATAAAAAAAAATCTAAATCGGTTCATAAATGGCGGAGTTATGAGGTAACAAATATTTAAAAAAAAAGAAAAAAAAACATACAGACGAATTGAGAACCTCCTCCTTTTTTGGAAGTCGGTTAAAAACAGAGATAGCATGAGACTTGCTTCAAGAAACTTGCACCGTGTGAATCAGCATTAATCAGTTTTTTGTCTCTCTTGAAAACTTGTTAAATTTAACTTGAGCGGCATTGTTACCTAAGCGACGATTTGAATTTCACCAATAGCCCATCACAGTCCACTGATGGAGTATAGACCTGTCGAGAAGTGACGTGAATCTCATAGCACAGAATTATAAATAACACTAAATGATAGGTAGATAGGTATCATTAATAGAACACATTTTTTTTAAACTTACTCATTAACATAACATCACGCCTGTATTCCCCGAAGGGTTAGGCAGAGGTGTATAGTAACACCCTCATTTCGCAGTTATGTTTTAGTTTTCAGTTCAGAATTTCAGTAGAATACCGTTTTGGTTTCGATCTATTTTCAATCTCATTACAAATATAATTTCATATTTGACGTTATACGACATTGGGACTAGATTGAAACTATACTGGCCTGCAAAAATGTATCACACTTTTAAAATTGCAATAACTTTTTAAGTACACAAGATATATTTTCGAAATAAAAAGGACTCAAAAAAGAGTTTAACTTTGTTACTATAGTTTCAAAGAAAGCTGATAAAAATTGCCATAAAACATTTTTTATTTTAAATCTCTACCTTCTATAGTTTAGAAAAAATTGAAATTTTAAAAGTGTGATACTTATTTTTGCAGGCCAGTGTATATTTTGAACAATTTTTAAATACGATAATTTTCCCTCATATTAGTCGCCATCTTTATACATCTGATTCTATGTATACTAGTCTATCTATACTAATATTATAAAGACGAAAGATTTGAATTTTTGTATATAACGAATAAACTTAAAAACTACAGGACCGATTTCAAAAATTCTTTTGCCGTCAGAAAGCTACATTATCACTGAGTAACATAGGCTATATTTATTACTGAAATAAAACTTCTTACGCGGGCGGAGCCGTGAGGACACAGTTAGTCGTCTATAATACAGCATAGATATCTAGCCCATCTCCATTTCAATATGGCCATGCTTCCTAATAACGGCCAGGTATTCCTCTATTTACTTCAGAATACCGCTGGCGATAAACTGAAAGGTGTGTGGTTAGTTTTAGATACAGGATAACTAATAGCAGACTACTGTTCACCATTTACGATATCATATCTAAATGCGATAATCTTATTGCTATTTATAAGTCGCCATTCCTTCCTATTTTCCTATAGAAAGCTCGTTTAGGCTATAGTCGCACTGGCAAGAGAACAAACCCATTGGAACTTATGGCAACGGCAGTACTACAAACATGAAGTGCGAAATTATTTTGTTCTTATCACCGCCATCTTACCAGTGCGGTGGAGACCTTACACTTTCCACTGATCTGGCATTTGAAGCTATAGTTGTGTACTTATTTTACTTAATAGTGTAGGCTATAATAAACCTGGTTATCTAAGTTTCTCTACTGCGTCTGTCTGTCTGTATTTAAGTAAGACCTACCATACAACTAGTAAGCTAGTGATTAATTAGGCTTTTATAACAAACTAGTTTTTCTACACAGCTTTGCTTACGTGAGGAATTTTGAAAAATCCTTCCTGAATGATTGCCTTTTTTTATAGTTAGAAAAACCTCACGGATGTCCCTCGCCCGGGGAAGGCGAGGGGGTCTGCCGGACTCTCACCGGCTAAAAACCAACGGTGTTCCTCCTCCTGACCGTTCGGCCAGGGTCGCGGTATTCGCAAAAGCATGCACCGCAACGGTCCGCCAACCCTCGGATGCCTACGTTATAAAAGGTACCTACTGTCAAAATTTCAAATTTTTAACCTCTGCCGTTTAGGATGTGCGTTGATAAATCAGTCAGTCAATCAGTTTCTCCTTTTAAACAGCCTGTAAGGTTAGTCGCTTACAATCCGATAACCATGAACTCTGCTCATCATTCTGTACAACTCTTACAAACTCCAAAATCTATGAAACAGCAGATTTTATTTGTCAGAGATTGTCTCATAGTAAAAGTTGTGCAGAATGATGAGGAGAGTTCATGGTATTTGGATCTAAATCGACTAATCTTACAGATTGTATAAACAGAAGATACATATAAAGTTGGGTCTTTCGGAGAAGGTTTCAGTATTAGATTAAGCCACAAATATCGCTGTGGGTGAGCACCTGGCTGCTGCACAACGAATTGCAGGTTCGGTTCCCGCATGGAACAGTATTTGTAAGGCCTACAGATAATTGTTCCGGGATTAGGTGTTTGTTTGTGTATGTACCTATAGATTTGGGTCTATAAACGTATACACGATACAGGAGTATTCCTAGTTTGAGGTAATGTATTTTTTGAAACTAGATATAACTGTTATCATTCCTGATTCATTTTTTATACAAATATCGGTATGAAATCTTTAACATGTAAAACCTCAAAAAAACTGAAATAACTGGCTATAGTACGACACAACTAAGAAGTCGCATCGGCAAACTTCGTAAAACCGATCACTTCCGAACTGAGTGCTAGGTACTTCAAGACCACGAATGTTTATTAGTACTGCAGTAAAAAAAGGTCTTTACGCTGACGCAATAATTGTAAGTGGTGCGAAAATGAGCGACTGCGACTGTTTGTTCGAACAAGTTCACCGACGCGACTTCTAACAGCCCGTTCACACAGCGGATCCGTTTTAACGGATCCGTCGGTACTGGATGGGTCGTTCACATCTGTGCCGACGGATCTGTTAAACAAATGGCAGCTGCGTCGCATCTGGCAGGCAGGATACGATAAAAATAACGGAACCAGTATTTTTTACTGGACTCGAAATACTGTCGTGTATGTGAACTCGGTCATTCAACTACAGGCGCCATCACCAAAACAAAAATACATAAACTCACGCCTTTTTCCCATGGGGGTAGGCAGAAACTATAGAACGCCACGTGATACTACCCTTACATACTCCTTTCGCTTCATCCACATTCATACATCTTGTCATACACGCACGCTGGTTGAGAGCACTATGCACCTGTCCTATGTGAAGAACATCACCCATAACATCGATGTATGTCCTTCTAGGGCGTCCTGTACCGGCGTTTCCATTGACGTTCGCCTTATAAATTCCTTTTGTTAATCGCCGTTCACTCATTCTCTCAACATGACCAAACCACCTAAGCATACTCCTTTTAATTTAATGGAATATGCTTGAATAATATAATTATATCTGTACTAATATTATAAAGCTGAAGAGTTTGTTTGTTTGTTTGAACGCGCTTATCTTAGGAACTACTGGTTGGAATTGAAACATTATTTTTGTGTTGGATAGTCCATTTATCGAGGAAGGTTATAGGCTATATAACATCACGCTACGACTAATAAGAGCGGAGCATAAATGAAAAATGTTACAAAAACGGGAAAAATGTCCACCCGTGCGAAGCCGGGACGGGCCGCTAGTATCAAAATAAAAATTAATCCGCTAAAACGGATCCTGTAAACAGTTTCTGTGTGATGTTAGATGTGTCTTCTTTACATATTATAAAACAAAGTCACTCCCGCTGTCTGTCTGTCCCTATGTATGCTTAGATCTTTAAAACTACGCAACGGATTTTGATGCGGTTTTTTTTAATAGATAGAGTGATTCAAGAGGAGGGTTTATATGCCCCACATTAGTAACTACGTTGCACCCGTGCGAAGCCGGGACGGGTCGCTAGTACTGTATAAGTGCTTTGTTTGTTCCCGGACCCCCACGTAGGAAATAAATAACACAATCACAATAACTAATACCACTTCCCAGAGACCAGGTAAGCAGTGATACATTTTGTTTTCCTGTTTTCTTCCCATATTTTTGATGTTCGATGTTTGTAGCTCAAATACCAGCGCATATTTCAACGATATGACGTAATGTATTGCCCGGGGTGTTTGTCCGTTTGTATAAAATTCGTGTCGGGACAAAAATCTCAGTTATAGTACAGTAGGGGAACGAAAATGTTATAGATACACCTTAAGATTTATTTTTGCTTGCACAGTGCAAGAAACAACCTATTTTACCGACTACCTATTGCCAACATTATAGAACTGAAAACGCAAGTATTTTTTTACAGAATATTAAAAATTATTATGGTGGCATGATGGCAACCACTAGTAATGTCAATTTATTTAATCATCGAATTGATTGATGTAATAATGGTATTTACTCAAAAATGCTTGTAATGTGGTCATTATTTTGACAACCTTCTTTGAGCAAAGTCGACGTTTCCGTGCTACTTGAATAGGCGCCAGCAAAGTTGTATGGAATTTCATTGCTGGTGAGATTTATCCACCAGCAATTTCCTTTGAAAATCCATTATTGTCGAGTTTTGTTTCAAAAATATTCTGGTGCAAAAAGTTTTTATTCATAATTTGGCTGTACCTATAGGTACAGGAAGCACAATCATTAAAGACTCATTAAAAAAAAGCTAAAGCCCGTAAAGAAGAAACAAATCGTTACTTTAAATCAATTCTTACTATACTAAGGGCGGATTCGACTAAACCCGAATTTATACACGAGTAACTATACCAGGAATAATTTATTCCATGATTTTATTCTCGAATAAATCAACAGTCATTTTTCCATGCAATCTAACGTATAACTATACTTGGAATAGTTACTCGCGAATAGCGGAGTGAATGTGAACATGTGGTGAACGAATGTAATACCCGGGAAAAAACGTTGTTCTACAAACGGAGAGTGTAGAAGCAAAACGCATGACAACTCTCATTTGTCGTATTACTTCCTCTTAGCCTTTTCCCAATTATCTTGGAGTCAGCTTCCAGTGAAACCAGTATTTTACACGGAGCGACTGCCATCAGTCCTCCGCAACCCAGTAACTGGGCAATGCCGATATCCTAAGGTTAAACCGTTTGTCAGACTTTCGGGCTTCTGATTACCCGTAACGACTATCATAGGTATTCGTATGACACTCGGGACCGACGGCTTAACGTGCTCTCCGAGGCACGGAGGGGTCTCAATGTGTAACAAATGGTCACCCATCCAAGGACTGACCGCGGCAAGCGCAGCTTAACCTCGCAAATCGTACGATCGGCGCGGTTGTTATTTAGCCACGAGCCCCTCTCTCATTTGTCGTATTATAGAGTGAAAAACTTGCGGTCAATGTCAATAGTCTCAGTATAATTTGAAATGTTTGAAGTTTTGCTTGTCGGTTCGGTTTGGTTCATGTGGTATTTATTTTCGCGTTTTGCAAGTTTAGATAATCATATTTATAAAATGAGTGACGTTATACGTAAACGTAGTCCTCATACTCATAATATTCAATTAAATCTATTCTCTCTTTTATCCACCTTGGACGTCTAATAACTTCCTCATCACTATCACTATCTTTAATCAAATTATTTAAACGTTGCATTATATGTTTTTGGAACAATACTTTGTGTTGAGTTGAAATTACAGCTTAAAACAATAGGACGCCATTTTCTTATTCTTGGAATAAGCTCCCTAATCCATGCCTGACGGCGGTATAGTGACTATTCCCGAATAGACTCATTATTCCTCGAATTGTAGTTGGTTAAACGTGAAATTAATTTAGTTATTCTCGAGTAAGTAGCGATTTACTTCGAGAATAAAATTTATTCCTGTTTGGTCGTATCCGCCCTTACTCGCATTTTTTGAGTAAAGCACTATACAAGCCTTGGTCCGCAATGACTGCGCTGCTGGCCGCGCTATGATGGCCTCGAGCTTAGGTTAGCTACGCTCTCGGCCTTCAAGCTTGGTCATCATTGCAGCCCTTGCTGTCCGCGCTATAAAGGCCTCGACCTTCGGTCTCGGCCTTTATTCCAGCTTGTCCATCAAGAGCTGCAATGCTGAATGCGCTGTGATGGCCTGGAGCTGCGCTACACTGCGCTTTCGGCCATCATCAGTGCCGCCAGCAACGCAGTCATTACAGACCGCGGCAGTAATGTACTATTACAACAAAACTCCTCAAATCAAATCAAAGACATTATATGGCACTACTACGTCATATGGAGGTAAAAAGCAATTTTGATCTTTGCTACCAAATAATTAAACATAATTTTCCATGCATTGATCTGTTTCATTCAACAGTTTTAAAAGGTAATATGTGCCCGCGATGTGGGAAACGAATGAATTTGAAAACTGGCGAACCTATTTATTTCCCTACTGTACATAAAATGTGTGTCGTAACTTAGGTGTATAAAGTGCGCACGTTATTGTAAGATGGCGCTTTCAGCCTTGAAATGGGTGCGATATCAGTATGTCGTCACTATCCTTTGTGTGTTATTCTTTATGGAAGTAACTTTCATACATACACTACTGTCTTGTCCCAGATTTTTTGACAGACAAATTTTATTATTTGACAGGGACACTAACAGCCTTGTTAACACTCTTCTTGACCTGAGTGAGTCCAGAACAGTAAGGGAAAACCACATCTGACGGACGATACGTCGCCGACCTTCCGTCGCGTAATTCACTCAAGGAATTTTAGTAACGCATCTTCAGTCATATGTGTACGGTATGAGATGTTTGTATGGAATTATGTGTACTGGCGGAAGAACGGCGGCCTATCTTCCGTGAGATTTGGCTTGGCCCTAAGTATTCCTCTGTTGAAACACATCTATACAGACACAAATCTCACTTACAAATATTTATTCAGTTCAATATCCACGACTCATGCAGCAATCCCATTGCTCAGTCACTGGGTCAACTGAGGAATAAAATGCTATGTACTCAATACACTAATGGCGAAATACTCAAACGGTACTCAAATGTAAGTTGCCGTTAATTTCGTGCTGTCCCTTTCACTTTAAGGCGAAGTGACAGTGACCACACCAGACTTACGGAAACTTAAAATTAAGTAGCGTTTGAGTAACATAACATCACGCCTGTATTCCCCGAAGGGTTGGGCAGAGGTGTATAGTAACACCCTCATTTCGCCAGTTATGTTTAAGTCCCATGTAATAGGGGGTGAGCCTATTGCCGTCAACCGGGCACACATCCAAACTCCGGGTTTCTACTGAGAAATTCCACACGGAAATACTCAATAACACTTTGCCCGATTTGGGTATCGAACCCAGGACCTCACGATCAGAAGTCATGCTTACCACCACTAGACGAACAAGGCAGTCAGTTTGAGTATTTTGCCATAATAGTTATAAATAAACAAAGATAAGTTTTAGAACAAAACCTAACAATACTACATCAGAAACACTGTTACAGCACGTTCTAAGTTTGATTCCGACTTTCTATGCAGACAATAGAGGGCGGGGGAGTCGGGTCGCGTTCGTGACGACTCGACTGACTCCGTGACTTCGTCGTGACACATGACTCATCTATCCGATCCTATTGGCACGACTGACTACGTATTTGTTTTGAACTTTCTCGTGATTGTGGAGGTAGATCGGATGATTTTGTGCCGTTTTTAGTTTTAAATATCGAACTGGTCGAAGTATCGCTTTAGTTTAGCGTCGGAATATGCCGAAATTACGCGATCGAAGTACGGTGGTTATGTTTTTCATATCGGCACGGTGGCTCGTGGCTTAACAACCGCACGGATCATACGATTTGCGAGGTCAGTCTGTGGATGGGGTGACCGTTCGTAACACATCGAGGCCCCTCCGTGTCGGAGAGTACGTTAAACAGTCGGTCCCAGGTGTCATACGAATACCTATGACAGTCGTTACGGGAATTCAGAAGCCCGAAAGTCTGACAACCGGTCTAACTTTAGAATATCGGCATTGCCCTAACTGGGTTGCGGAGGTCTGATGGCAGTCGCTCCGTGTACAATACTGGTATTCAGCCGCATCTGGTTAGACTGGAAGCTGACCCCAACATAATTGGGAAAAGGCTAGGCAGAACATATTTTTTATATTGGCAAGATGTGACGTCATTTTAGCCTGTGTCTTGGGTAATTTAAAAAGCATTGCAGACAATCACATCGACATTGCGTCGCTTATTTTCGGCGTGGTTTGGTGCTACACTTGTGCTACAAATACGAGAAAATATGAATAGAATAGAATATCAATTTATTTGCTTAGAAAGTAGGTACATAAAACAACGATGTTTATGTTTATAAAAAAAGTGAGAGCCAGAAAAATAAATGTACGTGATATGATTCGAGGAATCTCGGCGACAAATGTATATAAAATTCGGATTGGATGTAGTGCACAATCAGTCATACAAATACAGCTATTCTATAGCTTTTCCGGGTCGTATATTCTCGGATTCGGATCGCATTAAAGAGGGAAAACTTGTTTATAACTCAAGTATGACTGTAATCCCTTATAAGTGGCTCAAAAAAGGATTTTTCCCATGTGTGTCATAAGGGATTACTAAGGGGCTATATCAGGAATATGAGGAGTGACATCTGCCTAAGTACATACGTACCTACAGAGTATGTAGACCCTGATCTCTGAGTTTATTTCGGCTTTTCTTCTCAGAGCTAGTCAGGTAGGAAATGCCGGCGCCATCTAGTCTTAAAAAAACATTACATTGACTTGTAAACTGTCTGTGACAGATTTATTTACAGAAATATAAATCATTTATCTTGTTTATAGGACAATTTGTCTTGTAAACGCACCTAATAAGATAAGTATAAAATTGAATTGCATGTTACCGGACGGTAACAAAACGACTATAGGGGCGTAATAGTCCCATAAAGTGCGCCCAAATGCAGCTCTATAAACGTTTATAGGATTTCTATAGGACTAAAAAATACATGCTCCTAGAATACTTACAGGACCACATTTTGCTGCTTGGGTCTGTCTGCCAAGCGTATATCCACTCAGAATCAGAAACATTAACAATTTGAAAAATTAATTAACATACATATCCACAGTACAAAATGTTGGAGGCTCACTTCTAAGCATAACATAATCAGCCCATTACAGTCCCACGCGGCACTGGCCTCTTCTCAGAATGAGAAGGGTTTAGGCCTCAGTCCACCACGCTGGTCTGGTGCGGTTTGGCGGGCTACATACACCTTCGTGATTTTTATGGAGCCCTCTCAAGTGTGCAGGTTTCCTCGCGATATTTTTCCTTCACCGTTAACGCAAGTGATAATCAAATTATGATCCGCACATGAATTCGAAAAATCAGAGCTGCGGGTCGGGATTGAACTCGGACGCTCCTGCACGGAGGACAAGCGTACAACCGCTAGGCTATCACTGTTTCCAAGTAAATTCGACTTCCTTGTTGGTCTAGTGGTCGCAAGCGCGACTGCTCAGCATGGGATCCTGGGTTCGATCCCCAGGTCAGGCAAAGCGTTATTCGGTTTTTCCATTAGGAATTTCTCAGTAGCAGCCTGGAGTCTGGATTTGTGCCCGGTTAATGGCAATAGGCTCGCCCCCTATTACATAACTGGCAAAACGACGGTGTGTTAAAACACCTCTGCCGAACCCTTCGAGGAATGTAAGGCGTGATGTTATGTTTATATTAAAAAGTTGCATTAAATTTCAATTACCTAAAAGCACAAAACAGATAGGTACAGAAGTCAATCTACATACAAGTTCACTCGAGCAACGCACACATAGACACTGCTCACGGACACGATATCTCGGACTGTTTGGGACTAGAGTGCGAGTGAGTGCGAGCGCGAGTGCCATGCGCTTGAGAGAAATAGATATATAGATAGAGCGATCGCCGAGCGTAGGTATGAAAGTGAAGTACATACATGTGATTGACTTCTGTACAACAAAGTACAAAAAAGTATTTGTGCTACAAGAAAGTGTAGAACGGTAATAGGTCGGTCCTATGTGAATTGCGCTCTGACCTTTACCTACAGAAACAATAACTGTGTATGTCAACACAGTCGTCTCGCTACATATTGCATCGCGCGACGGTGCCCGCGCCATTGTACGGAAAATTCTCTTTTGTAACACTTATGTAAGCTGTCGTGTGTTTATTTGGAGCGGAAAAAATCTCATAGTATTGTGTTCATAGTTCTTCATCCTAGCGTGTTCATAATGTCGTGTTCCGCTTCGTGTAAGAAAATGTCAGTACTCTTAGAACACCAGAAACAGTTCCTTTGTCGTATTTGTCTATAGAACGACCATTAAAATCTATACTAATATTATAAAGCTGGAGAGTTTGTTTGTTTGTTTGTTTGAACGCGCTAATCTCAGGAACTACGGTTGGAATAGAAAAAATATTTTTTGTTCGATAGTCCATTTATCGAGGAAGGTTATAGGCTATATAACATCACGTTACGACCAATAGGAGCGGAGCATAAATGAAAAATGTTGCAAAAACGGGAAAAACGTCCACCCGTGTGAAGCCGGGACGGGCCGCTAGTATTGTATAAAAGGTAAATAAACTTTTAATCATCTTACTATTTTCAGTTGCGATTTTTTAAGTCCGTTTTTACTTTTTAAAGATTTTATTTGTAAGAATGAAGGGGAGATCTCAACGACATAGGAGGAGATGCTATAATATATTACATTCTCTTTCTATAGGATACAAAGCCAACATTCCTACACAAAAATAGCAAACAATTCTTAACAATAAAATTTTAGAGTAACAACGTGAATGGCAACATTTCAATTTAATAAACAATTTACAAAAATATTTGAAATATTTTAGCGAAACAACGTGCAAGCAATACTCGCGTCGAGTTCGAAATTCGAATTCATATAAAATATCGCTGGAATACGTGACGTCATAGCTGTTTTACAACCAGCCAGCGAAGAATTCAAGAATTTCACCTCGAATTATTGTACTCTCAGGTCAAGCAAGAAAAAAAAAAGATTCCTTTTTTAAATGTCCTCAAACTCAAGATTGTATCGGACTGTACGCTCTGTACTGCGGAGGAAATATAAAGAACCGTTGTTCGTAATGTTTGCTCGATCTGAATCCAATCTCGGCTTGAATTCCCACAGGCGGCGTTGTGTACTATTCTTGTGGGTAGTTTTATTCGCTAGAGACACGAATATGGCTTTTGTTGCTGTAGGACATACTTTGCTTCACCAAACAAAAAGGATAGAATTTTGCTCCATTTATCTGAGAATAAAGGATAAGACTAGGATCCTCTCTTATTCCGTAGTTTCGAATAAAATCGAATTCCAAAATATTTTTTTTATTCAAAAGAAATGGCATCAGTATACAAGTGACGTATTAATACTAATCGCTTGACACATAAGTTAAAAATACTTAAAGCCTACGTCATTGAAATGACGGACATAGCTTAGAACCATCCCGATTACCAGCTTCCAAACAAAACCAAAACCACATTGGAATCGATTCATCAATTTAGGAGCTACGGTACACAAACATACACACAGACAGACAAAAGGATCAAACTTATAACACCTTTCTTTTTGCATCAGGAGTTAAAAATACTGCGTTATCTATCTATTTGTCAATCGTGATTTTGCTATTTCTCTATTAGGAAGCTTATTTTCAACAATGAACTTAAACGGACAGATTATAATAATGACATAACATATCATCACGCTTTATATTCCCAAAGGGTTCGGCAGAGGTGTTTTTAGTATACCATACCTTTTAGTATACCCACGTAATAGGGGCGAACCTATTGCCATCAACCAGGCACAAATGCATACTCCGGGCTGCTACTGAGGAATTCAACACGGAAAACCCCAATAACATTTTGCCCGACCTGAGGATCGAACCCAGGACCTCACGATCAGCAGTCGCGCTTTCCACCACTAGACGAACGAAACAGTTATAATATAACTAGCGGCCCGTCCCAGTTTCGCACGGGTGGACATTTTTCCCGCTTTTGCAACATTTTTCATTTATGCTCCGCTCCTATTGGTCGTAGCGTGATGTTATATAGCCTATAACCTTCCTCGATAAATGGACTATTCAACTCAAAAATAATTTTTAAATCCAACCAATAATTCCTGAGATTAGCGCGTTCAAACAAACAAACTCTTCAGCTTTATAATATTAGTATAGATAGACCAATTTACGCAAACGTCATTATTCAAAAAAAGAATTGTGACGTTGACGATTCGATTGCCAGTATTTTAAATACAAGCGCGCATCCACATTACGCCTCTTACGAACAGCTATCACTGTTACTTCAATTCACGTAAGCACGCACAATATAGTTTCCAGATTGACCACTACTGCCTCTGGACTTGTTTTATGACGTCATATATCGGGATAGAGTTGTTAGACGTTAATCGGCACTACATGTGAGAATGGCGCCGTGAAACTTTAGAGTGATAGGTCGTAAGATGGGATCATTTGTGGAGATTGAAACCTTTTTACTGCGTACAGCCACAAAGGGAGTTCTAAGGAGACTTAAGGCAGAGCCTAAATGGCCTGTAAATAACGTCGCCTTTGATTAACTACTTGTTCACACTGCCAATGTCCTTTTCATCTATACTAATATTATAAAGGTGAAGAGTTTGTTTGTTTGTTTGAACGCACTAATCTCAGGAACTACTGGTTGGAATTGAAAAATTATTTTTGTGTTGAATAGTACATTTATCGAGGAAGGTTATGGGCTATATGACATCACGCTACGACCAATAGGAGCGGAGCATAAATGAAAAATGTTGCAAAAACGGGGAAAATGTCCACCCGTACGAAGCCGGGACGGGCCGCTAGTAATATATGAAACTATAGATAGGTAGAATATTTTTCATAAAGACACCAAACACACGATACAGTTTGTGTTACACATAAATCGACAAAAGATTATTTTCTTATTACCTATTATATTCAGTGGTAGGGTCTGATTTCAATCCTGGCCCGTACCTCAGACTTTTCAAATTCATATACGGATCAGAAATTGTTTATCACTTGCGTTAATGGTGAGGGAAAACATAGTGAAGAAACCTGCACACCTGAGAGGGCTCCATATAGTACTCGATGGAGTGTGTTGTCCGCCAACCCGCACCAGGCCAGCGTGGTGGACTAAGGTGTAAACCCTTCTCATTCTGAGAAGAGGCCCGTGCCCAGCAGTGGGACAGTAATAGGCTGATTATGTTTTGTATGTGTATATTCAGCCCTTATCGTCCCACTGTTGAGCAAAGGCCCCCTGATTCTTCCTTCTCTATGGTTGGCTGCTTAACGCCATTGTTTAACAAAGACATCGAATTCATCTCGCCAGCTTCTGCTAAATGTACCACGGTACTGTCTTCCAGTTTTTAGGGTACTTTTTATCGCTATTTTGGCTCACAGATTATTCGGCATGCGACAAACATGGCCGCCCCAGTTCCACTTAAGTTTTATTAATGTTTCTATCATTTCCTATAATATTTTTTATTATTTTAATACAATAAATAATCTGTATAATTATCACTAGCTTAAAAACGGTGAAGGAAAACATCGTGAGGAAACCGGCATGCCTGAGAGATATTTCTCGACGGCATGTGACACCAAGTCAGAGGCCAATGGGCGGCATAAACTCTGACACCAGGTTAGTCACTAACCACACGAAAAGAAGATAGAAAGACAGAAAGAAATAAATTTATTTGGCACGAAAGCAGTCAGACACACAGACAAAAATTCATAAGAGAGAAAACAAATAAAAAGTTGCTTTTTGTCTAGCGGCTGCACCAAATAAGTTCAGTACAGCATAAATGTCAGACCACTAGTGCTTGACGCTGGTTTTCAACTGAACCTATTGTGACGTAACTGATGTAAACCAGTTCCAGATAAATAATCTTCCTTCACATACTCAAATTCATGCCTACAACGACTGCTAAAACCTTCCTTATTCGCCTTAATCATATAATAAGTTTACAAATACCCAAGTATAAAAAGAAACTATCATTGAATAAGCCTTACCTCTCTCACGCATTGGCGAGCGCGCACATAACGCCGCACCCAATTTAAATACAACAAAAAGTTCTCAAATCACCTCGGATTTAGTTCGAGAGCCACTCGTGTAGGCGGATTTCTTATGGGCGTTTAGTACAAGCGATAAGATACAGCGGAGTTGGAAATGTTTGAAATGTCAACGGTTTTTGATGTGAAACATCTAATGCGGCGGGACGGATGTGAGAACGGGCACACACGACGGCAGACCTTCGTAACTCGTCGGCTCTCTTTGGTTTGATTCGTCCAGTTATATTTTTTACAAATGCGTTTCGATGTTTCACATCTGCCACGCGTTCCGCGACGGCTTAATTTTTTTGTGATTAAGTCGTGTAGTTTATTATGACTTCAGCAGAAGAAGGATGTACAAAAATCTGTTATAGTAAAGGACTGAGATATGATGTACGACTCTCAGTTCGTTCTATATCATCCAGTTTGGTTTGCCAGCTCTATAGTAACGTGGATGCTATGCGTTTCCCTGTTAAACTCTTACGTATGTGTAGTTGGCTTAAAGGTGTCAAAAACTGAAATATCTTTGCAAGGCAGGGGGATTGGTGACCGCCACAGCAAGTACCTAATTGATGTAGTAAAATGCTCATCTGCATAGTAAAATGATAAACATCAGCATACCTATAGTTCCCATAGGGTTAAGGGAAAATGTTCTGTTGATTATCCACATTTGGTAGAGGACTATTAAGAATCATGTAATTGAGGGCT
This sequence comes from Amphipyra berbera, assembly GCA_910594945.2. Lineage (NCBI taxonomy): Eukaryota > Metazoa > Arthropoda > Insecta > Lepidoptera > Noctuidae > Amphipyra > Amphipyra berbera. Next base: position 2,880,313 of record OU343122.1, on the reverse strand, counting down.
TTTGACATTTACCACCTCCCAATTCTAAACTCCGGAATGCTACTCATTTAAAAATGGCTCCAGCTCTTTCCGCGGGACATTCCATTTAGCGCACCTATTTGAATAGCACCTATTCAAACTGTTACTATTAGTGTGATTCGAAACAGTGCTATTCAAATTAGTGCGCTAAATGCCTCTTTCCCGCGTCCTCCCATCACTCAAGCCCTCTCACGTGGGAGGTTGTAACGCTACATGTGAACGGCAACGCATCTGCATCAACCAAGTTCATCGACCCCGTCCGTATCACAACGTTTGTGAGAAGGTCATGCGTTTCGGCAAGTGCGAATAACGTCCGATTTGAATTTGAATTTCGTTGCAGCTAACGTTCTTTTGTAACTGGTTTTCAAGATGGCGGGCTTGTGTAGGTACTTTTTGTTGTGTTGGAACTTGTTGTATTTGTATTGGTATATGCTGTATGTACCTACCTGTACATAGTCTGTTTAGTTGTTGGCAATAAGGTTGACATGCATATAATTTTGGGACCCAGTGGATAATATCAGCAAGCACATTGGGTCACCCGCGCGACGGCGCAACGAGTATTCCCAAGGAGGGTTGATGTCAGGCAGGCGGCCGGTCATAAAACAATAATCCAAAACCTCTAACAACATGGATTTATGAAATACATGTTGTGCCGACCCCACCTAGTGTGGGATACGGGCAGGAAGAAGATATGCTGTATGTACCTATCAACTGTGTGACAAGCACTAGCGTCACTGATTTTAGATCCTGAAGGGCCAAATCGTCTTGCAAGTTTTATTACGCCTGTACGCCTTCTGCAAGTATTACGAACTAAACGAGCACTTGTGCAATAACTTGTACAGTAAACCTTACTAGTTGATAGGGCTCGCTTTATGGTCGGTGGTCACTAATCCGTGTGGTACTTATGGATATCTTCTTCTATTTGTGTGGTTATTGACTAATCTGGTGTCAGAGTTAATGCCGCCCATGGGTCTCTGACTTGGCTTCACATGCCGACGAGAAATATCTCTCAGGCATGCCGATTTCCTCACGATGTTTTCCTTCGCCATTTTTAAGCAAGTGATAATTATACAATACGCACATGAATCCGGAAAGTCAGAGGTGCCTTGGCTTCGAATTCGAGACCTATGACTTGGCAGTCCGACGGTCACACAACTAGGGTATCACTGCTACCTATAGGTATAACTTCTCTCTTCAAGACAAGCTTGTGTCCGTTATTGGGCTGCCTAAGTACATGCTTTGATTACAGGAGTTATTAATTCAGAGTCTCTAGGCCTTTTCTTAGATTATGTTTAAATGTGCGATGCATACAACCCGAATCTCTTCAAAGGTAGAGTGAACAGGCTTCTTCTGGGTAAGCTCACTCCATCGTAGACTTTGTCTCTGTCATCTCTGAGCTAAACTAGAGTCAAGAGCAAATCCTTCTCAAATAAAAAAATAACAAAAAAAAACTCTGCTAAATAAAATCGTTTATTTCGCTTAAAACATAGGTACAGACAGATGTAAACAGAGTCAATATTATATAGTTCCAACACATTTTGCCTTTTGTGGCATGCGAAAATATCATATTTATGAAATATGTCCTAATTTACAAGGTAAATGCATATGATTAATATCTTTATCATTTACAGTCACATGTAAGAGTAATATTGACACATTTAATTTCTTTTGTTGCAACTAGTACAAAAAAGTTCAAAAAGAAAAATCGTCATTCACTTTGATGCAATTAACACCAAAACGAACAAAGAAACGTTCTTTTAAAACATTTCAATTAAAAACCATCAACAATAAGACATGACCGGAGTTTTATGATAAATAAATAGTACACACCCAAAAGAGTAGGTACCATGTACATGACCTCAAGACTACAGGTTGTCCAACATAACTTGGAACTTCAAGGCGGCGCTACTTGCAAAGGGAAATGCCAACAATACGTCAAATTCAGTGCATTTAAATTTAATTCCCTGTTTACCCGCATGGCAAGATACATTGGTCGCTTTGTAACTCGTAAATTTATCATCTACCCACACTCCACTTAATTGGACGTGAACGCTCCATAACTTAACGTTAAACAGTAAACTAAACAACTTTGATTTTTCTTTAAGTTACAAGATTTCCTTTTTGAACTTGAAAGGTAAGAAAAACACACGGTTTTGGGGTCTTAATTGATATGACAAATTAAAACGTAACACGCAAATAACATGGCCGCGGCACCATCTGAATTTTCAATCGAAATAATAGGGTATTAATATTAACACAACATAAGATCACGCCTGTATTCCCCGAAGGGTTGGGCAGAGGTGGTAGTAACACCTTAATTTCGCCGTTATGTTTAAAGTCCCATGTAATTGGGAGCGAGTCTACTGCCATGAACCGGGCACAAATCCAAACTCCGGGCTGCAACTGAGGAATTCCACATGGAATAAGCTAAAAACACTTTGCCCGACCTGGGGATGAACCCAGGACGATCAGCAGTTGCGCTTGCCACCACAAGACCAACGAGGGTGTTAAAAATATTAAATATTTATTATTAGTTTTAATTAATATTAAGGCTCAGTTGCACCAACTAACTACCTATATAATAAATTGTTAACTTGCTATATTTATGTCAAATTTGTACTTATTTGACAGAAATTTTGGTATGGTTACGGTTATAGGTATAGTTGGTGCAACTCAGCCTAAATGTACTGAATTTGACAAATTATTGTCAAATGGCCATTATGCAGGTGGTGCTGCTTGCTCAAACAAAGTAAGGGACAACTTTCTTTAAATTCCTTATTTCGGACTAAAATTGAGATTTTCGATCAGATATCTCCAATATTACAGAATTAAGAAAAAACCCAGAACCACAAAATTCACAGCCGCGTCATCGACATGCAATTCTAAACCAGTGACACACTGTACCTAACTGCAGATTATAGGTAAAAATGGAGACACACTACGAACATCTACTGATAGTCGAAACATTTGGTCTTGAATATTTACTTTGCTGGTCTATCTTTTTCTAAATACCTCATTTAGAAAGAGATAGATTTCAAAACTTAATCTTCTATCTTATTCTAAATCCTTACTAATATTATAAACGCGAAAGTTTGTATGCATGGATGCATGGAGGTTTGTTACTCTTTCACGCAAAAACGGCTGAATGGATTTGAATGAAACTTGGCACACAGATACGACCATGTCCTCGATTAATACATGGGATACTTTTCATCCGGATACATGAAGTAGTTTCCCTAGGATGCGAGTGAAACCGCGGGCAACGGCTAGTACAAGTAAATATTCATGAGCAAATGTTTCGACTGCCTCGTTAGGATAGTGATGGCAAGCGCGAATGCTGAACTTGAGGTCCTTGATTCGATCCCCAGATCCGGCAGTGTTGTTGGATTTTTCCGCGTAGAATTCCTCAGTAACAGCCCGGAGTTTCGATTTGTGCCCGTTGATGGCAATAGGCTTGCCTCCATGGGACTTAAACATAACGGCGAAATGAGGGTGTTACTATACACCTCTGCCTAACCCTTCGGAGAATACAGGCGTGATGTTATGTTATGTTTCTATTTTTTTACCTATATCTTCATAATTATTAACTCATAAAATGTATAACACACGAGTTCTCGTTATCTTAAACTAGTAGGTACCTAGTGATATGTACTGGACATGAAGATTGCGACATATAAGCACTGGTAGCACTGACAGGTTGTTACCTCATTGCTTAATGAATGACTCACGTCAAGCTTATAACTTGTTCGGGATATTGCAATCTGATCGTTGATCTCAGTATAGAAGTATGTATCAGCGGGCCATTATACGAGCAAGTTGTAATTTCTTTTACAATAAAATTGTCTGAGAATGGAGGAAAGGCTCGGAATCAATTCTTATACATACGCCTAGCATCAATGTTTCACGTATAGTATCCTAAACATATCGCAAATGTAAGCGTATTTTGAATCGAAAATACAGTTGTATTTTCGCAAAAAAATTTACCAAAATGTTATAGGACAGTTGTCCTATAACATTTTGGTAAATATATGGTGCGAATATGCACAATTTGTATCATATACAAGGTTAGTCAAAAAGGGGGTACTCAGCCGCGGGCCACTTAATGTATCACTGATGATTGTTTTAAAGAAAGTGTTAATATTTTAAAATTCGACAAAAAAAAATCCATGAAAAATTATTTTTATTTTAGCTTTTTCAAAAATTCTTCATCCCTACTTTAGTTATGAATTCAGAAAATGGAGTTTCTAATCCGTGACCCCAAATATGACGTAAAATGTAAACACGTCTGATCATAGCTGAGGATGGATAGAATTTAGCGTATTTTTTATGAAATCTTTGAACAGCTATTTCTCTTGAACTATTGACTTTTGGGGAAAGTTGTAGAACAAAAGTTATCCATTATTATGGGTACTTTAACACCCTTTCGGCTTAGTACCCCATTTTCGACTAACCTTGTATAGAATATATGAATAAAGTTTTCAATTTCATTAAATAGTGTGTGCGGAACGAGTATTTCCGATTCAAAATTCACTTACATCAACGTTACAACTTACGTTAATTCGACAGCATTCGTACTAAGCCTACTGGACAAAAGCCTCTAAAATAAAAATGTCTACGCCAATGGTGTCGATTCTGTAGCACATTATGACAGTACTAAACTAGACTAAACGCAACTGTCACTTTCTTTTTCTATTCAAACAGAAAGAGACAAACACCCTTAGTTTAGTCCTGTCAAACTGCGCAACAGAATCGACACCAATACCTAATTCGCATTACATACATACATAAACTCACGCCTTTTTCCCATGGGGGTAGGCAGAAACTATAGAACGCCACATGCTACGACCATTACATACCCCTTTCGCTTCATCCACATTCATACATCTTGTCATACACGCACCGGTTGAGAGTACTACGCACCTGACCTTTGTGAAGAACATCACCAATAACATCGATGTATGTTCTTCTAGGACGTCCTCTACCGGCGTTCCCATTGACATCCGCCTTATAAATTCCTTTTGTTAATCGCCGTTCACTCATTCTCTAAACATGACCAAACCACCTAATTCGCATTATCGCGTTCAATAAAGACATAAGGGGCTAATGACATTCGTCACTCCAGTGAAAAAATTTGCCAGTCAGCAAGGGTGGTCTGCAAAAAACTGGATTGTTTTTAGACACACTTATTCGCTTAATTTGTAAAAGATTCCTCGATCGTGTGCTTTCAGCTGCGGAACCATTCTATAGCAAGCGAAAGCTGGATCGATGGGAAAAGATTATAGCATGCGTACGCAACGCACGTTCATATAAAATGCCTAATTTCTATGAGTGACATGTGAATGGATACTGGTAGGTCCTTTCCATGTCAAATTAGTATTTTTTTTCTAAAACGAAATCTACTATACTTTTAAGCCTGGCTAGAAAATCAAACCTAAGTTCCAAATCCATTTTTTGCTCAGATACAAGAAGAAATAATGCAAAAAGTACCTGTCTACTGACTCAATACTGGGTGTCCCAAAACACGTTGACATGGAGGGATATTTCGATAAATAATAATTTTATTTATTAAACAAAAGAAATATTATATTACTATCTTATTAGTCTCGCTATTTCCAAGTGATGCAAGTATGAAAGAAATCGTTTAAGAAAAACTAATTAAGAAAGAATGAGAATGCTAATCTTTGGCTTAATATTGAGCGAGAGATTAAAGCTCGGAACAGCGCTAGATTGAAAAAGATAAGATAATAATTTTCTATTATCGCTTAAAAGATAAGATAATAATTTTCTATTATCGCTTAAAAGATAAGATAATAATTTTCTATTATCGCTTAAAAGATAAGATAATAATTTTCTATTATCGCTTAAAAGATAAGATAATAATTTTCTATTATCGCTTAAAAGATAAGATAATAATTTTCTATTATCGCTTAAAAGATAAGATAATAATTTTCTATTATCGCTTAAAAGATAAGATAATAATTTTCTATTATCGCTTAAAAGATAAAGACATCTAACGTTTTTGCATTAAACTAGACTTCTTTCCCATTAAAATATACACCGACAAGACTAAGAAAAAATGGTTACAAACTACAACTACCTCGTTGGTCTAGTGGTGGCAAGCGCGACTGCTAATTGTGAGGTGCTGGGTTCGATCACCAGATCGGGCAAAGTGGTTTTGGGTTTTCCCGTGTGGAATTCCTAGCAGCCCGGAGTTTCGATTTGTGCCCGGTTGATGGCAATAGGCTCGCCCCCTATTACATGGGTTTCAATAACGGTGAAATGAGGGTGTTACTATACACTGTCAATGGAAACGCCAGTAGAGGACGTCCTAGAAGTACATACATCGATGTTATTGGTGACGTTCTTCACAAAAGTCAGGTGCGTAGTACTCTCAACCGGCGTGCGTGTATGACAAGATGTATGAATGTGGATGAAGCGAAAGGGGTATGTAAGGGTCGTAGCATGTGGCGTTCTATAGTTTCTGCCTACCCCCATGGGAAAAAGGCGTGAGTTTATGTATGTATGTACTGTACACCTCTGCCTAATCCTTCGAGGAATACAGGCGTGATGGTATGTTATGGTTACACACATAAATGGCTGTTATTTTTTCCTGCCAAAAAATGTAGTAGCCACACCATTTATGTATAGAAGTGTGGGTTGATAACATATTGAAGTTAATTCCACTTCCTTTACAGCGTAGTAGGAGTATTAATATGTATGCCATATTAGGATATTTAGACGATACAACCATTTGATTCCATGCTTGTGTGGATAATAATCTTAGTACCTGTAGGTACTTATCTTAAACTACATTCATAAGAGAAAAGTGATTTTGGTAAGTAAAAAACTATACAGGTTGTAAACGAAATCATGTAATTCCTTCAAATCTCGTGATGTACTGCTGACATAGATTGACCCTGCACGGGATACTATTAAATACAATAAAAATTTAAACTACAGGCGTGATGTTTTGAACTCATAACCCGTAGCCCAGAAGCTAAAGTCCCCTTATCAAAAAACTAGACCAATCGCACACAACCAAATATTCTGACCTCACAATATCATCCGACACAAACCCAACATCGTACGACTCACAGTAGGTGCCAAAAATACACGAAATAACTACCAAGAAATTCTCTTTACATTCTCAATTCGAGAAACTCTCGATATTAAACAAAATGGTCACTTACAATATGTGTTGTATAATGGCCGGAGCTTGTCTGGCGTCTCCTTTAATGGCGGAGCACGTGATCCGCGGGCCCGATGCAACTCATTATGCAGCTCTGAAGAACGTGATGTCATAGAGTATGGAAGTTTGAAGATGAGACTGTTCGTTTTGTTGATACGAAAAGTTATTTGAAAATGTTGACAAATAGTGTACCTACATCGTTATGTTGGATTATTGAAAATTAATCAGTATTTATTTCGTTAAATATATTTATTTAAAATTGAAAGGAGTATGCTTAGGTGGTTTGGTCATGTTGAGAGAATGAGTGAACGGCGATTAACAAAAGGAATTTATAAGGCGGATGTTAATGGGAACGCCGGTAGAGGACGTCCTAGAAGGACATACATCGATGTTATTGCTGATGTTCTTCACAAAGGTCAGGTGCGTAGTACTCTCAACCGGCGTGCGTGTATGATAAGATGTATGAATGTGGATGAAGCGAAAGGGGTATGTAAGAGTCGTAGCATGTGGCGTTCTATAGTTTCTGCCTACCCCCATGGGAAAAAGGCGTGAGTTTATGTATGTATGTATGTCTATTTATTTAAAAAGGTTCTGTCTATAGCTCAAAATTATGATGACGACGACGCTTACGAGTGACGTATTTTTTTGAAGCCTGAAGATCTGGAAACGATTTCAAATCAACAATCAAAGAAAAGTTAAATTTACAGATCATTATTGCATATAATAAAATGCCATTCGAAATATACTTTGACACGTCTGACGATTGTTTTCATGGGCATAATAGCAATTACACAGTACACACCAAGCTTACAAACGTCAAGGAACATTTGTTATTGGTTAATTCGAACAAACTTTACAACAAATCTGGTCTAATTTAAATTTAAGCTGTAACAAACCCCTTTCATTGGCGTTCATTAGCTCGATATGTACCTACGTACCATAAATTCATTGATAGGTAGGTAGAAAAAATACTTTACAATTTTATTTTTCACTTACAATCCACTGTATCGTCTGATCATTAATCTTTGCCTTGCATGCAAATTCAACGTCGCAACGAAAGGCTTATCTGCGAGGCGTGGCTCCGATTTCTCCGCGACATTTCTCGAGGTGCGTGCATATTATTGAAGAAACAACATCGTTATTGAAATGCAATACTGATACATATCCTTAATTAGTCGACTTAAGGCAAATTGCTTGTTTTGTGTTATCTTGCTTTTAGAACATTTCTAAACTAATTTGATAGAAAAAATCTATACTAATATTATAAAGCTGAAGAGTTTGTTTGTATGAACGCGCTAATCTCAGGAACTACTGGTTGGAATTGAATAAATATTTTTGTGTTGGATAGTCCATTTATCGAGGAAGGTTATAGGCTATATAACATCACGCTACGATCAATAGGAGCGGAGCATATATGAAAAATGTTGCAAAAACGGGAAAAATGTCCACGCGTGGGAAGCCGGGACGGGCCGCTAGTTGTAATATAAAAACTGCCTCGTTAGTGTAGTGGTGGCAAGTGCGACTGCTGATCATGAAGTCCTGGGTTCGATCCCCAGGTCGGGCAAAGCTTTATTGGGTTTTTCCGCGTGTAATTCCTCAGTAGCAGCCCGGAGTTTGGATTTGTGCCCGGTTGATGGCAATAGGCTCGCCCCTATTGTATGGGACTTTAACATAATAGCGAAATGAGGGTGGAACTATACACCTCTGCCCAACCCAGTGGGGCATACAGGCGTGATGTTATGTTATATTATAATATAAGGTTTCTACCACTGAAACCATTTCTAATTTCTCTTGCATCAAAGGTTAAATTCTTCTCTCGTGGTGACGTCATGAGCTATATTAGAATGTTGTGGTGACCAGACAGCAAGGTTGGTAGGAGGGCTTAATAACCAGAGTTCGCTAGACGTACTTATGTATCATGACTCATGGAGACAAAAGTAGTAACTTTGAAGTACTTTCTGGTAATTAATAATTTCGGAATACATTTTTGTGATAAAAAGACACAAAATAACTGCGGAGACATATTTTAACATAACACATACATAAGATAACATCACGCCTATATTCCCCGAAAGGTTTGGCAGAGGTGTATAGTAACACCCTCATTTCGCCGTTATGTTGTCCCATGTAATAGGGGGCGAGCCTGTTGCCATCAACCGGTCAGTTACATATTTTAGTACTTCTGTATATGTTTACCGATTGAAACTTACAGACTTTGTGGGAATAAGTAAACGGACAACGAGTAGGTACACTTACTAATAAATTAACCAAGACAGTTCAACTTTGTAACCATGAATTACATTCTAATTTAAAATACCACTCGCTAATCAAATGTGTACCAGGTTTTAGTTATAAAGTAACAAGAAGCTACTTGCTTGTTATCCCTATCACAGGGTTCAGGTGAGAGGTATCGGATAGAAGCCGACTTCGTGACGTCACGACTCACAATCTATGAGTGTATCAATGTGTTTACTTGGTGATCCCACAATTTACCTATGTTTACAAAATGTGCGCGCTTGGCATTTGTGCTCAATCCGGTGACATGATATTCTTGAAGAAGCCTCATTATAAAACTCGATAATTTTGATTTTTAATGACCACATGCTATTCATCTAATAACTGTAATAACTGTAATTGACGACACGTTTGGTGCAGTGGCTGAGCGACCGGCTTCTGCGCTACGGGTCGTGGGTTCGATTCCCGCACGGAACAAATATTTGTATGGCCTACAGATAGTTGTTCCGGGTCTGGATGTCTGCGCGTGTGAAGATTTGTGTCTGTAAACGCGCCCATGATACAGGAGAAAACCTAGAGTGGGGCAAGGTATTTAAAAAAAAAAACTAGTTCTTAGTTTTTCGAGGCGAAAAGTACTAATGGAGAAATAAATTTTGCCTGTTGTCTATGCCAAATTTTATCAAAATCGCTTAGCTGATGCGGCATGAATCCAAATTGAAATGCCAAAATGTATGCCTCAATCTAACCCAACCTCGCCTCTAAAAAATTTTCTAAAACTTGCAGAAAATTGACAATATTGACACCAGCTGGCATTCAGATCTTAACGACCGCGACTGGCGACGGCGACCAGCGACTGCGACCAGTTCGGATGACCCACTGTTTAACGCGACGCTATCGCTTGCGTCGGTCAGCATTTCATACACGTTCACACAAATCAGTGGATCACGCGACCCGGTCGCCGGTCGCGATCGCCAAGATCTGAATGCCAAATTTAATCGCTCGCGCGTTGGGAGCTCATAAACGCCAGCATCATTCAATCGTTAGGCATCGGGAGCCGAAAGTCATCTATACTAATATTATAATATTTGTTTGTTTGAACGCGCTAATCTCAGGAACTACTGGTTGGAATTGAAAAAATATTTTTGTGTTGGATATTCCATTTATCGAGGAAGGTTAGACTATATAACATCACGCTACAACCAATAGGAGAAGAGCATAAATGAAAAATGTTGCAAAAATGGGAATAATGTCCACCCGTGCGAAGCCGGGACGGGGTGCTAGTTCTGAATATGAAAAGTCAGAGATGCGGCTATGATCGAACTCAGACCCTCCTAAGCGGAAGGCAAGCATTCAACTGCTGGACGTAACTGCTTTTATTAGACTTCGAAAGACAACAATATAAAATAACACTGATTATTACTCCAACACCTTTCTCCCTATAAACTTTCTGCCCAAGATCTCACTACCACTCCTTAAACCATGTTCTCTAATTAATGTAGCTTACTGGCTCGCCATAGTTCATGGTAGCTGAACACGCGAGACCGGGTTAGCACCGAACATAAATTATTTATTGGCTACATTTAGATTTCTGTGATAGTGGGTTAACACCTTGTTCGGTATCTCTGGGGAAACTGCGAGGAATATGGCGGTGTACTGTAGGTCGCCTCGGAAAGAAAATATGTGTCGCAGCAAAGAGGCCGTAGATTAAGAAGATTGTTTGACAAGTGTCAGTGGGGGTGGTGTTATTCATTGCTCTGCGGAAAACGTGTGCGTGATCGGAAGACCTCACGACCTCCTTCCATCATTTTCCATCGCGAATACTGTACGAGGAGGAACGCGTGTCTGGAAGTAGCACTCATGTTCCCTCGCCGTCATATGGATAATCGGGTTTTCAATAACATGACATATCATGCCTGTGTTCCCTAAAGGATTGGTCAGAGGTGTATAGTAACACCCTCATTTACCCACAGGAATTCCACACGCAAAAACGTAATGACACTTTGCCCGACCTGGGGATCGAACCCAGGACCTCACGATCAGCAGTCGCGCTTGCCACCACTAGACCAACGAGGCGGTTTTCAAAGATCTTGCTAAGTCGTGTAGTCCATGACCAATGCTCCTTTTATATGCATTCTAAGGTAAGGAGTTATAACTGCAATCGGCAACCATCACCCTCGCATCGGCATAAGGAGGATTGGTATTTTTTCTTACGTAAGGATATCCTCATAGTCAACCGTTCCCCGGGAAAGACGAAGGGTTATGTCGGACTTAGTTAAGCCCATAAACCGAAAGCCATAAGTAAGGTTAAGCCGTAATGAAGCACACTAACACCCATATACTAAGACGTTCCTCCAAAACTTACTCGACTCAGGACGGCCTCGAACACACCTTCAAAATTATATTCTTAGTTGCAATTTCGAGTGAACTTTGCGGTTCCTCGACAGAGGGTTCCTCAAATAAGTCGAGGTAGAGTGGAATCATTACGTCATAATTTGAATTATCTACATCGCGCATATAACGCCGCGTTAAATAGGTAGTTGTAAGGATTATCGTAAGCATATTCGATAGTTTTCAAAATTAATTTTTGTTACATACGAACTTTGAAACTTCCCTCCTTAAGGTAGGTTCCGAGGTGCCTTGAGTTTGACAGATGATTCCTTACCTCGACTGAGGAAAAATCTCGAATCGAGGAGGTCTATGTCAACTATAACTACCGATGGTAGTTAGAAAGACTGAGTCGAGGAACGTCTTAGAATATGGGTGTAAGTATTTTGAACTGGTGTGGAACACATAAAGTTGGAATTAAATATTTATGTATTGATAAACTTAGAGGGGTCGTGGGTAACTACCGCGGATCATATGATTTGCAAGGTTAAGCTGCGCTTGCCGCGGTCAGACCGTGAATGGGTCATTCGTTACACATCGAATCGCCTCCGTGCCTCGGAGAGCACGTTAAACAGTTGGTCCTGGGTGTCATACGAATACCTATGACAGTCGTTACGGGTAGTCAGAAGCCTGAAAGTCTGACAACCGGTCTAACCTTAGGATATCGGTAATACCCAGTAACTAGATTGCAAAGGTTTGATGGCAGTCGCTCCATGTAAAATACTGGTATTCGGCCGCATCTGGTTAAACAGGAAGCTGACCCCAACATAATTGGGGAAAGGCTAGGCAAAAAGTATTGATAAACTCAAAATACACAAGAATTTTAGAAGAACTCAATGACTATATTACGCCCGGTGTAATGTTATACAAATAAATGAATCATAAATCTATCTTTATAACATCCTAAGCCTACGAATTCATTTGGAGCGAGGTGCAGCAATAACATATAGGATTTAAACCGTGTCAGTAATGACAGCTTACAAATGTACGCTTACTTTTAAAGTATAAACGATCCACGTAATCTATACATATAAAATGCTTTGTCCTGAATGACTGACTGACGGATCAACGCACAGCCTAAGCCTCTGATCGTAGAGACCTGAAACTTGGAGAGTGTGTTCTTTGTATGACGTAGGCATCCGATAAGAAAGTATTTTCCGAAACTCTACCTCTAAGGGGGTGAAAAAGGGGGGCAAAGTTTGTATGGGACAACATGATTCATTGGTCCAATCTACTTCAAATTTTGCATAATCCCTTTTTAACAGAATTGATGGAAGACGAGTTTCGTATTTTATTGAAAATCATCACATAACAGGATTAAAAAAAAATTTAAGAAATTAATAATCCTTGAATTTTGGCAGCGGGTACCTTTTATAACGTAGGCATCCACTAAGGAATGATTTTTCAAAATTTCTTCCCTAAGCGGGTAAAAAAAAATCACACAAGCGAAGCTGTGGGCAAAAGTTAGTCCATAAAGAACGAATCTACAAATGTAATGTCACAATAAAACAGTAAACCAAGTAGAAATATAATATCTAAGCTATAAAATTAGCAATAGATATCTTGGACACGCCTGCTGGGACAGCGAACACGCAGGTCTAGCTAACGTAACTCTTTAAGTGCTAATTGGTATGATTCAACCTTAAGAAATGTCCCGAGAAAGGAAAATATGGAAGTTTGTATGGTTCTTTATAGAAATGCGATAAATTCTTCACACCCCCTTATATACGGTGGGAATAAGGAATCTCAACTTAGGCGTATACGGAGGCAAGCCACAGTTTTACAATCTATATAGGTACAGTTGGGTAATGCCTTTGATGTCAGGCGATGCCAGCGGATCATACATACATTGCCGCGTTCAGTCCGTGGATGGATGGTCACCCATGACTGGTCATTCATTCTACGTGAAGACATTCCCGTGCCTCGGAGAGCACATTAAACAGGCGGTCCCGGGTGTCATACGAATACCTATGACAGTCGTTACGGGAAGTGAGAAGCTCGAAAGTCTGTCAACCGGTTTCACCTTAGACCAGCGGTCGGCAACCTTTTGGCAGGCAAGGGCCGCAAGGTGGCAAAATAAACTAAAGGCGGGCCGCTCTTGTGATTTTAACCCTAGAAGCCCAATATATCCACGTATAATTGGTCATATCCCATTGAAAAAATGAAAATGCTGCTAAAATTGTTAAACAAGTAAGGTGCAAGTAAGACGGACGCGGGCCGCGTGTTGCCGACCGCTGCTTTAGAGTATCGGCATTGCTCAGTAACTGGGTTACAGTCGCTCCGTGTAAAATACTGGTATTCAGCCGCATCTGGTTACACTGGAAGCTGACCCCAACATAGTTGGAAAAAGGTTAGGCAGATATATACTTAATCGTCGGCGGAAACCTGCCACACATGTGCTAACTGAACGGTTCCCAACACAAATCAAATCTTATCACAAGTATACAAAACATTCAATTAATAACTCTATAACACAGTATCATATTGACCAAAACCATAGACTTCCCAATAATCCTATACCCACCAAAGTACTACGAAATTAAAGAATGGTGGACCACCTTACACTGGTCGTACGAATGACGCGTATATTTTGACTGCGAGCTCAAATTTCGGTCTCTGGACCGGCGCAAATCGCATTTCGTGCTGAATTCTACAACAAAAGAGGTCAAATGCCGATAAGTCGACGAATTGTCGCACGTACAGATTTGAAACAGTCTCCTTTTTGAGTTCTGTGTGGAGAAAGATATTGGATGCGAACGGCTCTGAAACTATCTACATATTATGTCATGGAGACAATCCCATTTATGTGAAATAAAGTCAGTCAAAGTATTTATTTCAATTAGGCACATAAAAAAGGCACCTTTGAACGTTAAAATTTACAAAAAAAAAATAGAATTGATTCTAGTCGCCCCTTCCAAAAGGTAGTTTCGTATGGAGAAGAATGAGCAAGAAACTCCACCGTTACTGTTTTCAAAATGTCTTACAATATTTTGTACAGGTACATTAATTATACAATTATATGTGAAGACGATGCACCTAGAATAAAATTACTGAATACTGAAAATTAAATAGATGACCATTTACATCTTTCAGCAAATAATAAAAAAATCAATGTGTATTATTATCTTCTTCTTGTTATCGTGTAGTTAGTGACTAACCTGGTGTCATAGTTTATACCGCCCATGGGCCTCTGACTTGGCTCCACATGTCGTCGCATATCTCTCAGGCAGTTTCCTCACGATGTTTTCCTTCACCGTTTTTAAGCAAGTGATAATTATAAAATACGCACTTGAATTCGAACAGTCAGAGGTGCGTGCCTTGGGTTCGAACTTGAGACCTATGACTTGGCAGTCCGACGGTCACACTACTAGACTATCACTGATTTGGTATTATTATAAAATAAAACCATGGCAAAGAGAACACACAGCATCTTAAGGTATATGCACTTTATTCTTTACATCTTTAAACGAGCAATTCTTGTATATATGTATATATATATAATCTGAATCTCGGAAACGGCTCCAACGATTTTCATGAAATTTAGTATGCAGGGGTTTCGGGGTCAGTAAATCTATCTAGCTAGGTTTCATTTTTAGAAAACGTCGATTTACCAAAAAAAAGCAGATGCTAAGCGTAATCAGCCCATTACTGTCCCACTGTTGGGCACGGACCTCTTCTCAGAACAAGAAGGGTTCATGCCTTAGTCTACCACGCTTGACTGGTCCGGGTTGGCAGACTACACACACCATCGAGAACTTTATGGAGCCCTCTCAAGTGTGCAGCTTTCCTCACGATGTTTTCCTTCACCGTTAACGCAAGTGATGAAAATCAAATTCTGATCCACACATGAATTCGAAAATTCAGAGGTGCGGGCTGGGATTAAACGCAGACCGTCTTGCTTGGAAGTACGGTTGCCAGGTGTCCGATTTCAGCCGGCCGTGTCCGGCTTTTTACAGTCGTGTCCGGCCAAATATATACAAGACCAGCCTGTCCGGCTTTTGTTAGGCTTTTGGTCAACCCTGGCCCGCCTAAAGATGCCGATGATTCATAATAACATATAATTAATAGTAGAGTAAGTCTCAAATGAATCATCATCATCATCATCAGCCTATAAAGTTAGAGGCCTCCTCTCTGTGAGAGGGAATGGGCCGTAATCCACCACGCGGGCCCAGTGCGGGTTGGTATATGAATAACAAATGAATAACAGTAATAAATACATTTTTTTTCTTTAGAAAACCAACTTGTCGGGCTTCAGAGCAAAATGTCCGGCTAAATGCATCTGTGTCCGGCTTTTCTACTTTTGGACCTAGCAACCCTACTTGGAAGGCCGACGTTTAACCGCTGTGCTATTACTGGTTACTTATGAGTATGATGTTAACCACGTGAATGAGTAGTACCTACATAAGCTATCTGTAGGCGAAGAAAGGGTCTGTCAGTCAAAAGTCTACGATCATCGTTAATCTTTTGCATTGGTGGTTATTTATGTCAAGTTTCTTCATCATACACAGGGTGTAAACAAATGAATAAAAAAAAACAATAAAAAAATTTACTAAAAGTAAACATGTGTTCTTAAAGTGAGGCATTTTAGCGCCCCGATTGAATGGCGCTATTATCGCTTGCCGCGCGATCATTTAACACGGGGCGCTAAAACGCCTCATGTTAAGAACACATGTTTACTTTTTGTAATTATTTTTTTATCCAAATCCAAAAGTACTCCATTCAGGGTTAATCTATGTCAGCAGTACAAGGTTTGAAGGAATTATGTGATTTCGTTTACACCCTGTATATGGAAGACAGAACTCTCACTCAAGGGAAATGTTTAATTAACACACTTTATTATAAGCTCATTTCACTGGTATAAGGCCACCTACACTTGTAGGGTTGCTTTCGTAATATAAGTGACTTATAACAATTAATTCGACTTGACAAATCAGTCGATAACCTACTTACAAGAGAGTTTACATTTGCCAATTTATTGTAAGTTAATTACGTAAGGGACTTACGTGAGGAAAACTTACAGGTGATGTAGTGACAAAATTGAAAGGAATATGCTTATTCATATTCAATTCCTTTATTTCAATCAACAGTTGGATCATATAATAGCATTCGGTACATTAAATAAAAAAAAAAATAAAAAATTGAAAAAATATAAAATAAGACAAAACACAACACACAATTTCATTATTACAAATTAAAATGCAAAGTCAACCAATTAAAATTAGAAATAATCATAAATTAATATTTAGAAATAATAACTCATATAAAAATCATTTAATTAATTAATAATTATCATTTATTCAACATTTCAATATTGTAAAATAGAAAAGAGGGACAGATAATGAACAATAATGGATATTCTATTCTATTCTATTCTAATAATGTGTTATGATTATTTCATTTTATTGTTATAGTCACTACATTAAGCATACAACAATGGTTAATGTAGTGACAATCGAACCTCTCAGCCATCACCCTCAAGATGGTGTTGGAGCTGGCGCGGACCCTGCGCACCAAGGATGTGCACCGTTTCCGCATCGTCGCATAAAAGCAGTCAATGCGCGACTCAGCGAACATCCCCGACGCACTGCAGTACCGAGGCAGCCCCAACAACATCCTGTAGGCATTGTTGAATTGGACTCGTAGGGCGCTGTACTGTTTTTGAGTATAGTTAGCCCACAGGGCACTCGAATACAGACTGGTGCAATACGCTCTGAAAAGGGTGTTTTTTACCTCCTTCGAGCATCGTGCAAACCTGCGAGCTATCATGTTCGCTCTAACAGACAACGCCCGACGTTCCCGCTCTAAGTCTGAATCGTCTTTTAGGTCAGAGGTCACAAGATGCCCAAGGTATTTAAAAGTGTCAACCCTATTTAGCGGTGCATTATTTACCTTGATGCTAGGAATACTATCTGGACATTTACCCTTGGCCCGAAAAACCATACATTCACTTTTCTTGGTGTTATAGAGCAGGCCATGACTGAGAGCATATTCCTCACAAATGCCGAGCAGCTTAGACAAGCCACAGACCGAGGCGCTCAGCAGCACCATGTCGTCCGCATAGCTAATATTGTTTACACAAACTCCACCAACATGACATCCGACATGCGTGCTGCTCAGCCTCTCGATGAGTGCGTTTACATAAAGATTGAAGAGCGTTGGTGAGGTCAACCCCCCCTGCCTCACCCCGCACTCCAATCTGTATGGTTCAGACAGCATCCCCGACCATCGAACTGCGCTGACCTGGTTCCCGTACCAATATTTGAGAATACGAATGCATTCGCTTGGCAGGGGTGTGTTGTTAAGTTTATCCCAGAGGATATCATAGGAAACCAGGTCAAACGCTTTCGTAAGGTCGAGGAAGCAAGCATAGACTGGTGTTTTGCGATCAGTATAGTACTTGACAGTCTGCTTCAAACACAGAATAGCAGTGTCAGTGGAGAGTCCCGTTTTGAAACCGAATTGATTGTCATGTAACTCGAGACAGCCACTCATCAGTGTGTTAAGAAGACTGTCAAGCACCTTAGACAGAATTGTAGCCAGAGAGATGGGTCTATAGTTATTAGCGTCGCTTATATCACCAGTTTTACTTTTCACGATCGGTACCACCACGGTCTGCATCATAGCTGCAGGTAGATATGAATGTCCTAAGCATAGCTTAGGTGGTTTGGTCACGTTGAGAGAATGAGTGAATAGCGATTAACAAAAGGAATTTATAAGGCGGATGTCAATGGAAACGGTGGTAGAGGACGTCCTAGAAGGGCATACATCGATGTTATTGGTGAGGTTCTTCAGGACAGTTGCGTAGTACTCTCAACCGGCGTGCGTGTATGACAAGATGTATGAATGTAAATGAAACGAAAGGAGTATGCAAGGATCGTAGCATGTGGCGTTCTATAGTTTCTGCCTACCCCCATGGGAAAAAGGCGTGAGCTTATGTATGTATGTATGCAACTGACAGGTGTAAAGCCGGCCTGAAGGTTGCGTGTAAGTACCTACCTATTACTGGTAAAAAAAAATCTGTCTTGAATTACAATTTGGCGAGTCACACATAAAATAAATAATACCTAAATCCGAAACCTACAATTATTAACCGCCAAATTCCCACCGAACTTCCTCAAAACAAATGCCAGCTGGATGACGTCACCCTCGTCTCACCGTCTATCTATACCCCGTCTAGTTTTGTTCCGTAGTATCGTTGACCCGCTGCAGTTCTACCGAACCGACGAACTACGAACAGTCACGGACGCCGAAGGCCACTCGGGCCGTTACACAAAGACGCCGATGTTGAATAAACCGTCGGTATGCTCGTGTTTGATGCCAAAAACTGATGAAACTATGCGTTAAGAAAAAAAGGGTATTAAAATGGAATTTTGGTGAACTCGTAAAGTTCAGCGGAGTCAGCACGTCTGCTGTGGATGTAATATAATAGACATACAACAGAATCTTGTAGGGTCCATCTATCATTACAGTTATAGCTAAATCGGTATGTCAGGATTGGGAAATAAAGTAAATTAAACCAACATAGACTCTGCACCACTGAGAGTACTTTTAATTGGTTTAGTGTTTAGTTACAGAAGCTAGTTCACAATATATCACAATATAATAATTTACACAATATCAGAAAATAAAGACAAGCTAATCAGATATAAAAGGTCAGACTTCTTCAGCCGTTCGACATGGAATCCTTCGCTCCGTCGAAGGACCACTGTTTTATAACTTCGGGTACGTTGATTAATCTTGACGGTTACCCTCCTATGTCAACATTGTCCATTGTTACCAGCTACCGATAACAGTAACCCTACTTCAGAGCCCGTCTGAACAAATTTCAGCTGTTTTCGAAATATTAGGTCGTTCGCCAATCCGGGGATGCGGTGCATGCTTTTGCGAATCCCGCGACCCCGGCCGACCGGTCAGGAGAAGAAACACCGTTGGTTTTTATCCGGTAAGAGTCCGGCAGACCCCCTCGCCTTCCCAGGGAGACGGACGTCAATGAGGACATTCAAACGATTAATAAAAAAAGCTAGTTCGCCAGGAGATTTTTATGTTTTTAATTCTGCCTTTAAGTCGCACCTAATGGTGAGCGCAGACTGTCAGGAATGTTAGCGGGCCGACTGTGTAGAGTGCGCCGGACGTACTTAAGTATCTATACTTTTAGAGGCGATTTAATGCGATTACACTACTACAAACAAATGAAGTTAGCCTTACAGATTGCCAAAATATGGTAGGTTGGTCTACTGCCATAATCACGCTTGGCGCGCATGTTGCTAATCGACTTCGCGCTTGAAACACGTGACCAACGTAATCGAACCACACAACAAAGATATACAGAAAGGCAACTTCATAAATTAACAAATTCATGCTCTTATCAAATCAGAATTGGTTTCGTGGCAAAAAAATTGCTGCAGATGACATGCGACTGCCGATCGTGAGGTCCTGGGTTCGATTCCCATGTCGGGCAAAGTGTTATTGGAGTTTTCCGTGTGAAATTCCTCAGTAGCTGAGCGGAGTTTGGATTTGTGCCCGGTTGATGGCGATAGGCTCACCCCTATTGCATGGGCAATGTCACGGTGAAATGAGGGTATTACTATACACCTCTGCCTTCGGGGAATACAGGCGTGATGTTATGTTTTATGATATGAGTTAAGTCAGAAAAATACACTATTGTCTATTTAAACCAGCCTATCACCACTTACCAAGTAGTTTCATTTTTTATTTCAGATGGATTTGCTCTTGACTCTAGTCTATGTCAGAGGTGGCAGAGACAAAGTCTACGATGGAGTGAGCTTACCCAGAAGAAGCCTGTTTACTCTGACTTTGAAGAGATCCGGGTTGTATGCGTTCGGTCAGACGCAAGTAGTGAGTTCCACTGTTGTGCCGTGCGCATCATGAAGGATGTTTGGAAGCCATTTCCGAAAGAATGACGGCAGTGTGATTTTTTTGCAGTAAAACCCAAAAATGCGCTTTATGAAACGGGAAATCACGAGATTTCCAACACCTCTCTTCTCTCTTACGAGTCCTACGACCAATAAATGGACGCTTCTGTTTTTACGACGTGGACCTTCTGCCTACCTTTCGTATGATTGAGTAGGTATCCACGTCATGTCTCGAGTAACCGGGCTATGAACATTTTCGTCTATCTCGAAGGCCACACGACCACGACCAACAAACTGGTTCGCCATAAGTCATAAAACTTGTGGGCTTCTTAAAATACCTATTAACAGATATTTGAGACATACCTAAAGGAGTATTCAACTATGTTCTAGGAACAATCGTGTCTGTTATTTAGTGTTTGCATATTCAATTAAATTAATATTGCCGACACGTTTGGTGCAGTGGCTAAGCGATTGGCTTCTGCGCTGCGGGTCGTGGGTTCGATTCCCACACGGAACAAATATTTGTATGGCCTACAGATAGTTGTTCCGGGTCTGGGTGTTCGTGCATGTGAAGATTTGTGTCTGTAAACGCACCCATGATACAGGAGAAATCCTGAAATCCTAGTGTGGGGCAACGTTATTATAAAAAAATATAAAAAATAATTGTGTTAGAAAATAAACACTCCATTCACAGATTTCTGTTCTTCGTTATAAATACATAAGTGTGAAAATTATTTTAGTATGAAGTGTAGTATGTGGTTATTTTACTGTGACTGCCTTGTTAGTCTAGTCCTGGGTTCGATCCCCAGGTCGGGCAAAGTGTTATTGGGTTTTTCCATCAGGAATTTCTCAGTAGCAGCCCGGAGTCTGGATTTTGCCCGGTTAATAGCAATAGGCTCGCTCCCTATTACATGGGACTTAAACATAACTGGCCAAACGAGGGTGTATTAAAACACCTCTGCCGAACCCTTCGGGGAATACAAGGCTATGATGTTATGTTTAATGTTTGAATGAAGTGTATGGCGTGAAGTATTTGCTTTTTAACTATTTTGAAGAATCAGAATATTTAACCTTACAGAAACAACATTTACCTACTTCCATTTAAAAACTAATTTAATTTAATATTATCACTTCGGTTATACGTTTTTTATGACTATAATAACACTTAAATAAACATCACGACACTCCCAAAAGAAAACGAATTACTTAAAACTGTTCTTTAATATTTCCCTTGAGGGCAATAATTGTACTAACACAAACAAACCATTTTCCTCAATGATATTTCGTCGCTTAAGTTCTAACACCGCGTACCTCGAAAAATAGTAGTTTAGAGTTACGCACGTCATTCGATAGGGAATCGAAAGACGCATCGTTTGACCAATCACAATCAATGGTTAGCTCCAATAGCAACGCGTTATTTCAAAAACAAAATCCACCTTGTATGTTATATTTTTTCCATCAAGCTAAGTAAACAGCTAAAACAGCGTGTAAGTCAGGTGAGTTCCATACTGGATCGTGTCGCGAAAGTGCTCCGTCGAAAAAACCAAAATAAAATAGAATATTGTAGATTAAAAACAATTATAATAATATGATAAGTAGAAAAATTTATATTTTTTGCTCTTCTGAAAAGTTTACTATTTTGAATTACGCTTACGCGAGTACGTGTTAGAACTTAAGCGACGATTTTATTTTAAAAAAACCAACATTACATTGAATTAATACCTTTCCACCGAAATCTTAATTATTCTTACGCAACAAGTACACTCGAGTACAGCACTTAACACAGATCCCTGAACTATCCCCATCTGTGCACGGTATTATCACCTTTATGCGCGTAATTACAAAGGTGATTTTTTCGTATATTTTTTTTAGTTTCTTGGTAACTTGAGAAGGTCGGTCCGGTTCGTCACGGGAGGCGCGTATGGCGTAACAAACGACGCGCTACGCTTGTTCTGCTTTGGGTGGTGAACAGTGAGATTTGGGTGGAACTTTTTACGTGAGAACATATTCCAAGGGTACGGTTGGTTGGTAGAGTAAAACAAAAGGGAATATGAATAAAATGCACTAGTAAAAATATGGATTTGAATAGTGTTGACGACTGTACGTTCAATCGGCAATCAAAAGAAAGGTAATGCTTAGTGTTCACTAACATTAAATCTTATTTATGATTATTTTTTTGCGCGGAACTCTAATTCTTTTTCTTATATAAATAAAAATGAATCGCCAAATGTGTTGCTAAGCGCAAAACTTGAGAACGGCTCGACCAATTTGGCTATATTTTTTTTGTATATATTCCTTAAGGCACAAGGAAGGTTCTTATGGAGAGAAAAAACATAAAAATTGCGTGGAAAATATTAAAAACAACACTTTTCTTTTCCCACTACAGGTCAATAACTTTTGACAGAACGAAGTCTGTCCGGGCAGCTAGTTCTAAAATAAAAGTAGCCTACGTTACTCTTTATAATATCAGCCATCTGCCAGTGAAAGTCCCGTCCGAATCGATCCAGCTGTTTCGGAGATTAGCCGAAACAAACAAACTAAAATTTAAAAATAGTTTTTTTTGTTATTTTTGTCGTATATGCTTTCATATGCATGTAGTAAGAAGCTGTTATTTTGACATTATAAAGAGACACTTCAATTTTTTTTATTTTGTATATATTATTTACGATTAACTCACGTGCATTTTTCGAGATTGTCCACCTAGCTTCGGCCTATTTTTAGACGTGGAACTCTCCTGGCTGGTATTTATGATGATAAAGGTACTTAATTAGCTGATATTTTTTTAACCGTTGTTACTGCTATAAAATTCAATAACAAACCATGTTTACAATGTTCGTAATATTAAAAAACAAAAACAGCAGTACCCTAAAACAATGCGCTCAGAAATTTGAGAGCAAATTGCTGCTTCAACTCGTGGGATACTCCGTAATGAGCGCTCGCGCATTAGGACACATATACACCGTTGTATATCTTTGATAATTTTTTTCTTTGTACAATTTTGGTACTAAGTAAAACTTCAACATTATATCGATGGCAGCAAAGTAAAAGAAGACATCTACAAAATCCCAATTTTACAGGAGAGCACATTTAGTCAAAAGTGGTCATTTAGCTGCGATGTTTTTTAAAAGTCAAAGTCAAAACATTTATTACGAACCAAATGTACAATGTGGTGTTATGTTATGTTAGCAGGTACTTATGACTTAGCAGCCTTTTACAAGCATTGCAATTTCTCATTCGCCTGCCCTTCTCATTTTAAATTAGCATGCATTATACATTGTTATTTCGTAATCATTTTATTTATATTAGTACAATTTAATAGTGAAATAATAGTTATGTCAAAAATTAAATGTCAATATAGTGAATATAATACATCTACAAGTAATAGTTACATCAAAATTTAATGTCAATAACAGTGAATTTAATACAATGAGACGAGTGTAGACGTCTTCATTTACGTGCGAGATTTTCTTCATTATTTTGAAATTTGAATTAATTTTGATACAGACTTGTAGATAGGGTTGATGTAAACCCATTTTTGTAATAAAAGCATTTTCGTAAAAATGTAGATGTCCGTATCTACTTTGCTGCCATAGATATGAACTACAGTGTTAGTGAAATGGTATGATAAAATATTATTTTAATAAATTAAAGTTTGTTTTCAATTAAGGTTCTAAGCTTTTCTTAATTAAACGAAAACATTTTTCATGGAAATTTTTGTTCCAAGGAAGTTAAATCTCTTAAATTTTTTCAACGTAATTGCCCGAATGTTTAATTAGTAAAATGAGGTCAATGTGTACTTCCATAAAGATATTTCTTATCTATTCTTGGTAGTTTTTCGGTATGTAACTATTTCTATACGAAATTTAATAAATGCAAAATTCGTTTGATTTTTCTCTTCGTAAATAAACTAAAACATAAATCCCAGATACTTGAGAATAATTTAACAAAACCATTAGTCACGGATTTAAGTGTTCCAGTAGTTTTTTTAACAAGAACTTACCCTATATTCCATTCGTAACCAAATTGTGAATATCTTAACGATACTATCAAAGTTTTGACATATTTACAATTTAATAAATAATAATATATCACATAACATAACATCACGCCTGTATTCCTCGAAGGGTTGGGCAGAGGTGTATAGTAACACCCTCATTTCGCCGTTACATTTAAGATCCATGTAATAGGGGGCGAGCCTATTAACCATTGTCAACGAATAACATTTGTATCAAAAAGCCTCTCAACAATTAAATAATTATCTTCGACAGAGTACCGCTTGTATGTCTCAGTCCTTAGTGTACAGTCGTGTGCATTCACAATTACACTCGCGCATGTGTGCATACCTCTGTGCGTAACAATGACTTCTGAACGCAATTGTACCGTAACATAAATTGTTATAACAAATTACCCGTTTCTTACCTAATTTCAAATTTATACGTACCTAAATATCACTCAATCGAGTTAATAATGTCATTTGACGGTTGTATTACGAAATGTTCATGGTCAGTTCTAGGTAATAAGGTTTGTGACAAATCAACGTACTTATTCTTGCCTAAAGCATACCTTTAGTTAGTCGGTGACAGTATAATTATAAGACTCCTATTAGATTACAAGAATTTTATTGCCGTTTATCGGTCATACCAAGCGTTAAGCACAAAATGTACTGGCAAGTTTTAGTTAACTTGTGCAATCAAATTTCACACTGTAGACACACCCAAAGTAAGTCGACTTCTGCAAGTTTTATAAACAAAAGGCCTGGTCGCGAAGCGAAGCTTGGCGTGGTGTGACAATGGCTGTGTGGCGTCTTCCATACATTGTCATAGTAACATAATTCGTACACGACGTGAATATCACACTCAATCACGCTCTCTATCTGACCAGACCTTAAGAGAGCCATAACTTGCGCAATAAATCTGGCTATTGGATTTGGTGCTTAACATGCACTACTGTGACAAGACAAGACGTGTGTCACGAATTTAAATTTTGTAAGAGAGAAAGCTCACAATAGATACTTACCCAACAAAACCAGTGTCGGAGATTCAGATCCAATCACAGAATTATTATGGTTATTTTGTGTAAGACCTGAAAATTAATTTCTACAAAACAACACAAGGACTACATAATATTACTTTGTTATAATATTTTTACACGATCTTTTATTTGTTACTAAAAAACTAACTGCCTCGTTGCAGTGGTGGCAAGCGCGACTACTGATTGCCGGGCAAAGTGTTATTGGGTTTTTCCGTGTGAGATTCCACAGTAGGAGCCCGGGGTTTGGATGTGTGCCCAGTTGATGGCAATAGGCTCGTCCCCTATTTCATGGAACTTAAACATAGCGGTGAAATGAGGCTATATACCTCTGTGCAGTCCTTTGCGGAATACAGGCGTGATGTAATGTTATATATAAAAAAAACTATGTTAACTTGTAATAAATACATAAGTATGATAACAGAATCAGGCTAACAGCCCGTACAATTTGCCAGTCTGATTAAATAATCGTGGTTTAGGTATTAAAATTACTGAATTTATTAACTGAACACGTGTGCAGTGCACCTAAAGTAAAATTACTTGCGTGGTATTTTGTTTAACAAATTGTAACCATTTGTGACTAAATTATAATGTTTTACCTTGTTTTGAATAACAACCAATAGTTAATGCATTACAGCTAGTTCACACAGAAACTGTTTACAGGACCCGTTTTAGCGGATCCGTTTTTATTTTGGTGACGGCGCCTCGAGTTCACATACACGACAGAATTCCGAATCCAATAAAAGAGGCAGAGAGATAAGAAGCTAAGAGATATTTCTCGACGGCATGTGAAGTCAAGTCAGAGGCCCATGGGCAGCATAAACTCTGACACCAGGTTAGTCACTAACCACACGAAAAGAAGAAGTGTATGCTCGAGTGTCTTAGTGTTCCACATCTATGATTTGCAAGTACCTCCTTACCTCTGTAATTTTCTGTATTCTAGACAGCAACGCGACACAAATTGGCACACGAGTGTCCCCACTTGGCCCACAATAATTGTGTCGCAATTTGTGTAGAATTCAAGATGTAGCTGAAGTTTGAGCATTCCTCCTCCTAGCCTATCCCAAGTGGCTGGATCAACTCCCGGTCTAACAAGGTACCTTAAATTCTCTATGACATAAAAGAAACACGCAAGAAACACGAACGCGTTACAAGTATATTTTTGGCTCGCAAAGGCCATTTGACAATCGTTCTGCCTAGCTTTTTCCCAACTATATTGGGGTCAGCTCCCAGTCTAACCAGATGCGGCTGAATACCAGTATTTTACACGGAGCGACTACCATCAGACCTCCGCAACCCAGTTACTGGGCAATGCCGATATCCTAAGGTGAGACCAGTTGTGAGACTTTCGAACATCTAACTGCCCGTAACGACGCTCATAGGTATTCGTATGACACCCGGGACCGACGCGACGGTTTAACGTGCTCTCCGAGGCACGGAGGGGTCTCGATGTGTAACGAATGGTCATCCATCCACGGACTGACCGCGGCAACCGTTAATAAGCCACGAGGTCCACAAAGGCCATTTGACAATAACATGTCAAAATTCAGTTCATGTATGCAACGTACAGACCTAGCCAACGACGGCCAACGAACGTTCATTATTTGTTGTATTTGACAAAACTTTGTATAGAAGAATTCGGTTTCATTTGGCATATCGAACCCCGTTTCGCTGACTTTCGTTGGCTAAGTGTGTACGCTACATAAAATTGATGCTTTTTTTTCCGATTGCACATTCAGATGGTAAGATGGCTGTTATATTTCTTTGAACAACACCGTGCATTGATTTTATCCGACATACAAAACACAATATGTATAAATATAAAATTGGAATAATTTCCATCTACATATTCATACAATAACTACCATAAAAGGACAATAAAAAAACCTCATCTCACAATCAAGTCTATCCTTGTTCTAAAGCTAAAGAAAACTCCGACTCAACATCCAAGATTACAGAGTGCGCACACGCATACACTTGGCACATACAATCCCCCGCTGGGCCGAAGACCTACAACGTCTATTTAACTACAGGAGGGCTTCAAGCTCTCGCCATTCTTTAGAATAAGCACTATGTATTATAAAATATGGCCATTTTACGGCGTATATAAATAAGTTGGCATTCAGCGCGCTTTCACGAAATAAGCAACAATTCTGGTTCTGCATACAATGGCGCCACATCCTAGTGTAGGCGGCCTGGGACTGTGAGTCACTAGGATACCTAAGACCCGGTGTACACTATCGACTATCTGAAAACCTTAGGTCATTCCAAGCTATGAGTAAGATTTGGAAATATGTAGCTATTATTCCCATTTATTAAGACTACGTGATATGAATCTAAAATTACTGTAATTGTGACCAATATAACTTTTTTTATTCAACACTAGCTGTGTCCTCACGGCTCCGCCCGCGTAAGAAGTTTTATTCCAGTTATAAATATAGCCTATGTTACTTAGTGATAATGTAGCTTTATAACGGCAAAAGAATTTTTGAAATCGGTCCAGTAGTTTTTAAGTTTATTCGTTACATACAAAAATACAAATCTTTCCTCTTTATAATATTATTAGTATTAGTATAGATAATACGTAGTATTTTGCCGCGGTCAGTCTGTGGATGGGTGACCGTTCGTTACACATAGAGACCCCTCCGTGCCTCGGAGAGCACGTTTAACAATACTGGTTAGACTGGAAGCTGACCCCAACATAGTTGGGAAAAAGCTAGGCAGAAAAATCCCATTTATTAAGACTGTGGGAGCTGAATCTGAAATTACTATAAATCTGAACAATACAACATTTTAATTCAACATAATAATATAGTATTCGTGGTATTTTGCAAAATTAGGACATTAGGACAGGTGCGTAGTACTCTCAATCGGCGAGCGTGTGACAAGATGTATGACAGTGAACGAAGTGAAAGGAGTATGTAGGGATCGTAACATGCTGCGATCTGTAGTTTCTGCCTACCCCATGGGAAAAGGCGTTAGTATGTATCTGCAGAATTACTAAAAAAAGTTTATGATCAGTATTTATTAATTTGAACAAAATCTTCAGTATAAACTGTGTAGCAGTTTCTTCTTCCTAGCCTTTTCCCAACTATGTTGGGGTCAGCTTCCAGTCTAACCAGATGCGGCTGAACCAGTATTTTACATGGAGCGACTGACATCAGTCCTCCGCAACCCAGTTACTGTGCAATGCCGATATCAGTAACAAGTAGTAGTGTAGCAGTTTAGTAAATTAACTTAACCCATGTAAATCAATAACATAACCTAATATTCGACTTACAGTTTTGCTATTCCATAAGCAGAATGGTTTTTAGGCAAATCCACTTACAATACATTTAGCTAAATTCTGAGTACTTAAAAGCCTAAAATAGTGTTAAAGAATCAGTACATATCCAAATACTAAAGTTTAAGAGTATACCCAATGGCCCTATTCGAGTCCGACTCGTGTACCACTGCCCTAAGCACATTAAGCCGCGAACCTAAACACTGCAGCGGCAGTGTACTCTACTCTTTATGTAGGTGTACCTTTCTAATTGACGTAGATCTAGAAAGCTGACTACATTAATATTTCTAGTCTAGTGCTTCAGTGCGTTTTCTATTTTATTATCATTGTAATGAACTTGAGTTATATTATACACTTGGAATAATTCAATAACGTTTACGATAATTTTATTTCTTTAAACAGAGGCGTACTGTGGACCTTCGAAAATTAAAACGTCTGTAGAGATATCTTTCTTTCTTTCTTTAAAAAAAAAACGTTGCCCCACACTAGGATTTCTCCTGTATCGTGGGTGCGTTTACAGACACAAATCTTCACATACACAAACGCCCAGACCCGGTACAACTATTTGCAGGCCATACAAATATTTGATCCGTGCGGGAATCGAAACCACGACCCGTAGCGCAAAAGCCAATCACTCAGCCACTGCACCAAACGTGTCGTCAATGTATTTAACAATGTATTTAGTTAGGGTCAACTCTCTCGTTGCGGTGCATGCTTTTGCGAATCCCGCGACCCCGGCCGTACGATCAGGAGGAGGAACACCGTTGGTTTTTAACCGGTAAGAGTCAGACCTCCTCGCCGTCCCCGGGCAAGGGACATCAATGAAAATGTACCAACGCTAAAAAAAAAGGGTCAACTCTCTTCAACACGTATTCAGGTAGTTATTTTACTGACCACACACTTCCGATTTCATTCTTAGTACGTTAGTTAACGTAGCTACAGAAGTATTTCATTGTTTTGTTTGCGTTAAATAAAAATTGAAACCAATTTAATTAATTACGTTGGAGTCAAAAATCTTTATTTGGATAGCTAAAAAAGAAATATTTTTATGGGAAACTGCCATTGCACCCTACTTCTATAAATGATTTTTATTTCTGTAAATAAATCTGTTACAGACACTTTTACAAGTCAATGTAATGTTTTTTAAGACAAGATGGCGTCGACATTTCCTATCTGACTAGCTGTGAGAAGAAAAGCCGAAACAAACTCAAAGATCAAGGTCTCTTTTAAAGTCCAGACATTATGGTATAAAAACTATGCGAGTGTAACAATGTAGGTAAATATTCAAAAAACAATGGTGATTTCAAAAGATCTTTAACAGACAGTGTAGCGACTTAAATAAACATTACACTTTGCACTGCATTACAGCTACTCGTAGTTCACACAGAAACTGTTTACAGGTCCCGTTCTATCGGATCCGTTTCGATTTTGGTGATGGCGCCTGTAGTTGAATGAGCGAGTTCACATACACGACAGTATTCCGAATCCAGTAAAAAATACTGGTTCCGTTATTTTTATCGTATCCTACCTGCCAGATGCGACGCAGCTGCCATTTGTTTAACTGATCTGTCGGTACAGATGTGAACAACACATCCAGTATCGACGGATCCGCTGCATGAACGGGCGGTAACAATGTAGCATAAAAACACTTATACATTGTCTAATTAGCACTTACACAGCTTTTTTGGTGTTTGCCTTTCCAATTAATTTAAAAATATTCATCAGACAAGACAGGTATTGTATGATAATAAATTATAAGTTTCGTCTAATTATTACGGGAACTAAATCATCATTTATCTTAAAAATAATTGTAAATGAAGGAGAGCATTTTTTGCCCACGTTCAAAATACCAGTACCTACATTAGTAGATGAGAAAAACAGGAAGCTTAACTAATATTTTATTAGCTTCTATATCATTTAAACTGCTTTTTATAAAAACTTTACCATATACATGGATGGATGTATGGATGTATCTTATACTTGTACATTTGCGGATCTCATACATGCATTATAATTTGTTTATTCATTCACTATAAGTACATATATCAATTTACATTTTTAAATATTTCTATAAAAAACATAAAAAACTTTTCAAAATATAAAAAATCTAGCTGTGTTTTCACGGCTCCGCCCGTAGCCTATGTTACTCGGTGATAATGTAGCTTTCTATCGGCAAAAGATTTTTTGAAATCAGACTATTAGTTTTTAAGTTTATTCGTTACATACAAAAATACAAATCTTTCCTCTTTATAATATTAGTATAGATAGTAGCCCACCGTTATCGGGAACAGGGTCCGAGCTACCAGTAGTCAGGGCCTCAGAGAGAGAAACTTCCTAACAATACGCGCCGTATCCAGAAGTACCGCTTTCTCTTTCGGCTTGATCCAGCCGCCCAACGAGAGCCTCATCAGATGTTGGTCGAGGCTCTTGGCTATTAAGCCATTGGTCGTAACGACTATCGGCACAACAACTGCCGAGTCAACCCACATGTCGACAACCTCGTGTGCCAAGTCTTGATACTTAATTTAAAGGATTATTATGAAATAGGCTAAATCGCAAAATCATCATCTTCCTGCGTGGCATTTACTTGTGGTCGGCGCAATATGTTTTCCTCTTCCATTCTTCCCTGTCAGCCGTCACGTTACTCCCTTTTCCTTCATATCTTCCCTACACAATCCATCTATCTTTTCTTTGGTCTCCCTCTCCCCCTCCATCCATCAACTATCATATTCATCACTCTCTTAGTCTCTCTTTATAACATGCCCATACCAAGACAAACGATTTCCTTTCAACTTTTCTGTCACTGGTGCCACATTCAAAATCCCTCTACATACATACATACATAAACTCACGCCTTTTTCCCAAGGGAGTAGGCAGAAACTATAGAACGCCACATGCTACGACCCTTACATACCCGTTTCGCTTCATCCACATTCATAAATCTTGTCATACACGCACGCTGGTTGAGAGTACTACGCACCTGACCTTTGTCAAGAACATCACGAATAACATCGATGTATGTCCTTCTAGGACGTCCTGTACTGGCGTTTCCATTGATTGATTGAAGTCCCTCTAATATACTTATTTCTCACTTTATCAATTCGCGTTACTCCATACATCCATCTCAACATTCTCATCTCCGTTACGCTAAATCGCAGGATATTATAAATTAATATTAAACATCACGTTTCTGTATCCTAACCGCTAAGTGTAAGAACTTAATCCTCTAATGTAACTTTCCAACAGTTTCTATGCTGAATGCGTGGGCGCCGCACAAAGACGAGCAACAGTAGCCTCCGGGTTAAAGGTCATACAAGTAAGCCCACTTAAGTAAATAATAATAGCTTACGAACATCATGATAAGAATAAAATTATGTATTAATATTGTGAACTTAAAATCTGTGCTGTTAAACCTAGCTTTTGTTTCTGGTAACTACACTGGCCTGCAAAAATAAGTATCACACTTAAAAGTAAATATCATTAAAAGTGTAGTACTTATTTTTGCAGGTCAGTATATTTCTATACTAATATTATAAAGAGGAAAGATTTGTATTTTTGTATGTAACGAATAAACTTAAAAACTACTGGACCGATTTAAAAAAATATTTTGCCATTAGAAAGCTACATTATCACTGAGTAACATAGGCTACGGGCGGAGCCGTGAGGACACAGCTTGTTTATAATATTTCAAAGTAATAATTATGTTGGTTGTACTTAGATACCGTAAAATGGGGCCATTTGAGATTCATGGGGTTAATTGGAACGAACAGAGCACAGGAGATTTTTCGATATACTTATGTGAATAATTTCAATTTTAATATTTATTTTTACAATAATAAATATAAAATTTTATTTGAAATCGTAAATACGTATACGTATAGAAGTACGTTCCATAACTGAATTCAAATTAACCTCGTGGTTCTCAAATAGCCCCATTTTACCGGTACTACTAAATTACAATTATGTCTTTAATTTGTCATTAGCTATCAGTTTGTGTTCTAATATCGAATCTGACAATATTCGAAAACAAAAATTTTCTGTGTCCCTTCAGGCACAGATAATATAACACTAATCTTTACATAGTATAAAACAAAGTCGCTCCCGCTGTCTGTACGCTTAGATCTTTTAAACTACGCAACGGATTTTAATGTAGTTTTCAGCAATAAAAAAAGGTTTAGGTATATGCCCCACATTACTAGCTACATTGCACTCGTGCGAAACCGGGGCGGGTCGCTAGTAGTTTAATAAATCAGCACGAAGCAAATTACGACTTTGCTTTGTTTTTGATTTGCTTCATACATGTAAATAACAGGCCAACTTTTCATCAGAACTGTCTTTTGTTATCTGAAAAACCATTTTGCTGGGAACTTGGCCCGGCGCACTTTGTGCGCTTATATTTATTAGTCCTAAAGATACTATGTTTCTGATTTTGGTTCAATAGTGCCAAAGACTCTTAGTTATAGTCACCGGCACGTAACTTGGCAAGGTTTTGGCTTAGAGGGAGTAAGTTCACGCACGTACACTTAGTGCAACAAAAAAGTTGACACTTTTATTGCTTATCATTATTCTGTGGTTATTGACATAGTTTATTTTTAAACATGTCTGTGTAGAAGAAATGAGAGGAATTCTCTTCTTTACTCTTGCTACGTGATCGACTATACAAAGAGGTGAAACGCTAAAAATCATAACAACTATTTTCATATTGCAATACCATGTTACAATCAAGCGAACATTCAAATCTGTTCAGAGCAAGCCGGCCGGCGTCTTCGTTATGTTAATGTGTACCGACGGAGAACCGGCTCGGATCCGACTCGTCACAATTGTCTATCTATTACCGGTCTACGTAGGCGGCAGAGCTTAGCTGACGTACGGTGGCCCGTTTACATCGAACTTTTTTTTTTAATCCGTCTAGTACATTTCTGTTTTGTCTTCCATTTACTTGCCCACGTCGCCGTCGTCTCGGTTACGTATACCTTTTACTTCTTGGCGATGTGCCTAGGGAACGAAAATGTTATACACCTTAAGGATTGTTTTTACTTGCACAATGCAAGAAACGAACAATTTTACAGACTACGTATTGCCAAATTTATAGAAATGAAAATACAAGTATACATGGTGACAGACACAAGTAATGTAAAATTTAATCATAGATTTGATTGATGTAATGGTGTATACAACAAAACTCCTTAAATCAAATCAAAGACATTACGTTGCGCTACTACGTCATAGAGGCAAAAAGCAATTTTGATATTTGCTGCCATATAATTAAATATAATTTTCCATGCATTGGTCTGTTCCGATCAACAGTTTGAAAAGGTAACATGTGTCCGCGATGTGGGAAAAGGAATGAATTTGAAAACTGATGAACCTTTACATTCCCGTACCGTACAATAAAGATTTATATCAGATGTAAGTCGGCAACAAATGGTCAGACGTTCTGATGATGTTCAAAGACAACCATTGGAAGTTAGTGGCCCAGAACTGTTTGTTTAATATATCCGAAAGTGAACAGTCACGGCATGATATTATATATAGCAATATTCAGAAACATCAGAATTCAAAAATCGCTTAAAAATCTTTCTGTTTCACAATCAAGCTATATTCATATTGTGGCGGTTGAAGCCTGAGGCTGCTGTTAATATTCATGTTGAGTTTACAGCAGATGAGTTCGTCCAAAAATACAAACTAAAATTATGCAGAATGTTTACATATTTTTTCATTCATGCATAAAATTGTTTGAGCTAGTAAAATCGTGGTTAAATCGTGAGGTTGATATTTTTTATGTAGATTTTATTTATATTTAATGTTATTCTTGAGTGCCTAATAAAATAGGACGTACATAATGAGGCTTGCATAGTCGCGAAAAGCGAAATCACGCCGCGAAAAATACTTGAAAAAAAAATGTCGTGGGGTGTAAACGGGCTGTAACGGCCAACCATGATCGCTTCGCGGGTCACCCTTATACAATAAAACTGGTGATTCTGTATCAGGTTTCGCTTGTGGGTAATTATATTTTGGGCAACTGTGTATATAGTAGTTGCCGACGCGGCCATTTCGTGTAAGAACAGCCGATAGTGTGTCAATGTACCGGAATTAAATACCTACATCGATGCTCTCTTTTAACTGTTAAATAAAGTTTGAAAAACTATTAAGTTAACCGGTTTTATCTACCCCTAGTAGTAGCTCTGCAGCATCAGAATTTGAGGATTGAATGTTGAAATTATTATAATGTTGTATTGTCATGGGAATTGAATTTGTGTGCTAAGTTTCAGAAGAATCGGTTAAGCAGAAGTAGTTGAAAAATCTGTCGCAAGATTTGAAACAAACATATAAATATACGAAGTGAAGCTAATTAAAACCGTAGACTTGTTAATTGTTGCATACTGCCTCCTCAAAAAGTAGTAGTGGAGCACCTTGTGGTAGAGTTCGTCAGGGGAATTACTCCCATATTGCTACCGCCGAGGAGCCTTGCTGTGTTCCGGTTTGAAGGGTATTCACATGAGACTTCAATATTGTTTCTAAGTTTGTCAACTTATCAGCAATCCTCTTGGGGTGGCAAGTGTTTAGGCGGTAACCACTTACCATCAGTTGGAACGTCAGGCTGAGAGACAAGGTATTAATAAAAATTGCAATATGAAAGACAGTTTTCCCAGTACACAAGAATCTACAGGGTGTAAACGAAATCATGTAATTCCTTCAAACCTCGTGATGTACTGCTGACATAGATTAAACCTGCACAGGAAACATTTGGATTCAATAAAAATAAAAATTGCAAAAAGTAAACATGTGTTCTTAACGTGAGGCATTTTAGCGCCCCGCCATTCACTCGGGGCGCTAAAATTCCTCACGATAAGAACACATGTTTACATTTTGTCATTTTTATTTTTATTGAATCCAAATGTATCCCATGTAACTAATCTATGTCAGCAGCACATCTCGAGGTTTAAAGGAATTACGTGATTTCCTTTACACCCTGTATATTCTTAGAACATGTATTGTATAACTCATGATACATTCAAGCGTCATAAGACAATAAAAAGGCCGAAAACCTTCTACGGTTTTCAACCTTTTAC
This sequence comes from Amphipyra berbera, assembly GCA_910594945.2. Taxonomy (NCBI): domain Eukaryota; kingdom Metazoa; phylum Arthropoda; class Insecta; order Lepidoptera; family Noctuidae; genus Amphipyra; species Amphipyra berbera. Next base: position 2,844,229 of record OU343122.1, on the reverse strand, counting down.
TAGTCCATTTTTGATGTGACACATCTAATGCGGCGGTATTGGTGTGAGAGCGACTGTTGCGTGGCGACGCTCGCGATGGCAAACCTTCGTAACTCGTCGAGTCTCTTCGGTTGGATTCGGCGAGTTTTTTTCATTTTTATAATATGAGTTTCGATGTTTCACATCTGCCAGGTGGCCGGTGACGGCTTTGTTTTTTTTAAATTTATAAATGAGGGTTTTTTTTACACTTACTGATTTATAAGAAAATCCAACCACAACTTCTGAATATCCGGAAATAACCACATTTATTATGATGACTAAATCAGCTTTTTACTCTTAACTTCAACGGAAATTCACATTATGGTACCTACACACAATGAACGTCATCATTAGACGAACGAGTTGGAGGCATCGACCTCACTACTATTAAATTAGCTAATAAACATCACGCCTGTATTTCCCGAAGGGTTGGGCAGAGGTGTATAGTAAAACCCTCATTGCGCCGTTATGTTTAAGTCCCATGTAATAAGAGACCAGCCTATTGACATTAACCGGGCACAAATCCAGACTCCGGGCAGCTACTCAGGAATTGCACACGGAGAAATCCAATAACATTTTGCCCGGCCTAGGGATCGAACCAAGGACCTCACGATCAGCAGTCGCGCTTGCCACCACCAAACCAACGAGGCGGATTAGTTAATATAAATCATATACTCATATTGGAGCCAAATGTTGCCCCAACATGCGCGTTGGTAACTGTACAATATCCAGTGACTATTTACTTAATACTTTATAACACTACTTGCGAACAAACCAAGCAATGGATATGTTTATTTGCCAATGCGTGTAAGATTGCTAGGTGTCCGGCTTTTTATAGTCGTGTCCGGCCAAATATATACAAGTCCGGCCTGTCCAACTTTTGTTAGGCTTTTGGTCAACCCCGCCCCGCCAAAAGATGCCGATGATTCATAATAACATATAATTAATGGTAGAGTAAGTCTCAAATTAATATGTGACGACACGTATGGTGCAGTGGCTGAGCGATCGGCTTCTGCGCTACGGGTCGTGGATTCAATTCCCGCACGGAACAAATATTTGTATGGTCTACAGATAGTTGTTCCGGGTCTGGATGTTTGTGCATGTGAACATTTGTGTCTGTAAACGCACCCATGATACAGGAGAAACCCTAGTGTGAGGAAACGTTCCAAAAAAAACTAATAAATACACAAATAAACGTAACCATTTTTTTCTTATTTTAAATCTAGTGTGTCAGGCTTTCGGGGTAAAAATCCAGCTAAATATGAATCTGTGTCGGGCTTTTCTATTTTTGGGCCTGACAAAATTAAATGCGCGTATACCTACGAGTTCGTAGAATTTCAATACGATACTGATTACTCATTAACAACGTAATTACTGAACGGTAACGAAGTGTGGTGTATACCTACCTACCTACTGCGGTTAGCAAGACTTTTGTGAAGAAATGCCGGTCATAATTGTCACGATTCGCGAAACCGCACGTAAACGTGATCCGGAGTAGGATCCGTTTGTCACAATACATACAATGAACAGAAAAGTGTAGTAGCAGTGACAGCCTAGAGGTGTGACCGTCGACTGTCAAGTCATAGGTCTCGAGTTCGAACCCAAGGCACGCACCTCTGACTTTACAGATTTATGTGCGTATTGTATAATTACCACTTGCTTAAAAAACGGTCAAGGGAAACATCGTGAGGAAATGCCTGAGAGATATTTCTCGACGGCATGTGAACCCAAGTCAGAGGCCCATGGGCGACATAATCTCTGACACTAGGTTAGTCATTAACCACACGAAAAGAAGAAGACTATCTAAAGTCAGCTCTAAGCGATAATATTGCTAGTAGCCGAACAGTAAAGTCGCATATCGTCAACTTACCTCGAATATGAAAAGATCGTAAACAATAGCTGAATATCCTATTTCACCAGATTATTTAGTCAATAAAATTCAATATACTCACATCGGTATAATAAAATCAAAATAGCTATCAATGGAAACACTATTCCTAGTATTAAACGACCACAAGACTAGATTAACGACTGAAATTCCAGGTACATAGGGAGTTATCCCGGATGTGACAATACCTATAACTAGGCTAGATAAAATGTATTATGACGTGTACCTAGGGTTGCCGACTGCAAGTCTCTACTACATAATTATAATACGTATATCTACTGAACATAATATCGTCACCGGAAAGCCAATACTACTTAAGCGCCTTTTGGCCAAAATGAGTTATATATTATATCGTTGAATTGGACTTTTTTTTCTGTGTCGATTAGTTGGAATTTCGTATTTTATTCTATTATATTACAAAATCCCAACTAAAAATCTAATCCAACGATATATAGGTAATATATAACTCATTTTTGCCAAAATGGTGCTTAAGTAGTATTGGCTTTCCGGTGACGATATGCAAACTGCCTCGTTTTTGGTCTAGTGGTGGCAAGCGCGACTGCTGGTCATGAGGTCCTGGGTTCGATCCTCAGGTCGAGCAAAAGTGTTATTGGGTTTTTCCGTGTAGAATTCCTCGGTAGCATCCCAGGGTTTGGATTTGTGCCCGGCTGATGGCAATCAACTCGTCCCTTATTACATGGGACTTAAAACATAGCGGTGAAATGAGGGTGTTACTACACACCTCTGCCCAACCCTTCGGGGAATACAGGCGTGATATTATGTAAAGTATCTTTTGGCGTCCATGTAGCTTAGAGTTATATTTTGCTTCCAGGAAGTTGTCACATTAATAGCCATATTCTTAAACTTACTCAATTTTAAGTTGCCACTAAGTGCCGTGCCACGGCCTTTGGGAGTGGCGAGCATGGCAACCGTCCGTCTCGCTCTTGCAGGAACCTCGCGCACTCGCACAACAACCCAAGTAGAAAAAAAATCCAACAAACAATTTAAAAAATCTCTATATTGATTTATTTATAATTTTGCATTTCTCGTCAATCATCATCATTAAATTCAATTCCACAAAGACGAGGGCCTCGCAATGATCTACCCGACCGGATCCTCGCAATGCTTAAGGCAAGCTCTGTCTCGTGCTGTCACTGTCATTGTCACTTTGATGCGAAGTTCGAGAATTTGGCCAAAAAGCCCGTTTTAAGAAATAACTGTCGTTTCAGAACTTCTTCTTAAGAATTGTTTTGATATTATTAGAGACGCTGATGTGATAAATAAAAACTGACAGTTGTACGAAATTCAGATGACCTTTAGATTTTGACAGCTCCCCTCGGGATGGTGCTTCCAGACCGCCATGTAGAGAGGTTTATTAATACGGGCCCCTTAAGATCTATAAAGTCATTTAAAGATAACATGTAATGTGACATGTGTACGAATCAATAAAATGTAACATAAAAAAACATGTTTTTTTTTAAAAAACGTTGCCCTGCACTAGGATTTTCTCCTGTATCGTGGGTGCTTTTACAGACACAAGTCTTCACATGCACAAACACCCAGACCCGGAACAACTATCTGTAGGCCATACAAATATTTGTTCCGTGCGGGAATCGAACCCACGACCCGCAGCGCAGAAGCCAATCGCTTAGCCACTGCACTAAACGTGTCGTCAAAGACAATACGTTAAAGATATAAATAAACCTTATAACAAGACTGCTATTGGTCAAATATTGCAAACAAATGATGCTACAGTTGGTAAAAATATAGCTTACAAAAACCTTATTTACCCATCCTCTTTTAAAAATGACAAAAAAATCTATAATAGTATTAAAAATAAATCAAAAAGTTCCGTGCCAGCCCTGAATGTGACCCAGCATGTCGTAGCAGGGCGCGTGGGCGAGCCACTCCGGCGCACGCGCACGTCAAGTGAACCAGTATCAGCGCACCTACTTACCTATGCCGCGTGAATTTTTATGTTTTATTATATTTTTATTTGAATCCTGGTCAGATTTAACTGAATTAAACAGTGGGTAGTTTCCCAAAACCCAAGCCACACCGTCTCAAGATCATTCGTGGCGTGTTCTCGCGATAAGGCGAACTTTCATCAAATATCCCCAAACAGCAAATCAGCACAACAGCAGTGATAGCCTAGTAGTATGACTGTCGGACTACCAAGCCATAGGTCTCGAGTTCGAACCCAAGGCACGCACCTCTGACTTTTCGGATTCATGTGCGTATAGTATAATTATCACTTGCTTAAAATCGGTGAAGGAAAACATCGTGTGAAAACCGGCATGCTTGAGAGATATTTCTCGACGGTATGTGAAGCCACGTCAGAGGCCCATGGGCGGCATAAACTCTGACACCAGGTTAGTTACTAACCACACTAAAAGAAAGAAAGACGAGCAAAACGCGATATGACCAGTCTAACCAGATACGGCTGAATAACAGTATTTTACACGGAGCGACTGCCATCAGATCTCCGCAACCCAGTTACAGGGCAATGCCGATATCCTAAGGTGGAACCGGTTGTCAGATTTTCGGGCTTCTGACTTCTCCGTAACGACTGTCTTAGGTATTCGTATGACACCCGGGACCGACTGTTTAACGTGCTCTCCGAGGCACGGAGCGGTCTCGATGTTGAACGAACGGTTACCCATCCACGGATTGACTGCGGCAAAGGCAGCTTAACCTCGCAAATCGTATGATCCGCACGGTTGGCAATTAGCCACGAGCACTTCTCGAAATAATAATTATATTGTATGAACTTTGTCTAGTTTGGTCGATTCATGACGTACAATGATTAAATGGCAATTTTTATTTCACACACACACACACTATGAAGAGTTTACTCTCGTTCGTAAGGCAAGATCACCAGAATACATATTACTAGCAAATAAGAAAAATAAACGTTAATAATTACATTCACTTGATATGTTTAAACTTAAATTCCATATACTTGTACTTCATGGGTTTTTACGAGTAGAATTCCTCAATAGCGGCCCGGAGTTTGGATTTGTGCCCGGTTGGCAATAAGCTCGCCCCTATTACATGGGACTTAAACATAATGGCGAAATGAGGGTGTCGCTATTCACCTCTGCCATACCCTTCATTGAATACAGGCGATATTCAAATTCAAATTCTTTATATTCGGACAACAATGATCCAGCGTGTTAGTAAACAATAATATAACTTATTAGAAAGAAAGAAAGAAATAAATTTATTTGGCACGAAAGCAGTCAGACACACAGACACCAAAAATCTAATTATTATTCCGTTTATTTATTTATATACACATATGATTTACATTTTTAAATATTTCTATACAACATATAAAAAAAACATTTCAAAATATAAAAAATAGTAGCCCACCGACATCGGGAACAGGGTCCAAGCTACCGGTGGTCAGGACCTCAGAGAGAGGAACTTCCTGACAATACGTGCCGTGTCTAGAAGTACCGCTTTCTGTATCAGGCTCTTGACCCAGCTGCCCAACGAGAGCCTCATCAGGTGTTGGTCGAGGCTCTTGGCTATTAAGCCATTGGCCGTCACGACTATCGGCACAATGACTGCTGAGTCAACCTCCCACATGTCGACAACCTCATGTGCCAAGTCTTGATACTTAATTTCTTTATCTTTCTCGGCTTTCACAAGGTTCTCGTCATGTGGGACAGTGATATCAACAATCATTGCGAGACACTCTGATCGATCTATCACCACTATGTCAGGCTTATTGGCAACAATAGTCCTGTCGGTGATGATAGATCGGTCCCAGTACAATGTGATATGACCATTCTCGAGAACTGGGTCAGGCACATACTTGTAGTATGGTACTTCTGCGTCCACAAGGTTGTATTTCAGAGCAAGTTGCTGGTGGATAATCCTAGCCACTAGGTTGTGTCTGTGTCGCCGTTAGCAAGACGAAAACAACCAGAAATAATTTATGTCGAATGGATTCACCGGGACAGTGGACATTCAGCTAATTATTATTATTATTACTAATGTTAGTAGTTAAATAGACAAAATAAATAAATAGTATTGTGAAAAGGACATCCCCAAATTAATGTTTAGGGGTTGTCCTTATCACAAAACTATTAATACAACTTTTATTTAACTTTGTTATGTTGTTTCTATAATTTTACAAAATTAAAGATTCGTAAACAGTAGCAACCCTACTGACTCCATATGAATACGAAATATAATACCTAATTCTACAGTTCCTTTGATAATACACCTGTCTTTATTATTGTCTTTGCAAATCTTTGTTCTTACCGCAATCTCGTATTTAAATCCGTGCTAATTATAATTAGTTATAATGAGCAAAGTAACAATTACTTATGTAATACAATGATCTCAGATCAATAAAACACGTTTCCCACGTTAATTATGATCTATTGTTGAATGAATCTAACTACGATTTATTCGGCTAATTAATTATTGTACTTGTTTGAACCTACGACAAAGCACAAAACAGATAGGTACAGAAGTCAATCTACATACAAGTGCGCTCGAGCAACGTACACATAGAAACTGCTCACGGACATGATATCTCAGACTGTTTGGGACTAGAGTGCGAGTGAGTGCGAGCGCGAGTGCCATGCGCTTGAGAGAGATAGATACATAGATAGAGCGACCGCCGAGCGTAGGTATGAAAAGTGAAGTACATACATGTGATTGACTTCTGTACCTATCTGTTTTGTGGACAAAGTTTATAAACATCATCATCATCATCTTCCTGCCCCTATCCCACACTAGGTGGGGTCGGCACAACATGTAATTCGTAAATCCATATTGTTAGAGTTTTTGGCTTATTGTTTTATGACCGGCCGCCTGCCTGACATCAACCCTCCTTGGGAATACTCGTTGCGCCATCGCGCGGGTGACCAAATGTGCTAGCTGATATTATGCACTGGGTCCCAAAATTATACGCTTGTTAATCTTATTGCCGACAAAGTGTAAACGTCTATAATATATTAAAAGACCAGGAGCGACGCTATTTAAGAACGTCCGGCGCAGTGTCCTTCCGCCAGCAATGCCCTAAGCTGAGGTCCGAGTTCCATTAGGGGTCGCCCTTAGGGCTGTTGTTGCTAGAAGTCATGATGTTAGAGTAGTAGTTAAGTATTTTACTTCGTCCCCATTGGCTGGAGACGCTTCAGGTCTCGCCAATAACCGCCCGGTTACTTAGAAACGGTCCGCAAGAACCATCTACCAACAGACTAATAAGAAAAAATAAAAAAGCCCTGGGCTGTCAGTCTTCCTACCTACCTACCTTACTGTCTAGATAATCTTTTCACCGGTGCGCTATTCCGTAAACAAAATCATATACATAATTCCTTCAAACCTCGTGATGTACAGCTGACATAGATTAACCCGGCAAGGGATACTATTGGATTCAATAAAAAAAAAATTCAAGAAGTAAAACAATGTGTTCTTAACGTGAGGCATTTTAGCTTCCCCAGCGAATTGTACGGCTATCAATCGGGGCGCTAAAATGTCTCACATTAAGAACACATGTCATGTTTACTTCTTGTAATTTATTTTTTTATTGAATCCAAAATTATCCCTGCCGGGTTAATCTATGTCAGCAGTACATCGCGAGGTTTGAAGGAATTACATGATTTCGTTTACACCCTGTATTCCTGATGGTGAAACTAGAGAAGAAGGAGAGAAGAATTAAATCTATAAACACTTCCGAAATGATAGGTATTTTTTTACAGAATAGAAAAAACTAACAGTTTCTTGCAATCAGTTTTTGTTAATAAATCATTGAACCCAAACATAATGATGGATGTAACCGCAAACGATTCGTTAAGAGATGACTGTGTACCTCTGATTGATATTGCACTGGTTAGTGTCGTACGGTATAATATTATTATTACAAGTTCATTGCGGTCACACCAATAGTAAGTAGTCTAGACATTAGTGTGGTTAGAATGGTTGATATTTGAAATGCTACTGAATCTGAAATACTGAGAATATCTGGATAGGTTACAGCTAGTTCACACAGAAACTGTTTACAGGACCTGTTTTGGCGTATCCGTTTTTATTTTGGTGATGTCGCCTGTAGTTGTATGAGCGAGTTCACATACACGACAGTATTCCGAATACAGTAAAAAATACTGGGTCCGGTTATTTTTATCGTATCCTGCCTGCCAGATGCGACGCAGCTGCCATTTGTTTAATTGATCCGTCGGTACAGGTGTGAACAACACATCCAGCACCGATGGATCCGTTAAAACGGATCCGCCGTGTGAACAGGCGCTTAGGGGATAAAATAAAAAAAGGTCATATTCGCGTCAGACTCCATATTTAATATTAAACAAATAATTCTAAAATTCTTTTACCACGAATAGATGCGGTCAAATGATTTCTACATTTATTCCAAATTTCAAATGATTGCTATTGTAGTCACTGAGAAAAACGTCCGTGACATACAGACAGACAGCCAGCCAGAATAAGACACCGAAGTCTCACCATAAGGGTTCCGTATCAAACTTTTTAGGTGCAGAACCCTAAAGACTTATAGTTCATTTGAACCAGTCACAATTGTATAGAATTATACAGGGTGAACTGGAATTCAATACGAGTTCACCCTGTATACACTTGCTGATAAAAGCAAGAAAGTAAACTAAATTACTGTGACAACAAATATATTTATAGCTAGCTTTTGCCCACGGCTTTGCTCGCGTATCTAATCTAATCTAATATTATAATGTAAAAGTTTGGATGTTTGTGAGTTTGTGAAATTGAATGTTTGTTAATCAATCACGCTTTAACGGCTGAACGGATTTAGGACATAGGATATTCAATCTTTTTGGTATTCAAAACAATTTTATAAACAATCCTTTTTGATTTAAAAAAAAAAGAATCTTTTATTGATAATTTTTAAATGCATACTTTTTTGTATTTTTTTTTATACATTTTTTTGTCTTTTTTTATTTCAATCTTTTTTTCATTGAAGGATATGGTACGAAGAATATGATAGGAAGGAATGATAGGATACTTCTATCCCGGTTATAGAGTCCCGTCAGGTAATTTTTAACTGTCACGCCAATAAAGCCTATAGACAAAGCTATTTTTGTCTAAATTTATGAATATATATCCTTAAAATTACCCCACGGGAACGTACTACTAAGATTAAAAGCATCCTATGTCCTAATCCAGTTCATGGTCTACCTGTGTGCCAAATTACATCCAAATCTGTGCAGCCGGTAAGGCGTGATTGATTAACAAACATACAAACTCACAAACATCCAAACTTTCACATTTATAATATTAGTTAGATATATAAGTACATGATCCTAACTTCGTCAACTACGTGGCTCGACGTCGTCTGACGTTTATTAAGTAAAGTATCAAGAAATATAAGGTTTCCAGTCGCTTAGCGCTTTTAGTCTTATATTTCAGACAAATTCAAGTATCACATTTAATGTGAGTATAACTGTTATACTCAATTGTTTCTATTTTATTTTATTATATTAACCTTTTCATCACAGAACGAGATACCTCGCCAGCGCCAAGCTTTAAACGTATAACGAAATATATAGTAAAAAGAAGTGATGAGCTGATGACCCGTTAAATACAGAAAACTTATTTTTATAACATAGTTAAAATTAAGAGCTTCTAATGAAGTTGTGGCGCTGCGCGCTGGAAGCACGAAAATCTGGAACTTCTATTGAAGTCCGTGGCGGTGAAAAGGTTAAGAAAACTTACAGCTAGTACATTTATACAATTTAATTTATGTAGAAAATGGCCAATTACAAGGTATCACTTATACAAATTATCTGTAAAATTTACAACCAGTAGACAGCGTTATATATATAACATATTATTCATGAAAGAGTTACAAGAAGAAACTAATTACATATCAAAGAAACATTTACTTAAGCTCTTTATTATATTAGGGATATTAGTACTAAACAAATTGAGAGGCTCGTGGCTAATTACCAACCGCGCGGATCATATGATTTGCGAGGTTAAGCTGCGCTTACCACGGTCAGTCCATGGATGGATGACCGTTCGTTACACATCGAGACCCCTCCGTGCCTCGGAGAGCACGTTAAACAGTCGGTCCCGGGTGTCATACGTATACTTATGACAGTCGTTACGGGAAGTCAGAAGCCCGAAAATCTGACAACCGGTCTAACCTTAGGATATCGGCATTTGTCCAGTAACTGGGTTGCGGAGGTCTGATGGCAGTCGCTCCGTGTAAAATACTGGTATTCAGCCGCATCTGGTTAGACTGGAAGCTGACCCCAACATATTTGGGAAAAAGCTTGGCAGAACTAGTACTAAACAAATCATGCCGATATCCTAAGGTTAGACCGGTTGTCAGACTTTCGGGCTTCTGACTTCCCGTAACGACTGTCATAAGTATACGTATGAGGCGTTGGGTCGGTCGACATTTTGTTCCTATATTATTTTCGACTTCTTAATTTCCTTCTGACTGCCTTATTGGTCTAATGGTCGCAAGCGCGACTGGTGAACATGGGGTCCTGGGTTCGATCCCCAGGTCGGACAAAGTGTTATTGGGTTTATCCATTAAGAATTTCTCAGTAGCAGCCCGGCGACTAAATTTGTGCCCGGTTAGTGGCAATAGACTCGCCCCCTATTACATGGAACTTAAAACATAACTAGCGAAACGAGGGTGTCCTTAAACACTGCTGCCGAACCCTTCGGGAATACATGGCGTGATATTATGTTAGTTTCCTTTATTATTCTGTATGTTAACGTGCTAAGTAAATGTTTAAAGCGTTCGCCACAACGCACGCGGGTTGCGAGCGAATTTTGCTGTCGGCGGGCCCACATGAGTTGTGTTCTAGGGATTACTATAAAGCATATCACACATAACCACCAATTTTTAACCGACTTCCAAAAAGGAAGAGGTTATCAATTCGACTGTGTTTTTTGTTTTTTTGGTATGTTTGTTCCGCGATATCTTTGCTAATTGTGAACCGATTTTAATTTTTTTTTTGTTTGAAAGAGTATTCTTTTGAAATGGTCCCATTTAAAATTTGGTGAAGATCTGATGAAGAACTTCGGAGATAGACCATTTGAAGTCGGTTTTATTTTTGTTAAAAAGTTATTATGACTGAAGTTTCTGACTGTTTCTATAGAAGACTGCATTTGGGCGAAAATAAAAATATTTTAAACAATAATTTCGGCTTTGAACTAGGGACTTAATAACTCGAAAATTGAGATTCCTTTAAAATACTGTATGACGTCATACTCCTAAATTCTGGTAACCTGAACATTACAATACTTAAATATATTTCGGTACCGAAATGTAGTCTGAAAATGCGAAACGGTATATTCCGGTATCGGTACCTAAACCTTTATAAATAAGTGTTTTCGTTGATCAACCGCTGGGACAGCCTATCCTTCACTATGAAGCCCCAGATGGCATTAGTATGATTCATTCATCATTCGATGTTTTTCAGTAGATACCGAAATTGTAAAAAGGTATGGCCAAACCTTTATAAGAAAAGAAAATAAAAATAAATCACATAAACCAATACAGGTGCTTATGAAAAGTCTAATTTAGATGCACGGTTCCAATTAGTCGTTTCCTATGGAGAAGAGCCGGCAAGAAACTCCATGGTTAGTCTTTTAAAAATACTATCTTTAACAATTTCAGTGGATACAGTACTATAATTTAGGATAGTGAGAGAACAATGAAGTCCTGACCACAGACCAATGAGTAATGAAGTACTAAAAGACTTGAGTACAAAAACTTAGCTAAAAAACATTTTATACAAAAATTTAAACTGGCTTCATAAAAGAATAAAATAATTACCATATAAAATTAACAGTTTCAGAAGTCGGTGCTGATCCACGCTGAACCAAATTGAAGGCACCGACTTCTGAAACTGTTAATTTTATATGGTAATTATTTTATTCTTTTTGAAGTCGGTTTAAATTTTTTGTAAAAAAGTTTTTATTTTTTTATTTTCAGTGGCCTTAATTAAAACTTGGTTGGACCTACTAAAGACGCTGCTCGCAACATAATCACATCATCACAATATGCGTACTGTTCGTCATTGAGGAGTTCCATTGTCTATCTCCGAAGTTCTTCATCAGATCTTCACCAAATTTAAATGGGACCAATTTCGGAGTATACCCTATCCATTAAAAAAAGAATCATCAAAATCGGTTTAAAATTGGCGAAAATATCGATGAAAATACAAAAAGAAAAATACATACAGACGAACATAGTAACCTCCTCCTTTTTGGAAGTCGGTTAAAAAATCATTGTAAAATAAGAAAGCATAATATAAAATAATATAAAGAATACGGTATCCTTATAATTATTTTAAAGGTATCGTAACTTCTTACCGTAACCTCTTTTAGTCCCTACTTTGAAAAAGCAATGTCACAACAAAACCAGCGACTACACTCGAAAGATAAAGTACCAAATATCATCCTATTTGAATTATAACAATAGCGCTAAATATCAAAGCCTGCTTATAATATAACACTCAGCTGTCTAGCCTAACTCATACAAGACATAAAGACAGACAAAACGCTTTGAAAACTGTGAATTTGAAATAACATCAAACGACATCATTATTCTCTAACACATATTATTTATTATTATTACCACGGAATACGGAATATTCCGTGATTCACAAAAGACTTAGATAAGGACGGGACTAGGTGTAGTTTGTACCCTATATACAGGGTGTAAACGAAATTATGTAATTTCTTCAAACCTGATGTACTGATGATGTACTGATGACCGTGATGTACTGCTGACATAGATTAACACTCCACGGGATAAATTTGGAATTTATAAAAAAAATACAAGAAGTAAACATGTGTTTTTAACGTGAGACATTTTAGCGCCCCGATTTAAATGACCACGTGGCGACCGATAGCCGCGCAATCCGCTCGGGGCGCTAAAATGACTCACGTTAAGAATACATGATTGCGTTTTGTAATTTTTTTTTTATTGAATCCTTCAGTATCTATGTCAGCAATACAACAGGAGGTTGCTGCTGACCATCCTCTTTACGCAATCGCTTAGTATCTTTTTACGACACCCATAAGAGTGGCCTAGAGTGTGCTGGGAACTACAAGGAACATCTCATACATTTTCATACCGGAATGGTTTCGGCCTTGGACAATTATCTCGTCCTGTGCGTATCGTAAAGACGAATAAATGACGACATGATTTGGATGCTAAACTAAGACTGTAATAACATCAGTAACAGTAAGAAATCGTTCTCACTGTGTCGGATTGGTTGTCAGGACACCAAATGACGCCTTCCTGTTTATATGGTGCTATTCACATTTTATGATACCGAGTTTCGTTACAACGGACGACAAGATTTTGTTGGCTTGACAACAGAATTATTGGGATCCAGCTACGTCCATCACGTTTAACAACCTGTTAACGTCCACTACACAAGCACGGGTCTCCTACGGGACCGCTACAATGAACAATTACTACTATTTGAATTCGGATACGTTGTCATAATCACCACGCGCTGCAGCGCTGCCACAGCGACGTTTTTCTACTAGAGAATCACACTGTTGCAGACTAATTGTTGATCGTAGTCAAATATTGGTAGATATAGAATTACAAACTTGTTCTTCTTCTTTTAGTTAGTGACTACTCTGGTGCCGGAGTTTATGCTATCCATGGGCCTCTGACTTGGCTTCACATGCTATCGAGAAATATCTCTCAGGCATACCTATTTCCTCGCGATGTTTTCCTTCACCGTTTTTAAGCAAGTTATAATTATACAATACGCACATGAATCCGAAAAGTTAGAGGTGCATGCCTTGGGTTTGAACTCGAGACCTATGGCTTGGTAGTCCGACAGTCACTCCACTAGGCTATCACTACTATATTACGAACTAATAGGTTTATTTCGTATGTATTGCATTATTATTACCTGTCTGATAACTGTATTTTCACAAACCACACAAAGAGAAATCATTAAAAACATAGATTTCTCTAAAACTTCATTTTGAAACACCAATATACCTGCTAACAAGTGTGGACTGCCAATTTACGACATACTACATACCGTCCACTGAATTTCTGGTTTCGACTTGCATTACGTACTGAAAGCACTTTCGACCAAGGTTTAGCTTTAAAAAGTATATTCATCGGTATAATAAATGCTCGGACTAAATCGGTACGCTCCATTAACCTACAACTTCTAATGCCCCCTATAAATTGTAGTTTCGGCTTTCGGCCAAGACCCGTGGTATCGGTTTTGGTTCAACACTTGTCTTGAACAAAGTCGGTCGTAACGCAGTGGATAGTTTCAGTCCATGGATTTGGTCTTGGCGGATATCTTTAGAGCTTGTCGCTATCTTATAATATTGGTATATATAGGTAAAGTTTATTGTTAAAGTAGCGATCACTGCACGTACATAAAACAAGCTTTATTTATACTCTTGCTTGGAACGTATCGAGTAACAGAGTAGTAAAATTGTTATTGTTCGGATTAGATTTCGATGTCATAAATAGCATCTATTAAATATATAATCTTTACATAGTATAAAACAATGTCGCTCCCGCTGTCTGTACGCTTAGATCTTTTAAACTACGCAACGGATTTTAATGCAGTTCTTAGCAATAGATAGAGTGATTCACGAGGAAGGTTTATATGCCCCACATTAGTATTTACATTGCACCCGTGCGAAGGTGGGGAGGGTCGCTAGTTAATAATATTTCTTTTTCTCCGTGTCGGCAAAAGTATATTAGAAAGTGGTACCAGTGACAGAAAAGTTGAAAGGAAATCGTTTGTCTTGGTATGGGTATGTGATGAGGAGGGGTGAAACACATGTGACTAAGAGAGCGATGAATATGAATGTTGATGGATGGAGGGGGAGAGGGAGACCAAAGAAAAGACAGATGGATTGTGTGGGGAAGATATGAAGGAAAAGGGAGTAAATGATAATGTGACGGCTGACAGGGAAGAATGGAAGAGGAAAACATATTGCGCAGACGTAACTTGGGACCAGGGCAGGAAGATGATGTCGGCATGAGCTATACGTGAAAAGATTAGCCATTTAGCACGGTTTTTACATTTTAATCACCTCCGTTAAGCTGTACCAGCAGACAAAAAGAACAAATATTGGGATGCAGATATTTCGGCTTAGCGTGACCGCTGAGCATAAGGTCCTGGGTTAGATCCCCAGGCCGGGCAAAATGATATTGGGTTTTTCCATTAGGAATTTCTCAGTAGCAGCCCGGAGTCTGGATTTGTGCCCGGTTAATGGCAATAGGCTAGCCCCCTATTACATGGGACTCTCACATAACTGGCGACACGAGGGTCTTACTAAAACACCTCTGCCTAACCCTTCAGGGAATACAAGGCGTGATGTTATACTATGTTCCTAGTAACAGTAATAATAAATTTTGACGTTTTATGCTCAAACAATAAACAGTTTCATTAATTACAACTTTTAACTGAGTAGCTTATTACTTTTGATTGGAACTACCATTCCGTTTTAATCCCTAATTTGAAGTTACAGTAATTGGTCGGGGATTAGTTAATAATGTATTTTATTATCATCGTAAATAACTGTCGGTGATTTTTTAACAAGATTTTAACTTATGGAGTCGTAATTAGTAAGACGTGTTGGGTATTATGGGAAACTGTTGAGAATAGGTATTTCATTTTATTTTTCTTAATAACATAACGTCACGCTTTATATTCCCCGAAGGGTTCGTCAGAGCTGTTTTTAGTACAACCTCGTTTTTACATTAGGAATTTCTCAGTAGCAGCCTGGAGTCTGGATTTGTGCCCGCTTAATGACAATATGCTCGCCCCCTATTACATGGGACTTAAACATAACTGGCGAAACGAGGGTGTACTTTTTCTAAATAGATATCTTTACATAGTATAAAACAAAGTCACTCCCGCTGTCTGTACGCTTAGATCTTGTAAAACGCAACGGATTTTAATGCAGTTTTCAGCAATATATAGAGTGATTCACATTAGTATCTACATTGCACCCGTGCGGAGCCGGGGCGGGTCGCTAGTAGAAATATAATTCATTGTTTAGAAGTACATATGTCGCTGTCTTCTTCTTTCATGTCGGCACGAGGTATAAGAGAATAACTCATGCTGTAGTGAAAAGATTATCCAGTCAGCAAGGTTGGTAGCGGGGCTGACTGCCCAGGGTGTGACGGACGTACGTGTATGTAGCAGTAAGACGGTTATAGCCGTTATATGATCCTAGCAATATGATTATTGAGCAGGAAAATCTTATAAGAAAACAGTTTTTAAGCGTCTCCCTATCATACACATTACCATTACTGTGACAATTTAAAATTAAATTCAGCAGTCGTCTTTTAAATCAAAAGATAAAATTACGAAAATTCCAGAGGAAAAGACTACACAAAAATGAAACCAGGTAGAAGTATTTGGTAGAAATATAAAGCTGTGGCGTTCTAAGATGCCTCTTTTGACAGCAGACCCCAATTAACCCGTCAAGTGTCGGGCGCACATACGGGAGTGCGTAAGAAATTCGGGCGCGAAGTGTCGGAGGCACACACGGGTGTGCGTAAGGAACGCGCTCCTATAAATTCGGTTCGTGTAAACAGTAAAATAAAACGTACAAAATCCGCTACCATAGAAGCGCGTTCCTTGCGCACACCCATGTGTGCCTCCGACACTTCGCGCCCGAATTTCTTACGCACACCCGTATGTGCGCCCAACACTTGACGGGTTAATCGTAGATGCTAATCTTTTTGAAGTTCCTAACTGTATCAGATTCGTCTTAATAACACCGTTTCACATTGCTTCGATGTTAGATTTGGTAAGATTGACTTTTATCTACAGTGTCCTATTAAATGGCCTAAACTTTAGTTACAAACATTTTATTTATTTTTTATTTATTTATTTATTGGATCGCCAATAGAGGCTACACAATTACATGCATGTTGACATGAACACGAACAATACAAATGTGCGCTTCCAATTATAGGCGACCACATCATTCACTTATTATCTAGGTAGACACAACAAGCTTGATAAGGAAGAAATTAAAATTAATTAAAATACAATATTGGAAAATCATAGAAAGGGAATCAAAATTAACAATAAGGGCACAGCATAATACTAAATAATAAAAATAGTACAACTTAATTATAAACAAATTTAAATAAAATAATAATCAAAGAATAACCATAGAAGTCAACAAAAAGACAAAACATTATGACATGGATACTATCACTTTTACGTCTTTTATAAACTTTGGTAATTTGCATGTAATACCTATTCAAATCATTATACATCGATACTATGTTATACTGCCTACAGAGCTTTGGAAACATTCTATTAGATACTGATAAAAATCAGATCCCGAGACGCATCCTATTATCATTCATTACGGAGATTACACAGCTCTACTTATTATCCAACGAGAACGAACCATGCAAGCACGCAATTCTCTCTAACATTAACTTAAGCATTACACTCGTTACTAAATTAATTCAAATCGAGCGATCCCACAATACACCCTGTAGGTACAATCAGCAAACTTGGCGGTCGACCACTGATAATGTTAACGATGCTGGCGCATACGATTAACGCGGGGGCTGGCCTTGAAACTGGATTTATGCACAGACACCTTTTGCGACACTAATGCGTGGGGAACGGGTGGTTTTTTTCTTGCCGAAAACCACACGGAACACTTCTCATATCTAAGAAATATCCCAATTAATGGAAATGAAAAGCGGACGAGACTAGCATATTGAGACCCGTTCAAAGCATTTTTGGCACATTGTTCTACCGCCATCTTAGCCCACAGTACCTACCTACGAGTATTATCTAAATCTCATTGTCTTATCTCCGGGACAGTTAGCCCGCCTCCGTAACGGCTTATCTGCTGAACAATAGCAATTCGTTCTTGTTGCATTTAAATCTTACTTTATAAACATTCGAGGGCCGATACAAAAGCTATTTTAGGCATGGGGCTATGAAACGAGCGGGGATTGAATTTAATAAATAGTCTACCTCTATTTTTGTTTCAGTAGTTTTCTGTAATGCCTTGTTGGTCTAGAGGTTAAAAGCGCGACTGCTGAACATGGAGTCCTGGTTTCGATCCCCAGGTCAGGCAAAGTATTATTGGGTTTCTCCATTAGGAATTTCTCAGTAGCAGCCCAGAGTCTGGATTTGTGCCCGGTTAATGGCAATAGACTCGCCCCCTGTTACATGAGACTTAAACATTACTGGCGAAACGAGGGTGTACTAAAAACACCTCTGCCAAACCCGTCGGGGTATACTAGGCGTGATGGTTTATGTTATGAGTTGTTTTCTGTCAAATTAAACAGCGCTTCTTCTAGTAGTAGTATTATTATTTTTAACATTAATACGAGTTATTATGTCAAGCGGGTGTTGGCACAAGCATCTAAGTTCCATCTTCGGCGCTTACGTTTACAGATTAGATTCGGCAGCAATCAAATATTTTAGGTGACCTACTGAGTTTTTCAATACTGTTTCTAAGCCTAATGTACCTCTAATGACTCATAGCACACTATAGACTGCATTAACAAATACCTATCATTAGAGACCTACCTCGTAAGTGTCGTTTGATATGACTTAATAATCTTGAAATGAATAAATACCTTATATTATTTTATGAAATGTATGAAATTCTACTTTATGGCAGCTTATTGTAGGTGCCTCCCAGGAGGCTAAATTAAAAGTAGTTTATTAATGAGGCCTAAGACTCCGAAATAAAGAGGTGCACTGAGGTTGCACAGACTGCAAAAATTTTGATTTGGTCGCTTATTTCGTGGCCCCACCTTCCAAGTACCAGCGACAAATCCCCGCAACCGGCATTCCCTATTAGAAATTTCAATAAAATTTGTTGCCATTACAAATAAAATGTTATTTTCTAACGGAGTACATTCTCGCCAAGGGTACCGATCAACTTTATAGTTTGTAACGTCTAGACGCACTTAGCTTTGTTTTTTATTACCTATAGTAAAAATGCAGCTGTAGTCAATCAATCAATCAATGCAGTGTATTTACTTCGTTTTTGAAGAAAACTGCATTACACGTTTTATAGGTACAAAAAAATAATTAAAAAGTTTAGGAGCTAACTTAAATAAGCAATGCGTGAAGAACGCAACGTATCGAATATAATTTTAAATAAAAACTTAATTGTGTCTCTTTCTTTCTTAAATCGTCGAGCCAAAGCTCGTAATATTTATCAGACTGTCAATTTCTGTAGTCATAACATAACATAATTAGCCCATTACTGTCCCACTGCTGGGCACGGGCCTCTTCTCAGAATGAGAAGGGTTTAGGCCTTAGTCCACCACGCCGGCCTAGTCCGGGTTGGCAGACTACACACACCATCGAGAACTTTATGGAGCCCTCTCAGGTGTGCAGGTTTCCTCACGATATTTTCCTTCACCGTTAACGCAAGTGATAATCAAATTCTGATCCGCACATGAATTCGAAAAGTCAAAGAAGATAACCGCACGTTTCGAAAAACTTAACTGCTCACTTAAAGGCGTGCTGACGCGCGTCCGCTCGCTCTTATGTATGGCCTACACGACCGCGAGTTAACGCGCGTCTGCATGCGTTCCACCCGAACGTAACTTAGAACGTTTCATGTGCACACAATTAAGATATCCTTTGTTTATTGTCCAAATAAAATACACAATAACTTAAAGCTTACTTAGGTTCAATTATGCACCTATCAGTATACGTTAGGCCTAAGATGTAAGTTATAGTGCACATTCGTTTAACTTAATGTGTCTTCAAACGGTTATTTATGAATACATTAAAATAATTTATGATTATTACTCTAGTAGCTCCGAGGTATAAATACTATTGTTGTGAATTAAAGGTACATTGCTGAATTGTTTTTGTAATTATTTTTGTCTATTATTAGTACACGTTTTTAATTTATCGTATCTTTTTTACCGACTTCCAAAAAAAGGAGGAGGTTCTCAATTCGGCTGTGTTTTTTGGTTTTTTTTTAATGTTTGTTACCTCACTACACCCTCATTTATGAGCGGATTTGAAAAAAAACTTTTTTTGTTTGAAAGAGTGTCCTTTCGAAATGGTCCCATTTAAGTTTCGGTGAAGATCTGATGAAGAACTTCGGAGATAAACAATGGAACTCCTCAATGACGAACAGTACGCATAATGTGATGTGATTATGTTACGAGCAGCGTCTTTAGTAGGTCCAACCATGTTTTTATTAAGGCCACTAAAATGAAAAAAATAAAAAACATTTTAACAAAAATAAAACCGACTTCCAAAAAACGAAAAAAGAATAAAATAATTACCACATTATAAAATTAAGTTTCAGAAGTCGGTGCCTTCAATTTGGTTTAGCGTGGATAAGCACCGACTTCTGAAACTGTTAATTTTATATGGTAATTATTTGTTATGTATTTTTATTGCTATTAATTCGAAACTTTAAAAAAGAACATATCAAACAAAGCTCCTACATTCCATTTAAATGATGTTATCATTATAACCATATACATCGTCATGGCCGGCCAAAATATACATTTAAATTACCAATATGTCAAAAATATAGCGTTCCTTTTGACATTTATTAACTGTCCACTAGCTGCTAACATCTAAGATCAAGTTACTATGTCTGGGTAATTTATTTGGCTCGGTACAGTGTACAGTATTATCGGATTGATCTAGAATATTTCCATACTGAACTGGGAATTAGGTAAATCGATTGCCACTTACGTACCAATCGATTTGAAGGAGACTTTGGTCCTTGTTGCCGAACTGACACTTCAGACGATCGATTCTTTTAAAGAGGTAGATATAGTAGGAGGTGATAGTAAGTTATAATAATTTTATAATACAATACACAGTCGCATATAACTATTATTCCTATATCTCTTAGAAGGCCAACCGCATATTGTAAGAAATTTTCTGACAACACCGCAGGCTGTCAAAATTATGCCAGTTCTGACAGTCTACAGTTCGTTCTGCATAGCCTTTTCCCAACTATGTTGGAATCAGCTTCCAGTCTAACCAGATGCGGCTGAATACCAGTATTTTACACGGAGCGACTGCCATCCGACCTCCGCAATCCAGTTACTGGGCAATGCCGATATATTAAGGTAAGACCGGTTGTCAGACTTTCGGGCTTCTGACTTCCCGTAACGACTCATAGATGTTCATGTGACACTTGGGACCGACTGTTTAAACTGTACTGGCACCGTAGACTTCTGACAGTCTACGATGTCTAGTACCAAATATATGCACAGAGTGCTTACGGCGCACCACAGAAATTTTCATTTCTTACAATATACGACCAGCCGAGTAGTACCGCGAGTAGTTCTCGAACCCGCGGTCTCCCAATGGCCAGCACCTAGTCGCTGGTTTACTTTGAATTAATCTATACTAATATATAAAGCGGAAGAGTTTGTTTGTTTGATTGTTATCTTTTATTATCTTTTATCTTTATCCTTTATCTTTATTATCTTTATCTCCTTGTGAAAAGTTCGTCTGGGAAAGTACTACCACCACTATTACTGCAGTCAAGCAGCGTTGTTGAGTTTTCAGTTTGAAAGGGTGCCGCTGAGTTACAAGACATGGTGACTGCAACTTTGTAATAATGTGTATAGTCTGGCCATTTGAATCATTACATAGTATAAAACAAAGTCGCTCCCGCTGTCTGTATATCCCTATGTATGCTTAGATCTTTAAAACAACGCAACGGATTTTGATGCGGTTTTCTTAATAGATAGAGTGATTCAAGAGGAAGGTTTATATGCCCCAGATTAGTATCTACATTGTACCCGTGCGAAGCCGGGGTGGGTCGCTAGTACTAAAATAAAATGAAAGAAATATAGCGCAATCTGTTCACCATCTAAAGCCGGCTTTACACCTGTAAGTTTTCCTCACGTAAATCCTCATGTAATTAACTTACGGTAAATTTGTAAATGTAAACTCTCTTGTAAGTAGCTTATCGACTGACTTGTAAAGTCGAATTAATTGTCATATTAAGTCACTTACATAAATTTTACGGAAGCAGCTTACAAGTGTATTGACGGCCTAACTAAAGAAAACTAAACAAACCAACAACATTTAATTTCATAGCGCCAGTTTAAAGAAAGAAAAAGAAAGAAAGGAAGAAAGAAATTTATGTGGCACGAAAGCAGTCAGACACACAGACAAAAAATTCATAAGAGAGAACACAAAAAAAAACAAAAAAATATAATAAATAATAATAAACAAAAATAAAGTAGCTGAGTGTCTAGGGGCTGCGCCAAATAGGTTTAGTTCAGCATAAATGTCAGACCACTAGTGCCTGACGCTACTACCAGTACTGTGCTGACGCCTGTAGTTTAATATACATATGAAGTAATAGGCCACAAAATTCTAACACACGTCAAAACACTATTACTTTGGACCGTCAAATCTGTCAAAAGGTCCATCAAACATATTCTGCTACCGACACTTCAAAACTTTAGATCTGTCAAATTCCACGTCAATCTGATACGACCTCGTGTCGCATCGCGTACTCTCAGTGGTCACTCAGACTGCACTAGCGGGTGCGGAGGCGGGCGCGGGCGCTCGGGTATTGGCGTCTGCGTGTTCACAGTAGTGCCGAACGAGCTATCGTAGCGAGTGTTTGGTCGTTCTCAAACTTTGCTGCGTAGTTAGAAGACATGGATGACGATTTGATTTTATTAATGGAAAATCCGTACTTGAAATGGAAATTGCAATATATGAAGTTTGATACACACGATTTAAATTAATTCTAAATTAATTCAAAGATATAAATTCTTCCGTATTGTATCCATGACGACGCTTCGGCGGGTGTATCAAAATGGTTTAGAACCACATGCGCAGTCACCTAGCAGACGCTATATTACTGTAAACGATACGAGCGGACTGAGTCATTAGAAACATCCGCGCCACCCGCGTCCGCGCCCGCCTCATGCAGACACGTGGCTCGCGGGAGCACTGTGAATGCAACTGGCATGGCGTCTACATACATTTTGATTTACACTCGCCCGCGCTAGCACCCGAGCCCGCCTGCACCCTGAAAGACGGCTCACACAGAATTTATCAAAAGCACGGCTATCTTTGATAGGAGAGAGTTTCCGAACCGTCAAAAGTACAGCCGGGCCTGTTGTTTTCTTTCCAAACGTATTATTATAGATTAGCGCCGCTCGAGTAGGTATGACCGTCGTCAATGACCTGAGGCGTTGGATGTGGACACGCCCTTTTTTATACGAGTAGAGATTTTTTTTTTAAATTAGATATCCTAACATTTGGTGCATCATATTTCATTTCATATTCGTAATCATAACTGAGGGGCTCGTGACTAAATTTGCAAGGTTAAGCTCCACTTGCCGCGGTCAGTCTGTGGATAGGTGAACGTTTCGTTACACATCGAGACTCCTTCGCGCCTCGGAGACAGCAGTTCCATAGTTTGCAGTTACGACTGCATGTGCACTGCAGATCATGCAGTTCGGGTGGCCAGGTGTCCGGCTTTTCACAGTCGTGTCTGGCGAAATATATACAAGTCCGGTCTGTCCGGCTTTTGTTAGGCTTTTGGTCAACCCCGCCCCGTCAAAAGATGCCGATGATTCATAATAACATTTAATTAAGAGTAGAGTAAGTCTCAAATGAATAACAGTAATAAATACACAAATAAAAGAAGCATTTTTTTTTCTTTTAACATCCAGTGTGTCAGACTTTCACGGCAATATGTCCGGCTAAATATGAATCTGTGTCCGGCTAAATATGAATCTGTGTCCGGCTAAATATGAATCTGTGTCCAGCTTTTCTATTTTTGGGCCTGGCAACCCTACGTGCAGTCCAGTTGCAGATATGATTACGAATACGGTTTTTTATACAACTTATCGTTTACCTGCCTCGTTCGTCTAGTGGTGGCAAGCACGACTGCTGATCGTCAGGTCCTAGGTTCGATTCCCAGGTCGGACAAAGTGTTATCTATTGAGTTTTTCATTGTGGAATTCCTCAGTAGCAACCCGGTGTTTGGATTTGTGCCCGGTTAGTGGCAATAGGCTCGCCCCTATTACATGGGACTTAAAAATAACGGCGAAATGAGGGTGTTACTATACATCTCTGACCAACCCTTCGGGGAATACATGGAGTGATGTTATGTTATATCTATCAAAATATTTGTGAAACAATGGGATGGTGCCCAAAAGAAACAGTGAATGGACCAATTACAAAGCCGTTAAGTATCGAAGGACCACGGAGGACCAGACAAGTGATACCGCGAAGATGACGCATATAACCGCACATCGTTTAATTGACCTTTGCGCGAAAGATTAATCACGTGTTCGGGGCGGACGTATTCAATGCAGTACCGTTATCTGAGCCGGAACTGAGCGGTAATACCTTCGATCCTGGTTAAAATCAGACACTTGCCACTAATTACACGTTTGATACCAGTCGGCCTTAGAATATTTTACTGACTTTCATTTTATATAATCTTATTAAAAGGTTCTTTGGTTGGTTATTTCAATTTTAATATTATTATTTATTACTCACCCATGATCATTCCACTGTAGGGCAAAGGCCTCCCTACACTCCTTCCACTCCTCTCTAAGGTTTTCTGCAGCCAGTCCTTCTAATAAGTGTCTAGTTCGTCCCGCTATCTCCTTCTGGGCCTGCCGCGACGTCGTGTGTCAGTGATGAGTTTTGCCCACAGCTCGTCCGACATGCGGCAGACGTGACCAGCCCAGTTCCATTTTAAGCATGCGGCTTTCTGACCAACATCTGCGATCTGAGTTTTGGAGCACAGTACACTGTTCCTTATACGGTCTGATAACCGGTATCCTAAGATACTGCGCTCCATGCCTCGCTGGCAAACCCCGAGTGCGTACTTCTGATGTTTTGTCAAAGTACAAGTCTGAGCACCGTAGGTGAGGATAGGCAAAATACATACGTCTATGAGCTTTGAGATTTTTTCTAGTGTGAGATAGGTTACCCTTCATTAGGTCTTTCACGGGCCAATAGCTCAATATTTAATATTAACAACACAAAATATCAAACAATTATTTTGTATTATTTATATTAAAAACTTTTTGATTTAATTCCAAATATTTCATTTAAATTCTTTTAACCGTCAGTGAGCATTCTATCAATTTGGAATTTAAAGTGAGTCTGCACAAGTATTCAATTTATTCCAGTTCAGAGCTTATGCTATTAACGACTATTTTAAATTGAACTACATGTTTTGCCCGTAGGCGATGAGATAGTAAATTAACTGAGTTCATTCTGTGTGAACTTTAAGATTCAATTAAGGGACTGGTGGAGCCAATAGGATATTGACAATAATCGACCTAACATAAAATCACGCCTTGTTTATCCCCGAAGGGCTGGGCAGAGGTGTATAGTAACACCCTCATTTCGCCGTTATGTTTAAGTCCCATGTAATAGGGGGCGAGCCTATTGCCATCAACCGGGCACAAATCCGATCTCCAAGCTGTTACTGAGGAATTCCTTTATATTTTTCTTAACAATTCTTTCCATCCAATGGTTGTCTGGAAGAAATTGCTTTAAGCGATAAGACCGCCATTTGTACTGTTCCTAATTATGTGTATTCCTTGTTTTATTTCTTTTAGTGTGCAATAAAGTATATCTATCTATCTATCTAATTCCACACGGAAAAACCCAAAAACACTTTGGTCGACCCGGAGATCGAAACCAGGACCTCACGATCAGCAGTCACGCAGACCAACGAGGCAGGAAACGAACGAGGAGGTTTTGAAAGACCTCGTTTTAAATAAATTGGGTAATTGCTGTCATTATATTTATCTAATTAATTCTTTCATTCTTTCCACCCAATGGTTGTCTGGAAGAAATTGCTTTAAGCGATAAGACCGCCATTTGTACTGTTCCTAATTATGTGTCTTCCTTCTGTTTTATTTCTTTTGGTGTGCATTAAAGTATATCTATCTATCTATATTTAGATCGCGGTCCGTGTTTTCCGCAAGGCTATTAGCACCACGGGCTTAACCTAGGTAAAGGAAAAATATAAGTATTCTAAATCTGTAACACTAAGAAGTCTTAGGTATCATGCATAGTCTAGACATCTTTTCCTATACGTGTTAAAATTCTCGCCTACAGGTCAATTACTATAAGTATAATAGGTTAAACCTACGTTGTGCGGTCATGAATCACTTTTCGTAGAAACACTTATCTGGTCCTCTGCGGTCCTTCGATCTTTTAATGGACCTTTATAATTGTGCCTTTCACTATTTCATATATATTGCGTATTTTCTGTTTCTTGGACTTATGAATTGTAATTGTTATGAAATCTTAATATTTTACAAAATAAAATATTGATATCGAGGATGGTTAAAATAAGTCAAATTTCGAATCGATCGAGTGAAAAAACTCAAACAAACGGTTTGCTTAAAAAGAGTTTACCCATATAAGAAAAAAACTGACTCGTTGGTGTAGTGGTGGTAAGCGTAACTGCTGATCGTGAAGACCCTAATTCGATCCCCAGTTCGGGCAAAGTGTTATTGGGTTATTTCGTGCGGAATTCCTCAGTAGCAGCCCGGAGTCTGGATTTGTGCCAGGTTGATAGCAATAGGCTCGCCCCCTATTACATGGTACTTAAACATAACTGCGAAATGAGGGTATTACTATACGCCTCTGCCCAACCCTTCGGGGAATACATTCGTGATGTTATGTTAACAGAAAAAAATACCAATTTATTACTTCGAACAAACTGAGATTTTCTCTTTAGGTATTATCTTAGTAGAGATACCCAAATGATTTAAACCCGTTCTCTCATATCCTCATCAATCTTAATAACATTAGTATGTTTAAAAACCAGTTGGTGTAGACTAGCGCCACCATTCATCTCGTTCGCTCGTTAACAGCGCACAAAAACTGATGCAGCGGATACCGTTCGTCTTGGATGCTGGAATACATCAACTTTAGTACACATTTGGATGATGGTTGGAATAAAAATACACGGGTGCAATAGAAAACAGCTCTTATTTGTTTTGGCTTATAAACGTCTGTCAATTAGAGCGCCATTGAGAACACCCCGTGTGGGGATGGGTTAGAATATAAAACTTCCTCACCGCCCGCTGGGAATAGACGCGTGTTGTAAGATTCAACAAAACCCAGCACGCTTGGCGGTAGGATCTATACGGTCCGCCTGGCTATCTACCACCCTCACATTAAAGTCCGGCTCCAAGCAGTTTACTGTGTTCCGTCGTGTGTTTGTGAGAGCCAAAGGGGTATAGGGGAATCCCTCTATATCTCTGTTCCTTTGATTCGTGTTCTCCATCTTAGACCGTGTCCGCGCTTACCATCAGGTGAGACTAGGGTCAAACGCGACCAACTAAATAATATTTTAAAAAAACCCATGGTGATCATGTCAGGCGAATTGTTTATTGACTGCAGGAGACTGCTGATGATCATCTTGTTAACCACATTACTAAGGGTAGTGTTCACCACCACCACACACCTCTGACTTTTCGGATTCATGTGCGTATTGTATAATTATCATTTGCTTAAAAACGGTCAAGGAAACATCGTGAGGAAACCGGCATGCCTGAGAGATATTTCTCGACGGTATGTGGAGCCAAGTCAAAGGCGTAAACTCTGAAACCAGGTTAGTCACTAACCTAACTCAAAACTCAAACTCAAAATATTTATTTGCACACTAAGGTAAAATAATACAGATCTTATTATATAGAGTAGGTACAGCTTAGCAACCTTTTCCAGTTTTTGCAATATTTGAGGGCTCTAATTATATGAAAGTTTATTTATAAATTTACTTATGTGTCTACTTGGTACATAGTGCCTAATTCTTGACTATTGTTATTCTTAATACACGAAAAGAAGAAGACCAACATTAAATCTCTAGTTAAACAACCGTTTACTAGATAAAAGTACTAGAATTTTAGTTAAACGGTTATTTAACCAGACAATTAATGTTGTTGAATACCTTAATAATTTACCAGCCTAAAGGCCAAATACATATTAAAACGCTAATCAATTTTAAGTTACCGTTAAGTCTCGTGCTGTCACTGTCACTTCGTCTTAAAGTGACAGTAACAACTTGACGGCAACTTAGAATTGAGTACCTAGCGTTTGAGTTCTTGACAATTAGTCGCCTATTTTATGACCAAGGTCGGAGAAGCCGTAATCTTACTGCCCGTAACTCTAGGCAAGAGTATAAAGGATGATTTCCACCAAACGGATCGCATTACATCGGATCGGAAAGGATACGAACGGATTCGGCAAAAGCCGATCGCGTCCAGCAGGATATCGACGCATACGATCGGCTCCGTACAGTCGCTTGCGAACGTATCCGTTTCTGTACCTAGTCAAATAGTTTCATTCCTACTGTGTTGGATACGACGACAGGCGAATGGAGCCGGTCGCGCGTCACAACATACTTTCGGCTACGATCGCGTGTCGCGGAAGACGCCCGCGGTCAAGCTGCTGTGCGCGGCTTGGTAATATAGACTTTAAATACTGTGTACATGATTTAATATCGTTTAAAGATTGTAAAATCCGTTCCGATCCAATGCGAGCCATTTGGTGGAAATCATCTTTTAATGACCGCAGCACCAACCCTCTGGCAAGCCTATTTATTACTCCGATCATATAGAAGAAGTCCATCATAGTAGTTAATAAACTATTTATGTACCTCACGAGTGAAACAGCCGATGTGCGAGAAAGTTATCTTTATTGTGATCCAAATGGCGCAGTGGCGGAGTAATCACCTTCTGTGATCTTAGTTGCAGGTTCGAATCCCATCGGGATTACTTATTTTGCCTGTAGGGTTTCAAGTTTGTATATTTACGCATGGAAATCAGTTGTACTAACAAAATTATTTAAAAAAATGAAGCTGTGACGGCTTCTATCACGTCACATAAGAATAACGCAGCACGACGATTTTCTAGCAGACTACAGCGACAACACTGACAACAATGACAGCTGTCAAATGAAACGTCACAAATCCTGCATCGCGACATCAAGATTTGTCACGCAGATAATGCATTATATACAACTTCCCAACATCAACCGTCGGGCAGTAACCCGCCAGGGAGACGACCCGCCTGGTAGGAGTATCGGCCCTTTTCGTTGGACGAACACCCTACCTCTCACCTCCACAAAGACGCCTGGTAGATGTGAAACATCGAAAATCATTTTGTAAAAAATAAACTCGCCGAATCAAACCGAAGAGAGCCGACGAGTTACGAAGGTCTGCCGTCGTGTGTACTCACACCCGTATCACCGCATTAGATGTTACACATCAAAATCGCAATCGAACCCCAGCTCAACCGCGGTTGTTGACTTTTTTCTTATAGAGATATCGACCGTGTATGACGTGCGGTTGAATTACGGTTTTGAACAATTTTGTTAGTAGAATTGACATCCAGGTAGGTCCCATGTCTACTTAGTAGTCGGCAATAAGATTGACAAGCATATCATTTTGGGACCCAGTGCATAATATCAGCAAGCACATTGGGTCAACCGCGCGAACGCTCAACGTGTATTCCCAAGGAAGATTCATGTCAGGCAGGCGGCCGATCATAAAACAATAAGCCAAAACCTCTAACAACATGGATTTATGAAATACATATTGTGCCGACCCCACCTATTGTAGGATAAAGGCAGGGAGAAGAAGAAGGTAGGTCCTATGTCGCAGAAGTAGATTAGAGCTCCGGTTAGCAGCATATGACTCAATTTAGTCTATACGGCTCGAAAAACATCAATCGCACTAAACTAATAAGTAAGGCACCAATTTTCAATACAAATTACATAACATAACTAACCCATTACTGTCCCACTGCTGGGCACGGGCCTCTTCTCAAGGGTTTAGGCCTTAGTCCACCTCGCTGGCCTGGTGCGGGTTGGCAGACTACACACACCATCGAGAACTTTATGAAGCCCTCTCAGATATGCAAATTACACAATTAAATAATTAAAAGTAACACCCTCATTTCGCCGTTATTTTTAAGTCCCATGTAATAAGGAGTGAGCCTATTGTCATCAACCGGACACAAATCCAAACTCCGGGCTGCTACTGAAGAATTCCACCCGGAAAAACCCAATAATATTTTGTCCGACCTGGAGATCGAACCCAGGACCACAAGATCAGCAGTCGCGCTTGCCACCACTAAACCAACTAGGCAGTTGAAGCAGTAACCATAACGGCGAAATGAGGGTGTTACTACACACCTCTGCCTAACCCTTCGGGGAATACAGGCGTGATGTTATGTTACTACTGAATTCTACTCCCCGTTCCCCACTAGATCCGTTGACATTTCCTCCCACCTAATTGGCAGGTTAGATAACGCCATAAAAACGTTGAAGCTAAACAATCACGCGGCTAAGATGAGATCTATCAGTAACAGCATCAGCTCCAACGGCCGCCGAGAAAAGTTACAAGTAAAGTTAAAAGAATAGGTAGTGGTTACACAAAGGTTCCGTACTAATAACTTTAAAGTTGATCAAAAATCTTTCAAGGATAAAAAGTAACAATAGTTTTAGGTTTTGAGTCATCCCCGGCCATAATTTAGAAGGAGGAATACCGTGAGTTTTTAAGCCGGTAAAAGTCCGGTAGACTCCCTTGGCTTCCCCGGCCGAGGGACATCCATGAGGATCTTCCCGACAAAAAAAAAGGTCTTTGACTCATGTTATGTGGTTGACTATATCTGTTGTCTTGGTGATCATAAACGAAAATAGGTTTGTCTAAGTACCTGTTCAGCAGCCCGTGACGCATTATGGACCCTGGCTTATCGGACAGAGAAGAGTAAGAATAAAAACATGCAAAAATAGTTCATGTTCCGCCTAGCCTTTTTCCCAACTATGTTGGGGTCAGCTTCCAGTCTAACCAGATACGGCTGAATATAAGTATTTTACACAGAGCGACTGCCATCAGAACTCCGCAACCCAGTTACTGGGCAATACTGATATCGTAAAGTTAGACCGGTTGTCAGACTTTCGGGCTTTTGACTACCCGTAATGACTGTCATGGATATTCGAATGACACCCGGGACCGACGGTTTAACGTGCTCTCCGAGGCACGGAAGAGTCTTGATGTGTAACGAATGGTCATCCATCCAAGGACTGACCGCGGCAAGGGCAGCTTAACCTTGCAAATCATATGATCCGTGCGGTTGTTAATTAGGCATGAACCGCTCACCCTTCGCCTATTGACACATTTATTGCAATTTCACAACAGAATCGTTTTTACACTCTCTAAGTTCTCTTATTTGATGTAAGCCCGCATCACACCCACGACGCCTCAACAACCTCACTCTGCAACCTCATTCAGTCCTAAACTAACACACTCACAATAATGTCCTCAACAAAATACTTACTGAACTCTAAAACCGGGCCCCGCCCGCGGCGACCGCGTACACATATTTTAGTACCAAGGTTACCTTTTCGCGAGCCGACGTCTACACACACACATAAACACCACTATGTAATATCGAACAGTCTCCCGTTGGGTCTGTTTGTCTTTCTGTTGAGACTTATCTTAGAAACTACTGAACAGATTTTGTTCCCGTTTTCACCAAGGGAAGGATCCGTTGATTCTTGAGGAAGGTTTTAGTACATAATTCAGCTTTAATCTTTTTCTTTTCGTGTGGTTAGTGACTAACCTGGTGTCAGAATTTATGCCGCCCATGGGCCTCTGACTTGGCCTCACATGCTGTCGAGAAATATCTCTCAGGCTCCCATCACGATGTTTTCCTTCACCGTTTTTAAGCAAGTGATAATTACACAATACGCACATGAATTCGAAAAGTCAGAGGTGTGTGCCTTGTGTGTGCTTGCTTTTTTTGGATTCATGTGCGTATTGTATAATTATCACTTGCTTAAAAACGGTGAAGGAAAACATCGTGAAGAAACCGGCATGCCTGAGACATATTTCTCGACGGCATGTGAAGCCAAGACAGAGGCCCGTAGGCGGCATCAACTGTGACACCAGGTTTGTCACTAACGACACGAAAAGAAGAAGATTACACTATAACCAGCAATCCGTTTTGTAAGCGTAGTGATTACCGCAATAATTACTTACAATTACTATAATTTAAAGAGATTATTTAGTTTTAGACTACCCTATGAAAATTTTTCTGCGACCAACGCCGGGTGGGTCGCTAGTATATTTTCTATACATACACAGTACGCATTGTCTGGCCGGTTGTCTGTGCAGGTAATCATGTCTGCTCAATACTTTACGACTGCGCAATCATATTTCACGTGCAGTGTATGTTTACTGCGCCCGCGCCGGTTTTATACACTTCGGCGAATTAAGCGAATTTATACGATTTTAAGGAGATATAATTCTATATTATTTATGGAAAGGTACATACATATAATTCCTTTTGGAGTTTTATGTGATTTCTGAATGGATTCGCTGTAGGGCCCCAATTAAGAATAAACGAAGACCATTTTTATGGCCTTTGACCAGCGGTGAACTGAAATGGTCTGGACTGTAAGACCCTTTTCCCCGAAGGCAATCATAGAAGGCATATTTTTCTATTTGTTACTCTTATGTGAGTTTATTTGTTACATTAACCTGCATTATTCTCATTCTATTTCTCACACTACTGTAATGGAATTGTAATGAACTACTATTTTAAAAAGAGTATTCATGGAGTTTCTTGCCGGCTCTTCTCCATAGAACCTACCTTTTGGAACCGTGCACCTAGTCGTGACGTTTTAAAAGTGCCTGAAATCTGGTCTATTTGAAATAAAAAACTTTGACTTTGACTTTGACTTTGAAGGTTCTATTGGAGGTGTTATAATATAAGTTAACGAGTGGCAGGACCTAGACTGCCTTACCACAATATCGTGTTTAACAGTGGCATAGTTAAAACAGGGTTTAAAAGCCTTTTTCATGTCTGGCGTTTAACGTTAAACATAGTTGTAATAAGTGTCTAAAGTTTTATAGTAAGACCATTATATAGGTACCTATGTATACTTTCTTAAAGTGTTATTGGGTTTTTCCATGTAGAATTCCTTAGTAGCAGCCCGGAGTTTGGATTTGTGCCCGGTTGATGGCAATAGGCTCGCCCCCTATGACATGGGACTTAAACATAATGGTGAAACGAGGGTGTTACTATACACCTCTGCCCAACCCTTTCGGTTATACAGGCGTGATATTATGTTGTGTTTATGTATACGTAAGATAACGTTAAATAAAACGTAGCGTAACTTAGTAGTTGTAATTTTTTTATCCACATAACATCACGGCTTATCTTCCCCGAAGGGTTCGGCAGAGGTGTTTTAGTACACCCTCGTTTCGCCAGTTATGTTTAAGTCCCATGTAATACGGGGTGAGTCTATTGACATTAACCGGGCACAAATCCAGACTACGGGCTGTTACTGAAAAATTCCTATTGGAAAAACACAATAACACTTTACCCGACCTGGGTATCGAACCCAGGACCCCATGGACCACTAAACCAACAAAGGTTTGTTTTCTACGATTTTTTTTCCTATTCAACAGCTTATAGGTGGTCTTGCGGACCGTATGTAACCGGGCAGTTATTGGAGAGACCTGAAGGGTCTAAACCAATCCCGACGAGAGTAAAATACTTAACCTAAGCTAACTACTATTATTACGTCTACTATACTAACATCATAACTAGATAGCAACAACACCACTAAGGGCGTCCCCTAGGGGGGACTCGAACCTTGGCTTAGGGCGTTTTCTACAATTGAATCAAAACCTTTTTAAATACACGTTTGGCTGTCAATCTTTTCATTGACACGATAAATAAGGCTGTGACATTTGGAGCATGAGAGAAACGTAACCTTTAAAGCCTTATTTGTTCAACAGTATCTCCCTGATCTAAATGCTGGGTCATTGTTGCAACTTTCTTCCATTAATTCAATATTAATGTCTGTTATTCATAACCGCGCTGTTCGTCTAAATGTCGTGAGTGCGGCTAACGGGGTGATCGAACAAGAGGTCTTAGGTTCAATACTTGCGTCGGTTAAATCGTAAAGCATCAAATCAATAAGTAAGTCGACTTCTGCAAGTTTTTCGAACTTGGCGAGCACTTGTTTAAAAATCTTGTGCAATTTAATTTGTTGTAGGACTTTTTGTTTTAGGAATGTCTATAAGGAAAGTCTCTGTTACAGTTATTGGCCGGCAAAAGGCATTAAGCTCGCCTCTACTATAATATGAACTTTACGTTTACCGTAAAACAGCTCTGCTGAACACTTTAGGGATTACAGGCGTGATGGTTATTGTTGGTTGGTTGTATATTTCTTCCATTAATTAAATCTCAATTTTGTATTTCATAGTTATCGATCTGGTTAACAATAATAATCAATATTTTGATTATAAGAACGCGTTGATGTCTTTTATACGTGGTGAAGAAAATATAATAAAATTGTAACAAAACGGAACATGTACAAACAACGATATTCCGTTTCGTTACGTAAGTCAAAGATGTATTATTAAGTTATTAACGTTTCGTGTTTTAGTTGAAGTATTATAGTAATTATTATAAACAGTTGTAATGTGGGAAAAGAAACTCTTGATACAACAATAATTACATCGCATGTTTGTTAGTAATTATCCAATTACTTAATATAAACATAAAGTAATACAAACAATTTCTTTTGTTAAATAAGTTTCTCATTATAAATAACATAACATCACGCCTGTATTCCCCGAAGGGTTAGTCAGAAATGTATTAACACCCTCATTTCGTCGTTATGTTTAAGTC
This sequence comes from Amphipyra berbera, assembly GCA_910594945.2. Classification (NCBI taxonomy): domain Eukaryota; kingdom Metazoa; phylum Arthropoda; class Insecta; order Lepidoptera; family Noctuidae; genus Amphipyra; species Amphipyra berbera. The sequence goes on along the minus strand of OU343122.1, from coordinate 2,809,643 downwards.
CCATGTAATAGAGGGCGAGCCTATTGCCATCAACCGGGCACAAATCCAAACGCCGGGTTGTTACTGAGGAATTCCATACGGAAAAACCCATTAACACACTTTGCCACCTGGGGATCGAACCCAGGACCTCACGATCAGCAGTCAGCAGCAGCAGTTAGTTGGCTTGAAAACCAATTAGTCTTTTATTTCGTTATAACAAAGTCACGCTTGCTTTCGCTAGCAATAAATATTTTATTTAATACTCCAACGGTTTAAACTGGTTGTGTGTTTAAACGGTTTAAACTGTTGGCACTTTTGCCCGACCTGGGGATCGAACCCAGGACCTCACGATCAGCAGTCGCACTTGCCACCACTAGACCAATGAAGCAATTTATAAATGTAATTAGTAAAAGTAGCATTCGGATCTTGGCGACTGCAACCGGTGACCGGCGACCAGCAACCATGACAGGCTCGCGAGGGCCACTGTTAAACGCGTCGCCGGTCGCCGGTCGTCGCCGCGCCGGTCGCCATTGATATTTTGCATGCCATGGCGGAATTTTATTACCTATTAATATTTAAACATAACCATATGCTACTGTAACAAAGAATATTCCTACAAATGTATGATTATTTCCTTTATTCATTTAATATACATACTTCATTACATTTTTAAATTATTCTATAAAAAAATTTAAAACATTTAAAAATATAAAAAATAGTAGCCCACCGGCATCGGGAACAGGGTCCAAGCTAACGGTGGTCAGGGCCTTAGAGAGAATCTCTTCCTGACAATACGCGCCGTGTCCAAAAGTACCGCTTTCTGTATCGGGCCCTTGACCCAGCCGCCTAACAAGAGCTTCATCAGATGTTGGTCGAGGCTCTTGGCTATTAAGCCATTGGTCGTAACGACTATCGGCACAACAACTGCCGAGTCAACCTCCCACATGTCGACAACCTCGTGTGCCAAGTCTTGATACTTAATTTCTTATCTTTCTCGGCTTTCACAAGGTTCTCGTCATGTGGAACAGTGATATCAACAAAATGATTATTATTATTATAATCAAAAAATTATATGAGTAATTGTTATAAAATATCAAGGTTCAATTTTCTCATTATCTCTTGCAATTAGTGATAAATTTAATTAAACTTGTAGGTTTGCTTACCTTGCAAGTCAACACATATTTATAACACTATAAAAACTATAAATAAGCCTCAAGTGCTCTGTAAACAACTGTTCATTTTTATTAATATACTCGAAGACCTCTTGTACAAAATATACGATTATATGACCCAATAAAGTTAATTAATACCCGGGGCATTTGCACCGGCTACGACACAGACTTCAAACTACAGCATTTCTTACTGCGCAACTTATTGTACCTACTCCATTGCTCGCTTCGGTGTAAAACTTGCAGAAGTCGACTTGCTGCGTGTGTCCCCACAAGGGTTGCCAAAATCGTATTATATTGGAGGGATCGAAAAGTTGGAGAAACGTTGAATAAAGTGTATGGAGCTAGGGGGAGACTATGTTGATAAATAAATAATAACTTTTACTAAGTATTTATTCTTTGTTTAATTTTTACCAGTTTTTTTTCACTCTGCCTGAGTATATTAAATTTAGCAGTTGCATTTGTGGCCAGGATGCAGTCCGTCTGTCTGGGCCCTTACAAATTTAGCAGTTGCATTTGTGGCCAGGATGCAGTCCGTCTGTCTGGGCCCTTACAAATTTAGCAGTTGCATTTGTGGCCAGGATGCAGTCCATCTGTCTGGGCCCTTACTTTAGCAGTTGCATTTGTGGCCAGGATGCAGTCCATCTGTCTGGGCCCTTACAAATTTAGCAGTTGCATTTGTGGCCAGGATGCAGTCCGTCTGTCTGGGCCCTTACAAATTTAGCAGTTGCATTTGTGGCCAGGATGCAGTCCATCTGTCTGGGCCCTTACTTTAGCAGTTGCATTTGTGGCCAGGATGCAGTCCATCTGTCTGGGCCCTTACAAATTTAGCAGTTGCATTTGTGGCCCGGATGCAGTCCGTCTGCCTGGGTCCTTACAAATCCATTTCTAATATGAACGAAATCTGATTCACCGAATTTGACGGTATTAGCTCCCCTAGTTTTACAAAGTAGTATGTGATGCACCTCCACCCTATACAACGTGTATCAGAAATGCGTGGTGATATTTAAGGGGACTGTTTGGACTCTTATTGAGAGCAACATTTGATAGGTCAACCAAAAAAGCTAAAGCTATTTGTTACCTTCTTTCTTTCTTTTCTTGTGGTTATTGACTAACCTGGTGTCAGGGATTATGCCGTCCACGGGCCTCTGACTTGGCTTCACATGCCGTCGAGAAATATCTCTCAGGCATGTTGGTTTCCTCACGATGTTTTCCTTCACCGTTTTTAAGCAAGTGATAATTATACAATACGCACATGAATCCGGAAAGTCAGAGCCTCGGGTTCGAACTCGAGACCTATGACTTGGCAGTCCGACGGTCACACCACTAGGCTATCACTGCTGTTAAGTTAATTTGTTACCAAGTATTCGTGCTGGTTGGTGTTTGTATATCTGAGATTAGTGTGTGAAACCAATGAGTTATTTAAAAAAGTTAGGTATATGACTATATAGGTAATATAGAATCTAACAATATCAAACCAACACTATGTACCATTTCAAAGCTTTCAAGTTCTGCACTCACGTATGCCACCAGGTGACTAAATGAACTTGCGACAATCATAAAACTACAAGCACAGCACCCATCTATTCAGCCACGTAATGGGGTAAATAATACGTCGCAAATACCGACATAAAATGTGGAAAATAGTGTTGCGCTCGCGAATTCCCGGTTCGCTTTCAAAGTAAGAAAGATTAATGATTCTGGCTGCGCGGGCCACTTAAATTTTTACTCACTTCACTACAGTTTTAGTATTAATATTTATTACGTTAAGTACGTTTTGCTAAACCAATGATTTGTGACCTGTTATGGTTAGCTGTGATATTTCGCAGTTTTAGCAGGACCTTTTAGCTTTTAAATCCTTACTATATACAATAACTAGCGACCCGCCCCGGCTGCGCACGGGTGCAATGTAGATACTAATGTGGGGCATATAAACCTTCCTCTTGAATCACTATCTATTAAAAAAAACCGCATCAACATCCGTTACGTAGTTTTAAAGATCTAAGCATACATAGGGACAGACAGACAGCGGGAGTGACTTTGATTTATACTATTACTATGTAATTATAAACACGAAAGTTTGTATGTATGGATGTTTGTTACTCTTTCACGCATAAACAGCTAAACGGATTTAGATGAAATTTGGCACACAGATAGACCGTGTCCTGGATTAAAACATAGAATACTTTTTACTAGGGTATATTGGAGTAGTTACTTAGAAAGGGAGTGAAACCGCGGGCAGCAGCTAGTTCAAAATAAAATAATGACTATGTAGCTGAATCAACTGTATAAAGCATTGCTAGTATAGTAGTAGAACGTTATAACAAAACATCACACCTGTATTCCCCGAAGGATTGGGCAGAGGTGTATAGCAAGCGCGACTGCTGATCGTGAGGTCCTAGTATCAATCCCCGGGTCAGGCAAACTGTTATTGGATTTTTCCATGTGGAATTCCTCAATAGCAGCCCGGAGTTTGTGCCCGGTTGATAGCAATAGACTCGCCCCCTATTACAAGAGACTTACACGCAACGGCGAAATAAGAGTGTTACTACACCTCTGTCCAACCCTTCGGGGAATACAGGCGTGATGTTATGTTATGCGGGGGTACCAGCTGAAAATCAGCGCTGGGTGTTTGACGCCTAGCATATGCTGAGTTGGTGACCTTTTCGGCATGGACATGCTCGACAGCATAAAATGTGTATGTTTAATTCTTTTTATATTGTTCTTTCTTTCTTTATTTTATTTTATTTATGCTGTCATTGTGTTCTTGGCTGAATAAATTAATTTTCTTCTTCTTTCTTCTTATGTAAATCAAACAAAACCTTATCTTGCCAGCCCTATTACCTCTAAACAAATAGGGTTACCACCTACAAAGATAGTTCACAACAGAACAGAACACATTTGTCATAGCACGTGCGTGTCGTGAGCGTGACCCTTGAAACGTAACACACACGACTTATGTCGCGATTTATGTACTAACTCACACTTTCACGACGCCATGTTAGGCTTTGTCGCCAAAATAGCGGAGTCTGTATTGTTTGAAGATTTTATCCTGGGATTATACCATATTTGTATTCTCCTGTGAGATTTAGAAGCTAGAATAGTAAATATTTCGTAGTCGTGGTCGAAAACAACGGTCCTCTGACAATTTTTATTTAAGTTCATTCGTTCTGCCTAGCCTTTTCCTATGTTGGGGTCAGCTTCAAGTCTAACTAGATACGGCTGAATACTAGTATTTTACACGGAGCGACTGCCATCAGACCTCCGTAACCCTACTGGGTTACTACTGGGCAATGCCGATATCCTAAGGTTAAACCGACTGTTAGACTTTCGGGCTTCTGAATACCCGTAACGGCTGTCATAAGTATTCGTATGACACCCGGGACCGATGATTTAACGTGTTCTCCGAGACAAGGAGGGGTCTCGATGTGTAACGAATGGTTACCCATCCGCGGACTGACCATGGCAAGCGCAGCTTAACCTTGATACGCGCAGTTGTTAATTAGCCAAAATGTATTTAATAAAGAAAGAAAATTATTTATTGTCACAAAAAACAAACTAAAATAAACAGTAAATATCTTATTCTGTTAAAGAATAGTAAGAACTATACAAATATGATAGCCTAGCAGTTGAACGCTTGCCTTCCATACAGAAGGGTCTAAGTTCGATCCCGGGCCGTACCCCTGACTTTTTGAACTCATGTGCGAATCAGAATTTGATTAGCACTTGCGTTAACGGTGAAGGAAAAACATCGTAAGGAAACCTGCACACCTGAGAGGGCTCCATACAGTTCTCGATGGTGTGTGTAGACTGCTAACCCGCACCAGGCCAGCGTGGTGGACGAAGGCCTAAATCCTTCTCATTCTGAGAAGCGGCCCGTGCCCAGCGTGGTTCAGTAATGGGTTAATTATATACGAGTATGATAAGAGATCTATCTTCATTCGACACATGACTCCAGCCAGTTAATAAAAGTAAAATAGTTAGGTATTCTGTTGTCACAACTAAGATTTCTCCTACAAATTCCTTTCTACTAAACTTATGTGAAACCTGAACAACATTGTCATAAACTCATAGTTTATAACTTTTGTTTACTAGTCTTAATACAACACAACCAAAATTTACACATCTGTTATTATCAAATTGTTTTTACTAACTCAAAACTGTTTGACTATCAGCTCCAAAACTTGCTCCTCAATGTAATTCCACTTCAAACGCTCCCAGCTTGCTTCGTCTTATCTCATTACTAACATAAAGCCGAATAAGAAATGTATTCAAAGAAGAAAGCGATCCAAGGAATCAATGCAAAGGAAAAATAAACAAGACCACAAAACAACACACACGAATAAAGTCCCTTCAATTAATCCGTAACATTTTATTTAAAAATCCGACTCGAAGGACCACAACTTGGTGTTACGGTACAAACATTTTATCCGACACGAAGGACCACAAAGTACATAGTACAAATTTCATTTACAAATGGATCTACTTGAGCGATACTCGTTGTGTGCAAAATACTATATACTCTGTTATAATGTTTTATGATATTTCTATTGTGGTGGTTTTTAACTCCGCACTTAGTACTAGCACTAATCGTTAAAAGTATTTTAAAGATAGTCCATTCCGACGCAGGCATTCTCCTTAATCCTGGCTGGTTCCCGCCCATTGTCAGAGTTCGCTTTGTTCAAACTAGTCGTACAGTCGTAGGCGCAAAGTCAAGCCAGACACAGAAAGTGAATCCTTGATACTTATATAAAATTAATTTTACATTATAACAGGCAAACTGTATACTCTGTTTTATTGGGCAGAGGTACACCTCTTGTTTAAGTCCCATGTAATAAGGGGCGACCCTATTGCCATCAACCGTACACAAATCCAAACTCAGGGCTGCTACTGAGAAATTCCCCACGAAAAAACCCAGTAACACATTTTGCGACCTGGGGATCGAACTCAGGACCTTACGATCAGCAGTCAGCAGCAGCAGTTAGTTGGCTTGAAAACCAATTAGTCTTTTATTTCGTTATAACAAAGTCACGCTTGCTTTCGCTAGCAATAAATATTTTATTTAATACTCCAACGGTTTCAAACTGGTTACGGTAACATAATAGCTTCCAAACACAACTTATTTAAATACAAATGACTATAATCCTTTATAAACATACGTATATACAGATGTATAAACTCGGGGTTAGGTTAAAAGTTTCTTAACAACCTGTAATCGGATTTCACTCATTCATTCGGCCCACTTCTGATAAAAAAAACCACTGGGATTGTGGACTTGGATACAATTTTTACCGCACGACCACAGTTGAAATGCTTGTGGACCACAAAAATATTTTATTGATATTTATGTGAAATACGTTTATGGAGACTGTTTACAATATATGAATGGTTATATAGTGTTGAGCTATGGCGAAATGATGTGGTCTAGACTGTAAGAGTGTGGTCACGTTGAACGCCTGACTGTTGATTTAATGGGAAATTGAAACTCTTATATACCTTTCTACTACTAACAGGGAAACAAATACCTAATTGTATACACAAGTATTATTAACAATACTTATATGAAATCAAAAGTCGTATATTTCAACAGAACAAAAGCGACCTAGATGCTAGCCACACATTACCATTATCTCGACGCCCATCGACCACAAAACATCAACTTCACCACAAATTAACATAATATAGAATACAAGACGGCATATGTGAAACAACAAGCAATATTGATTGTGGTGAAATTCTGGACCACAAAAAACCGCAAGAATTTTGTAGTCGTGACCACAAACTTTACTTTCAAACATAGTAACATAATTTTGTTACATACATTAAAAAGTTAAACCACCTTCATTATTAGCTGTTTTTGTTAATCATACTAATTATAATTTTAAATGAATGTTTATTTTAATGGGAAATAAATTACCTACCGTGTTACTTAAATTATCAGATCGGCCATGTTTAATTAAAATGTATTTTCGTGTCTAATGTTACACAGGCCCGTGTCTAATCGGGTTTTATTTTTGTTTTGTATATTTTTTACTGGAAATAAAAGGTACATACTAGCACATAACTATCATGTCAATGATCTAAGCAGAGGTGTACCTACTATCGTCAAGCAACAATTTGCTATAAACTAGTTTTGGGTATGTAACTTTGAAAGAGAGAAAGAAAGGAATTTTTTTTTTCTGGTCTCGCAACACCATACAAAAAAGAATATTAAGGAAAAGAAAATAAACCAAATATTAAAATAAAAAACCTTTATGATGGTGAACGAGTCTCTTGGTTATTGATTAATAATTTTACCTTGAATAAATAAATTGCTAAAATATTTAGCTTTCTCATAATAAAAAATATTTTAAAACAATACATGTCCAACTCTCTAAATACAAACCCACGTACTGCAAAGAATGTTACTGTTCCTATCAAAATACAATAAGAGACACTTTAGACTCAGTGTGCGTCTAAATCTTACCCTCCATCTACGTATGACGGAAATTATAAATCTTCTTACACACCCACTACTGAACGTTTAAAGACTACCTATTACTTAGGTACCTTTAGCCCGCCCCTGTCGGAAATATCCGACAAAAATGTTCCATTTCACCCACGTCGGAGGTTTTATCCGTCTCTATCCATAAAAAGGTTTTAATAAATTGACGGATTTATCTGACCGGGGCGGTCAAAGGGTTCAAACAAAACATAATTATTCCGATCTGACAAAACATAATTAATCCGATTTCTTAGTTCTAAAGAGCCAATTAAAATCACGCTAGGTCCTCCTAGCCTTTTTCAAATACGTTAGGGTCAGCTTCCAATCTAATTAGCTGAGGTTGAATATCAGAATTTTTAATGGCATTACCTAGGGTTGCCAGGCCTTCGCCCAAATATAATTATAATTAATTTCATTCATTCAGCTTTAATTTTGACTATACATGACTGATACAATTATTTTTAAAAGGTTTTGATTAGCTTCACTTCGTATATTTGTTTGTTTGATTCAAATCTTGCGATAGATTTTTCAACTACTTCTGCTTAACCGATTCTCCTGAAACTTAGCACACAAATTCAATTCCCATGACAATACAACATTATAATAATTTCAACCTTCAATACTCAAACCCTGATGCTGCAGGGGGGTACTACAAAATAAAACCGTTTCACTTAAAATATTTTTTTAAGGAATTATTTTTATGTGTACCTACTTTATTTATTACTTATTTTACTTTCTTTTTTTTTTAATTCTGAATTGATTGGTATTTTTTAAATTTATATTCGCAAAAGTTCATAGATTGGCGGTAATGTAAGAGCACTAACACTTATCACTTCGCTATCTCACGTCCAATCTACAGGGCTTATCTCATAGAGTATGTGAAAATCAGGGCACGTATTCCGACACGATACTCAATTAATTGCCCTGCTGAGTACTTAGCACACACCTAATTACGTACCAGTATAATTAGCGGTTCTATAGTCAGTTCAATCATTCCTTTTTGCCTAAAAAATACATAAATACTTATTGCTAAGGAATTATCAAAAGTTTCCTGTTATCGTACATCGATTGTACAACACAATTGCTTGTAAAAACGTGAATTAATTAGGCGACGTGCAGTTTTCGTGGGCACACCATTTATGACCTGGATTCAGCTCCCATGAGCGGTCGGAGTGGTTTTATTTTGACTCAATACTTTACTTTTACTACTCGAATGACCTCCGGACGAGTAAACGAGTAAAAAATATTGAAGGGCTCCGCCGGTGTATAACCGACTGACGAGCTTTTACGTGGGAGACGCTGGTATTTTGTGAAGTTTAAAGTAAATTCATAATCAGTTTATGTAATATTTAGTGCTAATTTACTGTTATTTAATTATTTGTTTTCGTTTAATTTTTTTGTACTAGGCCATCTAATAATTAATCTGATATTATCTACATTATTTTGGGGGAGCCTTCACGAGTGACAATATTTAAGCAGGTCCAGCGCACCCTAGGCAGTCAGCCACGTCACCAACCTTGCTGACTGACATTTTTTTAAATTCTCATATAGCTCTCAAATCTATATTATATATATATTATAGAGAGGAAAGATTTGTATTTTTGTATGTAACGAATAAACTTAAAAACTAATGGACCGATTTTAAAAATTCTTTTACCGTTAGAAAGCTACATTATCACTAAGTAACATAGACTATATTTAAAACTTCTTACGCGGGCGGAGCCGTGAGGAAACAGCTAGTAATAAATAAAAATATTATAATTTCCACAAAAACAATGTTTATTTTTCGTATAAAATTGACCATCCTAATCTTAAAACTCGCTCAAATGGCTACGTAACCCTTTTCCAGCATTCAGAATTTCTCGAACGTTCGTCAGTCGAGTATGCCCATAGCAACAGGGGCTGCGCGGCGGCGGCGGAGAGGTGCGCGCCTACCTGCGCAGACGCTCCCCAAAACGAACAAGAGCGCGCATTCCTGCCGCGCCGCCCGCGCACCTAGCACCCCCGCACCCGATGCGTAGGGGTGGCAAACGTGTATAAAAATATTTTTCGTTAAGATTCTCATTGAAACATGACCTAAGAAGTAGATCTTCCACTCAACCGTGACTCCTGGGTATATTCAAGCTATGGATGATTATTATTTAACCTTGGTGAGTAAAAAGCTTCAATAACACCAATAAAATAACACCAGATATAACAGCTTCCGCAACACCTTCATTTCGCCTTTATGTTTAAGTCCCATGTAATAGGGGGAGAGCCTATTGCCATCAACCGGGCACAAATCCAAACTCCAGGCTGCTACTGAAGAATTCCATACGGAAAATTACAAGAACACTTTGCCTGACCTGGGGAACGAACCCAGGACCTCCCGATCAGCAGACGCGCTTGCCAGCATTAGACCAACAATTCAGTCACTCATTGCATTTCACAAAATTTTATGATAATTTTCAAACACCTTCAATTTCGTTAAAATACAAAGACAACCTGCACCCTAGAATGAAAGTAATTGTAATTTAAAAATATGATCTTAATAATCATAACAAAGTGGCGAGAAACGTTTCACCTAAATTAGTCTATCCGCCAAGTATTAAAATAATTGTTGCACTAACATCAGTAAAACTGATCGTTGTGTTACTTCGTTAGCAAAATTACTTAAACGATTTACTGAGCAGAATCTTAATTGACTCAGTATAATTGACCGCGGCCGGTAACCGTTGGTTTGACATGAACTATAGTTCGAAACCCGGATTTACTAGGCTTAAACCCAGATAGATGTAAGTTAATATTTATTTGTAAGAAATTACTCTAAGACGATTCGTTGTAGGTATCTATGGTTATTTTCTATAGTGATCTATACTAATATTATAAAGAGGAAAGATTTGTATTTTTGTATGTAACGAATAAACTTAAAAACTATAGGACCGATTTCAAAAATTCTTTTGCCGTTAGAAAGCTATATTATCACTGAGTAACATAGGCTATATTTATTACTGGAATAAAACTTCTTACGCGGGCGGAGCCGTGAGGACACAGCTAGTCGTCTATAAGACTGTTATGGCTTTGTCTATCATCAGTATTTGCTATAATGGAGATTTGCAAATGAAAGTGAAAAAAAATTGAAGTGCGCGTCAAATAATCAGAATCCTGAACTCCAAGTGAATCTATTGGACTCATCAAAATGAATCGAAACGACCCGAACCTGACATAGATTACGCAGTCGATGCCATCTTAGTTATAGTTATTTCTCGCGCACAGTAAAGCATACACACGAACACATAATGAAGATCTTTTCTAAACAATTAAAAATTAGTCATGTGGCTAATAAATCATTTAGTTTACCATTAACCATCAATCTTCAACAAGAAAATGGAAATTACACAAATTAGACGACTAAATGCCTCGTTGGTCTATGGTGGAAGCGCGACTGCTGATCAGGAAGTCCTGGGTTCAATCCCCAGGTCGATTAAAATGTTATTGGTGTTTTCCGTGTGGAATTCCTCAGTAGCAGCTCGGAGTTTGGATTTGTGTCCGGTTGATGGCAATAGACTCGCCCCCCATTACATGGGACTTTAAACATAACGGCGAAACGAGGGTGTTACTATACACCTCTGTCCAACCCTTCGGGGAATATAGGCGTGATGTTATATTACAGAGATGACCACTACCTTTAAAAAATATCCAAACTTAAAAATAACTCTTCCGCGCCAACCCTGGAGCGGTCCTCATCCCCTGCATCCCGACACAATGCGGACCTGTTGCCGCGCCTTCCCCCCGCGCCCCGCCCTCTTCCCGCCGGCCACTCGCGCAATGCATCCTATAAATAATTCAAAACGAAGTCCGATTAATTCGAGGTCCGTACCGATTCAGCTGTCAATTAATGTGGTTGGAACATCGCGTTCCTGTCGAGCTGAACGTACGACTGGACGTTGGATGTGATAACGAATCAATCTGGGTGTAGTTACGGAACTATGCGGCTTGTTTGAATGGTTATATAAGGTTAGTCGGAAAGGGGGTACTAAGCCGAAAGGGTGTTAAAGTACCCATAATAAGGGTTAACTTTTGTTCTACAACTTTCTCCAAAACTCGATAGTTTAAGAGATAGCATATCAAAGATTTCGTAAAAAATATGCTAAAATCTATTTGTCCATAGGTATGATCAGTTTGGGGTCACGGATTAGAAACTTAATTTTCTGAATTCATAACTGAAGCAGCTATGTTCTTTTTAAAAAAAACTTTAATTAAAATCTTTTTGCATGCAAATAAAAAATATCGAATTTTGAAATTTTAACACTTTCTTTTAAACAGTCATCACGTCATCAGTGATACTTTAAGAGGCCCGCGGCTTAGTACCCCCTTTCCGACTAACATTGTATTGTGGAGGAAATTAACAATAGGGATGTTATTTGGAACTGGTTTACATCAGTTACGTCAGAATGGGTTCAGTGGAAAACCAGCGTCAGGCACTAGTGGTCTGATAACTTAATATCACGCCGTGTATTCCCCGAAGGGTTCGGCAGAGGTGTTTTAGTACACCCTCGTTTCGCCAGTTATGTTTAAGTCCCATGTGGCGATGAGCCTATTACCATTAACCGGGCACAAATCCAGACTCCGGACTGCTACTGAGAAATTCCTAATGGAAAAACCCAATAACACTTTGCCCGACCCGGGGATCAAACCCAGGACTCCATGCTCAGCAGACGCGCTTGCGACCACAAGACCAACGAGGCAGTCATTTATGGTGAACTGAACCTATTTGGCACAGCCGCTAGACACACAGCTACTTTATTTTTTTGTATTCTCTCTTATGAATTTTGTCTTGAATCTGACTGCTTTCGTGCTAAATAAATTTATTTCTTTCTTTCTTTCTATTTCCATGTTTAAAAATATAAAATGCGTAACTGCAATACATTTTAAAGAGAGGTCTAGCACCCATATTCTAAGACGTTCCTCCAAAACTTACTAGACTCGACTCCACCTCGACTCAGCCTTTCTCACTACCATCGGTAGTTATAGTTGACATAAACGTCCTCGACTCGAGATTTTTCCTCAGTCGAGGTAAAAAATCATCTGACAAACTCAAGGTACCTCGGAACCTACCTTAAAGAAGGAAGTGTCAAAGTTCGTATGTAATAAAAATGAATTTTGTAGACTTTATCGAATATGCTTACGATAATTCTTACAACTATTGCAGATAATTCAAATTATGACTCCGTCGAGGAACCTCAAAGTTCACTCGAAATTGCGTCTGAGAATACAATTTTGAAAGTGTTTTCGAGGCAGTCCTGAGTCGAGTATGAGTCGAGTAAGTTTTAGAGGAACGTCTTAGAATATGGGTGTAAATCTATCCAGAAGTGAACTGCGAGATGCTGTTGACGATTGATATAATGATATAGGAGACTCTTTAATAAATTATATGTCGTACGGTGTTTTGCGCGTGTCGTCAGGAGCAACTTGGGGATTTAATATCAGGTGAATGAACACTCATCCACCTGTTCATGAATGACACGCATTATGCGGCGATAATCTGTACTATAGACTCGATAAACATAACATAACAACACGCCTTGTATTCCTCGCAGGGTTCAGCAGAGGTGTTTTTAGTACACCCTCATTTCGCCAGTTATGTTTAAGCCCCATGTAATAGGAGGCGAGCCTATTGCCATTAACAGGGCACAAATCCAGACTGGCTACTGGGAAATTCCTAATGGAAAAACCCAATAACACTTTGCCCGACCTGGGGATCGAACCCAGGACCCCATGCTTAGCAGTCGCGCTTGCGACCATTAGACCAACAAGGCAGTCAGCGGTGGACTAGATGGTCATTTATCGCAAGAGGAGGAAAATCATCCTTTATTTTAATACCTCATCATCATAATCAGCTCGTGGCTAAGTAACAACCGCGTTGATTATATGATTTGCAAGGTTAAGCTGCGCTGGCCGCGGTCAGTCCGTGGATGGGTGACCCTTCGTACACATCGAGACCCCTCCGTGCCTCGGAGAGCACGTTAAACCATCGGTTCCGGCTGTCATAGGAATACCTATGACAGTCGTTACCGGTTGTCAGAAGCCTGAAAGTCTAACAACCGGTCTAACCTTAGGATATCGGCATTGCCCAATAACTCGGTTACGGAGGTCGCTCCGGGTAAAATACTGGTATTCAGCCGCATCTGGTTAGACTGGAACCTGACCACAACATATTTGGGAAAAGGCTAGGCAGAACAAACATGATAATCAGCCCATTACTGTCTCACTGATAGGCACGGCTCTCTTCTCAGAATAAGAAGAGTTTCGACCTTGGTCCATCACAATAACCTAGTGCAGGTTGATGGACTATATACACCATCCAACACTTTTTAGAGCTCTCTCAAGTGTGCAGGTTTCCTTACGAAATTTTCCATCACTATTAATATAAAACGTTTTAACAAAAATAAAACCGACTTCAAATTGTCTATCTCCGAGGTTCTCCATGAGATCTTCACCAAATTTAAATGGTGGTCCCATTTCTTCGAAAGAATACTCTTTCAAACAAAAACGGATTCATTAAAATCGGTTCACAATTAGCAAAGATATCACGGAACAAACATACAAAAAAAAATTTAAAAATACAGTCGAATTGAGAACCTCCTCCTTTTTGGAAGTCGGTTAAAAAGTGAAAATCAAATGATCCGCACATAATTTCGAAATTCCAGAGAAGCCAGGATCAAACTCACACTCTCCTGCATAGAAGGCAAATATACAACCGCTATGCCATCACTGCTTACTTTATTATCTGCCGGCTCAATATCAAACAAAAAAAGCATTTAGATATATGATATCAACCAATTATTCCTTATCAAAACAAAGCGATAATAACTAAACTACACAAGTTTCGTCCAATTAGCAGTGGCCAATACAACAATAAATCAAGTCTACGATTAAAATCACATGCTTTTAGCTAAAATACTCAAAGCGTTTGCAACATTATACAAGACTAGCACTAAGCCCGCGACTTCGTTCGCGTGAATTTTCATACAAACTTCCATCCCCTATTTTACTCCCTTAGGCGTAGAATTTCCAAAAATCCTTTCTTAGTGGATGCCTACGTCATAAAAGGAACCTACTTTCCAAATTTCATGTTTCCAACTTCAGTGTTATAGGCTCTGCGTTGATGAATCTGTCAGTCAGTCAGGACAAGTAATTATATTTATGTATAGATAGGTATAATACATTTGCAAATTAAATAAACTTGTTTTCGATAAATTTTGCATTTTCACTTTGTTTTTAATTGATATACATTTACTCTAAGTATATAATAAATCACTCGTTCATTGCCTAAACATCACGCATAAAATTAACCTGACGTCAGCAGAAAGATTCTGAAATGGAGGGAGCACTGGTCGTCCGCCGAGTAAATGGGCTGATGACATCATCGCAAAAAAGATGGAGGAAAATTGGATAAGAAATGCTAAACACATGAAAAAAAAAGCAGGAAAGGGAGTAGGACTACACTCAGTACTGGGTGACAAAGCAGTAATAACCAGTTGAAGATGTGATGGCCTAAAGGCATCCACGCTTGCCTTCCATGCAGGACGGTTTCATTTCAAACCCGGCCCGCATCTCTGACTTCTCGATCAGAATTTGATTATCATTGGCGTTAACGGTGAAGGAAAACATCGTGAGTAAACCTGCACACCTAAGGGGGCTACAAAAAACTCCACAATGTGTCAGTCCGCCAATCTGCACAGGCCGGAGAGGTGGACCAAGGTCTAAATCTGTTTTATTCTAAGCAGAGGCCTGTGTCTAGCAGTGAGACAGTAATAGGCTGCTTATGCAATTTTTTCTTATTTAGTAACCTTTTTGTTGTCCCACTGCTGAGCAAAGGCCTTCTATTTTGCCTTCCAAACCTCTCTACTTTGTGCTGTTTCTAACTATGCCAGCACCGCAAACAGTTCTAGAACTTCACGCCACCTACGTCGCAGCCGACCACGACGAAGATATCCTTCGACGATTATACTATCCTGGGTGAAGAAAGGCGAAGAAAGAAGAAGAACAAGCTGTGCCCACACCTGAAAAACGTTTAGTTTCCTTCATAAAAAGTATCTTGGAATATACCTAATGGTTTACCCAACATGCTTGTCCAATAATCCAGATTCTAAACTACCTCTTTACCACATTCGTTTAGACGTAATTTCAAAATACAATAAGACATCACACTTGCGCGTTATTAATATACGTAACGTGTGGTACATTAGTAACATCCCTGTTAACCCCTTCAACTTAGTAATTATAGGTTCTCATGGCTTAAGTACGAGTTCGCCACTAAAGTTCAACAGGTCGGATTTGATCTCACGATAGTCAGTGCTAAGCCGGTGGGATATTATCCTTTTTTTATATGGAAACATATTTGTGGAATTACATCAATGATGACGAACAAGTATATTGCAATTTATTATTGTTATATTATTGGTAACAATTTAAGAGAAATTTGCTTATGACCGATTTTGCAAAACTCTGATATCTTTTCTTTTTTTTTGTAAGATAAAAAGGTTGCCCAACACTAGGATTTCTCCTGTATCGTGGGTGCGTTTACAGACACAAATCTTCATAATATGATGCATATTATGCACAAACGCCCAGACCCGGAACAACTATTTGTAGGCCATACTTAGAAATATTTGGTCCGTGCGGGAATCGAAACCACGACTCGTAGCGCAGAAACCAATCGCTCAGCCACTGCACCAAACGCGTCCCCGTCTGAGGAATAAGTCAGACGTTTTGACAGATTTTCTAAACGAAAGCTGTCAAAATGAAAGCTGTCAAAACGCCAAAGTTATTCCTTAAATAAAAGCTATCGGACGTTGTTAAATCGACTTTTAATAGGAGAAACCCAATCAACTGCCAACATGATACTACAAGACCGCAATTGAGTTTTAATAGGTGAATGGGCTTAATACCTAATAAATTAACTTCATTCTAGTCGTGTCTGCACCTTATACTGTTTAAATACTGCGAAACAAACTGGTCAGTTCTTAGAACAGATTCCTGAGACCGTATAGATAACTAGGATGAATGATTCATTTGAAAACCATTAAACTGTTAGTCTTAATTGTGCAGATACAGCTAGTTCACACATAAACTGTTTACAGGATCAGTTTTAGCGGATCCGTTTTTATTTTGGTGATGGCGCCTGTAGTTGAATGAGCGAGTTCACATACACGAAAAGAAAGAAAAGAAAAAACATTTTCTTTCCGCCAAAGCGGACGCACACGCATACTTAAAAATTAAAAATATGATATTTCTTAAAATTAAATATTTATTACTACAACAAAATTTCGCACTTAAATCTATACTAATAGTATAAAGCTGAAGAGTTAGTTTATTTGTTTGTTTGACCGCGCTAATCTCAAGAACTACCGGTTGGAATTTAAAAAATATTTTTGTGTTAGATAGTCCATTTATCGAGGAAGGTATAGGCTATATAACATCACGCTACGACCAATAGGAGCGGAGCATAAATGAAAAATGTTGCAAAAACGGGAAAAATGTTCACCCGTGCAAAGCCGGGACGGGCTGCAAGTTTAAACATATAATAACCTGGTAACCCAAATACAAAAAAAGTTAAAAAATAAAATTAAAAATACGACAATCTATGGCCACTATTTATAGTCTATGGTGCACGGGTTACCTAGGCATCATAAATCTACTAACAATACAAACATTTAAACATGTTAAATTTGCGCGTCGCATGGTGCGTAAATGTGACAGTATTCCGAATCCAGTAAAAAATACAGGATCAGTTATTTTTATCGTATCCTGTCTGCCAGATGCGACGCATCTGCCATTTGTTTAACTGATCCGTCGCCGCGTCGGTACAGATGTGAACAACACATCCAGTACTGACGGATCTGTTAAAACAGATCCGCTATGTGAACGAGCTCTTAGTCTAAATTGTGCAGATAAGTTATTAGCCTTGGCTGTGTTTAATATTAATTTAAGCGCTCTTTAGAATAATTACATACCGTTTATTAAGGTAAACTGAACTTTACGCGACACGATTACAGGTTGACCACAGTTTTGGAATTATTTGTGTATTGTGAAACTTTACAGTAGTAATGTGTGTGTGAAATAGGTATTTAAATGACCACAATGCAGAGGTATCTGAATTCAAAGAATGCTATTAAATTTAGAGGTTCTGTTAAAAATAAAAATTTGTGAAACTTTACAGTGGTAATATGTGTGAAATAGGTATGTGTATGACCACAATACTGAGGTAACTGAATTTAAAAAATGCTTTTAAATTTGGAGGTTCTGTTTAAAATTAAAACAGAAACAATAAACTGTACCTACCTGGAATCGATTTTAAAACAATATTGTAGTATCTCCCTTCAAATGTGGTCCTCATTTGATGACAGAAGATAGGCATAAAATAACAAGTACAATCAGCGGTCTTCGCAATTTGGCGGTCTTCGCAATTCGGCGAGCTCTTCCAAATAATACCGTGGAAAAAGTGGAAAATTTGTAAAGCACAGAGCGCAGCCTGCGGGTTTCAAATGTAATTGATAATGAAACTATAATAACATAACATCACGCCTGTATTCCCCGAAGGGTTGGGCAGAGTTGTATAATAACACCCTAACTTCACCGTTATGTTTAAGTTCCATGTAATAGAGGGCGAACATATTGCTATCAACCGGGCACAAATCCAAACTCCGAACTGCTACTGAGAAATTCCATACGGAAGAACCCAATAACACTTAAATAAACTACAATAATCCCTTGATATCATTATAATGTTGTATAGTCATGAGAATTGAATTTGTGTGTGAAGTTTCAGAAGAATCAGTAGTTGAAAAATCTGTCGCAAGATTTGCATCAAACAAATATAAGAAGTGAAGCTAATTAAAGCCGTTTAAAAAAGACATAAATAAATACACAATTTAAATGTACACAATGTCTATGTTTACAGTCTGTTCACGTACCATATACGGGTTCTTCCACACTGGCCTAACGGCCTAATACCCTGTTGTACAAGACAATATTGTACTTTAATTAGACCATAATTATCCAGGGCTAAATAAAAACTTACTTATGTCCCAGCTGCTTCCCGCACGACTTATGATAATCGATAGATTAACTGGTTTAGATATTTTTAGGATCTAGGTTTTGCGAGTTAACACTTAGGCCTGTTATTAAGTAGATCTTATTTGAGAGTTAACTATAAAGGCTCAGTTGCACCAACTAACTATAACTGTTAACTTGCCATATTTATGTCAAATTTGTACTGATTTGACAGTAATTTTGGTATGGTTACGGCTATAGTTAGTTGGTGCAACTCAGCCTAAGTGTCGATTTAAAGTCACGATTCAATAAATTACAAAAAGTTATATTAACTCGTTGATCTAGTGATGGTAAGAGCGACTACTGATCGTGAGGTCCTGGGTTCGATCCCCAGGTCGGGCAAAGTGTTATTGGGTTTTTGTTTTTGGAATTTCTCAGTAGCAGCCCAGAGTCTAGATTTGTGCCTGGTAAATGGCAATAGAATCGCCCCCTATTATATGGGACTTAAACATAACTGGCGAATTTTTCGAGAAATAGGAAACGATGTTATGTTGAAAGCATTGAAAAATAACCGACACGTATTTTTTTAATCAGTCCAAATTCTTAAATAAAGAGTTTTTAAATAAAAATACTTCACATTCTTTTCCAACTAACACTCCTAAACGAATAGCAGCGAGTGGATTCGCATGTAAAACTTAAAAAATGCGCGTACGACTACATTTTGCACAATTTATTTCAATTACTCGCGAGACCGCGCCTGAATGACGCGACACATACATAACAATACGCACTGAGTAGTAAGTACGTACATACGCTACGTATTACATACATACCAATACATACTGAGTACTAGCATACGCTACGCCCCGTACTATTTTATGTACGTTTTGACTTTTTTAAGCTTAGTACACACGGTGCAGATAATTATACAAGAAACATAGTACCTTTACATAGTATAAAACAAATTCACTCCCGCTGTCTGTACGCTTAGATCTTTTAAACTACGCAACGGATTTTAATGCAGTTTACAGCAATAGATAGAGTGATTCAAGAGGAAGGTTAGTATACCCCACATTAATACTACGTTGCACCCGTGCGAAGCCGGGGTGGGTCGCTAGTGATGTATAAAATATATCATCTAACTCAGACTTATCTTGGGATGTATGTGATATATGAATACTCGTAGGTACGAAACATATCAAAAGTAAAACGTACCAAAAGAATCTAAAGCTGACGCCAAGCAGTTTTTATCCCATCGTGTGTATATGAGAGATTGAGAGCCAGAAGGATATTATGGGAATCACTCTATATCTCTGTCACTAAGTATCGAGTGCTCCATCTTAGACCTTGTCTGCGCTTACCATTATGTGCGACTAGGACCAAACGCGACAAAGAACCAAAAAGAAATTGTCTCGCCGCAAAAGCATAAGAATATCGATAACTACCTTTCATTGATATGTACGGTAGGCAAAATCGTGATACCTGCTTGGTACGATAGATATACAGGGCGTAAACAAAATCATGTAATTTCTTCAAAGCTCGTGATGTACTGTTAACATACGAGTAGATTAACCTTGCATGGGATACTTCTGGATTCAATAAAAAAACAAATTACAAAAAGTAAGCATGTGTTATTAACGTTAGGTATTTTAGCGCCCCGAGTTAAATGACCGCGTGGCGAGCGATAGCCGCGCAATTCGCTCGGGGCGCTAAAATGCCTCACATTAAGAACACATGTTTACTACTTGTATTTTTTTTATTGAATCCAAAGTTACCTATACCGTGCAGGGTTAATCTATGTCAGCAGTACATCACGAGGTTTGAAGGAATTACATGATTTCGTTTACACCCTGTATTTTATAGTATCTTCACCGTGTGTAACACACTTTAAAACCGTCTTCAAGTAAAATATACTCGTATTTATTAATTCCACCGGAAATAAGGACTGGTTTTTGTATCCAATCGAAGTTTGTTAGTGATGTAGAGAATTTAATAGGTAATCTAGATGATTGGCAATTTGTATGTATTTCGAGGCCGATGGTAAATATTCTTGAGAATAAGGATGTTGTAAATGACCTACGTAATGAAAAAAATGGTTGATGACTGCAAAACAGGACAATGTTGGTACAAATTTTCCTGCTTGGCATCAAATATTTCGTTTTCCTCAATATATCTACGATAATGAAAGTCTAAAATGTCACATAGCAAAACTCAAGGTAAACCCAGATTTAAAACATACCCACCACTTTCTAACGTTATACAATAAAAAAACATATTAACAAAAATAAAACCGACTTCTGAAACTGTTAATTTTATAATATGGTCATTATTTTATTCTTTTCGTCGTTTTTTGGAAGTCGGTTTTATTTTTTTTATTTTTTCGTTTTAGTCGCCTTAATTAAAACACGGTTGGACCTACTAAAGACGCTGCTCGTAACATAACCACATCGTCACATTGTGCGTACTGTTCGTCATTGAGGAGTTCCACTGTCTATTTCCGAAGTTCTTCATTAGATCTTCACCACATTTGAATGGGACCAATCTAGAAGTATATGCTTTCACATAAAAAAAATATCTAAATCGGCTTATAAATGAGGGAACTATGAGGAAAGAAACATTTAAAAAAAAAGAAAAAAAATCTACAACCGAATTGAGAACCTCCTCCTTTTTTGGAAGTCGGTTAAAAAAGAGACGGAACTATTTTGAAACCTGAGTTTTTCTTAGACCGTCTCTCATAAAGAGGAAATATCAATGGCTGAGAAAACTTTTTAATTTTGTAAAAGAATTCTTAGCAACTAAGTAATTTTATAACAACTTTAAAAATAACGTTGTTGTAAAAGACGAGATGATCGTTAGTCTCCGTTTTATTCCCATATTGACTCATAAAACCGTATAGGTAAGTACCTAACTTTGTTCTCAGAACCATTATACCTACAAACGCCTTCCAATGCCTTTTTTTATTTTATAAATCATATACTTACTTGCTATCTGCGAGTCATCGCCACAGACAATAGGTACTTCACATTATGTACTTCGCTGTATAGTACATAGTGTAGCCAGACTAGACGAGAAGACAATCTTCGTATAATCTCGGGCTTGTTCGTGACCAAGCGCCTGCGCATGTGGGGCGTGGCTATAGGCGGTGCGTATGTGTGGGTGTGCGCGCGCGCTGTGTCCGTTGGCTCGTTTATTGGACGGTTATTTATTTTACTATTTTTGTTGCAATTTTTATAACCAACGAGACTTATTGTGTCAGTGTTGAATGGATTTCTAAATGAAAAGAGACATGTTGACGACAAAGACAGTAATGCCAGTGACGTAACTTTAAATAAATACCTATTGTTACAAGTGGAAATCGAGAAGGATTACGTGTTTGATAAGACAGAGAAAAATGGTCTGCCAAATGCTGCCAACAAAGTGAGCCTCCGAGTTCAAATCAAACATCTTAAAATAAATTGAAAAATAT
The DNA here is from genome assembly GCA_910594945.2 of Amphipyra berbera. Taxonomy (NCBI): domain Eukaryota; kingdom Metazoa; phylum Arthropoda; class Insecta; order Lepidoptera; family Noctuidae; genus Amphipyra; species Amphipyra berbera. The sequence goes on along the minus strand of OU343122.1, from coordinate 2,787,508 downwards.
GCTAGGAGAGCCCTCCTGTCATATCAGTTAAAGATGACCGTCAAAAAAGAAAAAAGACATGACGTTTGAAGCCTTCATCGAACAGAGGAAGGTAACAGAGTATCAAAGAAATGTTCCTAATCCCTTCTGGAAGACTTCTTCTTCTTCTCTCGTGAGATATACGAGAATAGCTGATGCTGTGATGAAAATATTATTCAATCAACGAGGTTGGTAGCGAACTGCCCAGGGAGCGACGGACATACTTAATAGTCCTCCTTATCGATTTCGATAACGGTGACCCTAAAAGAAATTACTTCCTAGCATGAGCCCTAATATGGATCGCTAGGACGAGAACCGGTGTATTCAACGTAGTATGGACGTTGGCTATGGATCGCTAGACCGAATTCGGTTTTAAATACCCGATCACAAGAACTGCAATAAAGTTGACCTGCAGAATTAAAAGTATATGTGTAGGAAGGTTTAGGTCTCTCTTTACGTTTTTCGTCAAGTGCTACGAGTCGATTTGCTTCAAACGTTTTTATCTTTTTATAGATAGTAGAGCGCCAAGACGACCTTTGTGAAGCGAGCTCCTCCGAACATGTAGGGTTAATAGCGCAAGCGTTCAGATTTCTTTTAAATACGGATGTATTTAAAAGAAATCTGAACGCTTGCGCTAGCTTGCGCTTGCGTAAGTTTGCGGTATAAGGATTTATAGCACAAACTTAAGTAAGTATCGTCACTCGTGAAGACTCTTTTTTATGGAAGACCAAACATCCAATATGCACCACCAAATCCACCAACAAGAATTCAAAAAAATCGTGCCGGGAGACAATGGCAACGCGCGTGAAACTCGTTCGAGTATACACAGTACACGGGCACGTCTAAATGGTTCATCTGCGGAGTCAACGCTCTGCGCAAGATTCGGAGTTGCGCGTGTTGCTGATTTTTTACTCTACATGTATATAAGTACTGTATGTATTGAGTAGGTATCAGTAGGTATTCGTTGTAAAACTGTTCTTAATAGCGGTTGTAAGGTTAAAAGCCTTTCGAGTTATGGATATCTGCATAGTGGGTTATAATATCGTCAGTGGAAAGGTAAAAAGACTAAAGCGCCAATATACCTACTTTACAGTAGAGAGATTCAAAGTATTTTTTTTAAGAAAGTAAACATAATTCTTTTTCTTAGAGTATACATATTAAATAGATAATTAACGTATCTATTCAATATGTGTACTCTAAGAAAAATAACTGTTTGTTTTCTTAAAAAAATACTTTGAATCTCTCTACTGTAAAGTAGGTATATTGGCGCTTTAGTCTTTTTACCTTTCCACTGACGATATGGTTCTCTCCAACTTTTGGACGAGCTTAGCGATAACAATTTTTTATGTATTATTGAGCAGCAGTGATAGTCTAGCGGTTTAACACTTGCCTTCCATGCAGGAAGGTCAAAGTTCGATCCTGGTCTCTGACTTTTCTATTTTTTCTGACTTTTGTAATTTCATTATCACTTGCGTTAACGGTGAAGTAAAACATCGTGAGGAAACCTGCACACCTGAGAGGGCTCCATAAAGTTCTCGATGGTGTGTGTAGTCTGCCAACCCGCACCAGGACAGCGTGGAGGACTAAGGCCTGAACCCTTCTCATTCTGAGAAGAAACCCGTGCCCAGCAATGTGACAATAATGGGCTGATTATGTTATGTTATGTTTCTCCAAGTTTAGTGTGCTGTTCAAGACAGAATGGAACCATCTTAGATCGCATTGGGTCGGTTTCGGTCCGCATTGTGGAGATTGATTTATCTATCTATATAAATAAAAATGAATCGCCAAATGTGTTGCTAAGCGCAAAACTTGAGAACGGCTTAACCAATTCGGCATTTTAAAAAAAATATATATTCCTTAAGGCACAAAGAAGGTTCTTATGGAGAGAAAAAACATAAAAATTGCTTGGAAAATAATAAAAACAACACTTTTCTTTTCCCACTACAGGCCAATAACTTTTGACAGAACGAAGTCTGTCCGGGCAGCTAGTTAAAAATAAATTATACCCAGGTCATACGACTAGGTCGCCTTCATCCATGATATTAGATATGCTGTGTGTGTTTTTATGGAACAAAAAGCTGTTTCCTTAAATGTCTGACCAGCCGGGAACCAACTTTTCTCTACACGCTGATATCTGTCTATGGTAGATGACACTGTTCATCAATCTAACATTAGGCCTTAACTAGGAAAATAGGACGAATTGACCTTGCCCGATCTTCTTCTTCTTTTCGTGTTGTTAGTGACTAACCTGGTGTCAGAGTTTATGCCGCCCATTGGCCTCTGACTTGGCTTCACATGCCGTCGAGAAATATCTCTCAGGCAGGCCGGTTTCCTCGCGATGTTTTCCTTAACCGTTTTTAAGCAAGTGATGATTATACAATACGCCCATGAATCCGAAAAGTCAGAGGTACGTGCCTTGGGTTCGAACTCAAGACCTATGATTTGACATTCCGACGGTCACACCACTAGGCTATCACTGCTATTACTTGCCCGATAACCAACCGGCTTATCAGAAACCCACGCAGCTATGCTTGAGAGCATACAGCCAATGAAAAATGCAAATTAGTATTACTTATTCTTTAAGCTAGCATTCATCAGATATATTAGAATAGATTCTTATAATCTCTCATATCTCTATACCTTTTCTGAGAATTTGAAGCCAGCTCTCATGATATCCGATATCTATACTAATATTATAAAGTGGAAAGATTTGTACTTTTGAATGTTTGTATGTAACGAATAAACTTAAAAACTACTGGACCGATTTCAAAAATTCTTTTGCTGTTAGAAAGCTACATTATCACTGAGTAACATAGGCTATATTTGTTACTGGAATAAATCTTCTTACGCGGGCGGAGCCGTGAGGACACAGCGCTCTAGTAATTTATATTTTCATAACAATTTTTTTTTTGTTAATAAATTATGAATGTTAGTACCATACACGAGTTTGTTAACGTTTTGATCAATTATACCACAATGTCTGGACTTTAAACCTTGATCTCTGAGTTTGTTTCGGCTTTTCTTCTCAGAGCAACCGAAAAGATAGCCATCTGGTCTAAAAAAACATTACATTGACTTGTAAAAGTGTCTGTAACAGATTTATTTACAGAAATAAAAATAAACATTATTCATTCTTTTAATAAGAGACCTCACCTATAACAATTTATAGCGACTCTTACATTAGAGGTTCCAAGAACTGAACATTCCATCTAATATTTGATTATTCCCTTCTTGGAAATATCTAAGTACGAAGAAGTTAGCATTGCATCCCTAAACATGCAATGGAATTTTAGATTTGACACGTTTGGTGCAGTGGCTAAGCGATTGGCTTCTGCGCTGCAAGTCGTGGGTTCGATTCCCGCACGGATCAAATATTTGTATGGCCTACAGATAGTTGTTCCGGGTCTGGGTGTTGTGCATGTGAAGATTTGTGTCTGTAAACGCACCCACGATACAGGAGAAATCCTAGTGTGGGGCAAGGTTTTAAAAAAAAAAATGAAACTATCGAATCTTGACGATTACCTACAACATATTTATAACTTACATTTCCTCATACATACACTCCATTCCTCATAAACTACCTCGTTGGTTTAGTGGTGGCAAGCGACTATTGATCGTGAGGTCCTGGGTTCGATCCCCAGGTCGGGCAAAGTGTTATTTAGTTTTTTCCGTATGGAAAATCTCAGTAGCAGCCCGGCGTTTGGATTTGTGTCCGATCGATGGTAATAGGCTCACCCCCTATAAAATGGGACTTAAACATAACGGCGATATGATACACCTCTGCTTAACTCTTCAGGGAATATGTTATGTACTTCCTCATATTAAACTTACTTCAATCCAAGTTACCCCCCAATTTAAACAACCAAAATTCGTACGCTCCTATACATACAGATATATCGAAAACGTGAGAGAACAGGGTTGGGAGCCAGGAAGAATTGTGTTGCGAAAAAACTGGCTCCGATCGGAACCCGACCGACCGGTCCGACCGAATCCCGCGCCGCGCCAGTCGCCGCCGGTTGTAACTCCACGCGTGCGTACGCGACGCCCAGCCCAACCCGGCCCAGTCTTATTATTCTGATACTTTTTGTTCAGAGATACTTATCGGATGATTTGAGAATTTGATATTATTAGTTGTTCGTTGGGTATTATTAGTGGAGTGAGGGTCTAAGAATAGATTATAATTATTTTAGTTATTGTAGGCATATCATTTTTATCATTTTTATGAAGAGTCGTCCAAAAAGTGTTTTTGTTCTTAAGAAATAATTTTGCTTTTGTCTCTTAACAAGTTAAGTAGTTCTAGTTAGCTAGTTAGACTTCCAGATTATTTCTGCAATATTTCTATGATGAAAGATATCTTAGGTTAGTTTGTGCCATACACTTAGATCAATCTGTAAATGTCGACTGCTAAACATGCATTATAAAAGACCGCTTCTACATTTAATGGTTAAAAAAACACATAACATCACGCCTGTATTCCCCGAAGCGTTGAGCAGAGATGGTAACACCCTCATTTCGCCGTTATGTTTAAGTCCCATGCAATAGGGGGCAAGCCTATGGCCATCAGCCGGGCACAAATCCAAACTCTGGGCTGCTACTGAGGAATTTCACACGGAAAAACCCAATAATACTTTCCCTGACCTGGGGATCGAAACCAGGACCTAACGATCAGCAGTCACGCTTGCCACCACTAGACCAACGAGGCAGTTTAATGGTTATAGGGACCATATTTGCCACGCTTAACAGTAACTATTTTGTTATTACCAGACATGAGGTTGCTGCTGCCCATTCTCTTGACAGAATCCCTCAGTTGCCTTTTACGACACCCACAGATGGAAGTGGCCTAGTCTTTACTGAGATCCACAAGAAGCCACAAAAATTATCAAAAAAAAGGTTATCTTTGCAAGTGATTCCAAAATTGAATCCTAAACATCAATCTACATATTCATAACACATTATCAAACGCTATCATAAAGATTATATTCAACAAAAAGAAACAACTGAAGCTGTGGGTGCTTTAACTAAAGTAGTGCGTTTATATTCAAAACTGAACCAACTCCATCGGGAACAGTATTCCACTTCATTTTTGATTTCGACGAAATACCCGTTAAAGGTTTAATGCAAGCACTTAAAGTTAACTTCAGTTACTCACAACGATTAATTAGCATGTATCCCACGATACAGGAGACGTAAAATCACCGATTTATGAAAATATTTTTTTACGAACTGAAGACTTGTTTTTTTATTCAAGAAAGAAAGGGCTTTTTCACACAAGCGATTATGTCGTCTTAATAAATTTATCAGTTTTTAACAGCATAGTCACAAAACAGATCACATGTATGTACTTCACTTTTCATACCTACGCTCGGCGTTCGCTCTATCTATATATCTATCTCTCTCAAGCGCATGGCAATCGCGCTCGCACTCACTCGCACTCTAGTCCCAAACAGTCCGAGATATCGTGTCCGTGAGCAGTGACTATGTGTGCGTTACTCGAGCGCACTTGTATGTAGATTGACTTCTGTACCTATCTGTTTTGTGGCATAGTGTTATCGGTAGCTGGTAACACTGGACAATGTTGATAAAGGAGGGTAGTCGTCAAGATGAATCAACGTACCCAAAGTTACAGAAACAGTGGTCATTCGACGGCGCAGAGGATTCTACGTCGAACAGCTGAAGAAGTCTGACCTTTTATATCTGATAAGCTTGTCCTTATTTTCTGATCTTGTGTAAATTATTATATTGTTATTCTGTAACTAACCACTGACCCAAATATACTTAAGTACGCTCAGTGATGGAGAGTCTATCATCCATATTCTAAGACGTTCCTCCAAAACTTACTCGACTCGGTCTTCCTCTCTCCTAATTTTGCTGTGCCCGACAGGGTCCATATTGGTCCTTTACTTTTTATACCATCTATGTAATATATATGGAATGCAATAAAGTATTGAGTCTTTCTGACTACCATCGGTAGTTATAGTTGACATAAACGTCCTCGACTCGAGATTTTTCCTATGTCCCATATAATAGGGGGCGAGCCTACTGAGGAATTCCATACGGAAAAAGCCAATAACAGTTTCCGATCGAACTCAAGACCACTAGACCAATGAGGCATATTCTAAATACCAATGAACCATTAAGGCATTCCCCCAGTAATGCAACAGACTATGATTTCAATAATTGAGTGATCTGAGGTCGAGATTGAACATCAATTGGCGATTCAATCATCATTTCCATTTCCTGACGGGAATTATCCAAGTAATACGACTTTCGCAATGGATTCGCAAATCAATCCATTTACAGAGTAATGTTAATGGCGATGGCACTGCATTATTCCAAATCATCGTCTTCAACCTAAAGGCAGCTACAGACCTGTATCATCCTGATTTAAGGTCCGTACACAAAACTGCGATGCGAATTCGCAACGCAGAAAACTGCGACGCAAATTGCTGCGATGCGATTTCGTGCGGCAAGGCGTCTTCCTTCCAAGGTTCGGGTGACGAATCCCTCGACGATCGTCAACGGTATTGAACGTATTTTATACTAGGTAGAATAAATTTGTGTAAAAAGTTTTACGCTCTGCTGTTACTGATAAGAAGATATAGGAAAAATCAACTACGCGAATCAATTAGTAAGTTCTTGCGATGCGTCGTGCGAGCTCGTATATTTCTACAATGTGACGTCACATCGCAGTTTTGTGTACGGACCCTTACCCCGTGTGGGGACGGGTTGGAATATAAAACTTCCACACCGCACGCTGTGAATAGACGCGTGTTGTATCAACAAAACCCAGTACCCTTGGTGGTAGGATCTATACGGTCTACCTGGCTCGCTACCACCCTCACATTAAAGTCCAGCCAAGCAGTTTACTGTGTTCCGTCATGTGTATTTGAGAGCCAGAGGGGTATAGGGGAATCCATCTATACTCTGTTCCTGAGTTTCGTGTGATCCATGTTAGACCCTGTCTGTGCTTACCATCAGGTGAGACTAGGGCCAATTAAAAAACAAAAAGAACACTTTTGAGTATTCGGACAGTGAGTACAGCCTGCTCAGAGTTCAAGACGAACATTACGCAAATTTTAGCAGGTGACGTAATATTACACGCTCGCTCCGAATGTAACATTACTTATTTATTCATTTAATTACAACGGTTGTCATAACAACCAATTACAGTAAATAATATAAAAAAACATTTTTTACAAAAAAAATAATTAAATTTTTTGTAAAAAATGTTTTTTATTTTTTTCATTTTAGTGGCCTTAATTAAAACTTGGTTGGATCTACTAAAGACGCTGCTCGTAACATAATCACATCATCACAATATGCGTACTGTTCGTCATTGAGGAGTTCCATTGTCTATCTCCGAAATTCTTCATCAGATCTTCACCAAATTTAAATGAGACCAACTTCGAAGTATATTCTATCCATTAAAAAAAGAATCATCAAAATCGGTTCACAATTGGCGAAAATATCGATGAACATACAAAAAAAAAACAAATTACATACAGACGAACATAGTAACCTCCTCCTTTTTGGAAGTCGGTTAAAAATAGAAGAGACCGTTAACAACACTCTCATAGATTCCTCTCACAGTACTTCTGACATACCAATAAAATCTTCGTCCATCCATACGCAAACAGATCGCCTGTTGGATTAAAATCCAAGAGATCATTAAGCGCAACCAGAGTGCGAGAAATTGGCGACTTAGCACGTGCAGCAGTACGACATGGAAGTACGCCAAACAGCATGTGCTTCCTGCCCCGGCAGTAATTGTCTGGGACAAAGAAGCGCGCCAGCACATCAAGCAGATCAAGAGCGTCATTAGCGCCACGGAGCGTCTTACAGGCTAATTACGATTGGATGATCAGCTTAACATTTTGCTGTCTGTTACCAATTCATTTTGCTTGACGGGACTTATTATTAAGTAAGGCAACCAACACACTCGGAATCGTAATAGTTTTGATGTTGACAGGTCAACACTTTTCATAGCAACGTATTATCAAAATGAAAACTATTGTGATTGTGTTATGCAATTTAGGGTGCTGATCTTTCATATTTTATTGATAAGTTTCAAGTTTTACAAGGTTATTAGTACAACATGATTTTGCTCATCAGCCACAAAAATTGCTATTTTCAATGTACTTATATTAAAACACAATAAAAAGTAAGTCCAACGCGTCAGTGGGACACTAAACATATGCTTAAAGTTGGATTCGAAGTAATTACCTTTCAACCACAACTAAGCTTAGTAATTTACATTACCGCTAGAACTACATAATTACCTATATTAATTCCACCAAACATTACTACTAAACTCCACAAACATACCCTAATTCTAGAAATCTCATTAAGTTAGTCTGGCGTACCTTAAGATTAGTTTAATTGTACATCTCCGGTTACTGCCATCATTTAAACTTCCTTAGAAGTTCCTAGAAGGCAAATATTAATTATCAAAATTCGTTGATGAATTCCCTTTGTGAAAACATTGTACGGGGTGTAAATGAAATCATGTAATTCCTTCAAACGTGGTGATGTACTGCTGACATAGATTAGCCTGGACGGGATACTTTTGGATTCAATAAAAAAAATTTACAAGAATAAAGAATTTACGTGAGGCATTTTAGCGCCCCGAGTTAAATGACCGCGCGGCGAACGATAGCCGGGCAATTTAATTTAATTAAGAACACAAGTTATCTACTTGTAAAAAAAAAAACCAAAAGTATCCCATGCAGGATTAATCTATGTCATACACGTACGTCATACGTACATCACGAGGTTTGAAGGAATTACATGATTTTGTTTACACCCTGTATACATGGTAGGTACTTTAATATTTTAATACATGAACATAATTCAATATGTGATACCCTCAAATAATACAATTACGTTTCAAAGATGTTGATATTTTACTATTCCTATAAAATTTCAAATGGGACTTCCGTCTTATGCCCGGTTCCTATAGCTGAAAACGAATCATTTTGCTTACCAATGGTAGCATTTTTAATTGTTAAACTGAACATATAAATTATACTCGTAAGCTAATTTTACCTGTTATATCTACTAACGTATGGAAGAGGTCTACTATGCAAAGCTATGGGGTCTTTGCTACATTATTGGTAAAGATACACATAACATAACATCACGCTTGTATTCCCCGAAGGGCTGGGCAGAGGTGTCATTTCGACGTTATGTTTAAGTCCCATGTAATAGGGGCCGAGCCTATTGCCGTCAACCGACCACAAATCCAAACTCCGGGCTGCTACTGAGGAATTCCACACGAAAAAACCCAAAATAACACTTTGCCCGACCTGGGGATCCAACACAGAACCTCAAGATCAGCAGTCGCGCTCACCACCACTAGATCAACGAGGCAGTTAAACATACAAAAGTAATTTTAATCAGTGACACTCGGTTAATCAGAATCGGCCATAAGTACCAATAGTAATCCTTAACTACCTCTAACAACACCCACGAACAAGAAAAGGTCACATCACACCAGCCCAAACACCGTCCGTCAACATATTATATAGTCCTTATCAAAGAACGACCTTTTCAAATCCGGGCACCACACAATTATAATTTTCGCTGTACCTGAATAATATAAAGTAGGTAGTATTTAATCCTGAAGACGGTCTGTGTACAAAGAGTAGCGTAATAATTAAACTCTGTGTTATTGTTGAGCGTTGAACAGCGCTGAGGAACTGAGAGTACCCACATCAAAGTACTAGTAGACTAGCGACACGCAATCACTGTTCCTTTAGAGATTTACATAAAATGGCGTCGACAATTTTTGAATTAGGAATAATAAGTATCTACTCATAGAGGGGCTCGTGGCTAAATAACAACCGCGCCGATCGTACGATTTGCGAGGTTAAGCTGCGCTTGCCGCGGTCAGTCCGTGGATGGGTGACCATTTGTTACACATCGAGACCCCTCCGTGCTTCGGAGAGCACGTTAAGCCGTCGGTCCCGGGTGTCATACGAATACCTATGACAGTCGTTACGGGTAGTCAGAAGCCCGAAAGTCTGACAAACGGTTTAACCTTAGGATATCGGCATTGCCCAGTTACTGGGTTGCGGAGGTCTATTGGCAGTCGCTCCGTGTAAAATACTGGTGTTCAGCCGCATCTGGTTAGACTGGAAGCTGACCCCAAGATAATTGGGAAAAGGCTAAGAAGAAGAAGAAGTATCTACTCATACTTCTACGCTTGTCTAGATTCTAATAGGTAATAGCACTTATGCACTGCGTCTGATCCGACTCCGAGAAGATCCGAAAATACTTGTTTGGAAATCTATGAGAATACATCAAATAATACCCTAACACAATACCTACATGAATACCTATAATATTATAAGACAAACGAACAATGACGCCCACTTACAGTTAGTAGGGCAGCACGCCAACCCGCTGACACGGCTTTGTACTTAGCTACGTGGTTCTGCCAATTAATGATTCAGAACAAAAGTTACCATTATTTGGTTGGAACAAGCAGCAAATATTTAAAGAGGTATTGACGAATTGTAGTTTATATCGGGTGTGAAAATACCCTTAATGAAGCCAACAGTCACGTATTCTTCCCATCATTACAAAGATTTTTTGGTATTGGGCCATACCTGGGAGCCGACTGGTTATGGAGATATTGAAGGTCAAAGTCACCATATTTTTTAACGTTTTTCACGTAAACTAAGTTTAAATGTTATTACTAAACATTATTCTATACAAACATTATCAATATTTTCGAAATGTAGGCACAATCTACTGCGCGCGCGCTTACATTGCGCGCTACAAATAAAAGCTGTTTTTAATACTAAAAAATAAGTCTTTTCCCAGCATTTTTTTTTGCTGTATGTTACTTAGTTTTATGTATAGCATGGGTAGACTTCGACTTCGTTAAGGCTATTCTTACACCCAGTATATTAACCCTGCTTACGATAGATGACATTTTTTCACACCGTTAATTCAGCCCTCATCAAGCTGTTTCCCTCCCAGTCCTCTCGCCAGCAACGCCCTAAGCCGAGGTCCGAGTCCCATTAGGGGTCGCCCTTAGTGCTGTTATTGCTAGTAGTCATGATGTTAGTAGTAGTAGTTGTAGTTAGCGTAGGTTAAGTATTTTACTCGTCCCCATTGGTTGGAGACACTTCAGGTCTCGCCAATAACTGCCCGGTTACGTAGAAACGGTCCGCAAGACGATCTACAAGCAGTTGTATGAAAAAAAAAGATGGCATTTTCTATACAGTATGCAACTCAACGAAGAGCCCTTTTAACTGGTTAATAAGTAGAATAAGTGTAATACAATCGTAAACTTTTTGTCACTATCCACGCTATCCACTTATCACACAGTGTGAAAACGCGGCCATAGTTCAAGCTATGATATTCATTGTGCAGCTGATCTCGTAAGATGATGTTAATTATGTTAACCGACTACGAATTGATTATCACTTGCGTTAACGGTGAAGGAAAACATCGTAAGGAAACCTGCACACCTTACAGGGCTCCTTAGAGGGATAAAGATCTCGATTGTATGTGTGTATTCCGCCAACCCGCACCAAGCCAGCGTGGTGGACTAAGGCCTGAACCCTTCTGATTCTGAGAAGAGACCCGTGCCCAGCAGTGGGATAGTAATGGGCTGATCATGTTTATGTTATGATTATGTTACCTTAATAAGGCGATGCTGTACACAAGATTCAAGTTAAAAACTAAAAACTTTGCGTAAGTTTTCCTTTTGATTCGTTCATGCGTGTTCTATAAAAGTGAATAAATACCGTAAAATGGGGCTATTTGAGATTTATGGGGTTAATTGGAACGAACAAGGTACAAGGGATTTTTCGATATACAGGGTGTAAACGAAATCATGTAATTCCTTCAAACCTTGTGATGTACCTACTACTGACATAGATTAACTCTGACTGGGTTACTTTTGGATTCAATAAAAAAAAAATTACAAAAAGTAAACATGTGTTCTTAACGTGAGGCATTTTAGCGCCCCTAGTTAAATAACCGCGCGGTGAGCGATAGCCGCGCAATTCGCTCGGTGCGCTAAACTGCCTCACTTTAAGAACATATGTTTACTTTTTGTAGTTTTTTTCATATTGAATCCAAAAGTATCCCGTGCAGGGTTAATCTATGTCAGCAGTACATCACAAGGTTTGAAGGAATTACATGATTTTGTTTACAACCTCTAGGTTTTAACTAACTATGAATAATTTTAATATTTATTTTTATAATTATAAATATACAATTTCATTGAAATTCCATAACTGAATTCCAATTATCCTCGTGGTTCTTAAATAGCCCCATTTTACCGGTATCTAATTCCATTCCAGACATAGAATAAGTTATATCAGTGCATACAATTCTATTATATCATTCTTTTGTTCTACCCCTCACGTAAAAAGTACTAAGCGGATTCCGAGGCTTTCGCTGTTTGAAGACTTAAGACCCAGCTTAAAAACTGAGGCACGGAGGTTAGTACTCCCACATACTCTTGCATGTATGACTTTTGAAGAATGGTTGAACGGTGATGACGTCATTAAGTAGACGGGTGAGGGCTACCTATTTATACTTTTATTAAAAACTATCAACTATTTTATAACTAGTTGGTCTAGTGATGGCAAGCGCGACTGCTGATCGCGAGGTCCTGCGTTCGATCCCCAGTTTGGGCAAAGTGTTATTGGGTTTTTCCGAGTGGAAACCCTTGATGGATGGCAATAGGCTCGCCCCCCATTACATGGGACTTAAACATATCGAAATTAGGATGTTACTATACACCTCTGCCGAACCCTTCGGGGAATACAGGCGTGATGTTATATTAAGAACTATTCTTCAGGTCACCTCGGGCCTCTACCTACCCCTTCAGGCAATACAAGCGTGTTAATGATATCATTAATGCCGTGTTTGCGGTAACGGGCCGTCGTGCAAACACCCTAGATTAGTGGAATACGCTCCGTACGTGATATGGGCGTACATTTGGCGATTATGTGACGCTCATGTGGTTAAAGGTACATAATACAGTATGATCGGTTTAAGGAGTGACATACAGGGTGTAAAAATAGCCTTAACGAAGCCGAAGTCTACAGATACTGTACATAAAACTAAGTAACATACAACAAAAATAAATGCTGAGAAACGACTTTTATTTTTTGGTATTAAAAAACAGCTTTTAATTGTAGCGCGCAATCAAAGAGCGCGCGCTGCATCTGTGCCTACATTTCAAAAATATTGATAATGTTTGTATAGAAGAATGTTTGGTAATAACATTTAAACTTAGTTTTTGTGAAAAACGTACAAAAGTATGGTGACTTTGACCTTCAATATCTCCATAACCAGTCCGTTCCCAGGTATGACCCAATACCAAAAAAATCTTCGTAATGATGGGAAGAATACGAGGCCCTCGGCTTCCTTAGGGGTATTTTTATACTCGATATATAAGGACATGATAATTTATACGTAGGTAACGAAGAAAAATGTAAAAAAAAAACACTACTACGTCATACAGAAAACTTTCATGAAAATATTGGAATAAGATGGACCGGTAGGGTATGTGCAAAGGGCGGGGAGGGCGGAGTAAAGGCCGGACGGCACTTGCAGTACCATTTGCAAAACCTCAAGGTGGGTTTAGACCAAACGAACATAGAGCCAGAGTTAGAACAAGAGCATAGAGCGTCGTTGTTTGATGCTTTTTTGGTGTAAACAATAATTCATTTTCATTATTTACACCAAAATAATACCAACGAGCAGAAATGACAACAAACAAGAACTAGGATTCTTGCACATTCTCTAGAGATGTTTAGATCAGGCAGATCAAGTGGCTAGAACACAAGAACGCTTTGAAGAGATTGCTTCGAGGCGCGAGCACTTCCGAACACGAAAGAACACTCTAAGCAACTGTTCGCACGCTCATGCGTCGTTTACATCAAGCGAGCGAGCATACTTAGAACAACGAAATAATGCTCTGTCTCTGTTTACACCAAAAGAATTTGATGGAGTGAGGATAGAATGAGCATTCACTCATTTGTTCTAAACCCACCTTCAGGTGTGCAGGTTCCTTATCGATATTTTTCTTCACCGTTAACGCAAGATAACGTATAAAATAGTAGTAGTAGTCTTATTATATTATATATAGTTATAATAAGTTAAACGCAATTACCTAGATATTACATAATGCGGGGCTGGCGGACTGGGACCTGCCGGGGTTGTGGTGCATGCTTATGCGAATCCCTCGACCCCGGTGCGGCAGACAGTTAGGAGGAGAAACACCGTGGGTTTTTAGCCGGTAAGTGTCCGGCTAACCCCTCGCCTTCCCCGGGCGAGGGACAACGATGAGGATTTTCCAACAAAAAGATGTTTTTTTTTCATGTGGTTAGTGACTATCCTAGTGTCAAAGTTCATGCCGCCCATGGGCCTCTGACTTGGCTTTATATGCCGTCGAGAAATATCTTTCAAGCATGTCGGTTTCCTCACGATGTTTTCCTTCACCGTTTTTAAGCAAGTGATAATTATACAATTCGCGCATGAATCCGAAAAGTCAGAGGTGCGTCCCTTGGGTTCGAACTCGAGACCTATGACTTGGCAGTCCGAAAAGATATGATGTGGAAATTTGTTAATAACAAACTTTACTATCTATTCGTGTTGTTTAATGTCTGTAAGCTTACTATAAAACTAAATAAATTAATTCTGATTTACTATACTTTGATTTATATAACATCTATTTACGCAGAACCCGTTACAATAATAACGGTGGTACTTACGTTACAAGTTCTAAATAGTATTTCAGTCAGCTACAAATAAGGGACGTTACTTAAACTTAATCTAATCAACAATCTAAATTGATACAAGACATCTAATTGAAGCAAGTTACAATGGGCGGTCAGCGAGTATGGTCGAAGCACTCGATACAATATCGCCAATTCACTGCTCAATACTGCCTCACAGCGTTCAGACTGTCATTGTTCAATAGGGTTACTACTTCTGCCGGGATTGCGGTGATTGCTTTTGCGAATCCCGCGACCCCGGCCGAACGGTCGTCAGGAGGAACATGTTGGTTTTTAGCCGGTAAGAATCCGGCAGACACCCTCGCCTTCCCCGGGCGAGGGACATCCATGAGGATTTTCCAACGATAAAAAAAATGTTACTACTTACAAGTACCTTACCTTAGCTTCATTATAACTTACAAGTACCTTAGCGTCATTTGTTTAAACTGGATTTGCGAACCTCACTGGAATGCGCGTCGCATCACAGTTCGCTGAACATTACGACTCTTGTATGACGTCATTTGACAGGTTGGTACATATTTTCGAAGATTGTCCAAACGTCAGTCTTCATGCCGCGTGGAGATGACGTCATCGAGCTAAGCAAGTGACACCTGAGTCCTGATTCGTCGGTGCTGTGGCGACCCGTCACAGTTCTGTAGTATTTAGGCAGGAAAATTGGATGACTGTCTTCCCGTATCTGTGGGTCGGTCGTTAAAGCCACATCGGTTAGTAGGAGAGTTTACCACGCGTGGGGAAACCTAGAAGATGTGCTGGTCCCTTCCACAACAAGCAATGTCGATTTACGTCGAATGTACGAGAGCTGCCTTGTTGGTCTAGTGGCCTCGCGACTGCTGAGCAGGAAGTCCTGGGTTTGATCCCCAGGTCGGGCAAAGTGTTATTGAGTATTCCATTAGGAATTTCTCAGTAGCAGCCCAGAGTCTTGATTTGTGCCCGGTTAATGGCAGTAGGCTCGCCCCCTATTACATGGGACTTAGAACTGGCGAAACGAGGATGTAATAAAAACACCTCTGCCGAAACCTTCGGGGGACACAAGGCGTGGTGTTATGTTATGTTTTAAAAAAATGAAGCTGTCGAGGGATGCCTGGCAGATGTAAAACATCGAAACAAACCGAAGGGAGCCAACGAATTACAAAAGTCTGCCGTCGTGTGTCTGCCATCGCGAGCGTCGCCACGCAACTGCTGCTCTCATACACGTACCGCAGCATCAGAAGTTTCACATCAAATAAAATTCAAGAAAAATATAATGTACCACCTACCTAACTCGTGACGTAGCAGCCCTACCGCCCGTCGTTACCGCTGACATCGTTAAGTTTCTATTCTATCCGAGGCCTAGATTGCGGCTAACAGTCGCGCTGCCAAACGCTAGTTATTGTTGTATGAACTCGTTGAATATCATACGATTTATACTTATGCCAGCCATTGTGTCATACTTACATTACATCAGCATTTGCTCACAACTCGGTACACAGTAAGAGTCCATTCAGACAGCATTTTTAACGGATCATTTATGGTTAGTGGTTGAAAGATATCGATATTTCCAAGGAGGGTTGATGTCAGGCAGGCGGCCGGTCATAAAACAATAAGTTAAAACCACTAACAACATTGATTTACGAAATACATGTTGTGCCAACCCCACCTAGTGTGGGATAAGGGCAGGGAGAAGAAGATGGTTGAAAGATATCGCTAGCTTATAAAAGGAAGCCTATCTTACTTTCTTTCACATTGGCTGGAGACCCTTCAGGTCTCGCCAATAACTGTCCGGTAACGTAGAAACGGTCTGCAAGGACTATCTACAAGAAGAGAAAAAAATACTATTTTATTCTATCTACGAGATTTATTTTAACCGACTTCCAAAAAAAGGAGGAGGTTCTCAATTTGACGTTATGTTTTTTTTTGTAGGTATGTTTGTTCCGCGATATCTTTGCTAATTGTGAAGCGATTTTAATTATTCTCTTTTTGTTTGAAAGAGTATTCTTTCGGAGTAGTCCCATTAAAATTTGGTGAAGATCTGATGAAGAACTTCGGAGATAGATAATTTGAAGTCGGTTTTATTTTTGTTAAAAAGATTTTATTATATCTATCAGAACGCAATACAAATTATATAGGTAGTGTTTTCACGAAACTCAGGCAGTCACAGTTCTGATGATCAGGAAGCTAATTTGAAGCCTGTATCCTCACTACACCATGTCACCCAGTTCTACGCCTTCCACATGCAGTTTTGCTCAGGTCCGTTCTTCAGGTCCGTCAGGATGGGGAACTTCCATCCACATGCGGTTTCTCCCAGGTCCGTCAGGCTAGGGAACGTCCATCCAGTTTGCCGCGTCCCAATAATTCTCATTACCAATCGCATGGGCATTGCTTCAAAAGCAACATGGCGGTCCTATTGAATAGAACAAAATAATTCAAACAATCTTAATACAATTTCGTAAAATTATATCGACCTGGTTTCCAAACGTAATAAATTGCCCATTCTTTGTCCGTAGAACTATAAATTCATTTATCATACATTAATTTATCATCGGTGGTGTCAGCGAGAGATCCGTCTGCTTCATTATACATAATTCGTTAATTATGAGCTTTATTGCTTTATAATAAAGGCTAATTTACTTTGTATTGTGTGTATTGAAGTATATGTTTGTGTTGGACTGGTATGCGTAAGTTGTTCAAAAGAAGTAGGTTTCTGTCTATGTGCCAAGAATCTAAGTCTAGAATAAAACATAGGTAGACAAGATTTATTAATATCTGTGCATTCAAATCCACTTTAATTATACTAGATTTATTGTATTTTTACAGTTTCTACTGTATACTGTAATGATAAATTACAATAAGCCTCGCTATCTATACTAATATTATACAATACAATACAATACTCTTTATTGTACACAAAA
This sequence comes from Amphipyra berbera, assembly GCA_910594945.2. Classification (NCBI taxonomy): domain Eukaryota; kingdom Metazoa; phylum Arthropoda; class Insecta; order Lepidoptera; family Noctuidae; genus Amphipyra; species Amphipyra berbera. Next base: position 2,769,834 of record OU343122.1, on the reverse strand, counting down.
CAAACAAGAAACATTACTATAAAAATAGAGATGTACAATGGGCGGTCTTATCGCACTAGGCGATTTCTTCCAGACAACCTTTGGATGGACATGAAGTGCAAGAAAAAAAAGAGAGAGGCAGTTCTCAGTGTAACAATTAATTAGGAGACATTAAATTATGTACGTTAAATAAACCTAAAACCACAAATAAATAAATATTATATACAATAAATATGAAATAAATATATATATATATATAAATATATATAGTGTAATGTGTATGTAATACATAATATAAACAGACAGTAAATAACTATACATAAAGGTGCAAAATTAACTATTATAAAGCTGAAGAGTTTGTTTGTTTGAACGCGCTAATCTCAGGAACTATTTATTGGTTGGAATTGTTTTTTTTTTGTGTTGGATAGTCCATTTATCGAGGAAGCTTATAGGCTATATAACATCACGCTACGACCAATAGGAGCAGAGCATAAATGCAAAATGTAGCAAAAACGGGAAAAAATTCCACCTGTGCGAAGCCGGGACGGCCGCTAAAATTTAATATGGTGTGATTTTCATTTGTTATTTTTTTTACCAAAAAAAACTTTGTCAAAAGTCAGTCAGTAAAATATTACTTAATTATTCGAGTTATGTAATCTAATCGAACTGCCTCGTTGGTCTAGTGGTGGCAAGCGCGACTGCTGATCGTGAGGTCCTAGGTTAGATCCCCAGGTCAGGCAAACTGTTATTGAGTTTTTCCGTGTAGAATTCCTCAGTAGCAGCCCGGAGTTTGGATTTGTGTCCGGTTGATGGCAATACACTAGCCCCCTATTATATGGGACTTAAATATTACGGCGAAATGTGGGTTTTACCATACACCTCTGCCCAACAAGCAGGAAATACAGGCGTGATGTTATGTTATGTAATCTACTGTATTTTTTGGCTTTTGATACTGTAATTTTATTTTTTCGATTTACCTGTGCTGCAGAAGAAGTCATCTTCCTGCCGTGTTCCAAGTTACTTGGGGCCGGCGCAATTTGTTTTCCTCTTCCACTCTTCCCTGTCAGCCGTCTCATTATCATTTACTCCCTTATCTTTCATATCCTCCCTCACACAATCCATCCATCTTTTCTTAGATCTCCCTCTCCCCCTCCATCATATTCACATTCATATTCATCACTTTCTTAGTCACATGTGTTTCATCCCTCCTCATCACATGCCCATATCAAGACAAACGCTGTAGAAGAAGTACAATTACTATATTAGAACGAAATAATGGAAAGAAATTTATACACAATGAGAAAAGGAAAGCGCAATTAACTACTCAAAGCAGTTCTCGAGTTCTTAATTCTCACTAAGATCCGTATTTTAGCGTGAATCATGCAATTTATATTCTGAATACCTTTTCTTCACGGCTAAGGAAACGATTTCACTACTGCGCACCAGAGCACTCGATATTTCCACAGTCAACTCCGTTTTTTTTCTATTCAACTGCTTGTAGATCGTCTTGCGGACCGTTTCTACGTAACCGGGCAGTTATTGGCGAGACCTGAAGGATCTCCAACCAATGGGGACGAGAATAAAATACTTAACCTACGCTAACTACTATTACTACTACTAACATCATGACTAGCTAGCAACAACAGCACTAAGGGCGACCCCTAATGGGACTCTGACCTCGGCTTAGAGCGTTGCTGGCGAGAGGACTGGGACGGAAACAGCTTGGTGAGGGCTGAGTTAACGGCGTGACTGCAGAGTCAGAAAAGACGTCCGGCTCCGCGGCTGCGGCGGATGAGCACGGTGGATCATGGAAGTCAACTCAGTGTTGGAGGGGTGACCTTTTATAACACATTGTGACTTCTCCGTTCCTCAGAATGAACAGTCATTACAGGCAGTCAGAATCGGGGCTCATGGGTAAATGCTAACCACGGGGATCATACGATTTGCGTGGATGGGTGAGCATTCGTTACCCCTCCGTGCCTCGGAGAGCACGTCAAACAGTCGTTACGGGAAGTCAGTAGTCCGAATGTCGGACCACCGGTCTAACGTTACGATATCGAGTAACTGGATAACAGGGTTGTAGAGGTATGATGGCAGTCGCTCCATGCAAAATCCTGGTATTCAGCGGCATCTGGTTAGACTGGAAACTGACTACAACATAATTGGGAAAAGGCAGGGAAGATATAGATATATATACAGGCAGTCAGAATCCCTTAAATCTGACAATCGGTCATTAGGATACTTGTAATTTCTATTTAGAAGCAACTGACACCTCATCTCTGTAACCCAGTGGGTTAGAAGCCAGTCACACCGTAAAAAAATTGATATTCGGTCTTGAGGCAAGAGTGCCGATAACTCAAGACTTTGTTGTTCTACCTAGCCTTTTACCAACAATTCTGAGGTCAGCTTCCAGTCTAACCAGATGCGGCTGAGTACCAGTATTTTACACGGAGCGACTGCCATCAGACCTCCGCACCCCAGTTGCTGGGCAATGCCGATATCCTAAGATTAGAACGGTTGTCACTTTCGGGGTTCTGAGGTAACAAATGTCATAGGTATTCGTATGACACCCGTGACCGACTGTTTAACGTGCTTTCCGAGGCACGGAGGGGTCTCGATGTGTAACGAACGGTCATTTCGCAAATCCGCGCGGTTGGTAATACTACACTCAAGACTTAATATCCTTATCCTTACTAATATTATAAACGCGAAAGTTTGTATGTATGGATGTATGGATGTTTGTTACTCTTTCACGCAAAAACGGCTGAACGGATTTGGATGAGATTTGGCACACAGATAGACTAGGCCCTGGATTAACACATAGGATACTTTTTATCCGGGTACATCAAGTAGTTCCCCTAGGATGCGGGTGAAACCGCGGGTAATACTCTAGTACTTCATAAAAAAAAACGTTTCAAATATCAAGATAGCACTCCCAATCCCAGCACGAGTTTATTTAATCAACATTAATTATCGATTAAAGGAGAAACTTGTTTACTAAATATGGTTCGACTCCGATTACCGATACATTGTACCGATGTATCGATTATAGCAATTACTTACTAATGCGGTGAATTAAATGAGAGGGCTTTGATATACTTCGATCATGGGCAACTGTTATATCTACGTGGTTAGAACTGGTCTGATTTGGAAAGGGAATATAACAGTTGGCCTAACACGATCGTTTGACGTATTTTTAGTTGCGAAATGTTATTATAATATTAATGAGTATTTAAATGAAAGATGCTAAGCCTGCTACATGTGATTATTATGTAGGAAAAATATAATAAAAGATGCTAAGCCTGCTACATGTGATTATTATGTAGGAAAAATATAATAATTATTTTTAGAACTTAATTAATAATGATTATTCTGAATTTAATTGTTAGGTATGTATTATTTATTATTATTGAATTTAGTTATTATTGGTAATTTTTTTTTTTTACAATTGTGATTAATTGAATTTAGTTGACATTATTGATAGTTTTAAATTGTATTACACTATTTGCATACCCATGTGATGGTTAAATATGGAAAACTTTATTACAAGGAAAAATATCTATGTATCTCTTATCCATGTTGGCAAATAAATGAATGATTTATTAATTTATGATTTATAGTATTGTAAACGTATCGCTAATATAACCGAAATTTTAATCGAAAATACAACTGTCCTATAACATTTTGGTTCATTTTTTTGCGACATGCACAATTTGTATCAAACATAGATGTGAATAAAATTTTCAATTTAATTAATTAGTATATGCGAAACGAGTATTTAAACATAACATACCATCACGCCTGTATTCCCCGAAGGGTTGGACAGAGGTGTAAAATAAAACCCTCATTTCGCCGCTATGTTTAAGTCCCATGTAATAGGAGCGAGCCTACTGCCATTAACCGGGCACAAATCCAAACTCCGGACTGCTACTGAGGAATTCCACAGGGAATAACTCATAACACTTTGTCCAACCTGGGAATCGAACCAAGGACCTCACGATCAGCAGTCGCGCTTGCCACCACTAGACCAACGAGGCAGTCAACATCTATGTCTATCTATGACGACACGTTTGGTGCAGTGGCTAAGCGATTGTCTTCTGCGCTGCGAGTCGTGGGTTCGATTCCCGCACGGAATGCCCACTGTATGGCCTACAGATAGTTGTTCCGGGTCTGGGTGTTTGTGCATGTGAAGATTTGTGTCTGTAAACGCACCCACGATACAGGAGAAATCCTAGTGTGGGGCAACGTTATTTAAAAAAAAAATGTATATATCATACATAGATGTGAATAAAGTTTTCAATTTAATTAATTAGTATGTCAGAAACGAGTATTTCTGATTCAAAATGCACTTACACTAACGTTAGTTTAGTAACTCCACAGCATTCGTGCATTCCTACAGCTGCATTGAATCATACGTTATGTTACTATGTTGCTTTTAGCGTAATCAAAGCCTCTATTTTAGCTTAGTCGTTGCTATATCTAGGTCGTACTCTATACGCGTAACACAACTTGTTATCAGAAAGAAAGAAGAAAGAAAGAAAAACCGTTTATTCACGTGAGAGTGACGCACATTTTGTTCTTTCTTTGTTTATTTTATTTATGCTGTCAGTGTTCTTGGCTGAATAAATAAATTTTCTTTCTTCTTTCTTTATTTCTTTACATAACATAGCTTTTTATAAAAATAAAATAACTGGCACAGAAATATATTATGCGCCACTACCGCGCGAAACGGCCAAGTCACTCAAATACTAAGCAGTGACAGCCTAGTGATGTGACCGTCGGACTGCAAAGTCATAGGTCTCGAGTTCGAGCCTCTGACTTTTCGGATTCATGTACGTATTGTATAATTATTACTTGCTTAAAAACAGTGAAGGAAAACATCGTGAGGAAACCGGCATGTCTGAGAGATATTTCTCGACGGCTTGTGAAGCCAAGTCAGAAGCCCATGGGCAGCTTAAACTCTGACACCAAGTTAGTCACTAACCACACGAAAAGAAAAAGACCACTTCAAAATTTATTTCGCTACATAACTTAGAATTCCATCTTAAATTGTATACCAAATAACCTTACTTACCATCACGTCTACTGACGTGACAGTCTGTTGAAGCCCCTAATCTCTTTGCAACAATGGACATTGGCAATAATCTCGTAAGTTTGGTGAACAGAATACTGTGAATCAAACATTTAAATTGAGGATTACGCTACTGTTCTGTTCTGCCTAGATTTTTCCTATGTTGGGGTCAACTTCCAGTCTAATCAGATTCGGCTGAATACCACTATTTTACACGGAGCGACTGCCATCAGACCTCCGCAACCCAGTTACTGGGCAATGCCGATATCCTAAGGTTAAACTAGGATTAACTACTATTTTCTTAAATTTTTGGAGGAATGAGGTATGGTGTTCTTCCAACGAAAAGGGAAGATCCTCCAACCAGGCGCGTCTTATGCCTGGCGGGCTACTGCACAACGGTTAATATTGAGAAGTTGTATATACAAGGTTAGTCGGAAAGGTGGTACTAAGCTGAAAGGGTGTTAAAGTATCCATAATACTGGATAAATTTTGTTCTACAACTTTCGTTTTTGTGTACGTTCAAAGATTTTATAAAAAATATGTTAAAGTCTATCTATCCTTAGCTATAATGAGCTGTGTTTACATTGTAGGTCATATTTGGGGGGTCACGGATTAGAAGTTCAATTTTCTGAATTCGTAACTAAAGCAGAGATGAAGAATTTTTGAAAAAACTAAAATGAAAATAATTTTTTATGGATTTTTTTTACGAATTTTGAAATTTTAACGCTTTCTTTAAAACAATCATCAGTGATACATTAAGTGGCCCGCGGCTTAGTACCCCCTTTCTGACTAACCTTGTATATAGATACTATCTGCGTGTCAAATATTGATATCGCGATGCAGGATTTGTGACGTTTCATCTGACAGCTGTCATTGTTGTCGCTGTAGTCTGGTAGACATTCGTCGTGCTGCGTAATTCTCTCGTGGCGTGATAGATGCCGCCACAAATTAAAAGAGACAGAATATGGAGGACCACACATACTGCAATCCCATAACATACAAAATAGCTAATTAATCAAGTTATTATAAAAATACCAATTCGGATCTAATCGCGTAGAAAATTTATAAGGCAGAAAAATACCTTATTTATCCCGACGTTTCGTCCGAATTTCACCGGCCGTGGTCACGGGTAGACTGAAGTGGCGGAGCAGTGTTATCGTCGACGGGACGATTTAGGCGAGTGTAAAGACGTCGTTAGTGTGGTGAGTCGAAGTACCGACGATAATATTCTTAAAAATCAAGATCAAGTGAGGGTAGACGAAAATACCCTTGCTTCACGAAGATGATATTTGCTCCGCCACTTCAATCTACCCGTGACCACGGCCGGTGAAATTAGGTCGAAACGTCGGGATATATAAAGTATTTTTTGCCTTATAAATTTTCTACGCGATTAGACCCGAATTAGTATTTTTATAATGTGTACAAATCGCGAAAGTTTGAAAACATTTTTGAATCAAGTTATTTACAACTCGAATACCTAGTACAACCACACAAGTCATAACACACATTCAAGAGCTATAAGGGTCCGCACTAATTGAAACGAACCAACTTATAACGTAAGTGGCCGCTCGTTTGTTCAAACTCCGCCTAATGACGTAATAGCATGTTAAATTCGTATTAACCCTTGTATAGTTGCGTTTTAAAGGTTTCTACTTGCTCTCACGGTTTTAGAAACTATGTAGTTATATTCTGTTCTATGTAGAAGTGGTAAGGGACGTTGCCATAGAACACGTAATCATACAACGAATGTTAAATACATAATTATGCAGGGTGTAAATGAAATCGTGCAATTCCTTCAAACCTCTTGATGTACTGCTGACATAGATTAACCCTGCACGGGATAGTATTAGATTAAATAAAAAATAATTACAAGAGGTAAACATGTATTCTTAACTTGAGGCATTTTAGCGCCCCGAGCGAAATACGCGGCTATCGCTCGCCGCGCAGTCCTTTAACTTAGAGCGCTAAAATGCCTTACGTTAAGAATACACATATTTACTTCTTTTAATTTTCTTTTTATTGAATCTAATAGTATTCCTTGCAGGGTGAATCTATGTTAGCAGTACATCACGAGGTTTGAAGGAATTACATGATTTCGTTTACACCCTGTATATTGTCACGCCTGTAATCAGAGGAGCTCATGGCTAAACCAACCGCATGGATCATACGATTTGCGAGGTTAAGCTGCGCTTGCCGCGGTCAGTCCTTAGGTGGGTGACCGTTCGTTACACTTTGAAACCTCTCCGTGCTTCGGAGATCACGTTAAACAGTCGGTATCTGGTGTCATACGAATACCTATGACAGTCGTTACAGAATCGTCATCACAATCAGTCGTTATAGTCAGAAGCCCGAAAATCAAACAACCGGTCTAACCTTAGAGTATCGGCATTGCCCAGTAACTGGGTTGTGGAGGTCTGATGGCATTCGCTCCGTATAAAATGCTGATATTCAGCCGCATCTGGTTAGGCTTGAATCCCTGAAGGGGGTGTTATCCTATTACAGGAGTCTGTACAACCACGTTTTGCCTCTTGTATTAAGTCCCATATGGCATGAATAGGGAGCCAGATTCATCAGCTCTTACAACTCGCTTGCCCGGCGACAAAGGAAAATTTTAATCTTAATCCGTCCACTATGGGCTATTGAGTGAATATTCGAGGCAAAACACTGAAAAGTTTACCATTTAACGTTTATTGATAACAGTGTTTACGCAGTAGTCCCAACACTTCAATTTACAAAATGGTAACGTTCCATCCTACATACAAACTAATATGAAAGAAGTTAGGATATTTGTTTGAGAAATGACTGATCAGAATTTTATTATCACTTGCGTTAAAGGTGAAGGAAAATATCGTAAGGAAACCTGCACACCTGAGAGGGCTCCATAAAGTTCTCAATGTCGTATATTCTGCCAACCCGCACTAGGCTAGTGTGGTCTTCTTCTTCTGCGTGTCGATGGAAATCTTAATTGAGTCAGCCCAGAACTTAGCTACGAGTTTAGTTATCAGTAGGCACCAAGACCAGTATGTTAGACTAAGGTCTGAACCTTTCTCATTCAGACACTGGCGATACCTAGCAATGGGACAGTTACGTGCTCATTATGCTACTCATAACATAACATCACGCCTGTATTCCCCTAAGGGTTGGGCAGAGGTGTATAGACATCCTCATTTCGCCGTTATATTTAAGCCCCATGTAATAGGGGGAGAGCTTATGGCCATCAACCGGGCACAAATCCAAACTCCGGACTGCTACTGAGGAATCCCACACGGAAAAACCCGAATGCCCGACCTGGGGATCGAACCCAGGACCTCACGATCAGCAGTCTCGTTTGCCACCACTAAACACCACTACTCATCGTTTCCAATACAACATCTTCTTTACATAGTATAAAACAAAGTCGCTCCCGCTGTCTGTACGCTTAGATCTTTTACGCAACGGATTTTAATGCAGTTTTCAGCAATAGTTAGTGATTCAAGAGGAAGGTTTATATGCCCCATATTAGTATCTTCATTGCACCCATACGAAGCCGGGGCGGGTCGCTAGGAAAACCTAAAATAAAACTCATTCAAGGTTTCAAGAAAATGGTTCGCCAAAACTAATCGTAACTTCCTTCCTTAATCCAATCAAAATCCTACAGATACTAGTCACATTTACATAAAATAAACCTTACTATGCCAGCAATGTTGTGACCTTTGACCTCGACACGAAACCTAGCATATCCCATTAGTCAAAGCAGACCTCTGTCACGTATCATAAATTTTAGCTGTGTGGGATCTTTAGCATACAGACACACATGATTTATTTTATATTTTAGTTAGTCTTGGATGTGAAATGTATAATTTGTTTTTCTTTCTGTTCACGGTACCTGTCAACAGCGATGCGGAAGAATATTTTGATGCCCTGTTTAAGTTTATAGTTTCATGCTAATAGGATTATAACACAATACATAACATCACGCCTGTCTTCCCCGAAGGGTTGAGCAGAGGTGTATAGTAACACCCTCATTTCGCCGTATGTTTTAGTCCCACGTAATAGGTGGCGAGCTGGCGAGCCTATTACCATCACTCGAGCACAAATCGAAACCCCGGGCCGCTATTGAGGAATTACACACGAAAAACTTAATAACACTTTGCCCAACCTGGGGATCGAACCCAGGACCTCACGATCAACAGTCGCGCTTGCCACCACTAGACCAACGAGCCAGTACTAGGATATATATTTATTTATTGTATTTGTGCTTATGAAAATATTTTTGTGTATATAAAGGCAAAGGAATGTCGTGTTTCATAATTAAATTTAAATGTACATACATAAATTTAAGTTGCTGCTAATTTCGTGCTGTCTCTGTCACTTCACCTTAAAGTGACAGAGACAGCACGAAACTTAGTCACTTAAATCAGAAAATATGAAGGCAGTCTATTTAACGACAACTTATTACTTAAATCGCCGATATGCGTCTATTGCCGCCTGCAGCTTAGGCTGCGGTTTGCGTGGCTTGTGCACGCTTACGCATGCTATAGAACGCTTTCGCACGTTATTAAATAACTGAAAGCACACAATCGAAATGTTTCACAGGTGACGCCATGTTCATGTTTGACAGCAGTGATAGCCTAGTGGTGTGTCCGTCGGATGCAGTCACATAGGTCTCAAGTTCGAACCCAGCACGCACCTCTGACTTATCGGTTTCATGTGCGTATTTTATAATAATCACTTGCATAAAAAACACTGAAGGAAAACATCGTGAGGAAACCGACATGCCTGAGAGATATTTCTCAACGGCATGTGAAGTCAAATCAGAGGCCCATGGGCGGCATAAAATCTGACACCAGGTTAGTCACGAACCACACGATAAGAAGAAGACAGGTGATGCGGATAAGTCAGTGGCGGTCCGAGGGGGGGGGTCGTAGGGGTCACGAACCCCGCAAAATTATCGTGCAATATATATGCTAATGTGCTCAACTTATTTTACTGTTAATATGACCTCCCCCCCCAAAGTCTTTGGCTGTGACTGCGCCTAGGATCAATGTGTCCAAAAACTGTCCTGTTTTTTGCGAATTGGTGTTTATTAATGTGATTAGTCTCTAATCCTTACTTATATATAATATAATATACAGGGTTATTTGTAACACACTGACAACCTCTCAGGACTATGTTAATAACATCATAATCAACAACGTTTGTTCTATGAATTTTAAAAATACATCATATTTTAGTTCATCAGATTTTCATACAAAATAAAAATATTTAAATTGAACGGTCTAAATGTTACGAAGTGTATGCGAAGCAAAAGAAAGGGATAGTAAAATAGCGAGAGGAGCGGGGTTAGGGCGGCGGGGGCGCTTTAGAGCTTTCAATTTAAATATTTTTATTTTTGTATGAAAATCTGATGAACTAAAATATGATGAATTTTTAAAAGTCATAGAACAAAAGTTGTTGATTATGATGTTAGTAACATATTCCTGAGAGGTTGTTGGTGTTTTACAAATAACCCTGTTTATAATAATAATATAAACGCGAAAGTTTGTATGTATGGATGTTTGTTACTCTTTAACGCAAAAACTACTAAATGGAATTAGATGAAATTTGGCACACACATAGACCATGTCCTGGATTAAAGCATAGGATACTTTTTATCCGGGTATATTGGGGTAGTTACTTAGAAAGCGAGTGAAACCGCGGGCAACACATGTACATCATAAAATCTCACCAATTACCAAAATACCCTTATAAAATTCAACAATTTCTTTACAAAAAGATGTCGAGGTACTAACGACGCTCGGATGCCAGTGATACTCAAACGGTTTCCGATGATGGCTGAACCCCCGAGTCATCAATTAGGCAGCATGACGCGGGCCGCTTTGCCCTGGCTACGGTGCCATCTAAGGTGTTATTAAGTGATAAAAGAACGCGAACCTTGGACAGTGGAGGGTTGGATACGATTGTGTTGTGATGCATGAGAGGGCATGTAGGTGAAACAGATGAAACCGTAATACTCTTTTTATGTAACTGATGTTTATTAATAAAATAAAACTTGGTTTTAGGTAGGGTTGCCATCTCTAAAATTTGGCAACCAGGACAAGACGCGTGAAAACCCAGGATTTTAGAGCCCAGAAGCTGGACATGTTAACAGTCAGTGTAATAAAAACACGACACACAAATGGGTCGCGGGAGGCCCAAGACTTTAATTTTTAAACCCGGACTACAAATGAAGCCCCGCCCGGACGCTCCCTGGATGCCCCCTAAACTAGAACAAATCCGGGGAAACCCGGACGGATGGCAACAGTAATTTTAGGCAGCTTGGTGTTTATCAACATTAATTTCCCTGGTAAACAACCGTTTTCTCGTAAAATGTACTTGAACTTTAAGTAAACGCTAGTTTAACCAGAGAGTTAATGTTGGTTCCGAGCTAAAAAGAGTACTGTCCTTTATGTGCTATTTCAAGATACATACTACCTACGTATTTTATTATTATTAAAATCAAAATAAAGCAAAGGCTTTGCAACTTGTACATAGTGCTTATATTAATATTCTCGCTATCACATTTAAATCCACCACACATTTTAAACGACTGTAATCTTTACCCCATTTAGACCCCACTCTACATAATCTAAGACACTCGAAAGTACCCAATTTGCACCGCCAAGGAACACCATATAAGCCTTCCGACGGCAGATTTACAGTAACGATTTAAGGTCTATCTACATTTACACGGAGTAATTTATAGTAGTTTGTACGAGAACCGCGGTACGGTTAGACGCGAACATTTATACCACGAGTGTGCTCGCGATAACGCGTTACTGACTCGCAGATAGGGTTGACAGATCGGCAATTAGAAAAGTCTGATAAAACTAGCTGATAATCTAGCAGGCCATTTTTGGCTGTACCGGGGTTGCGGTGCATGCTTTTGCGAATCCCGCGACCCCAGCCGAACGGTCAGGAGGTGGAACACCGTTGGTTTTTAGCCGGTAAGAGTCCGGCAGATCCCCTCGCCTTCCCCGGGCAAGGGACGTCAATGAGGATTTTCAAACGAAAAAAAAGGACATTTTTAGCTGTTCTATTACGACGTTGAGAATCTAAATACTGTTTTACCGTTAAGTTGACGTTAATATTTGTTTTTATGTAGGTAATAGGTGTTCTGTCTAGAATTTTCCGAAAAATGATGGGGCCAGCCCCAGTGTAACCAGATGCGGCTGAATACCAGTATTTTACATGGAGCGACTGCCATCAGACCTCTACAACCCAGTTACTGGGCAATGCCGATATCCTAAGGTTAGACCAGTTGTCAGATTTTTCGGGTATTTGACTTCCCGTAACGACTGTCATAGTTATTCGTATGACACCCGGGACACGGAGGGATCTTGATGTGTAACGAATGGTCACCCATCCACAGACTGACCGCGACAAGCGGAGTTTACCCTCGCGAATCGTATGGTCCGCACGGTTAGTAATTAGCCACGAACCCCACTTCTATGTAATAGGTATTAATAAATAATACTTCGATAACCATTCTATTTGACAATCGTAGTTATTATGACAATATTTCCTTATCATAATTATGTTAGAATGAAAAGGATGCAGAATTTGACATAAAATTATGTTGATAAATAAAGTACCTATAGCGAATATTTGGAAAGTTCTGGGTGTTGGGAAAATTAATGAATGTTGATCTGAATGTTGGTATTCGAAAAAGCCAACCAACACCACTTCTTAAAAAACCGTTCAGATGATCTTATATTTATCCGAAAACAAGTATTTTCAAATTTATATAAAAGACATACAACAGAATCTTCTAGGGGTAAATCTATCATTACAGTTATAGCTAATGTCAGTATGTCAGGATTGGGAGCATGGTAAATAAAGTAAATTAAACCAACATAGACTCTCCACCACTGAGAGTACTTTTAATTGGGTTAGTGATTAGTTACAGAAGCTGGTTCACAATATATCACAATATAATAATTTACACAAGATCAGAAAATAAGGACCAGCTAGTCAGATATAAAAGGTCAGACTTCTTCGGCTGTTCGACATAGAATCCTTTGCTCCGTCGAATGACCAGTGTTTTTATAACTTCGGGTACGTTGATTCGTCTTGACGATTACCCTTCTTTATCAACATTGTCCAGTGTTACCAGCTACCGATAACATTTATTTATTTTTCAAATTCAAATTTGTGTTGGTCTTGCCAACCCTATTCATAATAATCCGTATAATTCGAGCACGAATAACGAGAGTAGAAGCAATCGTGTTCGCACTTGAATTCTATTTAATTTAGGGCTTAAACACACATGCTGTTTTTGGCGTCGAGCGGCGTTCACGTTTCTGTCGACTTGTTACATTTGTTTTGCGGTCACACGACTTTGTGACTAGATATGTTTACCGTGCATCCATTGTCACGGATTTTACACCTTGTATGGAAGTTGGAAGTTGAAGTTTGCTGTGTGGTCCCCGCTTTAGAGCAGGCCACCCGGCTGAACTCGTAGCGATGACGAATCAAAATCAAATAAAAATATATAACATAACATCACGCCTGTATTCCTAGAAGGGTTGGGCAGAGGTGTATAATAAAACCCTCATTTCGCCGTTATGTTTAAGTCCCATGTATTAAATGGCGAGTCTATTGCCATTAACCGGGCACAAATACAGACTCAGGGCGGCTACTGAGAAATTTCTAATGCAAAAACCCAATAACACTTTGCCCGACCTGGGGATCGAACCCAGAACCTCATGCTCAGCAGTCGCGCTTGCGACAACTAGACCAACAAGGCAGTCACTACTGATGAGGCACTCTTTAATTATAGACACAAATAACATTACAATACAACAGATACAATAGAAGAGAAAATTATAACGTTCAACCCACAGTCTAATAATATAGACAGTAAACCTTAACATCCTCTAAACGGTATTGATACTACAGCAACTTACACAAGAGTCATCCACCATCATCCCAAGAAAACTTCAACACTAGTACCTTACGAAAAAGTTCATATTTGTGTGACAAGAACAAAAGACACAGGATAGAAATATCACGTATGTAGACGTAGGTACACACGCAGTGTGAACATATTGGACAAACTTAGAAATGTGTGTGTTGAGGAGTTAGATGTTAGATGAGTGTCTTCTTGGGTGATATTGTAGAGAACTTGTTAGGAACGAGAGGTTCTATCGTTATGAACGCTGCCCCGAAGTGACCAAGTTTTTTTCAATGTCAAATTATAAAAAGGCACAGAGAGCGTGGCTGGGTGATGAAAAGTGTTTAGGCCTTAATCCTCCACGCTGGCCTGGTGCGGGTTGGCGACTACACAACCATCGAGAACTTTATGGAGCCCTCTCAGGTGTGCAGATTTCCTCACGAAGTTTTCCTTCACCCTTAACGCAAGTGATAATCAAATTATGATCCATACATGTATTCGAAAAGTTAGAAGTGCGGTCTGGGATCGAAATCAGACCCTCCTACATTCAAGGCAAGCGTGCAACCGCTAGGCTATCACTACTTATGGTACCATATACCTACTTCTTTAAAACGAGTGGCTCTTATAGGAATTATGTAGTCATAATTAAAGGACACTTAATTCACAAGCGCTCTGTCGATTACCTAAAGCATACCTACGGATTATCTCACTCGTGACATCATTACCTTAGCCGTTTGAATCAAATAACAATCGTAAAATACCTACTTTCCCGGTGAGTCACCGTCGGGTCTCAAGCGATCAGGTTTAGAACAACTTTGTATTTTAATTTAATTTTATAAGACTAATAAAACGAAACTAGTTGAAAACCGTTAATATTTTATAGACCAGATGTATAATCTATTTAAGATTTTAGATGTTCCGATAGCGAGTTTGCTGACACGGATTCTGTAAAGATCTAACACCAGTTTTGTAACATTTAAATCTCAAATTCAAAGTAAAAAACTTCATCTCCTTATAAGCAGTATCAGATCAATCTGTTTAAGCTTAAAAGTCTGAACTTCGTGGCTAGTTAAGCGAATGCTAGATATTTCGTGAATGCGATACGCGATAGCTGCGCTTGCGCCTCCCCGTCGTTCAGTCACGACGCAGACTCGGCCTGTGACGTCACGCATAACTTTGGCTGGATTTTCTTTTATTTAGATTTTTTGAAATATTTAAACAAAAGGTTGCATTCAAATCTATCTTAGGAGGAAACTTAATATAACATAACATCACGCCTGTATTCCCCGAAGGGTTGGGCAGAGGTGTATAGTAACACCCTCATTTCGCCGTTATGTTTAAAGTCCCATGTAATAGGGGGGAGCCTATCGCCATCAACCGGTCACAAATCGAAACTCTGGTCTGCTACTGAGGAATACCACGGGAAAGTTTAAAAAGCAAATGTTATTATATTGTATAACTAGCGACCCGCCTCGGCTTCGCACGGGTGCAATATAGATACTAACGTGGGGCAAATAAACCTTCCTTTTGAATCCCTCTATCTATTGCTGAAAACTGCATTAAAATCCGTTGCGTAGTTTAAAAGATCTAAGCGTACAGACAGCGGGAGCGACTTTGTTTTATACTATGTAAAGATTTATCTAAGCGTAAAACTTACCTTATGATACCAGCATCGGTAATTCCTTATTAATAAAATTAGTCGACTTATCAGTGAAATGCTTATTAAAAATAACCTAGTAACTAGTGTTGAAGTCTGAACCAACATAAAGGACGACACGTTTGGGAACTTTGTTTTGTAATGATTTATGAACATTTAAAATAGCAGTGATAGCCTAGTGGTGTGACCCTCGGACTGCCAAGTCATCGGTCTCGAGTTCGAACTCAATGCAACCTCTGACTTTTTGGATTCATGTGCGTATTGTATAATTATCACTTGCTTAAAAACGGTATCGTGAGGAAACCGGCAATGCCTGAGAGATATTTCTCGACGACATGTGAAGCTAAGTCAGAGGCCCATGAGCGACATGACACCAGGTTAGTCACTAACCACACGAAAAGAAGAAGATTTAAAAAGATTCAATTCTTATTCTTATTCTTATTCTGTAGTTTAGTTTTATATTGTATATATTAGGTTAAAATGTAAATGATAATTGTGTAAATAAATATGCTTAGAAAAAAAAAAAAAAAAAAAAAACTTAAAATAATAATTTCATAGAAATGGCAACAGGCCACAATATTTTTGGTAAAACATCCAAACCAAAAAAATACAGAAAGCGATCCAAAAAGATCAAACAGAAATTCGCGACACAAGTACTTACGCATTAGCAGCTTCAAAAGGCGAAGGCATCATTAAAAATATTCTCAAGACATAAATTGTCGGTGGGCAATTGTTTCAAGCAAGTCGTTGACCCGACGAAATGGGCCGCCCGGCCAAAAAACCACCCAGTGGTTATGCCTCGGGCTTTCTTACACTACTTGTGTGGACAGTTCGCACGCGTACACTACGGACTTCGGTCAATATAGACTTTGTTTGTTCGTATGTGTGTGAACTGTCGAGAGTTCAGACCAGTGGACGTAGATTCTGTTGTATAATGATTTAGTGTCTCAATACGAATGGGGTTATCTTCTTGCTTTAAAAGCAGAATAATTAGTAAAAAACTATGCTTTTTTGTAGAGAGTAGAGTACAAGGTAAGGTTGCACCGAACTTACGTAGTAAGCTCGAACCAGAGCTAATGACAGTCAGGTTGAAGCGTCCCTGCAGATTCGAGGCCTGGAAGTTGTGGTAGAGACTTAAATCAACAACAACAAACTGGGAACATAATATATATAATATAGGGTAATCCCTCTATATCTATGTTCCTTGGATTCGTGAGCTCCATTTTTGCCCCTGTCTGCGCTTGCGATCAGGTGAGACTAGGTACAAACGTGACCAAATCAAGAATAAAAATTAAATGTCGTTTTCGAAAATGACGATTAAATATGACGTCACTAAACCACCAAACACAGTACCAACAGGAAAATACAACCAAAACTTCACGCTGTGTTTTATAATAAGCATATAATCAATTACTTTCCTGTATCTAATGTCTATACCGTATTCAAATTCTACAAGCCATTATGATAATCCAGTCCAAAGTTTTCCGAGTCCACGGCACCTATATAAAATATATATCTATCAATAGTGTGTAACCTATAGTATAGGGTATCTCAGAAGACCGCATTCCTATGCCCCACTCTCCCTCTGCCCGCCGCCCCTCCGCCGTTACATGTTACAATACACACACATACATACACCACCCACAAAACATACATATACACCTTATAGCAGCGTATATAAGGTTTAATTTCGTGTGACTTAAAGTTTCCCAACTCCGAAGTTATA
Source organism: Amphipyra berbera (assembly GCA_910594945.2). Classification (NCBI taxonomy): domain Eukaryota; kingdom Metazoa; phylum Arthropoda; class Insecta; order Lepidoptera; family Noctuidae; genus Amphipyra; species Amphipyra berbera. Next base: position 2,752,487 of record OU343122.1, on the reverse strand, counting down.
GTGGTATTTCTCCGCCGATCGGTGTCGTTTTTTTATCCACGGCAGCGAAACCACGGAAAGGATTAATTTGAGGCAAATAAAGTGTTACGTGAAATGTCGGCACCAAATGGTTCAGTTATATTAGATACAAGTATTAGGAATAATATAAGGAGAACGTGTTTCAACTGGTGTTAAACATCATGCCTTTATTCCCCGAAAGGTTCAGCTGAGGAGTTTTTAATACACCCTCGTTTCGCCAGTTATGTTTAAGTCCCATGTAATAAGAGGCGAGCCTACTGCCATCAACCGGTCACCGATCCAAACTCCGGCCTACTACTGAGAAATTCCACACGAAAAACCCAATAACACTTTGCCTGACCTGGGGCCCGTACACAGGACCTCATGATCAGCCGTCGCGCTTGCTGCTACTAGACCAAGAACTGGTGTTATTAACTGTTTTTTTTATGTAATTCATTGGCAAACAAGCCGACGGTACACTGGTAAATGGTTACCGCATATAAACACCTACAACACTTTTTAGTGTAATCCTTTTGGATTACGGATGCGTTGCCAACCTTAGAGATAAAGTTGGAAAATCTCTCCTGTAACTTCACCGGCACCCATACCCTTCAAATCGGAACACAGAGACGCTGCTAGTCGGTAGAAACGGTGTGGTGGTAGTACATGTTGCTTATTTCTACGCATTACCTTGCTAAAATGGTTCTTATATGTCTAATTGGCCATTTCAGACATTCCCCTACATTGTTACACTCGCATAGTTTTTATACCACAATGTCTGCACTTTAAAAGGGACCTTGATCTCTGAGTTTGTTTCAGCTTTTCTTCTCAGAGCTAGTCAGATAGGAAACGCCGGCGCCAACTAGTCTTAAAAAAAACATTACATTGACTGGTAAGAGTCTGTAACAGATTTATTTACAGAAATAAATATCATTTATCATTTAATTTTATAGTAAACTAGCTGTGTCCTCACGGCTCCGCCCGTAACCTATGTTACTGAGTGATAATAGCTTTGTAACGGCAAAAGATTTTTTGTAATCGGTCCAATAGTTTTTAAGTTTATTCGTTACATACAAAAATACAAATCTTTCCTCTTTATAATATTAGTATAGATAACATGATTTAGTAGCCGGTACGTAATTTTGCAAGAGTAGAGAAGAGGATTCCTCTCCTTTCTTTCTTTCTTCTAAACAGCCATGCTTAAAAATAAATTATGATAATCACCATAGAATAATGACAAGCAATAAAAGTGACCATTTTTTTATTGCACCAAGTGTACATGCGCAAACTTACTCCCACTACAATAAAACCTTGCGAAGTTACGTGTCGGCGACTATACATAACAATAGATATATATATTTAAAACATAATTAGCTCATTACTGTCCCACTGGTGGGCATGGGCCCCTTTTCAGAATGAGAAGGGTTTAGGCCTTAGTCCACCACGCTGGCGTGGTGCGGATTGGCAGACTACACACACCATCGAGAACTTCATGGAGCCCTCTCAGGTGTGCAGGTTTCCTCACGATGTTATTCCTTCACCGTTAACGCAAGCGATAATCAAATTCTGATCCGCACATGAATTTGAAAAGTCAGAGGTACGAGCCAAAATCGAACTCAGACCCTCTTGCATGGAAGGCAAGCGTTCAACCGGTAGGCTATCACTGCTGGTATCAGGTATATCAGCCCATATAAATCCACTGCTACTTGTATCTTAACTGCATTTGGTAGTAGCATAGTTTGCTTTTGCGACTGAATGTACAGTCCACTTGCAGTTACTGCAACATCACGCTTGTATTCGCAGAAGGGTTGGGCAGAGGTGTATAGTAATTAGTAACACATCATTTTGCCGTTATGTTTAAGCTTGTAATAGCGGGCGAGCCTATTGCCATCAACCGAGCACAAATCCAAACTACAGACTGCTACTGAGAATTTCCCCACGGAAAAACCCAATAACACTGCCCGACCTGGGGATCGAACCGAGGACCTCACGATCAGCAGTCGCGCTTGCCACCACTAGACCAACGAGGCAGTTGCAGTTATGATGACGATTATATATATATTATCTGCTTAACTTTTTCCCAACTATGTTGTGGTCAGCTTCCAGTCTAACCAGTTGCGGCTGAATACCAGTATTTTACACGGAGCGACTGTCATCCGCAACCCAGTTACTGGGCAATGCCGATATCCTAAGGTTACACCGATTGTTAGACTTTTGGGCTTCTGACTTCCCGTAACGACTGTCATAGGTATTCGTATGACACCCGGGACCGACTGTTTAACGTACTCTCCGAGGCACTGAGGGGTCTCGATGTGTAACGAACGGTCACCCATCCACAGACTGCCCGTGGCAAGCGCAGCTTAACCTCACAAATAGTATGTTCCGCGCGGTTGGTAATTAGCCACGAGCCCCTTAGTTATGATTACAAATCTTCTTCTTCTTCCTGCCCTTATCCCACACTAGGTGGGGTCGGCACAACATGTATTTCATAAATCCATGTTGTTAGAGGTTTTGGCTTATTATTTTATGACCGACCCCTGCCTGACATCAACCCTCCTTGGGAATACTCGTTGCGCTGTCGCGCGGGTGACCCAATGTGCTTGCTGATATTATGCACTGGATCCCAAAATGATATGCTTGTGTTGAAAACTTGAAACTTCTCGTACTCGACACTACACACTACTATTCGACATCGTTTACAATAGAAATAAACGGCGATTTATAATAAGAAATCAAATAATCACTTTTTAACAAAAAAAAACCGACTTCAAATTGTCCATCTCCGTAGTTCTTCGTCAGATCTTCACCAAATTTAAATGGGACCACTTTGAAAGAATACTCTTTCAAACAAAAAAGAATCATTAAAATCGGTTGACAATTAGCAAAGATATCGCGGAATAAACATACAAAAAAAAAGAACATACAGTCGAATTGAGAACCTCCTCCTTTTTTGGAAGTCGGTTAAAAATATAAAAAATACTCCAAAAATAAATTCTATAAAATATCAAATGAGTTATGATTACGAATATGAGATGAAAATGATCACCAAATGTGACGTCATTAGCCCCCTAGCCTAGGTGACCACTTCTCTCACTTCAAACTGGCGTTAGTAAAGTAGTTATTTCACAAATTACTCAAGTTTACACTAAAACCAGTTTAGAACAGACTAAGTCCAGTGTTTGGTTAAGCGTGTGCGGAAATAGCATTCCAGTGTGAGCTCAATAGAAATTTAAACTGGAGACAAAGTCAGCTAAGTAGTGCAACTAATGCGATTCAGTTCGAGTATTTAGACCGACGGTGTAAAGCTAGATATAGCAGTCTTGCGCATAGTAGTTCGCGACGGAGATCGCTCAGTTTAGTTCGCCGCTCCTAAACGAACTGGTTCGCTCTTCTAGTTCGTCAGCTCCCAGCTCGAATCAGAGGAAGGCAGATCGTTCGCTCGTTTTGATACTGCTCATGCACGGGCACGCGACGAGATTATGGATTGCTGTACTTTTACCTACAATTTTTACACTATAAACAGCAAAAACCTCAGAATGAATATTCTTAAAAAGTATATCATTATTGTAAATAATACCTAGGCTTATTGGTTACCATAAAGTATGTAGTTCCATCGGTCACGAACTAACGAACTATGGAGCGGGGAATGACGGAACTAGTTCGCGTAGTTCATCTGTGGGAGCGCTCTTACGATCTAGTTCGTTCGCGAACTACACAAGACTAAGATATAAGGAAATAGGATTTTGTTAACATAACATCACGCCTGAATTCCCCGAAGGGCTGGGCAGAGGTGTATAGTAACACCCTCATTTCGCCGTTATATTTAAGTCCCATGTAAGCGGGCGAGCCTTTTGCCATCAACCGAGCACAAATCCAAACTCCGGGCTGCTACTGAAGAATTCTACACGGAAAAACCCAATAACACATCGCCCAACCTGGGGATCGAACTCAAGACCTCACGATCAGCAGTCGCGCTTGCCACCACTAGACCAACGAGGCAGTTAAAAACAATATTAAATGTTTTAATAATAATAACCTTCTTCTCTTAGACTTGGCACACGAGGTTGTCGACATGTGGGAGGTTGACTCAGCAGTTATTGTGCCGATAGTTGTAACGGCCAATGGCTTAATAGCCAAGAGCCTCGACCAACATCTAATGAGGCGCTCGTTGGGCGGCTGGGTCAAGGGCCTGATACAGAAAGCAGTACTCCTGGACCTATTGTCAGGAAGTTCCTCTCTCTGAGGCCCTGACCGCCAGTAGCTTGGACCCTGTTCCCAATGCCGGTGGGCTACTATTTTTTATATCTTTAAATGAGTTTTATATTTTTTATAGAAATATTCAAAAATGTAATTTAAATGTGTATATAGTGAATAAAGGAAATACATTTTCTTAGCAACACTATAACTATTGTTATCTACAATTGCGACTATTCATCTTTACACCTCTTCTAACAAGATGAGCAATCTTCCGAGTACGACGAGCAATTGGATCGTTAGTTTCAAGTCTCATACTGTGAGACAGATAGCTCCACTATTGATATCGTGTATGGACGTGTTTCATCTATAGGATGTCTAGGGGAGGTTCCCATTCAACGCCTGGGAACCTATTAAGGATATTGAGATGATGCTGATTGCATGAATATTGTACGCCTCGTTACGGGCATTTATCTACAAAATGCCAGCTGATTGGTAGCGTCATGCATCGAGTTGTTGAGCTCCCTAAACTAAGGATTGAGCTGCACGATGCCTGATGCATGAGTACCGTCAGTTAGTACAGGTCAACTCATACCTGCTATGGCACTTTCCTCAAAAGGCCATTCCAGACGTAGCCCTACATTGTTACACTCGCATAGTTTTTATACCACAATGTCTGGACTTTAAAAAAGACCTTGATCTATGAGTTTGTTTCGGTTTTTCTTCTCAGAGCTTAGTGAGACAGAAAATGCCGGCGCCATCTAGTTAAAAAAAAACATTACATTGACTTGTAAAATTGTCTGTAACAGATTTATTTACAGAAATAAAAATCATTTATCATAAATTGAATTTATCAGTTTTAATTATTGAGCGAAAATGCTGTCTCAAAATAACGGGGTAATCACGCTGATCAGTCGATCGTCGAGGTTAAGCTGCGCTTGCCACGGATGGGTGGTTTCCTTCTCACAAACACAAACCTGATCATTGACGCAAAAAAATGTGGAGTATGGATGTGGCAAAATATTATTCTGACAGTTTAACAATTAGTCGATATTGACTCAACATTTTTATACAAAGAACAAAAAATCAAGGCCAAAAGAATAGTTGAACGCTTGAATGTAGGAAGGAAAATAGTTATTATTGGTAGGTCGCTAGACGTCTAGATTATCTGGTCAATGACCCGCGAGGTGGCGCGCCGATTTGATACACACGCTCCCCTCCTTATATCAACGTTATGTGCAAACTTCTCTAATTGAAAACACGTTGAACTCGCCTGTTGACACTTTCTGAACACTTTCTGGTCCCCTGGTAGTTTAGGGGAACGTAATTTTTTTATTATTATATTATATACGGATTAATCCATACTAATATTATAAAGCTGAAGAGTTTGTTTGTTTGTTTGAACGCGCTAATCTCAGAAACTACTGGTTGGAATTGAAATTTTTTTTTTGTGGTGGATATTCCATTTATCGAGGAAGGTTATAGGCTATATAACATCACGCTACGACCAATAGGAGCGGAGCATAAATGAAAGATGTTGCAAAAACGGGAAAAATGTCCACCCGTGCGAAGCTGGGACGGGCTGCTAGTAACAGATATCGTTAACATGTAATTTGAAGCCACCGTCTCTCTATGTGGGTATTTCAAAAGGCAAGAAAGGCATTATTTTTAGAGTAAGAGTGGCATTGTAAAAACCCTGTCTGCCAGACATGGTGATTACTGCAATATCTCTAAGGACTGAGATACAACTAGAACAATACAAAATACAACTACGGGGGGTTTGATTTTTCATTGGGCAGCCTTTGTTCAGCACTTGGCGTTTATAGCTTATAATTTTTTCGTTTATTCATTCTATATACATATAAATTATATTTTTAAATATTTCTACAAAAAATATAAAAAAACATTTAAAAATATAAAAAATAGTAGCCCACCGGCATCGGGAACAGGGTCCAAGCTACCGGTGGTCAGGGCCTCAGAGAGAGGAACTTCCTGACAATACGTGCCGTGTCCAGAAGTACCGCTTTCTGTATCAGGCCTTTGACCCAGCTGCCCAACGAGAGCCTCGTCAGATGGTGGTCGAGGCTCTTGGCTATTAAGCCATTGACCGTAACGACTATCGGCACAATGACTGCTGAGTCAACCTCCCACATGTCGACAACCTCGTGTGCCAAGTCTTGATACTTAATTTCCTTATCTTTCTCGGCTTTCACAAGGTTCTCGTCATGTGGGACAGTGATATCAACAATCATTGTGAGACGCTCTGTTCGATCTATCACCACTATGTCAGGCTTATTGGCAACAATAGTCCTGTCAATAACAACAATAGTCCGGTGATGATAGATCGGTCCCAGTACAATGTGATATGACCATTCTCGAGAACTGGGTCGGGCACATACTTGTAGTATGGTACTTCTGCGTCCACAAGTTTGTATTTCAGAGCAAGTTGCTGGTGGATAATCCTAGCTACTAGGTTGTGTCTGTGTAAATACTCGCCGTTAGCAAGACGAGAACAACCGGAAATAATATGTCGAATGGATTCACCGGGACAGTGACATGCCCGACAGATGTCAACCGTGCCGTCCTTCACAATATATTTCCGATAGTTGTTCGTCATCATAACTTCGTCCATAATTGCACAGACAAAACCTTCGGTTTCCCCAAAGAGATCACCGAAACGTAGCCAGGCTACGGACGCTAGGAAGTCTACATCGGGCCCATGAAGGGCCCGGTAGAAGCGTCCGTGAAGCTCCTTGCTCTGCCATACCTCCCTGCGGCCATTAGTATCCAGTACTACAGGCTTGCGCCAGTTCTCTTTAGCCAAGGAGAGCGGGGTGAATCCTTTGTCCACTGCGACTACATCTCGATGCATCCCCACGTCGGCTTGGAGGAAGTACTCCCTGAGGCTGCACACCTCGCGGTTGTGGAGGGTCTTAGCATTTAAAAAGCCTCGACCCCCACACTTCCTCGGAATGTACTAGCTTATAATTATTATTATGAGTACTAGGTACACTCATATACCTACTCTTTTAGTAGTACGTTCTTATTAGTTTATTCCACCCAGACTTTTGCCCAACTATATTGGGTTCTGTCCAACGGCTGAATAGCAGTATTTTACACGGAGTGAGTGGAGATATAGATCGTTCTGCCTAGCCTTTTCCCAACCATGTTGAGGTCAGCCTTCAGTCCAGCCAGATGCGGCCGATCACCAGCTCTTTACACGGAGCCACATCTATCAGACCACCGCCATCTTACTGGGCAATGCCGTTATCCTAAGGTCAGACCAGTTGTCAGACTTCCGGGCTTATGACTTCCCGTAACAACTGTCATAGGTATTCATATGACACCCGGGACCGACTGTTTAACTTGCTCTCCAGGCACGGAGGGGTCTCGAGGGCGTCGAACTATCACCCATCCACAGACTTACCGCGACAAGCGCAGCTTAACCTCGCAAATCGTATGCTCCGCGCAGTTGGCAATTGGCCACGAGCCCCTCCATAAAAAAGATATGGATAGGATTTATAAATAAATTATTAAAAGAAATAAATTATATCGGCGCAACACGTTATCGTGTCGTTTCAATATGCTCTTAACATGATATCGATGGCAGCAAAGTAAAAGAAGACATCTACAAAATCGCAATTTTACAGGAGAGCACATTTAGTAAATAATAGTGGCCATTTAACTGCGATGTTTTTTAAAAATCGAGTGTAGATGTCGACATTTGAAAACATTTACGACAAAATAAAGACATTTACGTGCTAGATTTTCTTAATTATTTTGAAATCTATACTAATATTATAAAGAGGAAAGATTTTTAGTTTTGTATGTAACGAATAAACTTAAAAACTACTGGACCGATTTCAAAAAATCTTTTGCCGTTAGAAAGCTACATTATCACTGAGTAACATAGGCTACGGGCGGAGCCGTGAGGACACAGCTAGTTTGAAATAATTTCAATACAGACTTGTAGATAGGGTTGATATAAGCTCATTATATAATAAAAGCATTTTCGCAAAAATGTGGATGTCCGTATCTACTTTGCTGCCGTCGATATATTGCAAGTGCTATAATCAAAATTGAGGACAGCACGGGACACGAAGAGTTGACGCAGACCGTGTGAACTACCATCATTTGCAATAATGCAATACACATAAATATTTACTGGCTATGAAACGAGCTGACTTCAGCGAGTATTAGAATCATAATACAATAAGGTGGCGATTTACATGGCGACATAATGACGCCACGTTCTATAAAGGCTCATTTACACGGTGCAAGTTTCTTGAAACAAGTCTCATGCTATCTCTGTTTTTGTCGTAGAGAAAGACAAAGATAGCATGAGACTTGCTTCAAGAAACTTGCACCGTGTAAATCAGCCTTTAGTCTGTGCTTTGGTTGCTATTACGTATTTCATTATACTAATACAGGGTATAAACAAAATTGTGTAATTCCTTCAAACCTCGTGATGTACTGCTGACATAGATTAACGCTGAACGGAATGCTTTTGGATTCAATAAAAAAATAATTACACGAAGTAAACATGAGTTCTTAACGTGAGCCATTTTAGTGCCCCGAGCGAATTGCGCGGTATCACTCGCCGCGCGGTCATTTAACTCGGGGTGCTAAAATGCCTCACGTTAAGAACACATGTTTACTTTTTGTATTTTTTTTATTCAATCTAAAACTATTCCGTGCAGGATTGATTTATGTCAGCACCACATCACGAGGATTAAAGGAATTACATGATTTCGTTTACACCATGTATATCCAAATTATAAGAAATATCTTTAAGGCAAAGTAATGTTTGCCTTGGTACAAGAATCGCAATAAAAACACAGCTGAACCATGGCCATTGGATCGCTATCTCTATAAGAAAAAAGTCAAACGAAGAACGTGCCTCATGAGCTACTGTTAGTGGAATACGGGTTTGTTATTAGAATTGACCTCCTGACCTCCCGTTAGCGGAATACAATTTTGTTAGTAGAATTGTTCTCCCGAGCTATTGTTAGTGGAATACAATTTTGTTAGTAGAATTGACCTCCCGAGCTGTTTGTTAGTAGAATACAATTTTGTTAGTAGAATTGTTCTCCCGAGCTATTGTTAGTGGAATACAATTTTGTTAGTAGAATTGACCTCCCGAGCTGTTTGTTAGTAGAATACAATTTTGTTCGTAGAAAGGGCCTCGTGATCTACTGTTAGCGGAATACAATTTTGTTAGTAGAATTGACCTCCTGAGCTTCTGCTAGCGGAATCAAAACTTAGAACTATGTCTCAGATACCAGTCCCGAACCACACGCACGTGGTCAGGTGGTGTGCCACCATACAACTTGTGTGGCCATCTTACGAAAGGGTACTTCACTTTAGTGATCATCTTTTAATTATCGTGACATGATAAACCAAATCAATAAAACCATTTATAGTAACATAAAATAGATAGCAATACTGTAATTAATGTAAAGTTTGTCGAAGTCGTGATTGTGCATACAAAAGACATCAACGAGTTCGATGCGCACACGCAAAAAGTGACAACTGACGATGATTTTACTAGTCAACAATACATCACTATACTACATTCTTATTGCATTGGGTACCTCCAAGCACCACCACCGCGACGATTTTAACTTACAATGACAACCCACATCAATAAAATCATTTATTTAATGCAATATAAATATACAATAATATTTGATGAAACGCGTGATTGCATACAAAAGACATCAACGAGCTCGCTGCGCACGCGCAAGTGACCGGCCGTTTTTTTACTTGACTTGTTAAGCACCTTTATTCAAATTATTGGACGATCAATTGAATATGTAAATAAGAGAGCTTCGTTAGTTTTTTAGGGTTACGCGACGAATTAAGAACTATTTTAAAACAAAGTAGCTTTTGCCCGCCACCTCGCACCTTTGTAATTTACCCATGTAAATACGTGTATAATCTATGTACAGCAAAGATATTTAATGTACCAAAATTTTAATACACTTCTTTGTTGGTCTAGTGATCGCAAGTGCGACTGCTGAGCGTAGGGTCCTGGGTTCGATCCCCAGGTCGGGCAAAGTGTTATTGGGTTTTTCCATTAGGAATTTCTCAGTAGCAGCCCGAAATTTGAATTTGTGCCCGGTTAATGGCAATAGGCTCGCCCCCTATTACATGGGACTTAAACATAACTGGCAAAACATGGGTGTACTAAAACCACCTCTACCTAACCCTTCGGGGAATACAGGCGTGATGTTATGTGATACATGTCATGTGATAAATAAATAAATAAATAAATGTTTAATATACCAAAAAAATAAGGGAAGTTTAATTGATTGAGCTTATAAAACTAACCAACAGAAGTAGGGTTTTATCATATTTTCTGTTATAGATAAGTATACTTATTAAAATTTTCAAGACTTATACACAGCATAATAGCATAATCTGCCCATTACTGTCCCACTGGTGGGCATGGTCCTCTTTCTTTCTTTCTTTTCTGATTCTCAAAATGAGAAGGGCTTAAGAGGAAATGCGGTCGGCATTTAGTCCATACAAACGTATTCCTCAGTTGCCTCCTTGGATAATGTCACTAGAGCAAATATTTTTTACCATGTGATTTATATCTACCACCACTATGTCCCTATGTTTTGTTTTTGTCAATAAATTAATTATTAAAAGAACTAGAAACGTTTAAATTTTACAAAAATTTACTGGTTTTACCACCGTTTTCAGACATCTGGCAAACAAATTTGACGAATATAAAAATAAAAGAAAAACATACTGACATAACCAAAGGCTTTCTTAAACTATTACAGAAAAAAGTATTAAAATCAGTCCAGTTTTGAAGAAGGAAACAGGGAAATACAAAAGTACGATTTCGCTAATATTGCACAGGAGAAATCAGTCCGAGGTGCAGGTGTCTCTTTCGCGGTCAATTGGGAAGGTTTGTGGGAGGGGTGGGACGGAAATAGATCGCAAAAACCTATCCTTGTAATATTATGCAGCCCGCGTTTCCTCTTAAGCCTTAGTCCGCCTCGCTGGTCTGGTGTGGGTCGGCAGACCACACATCGTCAAAGACTTTTTGTCTCATACACACAGACTTATACATATCCAATAATAACCATTGCTTCATACCTGTTAAGGAATTCTCATGATGCTTCAATCATTGTCATCTTTCCATAAACATCCAGTACTGCATACCACCCATTGTACCCGGCTGCTAAAATTAACGTACGTGGAGAATCATAGCCGATGAAGAATAGTCAAGTTTAAGGCCTCCTTCACACTTTGTCGTGACGACAGATAATCGTGTAGTTTTAAGTGTCGCGGCTTATATAAGGTCCAACCAAAATACCTGGACAAACTTTTACACAGTGTTCAGTACGTGTAACTGAACATATCTATGCAAAAAAAACGAGATCCAAGTGTTTTTTTTTTCTAACCAAAAATTATTTTTCATATTTAATTTTACTTTTTTTATTTTTTTTTAACATTTTTCACTTCGCTGTTTAGGTAAAACACGGCACGAAATTAGCGCGCGCCCCGATGGCGGTCGATGCATAAAAAATGAATGAGTTTATTCTTAAAGAGTACAGGCAATTTCAAACGTAATTATTTTTTAGTTAGAAAAAACACACTTGGATCTCGTTTTTTTTGCATAGATGTGTTTAGTTAAACGTATTGAACACTGCGTAAAAGTTTGTCCAGGTATTTTGGTTAGACCTTATATATTTAAATGGAGGTGTTCACATATAAGACGACACGATTAACTGTCGTTCACGACTTGTTTTTGCAGTGACCACAGATTGTCAAGGCAATGGGAATGGCTAGCACGACAGTCGTAAAACGATAAGAAAACGTCACGACATCGTGACGGCAAATCATGTGTCATTGTTACGACTATCTGTCGTGGCCACAATAAAAATATCGTCTCGTCTTGTAGCTTGCTACTAATATGCAAATGACAAAGCGATTGCCGTCAAAAGATAAAATGTCATCGCGATACAATGGGAACAGCAAGATACGATAGTCGCTAAACGATAAAAAAAAATTGACGTTATAATGGGAACAGCTAGAGACGACAGTCGTCCAACGATAAATTAATCGTCACGATATAGTGGGAACGCACCCTAACTCGTAGAAACGTGTAGTGTTGCACATTGTAGTAAATACTTCGCACACCTGAGTCATATAAAAATACTAATAAAGGTCCCTGGCATTCCCGCCGCTTTCTCTCAGCTAGCTGTCGTAAAATAATTAACTATTACAAAAACGCATTTCACAAAAGTAATATGTGAAAGAAGTTCTGTTCTGCCTAGTCTTTTTACCCGACTGCGGCGAAGTCAAAAAAGGAGGGTTAAATCAAATCAAATATATTTGTCGCAGACACACCGTTTATAGAGTTTGATAGAATTGAGTATAGCATTACAGTTTAGACCAGTGTCTGATTATCAGAAGGTAAAGCGAGTATTTCGGAAATAAAACCAACATAGACTCTCCACCACTGAGAGTACTTGTATTTGGGTTAGTGGTTAGTTACAGAAGCTAGTTCATAATATAACAATTTACACAAGATCAGAAAATAAGGACAAGCTAGTCAGATATAAAAGGTCAGACTTCTTCGGCTGTTCGATATGGAATCACCCGCTCCATCGAATGACAATTGATTCATCTTGACGACTACCCTCCTTTAGTTTCTAAATGATTTATTCTCCGACATATTTATTTAGGACAAGCGAACCCGGTAGACATCGTCCTGCCCGGAAAAGCAGCGCCACCTACCGGGTCCAATTGTGTTTTCAAACCATCCAGTACCCGATTGAAATACACACGCCAAATTTCATTCAAATCGGTCCGGCCGTTTAGGAGGAGTTAGGTGACCAACACACGTACAGAAAAATTATATATAAGACTAGCTGTGTCATCACGGCTCCGCCCGTAGCCTAAGTTAGATAGTGATAATGTAGCTTTCTAACGGCAAAAGATTTTTTGAAATCGGTCCAGTAGTTTTTAAGTTTATTCGTTACATACAAAAATACAAATCTTTCCTCTTTATAATCTTAATATACCTATAGATTAAAAAAATATCCATAAGTGTTAGTAACAATAAACTTAGCCTAGTGTTAGTACAATTTATTTTATGAAAGCATGTGACGGGCAGAGCGCCCATCCAATGAACACTCATCCACCGCTTCAACAGTGAACCGAACGAACCGAACCGAACAGTAGACCGGCTCAAATCTTCCCAATAATGGGTCCCGACTTTTAATACGCTATGTTCCGCATTATAATTTATTATTAGTACTGTACTTGTTTTTTTCTTTTCAGTTTTTATTTAAAGTTCACTTTTTATGCAGTCGGTTTTTTTGATTTTATAAGTTTATTCCCTATTACGTTGGAGTCAGCTTCCAGTCTAACCAGATTCGGCTGAATACCCATATTTTACACGGAGCGACTGCCATCAGACCTCCGCAACCCAGTTACTGGGCAATGCCGATATCCTAAGGTTAGACCGCTTGTCAGACTTTCGGGCTTCTGACTTCCCGTACCGACTGTCATAGGTATGACACCCGGGACCGACTGTTTTAACTTGCTCTCCGAGGCACGGAGGAGTCTCCATGTGTAACGAACGATCACCCATCCACAGACTGACCGGAGCAAACGTAGCGTAATCTCGCAAATCGTATGATCCGCGCAGTTGGTAATTACCCATGAGCCACTCGAAATTGTGATGTGAAGCAACGTTTAAAAAAATTGCCTCGTACATGCGCAAGCGCAACACATAACGTTCTCTCTTCCTTCAAAAACAGGCGTCAAAATACAGTCAACTACGTACGTAGATAAACAGCGTCCACCGGAAAGGATCCTTAGCCCTGAGTCACTATTGTTTGCTCAGCACTCATGTATGTTTGTCTGTCGTATTCTTGAGAGCGCTCTAACCTACCAAATAGTATGCATCTTCCGCGACAGGTTTGATGAGCAATACCCTACGCATACAAAAGCGTCACACCTGTGTACCGCTAAGAGGTAGTCAAGAGGTACTGTCGTGTGCTCTCCTCGATAGTAGTTTTTCTCATATAAAAGAGAGAGAGATCCGAGCTTTTATTTCAGGTATGTAAAACTTCCTCACCGCAAGGAATTCAACAAAATCCAGCTCGCTTGGTGGTAGGATCTATACGGTCCGCCTGGCTAGCTACTACCTGAACATTAAAGTCCGGCGCCAAGCAGTTTACTGTGTCCCGTCGTGTGTATGTGAGAGGGGTATAGGGGACTCCCTCTATATTTCTTTTCCTTGGATTCGTGTGCTCCATCTTAGATCCTGTCTGCGCTTACTAGGTGAGACTAGGGTAAAACAGAAGCAAGACACGAATAAAAGAAATCCAGCTGCCTAAGGTAATTCCACAAAACAGATAGGTACAGAAGTCAATCTACATACAAGTGCGCTCGAGCAACGCAAACATAGACACTGCTCACGGACACGATATCTCGGATTGTTTGGGACCAGTGTGCGAGTGAGCGCGAGCGCGAGTGCCATGCGCTTGAGAGAGATAGATACATAGATAAAGCGACCGCCGAGCGTAGGTATGAAAAGTGAAGTACATACATGTGATTGATTTCTGTACCTATCTGTTTTGTTGTAATTCCTTATGGAAAAACCAAATGTCACTTTGTCAGATCTAGATATCGAAATCGGACCTTGACGCGATGTCCACGCTTGGGATGACTAAAGTAAATGAATTAATTACTTAATTTTAGTCTACCGACACATTAGTTTGTCTGGTCGACACTTTATGTGACTCGTAGGCTGCCCTTTTCTTTAGCCGAAACATTAGTATTGCCATACAATGTAGCAATGCTGCCAGTCTTTTGTGCACGTTATCAGTTGACAGCGATGTGGAGGAATCATTTGATGCCTTCTTTTAGTTTATAGTTTAATATTAGGATATATTTTTAACTGCCTCGTTGGTCTAGTGGTGGAAAGCGCGACTGCTGGTCGTGAGATTCTGGGTTCAATCCCCTGGTCGAGTAAAGTGATATTGGGTTATTCTTCAGGAGCAGCCCGTAGTTTGGATTTGTGCCCGGTTGATCGCAATAGGCTCGCCTATTACATGGGACATAAATATAAGCGTAATAAGGGTGTTACTATACACCCCTGCACAACCCTTCGGGGAATACAGGCGTGATGTTGTGTTTTCTATATTTTTTATGTAAATATTCTTCAATAATATTAATTTTATGAAATTATTCAGCCTTTCGATGTGCTTGTTTAATTTCTTTCTGTCGACCAATAAAGTGCGTCTAAGTTAACTAATGCGCAATAACTCCACAGATCTAAAAATATCTTGAAGACTCCTTCTACAATACAAAGTAAAGTTTATTCAACTACCACAACACAAATAATTTACATATCACACATAATAAACGGTTCTATTAATAGCTGTAATTACCTTCTGTAAAGCAGACAGAATATTTTATGTAATTAGATAGAACATTCGTTACAAACCTGATTAAGCTGCAGGTCAGTCGATGTCGCACGCACACCTTTGCCATAAGGCGACGAGTGAAACCACGACTTTTTAGTCGGAAGCACGACTTATAATAATCATGTAGTTGTGGATAAATGTTCAATGAATATTATGCATAATTTGATTAGTATATTAATAAGTCATTACCGATGTGCGTGTATGACAAGATGTATGAACGTGGACAAAGCAAAAGGAGTATGTAAGGATTGTAGCATGTGACTATCTGTAGTTTACCTCCATGGGAAAAAGGCGTGAATTTATGGATTTATGTGTAAACATCGTGAGGAAACCTGCACACCTGAGAGGGCTCCATAAAGTTCTCGATGGTGTGTGTAGTATGTCAACCCGCGCCAGGCCAGCGTGGTGGAGACTAAGGCCTAAACCGTTCTCATTCTGAGAAGAGGCTCGTGCTTAGCAGTGGAACAGTAATGAGCTAATTAGGTTATGTTATGTATTATTATAGTGTACTTAAGATTTGTAGATATTTGGCATAATTACTGCTTTAATTTTTTTAATACGCAATGGTTGACAGCCTTGCCTATTATGCGATCATAACACTAATTTAAAAATTTATATTTGGAGCTTCTACACGTAAGATACACATAATCTTAATGGATACTAATAAATAATCCCACTTAGCTAAAAAGAACTATGAAAGTAGAAAGTCTAAGTGTACCCAGTGTGAGTACTAACTTTACTACCCCACAAAGCGTTAAACCTTACAACATAGGCGGCCGGCAAAGATAAAGCTCAAAGAAATTCCGCGAAAGTTAAACACATTAAAATTCTTAAGAACAAAGAGTCACTGTGTTGTTCATAAAACTCTCTGACACATATCCCCCATACATATTATTCATGCGATTTCTTGTAAGGACGCATAATCGCTGTATCTGCTTAAAGCCTTAGAGATTATCCGCGGAGTTAAGTGTGTAATTACACACTGAGATGTTTCTCTTGATAATTATCAGAGAAATACCTTTTTTGTGTTTGTTTGTATTTATAATTTTGACAGGGTGAAGGAATCTGTGATGCGGAGACGTGTAGGGTTAAAAGGTCTCCACTTTAACTCAAGCTTGGTGGGACTAACCCTTCGTATACCTATTATTAAGTACTAAGAAGGCGGGTTCTCTCAGTACTAGCTATACAAATTAGCAGAAACATTATTTATTATTTTGCGCTCAAAACAAATTTTTAATGATATTATTACTTATATAATACGTATTGATGGAAGTTTTTTTAGTTATAATAGTTAATCGAAGCTACAAATCATAGAAAGAGAGAGGGGGTCATAGACACGGGGTTTGGATTCCCATATTACATGTATGTTTGGGAGGGGGCTCGTGGCTAATTAACAACGGTGCGGATCATATGATTTGCAAGGTTAAACTACGCTTGCCGCGGTCAGTCCATGGATGGGTGACAATTCTTTACACATCGAGACCCCTCCATGTCTTGGAGAGCACGTTAAATCGTCCGTCCCGAGTGTCATACTAATACATAATTATGACAGTCCTTACGGGTAGTCAGACGTCCGAAAGTCTGACAACCGGTCTAACTTCTAGGATATCGGCATTGCCCTGTAGTTGGGATGCGGAGGTCTGATGGCAGTCGCTTCGTGTAAAATACTAGTATACATCCGCATCTGCTTAGACTGGAAGCTGACCCCAACATAGTCGGGAAGAGGCTAGGCAGAACATTACATGTATGTTAGGTGCCACAAAATATCACAATCCATTACTGCATTTATATGTGTAAAAGAAACCATTTCAGAAGCTATGGAATAATAGCAGTACCTTTGTACATAAGTGTCCCTTACATACACTTTAATTTATACATAAATACATCACTTTCTGTTACATTTGTGTACAGACGGCTACATTACTTGGATACCACCCTAGTATCACCGAACAGCTCGCATCGCATCAGATCGGAACGGATTTTACAATCTTTAAACAATATTAAATCTTGTACATTACCAAGCCGCGCAGAGCAGCTTGACCGCGGGCGGCTTCCGCGACACGCGATCGTGGCCGAAAATATGCTGCGACGCGCGATCGGCTCCGTTCGCCTGTCTTCGTATCCGATCGGATTAGAACACATTAACACGGTAGGAATGAAACTACATATTTGACTAGGCGCAGAAACGGATACGTTCGCAAGCGACGGTACTGAGCCGACCGTATGCGTCGACATCCTCCCGGACTCGATCGGCTATCACCGCATCCGTTCGTATCCTTTATAATAAATCTCTTATTAACTTGTAAAAGTATCTGTAACAGATTTATTTACAGAAATAAAAATAATTAAATCATTTAATATGTCCTGGCACTTATAGTTTTATGAATATAATAGGGATTTATATTGGCCTCTATATGAATACCTATAAAAATTGCATCTACTAAAAGTACTAAGGTGTATTAAAAGAACTACCACAAGTTACTAAGGAGGTACTGAATTGATACAGCTGTCTGTACATAAATATATATAAATAAACCTATAATTCTCCGGTTTTTCCTTTTACCCAACACTCTGTTTCTCAAAAACCGTTGCATCCAAATTGCAGCAGGTTTAATAATTAAACTATGTCATTTATACGTTTTCCGAGTAAGGCGGCGACCGCAGACTAATCGCGATCCAACCGCACATTAAGCTTCACATAATTAAGACGAGAGATTACGTTGCATATAATTATGAGGCGCTCCTATTCGCTGAGTTTTGTACTATTCTATTTTAACATAACATCACGCCTGTATTCCCCGAAGGGTTGGGCAGAGGTATATAGTGACACCCTCCTTTCGCCAGTTATGTTTAAGTCCCATGGGGCCATTCAAGTATTACGTAAGCACGAAAGGTGAGGGGGTCTTTGCTTAGCTTATTTTTGATGACATGGGGGACCGGGGGTGTCTAGATAATGATTACGTCAGCAATTTTTATTTATTCACTTATTTTTCTAGACTTAAAAACTGCTGCTCATGAATAACAATAAAGAAACCTGATCAGTTTTAAAATAATATATGCCAATGTTTACGTAAGCATAGGAGGGGGGGCAACAGCTTTGCTTACTTTTGCGGACAAGGCGGAGGGGTGGGTCCAAAATTACTAAAATTCTGCTTACGTAATACTTGAATGGCCCCCATGTAATAGGGGGCGAGCCTATTGCCATTAACCGAACACAAATCCAGACACCGGGTTGCTACTGAGAAGTTCTTAATGGAAAATCTCAATATCGCTTTGCCCGACCTGGGGATTGAACTCAGGACCCACTAGACTAACAAGGTAGTCAGGAGATATATATTCGGAGAAATAGATACATATCAACGGAAGAGGGAAATAACTACTTATTTATTATACATTTATCAGTACGATAACGTGTTCGTTCTGCTTAGCCTTTTCCCAACTATATTGAGGTCAGCTTCCAGTCTAACCAAATGCGGCTGAATACTAGTATTTTATACGAAGCGACTGCCATCAGACCTCCGCAACCCATTTACTGGGCAATCCGGTATCCTAAGATTAGACCGCACAAAACACACAAAGATAATTTATTTCCCAACAACATGAGAATTAAAAGCTCTCTTCCTTCAAAGGCACCTTAAACGATACTGTCCATAACTAACGCTAAGAAATTCTCTAGATAGTGATAAAGAAAAGTGCGGATCAATTAGTTCAAACAAATTAAAGCGATGCGCACGAGCAGATGATAAGCGACATAAATCTTAGCGTCGCGATAGAAAGCTATCGCTCCTGCCTGTAAGTTATACTTTGAGGGAACGTCCATAGTCTACGTAGACGAAATGTAAGCGAACGCGCAAAACATTCCGCTTTTTCAAAAACCAACCTTAGCACACTTTACAACTGGCCAAATGAGGCCCTGAGGACTTCTAGAAGTTAGTAAATCCATTCTCAATAAACAGTCCAAGCTGGTTCTAACAGCCCGTTCACATAGCCGATCCGTTTTAACGGATCCGTCGGTACTGGATGTGTTGTTCACATCAGTACCGACGGATCAGTTAAACAAATGGCAGCTGCGTCGCATCTGGCAGGCAGGATACGATAAAAATAACGGATCCAGTATTTTTTACTGGATTCGGAATACTGTCGTGTATGTGAACTCGCTCATACAACTACAGGCGCCATCACCAAAATGAAAATGGATCCTGTAAACAGTTTCTGTGTGAACTAGCTGTAAGTTGTAGCATTAGGTACAAGAGGGCAGGTTCCATGCCAACACTGGTAGTCAGGACGCTCAATAAGCGTGTTACAATCCACTCCCAGAGGTTTTACTCAGCAATGAACTGCGACAGACTATTTATAAAGTACAAAGCCTCTATCTTATCATCCTTTACGTTCTTTCCGATTTTCTGGTTCTGTCTGGAATTATTGATGTGCAACATCTAATGCGGCGGTACGGGTTTGAAAGCGGCTGTTGAGTGGCGAACTCAGGATGGCAGACCTTCGTAACTCGTCGGCTCTCTTCGGTTTTATTCGGTGAGTTTTATTTTATTTGTTTTTCGATGTTTCACATCAGCCAGGCTTACCACGACAGCTTTTTTCTTAATATCGGCTTCAATGAGTATCACCTCTTAATTTTTAAAATAAAAAACACATGGAAGTGTAACAGCATGCATAGCATAACCTTACCGTAGACAAGGGTTTTGTCGACGGAAGAATAGACAAAATGACATCTTTCTGCCTAGCCTTTTCCCAACTATATTGGGGACAGCTTCCAGTCCAACCAATTGCGGCTGAATACCAGTATTTTACACGGGGCGACTGTCATCAGAACTCCGCAACCCAGTCACAGGGCAATGCCGATATCCTAAGGTTAGCTCGGTTGTCAGTCTTTCGGGCTTCTGACTTCCCGTAAAGACTGTCGTATGTATTCGTATAACACCCGTGCTGTTCAACGTGCTCTCCGAGGCACGGAGGGGTGAGAATGTATAACGAACGGTCACCCATCCACAGATTGACCGCGGCAAACGCAGCTTAACTTCGCAAATCGAGCCCCTCTAAAAATATACACTGGCAATTTATGTCATTTTGTCTATTCTTATGTCGACAAAGCCCATGTCTTCTGTGGTCACGCTGCGGCTTATACACGTAAATGAAATCATGTAATTCCTTCAAACCTTGTGATGTACTGCTGACATAGATTAATCCTGCACGAGATACTTTTGGATTCAATAACAAAAAAAAATACAAATAGTGAACATGTGTTCTTAACGTTTGGCATTTTAGCGCCCCGAGCGAATTGCGAGGCTATCGCTCGTCGCGCGGTGGCTAAAATGCCTCACGTTAAGAACACATGTCTACTTCTTGTCATTGTTTCTTTATTGAATCTAAAAGTGTCCCGTTCATGGTTAATCTATGTCAGTAGTACAGCGTGAGGTATGAAGGAATTAAATGATTTCGTTTACACCCTGTATATGGCTGCTCCTTCACCGCAACCAGCACAGAAGCGGGCAGTTGATAAATGAATGGAGACGGTCCAAACCTCTCGCTGCCTATAAATCTAGGGCTCCCCACGGGAACGATGTGTACCGGACTTATCGTGTATAATAACTTAGCTCCGACACGACTCTGAGGAAGTACACCGCTTTTAATAATAACATGTAGGAATTTGTAGATAGAGCCAATGTCGATTTAGTATCGCTGCTAACGATTCGAAGTAGTTTATACGGTATATAACACAACGAAGAGCAAACTCTGTAACTGGTAACTCGTAACTGGTAACTCGATATACTATGTTGTTTAGGTTCTAGTATCCTTAATTAAAAATATTGTGTATTAAGAATAACAATAGTCAAGAATTAGGTACTATGTACCAAGTAGACACATAAGTAAATTTATAAATATACTTTCATGTAATTAGAGCCCTCAAATATTGCAACACCTCGAAAAGGTTGCTAAGCTGTACCTACTCTATATAATAAGATCTGTATTATTTTACCTTAGTGTGCAAATAAATAGTTTGAGTTTGAGTTTAGGTAGCAATCATACACTTTTTGTCACTATCCACGCTATTCACAATTTTTTAATTTTCAAATTTTTCATAGCCTCTTTCAGTTTTGTAGTCGGTTAATATAACTATAACATCATCCTACAAGATCAGCTACACAATGTAAACAAGTAAGAAATCAACAATTTCTCAAAATCTTGAATTGTCTTCTTGAAAAATCTTGTCGACACGGTTGGTGCAGTGGCTTAGCAATAGACTTCTGCGCTACGGGTCGTGGGTTCGATTCCCGCACGGAACAAATATTTGTGTGACCTACAGATAGTTGTTCCGAGTCTGGATGTTTGTGCGTGTGAAGATTTGTGTTTGTAAACGCACCGATGATACAGGAGAAATCCAAGTGTGTGGCAAAGATTTAAAAAAAAATGGGTAGGTAAAGTATCACAATCATACACTTTTTGTCACTATCCACGCTATTCACCAATTTTTATTATTCTCGTTTTTCTTAACCTCTTTCAGTTTTGTAGTCGGTTAACATAACTGTAACATCATCCTACAAGATTAGCTACACAATGTAAACAAGTAAGAAATCAACAACTTCTCAATATCCAGTGATAAAAGCAGTGATAGCCTAGTGGTTGAACGCTTGCCTTCTATGCAGGAGGGTGTGAGTTCGATCCCGGCCCGTACCTCTGACTTTTCGAATTCATGTGCGGATCAGAATTTGTTTATCTCTTGCGTTAGTGGCGAAGTAAAAACATCGTCAGGAAGCCTGCACACCTGAGGGCTCCATAAAGTGCTCGATCGTGTGTGTAGTCTGCCAACCCGCACCAGGCCAGCGAGGTGGACTAAGGCCTAAACCCTTCTCATTCTGAAAACCGGCCCGTGCCCAGCAGTGGGACAGTAATGGGCTGATTATGTTTATGTCTCAAAATCCTAAATATCAGCTAGCTTGAACTATGGCCGCGTTTTCACACTGTGTGATAAGTGGATAGCGTGGATAGTGACAAAAAGTTTACGATTGTATTACACACAACCTTCGTTGTGTTATGTCTTCTTCTTCTTCTTCCTGCCCTTATCCCACACTACGTGGGGTCGGCACAACATGTATTTATGAAATCCATGTTGTTAGAGGTTTTGGCTTATTGTTTCATGACCGGCCGTCTGCCTGACATCAACCCTCCTTGGGAATACTCGTTGCGCCGTCGCCGTCGCCGTCGCGCGGGTGACCCAATGTGCTTGCTGATATTATGCACTAGGTCCCAAAATGATATGCTTGTCAATCTTATTGCCGACAACTAAGCAAACTATGTTCTTCTTGGTGGAGTATACTTCAAGTTGCTCGACTCACTCATTTAGTTTTGTTAGGGACTTCTTAGTGTTATGTACTGTATGTTAATGACACGATTAGCGCAGTTGAATAAATATCACACCGTTAATTCAGCCCTCATCAACCTGTCTCCCTCCCAGTCTTCTCGCCAGCAACGTCATACGGTCCGAGTCCCATTAGGGGTCGCCCTTAGTACTGTTGTTGCTAGTAGTCATGATGTTAGTAGTAGTAGTTAGCTTAGGTTAAGTATTTTACTCTCGTCCCCATTGGTTGGAGACGAGACCCAACAGGTCTCGCCAATAACTGCCCGGTTACGTAGCGGTCCGCAAAACCATCTACAAGCAGTCGAACAGAAAAAAAAGCAGTAGAACAAAGGTTTGTATGGCCTACAGATAGTCGTTCCAGCTCTAAGTGATTTTGCGGCGGTCGGCAGTGAAAACCACGTAGGTACGTGTAAAAGACAATTTTTTAAAAGAGGTATAAATAACTGTCTCCTGCAAAAAAAATGGCGATTAAATGTTAATACAAGTTTGTCATCGTACGTCATAGATAGCTTAGAAGTATTTGAATTGAAGGTTTGTTGAACTAGTACGTGTATGACGAGTATATCAATCTAAAGAACAAATAAAACGCTTTTGAAGAAAATTTTATTGACGAGATTTTCACTGCCGAGCGTCAATATAAGATTGATGTCTGTAAACGTACTCACGATACAGGAGAAATCCTAGTGTGGGGAAAAGATTTTAAAATAACCAAAAAAATGTCTTTGAAAGAAATGTAGATTATCAACCTCGTATCCCAGTCAAACCATTAGATTAAGTAAGGTTAGCGTCAAAACATCGGTAGCGATCCCATCTGACATATGCCCTAAGCAATCCCACAAATAGTGGCACTAACGCTGCCAATCGAAAGTTTAACACAAAGAAAGAAAGAAGAAGAAAGAAAGAAAATTTATTTATTCAGCCAAGAACACTGACAGCATAAATAAAATAAACAAAGAAAGAACAATATAATAAGAATTAAACACAAATTTTATGCTGTCGAGCATGTCCATGCCGAAAAGGTTACCAACTCAGCATATGCTAGGCGTCAAAACACCCAGCGCACAACACGTATCGATTTTCAAGGGTTAACGACTATCCATACAAAACTTGATCGCAGCAAGAAAGTTTTTTCTACGCGGTAACCATTTAGCCACACATAAATAATATAATAACGCGGGAAACTAGTCAAGTAAAATGATCAATCATCATAAAATGACCTAACTTTAGTTGCATGAGTTCTTTCTGCCTAGATGTTTCCCAATTGTGTTAGGTCAGCTTCCAGTCTAACCAGATGCGGCTAAATACCAGTATTTTACACGGAGCTTCTGTCATCAGACCTCCGCAACCCAGTAACTGTTGAAATCCTAAAGTTAGACCAGTTGTCAGATTTTCGGGCTTTAACTACCCGTAACGACTGCCATAAGTATTCGTATGACACCCGGCACCGACGGCTTAACGTGCTCTCTGAGGTGCGGAAGGGTTTTGATGTATCAAATGATCACCCATCCATGAACTGACCGCGGCAAGCGTTGCTTAACCTCGCAAATCGCATGATCCGCGCGGTTGGTAATTAGCCACGAGCCCCTCCTAGCCCCTCCATTATTATCGATGTATAAGCTTTTTTTTTCCTATTCGACTGCTTGTAGATGGTCTTGCGGACCGTTTCTATGTAACCGGGCAGATGTATAAGCTAATAATTATGTAGTTTATATACTAACCACACACTTTATCTAAACTCCAAACACGATTAGGTATTATAAATATTAAACACTAGCTGTGTCCTCACGGCTCCGCCCGCGTAAGAAGTTTTATTCCAGTAATAAATATAGCCTATGTTACTCGTGATAATGTAGCTTTCTAACGGCAAAAGAATTTTTGAAATCGGTCCAGTAGTTTTTAAGTTTATTCGTTACATACAAAAATACAAATCATTCCTCTTTATAATATTAGTATACACCCCTTCTTCTAACCTGTCTAAAGATTCCCCTGCAAACTCCTCCGGACGTTCATTAGACTCCGGTCAGGGATTACGATTCTAAAAGTCAGGGGAAACCAATAAATGACATGATTTACAGCCACTCACGAAGTTCACAGTACAATTCGTGTTAATAACGTGGAAATCATCTCAATAGAATGCATGTTTACTTTAGTATTGCATTTGTATGATGGCATGCATTGGTAATTTTAATTTGAAAGATCGCAAGCTTAATTTATCGCTTTCGGATTGTGATTTTAAGTGTCATCGAACTTAGTTTACGGTTGTGCTAAGCTCATTCCTGGTGACCTCAACCTATGTTTGAAGCTCAATTTGAAGATAAGGGGCAATTCAAGTATTACGTAAGCACGAAAGGGGGGTGAGGGTCTTTGCTTAGCTTATTTTTGATGACATGGGGGACGGAGGTGTCTAGATGATGATTACGTCACCAATTTTTATTTATTTACTTATTTTTATAGACTTGAAAACTGCTGCTCATGTATAACAATAAAGAAACCTGAATAGATTGAAAAAAAATGTTTACGTAAGCATGGGAGGGGGGGGGGGGGGGGACATAATACTTGAATGGCCCCTAAGTTATTATTACGACTGATTTTTTACGTAGGCACGGCCCTAAAACGTAAAGGTCATAGGCGTATTCAAGGTAGGGTAGATGGAGCGCTTGCACCACCCTGGCACGGGAAAGAATAGGTAAATGGTCTAAATTTAGTCAACTTGCCACCCATGTCCACAGAACAATTACCCAAAATAGGCAGACCAATGCCCGACTCCATCTATACTTATTAGGACCTCAAAAATAAGATTATGGGACAAAGTTGTCCAGATTTATTGAAAAGACAAAATATTGACTTTAATATTGTCTGACTAAGTTTGCCCCACCCTGGTCATAATTCTGCTTCGCCCGTGGTCAAGGCCACTAACAAATTATACTGCGCAATTCGACACTTGCACTTGCGTGCAATATATAACTTGCGTGCTGAAACTTGCAGAAATTTGGCGCCTAAGACCTATACGAACCCTTAGAATTAACTAGGTTGTCGTTGATAACAAAAACTGGTTTATTCTTCTATACTATAATATTATAAAGAGGAAAGGTTTGTATTTTTGTATGTAACGAATAAACGTAAAAACTACTGGACCGATTTCAAAAAATATTTTTCCGTTAGAAAGCTACATTATCACTAAGTAACATAGGCTATTTATATTACTGGAATAAAACGTCTTACGCGGGCGGAGCCGTGAGGACACAGCTAGTTCAAGATAAAATTCTAGTAATAAAACACTATATAACTTTTACTTGCTTAAAAACGGTAATAGAAAACATCGTGAGGAAACCGGAATAACTGAAAGATATTTCTCGACGGCATGTGAAGCCAAGTCAGAGGCCCATGGGCGGTATAAACTCTGACACCAGGTTAGTCATTATCCACCTCTGGTGCAAAAGACGTTACAATCTTTATGGTACCATTTACGTGTCTTATATTATTCGTAACCCATTAATTGCCCGGATTGGGACCTCTTTTTTAAATACTTTTTTATCGTTTTTTGTACCCAACAAGCACCTGTGTCTAAAAGCGGACCCTTCGATGATTTCGATGACTGGTTATTTTTGTACAGATAGTATTTTTTTGGTCAAACGAAATTGGACGTTATCCAACTTAGTTTTAAGTTGGAAATCGACTAAAAATGATGGTGTTTTTAGTAAATCCTCTTTGAATGTAGGGTGAGAAGATGCGACCACTGACATGGCAAAGTCGTGCAGGTAGAAACTCGATTGTTATTAGACGTCAGGGCTCCTCATAATAACATAAATATATTGTAAAGGATCGATCCTGTATAGAATTGAACGAACGGCCACAAAGAATTCCATGTCAAATTAGCTTTATCATTTGACTTTTGATATATTGTGCAGATGCAATGGTATTTTTTTGTTCTATCGTTATCTTGAATGCTGTTTAAAACACTGTCTGTGATAACAATATAAGTATTGTAATAGTATTTGGCACTTAGAGTCTTTTTCACCATCTCCGAGTAAGTTCCCGTTAAATTACTGAGTAGTTAATTTCATACAAATTCTGTTCCATTTTTGAATTTATTCGGTGAGTAGCGGCTACTCAAACATGGTGAACATACATACATACAATCACGCCCGTTCCCATTGAGGTAGGCAGAGACTATAGATTTCCACCTGCTACGAATCTGACACACCCTTTTCGCTTCATCTACATTCATTATCCTTCTCATGCATGCTCGTCGGTTTAGAGTGCTACCAACCTGGCCTTTTTTGAGAACGTGTGCGATTTGTTCGTGGTACGTTCGCCGAGGTGACATGGTGAAATAGGCCCTAATTCTAGTAGGTATCTAATAATATCGGCTTAATTATATTACTTTGTAGTAATATTCCTATGTTCCCCCGACTGATTCTTTCTTCCATGATGACGTCACGATTTTAAAATCAGAAACGTCTCGATCAACTCATGGTCTCGTACTCATCTATACATAACGTCCAGAATTCAATTTACAAATAGTATTTCATATTTCGCAAGATCTTTATAATATGATTACATTAAACCTGAATTTATTATAAAATTGTGATTCGGTTCGAGTCTGATTGGAATCGTTTTCTTATAAAATCTTTTAATAAAATATTTAGGTAATGGAATGATATTTATTTATTCAATACAGATTTCTTAAAGCCATGTAATCTATCGTTTAAAATTAAATTTAAATATATTCTCCTGCGATACAAAAAATATTTTAGTATTTTGTTGACGTAGTTGTGATTGATGTTTGTTTGTTAATTTTAATATTTTTAGCTAATTCTGAAAGTGTTTAGCGAAACTCTAAAATCATGCAAGCTTAGGGCCACCCACATCTGACGAAATATACGTCGCCGATCTTCCGCCGGTACACATAATTCCATATAAACATCTCATACCGTACACATTTGACCGACGATGCGTTACTAAAATTCCTCGAGTAAATTACGCAACGGAACATCGGTGACGTATCTTCCGTCAGATGTGGCTTGGCCCTTAGAATGATTTGGAGATATCTCATCCTAAAATTAGACTAAAACGCCATATCAACTAGCAAGTTCCACTTGCACAAGTTGACTTCTACAACTGACCCTTAATCTGTGGCGAGACGCGCAGCAAGTTGATTTAAGCATAACATAACATCACGCCTGTATTCCCCGAAGGGTTAGGCAGAGTTGTACAGTAACACCTCATTTCGCCGTTCTGTTTAAGTCCCATGTAACAGGGGGCGAGCCAAATCCAAACTCTGGGTTCCTACTGAGGAATTTCACACGAAAAAACCCAATAACACTACCCGACCTGGGGACCAAACCCAGGACCTTACGATCAGTCGATTTCTGTGAGTTTTACAAACTAAGGCTCAGTTGCACTATCTAACTATAATTGTTAACTTGCCATATTTATGTCAAATTTGTATTGATTTGACAGAAATTTTGGTATGGATATGGTTATAGTTTTTCTTCTTTTCGTGTGGTTAGTGACTAACCTAGTGTCAGAGTTTATGCCGCCCATGGACCTCTGACTTGGCTTCACATGTCGTCGAGAAATATCTCTCAGACATGCCGGTTTCCTCACAATGGTTTCCTACGCCGTTTTTAAACAAGTGATAATTATACAATACACACATGAATCCGAAAAGTCAGAGGTGCCTGCCTTGGGTTCGAACTCGAGACCTAAGACTTGGCAGTCCGACGGTCACACCACTAGGCTATTACTGCTGTTATAGTTAGTTGGTGCAACTCAGCCCAAGCGGGTACTTGCGTTCGCTTTGGAAACTTGTCTATCGCCATAATAATTAAACTAGTTTCAAACTTGGAATTCCGAATTTATGCTTGTTACTACGCGGTAAATGAGGCGAATCATGATTTGTAGTTAAACTTCTATTGTTGTTGATTGAAATAGAATACTTAAAAGGCGCGAAGCATGAAACAATTTACGCAAAATAGTCCCTAAATATGTCTTAATTCAGTCCTGAAATCATGCAATTTTTGAAGTTTTAAACTACGTTTAGCTATCATTTGACCGCTGAACATACATAACATAATATATAAGGTATAAAAAGACCCTTCACGAAGCCGTCAACCATGCATTCAGTGCATCAAACTAAGTAACCCTACGCAAAAATTGTCGCTGAGAAACGACTTTTTTTTGGGTGAAAATTTTCCTTTTACTGTAAAGCTCAATGTAACGCACTCAAAACACTGTGCTGATGCAATGAGTAGTAAACGGGTAATGGAGGTATTTCAAGTACATTTGCAACCTTCAAAACTAAAATTTTTAAAAAGTTGTGAAAAAGTTGGAACTTTGACCTCCAATATCTCGGTAACTAGAAGGTTCCCAGTCCAGAACAAAAAAAATATCGCAATGACGTGGAGAATAAGTGCCTTTCGGCTTCGTTAAGGGTCTATTTACACCGTGTATGTATCCCATTACTGTCCCGCTGCTGGGCACGGGCCTCTTCTCAGAATGAGAAGGGTTTAGGCCTTAGTCCACCACTCTGGCCTGGTACGGGTTGGCGGACTACACCCACCAGCGATAACTTTATGGAGCCCTCTCAGGTGTGCAGGTTTCCTCACGATGGTTTTCCTTCGTCGTTAACGCAAATGATGATCAAATTTAGATCCACACAAGAATTCGAAAAGTCTGAGGTACGGGTCGAGATCGAACTCAGATCCTCAGGTATGAAAGGCAAGCGTTCAACCTCTATACTATCACTGCTTACATAACCTCAAAAATAACGTTGTCATTTTTAAATGGTTTTCCTAAACTCCAGCTTGCGACAGTTACGACCATTTAGAATTTTATATATAGAAGATAATACCTTTTCCAAACGTTACGTGTACTTTACTGAGAGCCTGGGAGGGCTCCTTCATGCACATAAATTGCAATTAAGCTGTACGTCAACTTGTCGCCCGGTCGACGACTCACCTGCCCCATGTTAACCCAGCTTTATTATAAACGCAATTATGAATTAAGTACTGAGAGGCAAATACGAGAGATACGCGATCTGGAATGTAGCGGGACTTGATCTGGAAATATGAACTGTACGTAATGAACGTTATACGTGCCGTGCCATATTCAGTGTTACATAGGCAATAAAGCCACCCGCCACTAGTAGCCGACCATGCGAACAAAAGCTGTTTTCATACATTTCGAGTGGTAGCCATCGACCACACGTATGTGGCGATTCCCTGCGAAATGAATGGGAAAGTTAGTACGCAACTTGTGGTCGGCCACTTGTAGTCATGGCTGCTTGTGTCTGGGCATTCTAATATAACATACTTAATGGCTAGAAGACAATGGGACGTCTCGTGGCCGCATAGCAACTTTGGTTGGATTCGGCACTATAGAGAAAAAAAAAGGTCGAAAATTGAATCAGTTGGCGTTAAATGTAGGCACTGAGAAGCTGTAGGATTCATATCCTGGAACAAGTTCATAAAACCTAATGTGTTCGTGTCTGTACTATCTGCAAAAAATCAAAAAAATGTCTTTTGCGTAAGAACTCTGTGATAGTTTTATCAACATATTTTGAGTTCCACTCCATAATCGTCGAACGATGTTCCGACAATAGTAAGCACATAGCAACAGATACTCGTAAAGGCCATTAAACAAGCTAGTCATCCATCTAAAGTATCTAAAAGTTATAAGTTCTCAAATAGAAATGCCCGGTGCCAGTGACAGAGCGTGGGCATTTCCATAGACAATGCCCGGTAATTAATCGTGCGTGTGTGACAGTTATGTACGTTACTCTGATTTATAGAACGCGGTGTCTGTGGTGCAGATAAACAGCGCGGGCGACGGTGTAGGACCGAGCGGCGCGTGAGACGGCCGAACTCGCGATCAGGCTAGCAGTTGACAAATGTTATCGCCGTAATGAGGCGCTGGTTTGGGTGTCTTTAAATGCCTTAATATTCTCTTTGTCATAGCGTTATTCCGGCGTGTTGTCAGGGATCGCCTTCCAACGATCTTCCTAACTTCAGTCGGTAGCTAAGTACAGCAGTTAGACAGAACTTGCCAGAAACCAGCTTAAGGAGGGGATCTTAATATTAATAATTTTTAATTTGATTTTAAAACTGCTTTATATATTTTCTACCTACATAGAAGAATGGATTCTATTAAGAAATAATTAATCATTTGTCTTTTCAAAAAAAGAACACGATATATTAACATTAGAGTAGAAGGTCGTTACATACAAGTTATAATCATATGTTTTCTGCCAAAAGGTATCAAAAGTAAGGTAAGGTGGTAGGTATAGGTAGGTAGGTGTCTCATTAACGTGGTACCTGCGAAATGACGAAATATTAAATTGAGATTAGTACCCATTACAGTCATAGTTGTGAAAACTAATTCAGTTATAAATATCTTTAAGTACCTAGATACTTAAGTTTGCCTACCTACTTAACTTCTTTTTCGACATTAGACATGAAAGAAATATGATTATTGTTTTGAAAAAGTAAAGTTTAATGTATATAGTATATATAAACTGTAATAAAATAAATGGGAGCTTACTTTCCTAAAGAAAAAATGCACGCGGCAAGCCATATCGCGTTCCGATCAGACAGAAGAAAGTACGTCGGGGGCGGGATGATAGCGGCGGAGGCTGCAACCGGCCAGACCGGTCGCCCCATTGTGGTCAGTTTTTGTACCGCACCCCGCCCCGCGCTCCCCTGCGGGCCTTCGCCAAAATGTTCTCGATTCTTTGTGGTCAATTGATATAATTGCTTTATCTCAGTTTTCATGTAGGTAGGTAACTAATTATTACTTTTACCTACCTCAGTCTGATCAAGAATAATCAGAAATCGTACAAGATCTCGGTTTTGTCGGGAAAATGGAGAGGCCTTTGCCTAACAATGGGACACATTATGGGCTACAAAAAAGTGTTACCACAATGTTAATAAATACCATTAAAAGCCTTTACCGAATAAAAATGTAATAAAAAAAACTAGAGAAACGCATAGATAGTCAGGAGAAGGTAGTAGAATCAGACTTTACAAGATGAACTAATTATTACTTTTGGCTAGACCTCGGGTGCTTCGTTACATGGAAGTAGGTAGTGTTTTGTGTATTAGGTACAGGTAGTAGATGGACATAAGGTTAATTCCATAAATCTAATCAATTAACTGGCTACGGAGATGTTCAGGGTAATTCTGAACAAAAAAAAATTAAAAACCTGCTGATGTCACCAATTTTAGAGTCAGTAAGTCGATGAGCCGATATCGCTTGCAAATAACCGTTGTAGCAAATTAACAGGTAGATAGTTACTTAGCCGGAGACCACGAAGCACCTGCCGGATAAACTTAAAACAGAAGATGTCTGAACTTCAGCAATAAGCCCTATTACTATACCTACTGATCATGCGGTGAAGATCACTGGACACGTCATGTTGTATGAAGAGAGAACTTTATTATCAAACTGGGCATTTAAATGAACTCGTAAGCTAATTTTACCTGTGATAACTTCTTAATTATGGAAAGAACTAGGTACTATGCAAATCATTGTGGTTTTTGCTCACTTATTGGTAAAGACATGTCTTAATTTTAACTAATAACGCTCGGTAAATCCGAGGAATTGGCTCGACCATTACACACTAATTAAACTACTCTCCTGTGAAGTTGTGTTGCGCATGCATTATTAAAAGTAGGAAGCGGCGCGGTGTTTAAAATTAAATAAGCCGTTATAGGTTTTTAATTGTACCTTCGTGACATGCCTGTGATATAATTAACTATGAGCTTATAATGAAAGGTTCATTAATAACTATCAAAGGTCATGAAATACTTTTTATTAAAAGTAGTCAGCGGTCGTAGGATTACAATTTACACAAGTAGCGCCATCTGTTGTTGTGCCATTGCATTAATCTTGAGTCAATTTTATATGGTACCTACAAACTAATCCGATTATCCAATAATTATATTCCATACTTGCAATAGGTACATGCTGAAATCAAATTAAATTATTTTTATATTATTTTTTAATTTCAATGTAATTACAATACCCAATATAATTCACCCTGAATTTCTTGACCATAAACAATGGATCAATTGATGGAGGAGCATCAGCAAGACGAGTAAATTTTTTCTCTTTGGGTGGTAGCATGTTTGAACTGTCAGAAAATGTCTTTTTGACGTGATTTGCCGATAAAAATTATTTGGATAGTACATTTTTATAAATATGGGAGGTTCTCAAAGCACTCGAAAAGTAACTGTTGATAATGAAAATGCTATCCAAGTGTCTCAAGATGCTTTAGACCGGATACAAGCTCAGCTTACCGCAAAAGTAAATATGATGTTTTATTACATAATTTAGATCAATGTCATCACTTGTTAGGGCATAATAGAAGGGTGTTGTTGTTTTAAAAATCTTTATGTTTACTTTATGTGAATTTTCAACTTCATTGGCAAATTTTTGAGCTTAGCAAGTTCATTAGTATCACATCAGGATTGAAGGTTAGTTTACCTGTTTCTTGCGGGAACAGGTTCATTGATGTCAACATCAGAGGCGGACTAGCAGTCTTGGCGGCCCTAGGCCGTGTAGTACCAGTCGCCCCCTTCTCAGCCCCATTACGAAGCTAAGATATTCCTGTTTTCCGCAGTCCGCCTCTAATCCATGCCCTAAGCCCGGGCCTAGTCGACCTTAAAGAAAGTCCGCCTCTGGTCAAAATTATAAATATATCACACTAAAATCAATCTTAGTTTATTTTATAAAGAACTGCTAAAATACAGTGCACTGTTCCACTCACTTGTCAAACAATTTCTGAAACTTAATATGTACATTTACAGCATTTCGTAATATTGATGGGGCTTGACCTTTTATCATCAATATAGCTTTCTCTTAAAGCCAGTAAATCCCAAATGTATGCAGTTGAATATTTGCCAGGGCTAGACATAATTGGAATAGAAATACTGTTGTATACAGCATAACTATGGCAGAAGCGTCAATGAGAAGAAAAATATTTTTAAGCATAAACATTCAAATTTTAAATCACCTACAGCAAGCTGATCATCCAAGACCGTACCAGCCTGCACCACAACATTATATACCACCCGTGCATGAACACAAGCGCCAGCAAGAATTAGCTGCTGAAGAGGCCTACTGGACACACCGCATTGACAACCTGAAGAGAACACATGAGAGCCTAAACAGTTGTATGCATCTGGAATATCAGAAGACATTGAAGGAAGCCAACGATTTATTCGACATGGTTCAGGCAGACAATGTTGTTACGAAGCTGCCACCGTGCCAAGAGGAAAAGGCAAAGGTAATAAATTGATTTGTTACCTAAATAGAGGTCATATTTTTAAAAAATGAAGCCATTGCAAGACTCCTGGCAGATGTGAAATATTGTAATGCATTTTGTAAAAAAAATAACTGGCCAAATCAAACTAAAGAGAGCAGACAAGTTAAGAAGGTCTGCCGTCGTGTGTCTGCAATCGCGTGCGTCGCCACGCAACAGCCGCTCTCACACCCGTACTGCCACATTAGATGTTCCACATCAAAATCTTATTACGCAAATTCTCTAAGATTTCTAAGTAATATCAAATTGTGTGCGCACTGTATCTGAATTGCAATATATTTTGGAAAACAAGATTCTAGTATGATATTATCAGAGTATGGGTAAATGGGGTCAACATTCACCTGATAATATGATTGCATAGTTGCTACTAACAATGCCGCTACAATAACATATCGCATGAAAGGCTGCAGAGGCGATGAGATATGCTACAGTTCAGCCTAAGGCCTTATACAGGCCTTATAAGGCTTGATATGGGCCTAAGACTTTGTTGGGCTATAACATGCGTGCAGTTTCTGTTTCCTCAAGACCAAAGGAATCTTTTTTTGACGTGACAACGTCTAATAAAAGATGAACGCAGGCAGCATGCACAAAAAAGCGTGACTCATTATCACGTTCCGTTTGAGGCGAGCGTGCGAGCGAGAGCGCGGAACAAGCGATAGAGAGGCACAAGGTTTTGTTATGACATTGTCATGTTAAACTATTGTCTGTAAACCGACTTTACAGACAACCAATTTTTTTTTTCTAATTATGCAACTCAGACCTACATATAAATTTAAAGAAACCACCACACATTCAATTGGTTTGGTTTTATTAATTGCCCAGGTCTGGCAGTGTTAGGCCCAGAGCAGACGACGGACTGTTTGTCAAGAATTACAGTGATTGGTAGTTGTTGCCTGTCGCGACATTCGGCACATGATTGGTGATTGGTTTTTGATCATGGCAGTTTGCCTGACAAAAAGTCCGTTGTCTGCTCAGGGCCTTAGAATTTTTCTTGATACAAATTCTTACCAGCTTTTCAGTATTTGGCTGTAAATAATCAAACGTCATCAGCAAATGGTGAAAAAGGATTCTACTCTTCCTTCCTCTTTAAACAGTCTGATATTTTCATGTCTTTCCTCTCCAGCCCAAAAGTTGTTTGGAAGGTACCTAGACCAGACAGTACCCTTTGTAACTCTATTACTCCTATGTTGTACAATAAAGAATATTATGTATCTATCTATGCAATATAATACTTATGATTAGACATTGGATTATATGCATTTGCATGTTTGCATATGCAAATGCATATAATTCTATTTTTATAGCGTTATTGCATATTTTGGTACTTTTTCATTGACAGTGCTTATTTCAGTAGTTATACGTGTTAGGCGTGTCGTATTATGCCCTATTATATTGTAGTCCTTGGTCGACACGTCCACCCCACACAAACTCAGCAAACTTAATGAATCCTATCTCCTCAGGGTTGCCAGATGGCGAATTTTTTTTCTCGTACCAGGGCTGCCAAATATCTCGTACTTTCAATACATAATCTCGTATCTCTTTTTATCCTTAATTTACGCCATGTAGTATTACTAGCTAGCCTGGGGTAGGTATATTCCTTAAGTTAGAGGCCGCATAATGAAAAAAAAGCAGTTAAATACAAACATAATTTTTAAATTTTAACACTTTCTTTAAAACAATCATCAGTGATACATTAAGTGGCCCGCGGCTTAGTACCCCCTTTCCGACTAACCTTGTAGATATAATGTGAAAATAAACGTACATTCTAATAATAAATGGTTTTTTGATTGTGCATATTTCGCCCTTTTTTAGTGCATATTTGCATGTATATTTTGGCATTTCGATAGTACATATAATCCGATGTCTACTTATGATTTTATTATATTTCACTTTCCAGGTGCTCCAGTGCTACAGTACAAACCCGAACAAATCGCTACTGTGCTCAGTGTTAGTGAACGAATTCAATGACTGTGTGTGCAAGAGCAGAGTAGCAGCTGTCACAGCCACGTCTTAACAACCGGAATTGTGTAAATAATCATTATAGTAAATGTTTACGTCGACATCCAAGTAATACTGACCTCAGAGGTTGCATTCGGCCGCGCGGAGTAGTTTTAATAATAATGTGGTATCAATAAACTGTTATTAATTTAT
This sequence comes from Amphipyra berbera, assembly GCA_910594945.2. Taxonomy (NCBI): domain Eukaryota; kingdom Metazoa; phylum Arthropoda; class Insecta; order Lepidoptera; family Noctuidae; genus Amphipyra; species Amphipyra berbera. Next base: position 2,715,985 of record OU343122.1, on the reverse strand, counting down.
TTGTGGTTTATTTGCTCTTGTTTCGTTTTCAAGTTGTCTACAATAAGCTCACAATCTTTGATTAGGTTTATCGTCAGTGGAAAGGTAAAAAGACTAAAGAGCCAATATATCTACTTTACAGTAAGTAGAGAGATTCAAAGTATTTGTTTAAGAACATAAACATAGTTATTTTTCGAGTATACATATTAAATAGATAATTAAATTATCTATTTTAATATGTTATGTTATCTATCTTAACTATTATATTTTCTTAAACAAATACTTTGAATCTCTCTACTGTAAAGTAGCCATATTGGTGCTTTAGTCTTTTTACCTTTCCACTGACGATATACTTTTGTTTTGTCGACTCTGTGCAAAATAATGTTGTTTAAATTTCAATATTGATTTAGGAACATAATACTCAGAGGGAGTGTTAAGTTCAAGCCTTGCTCAATTTACCCATCATGTGTTATAGCCAAATTATTATTGTCAGTCCAGTGTTATCGAAATAATCATTCAACTCATCTGAATGAGAAGTTTCATAACCCCAGATATGAATTTAAGGTTGAATCCTAGACTCTTTGTAAAACCGCTCAGACTGCTCCAAAAGAAGGCCCAAGCCGGATTGAATGCAGCCCTAGTAATGATGTCAACCTGAAATAAGAATTGCTATCTATCCTACCTATGCTGACGCGACCATCTCGATTTTTACTAATTATTGTCTCTGTATCTTCAATATCTGTTTAAATGGTAGAGTGGGCAGAACAATGTATTTATAACAAATATTATGATCAGCCACAAAAGTTCTACTAGCGAAAAACAGCATGGGCCATGGTCATACTACATAGGCAGTATTTTTATGCATGTGCATGTACCTTTAGATTGTTGATTACAATAAAATTAATTAAAATCATTCATTATGTAATTACTTTAATCATATACCTTATTAGAGAATAAATTAGCAATCATTTGTCTTTGTTTGATGAAAAAAAACATTATTGTCTAGTCATTTTGACACAGACTAAACTATTGATCAAACGTCAGATAAAGAGCTATAATGGCTCCTCTATCTGAGGATCAAACAGTTTTACCTGTTAGTAACCAAAGCAACGATGCCGTAGTGATGCAAAATAATAAATTACTGTGCATAACTCCTTTAGATTTAGATACCGTGAACGATGTCAATGCTAAACATACCACCAGAGAAGGAGAAAAAAAGACGCGTTCCACTCTACCCCGGGTTCCCAGAGTTAGCGCGATCTGATGTCAGCATACACCCGCAATACTCCAAATTGGCTTTGGCCTAGTAAGTATTACAAGCATGATTCTAATAGAAGAGATACCTTAATGTAACTTCAGTAGCTTGTGGCAAGGTGTTGAGGCCTTATAGAGTCAGTCTAGGCTTCTAATCCGGTTTGCCTTTATTGGCTGGATTGAGTGGGGCACGTAGAACCCCCGCTTGGGTCTTCCTTAGTTAGCCTATCAGAAGTGGGTCACCAAAGATATACCAATTATTATGCTCAGGGGTAAGACAAACTGTGTCTTATGGCATTATATTGAGAAAATCCGCCGTCTTTGTGATGCACACTGGCTACACCACTCACATCATCTTCCTGCCCTGGTCTCATGATTTACAAACTAAAATATTGAATTTCAGCAGAGTAGTTTGCAGACATCGGTATCATTGGGCCAAGGAAACCCAACGCAAGCAATTCATGAGGGAACTACACTGTTTTGAGAAACTTCAGTCTAATGCCCTAGATGGTGTAAGGGTCCACCGAGAATTCTCACAAGGAATCCTCTCGCACACGATCCCACCGCGGCGGTATATGCAGAAGTTGACACCAGACCCGCTCACGTTGAAACAAAGAATGCGGGTAGAAGAAATCATTAGTGGAAGAGCGACCTTTAGTCAGAAATAATAATTATTGCACTATAAGGTTGACTCAGCCAGAACACCAAAAGAATGTTGTATTTACGTTAATTATTGATTTCTCAATAAGATTTGTTTTGAATACAACACATTCACAATGTAAATTCAGGTGAGTGGAAATAAAAATAGAATCAAAATATACAATGTAATTTTATTCAACGGACTCCGTAGCTTTTCTCTTCTTCATTCTCTTACTTTTTTCCACATTGGTCTGTAGATAGTGGGCCTCCTTCTTAGCCTGCGATACCTCTGCCCTCAATCTCTGTTTGAGAGCAGCCCTTTCATATGCCAGTCTTTCACTCAAATGTATCCACTTGAACCTTGGTATGTATTTGATATTCCATATCGTGTCATAGTACCGTGATCTTTTTCTTGTGCCAATCTTTGTATTGTTTAGTCTCGTTGCAACCATCTTAGCATCTTTTTTCTTCTGGAATTCCACCCAACCTTCAGTAAATTGATTCGGCACCCGCTTACGTTTTTCACCAGGCTCTGTAAAAAACATTGCAACTTATATTTTTAACTATTTTATTCACAAGTGTTTCAGTTTATAAAAATAAGCGACAATGTATGTATAAAAAAACGAACAGGACAAGAATACCACACAAAGCAAATAACAACATAACCTCAAAACTCACTGGCACTCGACTGTAAATAAATTCTGCCAACCTCTGCAAATTCACTAAATATTTCACGTATCTTAGCCACGTTCATATAAGGAGGGATAGTAGACAAATATATGATGCCACGCTTTCTGGCCTTTTTCTTATTTATCCCTATAACCGAGTCTGAATTATTGTCTTCATCTGACGGATTCTGAGAGCTATCTTCACAGTCCGAACCGTTTTCTGGCACTCTATCCATCTTAATATCAGGCATAATACTAAAACCAGTCACTAAATGGTCAAATAAAATTTATAGCTACAATTATTCGCGGATTTTTATTTTTAATCCCCCCAAACTATTCAATCAAATCATAGTCCATGTGATATTGACTTGTCGCAGTGACTCAAGTGAGTGACAGACAGCTGGCTGAAACATTGACAGTTGAAAAATTTCAAAGAGTGTTTTTACCTCAAGCTTTTATTTAACTTGCAATGTTTGTGTTTGTATGTTCGATTTAAATCTTGCAACTGAATTTTGAACCACTTCCTCTTATTCTACGAAGTTGAATTTTTACATGTTGATTCATTCCGATGACAATGCATTTTCATAAAAGAACTCTTCAACGGTCAACAGCACAGACACGAAGTGTATTCATTTTATTATGATAGCCGGTTTTAAGTTTTACCGTGACATGATTGCTGCACTCAGGGTTGGGTCCTGACTAGGGAACTCCTTAATGGTTAGCAGCACAAATATGAAATGTTGTTGTAAGTCCGTTTTAAGGAGTCTACACACCAAACCCGCCGACCCGCCGACACAGCCCGGCGGCTTGGTGTCGGCGACTTTGCTTCAAGAATCATGTCGGCGACTCGTACCCGCGCGTGCAAGTCGGCGGCATGGCCGGCGACTTGCGTACGCGCACGCTCAGTTGCCCGCCGACACTCCAGCGATAGTGACGTGCTTGTGTTTTTTTTGCGATTTTCTGCAATAATGGAATGGGGCGAAGAAACCACTCTAAAGTTAATAAATTTGTATCATATAAAGGAATTATTATGGAATCCAAAACACTTGGATCACAAATGTAGACCTAAACGTTTTGATGCACTAAATGAGATGGCAAACGAATTAAATACAAATGTCACAGAAATAGAACGGAAGATAAAAAATTTGACGAGCCAATATTATAGAGAAAGAAAAAAGACGATTGAATCAAAAAAGTCTGGAACCAGCGCAGATTCTGTTCATGAGAGCAAGTGGTTTGCCTTTAAATCTTTGAATTTCTTGCTCAATAAAAATAAACCTACTGGAACAATCGATACGGTATGTAACATTTCAGTGATGTTGTATTATTTTATTTCTAACCTAATTATTAGAGCACACAAGAATAATATGTAAGCTTGGCCCGAGTGAAGAGAGGCGCGCGGTAAATAAAGACATAGGTACTTATTTTATCTGCCTTTGTTGTTGCGCTGCCGCTATTGTTATTGCACCGAAATATTTCCTAAACAAATTATTTCTTGGAATGGCATGTGCACAGATATAATAGTCATTGCAAATGTATTTTTTAAAAACTAACAACTCTTTTCTCAACAATCTTTTAATTTCGCCGAATTTCTATTATAAACCGAGAGATTCCGTACCATTTTCTTTTTTTTTTCTTTTTAGGTTGTTTTAGAAATATTATTATTAATTATTATTTACATTGATAATAATTATCAATGTAAATAATAATTAATAATAATATTTATCAATAATAATAATTATCAATGTAAATAATAATTAATAATAATATTTCTAAAACAATTAGTATTAGGTATGATTTATGACCATTGTCTTTTTTTTCATATATTCCGTGCGGTGTACCTACTCGCGGGTAAAAGCTAGTGTATAATACATTTCATAAGTAAACTGTTGGTGATTCAAATAAAATATTATTTCAGGAGATAACAGCAACTGACAATAATGCCCAACATGCGGACAATGATGCTCAACATGGGGAAAACGATTCACCTCAAACGTCAAACATCATTCCCCAAGCGAATAAACGTTATAAACCTAATCCAAGTAATGAGATGGTGTCGGAAGCATTAAATTTAATGAGAACAGTCAGTCAACGGACAAATCAAAAAATAAAAGATGAGGACGATTTGTTTGGCGAATATATTGCGACACAACTTAGAAAATTTGATAAAACAACAAAGGCAATAATAAAACATCGGATTAACAATATCTTTTTTGAAACCGAAACTGGATATCGTTCAGACATGTTCGAAGCTTCGCCAAGACCTTCTACTTCCCATAGTCATCCAGGATATTATACAATGGATCAATGTGCTGTAAATTCCTACTACTCATCATCCAACTCTGCCGTAACAAACCCTGTTTCACCGCCTCTTGGTGAACCTTCAACATCTTCAATTGAACCTTCGTTACGTGTGTCGCTTCAAGAGAGTGGTGATATTGAGAACATATTATCATCTATTGAGTCAGATAAATAGGTTTATTCCACAAATCCCCACCGTATGCACTCTGAGAATAACCCTATCACCTGATGCGAGATAACGTTATGTAGGCACAAGTATTTCGTCTTAATGTTGTTGTCATAGAATCGTCATAGTATACTCAAAATGCATAAAAACATCAGTGGGGATTTCGCGGTGAGGATTTATAGAATAACTCGGTAAATAAAACCACATATAAATGAACAAAAACAAGTGATTTACGAAGTTTTTAATACAAATTATAATAAAAATACAAGTACTAATACAAGTATGAGTTTCATTAAAACTTACGAGTTAGTCATTGATCATTCTGCCATGGTAATCTCCCGACATCGGAAAGAAAATATTGAACCAATTCTGTCCTTATAACCTCAGGAGATTGTGTCCTTGTAACCTCAAGGGAATGTGTATTGTCTTGTCTAGGCAAGTCAGCAAACAAATTATTTTCACGTGGTTCCCTGCGCCAATCTCCTGGATTGATTTCTCCCCTACTATTTTCAGTATCATATTCATTTTGTTGTACTAAACCATGTCGTTTTACATAATTGAACAAATGAATACATGCCAATGTTACAATAGTAACTTTTTGTGGATTTAGCTGGATGGGTTTGTTAAATATCTTAAATTGTTTTGTTAACTGTCCAAATACGTTTTCAACTACTCTTCGACCTCGACACATGCGATAGTTGTACACTCTCTTGGGAGACCCTTTCGCATGATTACCATCATAAGGTTTTAAAATATTGGTTTGTAAAGGAAACGCATCGTCGCCCAAAAAAAAATAGGGTACTGGCATAATTCTTCCAGGTAGAGGTTTTTTATCTGGCAAATTTAAATCATTATTATATAACATTCTGCATAATGAAGAGTTAGCAAATACACCACCATCGGAAATGCGACCCTGGCACCCCACATTAGCGTATAAAAACTTATAATCTGCATCCACTAATGCAAACAGTACAATACTGAAATACATTTTATAATTAAAATAATCGCTTCCACTTCGTGCTGGACATTCAATTCTAATGTGCTTTCCATCCATAGATCCAACACAATTAGGTACATTCCATCTACTCAGATATCCATCTGCAACTTTTGTCCATTCGTTTGATGTTCGTGGAATCTGAAATCGGAAATGTGCTCGGTGATAGGATAGCCATTTGCCTACTTATATAGTAATTTTTCGGAACATAGTTTTTCTGGAAGATTAAAGAAAGTTAAACGCCCATATATGTACATACCTTCACATAATCCGAAAGTCCATCTACGATAGCTTGGCACACTTCTGGAATAATGTAGGAAATAAGTTGAGGAGATACTTTAAAGGTGTCACAAAGACTGTTGAATGAATCTCCCGTAGTCAGGTATTTTAATGTTAATGATAATCTGTCCGTTGGTGAAATTGCACTTCTGTAATTTGTATTTTTTTTAACTATTGTGGGTCCAACAATGCTTAGTAAATATTCAAAGTCGGTAAACGTTAACGACATAAATGTCTTAAAATGTAAGGGTCTTTTTACAATCAAATCGTCTGTTCTTAAATCTTTTATTCTATCACTGTTACTGTAACGACTGCGACTCATTAAGCTTGGTCTAACCCAACACTGTCGTTTTCTCTTCAGGGACCCAGCTAAAATTATTCCACATGCTGCTATTATTAGATCAGCATCAGTATCCATGTTTATTGTAGGCTGCAATATTCGAGAAAAACAACACGTCACGTTCGTACACACTGCAATCACTAACTAAAAAAGTTGTACTGATTTCTTGCCGCCGACTAACTCACCGACACAGCCCCATGACACATGTTGGCGTGTTGGCGGGTTTGGGTCGCCGACACCAAGCCGCCGGGCTGTGTCGGCGGGTCGGCGGGTTTGGTGTGTAGACTCCTTTATGTGTCACCATGACATACTAAAAAATAAATTAAGATAAAAGAAATCATTTTTAAAAACAAGCATAATGCTCTAAAAAGTAGAAAATAAACTTTAAATTAAATCAAACCCATCAATTAAACAACAACATCAATTAACATTAAACAATTAATTTATTTATATCATATAACAGCTTGTCGCGAGGTATTAAATAAACAAGAATACAATATGTAACTCTATCTTGATGGAAGTAATTCTAAGAAAAAATTTACCTATGTATTTCATAAAATATTTCGTAAATCTCGCGATAAGACTTTATACAAACAAATTAATTGTGTAATGTGATAAATTGATGGGTTTGATTTAATTTAAAGTTTATTTTCTTCTTTTTAGAGCATTATGCTTGTTTTTAAAAATGATTTTTATACTATTATTTTTTAAAAAAGTGCTTAACTCTTGTGTCTTGAAAATAACTGAGTGCCGATTTGGTGCTGATCCTTGGGTTACAAGGTCGTCTAGTATAAAGCTCCGTACCTAATTACATTAGGTATTACTCGATAGTTTTACTCGAAAACGAGTAAAAATAACGTGTTGACTGCAACACTCACAACTCGCAACTCGCTTGATGGAATTAAATAAATGTAATTTCCTTCGGATCTACTCGAAGCGAGCCGAATACTATAAAACTGACACTGAACGTCGCGCGTCGCTCTCTATATAAATGCTGAATGTATGGACGAAAACCCGTGCCATGATTTTTACTTGACCTGTTTGTTCAATTGAGTAAAACTGTATGTGAGTACGGAGCTTAAGAACCCCTTTCGAGGAGGACATCGAGTTCCCAGTACACCTGTATACATTAGTTGTATTTTCTACTTTAGTATACCATAGACAATAATCGGAAATAAGTTTTTGCCAAAGAGCAAGATTTTGCGTTCTTTTTTTAAACTTGTCATTACGGGACAATAAAAAGTGTTGCAACGCCATACGTCATTAAGTCATTACGAAAACGTAAATAATTTTGTTTTTAACAAATACACATATTACTAATAATATTTCACGATGGGTTGCGATGGTGGTACTATTCCCCGCCGAGATGAGCTTGTACGTATGAAGAAGAAACCAGAACAAGTAAGTATCCTTGGAATAAGCAAGATTACTCTAACGCAAACATTTCACTTACAAGTGTGTTTATTTTCTTTAATTTATTTGTAGAAAGACAAGGATGCTGAACGATCATTCAAATGGCGTAACTGTGCGTTATCTCAGCAACCGCTACAAGCACCCGTGGTGGCCTGTGCCCTGGGCAGGCTGTACAGTAAAAGCTCCGTTCTTGAGTCTCTGCTTGACAAAGAAACTAAACCAGCGTCAATCGACCACATCAAAAATCTTAAGGTAATACTGTTTTAAGAATCATCTATTTCTACATTCAACAATTTTTATTTCTCCCACCTTACAAAGTAGTCTAAATGAAATTACTATTAGTAAGCAATGACGTTGAAATAAATAACAAGCTATCTCGTATAGGCAACATGTGGCAAATGCATTGATGCAATAAGGTTCAAACTACTGCTAGACAGCTGTCAAATTCTATGGCACTGTGGTTCTGGGACCACAGCTTGTTGATACCACATAGTCCTTCTAAAAAGCGCATCTAGTACGTCAGTACATTATCAATGGTCATGAGGCTGTCAATTATTACACAATATACAGGGTGTAAACGAAATCCTGTAATTCCTTCAAACCTTGTGATGTACTGCTGACATAGATTAACACTGTAAGGGATAATTATGGAATCAATAAAAAAAAATTACAATAAATAAACATGTGTTCTTAACGTGAGGCATTTTAGCGCCCCGAGCGAATTGTGCGGCTATTGCTTGCCGCGCGGTTATTTAACTCGGGGTGTAAAATGCCTCACTTTAAGAAGACATGTTTACTTCTCTTTTTTTTTTATTGAATCCAATAGTATCCCATGCGGCGTCTATCTATGTCAGCAGTACATCACGAGGTTTGAAGGAATTACATGATTTCGTTTACACCCTGTGTACATGTTCATTATCTTGTTTCTTTTTCTTTTCTATGATGAATTTATTTCTGCATAAATTTTGACAGTACAAATATGTATTATACCAGGTTCACACTATTTGATCAACTGCTAAATTGCATGCAATTTGAACCGTCTGAACAGACTTTCAATCAAATTGAAGGAACAAAAACATTCCAACTTTTGTTGATCAAGTCATTTGTTGAAAGCGATTCGACCTGTCTGAACCTGCTGTTATATATCAGTAATCTATATTATGAAATTTTAATTAAAAGTTTTATGAATGCACAAAATTGTAAAATATTTGTACTCCAGCTTCTGGTCATGTTGAAAGTAATATTTTAAGACCTGGATGTAACCATGTTTTCAAGCTAATAATGCTATCAAACTGACAAAAAACATCTAAAATTTACAGGATATCAAAGATTTGAAGCTGGTAAAGAACCCAGCATATACTGCTGCTGACCACACCGAGGGTGCAGTGGGTGAGGGCAATGCCCCCTACATCTGTCCCATCAGTGGCCTCGAGATGTCCGGCAAGTTCCGGTTTGTGTTCCTCTGGAGCTGTGGATGTGTGCTTGCTGAGAGGGCACTCAAGGAGGTTAAGCAGAATCTCTGTCACATGGTAAGCTTACAATGTAATAAATGGTTATTTACATACATTCATACACTCACGCCTTTTTCCCATGGGAGTTGGTAGAAACTATAGAACGCCACATGCTACAATCCTTACATACTCCTTTCACTTCATCCACATTCATACATCTTGTCATACACGCACACCGGTTGGGAGTACTACGCATCTGTCCTTCATGAAGAACATCATCAATAACATTGATGTATGTCCTTCTAGGGCGTCCTCTATGGTTATTTATTAAAGGACATGTTACGCTTTCATAACAAACAAAAATATTTTAAGCCCTTTGGGGCTTAAAATATTTTTATTTTTGAACCACTTACATGTGCAGGTTTTCTAATAGGGAAAACTGTCTAGGATGTGGTTACAAAAACATTTTTATTTTAAAAAGCATCATTATTTAATTAAAAAATATTTAAAAACCTGTATTTTTTTGTTAAAAACTGATAAAAACTTAGAAAAAAAACTGATATATATATCATTTTTGTAAGCATAATATTTATCCTAATATAAAATAATATTAAACGGCTTAAATTAATTTAAAATCAATTCATTATCTCAATGATTTGGATGTATGGCATTGATTCCTTTGTCTCAATAGAATAAATGAAAAGATTTACTGTCTGTCAGCAAGGTTGTCACTTGTCATTGTCAGTAATGTCATCAATGTCTGGTCATGTCAAAGTTGTCAAACAAAATAGCTATCTATTGTGGTTGTTTACTGAATTTGTAATTTTTGTTTTACTTGATATTTGCGAAATTGTGCTAATATACGCAGAAACGCCATAATACTACAGTTGAATAAGTTGAATTGAATTTGACATTTTTGACAATGACAATAAATGTCATCCAATGGAAGTGTTGTTAGAATTGATAATTACTGTGGGTTACAACTTTATTTTTTTAATTCTAATTATTTAAATTAAAAAAAAAAAAACAAAAGAAGGGTGCTTTTAAAAAAATATACGAAAGCTCCATATTTTATGTACTTTCATAAAAATATAATATCTTCTCTGTTCACAGCCAAAGCCCAGCTTCCATACAAAAATATAACATGTCCTTTAATTTTGGGCAATGAAAACACAGTAATAAAATAAGTGTTGGTAAATGTACAGTCAGCAACATAAGTTGGTAAACAAATAGATACAGACAAACTAATCTCAACTAAATGAATATTCCAAAAAAGTATAATATACTTTCAAATTGTCTAAATCCACCTTGAATATATCTTAAAGCTTTCATTTAATATCAATCAGTTTTCCAAATAATGCAAAGTTTAAAAATTCAAATGCTTTGCAACTTTTGTCGCCGACTGTAAGTCTGTAACCATAGGTACAGTAAGAAAACATTTTTATCTGTAAATACCTTATAAGTAAGCCACAAACAGTTACTATCTAAGACAAACGGATTAATTAACAATATGTTGCCAGTGAATTATTGTCAACAAGTATGAGATGCATTTTGTTATTATTAATATGAGATCGGAATCATAATTTTTCTATAAACATTATTATGTTATTTATTAAAGTAACATCTGTGTACTCGTCCAGCGTCGGTGTCGGTATAGCCTGAGTACAGCTCGAACGCCGCAATTTGGTAGGTGACTAGTTTAAAACACTAGGAAGAATTTAATATTATATCAAAATTAATAGGTCATAAATAAAATCAATTTTAACGACACGTTTAGTACAGTGGCTGAGCGATCGGCTTCTGCACTACGGGTCGTGGGTTCGATTCCCGCACGGAACAAATATTTGTATGGCCTACAGATAGTTGTTCCGGGTCTGGATGTTTGTGCGTGTGAAGATTTGTGTTTGTAAACACACCCATGATACAGGAGAAATCCTAGAGTGGGGCAACGTTTTTTTTTAAAAAGAATAATCTGTAAATGGAGCAGATACACGTTTTTAAGTTTTGAATAGCACATTTTCTGCCCTTGTCGCACGAAACAAACCTTGTGTGTACTAAGTAATGTCAAGTTACTAAGTTTTTGAAGTGTGACGTCATTGTTCAGTAGTGTCTTTCTACTTAACAATTTTAAATTGGTTATAACTTGGACGTTTTGTTATATATTTCATTGTTTTTTTCATTATTGCCTGTTTTTTTGTAAAAGTTTTGAGACAATAAAAACATTTATCAACTACCCTATTGCGTCGCGTTAGTGCAGCTATCACACTATCTTAATTTGATGTGCTTCACTCTAATATTCACCGTTTTATAATCAATAACCTTTACCATGATTTATTAGTGTCGCAGGTCATGTTTGGTTGCGTCCAATCATTCGTGTCAGAATCTGAGAAATAGGCCACCAAGCCACAAGTGATAAACTTGATCCCATTTGTTGCTCAAATGTTATCTGTGTATACCATATTGTTGTAATGGAATTCAGGTCAATTTTACGTGTTTTATTAACTATCGTGCGTGTATGACAAGATGTATGAATGTGGATGAAGCGAAAGGAGTATGTAAGGATCGTAACATGTGGCGTTCTATAGTTTCTGCCTAGAGATAAACTACGATAACATGTCCCACCCCTTCAAAATTAAAAACGCTTCAATGTATTTGTGAAAGTATTTATAAAGCACCACCAATACTCCCAACGCATGTTGCGTGTTGAGACAGCCATCAAACAAAAACTACAACTACATACACACTCTTTCGTTAAGATGTGACTAAACACATTGAAATAGTAATTTGGAGGGGCGGGACATGTTATCGTAGTTTATCTCTACCCCCATGGGATAAAGGCGTGAGTGTTTGTATCTATGTATGTATTAACTTCCCCTTTTGCTCCCAGTGCCAACAACCATTCAAAGATAACGACATTGTCACACTCAACGGAAATGATGAAGACATTGAAAAATTAAGAGAAAAGATGGCTGTGCGCGTCGCTAGTAGGAAGAGTAGCAAGAAATCAAAGGCAGAAAAGACTGAAAAGGTTGTTATCAAGGCAGAGCCAGCCACTCCTGTGGCATCCACTTCCGCTGAGGATGTAACAGAAACGGTTGAGGTTAAACAAGAGAGTGGAGTTAAGGAGGAACCGGAGGCCGGACCGAGCACAAGTAATGCAGTAAAGAAAGAGATTGAGACAATACCACTTTCATTGCCGAAATACAATCCAAACAAGCAGTCGAGGGGTCATTTCGGTTCGTCCAAGCGCGTCCACCCTACAGAACTGGCTCAAGACCCATCGTACAAGAAAACTAAGAAGGATTACAGTGTAGCCAAGGACCCGCAGACAAGTGAAGTTTACAAATCTCTATTTACATCTCATAAAACTGATAAAGATCAGAAGCGAGCTCACTGGGTCACTTACAATCCATTCTACAATTAATGTAATTTATTTCTAGGATATAAGTAATTAAAATATCATGTAACTTTTTAAATGTTTTTATTTCAATACGAATTATCAATAAATATTGCACTAGAAAATTGCACATCAATCATAGTGATGTGCAATTATATTTTACACAATTTAAATTCTTTGTGCTTTTAATTTGGTTATATGAACTTACAGCTAGGCTATATAAATTATCAAAGAAATAGTGGAATGTCAAATATCACTATAAAAATACCGAAAAATCATAAGGTTGGTACTTTTTTGGTTGTGTAGACTGTAAACTATTCAGTCGCCTAATCATACAGTGTGGTAGATAAAAATACATTAACAATATACCAATATCCAGGGCCGTATTAAGCATGAGCCTAGGGGCCCTTACCACCAATAAATGGTTAAAATTAAAAATGTTAGACTGGATGCGAAAGGCGGAGGACCGAGTAATGTGGCGCAATTTAGGAGGCCTACGTCCAGTAGATAGCGATAGCCTTTGAATTAAAACATTGCTCTATGAACGAATTCCGCAGGAAAATTTACAACCCCGTAAGTAGGGCCCGCAACAAGTAAGCCTAGGGTCTACAACAGATCCTAAATGCGGCCCTGCCTATAAATACGACACTATTCAATCCCTAATTAGAAATGTGAACTATAATTAAATACACCATGGGCTCTAATGACTGCACAACTGACACTCACCAATAACCTAACTAATTAAGAAACCACAGTAGGCAAATTTATCTTAGCCGTCCTGAACATACGCTCTCCGAACTTTGGAGCATGTATACGATGCATCAAGAAGGAAACGGGTACTGTAAAAACTATATACAACTATACAGTCGACCAAGATAAATTGACCGTATTGTACTGTTGTCCGACCGTCAGCAGTGCATTGAATATCGCCGCAATAATACAAGTCTCAAAGCAGTGGAAATAGCCAAAACACGTGATTTCTAATAAATATTAAATAAGTATATCGAGGCGAAGACAATCATGTCTCCACCAAAGACAAATTGGCAACTTTTGTGTCGTCAACACGTTTTCTTTTGTCACACTTCAAGTATACCCCACCAAGAAGAACATAGTCTACTTAGTTGTCGGCAATAAGATTGACAAGCATATCATTTTTGGACCCAGTGCAGAATATCAACAAGCACTTTGGGTTACCCGCGCGAACGCTAACCGAGTATTCCCAAGGAGGGTTGATGTCAGGCAGGCGGCCGGTCATAAAACAATAAGCCAAAACCTCTAACAACATGGATTTATGAAATACATGTTGTGCCGACCCCACCTCGTGTGGAATAAGGGCAGGAAGAAAAAGAACACGTGTTTTCTTTTGTGGAGACTCTGCTAACAAAATAAAACACATGTTGACCACTCAAAAGTTGCTAATTTTCTCTTTGGTGAAGACACGGCTTAAGAGATCACGCCAAATTATTACCTATGATCCCGCTACTTGGCAAAATGAATACTGGGGCTATAGTGCAGATAATCCTATGTAGTAACTTTTTGGTATATACCTTGCTCTTTGGTCGACTAAAACTCGACTACGAAACGTTATACTAAACATTAGTTTAAGCAGCAGTGTCCTGCTGTACCGAGGCCAACGTGGCCTCAATGATAAGGTTGAAGTCCAACTCGTTGAGGCTGGCCTTGGCTGTCAACAAGTCGAGGAATGTGTCTAGTGGGGAGAGACGCTCGCCTGAAGGCAGGGCTGCTATACCTGCAAATATATGTGGTGGTGTTATAGGGAATCATTAAAATATATGTGGTGGTGTTATAGGGAATCATTAAAATATATGTGGTGGTGTTATAGGGAATCATTAAAATATATGTGGTGGTGTTATAGGGAATCATTAAAATATATGTGGTGGTGTTATAGGGAATCATTAAAATATATGTGGTGGTGTTATAGGGAATCATTAAAATATATGTGGTGGTGTTATAGGGAATCATTAAAATATATGTGGTGGTGTTATAGGGAATCATTAAAATATATGTGGTGGTGTTATAGGGAATCATTAAAATATATGTGGTGGTGTTATAGGGAATCATTAAAATATATGTGGTGGTGTTATAAGGAATCATTAAAATATATGTGGTGGTGTTATAAGGAATCATTAAAATATTATAGTTGGGTATGTGCTTACTCTCCCGCAGTACTAGAGCTGTGTAACAATACTTCACTAGTTACCGTACCGACCAGTTTGTTTGACTGGTCTGCCCCCCCTCCCGATCCAGAAACTTACGAGAAGTCGGTTGTCGATCGATTCGGTTTGTTATCTTGTTTTTCTCGTATCACAACTGTCCCAGCTGTGGTTGTGTCGGCCAAGTTGGTGATGTGACGCAGTCCCACTGTTCATCCGCATATGAGCTCACTCTGACACAATACTAGTCTATACTAATATTATAAAGAGGAAAGATTTGTATTTTTGTATGTTACGAATAAACTTAAAAACTATTGGACCGATTTCAAAAATTCTTTTACCGTTAGAAAGGTACATTATCACTGAGTAACATAGGCTATATTTATTACTGGAATAAAACTTCTTACGCGGGCGGAGGCGTGAAGATACGGATTATTCCACTTTAGTCACCCAGGTGATATCACCTAGGTGATCAGATTCCACATCTTTGTGTCCTAAAATCACCTACCAACAAATCACCTGGGTGAACACAAGCCACATCACAGCTAGTAGTGTATAAAGGCTGATTTATACGAGAATACCTTCTCGAAGCGAGTCTCATGTTGTCTGTGTTTTCACCGACGAGAAAATTCAAAAAGAGTCTCGTTTCAAGAATCTCTCGTGCATATGAGTCTTAATTATGATAAGCTAGTCACAATACTGACCAGTATCTTTGACGGGTCGGTGTCGGCTCAGTTCATGGTGTGACGAGGCCCCGCCGCTCAGCAGCGTGTGCGCATGATCCCTAGCGCGCAACACTAGTGCGGCGCGGTTCGGCCAGCCGGCGAGGGCGCGGCGCGCTCGGCCCTCCCCCACCAGTTGGATGAGACGGAGTTTGTTGTTCACTGTTGTTTTGTTCTCGTCGTCTTTGGCTGAGGATGGTAATGGGAAATTACGATTAATGGGTATAGCAAAGTCAAATGACGAATATTAGACAAAATTCTAAAACAGACACATTTTTATAACGTAATATCACGCCTGTATTCCCCGAAGGATTGGGCAGAGGTGTATTAACATCCTCATTTCACCGTTAAGACCTTTTTTATTTAGAATTAAATAGTCATATAAATATAATACACCAACGAGGCAGTGGTGGCAAGCGCAATAGGTTCGCCCCCCTGTTACATGACATAACAGCGAAATGAGGGTGTTACTATACACCTCTACCCAACCCTTTATTAAAATGTCATAGTTAGAGATTCAGGGAACATTTTCGTTACAAAGTTTAAGTAGCCATATTAATTTTTTTTTTTTGACCTACCTAGACTTTTAGTACAAAATTATACAATTTACTTACATGCAATAATAGCCTTCATGACATCAATTTGCAACTCGAACACGTTCCTGTGAACGTATTGAACGAACGAATGGAAAGGCAGCGTGCGGTACCCGAGGTAGGTGAAGAATGAACTGAATCCCTGAGGCAAGGGAAACGCGATCGAGTCGGTCGCCAAGTAGTACTGCTCCAGAACTTTAAACACTATGAACGCGTGCGTCGGATCCATTTCATCGCTGGAAAATAATAATATTTTCATTGTTAAAATTACTACACAACCAAAATCTTTTATCTATACTAATATTATAAAGAGGAAAGATTTGTATTTTTGGATTTTTGTATGTAACGAATAAACTTAAAAACTGCTGGACCGATTTAAAAAAATCTTTTGCCGTTAGAAAGCTACATTATCACTGAGTAACATAGGCTACGGGCGGAGCCGTGAGGACATTTATTATATTTTAAAGAATAATATGATATGTTAGTTTGATTGTAAAGGCGTTTATTCTGAATTGAGAAGTGTTAAATTGAAAAAAGTAGAAATCCATGTCCACCATTGGACATTTACAGGTTTTTATGACGATGATGAAATGGAGAAAATACCACATTAAATATTTTGATAAGACAGTCTCATTACCTTTATGTCATAATTTGAGGATGATTAAATTAGACAAATGTTCAATTATATTACAATGATTAATGAATAACGATTACTGTTTGTTGGGTACTTTAGTCACGGCAACAACTTAGCTAATAGGTACAGCTGCAAAAATTTCAAAAGGAAAACAACAAAATACCAACACAAACGAAACCAAATGAACATTTACAACGCACTTAAAAATGGCGTCCCCATACTTATCGATGCGAGGTAGGATTGGAACTTTTATTATAAAATAGATAAATTATGTAAACGCTGTGGTTCGCATAGGTTCAGGTCGACTTGCCCAAAGCGATGCGAACAGATTAACACCCATATTCTAAGACGTTTCTCCAAAACTTACTCGACTCGACTCCACTTCGACTCAGTCTTTCTCACTACCATCGGTAGTTATAGTTGGCATAAACGTCCTCGACTCGAGATTTTTCCTCAGTCGAGGTAAGGAATCATCTGTCAAACTCAAGGTACCTCGGAACCTACCTTAAGGAAGGAAGTGTCAAAGTTCGTATGTAACAAAAATTAATTTTGAAGACTTTATCGAATATGCTTACGATAATCCTTACAACTATTTTAAAATAGTGGTATTCAGCCGCATCTGGTTAGACTGGAAACTGACCGCAACATAGTTGGGGAAAAGGTTAGGCAGAACAATCCTTACAACTGTTTATCGCGGCGTTGTTTGCGCGATGCAGATAATTCAAATTATGCCGTAATGACTCCGTCGAGGAACCTCAAAGTTTATTCGAAATTGCGACTAAGAATACAATTTTGAAGGTGATTTCGAGGCCGTCCTGAGTCGAGTAAGTTTTGGAGGAACGTCTTAGAATATGGGTGTAAACCTCGATAAGTATGGCTACAGCCTAAAGCAAAAACAGAACCAGACACTCAAAACCAAAATTCGACTACCAAACGAAACCACAAGGAGTTAGACAAAAAAAAAACGCAAAACAACGACTAGAAACCATCGTACTGTCGTACATAAATGTGAAGCCTCTCTGTTGGTTGTTCTGCGGGGTGGCAGCGAGCGGGCGCGTGAGCGCACGGCAGAGGGCCCGCGACGCGTCCAGTTGCGCGGCCGCCCATCGTGTGGCTACGGCGTGGACCCCACTCTCGACCCCTCGAGCCCCGCTGTTGTTGCCCGACGTATTGCTGCCGCCCGAACATTCGCGCATTAAGTGCACGCTCACCTCGCGTAGATTCTGTCCAGCCGCGTTAAATCGACCACGTAAAATATTATTTTCATGCGAATTTAAAGTATTGAGGAATGTTAAAGTTAGTTTGGTTATAAGTTGTCAGTAAAAGGGTATTTTGTTACAAATGAATTTCAAAATATGCACAGTACTATGCGTGCCAAATAAGAATAGGATCGCGCTTGCTACAACTTCACACAATAGCTGTCAAATTAGTAAGGACAGCAAATAAAACGGTGAAAAGAAAAATGTTATATTTTTTTATTCATAGATTTCATTATTATTTATATTCATCTTTATAAAATTTTATTTCTTAAATTCGATAAATAGATAATTTTGGATAAATTCATAATATTTGAAAACAGTATTCATTAAAGAAATGAACCAATATATATAGTTAACTTCACGAAATGCTACTGGTCACCCTAATATGTCGCCATAATAATAATATAATTATTGTATAATTAATTTGGCGTAAATTGATTAGAAATACCAAAAAAAAAACTAAAAATAATTAAACTGAGTATAATTTCTTTATTTAATTTTTTGCACACCTTACGCTTTGGTAATGAAGTTCACGAGTATTGCGGAACAAAATGGCGTCTTGACAGTACTATTCTTATTTGGCACGCATATTAGGTAGTTAATTTCTTTGCACAGCGCACACACTGGTAGGGAACCACCGTTCTACGAGCAGTGTTTAAATTGCCCTATGTAGCGTCATGAGCCATTCGAAATACTAAAGGCAGCATCCTGCAGTCACTGTGCAAAAGTTATATTTCAGTATTATATCAAATTAATAGTAGTCACAAATATATTTTTTTGGTATTAAAAGATATAAAAAGTTAACTTACAGCAGCGATAATATGCTCCTGCTTGCTAGCAGTGCAGACGTCCAGCTCGAAGAAAGGCAGCAAGTCCTGTGCGGTGCCGATGGACGAGCGACGCTGCGGCGCGCTCAGCTGCGGCGGCGGCGCGCCCGGGGACAGCGGCGTGCTGCAGCGGGACAGGGCTTCGGGCTGCAGAGGAAATACTGCTTAGAAGTCATCGTTGTCTTTTCCAAAACTCAAGGAGACACGTGAACGTTTCGGCCCATATAGCAAGGTGACGGCGGGCCATGACTGCATGGTAAGATCCTGGCTTTTTCTATAGTGTCCAAGGGGTTAGTATCCATTCTAAAGAGCAGGCTGCTGATTAGGGATACTTGGACTATGGGGATACTCTACTCGAAACCAGTTGTCAGACTTTGTTACGTATCTAACTGCCCATGACGAGTGTTGGTGATAAGGGAGTTAGGTAAATTGGCATTAAGAACACACTGCGAACAGTATATTTTTAGAATGACAGGACTTTTAGTTTATAAAATATTATCGGCATTTATCAATGTGTGTTGTGTGTATTTATAATGTATGCGTTTTAAAGCATGACAAGAAGCACTTAAAAAAATATTCTTTTGACAAATCTAAACCTACGTATCAGCTAGGCCATGGAAGAATTATAATAAGATACAGAAAGCGGTACTTCTGGACACGACGCGTATTGTTAGGAAGTTCCTCTGTCTGAGATCTGATCTCCGGTAGCTCGAACCCTGTTCCCGATGCCGGTCGGCTACTATTTTTTATAGAAATATTTAAAAATGTAATTTATATGCATGTTTAATGAATAAAGAAAATAGCACGAATCTTTAAAATTATATCACAAAAATAACGATACCTGATAACAATGCAGGCTAACACGCAGCTTATCGATCACAGCTTGTGGCTGCAGCCTCTTCTGCGGCTGATCGTTGAGTGCGGCCCACAGTCTCGTCCACACGTCCTCCACGAACTGACACACGCGCTGTCGCGGCGCCAGCACTACTACCGAACTGTTCCACAGCTTCTCTTGACTCACTGATACACACATGTCGCGGACCTGGGTTCAAAGTACAGTGGTAACCAGTGGCGTGCATTGGTTTTTGAACTAGGTAGGCAGGCACTAGCGATGTCGCCTTTCAGTTGTACGCTTAAGCTCATTTCAATACGATTCTGACCAAAATAAATCATAGCCATACACGCTTATTTTATTTATAGTAATAGTTAAAGATGGAGTAGTTAATTAAATCTTATGAGGTAGGCACTGCTTAATTGCCTATATGCAATGCACGCCACTGGTGGTAACGTAGGAAGTCAATGATGAAATTCCTGTATTTAGTTAAGACTAGCGGCCCGTCCAGGCTTCGCACGGGTGGATATTTTTCCCGTTTTTTCAACATTTTTCATTTATGCACCACTCCTATTGGTCGTAGCGTGATGGTATATAGCCTATAACCTTCCTCGATAAATGACAACGCTCGGTAGACGGGTCGGTGATCGCAATTTATTGTTAGGACCGTTACTGCCCATCCTTTTGATGAAATTCTTTAGTTGCATGCTACAACACCCACAATAACACAATGCTTTCTTATAATCGTAGCAAAATGCCACTGATGCATCTGAATTCTGAAGTTTAACTGATCAGATTAACCAGTGGCTTCAGAGGCTTCCAAAATAATGAAATTTTGCCTAACGTTAAGCGCCCACTACACTACTCGCGAAGTTACCCAAAATCGATCGAGGACGAGGGTCACCTCATGTTTCCTCGCGAAACAGCAGCTTCGTGTCAGTTTTTGCGCCCAAGTTAAAGGGCCTGAAGGTAAATAGTAATAGGTTGCACGAGTGTGTAGTGTGGTACTCTGACATTGATCAACTTCGCCGAGTACCTCGGCGAGGAACTTTGACCGATACTGTAGTGGACGCTTTAAGTAATCTTGTTTGATCCTACAGATTCTTAATCCTATTTTACCCTCAACACAAGTATAAAAATATTTAAGCGGCCAAAATAATAATATGCACGTAAAATGCATTGTATTTTCAAGAACTCACCTTAACATCGGCGAATTTGAGATGCTGTGTGAAGGGCAACATCTTCATAAGATTGAGAGCAGATGCGGGGAGAGAACGGCGCGTCACCGCGTATGTAGTACCGATGAGGTACTCCTGCATCACGCGTTGGAACGAACCAAACCCGTCGCGTTGGTTGAGACACATCCAGGATAGCAGCTAAAAATATTACGTTTATAAGGGCTGATTTTTTAATCGTCAGATAACATTTATCTAAAGAATAAATATGGCGGTTTCACATATTTTCTATACAAAAGCTGGCAAAACAACAAACATATTGCACAGATAAGAGTTATCTGACGATTGAAAAATCAGGCCTAAGAGAAATAAGTTATGGCTTAGATAAAAGTTATCTGACGATTAAAAAAGCGATCCTTAAGGGTTGGTTTTTCAATTGTCAGATAACTTTTATCTCAGGAATAAATATGGCCGTTTGACATAGTTTCTATACAAAAGCTGTCAAACCGCCATATTTAATCCTTAGATAAAAATTATCTGACAATTGAAAAATCGGCCCTTAATTTAATAATGTCAGATTCTGTGCTGTTGTATAGTTTTGAAGACGATTTGAAGGTTAATTAATTTTGAGTACCATGAATGGCTGGTTTAACGCCTTCGTGACCGACGGGCGAAAAGTGTCATACAACATCCCGCCCGTTAAGTCGTATCTAAATTGATTGTAAAAATAATCAATGGTGCCTTTGTTCTTTACATTCCTATGTTATCTTCATGTTTTATATCTGTGTGTACATAAATAAATAAATAACTTTTCTTTACGCTTTTGCATTTGAAATATTTACCAGTCATGTTACTAGAACAGTATTAAATTTGAATGTGGATGAATATACAAATAGATGTAGGCCAAAGAAAAGATGGATGGATGGGTGAGAAAGGAGTGAGTACTGAGATGACGGCTGATAGAGGCGAATGGAAGAGGAATACGTGTTGTGCCGACCCCACCTAGTGTGGGATGAGCGATAAGGGCAGGGAGATGATGATGATGATGATGATCTGCACCACACGAGCTGGAAAATCATTTAGTATAGGATCCCAGTATAGAACGACCTTCACCGAGCTGGTTAATGGGTGAAAAGTATTTAATATCAAATTAAATATGTCAATAAATATATTGCAAATGGGTTGACTGAAAAATTTCAGTCCAGAATATGATTAATTAACAATTTTTTAAATCATTTCTCTGGTTTGGTTAATAGACAAATTCCATACCAATCGAAAGAATGAAGCCTATACAATATGCAAACGTTAGGTTGACTATTTTTTTCCCGTCACAACTGGGTAGGCAGGTATAAATGCTGTGTGTAACCCATTTGCAATATATTTATTGACATATTTAATTTGATATAAAATACTTTTCATCCATTAACCAGCTCGGTGTAGGTAGTTCTATACTGGGATCTTAGACTAATTACTCCTAACAATTAATACGAAAAGCGATAATTATGGAAACACTTACCTCTTCAGCCAAATCCATGTTTCCATCATGCTGAATCAAGTAATGAAGTATAGCCAACTTATTTTCAACAGCAGTATTACTCTTGAACGTCGCCGTCAAATCTTTGTCTGCCACCGTCATGGTAACCACATCCAGGGTGTTCAGGTCAACCATCGCATGTGCCCCCCACCCGAGTACAGGAGCTAGGCTGGGGCCACTGTCACATTCATCCATGGGTAATACGATGTGGCAACACGGCTCGTGGTAAAGACTGATGTCTATGAGTTGGGTGTAAAGCATTGGAATGTTTACTAGAAGATGGTTGTCTGTAACAAATGCAATCTTGAAGTGAACTGATTAGGGAGCCTGCAAATCCGGGGTTGCGGTGCATGCTTTTGCGAATCCCGCGACCACGGCCGAACGGTCAGAAGGAGGAACACCGTTGGTTTTTAGCCAGTAAGAGTCCGGCAGACACCCTCGCCTTTCCCGCGCGAGGGACATCCGTGAGGATTTTCCAACGAAAAAAAAGGGAGACTGCAGATGACAGACATTTTGTACGATTGAGTCCACAGCGCACAAAAAGTCTGACTGAAAAGTGACTTTTTGCGCGTCGTGCGTTACTGCATAGAATTCAATGTGCTCTATTTTCGCAGACTAAAAATCGCTCCAGGGATTATCTGTCGTCTGCGGTCTCCCTTATCGTTACTTGAATACAAGAAGGGCAAGTGGCATCAGACGCGGTCGCAGCTAAAGATTTTGGGGGGAGGTCATATTAACAGTAAAATAAATAGTTAAAGAAATGCTTACCAGCGTAAAGAGTATACGACGGTCTCAAAGACTTAGCCAGCGACCACGGCAGATCTGGCACAACGCTATGCACGACACAACCGTGCTGCAGCAGCGTTATAGAATACGCGAAGTTCACGCCCGAGTCCTTCAGATCAGCACTGTCTTCGAGGACTAGGGATGTTGTAGAGTCATCTAGAGGCTGTGAAGGAAGCATGGAATTCGTGAATTCGATTAAATAACAACGAATCAAGTTATAAGATTTTAGGATACTTGTTTCTGCCGCGACTATGGTTTATGGTTTAAGAACTTTATTTCTCACAAGAATTTACAAAATTCACTTATTGAGAAATGTATATAAACATTAAATTATAGTAAGCATACTAAACATACATTAAAATGTTTACACATAATCCACCAGTATTATAAATTGAACGGTGGGTAACTATAAAACAAAATGTTTGGTTCTTTGCCGTAACAACACGGATGAAGTAGTAATAAAGGTTGCATCTTACTGGATGTGGCATACGTGGTGATCTTAGTTGTAAGAAAGTTGGTTGGAGTGCGGGGAATAAATACATTTTTTTAATAACGGTTTCGATATAATATATTTATAATTTATTTATACTTTGTAGTTTTATATTTTAATTTATTTGATTTATATTTATTTATCGTCTACCGTATTAATGTCACACAAAAAATATGGAATCGGACGGGGTTTTTTTTTTTTTTTTAGTTTTTACTATTATTATTTAGACATGTTAGTTATATGTAGCTTCAGTAACTACTAGACTAGACTATGTTATAACTAGACTAGATTATGTTATTAAGCCAGCCTTTAGGCTGAGCATCCACCAGAGCTGTGCTAAGCTGCGTAGTGAGGAATGTGTTTTGTAAGCACCAATAAAATCAATTCATTTACCTAGCTTCGCTCTGCACAGCTCTGGTAGATATGGGCTTAGCGGCGCGAGGTTTTTGTTCATACAAAACAAACAAGAAATGCGTGCAAGGGATGTGTTGCGAGAAATGTGTTGCGAGGTATGTGTACCGCTCCCGCCACACCACCCTCATATTCGAAAAGAGTCCGCTACCTATCCTCGCACCACTCATTTGTACACATTAACACATTACGCATTACTCATTACCCATTCCTCGCACAGCTCTGGTGGAAAGGGTCACACCGTTTCACATCCTCGCTACACATTTTCGCACTGCACATTTTCCTCGCACAGCTCTGGTGGATGTCCAGCCTTAGTCCTGAGTCAGTTTTATCCATCGCTGCCCTGCGATCCGATAATCTAACCTCATAGACTGTTTAGCCCATTTGTATAAACACATTGATGATCGCAGTATAGTGTAGTTCACAGGTGGGTGCTTTTTCCCTGCTACCTAGCCGAACTCTTCACATTTTTTTATCTATTTATAACACATAATATGGATGGCCATCATAAGACCTGTCGTATTGTATGAGTGTTGGGCCACCAAGGCGACGGATGCCAGGTGAGTGCATGCAGCGGAGATGCGAATGTTGAGATGGATGTGTGGAGTGACAAGATTGGATAAGATAAGGAATGAGTATGTCAGAGGAAGTTTGAAAGTAGCGCCAGTGACTGAAAAGTTTAGGAGTAATAGGTTAGCGTGGTATGGACACGTTATGAGGAGAGAAGAAAGTCATGTTACTAGAAGAGTGTTAAATATTAATATGGATGGATATACTAATAGAGGTAGGCCAAAGAAAGGATCGATGGATTGTGTGAAGGATAATGGGTAAGAGGAGTGAGTACTGAGATGTCGGCTGAAAGAGGAGAATGGAAGAGGAATACGTGTTGTGCTGACTGCATTTGGTGTGGGATGAGGGTAGGGAGACGATCATGATGATGATGAAAGTACAGCAAACAAACCGGTTGAGTAAAAATTCACTTACTTTATAGAGATAATGATGGCATATACACAGCACTCCTTTTTGATCACAAACGATCTGCAGGTCGAGGCTACAGTCATGCACGCGCAGTGGTATTGGATCGTCCTCATATGCGCCACAAGCAGCCCCTTCACCGGAGCTCGACACGTGAGGCAGACTCAGGGGAATGTTTAACTGTCATAAGAAAATTTAACACTATATCAAATAGCGTAGTATACGCGAGCAATAATCGACGGGTCCTACGTATAATGGTGCAAGTGTAAAAACACAGCTTTATAGAAGAGCGGTTTAAACATCTTAAATATTTATTATATCCCGTATAAAATAATACTGTTATTTTCATTCGTTTGCAAATTTGTAAAAAGGAAATTATCTACATTAAAAAAAATGAGTAAAATATCGGTGATTTGAAGGCGATTGATGTAGAAAAGTGGATTTTGCATTTTTTCGGGTTGTACCGGTATACGTAGGACCCGTCGAATTATGTTTGTTTGGTTGTACGTGGGGGGTCCTTACAAAAACGATTGGACTAATTTTGAACATTCTGTCTCTGTTATAAAACTAGACTATTTTAAATTGACAATGCAGGTTGTCTACTCATTACCTGTTATCTAGTACCTTATAGTAGCTACAATAATCATCTACAGGATGTAAACAAAATCATGTAATTCCTTCGAACATCGTGATGTACTGCTGACATAGACTAACCCTGCACGGGAAACTTTTAGATTCAATAAAAATGAATTCAATAGAAATTACAAGAATTAAACACGTGTTCTTAACGTGAGGCATTTTAGCGCCCCAAGTTAAATGACCGCACGGCGAGCGATACCGCACAATACGCTCGGGGCGCTAAAATGCCTTACGTTAATAATACATGTTTACTTTTTGTAAAAAAAAAATTGAATCAAAAATTATCCCGTGCAGAGTTAATCTATGTCAGCAGTACCTACCTACATCACGAGGTTTGAAGGAATTACATGATTTCGTTTACACACTGTATTGTTTTTTAAAACTTGCACGTTATAGACATTTGAATACTTATTCTCGAAGAAAAGAGGATAATTATAAAAATACTGATTCGGGTCTAATCGCGTAGAAAATACGGTCGAAACGTCGGGATAAATAAGGTATTTTTCTGCCTTATAAATTTTCTACGCGATTAGATCCGATTCAGTATTTTTATAATGTGTACAAATCGCGAAAGTTTGAAAACATTTAGAGGATAATTGTTATATAATTATACCTAATTAATATATTGTTAACTAGCGTACTTAGTGACTTGAGTTAATTACCGTTGGCATTCATTTAGGTTTGTGCGTTCTCGGTTATTTCAAGTCTACGACGACAGTTAATCTAAAAATAGTGCTTTCTAAAAAGAAAAAATAGTCACCATCGGTCCCACCGGGTAACACATTTATGAATGTGTAGTGCAAGACGAATTTAGACCAGTGTGCAGAGGTTAGTATAATAGAAATAGGTATACCATTGTGCATGCTGAGAAATTGAGACTGTATTCAATGTTTAGACACTCTTTTAATCTTTCTCCGGACTAGCGACGAGGGGTGAAACGAAATACAATTGTTTCTTACCTAATTAAAAGACGAAGCTACGAATATTGATGTAGGTAAAAGAGAAAAACAATTGAACCACGTGCTTAAAAAAGTTTTTGTGAAAAGAGTTTCGATATGATGATAGCTAAGACGGGTTCCCAGTCAGCGCTTGAAATTAATATTACCTACTTCACAAATTTTGGTAGATAGGTACTTTCTGTATTTCGGATATAGGTACCTATGCTCTTTTTAGGGTTCCGTACCCAAAGGGTAAAACGGGACCCTATTACTAAGACTCCGCTATCCGTCCGTCTGTCACCAGGCTGTATCTCAAGAACCGTGATAGTTAGACAGTTGAAATTTTCACGGATGATGTATTTCTGTTGCCGCTATAACAACAAATAGGTAAGTACTAAAAAACAGAATAAAATAAATATTTAAGGGAACTCCCATACAACAAACGTGATTTTTTTGCCGTTTTTATAGATAATGGTACGGAACCCTTCGTGCGCGAGTCCGACTCGCACTTGTTTCTATTGATATGGTTTCAAATATGAAAAAAAACTTTTTAAAATCATTTCAACTATTAGTAGGTACCTAAGTGTTTTTATGAATCTTCGAAAATGGTTGATCTCGGTACTTAGTATAACTACGACTGTAATTATGGGTACATAAGACTATAGAAGTAGGTGTAGCTAAAACAAAAAGATTGAATACATACAACAGTCTCATGCGGTAGGTCGGCGTGAAACTGCAAAGCGGATAACGTCGGCGTCATTTCCGACGGCGATTTCACTTCTTCACCTTCAGCAAAACTCTGCGTCGGCAGACGGTAGTGGATGTAGTACAACACCTTATGAAAATATAAATATTTGTCAAAAATAACATTACAGTAATTTGCTAAATGTTCTGTCTAGTTTTTCCCAACTGTATTGGGGTCAGCTTCCAGTTTAACCAGATGCTGCTGAATAACAGTATTTTACACGGAGCGACTGCCATCAGACCTCCACAACCCAGTAATTTGCTAAGTAAATAATTTGTAAAAAATGTACCTACTGTATTAACTAAAAATATATTGCAAGTATAATTAATAATGCTTAGTAAAAAGGCCTTTGTACATGACTTCTGAAAATTGTAGGTATTGATGTATTATCATTTTTTGTGACAATCTAGTGTAATTACTCAAACCTGCTATGGCAGGGCTAGGGGTATGTAAGAGTCGTAGCATGTGGCGTTCTATAGTTTCTGCCTACCCCCATGGGAAAAAGGCGTGAGTTTATGTATGTATGTATGTATGCTATGGCACTTTCCTAAAAAGGCCATACCAGACGTTGCCCTACATTGTTACACTCACATAGTTTTTATACCACAATGTCTGGACTTTAAAAGAGACCTTGGTCTCTGAGTTCGTTTCGGCTTTTCTTCTCAGAGCTAGTCAGATAGGACACGAGGACATTCCCAAGGAGGGTTGATGTCAGGCAGGCGGCCGGTCATAAAACAAGCCAAAACCTCTAACAACATGGATTTATGAAATACATGTTGTGCCGACCCCACCTAGTGTGGGATAAGGGCAGGGAGAAGGGAGAAGAAACTAGTCAGATAGGAAATGCCGGCGCCATCTAGTCTTAAAAAAAACATTACATTGATAAAAGTGTCTGTAACAGATTTATTTACAGAAATAAAAATCATTTATCATTTAATAGAATAAGGTGTAAGAATGTTCCCTGGCTCCGTGTTTTGAATATTCTAATTTTAAAAGGTACAAATATACTTATAGGTATACAGCAGTTACGAAATGATTAGACAGTGAAAAAAGATCTAGGCTCGCATGTAATAATAGCATTTATTTTATAATTTGAGCCTCTCCTATCGAATGATGTGGTTATTTTCATAGGATTTTAGGAAGTCCCGATAGCCTTGCGGTTTGCGGTATTCGATTGTTTTGGAATAGTGGGATGTCGCAAGTTCAAATCCGGGAGCGAACCGAATGTGTTTTTTCAATATTATAATTACCAACACATTTTATCTGTTGTTTTACGATGATATACTTATAATAAAATATTAGGGAAGAAAGAACACACATTCTCGTCCATCACATCTAACAAACTTAAAGGTACACATTGGTGATCCCACCAAAAATAAAGTGTTTTAAAAATATAACTCGGAAAGGGGAATTCGTTACACTTCCTCCAATGTATACCTCCTTCCGATATCCTTCTTTATTTTTATATCATCCAACATTAAAATTCTCTTTGGTCTTGTAAGAGGTACTGTAAGATTTAACTGCTGAATAGTAAATTTTTGCATTGAAGACTCTTTCAAAAACCAGGGGTTCTGCTTACCTGATTGAAACAGTCCCATTGTGCCCATGAAAACACTTTGACAATCTTCTCAGGTTCAGTGTAAATGCCATCAAAACCCCACTTATCAGTGCCATCATCACATTCATTGAGGAACATGGGGGTGCGGTACACTTTGATGCCTGAAAGATAGTTCCCATACCTTATAATTTCTTCATCTTAATAAATTCTTTTTTATCATAAAAATTGTTTATGATTTAATTTTAACATAACATAACATCACGTCTTGTATTCCCCAAAGGGTATGGCAGAGGTGTTTTTAGTACACCCACGTTTCGCTAGTTAGGTTTAAGTCCCATGTAATAGGGGGCGAGCCTATTGCCATTAACCGGGTACAAATCCAGAGACAGGCTGCTACTAAGAAATTCTTAATGGAAAAACCCAATAACACTGCCCGACTTGGGGATCGACCCCAGGACCCCATGCTCAGCAGTCGCGCTTACAACTACTAAACTAACAAGGCAGTCAACCAAAGTGATAAAATTTTAATAAAAAAGTTTTTTGTTTAACCTAGTGACATTCTGGCCTCATGCCAAGGTTGGCTTTGCAGCGGAAGCTATGCTGTGTTTATTAGCTAGACAGTGACTAGTTGCTTCACTTATGAAACTATTGACAAAACCAGGTTTCTTACAGTATGAATACAATAATTGCTATATGATTAATACTTGACACACATATTATCAGTAACATAATAAACCCTGGTCACCTCTCGGAAAGTCTGTAAATCTTAGTTGCCACTACAATGACTTAATTTATGACTTGTTTTGTAGCAGTGATCGCATGATACATGAAATAATAACTATGTACTCATAACAAAATTAATGTATGCTTGATTTCTAGTATTATTTTAATTAATAATTAATTAAACCTATTTGGCGAAACGAGGGTGTACTAAACACCTCTGCCGAACCCTTTGGGGATTACAAGGCGTGATGTTATGTAATGATTAATGTACTTACACTCCAAATGCTTGAAAAGCAAGAATCTATCATTTCTTATTCCGGGACTGTATTTGGTGCTCTTTCCATAAACATACTGGACCATTATTTGCTTGGTAGAAGGTTCTTCTACCTCTGCAGGGGCTCTATCACTCTCAGGCAGCAGGCATATCAAATAAGGACAATACAACGGATCTTTAACTTCACTATTTTCGCTCGGAAGATTCTTCACAATGTAAACCAACAAAGTGTGTGTAGCATTCACTGATGCTTGTATAATATTACATTTTTCTTCAATAGTGTGGAGAGTAATCAGGGTTTTGTTTTTATTGGTATAAGACCCTATGTTCAGGACCTCCTTGCTGTCCTTATCAGATACCCAGCTTAAGAGTTGCGACCCATCTTGCTCTTGCCCTAGCAGGCGCCATTCACGCGCTGTTACCTCTGCAAATATAATTATAACGCAATACTAATATCTTCTTATGAAATATCATGATTGCGTTGCACTATTACTGCGTAATTCATTGCACAGCGATGGTGGAATATACGCTGAAAAACAGACATTTGCAAGTCTTTTGATATTAATAATAGAATTTGGTGTAAACTTATACTGCTTTTAGTCTAATTTTGGCTTAGATAAACACTAATAATGACGAAAAACAGTAATGTTGTTACCTTCTTCGCCCTGCGCTTGTAGCACACCGCATAATTTCACTGCTATATTTTGCACAGCCATTTCATTGATATGACCAATATTCACTGTAAATTCACCTGCCGTTCACATAATACATAAATATGTCACTATATCGCCACGTTATCAATACTAAAATAGCGCACCTTTATTGACTTTTCTCGCTCAATTTTCTATCAGCTGGCGCCCAGCTGTGATACGACGTGAATATAGCTATTTTAATGCATGCAAACAAATTGTCTATTATTATGGTAGCACTGTGGCGCTAGTTGCATAAATCAACCAATAGAAAAGAAGCGTTGGTTTTCATATGAAGTTCCGTTCTACGCAACGTAGATAAATTAAAGTTTTGGAATGATTAAAGTTTTTCATATTATTTGATTTAATATCAGTTATTTCGAAGTTATTTCAAATGCAACAATAAAGAAATGACCTAACATGTAAAAACCCTTAATTATGTTAAGTTATGTGTCGTGTTTTGCTAAATAAACATCGTTTAGTCCCTATTATTACTAGTTTTCTTAACCACTAAATAAAATAAACTCATTCCATATTATTAATGAATTTTTCTAAAGATAATAAGCTTTTAATAATCAAATAATAAGACACACAATTTCTTCTTATAATGAATTACGTGGAACGACTGACGTATCATTTTCAGAAGAAACAAACGTGAAGTTAGCTAATAGCTAACCCGCTGAGTACCGAAGTTTTACCGCGACATTTTCGCGCGGAAAGCCGGGCGTTATCGAGCCGTGAAAAGCTGAAAAGTATCATGTAAAATTAAGAATTACATTAAGTGTATAGTTTTTACTTATATTCAGTGAATATAGTCTTATATGTGACCAAAATACAGTGTAATCCGTCATAAATGTGTTGAAAGTTCATACATCGTATCTAGTACATGAGCAAAGTACGTTTTGTGTAATTAGGATTCATTTGTGAATGACCAGGTATGTAATGGACTAATGTTTCATTTCTTAATGATATGGGATATCTTTCACAGCAAAATACTTCGAAAGAAATCATTAACTTGTAGGCCTAATTAGGTTATAAACCTTTGGTGGGCGATAAGCCAAGCCAATTATATTGTCAACGGTTATGTCGAATTAGAAGGATTTATTTCGTTTTAAATCGTTATATTTCAATAACATATTAGTAATGTGATGATATTGTATCGTCCGTATGCTATTTTTATCAATTTCCATAAGTGGATGTGCCGAGAAACCGAAGCTTGCGACGTGTCTAATGGCGCTGACGGGAGAATTTCGCGCGCGATTGTGACGGATTCGTGGCATTTTTTACCGCAGCTGATTCATGTATTTCTACATTTTTATCATCCTAAATGAAAGCTGATGTATTCTAGTGAATGGAAAACGCCAAAATATGCGAATTTCTCGTAATTTACCACCCTAAAACAGCCTCTGAAAAAAATTCTCCCGCCAATCAGCAGGGGGCACGCTGCGGGATCCTCCGCCTACAGAGGGTGTTTTACGGCTAGATATTTTATAATTGTAACGTTTATGCGATTCTAGATAGCTCGTTATTAAAATAGAATGCATACGTTTTATGATAAATTTGGAATTATGCCCTCAATTACGGTTGTCAAGTGACATAACCCTATTTGCAAGTTGAACATGACATGCGGTAATTTTAGTCCACTAAAACCAAACTTTGATGACCGATAACAGTATAATCGTCACACATACTAATTCATGGTTCTGTTATAGGTTGTGGAGATAGAGTGCCAGTTGATTTATTCCAACTACAATGGCACAAACTGGGTAAGTACAGTGTTGTTGCTCCTACATCCAATACTGACCTTGATGATAAGGATTTGTTTACTTACTGTTCCCTGCACCTATTTGCAGTTCCTCCTGTGAAGCCAGTGAAAAGCGTTTGACCTTTAAAAGAAAAAGAAATTCCACAGACGATGAGGTTTGTATGATTTCGATTTTCCAATCCATTGTTGATATATTTGTAGAAAGTAACTTACCTTACCATGTTGTAGTTAGAGAACATGCCACCGGTGAAGATCTCATCGGTACTAGAAGAGGAACTAAATGACCAGCCAGCACACAATGTGGTTGTGGAATCATCGTCATGCTCCAGTGATGATGAGGGCTCTCAGTATGGGACTGTAGACCAACCAAGGAGTGTATATACAGACATTGATTACAACCCTGATAGTTTTTTAAGCCCACCGAGCATATCTGACCTCCCTAACTGTGTGCTGAGTCCCCTAGAGAATGTGGCTAGAGGCGAGTCTACACCACACTCTAATAAGAGGCCCAGGTATGTGCCTAGCTACTTATACCTACTTGAACACTTACTAACCTCGATTATGAATCTAACTTAACAAGTCAAGCCAAAATAGATTTGTAATTCAATCGGAATATGGAATTTTGTCTAGCCTAGGACTGACATAATGCAATAATATCCTGTATGCAAAACACTGACTCATCTTACTCATCATATGGGTTGCCACCCATATGTTCAAGTAAGAGCTACTTTATCTACTATTGTAAATAGAGCTATGTGTGCAAAATGTAGTTCACTACTGACCTTCCTAAAGTGATAGTGAATACACAGCTATGTGCATAATAAACAGATTATTGCTACATACTGCAGTGTCTCCTAGAATAACCTTCAGATCTGTAATTACCAAACATGTGCTAAGTTTAAGCCTTTATTTCAGCACTAATAAGATACCATGCCCAACATTGCCCAAACGCAAGTGTCCACTGCCAGGTTTGTCCTGGGCGGACCCAGCAGATGTATGGAACAGCATGTGCGACTGTGATGCCAGATCTAGCAATAAGAAGAACCCCAATATGTTTGACAATCACCCTAATCTACAGCCTAGGATGAGGGCTATTCTACTGGACTGGCTGAATGAGGTAAGGGCAATTCTTGTAACAATTTCAGCTACTCATGTATGGCTTTGTGATTACAAGTAGATATAGGAAGAACGATTGACACTCCGAGACACTATAGGCTAAATATAGAATGGGGGATTTGAAAATTCAGTGCCAAGCACTTTAGTGGTATGTTTAACATAATCTTATAGGAATTGTTGGGATAACAGTGCTAGTTCCTATGGGAAGGATTGGGGGAGGACTGAGTGTAATGATCTTGCAGTTGTTTAATCTGCAGCCAGACAATTTATCTAGAGACAGACAGCATTAGCATATAATTGTAATTTATATAAAAAGTTTAGTTTAAGAGTTATGTATGAATGAGTGTTCTGCTAATTGTACACAGTATAAAAACATTTGTATGGTTAGATGTTTTTTTAAACCTCTCATCTGATTTACATGCGGCATTACAGTGATTTTTGAACAAGCTAAGGTAAGAAATCTTTTTCATTGGCACATGTATGAAAGTAATGTAATATCTGGGTCATTGACCTCTTTTTTGACGTGTTCGTTGACCTCTTAACCGACGCGTTTTCAAGACACCACCTTCAGCGTTTTCCCGCTTTATATATTTATTTATTTAACGGTTATATAAGAATTGAATATTGGAATATTTAATTGGTTTTTACAAGGTCGTCAACGCATCAGTAATCCAGCGAATGGCACGACAATTGGTGGCAATGACCTCTTGGTATTAAGCAGACGTTTAGTCAAATATTCTTCCTATTTCTGCAGTGATAATGCTACGAACAGCGCTTATCCGTTCAGGCAGTCATGGGGCGGTTATTTTCAGGCTTTTGCTAATTCTCTATTTATACATAGAATAAAAGACGTAAAGATGACGTGACCTTCACCGGAAATATAGTAAAGTAGTTTAATGGGAACTTTTCGTTTCCCGAACCACAATGCCGGACGTAAGCTTCGTATCTGATTCTTGTAGCTAAATTTGCTTATTTGCAAAAGTAACGACAACTTATTTGAATCATTGCACATTGTTTTCTTACGCGTAGAACTTGAGCGTAACACTTAATGCAAAGCTTTGCTTCTTTTTAGATAAGAAGCGTACTATTTATGCGCCAGTTCAACGCAGGTACTCGTTTAATTTGTTGTGAAAGTGGGACACTTCTATTGTACGTATGTTTATGATAAGGTTAGAAAGATTAAAAACATTTTACCACGATTTTCGTTATACATGTCGTCTGGGATGGTGGTCTATGCTACTGGCAACCTTGAACCTTTTTCTTCTTCCTATCGGCTTTCCCGCCGCTTTGGGAGACCGTTGTGACCTCATTAGCTATCGCTCGGTCGGTTCCTTCATTGATGCTTTAAACAGTTCTTAGTTTAACGTGGAATTAATGGCGGGTATGGGTGTCGGGAGTAATCCGTGTAAAACCACTTGGGGAAGCCAAATTTTTTGTAGTATTATGTAATCAGGGTACAAATAGATACTACGGCCAATCCAACGAATATACCTGCATTATTCGCGACGTAAGACACCCCCGCAAGATTTGGGATTGTATATTTTTAGATCGACGAAATTTTGATGCATATTAACGAGAAATATTGTTTTGATTCATTACTAGAGACAGAACAACGATATAAATTATATCAATGTTAAATGTAGTTCTAATAAAAACGCGAAAATTTGGATGCATACAAGTGGTTTAAAAAAATAACCACAAATACGTGACTAACGTCTATTTCAACCGCAAGAGTTGATAGTTAAAGCGTGAAGATACGCCGTCATAACGATGTCTAAATGATGAATCTGTCGAAAACTTAACTAATTAGAGCCTAGGTCATAGGGCAATGTAAGGGCTAGAACTACCGACTTAACTGGTATTTTAATTAGTAATTTTAATCGTTAATTACGCTAAAGAGTATTAACCATCAATTCTAATAACCAAAATGTCACATTCCCTAGAAAACGTGCCTAACAAGGTACATTAATTGATACTAAACCTTCACACGATATGGACACGTAATTAAACAGTTGAATTTTCAATTACTTCCCATTCTCCGTGGTAAACACCGATCGATCCGGAACTGTAGGTACATAACTGTATCTTTAACTTTATGTGGTAACTTTTTTTGCGAGCGTCTGTCTGTCGATTAGACGCAGCTTCACGTGCTTATTTCTGACGGGTTTTCCTCGTTCGTATGAGCTAATAGTATCATATCTTGTATCCTTGCATTTCCGGCGTTGATTAGAGGGATTTGCATAACATATGACGTCATTTGTATGGCGGATAGTTATTTTTATTCATATGATAATCATAGGTTCAGTCAATTGTTGGTGTATCCATAAAATTGATACGTTGTATACAGGGTGTAAACGAAATCATGTAATTCCTTCAAACCTCGTGATGTACTGCTGACATAGATTAAACATGCGAAGAATTCCTCTGAATTCAATAAAAAAAATTACAAGAAGTAAACATATGTTCTTAAAGTGAGGCATTTTAGCGCCACGAGCGAATTGCGCGGCTATCGATCGCAGCGCGGTCATTTAACTCGGGGCGCTAAAATGCCTCACAGTAAGAACACGTTTACTTCCTGTATTTTTTTTAAATTGAATCCAAATGAATCCCGTTCAGAGTTAACTTTGTCAGCAGTACATCACGAGACTTGAAGGGATTACATGATTTCGTTTACACCCTATAGAAGAACGTAACATTTGGTGACATAAAAATAATTTATCCCATTCCACAGTACCGGATTTCTTAGAATATCAATGCGCAAGTTTTTTGTACCGATAACTGAACGGTTCAAGTCGCTCTTGTACTTTTTAGGACTCTCCGAACATGTGCGGGGCCTTCGATTATTGATTTGAATACATTTAGATAACAGTTTGTTGTTCCAGACGAAAGTTTCACAGCGTGGTGCAACTCGAGCAATGAGATAATTTTGTTATTTTACTTAATCGCGAGAAAAGGTTATGATCATTATTATTTATTTGCATTTCACAATGTAGGTGGGTACATTTTTCGATGGTAAACTAGGTATCAATTATAAACCCTGTCGGGTACAGCATTAAGTAGGTAGGAAGAAGTATTTAAATAAGCTTACAAACTAGCGGCCCGTCCCGGCTTCGCACGGGTGGACATTTTCCCCGTTTTTGCAACATTTTTCATTTATGCTCCGGTCCTATTGGTCGTAGCGTGGTGTTATATAGCCTAAAACCTGCCTCGATAAATGGACTATCCAACATAAAAATAATGTTTCAATTCCAACCAGTAGTTCCTGAGATTAACGCGTTCAAACAAACTCTTCAGCTTTATAATATTAGTATAGATTTACATTCCTTAATGTAGGTAGGAACATTTTTAGATGGTAAACTTAAAGCTAGATATCAATTATAAACCCTGTCGGGTACAGTATTAAGTAGGTAAGAAGAAATGTTTAAATAAGCTTTATAGTAAATTAAAAGCTTTTAATAGGCTCGCCCCCTATTACATGGGAGTTAAACATAACGGCGAAATGAGGGTATTACTATACACCTCTGCCCAACCCTTCGGGGTATACAGGCGTGATATTATGTACGCTTAGAAGTTTTTAATATATAAGTTTACCAAATATATTAGACTAGGTTTTACCCGCGGCTTCGCTCACGTGGAATTAACATGATGTTTTTCCAGGACCAAAAGTAGCCTATGTTACTCTCCATCCTTTCAACTAACTATGCCGAAAATCAAGTCGATTGGTTGCTTAGTTAGGGCGTGAAGGAAGGACAAACAAACAAACACACTTTCGCATTTATAATATTAGTATGGATAACCTGCATGAATTATACAAACTATACATTCTATCATTCCTCTAATTTCTATAACACTAAAATAACATAACATCACGCCTTGTATTCCCCGAAGGGTTGGGCAGAGATATTACAGAAACACCCTCATTGTAATAGGGGGCAAGCCTATTGCCATAAACCGGACACAAATCCAAACTCCGGACTGCTACTGAGGAATTCCACACGGAAAAACCCAATAACATTTTGCCCGACCTGGGGATCGAACCCAGGACCCCATGTTCAGCAGTGGCGCTTGCGACCACTATGCCAAGTATATTAGATAACCTACATGAATTATAAAAACTATACATTCTATAATTACTATAACACTAAAATATAGCTCTTAAAGAACAATTAACTCGTATAAAAGCTTCTCTACGATGCGTCATTTAAGAACAGGAACGATATGAAGTAGACAATTTACGTAATTTATGTCTTAGCCGAAATTAATCTCGCTACGACCATTAAGACGTCCGGGACAGATAACCCTAGCGGGAGACAAACAATGAAAGACGACGGACAATAATAACCTTTATATGATAGAATAGAATATATCACTTAACAAAAATAAATGACTTCAAATGGTCTATCTCCGAAGTTCTTCATCAGATCTTCACCAAATTTAAATGGGACCACTTCGAAAGAATACTCTTTCAAACAAAAAAAGAATCATTAAAATCGGTTCACAATTAGCAAAGATATGGCGGAACAAAGAAAAAAAAAAACAATCGAATTGAGAATCTCCTCCTTTTTGGAAGTCGGTTAAGAATATACTTTATTGTACACCAAAATTATAACACAGCTCTTATAAAATAACAAACATTAAAGGTAGAATAGCGGTCTTATCGCTGATAGTGATGATAGTTAGAACTCACAAACATTGTCAACTTGTGAGATATGAAATGTTACTTTCTTTACCCCTCGACGAATGTTTAGTGACAGAAGCACGAAATTTGGATAACCGGTCTTACCCCTAGTAATTGGGGTCCGAATGTCAGGAGACAGTAGCTTCGTATAAAATAGTGATATTTACCCACACCTGCGCCTGCGCCGCCGCGATCGCTTACCCCTCGTTTACCCCCTAGGTATAAAACAGGTATTTTTTTTATAATTAAATAGGTAATACCAAATTCACACTAAGTAGCAAGCATGTATGCAGGGACTGAATATGAATAACCCGAAAATAAAGATATACCTTTAAAATATGGTATGACGTCACACCCCTAAATTATGGTTACCTGGATATCGTCGCTGCGCCTGGAAAATCCCCTAAGTATTTTTTTTAATCTGTCTTTGATGCTATTTTGTAATACTTCTGAAGCTAACATGCATCTGTAAAATCCGTTTTCTAATAATTTATTTGGTTATGAAGGTAGCAAAATAAATGATTAGATAATCACTTTTTAACAAAAATAAAACCGACTTCAAATTGTCAATCACCGAAGTTCTTCATCAGATCTTCACCAAATTTAAATAGGCCCACTTCGAAGGAATACTCTTTCAAACAAAAAAAGAATAATTAAAATCGGTTCACAATTAGCAAAGATATCGCGGAACAAACATACAAAAAAAAAATAACACAACCGAATTGAGAACCTCCTCCTTTTTTGAAAGTCGGTTAAAAAGGGGATTGTACAAGTGCACATGGCTTGAGAAGTATTATAAAAAAATAGCATCAACTACAGATTTTCAAAAAAAGAAACAAACGTACGTAGCGGATTTTGCAGGCGCGGTGACGATATTACGATACTTAAAAATATATTTCGTTATTTAAATGTAGTATCTGAAACTACCTAAACCTTTATAAATAAGGGTTGTTATTGATGAACCGCCGCGTCAGCCTATCCTTCGCTATGAAGCAGATAGCATTAGTATGATTAATTCATCATTCGACATTTTTCGGTACCAAAATCGTAAAAAGGTTAAATAAAGGTATGGCCCAAACTTTATAAAAAGGACATGTTATATTTTTGTATGGAAGCTGGGCTTTGGCTGTGAACAGAGAAGAGATATTTTTTTATGAAAGTACATAAAATATGGAGCTTTCATATATATTTTTTATTTTTTTTAAAAGCACCCTTCTATTCTTTTTTTTAATTTAAATAATTAGAATAAAAAAATAAAGTTGCAACGCACAGTTGTTAACCCATAATTATTAATTCTGGCAACACTTCTATTGGATGACATGTATTGTCATTGTCAACGTCAGTCATTGTCAAAAAGTCAAATTCAATTCAACTTAATCAACTGTTGTCTGTTATTGTGACTGTGGTTCCTGTGTTTTTGACTAACCTAAGTACCATATTTGACCTGGCTTTTAACAACAATAGATAGCGATTTTGTGTGACAACTTTGACATGATTAGACATTGATGACATTACTGACAATGACAAGTGACAACCTTGCTGACATACAGTAAATATTTTCTTTTATTCTATTGAGACAAGGGAATCAATGCCATACATCCAAACTATTTTATTTTAATTTAAGCCGTTTAATATTATTTTAATATTAGGATAAATATTATGCTTTCAAAAATTATATATATCATTTTTATTTCTAATTTTTTTATCAGTTTATTAGTTTTTTAACAAAAAAAATTATCAGGATTTTAAATCTTTTATAATTAAATAATGGTGCTTTTAAAAAAAAAAGTTTTTGTAAGCACGTCCTAGACAGTTTTCCCTATCAGAAAAACCGCACATGTAAGCGGTTCAAAAATAAAATTATTTTAAGCCCATTTCATAACGTGTCCTTTAGACGCTCCCCTCACTTTATCTCCTGTATCTTGGGTGCATTTACAAAATTTGCGGCTTCTTTTTCAAGCGATAGGCGATAGTTGGACGACCTTTTTTTTTCGTACCCCTCACTTTCGATTTCTCAGACTGTGTGACCGGCCCATCGCCCATCGGGCATTTGCCCGATTTGCCCATATGGCCAGTCCAGGCCTGTCCTTAGGAGGGGGCGTCCATAAATTACGTGAGGTGTTTTTTTAAATTTTCTGTTCCTCCCTCCCCCCCTGGTGAGATGTGGTGAGATTTTATTCAACCCCCTCCCCTATCCCCCAATCTCAGGTGAGAATTTTCAAAATGTGGGTTTCTTACGTAAACGCGTTGGATTGTTGTTGTAAAAAGAAAAATCAAATTCTTTTCGATTCGTTTCGATTTCGTTCTTTCGAACGAATTAGTGAATGATCTTAATCGTATTACGATTACGCTTAAGATTAAATCTTAAGCATATACAATCTGGATTAAATGGACCAAAATAGTATAATTTCTTTTTGTTTCAATCAGAAAAAAAATTGCGTGATATTTGCCGAGACCCCCCCTCTCTCCAACGTAAGATTAGATGAGATTTGACTTGACCCCCTCCCCCCCTTAAACATCTCACGTATTTTATGAACGCCCCCTTATATGTTAAAGGTACCATAACCGCCTGCAGTCCCTGCATGTATGTAGATCTTTTCCATTACGTGTTAAAAACAAGTAACAACTTTTAATAAGACCTAATTTGTTTACGACTTGTTTCAAAACTTGTTTTTCGGTGTAAACGAGGGGTAGCTTTGACAACCACTTTCTTTGCACTGTACTGTAGCAAATAGTAGTCAATTCTAAAAAGAACGAAACTGCCTCCTTGATCCAGTGGTGGCAAGCGCGACTGCTGATCGTGAGGTCCTGGGTTCAATCCTCAGGTCGGGCAGTGTTATTGGGTTTTTCCGTGTGGAATGCCTCAGTAGCAGCCCGGAGTTTGGATTTGTGTTCGGTTGCTGGCAATAGGCTCGCCCCTTGTTACACGGGACTTAAACATAACGGCGAAATGCGGGTGTTACTATGCCCCTCTGCCCAACCCTTCGGGGAATACAGGCGTGATGTTATGTTTATGTATGTTTTCTAAAACGATCCATTTCTTCCCAACAGGTATGTGAAGTATACAAATTGCATAGAGAAACATTTCATCTCACAGTGGACTATGTGGACCGGTATCTTTCTAACACAGAAGACGTGCAGAAGGGCCGGTTGCAGCTTATAGGTAAAGCACTTCACTGATAGTTAAACCTTCAAGCAGTTACCACCGAGAAACTTGCGATGTGAACACTAAAGAATGGGAATTCTAAACTCCAGTAGATTGAAACTTAAGAACTGTATATTATTAAGTTACTGCCAACAGTCACTGGTTATCAAAACCATTTTCTTCTAGGTATCACATGTCTCTTCATAGCGGCAAAAGTCGAAGAAGTTTACCCACCCAAAATCGGAGAGTTCGCATACGTCACAGACGGCGCGTGCACCACAGACGAAATACTTCTAGAGGAACTACTCATCCTCAAGATATTATCGTGGAGCATCACGCCAATCACCATTAACAGCTGGTTGAACGTGTACATGCAGCTCGCCAGCGAGGGTAGAAGCGCGAAACGCAGGCTTCTCGGCGAAAGTGACGTAGGCGCGAACGCTCTCAGGGGATACACATTTGTGTTCCCACAGTATTCGTCGCTGGAATTTGTGATATGTGGACAATTGATAGACTTAGCAGTGTTGCATGTTGATGTGAATCTGTACCCGTATAGTGCGGTCGCGGCCGCCGCTATGGGACACGCGTTCACCAAAGATGTAGCTATTAGGGTATCAGGTGAGTTTATCAAACACATTCTACTATTTCGACGGCCGGCAGTGAAAACCACGTATGTGTAAAATACAAATTTTTAAAAGAGATAGAAAGAACTGTCTCCTGTAAAAAAATGGTCGATCAAATGTTTGTCATCGTACGTCATAGATCTAAAGCACAAATAAAACGCTTTTGAAGAAAATTGGTTTTACGAGGTTTTCACAACCGAGCGTCGATTTATTGTTAATAATTATATAGTGTACGCTATAAGGAAGGTCGTAAGCAGTTACGTAAATAGCTGTCTTTTTGTTTGATGCGCGTGGGTTGCGTGTGAATCAGCAATTTGTCACTTCAGTTGTAAAAATATAATGCTAGTATTAATGCCTCACCTACAGGTCGAACAATAGGACCAAACGAGTAGACGCATTTACGAAACATACCTAGGTCAAGTCTACCTTTAAAAAAATATTCAAATGTAGAAACCACACAATATCTATGGTAAAAAAAAACTAGTCTATGCCGAAAGCAAAGAGGACAGACATAGTAAAGCCTGGTGTTCACTACAGGTTACAGTTGGGAGGCGCTGGAGCCATGCTGGCGGTGGCTGGCACCATTCGTGGACGTGGTGCGGGAGGAGGGCTCCGTGTGCGTGGTACGGGGCGGGGACGGAGAGTTCCTGCAGCGAGCGGCCGGACTAGACCTGATCTGTCCTGACGTCAACCTGGACGAGAGCCACCGCATACAGTCACACAACGTCACCCTCGACATGTTTGTAAGTATATTGTCCTAGCCCATCTCACATGTTGATGCAGTACAGCAATTGCAGGCGGTGTTCTATTATGTGAAATTGCATACGAGATGTTGACTGAAACCAATGTTTACAACACACATGTGTAGTGTACACCTCTACGCTTGTCGCGCATTCGGTATGACCAACTAGATCTTGGACGAATTGCTCAATCATTTATTTAGTAATTAGGTCAATTTTGATACTTAAAACGTCGTATTGGGATAACCGACGAGAATCAGAGGAACCATCAACGCCCGCCATATACAGGGTGTAAATGAAATCATGTAATTCCTTCAAACCTAACGATGTACTACTGACATAGGTTAACCCTGAAAGGGATAAATATGGATGCAATTTAAAAAAAATTACAATAAATTAACATGTGTTTTTAACATGAGGCATTTTAGCGCCCCGAGTTAAATGACCGCGCAGCGAGTGATAGCCGCGTAATTTCATCAGGGCGTTAAAATGCCTCACGTTAAGAGCACTTGTTTACTTCTTGTAATTTTTTTTTAAATTCATTCCAAAATTATCCAAGAGGATTATTGCAGGGTTAATCTATGTCAGCACTACATCACGAAGTTTGAAGGAATTACATGATTTCGTTTACACCCTGTATACCTGCGCAACGACCGATTAGATATTCAATCATCATTTGTGTCAATAGGTCATTCTATACACTCCACATAGAAATAACAGCCCAGTATTTATACAGAAAACTGTCATGAAATCTCCATTTAAAACAAATCAGAAAATCGATGCAACTGTGTGCTAATAAATTCTCATTTATCCACGCTATTATATCGCCGATACAATTTCTTGTGTATTACGAATAGGTATCACAAATCATCTAAACAAAAGAATCTTCGACACGAAATTTATAACTTAGAACAAAATTAATCATTCAAACCAATGTATTTGTATTATAATACTGAATTTTGCCCCACAGGACAAGGTATACCAGATAATGGTAGAACAGTCGACGTCACAGACGGACTCGGCGGCGTCGACGTCGCAGGCCCCGGAGCACATGTACCCGCCCACGCCGCCGCAGT
This sequence comes from Amphipyra berbera, assembly GCA_910594945.2. Classification (NCBI taxonomy): domain Eukaryota; kingdom Metazoa; phylum Arthropoda; class Insecta; order Lepidoptera; family Noctuidae; genus Amphipyra; species Amphipyra berbera. Next base: position 2,671,983 of record OU343122.1, on the reverse strand, counting down.
CGGACCACAAGAGCCCCAGCACGCCGCACACCACCACGCCGCAGGTGAGGCGGCTGTCCACCGAGTGATCAGATCATACACTATACATTAACGTGTCTTTATTGTTGTTTGTTACGTTCCGATAAGGACAGTGAGTTGTTTTAAAAGCAGTTGTTTTAATACTCTATTGATTTGGTATGAAGAGACGCAACTATGGTCTAGCTGGGGCTCCGATTTTTATTATTGTACTATTGTTTGCCATTGTGCACCAAAATTCGTTACGTCCGTTTAGATAAATTTATCGATTCATTACGGTAAGCTAAAATGTATTCTCACTCTGAAGATTCTTACCCAAACTTGACTTTAGTTTAAGATATAAGAAGTATATATATATATTTACAAAGATGTCATTCTGCTATTGTTAGAATTTATAATAACAAATAAACTTTTTACAAAAATAGAACTTTAAATAAATCAGACTAGAAAGTCGCGAATTGAATACCATCTTGATATCGTGATGAAATTTAAGACTAATATTTATTTCAATTATTCAATAAACTACAAAATTTGACATCAAGGAATGCGCATAAAAACATATCGCACGTAAGTACTTCAATAAGAAGTAGATAAAATATTAATAACTTTATCTATTACACTTTAATTGTTATCATATGTCATGTGGACCACCAAGAATATAGGTTACGCAGTTTATTCAACCAAACAAATGGATTTAAGTAGAAACTCTACTGATGGACATTGTCATAAAGTATTTATTAACTACTTATATGAGTTGCAACAAGCTTTTTGCAATGGTATCTCCCAATTGAACGTTTAGTTTTTACTAATGATCCGCGAGTTTCTAACGCGTGTGCGCATGTCAGCTGCTTATTAACATCACTAGGCACTAATGAAGCGATTGGAGTGTGCATGATACTTACACTTCAATTGGGGAGAGATCCATTCATATAAAATGTAAAGTTTTCAACATCATAAGAGCCAGATTGAATAAAAATATATTTGAGAAGGTGATAATGAACTATATTTGCAAAGTGAATGGTAATTGAAAGAGAAGAATGTATACTATTACTTAGTATAATAATATTCTTATAAAACGGTAAAACAATAATTTAAATGATTAAGTTATTTTCATGGTGCACAACTCCATAGAGATATCGTAAATAAACTGATACTGTTCTCTAATAAGTGTGTAACTATTTTAAGTCATTATAAAAATTAATAAAAATAGCTATAGAAAATAGTATTGGAATACACAAACAAGAAAAAAATATAAGGTTTCTTTAACTATTTTTAAAGATTGTTTTAAATTACACATCTCTTTATAATAATCTAATTGTCTGTTTATTCCAGTATGCTTTTAAATTGCTAGAAAAAAAAATGTTGCTCATACAACAAAACTGTAAATAATATATTGTTCCTACTTATGAAAATTAATAATATATATAAATAAATATCAATGGTCTTGACTAACACTGGCAGTAGGCCAGTTCATACTGCTTAAACATTCCATACAATTTATGTTGTCACTAACACCATGTTTAAGTAGAGATAATCCACCGTATTATTTTTAACTGTAATTATCTTAGCGTTAAACAAGGTTGTGTTCTCTCAATTCTTGTAACACCTACCTTACGAGGTGTCATGCGTGAGCGACAAAGACGACGTGATGTTTCGGCCGTCAGCACGGAATACCGTTGTTTTTATCGCGTTCGTCGTGTGCGCAGATCGCGTCGCGTTTGTCGCGTGTGCAGATCGCGTCGCGTTTGTCGCTTACGCAGGTCACCTCGTAATATAATATCTAAGGCTGTATCCACATCACCAGGAATTTGCAGTGTTTCGTAGTTATAGTATGGATCAAATATTGCTAAGTAAACCACACGAATCGAACTATTATCGATGTGGGCGCATAATATAATATTTTTATGTAAATAAAAATACGAATGCATTGCAATTAATCATTTTTCAATCAATATTATATTCTGTATCTTTAACTAATTAGTTAGTTTACCGCCCTATGACTTTATTCGCATAACAATTATATATATTTTTTTACGTTATTTTTTTTCGTAAAATTGCCGTTCGGTCGTGCATTACACAGCTCACGAGTTACCAAACAATCATTTTCTCTTTTTATATCCCAATTATATTCTTAACATCCAAATCAAATGTCTCTAATTTGTATATATCGTTTAATAAACTGCTCTCACTACTTATTAGTGAATTAGATGTATGCTTAGTCCTTGATTTTCTCGACATTTTGTATATAAATTGATGAATATTGTAATTTATTTCTTATCGATGATAAATGGACGAAAAACGTTCACGAGACTGATAACTAGAGCTTTGAGTCAACTATTTTTTTTAAATTGATATAAAATTCTTATGATTATAGTGAAAATATCTTTCGCGGCTTATTTTAACCAAAGACTGCCACATGGTTGGAAAAACCTACACTAAACTTTGCCCATGGATTATTTCATTCGGCGTACTTAGAAATGATGTAGCGGTCCATAGACTGTCTTCTGTGTAAACCAATACGCTATGAACTGATTGCATGAACTTCATAACGCTTGACACAAATACAACATATACTTGGCTATTAAGTAAAAATTTTATACATAAATAGTTTTTGGATGTTCCAAAATAATTTCTAAGTATGTCGAGATCAAAACCATAAAACGTGTATTAAAATTTATTTGCATCATATAACATCGTGAATGTTTGTGACTTTAAAAAAACTTTGCTTTGCGAGCACTTAATTTAGCACATTCTTTACCAGCACTTAAGTGTTTTTCATACAGCATGTTGGTTCCCCTCAAGTGTTGGTAAAGAAGGCGCTAAATTAAGTGCGAAGTGTTTTCACTTTCACTTTACATTGTGAGTAGAAAATACGCAAACGCAGTAGTAAAGTTAACGGCGCCCGCGCACGATTGTTGTACTCTTCACTAACGCTTTATTGTCCTGCGATCTGTATGTGTGGTTATTGCTTTATTAACATTTCCCCTCTGCCAAATAAACTTTCGAGTGATGGATAAAATTATCAGTGTTTAATTATATGTCGATGATTGCAGTTTGTTTCTAGACAAAGATATACAAGGTTAGTCGGAAAGGTGGTACTAAGCCGAAAGCGTGGTAAATTACCTATCATAATGGATAACTTTTGTTCTACAATTTTCCTCAAAAGTCATTAGTTAAAGAGAAATAGCTGTTCAAAAATTTGATAAAAAAATACGTTAAATTCTATCTATCCTCAGCTATGATCAGCTGTGTTTACATTTTAGGGTCACGGATTAGAAACTCCATTTTCTCAATTCGTAACTAAAGCAGGGATGAAGAATTTTTGAATAAACTAAAATCAAAATCATTTTGCACAAGATTTCTTTATCGTTTTTTGAAATGTTAACACTTTCTTTAAAACAATCATCAGTGATACATTAAGTGGCCCGCGGCTTAGTACCCCCTTTCCGACTAACCTTGTATATCGATAAATTTGCAGTATACTACTGGACATTGACAATAATTGGACATGGAACTTCTCAAAATAAAGACTGTCCGCTGTTATCTAACCGAATCTTCCACCTCACTCTATTACTAGCATATATATAGATATTCAATTAATCTGTTGTACAAATCGTATTCACCATATTGTATGGGATTTATTGTATTTTTTTAATATTAACATTGTACAGTGTACCTAACTCCAATAGAACCGGGTATTGTTTGTTTTAGTAAAATTCAATGTAGAAATAAGTTGAACGATTACGCTTATCCACTAAGGCGGCGCTCGCCTTATAAATAAGACTTAGATTTGTTACTTTATATAAAAATAATTTAAAATTATATTCTTAGTAGAAAATGATTAGAATTTTTAGACGTAAGTTATTTTTATATCAATTTATGGAAGTTAATATAAAAAGTACCTAATTGTATATGGAACGACAATATTGTATCCCGGATTTCATAGCATGTGATCTCTTGTCATGGATAATTAAAGTAAATCGGATGTTATTTGTGCAATAACTGCATCGATCACATTTTTGTATGTACAGTCAATTCACGGCGACATAGTATTAAATAAATGGTGTTGATTATTTATTTGAAAATATTTTTATTTTCCATTCATTGTTCTTCCAGCGTTATCTTAAAAAACAATATAAAACGAATTAACGATGTAACATTTAGCATCGTGAAAGTACCCGAAGATAAGATCTGGTAACTATTCTTTATTATAATAATAACAATCACATGATAAAATAATCTCCATCGGATTACGTATAAAAATGCTTACGTACTATGGCCGCGGATCCGCCATTCTGTAACAAGTTTTAAATAGTTAGATGGAATTTATAGAGCAATCTTATAATAATTATGTTATTTGAATAGATTTTCTGTGCCTCGGAGACTCGGAGAGCACGTTAAACAGTCTGTCCCGGGTGTCGTACGAATACCTATGACAGTCGTTACGGAAAGTCAGAGTGGGAAAATCCTGGTGGATGTCCCTCACCCGTGGAAGGCGAGTGTCAGCCGGACTTGGCGGCGTCCTGCTGACCGACGACCGGGGTCGCGGGATTCGCATAAGCTTGCACCGCAACCCCGGCAAAAGTCTGAATTAAACTAACCTTAGAGTATCGGCGTTGCCCAGTAACTAGCTTGTGGGGGTCTGATGACAGTCGCTCCGTGTAAAATACTGGTATTCGGCCGCATCTGGTTATATTGGAAGCTGATCCCAACATAGTTGGAAAAGGCTAGGCAGATATAGTCTGGCTTGTAACCATTTAAAGATCTGAGTGTTTTGATTTGTACGTAGGCCATTTGAATAAGTCTTTTCCAGAGTATGTAAAGTCAGCGTATACAACGTGTTACATAATTCCCCATCAAAAATGTAAATAATAAAGTAGTCTTTTATGGTTGTTGTCATTTACCTCTCAGGGGAAATTAGGTAAGAATGCAGATAACTTTCTGGGTTGTCTACTCTGTAGTTTTATGTTTTCAGAGTTGCGTTTCAATGATGATTACTTTATGTTTTATCCAAATTCTTTTTTTTTTGGTCGTACTACGGTTTTCAAATATTGCCAATAGACTCTTTACAAGGGACCTTTTAACCCCCTTTCGGCTTTAGGAGTATTTTTGTTACACGTAACCCGACGACTGATGTCAGTGCAGAAAGAATTAGAGACCCCAGTCTGCTTCAATGCAAACAAGAAAAAGAGACTTACAAATGTATGCTAATCTTTGGCCCGGCGGTGACGGAGGACGCGTCCTGCGGCGTGAGGAACACAAACTGTCGGCTGGTGTTCTTCAGCGCGTGGTCGATCAGCAGCTCCATCACTATCTTCCTGTTCACATTATCCTGTAACACACAATCTTTGTTTGGTTTCTATACTTTCTCAATAGGACAAGATCGTAGATCTGTGGTGATCATGGATTGCAAGTGCGTGTGCGGTATTTTCATACTATGACAGTGGTACCATCCTTCCCAGGGTGGTATATACTAAATACGGATATTGCTATCTTTGAAGAATAGTAGACTGCAATAGAAACCTAATTAACTCTTTATTGAAATTAAGTAAATTCTTGTAATTGTAGTTGATTGAGGGGCTAGTGGCAAATTACCAATCGCGCGGATTATACGATTTGTGAGGTTAAGCTGCACTTGCCGCGGTCAGTCTAGATGGGTGACCGTTCGTTACACAACGAGACCCCTCCGTGCCTCGGAGAGCACGTTAAACAGTCGGTCCCGGGTGTCATACGAATACCTATGATAGTCTACGGGAAGTCAGTAGCCCGTAAGTCTGACAACCGGTCTAACCTTAGGATGTCGCCATTGCCTAGTTACTGGGTTGCGGATGTCTGATGGCAGTCGCTCCGTGTAAAATACTGGTATTCAGCCGCATCTGGTTAGACTGGAAGCTGACCCCAGTGTAGTAAGGAAAAGGGTAGGCAGAACTTCTTGTAATTGTCGTGGTGCAGCAATATGCACATACGTTCACAAGTCTTTAGAACCAAACAAAAATATCATTAATTCAAAATAGGCTAAAACCAATTAGCACTTACTGAACATCGACAAGTATAAAATACTAGCTGTGTCTTCACGGCTCCGCCCGCGTAATAAGTTTTATTCCAGTAATAAATGTAGCCTATGTTACTCAGTGATAATGTAGCTTTCTAACGGCAAAAGAATTTTTGAAGTCTGTCCAGTAGTTTTTAAGTTTATTCGTTTCATACAAAAATACAAATCTTTCCTCTTTATAATATTAGTATAGACAGACCCCAGAAAAGACCTCCTTTCTTCCCTTCCTAGTATTTACACGACAAAGAATAAGCGACTAACGGCTTACACATTAAAACCATAAACTAAACTGACCATAAACACATCAAACTCGTCCATGAAGCAGAAGGGCAGCTCGACACACTCCCACAGCGCCATGATGAAGGCCACGGTGGAGTAGGAGCGCTCCCCGCCCGACAGCGACGACGTGGACGCCGCGTGCCGCTTGCTGCTGCTCTCCCGCCCCGTGCACAGGATCTCTAGCACGCCGCGACCGTTGTCGATGTCCATACGACCCTGCACAACATTATGGTATTCAGAGATATTCTCCTGACTGCCTTGTTGGTCTAGTGGTCACAAGCGTGACTACTGAGCATGGGGTCCTGGGTTCGATTCCCAGGTCAGGCAGGTTACTGGATTTTCCCACTAGGAATTTCTCTACAGCAGCCGGAGTCTGGATTTGTACCCGGTTTATGGCAATATACTCGCCCCCTATTACATAAGGGACTTGAACATAACTGGTGAAACGAGGGTGTACACGAACACCTCTGCACAACCCTTTGGGGAATACAGGCGTGATGTTATATTCTCCAGCTTAAGGTAAGGTAGATAACGAGTAAAATTGTGTGCAAAACAAAATCAAGTATTTCGTACCAGCAATCACGTCAAAACAGACAGCCAATCGGTATTCGGTAACCAATTCTACAATCAAAAGTCATTTATTTAAACAAGTGATACCCAAAGTGGTCTATATCGACCCCCAGGGGTCGACGACGACCTACGAGGGGTCCATGTGAGAGTAAAAAATAATTGGGGTCTGGAATAGTGGATCTCTTAAGCAGGTCATGACTATAATTTTGACTTTCCATTGATGGAATAACCCACATACACAGATTATTTGTTACTTAGTTTTGACCTGAAATCGTAACAAACAGACCGACGACGATAGTCGTTTTGTAAACAAACTTATTTTCGCAATTTTATAATATTAGTAGCGAATTAGTATATCTCAAAAAAAACATACTAGATATCACTAACCGAGGAAAATTAAGATTAAACGTTACTAAACTGATGCCAAAAATGTTTTTTTACTATTTTTTCGCTCTACACCTCACTAGAGTTAGAAATCAGGCAAAAACACATTTGAAGTCGATGAATTTGCAAAAATGCTAAATTAGCTAAGTACACAAGTCTACACAAAACCGAAAATTTGGCAAGTGGTCTACGAGACAAAAAAGTTTGGGGACCTCTGATTTAAACTGTACCAAAAGTCAGTACTTTTTAAACGTCAAAATTACAGATCGTTCCCTGGTTTGTTAAGACTTATAAAAATAATGAAAGCTTATTATGATAGTTCTTCTAGATATCTTACCGAGTACCCTCTGAGTGTAAGTATAGCTTGGAAGCTATGCTGCACTCTTCTAGCGATGCATGTCTGAACACTGTGACAGAACTTCAAATGTTTGTCAGTTGTGTTCTTCATCTGTGGACAATGTTTACTGTATCAAATACTGATGTAAATTTATAAGCCGGATCAACACTCGCGGCGCGAAAACCCGCGAAAGCCGTGAAACGCGAGTGTAGATGGCTTCGCGTTCGCGCTTTTCGGCGATCCCCGGTCGGTGTCGGTTTCTAGTCCCGCGACAAAGGGTTTGCGGTACGTGAGCGCGAACGCATTACAATCGCAGTATTTGTGACATCCACCATCTTCTTTTTCTCTATTTCTTCTTTATTTGCTCTTTATTCTTAATATGCGCATAATTGTAGCACGCTATAGCACACAGTGCTACGGCAGTAGCGACAGCAACTTCATCCATTTCTGTCAAATGGGTAACTGTGAACGAAACCGTGAACGTTGCGATTGTAGAGGTCCATATTTTTAACGCAGAGACCATACGCGAAACGCGGCTAAAGTTCGCGGCCGCGATTCATGGGCGAGTGTAGAGCCGGCTATAATAATAATAATAATATAATCTTTATTTCAAGCGAACTCATAAAATTAGTAAAATTAGTATAAAATTTCATATTTTGGTACATGTAACTGACAGCAGTGAATAATATATGGACAATCCACTCTGTCAGCTACCATGCACAGAACCCTGTTGGGGCTGGCCATGACTCGTGTCACCAGTGATGTTGCGCGTTTGCGCATAACAGTATAAAAGCAATCGACACGCGCCGCTGCAAACATCCCTGACGCACTGCACCGCCATGGCAACCCCAACAGTTTTCTGAACGCGTTATTATATTGGACACGAAGGGCTCCATACGACGTGTGCGAATATTTCTCCCACAGGCTGCACGTGTAGAAGGTTGTACAGAAAGCTCTAAAAAGCGTCGCCTTAACTTCTGCAGTACAACGTGCAAACCTGCGGGCTATCATATTCGCACGTATGGATAGAGCCCTTCGTTCCCTTTCGATATCAGTATTGTCCTCAAGGTCAGTGGTGACCATGTGCCCGAGATATTTAAATTGTTCCACCCGTTCAAGAGGAACACTATTTAGTCGAATAGGTGGCACATCAAGATGATATTTGGTCCCCGCCTCAAAAACAATGTACTGACTCTTCTTTACATTATATAGTAACCCATGTTCTATTGCGTAATTCTCACATGTGGCCAGTAATGACCTTATACCGCTGACTGACGCGCTCAGCAGCACCATGTCATCTGCGTAACTTAAATTATTTACACAGATACCGTCTATATGACAACCGACATGCCGACTGCTAAGCGCCTCAATCAGGGCATTCATATACAAATTGAAGAGGGCAGGGGAGGTTAGTCCTCCCTGTCTCACCCCGCACTCCAATTGATATGGCTCCGACAGCACACCCGCCCATCGGACATTGTTGACCTGGTTTCCATACCAGTGTTTAAAGATACTTATAAGTTCGACAGGCAAGCCTATACCCTCAAGTTTCTTCCATAATATACCGTAGGAAACCAGGTCAAAAGCTTTAGACAGATCAAGGAAGCAAGCAAAAACAGGTGTTTTCAGCTTTGTGTAGTATCTGACGGTCTGCTTGAGACACAAAATTGCACTTTCTGTAGAAAGCCCGGGCCGAAACCCGAACTGATTGTCGTGCAGAGTAAGATGTTGGTTGAGTTGTGTGTCCAGCAGACCATCAAGTACCTTAGCTGCTGTGGTCGCTAGGGAAATAGGTCTATAGTTTCCTATATCTGAAAGATCACCTGTTTTACTCTTAGCAATAGGAACAACGATCGTCTTCATTAGTTCGGGGGGCAGGTAGGAATGACTGATACATAAATTATATAGTAGTGCTAAAACTCTTGGTAGGTGAGGACCGGCGTGTTGAAGATGCTCAATACTAAGCCCGTCATGGCCAGGGGACTTACCTCTAGTCATAGACCTAATGATCTTAGCCACATCTTTGGCAGTAAAACGTGTGCCCACCTCACCACAACGGGACTCAGAATCCAGCACCACCGGCGACCTCCCTAGCGGTGATTTTACAGAAAACTGGTTTTTAAAAAGGTTTGCTATGTCCTTTATATCACTGACACCATTTACGCTAACAGGCAGACCTGGTCGGATATTAAATTTGTTTGTATTCTTCCAGAAGCCGCGAAAATCACGTTTCGTATGTTTGGAGGCAATGATGTCCATCTTTATTTGCTCTTCATTATTCTGACACCATTTAAGCTGCGACTTAAAAAGTGTCCTACTTTCCCGCATCTCATCATACTCTCGGCCATTTGATGGTTTTCCATACGACAACCATATATGAAACTTCTGCCTAGCCAACCTGTGAGCGTTACTGACATGTTTATTCCAGCCTATAATCTGAACCTTTTTCTTACGAATAGTACAGTTAATATTGGTACTACAAATTGATGACTCACTGAGAGCACATACAATATCCAAATACAACTTTTCAATAATAATCCTGTGGGTGACTTCATCACAAAAGTTATCACCACACCCAATAAATTCTACAGGAAAATCAATCAATTTTAATCTTTTATGACACTCATTGGAATATACATTAATTTGCTCCTTAGTTCTTTCCCCCCATACAACTTTATTGCGAGTTATTATTTTATCAGGAATCTTAGGTGTTAACAAATCAAATTTACATTCCAATATCATAGGGTAATGGTCAGACCATAGTACATCGTTTTTTATGTAAACATCAATCACGGAATTTACTACAGAGCGTGTGACTATACAGTGGTCTAGCCATCGCCTAGAGCCATGAGCTTCACTCATAAAAGTGTAAGTATCACTTGCTAACCCTAGCCTGTCTATATCAACACAAGTCCATTTTTGTTCCTCACAAAAGCTTGTCAGTTCATTCATAAATAATGTACTAGGATGTGCATTAAAATCACCCATAACATATACTGATTCTGCGCTATAATCGTCTACTATAGCACTCACCGTACCGAGACAGTCTGTAAAGTCCGGTAAGTTATCACTCATATCCGTAGGCATGTATATGCTCATCACAATAATAGGCCTATTTTTAGTTACTATTTTTATTGCACACACACGAGGGTTATTGCATTGCAACACAGACACATTTTGGAATTCGTTGCTCCTCCATAACAAAGCAACACCTCCGTAAGGTCTTCCACGTAATATGCCGGCCGTCGTGTCAATAGCAGACGTTCCCGTTGCACTAAAGTTGTCGTCAATGGTGCAGAGATATGGTATCTCCTCTGGCTGTAACCACGTTTCTTGCAAAGCAATTATATCGGAAGATCTACACAGTTCTTTAATGCTGTTTACAGATCTTTTTATACTTTTACAGTTAAATGATACTATTCTGTGTATTTTGTCCATTGTTTTTTATATTATAACCGTTATAATGCACAAATCTTCTGAATATTATACCTTCAGGCCACAAGTTTTTATCTAAAAATAAAGGCACTTTGTGATCAGATACAAAAAACTTGTATGCTTTGTAGTCCTTCTGTTTTTTAGTGTTAATTAACTTAAGGAAAATTGACTCTTGCGTCTTTGATTGTATATAATTAACAATATCGGTTTCTAAAGTATCCAAGTGAATATTGGTTATGAATATAGGTGACTTCTTAAAGGCCGCTTTAAACCCCAACGTCTCACACGGAGGACATAGTTACATAGCGTCAGTTTTAACAAACAAGCAAATTTTATGAAATCTTGAAAAAAAAATTGTATATTGAACTCCCTTTTTATTTAAATTACCCGCAACACATCAGGATGAAATAATGTCGTAACCTACCAGTAAAAATAATGCAGGCTTAAGTTCGGTAGCGTAATTTCGGCATGGTGTGACGCTACACTTAGAGAATGACGTTATATAAGGACTTTGATGCGTGAACTTTTGAACTGAATCACTACCCCGAGTAATCGATTCGCATCCATATTAGTGTTGACTGAAAATCGTGAATCCTTTGTCGTTAGCGATGATTACTTGAATTATTTACTTTATGAGGTGAGTCTTCTTCTTCTTCTTTTTCCTGCCCTTATCCCACACTAGGTGGGGTCGGCACAACATGTATTTTATAAATTCATGTTGTTAAGAGGTTTTGGCTAATTGTTTTATGACCGGCCGCCTGTCTGACATCAACCCTCCTTAGGAATACTCGTTGCGCCGTCGCGCGGGTGACCCAATGTGCTTGCTGATATTATGCACTGGGTCCCAAAATGATAAGCTTGTCTTGAAAACTTGAAACTTCTCGTACTCGACACTACACACTACTATTCGACATCGTTTACTATAGAAATAAACGGCAATTTATAATAAGAAATCAAAAAATATAAAAAATACTCGGTAAATAAATTCTATAAAATATCAAATGAGTTATGATTACGAAAATGATCACCAAATGTGACGTCATTAGCCCCCTAGCCTAGTAAGTCTATGATGAGCAAAAGTTATACTCACATCGTCTATGAGCGTTTTGAGTCTCTCTAGCGTCAGTCTAGTGCGTCGGTACTTGCGCTCCACTTGCAGCAGTCGCTCCGTCACCTCGGCCTCCGTCAGGCCGTCGCTACGGATCGAGCTGAGTTTCAGCTGAATCTTCTTCAACTCGTTCGTCACTATCGCCTTGTCTCTGTTTTATGAATCGGTCACGTTGTTAGAAGCGAAAAGATTAATTTGTTTATTAAATGAATTACTAATAAAAATGTTGATAAAGTGATTAGACCCTAAAACCTTGTCTGGTGCGACCATAGTTTTGTTAAAAATAACATGTTTTTGTAAAGGTGCGTAGAGTCTGGCAAACGAGAGTAGACACAGCGCGGCATATTTAAAAAATATCAGTATAACAACCCTAAAATAAAGGAATATTAATTTGATACTTGAGAATTATTTGTTTTTGTTTAAAAATAGTTGCCATATAAAATGAAAGGGAATTCAAAGGATTCAAAGGAAAGGGATGTGAAAGGGAATTCAATCAAAATAAGTGGTCCTTAATCTGTGGTTCTGATGGTACATTTTAGTCTCCCTTACTTGTCAGAACGTTTACGGTAACAATACACCGAGTAGTGTCTACTATACCTAGGATTGTCGACCCTAGAGCAGAGTGTTTCAGCAGCGTCAATCTTCTGGCTGATGACGCCGCGCTTGTCCTGTAAGATGACTTCCACTTGCGTCATCTTGATGCTGTCTTCCCGCAGCCGGTGCTCGTATGTCTTCCGCTCAGTCACACCCTGGTCCAGCTTCATTTGCTCCTGGTCTATCTCTTCCTAAATACCACACAAAATTATACTATGTAGAATTTATTTCGATGAAGTTTTGCAATGCTATTGGCTAAAGAGCCATTCACTGAGTTGGTGTTCTTATCACAAATTCTTTGCCCAACTACTTGCGTGGGGTTGGTAGCAGTGGTGATGAATCAAATGATAAATTATTTTTATTTCTGTCAATAAATCTGTTACAGACACTTTTACAAGTCAATGTAATGTTCTTTTTGAGACAAGATGGCGTTGGCATTTCCTATCTGACTAGCTCTGAGAAGAAAAGCCGAAACAAACTCAGAGATCGAAATCTTTTTTAAAGTCCAGACATCGTGGTATAAAAACTATGCGAGTGTAACAGTGTAGGGCAACGTCTGGAATGGCCTTTTGAGGAAAGTGCCATAGCAGGTTAGAGTTGACCTGCCCTAACGGACGGCATGCATGCATCAGCCATCGTGTAGCGCAAACATAGCGTTAGTTGCCACAAGTGCTTTTCGAGTTGCGCTGACCAGATATAGCACTGTAAGTTACCCCATAAACTACCTCGTTGGTCTAGTGGTGGTAAGTGCGACTGCTGATCGTGAGGTCCTGGGTTCGATCCTCAGGTCGGGCAGTTTTATTGGGTTTTTCCGTGTGGAATTCCTCAGTAGCACCCCGGAGTTTGGATTTATGCCCGGTTGATGGCAATAGGCTCGCCCCCTTTTACAGAGGACTTTAAACTTAACGGCGAATTGAGGGTGTTACTATACACCTCTGCCCAACCCTTCGGAGAATACAGGCGTGATGTTATGTGTGTTATGTTACCCCATAAAAACGACATATTACAACATACACAGATGTACTTGAAAGTCAAAAATGTAAGAGAATATTTTGAAAGTAAATCTGCTTCTTATTGGCACAAATGAGTCTTACTCAGTGGCATATTTTAAGATTCAGCGCCCCGGGCCTGTATGGTTTGCCGCCCCATAAATTAAGGGAAAAAGAGCAAAACATTTAACCTAATTTTAATGCGCTGATTAGAGACAACTTGCAACAACTGAAGCACGAATTTCGTCATCTCCACCGCCACCTATTTTTTTCTTTTTTTTTTTCCGTGGGAATATCCTCATGGGTGTCCCTCGCCCGGGGTAGGCGAGGGGGTCTGTCGGACTCTTACCGGCTAAAAACCCACGGTATTCCTCCTTCTGACCATCGGCCGGGGTCGTGAGATTCGCTTAAGCATGCACCGCAACCCCGGCAGGTCTTGGTCCACCAACTGCTGGTGGACCTCTCCTCAGTGGGGCGCCACCCCACGACCTCCTGAGAGGCGCGGGGAGCACCCCACACCACCGGCGCACCAGAACACATGGCACGCCGTGACCACCCCGGGGACCAAACAAGCTCATGGGTGCCAGACGACCCCGTGTCTGGGCACCCTTGGTCCCCCTGCGACAGGTCAGATTAGTGGCCCCGCCGCCTACCACTTTTCGGCCGCAGAGGATAGGGAGAGCGGTCAACTATACACCGACACTCTTCTCCCCCTTTTTTTTTCTCGTTGGAAAATCCTCTTGGATGTCCCTCGCCCGGGGAAGGCGAGGGGGTCTGCCGGACTCTTACCTGCTAAAAACCAACGGTGTTCCTTCTCCTGACCGTTCGGCCGGGGTCGCGGGATTCGCAAAAGCATGCACCGCAACCCCGGCAGGTCACGGTCCGCCAATCCATGGCGGACCCCTCCTCTGTGGGGCCTTGCCCCACGTCCTCCTGAGAAGCGCGCACGGAACACGGCGCGCTACCTTCCCGGGCCTGTTACTGGTTGGGCAGCGAGTCCCCAAACCCGCCGCCCGCAGGCCACACACTAGAGCACAGCGCTCCCTCTCCCTCTTCGCTTCCTCTTTGGTCGCCATCACCCCCTCACAAAAGGAGGCGATGGCTTCCCACGCAGTCTCGCTCTCGACCATGGACAGAACCACGGCTGGAAGCGAGAGGTCACCACCGACCGCCGCGACTAATTCGCGGCGCTGCGACCCCCAAGCTTAACACGCCTGCAAAGTGTGCAGCGCCGTGTCCTCAGCCAGTCGCAGTGGTGACAACCGGGCGTCTGCTCCCGGCCTATGCGACACAGGTACTTCCCGAAACAACCATGTCCCGAGAGCACCTGCGTCAGCCGGAAGCTGAGGGCGCCATGCCGCCTCTCCAGCCACACCTCCATCACGGGTCTTACCGCCGCAATTGCGGCGTACCCCGCGCTGGGTTGCGCAAGTCGTTCCCTCCACTCAGCCACTAGGATCTGGCGGAGTTCACTCCGCCCAGGCGCCTCCTCGCGCTGACGATATCTCAGCGCGAGGGCTCTCGCCTCCAAATCCCAGGGCACGGATCCGGCTAAGAGGCTCGCCGCTTCGAAGGAGATCGTACGGTACCTCCTTATCAACTTGACGGCCATCGCCCGCTGTGGTCTCCGCAGGATAGCGACGTTGCGGGCCGTCAGTGTGTCCGCCCAAACAGGCGACCCGTAAAGGGCCATGGACCGTACGATCCCCGCATATAGCCTCCGGCAGGAGGTATTGGGCCCCCCTAGATTGGGCAGCAGACGCGACAGGGAAGCCGCGGCGCCCATCAACTTCGGCGCGAGCTGCCGAAAGTGAGGCCCAAAGCTCCACCGGCTGTCGAGGACGAGTCCTTAGGTACTTCATCGTCGACTCGACACCTATGCGAACCCCTCCCACCACGATGTGGGATCCCGAGGGTGGTCCCTTCCGGGGCCCGTGTAAACACAGGGCCCCGGATTTCTGCAGAGCCACCTCGAGACCCAGCCGCCGGATCCTTTCGACAACTTGCGCAACCCCAGTTGTGGCCAAAATGGCCGCCTGTCGGTGCGTTTCTCCCCGCGCCGTCACCAGCGTGTCGTCAGCGTAGCAAGTCACGCCGACTCCGGGGAGGAACGCATCGCGCAGCACCCAGTCGTACCCGATGTTCCACAGGAGCGACATCTACATCTCTCGCCGACCCCATCCTTCCCGACCCGGGTAGATGACGGCCTTCTCTGTCAGTTAGGCCCCTACAATGCGGCAGAGGTAGGTCGGCACCCGATGGTATTCGAGTGCCGCCCTAATGCAACTCCAGGGCAAGGTATTAAAGGCGTTGGCGATGGCGAGAGACACCGCCAAGACGACCTCGCCCTGGGCGACTGCTTCCTACGCCTGAGCCCTCACGCGCATGATTGTGTCCACGGTGGAGCGCCCTCGGCGGAAACCAAACTGGTTCTCCGCCAGATCCGGCCCCACCCCAGTCATGTGCGTGACGAGGCGGTCTGCAATTACTCTCTCAAAGAGCTTGCCCACCTCGTCCAGCAACACGATGGGGCGGTACGCAGACGGTGAGTCTGCGGGGCGCCCCTCCTTCCTAAGCAGGACCAGCTTGCCGGTTTCCCACCGGAGAGGAAACTGGCCCCGCTCGCAACATGCGCTACACTCTTCTCCCCCTACGGCCTATGCGACACCGCAACCTACTTGGCCGCTACATCGAGGGCTACCCGGCAAAGCCCCGACGAGCGGCCCCTCCTCGGGTTCCTATTCGCTTCACCATGGACCTTCACTTCACGGCTACGGAGCCCCCTCGCAACGACAATGACCCCCACCGTCGTCTGCGCCGCCCCGCGCCCCTTTGTCTCTCTCCTATGAACGAAAACGACACGTGCAAATCCCGACTAGCCCCGAACTCCCGAGTTGCGATGCGCCACGTACAAACGTACAACCAAATGAATTGTAGTTTTTTTTTAATTACGTATAGGCTTTATTTTTCATTTCTTCAGGCATATAAAATCAAAAAATCAGGCTACCGCCCCGGGCCATGGCCCTTTTGGCCCTAGGGTAAATACGCCCCTGGTCTTACTAGAAACACTAGAACATATTATTGCAAAAAGTATAATTTGGTAGAAAAATTTAAAGACACACATAAGGGACCAGTTTTATGGTACTCACCCTCAAGCTTCTACAATTGGCCGTAACTTCTCCCAGCTTCGTCTTGACCTTCTTCATGCTGACGTCATACTCGTCCAAATTGTGTCTGTATTGCGCCTCCTTGGTCGCTAACTCTTCCACTTGCCGCTGCAGACTGATCATCTTTTCTTTTGATATGTTTAATTCGTCCACCTGAGGTAGTACATTAATTTGAGGAAAATGTAATCAGGGACTTACCAGGTTACCCTTGTGGGGTATTAAAACAAAGTTTTTCGAATGTGATAACCCATAAAAACTTTACTTTGGGCACAGAATAATAAATAGTTCTACGTACAATACCTAGAGGAATATGCTCCACGCATACGAAATTGAGCTTTAGTGAGAGGAGGAGCACTTTCATTCTGTTGTGCGTTCATTAAGTAACATACATACATAAACTCAGACCTTTTTCCCATGGGGGTAGGCAGAAACTATAGAACATCCTTACATACTCCTTTTGCTTCATCCACATTCATGCATCTTGTCATAGCGATTTGGTGTAAACTGTTAGCTTATATTTGATGAATAAATGAATCTGAATCATACAAGCACGCCGGTTGAGAGGACTACGCACCAGTCCATTGTGGAGAACATCGTCAATAACATCGATGTATTATTAAATTTAATTTGCATTGCATTATAAAATGTATTGAATTACGCACAAAAACTCAAGTGGAAGGTGGGCAGGACATGTCGCGAGGCTTACAGACAAGAGATGGACCATAAAAGTGACCTTTTGGAAAGGTCCTCCAGGTAAAAGGAGCAGAGGAAGACCATTGACACGCTGGGAGGAAGATATTAAAAAGACAGCCGGTCCAAACTGGGAACAGACCGCACAGGACAGAGACAATTGGACATTTTTGGAGGAGGCCTTCACCCAACATGGGGTTCCTACAAATAATACTTAGCAATATTCAAATTGATATTTTAAATGAGCTATTAGTTTATAAGTAAAGCCGCAAAGGAAATAAACTAGAAAAGTGTATTAAATTTATTAAATTAGTAGCAAGTAATCAAAGAAAAGCTATGTAGTTAAGCGTAGTAAATTAATTAAACTAGTTAAGTAACTTAGAGATTGTAAAATAATTAGTTTGGAAATAAAGGGCTTTTTTATTTATGTATTTTATATGTCCTTCTAGGGCATCCTCTACCGCCGATTCCACTGACATCCGCCTTATAAATTAAGTAACATTCGGTACGGTTTCCTTTTGTTTCACTTCAGAGGCGCAGCGACGCCTAAATTGCTGAGTGACAGGCATGTTATACGTTAGGATTAAGCTAACCTAATCCCGAAAGTGTTGTTGAAAAGTGTTTTAGCAAGTCCCTGAAAAAGTATTGTTGGGACATGCTTGGTTATGATGAATCAATGAGCATTTTAAAACACGTCGATTCATTTAGTTTATTGGTTGTTTGATTCTTAAACCAATGATGCCTAGAAAAACAAATCGGGAGAGTAGGGAGTGAATCGAAGACGCGGCTTAATGTTCTAAACTCTTCTATATTCGGTATTTTAAGGTAGGCCATTGCCCCTTAGTGCCCCCTTCCCTCCCTAGCCACGGCCCTGAGCCTGAGATGAATGCGATCTTTCTTCAAAGTCAAAGTCAAAGTGATTTATTTGCTTAAAAATGTAGGTTGTGACAGATGTTAGGTTGTCTTGTCAGTTCCAATACATTTGACCACAACATTGGTATGCAAACACAAAAGAATATAATGCAAATGTTAATTGAGGGTAATTACTATTAACAAATCAAAATTAGCAATAGCATAAAGTATGGAACATTAGAAGGAGCATATTGGCTTTTACTCAATACTTGAGCGTAAGAAGTCATTAACTGAATAAAATGCTTTTTGTACTAGCCAAGAATATAATTTCCGTTTGAGATTTTTTAATGGAAGTGACCTTATTAATTCGGGCAACTTACTGTATATTTTAATAGTCATCGGAAAACAATTACTGTGATAATAGCGGGTTTTAATATTTGGCAACAATAATCTTGTAGGATATCTATACTGGCCTGCAAAAATAAGTATCACACTTTTAAAATTGCAATTACTTTTTAGGTACACAAGATATATTTTCGAAACAAAAAGGACTCAAAAAAGAGTTTTACTTTGTTACTATAGTTTCAAAGAAAGCTGATAAAAATTGCTATAAAACGTTTTTTATTTTAAATCTCTAACTTCTATAGTTTAGAAAAAATTGAAATTTTAAAAGTGTGATACTTATTTTTGCAGGCCAGTGTAGTATTGAAGCTACAGTTATCTCCATATGTCCTACATAAACACTGGTTCTTTTTAGCAAACATACAACACTCAAAGACAACTCTTCCTCCTAGCGTTTTCCCAATTATGTTGGGGTCAGTTTCCAGTCTAACCAGATGCGGGTGAATACCAGTATTTTACACGGAGCGACTGCCATCAGACCTCCACAACCCAGTAACTGGGCAATGCCGATATCCTAAGGTTAGATTCAGACTTTTGGGTTTCTAACTACCCATAACGGCTATCATAGGTATTCTTATGACAACTGAGACCGACGGGTTAACGTGCTCTCCGAGGCACGGAGGGGTCTCGATGTGTAACGGACGGTCACCCATCCACGGACTGTCCGCGGCAAGCGCAGTTTAACCTTCATTATGAATGCTAGTAAGATATAAACCCTAAATGTTGTCTATTAAATATAATAGCTTATAAGTTACGTACCAAAACAGCGTGCTGCGGTGCCTGTTGCTGATCCAGCGCTTCAGCGGCGACGCGTGCCGCTTCATCTTTCTCGTGTCGTTCAGCCAACAGTGCTTGAAGCGCTTTAGATGTGGCACGCTCGTCGTCCCGAGCTCGTTTCGCTTCTCGACTCAACTCTTCGGCTTTCGCTTCTAATCCTCCGAGTGTTGCTTCTGCCTCTGTTATTTCGGCTATCACTTGCCTGTGTAAATAATTTATGATTTTAATGAGGGAACGTACCCATACTACGTGACCCATTTTTTACAATTTTGATGATGGTCAATTTAATCCATATCTAGGCTTGTCCGCAGCTGCGGTAATTACGTCAAAGGAGGCTGTATGATGACGTCACTTACTTCTTCCTCTCCGCAGTGCTAAGGTGCAGGAAGCGGCTGTGACGAGCTGCTCCACCGTAGCTGCGGTAGTTCGGCGCGGGGTGGTACTCCGTAGAGTCTAGTGTTACTATCTTCACGCAGTTCTCTGGGACGTTCTCTTCGTTGTCCGAAAGACGGACTGCGTCGTCTGCGATACAAAATTTTAGTTTAGACGAGTGTCGTTATCTTTTATTGTCTAGTGAAAGTTGTAGTAAATGTTTGGATTTTAAAATAAACACTTAGGTCCGTATTACAGAACGAAACTCAAGCATTAATCTCTGTTTAAAACTATTTTTGAGTCGATCACGGTTCAGCTGAGTTTGGCTTTATTCTAGATCGTTACTCAGTTCGTAGATTCAACCCCAAGCAGTGATTTGATCTGTAATGAACCAAACGCTTGGCTCGATTTGAGTCTCGTTTTATCTGAGTATAGAGTGATTGCCGTTCTGGAATAAGACCGTTCCTCAAGTAATGGTTCTATACATACACAGTGATCACCTGACTAAAGATCAAACTGGACTTGAGGAATGTTCTGTAATACGGACCTAAGAGTCTAGCCACAATTGACGGAAGATACGTCGTCGACCTTCCGCCGGTACGCATAATTCCATATAAACATTTCACACCGCACACATTTGACCGAAGATGCGTTACTAAAATTCCTCAAGTAAATTACGCGATGGAAGATCGGCGACGTATCTTCCGTCAGATGTGGCTTGGCCCTTAATGCTGGCTGGCTAACGTGTCGAAGAATTAATAATTTGCGCGTGCACAAAGACGCAATTAATAAACCTGCGCCGACATATAACGTATACAGGGTGTAAACGAAATCATGTAATTCCTTTAAACCACATGATGTACTGCTGACATAGATTAAAGTGCTTATTACACTATTCGATTTTTAGGAAATCTAATTAGGAAATCGGAAGGTGTGGATGGAGTTAGAGAGTTAGCCAGTTAGATTCCGATTTAGTGCGATTGGAAGGTCCCGATCGAAGGTTCCTAAATTGTTTACGATTTAGGTAAGTGTAATCGCATCGCTACGATTTAGAGCAGTGTTGCCAGATCGGATTTGTAAATTTACAGCGGTTTGAGTATATACTTACAATATTTTAGTATAAAAATACAGTATATCATAAAGTTAAGAGCGAAGCGAAGAGCAATAACAAGTATATATGGAAAAGTACATAATGATAAAAAATAATTGTATACATTTGTTTCCCTGAATTTGATTCTAAGTTGCGCCAGTTAATTCTAACTAACCCTGTATACTAGATTTCTTACATTCATCGCTTGAAGCACGTTCACGTGTGCAGCGCTGAAATTCAGCTGGAAGTGACATCTTGTTGGGAAGGGAGTCATTCGCGACGAATTGTGTGTGAATTGGGAGATGACTATATTAACAATCAACTATTTATAAAAATAAATAATTCGTTATTTGAGGACGTTTATTAAGTACTTTTGACTTACCGTGATCAGGTACTAGCAGCACACTCTCCATACCAATATTATCAATGAGAAAGTTAGCGACAACGGGATCGCTGACGTCAAGCGAGTCGAGCGCGGAGATGAAGGTCCCCGCGCGCACGCGGCGCCGGCGCACGTCGTGCGGCCGCGGGAGGAACTTGCTGCACGTCACGCCTGGCTTGGGGCCTCTGCCATACACCTATGGGTGGATAAGGACCATCAGTACTCCTACTGTTTGAGCCGTTTCGTCACGGCCGCTAGTGGGCGCGCGGGGGAGCGCGCGCCATTGCCAATGGAGTATCCGTCTGTGCAAGACGACAAAACTGAACCTATTAAAACGTGCCTGCACGACACCAAGGACCTCGTCGTTTATTTACATACATAAACTCACGCCTTTTTCCCATGGGGGTAGGCAGAAACTATAGAACGCCACATGCTACGACCCTTACATACCCCTTTCGCTTCATCCACATTCATACATCTTGTCATTCACGCACGCCGGTTGAGAGTACTACGCACCTGACCTTTGTGAAGAACATCACCAATAACATCGATGTATGTCCTTCTAGGACGTCCTCTACCGGCGTTTCCATTGACATCCTCCTTATAAATTCCTTTTGTTAATCGCCGTTCACTCATTCTCTCAACATGACCAAACCACCTAAGCATACTCATTTAAATTTTTGTCACTACATCATCTTTTAAACCGCAACTTTGTCTAATCTCTTCATTTCGCAGTCTATCATTCAAAGTTACACCGCACATACTTCGCAAGGAACGCATTTCCACGGCATTTATTCTACTTTCATGCCTCTTCTGCCACGACCAACATTCACTTCCATACATAAGCATAGGTACCAGCACACCATTATGGACAGCCAGTCGTGCCTTTTTGGACATCGACTGGCTAGCCACAACCGCATGCATAGCACCATTTACTTTATTTCCCGCATTTGCTCTCCTTTCCACATCTTCGTCAATCTTACCATCTCTTGTAAACATACTTCCCAAATAAACAAACTCATTCACCTGTTCAATACTTTCATCTCCTATCTTTACTTTACACTCAGATACATCTGCATCTCTTTCAAAAACCATTACTTTCGTCTTGCTTACATTAATTTTCATCCCTTTCATATTATATGCTCCATTCATCATAGTTACCATGTCTTGCAACTCTCTTGTCGTTTATTTATGCTTCACGAAAAGCGCAATCAACTACATAACATAACATCACGCCTGTGTCCCCCGAAAGGTAGGGCAGAGATGTATAGTGACACCCTCAATTCACTGTTATGTTTAATAAGTCCCATGTAATCAGTGGCGAGATTATTGCCATCAACTGGGCACAAATCCAAACTCCGGGCTGCTACTGAGGAATTCCACACGGGAAAACCCAATAACACTACTACTACTCCAACTTTTTTTTTGTCCGAACTTTTATTTCTTAATTTTTTTATTTCTTTCTCATGAAGCCCCTTGAACGTTGGAGCAATTTTTTTTTTTTTTTTTTTTTTTTTTTTTTTTTTTTTTTTTTTTTTTTTAAAAACGTTGCCCCACACTAGGATTTCTCCTGTATCGTGGGTGCGTTTACAGACACAAATCTTCACATGCACAAACACCCAGACCCGGAACAACTATCTGCAGGCCATACAAATATTTGTTCCGTGCGGGAATCGAACCCACGACCAGCAGCGCAGAAGCCAATCGCTTAGCCACTGCACCAAACGTGTCGTCAAGCAATGGGGCAATGCCTCACTTTGCCCTAAGGTAGATATGCCCGGTGATTATAGTGTCAACCCGTAAACCGTTGCTATAGTACAATGGGCTTTCTAGTAAACCGCTACAATGAGCAGTAATATTTCCATAATCACCACATAACATAATTAGCCCATTACTGTCCCACTGCTGGGCACGGGCCTCCTTTTCAGAATGAGAAGGGTTTAAGCCTAAGTCCACCACGCTGGCCTGGTGCGAGTTAGCAGACTACACACACCATCGAGAACTTTATGGAACCCTCTCTGATGTGCAGGTTACCTCACGGTTACCTTCACCGTTAACGCAAGTGATAATCAAATTCTGATCCGCACATGAGTTCGAAAAGTCAGAGGTACGGGCCGGGATCGAACTGAAACCCTCCTGTATAGAAGGTAAGCGTTCAACCGCTAGGCTATCACTGCTCTTCAATCACCACGCTCATACGAAAATCCTTTTGCCAGGACATGCGGTGACGTTGAACAACTAAGTTACATCCTAAAATGGCAATTTATTAAGTACTAGGGACCCGCTCCGGCTTCGCACGGCTGCAATGTAGATACTAATGTGGGGCATATAAACCTTCCTCTTGAATCACTCTATCTATTGCTGAAAACTGCATTAAAATCCGTTGCGTAGTTTAAAAGATCTAAGCGTACAGACAGCGGAAACGACTTTGTTTTATACTATATAAGGTCCAACCAAATTACCTGGACAAACTTTTACACAGTGTTCAATACGTTTAACTAATCACATCTATGTAAAAAAAAACGAGATCAAAGTGTTTTTTTTTTCTAACCAAAAAATAATAAAGTTTTAAATTGTCTGTACTCTCTAAGAATAAACTCATCCATTTCTTATGCATCGACCGCCATTGGGACGCGCGCTAATTCCGTGCCGTGTTTTACCTAAACAGCGAAGAGAAAAATGTAAAAAAAATTTAATAAAAGTAAAATTAAAGTTGAAAATAATTTTTGGTTAGAAAAACAAAAACACTTGGATCTCGTTTTTTTTGCATAGATATGTTCAGTTACACTTACTCAACACTGTGTAAAAGTTTGTCCAGGTATTTTGGTTGGCTGCCGGGGTTGCGGTGCATGCTTTTGCGAATCCCGCGACCCCGGCCGAGCGGTCAGGAGAAGGAACACCGTTGGTTTTTAGCCGGTAAGAGTCCGGCAGACCCCCTCGCCTACCCCGGGCGAGGGACATCCATGAGGAAAAAAAGGTATTTTGGTTGGACCTTATATAAAGATTTATTGTTTCGTCAAGATAATGCAGAAGTATAAATGCTTTACTCACTTGATCCATTATCTGAAACAGTTTCCTCGAGTCTTCGGGTGTGTTGACGCAGAAGGCCTGTATGTTACCACCAATGATGTGCTCGAGAGCGCCGCCCCATTTCTTCTCCTTCACTTTCAGGTAAGCGCCTAAATAATAAATAGCATTATACATATCTATGATCATACGATTTGCGAAGTTAAGCTGCGCTTGCTGCGGTCAGTCTGTAAATGGGTGACCGTTCGTTACACATCGAGACCCCTCCGTGCCTTTGAGAGCACGTTAAACAGTCGATCCCGGGTTTCATACGAATTCCTATGACAGTCGTTACGGAAAGTCAGAAGCCCGAAAGTCTGACAACCAGTCTAACCTTAGGATATCGGCATTGCCCTGTAACTGGGTCGCTCCGTGTAAAATAATGGTCTTCAGCTGCATCTGGTTAGACTGGAAGCTGATCCCACCATAGTTAGGAAAAAGTTAGGCAAAACAATATCTTTATTTATTGACTAAAGGTGATTATCACGAGAGTTCGGATAATCGGATGCATATTTCGACGGTCCCTACGTATACTATCGAAACTGCAAGGTTTCAATTTTTATTTTATGTGCTTAAAATGTGTGAAATTAGGTTATCTTAAAGGTTATAAAATAATAAATTTTGATGGGACCAAATGGGAACTATTCCGCATCAAACTAAAGAAGAATCACGTAAATCGGATCATAAATCTCAGCGTAATCGGTGTACATGCATAATAAAATAAAAACTGAGATTTTGTGGTTTCGATAGTGTACGTAGGGACCGTCGATTTATCTAAAGGTAATTTTTAGCTACGAAAATATGGAACCGGCTTCTGAAAATAATTTACTAGAAAAAAAAACCCGGTATCGAGGGATTGCATAAATAATCAAATTCATATAATTACTTAAAGTTAATTTTAACCCCCGATGCAAATGTGTGTAAATAGAGTGTAATAAAGGGAGGGTTGGATGTGTGTTAGTTAAAAAAAGGTACAATTTTAGGTATGTAAATAAATAAATATGCATTCAATTCTAGGTAAATATGATTCCATTCTACAGAACACTAAATTTGACAATCCTGGAACCGCAGGATTTTTTCGATACAAAAATGCATTCCAAATTAGCCAACACCTGAACTTTAGGTAAATATGCATTCGATTATCGGATCTCTGTTTATCACTCACCGATGGGTCCCCTGGGCTGCTGTGAGAAGTGTCCCTTAGCGACGGCGGCGTTGACTTTTTGGCACAGTTCCACCATGTTACTGCCGTACACCGCTAGCGAGTCGTTGCCGCGCGACTCCAGCTCACGCAACTGTTGCTTCAATTGTCCTGTACAAACCACCCTAATATAATAACATAACATCACGCCTGTATTCTCCGAAGGGTTGGGCAGAGGTGTATAGAAACACCCTCATTTCGCCTCATATAATATCAGTCTGTAAACGTACACTGCTGAATATGGACTATCCAATCACCCGTAGGCATATACAGGGTAGGGCAGATGGGGCGCTCGCCCCACCCTGGCACAGGAAAGGATAGGTAAATGGTCTAGATTCAGTCAACTCGCCACCAGTGTCCACAGAACAGTTACCCAAAATAGGCAGAACAATGCCCGTCTCTGTATATACTTATTTGGACCTCAAAAATAAGGTAAAGGGGCAAAAAGACCCCATAATCCAATTCTGCACATAACATCACGCCTTATATTCCCCGAAGGATTCGGCAGAGGTGTTTTTAGTACTCGTTTCGCCAGTTATGTTTAACTCCCATGTAATAGGGGGCAAGGTTATTGCCATTAACCGGGCACAAATCCAGGCTCCGGGCTGTTACTAAGAAATTCGTAACGGAAAAACCCAAGAACACTTTGCCCGACCTGGGGATCGAACCCAGGAGCAGCTCAGCAGTCGCGCTTGCGACCGCCTGACCAACAAGATGTAGTGATCTCAATATCGACGGTCGGAAGTGAAAACCACGTATGTGTAAGATACATTTTTTTATAAGAGATAGAAAAAACTGTATCCTGAAAAAAATAATAGCCGATCAAATGTTTGTACAAGTTTGTCATCGTACGTCATAGATGGCTTAGAAGTATTTGAATTGAAAGTTTGTTGAACTAGTACGTGTATGACGAGTTTATCAATCTAAAGAACAAATAAAACGCTTTTGAAGAAAATTGGATTTTAAGAGGTTTTCACTGCCGACCGTCGATATGTTGTTATTACAAGACAGACTAAAGTTACAGCCTATCCCCTTGACACACACCCTCAGTTGCTTTTTACGACACCTGCGGGGGTGGCCTATTCTTTGCCGATAACTATCAGTCTATATCATCCCACTGCTGGCAAAGACCTTTCCCCACAATTTCCAGACCTTTCGGTCTTCATTTAATGTGGATGGTAATTTGTCCAGCTCGTACCGTCTTGCTCTGCTATGTCAGGGCACCACTTAGTGGTTATTTTAGCCCACAGGTCATCGGGCTTTCGGCAAATGTGACCAGCCCAGCCGCATATCAACTTTGCGGCTTTTTAACCACAACCACGGTACAAAATTGATTATATTGTTGCGTATCATAAAGTTACAAAAATATCTGTGGTAAATCATGTGTCTATTCCTGTGTTTCATAAAAGGCGATAAAGCAAAATTATAATATTATGTCACCTATCATCCTGTGCGCTAATAACGACATTACATTACCACGTTTGCCAAGTATGATGCCTACGGTCATATTTATAGGAGAAAGATGTTCAGTAGTGAATGATTAAGGTTTTGTATGTTAAAGTTCCAGAACCTTAAAAACAGCAGTAGCTCAATGGTCACTGCGTCGCATTGACGATCGAGATGGATCTCTCCAAAAGCATGTTCGGCTTAATTCGAGGGATAAACAAGAATTTGCTATAGCATTGTAAAGTACAAAGACATTGCTTGTTTCTTCAAGAAATCTCTTTCAGCAGACCTGCGAGAGGAAAATTTGAGAACAAGAAATGTGTCTGTAAGAAACGTGAGAGATATAAAGAATCTAAAAACAAATTGGGGACAGCAAAAAATATGAAACAAAAAGGTACATACGAACAGAGTCCCGCTGCCGTTGTGCGCGCGAGTTTAGCTGGTCGGCCTGCCCCTGCGCGTGCGACACGTTGTCGCGCGCCTGCGCCGCCTCGTGCTGCGCCGTCTCGTACCGCGCACGCGCCGCGTTGGCCGCGCTAGCCGCACGCGCCGCGCGCGCTTCCAACTCTGCACGACGAGATTCTGCCCCGCCCGACCTTTGGGATCAAATGCCTTTGCAGAACAACTTTTTTTACCACTGGTTACATCATTTTAGTGGAGTGGGCAAGAATTCACACGACTCGATACAGCAACGCACCTGTTATGTGTGAATATTTTTGTACAAGGATTGTTTTACAATGGGCGTCAGATGTTCTGTAGGGTTCCGTCAGCATGTTGAATCTGTATGTTGAATTAACTAAAGAGAGGCATCTTAAAAAAATAAAAAAAACAACTCGCATTGTATTTTAACTAGCGACCTGCCCCGGCTTCGCATGGATGCAATGTAGATACTAATGTGGAGCATATAAACCTTCCTCTTAAATCACTCTATCTATTAAAAAATCGCATCAAAATCCGTTGCGTAGTTTTAAAGATCTAAGCATACATAGGGACAGACAGCGGGAGCGACTTTGTTTTATACTATGTAAAGAAGAAAAACAATATTTTCAGCATCAGCCGACTACCCCTTTAAGTCTCTATGCAATGTGTTTATAAATATATAACTCACCCAATATTCTGTATCTCTCTCTCCAAATCTGCTATTTTCCTCTTCTCCCTATTGAGCGACTCTGTGTACTTGCCAGCGTTATGCTGCGATTTCCGCCATGTTGACTGTACGCTGTTCACGTCAGACTCTAGCGAACGAAGCTCTTGTTCTAATGCTGTTTTCTGTAGAGTTTTCTCTTCAAGAAACCGTGTCAGCTCGCTAAGAGTATTATTATATTAGTTATGAAATGTATTGTTAAGTTTGTAGGGAGTTTTTTTGTGGCTACGTTTACAGCTAGCCTGTCGCAACAGAATAGACGCATTTAGGGACTCAAGTCAAACTATAAACAATTGTATAAAGCCAGGAGGTGATACCACATCTGAGATAAGACCAAGAGAGAGATGAAGTAATGAAATTATCCAAAACAAACCTAAAACGAGCTGAACGGATACAAAGACAGAAAGAATGGATACGAAGTGAATGAGAATATCATTCCAGTGGCATAGCTTGGGGGCAAATGGCGCCATGGCCCCGGGCGGCGCAGCCGTAGGGGCGGCAAGCTGCAGCATCAGGTCATAGTCATCAGATCAGATAACTGTACTGTCATCGGGGCTACATAGCGTCGCTGAAATTCCAACACCGCGTAACTCAAAATAGTTAACTTTTCAGGAGAGCAAAATATAGAATTTTTTCTACTTATCATATAATTGTTTTTAATCTACAATATTTTATTTTATTTTGGTTTTTTCGACGGAGCACTTTCGCGACACGATCCAGTATAGAACTCACCTGACTTACACGCTGTTTTAGCTGTTTACATAGCTTGATGGAAAAAATATTAAATACGCGGTGTATTTTGATTTTGAAACAACCCGTTGCTATTGGATCTAACCATTGATTGTGATTGGTCAAACGATGCGTTTTTCGATTCCCTATCGAATGACGTACGTAACTGAAAACGAACTTTTTTTTTGAGTTACGCGGTGTTAGAACTTCAGCGACGATAGGTACTTATTTACGCAAAATTTCAAGTCAAGTTTTATTTTGAATCCTTTTGCAATTAACATAGCAACAGGGTATCACAGAATTTTCACCAATCGTTTGCTTAGTTGCGAAAATATTGTGGCGGGGTGGCAAATTTTCACCAATCGTTTGCTTAGTTGCGAAAATATTGTGGCGGGGTGGCAAATTTTCACCAATCGTTTGCTTAGCTGCGAAAATATTGTGGCGGGGTGGCAAATTTTCACCAATCGTTTGCTTAGTTGCGAAAATATTGTGGCGGGGTGGCAAATTTTCACCAATCGTTTGCTTAGTTGCGAAAATATTGTGGCGGGGTGGCAAATTTTCACCAATCGTTTGCTTAGTTGCGAAAATATTGTGGCGGGGTGGCAAATTTAGGGTTGACCCCGAGTGGAAGAAATACACGCTACGCCACTGAATCATTGTAAGGTAGATTAACTTACTCAATAGCATTGGTGTTGCTGCCATAGTTCTGTTGCATCTTACTAAGTTTGTCTCTCAGTTTATCCATCTTGGCCTTCTGTTTGTCATACTGTTCCTGAATCTTGTTTGCTTCTCTTTCCAACTCCACTATCTCACTCCAGTAGTATTCGTTCTGAAGGGACTGTTTCAATGCTTTGATCTCGTCGCGCGATCGCAACTGTTCGTGGCTGGTTTTCCACTTTTTATATTCTTTTTCAAGGTCTGCACATGCCTGAAGTTTGCAATTTTTGTTTATTTTTAAACAAATTAATAAACTAGAAGAGTATTTCATTAAAACATCAGACTCAATTCGTAGTTTCGCGGAATTACTAGATCTCTTTAGTAAGATCGCGTAACGAGACTACCTCTACGTCTAAAGCTGGGTACAGATTATTCGCAACACAACATGTAAGGTAACATTCAATGCAACATTTTCCATACATTTTAATGTGTGGAAAACTAATGATGGAATCAGACGTTACTATGCGGAAATCCATGACTTACAAATATACAATAACAATATTTAGTGTTAATTTCCCCAAACAGTTCATCAAGCCTGAATGCAGTATGCAGCACCGCCCTCCCGCACGCAAATATATGCAAATGCAGAAGGTGCGATTAATAATATGCATAATGCAACACACAAACAAATCAAACCGATACGACACGTGTTTCGCCCCTCCACAGGGCATCCTCGGGAGATATTGACTCGTCGACATCTGTTATTGCATATTTGTATAGAAAATGTTGCATTGCATGTTACCTTACATGCTATGTTGCAAATAATCTGTACCCAGCTTTACGGGGTGTCCTGCGTAAGCGACAAACGTGAAGCGACGAACGCGATCAAAACAACGGCCTTCCTTACTGGCGGCCTATGTAGCAGTCACGCGTAATTTCATCGCGTCTTTTCGCGTCGCGTCGCTTTTCACGCAGGACACGCCATTATTCAGTTTTTTTTACGAAACTGCGCGTTTCTACAGTAAAATTAAAACAGTTTATGACTTATTAAATGGGGAGATTTTTATACAACTTACATCCTTCTTCCTAGTCCATATTCCAGTAGCTTTGTTACAGTTTTCAAGAGCCCTAACATAATTGGTCTCTGTCTGATCCAAATTGGTAGCCTTACGAAACAAGGCGTATTTCTTCTTAGAATCAGAAGCATGAAAACTTCTAGCGTCATCCTGATTTAAAACTGAAATAGGATTGTCTACTTGTATATCGTGGGCAAGAATTATTGCGTTCACTTCTTCGTACTTTGTTGATGCAATTTCACCTGTGGAATGAATAATTTTGAGCTTATGTTAGCAGGCATAGGCGTATTCGGGGTGGGGCAGGTGGAGTGCTTGCCCTACCCTGACACAGGAAAGTATAGGTAAATGGTCTAGATTCAATCAGCTCGCCACCAGTGTTCAAAGAACAATTACCCAAAATAGGCAAACCAATGCCCGACTCCGTCTATAGTTATTTGGACCTCAAAAATATGGGTATGGAGCAAAATTGCCCCATAATCTCATTATGCATTTCCAGAATTATTGAAAAGACAAATACTGTCTGACTGAGTTTACCCCACCCTGGATAAAATCCTGGCTACGCCCATGTTAGCAAGTGGCGTTCAATTGTCTCTGGTCTACCCCAGCGGAGAATAGGTGTGATATCTAATACCTTTAAACAAGCAATTCTTGTATATATATAACATGAATCTCGGAAACGGCTCCAACAATTTTCATGAAATTAAGTATGCAGGGGGTTTCGAGGGCGATAAATCGATCTAACTAGGTTTCATTTTTAGAAAACGTCGATTTACCAAAAAAAAAGAGCAAAGCTCGGTTATCCAGGTACTAATAATTATGTACTTTTACAAAATGAGCTTCCATATATATATCTGTTTAAACATAGCAAAAAGACATTGCATAAAATAACAATCAATTGAAGAGAAGCCAAACCAAGTTACTGAAAAACGGTATTAAAATATTTTCTTATTATTTTGTTCAGCCCATTGTAAACAGTTCTGCATAAGCTTTTTACAGTCACCTTGACATTGAAACTAGACAGTTTTCGCATAATGTAGGAACTACGTGACTATGACAGGAAAATGTACCAGCCTTTATCTAAATGCATTGCCTTATCTCGAGATAGTATGGCTCAATTGCAGTTACTACTTATCTATATGAACTCATGGCATTTGCTACATAGACAAAACGCAAATACTTTAACAGTTACTGGCTGAATAAGAGCCTGCTAGTTATCAAGGACTTGAATAAATAACATAACATCACGCCTTGTATTCCCCGAAGGGTTCGGCAGAGGTGTTTTTAGTACACCCTCGTTTCGCCAGTTATGTTTTTAAGTCCCATGTAATAGAGGGTGATTCTATTGCCATTAACCTTGCATAAATCCAGACTCCGGGCTGCTACTGAGAAGTCCTAATGGAATAACCTAATAACACTTTACCTAACCTAGGGATTGAACCCAGGATCCCATGCTAAGCAGTTGTGTTTGCGATCACTAGACCAAAAAAGCAGTCACTTGAAGAAATATTGCCATATTTGGGCTAACTTAAACTCATTTAAGTCATCATCACATACCCTACGATAATCACCAAACTTATAAACATAATGTAACATCATGCCTGTATTCCCCGAAGGGTTGGGCAGAGGTGTATAATAACACCCTCATTTCGCCATTATGTTTAAGTCCCACGTAAAAGGGGATGAGTCTATTGCCATCAAGCGTGTACAAATCCAAACTCCAGCCTGCTACTGAGATATTTCAACTTGGAAAATCCCAATAACACTTTAACCGACCTGGGAATTGAACCCAGGACCTCACAATCAGCGGTTGCGCTTGCCACCACTAGACCAAAGAGGCGGTTTCAAGTACAAATACACAATTATTTTAAATTATCAAAAATCTTAGTAAAATACATACCAGAAGCAGATTTAACTTTGTAACTGGAGCCACCTGAAGCATTGATATTCCTAACAATAGTTATGTAGTCACCATAAACATTGTGTCTGTATGATTTTGGACTACTGTTCTTAATTTTAATCTCAATTGTGGCTGAATTTGCACCCTTCTTTATAAATGCTGGAAGTATAAACATTTGTTATTTTAAAATACAAACAAAAGTTTAATGTATAACATAGCATTATAGTCATAAGTCAACAGTTAATAGTTAACCAACCTGTAACTGTATGTAGATTTTAAGTTAAAAGCAAGGTTTCAAGATATAAAGGTACATGATAACAGATTAAATTTCAGAAGGGAAAGTATATAATATTTCAGAATATTTCTTAGAAGATAAACAGAAGCTTGTATTATTAACTTACAGTGTAGATTAGTCCCACGGTTTGTGGCGGACGCCCTACCGCCTAAGCCGACAACTAGAGCAGTTAAAATTGCACTTTTTCCACTACCGTTGCGACCGACAATAAAATTAACGTTTCTGTTCAAATTTACTTCCAAATTGTCGTGACAAAAGAAGTTGCGAACATGTATGCTGACGATGGAACCATCTATATCCTCTTCAATGATGTCAGATTCCATTTTAAACTTTTAAACTATTTTATTTCAAATTGCGCCAAAGTTTGTGAACACAACAAAAGTTCTGTTAGCCGATTGACGATTTTGAGTTGACATTTTTGACAATTATTGTTTTTTTGACAGTTTGAACTTTTGTTGGAAGCACTGAAATCAGAAATCCAAATAATGACAGTAATGAAAATTGAAATCAACTATTAAATAAAAATTAAAGTTCGGATAGGAAATTCTTCATACATAAAATAAATAAATGTTCTTCAAGGCATTATTCACGCAAGTCTATATAATTGTAATTATAACGGAAAAAGAAATTAAAATAGTTGAATTTTACTGCCAGGTGTTGTCAATCCACTAGATTTAAACTAAAATTCCTACTATTTTTACTGTTTTGACATCTGGTTATGCGGCTTCCTTGTAAAAGTACTAAATAATAATAACAGACTGTTTGAACTGCTAGCTTTATTATTATTTATTTAATTATATTATATTTAATAATTACTGAAAAGTTATTTCCCACTTTTAGTTTTATATTTTCCCTAAAATATCCGATTTTTTACCTTTTAACGATTAGTAATTAGTAGAAATGTTGTAAAGCCAGTAGTAACATTTTTCAAAAACGCCATTTTTTACGTTACGAAAATCACGAGAATTTGCGGTTTGTTGATAATTTTGGTCTTATAATCGATTGCACCAGTGAAAATCCCTTTTAATTACTGTAATTGTAATTGGATGCGTGTAATCACTATATAGCCGTGGGTTACGAAGATCAATATCAAGGTAAACAACTTTTCTTTGACCGAACGTTATTGAATTAACTTATGTACCTAATTTATTGTTTTTGTGGCGTACCATGTGTTTTTCATATCAAAAATAGTGTAACAAATAAATACTAAATACCGTATGCTTTATTATTTGCAACGTTCAAAACTAAAGTCAATCCGTTCTTATTTTAGCAAGCTGTTATCTAAAAGTTTTGTTTTTAATTGGAGGGTAAACAAAACAGTTCGTTAGAACAATCAACATCTTATAGTAGGTTAGTTGCACTGATAACCCGTTAATGAGCCGTCCGTATATTCTAGATGCAACATTCAATCATTATAATGAGGTACCTACTTTTTTGCAGTTGTCAAAATGAGTGATTCGCCCGATCAGCCTGAGCCCCCAAAGGATGTAAGTATTGTTTGTTTTTGTTCATGTAGATAACGGTTGATAAAAAGTGCTATAGTAATAGTTAATTAATTACACAAACAATTAGTATTTCACACCTGTATTCCCCGAAGGGTTGGGCAGAGGTGTATAGTTACACCCTCGTTTCGCCGTTATGTTTAAGTCCCATGTAATAGGGGGCGAGCCTATTGCCATTAAACAGGCACAAATCCAAACTCTGGGCTGCTACTGAAGAATTCAATTTGCGAAAAACCCAATAACACTTTGCCCGACCTGGGGATCGAACCCAGTACTTCACAATTAGTAGTCGCGCTTGCCACCACTAACCCAACGAGGCAGCTTAGTATTAGTATTTCCTCAATCAATTAATATAGGATCTTTCACTGTTGAGGGTATGTCATAGATATCTGTGTACTGATAAGATTAATGACACATCATCATCATCATTTTCTTCCTCCTAGCCTTTTCCCAATTATCTTGGGGTCAGCTTCCAGTCTAACCAGATGCGGCTGAATACCAGTATTTTACACGGAGCGACTGCCATCAGACCTCCGCAACCCAGTAACTGGGCAATGCCGATATCCTAAGGTTAAACCGTTTGTCAGACTTTCGGGCTTCTGACTACCCGTAACGACTGTCATAGGTATTGGTATGACACCCGGGACAGACGGCTTAACGTGCTCTCCGAGGCACGGAGGGGTCTCGATGTGTAACAAAACATATATTATTATTCAATCACAACATGGAAAATTGGTCTGTAACAATCTAAATCTGTCTTAGTAAAGGGCAAGAAGTCTGTACATTTGTGATGATGTTTGGTATGGGACGATAATTGATAGTGGTAATAGTGGACACATAATAGTGAGTGTGTATGACAAGATGCATGAATATAGAAGAAGCGTAACTACTATGTAAGGATCATAGCACATAGCATTCTGTACTTTCTGTCTACTCTACTAGGAAAAGGAAAACAATGTATGTGTAAAATATTTTACGCAGATGGAGCTACGGGGGCGTATCAACAGAACATCCTGT
Source organism: Amphipyra berbera (assembly GCA_910594945.2). Classification (NCBI taxonomy): domain Eukaryota; kingdom Metazoa; phylum Arthropoda; class Insecta; order Lepidoptera; family Noctuidae; genus Amphipyra; species Amphipyra berbera. The sequence goes on along the minus strand of OU343122.1, from coordinate 2,636,458 downwards.
TGGCTCTGCAAAGTTCTGCAAGCTTCACATTATAGGATATTGTTACTAAAATATTAATAGTCATACCTCAAAACTGTTATGGCGCTGATGGCCAAGTATGCAAACGCTACTCAATTTTATCTCATCCTGTCACTAATACTTTCAGGCAAATAGACAGGGACAGCAAAAAACTAACAGTACCTTAAAAATACGTAGCATCTGAGTATATGACCATGAGAAATACAAAAGTTCTTATTCTTATCTTATTAAAAAAAAAAAAATTGCCCCCCACTAGGATTTTCTCCTATATCGTGGGTGCATTTACAGACACATATCTTCACACGCACAAACACCCAGACCCTGAACAACTATCTGTAGGCCATACAAATATTTATTCCGTGCGGTAATCGAACCCACGACCCGTGGAGCAGAAGCTTGTTTTCAAACAATCATCAAATAACGCAATAGACAGCCGGGCTGTAGCATTAATCTAATGTTCCATTCTTACTGGCTCTGCAGGTATTCTTGTTAGCTAACTACCTTAAGAAATAATATCATATTATTACAAAATTCTATTGTTTAAAATCACTACTCTAATTTGTAGGCTGCTTCTGTACATAGATCCTTCTCAAGCAGCAACACAGAAACTTACTATCCATCTTCAGCATCCAATCTGCTCTACCTATCTTGATACATCTGGTTCTTCTTCTTTTCGTGTGGTTTTAGTGACTAACCTGGTGTCAGAGTTTATGCCACCCATGGGCCTCTGACTTGGCTTCACATGCCTTTGAGAAATATCTCTCAGTCATGCCAGTTTCCTCACAATGTTTTCCTTCACTGTTTTTAGGCAAGTGATAATTATACAATATACACATGAATTCGAAAACTCCGAGGTGCGTGCCTTGGGTTCGAACTCGAGACCTATGAACCTATGATAGGTCTGGTAGGTAGACCCTTTACAACACTCAATATTTATGTTGTTACAGCCAAAAGAATTGGAAAAGTTAGAAGAAGCTAAGCTGAAGGCGAAGTTTCCAAATGCGATGATGGGGAGAGGGCCTGGAGGTCACTCCGCTTTCCTGCAGAAGAGGCTAGCAAAGGGGGTCAGTACTATAATAATTGTTTTATTTATTTCATATTTAATTGTCTTTATTCATTTTGTAACATGGCACATTGTTCATTTGATTTGATTTTTCTGGTTATTTTATATTCAATGTTCATGCTGCTCTATTATTACTGTAGTGATGGTCTTATCTACAACCAAGCCTGGATTACAATCCTGGCCTTTAAGCATGCCAAAAGGCATCTCTAAGTGACTGGCCCGCCAGAAACTGGTACACAGCTTTAATGGAGATTATGTGGTTGTTTGTGCCACACTTGCATTGGATTATACAGCCACGAAATAAGTGTCCTTCTTAAGACTATCGAAATCGTATCTAATAGAAAAGGCATTTGATGATGATCTGCAATTTCAGCAAAAGTTCTTCGATTCTGGAGACTATCAAATGGCGAAGCAGCGGCCGGGCAACCTGTCCGCGCAGTTCAAGGCGCCGGCCGCGCCCGCCAAGCACCCCACGGGTGACGCCATCCCCACGCCCGAGACCGTCCCCCTGCGCAAGACGTCCATCATCCAGCCCAAGTTCCAGCCGCCCAGCCAGACCTCCTAGCCCACAGTGCCAGTATGTGACATCAGGCCGTGTCACTAACTAAAATTCCAGAAGGCCTTTACAACGTCACATTCTACAATCATTAAGGGTGTGGCTTCACTAATCAAACAGTGCAACTGACTGTTTACCCGCCAATTGTAAGTATGATAACCAAACCACGTGCTGTACGGAATTTGCTTCTAAAACCTCAATTTATTTTATTATTGGCGTTCATATTCAGATGTAATCTGTTGGTCTAGTGAGGCCTTTGCCTAACAGAAAAGTCAATAAAATGTTTCAGAAAGAAATTATTTGATGGCATCGCTTTTAACCTGATACATTTTACAAACATTTCTGTATAATTAATTGATTGTAGAAATGACATTGTCCCTTGGGGCACATTTTTATTTTGCTAGTAACGCGTCGCACTTACGCATCGCTTTTAATTTTATGAATGTTCACTTACAAAATAGTTGCATTATTTTATTTCTCATCACATAACATTTTTCTTAGCACTTTAATGGTTTAATATCGACATTGTGATTCGTAATTAGTCTATGTTGAAATTTAAACAAAACTTTTATAAGAACAACTGTTATTTTGATGTATAATTAATTAGATTATAGTGGTGTGTGTTGAGGATGCGTGTGCATTATGTTATCATAGTGATGCTGTCGTATTTGGTTTCATTTTAGCATCATTAAGCCATAGGCTGTAGGTTCTATCAGCTTGGTTTAGTTTAATGAGAAATATCACTTGCCATAATATGACATGGCCGCAAACGGATACAGCGAGGTATGTAACATGAAAGATCCACACGCCTCGCACTGTATAGACATGGATGTTTCCTGCGATCATTCGACCTCGTTAGGCTCCACTTGAACATGAGACGATTTGTCGTTAAAGCGAAGCATCGCGCTACGTTCCTCGCAATGTCTACTTACGCCTTTACATACACCATTGTTAGCACTTGCCAGCATTCAGAATAGTCGTATGCTGTTTATAGTAAAAATGATGTGCGTAGTGATCAATTCGGATTAGTTCTCGGCATCTATAGTTTAGATTACATGTCTGTGAATTTACTTAACTCCAGCCAATATTAGACATTATAAACAGCAGTTATAATTAAATATTTTGAAATGTATATCAACCAGTGATAAATATAATGTTACAGCCCACATGAAACCCAGTCAAAGGCTGTGCAGGAACTGGTCATTACATTGTTTGAATATTTAAAACATTTTTTATCTGAGGAATACCATATACCTCGTCATGTTTGATTTATTGAATCAATTTTATTCCGCGATCATGGACTTTGTAGCAACCATAGCTAACATTTTGTCACTTTTTCCCGTCATCAGTAATGTACATATATTATGTCGGATAATATGAGGAAATAATCCATGTGATAGTTTAGAAATAAACATTAATCATGGTGTAATACTTATAACCTTTCAATGTGATGGCAGTAGAGACCTTGTACATATGCCATAGTACTGAGTAAATAAGATGGCAAAGTACTTGAATAAGGTTTTAAAATAAGACAATGGACTAAGATCTGCTCTCTAGTGCGCTAAACACAAGATATGAGCATAGAAACCATTTGTGCAAGGGTTTTATTTTTATAAATGTAGCTCATTTGTGCAATTTTTATATTATATAATATGTTTAGTACATTTTGGGAGCCTAGAAATTACATAGTTTTACTAAATCTAAAGTTAATGCTTTCACTGCTAAGCTCCTAGAATGCGCCTAAACTCATACACGATGTGATTGTTGCAGTCTCAGTTTCAACTTATCACGTAATATCGATGTCGTCTATGAAATAGAATGTATAGCAGACTGTATTGCGTGTCAATAGCCGGGAGCCCGGAACGTACAAACCACATGTAAAACGTTCGCACGAGAGTGATATTTGTATGGTATGGTTAAGGGAATGTTGAAGAGATAGCTACTATTAAATTAAAAATAAATTCTTGGTAAAAAAAAGCATTTTATTTTATTCAGACTGTGTGCGTGGCTTAGGTAAGGACTTTACCGTTTAACTAATTCGAGTAAACAATGTTAACAAAATGAGATTACGAATACAATAATAAATGGCACTTGTTAAACAAAAACTTAAATTAAACAACTGAGGGTAGGTACACCATCATAACATCGTTCGACATCTCCTTTGGAATCCCTTTCAGTACTTCCGATCCTGTCCTGTTTACATATTTCCAAGCTTTATGTATCCATTAGCGTTATATTTGACTGCTCTCTGAAAAAAAAGTGAAACAAAGTTCGATCAATCTGTGAACTGCCGAAACGTAGGTGATAACTTAATAAACTTGCCACATACATATAAAATACCCTCGAGCCAAGGCTCCAGAAATATACAGTGAACCATATGGTTCTGTTTCTCATCTACCCTGGTTATAACTTCTAATGAATTTTGCTTTCTCTAATAAAATACAAAATGAAAACAAAATGGCCGAATACTCTAGTAATGTTCATTAGAAGTTAGATGAGTTTTATTAAAACCACTGGTCATACCTGGATTCCAATGCACGTAGTCTGGTGTGGCAGCTGCCTGGTACTCCTGCACGAGGTCATCGACCACTCCGCGAGATTCGTCGAACTCCTCCAAAGAGTCCTTAAACATGGGCTCCTTGCGGAACACCTCTAAGAAAGCCTCGCGCTTGCGCAGCTTGTCAAATTGCTGGAGACATCTGTCGAACAGCTACATGGAGAAAATATTATATTAGTGAATGAAAAGTCAATTCTGTCAATATGTAATTTGCCACTAGGATATACTGAAATGAATGATGTTTTTTTAATGAAACTTTTCAATTATCAGCAACTTCTATGTACAAACATTTACATGTGACATAATAGGTATCATTAAACCTATATCATATGGATCGGAATGTTGGGCCACAAAAGGGATAAATGAAAGGCAACTGCATGCAGCTGATATGAGAATGTTAAGAGGGATGTGTGGTATTACACGAATGGATAGAATTAGGAATGAGTATGTAAGAGGAAGCCTGAAAGTGGCGCCGGTGACTGAGAAGTTGTGTGGAAACCGGTTGTCATGGTATGGGCATGTGATGCGGAGGAACGAGGAACAAGTCGTGAGGAAAGTTTTGAGTATGAATGTGGATGGTTATAAGAGTAGAAGAAGACCAAAGAAGCGATGGATGGATAGTGTGAAAAATGATATGGTTAGAAAGGGGGATGACTACAGAGATGACGACTAATAGAGATGTATGGAAGAAGAAGACATACTGCGCCGACCACAAATAAGTTGGGTTAAGGGCAGGAGGATGATAATATCACTGAACCCGTACCCTGTGTTCTACTACTACAGTATCTCAGGATATCCATAAAACAGCTGAGGATCTAGCCCTGGCCATGTCTGCCCCATAAACTTCATTCAATTGTCTCTAGTCACTGGGAGAAACCTAGTAATGTGTGAGTAGAATGACCAATGAAGTTGACGACACTCACCGATGATATGTTGGTGTGATTAGCAAGCAGAAGCCCCGACACTTTGTGCGAGGCGTGCACGTAGGGCGAGCGGCGCGACAGAGCCACTTGTATGGACGCGGGACCCCACGGGATGAACGACGCCAGCTTCCGCTCGCGGATCCGCTGCAGGGACTTGTGCACTTGTGATGGATCTACTTCACCCTAGAAATAGAATTTAATGGATCTAAAAACATTTGTCTGGGTAAAAGTATGACAAACAATATGTTAAGACCGCTTTCACATTAGGACGTTAGCAGCGCGGCAGAAGCAGTGACTTCACATTATAAGAACAGCCGCGCGATAGTGGCGCGGCTGCCGCCCCGCAGTTTAGATCAGTGTGGCGCACTTCATTTTAAAAATGGAATCCGACGGGGAAACATTGCTCCTGCTTTTGATATTACACCATCGGCGCCATCGATGTCGCCCATTGTGCAGTCTATAATCACGTGCGCTTGCAACACTGACTTATCGCCGACAGAGCGTGCTTCTGTTTATAATATAAAATTCTGACTGGGTGACGGTCGCCGGTCTGTCGCACTGCTAATGTCGCCTAAATGTGAAAGCGGTCTAACAGTATGATAAATCGTAAAGATAACCTCTCGATTGGCGGCGTAATCTCAATCGATCGCAGAAATTATGTTCTCACCTCGACTCATTCGCCCGTTAGAATATTTTTTTAGAGGGGTGGAACTTATGTATGTGTGATCTAGGAACAAATATAAGTAAACCGCGTGATGTACTAACCTGTATGATATTCAATATTGATATATAGCAGTGTTGATTTGTTCTGTCTGGACTGAGTGAGACCATCATATTCTTTGGTTGGAGTAGCCTTTGCATCACGTCGAGTACTGTGGTTTTTCGAATTTTCGGGGCCTACAAATACACAATTAAAATAAAAAAATATTCGATATTTTGTTTGGTTTATGGGTTTACACTAACGCCAGTTTATTATGGCATGTTATGATGTCGCAGCTAAGGGTTCTTCCAGACGAGCGGCATTTTGCCAAAGACAGGGTGGTTTCTAGGATCTGTCGCGGATTACAAACGCGTGTGTATCGACGACGGTCGCTGGCGAGTTAGAAGCAGCCGTCGACAAGCGGCGATGGCTGCAGTTACCCCTGTCGCCGGCACAGTGCCGCTCGTCTGTAACAGCTCTAACATAGGCTGGATGAAGCCGCAGCTGCGTAAAGTCCTTGTCACGAAGTTCGATGGGAGACTAGTCGTGGTTTAACTCGCTGTAACTTAAACGTCTTCAGATGTAGCCAGACACTATTTGGTAGATCGATCGCATATCAGCGAAGCCAAGCTAATGGAATTGATATGTCAAGTTATTTGTTACTTACTGTATTTAGTTCGTGGTCGGCGGTCAGCGGCGTGTATCCTGTCATAAGGAAGTGTAGTCTCGGGGTCGGTATTAATGGCGCCACCAGACTGATCAGATCGTTGTTCATGTACGATGGATATCTGATAAACGAACATTTATTTCAGTCATCCACAGCAGTGATAGCCTAGCGGTGTGACCGTCGGACTGCCAAGTCATAGGTCTCGAGTTCGAACCCAAGGCATGCACCTCTGACTTTTAGGATTCATGTGCATATTGTAAGATTATCACTTGCTTAAAAACGGTGAAGAAAAACATCGTGAGGAAACCGGCATGCCTGAGAGATATATCTCGACGGCATGTGAAGCCAAGTCAGAGGCCCATGGGCGGCATAAACTTTGACACCAGGTTAGTCACCACACGAAAAGAGTCAACTAGAACTTTGAAATAACATAACATCACGCCTTGTACTCCTCGAAGGGTTAGGCAGAGTTGTTTTAGTATACCTCCGTTTCGCCAATTATGTTTAAGTCCCATGTAATAGGAGGCAAGCCTATATAACTTACTATTTCAATAAAACAATGTGGCTGCATAGAGTCTTGACAAGCCTAGTAGGTTTCATGATTTTACCTAGGAGTGGTGTGCCACAACATAGAACATCGTCGCATTTTACTATTTGTAATAAATATTGTGATTCACAAATTCAAATCATATGAAGAGGTTTCCATACCCTGAGACAACTCTCTCTCATAAACCTTACAGTCATGCGGACAGAGTTGCAACTATTTTTATGTTATTCTTTAGTAGGTATGTAGTTTTAAGTTTAGTGTTGTAATACTTAGATCTTCCTGCCCTGGTCCCAAGTTACTTGGGGTCGGCGCAATATGTTTTTCTCTTCCACTCTTCCCTGTCAGCCGTCTCATTATCATTTACCCCCTTATCTTTCATATCCTCCCTCACACAATCCATCCATCTTTTCTTAGGTCTCCCTCTCCCCCTCCATCCATCAACATTCATATTCATCACTCTCTTAGTCACATGTGTTTCATCCCTCCTCAGCACATGCCCATACCAAGACAAACGCTTTCCTTTCAACTTTTCTGTCACTGGTGCCACTTTCAAACGTAATACTTAGATATAAAATATTATATTTTGAAAAAAATGTGATGTCACAAAATTTGGGAACCCTCCCCACCCCTTGTCACACAATGTCACACTTCGTCGACCCCCTCTCTCCCCATTAACGTGTGACGTAATTTATGGATGGCCCCTAAATATAATAACTCATTTTAAGTAGGTACTAAGTTTATTGAGTGTATAGAGACTCACCGACCCCACAGTCAAACCACTACTACGGTTTTGTGAGGCTTAGTTTATAAGTTACACTTACCTTATGTGAATATAAATAAATAATAATAATAAAAAATGGAGCTGAAAGTTCCCTCAAGTCGTAAAGTGGGTAGAGTAGTTAAATATTATGATCTAATTTAAATAAAGCTATTTTACCTAAGTGTAGCGGTACTGGCGCTCATGATAGTCGAAACCAGTGTGTTGATCTGCGCAAACGACGGGTTCTGTATGTGCAGGCGGTCGCTCGCGATGCGGTTGAGCGCTGTGTTGTCGAGCACCATGACGCAGTCAGCGCTTTCTGTTAGACGCTTCAGCGTTAACAGCGAGTTGTATGGCTGGACTACTACGTCACTGTGAGGGGAAAAAACATGAGTTAGATCGATGGCAGCAAAGTAGATACGGACATCTACATTTTTACCAAAATGCTTTATTCACAAAAATGAGCTTAAATCAACCCTATTTACAAGTCTGTATTAAAATAATTTCAAATTTCAAAATACTTAATGAAGAAAATCTGGCATGTAAATGAAGACATCTACACTCGATTTCTAAGAAACATCGCGGTAAAATGGTCTCTGTTTTTTACTAAATGTGCTCTCCTGTAAAATTGTGATTTTGTAGATGTCTTCTTTTACTTTGCTGCCATCGAGATGTAAGTTGTGCGTATGGTACAGATTGGTTGTTAATTTCATAGATGAAGATATCCAAAGGAGACCATTCACGTTTCATAAAAAGTTGGGCCCAAAATCGAAAGTACCGGCCAACGGAAAAGGATGTTTTTAATCCGTTTGGAACATCATCCTAAGCATTTGGTACTATGACACCAAAGCGGTAAAACCATCAAAATAGCAGCTGCATAAGTTCGAAAAATCTGATTTCCCATACATTTGACCAAAAATAAAAGTCAACATAATTATGCACTTTCGATTTTGGGCCCAATATGAATGGTCTCCTTTGAACACTATAATATTAAAGTAAGGCTTAACCAGCGACGGATCTACATTTTTCAAAGGGGGATGCAGAGTACCAATTTGCCGCCCTCTAGGCAAAATTTTATCAACAAATAACTTAGGTACCTACCAAGACTTTTTAAAATTGTTTATTATAGTAATAAAATTATAAATAATTCTAAAGGTTTATTCATATATCACCGGGTCCAGCATAGTACAGACTAGCGAGACTGGCTGGTGGTGGGCCACCCCCTAATCTTCGCCGCCCGGGGCAAATGCCCCCGCCCGTCCCCCCTAGATCCGGGCCTGGGCGTAACTTAGCAGGCCTACTTGAGTCTATTGCTGGTACGTACATAGGCCATAGACTGACAATGTAATGACAAGGAAATATGAAAGTGAATCAATTCACATGATAAGTGTAGGGTCCGTTCATTATGTGTAGGTAACAGTCATTCTATTAGTGAGCTGCTCATAGATAAAAATTTCGTAGTTTTGTTAACCGCGGCGGCAGTGTAAGGGTCAGTTCCGACCAAACGGAAAAAGCCTGGCGGACTTTTTTGATGCCACTGAATAAAGAACTGTATCAGTATAGGCTTAAGGGGCCATTCAAGTATTACGTAAGCAGAATTTTAGTAATTTTTGACCCACCCCTTCCCCTTGTCAGCAAAAGTAAGCAAAGCTTTTATCCCCCTTCCTATGCTTACGTAAACATTGGTATATATTTTTTAATGCTGATCAGGTTTCTTTATTGTTATTCATGAGCTGATTGCTTATTCATGAATTGCTGACGTAATCATCATCTAGACACCCCCGTCTCCCATGTCATCAAAAATAAGCTAAGCAAAGACCCCTCGCCCCACTTTCGTGCTTACGTAATACTTGAATGGCCCCTAAGGTATAAAATCCGAAATTATTAAATGCTCTGGCATGCGCAAAGAAACGCTTGAAGTCTGCATCGGATTTTATACTTAAAGACAATACTGATACGGTTCTTTATCCAGTGACATCAAAAAGTGCACAGGATTTTTCCGTTTGATCGGAATTGACCCTAAAGATACGCATAAAAAATGGAAACGGGTGATAATGACCTGGTTTTAACGCGAGAAGTTACAATACGTAAAGACCATGACATTGTAATGTTCGTAAATGGATAGTCAATGACCGCGCGTCGCGTGACTGTCCTGCATTTAAAACACGTTACGAATCAAAGTCGTAACTTTATTTTTACCTGACTGAGCGACAGCATAGGCAGCGTTATGTTTTTATACTAAATAACGATTAAAAAAAACAGTTTTATCTTGGTATAAATAAAAAATATTGCCCAAACATGAGCAGCCCATTTGAGACCCAGGATGTTAATTTATTTCAAATACGATCTATAATTATAAAACAACTAGCATATTGCCAGCGATTTGGTCCGCATGAATTTCCATACAAACTTCCATCCCCTAATTTACCCACTTAGGGGTAGAATTTCTAAAAATCCTTTCTTATTGGATGCCTACGTCACAAAAGGAAACTAATGTCCAAGTTTCATGTTTCCAGCTTCAGTGGTTTAGGCTCTGCGTTGATGAATCACTCAGTCAGTCAGGATAAGTAATTAGATAATATATGTAGAATATCTAAATATTTATTTGGTAGTGATTTTTAGTTATTTTTTCGCTTTCATTGTACACAAATACTTATTATTCTGAAGTTGGGCGAAACATTATCAATATCATAGGAATCATTGAATAAAATGAATACATATAAAGTATAATATAAAATAAAGGCTGTAAGCCTGCTCACCTTATTTCATCCAAGTTGGGGAAGACACTGTAGGTCTGCACCAGTTTCTTAGGGAACCTGTCGGACAAATGTTCTAGGATGTATGAGCCCATGCCTGACCCTGTTCCTCCAGCTATCGAGTGGCACAGCACAAAACCCTGCAGAACAGATAATGATAAATAGCTATCATTTGAAATGTCTGGTAGTATTGAGGTTTTGGTCAGCAAAATTGTATAATTGGTCAGCAAAATCGTATAATTGATCATCGATCTTTGATCAACAATAGTTGATTGAAGTCAGCGATGCATGATTAGCGAAGAAAATTGAGACAGATGTTGCAATCACTTTCCACTTCTACCCCTACAGAGTGCATAGATGATTTCATAGCAGATTTTTCTTGCCAACCATTATTTGTATCACAAATTAATGTTTTTTTTTATTTATTGAAAGGCTTTGTCACTTAGCGACAATATCGCCCAATGAAAATATTATAAATAGATAGTAACAATTTATCTTATAACTAACTTATACAAAAGTTTAGCTTTGTCTGACATTGGAAAAGCTAGAATCAAATTACAAATGCCAATGTCATACATTTTGTTTCGGCCAAACACACTAATTCTTACATTTTCATTTTGGACACATTCCATTATGATATGAAAAAATTAATCATTTAATTACTTCTCCAATGAATATGTGCATGTAGAGCAATTTTGATTGTAGAATAAAAGATTTTAATAAAAAAAATTGTCGCCATTTTTTTATAGTGAATCTGGCCCAGTATCTCTACAGCTCCAATTTTGGGGTGAAAACAGCAAAAATTGGCCCAATCTTACTTCCTGACCTCCACATCTACTGGCTATGTTTATTTTCTCATACTTTTCAGCCTTAAAATAGATACCTAAGCCAACTTGCTGCAAGTCTTACCTCTAAGTTATCACTGCCATCCGCCTCTCTGTTAATAATGTCAAACACTTCTTCATTTAGTTTCTCGCCCTGAGCGTACCCCGATGCCCAGTTGTTACCGGCACCACCACCATGTTTGGACAGGTATACATTCTCAGGATTGTACAACTGAAAGGGTTTACATTGTTAAAAAAACCAAAAACGTCTTTACATAAGTTAAAACTAGTTCAATCAAAGAGATACTTGGTTAACAATATAGTTTTTACTTATATGTCGCTTAAAACTTTAAACATGGTACAATATATTATTGTAGAGCTTTAAAAATAAATTGGGATGATGTCATCTCTCATAATTTGTAAATGTCATGTTGTAAGGTCTCATACCTTTGCATACGGTGAGTTCATGATAGTGTGAATGACACGAGGCTCCAGATCCAGCAACACCGCCCGAGGTATGTAGTGGTCATCATCAGCTTGGTAGAAGAACACATCCTTTCGATCCGACCCCGCCGACGCATACTCCTCAAGTATCCCCTCAGGAGATATCCCATGCTCTATGCACAACTGCTTCCAGAACTCGAAACCAACTGTTAACAAATTTAACAATACATAATTGCTATCACCACGGAAACAAATTTAAAATAACCGAACATTTTCGCAATAATTATTACTCACTTTGATTCCCACATTGGCCGAGTTGTAATGTTATCATTTCACTCGGCATTTTGAATTATATAGTTTACTACTACTTTATAACCACTAATTACCTTTAATCTTTCGTTTATTTTTCAAAACAACATAAACAAACCCATGAGCCGCTGTCGCCCATTAGCAAATAAGTTTGTTTTCGTTTTCTTCGAATTAACAGTGGAATGATGTTATAAATTGATTCTTATTGGAGATAAACAAATGACATTTGTTGTCCCACCAACCACAAATGAGATAACAATAATTGGTAACAAAGAAAACAGACTTGTCTTTTATTCCAACGCGTTCATGAAAATTTTTAAAAATGTTACATTGTTGAAAAATTATAATAAAATATATAACCGCTATGTATATTCATTCGACCCAAATAATGGGTATTTAGCAGTGGCCAATCACAATATTTTTGTAGATTGTAGAAAGCGATAACAGAATATTATGATTTATAATAAAATTTTCAAATAAGCTAATAAAATATCGCGCACCTTAACGCGAATGCGACTTAACTTAAACTTCAGAAAACAATCAGTCAGACTTAAATGTCAAAGTTTCCGTAAAAAGTTTCGTGGAATAAAATTAGTTTTTAACTATTTTTTCTATTAAAAGCATCATAATAAATATCATAAGTTGTTATTTTTAGTAAACAGTGCTCTTTTTTATATTTAGTTGTGAATTTCATTCATAATTTTACTTTAAAATTGTTTAAGGTAAGGTATGAGCTGTGGTCGTAGTTGATGGCCTTCGATTAACATATTTCTCAACTTTGTTGTACACAGCCTACGATGTCAGAAGTTTAATGAGACACCATCGTAGGCGTGACTTTCATAGCCACAAGGTTCTCTGATCCTCCCATCTGATATTAATAAAATAAAACAGTTATTTCTTGTGCTATGTGCGAAAAAGTTATTGAATATACTTCCGGAGTATAAATTATATAATATGTTACATTACCATATATAAATAATTATGAACGCTTAGAACTGTTGACAATTAAGTTCATCAAGTAGCTTGTTATTACTCTATTGTTTCCTTTGTGTAGGTATTAGGTAATATTAAATTGAACTGAGTGACGACCCAAACAGCGAAGAGTCAAAATGCCGCGCAAACTACTCAAATTCCTCATAGTGTTTGATAACACGTCATTGTTATATTTTCCTGGCCAATTCTTGTCTGGGAAAGTTCTAATGGAATTGCAAGATGACACACCTGTGTTGGGTAAGTTCATTGTTATATATAAATATGTGGCAACAGACAATGTTTTGTAATAAGAGCATGGTGACTTGGATAACAATTGTATAAATAAAACTACCTACTTACTGTGCGCTGAACATAATATTAGAAATGGATAATTTGCCTAAAAACATTATTCCTATAGGACAATTTAACATGGTGATGTTTTAAAATCAGCAGTGTTCTGAAAATTTTATTTAGTATGTATCTAGGAACTGATTCAACAGTTGTGTGTTTGATTTAAATGTTATATGAAACTAACTGTAGGTACCGGAGGCTTGGTGAAAACTTTAAAAAGACAATTTTTTATTTTTTTTGATGCAAAATACCTTAAGGTTTCTAAGTTTCTAGCTTTCGAAAGGAAGCAGTTGAGCATAGACATCGTGTGTACACGTGTGGAAGTGAATGCTTAAACATCAGAAAGCTATAGCAAATATATAATAAATAAAGCCTACATACTCACTTTTCCATTTATTATAATTGTAGGGATTTTACTTACAGTCTTACTATTCTCAAATTGAGTGCTGAGTTTGCTGGCCTTTGGAGTTAGGGTGGATGGAATAAGATTTATTCTCATGCGCACACAAAATACGCGTTTTACTAAACTAAGCTAAACTAAAAAAAACTAGATTTTTCATAATGATTATATTTTAGGTCTACACTTCCATGTCATTGGAGAGGGTGTGGTGCGAGTAGGATCTGGTAGACACGAGAGACTGTTTGACAAAGAGAATTACATTGACTTCAGAATGCGGCTGCTCGGTGAACCAGGTAATTCAATCTACTTATTTTGTAGCATAGCGTCGCTGCGCCTGCAAAATCCAGTGTTTTTTTTTTTTAATTTGTCTTTTATGCTATTTTATAATAGTTCTCAAGCCACGTGCACCTGAAAAATCTGTTTTTTAATAATTTATTTGGTTAAGAAGATACCAAAATAAATTATTAGGAAACTTATTTTACAGTTGCATATGGCTTGAGCACTATTATAAAATAGCACCAAAGACAGATTAAAAAAAAAACACAGTGGATTTTGCAGGCGCAGCGACGATAGGTTAGATAAGTGCATACACTCATAGTTTGCTGATGAAGATAAATTAATATACCCTCACGGCCACGGCAATCCCATTGTTACATTATTTACTGCACTATACAGGATAATTCTAACCAATGTCAAACTCAAGCTTATACTTGCAAACCATTCAATTGGCGAGGCGGTCTTCTTTTTTTCGTGTGGTTAGTGACTAAGCTGGTGTCAGAGTTTATGCCGCCCATGGGCTTCTGACCTAGCTTCACATGCCGTTGAAAAATATCTCTCAGGCATGCCGGTTTCCTCACTATGTTTACCTTCACCATTTTTAAGCAAGTGATAATTTACAATACGCACATGAGTCGGAAAAGTCGGAGGTGGCGTGCCTTGGGTTCGAACTCGAGACCTATGACTTGGCAGTCTGACGGTCACAGCACTAGCTTATCATTAAAATCATGAGGCGGGTCACTAAAACTACTAAGCTTAAAATATCAGAAAACAGCATCTATTTGCAGTCTTGCAAATCAATTTACGTAGAATTCTAATGGCTTGCAAATATTTGTCATGGTAAAACGATTTTTGTGTGAATCTAATATGAACTTTTGACCTTTAAGATTTCAATTATTGATTATGTAGGTACTCATAGACAGGCTAATGTAAAGGTTAAGACAACAATATTTTAATTAGTAAGACAACCTTGTGTTGTGTGCTTTATTCAGTTTTGTTAACCACAATGTAAAATAATGCTTACTGACCTTAAACACATAGTTATATTAGACATAGTTTCAACTTTTGAAACATATTTGGCTTAACATTGTTTAATTACATTTCCTTTTATTTTACTACTAGCGGCCCGATCCGGCTTCGCACGGGTGGACATTTTCCCCGTTTTTGCAACATTTTTCATTTATGCTCCGCTCCTATTGGTCTTAGCGTGATGTTATATAGCCTATAATCTTCCTCGATAAATGGACTATCCAACACAAAAATATTTTTCAATTCCAACCAGTAGTTCCTGAGATTAGCGCGTTCAAACAAACAAACTCTTCAGCTTTATAATATTAGTATAGATTGCCAACCCATGACCTACTGATACAACCACGCCCCCTTTTGCTCAGTCGACCTTCAGGATTCTATTCGCATTGCCGTTTTTTCAGCGAGGCATGCGCTGCATGACACCTCGGAACTGGCGTCCATGCTGGAGTGACGTGTCATATGTGGCTTTAATCCAAAAAGCATTTGCAAGAGTGCGCCTAAGCCCCGTTCGCCACCGCGTATGCACTGCATTTAATTAAGCGAAGGTTTCTTTAAAAAAATGTGCGTTGGTTTAGTACTTCCGTACGTCCAGCGTAGATGTCGTCAACCGTAATTGAACATAATGCTCGGCGTAGATGCCATGCGATGCTTTCCCATCGAATTGAAGATTGCATGCGCGGCCTGTCCTTCCTCGCTGCCAGTAAAGCTCTAAAGAATGAACTAACTTGTGCACGACGTTAGCGCAACGTTCATTCAGCGGAAGGCGCATCCGGGACCCAAACTTCGCTTTCACGGTTATATCTTCGGCTGGTTTTAGAGTCACGCTGACTGTTGGTGCTTACAACCGACAAGTATAACTTCCCCGTCAGCGCTGACCACCGCACGCGCTGTTTATTCTAAAACGCTTCAAGACACTCAAAGCTCGTGACCCGCGACGCTTACTAACCGCGCTGGCGAAAGCGGCACTGTAAAACCAGCCTTCTACCCTCAGACATCTATACCATGTATACCTAGTTGCCATTCCACCAATTCGCACTAAACGCTTCCAAACATCCTTAATAATGCGCTCGGCAAAAGAGTGGAACTCACTACCTGCGAATGTGTTCCCGAACGCACACAACCCGAATCTCTTCAAAGTTGAGTGAACAGGCTTCTTCTGGGTAAGCTCACTCCATCGTAGACTTTGTCTCTGTCACCTCTAATCTAGAATAGTCAAGAGCAAACACATCTTCAACGAACGTGTACGTTAGAATAACACTATTGTAACAGCCAATCTTACAACTTAACAGGACACAGCTCATCAATCCTGTCCCCCGGCATACACAGTTTCCCATTCAAGTTGGGGCTACCGATGGGCCTGCCGTCCACATTCCTCGGCACTCACGGCTGGGTCCAGTACTACTGTAAGGCAGCACTGAGGGAACCCAACGGACTGACTCACAAGAACCAACAGGTTTTCATTGTGATGAACCCAATCGACCTGAATTTGGAGCCGCCAGTTTTGGCTGTAAGTGTCTTGTTAATTTTTATCCTGTGACCTTTAACCAAATCTTTTTAGTGGTGATGGATTGATAGTAAAAGGTCAGATGACGTTCTGCCTAGCCTTTTCCCAACTTTGTTGAGTTCAGCTTCCAGTCTAACCCGATGCGGCTGAATACCAGTATTTTACACGGAGCGACTGCCATTAGACCTCCGCAACCCAGTTACTGGGTAATGCCGATATCCTAAGATTAGACCAGTTTGTCAGACTTTCGGTATTCACATGACACCCGGGACTGATTGTTTAACGTGCTCTCCGAGACTCGGAGGGGTCTCGATGTGTAACGAACTGTCACCCACTCATTGACTGACCGCGGCAAGCGCAGCATAACTTCGCTAATCGTATGATCCGCGCAGTTGTTAATTAACAACGAGTCAGATGATAGCTACTTGAAATGCTTTATGTACGTAAATAACCAGAATCATTTATTGAATGCAAGAATCTATTGTGTTGCAAGTTTGCGACACTTTATAGGTAGCTAAGTAAGAACATTATATACTGTGATCGGAATCATCTGCAGCGAGGCGCGACTACGAAGCGCCTATGTGCAGTTGCGTGTATGAATGTTACACAACGTGCGTATGCGCAGATCAATCTACAACCCGTAATCGGGTGATTTCATCTGATATTTACACTATACCATGCTCGAACAGTATGCTAAGGTAAAGCCATTGGTCCCTATCAAGCTCACTTACAAGGAAATTGGGTAGATATTTATGCTGCCCTGTTTTTTGTGCCCTTGTTTACATTATTACAAGTATTTCGTTTATTTATTTACGTTTTTAAATCTTTCTGTAAAAAATATTGAAAAAATAGTAGCCCACCGGCATCGGGAACAGGGTCCAAGCTAACGGTGGTCAGGGCCTCAGAGAGAGGAACCTCCTAACAATACGCGCCGTGTCCAGAAGTACCGCTTTCTGTATCAGGCCCTTGATCCAGCTGCCCAACGAGAGCCTCATCAGATTTTGGTCGAGGCTCTTGGCTATTAAGGCATTGGCCGTTACAACTATCGGCACAACTGCTGAGTCAACTTCCCACATGTCGACAACCTCGTGTGCCAAGTCTTGATACTTAATTTACAAGTTTCTTTTTTAATACAGCAACAATTCGAATGCAGCGTGGAACACCGGCTAGGGGTGGGCTGCGTGGGCGGCGGCGCCGTGACGTGCGGAGTGTCCCTAGACCGCGGCGCCTACGTGCCGGGCGAGAGCATCGTGCTCACGGCTACGCTCGTCAACAACTCCAGGACCACTATCAAGGCGACCCGCGCCGCGCTCACTGAGGTACGTGGCTGATTATAATGTTCTATTAACATGTTCGGCAACTCTGGTAGCGTGGTAAGCCCTGTCATGTGTCCAGTCTTCAGCATCAAGAGCCAGATTGTCTTTGAAGTCATCTATCTCTGTATCCAGTGTAGTAGATCGTCCTAAGTGAGCGGCAGACGCCAGAAAGCAGATGATCTATGACAATCGTAAGTGAAACGGCAGCTACTTTAGGTATTTGTGCACAGAGATGTCGTTAACATATTATGGTAGGATACATAACATCACGCCTATATTCCCAAAGGGTTGGGCAGAGGTGTAAAGTAACATCCTCATTTCGCCGTTATGTTTAAATCCCATGTAATAGGGGGCGAGCCTCCTGTCTTTAGATATCTTCGAAAATATTAAAAATATTTATCAGTAATTTGTTCCTGACATAGTTTACAAGATTTATGATGGTACAAAACAGCAGCGACCATTGTAGACCCATGTTTAGCAGAGGATGATATGTTCAGATAGGAAAAAAAAAACAACAATTTGTTACTTTTAAACATGTTAAAAACGATCAAATGTTTATTCATCAATATGCATCCACATAACATAACATCACGCCTGTATTCCTCGAAGGGTTAGGCAGAGGTGTATAGTAGCACCTCATTTCGCCGTTATGTTTAAGTTCCATGTAATAGGGGGCGAGCGTATTGCCATCAACCGGGCACAAATCCAAACTCCGGGCTGCTACTAAGGAATTCCATACGGAAAAACCCAATAACACTGCCCGGCCTGGGAATCGAACCCAGGACCTCACGATTAGCAGTCGTGCTAGCCACCATTAAACACACGAGGCATCCGAAGTAGATATTAAATACCTGGCGAACAATACATCCGGTAGATTTGATTAAATAATGCATAAAAAAGATGCAAAAATGTTCAGGCTTTCACGTTTTTATCGGCGAGGCAACTCGTGATGCATCGGTATTTCCTTTGTTCACTTTTCATAGCTGAACGTTTTTGTACTAAAACGAGTTCACTACGTAACATCGAAGAAGGTATAATTGGAAGTCACGATCACGACCTACCGGTCAGAGGCCTTGTTGGATATTCGAAGTAATAGTGGTTGTTTTTGTGTTGGGTAGTGCAAATAAAAAATATGCACCAAGCTTTTTGCGTTCGCTCATCTTTTTAACTTGAAAATAAATGACGCATCAGTTAGTCTTTATAACCGCAATATTACTAATTTTTTCACATATAGGTACATAATAACTAGCGACCCGCCCCGGCTTCGCACGGTTGCAATGTAGATACTAATGTGGGGCATATAAACCTTCCTCTTGAATCATTCTATCTATTTAAAAAAACCGCATCAAAATCCTTTGCGTAATTTTAAAGATCTAAGCATACATAGGGACAGGCAGACAGCGAGAGCGACTTTGTTTTATACTATGTAAAGAAAAGATTATACATAATTAGCCCATTACTGTCCTACTACTGGGCCAGGGCCTCTTCTCAGAGTGAGAAAGGTTTAGGCCTTAGTCCACCACGCTGGTCTGATACGGGTTATTATTATTATATTATAATCAGCCTGTACTGTCCCACTGCTGGGCAAAGGCCTCCCTCCATTCCTTCCATCTGTCACGATTCTGTCCAGTTTCATGCCAATTATCATTAAAGGCATCCAACTCGTCCCGCGCACTTCTCCGCGGTCTGCCGCGACCCCGTCTCGCTGTCTCGGGGCTCCAGTCTTGTGCTATACGGGCCCACAGCTCGTTCGGCATACGGCAGACATGTCCTGCCCAGTCCCACTTCAGCTGGGCGGCCTTTTGAGCCACATCTACAATTTGAGTTTTGGAGCGCAGCATTGTGTTTCGAACACGATCTGTTAATTTAACACCAAGTATGCTGCGCTCCATAGCCCTTTGGCAAACCTTGAGTTTAGACTTCTGGTTGGCTCCAAAAAATTCTAGATGATGTGTGCAGACCGCACACACCATCTAGATTTTTTTGGAGCTCTCACAGGTGTGCAGGTTTCCTCACGACGTTTTCCTTCACCGTTAAAGCAAGTGATAATCAAATTCAGATCCGAACATGAATTCGAAGTCGTGAGGTGCGCGGCGATTTCGAAATCAGACCCTCTAGCGAGAAAGGCAAGCTTTCAACCGTGAGGTTATCACTTCCGCATATTATTCAATCAATCAACTCAGCCTATTGCAGTCCACTGCTGGACATTTTTACACGAGAAAACTCTGTATTAAGCGCAGGCCACACCGCGAGCTGGCGGGCGGGCGAGCTGGCTTTTTCATACTTCGGTTCACATCGTTTTTGAGTCGCTGAAGTCGCTAGGTTCGGTGAAACGTTGCTCACTCTCGCTGGCTAGCTGGTGGTGTGGCCTGCGCTTTAATCATGCATGGGCAATCGACTGAACACAGAGCCAGCCTTTTCGCACCTATTGCTGCTGTATGCCTGTCACCGATCTGAGTTATGTCTTCCATCTGTAAGTACTTAAAGCCGCTATAGTTCAAGACACCGCGTAAGGAAAGCTGGATGTTTTATACTTGTGGCGGCATCTACCACGCCACATGAGAACTACGCAGCATGACCAATGTCTACCGGACTACAGCGACAACAATGACAGCTGTCAAATGGAATGTCACAAATCCTGCATCACGATATCAAGATTTGACACACAGGTAATATATATACAACTTCCCAACATCAACCGTTGGGCAGTGGGCCGCCAGGAATCAGACCCGCTTGGTAGGAGGAACCTCCCTTTTCGTAGGATGGACACCATACCTCGTTCCCCTACATACTTGCGTAAATAAGGTCATATCCTCAGTACATTTCCAGACGTGTCAATTTTATATTCCTTTCGCAGACAATCCAATACTCGGCACATGGCAAAGTGGCAGCCAAGGAGGTTCGCGAGCTAGCATCGCTAACGCACGGCAAGACTCGTCCTGGTGAGAATGACGTGTGGCGACACGAGCTGTTATACGTCCCGCCTCTACCACCGACCAACCTGCGCGGATGTCACCTCATCTCTGTCCAGTACGATGTGTTTGTGAGTATTCTGATTGAAAGCTATGCTGATCAGCATCATCATCATACCAGCTCGCCTTTGACTGCTGAACTTAAGTCTCCTCATAAAGTTTAATGTAACGTATTCATCTTCTTTTCGTGTGGTTAGTGACCAACCTGGTGTAAGAGTTTATACCGCCCATGGGCCTCTGACTTAGCTTCACATGCTGTCGAGAAATATCTCTCAGACATGCCGGTTTCCTCACGATGTTTTCCTTCACCGTTTTTAAGCAGCGATAATTAAACAATACGCACATGCATCTGAAAAGTCAAAGGTGTGTGCCTTGGGTTCGATCTCGTGACCTATGACTTGGCAGTTCGACGGTCACACCACCAGGCTATCGCCGCTGTACGGTAATATTGCCATTAGACTATGCTTGCAATCGGTTTCAAGATCGCAGTAAGTAGTTATTAGCAAACAAGGAAGATGTTGCATGGTGTTGCCAAGAATGGTGGGATTCATTTCCTGCGTTACTCAAAAGCAAATCTAGCTAAATGGTTTTAGCGTATTTCTAGAGATGTGGAACCCTGCTTAGCAATTTGTTAATTTAAGGACGCTTTACACTTAAAGTTTTCCTCACGTAAGTCCCTTACCTAATTAACTTACGATTTTGTAAATGTAAACTCTCTTGTAAGTAGCTTATCGACTGATTTGTCAAGTCGAATTAATTGTTATAAGTCACTTGCATAAATTTTACGGAAGCAACTTACAAGTGTATTGGCGGCCTATCAATGACGTAATAATACAAGGTTAGTCGGAAAGGGGGTACTAAGCCGAAAGGGTGTTAAAGTATTCATAATAAGGGATAACTTTTGTTCTACAACTTTCCCCAAAACTCGATAGTTTAAGTGAAATAGCTTTTCAAAGATTTCGCAAAAAATATGCTAAAATCTATCCGTCCATAGCTATGATCAGCTAGCTGTTTTTACAATTTAGGTCATATTTGGGGTCACGGATTAGAAAATTTATTTTCTGAATTCATAACTATAGAGGTATGTTTTTTTTTTTTGAAAAAACTAATGTAAATATATTTTTGCATACAAATAAAAATTATCGATTTTGAAATTTTAACAATTGATTTAAAATAGTCATCAGTGATACTTTAGGTGGCCCGCGGCTTAGTACCCCCTTTCCGTCTAACCTTTCATATTTTTAATCCAATATCTCAAACTTAATATAAAACCAAATTTCCAGTTCATAATCGAACCGAAGAGCTTAGAGAAGGAAGTGAAGCTGCAGCTGCCCATCCTGATAGGCACGTACCCGTTCCGCGAGGAGACGGACGAGCCGCAGCCGCCCACGCACTACCCCAGCACGCTGCCCATCTTCCGCGCGTGGCTGCACGATAAGCCCGCGCACTGACACCTGCGTCACACTACGTACACGCACTGATACACATGTATTACATTACATACACACATGTATGGAATAACATACACTGATACATTCCTAAACGGTGTAAATAAACCCTTAACAAAGCCGAAAGGCACTTATTCTCCACGTCATTGCGATATTTTTTTTGTTCTGGACTATGCCTGGGAACCTTCTAGTTACGGAGATATTGAAAGTCAAAGTTCCAACTATTTCACAACTTTTTTTTTAAATACTAGTTTTGAAGGTTGCAAATGTACTTGAAATACCTCCATTACCCGTTTACTACTCATTGCATCAGCATGGTGTTTTGAGTGCGTTACATTGAGCTTTACAGTAAAACGAAAATTTTCACCCAAAAAAAAAATTTTTTTGCGTAGTGTTACTTAGTTTGATGTACTGAATGCATGGTTGACGGCTTCGTAAAGGGTCTTTTTACACCTTGTATATTGACAAGCTCACGAAATGACTCACACTGTACAGTCGCGGGCACGTAACTTGGCAAGGTTTTGGCGTACTGGGAGTAAGTTCGCGCATGTACACTTAGTGCAACAAAAAATTGTCACTTTTATTGCTTGTCATTATTCTATGGTTTTTGCCATAATTTATTTTTAAACATGTTTGTTTAAAAGGAAGAAAGGAGAGGAATCTTCTCTACTCTTGTCAAGTTACGTGCCGGTGACTATACATCACTGAGTCAAAAACCAAGTCTAAATACGCATACGACAAAGTTGGACCGTCGCTATACATACAGTGTCAACATTACATACAATCATGAGCAATAATAATGGCATAGTCCAGGGATGGCGAACCAATGGCACGCGACACAATATTTTGGGCACGTCAATGATCACAAAATTCATTATGCACTACGAAAAAAAGTGTGAAGTAGGTATTATATGACCCAATAATCACAACGTCAAAATTATTTGATAGCACGTCTATGACCTCATTAAACATTTCTTAAAAAAAATGGCACGTTGATACGTAAAGGTTCGCCATCCCTGGCATAGTCTATCCTATGCATAGTTGGGCCGTGTTATGCAATAATGTGTCAACCCACAAAAATACGAATTTTGTGTTAACGTCATCTAGTTCTTGTGGTAAATCTACTTAACGCTTGAAAAAATGCCCAGATCGTCTATCAAAAAAATCTTAATACAGTTTGCATTTTTTCAAGCGTTTGGTAGACCTACCACTATAACTAGATGGTGTTAACACATAACTAATATTTTTGTCGGTTGACACATTATTGCATAACACAGCTCAGTTATACTCTCTTGGCCTGAGTCAGATAGCTGCTTTTAATGGTCTTATCGGTAGCCAATATTACTACTCGTAAATAATTCGGCACTACGCAATAGTACACGTCGAACTATTTTTTGAGACGACTGTCTCATTAATTTTGGTTGCCAGTACATCCCTTGTACACACAACGACAAATAGAGCTATGCATCTTTATTTATCCAGTATAATCTGACCTCTCATTATACAGAAATTCCTAACAATGAAAGATCAAAATAAACTGGTAAATTAAAGCTTGATGTGTCGTCGTGTGTACGATAATTTCGTTTTAGTATCTGGTATAATCTCATTTTATAAGATGAAGCTAATTGAGAGTAGACTATAAGGGCTGTTCGATTAGCACTTTTATAAGAAAATCAATAAACTTGTATTATTATACACTCCTTATTTTTAAGAAGAGTTAGTTTAAAAGCTATATTTTATACAATAAGTTTCCAAAAACAATTTGAGAGCAAAAATATTTACAAAATTAAATTTTATTTCAATAGTTCCTTCGTGAACGAATAAGACGTACGCGAAGCGAACTATATAAAATCCTAACGAATTTAAAAAAAACAATGTGAAATTAATTAAACTAATTATGAAAAAAGTATTTATACAAAATTATACACTGCCGTATTGTAAGTTTATTTAACTATATTAATATATTATGTAACAGTCACAAAGTATTAAAGTACAGTACGCGCGCGAACTGAATGCAGAGCTGTGGAATACTTGTGGGAACGCGCTACTGCTGTTAGGGTTGACCCACTTCTGTCAGCACGGAATCGCGTTTATTCATGCTTTATCCTTTTCTATCGCTCAGGAACGTCGTTCAATAGAGCGAGAAAGACAGCGTGAGTGCTATCGCGTGTGGGCTCACGCTGTCGTTCTCGCTCTGACAGATGTGGGGCAACCCTTAGATGACAAGGACAGCAATACATTTGCGGACGTGTGAGGCGAGGGGGGAGGGGCGAACCTCAGGCCCCGACTACGTTCAGGAGCGCGCGTACTATAGACTGTGAACTGTTGTCTTGTTTGTGTTGAACACAAATCCTACAATTTTATAAGTTTACATACATATTATAAATCATATCCATTACATCAACTCTGCTCAGAAGCCAGTGTCGCTCTAATATTATAAATCTCTTGTGCCATTTAATGTGTGTAACTTCAATATGTTGTAATTATGACGAAACTGTTGTGAAGTATTAGTTATTCCTATTGTTTAGGCGTTTGGTAACGAATGTATACGTACTAATGGAAATGTATATAACTAACCTGTGATATACCGATCCGTCCATTTAATGTAGTTATATACCAATTTTATTATTATAATTATTTACTTATTACTATATTAATTGTGTTATTTACAACCCAGTTGGCTAATTACCAACCGCGCGGATCATACGATTTGCGAGTATAAGCTGCCCTTGTTGCGGTCAGGATATGGATGGGTGACCGTTCGTTGCACATTGAGACCCCCGTGCCTCGGAGAACACGTTAAACAGTCGGTCGCGGGTGTCATAATAATACCTAAGATAGTCGTTACGGGAAGTCAGAAGCCCGAAAGTCTAACAACTGGTCTAACTTTAGGATATCGGCATTGCCCAGTAACTGGGTTGCGGAGGTCTGACGGCAGTCGCTCCGTGTAAAATATAAGTATTCAGCCGCATCTGGTTAGACTGGAAGTTGACCCAACATAGTTAAGAAAAAGCTAGGCAGAACATGTACGACCCAGTACCAGACACGTCTTCAGCTACGGTATAAAATGCGCGGCCAATGAATTGCGGCAAGCTCGTGTTGCGCGTATGTGAAGCGTGTGCAAATGCACTGTGCATGCTATTCTTACCAGCTTTATTCACACATGATGCAGGTCCGTCTCTCGTGATAAAACAGTGTCAGTAAAAATTGAGCTTTATTCATAAATAGTCAAAGTCTGTATCCAATTATTTCATTGTTGTAATTTTCACGGAACAACATAAAATCGTAAAGCGCTATCTGAATAAAGGTAATTTTTCGCTGACACTGTTTTTCACGGAAGATTCGTCCGTAGACGCCATAAATGTTATGGTGCGTCCAGACCTGCCGAACGCGCAGCTTGCGAACTGCGCGCGTGCTGCTCGCGTGCAGTTACAGCGTACGTTTGGTGCGCCGCTCTAGTGCAACTCCGGCAAGGCTCGAGTGGGGCGCGCGCGCAGATCATGCGCACACAGCTTCTCTCGCATTTGAACTATGAGCCTCAGTTGTGAATTTGCTTCCGAAGATGTCGGACCATACGACTGCTGTTAGCATAATTGCTGCAGCATCGGCTATTTTATTACTGATAAAAACTAAAAGGAAAAACAGAAGACGTTGGTAGCAGGTTCCACGAGCGGCACGCGCGCACCACCTGCGGCGCTCGAGTACGGCGCGCAGTTCTCAAGCGGCTCGCGAGCGGCGCATTTGCGGCGCGTTCTTCAGGTTTGGACACACTATAATGGTGCGTTACAGTACTTTATGGGGTTTATCTTCTTTTTTGTGAAAATAAGTCTGTCATGAGTTAACTCAGCGTAACAACCGTTTACGCTGAGTATGCAGTCGCCGCCAGCATACGTATTATAATGCAACTTAGCATTAGATCAGTTTCATGTTATTCAATATAATTGTTTGTTACTTTAGTTCAACCTAAGCCTTCAACTTAATATCTTGTTTTTATATAATTAAATTAATGTTTAATAAATAAATATTTTTTTAACTAAATTCCCGATCGCCGAAACATAACTCATGTTAAAATAAAAAACGTGTCATTACTTGAAACTGTGTATTTGCATAACACACTGCACTGAAATGAGGCGTGTTTATCAGTTGTTGTTCTGCCGAGATTGTTCCCAATAATTACAAGCAAGATCACGTCAAGCCTCTGTACGGTGTCTTTTTATAATTTGTGGAGAAATATTACATTATTCACAAATATATAAACTATCACTACACGCATTCATATACAATATCACATTTCCAATTCCAACTCTTGTTGATCATTTCAGTTTGAAAAAAATCAGTTCACGACATTACGCGGTGTCATACCAAGTTTCACCATTACATCAGTGCATCGAGACTATTACAAAACAGTATAAAATTAAACCCGGAGTATCAAGTTTAACTTCTATTGAGATGTAGCACGGTTTACTGAAGGTTTAAAATCGGGAACTGTGGGCGCAGCCGAGGCGTAAGCTAAGCGGGCACTTCTTCCTAGTCTGTGGTCAAGGTCACATTATAAAACGTTTTTCACACAAAATCACTTCGTTTCAAACCGCCATCTTCTCTTAAAAACATGATTGGCTACGCCCATGTCGGAAACACTACGTCGTTTGAACAAAACTGGGATCTTGTTATTGTAAAAAATATTTACTAACCACATCTATGTACAACTACGAATATATGCACTTTGAAGAGAATGTTGTACTAAAGCTGGCCAATAATAGCACGGACAGTCTTTAACTATATGACTACACATACATACATAAACTCACGCCTTTTTCCCATAGGGGTAGGCAGAAACTATAGAACGCCACATGCTCCGACTCTTACATACCCCTTTCGCTTCATCGCTATATGACTATCATATATAAATTCATACAGTTAGTGGACGCGAACTTTTTAGCGGAGCTTGCTAAGCCCCGAGCAGCCGTACTGCAACTTGGTAATTTCCGTCTAGTGCGTTCTGATTTCGAAAGCAGTCGACGACATGGGCGTATTCAGGGTGCGGCAGATGGGGCGCTTGCCCCACCCTGGCACAGCAAAGACTAGGTAAATGGTCTAGATTCAGTCAACTCGCAACCCATGTCCACAGAATAATTACCCAAAATAGGCAGACCAATGAGCGACTCGTCTTTATTTATTTGGACTTCGAAAATTCCCAGTCTGTACTTCCAGATTTATTGAAAAGACAAATATTTACTAAAAATACTAATTCGGGTCTAATCACGTAGAAAATTTATAAGGCCTATATGCCTATTTCTATCCCATCCTCGTCTACCAATTATAGACAAAATTCATATATTGTGCGAGCGAGCAGAGACTTTAACAGGTTATGTAAGGAGTTCTCGTTTGATCCGTTTTCCACTAAGAGCTTCGTGGCACGCAAGCGGATGAATATTGAGTTCTTTGGTACGTAAATTAGTTTTACTTAATTTAAATCATTCATTGTGCAATTTCTGTTACTGTGCTTTTCCAATCCTACCCGTGAAAACCTGTAATTGGCCTAATGTTAACCTACTTAGCTGACTTTACTATTGTCATGGTTGTTGGTTTTCCAAAAGTAAATAAATAAATAAGGCAGAAAAATACCTTATTTATTTGGGGATAAAAAAGGTATTTTACTGCCTTATAAATTTTCTACGCGATTAGACTCTAATTAGTATTGTTATAATGTGTACAAATCGCGAAAGTTTGAAAAAACAAATATTTACTGTCTGATTGAGTTCGCCCCACCCTGGACAAAATCCTTGCTACGCCCATTATCGACGACAAAGCATCAAAGGCCACTTTATGGGAAACGTATGTGCATGAATGATAGTAGTATGCACGACTCCAAATGTCCTAAAGTAATACTTACATCACAAGGAAATAGGAAATTCATCGTTTGTTTAATTTAGCGTGACTCGCTTCGGTTCTGTAGAGCAGTTCTTGCATTTCACAATGATGCGTTCATGGAATGCAACAATAAGCGCTGTCAATCTATTTTATTTACAATTTCATCGTCGTAAGAGGTTGTTAAAGCTCTACATTATAACTAAACGGTCATGATCAGAATTTTACGGACACTTAAAATCAAATATCACTAAGGACGTTATACAAAATTGAATTTAGGCGAGGCGGTCATCGTACCCGAAGGTTCTCGATAACTCGTACTGTACATAGATGTGGTTTGTATCTCCAATACTCCATAAACACGTATTAGCCGGGGTTATTGCTAATGTGCAGAACCCTTGTTACACTACATTTTATTGAATTTGTTACATCGGGTCGATATTAATCGGTCGGTTAACTTAGGCTGCGTTTTTGAGACAGCGGCGCGTGCAGCGAGGTCTGCGTTGTACACCGTGCATAGCAACCGCAACGCTTGCCAAACACCGCACTCCCCACCACTATTGAGCAGAGCGGTAACCAATCAAACACAAGGGTGAGCGCCGCACTCTTAACATACGCTTACGCCGTACTGAAACACGCTGCCCGGATCATACCTCGACAAATACTAGATAGATGAGCGAGCAAGCTTCACTCAACGCTACACTGCACGTGCCGCTGTCCCTTAAACGCAACCGTATCTCGGAGCCTTTACCGCACTGCAAAAAAATCACGCGATTATAGAGAGGCTTATTAAACGCCGTTAGTCCCCCTGTAGTCCGACAAGAGTCCCGCGCACACGTGGCCCAGCGGGTCGTGCGGGTCGTGCGGGTCGTGCGGGTCGTGCGGGTCGTGCGGTGTGAGTGCGGCACTACGCCATCTTGTTGGCGAGCGCCAGGTGCAGGCAGGCCAGTTGCGCGGTCCACTTGTCGAGCGCCGAGTACCGCGCCGCGCCACGCGCGCTGCTCTGCAGCTCTAGCACTGCGTTCACCTGGTCGATGCGACCGCTGATTGTGCTAAGGACAACAAAACAAACGCGGTCAAAGTCTATGGAAGTTTATCTTTGAACAAAGAAGAGTTGATGACCTTAGAATTAGTTCTAACTTCTAATACACGTCAGGTTTAGACTTGCCTATGGTCTTAAAAATGGCAGAATCTCGTTGGTTATTGACAGTACACCGCGTGTTATGGCAGTTAACGTTACGGGAAACTACTTGGAATTGTTTTTTATAATGTGAAACATCTAATACAGCGATACTGGTGTGAAAGCGTCTGTTGCGAGGCGACGCTCGCGATGGCAGACACGACGGCAGACTTTCGTAAATCGTCGGTTCTCTTCAGTTTGATTCGCCAGATTTTTTATTTTTACAAAATGCGTTTCGATGTTCCACATCTGCCAGGCGACCCGCGACAGCTTCATTTTTTTTTGGTACACAATTATTTTCAGATAGAGCACAGTATTGTCAATATGGTGGCTTTCTGGTTTTATGCAGAACTGTCAGCTGATCGCCACCAATCATAGGGATACAGATAAGAATAATACAGTTCAGTGTTACCAGTTTCCATATCCCCCACCTACATGAACAGGTACATACGGTGTAGCCAGTTATAAATACAAATTAAAAACTACTTCCTCAAATAACAGCCTGACCCTTGCTCGACGAGCCAGCCCGCGAAGCTGAGCCTGTAGCGTTAAAACAGCCCCTAATTAATCCAACCCAGCCCGACCCTAGCTGCCCCCCCCCCTCCCCCTCAATGACGCACTAAGCCGCGGCTCGAACCCCACAGGGGTTGCCCTTAGTGTCTGGTCATTTAATTTATATCCTTAGTTTGTAAGCCCTGGCTGGGGGCCTTAAAGTAATTTTGGCCACCACAGGATTGTCCGGTTAAGCAGTATCAACCTCAAGCGAGTTGTTGCACTGCAAGTGGTAATACAAAAAAAATACTTTCTCAAATACTCACTTATCTAAAATACACGTGACCAGTAGATTCTCCACTTCTTTCTCATCAATATTAAGTTCCTTAGATATAAACGGTATATGGATCCTAGTGTAGGGGCCGATCAGTTTGATCAGTACTTGAGTCCTGATGTTCCTAAGGAGGTCCTCTATGTGTTCTCTAATGAAGGGATCGTCCATTATGTTGTTCCTGTTGTGTTTGAGTATGGACTCGAAGTCGTTTATATCATTGTTCTGGTACGCCATCACGAGGTTCGTCATGGCTAGGATCTCTGGGTCGTTCTTGTACGGCTTCGCTTCTTGGGAGTCGAAGGGATTTATGCCTGATTTCATAAGCCTGTAAAATAAATACAAATAAATTTGGTACCCTATCCTAAGTATGGAATATTATGAAACAAAGTCCCATTCCCAATTCATATAAAAAATACATCCCCTGTGTCGACTCCAAAGTCATCGATATCTAGCTCCCTGATTCGGAACCTTTTCGATAAGTCAGTTATGGACCGATCCCATTATAGTCCGCGCGCGAGGGCTAATCACCATCTTCGTTATGCGAGCGGCAGGAGGGGGGTGCGCGCGGTAGACAACACAAAACAAACTGACAGAGCGAGCCTATTGTTTTGCACCCCCCCTCTCGCCGCTCACATACCACAAGCGGTGACTAGCCCTCGCGCGCAGACTAGTTATCTTGCTTTGTGTACAAGAAAAACTGAGATAACAAACCGAATCGGTCGACAACTGTCTTATCGGAAAGGTTCTGAATCGAGGAGCTGGCTACAAAGCAGACAAAGAAATGGTCCACTTGTGCTTTCGCAGAGAAGAAGAATGGAAGATGGAAAATCCTAGCAAGGTCGAGTGTCAAATACCATAAGTCTAGACGCTCAGCACATACCAGGCTATTCATAGCTTGATAAGTAACAATACTCACATATTGGCTAAAACGAGGTATTTCAAGCACGTCGTCCGTCTCGGACTGCCGGACTCGTCGTAATTCTTGAACGCCTCAAAGAAGTCTGTGTGAGCTTTTTCGAATTCACCTTCACGCAGGTGCATTTTGCCACCGCATTCTGAAACAAGAGGCCTTTATTTAAAGATATGTAAAATAGTTTGAGTCTAGTATCGATTGTTCTACGAAGTTTAGCTAGGCGTGCCGCGGTCAGTGCGTGGATGGACGTCTATTTTTTATACATCCCGACCACTCTGTTTCTTCCCAAGGAGGGTTGATGTCAGGCAGGCGGCCGGTCATAAAACAATAAACCAAAACTTCTAACAACATGGATTTACGAAATACAGGTTGTGCCGACCCCACCTAGTGTGGGATAAGAGCAAGAAGAAGATGACCACTCTGTTTCTATGAAAACGTCAAGCCTTCGGTCCCGGTTGTAATACAAATACCCATGACAGCCTAACAACCAGTCTGACTTTAGGACATGAAAAATCTCTCGTAATTGGGTTTCGGAGATCATTTGGCAGTCGCTCAGTGTGAATTACTTAGATTTAGCCGGAAGCTGACCTCATCAAAGCTGAGATAAGGCTTGACTGATAATGTGATCTAATTTAGCTATATCGTAAAGTAAGTATTGTTTTTTTTTCAGTATTATAACTACAAAAAATACTAATTTATCTAGGATGGCTAACGGTCGTCGCCATGACAACGTCAATAGGGTAAGAGCTCAGCAGATCAAGAAATGAATGCTAGTTAATTTGAGACAGAATACATTAATTACCTCTAATAACACCCATGATAAGTGGATGTGGTATAGCAGACTTGATGTGCAATGACTGTTCGTAGAGCGCCTTCAGTTTCTTATTGTTCTTCTGTGCGGTGTACATCTGTATCTCTAGCGCGTAAATCTCGAGCAGTTGCGTGCCCTTCTTCAGGTCATCCTCGCCTTCATCAGTCTGTAGTGGAAATATCTATTTTATAGGACGGGAATACACTAGTATGAAAAATTGTTTTTCCATTGACTTTTTAGTTGAGTCAGAGAGCTGTAGGTTAATGGGAGAAATCCACACGAAGACGTCGTTTATGGAGATGCGGGGTCCGCTGCGCACAATCGCCGCGTACTGACATACATAGAACTACAGTTCAAAAAATACGCGCGGAAAAACGCGTCTTCATAACCGCTCTAATATATTGTCATGTTTAAATTGAAACCTTTACGTTTCGCGCTAAGATCCGGGTCTCCATAAACGAAGCCTAATATTACAAATGCGAAAGTTTTTCTGTCTGGTTGTTACTTCTTTACAACTAAACTACTGAACCAATTTTGATGAAACTTGACACAGAGATTTCTTAATACCCTGGGAAGGACATAGGATACTTTTTATCGACATACCACTCAAATAAAGCTACGGACGTCAGCTAGTCAAATAGACCAGGGATTATCAGCAACGGTGCAAGTGGGGTTCGAACCTCGTGTTCGTTGCTGGGACTGACTGAGCGTTCTGTTCCGATTGGTGGCCGCGTCAGTCACCAATCGGAAATACACTGTAGGACGTGACTGCCGGAGACTTCCGCTGATGGACAACTTTTTCTCCCTCGCAACGTACAAAATATCAGATCCGTAACAGAACCTCCGATTCCATTGTAAGGATATTATGGTAGAAATGTATGTATGAAGGGAGAAATTCTTTGTAACCACAGAGTAGTATATAAACGCAGGTTTATATACTACTCTGTGGTTACAAAGAATTTCTTGACACTTAGAAGCTTAATCTATATAATTATAGCACTTGTAAGTATACAAAAATTTCTTGGAAGCTTACAGAATTCTAAATTATATGTTATCTTACCTGACAGCTCTGATGAAGTTGCTTCAGAATCTTGGCTAATTTGTTAAAGTCTCCTCTATCGTAATACAGTTTGCCCAGCTTCGTGTTCGTCTTGAACCATAGCCTGTCATTCTTGGCGTCTTTCAGAGCCTCTAGAGTAGTTTCATAGAAATCTTGTAACAATTCCATCTGTAGACAACACTTTAAAATACATATTTACAGTTTTTAAGTAAACAAACAGCGGTGGGAGACGACTATGTCTCCATCTCCTTATACCTGTAAATCTCTATGCTTTCTATGGGTGGACCATCACCTTAGCGCTTTTGAATAGTAAACCCCTTTAAAAAAATGGCATGACTTTTGATAACTACTACGTCGTTGGTCTAGAGGTCTTGGGTTCGATCCCCAGGTCAGGCAAAGTGTTATTGGGTTTTTCATGTGGAATTATAGGCTCGCCCCCTATTACATGGAACTTAAACATAACAGTGAAATGAAGGTGTTTCTATACACCTCTGCCTAACCTTCTTGGAATAAAGGCGTGATGTTATGTTATCTTCTGATAATTAACAAATCAGGAACAAATAATAATACTGAGCTTCAAGCTCAATAGTTATTATTCAGGCACAGAGCAGAATAAGGGCAAGAATAAAGATTGCTTATAACAATAATCTTTACAGAGATAAGCAGCAGTATCATCCATCCAATTTCCATCTTATGCATTAACATCAACATACTGCAATTACTAATCTTACCACTGGTCTCTGAAACGCCAATCAGTGCAAAAATTTACTAACTAGCTGTCCAAACTTATACCAAGCGATGTGATTGGTTGTTACCATTTTGGTGAACCAATCATATACCATGAAGTTTAAACAACAGATTAAACCGATCAGCCATTCAGGAACGAGTGGTAAATATTGTAATTGTAATCATTCTTCAACAACAATTCTTTATAATGGTAATGGTCCATTGTCTAACACAGGGATGTTCAGACCGCGGCCCATGGTCCGCATGCGGCCCTTCTATACTAATATTATAAAGAGGAAAGATTTGTATTTTAGTATGTAACAAATAAACTTAAAAACTAGTGGACCAATTTCAAAAACTCTTTTGCCGTTAGAAAGCTACATTATCACCGAGTAACAGACTACTGGTGGAGCCGTGAGGACACAGCTAGTCGTCAATATACATCCGGCCTGCCAGCAAATTAAACTCTTTAATGCATTTGTATGAAAATACTGCAATATTTTTAAGTGTTTTTAATGTTCTATCTACTTTCTTTTTTCAGTAAACTTAATTTCAACTTGTTTGATGTTTTTAATTTTGTGTTGGCCTTTTAATTTTGTGTTGGCCTGCTTGTTAGCTCATAGTCTGCCGGAGTGACCCCTAGTCCGAATAAGTCTGTGTTTTTTCTAAGATGATATTTATGGACTGACATAAAAACATGTACCAGACACTTTCAACACTTACATTTCTAGAAGTAGAGATGTAATCCAAGATGGAGTTGATGGACTTCTCCGAATGGTTCCTAGTGACCGCACTCTTGATGTATGTCAGCAGCTGTTTGTATCGCGACATCATTTCTGTGAAGTTGCCCTGGAAATTAAAGAAGGTTGGACCATGTTGATTATTAAGATTTAACCATCATGATTGAATTCAAGATTTTTTTTTCTTATAAATCTGTGTGCATTGTTATACAAAATATGTATGTATTTTGTTTTTTTGACTGTCTTGTTGGTCTAGTGGTTGCAAGTGTTACTACTGAGCATGGGGTCCTGGATTCAATCCCCGGGTCAGGCAGTTTTATTGGGATTTTTCCATTAAGAATTTCTCAGAAGCAAT
Organism: Amphipyra berbera; assembly: GCA_910594945.2. Classification (NCBI taxonomy): domain Eukaryota; kingdom Metazoa; phylum Arthropoda; class Insecta; order Lepidoptera; family Noctuidae; genus Amphipyra; species Amphipyra berbera. The sequence continues at coordinate 2,601,587 of OU343122.1, read as the reverse complement.
GTGTTGTCTGGGTTTGTGCATAGTTGATGGCAATACACTCGCCCCTTATCACATGGGACTTAAACATAACTGGCGAAAAAATGGTGTACTAAACCCTTCACATCTGCTAAACCCTTCAGGGTATACAAGGTGTGATGTTATGTATGTATTTCTGCATGTGGTATGGTAGTAGCACAGGATATCATATGCTAAAATGTATATACCTCTCCATTTACTTATCAACATGTCTTTATTTCAATCAAGAATTACACAGTCCCTTTCTGCCATCTGGCCAATCATTTTTTTGGCTAGACATTAATGACGATGAGTGATTAGAGGCTAAGGTATTACAAGTTCAGTCAGAGACTTAGAGCATATTTAGGGTCATCCCATCCATGTGCTTTCTCCCACTGATATACTATTAAAACTTTCTAACTTATAGACTTAATTATGCATAGTTTACACAATGAAAAATTACTTAAAACCATAATATGAGCAGGTCTAATTGCTACATCTGGAGATCCTCTTCTTAATGGGGACAATGATTCTATTGAACTTACCAATTTAAAATTAATCTTGATCATCTGTTTGAGTGCCTTGAAGCCCCATTCACCCTTGTCCCCTCCCTCAAGCTCGAGGACTTTTTGGAAACTAAGCAGAGCTGCCTGCGGCTCATCCTCCTTCAATGCTTTGCTATTGTAGTATTGATTCTCCAAGTCAACATCTGGTTCTGAGTTACTGTCTTCTGAGTATTCCTAGGGAAGAACACAACTTGAAATTAGTTTAGTACATTACCGGGACGATACACTTTCTTTATAAATCTAAATCACCATAATCAGGCAAGTTCACGCTACAAGGATGTGATATTCCTGCAAGGTAAATGTGACAATATTGTATTCGCGAATCTCATGAAAACCAGATATTAAACAAAGAGAAAGACTAAAGTGTGTGCCTAACTATTAAATTACGGCTTTTTACAAAAGCTTTGAACAAAAAAGCAAGGTTAAAAGCTAGGGTTTTAGGGGATAATCAGTAAAACGTCACACTACACACAATAACACTACCAAAAAGGTTGTCTGTATTAAATTACATACCAAGCCATAATCCTCCTCTTCCTCGCACATATAATCATCGTCATTATCAGACATATTTGCTAAACTTTCCTATTTATTTATTTTACAATTTCACAATTACAAAAGCGTATTTTTTAGAGGCTATTATTTTCCCGAAATGACATGACACTGACATAACATCAATGACACACCGGTTATCTAACCACAGACAAGAAAATATATTTTTTGTACTAGCAATATTAAAAAAAACCACAAAGCCTATTTTTCGTTTTTAGTCAATTTGTTGCTTACTTAGATAATAATTCACTGAATAATAAAATTCACTGCTCAATAATGTTTCAGATATAATTTGATACAAGTTGCCAGTGGTTTCTGAATCATCATGTTTCTAAAAACAATGTTTCGTATTTTGGAGTGGTTTTTTTTGTCAACACAAGATGTCAGATGAGGGTTTGACCCTCAGAATAATGACTAAAGCAATGTTTGTTATTAATCTGAGGTTTGACCCTCAGGTTTGACCGATAAATTGTGATTACTGCGCCATCTAGTAAGATTTCGGAACAAGTTGGATTAAAAAAAGAACTCCTCGATCTCTTTTGAGAAAAAAGACGTTATTTTTTAAAATTTTATGAATATTTTATTTTATTTCTTGTTATTGAACGCAACTTTGCTCCTGATGTCCGATTGGTAAAAATAATGTCCAATAGAAATACTGGGATGCTTGGGCCATTTTAGGCGGGAAACCCTTTTATGTGAGTTTTTTATATATTCCTTCTATAAAAGATAAGTAAATGGTAACTCCTAAACATACATCAATGTACGTAAATATGTCATACATAAAATTAAAGGCAAATTGTGTCGCAATATTATCAAATAACATGATAATTAACTAATCGAATGAAATACCGCCTTTTTTCATTTGCCGGTTTGTGAGTGGTCAATGAACTTGTAAACATATGGTCGTTCCGAATCATACTCTGATATTCATCATCAGCTGAGAAGTAATTTATTTATAATTATAGGTTTAGGTAAAAACGCATATTCTGTGGGTATTAAAACGATATGTAACAAAAATGTACAAATTTTAAACAAATTTCACAAATAATTACGACGGATATTGTATATTATGCATATTTATCATCGAGCTTCATAAGTTACGTATCTTGTAGTGGACTTCGGAACAAAACTGGTCATAAAATTGGAGGGAAATTAAGTGGACTCAAAAAAGCGGGCGGCCGACAAACGCTCATTCGCAGCTGTAAACTTGTACGTGTTGTTCATTACTGAAAATTCAGTTTATTTCCATTGTAGTAAATAATCAAAACAAAATGGCACCAGTTGTTGACAAGGAAAACCTGCACAACGAATTCAGCAACGTGCATTTGAAGGTTAGTTATACAATTTATTCATTTGCTTACTTTGTTTTTATTATTAGACTGTGGCATTGTGTGAAACTCAAACGTATTTTAATTTACAGTCTCCGGTTAAAAACAATGTTTTGGCCACACGCAACGAGAATATGAGCGGAGAAAGTATGGAAGTAGAAGGAAAAAGCCAGGAGGTGGTTGAATTTGACCCACAACAGGAGCCCCTACTGAGAGACAACCCTCGCCGCTTCGTCATATTCCCGATACAGTACCCTGATATCTGGGACATGTACAAGAAGGCTGAGGCTTCGTTTTGGACCGTTGAGGAAGTGGATCTATCGAAGGTACACCTTGTTTACATATCATGGTTATATATTTTTGTCATGCCCACAGGTGGTATTTTATTGTATTTCTAACTGTAGGTACTGATTATCTACTATGTTTTTATTATTTTATTTATCTAGGATTAAGGTGGGCTAGTAGGTTTTACAGTATTTGTACCCCTGTATGTACTTTTTATCTGTTAAATGCACACACTTGACCACCCACTAACAAACAACAGGATGTCTATAACTATGATGCAATTTAGTCTGTTCTAGAATCTAATTAACATTTTCGTTTCTAGGTCTAATCTTTTCTAATTTTATTGTCACTTAATCATGATTAAGTTGTCACTTATATTAAAATAAGAACCGTGGCATTTGTTTTTTATACCTTAACCATACCGTCGGTCGGAGTCATTACTAGAGCATCTCCAAAACGATGTGTTTTGGACTACTAAAAAACTAAAAATATTGCACAGTTAGTAACAATCTCATAATAAACTATAGTTTTTTTACGATATGTAGGCATTACAAAATTAGCCTTTCAAAATATCTAAAAACCTTAACTTGGACTTTCTACAAACAGCATAATTTGAATTGTACGGGTAATTATTCCGACCAACGATACTCTGTAAAATTGCATTACTGCAAAATTTTGTTGTTAGGTATACATTGTTACCTACTAACTCAAAACATGTAGCAATGTTTTGTATACACAAGTATGCAGTCAAGTGACTCAGCTTACATTCTAATTGTTATACACAGGACTTGTCAGACTGGGAGAATCTCAAGGACAGTGAGAGACATTTCATCAAACATGTGCTGGCTTTCTTTGCTGCCTCTGATGGTATTGTCAATGAGAACCTGGTGGAGCGCTTCTCTCAGGAGGTGCAAGTGACTGAAGCAAGGTGCTTCTATGGGTTCCAGATAGCTATGGAAAATGTACACTCTGAGATGTACTCTCTGCTTATTGACACCTACATTAGAGATCCTAAGGAGAGGTAAGTTGAGCTGCATTTGAAATAACATACACACAGATGCTTAACCCAATGACCGCCACAATGACAAATAGATGACAGGTAAAATTGCACGCAGCAGCCTTTGTTTTTTAGTCATGATCTTGGTGTGCTGTGTACAATCTGGCACATTATCTATTTGTGACTGTGGTGGTCAAAAGGTTAAACACCTTACAATATTGTTTTTGTCTTGACCCAAATTGGCTATTTAATTATTATTTTTATTTGAATTCACAGATGCATTTACATATTATAAAATATATATTTTTGCAAGGCCAATTCTCAAGCTTAAAAGGCATAAGATTAAATTATTTGTGTTATAATAATAATTTGCAACATGGTCTACTAATAATTCTGCTACCTGAAACAATTAGCACCTTTATGACGTCATCTTACTATAGGTACTTATGCTTTATGTAGGCATAGGCACTGCCTTTGTTTATTTTATCGTACAATCTACATGCACATCCTAGAATTGTGCCTAGACCAAACAAGTGATAAAGCTTCATGACTCATGCAATTTAATGAACAAGTTTTCCATACAATCTTTTCCTTGTATAGAGATTTCCTGTTTAACGCTGTTGAGACCCTGCCCTGTGTGAAGAAGAAGGCTGACTGGGCTCTACAGTGGATCGCAAGCAAGGAGGCGACTTTCGCTGAGCGCATCATCGCGTTCGCTGCCGTCGAAGGCATATTCTTCTCTGGCAGTTTCGCCTCTATATTTTGGATGAAGAAGCGAGGCCTGATGCCTGGCTTGACGTTCAGCAATGAGCTGATATCTAGGGATGAGGTTTGTATCTCAAATTTAAATTGATTTTTTAAAATTATTTTAGATACTAGGTAGGTATTACTCCTTACCAAAGCTATTCTGATAAATTCAGTCGACTGAGTCTTTCATCAATAATACAGCTGGCCATGGATGTAGCCAGAACTTTGTCCAGGGTGGGGCAGACAGTAACTTTTTTGTCTTTTCAATAAATCGGGAAGTGCGGAATGGGATTATAGGACCATTTTGCCCCATAACCTTATTTTTATAGGTCCAAATAAGTATAAACAGAATCAGGCATTGGTCTGCCTATTTTGGGTAATTGTCCTGTGGACATAGGTGGTGAGTAGACTGATTCTAGACCATTTACCTATTCTTTCCTGTGCCAGGGTGGGGTATGTGCTCCATCTGCCCCACCCTGAATACGCCCATGAGAACTTATTTTATCTAATGGTGTTAATAGCTCTGTTATCTGGAGTAGTGCGTCTCCTCACGCACAGCCTTATCCTTATCTGAACAAGTAGACCATATTAATTTCATTGATAACAAGCTTATGTGTTATTCATCTATGTTTATTGTGAAATCGAGACGATAACAGCTTTGTTATCTGGTTTGAAAACAATTCAAATAACTAACTAACATACAAACATTGCAAGTTAAATTATAGCTTGTAATTTTTTTTATTAAAATTCACTTCGGTCAATTATAACTACTAATCACATTCTATTATCTACAATATGATTTTTTTTATTAATAGCTTAACATTCATTATGACATAACATCCTGAATTCCCCTAAGGGTTAGGCAGAGGTGTATAGTAACACCCTCATTTCGCCGTTATGTTCAAGTCCCATGTAATAGGGGGCGAGCCTATTGCCATCAACCGGGCACAAATTCAAACTCCGGGCTGCTACTAAAGAATGACTACCTACTATTGAATAGAAACCCACCAACCTTTACGAGCTAATATAATTATGATCGTAGCATTACCTAATGAATAAATTTCTGCAGGGCCTACACACCGACTTCGCGTGCCTAATGTTCCGACACGTGGTCCAAAAGCCGAGCAAGGAACGCGTGTTACACATCATCAAGGACGCCGTCATCATCGAGCAAGAGTTCCTTACAGACGCGCTGCCCGTCAGGCTGCTCGGCATGAACTGCGACCTCATGTCCGACTACATAGAATTCGTTGCCGACAGGCTGCTAGTAGAACTCATTGGAGAGAAGGTAAGCTAAAGGAAAAAAAGGAAGTTTAAAAAGATTGTTGCTCCCGCTGACGTCTTTTATAGATATAGGAAGTCTGTGGCGGGTCAGGAAGGCGGAGAATCAAATGCTGTTGGGTTCAAGCTATAAGATAGGCTGATTTGATTGACTAGAATGTTCATTTGTTCCAGCGTAATTGGGAAATTACAGTATAATATTCAGGTCACTTATCAGTCTATTTTTAAACTATTGCGGCACTGATACGACCCAATTACTTAACTCAGCCAACAATAATTAACCAATTTATTTGCTTATCTACTTATATACTACCTCCCAAACCAGTTGATACAACTGAATACGGCATTGAATTATCTTTCAAGTGTTTTTAAAATTATTATTTTGTCAACAGCATTACAACACAAAGAACCCATTCGATTTCATGAATCTCATCTCATTGGAAGGCAAGACCAACTTCTTTGAGAAGAAAGTCAGCGAGTACCAGAAGTGGGGAGTGATGGCCAACCAGACAGACAATGTATTCACACTTGACGCAGAATTCTAGATTAACTAAACTGACAACAAATCATGCAAATAGTCTCAGTGACTGACAGTATTATTAATTCCAATCAAATTTTATATAATGGAGAATGTTTGTAAGACCTAAGAAGTACCTATTACCAGTAGTGGACCCAGTGATACATATTACTTAGATCAAAGAGAGTACATTCACTATGTGTCGACTTGAATAATTCGAATAGTGTTGAAGATTAATTGTGCATGATGAACGGTTCCTTAAAATTAAGTATGCAAGCACTTAAGAATTGCATTTTTTGTACCTAAAAGCAAATAGTTTTAATGAGTTAGCTTTTAATAAACTAGAATAATTTCCTAAATGATAATATATTATAGTAAAATGGAATCATTTCAAGATGATTTATTCTGTGATAGGTAATAATAAATAGCTGTATTTACTTAATGGTGTAAGTAAAATGCTTTTTCTTTGACTTTAAGTGTTAAATATAATTTTTTGCTAATAAAATTCCTAAAATACAAAAGTGTTTCGATTCGTATATTTATAACTATTTCAGCAGAACCAGGCGCAACTAGCACTCCAGAAAAAATCTGAATCTTGTGGCGTCGAAGCACAAGTGATGTGTTCAGCTTATTGTTAACACATTGTTTAGTGTACATATTTTTGCCTAATATGACAACACCCCTCTTGCGGGGGTTAGAAATATATGCATTACCATTATCTCAGTAAGACCACCATACGCTTTCGAAAGATTTAAGCTCTGTGCACAAAAATAAATCGCAGGCCACCGCCAGCTGGCGGGCGGGCGAGCAATAAGGCGAGCATCGTTTCACCTCTTCATACTTTGGTTCACGCCCCGAACTACAGAGATAAGTTACGTCAGCGATACAAACGATGCGAATGAAATATCCGACGATGCCAGCGATGCTATTCGTTCACCTCGTTATCTTAGCTTAAAAGAGGTGAAACGATGCTCGCTCGGTGCCCTCGCCCGCCCGCCTCACGCGATTGTGAAAGAGACTGAACGCTCCCCTCTTTCTCCCGCCCGCTCGCTCGCCCGTCCGTCCGTAGTTTTCGGTGTGAACCCACATAGTTTAGCTCGCCAAACCTTCGCTTAGTTTACATAGTTTCAATTGCCTCGCTTCGCCGATGGCCTGCGCTTAAAAGATGGGTAAAGGTAGGTTGTTTGAAAGCGGGATTTCGAAGCCGGTGAAAATTGCGTCTGAAAGAACAGACCGGTAACTAGTAAACAAGGGTTTCTGCTTTTAAATTGATGCTCCTGTATATTCTAAACCCTAAATGGACACCCTGCGTTAATTTGGGAGACAGCATTTACCCAAGAATACTGCCCCCGAAAATGTGGAATCCAAATGGCAAGACAGAAAAATAATGTAGAAAAAATAACGAATCACATTACTTTTATTATGTAAAATTATTTTACATGGATTTCATGTGTTATTCAAGAACTCCACTGCATCAGAATTTATAAAATCTTGCTATTTGTTACAAACTCTGGAATTCCAAAGACTTATTTCACAATCTTCGGATAACTTTTAACTAAAAGATAAATATGGCTGTTTGACAGATTTTCTATAGAAAAACTGTGACACAGCCATATTTAACTCTGTTATTGGCTGTCCGACGATTGTCAAACAGGCTTATAATGACCGCAACGAAGACGAAGTACCTTAGTCACATAAATTTTCCCAACGACACATGTTTATAATCTGGTATGAATAGAATATTACAGAATACATACATAAAACACATACAAACAATAAGAACGCATTTACTATTCATTGCAACTGATGTAGAGATCGTTATAATAATGACAGTGCTCATTGAATGTGAACTTCCCTTGACACACATTGTTTCTTCACAATAAATTTCAAAACTTAAGTGGGAATAAATTGCAATAACAACAAATCTATAAATTATAATCTAATAAAATAAAACAGAAATTCTAGTTAAAATTTCCTAATTATAATTAATTTTTAGACTACTGGGTGCAAACAGCGTCTAAGGTCCGTATTACAGAACGAAACTCGAGCATTAATCTTTGTTTAAAATTAGTTTTGAGACGACTTTTAATTTTAGAACGTTCCTCTAGCATACATTTATTGATTATAGTTCAGCTGAGTTTGGTTTTATTCTAGATCGTTACTCGGTTCGTAAATTCGACCCCAAGCAGTGATTTCATCTGTAATCATCTAAGTATGGTCAACACTGCACTTGAGCATAGATTGTCTGAAGTCATATTTTACTCTTCTCGATTTAGCTGAGTAATTGATTGCTGTTCTGGAATAAGACCGATGCTCTAGTACTGATTCTATACTTAAATAGTGAACTGATCAAAGATCAAACTGGACTTGAGGAATGTTCTGTAATACAGACCTAAAAGTAGGAAACATTCGAAGCGGGTTACTAACGTTCAAAGTCGTCACAACTTACGAAAAAGTGTATTAGATTTGTATTAGGTAGCAAATTGAAACATTTCTAAACCATTCACAGTGAAAAGATCATTCATTACATAAGTTAGTTTTAATTGTGGAACTGTTATAATGTCGAACACCCACGGGCTCTGGGCCGCAGTATTAGCGCGAGTGCGTCTTGTCCTGCACGAGGCGGCGCAGCAGGCGATGCCCCGACAGGAACGTCAGCCCCGCCAGCGGCAGCAGGTAGCGCATCGTGTCGAACATGGACAGCTGCAGCCACAGCACGCCGTACAGCCCCAGGGAACCTGCCCATACGTTGTGGGGTTACTACATATGAATACATTGTGGAAATGTTAAAGGTGTGCTTTGGATGCATCACATCTAACAATGGAAACCCATTTCCAATCCATCTTAAGTTCAAGTGGTAAAGTTAACAGTTATTCATTAAGTGTTTGGGTGTAATAACATCATTCTCTAGTATTAGGATTATGTCAGATTGGTCTGCGGGCGGCGGGTTAGGGGACCCGCCTCCCGACCAGTAATAGGCCCGAGAGAAGGCGGCGCGCTGTGTTCCGTGCGCGCTTCTCAGGAGGAGATGGGGCAAGGTGGAAAAGGAGAGGTCTGCCAGCGGCTGGCGGACCGAGACCTGCCGAGGTTGCGATGCATGCTTTTACAAATCCCGCGACCCCGGCCGAACGGTCAGTAGGAGGAACACCGTTGGTTTTTAGCCGGTAAGAGTCCGGCAGATCCCCTCGCTTTTCCCGGGCAAGGGACATCCATGAGGATTTTCCAAAGAAAAAAAAAGGATTATGTTAGATGTCAAAGGATTCAGTGTATCACAGCATCTGTCAATGACACGCCAACAGATATTTCCACAGCGACGTTCACAAGCATTTTCACCGAAATACTGACCTCCCAACGCCAAATGGAACACCAGCGCGCTCGGCGTGAAGGGGAAGTTGGAGAAGTTGAGCCCGAGCCTTGCCCACAGCACGAGCAGCAGCAGCAGCGGCGCCGCGCACGCGCACGCGAACACGTCCGACACCAGCCGCGCCGGCCGCGCCTCGGGCGAGCGGAACACGTGCGAGATCTGCGGCAGCGGCCCGCGGTACGGCTTGTCCGTGCTCGTTACTGGAGAACCTGTACCAAATTAACAATATTTAGTTAAATTTTTCTTTTTTTCGTACTATATCACAAAGGGGTAAGCGTAGCCGAAATATAAATGAGTTTTTACGTAAATTAGCGATGTCATCTTTCCACAATTTGGAAGAGATTGTATCGAAAATCTTCTTCTTCTTCTTCCTGCCCTTATCCCACACTAGGTGGGGTCGGCAAAACATGTATTTCATAAATCCATGTTGCTAGAGGTTTTGGCTTATTGTTTTATGACCTGCCGCCTGCCTGACATCAACCCTCATTGGGAATACTCGTTGAGCATTCGCGCGGGTAACCCAATGTGCTTGCTGATATTATGCATCGCTTGTATCGAAAATATCGCGAAAGAAAAAAACAACAAACGTTTATCGAATTGTCTCGCTTTTAGACTTCAAATGCGTATTGTCTTCGCAAACCAAATATTATTACCCTGTCAAAATACGGTGGAAACACAAACTCACAAAATTAAATCAGATGATTACTTACCAACAGCATTAGCATCCCTGCCGAAGTTAAAGAGCACCTCCCCGACGGGCCAGGCGATGGGGTTGGACACTGCGCTGTCTCCCAGGTACATCGTCAGGGAGTAGGCGCCGGACAAGTAGTTCAGGTGCTTCGCAATACCACCAACGTTCTGTTGACAATACGTTCATAATTATTATGTATACTAATATTATAAAGCTGAAGAGTTTGTTTGTTTGAACGGGCTAATCTCAGAAACTACTGGTTGGAATTGAAAAAATATTTGTGTGTTGGATAGTCCAGTTATCGAGGAAGGTTATAGGCTATATAACATCACGCTACGACCAATAGGAGCATAACATAAATGAAAAATGTTGCAAAAACGGGAAAAATGTCCACCCGTGCGAAGCCGGGACGTGCCGCTAGTAATACATAAAGTCAAAATATATCCTATGTTATGTACCCAATCAGCATATTACTGTCCCACAACTGGGCACGGGCCTCTTCTCAGAATCAAAAGGTTTTAGGCCTTAGGCAACCACGTTAGCTTGGTGCAGGTTAGTAGACTACATACACCACTGAAAACTTTATTTAGCTCTCAGGTATTCAGGTTTCCTCACGATGTTTTCCTTCACCGTTAACGCAAGTGATGATCAATTTATAAATAACTAGCGACCCGCGCCGGCTTCGCACGCGTGCAATGTAGATAATAATGTGGGGCATATAAACCTTCCTTTTGGATATCTATTGCTGAAAACTGCATTAAAATCTGTTGCGTAGTTTAAAAGATCTAACCGTACAGACAGCGGGAGCGACTTTGTTTTATACTATGTAAAGATAATCAAATATACATAAAAGTACTTACAAGTTCAACTTTGTAGGCTTTGGTATTGTCGGGCTCGGCCACGAATATGGTCTCGTCGTCGTTAGCGGCGCTGCCCACGCGCACGAACGCTTGCTGCACCAACACGGGCTTGTTGTACTTGTCGCGGACACTGAACTTTAGGGTCACCCTGCAAATAATATCAATTATTTAACATCCTTACTGCCAAGCTATGGGGTGTCCATTGAATATTTTCCCTTGATACTTGACTTTACAAAGGAAATTCCATTGAGGATGTCCAAGATTCAGACTTTGGATAAATACTAAACATATAGTTTCTTTCATTTTCGAATTTTAGAAGGTATGTTAGCCGGTAAGTTATGGCTATGCTAAATTATACAAGGTTAGTCGGAAAGGGGGTACTAAGCTGCGGGCCACCTAAAGTATCACTGATGACTATTTTAAAGCAAGTTAAAATTTCAAAATTCGATAATATTTATTTGTATCTAAAAAGACTTTTATTTTAGTTTTTCAAAAAGAAATCATACCTGCTTTAGTTATGAATTCAGAAAATTAGTTTTCTAATCCGTGACCCCAAAATGACCTAAATTGTAAACACAGCTGATCATAGCTATGGACAGATAGATTTTAGCATATTTTTTACGAAATCTTTAAAAAGCTATTTCTCTTAAACTATCGAGTTTTGGGGAAAGTTGTAGAACAAAAGTTATCCCTTATTATGGGTACTTTAACACCCTTTCGGCTTAGTACCCCCTTTCCAACTAACCTTGTGTAATTGAAAACAACACTTACTTCTGCAAATGATCAGCTTGGAGCTTCTCAGTCAGCTTGTTGGGGTATGCAACAGTTGTTATCTTAGGGCTGGTGGTTCCATCAACATCACCAATACCAACTTCTACACTGCTCACTTGAATCTCACCCAACACGGCCACATTCACATTAGCTGTCTTAGATCCAGCACTCAGCGCGATCTTGTACAGGCCATATTGAGCCTTAATCTTGCTGAGATTAAGAACGAAAGTCGTTTGTTCATTAGGCTTTTGGGTCAAAGGTTGTTTGGATAAAACGACAACGTCGTCAGCGAGTCGTGTGCCGGATTGGGCGACTACTTCCTCAGGTTTCAGGAATCTTACTGGACGTCCTAAAAGGTCGGTGATGGAGAATTCGATGGAGTCAGACTCGGAAGTGATGTACTTCTTGCCTTTGATTGCGATGCTAATGGGGGATGGCTGTGGACAAATGAAGATAATTAAAAAAGTCCAGCTACTTCCAGAACTATACATGGAGATTTAAGGCCTTCGTAATATTTACCTCGTCATCAGCAAGTGCGGTAGCGGCTTCGATCAATAAGCAAGCTCCCTTGGGCGTGTTGACGGAACGTCTCGACAGAAGGTATTCCGCGAACTTGTACCTTTGCTCTTCACTCAATGGAGACGGCTTCTTCTGGCCCTTGTAGGTCCTGGAATAACAAGATTGCAACGTTGGATTCTTTACCTTTTGGTAACGGGTGTTCCCATTTCACAGCCGTCTCGCTCTAACTTTAAGCCTTATTTAAAGAGATTTTAGGTGATATTGAAAAATTAATCTATAGAAGTTCAGTGTATCCACCTTCTGAGTGTCATTACAAATATTTAAACAATAGTTTTATTTTCATACATGATTTATATAGAAAAAACAAAAGACATTAATTTTCTTTCTTCTCCTCTTTCTAGGAAACAAATCAAGACGAAAATGTTTCTATATTTATAACATTACTAGCGACTCGCCGCGGGTGCAATGTAGATACTAATACGGGGCATATAAACCTTCCTCCTGAATCACTCTATCTATTGCTGAAAACTGTATTAAAATCCGTTGCGTAGTTTAAAAGATCTAAGCGTACAGACAGCGGTAGCGACTTTGTTTTATACTATGTAAAGATTCTGAAGGATGTTAATAGAATACATTTTTCAATATCGTCTATAATCTCTTTAAATCTTTATAAAAGATCTTAATTTAGAGTGAGACGGCTGTGAAACAGAAACAGGCTCTTAAAACACATACATACACAAATATGTCGTCTGACAATGTAAGTTATTGTAAAAAATCTGCTATCCTAGGCGGCGCACCACATACTACAGTGATATTGTATAAAAGACTGCTGGATTTCTATCACTGAGCCTTACACCGTTAATTCAGCCCTCATCGAGCTGTCTCCCTCCCAGTCCTCTCGCAAGCAATGCCCTAAGCCGAGGTCCGCGTCCCATTAGGGGTCGCCCTTAGTGCTGTTGTTGTTAGCTAGTCATGATGTTAGTAGTAGTAATTAGCTTAGGTTAAGTATTTTACTCTCGTCCCCATTGGTTGGAGACCCTTCAGGTCTCGCCAATAACTGCCCAGTTACGAAGAAACGGTCCGCAAGACCATATACAAGCAGTCGAAAAGAGAAAAAAAAACACAGCGGAAATAATAACATTGCTGTCAACCTAGACTGGGGTCTTGGTCTAACCTTTATAGTCTAGTGATGTTAATCAAAACTGACCTCTGAATAGTGCCGAGCAGGGCTGATGTAACAGGCAGGCCTCCCTCGAAGTGTAGCGCCTTGGAGTCGCTCTCGTCGGCTGCGAGCAACACGCCCTCCGCGTGCGTGGCGGTCCACGCGCCACAGCCCATGTGCTCGCACAGACTGAACACGTAGCCATAGCTGTGGGGAGACATATGATTTGTATACAAATGGGAATAATGTTATCTAATAGCTAAAGGATGCTAGTCTGGTTGGCAAAAAAATCTATACTGGCCTGCAAAAATAAGTATCACACTTTTAAAATTGCAATAACTTTTTAGGTACACAAGATATATTTTCGAAACAAAAAGGACTCAAAAAAGAGTTTAACTTTGTTACTATAGTTTCAAAGAAAGCTGATAAAAAGTGCTATAAAACGTTTTTTATTTTAAATCTCTAACTTCTTAAGTTTAGAAAAAATTGAAATTTTAAAAGTGTGATACTTATTTTTGCAGGCCAGTGTATTTGGCTGGAGCCTAGGGCGGCAGATTAGATTTTAGAGGCGAAAATTTTTTTGTGTTTGTAAATGCACCTAAGATACAGGAGAAATCGAAGAGTGAAGGGAACATTCAAAAATAAAAGCTTCGCCCAACAATCGCTTAGCTCCAATGTGATTTTTACTGGGGCCCCATCCAATGAATTTGCCACGGGCCTCTGATGGTATAGTTAGGTACGCCACTGTTTTCAGGTATTTTGTATCTAATTGAATTATTTACATACATAAACTCACGCCTTTTTCCCATGGGGGTAGGCAGAAACTATAGAACGCCACATGCTACGACTCTTACATACCCCTTTCGCTTCATCCACATTCATACATCTTGTCATACACGCACGCCGGTTGAGAGTACTACGCACCTGACCTTTGTGAAGAACATCACCAATAACATCGATGTATGTCCTTCTAGGACGTCCTCTACCGGCGTTCCCATTAACATCCGCCTTATAAATTTCTTTTGCTAATCGCCGTTCACTCATTCTCTCAACATGGCCAAACCACCTAAGCATACTCCTTTCAATTTTTGTCACTACATCATCTTTTAAACCGCAACTTTGTCTAATCTCTTCATTTCTCAATCTATCATTCAAAGTTACACCGCACATACTTCGCAAGGAACGCATTTCCACGGCATTTATTCTACTTTCATTATTCTTGAATTATTTATTTGTGGTTAATAAGTTGTTTCACATCTGTCAGCACGGAATCACGTTTTTTCACGCTCTATCCTTTTCTGTCACTCAGAAACGTCGTTTAATAGAGCAAGAAAGACAGCGTGAATGCTATCGTGTGCGGTCCCGTTCTATCGCATGCGGACTCACGCTGTCTTGCTCACTCTATTAAATGAAGTTCCTGTGCGACAGAAAAGGATAGAGCAGCAGTTAGGTGCAGCAAAAGTAGGTCATCGTTTTCTTTTTTTATCAGATTTCAATTTACTAGACCAGGGATGGCGAACCAATGGCACGCGACACTATATTTTGGGCACGTTACTGATCACAAAATTCATTATGCACTACGAAAAAAAGTGCGAGGTATTATACAAGGTTAGTCGGAAAGGGGGGTACTAAGCCGAAAGGGTGTTAAAGTACCCATAATAATGGATAACTTTTGTTCTACAACTTTCCCCAAAACTCGATAGTTTAAGAGAAATAGCTTTTCAAAGATTTCGTAAAAAATATGCTAAAATCTATCTGTTCATAGCTATGATCAGCTGTTTTAACAATTTAGATCATATTTGGGGTCACAGATTTGAAAATTAATTTTCTGAATCCATAACTACAGCAGGTATGTTTTTTTTTTTGGAAAAAACTAAAATAAAAACCTTTTTGCATGCAAATAAAAATTATCTAATTTTGAAATTTTAACACTTGCTTTAAAATATTCATCAGTGATACTTTAGGTGGTCCGCGGCTTAGTACCCCCTTTCCGACTAACCTTGTATAACCCAATAATCATAAAGTCAAAATTATTTGAAGGCACGTCTATGATCTCATTAAACATTTCTTTAGAAAAATGGCACGTTGATATGTTAAGGTTCGCCATCCCTATACTAGACCAAAATAGCAAAAATGATAATACTTTCCACAATCAACAGGATTGTTGTAGTACACACAACAAATCAAGCTAAACAATTCCAGTTTAAGCTGACCTAAATGTACGGAAATTCTGTACAATAAGAGGTTGTTGTGTGTACATAGTAAAGGAGACGTACATGTCAGTAATGAGCTATTTAAATTACCAATTTGATATGTTAAATGTATAAAATAGTAGATTCTCAAATATGAATGCCGTTCAATTGTGGAATCCATTAATTATAAGCATATGAAACTCGTACAAATTTAATGCAAAACAATGTGAGTAAACACTACACTTGTTGAACCAAATTATACATGCTTCATAGTTACATATTTAATATGTATTTTAGTACTCTTTGTTTTAATGGAACATAGTTACGACATAACTATTGGGTACAGTGCGACACAACTAAAATGTGGCATTGGAAAAAAAAGTTGTACGAATAACCAATGGCAGGCGCTCATTTTCGGGCCACTCACACTTATTGTGTCAGCGTAAAGATCATATTTTTAAACATTCTTGGTATTGAAGTCGCGCTCCGTTCGGCAGTGGTCGGTTTTACGTAGTTTGCCGATGCGATTCTTAGGGCCGGTTGTTTCACAACTACATTACTAACAGGTAACAGTTAAAAATGGCGTTAACGATGGTTAAATAAAAATAAGCGTCGTTTCACGCTTTGTCTTCTTGACATATGTCAAAAGACATACAACACTCTGCGTTTGATGGATGTTAAACATCCTACATAATAGTTAATATTTGACTAACGTAACATACTTTTACTGATCTTTGAAACAACTGGCCCTTAGCTGTGTCGGCCCTTAGCTGGGTCGTACTATAATCTGTTGTTATGGTAACCATTGTTGCTTCAGCATACAAGATTACAGACGTGGTTTATCTTATCTAAACATTATTATAAAGATAGCTATCTTCATTTGATTTTGCATGACTTCTCTATTTGTGTTCCAAGAAGAAACATTATCAATACTCAGACTCACTTGGCAGGAGAGTCATCTTTCTTCAACAACTGAATAAGATTCTTCAGAGCATCCTCCTTATCATATACGGAGCCTTTGCCGAGTGCTCTCAAAGTGTACACAGCATGGTATATATCGGGGATAGTGGCATCTTTCTTATCCAGCACTTGGGAGGCTGCGGCCAGAACATCAGGCTTCAGCGAATTGAGGCATTTGGAGATGGCTGCAGCGTTCGCTAGTTGGAACACTTGCTCAATATTCTTAGTATCATACTTTATATTTTTGATGTCCTGCAATATAAAAAATGTGTGATTCATCATTGCTAGCTTTATATTGTTGTTTAAAAAAGGTGTGACAAATTATACAATTAAATATGAATTAATCTACTTTAGATCATCAATATGTATCACATTAGAAAAATGTGAGTGAAACAACATCTAAAGTGCTTACACATGATAATTAACAATGTACAATCAACAACAGAAGTGATGATTGCATAAAGAAGATTTGTTAACCTTTTGAACTCCATCAACGACTATAAACGTCAAACGGAAATGTGCTCAGGCGGCTAACGTCAGTAGCCATCAAAAAGGTATGATGAAATTGTAACGTACCGTGGAGGGAACAATGCAATATTTATACTACTAAGTATTTATTTATTTATACTTAAGAGTTATATAAATGTATAACAATCATTAGCTTCAGTCATAATTGATTTCAAAATTACGAAATATTCATTGACTTTTGCTGTTGACTGTACTTTTATTAAAACTGATAATAGTTGTCTGTGACAAAAATTCTTATGCAGTAGGAACTCACCTCACAAATATTGGGGATATTGGCATTTAATTCTGCAAGTCCTTTGACAGAGTAGTACAGTGATGAGATGTCTTTACTCTTTACATTATCCTGAAGAATAGTCTGTAGCCGCTTCAGGTCTATTGTGCCTTGTAGGATGTTGGCATTGCTCAGGGTTAATGTACTTAATAATAATAAGGATACTGCTGAAAATATAGTTAATCATTTAATAGTGCCATTACATTATGTTACAACGTTTTTCTGTAGCTGTTAATTTTTTACGGCGTTTTTTATTGGTGATTCTCTAAATTGGATACAATATTTGTTGACAATCATAGATTGTGTGAAATTTTAGTATAGATACTTTGTGATTTAATTTTAACTAACAGCCTTAGAAATTAATGATATATAGTTGTTAAATATAAGCACGAATAACCTGTACAACGTTTTGTACGGCCGGCGACGCCTGAGTAACAATGACGTGTCCCTAATATTTTAACATAAATAGACGCTTTTATAACAAATCTAACACAGCTAAGAGCCCAAAAGCAAAGCGAAAATGATGTATTAACTTCTTAATTTAGAGCTAAATGAATATAATACTAGAAAAATAGTTATATTGCCTGCCACGCTAATGTTAGTAATATTGTATGAAAGAGTGAAAACATACCACGAAAATACATTTCTATAGCCTAATAAATCAGAGATGACTCTGACTTTATATTCACAATCTTATTTTCTAATGATATTTGGCAAATTTTCTAATAAAATGCTTCAATCGCCGGTTTCACTTGACAAACACGTTTGACAGAAAATCATCGACGTAGCATTACGAACGAGAGTTACCACTTGAAAAATAAAATTAAATGTGTAGACAGAGAAAACTTTTTAAAATGTTGAAGTGGAATAGAGTAGGTAACAGTATGAAGAGCAGTATTTTATTTTACACTAATAAAAAATGTATTAAAATGAAATTCAATAACCACACAATCATAGTATACATTTTTGTTTAGAAATCAAATTTTTGCTCATCTCTGCGATCTAATCTTCATTGCACAGCGATCGGTGTAATCCATTGAGATCTGAGATCGAATATTAATATCGGCTGTAAGTAGAGATGAGTGTTCCACAAACTGTATAGGGATACAATTTTCAATGGCAGAATGAACTGGTGGCGTACGGGCGGGCAGCTTGCTGGATTGAGATGTAGGCAATAAAGTGAGACTGACACTAGGCAGACTATTTAACTATCAAAAGAATCGCACCCGTGTAAATTTTCAGTTGACACTACATTCGACTTGCTCTCTAATTGACCTCAACGACCGATGATTATTAATTGACTCGATAAGTTCGCGTTCCAATGCGGTCGACTGCGTGCAAAGCGGTGACAGTCGGAGAGAAAACCATGAGAATTATCAGAATATTTGAACAAATCGAAATAATCGACTTTATACATCTCGCCATCACGCATCGCATTGACAGTACTGTTTGACACTTAATTTGACAGATGTCAGATCGGTTTCCAATCTGCCCTGCCATTGCTACATTTGCTACCATTCCGTAGTTAAATTTTAAGATTGTACTTCATTTGTTTTGATTAAATTAACAAAATGGCAGGTGCAGTCGCCAAAATTCCGTCTCTAATTAACAGTGAGTATTATTTTATTACGTTGCGTGCCTAGATAATTTATTTATGAGGGTGTGTTTTGCTTACCTCAGTCATTATGTAATTCTGGTTTTAATATCAAATTGAAGGTTAGGTGGATATTATAGAAATTTTTGTCATAATTTTTACTCTAGTTTCCATATAATTAATTATATTCTTATTGTTTCATATTATATATAAGCATAGGAATTATCACAACTATCTTCTTTCATTCTAAATTAATTAATTCAATGTTAATCTTCCAGCGGCACTCACACTAGCTCGCCCGAAATTCAATATCTTCCTGAAGTATGCGCGAGTGGAATTGGCGCCTCCTAAACTAAGCGAGATCCCACAGATCAAGGCTGGTATCAGCAAACTGCTGTCAAGTGCCAGGACTGGTGCATGGAAAAACCAGACCATCAAGCAAGCATCCCTGAACACCCTCGTTGGTGCTGAGGTCCTCTTCTGGTTCTACGTAGGAGAGTGCATCGGCAAACGCCACATTGTCGGTTATGAAGTTTAAGGTTTTGTTGTAAGCGCTAATTATGTAGATATTATGTTCAGCAAAATAAATTATTAAATCAGTATGTGTTTAATCTATGAGATAATAAAATTGATGAATGGGAATCTCTTGATGATGAATGCCATCTTTTCAGAAGACAAATTCTTGCTTAATATCCACATGTGGATCAGAATATGATTATCTCTTGAATTAACGCTGAATGAAAACGTGAAGAAACCTGCACTACTGAGAGGGCACCAGAAAGTTCTTAATGGTGTATCTAATCAGCCAAAATACATGTGACACTTCTCATTTTAAGAAGAGGTCTATGTCCAGCATTGGGTTTGCAATGTGGTCTGATTACGCTCATAATGCTATACCATGATTTTCAACAATTAAAAAAAACAAAATTAAATATCAACTACATTATATTACAATACATACAAAACTATATTACAAAGGTGCACACTGCTCCATAAACTTAAAAGGATTGTGTGCACTTGTGAACTTTAATTCTTTTTCAATTTCTGGGGGACCTCTCAACCAAAGCCGGTCCCTGTAGTACTCTGAACAGCATAGGAACTCCTTTTCATTATATCTGCCCACCTCTATTGGCACAAATGGATCAAGATGCTCAAATCCCTGGAAAATAAATACAAAGGGGTTTCAACACATTTTCCTAATGTTATTGGTGTTTTGTATACTAATTATAGAAATACAAAGAGTTAAAATGAGGTTAACCATCACCACCAAAAAGATTTCAATAAAACATATTAATTGAATGTACTGGCTAGCAATGATGAAAAAACATTAAAAGAAAGCCATTTTTACGTAGAAAAAGTAAATAAAGGAAAAAACTTTAATGGCTTTTATAATTATTTTTTTTTACTTTTAATGGCCAGCATTTGATTTTTAGGTCCATGTAGAACAAAAAAGGTATTAAGTTTCATTTTTTATAAAATTAATGCCACTTGCATACTGCTTGTTCCATAGTGAAGTAAATAAATTATAGCAAATTATTATTATGATACTACCTTTCTATACAGCAAATATCTAGGCAAGTAACTTTCTTGATGATCATCAGGAACTGCTAACTGATCTGCAGATACTACTATGGCACCATTTGTCTGTTGAAATATTAGAGATATTATCATAAACTGAAGTAATATAATAAGCATACTGTATAAAACCTTATTCTTTTTCTAACGTATTATTACCCAGTCGTTCATGGTGAGTTTCAAGAAGGAAGAAGTAAGTGTGACCTCATCAGGTTTTACTTTCTTCTTAGTGGGGGTGTTAAGTCGCGTCATCGGGTAGAAGAAACTGTTGAAACCATCGATCGCCACAAATGTTTTGCACCTATACAATAAAAGAAGTGAGATTTTAAACTAACACAAAAAAACATTGTAGAACATCTTCAGAATGTTTAGTTACTTTGTTTTTTTTAATTGATCAAGCATAGTTCTGTCATCTGGCTTAAGCTGCGGTCCCACAGTCCTGAGAGGCCGCTCCGGACGTTGCCACGCCTGTCGAGGCCTTGTTCGCGGCCCGTGTCAAGCAACTTTGAACTTAATGACTCCTGACAGATCAGACAGACAATAACAGACTACCTCGGACCTCATAGGACGCGACGTTCCCACGGTCCGTCGGCTTGGCTAGGCGCGGCCTGCCCTGGTAAAAATCAGCCCGTAGGAACGCAGCTTTATGCTTAAGCTTGAAAATACTGAGTATACAGGGTGTAAACGAAATCATGTAATTCCTTCAAACCTCGTGATGTACTGCTGACATAGATTAAACACAAAGGGGATAATTTTGGATGCAATAACAAAAAAAATACAAGAAGTAAACATGTGTTCTTAACGTGAGGCATTTTAGCGCCCCGAGCGAATTGCGCGGCTATCGCTTGCCGTGCGGTCATTTAACTCGGGGCGCTAAAATGCCTCATGTTAACGACAGATGTTTACTTCTTGTAATTTTTTTTTATTGAATCCAAAATTATCCTGTGCAGGTTTAATCTATGCCAGCAGTACATCACGAGGTTTGAAGGAATTACATAATTTCGTTTACACCCTGTATAATTTTATTAAATCAAATAAGAAAACATCTACAATATTACATACTGTTTGCTGCTGGACAGTATCTTGATCTCGTCGACGATTGCGTCAATGACGTCACAGGCGTACTTCACGCGGCTAATGCCGTGTTCTATTAGCACAGACAGCGGAGCTCCCGCCTCCGTTTTTTCACGTTTACTCCACACGTAATCTTTTGAGATTTTCAACTAGGGAAAATAGTGTCTGATTAGGTGTGTGTGAGTGTAAAGTTGCTAATAATTTTTATAGAAGCTATGCCAGCAGCCCGCCCGATAAGTACCCTATATAAATTATGTCCTTCTCCTAAGTATTAATTTATCACTCTGCTAACATAACAACATCACGCCTGTATTCCCCGAAGGGTTCGGCAGAAGTGTATAGTAAGTAACACCCTAATTTTGCCTTTACGTTTAAGTCCCATGTACAATACGGCCGACGTATCTTGGCGAGTCTGAAGTGAGCGCCAAATGGTTGTGTGTGCAGCCAATAATCGGTTTAAAGAACTTTATTTCTCACTAAAGACAATCGTCACTTACATGAGAACAATAAATAAAAGTACTAATTATTAACTCGATGCGGGTAGAATTCAATAAGTGTGCGGTAGTTTTGTTAATAACTGGTTTATTCATGATTTGTATAGTATTATTGGCTGTGCAGCCATTTGGCGCTCACTTCAGACTCGCCAAGATACGTCGGCCGTATTGTAATAGGGGGTAACCCTATTGCCATCAACCGGGCACAAATCTGAACTACGGGCTGCCACTGAGGATTACCACACGGAAAAACCCAATAACACTGCCCGACTTGGGGATCGAACCCAGGACCTCAAAATCAGCAGTCGTGCTTGCCGCCACTAGACCAACGAAGCAGTTAATCATTTAAACTGTTTTGGTAGTTTAGCTGTTATAATGAAGTTTTAATTGTTGTGGTTTTACTTAACATTTTGAATGTCACACTACAGACGTGTGAGCACTTCGGGAACTTACCTATACTACGTGACCCGTTCAGGGGGGGAGGGGGTCATCAAAATACCACGCTTGGTCACAGGGGACTTGGTCATATACTACGGGTGGTCACCGAGGGAGGAGAGGGGTGTAATTAAAAAAAAAGGGGTTACGTGTTACGTAGTATGGGTGTGTTCCCTTACCTCCATGTCATCGTACATCTTTTACGGCTATAGACGTCGTTGGCGGCCCGAGCACATTTTCGTTTCACGTCAATAGCCGTCGATGCCGTTCAAAAGCTTCATAAGAACTTGGGTTATATTCTCTGAATATTATCTCATTGATTTTATACTGTATGTATTCAAATCACTTTGAATTGCAAACAGTGCAAACTTGTAAAGTACTTACATCGCCTGACTTGAGCAGTGTCTGGTTCTGGCTCTTGAAGTGAATGAGCCAGGCGGCGGCGTCTAACGGCAGATCGACGAGACCCTCGTGTGTTTGTGAGTTGGCCATCTCCTTGTGACGAGGCACACGCCGCAGCCATTCTGACACTACAGAATATGGTAAAAACAAGACATATTAATAAGTATTTCTTACTAAAGATTTTTTAATCTTTACATCGTATAAAATAAAGTCACGTACGCTTAGATCTTTTAAACTACGCAACGGATTTTAATGCAGTTTTCAGCAATAGATAGAGTGATTCAAGAGAAAGGTTTATATGCCCCACATTAGTATCTACATTGCACCCGTGCGAAGCCGGGACGGGTCGCTAGTGTATGATAAATAGTTCGTGGAATTATTAAATTCCTTAAAAGCATGCTTCATTGTATGGCACAAAATTGTAAATACGATATATGATTTGTATATGTCCTTCATTAAGTACCAGATTACGCAAGCGCGACTGCTGAGCAAGGGGTCCTGAGTTCGATCACCTGGTCGGGCTAAGTGTTATTGGGGTTTCCCATTAAGAATTTCTTAGTAGCAGCCCGGTGTCTGGATTTGTGCCCGGTTGATGGCAATAGGCTCACCCCCTATTACATGGGACTTAAACAGAACTGGCAAAAAGAGGGTGACTTAAAACCTCGGCCAAACCCTTCGGGGAATACAAGGCGTGATGTTATATTATGTTACATGATGTATAATTAGCTGAAAAGTAATAAAAAGTAACTCACCCCAAGGAATATGTACAATTAGGTAGCCCTCTTCGTGGACATAGTGCAGGACGTGGGCCATCGTTATTGACTTGCCTGTGCCTTTCTCACCATCTAATATAATACTAAGGAAACATTATTGAATAAAATATAAGTAGAAACTGCTACGCTGGCCTAGTGGTGGCAAGCGCAACTGCTAATCGTGAGGCCTTGGGTTCAATCCCCAGGTCAGGCAAAGTGACATTGGGTTTTTCCTTGTGGAATTCCTCAGTAGCAGCCCAGAGTATGGATTTGTGCCTGGTTGATGGCAATAGGCTCGCCTTCTTCTTCTTCTTCATGGGACTTGAAGATAATGGTGAAATAAGGGTGTTACTATACACGTCTACCTAACCCTTCAGGGAATACAGGTGTTGTGTTAAGTGCGCTACACACCTTCAGTTTTAACTGCGATTTCGAACTGTACAGATAAATCGTTAGGTGTGTAGAACAAACAGTTGAACTATTTGTTCAACAATTTATCAGTACAGTCTGACTGTACAGTTAAAACTGAAGGTGTGTAGCGGGCTTTATATTATGTTAGAAGCCCACAACGGCTTGAAAATAATGATGAGTTCATAATCTGCCTCAGAACTTAAGAAGAATTTATAAGCAAGTATAATCAGGGGTGTGTTCTAGTATTGAGGTCCATGTAATAGGACCCATTGCCATTTTGTACACACATTTCAAAACACAAAGAGCCATCACTGCTACTCAAATACCTATACATTTTCCCTTCCTGGACTTGCACCCACTAGGTTGTGGCCCTATTGTATGGGACTTTATGATAATTATAGTAAACTTGCAAAGGATACAAAGAACATATCTGATGACTGGCTGGCTCATATCACTAGCTTTTATACAATCCATGAGGTCCAATGCTGGCTGGCGTACCATTATGGCTGTCTCTGTGAATGTCTTGGTCTGCTGCATGAAACTTTTCGGGAAGCCGCCATGAGCAAAGAGTTGTTTGCACAATTCTGGGTTTATTGTGTAGAATAAACCTTCTTGCTGTCCAGTATGCTGTGCCTGTAAAAATATGGTAATATCACACATACTCGTCATAAATATATAGTAAAATATGTACTTTAGTAATTATAAAGAATAATTTATTACATAAACATAAATTAATAGGCTCAGAAATTATTGAACTTACCGGAGAACTTTCATTCGTTCTAAAAGTAACAGCTTGGGAATATCTCCGACACAGATGCCTCCAGCTACGTGATAACATTTTAAACTAGTTTTAAAAATGATAGAATAAAACTTATTTAATACTTTTAGGATTAAAAATTGTTCCTCAAGCGATCACAACATAACCTCAAAGATAATATGGAATGGATCTGTCAAAGTCAAATATATTTCGTTCAAAATTAGTTTTTATTTCGTCCAGAAAAATAAAATTTTCATAATTTAAACATCATTTTAGCCCGTAAATGTCCACTGCTGACGTGGGCTTCCCAATGAACGTGAACGGTAAGAGGGGAAATTGCCATTATCACTAAACAATGAAGACAGATTAAGTCGTCTTTTATGATACCCACGGGCCTACGAGTGGAGAAGAAAGGGGTAGCCTATCTTTTGCCGAGAATACATTATTATAGTTTTATTGATACATTCCATCATCATAAACGTAACTTTAACTCCTAAAAAAATTAACTGCCTACAGCAATGCGATACTTTTTTTTCAAAAATGTAATAAAACATTAAATAGCAAATATATTTTATTGTTTAAAATTTTTCATACACTTTTTATGATTTATTTTGCATTCTTTTTTTCTTAAATAAACTTGTAGGTCTTGCTTGACTTAGTAACTTGTGATCTGGCTGGTTTACTTTCTCCACAACATCTTTTACAATAATAGTCTGATGTTCCTCACTCTCCTGTACATCAAATTGTACCACCTTTTCTTTAGGGGCTTTTATTTCAGGCACTTCAGGCCCTGTATATTTTGACTTTTTAAGAATAGATGTTGTCCCATTTCCAAAAAGATTGGAGTGTGCTTGATATACATCGCTTGGTTTCTGCATACCTTTATTTGGATCATAAGGTGCATTATATGAGTCCACAGGACTATGTTGAAAATGTATCTCTATAGTTTTACTGTCATCCTCATCAACAAATGACACTCGTCTTTGCAACTTTGTTACTTGTGTTTTATTTGAATCATCTTCTTCTTCTTCTACATCTTCATTCTCGATGATGTCATCTAACCTGAAAACAATATAGTTGATATTGAAATGCGTTTCTTATATCTGACAAATTATACATGCTGCAAAAAAAAACAACTATACAATATGGAGAGAACTCAATTTAAATAGAGCATTAGAATTGGCTAGCAGTATGTGAAAGATAGAAGCCTAAAAAAGTTAATTGTTTACAATACTATTTGTTTTTCCTAACCTGTCCATTTCATCTTCAAGTTCATCAAGTTGTTCCAGTTCATCTAACCTTGACATTAGATCTGTTTCACTTTTAGGTTGACTTCTTTCTCTATTTTTCAATTCCAATAGTTTTTCTTCCAGGTCATTTTGTTTATCAATAACTTGTTGCAGTAAGTCAAGCTTTGATGGTTGCTCTGGGGCTTGATTTTTTTTGGCTTTTGTTTCTTTTTCATTATCTTCTTCTTCTTGAATTATTTCCATCTCATCAACTTCTTCACTTTTTATGGCATCTTCTTTAAGAACGAAAGATTCCTCTCTGCTTTCCTTAGACTTACCAGAATATGAGTTTTCAGTATTCATGCTAGATAATTCATTTTCTAATTCCTCTTGAAGTTCTAATTCCTCTAACCTGTTCCACAATTCTTCATCTGTTATATCTTCTTTTTTATTCTCCTCTTTGCCTTTATTTTGTTTGTATTGTGTAACATTTTCTCTATGTTTTTGCCTCCATGCTTTGTCATCCTCTTCACTATAATATTCAATTATTTCCTGACCCTGATCATCATAAACAGTTTTCTTTGTAAATGACATTTGTTTCTCCAAATATTCCTTTTCTTTGATGAATATATCTAATTTAGATTGGACATCTAAAACAATGACATTTTTAAAACTTCTTTATAGTGGTGTTATTAAAATAAAACTTTGTAAAATATTCCAATACAATTTCATCCATGAATTAAACTAATAATTCTTTACCTTTGATCCTATGTTGTCGTAGTACTTCAGCTTGTTTAATTGAACATTTGACGAAGTAATCAGCTCCTAAAGCAACAGTTACTTCATTTGTATGTTTGAGTTCTCCCCTAAAGAGTATTCTGCTTCCAATGGGAACTAAAGTGGGAACTTTAAGCTTATCACTAAATAAACTGAAGTCTAAAGTTTTCAGGCTTTGTAAATAATTCTCCCAGAAACGTAGATTCCTTTCGTTTTCTGTTGCACTCTAAAATTTTAAGAAGAACATTGTGTAAAGCGTTTGGCACGTAAAAGCTGCGTTTTAGAATGATAGACTTGCATTTACCTTATAATATACTTCACTTAGAATATCCATTATTGAAGATTATTAATTTAGATTACGCTTAAATATTTATTTTCTTTATAATTTTAAACTCATATAACCTCAACGTTAGTTTGATTGCAAATTGCAATATTTATTTTATGAATGAAAGACAAGGCCAGAAGATAGGTTTTCTGTCTATTGCAATGAGTTTTTCGACATGAATGAAAAAGATAGCAATATCAAAACTGCTTTAGTTATTATTCTGAGATCAAAACATTTTTTGAGACGTCCTGACGTTTCAAATTTTCGTGCAGAAACTAACTAAGTTTTCTGGAAGGCTGTCTATCCAAAATATTTTGTTTTTAATTTCATGCACATATTACTTTAAAAAAATTATAACTGTTTTATTAATAATTATTCGTCATTCAGAGAAGCTGCAATTTGGATGGGATCTCAGGATTGGATGCAGTTCTTTGTATAAATTGAATCAAATATTCTGCAATGTAGGAAGTGCTCGGTTGTCCACCAACTGTCAATGTCAAAAACATACGGTCGATTTGACGTTTAACGTATTGTATTGATCGATCGAGAAAGTGAAAAAGAGCATTTTAAAGTGATTATATTCATTATATTGTTTATGTGTAAGTCTTTTCGAAATGGAAGAAAATAAGTCTATCCTACACGAATTATATGTGTTTTCGGAATGGAAACCCGAACCAGAATATATAGTAAGTGCTAGCCTAATTAAATGTCTTTGGTCTGCTAGCATATTTTTGTTTTTATAAACATGTTTCGCTATTATTAGGACCATTTAATTATCTATTCTATGACATAAAAATCAAGTATCAAAGTCCTTTTTGTAAGTGTTAGTATTGGATTAAAATAATGCGCACTTTTTTCAGCAAAAATCAGATAGTATACTGCCTGAAAATATATCAGCTATTTGGCGATGGATGAACTTCCTGGGCCCTAAAAAAAGCCTTCTCGACGGTGTAACAGCGTGAGTACTTAGGAAGTATGAAACTAATTAGAACAGTAGTATGTTCTTTGCTTAAAAATAAAATACATGTTCTTTGTTTAGGCACTTGGAAAAACAACAAAAATGGCACATAGCCCTGGGGGACGAGGGCAAAGTAATTGCTGTGCTAACTGACAATATACTGGAGATCAGAACTAAACGATCAGAGTATGCCACTATTGCAGCTAGAACAACAGGTAATGCATAACATCTTGTTTTATTCTGGCTGCATTGTAATTTGTTGTAATTTTATTTATTTTACTACAATCTTTATTTTAAAATTAATATTGTTTTTAATTTAATTTTTAATCTAAATTTATTCTAATCCTGATTTTATTCGAATTTTGTTTTTGATCTAATAAGATTACTTAACTTGCTTTTATTCTAATTCTATTTTTGTGCATAATTAACGGTTAAGGTTAACTATTAAATCTAATTTCAAGTAATATAATTTTGTCACCTTTTGCTGTAAAAAAACTTGCTCAATTGTAACCTAAGTGGAACAAGTCACTGGCTCCTGAAATACAGGTGCTCTAACCTAGCTCTGGGTCTCACATTTTTCTGTGCCCTGTTTTTATTGCAATAAAGAATTTATTTATTTATCTAATTTATGAAGATTAGTTATCTAATACAATTTGTAATTTGCTTTTGTATTCACATTTTAGTAATAGAATAATGCATCAGAATAAATGCCGGGCATATAATATGTAATTGTTTGTCACTTGAATAATAAATAATATTTGATTAATTACAAATACAATAATTATTTTTAAAACACATTTTAGTGAGCCGTGATGCCTATCCTCAATGGCGCAAGCTGGTGTGGAGTCCCGACTGTTCATTTGTAGTGTTGGCTTATGGCAATGGTGTGGTCAGCTTCTTTGACCTTACTGCCTCCAACCTGTTCAACATTCCAATTGTGAGTAAGAGTTTAGAATTTATTTTGTCTCTATACATACAGAGATGGCGGGATGAGTTAGACTCCATTAAAAAAATATTTGTTTTTAATAGTATTCAACAGGGAGAAGCAGAATAAGAATAGGGAGGACTTTGCCTTGCAATGCAACACTACAGGCTTTTAATTTAATTCCATATGGAATAACAAGCTCCATAAATGTAATACTCATTTAAATTTCAGGATTGCTCAAGACCAGGAGGTTTGGAATGCACAGATAACACTCATGCTGTTGCTGACATTATATTTATGCCTCTGAGAGTGAAGGATACAAAATGGTAAGATATTTTCACTGTACATTAATTTCTCTATCTCCATTAATGAATAGGGTATTTGACTATAATTTTTTTATTAGGAATCTCGAAACTGTTATAAAAATGATAAGCAACAGTGAAAAAACTAATGAAATATTTAATTAAATGCCAAAGTTATAAACGATTGAAAATTGCTCACTAGACAGAGACAACATGACACCACAATGACGTCATACCTTGCAACATCCGTACAATATCCGTTTCGCGCGACAAGGACAGAAAATGGCCTCTCCACAAACTTCGCAAGCGTGTAGCTCCTTTATTTTTTCATCGATTTTATTTATTTTTTCACAGATCAATTTGTATCTATACTTTCTTTAAAATAATATAAAATTGTTGTACATTTTTAATAGTAGTCAAATACACTATTTTGATGATATGAATGTGATTTATGAAATGAAAAAAGATCGAGATACCCCTGTCGTTGGCAAAGTGCTACTCGTCTGTAAGAGCCCTAAAATTTTTAAAGGGTTGATTTGATCTTTGATGTTTTAATAAAAGGCTCATCATCTAACTCTGTACAAAAAACAAACTTGCTGGAACTCATTCCTCAGATAAGTAACAGCTGAGTATTATTTTCACATATTAATGTAAATAGAATGGCAATAGGGTCGCCCCCTATTACATGTGACTTAAATTTAACGTCGAAATGAGGGTGTTACTATACGCCTCTGCCCAACCCTTCAGGGAATACAGGCGTGATGTTATGTCAATGTAAATTCCGAGACTACATGAATTAACTGGAGGACAAAAGCAAGTTGAACTGCAAACTACATTTACACAGGAACTGGGAAGTCCTTGTAGTGACATACGATGGCAAGCTTCGCGGATACCTGGTATCACAGACAGATGGCTGCAAGCTGCACCACTCGTTCCGGTTCACGGGCGGAGTCGCCGCCCTCAAGTACTGTGAGCCCCATGCTACGATGTACGTCGCTGGAGTGCCCAGGGGATCTGCTAAAGTAAGTGATATGACAGCATTGGGAAAAAGTTTTGATTGAAGGTAGTCGTTAGAGCTCTGCCTCATTAGTGCGTTGCATTGCGTTGCGTCGTCGCAGCGTCAACACTACGTCGTTTTCCATACATTTTAAATGACATGCCACATTAAAGCGTTGCGTCGTCGCACGCGACGTTTCAACGGATCGGCGGACGAGAGACGAAGCGGGGGAGAGTGATGCGCTGCGCTGCCTGTGCGACGACGGACAGTGTTCCACTACTAGAGGGACAAACGAGACTGACTGAGGTGCGTGTATCATCCTCTTGCGCTGTGACGTTTTGCGTCGTCGCAAGGTCGCAACGCAGGTGTGGCATACAATGCGTTGATCCGTTGCGACGGCGCAACACAACGCACTAATGAGGCATCGCCCTTAATGTAATTGTATTTCCAAAAGGAATTAATTAAAATGGTCTAGTTTTCTACATTTCCTCAGTTGACAAAATTGTATCCTCGTATGTCCTGCGTGGCTTATAGAAAATGATAGGTAAAAAATTTCATAAGAGAAAACTTCCAAATTGCTTTTCAAAATACGCGAGTATCGGGAATTGACGATCGAAAGTGGTTCGATTTATGCCCGGTTCCTATGGCCAAAAACGAATCGTTTTGCTTACCAACGGTAGGATTTCTTATTGCCAAATTGGGCATATAAATATACTCTAAGGGTATATAAGCTAATTTTACCTGTGATAACATATGCGAGGGTCTACTTGCAAAGGGGTTTTGCTTCATTATTGGTAAAGTTACAAAAATCTTAATTTTAACCAATTATGCTCAGTAAATCATAGGAATCGGCCATAACAGTGCGTTTTCATGTCTAAATAAATAATAGACCTCTATCTTTTCTTATGAAGGTATTGATTCAAATTATTTTCACCTACTAGGATCTGACATCCCCCCTGAGTGCGGGCATCACGGCATGGCGTATACTGAACGAAGAACCATTCTACAAGTTGTCCGTAGTGTCGGACGAGCTCGAGGCGTACGCCACCGAACGGTTCAAGTTGTACGTGCCTTTCGGATACACGAATAACTTGGTGAGTTTATAAAAAGAATAATAAATAGCTTCTTTTCATATTAGTAAAATTGAATTTTAATGATAACATAAGTTAGGCATAAGGCACGAAATACAGAGTTTTGGAAGGCAAAAGGGAAGGCCTTTGCTCAGCAGTAGGGCGTAACATAGGCTACAAAAAAAAAGATAGCATAATCAGCCCATTCCTATCTCACTGTTGGGCACGAGTTTATTTTCAAAATAAAGAGGTATTAGGCTACACTGACCTGGTGCGGATTGTCTGATTACACACAGAATCGAGACCTTTATATTTAGTAAACTAGATTTTATGAAGGACTGCAGAAAAAAAAGTTCTTTTATTCATGAGGATACTTAAGAAATTGAGCCATGTTTGCCGAGTGTTGGCGTGCACACACGCGCCCTCTACACATGCGCGGGACGCGGGAGGCGAGGGATAGCCGGCCGCGGCGTCTGTTCGGGCTCCGGCGCGAGCGCGCACACACGCGCCCTCTACACATGCGCGGGGGGCGGGGGGCGAGGGATAGCCGGCCGCGGCGTCTGTTCGGGCTCCGGCGCGAGCGCGCACACACGCGCCCTCTACACATGCGCGGGACGCGGGAGGCGAGGGATAGCCGGCCGCGGCGTCTGTTCGGGCTCCGGCGCGAGCGCGCACACACGCGCCCTCTACACATGCGCGGGGGGCGGGGGGCGAGGGATAGCCGGCCGCGGCGTCTGTTCGGGCTCCGGCGCGAGCGCGCACACACGCGCCCTCTACACATGCGCGGGACGCGGGAGGCGAGGGATAGCCGGCCGCGGCGTCTGTTCGGGCTCCGGCGCGAGCGCGCACACACGCGCCCTCTACACATGCGCGGGGGGCGGGGGGCGAGGGATAGCCGGCCGCGGCGTCTGTTCGGGCTCCGGCGCGAGCGCGCACACACGCGCCCTCTACACATGCGCGGGACGCGGGAGGCGAGGGATAGCCGGCCGCGGCGTCTGTTCGGGCTCCGGCGCGAGCGCGCACACACGCGCCCTCTACACATGCGCGGGGGGCGGGGGGCGAGGGATAGCCGGCCGCGGCGTCTGTTCGGGCTCCGGCGCGAGCGCGCACACACGCGCCCTCTACACATGCGCGGGACGCGGGAGGCGAGGGATAGCCGGCCGCGGCGTCTGTTCGGGCTCCGGCGCGAGCGCGCACACACGCGCCCTCTACACATGCGCGGGGGGCGGGGGGCGAGGGATAGCCGGCCGCGGCGTCTGTTCGGGCTCCGGCGCGAGCGCGCACACACGCGCCCTCTACACATGCGCGGGACGCGGGAGGCGAGGGATAGCCGGCCGCGGCGTCTGTTCGGGCTCCGGCGCGAGCGCGCACACACGCGCCCTCTACACATGCGCGGGGGGCGGGGGGCGAGGGATAGCCGGCCGCGGCGTCTGTTCGGGCTCCGGCGCGAGCGCGCACACACGCGCCCTCTACACATGCGCGGGGGGCGGGGGGCGAGGGATAGCCGGCCGCGGCGTCTGTTCGGGCTCCGGCGCGAGCGCGCACACACGCGCCCTCTACACATGCGCGGGGGGCGGGGGGCGAGGGATAGCCGGCCGCGGCGTCTGTTCGGGCTCCGGCGCGAGCGCGCACACACGCGCCCTCTACACATGCGCGGGGGGCGGGGGGCGAGGGATAGCCGGCCGCGGCGTCTGTTCGGGCTCCGGCGCGAGCGCGCACACACGCGCCCTCTACACATGCGCGGGACGCGGGAGGCGAGGGATAGCCGGCCGCGGCGTCTGTTCGGGCTCCGGCGCGAGCGCGCACACACGCGCCCTCTACACATGCGCGGGGGGCGGGGGGCGAGGGATAGCCGGCCGCGGCGTCTGTTCGGGCTCCGGCGCGAGCGCGCACACACGCGCCCTCTACACATGCGCGGGACGCGGGAGGCGAGGGATAGCCGGCCGCGGCGTCTGTTCGGGCTCCGGCGCGAGCGCGCACACACGCGCCCTCTACACATGCGCGGGACGCGGGAGGCGAGGGATAGCCGGCCGCGGCGTCTGTTCGGGCTCCGGCGCGAGCGCGCACACACGCGCCCTCTACACATGCGCGGGGGGCGGGGGGCGAGGGATAGCCGGCCGCGGCGTCTGTTCGGGCTCCGGCGCGAGCGCGCACACACGCGCCCTCTACACATGCGCGGGACGCGGGAGGCGAGGGATAGCCGGCCGCGGCGTCTGTTCGGGCTCCGGCGCGAGCGCGCACACACGCGCCCTCTACACATGCGCGGGGGGCGGGGGGCGAGGGATAGCCGGCCGCGGCGTCTGTTCGGGCTCCGGCGCGAGCGCGCACACACGCGCCCTCTACACATGCGCGGGACGCGGGAGGCGAGGGATAGCCGGCCGCGGCGTCTGTTCGGGCTCCGGCGCGAGCGCGCACACACGCGCCCTCTACACATGCGCGGGACGCGGGAGGCGAGGGATAGCCGGCCGCGGCGTCTGTTCGGGCTCCGGCGCGAGCGCGCACACACGCGCCCTCTACACATGCGCGGGGGGCGGGGGGCGAGGGATAGCCGGCCGCGGCGTCTGTTCGGGCTCCGGCGCGAGCGCGCACACACGCGCCCTCTACACATGCGCGGGTGGCGGGAGGCGAGGGATAGCCGGCCGCGGCGTCTGTTCGGGCTCCGGCGCGAGCGCGCACACACGCGCCCTCTACACATGCGCGGGGGGCGGGGGGCGAGGGATAGCCGGCCGCGGCGTCTGTTCGGGCTCCGGCGCGAGCGCGCACACACGCGCCCTCTACATATGCGCGGGGGGCGGGGGGCGAGGGATAGCCGGCCGCGGCGTCTGTTCGGGCTCCGGCGCGAGCGCGCACACACGCGCCCTCTACACATGCGCGGGACGCGGGAGGCGAGGGATAGCCGGCCGCGGCGTCTGTTCGGGCTCCGGCGCGAGCGCGCACACACGCGCCCTCTACACATGCGCGGGGGGCGGGGGGCGAGGGATAGCCGGCCGCGGCGTCTGTTCGGGCTCCGGCGCGAGCGCGCACACACGCGCCCTCTACACATGCGCGGGGGGCGGGGGGCGAGGGATAGCCGGCCGCGGCGTCTGTTCGGGCTCCGGCGCGAGCGCGCACACACGCGCCCTCTACATATGCGCGGGGGGCGGGGGGCGAGGGATAGCCGGCCGCGGCGTCTGTTCGGGCTCCGGCGCGAGCGCGCACACACGCGCCCGCTACACATGCGCGGGGGGCGGGGGGCGAGGGATAGCCGGCCGCGGCGTCTGTTCGGGCTCCGGCGCGAGCGCGCACACACGCGCCCTCTACATATGCGCGGGGGGCGGGGGGCGAGGGATAGCCGGCCGCGGCGTCTGTTCGGGCTCCGGCGCGAGCGCGCACACACGCGCCCTCTACGCATGCGCGGGGGGCGGGGGGCGAGGGATAGCCGGCCGCGGCGTCTGTTCGGGCTCCGGCGCGAGCGCGCACACTTCGACTGCAGCAGCTACTACGTGCGGGCGCAACAATCGTTAAATTCTCGCGTCGCGGGCTCCTTATAATATTGTTTCATTATCATTATAATATAAAGTTTGCATGTAGATAAAGGGTCATTATAATTTATCTCCACACACAAACCATCCACAAAGGAGTTACAGCCCCAACACCGAGGATATCGATAAATATGATGTTCTCGTCCTTCTAAAGCTGGGTCTAAAGTTACAGGACTGTCTCAGTACTTAGACTATCCAATAATCCATCACAGTCTTCATCACTCTAATAAACTTCCAGGCCTTCATAGTCCAAATGGAGCTCTCTCCGGACGCAAGCAAGCTCGTTTGCCTCCACTGCAATGGCGACGTGTCAGTATGGCGACTGCCTCTCCTCAAACTAGTGTACCGCTGGCCGCTTAACAGCCAGCCTCACTTCGACCTGAGGAACCCGCTCGCTGGCGACGAGAAGCCGGGAAAGAAGGACCTGGTCGTATGCTACCCTGCAGATATCAACTGGTGGAGCAATGAGGTCAGTGTTGATAGCTGGGGGTTATAGAATTAAAATAAACTTTATTTTTATCCCCCGACAAAAAAGGGGTGTTATAAGTTTAACGCGTGTATCTGTTTGTCTGTCTGTGGCATCGTAGCTCCTAAACAAATGGACCGATTTTGATGCGGTTTTATCTGTTTGAAAGCTGATGTAATCGAGATGGTTCTCAGCTATAATTTATGAAGATCTCTTCAGGCGTTTGAAGATCATCAGCTCATTTCCTACTTGACAAAAGAGTCTTACCAACTTTCACAGGTCCGATTGATTTTAAATTTGGTATACTGTTAGAGTTTATTTTTGTGTCGGGGGTTTTTAAAAATTGTAATTATTGTTTTGTGATATTTAATTTTAGAAGTCTCGAAGGTTTCTGTGAATCTTAAAAATAAAATTGTTTTTCAGGAGATCATAGTATCGCGATTCAGCGGTGCAGTCACTATTTGCGACATTGAAACCATGGCTAATATTCTTGGGAAGAAGCCTGAGTTCTTCCAGGGATCGCCGCAGGTCAGTAATCTCAGTCAGTCATTAAGGAAGTGTTTATTAGCAATCACTATAAAGGATAGACACGTAATTTTGCGTCTAGGCGTTTAAATTGCTCAAGTTATTGAAGCAAGTGCATGTTTAGTCGGCAAAACTTTTAGAAGTCCACTTGCTACGGGTGTGGCCAACCGAATTTCGGTTTGCTATACTCCGTGCGCAAGTACTAGTCACTGCTTGAAGTATGCGAGCGGCAGGAGGGGGGTGCGCGCGGTAGACAACACAAAACAAACTGACAGAGCGAGCCTATTGTTTTGCACCCCCCCTCTCGCCGCTCACATACCGCAGGCGGTGTCTAGTACTTGCACGCGGACCATAGTGAATTTAGCGCTTAAAGATATTATTCGCTTTATTAATTCCATCTTGCAATCTATACTAATATATAAAGCTGAAGAGTTTGTTTGTTTGTTTGAACGCGCTAATCTCAGGAACTACTGGTTGGAATTGAAACATTATTTTTGTGTTGGATAGTCCATTTATCGAGGAAGGCTATAGGCTATATAAAATCACGCTACGACCAATAGGAGCGGAGCATAAATGGACAATGTAGCAAAATTTGGAAAAATGTCCACCCATGCGAAGCCGGGACGGGCCGCAATGGCTGATCATGTATCCTCTTTTTATGTCACCACATTTGTTTGTACCACCCATATTTGCAAAATAAATATCTTTATATTTTATCTTTATCTTTTGTCTTTATCTGTATATCTTTTATCTTTCTTTTATCTTTATCGTGAAAAGTTCGTCCGGGAAAGTACTACCACCATTATTACTGCAGTCAAGCAGCGTTGCTGAGTCTCCAGCTTGAAAGGGTGCCGCTGAGTTACAGGACATGGTGACTGCAACTTTGTAATAATGTGTAAAGTCTGGCCATTTGAATCATTACATAGTATAAAACAAAGTCGCTCCCGCTGTCTGTATATCCCTATGTATGCTTAGATCTTTAAAACTACGCAACGGATTTCGATGCGGTTTTTTTAATAGATAGTGATTCAAGAGGAAGGTTTATATGCCCCACATTAGTATCTACATAGCACCCGTGCGAAGCCGGGGCGGGTCGCTAGTTAGATATAAATGCGTTAACATTATCGTCTTCTTTACATAGTATACAACAAAGTCGCTCCCGCTGTCTGTACGCTTAGATCTCTTAAACTACGCAACGGATTTTAAAGCAGTTTTCAGCAATAGATAGAGTGATTCAAGAGGAAGGTTTATATGCCCCACGTTAGTAAGTATCTACATTGCACCCGTGCGAAGCCGGGGCGGGTCGCTAGTTAGATATAAATGCGTTAACATTATCATTAAACAAGTTTGACCGCCTTGTTGGTCTAGTGGGCGGAAGCGCGACTGCTAAGCATCAGTTCCTGGGTTCGATCCCCAGGTTGGGTAAAGTGTTAATTGGTTTTTCCATTAGGAACTTCTTAGTAGCAGCCCGGAGTCTGGATTTATGCCTTGTACATGGGACGTACCAAAACACCTCTGCTGAACCCATCGGGGTATAAAAGGCGTGATGTTATAAGTTTAATAAATATAACATTGATCGTTGATGTTATTTCCGGTCCATTAATATTAGTAAGGAGTTTTGCCATTAAAGATTATTTTTTACGAGTAATATAAAGTCAAAGTCGGTTAATGGATCAGAATTCACTGCGCCTTCAACTTTTACGCGCCTGCGTACTTGTGGTTAATTTTTAATAATATTTTGTTAACAGATAACGTGTGCTCACGGCGGTACTTTCATGGTGTTGGAGTGTGAAAGCAATGTGCTGCCTGCTAAGAAGTCGCGCAGCGATGAAAGTGTGAGTACCACTTAAATGTTACGTGACCTTTCATTGAACAAAGTAGTTTTTTAATTCGATTCTGAGCTCAAGCGATTCTTTTATGCTTGACTTACTGATGAGTCGGATAAGAGAATGGAACACAATTTCCCAAATATTTGTGTAAATACATTTTGCTCAAGATCTTTTTCTTCTTTTCGTGTGGTTAGTGACTAACCTGGTGTCAGAGTTTATGCCGCCCATTAGGCCTCTGACTTGGCTTCACATGCCGTCGAGAAATATCTCCCAGGCATACCGGTTTCCTTACGATGTTTTCCTTCACCGTTTTAAAGCAAGTGATTATTATACAATACGCACATGAACCCGAAAAGTCAGAGGTGCGTGCCTTGGGTTCGAACTCAAGACCTATTACTTTGCAGTCCGACGGTCACATGTGTTGTGTTGTTCCAGATGGAGGTGGTGAAAGTAGAAACTGATACTGAAGACACGATGCTAGAACTGGCGAAGGAGTTAATAAAGACGGTGTTGTACGCCATCACTGACATAGAGACGTTCCAGCCGAAGCCGCGCCGCATCACTGTAGTGTCGCGCGTGTACCGCCTGCTGGGCGTCAAGAGCACCACGCCCACTGAGCTCTTCTCTAGGAAGGTGAGTGTTCGTTTTATTATGACACACAACGTTTAAAAGCTGCTGAAATAGTCGTTGACAATAAGGTGTCGATCACAGTGTAGTAAGATCAGCCTTTTTAAAATGTATGGTGGATTTCTATCGGACTATGACTGCCTGATTGGTCTATTGGTCGCAAGCGTCACCGCTGAGCATAGGGTTCTGGGTTCGATCCCCAGGTCGGGCAAAGTGTTATTGGGTTCTTCCATTAGGAATGTCTCAGTAGCAGCTCGGAGTCTGGATTTGTGCCCGGTTAATGGCAATTGGATCGCCTCCTATTAGATGGGACTTATAACTGACGAAAGGAGGGTGTTCTACTAAATCACATCTGCCGTACCTTTCGGGGACCACAAGGCGTGATGGTGTTATGTTATGCGCCGTGACAGTGAAACAAATCGGCTTACTTCTTTATAGGGAACACTCTAGTTCGCGTGTTTAAATAAAACCGGCCAAGTGCGAGTCGTACTCGCACACCGAGGGTTCTGTACCGTTGGAGGTTTTTTTTTTTCCATTTTCAAAATTGTTAGTTCTGGAAGCCGAAAGTGCTCTTTTAAATTGCTAAATTACAATTATTTACGACCAGCTGTGTCCTCACGGCTCCGCCCGCGTAAGAAGTTTTATTCCAGTAATAAATATAGCTTATGTTACTCAGTGATAATGTAGCTTTCTAACGGCAAAAGAATTTTTGAAGTCGGTCCAGTAGTTTTTAGGTTTATTTGTTACATACAAAAATACAAATATTTCCTCTTTATAATATTATAGTATAGAAAAGAACGAGTTAAATTAGTTCAATCATATTTGACTTGCGGCATGAACAGAATTCAAACTAAACTAAACGTACTGGTCTGGGTTGTGTAGATCGAGAGCGGCAACTACAACGAGGCGTTGGCTCTAGCTGACACGTTCGGTCTGGATAGTGACCTGGTTTACCAGCAGCAGTGGCGCAAGAACCCCGTCTCCACTGACGCCATACAGAAGTACTTGGTAAGTAGTGAGTATTGCGATGCGACGCGTATGGAAAATCTCTTTATACATAAAACACGCATGAACACATATATTTACGCGACGCGATGCTTTTTTTATTTTTCGAGTTTATAAGCTTTTTGCGAGCTTTTTGAGGGTCCGCCTTTGAAATAAGTTTTCTTCAGTCAGATTCTGTTATGTTTAAAATAAACTATCTCCACTCCTACATTCGCAATCTCAATGTAAAAGCTTGCAAATACGAACCAGAATAATAAAATTGATTTTGTTTACATTCCTTTATCAATATTATCATAGCTTTATTTGTGTTTTGAGAACCTATGCTTATAGAAAAATTATAAAACAATCAAATGCAAATTTGTATTTGTAGAGCAAAGTATCCAAGAAGATCTGGGCGGTTCACCAGTGTGTAGACAGACTGCCAGAAACTCTGCCGGCCGCGAAAGAACTTCTGCAGTTTGGACTGGAACTTACTGATGAAACTATAATGGATGGTAAGAAATTAAAATAAGAATTTCGATAGAAATAATCATCACGACCTGTTTAACTGAAATGAAAGAGGATCTATACGAAAATAGCTTTTTTAAAATTAAATGTATGAAGTACCTGTGTCTGGGTTGTCAGACGAGATCAAATAAGCGGGTAAACTTGTCCTAAATAAGATAAAAGTATCTTTGATCTCTATTTCATTGTTAACTAGCTGTGTCCTCACGGCTCCGCCCGTAGCCTATGTTACTCAGTGATAATGTAGCTTTCTAACGGCAAAAGGTTTTTGAAATCGGTCCAGTAGTTTTTAAGTTTATTCGTTACATACAAAAACACAAATCTTTTCTCTTTATAATATTATGTATAGATATAGATAGCGACCCGCCCCGACTTCGCACGAGTGCAATGTAGATACTAATGTGGGGCATATAAACCTTCCTTTTGAATCACTATCTATTGCTGAAAACTGCATTAAAATCCGTTGCGTAGTTTAGAAGATCTAAGCGTACAGACAGCGAGAGCGACTTTGTTTTATACCATGTAAAGATGATCTTTCTTTTATTTTAATAACCATATACTCCAGATACAGAACAGTATTAATTTTTATGCAGAAATAAACAAAGAACAAATAGATCCGCTGTGTGAGCCGGATGAAATACTACTGGAGCACTTGAACGCGTACACCAGTGAACTGTTGCGATGTAGACACGTCATGCTGTTCTATAAGGAGAGACTCAAACTGTACGAGGTAAGTTATTAATTTTTATAACTTCTCTGTTAAGTTTACCTCAATTTACCATTTCCCTAAAAGGCAGTAAGACAAACGGGCGGGTGATCATAATACCTCTTTGTAAGCGTCAGTTTCCACCAAACTGAAGAATCCTCGTTCACTTTTTTGATGTCACTGAATAAAGAACTGCATCAGTGTTGCCTTTAAGTATAAAATCCAATTCTTCTTTATTTAGTGACATAAAAAATGTGCGCGAGGATTTTTTCGCTTGGTGGAATCTGACCCTAAGTGTTCACTGCTGAAAATAGTCTGCTTGGCAAAGAACTAACTGAATAAAATTAATCCTATACATAACATCACGCTTGTATTCCCCTAAGGGTTGGCAGAGGTGTATAGTAACCCTCATTTCGCCGTTATGTTTAAGTCCCATGTGATAGGGGGCGAGCCTATTGCCATCAACCGGGCGCAAATCCAAACTCCGAGCTGCTACTGAGGAGTTCCACACGGAAAAACCCAATAACACTTTGCCTGACCTGGGGAAGAACTAACTGAATAAAATTAATTCTATAGTAAAAATGTTTCTCGTATCCAGTTTAATTGACGCTCCTTCTCCGATATAGATCAACCCCTTATTCGATATTATAATTTCAAGCACTTTAACTAAAATGTAATTCGCAGTCAATACTACGCAGCGAAAAATCCACGTACGCCAAAGACGAGTACGATCGTCTCCGAAGTAACAGCATAGTGAACAGTGCGATGGAGATCGCTAAAGAAGGTCGCATAGAGGCTCTGACATGTCTCTGGCCACACATCAAGACCACTGTCATGCAACTGGTGGTGCTGGAAAAGTTGCCAGAGACGATCAACCCCCTGGAGTACCAACATTTGCTGCCGACTAGGCATCCTTTTGAGTGGTTTGACAAGCACTCCCCTATTAAAGTGCCTCCGTGTGTGCCGGAAGACGATTGGTGTAGGAAGTATACTTTCATGTATGTATATGCATATTTTTATATCAATACTTTGTGTTTCATGCTAGCGTTAACCATTTCGAAGATGGAGACACCAGAAAAACGTTATTTATCTCGAAAATGAATCACTTGATATTGGATTAAACAAATCGTAATAAAAGCTAAATAACAATTATAAAAATATAATACTACAACTATTGATAGCCCGAAGAAGGTTGTTGAAAGTTTGCTTTCCATGCAAGAGGGTCTGAGTTTGATCCCAGCCCGTACCTCTGGCTTTTCGAATTCATGTGGGGACGAGAATTTGTTTATCACTTGCGTTAACGGTGAAGAAAAAACATCGTGAGGAAACCTGCACACCTAAGAGGGCACCATAAAGTTCTCGGTGGTGTGTGTAGTCTGCCAACCCGCACCAGGCCAGCGTGGTGGACTAAGGGCTAAACTTTTTTCATTCTGAGAAGAGGCCCGTGCCCAGCAGTGGGACAGTAATGGGCTAATTATGTAATACTCCAATACTTTTATTGTAATCTGCGTGTTTAAAAAAATCACTCATCATATCAGGTCCATTTGGAGTTCCAACTGGTCGGAAGACGCGACTCCAGAACTCGAAACCGCTGGCGAAATCCCCGCCGCTACCGATGATATACCGAAGTGGTACGATAAGAGAGCGAGGGAGATAGAAGAACGCAGTGGACTTATCTCTCACGCACTCACTCTAGTCACTCTCGCGACAGTAGGAGGAGGGGTTGAAGGACTTGATCACATCGTGTTTCATCTACTGACTTTAGATACTTTGATATATGATCTCAATATAGAGGGGGTAACCTTGGATCAGGTCCAGAAGATGTCTATATTGGAGACTTGCACCATGCTGATGAAGATCGTAAGTTCAAAGATATTACATACTAAGCTTTGTTAAAATTAGAAACCATAGGATAATTATTTGTGTACGCATACAATATGCAGCTGTTTGAATTTAGTTTTTTCTTGTCATATCTTTGCGGTTTTTTTTATTAAATAAAATAAAAATATCTGCGACATTCGATGTATGTTCAGGCAAAATATTGTGAAAACTCCAAAACACATTTTATTTTAGTTATATTATCACTGACTGTTGGGATTTTATGTTTTTTTACATTCTTTACAATTTATCTATATACCATAATCTATTAACCAATGTTCTATCCGCAGTCAACAGCGAAAACCTTTGTAGGGGATCTGAAACGGTTTGTAATCCCGTTCTTGAAACGCTGCGAGAAATTGACAAACCTCCCCGATGCCTGCATTTCTGGCCTTACCGAATACCTCGAGAGCATCAGTATCGAGGACCTGTCGTCTATATTAATCGTGAGTTTTGTTTTTAAGTTGATTGCATGGTTGAAAGATATTGCCTTGATCCGTGGCACCATGTTTC
The DNA here is from genome assembly GCA_910594945.2 of Amphipyra berbera. Taxonomy (NCBI): domain Eukaryota; kingdom Metazoa; phylum Arthropoda; class Insecta; order Lepidoptera; family Noctuidae; genus Amphipyra; species Amphipyra berbera. The sequence continues at coordinate 2,558,354 of OU343122.1, read as the reverse complement.
ACCAAGTGTTTCTGTCGTAAAAAACTGATATCTCTTTCGGTTTCATCTCATTATTCCAAAAGACTTTCTCAGTTAATCAGATTCAAAACATACATTTTCTTATATCAAGGTTCTACAAGCGCAGACAGAATTCGAGCTGGACGTCCGAACTCATTTGGACTTGGTAGAGCGTTGTCTGTACGCACACACTGGCACTGAGCAGCTTGACAAGGCGTGTGACTTGCTGGACACGATACTGAAGGAAAGGTTAGTATCAATCAGAAAGTGGGTTCTGGACGCAGTGGAATGATACCACTGTGGATCATTGGCTTCTCATCCAAAATGACATAGGCACGTTGCGCAACCCTTTGAAATTGAATGTCATTTGTAGTTCTATAAAAAAATCATAAAGTCGTCAACATAAATTAGTCGTTTACTTACACAACAATGAGCTACACTTAACGATTGGCACAATAAAGCTTACTACACGACTAAATAAGTTTGACTAAATACGACTGCTTGGTAATCTTTTTGAACATTAAATATGAAATATTGTGTTAACAAGCGTTATGGCTATTTGATGAAAACCATAACATAGGTCAAGTTATTTTTCTTTTTGTATAAAATTCAAGAAACATATTTTCACGATTCTCCCATTACTTCCTTAGCGATGGCAGCATAAGCAGCGTTGAGTTAGTTCGTCGTGTAAAGGAAGTGGAACGTCTGGTGTCTGCCTGCACTCGCCTCGCATGGCGCGGCGTCAAAGTGCCGGTGAAGGACCTCAGGGAAATGAGAGAAGAGCCGCAAGATGTCCATAAGCTATTGACTAAATTTTCCAGAAGTCTCGCTTTAGGGTAAGTAATTTTTTTTTTACAAGCAGGTATCCACCTCTCCTGTGTTGTGAACTCTGCGCTGAATGACGAGGCTCTCAATACCGCTGACTTGCCAATATGCCCCAGGCGTTTGACCAGTAGTGGAGTCAACGTTGCGAGAAGATTATCTTTGTAGTCATCAACCCACTTCTTCAGCATGATGTCCACGGACAATTCTTGCCGTACAGAGTCCCTGCAGCTTAACTGGCTAATACGTTTACTTTCCACATCACGACGCGTAGCGTTGTCGGATATGTTCGTCACTAATATCATGATGTTAGTTCCTTGCGTGTACTAATGTAATTACTCTAACTACTTTAATTACATTGAATATTATTGTTTCAGAGAAGAAAAACCTACACCACAGGATTGGGAGAAGTTACTAAAAGATATACTAGAACTGCAGTCCACGTTATTCCCATGTATCACAAAAGATCAATGCTACGAGGTTAGTTTTGATACATACAAATGAAGAAATAGACAGTAGCTAGGGTATGCTGGATGCGGAAGGCGAAGACCGAGTTTTTTTAGCAGAGTTCTATGTGCATGAACGTACTGTTTTAGATCGCGTTGAGTCATCTATTCAAATAATTATATGAATTACAAAACATTTAATTTTAATTTTATAAAAAATATTTGGACCATATTTTGGTGTTAAATGACTTCAAAAATTAAGCGTCAGACATTGTGATTGTTAACTTTTTTGCTTGTCGTGGGCGGTTCAATGACTGAGCTGATTTATAAAACAAATTCTTCCTTCTTAGATTTACGCTTTAGCCCTTCTGACGTCAGGCGACGCGCCCAGCATCAAGCTGGCGAGCGAAGTGCTAACATGTACCGTGGACGGCCGCCGCGGCTCTACACACGTCAACTACGCGAGAAGCGTCGCTCTAGTGTCGGCCGCTGCTATGGAGTACTTCAACTCTGCTAATTCCCTGATCGACCCCGGTTTAGAACTGGCCAAGTATGAAGATATTTATCTGTTAACATTTATTCTATTTATTGTCATTTAGAAGTAGAAGAAATTTAGTGTACAAGATTGCGTTGAACCACCTTTTTGACAAACGATGACATCGGATATTTTGACGTTTTAAAGATTTTCTTGATATTTGTGTTAAAAAGCTTGGATTTATGTTCTCTCGTGAGAGAAAACTGTTCGTTGATGGTATGATAATTTGAGTAACATTGATCTAAACTCTATCAAATCTTTCCAGATGCTGTTTAACACTTATAAAAGATGGTAACGCAGAAATCCAACAGGAACTTGATTTAATACATGCACTGCAAATGTTACACGCCTTTAATGTCGATGTTGTTCCTATACAAGGTACCTACGAAAACAAACAAGTACATATTTTAGCTGATTTAAATTGTAAGATGTATTAATTAATTAATTTTCGTTTTTCAGTTCGTATTTGTGAAAATAGAATGTCGTTAATAGAAGGATGTTTGATGTTGGATCCTAACGCATATCTGGCCAGTCACAAGTTATTAAAGTTGGCAGCACTGTTGAAAATCGCCGGCGACGATGAGCAGGCCAGGTAAATGTTTTTTTTAGACCAAGTTTATTTGTGTATGATTTTATTAACGTTCTAGATTTAATTTAGTTTTTAAATGTGAAACGTTATTGTACGGATAGTAAAACGGCCGAAACCGGTCGTCTTTAAAACAAGAAAATACTTAACTAAATAAACCGTTTATTAAGAGGTAATGCGGTCGGCATTTAGTCCATACAAACGTATTCCTCAGTTTCCTCCTTGGATAATGTCACTAGAGCCAATATTTTTAACCATATGATATATTATATCTACCACCTCTGTCCCTATGTTTTGTTTTTGTCCATAAATAAATTATTAAAAGAACTAGAAACGTTTAAATTTTACAATAATCGACCGGTTTTACCACCGTTTTCAAACATCTGGCAAACAAATTTGACGAATATAAAAAATAAAAGAAAAACATACAGACATAACCAAAGTCTTTCTTAAATTATTACATCAAAAAATATTAAAATGGGTCAGATTTGAAGAAGGAAACAGGGAAATACGAAAGTACGATTTCGCTAATATTGCACAGGAGAAATCAGTCCGAGATGAAGGTGTCTCTTTCGCTCTAGATTGGGAAGGTTTGCGGGAGGGGTGAGACGGAAATAGATCGCAAAAACCTATTCTAATTATTATTTATTTGCAGCCCGCGTTTCCTCTTAAGAAACATTAGCTACACATTACACACACACCGAAATTAAAATTTGTTACATTAAAGATGACTTCCCAAATTAGGTACTGCACGCGGTGGTATCCAGATTCCAACCGTCTTTTATTAATTGTTAAAACAATGAGTTTATTAAAAGTGCTGAATTACATATTACCGATCAACATTTAATGTAATAAAGAATAGGAATGCCGATATAACTCGCGCCAATAAAGAAACGAATCTAAAATGGCGGCACTTATCATTCCCTCTCACTCGCACATTATTCCTGTCTTTAGTCACACACGTCGGTACAGCATGCAAAAAAAATAAGTCTCGGTTATTTCTAAATCATTGTAACTATTTTTATTTTCTGTTAATTTTTTTCGTTGTTGTTGACGGTCGTTGTTGTTTACTGTTAACATATTGGGTGGTTACGTTAAAAAAAATGAGCTCGCGCATACAAGGAAAGATTTTTCAAAGTGATGCGAGTGAAATCGTATATAATGTTATAAAATACTTTCAAGAAGAAAATAATCTTGAACGATATAATCCATTTGACGACCAAGTGTGAGTCGGACTCACGCAAAGGATTTCAACAACTATTCAATATATTATTCTATTTTAATTTTGTAGGTACTCAGATTTAGGTGTTAGGTTTTATACGTTCTAGGAAAGTACGGAACCCGCGGTTCGTGAGTCCGATTCGTTCTTGATCGGCTTTTTTAATATCTTGCTTACTAACTTACTACTTTTCAAACAACAAAAGACTATAATGAAAAAATATCACCTATCCGGCAATAGTTTTGCTGACGGTACGATCTGTCATTACAAGTAGGAACCGCCAGTTTAGATTCGTTTCTTTATTGGCGCGGGTTATATCTACTTTACTACGTTGTAATAGAGGCCATAACATAAGGTATTAATTGCGTTTGTAGGTACAGTAGGGGAATGAAAAGGTTTTTTTTTCTGAAAAACTTCGCTTAGGATTTCTCCTGTATCGTGGGTGCGTTTACAGACACAAATCTCACATGCAAAAACGCCCAGACCCGGAACAACTATCTGTAGGCCATACAAATATTTGTTTCGTGTGGGAATCGAACCAGCGACCCGCAGCGCAGAAGCCAATAATTGTTCAGCCACTGCACCAAACCTGGCGTTTATGGTTATGCACCTTATGGTCTATTTTTGCCTGCACAGTGTAAGAAACGTTTACCGACTACGTATTGCCAACATTATAGAAATGAAAATACTAGTAGTTATGTCAATTTATTTAATCATCGATTTGATTGATATCGTGGTTTTTAAAGGGTTTTTTTAACAAAACTCCTTAAATCAAATCAAAGTAATTTCACTACTACGTCATATTGAGGCAAAAGGCAATTTTAATCTTTACTACCATACAATTAAACATAATTTTCCATGCATTGGTCTGTTCCGATCAGTAGTTTGCAAAGGTAACATGTGCCAGCGATGTGTGATGGAATGAATTTGAAAACTGGCGAACCTTTTTATTCCCCTACTGTACATTACGCGTCGGTTCGCTCAAACCTTTGTATGTGAAACCAAGCGAGCGAGATTTATATGGATTTCGACGAAACGTACCAGTGAATTTGTCATAAGAGTAGTCTCTTATGACAATTTCACTCGTAGGTAATATAGTTATTAGAAACCTTATGTCTGAATAGGGAGGGTCAAGTGCTCCAGCTAGTGGGGCAGTACGCGTGCGCGGCCGCGGCGCAGGGCTCGGGCGTGGGCGGCGGCGCGGCGGCGGAGGTCGCGCGGCGCCTGGCCGCCCTGCGGTACGCGCCCGCCGCGCCGCTGCTGGCGCACATCGCGCGCACGGCGCACGCGCACGCCGACCGCCACGCGCGCGCAGACCTGTACGCCGCCGCCGTCACCAACTGCGAGCCGCACGCCATAGAGGGGATACTGCGAGCGAGGTCAGTGTCAGCTAGTGGGCAGTACGCGTGCGCACCACTTTGATACGCCAAACTTCGCGTGGCAGTCTCTGTGTGGTACATTGACATAGTAATTCGCACGCTGAGAGCCCGCGATCAACACGCGACGTGAATATCACACCCAGGCACGCTCTGTCTGACCAGGCCTTTAAATTCACGTTGTTCAAGTATTTTTGGTAAAGAAAATACTTCATAATTATGTGCATTTAGTAGCTAGATACATAAGATATTGCATTTTCAACAGAATGGGTCTAGAACTGGAAGGTCTGCAACAGATGGGCGTGACGCTCAAAGAAAACCATGGTCTCTCTGAGCGTTGGCCCTCAACAGACGACGAATTTGCTGACGCTGTCACAACGGTGCGTAACTTACAAGCTACGAGTACTAGCTAATTTGCATTTTACTGTATATAGTTTATGAACTACGCAAATAATATTAATTAGCTCTGCAGTCCATTTAGCTTTTACTAATTATGTGTGGCCTGTATACAGCCGACCTATACTTCCGACTTACTCGACTGATTGTCGGATCACCATCACACTCTTCCGATAAATCTCTTCGTAAAAATAGTTCAAAATAACGACCCAGTTTCTACATTACTTTTGATTCTATGTTTTATTCTTTCTCTGTGTGACCCGCAGTAATTGCCAGGTATTTTTGGCAAAAATTCTTAGTTCCTCAGCTATGCTTTAAAATGTGATGATTAATGAATAAAACACTTTATTTTTATTTCTTAGCCATTGGTCGAAAAGAAAGACCTTGTGGCTCCCGCTCAGCCGGAAATGAAAATACCGCTCTTCAACTATCTACTTGACACGTTCCAGAATAAATTCGCTCTCAGGTTTGTATTTATTGTCCGTTCTATCTATACTTAATATTATAAAGAGGAAAGATTTGTATTTTTGGATTTTTGTATGCAACGAATAAACTTAAAAACTACTGGACCGATTTCAAAAATTCTTTTGCCGTTAGAAAGTTACATTATCACTGAGTAACATAGGCTACGGGCGGAGCCGTGAGGACACAGCTAGTTACTTATAATTTCAGCTTTTGCCGTAATTTAAGTATTGTAAAATTTGTAGAGATGTGCCGATTATGACTTTGGCCGACTAGCCGACTAGTCGGTTGTAAAGAGGCCGACTAGTCGGCCAAGCTGATCACGGTTTCGGGGATTTCCGTGACGTTTCGTTTACAGCTGATTCGCGCGCAAGTAGCAACCACCGCGCCGCCTGCAAACATGTTGGAACCTGTTTTGTTTACTTCGCATTTTTTCTTGATTTTTGCTTTTGTACGGGTCAGAGCGGTGTTTTTGTGTAATAAACGATCAAGGTTTTTATTTAATGTAATTCCCCCTACATACATTTTATTGAAAAATACATACAAAGTAAGAAGTCGGATAGTCGGCGCTCTTTGCCGAATCGTCGCCGACTAGTCGCCGACTACGATAGTGGCCGGATAGTCGGCTTTACCGACTAGTCGCCGACTAATCGGCACATCTTTAAAAATTTGTTTAAAAATAATGACATTATAAAATTAAGGAAAATTCAACTTGAGGGCAAAACAATAAAAAAATTCCCAATTAAATTTGTTCCCGATTATACTACACTGATCCATATTAAAAAATTCCCAATTAAATTTGTTCCCGATTATACTACACTGATCCATATTAAAAACCTATTTCATTCTCAACATAGCGACAACAAAACCGCTGCAACCGAATCAACCGACCGTACGGTCCACTGCCAAGAGTTCTACCGTTCGTTATACCCGGAGCACGGCGTGTCGAACAACTACTACAGTTACGACCGGTTCTCTATACCGGACGCCATGGACGGACCCACGGCGGTCGGACACAATGTGCTCAAGTGGTTCTACATACAGAACTGTTTGGAGGACGGAGCTACCTGCGAGTTAGAGACCGAAGGTAGGAGTTATGGTACTTTTGTGTACAGTAGGGGAATGAAAAGGTTCGTCAGTTTTCAAATTCATTCCTTTCCCACATCGCATCGCGGGAACATGTTACTTTTTTAAACTGTTGAACGGAACAGACCAATGCATAGAAAATTATGTTTAATTACTTAGTAGCAAAGATTAAAATTGCCTTTTGCCTCCATATGACGTAGTAGAGCCTACATGGCTGTCTTTGTTTTATTTAAGGAGTTTTGTTGTAAAAACCATGACATCAATCAAATCGATGATTAAATAAATTGACATTACTTATGTCTGTCACCATGGTTACCATAATATCCTGTCAAAAATACTTATATTTTCATTTCTATAATGTTGGCAATACGTAGTCGGTAAAATAGTTTGTTTCTTGCACTGTGCAAGCAAAAACAAACCTTAAGGTGTATAACATTTTCTTTCCGCTATTGTACCTATGATAAGTACATCTGTAATCTTTTTGTTAATTTTGATGCCACGCCTGGACTTGTTTCTAAATGATAAGGATAAATGATAAGTGATTTTTATTTCTGTAAATAAATCTGTTACAGACACTTTTACAAGTCAATTTAATGTTTTTTTTTAAGACTAGATGGCGCCGGCATTTCCTATCTGACTAGCTCTGAGAAGAAAACCCGAAACAAACTCAGAGGTCAAAGTCTCTTTTAAAGTCCAGACATTGTAGTATACAAACTATGCGAGTGAAACGATGTAGGGCAACGTCTGGAATGGCCTTTTGAGGAAAGTGCCATAGCAGGTTCGAGTTGACCTGTCCTAACTGACGGCACGAATGCATCAGTCATCGCGGAGCTCAAACCTTATTTTAGGGAGCTCAACAACCCGACCGCTGCACGACGCCATCATTCAGCTGGACATTTGTGTGGGTCACAAAAAAAAACTCAAGAACCGCCAAACGTTTACAAAATTCGTGTATAAAGCTACCCCACATGGTACTCACATTCACAATTTATTAAAATTTCTAATTTTATGTTTCAGTGGTTCAAAAATGCGCTGAAGAAATACTCTACAAGGACACGCCACTCAGCGTGGCATGTCTTCTCCGTTCATCACAGGAGTGCGAGCAAACGAGGCGACTGATCGATACCAACAACACCGACACGGCCGTGAGTTGCGCGCTGTACGCCACGCTCATCAAGTGCAACTCTGCCGAGCTCAGGGACGACGTGTACCTCACCAAGCCTTCTGTGGTGAGTTGTGTATTACGAACCGGATAAATGTAGTGCTGGGATACTATTATTGGCGATGCAAAGATTATCCGCGCGCCTCTAGCGGCGGAATTTAGAAGTTGTCTAAGAACGGCACTTTGCTTTAAAGTTGAGGTTAAGGTAAGTTTAAGTTTAATCAGATGGATCACGGTTACATACAGAAACCTGTTGCTAATAAAAGCAGAAATACGAAATATTGTTGCGTTCCTCAATGTAGTACTGACGGAGATTCGGGAATAAGTTTTAATTTGTTACCAAAAGACCAAATTATGAAGAAAAAATGGGAGACTGAAACCACATAAATCTGTTTTAATAAAAAAAAATCCGTGACTTAAATTGTATCGAAAACTGTCAAAGTGTCGTTCTTCGACAGCTTCACAATTTTGACATTTGAGGCGCTAGTTAGAATCTTTGCATCGCCAATTTAACTGCCGAAATACTTCAAGCTAGTGACGGGCATTAGGTCTACCGGAGCATGAAAACTAACGCGTTATTCAAGTTAAAGCCCGTTCACACAGCAGATCTGGTTTTGTAGGACCGTTTTTAATCCATCCGTCGATACTGGATGTGTTGCTCACATCTGTCGAATTCCGTTCCGTTGTACCGATCTCAATAGACAGCATCTGGCAGGCAGGATACGATAAAAATAACGGATTGTGTGTGAAACACCCATACTTCTTTTTCTTCATGTACGGATCCGTTTTTTATACTGTTCCGGCATCCAGCTTTTGATGAGAAAACGGAATGTGTAAAAATGTCGGACCAGTATTTTTTACTTGATTCGGCATACTGTCGTGTAAGTGAACTCGCTCATATAACTATAGGCGATCACTAAAATAAAAACGGATCCGCTAATACCGGTCCTGTAAACAGATTCTGTGTGAACTAGCGGTGAGTATTATCTCACTTTTATAGTTTTGTGAGATCCATCAATGACCTGCAAGAAGCTAAATTACACTAACTAGCGAACTAAGCTGTGGGTTCATTACACACAAAAGTCTTACAGCGCCCTTAGTATACAAAATAATAACGCGTTCCGGGTGTTAATGAGGCTGTCCCGTTTCTGTAGCGCATCAGGGATGTTTGCTGAAGCCCGCATCGATTGTTATTATGCTACGATGCGAAAAAGATGCGCCTCTCTGGTGCGCCGGATGCGGGCCAGACCCAACGTTGTACTGCGCTGTATAGCGAGCAGGCTCGACTGCTTGTATGTGAACCACTGCTGCAAAATTTCTACCTCGGTAATGAGCTTGCAGCAGGGACTCATATACTAGACAGTGCGCCTAGGATAAGTGTCTAGAATAGGAATACTAACATAGTCATTAAGTAGTATTGTTATTAACATATTGAGTCTTTGTAACTTGAAAATAAAGTTTTATTATATTATTATAAATAGAGACCAGGACACTGATTTCACACTTCTAAAATGGTTTTTAAAACAATTCTTTCCATGACCAGATGGCCCGCGCTACCCTTGAGAACAAGAACGCAACAGAAGAGCAGATGGAGATGATTCGTCAATGCATCGAGCGTCTGACCGGCATGGGGGAAGTGGACGCGTTACGGGCATTGGGCTACTCCGTCAACGGATTGCTGTTTAACGCGGACGACGAATACCGGCGCGAGATCATATATAGAGTGGCCAGGTATGTAGTAAAAGTTTGCATGTCAAACGGAAAAAAGTGTATCGAAAATTGACAAAAAATTAGTTTCAAGCAAAACAATGTTACGTTTGCCTTAAAAAATGTAGTAAAAAAAGTTTAATATAATATATAAAAATAAAATAAAGAAGCAAAAAAGAGTTATTTGCCGAAACCCGGGATTGAACCGGGGACCTTTAGATCTTCAGTCTAACGCTCTCCCAACTGAGCTATTTCGGCTGTGTCTAGATTGTTCAAATTACACACCGTTATCTATACATAGTGCTTATCTTGGTGGCAGTAGTTATCGTTATAGTAGATGCTTAGTTTTTTCTTGCAGTAGTACTTTTAAAAAAAAAAATTTTGGTAATATCCAGAGTTGCAATGATGAACAAACACTAGGTCTTCCGATACAAACCATAATGTGTTAAGTTTCAAATATAACTAGTCAATTAGTAATTTTGTAGTCTACTGTTGGAGATAGGCCTATGACAACCCCCTATGACATTAATTGTAGCGGTAATTTGTATCCAGGGTAGACGATGTTTACAGGCTGAAGATTATTAACCCCCGATGCAAAAAAAGGGTGTTATAAGTTTAATTCCTTTGTATGTCTGTGGCACCGTAGTTCCCGAAAGGACGAACCAATTTTAATGCGGTTTTTTTTTTTAAACCAGGTTTTTTCGGGATTATTCTTATGATAATAACTTCAGCAATTTCAATGTCGGAAAAAAAATCAATTTTATTTTCTGTCCTATAGATCGACGAACAAGGAGCACGTGGAGCGCGCATGCTCGTTAGCACGGAAGTACAACATAGAAGCATTGGATGTGTGGCTCCAGCACGCTGCTGTGGCCCTGCGCAGCTCGCCGCCCGCGCACCCCGCGCCCCTGCCGCCCCTGTCGCCGCCCGCTAACTCGCATAAAGCGCATGCGCGGTAACTATGAACTACATTCTATAATGTCACGAGTGTCACGTCTAAATCCCGATTTACAAACACATTAAATTAAAAGAAAAGTATTATTCATTCTATTTTCTACTTGCAGTGCGTGTACTTAGCTTAATTTCCATTTTAGGGGACTGTATGTTGAATCTTAGGACATTGACATCAAGTTTTTACAGAGACGCTCACGGTGCTATATTAGTTTACAATGTGTCAGAACCAAACTCCCTAGCAAAACTGAATGAGTGGGTCGAGGAACTTCAAGTATACTCCACCAAGAAGAACATAATCTGCTTAGTTGTCGGCAATAAGATTGACAAGCATATTATTTTGGGACCCAGTGCATATCAGCAAGCACATTGGGTCACCCGCGCGACGGCGCAACGAGTATTCCCAAGAAGGGTTGATGTCAGGCAGGCGACCGGTCATAAAACAATAAGCCAAAACCTTTAACAACATGGATTTATAAATTAAATGTTGTGCCGACCCCACCTAGTGTGGGATAAGGGCAGGGAGAAAAAGAAGACGTTGAATCTTAGGAAAACTCTAGACTGGTTCAGAGAGTTTAATACTAGGTTTATAAACTTATAGCAAAAGGAAAATTATGGCGAGGACGGTGCGCGTGCAATATTCTTACGGTCGCGTTTGTCGCTCGCTGATGATGATTGTTCTAGAACGCTCGCCCGGCCGGCGCGGGCGCTGCTGGTGGTACCACCGTTGTCTTTCGAGAAGGTTCCGAACCTCCATACTATGTCTCAAATTCGTTGAAAAATAGTTCAGGTCAGGCTTGAAGTTATCCATGAACAAATAAGTACAATGTATCTTTCCCTCCAGTATAAAAGATGCTCTTTGGCCGCAACTCGTCGGTACAGAACACAACGCGCTGATCAACTTCTTTGCGCTGCTGAAGAGTGTTGACGAGAAGACACCCATCGCAGCCCTCACCTCTGCAGAACACATCAAGCTGCTTAAGAAGGCCAAGGCTGCTTCTCCAGGTAACTTAAACGTCCACTGCTGAACTTAGGTCCCTCATAAACCGTTATTACTGACTGAAAGAATATTGCCATAACCATGCAAAAATAATTTTTGACAAGCAGCGTATAGCCATCCAGCTAGTTGGACCGAATATCTGAAGAATTACCTGGGGTTAGATAAGATGTTGAAAGTGATGAATCATGTGTTGTGTGGCTGATTAGGCGAGGCTTATACCTTTTTTCTCTTTGGAACATCCTCATGGATGTCACTCGCCCGGGGAAGGCGAAGGGGTCTGCCGGACTCTTGCCGGCAAAAAACCAACGGTGTTCCTTCTCCTGACCGTTCGGCCGGGGTCGCGGGATTCGCAAAAGCATGCACCGCAACCCCGGCAGAGGCGAGGCTTTTACCTGGCTGAGTTAGGTTGCTCAAACACGAGGTTGCTGTTGCTTTCATTTTATCATAATCAAACAGTAATTTTTTTGACACCAACGGAAATACAGGCTTTGGACATCTATTTTTCGGAAACCACGAGGCAATGTTAATATTCCAACTTTTTGTTATAAATAAGACTCCTTAATTGACAACACCTCAATCTCAAACAAGGATCCAAATTATTCCCACCAGAACTGGACTACAAGCTGATACTAGAGCAGCCGTCAGCAGAGCAGATGACATCACACGTCCTGAGCATCATAAAGCCGGAGAACGTCGGGATGGTGACCAAGTTCCTGCGCAGTCTGCCGCCCGCCTTCAAGATACCCATCTCCGTCAACGCCATATACACCAAGTGGCTTACCAAGTACTTCTTTAGCGTAAGTAGTGTTTTTAGTTTTGATGATTTCCCAAAATATTGCTCCATTTCTTGGTATTATTTTCAAACTGGTTTCTGTACTTGCATATTTTTTTTTAATTCTTTGATTTGTCTCTTACGCTTTCTATTTCTATTCTGCCTTCGCCTAGTTTGGTAGCTACTGGATTTCGGTCACATTTAATGTATAGACCGCTAAGCAAATCGAAATCGAATCGCAACATCAGTATTGAAGGTATATTAACTTTAAAAACATGTATATTAACTTTGAAAATATTTGCAAATTGTTGCGTTCATGTCGGAGGCCTGGCCGATACAGGCCGATAACGTGTTCTAGATTAGTCCTGCCAATCCCATCTTTCTTGTTATTTACATTGCCAATCTATGTAACGTAGTAAAATAATATATCTATTCATATGTACTGACAGGACATGGAGATGGATGTGTGGAGTGACGCGAATGGATAAAGTAAGAAATAAGTATATTAGAGGAAGTTTGAAAGTGGCACCAGTGACAGAAAAGTTGAAAGGAAAGCGTTTGTCTTGGTATGGGCATGTGCTGAGGAGGGATGAAACACATGTGACTAAGAGAGTGATGAATATGAATGTTGATGGATGGAGGGGGAGAGGGAGACCTAAGAAAAGATGGATGGATTGTGTGAGGGAGGATATGAAAGATAAGGGAGTAAATGATAATGAGACGGCTGACAGGGAAGAGTGGAAGAGAAAAACATATTGCGCCGACCCCAAGTAACTTGGGACCAGGGCAGGAAGATGATGATGTACTGACAGGACAGAAAACAAAAAGAAAGTTTTTTTTTAAGTATTTCACTTGTTTGATTATTCTAAATTAAAATGAGGTAATTTGTTATTTATTTTTTAGGTGCCGAGCAACGCAAGCAACAAGAAGTGGATGCAGCAGTACCGTCAATGTGCGAGCTACTTCAACAAGCTGACCAAACACGAGCTCGTGCAGTTCGTAGCAGACACCTGCTTTACCGACATGGCTATTGAACGGTATTAACTATATTGTTATCTTTAGCTACCATAGTTCTTAAGGATAATCGCCTTAGCATTCTTGCAGCGTAGGCGTTTATCAAGTGTGGGCGCAGCGCTTTACAAACTCCTAAAGTGGACACTAGTACGAATTCACCCTTCGTCTTATATTCATGTCATGCAGAAACTATGTAAGGTGTTCCTCCAACGAAGGGAGAATCCTCTAACATGTCCGGGTCTTTGCCTGGCGAGCTACTGCCGAACAGATGATGTAGTGCGATGGTTGTTTATTGTGCGATGCAGGATTCTGTGACGTCATCTTAAGAGTGGTCACCCATGTCGCTGTAGTTAGCTACGCGGCCACATGTCTGCGTAGTTCGCACGTAGCTAGATAGATGGCGCTATAACGTGAAAATGTGTTGTGTGCAGAGTGCCGGCTGGGACTCGGAACCTGATGATTATGCAAGCCGTCGACTACTGCTGGCAAGAACAGGACAACGATTTCAAGTTCAACAAAAAGTAAGTAACATTTTTTGTTTGCTATTGAACTTAAAAATTATCAGCAACTATAGTCCGACCGGATAACTCAGTCCTCGCCCGCGACGTCACAGGGACGCGGGGGATGACGACTAAAAGATGATTTCCAACAAACGGCTCGCATCCGTCCGTATCTTTCCGATCCGATGCGATGCGAGCCGTTTGTTGGAAATCATATTTTAGTCGTCATCCCCCGCGTTCCTGTAACGTCGCGGGCGAGGACTGAGTTATCCGGTCGGACTATAGCTGTTCTCTCGCGGCTGTGCCCGCATAAATAATTAGACAACAGCACCATCTATTAGATCCCAGCTTAGCTACGAACCATCGTCTCGACAAAACAATTAATATTGTGTAAATATAACCTCAATCGGTAAAGTCGTTCTCAAGTTATGGCGTGACCAAAGGAAATAGGGATTCGTTTTTATGTACATGTATATAGATAGATCTCTTTGGGAAATGAATTGACTAAAGTAAAATCTAATTCTATTACAGTGGAATCCGTTTATTACGACTTCGCTTACAAAGACCATCCGCTTATAGCGACTTAAGAACACCCTTTAGATAGGTTTTCTTATCTGGCATTTACTGACGCTTATAACGACGTCCGTTTAGTACGACAAAATATCGCCGTCCCTTTGTTGTCGTTATAAGCGGACTCCACTGTAGTTCTAATTCCATTGTCATATTCTAACTCCATATTCATCAGCTTCTCCATCATTACTCCCAGATAGCAAGTAATACTCCTTAACTATTGAAAGAATATCATCGATCACAATCTATATAATTTCTATTGAAGAACATTTAATTTAAATAAAATATTTCGTCCAGTGAACAGACGTGGGCCCAGGTGGGGCAGGAGCTGACGCGCTGGGCTCGCTTCTTGGAGAACTTCCACTCCACCACCATACAGAGCCTCATCGACAACAGCAACGTGCCCAGGAACGAAATATGGCCGTGAGTTTATATTGTAACATTTTTGTAGTTTTAATTTTACTTGGCTCAAAGTCTTCATATTTGTCATCTTTTTGTACGGCTATGCACTTGGTATCGAAGAAATCGATTCCAAAGCGCGAAATCCACTAGCAAGCTTTATTGCACAAGTTAACTTGTGCAAACGACTCGCAGTTGCAGCAAACGACGTATGTGTAAAATACACATTTTTAAAAGAGATAGCAATAACTGACTCTTGCAGAAAAAAATGGCCGATCAAATGTTAATACAAGTTTGTTATCGTACGTCTTAGCTTAGAAGTATTTGAATTGAAAGTTTGTTGAACTAGTACGTGTATGACGAGTTTATCAATCTAAAGAACAAATAAAACGCTTTTGAAGAAAATTTTATTTACGAGGTTATAACTGCCGAGTGTCGCAATGGAGTGCAATAACTTGCGTAGTAAAACTTGCTATGGTAAGGTTGCTATCATCTGTGTCTGGTCATAAATATTTTTATCAATATGTCTCGCTCGCACTCATTAGGCTTACGGAGCGCAATTGTTTTGTCTCGCTCGCACTTTTATTATGAGACGATACAAATGAAAACGGACATACTATAATTTGGATTTGACGCTTTATGATAAAAAAACATGTTTTTCAACAAATAAATCTGCTTTCTAATATAAGTGTATTGGAATCTTAATTTTTAACGTGTCGTTCTAGTGAAATAGAAAAAAGTCACGGCGACAATGAAAAGTTAGTGTCGTGCATCAGCCGACTAGTGATGTTATCTGATATGAAGCTGGCGACGCTGACCACGCTGCTGCAGTGCCTGCACGTGGACGCTGACCCGCCGCAAGTGTTGCAGCACATCGTGCAGCACTACCTGCTCACTGCTAAGTAAGTTTGTGCGTCTTCTTCCTTTCGTGTGGTTAGTGACTAACCTGGTGTCAGAGTGTATGCCGCCCATGGGCATCTGACTCGGCTTCACATGCCGTCGAGAAATATCTCTCAGGCATGCCAGTTTCCTCACGATGTTTTTCTTCACCGTTTTTAAGCAAATGATAACCATACAATACGCACATAAATCAGAAAAGTCAGAGGTGCGTGCCTTGGGGTAGAACCGCGACCTATGACTTGGCAGTCTAACGATCACACCACTAGGTTATCACTGCTATGTTTGTGCGTTGTGTTAGTCAATGGTGGAATTAGCCACAGAAAGCTGGCGACGTCGATCACGCTGTTACAATGTAAAACAGAAGCCCGATAACATCCAACTGGCCTGGGATTGTTGTACTTTGAAAACTACCGCCACAAGTTTAATTGCAAAGATCAGACGACAACCTCTTCTCGTATGATTCAACGACATCTGGTAAGACCGTTGAAAAGAACTACCGATCAAAGTTAGACTGGTCTCACATACCTGGTAAGCTTTATGGCTACGTAACATATCAATTTTTTTTTGCATCACTGCTCCTTGAATGGTCTTCTTTTCTCGTGTCAGGACTATACTGGGTGTAAAAATAGCCTTAACGAAGCCGAAGTCTACGCATACTGTACATAAAACTAGGTAACATACAGCAAAAATAATTGCTGGCAAACGACTTTTATTTTTTGGTATTAAAAAACAGATTTTAATTGTTGCGCAATGGAAGCGCGCGCGCAGCAGACTGTGCCTACATTTCAAAAATGTTGATAATGTTTGTTTTAGTAATAACATTTAAACTTAATTTTCGTGAAAAACGTACAAAAATATGGTGAATTTGACCTTCAATATCTCCATAACCAGTCGGTTGCCAGGTATGGCCCAATACCAAAAAATGTTCGTAATGATGGGAAGAATACGTAGCTCTCGGCTTCGTTAAGGGTATTTTTACACCCGATATGTATTCAAGAATAGCTTATGACCATGGGGAAAAATTTAGCCAGTCAGAAAAGTTGGTATCGGGCCTGACTGCCTAGCAGTGGCGAAGGCTCCATACAACTCGATTCCTATCGGCTTCCCTTTCGAAATATGGGAAATACTAGTATATGTTATTTTCAATTATCATTTAAACAAATAATTATTTACGAAGTTACATTGCAGGTATAACATTTGCTTATGAAAGTAACAATCAAAGAAATAAGTTATAATATATTTTTGAGTTTGGTCCGGCTTCCCTTTTAAGAAAATTCACCCTTCGCCACTGCTGCCTAGAGTGCATCGGACATACTTTAGTAACCTCACTCGTGGAGGCTTTTTTAATGCACCCCCACTTGAATAACGTAACAGCAGACATATACTCATAAAGGTCACTTTTCCAGCGACATGCAAGCCCTAGTCAGTCGCCTGACCTCATACCACAAGGAAGGCGTGAAATTCTCCGAGGAACTACTGGAGAAAGTGATGCTGAAGGCTACAGAGTTTGCGCTGCCGCCACACAAGCAGATCGGCCTGCTGGCGCTGAGCCAGAAGGGCAGGGTCCACGACAGCGACGACATGCTGAAGATAGCGCAGTTCACTGTGGACCTGTTCCAGACTGAGTGGCCGGACTGTGACTTCGCTAAGGAGTTGACTGGTGAGTCCTAAATGCAGTGTATCAAGCTCCATTTACCAATTTCTCTGAACAACCGATTTATGAAGGATTGAATTATGTCGAAACTAATTCAATAATGGCAATAGGCTCGCCCCCTATTACATGGGACTTAAACATAACTGGCGAAACGAAGGTGTACTAAAAACACCTCTGCCGAACCCTTTGGGGAATACGAGGCGTGATGTTATGTTATGTTATGTAATTCAGGTTCTAAGCGACCTAGGACGACGAACTCCAATGAGGTTTTACTTTATTAGCATCAGAAAACAATTTTATAATGTCGTCTTTCAGATGAAAAATGCCTCGTTGGTCTAGTAGAGGCAAGCGCGACTGCCGATCGTGAGATCCTGGGTTCGATGCCCAGGTCGGACAAAGTGGTATTGGGTTTTTCCGGGTGGAGTTCCTCAGCAACAGCCCAGAGTTTTGATTTGTGCCCGGCTTGTGGCAATAAGCTCGCCCCCTATTATATGGGACTAACGGTGGAGTGAGGGGTTACTATACACCTCTGCCCAACCCTTCGGGGGATACAGGCGTAATGTTGTTATGTGTCTTTCAGATGAGAAGTTGTTAAGCGAGGAAGGAAGACAAGATGCTTTTGCCAAGTTCGTGGAGCTGTCTGACACGTGGCAGCGGAAGAAGGCTCTAGTGGATGTGCTGAACTGTTGGCCTCCTACTAGGAATAGGTGACTTATTCCTTTTTTTTAATAATATTATCTAGGCTAGGGTCGATTTTATCAAAATTAGGTATAAAGACGTTTTGGCAGCTTTTGTATAGAAATTCTGTGAAATAGTCATACATTTTTTCTCAGATAAAAGATATCCGTCGTTGAAAATCGGCCCCTAGTCATTAGACTATTGAATGTTGTCAGTGAATTTATTTGCAGACTTCTTTTCAACGAGATTACTGCTTGATCTATTGTAAAGTCCAGTCGCGGAGCAGGAAGAATTTCGTACAATGACCTTTGTGCCTACAACCAATTGCAATCTGTGTTGACGGCGGTCACCGCATCTGTGCGAGCGCGACGGCAAGTTATTTCTGCGCGAGCGACAGAGATAAGTAGTGACGTGTCATTGTACGAAATTCTTCCTGCACCGCGACCGCACTTTAGTAACGTTTGAACCTATACGAAATTTTGTTAAGGTTAAAGAAAACAATAAATAGTTATTATAGGTTATATCGATTGTCAATTGTGTATTGTAGGATAAAACATGTATTTAACTTGCAGCGAATCGAAGAGCCTACACAGTGAATATCTGAACGGCCTACTCAAGAATCCAGCCCAACAGAAAGAGAACTTGATTCTGATCAAGCTACTGCTTAGGCGACCCGTGCTTGCTGAAGAGGTAATACATTATTGTCTTACATAACATAACATCACGCATGTATTCCCCGAAGGGTTGGGCAGAGGAGTATAGTAACACCCTCATTTCGTCCCATTTAATAGGGGGCGAGCCTACTGCCATTAATCGGGCATAAATCCAAACTCCAGGCTGCTACTGAGGAATGCCACACGGTAAACCCAATATCACTTTGCCCGACCTGGGGATCGAACCCAGAACCTCACGATCAACAGTCGCTCTTGCCACCACTAGACCAACGAGGCAGTTACTTTTTTAATATACTATTTTTGTCTTTTTTGTAATAAATAAGGTCGAGAGGTATTCCGTCATGTTTGAATATTGAACGAAATACGTTTAAATAAATTAAGTATTATTAGCGCAGATATTCCTTGAAATGCTAGCAGCATGAATGCAGCTTCCTAAAAGGATATAAACAAATCTTATTGTTGATTTTCAGTACAGGTGCAGTGTATTAAATTAAAACCTCACCTTACGTGCATGTAGTATGAAAATATCGTATATAGGAAGTACTTTATTAAACTTTTATCATGCTTGCAGGAAGTGAAATGGCTTGCTGATAATGTATCCGACGAATCAGTTATAAACGCCATTTGGATCGTGCTGCTAAGTAAATGCGAACATTTCAAGGACGATATTTTGAACTTAGTGCTGCAGCATAAGGTACGTAATGTTTTAGCTGGACAACATTAAAAATCGACGTGTAATTATTCTGAACACACTGTAAAAAAAGATTAGTTTTTTATTTTGATAAAAATACTGTTAAATAGTAATTAAAATTTAAAAATAATTTTGGTTGCTATAGAGTTGCTATCAGCAAACCGATATGTATCTGCATCTTGTTTTCATCTTACATTATTGATTTTATTCTAAAAGATGAGTTTATATTTTTATTAGTGTCCCGCCCTCATGCTCATATTTAGTACTTACTATTAAGTTTAACGTGTTTTCTCAGTAATAAGTGAATTGTATTCTTTTTTTGAGAAAATAAAGTCTTAAAACAGAAAATGTAAAATTATCTAACGTCTTATTATATTTTTATTTTCAGGAATATCTACAGAAACACGAAATAGACGATGAGTTGATCAAGGAGTTGCTGGACAACAATATGTTTATAAAACTGGTTGCCAGCCCCCTCTATACTTTCTTTATCAACTACATAATCACAAAGGAGGTTGTTGGCGAAGAGGCCGTAACCAATGTGTACACTGTCAAATGGGCCACTACCGAACTCATCAAGGCCAGCTATTTGGCAGAGGCGGGACATCTCCAACTTATGTCTATGGGCGTACCAACTTCTCTGCGTGGATTCTCGCAAACCGTCATGTATTGCAAAAATATGTTTAGCAAGTAAATGTTGTATTATAATCAATCTGTTAGTATCAATATTAATCTTTATTTAATATATTATGGTTAAAGGGCTGTTGGTTTATTTATTTATTTTTTTAGTCTTACTTTATCAATTATTGTAATTATACAGTTCGTGGGGCGGCACAATCAGTGGCGCAATAAATGATATCAACCCTTTAGTACTTAAATTAAGAGGGAGAGGGTAAAATGATTTTGTAAGCGGGCGCTTAGGTGCCTAGCAACTGCCCTGTCCAGGAATTTTCAAAAGAGGCTTATCGAAAACTAAATACTTAGCAACCGTAAATAAACCGTAACCGTCACCTAACGTAAGAACTACTCATTTTATTAGAAATAAGATGTTTCTCATGTAAGTGAATGTAATTCTTTTTGAGAAATAAAGATCTTAAACTACTAAATTAGGAGGCCCCATAGAAGGAGTCATACCTCTGCTTAGGCTCCTGCCTTATCTGCTAGTATAAACCCTGGCTTCGCTCAAGTTTCCGTTTCGTTACTACATTATAGGAACGTACTTACTGTCATGCTCTTTGCATGCAATAACATCACGCAACTGTCAAGTGTCAACGAAGAGAAAAGTCAACAACTGTCAATGTCAATTGCCAAACTTTTAGGTTAGATCGTGAATTAAAAAATACTAATAAATAATAAACGAAAAATATATTAAAGTTACACAAAAACATGTTAAGCGCAATAAGGAATACTCTACGGGTTCCCGCGACGGGTGTCGCGCGGTTATTCCAAACATCTGCACCCCAAGCGACGGAAAAGTTTAACCACAAGAGAATACCCCAAGACGATGAAGGTGTTCAGGGGGAGAAGATCATCGACCTGGATTCTGCTCTAAAAGCGTAAGCACATTTTATATATCCTCATTTTCTGAAATGCAAATTTTTGTGCTTTATTTATTATCGTGTCCCTCCATAAAACAGCAAACTAAGGCCCGTATTTATAAACAGCCCTCATTTGAGAGATCTTCCAGGAGCACAGATTAATGAGTTCCAGGAGCAGCTACCATAGAGTAGATCTATAGATTTGACTTCTTTTATTATTATTTCATAAGTCGTATTGAAACTTGAAACTACACTAAGAAGCATCTCTCAAATGAGAGCTATTTATTAATTTGGAACTATGTAACCCAGACACAAAGAGATTATGCCCAGAAACCTTGTCTCAAAGCAAGATAAATGCTGGATGGAAAATCTATCACTGCATACTGCATCTTATCAATGCAATTTGTTACTAAAATGTTAGAGTAAGAAAAAGCAGTTAACATTAATGGCCCTTTAATATTGTTTCAGGAAACATAACTTATTCCCGACTCTAGATTCAGATAACTTAATATTCAATGGCACTCTTTACAAAGACCTTCCTATCTGCAACATTCGAGTGTCACACAACAACACCATATTCACCATGACAGATGCCAGTGGCACTGTGAAGATTATCAGGTCCTGTGGCATGGAGGGCTTCAAGAATACTAAGAAAGGAACTAATATAGCTGCACAAACCACTGCCATCGGTATAGCTGGTGTAAGTTTATGTACTTAAGTATAGAATAGGTATTAAAGGCTGTGGCGTAGCGTCGTCGCTGCACCTGCAAAATCTGCTGTGTTTTTTTTTAAATCTGTCTGATACTATTTTATTTAGTTAGTTCTCAAGCCATGTGCACCCGTAAAATATGTTTTTGAATCATTTATTTTGCTATCTTCTTAACCAAATAAATTATTAAAAAACAGATTTTACAGGTGCATGTGGCTGATGATTTCTTCCACCCGGGGCCAACTCTAAATTTGCCACCCGGCAACCCTATTTTCGCAGCTAAGCAAAAAATGGGTGATAATGATAATATAGTGAGACCCTGTTGCTGTGTTGATTGCAAAAGGATTCAAAATTTTGCGTAAATATGTACCTATGTAGTTCCGATGACAATACAGTTATCTGATGACTATGACCTGATGCTGCAGCTTGCCGCCCCCTACATCTGCGCCACCCGAGGTCATGGCGCTCTTTGCCCCCCCCCATGCTACGCCCCTGATTAAAGAGATTAC
This sequence comes from Amphipyra berbera, assembly GCA_910594945.2. Lineage (NCBI taxonomy): Eukaryota > Metazoa > Arthropoda > Insecta > Lepidoptera > Noctuidae > Amphipyra > Amphipyra berbera. Next base: position 2,536,001 of record OU343122.1, on the reverse strand, counting down.
ATTAAACTGTCTTATGTAGTTAATGATTCTAATAAGATGCTTGTATAAAAACATTATTTTATTTCAGAAAGCCATTGACAGAGGATTTAAGACTGTCCGAGTAAGGGTACAAGGCTTGGGGCCAGGAAGATTGGTAAGATATATTGCTAAAATATAGCATTCAATACAGAATTTAGAATAATATTTATACTAAGAATAATGTAATGCTGGCTTTACACCTGTAAGTTTTCCTCACGTAAGTCCCTTAGTAATTAACTTGCGATAAATTTGCAAATATAAACTCTCTTGTAAGTAGCTTATCGACTGATTTGTCAAGTCAAATTAATTGTAATAAGTCAGAAGCCCAAAAGTCTGACAAACGGTTTAACCTTAGGATATCGGCATTGCCCAGTTACTGGGTTGCGGAGGTCTGATGGCAGTCGCTCCGTGTAAAATACTGGTATTCAGCCGCATCTGGTGAGACTGGAAGCTGACCCCAAGATAATTGGGAAAAAGGCTAAGAGGAAGTCACTTACATCAATTTTACGGAAGCAACTTACAAGTGTATTGGCGGCCTTATTTATTTATATATTCTTTATTGTACATAATAAGTACACTGGTAAGAAACAAAAGGAACACAAACATTTACACAATATGTACAATGGGCGGTCTTATCGCACAAGGCGATCTCTTCCAGACAACCTTAGGATGGACTGCAAGAATGGAAATTGATATCGGGCAGTCTTGGCCTTATATGATATATTACGTAAAAATAAAACAATATAATGAAATACAACCTACCACATGTAATATAATGTTATATAATGATTATGATGAAACACTTGAATCTGTTACAGGCTGCAGTAAAAGGTTTACAAATGGGTGGCCTAGAAATTGTGTCTATCACAGACAGCACACATGTGTCTTGGAACCCACCACGAGCAAGGAAAGCGAGAAGATTGTAATTTACACACATACTTAGATTAAATAGTTCAATAGTCTTGTATAAATAAATAAAATAATTTTATGAAACTTAAAATATTTATTACTTTATTGCAAACACAATTAATATTTACAATTAATTATTCCTAACACTAAACATAGTCTTGTGCCGTTGTCAGAATCCGTACTTGGCTTGAGTTTGTCTCTTTGACATTCGGTTGTTTGCCCATTGATTCTGAAGTTCAGCTTCATTAGCCTTGGCCTGAAAATAAAACAATGTATGATAAAAAGAATATAAATACAGTGGAGTCCGCTTATAACGATAGCAAAGGGACGGCGATATTTGGTCGTACTAAACGGACGTAGTTATAAGCGTCAGTAAATACCAGATAAGAAAACCTAACTAAAGGGTGTTCTTAAGTCGCCTTAAGCGGCTGGTCGTTATATATAGGTATAAGCGAAGTCGTATAAAACGGATTCCACTGTATTAACATTTGTGATGTGACTCCAAACTTACATAACACATGCAACTAAAGCTCCGGCTACATGCTCCCTCTTATGTGTACAGTTAAAACCGCGCATTCCAATATTTAGCAAGTTAACGATTGTACGAGCCGCGCTTTTGGGCTTGCGCGAGCTACCGTCTTGCCGTCCACATGCACACACTTACCTGCACCACAGGTATGAATGCAGGCAGATGGAGCGTGTAGCCGGTGCTTATGGAGCATTTTGTATAGCTATCCTGCAATCATGATGTATCAAAGATCAGACATTATGGGCCACAAGAAAAAACAAACCTGGTAAGCCAAGTATGTAATCTGGTGCTTCCTCCTCTGTTGTGTGGTGGGCTCGTTGCCTTTCTTCTTGCTGGCTGACACGCGCTGTGTGGTGTCGTCCATTAGTCCCTTCATTAACATCTCCCGTGCATTTGCCAGCACCTCTGCTTGGTTCACGTTCACTATCTGAATCTCTTCACGCTTCCGCTTGCCCCGTGTACCGCACAGCTTCATGATCTGGGTTAGACAAAGTAAGCATTAGAAAATTAACAATAAAGAAATGTTGAGTTCTTGATTTTCATTCATGTAATTTTTGACTGACAGTGATAACGTTTAATGTTTAATAAAACCATTAATGCTGGCAGCATGCACGAAAAAAGCGTGACTCATTGTCACGTTCCGTCTGAGGCGAGCATGCGAGCGAGAGCGCCGAACAAGCGATAGAGAGGCAAGATGTTTTATTATGACGTTGTCACGTTAAACTATCGTCCGTAAACCGACTTTACAGACAACCAATTTTTTACTACAAAAACCATTTTATTTACGATGGTCATAAACATAGACAAAAAGTAACTAGTACTGTACCACTACTGATACTCACAGCTTCATCATCAAGTTCCATTTCATTACTACTTGAACCTTCAGCTCCGAAACCAATAAAACCTGAGCTATCCTCAGCTTCTTGTTCTTCTACAGTGTGACTATCATAATCAGGATCCAACTCCACAACTTCATCTTTTTTAAAGAATGCCTCAATACCCTTTGGTTTCTCTGCATTATGTGTGTTGGCATTCTGTTCTATATCTAATGGTTGTTCCACATCATCTGGTATTTCTACAGGTTTGTGTATTGAGAAGAAATCATTCTGTACTTCATCATTGTCACTTTCATCCGAGTTCTCATTAATCAAAGATGTGGGTTCCACTTTAGATTTCTTTAACGGTGTTGGTAATGGTGTTTTTTTTACAGTGGCAGCAGGCTTCTTTGTGAGTACATGTGGTATTAATGATTTTGTTGTGGCTCTCACTCCATTTCTTGGTTGTGGTAGCATGCTTAGCAAGCTAGATTTTTTCTGTAATATAAATAATCAATTGCCATAAATTACAAGAATTATTATTGATTATTAAAACATTTAAGTAGTGAGTGTATTACTTACATCATTTGCTGCTCTCGGTTTGACATTTGGAGTACTGTTTTTCACATCTTTGAACTGTAAAATATAAATATTATATTATTAAAATTACTACCTTGTTGGTCTAGTGGTCGCAAGCGAGACTACTGAGCATGGAGTCCTGTGTTCGATCCCCATGTCGGACAGTGTTATTGGGTTTTTCTATTCGGATTTTTTCAGTAGCAGCCCAGAGTTAGGATTTGTGCCTGGTTGATAGCAATAGGCTCGCCCCCTATTACATGGGACTTAAACATAATGGTGAAATGAGAGTGTTACTATAGGTACACCTTTGCCCAACCCTTCGGGGAATTCAGGCGTGATATTATGTTATGTGTTCTATAAATCTTCATAGGTGATCAAAATGTTTATCAACAACTTCTGATAAAAGTATAAGGAATGTTTTAACAATAATTATCATCAGATATGTCTTACATCACTCAGTGAGGGTACTGTGATCCTAGCTTTTGGTTTCACAGCATTTGTTACTTCTTTCTTGTGTAGAAACTCATCATCTTCTTCATGAACAGCTGGTTTCTTTTTAGTGGGTTGTGGTAGAAAATTGAACAGGCTAGGACCTGTTTCTAGTGACACTTCGACTTCTTCTGCGTTTATCTTTATTGGTTTCACGACTGATGGTTCTGGAACTGAGTAATACAAACATATGATTTATGAAAATTCCTGAACTTTTCTGAATGATGTATACAAGTAGGTATATCATATCTGTAGTATATCAGTGACCTAGGCACATCACAACTGTACTCCTTGAACCAGGACATTGGTTTTACATTCTTACCTTTCAGTTTTTCTGGTTTGTTGTTCAACAGTACAACTGGTGCATCCTCATCGCCCTCGTCGTCATAGTCACTTGAGTCACTGTTTTCATACGCGACTAAAGCCATAGTTTTTATATTTATTATAACTGTTTACGATTTTTGTTACAAAATATTTTTTTTCAATAAATACCTATAAAATCTTATTTTCATCAATGAACTAAAAATAAATACGCATACGCACTGACATTTGATGACAGAACGATGACGTTATATGCCGCAGATTAGTATTAGTAGCTAGCTATTTCATGCTCTGTGAACAGAACAGAACTTGACATTAGTAGGGGTGCGATTATGTTTTAAACAACACTTGACTTATTATTCTACTCAATTATTATAGTCCATTATAAAAATATTTCGTGACTAACATTTTTGTAAAATAAATATCACTAATACAAACATGCTCAAACTAGCCGCCCCATTTTTCATTTTGGTTTTAATTCTCTTTGACTGATTTGACATATTAAACACCACCATTAATAATTAATCTGTGTTAAACACTGACTGACAGTTGACAGCTGTTAAAATTTTCCACAGCCTCTCTCCGGTAACCGAATAGTTTTATGGAAACATAATTTAACCGACTATTTAATATAAAACCAAATAAATAATCATTATCAACAGCTTCAGGTTAATCTTTTCATTAAAAATATTGTTTAAATAAACAGCTACTCTTTCCAACAAGCAACAAGTACTTAGAACATATTCTGCCGAGACAAAAATGCCGAAGAAATTCGCTGGCGAAAACAGCAAAGCTGTCGCTGCTCGACAGCGAAAGGAGAATGAGAAGCAAGAAAAAGACCAGAAGGCGAAGAAAATGATGGAGGACGCGGAGTGGGAGGATAATGACGACAAATTGAAAAAGAAACAACAGAAAAAGGTTAGAATTCTGAAACATGTTCATTCTAGAATATCATGAAACGTGTACTTATAGATTACGGCTCGTTTTACCTGTTCAATGCCTAAAATTCTAGATATTGTGGGTATATGCATATTATTGTCATTATAATGTGCACTAATAATATGCTCCCCACAGCACAACTATAAATCCATGTTCAATAATAACAATCATACAGCCTATAGCATATTAATAAATAAAAAAACTTGAAATCAAATAAATTCCTATTCCACAGGAAGATCAGGAGAAAAAGCGTCTAGAACAGCTTCAAAAGAAAGCTGAGGCAAAGGCTTTATTAGAAAAGGAAATGGAATCACTAAAGGTTGCTCCAAAGGCAGCACCACCACCACCGAAGATCACTAGAGCACAGATTGAGAAGATGAAGGAGAAAACTATCAAGGTTGAACCTGTTAAACCTGTGGTAAGATATTGTAACTTTATAGATAGGTAGATAGATTAGTAGAGATACAATTTTAGTTATGTTATCAAGGGTACAATGGTGGTCTTAATGCTAGTGGCAACATCTTCCAGACATCCTTTGGGCTGGACAGAAAAGATGTGAAAATTTTCAAAATGAGGGTAGTCTGTGAACTTCTACTTCATATTTTAACATTTGGGTTTGCATAGGAAATTATACTTTTGAAGTGAACTATTTTAAAAGTCCAGTTAGAACATAAAAAGAAAAGAAAATGTTTATTTTAATAATAATACCTGTTTCATAATATTACATCTACTGGATCAAGAAGATCACTACATAACCAACTCCTAAACAATTTAATTACATATTTTTGTTACAGCCTTCTAAAATTATTGTGGAGGAGCCTCAGCTGGAGGAGAATCTCAACAGGATCCAACTTGAAGGGGAAGTGGCACAGACCGTTGATGAAGCTATCTCCATACTAGGGTATTTGTTCAAGATATTAACACAGTTCAATATTTATAACTATTATGCTAATTATTTTAACATGTATGTGTTTTTCACTCTAATGGATGTGTGAGAAGGGCTTCTGCCTAATTACCAAATGCGTGGATCATATCGTCACCGGAAAGCCAATACTACTTAAGCGCCATTTTTGGCCAAAATGAGTTATATATATCGTTGGATTGGGTTTTTGAAATCCAATCCAATGATATATATAACTCATTTTGGCCAAAAATGGCGCTTAGTCTGTGAATAGGTGACGATTTGTTACACATTGATACCTCTCAATGCTTCGGAGAGCATGTTAAACAGTTGGTCCCGGGTCTCATGCACACATCAAAAAAAGTTTGCGATCACTAGCATAAGCTGATATAATTTTTTAAATTGAACTTTATCAAGAAAAATTCTTTGTGTGTTTTCTTTAAATAGAAATACCCAGTTTGAATTTAAATAATAAAACTATTTCTTATTTTTTATAAAAAAAATTGAGTAATTAATCATAATGTAATTGTAACAGAAATTTGATAGAAAGAAAAAGACTGTTGAACCAAACTTAAACAACAATTTATTAATAAAAGGTTTATATTTAATATAATATAACTCCTCCCCTGGCTCAACACATGCGAAGATCCTCCTGGGCATGCTGAGAATCAAGTTATCCAACATTTCTTGGGGTAACCTGTCCCATTCTTGAATAGCGGCTTCCCTGAGCTCTGACACTGTCTGGGGACGTGGCTGACGGTTCCAAACAGCTTGCTTAAGAGCATCCCACGCGTGCTCTATTGGGTTTAAGTCAGGCGAGCCAGCAGGCCAGTCTAATCTTGTGATGTTGTATTCTCGGAGAGCAGCATTGACTCGTTGAGCTCGATGGGCGGGCGCATTATCATCGACCAGTACAAATTGGTGCCCATGGTTTACTCGGAATAGTCTGACAATTCCATCAATAGCAACTGCTCTGTACATGTCTGCTATCATGAAGCCTCGATACGGGATCAAAGGTGTTCTAGCTCCAATCATAATACCACCCCAAAAGGACACCGATTTCCCGCCTTGCTGATCTGTTCCAGTGGCAGTTCTTTGCCTTTCACGGTCTCCTGGTCTTCTCCAGACACGGACACGTCGGTTATCTGGATGAGTGCTGATTCGCCGTTCGTCAACGAAGAGACAGTTTTGCCAAATGTTTTCTTCTTCATTTTGCCGAAGCCTAGCCCACTGTAATCTCCGTCGTTGACATTGCCGGGAATTCAGAGGAGCTCGCCAAGACCTCCGTGCTCGTAATCCAGCCTGGTGCAAGCAATTCCGAATGGTCTAAGTGCTAACTTCAAGCCCAGAGGCGGCCCGAACTTCTGTTTTTATTTTAGTGGCGTTGATGTTGGGTCACGGGCTGCCAGCAATCTAATATAGCGCTTTTGGGCAGCAGTCAAAACAGTTGGGCGACCACTGCAGGGTCGGTCAGCTAAATTACCCATCCCGTGGAACCTCTGCAACGTTGTCACGACACAGGATTGGGATATAGCAACTCAATACTTTATTGCATTCCATAATGTGTACATATAATAATAACAGTTGGTATGTTGAACATCGAATCAATTATGGACCCTGTCGGGCACAGCAAAATTAATTTTTCAATAGGAGAGAGGATGAAGTCGCTTTTTGTTATGGAAAAGTTAAATATTGAATTAAAATAGTAGTATTATTTGCTTTTATGGTATTTATATTTTATATAATTATTAATGTATTTGGATTTAAGTTATTGCACGATTTATATTATTAACACTATAAATTATAATAAACTAAACATTTAATTTTAATGCGTCTTGTAGAATGATAATATATTTAATTGTGTAATGATTAGTAAGTAAATTTAAATTTTATTGTATATTATTATTATTATATCATTTATATATTTTATTTGACATTTTAAATTAACAGTATTTTTGTATTTTAAAATAATTTTATATTCAAAATTGAAATTTAAAATGAAATGTAGGTATTATGTCAAAATGCTTTTTATTGTTGTTGTTTATCGCTAAAGTATTCGTCAATAGTGTAGTAGCTTTTGATTATTAGAAATTGTTTTAATTTATTGATGAAGATATTATATTTATTTATATTTTTAATGTATTCCGGTAACTTATTGTATATTTTAATAGACATAACAAATTTACTAGAAGAGTGCATTTTTAATCGTGAAGTGGGTAGGTTTAATCTACTTTCATGTCTGAGTGCAATTTTTGTTTGGATATCTCCCCTTTTGGTGTAAAATTGTGGATATTTTCGTACAAATTTACAAATTTCAAGTATGTAGAGGCAGGGAAGGGTTAATATTTTTAGGTCTTTAAAGTGGGTTTTACAGGAGTCTGTATCTTTGATATTTTTTAAGATTCTAATAATTTTTTTCTGTAAAGTGAATAATGTAGGCGCGTCCGTATTATTCCCCCATAAGACAACTCCATACTTGAGCCATGCAAATGCGTACGCGTAATATGTTACTAGTGCTGTTTTGAGGTCTGTTGTTTTCTTGATTTCTCGGAGGGCATATGAAAACTTTGATAATTTCGTTCTTACTTTTTGAATATGCGATTTCCAATCTGTGTGAATCTATGTCAAGGCCTAAAAGGGTGAATTTATTTACTGCTTCTAATTCTGATCCGTTGTATTTGAAACTTATACTTAAAGGTGTTTTTTGTCGGGGGTGGAAAGTTATTATTTTTGTCATATTGACGTTTATTTCAAGGCTGTGTTCATTCATCCAGTGTGTTGCAGTGTCATGCTTTTTCTCTCGTGGTGTATCCTTCTTCCCTCAAAGTTACTATTCTTGCTTGTAAGACTTCTGATAATCCTCTTGGCATTTTTCAATCACAACTTTCCGCGAAATCTATTTTAAATCTGTTAAAATTGACTAAATCAGATAATCAGATTTCTGAATGAGCGTAAGCTAGGACTGAAAGCCTTTTTATATGGAAAAACAATTGAACTGTTTTATTGTTTCATATTCTAAATCTATATTTTTAAATAAAGAATCTAAAATGAAGAAGAAATCATAATATAATCTACCGTAACAAAAAAAAACGATTTTTCAAAGTGATCGTAAACTTTTTTTGATGTGTGTATGAATACCTATGACAGTTGTTACGGGTACTCAGAAGGCCTAAAGTCTGATAACCGGTCTAACCTTAGGATATCGGCATTGCCCTGTAACTAAGTTGTGGAGGTCTGATTGCAGTCGCTCCATGTAAAATACTGGTATTCAGCTGCATCTGGTTAGACTGGAACCTGACCCCAACATAGTTTGGAAAAGGCAAGGCAGATAGATAGGGTGTGTGACAATTATTTAATAACTACCTCCCACAGTTTTAATTAAAAAAATATTTAAGTTTTTAAGTTATGCAAATATATTATGTAGTAACTTATTTCACATTAGTGCTTCTACTAAAAATATTATTATTTTTTCTAGTGACAAATCGGATATGGACAGGCATCCCGAGAAACGCCTCAAGGCTGCTTACACAGCATTTGAAGAAATGAATCTACCAATACTTAAGGCTGAAAACCCGTCGCTGAGACTGTCTCAGCTCAAGCAGATGCTCAGGAAAGAATGGCTCAAGTCTCCACAGAACCCCCTCAACATGAAAGTGTGAAGAGATTCATGAGGAGTAGTCATAACTATCTTCTAGGGATCAACTGTTTATGAAGGCTTATGAGATTTTGTTTCACTCTGGTACAATTTTTAATTAGATTTTGTGATGAATCAAAGTTGTATAGGTAGTTTTCTCCAAATATTTGTAAAATCATAGACAAAAGAATATAAATCTTTTGGATTGTCTACAAATTATGACCATGGAGTTTGTAATGAGAAATATGCTCACTTTGTTTTGGAAGCACCAATGTCTGAAAATGTGATTATAGAGTAGCTCTGTATTTCCACTTTTATAACATTTTCATATTTCCTGGATAGGGTTGATGCTAAAGATATGAAACAAAATCTATTTTTTATAATTTGCTATGTGCAGTAGTTGATCTTGCATGTATAACCATGATATGAATAGATTCACTCAATATTTTTTGTAAAGGAAACAATTTTTTCACGTGTTTTACTCATTTATTTTGTAAAATGCAGTCTTACTTAGTAGGACAAAATATTTTGTACTAGAATAAACAAGGCATTGTAAATAGGAAAAATATAAAATTCTAAATTCATTCTGGTTCATTACTGTATTGCAAGGGTATTCCCATGCGGCCCTCCTCAGCCTTTTTAACTTCAGTTTCACCTAATTTTTGTTCTAGACCTTTCCAGGACCTGTCTTGTAGGTTATGTCCTATATTTTCTAGAGCCCAATTTTGCTTTTCTACCAAGTCAGTGCTGCTTCCTTCATGGGAGTCTATTTTGGTCTCCCTAATCTTTCCTGTGATAAGACTGACATCTGTGGTCTCCTTAATATGGTTGATATCACAGTAATGGCGCCTCCCTGGCAGTAACTGATCATAGTCTGTGACATGTGTTGTGAAGTATGGTTCTCTGTTGGAGTTAAGAGCTACTTCCAGTTCATATGGGTAGACAATAGGTTTGTAGAAGTCTCTAGCGCTGTAGAGATCATTTTCTGGACATGCAACCATTACATAGATGTCAATCTGTAACAAAAACATGGTTAATAGTTTATTTACAAAGTACAATAACAAAAAAAACCGGCCAAGTGCGAGTCGGACTCGCGCACCGAGGGTTCCGTACAAACTACGGTTCTTTTTTTGTGATGTAACTACAATTTTACGGTATTCGGATCCTTCCCTTTACTTGTGCTATAAGCCATTGCTACTTGCCAAATTTCATGATTCTAGGTCAACAGGAAGTACCCTATAGGCGTTGATTCCCTTGTGCGAGTAAAAATATGCTGCTTAAACGTCCATATCTTTTGATTGCGTTGACATAAGTTTGATTTTTCGCAGCTCCAAGGGATTGCAGACCTGAGTATTTGATATTAATTTCAACTTGATACGTCCAAGCGTTCTTGAGAAAAAGGGTCTTGACAAACAGACAGACAATGGAGTGATCCTATAAGGGTTCCTTTTTCCTTTTGAGGTACAGAACCCTAAAAATAATAATATAAACATACTTCAGGAAAATTGGCCAACTTTGGAACATTGGGCTTGCCCACAGATACAATATAGCTCTTCTTCCCATTAACTTTACATAGCTGCTTCATCCTGCTGATGATGTCCTTGGTCTGGTCTCCAGCCAGCTTGCAAATAAGAATGCCCACAACATTGGCATCCTTGCACTTCTCAACCAGAAACCTTCGGCGTTTGAACCAAACAGTTTCTTGTAAACTCTCCACTTTACTTGTGTCTGGGTCCAGCATGTACCATTCTGATGCTGTGGGCAAATTAGTTTAAATTAATCATGCTAGACAAATATGTACAGTTTACATTGCAAAGCACAATTTTAATGTAGGCTTATGTTTAACAATAGGAATCTTGTAAATAATCTGATTATGAACTAATACCCTATTCACGGAACGAAAAAATATCTCTATTATCTCTATTAGGGGCCAATATTTCAACCGTCAGATATCTTTTAGCTTATGAATAAATTTGATGATTTGACAGACTTCCTACATAAAAGCTGTCAAAACGTCGACTTTGTTCTTTAGATAAAAGTTATCTAACGATTGAAAAATCAATCAATCAAAAGAGTAGTCAAATGTTTACATTTTATTTTTTAGTTCTGAGAATGGGGTATATAGATTTGAATGGCTAGTCATAATTAAGTTTTTTTTTAAATGTCTAGAATATTGAAGCTAGTAGCATGAATTCTTACCTGCAATAGATATAGTGTAATTGAACATTGTTTGTCCGCGTGATCCAATATGAATACAGATGCAATCCTTGAGCACTTCCAATGTGAATTCTTCTCCTTGTTTATTTCTAATAACTCTGCCTAGGAACCTGTTTGGTTTCTCATCAATTTCCACATAGGATATGTAGCTGCACGGGTAGTACTGAAACCAGTACTTCGAGATTGGATCTGGAATATATATGAGTACATAAAATCCATTTTTTTCATTTTATAATAAACATTACAGGAATTTTCATGTGAAATTGGGGATCTATACACTAGAATGTGAGTCATCAATTTTGCTTGAAGACTATGAATACAGAATAGTAATCATTTGTTTCATTACACGGTAGATTAGAGATTGGTAGAGGACATCATAGAAGGACATACATTGATATTATTGGTGATGTCCTTCACAAAGGACAGGTGCGTAGTACTCTCTACCGGTGTGTGTGTATGACAAGATGTATGAATGTGGATGCAGCAAAAGGAGTATGTAAGAGTCATAGCATGTGGCTTTCTATAGTTTTTGCCTACACCCATGGGAAAAAGGAGTTAGTTTATGTATGTAATCATTTGTCAGAAATTAGTCTTTTTTTATGTTTTACCTTACCTTTGACATGTTCAAACTCAGCATCGTAGAACAGGCAAAGTTTGACATTTTCATCAGAATTAAAGTTGTCATGCAACAGCTTCATTGTTTCCTCAACTTCCAGGTGCTTCTTGGGCAGCACTGTGAATGTGGGTATGTTGGTCTTGGAGAAACACGTGTGCCCATAGTGTATTACTGCATTCCCTTGCACATGCATTGCAGCAACTGAGTCCACACAACAACTAAAATAATAAAAACAAGAAAATAAATAATATAATAATAAATAGAAACAAACATGGATTATTAGAGAGGTCTTAAATATTATGTGAAATGTGTAAAAACTCCAAACCAATAACTGTACATTATTCATTATTTTATGACAAAATTCTAAGGAACAGCACCATTGAAAACTATGCTTACCTTGCATACGAAGTGTCGCCAAGAATGTAGAGATCAACTTCCACTCTCTTTTTAATTTCTTCATAAATTTTAGCACTGACCCCCAGTAGCTCATCAGGAAATTGAAGGCAAACCTGTTGTAATATGCAGATATTAAAATACTAAACAAATATTCACTTAGCACAGCTGCAAAGGTTTCAAAATAATGTTTACCTTCAAGAAGTTGTTGTCGGTTATCCATTGACATGTTTCGCTAATATCAAAACGCGATATCAAATCATTGAATTGCTGTTCAATATTATCGACTTCTAGCTCTCGCTCTATGCATAATTTGCCGTCTGTTGTAAAGTTTGCCATTGTTTTATCACAAACACACGCACCATCAGCATTCAGATTTTATTTGAGTTTGACAGTGTCAATCTGTGTCAAACAGTCAAACACAAAAAGTAGTCGCAGCTTGTCATTGTCAAATTGACACTTTGATGACAATGACAGAGAAAGATTGTTTTCATTGTTTATGATCAGGTCATTGCACTTTGCACTTCATTGTGGTGAACTGAGAGACCCTTTACCCTAAGAGAAATTACTTACTAAACTTCAGTAAGTAATTGCTCTGTGGGTGAACAGTTCATCTAGACTTAGCACCAAACTGGATCGCAGCGTCATGCATTGCTTGCCATATTATGAAAAAAATAATTTTAACGCAGATTGAAGACACCTGTGTGGACTGCAACAGATAGATCCATAAATCTGAGATAGACCTAAGACAGAGTCGATTAATTGAAATGTGATCGTGTCTGGCAAGACATAGTGGTTTATATATAATATTCTTTGGTGTCTGCCAAAACATATATTTAGTACTACTACACTATGTTTAGGTACCTAGTTTATCAAGGCCCCAAGTTCAGCAGACATATTTCGAAGACCTGATATTAAATAAATAAAAAAAAATGTGTTAAGAGCAGAAAGAACTTGACAGTTGCAATAGACAATGCTTCAGTTTGCATAAAAATGTAGGTAGAATCGACCCCAGCTATACATGAAGCTACACAGATGCATGAATGTGGGGCCACCTACTAGTTTACTTCAGAAAATTTCATTTATGCTATTGAAGCAAGTGGTTAATATTTAAGAGCACTTAATTCATGCGAGGCTTATCATAGTCCAGTTTTACACATAAATAAAGGTACAGAAATTATACAAGACCTAAAAAAAACATTTTATTTATTTGAGTTTCTTATACGGCACAGGTATATTAAAGCATAAATAGTTAAAAACCATAGGAAAATTTAATATCCCTCATCACTGATAGTGATACTGTAAGCAGGATAGGCTTTCTTGATCAATTTGGCAGTAACCTCATGGTCAGCCTTGCCATAGCCCTGAGAGTAACCATAGATGTGCATCTTTTTATTTTCAGAATCATGAGATATTCTACCTCCACCGAGTGGTTCACAGTCTAATGGTTGAAGTCTTTCTTGCACCTGAAAATTGAAACATGAATTATTAAATGCTTAGTTTTCAGGATTTTTTTTACATGTAAAGTTTCTTTATTTAGAATGAATAATTATTTCAGTCATACTGATGTAGGTACCTGTATTTTTTTGTACCTATATAACTATTGTGATGAATTCACTGTAATAAATGGTTTGTGATAAGTAATTAGAGAAGAAAAATACGTCTAATACTAACAATAATAATTCTATCATAGATGAATTCAGCCTATCATATTCCAGTGCTAGATATAAGCTCTTCCATTAAAAATAAAATAATGTCACATTCACAATGCTGAGCAAGCATAATAGTGAAGTGAACTGCTGGAACATTCATTTAAATAAATTCATAATAACGCTATGTTTTGAATTCTTACCTCGTCGTAAATATCCGAATGGTAGTTGCATCTTTTATAGCCGCGAACGATAACGGCGGGTTCAACATTAACCTTTGTTTTATCATACACATTTATCAGTATGTATTTGAATACTCCACTTTCGTCTATATCAACTTTGGGTAATGCGTCTAATGCTGTAGACATCTTCCTTCCACACTCTAAGAAATTTGAAACTAAAAAAAAAAATTGGCGAATTCATTTTTTATTAAGGTTATTTATGTAAGAAATGCACATAAAATATAAATGACTCACCTCCTAGAATGTGTTTTAATTTATTTGGTGCAAATAAACCACTAGAGAAAGATATAACTCTAAATAGCATTAGACCGAAACCAAAATTACCAGAAAAAGTTATAAAGCCAAAAGTGACATAACAAAAATAAAGTAAGATTAGCCACAGACTACTTATAGATACTAGACAAATTAGCTGGTTTGATGCTTTTCGGTTTTACGGTTTTGTGATAATTTATAATGCTGTCTTGAATGTTTACTGTTATTATCGACTATTAAGAACTTTTATTAATTTCTTCATACATTCTTCTGAATAAACCTTTTTTTTAACATTTTACACAATATATATTATTTGTATTAGTGTTGAATTATAATAAACTTTGTTTGTATCATAAAAGTACAACCTTACAACTAACTGAAGGATCGTATTTGAGATGTTTGTTCAAGTTTTTGCTAATAATTATATCAAAGACCTATAATATCAAAATTAAAGTTTCTTCTTTACAGTGAAGAATGGGTTTATTTGGGGCTACAGTCATTAATTATGGTGCTGTTTCTATAAATCCACTAAAAAAGGTATCCAAATTCGTCAAACAAATTATTTGTGCTATAAATATAAATGTGGTGAACTGTCAAGTATTAAGACTAAGTATGAAAGAAATTTATTAAAGTACCAATGAGGCAATGACCAAAGAATAGTAGCTTCGGTCATTGCCTCATTGGTAGAGTGGCGCCACAACACGACTGAAGTCTCTTGGACACGGACTCTACCTACTTGAAGTGTGGGTGGGGTGGAGCATGAAGGTATAGTTAATCTAAACTTTCATAGGGTGGAGTCGTTTGATACCTTAAAAACCCAGCCTTACCTGAGAGAATCAACTCGACTAAAGATGGTTTTTTCTCATCATGACTCATTTGTCATCATTTTCATTCTCTATCGATTCTCCTTTTTTCTATTTTCTATTGTCCATAGCTTAGTTTTAACCCTCTGAATAATGACTAATGCTTGTTATTAATCTGAGTTTTAACCTCAGATTAATAACAAGGTTTTAACTATAGTCTGTGGAACTTCTCAGACTTCTCATATTAGTCTGTGGTCTGTGGCTAGCCTGTTGTTTGGTTTGTCAGTCCATTTTTAGTAATTTGATTTTTTTTTCTAATTTAGTTAGTGCAGGGTTCATAGAAATGGATTCACATCTGACTGGTAAGTTCTGTTTGTTCAAAAATAATACTATTATATGTAACCAGAATAGGTGAAAGCTATGAGAATTCAGATATCAATACCAAAAATATGTTCCAAGGTTATGTCTCCTTATGAATATTCGTGATATTTTCATGTTCTTGTGGTTGTTTGTTTTACAGCTACTGTACAGTGTAAAAAACAATAGATACCTACAATTAATATCGTATTCACCTCCTCCTTTTAAGTTCGGCTTATATTTTAGTCAATTAGAACCTCTATTGTGGGTGCTCCCCACTCCCCATATAATTATAGGATTTAGTAATTTATAGCGACAAAATTGCCACTGTGTTAACCTATTTTTGATATCTTATTATTTAGTTTTATGTTATAATGGGATGAATGATCCAAAAACACAATGGACCATAAATATTTAAAAAAACCTAACATGTAACATGTCATGTCGCTCGAATGCACCCGGACCGATGGGTAAAGATCGTCACTAACTGGACGCCTGAAGGAGGACACCGTCGTCGTCGTGGCGTGACGATCTCGACGCTTTTGCGAGCTCACATGGTTAGAAACGGCACAAAGTAGAGAGGTTTGGAGGACTTTGCTCAGCAGTGGGATATTCCATAGGCTACTAAAAAAATATATAACATGTATTCGAAAGTGGTAATTAGAGGTGTAACATGACAATGATGGCGTTTAGTTGTATATAAAGAAAAAGGGACAAGCTTATTGTCTTTATTGCATACGTCTTATGACAAATGAGAACAATTTCTTTATACGGGCCTTAGTCAGTATCTTGAAATAAATAAGTCGCACCCTTAATAAAGTACAGGCCTATTTAAAAAATATCAACTTTTGGGAAAATATGGTAAAAGATTCAGGGAACCCGAAGTTTTCACAGTATTTTTTACAGTATAATTACAGTATTTGCATTAATATTGTCTTTTTTCTCTTTCTGTGAAAGCCAAGTGGTATAACAGTTGATATTGAGACCATCTAACACAAACTCAAAAACTCAATATTTCGAGTTGTGCCCTTACATTACTAAGTGCCGATTTCACCAACGTCGGATAACTTTAATCGAGGAATAAATTTGACGTTTTGACAGCTTTTGCATAGAAATTCTGTCAAAACGTCTGTCTTATTCCTTGGATAAACGCTATCCGAAGTTGGTAAAATCGAGCCTAAGGGTGCAAAGTGTTAAACTTAAGACTACATGACAGTGATGTAAATGTCTGTATACTTCAGCACAGTTTAGTATTAGGCTGACCACACATGGGCCACTAAGTTGCCCAAACACGTTTGATTGCCATTTGTTTATAACTGTAGGCCATACGGTAACTGTCTTTCTTTTCTTTCTTTTCTTTTAGAAAAAACATTGCCCCACACTAGGATTTCTCCTGTATCGTGGGTGCGTTTACAGACACAAATCTTCACATGCACAAACACCCAGACCCGGAACAACTATCTGTAGGCCATACAAATATTTGTTCCGTGCGGGAATCGAACCCACGACCCGCAGCGCAGAAGCCAATCGCTTAGCCACTGCACCAAACGTGTCGTGACTGTGACTGTGTTAGTGTTTTTTGGAGGAGACATGGAGAACGCTACGCTTGTTAGTGGTCCTTAAATAAAATAAAATTGTTTTATTTTATGTTCTAGGCATGTGGGTGAGTTTCTTCACTGCTGCGGGTATACCATCAGATGTTTCAGCAACATACGCACTGACTTTCACTGAGAACCGCATACAAAATGACATGCTCCTGGATCTCAACAAAGAATACTTGCGGGATATGGGAATCTCTAGGATGGGAGATGTTATTGCTATATTGAGGTGAGAACAATTTTATTTTACCTTTTTTTTTACATAGGTCTAAGTTACTTTTCTATTCTCGGTGCATTTACAAAAACAAATCTCATGTGTACAAACAGCCGGACGCTGGACAAATATCGGTAGTAAATAATAATCATTATAGGTTAGTAACGTTGGCTGTTTAGGCTGTTTATACAATCTGAATCGTTTAAAACAGCTGTGCTATTTAAAATAAATTAAAAAGAGAGTGAATTGGAACAACAACTCTTAATAATGTTAGTCACTAATTCTATTCCATAAACCTGTTCCATAAGTTCACACAAATGTTTGTTCTGTACAGGCATGCAAAGCAAGTGCATGAGAGTACAGCACGTGACCGTGTTTTGAGCACAGCTGTGTCAACTCCTAAAGTGCCCGTTGCTGCCATCACCGGCCGTGCCACTGTGGCACAGCCCTCCTCACGTTAGTAAACATTACTTTATACATTGCATGCATTCATGGCCTAGTGAAGTGACGAAAACTGAGACCCTGACAACAGTTTGGGATTGTTCTAGAAAGAAAATGGTCTTGTTTTGTTTATAACATAACATAATATCACGCCTTGTATTCCCCGAAGGGTTAGGCAGAGGTGTTTTAGTAACTCCCTCGTTTCGCCAGTTATGTTTAAGTCTCATGTAATAAAGGGCGAGCCTATTGCCATTAACCACAAATCCAGAACAAATCCAGACACCGGGCTGCTTCTGAGAAATTCCTAATGGAAAAAACCCCATATCACTTTGCCTGACCTGGGGATTGAACCCAGGACCCTATGCTCAGCAGTCACGCTTGTAACCACTAGACCAACAAGGCAGTCAAGTTTTGTTTATGTACTTGTATTATTATAATGTATTGTGTGTCAAAGAATAATTTAACACTAACAAACTGTCTAACAACAAAATGTTGCTAAAGTTGAGTCTTATTTTAATAGTTGTCATTTTAAAGCCAAAATTAGACAGATAATCTATTGTTTTCGGTCATTTAATTGCTGTATTGTTACGTTGCTGTGCGAATCTTGTGGATATTGACATAAAGTTCAAATTGTAATGACTTTCTTATCGCCTACATTTTGTTTCACAGCTGCCAGTCGTATATTGGAGCACTACACGCGCAACCCACAAGTGCAGGAGCTTCCCACTCCATCATCACAGCTCAAGAGGAAGTCTCTTGAAACTGGGTATGTTTTATATTTTATCATATTATTTAGTTATTGTTTTTATCTTAGACCCTGTCTGCGCTTAATCAATTGCGACTAGAGCCGAACGCGACTAAGTCAAAAATAAAAAAACTACAATAAAGCAATAGAATTTCGGAGCAAAGTATAGAGAAGTGAATAAATGTCAGATGATTTGTTCTTCATGCACTCTGTGTGTTAGCACTCTCTATTTCATACTCCTTGAAGCTTAGACATGGTATGACTGATTGGATATATACATGGGTGTAGCCAGGATTTTGTCCAGGATGGGGCAAACTCAATCGAACAGTAAATATTTGTCTTTTCAATAAATCTCGAAGTGCAGAATGGGATTATGGGGCAATTTTGTCCCATAAACTTATTTTTGAGGCCCAAATAAGTATAGACGGAATCGGGCATTGATCTGCCTATTTGGGTACTTGTTCTGTGGACATGGGTGGCGAGTATTCTTTCCTGTGCCAGGGTGGGGCAAGTGCTCCATCTGCCCCGCCCTGAATACGCTTATGGATGCATAGATTTTGTTATAAAAAAAACAGGCAAATGTTTAAACAAAGCTGCCCCCTGATTCAGAGCATTTTGATAATTAGGTTGTCTACCGCAATGGTTTGTTATCTCGTTTTGTCTACAATTCTCGTAACAAGAGAAAACGAGGTAACAAACCAGATCATTTGACAACTGACTTATTGAAAAAGTCGGGTGATTGTTCCTGAAACTAAACTCAAATATAATAATCGCAGTTCTATTTAAAATGTAATAAACCAACTACTGCTTTTTGTAACAGGATTGATGACATCAGTTTGAAGAAGTCGCGTCTCATACGTTTCGCTGCGTCACAGCAGTCAGCGGTCAAAGAAGGTACAGTATTTATTTATGCCAATTTTTTTTAAATCATTCAATGTCATCAGATGTCTGTGACAGTCCTCTGAGCCATAATAAACCTCTCTCAAAGAGTGTTGCCCTAAGGAAATATGAACAGCTGTTTTCGTGGGACATATAAACCTTCCTCTTGAATCACTCTATCTATGGCTGAAAACTGCATTAAAATCCGTTGCGTAGTTTAAATGATCTAAGCGTAAAGACGGCCGTAGCGACTTTGTTTTATACTATGTAAAGATATACTTACTCAAACGTTTTTTTCCAGGTCCATCCAAAACAGTATTTGCCAGACTCGGCAGCTCTGAATCTGGGAAGGTCCCAGCACTCACAACGAAGGCTTCTGTCAAACCGATTTACGCGCGCCTCGGCTCAAAGGCGGACAAGCAAGAAGAAGACCATGCAATCCCCATAGACAAGGACGCTCTCAAGTACGAAGGCATTCTCAAGAGCTTGCCCGATGTTCCCAAAAAGACCTTCACAGTTACCACAACAAAGAATAATGTCAGGAAAATAGCTGTGGGTACCATGAGAGCTGATGAGACGCCTGTCAGCGTCAAAACAAAGCTTGCAGTGCCAAAGGCCAAGTCTGTTAAGTTCTCCAATCATGTTCAATATAAAGAAATTGAAGCTAACCGGAAAGCCAATCTGGTTGCAGCTCAAAAAGCCGTTCAGAAACCGGTTGAGAAAATTGTTCATAAGTTCACGCCAGTGTTCAACAAACCTGAGAGGAGGTTGTCTATGCCTGAGGCCATTACCAATGGAGTCAAAGCTAGGTTAGGCGCGAAAAACACCAACAATTTGACCATAACTAAGAACGTTTTCAACAGATTAGGCATTTGATGACATAAGGACAGTTCTGTGGAATGTGATTTATTATTCACGTCGAAAACAAATAATTCACCGCCACGGATATTTCGCGTTGAAATATCTACAATAACCGTGAAAATAGCGGCAAATCGGCGGCGAATTCGGTGGAATCATGTTCACATGCCGCTATGGAAACTAATGTCGTAGCGAAATATTTGCGACGGCAGCGATATATTCGCTCCGTCTGGAGTGAGACATTTGTGATTGTGAAAATAATATTGAACAGATAGTTGAATAATTTTAATTGTGAATGTTGTGTTTCTATTTATGTGTGAAATCCGCTGGTGCTGTTTTATAGCGCGAGGACGGATAACGGCGCGCTTGTCAAGGATCTTGCAGCGATAATTTTAACCGTTTGTGCATTGTTATTTTTTACATAATAACTTTCGTGATTGGTATTCATATGAAGGCTGACTTCACATGGCCACGAATGCCCGGTTCCTATGGCCGAAAACGAATCGTTTTGCTTACCAATGGTAGCTTTTTTTGCATATAAATAGCCTCTTAAGCTAATTCTACCTGTAATAGCTACAATCGTATGGGAGGGTCTACTATGCTAAGCTATGGGATCTTTTCTGCATTATTAGCAAAAACGAGTCTTAATTTTAACCAATGGTGTCGATTCTGTTGCACATTTTGACAGTACTAAACTAGACTAAACGCAACTGTCACTTTCTTTTTCTATAGAAACAGAAAGAGACAAACACCCTTAGTTTAGTTCTGTCAAAGTACGCTATAGAATCGACACCAATAACGTTCTGTAAATCATAGGAATAGGCCATAATTTGCTCGAGAGCTCGAGACAGTTGATCAGTATATTTTGTTTGTACCTGCAGTTACTATTTGATGTATGGCTTGCAGTTAAAAAAATGGCGGTTAGCTCTGTTTCGAGCAATTTGGAGCGCTATGTACGGTCAGTGGGTTGCCAATTCTGTAGAAGGAAATTCCGGGAGCGAGGCTAAAAAAATCGCCTTGGATGGGAATGGAGGTGAATACGCGACATTTGTCGAGCAAAATCTGTTCGCCGGCGAAATCATTATTGTGATCGGCCGTCGACGTTACCAGAATTTGGCGCGCGTTTCAAAATTTGGGAGATTTTTATTGAACACCTTGCCTTTCAAGAATTAGGGGTAGATTCCCGGAATTCCAGGAGGGTTGGAAACTAGAGTTTAAGGAGTATGTACGATTTTTTTTTTAAATTAATGTTTTATATACTCCTAAATATTGTTATTTTGTTCTAACTGAAAATATTTTCTCTATGGAGAATTTATCGATAATGGGGAAATAACTGAGGAACTAATTTAGCGTCACTATCGTATGTACCGTTTTTTTTTTTAAATAATTTTTCGACTTTGCCGCATTTGCTCTAGTCGCTCCTGCTGGTAAGCGCAAACAGGGTCTAAGATGGAACACACGAATCCAAGTAACAAAGATGTAAAGGGATTCCTCTATACCCCTCTGGCTCTCACATATACAGGGTGTAAACGAAATCATGTTATTCCTTCAAACCTCGTGATGTAGGTACTGCTGACATAGATTAACCCTGAATGGGATAATTATAGATTCAATAAAAAAAAAATACAAGTTATAAACATACGTTCTTAACGTGAGGCATTTTAGTACCTCGAATTAAATGACGATAACCGCGCAATTCGCTCGGGGCGCTAAAATGCCTCATGTTAACAGCACATGTTTACTGCTTGTAATTTTTTTTTATTGAATCCAAAAGTATCCCGTGCATGAGATATCTATATCAGCAGTACATCACGAGGTTTGAAGGAATTACATGATTTCGTTTATACCCTGTAAATGACGGAACACTTAATGTTCGGTGGAAGCTAGACAGGCGGAGCTGGGTTTTGTTGTATCTTACAGCACGTCTATTCCCAGCGTGCGGTGAGGAAGTTTTGTATTCTAGCTTGTCCCCACACGGGCTATATTAAAAAACATAACCCCACTCTTTTTTGTCGGGGGTCAAAAACAACGTCGATCTTATAAATTAAAATAAAATGGAGGGCCAAAGCCAAGATTTCATATCGTCGTTGGTCAGTGAAAACCTCGTAATTGCAATGAACGTAATTTTACAGGAGATGATAATAATGGCTGTTAAAAAAGTGTAGATGTAAGGTTCTTCTGTTTTATTATCTGCATGTTCGTTCTAAATATGCATTACAAGGTTTTTTACCCAACAAATGAATAACAAAAAATAAAAATGAATTTGTGCTTTACGAGGTTTTCACTGCCCAGCGACGGTATGCGTTCGTCTCACCATTGATTAAGCGTGCTAAATCAGCAACGTTTTCATGTAGCGTTTTGTTCGGGTGTACTGCCGGTTTATTATTTTTGTCGGTCGGTATACTGACGAGGTATTATAATGGCGGATGGTACTTTATTGCAAACGATAGCATATAAATGTCGTGGGATCATTGGTCTGTAATTGTGGAGATAGAAAGTAGAGTGATAGTTACCAAATTAATTTTATAATTTCGCAGAAAAAAGCACGCCTGTGCTTGCATTGAAAAAAAAATTGTACGTCGTAAAATATATCGGCTGTAAAAATACCCTTAACGAAGCCGAGAGCCACGTATTCTTCCCATCATTACGAAGATTTTTTGGTATTATTGGGCCACACCTGGCAACCGACTGGTTATGGAGATATTGAAGGTCAAAGTCACCATATTTTTGAACGTTCTTCACGAAAACTAAGTTTAAATGTTATTACTAAACATTCTTCTATAAGTACAAACATTATTAACATTTTCGAAATGTAGGCACAGTCTGCTGCGCACGCGCTTTCATTGCGCGCTACAATTAAAAGCTGTTTTTAATACCGAAAAATAAAAGTCGTTTCCCAGCAATTATTTTTGCTGTATGTTACTTAGTTTTGTACAGTATACGTAGGCTTCGGCTTCGTTAAAGCTATTTTTACACCCTGTATACATAATTAATATAAAACTGAAATGTTAAATAATAACGAATCTCTATAAATGCGTATTAGACAGTTATTAATATACAATATGGTAATAACAATCTTGCCAATTAATAATTAACTTTGTGACATTTTCCTTAAAGTGTACTTATCATACAAGGTGTAAACGAAATCATGTAATTCCTTCAAACCTCGTGATGTACTGCTGACATAGATTAACCCTGAAAGGGATACCTTTGGACTCAATAAAAAAAATACAAGAAGTCAACATGTGTTCTTAACGCGAGGCATTTTAGCGCCCCGTGTTAAATGACCGCGCGGACAGCGCTAGTCGCGCAATTTTCTCGGGGCGCTAAAATGCCTCACGTTAAGAACACAAATATTTACTTCTTGTAATTTTTTTTTATTGGATCCAGTTGTTTCCCTTGCAGGGTTAATCTATGTCAGCAGTACATCACGAGGTTTGAAGGAATTATATGATTTCGTTTACACCCTGTATTTGAGAATTGTGGTGCTGGAACCACTTGCTCATGACATTCGTATAATTAAATAAAGCAATAATCATAAAAATACAGAGTTGTGACATTTATAATAATATATACTTTTTCAATGACTTCATTTACCATACTAATTCACTACTAGAAACTGCGCACTGCGTCTAAACATACCTAGTATTTTGAAGTGGAGATTTGGACATGTTTTCTTTATTAGCGTGTACGTGTACAGGTTTATTGATGGGCATTTTTCGGGCTGGTCCGAGTTGTGTTGGACCAGACCAAAGGCATAAATCATGATGAAATGTGTAACACTTTAGAGGTAGAGGGTGGCTTTAAGAGACAACCCTCAACTAGCATGTGCACATAAAATTTTGTAGGCGTGTACTTACGGGAGGATAAAGAATAACACTTGTAACCGTACACTAGGTACTATGCTTGCCAAATAAGAATAGGATCGCACTTGCTACAACTTCACACGATAGCTGTCAAATTAGTACCGCCACCAAAAAAAACACTATGAAAATAATAAAAAAAAAATGTTTATTCAGATTTCATTATTATTTATTTTCATTTTTATAAAATGTTATTTCTTGAATTCCATAAATAGATAATTTTGGATAAATTAATAATATTTGGAAGCAGTATTTAATAAAAAAATGAACCAATATATATAGTTAACTTCACGAAATGCTACTGGTCACCCTAATATGTCGCTATAATAATAATATAATTACTGTGTAATTAATTTGGCGTAAAATTGATTAGAAATACCAAAAAAGTGAACAAAAAATAATTAAACTGAGTATAATTTCTTTATTTACTTTTTTGCACACCTTACGCTTCGGTAATGAAGTTCGCGAGTATTGCGGAACAAAATGGCGTCTTGACAGTACTATTCTTATTTGGCACGCATAGTATACATATTTTAATACGATTACAAATAGATAAGGCGGATGTTAATGGGAACGCCGGTAGAGGACGTCCTAGAAGGACATACATCGATGTTATTGGTGATGTTCTTCACAAAGGTCAGGTGCGTAGTACTCTCAACCGGCGTGCGTGTATGACAAGATGTATGAATGTGGATGAAGCGAAAGGGGTATGTAAGAGTCGTAGCATGTGGCGTTCTATAGTTTCTGCCTACCCCCATGGGAAAAAGGCGTGAGTTTATGTATGTATGTACAAATAGATCAGCAGGGTGTGGTTCGTGACAATGCGAGGAGTCCAGGGTCTTCCCATGCAGGTGTAGCACTTAACTTGGCAACTGCAGCGGCACGAGACCCGATCTGCAGCGTGCCCGACCTTTTATAGGCCCGGGCCCTCGCCAGTCCGCCACTACCCGTCACAAATATAAAAGAATTTTTGATCCAAAACTCATCCTGAAAAATGCACATTATTGTACTATGCATGCCAAATAAGAATAGCACTGTCGAGACGCCATTTTGTTCCGCAATACTCGTGAACTTCATTACCAAAGTGTAAGGTGTGCAAAAAAGTAAATAAAGAAATTATATTCAGTTTAATTATTTTTGTTCACTTTTTTGGTATTTCTTATCAATTTTACGCCAAATTAATTACACAGTAATTATATTATTATTATGGCGACATATTAGGGTGACCAGTAGCATTTCGTGAAGTTAACTATATATATTGGTTCATTTCTTTAATGAATACTGTTTTCAAATATTATTAAATTATCCAAAATTATCTATTTATGGAATTCAATAAATAACATTTTATAAAAATGAATGTAAGTAAATAATAATGAAATCTATGAATAAAAAAATATAACATTTTTTTTTCATAGTATTTTTTTGCTGGCAGTACCAATTTGACAGCTATCGTGTGAAGTTGTAGCAAGCGCGATCCTATTCTTATTTGGCACGCATAGTACATCCATAAAATCGTACGGTAAAAAACTAAATTTCCTATTCATGTTCACGGGGAACATGAATGGGTAATTTAGTTTTTTTTTTCTAAGTAGGAACCCTCGAATGTTCCCCGACTCTAGGGTAGTCTAGGGAAAGAGGAGAGTGGTCTATGTGAAATTTTTACTCACTAAAACCCCCACGGGGGGCACATGATCAGAAAATGCGGAGCGCACTTCATAATGCTGAGTAAATGACGTTTACGTATTGATCAGACTTTGAATAAGATTACAACTTTTATACTTAAGATTTAGATTTTAATTTAATTAAGTTACGTTAGTATAATCATATTACTTCCTGAGAAATGTTTTCTATGTAAATATGAATTAAATAAATAAACTATTAAACGGTTACATTATTTCTTTAATTTAAAAAAATATTAAAATGTTCTACTGGAGTCCGCGCCACGAAAGAAGTCTTTTGCGTGCTATGTTCGTATCACTGATTTTTCATGCTATAAAACAGCCCGGAACAATGAAAAACCCGCCAAGTGCGAGTCGAACTCGCGCACGAAGGGTTCCGTACCATTACCTATAAAAACGGCAAAAAATCACGTTAGTTGTATCGGAGCCCCCTTAAATATTTATTTTATTCTGTTTTTTAGTATTTTTTGTTATAGCGGCAACAGAAATACATCAGCTTTGAAAATTTCAACTGTCTATCTATCACGGTCCATGAGATACAGCCTGGTGACAAACAGCGGAGTCTTAGTAATAGGGTCCCGTTTTACCCTTTGGGTACGGAACCCTAACAATCAGTGGTGCCAACATATGGACTGTCCATTAAGCACGTGAGGCTTGAAAGGAGGGGAGGGGGTTTAGCAAAAATCACGAAATATCACAAGGGGGGAGGGGGGTGTAGTAAGATATCACGTGTATTTATTGTTTAGTCATACGCGCGATTTCTAAACCGAAAAGCGGCGTGTTTGAGATTCTTTGTCGGTACTAAAAAATACACGTGGTTTCGGTTTGGGGGGGGGGGGGTAGTCTTAAACCTCACCACGTATCACCAAGGGGGAGGGGGGGGTTAAAAAATGCTAAAAAAAACATCACGTGATTAATGGACGGCCCCATAGCGCCCAAGAGACTTCTTTCGTGGCGCAGTTTCTACTACGACTTCTCTTAGATTTACAGAAAATACAAGGGAAACTGCATCCAAAACAAGGTACGATATGACTGAATGGACGTGGAGCGCTAGTGAAGTTCCCGTGCCGCGCGGCAAAGAACGACCGAATGGCATGACAAGGTATTTATGAATTCCGTTTGCAAAATAGTACATGTAGTCCGTAGATTTACTATGCGTGCCAATTAAGAATAGTACTGTCAAGACGCCATTTTGTTCCGCAGTACTCGTGAATTTCATTACCAAAGCGTAAGGTGTGCAAAAAAGTAAATAAAGAAATTATATTCAGTTTAATTATTTTTGTTCACTTTTTTGGTATTTCTTATCAATTTTACGCCAAATTAATTACACAGTAATTATATTATTATTATGGCGACATATTAGGGTGACCAGTAGCATTTCGTGAAGTTAACTATATATATTGGTTCATTTCTTTAATGAATACTGTTTTCAAATATTATTAAATTATCCAAAATTATCTATTTATGGAATTCAATAAATAACATTTTATAAAAATGAATGTAAGTAAATAATAATGAAATCTATGAATAAAAAAATATAACATTTTTTTTTCATAGTATTTTTTTGCTGGCAGTACCAATTTGACAGCTATCGTGTGAAGTTGTAGCAAGCGCGATCCTATTCTTATTTGGCACGCATAGTACATCCATAAAATCGTACGGTAAAAAACTAAATTTCCTATTCATGTTCACGGGGAACATGAATGGGTAATTTAGTTTTTTTTTTCTAAGTAGGAACCCTCGAATGTTCCCCGACTCTAGGGTAGTCTAGGGGAAGAGGAGAGTGGTCTATGTGAAATTTTTACTCACTAAAACCCCCACGGGGGGCACATGATCAGAAAATGCGGAGCGCACTTCATAATGCTGAGTAAATGACGTTTACGTATTGATCAGACTTTGAATAAGATTACAACTTTTATACTTAAGATTTAGATTTTAATTTAATTAAGTTACGTTAGTATAATCATATTACTTCCTGAGAAATGTTTTCTATGTAAATATGAATTAAATAAATAAACTATTAAACGGTTACATTATTTCTTTAATTTAAAAAAATATTAAAATGTTCTACTGGAGTCCGCGCCACGAAAGAAGTCTTTTGCGTGCTATGTTCGTATCACTGATTTTTCATGCTATAAAACAGCCCGGAACAATGAAAAACCCGCCAAGTGCGAGTCGAACTCGCGCACGAAGGGTTCCGTACCATTACCTATAAAAACGGCAAAAAATCACGTTAGTTGTATCGGAGCCCCCTTAAATATTTATTTTATTCTGTTTTTTAGTATTTTTTGTTATAGCGGCAACAGAAATACATCAGCTTTGAAAATTTCAACTGTCTATCTATCACGGTCCATGAGATACAGCCTGGTGACAAACAGCGGAGTCTTAGTAATAGGGTCCCGTTTTACCCTTTGGGTACGGAACCCTAACAATCAGTGGTGCCAACATATGGACTGTCCATTAAGCACGTGAGGCTTGAAAGGAGGGGAGGGGGTTTAGCAAAAATCACGAAATATCACAAGGGGGGAGGGGGGTGTAGTAAGATATCACGTGTATTTATTGTTTAGTCATACGCGCGATTTCTAAACCGAAAAGCGGCGTGTTTGAGATTCTTTGTCGGTACTAAAAAATACACGTGGTTTCGGTTTGGGGGGGGGGGGGGTAGTCTTAAACCTCACCACGTATCACCAAGGGGGAGGGGGGGTTAAAAAATGCTAAAAAAAACATCACGTGATTAATGGACGGCCCCATAGCGCCCAAGAGACTTCTTTCGTGGCGCAGTTTCTACTACGACTTCTCTTAGATTTACAGAAAATACAAGGGAAACTGCATCCAAAACAAGGTACGATATGACTGAATGGACGTGGAGCGCTAGTGAAGTTCCCGTGCCGCGCGGCAAAGAACGACCGAATGGCATGACAAGGTATTTATGAATTCCGTTTGCAAAATAGTGCATGTAGTCCGTAGATTTACTATGCGTGCCAATTAAGAATAGTACTGTCAAGACGCCATTTTGTTCCGCAGTACTCGTGAATTTCATTACCAAAGCGTAAGGTGTGCAAAAAAGTAAATAAAGAAATTATACTCAGTTAAATTATTTTTTGTTCACTTTTTTGGTATTTCTAATCAATTTTACGTCAAATTAATTACACAGTAATTATATTATTATTATGGCGATATATTAGGGTGACCAGTAGCATTTCGTGAAGTTAACTATATATATTGTTTCATTTTTTTAATGAATACTGCTTCCAAATATTATGAATTTATCCAAAATTATCTATTTATGGAATTCAAGAAATAACATTTTATAAAAATTAATATAAATAATAATGAAATCTATGAATAAAAAAATATTAAAAAAAAAAACAGTTTTTTTTGCTGTCAGTACTAATTTGACAGCTATCGTGTGAAGTTGTAGCAAGCGCGATCCTATTCTTATTTGGCACGCATAGTACTGATCTGTAGAACGTAGACTGTAGTGTTCAACGTAAGAATTTCCCACGGAAGTAATAAGTATGATATATTTTTATAATCATGACGAAATTTAATATAAAAATCGAAGAACACAAAGGTGAAGGGTTGGTTGTGTTGCTTCGCTATTGCGTGCTATGACGTCGTTTTTACACAGGATTACTCAATAATTTAAGCACATATACTCAGGTACATGGAAATTGAATAGATTGAAAAAACCGTGGCAAGGGGCCATTCAAGTATTACTTAAGCACGAAAGGGGGTGTCATCAAAAATAAACTAAGCAAAGACCCCCGTCTTTGCTTAGTTTATTTTTGATGACATGGGGGACGGAGGTGTGTAGATGATGATTACGTCAGCAATTTTTATCTAAGTATTTAAAGTGTAATTTTTCTAGCCTTTAAAACTGCTGCTCATGAATGACAATAATGAAACCTGATCAGTTTAAAAAAAATATACCAATGTTTACGTAAGCATAGGAGGGGAGGAGGGGTAAAAGCTTTGCTTATTTTTGCTGACAAGGGGGAGGGGTGGGTCAAAAATTACTAAAATTCTGCTTACGTAATACTTGAATGGCCCCCAAGCTTCGTTTTACTCAACAAAATAAAAAATATTCCAAATTAAAATATTCAAATGCTCCTTATGTACGCAGCTTTTATTGCAAAACATTTTTAAGTTAAATGCTTATAATACTTCAATATCTACTGCACCGGTTATTACCACTGGTAGGCACCTACTTTGATTGTTTTTCGTCACAGTTGAATTTTCCAATTCCCGTGGAATTATTCGTTGATAGTGTCTACCTATTACTTTATTAAGATCAAGAGCAAATAAGATTGTTCAATTTTTATTTTGTCATCGCTAAAGTTACGAGAATAAGATGGTGACCAATGATCTCTTCACCTTGGTTTCTATTGAATCTATATTGTTAATATTCATAGCATTTAGTGACAGCGAACAGCAGAAACTCGTTGTGAACTTTCGTTTGGGATCTTGCAAGTTGAATTAGCTCTTCGAGCCAAAATTACAGTTTTACGATAAAGTTAATAAGGCCAAATTCATATTTCTTAACTTTGGTTTAAATTTATCTACTGACAAGATATTTTTGGGAGAATTATTTTGCGATCTTGTTTTCTAAGACGGATATATTGTACGTGTAAAGGAAGTAAAAATATTGTTTTGGCGTCATCTTTTCTACCCATCTCTCAATTTACGTCCATATTATTAGTTTTTCCCTTTCTTCTTTTCTCACACCATTATCGTAAATAATAATGAAGCTGAGAGCCACGTATTCTTCCCATAATTACGATGATTTTTTTGGTATTGGGCCATACCTGGGAACCGACTGGTTATGCAGATATTGAAGGTCAAAGTCACCATATTTTTGTACGTTTTTCACAAAAACTAAGTTTAAATGTTATTACTAAACATACTTCTGTACAAAAATTATAAACATTTTTGAAATCTAGGCACAGTCTGCTGCGCGCGCTCTTACATTGCGCGCTACAATTAAATGTTTTTTTTAATCCCAAAAACAAAATTCGTTTCCCAGCAATTATTTTCGCTGTATGTTACTTAGTTTTATGTACAGTATGCGTAGACTTCGGCTTCGTTAAGGCTATTTTTACACCCAGTATTATTGGTAAGTGATAACTTGTAATAAGATATTGGTGTCTGCCTTGATTTCAAAAATGAAATGAAATGAGAAATGAATGAAATGGAATGAGACTGCCTTGTTGGTCTAGTGGTCGCAAGCACGACTGCTGAGCATGGGGTCTTGGGTTCGATCCCCAGGTCAGGCAAAGTGTTACTGGGTTTTTCCATTAGGAATTTCTCAGTAGCAGCCTGGAGTCTGGATTTGTGCCCGGTTAATGGCAATAGGCTCGCCCCCTCTATTACATGGGACTTAAACATAACTGGCGAAACGAGGGTGTACTAAAGACACTTCTGCCAAACCCTTCGGGGAGTACAAGGCGTGATGTTAAGATATTGGTGTCGATTTTGTTACACATTTTGACAGTACTGAACTAGACTAATCGCAACTGTCACTTTCTTTTTCTATTGAAGCAGAAAGAGACAAACACTTAGTTTAGTCCTGTCAAAGTGCGCAACAGAATCGACACCATTAGCTAGTGATCTTGAGCAGCACATGCTATCAATCACCCGAGCTTAACAAACGTATTCGACCAGTCTAAGTACTACGGAGTTCACTACTCGCCTGTAGAATCGCATGTTTCTTTGGTACCTAATCTACTAGCGATTTCATACAAAGATTTAAATTGATTAGCCGCTGAATTAGCAAATCCATAAGGAACGTAGCAAACAAGAATATCAAAACAGCAGCTTGCGGCTTGTACAATTTGTGGTCTCACTCCGTAACTATTGCATTTGTTTCTGTAATGTTAACTAATGAAATATCTTCACGTATCGCATGGAGATTGTGAAGAACGAAAGACCTTTCCAACACGATTCAGAGTCGTTATTTGGTAAGCCATCTAATAGACGAATGAGGGGCTCGTGGATAATTACCAACCGCGCGGATCATACGATTTGCGAGGTTAAGCTGCGCTTGCCGCGGTCAGTCCGTGGATAGGTGACCGTTAGTTACACATCGAGACCCCTCCGTGCCTCGGAGAGTACGTTTAACAGTCGGTCCCGGGTGTTAGGGGAAGTCGGGAGCCTGAGTCTGACAACTGGTCTAACATTAACATATCGATATTGCCCAGTAACTGGGTTGTGAAAGTCTAATGGCAGTCGCTCCGTGTAAAATACTGGTATTCAGCCGCATCTGGTTAGACTGGAAGCTGACCGCAACATAGTTGGGAAAAAGCTACGCAGAACACACCTAATAGAAGAAAATAACGATTTGCAATATGCAATGTGCTATAGCCAATGTAAACTCACAAGAAGATTAGATAGCTATATTAATTTCCATTTTAAGCCAATGAACTTTATGTGACTTTACCGCTCGATACCCATATCGGTTGACCGTGTATCCGATATTAGATCACGCTTGATTGATGACCACGGCAACGCTGATACGTGTACTTTCACTGGGTTTCCAGTGCCTAGGCTCCCTAGCGCGCTGACCGTGACTGTGGACAGAAGAAAGCTATTGGGTTAGGAAAGTAAATATTGTGTGACACATTCTACCCACAAACATGTACCAATTTCAACCTCTGAAGCCGAACTGACACTTGATCCGATTAATTGAAATTTACCGATTTCCTATTTAGATTTACTTAGTTATTTTCGGTTATCGGTTGTGACATTCCATTGCGCTGGAATTACAAAAATAAACACCTGCTTCGAGCGTGACAAGTTGCCTGTAACGACGCCCTTAATCCATTGCGAGTGGCGCGTTATACTATGGTGCTTTCATGTTCTTATTGTACGGTATAGTCACTCAAAGATCTGGCATTATAACACTTTGTTCACCCACTCGCCGCTTATGTAACCGAGTGACTCCCGAATCTATTGTTGACATTCGTGTAACATTAGTTTATAATTATGTTACGTATCCGGACACAGGAAGTAGTTTATATTTTCCATTACACAATTAAATTTAAACGAATAATAACAATTCGGCTTATTTTATTTGCCACTATCGGGTGTTCAAATGATATAATGGGTGCCGATACCTAAAACGGTGTAAAATAGAGTGGTATAAGCAAAAAGACGATCGTCCGTCGGCGGTTGCGCTTGCGCACGTTACAATATAAACGTGCGAAGGGAGCCGCGCCGCTGCAGTGCCGCTCCCACTGTCTCGATACAACGTCGCCCAACATGGGGAGAACGGTAAATTGATTTAAATTAATTAATAACATTAGTCAGAACAAAAGACCTACTTAAAAAATAAGCATTGTTATTGTATTTTAATATATTTATTTTTTGTTTACAGGCAATATTAGCGGTCGTGTGCTGGCTGACTTTAAGTCAAGCCCTTGGTAGCAAAGGCGCTTTGACACACAGTACAGCAGCCAAAGATAATGAAAGTGCAGAAAGTGCTCCGCGCTTGTATCGGAACGTTCCTGTCGGAGTGTACGCGAGTGGCGCGCCCTACGCGTCCTACTCGTTCGTGCCACAGTTCATCGCTTCACCCAAAACAGCTGCCTCGCAAGTTTCTCCAGTGAAGCAGAAGCCAGTGAATCAAAACGTTCAGACCTACTTGATGGATTCCTATGGAAACAGATTTATGGAAACCCCTCAGCTAGCGTCGTATAAGACCGCATTTCCCCAGCAGTATGTGTCACTTCAACCGAAACTACCAGAACATTTGGCACAACCGTTAGTCGCCGCCTCGCCTAACTTCCAATTCAAGCAGTCAGGCCCGCAGGTGTTCTTTGGTGCGCCTTTCAGAGTGCCAGCTCTACAAAGTCCGGCTCCGACTCCTCTCAATCAGTTTCCCGGCTTCGGACACTTAGTGTATGCGCAAAATGTTCAAAGTTTTGCGCCTACTTCGAATTTTAATAATCACGCCTTTGGAGCTCCGTCGGCCCAACAACAATCAACAAACAACAAAGCCGTGTTCGCAAATACACAGTCGCATCAGCAATACAGCAATATAAACCAAGAACCTAAATTCCAACGGCAGCAAAAGTTACCTGAAATAGTTGTTGGTAAACCCAAGGTCCAACATGGTCAGGAAGCTTCTTACGTACCTCAAGGTGAAGAAAACTTTCAGCGCATCCAAGCATTACCCCACGCCGATCACAGTGAATCGAAGTTCAAACCAGTGCAAGAAATATCACACGCTCCTTATGATCAAGCAAAGTTCCAGCGTATACAAGAAAGACCGCACGTGCCTCATGGTGAAGTGAAGTTCCAACATAATAAAGAAACACCTCACGAGGCTCACGGTGGGGCGAAATACCAACGGTTAGAAGAAGCACCTCATATCGTTCATGAAGAACGTACATATGAACGACAACAAGAGGCACCAAAACACCAAGAAGAAAAATTACATGCCAAACATAATGATAAAGCTCAGTTACAAGCTGCTCCTGCCAAACAAACTACTATCACTTACGTCAACGATATAAATGGTAAGACAGTGAAAGTGAATGCTGATCCATTTCCTCTCTTAGACTTAACTCTGCTTGAACCTCTAACGTTTGCTAACCCCCTCGTGCCTCAAGTGCAACATTTCTTACCTAGAATTAGCCAGGCCACATACCAAAAATTACCACAAGCGAATATAGACGGCGTCAAAAATTATCAGAAAGAGTTTGTTATTCAAAAGACAATGTCATATGATAGTGGAAATGTCAAAGAAAAACCACAGAAAGGTGAACCTAAAAAGAAACAGAAGAAACCAATACAGTCGAATAAACATGCCAAGAAGAATGATGTTCCGAAAAAAACAGTCGTAACGCAACATGAGACCTTTAATGATTCTCCAGAAATTGTATATGAAATTAACGTGCCCGGACATAAGGAAACTATCATAGAAAAAGCAATAAGTTACAACAAGGAGACTCAGTCGGAACCAGTTCATTATAGTTATGGATCTAATACCGAAAAGGACCCTGTGAATTACAGTTATACACGCAGCTCAAAGGAACCGGTACATACAAAAGACGTTCATTACCACGGCAATGGTAAAGGTCCGTCACACCTCATATATAATTACAAACCCGAGGAACAGCATAAGGAAGAACACAACCACGCACCACACAGTGAGTCCGAGAGTCATAAAGATTCTTCTCGAGAATCAGAGGACGACGATCCGGGATATCATCACCATCACACCGAACATCATGAAGAACATCCTAAATCTTCTGAGGAACATCACGAACCAGCCCATAAAGAACAGGAACAGTATCACAGACCGAGTCAGGAAAACCAACATGAATCGTTGCATGCTGACCCGTCAAAATATTACTCCGCCCCGGGTCAATACAAAGGACATTTCGACTATCAGCCCATAACGAAAGAATACGAAGAAGATATACGGTTACTCGCCAATGCTCAAATAAAAGTAGACCCAAGTCAACATGTGAATCACGCGAAGCCAACAACGACAACACACCAACACGCGCCGCCCTCTCAGCGTGACGAGCAGTCTCACGCGCCGCACCGACATCATCACTCCTCACCCCAAAAACATTCGCATCAGTCACCAGTTCAACAAACTCATCATCATTATTCCGCTCCGCATTACGAATCACATAACTCACCTGCAGCTCATGTTCATGAGAAATCAAAACGCGTTATAATTCAGGAAGAAACTCCTGATGAGAGACACATGCTCAGAGCACAAATGAAAGAAGAAGTGATCGACCGGGAAGAAAACAGCGAAGAAGATTTTGAAAAGGGGTATAAACATGCTGCAGTTGGTTTTCCTGCCTACAGCAATGAGGCCTTAGCAGCCGCAGAAAAAGACATCTTTGATCCTGAAAGTTACGGAGTCCCACCGGATCACGTCGAGTACAACATCGAGAATACCCCTTTTCAACAATATCAGGAAGAAGGTGATGATTACCCCAAAGAATCTCGCTCTAGCTATAAAGATTCGAGGGACAAAATGAAGGAGAATTACTACACGGACTATTCAATTAGTAAGCCCGAAAGTTTACTCGACCGCTACCAAAACAAGCTGGGCTATTACAAGTTATACAAGCAACAAAAGCCAGAGTATTATGAGTCCGATGGCGACAATGACGATAAGAATAAACAAACAACGAAATTTGCCAAGTACACAGCGACGCCTACGTTTGACTTTCCCACGACAAAGGAGAACGGAAAATCATATTACGGTCACCAGAAACCCAAACAACAGTTATACGAATATGACTATTCTAAAGGAGCGCCGCGGGATAACTCCGCTTTCGCCTCGCGGCCCTACCAAAGATACAAGAGTAAGACAAACTTCGTAGAACCACAGTTCCAGTACGGTTTTGAGCCGATATCTATACCAAAGCTTCTCGATAGTGAACTGGCCGCGATGGCCAGCAACCATAGCCCCGAAAGTGAAAAGCCGGGCACGAGGAAGAAAGTTTACAAAGAAAACTGGTACATTAAGAAGACGAGCACATCTGCTGGGGCGCCAACTAGCTGATAAGACTAATTTATTTTTTGATTAGTGTTAAGTTGTTATAATAGTAAATTAATAAATTGTTAAAATATTTAAATATTGTTTTATTTTTGTATGACGTTATCTGATGGGATTAGGAGAGTTGAAGCAAATAAAAAATTCTGTAAGGTAGCTTGAACTATTTCTTCAGTAGTTGCGTAATTAAACTTTCGCTATCTACCAATATATTACGTGACGCTAGCTATTTTTTGCGACAATTCTTGTCATCTATCGGCAAATAAAAAAAACTATATTGCTCTAGTCAATAAAATCAGTCACCGTGGAATAGGCAAAAAGTTCCGAGTTCAATTTTGCTTGCTAAGCAGTTGGATTCAGAGAATATCGGCTGCAACGCTGAGGAAACACATTGTTTCACCTATATTGCAATATTTGAAACAACTGCCATAGTTGAAATAGATCAGTCGGTCATAATCATAATTGATCACGATAAAAAGGCATTCCTGAATCCTAGTTCCTTCCGTGTCCGGTTGTTCCAATGTGTCGGTCCTGCGTTGATTTCCTCGATCGGAACCAACATTTTAATGATCACGCGATCCATGATGATAGGGTAGGCACGCGAGAACACTTTTTACCGTCAAGAGCAGAGCGCAAGTGCAAGGTGCCGAGAAGTGCACGCACGTTAAAATATTCTGACATCATCTGCGATTTACAACGATTGCAATTTTCAGTAATAAATATCAAGTGTTAAGAGCTAAATTAGAAAGATCTGATCAATTTCATTCTGATTTCAGATCACGGTGCATCATTTCAGATCTTATTGCATAAAATTTTGATCAAATTATTTTTATATTTCAAATAAGTTTTGATAGAGAAAGAATATTGCTGAATATTTTTTCTGTAGTACTTTTTTCATTAGTATTATTATTGTAGATATTAGAGATCGAAACGAAGAAGGACGCACGGATATAGTTTCATCAAAATATAAAATATATTGTTTAAAAACAAAATATTTCGGAAACTTCATACAAAAAACGAGATCCAAGTACCTTGAGTTAATTGTTGGGCAACATTCGATTATACGCTGACAAGTTGCAGACGCTTAGATGTGAAGAAATAAGCAAAAAACATTGCTGCTACCACAGATAGCGGTTTTACTACTGAAACCAATCAGTCTTTTAATAAACCACTTTTCGAATTAATTATAATGTTCAATGAAGGATTGATCCGGTTAATTACTATTATTGTTGTAGTCTATATCGCACCAGTGCTTGGCAATGACCCCTTCATGACTTCCAGACCTTTCGTTTGAAGATATCACATATTAATTTTGTTTCATCCAACTCGTTCTGGTAGTTTTCGCGGTCTGCCGATTAGGGTCCACCAAGTGTTAGATTTTGCCCACAGCTCAACGGCATTATGGTAAACATGACCAGCCCAGTTCTTATTAAGCTTTTCGGCTTTTTAAGCTATGCCAACGATTTCTGTTTAGGGAACCACCATACAGTTTCGAAGAATAGTAAAAAAATAATTGGTAGGCATTTGTTCTTTTATTAATTCAATACTGGTAGGTACTTAATATAAGCTATAACTTCACAAACCGCATGAGAATCATGACCTCAATCGAAGCTATGTGACTAGTAACATAACATGAATAAGTGTTTATATAAATTCGAAACATTTCTAAATCTTTCCTCTAGAGATACTATTATTAAATTAGAGATGAGAGTACAAAAATAAATTATAAATATACATATTTCTTAACTACTAAATGGAGAGTGGCAGTACACTGACACTTACGACTGCTATCTCACTTTCCTATTCGTCTCTGTGTCCGCTTCTACTACGTTCTTTCTCCTGAACAGCTTTATCGTCATGAGGACTGAAGCTACTCCTAGGCCCAGAGCAATTATGGCCACGATCGTCACACCAGTTGAAATCTGATTGCCTTGGTTGAAATCAAACAACTCGCCGACTAAAGCCACTGGTCGTAGAATTTTGACGACTGGCTCGCAACCAGACTCCCTTACGTACTTCGCCCATGTTCTATTAGCGAACGTTAGTTCCCTGGGCTTCGCGAAAGGCCTTCTACCTGGCACCGTCTTGTTCACCACCGTGGTCATATTTCGCAGCTGGGTTTCATTGTAATGACAGAACAGATGCTTCTTCTTCTTGTTTCCTTTGACAACAATGTCTTTCTCAGCACTCTTGGCTCCGATCAGAACATCTAGGTCTCCCTTTATCATGTTCGCCCAGTCCCACATCTCGGCGATCTTGCAGTCACACACGAACGGATTACCGAGCAGGTTAAGCGAGTGCAACTTAGGGTTGTTGGTAAACACCTCGGGATCGATTGTTGTCAGATTATTGTTGGCGAGATTTATCTTCTCCAAATGATGTAATCTCTCTAGGAAAGACAAACTTCCCTCTGTAGATCTTATACGATTTCCGCCTAGATTGAGATCTGTTATATTTTCAATGTTTTTGAAAGCATCTACGTTCAATGAAGTTATATTACAGTTGCTAAGATCAAGGATCGATACTTGAGATAATTGTTTTGGGAATATAGGCCCCGACGCTGGTATCACTAAGGGATTTCCGGCGAGTCGAATCTCCCGCAAGTCCATGTATGTTAAGTTTTTGAAGAAAGCCAATCCGTTCAAAGGCCGTTTCAAACCACAGAATTCCAGCTCTATTGTAGTAAGTTGCGTCAGATTTCCAAAAAGTCCTGCTTCTAGAGACAACAGATCGTTACCAGAGAGAACTAGCCTCTTCATTGAAGTCATCTTGGCGAATGTGTCTGGTCCAACGTAGGAAAGATTACTGTAACCCATATTAAGATATTCCAGCTTTTCCAGTGGCGCCAATAGTTTAGTGAATACGTTCTCAAGTGGATTGTAAGATATGTCTAACTCTAGAAGATTATCGAAAACATTAAAGTTATCTGGCAGATCACGTAGGCCACATTGGCTCAAGAATAGTCTTTCAAGTTTGGGTAGGGGCTCTAATGCAGCTTGCAAGTCTGCCGCAACCAACGGATTTCCAGACAGATAAAGAGTTTTCAATCTGGTCGCATTTGTAAATGTTTCCCCAGAAACTGGGCCCTGTATATTGCAATTAGATAGATCCAATAATTCCAGGTGAGTGACGCTGTTGCCCAACGTGGTTGCGACATCCAAGTCACGTAATTCGTTGTCAGCTAAAATTAGTGAGACCAAATTGGTGCAATTCGAGAACGTATCTTCTGACAGGGAAGTGAGGCCAGATTTTCTCAAAGTCAGGTACTCTAGTCTGAGCAGTTTCCCGAGGACCTCGGGCCAGTCCGTGTTTATCAACTGGTTACCGGATAGCTCCAGATATTTTATGTTTATTGCAGAAGAGAATGCGTTTTCAGATATAAAAGTGAGCTTGCAATCGTTCAGTTTTAGCGTTTCTAGGCTGGTCAATACATCAAATATTCCTGCCTCCAATGTTTTTAGAGGATTGGCGGAAAGATCAACTGTTGTTAGCGTGGTGATGTTATCGAAAAACTGTGGATTGATTGATGATAAGTTGCAGTTACTGATATCCAGGTACTGCAGTGTGGGAGACGCCAGAAACGGTCCTTCAACGGTAGTTAATGGGTTGTCCTGAAGCTCCACGTTGAGTAGTCCACGAGACGTTCTGAAATAAAAGTAAAGTCAGCATGAAATTTATTTACTTTTGAAAAATTTATGCATATGTTTTATCGAGTGGTCATTAGCAAATATTTTTACAACAACGGCAAATACTCTTATAATGAATCCACTCTTGAACTCGGCAAAAGATCAATGGAGCTATATAAAAAAAGTATTCACTAAATTAACAGCAATGCGTCACGTAAACGCGATCGTATTTCGCGTGCAGCGCGATGACAATTAAATAGACTTCATAATATGAGTCAGGAGCGCGTATGGCATAATGCAATCAAACCGACATCTCATTGTACCCAGTCTATTGGAGGTAACTGGGTCTTTTGTCCACGAACCGAGTTAGTTGTAATGAGCATAAGCATGTAAACGGCGATCTAGCCAGCAAATTCAATTTGCATTCGTTGTACGACTATTATCCAATACTGGCACCAGAGCTGACGGCAATTGGTCTCGCTTCTGGTACCATAACGGGCTTAAGAGCAATTTGAACAATTTTTTCATCAGCACGTTATTGTTGTTCTCGTACGAATGTCAGAGTCGCCCCTCAAACAATGGACGCCCGTGAGAAAATTACTGTGTGTGAGTGAAGTAAACAAATGGAGGTGTGTTTTGATGACTCATTTGTTAGTATGTATTAATGTGTTGCACCTTTCATTCAGCAGACGTGAATACGGTACCTACATTCATCAGTCAGCGCATTGGAGCAAGGCGGCCGACGATCCGAGTCATCGGTGGCCGCGTTGCTCCATTATCAATGCAGACTATCCTAGTTCACTTCTATAGATTTCTAACAAGTTGTGCCACATAAATCGTCTTGCCTAGCCTTTTTATACGGAGCGACTGCCATCAGACCTCCGCAACTCAGTTACTGGGCAATGCCAATATCCTAAAGTTAGACCGGTTGTCAGACTTTCGGGCTTCCGACTTCCCGTAACTAATGTCATAGGTATTCGTATAATACCCGGGATTGACTGTTTAACGTGCTCTCTGAGGCACGGTGGGGTCTCGATGTTACGAATGGTCACCCATCCACAGACTAACCGCGGCAAGCGCAGCTTATTCTTGCAAATCATAATTATGACCCGCGCAATGTTATAATTTTTTATTTTTTTAAAATTTTGTGGTGCATATTTCCTGTGTCGTGGGTGCGTTTACAAACACAAACCTTCACACGCACAAACTTCCAGACCCAGAACAACTATCTGTAGGCCATACAAATATTTGTTTCGTGCGGGAATCGAACCCACGACCCGTAGCGCAGAAGCCGATCGCTCAGCCACTGCACCAAACGTGTCGTGTTGTTAATTAGCTGAGAGCCCCATGTGCCACATAATATATTAAATCATAAAAAGATTTTATTGTTTAGCCCAGAGTGACTGTTTAACCTCAGTAAACTATGAATAATGCTCTTGATTATTGTTCAATCCATCGACGAAACTGAGCGTGAAGACATAAAAACTACTGTAATTATCACGTTTTGTGTTGGTGATAGAAAGTTCGGAGATTATTTTAGTTTACAAATAAGCAATCACTGCAGATAACTTTTGTCCTTTTTGCTTTGAAAGACGACGTTATTTCATAATAAAGAGTATGGCCGACAGTTAAACCAAAGTCATACGCGATTTATTGCGTTTTGTTTTGGAGAATTTTAAATGTAAAGTGCAACTCTGTAATTCGTTTGCTAATTATACATTGGCAGCGATGTTCCACAAAACAATTATAACATGGTTTAGTTAAATTACGCATTAGACGAACTACTTACAGAAAGGCTTCGGGGTCCACGTAGCTGATGTTATTCCCTGATAAATCGACGTCTATCAGATATTCTAATCCTTTGAAAGCCTCTTTATCGACCCTCGTTAGGTGATTGTTGGCTATCTGCAGTCTTCTCATTTTGATATCGCCTGGGAATGGCTTCAGAGTTGTGATGTTATTGCCGTTCAAGTCGAGGATGTACACGCTCAGACTCAGCTCATCGTAGGGCACTTCTGTGAGGTTGCTCTCGGAACAGTCAGTCACCCAGTTGATCCTGAAGTAGTGGCAGTCGCATTCGTCCGGACATTCCAGTTCGAAGCTGTCGCCGTTAAATCCATAAGTCAGACCTGTTGCGATTAGGTAGAAAGCAAGTACCGTGCTGTGGGCCATATTGACGTGTGACGAATAACTTCAAAGTATAACTTGGATAGCCATTATATCTGGAACAGAAAAATCTGTGTTAGTAATTAACGTTAAGCTGATTAACGATAATGAAGCGTCGCACAGACGTGTGAATCAGTTTACTCGATGTGCACCACCTGTGACTGATCTTGGCTCATAAAATAAATTGTTATTGTCATCGTTCAGTAAACAAATATGGATTAACCAGTAGATAGTCACGTGCACGTACTCTCGCTGACATGAATTACCATTAATCTGTCAGATATCGCTCGATTGATTGAGATAAAAGGTTTCATTTAGGTGGAAAAACGACGGTAATCGATTTCGGGTGCTCGTGTTCGACACTATGTTAATAATTAATTTACTTTCGTCCGTGATCGAGATGCTTCGAGACGTTACTGGAATTAAAATACCGATTGTGTAAGCCATAGCATAGGACTGTTGTCGTCGGGACAATGACTGTAATG
Organism: Amphipyra berbera; assembly: GCA_910594945.2. NCBI lineage: Eukaryota > Metazoa > Arthropoda > Insecta > Lepidoptera > Noctuidae > Amphipyra > Amphipyra berbera. Next base: position 2,493,259 of record OU343122.1, on the reverse strand, counting down.
GTCGGCATCCTGCCCAAGCCGGCACGACGCGTTTCCCGCCAGAATTTTCCAGAAACGACACAATGGTGTTAGGTTACGAGCTTAGTCATATAACTCTACTCTTAAATTGATCGATGACCTGATATATTACTTTTATTGATACATTAGGATGATGACAAAAATATTCCATTGCTTCCACGAGTAGGACATAACATAAAAAACAGTATGCAACTAACACGCTCATGATTCGCGAAGTCGATTCATGATCACTAATCTTTGAAACAATTGGCCGATGTAAGCTCTGCAGAACTAATTATCAATTGACGAACGAAATTGAAATCATGTAACAATAACAGCATGAAGTGAATGACTAACTCTCATGCGCAAATAAGTCTAAGTTGAACACATCTTCTTCCTGCCCTTATCCCACATTAGGTGGGGTCGGCACAACATGTATTTCATAAATCCATGTTGTTAGAGGTTTTGGCTTATTGTTTTATGACCGGCCGCCTGCCTGACATCAACCCTCCTTGGGAATACTTGTTGCGCCGTCGCGCGGGTGACCCAATGTGCTTGCTGACATTATGTACTGGGTCCCAAAATAATATAAGTTGAACCCATCTGCGGGACTAATAAACATATCTGCATGTGGTCTGCACATTCAGTCGCAACTGCCAAATGCAGTCAGTGCAACCTGACAACTGCCGACTGGATGTGCAACCCGGATTACGAATATTTAACGAAATATGAATTACCAAATGTGCACGTCACATTAGCCCCCGTGTATGGTATGGTCGAGGAACTTCAAGTATACCTACTCCACCAAGAAGTACATAGTCTGTTTAGTTGTCGGCAATAAGATTGACAAGCATATCATTTTGGGACCCAGTGCATAACAACAGCACAATATAAGCACATTGGGTCACCCGCGCGACGGCGCAACGAGTATTCCCAAGGAGGGTTGATGTCAGGCAGGCGGCCGGTCATAAAACAATAAGCAAAAACCTCTAATAACATTGATTTATAAAATACATGTTGTGCCGACCCCACCTAGTGTGGGATAAGGGCAGGAAGAAGTATGGTATGGTACATAGTATTATGTATAGTTAGTAGTTCAAATTCATTGACGGTTAAGCGTGTCAAAAGGGGACAGTATCATCTGGTCCCTTAGAGGTACTTAACTTATGGCCGATTCTTACCCCGGTCACTGACATGCGCGCAAACATTCGTACATTGTACGAATTTGACTATGATTGTGGATGGTTATAAGAGTAGAGGAAGACCAAAGAAACGATGGATGGATAGTGTGAAAGATGATATGTCTAGAAAGGGGGTAACTACTGAAATGATGGTTAATAGAGATGTATGGAAGAAGAAGACATACTGCGCCGACCCCAAATAAGTTGGGATAAGGGCAGGAGGATGATGATGACGAATGTTTTCCGTTTTGTATGGAAAATGCTCGCATAGTCATTGTGAATGTCAGTCCCACACTTGTGGGTTCGCGTATTCGGGCGAATGTGAGTGATTTTACGGAGCGTTATTGGTTATAAGTGAGACTCTTGTCTTTATCAATAACTAGCTGTGTCCTCACGGCTTCGCCCGCGTAACAAGTTTTATTCCAGTAATAAATATAGCCTATGTTATTCAGTGATAATGTAGCTTACTAACGGCAAAAAAAATATTGAAATCGGTCCAGTAGTTTTTAAGTTTATTAGTTACATACAAAAATACAAATCTTTCCTCTTTATAATATTAGTATAGATTAAGCAAAGACCTCATAGCTTTACATAGTACCTAGTCCCATAATTATGAAAGTAGCTATCACAAGTAAAATTAGCTTACGAGTCTATTTACATGCCCAGTTTGGCAATAAATAATGCTACGATTGGTAAGCAAAACGATTGGTTTCTGTTTATAGGAACCGGGCATTACTAACTATAACGATGAGCATTGATCATAAAACCCTTTACTGACTATAAAAGAGTCATTCAATGAAATACGTGTCATCACAATATGTAGGTACTGAACAATAGAGTGTTTGGAGCTGTTTGGGATGAAGTAATGATGAACGATGTCTCGTGACTTGCCTCGTTGGTCTAATGGTGGCAAGCGCGACTGCTGATCGTGAGGTCCTGGATTCGATCTCCAGGTCGGGCAAAGTGTTATTGTGATTTCGTATGGAATTTCTCAGTAGCAGCTCGGAGTTTGGATTTGTGCCCGGTTGATGGCAATAGGCTCGCCTCCTATTACACTGTACTTAAACATAACGGCGAAATGAGGATGTTACTCTACACCTCTGCCCAACCCTTCGGGGAATAACAGGCGTGATGTTATGTTTATGATTGATGTTTGTAACCGATTCGGTTTCTTATCTTGTTTCGTCTATGATTCTAAAAACGAGAGAAAAAGAGACAACAAGCTGAATCGTTCGACAACTGATTTCTCTAATCATTCTGAATCAATAACCTGGTGGGAATGGAAGCTGATCCTAAAATAAGATCTCATACCCTTAGAGTACTACATTCTTCAAGTGAGCTTCATCAAAGTTATATCAACATTATCAATTCTTACTGCTATACAGGGTGTAAAAGAAATCATGTAATTCCTTCAAACCTCGTGACGTACTGCTGACATAGATTGACCCGGGACGGGATACTTATGGATTCAATAAAAAAATATTACACGAAGTAAACGTGTGTTCTTAACGTAAGGCATTTTAGCGCCCCGAGCAAATTGCGCGGTGTCGCTCGCCGCGCGGTCGTTTAACTTGGGGCGCTAAAATGCCTCACGTTAAGAACACTATGTTCTTTTTTTTTATCGAATCCAATAGTATCCCGTGCTGGGTTAATCTGTGTCAGCAGTACCTACATCACGAGGTTTGAAGGAATTACATGATTTCGTTTACGCGACGATGTTTGGTTCAATAATTTCTTTAAACAAAACGTAGGTATTCTCGCAGACACAACTAACTGATGTCGACAACTCAGATAAAGCATTAAATTAACTTTGTTGGAGTTATGTTAGTAACTACTCTAGTGACTCACAACATAGTAAGGTACAAAAAGATTAAATTAGTAGGTATTTACAGTTGTTAATTCAATAGGTATACAGCCCCTTAAGTCTTCAAGTACTTACTAGGTACTACTACGATGAGTGCAACTTCTTGGCTTTAAAAGGATTAAGAAGAAAAAGGCTTGGCCTAGTTTATGTAATTAAATTTTTCACATGACTTCATCGTTATGCTGAATAGCAAATACTTTATTACCTACGTGTTTGTGTAATCAGCAGATCTCGTGTAGGTAATAAATACTCATAGCATCATCTATAATTTATATTATGTAAAATAATGCAATGCAAATGAATGATTATGTGACCGGAGTTGTCTAAATCTGTTTGAAAATTTTAGTTCATTTAATTTGACAGCTCTAAAACTCTTCTATCTCTTTCTTGTTTTATATGCAAGTAAAGGATAGCAATACTTTTAGTTAAGTTTAGTCGATGTTTAACAGAATCAGGTCCACTATTCAGGAAATGTTGTGAACCCTACGAGGACAACAAAACAAATGTCGATGAAGTACCTAAGCACTGTAGATATTGCACAATAAAACACAGTTAACGATCTAGAATTGAGGGCTTCTGTTGTAACTACGGGTACCTACGCACTACGTAGCTTATGGAACACATTCACCATTCACTTAAAACAAGTTATTACTTAAAACTAGCTGTGTGCGTATGTGCAATGACTATAAGGTAATGGATGTCATTAAACAACAATAAAAGTGGAATAATTATGTTAAATTAAAATTGTAACAGACCACACTATGGATAAAAATGGAAACAACACAAGATTCACGTCCCTGAGTGCACAATTGTTATGTGCCGAGGTCGCACTGGCGGGTTTCCGTGCCGGTGCATACGAACAATAACTTACATGTGCCGTTGAACGACGTGCTCACTTGTCAGCCACCGGCTCTCAACTGAATAATGTGGTACTGATGCCACTGGTGGCTGTGTTTGTGTGACCCGCCTAGTGCTGTCCATTTGTCATGTATGCTGTTATAAAAATCGATATATAGAAGCCCTATGTACGCCTGGATTGACATCGATACTTGCAATTATACGAAATAGGGATAACGATATCTCGAGTGCCTACGTGTCTGATAGGTTGGAACGCGGTAAGTATGAATGATTCCAGATAAAGAGTAAATTATGGGATGTTCATAAACTATGGAAACTGAGGCGGATATTCTAAAAAGATGCTCAGACGTGAGTCCCGGTTTAAGTTAAGATTTGTATGAAATCTGAGACCCCTATAAACGGTTATAATGTAGGTACCGGGAGTTAATAAGAACTGCCCTTTTAATTCCAATTATGATGCACCAGTAATGGACTTTGGGGCTGCATTTAAACCACTGAAGCAATTCAACTAAAACTCACTACTTCGTGTCAATCAGTTACACCCGTACTTCAGGCGCGATGACTTCATTCTGCGTATTTGCTACAATAATTTTATCAGGCGTTCGTAGTGAATTATTATATTTATAACTAGCGACCCGCCCCGGCTTCGCACGGGTGCAATGTAGATACTAATGTGGGACGTATAAACCTTCCTCTTGTATCACTCTATCTATTGCTGAAAACTGCATTAAAATCCGTTGCGTAGTTTAAAAGATCTAAGCGTACAGACAGCCGGAGCGACTTTGTTTTATACTATGTAAAGATGTACAGCTTTGTTCACGCGGTACTTTACTAGTTAATATGCCACACATGGCCTTTTTCTGACGTATTGTAAGCAATTAATAGACATTAATTATCTAGAACAAGTAGTTAAATACAAACTTGTTGTTGTCGAACCACTTCCTGCTTTACTTACAGTGGTTATTGAAACTAGGTGCGATCTAATCTAAAACATCAACAGTAGTAGGTATTACGTAAATAAGTTGTTGGATAAACGTGAGGTAATAATATCTAGTTGCATTTAGATGCATTTAGTGGTAAACATTGCCTTAGCCGCAAGATAACATTACGTGGGCTCGTTGAGTCGTTGCGTCTATACAATATTACACCGATTTATCTGCATAACTACACTGGCCTGCAAAAATAAGTATCACACTTTTAAAATTTCAATTTTTTTTAAACTATAGAAGTTAGAGATTTAAAATAAAAAACGTTTTATAGCAATTTTTATCAGCTTTCTTTGAAACTATAGTAACAAAGTTAAACTCTTTTTTGAGTCCTTTTTGTTTCGAAAATATATCTTGTGTACCTAAAAAATTATTGCAATTTTAAAAGTGTGATACTTATTTTTGCAGGCCAGTATAGATAATTTAATATTGGCAATTTTTGTATCCTGATCGGTCACTATTGTATCTTTAATATTATACTTTTGTTATGGACAATACAGAGAGGTCTTACTCTTGCTTTAAGTGTAACGACGGTAACCCCGGATCTACATTTTTCAAAGGAGGGTGCAGAGTAGGTACTGACATGCCGCCTTCTACGCAAAATATTTCAACAAATAAATTAGGTACCTACTAAGACTTTTTTTTAAATTGTTTATTATCATACTTAGTAAGAAGATTATAAATAATTCTGAAGGTTTCTTCATATATATTACGGTCCAGCATAGACAGACAGCGAGACTGGCTAGTGGCGGGCCGCCCCCTAATCAATGCCGCCCCGGGCAAGTGACCCCGCCGGGCGCTCCCTAGATTCGGGCCTGAACGGTGGCGCAAGACACTTAAGCATTCCAATTAATCTATCCTACATTTCGTAACCACTGATTAAGAGAGTGAGAAAGATCTGTCGACCGAAGGGACTGCTGAAAGAATTGACTGATAGCTGTGGAGCTTGCTAGCCCAAAACTCCATACGTATCAACGTCGCTGGTGAGAGAAGACTGGGCTAGGCTGGGCAATGTATACTAGGTTCGCTTTGTGTTAGCCGAAGCTCATACATATGGACCTTCAATAAACAAGTTCGCAAGTACATGAATAAGTGTAGATATGTAGTAGGTACTTAGATAATATTTTATGCTCATATTAGACTTGCTTACGTCAAAGGCAATCCATTAGCAATATTATCAGATAGGTTTACGAAGCATTAATGTAATTGAATTTGTTCTTTGAATAAACTGTAACACATCCTCGTATGTACTTAATTAATTAAATACTAACGTTTTATCTATGCTTTTATGTTTATTCCGTGTTCTGTGGATTTTACTTCATTATTACTTAATGTAGTATTATAATATGCTCTATAATTATACTTGATGTGTCAAGCAACAAGTTTAGAATTCACTTTTCGGTGTTATAGGTCTACCGGAATCTGATGGCAAATAGGGAAATTTTTTTTTTTTGTGGGTAACACAAGAGTAATTTGAATAAAAAGTCTTGATACTTATATTTTTTTTTCTTTAATTTCGTCTTCATTTCTTCCTGCCCTTATCCCATACTAGATGGGGTCGGCACAACATATATTTCATAAATCCATGTTATTAGGGGTCATAAAACAATAAGCCAAAAGGCTTATTGTTTTATGACCGGCTGCCTGCCTGACATAAACCCTCCTTGGGCATACTCGTTGCGCTGTCGCGCGGGTGACCCAATGTGCTTACTGATATTATGCACTGGGTCCCAAAATGATATGCTTGTCAATCTTATTGCCGACAACTAAGCAGACTATGTTCTTCTTGGTGGAGTATACTTGAAGTTCCTTGACCCACTCATTCAGTTTTGCTAGGGACATTGGTTTTGCCACATCGTAACCTAATATAGCACCGTGAGCTTCTTTCATTTCTGTAATTATTATTGGTTTTTATTCACTTCCTGTAGTAATAATTATATTATTTACTATAGACTGCAATATTGTATCATGAATATCAGTTCTTCTTACGTGAATTAAGAGACAGACAGGGTACAGCAGAGCTGACTACTTACAACCTGTCTTATTTATTTCTCATATCAAAATGCAGTTTATGCAATTTTATTGTAATGGAAAAGGAAACCTTGTTAAAATAAGTATGTTTATTAAAAATGTTTGAACAAGAAAACATTAAGTTGAAAATGTATCAACTACAGTCATACTCGTTTTGACAAGTGACATGTTGACATTGCCATATGAAAACCACTATTTGTTATTAATTTTTAATGCCATGAGATTCCGGTAGACCTATAGTAGCTTTATCGACAAAGGATGCTAGGAGGTAAGTGTTTCACAGCCAACACCAAGTTTGGTTTTCCTGAATTAAGTAAGTAAGAAACGAGAGTACTTAAGAAATAGTAGTAGACTTGGATTTAATGTAAAAATGATCAATATATTTAAGCCTTGGGTAGGTCATGTCTTTTTGGCTTGTTTGCTTCTGCGTTGCCCCCTATTCTCCTTTTCAATCATAATATTTCTTGCAATTCTTACAAATAGTAGTCACGTTTATACTAGTAACACTTAATCTAAATGTCAATGACAAATGTCAAGTTAAGTCACTCAAGTGTCAAACTGAGCGAAACAATCGAGTTTTTCGGCGAAATTTAAGCAATTTGTAGTTTTACAGTAAATCACTATTAAATATGGCACAAACTGATGCTGGACAGTCTACGGACGACGAACCAATGAAGAAAATATTCGACGACGCGATGAAGTTGTTTGAAGACATAGAAAATGGTACCGCAGCTATTAACAGTAACGCTGTTCAGGTGAGCTTTATTAGTCTTATTTAGAACCTGTTTACAGTTTGATTTCATCCTAATCTGTTAGTAAAATAATACTAATTAATTATTGTCTCATGATAAATTACATAATATTTTGGAAATGTTGAATGTTTAAAATCTCTAGAATGTTCTTTTTATTGTTCTAAGTTGACAAGATGTATGAATGTGGATGAAGCGAAAGGGGTATGTAAGGGTCGTAGCATGTGGCGTTCTATAGTTTCTGCCTACCTCCATGGGAAAAAGGCGTGAGTTTATGTATGTTCTTAGATACTAATAAATGAGTAGTCATTTGGTATTGTTGTCAATAGATTAAATGTGACAAATACATCTGTAATGGAACCAGAAAATGTTTCATTTGTAGCATACAGAGAATTACAATGATACTATTACAACCCTCATGAATTTTTACCACTGGTTGTCAATCAAAATTTTTGTCACATCTGAAGAAACTTTTTGAAATTGTGGCTAACGCTATCCATTGTTTTACATTCATAATCACAGTCAGTTTAAAATTATAGTCTATCGGAGCAAACCATATTTTATTTACTAGGGACCCATGCCTAAACATTGTTATGCTTTCTTTCTGCAAGCCAATTTCTTGATATATTTCCCACTAGCCACTATTTGTCAGTCCATAAACATCCACAGATTATGTATGTTCCAAAATCTGAACTACAACATACTTGTAGATTACTAAAAATATACTAAAATATACTATATATATATAACTCACTGGATGACCAATATGATAGAATTTTACAATTATTGTCAGTTTAAAGCTCTTTAATAATAAAAAGAAACAACTTTTACATTACAATTCTTTTATCTTTCTTACACAAAGTTTAACAGAATTAACCGGAAGCCAGAAAGTAGTTTTCTTAGACTTGACTACTAAATCCTATGGTAAAGTTTTTTATAAAGATAACTTTTTGCTATTATTTGCTGCTTTTATCTTAATAGGTTTATGATTGTTTTACATATTTTAATTATTGTTATTATTATTTATAATTAAATATGTATGTTCTTTATTTGAGTGTATGTATATATTATATTTATATATACATATATATATTTAAAATATGTATATATATTATATTATATTTATTTTATTTACTTATTTATTAACTTATATTATTATTATAATATACTTAGTGATTTAGTTGATTATCGATTTTTAATAGATTATATGTTTGTATGCTGCAAACTGCCCTATATATTTTTCTTGACAATTCTTTCCATCCAAAAGGTGTCTGGAAGAAATTGCTTTAAGCGATAAGACCGCCATTTGTACTGTTCTTAATAATGTGTACTCCTTCTGTTTTATTTATTTTAGTGTACAATAAGGTATATCTATCTATCTATCTATTGTAATTAATACTGAATACTTCAAATATAATCTTTTGATTCAGCTCAATAGACATTATTCATGTAAAAATCAAATATTGCAAGTAAGAGAGTCAGCTGCAAAGAATGCCAGTTGTTTACATATAATTTTCTGCTAAATCATTCATAGATCTATTGATTATAACTGCTAAGAAAAATAGTTTTGTTGTCAACACTATTCACAATCATGTCTTTCTTGTGTTCTTTTATAAATTACTAGCAACCCGCCCCGGCTTCGCACGGGTGCAATGTAGATACTAATGTGGGGCATATAAACCTTCCTCTTGAATCAATCTATTGCTGAAAATGCATTAAAATCTGTTGCGTGGTTTAAAAGATCTAAGCGTACAGACAGCGGAAGCGACTTTGTTTTATACTGTGTAAAGATTTACTGCCTCTAAACATAGTTACATTGTTCATAAGTATGTGATCACGTAACACATTTCTTGTGATTTATAAACTAAATACTTCAAGGTTAAGGATAAATAGATCCTATTATTTATATAGACCTTGTTATTTATTTGCTCTGTTTAAGTGCTTGATAAAAACATTTTATATTTCTGTAGTGTTAAAAGAAGTGGAAGAAGGAAATTATAGAATGTATGTTAAGTATGACACAACTAAGAAGTTGCATCGGCAAACTTCGTGAAACCAATCACTTCCGAATTGGACCTCAAATGTTTGTTAGTGCCGCAGTAAAAGATTATCTTTAGGCTGACGCAATAAGTGTGAGTGGTGCAAAAATGAGCGACTGCCATTGGTTGTTCGATCAACTTTGCCGATGTGACTTCTTAGTTGTGTCGTACTATATATACCTTTATGTGGATATCAGAATGATTAAAAGTTCATAAAAAATTGTAAAACTGTCAAATCCCTTTACTATGTGATATTATCCTCAAATATGCCTTCTACATTAATGGTTTATTTTTTATCTGAAAGTTAATCCCAATGTTGGCATTAACTAGCCTATATCAAAGTAAGTATACTTTAGGCCAGAATGATTTTATTTTTGCTTATTTATATTGCAGTTGAGCGTCAAATCAGCAATAGCAAAGTTTGAGAAGGTCACAAACCTCGTCTCCATGGCAGGGATGTTTAGCAAGAACGAGAACGTAGAAGAGTTGCCGACAGAGACCCTGCAGTACTTGTTGTTACCAGCCCTGCTCGGTTCACTCACTCTGAAGCTCTGTAACCAACCACGGTTGGACCTTGTCAATGTCGCTGAGATTTACTTTAGGTAAGTCATCATTTATTTTTGCAGTCATGGTGCAGGGGATTAAGGGCAACAATGGGCGAGTCCGAGATGTTTAAACAATCGAAAAAATCGCAGTCGTTGTAAAATTACAATCGAGTCCACGATTATCTCGGCCTCTGTTTTAACCTTTTGGACGCCATTGTCACATATATGTGACAAACGAAAGCTTGCCCTGTACGACAACGTCACAAATATGTGACAAAAACGATGGGATTATAGTTACCTTGGCGTGGAGGGTACGCCGATGCGTTTATGCTTTGGCGTTCAAAAGGTTAACAATCGAGATGTTTTTCGATTGTTCCGAGTCGACTGACTCACCCGGTCGCAGCGACGCGACCGTGCGCTCGTTCTCGCTCGCACTTATCGACTCGACTCGTAATGGACTCGTCAAGTCGTTACTCGTTGCGTCGTCGCGTAATTTAATCGAGGAATTTTAGTAACGCATCTTCGGTCAAATGTGTATGTATGAGATGTTTATTTGGAATTATGTGTACCGGCGGAAGATCGGAGACGTATCTTCCGTCAGATGTGGGTTGGCCCTTAAGCTTCACTTATCACAGCATGGTATTGTTATCAGTTTTTAAATAGACACTACACTTCTCTGATGTATTCTAAAGTTTTTTTATCCTTAATAATCTACTACTTTGCAGAGACTTCCTGCAGAGGTGTAAAGACTATGGCGTGACAGATCTCGAGGTGCCAGAGACTAGCACCACTTCAAATGCATCCGAGAAGCCACAGAGTGAACAAGCTAAAATTGCTGGCTTGGTGAGTAACACATTATTTAAATAATAGCTGTGGTCCGACATTAGTCAAGAAAAAGCAACCATTTTATGGGAAGACTTGCCAGCCTTGGGAAGGTAAAGGGCCTGCGTCCACACGGTATGGTATGCCAAAGGTTTTTTAAGCTCAAATAATTTTAAGACTTATGTTAATATCGTTAGCACTCATATTTGCTTAGCATACCGCGATACGGTAAATACGAGTCCTAAATGGCATTACAATAAGGTTTAAAATTATTAGAGCTTAAAAAATCCTTTGCCATGCCATGCCTAAAGTCTAATAAAAAAAAGCAGTGTTCCATTCGAAGGTTCATGTTTAGTGGTGGTCTTCTTTGAGATGTAGTTTTCTTGTTTGCACTCATTTCTGAGAAAACAATGATAAAAAATAATGGTGTTTGAAAAGGCAAGGTGCCTAGTACTCTCAACTATTGATTGCGCATGTATGTTAAGATACATGAATGTGCAAGAAGCAAAAGTATATAAAGGCCTGGTCAAACAGAGAGCGTGGCTGGGTGTGATATTCACGCGAAGCTTGGCGTGGTGTGGCAGTTTCTGTGTGGCGTCTTCCATACATGCACGCCAAGAGCACGCGATGAACACGCGACGTGAATATCACACCCAGCCACGCTCTCTGCTTGACCAAGCCTTAAGGATCATATGCCTTGGGTTGCGGTGCATGCTTTTGCGAATCCCGCGACCCTGGCCTAACGGTCAGGAGAAGGAACACTGTTGGTTTTTAGCCAGTAAGAGTCTGTCGGACCCCCTCGCCTTCCCCAGGCGAGGGACAACCATGAGGATTTGGCAACGCTAAAAAGAAAGAAAAAAAAATGGCCTTAAGCATTATAGAAAGAAGAAAGAAAGACAAATATTTATTTGGACACTACACAAATAAGACACAGACAAGACAATTAGGTACAGCAAAACAGAACACAAAAAACAATACAAAGTAAATGAAAAATACTAACATAAACAAAAGTAGGTAGGTATGTGTCTCACGGCTGGACCAAATAGGTTCCAGATCAGCTTAATGCTAAGTTACAAGTACTTGGCGCTGGTTTTCATCTGGAACCTATAGCATGTTCTGTAGATTCTACAAACCTACCTCGATGGGGCATAGGCGTGATGTTATGTACTTATTCTAGGTAATGTCAAGAGAAGCCAAGATCAAAAGGTATAAACAGCTACAAGAACTGAAGGAGCAGCTGAATGTACTCACAAAGGCGATGGAGTATTCATCAGACGATGAGACGGTGCGGGCTTACTTCACAAAGCTTCTACAGAGTTACATCAACCAAGCCTTTGAAGAACTGAGCAGCATTGAGCAGGAGAAGTCGATACTGGAGTATATGAGCAAACATGCTAGAGGTGAGATGTTTGTTGAGTTATTGTATGTGATAGGCGCGGTCGCAACCCAAGATTTGGGGGGTCAACTTGACTCGAGTTCCTACAGTTTCTAGGTCCAAAACAATAAAATAAATAAATCATATATGAATATTTTAAAATAAAATAAAATATTATCTTCAACTGAATCAGTGAATATTCGTCGATTAATCAATAGTAAGAAGAATTTACTAATATTGTTTAAGAGAGTATCACCTTGTTTATATTTGAAAAAAACACTATACTTACCGTTACTTAGGCCCATATTACACTATCATATATTCATCATATAAATATGATGTCAAATTCTATGATCATAGTTATATGATGCTGTTCTTCATATCTACATATTACACTTATGATCATATAAACGTTATACATAATCAAGATGGATAACGATTTAGCCGTGTTTTCCGTTGCTATGAGTGCAATTTTATTAATTGCATTAAAAAAGAAGATAAAAACGGTTAAGAAAAAAACAAAAAATAAAAGACGTATTTGGGTTAGATCATGGGTAGCAAGGCGATCAAAGAGAGTCCATATCACCATACTCGAAGAACTTAGATTGGAAAATAAAAATGTAATAATAATAATATTAATTAATATTTTTGTTGTTTCGATATTCCAGTCGAAATTCTTGCATTTTGACGCCATTTTTGCGATTCGACGGATATATGATCATATTTGTACGCTTGCTGTCAAATAGGATCCCATAACTATGATCATAGATATATGAATCATATGTAGTTATTACACTGTCATAGGTTCTTCATACAAAAATGACTCTAATGGTGCGTCCAGACCTGACGAACGCGCCGCGAATGCGCCGCACGCGTGCAACGCGCGAGCCGTTCGCGAGCTGCGCGCGAGCGGCGCGCGGTGCTTTGTACGAACATGAAATGCACGCGCGCAGCTCGCGAGCGGCTCGCGAACGGTTCGCGCGCTGCGCGCGAGCGGCGCATTCGCGGCGCGTTCGTCAGGTCTGGACGCACCAATACATCTGTGATCATATTTCTATGATAGTGTAATACGGGCCTTACTCTCAAATGTAAGATAACATTAAGAATGAGTTCGTTTACGCACTAAAACATTTTGTTTAGCTGTTAGATCAGTTATGAGTTACTCAGTTTTCGCCAGCTTGGGTGATTATGGGGGGGTCCCGACCCCTATGACCCCCCTCCCCAGGACCTCGCCTGGTATGTGAGGGATTAATTTTATGTGCTTCTTTTGGTACTGGTGTGGCCAAGGTTAGACTGAGAGCCACAGATAGATACTGGTCTGCATTCCATTTCAGTCATCCTTAGTAAAGAATATTGCTCTTCTAACTCCAATAACTTGTAGAATAATTTGTGTGGACCTTAAAAGTGGGACTTGGCTACTAATTTAGTTGTCCACGGAAAACCCAACCAACGCTACGGGCTTTAGACAAAGTTCTGCAAGAAGTCGCTTCTTGCTTAAATTACTGAGATTATGACAATGACAGAGAGGTCTTTAAGTTCGCGATTATACAGTGAATTAGTAATACCACGTCCACGTAGAGGACGTCCTAGAAGGACATACATCGATGTTATTGGTGATGTTCTTCACAAATGTCAGGTGCGTAGTACTCTCAACCAGCGTGCGTGTATGACAAGACGTATGAATGTGGATGAAGCGAAAGGAGTATGTAAGGGTCGTAGCATGTGGCGTTCTATAGTTTCTGCCTACCTCCATGGGAAAAAGGCGTGAGTTTATGTATGCATGTATGTAGTAATACCACCCATGGTCACAACCCATATTCTGCCACACACCCACCACTAGAATTCTGGTAAAACAACCTCCAATGAAGATACCAAGCAATAACTACATTCATTGGAACCCAGATTGAATTTTAACATGACAAACTGCAGTAAGTAAAAAGATATAAACCATAAGTGGTTTATTACAATTTCCGTAATTTCAATAAGACTATGCTGATTCAACTGTTGATTAACCGTGTATCGACTGAGAAATCCAATAAAATCAATTTTATTTAAAACTGCCCCGTTGGTCTGGTGGTGAGGTTCTGGGTTCGATCCCCAGGTCGGGCAAAGTGTTTAGGGTTTTTCCGCGTTTAATTCTTCTGTAGGGGAACGAGATATTGTGTTCCGCCTACGAAAAGGAGGATCCTCCTACCAGGCGGAGTCTTGTGCCTGACGGGCCACTGCCCAACGGTTGATGTTGGGAACTTGTATATATACTATCTGCGTGTCAAACTCTGATATCGCGATGCAGGATAGTTCGCATGTGGCGCGATAGATGCCGCCACATCACTCCCCCCCAAGACCGGAGGTCGATTGTAGTGATGAGTCAGCAAGTCGTTTCATGTTGAGATGCTTGCCAGGGCCAGGTGAGGGTTCCAGTGAGTCGGAACCGGATGCCGCGTCGTTCACGGTGAGTCGGAACTGTGAGCGGTGAGAAGTGGCTGGCTGCTGGCGTCGACCAGGAGAGATGTGCCTCTGCTAGTTGACCGGTCGAATTTGCAGCGTGCTGTGCCATGTTGCTGAAGAGGGCTGAAGGTGTGACCAAGCTTGCGCGTTCGCTGCAAGCTAGTGGTGACACGATGAAGCCAAGGATGCTGGCTGGCTGTGTGACTTGCTGCTTGCTTGAATGTTGAGCAGAGGGGGGTGATGATGTTGCTGCCGATGTTTATAGGCTGCGAAGGTTGCGTTAGTAATCGTCACCAATGTGGAAACATTGTCTGTGACGATCACGTCGGGGTCACCTATGTAGGGGAACGAGATATTGTGTTCCGCCTACGAAAAGGAGGATCCTCCTACCAGGCGGAGTCTTGTGCCTGGCGGGCCACTGCCCAACGGTTGATGTTGGAAACTTGTATATATACTATCTGCGTGTTAAACTCTGATATCGCGATGCAGAATAGTTCGCATGTGGCGCGATAGATGCCGCCACACTTCAGTAGCAGGCCGAAGTTTGGATTTGTGCCCGGTTGATGGCAATAGGCTCGCCCCATGGAACACGGGACTTCAACATAACGGTGAAATGAGAGCGTTACTATACACCTCTGCCCCACCCGTCGGGGAATACAGGCGTGATGTTATGTTATTTAAAACTATAATTTCAACTTGCCCTATCTGTCATAGCACTCATATATAAACAAGGACAGACAGGCATCACCTTCTAATCACTCTTCAGAGTGTATTCATTGGTCGGAACCGTTTAGGTCATTAGGGCGACAGTTTGCACCGCGGCACCTATGTGACAACAGCACAACGACGGCTACACAGTAATCTGGAATTATATTTTGATGTGGCGAATGCTCAGACCATTGTGGCAGATTAGCTATTCTCCTAAAATTTCAATGTTTACTATTGAAGTACAGAATAGCAAATAGTTCAATGATTGAATGACATTTCATTGAAAAGTCAGTGAACAGCTGCTGGTCTTAAATAAATAGCACAATACCAAATGTCTTAAATTATTCTAATGACACACCATCGAGTTAGCACCACTAACCTAGAGTTTATGCCGCCCCTGGGCCTCTGACTTGGCTTTCACATGCCGTCGGGAAATATCTCTCAGGCATGCCGGTTTCCTCACGATGTTTTTCTTTACCGTTTTTAAGCAAGTGATAATTATACAATACGCACATGAATCCGAAAAGTCTGAGGTGTGTGCCTTGGGTTCGAACTCGAGACCTATGACGTGGCAGTCCGACGGTCACACCACTGGGCTATCACTGCTATAAATTCGTCCTACTTGAAATCACTCTATATGTACCCATCTTTATCATTTTCTTTTCAGAGCCTAAGCCAAAGGAACGACCCCGCGCACCTCTGAAGCCAGTGATCATAGCTCGCGACGCTGTACAGAAGGCAGTGTTCGGCGCGGGCTACCCGGCCATACCCGCACTCACCGTCGAAGAGTTCTACGAGCAACGAGTTAAGGAGGGGATGTGAGTATACATATAACTAGCTGTCATCACGACTCAGTCCTTTAGAATAGTAATTAGTGCTCTAAGTTTAAAATGGCCTTTGTGATAGATAATCCAGGATGTTTTACCTTCGTTCTAAATGTTATCTAAATCTCTGATGCTGTTTCAGCCTCAGTCAGAAGCGTCAAAACTTTCCTATTTAAGACATTTGTTGCTGCCTTTATTTGAGGGGCTCGTGGCTAATTAACAACCGCGCGGATCACATGATTTAAGCTGCGTTTGCCGCGGTCAGTCCGTGGATGGGTGACCATTCGTTACTAATCGAGACCGCTCTGTGCCTCGGAGAACACGTTAAACGGTCGGTGCCGAGTGTCATACGAATACCTATGACAGTCGTTGCGGGTAGTCGGAAGCCCGAAAGTCTGACACCCGGTCTAACCATAGGATATCGGCATTGCCTAGTAACTGGGTTGCGGATGTCTGATGGCAGTCGCTTCGTGTAAAATACTGGTACGCAGCCGTATCTGGTTAGACTGGAAGCTGACCCCAACATAGTTAGGAAAAGGCTATGCAGAACGACAGTTTTATCTGCCGCCTTTAATCTGGCAATCTTTCGGACGTCGCTATCCTACCACAGCTGTCAAATCTCATGTCAGTTGATGTGCTTAGTAGTTAGTGTTTTAATTTACCATTTCTTAAACTATTTATCACGAATTGGCAGATAAACTTAATGTTTTTTTTACAGTTTCCCCGGCGTGTGCTCAACCATACCTCATACGACAATACAGAACACAGAGAATGACGCAGACGAGGAGGAGAGGATACAGAAGGTAAATAAAACCGTACCTTATATTATAGTCAGTTATTTCTCATCTTAATATCTATGTCTTCTGTATGTGTGATTGTCACCTAAGTCCTCCTAAACGGCTGGACCGATTTGGATGAAATTTTGTGTGTATATTTCAATGGGTTCCTGGATGGTTTGAAAACAAATTGGATCCGGTAAGTGGCGCTGCTTTTCCGGGCAGGACGACATCTGCCGAGTCCGCTAGTAGTTAATAAAATATATAAATTAAATTATGCAGATTTTCTACTTATAAGTTATTTTGTTTAATGTTAACTTAATTTGGTGACAATATTGGCCAAATACTAAAACGCTACTAAATTTTAAGTTGCCGTGTCTCGTTCTGTCACTGTCACTTCACCGTAAAGTGACAGTGACAGTAGGAGACTTAACGGCAACTTAAAAATGGGTAGCGCTTGTGTATTTGGCCATAAAACTTAGTCAAACTTAAGATCATCGTAAACAATTGATTCATCATCATATTGATTATGGTAAATATCTCCTGCAGTGAATATGGGCTCCTTACAGCTTAGGTTAATATTTACGGATACATGTATATTAGAACTAGATCTTTGACTGTCTCGTTGGTTTAGTTATGGCAAGCGTGACAGCTGATCGTGAGGTCCTGGGTTCGATCCCCAGGTAGAGCAAAGTGTTATTGGGTTTATCCATGTGCAATTCCTCAGTAGCAGCCAGAGTTTGGATTTGTACCCGGTTGATGGCAATAGACTCGCCCCTTATAACATAAAACTTAAACATAACGACGAAATGAGGGTGTTACTATATACCTTTGCCCAACCCTTCGGGGAATACAGGTGTGATGTTGTTATGTATTTTAGAACAAGTTGGAATTTAATTTGAAACTGCTTTATCATATTTACACTGTGCCACAGACAGATGTTGAGTGTTGTTACTGGTTGTCATTCATTCTGATCATAAATCCATCTCTTCTCGCTTTGTGGTTGCTATACTATAAGAATAATTGTTTTGTTCCAGGAGCGTCTAGTCGAGAATGATGACCCAGAGGAGAGAGAGCGGCAAAACAACATGGACGAGTACAAAGATGACCACCGACGCGGCTGGGGCAACCGGCACAACAGGAGCTAGGGAGATACGGGAACACCGCCACTGACCACCACGCTGGCCAATTGTGTGTGGTACGTGGCGAGCAGATGACGTAGACAACTATCATAGTCTTTCTATATCTGACTCCATACAGTACGTTTGCAGAGCAATCATGCTGAGGGAAATTTTCGGCGCTTCTGGCCCGAGTTGTCATACTGTAACTTGGGATATGATATTAGGGTTGATTTTTGAACGCTACCGTTCGATATTTAAAATCGTTATACAGGGTGCAAACGAAATCATGTAATTTCTTCAAACCTCGTGATGAACTGCTGACATAGATTAACCCTGCAAGGGAAACTTGAGGATTCAATAAAAAAAAATACAAGAAGTAAACATGTGTGCTTAACGTGAGGTATTTTAGCGCCCCAAGTTAAATAACGGCGCGGCGACTGATACCGCGCAATTCGCTCGGGGCGCTAAAATGCCTCACGTTAAGAATACATGTTTACTTCTAGTATTTTTTTTTATTGAAACCAAAAGTTTCCCTTGCAGGATTAATCTATGTCAGCAGTACATCACACAGTTTGAAGGAATTATATGATTTTATTTAAACCCTGTAGTTATTTCTATTGTCGCGTCAGTGAATATGACAAACGTTAAAACATTGTATGGAGTAGGTAGTTACACTATGAAACTTAGACTGAGTTTTTGTCGTGTATCAGTAATATGTGCGGGAGATAAAACCGGTGCAATGATGGGTATAACACCAGTATTCTACTGTCAGATTAACTGATGTCTTCTGTATTTGTGTAGGTTTAAAATGCAACAAATGCAAGGGACGGCCGGATTAATTTACTCTATACTAGTTTAAAGGTCTGTTCCACAATCTTCTGATAACTCTTATCTGGGAAATTAAAATGACGCGCGGTTTGACAGGTTTTTTATAGAGAAACTGCCTCGTTGGTCTAGTGGTCGCAAGCGCGATTGCTGAGCATGGGGTCCTGGGTTCGATCCCCAGGTCGGGTAAAGTGTTATTGGGTTTTTCCATTAGGAATTTCTCAGTAGTAGCCCGGAGTCTGGATTTGTGCCCGGTTAATGGGGATAGGCTCACCCCCTATTACATGGGACTGCGAAACGAGGGTGTACTAAAAAACCTCTGCCTATCCTTTCAGGGAATACAAGGCGTGATGTTATGTTAAACTGTCCAACCGCCATATCTCACAGTTAAGAGTTAACCGACGATTGTGAACAGGCTTTCAAAGTATATTCCTTATTCCGCCACCCGTCAAGATAATACTGAGCGTACCGTAAAGGTCCAGATATGTATTATTTTTCCGATCCGATCATCGTATCCGCATCTCCGATGCCTATCATGATCGCTAGTGTGGACGGGTGATGATCGTACGTAGAGATAAGCTACGATAACATGTCACGCCCCTGCAAATTACTATTTCAATGTGTTTAGTCACATCTTTACGAAAGAGTGTGTACGTAGTTGTAGTTTTTGTTTGACGGCTGTCACAACACGCACACATGCGTTGGGAGTATTGGTGGTGCTTTATAAATACTTTCACAAATGCATTAAAGCATTTTGAATTTTGGATGGGCGGGACATGTTATCGTAGTTTATTTCTACGTCAAAATTATACATATGGGGTCCACCAGTTTTGAATCCCACCATCACTGCAGTAGAACTTATCTTTTAATGAACATGTACGTAATAATGAGAGTTTGAGTGTGGTGTATTATATTCAAAGAATAAACTTGCTTGCACACTTGTAGCACTCGATCTGTGCTCATTAGTCGATAGAAGGTAAGGCCTCACGAGATGAATAGTGGCCAATGAGCACGTGTTTTAAGGCGTGTTACAATTCTGTTCCCAGTATAAGCCTTTATTATGTACTAGCGACCCGCCCCGGCTTCGCACGGGTGCAATGTAGACACTAATGTGGGGCATAATTATAAACCTTCCTCTTGAATCACTCTATCTATTGCTGAAAACTGCATTAAAATCCGTTGCGTAGTTTAAAAGATCTAAGTGTACAGACAGCGGGTGCGACTTTGTTTTATAGTATGTAAAGATTTTGTATGGGCAGATGTACGCTAGGGACCGAAAATGGTATCCTTTATTCTATAGAAATACTGGTATAAATATAGATATTTAAACTTAGCTGGTTATTGCTGGCAATCTTACGTTCATATCTGATGATAACAAGTCTTAGTACTGAAAGACTAGACGGCCGCTCACATTGCCCAGTGAGTAGCTCATTATATCAAGTGAAACATCAAAGCACATGCGCCAATCCACTCTCGCTTTCAGTCAGCCATGTAAGTGACAGTCTGAGTCGCTCAGCTCTCAGTTAACTGCTAACTGCGAATCGTACTGTCTACAGCATAGAATCAATAAAATGCAAACTTTTTATACTAACAAACTTTAACTGCACATTCAATGAAACTGGCATAATCCATTATCATGTTGTATACCAATAAAATGAAATTTACATATTGTACCTTGTTGTTTTATTTTTATTACATTAAAGACCTTTCGTCGTGATTAAATTAATAATGATTTTAGTTGTGAAATTAAGTTGAACTCAAAGCACGTTGGCAAACTAATGCCAACATGTATAGAAAACGCTATCCATTGGACCTGGGGGGCGTACTCCCGGCAGATTCGAGTTCTGAATCAATCAAACTTGATTCGATTAGCGTCAATATTCGTATTCATGAAATCGAGACGACACGATTCGAATCAAATTTAATTGATTCAGTACTCAGCTATCTGGGAGTAACCCCCAGTTGTATGCTAAAATTCTAATAAATCGGAATTCAGAAATAGTGCAGTGATTTTGGTAGGTACTTTTTAACTTTTGTAACTTTTTCTTTACATAGCAGGGTAAAATTTTCAATGCACAAGTCACGTAGGTACTTAGAATTGTTTTAAAGACCCAAAACCAACTCTGAGGACCAAAGACTAATATTCTTTTTATTTGTGATCAATGTATGTGAACAAACAACTATCTACCCACTTTTACAAATTATTCCTTTTTTAAAGAGGTGTTAAATAGAGGGTAATGATTATTATTGTAAAAAGTGGCCAATATTTTGTTGTCATGCTTTAGTAAATAAATTAGTGTAGTTTACGTGGGATATTTTGTGTTTTCTACACTGTACAAGAAAACACCTATGTTTGTGTGTACAAATCAAATTATTCGTGTGCGTAAAGTGCATTACTGCAAAAACAAATGTGGTGATCTACGGAATAATTAATTATCTACCTACTATATTATGAAGGACAGGAAATGAAGCCTGGATATTGGTGAGTATCAAGAATTTATGTTTACAGTTCAATCAATAACATTTATATTAATGCCACAACATATTTCCTAATATACGGGATGGCAAAAACTTTATTACGTAAGTAATTACTACAAAAAACGAATGGTTTTTCAATGATCTCCGAAGACATTTCAAGTATTGTGGCACTTGTACCTACTTGACTCATTACGTAGTGCGTTCATACATGTATTATAATGAGCGTAGCTTTTTATTTTGATTTACCACAAAATGTTATTGTTAACAGCAACAGTGTCGGTTGGTTCAATAGCGCAGGGTGGTTCTTTTTTTAAACAATTCATTCTTTCTGTCAGCCATTTGTTTTTATAACAAAGCTGTTTAATTTTTCTCCTAAAATCGAGTATCATGACTCCGTTGTCCTCATACCTATCTTTATTTTTTAACCGACTTCCAAAAAAAGGAGGAGGTTCTCAAGTCGACTGTTTTTTTAAAAATGTTTTTTCCGCGATATCTTTGCTAATTGGACGTAGTTAAGCGAAAAGGATCCAACCCACAAAATTATTGTGAGCTATTTATATAAAAATACTCCTTAAACTTCTTAAGCCAAACTACACATAATAACATTTTAACGAGTAAAATATTATACATTTGTCCCTTAATTACAATAAAACCAAGACATTTAAATTAAAGAACAAATCAAGAAATACAGTCTAAACTTAAAAATTTAATATCTCATAACTGTGTGGGTTGGATCCTTTTCGCTTAACTACGTCCAATTGTGAACCGATTTTAATGATTCTTTTTTCGTTTGAAAGAGTATTCTTTCGTAGTGGTCCCATTTAAATTTGCTGAAGATCTGATGAAGAACTTCGGAGGTAGACAATTTGAAATCGGTTTTTTTTTGTTAAAAAGTTTAATTATCATAGATTTAGTCATGCAAGCACATTAAAAAAAAGAATAATATATACTACCGTTAAACCTGGCAACTTTGCCCTTGAGGTATGACTTTGCCCAGCAGTGTATTTTTTTAAAAATTTGATGCATAGCAAATTTGTCTATAGTTAGGAGTATTCTTTTGCCTGTGGTAGAAAATTGATTATTTTTCTGACAATACCAAGTGACGTATTGTCACTTAGGTTACTTCCGTTGGCTGTCAAGAACCTTTAAAAGTTGGTATTGTTTTTAGCGGGCAAAAACCAGTCAAAAAACTTTATCAAAAAGTGATAGTTGCAGATACAGTAGGTAATTAATTTTTTTACCACCGTTAATATGTATGAAATGAATAATATAGACTGGTATTTCACACAAAACATCTCATAAAATTGTAAAATATATTGATGGGCAAAGTCACATGCATGTATTTTGAGCATGGTTGACGACATTGCCCACCAATTTTTTTCCCGTAGGGTTGTCACCTGTAATTTTTAAATTTATTATAATTTTAAGAG
This sequence comes from Amphipyra berbera, assembly GCA_910594945.2. NCBI lineage: Eukaryota > Metazoa > Arthropoda > Insecta > Lepidoptera > Noctuidae > Amphipyra > Amphipyra berbera. The sequence continues at coordinate 2,470,202 of OU343122.1, read as the reverse complement.
GTACCTATGCACAAACTAACAGAACGCTAAAAGAGAAAAACTTGTAAATGTTTTGGTGGCTTCTGATGAATAAGGTTGTCCAATGACCAAGTTGGACTAGAAAACGCTAGTTTTAAACAAATTTGAAGAAAAGAAACCTGCTGTTACATATTTAATGGAACAATTCCCAGCAATACATGTGTAGAACTATTTATAAATAGGCATTCATCGAATTTGTTAGTTCGAACAGTATCTGCAACTGGTGACTGTCTTCCGACATATTGTGTAGATGTTTAGTCACATATTTTGTCTTTTGGCTACCTTAAAGTTAGTAATATATCGTAGCAATATAACTTAACTGGCAATATACCGTATATCTTCATTTTGTATCCATTATATACTTATTGAATTTATGATTATCTCAATAGAAATATTCCACATCAAAAACTTTTTCATTAAGTATTTAAATGTAGCATTTATTCAATGATGACAGCCCTTAGACATTGACAATTATGGTAAGAAAAATGTACTAGGAGGCTTTTTGACTTTGCCCACTCAATTTTGAAGGACAACGAATATGTTCATTCATCTCATAATTTAATACTATACTTTATGGCCCTGTATTTATATTCAGCCATTTTTAAAATAATGATACGGTTTATAGTATCTGAAATATTACAAGTTGGCAAAGTTGCCAAAAACCTGTGATTCTTTGCCCAACAATTATAATTGTGTTTTTTACACACACAAATTCATTTTTCTGGATATTTTCAATAATAAATATCGAGATATGAACATATAGTATTGTGTGGTACAAAAATAATATGAAATACATTAACGTTTTCGGAAATAACTCAACTAATGCAAAAATACTCTGATTTTTTGGGCAAAGTTGCCAGGTTTTACGGTACTGTTTTAAAGTTCAGCCTGTCCGCTGCAATGTTACAAAAGAGACAAAACACGTTAACCTCATTCAGTTAACAATTTTACACGCCATCTTAAAGGTTTACAGATCAACCCTATAATTATTATTCAATCGAACGATCCATTACTTCGCAGCTTCCATAGAAGTTCGTATATTGCTACACAACACAATTGCTTGGCGGCGCAGTGTCAATATATAAGAACGTGTAGAAAGCTCACTCTGAACATGACATCTTAGGGGCCATTCAAGTATTACGTAACCACGAAAGGGGGTGAAGGCGTCTTTGCTTAGCTTATTTTTGATGACATGGGGGACGGGGGTGTCTATATGATGATTACGTCGGCAATATTTATTTATTTAGTTGACATGTAAACTGCTGCTCATTAATAATAATAAAAAACTGATCAGTTTAAAAAAATGTAAACCAATGTTTACGTGAGCATAGAGGGGGGGGGGGGGGGTAAATGCTTTGCTTACTTTTGCTGGCAAGGGGGAGGGGTGGGTCAAAAAATACTAAAATTCTGCTTACGTAATACTTGAAGGGCCCTTATCCCAGCAGCTGCAGATACATGGTAGTAGCTGCATGTCAATCGAAATGGTTCCAAACCACTGTAAACGCAGATTGCACGCATATAGATAGTTCAATCCACGAAGACGCGCCTCGCTCTTCGCCAAAACGCGTTTTCTCTTTTACTTTTCATCTTAGTGTGAGAGAGAACACGCGATTTATACGAAAACTGGGGCGCGTCTTCGTGGATGGCACTATCTGTAGCAGTTCACTGCAAATTTCATCAGTCAGTGGCAAAAGGCGCCACGTGCGGGTAACGTTTTGGAAACTTGTCAGTTATTGTTGAGGTTATTGCTCTAAAGATGATATCGTCAGTGTAATCGTCGTATAATTAAATTATCTATTTAATATGTATACTCTAAGAAAAATAACTATGTATATTTTCTTAAAAAAATACTTTGAATCTCTCACATGTAAAGTAGGTATATTGGCGCTTTAGTCTTTTTACCTTTCCACTGACGATATGCACTTCCAACTACTCATTTATTAATTAGTTATGTAGGTACCCTTTACTGTACATCAGCAGAGACAGCATTTAAAGCAACGTAACTGATGAAGCCTTATGCATATTCAAAGTGGGGTATATGGGGCGCTTGGCCCTCTCTGGCACGGGAAAGAATATGTAAAAAGTCTAGATTCAATCAACTTGCCACCCATGTCCACAGAATAATTACCCAAAATAGGCAGACCGATGCCCGATTCCGTCTATACCTATTTGGATCTCAAAAATAAGGTTATGGGGCAAAATTGCCCCGTAATCCCATTCTGCACTTCCAGATTTATTGAAAAGACAATTTACTGTCTGACTGAGTTTGCCCCACCCTGGAGAAAATCCTACCTAAGCCCATGAAGCATACAATAAGCACGAGGTCGTCATATCGTCAATAGCTATAATAGTAGGTATTAGGTACTTGTACACTGTTTGGGCCTTCTGTTCATGTCTGGTAGTGTCGCAAGCCGATCGGCCATCAATGGGTAACAGATGGGCTTGCCAAAGGTCAACAGCACCTGTCCACTTTCACTGGACGACCACGAAATGAAATCGAAAGTACCTACCCGACACATTATGTGACATGTCACTTTGCCTTGTGTCGGATGTAACGAGTGTATGATAGACGGAACGTCATTCATGGCGCTTATCTATCTTACGCTCTATTAATTATCTGCCTTCAAAATAGGTGGTTCTCAATTCGATGCGTTTTTTTTTTAAAGAGAATTGATTTTCTCGCTCTATTTTATTTGATAGGAGTTGCGCTTAAGAGGAAATGCGGTCTGCATTTAGTCCATACAAACGTATTCCTCAGTTTCCTCTTTGGATAATGTCACTAGAGCAAATATTTTTTACCACATGATATATATCTACCACCACTATGTCCCTATGTTTTGATTTTGTCAATAAATTAATTATTAAATGAACTAGAAACGTTTAAATTTTATAAAAATCGACCGGTTTTACCACCGTTTTCAAACATCTGGCAAACAAATTTGACGAATATAAAAAATTAAAAAAAACACACAGACATAACCAAAGTCTTTCTTAAATTATTACAGAAAAAGAATATTAAAATCGGTCCAGATTTGAAGAAGGAAACAGGGAAATACGAAAGTACGATTTCGCTAATATTGCACAGGAGAAATCAGTCCGAGATGCAGGTGTCTCTTTCGCGCTCAATTGGGAAGGTTTGCGGGAGGGGTGGGCCGTGGGACGGAAATAGATCGCAAAAACCTATTCAAATTATTAATATTTTGCAGCCCGCGTTTCCTCTTAAAGGTACCGAATTTCAAAATATTCGAGTTTTTAAAAACGTTACACATGACTAGCGTAAACTTTAATTACGACTGATATTAACATAACATCACGCCTGTATTCCCCGAAGGGTTGGGCAGAGGTGTATAGTAATATCCTCATTTCGCTGTTATGTTTAAGTCCCATGTAATAGGGGGCGAGCCTATTGCCGCCATCAACCAGGCACAAATCCAAACTGCGGGCTGGTACTGAGGAATTCCACACGGAAGAACTCAATAGCACTGCCCGACCTGGGGATCAAACCCAGGACCTAACGATCAGCAGTCATGCTTGCTACCACTAGACCAACGAGGCAGTTGCATATTGTAGTTATTTATTCACGATTACTTTACTGAGAATGGATTTTGAAACGTTACAGATAAGGTATTCTATCTACTATGCGTGCTAATTAAGAATATTACCGTCAAGACGCCATTTTATTCCGCAATACTCGTGAACTTCATTACCAAAGCGTAAGGTGTGCATGAAAATAAATAAAGAAATTATACTCAATTTAATTATTTTCAGTTCACTTTTTTGGTATTTTGAATCAATTGACGCCAAATTAATTACACAGTAATTATATTATTATTATGGCGACATATTAGGATGACCAGTTCAGCGTTTCATGAAGTTAACTATATATATTGGTTCATTTCTTTAATGAATACTGTTTTCAAATATTATTCATTTATCCAAAATTATCTATTTATGGAATTCAAGAAATAACATTTTATAAAAATGAATATAAATAATAATGAAATCTATGAATAAAAAAATATAACATATTTTTTTTCATAGTTTTTTTTGCTTGCAGTACTAATTTGACACCTATCGTGTGAAGTTGTAGCAAGCGCGATCCTATTCTTAGTTGGCACGCCTAGTAATAACCAACACATCTTAGTTTACTGGTAAGAGGAGCACAGTATCAAGCGCGGGCCATTTCGCCATATCGCGAGCTGGCGGGCGGGCGAGCTGGCTTTTTCATACTTAGATTCACATCGTTCATATCGTTCGAATCGCTAACGTAGCTAGGCTCGGTGAAACGTTACTCGTTCGCCCGCCCGCCAGCTCGCGGTGTGGCCTGTGCTCAAAGCTATACATCAATCATTAGGTCGAATTCCGTGCATCCTCTTTATGGAAATAAAACTAACGTGTAAACATAAGATCCTATCAATCGCGTAAGGACCGCGTCCTTTTTACCAACATTCAAAATAACAGGTACCCGTCGCAGGTGTGTATCTTGACAGACGCTATTCATCATTGTTCGATTTCGACACACTGAACGCAGCATATTGCACAAAATAGGCATGCAGTATTTAACCAATAGAGGCTTCGGTTGAAAGGACCACGTTCCTTTCACCGTATACATCAAGCCACCAAGCTATCAACAAAAGCTCCCCTACATGGAACGCGTCCCTTTCTACCGCTATCAATAAGTACTTGCCAGTAAGGGGAGCACAGTACTCGCCATCCATCAGTGGAACGACTTCCGCGCTCCTCTTTATGGGAAGTGGCGCGTGCGTCGACGCGGAAGCTTGCGCGCGCGCAGGGACGTGCGCCTTTCCGTCCATTCATTAGCTAGAGATTGGATGTGGCAGCCATTAGTTTTAGGTATGTGTATGCTATTCAGGTTTTTTTTTTGGTGGCAACTTTCGTTTGTTGTTTTGGCTTCGTTAACAATAAGATAGATAGTCTAATAGAAAGGTAACTTCCTATGTACTTTACGTTATCAGCGTAGCAGCAGTAAGTACCTAGTGTTAAGTGATCTAGCACGAATTTTATGACGTTAATACATTACATCACGCCTTGTATTCCCCGGAGGGTTAAGCAGAGGTGTTTTAGTACACCCTCGTTTCGCCAGTTATGTTTAAGTCCCATGTAATAGGGGGCGAGCCTATTGCCATTAACCGGGCACAAATCCAGACTTCGGGCTGCTACTGAGGAATTACACACGGAAAAACCCAATAAAACTTTGCCCGACCTGGGGATCGTACCCAGGACCCCTCGATCAGCAGTCGCGCTTGCCACCACTAGATCAACGAGGCAGTTAAAATGTGTGTGTTAAAATGAAAACTTTGTTCATATCTGTGTATGATACAAATTGTGCATGTCGCAAAAAATAAACCAAAACGTTATAGGACAGTTGTATATTCGATTCAAAATTAGCATGTGCTGTGTAGGTATTCTATTTAACACATGTCACATCCATTCTTCCTACGCAACACTGACAAGGTCGCTTCGGTTACAGTTAACAGTGCACTAATCGCTCACATTTGCATCGCTAGCCATCGCTCGACTCAACCTCTGTGAGACGTGCTGACTGCTGTGTTGCCAGTCTTTCCTCCTTGCTTCCTTATCGACTCAATTACGAGCAAAGATATCTATGTACATATGTACTGAAGTACCTATCAAACAATCAAAGTTTTACGAATTTAGGTATTGTTTGAAGGCTACATCTGATTTCGACGCATATTATTTTGATTTTGACGACTTTCTAATTTAGAAACTTCATTATAACCCCTCAAATGAAATAGATAGTCATATTTTATTAAATGGGATAACATAACATATCATCACGCCTGTATTCCCCGAAGATTTGGGCAGAGTTGTATATGTAGTAACACCCTCATTTTGCCGTTATGTTTAAGTCCCAATTAATAGGGGCCGGGCCTATTGTCAACAACCGGGCACAAATCCAAACTCCGGGCTGTTGCTGAGGAATTCCACACGGAAAAACCACATGGGACGGAATAGATAAAATGAAAAACTTATTGATTTGGGTACTTGTCTAATTGAGATGTAGACGACATCCAAATGCAGCGCAATTTAGGTGACTAGTACTCATTCAGTTCATCTAGAGTCTAGGTCCTAGACAGCTAAACGCACTGGAATCTGGGTGTAGTCGCGCACCTTGACAGAGGCCTATGTCCAACAGTGGGCTGCGATAGCTTGATAGATTGATGGTGCCTTTCACCATAGCTAATAGGAACATATTTTATGTTCGAAACAATGTTGTACTACATCGATGTCGCTGATTAAGAGGTATTTATCAATAGGCTTGTTTGCAACGTAATTAACTGAGACAGTGATAAAATATAGGTGTTAGCGAGTGATTTGAAAATAAATTGCCGCCTACTTATTATCTGGTTTTACTGGTATGTTGGTACTTGAAGCGATAGTTACTTTACGTACAGAGACGCCGCTCAAAAGTCATATAAACTAATGAGTGGAAAGTGTATTCATTTTTACAAGATTTTGCACAAAGATTACCGCAATGAAAAGCTATCTCTTGTGCTAAGCTAATTTAGGATAGGTACATCCAAACTGCTTTTATTCTTTAATGAATACAAATTCGTTCAGCCAACATGTATGTACTTAACTAGCGACCCGCCCCGGCTTCGCACGGGTGCAATGTAAATACTAATGTGGGGCATATAAACCTTCCTCTTGAATCACTATCTATTGCTGACCACTGCATTAAAATTCGTTGCTTAGTTTAAAAGATCTAAGCGTACAGACAGCGGGAGCGACTTTGTTTTATACTATGTAAAGAAGATGGCCAAATACTCAAACACTAGGTACTAAATTTTAAATAGCCGTTAATTCTCGTGCTGTCTCTGTCACTTGTGTTAAAATGACAGCGATAGCACTAGAATTGACGGCAACTTAAGCGCTAGACTTTACAGCAGTGATAACCTAGTGGTGTGACCGTCGGACTGCCAAGTCATAGGTTTCGAGTTCAAACACAAGGTACGCACCTCTGACTTTTCGGATTCATGTGCGTATTGTAATCACTTGCTTAAAAACGGTGAAGGAAAAAAACATCGTAAGGAAACCGGCATGCCTGAGAGATATTTCTCGACGGCATGTGAAGTCAAGTCAGAGGCCCATAGGCGGCATACTCTGATACCAGGTTAGTCACTAACCACACGAAAAGAAGATGAATGGCAACTTAAAAGTTTGAGTATTTGGGCATAAATCTTATAATTGCATATTGCATACATACATAAAGTTACGCCTTTTTCCCATGGGGGTAGGCAGAAACTATAGAACGTCACATGCTACGACCCTTACATACTCCTTTCGCTTCATCCACATTCATACATCTTGTCATACACGCACGCCGGTTGAGAGTACTACGCACCTGTTCTTTGTGAAGAACATCACCAATAACATGGATGTATGCCCTTCTAGGACGTCCTCTACCGGCGTTTCCATTGACATCCGCCTTATAAATTCCTTTTGTTAATCGCTGTTCACTCATTCTCTAAACGTGACCAAACCACCTAAGCCTCTCCTTTCAAGTTTTTCTCACTCCTTTTATTTTTTGTCACTACATCATCTTTTAAACCGCAACTTTGTCTAATTTCATCATTCCTCAATCTATCATTCAAAGTTACACCGCACATATTTCGCAAGGAACGCATTGCATATAACCTTATAATATTGAATGCGTTTTATCAGTAACCACTAAATTAAACCCAATAGTCGTAGAAAACAATCAACAAAATTAATTGAATCATGGAACCTCCGCAGGTGTTCACTTGACCGGATCTTGCCCAGCCCTAGGAGACCTAGAGGCTAGACTTGTGACATTTTATTTAAATAACTGACACACATTACACTAAACACATTCGACACACGTGTGTTTTAAATTTATGTACATAATATACTTTACATATTACAATTACTGACACAATATAAATATGAGGACTAGTTTCAAAATGACTGCTGTATACGCTGTCATGTGGGGTATGTTACGGATTCAGTCTATGGAGAGTTAACAATAAATTTAATGGCGGAATAGGACGTTGTTGGGGTTAGTTTGTTGCGGCGTTTCTACTTCCCAGCTGAACATTAGGAAGTGGTGAAGAGTGGGTGACTGATGGACTGTCTTTGATAACTCCATGTTTAAAAACCACTAATTTATTAGTTTTTTTTTTAAATAAATGTCTCTGTTCTTGATGGTATGTGTAGTCTGGCAACCCGCACCAATCCAGCTTGGGGAACTAAGGCTTAAACTCTTAAATTCTGAGATGCTGATTATACTTCAATAAATGATTTTTCTTTCATTCTTTCTAAGTACGAGCAATGCAGTATTCTAAATCGTTGGACTTTACGAATTAGGGCAATGCTATTGTAGACTCCATCATCATTTTTATATAAATGTTACCGTTTCTTTTTGCAAAACTGTAATGAACATTTCTATTTTCTTTTTTATAAAAACGTTGCCCCACACTAGGATTTCTCCTGTATCGTGGGTGCGTTAACAAACACAAATCTTCACATGCACAAACGCCCAGACCCGGAACAACTATCTGTAGGCCATACAAATATTTGTTCCGCGCGGGAATCGAACCCACGACCTGTAACGCAGAAGTTAATCGCTCAGCCACTGCACCAAACGTGTCGAATTTAGTAGAAACACATTTTTTATGCCCGCGGATACGGGTCAATCGTCAATGTGCAATACCATCATTGCCCAGGTAGTATTTCAGTCTTCCTATTATTGATATCATCATTGCCCATTGCACTCTATGCGTTTACCCGTAACACTGCAACAATATTTCGAAACTGGTCCTTCGATAATTGCGCATGCGCCGTTACTGCAGTAGTTGGAATGCAGGCGGCGTCTCAGGGATTTGCATGTCAACTGGACGCGAAGTGTGTCGGCCAGCGGGCAGGTCCATTGTAATTGATAGGACTTCTTTTAGCCAATGTTACGTGGTACCCTATAGCCCGAGTAAGGTGGTAAATAGGTGTCGGTTTAAAGGCTTATGGCCCTTTTATGTTTGTTTATTGATATGTAAGTTGTTAGTTGCGGTGTTTCAGAGTAAGTTAATGCTTTGTTGCGAGTTGCGAACTATCTGGTTTGCCTTTGAGGTTAGGGGAATGTAACAATTTATGGTACAGACATCGCCGCGTCTTGTGTTGGTAGGTAATACATTAAGAACATGTATGTATATGAAATTGAAGACGCAACTCGCATACTCTCGGTTCCGTAGTTCATCGAGGGCAAGGGAGGCACTAAGAGCGCTGGTCTGGATCTGATGTGGAACCAGATGATTCAGAACCTTTTCGATAAGCAGTTATCGACCGATTCGGTTTGTTATTTAGTTTCTTTTACGGTTCTCGTAACTAGAGAAAAAGAGATAAAAAATAGAATCGTTCGACAACTGACTTATTAAATTGTTCTGAAACAAGGGGTTGGTTGTTTTTGATTATGTTTCTGAACGTAGTTGTTAAATGCTCAGTTACAGTTTCTGTGGCTACAGAATTTAGAACTGACATGCTATGAGTGATGGTACAATATTTCGATGCTACCACTGAGCGATTTCCACCCGGAAATCCTCTTAGAAGTAGTTATTGTTGGTTTGTCATAAAAAATATAGATTCATAATTATACGTAGTATATTTTGCTAACAGCCTTCCCATCTAGGGTTACCAGATATCAGATTCGTCGGAACACGTCTGGATTTTTAGGTACTGGTCAGGATTCCGGCTGGCATTTGAAAATGTCAGGATTATGATTTTAAATGATATACTAAATAAATATATATTTTTTAACTGCCTCGTTGGTCTAGTGGTGGCAAGCGCGACTGCTGAAGGTGGGGTTCTCGGTTCGATCCCCAGGTCAGGTAAAGTGTTATCGGGTTTTTCCGTGTGGAATACCTCTGTAGCAGCCTGGAGTTTGGATTTGTGCCCGGCTGATGGCAATAGGCTCGCCCCCTATTAATTGGGACTTTAAACATAACGGCGAAATGAGGGTGTTACTACTTAATATACACTTCTGCCTAACCCTTCGAGGAATACAGGCGTGATGTCATGTATATATTTTTTGGAAGTCGGGAGTCATCAGTGCGGCAGATGGCACAAAATACAAATATTTGCATTGTGCACGCTCGCGGTAATAATATCAGGATTTTTTTATAGAAATCAGCAATGACGTTGAAATAAAAATCAGGCTTTTTGTTAAGATTTTTCAGTTTTGCATTTGAGACCCTATTTCCATCCTCATCTTCATAAAGCATATAATATTAATTTAGACATTCTCTTCCTTATAGCCCAACTTTACCGCTTCATCAAGTCCTAGATTACATCTTGCGAGTCTATGGACAATTTATGAGCGTATGACTGAGATGATTAAGATACGACTGCGGTGCCTCAGATGTGCAGTTAGTTATGTTAGTCTTCCTTAACTGTTGGTTATACTACGTAATATCACAAAACAGATAGGTACAGAAGTCTATCTACATACAAGTGCGCTCGAGCAACGCACACATAGACACTGCTCACGGACACGATATCTCGGACCGTTTGGGACTAGGGTGCGAGTGAGTGCGAGCGCGAGTGCCATGCGCTTGAGAGAGAGATATATAGATAGAGTGACCGCTGAGCGTAGGCATGAAAAGTGAAGTACATACATGTGATTGACTTCTGTACCTATCTGTTTTGTGGTAATATGCAGTTAAATAGAATAATGTCTTATGTGTATAGTCTCGCCGTTAAAAGATTGTATAATAGGTAAACAAACTTTTATTTTGAGAATTTTTTACAGTGCCCGTCAAATGAATAGAACCAAGATGGCGTCGACTACCAAACTTGAGGGGTTAGTAGCCACTGAAGAGTTCCACTATCCATCTCCTAGCGCCATCTTCAGACTGAACACCAAGTGCAATCTATTGGACTTATCAAAACGAATCATATGACCCGAACCTCACATAGATCACGCGGTTGACGCCATTTTGTTGCTAGTTATTTGACATACTAACATAACATCACGCCTTGTATTGCCCGAAGGGTTCGGCAGATGTGTTTTTATTACACCCTCGTTTCGCCAGCTGCCTTGAAGTGACTGCCTTGTTGGTCTAGTGGTCGCAAGCGCGACTGCTGAGCATGGGGTCGTAGGTTCGATCCCCAGGTCGGGCAGTGTTATTGGTTTTTTCCATTAGGAATTTCTCAGTAGCAGCCCGGAGTCTGAATTTCTATCCGGTTAATGGCAATTGGCTCGTCCCCTATTACATGGGACTTAAACTATACCGTTTAACAATACACATTTTTAAACGATTAACGATTAAAGGTCATAAATCACTATAACAGCACCGCTCAGACACAGAAAATAACTTGCCATTCCAGTTAGGACTTTAAATCATGTGCATTAAAGTAAATTTTATAATGACAAGATACAATAGTTGACCGCTCGCAGCAAGCTAGCTTGCCGCTACAGTCCGCTATAAAATTTACTTTAATGCATCCGATTTAAAACCCTAACTTGCGTGGCAAGTTATTTCCTGTGTCGGAGCGGTGCTGGTATAGTGAGTGAAGACCTTTAGTGTTAAGGTTTTCTAAAAAAAATATGTTTAATGGTTCTTAAAACAAAATCAATGAATGGTTAGGCGATTCGCACACTGCACCGCATCACGCAGCGTAGCGCGGGAGTGCGTGTTCTTACGTTGTTTGCAAGTATCTGTGTTTGTATAGAAAACACGCGTAGTGCAACACACAGAAAACGCATTCACGCGCAGTGTTGTGGCTCCGTCACCACGCCACGCACCCCGCAGCGTAGCGCAGGGCAGTGTGTGCTTCGCCTTATGATTGGTTTTGTTTACCTTTTATTTCAAAATTAAAATGACGGGCTATAGTTACGTAACATATTATACTTACGTAGGTACTTAAAAACATAGAAACAAGTCGTCTGTGAATGACTTGTTCTGTACATGGACACCTTTGAAGTTTCCTATTAATAATAATTCAGAGGGAACAGTGCCATAATTACAACTGTTAGCGGGAGTATTATTGATTGCGGTAAGATGTTATCAGTCTTGGTATTCAGGTGTACGCTGTTGTCGATCCAATAGATAAAATTCCTTTCTCCGCCGTTGACAGTTCCCTTGAGATACCTATCGGAAGACATGGGTATTCTTAGCACCTTAATTTGTACGAGAAACGGGGCTTTGTAGGCGTGTGTAAGGATTGAGGCTCCCACTCTGGTACAGAAACATTAACTAGGTACCCTATGTTTTAGGAGGACCACCAAAACAATTGAGGAACTCGGGAACAAAAAGTGTCGTTTAGCCCTCGTTCGCACGAGAGCTTTTTCAACGCGCGTTATAAAGCGTTCTAATACAACAAATAGCAAGCCGTATATGTGTTCACATGATAGTGCTTTTAAAAACGACTTCCAAAAAGGAGGAGGTTACTATGATCGTCTGTATTTTTTTTTTTTTTTTGTGTATGTTCATCGATATTTTCGCCAATTGTGAACCGATTTTCATGATTCTTTTTTTAATGGATGGGGTATACTTTGAAGTTGGTCCCATTTAAATTTGGTGAAGATCTGATGAAGAACTTCGGAGATAGACAATGGAACTCCTCAATGACGAACAGTACGCATATTGTGATGATGTGATTATGTTACGAGCAGCGTCTTTAGTAGGTCCAACCAAGTTTTAATTAAGGCCACTAAAAAGAAAAAAATAAAAACTTTTTTACAAAAAATTTAAACCGACTTTAAAAAGAATAAAATAATTACCATATAAAATTAACAGTTTCAGAAGTCGGTGCCTTCAATTTGGTTCAGCGTGGATCAGCACCGACTTCTGAAACTGTTAATTTTATATGGTAATTATTTTATTCTTTTTGAAGGCGGTTTAAATTTTTTGTAAAAAAGTTTTTATTAACGTAGCTTATCTATTGCGCACGTTGGACGCTTTTTTAACGCGCTTTGAAAAAGCGTTCGTGCGAACGAGGGCTTACACTTTTAATTTTTGTTCAAAAATCGAGTTATTTTTTCAAGATTATTTCTGTTTGCCTTGCAAATGTGACTTTTTGATCAGAATGCGACTTGCGAGATGCAATCTTTTTTAAATAAGGCACTTTATCACCCATATTCTAAGACGTTCCTCCAAAACTTGCTCGACTCATACTCGACTCAGGACGGCCTCGAAAACACCTTCAAAATTGTATTCTTAGTCGCAATTTCGAGTGAACTTTGAGGTTCCTCGACTGAGGGGTCCTCAAATGAGTCAAGGTAGAGTGGAGTCATTACGTCATAATTTGAATTATCTGCATTGCGCAAATAACGCTGTGATAAATAGTTGTAAGGATTATCGTAAGCATATTCGATAAAGTCTTCAAAATTCATTTTTGTTACATACGCACTTTGACACTTCCTTCCTTAAGGTAGATTCCGAGGTACCTTGAGTTTGACAGATGATTCCTTACCTCGACTGAGGAAAAATCTCGAGTCGAGGACGTTTATGTCAACTATAACTACCGATGGTAGTGAGAAGTCTTTCTGAGTCGAGGTGGAGTCGAGTCGAGTAAGTTTTGAAGGAACGTCTTAGAATATGGGTGTATGAATCAGATCTTTTCAGAAATCGATGAAATCCAAACCTTTGAGTCCAATGAGAAAAAAAATAGCTTCAAGCCAAAAGTGTAAATGACACTATTTGTTCCTGACCTCCTCAACTGCAGGCCGAAGAAAAAGGTTTGTAGGTATTATTGTAAAAAAGTTATAGACGTCCAAAGGGGGTGCCACAGAGTACTTTTTTAAACAGGGTGTAAACGAAATCATGTAATTCATTCAAACCTTGTGATGTACTGCTGATACAGATTAACCCTGAACAGGATACTTTTAGATATGGATGAAAAATAAATTACAAAAAGTAAACATGTGTTCTTAAAGTGAGGCATTTTAGCGCCCCGAGTTAAATGACTGCGCGGCGAGCGATATCCGCGCAATTCGCTCGGAGCGCTAAAATGCCTCACGTTAAGAACGCATGTTTACATCATGTAATTTTTTTTTATTGAATACATATGTAACCCTTGCTGGATTAATCCATGTCAGCAGTACATCACGGGATTTGAAGGAATTACATGATTTCGTTTACATCCTTTATACGGAAATAGAGACCTCTTTCGGCAGCTAAAATAAGCAATAGATTTAAACGCCACCTGAATTCCTTATACGGAACTAAGAAACACACACATATAGGTATATACATATAAGTGTGCATTGCCTGTACCCTTTTAATATGGGGGGTGCGTCGATCCTGACACACATCTTTGTAGAGCTCATGGTTATCAAGTGATATTGGTGTTTCGTATTGATGTTGTGTATTCTTCAACAGTTTTGGAACTGCAATCTGAAGAGCTTTGGAATCCATCCCTTCCAGTGGTGTAAATTAATGAATTTTCTTGATTTCTAATCATCCCACTTCACCACGCAACCATATACGCAGGTTTGACATTATCATGAGTTACTACTGACTGACTGCCTTGTTGGTCTAGTGGTCGCAAGCGCAACTGCTGAGCATGGGGTCCTGGGTTCGATCCCCAGGTCAGGCAAAGTGTTATTGGGTTTTTCCATTAGGAATTTCTCAGTAGCAGCCTGGAGTCTGGATTTGTGCCCAGTTAATGGCAATAGGCTCGCCCTCTATTACATGGGGCTTAAACATAACTGGCGAAACGAGGGTGTTTTAAAAACCTCTGCCGAACCCTTCGGGGAATGTAAGGCGTGATGTTATATTATGTTTATGAGTTACTATGAAGACCTGACCGACAGGTATCAGGATAACTAATGAATCATCTACCGTATCGTCACAAAACAGATAGGTACAGAAGTCAATCACATGTATATACTTCACTTTTCGTACCTACGCTCGGCGGTCGCTCTATCTATGTATATATCTATCTCTCTCAAGCGCATGGCACTCTCACTCTAGTCCCAAACACTCCGAGATATTGTGTCCGTGAGCAGTTTCTATGTGTGCGTTGCTCAAGCGCACTTGTATGTAGATTGACTTCTGTACCTATCTGTTTTGTGGTATCGTGTTCTTATCATGTTGCACAATTTTGGAAATGAATGGGAAATGTTAGGTTAAGTTAGCTTATGTCATAAGTAACAGTCAGCTTTGTTACAATGTTTCTCAGCGCTTTAAAGTTTAGACTCGTTCTTCTTCTCTCGTGTCGGCAGGAGCTATAAGAAAACAGCTCATGTTGTAGTGAAAAGAATATCCAGTCAACAAGGTTGGTAGCGAGGCTGACTGCCCAGGGTGCGCCGGACGTAGTTCAGTACCGTCACTCGTGAAGGCTGAAATACCTGCAGAGTAATAGGTAGGCGAAGCATAAAATATCTCGCATATGATTCGTATTGTTCCATTGCATCATATTAACTGTTCTTGCTTGTGTTGTGACAGCTAGTTCACACAGAACCTGTTTACAGGACCCGTTTTCGCGGATCCGTTTTTATTTTGGTGATGGCGCCTGTAGTTGTATGAGCGAGTTCATATACACGACAGTATTCCGAATTCAGTAAAAAATACTTAATCCGTTATTTTTATCGTATCCTGCCTGCTAGATGCGACGCAACTGCCATTTGTTTAACTGATCGGTCGGTACAGATGTGAACAACACATCCAGTACCGACGGATCCGTTCAAATGGATCCGCTGTGTGTGTTATTTGCTTATTCTGCTCTTAAGCGGTTGGAAGCTACTGATCAGCTCTTTAGATAAGTGTGATTGTGTCATCAGTCAGTACCCACTTTCATATCAACATCACACGACTCAAACACGCTCAACGTCTGTCAAGACTTGACACCTTCCGTACAAAATGGGATAATTTCCCAGTCACAGGTAGGTAATTATAATCAGTTCCTACTTTTACCGATTCTGACTCTCACTTACGAGGTGTTTCCGTTTGGAAATGGTAACATTACCACTCGTTACGGTGACCGTAAACGGAAGGTAGATGATGGTGGACTAGTAGCAGGAAGTTTCACTTGTATTAGTTAGTAAGCACTTGAAATGTGTACCAACAGGTATGTTCCTATGTAACCCTTAATGTTTGTTTAGGGAAGTGTGATTTTTCTTGTTTCATGATATCCTAGGCTGTCTCGGTTATTGGCATGGACGTGATTCTATGATCTTTTAATTTAATCTCGGAACATTCATAGAGCCATTTCAGAAAGGAAACCATTTTTGGCTATGTAAGTAGGTGAGTGAAGATTATACAAGGTTAGTCGGAAAGGGGGTACTAAGCCGTGGACCACGTAAAGTATCACTGATGACTATTTTACAGCAAGTGTAAAAATTTCAAAATTCGATAACTTTTATTTGCATGCAAAAAGATTTTTATTTTGGTTTTATCAATAAAAAAAACATGCCTGCTTTAGTTACGAATTCAGAAAATTAGGTTTCTAATCCGTGACCCCAAATATGACCTAAATTGTAAAAATTGCTGATCATAGCTATGGACAGATAGATTTTAGCATATTTTTTTACGAAATCTTTGAAAAGCTATTTCTCTTAAACTATCGAGTTTTGGGAAAAGTTGTAGAACAAAAGTTATCCCTTATTATGGGTACTTTAACACCCTTTCGGTTTAGTACCCCCTTTCCGACTAACCTTGTATACCTCCTTATTCTGACATGTGGTTTAAATCTAGGTATACCTAGATTTAAAATATACCAATCACTTTCTAACGTCATAAAACAAAAAGGGATGGGGTTGTTTTAAAACCTGGATTTTACTTAGACCATATCTCAAAGTAATCAGAACCTAATCAGTCTCCATATGTAAAAGTAAACAGGTACATGTTACAGTTGTGTTTAATAGTGTTAATGTAAGTCAGGTATACAGTACCAGGTTTCTAGGTGTCACGATAGATGAGCATTTGACGTGGAAGAACCACATTGACATTCTTTGTAAAAAAAATAACCAGTTCATATTTGCTCTAAGAAAAGTGAAGGATGTAACGTCTAGGCAAACAGCCCTAACAGTATATCGCACTGCTAGACTAATAATGTATCAACTCAAAATGAAGCTTTTTTCAGAATCGACAGAAAACTGATTAATTACTTCCTGTTATAGATTACAAATGAAGTGAATGAAATGAATTACGTGTGAAGATTTGTGTTTGTAAACGCACCGACGATACAGGAGAAATCCTAGTATAAGGGACACGTTTTTTTAAAAAAAAAAAAGAAAAGAGCTATCTCAAATTGATCAAATTTTGAGTTGATATAGTATTAATCCAGCAGTGCGATATCATGCCTGGCCTACATTTGTTCGGTAATTCGATATGGTATAGTAGTGTGGGGAAACTCTTCTGAAGTTTCAAGAGTCTTTATTGCACAAATAAGGTGTTTGCGAGCAATATTTAATATGGTTTGTTCTGATTCATGCAGACCAATATTCAAAACGCATAAGCTTTTAACTATGCCCTGTCTGTACATCTACGAAGTAGCAAAATATTTGAGGTTACACTTTTTGAACAGAAAGAAAACTTATATAAAAGAAAAGTTATGCACATGGACTTTGAAATGCCTGTGCCTAAGTTAGAACTTTATCGGCGAAGTTGCATTTACATGGATCCATTAATATATAATACCTTGCCAAAAGTAACTCAACTACCCTTTAATAAAAATGTGCTGAATTAAGAAAGTGGTTGTTGTATGAAGGTTTTTATTCTATTAACGAGTTCTTTCATAAAAAATCATGTAAATATAATACATATGACCTTGCATAAAGGTATAGACACTGATCTACAGTTATTGATGTTTAATATGATTTGTATTGTGTCCATTCTTAGTTGAATTGTTCCGGTTAATGTTTTGTGTTATAATATTGTATTTGCATGCCGCTGTGTCGGTAAAACTTGCTGAACTAAATGTTTTAATAATATCTTTTCATGTACCATGTTTCTGGAAAACAAAGACATTCTATTCTATTCAAAAAACCTCTGTGAAGAATTTAGTTGTTATTTGCTTATTCTGCACTTTGTAATCATTTTGAATTAGTCCTTGTAATTCTTTAATATCATTTCCTTTTAGTACTTATTAGGTTACCGTCTCTCTCATGATGACTCGTTATTATTTGTCCTCAGTCTCTTTCCCCTAAACATTCCCCAGCGTAAATACCTACCTTCATTATATTTCGTCACAAATCGAAACAGTTACACTTATTCATAACTCTCAACGTAAAAACCCAGGCTTCACAAGTTATGATTACAATCTTTATCTCCAAAGCAATGACATTGGGATCCCGTACTTTTGTAAATGTTATTTCTGCAATATGATATTGTATCTCTTGTTATCTGAAAACATTTCATCTTATACGCTTATCTTTTAGTTGGTTTTTGCGCGTTTTGTGAAACAGTTAAATTTTCAGTATTATTTTTAAACATTTTTGCGAAAAATGTTGCAGAGTGAAGTGGATTCTTTGAAGGTAAAACTATTAAAACTATTATTTTCTTTTGAATATTATGAATGGATACTGTAACCTCAAAAAAGGTTTTTGCATTCAAAGTAGGTTCATAACAGGGTAATATTTGAAATTAAGCGTCTAAATGCAAGTAAGACAGTCAAGACGGATCTGTTGGTGCAGTCGTTGTCTTGTCATGCAGTAGCAGACCACTTGGTATGCCGTTGAGGTTCGCAGTTTTGATTTCTAGACGAAACTATTATTCATAAGGCTTACAGATAACTGTTTCGGGACACTCCCACGATATACGTACAGTTCGGGCAATGAGTGGTGGCCACTCTGAACATAGGCTTTACGAACTTTCGCGCATGTGAAGAAAATAGTTACTGTAAAACTGTTAAATAAACTTTACTGAACTAATGGCGAATACTAAGGGCCAGTTGTTTCAAACGATCAGTAAAAGTATGTTACGTTAGTCAAATATTAGGTTTACTAATGTTTGCCATAATTTAAAATCCCATAATTTTGTATACCATACTTTTATTTGCCATAATTTCATTAGAAATAACGCTTCAGTTGCCATACGTGATATTACATAAAATCATTTTCACTAATTTCATTGGTCATAATCGATCAAGTGTCATAATAATTTTAATCCATAAATTTATTTGCTATATTTTTCATTTTCAATAATGTCGTTTTCCATAACATTTATTCACCATAATATAAACCTAATCTATCATGCATGTTTGCTTTGCTAAAGAGGAAATCTGGCGCTCGGCGGCCGCTGCCGCGGCACGCTTGCTTCGCTCGCTCGCCTTCGCGCGTTGTGTGGTCACAGTTCTAACCTAACCTAACCTAGCTGTTTCGGTTTTGTCAAACTGTTTATTGTCTAAAGATTGTTTGCTGTAATAAATCATTTGATTACAGACGAAATTCCTTAATGACATTATTTTTTATACCAAACAATAAACGTTTCTAAATTATATTAAATGTTGGTTATGTCAAGTATCGATTATGTAATGTGTTAGTTATAGAAACTAATGAATATAACACATGTTATTATGGAAACTTATTTTATGGCAAATAAAAGTTATGACTAATAAGTTGATATGACAAGCGTTATTAGTATAAATGATAATAGTGCAAGTAAATATTATGAGGGGGGGGGGGGGGTGAATTTTTTTAACATTATTTTAACAAATCATTCTTCTCCCGGGTTGTTAACGTTATAGTATTGTCAGATTGTTTTTATTCTTGTCTTATTGCTTGACGGCAGCGGTATAGTTTGAGTTTTAATTATTATAATTATAGTATTAAACATCTGCATTCTTAACTTTGGGATGATGCTAATGACGTTCTCAATTTTTGTTAAAATTTTTCGAATAATGCCCCGGGGACGATTATGGAAAACAATAATAGTACAAATGATTTTATGGAAAACAAGACGATACCCAAGTATTAACTATTACGTAGGATGTTCAACGTCCGTCAAACGTTGAGCGTTGTGTGTCTTTTGACGTAGGTATGTCAAGAACGACAAAGCGTGAAACAACGCTTATTTTTATTTAACCATCGTTAACGCCATTTTTAACTGTTACCCGTTAGTAACGTAGTCGTGAAACAACCGGCCCTAATAAAAATAAAATGTTAACTAAAAGCTATTTTGTTACTAAAAAATCTATATCGCATCCACCTTCACGGTGTTCAGAGCGGCCACGACTCGTCACCCGTACTGTACCAATGATTTGTTAGCAACAAAACCTGAGCGTATCTCAGTGCTTATCTAGACATTGAGAAACAAATGAGTAATGTCATTGGTGCTAGACAATGAGCTAACACTTTGTACAGTCGCGGAATGATAATGTTATACACCTTAAGGACTATTTTTGATTTGCTTTCAGTGCAAGAAATGAACTATATTACCGACTACGTATCGCGAACATTATAGAAAAGAAAATACTAGTATTTTTTGACAAGATATTATGGTGACATGGTGACAGACATGTAATGACAATCTATTTAATCATCGATTTGATTGATGTCATGGTTTTTACAACAAAACTCCTTAAATCAAATCAAAAACAATACATGGCACTAATACGTCATAATGGAGGCAAAAGGCAATTTTGATCTTTGCTACCCAATAATTAAACATAATTTTCCATGCATTGGTCTGTTCTGTTCAACAGTTTGAAAAGGTAACATGTGCCCGCGATGTGGGAAAGGAATGAATATGAAAACTGACGAACCTTATCACTCCCCTACTGTACTTACGATTGCACCGCAATCTAGAACCTGTTACGTTGGTGACATTTCGCATGCTACAGGTAGGTACGATAGCGTGGTGGTGATGACTGTTTACGGTTAAAAGCTAATAAGATAGCGATGTCAAGGCAATTCCCCAAAATGGAAGGAAGGTGATGGCCGTGGATTAATATCAACATAACAACACATATTTATTTGTATATTTTTTTAAATATAAATAAAATAAATAAATAAATAATACAGCCAAATACCAGCTTCAGGCGTTGGAGTCCATTGAGAAGCGTGCCAAGAAGCTCATCAGCAACGACTCCCTTGTTCAGACCAAGCTCCAAAGTCTTGAGCATCCGCGCAAAGTTGCTAGTCTATCGGTTTTTTATCGGACACATTTCGGAGAGTGTGCTTCAGATCTGCATGATCTAATACCCCCCTGCCCTTTTTTCTATCGGACGGCCAGAAGCACAAAAAAGCGCCATCGGTTCATGGTTGATATACCAAAAACCCGAACGAAGCGTTTTGATTCCACTTTCATTGTGAAAACCGCCAAACAGTGGAATGCGCTGCCCGAGTGGGTGTTCCCCGACAGTTACAATCTGGGTGTCTTCAAGTCACGAGTGAATCGGTTTCTTCTGGGCAAGCGTGCTCCATCGTAGACCGCATCATCGCTTAACATCACACGAGATGGCGGCCAAATGCAGGCCTAGTAACAAATAATTTAATTTAGTAGACTTATACGATTTTGGGGGCGGTTATGAACAGAACTGGAAATTACATCCTCGAGTTGACAAAATAGTAAACGGAAACCTTTAGACGTAGTCCTTGAAGATGTTATGACGTCTGCAACCGACTCTCACTGTGGACACACGCAGCAAGTCAATTTTTAGAAGTTTATTCAACTAAAGCCGATTCAATATTTTACGGTGCCTTATTGGTTAAAATTGAGACTTTACGAATGATGAAGCAAAGACTTAAAGACCTCGCATAAGCAAGCACTTGCTCCAACACCTTGCGCAATTTAACTTGCTGGTGGACTTAGCACTTTAGGACCAGTTCTACATCTTTGGCATTATTTCAACCATACTCTGTCACAATCGACCCAATCTACTCCAGACAATACATGCATATAACTTGTTTTACAGTTTAATTATTACAATGTTACTAGCTTAAACTATTATTATCGTTAGTACCTATGACACATAGCATAGACAATGGGTTTGAGATGTAGTCTTGAATCATGATAATTTGCTATCCACCTACGCTAAGAAAAAAGCGGTCAAGTGTGATTTTGTTTCGTCTTTAAAGATTCGTAACGTACAATTAAATAAGACAGTATTCTTATTCGTGTTTTGTTGTTTTGAAAAAAAAATAATAATATATTGACTCACTCTAAAAACCTATTTCTATTGCCACAACATGGGCTACGGTGAAATAGTTAGTAACTTGCCTGAGTTTTAAAATTCTTGAGTATTTTGTGGAGTTATCTTCTATCAGGGCTTGAGGCTACCGCACAAAAAGATTGTTTTCAATAGAGGACCGTTCTTTAAGCATCAAAGAGTATGTTGGTGAAGCCCGGTTGTCATTTATGGCAATCGGTACGCAGCTGTCAGAAACCCAGAAGTCTGCCTACAAAACTAAAACGATTAGAAGAAAAAATAAACATATGAAGCTAGGAAATCGGTGTCTAGTAGGATAGCGGAGTTTCAATGGTAGCCACAACTATATCCTATTCACGGAACGAAAAAATAAAATGTAAACACCATTTGATATTTTCTATAAAAAATATAAATGAATGTTATGAAATATTTTACTGAAAATATCTCTATTCCACTGCTGATCCTCAGGTCCTGGGTTCGATCCCCAGGTCTGGTAAAGTATTATTGGGTTTTTCCGTGTGGAATTCCTCAGTAGGAGCCCGGTGTTTGGATTTGTATCCCATGGCTATATGCTCGCACATGGGACTTAAACATAACGGCGAAATGAGAGTGTTACTAAACACACTCTGCCCAACCCTTTGGGGAATGCAGGCAAGATGTTTATGTTATTATCTCTAAATTATTATTATTATCTCTATTAAGAGTAGTCAAATGTTGTTTACATTTTATTTTTTCGTTCCATGAATAGGGTATTGTCAAATATATGAATGCACTGATTAGAATGGTGGTGACACTACCTTCGAAGCAGTATCAAAGTATAACAATAACAAAATACCTTGTACGGAACCAATGAAACAATGCCCAACCTAAAGAACCCACGCAATCTATTATGTATAACATTAGTACAATTGCGATACATTCAATAGATCACGTCGATACAGTGCGTCATGTCAGTCGTGTGCTTGCTTGACTACAGACAAGTTATAAGTACCTACCCACTTAAGTTAAACGTAAGTTTCTTCGGTAAAGTGTGTGTTAGAACTGTGTTTAGCGCCTGAAACCTGAAACGGAGTTGACAAGAGGTAGGAACTTATTATACTTCTTGCATTTGTGGACATTTTTGATACTAATAATATGTTCGTGTCGATTCTGTTGCACACTAGACTAAACGCAACTGTCACTTTCTTTCCTATTGAAACAGAAAGAGACAAACACTCTAAGTTTAGTTTAGTTCTGTCAAAGTGCGCTACAGAATCGACACCATTGTATATGTCAGAGAATAGGTCATTGAGAAAATAAAGGGGGGTAGTAGTCAAGATAAATCAACGTACCCGGCGTTATAAAAAGTTGTCATTCGACGGAGCGAGGATTCTGTCGAACCACCGTAGTAGTTTAACCTTTACAAGGTGTCCTGCGTAAGCGAAAAACGCAACGCGGTGCGACGCCACGCGACATGACGTGAAACAAATACGCGTTACGTCGCGTCTCGCTACGTAGGCCGCTAGTAGGGAATGTCGTTGTCTTGATCGCGTTTGTCGCTTACGCAGTACACCTCGTTATTATCTGACTAGCTTGTCCTTTTTTGATCTTGTGTGAATTATATTGTGACTTAGCTCATGTAACTAACAACTAACTCAAATGCAAGTATTCTCAGTGTGGAGTGTCTGTGTTGGTTTTATTTACCAAATACTTGCTTTGCTCCTGATAAGCAGACGCTGGTCTTCACTGTAATGTTATACTTGCTTCTATCCAATTCTATAACCGTGTCTGCGACATAACATCACCCCTGTATTCCTCGAAGGGTTAGGCAGAGGTGTATAGTAACACCCTCATTTCGCCGTTATGTTTAAAGTTCTATGTAATAGGGGGCGAGCCTATTGTCATCAACCGGGCACCAATCCAATCTCTGGGCTGCTACTGAGGAATTCCACACGGAAAAACCCAATAACACTGCCCGATCTGGGGATCGAATCAAGGACCTCACGATCAGCAGTCGCTTGCCACCACTAGACCAACGAGGCATTAGAATTATACACCAGTAAAAACTGGTATAATACATCTACCTTGTAAATACTTTTCCTAATCCTTTACCGCGATAAACGTAATTGCTCCATACTCGAGTGCAAGCAGTGTCGCAGTGTCAACACTTCCCGCGTGTTGACATCGTAGTGTCGTTTGAAGGTACGAGTTGATTACCCTGACAGGGAAAATACCGTGACTAAGTACTTGCACATGGTATTTAGACATATAGATCATAGAAGATAATGATCTATTACATAGTATAAAACAAAGTCGCTCCCTCTGTCTGTACGCTTAGATCTTTTAAACTACGCAACGAATTTTAATGCAGTTTTCAGCAATAGATACAGTGATTCAAGAGAAAGGTTTATATGCCCCACATTAGTATCTACATTGCACCCGTGCGAAGCCGGGGGGAAATTTGTTTTTAAGATAATATAATAATAATGTAGGTATTTGGGTTTTGAATCTAATTACTTATTGACACTGTCTCGTTGGTCTAGTGATGATAAGCGCGACTGCTGATCGTGAAGTTCTAGGTTCGAACCCCAGGTCTGGCAAAAGTGTTATTGGGTTTTTCCGTGTCGAATTCCTCAGTAGCAGTCCGGAGTTTGGATTTGTGCCCAGTTGATGGCAATAGGGTCGCCCCCTATTACATGGGACTTAAAAATAACAGCGAAATTAGGGTGTTACTGTACACCTCTGCCCAACCCTTCTGGGAATATAGGCGTGATGTGATGTATACAAGGTTAGTCGGAAAGGGCTCGCTAAGCCGCGGGCCACCTAAAGTATCACTGATGACTATTTTAAAGCAAGTGTTAAAATTTCAAAATTCGATAATTTTTATTTGCATGCAAAAAGATTTTTATTTTAGTTTTTTCAATAAAAAAACATACCTGCTTTAGTTATAAATTCAGAATATTAATTTTCTAATCCGTGACCCCAAATATAAACTAAATTGAAAAAACAGCTGATCATAAAAAAAAACAATTATTTCGAGCAACATTAAACTCATATACCCACAGAAAACACAAAAAATTAAATTAAAAATGAAAACATCATAGCTATGGACAGATAGATTTTAACATATTTTTTTGCAAAATCTTTGAAAAGCTTTTTCTCTTAAACTATCGAGTTTTGGGGAAAGTTATAGAACAAAAGTTATCCATTATTATGGGTACTTTAACACCCTTTCGGCTTAGTATCCCCTTTCCGACTAATCTTATATAAGGTCCAACCAAAATACCTGGAAAAACTTTTACACAGTGTTCAGTACGTCTAACTAAACATATCTATGTAAAAAAAAACGAGATCTAAGTGATTTTTTCTGACCAAAAAAGAATAACGTTTTAAATTACGTGTACTGTTTTAAGAATAAACTCATCCATTTTTTATGCATCGACTGTCGCCGGGGCGCGCGCTATTTCCGCGCCGTGTTTTACCTAACAGGCGAAGTGAAAAATGTAAAAAAAATATAATTAAATTAAAATGAATGATGAAAAACATTTTTTGGTTAGAAAAAAAAATCACTTAGATCTCGTTTTTTTTGCATAAATATGTTTAATTAAACGTACTTAATACTGTGTAAAAGTTTGTCCAGGTATTTTGGTTAGATCCTATATATCACTAATTACATACCTACTTGTTTTGATTTCTAAATTGATACTGTTGTACTTGTGTTGACAATAGCAACCTGTTAACCTGTTGTTACTCCACAACAAAGTAACCATCATTTTTTGATCCACTGAACTCTTGTTATAAGTGGTGTTAGGTAATGCCATGGCATTAGTTGCTGCTTGCAACTCTGTTTAACACCGGTATACAACAACTAGCAATAAAAATATAATGTGGACCTGTCCTAGTGTCCAACTAATATGATCACATAATACTGATCAAGTTTTTTTTTCCCTATACAAAATATCTATATCTATATATATGTATAAAAGGAGAAGCTGACTGACTGACTGATCTATCAACGTACAGCCTAAACGGCTGGGGTTAGAAACTTGAAATTTTGACAGTAGGTTCATTTTGTGACGTAAACATCTACTAAGAAGGGATTTCTCGAAATTCAACCCCTAAGGGGGTGAAATAGGGTTTTTAAGTTTGTATGTAAGTCCGTCATTTTTGAAATAAGAAGCTTGAAATTAAATATTAATGTTTTTGGTTAGAAATAAACGTACACATGTTTGAGCATTTTTGGAAATTCAACCTTTAAAGGGGTGAAATAAGTGTTGAAAGTTTGTATGAGAAATCTGGTATTTTTGAAGTGAGATACATGGAATTAAATATTTAGGCTTTTGGTAAGAAATAAACGTATAAGTGTTTGAGGGTTTTTGGAGATTCCACCCCTAAGAGGGTGAAATGGGGGGTTGAAGTTTGTATGTAAGTCCGTCGTTTTTGAAGTAAGAAAGATGAAATTAAATATTAAGGTTTCTGGTTAGGAATAAATGTACACATATTTGGAAATTCAACCTCTAAGAGGGTGAAATAAGTGTTGAAAGTTTGTATGAGAAATCTGGTACTTTTGAAGTAAGAAGCATGGGGAGAAACTGACCGACTGGCTGACTAATCTAGCAACGCACGGCCTAAACCTCTAGGGGTGATAAAAGACGGACGTTTTGGATTTTAAAATGGGCTTAACGAGGATTTCAAACTTCACGTAAGCGAAGCTGCGGGCAAAAGCTAGTTTTATATAAAAGGCAGTAACATCATGAATGTCTTTATAAAAGTTACAATATAATGTTTGTGAGAGATTGGTGTCTGAACTAGGCACAATGCCTGTACTACAGATCATCAGGATCTCACTTCTCTGCGTTTGTATGCGCTTGTGGAAAAGAAACATATTTAATTCATTCGGTTGATTGTAAACAGTCTCAAATAGTAGGTCATCCGTAAACTACTAACATAAACACTGATTAAACCCACTTTTGCGTACACGCTTGTTGACTCTATGATGATGGAATTGTAATCGTCTAATCACTCTCCATCTTATCACAATGTACACCTCTGTTCACCTACATGGTGACGACATAGACCTGCCCTTAATGGCGCCAATGAAAACATCGAAAGCCGCTCACATTTTATTAAGGGTGAAGTTCGTCGCACCTCCATACAAAATACTTTTGAACAAAACTCAATACTTTTTTTTAATGAAAGCATTTCATTGACTGGTTATTAATTTATCGATCCATTTTTATCGTTACATAGTATAAAACAAAGTCGCTCCCGCTGTCTGTACGCTTAGATCTTTTAAACTACGCAACGGATTTTAATGCAGTTTTCAGCAATAGATAGAGTGATTCAAGGGGAAGGTTTATATGCCCCACATTAGTATCTACATTGCACCCGTGCGAAGCCGTGGCGGGTCGCTAGTTATGAATAAAAACTAAATGCTTATTAAATTGTACAATCATTTTGATTTGATCAAAGACAATTTGGTCAATGTCAAGTACTTACGTTAGATTTTTTTTCCCATTAGTTTTTTCTAAAATTACATTAGGTAGGTACTTACTTACCCGAGTACTAGCATGCAACCCGAATCTCTTCAAAGTTAGAGTGAATAGGCTTCATCTCGTTAGCTCACTCCATCGTAGACTTTGTCTCTGTCACCTCTGACTACAGTTAAGAGCAAACACAACGCAAATAAAAAAAACACCATTTTTTTACAAATAAATTGCATAACACGAGTATAATTTTGTTTTTTTTGTCAGCCTTGTTGGTCTAGTGGTCGCAAACGCGACTGCTGTGTATGAGGTCCCAGGTTCGATCCCCAGGTCAGGCAAAGTGTTAGTAAGTTTTTCCATTAGGAATTCCTCAGTAGCAGCCCGGAGTCTGGATTTGTGCCCGGTTAATGGCAATAGGCTCGCCCCCTATTACATGGGATTTAATCATAACTGGCGAAACGAGGGTGTACTAAAACACCTCTGCCGTACCCTTCGGGGAATACAAGGCGTGATGATATGTTATAATTTTGTATGAAATAAGCAATGACAGCACCTCTATTTAAAAAGGATTGTGAAACGATTCACGCTTGAAGCCATGAACACTTAAAAATTGCGTCAACATTAGTTAGAAAGTTACGACAGTTGTTTGAGTAAAACGAGAGATTTCTACTAAAATCTAATAAAACCGGTCCTGTTTGTGTATCATACGTTTGTTTTGCTTTTATTATGTAAACCTATTGTTGGATAACTAAGGATTCTCTTACGTCATTAGCCGTGGGGCATACTGAGCCTAAGGTTATATGAGTGTGCAGGCTCGCAGGCAACATAGTTCAGCCGCAGTTTTACAATCCATACAATTGGCACAAAACAGATAGGTACAGAAGTCAATCACATGTATGTACTTTACTGCGGTCGCTCTGTCTATATATCTATCTCTCTCAAGCGCATGGCACTCGCGCTCGCACTCACTCGCACTCTGGTCCCAAACGGTCCGAGATATCGTGTCTGTGAGCAGGGTATGTGTGCGTTGCTCGAGCGCACTTGTATGTAGATTGACTTCTGTACCTATCTATTTTGTGCACTTGGGCAACGCCCTTGATGTCGGACGATGCCACTGCCCGTGTAGGCGTAGCCCAACTGTATGGATTGTAAAACTGTGGCTGAACTATGTTACCTGCGCGGCCCGCGCCCCCGTATACGCTTAGGCTCAGTGTGGCCCACGGCTAATGACGTAAGAGAATCCTTAGTTATTCAACAATATGTTTTTATAGGTTAGGCTAATATGATTTTGGCGAATATTTGAACTGTCGCGATAATTGCGTCCGACACATTTGTCAGAATTAGTGCGTATTCAATATTATCCATTGGGCTGTAATATTATCATGATTACCTATTTATTAAATCCGTGCAATTGTGGTCTGCTGGAATCAAACTTGCAAGGCGTTCAATAAGTGATGTAGATATACAATTTAATGCAGGGGAAACGAGTGTGTTGAACTGGGAATGTCTCCGATATGCAGTTATTTTTGTACGATGATACAAAAACAACTGCATATCGGAGATATTATGGTGATAAAGAGAGATAAGAGATATTCTTGAGAAGATTAGATATTTCATAATACAGTCACTTTGTGTACGACTTAGGCACAGATGCACTTTGCATTGTGATGAAGATGTGGTGTACATAATGCAGAATTATGAATAGAGTATACTAAGTAGGTACATTAGAGGAATGAAAAGGTAATACACCTTAAGGGCTATTTTTACTTGCACAGTGCAAGAAACAAACTATTTTACCGACTAAGTATTGCCAACACTATAGAAATGAAAATACAAGTGTTTTCTGACAGCATATTAAAATTTATAATGGTGACATGACGACAGACACCAGTAAAGTCAATTTATTTTATCATCGAAATGGTCTTACAACAAAACTCCTTAAATCAAATCCTTTAAAGACATTAACATGCCACTAATAAGTAATATGGAGGCAAAAGGCAATTTTGATCTTTGCTACCAAATAATTAAACATAATTTTCCATGCATTGGTCTGTTCCGTTCAACAGTTTGAAAAGGTAACATGTGCTCGCGATGTGGGAAAGGAATGAATTTGAAAATTGACGGACCTTTTTATTTCCCTACTGTAATTTAAAAGTAGATAGGATTTCATAGGACGTCCCTTCTGCACACTGTCAAATAAGGCTCCTTCGTGTAGTAAATTAGATTTATTTTATTAATAAATTCACAAGACATTTATTAAGCGTCCATCACGTCGGTTAACCTTAGATCCAAGAGGGCCCCGTTCTCTATTAGTGACTAGCTGTGTCCTCACGGCTCCGCCCGTAGCCTATGTTACTCAGTGATAATGTAGCTTTCTAACGGCAAAAGAATGATTGAAATCGGTCCAGTTGTTTTTAAGTTTATTCGTTACATACAAAAATCCAAAAATAGAAATCTTTCCTCTTTATAATATTAGTATAGATATAGATGTAATCTCAACTTACAAATTAATAGTGATGTGATCTATAATGTCACACACACTTCGGCTTCGGCTCTGCTATTTGGGGTTATTTTTCTTCTCTGTGGTTCCTACCCTCAGTCCTGTGTAGTAGTTCAACATTTGCAGAATAAAGCTGAAAGAAGTCATATTATACCTACAGTTATTTGGCAAGATTAATGGTCACAAACGCTACTCAATTTTAAGTTGCCGTTAATTTCGTGCTGTCTCTGTCATTTCGCTTTAAAGTGACAGTGACAGCACGAGACTTACAATCTAAAAATTAAGTAGCGGTTGAGTATTTGGCCATAAGACCTAAAAACTTTACCCAGAACTACTTACAAAACGATTTTTGTGTAGCTTCTAAAACAATAACGACGACACGTTTGGTGCAGTGGTTAAGGGATTGGTTTCTGCACTACGGGTTGTAGGTTCGATTCCCGCACGGATCAAATATTTGTACCCATGGCCTACAAATAGTTGTTCCAGGTCTGGGCGTTTGTGCATGTGAAGATTTGAGTCTGTAAACGCACCCACGATACAGGAGAAATCCTAGTGTGGAGCAATGGTTATATTAAAAAAAAAAGTTATTTTCTAGGGCGAAAACTCAGGTCCTCTTAAAAGGAGAAAAGTCACTTGCATACGAAGGAATTATGTTTCATAACCAGTGTAACCGGTAACTAAATAACTTAAACAATAAACTTGTCCTGCACTTAACAATTATGGAGTTATCCTTTGCATATTCCAAGGTTCACATGTGACGCAGCAGAGCACAAAACATGGCGGCCACGTGAGCGCGCTCGGTGTCCCACAACTTGCGACCTTGCATATCTCTTCTAATGTTCTCGTTAATTCCACGCGCGTTTTGTTTATATGTATTTGCATCAAGTCCTTGTGTGTAGTTGATCTGAATGAGCTTAGATCTACAGTGTACATAGTATTAGGTATGCTAGAACAATTCATTATGGTATCATAGAATTTATAATGCAGGAGTGCCATTTATAGTGTTACATTGTTCTCTATATTATGAAGTAAACTGTTTTTTTTTTACAGCAAATTAATGAATATTATGTAAGCATTAAAATATCAAGCACGAAATTCCTGTAAGAGCAGTGACACTTAACTTTAATTGATATTCAGGAGTGTTTTCAGAAAGTTTTACCTTTGTGACATAAAGGTATAAAATGTAATGTGTAAAATGTCGCTGGATTAGCAGTGGAACAGTGTAAACATGTCTCAATCCATTCTAGAGTCCAGTATCCACCGTTTTGTTTGAATACTATTAGTTATATAGCGACAAAAATTTAAAGGAGTATGCTAGGGTGGTTTGGTCATGTTGGGAGAATGAGTGAACGGCGATTAACAAAAGGAAGTTATAAGGCAGATGTCAGTGGAAACGCCGGTAGAGGACGTCCTAGAAGGACATACATCGATGTTATAGGTGGTGTTCTTCACAAAGGACTGGTGCATAGTACTCTTAATCGGCGTGCGTGAATGACAAGATATATGAATGTGGATGAAGCGAAAGGAGTATGTAAGAATTGTAGCATGTGGCGTTCTATAGTATCTGCCTACCCCCATGGGAAAAAGGCGTGAGTTTATGTATCTATTGGTGCAATTTATTCCGGTTCTGGAATCCAGCTACTTGATCTATGTAAATCAGGCTTAAAAGTACTTAAACAATGTCGATGATTTCATTGGCGTTAGCAGATACGCAATCAAATGTACTTGTTTGAACGACGCCCATCTGCAAGTTAGTAACAAGTAGTGCCTGTATAAATAATATTGAGACAATAGCTAAACTGTCGGGCCAATGAACTAGAAACATGTTCTTCTATTCAATACAACATGGCGTTATTTACAGCGTGTTTTTTTTCTGTCTGAAGTTTTTTTCACAAGAGTGCTTTGACCTAAGAATATTATTTGATAGGTACCTATAGAATTACATTGTCAGTAATGGTTAGTATTATTTGTGTTTAGGAAATTTGGATGATAAAATTGGACAATCAATCTTCTTATGATCTTCTTCTTTTCGTGTGGTTAGTGACTAACCTGGTGTCAAAGTTTATTGGGCCTCTGGCTTAGCTTTACATGCCATCGAGAAATATCTCTCAGGCATGCCGGTTTCATCACGATGTTCTCCTTCACCGTTTTTAAGCAAGTGATAAAATAAGCACATGAATCTGAAAAGTCAGAGGTGCGTGCCTTGGGTTAGAACTCGAGACCTATGACTTGGCAGTCCGATGGTCACATCACATCACTAGGTTATCACAGGTTTTTTTTAAGCTTCGAATGCTTTTAATAACTTACCCAAATTCTCATAGCTGTCTCGTATCTATTTCAGTATCTTCATCATCATTTGTCCATGATAAGATATCCATCATAAAATTAATTAATCGTCATACCTAATAGTTAACAATTACATACTGGGTGGCACCTATTGAATCAACCAACCGATCTGATATGTTAATCGATACCTAATCATAATATTAATTATTCTAATCGATTATTACATTATATGCTTGGTATATAAATATTAATGACACAGCCTGTAGTTCCGTATGTGGCACAGTGCTAGATGGTATCACTGGTGATGTCACCGTCATGTTCGTCTGTGCAGGCTATCTCGAGAACATCGTGGTTACGTAACGTATTGTGCGTGGCTGGTGTTTCGCTTGATGTGACATGCAGGTTTATGAATAGCATGAACTTTCTATGGTCTGAAATTGAGTGCGGGCTCCATGATTCTTGTATCCAATAGTTGTCTAAGAAATTGCTTTTAGCGACCGTTACTGGCTAGGTTTGTGCACTGAGAGCACATCCCGACCATAGGCGTATTCAGGGTGGGGCAGACGGGTCTAGATTCAGTCAACTCGCCACCCATGTCCTCAGAACAGTTACCCAAAATAGGCAGACCAATGCCCGACTCCGTCTATACTTATTTGGACCCCAAAAATAAGTTTAAGGTGCAAAATGGCCCTATAATCTCATTCTGCACTTAGATTGATTGAAAAGACAAATATTTACTGTCTGACTGAGTTCTTGATTGACTGAGTTGAGAATCTTGGCTACGCCCATGATCCCGACCCCGCGAAAATACGGTCTAAGTAAACTCGGCCGGAAACCGATTCAATTCGGTGTAAAAATTGGTGTAGGTAATAGGTATAGAATATACACCTCTGTCCATGTTTCATACTTTCTCTGATTCAGAGTGCTCTTATGAAACATAAATTCTTCAGCTGAATTTTTAGAAAGGACTTGAATTTTCTTCGTAATTACTGTTTTAAAAAGAGACATCTAATTTAATGAGGTACACTTAATCAAAATACTTGAAATGTCTTCACAGAAAGTTACAAACAATTAAGTAGATAGTGTTATACAACTTTCATGAAAACTATTACAAGTATTATTAAAATTAAATGTAGTTTAGATTGGGACGAGGGCCGTACCGTACGAAATGTCACGAACGGTAGTAATACATACAAATACATTATACAGTTGGAATTACTTAACTACACAAACATTAACTTTATCAGTATAATTATAAGGTTGAAATTTTTAGGGCTGTTGATATTAACGGTAATGATAAAGTTGTAAAACACTTTAGGTACGCAACTAAACTTTAGATTACCCGCTGTTTTAGTGGAATCATGTTGTGCTGCTCTGATTACAATGATAAATTGTGTGCTGGTAACATTGTGACTGCAATCGGTAAGATGAGAGGAAGTGGGTTTATGAAATAGAGATTAAAAAAAAAATTAATTGCTGTCAGCAGGCGTAATATGACGTGTGTCGAATTCCTTGGGCTGACATGTCGCGACAACGCGAACTTAATATAGCAGTGATAGCCTAGTGGTGTGACTGTCGGACTGGGTCTCGAGTTCGAACCTAAGCTACGCACCTCTGACTTTTCGGATTTATGTGCGTATTGTATAATTATCACTTGCTTAAAAATGGTGAAGGAAAGCATTGTGAGGAAACCGGCATGCCTGAGAGATATTTCTCGACGGCATGTGAAGCCACGTCAGAGGCCCAGGGGTGGCATAAACTCTGACACCAGGTTAGTCACTAACCACATGAAAAAAGAAGAACGTGAACTTT
This sequence comes from Amphipyra berbera, assembly GCA_910594945.2. Taxonomy (NCBI): domain Eukaryota; kingdom Metazoa; phylum Arthropoda; class Insecta; order Lepidoptera; family Noctuidae; genus Amphipyra; species Amphipyra berbera. Next base: position 2,436,035 of record OU343122.1, on the reverse strand, counting down.
CGTCGGGTCCCGCCAATGTGGCTCCACTCCACCTATGTGGTAGGGGACACGGAAAAAAACCAGCAGGCATAACATGATCACCATAGAAAACGGTTTTCAATCAATCAATCAAATTTATTTCGGACAAGGTAAGTACATCCATATGTTGGTAAATTATAATATAAGTACTTACAAAAATATCTTAATAATAATGAAACGGACTTACCCGCTGTTTCCCGTTTATTATTTTGGTAAGCAGAACTGGCGCTGTGGGATGAACCAAACGTAGTTTGTTATTGACTAAGAACTTGCGCATGGTTTTGTCGACTAAAGAATAGATAAAATAACATATTGCCTTAATGTAAGAAAGATTAGCCAGTAAGCAAGATTGTTAGCGGAGCTGATTGCCCAGAGTGCGTCGGACGTACTTAAGTACCGACAATTGTATTGACTCTTCTAAAAATACAGAAACTTAAAATTATGACGAAGATTTATTCTGTTTTTCTATTCAATTCATAAAATTCCATTACGTCACGAGTGGCACAGGCTTTTGTTCTCTTCAGCTTAATTGCAAATGTCAAACACGAGAACAACCAAAAGAAATATAACGATTGTCGATTATTATTCATTCAAAAATATAAAGGACTATTATTGTCAAAGCAAAATTTGATGAAAATACATAAGATTGAGCAAATTTTTATGAAGGATGTGTTTTTGAACATTCAACTATTTTTCACAGCTTAAGCAGTGACAGAGGCTACCATAACAGGCAGATATGACTCGGAGACCATTTAGTTTCTAAAATAGGTTACTGGCAAAGGTAGCCATTTCACATCGGTGACCACACAGACACTGCTGCCATGGGGTATTTAAAATGGAAAGTTGAATAATTTTCTCAGTCTACTGAATTGGTCTACAACTGCCTTATCGCAATATTCCGAATCAGGAGACAGGTTAGGTTGACGTACGAGGACTCCAAATGATGTATATCACCCGCATTCAATAGTCAATAGTATCTTTATTTGGATGAACATGGTACAAATAAGATCTTACATACATTATTGTGATAACAATCATTTCTGCCATATAATGTGGCGTGCAAATAATAACAAAATAAGTAGTTAAGAATACAATAAAATAATAAAAAACAAACATGTATAGGAGAAAATGGAAATTGAAATTTGGTAGATTTTTATATATTTTTTTTTACATTTATATTTATTTTATTCAAGAATATTCCACCAAGAAGAACATAGTCTGCTTAGTTGTCGGCAATAAGATTGACAAGCATATCTCTTTTTTGGACCCAGTACCTGCATAATATCAGATTGGGTGACCCGCGCGATGGCGCAACAAATATTTCCAAGGAGGGTTGATGTCAGGCAGGCGTCCGGTCATAAAACAATAAGCCAAAACCTCTAACAACATGTATTTATGAAATAGGTAGATGATTAATTAAGAAAAAAAAGATTTATATTTATTTTATTTTTTTCATTTATTTATTGGATATTTAACATTTGTCACAAAGTGTCATTCATTCAATCTGTAACAGTATAATAGCACTTTTCACTTAGAAGGGCCTTTAAATTTTTTCTAAATAGTTCTATTGATAGTTCTTTGTTAAAATCTGGAAGCTTGTTATAGCTTGTTGTCAAGCGGTGCAATGTAATACTTTCTATATGGCCCATCAACCTTTCCCTGTGTATTTGGATGCAAAATACCTCGTTCGATGTTAGGCATCACTGGGTAATTTTGCGAACCATTATGCCTTTGTCCACTCGTGAATACACGGCCTTACAAAGATATCGTTCAAAGGATTTTCCTCGTCACGTGTGTCAAGAATGTTCCTTAAGTCGTGCAAGTGACGTCGGTAATGCGCTAAATTGTTATGTAAATTCGCGGGCGCATGTATAAATAACTGATCGTGCTGTGGGTAACAAGGGGCATCTGGTGCATAAACTACTGCCAGGTTGGTTGTCTTGTCTGTAGTTTAGTTTAAATGTAAAGTTAGACTAGATCCTTTGTCTTTATTCCTATGTTTTCCTGCCTACTCTGAACAGGCTATGCATATGAGTATGAAAAGTTTATTCATATATGTACATCCTTTCTACAAAGCCACTGCACTATTTAGGGATCAAGATAGTCTTTCTTGAATAGAAGAGGATGCTATTACCATCTATCTATCTATACTAATATTATAAAGAGGAAAGATTTGTATGTAACGAATAAACTTAAAAACTACTGGACCGATTTCAAAAATTCTTTTGCAGTTAGAAAGCTAAATTATCTCTGAGTAACATACACTGGCCTGCAAAAATAAGTATCACACTTTAAAAGTAAACATCATTAAAAGTGTAGTACTTATTTTTGCAGGCCAGTATAGGCTGTACATATTTATTACTGGAATATAACTTACTAGCTGTGTCCTCACGGCTCCGCCCGTAGCCTATGTTACTCAGTGATAATGTAGCTTTCTAACAGCAAAAGAATTTTTGAAATCGGTCCAGTAGTTTTTAAGTTTATTCGTTACATACAAAAATCTAAAAATACAAAAATACAAATCTTTCCTCTTTATAATATTAGTATAGATTGCGCGGGCGGAGCCGTGAGGACACAGCTAGTACATAATATAATTACATGTCCTGACAGATTTATAAACGCAAAGCCTAAACCACTGAAGCTAGGTTCCTTTTGGGAAGTAGGCATCCACTAAGAAAAGATTTTTGGAAATTCTACCCCTGAAGGGGAGAAATAGGAGATGGAGGTTTGTACTTTGTATGAAAATTCACGTGGAAGAAGTCGCAGGCTAAGTGCTAGGTCCTATTACCTAATAATTGTATTCACAATTAATAATATAATTAAGTACCATAACAGTTCAACAGTGACTTAAAATCATCTTTTGATTTAAAAAAAACATATTTTACGTTTATACGTACAATTTTGGAAGAATATTTACCATTCTAGGAAATAAAAACTAATAAACACTTTTTAACAAAAATAAAACCGACTTCAAATCGATACCTCCCACGCAAAAAGTCATAACACGTTTTTTTGGTAAAATGAGATTTTAATACTACAGTTAATTATTATAGATATACAACACATCCTTGAAAACAATTTTTTCATATTTAAATTTAATACCAAGATTCTTACCCGGTAATAGTCTTATCATGTTTAAATTCCCGCGCATATGGTCGTGCCTAAGTTGCGACGATTTACGTTGAACTATTGGACCGCGCACCGGCTAATCACGGCACAGTACCGACGTCGTAAGATTTAAACAGTACAAAATATTACATTGGAGTTTAAAATCTAAAAAAACAAGAAACTGTGTGTGTTTTGTACGTTACTGTTTTGTTTTTATTACATACTAGTACTATGAGTAATGTACAGTCATCTAAGATTTAAAATTAGCTTTGAATAACCAAAATGATTCGAACGTGAAAATAACGGCTAATGAACGTTGACAAAATGGTAAGTTTATTTCTTACATTAATTTACTATCATGATTTGCATGTTTATCCTAATCGTGTTAGTAAATTGTTTTTAAGTATATAATGATTTTCATCACTATTTTCGTAAGTTAATAATTTGAAATACGTCCGACGCAAAACGTCGAAACATGAAAGTTGCGATTTTATGCGCGGTCGATATTATCGTATTTAAAAAATCTGTACGCAGCACAAAGTCTTATGTCTGATATACGACCTATTCGTGCTGTATTCGTTGTGCTTTTTACTAGTATAAGGTCGTAACAAATAGATACGACTTTGCTACAACAAGAATAAGGTCGTAAGTTTTTATTTATGCCTATTTTTACGAAAATATGAGTTTTTAATTCAATCAAAAGGCCTCATTATCCCCTTTAACCTTCAATCATTGCTATATTCTAAAATTAATCTCACACTATCGTTTGCGGCTGATCAAGACAAAGATGAAGTTAAGAATCTCTTTCCTGAAAAATCACAAATTTGGACATACGACCTAATGCGCGGGAGGTGTCGAAATTGTCTATCTCCGAAGTTCTTCATCAGATCTTCACCAAATTGAAATGGGACCACTTTGAAAAAAGAATCATTAAAATCGGTTCACAATTAACAAAGATATCGCGGAACAAACATACAAAAAAAAACATGCAGTCGAATTGAAAACCTCCTCCTTTTTTTGGAAGTCGGTTAAAAATTACAGATCGCCGCGTGATGCAATATTTTGCTTGGTGGTAGGATCTATACGGCAAAGATTACAATAGTATCTATACGGTCCGCCTGGCTAGCTACCATCCTCACATTAAATTCCGGCGCCAAGCAGTTTACCGTGTTCCGTCGTGTGTATGTGAGAACCAGAAGGGTATAAGAGAATCCCTCTATATCTCTGTTCCTTGGATTCGTGTGCGCCATCGTAGACCGTGTCTGCGCTTACTATCAGGTGAGATTAGAGTAAAAAGCGACCAAGACAAGAATAAAATAAAACTCTTTCGCTTCGTCCCATTTCATACATTTTCCAAGTTAGTTTATTTGCTGTTTAACGTTTTTACAAGCAAAACCTCGTTTACGGAATTTTTTGCTGTCTGTCATTGTGTCTTCCAATAACAACATGGCGTTTGTCCGACATATTTGCATTGTTACGCATTAAGACATGCATGTTTGTGTTTATTATCTCTGGACAAGTGCTTGAGCGACGTGCCACAATGTTGAGCACGTCTGATTCATAATGATCTTTGTTTTGTTTGTCATAGCATCATGGAACGCTTGTTGTTCTCCCTTAGCATGGCGCGACCTTCAAGTTTTATTGACGCGTGTTTGATGTTTTATATTCATGAGATGTTGATTTTGATTGACGAGGAACAAGAATGTCAACAAGAAATTTTTATCATCATTTAAATTATATATATCAACGATCTTCCGAAAGCGTCAAAGTACAACACAATTCTATTTGCTGATGACAGTACAGTACTGTTCACAGGAGATAATAAGTCACACATAGAACCTGAAATAAATATAACTTTAAATAACATTATAAATTGGTTGGCAGCAAATAATTTACATATTAATCTTAGTAAAACAAATCTCATGACATTCAGAAGCAAAGTAAATAAAATAACAAACATGAATATTAATTACCTAAACAATAAGATACAAGAAGTAGACGTTACAAGATTTCTAGGTGTAAAAATAGACAACAAATTAAATTTTAAGGAACATATCAACACATTATGCACTAAATTGAATACTTTTTCTTATGCACTGTTTAAGCTTAGACAAACGGTCAGTAGCTCAACTGTCCTTACAGCCTATAACGGCTATGTTGCACATATTCTAAAGTATTGTGTTATTTTTTGGGGAAACTCCACTGAAAAAGAAGCTGTTTTTAAAGCGCAGAAGAAATGTATACGTGCCATAACTAATATAAAGCTAACTGATAGCTGTAGACCATTCTTTTTAAAATTAAACATTTTAACATTACCATGCATATATATATTAGAGGTTGTATTATTTGTTAGAAAAAATGCAAACTACTTCAAAAAGCTAAACAGCAGGAGACATAAGTTCAATATATGTTTACCAGAAAACAAGACAGCGTTATTAAACAAAAGTATATTATGCATGGCTCCACGTATTTATAATCATTTACCAAACTCGGTCCTCTCCATTGTTGATATAAACATATTTAAAAACAGTATTAAAACATTGTTAGTAAAAAAAGCATATTATTCTGTTACTGAATATTTACAGGATAAACTTTTGTAATTCTTCTTTTACTGTCTTTTCTTTTATCATTGGTACATACGTGCATAGTTTCATAGGTACCTATTTTGTAATTTTGCATGCCTCATGGTAGGATATGGCTAATGGTCACTATTGTTTGTATAAGAACTTTTGTACCCATATTCGCAAATGAATAAATGATTTGATTTGATTTGATTTGAAATCTTTACGTATTTGTTGATAGAATCTGTTTTGTTTTGCTTGACCAGCTTTTCGTCTATAAATATAATCTTTGGTGAGATTATGGTTTTATGATTGATTAGCAGTAGTGATAGCATGGTGGTGTGACCGTTGGACGGCCAAGTCATAGCTCTCGAGTTCAAACCCAAGGCACGCACCTCTGACTTTTTGGATTCATGTGGATATTGTATAATTATCACTGGCTTAAAAACGGTGAAGGAAAACATCGTGAGGAAACCGGCATGCCTGAGAGATATTTCTCGACGGCATGTGAAGCCAAGTCAGAGGCCCATGGGCGGCATAAACTCTGACACCAGGTTAGTCGCTAACCACACGAAAAGAAAAGGAAGACTATTAGACCTCAAGAATTTTCTTAAAAATATTGCAGCCGAATATATTTATCAGTGTCCAGACGTATCTTATTCTACTAATTAAATTTTATAATCGCCAGTTACGATTGGCCCTAAAGGAGACATCGTAACTTACTTAATTTTAAAGGTGCTATTAACACGACTAGAGGATAAAATTTTAATTGAAAACTATGTTCTCACTTGCGAGCGTGATTGTACTCTTAACAGTCGCGAGCAGGTGCAAATAAAAACCATATAAGGCGATGACTTGGGAAACGGCGCGCGGATGCAATTTTTACCGTCATTACCGAGTGTCGGTGACTGTGAGGGAATGACGTTCAATCTTAAGATTCTTATACTTATGGACTAATGGTCTGACCGCATATTTAAAGCTTTAAGAGTTATATAGAAATAATAGAAGATTATGTAGTGACAAAAATTGAAAGGAGTATGCTTAGGTGGTTTGGTCATGTTGAGAGAATGAGTGAACGGCATAAGAATAAGAATAATTTATTGCGTAACTTTGTACAATTAGATCTTATAATATAGCAGATTTTAGGATCAACAGTCTACCCATGTCGGATATAATGCAATACTTAACAAAGAAAAGCAAATTGATTATTTATTTCCAAGTGTTAATTACATACCTACTACATCATTTTTTGCCAAAGAACTCATGCAAATTATAATAAGTAACATTCTTTTTAGTTTGGTTTTAAACTTGTTTCCATTTAATTGTCTTATAGCTGGTGGTAAATTATTGTATACCTACACGAATAGCAGTTATATAAGTACTCTTATAATACATCATATTTATATTGGGTGCGAATGATCCGATTTAAAATTAAAATATTGCATATTATTCTTAACAAATAAACATAGTTCCAGTATATAGACTCCAGTAAGTGTGAGAAAGAATAGAAAGCCCTTCGTTCTAAAAACATCTCTTAATGACTCGGTACTGTGTATGTTATAATTATATTCTCCTAAGACATTTCTTCTGGAGAATGAGTGTAGATTGTATGTTTGTCGAGTTTCCCCAGTGTATGATACCATAAGTCAATACAGGATAAACATTTCCAAAGTAAGCGTTTCTAGTGACACTTTCATTTGTTGTTTCGGCGATTAACAAAAGGATTTTATGAGGCGGATGTGAGTGGAAACGCCGGTAGAGGACGCCCTAGTAGGACATACATTGATGTTATTGGTGATGTTCTTCACAAAGGACAGGTGTGCGAGTATGACAAGATGTACGAATTTGGATGAAGCGAAAGGAGTGTGTAAGGTAGCCTGTGGCGTTCAATAGTTTCTGCCTGCCCCCATGGGAAAAAGGCGCGAGTTTATGTATGTATAGGAATCTTTACATAGTATAAAACAAAGTCGCTCCCGCTGTCTGTACGCTTAGATCTTTTAAACTACGCAACGGATTTTAATGCAGTTTTCAGCAATAGATAGAGTGATTCAAGAGGAAGGTTTATATGCCCCACATTAGTATCTACGTTGCACCCGTGCGACGCCGGGGCGGGTCGCTATTAAATAATAAATTGTAATGACTGCCTCGTTGGTCTAGTGGTGGCAAGCGCGACTGCTGATCGTGAGGTCCTGGGTTCGATCCCCACGTTGGGCAAACTGTTATTGGGTTTTTCCGTCTAGAATTCCTCAGTAGTAGCCCGGAGTTTGGATTTGTGCCCGGTTGATGGCAATAGGCTCGCACCCTATTACATGGGACTTAAACATAACGGCGAAATAAAGGTGTGCCCAATCCTTCGGGGAATACAGGCGTGATGTTATGTTTATGTAATAAATTGTGTTTGTTCGTTTCCAAAAAATTACCAATTGTTTCTTTTCCATGATTCATGTCTTCATATCCTGGCATTACAGCGAATTGCTTTGGGAGATGGTAACTAAGCTATACCATAGTGCCCGGGCATTCCCTACCCATGCCCTCACTATGAACTTTGCCCATAACGCAATAAATCTATTAATATACTGTAATACATTCCGCAAGTAGGAGTTAGAGCTCGTTCACACAGCGGATCCGTTTCAACGGATCCGTCAGTACTGGATGTGTTGTTCACATCTGTACCGACGGATCAGTTAAACAAATGGCAGCTGCGTCGCATCTGGCGGGCAGGATACGATAAAAATAACGGATATTAATAATATTTTTTACTGGATTCGGAATACTGTCGTGTATGTGAACTCGCTCATAAAACTACAGGCGCCATCACCAAATTAAAAACGGATCCGCTAAAGCGGGTCCTGTATAAAATTTCTGTGTGAACTAGCTGTAACCAGTGGTAACCCGGACTTACGAGCCGTAGCTTATCTCACAGTATAATATCTACGAGTTAATTGAGCGGTTGTTTTACTAGTAGTAGATAAGCTAACCTTTACCGTGATAAGATTAATCTTGATGTAGTTGTGCTAACTACTAGTTAACACTACTAGTTGGTACTGGTTAACACTAATAACATAACATCACGCCTTGGATTCCCCAAAGGGTTCGGCAGAGGTGTTTTAGTAACACCCTCGTTTCGCCAGTTATGTTTAAGTCCCGTGTAATAGGGGGCGAGCCTATTGCCAATAACCGGGCCCAAATCCAGACACCGGGCTGAGAAATTACTATTACTGAAAAATTCCTAATGGAAAAACCCAATATCACTTTGCCCAACCTGGGGATCGAACCCAAGACCCCGTGCTCAGCAGACGCGCTTGCGACCACTGGACCAACAAGGCAGTCATAATATTATGGTTATATAGCCTCGCGGTTGACTGGTTCACTTCCATGTAGAAGGATCCGAGTTCCAACCCGGCCCGCAGTTCAACTTATCAAATTCATGCGCGGATCAGAATTTGATTATCACTTGCGTTAACGGTGAAGGAAAACATTGTGAGGAAACCTGCACACCTGAGAGCAATTCCGCGAATTTTCCATAAAAATATAAAAAGTAATATAACGTAACATCACGCCTGTATTCCCCGAGTGGTTGGGCAGAGGTGTATAGTAACATCCTCGTTTATGTTTAAGTCTCATGTAATAGAGGGCGAGCCTATTGCCATCAACCGGCCACAAATTCAAACTCTGGGCTGCTACTGAGGAATTCCACATGGAAAAACCTAATAATACTTTTACCCAGGACCTCACGATCGGCAGTCGTGCTTGCCACCTCTAGACCAACGAGTCAGTTTAAAAAAAGTGTAATTTCTCTAAATCTACTGACTTCCGGCTAGGGTACACAGGGTGTTAATATGTTGCACATAGGACACACTGTTACTTCTGTATAAATTACAGTTTTTTTTTAACTTTGCCGCTCACTGGGATTTCTCCTGTATCGTGGGTGCGTTTTACAGACAAAAATATTCAAATGCACAAACGCCCAGACGCCCCCGTGCGAGAATCGAACTCACGACCCGTAGCGCAGCAGCCAATCGCTCAGCCATTGCAGCAATCATGTCGTTTGAATAACCGTGCATCTTTAATACGTTCAATTAAGTCTATTATGATAAAGCACATTAGATAACAAATCGACGTGTATTCACCGCAAATGATGCGCGCACGCATCCGCGGTTACGACGTCATTTAGCAGGTAGACATTGACACAGTTACTCTATTCACTTTTTATTTACAACTTGACCTTAACAGTGATGTTCATTTATTGTTTTATTTTAATTTTTAAGAGGTGATGTCATTAATATTGTAATTTAAAACAATGTCTTTCAATGTTAGATTGTTTATTTCCGGGCTGATCTCAGTCATCGTTAATAATGTCGTCAGATTATAGGTTTATAGCAATGATAGCCTAGTGGTGTGACCGTCGGACTGCCAAGTCATAGGTTTCGAGTACGAACCCAAGGCACGCAACTCTGACTTTTCGGATTCATGTGCGTATTGTATAGTTATAACTTGCTTAAAAACGGTAAAGGAAACCGGCATGCCTGAGAGAATTGTCGACGGCATGTGAAGCCAAGTCAGAGGCCCATGGGCGGCATAAAGTCTGACACCAGGTTAGTTACTAACCACACGAAAAGAATAAGATAGATTTGTACCTATAATCTTAAAAAATGGTAGTTATCCCGGTTAGAGCATCAGATTAGGGTATATAACGGATGTAGTGTACATAGAATACCTATTTTAATTCTGTTTTAGGCGATAGGTAGACAAAACCTGCGTTCTATGGCCTCCGTCGACTGTGGCTGGTGTTCACAAACATTAATTCTTGATTAAATAACCGTTTCCTAGAAAAATATACCATAATATTACGTAATCGGTCGTTTAACCATAGAATTAATGTAGGTGCACACCTTTTTAAATTAAATCACCGATGCTTGGCACTTGATTAATAGATATTATTAAAAGTAAATTAATTTACGGACTTCTTGTCATACAGACTTCCTCACTGCAGAGTTTACGAGACTGATCGAAATTGGTAATAGTTAAAAGCTTATTTATTATCTATGGCTATAAATAACTCAAGTAAAATTATAATCCGTAGTCGTTTTCGTGCAAATATAAATAAATTATCGATTTATCGTATTATATTCAAATTAGGTATATCATAGATATTTATATTCAACTAGCTGGCCAGACAGACTTCGTTCTGTCAAAAGTTATTGGCCTGTAGTGGGAAAAGAAAAGCATTGTTTTTACTATTTTCCACGCAATTTTTATGTTTTTCCTCTTCAAAAGAACCTTCCTTGTGCCTTATTTATAAAAAAAATGTATTTAATATGTGTATTACGATCTATAACAACATGCCAAATGAATTAAAATTATTAGAGGGTAACTTATTAAAAAAAAAGTTAACAGAGTGGCTCCAAATGAGCTGCTTCTATAGCATTGTGGAATATATGGATAATAAAAATGTTATTAATAATTAATGTTTACCAAGTTATTTAATATTTGTAATATGGAATGACAATGTGTAATAATAATGTAATAATAATGTAAAATAATGGATACTAAATATGGACATTAATATTTTAAAATTTTGCACGCTTGCCTGCAGGCAGAATACAGTGACTCTTAGGCTGTAAGATCTTCCTATTTAAAATGTATTTCTGGCAAATAAACGATTTGATTTGATTTATGGAATATATAAAAAAAAACAGCCAAATTGGTCGAACCTTTCTCAAGTTTTGCGCTTAGCAACACATTTGGCGATTCATTTTATTTATATAGATAATATAATTTTCTATAAAATATAAAATATTTTGAAATAAATTAGCATAGCATCTAAGCGTAGTATTGAACGTATCCGTTATGGAAATCGGATGTGACGTAACATAGGCCATTGGGAAGGTCGTTCTTGATAAAGATTAGCTAATCGTTTTCGCATTAGAATATTTGTTAATTGATAAAGAAGTAAATGGCGGCTTTCTCTAAACTGGCGAGATATTAACTTTGACAGAATTTATGCCTACTTTGTTATGTCATAGGTATTTTATTACATAACATAACATCACGCCTTGTATTCCCCAAAGGGTTCGGCAGAGGTGTTTTAGTACACCCACATGTCGCCGTTGTTTTCAGTCCCATGTAATGGGGGTCGAGCCTTTTGCTATAAACCGGGCACAAATCCAGACTTCGGGCTGCTACTGAGGAATCCCTGATGGAAAAATCCAATAACACTTTGCCCGACCTGGGACACGAACCCAGGACCCCATACTCAGCAGTAGCGCTTGCGACCACTAGAGCAACAAGGCAGAAGGTATTTTATTGTTTGTTTAAATTATAGAGGTGAGTCTATGGTCAAGAGGTTAGAATTAGAATGTTGGAATAGTATTCAGAGCATCAAAGCTTTCTTTTGCGTAGGCGAGTTGAATTACAAAGTATTCAACTTGGTTTATATCCTAATTGAGATATGGGAATGTACCTACCCATACTACGTGACCCGTTCAGGGGGGGAGGGGGGTCTTCAAAATACCACGCTTGGTCACAGGGGCTCTTGGTCATATACTACGGGTGGTCACCGAGGGTGGGAGGGGGGTAAAAAACTGACAAAAATGGGTCACGTAGTATGGGTTCGTTCCCTATTATGACTCCTTTGTTCTGTATTGACTGAATGCACTCAAATGCTACGCAATTTTGAGTAGACATTAAGTTCGTGCTATCAGTGTTACTTCGCCTTAAGGCGGCCATACACGGGCAGTTTGTAGTAGTCATAACTGAACGCTTCAAACTGCGACTGCAAAGCGAATAACAGTCTTCTATTCATTAACCCACACGAAACCGAGCATTTACGACCACATCGAGCTGACAGCAGCACGGCAAAATTACGTCGTCGAACAGTTGCAAAACATACACTGATTACACTCGACTTCTCGAGCTTTGGACTGCTCTGGCGCAGTTATTCCTTACGAAGGTTGAGCGAGCAGTGGAAAGCAACAAGGCTCAAGGGGTTGAAAACGTCTGCTCGAGCGGTCCGTGTACGTTATTCAACGATTAATTGCACGAGCTGCCTGTGTATAGCTGCCCTTAGGCTACTTAAAATTAAGCAGTGTTTAAGTATTTGGCCAATAATATGGATGTCCCTCGCCCGGGGTAAGCGAGGGGGTCTGCCGGACTCTTACCGGCTAAAAACCCACGGTGTTCCTCCTTCTGACCGTCGGTCGAGGTCGCGGGATTCGCGTAAGCACGTACCGCGACCCCGGCAGATCTTGGTCCACCAGCTTCTTCTGGTGGACCTCTCCTGTGGTGGGGCAGTTGCTCCCCTGCCCCACATCCATCCGAGAGGCGCGCGCAGGACATGACGCGCCATCCTTCCTGGGCCCGTTACTGGTCGGGCGACGGGTTCCCCAACCCGCCGCCCGCAGGCCACTCACTAGGGTGGCCGGAGATCATCACGCGCCCTCCGGCGCCCGGTGCGTCTAGCTCGAGAAGGAAGAGAAGAAGCGGCCTCCCTCTCCCTCTCCGCTACCTCCTTGGTCGCCATCACCCCCTCGCAAAAGGAGGCGATGGCTTCCCACGCAGTCTCGCTCCCGACCATGGACAGAACCACGGCCGGAAGCGAGAGGTCACCGCCGATCGCCGCGACTAGCTCGCGGCGCAAGGCCAATAATAGCCTTTTTTTTTTTTTTTTTTTTTTTTTTTTTTTTTTTTTTTTTTTTTTTATCGTGGGGAAATCCTCATGGACTATCCCCCGTCTGGGTAAGACGGGGGGGTGTGCCGGACTCTTACCGGCTAAAACCACCACGGTGTCCCTCCTTCTGACCTAAGGCCGGGGTCGCGGGATTCGCTATTGCATGCACCGCAACCCCGGCAGGTCTTGGTCCACCAATTGCTGGTGGACCTCTCCACTGTAGGGCCCCACCCCACGACCTCCTGAGAGGCGCGGGGGGCACCCCACATCACCGGCGCACCAGAACACATGGTACGCCGTGACCACCCCGGGGACCAAACAAGTACATGGGCGCCAGACTACCCCGTGTCTGGGCACCCCTGGTCCCCCTGCGACGGGTCAGGTTAGTGGCCCCGCCGCCTACCACTTTTCGGCCGCAGAGGATAGGGAGAGCGGCCAACTAAACACCGACACTCCTCTCCCCCTGCGGCCCCACCGCGTCCGCCATCTGACGGTGGCGGCCCCGTCAGGCCGCGGAAGGTAGGGAGAACGGCGCACCGTAATACCGGCACTCCTCTCCCGCCGCGGCCTTCACCCTTCAGCCGCAATGCCTCCCATAAGACATCGCGAAGGCCAATAATAGCCTAAATTAAGAGGGAACAACTGATCACCCACTTAACTGACCCATCAAATGAAAAAACCAGAGGAATTTTCTCTCTTTAAAATTTTATTATTTCAATACGCGGCTTGATACATTTTAAACATTGTTTTCCTTTAATATCTAGGTCAGGCAAAAAATAAATCAAACACAAAGGGTACATTAAAACTCATTATGTGAATTAAACTACGCTTATTAACATTTAAATCCCACTTCGTGATGATACCAGTGAACTCATTCGAGATAAACATTTTTAAACCATCAAATATTACAATAGCCACAGTTACATGTAACAATAGCTATGGCGATGGCCACTGTGTAGATCGGAGCGTAATTTCTCAATCCCGGTTCACACACTGCTCATCTTATGACGTAAGTAACAGATAACAATCGGGTTACGCAACGTAAAACGGAACGCATTCGAATCCGACCGCCCGCTAATTATCTACGCACTTCCGGGGAATTATATTTGTTTCCGTATATTGGTAGATCTGATGTGTTCTGAATTTGAATTAGCAGCTCTATTTGGGTCAACGCGCTTTGGCATCAATGATTGTGATCTTACTATGGAGTCTTGATGAAAGTTTTTTCTATTGTATCCTGGCCCAAACCTATTTGATAAAAGGTAAACAATGCTTTTGAATCTTTATATCTGACACAATTATTAAAAATTAAGGTATGTGTTAAATTAATTTTATTACGAACTAGCTGTTGTCCCGCAGCTGTGTCCGCGTAAATAATTTGAGTACAGCGCCACCTATCGGATCCCAGCATAGCTACAAACCGTCGTCTCAACAAAACAAATATATTGTGTAAATATGACTTCAATCGGTAAATTAATTCTCAAGTTATGGCGTGACCAAGGGAAATAGGGATTCATTTTTATATTATAGATTGTATTTGACATTTGTAGGTACTTTAAAGTTGACATTTTTTTAAAAATAAATCTCCTGTACTTAGATTAACGTTTCTCAAACCAAAATCCACCTAACCGACAATACAAGTCTTATCGAGTTACGAATTCGATAACAGAATTTTGTATTTCTGCGTCATCTGAAATGTAAGAGTCTGAAGCAGGCAACAGGAATCCTCATGTCTAGGTTTTCCTAAAAGAAAATTCTCGGATAACACGTGAAGTTCGGCTTGGGACAGCCGAATAATTCAATCCTTATGACAACCAATCAGTCGGGTAGACCAATTAATTGGCCATAGTGACACAAAGAATATGGGGCTCGTGTCGTGTCGTGCCAACCGCGTGGATCATAGGATTTACGAGGCTAAGCTGCGTTTTCCACGGTCAGTCTGTGGATGGGTGACCATTCGTTACACATTGAGAACCCTCCGTACCTCGGAGAGCACGTTATACAGTCGGTCCCGGGTGTCATACGAATACCTATGACACTCGTTACGGGTAGTCAGAAGACCGAAAGTCTGACAATCGGTCTAAGCTTAGGATATCGGCATTGCCCAGTAACTGGGTCGCGGAGGTCTGTTGGCAATCGCTCCGTGTAAAATACTGGTACTCAGCCGCAGCTGGTGAGACTGGAAGCTGACCTCAACATAGTTGAGAAAAGGCTAAGCAGAACCGTGACTCAAAGAATAATACCTAATTTTAAATAGATAGCCCAAAAATGGTACAGATTATCAACTGACTGACTTACCGACTGGCTGCCTTGTTGGTCTAGTGGTCGCAAGCGTGACTGCTGAGCATAGGGTCCTGGGTTCGATCCCCAGGTAGGGCAAAGTGATATTGGATTTTTCCATTAGGAATTTCTCTGTAGCAGCCCGGAGTCTAGATTTGTGCCCGGTTAATGGCAATAGGCTCGCCCCTTATTACATGGGACTTAAACATAACTGGCGAAACGAGGGTGTTACTAAAACACCTCTGCCTTACCCTTCGGGAATACAAGGCGTGATGCTATGTTATGTTAATTATAAAATTCTTAATCGTTAAGTTGCAAAACGTTTCTGAGATCGTTGCCAGAGATGTTTCTCTATCTGCATTTTATATTATTAATATTTATCAACTCAATAGTATCATTAATTCAATAGACACCTCATCTTGTCCCTATATTATTTTATAATAGGATTATGCAACAGACCGTATCGTACTTTGCTTCCTAGTTCGTGTGCCGAATTACAAAACCCTATAAATGGCAGAGCGTGACATTTGAAAACCTAATGCTTTTGCCTGGACGAAGTGCGCATGCTCAATGCTTATGTCACTGTAGTAGAGATGTACCGACGATACGAATAGTCAACTATTCGGCTTGAACTTTAGTTGGAGCCAAGAAGTTGTCTGTTCGGTATTCGGAGCTCGTGGTTGACTGAAATGTTTGTCATCTTTTATCTATACTAATATTATAAAGCTGAAGAGTTTGTTTGTTTGAACGCGCTAATCTCAGGAAATACTGGCTGGAATTGAAAAAAATATTTTTGTGTTGGATAGTCCATTTATCGAGAAAGGTTATAGGCTATATAACATCACGCTACGCCCAATAGGAGCGGAGCATAAATTAAAAATTATTGCAAAACGGGAAAAATGTCCATCCGTGCGAAGCCGGGACGGGCCGCTAGTTTTTATATACAGGGTGTAAACGAAATCATGTAATTCCTTAAAACCTCGTGATGTACTGCTGACATAGATTGACCCTGCAAGGGATACATTTGAAACCAATACAAAACTAAACAAGTAA
This sequence comes from Amphipyra berbera, assembly GCA_910594945.2. Lineage (NCBI taxonomy): Eukaryota > Metazoa > Arthropoda > Insecta > Lepidoptera > Noctuidae > Amphipyra > Amphipyra berbera. The sequence goes on along the minus strand of OU343122.1, from coordinate 2,419,346 downwards.
ACATGTGTTCTTAACGTGAGGCATTTTAGCGCCCTGAGGTAAATGTCGGCTCTCTTCGGTTTGTTCGGCCAGTTTTTTTATTACAAAATGAGTTTCGAATTCAATAAGCATAAATGTATGACTTACATCAACCATTATACATATGACCACTAGATAGGAACCATGTCGAAATTCTTTGGCCATAAACAATATGAACTATTGTTTCATTGTCTATATCATTTTTTTTATTTTTTATCTGACTTAACGGTAGCACAAGGGAGTGCCCATTCACTTCTGAGTTACAATACAAACATATGTAACTAGCGACCCGCCCCGGCTTCGCACGGGTGCAATGTAGATACTAATGTGGGGCATATAAACCTTCCTCTTGAATCACTCTATTGCTGAAAACTGCATTAAAATCCGTTGCGTAGTTTAAAAGATCTAAGCGTACAGACAGCGGAAGCAACTTTGTTTTATTAACCGACTTCCAAAAAGGAGGAGGTTATTATGTTCATCTACATGTATTTTTTATATTTTGTATGTTCATCGATATTTTCGCCAATTGTGAACCGATTTTGATGTTTCTTTTTTTAAGGGATAGAGTATACTTCGAAGTTGGTCCCATTTAAATTTGGTGAAGATTTGATGAAGAACTTCGGAGATAAACAATGGAACTCCTCAATGACGAACAGTACGCATATTGTGATGATGTGATTATGTACGAGCAGCGTCTTTAGTAGGTCCAACCAAGGTTTAATTAAGGCCACTAAAATGAAAAAAATAAAAAGATTTTTTACAAAAAATTTAAACCGTCTTCAAAAAAGAATAAAATAATTACCATATAAAATTAACAGTTTCAGAAGTCGGTGCCTTCAATTTAGTTCAGCGTGGATCAGCACCGACTTCTGAAACTGTTAATTTTATATGGTAATTATTATATTCTTTTTTGAAGTCGGTTTAAATTTTTTGTAAAAAATGTTTTTATACTATGTAAAGATGACAGACGATTGTGTACCTACGCAGCTGCTTTCTGAATAGTAGAAACCAGATAGATGAAAGTAGATACTAGTTCAGCCTAAGCTTTTCCCAACAATGTTGGGGTCAGCTTCCGGTCTAACCAGATGCGGCTGAATATAATATATATAAATATTTTACACGGAGCGACTGCCATCAGACCTCCGCAACCCAGTAACTGAGTAATGCCGATATCCTAAGGTTAGACCTATTGTTAGACTTTCGGGCTTCAGACTTCCCGTAACGACTCACATAGGTATTCGTATGGTACTCCGGACCGACTGTTTAACGTGCTCTCCGAGGCACGGAGGGGTCTCGATGTGTAATGAATGGTCACCTATCCACGGACTGACCGCGGCAAGCGCAGCTTAACCTTGCAAAGCTGTTTATTAGCTACGAGCCTTTCAGATGAAAGTAGATACTAATCTTTATCTTCTTTATAAAACAAAGTCGCTCTCGTCGTCTAGTGGTCGCAAGTGCGACTGCTGAGCACGGAGACCTGGGTTCGATCTCCAGGTCGGGCAAAGTGTTATTGGGTTTTTCCATTAGGAATTTCTCAGTAGCAGTTCGGAGTCTGGATTTGTGCCCGGTCAGTGGCAATAGGATCGCCCCGTATTACTATGACTTAAACATAACTGGCGAAACGAGGGTGTACTAAAAAGACACCTCTGCCGAACCCTTCGGGGAATACATGGTGTGATGTTTATGTTGTTATTCAATCATGACTGCACGTGGATTTCACTAAAAATGTTACACATATCACTTTATTGTTCCAAGCCAACCATATAAACTCTACACACATATATTTCCTCCAACATAACCGCTCATATTCTCAATGTTATTTTCCAGATCCACATAAAGCACATTGTTTCTCCAATTACTACTAGCCTTAGTAAGATTACGGCAATTTACGGACTAAATCGACGGAACCAAACCACTATTATACAGTAGTAGTTGTAGGGTTGATACTATCAGAAAAAAATGTTGCAAAATTTTTAATATAGGTACAAGTAGACAGATCGAAGGAGAGTTAACAGAAAAATTAAAATTAGAACAGAATCTTTTGGTATTTTATTTATCAAGAACAGGTGTGGGCAAACTTTTCTCATCAATGGCCAAAAAAAGCAGACTCAATCTTATGGGGGCTAGAATTTTTACGACATGATATTAAAACTCGTCATAGGCGTTTCACTCTTTTTGTAACCCGACAGTGGGACATTAAAGGCGTATGATAATAGAAACAGAACTTGTAGTGTCGACCAGTGGCGTAGCGCGGGTGTCGGCTGCTCGGGGCGGAAGAAAATTTTGCCGCCATCTTATTTAGGTACTTCAATTTAATGTATACTATACATTACATACGTATAATATATATTAATTACACATATATATTAATTATAGAGAACTTTTCAGCAAGAACAGTCATCATTATTTTGCATTGTACAGGTTAGATTTTAAATAAAAATGGTTTTTTATTATTTATTGTTAAACTTTGCCGCCCCCTAAAAAGTGCCGCCCGGTGCGGGCCGCCCCTGCCGCCCCCACTACGCTACGCCACTGGTGTCGACACAAACAACGCAGGTTATCTACATTTATAAAACCAAATAAATTAATATTACTATAAAAATGTACATTGAAATCTCACTAACATTCTTTATGGTCATACAATTTAATCCGCTACAGTTTATGACTCGTAACCTGTAGCGGAAACACTACTTATTAAATTCGCACGGCATTCACACTTGGTCACAATATTCACCTACCCACTACTTACATGATTTACTTTTGGTTTATATACTTACCCTATTATTCTATTGCTTGACCTGATATTTTACCTATCCACTTTTAAATATAATTAAACATTAAAATTCTGTTTTGTAGTAATAACATCATAATGTACTTAATTCATACTGTGTACGACTTTATTGTTCTTTCCTTGGGGACCGGCACTGTACTCCTTAACACAGGTTATCCTATTAACCTAGCTAGGAATACAGTACCTCACCCACCATTTTATTGTAGTCTTTGTACACTTTATACTAAACGATTCTGTAAATTGTCATCATGTACTACAATGTCTTTTGATGAATAAAGTTATTATTAGTTATTATTTATTTTCGAGACTATTCGAAAGGTTCTTATGACTATGGTTGTTGGCGGGCCGAAATAAAACGTTTTACGGGCCATTTGTCCATCACTGATCTATTAGGTAGGGGCAACTTTTGGATTGAGCATAATCAGCTCAGCTATCCCATTACTGGGCACGGGCCTCTTCTCAGGATCTTCTTCTTTTCGTATGGTTAGTGACTAACCTGGTGTCAGAGTTTATGCCGCCCATGGGCCTCTGACTTGGCTTCACATGCCGCCGAAAAATATCTCTCAGGCATGCCGGCTTCCTTCATCGTTTTTAAGCAAGTGATAATTATACAATACGCACATGAATCCGAAAAGTCAGAGGTGCATGCCTTGGGTTCGAACTCGAGATCTATGACTTGGCAGTCCAACGGTCACCCCACTAGGCTATCAGAGCTAATTCTCAGGATGAAAACGGTTTTAGGCCTTAGTCCACCACGCTACGTTACGGGCTGGCGTCGAGAGCAATCTTTTTTTTCTTTTTGATTTTTTCTAAGGCTTTTTGGTTTCCTCACGATATTTTCCGTGTCAACCCTAAGTGGCAGTAGTTGCCGTCAATTGAATTAGAGTTTGAACAATAAGAAGATAATGGTTTTGTGGAGCTGTGAGAAAAGTTTCGATAAATTAAAGTGTTGTGATCGAGAGCACGTGTTCATTGAGAAATACGTTTGTTGTTTTAAGACAAAGAAAATACATTAATGTGTCTTTCAGTCTAGTTGTATTGCTATTATGAAAAGCACGTTAATATTTGTCAGTCATGTAGGTATTTGGTGATTTAACTACCTCGTTGGTCTAATGGTGGCAAGCGCGACTGCTAATGGTGAGGTCCTCGGTTCGATCCGCAGATCGGGTAAAGTGTTATTCGGTTTTTCCGTGTGAAATTTCTCAGTAGTAGCCCGGAGTTTGGATTTGTGCTCGGTTGATGTCAATAGGCTCGCCCCCTATTTTATGGGACTTAAACATAACGGTGAAATGAGGGTGTTACTATTTACTATACACCTCTGCCCAACCTTTCGGGGAATACAGGCGTGATGTTATGTTATGTAGGTGTTTCTTGAAGTGGATTACTGTGGGTTTACTTAAAGTCAAATATACTTTTTTGCAAACCGATTCAAAATAATTTTGTGAGAGGATGTGACTTTAGTTCCAGAATAAATAAATAAAAAATGCACCAGGTGTAAGTAGGGTAGCCAGAATTGTTTGAATAGAGGACAAGTTTTTTAAAATTAATTATTAATACTGAAGGTCACAAAAAACCTGAAGTTTGCCCGGTTTACCAAGATTTTCATGACCGGACATCTGAAAACCCTGGTTGTAAGTCAAGTTTTAGTTAATCTGTTAAAGAATGACTGTTTTATATCTCACTAGTACAATGCAGATACTAATGTGGGGCACATAAACCTTCCTCTTTAATCACTCTATCTATTGCTGAAAACTGCATTAAAATCCGTTGCGTAATTTAAAAGATCTAAGCGTACAGACAGCGGGAGCGACTTTGTTTTATACTATGTAAAGATATGAGTTTCCCATCAATGATAGCTTCAACACCTTACTCACAACTCTCAGTATGTGAATTAGTGATCTTACTCATCTCACCAGAACAGTTGATGTAGCCGGGGGACAACACGACACCACCTTCAATATGAAAGGTTAAAACGACATGTTTTCTTCATACTTTCACATCAGTTAAAAACAATGCCTCATCAAGACGTAGGTAATAACTGTTATTGCCTTCAGAAACGTTGAAGCCGTTACTTTGGTACTTGAGATCATAAAAAATCGGAACATGCAGTGATTGACTTCAACACATGTCAAGCAGCTACGTAACTCACATCGGGAACTGAAGCAGAATACGAAGTGTCCACGGAAATGGCCGAAGTATTCCGAAATTGAGGCAAATGATACTGGCGTGATGTTGAGAATTGTTTTGGCAAACATCGTCTAACTGTTAAGTGCGGTTGACATTTTAATTTGGCAGGGTTGGCAAACTTGCAGTTGGGACGACATCAATGTAATGTAAAGATCTCGTTGGGTCATGGGTAATTTTTGTAGAATGCCAAACATTATAGGCATTCTGACTTAAGTATGTTGATAAAAACGATGCCGTTCGAAGTTATAACGGCCAAATTCTGACTGTTGTTTAGAGATGACAAATTCCCATTTTCATTTCCCAAATTACAGCTAGTTCACACAGAAACTGTTTACAGGATCCGTTTTTATTTTGGTGATGGTGTCTGTATTTAAATGAGTGATTTTACATACACGACAGTATTCCGAATCCAGTAAAAAATACTGGATCCGTTATTTTTATCGTATCGTGTCTGCCAGATGCGATGCAGTTACCATTTGTTTAACTGATAAAACGGATCCGCTATGTGAACGGTCGGTTACAGTCTGTCTGACAGTATATAAAAATATAGTATCTTTAGGCAGTCATAATATCTTCTTTAGTCGATCTTGTATTGATCCAATCGATCGAGAATCTCTTCCCAACAAAAAAAGAGCATCTAAATCCAAAAAGAAAATTTTGTCCTCTGCCAAAAAGCTTATATATTATGCTATTATGTTACTTTTATAAATTACATTATCAAACATTTATAAGCTTGTTTTAACCACCTTTAGATCTAGCCATCTCAATCCTGCCATGGAACTTTCCTAAAAAGGCCATTCCAGAAGTCGCCCTACATTGTTACACTCGCATAGTTTTTATACCACAATATCTGGACTTTAAAAGAGACCTTGATTTCTGAGTTTGTTTCGCCTTTCTTCTCAGAGCTAGTCAGACAGAAAAGGCCGGCGCCACCTAGTTAAAAAAACACTACATTGACTTGTAAAAGATTTGCAGAAATAAAAATCATTTAGCACCAACCCTACTAGAGAAAGTGTCACTCCACTCATCCGTCTCGTTGATACGAAGCGTGCATCTATAAACACTTCCTTACTGCCGACGCAGGCGCATTTCCGAAGCGCGATCTACTAAAATATTACCTAACAGAGTAAACGTCTTCAGAATACTGCTGACTAATTATGTGTGACGCATGACGTAACGTAATAAAGCTGCTCGTTAGGGACAATGGGCACCTGTTACGATGGGTTCGGAATACCGGCATTGTGATTGGTGGGTCAAATGTCAGATGGCTGATGGCTCGCTAATAATGCAGCATGATTATTTATGGTTATATAATTTTCTTAAATAGGAGAAGTTGGTTTGTCTTTGCTGTTTCCATCAATGAAAGGAGCGTTTCTTTGAATGGAAAAAAATATGCTTGAGATGTTTGTGTTTTGTGATGAAATATCTTTAATTTTGAGCTAGGGGGGGGGGGGGGGGCTAATAACGTTATATTTGGTGGATCATATTCCGTTCATATCAGAATAGGTGACTATGGAAGCTGTACCTCCTATTTTATAACTTAAAAATAACGTTATACAAGGTTAGTCGGAAAGGGGGTACTAAGCCGAAATGGTGTTAAAGTACCTATAATAATGTATAACTTTTGTTCTACAACTTTTCCCAAAACTCGAAGTTTAAGAGAAATAGATTTTCAAAGATTTCGCAAAACATATGCTAAAATCTATCTATCCATAGCTATGATCAGCTGTGTTTACTATTTAGGTCATATTTGGAGTCACGGATTCGAAACTTAATTTTCGGATTCATAACTAAAGCAGATATGCTTTTTTTTGAAAAAACTTAAATAAAAATCTTTTTGCATGCAAATAAAAATTATCGAATTTTGTAATTTTAACACTTGCTTTAAAATAGTCATCAGTGATACTTGAAGTGGCACGCGGCTTAGTACCCCCTTTCCGACTAACCTGGTATATAAAAAAAATACATACATAAACAACAAAGTAAGGGCCCAGACAGACGGACTGCATCCCGATCGCAACTGCAACTGCCAAATGCATTTTGAAGGTAGTTAAGATGCAATCGATGCAACTGCCGATTGGATGTGCAGTGTGCAGTCCACCTGCAGTTACGATGTGGTATCAACGAATGAAATATCATTCATCAAATGTGGCGTTATTACCCCGATCTTCTATTAGGACAAGAACTACTTTACTATAACATAGCACCACGCCTATATTCCCTGAAGGGTTGACAGAGGTATATAGTAACACCATCATTTTGCCGTTATGTTTAAGTCTCATGAAATAGGCGACCTTTTTCCATCAACCGGCCACAAATCCAAACTCCGAGTTGCTACTGAGGAATTTCACACGAAAAAACCCAATAACACTTTGCTCGACTTGGGGATCGAACCTAAGACCTCACGATCAGCAGTAATTAGACCAACGAGGCAGTTTACTATTCCTCTATTAAAATCATTTGAGTCACTAAAAACCACATTATATTATTACAAAACTGGATCACACCACTTACATCCTTCCCATCAAACTCGTTAACACGACTCCGTTAGTGATTTACATTATTGTCGGTTAATTTGGGTAAAAACCATTAAAACGATGTTTTATTAAGCGTTATTTTATGTGGAAAACTGTACATTGTGACAGTAGAATGACATTGCATTACAAATCGTCGCTTTAGTTCTAACACCGCATAACTCAAAATAGTTTACTTTTCAGGAGAGCAAAAAATATAAATTTTTCTACTTACCATATTATTGTTTTTAATCTACAATATTCTATTTTATTTTGGTTTTTTCGGCGGAGCACTTTCGCGACACGATCCAGTATGGAACCCACCTGACTTACACGCTGTTTTAACAAAGTCAAAGTATTTATTTCAATTAGGCACATAGAAAATAGAATTGATTCTAGTCGCCCCTTCCAAAAGGTAGTTTCGTATGGAGAAGAATGGGCAAGAAACTCCACCGTTACTCTTTTAAAATGTCTTATAATATTTTGTATAGGTAGGTACATTAATTATACAATTATTTGTGAAGACGATGCACCTAGAATAAAATTACTATACCACAAAAGGTAAAAAAAATATGAAACAATGACAAATTAATTATGTGATAGATACATGGTGCTCACATATTTACAACTGTTTACATAGCTTGATGAAAAAATATTACATACGCGGTAGATTTTGTTTTTGAAATAACGCGTTGCTATTGGATCTAACCACTGATTGTGATTGGTCAAACGATGCGTTTTTCGATTCCCTATCGAATGACGTGCGTAACTCAAAACTACTATTTTTCGAGTTACGCGGTGTTAGAACTTAGCGACGAAATGAAGAAGTATGTAGGTTATTACACTTGGCACATAGTACTGGTCGCATAGGCCGTTAGCAAGGTGAGGTCATTATGAGAAATTCATAGCGTTTAATGTTCAGCTTTTTGCTTGTTCACTGTGTGCTCGGATATTGTGGAAATTTCAGTGTCGTCCCACTAATCTAAATAGCAGAGTTTATTTTTTCTCTACTAGGTACTATCGACCAACCGGCTAAAATAGCTAACTTATAAAATTACGTCTATCAACGAAAAGGAACCAAGCATGTAGTTTTTATAACATGTGTACTTCAGGCCTAACGCCAATGCGGGTTAACCACCATTAAACACGTGTAAATAGAACTTTTAAAAGATATCTAATCACCCAACAAATATTCAAATATGTAGTACCTACTATTGTATTAATTCAAACTAGTGACCCGCCCCGGCTTCGCACGGGTGCAATGTAGATAGTAACGTGGGCATATAAACCTTCTTCTTGAATCACTCTATCTATTGCTGGAAACTGTATTAAAATCCGTTGCGTACTTTAAAAGATCTCAGCGTACAGACAGCGGGAGCGACTTTGTTTTATACTATGTAAAGATTGCTCGTATTTCTTTTCAAGACTCATTTACGACAGAAACCAATAACCGATCTGGATTCGATGAACAAGATTAGTTTGTTCTTTTTACATAACATATCATCACGCCTGTATTCCCCGAAGGGTTGGGCAGCGGTGTATAGTAACACCCTCATTTCGCCGTTAGGTTTAAGTCTCACGTATAGGCGAGCCTATTGCCATCAATCGGGCACAAATCGAACCCCCGGCTGCTACTGAGGAATTTCACACGGAAAAATCCAATAACACTTTGCCCAACCTGGGGATGGAACCCAGTACCTCACGACGAGGCAGTTTGTTCTTTTAAATATCGTCGCTTAGGTAACAATACCGCCTAAGTCGAAAATTGGTCATTTGACGTTTTATAAGTCATTGGATAGATATTTTCGGCGCGCATCGAATGATGTTAGAAAAAAATTTAAATTATCCAATCACAGCGAGTTATTCAAACAGTTCTGGCACCGCGCAAGTCGTTTGTTGTGTCATTTTGAAGATAATAATCAGTTTTTTGTCTCTCTTGAAAACTTGTCGAATTTAAGTTGAGCGGTATTGTTACCTAAGCGACGATATTGCGAATAAAAGTTATTGGTTGAATCTTTTCCACTAGTACTTCTGTGTGTCTCCTACACTATTTAATTAATGTATCTAAGTCATTTTTTGCGCTCTACTCATGAATGCTTCATGAGTTACCGTACAAGGAGGTAGGTTATTAAGTTATGATCAATAGAGCTTGTTGTCCATGCTCTTGAAGCCTGTGTCAGTAGGTCTCGGTCTGAGGTCTGGGTCTACACTTGACTTAGATACATTTGGATATTTATTTAAGTGTTAAGATAGGTACTTCAGTATTATGGTGCTTATGTATCAGAAATTGTAGTTTCATTTACTTATTTAATTTAAGAAATATGATGCTTACAGTTTAAAGGCATATTATGCAGAGAAAGTGCTATTTGCAAAACAAATGTTCTTTTGAGGTAATTAACTGCCTTGTTGGTTTAGTGGTGGCAAGCGCGACTGCTGATCGTGAGGTCCTGGTTTCGATCTCCAGGTCGCGCAGTGTTATTATTGGGTTTTTCCGTGTGGAATTTTTCAGTAGCCGCCAGAAGTTTGGATTTGTGCCCGGTTGATGGCAATAGGCTCGCCTCCTATTACGTGGGAATTAAACATAACGGCGAAATGAGGGTGTTACTATACACCTCTGCACAATCCTTCGGGGAATATAGGCGTGATGTTTGGTATGTGTAATCTCTTGCAATTAATCAATATCTACTGTACAGCCGGTTGGTTACATCATCATCATCATCTTCCTGCCCTGGTCCCAAGTTACTTGGGGTTGGCGTAATATCTTTTTCTCTTCCACTCTTCCCTGTCAGCCGTCTCATTATCATTTACTCCCTTATCTTTCATATCCTCCCTCACACAATCCATCCATCTTTTCTTTGGTCTCCCTCTCCCCCTCCATCCATCAACATTCATATTCATCACTCATAATACATAATAATACATAATTTCAGTAACTTATCCAGCTTTTGTTTTTTGGTCCTTGTTTTTCAAATGTTGCGTGCCCCCTCAATTATCTTCTGGTCGTATATTATATCCCACATTATAGGTCTAAACGTCTGCTTCTGTCGTCGTTACCTCTAATCTACAAACCGTTGTCTCTCGGAAAATAAAAATAAGTATTCTTTTAAAATTGTCTCCTTTGAAGGGTACAAAGTTAAATAACACACACTCGATAATGTTTTCCAGAAATAGTGTCGAGCGATGCGACGCTGACGTCTCACTTCCGTCGCACTGTCCTGCGTAGGCGCACGATCTGTACCGTGCAGAGGTTAGGTCAATGCATATTAAAACTTGTTTAGTTATACAAGTAAACTGTTAAAAATTGTTACATTATTTGATCCGCAAAGCTAATTTTATGGGGATATTAATATAATAAGGATTAATTAGAGGTCGATACCTGAATTCTATCAGCACATAATTAAACGAGATTAATCATGTTTTGCATTAACCAATTCGGTCTCCATGATCAGCTATGAGATTCTGTAGTAATACACGTCGCTGCGGGGCAGTCCTCGACAGCGCAGCGCTGCGTTCGTAGACATTCGCGTCGCAGTGACGTGGTAATACCAGAAAATCACAATGTCGATTACAAAAAAAAAATAACGTTGCCCCACACTAGGACAGTTGCAACGACTGCCTTCAAATTGCATTTTTTTAAAACACGTTTCCCCACACTAGGATTTCTCCTGTATCGTGGGTGCGTTTTCAGACACAAATCTTGACATGCACAAACGCCCAGACCACCTGTAGGCCATACAAATATTTGTTCCGTGTGAGAATCGAACCCACTTATTTCCTCCCGCCAGCAACGCCTTAAGCCGAGATCCGAGTCCCATTAGGGGTCGCCCTTAGTGCTGTTTCTGCTAGTGGTCACGATGTTAGTAGTAATAGTTAGCTTAGGTTAAGTATTTTACTCTCGTCCCCGTTGGTAGGAGACCTTTCAGGTCTCGCCAATAACTTCCCGATTACGTAGAAACGGTCCGCAAGACCATCTACAAGCAGTGGAATAGAAAAAACCAGCCAAGTGGGAGTTGGACTCGCGCACGAAGGCAAAAAAAAACGGCAAAAAAAACACGTTTGTTGTATGGGAACCCCTTAAATATTTATTGTATTCTGTTTTTTAGTATTTGTTGTTATAGCGGCAACATAAATACATCATCTGTGAAAATTTCAATTAACTAACTATCACGGTTCATGAGATACAGCCTGGTGACAGACGGACGGACGGACAGCGGAGTTTTAGTAATAGGGTCCCGTTTTACCTTTTGGGTACGGAACCCTAAAAAAGAAAAAAAGAATCGATCCCACGACTCGTAGCGTACAAGGCACTGCACCAAACGTGTCGTCATTTTTGACTTTGTCATAATTATCATGTACCTTTCTCAAAAATGTTGTATCCAGCTTCCAGTATGACACGATTCAGCTGAGTACCTACTAGATCATGCTATCACTTATGTAGTAGGTACCTACGAACTGATGACTAAAAAGATAATGTTGTATAATTTTTATGGAGGGTTTTTCTTTTATGAATCAATTTTTAACAATCTTCAGGCACTTGAGAATTTGACAGCATGTATGAATAATTCGAAATATCTGGATGACATGAGATTTTATATCTACGTCATCAGTCATCATATTTGATTTGTTCGTCTGACGTAACTTGAGGAAAGAATTGAACAGCGTCATACAAAACCAAATTATAGTAACTACGGGCGTTTTTGACGATTTGAGTTGAGACTATAGAATATTTAATTTTTAATAGCAGTGATAGCCTATTTGTGTGACCGTCGGACTGCCAAGTCATAAGTCTCGAGTTAGAACCCAAGGCACGCACCTCTGACTTCGGATTCATGTGCGTATTGTATAATTATCACTTGCTTAACAACGGTGAAGAAAAACATCGTGAGGAAACCAGCATGCCTGAGAGATATTTCTCGACGGCATGTGAAGCCAAGTCAGAGGCCCATGGGCAGCATAAACTCTCACACCAGGTTAGACACTAACCACACGAAAAGAAGAAGATAGAATATTTTAGTCGCAGAAGAGCTCTTTGTTTAAGAGTTTGTTCGGGGAAGTACTATTCAGGTACTATTTCAGCAGCGTTGCTGTTTACTGTTCCTAAGGGTGTCTAGAAGGAATATGGGACTTGTCAACCTTGTCTCTGGGTAGGTCACATCTTAGGTGAACGTGGCGTAGAAGGTATTGCATTTGTAGTCAGGATACTATTGACCACCTGTGAGAGCTCGAAGCAGATAGATAGCAGAACTGTTTTATTTTTGTTTTAATTTATTTATTTTGTACAACTTAAACTATTATTACAGGTCTTACCCTAATGCGACAGTTAAGAACTAAACTTTTATAAAATTATTGCCCGTTCTTATTAACTATTAAACTATGTATTTATAAAAATAAAATGGGAAACTACGAATAAAAACAAAATAATTAAAATATTAACACAATATAACATATCTAATCTAACATAACATATTACATACTTATATACTGGCCTGCAAAAATAAGTACTACACTTTTAATGATATTTACTTTTAAAGTGTGATACTTATTTTTGCAGGCCAGTGTATATTTAATTATTATTTTGCTTGGAGCATAATATAAATAGTAATACCCTTGCTTGCGAATTCACTCCAACTACCCGTAAACACATCAATCTGAGTTTGAAGGTCGTTGATGGTATGGATAGCTCTGGTAAGGGGCGCCTTGGCGAGTAGGTTAGTCCTGGCTGTAGGCACCAGTAGCAGTAGGTACGTATGAAATGAAAGTAAATAGTTTTTTCCACAGGAGTGAGAATTAGCTGTAATGATACAAGCGAGCACTTTCAGCGGTCTAATAGCTGTGCTATTAAACAATGTAATTAGCTGCAGTCTCTCGCTCGCAAGTCGCAGGCGCTCAGTGGCTGCGCGCGCGCTGCTCTTGATATTAATAGGGTTACCAAACACTGGTTTTTTAAAATTATAGTGTACTAGCGACCCGCCCCGGCTTCGCACGGGTGCAATGTAGATACTAATGTGGGGCATATAAACCTTCCTCTTGAATCACTCTATCTATTGCTGAAAACTGCATTAAAATCCGTTGCGTAGTTTAAAAGATCTAAGCGTACAGACAGCGGGAGCGGCTTTGTTTTATACTGTGTAATGATTGTGGTCTATGCTTGCGACGATGTGATGGCATCGATGATGATGTCGGCAAAGGACAAGAAATGGTGTTATCGACTGAATTTATTGTTAATAAAAAAACAAGGAAAAATTAAATGAAGGAAATGAGGATGTTACTATACACCTCTGCTCTACCCTTCGGGGAATATAGGCGTGATGTTATCTTTATTGTTAATAGCCATTTTTACAAAGGGTAATAATTTTCTTAATACCTTGGTCAGGGAAAAAATTAATGCAAGTAAAAATGGGTCAGGATTTCAGCAGTTATAAATGAAATCATTTTATTAACGTCATAATATGTTATAAGTTTGCATAATATTTGTGAGTCACATTGACTTTGACCGATCAGCTGAAAACTAACTTATCGTTTAGATAAAGGCACTTGACTGAAATACTTGAAGCTCAGACACGTAACCTACTAAAATCTCAACGATCGAATGATAGATCTAAACGTAAATCTTATGACGTCACTTCGTCAACTGAATAAGCATTAGATATTTGAAATCACATACTAATTGACAGCCTTGTTGGTCTAGTGGTCGCAAGCGCGACTGCTGATCGTGAGGTCCTAGGTTCGATCCCCAGGTCGGGCAAAGTGTTAATGAGTTTTTCCGTGTGGAATTCCTCAGTAGCAGCCCGGAGTCTGGATTTGTGCCCGGTTAATGGCAATAGGTTCGCCCCCTATTAGATGGGACTTTTTTTAATTTTTTAAATATTTATTGTTATGGTACTCCAACGACTTATTCACTAATACATAGGCACATAGAATTAAATAACATAGAAGACAGAGTGAATTTGGTAGTTACAGGAGTACACATCAATTAATAGGGACTTAAAAACATAACTGGCAAAATAAAGGTGTTACTAAAAACACCTCTGCCGGACCCTTCGGGGAATACAAGGCGTGATGTTGTAATGATTCAGGAATTGAATGCAGAACATTATCGTATTTTTTGCTTTCGTCAAAGGTTTAACGATCACGGTTTGCGATTTAACAGCGTAACTGGAACTTTATCTACGTTTATCGCAAAGTTAAATGGACCAAATCAAAGCAATTTTAAAACTTTAACTATTTAAATAAAGTTCAAACACTGTGCAGTTAACGTATCAAATTTTAAAATATAGTATTACACGCATATTACTGTAGTTTGTATTGTTTGGCAGCCCTAGTATGGTCCGCGGCGTCGCTGTGCAGGCGCCGTGCTCACGCGCATCAGTCGCGCGCTTTCACGACACTTTCACGAATTTAGCATTCGGTGCGGAGGTTCTCTTTATTACTTAACGGCCATGTCACATATTTTGATGCTCCATAACGGGCATTAGGACGTGGTAGCTGGCTACCTGTGATTGACTGGTACTGGACAGAAACTGACTCTGTCAATGTCAGTTGGTGATGTAGATTTTAAGAAAATTGTCGTGGGAGAGTTTTTATATTTTTTTAGCAAGAACCATTAAGGGTAAAGTAGGTTTTTAGTTTTCCCCAAATGTTTACGTGCCCGCATCTCCTCAGTCATATTTATACGACTGAGGCGCCACGGGCATGAAAGCCTTTGTCGTATGCACCCGACTGGGGCGGTCAGAAGTTTAATAAAAAGTTGAGATGTCATATTGTCAACTGAATATGTGAGGCAAAGGAGGGGTTTTACTATATGTAAAAAAACCCTGTCCGATCCTAAAGGCAGACAATGGTACCGCAATAATATTACTGAAAATAAATAAAAAAAACATTATTAATAAATATTAAAAATGTTATTGTTATTTAAAATGCACGTTTTGAGTCCCCAAATTACCCCAATTTCCTTAAAACACGTTCAAAGGCACCGTCGCCGACTAGGTGTTGTCTAATTTTGAGAATTTGCAAAATTTTATTAAAATTGGGGTGGTGTGGTTACTAAAAACGTGCATTTTAAATAACAATAAGATTTTTACATACATACATAAACTCACGCCTTTTTCCTATGGGGGTAGGCAGAAACTAAAGAACGCCACATGCTACGACCCTTACATACCCCTTTCGCTTCATCCACATTCATACATCTTGTCATACACGCACGCCGGTTGAGAGCACTACGCACCTGTCCTTTGTGAAGAACATCACCAATAACATCGATGTATGTCCTTCTAGCATGTAACATTTTTATATTCATTAATAATATGTTTTTATTTTTTAGTAGGTAATGTTATTGCGGTATCTTTATGTCCCTTTCGGTTCGGCCAGGGTTTTTTTTACATATTATATAAATATAAATTGTAGTGGCCCGTGAACGATGAAGCTCTATTTGATCTTTTCAGAAATCGGGTTACATTACTATAGATTTCTCTATAAATTTTTTCGTGACCCATAATGTGCCATAGTCGTCTAAAAATTCTTCACTCCTAAGCAGTAATTAGCTAAACAAATTGAACGTTCTTCCAAATGAACACTATCAATTAATCTGGTGTTACCTTGGCGTTGTTTGTGTTTAGTCTGTGGCGTGAGTTCGTGATGTGCCCGAAACATGTCAAGTTGACTGCCGCTTCCGTGCATCTAATGTTCTCACCGTCTTGCGGGGCTTACAGCTCAGATAATAAATATTGAAAGAGGCCGGGAAATCTCATCATCTGTAATTTATTGACTTCCTTATTTGCTTAATAATTGTTTTGTGTTTTTATAAACACAGCACGGAGGACAAGTCTTTGATCATGATGTGTTGAGGGAGTGTGAAATTCGTGTTAGACCGGTTGTTAGACTTTCGGGCTTCTGACTACACCTAAATTAAATTAGCTTGTCACCGTCCACTATTGGGCCTAGGCCTCTCCTAACGCGCGCCACAAGTGCCACAACACTCAGCAAATATCAGAAGAATATCAATAAATATTTCTGTATGTATTGTTTCAGGACAACTACACGATGCGCGTGAGCAAGGCGCACGTCCGGCGCAGCAGCAGCCTCACGTCCTGGCGGTGTCTTAAAACTGAATATGTGAGTCAATATTACTTTAAGGAAAGAGGCCAGCAGAGTTCCGAGTATGCTCTTCGTACTTAGTTCACGCCTCCGTTAGCCCATTGCCCACCCATGCCTCAGGTCAGGCATGCACAGATCACGGCCCGCGGGCCGCATGCGGTCCTTCATCGATATACGTGCGGCCCGCCCGCGAATTAAACTGTTATGCGTTCGTATGAAAATACTGCAATATTTTAACACTAGGGGTCAACTTGAGATCACTGAATAAATGTGTTTTTTTAAATGCCCTGTCTTCGTTTCTTTTTTCAGTAAACTTTATTTCTAAATATTTGGTGGTTTTTAACTATGGTGGCCCGCTTTTAGCTCGAAGTCTACCCGACCCCTAGTCCTAAAAAGTCTGTGCATCCCTGGTTTAGGTATGTTACTATCCAGTAGCGTAACTATACCATCATGTTGGGCGACCTTTTTTTTTTTTTTAACGATCCCCCCGCTCTTCTGTTTCTTCTGTATCTTGGATGCATTAACAAACACAAAAATTGCTGCCTCTAAAATCTAATCTGCCGCCCTAGGCTCCAGCCTACTCAGCCTGCTGGTAAATCCGCCACTGGCCGGGGGCTCGTTGGGCCGTGGGCCTCTGGTATTTTGCCACCCCTGCCACCCTATAGTTACGCGACTGTTACTATCATACAGATTTCTTTTTGCAAGGAATTTTCCGATAACCATTGTTTTCTAAACCTGTTACAAAAATGCTATGAATTCATATTGTTTCAATCAATTCCAGAAACGTATAAATGGGTACCATAGCGCAGGCTAAACAATACCACACCAATAACCATTAACTGTAAAAAAAAAGAATAACCATAATTTTGACGTGAGAAAAAGTGGCGCGGACGCAAGTTGGCAATACTCGTAAATCGAAACTGCATTGTTAGCGGTCGTGAACTTTGCGCAAGCGCCGCGGAGCCGTGCCGAGGTCAAGGCGAGCCATTACAGATGTTTACTTAACATAATTGACCTGTTCCACTTCTGTTACGTTTCTATGGTGGAACTAAGTTATTTGCATAGCGATACGCGATATTACTAGATATAGATAATCAAGGATATATGTAATTCAATGTTAGGTAATGGCTGACATGAATATTCTGGTTCTGAGTTTTTAGTGATTTTGTTAGATGGTTTGGTTAAATCCTCTTGTGAGTAAACTTGATGGTAGTACATTAAAACAATCTAGTTCTTTTTCAACATTAAAGTACTGAAGTATCTTTCTTGAAAAACCATGTGAAAAACTAAGTTAGCACATTCAGGTGGCGTAAAAATAAAGTTAAGAAAAAAGATAATTTATTTGTAAAAACATGAGTATAGGTACCTAAATAAGTGTTACTATACTATGACTGAATTTATGACTGATAGAGATAGAATAAATATATAAATATGGAATAATATATAGATGTAGAATAATAAATAAAGCTGTTACAATTATATTTATGTTTCTATAATGATATGTTTAGTATAATTACAAGGATAGACATAATTGGTGTTAATAGATATTATAATTATAAATTCCCTAGCGTTACCTAGATTAGAATTACAAAAACCAAACTAATTTGTATATCTGTATGGATACAATGTAGCGAACTAATTTCTTACTTACATCTATTGTAATATACCTACATTGACAAATAAACGATATTTGATTTGATTTGACCTACATTACAAAATAGAACTTGTAATGACGACACTTACGACACGTTTGGTAGGTACAGTGGCGGAGTGATCGGCTTCTGCGCTACGGGTCGTGGGTCATTTTTTTTTTACTTTGTGTATCCAACGAAAAAATTACACAAAATTTTACAAAAACTTCCTGCCAAACTGCAGCGCAGTTTGTCGGCAGTAAATTTCGGCGGTTCGATTCCCGCACGTAACAAATATTTGTATAGCCTACCTACAGATACTTGTTCCGGGTCTGATTGTTTGTGCGTGTGAAGGTTTGTGTTTGTAAACGCACCCACGATACAGGAGAAATCCTAGAGTGGGGCAACGTTTTATTTTGAATAAAAAAAAAATGGTCGTTAAATTACGTTATCCCTCAGACAGAAACGCCCGAATATTCCGATGCGAGTGTCGAAAGATGGAAAGAAACACTATCTTAGACTAGATAAACTTTTTTACAAAAAATTTAAAGCGACTTCAAAAAAAAATAATAAAATAATTACCATATAAAATTAACAGTTTCAGAAGTCGGTGCCTTCAATTTGGTTCAGCGTGGATCAGCACCGACTTCTGAAACTGTTAATTTTATATGGTAATTATTTTATTCTTTTTTTTTGAAGTCGGTTTAAATTTTTTGTAAAAACGTTTTTATTTTTTTCTTTTTAGTGGCCTTAATTAAAACTTGGTTGGACCTACTAAAGACGCTGCTCGTAACATAATCACATCATCACAATATGCGTACTGTTCGTCATTGAGGAGTTCCATTGTCTATCTCCGAAGTTATTCATCAGATCTTCACCAAATTTAAATGGGACCAACTTCGAAGTATACCCCATCCACTAAAAACAATCATCAAAATCGGTTCACAATTGGCGAAAATATCGACGAACATACACAAAAAAAAAAAAAAATACATACAGACGAACATAGTAACCTCCTCCTTTTTGGAAGTCGGTTAATAAAATTAGAAGAACAGTAACAGAAAGATAAACATACAAATTACCTATATATTACAATATGTCACTACAATTATATTTGTAGTAAGTATGTAGTAATTAGATACTCACAATATTATATTACATCACAAAATACAACATGTTAATTTGCGAATCATGAATATTATCGTTCATTAACAACTAGTTGTAGAACTAGAAGATTGACTGCTATGTTGAATAGGTTGGTTATGTCAGTCCACGCAATATGCTATGGTAATAACTGCTTCAATATACGATAGAAATTAATCATCCTTTATGATTATAAGATCTTTTTCTTTAGCATAAATATAAAGCGTGTAAAAATAGGCTTTTTGCTTACGTAACATTAGATACCTACGTAATAAACACAGTGGGTCGAGGAACTTCAAGTATACTTCACCAAGAAGAACATAATTATTCTGCTTAGTTGTCGGCAATAAGATTGACAAGCATTATCATTTTGGGACCCAGTGCATAATATCAGCAATCACAGGGTCACCCGCTCGATGGCGCAACGAGTATTACCAAGGAGGGTTGATGTCAGTCAGGCGGCCGGTCATAAAACAATAAGCCAAAACCTTTAACAACATGGATTTACGAAATACAGGATGTGCCGACCCCACCTAGTGTGGGATAAGGGCAGGAAGAAGAAGACGTAATAAACACATTCTCGTCAACTTTAAATAATCACTTAAACATAACTGGTGGAACAAGGGTGTACTAAAAACACCTATGCTGAACCTTTCGGGGAGTACTAAGGCGTGATGTTATGTTGAACAATTGTGATATCGCGATTTGTTATTTTCTTTAACTACTACAGTCATAATATGTGTTTTATAACTTAGTTCGCTATCTTAATAACTGACATACCAAGAAACGTAAGCGCAATGACACACAGGAGAAATTGTTAATTAAAAGAAAAATGTTTAGCTATAACGAGCAAAAGTTTGTCTTGACAGCACTATCGCTTGAAGCGTAACCTTGATTTATATTAAGCATCTGATCAGAAAGCGTTGCAGCCGCTGGATTTATTAAATGAGAAATATGTTTTACGGCACTGTTAAACGCGATAATGACGAAGAATGTAGTTTTCATACTGAAGTATTTGGTTTTTCACGTACATACAATAAAATATGATATGTCCGAACAGACATGCTATGAAATACTTGTGGTGACTGAGATTATGATAGTGATAGCCGAACAACGAAAGGGGTAGCGTGGCTATCAATCAGCTGGTTGTCATCTCACGCAGGTATAAATGAATAAGATTTGCTAAATGATAGCAACTTTAGATTTGTATAATTGATAAAAGAAGAAAGAAAAAAAAATTGTTTATTCGCGCCACATGACGCACAAAAATAAAATATAAGAATAAAACAAAACCAAAAAGAAACTATTGGGAAAAATATGCGTCACATCCGCGCAAAACCGCCATCGCTCAGCATAATGCTGCGTCTCACGTGCGAAGCGGAGCCACAGCGCTGGTTTTCAGCGACAGCCGGAAAAGAAAATATTTGGTCAAATTATACGTAGGGGCAGGCCTACTGCACTTGCTGTACTTACGCACGTTATTTGCCTACCGAGCGGACAGACGGGCGTCAGACCTCCTACGATCCAAATAGTAGTAACTATTAAGTAATCTGCCTCTAGCATCACTGCCATTGCTGTCGGCTGCGAAGCGATAATAACTCTATGCTCGAGCATTTAGGTACATTTTAGCACGCAACCATTCCTAACGAGACGCAGTAGGCTATTATCGCAGTCGGTATACAAGATTTTGTACGGAGTGATTTATCTGTTACGTAATAACTATTAAGTAATCTGTGGTAGTCTCAAATTAAACCGTCAAATCCACTCACAAGTTTTAGTGCGCAAGTTTTTGCACGTTTATCTCGTAAAACTTGCAGAAGTCGACTTGCTGTGGGTGTGTTCAGTGTCCACAGTTTGAAAGTCAGTTGCACATAGGGTTGCCAGGTGTCCGGCTTTTTACTGTCGTGTCCGGCCAAATATACAAGGTTAGTCGGTAAGGGGGTACTAAGCCGAAAGGGTGTTAGAGTACCTATAATAATGGGTAACTTTTGTTCTACAACTGTCCCCAAAAGTCATTCGTTTAAGAGAAATAGCTGTTCAAAGATTACATAAAAAATACGCTCAAATCTATCTACCTTCAGCTATGATCAGATGTGTTTACATTTTAGGTCAAAGTTGGTGTCACGGATTAGAAGCTCAATTTTCATGAATTTGTAACTAAAGCAGGATTGAAGATTTTTAAAAAAAACTAAAATAAAAAATATTTTGCATGAAATTTTACCACTTTCTTTAAAACAATCATCAGTGATACATTAAGTGGCCCGCGGCTTAGTACTCCCTTTCCGACTAACCTTGTATACATGTCCGGCCTGTCCGACTGTTGTTAGGCTTTTGGTCAAACCCGCCCCGCCAAAAGATGCCGAACAAAACCGCGCGAGCCACTCACGCATTATTACACATAATTAAGAGTAGAGTAAGTCTCAAATGAATAACAGTAATAAACACACAAATAAAAGTATCAAAGTATTTCTTCTTCTTCTTCTTGGAATGCAATAAAGTATTGAGTATTCTTTTCGTGTGGTGACTAACCTGGTGTCAGAGTTTAGGCCGCCCATGGGCCTCCGACTTGGCTTCACATGCTGTCGAGAAATATTTCTCAGGCATGCTGGTTTCCTCACGATGTTTTCCTTAACCGTTTTTAAGCAAGTGATAATTATACAATATTTTTTCTTTTAAAAACCAGTGTGTCAGGCTTTCAGGGTAAAATATCCGGCTAAATATGCATCTGTGTCCGGGTTTTCTATTCTTGGGCCTGGCAGCTCTACTTGTACAAGTCAACTTGCGCAATAAAACTTGTAAGTGGATTTGACGCTTCAACCGCAAGCTTACACTACATTTGCTCACTTACTAACATTTCAAAAAAACATAAGCAAAAGATACAACAGTCACTGTAAAACAATCGTAGCTTCTGACTAAGTAAACGAACACCGATATCCTGTTATTCGCATATGGTACTGAGCGGTTCCATGAGATCATCTCGAAGAATCCGCACAAGACATGCAACATGCAAATGAGAGAATCGCACTCACATTCAATTTCACTTCTCTACTGTCACTTTTGATCGTGATCTATTTTTACTTTTTTTTTTAAGTGTGTACATTTTCTAAGTAGGTTTGCAGAATCTTGTTGGTATTTAAAAGGACATCATTGGCCGTTCTACTAAAAAAATCTTATTTTATTAATTAAGTCGCGAGTCAGAATGGATTATGAAAAAACGTGTAGTTATTATACGAGTCTATCCTTAGGCTGCAAATTCGGAGCGGCGGGTCATGCAGCGGGGCGTTTTGGCGTTGTATTGAGCGTGCATACATTTAGCTGCACGCTGTAAACGATTTTCCGAAGACACTTTAAAGGATGACTCACGCTACACCGTGCCGGGTCCGAGCCGGGACCGGGCTGGAGATCAACATCGCATACATTTTGTACCGAAGCAAGACCTCAGTCGCTCAGCGCTGGTTATTTAGCGTCACTGACCAGCCCGGAAGCGACGGAGCTCTTGCTTTGGTACAAAATGTATGCGATGGTGATCTCCGGCCCGATTCCGACTCGGACCCGGCACAGTCTAGCGTGAGTCATCCTTAATACTAGTTTGTGTGTTAAGTAACGCTTGAGAAAACGCCCCGCTGTCCGCCACGCTGCTATAAATTTGCGGCATCAGGGTAGATCTATAAAAAGTGGAATGTGTAGATATTAATCCAATAATAGACATAGCAAAAGCAAGACACCATAATTTGTCGGTGGCATCAGTCAAAAGAACAAGAACAACTCCATCATATAACCTTCAATAAGATCTATCAACAATACAATGTTTCAGTGCGACATCTAACATAATAACAACAGCAAACAAAAAAATAAACATAATTATAATAATGACAAGGAAATCCCCAAACATTTATCAGTAAGAATTATTGTTCTAGATTCTTGTACCACGATTACTATTAATTTGGTACAGCCAGACACTAATAATAGTGAAATGAAGCTCATCATAGTCATCATTTACGAACTAGATCAAACCATAATGACGGATAGTGAAAATAAAATGCCGTTAGTCAAATTTTCTTTTTTTTTTACCAAAAATTGGCAGTTTCTTCAACGGTTTTATCACTCATCTATTCGAAATTGACAACGGTTTCTGTGTAGCCTTCAAACTCTTTGATGAGCTAATATGGTTCTTAGCTTTATAATTATTAAGACGATAGTTCTGATGGTGGATGTTTAGTTATATTTGTGTAGACCAGTGATACCCAAACTGGCTAGAAAGGGGGTGATTTCAGTAAATGACGGCTAATAGAGATGTATGGAAGAAGAAAACATACTGCGCCGACCCCAAATAAGTTGTGATAAGGGCAGGAGGATGATGATAATGATACCTAAAGTGGTCTATATCGACCCCCAGGGGTCGACGACGACCTACAAGGGGTCCATAAGGATGAAAAAAAAGAATTGGGGGTCCGTGAGATGTAAACGATGTCCACGATAGTGGATCTCATTTAAGCAGGTCATAACTTTAATTTTGACTTTCCATTAATGGAATAACCCACATACACAGATGATTTGTTGCTTAAAATTTACCTGAAAAAGTAACAAAAAGACCGACCACGATAGTACTATTTGTAGGTAGGTACTGTCGTGGTTTAATAAATGTATAAAACTTGACGTGTGTTTTTTTATTGTTTTTCCGCTCTAAACCTCGCTACAGTTAGAAATCAGTCTAAAACAGATTTGAAGTCGATGAATTTGCAAAAATGCAATATAAGCTAAGCAGGGGTCTACCAAAAACTAAAAAATATGGTAAGTAGTCTACGAGATAAAAAAAGTTTGGGGACTTCTGGTGTAGACTAAGCCACAGTGTGGACGTAGACAATTGAGTCAATTAGAGGAAGTTATAGAAGCCAGTGGTATCGTTTTCTAATCGTTTTCACAATGGGTGGTGAGTGTTGACGCAGGTGATTTATTGTTTAGAGATTGTGTTTATGTCTATAGCAACAAAGCCGATTGTATTATGTATAGGTGACCGTTTGTTACACATCGAAACCCCTTCATGTCTCGGAGAGCACGTTAAACAGTAGGCCCCGGGTGTCATACGAATATCTATGACAAACGTTACGGGAAGTTAGAAGTCCAAAAGTCTGACAACTGATCTAACCTTAGAATATACATCAGTGATAGCCTAGTGGTGTAACCGTCGGACGGCCAAGTTATAGGTCTCGAGTTCGAACCCAAAGCACGCACCTCTGACTTTTCAGATTCATGTGCGCATTGTATAATGATCACTTGCTTAAAAACGGTGAAGGAAAACATCGTGAGGAAACCGGCATGCCTGAGAGATATTTCCCGACGGCATGTGAAGCCAAGTTAGAGATGAAGACCTTAGGATATCGACTTTGCCTAGTAACTGGGTTGTGGAGGTCTGATGGCAGTCGCTCCGTGTAAAATACTGGTACGCACCCACATCTGGTTAGACTGGTAGTTTAGAAAAAGCTAGGCAGAACAAGCATAACCGTGACGATGACATTCAACAAATTGTTCCGTACGATTCCGAGAAGGATAGAGGCACATAATGTTCCAAAAGCCAAATATATTCATAAAGAAACTAAGCATTAATAATAGATAATAATACGGCTTGATACGGTGGACGTTTACGATGGATTGAGACCAAAATTTGCGCCAGAGATCGGATGCGAAGTGATCCGTGTGAACAAATGGAAAAACAATATGTTAAGATAATGTTTTTACTTTTTTTAATAAACTCTCCGTTATAAGCTGACAGGATACCTGATCCGTTTAAACTGGAAAAGTTAAACAGTCTTCGTCACCTTGCAATGTGTCATCTGAGTAAAGGAGCTTATGTAAATTCATTAAAGGAAAATATTTTGAATTTTATCGTTACCTACTGTTTTCTTTCATGACTGATATTACGTTCCTAGATCTTCTGACCCATTTATAAATTTAATAGATTATAAATGATAGATTAGATCAGTGATGCACACACTTATTAGGACTAGGGGCCATTCGGACAGGCTGAGCTAAAAGCGGGCCACCACAATTAAAGACAATAAAAAAAGTTGAAATTAAATTTACTAAAAAATAAATTCATTGGGCATTTAAAAAACTTAAAAATATTGCAGTATTTTCATACAAATGCATAAAAGAGTTTACTTTGCTGGCAGACTGCATGTATGTTGACGAAGGGCCGTATGTAAGTTGACGAAGGTCCGCATTCGGCCCACGGGCCGCAGTCCGTGCATCCCGGGATTAGATTATTGTAAACTTATTACTGCATCAGGTAATTAGTTCTATTGTAAAAGGGTTTATATTTTTATATTGTTTTTAGGCTGTAGCATGGTTATTATGCGAGCTAGCTCTGAACAAAATACATAAAATAACTATAAAGCTTTCTTTTGTGGGTAATACAATAGGGTAGTTGACTACTATTAAAAATGTACAACAATTTATTATTATTTTAAAGAAAGTATAGATACAAATTGATATGTGAAAAAATAAATAAAATCGATGAAAAAATAGAGGAGCTACACGCTTGCGAAGTTTGTAGAGGGGGCATTTTCTGTCCTTGTCGCGCGAAACGGGTATTGTACGGAGTGGTGTCAAATAATTATGAAGTTTGCAAGGTATGACGTCATTGTGGCGTCATGTTGTCTCTGTCTAGTGAGCAATTTTCAATCGTTTATAACTTGGGCATTTTATTAAATATTTCAGTGGTTTTTTCACTGTTGCCTATCATTTTTGTAATAGTTTCGAGATTTCTAATAAAAAAATTATAGTCACATACCCTATTGTTGGGGAAGGTCGTTTTGGGTTAAAACAAAGATCAAACAAAATCGTACGTGAGAGGACTTTCTTTCACTAGGTATCTTTAGTCTTACCTACTAATTGATTATAATGACAAGATACACAATATAACATAACATCACGCCTTGTATTCCCCGAAGGGTTCGGCAGAGGTATTTTAGTACACCCTCGTATGCCAGTTATATTTACGTCCCATGTCATAGGGGACGAGCCTGTTACCATTAACCGAGAACAAATCCTGACGCCGAGCTGGTACTGAGAAATTCCTAACAGAAAAACCCAATAACACTGCCCGATCTGGGGATCGAACCCAGAACCCCGTGCTCAGCAGTCGCGCTTACGACCACTAGACCCAAGGCAGTCAAGTCAAGTTAGATCATTATTACTCTGAAAAACCAATAAGACTGCAGGTGATTTTAAGAGGTGCGAACGGAATGCCGCAAGGAATCATTTTTGGTCCTCTAAGGAAAAAATTAATGGATGCGTAATTTAATGTTTAGGTACTGCACAGCAAAACATTTTTTTTAAACTGGTTTAGTGGCTAGTCTCTTGTTAAATAATATAATATTACTAGCAACCCGCCCCGGTTTCGCACGTGTTCAATGTAGGTACTAATGCAGGGGCATATAAACCTTCCTCTTGAATCACTCTATCTATTAAAAAAACCGCATCAAAATACGTTGCGTAGTTTTAAAGATCTAAGCATACATAGGGACAGACAGACAGCGGGGGCGACTTTGTTTTATACTATGTAAAGATTGTACGATATGTATTAAGAGAATGTTATTAAAAACTAAGCAGCTAATGCTAATGTTGCTACATAACGATGCTACCTAATTATCAACATGGTATTGCAAAACTTTTTCGATTCTATCGATTATGTTATGACAAAGTTTATGAAACATTGTTAGAGACACATTAGCTAGCGACTGTAGAAATGTAAACTACGAGAGAAATGTGAGAAGCAATTACAAACTGTGAAGTGGTGTGTACTAAACTTTTATGACAACTTTGTGATATTGTCCAAACATTCGGTTCAATGGGCGGATGCGCAGGCTAGTTTTTGTTTCCTGGACGCGATCACAATGCTTCACTTACAGGAACTTTGAGTTCAACAGAGGTTGATTTTCAGACTTCATCAGTTTAGTAGAGGCCATACAAAAAGCGTACATCCATGATCAATCTAGCATTCACCCCAACTACACTGGGCCGACTTCTAGTTTAATCAGTGCAGTTGCAGATGCAAACTGAATGACTTGGTCGAGAAATTTCAAGTATACTCCACCAAGAAGAACACAGTCTGCTTAGTTGTTAGCAATAACATTGACAAGTATATAATTTTGGGACCCAATGTATCATATCAGCAAGCACATTGGGTTAACCGCGCGACGGCGCAACTCGTATTCCCAAGGAGGGTTGATGTCAGGCAGGCGACCGATCATAAAACAATAAGCCAAAACATCTAACACCATGGATTTACGAATTACATGTTGTGCCGAACACACCTAGTGCGGGATAAGGGCAGGGAGAAGAAGAAGAAGAAGTTGTTTATGGGAATCTTGTGGGAACCGATTGTCATACAACTATCGGCAAGCCCAGTGATGAGAGCATATCGATACTTTATGGTTAGGTTGGTTTTTCAGCTTTGTGGTCTTTTGACTGCCCGTAACTATTGTACATTGTCCTATTGTATTGTATTGTATTGTCCTAATTTTATTGCTCCGGGCTCCGATTATGGTCTTATGGGGAAACAAAAGTAATATAACTATGCACTAATTGATGTACTAAACAAACGATGTAACCGGAAAATATCAAAGTACATAACAAGTATTAAACACCGCCGCTCTAATGGCTCCAGCGCAAACTCGTCTTTTTTGTTCCCAGAATCAATTACTGTACATCACCGAGGTTTAATGACTCGATTGAACAAAAAGCTGGTCGAACAGCGGTCGCTGACTCTGCCACATCGATACTGGAACCACTCGCCAAATCGGGCATATCATTAAAAATCGATTTGAATTGTTTGCTATCTTGTCGCCTCGTTGGTTTTGGTTGTTGATATAGCTTGTTTCATTTCCGTGCGTGACATGTTAACAGGGAAATTAATTATTTATTTACCCCCAGACTACTGTGATTTTCTATTATCAAAATGTAGGTGAAAACTGTTTGATGTAAAAATTCAAAGCGTCACAGACATGACTGATGCCGTAATTTTTTTTATAGAATCGATAGTGCACCCTGTTTCTAAACAAATTAAGGAAAAAGAAAAGGGTTATAAAAAATTAAAGGTTAAGAAAGTGTCTGGACACAATATAGTTTTTCAATGCAATAATCGTTGTTGTCTCAGTCGTTTCCAATGTTGACATCGAAGTAACACATAATAACATCTTAAACTTCTATTGTGATAGCAATGCGGAAATTACAATAATAAATTAAATATTGCGACATACACAATCTTATTTCTTATCTTGATAAGTTTAACTATTTGCTTAGCGAGATAAACGGGTTACAGACTACGCATGTACTCCCCTGACGGTTTAGGCAGAGAGTTAAGTTGTTCAAACCCTATGTCCTCAACTCCTGAAGTAATGGGTTAATCGGGAGTTTCAGATGTTTTATACCTATTCCTTACTTCTTCTTTCTGCCTAGCTTCTTTCCCGACGATGTTGGAGTCAGCTTCCTTACTCCATACTTATATAATTCAATCTTTTCAAACATATTGCTCTTGAAAATGTAATGGAAATCTAATATTCTGCAGTCGTGTTTATATGATGGAAATTCTTAGGGCAAAATACATGAGACCGAATTTAGCTCATACCTACACGAAGAAATTAAAACAAATAGATTTTAAGTAAATTTTTAGATTATTAGAAGGAATCTTGAATGGGACTGCTTTAGTGGTCTAGTGGTCGCAAGCGCGACTGCTGAGCATGAGGTCCTGGGGTGGATCCCTAGGTCGGGCAAAGTGATATTGGGTTTTTCCATTATGAATTTCTCAGTAGCAGCCCGCAGTTTGGATTTGTGCCCTGTTAATGGCAATGGGCTCGCTCCCTATTGCAAGGGACTTAAACATAACTGGCGAAACGAGGGTGTATTTAAAAACACCTCTGGCGAACCCTTTGGGGAATACAAGGCGTGATGTTATGTTATTTAAGGGTCTATTGCCAAGGTTTACCTTATGTAAGGCAGCAAGCGCAAGATTGTTTTCATTCGTCTATGAAATGACGATAACAATGTTCGATCAACTATGTTAGATCTTACATCCTAAACTTCCGTCATGTGATTTGTTATAGTTTCCCATATTTTTATTTAAGAATAGTTTAGAAACAAAACAAACATTCCGGTTTGGGTTTAAAATAGCTGTGATTGTATCAGTCACATGTTCATGGTAAGTATCTGCTATCGTGATAGGATTGACAGCAGTGGAAAATTTAAATCATGTTGATTTCTTATGCAATTGTTGTTTTTAAATTTTGTTTCTGCAATTCTATGCATTTTTGGCATCATTATTAATATTTCTTATAAAAAGAGTATCCTTGGCATTCTCTCTGAATTCTATTATCTAATTATGAAAGCTAATAAGTAGAGTATGATAGATCTCCCTTGTTTAGAGACGTTCCGAAAGATTTAAGTATAGAAAATTATGGAAATAAGAAATTTATAGATTTATTCGAAAGAAATCTGTGCCAAAGATTACTTAAAATTTAAATATGAATGGTCCTTTGCTATGATGTTTATAAAATGTGGTATAGCGAATTCAATGTATTTCGATGCCGCATACAATTTGCCATTAAGCAAACATTATTATGATTATGATTCATATTTTCAGTAAATTTACGGTGTGGTACCTAATAAAACTTGTATTTCGTTTACTATCTTTGTGGTAATCCAAAGTCGAGTTGCGTCATAGACTTTTAACCTTATTTCTCAATTTACCGTTTCACCGCATATGAACTAAATGTTTATTAATTATGGAAGCTTTGGAGCAGTATTGCACACTTATGATGTTTTTTGGTATATTTTTGGATAAATTATTAAAATGATTGGTAATGGTAAAGCAACAGGGGAAATTTAATTGGCTTAAATGTTAATATAAGTGACAAAATAGATATCAAAGAAAAGGTCGTAAGCGAAGTGTCGATCAATTGTGTTATATGATATACATTGGACTTATTGTACTTCTCCAGTCGAGAACAATGATCGTAAATTTTCACATGGCAAGGACAACCACAAACACAACCTTGTCTGACTTCGGCGTTAGTTATACCTTTACTTCAGCCACGATTTTAATAACAAGTCTTCTAACACGATCACCGTTTGTCTAAATTGCTCTTTTCTATAGAACCATCGTGATTCATTGTCAATTCAAGTGTTATTATATCCATCTCCTTCACATGTTTTATGTTAATCGTACTCGCTCGCTCTATGATATTTGTTATCATTTCAATACGCTTTTGTTTCAGCTCAGACAGTTCCATTGTCTCTACTAACCGAATTCGCTATGGTGTTGGCTTTAAATTTATCTCTCTAATCAAGTATTCAAAATTTAAGATTACTAGAAAGAAATTGTTATTTGGACCAGTACCCGGACATGCTTTTGTCGGTTGTTTTTGATCTCGTGGGATTCAAATTATCTGAAATCCACCTGGAGCAATAAAAAAAAGGTTGGGTGCGCGTGAGGTCGCCACAGAAAACATTCTGGGGGGCAGCTTGTGCAGAGGCTGTATGCCCGAGCGAGAGGCACGACACGAGCCTACTCGATTCATTCTCGATTTCTCGCCAGTGCCGCGCGAACCGCCGACATTATCGCCCGTCGCGTTTCGTTCTCATTGTACAAAAGTTTTTTTAATTCTTTTCGAGGTGTGATTTGAAAAGTCGGTGACAATAAAAGTAAACGAATTGTTTTATCATTTTCGAATAACGAATTGAACGGTGTTGTGAACAAGTGTATCGATTGTTGTAAACAGCTACCTGACCGACGCGTGGCGGAACATAAAAACAAACTCTCGTCTCGCGTTTCGAATGGTCCCCGGCAATAATTAGTTTGGTAAAAGTGAGTGTGTGTGCTGTGGACGCTTGATGGTTCAATTAGAACTGTTTTATTAAGCTTTCGTATGTACAACCATTTCACTTAATCGGCTCTTACTTCGGATCACACATGTTGAAGTTGGTTAGTGCCATTTTGCATGATTCATTCGCTAATTGCAGCAAAGCGCAAATCGTCATTATCATTATCGATAAGTTTATTTAAATTAAGTGATTGTTATCTAACTTGCATCAAACCTTGTTACAATTAATGTTTACTGACAAATTGTTAACAGTTAAACATAATGTACTCCACATAATGTTTATCAAATTAATTTGCAACTCCAGATAATTTGATATTATCGTAAAACTTATCTGATGACGGTGACGATAGTAAAGCCTTAACTGCTTTAGTATCTATCTATTGTGAAGTTTCACACGATCAGTTGTGCACATGTGTGGAGGTGCTTAAATATATGTAATAGTTTACTCGTAAAATATTTTATAACATTTTCTGTATTGGTTCCGTAATCTTTAGTGAAGATTGTCTCGCTACAGTTATTGTGCTTCATGACGTTGATTTAGATTCATTAATTGTTTGGATAGTTTATGGATCATTGTTTTCAGCATCGTCTGTATCGTAAAAAGTAACTCGTTTCATAAAATTAACTGTGGATTTGCATTTTATATGTTCTCTATAATTCTATCCATATTTATCAAATCAGCTGGCCTTATCGTGCTGTAGTATAATTATCTTCGATATGTTTTTATATCGAGTACATAATTAATAATAACTATGAGCCCATTCGTGGACATGTTATTTATTTACAGGCTGCGTGTAATGTTTTTATTATATTAGTCATTGTAAAGGGCATCTGTTGACCTATTCATGAGGCACTGTTTACACAGTCATTAAAGTTAACTCGTAAACTTGAACTTTTGGAAACATTATACTACCAAATCATCTTCCTGATTGTTTTATTAAATTGTCAATTGTATCTTATTTTATTATTTTTGATACACTTGCTTGGAGACTTATTATAGTGGTTATTAAGTAGTTTATAAATTGGGTACTTCTGTATTTAGTGCTGTGTAGACATATTTCTTCCATAACAGCTGGTTTGTTAGAGGCATTGTTTTCTCCTATCAATATTTACTTACCACTAAATGTTATCGACAGCTGCTTTCAAAACTGAGTATTTTCTAAAAAGAGAACATTCTTTAGAAACTTTGTGGGATTATTAAAACCAGTAAAACAATCATCGTGCCATATCCAAACTTAGCGATATCTAAAAACTAATTCGTTCTATGTCCAATCCGTTTCTAAATATAATTTCTTTTTTCAGCAGTGAGATGAAAAACTGACGCTTTCCTGCATAAAATAACACCAATTTGTTTTAATGTTGAACATTTACCCGTGTTTTTCATTGGTTTAGTTTTTGCCGTTCTCTCCGGCTGGACATTTGTTCCACTCACCTATTTCTTAGTGTATTTTTAGCGTTGCGTGCCAACTGTCACTAGTCCACTAATGGGAGAACGTATCGCTACATTAATTATCGTGTTCCTAGCGTCGTTTGGTTTTCTCTCTTATAAGTGATATTTCATTTGCAGTGCGTCAATTACATCTGTTGAAGATGATTGATTTTCGTTGTCGGAATGGTTCGCTTTGTTCTCTGCTTTCTCGTTCATCTTACGCATGGCGGTATTTATTAAATGTGTTAATTATAAGATTCGCATCCCTGACTGCGCTTTGTTTATTTAGCTGCTGAGTGTATTGAGTTAATTGGGACTGCAAGCTTGTTTAAATTAAATAATTTTATTTTAATTGCCTTATCGAAATGCGACGTACTGATTGGTTGTTGGTTTAGGTTTTGATTAAGACCTTGTTGCATGTACAGACTTATTTTACAGTATAGTTCTATGATTGTTAATTTAGTATTATTTCATTACAATATTGTGTGACGCGTGTTATCACTACAATTCTTATGCATTGTGTCGCAGTAGTCAGTGCTTCCTGTGGACATTTGTGTTTTATTGTAGTATGCTCGTAATACTAAAATCTACTATTCACCATATCCTCATAGACTGCTACGAATTTAAGGCGAGGTTCAACAGAAAAGTATTTACAGTAAAATAAACAATCTTGGATCACTTGGCTTTTAAAATTCATAAAGGAGCGCTAACATGAAGTTATTTTTCCCCTCACCTATACAATTTTATATACTCAATGCCAATTTTGTTCACACCTCGACAAAGGTCGATAAAAGACTGCTTGCTAAGCGAATGGCAACAATTAAATTGGTTCAATTTATATTTGAATTGGAAACACGTATAAGGCTTTGTGTCAGCTCGTAAAAACATTTTATGACCGCCGAGTTAGAAGTGTTAGAACTCGTAAAGTTTGCTAAGACCGACTTCTTCACATAAATAATGTATTATAATGTCGTTGTTAGACGTTTTGTGAGCAATAGCTTTAAAAATGGTTTTGTAAGAGTATTTGTAATGATGTCCTTTCAATATATTTCTCAAATTAACAGGTGTTTGGCACCGGTTTTTGAAACTATTTTAAATGTTATTTTTGGTCTTCTTCTTTCGTGGCGGAATGACCTCTTTATGAGAATAGCTCATGCTGTTGTGAAGACTAGCCAGTCAGCTAGGTTGGTAGCAGGGCTGACTACCCAGGGTGTGCCAGACGTACTTATTACGAAAGTACCGTCACCCGTGAAGGCTATATTCATGCACCCCCAATTGCAGTATACTAATCTTTACATAGTATAAAACAAAGTCGCTCCCGCTGTCTGTACGCTTAGATCTCTTAAACTACCCAACGGATTTTAATGCAGTTTTCAGCAAGTGATTCAAGAGGAAGGTTTATATGCCCCACATTAGTATCTACATTGCACCAGTGCGAAGCCGAGGCGGGTCGCTAGTTCTACAATAAATAACATTACATGAAGAATAGATAAAGCCACCGTCTTTCAGTGTTAATGCTGTTATTGACAAACTCCATGTTAAAGTTATAAGAAATACTGATTTTATCATAAACACTGAACTACTACTGCCTCGTTGATCTAGAGTTCGATCCCCAGGTCGGGCAAAGTGTAATTGGGTTTTTCCGTCCGGAAGTCCTAAGTAGCAGCGCCCGGAGTCCGGATTTGTGCCCAGTTGATGGCAATAGGTTCGCCCCTATATGGGACTTAAACATAACGGCGAAATGAGGGTGGTACTAATACATCTCTGCCCAACCCTTCGGGGAATACAGGCGTGATGTTATGTTACTACTGATTGCAATAATTTACTTCAAATACTTCCTCAATGATATTTAAATGCTCAGATTATAAAACAAACATTTTATAAGCAAAGCTAATATAAATTGTATATTTATTATATACCTACGTCATATTTCATTCTTGGTATATAAGAAAACACAAGTGTTTTTATTATACACAAACTGTTAATTACCTGTAACGTTCAAAACCATATTTATGGATCGTGATTTTGATTTATTAATTTTGAATCTTCTTTACATAGTATAAAACAAAGTCGCTCCCGCTGTCTGTACGCTTAGATCTTTTAAACTACGCAAGGGATTTAAATGCAGTTTTCAGCAATAGATAGAGTGATTCAAGAGGAAGGTTTATATGTCCCACATTAGTATCTACATTGCACCCGTGCGAAGCCGGGGCGGGTCGCTAGTATTTACTTATATAAATCTAATAACAATCCTCTCTATGTTGTGTGATAAAATATTGACATTCAGCTATGTTTTGATTAAACCTAACACAACTTAAAAAGACTACTAAGACTTATATTAATGAAAATTACAACAACCATAAATATATTTTTTTTTATGACAAAGCAAATACTTGTTGTTGCCACCGACTTGTCTATGGTAAGATAACGTTATCTGTAGTCTTGACATTGACATGTTTATTGATGATACTGTCAAAATGTGAACGTTTGCAAGTGATGTGGTTCTGAATTCTGAATGATACGTCATTCGATCAATCAAAGGTTGTAGTAAACATCACGAGTTTTGTATTATAGTATTGAATGACTTTGTATTAAAGGTATTTGTAGTTTAGACTGTCGCCTTTCTGTTTGTTATTACGATATATGGGAATAGTCTTATGAGAAGTCTTGATACTTGAGGCTAAGGTCTGTGTTAATAACTCTCATTAGAGAGCACTAAATTTTCGTTTTAGATCATTTGACATCCTGATTTAATGAATAAAAAAATTACGTCAAATGAATGAAATTTAGATGACGTCTACCATTTGAAGATTCTTGGGATGCTGGTCCCAGCATGGGTGTAGCCAGGGTGGGGCGGAAGGGGTGCTTACCCCACCCTGGCACAAGAGACAATGGGTAAATACTCCAGATTCAGTCAACCCGACACCCATATCTATTATAATAGGCAGTCCAATGTCCGCCTGTACCAAAATTGACCCGTAACCCCTATTCTGCGCTTTTAAATTTAGTGATTATTGATTGAGCTGACTTGCCCCACCCTGGACAAAATCCTGGCTCCCATGGCTCCAAGGCCGCCATGTTAAGAGGGTTTATTAATACAGAACTAAGTTACGTCATATGGCACTCTCACCCGCTATGTGATACCATTGACGTGTCAACTTACATCACAATTCACAACTGAACCTAAACTGAAGTCTAATGACATGGATACTGGTGGTGTTTTAGTTGTAGAAGTATCATCTGTACAATGTTTTGTAATAACACGCATAAGAACGTCATTAGATGAAGTCGTAGTGGCTGTAGATAGAGATCGAATAGTTAATGCGTATACTTGCAGACCAAGCAGGTATTGATAAGACTTCTGTCAGAATTGTGGTGCATGCAATAGCGAATCCCGTGACCCCGGCCTTAGGTTAGAAGGATACACCGTTGGTTTTTAGCCGGTAAGAGTCCGGCAGAGTTCACCTTCCCCGGGCGAGGGACATCCATGAGGATTTTCCAACGATCCTTGACTTGTGTCACGAACTGCCTTGTTGGTCTACTGGTGGCAAGCGTGACTGCGTATCGTAAGGTCCTGAGTTGAACGTGTGGAATTTCTCAGTAGCAGCTCGGAGTTGTGCCCGGTTCATGGCAACAGGCTCGCCCCCTATTACTAGGGACTTAAACATAATGGCGAAATGAGGGTGTTACTATAAACCTCTGCCCAACCCTTTGGGGAATACAGGCGTGATGTTATGTATTGTGTCACGAATTATGTCGAATTTGGCATGTGACATAATGTCTTGTCACTAGTGCGAAACCGCTTGTTGTAATTATTATTTCTTCTAGTCGAGGTTTTGAAAGGTTGAACATCGAGTACCCCGATAAGCAAATAATTAAAATATAATGGCGTTACTAAATGGCCATTGTTATTCTTTGTTTTTAATATTCCACTAAGAAGGTGTAAAGGAAACTATGGTTTCGGTTTTTATTTTTTTATTGTGACTGCCAATAATCGTCGCGATTCTTAGCCGCAGTGGGCTGTAAATGCAATTTTACGGACAATTTTCTTCGTTATTCAAAATAATCCGTACTTTACTTTTGTTCGATTGTAAAAGAACACCCGAGTTGTTTTTATCTTATTATGTCTGACACTAACAACCACTTTTTCTTTTAATATAGAGATCTTCTTAAACTTCGATGTACCCAAACTCATACCTACTAAATCTTCTGAATAACTTAAAACGTCGAAAATGAAGCTTTTGATCCCGGGATTTTATCTATAGTGTGGCAGTGTTATGGAAATAGCTTCTGTAGTTTATGGAATCCCTTTAAGAACACTGAAATCTAAATGGAATATAAAGAAACGAATAAACTGTTTCATAACAAAATATGATTAAATCCCAGACATTATGTTGTTCTGTCTAGCTTTTTTCCAACTATGTTGGGGTCAGCTTCCATTCTAACCAGATGCGACTTATCGAAGCGACTGCCATCAGATCTTCGCAACCCAGTTGCTGGGCATGCGGATGTCCTAAGGTTAGACCGGTTGTCGGACTGTAACCCGTAACCACTGTCATAGGTTTGTTTGACACTAGGAATTGACGGTCTAGCGAGCTCTTCGAAGCTTGGAGGGGTCTCTGAGTGTAACGAACGGTCACCTACTCACGGCCTGACCGCGACACAGCATGATATTATTAAATTATTTTGTTGAAGTATACATAAAGTATATATTTTATATGATTAAGACATTCCCGGCATGATAGCAAGTAGCTATACATATGCTATCAGTTTACCTAATTAAAACTGGTTGGTTTTGGTAGAAAGTTGGGAGTTCTCTGTTGGTCTCTGCCGACAATTACTATAAGATTGAAATTCCTTCCTTGAAAACATGATTTATACCAATTTGTTTAGCCAGCATTCTTATTTTCACTTAAAACAATTTTGATTTCTGTTTTCTTCAAAGAATAAAATAGTTGTATATAGTCAAAGGAACTAATTGGACTTGTTAAGGAGCGTAAAATCATTGCCTTTCGACCTGGCAAGAAGCCAGAAAACACTAGAATAAAGAAAGCCTTTACATTTGTAACCGTTAGACTTTCCGAAACATAACAGAATTTGCGACACACCAATCATCCGCGTACGTTACAATCATTGCGTCTATAATATCTGTTACCATATATTGCTATCTAATTCCGCGCGTAATACCCATAATGGCCGGCAAAACTAAGATATTACATTATTTACAAGCAATTTGAGCGATGGAGCGTATCTCGCGTATCATTTGCGGTGAGTATGCAATATATAATGGTCGAAGTATTCGAACCAAATTGCTGTGTATCGGACCTCCTTTGGTGAGATGCTTGTAGGCTGTGGTAATAGACACGTTTGGTAGGCTGTGTACATATCTTAGGTACAGTATTGCATGGTAATTGAATGGGAGCAGTGTTGTGTAGGCTTAAGTTTTACAAACGAGATTGCACTGCATTTTAAATTTCTTACAGCATTTTTTCGAAATTATTGCCAGGGAGTAACATCGTATTATAATATCTGTGGTAATATGAATTAAGAAAATCGTAGCGACAGCCTATTAGCAAATCATTGAAGTTTGTTGGACCGAACTTGGTATTAAATATCAAATGCTTTCTGAAGGAGTTGCAGTGATGCAATGTATGCGTCGCTGCTAAAATTCAAGAGCTCGTGCCACTGCAATTTAAGAAAGATAAATTATTCCGTAACCTTTTCAACTTTTGTCAATCACTGAACGTGGTGATTGAAGGTCAAACAAAGTAGAAAATAATGACACAATCGGGTCTTTTGAAGAAATCTATCATTAAATGCGTATTTTGAACAAAAGATTATTATTTTTTCTTTTGATTTCGATGAAGTAGAACAAGTATTTTGAAACTTTATAGCACGTGGAGGGAAGTATTTTATTTCTATTATTGATAAACAACATTATCAGTAAGAAATTTTCGTATCATTAGTAAATCTTTTTAATCATATCACCTGATACTTAAGCGTCCTACATAATAGTAATGTAAGAAAACATTGTTTATCAGCAACCTGATATAATTTAAACGACATACGGTATTGGAAATTGGATTTTGACTTCGTCAATGAAATCCGAACATTAATTGATGAATTAATTATTGTTGGGATTTGGAACCCGAAATGAAATTCATCAGAAGAGGAAACATAAATCTATTGTCCTTTCGCAAGTGGGAGGCATCAAAGCACTAAATATGTTAGGTCCTAGGCACTAAAATTATAGGGATTTTTGGGATAAACTTACTTTTCCAAAACCAAACTAAGTATACCAATAATCCAAATTATGCTGTTCTCATTCCAACTAATGCCTGGCCTCTTCAGGCAGCTGGCACTCTTACTTCTGCACTCAAAGACGTTAATGAAACATTAACTAACGTTTGCTTAAGAGTTCCCAGTATAGATATTATACTGGCCATTCTTAACTAATCGTTAGTTAATGACCCATTAACCTTCATGACTGCGGAAATTATTAACTAGACTAAGTATTGCTACAGCTCCACAAATAATTTCGATTCCTACTGTTAATATTTATGTTGCTTGAAGGTGCAATACCCTTATCGTAGTGATAGCAGCATTGCGATTGAGCACGCGCAGCTTGCGTCACTGATTGTTCTCCGACAAATAGACTGCGACTAAGGTGTCGCAACTATTGATTAAGACGGAGCCCTTTATCAGTTGTGCCCTGGTAATTACTGCTTCACTTTTTGCTACAACTTGGCTTGAGAAATTGAGTGGTGATTTTATTACTTAGATCTTTATGAATTGGTGGGGTTTCGTAAGCAAACAGAATATTGGTTGCAATAACTCGTTCAATACAATGTCCTGTTTGTCAATGCATCTGTACACAGGATGACTGATTACACGGCAGTTTATGTTATTGCTTTTCAGCTGAGTAGAATAAAGTTGCTGTCGTAAATATAGAAGAACTATAATCTGACATTACACTCCTACATAGCTCAGAGTTATCGAGCTGGCTTTGAAATCATTAGATTAATTATAGATATTGCTAATGATATTTCATACGATAATACTCTTATAGGGTCTTTAGGTTTTTGGAAACAGCTTGCAAAATTTTTAAAAGCGTAGGTGCCACATTCCTATAACGCAATGCAATTGGCATGCGATGAAACCTTTTGAAAGTAAGACGCGGAATGTCTGCCGTTACTGTAGAAAGGATAATGCTTGTGATTATTTCGATCCTGACCGTATTCTTTTCATTTAATGGTAACCTCAGAATTTCCACATTATATATTGCTACATCATTCCATAATATATTGTTAATGCGTATTGCAGGATATCTTAAGTTACGACAACCATGAGCGGTAATAAAAGAGTTATTGTCGAAGAGATTAAATATGATTGAAAATCTTTGGTCTAGTGCATTTCTTTTATGATTAACACTTACGCCAATGGCATAGATATATTATTTTACTACGTTAATAATATATCTATAGTTATTGGTATCTAATTACGCTTCACACTTGGCAGGTAGTTAGAAAATTAAATATTATAAATAATTTTCATTCAGATCTTGGTCATTTATAATACATTAATCCAATAACCCCTCGGTTTCATATTGTTCTTTATCTAATGACGTCATATTATTAGTAGCTAGAAAATTGATTTCTAATTCAGAATCCACATAATATTCACTGCGGTTAATCGAATAACGTGCATTAAAAAAACCTACCCACATTATATTGTAATGATTATGTTCAAAACCGTGTACAAATGTCCGTTATCGATTGCAAGATCTCGGTTGTCTATTAGGAATCGATACCATTGAGCATCGATTGCTCAAATCGATTGTCTATCACAGTTTAACGATTACGAGCATTGATTCAATTCGATTTAGATAGTTCTATTTGGTTTAGAACAAAACGCTTATAATGGATATTGTCTATGTGTTTTGTAGATGAAGCGATTAAGTAATTCGATATTACGGCGCCACTGCTTTATGAATTATTAACCTAATAGACCATTGTTTATTTATTTAGAATCTACTGAATCTTTTTTAGATAAGTTAACTAACTTAGTAAGATGGTTAGTGAACTCAAGAGCACTCTTGACATATTTTTGCATTCCTTTCAAATTAAAATTTTAATTTCCTTCAAAAGAATCATTTGGATGATTTCCTAAAGAAAATATATTATGTTTACCAACAAATTCGCTGCCAACTGGTATTCTCATAATTATCTTTATCTCCTTTTCTCCTAAACATTACAGAATAGCTGTCACATTGTCAGCATAACCTCGTAATCAACTGATACGTCTACGTGTCCTACTCATGATTCTGTAACAATTATTGAAAGCAACGTACTCGAGTGTGTATCAATAGGTTTGAGCAACATTGAGAAACGTAAAGGTCATATTTTGCCATACTAAAAGGTTATATCAATCGATTATTACAAGAACAATACTTGTTCTAATCGAATGTGATTATTAGATTAGTGGTTCTGACCTATGGTGGTACTGAAATTGTATCGCGTTTTAAAAAACAAAAATGGTTCACTTGCAGTCTTTATCCTTTTCCCAAGTCTATCTTTTTCAGTTCTCTTCCAATCAAATGTAAAGAAGTTTAACTATCTCCCTGAACTTACACTTTTTGATCGTTCTTACATTGTTAAATTAGTATGGATGTGA
Organism: Amphipyra berbera; assembly: GCA_910594945.2. Classification (NCBI taxonomy): domain Eukaryota; kingdom Metazoa; phylum Arthropoda; class Insecta; order Lepidoptera; family Noctuidae; genus Amphipyra; species Amphipyra berbera. Next base: position 2,377,986 of record OU343122.1, on the reverse strand, counting down.
TCTTTAATCATTTTGACATTTTACACGTCCATAAAGTTTCTTAATCGTTTCTGTTAGAATAGACTAATATATTGTGACACTTGAAAGATTTTGTGGTGAATTCCATTGTCCAATACATACATTCATTTTAAGTTCACAAGTGGTTGTCAATCATTTTGAAATATTTAATTTTCAAGGTTTATAATTATTGCAAATATAATACCAAATCGTTTCCATGCTGGTTCTTCCAAGGTTAGAAGACATCAGTCGCCTATGATTTTGATCATGTCTAACAATTTATGTTTGATGAAATTTTCACCTAAGTGACGATTTAGGTACTGAATCAAGTATCACAAAGCTGACTGCATCAATATATTTGTAATAAAGGAGAATGGGCGAAATGTTTAGAAGTTGGTCTACTCCTCCTCTAGCAATGAGTGATATACAGTAGCTGTAATACAAAAAAATGTTTTACTTAAAATAAACTTTCTATTGATATATAACTCATTGCTAGAGGAGGGGTAGACCAAAAAACCTATTCTCCTTTTATAGAAACATTTGTTTTTGTGTTCTCTTCACACATTATCTGTCGTATTAGTGGAATCTTAAGATACGCCAATGACATTGACAGACAAAATAAGCTAGCAAGGACGATATTAATCAGTAAATCGGATGGATCAAGATAACTTGACCATTAAGAATTGACTGTGAATGATTCCAAAGGTATAGGGAGTGCAAGCTCTGACGAATGTAATTTGAATCATTTACATTCTGTGACATAATGTTTTGCACGCAACATACCATAAAGACAAGGAATTTGATAGAAAGATATTAGAATTTAAATTCAGTGAGTTTAATAAAACGCTTTCAAAAATTTTAACAACAAAATTTTCTTCGTTTCTAAGACTAGACTAGATTTCGTAAACGCTCAACCATGAATCATTATAATTGTTTTAAAGAATGCTTTTAAATATTAAATTATCAGACATTTTCGATCTAACAGTGTGATGCAACAAATCCGTCTGCTACTCAAATTAATTACCATAATCTTGTAGTTAATTTTGATTAATCCCAATTTTAATTACATAAACCTAGTGTAATGCTCGATGTTCATCTTATCTTCCTAATTTGTTAGATGCTGCATCTAAGTAAATCACATTTATGAGATATTTTAGAGTTTTATTCACTTTTTTCTTGTTTTTATTTCGTGCTCTTGGTTTCATTTGCACTTTAGAAGCGTACGGTCTTGAACAATTAAGTCAAACTTCTTCTTATTTTGTGTCGACATGAAGTAACGAGAATAGCTTAGGTTAGGTTAGGTTTTCGTATTATCTATCGATATATCGATTGTTTGGGTCAAACTTCGCAGTCTCATTCTATCCTCTTTCAATCTGTTTTTTTTTAAGTCGTTATTAATAGAGTATACCCAACTCTCCCATATTATTATCTAAGAAAGATAGTTGTTAAATTTTCTTAACAGTGACCTTCTCCTGGTTCACATTCAAGTTTTGTATCTTATAACTTTGCGATTTTTTCATGAACCTCACGTACAGTTTTATTGCAATTAAAATTAATTATTTCCTATGTCGAAATATATAATTTGCAGTGGTCTGGTAAGTGAATGTTTTCAGGTTATTCATAATTAATAGGATCACATTCAGCTTTCATTGCCACTAATTAGTCAGTAACTGCTATTATACAATCTGCACGGAAAAGTAACGCGACAGGTAAATGTGCTGGTTATGTAATACTCATAGTTATACATACTTACCTATTTTCATAGTACGTGGTATAGTTTGAGATAACCGGGATGTTCGGTTTACCGTTTGAGTAGTGTTTTCTTATGTGCTGCCTAACCTTTTCCCAACTATGTTGGGGTCAGCTTCCAGTGTAACCAGATGCAGCTGAATACCAGTATTTTACACGGTGCGATTGCCATCAAACCTCCGTAACCCAGTTACTGGGCAACGCTGATATCCTAAGGTTAGACCGGTGTCAGACATTCGGGCTTCTGACTTCCCGTAACGACTGTATTCGTATGACACACGGACCGACTGTTTAACGTGCTCTCCAAGATGCGGTGGGGTCTCGATGCGTAACGAACGGACACCCATCCACAAACTGACCGCGGCAAGCTTAACCTCGCAAATCGTATGATCTGCGCGGTTGGTAATTAGCCACTAGCCCCTCGAGTAGTGTTTTCTTATACAGTACAATATGTAGTTAGTACCAAATGGCTTACAATTATAAAAACTTAGTGTTCATGAAGCTTTAAAACGAGAAACTCGTCCAAGGGTTCGGTCGTGAGCTAGATCGAAGACCCTGGCACCAGACAGGCAAAACGCAGAAACAAAAGAAAACTACAAGGTTTTAAAACTTTAATTATAACATAACATCACGACTGTATTCCTCGAAGGGTTGGGCAGAGTGTCTAGAACAGTCTCGTGTAGTAGGGGCGAGTCTATTGCCATCAACCGGGCACAAATCAAAACTGGAAAAATCCAATAACACTTTCCCCGACCTGGGGATCGAACCCAGGACCTCAAGATCAGCAGTCGCGCTTGCTACCACTAGACCAACGTGGCAGAACCCTTAATTATTTGAAGTTTATTTAGTATAGAAATGCAAAACTCTTATCTTGCCTACATTTCAACAATTGGTTTGTAAATAGAGCTGTAATCAATTGCAACAGCGCACACTTTCCGACGAACGACAACACTTCCTATGAAAATATCCGCATACACCACTTTATCAGCGCCAGTCAACGACCGCGCATTGTGCAACGATCATCAATTATGTCGGTAGTACCTGCGATTAATCAGATGACATTTTATGCACAATTACGCACTGTCGCAAGTGCGTGCGGTTATATAGAGCATAACTTGTTTAACTTTAAGTCAGTAAGTCTGTAACTTTAAATTGTATGGTTCTGTCTGTATGGAATTATGAATGTAGGTACGTGTATGTAATGGTGGTATATGAAAAGACCCTCCACGAGTGACTATACTTCAGTACCTCTGGTGCAACTTGGGTATTCAGCCCCACTACCAACCTTGCTGACTGGCCAATCTTTTTGTCAAGGTACGAACTATTGGAGTATGTACGGGTCGTATCATGTGGCGTTCTATAGTTTCTGCCTACCCCCATGGGAAAAAGGCGTGAGTTTATGTATGTATGTATGAGCTATTCTCATACTGCTCGTGCCGACACAAGAGAAGAAGGCTACATCTTTACATAGTATAAAACAAAGTCGCTCCCGCTGTCTGTACGCTCAGGTCTTTTAAACTACGCAACGGATTTTAATGCAGTTTTCAGCAATAGATAGAGTGATTCAAGAGGAAGGTTTATATGCCCCATATTAGTATCGACATTGCACCCATGCGAAGCCGGGGCGGGTCGCTAGTACTGTTATAAAAGGTGAAACTAGTAATCCGAGATATTTTGTGGTTGAAAAGTTGCAGATCTTGACTGTAATCTCGAGAAAACTAAAAGCGTCACGAATCTTCAAACAAATGTTCTTGCACAGTTAATTGAATATCTTGCTAACATACGTCACCACCAGTTTTTGCCTACATACGTAATGTTATTCGTTTTCCATTAAAAATAAACACGGTGACAAAAAAAAATGCACTCAGATATGAAACGCATCGGTTGTTCATCGCCACTCACTGAGAGGTGACATCAGCACTCACATTCCAAAACTGATCGTATCTTGTACAATAATGTTATAAACCATTCAAATTCCTACACATCCGTTATTACTTTATTAGTTAGCATCCGAGTCAGGTCCACGACCTTATAACTTTTCCCTTTAGGCGGGTCTTCCACGGTGACGCAAGTCTGAGCGTCACGCGTCAGACCGATTTTAGCATTCGATGTATATAACTTTCGCATAGACGCATGTTTCTGTAGTGCTTACGCGGTTGTCGCTCCAACTTGTGTCCCTGTGGGGTACAGCCTTACCTTATGAGCAAATTAAGAAATGAAGCCGGACTTTCGTACATGACATCACGCCTTCCTGGAAGGGTTGGGCAGAGATGTATAGTAACACCCTCGTTTCGGTTATGTTTAAGTCCCATGCAATAGAGGGCGAGCTTATTGCCATCAACTGGGCACAAATCCGAACTCCAGGTTGCTACTGAGGGATTCCACACGGAAAAACCCAATAACACTTTGCTCGACCTGAGGATCGAACCCAGGACCTCACGTTCAGCACTTGTCACCACTAGACCAACGAGGTAGTATAAGTGAGACTATTTTATATTTAGAACAACGAGGTAGTTGTAAATGGTTTCCACAGCCTTTAGGTACTGTCGATGTTACGTTCAATTCTTCGTATCGATGATCAAATAGAGGAAAAGTCAATAGTGAGAACAGAAGGTTCGTAGAAACCGTTGCAGAGTAGAAAGTGCGTGAGGTTAAGTTTGTGAGTTTCTGTGATGTGATGTAGTTACATAAAGTTAGCAATAATCATAAACACTTATCCTTAGAAGAGTTAGAGCCCGTTTACATAGCGGATCCGTCGGTACTGGATGTGTTGTACACATCTGTACCGACAAATTAGTTAAACAAATGGCAGCTGCGTCGCATCTAGCAGGCAGAATACGATCAAAATAACGGATCCAGTATTTTTTACTGGATTCGGAATATTGTCGTGTATGTGAACTCGCTCATACAACTACAGGCGCCATCACCAAATTAAAAATGGATCCGCTAAAACGGGTCCTGTAAACAGTTTCTGTGTGTATTAGATGTTAGGCAGAAAAAAATTATGCATAACAGATCGCTGGATGAGTGGGTTGAAGTAACGGATAAAATGGGGCTATTTGGAAACCATCGGCTAATCGGCACGAACATGGCAATAGGTCGACATATTTTTTAAACTGTCTACAATTTCAAAATCGTAAATACGCAGCATCTGTAGTCGTAACGGTTTAAGAAGCACGTTCCTTAACTAAATTCCAAGAATCCCCGTGGTTCTCTAATGAACCCATTTTACGGTACATAGTTAAATAGTCAGGATCGTAAATTTTCGGAGTCGCGTGGGGAGGTCTTTGCCGGACCGTGGGATGTTGTAGGTCACAAAGGAAAAGAGGGACAAAGATATCGAAGATACTGACGCATAAGGCTGACTGTATTGATGACATCATTATGCACAATAAACCGAACAGTCGTACGTCGACATCACTCGCCACACAAGTGTTAGTTAGAATATCCGGCTAGCCTTTTCTCAATGATGTTGGGGTCAGCTTCCAGTCTAACCAGATGTGGCTGAATACCAGTGTTTTACACGGAGCGACTGCCATCAGATCTCCGCAACTCAGTTACTGGGTAATGCCGGACTTGTCGGACTTTCGTGCTTCTGACTACCCGTGACGTCTGTCATAGGTATTCGTATTACACCCGGGACCGACTGTTTAACGTGCTCTCCGAGGCACGGAGGAGTCTCGTCCACGGACTGACCGCGGCCAGCGTAGCTTAATCTCACAAATCGCAAGAATACGTTATTTTTATTTTTAAATCTTTCATCACACACTCATTGATGATATCCGATAGGTTTATCCTTAAGTTGTAAAAATTTACGATAATTCGCAGAATTCTAAAAATGCTAAAATATGTTAATGTCGAAGGTCTTTTATAGTATGCGACATTCATATCCCTTGATAGTCGCAAGTTACTTGCCAAATCGGTAAAGTAACAGTAATAAAATTTAAATATATATATCAAGTTTGTACTTAATGTTATTCGTTGCATTATTCAGGTGTTTCAAAGTCAAGTTTTAATGATACTCAGTCACGCACAGGGCCGTAATTGGACCCACGTCACTGCGATTATGATGACTGTGTGATATGGATGCGTGTGATGGATCACCCTTTAGAAACAGTCATTTAGTTTTGTGAGATTCATGGTCAAAATGTTTGTGTCGTGGGAGAGTAAAGTTTATGGTTCACATTGAAAAATTTGTATGCGCTGTAGAACATTTTCTATCATTCATTATCGTTACGATACTATCTACTGTTTCATTATGTTCATCTACTTCCTTATAAATATCGAAATGGAGTTTCATGTTTTGTTTGATAATATTTTTTGATGATTTGTATGGTCCATTAAAGCATACATATTAATGAGAGCTAAAGTGTTTATCGTTTTATAACTCACCTGATTCATCCGACAGTTGCTCGAAAGATGCGCGTGAGTTGTATATTTTTGCGTTCCGGAAACCGGACGCCATACCTGAGATGCCTTTGTCTCACCTTAACAAAATTAATGTGGCTATAAATGTGATTTTAATGGATTATTTAACTGCGTCCGGTGCTTTATCTCACGCATGTTGACCTTAATCCGACTCTGGTAATGATTTTACAAAATATGTGTGTGTTGCAAATGATCTGAGAATGCGTTCGGATGATCTTTATTATTTTATGAATGCACTTATGAGTTGTGACATTCATTTAATATTATTTATGTAAACTTAAAGCTCTTAGATATATTGTTAATTATCACATGAGAGTTTGTTGATATAAAACAAATCAATGATTTGTTGCAAAGGCAGTATTTTCATATTTTGCGTACTAATATTGAATATTTATTTTGAATTTTGCAAGCGGGCTTCGTTGGTGATGTCTGCTATTCGATTATCGACTGTATTCCAGTATCCATAAGGGAACTGTCATAGAGAAATTTTATACAATGGACAAAGTATAACAAATAAATTAAATTCTGCCCTATCTTATGGCTTGTACACAAAACTGCGAATCGGCGCGATGCAAATTCGCAACGCAGAAAACTGCGACGCAAATTGCTGCGATGCGATTTCGTGCGGCAAGGCGTCTTCCTTCCAAGGTTCGGATGACCAATCCCTCGACGATCGTCAACCCTATTGAACGTATTTTATACTAGGTAGAATAAATTTGCGTAAAAAGATTTGCGCACTGCTGTTACTGATAAGAAGATTTAGGAAAAATCTATTACGCGAATCAATTCGTAAGTTCTTGCGATGCGTCGTGCGAGCTCGTATACTCCCAGTTTTGTGTACAGGCCCTTGCTACTAAATACGTTCCTGCTACAATAATACATGCAAAAATTATAACAGTGGATGCTTGAAAGGTCGCAAAACGCCAGTGGCTTCATATTTTCCTTAATACGTAGGAGGAAAAAGCACAAAACTGCGTGTTAATAAATTAAATAATTAATTGTTCAACGAATAAATATAATTGGGCGTTGTCCGACTATTTGTCGCCCGTGCTAAGTTTGTCCCTGCGACAATAATATACATACAAATTACCCGTGGGTGCTCCGGAAGCGACGCAGGATGCCAGTGGCTTCTGTGTTTGATACTTTATAATGTGGGCTGTAAAGGAAACTATTCATAACTTTATCTTTCGTAAGTAGAGGTCGCCACTGGGCGGAGACAACGGTGGCTTAAATGGCCTTTACACTATGCTAAATTTACAGCACGAATTTCGTTTGCGGGGGTTGGGAATGAGTTTAGACTATATAACTTATAGCACTATTACTCAGTTTCATGAAGAATGAGTCGTGGAATAATTGTCATTTGGTAAATACTAGTGATAGAGCTTCTGCGATCGAAACAACGTAAATACATTATGGATATACGTGAAATAGCTGTACACAAAAAAACCTGCTACTTGGAAAAAAAATTGCCTTTTTTCATGTTCGCAACGTACGTAAAACAGAGTACACCTAACTTACTTTATTCATTTTAGTTCGGTCTTATTTTAGTCGCTCCGTGTAAAATACTGGTATTCAGCCGCATCTAGTTAAACTGGAAGCTGACCCCAACAGTTGGGAAAAGGCTAGGTAGTAGGTAGAACATTCCGGATATCTCAGTTAGAGCACTGAATTTAGTTCAATTTTAAGTTCGCTTTAAACCTACCTACTGTCGAATGGTTTGGGCGACTTAATTGCTTGAGAAATAAAGTGAATTGGAGTCTCTATTACATAACGGTTTCATTGTAATTAAAAGGCAAAAAATAATATAGTCAGAATTAATTGGTCAAGATTCAAGACAGGTGGCCGGCCTATTGTTTTTTTGCTTATGGCAATTAATTTGATTACGAAGGAGTTCTATATTATACAACAAAGGTTTTAATTGTAAAATGTGCTGATAGTATAAGGAAACTAATTATTGATAAGCTTAATTAATATCTGGTGAGCGGAATCAATATTTGGTCAGCGATAAACATCACTGCCTCGTTGGTCTAGTGGTGGCAAGCGCGACTGTTGATCGCGAGGTCCTGGGTTCGATCCCCAGGTAGGGAAAAGTGTTATTGGGTTTTTTCGTGTGGAATTCCTTAGTAGCAGCCCGGAGTTTGGATTTGTGCCCGGTTAATGGCAATAGCCTCGCCCCCTATTACATGGGACTTAAACATAACGGCGAAATGAGGGTGTTACTAAACACCTCTGCCCAACCCTTCGGGGAATACAGGCGTGATGTTATGTTAATATTTGGTGAGCAACAAAAATTAGGAGCCGACCCTGTTGTGTTACGCTGATCAATCATTGTTATTCGCTGATCAAGTTATTTTGAACGTCAATCAGAATTCAATTTAGTCACTGATCAGTTAAACAGTGCCCATAACATAATAAATATTATGCTAGGTAGTACACAAACGTAAACTTTAGGCGTACTTTCCTTCACTGAGTGCCGAGCATTATAGGGCGATGACGAACCCTCAATAAACATACTTAGGGACATTCATTGTATGATTATTATGGCCATTAAATTAATTTATTATTTATTTGTTTGACATTTTAATAGGAAAATGTAATGCTAATTTGATAGGTGTTATTTATTAGTAAGTATTATTCGATTTATTAGTAAATTTTCCTTATTATAAATACAGCACGCTTAAACTTATTGTAAAATATTTTGTCATTAATATTAGATTTACAAAAAAAAAATAAGTATCTGAATGTCACGAACCCCTGATGGCTTGATGATAAATGTTCTGCCTAGCCTTTTTTCTTCTTTTTTTTTGTTGGGGTCAGCTTCCAGTATAACCAGATGCGGCTGAATACCAGTATTTTACACGGAGCGACTGCCATCAGACCTCCGCAACCCAGTTTCCGGGCAATGCCGATAGGTTTGATGATAAATACCTAGTTTTAATTATAATACTTCAATGCTACTCAGCAATACGAAAGCGTGCTACTTTTGAGCAAACTTTACCCAAGAGTACAGCCAATAGTCGCCGGCACGTAACACGGCAAGAGCAGAGAAGAGAATTCCTCTCCTTTCTTACTTTCTTCTAAATATAGACATGTTTAATAAATAAATTATGGCAATAACCATAGAATAATGACAAGCAATAAAAGTGACCATTTTTTTGTTGCACTACGTAGTGCGCAAACTTACTCCCACTACGCCAAAACCATGCCAAGTTATGTGCCGGCGACTATAAATGTATGTAAGAAAATGTCAAATAGCTAACTTATAAAAACTAGCTGTGTCCTCACGGCTCCGCCCGTAGCCTATGTTACTCAGTGATAATGTAGCTTTCTAACGGCAAAAGAATTTTTGAAATCGGTCCAGTAGTTTTTAAGTTTATTCGTTACATACAAAAATACAAAATACAAATCTTTCCTCTTTATAATATTAGTTTAAATAACGGTTCTAAACGAAAACTAACCAAGCATATACTTTTCATAACATGTGTACTCCAGGCCTAATGGCAATGCGGGTTAACCACCATTAAACACGTGTAAATAGAACTAAATTTAAAAGATGGCGTCTAATCACCCAACAAATATTCAAATATGTACCTCCGAGTACCTACTCGACCTTGCTTTATCGTATATTTGCTAATGACGGACGTCACTGATAACTTTACGTGAAGATATTCAAGGGTGCGGCTGAATCAGACATCGGTGTATGTAGTTTGGTAGAAGATAAGTGGGGACGGAAGTGGGACTACAATTAATGTGGTTACAGTTCCGACAACTATAATTGGGGAAAATGTGTCTATGTTGCCTTTTAGACAGTACGGAAGAAATTAATTGCCTAGAAAAACAGTGAAAAAATTGTCATGACTTGTCTCTTAGTAGAGATAAGCTACGATAACATGTCCGCCCCTCCAAATTACTATTTCAATGTGTTTAGTCACATCTTTACGAAAGTGTGTGTATGTAGTTGTAAGAATTCATCGTCAGTAGCAGCCCGGCAGCACACATGCGTTGGGAGTATTGGTGGTGCTTTAGGGTGAAGCCAGACGAGCGTAATTTTTTGAGTTGTGAGTCGCGTAATTTCGGTCGCTTAATTTCTGCTACATTCGGTTTTATACAAAACTCCTGTCTCGTTCACACGGCCGACACAAAATGAGTTTGTTAAATCCTTCAAAAAAATTACGCTGACTTATTTTACGCGACTCACAGCTCAAAAAATTACGCTCGTGTGGCCTCACCCTTATAAATACTTTCACAAATACATTGAAGCGTTTTGAATTTTGGAGGGGCGGGACATGTTATCGTAGTTTATCTCTATGTATTTATGGTTTACAGCGAGGGATAAATCGACACCTTTGTCGTAGATGAAAAAAGCATCTAAAAGAATCTGACAAATTGAAAAATCCATTTTAACGAGTTTAAGTCCAGGTAAAACGAATCCTAAGGGAAAACAGACGTCACAATTTTGTATATTTTCCTCCCTTTAACAAATCCAAACACGTCATAAGGATTTCCAACTCCCGTCTGCTCGTATTTTGATGCTACAACTGATGACACCATATCTTGTAGATAGCAAAATTCAATGTCTGTTAAAACATTTGTCATAGGCTTTTATTGTCCAAAATATCTTTTGTATACACACATCTAGAACACTTACTCCATCGCAATGCGGCGGGATTACTTCAAATCCCACTTAATTCTGTTTAAATTGAATGACGTAAGCCCCCCAGTTCATTTCATAACCGTTCTAATTGTTCTCATGAGCGTCAGAGATAACTTGGTCTTACTTGTTGACCCTTTGGGCTTGTTTGATTAAAGTTTAGAGGCTCGTTTTTGGGGGTCTGATTGGTGCGTTATGAATGACTGTATGAAAAGCAAGTTAACTCTGATGGCCATCCTCGACGAGTAGTATCGAAGCTACAAATCGCGATTCGGATAGGCTATCATATTTATTTGTTGTTTTAGGTTTGTGATCATCTTGTTTTAGTTTTTTGGGTTCAAATATAAAATTCGCAGTACCCATTTTATTTTAGGGTTGTCTTTTCCTGCATCTCGCCTGATTTTGGGCATCGGTAGTGGTCTCTTTTTACGACATTCAACTCAGTTGATTGGGGTATTCCCTAGCCCCAAAATTGCATTTAGGAAAAATATAATATTTTGAGCAGATGAAACATTGGACTAACTCGCTTGATGGGAGTTTGTTCAATAATATGTATCGCTTGCAGACTATAAAATATTTTCCTCATTCTGTCTGTATATCCAGGAAAACTAAGAGGAAATACTTCTCAGTTCATTGTACACTATCGTACCGACAGCTATTATTAAACTATATCAAGCCTTCGAATCGGTATGCGACAGTCACGTTTTCCTGTATTCAATGAAATAAATAAAACTTCAAAACTGTATTAGCGGAGCTAAAGCATCAAAGGCATATCTATGTTGCCCGTTTATTAAAGCGAGATGACAGCAATTTCTTTGTAAATGTTATAACTCATTTTGATTCTCAAATCGACATTGAAACAGCCTCTGATTCGGCCTTTACGGAACATTTTATCAGCACATCTCGATTCATAATTAAAGCTTAATTCCAGTTCACTCGATTATAAATTACGATATTATTTAGATGTGTATACTTATGTCGTAACTTCATTGTCTATACCACGTTTGGAAAGGATTGACCAACATGTTTCGCAAAATGCTCAGAATACTCAGATTCATATTACATTGTTTACTCATGACGAATATCATTGTCCTTTATGGAGTACTTCTCATTACTTTGGAATTAATCATTGTTTGGTTTACTGATTATTTTGATAGTCATTTTGGGCGAATTGCTATAGTAGTTTAATCTTGTGGTGTGGCTTCAGACGATGATGTAAGACAGTAAGATACAGTAGATTGAACAGAAGATTGTTCATAAAATAAGTTACAATGAAACAAAAAACAAGAGGTTGTTATATTTTATGAGGCTGAACTAAAACGTTTTGTCTTTGTGTCAGGATTACGTAGTATATATATGTATTAATCATTCCGACATATTTTTTAGCAGCGCAGTATATTAAAAATTAAATAAATGTGTGACTTATAGATATTAATACATATATTATTTAAATTCTCTTTTTTATCTTAATTGAATGGGCTTTGTCGCTGATGTCTTCCCCAAGGTTTTCTAAAGCACTAAATTGTCACTATGAGGATTTTAAGCTTGATAACATCAATCAACTAAGTTCCATTTAATCGATCACACATTTTATAAAATTAACATATTTTAATAAAACCTTTTTTCCTTTCCTCAGGAGTCTCCAGAAGTCCGCATGGCGCTGCCACTGGCTGCGCGCGCGCCGGACCCCACCGCGCTTGCGGCTTACTGGGCAGAGTACGAGGACCTCTGCCGACAGATCTGTGCTGCACATGACGACGATGACAACCATTATGAAGGTAAGTTTAGTCCATAATTAAAGAAACAACGTCACGTCCGCAGTGAAAACTCTGGCGAGGTGCGGCTGCGCATTCGTTGCATAAAACTGTAATTCCATAGTTTCTAAAATGAAGGATTTTTGAGAGGGTTGATTGGGAGTGTCATTGATTCCTCTCTTGTGGGAATCCATGCCGGTGGAATTGTGGTAGCGGTTCCCTAATGTCGATTTTTTTAATGTATGTAATTTTATTTATATTTAATGTTATTTTTAAATAATAAAATAAGACGTACGTATAAGGCTTGCATAATCGCGAAAAAGCAAATAATGCTTCGAAAAAATATAGTTTCTTTTTTAATTGAACGATTTAGGGTCGGTTGTTTAAAACGATCAGTAAAAGTATGTAACGTTAGTCAAATATTAGCTATTACATAAGATGTTTAAAGTCCGTCAAGTGCAGAGCGTTGTATGTCTTTTGACGTATGTCAAGAACGACAAAGCGTGAAACAACGCTTACTTTTATTTAACCATCGTTAACGCCATTTTTAACTGTTACCTGTTAGTAATGTAGTGGTAAAACAACCGGCCCTTATTGTTTTCACAATATACTTAGCAGGTTTTTGTCTACAAGAATCTATACTAATATTATAAAGCTGAAGGGTTTGTTTGTTTGAACGCGCTAATCTCAGGAACTACTGGTTGGAATTGAAAATTTATTTTTGTGTTGCATAGTCCATTTATCGAGGAAGGTTATAGGCTATATAACATCGCGCTACGACCAATAGGAGCGGAGCATAAATGAAAAATGTTGCAAAACAGGGAAAATTTCAACCCGTGCGAACTCGAGACGGGACGCTATGTGACGATAAGTATCCTAGGCTAGTACCTACATCAAACAAAACCATTTTCTCTTTAATAACTCCTGAATATTAGTAACCACATAACTATTCAACACTAGTAAGTTTATCGTACCTTGCTTCGTGTGGCCATCGTAACCGATTGCCTTATACCAATATCGCGGTTATTACAATTTGTTTAGTAGATAAGAGGCTGATACTGAAGTGTTTTCTTTCATTACCAAAGCATATAAATCAATTTGTAACGGTTTACAGCAGAAACTATTAGATAAGAAACAGTGTGACATAATTGAAAACAGTACTGTTACTATGTATTGTATTGTAAATTGGAAGAAAAGTTAGAGATATCTTGCAATTTTTTGTGTACTAGTTTTGGAATATTTTTTTGTGTTTCAGGGTTTCTTATGGGTCCTATTATTTCGAATCTTTTCCATTTAAGCTGTGTATTTGACGCGGGACATGTCTGGCAGGAACGCGCGAATAGTTATATCATGATAATGTCGCGACAACAGAATGCCAGGCGACGTCGGGCGATGTCTTATGATGTCGAAGATGTCAATTGTCCCGTGAGTTGTTGTCTCCTAGAGAATACCTGGGTTTATGTAGACCTGATTGACCGTCCGTTGTAGTTTCAGTACTAAAACACTTCTTGTCTTTATTCGTACTTTGGTCTTGCCAGCGTTAATAAATGCTTCATTAATCCTGACACCGGGAGGTTTTGAGTAGACCAAGAGTAAGGGTATGTACCTTCCATTAGTCACCAACAGAGAATGCTTGTCGTATTAATATGTTATAACTATAGTATCCTTCAAACAATCATTAAACACCTTTAACTACTGCGTAAATGTGGAAGTATGAGCGATATTGACATTCGTTTTGCAATAAATATATACCTACTCACATTGCATATATCAGTCAGTAATATTTACCTATATCCAGTGAGTCTTTCTCAACCATGTAACGATAAATGTTATCGTTAGCTTAGCAAACATTTATATTTCATCACCTATCATTCCACTGTAATTCTTAATATAAATATTAACTCCCGCCTTTTATAATTCCCGTGGTAGATCTACAATTTAAATTGGGAACGCGACGCCGTTTGATTTTAATATTTTTTGGGAGTTCGATAGTGTATTTAATTTTAGAGCAGAATGGAACTTAAAAAAGAATATTGAGTTTTATTACACCGTTACAAATGAAAAGTAAAAATAATCTGGCAACCTAAAAGTGTTCTACGATTTTAAAAAGAAATGACAATTCGTTCTTTTTGACAAACCTTATTTAAAAATCGAACAAGATTGGTACGAAATGTTCAAAGATGAATAGAGCAGTAATCATATTTCAAACTAAACTTCCAAAGCGATAGAGGCATAATATGAAGAATGTCTTGGTCAAAGACAAGTATACGATATCGCGATATCATTACAGGTTTGACAATCTCTCAGTTTGGATGTTTGCTCTAGGCGTGGTTTGCACAATTAACGAGTAATATTAAATAGACCTCAAGGTCAGGCAACTATACTCATTGCCTTAATAGCATTCATGTGAGCGTTAATTATATTTGCAATTAAACACGGGATTTCAAGATGGACGCCGATGAGGTCACTGTTATTTGAATATTTTTGAAAATTAAACAAATATATAAATGCTTAACTTTTAGCGAGATTTTTTGTGTCACATGATGTTATTTTTGTAACATCTATTCTAACTAGAAATCTGTCTGAGAATACTTTAATAATTGATAGGATTGTGCATGATGAGCTAGACTTTTTGATAGCACCCAAGTTTTTACTTAAAACTTAATTATTTATGTTGTTACTTAACTGTCAATCAGCATATCGTTTTAAATTATAATCAAGACCAGAAAAACCCAGTTTTGATACGTTTTAATAAAAAATACCATATTACGATATGAGTACCTATGTTAGAGTCTGCTGAAAGCCTTGACATGTTCTAGTTCATATGAATGGCCTTCGTCACATGGTTGTGCTTGAGGAATTTTAATTTTCCCATTCAGCATCACAATAGAAGTATTGTTCGGTTGGCAGGTTGGCAATTACAAGTGGCAAAAATAAGCTTGGCTGTTTTTTTGTCCCAATTCTTATTTCAAATGAAAAAGTTCTACGCGGCACTTGTGTCTTGACATTAGAAACAAAAAAAAAGAAAATGCGGTATTGTGTTGCCATTTTCAATATTAATTTTTTTGTGCGTCTATTTCTGTGGTATCATTTTAATTTATTTGGTTTTGCATTTTCCTATCAACAAAAAGTTGTTTTCGAACACGATTTCAACGTAATGATCCGATGATTTTTTAATGGCGACAGGTTCTTTTATGATTGTGTAAAAACCGATATCAAATACTTTTGTCGATCGTTTTTACATTTCTTCTGCTGTGATAAAACTTATTTTAGATAGACACAGGAACTGAGGATCTATAGATATAACATCATAACATGACGCCTGTATTTCCCAAAGGGTTGGGCAGAGGTGTACAGTAACACCCACATTTCGCCGTTATGTTTAAAGTCCTATCTAATAGGGGCAAGCCTATCGTCATCAACCGGGCACAAATCCAAACTCCGGGCTGCTACTGAGAAATTCCATACGGAAAAACCTAATAACACTTTGCCCGACCTGGGGATCGAATCCAGGACCTCACGATCAGCAGTCGCGCTTACCACCACAAGAACAACGAGGCAGTTTCATAAGACGTCTATAGATGTCTTAGGAAAATGTCTATTAATATCTTAACATAAAACACACCCGCAGCAAACAAATTTCTGGAGATTTAACTGACTTACCTGACTTGCTGTTACGTCGTGAAGGTTATAACAGAATTTTCTTTCAGTGTAAGCAGTTAAGCAAGTACCAGCTTTAGTAACTTGTGCAATTTAACTTGCTAATGGATTTAGCGCTTTACGATTACGATACGATTGTTCAAACTCAAGGTCCACCCAAGTTCGAGTAAATGTCACACGTGTGGATCAATGGATCCTTTTATTGAAGCTCACGGCTTCCTAACTTGCAAAAATCCAGCTATATTGTTAAGCAATAATCATGAATAGAATAGAATATTGGTTTATTTGCGTAGAGTGTAGGAACATACAATATAGGAGTTAATAAACAATTTTGATCCTTGTACAATCTAACTTAAATTTAGGCATGCAAACATTAGCGAGAATATAAATTAAATCAAATTTGAATTATTTATAGTTGTGCAAATAAGTAAATGTCAAATACAGAGCAATGTCAAAGTCTACTATTTATCATTTAAAAAATCATTAATTGAATAATAACACTTTTCAAGATTGTGTTGTTTTTTATTCTGTCAGGAATTTTATTAATGTAATCTTTAAATTGCAAGGTATTTCTGAAGTTTTGGTCATGGATAATATACTATAATTTATAATATTATACTATTTATGCAAATTACATAACAGGTAGGAGTGTCAAGTGTTCCATTATGATCATCGCTGACATATGATTAAGTGTCTACTTAACACGCCTCATGAGCGTGTGAATACACCCTTAGATTACCTACTGACTTTTATTTCATGGTCGCACCTAAATAACATTTTTATTTTATTTATTTATTTAAACAAGTACAACTATCATCACAGGCTTACCTAATACAATAGTGTAGTTATAATAGCATACAACAATTAATTAATTTACAATGAATCAAGAGTGATTTTACAAAATGCGGCCCGTGTGAATTCACCCAGAGTACAGTTGAAGCAGTCAATCTGTTGTGACAGCATATTGAGTGTAAGCAGCGCTCGCGTTAGCGGCGCGTGCTGCAGCAGGTTGGTGCGAGCGGGCGGCACCCACAGCAGCGGCGGCCGCCTCCGTCGCCCCACGTGTCCATCAGGTACACAGAACCCAATTGTGCATAGGACGCCTGGGTTATGTATTTTACCACGCATAATCTTAAATAAGTAAGTGGCGAGAGCTACTTCCCTTCTCACTTCCAGCCTATCATAGCCTACCATGCCCAGCCCAAATAGAGTAGGATACAGCAGTGGATGCCCTGGATACACACCATACTGCTTTAAGTACAGGAACCTCACAAATTTGTTCTTAACATAACATGACGGGAGGGGCTCGTGGCTAACTAACAACCGCGCTGTTAATACAGTTTGCGAGGTTAAGCTGCACTTGCCGCGGTCAGTCCGTGGATGGGTGACCGTTCGTTACAAATCGAGACCCCTCCGTGCCTCGGAGAACACGTTAAACTGTCGGTCCCTAGTGTCATACGAATACCTATGAGTCGTTACGGGTAGTCGGAAGCCCGAAAGTCTCGACAGCCGGTTCTAACCTTAGGATATCGGCATTGCCCTGTAACTGGGTTGCGGAGGTCTGATGGCAGTCGTTCCGTGTAAAATACTGGTATTTAGCCGCATCTGGTTAGACTGGAAGCTGACCTCAACATAGTTGGGAAAAAGCTAGGCAGAACACCTAAATAACATAACATCACGCCTGTATTTCCCAAAGGGTTGAGCAGAGATGTATAGTATCAACCTCATTTCACCGTTATGTTTAAAGTCCTATGTAATAGGGGGCGAGCTTTATTGCCATCAACGGGACACAAATTCAAACTCCGTGCTGCTACTGGTGGGATTCCACCAAAAAAAAACCAATAACAATAATAATCGCACCTAAATGTCTTCTTCTTCTTCTTCCTGCCCTTATCCTACACTAGGTGGGGTCGGCACAACATGTATTTCGTAAATCCATGTTCATCCATGTGGTTTTGGCTTATTGTTTTATGACCGGCCGCCTGCCTGACATCAACCCTCCTTGTCCAACCAAAATGTATGTAGTTATTATTAAGTCTGAAGTGACCCTCTGCAGGGCAAAGGCCGTCCTACTCTTCTACCACTTCTCCCTGTCCATTGCTGCAAAGGACAAGTATTTTTGGTACGAGTTCAGCCTACCCACCATTTCCGTCTATCTCAAACTGGCCCTGCCGCATTGGCGTTTGCTCATAGGACTGGGTCGTAAGTTGGGTCGAGCCCAATTCCACGAGTGACGTTGTGCATCAGATATGTTTATTCTGTAACGTATTATGGTATTCCTGATCCAGTTTACGACTTTTATAACCAGATACCTAATTCTCTCCACCTCTCTGAAAATTTTCAAGTGGACCTCGTTCGATTTTCCAAAGATGTACTAGTTTCTTTAATCTTCGTATCTAGTGTAACGTCAAAAGGTATTGGACTAATTTCTGTGGTAACGTGTAAGCCTAAGCGTCTATGGTATGGGGGCACAGGCCTTTGATGTCGGATGATGCCACCACCCTTGTAGGCGTTGCTCAACTGTATGGATTGTAAAACTGTGGCTGGACTGTGCTGCCGGCGCCCCCATACCATAGACGCTTAGGCGCTTATCTTTAAGAGTAGGTAGAGTCAATCAGTGGTGCCAACATAGCGCCCAAGAGACTTCAGCCGTGGCGCGGACCCTACACAAAAATCTGCGTGTTATTAAAAAAAATCGCACTGTACAAATAATATTTTGTAATAATTGAGCAAAAATTTAATATTTGGCGCACCTTAAAACATTAGTTCATGACTTAGAATAAACAAAACGATATATTATGTTAATATTACTGCGTCATTATTTAAGTTTAGTAGAATAATTGATGGCAGGACTTAAAACATGCCGTTGTTTACAAAATTCACAGAAAACGAACAACGCAATTCATTTATTTATGTTTACCTTCTCAGCAGTTGGATATTTCCTGCTAAGCGAAATTGTGTTTTTGTTCTTATTAATGTAAATTTCAAACATAAATATAATATTTTTTTATTGGAAAATTAGGGACCTCGCCCACGATCAACAATCGCTGAGCGATTATTATTGTTTATCGAGTATTTATTTGAATATCCCCTTGCCCATCTCTATCGCAACTCAGTTACTGGTCGATACCTAACAATATCATTAGGGTGTTTCAGTATTGAACTCTGCAGTAACAACAAGTAAGAACATAGTCTGCTTAGTTGTCGGCAGTAAGATTGACAAGCATATCATTTTGGGACCCAGTGCATAATATCAGCAAGCACAGTGGGTCACCCGAGCGACGGTGGTGCAACGAGTTTTCCCAAGGAGGGTTTATGTCAGGCAGGCGGCCGGTTATAAAACAATAAGCCAAAACCTCTAACAACATGGATTTATGGAATACATGTTGTGCCGACCCCACCTAGTGTGGGATAAGGGCAGGAAGAAGAAGAAGAGTATTGAAATCTGAATGATTTATATTCGGCGACAAAATAATCGCTCAGCGATTGTCGGTCATGGGTGAGCTCCCTTATTGTGTGCATGCAATATTTAATTAATTTGCATAGAATCGCCGATAAATCGCAATCGTCCATCACGCATCAACATCGGAGAGTACCATGACAAATTAACTGTCTCAGGGATTGTCACGTTCGTATTGTTATTGCTGAATATTTCTATTTCATTATATCCTAAATAAGCACATTGTTTATTATTCACAAGATTTAACACTCGGCGTTGATCGCTTATAATTTCGATTGAGATTAAAATTAAGTGTCTAAACTTTATGCTGGGCTTGGTACTTTCGCTGGGATTCTAACGACTTACTCGGCGAAAGTCCTATTAAAATCCTCAAATTTTTGGTTTTTGAGCACAATAAGACAGATTATTTAAATTTTTAAATATTTATATAAGTACTATAAAAAAATTTAGCCCACCGGCATCGGGAACAGGGTCCAAGCTACCGGTGGTCAGGGCCTTAGAGAGAGGAACTTCCTAACAATACGCGCCGTGTCCAGAAGTTCCGCTTTCTGTATTCGGCCCTTGACCCAGCCACCCAACGAGAGCCTCATCAGATGTTGATCGAGGCTCTTGGCTATTAAGCAATTGGCGTAACGACTATCAGCACAACAACTGCTGAGTCAACCTCCCACATGTCGACAACCTCTCGTGCCAAGTCCTGATACTTAATTCCTTTATCCTTCTCGGCTTTCACAGGGGTCGTCATGTGGAACTGTTTTATTATTATTAGTTAGATAAGGATAACATATAGTTATTTTTATAGTTTTTCGTGCTATCATTCACTGATGGCTGTCAACGAGTAATTTTAGTAATGAAACATAAGTGCATATTATCATAGTTTTGCTAATATCTATAAATAATCTAAATATGTTAGTGCTAAGTCCGGCTTCCTAACAAGGCTGCAACGAGTTTTGATCGGACGACTTAAAATCATTTGACAGCTTCGTACCCATTTAAAGTTACAGATACATAATTGGTTGTCTATGGTATCTATAAATCGGGAACTAGATCTAAAGGGCATCAAAACATTTCATTCATAACAACCGGTGTCGGTATTAATATCCGTCTAATCCGTATCTAATCCATTTCGTTCACTTTTACCTAGCCCGTTTCTCAGTTTTCACATGCAACCGCTACGCACAACCGTAAACTCTTTATTATTATATTTTTGAGTGAGGAAGGCACTTAAACGTTATACTTCGTTATTTTATGGTTGAATGATAATCAATTCAATTCATCATTTACCTCAGGGTAGCTAGCTACACACATAAGCGTGCCGGCATTGTCGGTTCGGTAGTATTTGTCGCACAACAAAGCCGACCCGAAGTAATTACTCGACTCTCGAATTATTCGACGACACGTTTGGTGCAGTAGCTAAGCGATTGGCTTCTGCGCTGCGGGTCGTGGGTTCGATTCCCGCACGGAACAAATATTTGTATGGCCTACAGATAGTTGTTCCGGGTCTGGGTGTTTGTGCATGTGAAGATTTGTGTCTGTAAACGCACCCACGATACAGGAGAAATCCTAGTGTGGGGCAACGTTTTTTAAAAAAAAAAAAATTACTGCACATGTTCGGGTTGTGCCGATTGGGTAGTTCATTCGGGTCGACACATCATTCGATTCGGCAGTACTTGTGGAATGAAAAAGCCGACCCGTAGCAACTACTACACACGTTCGGCTCCAATGATAATAATTCTTAGCTGAACTAAAATTTAAGGCGAGCGGGTTGTGATTCCCGAACATTCAACTACATATATTCGGTTTACCGCCCGGCTTTGCCGATGACTGCCGGCCCGCTGATGCTGCCCGGCTAGTGAAAGCCGAGCGGCCTTTTCTCGAACATTCATCTACATATATTCGATTTTACTTCCCGGCTGTGCCGATTAATGCCGGCCCGCTTATGTGTATAGCTACCCTAAGTCTTGAATTATCATTTGTGTTAACGGTGAAGGAAAACATCGTGAGGAAACTTGCACACCTGAGAGGGATCCGACATTTTAGATGATGTGTATAGTCCGCTAACCTTAGTCAGCGTGGTGGACTAAGGTCTAAACTCTTTTCATTCTGAGAAGAGCTTATGCCCAACAGTGGGACTGTAATGGGCTGATTATATTGCAGTCCATTGCTGGTCATAAGGTGTTATGGTATGGTTTTATTTTTGTTACGTTAAGTGTATAGATGAAGAAATAACGAAATGAATAGTCATATGTATGGATGTATGTATGTAGTTCTACTCACGTGTCTTTCGGGTATGCCCGACTAGTTTTAGAGTCGTTGGCCTTGCAAGCGCGACTGGTGATCGTGAGGTCCTGGGTTCGATCCCCAGGTCGGGCAAAGTGTTATTGGATTTTTCCATGTGGGATTCCTCAGTAGCAGCCCGGAGTTTGAATTTGTACCCGGTTGATGGCATAGGCTCGCCCCCTACTACATGGGACTTAAACATAACGGCGAAATGAGGTATTAGTATACACCTCTGCCCAACCCTTCGGGGAATACAGGCGTGATGTTATGTTTTAGATTCGACCATGCACATCACTCACGAATGTAACAATATAAAAACAATGGTTCACTAAACTGATAATGACCACAGACGTTTTGTAACTAACTAGCGACCCGCCCCGGCTTCGCATGTGTTCAATGTAGGTACCAATGTGGGGCATATAAACCTTCCTCTTGAATCACTATATCTATTAAAAAAAAACTGCATCAAAATCCGTTGCGTAGTTTTAAAGATCTAAGCATACATAGGGACAGACAGACAGCGGGAGTGACTTTGTTTTATACTATGTAAAGATGTGTCCTCACTAATATTATAAACGCGAAAGTTTGTATGTATGGATGTCTGGATAGATGTATGGATGTATGGATGTTTGTTACACTTTCACGCAACAACGGCTGAACGGATTTGGATGAGATTTGGCACACAGATAGACTATGCCCTAGTTTAACACATAGGATACTTTTTATCCGAGTACATCAAGCAGTTCTCCTAGGAAGCGGGTGAAACCGCGGGTAATAGCTAGTAAATTATAATTCAATGTTGGAATAGGTTACTCAAAGTTGCTCACACGAAGCAATCTTGGGACCAATGAACTAATAAAGACGTGAGTGCCAAAACTTTTATGAAGTAATGGCAATCAGTGCCAACGTTCAAGGGACTGATTGTAAAATCTTTTTAGTACCGACGTTTGTACGTCCCTCGAAGTGAAATTTAAATGAAGAAACGATTTCGTTACGTTTATTGCTTCAGATCAATTTGTAGCCATTGAAGCTACGATAAGTAATACTCGGCTGACCGTAGACAGCCAGACGTAAGAGTCTTCTCAAAGAATGGAGATAGAAGCTTACCAATTTCATAGGTCGTTAGTATTGAAAGTAACTAAGTAACATACATAATTAGCCCATTACTATCCCATTGCTGGGCACGTGCCTCTTCTCAGAATGAGAAGGGTTTAGGCCTAAGTCCACTACGTTGGCCTGGTGCGGGTTGCTAGACTACACACAGAACTTTATGAGGCCCTCTCAGGTGTGCAGGTTTCCTCACGATGTTTTTTATTCGTCTTAACGCAAGTGATAATCAAATTCTGATCCGCACACGAATTCGAAAAGTCAGAGGTACAGACCGGGATTGAATTCAGACCCTCCTGCATGGATAGCAAGTGGTCAACCGCTAGGCTATCACTGCTAACTAACTAAGTAATGAGGTTTATTCCCTATAGACTTTTGCCAGATCGTGACATCCTAGTTTAGTTCTAAAACCTGAACGTAAAGTAGAACTCCCGGAATGGTACAAACAATGCATTTTACTTCAAACTGTTTAGTTAATATACACGGCAATATATCAAATATGTAACGTACGCGGACGTACGACTAACGGTCTTACTATATCGCATCTGCAAACAGTTACACCGTCCAACCATTGACAATTATAGGTTACTCTCGGCGATTTACACTCTAAGCCTCTTCTCAACATCATGTTCCACCTTAGACAATATATTTATATCATCGTAAAACATCTTCCGTTGCTCGACACGCTAGTCGTAAATCGAGATTACCCAATAAATCTGTTGTGAAATCTACAATCTCGGCGCACTCTGATAAAATCGATTAATTGGTTGTAAGAAAGCAATCGACATTACACACGCCGGTGTTTTGTATCGGAACTTTCGTACGTCAGCGTTGGGCCCGCATTCCATATTAACAACAGGTTTTGTTGAGAAAACCGGACGCTTCGAAACCACTGCTAGTTACCATCGCAATTTCTCAACTTGCTAAAGCTTCACGTAACCTTCCTTTCTCAAGTTTAAGTTCTGAAGCCGCACCTCTGGAATTGCAAATCAGCTTCAAGGTTATTAATCTACACACGTACTTGATGGCCAACTTATTAAGATCTATTAAAGAATTTGATGGACTAACTCATGAAATTGCCTTCTCTCAAATTTACTTTTACTTTTACGATTATTATGCATGAAAACTAGATCCATTTTAAGTAACATTATAATCTCATTTTCAATTTGCGTCTAACGTTCTGCGCAAGAGAAACTTTATACAAAATCTTAATGAAGGATAATTCTTATACAAATAACAATGACGTAATCCTTTTCAGCTGCTAAATTGACGTAATGAATACAAGTGCATCAAAAGATACAAGCTGAATCAACTATTACGAGTTCCGTAAAGAAAGATGCGACAGATAATGTTGAATCAAGAGGGCATTGCACTCATGATTACTGAGAGAAACCTGCCGAAGCTAAAGACGGATTAAGACGAACACTAGACTTTTCAAAGGCCTTTGACAGAGAGACCGTACTAAAGATGTACGAATCCTTTAAGAGTGTAGACTTTGCAAAAGACAAAGAGGCGTTGTCGCTAAAGTACCAGGCAGCATGCCGAGGCCAAGCAATTCGTCTCGCTCATTTTTTATTCTAGTTTCTCTCTCACCCTTTTTCTTGTATCATAATAGAATTGTAAAAAAAAGGCCACCGCAAAACTCCAACGGCGGAAAAGTAACGTTACGTTTCCACTGAAATATTTTCTAAACTTGAAGATGCAGTAATAGTTATCTTAAAGTTTAGAAATAAAGTAACTTAGTTATTTATTAACCCAAACTGACCTGACAAGTAAAAGTGAAAACGGTGGAAACAGCTGATGATTATGCACGTGGAAAAGAAACTAACGCAAATGGGTTACTATGACGACACAGTAAGTAGGAAAACTGGTATAGGTTAGCTGCATATGATGCATAATCGATGTCTTTTAGTACCGTCGTTGCCTATGTTGAGAATACAGGCTTCTAGGCTTACAGTTATAGGCACAAAATAGGTAGGTACAGAAGGTTCACTTTATTAAAAATATTTTTTCCTCAAAAGATTGACAGAATCACAAAGAAAATAACATTATCATTTACAAACTAATTAAGCCGATAAGTGTCTTGATTGATTACAGCAGTAGCCTAGTGTTGTGTCCGACTGTCAAGTCATAGGTCTCGAGCTCGAACCCAAGGCACGCACCTCTGACTTTCGGATTCATGCGTGTGTTCCTCCTAGACTTTTTCCCCAACTACGTTTTGAGGTCAGCTTCCAGTCTAACCAGATGCGACTGAATATCAGTATTTTACACGGAGCGACTGCCATCAGACCTCCGCAACCCAGTTAATGGCAATGGCGATATCTAAGGTTAGACCGGCTGTTAGACTTTCGGGCTTCTGACTTCCCGTAACGACTGTCATAGGTATTCGTACGACACCCGGGACTGACTGTTTAACATGCTCTCAGGGGCATGGAAGTGTCTCGTTGTGTAACGCGTGGTCACCCATCCACAGACTGACAGCGGCAAGCGCACCTTAACCTCACAAATCGCTTGATCTGCGCGTTTGGTTGCCACGAGCCCCTCCCATCTTTCTCATCTGCGTCTTTATTGTCATTAACAGCTTTTATTGTTCCAGTACCGGGCAAAAGCCTAAACTCCTCTGCTTCGTGCCTTATTTTACCTATTATTATGACTTCCATTCATGAGAATAGAGACTATCAATGAGTTTCTTCTATCGGGTTGCCTATCTTTCTGTGCCCTCTTATGCTGTGGTTTAAGTATTGGATGCGTGGGTGCCTTCATTCACAAGTGGGCACTCAGGCGAGACCACTCGACTATTGGTACTTAATGACTAATAACGGAGGATCTGAAGACGTGACTATGTGCATTTGCAATTTGCAACGTATGATAGTGCAAAACGTGCCTGCTTTTTTAATCTAGAAAGGCTTTGATCAGCTATAATGATGAGTTTTTACTGCGTTTTTAGCACTATGATTAAATTCTACCTATCTTTTTTTTAAAAAGAATTTGTTTTAAATATGTACTTAACAATTGTATAGAGTATGAACTGCCTCGTTGGTCTAGTGGTGGCAAGCGCGACTGCTGATCGTGAGGTCCTGGATCCCCAGGTCGGGCAAAGTGTTATTGGATTTTTCCGTGTGGAATTTCTCAGTAGGAGCCCGGAGTTTGGATTTGTGCCCGATTGGTATAGGCTCGCCCCTTATTAATAACGGCGAAATGAGGGTGTTACTATACACCTCTGCTCAACCCTTCAGGGAATACAGGCGTGATGTTATGTTATCGCTTAAAAGTGGACTGTCCCGACGACCGCGTAGAACAAATAGAACATTAGTTCATTTATTTTAGGCATATACCTCATTCTGTTTGCAGTATAATTTTTGATCCTTCTTTGCAAGTTACAATCGATTTTACCTTTGCGATTGTGTAATCAACATAACCATTCATATCGAATGCTGAACGTCAACAATTATAACAATGCATATTTTAATCACAGTTCATTCACGGTTCATTCGTAATCTGAATCCATGCATCCGCGACAACCTTCTCCAATCGCAGTCAACATCGAAATGTTTACTCTAGTGTGCACGACTGCAAGTGCGCATGTCCAGTGCTGGCAGCCTATCGGGCGGCGGCACCCGTTATACCGAATGAGATTGTTCGTAACGGGACTGCGTTTGCGCCGATCCGATGATACGCTGCCCGACGGGTTTGTCTCACAAGGTCGAGACCGCGATTTGTTTGAATATCATTAGTGTTTGTACTGCGGTTAATTTGTGTAGTCTGATGTAGGCTTGCATCTATAACTAACGGTTCTGCAGTGGTTTGTTATGGTAATATAGAGGGTGTAAACGAAATCATGTATTTTACTCAAACCTCGTGATATACTGCTAACGTAGGTTAACCCTGCACGGGATACATTTGGATTCAATAAACAAAATAAAATTACAAGAAGTAAATATGTGCTCTTGACGTGAGGCATTGTAGCGCCTCGAGTTAAATGACCGCGCGACGAGCGATAGCCACACAATTCGCTCGGGGCGCTAAAATGCCTCACGTTAAGAACACATGTTTACTTCTTGTAATTTTATTTTTTTGAATTCAATAGTATTCCTTCCAGGTTTAATCTATGTCAGCAGTACATCACGAGGTTTGAAGGAATTACATGATTTCGTTTACACCCTGTATAAACAAGGCCCGTCCTGCAAATGTCGGCTCACATCGATAATTCAGCCCTCATCAAGCTGTCTGCCTCCCAGTCCTCATGCCAGCAACGCCCTAAACCGAGATCCGAGTCCCATTAGGGGTCGCCCTTATTGCTGCTGTCATGATGTTAGTAGTAGTAGTTAGCTTAGGTTAAGTATTTTACTCGTCCCCATTGGTTGGAGACCCTTCAGGTCTCGCCAATAACTGCTCGGTTACGTAGAAACGGTCCGCAAGACCATCTACAAGCAGTCGATTAGCTAAAAGCAAATGACGTCATTCATGCTTCTGATATAATGACGTAGTGCTGCTATAGTGGGTGCAATGTGTAGTGTTGCAATGTTTATTTATTTATTTAAACTTCATGTACAATTGGTGGTACATAAGGCGGACTTAATGCCAATGGCATTCTCTACCAGTCAACCTTTGGGTCAAAAATTAAGCACTTCGAAAAAGGTACAAAAAAAGAATTTAAAACAAATATTGAATAGGTAACTAAACATTATTAAAAACAAAATAATACATAAGTACTTACAAAATATATACTTTATATATATATCTATATATTACAATAAAAATACATATTAAACCTATATATCTATACATACATACATACACATAAATATTTATAACTATGATGGACAGTTCATTCAGACTAAGATTGCAGCGATTTTAAGAAATATTCCCGAACTTTACGTTTAAAAATGAATTTACTCGGAGCTTTTTTCATATCAAGGGGTAGCGCGTTCCAGAGTTTGATTGCTGAGACAGCGAACGAATTGGACATGAAACCTGTGCGGTGAGAAGGAATAAGTAGAATTAGATTTTTAGAGGCACGAAGGCTACGACTGTGAGAGCCACCCAAAAGTTGAAAATATGTTTTTAAATAATCAGGAGCACAAGGATCATTAATAATGGTGAAGAGTGAACAGAGAGACCTGAGGGATCTTCTCTGGCGGATAGGAAGCCATTTAAGCTTAGAACGATAAAAAGAAATGTGGTCGTATTTTCGCAACCCAAAAATGAAGCGAATACAATTATTGAGAAGCCGATCCAGTTTGTTTAGAAGGTCTTGGGACAGATCAGAGCAACAGACATCCGCATAATCAATCACAGGAAGCACAAGGGACTGGACCAGGAGCGATTTAGTGCTAGATGGAAGGAAATGTTTGAATCTATAGAGGGATCGCAGTATGGATGTGACACTCTGACTTATTTGATTTATCTGCTTGTTCCAACTTAGGCTATTATCAATATGCAAGCCTAAATCCTTTACGTGTGGCGACAGTGGGATATTCGTGTTATTAAATACAATCGGCATAAGGTTGCTGATATTGACGGTTTTCAGGTAAAACGAACTGCCTATAAGGATAGCCTGACATTTGCCGACATTAACGGCAACACCGAACTTGCAAGACCAGTCTGCGATTGCAAATAGGTCAGCATTGAGATTTGAAATGCAAGCATCTAAATCAGCAATGTCAGATTGAGCGTATAATTGCAGGTCATCAGCATACAGATGGTAAGAGCATTTGAGAACGTTAGTGATAGAATTGATAAATAAAGAAAATAAGAGAGGAGAGAGTATACCGCCTTGTGGTACGCCAGTTACCAAGTTACACCAATCAGAGAGTTTCTGATCAACGCGTACAGCCTGTTGACGACCACGAAGATATGATGAAAACCAATTACGTGAAGACGACGAGACCCCTATTTGCGATAAGATGGCAAGGAGAATGTTATGGTCAACAGTGTTAAAAGCATTAGAAAAATCAATCAAGACTAGCACCGTTAACTTCGAATCCTCCATGCCGGATCTTATGTCTTCTGTGACTTTAAGCAATGTTGTGGGGCAAGGCCCCACAGAGGAGATGTCCGCCATGGGTTGGCGGACCGGTACCTACCGGGGTTGCGGTGCATGCTCTTGCGAATCCCGCGACCCCCGGCCGAATGGTCAGGAGAAGGAACACCGTTGGTTTTTAGCCGGTGAGTGTCCGGCAGACACCCTTGCCTTCACCGGGCGAGGGAAATCTATGAGGATAAAAGGAAAAAAAGTGTTGCTACAATGTCATAATTTAATGTATTGAAGTTTAACAAAGACCACAGCTGTACAAAGGCTTCTCCAAAAACCGAAATATCTGCCTAATGTAAAGTTTTTAACCGACTTCCAAAAAGGAGGAGGTTCTCAATTCGACTGTAAGTTATTTTTTTTTGTATGTTTGTTCCGCGATATCTTTGCTAATTGTGAACCGATTTTAATAATTCTTTTTTTTGTTTGAAAGAGTATTCTTTCGAAGTGGTCCCATTTAAATTTGGTGAAGATCTGATGAAGAACTTCAGAGATAGACCATTTGAAGTCGGTTTTATTTTTGTTAAAAGTGATTATTTGAAGTCCTCGAGTTACAACTTCTTCTAATAATTGTATTAGAATGAAGTAGACATTGGTCTGCTTCATGCATGCTTAATTAGATTATATTACAACTGAACACTATCTAATCTGAAGTATTTGAGTCATGTCTGATATTGTGAAATCTCATTCACTATTATCTGGACTAATTAGTAATAGTATCAAGGCCTGAATGTTTACTACTGTGGTATCTATTATGTTTTAATGTCAAACATTCCAAAGTGACTTGTTTAGGAATTAAAGAGATTTGTACAAGGTGAGATTGATGGATTAAGTAATCTTTAAGCATTTTTGCCTTGGCTAGGCGGTTCAGGTTTCATACATTTACAGGTTGATGTAACGACCAGTGGCGTGCCTATAGGGCAAGCCCGATATTTTTTTGGTACTTATATTGATATTATGCAAGGTAAATTATGACAATATATTTTATGCTTATCATAAGTAAACCATAATTCGATCTTTAGATCTCCAACTATTTGTTATCAGACGAAATATAAATATCAAAATAAGTACCAAAACAATATCGGGCTTGCCCTATAGGCACGCCACTGATAACGACGAATTGTCCTAATAAAGTTTTTTTAGTACTGGAATGGTAACTACATTTATTTTTATACTGCTTGCATTTGATGTCAATAGGCTCGCCCCCTATTATATGGGACTTAAATATAACGGAAATGAGGGTGTTACTATACGCCTCTGCCCTGTTATGTTATGCTTGCATTTCTTCCCTGGAAAATTTTGAGTGTCATGTTATTTTAGAGATCAGAGTTATATCGGCACAGTTGTGTGTACATCTCTCTATGCTGCATGCACCAATAATTAGACAATGGTGTCGATTCTGTAGCGCACTTTGACAGGACTAATCTAAACTAAGGGTGTTTGTCTCTTTCTGTTTCAATAGAAAAAGAAAGTGACAGTTGCGTTTAGTCTATAATCGGACAGATAATTCGATGCAGTAACTTGACAGTTCAAAGCAAAATAATGATACCATACTAAAACTAATAGTGTTGGGTAGTGAACGATTTTACGAAAAGAACGAATACGAAAAATTGTTCAATTTAAACAAATCTCTATAAATTCTTTGTACCTCTTCACGATGCTGTTCTCTTAGACCCAAATTGACTGATAGAGAATGCCTTATGACATTAAGTCCGCATTATGTACCACAATTGTACATAATATAAGTATTAAATAAATAAATAATTAACCTTATGTTCAGTTATTTGACGCTTAAAAAACGTCATATCAGTAGTTACTAGTGGATACGGCTATTTTTAATAGTGATATATCGTGTTTTGATCCTCTAGTTAATAAATTCAATAAAAAGTATGCATATAAGTACATTATTAAGTTCATTTGATTTCATTCATTCTTTTTTCACCTCACTACCTTTTTTGTCAAAAACTGGTATGCCTCTAACTGTCAAGTTACTGCATCGAATTAACGGTCCGACTATAGTTTAGTCATGTCAAAATGTGTAACAGAATCGACATCATTAACTAAATCTTAATTTGATTAATGGGTCAATTAGAATCAACATTCCTGGCCTGTTATAAGTGAACTTCAAAAATCGCTATAGATGAAACTGTTTACCATTTCAAGAGCAACATAGACATAAATTAATAATAATAAATTGGCAGCTATATCGGCTACCTTCTACGCAATATTTATTATTCAGGGGCCTTGTTCTTAGTTATAATTACGTCCATAATTCGGACGCACCGAACCACCTTGAGTTTCACGCTCCATATTGTGATTCGGACCGTTGAAGAAACTGTCGCTTCAATTTAACCGATTGCCTATTATGTTTTACTGGTCTGTTGTTTATGATGCGTTACGAATGGTAATGTGTCTATGGATTTGCATAGATTTTGGTTAATATTTGTGGCTAGTATTTTGTGCGGTTGCCTAATGTTTCTTTTTTCTTCTGATCGACTGCTTGTAGATGGTCTTGCGGACCGTTTCTACGTAACCGGGCAGTTATTGGCGAGACCTGAAGGATTTCCAACCAATGGGCGGTTGCTTAATGGCTGTATAGTTTGTATAAGTACCTAGGTCTGAGTTTTATTCTGTAGTGTCGCAGTGAAAGAATTTGGCAGTGAGTAAGGTTGGTAGCAGGGTTGACTGACTAGGGTGTGCCAGTCGTGCTTAAACATCGTCAATTGATAGGTCCTAGTGTTTCCGACAGTGGCGTTACTATAGGGTGGCAGGGCTGGCAAAATGCCCCGGGCCCCCGGCCCGACGGGGCCCCCAGTCTGAGAGGCCGCGAGCTCAGAAGTAAGCTAACATTTTTAACATTTGTAACTACTTCAGTGATTTATTAAAATTAAATTACTACGTGACGATTTTTACTGGGGCCCCATCCAATGAATTTGCCACGGGCCTCTGATGGTATACGCCACTGGTTTCCAATTTCGCAATTCATATGACTGGATCCGTTGGACGTCAGCCTTCCTTCAAAACGGAAGTAATAGTAGCGACCCTGGTCAAGCTGGATTTTCTAATCAATTAAATAACAATTAAAATAAAAACACAATAAAGTGTTTATTTCCTCGCTAAACGTGACAAGTTATGCCTTGGTAAAGGTCGAGGATCTTTCCGCCATCACGCCTTATGCAGGAACAATCGAGGTTTAATAATTCATAGGTATTGCCTTCGTACACCATCGAAATTGTCTCCTTCCGCAGTAAGCTCCAACTTTGTTACGAGAATAACAAGTCGATAAAGTATAATATTGTTTACTAGCTGTGTCCTCACGGCTCCGCCCGTAGTTACTCAGTGATAATGTAGCTTTCTAACGGCAAAAGAATTTTTGAAATCGGTCCAGTAGTTTTTAAGTTTATTTGTTACATACAAAAATCCAAAAATGCAAAAATACAAATCTTTTCTCTTTATAATATTAGTTATATAGATAACGTGACAAAAAACTTGATCAAAACATATTGTCTTATTTTATTTTTAGGCACAAGGTGCAAATAAGATCTCGTTATCATTTACAATTACTATTGTGTAGTGTATTCTGATCTGAAAAGAAAAAACGTAAATAGTCTTAACTGTCACCTGCTTGTCTTTATTGGTACACCAATTAAGAAGGATAGGTAACAGATGTTAAAATAGACGCACACGTAATTGTCCACCTTTCATCTGTCCATTGAACTTTACCATCGACTGTTAATTATCGCTAATGACTTTGTTTTGTATTTAATTCATAGTCCTTTACATAAAACCTATCACCTGTCTGTCGTAAAGAACCTGTAAATTCGTACATACCTCTTCTTCTTCCTGCCCTTATCCCACACTAGGTGGGGTCGGCACAACATGTATTTCATAAATCCATGTTGTTAGAGGTTTTGGCTTGTTTTATGACCGGCCGCCTGCCTGACATCAACCCTCCTTGGGAACACTCGTTGCGCCGTCGCGCGGGTGACCCAATGTGCTTGCTGATATTATGCACTGGGTCCCAAAATGTATGATGTCTTGAAAACTTGAAAGTTCTCGTACTCGACACTACACACTACTATTCGACATCGTTTACAATAGAAATAAACGGCGATTCAATAAATTCGTACAAACATAATCAGCCTATTACTGTCTGCCATGTAGGTCTAGTGGTCGCAAGCGCGACTGCTGAGCATAAGGTCATGGGTTCGATCTCTAGGTCGGGCAAAGTGTTATAGGGTTTTTCCATTACAAATTTCTCAGTAGCAGCCCGGAGTCTAGATGTGTGCCCGGTTAATGGCAATAGGCCCCCTATTATATGGGACTTAAACATAACTGGCGAGACGAGGGTGTACTAAAAACACCTCTGCCGAACCCTTCGGGGAATATAAGGCGTGATGTTATGTTATATACTGTCCCACTGCTGGGCACGGGCCTCTTTTCAGAATGAGAAGGGGTTAAGCCTTAGTCCACTACGCTGGCAGGGTGCGGGTTGATGAACTACACACATCATCGAAAACCATTTGAAGCCCTTTCAGGTGTGCAGGTTTCCTTACGATGTTTTTCCTTCACCGTTGACGCAAGTGATGATCAAATTCTAACATATATATACCTGCCTAGCTTTTTCCCAACTATGTATGTTGCGGTCAGCTTCCAGTCTAACCAGATGCGACTAAATACCAGTATTTTACACGGAGCGACTGCCATCAGATCTCCGCAACCCAGTTACTGGGCAATGCCGATATCCTAAGACTAGACCGGTCTTCAGACTTTCGGGCTTCTGACTACCTGTAACGACGGCCATAGGTATTCGTATGACACCCGAGACCTACTGTTTAACGTGCTCTCCGAAGCACGAAGGGTTCTCGATGTAGCTCGCAAATCGTATGATCCGCGCGAATTAAATTCTAACATACCATTACAAGAAAAGCAAGGGCAGGCCACTTAATTGTCCACCTGGTATCTGAATCTTTCCATCAGGCACTCTGTATCTTACGTAATCGCAATTGAGTTACAGCACTAATAAGTGAATTTGACGGTCGCCACACTAGTCGCTAACTAATGGCCGTTATTACGTGTTGTTCGACGCTGTTGCTATCAATTGTTGGTTTGAGGCCCACTTGTAAATTGCAGTTTATTTTACGTTATTACTAGTCAATTTGAATAAGGTTTTTTTAATGCAAATCGAACATTTTTGAATTTGGATCTATTTAGATATACTGATATTTTTTTTTTATATTTAGATATGCTACTATTTAGTAAAGATTTATATTAAGTCAATAAAAAATGGATTCCCTAGCAAACAAATAATACTTACGTTCTTTTTTGGTTGTCAATTTTATTAATACCTATGTATATTTAATAAAATATGTACTATTGTATTTTTGGATGATAAAATTTAAATAATGTTTGATTAATGTTTTCTGCGTCGCATTGTCGTAACATTTGTGACATTATAATGATAAATTAATTGCAGTTTTTGGAATTATATGGTGATCGAACACTGTCATCAATTTTTCCTGTAATTTTCAACATAATATTAACTTTAGTAAGTAATAAACAAGTTTGGTAACAATTGAGAATCGTTTTGTATAGAGTTTTACTGACTGCCTTGTTGGTCTAGTGGTCGCAAGCACGACTGCTGAGCATGGGGTCCTGGGTTCGATCCCCAGGTTGGGCAAAGTGTTATTAGGTTTTTGCATTAGGAATTTCTCAGTAGCAGCCCGAAACCTGCATTTGTGCCTGGTTAATGGCAATAGGCTCGCCCCCTATTACATGGGACTTTAACTGGCGAAACGAGGGTGTACTATTACACCTCTGGCAAACCCTTCGGGGATTATAAGGCGTGATGTTGTTTTACTTAAAATCATGCTCAAATCTCTTGCTTATCATTGAATACTTAACTGAAACCGGACGTATGTTTCTAAATTAAATGCTGTACTCAGTTAACATCCTCATGAGAGCTTTCGTTATGTTTTATTATAGTACGTAACAGAGGCGCACGTAGAGTATTAAATAGAAAGTCCAATATAGAAATAGTAAAATCACTTGCCAACAGTGAAAGGAAAATTACAGGTTGGATCTCACATGATTTGATTCATGTAATAAATACATATCGCTACACTTCATTTTACCATAGAAATAAGTTCAGTAATAGCCATAAAATAGAGTCTACATTGCTATAATAGTGTTGTCAATTACTATAGATATTAATAGTAATTTTCTATGAATGACATTACGTAATATGTAGTTCTAATTGTGACCCTTTTATTTATTTTGTAACGATCGAAGTGGGTTTTGAAGCGGATACGATCAATACGGTGTTCATAGATTGTAAATAATGATAAATTTGTGTTTAGACAACGATTATTATGAAACAACTCTGAAACAACTGCCTTGTGGTCTAGTGGTGGCAAACGCGACTGCTGAACGTGAGGTCCTGGGTTCGATCCCCAGGTCGGGCAAAGTGTTATTGGGTTTTTTCGTGTGCAATTCCTCAGTAGCGGCCCGGAGTTTGGAATTGTGCCCGGTTGATGGCAATACGCTCGCCCCCTATTACACGGGATTTAAACATAACTGGCGAAACGAGGGTGTACTAAATCACCTCTGCCGAACCCTTCGGGGTATACAAGGCGTTATGTTGTTATGTATTATGAAACGTTAATTGTTTTTTTTTTTTGTCATTATTTTTACCTTCTTAGTTATAGTTTTTCCGAAAACAAGGTAAGTTCAATCAGGATGGCTAATAAAGTCACATTTGGTGAATTATATTTCTTTTCATACTCGTAATCATAATTGCAAGAAGACTGCACATCCAGTCGCAACTATGCAACTGTCAAATGCAACTTTAAAGCAGTTAAGATGCAGCCAGTGCTCGTAAACATAGATAACTAATCTGTGGTCTGTGCAACTGAGTGACAATTGCTGACTATGGATGTGTATTGTGCAGCCCAGTTGCAGTTATGATTACCAATATGAGCCTAAATATAATTCAACAAATGTGACCCGTAGCGTTCCAAAATCATCTCCAATACCAGGTTTAAACATTATTGCTCAATGTCTATCGCTTAACATAAGTCACCTCAGACTCACCTCAAGACTTTTCGGATTCATGTGCGTTTTGTATAATTATCACTTGCTTAAAAACGGTGAAGGAAAATATCATGAGGAAACCGACATGTGAAGCCAAGTCAGAGGCCCATGGGCGGCATATGCTGTGACACCAGGTTAGTCACGAGCCACACGAAAAGAAGAAGAATATAAAATCCACGACACGAGACCGTATGACCAATTCACGGTTAGAGAACGTTATAAATCATATTGTTACACATTACATAAAATATTTCCTTCCTTCTGTTACATAACGAAAAGATCTCATTATAATTAATTTATGTAAACATATGAATACACGTGTGAACATTATTACTGCACGAGCTATGGTAAAAGTGAAGATAAAAAAATACTTAATATGGCGCGAAGCGTTACGTAACATAAGTACTTAATTTAAATTGTTTGCTTAAAAACTCGTTATGTACCTATGTATTATTGGAAATATAAATTGTAGATTGTACATTCACTATTGTGGTTTCAGTACGAACTTTGAAACCAGGTACAGATGAGGAAAGTAATGGATCTTCACTTTGATCATGATGGACTCTTCAATAGTCTTCAATATATCAAATGTCATAAAAATTGTTGATTATAAACTTATTATACACTGACACATGAAATCCCCGAGGGCAATCATAGGTGTTCTCATATTACAACAGTCTATACACGTTTCGCCTCTAGTATTTATTAAGTCCCATGTAGTAATATGCGGTGCCAGGTTCGTAACATATTTCAATGTAGATATATTTAAACTAACCAAGAATTGATACTTGAAGTATTCTAGCCTATCAGAAGAATATCATAAACCAAGTGTGGATAGCGGATTTTCCCTCAGACTTATGTTGTGATGAAATACAGGGTGTAAATGAAATCATGTAATTCCTCCAAACCACGTGATGTACTGCTGACATAGATTAACCCTGTACGGTACACTTTTGGATTCAATAAAAATTAATATTACAAAAGGTAAACATGTGTTCTTAACGTGAGGCATTTTAGCGCCCCCAGTTAAATAACCGCGCGGCAAACGATAGCCGCGCAGTATGCTCGGGGCGCTACATTGTCTCACGTTAAGAGCACATGTGTACTTTTGTAATATTTTTTTTATTGAATCTAAAAGTGTACCATGCAGGGTTAATCTATGTCAGCAGTACATCACGAGGTTTGAAGGAATTACGTGATTTCGTTTACATCCTGTATATTGATACAGATGCTACTCAGGAACCAGAGAGCTTACTCCGAAAAATGAACTACGAACTTTCGGTTGACGGATCACACGTTTTCCAACCACGAAAGTGTTTCGAGTTCTATAATCGATTCGATTTACGAAATTTTAATTTCGTGTTTCGTTCACCCTACTCCCAAAAATTTTAATTGACATCTAGTAGTTCGCTACTTGACAATACTTTGATCATATATTTCGGGCCTCATTGTTTCGTTTCGGTACAAAACTCCGACGTTCGTTTTTCGGAGTTAGTCCCCTGGAACCACAAGACTATTTTACGTAGGTACTTTATTGAGGACCATTCTAATAAAAAAATCTCTTAAAACATTCATGTTCTCATAAAAAACCTTTCGTTTAACTTGGTCTAATTTACGAATAACAACCTTGTTGCGTAATTCAACCTAATGACTCGGATTTGTTCATACAATCGAAAAATATAATTGGTCTTGGACCAGTTATGAAATTCAATTTACTTATAAAAATATATTAACTTGATCTTGAAATATTTATAGCCTTCTTATTTTTAATTGACGTGTATCGCAAGATCGCTATGGGCTATTGCTATGACCCAATATTCGTAATTAGGTAGTTTATGTACTGGACAATTTTATTTAGAAATGTGTCGTAATAAAAAAATGCCTTCTATGCCTCTCGTGTTACCCATAAATTAGAGATTTATGAAGGAATGAAGGCCCATGTTTTTTATATTTTGGCTACAGAATATGTTACAAACCTGTCGTCAATTATATACTAGACCTTGATACAAATATCAGTTGAAAAAAATATAATTCTACATTTAGATTCAAGGCCAAATCAAAACTAACAAAGTATAAAGAGGTCAATATACTTAGTTGTTTTAGTTCACATTTAAAGTATAAACGAAATTAAAAATAAAATAAGAAATTCCTTGCATTGGCAATGGCATTCCTTAAAAAATAAAAACTGCAACGCGATTCCACATTTGAAACCGTTAGCATAGACCGCTATAGTTTATTTACGTCACACTCTGGTGTTATTTTTATCTTTTTATTTACGTCGTATTTTATTTTTAAATAGCCATTTGCCAAAGGAACTCATTCATTAAAAAAAAATTATGAAACTGCCAACTGGCGCTGATGTCGTCAAGGCGGCCATAAATATAAAAAAAAAACAACAGAAAACAACATTGTTTACAGTTTTGTATTATTTATTTTATATAAACATCCATATGATGTGGTTTAAATTAAAGTTATTTATTAATTTGAGATGGGTTATTAAAACGATATTTATACTTACTAGGTTTACACTTTAAATGTATATTAGGCATTCTTTTATTTTGACATAATGTGCATGTTTGTTAGGCATTTAATATTCTTTTTAATTTTATTGATTTCCTGAAACATTTCTTTTAACAATTACTTCCTAGAATTTTCTTGAAATTACAAAACTAATTGTTTTTAACAGTTCCATAGATCATTCACCTTCACAATATTGCTTTTAATTGATAAAAAGATAATTGCCACACATAAAAATCAATTCGTAATTTAATATTCTTCCGTCAATTTTTATTTCTTTTTTTTTAGAAGATTGCTAAAGGTATTAAATTTTTGTTCCATCAATTTTTTGCGAGCAACGGCTGTGGTTGCCAGGTAACGGTCCAAGTTTGCACAATAAGATGTCGGTATCTTCTTACTATTGATTTCTTATCAGTTCAAAGTCAAAAAAATATAATTATTGTGATTGGAAACTTCGCTATTTTTGTTTCATAGGTCCTAAGGGTAACGTCTTAATTATTAAAATGATTTATTTAAAATTCTATTTGAAATAAATGATTTTTATATTGCACGTGCTTTTTTTTCAATACAGAAAATAAACTTACTGACCGAAGACGATGTAGGTATTACTTTATAAAATCGCAACACGACAAATTCACATAAAGTGTGCCGAGTTTAATGCTTTGAAACTCAAATTCCTTAGTAATCTTAGCAAATAAAGTTTGTCCACCATTGCCCTCGGGTGTGGCGACAAGGCGCGAATTTGTATGTGCTGGTGACGTAATCTTTTATGATACCTACACTTCTAAAATGTTTGCTGCCAACTTTTGGAGTCCAGTTATGTTAAGTTGTGCCAACATTGGCCAAAGTTTGGCTCGAAGTTGATACTTAATTTACGACAATTCTGCTTCAAGTTGGCACTGTTAAGTAACTTTTAGAGAATCTTTTACGGGAATTAGAAACAAAAAATACATTTAACATACTGTTTTCTTAGTTTATCCGTTTGCCGTAAGAGCCAACATTTACAGGCATTTGGCACCAAAATTTGGCCACGCCAACAAACTTTCTGACCTCAGATCCTGTTTTAACTTATTAACATAAGTATTTTGTTTGCACTACGCAATTCTGCATAGCGATCACCAGTCACCGACATTACAATAACAATCTTTTAATCTTAAAACGAGTCTAGAGTCACTGATACTTCGTTTTTTTATCAAATGTTATTCGTATTGTTTGACAGGCTGTCATCTGCAAGTTAAATGAGCTTGCGCAGATACAGATCAAGTCTATGAAGGATGAACGTACGTTCGAGGTCAGCCATTTGTTTGATTTCAGCAGTGATTACAACTTTGCATACCAACACTTGATCGACCTGTTTTATCGGGATAGGCATGTGGTCACCAAATAAAAATCGATCTTTAGAAACAAATTGATGGATTGTGACAGTAAATCTGTTGCCCTCTAACAATGAAGTTCCATCGTTAGCAATTCTCATATTATCCTAATTCGTGTTTTTCCTAATACTCTAATAAAATTCAACCTTGCGCATCTCCGATACCGACAAAGCGACACATGACATTTCATTGTCGCACATTAAAACATGACATCACTAATGACTATGACCGAGAGCCGCTGAGGCAGCCCCAGAATATTATCAATGGTACGAATCAGTTGCAATCTACCTATGTCATTGTCCCACTTTTATATAATGTCATTCACTCAAATTAGATCACCACTATTTTTATCACTGTTCTGAATATTTATCATTTTATATCGCACTGGCTGGACGAAGATAAAATTGCATAAGGCGACGAATTTATCACGGATTTATTTAAATTTGGAATATGTGACCTTTTTTGAGTGTTGATTTCCGTAAAAAAAAACAATTGCTACAAAGTAATAAATATATAGATATAAATATTAGAAATTATAAGTGAAAGAAAGATGGAAAGAAACTGCAACAAATTACTAATTTTAATAAAGAAAACATTTCTAACGTGCATAACATTGGCATAACATTACCAACATTTTGTCTAACTCAATTTGCTTAGACTAACTGTAGTACTCTTTAGTAGAAGGTTCATCTCAATTTTGCAACAGGTAAAATCTAAGCTTACGACCTCTCGATCCCAGGTCAATGCCGCAGTGTCTCCCCACTGGGCTATTGTGAATTAAAATCACACGCGACCCCGACAAATTATGAATAGGTATATGACAATAACAAAAGACGTTGATAATGACGAGGAAAGAACACAACGACCATTGAAAGATGGCAGTTAAGTACCACATTCTTGAAATTTAGTACGCGTTGCAAATCTATGAAAGACACCAAGCGACGCCGGAACATACGAATGCCAATTTTAAGTATAAAGCAATTGTTTTTAGTTCAAGACCGTTTCAATTCATTACTTCTCGTTTCGTACGGCTATTGTATCTATTGTTGTGTCTATCCGGCTATAATTCAGAATGTCCATTTTATTGGCTTAACATTTATAGTGTTGTTCTTCAATTTCCCTGGTTACTTTGATTTATAGGGTCTCTGTGTGGTCCATTCGAAAAGTTTTCTTCAAGTGTTTGTTTTTGATTCGAGAGTAATAAATGGTGACTCTAAAGTTCAATTTTACCATCGATTTAAATCCGGACTTCATTTGTTACAATCAAATAATAGGTTATTTAACCTACTTTCCTAATTCATGTCTATCATTGCTCATTATTTTGACAATTGCCATTACTCACGTCCTGGGTGCTTGAACTGACCCACTTCATACAAATTATTGTAATTGTCCAAATTTGGCTGCAAATGGCGTCCACCTACACGTCCAGTCTCTATTCGTTTCAGCGTAGGACGTAATTCTAGTGAAATACCAGCTTTTATTTGTAGCTCCATATCTTTTTCTTTTAACAATTTGTCTTATTTTTAATTAGTCAAACTGTGTCAGATAAGTATGTGATTAAGTTTTTCTTTTGAGTTGTTATTTTAATTAGCCATAGTTAAGTTTTTGTAGAATAGCGTCATCGACCGATTCTGTTTTAGTCGGCAGTTTTTGTTCAATTTAATTTGCATGCATGAATAATTGGTTCTATCGCTTACGGTTATGTTGAATTAGATCACTGCAAAAACTATGGCTTATAAAAGGAAATGAACTTGCGTAGGTACCTGTCCAATAAGTTTTTTTTTCTGATTATTCTATTATTAGAGATGATTGTATAGCTACCATTTGTATTTCGGTAAGTTCACAACATGCTACAGCAATTTTACGACTTCAGTTTCAATTTAGGACATAATATTTAAATAAAATAATGCTGCACGTACAGCAAAACAAAACAAACAAATTAATTCAAATAAATAACAAATCGTAAACATCAACATGATGTTTACAACCGGAACATCCCTAGTAACTGAATTTAATAGCATTTCGAACTGATCATTATGGCCAATAAGACTGCTAGAGGCAAGGGGGTTATAAACACAGGCCCACACTGTACACAGGATACCACAAATGACGGATAATTACAAACTATCGCCGACATACTTACATATGGGGACAGAATTAAGGGAACATTTTGTAATAATACTTTTTCCGATAACTGGTTAATAGTTCGTTTTAAATACGCAGTTATATGGCTTTATAACTTCTAAGAAATAATTTATAAGCTCATTGTCATTAGTGAATACGTCAAGATTTAATCTGCTAATATTTAATTTTGCTGCTTAGTATTCTCGCTAGATGCAAATCTTTGCTTGAATCAATATTGATAAGTGCAAAATGAATCGGCCAAATCTTCCGTCAAAACAAGGATGATGAATTGTCTACTGTTTGTAGATAGCGGACAGTTTCTCAGCGGTCTTGGAAACGGACGAGGTGACATACAAACAGTCAAGCACTTTCACATGGGAGCGGGGGCTGCGCTTGCGCATTGTCTCCGCTACCATTGTTCCGATACACGATAATGAAAACAACGCATTACTTTCTTTGGTTTTGCTTGGGAAACTCGCGAGATGAGCATTTGGTAGCAAAAAATCTGTTCGAAAGTGTTAGCTGCTAAAGATTTGCTGTTACAGATGTTGATTGGCCGGTTGACAGTTTAAAAACGATAAATTCAATAGAATTTACAGGTGTTCTATAAAAATATCGTTTTCCCAAAAAGATCACGTATGTTTGTCATTGTATATATTATGAATAAAGTATCTTCTTTGAAACAAACTGCAATTTTTTGACGCATTTTTTCGATAGTTTTACGTATAATTTCAAATTAAACTAGTACATCATTGTCTTTTCCTGAAGTCCGTTTAGTTTAACTATAAGCGTTTCTAATATCCGTTGGAGGCAGTTAATGTATTATAGATGTTATTGTATATGTTAAGAATACAATGTCTTCTTTGATACAAACTTCAATTTTTTAACGCAATTTTCGATAGTTTTATTTATAATTTCAAATTAAACTAGTACATCATTGTCTTTTCCTGAAGTCCGTTTAGTTTAACTATAAGCGTTTCTAATATCCGTTGGAGGCAGTGAATCTATAATAGACAGTTTCTTCTCACGACTGTTAGCAAACAGTTTTTGTACCCTGTCGGCTCCCTTCAGGAAGCAGGGGTAAGAGCCGTCACGCCAAGCGAGTCTACATGCGCATGCGCGTGGGAAGATAGCTGTGGTAGCTATCGCTACCTGCCAGGCGGTGTTTACATATTTGTGGAGTTTAATTAGTGATTTCGATAAGCTGTGTTTACTGGGTCCTGTCAGACACACACACACAGACACAAATTGCGACTTTAGTGTGGGTTTTTTTTATTGTTTTGCATTAAGGCGCCTTTCTAGCCTAGAAGACATAACCTAAGGACATACGGATATTTGTAATAAGGATATTAATATTTCTGATTATATCTAAGTGCTAACCAGACTATACCTGTTAACTCAATTTATTTCTATGATCTACACTTTAGAAATTCAGTTGGTTTTTCTTGTTAATTCTAAAGGCGACTTGGGCATTGAAGAATGTTGGTTTAGTCACACAAGAAAGTTACTAGATATTTTCACTTAGCACTTTCAATGTTCACTGTCTAATTCTCCGTACATGCGAGAAGACCTGCACAAATCGGATTGGTACATTGATCCGATTGTAAATGAACGTAAAATATACAAGTACTTATGAATTTGTTTTTAGAGTTTAAGAGTAAACATTGTCTATGTTAATCAAACTCATTTTTTCACAGTTTTAATGCACAGATAATGGAGCTAGTGAATGTGAAATGTAAAAAACTACAAAAACAATTTGCCGAGCAAGGAATAAAACTTATGAATATTAAGTTAGTAATAACTCGACTCTTGCTTGAGATATCATCGCAGTACTGTGTTCTTGTATAAAATACAGACATTACCGCGTATCATTTAATGGATTAATTGAAGGTTTAGTTTATCAAGAAGGAGTTTTATCGTTGGTAGCGCAGAATAAGGCTTCGTTTTATTACCAGTGATTGCTATTATCTTTCGCTAATGCGCTTTGATAGCGCACTCGATGTGATTTCAATGTGAAATTGATTCTGCGATAACGGCTTGATAGCAATTTAATTACTGACTATCAGGGGGATATAAAT
The DNA here is from genome assembly GCA_910594945.2 of Amphipyra berbera. Lineage (NCBI taxonomy): Eukaryota > Metazoa > Arthropoda > Insecta > Lepidoptera > Noctuidae > Amphipyra > Amphipyra berbera. The sequence continues at coordinate 2,333,685 of OU343122.1, read as the reverse complement.
TATTTTACTGTGGAACAGGAAAACATATACTGAATATGTTTCATGATTATCATGTAATTTTAAGAACGAAATATGATAAGTCGTTTGCGCACTATATGTTAGTAGAAAATCCAACCGATTGTGGAATAAATAATCATAACTTTTATTCGCCATCAATATGATATAATCATATTCCAAACTGTCACATCCGTTGCCTAGCAACAGACGCATTGGTATGCTCGCATGCGCCCGCGCGGCGGCACGCAACTAAATGTCGACGTGCATCATACTTTTTATAATATGCAGTAACTATTCAAGAATATCACTGTATGCGTGGAATACTAAGTACATGTCTCAAGAATGATAAGCTAAAAGACAGCAGTAAGTAGGCCTTAACAAGAAATCAAGAGCGATGCTAATCAAGCTACCACTGTTTGAAAAGTCGGACGCGCCACAAACTAAATACCTACTACGTAGATGCGTGCTCTATATGTATAAGTACAGTGTACAGCCCTATTATTTATGTAATTACACAAATTCGCGCTCTTTATCACAGTCCCACTTAAGTTTTTACTCCAATTAACATGCTTTTTCATTACCGCGCCATTTCTTTAGTGAAATGTTGTACCGATGGCCGTTGAATACCTTAATCCGACTGTCATCTCAATAAAAAGTGGATCATTTGAATCGGTAAGCGAAATCGAGTACGCGATCCGTAATCGATTCTCGTCAGGTAGTGTTCATGTACTTAACATACTATCCCCGATCGTCGTGTGGGCGAATATATTTGGCCGCATTTGTAACGGCACATCCTTATTTTACTGTGCCGTTTTTTGTTTGTTTCATTATTTTTGAAAGGCAGTGTGCTCTATTGTGATCACGGTTTATACTTATTTTGATTAGTAGTGTACCGTATTTTTATGTATAATATCTATACCTACTAATATTATAAAGCTGAAGAGTTTGTTTGAACGCGATAATCTCAGGAACTACTGGTTGGAATTGAAAAATTATTTTTGTGTTGGATAGTCCATTTATCGAGGAAGATTATAGGCTATATAACATCACGCTACGACCAATAGAAGCGGCCCGTCCCGGCTTCGCACGGATGGACATTTTTCCCGTTTTTGCAACATTTTTCATTTATGCTCCACTCCTATTGGTCGTAGCGTGATGTTATATAGCCTATAACCTTCCTCGATAAATGGACTATCCTACACAAAAATATTTTTTCAATTCCAACCAGTAGTTCCTGAGATTAGCGCGTTCAAACAAACAAACTCTTCAGCTTTATAATATGTATTAGTATAGATAGATTTATGACCAAACGTATTCTGCGTACTGAACAATATACCTTTTGACTGACATTCCTGACATGTCTGCATGACATAATATTGCTAATATGTATGTATTTATGTATTCTTCGCAGCGTAATGGAATGTGCTTCCTCATTTTTTAAATAGTAATAAATCTTCTTAGTTAGCAGGCATGTGTGTCTCGCAAGGCTTCCACCCGTGAACTATTGTTTGCTTCCTGCATCATTAGTATTTTATGCATAGATTATAATTATAATGTCAATTAGGTAATAACTTTATCTTACCTATTTAGAATTGTCGTGTCTCCATATAAAAATATAAACAATCTTGTAGTCTACAAAACAAAAAAATGTTGATTTTATTAATCACTAGCGGCCCGTCCCGGCTTCGCACGGGTGGACATTTTTCCCGTTTTTGCAACATTTTTCATTTATGCTCCGCTCCTATTGGTCGTAGCGTGATGTTATATAGCCTATAACCTTCCTCGATAAATGGACTATCCTACACAAAAATAATTTTTCAATTCCAACCAGTAGTTCCTGAAATTAGCGCGTTCAAACAAACAAACTCTTCAGCTTTATAATATTAGTATAGTAGATTAATGTTTACACTGTTTTATCTGCTGTACAGCGTAGTATCATTAATTAAATTACCCATAACATTAACTTCCAATTGACAAACGGTAAAAACGACCATTCTTTTCGACATTCAACTTACTTGCTTCTGAATTTTACAACAATAAAAGATTTATAGTATTAATTAAATACGCCTTTTTTAATCTTATCGCTTGTTTATTAGAGCAAAGGATTATCTTCAAGAAGCTTCTATCTACATTATATAGATAATGAAATAAAAAAACAAAGTGAAAATACTTAATGGCCTTGGGATTGATTATGATAGTAACGACCCGTTAGTTTTAGAAACTGGAAATCTATTAATAAAAGAATCAAATTCTGAAACGAAAACAGACAACGACCACTTCAAAGTAGACTACGCAAATGCGCAAAAAGATAAAATATACCATGCCATAGATATCTAGACGTTACTACATAGATTATTTCTATATTTAAATCCGACACAAATATGTATATGTACTTAGTTATCTTATATCCTTTATCTGTTTTTCTGCGCAGAAAAATATAGATATTGTAGCAGTTGAAAGAAAATTTAGTGCAAAACAGTCGTTAATGTTGTTAAAAATATCAATATTAATGGGCCCCCAGCATGAAGTTGTACAACACGTATCTTCTTATAAGTGAGTCATTACTTTATCATTATTTGATTAGATTATCATTATCGTAATTGAGTAAAAGGATGTAGTGAGAAAATTCGTATTTACGATCAGCACTCATTGAGAGATACGAAAGTATCTTAGTTTCCAAGTAGCGCCAGTTACTATGAAAAGTTGAGGGAAGAAACTCATGTTACTAGAAGAGTGTTAAATATGAACGTGGATAGATATACGAGGAGAGGTATGCCAACGAAAAGATGGATGGATTGTGTGAAGGATGATAGGGGTGAGAAAGGAGTGAGTACTGAGATGACGGCTAATAGAGAAGAATTGAAGAGGAATACGCGTTGTGCCGACCACAATTAAAGTGGGATAAAGGCGATGATGATGATGCAATGAGAGATACACCTCGCGATATAAGTCACATAGGTAAAACAAATAACTTTTCCTCGAAAATTATTCATAGCAGGGATCGAAAAAACGGTTACTATCATAATAAACTCAGTAGTTTTCCTAAACAAGATTAGCCCAGGCAATATCTACAGATGCGGGTCGAGTTTAGTTATGTAACATTAAATTGATAGCAAAGAGATATATCTTTTTAAATAAATCAAAGATTTTAATACTTCTATCCATCTAGAACTTGCTATACAAGGTTAGTCGGAAAGGGGGTACTAAGCCGCAGGCCTCTTAATGTATCACTGATGATTGTTTTAAAGAAAGTGTTAAAATTTCAAAATTCGATATTTTTTATTTGCATGTAAAAAGATTTTAATTTTAGTTTTTTCAAAAAAAACATACATGCTTTAGTTATGAATTCAGATAATTAATTTTCTAATCCGTGACGCCAAATATGAGCTAAATTGTAAAAACAGCTGATCATAGCTTTTAGCATATTTTTTACGAAATCTTTGAAAAGCTATTTCTCTTAAACTATCGAGTTTTGGGGAAAGTTGTAGACCATAAGTTATCCCTTATTATGGGTACTTAAACACCCTTTCAGCTTAGTACCCCCTTTCCGACTAACCTTGTATATTGAATTGAACCAATGACTAATATTTGTATGGGCATTGAATTATTTTATTTGAACAGGTTGCCTATTAATTACTAATCAAATAGCAACGAAGAAAAATTTGAAAAGCATCTGATTAAATTCTTTCAAGAAATTATCGTAGGTACCTATTGGAAATGGATAGCATAGCTTTAGCGGCACTACAGATATAATTAGTTAGTGTCAAGAATAAAGTCATTAACTAATCACTTGCTACCAAATTCTGTTATTTCTTCAATAAACATTATCCCTATACCTAATTCAAAATTAGAATAGTTATTTACATAGACAAACACTAATGTCTCTTAATCTGTATTGTTTGCGCACATACAATCTCTAAATACTTTAACCTCATTAGGGATTGAGAGCCCTTTTGTCTCTTATCTATGGTCACCAAGACTTCTTATTTCGAATTTTAACTTCTTCTGGTTAGTTTTGTTCAGGCATTCGTCACGAGTGCATCGAAGTGTCGGAAGTGCAGTGTTTATTTGAGTTTTATTTATTTTGATTTTTTACGATAATGGTTGTGTTGTTGAGATACAGATGTAGAATTCTATATGATTTGGACAGTGGTGGTGAGTTGCAACTTACTTTGTCCTTTGTTGTTTCAATAGAAACTCTTTTTGACCTTCCACTTTAAAATCCATCCATCTAGATTTTCATCTCGCTTCAGCACTTTAGTTACCATTGCGTTCATCATTATCATCATCTCCCGGCCCTTATCCCACAATAGGTGGGATCGGCACAACATGTATTTCGTAAATCCATGTTGTTAGAGGTTTTGGCTTATTGTTTTATGACCGGCCGCCTGCCTGACATCAACCCTCCTTGGGGATACTCGTTGTGCTGTCGTGCGGGGGACCTAATGTGCTTGCTGATATTATGCACTGGGTTACCATTGCGTGCATATCTCTGTATTGTTCTCTTGTGTCGGTATGAGCAATAATATGAGAATGTCTACGAAAACCACCTTTAGTAGAACTATTAATGTTAAGTAGAAATTTAAAAACATCATCACTAAGCTTCACAATTTATTGTTCTTAGTTTTTTTTAATGCATTCTTTTTATATACACCGATTGACGTTACGACACTTGTAAATAGCAATGTGTCGTATGCGAGTGATCCCGCGGTATAAATATAACTCGTCTAGACGATGCTAGGGCGTTGACATAAATAGTTTTAGTGTTCATCTGTGACTAACTAGAGGTCGGAGGATAAGTGCATTATTTAATTATGGTAATACTCTATTTAAAATAACAATATATAATATCACGCATGTATTCCCCGAAGGGGTGGGCAGATGTGTATAGTAACACCCTCATTTCGCCGTTATATTTAAGTCCCATGTAATAGGGGGCGAAACCGGGCACAAATCCAAACTCCAGGCTGCTACTGAGGAATTCCACAAGCAAAAAAACCCAATAACACTGCCCGACCTGGGGATCGAACCCAGAACCTCACGATCAGCAGTCGCGCTTGCCACCACTTGACCAACGAGGCAGTTACAATAGACAAATAAAGACCCATTTTTGCACCGAAGTAAGTATACACATAGAAATAACCAACATGCGGCTTGAAGCCAAATATGGCCAAATGCTGGAGCGTATACAGAATAAATTCACTCGGTAACTGTACATGAAACTTTATGGAGTCTATCCTTTCTATCCATTGATGTACCCAACCCTATTTGTGTTAGGTATGGTTGGGTACAACAAGCTGGAAACAAGAAGGGATTTGGCACTGGTTACATATTTTTTCAAGTTATTGCGAGGTAAGATCACTAACCCGGGTGTGCTAAAGGATGTGTGTTTCAACGTACCGGATAAGTACGTGTTGCGGCGACGAAGACCGCGGTTACTGGCGGTGCCGCGCGGCCGGACCAACCTGCTAGGTAAAGCACCAATGACGCGCGCCTTACATACACTTAATGAAATCGCGGAAAGGGTAGATTTATTTTCCTGTTTTCTGAATGAGTTCACAAAAATTACTTTGCATGAGTTATGCTATAGATAGTGTAAGTAATGAGTATTGTTTATGGCCACGCTACCGATTTGGGGCAACCTGTAATGTTAGTTGTGTTGTGAAATAAATAAATAAAATGTTTGCTTCTAGCAGGGATTCAACACAGCATTATCCTTATAAGCACCTTAACGGTCAATCAAGATGAGCTGAAACTGTACTTGAAGATATGATTCAAAAGATACACGTGTCTTGATAGGCCAGTTTTGTCTAACGTTACATTAAACTAGGTGTCCTCACGGCTCCGCCCGCGTAAGAAGTTTTATTCCAGTAATAAATATAGCATATGTTACTCAGTGATAATGTAGCTTTCTAACGCCAAAGAATTTTTGAAATCGGTCCAGTAGTTTTAAGTTTATTCCTTACATACAAAAATAGAAAAATACAAATCTTTCCTCTTTATAATATTAGTATAGAAGTATACAAGGGTAGTCGGAAAGGGGGTACTAAGCCGAAAGGATGTTAGAGTACCCATAATAATGCATAACTTTTGTTCTACAACTTTTCCCAAAAGTCATTAGTTAAGTAAGAGAAATAGCTGTTCAAAGATTTCATAAAAAATACGCTAAATTCTATCTCTCCTTAGCTATGATCAGCTGTGTTTACATTTTAAGTCATATTTGGGGTCACGGATTAGAAATTCCATTTTCTGAATTCGTAACTAAAGCAGGAATGAAGAATGTTTTGAAAAACCGAAAAAAATATAATTTTGTATGGTATTTTTTTATCGAGTTCTGAAATTTGAACATTTTCTTTAAAACTATCATGTGTGATACATTAAGTGACCCTCGGTTTAGTACCCCCTTTCCGACTAAACTTGTAGATGATTTTGGTATTCAAAGAGATCTACTATGGTATGACGTAGCCATATTTCAAATAGTCCTTAATAGTTGACCTTTAAATGAAGGCTTCCCCCATAAACTGATTGAGTCTGGTTACTTTCTTAGCAACTGACTTAAATTATTGAAAAACAGATTGTAATGCCTTCGCACCATTAAAATGCGACACTTGCAACTAAATTCCAGATCTTTGTATAGTTGTAGCACTAAAATGGTGCTTAAAGTTCCGTATTTTGTACTGTTTGTTATTCTGTCGTTATGACAACTACCTATACAACGTGTTACATAACTCCCCATGAAAAATTTAAATAATCAAGTAGTCTTTTATGGTTGTTGTGATTTACCTCTCAGAGGAAATTAGGTAAGAATGTAAATTACTTTCTGGGTAGTCTACTCTTTAGTTTAATGTTTTCAGGGTTGCCTTTCAATGATGTTTTATCCAAATTTGTTTTTTGGGCTCATACTACGGCTTTCAAATATTGCCAATAGACTCTTTACAAGGGACCTTTTAACCCCCTTTCGGCTTTAGGGGTATTTTTGTAACACGTTGTGTAATAAAAGCTCTGAGTCACTAACATGCCATTGCTTTGTGCACTTCCGGGAAAATAAGTCGTAGAAAATGAAAGTTACACACTCATTGATCTATCAATTAACATTTCTTATTTACTGACTGCCTTGTTGGTCTAGTGATCGCAAGCGCGACTGCTGAGCATGGGGTCCTGGTTTTGATTCTCAGGTCGGGCAAAGTGTTATTGGGTTTTTCCATTTGGAATTTCTCAGTAGCAGCCCGGTGTCTGGATTTGTGCCCGGTTAATGGCAATAGGCTCGGCCCCAATTACATGAGACTTTAGGTGGCACGAGGGTGTTCTAAAAACACCTCTGCCGAACCCTTCGGGGAATGCAAGGCGTGATGTTATGTTATGTTTATTTCTTAGTTGATAATTGGCCGTAGTAATGTTTGATAGTCCCTTTTCATCTGAAAAAATCGAAATTCTTCACTCAAATTAACTCTTTTAAAATTCACAGTTTCGCTCCATTCACTGAACGGAAATAATTGAACTCTATCCCGTGCTTTGATCCGATCTATAAATACATGACCATAATAATCCGGGAACGTCGGCGCACGCGCAGTTTGCCGCGCCGCGACGCTCGACGCCGACGTCGACGTCACCCGCGTTGTAATTTTTTTGACGTCACGTCAGTTTTGACAGTTATGACATGTGTCAAATTGCGCGCGCGATTGTGTGATTAGTTGGTAAAAACCGGTGTTGCCTTTTAGGGTACCGTTAGAAAGAGATTGTCTGACCAGGGTTCAATATCAAATTAATTAAATTTCATTTATTTAACTTGAAATTAGTTACGTTTTTTTTACAAAATATACCTATTTAAATTGGGACTGTTAGCATGTATAATGTTAAAAAAATATAAAAGAACGTTAATTAGTTCGTTGTGGCTAGTAAAATCTGAATTGCGTGCGGTGTATGATAAATAATACAAACCTCATACACTTTAGAAGTTTGGCACGCGATGGGCTTGGATAATACTATCTTCAGCAGTCTTTTGTCATTCTCAGTCAGAGATGATCAGAAAGAGATAATTATTTTTTTCTTTCATTGTTATCATACAATTGTGCAAGCAAACATTTTGAATAAACAAAGTTCAAAAACGATTATATTTTTTGTATTACGTGACTCTTTTCAATATATTTGTACTGAAGTTATCTTAATATCTTTATTGTAATATTGTTTAATTGTTTATATCTCAAGCCATTTATCAATACAAAAACGCAATATTCAAAGTGTAATATTGAAAATTAATGTCACTCATAATATTACAGTTTTTTTTGTGATTTTCTTTATCTATGAAAATGCGGTTTAGTTATCAACATGTGAATACTTTGAAAACAGATATAGTCACGTTTAGTTGCACATGGTTAAAAAACTGTCACGATTACACTTAAAGAAAAACACTTCAGCTACTAGATAAAGTTATGACTACACGTATCCATGTCAACAATCAAAAATATATTATTAATATTACGCAAATCAATGATTACTTTCATGATAGTTATTCATTCATAAAATCATAATGCGGTACCTACACTGTTGACTCATTCAATCATTCACAACTCCAGACATAGTGACTATCGATACTTCCTCTACGTAAGTCCGACTCACCTGTGACGTCATACAAACGTACAATTGTACACCCACGTACACAAGTCATCATGAAAAAATCTTGCGTTATCTGCGTTTTGGCAACTGTTATTGTGTGGTAGAATGTACTTCAACTGCAGTTCGTTCAGTGCGGCCCCGATCCATTTAAATTAAGAGCAATTTGTTTAATCGTTTGTGTTCCGGTGAAATTTTATTTAGTTTTAACATTAGCTCTGTGATCCATGTGTGTAATGGGTGCATTATGTCGGTTCCAAGCCAAATATGTGATAGGTGAGTTCTTTCATATTTATGTAAAATTATTTACCTTTTAAATATTTTATTAATCTTAACAACAGCAGTGAGTGAATTTCTAAAGTTACGTAATTAAACGTTTTCTTATTTACGAGAAGACGTTGTAAGTTATAAATCGGTTTTAAGGCTAAATGTGTGGTCAATTCAGAGACTAGCTATCAAATGAAAATGTATATAATTAAACTCTAAGCTCCAAAACAAACTGTGTGTGTTCCGTTTAGATCGGTTAGTAATTAAATGAGTAAGAAAATATGTAAACAATGAGTGTCTCTGTTCGTAATTTAAATAACGAAGATTACTAGACAGAGGAAGAAATGCTGCCAATGCAAAAGATACACTTTGTTGATAGAGAACATTGATTTATTTGAGAAGTTTCAATAAAATCGAAATAAATTAAGTTCGTAGATACTTTGGTATATTATTAGATTAACAAAGAAACTTATCTAGGGCTCTATAAGGCTTTTATTTTATTAACGTTGGGTGCCATTAGCATAGGTAATCGTGATTTTTTCAATATTAAATTCGAACAAGAAAGCGGTCACAATTTTTTTCAAAGTTATTTTATAGCAATCACAAAGATTCGGCATATAAACATATTTTAGCACACATTTAACTATAAATACCTTAATTGAGAGAGTAACTAAACAAATAACATCCTGATTGCTGTGAGTTCCGGTTCGGTGGCTGAAATAAACCATTCATCGAATTGAATGGATAATAAAAACCTTGTGCTTTGTGCTGCTATGATTTCAGTGTATATTTCAGGTCATTGGCATCTAAAATTATAGCCAAAATTATTTAAAAAAAAAACACCGACTCGACAAAAAACACTGACGGTTCTTTGTTGTCATATTTTCGATTGGATTACCCCGGCGGGTACGTCTGCATCTAGGTGTTAAAGTACAAAAAAAAACCAAACACAAAAGAGGTCTATCGTCTTTTCGTATCGACTGTACTTGAACGCAGTTAGTAGACTAACAATGGACGTTTATCGTGTAAATGTGTCCAATATCAGACTATATGAGCATTTACCGTACGTTAGTTGAGGTCGGCTTACAGGCGGTTGGATTTCCAGTATTTCATTGTGTTCAGCTTTTATATACATGTAGGTAGATACAACATGTTCTGTCATTGACCCCCGTGACGAATAAGCTTTGCATCTCCACATAAACCACACAAACACTTAACACATTGCTACCTATTTTATGATACCTAAAACTTAAGCAGATGAAATAAATCCTTCAGGACGACTTAGTACTTAAACAAGCTCTTCTGCGTTTCATCTGACTGCAGGATCTGCTTTATATAAACGGTATTTCAACAGTAACAAATGGTGCAAAAAGCTTCCAGTGCCTCAGTTAGCACTGGCGCTAACCGCTGACTCAGGCGGACAGACGGACGGACTATATTTAGGTACGGAGCGCAAATACAAGCATCCTGTCGCAAGCATCGGTTAACATGTTAGATATGTATTAAAAACTTGTTTTAACAATGATAATCGGACTTCGGAAGTTCTTCATTTGCGACAAATGTCGAGCGCTCGAGCTTTTGTCATGTCTGGGGTGAATTAACTTTTTTTTTGTCGACTGTCCTATTAATATCAATTGGTTGTTTTACTGGTTCAATTCTCAAGGAGGGTTGATGTCAGGCAGGCGGCCGGTCATAAAACAATAAGCCAAAACCTCTAACAACATGGATTTATGAAATAGGTACATGTTATGCCGACCCCACCTAGTGTGGGATAAGGACAGGAAGAAGAAGGTTGTTTTACTGGTTCAGTTAACAATAGTAAGCGCAAGTGGCTCTTATTGTAAAAGTAGCCTAGTCTCTCTTGAATCTCATGACTTTAAGAAGTCCGGTCCTTTGCAAAGCTTACGAGGAGGTCAGGTCCAACGCGCAGAGATCCCTTTGAGAATTTAAATCTAAAATGGGGCACCAACAGTCTGTCGTAAGATGGTCTAAGTGAAATCCAGGTTTTAAAACAGTCCCGTCTCTTTTTTTGAAATGACGTTAAAAAGTGATGGGAGACTTGGTTTTACCATGACTCGAAATAAGAAGGATTACATTGAGAGCATTCGACTAAAAACAGAGTTTAAAAATGATAAATTATTTAACAAATAAATGAGTGTGACTAGCATGGATATTTCGTGCCTTCTTTGTGTACAGATTAGCAAGGCGCCACGCAGTCTAACGCCGTGATATTGTTATCTCGTTCTACGATTGATTGATTAAGTTTTTTAATACCTACAATTTATAATCTAACATCGCAATATTAATTTCCTCATACCCATAATTCGAGTTATCGATGCTTTTTTGTCTATACTTCTTTTTTCAAATCGTGCAGAAACAATAGACTCATCGCTTCCTCTTTTATTTAGTTCATAATCAATGGTCACGGTGTTACCATAATAATTCAAATCGGATACCTAAGAACGCGCTATGTGCGTGCAAATAAGTTCTTTGACCTTGCATTTTTTAAACAGGTAACCTTGTATTATGGTTCGTCTTTGAAAAAACTGTGTACAGTCCTCCACAACAGTGGAATAGAAGCTTTATTTTTATAATGATTTTAAACAAAGGATGAGCATGAAATACATTGGATGCTTGTAATTTTATGCATTATACATTGTCCATTGTATTAATTTCTCTATGACAGATCGGTTTAGAGATGTCTGGATTGCAGTACACCCATTAGCCGCTCCATTATCGATCATATTCTAGTACCCATATGGAAACTGTCACAGAGAAATCTATACAATGGACAAGGTATAGTAAAAGACAATTAGATGGAAGGCCTAACACATAACCTCATAATACAGTATTTAAAACAAATTAAATACCAATTGACGATTATTTATCTAGTTAGGTACCTACTGTAAGAAAATCGATTAAAAATTACGTCATTTCCATAAATTCATCTCTTTTGTCTCCGACTGTACGCAAGTGAACATTGGTATCGACTTAATGCTTCATGATTTAAGTGCAAACAAAAAGTTTGCGGAAGATTTTTGTTTGCGCAAAAACTTAAGACGAGATCGCAAATTGTGTCAGAATATTGTACGTTTTTACAAGTTTTTAGGTCATTTTGTTGCGTGTGAAGAGCAAAAAACACTTTTGAAAATGAGATTTGTATGTTTCGGAGTCCAAGATTATTTACAGGATTTGAGGTCGACAAATTTTTGAGACTACCTACTTTAAATTAAAATGATTGATATAATATGTCTATGGTTTAAAATGAAAGTAGGATAAGAATCGTAACACGCCATCAGAAACTAACATATTATAACAAGAATTTAATGTGTCCCTTTAACCTTTAATAACCATCTTTATCTCTTTGTCTGACAGAAGGCGAATTGGAAACAGAATGGCTACAAGCGGCAGGCCTCGGGTCCCTGGCGGCTCCGTTCCAAGCCGGTCTGGAGGTCACCGAGGCCCAGCTGGGTGAGGCCGTGAGGCCGCTGCCCAGGGAGCAGGCCGCAGCAGTGCGCAGACGCGTTAGAAGACTCAATAGGACTGTGAGGAGAAAACGAGCAGCTTCCAGAGCAAGGAAGCCAGACATTAGGGATGTTTTTAGGGATTTGGAGGTGAGTGTTTTTTTTAGTTTCCACATAACATAACATCACGCCTGTATTCCCCGAAGGGTTCGGCAGAGGTGTATAGTAACAGTCTCATTTAGCCGTTATGTTTAATGTTACAAATATGGAAAAACCCAATAACACTTTGCCCGACATGGGCATCGAACCCTGGACCTTAAGATCTGCAGTTGCGCTTGCCACCATTAGACCAACGAGGCAGATTCCATTTTAATTTATACCAGGCTTAAAAACAGAGATGCCTTCTAACAGAAACCAATGATACTTGTAGGAATATGTGCCACTACTCTTATACTTAACTACAAATACTTATACTTATACAGTACGCGTAAGCAATGTTTGCTCCTCTGAAACCAGGTTTTTAGCATTCTGTTCCTCACTTCAGACGGGTAATTTATTCTTACTGTAATAGAAACTGGATTTTACTTTCTAAGAAAATCAAAAAAAAAGATTGGGAATTTTCGAATAACATTGTAGAGATGGGTGACAAATTCTTCAAAGAATTTGCAATACTTAAGTATGTTAGGGATGCATCAGCTCGCGACAATTCTTTGCAATCTACCTACATATTTTTGTACAGAATTTGCGATTTTTCAAAGATAACGGATGACGACTTCTTTTAAGCTGTCATTGAATAACAAAGATCCAACCTCTAATTTATAATCATTACGTTGGCTTGTTTATTATTTAAAAGCTTGTAGAACATTAGTGGAACTAACACCTTATTGCGTGTATTGTACTGTCAGACTCACAAAGATGGACGATGTATGTACAAGCGATAAATGAGAATCATTAATCGTATATCAATAACAGCAATGTTTAGCACACGCGTCTGTAGTTCAGGCTTAGGTTGATAGATGGCAGGACTTGCCTACAGTTAATCTATACTAATATTATAAAGCTGAAGAGTTTGTTTGTTTGTTTGAACGCGCTAATCTCAGGAACTACTGGTTGGAATTGAAAAATTATTTTTATGTTGGATAGTCGATTTATCGAGGAAGGTTATAGGCTATATAACATCACGCTACGATTAATAGGAGCGGTGCATAAATGAAAAATGTTGCAAAATGGGAATAATTTCCACCGGTGCGAAGCCGGGACGGGCCGCTAGTTTATAATATTATGAAGATGTCTTAATGACTGAGGCAGGTTGTAATGGCTACATTAAGGTTTTAATAATGTTAAGTTGATTAAATGCTATAACAGATAAAGCACAAGCTAACACACTTGCTCCTCTGGTTGTTGAAAGATAAAGATAAAGATGGTTTTATTTGTTGAAACATGAGTATACATACATAATGCATGCATGATGTTACAAAAAAAAATAGACAGTCATGTTTAGCCTCTATGGCGTACAAATTATTAAAGAACATGGAGGAAAAAAAAACTTTTTTTTACAATACTAACTGGTCTTTGTCTTATTATTAAATTATACAATATACATTAGAAGAGACATCATAATAATATATATTTGCACCTTTATTTACCATTTAGCTATGTAATATTCTTAGTGTTACATATATAAATCAATTTCGTATATATTATTACTTTTGTGCATTTTATGAATTCTACTTTATTAGGTTCAATTAGCAGTAAGTCAGTGTGTAATAATTCATATACATGTGTCATAGCAGTTAGTGATCAATGTTGTCATACAGAAAATCCTTAATATTATAGTAGGCTTTATTTGCAAGTAAATTATTTAATTTGTTTTTAACATATTACTATTAAGTTCTTTGCAGGGTTTAGGGATTTTATTATATATTTTTGGGGCCATACAAAATATGCTGTTATTCATTAGAGTAGTTTTTACTTATGTAGGCGAAGTTTAGTGTTATCGCGTCTATTACGAACGACCGTATCAGACATATTTGGAAATACCTTAGGGTTGCATTTAACAAAAATTGCAGTTTCCAAAATATAAAGAGATGGTAATGTCAAAATTTTATATTAGAAAGCAACATAGGAATCAGATCAGGCTAATGGACAACAGTGGTGCCGATTCTGTTGCACATTTTGACAGTAGGTACTAAACTAGACTAAATGCAACTGACACTTTCTTTTTCTATTGAAACAGAAAGAGACGAACACCCTTAGTTTAGTTTAGTCCTGTCAAAGTGCACGACAGAATCGACACCAGTGTCTACCTACCTGTGCAGTACAATATTCTGCCGTAATACTCCTAGAACTGCTAGGTTATGAAAATAAAGCGTACAACAAAAAATCGGTAATATCACGGTTTAAGCTTCTGATTGAATGAGAACATTTATTAACCTTTTAACCGCTGGAGTCGCATTTCTGCGACAAATATTTCAGTGCCCCTACCGCGCGTGTCGTATTTCTGTGACAGAGAACATGCATGGTTTTTTTGTTCTATTTTCGTCCTATGAACTGCGTGGTACAACTAAAACGATTATTCAATAGAGATATGATTTACAACAATTACTTAAAATTGTTTCACAGCTCTAAGTATTGAAAAAGCTTAATATATTTATTGTAAGTAGGTATTATTTTATCGATTCGTAGTCGCGCGCTAGGGGCACGGCAATTGATGTTTAGCCACGCGCTTAAAAGGTTAATAAAGCTGGTCATATCCATGGAGCAGAAAAACTCAAAGAACTCAAATTTACATATTTTACAACTTGACGTAGTAATAAATGAAACGGATACTTTCTATAGATTAATAGACAACCAACAATACAGTCATATATTATGTTGTTCGTAATGAACACAGAACAATAATTTACCTAAACGGATCTAAGAACTATTTTATTTAAGAATAGAACACAAACAAGCAAACTGCATCATAAATATAAAATAATATCTATGAATCACCTGTTCAAGTATAGGTACTTATGTTTTTAAAGAAGTTCCTTGAAAGACAATGAATCATTGTGCCAAAGATTATCGATATAGCACAAATAATCTCCTTCGATCAGTGTGCAGAATGGAATTAGTAAATAGACTCATCAAGTAAAGGAATTGGTATGTGTTGGGGATGAGTAGTTGTTTTTCGAGTGTTTGTTGCATTTTTCTACGAAATTAATGAACTAAGAAACACTGAATTCGGTTCTGTTATTTGGGAATTAAAACCTAAAAGATTATCAGTATTCAATTATTGTGTTTGTTCTAAAAACGTAACTGGTCATGGCTTCTTAAATGTTTAATTTAATTTTCGAGTCAATAGTTATGTAGATACTGCCCTAATGGAAATCACCGTGTTTAACAACCTCAACTTATGAGTATTTCGAACGCTTTTACAATTTAAACGATAACCATTATCTAAATTATCTTTATCTGTCTTTCAATCCACATCACCATTAACTTCACCAATCCATAATCATCAACGATCATTCGCCATTTCTAATGACCATTCCACTCCACTGAACTCAATGAAAATATCTCGAGAAAACTCCATTTGAAATAAAATGTCAGAAAATTGTCAATATAAAATGTTTTTGTAATACTTCTAGTGCTTTCTAAGCCTATATCCACCTGATCACTTGTGGTGAGCCGCGAATGATTGACTGTCATTATATTTAGTTTCACGAACACTGGGTTAATCGGTAGAGTAAAAGCGGTGTTATTGTCAGTCGTGATCTTGTCATGCGGTTCTGTGTTTTGTGATTGTGACTGTACTTTCGGGTTTTGAGTGACCTGTTAGCGAACGATGCTTTGTTATTTTCATTTGCTTTTTTATTTTAGTTGAAAAGGAGATTTAGTATTTTGGTAGCAAATGCGCCTTTCATTGAATGATAGCCGACCGGATGATTGATTGATGACCGTCGGACTACCGAGTCATAGGTCTCGAGTTCGAACCCAAGGCTCGCACCTCTGACTTTTCGGATTCATGTGCGTATTGTATAATTATCGCTTGCTTAAAAACGGCGAAGAAAAACATCGTGAGGAAACCGGCATACCTGAGAGTTATATCTCGAAGGCATGTGAAGCCAAGTCAGAGGCCCGTGGGCGGCATAAACTCTGACACCAGGTTAGTCACTAACCATACGAAAAGAAGATTTAATTTGTAATAGCAACAATCTCTTCGATCTTTTTTACTGTTATTTAGGGTTCAGCTTCGGTTGCTTCGTTTTTTTTCTTTAATTTTATGATAGATTTCCTATTTCAATTAACTTATAATGAATTGTTCTAATGAAGTCGCAACTCTCTCAAGATTAATCGCCGGAACCTTTCAAATTATAGTATGTCTCGTAAAAATCTACCCGGTTTAGTTCTAAATTAATACTACACCTGTTAAAACAAAGATTTATTGTATCACTAATCCAGCGAAATTTAACAACAGTGTAATTACCAATCTCACTCAATATCCTAAATATGTTTCGTGAAACTTTGCACGCAAAAAAGTAAATTTCGGAATTTCAAGATGATATTCGCTCCATTGTACACGCGTTCTCAATCATGCAACTGTTACTAAGAAACCATTACCTGGTGACGCGCACATTGAAATATGTTTAAACTTCTTTGTACAATGCATATTAGGGACATGTGATAATACCTCGTTAGATAAGCATGCTATTAAGGTTTTTGGGGATAGTAATTTGTTTAGTTCGAAACGTTAAGTTGTTTACGCGTGTTCGTGTTTGTGAACCATTCGGTTTAAAGATAAACTGTTGGATTTCTAGTGTTGTTTTAAACTGTGTTTGCTGTATTTAAATTGGAATGATTGGAGTATTTTGGATGCAATGTTTTTAGTTAAACTGGTGTGAAATCTTGAGTGCAAATTCAAAATGCACTTGTTTCAAGTCCAAAAAATTGTGTCGTGTGACACTTCCTCCAGTTTCTTGCAAATGCAATAGCTACTTGAAAACATAATTAGCTAAAACGACAATTTGATTATTACTGTAATATCCTGTCAGTCAATTTCTTACGTGAGACAGTGAAAGCATACGAAGGAACGTGTGAAAACCAAAACACGCCGCAAAATTGCAACATCAGTCAACACAAAAATTGTCTTTATAAAAAATGTAATATCTAGTAATGCCATATTTATATTTCTGGGAGTAATACGGTAATGTTAATTACACAAGCGTTAGTAGTGTTAAGTGCAGAGTGAGGCGGACGCGTTGCGTTGCGTCCGTTGGTTTCCAAACTGCAGTGCGTGATGGAACAGTGCTTATTCAGTGTGCAGTGCGCTCAACACATGTGCAGTGAACATGATCTGTGACACGATGCGTGTGAAGGTGTGCGAGAAAGTGGTGAACTGTAAGGGGCTGGCGCTAGTGCGCTCCTATATCGAGGCTCTGGTAAATATTTGTGTTTCGTTCAGTGTGAGTGACCTCGGGGATTGTGACGTCATTTTGGAAAGTTGAAAATTCAAAGGTCGGGTAAGGGTGAGAAGTTTTACCTTATTCGGATGACTCAAAGGTGGTCAAGATTTTTGAACTAGATTGGAGTATAAAGACGAGAAAAAATAAACAAGATTTAATCAACTGTTTGTGATTTTTTGTTATCTTCAAAGAATCAAATAATATGTTTTTGTAAATTCAAAACCTGTACTTGTTTTCGTTTTTTCAAATCTTCATTGATCTTAAGAGATGTTAACAAGATAAATACGCAAACTGTCTGCACAGAACTAAACAAGAGATTACCAAGTATCATGTGATTGTGGATTAAAATTCCCAAAGATAATAATAAGTGTTTGTAGGAAGCTTATTGATAAGATTAGCAGAGGATTGGATTCGTCTGTTTGCCCCTCTTATATCTCTTTAATCGTAACGTTTTTATTTATTTTTTAAGGTCCGACTTTCATTTGTTTTTAGCCAGTGCAGCTAGAGTTGTCAGGCCCAAAAATAGAAAAGCCGGACACAGATTCATATTTAGACGGACATTTTGTTCTGAAAGATTAACACTGGTTTTTAAAAGAAAAAAATTGATACCTTTATTTGGGTATTTGAGACTTACTCTGCTCTTAATTATGCGGTATTACTAGCGATCCGCCTATACAAACAAGTTATTACTAGCTTCGCACGGGTGCAATGTGGATACTAATGTGGGGCATATAAACCCTCCTCTTGAATCACTCTATTGCTGAAAACTGCATTAAAATCCGTTGCGTAGTTTAATAGATCTAACCGTACAGACAGCGGGAGCGACTTTGTTTTATACTATGTTAAGATGAATCATTGGCATCTTTTAGCGGGGCGGGGTTGACCAAAAGTCTAACAAAAGCCGGACAGGCCGGATTTGTATATATTTGGCCGGATACGACTGCAAAAAGCCGGCAACCTGGCAACTCTAAGTGCAGCTCTAGTTTCTTTATCTATGATGGTTGACAGTTTTTGATTATCTGCATTAGTAATAATACTTAACCATTTATATTGGCTCGTTCAGCTCTAATCTGTATCGGTAATATCGATTTAATAATGTGTTACTGTTTCGAAATCGGATCGAATAATAGTCACGATAGATTTAGGGCATCCGATTTCGTTATCAATGACAATCTATTTGCTATGTCTGTTGTAATGTCTTTTAAGTCTCCGATTAATGCATTTATCGTGACTCCTAAAATAAATTACTTTTCTATTCTTTCTAGAATATTATTATTTATAGGTATGCAATCAAGATATTATTTTACGATTGATTCAATTACAGGTAGATCATTTTGCTATCGCACAATAATGATAAATTGATTTGATCTACTTTTATCTGTTGTTGGTAAACAAAGCATAAAAGTGGGGCAAATTTTTAATGCGCAGAATTGTAGACAGACGTATAGACAGGTACCTAAAATGTTCTTGAATATTAAGCGACTCAGGTACATTGAATATTAATTTTATGGACGCAACAATTTTTTTTAATTACTATAAGTTGGATTAGGTAGACGTCCACAATGGTTCAATGGATTAGAATTTAAACTCTTGTTGGTAGCCATTACAGTAGCTAGTCATCTTTTATTCTTTGCTTACTTTATTATTCGATTCGAATTGCAACAATTTGCTTTGTTTACAAAACTAATTTTATTATTTCCTATCAAAATGACGCCGCAATTATTTTCAAATTTCCAATTAGGTTTTACCTCTAAAAAAACCCAATATTCTTCGCTAAAATTACGCATATCATTGACCACCATATTTGGCTAGACTCAATCAACCGAGCGTGCAGGAAACGGCGGCCATTTATTGTTTTCTAGTGTTTTTATCGTGTCCAAGGTAAAACTAGCAGCTAATAGGCTAATGGGCGGTAAAGATTGTGTGCGTAATACTTCACGGATCACGGCACGAGCACGCACCCAATATCGGTCTGTAGATCATGTAGCTGTTGTATCATTTATTGTGTTCTGTGTTCCGGTTTGCCTCAAGGTCTTGCAGATGTTCTGCAGCAGGTGTTATGGTGTATACAACGTGTTACAAAAATACCCCTAAAGCTGAAAAGGGGTTAAAAGGTCCCCTATAAAGAGTCTATTGGTAATATTTGAAAACCGTAGTATGAACCAAAAAGAAAAAAGAATTTGGATAAAACATAAAATAATCAACATTGAAACGCAACCCAGAATACATAAAACTAAAGAGTAGACTACCCAGAAAGTTATTTACATTCTTACCCAATTTCCTCTGAGAGGTAAATGACAACAACCATAAACGACTACTTGATTATTTACATTTTTCATGGGGAATTATGTAACACGTTGTGTTTAGCGCAAAACTCTTTATTTACCACTTTACCCTTAGCATTTTCCCCATCTCTGACCGAGTTTACATTTATGATGGCGTCGATAGGACAAGTTTCTAATAGAAATCCAGTAGAAGTCTCACCTGCTGTTTGAAAATCTTTATAGAAATTGGTGCAAACATTATCATTATTGGATGTAAGTAGTCAATATTATAATTGATTTCGCGGCTGTAGAAGGCTTGCACAAATCATCGTGGGCATGGTGAAGTTCTCCAAGACCTTCTATAGTCTGTTTCAAATTTACTGCAACTAACACAACTGACACACACACAGCTGCATCAATTGGGTCTTTTAGTTGCTTGTGGAAGCTATTTTAATATACCCTAGTACTTCTAGTAGATACAATTTTAGTATAGGCATTCATATAGAGACCTACATCAATCCCTATTAATTCATAAAACTACTAGTACCAGGGAACATTACAAGAGCCTCCAAAGTTACCAGGGGCGTAATTAGAGCAGCTAGGTTGTTCTGCCTAACTTTTTCTCAACTGTGTTGGGGTCAGCTTCCAGTCTAACCAGATCCAACTGAATACCAGTATTTTACACGGAGCGACTGCCTTCAGACCTCCGCAACCCAGTTACTGGGTAATGCCTATATCCTAAGGTTAGACCGATTGTCAGACTTCCGGACTTCTGACTTCCCGTAACGACTGTCACCGACTGTTTAACGTGCTCTCCGAAGCACAGACGGGTCTCGATGTGTAACGAACGGTCACCCATCCACGGACTGACCGCGGCAAGGGTAGCTTAACCTCGTAAATCGTTAGTAGGTAATTACCTAGAGCAGCTAGGTATCTGTACAATATTACCATTGACAGCTATGGAATTCCTATCAGGATATTTCCTAATACATTTGGAAGCCCTAGGAACAATAAATCGTATATTAGATATCATCAGTTTCGTCACAAAACAGATAGATACAGAAGTCAATCTACATACAAGTGCGCTCGAGCAACGCGCACATAGACATTGCTCACGGACACGATATCTCGGACTGTTTGGGACTAGAGTGCGAGTGAGTGCGAGCGCGAGTGCCATGCGCTTGAGTGAGATAGATATATAGATAGAGCGAACGCCGAGCGTAGTATGAAAAGTGAAGTACATACATGTGATTGACTTCTGTACCTATCTGTTTTGTGGTTTCGTTGCATATGAAATGTTTCACGGTAAACTGATTCTTATGCGCGTCGCCTCTAATATTATATTGTTATTCTACCACGCCTGTCTGTCTGTTGCAACAGTTAGTTCCAAGTAAATACATGTTTAGATTATAAGGATTATAATATCAGTACACAAGGAATTGTGAGTCATTCACCTCGTGGACGACAATCCTATTGACTACTATAGTCGCCGGCACGTAAATTGTCAAGGTTTTGGCGTAGTTGGAGTAAGTTTGCGCATGTATACTTGACACTTTTTTAAAAAAATTGACACTTTTATTGCTTATCATTATTCTATGGTTATTGCCGTAATATATAAAACATGTCTATTTAGAATAAAGTAAGGAGAGGAATTCTCTTCTCTACTCTTGCCAAGTTAAGTACCGGCGACTATGTGTCCTATCTAGGTAATAAAATTAATAAACTCTGTCCAATCATTGAATATTGGATAGTTGAATATCTTTTGAAAATAAGCTTTGACCAATATTGCCGCCTCTTTGACATATATTTATTAACTAGCAGCCCGACCCGGCTTCGCACGGGTGGACATTTTTCCCGTTTTTGCAACATTTTTCATTTATGCTCCGCTCCTATTGATCGTAGCGTGATGTTATATAGCCTATAACCTTCCTCGATAAATGGACTATCCAACACAAAAATAATTGATCAATTCAAACCAGTTGTTCCTGAGATTAGCGCGTTCAAACAAACTCTTCAGCCTTATAATATTAGCTTAGATTAAGTGTACAGAATTAATTAATTAATTCTCCACCAAGAAGAACATAGTCTGTTTAGTTGTTGGCAATAAGATTGACAATAAGATTGACATGCATTTTGGGACCCAGTGCATAATATCAGCAAGCACATTTGGTCAACCGCGCGACGGGCGCAACGAGTATTCCCAAGGAGGGTTGATGTCAGGCAGGCGGTCGGTCATAAAACAATAAGCCAAAACCTCTAACAACATGGATTTATGAAATACATGTTGTGCCGATAACACCTAGTGTGGGATAAGGGCAGGAAGAAGAAGAAGAATATCGATGGTTTTGTCCCTCAAACATTAGATATCACTACTGCTTCCAAGAAATACCCACCTCAGTTTTCACATGTCTATCTGATATCTAAATAAACTTGCTTGCCAATCCTCCCGATCAATACTTCCTAATATAGCTATTCGTTTCTTGTAGAGATTTCCTTATCACTATTTATCGTCGGACTCCGTAATGGGAGGCGGTTAGACTTGAATCTGACCGGTTCGCGGCGCACCGCTGACATACATGTCCAATGCTAAGGGACTGTCGATGGACGTCGCTTCCGCAATATCCGCTACTTCTGTATCCGTAGTGACGGCTTGATATCTAATCAATGGTTGGGTTTATTTAAGGTTGGGTGAAGGATTTAACGAGTTAGAGACAGCTGGACATCACCTTAGTCCCTTCGTGGTTACAAAATGTTGCTGTAAATACAAAACACCTACTGAAATGTCGCGTCATACTTATAGTAAAATGGACAATTAATTTCTTCGGGGGCATCCATAATTCGGATAGTCATCTGATCTGAATATCTTTCCCGATTTCCGAACGAAACACGATATTATTCGATAAAGTTTTATAATTCAATAGATATCGATATTGGCGTGAGTAAATAAGTGTAAATACTTTTTTTTTAATAAACAACGTTGCGCCACACTAGGATTTCTCCTGTATCGTGGGTGCGTTTACAAACACAAATCTTCACACGCACAAACATCCAGACCCGGAACAACTATCTGTAGGCCATAGTTACAAATATTTGTTCCGTGCGGGAATCGAACCCACGACCCGTAGCGCAGAAGCCAATCGCTCAGCCACTGCTCCAAACGTGTTGTTTATTGATCTTATCTCTTCTTTAACAATGGTATATAACTAAAGCACTCGGGTAAATGAACAAATAGTGACGTCTCTTCTGTTGCGCGCTTTGACAGGACTAAACTAAACTAAGGGTGTTTGTCTCTTTCTGTTTCAAAAGAAAAAGAAAGAGACAAACAGTTGACAGTTGCGTTTAGTCTAGTTTAGTACTGTCAAAATGTGCCACAGAATTGACACCAGTGTCAGATTAGATTGAAGTGATAGATTAGTTATTCGGATATAAACAATAATAACATCTTCAAAGAATTTAAAATTAATATTGATTTAAGAAACCAATTCAGAAGGAAAGAACAACATTACCATAACATGAAATTATGTTTTTTTTTTGTAAAATGTCAGTGAATTAAAATAATATTACATAAATTTTGTCGATTACACAATGACTCGGTAATCATTAATAAGTAGAAATTACATTGAAATTCTTCTAAAAGTAGCCAGTCATCAATCTGGGAGCTTTCACTGACGATTGTGTAATATGTGGCGACAAACAATACGTAATAAATGAGTTTCTCTTTTTAACTAAACTCTTAGAAGGGACAATAATGAGTTAAGTATGGGAATGTTAGTTCTAAGTTTTATTACTCTATGGTTGCGTCATTAAAAAGTAGCACAGATTAAAAATAATTTATGTGATAACCTGGGAACTAGAAAAATTTACTTTTGTCGCATTAAATTATGTCAATAGAGAAACAGGTTAATACGGTGGTTGTAGTTTCTCGCGTCAAGCACACCATTGCGATTTCTAAACCTTATACATTATTGGTTTAGAAAATAGAAACTTTGTTTCTATTCCTACTTAACGCAGTGGTCCAATTTTATTCCAAATGCGGGCTTTTCTCTACCTAGGATCGAACTCAGGAACTCAAAGAGACTTGCTTGAAATAGATCAATAAACCAGACAAGTAGGTACTAATGTAAAATACAAAGGTAGGTACGAATTTTTACCTCGCTAGTGAAATTTCTGCAATAAAAACTGACAGCCAATAACTCCGCAATCAATAGCAAATGTGAACTTACAACCGGTAACAACGTAATTGTCGAACAATCCACGGTTCACACAGTTCATCTCCTAGTCTCACGCGCACGCACATCAATGAGACGTGCGACAAAACGATACAAAAACTAAGAAACTACTCGTACATGGCAATCGGTTATGAGAAGTAATTGGTTTCCATTAGGGTGTAACCTTGTGTTAGAATAATGGCGGAAATATAGTGCAGTCGCCTTTATCGCGTCTTTTTATAATGTACAGTAGGGAAATGAAAAGGTTATACACCTTAAGGGCTGTTTTTGCTTGCACAGTGCAAGATCCTTACTAATATTATAACCGCGAAAGTTTGTATGTATGGAACTATGGATGTTTGTTACTCTTTCACGCAAAAACAGCTGAACGGATTTGGATGAGATTTGGCACACAGATAGACTATGCCCTGGATTAACACATAGGATACATTTATCCGGGTAGGTACATCATGTAGTTCCCCTAGGATGCGGGTGAAACCGCGGGTAATAGTCTAGTAGAAACTATTTTACTGATTACGTATTGCCAATATTATAGAAATGAAAATACAAGTATTTTCTGACTTTTATTTTGGAGGCAAAAGGCAATTTTGTCCTTTGCTACCAAATAATTAAACATAATTTTCCATGCATTGGTCTGTTCCATTCAACAGTTTGAAATGGTAACATGTGGCCGCGATGTGGGAAAGGAATGAAATTGTAAACTGACGAGCCTTTTCATTTCCCTACTGTGCATGCAAATCTTGACTTTGCATAAGACAAGACAAAAATAATTATCTCGTCAATTTCATGCTTTGAAAGCTTGATGATAGTAGGTAGTTCAGCAAGTTATTCTCACGGCGCAGGCGCCTCTTATGTTCGCTTTCATTTATTATTGATTTTAATATTTAACGCTAAATCAATTAACTAATTAACACGCAGCTAAATATAAACAAAAACGAGACTAATCTTAGATTAGCGTACGTTACGTCGAACGTCATCCAAGTATAGGTTTGTGGACTCTACACACTGACATAGCAGACAGCTACGACGGTGATTCATGGCAGTTATGGCGCCGGTGTTAGTGGGTAGGCCCCATTACTCTCTTGCCAAAATATTCAAATGACAATAACAATTGTATTTTAACGATGTAGCCAAATGAATAGATGAATAAAATTAGAAATGAGAAATCTTTGTAATCGTATAAGTGTAATATATGCATCCGATTTTAGAAAGAAATGTAGTTTGTGTAACACGCATCCTTATAGGACATGCAACGATGACTATTAAGTAGGTACCTATTAAGCACGAAAAATCTTTGATCTTGATCTTGGATCATGCGCTTGCCGCGGTCTGTCCATGGATGGGTGATCATTCGTTACACATCGATACCCCTCCGTGGCTCGGAGAGCACGTTATACCATCAGTCCCGGGTGTCATACGGATACCTATGGCAGTCGTTACGGGTAGGCGGAAGCTCGAAAGTCTAACGACTGGTCTAACTTTAGGAAATCGGCTTTGTCCAGTAACTGGGTTGCGGAGGTCTGATGGCAGTCGCTCCGTGTAAAATGGTATTCAGCCGCATCTGATTAGACTGGCAGCTGACCCCAACACAATTTGGAATAAGCTAGGCAGAACCGATTAATGCATTTGTAAAATTAACATACGGAACTACTAAACTATTGTGGCCGAACTATTTTAAATGGGATAAAACCTAATAAAAGTCACTAGGTAGTCTAACTTAATTAGTTCTGTCTTGCAGTTGACTTTGATACCATGTTTGGATTTATGGCAGCTAGATACTTTAACCTAATAGGAACTTGAAAAAAAAAAGGTTTTTTTTTCTTGGTTGTCTACCATCTATCATCACCTTCCTCTAGTGTTTGATTTATCGTCAATGGTGTCGATTCTGTGGCGCTCTTTGACAGGACTAAACTAAACTAAGGGCGTTTATTTCTTTACGTTTCAATAAGAAAAGAAAGTGACAGTTGCGTTTAGTCTAGTTTAGTACTGTTAAAATATGCAATAGAATCGACACGAAGGCGTGAATGTCTCCTTAAATATATAGATACAATTATGCTTCAGTTTGTATCCAAAATAGATGTTAATCATTAGACAGAAGTAGATACGGAAATGTGTCCCGGACGTTTCTACTTTGTTACTAACACTTTATAGTGTTCTTTTTAAGTTTAAGTGACATAGATTGATCTTTGTACGTGCATGTCGAGAAATAGGCGCTTCGATAGAAAGCAACGATTTTTCTCTAACTGTCATGTTTAGTAGTATGAGGAAAAGTTTAAAATTAATTAAGATACTTCATTATTGGTTATGTGTAGGTACAGCTGGTGTAATTAGCTAAATCTGGACTGGAAGTTTCAAGTCCCCAACATAAATAGGGCCCGATTTCTATTTACCTAGATTTTAAATTAGATAATTTTCTTTCGTCTCGGATGATGGATCTGACTGAATCGTATACGATGTGTTCTGTGCTTAAAAATATTTTAAATGTGTTTTAATTGTTCTTAGAACTCAAGTGGTAGTGAACCGCGGTCGCGCAGTGCGACTCCCGACTCATTGGATTCTCTGCCGAGCGGCGGCTCCGGCAGCCCGCCGGCTGAGTGGGCCGATGCCGCCACGCCGCCGGACTTCGTGTGAGTATCTAATTAAAATGAATTTACCCATCTGTTTCATGATTACCTTCTCGTAGCGTTCATAACGGGTCGATTTTATCAACAGTGGAATTATCTCAATGAGTTTTTATGACAGTGGTGTCGATTCTGTAGCACATTTTGACAGTGCTAAACTAGACTAAACGCAACTGTCACTTTCTTTTTCTATTGAAACAGAAAGAGACAAACACCCTTAGTTTAGTCCTGTCAAAATGCGCAACAGAATCGACACCATTGGTCCTTTATAATGGTCACAACTAAATATGAACCACTTTACTTGTCAGTCGCAGCCAATACGTTTACCACACGTAGGTAAACGTATTGGTGATCGCAGAATCTATGTTGTTGTTAGTGCTAGACAAAGTAAACGAAATCATGTAATTCCTTCACACCTTGTGATGTACCTACTACTGACATAGATATTAACCCTGCACGGGATACTTTTGGATTCAATAAAAAAATTATTACCTACACGAAGTAAACACGTGTTCTTAACGTGAGGCATTTTAGCGCCCCGATTACGTGGCTATCTATCGCCGCGCGATCATTTAACTCGGGGCGACTCGGGGACATTAAGAACACATGTTTACTTTTTGTAAAAAATATTTAATCCAAACCCACTAGTATCCCGTTCAGGGTTAATCTATGTCAGCAGTACATCACAAGGTTTGAAGGAAATACATTATTTCGTTTACACCCTGTATAAGTTGCTGCCTCCTGACCTCAAGTGACTTTGTTAGGTTACCCACGCGAAGATGGTATCTATTCTTCCCTCTCGCCCTCTCGGCTTTCCTTTCTTTAGCGTCCAACTGACTTGTTGCCCCTTACAGCGACAGCTTCCCCCCGGCGGGCGCGCACGCCCCGCTGGCGCGCACGCCGTCGGCGCCGGCGTCGGGGCGGCGCACGCGGCTGTCCCCGCCCAATGGAGAGCCGCACTCGCCGCCGCTGCCCATGCACGAACTCTTCAAGCCTAATGACTTGCACTGGGCTGATATTGCGAGTAATACCGGTTAGTAAAATACTTATTCATTTTAATTTTTAAACTTGCTCTAACTCAATTCTTTTACACATAACATAACGCCTGTATTCCCCGAAGGGTTGGGCAGAGGTGTATAGTGACACCCTTATTTCACCGTTGTTTAAGTCCCATGTAAGAGGGGGCGAGCCTATTGCTATCAACCGGGCACAAATCCAAACACCGGGCTGCTACTGAGGAATTACGGAAAAACCCAATAACACTTCGCCCGACCTGGAGATCGAACCCAGGACTTCACGATTAGTAGACGCGCATGCCACTAGAACAACGAAGCAGTTCTCAATTCTTTAATTTTTTTTATATTGTACCAAATATGTTGTTTCAACCAATGTTTTTTTTCTTCTTACAGAGGGTATCGAGCTCCTAGGTTACCAAAGATACGGCACAGTCCAGGGACCGAGAATAGGAAAAGAACGAATCAATGGATCAATACTCAAAGACAACGATCCATTCATGTAAGTTACCACCTTCAATTTTCTTACTCTTCCAATCTACTCAGATGCGACTGAATAACTGACTTTCTGAACCCAATTATTGTGGAATACTTTTTCAAAAACATGAAGATAATGATCTGTTTCGTTTCTACAGTAATAAACACGCGGCCGTGTCTCGTGCGAAGAGCGCCGCATCAGGTCAGCAGCCGCTCAGCTTCGAACACAAGTTCAATCTCGACAGACAGATGCTCGATCACGAAGAGGTGCGTATCATTATGGTCTATTTTTTATTTTAGTTTATTTTCCAGCGTAATGTCTTACCCTGCTTGGTCATCTCATAATTAAAGACATACAACTGGGGTACCTATCTATCAAAAAATTCAGAATTTCACAATTAAGTACTTAGCAACAAATTTAAAGTATGTAATTGATTTTGAGGTCTAATTAGTATCTGATATTCGAGAAAGGCCTATAGCTGCTACAATTATTATGCGAATCGATTTCCACCGCCCACAACACTAAAGTCCAGTCGCGGAGCAGGAAGAATTTCGTACAATGACCTTTGTGCCTACAACCAATTGCAATCTGTGTTGACGGCGTTCACCGCATCTGTGCGAGCGCAATTTCTGCGCGAGCGACAGAGATAAGTCATTGTACGAAATTCTTCCTGCACCGCGACCGCACTTTATCTCCATCTAATAAGTGTACTTTTTCATCAGGAGTGGCCTGAAGAGGACAGCACAGTAGACATCGAGAGCATTGGTGAGCCGCAACTGAAGCGTCTGCCGCCGCTGCTCTGGCTGGAGCTAACAGCGCTCTTCGATAGGTACTCGCTGCCGTTCCAGAAGAGGAAATCGCCCAAGAAGAAGAGGAAAGAAGGTAGGAATTCAAACTTTTTTTTTTTAATTTCTTCGAAAGACGGGAGGCATGTTGTATTTTTTTATAATTGAAGATAAGGAGAGCGTTAATTTCAGGGTGATAGACACAAAAATCAGGGGCTGAAATAATTCATGAAGCTTCTATAGCAACCCACGAAAAACGTTTCAACTGATTCTGAAATAAACCTATTCCAAAGTAAAGGCATATCGTCTCCGAAAAGCCAATACTGCTTAAGCGCCATTTTGCCTAAAATGAGTTATGTATTATATCGTTGGATTGGATTTTTTTCTGCGTCGATTAGTTGGGATTTTGTAAGATAAATAGAATGAAATACGAAATCCCAACTAATCGACGCAGAAAAAAAATCTAATCCAACGATATAATACATAACTCATTTTAGCCAAAATGGCGCTTAAGTAATATTGGGTTTCCGGTGACGATATACTTTCTGGTTCTAACGACTATACCCAAGACATCTTTTATAGTTAGATCTACCAATCAGTTTAACTTAAAAAACTGCTTTTATTAAAAAAAAATCCTTCACTGACGTCAAAATTTTCTCTTTCAGAGGGCTCAGTATTCGGCGTGTCCCTGGAGACACTGGTGCGCAAGGACATGATACTGTGGGAAGAAACGTGGAGCTGCGCGCCCAGCATAGTGAGAGCTCTGGCCTCAGCACTCGTACAGCGCACCGCTGACGAGGGGCTGCTGCGAGTACCAGGGAATAAGCAGAAGGTAACACTCCTAGCTACTTAGGTCCGTATTACAGAACGAAACTCAAGCACTGATCTCTGTTTAACACTAGTTTTGAGTCTAGTTTTAATTTTAGAACGTTCCTCAAGCATAGATTCATTGATCATAGTTCAACTGAGTTTGCTTTTATTCTAGATCGTTACTCAGTTCGTAGATTCGACCCCAAGCAGTGATTTGATCTGTAATCAACCAATCGATTGGCTCGATTCGAGTCTCGTTTCATCTGAGTATAGATTGATTGCCGTTCTGGAATAAGACCGTTCCTCAAGTACTGATTCTATACTTAAACAGTGATCAACTGATTAAAGATCAAACTGGACTTGAGGAACGTTCTGTAATACGGACCTTAGTTTTTATAAAACTTTTTAACAAAAATAAAACCGACTTCAAAATTGTCTATCTCCGAAGTTCTTCATCAAATCTTCACCAAATTTAAATGGCACCACTTCAAAGAATACTCTTTCAAACAAAAAAAGAATCATTAAAATCGGTTCACAATTAGCAAACATATCGCGGAACAATATTTTCTTTGCTCTATCGCTGTAGTATAAGCACGATCGCTGAAATTTTTATGAGGATGAACAGATGTCATGAATTCTGCTATTCAACCTTCAAATAGGCAAAGATTAGTTGCTTTTACGAGACCTATAATAAACCTTTTATAAGGCAACCTTACAGAAAGGTTTTGCCGAATGCCTTTGTTGATGGTAGGTACTTAGGTTCCAAAAACATAAATTTTTAGTTACACGACAGAAAATTCTATATCAATGTTTTTCATTCTTAGATCGAAGCTCTCTGCCAGCTGATCGAGCGGCAATGGTACACGGACCGATCTGCCGTGGAGGCTACATTATCTCGCGCCAGCAGTCATGATCTAGCAGCTGTATACAAGCGCCTGCTACGTGCGCTGCCGCAGCCGCCACTCACCCAGGAGCTTATGAGACTCTTCTATCATACTTACTGTAAGTTGAAAGTAGGAAAATTTAAAATTGGGGATATTTTTTTGCATGTGAGATTTTTCTTTTTTCCAAGTTTTGCAAGTCTGAGGCTAAGGCCAGCCTAGTAAGTACCTAGTAAGGCTGCCTGTCCACTGCAGCGGAGCGGTGCGGATCTAACCAATAAAATTGTATAAAATTCACGGCTCCGTTCTGCTCTGTGAATTTGGTATTTATTCATTCTATTGGTTAGTTCCGCACCGCTCCGCTCTTCTCCTTTCCAGTGGACAGGTAGCCTAAGCCCCACGATACAAAACGTTTCGATAAGTCAGTTTGCAATCGAATCGGTTTGTTTTGTTGTTACAAGAATCGTAGACAAAACGAGATAAAAAAAACCGAACCCGTTGACAACTGACTTATCGAAACGTCCTAAATCTGGAGGCTGTTCTATAAATAGGTACTTAATCCAACGTCTGAATATCTCTTGACAGATAGGCAATATAAATACCCACTTTGGAAAATTTATTGCCGGATTGACCGTCAATTGATAATAATGTGATCGACTCTCAATGTTATTTTGGGAGATTTAAATAAACCTTCAGAATTATGGATAGTTGTATGTAATCAACGAGGATGTTCTCAAATGATCTTCTTTTTATTAAAGATAAGATTGTCGTACCTAGTGGAAAGATTCGTATATTTTTATCGTTCTAAATTTCCATAGTACTTATCAATTTCTTTGATTGTTCCAGCTTTAAGCGGCACAACGCAAGGTCGGGCATTGAACCTGCTGGTGTTGCTGCTGCCGGCTGAACAACGTGCGACATTACGCGAGTTGTTAAGACTGGTGCGAGAGATCGTCGCCAGACAAGACACCAACAAGATGACAGAACACAACGTCGCTATGATTATCGCGCCTACTCTATTTCCGCCCAGGTAAATAACATTGGAATTAGTCTATCTATTTTTTAAAGTGTTGCCATGTCACCGTGTGGTCTTTCCAAAGCATTTGATTGAGTAGATCACAATTTGCTCCTTTGCAAACGAGACCTAACAGAATTCTTGGAGGGTCGAGAGCCAGTATTTTAATATTTGTCGAGTATAAAGCAATAAATAGACATACACATAACATACCTTATTTTTAGAAACTAAAGTAAAAACGGGCGTGCCTCAAGGCTCAATACTGGGCCCTTTTCTGTTCTAAACTTATTTTAAATATAAAATGATGTCCCTCAGTCAATAACAATGTTTACAATATATCACGTAGAATTTTTTGAATGGACTTTGACTTGCTACGTCATGATAGTGAATAAGATCGCAATTGCAATTTAAAATAAACGTTTCTTTTTCCAGTCTTCTGATCAAGCCTTCAGACAGCCTCGAAACTCAGCTAGCGACAGCAGCAAACAGCTGCCACGTGACAGAAGCGCTAATGCGCTGGTGCGACCAGCTGTGGGTGTTACCTGCCTCTCTCCTCGCCGCTGCGCAGAGGAAACCGCCACCACACAGGAGGAACCACCACACTTGACTCACACATGAACAGTGATTGTACATAGTCAAGATATAGGGCCCGGTACGAGGTCGAACTGGCTTTCACGAAAAGTGAGCATTAATTTTGACCTTGACATTGAATCGGTCAAGGTCAAAGTTGATTTGACCGCCGGTTCTAGTAGTGAGTGAATTGGTTACATGGACATTCAAGTTAAATGAGTGGCCTCGATGTCTCAAGGTCAAGGTCGATTGGATTTAGGAATGCGATACTTCCGGTTTAATGGACTATAGGTTATCCATTGAATGGTGCTCACAATAAGTATTATATCGAATAAGAACAATTAAAAATATATCCAATATTATTTTCAGTCAAATTGTGCTGTGTTTATTATATTTTATTCTTGAACAATATTATAGTTGAGTGATAATTATTATTATGCTTACCTACAATAATTATACTCGATTATGTTATTTTGTATAATAATGTGAATAAGATGCCAAATATTCAACCATTTTTCTTAATTTATATAGTGATATTATCAAATGTTATTCCAGTTTAGAGGCTGAGCCTAACTGAGTACCTTCAAAAATATTTTTAATCAAAGCTAATTTTTTTTAACATATAGAACAATTACTGAAAATTATAAATTGTGAATGTTCTCAATAAAGTCGGTAAAATGGATCTTGACTGTATTGAGAACAAATAATTTGTTTTGAGACAAAAAAAGCTAGAATAGCATGGTGCCATCAGTGATTCGGATTTCATGAGGTTTATAGATTCTTGACATTCACGCGAATATTATTACATTGAATTAATTGACTAAGAATTATTACCAGTTTTATTTAACTTGAAAACGTGCTTACATTTGGGATTACTTATATGAAAAAAAAAATACCGAATGTTTCAAGCACGTTTCAGAATTAATTTTCGATCCCTGACCACAAGTGTTGTCAGAGTAAATAAAACTCGATTTAATAGTTTGATTTTGGAATGTTACCTTTTTGGCAATAAAATAATCTAACGGTTGTAATATGGTGCCTTGCATTGATATTAAGTTCGCACAATTATTTTTAGAACATGTAAATACTATATACTTCGGTTTTTGTAATATATTTTACCGATACTAAGCATGCAAAGACTGACTTGGTGTATTATTATTATGTAATATTATTTTATAAGTGTATCTACTTTTCAGAATTTAATAAAATTGCATATTACTTATACAAATGTTTTATTATTTTAATTACCTATATATTAATTAGAGTAAATAAACTTACTCAAACAAAACTTGTATTGTTTGTATTGTATTCTTCAAAGTTTCAGTAAAATTACAAACATCATAACAACATCACACCTATATTCCCCGTAGGGTTGGGCAGAGGTATATTGTAACACCCACATTTCGCCGTTATGTTTAAGTCCCATGTAATAGGGGGCGAGCCTATTGCCATCAACCGGGCACAAATCCAAACTGGCTGCTACTGAGGAATTCCACATGGAAAAACCCAATAACACTGCCCAACCTGGGGATCGAACCCAAGATCTCATGATCAGTAGTCGCGCTTGCCACGACTAGACCAACGAGGCACTTGGCCTAGCCGTAGAAAGCGCTTAAAATTACAAATGGCAAAAAGAAAACGATTTATAAATGCTTCCTGCCATCATCATATTTATTGGTTTAAAAGGTGCTTAGAGCTACCAATAAGCTTAATCCACTGCAGTAATTATATTTTCACAAGTATTTTCTAGAAGTTATTTTCAAAGAAATTATTATGTAGTAAAATACTTACGCCTTTCATTGTTAAAAATTGGCTTCATATCACAACTTTTCCCCAAAAGGAAAGACATCTAAATAACTCCCAACTACTTATTTAAACACAGATTTTAATATTTGAAGTTCTTAACCACATACACAGCTTCATTATCAGACCCACAAAGTATTCTGCCTTTGTCACAATGAAGACTGTTAATCGGTTTATGTAAGGTTGGTATTAAGGAGTTCACCATCATAGCTTTCTTGTCTTCTAAAGGCATCCATGTCACTTGATTGTCCTGCCCTTTAGAGCTCTTGGTCATAGCTTCCATATTCCAATCCCATAGCTCCCCTGATACGGAACATGTGAGTAACTTATGTGGGTTTTCAGGATGGAACTGCATTTCGGAGACTCCTGCAGAGTGTGCGTTGACTAGGGAGGTAGGGAATGAGTTCATTCGTAAGTCCCACACTGCGAGTGACCCTGATTCGCTGCCTGCAAGGATTATGTGCGGCTGTGTGGGGTGGTGGATGATGCAAGTAGCAGCAAGGTCATCGCCGGCTAGAAGAAATGAGGCCGCTGGCTTGTTGTCTGCAGATCTCAGGTCCCATATCTTCATATGACCTCGTAGGTTGCCAGTTATAACCTGGAATGTAGAAATGAAACATTTAAAAGATATCTAAGAGCAGCACAAAGACTGTTCTACAAAACATTTTTAGCATATCAAAAGAATATGTGTAAAAAAAGGAAATAGATCCAGGCATGGTGATAGCCAGGATTTTGTGAGGCAAACTCAGTCAGACAGTAAATATTTGTTTTTTCAATAAATGTAAGTGCAGAATGGGGTTATGTGGCAATTTTGCCCCATAAACTTATTTTTGAGGTCCAAATAAGTAAAGACGGAGTCTGGCATTGGTCTGCCTATTTTGGATAATTGTTCTGTGGATATGGGTGGCGAGCAGTGGCGTAGCGTAGTGGGGGCGGCAGGGGCGGCCCGCTCCGGGCGGCACTTTTTAGGGGGCGGCAAAGTTTAACAATAAATAATAAAAATATTTTGTAAATATTTGAACCATTTTATATCAAATAAGATATACTAAATAAGAGGGCGGCAAAATTTTCTTCCGCCCCGGGCAGCCGACACCCACGCTACGCCACTGGTGGCGAGTTGACTGAATCTAGACCATTTACCTATTCTTTCCTGTGCCAGAGTGGGGCAAGCTCCCCATCTGCCGCACCCTGAATATTCTTATGGACCAGGTTACCAGCCACTAGATATTAAGTATCTCAGCCTATATACAATTTCAACCCTAAGAGAATTGCTGATGTGTTGTCAACCCTTGAAATAATGTTCAGACACCATGCATTTGGTGTTTATCTTCACACTCGTCATCGAGAATGTCATAACAAACAATCACCATTCAACACCAAGCAGTGCTTGGTGGGTGGCCTTAGTGGCTGAAATAGGTATAGTTGTAAGACAAACTCTTTCACAAGGAGCTTTTTTTATTAACAACATAACGCCTTACATTCCCCGAAGGGTTCGGTAGAGGTGTTTTAGTACACCGTCGTTTCGCCAATTATGTTCAAGTTCCATGTAATAGAGGGCGAGCCTATTGCCATTAACCGGACACGAATCCAGACTCCAGGCTGCTACTGAGAAATTCCTAATGGAAAACGCCAATAACACTTTACCCGACCTAGGGATCGAACCCAGGACCCCATGCTCAGCAGTCGCGCTTGCGACCACTAGACCAACAAGGCAGTCCAAAAGTTTTTTACTATTACCAAGGTTATAGTCGCTGGCATGTAACTTGGCAAGAGTAGAGAAGAGAGTTCCTTTCCTTTCTTTCTTTCTTCTAAACAGACATGTTTAAGAATAAATTATGGCAATAACCATAGAATAATGACAAGCAATAAAAGTGACGATTGTTTTGTTCCACTAAGTGTACATGCGCGAACTTACTCCCAGTACACCAAAACCTTGCCACGTTACGTGCCGGCGACTATATCCTAATTGAAAATATCTTAGAATATTAGGAAGAAGAAATACCTCACCTCATTATGTTTAATAAAGCAGATGGAATGTAGGGAACAGCTGTCAGCTCCCTTGATTGAGTGCATCACCTCTCCTCGTCTTCCACTCAGGATGTTCACATTGCCATCTTCTCCAATAGTTGCTATATCTCCTTCCAATGTATCTAGTGATGTGCAGGAACATTGTTCTTCACTGTAAATGTTAACAACAGTTCATACAGTATGCACCAAATTTAATGACTACTCTAAAGACAGTCAAATGGTTGTGCAGTAATCATCGGCATAGCTAGGACTTTGTCCAGGGTGGAGCAAACTCTGTCAAACAGTAAATATTTGTTTGTGCAATAAATCTGGAAGTGCAGATTGCCCCGTAACATTATTGTGGCCCAAGTAAGTACATTAATACACTGCTTTACGCGAGAGATGCGTTCCGGACAAAATCGCGTTAAGCGAAATTCGCGTATAACGGGGTATGATACCCCGTAAGGATTAAATAAGTAAACACTTTTCTGTAACAATTAATAGGCTGAAACTGTTTCATTTTTGCAATAATATCACTTTAATTAAATATTATTGCAAAAATGAAACAGTTTCAGACTATTAATTGTTACAGAAAAGTGTTTACTTATTTAATCCTTACGCGAATCCGTATGCGAACTTTACGTACGCGAATTTCGCTTAACGCGATTTTATCCAGAACGCATCCCTCGCGTAAAGCAGGGTATTAACCTTTTCACCGACACTGACTTCAATAGAAGTTCCAGATTTTCGTGCTTCCAGCGCCACAACTTCGTTAGAAGCTCTTCATTTTAACTATGTTATAAAAATAAGTTTACTGTATTTAACAGGTCATTAGCTCATCACTACTGTTTACTATAATATAGTAAACAGTAGTGATGAGCTAATGACCTGTTATTATTATATTTCGTTATACATTTATAGCTTGGCGCTGGCGATGCATCGCGTTCTGTGTACGTTGGTGGTGAAAAGGTTAATGTATTTACTTGGGCTACTTACTGTTGTACTTACTGTTTCATCCTATTAATTGTTACAGAAAAGTGTTTAGTTATTTAATCCTTAGAATGGGGAAGGCAACGCAAAACGAAAGCAGATGGCAGCACCTCCATACTTAGTTATTTGAACCAATCAGAACCATCATATTCATATTAGCAATAATGTCAAACACATTGCAACCAATAAGATGACATAGGAACAATCGAAAGTGGCGCCATTAGTTCCACAGTTGCCTACCCCATTACATGAGAAATAGTTGACTAATGTTTTTGAGTAGCATTTCATTTATAAGAAACAAATGAAATGCTACTCAAAAACAAAAGCCTTTCGTAAGCAAAAGTCTTTCGTAGCAAACAACACTGTTTTGTATTCCTTGCCGAGCACTTATAATGTGATTAATATCACTGTCTGAATTTTCTAAAATTCCAAGGCCTGAATAAATTGCATAGAGCGGGGTATTACAATATTGACGGAGTCGGGCATTGGTCTGCCTATTTTGGGTAATTGTTCTGTGAAATTAGGTGGTGATATGACTGAATCTAGATTATTTGCCCATACTTTCCTGTGCCAGGGTGGGGCATGTACCCCATCTGCCCCACTCCGACTACGCCTATGGCAGTAATGAATATTATATATACATATTTTGCTTCTCTGTAATCACTCATCGATTCTCAGAGCGTTCAATAAGTTTGGTGCACTCTGTTCTTAATTTTGTTAAGTAAACTTAGGCTTGTAGCTAAATAACAATTGCACAGATCATACAATCTGCAAGGTTAAGCTGCGCTTGCCGCAGTCAGTCAATGGATGGGTAACTGTTTGTTGCACATCGAGACCTCTCTGTGCCTCAGAGAGCATGTTAAACTGTCAGACCTGGGTGTATACGAATACTACTAATATATGAATGTTTATGACAGTTGTTATGGGTAGCCAGAAGTCTGACCACCATTCTAACCTTAGGGTATCAGTGTCTAAAGTCTGATGGCAGTCGCTCCGTGTAAAATACTGGTATTCAGTCGCATCTGGTTAGACTGGAAGCTGAACCTAACATACTTGGGAAAAAGGCTAGGCAGAACAAAACTTTTAGATTTCATATATCTACATTTTCACATGCATTATATTCCCAGAAAGGTTGAGCAGAAGTGTTTTTTAGTACACCCTCATTTTGCCAGTTATGTTTAAGTCCCATGTAATAGGGGGGCGAACCTATTGCCATTAACTGGGCACAAATCCAGACTCCAGGCTGCTACTGAGAAAATCCTAATGGAAAAACCCAATAACACTTTGCCCGACCTGGGGATCGAACGTAGGACCCCATGCTCAGAAGTCGCGCTTCAAGACCACTAGACCAACTAGGCAGTCTAGGCAGTCTAGTCAGTATAGTATATTTATTACATAAAAGACAAGATTAATAAATTATTGTAAGATTTAAAGTATTCATTCATGACCATACAATATGATGATCTTTATGACCATAAAGTTTGTGGGAAAACTCACCCGTAATTATGTAACTTCTTCCAGTGAAATACTTCTCTGAGCGGTGACTGTTTCTCATACACACTAACTTCTAGCACCTTCACATCTCCATTAGACAATGATATGGCTATTTTATTCTTCTCTGTAAACTTCATCTCTGTGACATCCCCGTCCACAGGGTACTCGGATAGCGGACGAGGGTACTCCACCTCATCTTCTTCGTGAGGGCTTTCGAAAGTCCAAACTTTAACGGAATTCACATCATCATCCCAACTACCGGTAAAAAAACACTTAGTTTCAACGTAATCCTCTGCTATCCATCTTATTTTGTTGATTTTTTGTGATACAAATGTTCCTTGCACATCGAGAGGCATTTTTGGAATAGTTTATGTTTTTTTTTAAATCAAGTTGTGGGTAGAACTTAGAAGTTTTGAAAATAAATTGGCGTTTATTTTGTTAATGAAACAAATGTGAGGTTATAAACTATCGTTCCTTTACGCACAGACTTACAGGCAGAGTTATATTTTGCTTTAAATACATAAATCTAATCAGTGAAAAAATGTAGAAAATTGATGATGTTTGTTCAAAAGTAATCAATTACTTATAAAATAAATCTGCATCATGATAATAATATAACTAAATATAAAATATAGTCTTTAACATTTAAATATTTGCTAGAGTAGAATGGAATATGAGTGATCAGCGAGGCGGACTGAGGCGTTCAGAAATTAATCGTTAAAGTATTGTTTTTCTGTTTATGAAACTATTATTTTTTATGAATTCAAATACCAATAACACTTGTCAAGTTTGGTAGGTACTGAAATCCTTAAAATATGCGAGTCCACAGTGAACTTTTAATGCAAATGTGATTAATTTGATAACACGTTTTGTTGTTTGATAGGATTTCTGTTTTCTCAGTTAGGTACTGAACGATTCCAAACATATCAACTTCAACTCATAAATCAAATGGGATTTGTTTGTTTTGATAAGATTAAGAAGGCACTCAAGTTTAATTTCTACTATACGCTTTACGACGATTTTATTATTGAAAAGAAACAGCACCAGTACATAACTAAAAGCATTAAGGATTATAATTTTTGATACCGCTATGGTTCGCCAAGGAGTGTTACCGCCAGCAGATTCCGGAGAATTTATAGCTAAAAACGCGCAACATGTTACAATTCATGAAACAGGACTTGACAAACTTTGTGAAGAGGTAAGATTACAGACACGTTGCAAGTGTTAGTGTGCGATAACTTTACCTATCTTTAATCCACCATAGAAAACCAGACCGAATACTGTATATTTCTATTGTAAAATCGGATTTGGAATTGTATAGAAAGAGTATCGTCGCTGCGCCTGCAAAATCCGCTATGTTTTTTTTTTGTCAATCTGTCTTTGATGCTATTTTATAATAGTTCTCAAGCCACGTGCACCTTTAAAATCAGTTTTTTAATAATTTATTTGGTTAAGAAGATAGCAAAATAAATTATTAGAAAACGGATTTTACAGTTGCACATGGCTTGAGAAGTATTATAAAATAGCATCAAAGACAGATTTAAGAAAAACACAGCAGATTTTACAGGCGCAGCAACGGTATCTTCTGACAATGTTATTAACCATAGGCTCAGCCTGCATATTATAATAATGTATGTTAGTATTTGTGGGCATGAGCTTATAATATCATTGTATTTACTTATAAAGTACATTAATTTAAGAAGCAAGTCAATAGGTATTTATTTGATCATCATCATCCTTCTGCCGGTGCAGTATATTTATTTGATCATCATCATCCTTCTGCCGGTGCAGTATATTTATTTGATCATCATCATCCTTCTGCCGGTGCATGCAGTATATTTATTTGATCATCATCATCCTTCTGCCGGTGCAGTATATTTATTTGATCATCATCATCCTTCTGCCGGTGCAGTATATTTATTTGATCATCATCATCCTTCTGCCGGTGCATGCAGTATATTTGTTTGATCATCTTCATCCTTCTGCCGGTGCAGTATATTTATTTGATCATCATCATCCTTCTGCCGGTGCAGTATATTTTCTTCCAAAAATGTCTATTAGCTGTCACTTAGTAGTCACCCCCTTCCTAGCCATATCATAGGTATTTATAAGATACAGTATAAAAAAAATCTTTTCCAGATGCTGACATCTATAACCACAGATCTAAAGATCCCAGACACAGGTGCAAACATCAATTACCCAAAGAAAGACCATGAGACAGCAGTAAATTGGGTGTTTGTGGCTGATGCCCTTAACTTCTGCTTCTGGTCATACACCGGAGCCCAGAAGTGGACTGTTGATGGAAATTCTGGGTATTACGCCTTGGAGGCTGCACTGGCTAGAGCTATTGAGGTAATTATGTAATGTGTGATTGTAACTTAACTAGTTTATGTATGAAGGAAACATAATAAGATACAGTACTACACCACTAAGGGCCGGTTGTTTCAAACAATCAGTAAAAGTATGTTATGTTAGTCAAGTATTAACTATTACGTAGGATGTTTAACATCCATCAAACACAGAGCGCTGTGTGTCTTTTGACGTATGTCAAGAACGACAAAGCCTGAAACAATGCTTATTTTTATTTAACCATCGTTAACACCATTTTTAACTGCTACCCGTTCTGCTACCCGTTAGTAATTTAGTCGTTAAATAACCGGCCCTTAGAAGTTGCATCGGCAAACTTCGTAAAACCCAAACTGAGTGTGACTTCAAGACCTCAAATCTTTATTAGTATTGCTGTAAAAAATTATCTTTACGCTGACACAATAAGTGTGAGTAGTGCAAAAATGAGTGACTGTAATTGGTTGTTCGATCAAGTTCGTTGATGCAACTTCTTAGTTGTGTAGTACTATATGCAGTAATTGTTTAACTAAATGTTATATGTAGTATTCTGAGTTCTTCTAAATTATACACTCTGGGTAGCTATTATATGTATAAAAAAAATTAAGATATTGTTTGCCTAGAAAATAAAAACAAAAGTAATTTTTTAGTACCTAGCTTTCTCTTACAAAACTTACTATAGAGAATATTCTATTTTAAAAGTTGAAGCTCCTCTATTGTTTTCATTCTCATTTCAGGAAGGCATTGACATAATAAATCCAGAATACTACTCAAAGATAACAGAAGATCAACTCCGCACAATCATGAGAGGCGACAACGAAGCATCAATACCACTTTTTGACGAACGGATTTCAGTTCTCCACGAAGTTGGAACAATCCTTCTAGACAAGTACAACGGTAGTTTTGTAACTTGCATAAAAGAGGCCAACATATCTGCTGTAAAGTTGTTAGAGATTATCGTAAACAATTTCCCATGTTTCCGTGATGAAGCAACGTTTAAAGGGCAGAAAGTGTCTCTATACAAGAGAGCACAGATCCTCGTGGCAGATTTGTGGAACTTCTTCGAGCGTACAGGTTGGGGAGAGTTCACAGATATAGATAGGATTACGATGTTTGCAGATTATAGAGTGCCACAAGTGTTGGTATATTTCGGTGCCTTGAGTTACAGTGAAGAACTGATGGATAAATTAAAAAATGGTGAGTTTTTTTGTCAAAGTTAAATCATAAAAAAAATTGGTCCTTCTAAAGGATGACTCACGCTAGACCGTGTCGGGTCCAAGCCGATTAGCCGACCTATTCATTCGGGGAATACAGGCGTGAGTTATATGTATGTACCTATGTACAGTAGGGGAATGAAAATATTATGCACCTCAAGGTCTATTTTTGCTTGCACAGTTCAAAAAACGGACTATTTTACCGACTACGTACCTATTGCCAAAATTATAGAAATAAAAATACAAGAAAGAAAGAAGAAGAAAGAAAAGTTATTTATTCGCGCCAACATGACGCACAAAATAATATAAAAGTAAACAAAACTGAAAAGAAACTTGGGGAAAAATATGCGTCACATCCGCGCAAAACGGCTATCGCTCAGCATAATGCTGTATTATTTTCCATGCATTGGTCTGTTCCGTTCAACAGTTTGAAAATGTAACATGTGCCCGCGATGTGGGACAGGAATTACTTTGAAAACTGACGAACCTATTCATTCCCCTACTGTACCTACTACTTATCGTACACAAACAGTTAACGGATGACACTATTTTAGATACCAACGTGAATAAAATTAGATTATATAAAGTTAGTGGAAGTATTCTCAGTGTATCTTCAAGTAATTCAATCGCCACACTCGTTATATACCTAATGTTTATATCTTATCATAATTTCTCTCACATATTTAACTTTTACATTTTATCATCTGTGTTTTCCAACTCTCAAAAGAAGATAGATTAGTCTGTTGTGTTCAGTTATCTGCATTGACGACTAAACTATTTTATGACTTACTAAATTTCTCAGCCAAGACTGCGTAAAGAGTCTCACTAAGGCAGGCGTGCGCAAAATCGTTTGATCCAGAGCTAACGAAATAATCTCAGCAGCCAAATACATAGGTACTTCACATGCCTTGCGCAAGTTAGCTTAAGTTTTCTTACTAGTATAAGTAATACCGGACTGTTTTTCTCCTCTCTACG
Source organism: Amphipyra berbera (assembly GCA_910594945.2). Lineage (NCBI taxonomy): Eukaryota > Metazoa > Arthropoda > Insecta > Lepidoptera > Noctuidae > Amphipyra > Amphipyra berbera. Next base: position 2,290,408 of record OU343122.1, on the reverse strand, counting down.
ATAAAGCGCGTATTTTACGTGCGGGTAGGATTTAATCTATGCAACCGCCCTCAACTCCTTGAGGAAGGCCAGCAAGTTTTCTTATTCAACGACAAGGTTTTTGGCAATCGGCATCAGGCTTACCATCTGTATTACTGCTTGCTACTTCTCCTACTCAACAGAAGAGAATGAGTTGTCTCTTACACATGAATTTACTTTACTGGACATATTCAAACATTCTATCATTACTCTTTCAGATGTTCTTCTTCCAAGTGGATCAGAACAAGAAGTAGAGATCCGAGGCTGTTCCATCCACGCCATAGAGCTTCTCAAGAAGAGAATAGAAAGTAAACTGGAGGGTCGGGAGGCAGAGGTTCCTAACTCTAGTCTGATAGATTATTACCTGTGGTGCTACAGGAGGAAGTACGCTGATGATATGGAGGACATCCCTTTCCATAAAACTCTGGGTATTTATTATTGAGTTTTTTTATTAATTCACTGAATAATACACTGAATTATTGTAAATGGTGCTAAAAAATCTAGTTTTTATTCAGTTCCAATTTAGACAGTTAAGTCTTATGAAAAGTAAGCGTTTATCCAGTTCTATTTCTACATTGTTTTTTATGGTGTAGTTAAAATATAGTTTTACAAAGAAATCAATCAAAATGTATCATTACTGTTTTCTAAACTAGTCTGCGCGCAATTGCTAGTCATCACCTGAGGTATGAGAGCGGCAGGAGGGGGGATGCGAAACAATAGACACGCTCTGTCAGTTTGCTCTGTCATGTCTACCGCGCGCACCCTCCTCTCCTCCTGCCGCTCGCATACGTCAAGAGGTGACTAGCACTTGAGCGTAGGGTTACCATATCTCAGGATTTGTCTTAAGATTTCGGGATTTTTGGACTCTTCTTAAGGATTGCGGCTGGATTTTGCAAATCTCATGCAATCTCAGGATTTTTTGAATTTTCAATAAAATACAGCATACAAAATAAACGTAAAGATCCGCAGTGTATAAAAACGATAATTTTACGACTTTTTGAAATTATTAAGTACGTTTTAGAGAAAATTGACAAACTAAAAAATCTCTGGATTTTTCAATGGAAATCAGGCTTTTTCTCCGGACTTTTGATTTTTTCATCTGGTAACCCTACTTGCGCGCCGACTATAGACAGTGACCTAAGCGTGTATTTGTACGTGCAGATTAAATGACCCACAAAAAAATTTAACTATTTTTATAAGACATCAGTTTTATACTATATAATTAAATATTATCTGTCTATTATTTCCAGTGTTGGATTTATATTTTATATACAAAATAAATAAAAAAACAATTAATGTTATGTTAAATTTTTATTCTATGCCACCCTTATCCAATATACGATCATATTAAATATCTCGCGACGTTTGAATAAGTTTCACAAAACGTCGTATCACAATATTACAGTGGTCCCTTATGATAACTTATTGCACATCTTATGACATAAATACATTTATACAATAATACACAACCGCTATACAATATACCCAGTTATATTATGTATTTACAACTTTGGCATTAGCTAAATTGTCTATGTTATGTTGGTGAAGAAATGTGATTATGTTTTTATCTATCTATATAAATAAAAATGAACCGCCAAATGTGTTGCTAAGCGCAAAACTTGAGAACGGCTCGACCAATTCGGCAATTTTTTTTTATATATTCCTTAAGGCGCAAGGAAGGTTCTTATGGAGAGAAAAAACATAAAAATTGCGTGGAAAATAGTAAAAGCAACACTTTTCTTTTCCCGCTACAAGCCAATAACTTTTGACAGAACGAAGTCTGTCCGGGCTGCTAGTTTTTAAATAAATATAGGCACAATTTAATTTAATTCATGTTATAAGTCGAAAAAAATTAAGACTGTGCTTAAACGCTCTACGTTTAAATGAATACGATAAAAATGCCCACAGCTACTGTCCAATTAATGTTTTAGCAGTAGATATTAATGTTGAGCTTTATCAAAGCTTAAAACATGAACACATTTCTTCCACAATAAAACATAGACTTTGATAAACTTAAATAAATGGAAAATAATGATTACAAAATGGCACTTAATATTTACACCGTAACCTACTATTTAATTTATTTAAATAATGTGACCGTTATTAGTTATTATGCACTACAGTACAAACTAAAAGGAATTTCATTATTCTGCCCTCGATCAGTGTTTTAACTACATCACTTGTTTACTATGACACAAACAAGTTATAGTCAAACTCCTGCGATAGACAGCACGCAATGAACAGAAAATCATGCTAATATCTCTCTACTACGTGGAAGTACGGAAAACTAAGAGAATTTACTGATTGGTTCAATGAAATGATTAGCGAAGTTTTGTTACACTGAAAAGCGAATGCAAAGTGCAATTTCTTGATAACATTTGAACATTATTCATTACAATTTGTTATATCAAACTTTTTTACTACCTACGTTTCAGAACCAAAATCTACATTTTTTTTCTTACTTTAATTTGTGTCTATGGCAACGCTTTTCAACCTACCAAATACTTCACTTACTACTGAATTTGGATTTGAGACTTTCGAAGAATGCCAACTTGGTTTTAATCGTACCAGGTTGTGGTACGGGGCTACCTGGTCTGCTAGATTCTTTTGTGACCTCTTCAATACCTTCGGGGATTTCTTTGGAGCCTCCCGGGACGGTTAGTGGCGTGGACATGGAGAGTTTAAGTTCTTCTCTGAACTCCTTGGAGATGCTTCTGGCTGTTAGGCTGTGCATGTAGACCTGCTTGTTTCTTTCTGGTTTGAACTCTGTTAAGATGTTGTCTTTGCTCTTTCTCCGCCATTTGTAGGGTTGTACTGGCTGAAATAGAAATTATAATTACTTGAGATACGTTTGAAAGTTTTGAGTCTAGCTTTGGTTCTTAGATCTTTATAAATTTTTTGACCAATTTTGGATGCGGAACGGTAAATTGATCTATGTATTGGTCAACTTTAGTTCCCAATTTAATGACTGGTTTTTGTTAGAAGCTTATACCTAATTAAAAAAACATAGGTACTCAATATTCTTAAGTTGAACACGCATTCGTGTACGTTCGTAACACTTTTAGCATTAAATAAACAATTGTCATCAACAATTATAGCGAAAAGTTTGTCACTATCACGACTAAGTTCTTCAAAAAATGACTCACACAACATTATATCAGTACACCTACCTTAACAGGTTCCGCTATGTTGTCCATACTACCAAAAATCTTAGCCAACTCCTTCACTTTGGGCAGATTTTGCAAAATATCATCAGATTCAACCAACACCGAATTTGTTTCTTCAGAAGTCACTTCTCCTAAACTGTCTTCATGCACATCGTCGGTGTAACTAACACTATCTGGTTCTGAGACGTTCTTATCTACGATATCAATGTTGTCATTCGTGTCAGTCTCATAGCTTGGTGATACGTTATCTGGCTTACATTTAATAATCTCTCCTGTTTGCACATTGTATATTTTAATAGAGTCTTCTAAACTACTCGTGCTGATGTAAGATGTGTCCACGCTGAGGGGAGATTTTAGAGGTTCATCGATTCTTTCTTCACTGTCTTGTATTGGTATTGGAGGCGGAAGCTCAGTTGGGACTGTTTTGTAAGCTGTATGTAGAATTTCGTCCAAATGTTTATCTGTTTCATCATCGACGTATACGGGTTTAGCGGCGAATAGCGTTTGATCGCTAGCGTCCTCATATTCAATCATAATATCGTCATTATTGTTTATTGTTGTCGTTAACGATGCCATCTCCTCTTTACCAGCGAATTTTGTGTAATGTTGATTCGTCGCTATCATGTTGAATTGTTTTATAAGTAATCCCTGAAAATTTTGATAACATTATCATAAAGTAATTAGTTGCCATTTTTTAACTGCAGTTTGTTCATGTTTAAGTTCTTTCGAATATTTACAGTTAAAATCCCTGTTACTTATTCTTTTTACAATAAATATAAGCTAACTAATAGTTGCTTCTAAAAGTGCGCTAGATGTTAATGTTAGTCAATTAACTAGGTTAATGGGGTTAATATTATAATTATATATATACTAAAGGTGCCCTTGTAAGCATTAAAAACGTGCATCGCAATAAAGATGTGTCAGAATATGCAGGGGTGTAAACGAAATCATGTGATTCCTTCAAACCTCATGATGTACTGCTGACATAGATTAACACTGAACGCGACATATTTAGATTAAATAATAAAAAAACAAGAAGTAAACATATTGTGTTCTTAACGTGAGGCATTTTAGCGCCCCGAGCGAAATGCGCGGCTATCGTTCGCCGAGCGGTTATTTAACTCGGGGTGGTAAAATTCCTCACGTTAAGAACACATGTTTACTTCTTGTATTTTTTTTTATTGAATCCAAAAGTATCCCGTGCAGGGTTAATCTAAGCCAGCAGTACATCACGAGGATTGAAGGAATTACATGATTTTGTTTACACCCTGCAGTGTCGAGATTGAAACAGTTTCAACTATTATCATAAAAAACGCAACAGATGAAATGATTGTGGGTGAAGGTTTATGCGTACGAGTTAGTATTTTAATAAATAGAATTAATATTGAGTCTTTTGTTAGTTAAGTGGCAAGCAGTTGGATGCGGTTAGTCAAAATTTCGTTTGCCAAAATCTCACACTCACCACTAACGTCTTTGAGGATTACTGTAGTACTGAAAATTTTAATAAGAAGAACACAATCTATAAGTGCAGTACTAAGTAGGTAATTTTTGTATTAATAGTGCACAGTGCTGTTAGTCAGCCGTCTTTATATCCAACAAATAACATGCCAGCTTTACACACAACAGGCAATATACTGTGTGTCAAACGAAGATATTTTAGATTTATGCTCGATTTAGTAATGAGAAAGAATTCTTTCACCATATTTGATGGAAGGTGACCGTGATGTCAGTAACCTAAGCTAACGTATTCTGTATTCGGTAGGTCCGGAAGCTATGTATGTATCGTACACAGTAAGAGATTCACATGTTGAGAGATTATGGTCAGTAGGAGTGCCATTCAGAACGGAGGTGGTGTATTAGATAATATCGGGACTATGAGGATGCTCAATCACCAGATATCGGTACGAAAGCCTTTGCTTAACCTGAGACTGCCACCGAACGTAAAATTGAGGGTCGGGCGGCGCTTAGCGCGGACGCACAGGTCCTCGCTGCGCAGCGTGTTGCTCCGCCTAACATGGGTGTACGTCTCGAAAAGGTCTTCGGTAATCTCGGGTATTTTCGGTATTTTAAGTCTAACTATATCCTCGTTTTCCACATAACCGTCACCGTCGCACACAGTTCTACATTGTTGTCTTACGTTGGCATATCGACCGACATGACGTTCGTCTGTCGCATGATTTTCGTCAGCGTTATCGTTTTGTCTATCGGGGTTTTCGAAAATGGGGTTTATTGCGAAGTTGGGGCTCGCATTCCTAGGGCTGAGTACGTTGCGGACGATGTTGTGATGTAGGGCGGAGGCTTCGAGGTCGCTCAACGAACTGCTGGCACTTACAGGCGACGCGAACTCTGCGTCGAAATTGTCTAGACTGGTGGACTTGTTCATCGTCACGGACGACACCGAGCTGGCCTCGCTCACGCTCACGCCGGCCTTCTTGCGGCCGCCGCAGGACGCCTTAGCCTCCTTTATATAATAGTCACGTCCGTAACTGAAACAAACATTTTATTGCAGAGATTTTCGTGTGGTACTTGCATTCTATTCTATGATGAATTTCAGTGTTAACCTTTAGTTAGTGTTACAATACAGCAGTGTTAGCCTAGTGGTGTGACCGCCCGGACTGCCAAATCATAGGTCTCAAGTTCGCACCCAAGACACGCACCTCTAACTTTTCAGATTCATGTGCGTATTGTATAATTGACTGTCATTATATTTAGTTTCACGAACACTGGGTTAATCGGTAGAGTAAAAGCGGTGTTATTGTCAGTCGTGATCTTGTCATGCGGTTCTGTGTTTTGTGATTGTGACTGTACTTTCGGGTTTTGAGTGACCTGTTAGCGAACGATGCTTTGTTATTTTCATTTGCTTTTTTATTTTAGTTGAAAAGGAGATTTAGTATTTTGGTAGCAAATGCGCCTTTCATTGAATGATAGCCTAATGGTGTGACCGTCGGACTACCGAGTCATAGGTCTCGAGTTCGAACCCAAGGCTCGCACCTCTGACTTTTCGGATTCATGTGCGTATTGTATAATTATCGCTTGCTCAAAAACGGTGAAGGAAAACATCGTGAGAAAACCGACATGCCTGAGAGATATTTCTCGACGGCATGTGAAGCCAAGTCAGAGGCCCATGGGTGGCATAAACTCTGATACCAGGTTAGTCACTAACCACAGGAAAAGAAGAAGTGTAACCAACCATCTAATTTTTATGGTTTTATTGTTAAACATTTACAACTTAGATTTGGATCAAGAACTGTTGACTCACCGTTTATACTGTGGAATTTCTTCTGCCACAACATCTTTCAATATTCTAGGCGATGGACTTTTAGTTCTTCTATCAATACTATTAATACTATCGTTACTCATAGTTAAACTCAATTTATTATGTTTCATTTCTTTTACTGGAAGATCATTTATTTCACTTTCATCATCATCTTCGTCACGTATTTCAAATTTATCATCCTCCGAGTCCTTCTTGGCTGTGAACATGTCGAAGAGTGATGAAGTACTCTTGGCCGATAGGCGTTTTTTAATGGCTTCTGGAGAATACGGGTTATTCGGCATTTCTACGTAGTTCATCCATTTCTTACGTTCCCTGTAGGCTATTGAACCTGTGGAAGTGGTTTTAGAAATTGAATTGTGAACGTTTCGTTTACAGGGTTTCCTTGTCGTGGGTGCCATTGTAAGCACAATTTGGGTTCAAATGTTTACAAATAATCTTACGATGTTATTTTTGGATCATCGTCTCCTTGCCCTTATCCCACATTAGGTGGGGTCAGCAATTTGTAAATTGATGTTAGAGGTTTTGGCTTATTGTTTTATGACCGGCCGCCTGCCTGACATCAACCTAACAACGATGTTATTTTTGGATACGGTCATTATTTTACAATGTTTTGTATTCGCTTTCCTTGTTACCATAATCACAATCGATATGATAAGACTTGTATGCATCATTATGACTTGAAATTATGATTAACGAAATTATACTGTTGGTACTTCTTGTAAAATGTGTCACTCACCTGGTATCAACTCATCGTCATGGTCAGTATCACGAGTTGGGATCCTGAAAAAATAAAGATGTTATTTGGATGGATTCTCAATGTTGCGTAAATTGAGGTTATGAATTGATCCACTTATTAATTTACTTTCTCTAAAATGGGTAGCAACATAATATGTATACTTTGAAACGTAAATTATATTATGTCTACCAATCTACATGCCAATTCTGGTGATATTGGCAACATTGCTCAAAATTTCTGATTGCAGCCTACGAAAGAGATTCTTGTTCTTAATGATTAAATTTCTACTGCTATATAGGGTGTAAACGAAATCATGTAATTCCTTCAAACCTCGTGATGTACTGCTGACATAGATAAAACCCTGCAGGGGATACATTTGGATTCAATAAAAAAAAATTACAAGAAGTAAACATGTGTTCTTAACGTGAGGCAGTTTTGCGCCCCGACCGAATTGCGCGGCTATCGCACGCCGCGAAGTCATTTAACTCGGAGCGCTAAAATGCCTCAGGTTAAGAACACATGTTTACTTCTTGTAATTTCTTTTTTACTCTGTTTAAAAGTATTCCGTGCAGGGTTATCTATGTCAGCAGTACATCACGAGGTTTGAAGGAATTACATGATTTCGTTTACACCCTGTATACGACCCTGGCCGAGGCTGACGAAAGTGGGAGTTATTAAAAGTAGTACTTACTCATGAGGTCCGTCATCAAAGTGTTTTCTGCGCAGACTGTCCGCGTACCTTTGTACGGGCACTGTGACTGTTTCCTCGTATTCACCTTCGCGCTCCTGATGATTCAGTGTGTTCGTTGATCCTGGAATGATTGTCATTTTAAGAAAGAATAGACATTTTTTTATATTTTTACGTGTCATTATGCTTAACGTACTATCTAGGATCTAATCAATTAAATTTGAAGCTCAATGAAAACTTATCAATCATCCTCATTAGCTTTTGTCGAATTAAGTTTGTAGGTACATATTTTTATTACTTATATACACACGTAAACTCACGCCTTTTTCCCATGGGAGTAGGCAGAAACTATAGAACGCCACATCTACGACCCTTACATACTCCTTTCGCTTCATCCACATTCATACATCTTGTCATATACCCACGTCGGTTGAGAGTACTACGCACCTGTCCTTTGTGAAGAACATCACCAATAACATCGATGTATGTCTTTCTAGGACGTCCTCTACGCGGCGTTTCCACTGACATCCGCCTTATAAATTCCTTTTGTTAATCGCCGTTCACTCATTCTCTCAACATGACTAAACCACCTAAGCATACTCCTTTCAATTTTTGTCACTTTTATTACTTCCTTGATATAACTAATTTTAGATTTAATTTATAATTTGATACAAGAGAATATAACTATAAATCAATTTATTTACTCACCTTTGCTACTTGTGAAGTTTTCAACACTGTGCAATTCATTTGTATCTCCATTGTATATGTCTCCATTAGTTTTAGCACATAAATCATCCATAAAATCTTCTGTATTTCCGTTTAATAAGGTCCTGTGTATTTCCTCTTTCACCGAGAATTCTGCTTTCGTTAAAGGTCCACTTTCAATACTGAGAAGTAACTTGCCACCGTCGACTTGGTCTGTCGCGTTCATATTGATGGTTTCAACAATAGTAACGTTGTTGTCATTAATTTCGTTAATGATTGCGTCTACTGTTTCATCATCATCTATTTTATCGACGAGCATGTCAAATTCGTTATTTGCATCGACTATAGTGAGGCTGTCTGGTTCAAAGTCATCGTCTACTTTAGCTTTGCCGCCTATGACGTGTTTGGAGTCTAGAACTTTTTTCATGTCGCTCTTGTATTCTGCTTGTTCTTCGGAGTCGCTCGCGTTGTCTGATAGATCTGTTGTGTCGTCAGCGTCTCTGTCGCCGATGAGAGCTCTGTACTCAGTGTTGGAGTTGGGAACTAGCATGGGTACTGGCACAGACTGTATTGTCTTTATTTTCTTCTTTTGGAACAGCCAGTTCTCTTCCCAAGTCCCGTCGACAGCTTGCAAGTCGCTGCCGGAAACTTCGTCGAACTCTCGATCCTCATTATCTGTAACGATGGAGGAAAATTTGTACTGTCCTTGCCAAAATTAATTTTTGCATAACAGCGTGTAAGCTGATAAGGTTATCTAGAAAGAGGTTATTAACATCGTCCCGTTATTTTTCTATCACCTGATAATGGGTGATAGATAACTAAGCTCGTTAAGTCTGATTGTACTTTTATTTATTTTTTGCCAGACTTCCTTTCCCTGTGCACTGTTTTCGAAGAATTATTTTATAGTTATATAAAAAGGTAATATATTTCAACTTTGAGCTAAATAAATATTTCGGGAGCTTTCGTAGTTTTGCCGTGGTAGTTCGCATTACGTTCTATAATTGTCGTCATTGTATATTTTTTTACCTCTATTGTGCACGATGTCCCCTCCGAACTCTGGGAAGGGCACTCGTCGCGGCACCTCTAGGGCTTCATCCGTTGCCTCCCCCTCCTCCCAGTCAGATACATCGTCTTCTTCATGGAGCTGGAATAATAAATATGAAGCTTGAGAACTCTTTAGTAAAACTTGATAATGTAGCAATTCACTAAAATATTTCGTGGGGGTCTCAAAGGAATTCGGAGTGTTTTTGGCCGGTACGATGACCGAGGATGCTGAACCCTGCAGTGTTTATCCTGACAAGTTGAATAATTGTCCCGCCATCTCTTGGTTGACAAATATATGACGTTCAGGGGTAGGGTTCACCATGTGCATCTGTTTGGGAAATTTATGTTGCTTCATCTTACAGTCTTTGAGCAGCTAATAGACGAGTCCCATAATAAGTAGCAGGTCTAGTAGTAGGTACTTACTGGAGGAGTGATGTCCCTATTATGTCTGGAGTGGAGTGAGCGTGGTGAGGAGCGCTCGGAGGGCGTGGGGCTGGCGCTCGCCGAGTGGATGCCGCTGCTGCGACCGCCAGAACCGTTCTCATTCTGGTAGCGCTCGATCACCTGGAGAATAGAGTGTTAAGGTTAAGAATTGTTGATTAAGAATTGTAAAAGAAGGAGAGGAACATATTAACACTGCTTTACAAAGCTCTTATTGCGGGTTTTAAAGGTACCAGTGTAGCACAGAGTGTTTTTATTATGCCTAAAAGAAAAATCGCAAAACTCGTCGAATCTTAAGAACGAGGAATTGTTTCCGCTTTCGTTTGTGGTATGCAAGAGAAACCGATAGCCAAACCGTACATCACATTTCTTCGCTATCACTTTCAAGATTTACACAGGAAACGTTCAGTACTAAATCACCTAGATGAAACATAGCGATAATCCAGCTCGGAAAATTTGAACATCGCTCAGCCGTATCTGAACAACTGGAGCAACTGTACGGCTAAACACATGAATTAATAATAACTGACAATCGCATGAAAAAACCTCGAACCTCTCCGTTCGCTTCGGGAAAGTAGCTCACAATAGAACTGAAGAAATTGTACATTTCCACAAATTGCTACACTAATTTGTACTTTATTCCGCTGTGATACGTGTTTGGTGGAGAACGGGGAGTGTTTTCTAAAAAAGGTCTGGTTCACACGGGCGCTGTTTCGCACTGCGCTGTTGAGAAGCGTGTGGGTCAAACAAATGGCGTAGGGTTGGCGATTTGCATGGAAACATTTTATGTTTTGAATACTTGATTTACTTAAGTATGTTCGGAAAATTAAGTAAAACGCAACATTTAAAAAAGAAATGTATTATTGCACTTTGGGAAATAGAGGTACACAAAACTAAAAAAATTAAAGAGAATTTGTTTGTTTCCGCTTTTCACAATGATTTGTTTACATAACAAGTTTCAAAGATAGTCAAAACATCCACTTAACTGACCACCAAGCCACTTAATACTTTCCGGATTTCTATCAATCACATAGTCATAACTTTAATAATCACCTATCAAATATCTATAAACACACTTTTTAACCAAAATATCCGAACTCAAGCACAGATTTACGTAACTCACCCAACTTATTGCCGCAAGAACATATAAAAACACAACGAAAGATATCATATAAAAAGTATACATTTTAAAATTTACATTTCACTACACCTGAGATTACCGATTGAACACATCGCGGACGAGTGATTAACACTGAATGTACCTACGTAATGAATAGCACTCATTAATCTCATTATTTATTTATGACTTACCATTTCTTTGGAAAACATTGGATTGATTAGGTACTGAACTATCTATGGACTAGCCACGACGCGATATGGGACGCTATCGGCAGATAAGTCCGTCGATAAGTTATCAAGGCAAGCCACGCGTGTGATGAATCGGATTCATTTAGAAGATCGTAGTTTTATTTATATTTCGTTGTTAAAATTTGCTACCTGTGTTAGTTATCGAAGGAAACTTTTATCATATAGGTTTCATGTTTGGTAATTGATTTTCCAGGTATGGAGATAATAATGTGGGTTTGTTTCAGTTGATTGTGTTAATTGGAAGAAGTAACATGTTTAATAGTGTAAGTTTTAATGTTTTCATTATAGATATAGTGTCTCGGAGCTGTCATGTTGCGTTTTTCATCTTTTAACCGACTCCCAAAAAAAGGAGGATGTTCTCAATACGACTGTATGTTTTTTTTATGTTTGTTCCGCGATATCTTAGCTAATTGTGAACCGATTTAAATGATTATTTTTTGTCTGAAAGAGTATTCTTTCGAAGTGGTCCCATTTAAATTTGGTGAAGATCTGATGAAGAACTTCGGAGATAGACAATTTGTAGTCGGTTTTATTTTTGTTAAAAAGTAATTATTCTGCGACAAACAGTAACGTCATTTTTCTAAATCATTAGTTACGGGGTAGCTCGTTCAACCTAAAAGTACTTATAGGCCTTATAGCTATGTTTTTGTGGTATACAAAATAAATAGCATGGTGAGTTTACGAGTTGCCGCTTGTCAAAATACTGTTTTTTTTTTAATGTTTCTGATTTTCTATTTCCCAAAACTTTCCCGTACTCAATTTCACATAATTGTCTTTTTATCATCTTTGTACTGTGTGCATAATTTCCATTTTACGTGTGAGAACTATTTAGCATTAGGGAAATTTTCCTAATAAAATAGGTATGAATTGTATTTATAGCAAATTTTTATATCACAAAGATATTTTAGTTCCGCTTGCCAATAAGATAAGTTATGTGATAATGTGAGCTTATTGCGTTTAATAATAAATGGATTTATTATCAAACCTATACTCTGACCATTAATTCGATGCAGTAACTTGACAGTTCAAAGCAAAATAATGATACCATACTAAAACAAATAGTGTTGGGGTAGTGAGCGATTTTACGAAAAGAACGAATACGAAAAATAGTTCAATTTAAACAAATCTACAAATTCGTTTGCAATATAAGAATAATACTCTCTGTATTTATGTTAATAATAATAAAGTGAAATAATTAACGAGTATTTATATATGTGTTGGTATAAGATGATTTAATCCAAAGCCGAATTCCCAAACTTATTGTGCTTGGTGATGTTTACGTAATATATTAGTGTTTATTGTTAAGGTTTTTTTTTACGTAAGCTTTAAACACTTGAAATAAATAAATAAAATTAACTTATTAATTTCTATTCTAGACTAAAGCGTCAATATACATATGATATATATATATATGATATATCGTGTTTAGATCCTCAAATTATAAAATTCAATAAAATGTATGCATATAAGTACATTATTAAGTTCATTCAATTTCATTCATTCTTTTTTTCACCTCACTACCTTTTTTTTGGCAAAAACTGGTATCCCTCTAACTGTCAAGTTACTGCATCGAATTAATGGTCAGAGTATAGGTAAGCCTAAAGTTCGTTGGTCAAAGTACCTAATGATTCATAAAATATTTTTAATATTTTGGAACGGGCCTTTGTCGAACCTTAAACAATAAAAACGAATTGGATTGTATGGTAATCTGTCTACGAACCCAAAAGTAGATTTCTATTAACAAAATAGCATAACAAAATAGCGGAACGAAAATTTAATTTTAATAAATTTGAAGAATGTGGCATCCCTAAATTAGCTTGAGCGTGGCCTGACTAATGAAGCGTTTGTAAGGATTCGCGACAATAAGGTTATGTTTACATAAACACGCTATGGTTATTAGATTCATCCGGATTTGTGCACTCCTTAAATTATTGACACGTATATTAGGCGTCCGCATTTACTAGCACTTTACTAGTTTAAACACTAGGCTTATATTTCTCGATGGCATGTGAAGCCAAGTCAGAGGCCGATGGGCGGCATAAACTCTGACACCAGGTTAGTCACTAACCACACAAACAGATGAAGAAGAACACTAGAACCGAATTAATAAACAGCTTGCATTTGAGAGATCTCTCTAAGTGTAGTTTTAACATGAATCAAGAGGTTTTTAAAAAAAAAAGTTGTCAAATGTATGTAATTCTACTTTATGGTAGACTAGCAACCCGCCTCGGCTTCGCACGGGTGCAATGTAGATACTACTGTGGGGCATATAAACCTTCCTCTTGAATCACTCTATCTATTGCTGAAAACTGCATTAAAATCCGTTGCGTAGTTTAAAAGTTCTAATCTAAGCGTACAGACAGCGGGAGCGACTTTGTTTTATACTATGTAAAGAAGATGCTGTTGGAACATCTCTTAGATGAGAGCTGTTAATTATTACCGCCTAGGAAGCGGTGAAAAGCGGGTGTTTTTAATGGCTGTCTTTTATAGTTATGACGAGTTTAGAGTTTTAGTTTGAGTAAAAGTCGCGAAACAAAAGTTATTTGTTATGAGGAGTTTTTAATCGACCCCTGAAATAAAAAATAAAGACAGTGATAGTGAACCTTAGTACCTCCGTCTGTAGGTAGCAATGTTTCCAAATAGGAAAGGAGGTCAGTTAAGGATTTGTGTACTTACTTATCTATAAGATTATATCTGCCCAAGGATGAAAAAAGCAAGCCTGTATCAATTGTTTATCAATTTATAAGTTTAGAACCAGACGTACTTCAATAAAGGCATGGGTAGGTGCCCAAGAGTGAGTAATAGTAACCAGTCTTTCGGTCAAGCCCACAGGAGGTCAGTTCTACTATAGTCTGCTCACAAGTGCTAGTCATCACCTGAGGTATCAGAGCGGCAGAAGAGGGGAATGAAACAATAGATGCACTCTGTGTGCATTGTCTTGTCAACCGCGAGCACCGCTCCTGCCGCTCCCATACCTCAGGAGTCCAGCACTTGCGCGCGGACTATAATAATTATTTTTAAATCGCAATCAGTCCCAGCCTATTCACGGCCGTTCGACCGTTATGTCTATAAGAAAAAAAGTCAAATAGCAGAGGGTCAGCTGCGGTGCGATTGCGATTTTAAACAATTTTGTTAATAGTAGGTACTGGCCTCCAGATGAAGAGTTGAATATATGTACATATTTTGTGGTTAAGCCTAATAGGCTCTATTAAGATAACCTTAGTTATTCTTCAGGATAGGCTTAATTGCTTCGTAGGAAAACTTCCTTACGTAAATATACGTAGATATTATGTCGATGGTTTTATTGTTGATCAATAGATTCTTAGAACTAGACGAACGACGAACGTAGACTGTAGGTAAGTTATAGCAGATGTTTTTTTTACGATTTACACCTAATATTATGGAGCTTCACGTTTTTGAACGATGGCGCGGGTCATACGATTTGCGAGGTTAAGCAAACCTTGCCGCGGTCAATCCGTGGATGGGTGACCATTCGTTACACATCGAGACCCCTCCGTGCCTCGGAGAGCACGTTAAACTGTCGGTACCGGGTGTCGTTGGAATACCAATTACGATAGCCGATACGGGAAGTTAGAAGCCCAAAAGTCTGACAACTGGTCTAACTTTAGGATATCGGCATTGCGCAGTAACTGGGTTGCGGAGGTCTGACGGTAGTCGCTCCGTGTAAAAAACTGGTATTCAGCCGTATCTGGTTAGACTGGAAGCTGACCCCAACATAGTTGGGAAAAAGCTAAGCAGAACGAACGCATAATGGAGTTGAACAAGTCATCTATACAAGTTTCCCTAGACTTCATCGCTCCTGCTTCACAAATCTCGATAAAGCCTTTAATCCTTAACGATATTGTAAAGACATCGGCTTTTAGAAGCAGGCCCGATAATACAAGGTTAGTCGGAAACGGGGTACTAGGCTGAAAGGGTGTTAAACTACCCATAATAAGGGATAATTTTTGTTCTACAACTTTCCCCAAAACTCGATAGCTTAAGAGAAATAGCTTTTCAAAGATTTCGTAAAAAATATGCCAAAATCTATCTGTCCATAGCTATGATCAGTTGTTTTTACAATTTAGGTCATATTTGGGGTCACGGATTAGTAAATTAATTTTCTGAATTCATAACTATAGCAGGTATGTTTTTTTGAAAAAACTAAAATAAATATAGGTATTTTTGCATGCAAATAAAAATTATCGAATTTTGAATTTTTAACACTTGCTTTTAAATAGTCATCAGTGATACTTTAGGTGGCCCGCGGCTTAGTACCCCCTTTCCGACTAACTTTGTATATCTTTCTATGTTTTAAAATGCGAAAGTTTTGTAACATGGACCTACCTTATTCAAAATCGCCGTAGCCAACAAATCTTCGTACGTCGAAGACTCGATGGTCGGTGTGTGTGGCTCAGTAGCATATCTTGCTAATGCTGGTAACGCTGCTGCCTCTTCTACGACCCTTGCCACCAGACGCTTGAGCTGCACGTGTGCACCGCTTGCGCTGAGGCCCGACGGGGACGGTGATGCACTGCGCGTCGCGGGGAGATCTATGGAAGACAAAGAAGAATTTGAAAATGGAATTTGTGAAAAAGTAATGGCGACGTGATTTTTTTAGGCTCTATGGTTGTAGGCTAGGAACAAACTCGTGCAAGGCTCACCACAAACGTGCAACGGAAGGGTTAAAATTATTATTAACCTACATTGCCATTTGAACAATTAAGTTTTGTTTCATCAAGAATAATCTTCATTTAATATTTCCTACCATGGAAATTGTATTGTTTTATTTTCTGTTACCTATCTACATTTTGTCCAAAAACTTGATTTTCGTGTAGTATCATCAACAATAGAAATAGAGAAACCTTGTAGAAGGGCCGAAGGATATACATAGGTACGTGTGAATCACTTGCGTAGCAAGGATGTGATTTACGGGATCATTAAATGGGTCGCGGGTTTTTGAAATTGGAGCGTGATTTAGAAGCCCCTATAACGCACCCTTACTTTGTCAATGGTGTTAAGTTTTTAATAAATAATCCTTTAAAAATACATTTAAATTAAACGGTTTTATGTTGCGCTACCCCTGCAGCATGAGGATTGAGGATTTGAAGATTCATCATCATCCTTCTGCCCTTATTCCAACTTATTTGGGGTCGGCGCAGTATGTCTCATAACATACTGCACAAATGTTTCGGCTATATTTTATGACCGGCCGCCTGCCTGCTGTCAACCCTCCTTGGGAATGCTTTTGCTGGTGGCAAGCACCACCTACGATCTTATTCCTTCTCGGGCTTGCGGGTGCTGCATGCTTGTCAATCTTATTGCCGACAACTAAGCAGACTATGTTCTTCTTAGTGGAGTATACTTGATGTCAATATTCTGTATCGCTCCTGTCCCGCTCGTAATCCGTATTTCGACACCGTTTACAATAATTCACAATTAAACAAATCAAAATTAAAAATACGCGAAAATAAATTTTATAAATGTCATCTTGAGGATTTGAAGATTGAAGGTTGAAATTATTATAATGTTGTATTGTCATGGGAATTGAATTTGTGTGCGAAGTTTTAGGAGAAGTAGTTGAATAATTATGTCGCAAGATTTGAATCAAACAAACAAATAATTATACGAAATAAGCCAAATAAAACCATTTAAAAAACTATTGATCGGGTAATTCGTTCACCTATCTTATTATCAAATCAACTTGACCCGGATTTGATACTAGATTGACATTTATATCTACTATTAGATACCTACTTATCTACATTATAATATAAGCTGACACAATGTTTATAATTATTTAAATATTGGTGTATAAATATGTCAAAAGATAAATTGAATTCATAAATTATGGTGCAATTAAGAAATAAAAGAAGTAAGTACTGATAGTGTTAACCGATTTTCATAGGTCGCTAAGAGGACGTACAAGTCAGATCCAGATCAGTAGAGGATGTGTGCGGGCTAACCTCTTACTAACTTGACGACACGTTTGGTGCTGTGGTTGAGCAATTGGCTTCTGCGCTACGGGTCGTGGGTTCGATTCCCGCACGGAATAAAATATTTGTATGCCCTACATATAGTTGTTACGGGTCTGGGCGTTTGTGCATGTGAAGATTTGTGTCTGTAAACGCACCCACGATACAGAAGAAATCATAGTGTGGAGCAACGGTTTAAAAAAAAAAACTATGACAATTAAGAAAATACGCAAATAGCACGACGACGTTAGAACTATAATTTTCTTTGCAATTCATGATGACGCTGGTTGTAGAAATCATTTGATAAAAAGTCAAATTCAGTACATTCAAGATAAATAGGTACTCTTTCTTCAGATTGCACAATCGGATGGTAATGCGTCCCTTATATGCTTTGTAGGTACGTTATGATGTGTCATAGTGAATAAGACCCCTGATATGATATAGTACTTAGTTACTATCTATTCTTATTCTTTATTGTACACGAAAAATTACAGCAATAAAACTACAATTTAGTGAAGTTATGTACAAAGGCGAGCTTAACTCAAAAATGAGTTTTCTACCAGCAAACCTTTGAGTGATAGAGAGAGATTGATAATGTGATTGAAGGCAAATTCCAGTGTACAATTGTCTTATTTATTTCTACTTATTTATGCTATAAAATATAATATACCTAAATAAATATATAATAAGAAAATATATACATAAATACATAAATATATATAAACCATGTAATAAACATACATAGATAATATTACATATTAATCATTCAGAATTCATATCTACCTAATAATGTGCCTACAAATTTCTTAATTCAAAGAACAAATTATTGAAACACTAGCGACTCGCCCCGGCTTCGCACGGGTGTAATGTAGATACTAATGTGGGGCATATAAACCTTCCTCTTGAATCACTCTATCTATTAAAAAAAACCGCATCAAAATCCGTTGCGTAGTTTTAAAGATCTAAGCATACACAGGGACAGACAGACAGCGGGAGCGACATTGTTTTATACTATGTAAAGAAGACAAATATTTAGACATGAATCCTTGTCGATAACATCTTAGTTTTTTGCAATAAGTTCAATAAATGTTCAAATTAATTTAATTGGCAAGCTCTTAGTATGATGTCAGTGTCCATTAGTAAAGAGAAGGAAAAAAAAAAAAAAACGCTTTTTATGGGTAAGAAATGTACATGACCGAATGTTCGAAGTCCATTGAACCGACATTTAAATCTTTGAAGCCGACAGACGCAGACGCATTTATCTATACATATAATAAATTTTAAATATATCTATAGTTTCTTACCATCAGGATAAAAAGGCAATTAACGCGGAACTCGACAGTTAAATACTCACGAAAATAATTATTTTTAATAATTATAATTACTCTGTTAATGTCGTAACAGGTTTCGCGATGTTGTAATCTTTGCATATATTACAGTTTTTTATAATCCCTGTGAACTGAGATCATTCTAGTCTGTGAGCATGTAAAAACAATAGGATTTGGTATTTTTTCCGCGACTCGCTAATTAATGAGCTTCCTGTAATTTCTGAAATATTTTAGTTGGTATCTTTGAAAATGTAGGTACCTATGTATGTTAAATAAAGCTAGCGGCAGTCATAGCCTAGCGGTTGAATGATTGCCTTTGATGCAGAAGGGTCGAAGATGGATCTCGGCCCGCATCTCGGACTTTTCAAATTCATGTGTGGATCAGAATTAGATTATTACTTGCGTTAACGGCGAAGGAAAACATTGTGAGGAAATCTGAATATCTGAAAGGGCTCCGATTTTTTTTCGATGGTGTGTGTAGTTCGTCAACCCACACCAGGCTAGCCTGGTGGACTAACACTCATATTCTAAGACGTTCCTCCAAAACTTACTCGACTTGACTCCACCTCGACTCAGCCTTTTTCACTACCATCGGTAGTTATAGTTGACATAAACGTCCTCGACTCGAGATTTTTCCTCAGTCGAGGTAAGGAATCATCTGTCAAACTCAAGGTACCTCGGAACCTACCTTAAGGAAGGAAGTATCAAAGTTCGTATGTAACAAAAATGACTTTTGAAGACTTTATCGAATATGCTTACGATAATTCTTACAACTATTTATCGCGGCGTTATTTGCGCGATGCAGATAATTCAAATTATGACGTAATGACTCCACTCTACCCCGACTCATTTGAGGACCCCTCATTCGAGGAACCTCAAAGTTCAGTCGAAATTGCGACTAAGAATAAATTTTGAAAGAGTTTTCGAGGCCGTCCTGAGTCGAGTAAGTTTTGGAGGAACGTCTTAGAATATGGGTGTAAGACCTAAACCCTTCTCAATCTAAGATGAGGCCCGTGCCTAGCAGTGGGACAGTAATGGGCTGAGTATGTGCGTATGTATGTAAGTATATAAAGCTATAAAGTCAAACAACCTAGACACTAAATTGTGTTGAGTACGGGTTCCTTTTCTTGTGTCAAATAGCTACTCACATTAGAGCCAAATCCGGGAAGATTTGCTTTGGGTACTGACATTAAAAGACCAAGAAGGTACTTTCAAAGTTTAACTTAGGTACCTACCTATCATGTTGTACAATACATACTATAAAGTATATGTATATAATTACGCAACCTGAGAACAAAAGTGACATAACCTAAATTTTTTTTTTTAAATTAGTTTTGTGTAAGTCATTTGATTTAGCAAAATTTTTAATAATGTCACTTTTGTACTAAGTGTGTGTTATCGCGAATACTTCGACCCTCAGTACACAATGACTAGTAAGTAACACAAGATAACAGATAAACTACGGCTAAATAGGCTTAGTCTGGAAACTAATAATGCACCCTCCTATCTATCGACATAATATCGATTTGTTAACCTCCCGATAAAATCATGCATGTGGTAGTATTATTTTGAGATTATTTTCATGTGATTTGGATATCGCTGGCGATAAATCGAAAGGTAATGATGATGTAACGTAATGATATTGCATCGCAATGTATGAGATGGCAGTCATAACCTATTGTATTAGAGCAGGGGTCACCAATTAGTTTCGCTCGGGGTCCGTTTTAAGAAATGAAATGACCATCGCGGTCCGCACAACATTTTATAGAAAAAAAAATAAACAAATGTAATTACGGAAATAACAAATGTATTTTTTACGTATCGAGTAGCAATCCGCGAACTCTTTCTCGCTTGTTAGCTCGTTACTTCGCCCGGCCGTTTTCAAATTGACGTCAACAGAGATAATGCGGGGGATACATTTTTATTAAATTACGTACTCTGTAGTGCAAGTTGTTGTGTTCTCGCGGTCCGCACAAAATGGCGCGGTGGTCCGGATGCGGACCGTGGTCCGCCATTTGGCGACCCCTGTATTAGAGGTTCCTAGCAATAGATGATAGGTACACGTGTAGCCCATGACAAGCTAAAATTTAATACTTATGATAAATGATTTTTATTTCTGTAAATAAATCTGTTATCTAGAGACACTTTTACAAGTCAATGTAATGTTCTTTTTTAACACTAGATGGCGCCGACGTTTTCTGTCTGAGTAGCTCTGAGAAGAAAAGCCGAAACAAACTCGGAGATCAAGGTGTCTTTTAAAGCCCAGACATTGTGATATAAAAACTATGCGAGTGTAAAAATGTAGAGCAACGTCTGGAATGGCTTTTTTAGGAAATTGCTATTGCTAGCAGGTTTGAGTTGACCTGCCCTTATCTTTTTTTCAAATTTTTTTTTTAGCGTTGGTAAATCCTCATGGACTATCCCCCGTCTGGGAAAGACGGGGGGGGGGGACTCTTACCGACTAAAACCACCACGGTGTCTCTCCTTCTGACCTAAGGCCGGGGTCGCGGGAGATTCGCTATTGCATGCACCGCAACCCCGGCAGGTCTCGGTCCACCAGCTCTTCTGGTGGACCTCTCCTGTGGTGGGGCAATTGCTCCCCTGCCCCACTTCCTTCCGAGAGGCGCGCGCGGAACACGGCGCGCCATCCTCCCTGGGCCTGTTACTGGTCGGGCGACGGGTCCCCTGATCCACCCGCATTCCACTCACTACGGTGAGTTGATCTGCCCTAACTGACGGCACGCATGCATCAGTCATCGTGCTTGTCTCTGCTACTGAAATAATGCGGATGTGGTCCGGTTGAAATTAAATGTTAATTAAATTATATGTCACTATAATTTATTCCGACTCTTATTTCAAAAGCTCTCTTCCAACAAGCATTTTAAATTTAGAAGTTTCCTTGCTTTCCCTCTTATGAAAACGATAACAATAATGTTCTATTTTCAAAGTAGTTTTGTGATTTCATACAACTCATACAGGTGCGTACTCATGATTCACATAAATAAATAATACAAATGCCGAAACTAAATAACAATCAGTACAACCAAAATATTCCACGTTGATATTATTACTAATTTACGTTGTTTATTCAGGTTTAATGTGGCTGAACCAAGTTATTTATGACTTATCTATACAATGACGCAAAGAATTTCAATGGAATTTAAAAGTGTATGACTGATTTGTCATTGTTTGGTCAATATTTGAAATGTTTCATAGTTCGTCGAGTGTTGATAACTTGCACCCACACCCAACCGACCCAATACGGCCCTGTGTGACAGGTGCAACATCCGCTAAGTGCGTCTATTCGCACATAGAGTGACAACATGTCATATTAGTGTATTGACCAAACATTACCAATGAATATGTAATGACTGTTTGAGTTACTCGTAATCAGCATACACAAGACTGTCGCGTATTTTGTTGAAACTTGACGAATTATGAATATCGTCAGTGGAAAGGTCAAAAGACTAAAGCGCCAATATACCTATTTTACAGGGGAGCGATTCAAAGTATTTTTTTAAGAAAATAAACTTAGTTATTTATGTATTTAATATGTATACTCTGAGACAAATAACTATGTTTATTTTCTTAAAAAAATATTTTGAATCTCTCTACTGTAAAGTAGGTATATTGGCGCTTTAGTTTTTTTACTTTTCCACTGACGATATGAATGTTGATGGATGGAGGGGGAGAGGGAGACCAAAGAAAATATGGGTAGATTGTGTGAGAGAGGATATGAAGGAAAAGGGAGTAAATTATGAGGTGACGGCTGACAGGGGAGAATGGAAGAGAAGGACATATTGCGACGACCACAAGTAACTTGAGAACAGGACAGGAAGATGATGATTGTTGGAACTTGGATTAAATTAAACTAGAGATTATTAAATAACTGCTTCGTTGGTCTAGTGGTGGCAAACGCGACTGCTGATCTTGAGGTCCTGGGATCGATCCCCAGGTCGAGCAAAGTGTTATTTGGGTTTTCCGTATGGAATTCCTCAGTAGCAGCCCGGAGTTTGGATTTGTGTGCGCCCCCAACATGGGACTTAAACATAACGGCGAAATGAGGGTGTTACTAAACACCTCTGCCCAACCCTTCGGGGAATACAGGTGTGATGTTATATTTATGTTTTATTATTCAAGAATCGACAAAACTTTTTTTTTCTATTCGACTGCTTTTAGATTGTCTTGCGGACCGTTTCTACATAACCGAGCAGTTATTGGCGAGACCTGAAGGGTCTCCAACCAATGGGGACGAGAGTAAAATACCTAATCTAAGCTAAATACTATTACTAACATCATAACTAGCTAGCAACAACAGCACTAAGGGCGACTCCTAATTGGACTCGGACCTCGGCTTAGGGCGTTGCTTGCGAGAGGACTGGGAGGGAGACAGCTTGATGAGGGCTGAATTAACGGTGTGACTGCAGGAGTCAGAAAAGACGACCGGCTCCGCGGCTGCGGCGGGTGAGTACAGTGGATCATGGAGCCCAACGGTTGATGTTGGGAAGTTGTATATATACTAACTCAGTGTCAAATCTTGATATCGCGATGTAGGATTTGTGACATTTCATCTGACAGCTGTCATTGTTGTCGCTGTAGTCTGCTAGACAATCGTCGTGCTGCGTAGTTCTCATGTGGCGTGATAGATGCCGCCACAAGTGTATGTTCCGTTTCTCTTTGAAATGTAGGCGCTCGGTAAGTTACCGTCTAACCTGGTGTCAGAGTTTATGCCACCCATGTTCCTCTGACTTGGCTTCACATGTCGTCGAGAAATATCTCTCAGGCATGTTCCCTCACGATGTTTTCCTTCACCGTTTTTAAGTAAGTGATAATTATACAACACGCACATGCATCCGAAAAGTCAGAGGTGCGTGTCTTATGTTCGAACTCGAGACCTATTACTTGGCAGTCCGACGGTCATATCACTAGGCTATCACTGCTGTTACTTTCAAATAAGGAAACGGACATACGGCTCTGTCTTTTGATCGTTATCTGTCATTCAAATACGATGTTAAGATTAAGCTAAATACTACATAGGCTTTCATGTTAGCTGCTTATCTAGCACTGATCGTACACGCTATTCATGGCGCGCGCTACGAAGTGTAAATAGAATTAATTGAATGAAAACAGGTGATTTGCTTCGTTGGTCTAGTGGTGGCAATCGCGACTGCTGATCGTGAGGTCCAGGTTTCGATCCCCAGGTCGGGTAAAGTGTTATTGGGCTTTTCCGTGTGGAATTCTTCAGTAGCAGTCCGTAGTTGATATTTGTACCCGGTTCATGGCAATAGGCCCCCTATTACCTGGGACTTAAACATAGCGGCGAAATGAGGTTGTTACTATACACCTCTGCCCAACCCTTCGGGGAATACCTACAGGCGTGATATTATTTTATGTTATGAAAACAGATGACTATTTCTAAAGTTAAGGCCAGATACACACAGTACAGTGTGATACTTATTTTTGCAGGCCAATGTAGTTAAAAAGATTTCCTCTCACAGCTTGGACAACATGGGTTTTTTTACTTTCATTTAAAAATACCCTATTTAATAACATAATATTAGACAAATGACACCTATTTTAGTGATGAACTAAAACATAACATCACGCCTGTATTCCCAGAAGGGTGGGGTAGAGGTGTACCTATGTATAGTAAGACCTTCAATTCGCCGTAAGCAACATGTTTGCTTCCAGCAAGGATTCAACACATGCTTTTATGAACCTTAACAGTCATCAAGATGACTCTAAACTCAATTCGAAGAAATGTTTTTAAAAGATATTCGTGCCTATGTGGGCCACTTTTGTCTAATGTTTAAATATGAAATGGAGTACAGGTTTGAACAAAATATCAACATTGCATCGAGTTACAGTGCGTTCACACAGCGGATCCGTCGGTACTGAATGTGTTGTTCACATCTGTACCGACGGATCAGTTAAACAAATGACAGCTGCGTCGCATCTGGCAGGCAGGATACGATAAAAATAACGGATCCAGTATTTTTTACTGGATTCGGAATACTGTCGTGTATGTGAACTCGCTCATACAACTACAGGCGCCATCACCAAAATGAAAATGGATCCTGTAAACAGTTTCTGTATGAACTAGCTGTAAACAGTTATGTCCACGTCTACCATGTGCCTATGAAGTAATTTCGAAGCCATAATATATAGTACGAACTCGACAGAGCCTTGTGTGCTAACCTTATTTGATTTCGTGATTTATGCGATCCCAATTAATGATTACACAGTCACCAGCTATTCATTAAAGGCAATACCTCCTTTTAAGAGAGCTCTGAGCAGCACACTATAATTAGCACTTGATTGATTGATAGAAAAAGCTATTATACAGGGTGTAAACAAAATCATGCAATTCCTTCAAACCTCGTGATGTACTGCTGACACAGATTAATCCTGCAAGGGATACTTTTGGATTCAATAAAAAAAAATTACAAGAAGTAAACATATGTTCTTAACGAGCGAATTGCTCAGCGAGTGATAGCCGCGCGTTCATTTAACCCGAGGCGCTAAAATGCCTCACGTTAAGAACACATGTTTACTTCTTGTAATTATTTTTTTATTGAATCCAAAATTATCCCCTTCAGGGCTATTCTATGTCAGCAGTACATCACGAGGTTTGAAGGCATTTCATGATTTTATTTACACCCTGTATATACCTATAAAAATGAATCCCTATTTCCCTTGGTCACGCCATAATTTGAGAACGACTTTACCGATTGAAGTCATATTTACACAATATAATTATTTTGTCGAGACGATGGTTCGTAACTATGCTGGGATCCGATAGGTGGCGCTGTAGTCAGAACAGCTAGTTCTATATAAATCTGTCATTCACGGAACACGTGTTACTCAGCTGTACTTTATCATTTTCTTATGTGCGAAGTCGCCGTCTCGGAGTTCATATAAGGCTGCAGAGGTCAGCAGCCGGCCTCGACATGAGCGTAATAAAAATAGCAGACAATAGCCACAAAATGGCGGAGTTAATGATAAAACAACGTAATTAGCGTTGGGGTCAGCCAGATCTCAAGATAATGTGCAATCGAGACGCAGACGCAGATACGGTAAGATACATGTATTACAACATAATTATACATAAATCACGGTAATTAAGTATCCCTGAATATGTTAGCAGACTTTCAATTTGTGCTGAAATATAAATACTAGATATTAGGGAACGTACCCATACTACGTGACCCATTTCCCTCCTCCCCTCGGTGACCACCCGTAGTATATGCCAATACCCCCCCTCCCCCTCTAGTTTTCACGTAGTAATTCATAAATATGGTTTTAAATAAAAAAAATGCAAAAAGAAAATTTGGCTCAATGTGCGTCAATGTTGCCACCTGTAAGTTTAAAAAGCGCTAAACGCTGCGCGCCATTTTTGAATATAGCTCGAAAAAACGCGAGATTTCCCTAGAGGATATTGACCACGTGACGAAAACCTAAACCCCCCCCCCCCTCCGCCCCTGTGACCAAGCGTGGTATTTTGAAGACCCCCCTCCTCCCCCTGAACGGGTCACGTAGTATGGGTACGTTCCCTTATTTTCAATTTAAGCAAGGAAAAACAGTGAAGTGGCAACGAGAAAGGAAAACGTTTAAAAAAAACATCAATTGTTTAACTGCCTCGTTGGTTTAGCAAGCGCGACTGCTGATCGTGAGGTCCTGGGTGCGATCGCCAGGTCGGGCAAAGTATTATTGGGTTTTTACTTGTGGTATTCCTCAGTAGCACTTAAACTTGGATTTGTGCCCGGTTGATGCCAAATAGCCGCGCCCCCTATTACTTGGGATTTGAACATAACGTCGAAATGAGGACCTTACTATACAACTCTGCAGAACCCTTCCGGGAACACAGGCGTGAACATGTTATGTTAATGTTTAATATGTTTTGTTTACCATGTGTAGGTACCTAAGTGGCGTGTACGTAAACTACAGGTTACAAGTAGCTTAAAAGTACTATGAAAATTAAAACTATTGCAATGTAGCCATAAACCTCATATGGAACGCACCCTTGATACTTTTCGTCTGTGACGTCCTGTCACTTCAGTTTCCTCTTTGCACGATTGTTTCTTGTGTGAATGTAGGTACTAAGTATATCTGTAATTTTCTATTTAATTAAACTAACATCTACTATCCGTTCTTACAAATTGCTTTTTATTACATCAGGCTAAGGGCCCAGTCCAGATAACCCATTAAGTTATAAAAGTAATTTCCGATAGAACCTATAAAAGTAAGTAATACCGCGGAGTGATTTCTCCAGATTTCTCTTGATTTTTAGGTCCGCCATTTTACATTGCAAATATTCGAATTTGCACCGAAGTGAAATGGCTATGTCTAACTTTCGTATAGACATATTACCTATTAAAAAGAGAAAATTATAGCACGTGGAAATTAACAACATGAAAAGATAAGAAGAAGCAGATTTTTAAAAGCTCATGAACAAATAGACAGCGTGGAATGGTTGGAATGAATGGTATGTGAATTCCGGATCATCTCTATATGACAAATATGTCCGATTTGATGTATGATGTCCGGACACCTCCGATACAACACTCACAGTTGCCAACAAAACATCAGTCACCATTCATTCTCTATTTTGTTAAACTAACTATTTTCCGTTCTCACAAATTTCTTTTTATTACATCAAAAACATGAGCTTGCATGCAGGATGCCATTAGGTGCCCAAGCTTGTTTAACATCATCGTGCAAGCCACTCGCATAGTGGAAATTGCACTAATTTAAGATATGACAGATTATCAATTCATCGACTTTCTAAGTGCCTGATTATGAGGTCCTGAGTTCAATCCCCAGAACGGGTTTTCCGTGTGGAATTCCTCAGTAGCAGCCCGAAGTCTGGATTTGTGCCCGGTTGAGGGCAATAGGCTCGCCCCCTATTACATGGAACTTAAACATAACGGCGAAATTAGGGTGTTATTATACACTTATATTTGGCGCAGCCGCTAGACACACAGCTACTTAATTTTTTTTTGTCTCCTATGATTTTTTTTGTCTGTGTGTCTGACTGCATTCGTGCCAAATTAATTTCTTTCTTTCTTTCTTTCTTTCTTCTGCCCGACCCTTCGGGGAATACAGGCGTGATGTTATGTTATATGACTTTCTAACAAGAGCTAACTTATTCTCTTTGTCCATTTTTACTAAGGTACTGGTACTTTTTCTCCAAGATAATAAAATAACAGTATAATATAATAATTGCACTTTGTATTACCTACGAAACATAATTTTATTACTTTGTAGTAGGTACATATTTTATGATAACGATAAAATACATTTTTCTGCATTTTCAATAGAACACCTGCATAAACACATTTGAAATTATTATTTTTAGTTTCAAAGGTATTAACTAAGTTAATCTTCGTCTACCATAAAAATATAAATTGTGATGTCTGTAATGCTCCTCTCTAAAGATACTTAAGGTCCTTGTGCACTAGAACTTAAGCAGAAAACTGCAAGGTATTTACAAAAACCAGCCAAGTGCGAGACGGACTCGCGCACGAAGGGTTCCGTACCATTCTCTATAAAAACGGCAAAAAAATCATGTCTGTTGTATGGGAGCCCCCTTAAATATTTATTTTATTCTGTTTTTTTGTATTTGTTGTTATAGCGGCAACAGAAATCAAACACATCATCTGTGAAAATTTCAACTGTCTAACTATCACGGTTCATGAGATACAGCCTGGTGACAGACGGACGGACGGCCGGATGGACGGACAGCGGAGTCTTAGTAATATGGTTCCGTTTGACCCTTTGGGTACAGAACCTTAAAAATGAGGATTTAAGGAAAAGTGCAGCACAATATTCCACTTCTCCAAATGTTAACCTCGCCTGCACGCGGATCCTTGTTGATCTCTGCTCCTTATTGCCAAGGTTCTGTCCGAGACCGACCAACTTCCAGCTTAAGCCATTGAGCACTACTGTCACAAATAGATGACAGGCCAAATTGTGTCCAGCACGCCGCTGTCTTTGTTTTTTAATCATGACCCTGGCGTGCTGCGCACAATTTGGCGTGTCATCTATTTGTTATTGTGGTGGTCAAAAGGTTATATAACAGGCTGTTAATTCATCACCTATTTAAGAGGTCCGGTGCTGTGGTCAACAACCAGCATTACTAGTACCAACATAAACCTATACCTTAGCAGGTGTCGTGTCAACCATTAGAGATCTTGGCGTGTCATTTGACTGCAAATTGACTTTCCATGCACACATGTCTGCCCTAGCTTCAGAATCTTACAGACGCCTAGGTTTTGTCCTACGCAATGCCCGTGATTTCAATAATCCTATTGTCATCAAATTATTATTTAACTGTCTAGTTAGAAGTAAGTTAGAATTTGCTGCAGCCGTCTGGAATCCCCATGAATCCACATATGAATTATTGATTGAAAAAGTTCAGAAAGCCTTCCTGCGTTTTTTATATAAAAAGATTTACGGATATTATCCATTTATATATCCTACTCATTTCCTGCTGGGAATGTTAGGATATAATTCCCTTTCAGTGCGTAGAGCCAGAGATCAGATACTAATAGCCATAAAATTTTTAAATAGCATGGTAGATTCCCCAGAGCTACACAATACCTTGTGTACACTTTATGTACCTGATAATTACCTGCGTCATTCGACGACACCGACTGTTCGCCACATCCCATTGCCGCACTGTGTCGCGCGCGCAGTCCCCGTTGTGTCGCATGCATAGTCCTATAAACTCTTTAATGGAGACTGTCCCGGAATGTGACATTTTTAATGACACACTCAGGGTGATCATGTCAAATTGTCTTATGTTTTGTGAAAGTTATGTTTGTTAGGTAAATAAGTTATATGTTGTTATCACTTTACTCGATTTTTTTTTCTCTTCTTAAAGTTGTTTTTATGTATGTTTGATCTCTGACTTGTTATTTGTTTCTGAATTATGTTAATTATGTAATATGTTTAGTGTTACCAGTTAATTACTATTATTGGCGCAAGCCGTTATGAATAAATAAATAAACTTTTTGGAAGCAACCTACAAGAAGCAGGCTACTGTGGATTGCGATGCGCTGGCCATGAAGCGACATTTATTTTAGTTTCTACAATTACCTACTCGTAAAACATGTACTCGTGCGTTGCTTGTGGGCACTCATCCGAGTTCCTTGGCTGTAATCTTTTGTTTATTACTTCGAAATGATTGTGACTTATCACGCACTGGTGTGGCTAACGTTAAAATCTATCAAACCTCGGATAGTTGGACATCAGAATGTACTCAATTACAAAGAAAGTTTTTCTTTCTGCCTCGTTCGTCTGGTGGTGGCAAGCGCGTCTGCTGATCGTGAGGTTCTGGGTACGATCCCCAGGTCGGGCAAAGTGTTATTGGGTTTTTCCTTGCGGAATTCCTCAGTAGCTGAGCGGAGTTTGAGTTTGCGCCCGGTTGATAGCAATAAGCTCGCCCCCTATTACATGGGACTTGAACATAACAGCGAAATGAAGGTGTTACTATACAGGGTGTAGAAATCATGTAATTCCTTCAAACCTCCTATTGTACTGCTGACATAGATTAACACTGCAAAGGATACATCTAGATTCAATAAAAAAAATACAAGTTACATACATACAAGTTAAATGACCGCGCTACGAGCGATACCCGCGCAATTCGCTCGGGGCGCTAAAATGCCTCACGTTAAGAACACATGTTTACTTTTTATAATAATTTATTTTATTGAATCCAAAAGTATCCCATGCAAGGTTAATCTATGTCAGCAGTACATTATGAGGTTTGAAGGAATTACGTGATTTCGTTTACACCCTGTATACCTCTGCCCATCTCTTCGGGGAATACAGGCGTGATGTTATGTTTGTTTTTCTTTCGAATAGATGTTTGTTTTCTGTCATGTCACGAGCTACCTACCTATATATTTTATTTGAGTACAAGAACACATATAAATCGATTGCTTTCAGAACCATAGTGAGAGGCTCTGTGGCTTCTGGACACCAAGTGATCAGTGAGCAGCAATTGGCCCTTTATCTTCGTATTCGAGGGCCCCCTATGCTCGGGGGCCCCAACTGTCCTGATTCTAGCTGCGGCCTTAATTGCTTTCTCGTTTGTTTCTACAAGGTCACCGTGGATACTGGTGGTTGGACACTCAGGACTGTTGGGATTATTAAAAACTAGCGGCCCGCCCCGGTTTCGCACGGGTGCAATGTAGATACTAATGTGGGGCATATAAACCTTTCTCATGAATCGCTGTATCTATTGCTGAAAACTGCATTAAAATCCGTTGCGTAGTTTAAAAGATCTAAGCGTACAGACAGCGGGAGCGACTTTGTTTTATACTATGTAAAGAAGAAGCATTATTTGCTATAGCGTTCGGTCGTGAATATTAACGTTCGCGATCAGACATTGTACCGCACTAGTGCTTAAAGGCCTTAACATTATGATGGGCCTTCATGAAATAATAGCATCATCGATTTTATATATAAGGTTTAGGGTTTAATGTCAGGCAGCTGTTGCCAGGGTTGGCAGGGCAGAAGGTTTGTAAATGTCGTCACCTCGCTGTAATTATATCGTAAACCGGAATTACAAACTCTACCGGGCAGTATTTATGAGGTTTATCCTTTACTAGCGGCCCGTCCCGGCTTCGCACGCACATTTTTCCCGTTTTTGCAACATTTTTCATTTATGCTCCGCTCCTATTGGTCGTAGCGTGATGTTATATAGCCTAAACCTTCCTCGATAAATGGACTATCCAACACAAAAAGATTTTTTTCAATTCCAGCCAGTTGTTCCTGAGATTAGCGCGTTCAAACAAACAAACAAGCTCTTCAGCTTTATAATATTAGTGTAGATTATTTATGGATTCGACCTTTTTACATTTAACATAACATCACGCCTTATATTCCCCGAAGGGTTCGGCACAGGTGTTTTTAGTACACCCTCGTTTAGCCAATCCCATGTAATAGGGGGCGAGCCCATTGCCATCAACCGGGCACAGATCAAGACTCCGGGCTGCTAATGAGGAACTCCACATAATATTTTGTAAAACTCCAATAATACTTTTCCGGACCTGGGGATCGAACCCAAGACCTCACGATCAGCAGTCGCGCTTGCCACCACTAGACCAACGAGGCAGAAAGAAATACTTTTTTTCATTTCATTTCATGTAATAAATTATTATGAGTCGTTATAAAATCTTCCATTATTACTTGACGATGGAAAATTCTGACTACATTGTTGACTGATAAGGGGTCAGTCGGTTAAAAGGAAGGGTTAAGGAGTATTCTGAGCTAGGGTCAACACGGTAAACTTTTATAATGATTTTTGAAATAAGGTTTGCGCTACACGATGGCTGATGCATGCGTGCGGTCAGTTGGGACAGGTCAGCTCAAACCTGCTATGGCACTTTCCTCAAAAGGCCATTCCAGACGTTGCCCTCCATTGTTACACCCACATAGTTTTTATACCACAATGTCTGGACTTTAAAAGAGACCTTGATCTGTGAGTTTGTTTCGTCTTCTCAGAGCTAGTCAGATAGGAAATGCCGGCGCCATATAGTCTTAAAGAAAACATTACATTGACTTGTAAAAGTGTCTGTAACAGATTTTTTTACAGAAATAAAAATAATTTTGAAAACCTTATCTGATATTATAAATCGCGAACGTAAACTAGACAGTATAGAAAATAATAAAATATTTTCGTAGGCTAGTTTTAAGTTCCTGTTGAACTATTGATCACGAATTAGGTATATAATTATGTGGTATTTATCGTTATTTAAATATTAAATGCACATGGCATAGCGTGCATATGATTTGCAAGGTTAAGCTACGCTTGCCGCGGTCAGTCCGTGGATGGGTGACCATTTTTTACACATTGAGACCCCTCCGTGCCTCGGAGAGCCCATAAATAGTCGGTCCCGGGTGTCATACGAATACCTATGACAGTGGTTACGGGAAGTCAGAAGCCCGATAGTCTGACAAACGGTCTAACCTTAGGATATCGGCATTACCCAATAACTGGGTTGCGGAGGTCTAATGGAAGTCGCTCCGTGTAAATTACTAGTATACAGCCGCATCTGGTAAGACTGGAAGCTGACCCCAACATAGTTGGGAAAAAGGCTAGGCAGAAAGAAACGTAAGTTTGGCTTAAAAAATATTAAAGTAAGATATTTTCGTAGCCGAGTTTTTAGTTCGTGTTGAACTATCGATCACTAATTATAATTATGTGGTATTTATCTTTAGTTAAATATTAAATGCACATGGTAATTAAGCGGTTATTGCCAATGTCTCAGGTAGTTGTCCTTTAGGTCCAACACCTACCATTTCAGACCATTTTTGTATATTTCGAGGTGACTCGTTGCATGAACATAAGATATTTTAATCTATACTAATATTATAAAGCTGAAGAGTTTGTTTGTTTGTTTGAACGCGCTAATCTCAGGAACTACTGGTTGGAATTGAAAAAATCTTTTTGTGTTGGATAGTCCATTTGTTGAGGAAGGTTACAGGCTATATAAGATCACGCTACGATCAATAGGAGCTGAGCATAAATGAAAAATGTTGCAAAAACGGGAAAAATGTCCACCCGTGCGAAGCCGGGACGGGCCGCTAGTTGAGTAATATGAATCAAACTTGGTTTAACCATTAAATTAAAATTGGACAAATTTATGTAGTACGGGTTACGGCACCCGTGGTTTCAATTCAGTAATACCTGCTTACTGCTTACGGAAATCATAAAATACATTTTTTATTTTATTTTCTTGGTCGCATTTGCCTAGTCTCACCTGATGGTAAGTACAGACATGGTCTAAGATGGAGCACACGAATCCAAGGAACAGGGATATAGAGGGATTCCCCTATACCTACCCCTCTGGCTCTCACATACACACGACGGAACTGGTAGCTAGCCAGACGGACCGTATAGATCCTACCACCGAGCGAAATAAATAATTATAGAATTCAAATGCTTACTATACATCGACCGATGTGATCATATTTAGGGAAATGCTTTTAAAATGCTTTCATATAAACATCTTCTAGTATATGATTATATCGCTAGGAATATGATCACATTTTAACGGCTATAATCATATTACTGCGACATATAAATAATAGCGGCCCGTCCCGGCTTCGCACGGGTGAACTTTAAATCCCCTTTTTTGCAACATTTTTCATTTATGTTCGCTCCTATTAGTCGTAGCGTGATGTTATATAGCCTATAGCCGTCCTCGATGAATGGACTATCCAACACAAAAATATTTTTTTCAATTCCAACCAGTAGTTTCTGAGATTAGCGCGTTCAAACAAACAAACAAACTCTTCAGCTTTATAATATTAGTATAGATGTGTTCCGATTAAATTTGAATATTATTGTGTTCAGTTATCATTTAAAAAAACTGAAGTGTTAACATTATTTTTTTGTTGCTGATTGTACCTATGCTATAACTGGGGTTCTTGGCTCCATTTTCTGTAATTAATTTTGCAGGTGAGTTTATAGCTAGGCGTAATAATAATCTAGTAAATACTACATTCAAGATGTGGACTCAATAGAACCGCTCTCTGACCTCAAGGTCTGTTAGTACATACACGTATATGGACACACTTGTTTATTTATAAATAACGCGTAAAATACTATTGAGATCACCGCCATATCTAATTATGATAGAGTACATGAAAATAACTAACTATTCTATTGAATTCCGCTGGACGAAATTATTTTTATCTTTTAAAGTATGGCGAGGATCTATTAATATAGTTTTTGATATAAACAAGAATATTTTTTCAAGATAGAGGAAATTCTGTGAAACAAACTGAACTCAGAATTAGTTGAAAATAAAGTACCTACCTAAAGGACAGAGGACAGTTTTTTTTAACTAAAGGGTTATTTAATAATTACAGTCGCCGAGTAAACTGCTAGAGACAATAGATCGAAATTATTTTTCTAATTTTTGTATTGTGCCTACGTAAGGTGCATATAAACATTGCGAGGCATGTGCCACGAATGGTTTGTCACGCATGCCTCAGGCTGTGTGGATGGGGTGGCATTCGTCGCTCAGAGTGAGCCACGCCGTCCACACAGACTTAGGCATGCGTGGCAAACCATTCGCGGCGCGGCGTGTGCCTCGCAATGTTTGTATGCACCTCAATAATGACTGCAATATCCTCCAAATTATGATTCAGAGATATAATCAATTAGAGTCACTATTTCAATGAATTTAGTCTTATCAACCATATAATTTACACAAAACTTACCTAAGATCTCCTCGAGCCAGTAGCAGGATATGTACAAGAATATGGCAACACCGAGCCAAAAGCCGATGAGCAACACTGCAAGGTATTCCCACATGGTATTTTTCGCATCACTAGCACTCGTTAGTTAACACTCACTATCGTGGCACAACACTATTTTGGTTTACTTTTTAATTTTATGGCATTTTCATTTCCTATATTAGAGTAGGTTTGTATGAGTTTGCGTATTTAAATACAGTAGATAAGGTTGTTTTATTTCTATCTAGATTAATATACGTGAGTACCTAAGTATTAAATGCTAAGAATAGATAAATACTTTATAATTATTATCCAAGTAGGTAAGTATATTTATTTTAGGGCCGATTCTTCAAAACATATTCCCCAAATAAAAGTTAACTGACGATTGAAAAATCAGTCTTTAGTGTTTAAAATAGATAATCTTTACGTAGTATAAAACAAAGTCGCTCCCGCTGTCTGTACGTTTAGATCTTTTAAACTACGCAACGGATTTTAATGCAGTTTTCAGCAATAGATCGAGTGATTCAAGAGGAAGGTTTATATGCCCCAAATTAGTAGGTATCTACATTGCACCCGTGCGTAGTCCGGGCGGGTCGTTTATAATAAAAATATGTTGCGACATTTCTGATCATCATTTAGCGTCTATTATTTTCATGTAGGTACCTAGTTTTAACGTTTCTTAAGTACCTACCTGTTAACTAGTACTCATAATGAAATAAAAACAATTAAGTGCTGATTTCACTAACGTCGAATAACTTTTATCGGAGGAATAAATTTGACGTTTTGACAGCTTTTGTGTAGAAATTCAGCTGTCCAAACGTCTGACTTATTCCTGGGATAAACGCTATCCGACGTTGGTCAAACCGGGCCTAAATTAAATACCATGAAAAGAAGTGTTTAAACTGAACAATTTTTAATTGTAATGGTACATTTATATTTTGTTCATATAACCATGAATAAATCAAAAACCTAAGTATATTAAAAGGCTAAGTTTTTCCGGAAAATCTATCATTATAACAATGAAGAAACCAATTACTTTTTTCTCCACTTTCGCTTGATGTGAATCCCATTCCCATTTACTGTCAAAACTATGTAGTCTATAGTTTAATAAATCGTACTTTTTTATACTAATAGCACTTTCTAATCAATTTCAACATTATTATTATCGAATAATGAATTGGCATTATCAAAATAGTCTGATGTTATAATTTTCAATAAAACGAACAATGCAATTAATTTTTTGACTCTTAACCGAATGAAATGATGTCTTTGTCAATACTTACATAGATTTAAAAAAAACTAAAATTTTAACATGGCTCATCTAATAGGAATGGATATTATTATAACCTATAAAATAAAAGTGTATAATATAATTATGAAATGTTAACACAATACATGTTCATAGCCTTGATATTTAAAATATAAATTTCATTTTTACTAATAAAAAATGCGATTGTTCAATCAAATCGTGAAAATAAAAAGCTGATTACGCAAATCATTTTAATCTACCATTCCATTTTCGAAAACTTAAAAGTTCTGTAGGTACCTACCTATTGTATACACATAGTGCAGTAGTGATTTGAATTATTTACACTTGATCGATTTTATTATTGACGAAATTGTTGATATTTACGACTGATAAATATTTGCATTGTAAACTAAATCAACTATTTCCAAAACGATGTCATCATCGAATTTCTACGACAACATTTTCAACGTTACCGGTACCTACGTACTACGGTTGTTGTTGCAAAATCCATCACATATTATTGTTTGGTAAACAAAACCGCTATACAATTGTCTAAATGTATCAACACTCAGGTGTTGGTAAACAATTAAAATATTCGATGAATTGCTTTTTAAATGTCTCTGTATGAAGAATGAAAATATTGGGACATCATATTTTGTTTGGCATAACTGCTTCAGACTTTAAGAGCACTGAATACGGTTGGTTTATTAATTATTCTTACTCGGATAAATATTCGAGGTTGATACTCATTAACAAAATAGAGTAACACGAGTATTTATTATCTTTTTATTGTTGAACGAGTATTTACTACTGGAGTATTTATCTGTTTGCCCATCCCTATGATACATTCATTGATTTGGTCGTGCATAAATACCTAGCTCGCAAAACGGTTTTTGCCTCACTTCGATAATTCAGCCTTCATCAAGCTGTTTCCCTCACAATCCAAAGCTGTCTCCCTCCCAATCCTCCCACCAGCAATGCCCTAAGCCGAGGTCCGAGTTCCATTAGGGATCGCCCTTGATGCTGTTGTTGCTAGTAGTCATGATGTTAGAGTATTAGTAGTTCGCCTAGGTTAAGTATTTTACGCCGTCCCCATTAGTTGGAGACCATTCAGGTCTCGCCAATAACTGCCCGGTTACGTAAAAACGGTCCACAAGACCATCTACAAATAGTCGAATAGAAAAAAAAATGTTGTTTGCCCAACTCACTCTTGAATTTGGTGTTCCTGAGTGTTTGCCCAACTCACTCTTGAATTTGATGACCTTATCAGATTCACTAACTACTGCAACTCTTAAAAATACATTAGTAAACTCTGGTTTATTGGTGGAACATATATTATGGCTTGAATACATATATGACAGACTACTGCAATTGACGATTGGATTCACGATAACGGATATCTGAAATTGAAACCCTCAAAACATCCATTTGACAGTCACACGAAGTAATTGATACCTCAGTGGTTACGATACAGTTGGTACAATATCTACGGGCTGTTCATTAAATAGCTTCTGATTTGAATCTCAGGTTGCCTTTACGTCAACTCTTATACGAGAACGGTGAATGGGATTCTCAAAAAAAAGTACAGTCGCACGTAACTTGGCAAGGTTTTGGCGTAGTGGGAGTAAGTTTGCGCATGTACACTTAGTGCAACAAAAAATTTACACTTTTATTGCCTGTCATTATTCTATGGTTATTGACATAATTTATTTTGTGACGGGTGGTGGCTGACTGGCGGGGGTCCAGGCTTATGAAAGGTCGGGCGCACTGCAGATCGCCCTCTCGCGCCGCTGCAGTTGCTCAGTTAAGTGCCACACCTGCTGAAGAAGACCTGGACTCCTCGCATTGTACGAACCACGCCCTGTTGTTCTCTTTGTAAATTCTTAATTAAATATTAGGTCCCCACCTATGAAATCAGCGTTTTGTATGGAGAATTTTAAAGAAGTTGCATTTTTCATACTAACATTTTCTTAATTTATTTAACAACTATGAGCACTAATATTTTAAAATATTTATGCACTAATGTTTAAAAACTAAGATAAAGTATGCGACTTAGAATATGCGACAAAAATAAGTTTTGGCTAAGTTAACACAAAAATAGTGGTCATTTCTGCTAACAAAAAGAGGAGTCATTTTTAAGATATTTTTTATGTTTAGAAAACTATAAGTAATAAGGTTTTTTTACTATTGGTAGTTGTCTATCATGGTCATTATTCGATATAATATCAAGCAATTGATATATATTTTAAACCATAGAAGTGACGAGGTTCTCTATTTGTGAGAAAAAAACGCCAATTTATAGGTAAGGACCTAATATATATATTATATAGTGTAGGTACGGTTACAAGTGTTATTCTTTATCCTCCCGTAAGTACACGCCTGCAAAATTTTATGTGCACATGCTAGTCGAGGGTTGACTCCTAAAGCCACCCTAAAGTGTTATAATTTGTAAATATGTCTGTTTAGAAGAAAGTAAGAAAGGAGAGGAATTCTGTTCTCTACTCTTGCCAAGTTACGTGCGACTATACATATAAGATTGACATTTGGGAGGGTGATTCTTGAACGTATTCATGTGGTTTTTTTTGTTTAGTTACTTTGATTCCCATATATATTTTTGGATTCACATACTTTAACATGTTCAAGTTATGCCATGTGGTTTTTAACTAATAATATAAACTGATAGGTTTGTAGAACACGACACAATATGACTAGGTTTAGTATGGCACTGTATCGAGTGATTAGACATTAGCATTACCACGACCCCATTACCTGCAAAAACCTTGTTCTCCTAATGGCATGTCATTTAGAAGAAACTTAATTGTTTCTATTTGAAAGCCGGACTATGCTGGGACACTGGTTTGAATTCACTCCGTAAAAGAAAATAATGGTGGAACAAATAAACGAGTTATTAATAAATAGATTTTTCCTCTCATTTTCTGTTTATGCAAGAATGCGGGTCTCCTTGATACAATCTGAATATAATAAAAATGTATTGTTAAAACAAAACCCTGTCAAAGACACTAATATTTTATTCATTAGATGTTATTAAGATCTTAAATAAATTATTGTTATAAAAATAATGTGGTTTGATGCATTGTTAACTATTTGCTTATTTATGTAAAGTTATTGGTACATAACGTCGCTAAGTTCTAACACCGCGTAACTCAAAATAGTTAACTTTTCAGGAGAGCAACAAAAATATTTTTTTCTCCTTATTAGATAATTGTTTTTAATGTACAATATTCTATTTTATTTTTTTCGACGGAGCACTTTCGCGACACGATCCGGTATAGAACTCACCTGACTTACACGCTGTTTTAGCTGTTTACATAGCTTGATGGAAAAAATATTACATACTCGGTGGATTTTGTTTTTGAAATAACGCGTTGCTATGGGATCTAACCATTGATTGTGATTGGTCAAACGATGCGTTTTTCGATTCCCTATCGAATGATGTGCGTAACTCAAAACTATAGTAGTTTTGAGATTTTTCGAGTTACACGGTGTTAGAACTTAACTACTTATGTAGGTGCCGTCAACGTTCAGTCATTACTCAGTTGGTGCCGTTATATATTTATATTATATATATTTTCTCATCTTATGGTAAAAATCTTGATAATAGACATACATACACACATTTAATGATCATATTTATCGAATATGAACACCAATATTTTATTCACAAGAGAGTAATATTTTATTACTCTAAACATTTATACAAGGTTAGTCGGAAAGGGGGTACTAAGCCGCGGGTCACTTAAAGTATCACTGATGACTATTTGAAAGCAAGTGTTAAGATTTCTAAATTCGATAATTTTTATTTGCATGCATAAAGATTTTTATTTTAGATTTTTCAAAAAAATACCATACCTGCTTTAGTTATGAATTCAGAATATTAAGTTTCTAATCCGTGACCCCAAAATTATGACCTAAATTGCAAACACAGCTGATCATAGCTATGAACAGAAAGATTTTAGCATATTTTTTACGAAATCTTTGAAAACCTATTTCTTTTAACCTATCGAGTTTTGGGGAAAGTCGTAGAACAAAAGTTATCCCTTATCATGGTTACTTTAACACACTTTCGGCTTACTACCCCCTTTCCGACTAACCTTGTATAATTGACCCAGCTTCAGATATGAAGCGGACGAGAATGTCGCGGCAATATTACAAGTAGGAATTTTCTTGCAGACTAGATATCCAGATTTTTGCATTTTTTTATTATTGACTTGTTCGCGTTTGGCCCTAGTCTCACCCGATGGTAAGCGTAGACAGGGACTAAGATGGAGCACACGAATCCAAGGAACAGAGATATAGAGGGATTTCTCTATACCCCTCTGGCTCTCACATACCTATACACGACGGAACTGTTTGGCGCCGAACTTTATTGTGAGGGTGGTAGCTAGCCAGGCTGACCGTATAGATCCTACCACCAAGCGTGCTGGGTTTTGTTGAATCTTACAACACGCGTCTATTCCCAGCGTGCGGTGAGAAAGTTATACAGGGTGTAAACGAAATCATGTAATTCCTTCAATCCTCGTGATGTACTGCTGCCATAGATTCACCAATACTGGTGGATACTATTGGATTCAATAAAAATTAATTACAGCAAGTTCACATGTGTTCTTAACATGCGGCATTTTAGCGTTCAGAGTCAAATGACCGCGCGGCGAGTGATGGCCGCGCATATCGCTTGGGGCGCTAAAATGCCTCTCGTTAAGAGCACATGTTTATTTCATG
This sequence comes from Amphipyra berbera, assembly GCA_910594945.2. NCBI lineage: Eukaryota > Metazoa > Arthropoda > Insecta > Lepidoptera > Noctuidae > Amphipyra > Amphipyra berbera. The sequence continues at coordinate 2,249,415 of OU343122.1, read as the reverse complement.
TAATTTTTTTTATTGAATTCAAATTTATCCCCTGCAGGATTAATCTATGTCAGTAGTACATCACGAAGTTTGAAGGAATTACATGATTTCGTTTACATCCTGTATATTCTAAGCCGTCCCCACACGGGGTAAATTAATTACGAAAAATTATTCCGTTAAGTGTGGGCGTGCCATTTTTGCATTATGCATAGTGACAAATGTATGTTTGACCCTAGTATCCTACAGTCCTGCTGACCCAAAAGTATATATTATAAACACTGTTACTGCTTCCATAAGAACAGTTACCGAACACAAACCGAATTTACGACTTCTTGAAATTAGATAATTTCCATTCATGAGGAACAATTGTATTCAACCTTGTTAAGATGTTAGAAACACAAATCACGTTTCAATTAGTGTTGTCGATCGATAGGCGAATATCGATAGCAGTACGATAGTCTATTGATAGTTCAACAATAGTATATCGATTATTAATAATATCGATCCTATTGAAGCTTTCAAAAAACAATAGTATCGATACGATTGATAGTAGGTATTTTCTTTAGGATCTTCGATAGTATCGATATTATCGTTACTATTGATGCATGTCAATAGTATTGACGTGAACCATGCTATCGATAGTGTTGATACTATCGATAGTCCTATCGATGGAGTAGCGGATTTTCAATTTAAACTATCGATTGTTCGGCAACACTAGTTTCAATGGCCAGTGTTTGTTTGTACTTTACAAATGAGGTAAAGTATTCGGAAGACACTTCTAGTTAAAGACAGGTATTTCCCGTAGTAACATTTGATTTAATCCTCAAGGTAGCGTCTGCCTTGGTCATGATGTTTCGGAGATAAAAAATGATAAAATAAGATGATATTATCTTAATTTACGTCATCAGACATAGGTACTTGTTATATGATTTTATCATAGGTTTAGTTGAACAGATTTTTATGATTAGCATTTACAACGTAAAAAGAAATAATAAAATATAATAAATGTAGTTAGTGTAGAAAAAACCTAAAAAACTAATGCAGTGCACATAGAGATGCCTTCTTACTCGGATAAATACTCAATACTCAATGGAGTGAAAATGAGTGTTTATTAAAAAGATATTTGTCGAGTATTTATTTTACTATTTGCGTATTGAGTATTTACTCGCCAGCCCATCTGTAAGAGCACCATTATTATGGGTTTCTCTGTCCAAAATTACTAATTTGAGAGCAACAACAAACATAAGACACGAGAACACGCCCAAGACCTTCGGCCTCGTCGCTCAGCTCCGCCTCGCAGCCGCCGGACTCCTCAATCGTGAGTGATGTGACACCGGCCGCTGCAGTTGCGTCGAGCTCGAGCGACGAATTCTACTCGCCACCAACGTCACCGCCACCACCACCACCACCACCACCACGACGCGGACGGCGAGGAAGAGGCCGACCACCGGCCTGCATGGGACCTCGACTGGTGACTATTTATAAACGACCTTTAGAGATCATCATTATCTTGTTTCAAAAATAAAATATCGATACTTCTCTATGCGTTTAGTTTAACTACGTTTAAAGTCGAATAACAAAATGTTAAACTGCGTACTGATTAGGCAATCGAATAACAGTTAAACAAAATCAGTTCAAGTGTTAACATTCACATGATTATGTATGTAGGTGTTCTACATAACTGTGTTAGTGTAAAATTATCGGTGACATTGCATTATGAAGGTCGTTGGTAAGCCAATAGGTGGCTGATAACGAAACGTAACGGTGTACACGTAGGTTCATGTGTAAGCCTTGATGTTGTACAGAAAAGTCACTATTCTGGTATATTAGAATTAATTACAGTTAATTATTCTTTCTGCTTCTAAATAATTAAATTAAAATACTAGACAGTTTAAAATAAAATTGCACAAATGGTTAAATGAAATTTTTTTATAGCGTTAAACAATTTGTGGAAGTGAAAATTTAATACAACTACTCAGTTATAATTTTGCATGCCACATTACTCTAACTAAACATGTGATCAAATTGAACTGATTGTAACACCTTATATACCATATTTTTATGCAAATAAATATTCTTAAACGAACGTTAACTTTTCATTGATAAACTCTATGCTTGACGGATGGTTGACGATCGCAGTGTTATTATGAGACAAGAGGACACTGTCTTCCATCCCTCGACATCCATTGCTGCAGAGTACGTAATGATATTTCTTGGCACCATGCGGTACTAGGTACTAATATTATGATTACTAGCCTTTTCAGAACTATGTAGTGGTCAGTTTCCAGTCTAACCAGATGCGGCTGAATACCAGTATTTTACACGGAGCGACTGCCATCAGATCTCCGCAACCCAGTTACAGGGCAATGCCGATATCCTAAGGTTAGGCCGGTTGTCAGACTTTCGTAGTTTTTGACTACCCGTAACGACTGTCATAGGTATTCTAATGACACCCGGGACCGACGGTTCAACGTGCTCTCCGAGGCACGGAGGGGTACTAATGATTATTGTTTGCAAATCATTTGCTTGAACTTGGAGTGAAAGGCTAATATAGGACGGAGAGTGATATCAGCGGTATATCATATCACCCGAGTGGTAGGTTAAGTTAGGAACTGCCGGGGTTACATCAGGACCCGAGGCGGCGGTGCGAGGTGTTCCACGCGCGCCCCTCTTAGACGTCGCGGGGGGGAGTCAAACACCTCACTCCCCCCGCTACCTTGAGGAGGCCTGCAGAGGCGGGCCGGCACCAGCCGGGGGTTGCGGAAGTATTGTAGATTCCCGCGACGCCCGGCGCAAGTGTGAGATGGAACACCGTGGTGGTTTTACCCGGTAAGAGTCCGGCAGACCCCCTCGCCTTCCCCGGGCGAGGGAAATCCATGAGGATTTTCCAAAGAAAAAAATAAAGGTTTAGTTAGGAAGTGTGTTTGTAGGTTTATGTGATGAGTCAGCAATTTATTTTTGTTTAGGGAGTGCATTTAATATCCAGCTGAACTATTTGTGGACGGGCCGCGTTATAATCATCATCATTATTAGCCTATAATGTTCCCACTGGTGGGACACAGGCCTCCTATCTGTGAGAGGGAATGGGCCGTAAGCCACCACGCGGGCCCAGTGCGGGTTTGTAGATGTCATATGTCTTCGAATTTTTGGTTCTAGGACATGCCGGTTTCCTCACGATGTTTTCCTTCACCGTTTTGAGAGCAGTGGTGATGAAATAAATTACATAAAGTAATGCGCCTGGCTGGGTTCGAACCCACGACATACAACTCGTTAGTCGGGGCCGTTACCACTGGGCCACCACTGCTCTCCGCGCTATAATAGTGATGAGCAAAATATTCTTAAGGTGTGTACAAATTAGAGCATTCACTTATAATGTAACAAATCGACGAGCATCTGGTTCACTGTTCGGTTTATTAAACCGTACGTATTAGAGCAGCTCGATGTTCTGTTTAAGTAAATTCTGTAATATGTACTCACCTTTAGGTGCCCAATTTAACTGTTGACCAAAATATTAACCTTTTAACCGCTTGTGTCGCATTTCTGTGACAAATATTTCCGTGCCCCTACCGCGCGTGTCGTATTTCTGCGACAGAGAACATGTAGGTATGGTTTTTTTGTTCTATTTTCGTCCTATGAACTGCGTGGTACAACTAAAACGATTATTCAATAGAGATAAGATTTACAACAATTACTTAAAATTGTTTCATAGCTCTAAGTATTGAAAAAGCTTAATATATTTATTGTAGGTATTATTTTATCGATTCGTAGTCGCGCGCTAGGGGCACGGCAATTGATATTTAGCAGTTTGCTCTTAAATTTGTTAATAAACATAACATCACGTCCGTATTCCCTGAAGGGTTGGGCAGAGGTGTATAGTAACACCCTCATTTCGCCGTTATGTTTAAGTCTCATATAATAGAGGGCGAGGGTATTGCCAACAACCTAATGAATTTAATCTCCGGGCTGCTACTGAGGAATTTCACACGGAAAAACCCAATAACACTTTGCCCGACCTGGGGACCGAACCCAGGACCTAACGATCAGCAGTAGAGCCTGCCAGTTGCTACCACTAGACCAATAAGGCAGTCCAGTTATACAAGGTTAGTCGGAAAGGGGGTACTAAGCCGCGAGCCACTTAAAGTATCACTGATGACTATTTTAAACCGAGTGTTAAAATTTCAAAATTCGATCATTTTTATTTGCATGCAAAAAGATTTTTATTTTAGTTTTTCCAAAAAAAAAAATCATGCCTGCTTTAGTTATGAATTCTGAAAATTTAGTTTCTTATCTGTGACCCCAAATATGACCCAAATTGTAAAAACAGCTGATCATAGCTATGGACAGATAGATTTAAGCATATTTTTTACGAAATCTTTGAAAAGCTATTTCACTTAAAATATCGAGTTTTGGGGAAAGTTGTAGAACAAAAGTTATCCCTTATTATGTGTACTTTAACACCCTTTCAGCTTAGTACCCCCTTTCCGACTAACCTGGTATAAGTTTATGTAATACAATTTATTAATAGACACCATTAATGGCGTCTCCACATTAGATAGTAATCTCAGATTCATCTGAAACAACTTTACCAATAGTTCACAATTACATAATGTCATCTGACATTGCTATTCCGTATTCTTACTTTAAAATCGCACTACGACACGGAAACACGTACCCAGTACATAAAACACAAACATATAACAAAACGAGTCGTGAGCACTTTCGAGCTCATCGGTTCCTCTTCCTATGTCCGTCCACTTTCATCTGGCATGCTTCATGCATAATACCTTCATATTCCCTTGTATGAACGCTAGACGTGCCTAGGTATGCTGAGTAAGAGGTGGCCCAAGTTTTAAACAGACAGCGAGTGTAGTATTTTGAATATATGGTATGATATTTTTTTAATGACAGTAAAAATAACCTTTGTCGTAAAATATATTACTGGATTCTCTACGTAGCGCCGAAAAATAAAAATATTTATAAGTGTATACTGCCAAAAAAATAACATTTTCTTGATTTCTTTAATTTAAATAATATATTATAATAACAATCATATTTCGATTAGGAAACCCATTGAAGTTAGATTTATTATGTAGGTAAATATCAGTTTTTTTCACGTTTCACCACGTTTACTAAACTTAGCTTCCCTTTTATAATTTACAGCATAAATAAATAAAAAGTGAAGTTTCTTTAAAAATAATATTTATACAACGAGTTTTATAAAGGTCTTCATTGAATCTAAATTAAGTGGTCAGACTAGTAAAACTTGAACGCATGTAACGTCGGGCAAGCAATTACTGAGACTGATTACATGTTACAAAAAGGATTCGGATCAAGATACGAAGTCTAATCAACCTCGCAATCTCTCTACGTGAAATTATTTTAATAACTGATTAGGTATAGGTATGAAGTTAAGTATCTTATCTAAATCTTAATTATAATCTGTGTAACGGAAGTTTAGAGCAGTAGCTGTCATTGCATATTAATTAATGACAAGAATCTACAGATTTCTGCGATATCTAAAGATAAATACATAATTATCATACTAATAAAATGGATGCAATCTATCATTCGAATGACATTACTAGAGTTTCCGATATGCTATGAAACGCTAAGGGGTAGCAATATAAGGATGTTTTTTGAGAAACTACACCGATGCTTATAACCGGCCAAATGCCTAGGGAGCTGCAACTGACCGAGGGCAGTACGCGCACCCGCGCCGCGGGGAACGCAACTACTCACTCATATCTACGCAAGACGTGGACTTGTTCTCAGATAAATTGAATCAAGTCATATCCGCAGCACATGTCCACCTCACAGTCTGCCATAATTATTCTGGTAGCACATAGCACTGAGTGATTATATCATGCAAATTGTATTTAGTGTTAGGTATAAGTGTATTAAGTAAATTATTGTTATTGTTTGTAGACGCTTTGGGTTTATCTATTGTCTATACATTTTTGAATAAATAAATAAATAAAACAAATCTCCATATAATGTCAGAAGCCCATGGCTAGCTATCTAACACACAAAGAAGCACAAAGATCAAGAAACAACTACCTATTTCGCGTATTGAAGATAATACACAATACAACACAATCAATCACGTATTTAAGTTAATTCAAAGGTTACACCATTTTTTTAATTAGTAAAATAAAATAAAACAATAACACAATCGCTACCGCCTATCGCTTGCACTACTCACCACACATGCGCGGGCGCGCGTCAATACGCTAAAAAGGAAAACTATTTCCGTTCCGGTACATCCAGGCGCACAGGGACGTGTACCTTTTCACTTTCTATAGAACTTTGTCTTTACCTTTAACGGACGTAGTTTTTATTAGCTAGACTTAAATGGTTTATGAATTTGAGCTGAGTTAGCTATGCTTTGGCCTGTTCTATAGAGTTCTTTAAATCTAGTGTTTGGCGTGCGATATTGATTTCGTAAAGGCTTAATTTTATAAAAGAAAAAAAACAGGAAAAATGCAGTGACAGCCTAGTTGTGTGACCGTCGGACTGCCAAGTTTCGAGTTCTAACCCGAGGCGCATGCATCTCTGACTTTTCAGATTCATGTGCTTATTGTACATAATTATAATTATCACTTGCTTAAAAACGGTGATGGAAAACATCGTGAGGAAGCCGGCGTGCCTGAGAGATATTTCTCGACAGCATGTGAAGCCAAGCCAGATGCCCATGGGCGGCATAAACCCTGACACCCAGGTTAGTCACTAACCACACGAAAAGAAAAAAAATATCACTAAAGATTGTGAGTGTTAAATGATTCATATTCACTCGTGAGTGTACTACACTTATTGCTTATACGCGTACTTAAAATAACGCAGATACAATAATTATTGACGGCTCATATTTGCGCTTTATTTGTAAACAACAACAAACAAAAAAACAACAACTAGATATCATTGCACGTGCTTATAAGTAGGCTGAGATTTCCGTGTAAATATTTCACGCAGTTTTTCCCAATATTTAATGATGTCCCACATAAAATGCAACCTAAATACGCGGCCATGTTGTTTCATCACGGCGACACAGCGTAGATAAACACTTAATGTAATTTATCTAGAAGAAACTGTAATTATGTCGTAATGTAACCAGTGGTTAACATGTGGTTGACGGAATATGTGGTTAAACGACGATTAACTAAATGTAATTTGTCTCTCTGTTAATTGGTTTAATTTGTTATAAATTATTTACGTATGAAGGTTTTCAGTATTGGATGTTGGCGGTTAATAATAATAATGATTTTCCTGTTACATTTTCTACGCTTGCATAATATTAATCACAGAAACAGGGCCTGCTTGTCAAAAACAGACACCTCGTTCCTTCCCTTTCGATGTAAACATTTAATAACGAATAACCTGTGTCTAACTTAAAAAAAAAACTGTCTCGTTGGTCTAGTCGTGGCAAGCGCGACTACTGATCATGACGTCTTGGATTCGAACCCCACGTCGTGTTATTGGGTTTTTCCGTGTTGAATTCCTGAGTAGACGCCCGGAGTTTGGATTTGTGCCCGGTTGATGGCAATAGACTCGCCCCCTATTACATATGGGACTTCATAATGGCGAAATGAGGGTGTTACTAATACACCTCTGCCAAACAATTCGGGGAATACAGGCGTGATGCTATGTATGTTATGTTAACTTAAAAAAAACTTTTATTTTATTAATCACACTTCGCGACCACAATTATATAACAGCGATTTGAAAATCGTACCACACGCTTTTACCTTAGGTACGCGGATTTCGACGCTGCTTTTCTTTTTAGAACGAGCCTATGTTTAAAAGATCACCAAGTATAAAACTGATAAACTGAGTGAGAAACAGTTTGACCTATAAAACTCTCGACAGCGCTCATTGACCTCAATATTTATTATCTGTGATTGGCAACCACAGCACCTGTCATTGAATTTACTGTATGATTACTTCGAAGCGTCGGTGTTTTTATTGATTTCTCAACACCTTTGCGCTTCATATGATGAGCATTGCGTCACGGATCAGTAATTGCACGGAGCCGATTTACCTCTGACCTCACGTTACATAAAATTACTTCATAAATAATATGGCAGCCATTTTGAAATTTAAAAATAACCCTTGCGTTACCTACTAAGTACTTACAACTTACTTAATGTTAGAAAATAGTTGTAAGTATTGCATCGTAAGTGAAGAATAAATTTTAATAATGAAATACTTATTTGGCTTTGTTTTATAGGTACCTATTGCTTATTATATTTTATGCCTGGCAGTATGTATTATTTAAATATAAATTTTAATATGTATTTAAAAATAACCTTTGTTCATGATTACGTCTTCATTATTTGTTGTTTAGGAATTTTTCAAATTATTATATTTACGTTTGACCACGGTATTTTGGTTTAAGATAGGGGATTTACCTAGAGCCAAATTAAATTCGTTGGTATTCAATGATGAGACAAACTTCTTTGTCATCAATGTATTTATACATTCAAAACATTTTACACCATTTAATAGCTTGTAATAACTAGTATTCACATTCTTCAATCTCCAATCACGTCAGATCGTAAGCATGCATGATGATACGATAATGCACGACTGCTCATCCAAATCATTCATCGATGGAGGTTTAGTTAATTGCCACTATGCGTATAAACGAGTTGCATTAGCATCAGCATATCGCGTGACGGGAGTTGCAATAGTTTTCGTGTCAGGTGTGTGACGTAACGACGGTAATGCCTCCCGTTCACTGGGTCATGTGTCTTCTAATACAATTTGGTGTAATAGGTAAGTGTTCTATGGAAAAATTGGATAAACAAAATTATACAGCGCAATCAGTACATATTTTGACATATAGGTAGATAGATATCCACCTAGTTCATACGAAACTGGTTATTTTTATGGCAGTAAATGCGACTCTAAATACAGGAGAAATATTTCGGACTTAAACAAGGACTCAGTATACAAGTAAAAGTCAATTTATAAGGCAATGGGACTCACACATGATCAGACAACTGGGCGTTAAGGACGAAGGCCTTACATGTATTTGCTGGTCCCAATCTATACTAATATTTTAAAGCTGAAGAGTTTGTTTGTTTGAACGCGCTAATCTCAGGAACTACTGGTTGGAATTGAAAAAATCTTTTTGTGTTGGATAGTCCATTTATTGAGGAAGGTTAGAGGCTATATAACATCACGCTACGACTAATAGGAGCGGAGCATAAATAAAAAATGTTGCAAAAACGGGAAAATTGTGCACCCGTGCGAAGCCAGGACAGGCCGCTAGTTCTCAATCATAAGAAATACGACTTTCATTCACGTATTTGGTAGATAGTAGCAGGTCACCTACGCTACCAGTTTGAGCTTCGTTTCCCTGTACTGGTTAGGTAATCATAATTAACTATACATCTAATATATAGGTACTATATACACTTTCATTCACAGATCAGTCGATCGTCTAGAAAATTATTTAAATAAAGTACAAATTAGCAAATCAAGTAGGTAAGTCGGTTTCCAATCAATACCAATGATTAACTTGTGAATTTTTTGATCCACGATAAACGATTGATGATCACGAAACACATAATGATAATCTCATGAGTAGATGAGAATAAGACTAGCATGCTGATATTGTAAATGGGATGCGTGTATGCAACCTTGGCGTGATACGTAAAAAAAAAAACTCGAGATTCGCAGACAGACCACACCTTTAGGCGCGGTACACAATTACGTGATTAAAGTGTGGTTGCGATGACAGGTTGCAAAATATTTTTGTGGTCACGCAGAACTTGATATACTTAATCATAATCAAGGACTTTTTATTTATTTCCAAAAGATTGCCTTTCACATGTAAATTTAAAAATAATAATACAAATTAACGTAAAGTGGTCATTTGGTAATTCGTCTTACTTGGCGCTTGACCAAACGACGCAGATAGATAGAATATGCTTTATTTTACACCATTACAATAACAAGTTAGGAACGATGTATATCTATACTTATTACTTATCTATACTAATATTATAAAGAGGAAAGATTTGTATGTTTGTATGTAACGAATAAACTTAAAAACTACTGGACGAATTTCAAAAAATATTTTGCCGTTATAAAGCTACATTATCACTGAGTAACATAGGCTATATTTATTACTGGAATAAAACTTCTTACGCAGGCGGAGCCGTGAGGACACAGCTAGTTAAAGATACAATGTCGTAAACGGTCATCTGTATAATTACTAAAGTCATTTAATGATAGTCTATATTACCGTATTGGGGTAACCATATTGTCTAGTCGATATCATTATTATTAATGTATGTTAAATGAATTTTAATTGTGCTCCATTATGTAGTAATATATTTGCTTGACTACTAATGTGTTGTTTTGTGGTCATCATTTGTGTTGATCGAACTAAGAGATTATAGTTAGTGGGTAAATAGTAGCATGCATGCATTTGACCTAATATTTTTTTTTATAAAATTACATAACCCCCAACACAAAAAAAACCTCTAAAAAGTAAAAAATAAAATGTGATTGTTGACTCTTTGTTATGAGTAGGTACCTAGTAATATTTTGATTCAAGTGTCTTCGCGTCGGGAGACCGCTAAGTTATCATTACCAAGCTTTTTTTTTGTATTCTGTTTTTTTTTTACTTTATTTATTTAGCGATCACTCTCTTTTATGGTCGGGGGTTAAAAATAAGCCATTAGCTATAAGGTAAGAAGTTGAAAAAAATTGAATAAGAATTTTCGTTTATTTAGAAAGAGTATGGTCAAATACTGCCAAGAAGTAATAAAAAGAAATAGTTGTAAATATAAGACGTCGCTCAAAATATATTGTAACCAATTCTAGCTGTTTAAGAAGCATAAAACGGCTGGTCCAGTGTTAAAGAATGTGTAACGTCACTCAGACGTTGTTGATTCATTGTGGAAATTAGCGGATTTCTTATTCCGACTGTTAGATATACTTTTATCTCAGTTATAGTTGAACGAGTGGCACAGTTATCATTTATAACAAAACATCACGCCTTGTATTCCCCGAAGGGTTCAGCAGAGGTGTTTTTAGTAGAACCACGTTTCGCCAGTTAAGTCCCATGTAATAGGGGGCGATCCTATTGACATTAACCGGGCATAAATCCAGACTACGGGCTGCTACTGAGATTTTTTTAATGGAAATACCCAATAACACTGCCCGACCTGGGGAGCGAACTCAGGACCCCATGCTCAGTAGTCGCGCTTGCGACCACTAGACCAACAAGGCAGTCATATATCATTTATAGAAGATAAAATTAACTTAGATTCTTATAACACATGTTTGTAGAGAAATAAAGTTAATAAATTATTGATGTGATGGGTTCATGTAAGTAGACTCGACGGCTCTATTGAAACGATAAATTATTCAATTGAAGTAACGTCTAATTTGCGTTTTAGACAAGTTATGGGTTAGACTCCATTCTTTAAAAGTAGAAGGTAATTAATAATCTATCCAAGAACGTAAAACTTAAAGCAGTTATGAAGAGCAGAAGTCATTAAAACAAACAAAGAAATTCAATAAATAGTAGTTACTAGCGACCCGCCCCGGCTTCGCACGGGTGCAATGTAGATACTAATGTGAGGCATATAAACCTTCCTCTTGAATCACTCTATCTATTGCTGAAAACTGCATTAAGATCCGTTGCGTAGTTTAAAAGACCTAAGCGTACAGACAGCGTGAGCGACTTTGTTTTATACTATGTAAAGATTTAATCTCTTTCAAAACAACAAAATCCAAAGTGTATCCTCTATCCTCTTTGCGGACTACATTATAATCAAATCTTACGTCACTATCAATCATCTACACATCTCTAACTGCATAATGAGAGCATAAAACCTTCTTACTATAAATAAAAAGAGATTCACAGATAACACAATGTGTTGTAGAAACTACAGAATATCTAGCAACCCTAGATTACGGCGGAACGTGGGAACTGCACACAACAATTATATGAGCGAAAATCTAGTGTATGCGCTTTCCCAAACATTACATTTAGTTGCGATTGAAGAGTACATAAAGCTAAGATATATTCTAATGCTAACGCTGGCAAACGCTTGAATTTTAGGTATTTTTTTTACTATTCTAGGTGTTATTGGGTTTTTCCGTGTGGAATCCCTCAGTAGCAACCCGGAGTTTGGATTTGTGCCCAGTCGATGGCAATAGGTTCGCCCCCTATTACATGGGACTGAAACATAACGGCGGAATGAAGTTGTTACTATACACCTCTGCCCACCCGTTCGGTGAATACAGGCGTGTTTTTATGTTATGTTTTCTAGGTAAAAAATGGTAAAAATTCTGAGTGTCCTATTAGTAATTTGTAATAGCCGATCATCCTTGAAAATCATTTAAGAAACATTCTTCCCCAAAAGTACCACTGATAAGCTAAGCTGGAATATTCCATGGTTTCCATAAAAAACAACCTCAAATAATACCGCACATCATGCCAATAGCACTCTCTGGGCATCTAAATCTTTCAAGAACCAACAACGTACTAAATCAGTAGAAAAGTTAAAGAAATCATCTATCACATCAGTATCCTAATCACATTTCAATGTCGCTTTAGCATCGCACCCATCTCCCCCTGGTGTGCAAGCCTAACTATTACGAGACGTGACACCCGTCGCAGGCGTTCCACATTGTTACATATTTTAAATACACGAAACACTTCCTCTTTGGTTGGTCACCAAATGGAAACCGGTGTCACTTTCCATTTGGTGACTTTGCTTCTGATATAGACAGGTGTGTGGTCGGTTGTGGTCAATTTGCCTAATGTTATAGTAATATGTCATTTTAAACGGTGCAATTAAATTTTGATAACGTTTCGTAAATCTTTACATAGTATAAAACAAAGTCGCTCCCGCTGTCTGTACGCTTAGATCTTTTAAACTACGCAACTGATTTTAATGCAGTTTTCAGCAATAGATAGAGTGATTCAAGAGGAAGGTTTATATGCCCCGCATTAGTATCTACATTGCACCCGTGCGAAGCGGGGGCGAGTCGCTAGTGCGTAATAAAAGTGATTTCGATTACAGAAACGAGAAAATAATATAATAATTATTATGTTAACTAATGAAATTATTTTGTACCTAAATTAAATATATTTTTTTATCCACATTCCTAATGAAACCCACAAATGGGATGGGAATGGGAATAAGTCAAATTATTATTATTCTTCTTCTTCTACGTCATTAATACTGACTTTGGTCAGGAGCTATTTCAAAAAAAGAATAACTTCATTCCAACCCTCCAGGTAAATTTTTTTAGTGTACCTATCTATTTATTTAACATTGTCGATCAACTTGAACGTTTTAGGAGAATTTGTAAATAAGCTACAGAAAAAAAGATTACGTTTATGATATTAACCATTACCTCCTGTTTTGAACTTCGCGTAGTTACATTTTTATGGTTCTTCTGAGGCCAATGACGTATCTTGAACTCGACGAGTTATAAAAAATATATTGGTAGAGGTTATAAAGTTTTTTTTATAAGTGTATATTTCTTACTTGTTTTTACTACGTTTTGAAATGAAAAATAATCATAAAATATTATGGTATGGATTTTTTGTTAAGTACAATTTAAACTTTTCATGAGTCCGTAGTACCTAATAATGATCAACATCTTGTTGTGAATACAGATATTATTACAAACAATTAATGAAGATCAAAGAGATTAAATATTCTTTTAAAACCGGGAAAATGTTTCCTGAATTGCTTTCGATCCAAAATGTTATGGAGGTACCTACCCAAGCAAGTGGTTTTTAATCCAAAAATGTAATTTATTTCTGAATAAACAACTTTTTATTTCCTTACTAGCGACCCGCCCCGACTTCGTACGGGTGCAATGTAGATACTAATGTGGGGCATATAAACCTTCCCCTTGAATCATTCTATCCATTAAAAAAACCGCATCAAAATCCGTTGCGTAGTTTTAAAGATTAAGCATACATAGGGACAGACAGACAGCGGGAGCGACTTTGTTTTATACTATGTAAAGATAACATGTCGAGGTAAAATGATTTGATAAATACTCTAAATTGACCCTTATGTGCGTTCACATTATCAGTTTTTTAAATGATCAATTTTAGGGCAGACGAAAATCGGTGGCTCCATCCTTACTTATTAAGTAATTAAATTATTTTAACTTTGACGTAATACCGGTCTTGTATGCTTAAAGTACAAGGCAAACTATATCTTGAAGCACTTCTTATACATTATTTTGAAGATACCCATTTATTATTTAAATTAATGGCATAATGTTTTTCAATTCTGGCTAAAAAAACCACCAGCATACTCTTCGTTTTTTTAAGATTTATTTTAAAATATAATGGCACATGTTTTTCAATTCTGGCTAAAAAAACCACCAGCATACTCTTCGTTTTTTAAGATTTATCTATAAGGTGGGGTGGGGTAAGACTATCACCGGGGTTAGACAATCACTGTCTATTATCTCGATAAGTATAGTTACTTATGAAATTCTCTTAGTCGGTAAAACAGTACAGCCGTAAAAATTCTCGGCTAAAAACACAGATGTCGCTTCTGCTAGTAAATATGGCCGAAAAACGCCATTAAAATATGACAGAAGTGAAAAAAATATGTCAAAGTTACCGCCTTAACGGATTTTTAAAATTTTTGGTGAAAATAGTGCATAAATCTAAGTGTTCTCAACGTAAGTAGTATCCTATGCATATTGACTTGTAAGTAATTATATCAATTTAACGTAAACCAAACGATTTTCTAAAATAGGTAACGAAACAAAAACATTACCTAGAAATTGCGAGCTGGGGAAAGACTATCAGTTTGTCGGGGGCAAGACAAACGTATGTTAGTCTTTCCCCAAGTCAGAAGTAATGAACATTTTTTGGTGGATAATAGGGTAGTTGACTATAATTATTTTATTAGAAATCTCGAAACTGTTACAAAAATCATAAGCAACAGTGAAAGAACTAATGAAATATTTAATAAAATGCCCAAGTTATAAACGATTGAAAATTGCTCACTAGACAGAGACAACATGACGCCACAATGATGTCATAACTTGCAAAGTTCATAATTATTTGACACCACTCCGTACAATATCCGTTTCGCGCGACAAGGACAGAAAATGCCCCCTCCACAAACTTCACAAGCGTGTAGCTCCTCTATTTTTTCATCGATTTTATTTATTTTTTTACATATCAATTTGTATTCATACTTTCTTTAAAATAATACTAAATTGATGTTCATTTTTAATAGTAGTCAACTACTCTATTGTTCTTCAGAGTAAAGTTCGTTTTTTAAGAGCAAAGCAATTAAGGTTTGGAATTGTATTGTATATTTTACGTTACAGATTCACAATATGGTCCGAAATTATGTTAGAAAGACCGACAGGGGAAAGGCATATACTAAAGAAAAATTATTAGAAGCCGTAGAAAAGGTGAAGAACGGAGAATTGACTGCTTATAGAGCCTCCATTAATTACAGGATTCCTCGACCAACAATAGTGGCGCGAGTGTATGGCAGATATGGACTGAAATCAGATTCTTTAGGAAAAAGTACAATTATTCGTAAAGAGGTAGAACAAAAATTGGCTCAAAACTTGCACCAAATGGAAAGATACGGATTTGGACTGTCAAGAAAAGAAATTTTAGAACTTGTCGGACACTACGTAACCAAAAACCACGTTAAAAATCCGTTTAAAAATGGCGTTCCGGGCGAAGACTGGTTTTTATCATTTAAAAAACGCCACAATTTAGCCGTTAAAAAACCACAAGCAGTGGAAAACTCCCGAAAAAAAGCTTGCAATCCATGGGTGATTTACTCGTATTTTGATTTATTAAAAAGTACTATGGATGAGCTGGGATTGCACGATAAACCGTCACAAATATGGAACCTTGATGAGACTAGCTTTAGTAAAGATCCCAGTAAAACCAAAGTGGTGGGTTTGAGAGGATATGCCTCAACGAGAACTATTGCATCACCCGGTAAAGACAACACCACAGTTTTGTTGGGGTGCAGTGCAGCTGGTGACAAAACCCCACCATTAATTATATTTAAGGGAAAAAATATCTGGGATGAGTGGACCACTAATGAAGGTTATCCAGGTACTGTTTATGCAGCCACTAAAAATGGATGGATGGAGACAGATGTATTCGAAACATTTTTTGAAAGAGTTTTTTTGCCAATTGTAGGAAAAAAACGGCCAATATTACTTGTATATGACGGCCATTCTACACATGTTGGTATCAATATAATCGAAAAAGCTCGTGAGGCAGATATCACAATCCTGAAAATCCCACCGCACACGAGTGATAATTTGCAGCCCTTAGATCTTGCGGTCAACAAATCATTTAAGGACAAGTGGGATCTAAATTTAGTAAAATGGCAAAGGTTGAATGTGGGTCAAGCTTTACCTAAAAAAGAATTCTCAAAGTTAATTGGCAAAGTATGGGCCGAAGTGGACCCCAAAGTGTGTGCAGCTGGTTTCAGAAAAGCTGGTATTTCACCTTTCAACGCCAATGCTGTGGCTGAAGAAAAGTTTCACCCTGATCAACTTATGGAATGGAAAAAACAACAGCATACTGAATTGAGCGAGACTATATGCGCTTCCCCTGACTATTTGAAAAATTCCAAGCCTCAAGAACAAACCACAGTTATTCAAGCATTTCCCAGTACTTCGTACTCTGAAGACTTGTTTATTTTTACACATGAAACTGAAATACAGTCTGATAATAACATGGCATTTGTTAATGTTCCTAGACCATTACCATCATTACTATCTATTTGTTTAAATAATTGGAATGGTCATAACGAAAACCTGACTACACCTGAATATGACGAT
The DNA here is from genome assembly GCA_910594945.2 of Amphipyra berbera. NCBI lineage: Eukaryota > Metazoa > Arthropoda > Insecta > Lepidoptera > Noctuidae > Amphipyra > Amphipyra berbera. Next base: position 2,232,606 of record OU343122.1, on the reverse strand, counting down.
ACAGAAATTAAGGTAACCAGAAATAACCAATGCCTCGCCCCGTCGTGTGATAAAAACTTATTTGAACATCCGTCACCTTCGCAAAACATTAATGAAACATTACAACCTGTCAATTACGATGCGAAATACCTCAAATGTGTATCTCTTAATTATGATATACATAAAAAAATTGAATCTAATGTTAATAAGTCATCACCAGTAAAAATCATAATTGAAGAGGACCGCATCGTAAAATATAATATCAGTTTTGAGGAACTATTACTCCAGAAAATAAAAGCTGGGACGCACCACAAAAAAAAACGTACTAAGGTCGCTGGCGGTGCCGAAGTCATAACAAGCGAAGAGGCTTATAAAAAACAAAAAAATATTGAGGAAGAAAAGTTAAAAAAGTTTCAACAAAAGGAAAATAGACAGGAAAAGAAACTACAGAAAGAGAAAGCAAATAATATAAAGATGAGGACCTCCAAAAGACAGTCAAAAATATTATTAACAGATGATTCTACAGGTGGAAATGACTATGCAGAAGTAGAAGATCATAAGGAGATAAAAAGGGTGAGAAAGTCGAAGAATTATGAAAAAAGTCAACGAAAGACAAAAGGTGATATGAAAAAGAAAACTTCACAAAAAAACAAAATAATAAAACTGGATGACTCGACAAGTGAAAGTGATATCGACATAGAGTATGAAGATGAAACTGACGTTGAAAGTAAAGAACATAACTCAGAAAGAGAAGACGACATGGAAACTAATAACAGTATGGTCGTAGAAAATAAAGAGAACATCTGCAATGATTTTGATGAACCGTCAACAAGTACCGTAGTCAAAGGACAATGGGTCTTGGTAAAATTTGAAACAAAAACAAGTGTCAAGCACTACATTGGTGTGGTTATATATTTGAATTCAGATGGACTACCAACTGTGAAGTATGTCAGAAAAAGTTTATTTAAAGGCGGCGGCCATAATACGACATTTGTGTTCCCAAATGTACCTGACATATGCGAGGTTACACATTTAGAAGACATCGTTTCCAAGCTACCGGATCCTATGAAAGGTCGGAGGGGACAAATATTTTTTGATATGCCGTTTTTAGGGTATAATGTCCAGTAAAAAAATATATAATATATTCAACTAAGCCAGATAAAAGTTCCTATTGTATGACGTTACCAGAAAAAATATTGTACCTAACGCCATTACTATTATAGCAAACTACCTTACCTTTTAAATGATACTAAAGATTATTTTGTTGTTTTAAATACAAATTTTAATACCAATAAGTAATAAAAAGTTTCCTCTGACTGACTTTTTTCTACTAGCTTTTATTTTATAAGGTGGCATTAAACTTAAAGTGACCAGAGTTTGGTACCCCTGATTTTGATTGTATGTTAGTCTTGCCCCTTATTTATATTTAGACGAATTACTTAAAAAGAAACCCTATTACGTTTCAAATAAGATTAAAAATAACAGTTACTGATGTTAACCTTATGATTTTTCTTCGGAAACTGCAGTTTAGCACACGTTTTAAACTAAAAAACATTACTGTTAGTCTTACCCCGGATGGCGGGGAAAGACTAACAGATTTTCCAGTTTTACATTTGTTTCATTATTTCCGTTTTGAAAATACTTATACAAAAATCTTTAAAATCGCATAAAAGTTAATTTTATCATATATCACTATAACTTTTACCTCAAAATTAGGGCAAGAAACTTCTTTATAAAACTCGTTTTTTTCTGTCGGGTAGGAAACTATGTTAGTCTTACCCCACTTCACCTTACTGATATTATAGAGCTGAAGAGTTTGTTTGTTTGAACGCGCTAATCTCAGGAAGTACTGGTTGGAATGAAAAAAATATTTTTGTGTTGAATAGTCCATTTATCGAGGAAGGTTATAGGCTATATAACATCACGCTACGACCAATAGGAGAGGAGCATAAATGAAAAATGTTGCAAAAACGGGAAAAAAGTCCACCAGTGCGAAGCCGGGACGGGCCGCTAGTTTTAAAATAAGAACGCCAAAGAAACTTTAAATTGTTTATTTGATATTTTGCTAATTGTTTTTTTTGTGGCAACTAATTATGCTGTTTTTCGTCGACAGCATTATTCATTTGCATACAGTAATAATATTATGAGAATCATCTGAATACACTTTGAGTGTAATAATCTCACATAAACTATATTTATTCTTATCTCTTGACCAGTTATAATTCTAATTCTATTGTTACAATATTGCTTTGATTTATCAGTAAGTTTTTGGAATTTTTGCTCATTGAAGTACCTAATGGCCATATATTTAAATGCTGCTCGATTATAAGTTGCCGTTAATTTCGTGCATTCACTGTCACTGTCGCTTTGCCTTAGAGTGACAGTGACAGCACAAGGCATAAAAGTTTGATTATTTGGCCATAAAAGTTTTTAAATAAGTTGCTTTAGGGTAATTACGAACATAGGAATATTCCGAAAATTACGAGTTTCTGCCAAACCAGGCAATATTTTTTGCATTGGCAACGTAGTAATGCTAGAATGTGTAATGTTGCCAGAGCAGAAATTTAGTTATAGTTGTAGTTTAGTAGAAAATCGTAATTTTCGGAATATTCCGCTGTTCGTAATTACCCTGAATCATTATAATTTCAATGTCTGTATTGTTAATTAACTTGTGACTTTGTATAATTTGGCATAATCATGAATTTTTATAATTTATCAAAAGCCTATGTACTGTCTGTGTTTATTTAAGGCTGTGTTTGTTAAGCTGATATCACATTTACTGACCTTGAACGATAAAAAACTCAACCTGCTTTATTGCAGATAGAGCAAGTTTCGTTTTTGATATTTTGTGATGATTAAAAAATACATATTATTTATTTATCTGTGTTTGAAGCACAGATATTTCTGTCTATTGACCGAGACGCAAAAAGACTGAAAAATGTTGGAAGAGTTTTGAGCGAAGTCAGTAGTCCGGTAGACAAAAGGCTTAGAAAAAAGATTAGGACCCTTTATAGATAGATAGATAGATAGATATACTTTATTGTACACTAAAAGAAATAAAACAGAAGGAGTACACATTATTAAGAACAGTACAAATGGCGGTTTTATCGCTTAAAGGAATTTCTTCCAGACAACCTTTGGATGGAAAGAATTTATAACCATTATGGTTAAAGTTTTTGGCGGGAAACCATCCGGTGAAGTTCGGGGTTTATTAAATATATTCAAAAAATTGTCATAATGGATATTATCAAGTACACTACCGGCCCGTCCCGGTTCGGCACGGGTGGACATTTTTCCCGTTTTTCCAACATTTTTCGAAACTCTTCAGCTTTATAATATTAGTATAGATAACATACAAAACTACACCAATAGTTTTGTGTCATAAGTGTCCACATTAGTGAATATTGTCTGAAATGGAAATAATCGCTTACCGACACAGAGTTTCATTGCGAATTTTATAGTGGTATACTAAAAACTTGTTAAAGAAGTTAAGAGAACTCTTAAAAAATCTTAAGAATTGAAACATATACCTATTTTTTAAATTTATTTCGTGATCTAATACAAGGTTAGTCTGAAAGGGGGAAATAAGCCGTGGGCCACCTAAAGTATCACTAATGACTATTTTAAAGCAAGTGTTAAAATTTCAAAATTCGATAAAAAAATTGCGTGGTCAAGATTTTTATTTTAGTTTAAAAAAAAAAAAAACATACCTACTTTAGTTATGAATTCAGAAAATTTATTTTCTTATCCGTGACCCCAAATATGACCTAAATTGTAAAAACAGCTGATCATAGCTATGGACAGATAGATTTTAGCATATTTTTTACGAAATCTTTGAAAAGCTATTTCTCTTAAACTATCGAATTTTGGGGAAAGTTGTAGAACAAAAGTTAACCCTTATTATAGGTACTTTAACACGCTTCGGCATAGTGTCCCCTTTCCGACTAACCTTGTATAATTTTATGGGTACGTACTAAGCTCGAAAATGTCTAAGAAAGTTGGTAACTCTGGTTGTAATGAATGGAGAGAGTATGATGCAACGCTAAGGTCAAAGAAACATAGAATATGATAATTGTAGATGCAAAATATGCGGATGCAAATGCAGAAAATGATGATTGAATAGCAACGTAGCAACTTCCAATTCATATACAATGCCACAAGAATGTTTTCTTACAGAAATAGTAATTATAGATATTGCTAGCCCGACTTGGGTTTATAGACAAGACTTTGAGTCGACCATAACATAACATCACGCCTGTACTCCCCGAAGGGTTGGACAGAGGTGTATAGTAACACCATCATTTCGCCGTTATGTTTAAGTTCCAAGCCCCCTAGGGTCAGCCTATTGCCATGAACCGGGCACAAATCCAAGCTCCGGGCTGCTACTGAGGAATTCCACTCGGAAAAACCCAATAACATTGCCCGACCTGGGGATCGAACCCAGGACCTCACGATCAGCAGTCGCGTTTGCCACCACCAGACCAATGAGGCAGTGACTCGACCAATGATACGATATGTACCTATAGAATTGAAACAGACACCCGATTCAAAATCTCTTTAGATATAAATTCAAAGAGCTTTTAAGTATAAAAACACCTGTACAAGGGATACTTTTGGAATCAATAAAAAAAATACAAGAAGTAAACATGTTTTTATAACGTGAGGCATTTTAGCGCCCCGAGCGAATTGCGCGGCCATCGCTCGCCGCGCGGTCATTTAACTCAAGGCACTAAAATGCCTCACGTTAAGGACACATGTTTACTTCTTGTAATTTTGTTTTTATTGAATCCAAAAGTGTACAGTTCAGGGTTAATCTATGTCAGCAGAACATAACGAGGATTGAAGGAATTACATGATTTCGTTTACTTCCAGTATAGACTAGAAAAGGCCAATGACAAAGAAATGCAATCCAATAATAGTTAAATATTTACAGCCAATTCAAGTTGAGCCAACCAATTCAGCTTATCGTAATCTGAACAGTTTCAAGTTCAAATAAATTGTAGTACAACGTGTTACAAAAATACCCCTAAAGCCGAAAGGGGGTTAAAAGGTCCCTTGTAAAGAGTCTATTGGCAATATTTGAAAACCGTAGTATGAGCCCAAAAAAAAAGTATTTGGATTATACATAAAATAATCACCATTGAAACGCAACCCTTAAAATATAAAACTAAAGAGTAGACTACCCAGAAAGTTATTTACATTCTTACCTAATTTCCTCTGAGAGGTAAATGACCAACAACCGTAAAAGACTACTTGATTATTACATTTTTCATGGGGAATTATGTAATACGTAGAGTCAAGATCGTAAATTATACAGCCAATATATTATTTTGCATATTTTCTTTTTGCAATCTTCGTATTTTGAACAGAACTCGGCGGCACCATAAATTGCTATTTGCTTTACCATTATTGTGTGGCATTTTTTATGATTATTGAAAACGTGGCTCGTGTACGTTGTTTCTACAATAATCGCATGTCTGTGGACACTACACTCGGGAGCAATGAATACGGGTCACCAATATAAACTTCGGAAAACATTGTTAAAGATTTTAATATTGTTTTTTGTTTATGTTGGTGACCCGTTTTCATTGCTGCCGAGTGTATACAGGATTACTTCTAATTATATGGCGAAACTTCAGTTTTTTTTCGTGTGGTTATTGACTTTCTGGTGTCAGAGTTTATGCCGCCCATGGGCCCCTGACTTGGCTTCACATGCCGTCGATAAATATCTCTCAGGCATGCCGGTTTCTTTACGATGTTTTTCTTCACCGTTTTTAAGCAAGTTATAATTAATACAATACGCACATGTTACCTAGTAAGTTCACAGTTTCTAGGTATCATTAAGCTACCAGTAAGAAGTAACCCTATACTATACATATAGTAGGGTTGATAACCCTAATTATAACACCTGGAGAGAGTAACAGAGAAAAGGAAACCTTATATCACGCACTTTACAGTGCATTCACCTCGTGCACGCCGCTAGACCGACCTTCACCTAGAACCGATATTAGATCACTGTATCGCCAACACAACACGATGCATTTCTAATAGCTAGCTCTACAACACCAATGTTGGTAACACACATTAGAATAACCCCTCGTTTATAAAGGTGGGTATGTATAAAACATGTATTCCAAATGTACCAGTAAACTTTATCAAAGAAATAATTTAAAAAAAAAACATTAAGTAGCAAACATGTATCGTCGCTGCGCAGTGAAAACCTCGTAATTGCAATGAATGTAATTTTACAAGAGGAGATTATAACTGCCTGAGTAAAAAAAAAGTATGAAGTGTAGATGTAAGGTTCTTCTGTTTTATTATCTATTCATCAATCTATTTCATCTTAGAGCTGTGCACGTTCGTTCTAAATATGCATAACAAGGTTATATACCCAACAAATGAATAACAAAAAATTAAAATTAATTTGTGCTTTACGAGGTTTTCACTGCCCAGCGACGGTATGTAGCTCTTTAAAACTCTTGTTTTTAATAATTGTATGCATGTTACAATTGGGGTACAAGGGGCTCGTGACTAATAACCAATCGCGCGGATCATACGATTTGCGAGGTTAAGCTGCGCTTGCCGCGGCAGTCCGCGGATGGGTGACCGTTTGTTACACATCGAGACCCTCCGTGCCTCGGAGAGCACGTTAAACAGTCAGTCCCGGGTATCATACGAATACCTACAACAGTCATTACGGGTAGTCAGAAGCCCGAAAGTGGCAACCAGTCTAACCTTAGTATATCGGCATTGCCCAGTAATTGGGTTGCGGAGGTCTGATGGCAGTCTTTCCGTGTAAAATACTGGTATTCAGCCGCATCTGGTTAGCCTGGAAGCTGACTTCAATATAGTTGGGAAAAAGACTAGGCAGAACATACATGTTACAAGTAACTAATTACTTTCAAAAAGAACTTTACACAATTTGTTTACAACTTGTTTTTAGTTGTAAACAAAGGTTTACTTTAACAACCATTGACAGTTTACAACTGCAATCACAGCTGTCTTGTAAACAGATAGTTCAATGAACTCAAAAATGCCATTGTTAAACATCGCGTGCTCAAAATCAATAGCGTGCATATTTACGATAGGTGCGCATATCTCAACATCTTGAAGACATCAGTGTATTATTGCGTCAAGACACATAACATATTATTATTAATTATATAATAAGTAATAAAAAACCTTTCTCAATTGTAGGTCGAATCTGGAAATGCTTTTAATTGAGGTTTACTGAAGTTATAATGTACGTAAAAGGCGGAATGATCTGCTCATAATTTTATCACTAAAGCATGTTTTGCGCGTTTTGCTATAGTTAGGTACTGCCTCTGTCACACGTGTTTTGACGTGAGTGCGTTTCTGCAAACTATGTCTGAGGTCCGATTTTGTCAACGTCAGATGACTTGCATCTGAGGAATAAGTTTGACGTTTTGACAGATTTTTATACAAAACTGATGAAAACTTCAAACTTATTCTTCAGGTAAAAGTTATTTGACGTTGGTATAATCGCCCCTAATAGAGTTTTCCTCAGATCATTTAACTTTAGTAACCATGGGGTCTCTTGTGCATTCTTTTCCAAGTATGAATGAAGTTTGATCACTAATGAGACGACTCGTAAACACTACCTCAAATGTTGTACCTACTGGTTGATATTACCACATTTTCTTGACCGCATCAATCTATTTCAATTTCTTCAATCGACTGACACTAATAGTGTTGTCCGAAGAATACATAAATACCTACGGTGTGCAGGTTTTTTTTAGATAAAACACATTTGAATGAATATTTTGTGTGGCTTGCAGAATATAACTTTGTTTCAGCTCAGATTATCTGTGCGATAAGAGGTAGTTAACTGACAATTTGTTGAAAATTCTGTTGCCTACCTAGCGTCAAGTTCCGCTGTAGTCCTAAGGGAAACGAGCAATAGATAATAATTTATTATTAATTAATTATTCATAATAATCACAATTATTTCCTATTATGGTGAGATCGCATCACGAGGGAGCAATAAACATAATTCGCTAGCTTTTAATAGTTGTTGAGTAACTGATAGATGTTTTCCTCAATTTTTCTTAGTCAGACAGTAATTATAATTAGTCTGTGGTAGTTTCTCACTTGTTGAACATTTATCAGAGTTGAGGTAAACAGTTTTATTATAAGGCTGCCTCTATCAATCATCTGCAGCTTAATAGTCGATAAGTATAGATATTAAATGTATTTTTAATCCAAGTTATTGCTTAAAGTTGTTAGGTACTTATTGGTACTAATAAGTTTTTTTGTAAGATCATAAATATTTTGCTATTTCTTTTTTCGACAAAAACAAGACATGTTTTCCTACAAGGTCACCATTTACATGTTTTTATTCGGTGCATACCTACCTGTTTTAATTCGATTGCTTCTTTATTGGAGTTTTTATTCCTTCTCGGGGCCAATTTTACCAACGTGAGATAATTTTAGGAATAACTATTAAAATTTGACAACTTTAGTTTAGGAAATCTGTCAAACAAAATGTCTAATTTATTACTCAGATAAAAGTTATCTGAAATTGGTAAAATCGCCCCTCACGCATTTTACAATACTTCTGCCTGACAGGCTGACCTTGGCAGAATGGGGTAGGCAACTGTGGAACTAATGGCGCCACTTTCGATTGTTCCACTGCAATCTTATTGGTTGCAATGTGTTTGACATTATTGCTAATATCAACCTGATGGTTCTGATTGGCGGAAATAACTAAGTATGGAGGTGCTGCCATCTGCTTTAGTTTTGCGTTGCCTTCCCCATTGTTGACATCGGCACTACCTACTTGCCATAAATGGAAAAATTTACTTTTTTTCAACAAAGGTTTTGAGGTATAAATCCTTATTGGTAATTTGTATTACGCGTTCGAATTTCGAAATCGCTTTATAGTTATTTATTCGCATTTAGACTCGATCAAAACTTTCTTCTAGATTGAAATATAATTATCGTTTAATAGTTTCGATAGTAATATCATAAAATATAGCTATCTATTTTTAATTACTTAAATGTAGGTGGCAAATGGAAAAGGAATTTGGTTTCTTCGGTAAATAGCAGAGCTATCTGTATTTAATGTAATAAGTATCTATCTATTGATAAACTTTCTTTTAATCTATTCTCACTTAAAAGTAACTTAGCCTAGTTAATAGACACGTCATTAGCTAGGCCGTTAAGGTAGAGATATCACTTGTTTTGCTCTATGACATAAATAGTAAAAATAAAAAGTGAGCATCGAGCTAAGCTCTCTTATGAGTGGAAAAAGATATGGTAGTCCCCAACCTACCTATAAATAGAAACTACTTCAGTGATAACCTAATAATTGAAATCGACACGATAAATGTAGAATAATGTGGTGTTTATTACTAAATAACCTGATGAAAACTATAAAGATGGTAGGTATACGAGAAAATTGATCGAAGTTGTTAAAAGCGGGACTGTACGTTTCCTTTTTAAGGAAATTGCAAAAATTACCGACAGTAATGAGAGAGATAGAAAACCCCTGTTCTTCGTACAGCTAATATTGTAAAATATTTGTTAGTTCTAATTCCAGCTTCCGCACTATCGTGCGATTTTATCGATTTCAAGAGTACTAATTGACAATAATTCGAATAAAATTCGATTAATTTATGGCCGATTCTTATGATAAATCATATTTTAACCAATAAGTAACGTGTGGTAAACCGAGATTTATTGGTTAAAATTAAGACTCTTGCATCTTTAGCAATAATGAAGCAAATACCCCATAGCTTTGCATGGAAGATCCTCCCATACTTAGCTTACGATTCTATCTATGTATATGCCAAGTATGGGAATAAAAAATGCTACTGTTGGTAAGCAAAACGATTCGTTTTTGGGCATAGGAACCGTGCATAGGAACTCTAGAACAGGGATGCACAGACTTATTAGGACTAGGGGTCACTCGGGCAGACTATGAGCAAAAGCGGGCCACCAAAATAAAATAGATCAAAAAAGTTGAAATTAAGTTTACTGAAAAAAAAAAATAGATTGGGCATTTAAAAAACTTAAAAATATTGCAGTATTTTCATACAAATGCATAAAAGTATTTAATCCACTGGCAGGCCGCATGTATATTGACGAACGGCCGCATGCGGCCTGATGGCCGTGTTCTGTGCATCCCTACTCTAGAATAAGCCCCCAGATGTGTATTACATTAAAACCATCAAAATTATCGCCAGTACCTACAACATTATTCTGATAACTTGTGACAATCAGAGCATGCGCAATGCTACTTCAATAACATAGATTATTGGATGAGAAGCACTCGATAGATATCGATAGGTAGTTGTTAAATGTTATCTGTGGAAATAAGAAGATAAAGAATTGAACTTGTACAGTTAATTGGCTGTTTGACATTGTATAATGGAATTTTTATAAATGTTAATGATAAAGCGACATTTAATTATTGTTAAAAAAACGCCTGATTTTCACCAACATTAATAATAATAAATAAAATAAATAATAATATTTTTTTATTTCAGAAAAAAGGTTTAGTTACAGAAAAGGAGGTAACGTTGGCACCTGTACTAATGATGACCATTGTATCACAGGTACCAGAAAAACATAAACATTAAAACTTTTGGTTAAACCATCGTTTAGGTATCTAAAATTCTGTTACATTTATCGAGTACTTAAATGATTGCTTAACCAGAGAATTAATGTTGTGATCACCAGCCTAAGTTGATTGTTACGTTGTTTTTTTTTTGTTTTTTTTTTATTCAGCCGTGATCATCCCACTGCAGGGCAATGGCCTCCCTACTCTCCTTCCACTCCTCTCGGTTTAAGGTTTTCTGCGGCTAATCCTTCCTTTTATTATGTTGATTGATTAAATTGTAAAATTGTGAGTCGAATGCAATAGTATTTTATTGTAGTTTAAGTATAAATATTTGGTACAACAGGAAAAACTCAGGGAAAATGTTAGGTTTTGTATTTTCCCAGTTTAAAGTGGATGCAGGAGGAAAGTCAACGGTTTTACTCATACATACTAGGTATACTTTCTTGATTTACCACAAAAGATACTATAAATAATAAAACTGACATTTAATTTTTTTTAAGTACGCCACGCGCACCTTGAGCAATCAGCCCTGCTGACAATCAAATGAAAATCTGTGAAAATTTACTCTGCAGGTAGGTAGTAGGTACATAAATGACGAGATAAAACTCTTTAGTTTAACTTTGTAGCGATAAGAGAGAGATAAACAATATCAGTACACACATACTACATAATATTTAGCAGTTATTATACTTACATATTAGGTATGTTATCGTTCGTAAAAGTAGAAATGTTAATTTTTTCTACCTAAGAACGTCTTTCTTATGTTTTAAAAACAAAGACAATACCTATTTACGTTGTTGAACATAATAACACAATGAAAAACTTCATACAAAGTTTGCTAATATTTTTTACGACAGTTCTCTCCTACAGTTTCATATTAGTGAACGTAAAGCGATGACTTGACCGACTGCACACTCATACAGAAAGCCATCAAAAATAATGTAATCATAATCCAATGATCATCATAAATCTATGATGTGCCGTCAAAACACGATACCGCAAAAGAAATAGAGCCTTATCATCACCTGTTCAAATACGCAGACTCATAGCACCACGACATGTACAACACACAAAAAAAAACACTTAAACAATTTCACATCACTACACAAAATTGGCGGTAAAAGTTTGACAGTTACTTTTTTAATGTAGACTAAAAAAACGCGGTGAAAAGAGGTTTGGTATCGGAAAACGGATTTCGCGGTGGCGCGAAAAATTCGGAGCGCGCAGACGGTGGATGCGAGCGTCGCGTGCAAAGACGACTAACTTAATGCGTGCGCGCTAACTATAGAAACCGACGCGGCGACACCACAGTGTTAACCTAAAGATTAAAACTTATAATTACTAGTAACGTAATCACGGCAATTAGACGTGTTTAGGCTTACAATCCGATTAGTCATGTAACTTAAGCAATTATTAGGTTAGACGCTTCATGACCCATTTTGAAATACATACTTTCTTTATTTTGTAAGTACCTATTACGAAAAAATATGATTCTAATTTAATAATATAATCGCAGGCGTCGTAATTTTTTCTTTAATTACGGAATAAAAATTGCTTAAAAATAAAATATTTTAAAATTATTTTAATTAAATAAATTTAACATGACAACACGAAATACGTTATTAGGTAGGTACCTATGCTATAAATAAAACAATCTCTGTACTTTGACGTCATTGCCTAACAATAGACAATATCTACGTAAATGACAATCAAAAAGGAATACTTTGAATATTTGTGCTATAATTAATAGATAGTAGCTATTTTGCATTTATCAGCAATTCGCTTCAATGACACATTACATCACTGTGTCTGTTTGTGGAAGGCTCTCTTTGACAGATGAGTTACCTAGCTACTACAAAAATAGCGAACACACCTCATCTTCATACATAGTGTAGATTTTTAAATACGCCCCATATAAGAAATGCAAACAGTAAATATAGCAAACAGGTGTTTTCTTAATACGTGTCATTGTTACATTTCCACAAGCGCATTAAGCGCTTGAAGTGTTTAAAACTTGAATTCCGAATAAGGGCAGATTAAAACTTTTTTGAACGCTCTATACGCAACAACAAAAAAAATTGAACTAGAAAAGACTGGCCATTTACAACGTCACGCGTCAATATTAATCCGACTTTAATCCTTGTTCAAGTTAATCCGCGATCGATGTAACCGGCCGGTGCGGTTTTCACGTAAGACGCGTGTAAGAAAATGTATAAGAGCAGTAATCGCGATGCGACTTGTAATTGGATTATTTCGCTCACAACATCAAATGTTCAGTTTTTTTATTATTTTCTTTGTATCCGGTTGACATATCATATTCAAGGGGTGTTTTGAAAAGTGATTCCAGTATTTATAAACATTGAGGAAAACATTGATTGTGGTTAAATCCTACAAAACACAAAAATAACTTGCTACAAAACCTAAATCGCCAAACCCACTAGCCGTGTGCAGACGGGTAAGAATATAAATCTTCTTCACCGCACGCTGGGAATAGACGCGTGTTATAAGATTCAACAAAACCCCGCACGCTTGGTGGTAGGATCTATACGGTCCGCCGGGATAGCTACCAGCCTCACAATAAAGTCGGGCGCCAAGCAGTTTACTGTGTTCCGTCGTGTGTATGTGAGAGCCAGAGGGGTATAGGGGAAACCCTCTATATCTCTGTTCCTTGGATTCGTGTGCTCCATCTTAGACCCTGTTTACGCTTACCATCAGGTGAGACTAGGGCAAAACGCCACCTAGTCAAGAAAAAAAAAAGTTTTATTGCCCACGTTCTTTCACGCAAGTGCTCTCTTAGTTCGTAAAACTTGTAGATGTTAAATTGCACAATAAAAATTGCACCACTGCTTAGGTAGATGGGTGAAAAATCATCTCGCTGAAGTTAAACTGGATCGTCAGGTGGTCGACACTGTTTGGGTGGTCTGTACAACTTTGCTTCATACAATATTTAGTATGATAGTCTCGACTTCACCTTCGCTGTTTTCCTGTAGTCCTGGTCATCTTACTTGTAAATGTATTGGCACAAATGTACATTGTGGTTATAAAACCCTGACTAAATGAAAGCTTTATGCGCTCTATGAATAATTAGAAACTTAATGACTTTGTTTCCCCTGACTTCATCCTTCCCGACGATCATTATAATCTGTACACCGAGTTAGTACTGTGTTTAATTCATTCATACAATACCATACAAGATAATCCCAGTAATAGTGCTAAATACTAATAAATCTTACACTCAAGATAGTTACAGGAGGTCAATTTTACTAACAAAAATGTCTAAAATCGCAGTCGAACCTATCCCAACCAGGAGACGGCCGTTCAACCTTTTTTCATATAAAAATAACGCTGAAACAGCTGTGGATGAGCTACGCTTCTATTGTGATTATAAACAATTTTGTTAGTAAAAATGATCTTTTGAACACAGTCTTACTATAAAATCGTGTTTAACAATTGTTTAGACTGAACAGAGCTTAAAACACATTTTTATGTATGGAGTTTGATGTTAGACATGGTTCTAACATAAGTGTCTAAACTTTTGTAAAACGACCCTTTAGTTTTTGAAATAACTTTGCAGATTGTCTCCAAAGCACCTTGTTCTCCCTACCTGTTCCCAAGTATTTTGGGGTCAGCTTCCAGTCTAACCAGATGCGGCGAGTACCAGTATTTTATACGGAGCGACTACCATCAGATCTCAGTACCTACCCAACATAATATTCATCTACTTAGATAAAGATATTTTATGAACCAATAAACATTCAGACAGGTCTTCTAACGACGATCAGAAAATATGTATAAAACAATGTTTTCAGTTCCCTCAGCAATTATTTATTTATTGGCCGTGACCTGTGTGACCGCTGTGAACACGGCAAATAAATATTAGCCTCTGTAATGACGTGATAAATAGACCTTAGACTTTGTGCTGACTCTAATAGGAGTGCGTAAAATGTCTAAGGAAATCTAATTACATAAAAAACTCAGCGTACTTAATAAATAAAGAAACATACACCAATTTTTATTCTACTAGCGACCCGCCCCGGCTTCGCACGGGTGCAATGTAGATACTAATGTGGGGCATATAAATCTTCCTCTTGAATCACTCTATCTATTGCTGAAAACTGCATTAAAATCCGTTGCGTAGTTTAAAAGATCTAAGCGTACAGACAGCGGGAGCGACTTTGTGTTATACTATGTAAAGAAGAAGATAAAGATTCAATTTTGGCCATGACTGCGTCCGCGTTAATTTCGGATTTTACTCCAAGTTTCAAGACGATAAACACAGCGAATCTGATATTCCTCATACAAACTTAAAAACTATCTAAAGATTTTCATGAAATTCTTTTAATTACCTCAGTAGCAATTATTTATTCACCGTGACCTTGTCTACATCTCGGGTATCATCTTAACAGATCGCGTTAACATTCTACTCCTAAAAGCAACATCCAAATTGAAAACAAAGGAACTTTTTTATTTTTCTATTCGACTGTTTCTATATGGTCTTGCGGACCGTTTCTACGTAACCGGGCAGTTACACAGGAAGTTAAACACAGTCAATATTAAAGGTCTTCATGAAACAATAGCAGTGTTTTCAATATCAAGGTGTCAGCATCTAGTCTTAGATCAAAATTTTTAATATATTTCCTTGAAGTTAAGTGCCTAAAAGAAACCAGGAAGATTTTGTATTATCTTGTCTGATGTTTATGTTATAGCTAAAAATCGCAGTGCGAATACAACTTTTTTTTGTGTTTTTTTGTCGCTTGAAAATCCTCATGGATGTCCTTCGCCCGGGAAAGGCGAGGGGGTGGGTCTGCCGGACTCTTACCGGCTAAAAACCAACGATGTTCCTCCTACTGACCGTTCGGCCGGGGTCGCGGGATTCGCAAAAGCATGCACCGCAACCCCGGCAGAGTGCGGATACACCTATGTTTAGCCGGCTACAACTAGGAGCGCTTGGTTGCAGATGGTTAGAACGTATTTATTGAAAGAGGGTTAAGTTTTAACAATTGTGTCTGTCTTTTGAAAAGGCTTTTCTGCGTTGTTTAAAATAAATAAGTAATCACTAATCTAACTGATTCGGGGTTCTCAAACTTCAGGCTAATCTTAAGAGGTTAGACCTAGTTTTAGCCGAAAGCAACTAGCTACACCAAGTTTTAGACGTTATTTAATAGGCGACACCTAATTCTAACTTATTGTAACCCGCCGCATTAAGTTGTAGCCGGCTAAACCTAGGCGTAACTACAATTCAACTTTTAGTCGTAACATAGACTAATGGACGTTCATAATAAGTGCTCACATTGTTTTCAATTTTCTCAGTAGGTTTTGCAGTAGGTATATTTATTCGCCGTGACCTTGAGTGTCATCAACGTTGTCTCACATCGCGTTTATCGGTCTTCTAGTCTGATATAGAAACACTAGAGGATGTTTCAACATTACATACATTATAGTACATTGTAAGAGATGTTCCAACATTACATACATTGTTTTCGATTTCCGCTGTAGGTGTACATAATTATTTATTCGCCGTGACCTTGCACTCGGCACACAGTCAAAGATCGCGGTCTCGCGCACGGTCGAGTGCGTCCACACGTGACGACTTGCGTTAAGGGAAATTATAGCTTGTAAGGGTACCTACTTTTTTACGTCTTAACCTCTATGATTATGAAGTTAACGTATTCTTAAGGGTTGGCAGTAAGCGAATTATTCAACATCCTACTTGGCTTGGATTTTTTGGGACATGTTGTAAAATTATTTTGGCTAGGTTTCTATCTTCTTGTAGGACTGTATTTGCGGGATAAATATATACAAAACTCTATTTCAGTGCTAATTCGCTTTAGTGCATTATGAGTGTTTGAATACGATAGAGGAAGAGAAAAGGGGTTACACGTTCTATTGAACTCTTCATATTTTCATTACTTACAAAATATTCGGAAATGGGGGAAGTGCGAGAGGTTTACAGTGATGGCTGAAAGATAGTATCTATATTTTTGTAAAAAAAAATGTACCTAGTGTGGAAGGAAGTTCCATAAGCAATGGATTTAATAAACCATTGATAAAATAACTTGGACGGCCTTGTTGGTCTAGTGGTCGCAAACACGACTACTGGCCATGGGGTCCTGGGTTCCATCCCCAGCTCGTGCAATGTGTTATTGGGTTTTTCCATAAGGCATTTCTCAGTAGCAGCCCAGAGTCTGGATTTGTGCCCGGTTGATGGCAATAGGCTCACCACCTATTACGTGAGACTTAAACATAACGGCGAAACACTTCTGCCGTACCCTTCGGGGAATATAAGGCGTGATGTTGTGTTATGATAAAATATGTATAACTATGCCAACTGATGTCATTACGGTGCGTCAGGTGGGAAACAGGTGGTAATAGTTAATGTTTATGAGTTAGATTAACTTTTAACTTCTTCACATTATGCACGACTTCATCCAGCATCAAGTGAAAATGAGCATAACAATAAATAAGTGCAAATCATAATTTTTTCTCCGACATTGGAAAGCGAACGTTACTTTTATGATTACAATCGATTGCCGATGGAATCGATAAGGCCACATGCATCGGCTACTGAAACAAATCGATTTAAAACAAGGCAACCGGTCCGCTCACGGTCCTTAAAATTTTCATGGTTACGTAAACCATGTTATTTGTAAAAGAAATGGTGGCACTTACATTTTCTCGTGACTTTACGAAACTATCGGTAAGTTATTTGATTACTTATGGTTATTAAAATAGTTTAAGTTTATCGCTGTTTTGATTTTTTTAAGATGACGTACATTATGGGTTTGGCAGAGCATATGGTGATAGCCTTCATAAGGTACACGACTCTTAACGTACCGTTTATGTGGACGATATGGTAGGCCTTTGAATTTGAGGAGGGAAAAATCGAAAAAAAAGCTATGATATTATGTAAATTATTATGAATAAGGTATCAAGAAGTATTTAGCTAATCTCAACAATGTAATAAAAAGTACTCAGCAAGCCATAAACTAAGTATAGTTTGGCTCTGAAACAAATGTTTGATCTTTAATTATTGCTGTACCTATAAGTGTATATTACAGTCCTAGCGGCCCGTCCCGGCTTCGCACGGGCGGATATTTTTCCCGTTTTTGCAACATTTTTCATTTATGCTCCGCTCCTATTGGTTGTAGCGTGATGTTATATAGCCTATAACCTTCCTCGATAAATGGACTATCCAACACAAAAATAATTTTTCAATTCCAACCAGTGGTTCCTGAAATTAGCGCGTTCAAACAAATGAACAAACTCTTCAGCTTTATAATATTAGTATAGATAAGTTGACCGCTCGTTGTAAGTAAATTCTGTACAATTAGAGGTCAGCATAAATTGGAAAGGATTAGCTTGATTTGTCGTCGTGTGTACCCAAATTTTTTTGACCATCGACAAGAATTTCAAAGTTGTTTGCAAAGTTGCTTTACTTTTATTATTTTTACATAAAAAATCGGCGTGACCGATAAAAAACAGCTTGTTGCAGCGTTACAAATTTAATAGCAAACATTCATGCAATTCAGTGTTTTACAGTTCGTTCAGCTATTCTATTTGTTTGACTGTGGCAATGGTGTGTAGCAACCTTAAAAAGATGCAATAAATATATTGATCCTTTACTGATCAGAAAGATATCGTAAAATTGAAATGTATTGTGAAAAAAACCGTTTAAAATTAGTTAATGTCATACAATACGATTGTTAGATTTGCTTCCATTCGTTCTGCCTAGCTTTTTCACAACTATGTTGGGGTCAGCTTCCAGTCTAACCAGATGCGGCTGAATACCAGTATTTTACACGGAGCGACTGCCATCAGACCTCAGCAACCCAGTAACTGGGCAATGCTAGTTAGACCGATTGTCAGACTTTCGGGCTTCTGACTACCCGTAACGATTGTCATAGGTATTCGTATGACACCCGGGACTGATAGTTAAACGTGCTCTCCGAGGCACGGAGGGGTCTCGATGTGTAACGAATGGTCACCCATCCACGGACTTCAAACTTCATACCTATATACCTAAAAAACGTTACACATGCTTTTTTTGTTTTTTTGATGTTAACGCGCGTCGCTTGTGCGTAGGAAAGACGTCGTGTACGTAGGCCCTATTTCTCGTAAATACAAGAATACGGGGAAACCGATGTTCTGTGACAGTGAGTTGGCTAACAATAAAAAGGTCGCCAAGCGAAAAAAGGCACGTCATATGAAACAGAAGATATTATGTTTTGTCTCAGTTTTCTTACTAATTTTGTATACATCGGGTGTAAAAATATCCTTAACGAAGCAGAGAGCCACGTATTCTTACCATCATTACGAAGATTTTTTGGTATTGGGACATACCTACCTGGGAACCGACTGGTTATGGAGATATTGAAGGTTAAAGTCACCATATTTTTGTACGTTTTTCACGAAAACTAAGTTTAAATGTTATTACTAAACATTCGACTATACAAACGTTATCAACATTTTTGAAATGTAGGCACATTCTGCTGCGCGCGCGCCTCCACTGCGCCCTACAATTAAAAGCTGTTTTTTAATACCAAAAAATAAAAGTCGTTTCCCAGCAATTATTTTTGCTGTATGTTACTTAGTTTTATGTACAGTATACGTAGACTTCGGCTTCGTTAAGGCTATTTTTACACCCTGTATATTTCTCACTTCCACACTATCAAAGCAGTGATAGCCTTGTGGTGTGACCGTCGGACTGCTAAGTCATAGGTCTCAAGTTCGAATCCAAGGGACACACCTCTGAGTTTTCAGATTCATGTGCGTATTGTATAATTATCACTTACTTAAAAACGGTGAAAGAAAACATCGTGAGGAAACCGGCATGCCTGAGAGATATTTCTCGACGGCATGTGAAGCCAAGTCAGAGGCCCATGGGCGGTATAAACTCTGACACCAGGTTAGTTACTAACCACACGAAAATAAGACTTTTACACTTCCTACTGTCATCATGGCTACATCTAGAGCAACGGTCGGCAACTGCAGGCAGACCGTGGTCCGTTTGCGGACCGGGAAAGGTCGAACCTCGGACCGCCAAATATTGTAATGTATTGTATACCAAGTATAAATTAATACGTAGATAAGGTACACTATACCTTTATTAATTGAAATAATATTTTTAAGCGACATAGAATCTAACTTAGTACTTATTCTATTTTAAGTTGCCTAGATAACCTGTTTCAGAATTTTATTTGAAACCATACAATAAAAGGTAGCACTTAATTATTATCAGTTATTTTTTTCTGGACCTCGTTAAAATTTTCCCACAGTATCCGGACCTCACCTAAAACTACTTGCGGTCGGCAAGTAGTTTTAGGTGAGGTCCTATCTAGAGTATCAGTAGTAGTAGTAGTAGTAGGTATTTAATCTAAGGTTTGAGTATTTCTCCACAACATCATCAAGAGTTGCTTATATTATAATTTTCACACATTTGTGTTTATTCTTGTTTATTTTCAGTCAATGTGTGATCATTTATGTATGCAGATGATCGATCTGTCATATAACGTTATTGTTTTATCTTAAGAATGATGCAACATTGTTCGTTGCGTAATGTAATAACAAAATGAATATTTTATTTAGATAGCGGTAATAGGTTGGCGTTGAAATACTTGTCTTACATGCAGGTGGGTTAGATCCAGGCCTGCACGTCTGACTTTCCGAATTTATGTGCGAATAATTTGATTACCACTTGTTAACGGTGAAGGAAAAATATGGTGAGGAAACCTGCACACCTGAAAGGGCTTCAAAAAGTTCTCGATAATGTGTGTAGTCCGCCAACCCGCAGTAGGCTGGTGTGGTGGATTAAGGCCTAAACCATTTTCATTCTAAGAAGAGGCCCGTGCCTAGCAATGGACAGTAATCAGCTGATTATTACGTTAATTAGATATGCT
The DNA here is from genome assembly GCA_910594945.2 of Amphipyra berbera. Taxonomy (NCBI): domain Eukaryota; kingdom Metazoa; phylum Arthropoda; class Insecta; order Lepidoptera; family Noctuidae; genus Amphipyra; species Amphipyra berbera. Next base: position 2,212,146 of record OU343122.1, on the reverse strand, counting down.
TGGAAGCAGTTTAAAACATTTACTATTTTATGGGATTGGAAAGTAGGAGACTGGAATTGAAATGGGTTGTTATTATGTGTGTAATCTGATAAAAAAAATCTGGTAAAATGATACTTATGTGTGTAATCTGGATGCAGGTAGCTTGAGTTCGTTCGATCTGCCTAGCGTTTTCACAATTATGTTGGGTTCAGCTTCCAGTCTAACCAGGTGCGGCTGAATACCAGTATTTTACACGGAGCGACTGCCATCAGACCTCCGCAGCTCACTAACTGTGCAATGCTGATATCGAGCAGCTTAATCTCGGAAATCGTATGATCCTCGCGATTGGTAAGTCGCCACGAGCTCCTCAGGTAGCTTGGTTATGTAGCTTAAACAATAACATCTAGCAATGGATTGCTGATTGCTTAGTTGATGAGGGCATGGTTAAGCAATAAAAACACTAAAAGATACCTAAAAGGTTTTCCATAGCAACACGTACTTTTCATATTTTCCTCTTGTTGTTATGAAATAACTATCTTATACCTACATCATCTACGTTTAACGGACATTGAATTAATATCTACATTGGAATTTATAACCTGTATCGTTTAAAGTCTTGCCTTGCATTGTCAGTAATAAGGCTTGATTGTAGCCTTTTTTTTTTTTTTTTTTAGCGTGGGGTAATCCTCATGAACTATCCCCCGTCTGGGGATGACGGGGGGGTGTGCCAGACTCTTACTGGCTAAAACCACCACGGTGTCCCTCCTTCTGACCTAAGGCCGGGGTCACGGGATTCGCTGTTGCATGCACCGCGACCCCGGCAGAAAAGCTTGATTGTAGCCTGACATGTAAACATATTTACACATCTACACATAATTATCTCGTTACATATAAAATAACATGTTCTGAAACCGCTGGGTCTAAAGACTTTTTATTTCGTGTGGTTAGTGACTAACCTGGTGTCAGAATTTATGCCGCCCATGGACCTTTGACTTGGCTTCACGTGCCGTCGAGAAATATCTCTCAGGCATGCCGGTTTCCTCACGATGTTTTCTTCCACCGTTTTTGAGCAAGTGGCAATTATACAATACGCACATGAATCCGAAAAATCAGAGGTCTTTGACTTGGCAGTTCGACGGTCACACCACTAGACTATTACTGTTGTCTAAAGAACTTATGCATAGAGGTTTATTTTATTTATTTTAGGCTTTAGACGTCTACTAAGGCAGGATTTCGAGAAATTCCCCTGTAATTGGGAAAAACGGGATCCACGCCGGTATTACCGCGGTTCAAATAAAAAGAGATAACATTCCACACTAACCGAACGCTGACTGATAGAAAGTTTAACAAATTGTTATGTTAATACTTAACGATCGGTGTCATAAGCATAACCAATACATAAGAAACATTACCAGTTATGCAAGCTATTTGCTCAAAATAGTCAAAACCGGGCAGCCTCAAAAGTTAATACATAACCGACGTTTAGTGTGGATGACAGTTACACCGTGGTGTACGAAATTAAAAAAGATCGTAAATTTTTGGTGTTACGCTATTACTGCTCACACTAAGGGTACAGTTGCATTTTTATTCTTTCTTTATTTTATTAGGGACTCGCAACGACTATTCCCAAGGAGGGTTGATGTCAGACAGGCGGCCGGTCATAAAACAATAAGCAAAAACCTCTAACAGCATGGATTTACGAAATACATGTTGTGCCGACCCCACCTAGTGTGGGATAACGGCAGGGAGATGATGATGATTTTATTAGGGCTTTTATCCTTTTTAGGCAAGTCAGCCTACGGGTGCAGTTGCATTTGAAAATGCATGGTTGGAAATGTGGAATTTGCAGACTTATAAAAGTTTTTAAAACTCAATACTCAATCATTTATTGCATTCCACAATGTATTGCTTAGGTGGTAAATAAACATTTGTTGCAACAATCGTGGACCCTGTAAGGCACAGCAAAAGACAAATTTGAACGAAGAGGACTTATTTATACATGCAAACTAACATAATCTAAGTAAAATTTAAGGTAACATTTTATTAATTATTAATTTATATAATTATGTCAGTTCTATGGATTTGTCAATTAAGTATTCATTTATATTATAATAACTTTTATTTAATTTTTTTTTAATTTGTTTATAAAAATAGTAAAACAAAGTTTATATATTACAAACCGAGTCGCTGCCAAAGAAAAATTTTGAAGGTTTGTTTTTTCAACACGTGATTTCTTTTTGATATCTAAATCTCCACAAAACGTGTGTCGTTGACAATACAAAAGCTGCCAATTTTTCTTTGGTGCTGTTCTGCTTTCGAATTCATTAGCTAATACCGAGATTGATTTTCGATTATTATTAAAAAATATTTTTGTGATTCGTTTCCGTTGAAGAATGGAGTGAACCGGAGAATGATATCCAAAAGTAAGCAATTCTCTAATGCTTCTATAATACCTACTATGCATTTTAGTTTTAACAAATGATACTTTTATGTAGAGCATAATAATTTTGATCTCAATTGATTGAATCCTCCATAGTTTTACGACGTGTTCTTCGATGATATATCTACTTATTGTTGAAGACAACATGACCTTGAACATTAGTTTTGATCACGTCTGGGCTATGCTCTTTGTAAACGGTCAAGGTTGACAGAACGAACTGGAAATATCTAGACGAAAATGTTAATTAAGTACTTATTATTTATTTTATTTATTGGCTCTTTTAACTTGTTTTCTAATTAATAAAAGTGTGGCATTTTGTTTTTTGTTTATTAATTATTTCGTAAAATACATATTTGTTGTAATTTATGATAGCTTGTTTAACCTCCCGGCCTTCACGGATGTGATAATATGAAGTAGCAGAATAATTATTAAGTAGTTTTTTTTTCTAAGACCTGTTTAGATGCTGCAATACTACTTAGGTACTTATAATGAGACAAACAAAAAAAAAAACAGCAGTGATAGCCAACTGGTGTGAACGTCAGACTGCCAAGTCATAGGTCTCGAGTTCGAACTCAAGGCACGCACCTTTGACTTTTCGGATTCATGTGCGTATCGTATAATTATCACTTGCTTATAAACGGTGAAGGAAAACATCGTGAGGAAACTGGCATGCCTGAGAGATATTTCTCGACGGCATGTGAAGCCAAGTCAGAGGCCCATGGGCGGAATAAACTCTGACACCAAGTTAGTCACTAACCACACGAAAAGAAGATGAGACCAGGTAGGTATCCATTATTTTATTTTTTATAGCGTGTCAATAAAATGGTGAAAGTTAGACATTTTTCAGAAAGTTTAGTGTAGGTAGCTTTTTTTTACAAATAGTAACGAAGCAGCTGTTTTCGCTGTAAATAGAGTCCATTACAGAATACTTTTCGTGAATATATTAAATACATAGAAGTTACAATGTATTTAATATATTCAGTAAATTAATCTTCTAGTACCCATAAACTTAGCAATCAATAAAATTGCTGCACTTAGTTGAATCATTTATCTACTTTGTTAGTTCTAGACTTTGATCGCCATATTCAGGAAAATAAGTAACTATTAGAGACGAACCCAATACTATTGCAAAACTCGCTGATGTTACATTTTGATAAACTATGTACTAGGGCCAAGACATATCTGACAGAACTGAAGATACGTCGCGGAGCTTCCGCCGCTACACATAATTCCATACAAACATCTCATACCGTACACATTTGACCGAAGATGCGAAACTAAAATTCCTCAAGTAAATTACGCTTCGGAAGATTGGCGACGTATCTTCCACCAGATGTGGCTTGGCCGTTATATAGACATGTTTTACTAGTCTAGCTTATAAGAAAAACAAAGTCTGCTGCTTAACCGAGCATAACAGCACGCGACAATTATGCAAAAATAACTCGGCTTTATCTCTGGTTACGCATCGGTGTGACAGGGTGCCGTGCAAGCGACCGCGAGTGATTATCGAGCAACCTTACATACTTGGGCAAGGACGGTGTACATTACTAATCTGCTGAGAAAGGTAGGTGACGAGTGCGTTGAGTAATAACTAGTAAGAGTAGACCCTTTGGTAACTCAAGTTTGAGTAATACAAGGTTATCGATTACTGGTTTTATAGTATAGGATCCCAGTATAGAACGACCTTCACCGAGCTGGTTAATGGATGAAAAGTATTTTTAACACAGCATTTATACCTGCCTACCCAAGAGTTGTGACGGGAAAAAAATAGTCAACCGAACGTTTGCATATTCTATAGGCTTCATACTTTCGATTGGTATGGAATTTGTCTATTAACCAAACCAAACAAAAGTTGAAAAAAAATAATTAATTAATCATATTCTGGACTGAAATTTTTTAGTCAACCCATTTGCAATATATTTATTGACATTATTTAATTTGATATAAAATAAACTCAAACTATTTATTTGCACACTAAGGTAAAATAATACAGGTCTTATTATATAGAGTAGGTACAGCTTAGCAACCTTTTCCAGGTGTTGCAATATTTGAGGGCTCTAATAACCTAGATAAAAGTATATTTATAAATTTACTTATGTGTCTTCTTGGTACATAGTGCCTAATTTCATAATAGTTTTCATCCATTAACCAGCTCGGTGAAGGTCGTTCTATACTGGGATCTTATGGTGCGTCCAGACCTGACGAACGCGCCGCGAATGCGCCGCTCGCGCGCAGCTCGCGCGCCGCTCGCCAGCTGCTCGCGAACTGCGCGCGAGCGGCGCGCAGAGCTTTGTACGAACATGAAATGCACGCGCGCAGCTCGCGAGCGGCTCGCGAGCGGCGCATTCGCGGCGCGTTCGTCAGGTCTGGACGCACCATTAGACTATTATTCGATCAAACCGATTTCTGCTCAATTAACTACACTATTTGCTGTGTATGGTGTGGGTGACAGCTGTCAGTATTTGATTTTATTTGTAGACATTAACATTTTAGCAAGGTACATTTATTTAAGTTATTACTGATTCCGTATTTTACGACTGTGATATTTATGGTGTAACTGAAATATTAAGTTATGATTGTAAAGTTCGTCTAATGTCACCCGCACCATGCTACACCGCAAATAGTGTTGTAGGTATGGAGTTTTGGTCTAAATCGATTCAGTGATATGAATCGAATTAGACCAACCATCCACCATCAGCGTCAATGTCGACACTAAACACGGATATCGCAATGATCGCTTAGTAATGAACAGTCTTATTTATTGCCAATTTGTCATAATCACCACGCGGATCGATGGGTGATCCCATTTTATTGTAATTAACACTTAGCAGGCAAGAGATAGGGCACGTGGCTAGCGGGGTGTTCTACGTAAGCGACGAACGCGACAAACGCGATCAAGACAACGGCATTCCCTATTTGTTCCCCGTCGTGTCGCGTCGAGTCGTGTCGCGTCGCGTCGTGTCGCGTCGCGTCGTGTCGCGTCGCGTCGTGTCGCGTCGCGTCGCGTCGTGTCGCGTCGCGTCGTGTCGCGTCGCGTCGTGTCGCGTCGCGTCGCACCGCGTCGCGTTTGTCACTTGTGCAGGACACTCCATAATTACCAACCGCATGGATCATACGATTTACGAGGTTAAGCTGCGCTTGCTGTGGTCAGTCCGTGGATGCCAGTTCGTTACACACCGAGACCCCGCTGTGCCTCGGAGAGCATGTTAAACAGTCGGTTCCGAGTACCATACGAATACCTGTGACAGTTGTTACGGGAAGTCAGAATCCTGATAGTTTAACAACCGGTCTAACTTTAGGATATCGGCATTTCCCTGTAACTGGGTTGCGAAAGTCTGATGGCAGTTGCTCCGTGTAAAATACATCTAGTTAGCCTGGAAGCTGACCCCAACATAGTCGGGAAAAGATGAGGCAGAAATAAAAAACTGATGTGAACATTGTTATGAATAAAATAACTACTAGCCACAACAACCTTCAAAATAATAAATCTGCCAAATAATAAAATAATAGCTAAAATATTAAATTCATTGATCGATTTCACAACGGCCTACGTAGCGAACGTTTTGAGCGAGACCTAGAACCATAGACTTCAATTATTACATTATTGTTTAAGGCTTAATATCGATCTAAAAATAAATGGCTTCAAGAGTGTAGCAGTATTCCCATTATAAGCAATATGTTTAAGATATAACGGTTAATTTACATCGTTACAGCCCAGTTGCAGTTTATTTGATGTTTCGGCTAACTGTTGCTTGGCATTTAAGTTTTGGCTATAAAGTTAGCGTGTGTGTGATGAGCGGAAGCGAAGGAAATGATCTCATCTATCTTATATCCTTTAACAACTCATTTCTGTTTTGTGTTAGCATGGGAAACTGTATCTAGAAAAAATACACATACATACATACATACATAAACTCACGCCTTTTTCCCATGGGGGTAGGCAGAAACTATAGAACGCCACATGCTACGACCCTTACATACCCCTTTCGCTTCATCCACATTCATACATCTTGTCATACACGCACGCCGCTTGAGAGTAGGTACTACGCACCTGACCTTTGTGAAGAACATCACCAATAACATTGGTGTATGTCCTTCTAGGACGTCCTGTACCACGGAAAAAAATATCGGGTAAAATAAATAAAATTAATTTTAACTAGCTTTAACGGGTATTTCGCCATTTTGACCTGGTAACTGCCTCGTTAGTCTAGTGGTGCCGAGCGCGACTGCTGATCGTGAGGTTCTGGGTTCGATCCCCAGGTCGGGCAAACTGTTATTGGGTTTTTCTCGGTGGAATTCCTTATTAGCAGCCTGGAGTTTGGCTTTGTGCCCGGTTGATGGCAATAGGCTCGCCGCTATTACATGGAAATTACAAATAACGGCGGAATGAGGGTATTGCTATATATCTCTGCCCAACCCTTCGTGGAATACTGGCGTGAAGTTATGTTGTTATGTTTGCTATTTTCATAGCTCCAACATACTGCATAATTTTTCAATTTTGATGTATCAAACAATAATGTTAGGTTGTGTTATTACTCCGACCAGTATAAGTTGGCACGCGGTGAAGTAAGGAACTATATTTTAGTGTATTGAATTTGACGTATTGTAGCATTTTGCCTTCACAAGCAGCACCGCTGAAATACCAACTTATACTGGTTACTCTATGAGTAAAACGAAATGTTAATTGCTGTAATGTGGAACATTTATTGATGATGTTCACTCATTAAATTTGCATGTAGGACAAAGAAAGAGTGGAATGAGTAGGTCTGTAGGTACTTTCGAGATCATTTTAAAAACTACTGAATTATGAAACACGTCGCAGAGATAAGATGTTTTTTTTTTGGCTTTGTCGCTTTAGACCACCGATGCACATATTTATTAGGACTAGGGGACACTCAAGCAGATTATCAGCTAAAAGCGGGCCACCACAACTAAAAGGACGAATATTCGAAATTTTTTAACATTATTTTAACAAATCATTCTTCTCCCGGGTTGTTAACCTTATAGGTAGTATTGTCAGATTGCTTTTATTCTTGTCTTATTGCTTGACTGCAGCGGTATAGTTTCAGTTTTCATTATCATAATTATAATATTAAACATCTGCATTCTTAACTTTGGGATGATGCTAATGACGTTCTCAATTTTTGTTAATATTTTTTGAAGAATGGCCCAAAAACAGCCAAAAATGTTGAAATAATCTGAAACAAAATAGTTTGGAACCTATTTAAAAAAATGTATGTATTGAGACATCTTAAGCTGGCCCCTATTGTTAAAATATTGCATTGTTGTCATACAAACGCATAAAAGACTTTAATTAGCTGGTGGGCCGCACGTATATTGACGAAGGGCTACATGCGGCCCGCGAGCCGCGGTCTGTGCTTCCCTGCTTTAGACGCTAGTCGCACCTGATGGTAAGCGCAGACAGGTTCTAAGACGGAGCACACGAATCCAAGGAACAGAGATACAGAGGAATTCCCCTATAAACCTCTGGCTCTCACATACACACGAAGGAACACAGTAAACTGCTTGATCGAGACTTCAATGTGAGGGTGGTAGCTAGTCAGGTGGACCGTATAGATCCTACCACCAAGCGTGCTGGGTTTTGTTGAATCTTACAATAAGCGTCTATTAAATCTTATTACAAGGAATTAATTATTTTTGTCACGAGACCTGGTTGATAACTTTTTTTAAATCACGTATAAATTTAATGATCGTCAATGATGACCAGGGTTACCGCGACCCCGGCCGACGGCCAGAAGGAAAAACACCGTGGGTTTTTAGCTGGTAAGAGTCCGGCAGACCCCGGGCGAGGGACATACATGAGGACTTTCCCAAAACAAAAAAAAGGCGACCGGCCAGACGTCAGTATTTATCCTGACATGTCAAGATTTTTAGGAGCTGGTTAGGATTCCGTCCGGTCTTTAAACTGTTGGGGTCAGCTTCCAGTCTAACCAGATACGGGTGTATACCAGTATTTTACATGGAGGGACTGCAATGAGACCTCCGCAACCCAGTTACTAAGCAAGGCCGATGTCCGAAGGTTACACCGATCGGATAACCCTAATGATGGCCAACAATTTTATTATTGTTTAATAATAGCGATAATTTATTAGACTCTACTAGTGTATCCGAGAGCAAAAACTAGTTCAATACAAGTGCTAGATTTTACAATCGATCTGCGTAATCTATATATATAAAAGGAGAAGCTGACTGACTGACTGACTGATCTATCAACGCACAGCCTAAACGGCTGGGGTTAGAAACTTGACATTTTGATAGTAGGTTCATTTTGTGACATAAACATTCACTAAGAAGAATTTAGTTGACATTATTGATCGTTTTAAATTATATTACACTATTTGCATACCCATGTGATGGTTAAATATGGAGAACATTATTATAAGGAAACATATCTATGTATCTTACCCATGTTTGCAAATAAATGAATGATTTGATTTGATTTGAAAAAGCGATTTCTCGAAATTCAACCCCTAAGGGGGTGAAATAGGGTTTTTAAGTTTGTATGTAAGTCAGTCATTTTTGAAGTAAGAAGCTTGAAATAAAATATTAAGGTTTTTGGTTAGAAATAAACGTACACTTGTTTGAGCATTTTTGGAAATTCAACCCTTAAAGGGGTGAAATAAGTGTTGAAAGTTTGCATGAGAAATCTGGTATTTTTGAAGTGAGGAACATGGAATTAAATATTTAGGCTTTTGGTAAGAAATAAACGTATAAGTGTTTGAGGGTTTTTGGAGATTCCACCCCTAAGAGGGTGAAATGGGGGGTTGAAGTTTGTATGTAAGTCCGTCGTTTTTGAAGTAAGAAAGATGAAATTAAATATTAAGGTTTCTGGTTAGGAATAAATGTACACATATTTGGAAATTCAACCTCTAAGGGGGTGAAATAAGTGTTGAAAGTTTGTATGAGAAATCTGGTACTTTTGAATTATGAAGCATGGGGAGAAACTGACCGACTGGCTGACTAATCTAGCAACGCACAGCCTAAACCGCTTGGGGTGATAAAAGACGGACGTTTTGGATTTTAAAATGTCACTTTAAAATGGGCTTAACGAGGATTTCAAACTTCACGCAAGCGAAGCTGCGGGCAAAAGCTAATAAATAATAAAAATTGAAAGGCTAAAGTTGATGCCATAAATATTTATATTAGACATAACATCAAGATTATGGCTTAAGTTAAGTACGGGCATTATAGTCGAGTTGATAGTAAATGGAGATTAACCTGTCATTTGACGACCTTAAGAAAATGACTGTTATTGAACCTCGTCAGTTCTGTAATGACATGTGGTAGCTAAACTTTGTAAACAAGTATCTATACTAATATTATAAAGCTGAAGATTTTGTTTGTTTGAAAGCGCTAATCTGAGGAACTACTGAATTTTTGTATTTGATAGTCCATTTATCGAGGAAGGTTATAGGCTATACATATAACATCACGCTACGACCAATAGGAGCGGAGCATAAATGAAAAATGTTGCAAAAACGGGGAAAATGTCCACCCGTACGAAGCCGGGACGGGCCGCTAGTTCCTTGGATAAACACTATCCGACGTTGGTTCAATCGGGCCTATATGATACAAGATACACTTCAAAGAAAGCGTTTACATTGCATCTAAAGAGCCAAAGAGAAGTATAACCGCTCTGGATGATATCAAATCTCTCACATTAGGTACACATTGTGTTCAGATTCCCATTATTAACGATTTTCTTGCGATTATTTTGTGAAAGTAGGCAACAGTTAATTGGTTTTATTAATCATCATTCATCATGATCCGCATATTTAGAAATCTTTGTTAAAAGTATGAGTAGTTCTTTTTTGTTTATTCTCATGTTTTCTCATGTTAATTAGAATTCCGAAGTCATTTTTGTACTTGAAGTGAGTTGCTTTTTAGATACATACCTTGAATAAGGAAAGAAAATATCACATAGTGGAAAAAATTGGTGTTTGTTAGAAGTTGATCTAAAAATTCGTTTTTAGAGTCGATGACTTACTGCACATCCGTCGTAGCTCCGAGTACTTAGTTTAATTATTATTAATATGATAGGTACTTCTTGCGTCGTTGGTTTAGTGGTGGAAAGCGCGACTGCTCATCGTAAGGTCCTGGGTTCGATCCCCAGGTCGCGTAAAGAAATATTGGGTTTTTCCTTGTGGAATTCCTCAGTAGCAGCGCGGTGTTTGGATTTGTGCCCGGTTGATGACAATAGGCTCGCTCCCTAATACATGGTCTTAAAATATAACGGCGAAATGAAGGTGTTACCATACACCTCTGCCCAACCCTTCGGGGAATACAAGCGTGATGTTACGTTATGTTATTATTATCGTGGAAGGAGAGGCGATTATATGGGACTAACCTCCACCTGTGTTTACTCGTATCTATGTTAATAATGTCAAACAATGAAATCTTTGGTTTTCCTCGATTGCAGTTTCAGGGCTCTTAGAGCAGTCACTTCGGGTCAAAAGGTCGGGTCAAACAAACTTCGGTTTTAGAATCTAACAAAACTCTATTTAAGAATATCACATTTACAATCCTATGCAAACCTAATCTCACGTCTCCACACGTTTTTTTATTCATGTGGCTAAAACCTAAAGTCAGTGAAATAGACGAGCCTACGTACACGGCCTGGCAACAATAAGTGCACAGACCGGGTATTTTTTTTTTGTTTTCGTTTCGCGGTCCCACGGTCGGGTGGACACAATAAAAAGCCTGAATATTAAACCGTGGCCTAGCTCGGTGTCGGGAATCGTACCCCGTTTTATGGGCGATTGGGTACACTGGGGAGCAAGAAAAGTGTACAGTATGTGGGACAAAGAGTGTATTGCGTTACAAAATATTTTAATCAGGTGATACTTTTTGAACTTAGAAGTTATTGTCGTTCTGGCATTTTGTTGATAGTTACGTGTAGGTTAGACTCGGGGACAGAAAAATAGATAAAGCAATGTTTCTGATTTAACACAGGTAGGTAGGTACCTACATAAAATCCTTGAAGTGCTTAGAAGAATAGGTAACATCATGATCTTACTTTTTACTGAGAAAATGTAATGGGATTGGCTATACAAAATAACTGCAGTGCGAACTTCGAAGTAAAGAATAGTAAAAAAAACAAAGGAATTTAAGCTCAATAATAACTTTTTAACAAAAATAAAACCGACTTCAAATTGTCTATCTCCAAAGTTCTTCATCAGATCTTCACCAAATTAAATGGGACCACTTCGAAAGAATACTCTTTCAAACAAAAAAACGCAATTAGCAAGATATCGTGGAACAAAGATACAAAAAAAAAAACTTACAGTCGAATTGAGAACCTCTTCGTTTTTTGGAAGTCGGTTAAAAAGATAGTGATTTTTTTGTGTTCGCGTCCTTGATGTAATAACTAGATTGTTATTTACTCATAAATAATCGATTTTTCTCAGGGATATCACTAACAATGGAAAACTACCTAGATAATTCCTAATATCATATTCAGTCCAAAATTGTCAACTCATCTTTTTCCTGTATCTATTTTGATGCTTTTCTTTTTAACCCTAAGGTTGACTGGTATAGAATGCCTTGTGGCATTAAGTCCGCCTTATGTACCACCATAGTGCATAGAAGTATAAATAAATAAATAATTCCGATTTTACTAAAATCTTTATAAGCATTACCTTCTATGGAACACTGGATTTCTCGTTAAGTACTGATGATGTTTATGTAGTGTTTAGGAAAACTAGGGAGGACAATATTGATGCAGTTTCATGGAAGTTACACTAAGTACTATCGGTAATTAACAGCAAACATTAAATGAAAGCGACTCTTGTGTTCTTTTGAGAAACTTTACGAGAAACCTTAGCGGCATTCTTTGAAGGAATTCACGTCAACCTGGGAAAACTTTTACTTATAAATAGAAGATCAGAGACACGTAGGTCAAACAACAAAATCTAAGCATTCATGTAGGTTTTTGACATTAGTTATTTAAAATTTCTGTCAAAACCTTCACCAATGGGGTAGCACACTGGGTAACTAATGGCGCCACCATCGCTGGTACCAACGCAATTTCATTGGTTAAAGTTTGTTTGACATTATTGCCAATGTTAATTTAACTTGTTCCGATTGGTTGTAATTGCTACCAGCGAGGGTGGCGCCATCTGAAATTAGCTTTGCCTGTCCCTCCCCATTCATAAATTTTAATTCGGGGATCATTATTAATATCGACCGTAAGGCCCGGACTCCACCAAAGCGGAGAGGAGACGAGATGTCTCGTAAACAACCAATACGATTTCGTTTTGAGTTGAAGCTAAGCGGAGAGATGTGAATATAACACGATCCTGTTGGTTGATCGAGACATCTCTTCTCCTCTCCGCTTTGGTGGAGTCCGGGCGTTAGAGCAGCAGTGATAGCCTAGTGGTGTGACCGTCCGATTGCCAAGTAATAGGTCTCGAATTCGAACCTAAAGCCGGGTACAGACATACGAAATGTAACACACAATGAAAGAATTTGCCGTCCACATTGTCGCAATGCATCATGCAATGTAACAGAATTCCCATAGTGTGGACGCCTTGCACGCACGAACTGTGCACACTACGCGTGCGTACTACGTACCTTTCATGTTACATTGCATGTTACGTTACAGCAGTCTGTACCCGCCTTAAGGCACGCCAGCTTTGACTTTTCGGATTCATGTGCGTATTGTATAATTATCACTTGCTTAAAAACGGCGAAGGAAAACATCACGAGAAAACCGGCATGCCTGAGAGATATTTCTCGACGGCATATGAAGCCAAGTCAGAGGCCCATGGGCGACATAAACTCTGACACCAGGTTAGTCACTAACCACACGAAATGAAGGATAAGACCGTTACAGCGTCTCATGAAACCATAGTGTAAACAATTCTCAGTTATCTTGCATATGCAAACACATTTACATAACAGTTTAATTAGAATACTGCATACCATATTAGTATTGCATAATAAAACGCTACCGTAACAAAACCCAGTAGGCGAAATACGCATTAAACACATTCCTTGTAGTAGTTACCAATTTTTTCCACCGTGTGCAATTTTATTCGGCCCGACTTGTAAGTGTAATACCATTAAAGATTTTATTCGCGGATATAATGATGAGTACTTCGATAGGCGCGGTGTTATTCAATAGCCGATCGCTGCTTGCCATAACATCGTCAAATATACGTATATATGTATGTGGTACATTGCTAGTGCAAGAAAGAACGAAATGGATGGCAAAATATGGTAATGTTTGCTGTGATGGGGATAACAAATGTATATAAAGTAAATAAAATATTTTGCTATTGTATAGGTACCTAATTGCATGACAGCCAATACTTGTTGTGTGCCTTTTTATCTGGAGGAACATTGGCTCCTAAAACACAGGTTCTTGGCCTAGTTTAGGAGGCAGCAGTTCGCCCTTCAATATGACACTACGCCCTTCCATATGTCTATAATCACTGTGTACACATGTATGTTAGTTTAAGTGTACAAATAAACATTTAATTATTATAAAAAAAAGTAGTAAGTAGAGATGCTGTTTAAAATAGTTAGTGGTGGTAACTGTTGAGATAGATAGTGAGTTACTTTTGTATTTTTAAATCAGTAAAAAGTGATAAACCGCTTCGTTGGTCTAGTGGTGGCAAGCGCGACTGCTGATCGTGAGGTCCTGGCTTCGTTCTCTGGCAAAGTGTTATTGGAGCTTTTCCGTGTGGAATTCCTTAGTAACAGCCCGGAGTTTGGATTTGTGCCCGGTTGATAGCAATCCTCTAAGGGGGTAAAATAGGGGATGGAAGTTTGTATGAAAATTCACGCAGACGAAGTTGCGGGCTAAGTACTAGTAAGAAGAAATATAAGAAGAGGAATACGCGAATTCTTAACATCCTACATATAAATATTTGCCTACATCTTTAGGTAGTTGACTCACAACGAAAACATGTAACGTCAGACTCTATTCTAAGCAGTAAGCTTCGATGCAGTAAGTAATAAAATGTACAAAATAAAAAAATGTGAACCGCGCGGGTCTGCCTGCATCAGATAGAGGGCTCCTGACCTTTGCCTTCGCGCTGGCTTAGACTTTCTCATTTTATTTTGAAACGACATAGAAGGGATGGTGGTATTTATGTAAGGATTTTATAATAATAATCATTTTGTTCAGCATCACGATTTGAGAGTTGAAGGAGCATAACATCACGACTGTATTCCCCGAAGGGCTGAGCAGAGGTGTATTAACACCCTCATATCGCCGTTATGTTTAAGTCCCATGTAATAGGGGGCGAGCCTATTGTCATCAACCGGGCATAAATCCAAACTCCGGGCTGCTACCGAGGAATTTCACACAGAAAAACCCAATAACACTTTGCCCGACCTGGGGATCGAATCCAGGACCTTATGATCAGCAGTCACGCTTGGCACCACTAGACCAACGAGGTAGTCAAAGGAGAATGGGCGAAATGTTTAGAAGTTGGTCTACTCCTCCTCTAGCAATGAGTGATATGTCATTAGAAAGGTCTTTTTAAGCGAAACATTTGGTACCTACACAACTAAAGTCAATTGTTAGTATTTTCGGAGTTATAACACCTTTAAAGTGAAAAATCGTTTATATCCATACTATCACAATTTCTACTTTTTTTGTTACTTATACTGAAGTATCGCTACGTTCTTATAATGCAAATGTTCTTATGTTGCAAATAATGTGTGAAGAAAAAGAACTTAAACATAACTGGCGAAACGTGGGTGCATTATAAGTACACCTCTGCCTACCCTTTCGGGAAATTCAGGCGTCAATGTTACGGATGTTACTTAAGTAGGTATTTTAAATAATTTTTATGACAAAGATCCTATGGCAAAACGTGTAAAAAAGATAATAAATAGCAATATTTGAGCGTTAACATAGTTTTTTAATGGTTACATTTAATGAGCTTTATAACTTTATAACTTGTTAGTTTTTGTACTCAAGTCTTTTAGTACTATATTACTCATTGGTCTGTGGTCAGGACCTCATTGTTCTCTCACTATCCTAAATCATTGTACTGTATCTTCTGAAATTGTTAAAGGTATTATTTTTAAAAGAGTAACCATGGAGTTTCTTGCCGGCTCTTCTCCATAGGAAACAACTAATTGGAACCGTGCACCTAAATTCGACGTTTCATAAGCACCTGTATTGGTTTATGTGAAATAAAAATTTTTGATTTGATTTTGATTTGATAAATACTAAAGATTGACAATAGCTGTAATATTAAAAAAAAATACTTAAAATAATCTTTCTATTGATATATCACTCATTGCTAAAAGAGGGGTAGACCAAAAGCCCCATTCTCCTTTAGGAGAATTGAAGGTTGAAGTCATTATAATGTATCGTCATGGTAATTGAATCTGTGTGCGAATTTTCAGGAAAATCGGTTCAGCAGAAGTAGTTGAAAAATCTGTCGCAAGATTTGAATCAAACAAACAAATATACGAAGTGAAGCTAATTGAATTCGTTTAAAACACTGTATTTATGAAATAACCCTTCTTCTTCTTATCGTGTCGATGGCAATCTAAATTGAGTCGGCCCAGAACTTAGCTACGAGTTTAGCGTTATCAGTAGCGTCCATTAGTTCCTGTAACGTGCAGGTATCAGGGCACGCAGGGCACGATGTCAGGTGTCCCATCGTTTGTGGAACAGCACCATATTTACACTCCAAGCTGGAATCGTCTATGAATCTCCACCTGAGCAGGTTTTCTTTGCTTCGACCAACCTGGGTCCGGAGTCTGTTTAAAGACTTCCAGGTTAGCCAAGGCAACTCTTGTCCAGTTGGGAGATTTTCAGCAGGTGGGACAAATGAGATGGGTAGCGAAGCACTATCACGTCACAGCTTTAACCTTTGTTGAGACTGTTCGCCAGTGAGCGGGAGGACACACTTTAATAGGAAATGCGGACGGTATTTAGTCCATACAAACGTATTCCTCAGTTTCCTCCTTGGATAATGTCACTAGAGCAAATATTTTTTACCATATGATATATACCTACCACCACTATGTCCTTATGTTTTGTTTTGGTCAAGAAATTAATTATTAAAAGAACTAGAAACGTTTAAACTTTACTAAACTCGACCGGTTTTACCACCGTTTTCAAACATCTGGCAAACAAATTAGACGAATATAAAAAATAAAATAAAAAGATACAGACATAACCAAAGTCTTTCTTAAATTATTACAGAAAAAAATATAAAAATCGGTCCAGATTTGAAGAGGGAAACAGGGAAATACGAAAGTACGATTTCGCTAATATTGCACAGGAGAAATCAGTCCGAGATGCAGGTGTCTCTTTCGCGCTCAATTGGGAAGGTTTGTGGGAGGGGTGGGACGGAAATAGATCGCAAAAACCTATTCAAATTATTAATATTTAGCAGCTCGCGTTAATTTCCTCTTAAAAAATGAAATTACCCTAGCATTTTGTTTCTACCTCCTCAGATGAGTTCAACGTGCATACGAGGTCCAGCCTCTCAAAAGATGTATGCGCTATGCGCGTGAGTTTCGCATGCTTATAAACTAGTGAAACTAGTATGTAGGCCCCACAATTATGCACGCGATGGCTTGTTTACATGCGTCTAATTGGGCCAAGTATGAAATAATTACTATTAAAACTATAATCATACGTAATTTCAAGTAATCATAGGACTGTAAGCGTGATTTTTTTTTTCACTTAAGTTTTTAACCTTAGCTACAAGCATGAAATTAGTTTTGTACAGTCAACAGCAAAAGTCGATGAATATTTTGGTATTTCAAAATGAATCATCTCTGGAGTTTCGATAATCGTTTGTCTAAATTTATCGCGATATTTTTCTTTCATCATCGTCATCATCATAAATTCATCATCCTCCTGCCCTTGTCCCAAAGAGTTTATGCCGCCCATGGGCCTCTGACTTGGCTTCACACGCCGTCGAGAAATATCTCTCAGGCATGCCGGTTTCCTCACGATATTTTCCTTCACCGTTTTTAAGCAAGTGATAATTATGCAATAAGCACACGAATCCGAAAAGTCTGAGGTGCGTGCCTCGGGTTCGAACTCGAGAACGACTTGGCAGTCCGACAGTCACACCTTTAGGTTATCACTGCTGTAGGAGGTCCAATTTCAGCAATAAACGTATTTGAGCTGATATGAAGGATTTTTTTAACTTAAAGGTCAACATAACATAACATCACGCCTATATTCCCCGAAGGGTTAGGCAGAGGTGTATAGTAACACCCTCATTAATTTCGCCGTTATGTTTAAGTCCCATGTAATAGGGAGCGAGCCTATTGCCATCAACCGAGCACAAATCCAAATTCCGGACTGATACTAAGGAATTCCACACGAAAAACCCAATGACACTTTGCCCGACCTGGGAATCGAACCCAGAATCTCACGATCAGCAGTAAAGGTCAACAGTACCATATTTCAAACACAAATGACTCACCAGCCGATTATTTTCAGAAATATTCTTTCATCGAACAAAAACTGTAGACAGGCGTTTAGTTTTCCATATTATGTTCAAATTAGCCGAGGTACATCTGTATACCGGAATAATAAGTTCACAATGGCATTGAAGAACAAAGACTATTGTTGTCATCTTTGTGGTTCATCATTCTTACTTGGACGTTTGTTTCGACCGAAGATATTGTTCGTTGACTGCCTTGAGGAGGCACGACGTGGGGTGTTCCTCCAACGAAAAGGGATCCATCAACCAACCGGGTCTTATGCCTGGCGGCTACTGCCCAACGGATGTTCTTTTTTCTATTCGACTGCTTGTAGATGGTCTTGCGGACCGTTTCTACGTAACCGGGCAGTTGTTGGCGAGACCTGAAGGGTCTCCAACCAATGGGGACGAAAGTAAAATACTTAACCTAAGCTAACTACTATACTACTACCTACTAACCTAGCTAGCAACAACAGCACTAAGGGCGACCCCTAATGGGACTCGGACCTCGGCTTAGGGCGTTGCTTGCGAGAGGACTGGGAGGGCGACAGCTTGACGAGGGCTGAATTAACGGTGTGACTGCGGAGTCAGAAAAGACGACCGGCTCCGCGGCTGCGGCGGGTGAGCACGGTGGATCAGGGACGCCCAACGGTTGATGTTGGGAACTTGTATTATACTATCTGCGTGTTCTATTTTTTCATTATTTCGTTAGTTTAGAAATAAATATTTTAGATTATTATTATGTGTTAATTTATGTTTGTTATAAAAAATATTATAAAGTACATTTTTTTAAAAGTAGATAAATGAATAATGGGCTTATCTGCGTGTTAAATCTTGATATCGCGATGTAGAATTTGTAACGTTTCATTTGACAGCTGTCATTGTTGTCGCTGTAGTCTGCTAGACAATCGTCGTGTTGCGTAGTTCTCATGTGGCGTGATAGATGCCGCCACAGTCGTGTTGGTCTAGTGGTCGCAAGCGCGACTGCTGAGCATGGGGTCCTGGGTCCGATCCCAGGTCGGGCAAAGTGTTATTGGATTTTTCGGTTAGGAATTTCTCAATAGCAGCCCGGAGTGTGGATTTGTGCTCGGTCGCTGGCAATAGGCTCACTCCCTAATATATGTGACTTAAACATAACGGTGAAATGAGGGTGTTACAATACACCTCTGCCCAACCCTTCGGGGATTACAGGCGTGATGTTATGTTATGTTTATGAAGTTTGAGAGATGGAAACAACATGTTTATGTGATTTTATTGAGTTTTTTGGAATAAGCTCTTTGGAAGTACTTATTTTAATCATGCATGACACGCAATATTAAAACGAGTAAGTACTTGTGTAGCTATCGATAGAAGATTTGGGTAGATACCTAAATATTGAAGTAGACAAAAGACTACATATCTTTAAATAAAAGCTGACGTAGACGTAGGTACCCACGAAAAACATTGGAAATATTTTTAATCCACTCAAAACTAGTCATCAATTACACAGCACCACAAAAAAAAATTGTTCAGCGGACTAGACCGTGTCTATCTTATGTTTTGGGGGTCACTGAGTCCGAACCTGTGGTCCATTTGACCCTATCAGGTCAGGGTTTCTCATAGCCTCCAAAAATTTGACAAGAAATTTCTTAAAAACATAAGATAGTATGAAAGACATGATGCAGTCCGTTGAATAATACATTTTTTGTGCGTTGGAATACAGTTATAAGGAGTTACTGCGTTTTTAGTCCTTTTTTTGAGGTTATGAAGAAACCCTGACCTGATAGGGTCAAACGGACCACAGTTTCGGACTCAGCGACCCCAAAAAACATAAGATAGACATGGTCTAGTCCGCTGAACAATTTTTTTTTGTTGGGCTGTGTTATTAATGTGTAGGTATCTAAATAAAAAACTCTTGGAGTTCAAGAGGTATTGATAGGAAAAAAATATCTACACAGATTCCTAGATTACCTACATACTACAACTAGCGGCCCGTCCCGGCTTCGCACAGGTGGACATTTTTTTTCGTTTTTGCAACATTTTTCATTCATGCTCCGCTCCTATTGGTCGTAGCGTGATGTTATAAAGCCTACAACCTTCCCCGATAAATAGACTATCCAACATAAAATATTTTTTCAATGCAAACCAGTAGTTCCTGAGATTAGCCCGTTCAAACAAACAAACAAACTCTTCAGCTTTATAATATTAGTATAGATTAAAACAATGACCTGTGTTCTGAGAAAGTAAATTAATAAGAACCACGTCCTTCTTCCTAGCTTTTTCCCAACTATATTGGGGTCAGCTTCCAGTCTAACCAGATGCGGCTGAATACCAGTATTTTATTCGGAGGGACTGCCATCAGACCTCCGCAACCCAGTAACTGGGCAATGCCGATATCCAAAGGTTAGACCGGTTGTCAGACTTTCGGACTTCTGACTACCCGTAACGACTGTCATAGGTATTCGTATGACAGTCGTTTAATAAAGGTTTAACGTGCTCTCCGAGGCACGGATTGTTCTCGATGTGTAACGAGTGGCCACCCATCCACGACCTGACCGCGGCAAGTGCAGCAATCATTTAATCCGCGCGGTTGTTAGCCACGGGCTCTCTCCCCAAGAACCACGTAACAACTTTTAATTACTAAGAAAAACAGTCAAATCCACGGTACGTGAGTTGTAATTTTAAAGGAGAATTTAGCGTCATTGTCATGCGAAGTGTTCCTTGATCTTCATTTGTAAGTATACCTGTTCAGCTTATGGTTGGCTAATAATTATCATTAGCGTATGCAACTCGAATGAAGCGTGTCGGACGCGTTCCGGCGAAGTCGGGCGGCGCAGAACAAGTTAGATGTTGTCAGTTTAAAAAAACTGCGCTGGCGTTGGGTAGTACAGGTGGACTATAATTCTACTAGTTTTTGATCGTTGTGCGCAGTGGCGGTCCGAGGTGGGGGGGTCGTAGGGGTCATTACCCCCCAAAATCGTACACGTCAAATTGACAAACCTAAAAATTTATAAATTACAAAATTAAAAAATTGTGCAATAAATTTTGTTAGCCCCAAGAAGTTTATGGGGCTAGTTGGCTCCATAGAACGGTCGCACCGTTCAAAACAATACTAAGTCAAAGGTGACAGATTTCACCTTTACGGAAAACTTTTAAGCAATGAGAGATACACGGGCAGATTTATTTGTAATCCTTTTTTTGAGTAACCGACGGATATCGGGAATTCCCATTCGATTGGCAAGCTTAAATACCTCAGGTTGTGACGAGCAGCAACGTCTCTGGTTTGAGAGTGCTGACGAACGCTCAGCGGTCGCCGACCCGTGTAAGTAAAAACGTCACAAGGGGTTGTCATGAACACTCTCACCCAGCTTGGTGAATACGGGTAATAATAATCCTTTTTTTGCTGTCCTATGTAGACAAGAGTACCTAATTATCTCATTCTATTTTATGTATTTTATACTTTAAGGTACTACGCACCTGTCCTTTGTGAAGAACATCACCCAGTATGTCCTTCTAGTGCGTAGTACCTACTCTAAACCGGCGTGCGTGTATGACAAGATGTAAGAATATGGATGAAGCGAAAGGAGTATGTAAGGGTCGTAGTATGTGGCGTTCTATAGTTTCTGCCTATCCTCATGGAAAAAGGTGTGAGTTTATGTATATATGTACTTTAGGGGTCCAAAGAGCCTCCACGAGTGACGATGCTTAAGTACGTCCGATGTACCCTGGGCAGTCAGCCTCGCTACCAACCTTGCTGACTAGCTAATCTATTCTCATTATAGCTTGTGCTCGTCTTATCCATCGTTTCCACGGAGCTTTTTACTATAGGTTCAGGCAACACTATTTGCGCAGTCGCATAGATCGATAATATGAATTAATTATTAGTTATTACACTGACTACATTATAATTAATGTCAGTTCACTATGGGTCAGATGTGGAAGTGGTATACATGGCTCGTTTTGCCTAGCCTTTTCCCAACTATATTGGGTTCAGCTTCCAGTCTAACCAGATGGCTGAATACCAGTATTTTACACGGAGCGACTGCCATTAGACGTTCGCAACCCAGTTTCTGGGTAATGCCGATATCCTAAGGTTAGATCGGTTGCCAGACTTTCGGGCGTCTGACTTCCCGTAACGACTATCATAGATAGGTAGGTATTGTTCTCCGAGGCACGGAGGGGTCTCGATGAATAACGGACGGTCACCCGTCCACGGACTGACCATGGCAAGCGCAGCTTAACCTCGCAAATCGTATGATCCGCGCGGTTGGTATATTGTTTTTTTTTCTTTCACGAAGACCAATTATAAGTTTTCCCTTCACTTAGTTTTTCCTTTGATCATTACAATATAATATCAGCCTTTTTTCTGTCCACTGCTGGACATAGGCGTCCCCTATTTTTCTTTTCGAACGGATTTCGGCTGTTTCCATCCAACGGCTCCCTGCGACCATTATTAGGTAATTTGTCCATCTCGTCGTTTTTATTTTCATTTACATCATTATATTCCCAAACCGTTTGATTTATTAGCTCATGTTTAAGAAAAAGCAAAGACATTCATTTAGTTTATTATGATGACGTATGAGAACACTCGACACCGACAAGTGGACTACGAATCGTAGCCAAATTGAGGCATTGTACATTTTAAGAGCGATGCCTATTAAGATACTTTCTGTGCTGTGTTTTATAGTGGGAGATTCAGTTAAATAATAAACGTCCTGAACTACTGATATTATTTAAAAAAAAATAGTTTTTAAAATCCAGGTACCTATTAGCAAAGTAGGTATATACTTTGATACTATGTATGTATGTAAGGCGGATGTCAGTGGAAACGCCGGTAGAGGATGCCTTGCTACATTGATGTTATTGGTGATGTTCTTCACTAAGGGCAGGTGCGCAGTACTCTCAACCGGCGTGGGAGTATATAATAAGGATCGTAGCATGTGGCTTTGTGTAGTTTCTGCATACCCCCAAGAGAAAAAGGCGTGAGTTTATGTATACTTATGTGATTAAAGACCACCAATAAGAGATATTCTTGTTTTTTTGTCACCACATAAATAATGTGTTTTTGTCATAATATACTGTCTTATTATCTATATTACTGCGCACATACAGTTTTTGTTCCGTTTGAATAAAAAGTTAGGTTCAAAGTTGAGTTAGTAAAAACGTTGACCGTCAAGTTGACGTCATCGGCAAAACCCGATTGAAAAATGAAGTGTAGTGTGTGTAGATATTCTTGGAAGGAAAAGGTTGATGCACGATGGTCGGTATATCGATTGTGGGATAGATGATTGATGCCGTGGAAGGGTTCTACGCTATGGGTTGCGGGTTCGATTACCGCACGAAACAAGTATTTTAATGGCCTACAGATAATTGTTCCACGTCTCTTTGCCCCTCACTGGTATTTCTTTTGTATCGTGAGTGCGTTTACAGACACAAATCTTCACATGCACAAACGCCCAGGCCCGGAACAATTATCTGATTCTGTAGGCCATACAAATATTTGTTCTGTGCGAGAATTGAATCCACGACCCGTAGCGCAGAAGCCAATCCCTCAACCGCTGCACTTAACGTGTCGTTAAACGGACTTATTGTTTCTGTAAACGCACTAACGATACAGGGGACCTGTCTGGTACCTTCTTCCTCTTAGCCTTTTCCCAATTATCTTGGGGTCAGCTTCCAGTCTAACCAGATGCGGCTGAATATCAGTATTTTACACAGAGCGACTGCCATCAGACCTCCGCAACCCAGTAACTGGGCAATGCCGATATCCTAAGGTTAAACCGTTTGTCAGTCTTTCGGGCTTCTGACTACCCGTAACGACTGTCATAGGTATTCGTATGACACCCGGGACCGGTGGCTTAACGTGCTCTCCGAGGCACGGAAGGGGTCTCGATGTGTAACAAATGGTCACCCATCCACGGACTGACCGCGGCAAGCGCAGCTTAACCTCGCAAATCTTACGATCGGAGCGGTTGTTATTTAGCCACGACCTGTCTGGTACCTACAATTGTTATTTCGTATATCGTAGGTGTAGCATCACCACTTCCTGCAATCAAGGCCGCTTTTCTCTTTGTCCCTTGGTGTTTGAAAAAGACGATACCGATGAGTTAAGTTCCGAAGTAAAATCTGAACAACACTATTTTTATTTAAAATAATGTAAGTATTAAATACATTGATTTGCTGACCCTGTTATACCTACAACACATCCTTCATGTACTTACAAAGGTGAACGACTCACCCAAAAAAGTTGTTTATACATCTATCGGTCAGAAATCAAACATCGAAAATTATTATACAATTTCTCTTCGAAATTTTATAATATGAGCAATTAGTGTTTATTCAAACAATTTCGTAATAATTGAGCAAACATGTAGACAAGGCCGTAGCCAGGGGCGTTTGGGGGTTCAACCCCACCCCTCACACCCCTGAAACCTCAGAAAATTAAATTAATTTTAAAATGTATACACTTGTTATTGTAATTGATTTTCTTGTTCAAGGTTCAACCCTCCCGAACAAAATTCCTGGCTACGGACTTGTCTGTAAGTAGGTACACCTATACGTTATATTTTGAATGTAAATGATTTAAAATAGAACAACTTGCTCTTATATTTTAGGACAGGCATTCTTACTAGTTTTATTATTCTTATGTTATATCTACCTAGTCACTACTCGAATCAAGTTGGGTTCAGATATCTCTAGGAAACTATATTTTCAGAGTCAACATCCAGTGTTTTAAAGACACTACATTTGACCAATATGCTCTGCCTATCATCACCGATAGAGTCGAGACATGGATGCTCTCTTAAGCATAAAAGGTTTAAGAAGTACCATGCTTGCTAGTAAGCTCCGTTGTCGACTGGATACTCGACCAACATCTAACTTCGACATCGCATAAGAGATTATAATATATAATATTATTCAAGATTGTTTGGACTCTTGGCCATAGAGCAAAGTAAGAGGACGATAATTCCCCAAGAAACATATTCTTCGGTTTGTAAAATTATAAACGCCTGCAAAATATGTGATAGCAAAAACTCGAACAAGTGAAGACACAATATTTCGTTAAGGCGTTTTAACTTCGATGCTTTGTTCGGGTTTCTGGGATTCATGGTTATCTATTGAAAAGAATATCAACACTTTCATGCATGTACTTAAATTTATAAAACAGTGATCGTGCAATAAATACGTTTCAAAACAGTGCTTCAAAAATTAAATTAGTCAGGACTCAGCCGCTGATGTTCACAAATGGCATGCAAAAAAGTACATACGTTGTACTTAAATAAAAATCAAGTAGAATTAGTTTCTTACACCATAAATCAAACTTACCTATGTACCAATTTATTTACCAATCCATCATCAAAATCACATCACAATACATGCGTAACACTCCAAGGATCTTCAAAGAAAAACATTGCAAGAGAAAATATTGCAAATAGAACAAATATTGCTAAAGTTAATGTCACAGTGCATGCTATACTATATTCGCTAGCTTACGTGTGAGCGCGTCTCGTAGCGCGATCGCTAGTGACGTCAGAGCGCTGCGCAGCCCCGCGTGGTATCGCTCGAACATGCGAATATCTACGCAGGTTTATATTAACGCTAGATATGCTAAACATGCACATAAGGATTTTCTACAAATATTCTATTTTTAATTGATTCGGTAGGTACTTAGGTACTTAATTAATTGAAAACGCATCATGCACAACATACCTATATCGATAATTTACTAATTAAATTAAATTCAGCAATAATAACGATAATTATTTACAATGTAATTTATTGGACCAGTGCACATCTAGTTGGCATGCTAATAATCTTAGATTTCTATAATGATAAACCTTCTTTCATCACGCAAACTACAATAATTTAAATGCTTATAGCATTATAATTAAAACCATTTGAATTATTGTTTAAATTTTATAACAAATTAATTCTTTGCTAATCATTCAATGATCTAGCATCAACAAGAAACAAACAGCGCCATCTATTATTTGAATTAAGAACTAGTACTTACAGGCTGGATGGTCGTACAGCGACGCGACTCTGGTGCCCTCTAGCGGCCCGCCGGCTAACTTCGCGGAGATGGTCTCCAGGAACTCTCTGATCTTCTTCAGCTCCCCACGCGTGGCATCACTCGGGCCCGGGGAGTCGAAGCCATCGCATTCTTCGTCTAGAAAATATAACACGAAGATGGCTATAAAATGAATTCTATTTACCTACAGAGCAGAGTCTGTAGATAGATAGATAGATATACTTTATTGTACACTAAAAGAAATAAAACAGAGCAATTTCTAGGTATTTGTAGGTACCGTAAAATGGGGCTATTTGGGATCCATTGGGATAATTGACGTGAACGTGGCATAGGAGATATTTCGACATATTTTTTAAACTATCTAGGTACAATAATTTCAAATATCGAAATCGGGAGCAATGAATCCGTGTCACCAACATAAACAAATTAAACAATGTTTTCCGAGTATAAGGTTTATGTTGGTGCCTCGGATTCATTGCATCCAAGTGTACATTAACTTTGAAATCGTTGCTTAATGGTTTAAGACTCAAATTAGCCCCGTGGTTTTTGAATGTCTCTATTTTACCAGTACCTACTCTATTTTTCTTCGTGGGTTAACCATGAGGTTATATTGTTATCGGTAGCTGGTAACACTGGACAATGTTGATAAAGGAGGGTAATCGTCAAGATGAATCAACGTACCCGAAGTTATAAAAACAGTGGTCATTCGACGGAGCAGAGGATTATATGTCGAACAGCAGAAGAAGTCTGACGTTTTATATCTGATTTGCTTGTTCTTATTTTCTGATCTTGTGTAAATTATTATGTAAATTATTAATGATGAACTAGCTTCTGTAACTAACCACTAACCCAAATATAAGTACTCTCAGTGGTGGAGGATCTATGTTGGTTTAATTTACTTTATTTACCATGCTCCCAATCCTGACATACCGATATTAGCTATAACTGTAATGTTAGATTCACCCTTACAAGATTCTGTTGTATGTATTTTACAATATCAAAATGGATGGGTAAAATTCTGTTGTCGTAACACTTGTAACCCAAGTTCAGCAGTAAATAAACTTAATACATGCTGTCTTGTGACTTTGTGACACTATAAAACCACAGTTCCACAGACATTGCAGGAAGTAGGTACGCAGTGATTCTTAGAAAATGTTAAAAGACAAGTTTCAACAAATACTTCGTTGCAATACGATTAGCAAGTAATGTTTTTCCTGCTTCTTTAAATGAAACTGCAAGCGGTAGCAATGTGGAAATACAGTCATATAATTGAATGAAAGGTAAGTTTTAAAGAACAACGTGGTGCTTTATCTAATTATTACAATTTTTGTAAACTGCATGAAGTAATTATTGGCCTCAGACCATTAAAAAGAGACTGGCCATTTAAAAGTATGAAAGGTGAACAAACCTTTGATTGATAAACATTCATGTATCGTTTAATAACATCTATCTATATTATAAAAATCAATAAAATTACTGTGAGGTAATCTCGCAAAAATTCGAAAATGGCTTGACCGATTTGATTTTATATTTGTTTTGTTTACCTCAATACTGGGGTAGTTTAGGAAAAACCCAAAGAAACGAACGAAATTGGAAATTTTGTATGGCAAAAATCAATTTTCGATGGTAAGAAGTTCACCGTATCTAAGGCACATAGGCTCGTATTAAAAGACAGGTCTCATTGGTGAGATTTTCCAATAGCAGCTGCCAAAACATAGAATTCCATGCATTTCACAACTTTTTTTTAATATATCCAAGGTCATGTTAAAACTACACTTAAGAGGGATCTCTCAAATGAGAGCTGTTTAGACGGGCCTTAGTAACCTGAGAGTAAACACTCGAAACACCCTCAATTTGCTTTTTAGTGTCCTTATAGCCGGTAGCTATAGGTAATTGACGGAGCATTATTGGTTAAAATTAAGACTCTTGTATCTTTATCAATAATGAAGCAATTCCTCATGGTTTTGCATAGTATACCTCCCCATATGTAAGTAGCTAATTAGCTATCACAGGTAAAATTAGCTTACGAGTCTATTTATATGCCCAGTTTGACAACAATAAAAAACATTTTAACAAAAATAAAACCGACTTCATAAAAACGATGAAAAGAATAAAATAATTACCCTATTATAAAACTAACAGTTTTAGAAGTCTGTGCTAATCCACGCTGAACCAAATTGAAGGCACCGACTTCTGAAACTGTTAATTTTATTATAGGGTAATTATTTTATTCTTTTCATCGTTTTTATGAAGTCGGTTTTATATATATTTGTTAAAATGTTTTTATTTTTTTTCGTTTTAGTGGCCTTAATTAAAATATGGTTGGACCTACTAAAGACGCTGCTCGTAACATAATCACATCATCACATTATGCGTACTGTTCGTCATTGAGAAGTTCTATTGTCTATCTCCGAAGTTCTTCATCAGATCTTCACCAAATTTAGATGGGACCAATCTGGAAGTATATCCTTTCAAATAAAAAAAAATCTAAATCGGTTTATAAATGGCGGAGTAATGAGGTAACAAACATTAAAAAAAAAAAAAAACCATCCTCCTCCTTTTTTGGAAGTCGGTTAAAAAAAGGCTATCATTGGTAAGCAAAACAATTCGTTTTTGTTTATAGGAACCGGGCAATAGCCAATCAATCGATAATGCTCTTTTGTCGATTTCAAGAGTACGAATTAATTTATAAATCAATTCAAACTCCATCGATTCAGAACTCGAAGCTATCTGGAGTAAGTCCTTTTTTTATTTATTTTTTCCTCGGATAACCCTCATGGATGTCCCTCGCCCGGGGAAGGTGAGGAGGTCTGCCGGACTCTTACCGGCTAAAAACCAACGGTGTTCCTTCTCCTGACCGTTCGGCCGGGGTCGCGGGATTCGCAAAAGCATGCACCGCAACCCCGGCAGATCCGGTGTAAGGCCTGCTCAATACATATACATTTTCCATACATCATCACGCTGTAAGCTTCGGTCCATAATACCGTGGCCTGAGATCTTATGCATTAATATTTATCGTTGTTTGTGTTCCTAGTAAACAATCCAGTGTCCATTCTGACCTATTTGCTCCAGCTTGTCGGTGGAGATGCTCCACGGCATCACGCTGATGGCTCGGTGCACCTGCCGCAGGAACCACCCGCCCGTCTCGAACTTCACCGGCCTGGAATATGCAAAAAATAATGATTAAGCTGCCTCGTTGGTCTAGTGGTGGCAAATGCGACTGCTGATCGTGAGATCCTGGGCTCGGTCCCCAGGTCGGGCAAAGTGTTATTGGGTTTTTCCGTGTGGCATACCTCAGTAGCAGCTCGGTGTTTGGATTTGTGCCCGGTTGATGGCAATAAGCTTGCCTCCAATTACTTGGGACATAAACATAACGGCGAAATGAGGTTGTTACTATACACCTCTGCCCAATCCTTCAGGAAATACAGGCGAGATGTTACGTTATTTGTAATTTTTTTAAATACAGCCTGAAAAGTCATTCCAACTCGTCTACTGAAGGCAAGCGCGGCGGTCTAGCGTAAGCATTTTGTGGTCACGCAAAGTGCCGGAAAGAAAATAGATTTTCAAGGGAATGATAGCAGCCGTATAGAGATTAACAGCCGCACTCATGAAGGTTAATGGGTCATTAACTGCTGATTACTTATGAGTGATCAGTGTAATTCTATACTAAAAGCTCTAAAGCAAACGTTAGTTAATGTTTCATTAATATAATATAGTCTATACGTTAGTAGCTATCACACGTAGTTTACTAGTCTATTTATATCCTCTATATGGCAACAAAAATGGTACCATTGTTACATAAATCGGTTCGTTTTAGCCATAGGAACCGGGCATATAATATCTGAGAAAATGATTAGGTCACTGTCAAAAGGTCTTCAAAAGCCTGTTGCTCTCAGACAGATTGATTAGCAGCAGCACCCATAGTAAATAAATCATATAAATAGACAACAATAGTCTGTTAAAATCTTCACCAAGGTTGTTCCATATTTTATGTTACACACGCCATATTAATAAACAATGATAAATCATTCGGTCATGCAATAAAAATGGCTAATAAGTTCACGGACAACTGTGAGCTAACCAAACAGTAGAACTTGCAAGATACATACATACGTAAACTCACACCTTCTTCCTATGGGGGTAGGCACTGTAGGCAATAACTATGGAACGCCGCATGCTACGATCCTTACATACTCCTATCGCTTCATCTACATTCATAAATCTTGTCATACACGCACGCCGATTGAGAGTATTTGGAAGATGTTCCTTGGATTCGTGTCGTCCATCTTCGGCCCTGTCTGCGCTTACCAGCAGGTGAGACTAGGGCCAAAAGCGACCATAAAGATTACAAAAAAAGAATACTCACTCCTGCGTATAACAGATGCAGGGTAGAGGTCCCCCGTGCTTGTCGCCCCCACAGCTACGACACACGCCGTCCTCCCGCGACGATGTGATGCATCTTCTGTTTTCGCTCTCGTTTCTGGAAACAAGATAAAATTGAGTTAATTAACATTATTAGTATTTTGACCAATATTATCAGGTCGCAAGCTCGATTGCTGATCGTGAGGTCCTGGGTTCGACCCCCAGGTCGGGCAAAGTATTATTCGGTTTTTCCATTATGAATTTCTTAGTAGCAGCCGGGAGTCAGGATTTGTACCCGGTTAATGGCAATAGGCTCGCCTCCTATTACATGGGACTTAAACACACCCCTTAGGGGGTAATCACGCAACAGTTGTTTCACATCAATAATCTAATAATTTTTGTACAAGCTCTGTCAGTAATAGGGACTTATGCCGCTTATTACCTACGAAAGATTGTCTAAGTAAACCAAATTTTAAAGAAATAGTCCCAGGATCATTTTGTTACAATACATTAGAAAGTGATGTGTACCTATATTATAAATCTGAGCTTACCGTAATCTTGGTTTAAGCCGCCTTTTGTTACAAGGGGATAGTGTTATTCCATTTGTTTACTCAGATCTATCTAGTCTATGGGCACATGATTCATGAATGTCAGTATAAGCGTATAGAATCCACCGGATAAGATTACTACCATCATCAATACTAATTAACGAAGACACACATTAATATCGATGTCAGTCATCTTAATTGACGACTATCAAAGAAGAGCCTCGTTAGTTTAGTGGTGGAAGCGCGACTGCTGATCGTGAGGTCCTGGGTTCAGTATTATTGGGTTTTACCGTGTGGCATTTCTCAGTAGCAGCCCGGAGAATGAATTCGTGCCCGGTTGATGGCATAAGCTCGCCCCCTATTACACGGGACTTAAACATAACGGCGAAATGAGGGTGTTACCATACACCTCTGCCTAACCTTTCGGGGAATACAGGCGTGATGTTATGTTATGTGTTATCAAAGAAGACCTTCAAAATCAAAAATCAAAATCAAAAGTTTTTATTTCACATAAACCAATACAGGTGCTTATGAAAAGTCGAATTTAGATGCACGGTTCCAATTAGTCGTTTCCTATGGAGAAGAGCCGGCAAGAAACTCCATGGTTACTCTTTTAAAAATAATATCTAGTACAATGATTTAGGATAGTGAGAGAACAATGGAGTCCTGACCACAGACTTGACTGTATAGTTCCCGGGTAACATAAACCACCCTGTCCCTTCCCATAGGTAGGTGTCGGTAAGGCGACTGATGCGCGGTTCCTATAGCCAAAAACGAATCGTTTTTCTTACTAATGGTAGCATTTTTTATTGCCATACTGAGCATCTTCTTTACATATCTTTACATAGTATAAAACAAAGTCGCTCTCGCTGTCTGTACGCTTAGATCTTTTAAACTACGCAACGGATTTTAATGCTGTTTTCAGCAATAGATAGAGTGATTCAAGAGGAAGGTTTATATGCCCCACAATAGTATCTACATTTTACCTGTGCGAAGCCGGGGCGGGTTACTAGTTATTAATAAACTCGTAAGCTAATTTTAACTATGATAGCTAATAGTTACTAATGTATTGGAGGGTCTACTATGTAAATCCATTGTTTTATTATTGGTAAAGATGTTCTGCCTAGCCTTTTCCGAACTATGTTGGGGTCAGCTTCCAGTCTAACCAGATGCGGCTGAATACCAGTATTTTACACACAGTGACTGCCATCAGACCTCCGCAATCCAGTTACTGAGCAATACCCATATCCTAAGGTTAGACCAGTTGTCAGACTTTCGGGTTTCTATACAGGGTGTAAGCGAAATCATGTAATTGCTTCAAACCTGGTGATGTACTGCTGACATAGATTAACCCAGCACGGGATACATTTCGATTAAATAAAAAATAAATACGAAAAGTAAACATGTATTTTTAACGTGAGGCATTTTAGCGCCCCGAGTTAAATGACCGCGCCCCGAGCGATAGCCGCGCAATTCGCTCGGGGCGCTAAAATGCCTCACGTTAAAACACATGTTTACTTTTCGTATTTCTTTTTTATTTAATCGAAATGTATCCCGTGCTGAGTTAATCCATGTCAGCAGCTGTACATCACGAGGTTTGAAGGAATTACATGATTTCGTTTACACTCTGTACAGTACGTATGTATTCTTATTACTATTGGTGTGATTCAAATTGGTGCGCTAAATGGTATGATATTTAGCCGCATCTAGTTAGACTGGAAGCTGACCCCAATATAGTTGGGATGAGGCTAGGACAGGGGTCGGCAACCTTTTGAGACGGAAGAGCCAAAAGTTATAATTTAAGAAATTTCACAGTTTTTAAAAGGCCACAAAAAAAATATTTTCAATATTATAGTATTTGCTTATACATGGTGTCCTGTAATTAATGGATAACCTTGAAATGGCGTTAAGTAAAAATAATTACTTTAAAAAAAACAAAACGAAAATACATTTAGATATACCTACATAGTTACTATATCTATCTCTCAGTCATAGTCAGTATATTTCAGTCATACTATACACCAGTATATATATCCACCATATAGTACTCAACTATGGATCGATTGCACGTTTTTAAGGGGTTTGATAGTATAATAATTATTTTTTGCGTGTGGAACTGGAGACAGAAAACAGATAGGTACAGAAGTCAATCCACATACAAGTGCGCTCGAGCAACGCACACATAGATACTGCTCACGGACATGATATCTCGGACTGGTTGGGACTAGAGTGCGAGTGAGTGCGAGCGCGAGCGCGAGTGCCATGCGCTTGAGAGAGATAGATATATAGATAGAGCGACCGCCGAGCGTAGGTATGAAAAGTGAAGTACCTACATACATGTGATTGACTTCTGTACCTATCTGTTTTGTGCTGGAGAACCGCAACTTTACATCGAAAGAGCCGCAAGTTGCCAACCCCTGGGCTAGGAGGAAAGAAAATTGTTGCGCTAAATGGAATGTCCCGGGTTCTTGTCGACATCTTATTGAACAGATAAGTATCGAGATATACCTTTACCCAACGTCAGAGTTCATTCTACTTCATGTAAGTACATAGTCACTACTATGTGTTACCAAATCGAACGTGTGTAAGCTGCTTATTCGCTATCTATTGCTCAAACGAGGTAATTTTGTTACTTCATCTTAAAATTATGACAGACAGACTTTTAATATGTTTTTATTTTTTAATATTTACTAATGTGAATAATTGTAGGATTTATATATAAAGATGTTGCGTTTTTTGTAAATAATAATGTATCTATTTTGTGAAATGTTAACAAATCCTAAAAAAATATGTTTTATTTCGTTAAATCCTATAATTTAGGCCTTGAGTAAATGTAGAATGGACCGACTTATTTTCCATATCCTCTGATTTTGAGGTTGTAACGATGTGAATGTTATCTGCACAGTTTACTAAATGTTAAAGAATTAATTAAGTATAACATGTTGTGTGAATACGCAACTATTGGACTGAAATCCTTTTTCTTATAAAAAATAGAATTACTTAAATGTTGTTTAATCTGCTCATGGCACCGAAAACTGGCAGGATCCGCCGCCGCGCCGCCGCGCCGCCGCGCCGCCTGCTGCGCTTGCGACCACTATACCACAAAACAGGTACAGAAGTCAATCTACATACAAGTGCGCCCGAGCAACGCACACATAGACACTGCTCACGGACACGATATCTCGGACTATTGGGACTAGAGTGCGAGTGAGTGCGAGCGCGAGTGCCATGCGCTTGAGAGAGATAGATATATAGATAGAGCGACCGCCGCGCGTAGGTATGAAAAGTGAAGTACATACATGTGATTGACTTCTGTACCTATCTGTTTTGTGACTATACTTTCGACCAATAAGGCGATAATTTCTTCAAATAATTATTTATTTAAACTTACATATTTGAACATAACAAAAATGTCAAGATCATGCCGTCATAGTGTTAACATTTGTCGCAGTTAATTGCAAGATGTGCAATACACTCAAATAATTTAATAAATCTTTCAGTACTATTTTTACTTGCAAATCTTGTAATTGGGAAATCTATTGAGTCATAGGCGAGGCCGCTCCCTGCTTCGGAAAAATACGAATAGCTTGTGTTTATATTAAAAAGTACTCTGTGAGCTTGTGCTTGTGGAGAGCCGACCACACCGTGGTATGACGAAAATGTTACCATATGAACGGCGACTTGTAAGTTGTTGCCAATATTATTGATATTTAAGAGAAATATTAACCTTTTAATCGCTTGTGTCTTATTTATGCGACAAATATTTCCGTGCCCAGCCCTACCGCGCGTGTCATATTTCTGCGACAGAGAACGTGCATAGTTTTTTTGTTCCATTTTCGTCCCATGAACTGCGTGGTACAACTAAAACGATTATTCAATAGAGATATGATTTACAACAATTACTTAAAATTGTTTCACAGCTCTAAGTATTGAAAAAGCTTAATATATTTATTGTAGGTATTATTTTATCGATTCGTAGTCGCGCGCTAGGGGCACGGCAATTGATATTTAGCCACGCGCTTAAAAGGTTGGTTCAAGTTGTGTGGAGCTTAATATTGGCAACCTTTGATGTACCTGCGAGTGTCGTAATGTGCTGATAACACAGTAGATCTGTTGTTAAACGTGTACCTTAAAATCATAGATTACCCCTTTTTAACCGACTTTCAAAAAAGGAGGAGGTTCTCAATTCGACTGCGTTTTTTTTTTTTGTATGTTTGTTCCGCGATATCTTTGCTAATTGTGAATCGATTTTAATGATTATTTTTTTGTTTGAAAGAGTATTCTTTCGAAGTGGTCCCATTTAAATTTGGTGAAGATCTGATGAAGAACTTCGGAGATAGACAATTTGAAGTCGGTTTTATTTTTGTTAAAAAGTAATCACTTTTTATCGTTGGAACATCCTCATCCTCGCCCGGGGAAGGCGAGGGTGTCTGCTTGACTCTTACCGGCTAAAAACCAACGGTGTTCCTCCTCTTGACCGTTCGGCCGGGGTCGCGGGATTCGAAAAAGCATGCACCGCATCCCCGGATCATAGATTACCCTTAATCAGTGCTTAAAATAAACCATTTCTTCTTCTTTTTTTTTAATACAAAACGTTGTCCCACTCTAGGATTTCTCCTGTATCGTGGGTGCATTTACAGACACAAATCTTCACATGGACAAACGCCCAGACCCGGAA
The DNA here is from genome assembly GCA_910594945.2 of Amphipyra berbera. NCBI lineage: Eukaryota > Metazoa > Arthropoda > Insecta > Lepidoptera > Noctuidae > Amphipyra > Amphipyra berbera. The sequence continues at coordinate 2,176,691 of OU343122.1, read as the reverse complement.
CAACGATCTGTAGGCCATACAAATATTTGCTCCGTGCGGGAATCGAACCCACGACCGTAGCGCAGAAGCTAATCGCTCAGCCACTGCACCAAACGTGTCGTCAATCATGATCGATGATTCTAACAAGATATGAGTGAATCTGGCTATAAGGAAAAAGGTCTGCCTCGTTGGTCTACTGGTGGCAAGCGCGACTGCGGATCGTGAGGTCCTGGGTTCGATCCCCAGGTCGGGTTACTGTTACTGGTTTTTTCCGTGTGGAATTCCTCAGTAGCAGCCCGGAGTTTGGATTTGTGGCCCGTTGATGGCAATAGGCTCGCCCCCTATTACATGGGGATTTAAACATAGCGGCGAAATTAGGGTGTCACAATACACCTCTGCCCAACCCTTCGGGGAATACAGGCGTGATGTTATGTTAGAGGAAAGGGTGCTTTTGACCGTCGTCTTGATATTTCTATTACAAAAGCCATGAGAAAAGGGGGCGGGGTGCCTATTTTTGGTGGTGGAGTATCGTAGCGACAACTTAGTAAAAAGGGTACCTTTATAAGGCTCTAATTAGCCGGCACCCAATAATGACAAAGCCCTTGTTTTTCGCGAAGGTATTGCCGCCTGATCTTTGAGATTGTCGCAATATTATATTGTTATAGTGGCCCGTCTCGGCTTCGCACGGGTGAACATTTTTCCCGTTTTTGCAACATTTTTCATTTATGCTCCGCTCCTAATGGTCGTAGCGTGATGTTATATAGCCTATAACCTTCTTCGATAAATGGACAATCCAACACAAAAAATATTTTTTCATTTCCAACCAGTAGTTCCTGAAATTAGCGCGTTCAAACAAACAAACTCTTCAGCTTTATAATATTAGAATAGATTCTTCTTCTTCCTGCCCTTATCCCACACTCGGTGGGATCAGCACAAGATGTATTTCATAAATCCATGTTGTTAGAGGTTTTGACTTATTGTTTTATGACCGGCCGCCTGCCTGACATCAACCCTCCTTGGGAATATTGCCGACAATAATATGCTTGTCAATCCTATTGCCGACAACTAAGTAGACTATGTTCTTCTTGGTGGGATGTACTTGAAGTTCCTCGACCCACTCATTCAGTTTTGCTAGGGATTTTGGTTCTGACACATCGTGAACTAATATAGCACCGTGAGCGTCTTTGTAAAAACTCGAAACTTCTCGTACTCCGTATTCGACATCGTTTACAATAGAAATAAACGATATTATACAGGGTGTAAACGAGATCATGTACCTAATTCCTTCAAACCTCGGAATGTACTGCTGACATAGATTAACCCTGAAAATGAACCTGTTGGATGCGATATAAAAAAAATTACAAGAAGTAAACATGTGTTCTTAACGTGAGGCCTTTTAGCGCCCCGAGTTAAACGACCGCGCGGCGAGCGATAGCCGTGCAATTCGCTCGGGGCGCTAAAATGCCTCCCGTTAAGAATACATGTTTACTTCTTATAATATTATTTTTTATTGAATCCAAATTTATTCCGTGCAGGGTTAATCTATGTCAGCAATATAAGACGAGGTTTGAAGGAATTACATGATTTTGTTTACACCTGTATTGTTATCCATTAGATAAATATTTGAGTAGCTTTTACGACACCAATGGAATGGCTTGGGTGGCTATATAGCACTATGATATGATTCAACAACTTGCAACACTCGTAATTGATAATGATCTGTGTCTGTTTATCTTGATTCGTCCATTAACAACACTTAATGTCTGATGACGAAACCGGAGAGACATGTAAAATAAAAAAATAAAAAAATGCAAAAAAATTTTTTTTTTCTTTTTCTTTGACAATACATAATCAGACAATACTGTCCCACTGCTGGGCAACAGCCCCTTCTCAGAATATCAACGCAATGATCCAAATCTGCTATCCCTTTCACATCGAGTAGGTATGCAGATTTTCACAAGAGCTGCAACTGGTTGCAGCGACCAGTTGGCACACGATTACTCAAGAGTCGCAGATCAACTTAGCAGTGGTTTTGACATACTGGGCGCCATGCTTGGCTAATCTCCCTTCAGATATAGCGAGAGCGAGGTATCCAGTTGAGCAATTTGTAACACACGTCTTTCACGTCCATTTACGTACTTTGTCTTACGTAATAAGGTGTATGTAGGTTTGGAAGACGGGATGAACAAAATTCAGAGGTCGACTCTTCAAATAATAAAGTGCACTACCTATTAGAATTGAAAATTTAAAAAACCCACGACACAAAACAGCTTCTAAAAAGTAAATAATAAAATATGTTTGTTGCTTCTTTAACTTTATTATAAGTACCTACCTAGTATCGTAAGTAACATTGTTGGTCTAGTGGTGGCAAGCGCGACTGCTGATCGTGAGGTCCTGGGTTCGATCCCTAGGTCGGGCAAAGTGTCATTGGGTTTTTCCGTATGGAATTCCTCAGCAACCCGGAGTTTGGATTTGTGCCCGGTTGATGGCAATAGGCTCGCCCCCTATTACATGGGACTTAAACATAACGGCGAAATGAGGGTGTTACTATACACCTCTGTCCAACCCTTCGAGGAATAAAGACGTGATGTTATGTTTATTATTTTGATTCAAGCGTTGTGGCGTCGAGGGACCGCGAAAAATACGCATCAAAATCAGTCCATTCGTTTGGAAGCTACGATGTCACAGACAGACACACAGATACACGCGTTAAACTTATAACACCCCTCTTTTTTGTCGGGGGTTAAAAAGGCTTGAAGAAAAAAAGTCTCTACTTATGTAGAGAAGAGACAGATAATAATTACTTAGTATTGTAAAGAAGGTCCTACTGCGGCGCAAAACTATTTTTAGGGACTCTATACCTATGTGGTAGCCTAGCGGTTGAATGCTTGCCTACCATGCAGGAGGGTTAGAATTTGATTCCAGCTAGCACTACTGACCTTTCGAATTCATATGCGTTAACGGTGAAGGAAAACCATCGTGGGGTAACCTGTACACCTGACAGGGCTCCAAGTTCTCGATTGTGTGTGTAGTCCGCCGTCCCACACCAGGCCAGCGTGGTGGACTAAGACCTAAATCCTTCTCATATTGAGAAGATCCGAGGAAGTGGGACAGTCTTCTTCTTCTTGTCCTTATCCCACACTAGACGGGGTCGTCACAACATGTACCTATTTCATAAATCCATGGTGTTAGAGGTTTTGGCTTATTGTTTTATGACCAGCCGCCTGCCTGACATGAACTCTCCTTGGGAATATTTGTTGCGCCGTCGCGTGGGTAACCCAATGTGCTTGCTGATATTATGCACTGGGTCCAAAAATGATACCTATGCTTGTCAATCTTATTGCCGACAACTAAGCAGATTATGTTCTTCTTCGTGGATATACTTCAAGGAAGTGGGACAGTAATAGGCTAATTATATTTTGCAGGTGTTTAGGTTTACTTGTTTGTCGAAGATACTTAAGGCTCATTTACACGGAGATAGTTTCTCAAAGCGAGTCTCATGCTATCTCTGTTTTTATCGTAGTGAAAAACAAAGACAGAACGAGTCTATCTCCAAGAAACTAGCCTCGTGTAAATCAACCTCTATGTCTTGGAATCACATAAGATTTATTTTTGCGGTCTTTCAACTTTAATGATTTATGGCAAACAAGTTGATTTGGAACAGGAAGCCAAAAATTACAATGAAAAATGCATCCGAACCTATAAATGTTATCGGTAGCTGGTAACAATGGACAATGTTGACATAGGAGGGTAATCGTCAAGAGGAATCAACGTACCCGAAGTTATAAAAACAGTAAGTCATTCGACGAAGCAGATGATTCCATGTCGAACTGCCGAAGAAGTCTGACCTTTTATATCTGATTTGCTTGTCCTTATTTTCCGAATTTGTGTAAATTATTATATTGTGAACTAGTTTCTGTAACTAACAATTAACCCAATTAAAAGTACTCTCAGTGGTGGAGAGTCTATGTTGGTTTCATTTACTTTATTTACCATGCTCCCAATCCTGACATACTGATATTAGCTGTAACTGTAATGTTGATTCACCCCTAAAAGATTCTGTTGTATGTATTTTACATGTCTTGAAAACGCACAAGATTTGTTTTTGCAGTCTTTTAACTTTAATGACTTTTAGCAACAACTTAATTTGGAACAGAAAACCAAAAGTTACCATGAAAAATGCATCCGGACCTATAAAATCAGATTTTATTACTATGCAAGATATATTGATAAGTATGGATGCATAAGGTAGTGAATAAAATGTCAGTTTCATGAATATTCATAATAATAAAACTTGTTTCATCTCGACGTCAAGGTCGTGCCAAGGTTAACAAAATTTCGTAACGGTTTTATTATTGGTCGCGAAAAAAGCTCGGGTCATTGATGAGAATGCATTTCGACACCAAGTAACAACATTGTTGGAAAGTAACAACTCTCCATTTAATCTTTTTTATTTATTTTTATTTTTAAATAAAACTTTGCCCCACACTAGGATTTCTTCTGTATCGTGGGTGCGTTTACAGACACAAATCTTCACATGCACAAACATCATTTGAACATAACATAACATCACGCCTTGTACTCCCCAAAGGGTTCAGCAGAGGTGTTTTTAGTACACCCTCGTTTCGCCAGTTATGTTTAAGTCCCATGTAATAGGGGGCGGGCCTATTGCCATTAACCGGGTACAAATCCAGACTCCGGGCTGCTACTGAGAAATTCCGAATGGAAAAACCCAATAACACTTTGCTCGACCTGGGGATCGAACCCAGGACCCCATGCTCAGCAGTCGCGCTTGCGACTACTAAACCAACAAAGCAGTCAATCTCATTTGAAATTCAATTAATTTGAAAGATTATGCATCCAATGGTTGCCTGGAGAAAGAGTTTAAGAGATTGCTATTAGGAAAAAGAAACATTACCCTTGGTACCTCGGACTTTTCGAAATTCATGTGCGGATCAGAACCTGATTATCACTTGCGTTAACGGTGAAGGAAAAACTTCGTGAGGAAACCTGCACACCTGAGAAGGCTCCATAAAGTTCTCGGTGGTGTGTGTAGTCTGCCAAAACGCACCAGGCCAGCGTGGTGGATTAAGGCCTAAACCCTTCTCGTACTGAGAAGAGGCCCGTGCCCAGCAGTGGGACAGTAATGGACTGGTTATATAATGTACCCTTAAAACTGCTACCAGTCACCGTCTGGACTATTATAGTGGTCAATTTGGATGATTCTGCATTCCTCTCAACTGTTTAGCATGCTTTTGGGTCTGCGAAATAATGTTACACTAAGAAATTGGGATGAAGAGCATCTACGAGTGTTGATACTCATACAAGGTTAGTCAGAAAGGGGGTACTAAGCCGAAAGGGTGTTTCATAATAATGGATAACTTTTGTTCTATAACTTTCCCCAAAAGTCATTAATTTAAGAGAAATAGCTGTTCAAAGATTTCATAAAAAATACACTAAATTCTACCTATCCTCAGCTATGATCAGCTGTGTTTAATGAATTTTGAAATTTTAACACTTTCCTTAAAACAATCATCAGTGATACATTAAGAGGAAACGCAGGCTGCAAAATATTTCGCGGTGCATGCAATAGCGAATCCCGTGACCCCGGCCTTAGGTTAGAAGGAGGTACACCGTTGGTTTTTAGCCGGTAAGAGTCCGGCAGACCCCCTCGCCTTCCCCGGGCGAGGGACATCCATGAGGGTTTTCCAACGCAAAAAAAGGCTGCAAAATATTAATAATTTGAATAGGTTTTTGCGATCTATTTCTGTCCCACACCTCACGCAAACCTTCCCAATTAAACGCGAAAGAGACACCTGCATATCGGACTGATTTCTCCTGTGCAATATTAGCGAAATCGTACTTTCGTATTTCCCTGTTTCCCTCTTCAAATCTGGACCGAATTTAATATTTTTTTCTGTAATAATTTAAGAAAGACTTTGGTTATGTCTGTACGGTACGTTTGTCTTTTATTTTTTATATTCGTCAAATTTGTTTGTCAGATGTTTGAAAACGGTGGTAAAATCGGTCGATTTTTGTAAAATTTTAACGTTTCTAGTTCTTTTAATAATTAGTTTATTGAAAAAAACAAAACATAGGGACATAGTGGTGGTAGATATATATTATATGGTAAAAAATATTTGTTGTAGTGACATTATCCAAGGAGGAAACCGAGGAATACGTTTGTATGGACTAAATGCCGACCGCATTTCCTCTTAAGTGAACCGCGGCTTAGTACCCCCTTTCCGACTAACCTTGTATACGTCGGGCGGCACCCTGTGCGGTTAGCCCCACTACATTGGTGACTAGCTAATCTTTACACCATAGCATGAGCTATTCTTGTATATTTATATGATTGATATAAATGATTTTTATTTCTGTAAATAAATTTGTTACAATCACTTTTACAAGTGAATGTAATGTTTTTAATTAAATGGCGCCAGCATTTCCTGTCTGACTAGGTCTGAGAAAAAAAAACCGAAACAAACTCAGAAATCAAGGACTCTTTTAAAGTCCAGACATTGCGGTATGAAAACTATGCGAGTGTATCAATGTAGGGCAATGTTTGAACAGTCGGTAATCCACCAGAATACGTATGAATATTCAGTAATTTATTATCTGCGTGAACAATTATCTGTCTAATCTCGAACAAGGATTTTGGAATAATATAGGTATATTATATCGACATCCGATAGCGTGTTAGCTCCAATCGTATGCAAAATATCCGATTACAATACTAGGTGTTTCATATCAGGCGCAGGCGCCGACCTTATTGCGTTGAGCATTGCGGAAGAAACTGTTTCTAAATATTACTTATATTGACATCTGATTTGTTGCAATTTTGATCTACGAAATCACTGCTATTTTTGGCGAGGAACAACTTATTCATTATTGTTTTTTATTTATTCTGAAAATGACTGTTAACTTTGGTCTTTTCAGCCTTTTTCAGTCTATTGGTCCTTAGCTCGGAACATTCACAATGGCTTATAGTTTAGTAAACTATCGTCAAAGCCTCATATTTTGTATAAATAATCCCAATCATGTTAGAAGAGATGAAGAAAATAATATCACAGTAGTTAATAATGTTAGAAGAGATGACGTAAATAATATCACAGTCGTTAATAATGTTAGAAGAGATGAAGAAAATAATATCACAATAGTTAATAATGTTAGAAGAGATGACGTAAATAATATCACAGTAGTTAATAATGTTAGAAGAGATGAAGAAAATAATATCACAGAAGTTAATAATGTTAAAAGAGATGAAGAAAATAATATCACAATAGTTAATTAAGTATTGTTTCGCAACTATAATACGGTTGCTTCGACAGACGCTTGTCGGGGAAGTTTAGATGTTTGATTTCCTGTTGCATTACGTGTCGCCTGTCGCTCAATAGCGACTTTGTTTTCGAAGCATTGATCCGCGTCTGCTGTGGCCATGTCTTTTCAACTTCCTAGTGACAGTGATAGATTTCGCACTCTTCTTCTTTTCGTTTGGTTAGTGACTAACCTGGTGTCAGACTTTATGCCGTCCATGGGCCTCTGACTTGGCTTCACATGCCATCGAGAAATATCTCTCAGGCATGCCGGTTTCCTCACGATGATTTCCTTCACAGTTTTTAAGCATGGAATAATAATTATACAATACGCCCATGAATCCGAAAAGTCAAGAGGTGCGTGTCTTGGCTTCGAACTCGAGACACACCACAAGGCTATCACTGCTTTGGCACTATTCTGTTTAGATTGAGATTGGATTAAAAGATTGTGGGTTTAGATCCTCAGACCTGAGCCACTACCTTGCAGGTCCGTCAAGGAGAACCATGATATTACTTTCATAGTTACAGGATCTGCACACAATAGTATATAAATAGTTTGTTTTGAATTATGTAATCATACACATAATGTCATACAAGGTTAAAAGTCATCTTGTATCGATATGACTGAAGCTTTACTTATGTGGCACGTGGTAGAATGCACTTATCAGTGCAAACTTGTTTACAATAACTATGCATCTTATTTGATAATTTGTGGGCTCGGAGTACAAAACTGCAAACTCATCACTATGCATGGATGTTATCAACGATACGGTGGCAAGTGAACGGATATTGAGGTCAAAGAAATAAGAAGAAAGGCTAAATGTAATGAAGGGTGTCCCAAGCACTAAGGAGCAACGTCATCATCCTCCTGCCCTTATCCCACACTAGGTGGAGTCGGCACAACATGTATTTCGTAAATCCATGTTGTTAGAGGGTTCGGTTTATTGTTTTATGACCAGCCGCCTGCCTGACATCAACCCTCCTTGGGAATACTCTTTGCGCCGTCGTGTGGGTGACCCAATGTGCTTGTTGATATTATGCACTGGATCCCAAAATGGTATGCTTGTCAATCTTATTGCCGACAACTAATCAGACTGTTGTTCTTGGTGGAGTATACTTGAAGTTATCGACTAAGGAGCAGCGTAATAGCTTTATTTTCAGACTTATGTCTCGGAGGACCAGGTTCGGTATCGAAGGACCATAATGTTTCATTAATAGGTAGATATGAGTCTACATAATAGTTTAATTATTCGTTGAGGCGTCGTGTCGACGAACTCATGAAGAATTCTATAATCTAAGTATTGGATTTTCCGGAATCCAGGTTATCGTAATATAATATCAGATAAACGTGTACCTATTGGTGGATGCTGCATATACCTGATGTTGTACAGTATTTTCTAAGTCATGTTATATGACAGCGATGGGATTGACCATGGATGCACTATCAACTATTATATACACTTACTACGTTAGATTTATATGCAGTGGTGAAAAATATAAAAGATATTAATTTAAATTTATTCTAATTTATTCCCGTAATATACTTCTTTTAAATAAATTAAATTACCCGGTCAGCGCAATTCTTGTTTGACACGATGTTTATACTTTTTGTGATTAAGTTCAATATGCATCTATTATAAATAAAAATTAATCGCCAAATGTGTTGCTAAGAGCATAACTTGAGAACGGTTCGACCTTATCGGCTATGTTTTATTCCTTAAGGCACAAGGAAGGTTCTTACGGAGAGGAAAAATAAAAATCGCGTGGAATATAGTAAATACAACACTTTTCTTTTCCCACTACAGGCCAATAATTTTTGACAGAACGAAGTTTGTCCGGGCAGCTAGTTAGAAATATTTTAAACATGAGTTAAGCTACTATTAGGTATTTTTATATTAAAAATACTAACTGTAACGTAAGGATCGATATGGATAGATATTTTATGGTCATCTTAAGTTGTTAAACAACTTGTTCAGTGTTTTCTATCTGAAATTCAGATGTTACGTGTCTACTTTTAACTTCAATCTCGGTATTTGGTTAAGTAATTATAAAATGACTAAACAAAATTACTTTAAACTTTAAGTTTATTTAAGCATTATAAAAACTAGTCGATGTTGGCACAAGAATTCTGTTTTCTGCATAATAAAAAACATTTTATATACAGATACGTAAAGAGGCAAGTAACATACACAAAAAGAGCACGTATTCTTCTAGAAACTTGGTAACAAAAAATCTATGCTTATTCAGCCTAACCTAATAACTAGATTACATTGATCAACAATCTTAATTTTAACTCGTACATCTTAACTAAAATACTATTTTCAGTCACTGCACTATCGTCAACATTTTTAGTCATTCAATCGTCGTCCAAGTCAAACCACAACGACGTCACACTTCTCGATCCTTGCTCTCTCGCCTGCTCCTCGGTTATGATCCTCAGGACCACCACCTCCATCATACAGAGAGCGAACAATATCAGAAACACAGCAAAGTTCGAGCCTTGGTGGTGAAACTGAAAGGAGGTCGGCAGCGGCCCTGGTGGTGGCCAGGCTGCAACCCCAAAAGTCACTAAATTCGCAACACTGGATAAACTCATGCTCTTGTTTTCACATCACTATCGAAAAAGTTTTTTGTTTTTTTTTTTTGCAGTTCGAATTTCAAATAAGACAGTTCTGTTGTCACATCATTCTGAATCGATGGTTAGTATTCGATTCGAATTTGTATTTCGAACGATTCGCGAACCGATTCCGCGTTGTTTGTTTACAAAGCGTGCAAATCTGCCGCGTGCCGGAACGAGTGTGCGGGTCGTTATCGGACGCGGCGGTGCTCGCGCGGCCCGCGAATGCATCGGCGCTACCAGCCGCTGTTGCAACTCTCTTATGAAATATGAATCGCTTTAGTTAGATTCTTTGAGTTGGGAAACGGTTGAAATACGAGTGAGCGCAACTGTTTTGCGGTCAAGGCTGCGCGGGTCCAGTGTACGATGACCTTTACCGCGTGACGTTGAGTATTGTAATGTTTTAGTGTACCTACGTCGTACAATGTGGAGTGGCGGGCGAGCAGGTTGCGATACACCTGTTAATTTGTATTGAAATGGGCCTTCATTGATTCTAATATACCTAATTAGAGAACAAATATAGGTCATGGTTAATTTATAAAATTTGTAGTATTTTCTAATTAGTTATTCGCTTAACAAAATAATTAATGATAATTTATTAATACTTTTCAAAAGATAATAAAATAATACAAACATTGTGAATTCTTGTGTTAGTGATAAACATTGATATGGTATTGCCTCGATGGTCTAGTGGTGGCAATCCCAATTAAATTACTGACTGAAAAGTTAAATAATTCATTGAAGGAAGAACTTGGTCCTTAGATACGGAAGGACCAATTACGCTATACTACTAAACTATTCCCTGGTCTTTGACGTCAGTATGACATGCGTATCTTTGTCAATATTTAAGTACCTACTTAGAGGATGACCTGAATAGATAGTATTCAAACTAGGCAGGTAGGTATGTCGGTCGAATCGCTCCCTATCGTCAACGGCTTTTGACCGATAAGTGTTTTTATGAAATTCTGTGTTTGTTATCTATTTTATTGCCTATCTACGTATGCTTGGTACTTTTTCCTTGTTCCTGGAGTTTTCGATGAACATGTTGATCAGAGAATTAGCACGCTCAGACCAGACTTGTTGAATAATTACATAATACAACATCACGCCTGTATTCCCCGTAAGGTTGGGCAAATGTGTATAGTAACACCCTTATATCGCCGTTATGTTTAAGTCTCATGTAATAGGGGGCAACCCTATTGCCATCAACCGGCCACACACCTAAACTCCGGGCTGCTACTGAGGAATTACACACGGAAAAACCTAATAACACTTTGCCCGACCTGGAGATCAAACCCAGCACCTCACGATGGTTTTCTTCTACGAAGATCAGTGTGGTAATATGTTGCGTGTTGAGGCATAATTATAATAATTGCCTTATCCATTTTAGTGTAACAAACAATTATCGCCATCGATGGCGTTTAGGCGCTGCGCAAACGTAGACACTTCTTATAGCTTGTGTCTTCTACAGATTTTTTTAGTGGCTCATTTTATACACGGATTACTTTTTGTTCTTCACTTTGTTAAAATTAAATAAGGTTACGTTGTTGATAAGGTTTGAGCTACACGATGGCTGATGCATGCCGTCAGTTAGGACACGTCAACTAAAACCGGATATGGCACTTTACTCAAAAGGCCATTCCAGGCGTCGTAGCTCTATATTGTTACACTTGCATAGTTTTTAACCGACTTCCAAAAAGGAGGAGGTTACTATGTTCGTCTGTATGTATGTCTTTTTTTTTTTTTTGTGTATGTTCATCGATATTTTCGCCTATTGTGAACCGATTTTAACGATTGTTTTTTTAATGGATAGGGTATACTTCGAAGTTGGTTCCATTTAAATTTGGTGAAGATCTGAGGAAGAACTTCGGAGATAGACAATGGAACTCCTCAATGACGAACAGTACGCATATTGTGATGATGTGATTATGTTACGAGCAGCGTCTTTAGTAGGTCCAACCAAGTTTTAATTAAGGCCACTAAAATGAAAAAAATAAAAACTTTTTTACAAAAACTTTAAACCGACTTCAAAAAAGAATAAAATAATTACCATATAAAATTAACAGTTTCAGAAGTCGGTGCTTTCAATTTGGTTCAGCGTGGATCAGCACCGACTTCTGAAACTGTTAATTTTATATGGTAATTATTTTATTCTTTTTTGAAGTCGGTTTAAATTTTTTGTAAAAAAGTTTATATTATACCACAATGTCTGGACCTTGATCTCCGAGTTTGTTTTGGTTTTTCTTCTCAGAGTTAGGCTAAGAACTCACGGAGCGATTTTCACCCGCGTCCGCCGCGGTTGCGGGCCCGCAGCTTCTGTAGAATGCAGATATATAGGTATATGTAAAAAATTAAAGCACATCTCAGGACGCGTTTTACGCCCGCGGTGTGCGCGGTTGTTTGCAGATCTCGCTGCACCGGCGGGCAACTAGTAGAATCACGCGGGCCGCGGTCACCCGCAGCCGCGGCGGGTTGCGCCCGCGCGCTCTGCGATCGGGTGGCGGGCGACCGCAGTGGCAAAGAGTAACAAATAATCCATAACGATCTCTATCCTGAATCAGTGGATGCACCCAGAACCTTTTGGGTCTTCTTTTTTTAATTCTTCTGTGAAGTAAGTATAACGCAACAGCTCGTTTCTGGTGTGCGATAACTGCCCTTCTTGGAACCGCCCGTCTTGCGATCATCGCCCGCCACGTTTGCGGGCGATGATATCAACCGCGACGGCTGCGTAACCGCGCAAATAACCGGTCTCGTGAGTTTAGAAATAAAACCGCAGTTCTACCACCGCGGTGGGCACGGTACAAAATCGCTCCGTGAGTTCTTAGCCTTAGTCTGAAAGAAAACGCCGGCGCCATCTAATCTTAAAAAAAAAACATTACTTTGACTTGTAAAAGTGCCTGTAACGGATTTATTTGCAGAAATAAAAATCATATATCATTTGTTCCCAGTTGCTTGTGTCCGCAGTCGAATTATAAATTGTGTAGGTAGATACGTTTGTTCGACCACTTTTCTAGTTGCCCGTTGCTTCTGTCCGACCAAGCCACAAAAGTGTCTACGTTTGCGCAGTGTCTTAAGTACCGATTTTCTGGGGAACGTTGAGCGCAGAATTTCAGTTGAACTTAAATAAGTACTTTAATTATCTTCCATATTAAGTACAGCTTTTTTAAACAGAGACTGATTATTTATCAGCTAAGAGTCCGTTCACACAGCGGATCCGTTTTAACAGATCCGTTGGTACTGGATGTGTTGTTGACATCTGTACCAACGCGGACATATCAGTTAAACAAATGGCAGCTGCGTCGCATCTGGCAGGCAGGATACGATAAAAATAACGGACCAAGTATTTTTTACTGGATTCGGAATACTGTCGTGTATGTGAACTCGCTCATACAATTACAGGCGCCATCACCAAAATAAAAACTGATCCGCTAAAACGGGTCCTGTAAACAGTTTCTGTGTGAACTAGCTGTTACACGTATAAGTAATAAAATGTTGATATTTCTTAAGTAGTGTGTTTTTCCTATATTTTCTGTTAAACCGGAATCAAGTTTCATTAGCCATTTGAGAAAATGTCATATGAAATCTAATTTAACTACTTGTATTACGAGTTCTGTTTCGCAAGCATGACAGAGTTGCATGGATACCAGATAGGTTTCTTCGATTGCCTACAGCTTAGGTTTTGATTTCAAGTGATAATTAAAACACTATTTGAAAGGGTAACGACCTGAAATTCCTTTCAGGACATTTTTTTATTATTTATTACTACGCCTGCGTTTGGCCGCCATCTCGTCTGATGTTAAGCGATGATTCGGTCTACGATGGAGCACGCTTGCCCAGAAGAAACCGATTCACTCGTGACTTGAAGACACCCAGATTGTAACTGTCGGGGAACACCCACTCGGGCAGTGCATTCCACTGTTTGGCGGGTTTCACAATGAAAGTGGAATCAAAACGCTTCGTTCGGGTTTTTGGTATATCAACCATGAACCGATGGCGCTTTTTCGTGCTTCTGGCCGTCCGATAGAAAAAAGGGCAGGGGGGTATTAGATCATGCAGATCTGAAGCACACTCTCCGAAATGTGTCCGATAAAAAACCGATAGACTAGCAACTTTGCGCGGATGCTCAAGACTTTGGAGCTTGGTCTGGCAAGACATACTTTAAGGTTTCTTTTTTTTTAGGTTACGATAGGGCTGATTTGATTAATTGTATTAGGGTTTTTCAAAAGGGACAAGGTATCTTTGACAGCCATGGCGGCCATATTAGATTGTCTATTGGTGCGAATTTTTGACAGATGAGTTTTCTTTTAAAACGTCGTCCTACACTAAGATTTGTCCTGTATCGTGGGTGCGTATACAGACACAAATCTTCGGTATCTACATGACCACTTCTATAAGAACAGTAATTGGAAAACTATCGCGGTAAAATGTCATTGTGATAATTAAGAAATGATTGATTCGTCCAATATCTCGTCACTCATGAAGTTATATCGAATTCCGTCAGACATCCAATCTACTTGCATATTATATACATGATGATACTATAATTTTAAAATGATAAATTACAAACTCCATTTCATAAAACATTAGACAGAAGTGGCCCATCAAGGCGCAAATACTTTTTTTTTAATCTTTGCCCCACACTAGGATTTCTCCTGTATTGTGGGTGCGTTTACAGACACAAATCTTCACACGCACAAACATCCAGACCCGAAACAACTATCTGTAGGCCATACAAATATTTGTTCCGCGCTGGAATCGAACCCACGACCCGTAGCGCAGAAGCCGATCGCTCAGCCACTGCACCAAACGTGTCGTCAAACCACCTCTTCCTTCCTCTTTTGGTCTTTTGAACCATTTCTTCCAGTAAAGGACCAGCTTATCTTGATTACCTGTTAAGGTTCATATAAGCGTAATACTGTGTTGAATTGCATACATTTTCTTGCTAAAATTGGTCCTTCTTTGTATAATGTTATATTAAACTAGCTGTGTCCTCACGGCTCCACCCGCGTAAGATGTTGTATTCCAGTAATAAATATAGCCTATGTTACTCAGTGATAATGTAGCTTTCTAACAGCAAAAGAATTTTTGAAATCGGTCCAGTAGTTTTTAAGTTTATTCCTTACATACAAAAATACAAATCTTTCCTCTTTATAATATTAGTATAGATAGAGTCTAAGAAGTACTACCTCGTTAGTCTAGTGGTGGCAAATGTGACTGCTGATCGTGAGGTCCTGGGTTCAATCCCCAGGTCGGCCAAAGTGTTATTGGGTTTTTCCGTACGGAATTTCTCAGTAGCAGCTCGGAGTTTGGATTTGTGCCCGGTTGATGTCAACAGGCTCGACCCCTACATGGCACTTAAACATAACGGCGAAATGAGGGTGTTACTTTATACTTCAGCCCAATCCTTCGGGGAATATAGGCGTGATGTTATGTTATAGGAAATATGTATCCACAAAAATATTAATTCTGTGTTAACGCAATCTAGTTATTGTTGCAGGTCTACTCGACGCTTGAAAAAATGCAAACTGCATTAAGATTTTTTTGATAGACGGCGCTTTATATAATTTACTACAGTTCTGGAACAAAACAGATAGGTACAGAAGTCAATTACATGTATGTACTTCACTTTGCATACCTACGCTCGGCGGTCGCTCTATCTATATATCTATCTCTCTCAAGCGCATGGCGCTCGCGCTCGCACTCACTCGTACTCTAGTCCCAAACAGTCCGAGATATCGCGTCCGTGAACAGTGTCTGTGTGCGTTGCTCGAGCGCACTTGTATGTAGATTGACTTCTGTACCTATCTATTTTGTGGTTCTGGTCATTTTTTCAAGTGTTGAGTAGACCTACCACGAGAATTAAATTCACATTTTTGTGGGTTGAAAAATTGTAAAAGACAGTATGTACATACCAGAATTGACGTAGGTGTGAATCTATCATTAGTTATAACATAGAAGGTAGGTAGGTACAGGTAAAGATGGTGTCCATACTAAGAAGACCTACTGAAAATCGATACACTTGACTTTGAATATTTACTTTGGAATTCTCTCTTTCTAAATACGCTATTTAAAAACAGATAAATTTCCAAACGAAATATTCTATCCTTTTTCTAAATAGGGTATTTAGAAAGAGACAGAATTCCAAATGAAATATTCAAGGCCAAAGTTCGACTTTCAGTAGATACTGAATAACTGTATACCTACTTACTACTACTTCGGTTATAACTAATATCGGCGTGTCAGGATTGCTAGTATGGTAAATATATTAAATGAAACCAACGTAGAATCTCCATCACTGAGAGTACTTATAATTGGGTTAGTGGTTCGTTAAATGAACTAGGTCACAATATATAACAATTTAAACGAGATAAGAAAATAAGGACATGCTGAACAGATAAAAAAGATCAGAATTATTCGGCTGATCGACACAGAATACCCCACATCGTCGTAAGACAACCGTATTTATAATGTCGGGTGCGTTGATTCTTATCGACAACTAGTTACCTTCCTTTATCAACTTTGCCAAGTGTTACCAGCTACCGACAAAAAAATGGCGATGCTTCTAGTGTTGTTGTAAATGATAAATCATTTTTATTTCTGACACTTTTACAAGTCAATGTAATGTTTTTTTTAGACTACAGTGGAATCCGTTTAATACGACTTCGCTTATAAAGACGAGCCGCTTATAGCAACTTAAGAACACCCTTTAGTTAGGTTTTCTTATCTGGTATTTACTGATTATAGCGACGTCCGTTAAGTACGACCAAATATCGCCGTCCCTTTGATGTCGTTATAAGCGGACTCCACTGTATATGGCGCCGGCATTTTTTAGCTGATTAGCTCTGAGAAGAAAAGCCGAAACAAACTCGGAGACCAGGGCCTCTTTTAAAGCCGAGACTTTGTGGTATAAAAACTATGCGAGTGTATAGGTCTACCAGGATCTGATGGCAAATAGGGAAATTAAATGTTTTTGTGGGTAACACAAGGGTAATTTGAATAAAAAGTCTTGATACTTGTAATTTTTTTTCTTTAATTTCTTCTCGATCTTCTTCCTGCCCTTGTCCCACACTAGATGGGGTCGGCACAACGTTGTATTTCATAAATCAGAAGTTAGAAGTTAGAAGTTTTGGCTTATTGTTTTATGTGACCCAATGTGCTTGCTGATATTATGCACTTGGTCCCAAAATGATATGCTGATATATGTTTTTTTGCAATTTTATTGTAATGGAAAAGGAAACCTAGTTAAAATAAGTATGTTTATTAAAAATGTCTGAACAAGAAAACATTAATCAGAACTGGAAAATGTATCAACTACAGTCATACTCGTTTTGACAAGTGACATGTTGACATTGCCATATGAAAACCACTGTTTGTTATTAATTTTTAATGCCATGAGATTCTGGTTGACCTATAACAATTTAGGGCAACGTCTGGAATGGCCTTTTGAGTAAAGTGCCATAGCAGGTTTGAATTGAGACAAAGCATCATATCTTCTGTTTCATATGATGTGTCGTTTTTTAGCTTAGCGAACTTTTTGTTATTAGTCAACTCACTGTCACAGAACGACGGTTTCCCTGTATTCTTGTATATAAGAGAAATAGACTCCATTAGTTAAGTGTTAAGTGGATATTGTATGCTCTACGATGGTAAGGTGCAGTAATTTAGCCTTATATTGCTGTCTCATGAGCGGCCACGCGATAGCTCTATCTAGAGGTAATAGTTATTTACATCTCGCTCACACATTCTCTGTGAGCGAAAGACAGAATGTAAATTCCACCATTTTCAATCCCATTCTGTAAGTAATAATGTTGCATGGATTTGTGTTATTTAGAAGTCTTGTTTGAGATCCTTTGTTTGATTTCCATGGGGGGCTATTGATTGATTTGATTTTGTATAAGTTTTAACACGTATTTACTAAACCCTCGGAATGGAATTGTTTTTGATGCCAAAATCGTTTATGGCCAAGTGATAGTTCAACAAAACACTTATTTTACATAACTCTTTGGGAATGATAGATAATTTAGGAACTATTCTTTATATGAGGCTCTTCTATATAAAAATGTCGGCTCCACATTTATATTCTTAACTTAGGGCCGATTTTTCAATCGTCAGATAACTTTTATCTGAGGAATAAATATGGCGGTTTCATATATTTCCGATACAAAAGCTGTCAAAATGTCAAACTTATTCCTCAGATAAAAGTTATCCGACGATCAAAGACATTCAATATTATAATTAATCTGTTTGCCGACGATTGACATAACGGCCCTTAAAACTTTAAAAACTGTTGGTTTTTTCTTCACATTTCAGTAATTTTAATATAAAAGAAAAACACAGAATTGTTGTCAATATTATCAAACATGTAGCCATTCAAACTAAATTTTTATTAATTATTTCCTTAAAAATATACCTAACATTTTTGAAATAAAAACTTTCTTTGCAATTGACAATCACTGGTGATTGACAGCTGACAATAAAAAAATAAAATAAACACCAAATGCATAGAGTAAAGTATTATAATATCATAATAATTACAGAATACTATTTAACTTACTCTATTTACTCTTAATACATAGTGAAACGAACAATGTTTATATATGTGATCTACAAAGATGCACCCGAATTATCAAATATAGCAAGCCGTCGTACTTCAAACAATGACCTACCGGTGGACAATTCAGTTGAGAAGACGTTACTGGTCAACCCCAACTGTCCAGTCAGGATCATGCTGGAGTACATTAGGAAGAAGTGTCGTTTGGGTACATTCACTCATTACGACTTATGTGATGAAAGTGGAACTTTGATGGGTCTGTTCGGCTTGAATACCTATGCGTATGCAACAGAAAAGTTTGAGCATAAGAAGACTTATTATTTGATTGTTTTAAAAACGGTTAGCTTAAAGGGCGAAGCCATATCTGACGGACGATACGCTGCCGATCTTCGTCGCGTAAATTTACTCGAGGAATTTTTGTAACGCATCTTCGTTCAAATGTGCACGGTTCGAAATGTTTATAAGGAATTATGTGTACCGGCGGAAGATCGGCGACGTATCTTCCGTCAGATGTGGCTTGGCCCTTATGATTGGTCTCCTGCGCTCCAACAAGATACTGCTCTACCTAAGAACAACAGCTCCTTGAATGCGGCAACTTTATATCAACATTTGCAACGATCTTATTTCTTGTTAATCATAGATTCTAGATATGGGGAACAGGAGACGATGTTTTGTATAAAAGGTATACAAAAAAACTTTGTCCATAAACATCCATACATACAATCACGCCTGCTTCCCATTGCGGTAGGCAGATACTACAGATTTCCACCTGCTACGATCCTGACACACACTTTTCGCTTCATCTACATTCCTTAACCTTCTCATGCATGCTCTTCGGTTTAGGGTGCTAACAACCTGGCTCTTTTTGAGAATGTTTGAGAACGTTCGTGATGCGTTAGCCGAGGTTGGCCTCTTCCAACTGTTCCATCCACACTCACCTTATACACTTGTTTCGTTAATCTCCTTTCGTCCACCCTCTCTACATGACCAAACTATCTCAACATACCTTTTTCAATACTTCTCACTACATCTTCTTTCACTCCACAACGTTCCCTTATCCCACTGTTCCTTACTTTATCTTTCAAAGTTACACCACACATACTTCTTAAACCCCTCATTTCAACTGCATTAAGAGGAAACGCGGGCTGCAAAATATTAATAATTTAAATAGGTTTTTGCGATCTATTTCCGTCCCACCGCTCCCGCAACCCTTCCCAATTGAGCGCGAATGAGACACCTGCATCTCGGACTGATTTCTCCTGTGCAATATTAGCGAAATCGTACTTTCGTATTTGCCTGTTTCCTTCTTGAAATCTGGACCGATTTTAATATTTTTTGTGTAATAATTTAAGAAAGACTTTGGTTATGTCTGTATGTTTTTCTTTTATTTTTATATTCGTCAGATTTGTTTGCCAGATCTTTGAAAACGGTGGTAAAACCGGTCGATTTTTGTAAAATTTAAACGTTTCTTGTTCTTTTAATAATTAATTTATTGACAAAAACAAAACATAGAGACATAGTGGTGGTAGATATGTATCATATGGTAAAAAATATTTGCTCTAGTGACATTATCCAAGGAGGAAACTGAGGAATACGTTTGTATGGACTAAATGCCGACCGCATTTCCTCTTAATCATTCAGCTTGCTCATATCCAGACATGTTTCTTGTCAGGAATCAGACAAGCGGTACTCAGTGCTACCGCAGTTGCATCACGATAACCGGCTCTACTTGGACCTGAAGACGAAAATCAACCACTACTTGTTGGTGGATGAACTTAGTCCGACCGCGGCGGCGGCCAAGAAGTCTTCATCTGTGGTGCTCAAGCTCACACCGCCAGTGCTGGTTAAGGGTCCTAAGACATCTAAAAAGAAAGGTTGACTAGAGGTGATTCCTTTCGACTTATGCGAGAATTTAAATTTTATTCAAGTTTTTTTTATATGTATACTAGCGACCCGCCCCGGCTTCGCACGGGTGCAATGTAGATAATAATGTGGGGTATATAAACCTTCCTCTTGAATCACTCTATCTATTGCTGAAAGTGCATTAAAATTCGTTGCGTAGTTTAAAAGATCTAAGCGTACAGACAGCGGGAGCGACTTTGTTTTATATCTACTATGTAAAGATAACCTTTAACTGTATTGAGCTGGTAGTTTTGTAACCTTTAACTGTATTGAGCTGGTACTTAGTTTTTATTAATTAAACGGTTTTAATTAACGTATATTTGTGTGTTTGATTGAAATCTTGCGACAGATATTTTAACTACTTTTCTTGAAACTTCGCACACAAATTCTATTCGCATGACAATACAACATTATAATATTAATTTTAACCTTCAATTCTTATATCCTGATGCTGGGGGGGGGGGGGGGGCTACGGCAAGAGGAGGCCGTGTAACTTTAAAAAAAATAAAGGGATTATCACTTCTTACTTCATCATCTTCCGGCCCTGGTCCCAAGCTACTTGTCGTCGGCGCAATATGTTTTTCTCTTCCACTCTTCCGTGTCAGCTGTCTCATTATCATTTACTCCCTTTTCCTTCATACCCCCCCTTACACAATCCATCCATTTTTTCTTTGGTCTCCCTCTCCCCCTCCATCCATCAACATTCATATTCACCACTCTCTTAGTCACGTGTGTTTCATCCCTCCTCATCACATGCGCATACCAAGACAAACGATTTCCTTTCAACTTTTCTGTCACTGGTTCCACTTTCAAACTCCCTCTAATATACTTATTTCTTACTTTAACCATTCACGTCACTCACACATTACCATATTATTACTTCTTAGTTGTTGCCAGTTAAGTTTAGAACGCCTGCTTAAACTTAAAATTCCAATTTTGTGTATTTGCTGTTATGTGAATGCAGGCACTAAGCTTCTTTTAAAATAATGTTTATGTTTAGACGTTAACTTATTCGTAACTTTAAATAAAACCGAATATTTATATAAAAAAAACCTGTTAGTACACATACATATACTTACGCCTACAATCCCCAAAGGGGTAAGCAGAGGTGTTCTCCTATTTCAGGAGTCTGTACACACACGTTTCACCTCTTATATTTAGTCCCATGTAATAGGTGGCGAGCCTATTGCCATTTTTCGGGCACAATTATGATAATTAATAAACGTAAACTCACGCCTTTTTCCCATGGGGATAGGCAGAAGCAATAGAACGCCATTTGCTACGATCCTAACATACTCCTTTCGCTTCATCCATATTCATACATCTTGTCATACACGCACGCCGGTTGAGAGTACTACGCATCTGTCCCTTGTGAAGAACATCACCAATAACATCGATGTATATTGTATGTCCTTTTAGGGCGTCCTCTACCGGCGTTTCCACTGATATCCGCCTTATAAATTTCTTTTGTTAATCGCCGTTCACTTATCAGTCACACCTATAATTCAGCCCTCATCAAGCTGTCCTGTTCCTATCAGTCCTCTCGCCAGCAATGCCCTAAGCCGAGGTCCGAGTCCCATTATGGGGTCGCTCTTAGTGCTGTTGTTGCTAGTAGTTACAATGTTAGTAGTAATATTTAGCTTAGGTTAAGTATTTTACTCGTCCTCATTGGTTGGAAATCCTTCAGGTCTCGCCAATAACTGCCCGGTCACGTAGAAACGGTCCGCAAGACCATCTACCAGCGGTCGAATAGAAAAAAAAATCACTCATTTTCTCAACATGACCAAACCACCTTTTTTTATCGTTGGAAAATCCTCATGGATGTCCCTCGCCCGGGGAAGGCGAGGGGGTCTGCCGGACCCTTACCGGCTAAAAACCAACGGTGTTCCTTCTCCTGACCGTTCGGCCGGGGTCGCGGGATTCGCAAAAGCATGCACCGCAACCCCAGCAGATGACCAAACCACCTAAGCATTATCCTTTAAATTTTTGTCACTATTATCATCTTTCGTCATATCTTTCGTGCATCAAAATATCTTTCTCTATAAATCCAAATAGTTACTAGTAGTACCTACTCTATCATAAATGAGTTGTCCTCAATAATTGATGGTCCTACACATACACAAATCACACAAGTATTATAGTTTGTCAACCTTCCGGTACACACAAATAGAGTCGGTAACTCGTGACCAAATACGGTAGGACAGGTTGACCGTTGTGAGTATTAATAGGTAGGTAGAGTCCAGCTTAGGGCCTTTGAAACTAGAAGAGACATAGAGTTGGTCTTACGATACAGATTATGGAGTAGATAGTCTCTACATTTACATACCTTTTCCCAACTATGTTGGGGTCAGCTTCCAGTCTAACCAGATGCGGCTGAATACCAGTATTTTACACGGAGCGACTGCTATCAGACCTCCACAACCCAGTTATTAGGCAATGCCGATATCTTAAGGTTAGACCGGTTGTCCGACTTTCAGGCTTCTGACTACCCGTAATGATTGTCATAGGTATTCGTATTACACCCGGGACCGACGGTTTAACGCGCATTACGAGGCACGGAGGGGACACGATGAATGGTCACCCATCCACGGACGGACCGTGGCAAGCGCAGCTTAACCTTGCAAATCGTATGATCTGCGCGGTTGTTGATTACCCACGAACCTACTCAACATCCATGTTCGATATTTCATAGAATAAAGGTTTCAACCATAGAGAAGTATAAAATGTTGTATATCTTACTGAAGAGTTATGATCTTATTACACGATTGCGCAAAAAATAATGGAAGTTATCTTATAAGTTCTAATATTATTTTAGGTAGCACACTTATAGAAAAACTATCAAAAGCTCAGTTAATAAAGCAAAATACTTTTTTTTCCACAAGAAAGTAGGTTACAAAATAAACGTCTAACTTTTTTGGAACCAACTCAAATCAAATCTTTATTCCACTTTTCGGCTACCAAAAAACCGCAAAATAGATTTATTTTATTATTATTGTGTAGCCAGTCTGTATGGTCATACTTTCAATTTTTATTCAATCCTGCGCATGCGACAGTCTTTGCGGAAGTTCGGCGCACGTGCGCAGGAAATTCAGCGATCACTGGAGGAATATCAAGTGGAGTTACGTAATAGGTGGTAGACACATGACAAAAAGTTGTAGCATTTTGTCAGTAAATATTAGGAGGGAATGTAAAGCATCGACGAATTCAATGTTCTATAATTGTTGTCAGTAGCTGGTAACACTGGACAATGTTGATAAAGGAGGGTAGTCGTCAAGATGAAGCAACGTACCGGACGTTATGAAAATAGTGGTCATTCGACGGAGCAGAGGATTCTATGTCGAACAACCGAAGAAGTCTGACCTTTTATATCTGATTAGCTTGTCCTTATTTTCTGATCTTGTGTAAATCATTATATTGTGAACTAGCTTCTGTAACTAACCACTAACCCAAATATAAGTACTCTCAGTGGTGGAGAGTCTATGTTGGTTGCATTTACTTTATTTACCATGTTCGCAATCTTGACAGATCGATATTAGCTATAACTGTAATGATAGATTCTGTTGTATGTATTTTACAATATGATGAAATCGAATAGTACGTACGCACTTTTCATTTTGTCTATTTATTTTCATTTCTCTGACTTCGAATAACTGTATCGGAGAATAGAAACATTTACTTAGCCTCTCTAACAAATAAAAAAAAAACCACGGCATACCATAAAGCCATAGAAGAACAAAATAAATTCAAATTCCGAACAACGGACTTGCGGCGACGACGCGCAACGAACCGTGTCGACGTGTTTTTGGCGCGTCAAAACAGTTGACAGCCGACGAAATCAAACTGTCACCGGTTTACTCAAATTGCTATAATTTGTTTTCGACGTCACAAATCGGCAGGTTTATAGTAAAATCAGTTTTCCAGCTGTGACACCGTGCTTTTACTACTGTTCTGAATTTGTTTGTTTTTTAAACGGTGTTTTTCTGTGTTCAGAGTTAAGTCGTGTTGGAAGCGCGAACGCGTTGCAAAACTTGCGGTTGACATCGATTACGTATTAATTATACGCTATTTTGTTTTTATTTGGGCTAGGCATTGTCTGTTAGGCTATTGTTGCAAAACACTGTTCTCCTTGTAATCATATTGCTACTATTAAAATGAGATTAACCGCGATTTTTGAATAGGTATTATTTTGTAACTTATTTTACTGTGTTGTATGTTCTTTATTGACTCCCTCGTTGGTGTAGTGGTCACAAGCGCGTCTGCTGAACATGGGGTCTTGGGTTCGATCCCCAGGTCAGGCAGTGTTATTGGATTTTTCCATTAAGAATTTCTCAGCCCGGAGTCTGGATTTGTGTCCGATTAATGACAATAGGCTCGCCCCCTATTATATGGGACTTGAACATAACTGGCGAAATGAGGGTAGACGTGGTCTTGACTGGAGAGCGCGGGACGGGAATCGGCAAACGTAGTGTTGGACGCCCTCAGGCTAGGTGGAGTGACGATCTTCGCAAGGCGGATGGTAACAACTGAATGCAATAGTGAACCCCGTGACCCCGGCCATCGGTCCTTGGAGGATCACAGTGATGGTTTTAGACAGTAAGAGTCGGATATAATCCTCCACCCTTCCCGTGGGTATCCATGAGGATTTACCCATGTAACAAAAAAAGGATATAACCTGATTACCGGCCTTGTAGATGAACAACCATGTCTACTCGGTGGATAGTATGGTGGACATGAGTTGCCTTGACTAACCTGGAAGTCTTTAAACAGACTCCGGACCCAGGTTGGTTGAAGCAAGGAAAACTGCTCAGGTGGAGATTCATAGACAATTCCAGCTTGGAGTGTAAATGTGGTGCTGTTCCACAAACGATGGGACACCTGACATCATGCCCTGCGTGCCCTGATACCTGCACGTTACAGGAACTAATGGACGCTACTGATAATGCTAAACTCGTAGCTAAGTTCTGGACCGACTCAATTTAGATTGCCATCGACACGCTAAGAAGAAGACCACGTCTACGAAGCTAGATCCTAAATATGACATCACTGGTTATCTTGATGAGATGCCTAGAATCTCATCATATTAAATTGTGTTTTTCTAAATTGTTTTTCAGTTGGTATAATAAAATCATTGCCAATAAGTGCCGACAATACAAGAGTCATTGAAACTTCATTTTCAATATGAAAATTATCTAATCACGACCGAATCACGAGTGGTTGGTATGACCTCCAACTACAATACATAAAGTGGACTGAAATAGTAGAGATCTTTTTCATATATCTAGGAATTAAGGTTACTAACTGTTTATTAACTACCTCGTTGGTCTCTACTATCGTAAGGTCAAGTGTTATTGGGTTTTTCCGAGTGAAATTCATCAGTAGCAGCCCGAAGTTTGGATTTGTTCCCGGTTGACAGCAATAGGCTCGCTCCCTATTACATGGGATTTAACCTTTTGGACGCCATTGTCACAAATATGTGACAAACGAAAGCTTGCCCTGTACGCCAACGTCACAAATATGTAATAAAAACGATGGGATTATGGTTACCTTGGCGTGGAGGGTACGCCGATACGTTTATACTTTGGCGTTCAAAAGGTTAAACATAACTGCGAAATGAGGGTGCTATACACATCTTATACAAGGTTAGTCGGAAAGGGGGTACTAAGCCGCGGGCCACCTAAAGTATCACTGATGACTAAATTAATGCGTGTAAAAATTTCAAAATTCGATAATTTTTATTTGCATGCAAAAATATTTATTTTTTAGTTTTTCAAAAAAAAAAAACTCACCTGCTTTAGTTATGAATTCAGAAAATTAATTTTCTAATCCGTGACCCCGTGATATGACCTAAATTGTAAAAACAGCTGATCATAGCTATGGACAGATAGATTTTAGCATATTTTTCACGAAAATTTGAAAAGCTATTTCTCTTAAACTATCGAGGTTTGGGGAAAGTTGTAGAACATAAGTTATCCCTTATTATGGGTACTTTAACACTCTATCGGCTTAGTACCCCCTTTCCGAATAACCTTGTATACAACTTCCCAACATCGTCTGTTGGGCAGTGGCCCGCCAGGCATAAGCCCCGCCTGGTAGGAGGATCCTCCCTTTTCGTAGGAGGAATACCATACCTGGTTTCCCTACATGTGTATGCGATTACCAATTATGACGTAACGATTATGGCATTATCTTTTAAGCCTATGAGGCTACATGCTTTCATGATAATTTGGTATACTTATAACAATTTCGTTTGTCTCCCGCACGAGTGTTGCGTTGTCTATGGCAAATCGATTGCTACGGTTCTCGCACGTGATAGGTTATCAAACTCATAGACCTTTCACTACTGTTCTTTTCAACTTTTTCAATGCCTTTTCCTATACGATAAATTTTTGGACGCAAGATGAAGGAACTGCCTCGTTTGTCCATTAGTGGCATGCGCGACTGCTGATCGTGAGGTCCTGGGGTCAATCCCCAGGTCGGGCAAAGTATTATTGGGTTTTCCGTGTGGAAATCCTCGGTAGCAGTCCAGAGTTTGGATTTGTGTCCGGTTGGTGGCAATACGCTCGCCCCCTATTGCATGGGACTTAAATATAACGGCGAAATGAGGGTGTTACCACGTCTGCCCAACGCTTCGGGGAATACAGGCGTGATGTTATTATGTTAGATGTAGGAACTGGGGGGTAGAGCTAGCCAGGCAGCTATGTAGATCGACTGTTTTATACTATCCAAGTAAGAAGTAAGATTTTCATAACGGCTGGAACTAATAACCTATAATGTATCGGCGGTTTTTGGTATTAGAGATAGAAATTTGATATTACTTCCACGAAGCTAATGTCAATTTTTAACACCCTCATTTCGCCATTATGTTATCCCTTAGAGGTGTATACCTCTGCCCAACCCTCTGGGAAATACAGGCGTGATGTTATGTTATATTTAGTAGGGAAAACCGTCGATAGATAGGTTATTAGTTTCGGGCGTAAGTTGATAATGCTAAATAGTAGGGATACTAGACACTAGATAGACATTTACAGGACTTTTATAGCAGTGATAGCCTAGTGGTGATGACCGTCGAACTGCCAAGTCATAGGTCTCGAGTTCGAACCCAAGGCACGCACCTCTAACTTTTCGGATTCATGTGCGTATTGTATAATTATCACTTGCTTAAGAACGGTGGAGGAAAACATCGTGAAGAAACCGGCATGCCTGAGAGATATTTCTCGACGGCATGTGAAGCTAAGTCAGAGGCCCATGGGCGGCATAAACTCTGATACCAGGTTAGTCACTAACCACACGAAAAGAAGAAGAAGAATGATGCAGTTAGCTACTGAGTCAATTCAGTTCATTCCCCTTGACACCACTGGTGGTGTCTTTTGGTGGTGTCAACGGCGATGCATCCAGAAGTTCAGACATTTGTAAAACCATGTCTAACGTCTAATTAATATTATATACCTATAAAAGGTATATTAAGCCCTGTTTAAGCAGTGATCAGCTTTGCGGTTGAACGCTTACCTTCCATGCAGGAGGGTCTGAGTTCGATCCCGGCCCGTACCTCTGCGGATCAGAATTTGATTATCACTTGCGCTAACGGTGAAGGAAAAACATCGTGAGGAAACCTGCACACCTGAGAGGGCTCCATAAAGTTCTCGATAGCACCAGGCCAGCGTGGTGAACTAAGGTCTAAACCCTTCTCATTCTGAGAAGAGGCCCGTGCCCAGCAGTGGGACAGTAATGGGCTAATTGTGTTATGTTAAGCCCTGTTTAGTTTAAACAACTGTTAACCACTTTGTCGTAAGACAGTAGGTACGTACCTACCTATGTATTTTTTTATTTTGCGCTTAGGACTTAGTTCCAAGTTTGATCGTCAGTTGAATATCGGTCACCCTTCGTCCCCATGGTTAACGGCGAAGTATTTGGAAGTGCGACGGGCCTGCCTCACCCTCCATGGTCACAGGCGTGACGGTAGTGTGCGACATGTTTTGTTTAAACCTGTTTCACAATCGTCGGATAACTCTTAGGTATCTGGGCAATAAATATTCTGGATGTTTGGCAGATATTCTACAAAGAAACTGTCAAAACGTCATATTTATTTTTCAGTTAATTAATTGGCGGCTGTGAAACAGGTTGTTAGAGCCTATTGTAGTCACATCCAAGGGATTGGATGTAACTTGAAGACACGTTTGGTGCAGTGGCTGAGCGATAGGCTTCTGCGCTACGGGTCGTGGGTACGATTCCCGCACGGAACAAATATTTGTATGGCCTACAGATAGTTGTTCCGGGTCTGGATGTTTGTGCGTGTGAAGATTTGTGTCTGTAAACACACCCACGATACAAGAGAAATCCTAGTGTGGAGCAACGTTATTTAAAAAAAAACAACAAAAAACAAAAAAGAAACTTACACGTAAAACGACAGTAAACTATAATACAGAAAGAGAGAAAAAACCTCTTGTTTTCTGAGCATCTTACTAACTATACTAATGTACCGATCACACTTTATCCCCAGGTATAGTCTCCCCACACGAGAATAATGTATTAACCCACTAGGTTAATGGAGAAAGGTTTTGCAAAATCTAGATTTACGTATTTATGGTATCACTAGCGGCTCCCGGCTTCGCACGGGTGGACATTTTTCCCGTTTTTGCAACATTTTTCATTTATGCTCCGCTCTTATTGGTCGTAGCGTGATGTTATATAGCCTATAACCTTCCTCGATAAATGGACTATCCAACTCAAAAATAATTTTTCAATTCCAACCAGTAGTTCCTGAGATGAACGCGTTCAAACAAAAAAACAAACAAACTCTTCAGCTTTATAATATTAGTATAGATTATCTACCGCTCTGTAAGCGATTATACCAGTATGTATTGGACCCGTCATCGAAACAGTACCATCCATTTATTTCCACATTAACATACTCCACATAAGTATATTAATTATCCAATTTAAATGAGCACCAACCTTAAAAAAGTTGTTACAAAAATCCACACTGACTCACTTTTCACATAGGCACACACAACACAGCACTAAAACACAAATTCCAAATTCAAATGTCACGAAAGCAGTCGATCGTTTCCGAATTTCCGTTCGGTAGCATCAGCGCGGAGTGACTGAATGGAATGAACGATGGCGCGAGCGGCGATATGCTCGGTGCGTTGCCGATACAAAACCTCCCCTTTTGGACGTTAGCAATGGTTCAATCAGAGGTGGTTTGAAAAACAATAGGATTCTTTGAAACTTCTCAACGCTTCTAGAAAATATAATGTTTACGCAAAAAAAGTTAAATTCATCATTGTCAGATAGTAGCGTTGCTGACATGAAAAACAAAATCCAATAAGATTCTTTTTTTGAAATATTTTTTCACAGACAATCAAAGAGCCTTTGGCTTTTGCGTTATTTCGATAAAATATAATTGATTTATTTTCCCTGTAAACATATGTTCTCATAAAAGTCCCAAAAAAGCTTGAATTTACATCACAGTCAAGCAATTTTTATTAAAAAGGTTTATTTATATAGCCTGTGTTTTATTGTACAGCTTATTGACTCCTTGGTAAACTGAAGAATCAAATTAATATCCATATTAATAAAAGGTATCAGTCGCATGACGTGGATTTTCTTAGTTCCTGCCAGACCCCTTGCCATGGGAAAAAGGTGTGATGTTTTGGATGTATTATTGTTTATTGGTGAGGCTAACAGAATAACGGAAGACGAAATACATACATACATGCATAAACTCACGCTTTTTTCCCATGGAGGTAGGACGAAACTATAGAACGCCACATGCTACGATCCTTACACACTCCTTTCGCTTCATCCACATTCATACATCTTGTCACACGCCGGTTGCGAGTACTACGCACCTGTCCTTTGTGAAGAACATCACCAATAACATCGATGTTCTTCTAGGGCGTCCTCTACCGGTGTTTTCACTAACATTCGCCTTATAAATACGAAATAATTTACTTATTGGTATAAGCTCAAAAAAAAACCAAGAAAATTATATCTAATGACTTTTATTCCAAAAGTTATTTTAAAATTATTCAAAAGTAAACGTACAGAACCTCCCGCCACTCAAACGCAGTACGGTCAGAATGGGTGTTCACTGTAGCATGGAATGTAATATGGTCAATAGGTGCTCGATGACTGCCGTGTTCCATAACGGAGACAACTGGCCGAATTAACTAATAATAACGTAAACTCGTAGGGGTGAACGGTGCGAAAAAACAGGACGTAAACGAATTCATGTAATTCCTTAAAACCACAATGATCTATTACTGGTAGGTATAGATTAACATGGCACGGGATTTTGTTAAATAGAAAATATTTCTTTTATTTTTTTTGTCTTGCAATCGTATCTTAACCACCAATTAAACTTTAAATAAAAAATCATGAATATGGATAAAAAAAGGATTTTTTAAAGCGTTGTTATAATCTGTTAGCTAAAACTGACAACCCTATTCCACCATATTTCATCCTCAACGTAATATAAGCGAACCTGATGATGCCAACCCTATTTCTAACGGTCCCGAACGTGACTAACGCGACATTTGGATTTCGAAAACGCAAAACGAATAAAAAACGCGCACGTCTCGTCGTCGGTTACGCTTCGCGCGCAACATTGGACCTTTTGTTAAAAACGCATGGGTAGTCGCGGATGTGACGAAATTAGCGCACAACGCCCTGATGTTATCGCAGTTTTGAAAAGGTTGCATAAATAAATAATAATTGTTATTTAATACCTACATCATAGCGTTCGTGACTCGTTTGTATTATTTTCGTTCAAGTTGATCCTGTTTCTTATTATTTATTTTTCGTTATTTTGTACCTGGCTGTATAATAATAATTAAAACACAAGTGCCACAAAAAAAAACTACAGCGCCCTCTATGCTTCGGGTTGTTAACTATTTGCTGCAGAATTACGTGTGTAGTTTGCAATCACGCCAGCAGATGTCGCTGTAACACGCAAACATTTTCCGGTTTCCCGCCTTTTCCCTATACAATCTCTTCACCATGTGTGGTGTAATCCGAAGTTGCAAGAATAAAATTATATACTGATGTTTATTGAAGAGTTTGTTACCTACCTATGTGCGCTTTTTTAAGAAGTTAAATAGATAAGAAATATTATTTTATTTTTTTGTCGGCGGTTTTAGTTCGTCTTCAAAAATTTGATTGAGAGGGCAATGACATGGAGAGAGGAAGAGAAGAAATTAAAAACAGATTGTAATAATTATTAATAATAGTGCTTGTGCACAGAAACTATGAAAACTCTGCTGCAAATCTATGAAATTCGGATTGGATGCAGATGACACAAGAGTTTATAAACATAGTGCTACAGTAGAAGGTACCAATGAGGCTTCCATAGCCACGCAAAGTGAAATAATGAAAAAAAAAACTACATTTAGTTCGCATCCTATTTTCTCAGTTTTGGATAAGACGCAGTGCACAACGCACTTAAGCAAAGAAAACTGATGACTTCTTATGGACATAACATCATATACGTCGCGTTACGTAAGCCCAATCATGCCTTGTCCAACCTCGGTTTTAAAATTAACAGTTAAAAAACTACTTACTTCGGCCACGTCAATCCATTGGCGACAAGGTAGCACACTCCAGACACGATTCCAGCCAGCAGACCGAAGCTGACCCCAGCTGACAAGGATAGTGTGTCCGGCATTCTGTCTCTTTCTAATCTTCACTGAACAATATTTACTATCACTTTCACAAAACTTGGTCAACACTTGGAATTTGGTCCTTTCATCATTGTTTTGTTGGAGTACCTGTAAGCAAAATAATTATAGTTATTTATACGTAATATTAAATGACGTTGTGAATTTTAGCCGTTGGGTTGCTGGCAAAGAGTAGGTGATCCAGTCCATGTGCTACATTCTAGTCACATGATTCCAGTTCTACCTCGGGACCTCTGAATTCTTACTAGCCTCCTGATTCAGAAGGATTCGATAATTCACTTGTCGAATGATTCGGTTTGCTGTCTCTTTCTCTAGTTACGAGAATCGTACACTAAACAAAAAAGGCTGATTTACACGAGGATAGTTTCTCGAAGCAAGACTTGTTCTGTCCTTGTCTTTCTCTACGACAAAAGCAGGGATAGCATGAGACTAGCTTCACGAAACTTGCTCCGTGTAAATGAGCCTTAACGATCCGAATCGGTCGACGAAAAGAAAAAGATTCTGGGGACCTACTCCGAAAAACGAACGTCGAAGTTTCGGATCGAAACGAAACAACGAACTTACAAATTTACCACCGAAGTATTGTCAAACAACGAACTTCTAGATGTAAATTAATATTTGGGAGTAGAGTGAACGAAAGACAAAGACAAAGTGTCAAATCGCGAAAATCGAATCGATTATCGAAACCGAAATAGTTTTGTGGTTGGAAAACGTGCGATTCTTCGGCCTAGTCGATTTTCGAAGTAGACCCCATGGATCGGGGCCAGTCATGAAGGTATAGGTAAAAATTACTTTCTCAATACCCAATTTAGAAAGAGACAAATATTCCAAAGTAAATATTCAACGCCAATAGTTTCGAAATTCAGTAGGTGTTCATGCCTTGTTGGTTTAGTAGTCAAAAGAGATATTGGTAAAGTGATATTGGGTTTTTCCATTAGGAATTTCTCAGTAGCAGCCCGGAGTCTGGATTTGTGTTCGGTTAATGGCAATAGGCTCGCCCCCTATTAAAAGGGACTTAAACGAGGCTGTACTAAAAACACCTCTGCCGAACCCTTTGGGGAATACAAGGCGTGATGTTATGTTGTTTATAGTGCGCTCTCCATTTTTACCTTCATAGGGCCAGATATGGACCTCTATAGTACAGAGTTGCGTAGCAGTCCTCTTTTTAAACTTAAAAGTTAAATAAAACCTATTTAGAAAGTAATTTAAGTTCTCCCAAAACTTCCTTCATTCCAGTGGTAACCCCTTTAAAGGTGGTATGCCAACTAAATGTTCGTCATAATGATTATTTTATCCAAAAGGGTCGACCCCGCAGAATTCTTGAAATTGCTAGATGTAGGTACTACTGTCAACAATGTAGGGTCAAAAGCATTCCAAGTATAAATGAGCTGTGTTATGCAATAATGTAAATGCTCGTGGCTAAATAACAACTGCGCCGATCGTACGATTTGCGAGGTTAAGCTGCGCTTGCCGCGGTCAGTCCGTGGATGTGTGACTATTTGTTACACATCGAGACCTCTCCGTGCCTCGGAGAGCGCGTTAAGCCGTCGGTCCCGGGTGTCATACGAATACCTATGACAGTCGTTACCTACGGGTAGTCAGAAGCCCGAAAGTCTGACAAACGGTTTAACCTTAGGATATCGGCATTGCCCAGTTACTGGGTTGCGGAGGTCTGATGGCAGTCGCTCCGTGTAAAATACTGGTATTCAGCCGCATCTGGTTAGACTGGAAGCTGACCCGAAGATAATTGGGAAAAGGCTAAGAGGAAGAAGTTATGCAATAATGTGTCCACCCACAAAAATATGAATTCTGTGTTAACGCCATCTAGTTATTGTGGTAGGTCTACTGAACGCTTGAAAAAATGCAAACTGCATTAAGATTTTTTTCATAGACGGCGCTCTATTAAATATACTACAGTTCTGGGCATTTTTTCAAGTGTTGAGTAGACCTAGCACAAAAACTAGATGACGTTAACACAAAATTCATATTTCTGTGGGTTGACACACTATTGCATAACACGGCCCAAATGTAAGAGCCCGTTCACACAGCGGGTCCATTGTAACGGTTCCGTCGGTACTGGATATGTTGTTCACATCTGTACCGACGGATCAGTTAAACAAATGGCAGCTGCGTCGCATCTGGCAGGCAGGATACGATAAAAATAACGGATCCAGTATTTTTTACTGGATTCGGAATACTGTCGTGTATGTGAACTTGCTAATACAATTACAGGCGCCATCACCAAAATAAAAACGGGTCCGCTAAAATGGGTCCTGTAAATAGTTTATGTGTGAACTACTTATAAGCCACCCACTATAAGTTAAATGTAAGTGGTCTGTTTGTGAAAAACCCTTTGATTTTTAATTGAAATGATAGCTAATATATTTCGTTTTAAATCTTGTTATGCTTCCTTTAAGATTTTAATATGGAAAATCTATTTAAGATCTAAGGTACACACTTAAACCTTATTTAGTACCTATAACATGCATCTTACCTAAATCCAATAACTAAGTTCGTTCTGCCTAGCTTTTTCTCAATTGTGTATGGGTCAGCTTTTAGTCTAACTAGATGTGGCTGGATACCAGTATTTTACACGGGGCGACTGCCATCAGACCTCCGCAACCCAATTACTGGGCAATGCCGATATCCTAACGTTAAACCAGTTGTCAGGCTTTCGGGCTCTGACTACCTGTAACCGCTGTCATAGGTATTCGTATGACACCCGGGACCGACGGTTTAACGTACTCTCCGAGGGACGGAGAAGTCTCCATGTGTAACGAATGGTCACCCATCTATTGACGAACCGCGGACCTCGCAAATCGTATGATCCGCGCGGTTGACAATGAGCCACGAACCTCTCTCTCTCTAACTTAACTAAAGTCCAGTCACGGAGCAGGAAGAATTTCGTACAATGACCTTTGTGCCTACAACCAATTGCAATCTGTGTTGACAGCGGTCACCACATCTGTGCGAGCGCGACGGCAAGATATTTCTGCGCGAGCCTCAGAGATAAGTAGTGACGTGTCATTGTACGAAATTAGTCCTGCACCGCGACCGCACTTTAGTTCTTATTCTTATTCTTTATTGTACACAAAATAATAATATACAATACAGTTTTGTTGGTAAATTCAAAGGTACAAAGGCGAGCTTACATAATAAATATAGACATCTACATAAACTAAACAAATATGTGTATAGCACACAATACATAAATGTAATACATACAATATAATATATAAAATACTAGATACATACAGGTCATGTAGACAGGAAATGTTCCCTAATTATTTTCTTAAAAACATCTAACGACGGGCTATCACGTAAGGAGTGAGGAAGAGAATTCCAAAGGCGCGAAGCACGAGCAGTAAATGATCCATCATAACGACTCGAGGTGTGGGAAGGCATACGAAGGAGAAGAGATGAGGATGAGCGACAAGGTTTCCCTCTAGGAACAATAAATTCAAAGCGTTCTCGAAGATACATAGGAGAATTAGGATTGTGGAGAACAGAAAAGAGAAAAGAAAGAATGTGAGTATCACGACGTTGCCGAATAGGAAGCCACTTAGCCGCTTCCGAAATTCCGACACATGGTCGTACTTCCGAAGGCCAAAGATGAAGCGGATGCACAAATTCTGTAGACGTTCTAGTTTATCTAGCAGTTCCTCAGCTGCGTCAAGAAAGCAGACATCAGCGTAGTCCAGAAGGGGTAAAAGAAGAGACTGAGCAAGAATGATTTTAGTAGGAAATGGCAGAAACTTCTGGAGACGCTTTAAAGACTGAAACGAGCAAAAAACCCTTCTGCTTACTTCTGCAATGTGAATGTTCCAAGACTGGTGGCAGTCTAGAATAACACCCAAGTTTTTAACCTTCTTTGAAAAGGCTATGGCGACAGAATCATACAAAATTGGAGGGAGAGACTGGTGATTCATCAAGTTGACAAAGTATCTGCCACCAATAATGAGAGCTTGTGATTTTGTAGGATTAACTAAAAGTTGAAAACCTTTAGCCCATTGACTGATATTGTTAAGATCATTATTGATGGCTTCAATAGTTTAGCTTGGTTTCTTTAGTCAATGATAAACGAAAATACATTTAAAACCTCTTCCTATTCTTACAAAGTTCACGCAAGCACACATAATAAAAAGTCTTTCCGAACAATTTAACTTACATTTGTACAATTACATCGATAAAAGAAAAGCGAGACCACAATCGCGGCAAACATCTCAATAGCACAACACTTTAATTAAGAGAAGCAGAGCAATTATAACTGTCACTGCTGATGCATCTCTCGTTGCACTAAGACTTACAACCTGGTAACCTAGCGAAAAGTCCACAAACACGCAAAAACAATAAAGAAACACACAATACTGAACAGTTACTCAACCCAATAAAGAGCTTCTAAGCTAAGCTTCACACACTATCAGATGGATGCACGGCAGAGATGTGGCAACAATGCAGTTCTCATCGTTACAACGGGGTGGCACAATGCGAGCCAAGAGTCATGGGAGCTTCCTAACACTTGTGCAGTGGGCTTGGGAACACTTTCTGGAAACTTCGAGATAATTACAAGTATTAGAACCGCTATTAGTTTCAGTGACGAACTAGAATGTATAGAAAGAAAACTAGGATGCAATTTATCAAATAATGATACAATTTATTTTAAATTGCATGAATTTAGTTTAGGAATGTTTAGAATGAGTTAGAGACTTCTGGATGTTATTAAAGATATCAAATAAATTATATGAAATGGAGTGGATTACATATTATGCAGTAAACACAGATACTGTAATGTTTCAAATAAAATCGTGTGATTATATTATTTTAGCTACATAAAACACGTCGTACGTACTTTATGTTGAGGCATTCTATATTAGGTCTTATAGTTTGATGCTTTTAAAGACTGTGGTTATTTTCGCTGTAGCTATCGATTTAAATTTGTACAATAACTAGCGACCCGCCCCGGCTTCGCACGGGTGCAGTGTAGATACTAATGTGGGGGGCATATAAACCATCCTCTTGAATCACTCTATTTACTGCTGAAAACTGCATTAAAATCCGTTGCGTAGTTTAAAAGATCTAAGCGTACACACAGCGTACTATGTAAAGATATGGTTATACACGGGGTACAGAGTTATTATAGATGCTCTTCAAATAACTTGAAGCTATTGGGTTAAGTTACTACTATTGAATGTCTTTGGTTTGAGTCAAAGAAACGTGTCTTAGTTCTAATTTATTATGTCATTATAACTAACTCCAATTAAGATTGGAATCTTAGTCCACTTTCCAGCTACAACCACATCTGTATAAAGATACACTTTTAATTAAGTTTATTATCTCCAAAACGAAATCAACACCCAATTCTCATTCACACGTTTGTTTAGTGTCATTGAAGAGTTATGCAACAAATTAGTATGGAAGTGAAGACAAACTAAGAATGTGTACCGTGTTAGAATTGACACTTATTATGATATCTGTGAGGTAATAGAGGTGTGAATGTTTCTTAAGATCTTGGAGATAGTGGTCGCGGCAATGTGAGAAATGTAGGGTGACGTCCGGTCAATTGAAGGCGTTGGAAAGATCTGTGGGCAAATCTTTAGAAAATTTTAACAAGTTACTGTCATGATAAAAACGCAACTTTCGTTCGATAAGGGGCAAGTCACATCTGACGGAAGATACGTCGTCGAACTTCCGCCGTTACACATAATTCCTTTAAACATCTCACACCGTACACATTTGACTGAAGATGCGTAACTAAAATTCCTCGAGTAAATTACGCGACGGAAGATCGGCGACGTATCTTTTGTTAGATGTGGCTTGGCTTTAAAGATGAGACGGCAAAGGTATTTTAGTAATAAATCGTAAAGATTAATCTATACTAATATTATAAAGAGGAAAGATTTGTATTTTTGTATGTTACGAATAAACTTAAAAACTACTGGACCGATTTCAAAAATTCTTTTGCCGTTAGAAAGCTATATTATCACTGAGTAACATAGGCTACGGGCGGAGCCGTGAGGACACAGCTAGTAAAAAATAAAGAAGAAACTCGTGGAATTATTCTTTAAAAGACGTCGTAAAGGACGTTGTTCTACCTTTTCCCAACTATGTTTGCGGTCAGCTTCCAGTCTGACCAGATGCGGCTGAATACCAGTATTTTACACGGTGCGACTGCCATCAGACCTCCGCAACCCAGTTACAGGGAAATGCCGATATCCTAAGGTTAGATCGGCGTTCAGACTTTCGGGATTCTTATAACCCGTAACGACTGTCATAGGTATTCGTATGACACCCGGGACCGACTGTTTAACGTGCTCTCCGAGACACGGAGGGGTTTTGATGTGTAACGAACGGTCATCCATCTACGGACTGACCGCGGCAAGCGCAGCTTAAACTTGCAAATCGTATGATCCACGCGGTTGGTCGTAAAATACGTATCGTACATTATTATAGTAACCGCAAATACCTGGATTTCGTACGTGCCTAACTTATTGACGGTGCTAAAGTTCGGCAATCGGTTACGCAGTAGCAAAATAGGTATCAGGTTGCGCCTGACTTCACAGCGGCCAAAAGTTTGGAGTGTACTGCACCTACATAGAAACTTCCCTTTATTATCAAGGTTCTGCTCGTGTGCTTGCTTATAAGACAGGACTTTAGGTCTAATAACACAATATAACATCACGCCTTATATTCCCCGAAGGGATGGACAGAGGTGTATAATAACACCCTCATTTCGCCAGTTATGTTTAAGTCCCATGTAATAGGGGGCGAGCCTATTGCCATTAACCAGACATAAATCCAGACTCCGGGCTGCTACTGAGAAATTCCTAATAGAAAAACCAAATAACACTTTGCCCGACCTGGGGATCAAACCCAGGACCCCATGCTCAGCACTCGCGCTTGCGACTACTAGACCAACAAGGCAGTCTAATAGGACTCATAAAACATTTAAACTGCCTCCTTGGTTTAGTGGTGGAATCGCGACTGCTGATCGTGAGGTCCTCGGATCGATCTCCAGGTCGGACAAAAGTGTTATTGGGTTCTTCTATGTGGAATTTCTCAGTAGCAGCTTGTAGTTTGGGATTTGTGCCCGGTTAATGGCAATAGGGTCGCCTCCAATTACATGGGACTTAAACATAATGGCTAAATGAGGGTGTTACTATACACCTCTGCCCTACCCTTCGGGGAATATAGGCGTGATGTTATATTAAAACCTTTAAAAAGGAAAAACAATACATCGATGTTATTGGTGATGTTCTTCACAAAGGTAAGGTGCGTAGTACTCTCAACCGGCGTGCGTGTATGACAACATGTATGAATATGGATGAAGCGAAAGGGGTATGTAAGGGTCGTAGGTCGTAGGGCGGCGTTCTATAGTTTCTGCCTACCCCCATGGGAAAAAGGCGTGAGTTTATGTGTATAAACGGTGTAAAAAGACCCTTAACGAAGCCGAAAGGCACTTATTCTCCACGTCATTGCGATCATTTTTTGTTCTGGACTATGCCTGGGAACCTTCTAGTTACGGAGATATTGGAGGCCAAAGTTCCAACTTTTTCACAACTTTTTTTTAAAATACTAGTTTTGAAGGTTGCAAATGTACTTGAAATACCTCCATTACCCGTTCACTACTCATTGCATCTATCAGCACAGTGTTTTGAGTGCGTTACATTTAGCTTTACAGTAAAACGAAATTTTTCATCCAAAAAAAAAAGTCATTTCACAGCGACAATTTTTGCGTAGGGTTACTTAGTTTGATGTACTGAATGCATGGTTGACGGCTTGGTGAAGGGTCTTTTTACACCTTGTATAATACGTTGAGTTGAATAACCCAAATCTATAACATTAATACTAACACAATCCATCGTAAGTGGTAATGCATAAGACACGAAGGATTAATAAGTTTGGTAAGACTTGCGTGGATCCTTTTAACATATTGTGTAATGTTTATTTTTGCTTGTTTGTTAACATATTACAGAAAGATTGTGGTATTTAACATGTGTATGATGAAGGCCTAAATAGACTTTAGTTTGTGTAAACTTGATATGAGATCCTAACCTTGGACTGAAAGATTTAATATAACTTTTTAACAAAAATAAAACCGACTTCAAATTGTCTATCTCCGAAGTTCTCCATCAGATCTTCACGAAATTTAAATGGAACCACTTGGAAAGAATGTTCTTTCAAACAAAAAAATAATCATTAGAATCGGTTTACAATTAGCAAAGATATCGCGGAACAAACATACAAACAAAAAAGCAGTCGAATTAAGAACCTCCTCCTTTTTTGGAAGTCGGTTAAAAAAGGATATACATTATGTAGGATTATTATGCTCCATGGCTTGGAGAGTACATTAAACATCCCGGGTACATACATATATACATAAACTTACGCCTTTTTCCCATGGGGGTAGGCAGAAACTACAGAACGCCTGCTACGACCCTTCATACTCCTTTCGCTTCATCCACATTCAAACTATGTCATACACGCACGCCGGTTGAGAGTACTACGCACCTGTCCTTTGTGAAGGATATCACCAATAACATCGATGTATGACCTTCTAAGGCGTCCTCTACCGGCGTTTCCATTGACATCTGCCTTATACAAGGTTAGTCGGAAAGGGGGTACTAAGCCGAAAGGGTGTTAAAGTACTCATAATAATGGATAACTTTTGATCTACAACTTTCCCCAAAAATCAATAGTTTAAGAGAAATGGCTGTTCAAAGATTTCATAAAAAATACTCTAAATTCTATCCATCCTCAGCTATGATCAGCTGTGTTTACATTTCAGGTCATATTTGTGGTCACGGATTAGAATCTTCATTTTCTGAATTCGTAAATTAAGCAGAGACGAAGAATTTTTGAAAAAACTAAAATAAAAATAACTTTTCAACAAAAAAAAATTCGAATTTTGAAATTTTAACACTTTCTTTAAAACGACCATCAGTGATATATTAAGTGGCTCGCGGCTTAGTACCCCCTTTCCGACAAACCTTGTAAATTCCTTTTGTTAAACGCCGTTCACTCATCTCTCAAACACGTCCCGGGTGTCATACGAATACCTATGGCAGTCGTTACGGGAAGGCAGAAGTTCGAAAGTCTAACAACCAGTGTAATCTATTCTAATATTAGGTCCTTACCTATGAAAATGACGTTTTTTTCTCACAAATAGAGAACCTCGTCACTTCTATGATTTAAAATATATATCGATTGCTTGATATTATATCGAATAATGACCATCATAGACAACTACCAATAGTAAAAAAACCTTATTACTTATAGTTTTCTAAACATAAAAAATACCTTAAAGATGACTCTTCTTTTTGTTAGCAGAAATTACCACTATTTTTGTTTTAACTTTGCCAAAACTTATTTTTGTCGCATAATCTAAGTGGCATACGTTATCTTAGTTTTTAAACATTAGTGCATAAACGTTTTAAAACATTAGTATTCATAGTTGTTAAATAAATTAAGAAAATGTTAGTATGAAAAATGTAACTTCTTTAAAATTCTCCATACAAAACGCTGATTTCATAGATAATAATCTAATATTATAAAGCTGAATAGTTTGTTTGTTTGACCGCGCTAATCTCAGGAACTACTGATTGGAATTGAAAAAATCTTTTTGTGTTCGATAGTACATTTATCGAGGAAGGTTATAGGCTATAAAACATCACGCTATGACCAATAGGAGCGGAGCATAAATTAATAATGTTGCAAAATTGGGAAAAACGTCCGCCCGAAGCCGGGATGGGCCGCTAGTCCTATGATATCGGCCATTGCCCAGTAACTGGGTTGCGGAGGTCTGAAGGCAGTCGTTCCATGTAAAATACTGGTATTCAGCCGCATCAGGTTAGATTGGACGCTGACCCCAACATAGTTGTTCAATTAAGATTTTCAACAAAATATTGGGATCTTAATATCTTCAAGGTTATGTGTAAACCGTACTCTTCACAACTTATAGCAACGACTATAGTGTTTGTAATGTTAGCAAGAAGTTACAGTTGCATTTCTCTCGAAGCCGCAATGCAATAACGGGCTTGTATCTCGGTAGTAGGCTTGTAGATCAGGGGGGTTACTCCCGACAGCTTTGAATTCTGAATTGATCGAGTTTAATTTGAGTTACTGTCAATATTCAAAACGCAAGACTGTCGCAGGGTCGAATAAAAATTAACGACTCGTAAACAAAATCATGTAATTCCTTCAAACCTCGTGATGTACTGCTGATATAGATTAACTCTGAAAGAGCTAATTTTGGATTCAATAAAAAAATTACAAGAAGTAAACTTGTGTTCTTAACGTGAGGCATTCTAGCGCCCCGAGTTAAATGACCGCGCGGTGAGCGATAGCCGCGTAATTCGCTCGGGGCGCTAAAATGCCTCACGTTAAGAACCCATGTTTACTATTTGTGATTTTGTTTTTATTGAATCCAAAAGTATCCCGTGCAAGATTCATCTATGTCAGCAGTACATCACGAAGTTTGAAGGAATTACATGATTTGGTTTACACCCTGTATTTGTCAGTATAAACTCTAACCTCACCAAGGTCATGCAGTCTTGTTGATTTCAAGAGTTAGATTTGACACTAATTCGAATCAAACTCGACCGATTCAGAACTCGAAGCCGTCGGGAGTAACCCCCCAGATGGTCAGATTAGTACGGTTACTAATAATAGTTTGATAGCTAAAGTTCTCGACGGTGTGTGGAGTCAGCCAACCCGCACCAGGCCCGCGTGATGGGAGGCCCGTGCCCAGCAGTGGGACAGTAACGGGTTGATTAGGCTGAGCATCCACCAGAGCTGTGCTAAGCTGCGTAGCGAGGAATGTGTTTTATAAGCACCAATAGAATCACTTCATTTACGTAGCTTCGCTCTGCACAGCTTTGGTGGATATGGGCTTAGCTATGCGAGGTTTTTGTTCATACAAAACAAGCGAGAAATGCGAGCGAGGGATGTGTTGCGAGGAATGTGTACCGTTCCCGCCACACCACCCACATATTTTTTTTTCTTTGGAATGAGTTTGCTCTTGACTCTAGTCTAGATCAGAGGTGACAGAGACAAAGTCTACGATGGAGTGAGTTTACCCAGAAGAAGCCTGTTCACTCAACTTTGAAGAGATTCAGGTTGAATGCGTTCAGGAACACAGACGCAGGTAGTGAGTTCCACTCTTTTGCAGTACGCGTTATGAAGGATGTATGGAAGCGCTTAGTGCGAATTGGTGGAATGGCAACTAAGTATGGATGGTAACTTGCAGTGCGCCTAGATGTCTGATGGTAGAAGGGAGCCGGTGGGATGAGGTTGTAGAGTTCTTGAGCACACTCTCCGAAGTACAGTCTACTCATATTCGAAAAGAGTCCGCTACCTATCCTCGCACCGCTCATTTGTACACATTAACACATTACACATTACCCATTCCTCGCACAGCTCTGGTGGAAAGGGTCACACCGTTTCACATCCTCGCTACACATTTTCGCACTGCACATTTTCCTCGCACAGCTCTGGTGGATGTCCAGCCTTATGCTTATGATGTAGCAAGAACTTTTCTTTTATCATTTGAAAACCCAGAATTTTGCAAACAGTATGGTGACATTGCAGAACTTAAATAATATTCAATGGTAAACGTGGTAAATGACTAGTATTTTCCCCTTTTTGTAAGAAAACATTAATAATACTTCTGTTTAGCGGTTTTGAGATTTTTTTGTGACCTACGCAAATGTCCGGCTGATTGGTAGCGTCGTGCGGCACTGGGGTTGTTGAGCTCCCTAAAATAAGGTTTGAGCTACGCGATGACTGATGCATGCGTGCCGTCAGTTAGGACAGGTCAACTCAAACCTACTATGGCACTTTCCTAAAAAGGCCATTCCAGACGTTGCCCTACATTGTTACATTCGCATAGTTTTTATACCACAATGTCTGGACTTTAAAAGAGACCTTGATCTCTGAGTTTGTTTCGGCTTTTTTTCTCAGAGCTAGTCAGATAGGAAATGCCGGCACCATCTAGTCTTAAAAAAAATCATTACATTGACTTGTAAAAGTGTCTGTAACAGATTTATTTACAGAAATAAAAATCATTTATTATCTATGGCACTATTTACTTTAGCTGATAGACGTCAATGCCAATGGGATTTTGAAGCAAATTTTGTCTAAATATTATATTTTTTTATACTAATTAGTGGTTGTATACGTAATTATGCCTAACGCTAGTCTTTACTTCCAATGTCTGCTGGGCATGCAATGCAAGGACTTCGCCATAATGGCCTCCGATCAGACGAACACGCAGAGCATTATTGTCTTAAAACACGGTAAGTACTTTATTTTGCTTGCTTTATTTACATACTAGCTGTTGTCCGCGGTGGCAATAGTATCCTAGGAGAACTGTTTCACCCAGATAAAAATAATCTTATGACATGAACTATCTGTGTGCCTTTCATCCACATCCGTTTATGCGTATTTGAGTAACAAACGTCCAAACATTCAAACTCACAAAGTTTCATATTTCTAATACATATAGTGTAATTATTTTCTGGTCACACTTCAGGATTTTGGCGAATATTCAAATATAAAAAACCTTCTTTTTCCTGCCCTTATCCCACATTAGGTAGGCCCTATCCCACA
Source organism: Amphipyra berbera (assembly GCA_910594945.2). Lineage (NCBI taxonomy): Eukaryota > Metazoa > Arthropoda > Insecta > Lepidoptera > Noctuidae > Amphipyra > Amphipyra berbera. The sequence continues at coordinate 2,132,042 of OU343122.1, read as the reverse complement.
CATGTATTTATGAAATCCATGTTGTTAGAAGTTTTGGCTTATTGTTTTATGACCAGCCGCCTGCCTGACATCAACCCTCCTTGGGAATACTCGTTGCGCCGTCGCGCGGGTGACCCAATGCGCTTGCTGATATTATGCACTGGGTCCCAAAATGATATGCTTATCAATCTCATTGCCGACAACTAAGCAGACTATGTTCTTCTTGGTGGAGTATACTTGAAAGTTCCTCGAACTACTCATTATGTTTTCAAATATAAATAACCAAACGCATGAAATTATTGACAACAGCACAAATTAATGTTGACCGAAGCTCTGTACCTAAGCGTGGGCTGGCCCAAATGTATTAAATAGAAACAATTTTAAGAAGCTGATCTTCTTTATTAATAAAGTAGTAACCCCTCATTGTAATAGTCACCCGTCATTGGGTATACGCACGGACTGTAATCAATTTTGTTTACTATCGTTTAGGTACTTAGGCATTATGTGCTGAGGAGGGATGAAACGCATGTGACTAAGAGAGTGATGAATATGAATGTTGATGGATGGAGGGGGAGAAGGAGACCAAAGATAAAGATGGATGGATTGTGTGAGGGAGGATATGAAGGAAAAGGGAGTAAATGATGAGGTGACGGCTGACAGGGAAGAATGGAAGAGAAGGACATATTGCGCAGACCAAAAGTAATTTTGGACCAGGGGATGAAAATGACGGATGCCTAGTCGCTTCAGATCTAGAAATAAATATTTTTTTAATAGCAGTGAGTTAACTCAGCGTAACAACCGTTTACGCTGAGTATGCAGTCGCCGCCAGCATACGTATTATAATGCAACTTAGCATTAGATCAGTTTCATGTTATTCAATATAATTGTTTGTTACTTTAGTTCAACCTAAGCCTTCAACTTAATATCTTGTTTTTATATAATTAAATTAATGTTTAATAAATAAATATTTTTTTAACTAAATTCCCGATCGCCGAAACATAACTGGCGCAGTCGGTAGGATCGCGACGCTCTAAGTTCGAATCCAACTCTTCGGCTTAAGAGTGACGGTTCTTAAATCGTTCCTTCGTGATCCGCAACGAACCTATCGTGCGGTCGGGCACCTGTATAGAAATAGGGATTCTCCGGAGCATTGGAGGAAGCTGTTGGCTGAGGCGAGACTCGACAGGAGATGCAGTGGCTGCTTCGGTAAGTGCTCACGTAGTACCAAGTGTCCTTGCTCTATTTCCTGTCTTATTATAATTTGTGTATTTTATTTGTAGTGTATGTGTGTCTGTCTATAAGCTATAATCGCAGTAGGCACCCACTTACTATAATAGCGTTAAGATATTCCGTGTAGGTAATATTACACTTCTATTGTTTTGTTCGAGCGCCAATAGACAGGTTACTTACAGTAAAACAATGTCGCTCAGTGATTATGATGCTAATTACAAACCTTATAAACTTATTGCAGATTTGATGCCAAGATATGATGGCAATCCTAAATTACTTAATTATTATATTAGAGAAGTAGAAAGTTTATTACGGTTAACAAGTGAGATAGATCGTACGCACCCCGCATTATTCTGTCTGATTAAGAGTAGGCTTAGTGGTCGGGCTGTTGATGCGATAGCATACGAAGAATATCTTAATTCATGGGACTCAATTAAAGCAGCTTTGATTAGACGTCTTGGGGAACCACGTAATGAGATACAGGTTATGCAGGAACTCACCCGAGTACGTAGGTCAAAGAATGAGGATGCGGAATGCTTTGGTAAGCGACTCAGAGAACTACTAGACACCTTATACTCAGTAGGCGAACATGGGAACAAAACGTACTATGAGAAGATGGTCATTGAACAGTACGTGAACCAGTTAGACTTCCATGTTTCACTAGGTGTTAGAGTCACGAAACCGGATACGTTTGAAGCGGCTATTATTGCGGCTAGGCAAGAAGAGGCTAGGCTTGCATATAATAGGTCTAACTATTTTAATAACCCTTCAACATCCCAAGCGAAACCAGAGGAGTTACCTAAACATCATTCCAGTAATAATCCTTTTCGTAATTCTATAAATCCATATGCGCAGCCTAACTTTGTGAATCAACCTATGGCTCCATATAATCCTCAACAAAATAACTTTGTTCCTCAACAAAACAATATGAATCCAGAACAGCGTCAGCAATGGGTACAGTCTATGATGCCCTGGAAGAACAGACAAACCTCAGGTAACTTAAGACCAGGTGGCTCAGGTAATTTTAGGAGTGGGAACTTTAGGAATCAACCTAACAATCCTAAACAACAGGTTAATCCTCCCGTAGTATCATCGGATGTTACTATGCGTACAGCAGGTAAGCCAGCGCAACCACAGTTTGCCTCTCAGGAGCTATTTTATATCCCGAGTCAAATGGAAGGTCAGGAGCAACCAGGACCCAGCCAAAGTAAGTATTACGACCATTTCACAGTCAATAACAAGACCTTCGAGCAAGAGGTAAGCTATGATCAGGATTTTACATTGAACCCGGACCAAAACAACCAGACTTAGTATCTATTAACTTTCAAGCTAAACATAATTTACCATATATTGAGCTGCCAGAGTTTAATGGTAAGTTTTTAATAGATACAGGGGCCAGCCATTCTGCAGTTGCGTCTGATGTAGTTTTCGGTACCGTCTTTGAATACTGTGTAGAAACAGAACCATACCAAATAGTTACGGCACATAGTTCATCAGTCCACGATAAGGTAGTGTATCTGCCGTTGCCCCCTGCGTTTAATACCGATATAATACATACATTTTTAATATTTGATTTCGATCCAAAGTATAAAGGCCTTATAGGATTTGATCTTCTAAAGAAATTAAAGAGTAATATTGATTTGAATAATAATGTGTTACGAACATCTACGGCGGAGGTACCCATATGTTTCAGCTCTCCACCGCAAAAGATAAAGATCGATCCTAGGTGTGAAAAGATAGTTACTGTTAAAACTAATTACATGGACGGCCATTACTTACACGATGATTTTAATTGGTCAGATAACTTAAAATCATCAGCAGCTATAGTTAACGTTACGAATGGTTCTTTTAAAAAATCAGTTATTAATTTTAGTGCCGACATCCCGATTAAGGCTTCAAAGGAATTAGAGTTATACTCTGATACAAATAAAATTCAAAGTCATAATATTAATACGTTACAAGTGCAGCCAGACATCAATCGCATTTTGAATGAAAATTTAAAGAAAATTCGTACGGAACACATGAATGAAGGAGAGGCGTGAAATAACTAGGCTATGTTACCAATATAGAGACTTATTCTATTCGGAAGACATCCCCCATTCATTTACACACGCAGTCAAACACGAGCTTAGACTAAGCGATGAAACAACAGTTTTCGTACGAAGTTACAGACAAGCCCCTCAACAAGGTATCCTTCTCCTGAAACAAGGACAACTCCTTAAACAAGATAACTACTTTAGTCTCGCTTGCGTTTACAATATAAGTAACCTTCATTTTACATCCATTCAACTGATGTCTTTATATGCAAGCACTAAAGCAGCTGAGAGTGTAGTTTCTGGAGAGCTACATAAAACATATAGAGATCAAATAGACTATAGCTTAAATCTTATAGGTAAAAAGATTAAATTTTTAACTCCTCAGATTAGGAAAAGACGAGGACTCATAAATGGTTTAGGTACTGTCGTTAAATCTATAACCGGTAATCTCGATAATGACGATGCAGCAAAATTTGAAGAGGAAATCTTAAATATCAGGAATAGAATCAATAGGGTACAGGACTCGCAAAAAAGGTCCTTAATACTAGCACGAAATACAATAGATGAGTTTGGTAATCAGCTAAGTAAACTGAATAATAATCAGAAAAATTTGGCTAGTTTATTGCAGAATATTACCAGTAACTCTAATGACGTCACTAACCATTTACATTTCCTAGATATATACGTACAGATAGATTTTAGTTTACAGTTAATCTTAGATAGGTTAATGTTGTTAGAAGATGCTATGACGTTTGCTCAACTTGGCACCATGCATCCTAGTATAATAAGCCCTCAGAATCTAATAGAGGAATTAATTAACTTAGATAAAATTTATTCATTTAGGCCAGTGGCTGATATTAGTCTGATTAACATACATAGGATAGAAAAATCTATTCAAGTTAAGGCTTATAGTACAGTACACTCTATAAATTTTATCCTTGAAATCCCATCAGTAGCCCCGATAACCTATGACCTAATTCATCTCTACTCCATTCCCAATAAGAATAACCTAACCATTATACCTAAATCCAAATACCTTGCACTTGGGAACGATGAGTACGCTTACCTGGAAGAAGACTGTCAACCGCTGTCCGATGACATCCGGCTTTGCAAAGTCCTGGACACTAGAAGAATCGAAGAAACTGAAGATTGTATACCATCTCTCATCCAGCATCGCCAAGCCAACTGTACACATGCGAAGATGAACCTAAGAAGAGGAAAAATTCAGAAGATTGGAGATAACAACTGGCTACTTGTTCTTAACGAAGATGAAATCGTCAAAACACAGTGCAATGCCAAGACCGACTACAAAAGGTTAACTGGGATTTATCTCGTTACATTAACGGAAGATTGTCAAATTAACGTCATGAATAAAACATTACGATCACATACAGACACGATCGTCATCAATGAGGTCATACCTTTACCGGAGCAATATCAAATCTTAGAAGAAACAGTTAAATATGAACTTCAACTAGAAGACATCTCGTTAGACAGCATCCATCAACTTATCAACAAGGCTAGCGACCTCTCTGTACCAGAAGACATCAGTTGGCCAATGATAATAGCTACTCCAAGTTGGATTACGCTACTCCTCTACATCCTGTTGGTAGCAGCAGCATCCTGGAAGCTGTATAAATGGAAGACTACTAGGAGCCTGGAGGACACCAAAGGCAGCGAGGACGCCGCCAGAAGCAAGAGTTGCTTCTCTCTTATGGTGGGAGGAGTTAACTCAGCGTAACAACCGTTTACGCTGAGTATGCAGTCGCCGCCAGCATACGTATTATAATGCAACTTAGCATTAGATCAGTTTCATGTTATTCAATATAATTGTTTGTTACTTTAGTTCAACCTAAGCCTTCAACTTAATATCTTGTTTTTATATAATTAAATTAATGTTTAATAAATAAATATTTTTTTAACTAAATTCCCGATCGCCGAAACATAACTAGTGTCTAAGAACTTTAAGAAGATGGTTTGCTTCTTTTATAAGTGCAGGGTCGCTATTCGTTACTCCTATATGGGGTAAAAACACTATTTTATTTACTATGTTTTGAGTATCACGTCACCAATTTTCCACCACTTTGACGTAGAAATAAATATTTTATAATAGCAGTTAGATCCTATAGAGCTCATGATCTTCTAAGAGTTGGCTAAGATACATTTATTTTCGTGGATTTGAGAGAGAATGTATCATATAAATGGGCAATGGAATAGTTTTTACTGAACACTGTTTTAGGGTCAATATGGGTCAAAAAGTAGTAGCTTGGCAATCAAACATAAAAGTTGGTTTAGTCTAGTTCATATACACTGAAAGGTTTATATTTCTGGTTGTTTACAGTCCACCCACGTGCATTTTTTTGGGATAGCTCGACTAGTTCGATTCGGTGATCTTGCCGCGTCTCCATCTATACTAATATTATAAAGACTTTTATCGCTTACCGGTGTACTTATTATGTACAATAAAGCGTATATAAATAAATAAATAAAGAGGAAAGATTTGTATTTTTGTATGTAACGAATAAACTTAAAAACTACTGGGCCGATTTCAAAAATTCTTTTGCCATTAGAAAGCTACATTATCACTGAGTAACATAGGCTATAATTATTTATTACCGGAATAAAACTTCTTACGTGGGCGGAGCCGTGAGGACATAGCTAGTTTCATGATAAAGGGCTTCGCTTAAGTCCAAAACTAGTCGGGCAATCCCGAAAAATTCACGTGAGTAAACTGTAAACATACATAAATGTGAATATGTTTGAGGAAAGTTATCTAGAATACAAAAACACAGAAAGGTTGTTGATACATTCTCTTTGTACATAATTGATCCATTGTTTTATAAATGTCATGTTATGAATCTAAAGACAGTTCACATTTTGTAAACTTAGATCTTTATAGTTTTATCAAATATCTTCATTGTCTGTAAAGTTTCCATAATAGTTAAGTGATCAATGATAGAAACAATATGACTATAAAATAAATTATAAGCGAGGTTACTTGTTTCCAATTGTTTTTCTCTGTGTTTTCCTTTTAGTCACTACATTGGCTTCGGTCTAGTGGTAATGAGTATACCTACGTACATATTTTCAATCTATACCAATATTATAAAGCTGAAGAGTTTGTTTGTTTGAACGCGCTAATCTCAGGAACTACTGGTTAGAATTGAAAAAAATATTTTTGTGATGGATAGTCCATTTATCGAAGAAGGTTATAGGCTATATAACATCACGCTACGACCAATAGGAGCGGAGCATAAATGAAAAATGTGGCAAAAACGGGAAAATTGTCCACCCGTGCGAAGCCGTGACGGGCTGCTAGTAATCAACACTAAGAAATTTGCTCATTCGTTGTCTAGCTTTTTCCTAATGACAACACGTTTGGTACAGTGGCTAAGCGATTGACTTCTGCGCTACAGGTCGTGGGTTCGATTCCCACACTGATCAAATATTTGTATGACCTACTGAAAGTTGTTCCGGGTCTGGGTGTTTGTGTATGTGAAGATTTGTGTCTGTAAACGCACCCACGATAAAGGAGAAGCCTAGTGTTGGGCAATGTCAAAAATAAGATAAAATAATGTTGTGGTCAGCTTACAGTCTAACCAGATGCGGCTGAATACCAGTATTTTACACGGAGCGACTGCCATCAGAGCTCCGCAACCCAGTTACTGAGCAATGCCGATATGCTAAGGTCAGACTTTCGGGTGTTTCTGACTATCCGTAACGACTGTCACAGGGATTGGTATGACACCCGGGACCGACGGTTTAACGTGGTCTCCGAGGCACGGGAGAAATTTGTTCATTGTCATATCAAAAGGCAATAAGAATTGTGAGGAAATTTGAACAAAATATTAGTAAAACATGTTTTAACGCGCGTCAATATTATTAGTCTCTTTCTCCTTCTCTTGCAACGTTGATTTAGATTGTCTCTTGTCTGACTTCACATTCTTATTGTATGATGATAATTTATAGTATTATTTACTGTATTTAATCCGAGTACAGTGTCGTTTACCAAGACACAATCTACATCAACGTCGCAAGAGATGGTGAAGTAGACTAATAATATTGTTTCTAATACAAAAAGGAAGGTTTCAATAAAAATCTTTCCCGTGGTGTGTATTCCGCCAACCCACTTAGTAAACGTGGTGAACTAAGACATAAACCCTTCTTATTCTGAGAAGAGGCCCGTGCCCAGCAGTGGTAAAGTAATCGGCGGATTATGAAGATGCATATCGAATCTAATATTATATTAAAACCATCTTTGTCGAATTAGGCCTAATACCTAGAGACCTATCTTGACCACACACACATAACATCACGCCTTGTATTCCCCAAAGGATTCGGCAGAAGTGTTTTAGTACACTCTCGTTTCGCCAATTATGTTTAAGTACAGTATTTGTGTACATTTATAGTTTTATTTACGCCTTGAGTTCTTTTTTTTATTTTTTTAACCTCAAATTTTTCTTATTTTATTCTTGAACAATAATTTGCACCTGCCATGTTATCTCTTCACCACCTTTGGTTGACTGGTAGAGAATGCCTAAGGCATTAAGTCCGCCTTTGTACTTTTTTTGTTGCATAAAGTTTAATTAAATAAATAAGTCCCATGTAATAGGCGAGCCAATTGCCATTAACCGGGCATAAATCCAGACTCCGGGCTGCTACTGAGAAATTCCTAATGGAAAAACCTAAATGATAAATGATTTTTATTTCTGTAAATAAATCTGTTACAGACACTTTTACAAGTCAATGTAATGTTTTTTTTAAGACTAGATGGCGCCGGCATTTCCTATCTGACTAGCTCTGAGAAGAAAAGCCGAAACAAACCCAGAGGTCAAAGTCTCTTAAAGTCCAGACATTGTGGTTTATAAACTATGCGAGTGAATCGATGTAGGGCAACGTCTGGAATGGCCTTTTGAGGAAAGTGCCATAACACTTTACCCGACCTGGAGATCGTACCCAGGACCTCATGCTCAGCAGTCGCGTTTCCAACCAATAGTCCAACAAGGCAGTTAATCTTGACCATGATTAGTCAATACGGGATTAATTACAGGCTTTTTATGTATTGACTAAATGGCATTGAATTTTTATACTTCGCAGTCAAATCACATTCTTGCGTAAAACCAACTTTATCGCCTACTTTTATCGCTTGTAATGAGATGGAAAACGATTGTCATGGTTAATCATCAAAATCATTCATAGACCGCTATAGCGAAGACCTTGAATTATCATCACGCTTGGCGGGCGAATCGGTGATAAAAATATAAGGCCACATTTTATGGAGATGCGGGGCGAAGCACGGAGCGTAATGCAGGGCATGAAGAAGAGAATTCAAATATAATAATGTAACAGAACATCACGCCTATATTACCCGAAGGGTTGGGCAATGGTGTATAATAACACCCTCATTTCGCCGTTATGTTAACCCTTTATAAGTCAAAGGGAATATATTCCCCACCAAACTTGTTGGAAGATGTCGCGAAAGCCGTTATTATTATAAGCCCTCGTTATTGTATTTTTATTTTTAAACCTAGCAATATTACATTTCTTTATTATTCTCTGTAATAGAAAATAAAAATAAAGAGGCAACTACATGAAAAAACAATATTTTTATTATTTATAAAAAATGCCAAATTGTTTGTTATTTATTTTTCTTAAAACATTCTGCCCGATAAAGGGTTAAAAGTCCCACGTAATAGGGAGCGGGCCTATTGCCATCAACCGGATACAAAGCCAAGCTCCGGGCTGCTACTGAGGAATTCCACACGTAAAAACCCAATAACACTGCTCGACTTAGGGATCGAACCCAGGACCTCACAATCAACGACCAACAAGGCAGTTACCGTAGAAATTTAGATACTTATATTGAGTTAACAATGAAGTTTATGAAAAACTGTAGTTCGACTAAAACCATAAAATTATTTTTTCTTCTACACATCTTAACATCATCCTAGTTTTCAGACGAACCCAAGATGCACGAAATTTCAAATCAACTTGTGATGGGCGTCATCGGGGACCATGGCGACACCGTGCAGTTCGCGCAGTTCATCTCCAAGAATGTACAGCTTTACAAAATGAGGAACGGGTACCAGCTGGGGATGAAAGCCTCTGTACACTTTATTAGGAAGACATTGATGGAGGCTTTGAAGAGCGGGGTAGGTTGAATCAGAAGTCGAGTAAAATAGGGTTATTAGAAAGCCATGCGGCTAATAGGCACGATATTTTAACATACATATTGAATGAATTTAACATATTGAAATAAAACGTGTTACAAAAATACTCCTAAAGCCGAAAAGGGGTTAAAAGATCCCTTGTAAAGAGTCTATTGACAATATTTGAAAACCGTAGTACGGCCCAAAAAAAAAGAATTTGGATAAAACATAAAATAATCATCATTGAAACGCAACCCTGAAAACATTAAACTAAAGAGTAGACTACCCAGAAAGTTATTTACATTCTTACCTAATTTCCTCTAAGAGGTAAATGACAACAACCATAAAAGACTACCTACTTAGACCTACTTGATTATTTTCATTTTTCATGGGGAATTATATGTAACACGTAGTATAATATGTCGCGGACACGGTTTTAAAATTGGATAGAAGTGAGTATAGCATTATAGTTAAGACCAGTGTCTGCTTTATACTCTCCACCAGTGAGAGTACTTGTATTTGGATTAGTTGTTAGTTACATGAGCTAAGTCTCAATATAATTCACACAATATTAGAATATAAGAAGGACAAGCTAGTCGGAGAATAAAGGTCAGACTTCTACGGCAGTTCGACATAAAATTCCCGCTTCGTCGAATGACAATTGTTTTTATAACGTCGGGTTCGTTGATTCATCTTGACGACTACCTTCCTTTATCTTTTAAATTACTTATTCTCTGACATATACAATAACATTGAAATTGTATAGATATAGACACAGCACCTGTGGACGTAATGGTCTAAGAACCACGTTCCTCAACTGAATTTCTATTCTTCTTCTTTTCGTGTGGTTAGTGACTATTGTATCAGAGTTTTTGCCGCCTATGGGACTCTGACTTGGCTTCACATGCCGTCGAGAAATATCTCTCGGGCATGCCGGTTTCCTCACGATGTTTTCCTTCACCGTTTTTAAGCAAGTGATAATTATACCATACGCACATGAATCCGAAAAGTCAGAGGTGCGTGCCTTTGGTTCGGACTCGACTCGAGACCTATGACTTGGCAGTCGTCGGTCACACCACAAGGCTATTACTGCTGCTAATTCCTGTTAACACCGAGGTTCTCTATTATCCCCATTTTATGATAGGCTGTTTATACAGGCACTCTAGCTGGCGGATATGCCACATTTAGTGTGTAAACTTTAAAACAACAACAATAACGGCGCGGAAATGGCGCGTTGCGATTCATATATTATAAAAAAATACGAATTTTCACGTCATGTGCATCAGCCTCAATTGCATGAACAGCGTCACACCAACACACTTGACATTTTCAAACAAATGACATAATATTCTTTTACTGTTTTTGATGTGAAACATCTAATCGAGAGATCGATCCAGAGACGATGATAATGTAGTATGTATAATAGCGGATAAAAATAAATAAAACAGCACTCAATGTAAAAAACTAATTTTATTTCTAATATTTTCATGTTGACCTTGACTTATTGTTGTTAATGACCCATCCATATCTTTGCTCATCATCTACATATAAAAATAAAAAACATATTATTTTGTATTTTGAAGACAAAGCTATTTTTATATGTTGATGACATCATTACTTATTTTACAAATAAACATAGATACTTATATTTTGGTCTCAGACTGCTTACGCACAAGGATTGTTTCAAAACCTCGGTTTCAAGAAAGCCCGCGAATAAAAAAAATAGATACTACTGCTCATAATAGCTTGGTCATTGGCTCATATAGCAAGGGTAGCCTACTCTGCACAAGCATTTGTTTAAACAAGCCGATCACACCTAAGGGAACGTACCCATACTACGTGACTCATTGTTTACTATTTTTTACCTCCCCCCCCCCCCTCAGTGACCACCCGTAGTATATGCAAATAACCCCCCCCCCCCTCCCCCTGTAGTTTTCACGTGGTAATATATAAATATGGTTTTAAATATTTTTTTGCAAACAGAAAGTTAAAAAAAGAAATATTTGACTCATTAACTCTGCGCGCCATATTTGAATATAGCTCGAAAAAACTCGAGATTTCCCTAGAGGATATTGACTAGTGACGAAAACCTAAGCCCCCCCCCCCCCCCGCCCCTGTGACCAAGTGTGGTATTTTGAAGACCCCGCTCCCCCCCTGAACGGGTCACGTAGTATGGGTACGTTCCCTAATGCGCAAGCGCATGCCAAGTTTGACGAGTTCCTTTATCTAAAATGACTACCTACCTATACAACCGGACTTTAAGAAGCTCAGGAATAAAAATAGGGACTTTTTTCTACGACTTTACAACCGCGCTTTATAGCTGCTTGTTCACAGAAAGAGATAGTATGATGTCGACCATCATTAATGAAATCATAATAGATAGCTCACCAAAGAACCTCATATACAGGGTGTAAACAAAATCATGTAATTCCTTCAAACGTCGTGATGTACTGCTTACATAGATTAAACCTTCACGGGATACATTTGGAATCAATAAAAAAAATTACATGAAGTAAACATGTGCTCTTAATATGAGGCATTTTAGCGCCCCGAGTTAAATGACCGCACGGTGAGCGATAGCCGCGCAATTCGCTCGGGGCGCTAAAATGCAGAACATCAAGAACACATGTTTACTGCTTGTATTTTTTTTTTATTGAATCCAAAAGTATCCCGTGCAGGGTTAATTTATGTCAGCAGTACATCATGAGGTTTGAAGGAATTACATGATTTCGTTTACAGCCTGTATCAACTACCTACGTTGTATTTTAGTACCTACATAAAAGGAAAATTATACTATTAATAATAGGGTTCTCTATTTTAATTCCTACGATTTTATGTCATAATTTAATATTGCATAATGTTACTTGTCCTAACATTAGTTACGCATAATACTCATTTGCCATAACTTTTTAATCATAATTTTTTAATCCTATTGACTATAAGCATAATATTTAATAAGCATACTATCCAAAAGCATAAGTTTACTTAAGCATAACGACGCATAACCATAACTATTATAAGCATAAAATAACATAAACCTAACCTAACCTAACCTAATATAAATACATAAATATTCGTAAAGTACGTTTCCTTTATGCTTTTTGATCATTATCACAAATAACTATTAGACAAATAAACAATATGCTTTACAACTTTATGCATATCAAAGTTATGAATATAAACAATAGGATATACAATATTTATACTTAATAACACAATATGCTAAAAGCAATTATGGCACACTATTATTATGACAAAGAAAATTATGCCTAACTTATTATGACAATTTAAATTAGAACAAAAACCATTATGAGAAAAAAAGGGATCCCTAATAATAGTAGTGATAGCCTAGTGGTGTAACCGACAGACTGCCAAGGTCTCGAGTTCAAACCCAAGGCACGCACCTCTGACTTTTCGGATTCATGTACGTATTGTATAATTATCACTTGCTTATAAACGGTGAAGGAAAACATCGCGAGGAAACCGGCATGCCTGAGATATATTTCTCAACGGCATGTGAAGCCAAGTCAGAGGCCCGTGGGCGGCATAAACTGTGACACCAGGTTAGTCACTAACCACACGAAAAAAAGAAGAAGGAAAATTGTTGCATTTTTCGGTTAACTTAACATCACGCCTTGGATTCCCCGAAGGGTTCGGCAGAGGTGTTTTAGTAACACCCTCATTTCGCCGTTATATTGAAAGTCCCATGTAATAGAGGGCTGTCCTATTGCCATCAACAGGCACAAATCCAAACTCCGGGCTGCTACTGAGAAATTCCTAATGGAAAAACGCAATATCACTTTGCCCTACCTGGGGATCGAACCCAGGAGCCTATGCTCAGCAGTTGCGTTTGCGACCGACAAGGTAGTAGACTTACTTATCGTGGGTATATCGTCGCTGCGCCTGCTAAAGCCGCTGTGTTTTTTTAAAAATCTGTTCTTCAAATTGTTTTATACCTATAGTTTAGCTTCCTTTTCGTTTATGTAAATGTGAGAACTATGTGGACCTGCATCTATAAATTTGTGAATGTCTATTATTCATATTGTATTATTTTTTTTACTTTTGTTTGTCAATTATTGTACTCAAGTATTTTAGTACTACTCATTGGTCTGTGGTCAGGACTTCATTGTTCTCTCACTATTCTAAATCATTGTACTGTATCCACTGAAATTGTTAAAGATATTATTTTTAAAAGAGTAACCATGGAGTTTCTTGCCGACTCTTCTCCATAGGAAACGACTAATTGGAACCGTGCATCTAAATTCGACTTTTCATAAGCAACTGTATTGATTTATGTGAAATATTTTTTTTTTATTTGATTTGATGCTATTTTATAATAGGTAGTTCTCAAGCCACTTGCACCTGTAAAATTCGTTTTCTAATTATTTATTTTGCTATCTTCTTAACCAAATAAATTATTAAAAAACAAATTTTACAGCTGCACGTGGCTAGAGAACTATATACACTGGCCTGCAAAAATAAGTATCACACTTTTAAAATTTTAATTTTTTCTAAACTATAGAAGTTAGAGATTTAAAATAAAAAACGTTCTATAGCAATTTTTATCAGCTTTCTTTGAAACTATAGTAACAAAGTTAAACTCTTTTTTGAGTCCTTTTTGTTTCGAAAATATATCTTGTGTACCTAAAAAGTTATTGCAATTTTAAATGTGTGATACTTATTTTTGCAGGCCAGTATATTATAAGATAGCATCAAAGACAGATTTTCAAAAAAAAAACATACCTAGCGGATTTTGCAGGCGCAGCGACACGATATGGACATGCAAAGCACTTTCATCCGTGCATAAATATTACCATTCCGTTACACTTTCGGCCGTACGAATTTTAATATTAGTGCTAATTACTTTGTGGCTATTTAATTAACTTTTTACGAATACATCGCTTTTATATTTTAATTATGTCAGTTCTAAACTAAGTATTGCTATCTTTTTTTGTGTTGATTGAGTTTTTATAAATACGTCATACAGACTGCCAAGGAAGGGTTATGTTTTTCGCGCGTATCTTGTATGTATGTACCTATATTTGTTTGTAAATTTATTAAACCTCGTATCTTTCAAACGGCTGCATGGATTTCGATAGTTAAGGTATCGATATATTTGTCTTAAAAACCCAAGTGTCCTTAGATAGGTGATTGAAAAAAAAAGAACAAAATGGCGGGTTTTTGACTCGAAATAATAACACGTTAATAATAGCATAACTTCACGCCTGTATTCCCAGAAGCGTTGGGCAGGGTGTATAGTAACACTCTCATTTCTCCGTTATGTTCAAGTCCATGTAATGGGCAAGCCTATTGCCATGAACCGGGCACAAATCCAAACTCCAGGCTGCTACTGAGGAATTCCACAAGGAAAATCCCAATAACACTGCCCGACCTGGAGATCGAACCCAGTACCTCGCGATCATCAGTCGCACTATATTAAAATATATTTCCCACAGAACCCGTCCATGGTTAACATGCTGATTGGCGGTTACGACGAGGCAGAAGGGGGACAGTTGTACACCGTTGATTTTCTGGCTTCAAGTGTGAGAGTACCTTTTGGAGGCCACGGCTTTGGAAGTCTACTCAGCTTGGGCATACTGGACAGATATCATACACCTAGTAAGATTACTATTATTTGTGTATTTCACTCGTTTATTTATTTAAAACTAGCGGCCCGTCCCGGCTTCGCACGGGTGGACATTTTCCCCGTTTTTGCAACATTTTTCATTTATGCTCCGCTCCTATTGGTCGTAGCGTGATGTTATATAGCCTATAACCTTCCTCGATAAATGGACTATCCAACACAAATATTTTTTCAATTCGAACTAGTAGTTCCTGAGATTAGCGCGTTCAAACAAACAAACTCTTATATAGAATGACTGTAAAGTCGGTTGTGGAGATAGCTCCTAAAAAAGACCTTATAAGAACAATGCCATAGCCGGTATTTTGTCGTCTAAACATAACATAACATCACGCCATATACTCCCCAAAGGGTTCGGCATAGGTGTTTTTAGTACACCCTCGTTTCGCCAGTTATGTTTAAGTCCCATGTAATAGGGTGCGAGCCTATTGCCATCAACCGGGCACAAATCCAAACACCGAGCTGCTACTGAGGAATCCCACACGGAAAAACCCAATAACACTCCCCGACCTGGAGATTAAACCCAGGACTTCACGATCAGCAGTCGCGCTTGCCACCACTAGACCAACGAGGCATTTACGCATATGTGTGTTTGAAAATTCTCATAACCATCTCTTCTTCAGCCCTAACAGAGCAAGAAGCATACGAAATTATAAAGAAGTGCGTCCTCGAAGTCCACACTCGGTTTTTCATGAGCCTACCCAGTTTCCAAGTGAAGGTTATCAACAAACACGGCATCAAAGAGCTGCCCACCATCAATCAAGCAAGCTTTTTACAGCAACCAAAGGTGTAGAACGTGCTTTATTAATTTGGATTTTATGACGTCATGGGAGCAGAGTTTTGAAATATTATGAAATATTTACTTACATAATTATACATGTACTTTATACAAGGTTAGTCGGAAAGTGGGTACTAAGCCGCGGGCCACTTAATGTATCACTGATGATTATTTTAATGAAAGTGTTAAAATTTAAAAATTCTATAAAAAAAAATCCATGAAAAATATTTTTATTTTAGTTTTTCCAAAAATCCTTCATCCCTGCTTTAGTTATGAATTCAGAAAATGGAGTTTCTAATCAGTGACCCCGAATATGACGTAAAATGTAAACACGTCAGATCATAGCTGAGGATAAATACAATTTAGCGTATTTTAAAAAAAATCTTTGAACAGCTATTTCTCTTGAACTTATTGACTTTTGGGGAAAGTTGTAGAACAAAAGTTATCTATTATTATGGGTACTTTAACACGCGTTCGGCTTAGTACCCCTTTTCCGACTAACCTTGTAGATGTATTACAAATAAAGGTTTTTATACATATCGTTTTATGGTTTTTTTTATACATAGTAAAGACAAACTCAAATCGCGAACGTTCTCAAAAAAGGCCAGGTTGGTAGCACCCTAAACCGACGAGCATGCATGAAAAGGTTAATGAATGTAGATGAAGCGAAAAGGGTGTGTCAGGATCGTAGTAGGTGGAAATCTTTAGTCTCTGCCTACCCCAATGGGAAACAGGCATGATGGTGTGTATGTAAGATAAATTCAGAACTAATTTGAACATGAATAGGTAAACTTTTAAGAACTACATATTTCCAAAGCGTCTTTTAATAAGGATGTAGAGTGAAAGGCCACTTGAACCTTCTTCTTTTCGTATGGTTAATGATTAACCCGGTGTCAAAGTTTATGCCGCCCGTGGGCCTCTGACTTGGCTTCACATGCCGTCGAAAAATATCTCTCAGGCAAGCCGGTTTCCTCACGATGTTTTCCTTCACCGTTTTTAAGCAAGTGATATAAATTATACAATACGCACATGAATCCGAAAAGTCAGAGGTGCGTGCCTTAGGCTCGAACTCGAGACCTATGACTTGGCAGTCCGAGGGTCACACCAATATAGTCCGACCGGATAACTCAGTCCTCGCCCGTGACGTTACAGGGACGCGGGGGATGACGACTAAAAGATGATTTCCAACAAACGGCTCGCATCCGTCCGTATCCTTTCCGATCCGATGCGATGCGAGCCGTTTGTTGGAAATCATCTTTTAGTCGTCATCCCCCGCGTCCCTGTAACGTCGCGGGCGAGGACTGAGTTATCCGGTCGGACTATAATAGGCTATCGCTGCTACTAACCCGATACGTCAGAATAACAGGTACCTACTCGATTGATTCTGAATTTGAAGCTGTCGGGAGACAGACCCAAGCTACTGAGAATTTCTTGACAGAAAATTTCAGTGCCACTTTGCCCGACTTGGATACCGTACCAAGGACCTCACACCACTAGATCAATAAGGCAGATGCATTCTTTTTATTCTATTTATTGAAAAGGTAATCCTATTAGTTGCTTCTGCTACAGGAAATTGAAAGACTCTTAGGAAAATATCAGGTTATATTAATATAGAAGGCTTCGCTTAGCGGTTTATTGCTATTATGCAGGTAGGAAATAGTTCTATAAGTTTAATAATATTACCTTGATATGATACATTTGTTATTTGCGTGAATGGTTGTCTGGAAGAAATTGCTTTAAGCGATAAGACCGCCATTTGTACTGTTCCTAATTATGTGTACTCCTTGTTTTATTTCTTTTAGTGTGCATTAAAGTATATCTATCTATCTATCTAATGGTAAAATAACTCTGAAAATTGTCAAAAACTACGCGTAAATTACGCCTGTATTCCCTCCCTGAAGGGTTGGGCAGAGCTGTATAGTACCTAACTCCCTCATTTCACCGTTACGTTTGATCCCATACCTCCAAAAGGCCTTTGAAATATACTTCATCTTTATCATACAACACAGCTTACCCCAAATCCTAACCGCTTGATAACAGACGCACACAATCACCTTAATTACGTAATAGATTCATATTGAAACACCCTAGTGACGCAGCCTCAACAATCTTAGACCACTGTGTACTCACGCAGATATACGTGGCCTCTGTGTAAACATGTCGCACCAAGGCGTAGATAATGTGGAACACACGGCAAACTCATTATCACTTGTTGTGAGGATATTTATAAGTTGTGCAGAATGCAGATGTTCTATGTTTGATGTATGGTTGGTATGATAAGCTGAAGGTTGAGAACTAAGGTTGGAAGAAGGCTGTTTTCACGTTGACAGCCTGTTTGAACTGTTGAGAAATTTTCTGGGAGTATTCTCTTGCAGAAAATAATTTTTTTTCGGTATCCGGATGATAATGATGATCCAATCAGCAGTGTTGCTGTATAACAGCAGTGATAGCATAATGGTGTATCCCATGGGCTGCCAAGGGCTCGAGTTCGAGCCCAAGGCCCGCACCTCTGACTTTTCGGATTCATGTGCGTATTTTATAATGGGAACGCCGGTAGAGGACGTCCTAGAAGGACATACATCGATGTTATTGGTGATGTTCTTCACAAAGGTCAGGTGCGTAGTATTCTCAACCGGCGTGCGTGTATGACAAGATTTATGAATGTGGATGAAGCGAAAGGGGTATGTAAGGGTCGTAGCATGTGGCGTTCTATAGTTTCTGCCTACCCCCATGGGAAAAAGGCGTGAAAATATATTTTTATGTATTTTATAATTATCATTTGCTTAAAAACAGTGAAGTAAAATATTAACAGAAATTATTTGAGAAATATCTCTATATATCTATCTTTCATCATATTTAGCATACATAAAGCGATTGTATCTGAACTTATTAAATGACTTTAGTAAAATACATTTATAAGTAATCTGTAACATAGGTAATTATTAAAATTACATAACATCACGCCTGTATTCCCCGAAGCGTTAGGCAGAGGTGTATAGTAACACCTTCATTTCGCCGTTATAAGTCCCATGTAATAGGGGACGAGCCTTTTGCCATCAATCGGGCACAACTCCAATCTCAGGGCTGCTACTGAGTAATTCATAATACTTAATACAACATTTTTAGTTACCGCTAAATTATCACTGCAATCTTCGAAATAACATGAGAATCTGACATTTACATCAAACGATAAACAAACAAATTAAAATGTTAATTACCGTATTATTAATTAATCACTGATATGTTCGAGATTAGTATCTGATTCCAATAGGACTTGAATATTTACTTGTCTTTTAAGTACACAGTTAAGATTAATGTTTACTTATTAAACCGCTGTCAAGAGCAGTATAATACTGTATACAGGATGTTAACGAAAACATGTAATTCCTTCAAACCTCGTGATGTACTGCTGACATAGATTAATCCGGCACGGGATAGTTTTGGATTCCATAAATTTTTTTTACAACGAAACATATGTTCTTAACGTGAGGCATTTTAGCGTCCCGAGCAGACTGCGCGGTTATCGCTCGCCACGCGATCATTTAAGTCGGGACGCTAAAATGCCTCACGTTAAGAACACATGTTTACTTCTTGTTTTTTTTTTATTTGAATCCAAATGTATTCCTTGCAGGGTTAATCTATGTCAGCAGTACATCACGAGGTTTGAAGGAATTAAATGATTTCGTTTACACCCTGTATGTATTGTTTTAAATTGCCATGGTTATTGACGTTAGTAGAATAAACTATGTCGGGATTTACACCATGTACCTGTTTATTTTTGAGACTCCGATATTTCGGCGCAGTTGCATGCGCCATGATCACGGAAGAACTGTCGATTGTTACGTGCGGATAGATGTTATTGGCAGACGAAACGGTCTTCCCTCCGTCTAGTTCGTTTATTACACTCGATACCAGAACCACTGTCTGCAAACTCACTATTCACTGGAATCTGTTCTCGACACACGACACTCACTGTATCTGTACGCGAAACGGCACTTTTTTGATTTTTGTTGTTGTTACACAACCGGACTACTGGGTTTCAGACATAAACAGGTACATAGTGTAAATCCCGACATAGTTTATTCTACCCTGTATGTAGTTCAAAGAACTTGCCGAGGTCAGATGAATGTCTGTAAAACAATACATTTCAGGACTGAAACAGACCCTAGGATAGGAAAACGGTAGACTGATATCGTCCTATTTCAATTGTAGCTTGTGTAAAATAAAATCGACGGTCCCTACGTATACTATCGAAACTACAAAATCTCAGTTTTTATTTTATTATGTATGGACACCGATTACGCTGAGATTTATGATCCGATTTACGTGATTTCTCTTTAGTTTGATGCGGAATAGTTACCATTTGGTCCCATAAAAAAATATTATTTTATAACCTTTAAGATAACACAATTTCACACATTTTAAGCAGATAAAATAAAAACTGAGATTTTGTAGTTTCGATAGTATACGTAGGGACCGTCGAAATACGACTGAATTTTAATTAAATATCCCATTACATATACCACAAACCACGAAGGCAGTAAGTTACTGCAAATGTATGCATTTTGTGTTTTTTCGTGTCAAGGAGACACACAACATGAGGTAAATTATAATACTTTGTATGTAACGTGTGTCCACAGTAAGAAAATTAAGTTTAACTTAACCATTGTCCTAAGCAAACTTGTTCCCATGCTAAAGGGGCTTGTAAGGTAAACATTGTGTTTGAAGGGTTTTGTTGCGGTATATAATTCGTGGCCAACGGTTTAGTAGTTTAAACTTATGCCCGTGATTTAGGGTTACCTCAAATTGGTTGCGATGCATGCTTTTGCGAATCCCGTGACCTCGGTTGAACGGTCAGGAGGAGGAATATCCTTAGTTTTTAGCCGGTAAGAGTTCGGAAGACCGCGGGCGAGGGACATCCATGAGGATTTACCAAAGATAAAAAAAGGGTTAAGTACTCCAAATTAACTATGGAAACTTCAGAGTTACTAAGTAATGGTGCGTCCATACCTGACGAACGCGCCGCGAATGCGCCGCTCGCGGGCCGCTCGCGAACTGCGCGCGAGCGGCGCGCAGAGCATTGTACGAACATGAAATGCACGCGCGCAGCTGGCGAGCGGCTCGCGAGCGGCGCGCGAGCTGCGCATTCGCGGCGCGTTCGTCAGGTCTGGATGCACCATAAAACATTTTAAAAAAGCTGCCTCATTGATCTAGTGGTGGCAAGCGTGTCTGCTGATCGTGAGGTCCTGGTTTCGATCCCCAGGTCGGCCAAAGTAGTATTGGGTTTTTCCGCGTGGAATTCCTCAGTAGCGACCCGGAGTTTGGCATCGTGCCCGGTTGATTGCAATAGGCTCGCCCCCTATTACATGGGACTTAAACATAACTGGCGAAACGAAGGTGTAGTAAAACACCTCTGCCGAACCCTTCGGGGAATACAAGGCGTGATGTTATGTAACCCTATGAAGTTTCGATGGTTAACTCGAAGTAACCCTTGTATAGTCGTAACTGGATTTAAAATTACCACTGTCTAGATATGTAGTGAAAGATTGCTAACTCATTACATTCGACGATTGTAAATAATGAGCCATTTCCGCTTATAATATGCTCTCTAACAACATGCGTGAAATCGTCGCCGCTATATTGTATGATTTGTATGTTCTTATTGATCGCATAATCCGCATTTAAATCACTTTCTTTTATATTGCTCACATACTTGGCATAATAATACTCTTCACGCCGCGTTTTGTGCCCCAATAAGCCCCAATTCGTTTCAGATTAAGAGGAAATGCGGTCGGCGTTTAGTCCATACAAACGTATTCCTCAGTTTCCTCCTTGGATAATGTCGCTAGAGCAAATATTTTTTACCATATGGTATATATCTACCACCACTATGTCGTTATGTTTTGGATTTGTCAATAAATTAATTATTAAAAGAATTAAAAACGTTTAAATTTTACAAAAATCGACCGGTTTTATCACCGTTTTCAAACATCTGGCAAACAAATTTGACGAATATAAAAATAAAAGAAAAACATACAGACATAACCAAAGTCTTTCTTAAATTATAACAGAAAAAAATATTAAAATCGGTCCATATTTGAAGAAGGAACAGGGAAATACGAAAGTACGATTTCGCTAATATTGCACAGGAGAAATCAGTCCGAGATGCAGGTGTCTCTTTGGTGCTCAATTGGGAAGGTTTGCGGAAGGGGTGAGACACCTATTCAAATTATTAATATTTTGTAGCCCGCGTTTCCTCTTAATATTTTCTGAGGCCACGGCGGCACTGCGCGCTTGGGCGACACGCTAAACGGCTCGCAAAACGCCTCGAAAGACGCCTCGGTAGACGCCTCACTAGACGCCTTGCTAAACGCCTCGCTAGACGCCTTGCTAAACGCCTCGCTAGACGCCCCGCTAGACGCCTCGCAAGACACCTCGCTAGTCGCCTCGCAAGACACCTCGCTAGTCGCCTCGCTAGACGCCTCGCTAGACGCCTCGCTAGACGCTTCGCTAGACGCCTCACTAGATGCCTCGCTAGACGCATCGCTATACGCCGCGCTAGTCGCCAGGCGCTAAGCGAGGCATCCGGCAGAGCCGCCGCAGCCTAAAAGACTTTTACGTGTCGAATCCATGTTCCACCCATATCTTTCAAAAGACGGGGGTGATTCTTACGTTATTAGGGAAAAACTGACCGTCAATGTTCTTCAATGTAACGTTTGAGGAGTTTCTAGTTAAAGAGAGACCGCCTGTGATTTTCAACTCGTAACACAAAAGTTACCTAATTAACATTCCGTTTCCCTATGATGCTACGAGGTCTCTTAAGATGGGACGAGCCCCTCACCATTTATCCATCAAATTTCCAATACGAGGCATTCAATCAATCAACTGCCCTTATCGCAGTCAACCGCTGAACTACAACACCCCGAGCTATAGAAGAAACTTGGGAACAAACCGAAATTTCGATATCAATTAGCAATGGACATCTTATTTTCACCATGTTTGTCGAACGACCACTTTCTACGTAACAAAAATATTTAGACGATACTAAAAGAGCAATGTCATTACTCTTTGAAGAAACTCGCGAAGTATAAATAAATAATGCATAAAATTAGTCATGACTCATAATTATCTTAGATTTTACGACTTTGAATATAAAGATTTTATTACAAAGTAAATTAAAATAAGACGTGTATCACTGTAAAGTATTAATGACACAATTGAAAAATAATAAAATAGAAAGAAAAAGTGTCGCGAAACATGATAGAAGTGACGTTGTTTCACCTAAATCTGCACGGGGGATAAACTTAGTTCTATAGAAATTAGTTCTCTATAGAAATTATTTCTATGACATTGTGTGCATATTTTCCTTTATTATCTATTTGTGAAAACCCGCTATAGCCTTAGATCTTACGACTTTGAATATAAAGATTTTATTACAAAGTAAATTAAATTAAGACCTGTATCACTGTAGAGTATTAGTGACACAATTGAAAAATAATGAAATAGAAAAAGTGTCACAAAACATGATAGAAGTGACGTTGTTTCACGTAAATTTGCACAGGGGATAAACATAGTTCTCTATAGAAATTATTTCTATGATATTGTGTGCATATTTTCCTTCATTATCTATTTGTAAAAACCCGCTAATAATATCAGTACATTCCTCTTAAAATATAACGTAAAGAACTAAGGTAACATCGCGCCTTGTATTCCCCGAAGGGTTTGGCAGAGGTGTTTTTAATACACCCTCGTTTCGCCATCTATGTTTAAGTCCCATATAATAGGGGGCGAGCCTATTGCCATTAACCGGGCACAAATCAAGACTCCGGGCTGCTACTGAGAAATTCCTAATGGAAAAACCCAATAACACTTTTCCCGACCTGGGGATTGGACCCACGACTCCATGCTCAGCAGTCGTGCTTACGACCACTAGACCAAAGGCAGTCAAACTGAGGTATAACATATTATTATAATATTTTACATATTATCCCGTGTGGGGACTGGTAAGAATATATAAGTTCCTCATCGCACGCTGGGAATAGACGCGTGTTGTAAGATTCAATAATCACTTTTTAACAAAAATAAAACCGACTTCAAATGGTCTATCTCCGAAGTTCTTCATCAGATCTTCACCAAATTTAAATGGGACCACTTCGAAAGAATACTCTTTCAAATAAAAAAATAATCATTAAAATCGATTCACAATTAGCAAAGATATCGCGGAACAAACATACAAAAAAAAAACACAGTCGAATTGAGAACCTCCTCCTTTTTGGAAGTCGGTTAAAAAAAACCCAGCACGCTTGGTGGTAGGATCTATACGGTCCGTCTGGCTAGCTACCACCCTCACATTAAAGTTCGGCGACAAGCAGTTTACTGTGTTCCGTCGTGCGTATGTGAGAGCCAAAGCGGTGTAGGGGAATTCCTCTATATCTCTGTTCCTTGGATTCGTGTGCTCCATCTTAGACCCTGTCTGCGCTTACCATCAGGTGAGACTAGGGCCAAATGCGACCAAGTCATGAATAAAAAAAAATAACATAACACTATAACATTTCGATAACTATTAAATGTCGTTTAGATTTTTTTTAGAACTTAGTGCGGGGGCACTAATTTAATTTTAAAATCGCCATTGACTGTGTAATGGGCCTCTTCTTCTTCTTTTCATGTGATTAGTGACTAACCTGGTGGCAGAGTTTATGCCGCCCATGGGCCTCTGACTTGGCATCACAAGCCGTCGAGAAATATCTCTCAGACATGCCGGTTTCCTCACGATGTTTTCCTTCACTGTTTTTAAGCAAGTGATAATTGTACAATACGCGCATGAATCCGAAAAGTCAGAGGTGTGTGCAATCGAGACCTATAACTTGGCAGTCAGACGGTCACACCATTAGGCTATCACAGCTGTTAGGTTGTTATAATAACAAAACATTGGTGTCGATTCTTTTGCGCTCTTTGACAGGACTAAAATAAACTAAGGAAGTTTGTCTCTTTCTGTTATAATAGAAAAAGAAAGTGACAGTTGCGTTTATTCTAGTTTAGTATTGTCAAATGTGCTACAGCTACAGAATCGACACTAATATCACTTTCATTAAACAAAGGCTTCTAGAAGCCCCTTTGTTTTCCTATTTATGAGTGCACTAGACTCAGCCTAAAGTCTGAAGTACACAAGTGTTTATGGTTTACACTTAATGCCAAGTACCAATACAGGTGCATAATAATACTTACATCGATACAATAGAAATACATTGAGCGCGACGCACGTGATAATTATTTATCAATACTTGAAGAAATATGCCATCTCCGATAGTGCATTTTAGTACCTATCAAACACTGGCCGACATAACACTAATTCGAGTTTAGCTGTTGTTAAGAGCTAAACATAGATTAACGATGTATAAAAAAGAATAATAGACAAGGTTTTTACTCCACCAAGAAGAACATAGTCTGCTTAGTTGTCGGTAATAAGATTGACAAGCATATCACTTTGGGACCCAGTGCATAATATCAGCAAACACATTGGGTCACCTGCGCGACGCCGCAACGAGTATTCCCAAGGAGGGTTTATGTCAGGCAGGCGGCCATTCAATAAAACAATAAGTCAAAACCTCTAACAACATGGATTTATGAAAAACATGTTGTGCCGACCCCACCTAATGTGGGATAAGGGCAGGAAGAAGAAGAAGACAAGGCTTTTATAAGTGTCAAAAATTGTATACTATAGTCCGCACGTAATTGCTACTAGTCACCTCCTGAGGTATGTGAGCAGCAGGGGGGGGTGTGCACGGTACACAAGACAAAGCAAACTGATAGAGCTCGTCTATTGTTCCTCAATCCCCTCCTGCCGCTCTCATACCTCAGGTGGTGACTAGCACTTGCGCGCAGACTATAAGACAGTAGGTTTAAATATTTGATTATATTTTGGTCACATCGTTAATTCAGCTCTCACCAAGCTGTCTCCCTCCCAGTCCTCTCGCAAGCAACGCCCTAAGCCAAGGTCCGAGTCCCATTAGGGGTCGCCCTTAGTGCTGTTGTTGCTAGCTAGTCATGATGTTAGTAGTAGTAATAGTAGTTAGCTTAGGTTAAGTATTTTACTTTCGTCCCCATTGGTTGGAGACCCTTCATGTCTTGCCAATAACTGCCCGGTTACGTAGAAACGGTCCGCAAGACCATCTACAAGCAGTCGAATAGAAAATAATCACTTTTTAACAAAAATAAAACCGACTTCAAATAGTCTATCTCCGAAGTTCTTCATCAGATCTTCACTAAATTTAAATGGGACCACTCCGAAAGAATACTCTTTCAAACAAAAAAATAATAATTAAAATTGGTTCACAATTAGCAAAGATATCGCGGAACAAACATACAAAAAAAAGAAACCATACAATCGAATTGAGAACCTCCTCCTTTTTGAAAGTCGGTTAAAAAAAGATTATTTTCATGTTTGTATACGAAGGCACACAATAAAACACTGTTTGTAATAACTAACAGCTAGTTCACACAGAAACTGTTTACAGGATCCGTTTTTATTTTGGTGATGGCGCCTGTAGTTGTATGAGCGAGTTCACATACACGACAGTATTCTGAATCCAGTAAAAAATACTGGATCCGTTATTTTTATCATATCCTGTCTTTCAGATGCGCCGCAGCTGTCATTTGTTTAACTGATCCGTCGGTACAGATGTGAACGACACATCCAGTACTGACGGGTCCGCTGTGTGATCGGGCGGTTAGGTATTGCTCGAAAACACTAATGAATTCGTCGTACCAACCGCCAGAGGCGCTAGACCAAAACGGCAAAGGAAATTACACAGACTGTCTTGTTGCAACAGTCAACTATTGAAAGAGTAAACGATAAAATTCCCTATTCCGTATAGAAGCCGTAGCTTTGCGTTCTGTTTATCGGCTGGAATAAACTAAGGCACTTGAAAGTTTTGGCTCAAATGTTCAAAGTAAACTACGAGTACCTACGTTAGGGTTCCCAACTATACTGTTAAAAACAGTATTGTACTGTTTTTTACTACATTATACTCTTTACTGTTGAACAAAAATCATCTTCCTGCCCTGGTCCCAAGTTACTTGGGGTCGGCGCAATATGTTTTTCTCTTCCACTCTTCCCTGTCAGCCGTCTCATTATCATTTACTCCCTTATCTTTCATATCCTCCCTCACACAATCCATCCATCTTTTCTTAGGTCTCCCTCTCCCCCTCCATCCATCAACATTCATATTCATCACTCTCTTAGTCACATGTGTTTCATCCCTCCTCAGCACATGCCCATACCAAGACAAACGCTTTCCTTTCAACTTTTCTGTCACTGGTGCCACTTTCAAACTTCCTCTAATATACTTATTTCTTACTTTATCCATTCGCGTCACTCCACACATCCATCTCAACATTCTCATCTCCGCTACGTGTAATCTTCTTTCATCCGTCTTCTTCACGGCCCAACACTCTGATCCGTACAGCACGACAGGTCTTATAATGGGTTTATAGATTTTGCCCTTCAGCTTGAGGGGCATCCGTTGGTCACAAGTTGTCCCTGTGACCTGTCGCCATTTCATCCAACCTGAGTTGATCCGATGCGTTCGATCCGATCTGTTGAACAAAAATAAAGTATACAAAATATTGTTTTCAGCATCAAAATGCCAAACACAAAGTGACTTTTTTGATGCTTTTTAAAATTACACTTAATTGATAAGTTGTGCGAGAAGCACTGAAAAAAATATCATTAAAACATTTTTAAAAAATACTGTTTATTTTCCTTCTCAGACCTAAATATACTTTATTTATTGTAATAAAAGTTGGCAACCCTAACCTAGGTTAACTAGGGACGTCCAAGTTTTATCTCTTACAGAATATTTTAGTTAGGTATGTTATGTTGTACTTGCTTCGGCAGTACATATACTAAAATTGGAACGATACAGAGAAGATTAGCATGGCCCCTGCGCAAGGATGACACGCAAAATTGTGAAGCGTTCCACATTTTTTTTCCAGGGAGGATGGCGCGTCGTGTCCTGCGCGCGCCTCTCGGAAGGATGTGGGGCAGGGGAGCAACTGCCCCACCACAGGAGAGGTCCACCAGAAGAAGCTGGTGGACCGAGACCTGCCGGGGTCGCGGTGCATGCAACAGCGAATCCCGTGACCCCGGCCTTAGGTCAGAAGGAGGGACACCGTGGTGGTTTTAGCCAGTAAGAGTCTGGCACACCCCCCCGTCTTCCCCGGACGGGGGATAGTCCATGAGGATTTCCCCACGTGAAAAAAAAAAAAGAAAAAAAAAAAAGGTATGTTATGTTACAACGAGCCTTTTAACAACACTTACAGGTCTCCTACCTCTTTGACATGCTTCTCTGGTCTGTGCCGATGGCATCCAGGTCCTTGTGTGATCATTCCAAGTCAGAAAAGAAATTTAATATCGAAAAGAAGTCAATATCAAGATATTTGGTAAACATACTGCCTTGTTGGTCTAGTGGTCGCAAGCACGACTGCTGAGCATGAGGTCCTGGGTTCGATCCCCAGGTCAAGCAAAGTTTTAATTTGGTTTTTCATAAGAAATTTCTCAGTAGGAGCCCATAGTCTGGATTTGTGCCCGGTTAATGGCAATAGGCTCGCCTCCTTTTACATGGGACTTAAACATAACTGGCGAAACGAGGGTGTACTAAAAACACCTCTGCCGAACCCTTCGGGGAATATAAGGCGTGATGTTATGTTGATAAACATCAAAACTATTCCCGTCTCTTATAATTTTGAAAATTTGGATGTAGAGATCCAAATTTGGGAATCATAAAATATTACATTTTGTGTTTTTTAGGGCTACATGCGCAACATCGTTAGCCCAGAGCTAACCAAAGTAATCCCTGCCACAGCCATGCGAACTACCTGGACTATCGCTTTAGCCTTGGGCTAAACGATGTTTCGCAAGAGGGCTTTGGTACTCTGCCTCTAATTCTGCTTCCAAACTTCATCAATTAGTTGCTAATAGTCCACCTACATGCTGCCAAAACGATGCATACCATAGGTTTACCAGCCCTGAATCAAACAGTCGAAGCTTGAATAAATAGAAAAATATTTGTATATATATACAGGATAAACTTTGGATTTTAAAGCTGACAGCTTCGTTGCAATCAGGCGCAAGCGAGCAGCGTCCTTGTTGCACAGGGTGCGTGCCAGCAACAACAGTCTCCTGAGTGTCATTGCCAACAAACTGGATTGTCCTTTCATCTGGTATTTAAGTCAGCTACATGCTCCTGTAAATATTCCCTGGCTGGGGGCCGTAATTTTGGCCACCCACAGGAATAGTCTGGTTAAGCATAAACAAAGCTCTCAGAGCTTTAATTGCGAGTGGTCCCTTCTAAAAAAAATAAAAAAAAAATAAAAAAAAACCTGTATATATTGGTAATGTCTACTAACATAGTTTTTAAGTGTTTATGTTACTAACATCTTGGTACCTATTGTAATTATGGAATTTTATTCTGAAATAAAGATATTATTATTATTAAACGTATTGACTTTGTAGAACTGTCTTTAAAATATTGTTCAGATTCTGGGTTTAGATAAGATACCTATCTTACCACCAAATCGTGATTAATTAGCGGTTGTTTAGACTAAGAACCTTTTTTATATACTTTTATAAGTATACAAAACTGCCTCGTTAGTCTAGTGGTGGCAAGCGCGACTGCTAATCGTGAGGTTCTGGGTTCGATCCCCAGGTCGGGCAAAGTATTTTTATTAAGGTTTTTCCATTAGGAATTTCTCAGTAGCAGCCCGGAGTCTGGATTTGTGTCCGGTTAATGGCAATAGGGTCGCTCCCTATTACATGGGTCTTAAACATAACTGGCGAAACGAAGGTGTACTAAAAACACCTCTGCCTAACCCTTCGGGGAATACAACGCGTGATGTTATGTTATGTTTTGTAAGTAGTACGACCTGAAGTACCTAGTGTTTAGATTTACACCCATATTCTAAGACGTTGCTCCAAAACTTACTCGACTCATACTCGACTTAGAACGGCCTCGAAAACACCTTCAAAATTGTATTCTCAGTCGCAATTTCGAGTGAACTTTGAGGTTCCTCGACGGAGTCATTACATTATAATTTGAATTATCTGCATGGCGCAAATAACGCCGCGATAAATAATTGTAAGGATTATCTTAAGCATATTCGATACAGTCTTCAAAATTCATTATTGTTACATACGAACTTTGACACTTCCTTCCTTAAGGTAGGTTCCGAGGTACCTTGAGTTTGACAGATGATTCCTTACCTCGACTGAGGAAATATCTTGAGTCGAGTATGCTTATGTCAAGTCGAGGTGGAGTCGAGTCGAGTAAGTTTTGGAGGAACGTCTTAGAATATGGGTGTTAGATATCTCTTAAACTATGTAAAAATTTCTGTGTTTTTGTCGCAGATAACGGTTAGAGGCATTGTAATAGAGATAAATGATTTGGAATTTATCTTGTACGTAAGTAAATATTTAACTGCGGTATATTGCGGTACAACGAAATCTATACTCATATTATAAAGCTGAAGAGTTTGTTTGTTTGAACACGCTAATCTCAGGAACCACTGGTTGGAATTGATAAATTATTTTTTTGTTGGATAGTCCATTTATCGAGGAAGGTTATAAGCTATATAATATCACGCTACGACCAATAGGAGCGGAGCATAAATGAAAAATGTTGCAAAAACGGGAAAAATGTCCACCCGTGCGAAGCCGGGACGGGCCGCTAGTGTGTTTATATTTAAATTATCAGGCAGTTAGAAGTCTGTGTCGAAAAACTGATCGACCTTCACAGGAGATGAATAAGTTAAAAGAAGTTGAATTACTTCGAAGTTTTTAAATAAATTATTAAATTACGAGTAAATAGCTGAGACTAGGAAACTATGTAGGTAGGTACTTTGATAAAGAAATCGTGATTGTATGAGTTATGTAAAATATTTTAATTAACTTCTTGTTTAGTTACAAGGATTATTAATTAAAACTTTAAAAAAATATTGTTAATTACGTAACAGAATAATGATTAAATTAGGCATTAATTATCACAAGCCTACGAGTGGGTTCTAACTCAAACAATATAGGTACCTAATAGTTTTCACGGTATCTTTGTAATAATTTCAGCGGTCTTCAGTTTCATGTTGCGTTTATGTAACTATGCAAGCAAACAACAATTTTGACAAACAATACGTAATTACACACTGATTAAAGACAGCTTACCAGATGTTAAGTACGACAAAAAATGCACTCTCACAGAACTAGTTTCACAAAACGAAATAATTTTGTTCACTCACTAACACTGAGATTTTTTCCTTATCACTTTTTAATGTTATTCAAATTTCGTCTTTATCGCGGGAAGGTAGAGTGTAATTTCATTCGTGATGGCGGTTGTCACTGTAAGACGCGGGTGCGCAAGGCCGCTGCGCCTGCGCGGATGAGTTGGTTCTTATCACGAGGCTCGGTGCCGAGTATGTAATGTGACCACACTCAAGGTAATGGGAAATTACTTTTTATTTAATAGTAATGGCGTCGTGAAGAAATGAAAAGATTTTGTAATGTATATTTTAATTAATGTTAATAGAGCAATTATGATGTTTGTTAGGCGCTGTTTGTTCATAATTCACACGTTCGTTTTTCCTTACGTCATGTCACTGAGGTTGTTTTGATTGCCGGTCTTTAGAATAGTGTAAAGTAAAATGCTATAGGTGTCGATTCTGTAGCACATTTTGACAGTACTAAACTAGACTAAACGCAACTGTCACTTTCTTTTTCTATTGAAACAGAAAGAGACAAACACTAAATTTAGTTTAGTCCTTTCATATTGCGCAATCGACACCAATAAGTATCTATTATTTTTTGAGCATCGTAATATCACGCTTTGTACTCCCCGAAGAGTTCGGCAGAGGCGTTTTAGTTACACCCTTGTTTCGCCAGTTATAAGTCCCATGTAATAGGGGGCAAGCTTATTGCCATTAACCAGGCACAGATCCAGACTCCAGGCTACTACTGGGCTGTTTTTGAGCATCATACTATTTACAAAAAAAAAACATACCTATCATTGGTTTTAAGATTTAATTAATAACATCGATCTCTTTTTAAGCCAAGCAAATAAATTACTCTGTTCTACCAATGAAGGTTTAGGTAAAAATTGGGACCACACTACGAATACCTACTGAAAGTCAAAAGATTTGGCCTTGAATATACTGGGTGTAAAAATACCCCTAACGAAGCCGAAGTCTACGCATACTGTACATAAAATTAAGTAACATACAGCAAATATAATTACTGGGAAACGACTTTTGTTTTTGGTATTAAAAAAACCGCTTTTAATTGTAGCGCGAAATGTAAGCGCGCGCGCAGCAAACTGTGCCTACATTTGAAAAATGTTGATAATGTTTGTATAGAAGAATGTTTAGTAATAACATTTAAACTTAGTATTCGTGAACGACGTACAAACATAATAATTATGGTGATTTTGATCTTCAATATCTCCATAACCAGTCGGTTCCCAGGTATGGCCCAATACCAAAAAATCTTCGTAATGATGGGAAGAATATGTGGCTTTAGGCTTCGTTAAGGGTATTTTTACACCCGATATACTTTGGTGGTCTATCTCTTTCTAAATTTCGACTATCAGTAGATGTTCGTAGTGGTCTCCGTCTCTACCAATACCTTAATAGTTCTAACTAAATTATAGACGTCCTAAAATAAGACTGGGGACGATGACGACACGTTTGATGCAATGGCTGAATTACTGGCTTCTTCGCTACGGGTCGTGGGTTCGATTACCGCACGGATCAAATATTTGTATGACCTACAAATCGTTTTTCCGGGTCTGGAGGGGCGTTTGTGTATGTTGTGTTTGTAAACACACCCAAGATACACGAAAAATAAAAGCGTGGGGCAAAGTTTTTTATATAAAAAAAGGAAAATATGGTATGGTATTTTTACAGGATATTTTGAAGCATTTCAGAATTTTTACAACTTATTTCCTGAAAGGTGTAGAAATAATAATAATGGATAAAACAATAGAGCCTTTAAAAATATGGTCACCGTAGTAGAAAGATGAATGAAAGTACATTCTAATATGTGAACAACGCTTACGTCGCCACCTGGCGGTTCAGAGAGAAAACAATTATACACACATTCACGTGTACATGTACAAGTATGTGGTTTTTTTTATTGTGATTATTATGTTAATATGTTGGAGTAGGTACCTACAGTTTATAGTGTTTTGAACTAAACATTTTATGATTTATGTAGTTTTCACAATAGAGGAAAAAATTGTTGTGATAGTGATTATGTTAGTATGTGTCCAAGGGTGCTCACGCGAAATAGGTAGGCAGAACACAAGCCTCTTTAAAAATGTATTAACAAACGATTCTGGAAGATGATTAACATTACATATATGTTCATAGGTACATTTACTCACGCATGTAATCCCCGAAGGGGGATGCAGAGGTGTTCTCCTGTTACAGGAGTCTGTATATCCACATTTCGCCTCTTGTATAAGTACCATCTAATAAGGTAGAGAGCCTATTGCCATTTATCGGGCACGATAATTATGGTGCTAAGTTCGTCGCCTCTACGACTTACCTTGCTCCGCGAAGCAGGGGAATTGTCTTTCATTTCTATACATTAGCATAGCTTACATAGGTTTATAATTGTTATCAAAGACATAAGTAATAGAATCGGCTGTTCGGGGATTAGAATTAATTATCACTTCTGTTAACGGTGAAGGAAAAACATCGTGAGGAAACTTGGACACTTGAGAAGGTTCCAATAAGTTCTAGGCGGTGTGTGCAATAGTCCGCTTATCCGCACCAGGCCATCATGGTGGGTGACAAAACCATTCTAAAAATGGGCCCGTGCCCAGCAGTGGGACTTTAATGAGCTGATTATGTTACCATGTTCAGGAGCGGAAGTCAACTGGCTGATATGCATAACAGTCTAGGTACAAGGGATATTAGCAATTATTTCACGTGTACTTTATCGAATGGGTGATTAGAAAATAAAATTACTATAGAAAACAAGGGCTTGGCGACTCATGAGTGGAGAAAACTGGAAATGAAGCGAAGTTAAATTGACGTTGTAAAATTAAGTATGAATAAGTAGGTACACGATTATACATACAAGCGGCATCAATTCTTCTTTCTTCTTTTCGTGTGGTTAGTGACTAACCTGGTGTCAGAGTTTATGCCGCCCATGGGCCTCTGACTTGGCTTCACATGCCGTCGAGAAATATCTCTCAGGCATGCCGGTTTCCTCACGATATTTTCCTTCACTGTTTTTAAGCAAGTGATAATTAATTATACAATACGCACATGAATCCGAAAAGTCAGCGGTGCGTGCCTTGGGTTCGAACTTGAGACGTATGACTTGGCAGTCCGACGGTCACACCACTAGGCTATCACTGCTATAAACAGTAAACAGTTTATTTTACAGTTGAATTGTTGGCGTTTGACCCTAGTCATCAACCAGACTCAAATCCAAAATCCGGTCTGCTACAGAGGAATTCCACACGGAAAACCCCTATAACACTTTGCCCGACCTGGGGATCGAACTCAGGACCTCACGATCAGCAAATGATAAATTATTTTTATTTCTGTAAATAAACCTGTTACAGACACTTAAGTTTTTTTAAGACTAGATGGCGCCGGCATTTCCTATCTGACTGGCAATCGCGCTTGCCACCACTTGACCGACGATGCAGTACAAAAATATTAATTATCCTTTTGTTTGCCTAAGCTACTTACTCGATATGGTGCCTAAATGAGAGATCTGCGTCGTTTTGGAAAACGCCTGTGTCAAGTGTTGAGCGAAACTTCGAGTTGATAGGCACAACAACAATATTAACACCCATATTCTAAGACGTTCCTCCGAAACTTACTCGACTCGACTCCACCTCGACTCAGCCTTTCGGTAGTTATAGTTGACATAAACGTCCTCGACTCGAGATTTTTCCTCAGTCGAGGTCTGGAATCATCTGTCAAACTCAAAGTACATCGGAACCTACCTTAAGGAAGGAAGTGTCAAAGTTCGTATGTAACAGAAATGAATTTTGAAGACTTTATCGAATATGCTTACGATAATCCTTACAAGTATTTATCGCGGTGTTATTTACGCGATGCAGATAATTCAAATTATGACGTAATGACTCCGTCGAGGAACCTCAAAGTTCACTTGAAGTTGCGACTATGAATACAATTTTGAAGGTGTTTTCGAGGCCTCCCCGAGTCGAGTACGAGTCGAGTAAGTTTTGGAGGAACGTCTTAGAATATGGGTGTAAGACTGAATAAGAACTTAATAAGTTAATACTTATTAAGTTCATTATCATGGTAGGTATTAACCTACCATGATAATGTCATTATCATAACACTTTACTTAGGTACCGTATCTCTATTTTCTTTTCCACTTAATGCCGTTCTTAAGCCCCTTTCTCTTAAACAAACAACGTGCGCCTACGCATTATCGCAAGTACTCGTGTAGGTACTAGTAACGTGATATCGGCGTAAAGTGTACTGTGCAATCGAGTGTTGAAGACTATGGTTACGTCATAAATCGTAGTTGAAACATCATAATCAAATCACGGCGATTTACTTACGTGGTGTAAGTACTTCCGGGTACTTTGGTATATTTGTCTTATTGTTTTCTTTTTGAATTAAATATTATTTGTTTATGAAAGGCTAGCCTGTAAGGCGCCATCTCCACTAGCGAGTGATTCGCGGCGATACTCTCGCCGTGCCATCAAATTCAATAGAAACTATACAAGGTTAATCGGAAAGGGGGTACAAAGCTGAAAGGGTGTTAAAGTACCCATAATAATGGATAGGTAACTTTTGTTGTACCACTTTCACCAAAAGTCATTAATTTAAGAGAAATAGCTGTTCAAAGATTTCATAAAAAATACGCTAAGTGCTATCTATCCTCAGCTATGATCAGCTGTGTTTACATTTTAGATCACATTTGGGGTCACGGGATTAGAAGTTTAATTTTCTGAATTCGTAACTAAAGCAAGGATGAAGAATGTTTGAAAAAAGTAAAATGAAAATAATTCTGTATGGTGCTTTTTTATTGAATTTTGAAATTTTAAAACAATCATCAGTGATACATTATGTGGCCCGCGGCTTAGTACCCCCTTTCCGACTAACCTTGTAGTTAGTATATGAGTCAATCTTCACACGGCGATATCAGCGCGGCGATAGTTACTATTGAATTTGATGGCACGGCGAGAGTATCGCCGCGATATAATCGTGATACCCTAACGGTTAAACGCTCGCCTTCGCCTTCCATGCAGGAGGGTCTGAGTTCGATCCCGGCCCGTACCTCTGACTTTGCGAATTCATGTGCGGATCAGAATTTGATAATCACTTACATTAACGGTGAAGGAAAAACATCCTGAGGAAACCTGTATACCTGAGAGGGCTCCATAAAGTTCTTGATGGTGTGTGTAGTCTGCCAACCCGCACCAGGCCAGCGTGGTGGACTAAGGCGTAAACCCTTCTCATTCTTAGAAGAGGCCCGTGTCCAGCAGTGGCTTTTTGCGGGTTCAATTTCTTCGTCAGAAATAAAAATTCTGTTGCACTTCCAAGTTTGAATATTTGTGTTTAGATTTGTTAGCAAAGACATGAACTGGAAATATGCAAAGTATAAAGGATAGTTTTGGTCAGGCTATAAATGTGAACTTCCATATCTAACTATAGTCTGGTCATTTAAATTTTGTATAAAAGGTAATCAAACTTTTGATGGTGTAGCAATCATGTTGCATTAAGAACTCATACAAAATACACTAGGCTTTTATAGAAAACAAATCATTGAAGAATAAGTGTTAAGGTTTTTCAAAAATGTTGTTTAATGGATTCTTAAAAGCGAACATTTATCGTGAAACATATATTTCGTTGTATACAAAATTTAAATGATTGGACTATACGTACACATATTTCTGCTTTTGTTCACTTACGCAGCGAAGAATAAATCGTTAACGCAAACAAAAGCTTGTGTACATAAAACAATAAACTTTCGAGATTTACATGTGAATGTTACAGACAGCCGTCACGCTGTCACGCTGCCACGCTGCCATTGCGGCTAACAGAGCGATTTATATAAATGTCTTCATAAACAACAGAAGGGGAATACCTATACTACAAGATAATTCTGGTGTTCCGAGTCTATTTGTTGGGCTTACATTCTCTATTCAGCTCATCGCAGTTTGTATTATGAAAATGGCACTCGCAAAGCTGTTTGATTTATTTATTTACATAAACATAACATCACGCCTTATATTCCCCGAAGAGTATGGCAGAGGTGTTTTGAGTACACCCTCGTTGCGCCAGTTATGTTTAAGTTCCATGAAATAGGAGGCGGGCCTATTGCCATTAACCGGGCAAAAATCCAGACTCCAGGCTGCTACTGAGAAATTCCTAATGGAAAAACCCAATAATACTTTGCCCGACCTGGGGATCGAACCCAGGACCCCATGCTCAGCAGTCGCGCTTGCGACCACTAGACCAAAAGCCAGTTATTTATTTATTATTTTGTAAAACTCAGATCGTCGACGTTGGTCAGAAAGCCGCAAGCTAAAAATGGAACTGGGCTGGTCACGTCTGCTACACGTCGGACGAGCTGTGGGAAAAACTCATCATTGAGTGGAGCACATACAACGTCAGACGACGTCGCGGCAGGCCCAGGAGATGGCAGGACGAACTAGACACTTATTGGAAGGATTGGCCCCAGAAAACCTTAAACCGAGAGGAGTGGAAGGAGGGTAGGGACCCTGCAGTGGAACGATCATGGCTGAATAATAATAATTTTGAAAAGTTGTTTGAAGTACCTACATGAAGTACCTACCGCGATCCGGTACCTAATAATTTTTCTGACTGTCATATCACGGACAACATGCAACTCGATAAAAAACAAACCTATTTGCTAAACATTCAAGAATAATAAAATGATTGTCCCTATAACGATAAACTAAGGCTACTCACACATCAGCCACCAAGTGGCTGGCACAGTGTGTCTGGCTGGTGTAAAATACATACAACAGATTCTTGTAGGGGTGTATAAAGGTATATCATTACAGTTATAGCCAATATCGGTATGTCAGGATAGCAAGCATGGTAAATAAAGTAAATGAAACCAACATAGACTCTCCTCCACTGAGAGTACTTATATTTAGGTTAGTGGTTAGTTACAGAAGCTAGTTCACAATATAATAATTTACACAAGATCAGAAAATAAGGACAAGTTAATGAGATATAAAAGGTCAGACTTCTTCGGGTGTTCGACATGGAATCCTCTGCTCCGTCGAATGAACAGTGTTTTTATAACTTCGCGGGTACGTTGATGCATCTTGACGATTACCCTCCTTTGTCAACACTGTCCAGTGTTACCAGCTACCGATAACATCCGAGACACACAGGCCCGCCGCTAGCTGTTTCGTCGCCCGCGTGCAATACCGAATGAAAAAATGACAATGACTTGAATTACGTGATGAGTCGCTCGATTTGCCGCCCCCTGGGTGTGCCGCCCGTGTGCGGTGCACGCTTTGCACGCTCGCTTCGGCGACCCTGGAGACACAGTTATGTGTCTCGAGACAGTTTCAAGCCATAGGACGGTTGCTTGACAGATCAAGACGATGGTTCAGTGGCCTTAGCCGTTGCGAGGCTCCGGGGGGGGGGGGGGGGGGGTAGACCTTTGCGAGGCCCTTGTCTTTGTGGAATTCGTTTTAATGATAATGCTTGAAATGCAAAGTTTTATAATGCGCGGCGTAAGGTGCGAAATTCAAATAAACATTAGTACTATTTATTAGCACATAATATTATTCTACTTCGGTTGTTGCGTGAGGACCTGCAAGAGCGAGGCCCGGGGCGGTTGGCCTGCTCGCCACCCTCAAAGCCTGCCCTTGCGGTGGCTGCATTTACCAAACGGTCGCTTCTGAAACAAACGAATGGAAACAATCAGGGAGTTGATTATACACTATTTATTTATGTCAATAATTGGACAGAGATTTGGCTTATACTTTAGTGTACAGACAGAATTACCCATAAAATGAGCTCCCAGACTATACAAGTCGGAAAGGGGGTACTAAGCCGCGGGCCACTTAAAGTATCACTGATGACTATTTTAAAGCAAGTGTTAAAATTTCTAAATTCGATAATTTTTATTTGCATGCAAAAAGATTTTTATTTTAGATTTTTCGAAAAAATATCATACCTGCTTTAGTTATGAATTCAGAATATTAAGTTTCTAATCCGTAACCCCAAATATGACCTAAATTGTAAACACATCTAACTATAGCTATGGGCAGATAGATTTTAGCATATTTTTTACGAAATCTTTGAAAAGCTATTTCTCTTAAACTATCGAGTTTTGGAGAAAGTTGTAGAACAAAAGTAATCCCTTATTATGGTTACTTTAACAGACTTGCGGCTTAGTACTCCCATTCCGACTAACCTTGTATAATCATAATTCCCCACCCTAAATCAGGCGATATGGCGATGGTAAGCCGGCTGTGACGTCACCACCAATCAACTGCAGGCTTGACGTAATAAGTTTAACGCATTCCTGTCGCGGCTCGGTTGGCAAATGGCGACGCGATACACTTCAGTTAAAAATGAATAGCGATCTATGTCTGGTTTTAGTGTCTCATCTGTGGTCAGCCTAAACGGCCATACTACACAACATAATAGCCGTAAAACCCATAAGCTATTTTTACTCGCCGATCCACTTTGAAGAGGTAATTTCTCGAAGTACCTGATAACAAAGATAACGATATCTCACAGATAGCTCCATTGTTTGCTCAGTACATTCTAATGGAAACAAATTAACTCTGTTCTTGGTAAAATGTCGAAATAATGAAGGCTGAAAATTGATTTTACAATGTTAGATAATCAGTAAGTATCAGGCATTGATGTCATGGCATATTGAGTTCTTCTTCTTCTTCCTGCCCTTATCCCACACTAGGTGGGGTCGGCACAACATGTATTTTGTAAATCCATGTTGTTAGAGGTTTTGGCTTATTGTTTTATGACCGGCCGCCTGCCTGACATCAACCCTCCTTGGGAATACTCGTTGCGCCGTCGCCGTCTCGCGGGTGACCCAATGTGCTTGCTGATATTATGCACTAGCTCCCAAAATAATATGCTTGTCAATCTTATTGCCGACAACTAAGCAAACTATGTTCTTCTTGGTGGAGTATACTTGAAGTTGAAGTCTATCTAATTACCTATCTGTTGTTTCTCGAGATAGGATTCAGGCCTTGTTATCGGTAGCTGGTAACACTGGACAATGTTGATAAAGAAGGGTAATAGTCAAGATTAATCAACGTATCCGAAGTTATAAAAAACACTGGTCATTCCACGGAGAAGAGGATTCCATGTCGAACCGCCGAAGAAGTCTGACCTTTTATAGATATAAAAGGACAAGCAAATCAGATGATTTGCTTGTCCTTATTTTCTGATCTTGTGTAAATTATTATATTGTGGACTAGCTTCTGTATCTAACCACTAACCTAAATATAAGTACTCTCAGTGATGGAGAGTCTATGTTGGTTTCACGTACTTTATTTACCATGCTCTCAATCCTGACATACCGATATTAGCTATAACTGTAATGATAGTTACACCTCGACAAGATTCCGTTGTAAGTATGTATTTTATAACCTTTTTTCCACGGCACAAAAATTATGACGATATTTCTTAGCTAGACAGGTATTCCTTTGCCCGGTTCCTATGGCCGAAAACGGATCGTTTTGCTTACCAATGGTAGCATTTTTAATTGCTAAGCTGGGCATATAATTTACTGGAAAGCTGATTTTACCTATAAGCTACTATCGTATGGGAGGGTCTACTATGCGAAACAATGGGACATTAATTGATTCATTATTGGTACAGATAAAATAGTCTCAATTATAACCAATAACGCTCTGTAAATCATAGGAATCGGTTATTAGTGAATGTTTTGAATATTTTGCATAACATAACATAACATCACGCCTTACATTTCCCGAAGGGTTCGGCAGAGGTGTTTTAGTATCTACACCCTCGTTTCGCCAGTTATGTTTAAGTCCCATATAATAGGGGGCGAGCCTATTGCCATTAACCGGGCACAAATCCAGATTCCAGGCTGCTACTGAGAAATTCCTAATGGAAAAACCCAATAACACATTGCCCGACCTGGGGATCAAACCTAGGACCTCACGATCAGCAGTCGCGTTTGCGACCAACAAGGAAGGAAGGCAAGGAATATGTTATTTTATTTATTAAGGTAAACAAACAATTACACACTTGTCGTTCAGTTTTATCAATCGACTGACACTATTTCGAATGAAACTCGATCGATCCAGAACTCGTCGGGTATCGAGAGTAACCCTCCTGTACCTACAAGTATTATACAACTAGGTATAACTAAATTAGAACGGAATATTCAGCACACGCTGCAGGACGGATGCACGTTCGTCATCGTCGGTCGTATCGCTCATATCGCTCGCGTCGCTCGTGTCGCTGTCATTTGGACGTCCGCAAACACGTATTCAATAATCTCCGACATGGATGGTGAAATTGTAGTCTATCTACGACGTGAATAACCGGTTGGTGGAATATGTTAGGTAGGTACTAATTTGTACCCGGGAACATACATTTTAGAACTTCCTCGTTGGTTTATGGTCAAAGCACACATATCAACTCGGAAAGGGATCGTAACCGTATCGCCTTTCGCCTCGCCGTCAAGCAGGCGTCAACCTAACGTAAGCACGTAACCAAACCGGATCAGCAGCTCCAATACGTCGACTCGGCTACGGCTAGGCGACGCCGCGCTTACGGCTCGCAGTAACAGTAGTGTGCTGCAGGCAGGCCGCGGGAGGGGTGAGAGGGGCAAGGATGGACGAAGAGACGTAAGCTC
Organism: Amphipyra berbera; assembly: GCA_910594945.2. NCBI lineage: Eukaryota > Metazoa > Arthropoda > Insecta > Lepidoptera > Noctuidae > Amphipyra > Amphipyra berbera. The sequence goes on along the minus strand of OU343122.1, from coordinate 2,090,341 downwards.
GGGTACGGAGAGACGTAAGCGCGGGGACGACGAGCCGTAAGCGCGGGAACCACGTTGACCACACACCGCACCGCGGTTCGTGAGCTTGTCCCGAGACGAGGCGATTACGTTACGATTCCGATTAGTGTGCGTTGCAGTAGGGAGTTTCATACGAAGAATACTGAACGGCTTGAGTTGATACGGTGACGAACCCTTTCCGATTTGATATGTGTGCTTTGACCTTTAATGGTGACAAGCGCGACGGGTGATCGTGAAGTCTTGGGTTCTCCAGGTCGGGTAAAGTGTTATGGGTTTTCCGTGTGGAATTCCTCAGTAGCAGCCCGGAGTTTGGATTTTGGTCTGGTTGACAGTACCTAATAGGCTCGGCTATTACATATGGGACACAAAACGGCGAAACCTCGGCGCAGCCCTTCGAGGACATACAGGAAATTTTTAGATGACGTCAGGCACAGCCTATTTAAGGCCAGTCCTGCTCGCCATTGTGACTATAGTTCAACATCCTGAGATGGATCACTGATACAATCAAGCAATCTCATCTAATGAGGGTTTTTCCAGGCACGAATATACAAGGTTAGTCGGAAAGGGGGTACTAAGCCGCGGGCCACTTAATGTATCACTGATGACTGTTTTAAACACAGGTAAAATTTAAAAATTCGACAAAAATAAACAATGCATACCTAATGATTTTTATTACAGTTTTTTTCAAAGATTCTTCATCTCTGCTTTAGTTACGAATTCAGAAAATGGAGCTTCTAATCCGTGACCCCGAGTGTGACCTAAAATGTAAATACAGCTGATCATAGCTGTGGATAGATAGAATTTAGCGTATTTTTTATGAAATCTTTGAACAGCTATTTCTCTTAAACTATTGACTTTTGGGGAACGTTGTAGAACAAAAGTTATCCATTATTATGGGTACTTTAACACCCTTTCGGCTTAGTACCCCCTTTTCCGACTAACCTTGTATATTGTACCATTTCTTCAAATACGTCGATCGAGATGACCTGAAACTCTAGTCAGGTCATCTTGATTGACCGTTGAGGTTCATAAAAGCATTAAATTATACTGTGTTGAATCTCTGCTGGAAGTAAATACGTTAACTTTTTCTATAAGTTTGTACGATACATTTCCTTGCCAAAATGAGTCTTGTTTGTCTAATGTTAGTAAAATAGAGTACCTATACATACCTACCTACTTCTCTGCTAAGCCGGAATGTGTAACAAAAGAAAAAGGCTAAGTAAACTTTGAAGGAAGTTTAAGGATACGAAACTACAAAGATTGGGAAAGATAAATCGGCTCTCGATTAGTTTTCCGATTAAATGGACTCGGTAAAAGCTCTTTCCGACTCATTTGCAATTCGCTCTCGATTCCCGGCGAATCGTGGCTTTCGTTTCAATAGTGATTTGTCTTGCACTGTGTTAGAATCGGAATACGTAAAGATATTAATATCTGCGGTTTGTTAACCGACTTCGAAAAGGAGGTTATCAATTCGATGTGTATTTTTTATATCAGAACTGAGATGATGCCTAAAAATTGAGGAGAGTTTACAAATGGGCTAAGTGGCAAAAAAATATGTTTTTTTTTTTTTTATAAAAATGGATTGGCTGCCCAATGTAGCTCCTTTGACATTAAAAATATTGACTTCCGTTTTTTGGGCACTTAGTCCATTTGTAAATTCCGCGCCTCAATTATCTGAAAAAAATTGTGTCAAATCTAGTGTGAATCACTTCTATTTCTCTTTATCGCCAATAGTTATACAAGAATAGCTCATTCAGTGACGAGATTAGCCAGTCAGCAAGGTTGGCTGTGCACACTACCCAGACTACCGTGCATTTTCTAAGAGGCCGTTAAGTGACATTTTGTCAAAGGAGAATGGGCGAAATGTTTAGAAGTTGGTCTAATCCTCCTCTAGCAATGAATTAATGTCATTAGACAGGTCTTTTTAAGAGGGGCTCGTGGCTAAATAACAACCGCGCCGATCGTAAGATTTGCGAGGTTAAGCTGCGCTTGCCGCGGTCAGTCCGTGGATGGGTGACCATTTGTTACACATCGAGACCCCTCCGTGCCTCGGAGAGCACGTTAAGCCGTCGGTCCCGGATGTCATACGAATACCTATGACAGTCGTTACGGGTAGTCAGAAGCCCGAAAGTCTGATAAACGGTTTAACCTTAGGATATCGGCATTGCCTAGTAACTGGGTTGCGGAGGTCTGATGGCAGTCGCTCCGTGTAAAATACTGGTATTCAGCCGCATCCGGTTAGACTGGAAGCTGACCCCAAGATAATTGGGAAAAGGCTAAGCGGAAGACAGGTCTTTTTAAGCGAATTATTTCGTACTAACACAACTAACGTCATTTGTTAGTATTTTCAGAGTTAGGTATAACCTTTAAAGTGAAAAATCGTTTATATCCATACTATCACAATTTCTTCATTTTTTGTTACTTATACTGAAGTATCGCTACGTTCTTATCTCATTATTTGCAAATAATAGTTATGGTGTAAAGAAAAGAAGGGACTTAAACAAAACTGGTGAAACGTGGATGCGTTGACACCTCTGCCTACCTCTTCGGGAAATTCAAGCATCATGTAATGTTTGTTACTTAGGTGAGTATCTTAAATAATTATTATGACAAAGCTCCAGTGCCATGGCAAAACGTTTAAAAAAAGATAATAAATACCTAGCAATATAAAATATCCTTTCTATTGATATATCAGTCATTCCTAGAGGTAGGCAGACTAAAAAAGGTAGACTAAAAAACCCATTCTCCTTTGAGTTTTGTATACTACGTGAAAGAGCGACTATTTCTCTATCTATTAGTCTGGTTCATATTTTACAAGCTTTTATTTAACTTGCAATGTTTGTATGTATGTATGTATGTTCGGTTGAAATCTTGCAACTGAATTTTGAACCACTTCCTCTTATCCTACGGAGTTGAATTTTAAAATGTTGTTTCATTTCCGATGACAATACATTTTTTTGGTAAGCATGACCTGAATCGACATCCAGGATTAGCTCCATATAAAATAACTACTACGAGAAGAACGAAGAACGAGATACTAAATAAACAAGAATACAATATGTATTATATGTAATAAATGTAAAGTGTAGTAATTCTGAGAAAAAATGTACCTATGTATTTCATAAAATTGTATGTCTCGGGACAAGCTTTTATATTATTTAAATAAATTAGTTGTATAATGTAATAAATTGATGGGATCGATTTAATTTAAAGTTTATTTTCTTCTTTTTAGACCTTCTTCTTCTTCTTCCTGCCCTTATCCCACACTAGGTGGGGTCGGCACAACATGTATTTCATAAATCCATGTTGTTAGAGGATTTGGCTTATTGTTTTATGACCGGCCGCCTGCCCGACGTCAACCCTCCTTGGGAATATCGTTGCGCCGTCGCGCGGGTCATCCAATGTGCTTGCTGATATTATGCACTGGGTCCCAAAATGATATGCTTGTAAGTCTTATTGCCGACAACTAAGCAGGCTGTGTTCTTCTTGATGGAGTATACTAGCACTTCCACGACCCACTCATTCAGTTTTGCTAGGGACACCGTTCACGTCCATGACTTTACATTTGTAGTCAACTCCGATTGTAGCTGAGAATGATGGATCGTAGTTTCCCGTTGTGAACGCTAGGATTTACCCACACCGCACTCACTGATAAAATAATTCACAAATTATAAAATATAAAAAAGCGAAAAATAAATTTTATACTAATGTCATGTCATATGATCATAGACTTCTTCTTTTTAGACCATTTAAATAAAACTTGTTTAAAAAAAACATTATTCTATTAATTTATTTCTATCTCTTGTCATTTACGAGATCCAGAGACTACTTACACCGCTAACTACATCATTTTTGGGATTGTACAATCCTGAAATACGATGAACTTACACAAAAACTGAAATTTTAAAAACAATATTAGTCTTGTAACTCATTAAAAATTATACTACCTATGTAAGCTTAAAAAAAGTACCTACCTATAATAACTCTTAAGATCATCGACTAACCATCTTTCCGTATTTGTAATTTTTAAGTTTCTCATGTTAAGTGAACTCTGTAACTCTTATTACGAGACATGGACTAAGAAAAACCCCGGTTTTAAAATAGCCCCGTCTCTTTTTGTTATATGACGTTAGAAAATGATGGGTATATTATAAATCTGGGTTTACCTTAGTCTTGGTTTAAACCATCTTTTGTAATAAGAGCCTGTAAGTTCTTTGTGAGAATAAATGTCTTAAACCTCATATAAAATACAAAAATAATAATATAAATAACATCACGCCTTATATTCCCCGAAGAGTTCGGTAGAGGTGTTCTTAGTACACCTCGTTTCATCAGCTATGTTTAAGTCCCATTTAATAAGGGGCGAGCCTAATTGCCACTAACCGGGCACAAATCCAGACAAGGGACTGCTACTGAGAAATTCCTAATGGAAAAACCTATTAACACTTTGCCTGACCTAAGGATCCAACCTAGGACCCCATGCTCAGCAGTCGCGCTTGCAACCACTAGACCAACAAGGCAGGTAAAATTGTTCTGCCTAGCCTTTTCCCAACTATGTTGGGGTCAGCTTCCAGTCTAATCAGATGCGGCTGAATATCAGTAATTTACACGGAGCGACTGCCATCAGACGTCCGCAACCCAGTTACTGGGCAATGCCGGTATCCTAAGGTTAGACTGATTGTCAGACTTTTGGGCTTCTGACTTCCCGTAACGAATGTCATAGGTATTCGTATCACACCCGGGACCGACTATTTAACGTGCTCTCCGAGGTACGGAGCCAGGTATATAAAATGCTGCCTAATAAAATGTCTATAGGTTCTTCATAAATATTACAAAGGCATGTAACTTCTTCCAAGATTTGTGACAGCAAGTCTACAGACCTCTACGTGTCCACATACATAAACTCGTGCCTTTTTCCGATGGGGGTAGGCAGAAACTATTGAACGCCACATGCTACGACCCTTAACATACCTCTTTCGCTTCATCCACATTCATACATCTTGTCATACACGCACGCCGGTTGAGAGTACTAGGCACCTGACCTTTGTGACCTCTACGTGTCCCTTTACGGATAATAAAAAAGGAATATTAAAATGATTGATGGAAAGAATGGTTTTGAGATTTAGAGAATGGTACTTTTACCATTGTTAACACTCTTCCTCAGTTGCATAATTAGACGGGGCTATTGTCTTCGTAACCCCTCGCTTAACGCTATGAGTTTGAGAGAAATTACTCTTATTAAGTACTAACTGCCTCGTTAGTCTAGTGGTGGCAAGCGCGACTGCTGATCGTGAGGTCCTGGTTTCGATCCCCAGGTCGGTCAGAGTTATTTGGTTTTCCGTGTGGAATTCTTCAGTGTAGCTCGGAGTTTGCATTTGTGCCCGGTTGATGGCAATCGGCTCGCCCCCTATTATATGGGACTCAAACATATCGGTGAAATGAGTGTGTTATATACATAAAACACCTCGGCTCAATCCTTCGGTGAATATAAGCGTGATGTAACTCTTATTACAAATAAAACGTACCTATCTTAAGATGATCATAAGATGCATAGGTACAGGGTATAAACGAAATCATGTAATTCCTTCAAACTTCGTGATGTACTGCTGACATACATTAACACGGGACGGGATCATTTTGGATTAAATAAAAAATAAAAAACACATGATGTATACATGTGTTCTTAACTTGAGGCATTTTAGCGCCCCGAATTAAATGACCGCGCGGCGAGCGATAGCGGCGCACTTCGCTCGGGGCGCTAAAATGCCTCTCGTTAAGAACACATGTTTAATTCGCGTATTTTTTTTTATTGAAATCAAAGGAGTCCCTTTCAGGGTTAATCTATGTCAGCAGTATATCACGAGGTTTGAAGGAATTACATGATTTCGTTTACACCCTGTATAATATGTGTTCTATTAATAATACCTATTAACCTGTGAGGTTGCATCAGTTAATTTGAAGCAGATAGGTACCTAACGATATTCACAAAAATGCAGTTAGGTAGGTACGTACTTCAGCAATGACTTTTTATCCTGACGTAATTGCTTTAGCAATGCAATGAAGCATGCAGTATTGCAGCAATATTTAATAAATCAAAACTATTTTAATAAAGCCGATTTCAGAAGTTCCGATAATTCATTCGCTGAAAAAGCTTGACCTAGTTTTAGGTGCTATGAGTCCATTAGTAACTTATCTGTGGGCAGTATAAATCATTGAAATATATGGCGAAATTAGTTGATAGTTTTGCAATTACTTGGATGAGATGAACTTTGCTAATAACTTTATCATAGGCGCTTTCAGTCGCGTTTTTTAATCGGCTTTAATAACATTCACTTCAGCAGCGATAGCCTATTGGTGTAACCGTCGGACTGCTAAGTCTCGAGTTCGAACCTAAGGCACGCACCTCTGACTTTTCGGATTCATGTGCGTATTGTATAATCATCACTTGCATAAAAATCAATCAAATCAAGTGCTTGGGGGTCAATCGCCTCGAGGTAAGCTAGTTTCGCCAAGCTGGGCTAATTTGGCGGTCAATCAGATGTACCAAGCCCGCAAGGGCGGTAAATCATAACAAGGCGGGATAATGTGGTAAACACAAATGGCGGTGAAGTAGTAGTAGTAGTAAAACGGTGAAAGAAAACGGAAATCGTGAGGAAATCAGCTTGCCTGAGAGATATTTCTCAACGGCATGTGAAGCCAAGTCAGAGGCCCATGGTAGGCATAAACTCTGACACCAGGTTAGTCACCAACCACACGAAAAGATGAAAACCTTCACTTCGTATATTTTTTTGGTTGTTTATATGTTTGTTTGATTCAAATCTTGCGACAGATTTTACAACTAATCATGCTTAGCCGATTCTTCTGAAACTTCGCATACAATTTCAATTACCACGACAATACAACATTATAATAATTTCAACCTTCAATCCTCAAATCCTGATGCTGCAGGAGTACCGTACGATAAAACCGTTTTACTGAAAAGATTATTTAGCGGATTATTTACATTTACACCCATATTCTAAGACGTTCCTCCAAAACTTACTCGACTCGACTCCACCTCGAATTGACATAAACGTTCTCGACTCGAGATTTCTCCTCAGTCGAGGTAAGGAATCATCTGTCAAACTCAAGGTACCTCGGAACCTACCTTAAGGAAGGAAGTGTCAAAGATCGTATGAAACAAAAATGAATTTTGAAGACTATCGAATATGCTTACGATAATCCTTACAACTACCTATTTATCGCGGCATTATTTGCGCGATGCAGATAATTCAAATTATGACGTAATGACTCCGTCGAGGGACTTCAAAGTTCATTCGAAATTGCGACTAAGAATACAATTTGGAAGGTGTTTTTGAGGCCGTTCTGAGTCGAGTAAGTTTTGGACGAACGTCTTAGAATATGGGTGTTAGTATACTTCGCAAGACCTGCAACTCTTTATAAGGCTTTATTTGAATGTAGTAGGTACAAATTCCTTCAACCATTGACGAATGTTTGAATTATGCACATCGAAATTATTATTTTTTTTTTTTTTGTTGGAAAATTCTCATGGATGTCCCTCGCCCGGGGAAGGCGAGGGGGTCTGCCGGACTCTTACCGGCTAAAAACCAACGATGCTCCTTCTCCTGACCGTTCGGCCGGAGTCGCGGGATTCGCAAAGTATGCACCGCAACCCCGGCAGGTCCCGGTCCGCCAACCTTCGGCGGACCTCTCCTCTGTGGGGCCTTGCCCCACATCCTCCTGAGAAGCGCGCATGGAACACAGCGCGCCGCCTTCTCGGGCCTGTTACTGGTCGGGCGGCGGGTCCCCTAACCCACCGCCCGCAGGCCACACACTAGGGTGGCTGGAGATCGTCGCGTACGCGCGCCCTCCGGCGCCCGGTGCGTCTGGCGCGGGAAGGGAGGAGAGCACACCGCTCCCTCACCCTCTCCGCTTCCTCCTTGGTCGCCATCACCTCCCCGCAAAAGGAGGCGATGGCTTCTCACGCAGTCTCGCTCCCGACTATGGACACAACCACGGCCGGAAGCGAGAGGTCACCGCCGACCGCCGCGACTAGTTCGCGGCGTTGTGATCCCCAAGCTGGACACGCCTGCAGCGTATGCAGTGCCGTGTCCTCGGGGCAGTCGCAGTGGTGACATCCGGGCGTCTGCTCCCGGCCTATACGACACAGGTACTTCCCGAAACAACCGTGTCCCGAGAGTACCTGCGTCAGCCGGAAGCTGAGGGCGCCATGCCGCCTCTCCAGCCACTCCTCCATTACGGGTCTTACCGCCGCTATTGTGGCGTGCCCACATCGAAACTCCTGTCACCATCAATTTTGGTAAAACGAAAGGTAAAGAAAGGTATTTGGTGTAACGTGACCAAACAATTAAGTAAATCCAGTTTTTCTATTTAGGTGAAAACTGGTGATGGTGGTTTATTTAAATGAAAACGCAAGTTTGTGTAAACAAAAAGGCTATACATAATATTTAACTGATTGTAAAGTTCTTATATTCCTTTCTTTCTTTATCTAACTTTAATTTATTCACCGGAACGAACGTGAAAAGGGTGGAGTGAGAGCCGTCCTTGAATTTTGAAAGAGTGGAGCTCGAACGCTCGCGCTGGTATTTAATTTTGTTAAAAGCCAGTGCACCCTATAAAGCACGGGCTTCCAACGGTAAATAAATTTTATGCCAGTCGGGGAACGGGTGGAGCGTTATTTTTGTCACAAGTACTAGTAAAGTCTCTTAGATTCGGTGATTTTAAGCACTGTTACTGCGGACTTTGAGGGCCTTTGTTCAATTCCAATTTGGGCGTTATAGTGTAAGTGGTTTTTTTTTTACTAAAAATTCGAAGATAATGAATGGGTTGAGAATTGTTCTGAATCAGGTGTCTACGAAATGCCCCGTGCCCGGTGTCCTCTGACATGGTGACCTAGTTATACCTAATGCCACCACCACGAAAGTATAGATAAATAATAACATTTGGTCTGGAATATTTACTTTAATGGTCTATCTCTTTCTAAATACTATATTTAGAAAAAGATAGAATATTTAGTTTGGAAATCTATTTCCAAAATATATAAAACAATCTATTTAGAAAGACTGCCTTAACTGCCTCGTTGGTCTTGTGGTGGCAAGCGCGACTCCTAATCGTGTGAGGTCTTGGTTTCGATTCCCAGGTCGGGCAAAGTGTTATTGGGTTTTTCCGTGTGGGATTCCTCAGTAGCAGCCTGGAGTTTGGAGTTCCTGCCTGGTTGATGGCAATAGGCTCGTCCCCTATTACATGGGACTTAAACGTAACGGCGAAATGAGGGTATTACTATACACCTATGTCAAATTCTTCGGGGTATATAGGCGTGATGTTATTTAGAAAGGGATAGACCACCAACGTTAAGAGGAAATGCGGTCGGCATTTATTCCATACAAACGTATTCCTAAGTTTCCTCCTTGGATAATGTCACTAGAGCAAAATTTTTTTACAATATTATATATATTTAGCACCACTAAGTCCATATGTTTTGTTTGTGTTAATTATTAAAAGAACTGGAAACGTTACAATTTTACAAAAATCGACCGGTTTTACCACCGTTTTCAACCATCTGGCAAACAAATTTGACGAATATAAAAAATAAAAGACAAACATACAGACATAACCAAAGTCTTTCTTAAATTATTACATAAAAAAATATTAAAATCGGTATAGATTTGAAGAAGGAAACAGGGAAATATGAAAGTACAATTTCGCTAATATTGCACAGGCGAAATCAGTTCAAAATGCAGGAGTCTCTTTCGCGCTCAATTGGGAACGTTTGCGGGAGGGGTGGGACGGAAATAGATCGCAAAAACCTAGTCAAATTATTGATATTTTGCAGCCCGCGTTTCCTCTTAATGTAAAAGGCCAAATGTTTCAACTTTTCGTAATGTGGTCTCCATCTTTACTTATATCAGATTCACACGATTCGATTCTAATTGATCAACTGCTAAATCGCATGCGATTTGAACCGTCTGAACAGACTTTCAATCAAATTGAATCAATTTGAAGGACCAAAACGTTTCAACTTTTGCTGATCAACAAATCTTGATCAACTAAAATCGAACCGTGTGAACCCGCTATTATACCTTCATGACCACCACCCAGAATATGCCTGTCATACTATCTCCGTCATGTCATACTATGACAGAGATATCTATTTCTGTGGTACACAAATGCGGTGATACATGACATGAAGCAACGAGTATTACAGAGGGGTCTTCTCTCCGATGATATCATACGGTTTTATAGTAGTTAGGTACTACCCCTGTCATTAAATCTCATCGGTCAAATTGATGACCCATCTGTTTTAATAGGGTGGACAGGGCTATTAGTCCTTACATAATTACATGTAATAAGAGTATCACAAAAACAGCTTAATTATGTGTTGGAAGATAAATAACTGCGTTCCATAACAAGAGTCCTCATCTTCTTTACATAGTATATAACAAAGTCGCTCCCGCTGTCTGTACGCTTAGATATTATAAACTGCGCAACGGATTTTAATGCAGTTTTCAGCAATAGATAGAGTGATTCAAGAGGAAGGGTTATATGCCCCACATTACATACATACATAAACTCACGCCTTTTTCCCATGGGGGTAGGCAGAAATTATAGAACGCCACATGCTACGACTCTTACATACCCCTTTCGCTTCATCCACATTCATACATCTTGTCATACACGCACGCCGGTTGAGAGTACTACGCACCTGACCTTTGTGAAGAACATCACCAATAACATCGATGTATGTCCTTCTAGGACGTCCTCTACAGGCGTTCCCATTAACATCCGCCTTATAAATTCCTTTTGTTAATCGCCGTTCACTCATTCTCTCAACATGGCCATTAGTATCTTACATTGCACCCGTGCGAAGCCGGGGCGGGTCGCTAGTGTTTTATATTTCGAAGATCATACAAAAATAGGCGTAGATTTTAATTAAAATAATTTACTTTAGTTTTTTTTCTTCTATTGGACAGCCTGTAGATTGTCCTTGGTTTCTACGTAACCGGGCAGTTATTAGCGAGACCTGAAGGATCTCCAGCCAATGGGGATGAAGTAAAATACTTAACCTAAGCTAACTACTACTCTAACATCTTGAGTACTAACAACAATAGCGCTAAGGGCGACCCCTAATGGGACTCGGACCTCGGCTTAGGGCGTTGCTTGCGAGAGGACTGGGAGGGAGACAGCTTGATGAGGGCTGAATTAACGGTGTGACAATTTTTTTTAAGAAGAAGCCTTTTTTGCTATACCTTGCGTTGCAACTATGTCATTAACCACACCAACAAATATTCGTACAATATTGACCGATCTCCGTCCAGGAATCAAACCAAACAACATCATAACATTACGCCTGCATTCCCCGAAGAGATGGGCAGAGATGTATAGTTACACCCTCATTTCGCCGTTATGTTTAAGTCCCATGTATTAGAAGGCGAGCCTATTGCAATTAACCGGGCACAAATCCAAACTCCGGTGTGCTACTGAGGAATTCCATACGAAAAAACCCAATAACACTGCCCGGCCTGGGGATCGAACCCAGGACGTCACGATCAGCAGTCGCGCTTGCCACCACTAGATCAACGAGGCAGCTAACGAGGTATCAAACCCTCACTGCTGAAAGCTAATGCTCCAACAATAATTAACTTAGGTACCTACATCGAAATCGTGACGAGAGGTTAGGTATATAATAACTTTTTTACAAAAAATTTAAACCGACTTCAAAAAAGAATAAAATAATTACCATATAAAATTAACAGTTTCAGAAGTCGGTGCTGATCCACGCTGAACTAAATTGAAGGCACCGACTTCTGAAACTGTTAATTTTATATGGTAATTATTTTATTCTTTTTTGAAGTCGGTTTAAATTTTTTGTAAAAAAGTTATTATTTTTTTCATTTTAGTGGCCTTAATTAAAACTTGGTTGGTCGTACTAAAGACGCTGCTCGTAACATAATCACATCATCACAATATGCGTACTGTTCGTCATTGAGGAGTTCCATTGTCTATCTCCGAAGTTCTTCATCAGATCTTCACCAAATTTAAATGGGACCAACTTCGAAGTATACCCTATCTACTAAAAAAAGAATCATTAAAATCGGTTCACAATTGGCGAAAATATCTATGAACATACACAAAAAAAAAAAACATACAGACGAACATAGTAACCTCCTCCTTTTTAGAAGTCGGTTAAAAATGGATGGCGGGCCTAATAATAGGTAACGAACAGTCTGAATCAGAACTTGTCAATACCAAACCGGTTTTTTCCCCTAGACTGATATTTAGGGAAAGAGCACAAAAGATTTAAAAAAAACGGTTTTACAGACATTAACTGGATTTTTTAGGTCTTCTTGGGTCTGTAACGGCTGCGTGAGATCACAGGTGGGCAAAATTTTGGTTTTGTTTTGTTAAAAACTTTAGTTAAATCATAAAATTTTCTGCATAATTGTATTCAGACATTTGTTTTTTTTTTAAGAAAACGTTGCCCCACACTTATTTCTCCTGTATCGTGGGATGCCTTTACAGACACAAATCTTCTGTCTCTCTGACCCGGATCTGATCTGACCCGGAACACCTATTTGTAGGCCATTCAAATATTTAATCCGTGCGGCAATCGAACCCACAACTCGTAGCGCAGAAGCCAATCGCTTAAACACTGCACCAAATGTGTCGTCAAAAAATTTAAACAACTTTGCGTAATTCTGTGAGAATAGGATAACTGCAGTTAACTTCTAGTCAGGGTAAAAATGTTGTCTGAAACTACCTGAAACCACAGTGTAACTGTCTACTCCATGCAGTGGGTCAACGAGAGTTTGACATTGACAGTTTTTAAAGACAGCTAGGGACATCACGCTCTCGCGTTGGACGATTGTCTCACTGTATGGAGTGGTTAGACTATGCCTACTTCCTGAATTTATTTTACATAACACAACCAATAACCATGTCTATAAATAAATTAATATCTATCATTCAACATAATCAATGATGAACGATATATTTATTGATTTTCATCAGAGCCACCGCCATGAAACATATGCATCGGTGTCCAGTTAAGCGTATTTTGTATTGGTGTTTGAATTTCAACCGTATTTTAATGTGTTAAGGTTTATTTTAGATGAAGGGTTCTCGGTCAGCTTTCAATTAATTGGAATCGATTGTATTGTATCTATTTGATGGTCCGCACTCCAAGTCCGTAACTCCGTACAGAGGGCAAGGGAGTTATGTTATTAAATATTCAAGGTTTTTTTTTTAAATTCTGAGATTTATTTTGCATAACAGAAGTCTTCATTGAAGATCTAATTTTGAAGTAAGAGTTGTAAGCTACTTTTTTTTAAGAAAGACTGCCCCGCACTAGGATTTCTCCTGTATCGTGGGTGCGTTTACAGACATAAATCTTCACATGCACAAACGCCCAAACCCGGAACAACTATTTGTGGCCATACAAATATTTAATCCGTGCGGGCTTCGAACCCACGACCCGGAGCGCAGAAGCCAATCGCTCAGCCACTGCACCAAACGAGTCGTCAACCATATACCTAGTTACTAGAAATTACTAGATATTTACTAAATATCATTACAATATTAATTTTTAAATGGGCTCAACTATAGACCTCCCTCTCCCCCATAGACCGATATAACATAGTGGTAATTGCTACCCTGCTTGACTGTTGTTGATGACATGCAAGGAGGTTAGATGTTATAAGGTAATGACATGCCACTCAATATGACAAAACATCAATATTATTGGACATACCTATAACATTCACTGGCGTAGGTACCTATACACCTACTGAAGAAGGCAATAGATTTTTGTTCCGAATACACTTTAAAAATCTCTAAAAAAAATCCGCTGTAAATACATAAAAGTTTCTAATTTCCTTCTCAAGGAAAATGCGCCAAAAATACTTCAATGTTATTCCCACAGATTAAAAAGCAAATTGATATGAAACTTATTCATTCAGCCTTATTTATTTTTAACGATAGAGTCGGGTAGACGCTCAAATACGCATGCGCGGGCATTTCACCATGTCACCTCACATAACCTAAAAGGGATCAATTCGTAAACATTATTTTGTATCGCGTAATTTTTAAATGGACAGGCGTGTGTGTGTCGGCATTCCTATTGGCTGCCGACATCGGACCATTGCCTCAGAATTAAGGAACATTGAGGAACAATACTTACGGTTCGCGAATCAGTAGGTACTCGTTATATTGACGAAAGAAGAACAGTTTTTAGTGATGATCCAGTGATATTTGTGATAAAAACTAAGCATAATAATATTAAAAGTGATTTTGTGCATTTAAATAAAGTTTTACAGTGAAAAGTTTTAGACATAATATTGCGGCTAATATTTGTAGGTTAGGTATGTATGTTTTGTTACTTTCATACTGTTGATTCGTGAGTACTGTCAGCAAAACAAATTAGCCGGAAATGATTTTTAATTGCTGATTATTATATAGTTAGTTAAGCTAGCGTAACATTCTTAATATATTAGTTAGTGTGTTTTTTTTTATAATTAGGTAGGTACTTACTTTTTATAGCCGCTAGATGACCGCTAGTAATTGCTAATTTTCCACCATTAATGCATTTATACCTACTTTTAACTAAACACCACCAGACTTATGCCAAACTTAGTAACTACAAACAGTACAAACCCTTTTTTGTACTCAGTATACTAACTTTAGAATTCGCTTCATCATCATAGTCTCATCTAATTCAGCATCACACAGGCCTTTTATAATACTGTTACATTGACTGAAAAATATATTCTGATACTGCCTATGCCTAACCAATATCATTTGTGTGTTATCCAATTACTTCTTGTTCAAGGGTGTTGGAATAAGTTCAATTAATTAAATTACCCTATCAAAGTCCACTGAATAATTTACGCACTACACTTACGCCTATAATTCTCGAAGGGGTCAGCAGTGGTCTACTGCTATTACAGAAGTCTACATCTACGTTACGCTTCTTACATTAATTCTCATGTAGGTAATAGATGGCGAACCTATTCCCATTTTTCGGCCACAATGGTGCCAGGTTCATAGCTTCCTACGACTCGCTTGCCTGGCGACGAAGGAGAACTGTACGTATTCTTGATCCCCCCACGGATAATGAACTGAATAATTTAAGATTTTATAATCATCTACCTAGGTTTTACCCGCAGCTTTACTTGCGTGATTTTTTTCACCCACCTAGGCCAGGATTTTTTAAGAATCCTTCCATAGTTTATGCCTGCGTAAAGGTAGGTACCTACTGTCAAAATTTCAAGTTTCTAACCCCAGCGGTTTATGGTATGCGTTGATAGATCAGTCAGTCAGTCAGTTTCTCCTTTTACTTATATGTATATGTATACAGGTAAAGATGGTTTAATAACTGCCTCGTTGATCAAGAGCAATCGTGGCGGCAAGAGCGACTGCTGATCGTGATATCCTGGGTTCGATCCACAGATCGAGCAAAGTGTTATTAGATTTGTCCGTGTGGAATTCCTCAGTAGCAGCCCGGAGTTTGGAGTTGTGCCCGATTGATGGCAATAGGTTCGCCCTCTATTACATAGAATTTAAACATAACGGCGAAATGAGGGTGTTACTATACACTTAACCTAAATACACAGTCTAAATATAGACGACACTTCATTTCCCTATTAACTTCAATGTTGTAATATTTTCCACCTACTTCTATTTACCCAGTAGACGGTTCATTATGTGCGGTGTGTACATTGAGTCATAGGATTAGTACTAGTTGTCTAGCTGAATGATAGATCAACATTGTCTAGTAGGTACATGACGTAAAAGATCGTGACCGATGTTCAGTAATGATGATTAAACGGTACACTTCTTCTTCTTCTTCTTCCTGCCCTTATCCCACACTAGGTGGAGTCGGCACAACATGTATTTCATAAATCCATGTTGTTAGAGGTTTTGGTTTATTGCTTTATGACCCGCCGCCTGCCTGACATCAACCCTCCTTGGGAATACGACCTAATGTGTTTGCTGATATTATGCACTGGGTCCCAAAATGATATGCTTGTCAATCTTATTGCCGACAACTAAGTAGACTGTGTTCTTCTTGGTGGGGCACTTACTTGGAGTTCCTCGATTCACTCACTAAACGGTAATCAAACAGTCGCTAATAGGTACCTATGTGTCTAATTGTCTTATTATTGGGATTTCTATGGTTAAACCATATTTATAAGAGTTCAATTTGTTTTTAATGGTTTTAACACTTTGTTTCCGTTAAGTTTGTGTAATGATCTTCTTCTTTTCGTGTGGTTAGTGACTACCTGGTGTCAGTGTTTATGCCGCCCATGGGCCTCTCACTTGGCTTTACATACCGTCGAGAAATATCTCTCAGGCATGCCAGTTTCCTCACGATGTTTTCCTTCACCGTTTTTAAGCAAGTGATAATTATACAATACGCATATAGATCTGAAAAGTCAGAGGTGCGTGCCTTGGGTTCGAACTCGAGACCTATGACTTGGTAGTCCGACGGTCACACCACTAGGCTATCACTGCTGTGTAATGATTAATTAATTGAAGGCGATATCATTTCTATAACCTGTGGTTTCGCAAATGTGGAATAGAAATAACTAGTGTAAATTGTAGGGGTCGTTTTTGTCTAAACAACTGTAAAATCTCGTTGGTCTAGTGGTGGCAAGCGCAACAGCTGATCGTGAGGTCCTGGGTTCGATACCCAAGTCGAGCAGTGTTATTGTGTTTTTCCGTGTGGAATTCCTTAGTAGCAGCCCGGAGTTTGCATTTGTGCCCGGTTGATGGCAATAGGCTCGCAATAGGCTCCCGGTTGATGGCAATAGGTGAAATGAGGGTGTTACTATACATCTCTGCCCAACCCTTCGGGGAATACAGGCGTGATGTTATTTTATGTTTAGGGTGCCAGCTGAAAATCAGCGCTGGGTGTTTTGACGCCTAGCATATGCAGAGTTGGTAACCTTTTCGGCATGGACATGCTCGACAGCATAAAATTTGTGTTTAATTCTTATTGTATTGTTCTTTCTTTGTTTGTTTATTTTATTTATGCTGTCAGTGTTTTTGGCTGAATAAATAAATTTTCTTTCTTTCTTTCTTTCTTTCTTTCTTTCTTTCTTTCTTTCTTTCTTTCTTTCTTTCTTTCTTTCTTTCTTTCTTTCTTTCTTTCTTTCTTACTGATTGAGAGGATTTTGTGGTAAGGCAGTTGGTATCTAAAAAAACTGAATTTAAAAACAACTTGGTTTACGTAAGTAATTCCACAATACGTTATAGATAATACCAACAAAGTTCAATATAATATTCGTGCTTACCATGTTAACTTATTAAAATAAATAGCTGAGTGACGACATGGTCAACCGAAGTTAGGAACATCACAATATCATATCCATTTTTTTCCGATTCTGAAGTATATAAAATACTCCAACAATAATCAAGTAATGCTATCTTACTATACTACTAATCTATACTAATATTATAAAGAGGAAAGATTTGTATTTTTGTATTTATGTATTTTTGTATGTAACGAATAAACTTAAAAACTACTGGACCGATTTCAAACATTCTTTTGCCGTTAGAAAGCTACATTATCACTGAGTAACATAAGCTATATTTATTACTGGAATAAAACTTCATACGCGGGCGGAGCCGTGAGGACACAGCTATTATAACTAATAACTAAAACGGTAGCGCGCCGGTCCTCCGATAGTTACGGCTCTTCTAAAAAAACTAATAGGTACAGTGCTCGTCAAATAACTAGAAACAAGATGGCGTCGACTGCCAAACTTGAGGGGTTTACTAGTAGCCACTGAAGAGTTCCACTATCCACCTCTTAGCTCCATCATCTGACACTGAACGCCAAGTGCAATCTATTGGACTCATCAAAACGATTCATATGACCCGAACCTCACATAGATTGCGTAGTCGACGCCATATTAGTTCTAGTTATTTGACACATACTGTACTCATCTTTCTCATCAGCTAATGGCCAAATACTCAAACGCTACTCAATTTTAAGTTGCCGTTAAATATCGTGCTGTCACTGTCCCTTTAAAGCGAAGTGGCTCGTGGTTAATTACCAACCGCGCGGATCATATGAATTGCGAGGGCTGGTTTTACAGTGCCGCTTTCGCCAGCGCGGTTAGTAAGCGTCGCGGGTCGCGAGCTTTGAGTGTCTTGTAGCGTTTTAGAATAATCAGCGCGTGCGGTGGTCAGCGCTGACGGGGAAGTCATACGTTTCGGCTGTCAGCGCCGACGGCCAGTGACTCTAAAACTAGCCTAAGTTGTGCTTGCCACGGTCAGTATACGCATTGAGATCCCTACGTGCCTCGGAGAGCACGTTAAACCGTGGGTCCTGGGTGTCATACGAATGCCTATAGGACAACCGTTACGGGTAGGGTTGCCAACATTTTTTCAGCAAAATACAGTATTTTTCAAAATAAGCTATAAAAAAATATAGTACACTTCTAAAAAATATAGTATTTTATGGAAAAAATTAAAAATAGACAAAGATATATTTGTTACTTATTTATTTTTATAAAAACTATATTTCTTTGCACTTCTTGCATTTTTTAACAATGTTTAATAAAAGTGTCATAATTATGCTTTATTCGATTTAGATGTTGTCAATTTGATATTGACAACTTTGACGTGCTGCCAGCGCCTCCAGTTAGTATAGAGATCAGTGGGAGCCAAAGGCAAAACATTGTAGATGCGTTCGGAGTCTGGAACTCAGTTACACAAACTCGCCTCACTCAAAATTTAATGTAAAGGCGCGTTAATTATTTTTTAAAATAAATATTTGTTTGTTAGATTTCGTTCGGTGTTGAAAATATAGTATTTTTGCGTACTATATATTTCTTCAACAGTATATAGTACGCCGATCCGAAATATAGTACAATACTATATATTATAGTACGGTTGGCAACCCTAGTTACGGGTAGTACCCGAAAGTCTGACAACCAGTCTAACCTTAAGATATTGGCATTGCCCAGTAACTGCGTTGCGGAGGTCTGATGGCAGTCGCTCAGTGTAAAATACTGGTATTCAGCCGCATCTGATTACACTGACCCCAACATAGTTGGGAAAAGGCTAGGTAGAACGTTTTAGTATTTAGCCACAAATCTATCAAAAAGACCCAAATATACAAGGAAAGGGGGTACTAAGCCGCGGGCCACTTAAAGTATCACTGATGACTATTTTAAAGCAAGTGTTAAAATTTCAAAATTCAATAATTTTTATTTGCATGCAAAAAGATTTTTATTTTAGTTTTTTTTTTAAATAATCATACCTGCTTTAGTTATGAATTCAGAAAATTAAGTTTTATTTCCGTGACCCCAAATATGACCTAAATAGTAAACACAGCTGATCATAGCTATGGACAGATAGATTTTAGAATATTTTTTACGAAATCTTTGAAAACCTATTTCTCTTAAACTATTGAGTTTTGAGGAAAGTTGTAGAACAAAAGTAATGCCTTATTATAGGTACTTTAACACCCTTTCGGCTTAGTACCCCCTTTCCGATTAACCTTGTAATGTATATTCCCAATCCAAAATCGTCCCTTCGGTCGAAGGCGAACGCTACTGCGCTATTTGGGTCGTTCAACTCAATCATCATCCTAACCTTTTTGAAGTATTTTGGGGTCGGCTTCCGGCCTTACGAGCTGCGGCCGAATTTTAGTAGGCATGTCAATGTCCTGCCGAGGCTGCGGTGCATGCTTTTGAGAATTCCGCGACCCCGGCCGAACGGTCAGGTGAAGGAACACCGTTGTTTTTTAGCCGTTAAGAATCTGGCAGACCCCTTTACCCGGGCAAGGGACATCCATGAGGATTTTGAAAAGATTAAAAAAAAAACTGCCTTGTAACCAAATCAGGGAATAATGGCCAACCCATATAGACCGGTCGGCTGACCTTTTGACCTGTCACGATTAACGTGCTGTCCGATGCAAGGAATAATCCCGAATCTATCAAGAACGGCCACCCATCTAACATTTACCGGGATAAAGCCGAAATCTGGCACATCGATCAACCCTAATACCTCATCTTTTCTAGCCAGTGAATCGAATTTAAATAAAGCTATCCCCAACGAGATATCAGCTAACTTCCTTAGTTAATGAAGCGACATTAATACATTAATCTTTCCATTCATTTTGCTCGTTTGAAGAAGACTTAGGCATAAGATTTGTTATTGTAAGATTTATTATGTAGTATTTGCTTCGTTTATTAATGCACTGTGTATTTTAGATTAGAAGTGATGTTATAAGATAATTCTACATCAGTGTTAAATGTGTCAGGTGATCTGACAGGTCTGGTATACCATATATCTATAGTCAACGATAGGTCGACATGACAATTTTCTAGTCATTTTCAATACACAACTACAAGCAACAACGTGAGCGAGATCGACATTGATAAACGCGGTCGATGCGGACTCGTGCAGCAGCGCTAAGACTAACACCCATATTCTCGTTCCTCCAAAACTTACTCGACTCATACGCGACTCAGGACGGCCTCGAAAACACCTCTTCAAAATTGCATTCTTAGTCGCAATTTCGAGTGAACTTTGAGGTTCCTCGACTGAGGGGTCCTCAAACGAATCGAGGTAGAGTGGAGTATTTACATCATAATTTTGTTTATCTACATCGCGCAAATAACGCCGCGATACATATTTGTAAGGATTATCGTAAGCATATTCGATAAAGTCTTCAAAATTCATTTTTGTTACATACGAACTTTGACACTTCTTTCCTTAAGGTAGGTTCCGAGGTACTTTGAATTTGACAGATGATTCCTTACCTCGACTGAGGAAAAATCTCGAGTCGAGGACGTTTATAAATGTCAACTATAACTACCGATGGTAGTGAAAAAGGTTGAGTTGAGGCGGAGTCGAGTCGAGTACGTTTTGGAGGAACGTCTTAGAATATGGATGTAAGATTTCGCGGGAAATGCGTCCCACCCTCCACGACAAGCCTCATACCCGATTGCCATGTCGACCTGTCGTTAAACCATATCCCATCAAAGGTCGTGATACTTTATAGTTAGGTCATAGCATGTATGGACCGTGGCCAACGTTCTTTAAGTACACATTTTTGTTGTAGTTTTAAGTTTTTAATTTTAAGAATTTTTATATTTTTAATTTTTAAGCATACGTGTGCGTCCGCTTCGGCGAAAAAATAAATACTTTTTCTTTCTTCTTCTTTCGTTGACTGTAGGTGTCAATGTCGTATCTGCAGCTGAATAGCACCAGATATGCTGTTTAAGCAGCCTGAACGTACACAGTGTACACAGACAACACCGACGGAGTAAGTGGAAACATGAGCAAACTCATTGTTTTTTTTTTTTACTTTATTTTTATTCACAGTTCCCTATACTGATAACCTCAACAGGCATAAAATTGACAAATATAACTGGTCGTGTATGGTCCTCCTAAGCCTGTTTTTACTATCACCCGTTAATTGCATCGGTGTTCACTATTCAACAGTGGATGATACGATGAATCGGACGGTAACTTATAATATTTTAGCTTCGATAAAACGATCGTTACAGATCGTTTTATTTTCTGACGTAAAACAACGTTATTTGCATTGCGAATTCTATTAATTCTCTCTAATGGTTTCAGTACACAATATTAAAGTATTTGGTTCACTATTTCACATATCAAAACAAGTGGCCTACCAAGGCACGAATATCTTTTGAACCATTTCTTCAAGTAGAGTTTCAGCTCATCTTGATTGACCGTTAAGGTTCATAAAAGAATAATACTGTGTTGAATGTTGAATCTCCGAGGGAAGGACACGTGTTACTTATTTCTAAACACTTCCTTGCTAAAATGGGTGTTATTTGTATAATGTTATTTTATAAACACTAGCGGCCCGTCCCGGCTTCGCACGGGTGGACATTTTTCCCGTTATTGCAACATTTTTCATTTATCCACCGCTCCTATTGGTCGTAGTGTGATGTTATATAGTCTATAACCTTCCTCGATAAATGGACTATCCAACACAAAAATAATTTTTCAATTCCAACCAGTAGTTCCTGAGGTTAGCGCGTTCAAACAAACAAACAAACTCTTCAGCTTTATAATATTAGTATAGATAACATAACATCACGCCCGTGTTCTCCGAAGGTTTGGGCAGAGGTGTATAGTAACACCCTCATTTTGCCGTCATGTTTAAGTCCCATGTAATAGGGGGCAAGCCTATTGTCATCAACCGGGCACAAATCCAAACTCCGGGCTGCTACTGAGGAATTCCTCACGAAAAAACCCAATAACACTTTGCCCGACCTGGGGATCGAACTCAGGACCTCACGATCAGCAGTCGCGCTTGCCACTACTAGACCAACGAGGCAGTTATATAGAGTACAGTGACTTATACAGGGTGTAAACGAAATCATCCTTCAAACCTCGTGATATAGGTACTGCTGACATAGATTAACCCTGCAAGGGATACTTTTGGATTCAATCTATAGGTACTATCTATATATTAATATTAAAAAGAGGAAAGATTTGTATTTTTGTATGTAACGAATAAACGTAAAAAGCATTGGACCGATTTCAAAAATTCTTTTGCCGTAAGAAAGCTACATTATCACTGAGTAACATAGGCTATATTTATTACTGCAATAAAACTTCTTACGCGGGCGGAGCCGTGAGGACACAGCTAGTAAAATATAAATTACAAGAAGTAAACATGTGTGTTCTTAACGTGAAGCATTTTAGCATCCCGAGTTAAAGAACCACGCGGCAAGCGATAGCCGCGCAATTCGCTCGGGGCGCCAAAATGCTTCGCGTTAAGTTTTTTTTTATGGAATCCAAAGTATCTCTTGCAAGGTTAATCTATGTCAGCAGTACATCAAGAGGTTTGAAGGAATTACATGTTGTGTTTTGGTTCCGGTATTATTTATGTCCAACAGTGGACATCTATAACCGTTGATTGATATGACATTGATTTACTAATATTCAAAGACATTTAATAACAATAAATACTATGATAATAAATGTCTCGTATCAATGAACGTCGAGTAGTTATTTGTTGAGATATTTTTCAATATCATTGCCATTGTCACTGGAGATGTATGTCGTGTCATTGCAGCCTTATCACTATTTTATCGCTGTATTATTAACCGACCAGTTATAAAGTGCATTCGTTCCGTTAGCTCATTAATTAGGGTATGTGTTTTTCCGTATTATCAGTTTATATGAGCTACTGGTTTTAGTTTTATCGTTGCAGGTGGTCATTAGTGAAACTTTTATTCTATGTGTAAGTGTATAATGGCTTGTGGTGTTATAAGTGGTGATAGTGAGTACTAATTGATACTATTAAATAAGTTGATTACATAGGTAGTGTTTGACGATAACCTAGGTAAAAGCCGGAATATTTCGTGATTGTCAATTGTATTTTTTTTTTCAATCAATCCATTGATGTCGTAGTTCGAACTTCTATCTGTAGTAAGATTATAGTAGTGTCGTGAGTTCGAACGTGGGCGTGAGCGGGTACCAGACTCCTTATTATTGTTCCCAACCTGAAGCCAGGAAGCTATCGTACCAGGGCCGTAAAATTATCGTGACAAAAATTATCGTACCATCAGGATAATGGCTATAATACACTAAAAGTGACAATAATCTGTTGTGCTGCCAATAAAAAAGTGTTGTCAATTCCCCAAAATTATCCAAGCGATATTGGACCAGCAATTTTTTTTTTTAGATTGTCCCATAAAAAAAAGGTCGTCTATCAGTATACTGAAATGATCGTACTATCTGCGTACGATAGTAGTGTACTATCGTACATCGTACGTAGCTATGAAATTATCGTACGGTTGGGAACACTGCTCCTTATTCTAATCAAAGGTGTACGATGAAAATGTAACCAAATACTTGAAGTGGCCATCATATTCAATTGGGGTGCATTAACAGAGCCACCACGAATGTGGAACACCCTGGGTAGTCAGCCACGCTACCAACCTCGCTGACTATCTTATCTCTTCGTCACGGCATGAGCTATCCTCAAATACATCGATTTGACATGTGTGTGTTTGATATTTGATTTAATTTACTTGTACTGACATTTTATTCTTCTGACATTTTGATGGTATGTAATTGAATGAATTATTGATTTTAATGTAATTTAATTTTTTGTTAACATTGTGTATGCTTAACGGCGGAACATAGACAGTCTCTGAATTTTACACATTTTTCCACCAATTTTTTACTTATGTTCACAAAATAAATGATTTGATTTGAAGAAGGACCAATTCGCAAAAATGAAAAAATGAAATGCAAATTGATGCTAATAAGTGTGTCCCTTTGAAAATTTATTACTTACCTTATCTTAACCTGCAGCTGGTTTGATATTGACTTAATTTAACCGATATGATTTGAATGAGGAAATATCGCAGTTTTTTCCGAGAAATGAAGCGTAATTATAGGAACGTAACTAGTATAATGAACCTTGCTTACTCAGCCCACCTCTGTCCTACAACTGGGTACGTAGGTATCTTTTCCCAGAATGAGAAGGGAGTAGATCTAAGTCCACCTCGCTGGCCTGGTCCAGGTTAGCCTATACACACTACTTACAATTTTAAAAGAAACATTGAAATTGTACAAAACGCGATGTATCCTAATAGGGTTAAGTTATTTTAATCTGAGATATATAAAATTACTGCCTCGTGGATCTAGTGGTGGCAAGCGCGACTGCTGATCGTGAGGTCTTAGTTTCGATCCCCAGGTCGGGCAATGTTATTAGGTTTTTCCATTAGGAATTTTTCAGTAGCAGCCCGGAGTCTGGATTTGTGCCCGGTTAATAGCAATAGGCTCGCCCCGTAACGGCGAAACGAGGGTATACTAAAACACCTCTGCTGAACCCTTCGGGAAATATAAGGCGTGATGTTATATTATGTTATTTTAATCTGAAAATATAAAATTATTGAAAAAACAAACTGGAAAAGGCAGAAAATTCTGAGTCGAATTTGCACTTATATAGAATTAAGAGTAATGAACTGAAATTGCTGTTTCAGTTTTCGGTAAACCGTCCCTTACACCTGTAGGACTGTCACGGATGCTGTCGAGTTACATTAACGTGAATGTTTAAAGTGAATTTTGAAACGGAAATACTCGTTACGCACAAATTAATTAAATTGAAATCTTTATTCATATCTACTTCTTCTTCTTCCTGCCCTTATCCCACACTAGGTGGGGTCGGCACAATATGTAATTCGTAAATCCATGTTGTTAGAGATTTTGGCTTATTGTTTTATGACCCACCGCCTGGCTGACGTCAACCCTCCTTGGGAATACTCGTTGCGCCGTCGCGCAGGTGACCCAATGTGCTTGCTGATATTATGATATTACCTATCTACGTAGGTATGATACAAATTGAGCATGTCGCAAAAAAATAACCAAAATGTTATACGACAGTTGTATTTTCGATTCAAAATTCACTTCATTAGCGATACGTTTACGACCCTATACCTACGTCAAAAATGTTCGTGCTAAGCCTACTGGTATTATAATATCTGGACGTTTCATAACATTTATTGATATAGGTCAACCAGAATCTCATGGCATTAAAAATTAATAACAAATAGTGGTTTTCATATGGCAATGTCAACATGTCACTTGTCAAAACGAGTATGACTGTAGTTGATACATTTTCCAGTTCTGATTAATGTTTTCTTGTTCAAACATTTTTAATAAACATACTTATTTTAACAAGGTTTCCTTTTCCATTACAATAAAATTACAAAAAACCTATGCATTTTGTTATGAGAAATAAATAAGACAGGTTGTAAGTAGTCAGCTCTGCTGTACCCTGTCTGTCTCTTAATTCATGTAGGAAGTACCGATATGTATGTTACCATATTTCAGTCTATAGTAAATAATATATTACTACAGGAAGTGAATAAAAACTAATAATAATTACAGAAATTAAAGAAGCTCACGGTGCTGTATTAGGTTACAATGTGTCAGAACCAAAGTCCCTAGCAAATCTGAATGAGTGGGTCGAGGAACTTCAAGTATACTCCACCAAGAAGAACATAGTCTGTTTAGTTGTCGGCAATAAGATTGACAAGCATATTATTTTGGGACCCAGTGCATAATATCAGCAAGCACATTGGGTCACCCGCGCGACGGCGCAACGGGTATTCCCAAGGAGGGTTGATGTCAGGCAGGCGGCCGGTCATAAAACAATAAGCCAAAACCTCTAACAACATGGATTTATGAAATAAATGTTGTGCCGACTCCATATAGATAGATAGATAGATATACTTTATTGCACACTAAAAGAAATAAAACAAGGAATACACATAATTAACAGTACAAATGGCGGTCTTATCGCTTAAAGCAATTTCTTCCAGACAACCATTGGATGGAAAGAATAGTTAAGAAAAAATATAAAGGGCAGTTTGCAGCGTACAAATATGCAACCTACTAAAAACCGGGAATCAACTAAATAATAGGTATAATCACAATACATATTTTAAATATATATATATACACACACTCAAATAGGACACATACATAATTAATTATATATACAGATAATTTACCTATATAAACCACTATAGAGCAAGATAATGTTCTTTAACCATCTAGTGTGGGATAAGGGCAGGAAGAAGATGATGAAGAAATTAAAGAAATAAAATTACAAGTATCAAGACTTTTTATTCAAATTACCCTTGTGTTACCCACAAGAAATTTTAATTTCCCTATTTGCCATCAGATTCTGGTAGACCTATAACCCTCATAAATAATCATAATAAACTCTCTAATCCTTATTATAATTTAATAAGTATTTCATTGACCATTGATTCATTTATTGGAATGTATAAGTAGACTAGCTTTACCTGAGCCGGCTTCGCACGGTTAGCACTAAGTATCTACGTTGCACCTACCTACCTACCCTACCTACCTTACCTAACCTACCTACACTACCTACCTATCTACCTTACCTACCTATACATTTTTTGAGTAAGAAACCCTCGTGACTATCCTCAGAAAACCCTACCATAGTTTCATCACAATCTGATCAATGGTTTAGGAATGCATAGAGGACAAACATACAAACATTCATTTATATTTATACAAAGTTAGTCGGAAAGGGGGTACTAAGCCGAAAGGGTGTTAAAGTACCTGTAATATGGGATAACTTTTGTTCTACAACTTTCCCCAAAACTCGATAGTTTAAGAGAAATAGCTTTTCAAAGATTTCGTAAAAAATATGCTAAAATCTCTCTGCCCATAGCTATAATCAGCTGTGTTTACTATTTAGGTCATATTTGGGGTCACGGATTAATTAATTTTCTGAATTCATAACTAAAGCAGGTATGTTTTTTTTTGAAAAAACTAAAATAAAAATCTTTTTGCATGCAAATAAAAATGACTGAATTTTGAAATTTTAACACTTGCTTTAAAATAGTCATCAGTGATACTATAAGTGGCCCGCGGCTTAGTACCCCCTTTCCGACTAACCTTGTATAGATAGAAGATAGATGATCCAATAAAACGGTTGCCAAAAACGGAATAACTAGAATCATAGTCTTAACATTTCAAATGCTATCTGAGATTAGAACAATTTGACTGCTTAGCCGAGTTTATTGACTTTATCGCTCCTATTATCTAAACAGGTAGGACCATAGCGGCATCATAAAAGACTGATATAATAATCTAGGATTATCTAACTAGAAAGTTTAACACGTGTAAACGGACTTGGGACCAAAAAGACAATATTAAGTGCAATTCAAACAACGAAACAGCGTCTTAAAAACTTTACTAAGTACATAAGACTTTGGAAAGTGAATTTTTGATAAAAAGGACGATTTTAAAGTCAAAATGATGAAGAGGGACTCCTCGCAGGCCAACGGGTTGTTAAACCCGGCAGAGCCTGCTATCCCAAAGTTAATCCTCGACGATGACGGCTCAAGGAGGGCTTCCTTAGCCGTCAATGTTATGGATAACATCAGCATAGGGTCCAGAAGAGAGTACGATGTGCTGCAAAGAAGATGGATAATACTGTGGATGTTTGTGATATATTCGGCTTCGAACTCCATGCAGTGGACTCAGTACACGATAATCCAGGACATTGTGGTGAAGTACTATGGTGTGTCCAGCAATTTTGTGTCATGGACGTCAATGATTTACATGTTCACCTACGTGCCTTTGATATTTCCTGGGAGCTGGTTTCTGGATAAAACGGTGAGTGATTTTACTAACATTGTTTATTCATTCTCTCTTCCTCATACATATCAATTTACGTTTTTAAATATTTCTATAAAAACATTTAAAAATATAAAAAAATAGTAGCCCACCGGCCTCGGGAATAGGGTTCAAACTACCGGTGGTCAGAGTCTCAGAAAGAAGTACCTCCTAACAATACGCACCGTGTCCAGAGGTACCACTTTGTGTATCGGGCCCTTGGTCCAGCCGCCCAACGAGAGCCTTATCAGATGCTGGTCAAGGCTCTTGGCTATTAAGCCATTGGCCGTTACAACTATCGGCACAACGACTGCTGAGTCAATCTCCCACATGTCGACAACCTCGTGTGCCAAGTCTTGATACTTAATTTCTTTATCCTTCTCGGCTTTCACAAGGTTCTCGTCATGTGGAACAGTGATTTTATATTTTTCCGCATTCAATTTTTGTTTTAACAGTTATCTTATCAAGGTAAGTAATTAACGTTTAATGTTTGTTGTTTCTCTAAACAGAAGTTGTAAACGCCAACGAATTCTTTCTATTAGTACCAAAATGATAAAAATGTAAGACATAATACTGGTCGCAAATATGCTAGATAAAAGATCTATAGTCCAACCAGTATAAGTTAGCACGCGGTGAAGTAGGGAACTAAATTAAAATTTATCGAATTTGACGTTTTATCGCGTTTTGCCTTGGCAAGCAGCGCCACTCTGCAATCTCAAGTTATACTGGGTACACTGTACGACATGTGACATGGAAGGTCTATACAAACTTTTGTATTGACAAGTGTTTTGTATTGTACTTACAAGCTGAAAAAAACATGCCAAAATTTTCACTAAATCAAATGTTACATTAGCATGCACTTGTATAATTTTGCAATGCATTTACGAATTTTATTGACATCAAAATATAGTGGTTTTGGTCAAGTCAATGTAAATTATAATGTAAATAATATGATTCCTTTATTCCCAAAATCAAAAATATGATTAAAATCGAAAAAAACAGAATGTTCCATGCATGTATCGTAAAAATCGTATCATTGTATCGAAACAATTATAAGAAAAACAATCTTGAAGATATATCCACAGATTATGGCAATTTTACCATGAATTAGTGCCAAGACCACCATCACTGCCGCCAAGTCACTTGTTGCTTATAAACGAAGCCTTTCATTCAATTAGGTCTTGTGTGTAGGTACGTTAAAATACTCACAACCCCACTGAAAAGCTTTTACCTTTTAAAAGCTTGTGTTATTGAGTTATTGATACTTAATTTTCCTGATACTTTGTTACTTAAGTGATTTATTTATTTATTTATTTAAACTTCATGTACAATTGGTGGTACATAAGGCGGACTTAATGCCAATGGCATTCTCTACCAGTCAACCTTTGGGTCAAAATTAAGCACTTCGAAAAAGGTACAAAAAAAGAATTTAAAACAAATATTGAAAAGGTAAATAAAAATTATTAAAAACAAAATAATACATAAGTACTAACAAAATATGTACTTATAAGTGATCTCTTCGTTCACCATTTTCCATCGAACAGGGACTATCTTTGTCGCTATTTCCATGTGCAGAGTAAGCAACAGGCAACAGTGTCAGACTGCGTGCTTATAGATACGTAAATAACAATACTGTTAATAACCAATGCCGTGGTATTCTCATAATAGTAATACAGTAATTTCTTTTGTAGAAACTTTTATTTCATCTAGTAGCTCACTGAGGTCGTGTTTAGGACTGTTTACATCTGTAATATTACAATGATCTGTTTCATTTATTCATTTCTATAAACATAATTAGCCTATTACCTCCTGTCCTACTGCTAAGCACGAGCCTCTTCTCAGAATGAGAAGGGTTTAGGCCTTAGTCCATCACGTTGGTCTGGTGCGGGTTGGCGGACTACACACAATCGAGAACTTTATGGAGGTCTATCAGGTGAGCAGATTTCCTCACAATGTTTTGCCTTCACTGTTAATGCGAGTGATAATCATTATTCTGATCCGCACATGAATTCGAAAAGTCATGAGGTACGGGCCGGGATCGAACTCAGACCCTCCTGCATGGAAGGCAAGCGTTCAACTGCTAGGCTATCACTGATCATTTTTAAAAAAAAACATTATATATGAAAGAAAGAAAGAAAAAGTATTTATTTTTTCGCCCAAGCGGACGCACACGTATGCTTAAAAATTAAAAAATTCTTAAAATTAAAAACTTAAAACTACAACAAAAATGTGTACTTAAATTTAAACATATCATTATACAAACATATACAAGGTTAGACGGAAAGGGGGTACTAAGCCGCGGGCCACCTAAAGTATCACTGATGACTATTTTAAAGCAAGTGTTAAAATTTCAAAATTCGATAATTTTTATTTGCATGCAAAAAGATTTTTATTTTAGTTTTTGCAAAATAAAATCATACCTGCAATAGTTATGAATTCAGAAAATTATTTTTTTAATCTGTGGCCCCAAATATGACCTAAATTGTAAAAACAACTGATCATAGCTATGGACAGATAAATTTTAACATATTTTTTACGAAATCTTTGAAGAGCTATTTCTCTTAAACTATCGAGTTTTGGGGAAAGTTGTAGAACAAAAGTTATCCCTTATTATGGGTACTTTAACACCCTTTCGGCTTAGTACCCCCTTTCCGACTAACCTTGTATATAAAGAATAGTAGTAGCCCACCGGCATCGGGAACAGCGTCCAAGTCACCGGTAGTCAGCGCCTCTGAGAGAACAATCTCTTAGCAATACGCGCCGTGTCCAGCCAGTAGGTACCACGTTCTGTATCAAGCCCTTGTTCCAGCCCTAATGAAAGTCTCTTCAAATGTTGGTTGACCATTGGCCGTAACGACTATCAGCACAGTAACTACCGGAAGTCAGAGTTGACTGTTCTGCCTAGCCTTTTCCCAACTATGTTGGATTCAGCTCCCAGTCTAACCAATGCGGCTGAATATCAGTATACGGAGCGACTGCCATCAGACCTCCCCAACCCAGTTACTGAGCAATGCCGATATCCTAAGGTTGGACCGGTTGTCTTACTTTCCGGCGTCTGACTTCCCGTAACGACTGTCATAGGTATTCGTATGACACCCGGGACCAACAATTTAACGTGCTGTCCTAGGCACGGAAGTCAGAGTTGACTATCAGCTAGGTATTCACTGAACTGTAGGTATACACTAGTATACTCACGTAGCTTTTCCACCCATAAACAATAGGTTTTATTTCACAAACAAAATATGAAATACTGAAAATACTATGCGCGAGTAATTTCAGCCTAGCTTGCAGTTTTCTGACCCACTTTCCAGTGCGAATTTTCACCTAAAATGTTAATATTCTGTAACTTAATATCTTCCTAAAACATGAATTTCAGAATATTCATGTAAAATATAATAAATGGTGTTATAAAGCGGAATTTCCATATTTTACTTGACTTTAGTAAACAAAGCTGGGCGGCAGAGATAATGTTATATGGTATAGTAAGTTATTAGTATTGTATTTGAATATGCTAGCGTATCTATATCGACCAAACATAGGAGACCAACTTTATTAACAAAACTGTTTAAAATCGCAATCAAACTACAGATGGCGTTATTGGTTAAAAAAAATGTAATTGTTGTTGTTGTTGGTCTAGCTAGTGGTCGCAAGCGCGACTGCTGAGCATAAAGTCCTGGGTTCGATCCCCAGGTCGGGCAAAGTGATATTGGGTATTTCGGAATTTCTCAGTAGCAACCCGGAGTCTGGAAATGTGCCCGGTTGATGGCAATAGGCTCGCCCCCGATTACATGGGACTTAAACATAACGGCGAAATGAGGGTGTTACTAAACACCTCTGCCCAACCCTTCCGGGAATACAGGCGTGATGTTATGTTATGTTATTTAACTATTGACTGGTAATTGATAAATATTTTTATCGGTAATTTTATTGGTTGAAAATACCAGTTAATTTTTCGTTGAAAAATAAATTTCGCTAATGTTAATCACGAATGGAATGAACTACCAACAGTAGTAGGGACCACCACTACCAACCGAGAATTGTAAAATTATAATTATTTTATCCACATTCATACTCAACATGTCGTGAGAAGTATTGAGTATGAATGTGGATGGTTGTAAGAGTAGAGGAAGACCAAAGAAACGATGGATGGATAGTGTGAAAGATGATATGGCTAGAAAGGGGGTGACTACCGAAATGACGGCTAATAGAGATGTATGGAAGAAGAAGACATACTGCGCCGACCACAAATAAGTTGGGATAAGGGCAGGAGGATGATGATGATTTATTTTATTCGATAACGGTAATTTTATTTATCGAATAGAAGTTAATTTCTTTTATCGATACATTTACTGGTTTATGGTTATATTGGCCAATACTAAATCAAACTGCAGCTTAACCACGGCTGTTAGACCTTTTTAACACGCTTATATTAGTTTCACCTGTAATTAAGTTTATAAAAAAATCTTGGAAATCGATTTTCCCCTACTTTTAACAATCGCCTTGATAAAAAAAAATCTTATAGAGATGACGGTTAAACGGCTGTGGCAGCAGTTCGATAGAGATTTTAAACAGTTTTGTTAGCAGAATTGGGCTTCTGTTCCCAAACAAGTAATGTACCTATGAAATTCTAATTCTATAAAAGTGTCTAAATTGTATACCCAATTTAGCATCTGGTCTATAAATTGGGCCAATGGTAGGTATATTTGTGGTGTCGACCTTTCCGATAGATATAGGCACGAATTGTAGTATCGAATTCTCTATCCATTTGGGAGGCAAAGGCCTAGAACTGAGCCTATCAACTTGAAAGAAAGAAAGAAAGAAAATTATTTGTTCTGGATTCACATAGGCAGTTACAGAAACAAAAACAATATTTACAAAAAAAGAAAGGATAAGAATTTAGACTTCTTGCACGAGGCCAAAAAGGGCTCCTATCTCAGCATAATGCTGCTACTCGACATAGGTCCAGCAAGAAGCTGCGGGTTAATTTATGATAATGGACGTTGTTGCTCTCTAATATTCTGTAGATTTTGCCTCGTGCCAGGGGTACATGAGGTGATGGCGTGATGTTATGTAAAATAACATAACATAACATCACGCCTAACCTTGTGTTCGTCAGAGGTGTTTTTAGTACACTCTCGTTTTGCTAGTTCCATGTAATAGGGGGCGAGTCTATAGCCATTAAACGGCCACAAATCCAGGCTCCGGGCTGCTACTGAGAAATTCCACACGGACAACACAACAACACTTTGCCCGACCTGTGGATCGAACCCAGGACCCCATGCTCAGCAGTCGCGCTTACGAGCAATAGACCAACAAGACAGTCATGTGATGTTGCTATGTATGTGTAATTATTATTATTATCTATTCTATGTATTTCTGGATTGTTTTTTACCTTACTTCTATCATATGGGGTATGGTAAGGTAAGACTTTTGTACCATTAAGCCCAACAGTGATAATGAAGTATAAAATACATACAACAGAATCTTACACGGGTGAATCTATCATTACAGTTATAGCTAATATCGGTATGTCAGGATTGGGAGCCTGGTAAATAAAGTAAATTAAACCAACATAGACTCTCCATCACTGAGAGTACTTTTAATTGGGTTAGTGATTAGTTACAGAAGCTATTTCACAATATAATAATTTACACAAGATCAGAAAATAAGGACAAGCAAATCAGATATAAAAGGTCAGACTTCTTCGGCGGTTCGACATGGAATCCTTTTCTCCGTCTAATGACTAGTTTTTATAACTTCGGGTACGTTGATTAATCATGACGGTTACCCTCCTATGTCAATATTGTCCAGTGTTACCAGCTACCGATGATAGAAGCATTATACAATCACACATTCATGCTCACGCCTCTCATTAACCACCCAGATTGGGCTCGTGACACGATTTACACGAGAGCTGTACATAATGTACATAAACACGTCCGTCCTAAAATGCACGTCATTTGTGGTGAAATTCCGCATCTGTGTTGTTGTTTATTGCATGCGAAATGACGTGGTAATTTAAACACTGACATACCATGATATACTCGTAATTAGTGTAGCTAATTCATTTGTTTGTGCGGGACAAAACTCTAACTTGAATACTGAAGAAGACGAAGATTTTAATTATTTCCTATAGTTATTTATGTCACGTACGAGTAGGTTCACATCTAGTCAAAGAACGTTCGTCATTTTTTGAATATATTATAATAATAAATAATAATCATTGTTTATTACCACAAAGTTCAAGTACATTGCACTATATACAGATTAAAGATCTTAATTTAGCAATAAGTAGGTAAGTACAATAAGTTCAACCCTGTCCCCTAAACTAGGCTAGGCTTGTATCTTAGGGGGCAGTACCCGGCTATAGGGTATGCTTATATGATTCTATTCTATGATTCTATTGTGGCAGATGTGCCAGTGGACTGTGTCAAGTGGGTGCATTTTTTGATCTTGTGGTAAACTTTTAAAAATGTGAGAGTGAGAAAGTGAAGAGTGAATTGTATTATTTAGAATAAATTTTTGATGATTGTGTAAGGAAGTTGATGGGGTGTTCTGTGATAGTGTAGTGTGTAGTGAATGAAGTGAGTGTATGTTTGTAGTATGGTGTGAAATTTGATCGAGCGTTGTATATCGGGTGTAAACGAAATCGTGTAATTCCTTAAATCTTGAGATGTAATGCTAACATAGATTGACCCTGAACGCGATACTTCTGGATGCAATAAAAAAATATTACAAGAAGTAAACATGTGTTCTTAAAGTGAGGCATTTTAGCGCCCCGAGTGAAATGCGCGGCTATCACTCGCCGCGCGGTCATTTGACTCAGTGCGCTAAAATGCCTTACATTAAGAACACAAGGTACTTCACAAGGTTTGAAGGAATTACATGATTTTGTTTACACCCTGCATAACGAATTCGTTTTATTCGATTTTTAGTTCGATCGATAAGCTGTACTTATTGTTGATCGAAGGGTTTTTAGCGGTATCTATCGAACCTGGTTCGTAGGCTCGGTGTGTGGGTACTTACGCTGCATGATGTTAAAAATGATTATGCCTATGCTTGTAGCTGACAGTTAGTTAACGACCTTTCTAAAATGGAAGATAATGTTTATAGTTATAGGTCAACCAGAATCTCATGGCATTAAAAATTAATAACTAATAGTGGTTTTCATATGGCAATGTCAACATGTCACTTTTCAAAACGAGTATGACTGTAGTTGATACATTTTCCAGTTCTGATTAATGTTTTCTTGTTCAAACATTTTTAATAAACATACTTATTTTAACAAGGTTTCCTTTTCCATTACAATAAAATTGCAAAAAAACCATATATCAGCATATCATTTTGGGACCCAGTGCATAATATCAGCAAGCACATTGGGTCACATAAAACAATAAGCCAAAACTCTAACAACATGGATTTATGAAATACATGTTGTGCCGACCCCATCCAGTGTGGGATAAGGGCAGGAAGAAGATCGAGAAGTAATTAAAGAAAAAAAATTACAAGTATCAAGACTTTTTATTCAAATTACCCTTGTGTTACCCACAAAAAAATGTAATTTCCCTATTTGCCATCAGATTCTGGTAGACCTATACCATACTGTAGATCAAACTCTTTCTTATCTGTGACGTCGTTACCTATCACCGTCCTCTCGCTTGTCGGATGTCAGTACCTCTTTGCATTTAATATATTTCTATAATTTTAACTACCTTTTTGGTCTAGTGGTCGCAATTTCGACTGAGTATGAATTCCTGGGTTCGATCCCCAGGTCGGGCAAAGTGTTATTGTGTTTTCCCATTAGGAATTTCTCAGTTGCAGCCCGGAGTTTGGATTTGTGCCCGATTAATGGCAATAGGCTCGCCCCCTACTACATGGGACTTAAACATGAATGGCGAAATGAGGGTGTTGCTATACACCTCTGCCGAACCCTTCGAGGAATACAGGCGTGATGTTGTTATGTTAATTGTAACTATACAAAAATCGTACGGTACATAACATAGAAAGCATGGAACGGAATACAATACTGCAAAAATAAATAATTTCAACCCTAACATCCCCTCCACTCGCTCCACTTTAAAACTTACATTATCTCATGTCACCTAACCGGACAGCGATCGTTGGCTACATTTCAACCTTTGTTGACTCTCTGCCTTCATCCATCTTGCTCCACCACCCTAAGATGACCCTGATATCCCGCCGCGCTGTTTTCAAATAAAACCACTTACAAAGACCGATAGTCCACGAGATGGGTCACGTTTTACTGGACGCATTAGTAGGGTTGTGTAATTAAGTTTATTGGGGCTAGTTTACGTAGCGTTTGAGTTGAAAATTTAAGTAAACATGAATTTTCTTGAGAATCTGTCAACTTTAATATTGGACAGACACTCGCGTTAAAATTGTTTGTTAAGGATAAATTATAGTAATGTGTCAGAACCAAAGTCTCTAGCAAAACTGAATGAGTGGGTCAAGGAACTTCAAGTATACCCCATCAAGAATAACATAGTCTACTTAGTTTTCGGCAATAGAATAGAATAGAAATACTTTATTGTACACCAAAATTGTAACACAGCTCTTATACAATAACAAACATTAAAGGGTACAATGGCGGTCTTATCGCTGATAGCGATATCTACCAGACAACCTTTGGATGAACAGGAAGTCAATGAATAAGATAGAGGGGGTAGTCCATGGTGTACTGCTGCAAAATATATAGATACTACACACCATACATAGACATTATACTTACATATATATATATAAGATATATATAAGATAAGCAATAAGATTGACAAGCATATTATTTTGAAACCCAGTGCATAATATCAGCAAGCACATTGTGTCACCCGCACGAACGCTCAACGAGTATTCCCAACGAGGGTTGATGTCAGGCAGGCGGCCGGTCATAAAAGAATAAGCCAAAACTTCTAACAACATGGATTTATGAAATACATGTTGTGCCGACCACACCTAGTGTGGGATAAGGGCAGGAAGAAGAAGAAGATATTATAGTCATGCAGTACCTACGTTAGAACAAGACCGCTGTTAAGGCAACATAATAATTTATGTTAAGGATAGACAGACTACCTAACATTCGATATCATCGGCGAACTGTCAATAAGGATTCGCCCCCCTCTCGGGAGCTGCCGCGCCGGAGCACGTCTGTCGTCGAGCGCCCACCATACAATCAGCTCGCGCGCAATTCTACATTTTCAGATCAACGTTACCTTTATTATTGTCTTACAATTATCACAATATTATCAATAAATACTATAGTACAGAAATTATAATCATTGTCGAGAACCGAAGACTTTCATTATACACTACACATTTTTGTGCTGGTCCTTTGAGGCGAGTTGTTATTGCAACTCTTATAATGTAATTCTGATACAACTGATCGATTACATATAGTATACATACGATAAAAGAGATATACCGACTACAAAAAACTACAGTTCCTTGGATACGCGATTGTTAGTTGAAGTATAATCAGAAACAAACTTTTTTAATGAAAGAACTGTTCAATGTTTGCTGCGCACTGCCAATTCCCCTTAGTTAACCAACTCTGTCAACAATGTTCACTAGTTTGACTTTATCTACACAGAAAATTAAGAAAAACGCTGCTTACAATGTTCTATGATAAACACTTCTGTCCTGTTGTTTGTTCAATCAGTTTCCTCTTCAACAAAGTAAGACCTAATTTATGGGGACGTGGGATCCGCCGCGTACTGTCTTACTACAACTCAAATAATCAACGCCAAAAAACGGGTCTCCATAAATACCTACTCATACATTGTTATACATGGTGTAAACGAAATCGTGTAATTCCTTCAAACCGCGTGATGTACTGCTAGCCTGCACGGGATACTTTTGGATACAATTTTTTTTACAAAAATAAACATGGTGTTCTTAACGTGAGGCATTTTAGCGCCCCATGTTAAATGACCAAGCGGCGAGCGATAGCCGCGCAATTCGCTCGGGGCGATAAAATGCCTCACGTTAAGAACACATGTTTCTATTTTTGTTTTTTTTTATTGAATCCAAATGTATTCAAGATTAATCTGTCAGCAGTACATCACAAGGTTTGATGGAATTACATGATTTCGTTTACACTCTGTATATCATTCACTGTCATTAGTAAGGGTAAAGTTTTTCAATAAAGGTTGACCATTTGTTGATTTCCACCGTTTTTGCTGCGGCACCTACCTCAAAGGGAATAACTCAATATTTTTCCTTTGCCCTAGTTGCATAAAACACGCTGTGAATAAATCAATAGTCTGAGGGTATTAACTGTCGGTGATGATAAACGCTGAATCAGGGTACGCTCATTAAACACTGAGACTACAACAGATGAGGAGAATATGGAAGAGACCTGAAGATCTTTCGGGGAAATCGCCAAGATGAAGTAGACCAAGCGTAGTTCCGTACGTAGTAACCCAATAGGAAACTTATGTCTACGGCATAGGTGCTTAATCTACATAAAGTAGTATCTTACTGACTGAAATCGATTCTGCACTAATTCATAGTCATTAATATTACTGTCCCTTTCAATCACAAGAAAGAGCGCTACGTGAAAATGAATCGGTAAAAAATCAACCCAACATTAATTATTACTTACTTAACAATACTTTCATAGCTAGTCTAACACAATTACAAATACTGAAAATATGCTAGGATAACAAAACATAACATCACGCCTATATTCCCCGAAAGATTGGGCAGAGGTGTATAGTAACACCCTCATTTCGCCGGTATGTTTAAGTCCCATGTAATAGGAAGCAAGCCTATTACCATCAACTGGGCACAAACCCAAATTCCGGGCTGCTACTGAGGAAATCCAAACGGAAAATCCCTATAACAACTCGCCCGACCTGGGGGTCGAACCCAGGACCTCACGATCAGCAGTCGTGCTTGCCACCAACCAACGAGATAGTCAAAGATAAAATAATACCTAATATAAAGAAACGGAAATAATAAATATCATTCCACGTTACTTTTAAACCGTCTTCAAACAAGGGGGAAGTTGTCAATCCGGCCCGTATGTGCCCATACTTCGCGTCACTTCTAGTAACCACACATTATTGTAAGAGGGGTGCGAGTGACCTAATTCCCAGTCAAAGTGCGCTCACAAGACAAATGGTGGCCACATCTTCCCACAGCTCCAGACTAACCTTTCAAATACGTAGCGTATCCTTTTAGTATTGATATATCGGCTGGCGTATCGAAAGAGATTCTTGTTTATTCAACTGTCTAATGTATGAAGGTTGCCATTTATTCTTTTGAGATTGTATTTAATATTCTTCGTTTGATAAACTTGAATACAACCGCAGTGATAGCCTAGTGGTGTGACCCTCGAACTGCCAAGTCATAGGTCTCGAGTTCGAACCTAAGGCACGCACCTCTGAGTTTTCGGGTTCATGTGCGTATTGGATAATTATCACTTGCTTAAAAACGGTTAAGGAAAACATCGTGAGGAAACCGGCATGCCTGAGAGATATTTCACGATGGCATGTGAAGCCAAGTCAGAGTCCCATGGGCGCGTAAACTCTGACACCAGGTTAGTCATTAACCACATGAAAAGAAGAAGAAGAAGACTTGAATACTGAAGCTTAATGAATTGTTCTTTGGGTTGGATTTGCTAAAATTACATTAATTGGTTTTTAAATTTGGTCGTATAGTCAAAGAGAGACAGGAAAGGAGGAGTAAGTAAGACCGAGCAACACCCAGGGAAATCCCGCTGGCTTGCTACTAAAAGCTATTACTGTAATGAGCCTGTTACTGTCGCACAGCTGGGTACGGGCCTCTTTTCAGAATGAGAAGGTTTAAGACCTTAGTCCACCACGCTGGCCCGGTGCGCGTTGGCGGGCTAGACACACGATCGAGAACATGGAGTGTGCCTTATTTAGGTTGTTTTTTTTTTAATTACCGATAATAATGCTAGTTACATATATTACACCATGATTTCAATCCCCCGTGTTCTGAGATTTGATAAAAACTTAATATATTGTAAATAGCTCCAAAAAATCTATTATGTCGTACGATACTTTCAAGGATATCATTTTAACTAGATTGTTTACAATAAAATGTAATTTATTTACAAATATTACAAAAAGTCTCAAATGTAGACCGTATACTTACCTACGCTTTTTTCCTCATAATTGCAGTAAATATGCACAAAAAATCTTATTGATATTCACTGAAGCGTATCCAAACATGTAAACGCGTAAAATATTGATATATTTAAAAATAACTTGATATTAGAAAACATTGTCCCTTAGCGTAACTTTTCTGTAGAGCAAAAATACTGTTTAGATTTGTGTACCTAATAAAATAGTGCTGTAGATGCAAATAGCGCATTTAACTCTAATAGAAAATCAAGACCTGCTCCGCTTATATTCCTGGGGCCGTATTTAGGGTTGCTTTTTACAGTCGTGTCTGGCCAAATATACACAAGTCCAGCCTGTTCGGCTTTTGTTAGGCTTTTGGTCAACCCCGCCCGCCAAAAGATGCCAAACGAAAGCGAGGGAGCGAATTTTTTTTTCTTTTCAAAACCATTTGTCAGGCTTTTAGGGCAAAATGTCCGGCTATATATGAATCTGTGTCCGGCTTTTCTATTTATGGGCCTGGCAACCCTAGCCGTATTATAACGTGTTAAAATCATTACTGTTCCGGTGAGTGAAAGCGCCGTCTTATTCTCACAACGGAACAATTATCATTTTAGCACGTCATCATACGCCACCTGGTCCTTTTGTCCGCGTCAATGTCTCGAGCTGTTGCTCATTTTTTTTGTTGTAGCACATAGCAATAAGTTCCTCTCTCGTGGCAGCATGAGCCACAAAAATATCAAATGCCGAGGTGAACAGATTAGTCAATTAGCTAAGGCTAAGGATCATCACTCGTGGAGGTTTTTATAATGCACCCCAAATAATAAGTAATAAGTTTAAAATAAACTTATAATTAGTATCTGCAGTTTCTGGTAGGCACATTTGCCATCCTATAGTGACCCAATAAAATAACATAACACATAACATCACGCCTTGTATTCCCCGAAAGGCTGGACAGAGGTGTGTAGTAACACCCTCATTTCGCCGTTAAGTTTAAGTCCCATGTAATAGGGGGCGAGCCTATTGCCATTACCCGGGCACAAATCCAAACTTCGGGCTGCCACTGAGGAATTCCACACGGAAAAACCCAATAACACTTTGCTCGACCCGGGGATCGAAACCAGGACCTCACGATCAGCAGTCGCGCAATAAAATAATAAACATAAATAATAATTACTTCTACAAATAATCGTACGAATTACCTAACAATGGTGTCGATTCTGTTGCGCACTTTG
The DNA here is from genome assembly GCA_910594945.2 of Amphipyra berbera. NCBI lineage: Eukaryota > Metazoa > Arthropoda > Insecta > Lepidoptera > Noctuidae > Amphipyra > Amphipyra berbera. The sequence continues at coordinate 2,048,793 of OU343122.1, read as the reverse complement.
ACAGGACTAAACTAAACTAAGGGTGTCTGTCTCTGTTTCAATAGAAAAAGAAAGTGACAGTTGCGTTTAGTCTAGTTTAGTACTGTCAAAATGTGCTACAGAATCGACACCAATATATATCTAATGTACTGTGGCTTGAAGTTATTGCTTAATCTGCATCGATTCAAGCATGGTAGTAAAACGTAATACTAACTGCTTAACTACCGAGTTCAAGTGCTACTAAATCTTGTTCAACTAAGGTTGTATCATAACAATGACACATAACCTCGTGGAATAGACACCGTAACTAACACGCTGATACTCCATACATTACCAATGTTTATTTATCGATAACAATCAATCTATCTTTACACGTGTTCTCGTGGCGATTACTACCGATGGCACGTTATCAGCTGATGAATATAGTACTTGATAAATGTACGCTAAAGAAAGCAAGTTAATCGCAAATATCTTGTTTTTTTATCCGTGTGCTTAACAGGTGGGTTTGTATCGCAACTTGTGGAGGGCTGGTCAGATGCTCGCGTGCAGCAAACGTGCGCTTTTGACAGCATTTTTTTTTTATTCTTGACTTGGTCGCATTTGGCCCTAGTCTCACGTGATTGTAAGCGCAGACAGTGTCTAAAATGGAGTACACGAATCCAAGGAACAGATATAGAGGGATTCCCCTATATCTCTCTGGCTCTCACATACACACGACGAAACACAGTTAATTACTTGGCGCCGGACTTAAATGTGAGTGTGGTAACTAGCCAGGCGGACCGTATAGATCCTACCACCGAGCGTGCTGGGTTTCGTTGAATCTTACAACACGCGTCTATTCCCAGTGTGCAGTGAGGAAGTTTTATATTCTAACCCGTCCCCACACGGGGTAAAAATCGGGGCATTCGTCATTGACTCTTCTCCTCTTCTTTTCGTATGGTTAGTGGCTAACCTGGTGTCAGAGTTTATGCCGCCCATGGGCCTCTGACTTGACTTTACATGCCGTCGAGAAATATCTCTCTGGCATGCTGGTTTCCTCAAGACGTTTTCCTTCACCGTTTTTAAGCTAGTGATAATATTATACAATACGCACATGAATCCGAAAAGTCAGAGGTGCGTGCCTTGGGTTCGAACTCGAGACCTATGACTTGGCAGTCCGACGGTCACACCATTAGGCTATCACTGCTGTCATTGACTGTTGCACCTACTACTATTTAAATGTTTCGATGCACCTCTTGCACAGTAGTGTCCTCTCAATTAAGGTTCTGACTATACTATTATGAAGCTGCTTAATTGGGCAACAAGCTCGAACCAATTATTTTCCGAACTCGCAGGTCGAACTGGGACTTCAAATCAACCGTGGTTTGGCCTATCCCAATTACTAGAACAACTGTCGATCCCGACGAAACGCAGGCGTCAAGTTGAATCTGACTAAAGCTACTTTAAATTACTCCTCCGATCCTAGAAAGGTACGGCAGGAATATAATTTCAAAATTATTTCTTAACTATTAAAATCAAAGCTAGCACATTAGGACCAAAAAGACTACAAAATGGATATGACTGATCGCTGAGACCATAAAAAATATAAAGTTAGGTACCCTCTAGCGCAACATTAATAATTAATAATAATATTAGATAGGTAGTCATTTAATATATTTCCTCGTGTTAGTTTGGCTCAACTTATCATCACCAGTAAAAAATTTAACGATTAAAATGTAAATAAATAGTTTTTCAATACAACTTCTATTCAATTTGCTAGTCACGTTTGTCACCTCCAGTCTCAGATCACTTGATCTGAGAATACAGTGAAAACTTTTTGCGCGCTCACAAAAATTTAAACACATTTTTTTCATCGCCCGTTTGGATTTTTTCAAATCCAATAGTAGATAGTATAATTATGAAGTTCGAACTATTTTTCCTCAAAGCGCAAGATATTTATAACTTGACGTATAATATTATCTTATGTTTTAAGTATGTAACATAAAAAAGGTCGTTCCAGAAGAAAACGCGTCGTTTTTTATTACTGCGGCGTTTCATCTTATACCTAAAATTACTTTTTCTCGACATCGTGGAAACAATAGATTTTATTATATCAATAAATCGTTTCCGTACCCGAGGACCACAAATTAGTACCGCCACGATAACTAGATGGCGTTAGTGGTGACGACACTTCGGGGAGTTGAGAAGTTCTCTTGCAGGTCGATAGAGGGATTAATGGTCATTGTGAATGCAGTGGACGTCGGTTGGATCTAAACAGTCCTATCCAATTAGGTCGCGGGCGCCGTGGTCAAGTTAACCCTGTGGGGTAATCGATTTGCGGTCCCGCCGCATATAACATTAATCATGACCCTTTTAGAATCATAATGGGACACGTTATGTGTTAGGGATATTAAAAGGATGTTGTTGGTTCTGCCTATGTGGGATATAAGGACGAACAGTAAAGACTTTTCATATTGAAACGTAATTACTTACAAGCAGTGCGATTGAAATGAAATCAGCCATGTTTAATTGTCACACGTTTGGTGCAGTGGCTGAGCGATTGGCTTCTGCGATACGGGTCGCGGGTTTGACTCCCGCACGGTAAAAAATAATTGTATGGCTTCCGGATTCTTGATTGGGGTCCGGACGTTTGTGCATGTAAGATTTGTCTGTAAACGCACCCGCGATACAGGAGAAATACTACTGGGGGCAACATTTAAAAAAATAAAAAGCTTCCCTTAATATTCGGATGCGTTGAGTCAGGGTGTAGGACCACTTAATATATTTAAAACAATTATTGCGAGAATCAACATCAACACCTCAACCCCTCAAGCTGAAGGGCAAAATCTACAAATCCATTATAAGACCTGTCGTGCTGTACGGATCAGAGTGTTGGGCCGTGAAGAAGACGGATGAAAGAAGATTACACGTAGCGGAGATGAGAATGTTGAGATGGATGTGTGGAGTGACGCGAATGGATAAAGTAAGAAATAAGTATATTAGAGGAAGTTTGAAAGTGGCACCAGTGACAGAAAAGTTGAAAGGAAAGCGTTTGTCTTGGTATGGGCATGTGCTGAGGAGGGATGAAACACATGTGACTAAGAGAGTGATGAATATGAATGTTGATGGATGGAGGGGGAGAGGGAGACCTAAGAAAAGATGGATGGATTGTGTGAGGGAGGATATGAAAGATAAGGGAGTAAATGATAATGAGACGGCTGACAGGGAAGAGTGGAAGAGAAAAACATATTGCGCCGACCCCAAGTAACTTGGGACCAGGGCAGGAAGATGAATTGCGAGAATCAACATATTCGTATTTAGGTAATAATATAGGTTTCTGTAAGGAATAATTAATTATTCTGATAGTTTCTACAGATTCAGTTTTGTTGGTCATCTTGTGACTATCTGTGCTCTAGATTGATGTATGATTGTGAGACTATTGTTTCTGTGATTGATGTACTGGATCTACGACCATTGCAGAACTTGTAAGCTTGACTAAAACGTAGGTATACATAATACTTCTATGCTTATTATGATATGTTGATTGGGTAGCTTCAGTACACCAAATGCACCGCTCACGACACGCGTCGCTAAATACAATTAGCGCTAATAAAGGGTGTTTTTTTTAGAGGTTTGATTTTTAAATTGCCAATACTTTTTCTAGTGACTGTCAATTTGACAGTTGACAGTTGATTTATGTTCAGTACATTTTGCCATTTCACAATGAATAAACTTACTTCAGAACAACGCTTGCAAATTGTGCAAATTTATTTTGAAAATCATTGTTCAGTACGCCAAACTTACCGTGCGCTGCGTCCATTTTACGGTCGACATAATCGTCCATCCGAGCAAGTTATTCGGAAAACCATGGATCGTTTTCCCACCACGCATACTCTAGTTGATAATACGCATCCACAAAGACGCCATACAGTGCGCACAGAAGAAGTTATTGCTGCTGTGGAGCGTAGTGTTGAAGAGGACCCGAATGAGTCGATTCGCCATCGTGCACAGCAATTGGGGCTGTGCTGATCCACTTTGTGGAAAATTTTACGGAAAGATCTTGGCTTACGAGCTTACAAGATCCAACTTGTGCAAGAGTTGAAACCGCGTGACCATTATGCGCGCCGTACGTTCGGTGAATGGGCCGAAAACAATATTCAGCTTGATCCTCTTTTTCCATGCAAAATTTTGTTCAGCGATGAAGCTCATTTTTGGTTGAACGGCTACGTCAATAAGCAGAATTGCCGAATTTGGTGTGAAGAAAACCCAGAAGACTTTGTTGAGATGCCCTTACATCCATTAAAAGTCACTGTTTGGTGCGCTTTATGGGCAGGTGGAATCATTGGCCCATATTTTTTAAAGATGATGCCGGCCAGAATGTTACCGTCAATGGAGAGCGCTATAGAGCCATGATTGCCGACTTCTTTGTTCCTCAGTTGAATGGTATTGATGTGGCAGAGCTTTGGTTTCAACAAGATGGTGCAACATGCCACACAGCACGTGACACCATCAATTTATTGCGGGAAACATTTGATGACCGCATAATTTCGCGTAATGGACCTGTGAATTGGCCTCCACGATCGTGTGATCTCACACCTATGGATTACTTTATTTGGGGATATGTGAAGTCACTCGTCTACGCAGACAAACCACAAACGTTGGACCACTTGGAACAAACATTCGCCGCGTTATTGCCGATATACGGCCTCAGTTGCTCGATAAAGTGGTCGAAAATTGGACTTGCCGATTACGATTCATTCGAGCCAGCCGTGGCGCCCATATGCCCGAAATCATGTTTAAACACTAATGGCATAAGAATATCTTTTAAACAAAGCCAATACCATGGCGATTAAATTTATTTTTACGTGTTTTATTTCATTTTAAATTTGTATACCTCTAAAAAAACACCCTAAGACATGCAATATAATCTTGTAGGGGTGAATCTATTATTACAGTTATAACTAATATCGGTATGTCAGGATTGGGAGCATGGTAAATAAAGTAAATTAAACCAACATAGACTCTCCACCATTGAGAGTACTTTGAATTGGGTTAGTGATTAGTTACAGAAGCTAGTTCACAATATATCACAATATAATAATTTACACAAGATCAGAAAACAAGGACAAGCAAATCAGATATAAAAGGTCAGATTTCTTCGGCGGTTTGACATGGAATCCTCTGCTCCGTCGAATGACCACTGTTCTAACCTCGGGTACGTTAATACATCTTGTCAATTACCCTCCTATGTCAACATTGTCCAGTGTTACCAGCTACCGATAACACTAAATATAATTAAAACTTCATTCTGTCTCTATCAACTTCAAAATTTAATTTATAATGCAATGATGTTTTTATTATGTTTAGCGCTAACGTCGTGCAAGCAGGCCTTAACCTACCTGTAAATACAATTTTAATCATGACAAGGTATATTTTTTATCAGTAGTAAGGCCCCTCGCCCACGGCAACTTTTTGTAGCGATGCAGTAGCGATGCTGTCCCGCGTTCGCATCGATACAGTCGCGATGCGGTCGCTAGCTGTTTGTCCTCGCCCACAACACGAATCTCAGTCGCGATGCAAACGCGATACTGTCGCGGTGCTAACGCGATTCAGTAACGGCACAAAGCTCGGTTCTCCAGTCATGCGCCACCCTAGCTCCGTACTCTCCCCGATGTCGTCCGACACGGTCGCGCGTTTGCATCGATACAGTCGCGATGCTGTAGCGCGTTAGTAGCGCGTTGGCATCGCTTCTGTAGCGCGTTGCAAATGCGACAAACGCGCGACAGCATCGCTATAAAAAGTCGCCGTGGGCGAGGGGCCTAAGAGTAACAAAGTCCGTCTATGTAATATTTTAAAGGTTACCAATAATATCTATTAATATAATTCATCTACAAAGGAGCTGGGTCATGCGTTACAGTGGAATGGAATTATACTAACAAATTTTCCTGTTTATATGGGGCACTTTATCCAGTTCCCTTATCACCAAATTTTATCAAGTTAAACGAAAACAACGTTCTAATAACAAAAACACAAATTAGTAATATAGTAATTGTAGTAGGAAACTGCCTCGTTGGTCTAGTGGTGGCAAGCGCGGCTGCTGATCGTGAGATCCTGGGTTCAATCTGGGTTAACTTGTATGTTTAGTGCACACTGTTGATATAAGTTGGTTTTATTAAATAAATAAAATAAATAAATCCCCAGGTCGAGCAAGTTTTATTAGGTTTTTCCGTGTGGAATTTCTCAGTATTAGCCCGGAGTTTGGATTTGTGCCCGGTTGATGGCAATAGGCTTGCCCCCTATTACATGGGACTTAAACATAACGGTGAAATGAGAGTGTTACTAATACTATATAGGTAATACACTTCTGCCTAACCCTTGGGGAATACAGGCGTGATGTTACGTTTAACTGTAGTAGGAAAATAATTTGAGGGACTCGTGACTAAATTACCAACCACTCGGATTATACAATTTGCGAAGTTAAGCTACGCTTGCCGCGGTCAATCTGTGGATAGGTGACCGTTCGCTACACATTAAGGCCTCTCCGCGCCTCAGAAAGCACGTTAAACAGGCGTCATACGAATAGCTATGACAATCCTTACGGGAAGTCAGAAGCCTGAAAGTCTGGCAACTGGTCTAACCTTAGGATACCGACATTGCCGCGTAACTAGGTTGCGGAGGTCTGATGGCAGTCGCTCCGTGTAAAATACTGGTATTCAGCCTCATCTGGTTAGACTGGAAGCTGACCCCAACATAGTTGGGAAAAGGCTAGGCAGAACAGTGGGAAAATAATTCACAGGCTAGATTTTTTTTGCGGTTCCTGTCTGTCTTGTATACAAGATTAGTCGGAAAGGAGGTACTAAGCCGAAAGGGTATTAAAGTACCCATAATAAGGGATAACTTTTGTTCTACAACATACATACATACATAAACTCACGCCTTTTTCCCATGGGGGTAGGCAGAAACTATAGAACGCCACATGCTACGACTCTTACATACCCCTTTCGCTTCATCCACATTCATACATCTTGTCATACACGCACGCCGGTTGAGAGTACTACGCACCTGACCTTTGTGAAGAACATCACCAATAACATCGATGTATGTCCTTCTAGGACGTCCTCTACCGGCGTTCCCATTAACATCCGCCTTATAAATTTCTTTTGTTAATCGCCGTTCACTCATTCTCTCAACATGGCCAAACCACCTAAGCATACTCCTTTCAATTTTTGTCACTACATCATGTTTTAAACCGCAACTTTGTCTAATCTCTTCATTTCTCAATCTATCATTCAAAGTTACACCGCACATACTTCGCAAGGAACGCATTTCCACGGCATTTATTCTACAACTTTCCCCAAAACTCGATACTATAAGAGAAATACCTTTTCAAAAGTTTTTTTTGACGACACGTTTGGTGCAGTGGCTGAGCGATCGGCTTCTGCGCTACGGGTCGTGGGTTCGATTCCCGCACGGAACAAATATTTGTATGGCCTACAGATAGTTGTTCCGGGTCTGGATGTTTGTGCGTGTGAAGATTTGTGTTTGTAAACGCACCTACGACACAGGAGAAATACTAGTGTGGGGCAACGTTTTAAAAAAAAAAAAGACTTCGTAAATATATGCTAAAATCTATCTGTCCATAGCTATGATCAGCTGTTGTTACAATTTAGGTCATATTTGGGGTCACGGATTAGAAAATTAATTTTCTGAATTCATAACTAAAGCAGGTATGTTTTTTTTTTAAAACTATAATGAGCATCTTTTTACATGCAAATAAAAATTATCGAATTTTGGAATTTTAACACTTGCTTTAAAATAGTCATCAGTTTTAGGTGTAGTTTAGTTTAGGTGGCCCGCGGCTTAGTACGCCCTTTACGACTAACCATGTATAATGTAACACTAAAAATACCTGTGCACACAAGTAACCGTTTTGATTGATTGATTAACTAATAATTATTGTTGAAACTAATCAGTTAGTCGACTTAAGCAAGACCAATGAGTGATTTACTAGAATACATTGATCCTATTCTTGTTACGAAGGGTAATAATGAGATATTGAGAAAAAAAATGTTTGACAACTATATCGAAAATATTATATGTACCTATTTCCCGGTAATAAGTTTATCTTAATTGACCACCCAATAACGTAGAAGATTGTTGTGAAGCGCTTATAGAAATGCTTACAGCTTTTTCTAACATCTGCCTCGTTGGTCTAGTGGTGGCAAGCGCGACTGCTGATTGTGAGGTCCTGGGTTCGATCATGAGGTCGGGCAAAGTGTTATTAGGTTTTTCGTGTGGAATTCCTCAGTAGCAGCCCGGAGTCTGGATATGTGCCCGGTTAGTGGCAATAGGCTCGCCCCCTATTACATGGGACTTAAACATAACGGCGAAATGATGTTACTACACACCTCTGCCCAACCCTTCGGGGAATACAAGCGCGATGTTATGTTTATGTTAATTTTAGAAACAAGTCTCTAAAACATGTTTCCATGGGTTTCAAGATTGGGAATACAAGGGTAGAACAAAACATCATAATTTACAACGAACAAATAATTAAAAAAAAATGTCCTTATACTCAAAGGGTCGCCTCAAATACTCACAAATTAATCATAATATTGTTCCCAAAACAAAGTTATATCAGAACCGAAAATGTCCGCGAATTTTGATGGAAGCAAAACAAAGGAACTTTGGTTATTAATGGCGAAAGCTTCACACAAAGGACGCCGCGATATTTTAAAATAATGTTTTGAATTCATTTAATAGCGTTTTGTTGGTAGTTGCTGGACAAAAGGACTTTATAGTTGAAAGGGTACAGCTCTTGTTAGTGTGATTCTCGTTTATTAAAAAAGTTCAATAGGTGGCGGGGGATATATGCGAAAACATAGGTAAGCTGAGCCATTATTTACCTTTACAATAACGAACATTGATTTACTGCACTGACTTTGACGATCATCGTCTTTAATTTTTTGGTCCTTCTGACATACTTATGGATTGGTCTTACGATAATCATAATAAAAAAAACGATCTTTAATGTCATCCGTTGAAATTTGAAATCTTTTCGTGTAGTTAGTGACTAACCTGGTGTCAGAGTTTATGCCGCCCATGGGCCTCTGACTTGGCTTCACATGCCATCGATAAATATTTCTCAGGCATGCCGGTTTCCTTACGATGTTTTCCTTCACCGTTTTTAAGCAAGTGATAATTATACAATACGCACATGAATTCGAAAAGTCAGAGGTGCGTGCCTTGAGTTCGAACTCGAGACCTACGACTTGGCAGTCCGACGGTCACACCACAAGGCTATCACTGCTTTTTAAATAAGTACACGGTAGCCTGAATATCATTATCTAGCTGCCTTTTGCAGTATTTTTCATTAGCTCCATGCATTCGGATCTGCATTCAGCACGACTGCTCTAGGAAAAGGATCAAGATTGTCGACTGTATTGACATAGACTGTGGATTTACCGTTCCTAATACCCAAGATGTCAGCCAGGAGTTACGTACTAAGTCTGTCACTAATTTAACCACTGCTCAATCTCACAAATCAAACAATCTGCAAACTGAGCGTGGGGACCCTCTAAACAGCTTAGTATTCATAACCTAATACCGGCAACAGAGGTCGGGAGTTCAAGGCTGACCGTACGGTTGGGGCCAGTCACTTCTACTCAAAGGGGTTGAATAACAGAGTATTAATAAAACAAGCCATAGACCGCAAATGCAGTCGTTGATTTTACGTCAAATGCCACGAAGCAGTTATTTTTGTAGTCTCTTCCATACTAAGGATTATTTCAAATCTTTTCATTTTGATTTATTAATATAGGTACAGATAGCGGCACGTAAGTTGAACCAAAATGGCGGTCGTCCGCGCAGTTATAAATCGCGGCACGTAACTTGAACTATGACTTTGAATGCGCAGTAGCACATTTTTGGGTCTCAATCGAAGTGCAGTATGAGGTGCGCCGCGAGGGGCCGCGCGTAACCATAGCTGCCGGGATTTATACCTGCCCAGACGACTGCCATTTTGGTTCAACTTACTTGCCGCTATCTGTACTTTACTTGTTGCTTTTCAAAACTAGTTAGGCTGTCACGACCTGTGAGAACTTTGCCCACTAAATTAGAGTACGAATACCAAGTTCATTCTTCCGTAAGCTTCTGTTAAACTTAGCTAATGCATACCCGAGAGGTCAATCCTGTCCAAAGGACCCGATCCATCCAGGATTTATTGCAGGACCAATGTCGTATATTTCCGTAAGCAGCCCGCGTCAAGTTCGTGTAGCGCATGGTAATGTACGCAATCCCTTCATTTAACTAGAATTGGTTTAGCTTTGAAGTTTAAAGTTTCTTGTGGAAGTTAAAGAAGAGACGTTTCGCTGTATAAGGTACTGCGCGAATTTAGGGACTGGAAACTAGCAGAGAACTTTAATTTTTTCATATAGGTACTTAAGAGCTCTGACTCATTAGTGCGTTGAGTCGTCGCAGCGTCAACGCTGCGTCGTTTTCCATATATTTTAAATGACATGCTACATTAAAGCGTTGCGTCGTCGCACGCGACGTTTCAGCGGATCGACGGACGACAGACGAAGCGGGGGGAGGGTGATGCGTTGCGCTGTCGGAGCTTCGGTGCGACGACGGACACCACAGTGTTCCACTGCTAGAGGGTAGACATGCGCTAAACAGTGCACCACGAAGTGATGTGATATCTCATTACATTTCGTGCCGCGTAATATTACATTTTACCATTACTTTAAACATCACATGTGATGTCGCGCCATGCGATAACGAACTATCACTCCTATGATATTGTAATACAATGTTCGAGCGGAATAGTGTAATATAAGAGAACATATTACATTATAACATTGTAGCGAGTGATGAGATGTTTCGTGGTGATATTACTGCACCGAAAAAAGTAATTGTTAATAAGTAATAGGCTTAATTAAAACGAGATTTTTTCTATTTAACATAAATAATATGTAGTAATCTCGTTTTAATATTTTATTAATAATATTTATCATTTAAATGATAAAATCATGTTTAGTTAGTGTGATGTGATGTGTGATGCTTAATTTGGTCGAGTAATGTGTGATATTACAGTAGGTAGTAATATTACATGTAATGCATCACTCGAATTAGTTACACATGTCTACTAGAGGGGCAAACGAGACGTGCGTACTGACTGAGGTGCGTGCGTCGTCCTCTTGCGCTGCGACATCGTGCGTCGTCGCAACACAGGTGAGGCATACAATGCGTTGATCCGTTGCGACGACGCAACGCAACGCACTAATGAGGCATCGCCCTAATATGGATCAGCCACTTCATCATACACAGACGTAATCACTGTGGTTCCTAGTTCCTTCCACCGATAACACACTGATCGCCAAACAGAAATTGTTCGGTGTAGGCAAGCAGCGACAGCCTAGTGGTTGAACGCTTGCCTTTCATGCAGGAGAGTCTGAGTTCGATCTCAGCCCGTAACTCTGACTTTTCGAATTCATGTGCGGATCAGAATTTAATTATCACTTGCGTTAACGGTGAAGGAAAAGCATCGTGAGGAAACCTGCATAGCTGGGACGGCTCCATAAAGTTCTCGATTGTGTGTGTAGTCCGCCAACACGCACCAAGCCAGCGAGGTGGACTAAGGCCTAAATCCTTCTCATTCTGAAAAGAGATCCGTGCCTTGCAATGGAACAGTAATAGGTTGATTACGCATTATATTATGTAGGTAAACGACTAGCAACTAAAAAGTGTTCAGTGAAAGAGACAAGCAACAAAAAGTTTCTACGTTTGTGCACCGCTTTATCTTTTGGTTTAGCATCGTCTTTGGCAGGCATTGTGTGTATTTTAGTCGGCACAACGTATCGTGGAAATAGCAAACCGTCGCTTAAATTCTAACACCGTGTAACTCGAAAAATAGTAGTTTTGAGTTACGCACGTCATTCGATAGGGAATCGAAAAACGCATCGTTTGACCAACCACAATTAATGGTTAGATCCAATAGCAACGCGTTATTTCAAAAACAAAATCCACCGCGTATGTAATATTTTTTCCATCAAGCTATGTAAACAGCTAAAACAGCGTGTAAGTCAGGTGAGTTCCATACTGGACCGTGTCGCGAAAGTGCTCCTTCGAAAAAACCAAGATAATAGAATATTGTAGATTAAAAACAATTATATGATCAGTAGAAAAAATCCTATTTTTTGCTCACCTGAAAAGTTAACTATCTTGAGTTACGCGGTGTGAACTTAAGCGACGAAACGCAGTTAGGAGATTTACGTTAACGGGGCTGGAAGGAATTCAATATGCTTACCTTACCTTACTAATTACGCGCGTAGATCACTGCGTTTGGAGCGTGTTATTTGTTTTCCCACTTTGTCTAAACTTATTGGATACGTGTTAATGATATCAATGTGAACTGTAGTGCTCAATGGTTTTTCGCTTTCATGTTTTCTTTCTTTAACAATTTTAATGCAGTCGAAATACATTTATTTTAGATTTTATTCTATACTAGCGACCCGCCCCCGCTTCGCACGGGTGCTATGTTGATACTAATGTGGGGCATATAAAACTTCCTCTTTAATCACTCTATCTATTAAAAAATCGCATCAAAATCTTCAATTCTTATTCTTTCTTTTTTTTTAATATTGTTTTTGTTTCTGTAACTGCCTGTGTGAGTCCAAAATAAATAATTTTCTTTCTTTTCTTTCTTTCTTTCTTTCTTTCTAAATCCGTTGCGTAGTTTTAAAGATCTAAGCATACATAAGGACAGACAGACAGCGGGAGCGACTTTGTTTTATACTATGTAAAGAAGATAAAGATTCTATCATGACATTACATCTTAATGAATTTTATTGACATACCAACATTTCTTTGAATTGAATTTATATTGATTTTAAGTTAATATTAAGTTAAATTATTATAATTAATATTAAGACTAATAATGTTAGGACCAATGTGGAATGTAGTGTTTGTTCTTTTCCTGGCTTTACGATGATTATTTAATTACTAGCTTTTGCCCGCAGCTTCGCTTGCGTCAAGTTTGAAATCCTCGTTAAGCCCATTTTAAAGTGACATTTTAATATCCAAAACGTCCGTCTTTTATCACCCCAAGCGGTTTAGGCTGTACGTTGCTAGATTAGTCAGCCAGTCGGTCAGTTTCTCCCCATGCTTCTTACTTCAAAAGTACCAGATTTCTCATACAAACTTTCAACACTTATTTCACCCCTTTAAGGGTTGAATTTCCAAAAATGCTCAAACACGTGTACGTTTATTTCTAACCAAAAACCTTAATATTTAATTTCAAGCTTCTTACTTCAAAAATGACGGACTTACATACAAACTTAAAAACCCTATTTCACCCCCTTAGGGGTTGAATTTCGAGAAATCCCTTCTTAGTGGATGTTTACGTCACAAAATGAACCTACTGTCAAAATTTCAAGTTTCTAACCCCAGCCGTTCAGGCTGTGCGTTGATAGATCAGTCAGTCAGTCAGCTTCTCCTTTTATATATTTATATAGAATATAGATATAGATTGTGTTAGGTACATTTATTGTTAAAACCACTGTTCCACACAAATGTAAATTTGTTGAAGAATAAATAAATGAAAAAAAACTTTTTATAACCATATTTCAAATTTCAATAGTAAACAGATTCTTCACGGCTATTATATCAAAGTGATTGCTAAGGGACAGAATCTTATTGAACCTATTGAAGAGTTTTTACTTCTGAAGCTGCATAAAAAACAAACAAACGTAAATAGATACAATAAATTTAAAGTTTTTTTGCTGGGTACGTCAAATTTGCATTTCCTGACAGCACAGAAAAATATGTAAACAGAGATGACCAAAGAAAACCTTGAAGACATGTAACAAAATAAATTTACGGAACAAAAGACAGTGATCTTCACAAACAGTGCAACTGGTGCACTTAGAATTGGTAATTTTTTTCTCTATTTAACACTTAACAATGATACTAATAGAAACCATAATATTGAATTTGTTATTTTGATGTTTTCTCATTTTAATATTAGCTGGGAACACAGATGGGAAACTGCTTCTCCTGAATCTTATGAACTAGGAATACCGTCAAACTAAACATGAGAAAGAGTATGTTAAACTTTTTTCTGAAACCTGTTTCCTTTCCACCTCCAGCATTCGCTAAATGGAAAGAAAGCTATAGGAAAACCGTATACCCTTCCTATTCAAGCAGTGCCTCTTTTGCCCTCTACTGTATATAATTACTAGCGACCCGCCCCGGCTTCGCACGGGTGCAATGTAGATACTAATGTGGGGCATATAAACCTTCCTCTTGAATCACTCTATCTATTGCTGAACACTGCATTAAATTCCGTTGCGTCGTTTAAAAGATCTAAGCGTAGAGACAGCGGAAGCGACTTTGTTTTATACTATGTAAAGATAAAGATAGTAGAGGTTTTTAGATACAAAAATTGTAGACCGTACATGTATTACTCAGACACATAAAAATAACACACTCAATCATCTTGAACTCTTAATACGCAAACGCAATGCGCACGCGTCTCGTGGTAATGCAAAGCGTTTTTATTCTTGATTTCAAACAGATCTGTCTTCTTCTTTTCGTGTGGTTAGTGACTAACCTGGTGTCTAGAGTTTATGTCGCCCATGGGCCTCTGACTTGACTTCACATACCGTCGAGAAATATCTCTCGGGCATGCCGGTTTCCTCACGATATTTTCCTTCACCGTTTTTAAGCATGTGATAATTATACAATACGCTCATGAATCCGAAAATGCAGAGGTGCGTGCCTTGGGTTCGAACTCGAGACCTGTGACTTGGCAGTCCGACGGTCACATCACCATCATTATATATCAGTAATACATTCGCATATGTTTCTATTATACATTGGTAGCACAGTCTAAAACCATGTAGATACAATCAACACGTTTGTCATAGACAGTCAACATGACGTATTATTAACAGCTATTAATGCACTTCACAGTGTATTTTACACTCATTATGTACGTAGTAAGAATATAATAGTGATCCCAGGCTTTATTGTAGCGTGTCGCAGTCAAAAGGATGTGGGCTCCGTGCGCCTGCGACGGTTGAGGAGAACCGGTTGCAAATTTGTGTCAGTAAAGATATTGCCCAAAAGAGACTATAAAAACAACTGATATAAGATGTTCAAATATGCGGCCGTGTCTTTTATTTATAACATGCAACACCGTATGCGATTAGCAAACTTAATGTTTCCCTTTTTAAGGAAAAATAACTCGATGCTTAGGAATCCAAAGGATTTATACATTATGTACCTACGTATCCACTTTAAAAACGACTCATGCCTAGTTGCTATAAACAAAGACGAATGGTTTTGCTTACTTATGGGAGTATTTTTTATTGCCAAACTAGGCATATAAAAACATGAACTAGTCCCTCTAGTGGCATATTTTCCTGTTCAGTACCGATTGCATCAAAACTATGTGGATAAAAAAAACAATGTATACTTGTGTCTCTACATCATTAGCATCAAAATACGACTTTCTTGTGTCATTTGTCATTCATAAATTACGAAGCAAAGTTTGCCAGAACTATTTCTTACACTCAATCCCGAATCAACATAGAAATGAGAAATGAAGTACCTCTTGGATTAGTTTTTCATTACAAATTCAGTGTCTGCCTTCTCGAAGTATTCAGCCTTCATTAAGATTAACATAATTAACTATAGCACCGAGTCATGTTCTATTATAGTCCTTAATTACTAAGGGAATGACACCTACTCTTGACAAAAGAGACAAAGAAAGCTTGTCTCATTTTGTATTACATGGCGCTATTAGAATGATACTTTTGTAAAGGTGTAGCAAGAATCACGCAATGTAAAATGAATTTAAAGTTAAGTAATATTGCAACAGGCTGTATAGTAGGGTTACCACCTGTAAATAAATAAAGATGGGATAAAAAGTGTTACTGTCATGTAACTTTTCTTATTCAAGGAGGACTATAAACAATAATTTGGAGGATATCTCACTATACTTACTGAATAATTTGCAACATAAATTCATAAAGAAAATAATTTAAGGATTTGAACCGGTTCAAATATGAAAATGTATTAATATCGTATTACATTGTGGGATTTGAAAGGGGAAAATTTACCTCTTATTAAACCTTGGGAATCTTGTTGTCCCATCGATTTCTTCTCGTTGTCAACGCACTTTGGTCGACGCTTTCACATCACATAAATTGTATTTCAGTTTATGTTTAACTAGCTGCGTCCTCACGGCTCCGCCCGCGTAACAAGTTTTATTCCAGTAATAATATAGCCTATGCTACTCAGTAATAATGTAGCTTTCTAACGGCAAAATAATTTTTGAAATCGGTCCTGTTTTTAAGTTTATTCGTTACATACAAAAATACAAATCTTTCCTCTTTATAATATTACCAACTTTTTCAAAAATCTACTTTTGGCGCGTCTTCCCACCTCGCGCCTAGAGCGACCGCTCCTCTCGCTCTAACCCAAGGCGCTGGTTGCTGTTAACACTAAAAGTTTTTGTTGGCAAAAGCTCCGAAACATTGTTTCTAGAGACATTTACGCGGTGATTCAGAAACAACTTGCAACTTGTATCAGATTTTTTTAGCAGTGAATACAATCATGATTGTACGCACAGAAAGAGTCAGTCAAGATTGTTTATATTACGATTCCACACTTGCCATTCTACAAAAAAAATAAGTCCACCAAAAGGACGTCAATTCTTGGTTACTTACCATTACAGTTTCAACAGGCTGTGTCGCTAACGACCGCGGCAATTTGCTGAGATTGCCGACTACTCATTAACGGCTCAGTTATAATCACTTATCTATTATACCTTTAACTTGAGCCTCCATTAGGCTGGTGGAAGTGGGTAGCTAAGGGGTAGCGTAAAGGCGTCAATTTGGAATGTTACCTTTATACGTATTTAATGTTTAAGAACACAGTTTAGGTAAGTAGGCCCTTTCTTTGATAGTCTTAAGTAGAATAGTATGATCGTTAGTCTGTTCTGTGGTTATAAGAGTTTCCCAAATGTATGTGCCAACGCGATTGGAGTTGAAAACTGTTTTTGATGTGAAACATCTAAGGCAGCGTTCCCACTTTGTCGTGACGACAGATAATCATGTAGTTTTAACCTTTTGGACGCCATTGTCACACATATGTGACAAACGAAAGTTTACCCTGTACGCCAACGTCACAAATATGTGACAAAAACGATGGGATTACAGTTACCTTGGCGTGGGGGGTACGACGATGCATTTATGCTCTGGCGTTCAAACGGTTAAGTGTCGTGGCTTATATATTTAAATGAAGGTGTTCACATATAAGACGACACGATTAACTGTCGTTCACGACTTTTTTTTGCAGTGACGACAGATTGTCAAGTCAATGGGAACGGCTAGCACGGCAGTAGTAAAACGATAAGAAAACGGACGGCAGATCATGTGTCGTTGTTGCGACTATCTGTCATGGCCACGACAAAAATATCATCTCGTCTTGTAGCTTGCTACTGATGTGCAAACGACAAAGCGACTGCCGTGAAACGATAAAATGTCGTCGCGATCCAATGAAAACAGATAGATACGATAGTCGCTAAATGATAAAAAAAATGACGACAAACAGTCGTTATAATGGGAACAACTAGAGACTATATAATAGTCGTCTGACGATAAATTTACCGTTACGAAATAGTGGGAACGCGCCCTAATGCGACGGTATGGGTGTGGGAGCGGCTGTTGCGTGGCGACGCTCGCGATGGCAGACACACGAGGGCAGACCTTCGTAACTCGTCGGCTCACTTCGGTTGATTCTGCCCGACTTTATTTTGGAAATTGAGTTTCTGTTTTTCACATCTGTTTTTTTTCGTGTGAGAATGGGCTAACGGTTTCACAATGACACTGTAACCATAACCTTTCCAATGTAAGAGTTATCTTTCAGTCCTCTG
Organism: Amphipyra berbera; assembly: GCA_910594945.2. Taxonomy (NCBI): domain Eukaryota; kingdom Metazoa; phylum Arthropoda; class Insecta; order Lepidoptera; family Noctuidae; genus Amphipyra; species Amphipyra berbera. The sequence continues at coordinate 2,030,894 of OU343122.1, read as the reverse complement.
TCACAAAACCGGAATTTTAAGCGTGCTTGTCATGAAATAGCAGCGCTGTGGCTCCGTTTCGCACGTGAGACACAAGCATTATGCTGAGCGATGGTCGTTTTGCGTGGATGTGACGCATATTTCTCCCAATAGTTTCTTTTTGGTCGTCTTTTATACATACATAAACTCACGCCTTTTTCCCATGGGGGTAGGCAGAAACTATATAACGCCACATGCTACGACTCTTACATACCCCTTTCGCTTCATCCACATTCATACATCTTGTCATACACGCACGCCGGTTGAGAGTACTACGCACCTGACCTTTGTGAAGAACATCACCAATAACATCGATGTATGTCCTTCTAGGACGTCCTCTACCGGCGTTCCCATTAACGTTCGTCTTTTATACTTTTATTTTTTATTGTTGTCCGTCATGTTGGCACGAATAAACAACTTTTCTTTCTTTCTTTCAAATATATGTTTATTGCCGTTAATGTTTAGTTCTTATTAAGAGGAAACGTGGGCTGCAAAATATTAATAATTTGAATGGGTTTTTAAACGATATATTTCCGTCCCACCCCTCACGCAAACCTTACCAATTGAGCGCGAAAGAAACAACTGCATCTTGGACTGATTTCTCCTGCGCAATATTAGCGAAATCGTACTTTCGTATTTCCCTGTTCCCTTCTTCAAATCTGGACTGATTTTAATATTTTTTTGTGTAATAATTTAAGAAATACTTTGGTTATGTCTGTATGTTTTTCTTTTATTTTTTATATAAGTCAAATTTGTTTGCCAGATGTTTGAAAAAGTTAGAAAAGCCGGTAGATTTTTGTAAAATTTAAACGTTTCTAGTTCTTTTAATAATTAATTTATTGACAAAAACAAAACATAGGTACTAAACATAGTGGTAGTAGATATATATCATATAGTAAAAAATATTTGCTCTAGTGACATCCAAGGAGGAAACTGAGGAATAGGTACGTTTGTATGGACTAAATGCCGACCGCATTTCCTCTTAAGACTTCAATTATTACTATACCTACATATAGATTTTTAACCTACATTAGTGATGTTGAGCCTTTGGGCATAACTGACGTATTTTTAAAACTATTTTACGCAAAAGAGTTGCATAGATGACATTATTGATACGTTACGTAGCGGTCCATTGTCGATGCTCGGATATGACAGGTTATATTTTATCATCAACATGCGGGTTTCCATTTTCAGTAAACGTTGGAAGCAATATTTTGTACACAAAATATTAAGTATCAGATTAAATAAAACCTTCATCGGAAAATGCAATTTGTTTATCGAATATTGTTTATTTAAAATACCTACACATAACATCACGCCTTGTATTCCCCGAAGAGTTCGGCAGAAGTGTTTTTTAGTACACCCTCGTTTCGCTAGTTATGTTTATGTCCCACGTAATAGGGGGCGAGCCCATTGCCATTAACCGGACACGAATCCAGACTCCGGGCTGCTATTGAGAAATTCATAACCGAAAAACCCACTAACACTTTGCACGACCTGGGGATCGAACCCAGGACCCCATCCCCAGCAGTCGCGCTTGTAAAGCAGTCATAAAATACCTTTTAATTTTATTTCATGTGACTCACATTTATCTCCTAATTTATGAAAACCTATTCCTAATAAGCTATACCTATTTCCTAATTTATGAAAATTAGTAATTAGTCATTTTCAAAAATTAGGAAATGGTTAATGTGTCATGGAAATTATTTGTCTTGTATTTAGAAAACTTTAACAATTAATTAATTACTAATTAATAAGTACTGTACTGTAAGGTTTTGGACTTTTAGTTAATCCTACGAAATCACAAGCTCTCATTATTGGTGGCAGATACTTTGTCAACTTGATGAATCACCAGTCTCTCCCTCCAATTTTGTATGATTCTGTCGCCATAGCCTTTTCAAAGAAGGTTAAAAACTTGGGTGTTATTCTAGACTGCCACCTGTCTTGGAACATTCACATTGCAGAAGTAAGCAGGAGGGTTTTTTGCTCGTTTCAGTCTTTAAAGCGTCTCCAGAAGTTTCTGCCATTTCCTACTAAAATAATTCTTGCTCAGTCTCTTCTTCTACCCCTTCTGGACTACGCTGATGTCTGCTTTCTTGGCGCAACTGAGGAACTGCTAGATAAACTAGAACGTCTGCAGAATTTGTGCATCCGCTTCATCTTTGGCCTTCGGAAGTACGACCATGTGTCGGAATTTCGGAAGCGGCTGAAGTGGCTTCCTATTCGGCAACGTCGTGATACTCACATTCTTTCTTTTCTCTTTTCTGTTCTCCACAATCCTAATTCTCCTATGTATCTTCGAGAACGCTTTGAATTTCTTGTTCCTAGAGGGAAACCTTGTCGCTCATCCTCATCTCTTCTCCTTCGTATGCCTTCCCACACCTCGAGTCGTTATGATGGATCATTTACTGTTCGTGCTTCGCGCCTTTGGAATTCTCTTCCTCACTCCTTACGTGATAGCCCGTCGTTAGATGTTTTTAAGAAAAGAATTAGGGAACATTTCCTGTCTACATGACCTGTATGTATGTATGTAGTATTTTATATATTATATTGTATGTATTACGTGTATGTATTGTGTGCTATACACATATTTGTTTAGTTTATGTAGATGTGTATATTTATTGTGTATTTAATTTGTAATTTTATATAACTTGTACACTTCGGTAATTGTTCTCCTCAACATCAAATCTCTCTATCGCTCTAAGGTTTGCTGTTAGAAAACTCATTTGTGAGTTAAGCTCGCCTTTGTACATGAATTTACCAACGGAACTGTATTATATATTATTATTTTGTGTACAATAAAGAATAAGAATAAGAATACTGTTCGAGGTCTGACTTGATGAAGTTTTCCAAATACAAGACAAATGATTGTCATGACTGTCATGAGACATGAGTCTCATAATTTTACTATCTGTTCATCCGACATCCATTAGCAATATTGATTTCGTAACTGTATGTGATTTATTTATTTAAACAAGTACAACTATCATCACAGGCTTACCTAATACAATAGTGTAGTTATAATAGCATACAACAATTAATTAATTTACAATTAATCAAGAGTGATTTTACAAAATGCGGCCCGTGTGAATTCACTCAGAGTACAGTTGAAGCAGTCAATCTGTTGTGACAGCATATTGAGTGTAAGCAGCGATCGTGTTAGCGGCGCGTGCTGCAGCAGGTTGGTGCGAGCAGGCGGCACCCACAGCAGCGGCGGCCGCCTCCGTCGCCCCACGTGTCCATCAGGTACACAGAACCCAATTGTGCATAGAACGCCTGGGTTATGTATTTTACCACGCATAATCTTAAATAAGTAAGTCGCGAGAGCTACTTCCCTTCTCACTTCCAGCTTATCATAGCCTACCATGCCCAGCACAAATAGAGTAGGATACAGCAGTGGATACCCTGGATACACACCATACTGCTTTAAGTACAGGAACCTCACAAATTTATTCTGGATACGTTCTAGCATAAGTTTGTATTTGGCTTCATGTGGCGACCAGACGACAGTATTGCATTCCAGATGACTTTTTACAAGCGCTTCGTATAACGATCTCAGAGCACCGATGTTCGTAAACTGGTTTCCTAGCCGTAAGACCAACCCTAAATTGCGGTATGCTTTTTTACAAACATCAGTGGTATGTTTACGGAAATTTTAATCAGTTGTAAAGCGCACTCCCAAGTCCTTAACCTCTGAGACACGTTGCAGTCGGATTCCATCCATGCTAAATATAATATCCGTGATAAATACATTACAATTGCCTGATATATATGTATAATAAATTACACGAATAAAAGTTATAAACTAAGTTTATCATTGATAAACAGTTGAGTTCATTGACCCATAATTTTTTGTTATCCGAAAGAATGTGAGGAGGAGCATGCATGCTACAAATAAAAAAAAAACTTTCTTATACAAGATAGCGGCCCGTCCCGGCTTCGCACGGGTGGACATTTTCCCCGTTCTTGCAATATTTTTCATTTATGCTTTATATATGCTTTAACCTTCTTCGATTAATGCACGATCCAACAAAAAAAAACAATTCCAACCAGTAGTTCCTGAGATTAGCGCGTTCAAACAAACAAACAAACTCTTCAGCTTTATAATATTAGTATAGATAAAACGGCTCCCCAAACCAAGATTCGTTCGTTCGATCGTGGCTGTGACTACTGAGCATGGGGTTGAGGGTTCGATCCCCGGGTCGGGCAAAGTGTTATTGAGTTTTTCCATTAGGAATTTCTTAGTAGCTGCCCGGAGTCTGGATTTGTGCCCGGTTGATAGGAAAAGGCTCGCCCCCTATTACATGGGACTTAAACAGAACGGCGAAATTAGGGTGTTACTATCCACCTCTGCCCAACCCTTCGGGGAATACAGGCGTGATGTTATGTTATGTTCGTGGCTGCGTTTCCAGACACAAATATCACATGCACAAACACCCAGACCTGGAACAATTATCCGTAGGCCATACTAGTTCCATGCGTGAATTGAATCCACAACCCGCGGCGCAGAGACCAAGTACTCAGTTACTGCAACAACCATGTTGTAAAATTGTAATCGATTTGCATGAAGATATAGGTAGTTGAAGATGGAGACCACACTGTGAACACCTACCTACTGAAAATCTTAACATTTGGCCTTGAACATTTACTTTGGAATACTGTCTCTTTCCAAATACGATATTTAGAAAGAGATACGTTTCCAAACTAAATATTCTATCTTTTTCAATGAGACAGAATTCCAAAGTAAATATTCAAGGTCAAATATTTTGACTTTCAGTAGGCGTTCGTAATGTGGTCTCCATTTCTAACCCCCGACAAAAATGAGGGGTGTTATAAGTTTAACGCGTGTATCTGTGTATCTGTCTGTGGCATCGTAGCTTCCAAACGAATGGACCGATTTTGATGCTTTTTTTTTGTTTGAAAGCTGATGTGATCGAGATGGTTCTTAGTTATAATTTATGAAAACCTGTTCAGGCGTTTGAAGATCATCAGCTCATTTCCCAATTGACAAAAGGGTCTTACCAACGTCCACAGGTCCGATTGATTTGAAAAATAGTGCACTGTTACTTCGGTGGTATTTCCAAGACATGGCAACCTTGAGCTGATGCTGTAGTCTGCAAGTAATCTGCGGGACATCCAACCCCTCAGCAACTTCGGTAGATATAGCATGTTTGGGCTCACAAGAATGGTCTCAATGAGTAGGTGTTAGATAGATGATGATAATTACTAGTAGGTAATTTAAAAAGTTTGAAATAAAAATTAAATTAAAATTTTTAATAACCCCCAAAAAAAATCCTCTAAAAATGAAAAAAAATTGTGTTTGTTGACCTTTTATTAAAAGTACCTAATAATATTTTGATTCAAGCGGCGTCGCGTCGGGGGACCGCTAAATAAATAAAATAAAAAAACAGAACAGGTACAAGAAAAGAATCTTGGTAATGTTTTGCTTAGCGGTCCCCCGACGCGACGTGACGACGCTTGGATCAAAATATTACTAGGTACCTACTTATAATAAAGGATCAACAAACGTTAAAGTAATTTTGGCCACCACGGGATTGCCCGGTTAAGCAGTATCAACCTCTAGCGAGCTGTTGCACTGCGAGAAATCATAAAAAAAAAAACGAAACGGTAATTTTTTTACTTTTTAGGTTTTTTTTTTGTGTCGGGGGTTATTTAAATTTTTAATTAATTTTTTTACGTATACCTTCATGTCGATTTGTAAAATGGTGTCGATTCTGATGCACATTTTGCCAGGACTAAACTAAACTAAGGGTATTTGTCTCTTTCTGTTTCAATAGAAAAAGAAAGTGACAGTTGCATTTAGTTTAGTTTAGTCCTGTCAAAATGTGCTACAGAATCGACACCATTACCATTACTTCGACATATTTGAAGTATGTAGATGATACCTTATATGCCACACCAGGCATTGTCAGTGTCCACCACGCATCCCCACAATGTTGACAAACGTATAGGAAGTATTATAATGTTGTATCGACGGAAATTACCGCCCTGTTTTCGGTTTGAATTCATGTTTAAACAACGCAGTCATATTACTGAAGTGATAGGCTTGTTTTGATGAATAATTACGTATGTATGTAGAATACGTTTTAAGGAATGCTATCTTTTTATTCTAAGATATCTACAAGGTTAGTCGGAAAGGGGGTACTAAGCCGCAGGCCACTTAAAGTATCACTGATGACTATTTTAAAGCAAGTATTAAAATTCCAAAATTCGATTATTTTTTTGCATGCAATACGTTTTTTATTTTAGTTTAAAAAAAAACATACCTGCTTTAGTTATGAATTCAGAAAATTAAGTTTCTAATTCGTGACCCCAAATATGACCTAAATGGTAAACAGCGGATTGGACAGATAGATTTCAGCATATTTTTTACGAAATCTTTGGAAAGCTATTTCTCTTAAACTATTGAGTTTTGGGTAAAGTTGTAGAACAAAAGTTATCCCTTATTCCTATAATAAGGGATAACTTTTGTTCTACTTAAACACCCTTTCGGCTTAGTACCCCCTTTCAGACTAACCTTGTATATGTATATTTTTCTTTGTGTCTTCTTCTTCTCCCTGCCCTTATCCCACACTAGGTGGGGTCGGCACAACATGTAATCCATGTTGTTAAAGGTTTTGGCTTATTGTTTTATGACCGGCCGCCTGCCTGACATCAACCCTCCTTGGGAATTTTATATTTTTATTTTATAATTCTATTTTTCTTTGTGTACATGTCCTCATCCTTCTACAAGCACTTAGCCCGCGACTTCGTCCGCGTGAATTTTCATACAAACTTCCATCCCCTATTTTACCCCCTTAGGGATAGAATTTCCAAAAATCCTTTCTTAATGGATGCCTACGTCATAAAAGGAACCTACTGTCCAAATTTCATGTTTCCAGCTTCAGTGGGTTAGGCTTTGCGTTGATGAATCAGTCAGTCAGTCGGGACAAGTAATTATACTCGTATATGTACATATCAAAGCAATTCTATTTATTTAAAGCATAATCAGGCCCTTACTGGCCCACTGCTGGGCTTGGACTTCTTCTCAGAATGAGAAGGGTTTAAGCCTAAGTCCATTATGCTGGCCTGGGGTGGGTTAGCGCACTATACATAAGTACAATCGTGAAGTTTTTCTTGAACCCCTTCATGTTTCCTCACGATGTTTTTCTTCACCGCAGCGCGTTTATTTATGGATCTTTGGTTGCTGATAATTAAGTTCATAATAATCATTATCTTTGTACTATGAGTTCAGTATAAGTACTTACTTTAAAGATTATCTTTATATCTTCCTCTAGCCTTTTTCTCAATTATCTTAGGGTCAGCTTCCAGTCTAACCAGTTGCGGCTGAATACCAGTATTTTACACGGAGCGACTGCCATCAGACCTCCGCAACCCAGTAACTGATAATAACGAAATATGAGGTTAAGTTTATATATTACTAGATATTATCAATACAATTTATATCAGTATAAACTTATTTTATTATTACATCGGTTAGGTACATTATCCGTTATATCTTACAACTTGTTTATCTACTTTACAACCAAAGTTCGTGTAATAAAAACTGTTTGGATAGTTATAATCTATATCCTATTTACAACTGCAATCATTTGATTATACTGTTGATAGACAGCTGGTCTAGTCGGAATCATTGTTATCGTGATCGTCACGCCGCTACGGACGGAGGGTGCACGGGAAGCGCTCCATTCAGCATCCGATTGCAGGAAAATGAAAAACAGTCGACGGCCGGCCGCCGCGCGAGTAACACGCCTGTGCCTCGCATAAAAAAAAACGCGCGCGCGGGAAAACTGACAATAATAAAATAACTTGTTTATATTTCAAATTTTAAAACAAATAGTTTTATTAATATTATATGAGTGCCATTTAGATGCCAAAATTCAGACAATAATTCGACAATAAATAAATATTCTATTTTATTATAATATATTCAGAAATATATAAAAGATGACTGATCCGAAGAATATCGAAGTATGCGGAAGTGTTATGGATGGGATTGCTGAAAAGGGAGGTGTGTTGGAGTCGCCTAGTAAGAAGGGAGCGACGGAATACACGGTGTATCCTATTAGATGGCTGGTTCTGTTCGTGTTTGTCTTCTATTCGGCGTCTAATTCCATGCAATGGATTCAGTACACAATAATTCAGGACGCCGTCGTGAAGTACTATGGTGTGTCGAGCATACAAGTTTATTGGACGTCGATGATCTTCATGATTACATACATTCCACTCATATTTCCTGCCAGCTGGCTGTTGGATAAGACGGTAAGAAAATTAATACGTTTGTTAAAGTATCTATGTTTGTTTGTAACTCTAATGTTACTACAAAGTTTAAACATATAAAATTCGCGTATTTATGATAAGATTTAAAGAGTTGAACACCTTTGTCTTCAAGTCGTCCTCAAGTACAGTATCATCAAGTGTCTTCAAGTTGTCCTCACCTTGTCATAGAAATCCATGTTTACACTATATGAGGAAAAACTTGGAATCTATGATTACCTACCTGTTAACGCAGTCAAGTTTAAGCCGAGATGATAAAAAATTATTCTAAACTACTCAGGTATCTACATAGATCATGCAGTAAAGATCAAGTGATCAGCTTTGCGGTTGAACGCTTACCTTCCATGCAGGAGGGTCTGAGTTCGATTCTGGCCCGTACCTCTGACTTTCGAATTCATGTGCGGATCAGAATTTGATTATCACTTGGTTAACGGTGAAGGTAAAACATCACTAGGGAACCTGCACACTTGAGAGGGCTCCATAAAGTTCTCGATGGTGTGTGTAGTGCGCCAACCCGCACCAGGCCAGCGTGGTGGACTAAGGCCTAAACTTTTTTCATTCTGGGAACAGGCCCGTGCCCAGCAGTGGGACAATAATGGGCTAATTACGTACGTTACTTACTTAGATACTCCGCAGCGACAGACTCTAGTACAGATATTTGAGAGACAAACAATACTTAGACTGTTTTGGGCACAGCACTCTCGTGTTATTTGCGTCATCTGTTAACAATCTCTAAGCCCTAGAAGATTTTTCAGGGGTGCAATGGTGCTCAAGCAGAATTCTGAAAAGTCTTTATAAGCAAGACTGTCTAACTCTATTTCAGTTAAGAGAATCAGAAATCTTTAGAAATAAAATCATTTTTTTAAATAAACTAAACCACGAAGTGTTTAATGAAGACGATTAAACGTCAACATTATAAAAACCTATTAATGTGATTGATATAAAAACAATAAGAAATAATTACCATGTCAACAACCAAGATTCAATACCCAAACCTAAAGTATCATTGTCATCAAGTGATGAGATAGAAATGGAACATTCAGAAACAATTATGATATTAATAATTGAAGAAAAGAATGTAGGTGATTTCACTGCTTAGACTCAAGCTATTACGCGATGAGATATAAATGAAATATTTAGAAACAACACGATGTCAATAATTCTAAAGCAAAGTTAATTTTTCTACCTATGAAAATGTCTGGTTTAAAATTAATCTTTTCTAGTACACAAAAAGATATGTTTCCTTCATAATTTTATTGAAATGCATGTATAACATATTTCTTATTACTCGTTCACTGTTACACTTACAAAAGGAATTATACATTTTAAAATTTAGATAAATCTAAAAAAATTAAAAAGGATGTAAACGGTTTCACTGCTTACTCAAACTATATCGTCGCTTTTAAGCGATAAGATATGAATAGAACATTCAGTAACAATGTGAATCTTAACAACCAAGAGATTGATTCATTCATAGGTGTGAGTTGTTTGCTTCAACCGTTCGAAAATATGACTCAAAGTCAGCATTCGACGTCACTTTTTCTTCTTCAACTTCCTCAACTTACGCTTAGCCACAAATATTGTCACTTGCGGCCAAGCATTCGTTAAAAAAATCGTATGACGTACGTGCAAGGCAATTTGGAATTTTAAACCCTACACACCTTGCATAACCACATAGAGTTGTCAGTATTAGTGCCAAATAGATGTCAAAGATTTGTGACAAATATGTAATTTATAAAAAACTGTTATAAATAACATTGTTATGTGGAAGATGACTGATCTGAAGGATATCGAAGTATGTGGAAGTGTTGAAGTGGAAGTCCATTGAGACGGAGAGAAGTGGAGATGATAAAATAATACCAATGAGATAATAATATTTTCTCCGCTTGTCAAAGAGATGGGATAAATACATCCATATTCGAAGACGTTCCTCCAAAACTTACTCGACTCGACTCCACCTCGACTCAGTCTTTCTCACTACCATCGGTAGTTATAGTTGACATAAACGTCCTCGACTCGAGATTTTTCCTCAGTCGAGGTAAGGAATCATCTGTCAAACTCAAGGTACCTCGGAACCTACCTTAAGGAAGGAAGTGTCAAAGTTCGTATGTAACAAAAATGATTTTTGAAGACTTTATCGAATATGCTTACAATAATCCTTACAATTATTTATCGCGGCGTTATTTGCGTGATGCAGATAATTCAAATGATGACGTAATGACTTCTCGAGGAACCTCGTAGTTCACTCGAAATTGCGACTAAGAATACAATTTTGTTGGTGTTTTCGAGGCCATCCTGAGTCGACTAAGTTTTGGAGGGACTTCTTAGAATATAGGTGATAGTATCCTACTGATCAATTATAGTCGTCTCCATTCCGCTCCGTCTCAATAAAGTTTCACCCTTAACTATGAGATTGTTGAGAAAGGAGACGCATTGGAGTCGACTAGTAACAAGGAAACGAAGAAATATACAGTTTCCCCCATTAGATGGCGGGTATTGTGTTTATTTGTGTTCTTCACGATGACTAATTCGATGCAATGGATACAATATAATATAATTCAAGACATTGTCGTGAAGTACTATGGAGTGCCAAACGTCGTCGTTTATATGACGTCGATGATCTACATGATTGCCTACGTTACTCTAATATTTCCTGCGTGCTTGCTGTTGAATAAGACGGTAAGGTTTTTACGTCTGTTAAAATTATTTAATGTAAATCGAATGTTTCTATGGAGACGTCGCTTTAAAGCGTGAAATTTTCGCATCTGTAAATGTGTTTTGGTTTTAAAGCTGTGTAAATGTGTTTTGTTTTAAAAACACTGCTGATGCTAACGTACGGCTTCCATTAAAATCTGAATAACAATACTGATCTACAAAATATCTTTAAAAATTACCAAATAATGTATTAACGCGATCTTAAATAAGGACTATACAAGGTTAGTCGGAAAGGGGGTACTAAGCCGCGGGCCACTTAAAGTATCACTGATGACTATTTTAATACAAGTGTTAAAATTTCAAAATTCTTATTTTTTTATTTGCAAGCAAATAGGTATATTTTCAATATAGTTTTAAAAAAAAACATATCTGCTTTAGTTATGAATTCTGTAAATTAATTTTCTAATCAGTGACCCCAAATATGACCTAAATTGTAATAAAAACAGCTGATCATAGCTATGGACAGATAGATTTTAGCATATTTTTTACGAAATCTTTGTAAAGCTATTTCTCTTAAACTATCGAGTTTTGGGGAAAGTTGTAGAACAAAAGTTATCCCTTATTATGGGTACTTTAACACCCTTTCGGCTTAGTACCCCTTTCCGACTAAACTTGTATAACTTACATAAGGCAAAATACTCAAACACTATTCAATTTTAGTTTGCCGTTAATTTCGTGCTGTCACTGTCACTTCGCCTTACGGGGTGTCCTGCATAAGCAACAAACGCGACGCGGTGCGACGCGACGCGACACGACGCGACACGACGTGGAACAAATACGCGTTACGTCGCGTCTCGCTACATAGGCCGGCCGGTAGCTAGTATGCCGGAAATGCCGTTATCTTGATCGCGTTTGTCGTGTTCGGCGCATCGCGTTCGTCGCTTACGCAGGACACCCCGTAAGCCGAGGTCCGAGTCCCAATAGGTGTCGCCCTTAGCGCTGTTGTTGCTAGTAGTCATGATGTTAGTAGTAGTAGTTAGCTTAGGTTAAGTATTTTACTCGTCTCCATTGGTTGGAGACTCTTCTGGTCTCGCCAATAACTGCCCGGTTACGTAGAAACGGTCCGCAAGACCATCTACAAGCAGTCGAATAGAAAAAATAATTAAACTAATAACTAGATGCCTTACACAAGGTACCTCTGATAGCCAAATACTAAGACTATCGATAAAATTTATCGAAATGGCATTAACTAATCCGGTGTATTTATTAGCATATTAAAGGTTTTATTGGGATATTAGATTTAAATTATTAGTATATAAAAGGTTTATCTTAATACTAATTATTTAACCTTCCAACATTCCTTTAGTCAGCCAGTGATTCATTAATAATTGAAACAAAAGAAAAAAAGCAGATTAGATAATAGGAAATAAGCAATGTTTACTTACTCGCATCTTTCTAATCTACAATTGACTGACATAACACTCTCGTTTCACCACTTATGTTTACGTCCCATGTAATAGGGGGCGAGTCTATCGCCATTAACCGGGCACAAATCCAGACTCCGGGCTACTACTGAAGAATTCCGGAGGGAAAAACCTAGTAACACTGCGCGACCAGCTAGCTGTTTAATTTAATTACAGCTGTGTCCGAATTTTCTATTTTTTTTTATTATGAAAAAATACAGGAAGAGACATTATACGAGATACTTTTCGGTTAGTTATATTCGGCAATGTTTTGTTATTTTAACATGTAAAAAGAGCAAATTTTTCTTTTTTATGAATTACGTAAAGCATATTTGTATTGTACAATTGTTTTTTATTAATTTGCTTTTTGTAATCCAAAAATTATATACGTAATTTTTTTTTGTGACGACACTAAACATTGCTTAACATAACCCTTTGTATTCCCCGAATGGTTCGGCAGAGGTGTTTTAGTACACCCTCGTGTGAAGACCACACATTAAAACACAATAAAAGTATACGTATTACCTACCTGAAAAACATATTTTGTGTAGTAATATTTCTCCAGAATGTAACAAAAAGCGCATGCAACAGGATTGAGCTAAAACCTTACATGGATTTACGGTCCCGGGTCTTTGAATACACGTTCTATTCAAGAATTGATTGAATTTACGAGCACCCAGCGAGTATACTAGCATGTGAAACCTAATGTTAGACATAGACGCGGACAGAAATTCAAATGAGAATAGATATTTTAATCTGCAAGTAAATCTTGGCGGACTGCTTTGTTCGCAAGTGCGACTGCTGAGCATGGGGTCCTGAGTCCGATCCCCAGGTCGAGCAAAGTGTTATTGGGTTGTTCCATTAGGAATGTCTCAGTAACAGCAGCAGCTCGGTGTCTGGATTTGTGCCCGGTTAATGGCAATAGGTTCGCCCCCTATTACATGGGGCTTAAACTTAACTGGCGAAACGAGGGTGTACTAAAAACACCTCTGCCGAACCCTTCGGGGTATACAAGGCGTGATGTTTTGTTATGAACGATAACAAATAATAATTGTCAACAAGAAAAAATACGATTGTTTTTCTTTCCAATTAGAAAAAACTAACTTTTAATTTTTAACAAGAGCGATGTCGAGTTAGAAGTTGTTACAAAAGAAAAGATTGTTTTCAACTCTTTCAAAGAAGGGATTTGTTCCTATTTTCTTACTTAATTTTCAACTTATCTTCTAATAATCGTAATTTTATTCATTGCTAGCAATATTTAGACAAATGATAAATTATTTTTATTTCTGTACATAAATCTGTTACAGACACTTTTACAAGTCAATGTGATGTTTTTTTAAGACTAGATGGCGCCGGCATTTCCTATCTGACTAGCTCTGAGAAGAAAAGCCGAAACAAACTCAGAGATCAAGGTCTCTTTTAAAGTCCAGACATTGTGGTATAAAAACTATGTGAGTGTAACAATGTAGGGCAACGTCTGGAATGGCCTTTTTTAGGAAAGTGCCATAGCAGGTTTGAGTTGCAATAGATTTCTAATGAATTATAATATGTCTTGTCGTTATTTGTTTTGCGGACCAGGTTCCCATTAAAAATTTAAAATATCTACGGTAAAATACACAAACGCAATCCCTATGCATCTCATATTTCGATACCTTGGGTCTCTTTTAAAGTCCAGACAAGACATCTACTTCATCCTACACTGTACTACTTGTAGGTACGTGTACGTACACAGATCTATATATTATATACTACTATACAGGGCCTACCTTTCATACATAACATCACGTCTGTATTCCAGGGTTGGGCAGAGGTGTATAACACCCTTATTTCAAGTCCCATGTAACAGAGGGCGAGCCTAATGCCATCAATCGGGCACAAATCCAAACTCCCGGCTGCTTCTGACGAATTCCACACAGAAAAACCCAAAAACATTTTGCCCATCCTGGTGATCGAAACCAGGACCTCACGATCAGCAGTCGCGTTTGCCACCATTAGACTAACGAGGCACTTTCAGAATATACAAAATCTAAACTGCTTGTTAAACTGAGATTAGGATGTCGTCATCATCATCATTTTCGTCTACAGCATCACCATCATCTAACCACTGCAGGGAATCCTCATTTCTTTCATTCCAACCGGAACTGTCTCAAGTTCATGTCTTCAAACTAATTCTAAACAAAAAGAAGAACTCGTCTTGACCTCGGTCACGGGTGTCACGGCAAGGCTTTTCAACTCAGGTACATCTTGATAGGTAGGTAGGTACTTGTGGATACAGTATCTAAAAATATTCGTCATGTGGACGAACGTTATGTGGAATGTTATATGGGCTTGAAGAATTTTTATTAGAATATACCTACCGGTAGAATATCTGTAGTATGCAATATTTACGAAATTAATATTTACAGGATATTTTAATGAAATTGTGAAGCAACACATTTTTTGATGTATAAGATTCTCGTAACCTTATTCAGCGTTAGGGGGGTAAAAGTTTTTGCCGGGGTTGCGGTGCATGCTTTTGCGAATCCCGCGACCCCGGCCGAACAGTCAAGAGGAGGAACACTTTTGGTTTTTAGCCGATAAGAGTCCGGCAGACCCCCTCGCCTTCCCCGGACGAGGGACATCCACGAGGATTTTCCAACGATAAAAAGGGAGCGTAAAAGTGTTAGATATTCGCACAAAATAGAAACGAAATTTAATATTTTTACTCTATTAATGAGAGTCGGGTATAATGATACTTAGGCCCAATTGTACCAACGTTGGATTGGGTTTATCTGAGGAATAAGTTATGCCTATAGTGCTTTAGACTTATTACGAACATGGGTATATTCCGAAAAAAACGAATTTCTTTTAAACGAGGCAATATTTTTTGCTCTGGCAACGTAATAATGCTAGAATATGTAATGCAATATAATGTAATGTTGACAGAGCAAAAAATATTGCCTGGATTAGAAAAAAAATCGTAATTTTCGTAATATTCCTATGTTCATAATTACCCGAAAGTACTAGATACGTTTTGACAGAGTTTCTATACAAAAGCTGTCAAAACGTCTAATTTATTCCTGGGAAAAAAGCTCTCCGATGTTGTTAAAATCGGCCCCAAATAATTTAGATCTAATAAAGAAGAAACGAATACGATTTGTCCCAGCATAAGGCTGGTTTTAGAGTCACGCTGACCGCATGCTGACCATCGGTGCTGACAGCTCATCGCGTAGCTTGTCAGCGCTGAGATTCGCCGCGAGACGTTTCAGTATCGTGCTGATCACTGCGGAGTCACGCACAAAAATACGTACGGCCGCTGACCAACGCACGCGCTGATAGCTACGCGTTATTCTTAAACGCATCCTAGAAGTTCATACGTTTCCGCTGTCAGCGCCGACGGTCAGCGGGACTCCAAAACCACCCTATAATAAACGCAGTGAAAACCTTGCATTCGGAACGAGTCACAGGAAACCTTGTTATCTAAATAATTCAAATTAAAACAATCATAAATTTAATCTAAATTTAGCGCAAGTTATGTCCTTCTCCAAATATTTTATCATCCGCCGACAACTCAGCGTCCCGTCGACAATGCGGATAAAGGAATTATCAAAATTTCCGACTTGACTCATTAATCTTCAGGAAGGACAATTTGTGAGACCTTCTGAAGATGTCCTTTTTATTTCAACAATGCGTTTTATAATAAGATTACGCGAACCGGTAATGCCAGACATTCTGCGTTCTGAATTAGTCGGACGCCTTTGGTTTTAATGTTTGCTAAATTTCTTGTACATTTCTTTTCTTTTACTTTGGAATATTTTCATCTTCTTCTGTCGGTGCGAGCTATGTGCACGAGCTATGTGAATTAGTCAGTGTGCGCCGGATGTTCTTAAGCATCTTCTTCTTCTTCTTCCTGCCCTTATCCCACACTAAGTAGGGTCGGCACAACCATGTATTTCATAAATCCATGTTGTTAGAGGTTTTCGCTTATTGTTTTATGACCGGCCGCCTGCCTGACATCAACCCTCCTTGGGAATACTCGTTGCGCCGTCGCGCGGGTGACCCCTATGTGCTTGCTATTATTATGCACTGGGTTCCAAAATGATATACTTGTCTAAGTAGCTCTTAAGTATCTATCATTATTAATATCTCCAATATGAATCCTGTAAGCTTCTTGTACCGCTTAAATCAAACTGTTACTGAATATTTAATTAACGCGATGTTAATGTTTAGCAATCAGTTTATTCTAATAACTAACATCATTGATCTTCAGACACTTTTACAAGTCAATGTAATGTTTTTTTTAAGACTAGATGGCGCCGGCATTTCCTATCTGACTAGCTCTGAGAAGAAAAGCTGAAACAAACTCAGAGATCAAGGTCTCTTTTAAAGTCCAGACATTGTGGTATAAAAACTATGTGAGTGTAACAATGTAGGGCAACGTCTGGAGTGGCCTTTTTAGGAAAGTGCGATAGCAGGTTTGAGTTGACCTGTCCTAACTGACGGTCATCGCGTAGTTCAAATCTTATTTAAGGAAGCTCAACAACCCGAGTGCCGAACGACGCTACCAATCAGCCGGACATTTGCGTAGGTCACAAAAAAACTCAAAACCGCCAAACAGGCAAGATTATCTTAAAAATATAATCTTGCCAAAATATTTTATATTGCTCATGCGACAATAACAGGTAATATTGTAAAAAACAACTTAATAAGGATAATACTTCAAACGTCACGAATTGCTCAATTAATAGAAAATCCCAGGTTTTATTCCAGGTCATCACATCATCCACAAAATAGCGTCAGAAAAGTTAAAACTTCCTTTGCTTCATTTTGGAAAAAGCATTTTTCCTTTGAATTGGCAATTTTTCTCACGGGTTTTCACGGTCAATTTATTTTCATTACCGACCCACTTATACGAGTGATTTAATTAAAAGACCAACCTGAGAATTTTGGCTGTGTGTGTCAAATTGCTCTTTCTGCTAATAATATTGAGCTGAGCTAGCTTAATCAGAGCCCTGCTCGAGTCTTTATGAGATTAAAAGTAATAATGTCAAAATGCCCAAAAATGTGCTATACGCCCTTTGAGCTCCAAGGTATCGAAATATGAGATGCATAGGCATTGCGTTTGTGTATTTTGGCGTAGATGTATTTTTTAAAGGGAACCTAGTCTGCACGACCAATAACGATAAGACATAATTATTATATTATCATTATAAATCTATTGCTACTGTATCTACTGCATTCGTTATTATGGTGGCTCATTTTAAATCGCAATACTTATTTTCATACTTTAAAAAAAAATCTCTTTTAAGTAAAATTTGCTACTTTTAATATTTATAAAACTTTTTAAAAAGTATAACCGACTTCAAATTGTCTATCTCCGAGGTTCTTCATCAGATCTTCACCAAATTTTAATGGGACCACTTCGAAAGAATACCTTTCAAACAAAAGAAAGAATCATTAAAATCGGTTCACAATTAGCAAAGATATCACGGAACAAACATACAAAAAAAGCATACTGTCGAATTGAGAACCTCCTCCTTTTTTGGAAGTCGGTTAAAGATAGGTACTTCGCCTCTCTGACCACGTGTGACCTGACCTCTCTGACTCTGACCACACTCGGTACAATATTTAAAACATGAGTGTGGGAGCACCATCATTTTTTTTAATGATAATTTCTTGAGTATGTTGAATGACTAAGTTCCAACCGTCATTAATGCTTGTTTGCTTTTTTGTCTATTTTCCTTACTGCATAACACTTCTATGTAAACAGTACATATATAGGTATGTAAAAATAAAATTTCAAAACAAAGTGTGGTCAAATTGATTTAGGTACATACCTATGCAATTAAATTACTATAATTTATGTTCTCATGTCCATACCTAATTACATGTAAAACCGCAAATAATTGGCTACACACAAGCAAATTATATTTTAAATCGAACCATATTGTTAAAAAATGTAAATAAAAACAATTATTGAATCGATTTTTCCTTATTGATGCAAATGGATAGATACATTCCTTACGTAGATACATGAGTAATAGATAAAACAGTAGAACTCAAGAAGTACATTCCATTTGTTAATAAGTACATCGGGGGGCACGGCAGTGCCCCCGCCAAGTCGAGCGCGAAGCAAACACTGCCGTACCATCCTTTACTGGAACCATTTCGCCGCATTTTCAGCCCCCTATTTGAGAACCTCTGGATAATTATGCATTTATGACACTCACTCACTCACTCACTCACTCATGATCATCAGAATAGAACTAGAACTTCCCATAAACTCAGAGAGCTGAAATTTGGTACAGAGTTAAGGTTTAGTGGCCACATAAAAAATAAACTATAAAAACTAGGATAATCGAAGATCTGGAGTACCTGGTGACCCTGATTAGAAACCACAAGAGCCCAACCAAACTATTAGAGATCGACATACCGCCTTTACAAAAAATATTCAACTTGGTAGGCCGCTTCATTTGATGTCAAAAATCGAAGGTCTGAAGTATCTGATGAAGAACCCTCAGCTGGTCTCAGCTGTATTAGAGATATGGTAATGCCCCTTTCTACTATTGGTACATAAAAAAATCGACTGTCATTGCAAAAATCCAGCGTAGTGGGACACATCTTCTAATCTAATTTAATCTAGCCTATAGCGACCCACTGCTGGGCGAATGCCTCCCCTTCTGCTTTTAATACGCATATAAATAAAATTAAAGGAAAAGTCTTGAAAGATTTGTAATAATAAAAAAACTACTCCTAAAAAGAAAAAAAATGTGTCAAATAAGAAAATCTAATAAAATAAATCAATATACGTTTCACTACAAAAAGAAGTGAAATCCCACCAAAAACATTCTGTAAAAAACTAGCCAAGTCTCCATGGAGCTGATTGTTTATCTCTAAAAAGTAATGAAATCTAGACGAAGTCGTGCCAAGTCTAAGGTTCCTTACTGCGATTTACTGCATACTGATTTTCTTACTGCAACGCACACTAATTCGAATCGTAACGTAATCGCCTCTCCTCGGGACAAGCTCACGAACTGCGGTGCGGTGTGTGGTCAACGTGGTTCCCGCGCTTACGGCTCGTCGTCCCCGCGCTTACGTCTCTCCGTACCCGAGCTTACGTCTCTCCGTACCCGAGCTTACGTCTCTTCGTCCACTCTGGCCCCTCTCACCTCTCCCGCGGTCTGCCTGCAGCACACTACTGTTACTGCGACCCGTAAGCGCGGCGTCGCCTAGCCGTAGCCAAGTCGACGGATCGGAGCTACTGATCCGGTTTGGTTACGTGCTTACGTTAGGTTGACGCCTGTTTGACGGCAAGGCGGAAGGCGATACGGCTACGATCCCTTTCCGAGTTGATATGTGTGCTTTGACTATAAGGCCCCCAGCCAGGGCTTACAAACTAGGATGTAAGTTAGCATGACCGAACACTAAGGGCACCCCCTGTGGGGTTAGAACCTCGGCTTAGTGTGTCATGAGGGGAGAGTAGCTAAAATCGGGCTGGGCCCCGCTCCGTCGAAAGACAACTGTTTTTATAACGTCGGGTACGTTAATTCATCTTGACGACTACCCTCCTTTATTTTCTAAATGATTTATTCTCCGACATATATATTTTTACTTACTGCACCTGTGGACGTCATCATGTTAACGCCAGCTGTCGCTGAAAACCAGCGCTGTCGCTCCGTTTCGCACGTGAAACACAGCATTATGCTGAGCGATGGCGGTTTTGCGCAGATGTGACGCATATTTTTCCCAATAGTTTCTTTTTCGTTTTGTTTTTACTTTTATTTTTGTGCGTCATGTTTGCGCGGATATACAACTTTTCTTTCTTTCTTTTCTTTTATTTAGGTATACCATTAACGACATTAGTTCTTACAGTAATGAACCAAATGATTTAGAGATAAATTTCTCAGCGAGTAACACAATGTACTAGTGTTAGACATTCAACAATGATCCTGACCTTCACTGATATCTTAAGTGTTTTGTCTAGTATGTTTAAAGTAAACTCTTTAGCAAATGTGTTTTAGACAATGTTATTATTTAACAAAACAGTATTTAAATTTCTTACACGTGAGGATAGATTATTTCATAGAGATCTAAGTCGGTGCTATAGAATTGTTATAAGAGTCGATCATTCGTCATATAGCGCGAGCCTTATCAGTGACTAGCGGCCCGTCCCGGCTTCGCACTGGTGGACATTTTTCCCGTTTTTGCAACATTTTTCATTTATGCTCCGCTCCTATTGGTCGTAGCGTGATGTTATATAGCCTATAACTTTCCTCCATAAATGGACTATCCAACACATTTTTTTTTTAATTCCAACCAGTAGTTCCTGAGATTAGCGCGTTCAAACAAACAAACAAACTCTTCAGCTTTATAATATTAGTATAGATAATACATTTCTTTTAGTAGTAGTGTATTGTAACATATCATCACGCCTGTATTCCCCGAAGGGTTGGGCAGAGGTGTATAATAACACCCTCATTTCGCCGTTATGTTTAAGTCCCATGTAATAGGGGGCGAGACTATTGCCATCAACCGGGCTCAAATCCAAACTCCGAGCTGCTACTGAGGAATTCCACGCGGTAAAACCAATAACACACTTTGCCCGATCTGACGATCGAACCCACGACCTTACGATCGAACCCACGACCTTACGATCAGCAGTCGCGCTTGCCACCACTAGACCAACGAGGCAGTTAGTGTATTGTTCCCATATTTATTGAGTTAAATACTGCAAGTTAGTCAAATTGAATGAAACAAGCGTGTCACATAAACAAAATAACAGCACAGATAATGTTATAATACTACCGACAGACAGCCGTCACCAGGGCACCGAACTGTTCTTATCCAAATTTCTAAACGATAACACGCGTAAAGAAAGACAATTAATGCGTGAATAAACGCTAAAGGCACCGAAAAAAGGATTGTACGCAGCATAGGTTACCGGGTAATCTGTGGTATGGAGTAATTCGAAACGATCAATAATTAGTAGAAGGATAAAGAATAGATATCACCAACGCAGAACCTAAAAACCGAAAAAGAAGAATTAGCGGAACAGACTTCCCACATCACCATCAATAACCAAATACACCGGCGTTACAGCAACCTAGAATAAAAAACTTTTTAACAAAAATAAAACCAACTTCAAAAAACCGAAAAAAATAATAAAATAATTAGGTACTATATTACACATTAACAGTTTCAGAAGTCGGTGCCTTCAATATGGTTCAGCGTGGATTAGCACCGACTTCTGAAACTGTTAATTTGTCATAATTATGGTAATTATTTTATTCTTTTTTTTTTTTAATTTTTATAATTTTAGTGGCCTTAATTAAAATATGGCTGGACCTACTAAAGACGCTGCTCGTAACATAATCACATCATCACATTATGCATACTGTTCGTCATTGATGAGTTCCATTGTCTATCTCCGAAGTTCTTTATCAGATCTTCACCAAATTTAAATGGGACCACTTCGAAAGAGTACTCTTTCAAACAAAAAATAATCATTAAAATCGGTTCACAATTAGCAAAGACATCCCGTAACAAACATACAAAAAAAAAACCAGTCGAATTGAGAACCTCCTCCTTTTTTTGGAAGTTGGTTAAAAAGAGGCTGCTTTTTTTCGAAAACAAAAACCAACAATATAAAATACTATTCCAAAAAGTTTCGGCTAAGAAAAAGATCTGCTCTGCGCGCACTAGTTTATTCCCCGCAAATGACGGCCCAGCTTCACAATCAGCATAGTAAATTATATCATTAGGCTAAGTTATTCACAGATTTTAATTTTCTTCCATTGTTTCAAGTTCTTCTGTCACGAACAGCCTGTCATTTTTACTAGATCACCGACTTTTGTCCCACAAAACGAACGGTGTAAAATTAGAGATATCTGAATAGATGAAAAATATGCTTAGAATTTGGCATTGCTATAGTTTTACGACTTCGCTCATCTTATTACTATGTAGATGGTAAATGCTATATTGTATATGGATGATAGACTTTTAAACATACATACATAAACATCACGCGTTTTTCCCATGGGGGTAGGCAGCAACTATAGAACGTCACATGGTACGATCCTTACATACACCTTTCGCTTCATCCACATTCATACAACTTGTCATAGACGCACGCCGGTTAAGAGTATCCGCACCTGTCCTTTGTGAAGAACATCATCAATAACATCGATGTATGTCCTTTTAAACTGTTTCTTCCTGCTTCATCATCATCATATTTTATTAGCCGGAGGAAATAGGCCTCAATCCTATTTAGCTCAGCCGCTAGGCACACAAACACTATCTTTTATATTATTTGTAAGATCGTTTTACCTAGCCTTCTCCCAATTATCTTGGGATCAGCTTCCAGTCTATAGATGCGGCTGAATACCACTATTTTATACGGAGCGACTGCCATCAGATCTTCGCAACCCAGTAGCAGGGCAATGCCGATATCTTAAGGTTAGACCAGTTGTCAGACTTTCGGGCTTCTAATTTCCCGTAACGACTGTCGTAGGTATTCGTATGACACCCGGGATCGACTATTTAACGTGCTCTCCGATGCACAGTAGTGTTTCGATGTGTAACGAACGGTCCCCTATCCACAGACAGACCGCGGCAAGCGTAACTTGACCTAGCAAATCATATGATCCGGGTGGTTGGTACTTAACCACGAGCCCGTCATATTATTTGAAAGTTTTTTTTTTAATTAAATTGCGACTGTTTCCTGTGACTGTGTGTTTTGTGTCAAATAAATGGTTATATATCTACTTCCAACAATT
Source organism: Amphipyra berbera (assembly GCA_910594945.2). Taxonomy (NCBI): domain Eukaryota; kingdom Metazoa; phylum Arthropoda; class Insecta; order Lepidoptera; family Noctuidae; genus Amphipyra; species Amphipyra berbera. The sequence continues at coordinate 2,007,706 of OU343122.1, read as the reverse complement.
ACTCGCGACATTTGTCAGAGGGTTGGACCCCTTTTTAGCGAATCCGGTGACCCCGGCCTTAGGTCAGAAGGAGGGACACCGTGGTGGTTTTAGCCGGTAAGAGTCCGGCACATCCCCCCGTCTTCCCCAGACGGGGGATAGTCCATGAGGATTGGACCCCTTTGGAATACCGATTTGACGCTGATTGTAACTTTGATCAACTACCAAGACGCGTATTCGTGCTTCCGTCCTCCTAATGGAACGTACCTACCCATACTACGTGACCCATTTTTTTACAATTTTTTACCCCATCGCCCTCCTCGGTGACCACCTGTAGTATATGCCAATACCCTCCCCACCCCCACCCCCCTAATTTTCACGTAGTAATTCATAAATATGGTTTTAAATCATTTCTTGGAGATAGTTAAAAGAACAAAATTGGCTCATATGCGCATATAATTATTTGGCTCGTATGTGCGTCAGTGCTGCCATCTGTGAGTTTAAAAAGCGCTAAATGCTGCGCGCCATATTTGAATATAACTCGAAGATTTCCCTAGAGGATATTGACTACGTGACGAAAACCTACGCCTCTAGTGACCTAGTGTGGTATTTTGAAGACCCCCCTCCCCCCCTGAACGGGTCACGTAGTGTGGGTACGTTCCCTAACGCTGGGGCCACATTAACGCCTAACGCCATTAATTAACACATTAAGTGACAAGGAGACAAAGGATTTGTGTAAATTAATGCGCTGATTGAAGGCGTTAGACGTTATAGTGTGGCTCTGGCATTAGACGACTAACTACACAATTAGCACCTTCTACTTTTACATCTAAACTTCCAACACTATACAAGGTTAGTCGGAAAGGGGGTACTAAGCCGAAAGGGTGTTAAAGTATCCATAATAAGGGATAACTTTTGTTCTACAACTTTCCCCAAAACTCGATAGTTTAAGAGAAATAGGTTTTCAAAGATTTCGTAAAAAATATGCTAAAATCTAATTGTCCATAGCTATGACCAGCTGTTTTTACAATTTCGGTCATATTTGGGGTCACGGATTAGAAAATTAATTTTCTGAATTCATAACTAAAGCAAGTATGTTTTTTTTTTAAAACACTAAAATAAAAATCATTTTGCATACAAATAAAAATTATCGCATTTTGAAATTTTAACACTTGCTTTAAAATAGTCATCAGTGATACTTTACGTGGCCCGCGGCTTAGTACCCTCTTTCCCACTAACCTTGTATAAATTATAGCCCCATATCACCTTTGTTTCCAATCTAGTTCCCCATAGAAGGAAGATCTTATGTGTTCGCATCATGTCCTTGAGAACGCACCTGTCGAGGACACGCGTCGTATGATTAACACGCGTGGATAAAACCTTTGTGCGTGGATCGTTTTGAAGCTCACCTTCTCTGTGTAAATATAGGTAGATCCGTGCGGAATGGTGTGGGTAACGACGTTGTACTTATGGGATTGAACCATGAGGGCAAACGACAAGCATCCGGGAATAATAAGGAAGTTGTGTATCTTCTAGTTTGATTACTCAATTCTACTGACAAGGGTTTTGATTGTAGTACCTATTTGTAGTGAATGGTAGACCTCACGGCATAGAGAAAGAGGAATGCAGATACCCCAGAATACTCCGTGAAGTTACTGTTGAAAATAATTCTGGTATCAAAATATGCCAATAAAAAATGCGTATTCTTAAAAAAACACAGTTCTAATTTTTATTTTGAATAGTTCAGTCAATAAACACTCAATGTGCTAGGGCTCTTACACAGAGCAGCACTTTGCCGTCGGCACGCCAGAATCTGGAATCAGAAGCGGCACTGTCGGTACAACTGCAAGCGTCGTCGTTGATCGGTGGCTGCAGTTACCCGTGTCGTCAACAAAATGCCGCTCGTCTGTAAGAGCGCTAACCTGTTTGGCGCCAAAAGAGTACTTACGACGAAATTATTTTATTTTCTCTCTTTCATTAGTAGAATTAGTCAATTACATTGTAAATAGTAAACAAGTGATATCCTATAAGGTATCGTCATTTCCCGCCGTCTCTCCGGCTCCGGTCTCTCCACATGAGCCTTTTATATACAACCAGTATAAACATTAACTGCCTGCGTCCATAAACAACAGTCAACAACTATTGTTGACATAAGTGTATTTATGTTTGGTACGTGGCAATCCGGTGGATGTAACGTAAACGTTTTAGCAACAGTTTGCGGATTCGTTCGAGCGTGGTAGTAGGATAAAACATGTCACTATTTAGTGCTAGCTTTGAAACTGAATGTGTTGTACAAAATTAATTTATGCAGATACAGAGACCGTAGGATACGCAGCAGAAGTGCCAACAGACAGAAGAACAACGTAACAAGAGTTCTAATAACTAAATGCCAACGATAAATTCAAATATCTTATTAGACGAAGTGATTATTTTTCATTAATATAAATATGTAGTTTAAAAAACGTAAAAACACGCCTTTATCACGCACTAAAAATTATAACTGAAGAGTTCCACTATCCACCGCTTGGCTCCATCATAAGATCAGCTCCAAGATACCAAATTATAGTATTGTCATCCGAACTACATATACATTTTCGATACGACAATTAGAAGTAGGTTAAAAATGACTTTCAAGATTTTATTACATTACTAGCTGCCCGGACAGACTTCGTTCTGTCAAAAGTTATTGGCCTGTAGTGGGAAAAGAATATTTTCCACGCAATTTTTGTTTTTTCTCTCCATAAGAACCTTCCTTGTGCCTTAAGGAATAAATGAAAAGAAAAATAGCCGAATTGGTCGAGCCATTCTCAAGTTTTGCGCTTAGCAACACATTTGGCGATTCATTTTTATTTATATAGATAGATTAGTTAGTTAGTTACACGTGAAGCTAATATATATCGTGTAAAAAGATGTCCGAATTTGAACATTTTCTGCCCCACAAACAACACAACACAAACTCGTAACTAACAATTTCCCATGTTTTATGAATCTTTCCTCTTCAACTTTAAGCCCAATATTGCGGTAAACATTCACAAAAAAGTAATAACTGTCTCCTGCACCACTATGACGTCATGGAGGATACAAAATATATGTGTCTCCATTTTCCTGAGGGAAATATACTGAGAAAATATTCCAGTGATTGCTACGTTCCCGCGTTGTATCGGTTCTATAAATATTAATAATGCCGGAAGACAATCGCAGTATTGAGGCGCACTAAACAGCCGAGTTTATGTGATGAGGTTAAGTAACTGAGATAGGAGCTAATAATTGGATGGGGCGAGTTACATCTGGTTTGGCATCATCCAAAAACAAACTGATATACTTATCATATTTTGTGATTATGTTAGAGTAAGTACCTACTGTGTGTAATTTGCCTAGTACTATTTTCAATACACCTTGACAAATTCTCTGCTCAAGGTATTCATGTCGGCATTTTGCTTCTACATTAAGCAATGTCTTTACACTCCACAGACACATATTACTATCTTGAATGACAACTTGTCTGGAAGTATGAAAAAATCCAGTGTCTCAAAAAATAGGAAAGTTATTTACTTTGGAAATCGTTAAGTATCTTTATACTAAAGACTCGATACTTAAGTACTCTACCATGCTTGCTGACTGGCTACTCTTTTTACTACAGCATCGGCTGCTATTCTCGTACATCTTGTGGCAACAAGAGAGAAGAAGAAGATGCAAAAGCGTTGCGACATTTTGTTTTTTTTTTAAATGTCACATGTCCTGCCCACGTGCAGGTAGTCCAAATTCTCATCCTTTCTTTTTTTGTAAATATTGTTTTTGTTTCTGTAACTGTCTTCTTTTCTTTCTTTCTTTCAAAATTATTTTTGGAGCAGAAAGAGCATGGCGAAATGTAGACCCTCTTTGTGTCCTGCGAGGATATTACACCCACAAACTTAATACGTTTGTGTATCATATTTCGGTATTACTTCCGGGTTGTACCGGGAAAATCTAAGCAAGGAATTTTCCCAAGGTTAAAGTCGGTTTTCCCGCCCACGTTTTCATCTTGTTCGTGACAGCTTGTGACAGTCCGCCATCTGTATCTACCCTTCCGTAAAATCGGTAATAGATGTGGAAAATTTAAGAAGGGAATATTAACATAAAATAACGTTACGCCTTATATTCCCCGAAGGGTTCGGCAGAGGTGTTTTAGTACACTCTCGTTTCGCCAGTTATGTTTAAGTCCCATGTAATAGGGGGCGAGTCTATTGCCATTAACCGGGCACAAATCCAGACTCTAGGCTGCTACTGAGAAATTCCTAATGGAAAAACCCATTAATACTTTACCCGACCTGGGGATCGAACCCAGGACCCCATGCTCAGCAGTCGCGCTTGCGACCACTAGACCAACAAGGCAGTCAAGGGTATAATGGCTTTTAATCAACTTCTTGGTTACGAAATCAGAATAAATATGATATTAAAATTTGACTTTTTGGTTACATGTTTTCATATAATGACAAGGCAAAGTGTACAGCCCGATTACCCGATAATGGGATTGAAAATGGCGACGCTGGTATTGTCGTCGGTATTTCCCTCTCTTTCACTTTTGTTTCCTTTGAGCGAAGGCATAGGTCACAAAACAGATAGGTACAGAAGTCAATCACATGTTTGTACTTCACTTTTCGTACCTACGCTCGGCGGTCGCTCTATCTATATATCTATCTCTCTCAAGCACATGGCACTCGCGCTCGCACTCACTCGCACTCTGGTCCCAAACGGTCCGAGATATCGTGTCCGTGAGCAGTGTCTATGTGTGCGTTGCTCGAGCGCACTTGTATATAGATTGACTTCTGTACATATCTATTTTGTGGTATAGTGGACCCGCCGTGTCTCATCCTAATCTCTATGTAACGGGGTTGTAACTGCTTTCAATGCACTTTATTAAAACACAATTTCGCTGCTAAAGCTATAATAATCCCGGATTAAAACGACGATGTAACACATGAAAGGACAGAGCAACGCATTCAAACGACTTAAACAATCTCGCGCTCGCATGCAGTGTTATTTAGGACCTAAACTGAGCTGAATAGAGCTCGTGAAAGCCTTCTATCCGCTACGCTCGCGTCGAATGCTCTGAACGGAAATCCTCCGACGCTTTGTATATGGTGAGGAAACGCATCTCATCTATGCTGTCAGCGTCATATGCATTTTTTCTTTCAAAGGTTTCCGCGGACCGGTCAGGTATGAAGGGTTTTGTTTTAAGTTTAAATGGGGAGGGGAATTTAATTGAGTAAAGGCTCATTAACACGAGGATAGTTTCTTGAAGCGAGACTCGTTCTGACATCGTCTTTATCGGCGGTGAAAACAGAGACAACATGAGACTCGCTCCGAAAAACTATCCTTGTGTAAATTTGCCTTAACTATCTAACTATTCTACTAACGTGATATAATGTTACAGTGAATCAATGACTTAAGTAAATCCCCGTTAACTTCTTTGTCAAACAATACTTCTTGACCAATATTTTTTCATAAGTTCCAAATTCATGCATCAGTAGACGTGGACAAAGGTTAGTCTAATATAATACGGATTATGAGGATGACGAGGTGATGTCAGACATCCTTTCATACAACTTTGTAGCTGTGAAAATACAGATTTGTATGAGTTTCTATAGGAATAAATGCTGTGATGTTTATGGCTCTATGTTACGAGTGAGTTGTCAAAACATTGTTCGTAGTTATTTAGCGCTATTTTGATATTCCCTAATATATTTATGAATAATTTAAATCAGGCTATTCTCGTTGCAACACACGACTTCTATATAGCTATGCTAATTTTAAACACTATAAACGGTGTAAAAAGACCCTTAACGAAGCCGAAATGCACTTATTCTCCACGTCATTGCGATCATTTTTTTGTTCTGGACTATGCCTGGGAACCTTATAGTTACGGAGATATTGGAGGTCAAAGTTCCAACTTTTTCACAACTTTTTTTTTAAAATACTAGTTTTGAAGGTTGCAAATGTACTTGAAATGCCTCCATTACCCGTTGACTACTCATTGCATCTATCAGCACAGTCTTTTGAGTGCGTTACAATTAGCGTTGTACAGTAAAACGAAATTTTACACCCAAAAAAAAAGTCGTTTCCCAGCGACAATTTTTGCGTAGGGTTACTTAGTTTGATGTACTGAATGCATGGTTGACGGCTTCGTGAAGGGTCTTTTTACACCTTGTATAATTGCTTCACCTTCTGCTGTACATAAAACAAAAACTAATGTTGTTCACAAAGATAATTACGTGTCATCTTATAAGTAAGGATGCAAATTCGGAGCGATGGGCCGTGCAGCCGGGCGTTCAGGCATTGTATTGAGCGTGCATACATTTAGCTACACGGTGTAAACGCTTTAACAAAGACACTTCAATAGTAGATTGTATGTTAAGTAACGCTTGAGAAAACGCCCCGCTGCACGCCACGCGCTCCTCCGAATTCGCGCCCTTAAGCTAAACACTTCTTACAAAGTTTACAAGTACATAGGTACGTGTATTACTAGAAACATATTTGCAAACATTTTTTCCAATATAATTAACGGTTATAGTATTTTTATAGTCTTTTACAATGTCTCCTGCCGAGAAGCGTGATATCTTGATGTTTTCTTTTTATATTTCTTTGTTTTGTATTGTGTTCAGATGACTTGTTTATATGTAAGCCACCATTATGTTTGTGCCTTTTCCTTATCGGTAGACAAATGAAAAAGAATACGACTTGTTTTATCTTTCTACGAGATCTGCATGAAATCTGTATGCTGGGATTTAGGGCTAGCGCGCCCTGCCTTGCGTTTTTTTTAGCGTATTATCTGTGAAGTATGGAGTTTCATAGAAGAGCGCGCACTTGGAATTATTCACCGCATACGGATTTACTTGTACCGCATACGGATTTACTTGTATTTATTTAAAAAAACGGACCTCAAGTCACCGCATCGCAGTGCGAAATCTTTCAGACGCTTAAATTTAGTAGGACTCTTAGTAAGATCTGCCGGGGTCGCGGTGCATGCAATAGTGAATCCCGTGACTCCGGCCTTAGGTCAGGAGGAGGGACATCGTTGGTTTTTAGCCGGTAAGAGTCCGGCAGACCCCCTCGCCTTCCCCTGGTGAGGGACAAACATGAGGATTTTCCAACGCAAAAAAAAATAAGGACTCTTAGTAAGATAGGCCCTGTCACTACTATTAAAAATTACATTAGTTGTAATAACGAGATTTTAACAAAAAAACTTGTGAATTTTTTTATTATTTATAGTGATTCCCAGCCATCATACTTCACACAAAACGCTATAATTATATAAGAAGCGTGAGAAGATAACCATCTTAACACATAAACAAAAAACAGCAACAATGGAATTCAATTGTTATAATTCCGGGTACCCCAAACGTATTCGATTATCGCTATCGTAACAAGAAATAATACACACACACACACACACACACACATAGGCAGCAAAACCTCCAATACTCAACAGGGTCCTTGCACACGAATCATATAACACAACTGCAGAAACAATCACAAACTTAAGAAAGCAACGCCTTTTTTTTTCTCGTTGGAATATCATCATGGATGTCCCTCGCCTAGGGAAGGCGAGGGGGTCTGCCGGACTCTTATCGGCTAAAAACCAACGGTGTTCCTCCTCCTGACCGTTCGGCCGGGGTCGCGGGATTCGCAAAAGCATGCACCGCAACCCCGGCAGGTCCCGGTCCGCCAACCCTCGGCGGACCTCTCCTCTGTGGGGCCTCACCCCACGTCCTCCTGAGAAAAGAAAGCAAATCCTAAAAATTGTATGTATGCCTCGTTTTATTCTAGCCTGTTTTGTCTGGATCTGCTATCTGCCCTAATCTCGCCTGATTACTTGTCCATTGCACTCAGTGATGTCATTCTCAGTGGTCGTGGTATTCATAACATTCAGTCAAAGCCTTGTACCGTACTGTACCGATAGATCCGACCCAATACAATACAAATCCGAGCCGATCTCAGCAGGAGCTCGTATTTGTACCAGGCAATTAATTTCGGAACGCCGAGATTCTTGCGCTTCGTGACCCGGAACAACTTTAATCTGTTAGTTACTATAGCTCCTATCTGAGCCCGCAATCGCATTGTCAGGGTTGAGAAAAATGGCCCTTATCGCCTTTTTGTTTTGTTAAATGCTTTCGGAACCCTTGCAGAAGTTTTAAACGTTTAAATAAATATTCTTAAACTGACGCTGGTGTCTTACACCCATATTCTAAGAGGTTCCTCCAAAACTTATTCGACTCATACTCGACTCAGGACGCCTTGAGGACTGCCTCGAAAACACCTTCAAATTTGTATTCTTAGTCGCAATTTCGAGTGAACATTGAGGTTCCTCGACCGAGGGTACCTCAGATGAGTCGAAGTAGAGTGAAGTCATTACGTCATAATTTCGAGGATTTTTGTTTATCTGCATCGCGCAAATAACGACGCAAGAAATAGTTGTAAGGATTATCGTAAGCATATTCGATAAAATCTTTAAAATTATTTTTTGTTACATACGACCTTTGACACTTCCTTCCTTAAGGATGCCTTCAGGTAGGTTCCGAAGTACCTTGAGTTTGACAAATGATTCCTTATCTCGACTGAGGAAACATCTCGAGTCGAGGACGTTTATTCCAATTATAACTACCGATGGTAGTGAGAAATGCTGAGTCGAGGTGAAGTCGAATCGAGTAAGTTTTGGAGGAACATCTTAGAATATGGGTGTTAGGATGTGCATTGAAACATGTTTTAATAGAAAGTCACTGCAATAACTAGGTATAATGAAAATAATCTTACAATTAACTTACTGAGTCCTTCGAAAAGCTAGCATAAAATAAACACTGCGCAGATTTTTATATCAGTAACCAAGGAAAAGATAATACTACAGAAACACTGTCGAAAACCAAACAAAAAAGCTAATCTGGGCTATATGATTTTCCAATACACTGTCGGACGTAGTTATGACAGTCATGAAGCACACTAAATCAGGTACTAAATTTCACACTTGTAGCACTACCACTGCTTCAACGTGAAACTCTGACACGTTAGCACTAACTTCACGAAGTTTCACGTTGAAGTTCATCTTCGATATAAGGTTTGATATACTCATGTCGATGTACATACAGCGTTGTCGTGTTTTACGATATCTATGTTTTGGAAGTGAAGATCCATAAGCAGGTGTGGTGTAGAGTAAATGTCATGGCATCAAATATTTTCAGTATGTTGTAAAATTAATAAAGCCTTTTTTTATTTCAAATGGGTTAGCTCTTGACTCTAGTCTAGGTCAGAAGAGACAGAGACAAAGTCTACGATGGAGTGAGCTTACCCAGAAGAAGCCTGTTAACTCTAACTTTGAAGAGATTCAGGTTGAATGCGTTCGGGAACACAGACGCAGGTAGTGAGTTCCATTCTTTTGCAGTACGCATTAAGAAGGATTTTTGGAAGCGCTTAGTGCGAATTGGTGGAATGGCAACTAAGTATGGATGGTAACTTGCAGTGCGCCTAGATGTCCGATGGTAGAAGGGGGCTGGTGGGATGAGGTTGTAGAGTTCTTGAGCACACTCTCCGAAGTACAGGCTATAGAAGACCGACAAGCAGGCAACCTTGCGGCGATGAGACTAATCTGGTAATGCCGGAATAATACCAAAAAAGCCCGTAAACCACAAACATGATGAAGCAATTATGTCATGCTGTAACATGAGCATAATTTGTGTTTTAAAATTAATTGAAACGATATAAATAACTCTACAAAGTGAGTTCTTGGGGATTAATTTTAACTCTTACTACGATGATACTTAGAAAATCCGAGAATGCTTCATCTCAAGAGAGCAGAGACGGTACGTTGCTGTTATTAATGTTTTGAAAGTGTTTTCAACGTTCCTAAGGATTGTGAAGGAGTAAAATGAAAATGTATCAAAATTACATGTTACAAAATATTAACACGTAGCTTTACAGACATTAATTTTATTATTGAAGAACGGTTCTTCTAATTCAACACAGAAATCCAAATACAATTTGACAAACTACTCTAAAAAAAAATTAAGCCATTGTGGGATGCTTGGCAGACGTCAAACATCGAAATTCATATTGAAAAAAAAAACTAGCCGAATCAAACCGAAGAAAGCCAACGAGTTACGAAGGTCTGCCGTCGTCTGCCATCGCGAGCGTCGCGTCGCCACGCAACAGCTGCTATCACACCCGTACCGCCTCATTAGATGTTTCACATCAAAAATCTAATCCTGCACTATCTCCATTCAAATATTACGAACATATTTCAATGTTTGAACTTTCAATATCATTTAATTTAAAATATTACCATCGAAACTGATGCGCTGTCAGAATTCAATACTCAATAAATCCTTCAACTGGCGTGACGTATGACGGTGTACATCCTGTCTGCAATGTGTAGCTGGACGATAAATCTACATGTGACGCCGATTTGTGGTTACCACGGACATGCATACTCTTTGATATATTTAATTAGCCTTTATATTTTCTTTTGAAATTGCATACTCGTGAACAACGTCATGTACTGTAAAAGACAACAGAATCTTGTAGGGATGAATCTACCATTACAGTTATAGCTAATATCGGTATGTCAGGATTGCGAGCATGGTAAATGAAACCAACATAGACTCTCCACCACTGAGAGTAGGTACTTATATTTGGGTTAGTGGTTAGTTACAGAAGCTAGTTCACAATATAATAATTTGCATAATGTAAACAAGATCAGAAAATAAGGACAAGCTAATCTTTACTTCTTTACTTTACTTTACTAATATTATAAACGCGAAAGTTTGTATGTATGGATGTGTGGATGTATGGATGTTTGTTACTCTTTCACGCAAAAATGGCTGAATGGATTTGGATGGGATTTGGCACATAGATAAGACTTTGCCCTGGATTAACACATAGGATACTTTTTATCCGGGTACACCAAGTAGTTCCCCTAGGATGCGGGTAAAACCACGGGTAATAGTCTAGTCAGATATAAAAAGTCAAACTTCTTCGGCTGTTCGACATAGAATCCTCTGCTCTGTCGAATGACCACTGGTCTTATAACTTCGGGTACGTTGATTCATCTTGACGACTACCCTCCTTTATCAACATTGTCCAGTGTTATCAGCTACCGATAACACCACTAGCATCGCGATTATCAGAAATGCTGCTTTTTGATAATAAAACCACTAAACAGATGTGGCCAACATTTTCACGCGTTGATCCAATAACGGCATTTCTAATGGCATAAGACGTTGTACGACAACTCTGAGGTAGTTTTTATGACACATCAAAGGGCTTAAAAGCTTTATATTTGGACGGAGTAGTACCAATGTAGCCACAGGATTACCGCGTCATTTTTTAATGCCATAATTATGGCGCTGTTGGACGAATCCATTAATATTAACGTTAATGCAGATGGAGTAGTAGCATTATAAGGTAATTACTTCGGTAAAATGCTCTTTTGCTTGAAACAACAATTCTTGTGTTACATACCAAATTGATCAAAAAGGTTTCTTAAAAAAAGTTTCAAATGGTTACAGAAAATAATAAAATAATAAATCATCATCATTTTCCTGCCCTGGTCCCAAGTTACTTGGGGTCGACGCAATATGTTTTTCTCTTCCATTCTTCCCTGTCAGCCGTCTCATTATCATTTACTCCCTTATCTTTCATATCCTCTCTCACACAATTTATTCATCTTTTCTTTGGTCTCCCTCTCCCCCTCCATTCATCAACATTCATATTTATCTCTCCACATCTAATGCCCATAACAAGACAAACGATTTCCTATCAACTTTTCTCTCACTTGTTCGTTCTGCCTAGCCTTTTTCCCAACCATGTTAGGGTCAGCTTCCAGTCTAACCAGATGCGGCTGAATACCAGTATTTTACACGGAGCGACTGCCATCAGACCTCCGCAACCCAGTTACTGGGCAATGCCGATATCCTTAGGTTAGACCAGTTGTCAGACTTTTTGGGTTTCTGACTTCCTGTAACTACTGACATAGGTATTCGTATGACACCCGGGACCGACTGTTTAACGTGCTCTCCGAGGCACGGAGGGGTCTCGATGTGTAACGAATGGTCACCCATCCACAGACTGACCGCGACAAGCGCAGCTTAACCTCGCAAATCGTATGATCCGCGCGGTTGGTAATTAGCCACGAGCCCCTCTCTCTTTCTCTCACTTGTGCCACTTTCAAATTCCCTCTTATTTCTTACTAATGTATAAAATAATAAATATTTTTTCAAATAAGGACTCAGTGTTATTATCTAACATAACGTGACTTTTTATAACATTTTGTATGCAAATTGAATTATTTCACTCGTTGGGTTAGGGGCCGAAACTTGGTTCATTTTAATAATACAGGGACGGGTTAGTACAAGAGACCATTCACTAGGTCATTCACCTATGTTTATGTTTACAATATTGTTGTGTTCTCTTCAAAAGATTTTTTAGTTAAAAGTTTATAGCTGGAATAAAGATACTCTTGAAAGTACCTACCTATTGTTTTTTTTAAGTATTCTTGACTTGGTCGCGTGTGGCCCTAGTCTCACCTTAGGTAAGCGCAGACATGGTCTAAGATGGACCACACGAATCCAAGGAAAACACATATTGAAAGGTTGTCTGGAAGAGATCGCCTTGTGCGATAAGACCGCCCATTGTGCATTTTTGTATTTAAATAGTTTTTCCTGTTGTGTTAACCTGGTGTATGTAAAAGAGTATATAAATAATAAATAATAATATTGAGGGATTCCATTATACTCATCTGGCTCTCACATACACACGACGGAACACAGTAAACTGCTTGGCACCGGACTTTAATGTGAGGGTGGTAGCTAAGTGGACCGTATAGATACTACCACCAAGCGTGCTGGGTTTTGTTGAATTTTACAACACGCGTCTATTCTCAGCGTGCGATGAGGAAATTTTATATTCTACGTACACACGCGGGGTAAAAAACCTTAAAAGAAAATTCTTTACACTCTTTATTTACGTACACGAGATTTCAATCATTCTGGTACCTACCCTGTTTAAGGGCAAAATGCGTGTTGAATACTTTATTCGATTCGGTTTCCCTGTACTCTAATTTATTATGTAGACGGCTATTTTACCAATGTATTGACATAAGTGTCACATGGTCGGATTTAACAATTAATCTTTCTTAGATTAATGGGTTTTTTTTGGTATAAAGAAAGAGAATTACATTAGAGACCAAACATTATGTAATTAAGGCAATTTCACATAAAACATACATACATAAAGTCACGCCTTTTTCCCATGGGGGTAGGTAGAAACTATAAAACGCCACATGCTACAATCCTTACATACTCCTTTCGCTTCATCCACATTCATACATCTTGCTATACACGCATGCGCCGTTTGAGAATACTACGCACCTGTCCTTTGTGAAGAACATCATCAATAACATCGGTGTATGTCCTTCTAGGGCGTCCTCTACCGGCGTTTCCACTGACATCCGCCTTATAAATTCCTTTTGTTAATCGCCGTTCACTGATTCTCTCAATATGACCAAACCACCTAAGCATACTCCTTCCAATTTTGGTCACTACATCATCTTTTAAACCGCAACTTTGTCTAATCACATCATTCCTCAATCTATCATTCAAAGTTAACATAAGGCGGATTTATAAGGCGGACCAAACCACCTAAGCATACTCCTTCCAATTTTGGTCACTACATCATCTTTTAAACCGCAACTTTGTATAATCACATCATTCCTCAATCTATCATTCAAAGTTAACATAAGGCGGATTTATAAGGCGGATGTTAATGGGAACGCCGGTAGAGGACGCCCTAGAAGGACATACAGCGATGTTATTGATGAAGTTCTGTACAAAGGACAGGTGCGTAGTACTCAAAACCGGCGTGTGTGTATGACAAGATGTATGAATGTGGATGAAGCGAAAGGGGTATGTAAGAGTCGTAGCATGTGGCGTTCTATAGTTTCTGCCTACCCCCATGGGAAAAAGGCGTGACTTTATGTATGTATGTTTTATGTGAAATTGCCTTAATTACATAATGTTTGGTCTCTAATGTAATTCTCTTTCTTTATACCAAAAAAATCCGCCTTATGTTAACTTTGAATGATAGATTGAGGAATGATGTGATTATACAAAGTTGCGGTTTAAAAGATGATGTAGTGACCAAAATTGGAAGGAGTATGCTTAGGTGGTTTGGTCCGCCTTATAAATCCGCCTTATGTTAACTTTGAATGATAGATTGAGGAATGATGTGATTAGACAAAGTTGCGGTTTAAAAGATGATGTAGTGACCAAAATTGGAAGGAGTATGCTTAGGTGGTTTGGTCATATTGAGAGAATCAGTGAACGGCGATTAACAAAAGGAATTTATAAGGCGGATGTCAGTGGAAACGCCGGTAGAGGACGCCCTAGAAGGACATACACCGATGTTATTGATGAAGTTCTGTACAAAGGACAGGTGCGTAGTACTCAAAACCGGCGTGTGTGTATGACAAGATGTATGAATGTGGATGAAGCGAAAGGGGTATGTAAGAGTCGTAGCATGTGGCGTTCTATAGTTTCTGCCTACCCCCATGGGAAAAAGGCGTGAGTTTATGTATGTATGTATGTATGTAAGTTAACATAAAAACCAGTTCAAAGTAGTCTGATGTTTGGTTCTTATATCATTGCAATCGTTATTGGTTTAAACTATTGCTCGTGCTTCAAGTAATAAAGTCTAATTAATCTCCTTAGGGTAGCATCATATAGCGAAGTTGCCCCTTTCATCAGTAAGTTAAGTAGCACCCACATGCAAAATTAGTTTCACTAATAAAAATCTTATTCACAAAAATAAAACTGACTTGAGAAAAATACTAAAATAATTACCATATTATAAAATTAACATTTTCAGAAGTCGGTGCTAATAGTACACGCTGAACCAAATTGAAGGCACCGACTTCTGAAATTGTAAATTTTATAATTGGTAATTATTTTATTCTTTATTTCGTTTGGTTGAAGTAAGTATTTTTTTTAAAGTTTTTCAATTATTTTGTTTAGTCCTTTTATTTGAAGTCGGTTAAAAACAGTTCAGATAAGGTCATTACAGAATCTACCACTCGTAATCAAAACGGTTCGTTTTCAGATATAGGAACCGGGCATCTTCTCGCTTCTACAATACCTATACTACTGCGTAGACTGTCAATTACGTTAAGCCTGATAGATATGCCTTTGTTATTGCCTACGCAGTTAACTCCATATTCCATGTCATAACAAAACGCGCGTGTGCATAATTTACCGTCAACATGTATTTGTAATCATTGTTTAATTAACACATGACATGACATAACTAGTCAACATAGATTCACATCGATCTTTTTCTTTTCGTGTGGTTAGTGACTAACCTGGTGTCAGAGTTTATGCCGCCCATGGGCCTGTGACTTGGTTTCACATGCCGTCGAGAAATATCTCTCAGGTAGGCGTGCCGGTTTCCTCACGATGTTTTCCTTCACCGTTTGTAAGCAAGTGATCATTATACAATACGCACATGAATCCGAAAAGTCAGTGGTGCGTGCCTTAAACTCGAGACCTATGACTTGGCAGTCCGACGGTCACACCACTACGCTATCACTGCATTTACATCGATGGCTGCTATGTATAAAGGCCAAAGTAATATTTATGTCATTTCCGAGTAATTATTGGCCAAATTCCCAAACGTTACTCAAATTTTAGTCACCGTTAAGCTTCGTGCTGTTAAAGTCGCCAAAAGTAACTTTTAACTTTAACTTATTTTTTGTCGAAGACCATACACAAATACCCGACCGTAGAGGGTGTAAACGAAATCATGTTATTCCTTCAAACCTCGTGATGTACTGCTGACATAGGTTAACCCTGAAAGGGAAAAGCTTGGATTCAATAAAAAAATAATTACGAGAAGTAAACATGTGTTCTTAACGTGAGGTATTTTAGCATCCCAAGTTAAATGACCTCGCGGCGAGCGATAGATACATAATTCGCTCGGGGCGCTCATATGCCTCACGTTAAGATTACATGTTTACTTCTTGTATTTTTTTATCGAATTATCCCTTTCATGGCTACCCTATGTCAGCAGCTGTACATCACGAGGTTTGAAGGAATTACATGATTTCGTTTACACCCTGTATAGACTAGGAATATTACCTCCGAGGTATTCAAAAGGGTGTTTGTCGTACCTTGTCTTACATTCGGAGTTTAATTAAAACGTATGTGACGTTGTTTGGGAGATGTTTCTGAGGGTAGTCGTGTTTTTTGTTCTTGGCACACAAGGCGTTGGTGACCGCATTTTAATTAAATTTGTTTTATGAAGTTACTGCTGTCCTGTGGGTTAGTATTGGCAAATATAACCAATAAATTTATCAGTAAAAAAATTGTCAATTCTATTCGATAAATAAAATTACCGTTATTGATTAAAAATATAATTTAACAGTTCTCGGTTGGTAGTCTTAATACCTACTACTGTCAGTGATTAACATTAGCGAAATTTATTTTTGAACGAAAAAATTAACTGCTGTTTTCAACCAATAAAATTATCAATAAAAATATTTATATCAATTACCAGTTAAGAGTTAAATAAATTTAACCAATAACGCCATCTCTACTGTGAATCGCTAAGAGCGATACGTGTCGGTTGTCGACACGCAATTTACCTATGCTAGACACAAGCGTAATTCAAGATAATAACATAACAAAGTAAGTATCATACAAATCCTCATTACAAACTTTCATTCATTCACAAGAAACGACCTACAATAAAATAATTAAACTAAAATACATAATTAACAATATTGTCTTTCCATACTTATTAAAAACAATAATCGTGTTTGCATACGTACAACATGACCTTTGGGTTCATTAGCTATCGGATTGATAACTATTTCGCTTAGAGAGAGGTTATTATAAAACGGGACGCAGAGTCAATGAGGTGATGGATTAAATAACTGCTTATAACACTTCATAACGTTTCTAATGATAGCTATATTATGCAATGAAGGTGGTAACCTAGTGACATTGATGAAGGATTATTGATGTGGTGACCGTCGTCTTAAGGAGATTCGCTTTGATTAGTCGCTTAACGCAAAGTAAATACAGATAAGTATGTTTTCAATTATAAGGAAGAACATTCATTTGAGTGATAAGTACACGTTTCTTTCATTTCATGTTCATTTTGTGTTCAGGTGTTTCATTCCGAGTGATATAGGTCGAATGAAAGCAAAATGAAAAACGGGAGTAAACTAAAACTGAACCGCAGTTTTATTGTGTCTCAAAAACCACTCAACAATTTTGATATTAAGGGTTTTTTAACCTGGTCTCATCCGAATATCATCAGAGGTAAAGAGGTTAAGGCCAAAATATATTTTCATTGATATACCAAGGTTTAACAGCTTACTTACCTCCGACTTACTAGATAGCGCGGTGACCCCAAAATGGGCTCTAAAGCTTGATATAGCTAGTTGACAGGACAATTGTTGCCAATAAACCTGATATAGTGGTCATAGATCGTTTAGAGCGTCGCACAATGATTGTTGATGTTACCGTCTCGCATGACGAGGATCTCGTGAATGCTGAGAAGATTAACAAATCAAATAATATATCATCTTGACTTAGCACACGATGTTGTCGACATGTGGGACGTGGATTCGGCAATAATTGTGTAGATTATCGTAACTGCCAATGGCCTGGCGACCAAGAACCTCAACCGACACCTCAAAAGGCTCTCGTTAGGTGGCTGGATTAAGGGGCTTGACACAGAAAGCCGTTCTCGAAACGGCACGTATTTTGAGAAGGTTCCTGTCTCTGGAGCCTTAACCATTGGTAGCTTAAACCTTTATCTCGATGCCGGTGTACCCGTATTTAAAAATATAATTACGCTAATTGTACATTTTCTTTTAATTATAAGTAATATCATTGTTGCTAACATTCTGCGGCGAGATTTGTCCTGCAACATTGTTACAACACATGCTCGCTGGCTCTCCATGTAATTGATCGTAAATTATTTCTAACATTGCGGAAAACTTATTGTCTGAAAGAAAATCTTTGTGTTATTAGTGAAATAAGTTATTACATTGTTGTGTAGTTTCAACGTCATCCATTTAATTAAATTTCAACAACGTTGGCGGGGTTAAAATAGATGGTACTTTACAAATTATCATAGTAAAAACTAGTACATATGTTCTGAATTTTACAAATACAACCAGTCTTGGTTAGATCAAAACTTTTCCATCCATTTTCCCACTCGTAAGGCAAAAATAATGAAACCCATTTGAACAATTAAATAAACACTAAATTAAACAAAAGACAATTAAAAAGTATCAACAAGTCTTTATGGAGAAGGTTTCTGAGCCAACAGAAAGATTCACAATAATGCACATCAATCCAACAGTAATAAGAAGATTAAGATTGAAGAGAATAAAAACGTCATTTTTAGTAAAACATCCTTGGATAATATTTACCAACTGCAAATCTGGACCACATTATGCAACAGATACTCGTACGTCGAGTATACTTTACCTAGTTTTTATTAGTACTATGAATACTTAAATGATTAAAGTAATTTCAGATTAGGAAATTCCAACATCAAACAGCCTTCACAGAACAATATTTACACTTCCTTGTACTAAAATGATGTACTACTTATAAGGATTGAGCTAAATATACTAAGTAATTTAATACACTGATAAACAAAATCTTCAAATAAGATCGTATATTTTTGGTCCATGGACATATTCTTTAGTACTTATTAAAGTTATGATTTTTTGATAAGAGTTTGTCTTCAACTTTTTATGATTTTCTTCCGGCCTTTCCACAAAATATGACTTTGTATAATGTTACGTACACATCAAGCCAACAAACGGCAACGAACGCCGTACCTTCATCATTTAATTGATTGACCAAACTTTGTTCACAACGGATCTGGTTTATATCGGATGTAAGTGGTAAAGAAACCCGTTCGTTGGGGTGGTCGTTGGCTAGATGTGTACATACGTACCATTACAGAATCTGTAGGTATCTATCGCAGAAATTTAATTCTACAAAGTTTGAAATTGTTTCTTTTGCTGCTTTTCTGCTTCCTTCTCTAGATCTTTCATTGATTCCTTTCTATATAAAGGTATTTATTTCGTTTTGAGTTCCAGCTGATCTTTATTTCTTATTTCTACTATTGCCTCTTCTGATCAATTTTGTTTTAGGTTTCAAGATAGTTGTAACTTTTGCTTTTTGCGAGAGATCGTAGTTGATACTGGTTTATGGAAGTTAATTCTGGAAATGGTGTGTTAAATTGATGGCTACAGTCAGCAGATGCTGTATCATGTTTTAGTGTTGCTTATGAATATCACATAAACAATGAAGATAAGTAATAAAATAAACTATTAACTGCACTAACAATGACACATAATTGTGATGACGTCACCTAAGAACGCCATGTGAGTCACATAACCCAAAATATTTAATACGATTTCAGTAAACCTTTAATGTAAAGACAGCCTGTTATATTTTTTATTTTAACAAACACATCGTAATAACCTCAGCAATGTTCTTAAAAAAAGGAGTACCTAATCATCCATATAAACACTAGAGTTTGATCATGATTTGATGGTATCCGTAAACAAAGTTTATATTAAAAGTATTGATTGCACATAGCGTATTCATTTTATCAAACTCTACCAACGTTCGTTCTACCTAGATTTTTCTCAACTATATTGGGGTCAGCTTCCTGTCTAACCAGATGCGGCTGAATACCAGTATTTTACACGGAGCTACTGCCATCAGACCTCCGCAACCCAGTTCTGGGCAATGCCGATAACCTAAGGTTAGACCGCCAAAGGTTAACTTTGCCAACGTAAGTTAAGCAATTTATCTAAAAAATCTTAAATTTTAGGCAGATTCGGCCTTGAATGCCCAAAAGAATAAATACAGCATTAGGCACTTCGATTTGATCTGTATAACGTTATGTAAATAAATAGGTATTATGTGAGTTTATGTCTATTTTATTTATGTTATGTCGTTTTAGAACCTTTTAGAACCCGTTGCAAAAACTCAACACGACATGTGGTTTTGCACAATCTTGTCAAGTTTTTGCGGTTCTTCTACACCTCAATTTGGTGGTTACGTTTGCGAATGAAGACAAAGTTGTAATATATTTGCATTTTGCATTGAATACCGAGCAAAGCAGAATTAACGCTGAAAGAAAACAACGGGAGGAAATCTGCACACCTGAGAGGGCTCCAAAAAGCTCTCGATGGTGTGTAGTCCACCAATCTGCACCAGGCCTGCGTGGTGGATTAAGGCTTAAACCCTTCTCATTCTCATTAGAAGCCCGAGCCTAGCAATGGGACAGAAGGCTGATCATGTTATGTAAAGCAGAGTTCATTCACTTAGTATTTTGGTTTATTTGTATTTCAACATAATGAAGCTCTCTCAGTATTCCCAGATCTTATGGATTTCCGCCTTTGAATTTCAATCTGTCTCAGATATCATCTTCGGGTTGTCGGTCCTCCTGGCTTGAGGGTGTCCGACCCCTCATTTGCCGATCATGGTCTAACACTATAGGTATTTTGGTGTAATGCTGTTAAATTCATATCTTACGTGGTGAGATTAATTAAGTACGTATATAATATTCGTAAATTCTGTACCCTCCTATTACCATTGTCTATTCCTATTCCTTTTTCCCTCGTTTGTAAAACAAGGGAATGAGGAAGGCAAAATGAGCAATATATTTAAAAAAAAAATTAATTTCATCTGATCTGGCGGACGCTGCTCTTCATACTCTTGAAATCGTACATAAGTCACAGGGTCACGCATATTGGTGGACCAAGACCTGCCGGGGTTGCGGTGCATGCTTACGCGAATCTCGTGACCTCGGCCGGCGACGGTCAGAACGAGGAACACCGTGGGTTCTTAGCCGATAAGAGCCCGGCAAACTCTCGCTTACCCCCAGGCGAGGGACATCCATGAGGATTTACCCACGATAAAAAAAGGGTCACGCATATTCTTTGCTGGAAACTGTTCTGGCAATTCAATCGAAATCACATAAAATATATACTTAACCTTCTATTTTCTTTCCAGAACCTTCGTGTGACTACAATCATCGGCTCGTTCGGGACATGCTTGGGAGCATGGCTGAAGGTATTCTCGGTGCCGCAAGACATGTTCTGGCTTGGCTTCATGGGACAGACGGTGGTAGCTATCTCCCAGGTGTTCATACTGAACGTACCACCGCGACTGGCTGCGGTCTGGTTCGGAGCTGACCAGGTCTCCTCCGCCTGCAGTATTGGCGTGTTTGGTAATCAGGTATGTTGGACTTTTATTATAAAAAGGTCGTAGCAGCGAATAAAAATAAATTTATATGTTTGCGTAAGATGGAGTCAGTCTAACGAATCAAATAAAAACTCCCTCTATCTTATTTATGGCATTTGATGGAGGAAATGGAACGTGTGACATTACAGATCCGCTCTCATTGATAGAAATAAAACTATGATTCTAAAATCGGCATCTACTATAACATTACATAAACATATAACATCACGCCTGTATTCCCCGAAAGGTTGGGCAGAGGTGTATAGTAAAACCCTCATTTCGCCGTAATGTTTAAGTCCCATGTAATAGGGGGCGATGCTTATTTTCATCAACCGGGCACAAATCCAAACACTGGGCTGCTACTGAGGAATTTCACACGGAAAAATCCAATAACACTGCCCGACCTGGGAAACACTATCAGCAGTCTCGCTTGACACCACTAGACCAACGAGGCATCTACTATACTACCACAAAAATAAAAGTTATGTTGTCATTTGGCTACGGAATTCTAACCATATCAAAACACACAAACCTCATGATAATCAAATAAATAAAAATAAAAAAGTGACTGAATAATGAGAGAACTCATACCTTTATAAGCGAGGGTCAAAAGCAATTTATTAAAAGTTTGAGTCAGATTTTGTTATTTGGGAGAATTTTATGCACCCTTTGCTTATTGTAAGGAATCCCTGTCATTTGAAGCTGTTATAAAAGATTTATAGGTAGGGATAGGGATGTAACTGTTGACGAAGGAGAGGTAAGGGAGGAAGAACAATAAAACAACAAACAATTTGGCTTTCAAAGAAATCCTACAGGCAAAAAATTTGATTCAGCTGAGAGTACCTAATTTTGCAATCATTTTAGAAGGAAATAGCGAAGTCGTAGTTAAAACTGATTCAGGTTTCATAGAACTAACGATAGCACAATGTCATCTTTTATACTATTATAATAGGTACCTATGTTATTATAGTAATTTTCACTGGACCGCTTCCTCTGACGCAATCTCAGGCAATTTGACGTCATAATGACAGTCGTCACATGCGCTTGACCATCATTAAGGAAAATCTTTTTTTATGTATAATAGGTACAATATTGGACTTTTATGAAAATAGTCACACATCGATGATTTATGTGGACTTGTGGATTCGTAATCCGGATAAACCTTTTTTCTTGACCGTATTTGAGAAGGAAAATGTGCGCTCCCATGATATTCATCCAAGTGAAAATATACTTCATCCAATCAGAAATACAACTGAATTATTGGCCCATAAAATATGCGATGTGCGATATCTATGTATACATGTATACTAGGTGCAGGATAAACAGTCGTTGTCTGTTAGTGGATATATACTTGGGATCTGAAGTACTGTAAATTTTATATCAATGCAAGCAATCTCACTTGAGTACTTATGAGTTTGTATGATAGCAAAGTGAAGGTAAAAGATTTTCAAGGACTACGTAAAGATCTAAGCCAGCCGCTTATTGGATTTATACAACTTCATTTACCTCCTAAATAATTCCTAACTTATTAATAAGCTTCGCAACTCGTGAAAGAACGGTTATTATTATTATTCAGCCATGATCATCCCACTGCAAGGCAAAGGCCTCCCTACCCTCCTTCCACTCCTCTCGGTGTAAGGTTATCTGCGGCCAGTCCTTCCAATAAGTGTCTAGCTCGTCCTGCCATCTCCTTCTGGGCCTGCCGCGACGTCGTCTGACGTTGTGTGGGCTCCACTCAGTGATGAGTTTTGCCCACAGCTCGTCCGACGAAAGATGAAAGAACGATAGGAATTCTATTTATGATCAGGCAAGAGAAAGGATTAAATTTTAATTTTAGCAATTAACAATCTATTTACTTGCGATATAAACACTGTTAATAGCTATAGCTATTAAACGAAGGGACGTTACTAGATCGTTCGTAGTTTTATCCAATACAAACTCGGACTAGATACTTAACTCCGGTTAAGAGCGTCGTTGTCGGTTAATCAGCCGATAATAGAATAATAATGTAGGGTCTTTCGGGACAAACGATGCAAAAAGGCTTTGTTTTAGCGATCCAAGTGGTCTTCCTAAGTAGGCATATTATGGATCCCACAGAGGTGCTCGTTGTTCGTTGATTTACATGTGCGATTGTCAAAAATTGATCTTTGACAGCTGCAGCTACTGACAGGGTTTTTTATTGACTTTGACAGCATCGATCGATTAATTGAGTTAATCATTAGGCATCTTTAAATAACTTAAAGTGCTAAATCCACTACCAAGCAAGTTGACTTCTTCAACCGATTTTCACAGTTACGCAGCAAGTCAACTTCTGAATGTTATACGGAGTAAGCACGCCCTTGCTTCAATACCTAGCACAATTTAACTTGCTAGGGGATTTAGCGCTTAAGAATTGAGGATGAGATGATTTTATACCTAAGAGCTCAACTGTCGACTAATGAGACACAATTAATATCTATTGTTACCCTCCAGGATCAGGCGGCTTGACAGTTGACGGGTTAAACAGTGCGAGAAAATAATTCGAGCTATTGATTCAGAATTAATACCTAATTCATATCAGCTAAAGAAAATCTTTTGAAATATGGAATATCTTCGTTGGACATTGATGTCGATTTTGTTGCCCACTTTGACAGGACTAAACTAACTAAGTGTGTTTGTCTCTTTCTGTTTCAATAGAAAAAGAAAGTGACAGTTGGGTTTAGTCTATTTTAGTAGTGTCAAAATTCGTAACAGAAGCGGCACCAATGACTGACAATCTGTCAAGAAATAGGTATGCATAAAAGTACTTAATTCACACCACATGATTTTAATCATAGCGATAACAATTTGATTGGCTGTGCAGTGTGAATTACCTGAGCCTAATTCGATTTTTTAATGACTCTATAACCACTTTTATGTGAGTACTTAAAGATATTCTACATAAGGACATACTTAAGTACAATACGCCATAACTAAGAAGTCGCACCGGCAAACTTGATCGAACAACCAATGGCAGTCGATAATTTTTACGCCACTCACACTTATTGCGTCAGCGTAAAGATAATTTTTTACTGTAGTACTAATAAACATTCTTAGTCTTGAAGTAGCACTCAGTTTGGAATCGGAAGTGTTCGGTTTTAATAAGTTTGCCGATGCGACTTCTTAGTTGTATCATACTATACTTAGGTACTCTCTATTTACACGTGCCAATTTCATGACTTGCTGAAATTATAGTTTCCCGTTAATGAAGTAATCGGTCTACAATATCGTTCGACGGAATTCAGCAACGTAGGCACTTTTTATAAGGAATTTCATATTATCTGCTATTCAGCACGGCAAGTGGGATACATAAAGGAGACGACTGACCTGGTACAGCGAGCACAGACTTCGGAACGAGCATGTTACGCGGATTTTAGCAGGTGACGTAACGTAACAAGCTCACTGCGAATGTTACATAAGTCAGTCGCCACCTTAACCCGCAACTTGTGACGTGAATATGATTTACACCTTTGGTGACGCCGGTCCTGGGGCATTCTTCGAAAAATATTAACAAAAATTGAGAACGTCATTAGCATCATCCCAAAGTTAAGAATGCAGATGTTTAATACTATACTGGCCTGCAAAAATAAGTATCACACTTTTAAAATTTCAATTTTTTCTAAACTATAGAAGTTAGAGATTTAAAATAAAAAAACGTTTTATAGAAATTTTTATCAGCTTTCTTTGAAACTATAGTAACAAAGTTAAACTCTTTTTTGAGTCCTTTTTGTTTCAAAAATATATCTGGTGTACTTAAAAAGTTATTGCAATTTTAAAAGTGTGATACTTATTTTTGCAGGCCAGTATATAATTATGATAATGAAAACTCAAACTATACCGCTGCCGTCAAGCAACAAGACAATAATAAAAACAATCTAACAATACTACAACGTTAACAACCCGGGAGAAGAATGATTTGTTAAAATAATGTTAAAAAATTTCGAATATTCACCCTCCTACGCACCGGGTTTTTCAACCTAAGATTTTCCTAATAAGCAATACTCCATGCTACTTTTATTTGGTCAAATATTATGAAGATATGTTTTTTTAACAATAAAACAAAGATATAACTTAAATTACATCTAGTTTATTAATCTTTACACTTATGTACTAAGAACACTAGAAATTACTAAGGTTTTTTCTAATGCTTATTTTAAAATATCAAAACTGGTAACAATAATATTTTTTTACAGCTAAATCAGCCTTTATCAGTCTTATGACACTAGGAACTCTAAAAAAACTAACAGAAAAGGTTATCCTTCCAACCAAAAAAATAAAAAAGAAAACTCCTCCAAATATACATATGTAATATATATATGTTTCTTCAAGAACCAAGCAGCTAGTGCATGTTGGCACTACATGCTCTAACTTGCATTCTTGTCGATTTTTGTGATACGTACTCATCAGGTTCCAATTCCTCTTGTAGAAGAACGTCGAGACGAAAGCTTTCAGCTTACGTTCGTAAGACATGCTAAAACAAAGTTTAGACAAGTGTAAAATCAATAAAATTATGCAAAAAGATTACTGATTACAGACTAATAATGATCACAATAATTATACTATCAAAATTAAACCAAAAATAAATTATAGGCTTATCAAAAAGCGTAAATTCAAATATTAAACTATGACTATTTAACTTACCTAATTTGTGACCCCGGTCTCACAGACCGGGTTGGCACCAAAACTCCGAGATGTGCGTCCGTGACGCCGGCGCGGGATGGACCAACGATGGGGGACGCGTAATGAGGAAAGTACACGAAATCACAACTCAATTCGATAGCGGGTAAAAAAGTTATTCGAATTTTTCGTATCACCCGGTCTCACAGACATAATATACTTAGGTCACAAATGGCGGGTTAAGGAATGTCTATCAGTGGGTGGTACTTATTTGTCATTAATAATGATAGTATTACAGAGAATGATAGTACTACGAAGAAAACAATCTTGTGTCAATATTGATTCCGAACGCGAATTGACAATCCTTGTTAAATATTCAATATAACAAAGTCTTAAACGTAAAACGACATTATTTCGGAGACGTTGAAGTTTAAATGAATCTTTGAATAAATTCATTATAAGTTGCGAAAGATTTTTATTGGTTAAACTTTGTTTTACTGTGTACAGGGAAAATCGTAAAAGCCATGCGCTGGTTAAAACCTGAGAACAGGTTTGTTAGTGATTACGATATAAAGTTTCACATTCCAACGGTCACTGCATAATTGAATGCACAACACGTTGAAAACGGGAATTTTTAGAAGCGGGTCGATGCAAAACGGATGGATAAGGCTTAAACTGTAGGTATGTCAGCAGCCCGTTCGGCTCCGATTTCGGTTCAGTGTCGGTCCTATTTGAATTCAAGTCCCACTTCAATATATTACCACACTATATGGCGCACTCCGGTTCCAAGGGAACCTGAACCATAACCGCTATGGTATTAGGTTTTTCAGAGACTATTTTGGGAGTCAAGGGAAAAAGAATACCAATCATGATGTCATTGTTTGCTTCCTTTTTGATTGTTGTTGTTGGCTTTAAGTTATCTTAAATTGTAAGACAATAGATCTAGATATAAGGTATAAAATGTAGTAAAGAATTTTTCTTTTTTTTCTTACTCGTTTTTCTGATCCATAAACTTCGTTATTAGAAAGCATTCATTCAATCATTAACTCCAATCACTCATGTATTCTGTTTTGCTTTTATTTTTATCTCTAGTAGCATATCTACTTAAAACTAACTTGTTGATTGTTAATGAACAATCACTATGTTAGTAATAAGTGGATAATGTTGCTAGTAGTATAATAAGTATTTTGTTTAGCTAGTAAGATACTATGTAATAACATTTAATTGTTTTCCTGTTTTATATCCCGAAATAAAATAAATAAGTAAAGATCTTACTTACCCATCGTCAAGCAAAATATAAAACACCTACTATGTCCTATGTATAAAGTAGAAGGAAATAACAATCAAAATCATAACACGAGCTCTAAGGACCTGCCGACCTCGTCAAGGAAGTCATTCAATTATAAACATAAACTCAAGGTAATAAGATTCAACGTAATGAACTGGCCAATTCCCATCTTTTCTTCGCCTGTCTCCAGTTTGATAAGAGAGCGAAATATTTTACAAGCTGAAGGGACCTTACTTAAACTTTATTGTGCAGTCGACACGAATTAAAGGAGCGGCCTACGTAATTTATATTCGGTTATAAAATGGAAACGGAACTGTAAAATGTTTTGGTTTACGATTCAGAAGTTAAGGGTCCTCGTAATGATTTTTGAGAAGGCGTCACACCCCAGATTGAATAAGCTTTTGGCGATAGAAGGACCCTTCCGATCGATCAGGATACGACTCCGAATTTCTTTTTTACGATCTGCAAATCCGACCTAGGAAGTACCTCGTTATTTCAAAATCATCTGATCATGTGGGTAGAGAACTGGTTGATTTGAAAGAGAGTCGCAAACAGAAGACGGCAAAGAGCGTTTTTTAAATACAGCGTGTAAACGAAATCATGTAATTCCTTCAAACCTTGTGATGCACTGCTGACATAGATTAACCCTGCACGGAATACTATTGGATTCAATAAAAAAAAAATACAAGAAGTAAACATGTGTTAACGTGAGGCATTTTAGCGCCCTGAGCGAATTGCGCGGCTGTCTCTCGCCGCGCGATCATTTAACTAGGGGCCCTAAAATGCCTCCTATTAAGAACAATATGTTTACTTCTTGTTATATTTTTTTTATTGAATCCAAAAGTATCCCGTGCAGGGTTAATCTATGTCAGCAGTATATCACGAGGTTTGAAGGAATTACATGATTTTGTTTACACCCTGTAGAGACACAGTAGAGAGAAATGGTACGATGTAGGTAAGTTTACCGTACAATAATCATGTTTATGATTTTGAAATCCGTAACAAAACGAGCACCATTTACGTACAACTCACAATCTTCACTAATGGAATAATCTTCACGCTGTGTTGAAACAAATTGGACGAGGCGTTAGGTGCACGAGGTGACTAACCCAACGTTTTTGCCGCCTTTGTGAAGCCTTTCCTCCTTCGATCCTTGACTTCACGACAAGACGTAATCGTATTTTTATTTTATTCCTCAATTCGAAACAAACATAACAAAACATACCTAACTTCACGCCTGTATTCCCCGAAGGGTTGAGCAGACATGTATAGTAACACCCTCATTTCGCCGTTACGTTTAAGTCCCATGTAATAGGGGACGAGCCTATTGCCATCAACCGGGAACTAATCCAAACTCCAGGCATCTAAAGAGGGACTCTACGCGGAAAAAACTAATAACACTTCGACCTGGCTATCAAACCCAGGACCTCAAGATCAACAGTCGCGCTTGCCACCACTAGACCAACGAAGTAAACAAATGCGGGTGGAAATAATAGGACCGTGATGTGCATTCGATGCTTGTTTACAGGACCATGGAACGGATCAGCTGCTTATCTTTGTGAACAAATCGTAAAGACAACTAAGCAAAATGGCTGTTATATATTTATTTTATTAGAGCAAAGAGGCATTTGCTGACTACCAGTCACTTAGTTAATATCGTCGGTCGGAGTCATTAGAAAGAAGAAAGAAAGAAAGAAAGAAAATGATTTATTTTGGACTCACACAGGTAGTTACAGAAACAAAAACAATATTAAAAAAAAGAAAGAATAAGAATTTAGACTACCTGCACGAGGCCAAAAAGGGCTCCTATCTCAGCATAATGTTGCGACATTTAGAAAAAAAAATAAAATGTCGCAACGCTGGTTACGCTGCCATTACTGGAACATCTCCAAAATTATGTGTATTGGACTACTAAAAACTTTAAATATTGCATAGTTAGTAACAATCTCATAATAAACTATAGTTTATTTTATTTTTTTACGATATGTGGGCATAACAAACATCAAGATTACTAAAAGTTATGTCAACAAAATTAGCGTTTTAAAATATCTAAAAACTTTAACTTGGATTTTCTAAAAACAGCATAATTTGAACTGTACCGGTAATGATTCCGACCGACGATATTTAGAACATTAAATCTGTGGTAGCAGCTCTGGTTTACTTGTCCGAAATAATTTAATGATGTTCACTGATATGTACAGGTTGTTCAGTATAAATGCTATGCAGGCATAAAATAGTCATTTAAAATGATGTAAGCGCGTAGTGCTAAACATGGATCAACTATGCACGTAGAGATAGAGTGGCACTCAAAAAGATCTCGAATTGAATCGCAATATTGCAATGAATCGTACTGCAATCTGCTCGTATTTGCAAACCGTATTGAATATTTACAGATGCGTTGATATATCGAACAGATTGATTCCATCATCCATCCTCCATATTCACTCTCAGAATTTAGCCACCTATCTTTTTTTTTATCCTTTTCTTGGTCGCGTTTGGCCCCCTGATGATAAGCGCAGACAGTGTCTAAGATGGAGCACACGAATCCAAGGAACAGAGATATAGAGGAGATTCCTCTATACCGCTCTGGCTCTCACATACACATGACGGAAGAGCTGGACTTTGTTGGATTACTGCTTGGCGTCGGATTTTAATGTAAGGGTGGTAGCTAGCCAGGCGGACCGTATAGATCCTACCACCAAGCGTGCTGGGTTTTGTTGAATCTTACAACACGCGTCTATTTCCATCATGCGGTGAGGAAGTTTTATATTCTAACCCGTCCCCACACGGGGTGCTGGCTACTTACTAGGCCCTAGGTAAATCTATAATCTAGGCAAATCCGAAGCGCTTTCAGCACTTAAATCTTTCTGAATGCTTACTTATCACCTATACTATGATAATAATGGCAGCCTTTCTAATCAGCCATCTCCAGTCCTCTGTTGGACGAAGGAATTAACAAGAACAAGACAGGTGTGTCTACCCATGTCAACTAAAAGTCTCGCCAAACAGTGATGCTGCTTGTCATCCACCTATACGTGTTTTGACTGGTCCCCCTATCAGTCGTCAGAGCCTCAACAGTTATTCGATTAGTCGATTAGCAGCAGGTTTGCATAATTACGTGCAAGTGACGTTTGGACAAACCTGATGTTATGCGCTGTGCGTGTCGGTATAAACACCTAAGGTTTTATTGATGAATCCATACAGCTGTGTCGCTGATAACCTTCCTACCAGTGCCGCCAATAAAAATCTCTCGATACTCCGCGTCAGTGTTGTCAATTCCCCGCTTCTTTTCTTTTTTCATCCCTGCGAGCGGTAATCGGACGACCTTTTTTTTTTTAGGAGCTCCCCTCAATGTTTCCCTTTATTTGCCGCTTCTTTTGTCCACCATTGGTTGGACGACCTTTTTTTTTGTCCTTCCCCTCGCTCTTTCCATTTCTTGCGATAGTCGGGCGACCTTTTTTTAACGCTATCCTTTGTCTTGGGTGCATTTGCGACCACGAAACCCAATTCCCCGATTTTTTTCATTCCCCGCAAATCGGGGATTTTCCCCGCAATTGGCAGCACTGCTTCCTACCACTAACACAAACACTCCACGTGATTCAGTAATGTTCCACGGCTTGCGTGATTGTGCTCGGAAGCGATCATCCAATTTGTTCGCGAGGGGGCACAGCCAGACGCGTTTTGTATCATTGATCAAATTGAATGTAACTGTGCAATTGTATGGTTACCTACTGTTATGTAAGCTGCTTCTGTTACTTAAGCGGTTGTTATTTTTATTTGATTTGATCAACCTGTCCTGTGTCAGTTCACTGCTGGAAATAGATCTTCCAAGTACCCATGGTCTAGTGGCGTGCATTGCATATAAGCAATTAAGCAGTGCCTACCTCATAAGATTTAATTAAATAATCCATCTTTAACTATTACTATAAATAAAGTAAGCGTGTATGGCTATGATTTCTTTTGGTCAGAATCATATTGAAATGGGCTTAAGCGTACAATTGAAAGGCGACATCACTAGTGCCTACCTACCTAGTCCGAAAACCAATGCACGGTCACTGCCATGGACTGAGGCCTGTATTAAATAAACAGCTTTGAATTGAGAGATCTCCCCACAGCTATTATAAAGAAGAATACGATATGGTAAGGCGTATGTCAATGGAAACGCCGGTAGAGGACGTCCTTGAAGAACATACACCGATGTTATTGGTGATGTTCTTTACAAAGGTCAGGTGCGTAGTAGGTACTCTCAACCGGCGTGCGTGTATGACAAGATGTATGAATGTGATGAAGCGAAAGGCGTATGTAATAGTCGTAGCATGTGGCGTTCTATGGTTTCTGCCTACCGCCATGGGAAAAAGGCGTGAGTTTATGTATGTATGTACGATATGGTGAATACTTTTTTTATTCGTCTCTCCTCTCAAATAATACGGGCGTATTTTCTTTGATGCCGAATACCTCAGCATATATTTTTGACAGCCAGATACCACAAAGTTTGAAATTAAAAACCATTTATTTTAAATTAAGCATTGCACTTTCTTCTTCCCTTGAAACACCTACTTTTACATACATAAACTTACGTCTTCTTCCCACGGGGGTAGGTAAAAACTAAAGAACGCAACGTGCTACGATCCTTACATACTCCTTTCGCTTCGTCCACATCCATGCATCTTGTCATACACGCACGCCGACTGAGAGTACTACACACCTGTCCTTTATGAAGAACACTAACAATAGCATCGATGTATGTCCTACCTACTCTTAAAACGAGAATCTTCATTTCGTTGATTGCTATTTTGAATAACTCTGTTTGCAATGCAAGCGATATTCAGAGCATACGAATGTACTCTAGAAAGGTAGGTATACCGATTCCGAGCTTGTTCTAGAAGGTTCATTGTAACTGAATCCTTTTAGAATACTATTTCAAAAGAGATTGCAGTTTCAAATCGCTTTGTTTTTATTTCACGACGACTTTTGTTATTGTTTATTCCGACATTATTCATCGGAAAAAAAATATTGTTATTTTTTATATCCTATCCAATACACAGAAATCAGCTCAACATGGTTCACAGAATTATCTGCAATCTAAAATTATTAAAAGCGTAGTTTCTAGTTACGTAGGTACCTACTACGGAATGGTTAAAAAACAACAGTTGGTCACAAAACTAAACTAACACGATAATTGTAAGGATATCAACATAACATAACGCTTGTATTCCCCGAAGATTTGGGCAGTGGTGTATAGTAACACCTTCTTTTCGCCGTTATGTTTAGTCCCATGTAATAGGGGGCGAGCTTATTGCCATCAACCGGGCACAAATCCAAACTTCGAGCTGCCACTGAGGAATTCCACACGGAAAACCCAATAACACTGCCCGACCAGGGGATCGAACCCATGACCTCACGATCAGCAGTCGCGCTTACCAACACTAGACCAACGAGGGAGTTCCATAAATCTTTACTAATATTATAAAGCTGAAGAGTTTGTTTGTTTGTTTGAACGCGCTAATCTCAGGAACTACTGGTTGGAATTAAAAAAATATTTTTGTGTTGGATAGTCCATTTATCGATGAAGGTTATAGGCTATATAACATCACGCTACGACCAATAGGAGCGGAGCATAAATGAAAAATGTTGCAATGACGGGAAAAATGTCCATCCGTGCGAAGCCGGGACTGGCCGCTAGTTCTCTAATAAATATATTGCAAAGTGACGGTTTATTACTTCCATTTGCAATATCTATTTAACATTCATTACTAAGCTAACCGACTTACCAACTGGTTTGGGAACGTTATAAGGAAAACGGACCTCGTTTAACTTGTCAAGGTACTTACAATGTCAGATCTTCGTCATTAAGTACTAAGCCTGCTACTAAACTTGTGCCAGTACCCATCGGATCTCTAATTAATGTATTTACCTTCTGCAAAACCATCAACCAAATATACAAATATTTAGACTTTTAAAATACTGATGTATTTAACGTTAGACTGGAAGTCGTTTTTATTATGTCTACCTATTATATTTATATTCTGTCCCACTGGTGGGTTATGGCCTCTCCCAAGTTCCTCCATGTGAGGACATCTATCACGCCACATAAGAATTACGCAGCACGACGAATGTCTAACAGACTACAGCGACAACAATGACAGCTGTCAGATGAAACGTCACAAATCCTGCATCGCGATATCAAGATCTGACACGGAGTTAGTATATACCTATATACAACTTCCCAACATCATCCGTTGGGCAGAGGCTCGCCAGGCATAAGACCCGCCTGGTAGGAGGATCCTCCCTTTTCGTAGGAGGAACACCATACCTGGTTCCCTGACACTCCATGTAGTCTCTTCCTGCGCCGTCTCAAACCAGCCCTAGTGGTATGCGTCCAGGTCATCTCGCTACCTCTTTCTGGAAGAAAGGAAGCCGTAATTGTGTAAAAAAGTCTCGGTGAACTAAGAACTTGGTCAACAGAATATCATATTAATTACAGTTGAATCTTACTGCCTCGTTGGTCTAGTGGTGGCAAGCGCGACTGCTGATCGTGAGGTCCTGGATTCGATCCCCACGTTAGACAAAGGGTTATTGGGTTTTTCCGTGTGGAATTCCTCAGCAGCAGCCCGGAGTTTGGATTAGTGCCCGATTGATGGCAATAGGCTCGCCCCCTATTACATGGGACTTAAACATAACGGCGAAATGAGGGTGTTTCTAACACATTTGCCCAACATTTCGAGGAATATAGGCGTATAGCAGTGATAGCCTAGTGGTGTGACCGTCGGACTGCCAAGTCATAGGTCTCGAGCTCGAACCCAAGGCACGCACCGCTGACTTTTCGAATTCATGTGCGTATTGTATAATTATCACTTGCTTAAAAACGGTGAAGGAAAACATCGTGAGGAAACCGGCATGCCCGAGAGATATTTCTCGACGGCATGTGAAGTCAAGTCAGAGGCCCGTGGGCGGCATAAACTCTGACACCAGGTTAGCCACTAACCACACGAAAAGAAGAGAAGAAGAGGCGTGATGTTAAGTTAATGTTATGAATCTAACTGCTCAATACTAAAGTACTACTTTTAGACCTCACAGACAAAATTTTGACAAAAATTACTCGGTAGGTACATGACATAACATCTTTAAAATTAGTCTTCGACAAAAACACGCACCACATCCGTAGAGTTCGTGAAAAAATTAACAACAGAGCATATTTCAGTGGAAATAAAAAAGTAATGGTCCCACAGTTGTCAGTAATGCTTGTCCGACAACGGAACGGTGAATAAAGATGAATTTTATTGAAGGCGACATTTTATCGTACACGAGTGGCGACAGAGAGAATGATAAATATGGGAGCTGTTGTAATGATTATTAAATGATAGGTAATTCAGTTTATTGTGTTTTGAGTGGGAGTATATTTTAAGATTAATTTCAGAAGACCAGCAGGCTTAGCTTGACCGTCGTAGACACGGGTTTTATCGAAGGCAGAACAGACAACATGACATATTCACAATGACAATAATAATGTCATTATTGTCATGCTATGCCTCCTAATTGGGTAAAAACACAGCAACTGCCTTTGATATTGTGAGTTCAATGTTTTCCTCCTTACATTTTCTTGGTAACATGTAAAGAATTTTTACTACGTATCAAAATGTTAAAACATATGCAGTTGATCGTCTCCATTGACCATACACTGATCATATTAAAGAAATAATAATTGGTTTAAAAAGTTACAAGTGTATAAAAAAAAGAAAATCGAAACGTTCCACAGCAATAATTCCAATATTACCGACCTATATAGACGAGGGAACTTGGAGTTGTTGATCAATGATCATATCCGAAAAGATTGATAGGGTCCTTGGAGCAGTTAGAGCAATTAAATTTCACGGTCTATTTTCTCTCCCCGGAGGTTTATCCCGAAGAGTTGAGCAGAAATGCACTCTATTAAAATTCGATAAAATATAACTTGTACCTAATTTGCTAACATTTGATCTAAGAATGATTTATGGTGTTTAGAGAAGAAACGAGGCTGTCTACAGCCTCAAACTTAAAGCCGGGTATAGACTTACAAAATGTAACATGCAATGTAATACGCAATGAAAGAATTTGCCGTCCACATTGTCGCAATGTATCATGCAATGTAAAGCCGGGTACAGACTGCTGTAACATAACATGCAATGTAACATGAAAGGTACGTAGTAGGTACGCACGCGTAGTGTGCACGGTTCGTGCGCGCAAGGCGTACACACTGTGGTAATTCTGTTACATTGCATGTTACATTTCGTAAGTCTGGACCCGGCTTTACAGAATTCCTATAGTGTAGACGCCTTGTGCGCACGAACCGTGCACACTACGCGTGCGTACCTACTACGTACCTTTCATGTTACATTGCATGGTTCGTTACAGCAATCTGTACCCGCCTTAAAATACCAATTGATACTACAAATAACTGCCTCGTTGGTCTAGTGGTGGCAAGCGCGACTGCTGATCGTAAAGTCCTGGGTTCGATCCCCAAGTCGGGCAAATTGTTGTTGGGTTTTTCTGTGTAGAATTCCTCAGTAGCAGCCCGGAGTTCAGATTTGCGCCCGGTTGATGGCAATAGGCTCGCCCCCTAAACATAACGGTGAAATGAGGGTGTTAATATACACCTCTGCCCAACCCTTCGGGGTATACAGGCGTGATGTTATGTTACTACAAATAAATAAAAATGCTTATGTAACGTAATCGGAAAAAGAGTGAAAAATGTAAATTTTTACACACACGCTGTGACAAAAAGGCGTATAAATCACATGAAACATGTACCTTTTGTCCAGCAGGTACACAGAATGCATTGATTAACGACCAACAGCGACTGACGATATTAAAATTCCCTTTGACGTTAAAGTTCAGAAGGGAAATCCGTTTTTGGCCGATTTACTTTGTTAGTTTAATAAGCCAGTCTTCCGTTGTGTCTTGTAGCTACTAATGGGCGGGCGATTCTTATAATTTACGAAACGTTATTGATTGAAATTGAGACTATATCTTTACCATTTCTTTTTTTTTTACTTTTCCCCACTAGGATTTCTCCTGTATCGTGGGTGCTTTTACAAACACAAATCTTCACACGCACAAACATCCAGACCCGGACCAACTATCTGTAGGCCATACAAACATTTGTTCCGTTCACGAATCGAACCCACGACCCGTAGCGCAGAAGACGATCGCTCAGCCACTGCACCAAACGTGTCGTCAAAATAAATTAATAATGAAGCAAAGACCTCATAGGTTTGCATAGTAGACCATTCCACATGTAAGAATCTATCACATGTAAAGTTATCTTACGAGTCTATTTATATGCTACCATTGGAACCTTTAGTAGTGCAGCAGTGATACCCTAGTGATGTGACCGTCGGACTGGCAAGTCATAGTTCTCAAGTTCGAGCCTAAGGCACACACCCCTGACTTCGGGTTCATGTGCGTATTGTATAATTATCACTTGCTTAAAACGGTGAAGGAAAACATCGGGAGGAAACCGGCATGCCTTAAAGGTATTTCTCGACGGCGTGTGAAGCCAAGTCAGAGGCCTATGGGCGGCATACACTCTGACACCAGGTTAGTCACTAATCACACGAAAAGAAGAAGCGGTACCATTAGTGAGTAAAATGATTCGCTTTTGTTTAAAGGTTTCGGGCATTAGGGGTTATATTATGAATAGAGAATCATCAGTTCACAGCTACATTAAGCTACCTCACAGACTGTTCTGCCTAGCTTTTTTCCAACTATCTTGGGGTCAGCTTCCAGTCTAACCAGATGCGGCTGAATAGGTATCAGTATTTTACACGGAGCGACAGCCTTCAGACCTCCACAACCCAGTTCCTGGGTAATGCCAATATCCTATGGTTAGACCAGTTGTCAGACTTACGGACTTCTGACTTCCCGTAACGACTGCCATAGATATTCGTATGACACCCGGGACCGACTGTTTAACGTGCTCTCCGAGGCACGGAGGGGTCTCGATGTGTAACGAACGGTCACCCATCCACGGACTGACCGCGGCAAGCGCAGCTTAACCTCGCAAATTGTATGATCCGCGCGGTTGGTAATTAGCCACGCGCCTTCACAGACTACTAAATATTATGCTGGTAGGACTTGAGTTTCCCTAAAGATTGGAAAAGGTAGATGCCATTTTGAAGCATTTAGTAGTCGCGCGCTTATTAATGAGTAATTAATCAGAGTTTTTTTAAAACAAAGCTAAGCTGGGATTTTTGTTAAACCACAAAGAATAAAGTTGTAAACATAACCTATCTTTATGATGCTAGGAAAATAGTTGCTTTTTATGCTCTAATTTCCAAGAAAGGATTTGCAGATTTTCGCGATAGCAAAATGGTCGTAAATATATAAACGAAACCTTGGAAGAGTTATGACTTCCCAATTACAATTAAATCGTTTATTACTGAATCAACTACTTAAGTAAAGACTAGTAATAATCCTTCGTGACAGTATGTTGCATGATTCGCAGATTATCGTGATTCTTTTGTTTTTATGGAAGTTGTGACGTCAGCTTGTTTTAGTCGGCATTAGGTTAGATTGGACTTTTTATCTTACTTTATAACAGTTTAAGCGGCTCTGAAGACACGGTGTAGTAACATGTGATTGGTTTAAAATATAACAATCGTATGGTATTGTAAAAATCGAATTCTTTTTTTTAAATTTAATGTTTTGCTATGTTTAATGACAATCCAATGTATTTAAAACTTAGGATCTCTATTATTATTAATTTAGTAATGATGAGAGTTGTATAATTAATTTTACTTAGTGCTTAACAATCGGACGTAGTTTAACAGAAAAGACTCAATCCACAAAATTGTCAAAAATTAGTTATTGGTACAAAAATGGTATGGGCCTTTTATTCAGCAAAAAAGATCCAAGAAATAAACAAAGGAAATACTTTTTTTGTGACAACGGAACCACATCACATATTAGGCGGTATTTTCTTTTTATTATCTATAAAGACCCAACCTGTTTAAATCATCCAACCCAATATTTTCCTAAATAAGTCCAGAAATACACAATATAACCATCAACCAACATATATGTATAAAAATACGATGGATTTTACCAAGGATGTAATTACGTAACAAAATCTGAATACAGCATCACTGAAGAAAACCACTCTGAACTTAAAACGTCAATAACTCAAAAGTGACTCTGTGTGGGTTGAGTCCTTTCTGCTTAACTACGTCCAATCAGAAAACGCAGGAAACCTTAAACCGAGAGCAGTGGAATTAAGGTAGGGAAGCATTTTCCCTGCAGTGGGATGATCATGGCTGAATAATAATAATAATCGAGGTTGTTGACATGTGTGAGGTTGACTCAGCAGTTGTTGTGCCTATAGTCGTTACGGCCAATGGCTTAATAGCCAAGAGCCTCGACCAGCAACCGATGTGTTCTCGTTGGGCGGCTGGGTCAAGGGCCTGATACAGAAAGCGGTAGTTCTGAACACGGCGCGTATTGTTAGGAAGTTCCTCTCTCTGAGCCCCTGACCAGCGGTAGCTTGGACCCTGTTCCCGATGCCGGTGGGCTATTATTTTTAAATGTTTTTTTATAGAAATATTTAAAAATGTTAATAGTATCGATACCTCAGTTCCAAAGTGTACCTAATTATTCAGTAACAAGTTCTTATAAGATAATTTAAAAATTAAATGCTTTTACCAATGTATTTTTTGATCATTATTTAATTAATCTGAAATTCCATTCTTAATAATATTACATTTCAGATAAATTAAATAATGATTAAAAAATACACACACGAGTAATTTAATTTTCAAATTATCTTAAAGGAACATGTTTCTGAATTATTACACTTTGGAACTGAGGTATCGGTATAAAAGTAAATGAATAAACGGATAAAACTTAACAATACTTTAGAGGAGTAATTAAGCAAAACCATTTGGTGCATAAATCATTAAAAAATTTTTTTTTTAAAAAACATTGCCCCACACTAGGATTTCTCCTGTATCGTGGGTGCTTTTACAGACACAAATCTTCACGCGCACAAACACCCAGACCCGGAACAACTATCTGTAGGCCATACAAATATTTGTTCCATGCGGGAATCGAACCCACGACCCGCAGCGCAGAAGCCAATCGCTTAGCCACTGCACCAAACGTGTCGTCGCTCTCCACACACTAGTATCATATTCATAACACAATGAAATTGACAATAAATTCCGCTTTGTTAAATTACTCGTAGGTAGAATAAAGTCCGCGTTTAAATATACATAATATTGTAATATTGCAAGGAATACGTGATCTGAAGACAGGTCTTAACTCATTCTAATTAATAGCAGTCATAAAACTGCTATCGCTGCCCTTTGGCGTTGTTAAGCAAAAGGTTAGGTAGTTACCTACACGGTTATAATAACTGCCTCGTTGGTCTAGTGGTGGCAAGCGTGACTGCTGATCGTGAGGTCCTTCCTGGGTTTGATCCCCAGGTCGGGCAAAGTGTTATTGGGTTTGTCTGTGTGTAATTCTTTAGTAGCAGCCCGAATTTGTGCCCCGTTCATGGCAATAGGCTCGTCCCCTATTACATGGGACTTAAACATAACGGTGAAATGAGGGTGTTACTATATACCTCTGCCCAACCCTTAGGGGAATACAGGCGTGATGGTAAGTCACGTAATAATCACTCAAAATGTACTGCCTAGCTTTTTCCCAACTATGTTGGGGTTAGCTTCCAATCTAACCAGATGCGGCTGAATACAATCAAAATAAAAACTATAATATGAAAATCAAAAGTAGAACTTCCAGATTTATAAATCAAAGCTGCCGTTAATTATCTAAATGGGTCTCCTTGCAAGCCTTAAATTAGCTAGACCAACGTACACAGATACTCACTAGAAAAGCCTCCGTAAGCGGATTAACTCGCAAACTCGTCAGCTTCACTGAATATTATGAAATTAGTTTTGACATCAAGTTCCTTCGCGGTAACTTCATTTTCACATTTTCCATGAACTGAGAAATAATCTGTAAATTGCTTTTTCTTATCTTTATAGTTATAATTTGTGTGAATATTTGAACCGTTTCAAACGCTTATTCAGTTAAAATAATAATGGACAGTGTTGTTATTTTTTATTATTTATTTATTTACTCCAAATATACAAATACCTATCCTTACAGGCTAGACCCAATGTGATATTGTAGTACACTATACAAGGTTAGTCGGAAAGGGGGTACTAAGCCGAAATGGTGTTAAAGTACCTATAGTAAGGGATAACTTTTGTTCTACAACTTTCCCCTAAACTCAATAGTTTAAGAGAAATAGCTTTTCAAAGATTTCGTAATAAAATATGCTAAAATCTATCTGTCCATAGCTATGATCAGCTGTGTTTATCTACTATTTAGGTCATATTTAGGGTCACGGATTAGAAACTTAATTTTCTGAATTCATAAATAAAGCAGGTATATTTCTTTTTTTTTAAACTAAATTAAAAATCTTTATGCATGCAAATAAAAATTATCGAATTTTTAAATTTTAACACTTGCTTTAAAATAGT
The DNA here is from genome assembly GCA_910594945.2 of Amphipyra berbera. Lineage (NCBI taxonomy): Eukaryota > Metazoa > Arthropoda > Insecta > Lepidoptera > Noctuidae > Amphipyra > Amphipyra berbera. The sequence goes on along the minus strand of OU343122.1, from coordinate 1,966,979 downwards.
CATCAGTGATACTTTAAGTGGCCCGCGGCTTAGTACCCCCTTTCCGACTAACCTTGTATATTAAAAAGTTCCACTGTTTCAACCATAGCAAATTCTATTGATAGCCATCCTTGTAAATTCACTCAGAGCGCAACAGAATATGTCAATGTCTTCAGCAACGAGGTCGTGACTGCGGATTTTAATCTTAAAGAACTACTTTGTCATTCTCCAGCCTTAACTAACTAATTCCCGAGTTACCTTGTACAGTAGGGAAATAAAAAGGTAATGCACCTTAAGGTATATTTTTGCTTGCACAGTGCAACAAAATGAACTATTTTACAGACTCCGTACTGCCAACATTATAGAAATGAAAATACAATATTTTTTTTGAAGAAAAGTATGTGAAGTAACCTGCACACCTGAGAGGGCTCCAAAATATTTTTCGATGGTGTGTGTAGTCCACCAACCCTCACTAGGCCAGCGTGGTGGACTAAGGCATAACTAAACCCTTCTCATTCTGAGAAGAGGCCCGTGCCCAGCAGTGGGACAGTAATGGGCTGATTATGTTATGTTATGATTTTCAGGAATACTAGAATAAATAAATCTGCAATGAACATTGCAAAGGGTATTTTAAGTGTCATTCTAATGATTTTATTTTTCTCCTCCACAGCTAGGCGTTGCAGTTGGCTTCGCGCTGCCTCCGATGTTGGTCCGTGCGTCGGGCACCATACCTGAGATAGCAGCTGACTTCAGACTCATGTTCTATCTAGTCGCAGGCTTCACTAGCGTGCTGTTCGTTTTCATTCTGCTGTGTAAGTTTTATCCAACATGTTCATTAAGGTGTGCTTTTAAATTATCAAGTGTATATGTAGCTTGCAAATAACGTCCTAAACCGAGGTCTGAGTCCCATTAGGGATCGCCCTTAGTGCTGTTGTTGCTAGTCGTCATTATGTTAGTAGTAGTAGTAGTTGTTGTTACTACTACTACTAACATAATAACTACTACTCCTACTACTGTAGTTAGCTTAGGTTAAGTATTTTACTAGTCCCCATTGACCGGAGACCCTTCAGGTCTCGCCAATAACTGCCCGGTTACGTAGAAACGGTCCACAAGACCATCTACAACCAGCCCAATAGAAAAAGAAGTAGCTTGCAGATTATTTTCTGAATGCCGAAGATATACAATATTACTAGATTCCGTTGTAATTTCTTTGACAAGCCGATGTTGGTAACAGACAGAGATAACGCTAGGATATTCTCAAGGAAACGTGCTCGAAATAATAAACTTAGAAGAGTAAAATAAATTACGATGAAATTCGTAAAAGTATTTCCTTTTTGTGAGAAACAAATCCGATTGACAAAATTACATTTGACAAACGAGTTTTAGCAATAGGGTACCATTATTTATGCGTTATGTACTTATGTCTCTTAAGGAAATGCCCTTTGCGATGCCAGGGGATACCTATCATACAAATAAATAAAATTGTAAGATGCGATGTTCTTCACAAAGATCAGGTGCGTAGTACCTAATCTCAACCGGCGTACGTGTATGACAAGATGTATAAATGTGGATGAAGCGAAAGGAGTATGTAAAGATCGTAGCATGTGGCGTTCTATAGTTTTTTGATTTGATCGGCCTACCCCCATGGGAAAAAGGCGTAAGTTTATGTATGTATGTAGTAAGATACGAGTATCATACTCTTTAGAAGTTCCTAACGAAATACCAAGAATGATCGTATTTTAAAATAATGTTAGTCGTCACGTACGCATATTCTTGTATTATATTCTATCTATATCTGTGATTTAGTTACGCCATATTTGCACTTCGCATATGTCATCAGAGCTTATATTTCTGAAAGTTCTTGAACCTGGAACTTGGGAGTTATAACAAATCTTATTAAAGTTCGTTATAACTCATAAACGGCGACAGTTTGCAACAAGTAGTTTAAATCCATCGTTCAAACTAACTAAACCAATTTCCTCTGTTAACTCCTACAACTTACACCAGATAACTTTAAAACAACCGATGCACTTCATATTCTGCTTTTAGTTTCTTATTCAACAACGGTATCATTTTTTCTTTGGAACTTTTAATTAAATGGTTTCGTTATTCTAGGAAACGTGCATCAAAAAAATTATTCTTAGTAATGGGGCGTGATTAAGCCTTGTAATTAGGGAAAACCTAAGTAATCATGTTGTTACCATTAGGCCACTTAGGTTTTTCCTTACTTCCACGTTATCTTTAACCATTACCCATTCGTTACGTCGTCAGAAGCCCGAAAGTCTGACTAACAGTCTTAGCTTAGGATATCGGCATTGCCCAGTAACTGGATTGCGGAGGTCTGATGGCAGTCGCTCTGTGTAAAATATTGGTATTCAGCCACATCTGGTTAGACTGTAAGTTGACCACAAGAAAGTTGGAAAAAGGCTAAGTACAATATTATTACTCACGTATAGCCACGTTTATTATATTTAGCAAGAGGGCAAACTGTATTCTTACAAGCCATTATTTAAGATCATCGTATTATCATTTGCACAACACTTTACAGTAGAAGTTTTACATACATATAAACATACATAAACTCACGTCTTTTTCCCATGGGAGTAGGCAGAAACTATAGAACGCCACATGCTACGAATCCTTAGTAAGGATTCCTTACATACTCCTTTCGCTTCACCCACATTCATACATCTTGTCATACACACACGCCGGTTTTGAGTACCTACTACGCACCTGTCCTTTGTACAGAACTTAGATAGATATACTTTATTGCACACTAAAAGAAATAAAACAAGGAATACACATAATTAACAGTACAAATGGCGGTCTTATCGCTTAAAGCAATTTCTTCCAGACAACCATTGGATGGAAAGAATTGTTAAGAAAAATATAAAGGGCAGTTTGCAGCGTACAAATATGCAACCTACTAAAAACCGGGAATCAACTAAATAATAGGTATAATCACAATACATATTTTAAATATATATATATATATATATAGGTATATATATACACACACTCAAATAGGGTACATACATAATTAATTATACATACAGATAATTTACCTATATAAACCACTATAGAGCAAGATAATGTTCTTTAACCATTCTTCATCAATAACATCGCTGTATGTCCTTCTAGGGCGTCCTCTACCGGCGTTTCCACTGACATCCGCCTTAGAAGTTTTCTGTGTACAAAAAATCCTTATACCTCAAACCGAACCATAGAAGGCGATCGAGCAACCTATTTTTGCCTTAAGATCACGAAAAGCAACTACATAATTGGTCATTATCTATTCCTCAGTCTTCAAAGCGTCTCCCCCTACCCCACCGTCTGCCGCTGCAGACCTCGGCGACAGCCTGGACTCCAACTTCCTCCTGTCTCTGAAGAAGCTCATCACAAACCGCAACTATGTCCTGCTACTCATCTCGTACGGTCTCAACGTGGGGACATTCTATGCTATTTCGACGCTGCTCAACCAAGTCATCCTGACTTATTATCCGGTAAGTAATATGCTTTATAACAGGGGTGGCCAACTTGATTCGACCCAAGATCTACTGTTTACTGAATAGGCTCTGTGCGATCTACCAATTACATAATCAGTACCTCTTCATTCAACTTATATTAAACTTTTTTTCTTTGCCTTGTTATGATCGACTGGATTAAGAGCCGCGATCGACCGATCGATCGCAATAGACTGGTTGGCCACCCATGCTTTATAACATAACATCACGCCTTGTATTCCCCGAAGGGTACGGCAGAGTTTTTTTTTTTAATACACCTGTACGCGCTTGCCACGTCAACCTCGTTTAAATATGTTGTTGTTGTTATGAATAATATACGAGAATTCAATAAGTGTTTTTGTTGGATTTATAATTACAATCAATTAGAATCATTATCAAAGGATCTAACCTTGAATGATGATATTACCTGTCACAGGCTACCTATATATTGGGTGTAAAAATACCCTTAACGAAGCCGAGAGCCACGTATTCCTGCCATCATTACGAAGACTTTTTAGTATTAGGCCATACCTGGGAACCGCCTGGTTATGGAGATATTTAAGGTCAAAGTCACCATATTTTTGTACCTTTTCACGAAAACTAAGTTATAACTAAACATTCTTCTATACAAACATTAGTAACATTGTTGAAATGTAGGCACAGTCTGTAGCGCGCGCGCTTCCTTTGCGCGCTACAATTAAAAGCTGCGTAGACATCGGCTTCGTTAAGGGTATTTTTACACCCTGTATATTGTCCTGCCATAGATTATCAATGTCATATATTAAAGCCACGCATGCAACTCTACAACATTCTCGTTTCACTAGTTATATTTAAGTCCTATAAAAAGGGGCGAGCCTATTGCCATTAATCGGGCATGAATCCCGATTCCGGGCTGCTACTGAAAAATTCCTAATGGAAAAACACAATAACACTGCCCGACCTGGGGATTGGACCCACGACCCCATGGTCAGCAGTCGCGCTTGTGACCTAGCTAGACCAACAAGGCAGTCAATTTATGGTTTACTAGGTCATATTTATCAAAACTGTATTCAAGCTAAAATCGCAAAATATGCGAGATTTGATTTCCCTTGGGTGCGTGAACTCAGTGATTCGAATCCAATGATGCCGTCGACTTTGTCTGACATACTTTTTCATAGAGATACATATCCAGACATCTATTCGATTTGAAAGAAGGGTAGTAAGGCAGAACTAGAGTTGTACTACAAGCTTAACATAACATATCGTCACGCCTGTATTCCCCGAAGGGTTGGGCAGAGGAGTAAAGTAACTCCCTCATTTTGCCGTTATGTTTAAGTCCCATGTAATAGGGGGCGAGCCTATTGCCATCAACCGGGGACAAATCCAAACTCAGGGCTGCTACTGAGGAATTCCACACGGAATAACCCAATACGCTTTGCCCGACCTGAGGATGGAACCCAGGACCTCGCGATCAGCAGTCGCGCTTACCACCACTACTAGAATAACATGGTAGTTACAATACAAGCTTATGACCAGTAATTTACGAACATGATTTAAAAGCTGTTCTAGTTATGACGAATTGCTGCAATTGTCGGCAATAAGATTGACGAGCGTATCATTTTGGGACCCAGTGCATAATATCAGCAAGCACATTGGGTTACCCGCACGAACGCTCAACGAGTATTCCCAAGGAGGGGTGATGTCAGGCAGGCGGCCGGTCATAAAACAATAAGCCAAAACCTCTAACAACATGGATTTACGAAATACATGTTGTGACGACCCCACCTAGTGTGGGATAAGGGGAAGGAGATGATGATGATGAGTTATGACGAATCAACTGCTTCCTTCCAGGGTCACAACACAGATGCGGGCCGCATCGGTCTGGTCATCGTAGTAGCAGGCATGGCAGGCTCTGTGCTCTGCGGCCTGATCCTCGACAAGACGCATCGCTTCAAGGAGACCACCCTCTCTGTATACGCCGCGTCAGTTGTCGGCATGCTGATCTTCACCTTCACTCTCGACTGTGGATATATTGCCGTCGTGTATTTGAGCAGCATTTTGCTTGGGTAAGTTCCCTTGCTTATAGCCATATCTATACTAATATTATAAAGCTGAAGAGTTTGTTTGTTTGAACGCGCTAATCTCAGGAACTACTGGTTGGAATTGAAAAAATATTTTTGTGTTGGATAGTCTATTTATCGAGGAAGGTTATAGGCTATATAACATCACGCTGCGACCATAGGAGCGGAGTATAAATGAAAAATGTTGCGAAAACGGGGAAAATGTCCACCCGTGCGAAGCCGGGACGGGCCGCTATCTTCAATACAGCGCAACGCTGTATGATCTCAATCTTAAATAGACTCGGATGCCACCGCCCTGGCATGGCTTGAGCTAAGAGGCTTAACTCAGTAGGTAACAGATCATCGTTGGATGACTATGATACCTCCCTTTATGTTCGAAGAGTTTAGCTTTAACTTTTGTCTGCATCGTTTCCAGATTCTTCATGACGGGCTACCTACCGGTTGGCTTCGAGTTCGCTTCTGAGGTGACTTACCCTGAACCAGAGGGCACTACATCAGGAATATTGAACGCTGTTGTTCAGGTAAGATTATCTACAACACTTTTAGTTAGCATGGTATTCACCGCTATATGTTCTGCCTAGCTTTTTTCCCAGCTATGTTGGGGTCAGCTCCAGTCTAACCAGATGCGGCTGAATACCAGTATTTTACACGAAGCGACTGCCATCAGACCTCCGCAACCTAGTTACCGGGTAATGCCGATATCCTAATGGTGCGTCCAGACCTGACGAACACGCCGCGAATGCGCCGCTCGCGGCCCGCTCGCGAGCTGAGCGCGAGCGGCGCGCGTACGGCGCGCGAGCTTTTGTACGAACATGAAATGCACGCGCGCAGCTCGCGAGCGGCGCATTCGCGGCGCGTTCGTCAGGTCTGGACGTACCATAAGGTTAGACCAGTTGTCAGACTTTCGGGCTTCTGACTTCCCGTAACGACTGCCAAAGGTATTCATATGACACAAGGGACCGACTTTTAACGTGCTCACCGAGGCACGGAGGGGATGTGTAACGAATGGTCACCCATCAACCGAATGACCGCGACAAGCACAGCTTAACCTCGCAAATTGTATGATAAGCGCGGTTGGTAATTAGACATGAGCCCCTCTATTCTTTATTCCCCGCCATATCTGAATAAATTATTCGGATATGACGTTCAAGTGCGCGTTCAAGTGTGTCTTCAGATGACGTTCGTTTTTCCACCTTTGATTGTTTCTTTTTTTGCTAGCCATGAAAAATGGAAGCTTGTCTTTTAGTGTGTGCTTGTAGCCACGACAGCTTCAACCCAATTTATTAACCCAATGTCACCCACGTTCCAGATATTCGGCATCACAACGACCCTCCTATACGAATGGATGTTGGGCACGGTGGGTGACCGCTGGTCCAACCTCACGCTGTGCGGGCTCCTAGCGTTCGGCACGGCCATCACCGCCGCCATACGATCAGACCTGAGGCGACAGGCCGCGCAAAACAATTCCAAGGAATAAGAGAAATGACGTCATTTGTTCTGTTCTACAAAGTATTTTAAAACAATGCAAAGGTATGAAGAGCTGTTATGTGACGTCACGTCTCGTGTTGAGCAAGAATTTCAAACGACGCCAAAGTATAAATTATTCGAATATTATGGTGACGTCGCGTAGTATAGCGATTTGTGTGTTTCCTAGAATTGATCCTGTAAATTGGATAGCCTCCCGTTGTAATTCCTGATATTTAAACAGTAATATTTCATATTTTTTATTAACACTACAATTGTTTTTTCTTAAAGTTGCTTTTCACGAGGCAGCCACCGGTTGTAAATGACTTGCGTCTGTAGGAGGCTGGTACGACTCAAAGTTGCTTTAAATGAGACCGCCTCGAACGAAGCAAGGTTAGGGATCTGAGTTAAGGTTGTTAAGTCCAAGCGACTACGGGTAAGTCGGCAGCTAGGCCTAATACATTTACATGGAAATAACAATCTATACATATAGTTTCCACGCACTATTTTTATAGAATCGAATAAATAATAAATTCTTTACGACATGTTATAAAATCGATGATGAATTTCCATTCAAGTATTTTATTTTTTTCATATTTATTTAAATAATAATTTAGGACTTATGTTTTGACTTTTTTTATTATTTTTGTATATAAAAAAACTTGAGTCTAAAAACATTTTGTGCACTTCACTTTGATATAAAAAAGGACCTAAGTCATAACTGAAATTTTAAATCATCTAATGTTAAACAACTTTAAACCCCTAAATATTGTTTTAGGAAAAAGTTTAGTGTCTCGATTTCAGAGAAAAAAATGTATATGGTTTTGCAAATGTCGCCTTTTTCCTAGACATTGCATTTATAAAAAGCATTAGCTAATGTGTGAAAGTAAGTTACATCAAACGCTCACTGAAGGTGTACATACCTTAAATAATATTTCAACACATTCCTTATTTCGTCGTCAAACTTAATAAATGTTTAATACATGAGAACCTAACGAAATTATATAGAATTATAATATAGAGCTAGAAACTTGGAAATCACGACAATAATTGTGTGACTGTAACTATAGAACGGTAGTATTTGCCACAAACTAGGATAGTATCAGACATATGGAATGATATAGATTGATGGTATATTTACGAAAATAACATTTTTGGACGGAAATTGTAGACAGATATTTTACAAATATATATATATATAGTTGACTTAGCTAAACATACATTATAACACGACTAAGATGTTTCATCGAAAAACTGCATAAAACCAATCACTTCCGAGCTGAGCGCGACTTCAAGACCTCGAATGTTTATTAATACTGCAGTTTAACATGATCTTTACGCTGACGCAATAAATTTTAATGGCGCGAGAATGAGCGTCTGCCAGGCATTTATCCAGACTTTTAATTTGGGGGGGGGGGACACACATTCATTAAAACTACAGTGTGAAAATAATCAAATCACTGTAATCATTGTACTATATTAAGATTATACTATAATAAGTATACTATATAAGTATTTTCCTGTTACCGCTGGCAGCCATTACATCAAGTACTATCGTCCCAATAAAGTATATTTTCCAGCTCTCATATTTTCCCCTCGTCTAAGCATTATACCAGATTTCGGGGGGGGGGATAAATCCCAACTATCCCCCCCTCTGAATACGTGCTTGGCGCCTGCCACTGGTTATTTGATCAAGTTTGCCAATGCAACTTCTAAGTTGTGTTGTAATATATCTATTTGAATTCTATAACGTAGGAAACAAGGCGTAGAGTCTTCAAAGGCTTAAAGTTTACAATTAACTGCCAGTATTTAACTCGTAAGTACACTCGTGTGGTACTGGTAACAGAAAGGTTCTTGGAACTATCTCTTGATGTTAGAAAAAGTATATTTGGAAGTAGGTATATACTCGAAAAACAGCAATATTTATATGATATTATCGGTAAAATGGTGGTATTTGACAACCAAGGGGCTAATTGGTATGAACATGATATAGGAGATTTTTCAACAATTTTTTTGAAGAAACCTATAATTTCAAATATTGAAATACACAATAACATCAGCAGTTTACTGTGTTCCGTCGGGTATATCCCTCTATATCTCTGTTCGTTGGACTCGAGTGCTACATCTTAGACCCTGTCTGCGCTTACCATCAGGTGAGACTAGGGACAAACGTGACTCAGACAAGAATTAAAAAAAAAAACATTGGAATCGTAAATACATAGCACCTTCGGCTACAATTCTTTAAGAAGCATGTTCCTTAATTAAATTCCAGTTAACCCCGTGGTTTTCAAATATCCCCATTTTATAATACTCTATATATTGTCGGTGAAAATAATGTATACCTAGCATTATTAGTTCTCAGAACTTCTAACTTACCTACTCCAGCATCGGAGCAAACCTACCTATGCTGATAAGCTCTTGAATGGTTCGTGAAAAATAATAATTTTGGATGATCTCCAAAAGTATTTTGCGTAATAGTTGTATGCGCCTTAACGACAGAGTTGCTCGCAACGAGGCAGCAACAGCGAGGCATCCGTGTTTTGATCAACGGAGTTTTTGCCCAAAGAAATAAAACATTCGACCTAAAAGGTCAAGTAATAAATAAATCTATATTGTGCATTTAGAATTGTAGATTGTAATTTTATTATATATGTATTTTAAATAAATACATTTTATATTAGTGCGTACGATATTTAAAAGCAGAGTTTATGGGCAGTCGCGATAATGTCCGGATTATGTAGACATTGACCGGATGATTTAAAAAATCACTCATTACCCCTCTTTTACACCGGAAAACCAGTTGTGATAAGTACTTGTTTTATACAAAATTAATAAAGGACTTTTCAGAAACATTTGATGTTGTTAAATTTGTTTCGGCAGTGTATTCAACATGTTTCCTAAATCAAATCTAAACAAATCTTGGTATGTCTCACAAATTTGTCTTGAATGTAAGCAATATGGGAGAACATTGACTGAAACATGTAAATAGAACACAATCATGTTTTATACCTCGGTGTAAACGAGAGGGTAACTCTGCTCGTAGATGTTTAAATATTATTTATTTAGGGTTTTGAATCCTATTTGTGATCTAGTAAGGTTTTATTTACCGCTTTTATTGTGTAATCTCTTCGTGTTAAAAATAAATTAATAATTGTATAGACAGATGATTGTGAAGATTGTGTAGGTATGTTTTGAAGTGCAAATAAGCTTAATTCAAAAGAATCTTACGATTTCGTGTTAACCCTTGAAGTTTTGTGGTAAAAAGTCGCGGTGAAAGTCACCTCGGCGCTCTTAAAGTCTCTAAACGTGCATAGAGCCTCAACGGCAGACAGTTTTCGAGGATCAATATCAGTAAGTACCGACGCCTAGCACAAACGTTTGACTTATAGTATCACAAAGGTACTTATCGCTAATACATACATACATAAACTCACGCCTTTTTCCCATGGGGGTAGGCAGAAACTATAGAACGTATTTTTTTTTTTATCGCTAATGTTTAATCGAATTTTGAATCGAAAATAGATCGACCGATTAGATTTTATTTTTTAATGTTTAATTCGCCTCCATATTGGGGTGGTTTAGGAAAAAAGAAAAATAGGAAAAATACAAAATAAAAAAAAACTGGTTGTACGAAGTTCACCGGGTCATCTAGTTTTGAATACCTACCTAGTAGGTACCTATTTCATTTTTGTGCTCTGCGTGTCTCGGTTTTAGTTAATTACCCCGCGGGCGCTGGATTGATTAGTAGCTCATGCTTCGAGGCGAGGCGAGGCCTGCATCTAGACTAACTAAGAGCCTCGCAGTGTTTTTTTAATCTATACTAATATTATAAAGCTGAAGAGTTTGTTTGTTTGAACGCGCTAATCTCAGGAACTACTGGTTTGAATTGAAAAAATATTTTTGTGTTGGATAGTCCATTTATCGAGGAAGGTTATAGGCTATATAACATCACGCTACGACCAATAGGAGCGGAGCATAAATGAAAAATGTTGCAAAAACGGGAAAATGTCCACCCGTGCGAAGCCGGGACGGGCAGCTATTTACTTATAAGAATTTACGCACGGTTACGCACGTTTACGCACGGTTACGCACGTTTACGCACGGTTTAATTGCATTTCAAAACTCAAATAGATGTATGTATGAGTGCCAATCACGTGAAATGTAGTTGTATGAGAAATATAATTATGTGATTATGTTGTGAGTTACCCAGTATTATTTAATTAATTTAGATTGAACTGTGTAATTATTGTAAAATATCGTTTTATACTATGAATTATGTTAGACCCTAAGATACATCTTATATCGTTTATAATTTATTTTATTTTATTTGGTTGATAATTTATGTAAAATCTGAAGTGATATTTTAAAAGCTTTTGATGCCGTCTACCTACCTAATTGAGTATTTAGTTCTCGTTAAAATAAATAGGCATTTATTAAATAAAAATAAGAATAAAACGCTCCAATAATTTATTTTATTAAATAAATGAAAGCTTCACTGCATGTACCTACCTACCTAAAAGTTTAATAGATCGGATGTGTCAGTTATCAAATTACCTATACCTTTTATGAGTACTGCACATTAGGGCCTGCGCCCACAGGCGGCACGGCATGGCAAAGGATTTTTTAAGCTCAAATAATGTTCAACCTTATGTAAATACTATTAGCACTCATACTTGTTCAGCATGCCGCGGGATGCTTCGTCGAACCGCGGCATGCCGAAGCATCCCGCGGTACGATAAATACGAGTCCTAAAGGATATTACAATAAGGTTCAAAATTATTTGAGCTTAAAAAATCCTATGCCATGCCGTGCCGCTTGTAGGCGCAGGCGCAACCCTGAGAAAAGGTAAATTCTCTAAATTAATAAATACCTAATTAACTTGTAACTTGGATCAATTGTTGATATTAACCAGATAATTTCTGTCTAAATAGGTACTACCTTATCTAACTAAAAAGAGTTCGGTCTAAAGATTTCGTTTTGTTTGTTACCTACTTACTTAATAAAATGTATCTATTTGATACCATTGGACACGAACGATAATTCTTTACCTTAAAATAAGAGGGTGTTCTGAAACTATTATTTGCTTACTGATATACCTAACTGTACCTAGGATCATGCAGAGTGTGAAATAATACTATTAATATGAGAGCGAATTCTATTAAAAAACTTGTTGCCATATCGCAAACGAATTATTATTATAACCAAACCGTATTCAGACAGTTATCGCAATTAAGAAAAAATATTTGACATCAAAAACAAGTTCAAACAATATAACAGTTTTGAAAAACTGACTGCGATGTGACAACTTTTTTTTGTAGAATTGACCTCCTATTTCATCTCCTCACTATGTACTGCCTAAAGTAACTTGCCTTGCCTTGCTATTAATTTCTAATGATCTTTAATGCGTAACTTGCATTGTAAACTGCGTAATCCACCCTATCCACCAATGCACGTAGTACCTACCTAGTTATCTACAAAGTTTGATTAAGAACCTACGCACATATCTACCGACATATTCGTACCTAACACTATTTAATTTGCCCCACGATTTCTTTGCGCAAGCCTGCGCGTTGCGCACTACGGCGTGCCTAGATACCTACTCAAATTCTTCTCACACATGTAGGTAACTTACAGCATAGGTAGGTCCTTGTGCAAGCCTTTGTGCAAAGAAATATTTTTACGTATGTGTGGATAAGGAAGTACCAAGGTTCCTACTTATGCATTCCTCATTAAATTCTTACCTACTAATATAACTTACAACTTTTAAAAAGGTGGTGATAATATGTATCAAAATCTACCTAGCTAGGTTGATGCTACCTACTAATCAGGTATTTAAATTATTATCAGACGCAATCAGGATTTTTAACAAATTCCAAAGTCTCTAAATGTGTAGGTATGTACTTAAGTGTAAGTAGAGATAATGAGACCGAGCGACCTTTTAAATTATTGTCTGCCATAGACCTTAAACTTACCTACTTGTTAAAATTTTAAATTTTAATATTAAAGTATTAAGATATCCCATTCTCTCCTCTGCTTATCTAGCGAATTTATCTTTATCTAGATAACTGTTCTAAAACTAATGACAATAAACTCTACAAGAAATATCTTTACAATGGTAGGTAGTACTATGCTTGTACGCAGTTAGTAATATATCTATTTTTATAGATTTAGCTGAGTAGGTACCTAAAATGTGAATAAATAAATAGGCCTATGCTTTGTTCATGTAAACAAGATTTTAATGTATTTTTTAGGTTTATTTAGGTACCTAAGTTTGAATTAATTTGTAAGTAAGTAGGTAACTAGGTACCTAATCGATGTGTTAATGTTAAATTGTTCAATAAAATCTGTTGATGGATCACTTGGTGATTTTATTTTATTGATTACTCATTTCCCAACGTGTAAAACAACAACCCGCTTTGGATGAAAACAACGTTCCTTTTCTTTACTTACAGCATACAATAGTGTAGTATATCCCTATATAGTTTGAGCAATAGTGCAATAAAACATTCTACGTGCACTGCACGTGCACAATCACTCTCATACCTGCATACCTACCTACACTGGCGTTCCTCTACCTAGCTAGTTCTTAGGGGGGGCAGCTAGCCAGCTGATCAGCCACAGCCACGGTTTCAATTTCGGTAATCACCCAACTTTTTAGGAGAATTGCCAAATTTTGGAATTAACGAAGGATATAGGTATTGATATAGGTATACCTACATAAGTGATGACTCGAAATAATGGTGTTCATCATTCACACTGCCTCATTCCTACAAAGTGGCACCTTCCTCAACTTAGTAAAATTGAAAGTCTGAGGATGCAGCTAAAATAATAAAAAGTGACCTTTGACTATAGAATAATTGATACCTATTTAAAAAAGGAAACAAAGAAGTAGGTAGGTAATCATAATTTAATATTATACTCTTTGCTTAATAGTTTGTTTACATCGAACTAGATGGCGCAAGATCAATTCATCAATCAAGATTGAACTGTATATTTAGGATATTAAGAAACATTTTACAATATTATAAAGTGATCAAACTGATCAAGTGACAGTTCCCATTGCCAAGTTGTCATTGGTCGTTGCCATGTTTGTTTATTGTTTGTTGACATCGCAAGAGTTGCTATGGCGGTCTTTTTATTTTATCGGTGAAGAATTTTTCATTGATGTAAAATTTTGACAAATATTATATCCTTGATAATATCGGGCTAAAATTATGTGGCGTGAATATATTTTGTGTGAAGATAACGTGGGCGGACATCACATTATACCTGCGATGTTCGGATAAACGGGCTAAAACATAGGCAAAATTATTTCTTGTTTTGTGATTTTGTTAAAGTGCAAGTTTTTATCATAAATGTTAGGTACAGTAAGGAAAAATGGAAAGGAATGATAGCAGATGCAATAATAACAATAACTTTAACGTATGCAGGAATCGTTCAGCTAGATCGGATCGAAGTAAGTAAATAACACTATAGTAATATCACCACCAGTCGTGGGAAAACTTGTGACATCATTCTGAAGAATTCCGCATTTGACCGCATTATGATAAAGTTATATTTTCTGTCAGTACATCTGAAGGTACGTTTTATCCAAATTCATCCAACTGATGAATCAAAACCCAATCAACATGATGAAAAGTTATACTCTAATGAAATTTTCTGAAAAAAAAAAAAAAAAACTCATAAAAAGTGAATTAGCATTCATTTTGTACCAGTAATACGTCATGGCGTATGATTATACAGTTATGAAAATAGTTGTGTAAGTAGCACATGAATATTTACTGATGAAAATGGAATGGACCTTTCATTTATGACTTCAATAAACGGTGATATTGCTATAATCACAACTTGGCAGACAGTTTGCAATTGCATGTTTTGTTTTTTAAATATGTGTTTTTTTCAGGCTAAAAAATCCAGTTATTAATTACCTATTAAATATTATTTGTTAACTAGCTGTGTTATTTATAACAAATCGATTTCCATAGGCGGAGAACAGTACCGAATATGTCCATCAAAATTGAGCAAGAAGGAACTAGAAGATCTTTACTTTTCTCTTCTTGATAACAATGTAGACCTGAAGCGGACCATCAATGGACAGCAGGACACGATCAGAGGACTGTCCACAAAGGTGCAGCGGATGACCGCAATTCAGAAGAACATTTCGGCTAAAGAGATGAAAGAATGCTGTGTTGGCACCAAAACTATTGTTACTGAACAGAAGGAATCGTTAGTATAATCCTAATATTGTTTTATATAATAAGGTGTACTAGAGAAGAAATTAAAATATTGAGCTGAGGAGTTCAATAGATGATAATCATCATCTCCCTGCCCTTATCCCACACTAGGTGGGGTCGGCACAACACATCGACTTCAATAGATGATAGTAAAATATATTATATACCATACTTATGTTTAAAGTTCTATGAATTTCTTTATTAATAAAACATTTATGAAATTCATTCATATCAATTAAACATTTATACAATACAATGTGCATCAGATGAGAATTTTTTTAGGCCTTATTCAGTGTGACACGTCAAAATGTAACACTTTAGTAACACGGCCGGAATGTGCAATCGAAAAAGTATTTTTAAATAAGTTATCATGCCTAACATCACGCCTGTATTTCCCAAAGGGTTGGGCAGAGATGTAAAGTGACACCCTTATTTCGCTGTTATGTTTAAGTTCCATGTAATAGAGGGCGAGCCTACTGCCAGTTTATTTATTATTTTAATTTTAAATATAGCATAACATAACATTCACGCCTTGTATTCCCGAAGGGTTGGCAGACTTTTTTTTTTATTACACCATCGTTTCGCCAGATATATTTAAGAGCCATGTAATAGGGGGCGAGCCTATTGCCATCAACAGGGCACAATTCCAAACTCCGGGCCGCTACTGAGGAATTCCACACGGAAAAACCCAATAACACTGCCCAACCTGAGGATCGAACCCAGGACCTGACGGTCAGCAGTTGCGCTTGCCACCACTAGACCAAAGAGGCTGTCAGTTTTAAATATATTACTGGTAATTTCATTTATTTTTAAATGGCCTTTGCAAACAGTGCCACCATGAACTGCAAAAATATAATAATAATGAGGTCGCGTTTTTGTTAAATGTCATAGACAATAAGGACCCTGTACACAATTTATGATAGTATGTACCTAGGTCTAAAAAATTCAATTAAAATTAGTACTGTAGAAATAATTTAGCGCCTTATGGAATAGAACCACACTACATGTATAGGATAAAAATTGCTCTAATAATTTTACTGTCAACCTGCACCAGATTGGCGTGTGGATTAAATCATACACCCTGTTAATTCTGATTAGAGGCCCATGCCCAGCTGTGAGACAGTAATTAGTAATAGGCTTATTATACTTATGTTTATAATTTTGCAAGTGTTTTTGAATAATAGACATTTTAGCAAGAGAAATAGTTATTTAGTGTTTTGTTTTATGAGTTTGCCTTACTATAGGTCTACCAGAATCTGATGGCAAATAGGGAAATTAAATGTTTTTGTGGGTAACACAAGGGTAATTTGAATAAAAAGTCTTGATACTTGTAATTTTTTTTCTTTAATTACTTCTCGATCTTCTTCCTGCCCTTATCCCACACTAGATGGGGTCGGCACAACATGTATTTCATAAATCCATGTTGTTAGAGGTTTTGGCTTATTGTTTTATGTGACCCAATGTGCTTGCTGATATTATGCACTGGGTCCCAAAATGATATGCTGATATATGGTTTTTTGCAATTTTATTGTAATGGAAAAGGAAACCTTGTTAAAATAAGTATGTTTATTAAAAATGTTTGAACAAAAAAACATTAATCACAACTGAAAAATGTATCAACTACAGTCATACTCGTTTTGACAAGTGACATGTTGACATTGCCATATGAAAACCACTATTTGTTATTAATTTTTAATGCCATGAGATTCTGGTTGACCTATATCTATTGCTGAATATGACAGACCCACAATGGCCCGCATGGGGGCTGACATTATTATTATTATTCAGTCATGATCATCCCACTGTAGGGCAAAGGCCTCCCTACCCTCCTTCCACTCCTCTCGGTCTAAGGTTTTCTGCGGACACTGCGGACACACTAGTTCGTCCTGCCATTACCTGGGCCTGCCGCGACGTCGTCTAACGTTGTGTGTGCTCCACTTAGTAGTAAGTTTTGCCCACAGCTCGTCCGACATGCGGCAGACGTGACCAGCCCAGTTCTATTTTAAGCTTGTGGCTTTCTGACCAACGTCGGCGATCTGAGTTTTGGAGCGCAGTAAACTATTTCTTATACGAACCGGACATAATGATTAATGAAAGATAACACAGCTCCATAAAAAAAAAAGTGCAGTGGACTAGACCATGTCTATCTTATGTTTTTGGGGTCGCTGAGTCCGAAACTGTGGTCCGTTTGACCCTATCAGGTCAGGGTTTCTTCATAAGATAGACATGTTCTAGTCCGCTGAACAATTTTTTTTTTTTTTTGTGGAGCTGTGATAATTAATAAATTATGATGTTATGCATTTGCAGCATAGAAGAATTAAAGCGTGCAAACCAGCGTATGGCTGATAAAATTCGGTTACTCAACATGAGGCTATGTTCAGCTAAGCAGTTTGTCAAGAAAACCGCTCAAGGTCCCGCAGTCAAAATTGCATCCACCAAAAAGTAATTATATTTGTACACGTAATAAATGTCACTGCGATGGCTATAACGCCACGCTGTTGCTACCCTGGTGTGTGCAGCGTTCTACAGAATATGTCTGAACATTTCAAAAGTACAACAGGTTACAGGTTTAAAGCGCCCTTCAGACTACGCTATACTATTTCGCTATATAGTATAGCATATTGCGTCATAACCTATAACTATATACTATAATGTTTACACTATACGCTATATCGCAAGCCGGTCTACGACGGGGTATAAGTGAGGCGGGGCGGGGACCTGAGAATTGTACGATACAGCTCTGAGAATCGCTCAAGTTTATCGCGTACAGCAAGCGAATACTTTATAGCATAGCGTTGTGTGAACGTGTCCATATAAAATGTATGCTGAGTGATATCGTTGCGCTATGCAATATTTGCTATATGCTATATGAAGACTGAACTGCGCTTAAAGCAAAACATCTTACCACTTACGCCTACCCCCATGGGAAAAAGGCGTGAGTTTATGTATGTATGTATGTATCTTACCACTTAGATTTAATAGTTTGAAATTGCCTGGGCAGTTATCTGGACAAACCGGTGAGATTGATAGGGCTTCCACACGAGCAAGAGTTACTATTAAGCAACAGCAGAGCTGTGGAGGTCGATTTGGTTACGATTATTTATTTAAAGCTACCCGGGAAAGGCTGGCTCGAGAGTCAGTGAAGAACATCGTAAAATATGGCCATCATATACCTGTAAGGTACTGAACGCAGAATAAGCCCTTATGAATGGCAGTCTGGAGCTGCCCAGACTTGGTGCATTACGTAAACTTTTTTTTTATAAGAATCTTTGCCACACTACGATTTCTCCTGCACCGTGGGTGCGTTTACAGACACAAATCTTCACAAGCACAAACGCCCAGACCCGGTACAACTATTTGTAGGCCCTACAAATATTTGATCCGTGCCCACGACCCGTAGCACGGAAGCCAATCGCTCAGCCACTGCACCAAACGTGTCGTCAAACTCGGTAATTCGTTGTCAGACGATATTATCTATCGACGAAATCTAGTAAGCCTGCAGGCAACTTGACTGCCAAGTGCACTATCAGCTTAACTATCAATTTCAAGATAAAAATAATTAATGTTTCTTACAGACACAATTGTCTTGATAAACCGGCCGAGCCGATTCTCAAAGTTGCGGCCTCGTCTCAATATATGGATGGGAGGTATGTATGAGTTATGAATGATTTAACATTTATCACAACATCATGCCTGTATTCCCCGAAGGGTTGGGCAGAGATGTATAGTAACACCCTCATTTCGCCGTTATGTTTAAGTCCTATTTAATAGGGGGCGAGCCTACTGCCATTAACCGGGTACAAATCCAAACACCGGGCTGCTACTGAGGAATTCCACACGGAAAAAACCCAATAACACTTTACCCGACCTGGGGATCAAACCCAAGACCTCACGATCAGTAGTCGCACTTGCCACGACTAGACCAATGAGGCAGTTTACATTACATTTTATCATTAAACTTGCCACCCGCCCCGGCTTCGCACGAGTGCAATGTAGATACTATTGTGGGGCATATAAACCTTCGTCTTGAATCACTCTATCTATTGCTGAAAACTGCATTAATATCCGTTGCGTAGTTTAAAAGATCTTAGCGTACAGACAGCGTGAGCGACTTTGTTTTATAATATGTAAGGATTGTAATTTTTACTTACCTAATATTACAAAATAATTCGCAATACAATATTTCAGAGATCTAAGTATGAGATCGGCGTCGATGCAAACCGCATTTCGTGAACAGGGCACGTAAGTGTACATTTGGTGACTTAATAATAAACATGGTGCGTTTTGTGATGTAGGCATACACCCATATTCTAAGACGTTCCTCCAAAACTTACTCAACTCTTACTTGATTCAGGAAGGCCTCGAAACCACCTTCAAAATTGTATTTTTAGTCGCAATTTCGAGTGAACTTTGAGGTTAATCGACTGAGGGCGTGGGTCCTCAAATGAGTCGAAATAGAGTGGAGTCATTACGACATAATTTGAATTATCTGCATTGCGCAAATAACGCCGCGGTAAATAGTTGTAAGGATTATCGTAAGCATATTCGATAAAGTCTTCAAAATTCATTTTTGTTACATATGAACTTTGACACTTCCTTCCTTCCGAGGTCCTTGAGTTTGACAGATGATTCCTTACCTCAAATGAGAAAAAATCTCGAGTCGAGGACGTTTATGTCAACTATAACTAGCGAAGGTAGTGAGAAAGACTGAGTCGAGGTGGAATCGAGTCGAGTATATAAGTTTTGGAGGAACGTCTTAGAATATGGGTGTTAGGCACTCACTAAGAAAAGATTTCTATCCATTCCATTAAAAGTTAAAACTAGCATTAATATTAACCTATTGTTTTAGGCTGAATACAAACACATGTGACGAAAATAAATGTGCAACTGTCATGGAGGAGTTCAAAATAAAAATTCTCGATTTGCAACAGGTGAGTAAAGTAATATAGATTTTTTTACAGATAATAAATATTAGCAGAAAGTTAGCAGTTTATACCTTAAAAAAAATTCTGAGTTTGAAAGAAAATTCATAATCAATCATCCATTTATGGTAGGTAGTGAATTAGTTGCTATTAAACTACACGCAGTGGGTAAATTCAGAGTCCGTTAGTACCTACCGAAAAGGCTAGACGCACCGGGCGACGATCTCCGGCCACCCCAGCGAGTGGCCTGCCAGCGGCGGGTTAGGGGACCCGTCGCCCGACCAGTAACAGGCCCAGGGAGGATGGCGCGCCGTGTTCCGCGCGCGCCTCTCAGGAGGAAGTGGGGCAGGGGACAAATTGCCCCACCACAGGAGAGGTCCACCAGAAGAAGCTGGTGGACTGAGACATGCCGGGGTTGCGGTGCATGCAATAGCGAATCCCGTGACCCCGGCATTAGGTTAGAAGGAGGGACACTGTTGGTTTTTAGCCTGTAAGAGCCCGGCAGACTCCCTCGCCTTCCCCGGGCGAGGGACATCCATGAGGATTTTCCAAAGATTAAATAAAAAAAATAACAAGTATTGAAAACGAAAAATTACGACTTACAAACACAAAATATTGAAATTAAATTATATGTGAGAACATTTCTTCAGAACATTTTGATACTATGCATATAATGAGCATCGATGGACATCACTACCGACACGCTCGGGGAAGGATTGGATAGTCTAATATTATTACTTACTAGCGGCCCGCCCCGGCTTCGCACGGGTGCAATGTAGATACTAATGTGGGGCATATAAACCTTCCTCTTGAATCACTCTATCTATTGCTGAAAACTGCATTAAAATCCGTTGCGTAGTTTAGAAGATCTAAGCGTACAGACAGCGGGAGCGACTTTGTTTTATACTATGTAAAGAAGAAGTACGCCGGGCGCACCTTGGGCAGTCAGTCTCATTACAAACCTTGCTGACTGGCTAATTTTTTCACAACGTCATGAGGTATTCTCCTATAACTCGTGCCGACGTTAGGGAAAGAGATTAAGTGTAATATTTAATACGAAACTATTAAAAGCTTTGAATTTGTGTGACCTGGTCTAACGTAGTCAAAATCCTGTACAATGCATAACTTTTTTTTGTCAACGCGTGCTCACTCTAAAACACAAAAAGCTCAAGCCAGAGACCACCTTTTTGGAGTAGGTAGGTACAATGCTTTCTTCCCCCCAGGAGCTCGCCCACGTTCACACTGAATACTCTTGTTGCATCAACCGTCTCGAGAATGAAGTGGCAGAAATACGCAAGGAAAATATACGTGTCTCCTGCGAACGGCAGGCCAGCGAACATGAGATGCAACAGACTACCAAACGAACGAGTGAACTGCTCGACAGCTTGAGAGCTTCTGAAGCAAGATGCGGTATGTACTCATTACATGTACCTGTTAAAGGGTTACTTCGGCTAACATGAGTTGGAACAGAAACTGGACAGTGAAATGCTCGCCACCTTTAGAACTGCAAAAGCAAGTTGTGTATAGTCTGGCGAATAAATAGATGTATAGGAAAAACTTAAAATCGTAGTCTGGCTGCTGGCAACACCGCGAAGCAACTTGTTTCGTGGGCAACACAGGGTCAACTCATACTAGAGCAGAGTCGAAGCGTCAATCTGAAAGTTAACACAGCATAATTATTCACCCTTATCTCCATAACATAATACACATAATATTTCTTCTAAGATAAAAAAAGACGGTCGCATTCGCGCGCATTCCACAGATTTCGCGCGTCGGAGCGCAACCAACGCTGATTGGTTGTGAAGAATTTGATGCTTCAATGCGCTTCGACTCTGCTCTAGTATGAGTTGACCCTTAGTTGTCAAATATCACGCGTATACACAAACATTATTAGAAGGCCTCACAGTGTGCTCGAACACACTGCGTTGAATTCGGGTCTGGGATTGGTCGCATTTATGTTGCGAGTTTAAAGGCAACCAATCAAGAGCCGTCTTCAACGCAGTGCGTTCGAGCACACTGTGAGGCCTTCTTGTAATGTTTGTGCATAAGGGTGTAAGACTGTTGTGTAGGGCGATTGTCATTGTGGATACTTCTAAAAGAGGAATCATTATTATAATGTTATTTTTAAATAGATATAAAAATAATTGTTCTTAATACATTATGTCGCATAAACTCTGCTAGACCCGAAAGGAGCGTATTGATACTTCGATAGAGATGCTAAAGTGTCACCCAGTCATTTGAAACAGCTATCAGTACGTATCGATCGTACTATATTATTTTCCTACGGCCGATCGAGAGAAAAATCTTTTTATAATCAAACTTATCCTATTAAAACCTAACATATTGCAGCCGACCTATCGACGGAGTTATCAATAGCAAAGAGGAAGGTAATAGAACTAGAGATGCTGTTAAAAGCAGCTACTATAACCAACAAAGTAAACCAGTCCATCGAGGAACGTTTGGCTACCATTCAGGTAAGTTTGTCGCTATTGTTCACCTTATTAGCTGGTAACTGTACACTGCAGTGCATGGCCTTCCTAAGGGCCAACTCATACTAGAGCAGAGTCGAAGCGCATCGAAGCGTCAATCTGAAACTTAACATAGCATATTCACCCTTACCTCCACAACATAATACACATATTTCTTCTAAGATAAAAAAAGACGCGCGAATTTGCGCGTCGGAGCGCAACCAACGCTGATTGGTTCTTCGCTTTACTTGTGAAGAATTTGACGCTTCGATGCGCTTCGACTCTGCTCTAGTATGAGTTGACCCTAAAACTCAGTTTCCACCAAACGGAAAAATCCTCGGGGATGCCCCGAGCACTTTTTAAAGAACGTCGGCCACGGTCAATACATGCTATGACCTGACTATAAAGTATCGCGACCTTTGATGGGATATGGTTTAATTGGTTCACCTACTTATAATAATCCATGCTTTAAAGAAAATATTTTTTTAAGAAGTGGATGAAAATATTTATTTGTTCTTATGGAGGTTGGAATTTGACAAGTCGGAAACTAGACAACCACAACTACAATCATGCTAATCATTGTTAGTTACGTGTTCTGTGTCACCCACAGTCTCACTTCTGTGCGAAAATAATAAACATTGACAGTGTTTCTTGATGAAAAGAATTATTTCAGACTTAGTGTTTGGCCATACCTATTCAATTTACTGCGCGGGCGAAGCTTTGATAGCTACCGGGATGTCAATATGTCATACGTTTCGTTCCATCTATTGGAAGCATTAAATGTATTTGATAATTTGGCCCAGAAATTGATCTATTTGTTATTAACCATTAAATAACAACATTGTAAGAATAAAAACGACACAATCAACATAATCTATAATGTTTATAAAAAACTGGTATTTTAAAAATCGTAAACGCTTGAATGCTGGTGCTAAAACTAAACGTGTACCCAGTACACGATGAAACGTATTAAGGTGCGTTCAAAATTAGTAAAAATGTCGTAAAAAAGTAAGGTTTTTAAAAAAATATCAATATGTTATTCCGGCTTTTAATAAATAATTGAATAGTTGTAAATTACCTAATGCTCCTTTAATTGACTATTTTTGACGTATAACTCGTTACGGGTCTTATGCAAATTTGGTCAGGTCAATTATGGCCGTTGTTCTTTCCCTGTATAAGTGACTGTATCAATATTGACTTTAAGTATAAAATTCAATGTAGACAACAAGCGTTTTCTTGTGCATGCCCAAGCATACAAGACCGTTGAATTTTGTATTTAAAGGTAATACTGATACAGTTCTTTATACAGTGACATTAAAAAAAGGGCACATGGATTTTTCCGGTTAGTGGAAACTGACCCTAACGCGCCAAATCCACTAGTATTATTTACTGCACAAGTTGACTAAGCAACCAAC
Source organism: Amphipyra berbera (assembly GCA_910594945.2). Taxonomy (NCBI): domain Eukaryota; kingdom Metazoa; phylum Arthropoda; class Insecta; order Lepidoptera; family Noctuidae; genus Amphipyra; species Amphipyra berbera. Next base: position 1,942,934 of record OU343122.1, on the reverse strand, counting down.
TTTCAAACTGTGGACACACCTGTAGCTAGTCGACTTCGGCAAGTTACGAACTAAGCGGGAACTTGTGCAATAACTTGCGCAATAAAAGTTGCTAGTGGATTTGGCGTTTATTCGTCCAGTACAATGAACCGTTACTATTCAATGTAGTTTGCTAAACGTATTGGTGACCACTAGTGACCTATTAATCAGCACCAATTAGCAAAAAGCTGAATGATTTTAGATGCACTTATTCTATGAAACAGTGCGCTTTTAATCGTAAATTAATAACAAATGCCACAAATGTCGTAAATTATTAACTATAGAAAAAAAATCTTAGATAAGAATTGTAGGAAATTTAATTCTTTACAAAATTGATTTAAACTATTTTTGCCGTAAAACCCATAGAGGTTATTTAATAAAAATAAACTCATTTTTGGGGTCTTTAATCCAAGATGGCGGTGCGCGCGGAGATGACTCAAGGTCGAAAACTTGAAATATTCATAAGAACCCCTAAATATAGCATATACTCTAAAATCTGAACTGACGGACCTTTTGCAAGATAAAACTACCTGGCGACTGGGCTATTAGCATAGTATAATTAATTACTTTAAATTATAATAAATGGAAAGTGTGATTTAAAAATATGTCGCAGACAAGCAATGTCTTTTTTAAAGGTATAGCTACTACTGAGATTACGTTTAATTTTGGTTCGTAGTTACGGTACTCATAAACTGTTTCACCATAATTTGGCAAGATGACAAGCTAAGATTAGGTTGTATAGGTTCCACCACTTCGGCAGCTCCTTACAGAATGGTGTCCTAACCCAAATAGCCAACAGCTCGGTGTTGCAACTTAAAAAACGTTCCTTAGTGTTGCCAGTTTCCCACAAATAGACGATCTTATTCTGAAACTTATTTAATGTTTACCTTCAGGAAACAAATGTTCCACCTGTTCAGGAAAGAAAGATTGTTACACCTTTACAAACAGATGTTCCACTTCAGGAAAGAAAATATGTTCCGCCTTTAGAAATAGATGTTCCACCTCAAGATTCAAAAATCTGTACCATTCCAGAATGCATTTGCAATTGTCGGCGCGTTATGGAGGAAAGATCTCTAACTAAAGTATGATCGTTTTATTTCTGTCAACGACGGGTCGACATGGCAATTTTCTAGTCGTTTTCAATACACAACTACCAGCAACAACGTGAGCGAGATCGACATCGATAAACGCTGTCGATTCGGACTCGTGCAGCGCTAACACTAACAGCCCGTTCACACAGCGGATCCGTTTTAACGGATCCGTCGGCAGTGGATGTGTTAGTCACACTTATACTGACGGATCAGTTAAACAAATGGCAGCTGCGTCGCATCTGGCAGGCAGGATACGATAAAAATAACGGATCCAGTATTTTTTTACGTGTATGTGAACTCATACATACAACTTTTATTTTTTAATCTTTGCCCCACACTAGGATTTCTCCTGTATTGTGGTTGCGTTTACAAACACAAATCTTCACATGCACAAACACCCAGACCCAAAACTATCTGTAGATCATACAAATATTTGTTCCTTGCGGGAATCGAACCAACGACCCGTAGCGCAGAAGCCAATCGCTCAGCCATTGCACCGAACGTGTCGCAACTACAGGCATCATGACCAAAATAAAAACGGGTCCTGTAAACAGTTTCTGTGTGAACTAGCTGTAAGAAAGTGCGGGCGCTGTGCGTGTGTGCGGGGCGTATGTCCTGACAAGCCTCACAGCCGATGGCCATGTTGGCCTGTCGTAGACTGTAGTGACTTAATAAACGTACTTTTGGCGACAGCTGAGCTTTGCGTTTTTGTTTCTACACTACTGGCACAGCTTTTAGATAATTGTTAACCTACTCTAAGGCCTCTGCCACGTTGCAGGCAGCTACGGTGACTACCACGACATGAAAGTCATCACACTGAAAGTGTGGCGCTGTAATCGTGCGCATATATGGTGGAGGCTTAAAGGACTCTGCCCACTACGCCGTACCATAATACGATAGGACCGTAAAGTACCGAAATATGCAACAAAAAAAAACCTTTGTACTTTGTATGGATTAGAATCAGACAACGCCCACTAGACCGTTCCGTCACCAGCCAATACCGTAACGGGCACGTGTTTTCGTTCCGGTAAGGGCACTTACCAGACCGAAACCATACCGACCGGTATCCGATTATCCCCTATGTGAATGTGTGCCTGCGATTGTACACAATTAGCGCTCGCGCAGCCACTAAAACATAATATCATACAATGTGTTGGCGCTGTCCTAACTGGCGATCGCTCGTGCGATGATACGTGCGTCCGATGAAAATGTTCGCACGACCGTGCGATTGAACATACTGATATCTACTGAATGTCCTAAATGACGGTTGCGCGATCATGTGAAGAAATTTTGAAATTACGCCAACTAGGATGGCGCCTACGCCTAAGGAAAGTACAAAATGTCAAGGTAATTATTTACTTGATTTGATGTCTTTTATGCGGATCCTACCTGGACATACATAAATCTCGGTTCTTACGCCGCCAATCGTATGGATGGAATTAGCGCTTCTATCTGGGTTGGGCTACGTCTGGCAAACGCCAAGCTCAGCTCTCGACAAAATTCGGCCTTCATAAAAAATAAATATTTCAGGATGCAGAACACGTTATTTGCGACTGTCTGTCAGTCGAAGAGACCGTACCAGCTATATTAACTTCGACTGAACCTATCTTGACTCAAACTAGTCCTATTAAAACCTCTCCGAGTAGAGAAAGTTCCCCGGATAAAACTATACCGACTAATGCTGCCTCGATTACCACCCCGACGATAGCAGTATGATCATAATATTTTTTTTCAAATAAATACGATCCGGTAAAACGAGGTGATTTTGAGATCTTGGGCGACTTTGATAATTACTCGTAATGAATATGTTTACTCAATTTGACCTGTAAAATGAAACGCAAATGATTCCTTTTTTTTCTATTGGAAACTCAAGTCGTTCGGCTATATTTGGCCAAAAGTTAGTTCAGAGTAGACAAAAAAAATATAAAGTAGCGACTTTCGATCAGTTTTTTTATTTAGTTCTTTTTTTTAATTGCATAATATGCCTCGATTTGAATTTCAAAATTTAAATCAATTTCACCTCGTTTTACGGTATACAAGTTTTATTTCACTTCACACGATTTCTTGGTATCATTAGTAGTACACATTCAACCAAAAAAAATATCTAAACTTTACTTAATTAGATAAAATATTCTAAGTAATGCAGTAGCGAAGAGCACGCACGTGCGTCGTATGTATCTTGTTGTCTAATTAACTAACGTTTAGTTATTTTTTTATTTGAATGTGATAATTATAAATGATACTCATTAACCCTGTGAACTTTCACCAGTAAATTTGAAGTTACTCTAAGTAATTCGAAGCGCATCATCCCCGTGTAGTTAGTCCTCTTGTCATTGAACATAAACCTACAGACCCTCATTTTTTTCGTGTTGTGTCTGACAGGTCAGAGTAACGTATCATCCACCTTACTACTTGTAACATCGTTTTTGATACCGCCAATTTTTTTTGAGTACCATAACCATTAGTGTTGCAGCTTTATAAAATAAATCGTCATTTCAGTTCTGATCATTATTACATATCTGTCTAGCCTGCCTAAAAAGTTGGAGCTGGTTTCCCGTCTATTCAGATGCGACTGAATATTAGTACTTTACATGGAGTGACTGCTATCTGACCTCTGCCACCCACATTTTAAGATAACAATGTTGCCACAAGGCAACATTGGTATCTTAAAATTAGGCCGGTTGTCGGACTTTCCAGCTTCTGACGACCTATATTCTCGGAGGCACGGAGACCCGTTTTGATGTATAAAGAACTGACTGATCGTAGCACGTGCAGTTTTAACTCGCAGAGTTTTCGGTGTTCGCTGTTGTTCTTTAGCCACGAGAGGCATCAAGAAACTATTTCAAATTAAAAAGAAAACTCATTTCAGGATATGAAATGCGTGTTTTGCGGCTGTCCACTCCCACAGAGCGAATCTATTCGAATGATTGTACGATCAATTATGTGTATTTTATTAAGTTTAGATTTACTTTAATTAAGGGCCTGTTTCACAATCATCGGTTAGTTGAACTGTTCGACAGTTTCCCTATAGAAAATCTGCCAATCCGCCATATTTGTTTCCCAGATAAGAGTTATCCGACGATTGTGAAACAGACCATAAGCACAGTTTAGCCATTCCATACAGTTGTCCATCGCGGTGACGTCATCTCCCGAGCTGCCTTCTAAACTGTCACGTCATCGCCCGAGATCCCTTTAACAACTGTCAATGTCAAACTCTCGATGAACCACTGTATGGACTAAGTTAGTTACACTGTGCCATAAGATTCTTGGTTATCTGTTATAAAGACTCCCTTTTTAAACTCAGTATAATCGTACAGAATAAATAAGTTTGGATTAATGAAAGATCGTCCCAAGATAAGATTGCCTTCTTCAGCCGAGATGTCAGTGATATTGGGACAGTTTTACATGTGTACAAAACAGACTCCATAAGTCAGTTGTCGACCGATTCGATTTGCTACCTTATTTTGTCTACGATTCTCGTAGCGAGATAAAACGGGACAACAAACCAAATCGTTCGATAACTGACTTATCGAAAAGTTCTGAATTAGGGTCTGCTATAAATACCCCGGATCCATACTAGGTCACAATGGCTATTTGACTGCTTAATGTTTATTAGGCACCTAACGAGGACATAAAACTAACTGAATTTATTTCTTCTTTCTCTATATCAAGCTTGCTTCATTTCAGGATTCGAAATATTCTCCTCAAGAGAAGTCCTCTCCAGTCAAAGTATGATTTCTTTTATTTTTCTAATATTTAATCATCTCACCTGCTTCCCAAGAGAGCCACCAAGATAGTACACCCATTACACACGTCATACAGTTGCAAAACTATCGCCACTTAACAGCCATAACAAGATTTTGAAAGAGAATTCTCCTAACCTTTTTGATCGCTTGGTTTTATATTCACTTGCCGTGACCCTACCGCGCATCTCATAAATTGGCAAAATAATATCTGCGCTCAATACAGCTGTGTTATATGTCATGTTGATATATGCACCTACATTATAAACATATGTTTTTTGCCGTATACAACGTGTTATTTAAATAACTCAAAACCTCAGACACTCCAACAGTTTTTTTATTGTAATCGATCCAGCTATACAACGTGTTACAAAAATACTCCTAAAGCCGAAATGGGGTTAAAAGGTCCCCCTGTAAAGAGTCTATTGGCAATATTTGAAAACCCGTAGTATGACCCCAACAAAAAAAAAGAATTTGGATAAAACATAAAATAATCATCATTGAAACGCAACCCTGAAAACATAAAACTAAAGAGTAGACTACCCAGAAAGTTATTTACATTCTTACCTAATTTCTTCTGAGGTAAATGACGACAACTATAAAAGACTACTTGATTATTTATATTTTCATGGGGAATTATGTAACACGTTGTATATGATTTATTTTCATATATTACCTACTGCAGAAGATATAAAAAAAAATATTTGTTAACCGGAACATTTTTGAATTGATATTTAGTTTGGGTGACTATCCAGCCTTACCTTGCCAATCACCCCTTACTTACCTACGGATTGAATTTCAGTCTAGGTAAATTGTTTGCGTAGTTTGCAATAATTTAGAAATGACACCGTGAAAAAATATTTGTTAAAAAAGAACCCTACAATATTTAAAGTTAGTTGAATTGATTTTACTCTCCAATATGAAAAATCTACTTTCAAACCTTGCATTATTTTAATAACACGTTGTATGCGTGCGACTTGGGTGAAATGGACCCGAAAATATTTGTCGCATATATACGACTGGGATGGTTAAAGGGTTAAAGAAACATTAAATGAAAGTGGAGTCATTTGCAGTTGGGCAATGGGGACAACGGCTGGCCGGCTTCGGAGTGTCATAACAACTAAGTTTCGCTCTTCTATCCTTATAACAAGCTTACTTAATTTCAAAATTTATTTAATTAATTTGCGTCTGTTCTCCTCTGGAAGTAATGTCTGCTTCAGCCAAAGTATGTACAGTTTACCTATACTCAAATTTAATATAATAGACGTTACACCTAATAAAAAAAGAAAATCTTAATATAACTTGCGGTTCATCGCCTTTGATTATAATACATTTTTGACATTTGCAAAGGGTCTGTCAAAACTATTTTAAACGATAAACGAGCTCGAATCATATGTTCCGACCGGTATTGGGGCAGCTCGGACTCTATGAAGTTAGATACACCTTGATAAAGTGAAGGTTGCATTAAAATATGTTTTAGGTCAGCGTTAGGTTGTAAGGTAACGCTCGAGCTTTGCAAAAGCAGTAATTTTTTTTTTCAATGTTGATGTGAGTTGCGAATCATGTTGTGAATCTTCCTCCGCAAGTTTAAGTATAGTAACCACTGTTACTAATCATCATCATCGCCATCATCGTCTCTTCCTGACCTGTTCCCAAGTTACTTATGGTCGGCGCGATATGTCCTTCTCTTCCATTCTTCCCTCTCAGCCGTCACCTTATCATTTACTCCTTTTTCCTTCATATCCTCACCACACAATCCATCCATCTTTTATTTGGTCTCCCTCTCCTCCTCCAGCCATCAACATTCATATTCATCACTCTCTTACTCACATGCATTTTATCCATCTTCATTATGCCCATACCGAGACAAACGATTTCCTTTCAACTTTTCTGTCACTGGTGCCACTTTCAAACTCCCTCTAATATACTAATTTCTCACTTTATCCATTCGCGTCACTCCACACATCCATCTCAACATTCTCATATCTGCTAATGTAATCTTAAATATAGTGACCACTGTTACTATTAAACATAAATAATTTGTGTTATTTTCTTTCAGGATTCAACAGATCAACGTTCGGAGAGTCAACTTTTTGAGCCTTCTTCGTCTAAAGTATGATCTTATTATTTTTAATTAAATAAGCAATTAACCATACGCATTTATTTCTCAAATGGTTAGGCAGGTATAAGCTTCCGCTATTTGATTATAGTCCGTTAACGCATTAGATTCAATTCAGCACAGCTTTTCTATCGTGTCTGTGCAAGCTTTATAAGAATAGTTCGGCCGTGGTTAAAATATTAGCCAGTCAGCAAGGTTTGTACGTACTGAAGTATCATCACTCGCGAAGGCACTTATAATTGCATCCCACAGCACAGCTGTAACCCCATACTTCAAATATTGTAACAGACAAACCCAAAACTGATGCATTTTGTTTATGAATAACCCTCGTATTTTTCAGCCCGACTCTTATCCCTCTCCGGGGGTAGATGACCCGACGTGGTCACCAAACGATCATGAGGACGGGAAGTTATCTAAAACGTCAGACGATTCTGGATACTTGGAGGCCAAGAGCCAGGATGCGATCGAAGTTGTGGTTAGTTATTTCGATACATTTCCATGTAAAATTACGACGCTTAGTTTAGAAAGAAAGAAAGAAATTTATTTGTCACGAAAGCAGTTTACATCACCTATAACGCATTGGTGATCGCAATAAGTTGTTATAAGCGCAGAAGGGGATGCTTCTGCCTATCCTAGTAACATGATTCTTTAGCCGCAACAACCACGGGAAGTAAGGTAGTATATTTTATGCTGGTAACCATAGGACACTCGATCAATAATTGATCGAAGATACGTCAACATCATTTTAAATTTAGAAATGTCATTAGATAGTTCTAAATTTATAATTACGTCAAATTCCTAGCCTATGGCAAATTCCTCGAGGGGCCCGTCATTTTAGATTAGATGGACCTACCTACTTGGTAGTTATAACTAAGTGAAAAGTAGAATATAATTAAAACAGAGGATTCGTTTCAGCGTTTAAAAAAACTTACTAAAGAATTGACGAGAAGAATAGTTGTACTCGAAAACCAGGTGAAGTTTTTGAAAGTTGCGGAGGTATGTAAAATGTTATCTTTGCTTTTGCTAGTTTTAGATAGGATCTGCCTGGGAGACGCAGCGCCGCGAACTAGTCGCGGCGGTCGGCGGTAACCTCTCGCTTCCGGCCGTGGTTATGTCCATGGTCGGGAGCGAGGGTGCGTGGGAAGCCATCGCCTCCTTTTGCGGGGAGGTGATGGCGACCAAGGAGGAAGCGGAGAGGGTGAGGGAGCGGTGTGCTCTTCTCCCTTCCCGCGCCAGACGCACCGGGCGCCGGAGGGCGCGCGCGCTCGATGACCCCCGGCCACGCTAGTGTGTGGCCTGCGGGCGGCGGGTTAGAAAACTCTCCGCCCGAACAGTAACAGGCTTCTCAGGAGGAGGTGGTACAAAGCCCCACAGAGGAGAGGTCCGACAGGGGCTGGCTGACAGGGACCTGCTGGGGTTGCGATGCGTGATTTTGCGAATCCCGCGACACCGACCGAACAGTCAGGAGGAAGAACACCGTTGGTTTTTAGCAGGTAAGAGTCCGGCAGACCCCCTCGCATTCCCCCGGCGAGCGACATAAATGAGGATTTTCCAAGAATAAAAAAAAACGTTTTAGATACGATAACGACGTGCCGTCGGTATAGCGGAATAGAATTACGTGGGAGGTAAGAGACATTATATACATCGGGTGTAAAAATACCCTTAACGAAGCCGAGAGCCGTGCGATAACAGTAGTTTGTTTTAGGCAAGTGAAGTACCAGGGGACAAACAATGCAAAACGGATGAAACCGGTACATTATGTCTTGCTGGTACGCCCTCGAAGAACTCTGCTGAAGAGCCTCCTGTAAGTATAACATGTCCGTAGCACTGTAATAAATAACTGTCTCTCCTGGATCCCTGAAGGGTGCGCAGCTGTATTAAAGTGTGCTCACATATCTTAAATTATTAATAGTAATATCTCAGTTCCTTGTTATAAATTATGCTGCTTATACAAAAGGCCATTCTATAGTTCACATCAACTAAGTTTAATTAAATCAACAACAAGTCCAGAATTTCGTTAATATTGTGATTGTGTATACTGTTTATTCACATCGACAGTTAACTTTCCAAGTTTATTTAAACAATTCAACATTCCTACTTTATAATAAATTGGATACATTGGAAGCCAACTGATCCAAGTAACATTTTTGGTGAAATTGAGTTGACAGTATTTTTTTTAAATCTAAACATAAACTCAATTAAAAAAAAATGTTACTTGGAACGTGGGCTTCCAAGGTATCCAATTAAAAAAAATCAGGCGACGACAGCTGGAAATCACGAACAAAACAAACCGAGATTAGTACCCGGCAAATCAAACTCTGAGATGGCCGAAGACCTCAGGCCAAATAAATCGGAAACCATCAAGCAAGACTCAGGCATGCCCGAAGACATCTGGACAAACAAGTCCGTTGTACATCCTGCACCAATATATTATGCGATGAAGGAGGATAGGACAATCAAGACTACTGAAGACACTGCTGTCCAGGTCAATATAATGATAACTGAAGACGCTGGTTGCCAGATCAATATAACGACAACTGAAGAACAATCACCATGTAACTCGGCATGCGAATGCTGCGTTTCAAAGTCAGACTCGAACGAATCCCGTGAACTAAATAAGCTTAAACTAGATCCCGGAATGCTAAAAATGCCGACTATTGAAGAACTAAAACCGGGCAACTCAGAATTCGGATTCAGCGATCAAATGTTAGACACGAACGAATACCGCAAACCGAATGCGACTGAATTAGTCCCCGAAAAGCTAAAAATGACTACGATTGAAGAAAGCAGAACAAGCAAGTCAGAATCAGAAACCGGGTATCCAAAGTTAGACACGAACGGATACGATGGGCCAGAAAACAGCAAAGAGGTCTGCGAAAATTGTGCTGCGTAAGTTTTTATGTTTCTTTAATATGTCTCTAAATATTTCTAACTACTTCAAAAAACCATAATAGAAAAAAAATGGCTATAACTGTTTTAGGGATGCCCTAGTAATAAAATGCGGGTCGCTTCGATAGACTATAATTTTATACTGACTTTGTGTGAATTATGAATTCAAAACAATAGGTATGATATGACACAATTTCAAAAGTTTGGAAGTTTAAATTTCAGATGAGACATAATTTTTATGGCCAACCAGCGGTAAAAATTCATGAAGGTTGGTTATAATTCTCTTTACGCTACACTGTCATCGAGAGTAGGGCCCAAGCAACTGTTTCTCTAGGCCGCAGAAAGAGGAAGGTTCCCTTTGTAATCCTGCCTCTCACTGGGGCCCCACGTCGACGTAGGATGAAAATCCCACGTTCACGTCGGCTAGTTCTGCATGGCACTTTGCACATTTCTGGCGTACCAAGTATATGAGAGAGATTTTGGATTATTATAAAAATCGATGAAAAACTAAGGAATTGTGATTTCAGATCCCGCGTGACCGTTCGATAGCTTATGGCATCTTATCTAACTTAGATAAGATAAATAAATATAAAAATTAAATTCTGCTTAAAAATTTAAATATATAGGTAAATGTGGAGGGCGAGCTCTTTACACTTTTGAATTAAGATTTATTGACGCATTTGTGGAAATGCGTTGGTAATCTATACATACATACACATTATACATGCAGATAATAAATCTGTAGACAAAGCGTGTCTGTACATTGGAAATATATAAATAAAATGGCGGGTGGGGTAAGGGATAAGCAATAGAATACATATAGATAACTTTTGGAATGTTTGTCTGTTTGTCGGTTTGTTTGTGCACGCTTCACGTAAAAAGTAGCTATACGCGCGCAGGTAAAAGACCACAGGGCAAACAACCTAATATAAAAAAAAACTGATTATTTTTGTGTTTATAACACAAATTAATTGAGGGATAAGGAAAACAGCACGATGCAATGAATGGTAGAAAACAGGCGAGCGAATGAAAACATGCGTGTAAAAAAAAACCGGAAAAAATATGACAGTACCAAATGTGACAACAGTGCCGCGGGGTGGCGCGACGGTCGCCCATTGTCACACATTAAATAATATAATTTTATGCGTCGCCTATATTAATTAATGTTAATTTGCTGACAAAAATAAATAATTTAATGAAATGAAATGTTTATTTATGATATTTTAATTAACACAGTTTATTTATTCTATTTTATAATAAAAAAGTTAACTATTTTTTTGCGGAAAAGTGATTTGATAATATTAAAAAAAATGTAAAGTGAAATTCGTAGACATATATCATTAATCTGTGGTACATTTTACCGGACTAGTCCGCAATAAGCTACATTACGAACCTAAAAGCGGTCCAATAAGAGCCACTTTATGAGCAAGTGTGTTGAAAATATATTTTCTCCACCTTTCACAAAGTCTCGTTACATTACCTTCTCTAAATTAAGGAGCTAACTTAGTACTCTGCGTTTATCTTAACTCTTTTACAGAGGTACATGTAGGCAAAGTTTTTAGTTATTGATTTATCTTTTTTTTATTATTGTGCACTTTTCAGGTGCTCATACGACAGAGAGTGTGCATCACTGCATTTGATCATTGAACACAACCCTAAATGTACTGACCTCAGGAATAAAGTAGTACAAGTTATGAAAAACGATCAACACAATAGTTTACAAATACCAGGTCCTATACCAACCACAGATACCAATAACAAGGATTGGAAGAAAAGTATGTTGAAAAAATACCCCTATGACAAGAAAAAAGAGTTGCAAATTAATAAAGATAAGTCTAGTAAACAGAAAAGAGATAGTTTAAACAAAGATAGTCCAAACAAAGATAGTCCAAACAAAGATACAGTGAACGTTGAGCAAAGTGCACAGAAACAACAAACAAGTAAAGAAATCTCTATAAAACCTGAGATGATAAACTTAGCCGATGATCCATTCTTTCGCAAAGGTGAACAAACTCAAACTACCAATGAACCACAAGAAGATCGGCAAGATGTAACTCGACAGAATTCCGATTTATATAATAAGGACTCTTCTAACATGCAAAACAACAAATCGACGAATGTGGTCCAGAGTTCATTGACAAAAGGTAACCGAGAGGCACAGATGGATGAAGTATCTATGAAAAAAATTTACTCTGATACTTTCGCGCGGCGAAACAATGACCAAGAACAAGTTGCGCAAGTGGAATACAAGCTAGATCAAAGTCCTTCAGAGCAGAAAGTTCAAGCCCAGGATAATAAAGGTCAGTTTTTATTAGAAGTGTTCCGATTCCGATATTTTTTACAAAATTTTGAATTATCCATCTCCTGTGGTCCTATATTTTGTCAGCTTTGTCGCGGACACTTCCATAATAATAATAAGTGGTGGTCGCCTAGTGGTCGAAATTCGACCATAATAATAAATATGCATGTATGTGTTTTTATGGGTATTTATGTGTGTGTGTGTCAAACGTATGGTATTGTGTGTAATGTTTTTTTATTATTTTTAATTTATTTCTAATGCATATTATATAAAAATATTAGCTTTTTGCACTCCTTCTCCATATAAACTTTAACTGCGCCAAATTTCATACTCCTCCGTCCGCGAAATTTTCGTAAAAAGGTGTACAAAGTTTTTTTTTCACGTATTACTATTGATTATGGTCACGTCTGCCAAGACATTGCAATTTTAAAGTTGAAAAGCTGTCATTGTTTTCTTCCGACAGTAGAAATATCCAGTCCACTGAGCACCCGTTTCCATACACCAGATATTATTTATCATATTTTACAATAGTCTTGTACCCACCAGGGACGGTCCATGACTGTAATCCAATAGTGCAGCTGTGAATAAACCCCGGTTGGTGCCTCATCCCATTTTAGATTGAAGTTCTCAAAGAGGCCTCTGCGCGTTGGACCTGTCTCAAATATGCCTTCCAAAGAACCGGACTTCTTCCGCAATAGAGATGAACTGTGATCCTAGAGAGATACAGGATTATGGTCATACTTTATGTACTAAGTTAAGCCTCGTCCTAACCAGGGTTACAATTGTAGTAGAACATTAAACCACTGTTTTGGATGGTGGCGAGCGAGTTGCCACCAACCAGGGTGCAATCCCATTAGCAAAACTTTATGGGCGCTTTCAAATTAAGACTGTTGCTGACGTACGGCAGCAGTGCGGCTATCGTACTGCGAACGGGCGGTTACGTGATTTCTCATACAATAACTCAAGCTGAGCCACTGCTGCCGCAACCACAACTGAGACGTCATAGTGCTATAAAATACTCGCTTTTTTATCGAGACGACCTTTAAAAATCGATCGAATGTGTAGAATACTGATAGGCCTTCTTGTGGACTGACAGACCAAATCGGCTAAATCACGAGGCACCTATCTAGCTGCTATACCTGTAGATCTGATGATTCTCAAACGCGTTATATGACCACTAATGTGGCTTCTTTCCATTTCCATACTTTTATTCGGTTCCCGTCCGCTGCAGAGTCGGCGTCCGCCCCTCGCTCGTCGATGGCAATGTGCAAGCGCGACGTGTCGATATACCGGCGGCGCAGCGGCACGCTGTGCTACCGGACGCTCTCCAGTGACGACCCGTGGACTTGCAACTGCCCGGACCAAGTCAACGGAAAATGTTTAGCAGTGCCGCGACAACAAGGTCTATACCTTCCATATTCGCAAATGTTCTATATTTAAGCATTAGGTTATTGCCAAAAAAAGTTCTGAGATCTCGTGTAGATATAGAGCCAAATAGCTACACGTACTTAAGTCGCCGTTCCCGTTTCACAGCCGTCTCGCTCTAACTTTAAGCCTTTTTAAAAGATTTAAAGAGATTTTAGGTGATATGGAAAAATTTAATCTATAGAAGTTCAGTGTATCCACCATCTGAGTGTCATCACAAATATTTAAACAATAATTTTATTTCCATACATGGTTTAGATATATAGAAAAAACAAAAGACATAATTTCCTCCTCTTTATAGACAACAAATCAAGACGAAAATATGTTTCCAATATAATTATAACGTTATCCTGAAGAATGTTTATAGAATACCTACACTTTTCAATATCACCTAAAATGTCTTTAAAAAAGGTTTAAAGTTAGAGCGAGACGGCTGTGGAAAAATCCTCGCGCACTTTTTGTAATGTCACTGAATAAAGAACTGTATCAGTATTACCTTTAAATATAAAAATCTACGGTCGGTTATGCACTGGCATGCGCAAGGAAACGTTTGGTGTCTACGTTGAATTTTATACTTAAAGTCAATATTGATGCAGTTACTTATTCAGTGAAGTTTAAAAAGTGCTCGGGCATCCGCGAGTTCTTTTTCCGTTTGGTGGAAACTGACCCTATCGGTTTAGAGAGCTAAAGACAAAAACTACCACCGTTAGGGCTAGCGCGCACTGCCTTACGTTTTTTTGACGTATAATCTGTGACGTATAGAGTGTCATAAAAGAGCGCGTACTGCGAAATTTTCACTGCATACTGATTTACTTGTATTGATTCGTTGCAGTGAAAAAAATGCACCGGAAATCACCGCACCGCAGTGCACGCTCACGCTTGCTCACGCCCATCTCTCATACATTCGTTTGTCTGTCACGTTATCACGCTATTTTGTGTATTGATCACTTCCATTTTTCTTTTATAATGCGCGTATGAAACTAATTGTAAAAATTATATTACTCAGGGATCCAAGAACTAGGTCGGGATGACAAGACACCAAAGTATCAGCGTCAGCATTCTTCGGTGGTCGATCAAGGAACATACACAGTGAGCTCCAGGCAAACTAGAGCCACCTCGCTCGACACTGCTGAGTTGGACATGCCGAGCAATTTGAACCAGCATTTAGAACACGATAGTAAGCGCAACGCACCGAAAGGTCCATACATTTCTTAAGAAAAGACACCCGTAGAAAATTACCCCCTACACAGCACTTAACTTTTGGCTTTAGCCGCTGACGTTCTGCGAAATTAGTAGGAAATTACAGTTTAACACGGCGATTACGCTGTTTGTTCCATAGGTGGGTTTTTAAACGTACCTAAGTTAAAAGTCGATGATGCAGAAATCGACTACGTCCAAGAGTACTATCTGGGCCAATTAGTCTCTTTCCAGGCAAAACAAGTAAAAGAAGTTGCTAGACGCACCGAAAACGCCTGGAAGAGCTATTGATCCATAAAACACCTAATGAAGGGTAACCTCTCACACTCAAGAAAAAACTCATGGACGTATGTATTCTGCCTATCATAACCTACGGTGCTCAGACTTGGTCTTTGACAAAACATGAGAAGTCCGCACTCGGGGTTAGCCAGCGACCCATGGAGCGCAGTATTTTAGGAATAGTTTACTGCGCTCCAAAACTCAGATCGCCGTCGGTGGTCAGAAAGTCGTAAGCTTAAAATAGGACTAGGCTGGTCACGTCAGCCGCATGACGGACGAGCTGTGGGGAAAACTCACCACTGAGTGAAGCCCATATTACGTTAGATGAAGTCGCGGCAGGCCCAGAAGAAGATGGCAGGATGAACTAGACACTTATTGGAAGAATTGGCCGCAAAAAACCTTAAACCGAGAGGAGTGGAAGGAGGGTTGGGAGGCCTTTGCCCTGAAGTGGGACGATCATGGCTGAATAATAACAATAAACTTATTTGAACTTATTCTCCCCAGATAGAAGGCCGTTTGAGAGCCGATCGTTGTCCCCCGGAGAAGACAAGACGTCGACTTCGTACACAGACTCTAGTTGTTCGCCCGCCACCAACTACTCGCCCGCTGCTAACTACTCGCTGAGCGAAGGGGAAGTACCTGCTTCTACTTGTAAGATACTTCCAGATATTATGTCTGTTTCTCAATTGTGAAAGTTCCGATGTTTAGATGTGTGGATGTTGGCTGATCAATTACATCGTAAACGATGCATGGATTCAGATGAAGATGTTTGTACATAGTTAGAAGGAATGTTGCATGCATTATGGTACTTTTCAACTTAGAAGATTAGGGACTCTTCTCACGATTGGAGTTGAGGGCAGCTAGTACTAAGTAAACACAATAATAGTTTATATCTAACAAATTTTCAGAACATTTTAGGCGAATGTGCAACCCAGGTTATGAAAAGTACAAAAATTGTACCATTTATTTGTATTCGAAAATCTGAATTTGTAATTTTGTTTGTTACAGCACGGAAGATATCCTATGATTATGATAAAAAGAGACCGGATAATGCGTAAGTAATAATAAATTATCTTTTGCGGATCAGAGTTTCATTATCACTTGCGTTAACGGTGAAAGAAAACATCGTGAGGAAACCTGCACACTTGAGAGGGCTCAAAAAAGTTGTCATTGGTGTGTGTAGTCCGCCAACCCACACCAGGCCAGGTATAATTGTGAGTGGTCTTTCAGGTGATACATGTTTACCATTATATGTTTATCGCCGCCGCTACCCGTAATCTGCGCCAAAAAATTCCGCACAGCCTCTGAAGCCTTCATATACATAAAATATTCGTTCAATTCCACACTAAAGTCCGCGCGCGAGAGCTAGTCACCGCCTGCGGTATGTGAGCGGTGAGAGGGGGGTGCAAAACAATAGGCTCGCTCTGTCAGTTTGTTTTGTGTTGTCTACCGCGCGCACCCCCCTCCTACCGCTCGCATACCGCAGGCGGTGACTAGTCCTCACGTACGGACTAGTTTCTGCGTTTAATTAGCAAATCAGGCTTCGATTACGTAGGGTATTTGCCGCCTCATGGCTACTACTCTATACAAACCTTACATAACTAACCCAGACTTTGGTTTCAGCCCACCAGCCCCTGACAATGCGGCGACTGAGAAGATGCAGGCGGCCCTGAAAGCTATAACGGACGAGCTGGCGCGATGTAAACAATTACTGCAGAAACAGCGACCCACAGAGGTGAACCTCATATCCAGAGTCATGTAGATATGATAAATAATCTTATGTAAACCAAAAAAAAAATACAGATTGAATTAGTGTGCTTAAATCTTATCACGTTACACGTTAAATTATGAACGTGACTCCTGCAAGCTACAATCTACAATACGCCAGGGCTGTAGCTCCGCTGGGGAAGCGCTTTGGGCCTCCGATCATACAAGGGACTCCGATCATACAAGGGACTCCGAACAAGTAGATAAAAAACTCGATCACTTGCGGCCCTGAATTGCAAACTAAAACATCAAGCGATGAAGCTCGTTGTGTCTCAGCCTCTTTGTTCGAGAGCGTGGCGCTTGCAGCGTAGCGATTTGCGTTGTATAGTTCTAGATGAGCCTGCTTACACTTTCTTATGTACATAATTTGTTGAATTTGGCCAAACTTAGTGTGGAACGAATCCGTCTCATTCTAATATAGGCGGTATTGAACCTCGTTCGTTAGTTTGGTTCGTTATTCGTTATGTACCATACAGCGCAGATCTATACTCTGACCATTAATTCGATGCAGTAACTTGACAGTTAGAGTGATACCAGTTTTTGACAAAAAAAGGTAGTGAGATGAAAAAAAGAATGAATGAAATCGAATGAACTTAATAATGTACTTATATGCATACATTTTATTGAATTTTATAATTTGAGGATCAAAACACGATATATCATATATATATATATATATCATATTGGCGCTTTAGTCTAGAGTAAAAATTAATAAGTTAATTTATTTATTTATTTCAAGCTTACGTAAAAAGAAACCTTAACAATAAACACTAATATATTACGTAAACATCACCAAGCACAATAAATTTGGGAATTCGGCTTTGGATTAAATCATGTTTATTTATTTATTTATATACTCTTTATTGTACACCAGGTTAATATAACACAAAAAACTATTTAAATACAAAAATGCACAATGGGCGGTCTTATCGCGCAAGGCGATCTCTTCCAGACAACCTTTGGATGGACTGGGAGAATGGAAAGAGAAAATCGAGCAATCTAGGTGTACAAGTACACTACGTACCTACATAATATTACTTAAATTTAATAATATAAAATACATGGCAAAATAATTACATAAATATGAAAAGAAAACATAAATAATATAATAATAAACTAATAAATATATGTATAAGAACGGAGGAGAGGAATAAAATAAATAGCAGATTAAAGCGACATGTAATGCTCCTTCACTGACTTTTTAAAAACTGGCAGTGATTGTGCACGTCTCACATTAAGTGGCAAAGCATTCCACAGACAAGCAGCTTGGACCGTAAAGGACTTGTCATAAAAAGAGGTGGAGTGCTGTTGTATTTTTAAACCTAGAATGAGAGTCACAGAGGAACTCGAAGCGTTATTTTAGATAAAACGGGGTAGAAGGGTTAAAGAGCACATTATAAAGTAGGGAAAGAATATGGGCATTCCGGCGAAGGCGAATTGGTAGCCATTTGAGCTTAGTACGAAATTCAGAAACATGATCATATTTGCGCAAACCAAATATGAATCGGATACAAAGATTTTGAAGTCGCTCAAGCTTTTCAAATTGATCCTCAGTTAGATCGAGATAGCTGGCATGTTCTACCAACACATATAAATACTCGTTAATTATTTCATTTTATTATTATTAACATAAATACAGAGAGTATTTATGTTCCTCCTCCTTTTTTATTCTTATATTGTAAACGAATTTGTAGATTTGTTTAAATTGAACTATTTTTCGTATTCGTTCTTTTCGTAAAATCGCTCACTACCCCAACACTATTTGTTTTAGTATGGTATCATTATTTTGCTTTGAACTGTCAAGTTACTGCATCGAATTAATGGTCAGAGTGTAGATTGCCACGCTTATCTCACGGCGCGGTCGTTGCAAAAACGAAGGCTCATATACACATGCTCAGTGTTTAGCAGAGTGACTCGAACCTTGTAAACGACCATTCAGCTAAGCACGTCGAATAGTTGGTTTACTCCGTTGTTTATTTTAATGAAATAAATCTAGATAGTGTTGTGGGATAGTGTATTTAGTGTAGAAATGTTAATACTTAGTACAAACTTGATGTAATTTTGTTAAAATAATATTTTGTATGTATACGAGTATCTAGAATGTAGCTATATAGTATTTCATAGAGGTTGTATCATAGAGGTTTAGCTATGGTTTTTTTTTGTCATCCAGTAATTATTATGTTTTGTTATGAATTAATATAAATAATTTTATGAATGTTTTGGTTCCTAATAAAATTGTATCAGTATTATTTTAACATACAAATGTCGATTATGCCCTTCTGTTTTTTTTCTTGTTAGGTAGTTTGGTTTTTATAAACTCAGGTGTACAAAACAACTTTTATTTTAATCCTTCTGTTCATGGACCCATGTATCTAATTCTGTACTAGTTTTCAATCAAAACAGCCTAAATGCATTGATATTTAAAAAACCCTATATATTAATGCCTAAATGTGCTAAAATCGAGCTGGAACTTCGTCATTTCGACAAAAGTAGGTACAATTTACAAATTCACATTCATTTTTGCTCCTTATGTTATTTTTTTTGTGTAATTAGACCATTTTGTTCGCCGACTCCTCGATTGAGAAGTATTATGCATACTGAACAGATTATCCCGATAGTGTAAAATGTATTAGTTACAAAAAGAAATACATTTTCATACAAGAGTGGTTTTTGTATTGTTATTTTGTGAACACGAAGCGCTCAAACATTTTCGTCACCTGCACGCGGTGCGCTCTACTATTAACTGACAACAAAATCCGGTGAAAGGCAGCAACTGAGCAAACTCCTCAACTGCAACGTAGTGATTACGAAAAATCTTTTTAAGGAGAGTCCTTAGACCAGGAGTAAAAAAATTACCTTCATACTTCTCACATTATTATGGTGTCTGGACAAACAGTCTGCTGGCATGAAGCTATTAGTCACCGTAAGGATTTAATATTAAACGTCTACAGTACTTGTAAAGCTCGATTTGCGAGGTTAAGCTGCTCTTGCCGCGCCCAGTCCGTGGATGTGTGACCGTTCGTTACACATCAAGAGCCCTCCGTACTTCGGAGAGCACTTTAAACCGTCGGTCCCGGGTGTCATAAGAATACCTATTACAGTCGTTACCGGTAGTCAGAAGCCCGGAAGTCTGACAACAGGTCTAACCTTAGGATATCGGCATTTCCCAGTAACTTGGTTAAGGAGGTCTGATGGCAGTCGCTCCGTGTAAAATTCTGGTATTCAGTCTCATCTGGTTAGACTGGAAGCTGACCCTAACATAGTTGGGAAAAGGCTAAGAGGAAGAGAAGATCTACAGTATTTATAAACGTAGGAGTGCGATTGATGTATGAGCTACGAAATGTGAACATATTTTGATAACAAGGTTCGTTCGTTCGTTCTCATGTCATCTGCATAAACTATCTTGAAACCACAGTCCCGTCACCCGCACAGTACTGTACCCCACAGGTCCCGCGTCACGAATCCATCTACTCTCAAACATCGGTGTCGGTCATCAGTCGTCCCATCGAGCTCCGTTCCGTCGTCGCCTCGCCAAACATCGGGGACACGAACGTGCCGAAGGGCACCTTCACACTGCATATCGGGACCATTGTGTTGTCTGACGAGGTTATTGCTTATTTTATATTAGTAGGTATTGGATTTTGGCCAGAAAGCAAGTGCTTCTACTACGTGAAATTAGGCGTTGACGGTTGCCAGCAAGACTTGCTGGGATTGCGGTAAATGCACTCGCAAATCCCGCGGGCCTGGCCATAGGTGATTGGAGGAACACCGTGGTGGTTTAAGTTCGGACTTAAACCACCACGATCGGCATAACTCCTCGCCATCCCCAGTGTGGAGGGAATCCCCACGTTAATATAATAAAAGTGTTTCTACTTAGTAGCTCATTGCTTTCATGATCTCGTGGTTGCAAGCAAGGCTGTATATCTTAAGGCGCATGCTCGATCATCATGCCGGCCAAAATGAGTTTGGTTTGTACCTGCAGAAAAATATTGCGTTCGATAATATTGTTGATGATGGTATTACTAACGTCGCAGTAGACGGGTAGTCCGCGCTTTCGGTGGCGGAGAGTTTAACCGGGACGTGTGAAAAGGCTCTTACTGGTCTCTGGTTGTCCGTACGAGATATATACCTACAGCTTTTTCGGAAAAGCAACCTTGAACACCAAAACGGCAGCGACCAGAGACTGTCATTCACATCCACGTCGTACAACAAGAACACAAAAAGATATCTTCTGTGACCCAGAGTATCCCACCAAGTAGGTACAATAGTATGAAACTATGGTTTCTTAGCAAAACCAAACCTACCTTCTAAAATTGTTTTCCTAACCCTACTCTCATCATCCAGGCGGTTCTAAACTCCCATGACAAGTCCTTCGTGATGACGTGGAAGTTCTACGATCACAACGTAACCATAACGCGCATGCACGAAGGACGGATCGTACTGTTCGATTTCTCAACGGAGTATGATGTCAAGATAACCGACGACTTCTTGAGTTATATGAAACATGTGAGTTATATACTTGATTTATTTAAGGTAGATCTGGATTGATAAGCTGAACGTAAAGGGGAAGTAGGTGTAAGCGAGGGATAAGGAAAATAGCAGGATGTAATGAATCGGCGCGCAGTGTTACGTGCGCGTTTCTCAGGAGAATGTGGGGCAAGGCCCCACAGAGGAGAGGTCCGCCGAGGGTTGGCGGACCGGGACCTGCCGGGGTTGCGGTGCATGCTGACGCGAATCTCGCGACCCCGGCCGAACGGTCAGGAGAAGGAACACCGTTGGTTTTTAGCCGGTAAGAGTCCGCTAGACTCCCTCGCCTTCCTCGGGCGAGGGACATCCACGAGAATGATCCAACGATAAAAAAATAACAAAAGGATGCAATGAATGGTAGAAAAATAGGCGAGCGAAAGAAAATGAGCGTGCAAAAAATGACAGTGAAAATATATGACAGTACAAAATGTGACAACAATGCCGCGGGGTGGCGCCACCGTCGCCCTAAGCAGCCTCCCTGGTCGCCTATCGTCACACATTAAACAGTATAATTTTATGTGTCCACTACAGTACGTATGGTGACTTAGAAAGGGCCCTCCTAACCTCGTAGGAGACGAAAAATTCGACTAACAACCCGTAGACTTACATTAAAATGATAGTGGGCAATTGTACTGGTTTCTGTGCGACCGAAAAGACCAAATACGTCTTTGTAAATCATACGGGAGCGCTAACTGGACTCGCCATCAACGGATACGTCATGGAGGATGTCATATCTTCATATTGTCACTAATTAATCTGATAAGAAGAACTGTCTTAATAATATTAATTGGGAATATCAGAGGGACGAACTTTTGAAACACTAGTTTTAGCAGTAGTACATCTTCTTGTGTAAGAGTTCGTCGGGAGAAGTACTATCGCCATACCATTATACCATACCATTTCTGCCGCCAATATTGCTGTGTTTCAGTTTGAAGAGTATGGGTGCCGGTGAAATTATAGGCCAGGGGTCGGCAACCTTTTGAGATGGAAGAGCCATAAGTTGCACTTTACCAAATTTCAGTTTTTAAAGAGCCACAAAACATTAATTTCAGTATTATAGTTTTTGCTTATACAGGGTGTCCTGTAATTAATGGATAACCTTGAAATTGCGTTTAGCAGAACTAACTACCTACAATAAAAAAAGTTTTAGGTATAGGTAGTTACTATATTTATCTCTCACTCATAGACAGTATATTATCTCAGTCATACTATATTATATTACTCAATTATGGTTGCATTGCACAATTTTAAGGGTTTTGATAGTATCATTATTATTTTTTGCGTATGGAACTGGAGAGCCGCAACTTTACATCGAAAGAGCCGCATGCGGCTCGCGAGCCGCATGTTGCCGACCCCTGTTGTTGGCACATGAGATTTTCCAACATTGTCTCTAAGGTTGGCAACGCATCGGCAAATTTCTTATTGTTGTTGTTGTGTATAGGCATGAGCCGTCGGCTTGATTGCCAAGCTTTTATATAAAAAAATAACTATTGGAAAGAGATAATTATGTGTACAATTAATAAGTACCTACTACAGTGTTAAGTCTGACGTACCAGGAAAAGATGCCCATCGTTATCTGCGAGCTGGGTAGCGAAGACGAGCCTTTCGCGAGGTGTGCTTTACCACTGCGAGACGCGTTGTTAAACACCAACAGGAGAGCCGACATATCTCTTGCACTGGTAGGTTTCTGTTTAAGAATTCTTTAAGATCAGTACCCCTAGTACCTACGAGTTTGCAAATGACGAAAACGGCAATAGTTTTCGTGAGCTCGCTAAACTCTCATCTCTCTTACACTCTCACGAGAGAATGAGACAAATATACAAGGTTAGTCGGAAAGGGGGTACTAAGCCGCGACCCATGTTATGTACCACTGATGATTGTTTTAAAGAAAATGTTAAAATTTCATAATTCGATAAAGAAAAAACCGTGCAAAATAATTTTTATATTGGTTTTTTCCAAAATTCTGCATCCCTGCTTTAGTTACAAATTCAGTAAATGGAGCTTCTAATCCGTGACCCCAAATATGACCTAAAATGTAAACACAGCTGATCATAGCAGAGGATAGAGATGAATTTAGCGTATTTTTTTAAGAAATCTTTGAACAGCTATTTCTCTTAAACTAACGACTTTTGGGGAAAGCTGTAGAACAAAAGTAATTATCCCTTATTATGGGTACTTTAACACCCTTTCGGCTTAGTACCTCCATTCCGACTAACCTTGTATAATTCAGTTTAGTGAGCTTTCGAAAACTATTCCCGTTTTCGTAATTTGTAAACGCTTACTTCAGCAACTTCTACATCGACTGCTTTTAAATCTTTGGCACACAAAACGCGGGTCGCGTGCGGTGCGAGTGTGGGGTCACCGACGACATTGAGTATGTCGTATTCCATAATAACTCCTTGTATACAAATCACGCAGGCCCGCCGACGCTCACGACTCAATTTTGATGTGCCTAAGGCTTCACTAATGACATAACTCAACATAAGGACAGTCAATGCTAGGGGATGTTTAAGGGCTCTGTTGGACCGTGTCTATGCTTAAGCGTCTCTCTGCGTAAGAGAACTGCTCCTTCCCGTGGTGACGTGAAACGCGACTAGTAAGCAATCATTCGTCAAGGCATGGGCATAGCCAGGATTTTGTCCAGGTTGGGGCAAACTAAGTCAGACAGTAAACATTTGTCTTTTCAATAAATCTGGATGTGCATATTGGGATTAATGGGCAATTTTGCCTAATAACCAAGGTCTAAATAAATAAGGTCCAAATAAGTACCTATAGACGGAGTCGGGCATTGGTCTGCCTATTTTGGGTAATTGTTCTGTGGACATGGGTGACGAGTTGACAGAATCTAGACCATTTACGTATTCTTTCCTGTGCTAGGGTGATGAAACTTAATTACCTACTACTGTTGCCATCTTTATCACTCTGATAAAATAAGAAAGAGACGGACGTAAATAAAAGCTGTCAAATTTTGTTGAACTAAAATTTCCATACATATTTAGACGACATTTTAGAACTTGTCGACTAAAAACACGGTAAAGTTCAAGACGTAAATTAGTTGGACATCTCTAACTTAGTTTTTTATCTATCATCTTATTGGTGAATAAGAGAATCGGTGCCAATACAAAATAAATCCTAGTGTGGGGCCCCTTTTTATAAAGTTCGTTTGAGGTAACAGTCTGTTCCTTGGGGTGTGGGGTGTCAGGTGAGCGGCCCTCAGATGATGAAGGCGCGCGCGGCGGACGGGGCGGACGATCTGGACACGGGCGACGAGATGGGGGTCATCGACCTGTGGTGCATGCTGCGAGTCGACGCCAAGATGTTGCCCAGCATCAATAGAGCCATCGCTCAGCAGGTATGAACCTTGACTGTTTTGATAATTAATTAACATGCGTGCGCATTCTTAATAATGAATGGCATAATAAAGGTAGGTACAACGTACGTAACATTGTGGCGGCATCTATCACACCATATACGAACTATCCTGCATCGCGATATCAGAGTTTGACACGCAGATAGTATATATATAAGTTCCCAACATCTACCGTTGGGCAGTGGCCTGCCAGGCATAAGACCCGCCTGGTAGGAGGATCCTCCCTTTTCGTAGGAGGAACACAATATCTCGTTCCCCTACAACATCACGCCTGTATTCCCCGAAATGTTGGGCAGAGGTGTTATAATACCTAACCCCTCATTTCGCCGTCATGTTTAAGTCCCATGTAATAGGGGGCGAGCATATTGCCATCAATCGGGCACAAATCCAAACGCCGGGCTGCTACTGGGGAATTCCACACGGAAACACTCAATAACACTTTGCCCGACCTGGGGATCGAACCCAGGACCTCACGATCAGCAGTCGCGTTTACCATCACTAGACCAACAAGGCATGTAGGTACAAGTAGGAAGTTATTGAAATGAAGGGTGGACGTTTTTCTAAGCTGTATTTTGTAATCCTGATGTTTAAGAAATAGTTAATTTAGTCAATTTTAAATAAAAACTGTATTTTTTTAGTAGAACAAAGTGAACTGGTTTTTTTATTTAAAGTTATTTATTTAACTATACTTCTATACTAATATTATAAAGAGGAAAGGTTTGTATTTTTGTATGTAACGAATAAACTTAAAAACTACTGGACCGATTTCAAAAAATCTTTTGCCGTTAGAAAGCTACATTATCACTGAGTAACATAGGCTACGGGCGGAGCCACACAGCTAGTAAACAATATTCTAGTGCGAAAACTTAAAAAAAAATATGCTTATTTGCATTTGATATGACTTCTATGTTAATAAAACCCATTCCATCCCTCAGCCGTCGTCGCCCGTAGCTAGACCGAACCAGAGTTTACAAGACCACTCCAGCATTATGCAGCAAATCTTGGAAGATGACCACAACAATAGCGCGGTTGACCTGGAAATGCCCCTCCAACAGAGAAACGCCACGCTACCCACAGATAACAGGGAAACTGAGAAAAACCTCTATGAAGATGTGGTGAGTAATACCCTTTACAAGAGATAGACGGGGGCCTGACCCTTGAAAACAAATCATCATCTTCCTGCCCTGGTCCCAAGTTACTTGGGGTCGGCGTTAATTTGTCTCCTCGGACAGGATCTTCAGTTCAAAATCGTTTTTTTCGGGAAATGCAAGCACCACCCTAGCACAACGGAAATTCTTAGATAAAAATATCAATGCTACAGATAGCGGTACGTAAGTTGAACCATAATGGCGGTCGTCTGCGCAGGTATAAATCCCGGCAGCTATAGTTACGCGCGGCCCCTCGCGGCGCACCTCGTACTGCACTTCGATTGAGACCCAAAAATGTGTTACTGCGCATTTAAAGTCATAGTTCAAGTTATGTGCCGCGATTTATACCTGCGCGGACGACCGCCATTTTGGTTCAACTTACGTGCCGCTATCTGTAGCATTGGTATTTTTATCTAAGAATGTCCGTTGTGCTAGGGTGGTACTTGCATGTCTCCTGTCAAAGCAATTATGACACAGATTTATTAATTTCCCGAAAAAAACGATTTTGAACTGAAGATCCTGTCCGAGAAGACAAATTTATAAGGTGGATGTCAGTATAAATGCCGATAGAGGACGCTACAGAAGGACATACATCGATGATGTTATTGGTAATGTTCTTAACAAAGGACAGGTGCGTAGTACTCTCAACCGGCGTGCGTGTATGACAAGATGTATGGATGTAGATGAAGCGAAAGGAGTATTTGAGGATCATAGCATGTGGCGTTCTATAGTTTCTGCCACCCCCACGGGAACAAAACCTGAGATTATGTATGTATGTAAGATCTCGTTGCAGTTCTGCTGGCAGAAATTTCTTGAAAAATAAGCAGTACCTTTGTACAGTAGGCGCGCGAATTGAATGCAGAGCTGAAGAATGTGTGTGTGCATTCGCTAGTGCTGTTAAATAACAAGGACGGCAATATATTTTCGAGCGTGAAGAAGGCTGAAGCCGCTACCTGTACCAAATTTAGTTTGATTCTTGCGTGACATATCTTGCCTTAGTTCGTGTAGCATTGATTTACTATATTTTAGCCACTGTCCGATATTCGCGCAGGTCTTCACACGTACGTCGCATCGCTGGGGTAGCGAAATGAGAACCAGCAAAGACTTTGATGCGAACACGCAGGCCACGAAAGCCACGCCCACGCAAACCTCGTCCAAAAAAGCTAAAGCAGAGTACGATGTAAGTGCACATATACTGGTTACTTATAGAACCGTGTTTTGTTACGATGATGCAGTTCGAACCTTCCCATTCTCGTTCCGCCTAGCTTTTTTCCAACTATGTTGGGGTCAGCTTCCAGTCTAACCAGATGCGGCTGAATACCAGTATTTTGCACGGAGCGACTGCCATCAGACCTCCGCAACCCAGTTACTGTGTAATGCGGATATCTTAGGGTTAGACTAGTTGTCAGGACTATCGGGATTCTGACTACTCGTATCGACTGCCATAGGTATTCGTATGACACCCGAGACCGATTGTTTAACGTGCTATGTGTAATGAAACGGTCATCCATCCACAGACTGACTGCGGCAAGCGCAGCTTCACCTTGCAAATCGTATGATCCGCGCGGTTGGTAATTAGCCACGAGCCTTTCCTTCGAGGCCTTCCCATTCCAATAACGATATTTGAAGACGTATACTTACCTAAATATATATATAATAGTCGCGCTAGTGTATTAAAGTTCAACAAACCTTTGATCATGATACATTCATTTTATTAAATACACGTTTTTAAACGATTGAAAAATAGTTTTAAGATTTTCTAAAAACGCCGATCGCCCTTTTCCAACTTTGCCATTTACGGCTCCTTTATAAATCTATATAAAGTAATTCTACTTTCATTCATCCGTTCTAAATGACCGAACCACCTTTATCGATTCTAGTCCCTACATCCTCTTCCAAAACACATCTCTCTCTCACTGTAGTAGGTATTCCTCACACTCACATAGATTCATCCCACACCACTGGTGGTCCGAGGGGGGAGGGTTGTAGGGGTCATGACCCCCCCCCCCCCCCAATCGTACACGTCATATAGACAAACCTAAAAATGAATAATTTACAAAAAGAAAAATGTTTGTGTAATAACTCCCCCCCCCCCCCCAAAGTCTTTGGCTGCGACCGCGCCTGTCCCACACATACCTACTCCGCAAAGACCGCATTTCTATTGCATTACACACAACAGAATACCGTCATCCGAGGGAGGCAACTACTCCTGTATTTGAAATAAAGGTACTCATTCTTCCTCTTAGCCTTTTCCCAATTATCTTGGGGTCAGCTTCCAGTCTAACCAGATGCGGCTGAATACCAGTATTTTACACGGAGCGACTACCATCAGACCTCCGCAACCCAGTAACTGGGCAATGCCGATATCCTAAGGTTAAACAGTTTGTCAGACTTTCGGGCTTCTGACTACCCGTAACGACTGTCATAGGTATTCGTATGACACCCGGGACCAACGGCTTAACGTGCTCTCCGAGGCACGGAGGGGTCTCGATGTGTAACAAATGGTCACCCATCCACGGACTGACCGCGGCAAGCGCAGCTTAACCTCGCAAATCGTACGATCGGCGCGGTCGTTATTTAGCCACGAACCAAAAAATAAAGGTAATAAATAAAAGTAGTCATTATAATGTCTATTTCAGCCCAGCAAATACCCGCCGCTGCTTAATCATCATCTGGACAACCTGGCCCCGCCGACAAGATCACCTGAGAAAGAGTCGCGGAATATAAAGGTTATTGTTTTTGCTAGCACAGTGCAAGAAACGAACTATTTTACCGACTACGTGGGTCCTGTTCACCAAATTGAGTAAAAAGTGTATAATAACCGAAAAAGAGTTGGAAATAATAAAACAACTGCTCGCTGCAACTGCTTCCTCAGCAGGAGTGGAAGGAATATTCTAATTGTGTCCTCAACCACACGGCAAGAATCTGAAAACGAACAAAATAATATAATAATAGCAGCCTCTAACTGTCCTACTGCAGGACAAAGAACTCTTTACATACAGAAAAGAAACGAGCATTATAAGTCATCACGCATGCTCACTGCGTGTTGACAACACGTTTGGTGCAGTGGCTGACCGATCGGCTTCTGCGCTACGGGTCGTGGGTTCGATTCCCGCACCGAACACATATTTGTATGGCCTACAGATAGTTGTTCCGGGTCTGGATGTTTGTGCGTGTGAAGATTTATGTCTGTAAATGCACCCACGATACTGGAGAAGTCTTAGTGTAGGGCAACGTTTTATAAAAAAAAGAAGATTACTACTCGTTTTCCTTCATCCGTTAGTGGTGTTTTAAATTAACTAAAAAAGTACATAACAAAACACTACGTCTGTAT
Organism: Amphipyra berbera; assembly: GCA_910594945.2. NCBI lineage: Eukaryota > Metazoa > Arthropoda > Insecta > Lepidoptera > Noctuidae > Amphipyra > Amphipyra berbera. The sequence goes on along the minus strand of OU343122.1, from coordinate 1,913,728 downwards.
TCCCCGAAGGGTTGGGCAGAGGTGTATAGTAAAAACCTCATTTCGCCGTTATGTTTAAGTGTCATGTAATACGGGGCGAACCTATTGCCATCAGCTAGGCACAAATGCAAAGTCCGGGCTGCTACTGAGAAATTCCAGACGGAAAAACCCAATAACACTTTGCCCGACCTGAGGATCAAACCCAGGACCTCACGATCAGCAATTGCGCTTGCTACCATTAGACCGACTAGGCAGTTATGAGAGTACATCAGTATGACATTGAAAGTTACATCGGAACCTGCCAGGGTTTGTACCCGCGTCCCGGGTGGGCAAAATCGGATGCGCTACTACCGGGCAATCACGTTCTTCTTAAAACCAATAAACTTATTTATTTATACTTTCAGACAACAGATGAATTCGGAGTGATAATCAACGAAGTGGTAAGATCTAGTCCAGCCTATATTTTTCAATTATAAACATAACATAACATCACGCCTTGTATTCCCCGAAGGGTCGGCAGAGGTGTATTTAGTACACCCTCGTCTCGCCAGTTATGTTTAAGTCCCATGTAATAAGGGGCGAACCTATTGCCATTAACCGGGCACAAATCCTGACTCCGGGCTGCTACAGAGAAATTCCTAATGGAAAAACCCAATAACACTTTGCCCTACCTGGGGATCGAACCCAGGACCTCATGCTCAGCAGTGGTACTTGCAACCACTAGACCAACAAGGCAGTCTACTAGTATTTTTCAATTATCTTGTCCTTTAATTGTGCAGATAATTAAAATACTACCATGTTGTTTCAGGAAACCAAAATTAAATCTCCGGAGGATATGAGACAGGTGCTAGAAGTGAGTGTTAACACCTCTCACTGATAAAATGTACATTATATACTTTTACAAATTTAATATAGTGCTTTAGGGTCTTCTTCTTCTTTTCGTGTGGTGAGTGACTAACCTGGTGTCAGATTTTATGCCGCCCATGGGCCTCTGACTTGGCTTCACATGCCGTCGAGAAATATCTCTCAGGCATGCCGGTTTCCTCACGATGCTTTCCTTTGCTGTTTTTAAGCAAATGATAATTATGCAATACGCACATGAATCCGAAAAGTCGGAGGTGCCTGCCTTGGGTTCGAACTCGAGACCTATGACTTGGCAGTCCGACGGTCACACCACTAGGCTATCACTGCTGTTACAGAAATACAACCGATTAATAACAAACGATTATTTTTCGGACCCATACTATGAAGTTCATAACGGAACCCTTATGGTGAAACTTCGGGGTCTGCCTATCTGTTTTTGAATTCATACCCGAAATTGAGCGAAATAATCCGCCTCCCTACTATCTCCAAAATACTTCGTCATCATAGAAAGTCTGACATACTAAAGGAAAAGTAAAATGAAGCTGACATTTACAGCTACCGAAAAAATTTAAAAAATGCTTCTTAAGTATTATTTTGTACGGAACCCTCGATGCGCAAGTCTGACTCGCACTTAACCGGTTTTTTTACAGAAAAGCGATTTCCCGAGGTTCTCTATATCAGAACATGTAAGTTATTGTTTTAATTCAGATAATATAAATTATTTTATTGATGGTTACGCTTCAACGTCTACAAGGATAGTCAGAAAGGGGGTGCTAATTTAAAAGTATCACTGATGACCGTTTTAAAGCAAGAGTAAAAAATGTGTACAGTCGATAAGTTATTTATTATAACCTTTATTCATTTTAAAATACTTATAAATTATATTTTTAAATATTTCTATAAAAACACAAAAACATTTAAAAATATAAAAAAATAGTAGTCCACCGGCATCGGGAACAGGGTCCAAACTGCCGGCAGTCAGGGCTCCAGAGAAAGGAACCTCCTCACTATGCGTGCCGTGTCAAGGAGTACTGCTCTCTGTATCAAGCCCTTGATCCAGCCACCCAACGAGAGCCTCATGAGGTGTTTATCGAGGCTCTAACGCTTATTATAACTATTAATATAGTTTATGGTAATATGTCTATGTATGTTAATATGTGTATGTATGTTATTATGTCTGTGTATGTTAATATATGAAGGGATCAGGGGAAGAACAACTTTTGTCATATTTTTATTTTTTTTCAACTGGCAATGCAGTTTGAATGGTTATACGTCGCTATGTTCTGTCAAAAACAACAGGGCAATAACATCCATAGTCTCCGAGCTTTCATGCTTTTAAAATATCGATACAGGGAAACATGTGTCTTTAGTATAAGGGAGCTTTACCGAGACCTACTTATTTTCTGATATATGTCGTCCAGTACTAATAGTTTCTAATTATATGGCCACCACTGTATGTTAATATGTGTATTTATATGTATGAAATGTGTGTATGTATGTTAATACATCTATGTATGTTAATATGTGGTGTATAAATATCTTTTATTTATTTCCTAAAATCGACAACCCAGATTTAGTTACGAATTCAGAACTTGTGGCTCCTAAACAATAAACACAAGTGATGATACAGACATTTTAGCGTTTTTTTTTGTGAAATCCAACTGCAATTTCTCTGAAACTATTGACTTTTGGGGAGAGTTGTTGAACAAGTTATTCATTACTAGCTGTATCCTCACGGCTCCGCCTGCGTAAGAAGTTTTATTCCAGTAATAAATACAGCTTATATTACTCGGTGATAATGTAAGTAGCTTTCAAACGGCAAAATATTTTTTGAAATCGGTCCAGTAGTTTTTAAGTTTATTCGTTACATACAAAAATACTAATCTTTCCTCTTTATAATATTAGAATAGATAATGGATATTTTTACCCTTTCGGATAGTACCCCCTTCCTGACTAACCTTGCATATTTGCTGCATTTCACAATGGCACGTGTGACTTTTATGACACAGACATAAGGTTCAAATTCAAATGATTTATTGTGAAATGCAACATCGTTTGTCGCTTGTTCGTACCTACACAAGAGATCCGCAGTACACCTAGTACAAGTTTGCAAATTACGATCTCGACAATAAATCGCTAAATTGAATAATATTTTTGTGTCTTTCCCCCGTGGGAGTGTAAGAGAGATAAAGGTACAATTCCGTGCATCGCGGCCGATCGCAGCCGCACGCGATGATCGCGTACGACAATAGTCAGAGTGTGAGAATGTATGGCGCCATTTCCGAGGTCTGCGACAGACGCCTGTCGTTAGCCGCACGCGTCTATCGCAGACTTTGGAAGCGGTGCCATACATTCATACTCTGACTATTGTCGCACCAGCCGCGCGCGTCTCCCGCACACGATCGATCGCGCGCGGCTGCGATCGGGCGCGATCGGCTGCGATGCACGGAAATGTACCTTTATCTCTTACACTCCCGCGAGTGAAAGGGACAAATATATTATTCAGTTTAGCGAGCTCACAAAAGCTATAATTTGTAAACTAGTACTAGGGGTCCAGAAGTAGTCGGTAGTAACTCTCCTCATCCTGTTGCAGTACAATACTGGACATGGACTTTTTAAAACTTGGAGAGTAATGCCGTACCATGTAATGCCGTACCGTAGACGACGGGTTGGTGTATTTCAATTTTTTTATTTTTGGCAGGACGTAGCGTCACAACCGCGCTCCAGTACGGGCTCCTTCGTGAGTACCTCGTTTATGTTTTAACACAAATTCACCCCAACGATAAAAATGTAGGCCCCAGTTTTTAGTAGAATAAAGTCTACAAAACATTCAAATTGCAATTTTGACATTCTATGAATCACTTCTAGCACAGGGATGCACAGACTTATTAGGACTCGGAGCCACTCGTGCAGACTATGAGCTACAAGCGGGCCACTATAAATAAAAACAATCAAAAAAATTGCCATTAAGTTGACTGAAAATAAAGTACATTATGCATTTAAAAATCTTAAAAATATTGCAGTATTTTCATACAAATGCATAAAAGAGTTTAATTCGCTGGCAGGCCGCATGTATGTTGACGAAGGGCCGCATTCGGACCGCGGTTCGTGTATCCCTACTCTAGCGAGACTAAGAGACAACAAAGTTACTACAAAACTTCGGACACTTTTAAAACAGTGTCTAACGTAATATTATATGCAAAATAGACAGTGTTTTAGCTCTGGGGTTTTACAATATGACACATCAAAACGTAACACGAAAGTAACAGCCGCGTTGCCATCCGAAATACTATCGGAAAAATAGGGTATTAATTTTGAATGTACTGAATTTTACAATTATTGTCAAATAACTTTTACAAGCAGCGTCACCATACAATCCAAAGAAAGAGTAACGGGGTGTCTTGCGTAAGCGACGAACACGACAAAGGCGAGACAACGGCTTTCCCTACTAGCAGCCTATGTAGCAAGACGCGGCGTAGCGCTTATTTGTTCCAGGTCGTGTCGCGTCGCGTCGCACCGCGTCGCGTTTGTCGCTTACGCAGGACACCCCTAAGTCTAGTCAACTAAGAAGTCGCATAGGCAAACTTGATCAAACGACAAATGGCAGTCGATCATTTTCGCGCCACTCACACTTATTGCGTCAGCGTAAAGATCATATTTTACTGTAATACTAATAAACATTCGTGGTCTTGAAGTCGCACTCCGTTCGGAAGTGATCGGTTTTATGAAGTTTGCTGATTCAACTTCTTAGTTGTGACGTACTATACCTATATTTGCAACTCGGTCGCGCGTGTTAGCGTGATTTTTTAATTGTCCTAGAGCAGAGGTCGGCAACTCTTTCGATGTGAAGTGGCGGCTCGCCAGTTCCAAACGCAAAAAATAATTGTTACTATGAAAACCCTTAAAATCGTGCAATCGATCCATGATTGAGTAATATAATATAGTATGACTGAGATATACTGTCTATGACTGAGCAATGAATATAGTAACTATATCCAAATCATTTATTTTTAGGTTCTTTTTTTTTGAGATTGTTTTGAGAACTAACTGTTCTGCTAAACGCCATTTCAAGGTTATCTATTAATTACAGGACACCCTGTATAAGCAAATACTATAATATTGAAACGAAATTTTTTGTAGCTCTTTAAAAACTGTGAAATTTTGTAAATTGCAACTTTTGGCTCTTCCGTCTCAAAGGTTGCCGAGCCCTGCCCTAGAGAAGCAGAGCCCTTTCGTCTAAACATTTGTAAAACAATTTTATGGTAAGACAAAGAAGATTTTTATTATCATTAAACGATACTTGATTATCCTTTAGGTAGTATCTGCACTTAGAGAAGTACTTGTCATAAGCATATTTTTTTAATATCCTTATTTAATATAATATTTCTATTTTTTTTTTGTTTAGAGGAGTATTTTCGCCAGGTTACAGCGAAGAGGAAGTAACTTGGTGAGTTTCAAATAACTTATTACTATTTAAACCCCAACGAAAAAAGAGGGGTTTTTTTAAGTTTGAAGCCTATGTCTGTCTGTCTATGGCATAGAAATATTACTTTCTATTATCTTTGGTCTCTGGCGTCGCAGCGCCCAAATAGATGAACCGATTTAAATAAGGTTATTTTTGTTTGAAAGCTGTTTTAGTCGAGATGGTGATAGGTAAGCCTATATCGGGTTAAAAATACCCTTAACGAAGCCAAGAGCCACGTATTCTTCCCATCGTTAAAAAGATTTTTTGGTATTGGGCCATACCTGGGAACCGACTGGTTATGGAGATATTGAAGGTCAAAGTCACCAAATTTTTGAACGTTTTTCACGAAAACTAAGTTTAAATGTTACTACTAAACATTCTTCAATACAAACATTTTTGAAATGTTGGCACAATCTGCTGCGCGCGCGCTTACATTGCGCTCAGCCATTAAAAGCAGTTTTTTAATACCAAAAAATAAAAGTCGTTTCCCAGCAATTATTTTTGCTGTATGTTACTTAGTTTGATTACAGTATGCGTAGACTTCGACTTCGTTAAGGGTATTTTTACACCCAGTATAGATTTCCATCAAACATAGCCATGCCATCGGATCCACCTTTTCAAGATAATCAGCTCTATTCACAGTCGGTATAGAGATCTCTGCCATACAATGTATATTTATTTCAAATCCGCTCGTCGGATCGACTTGAAATGAATATAAAACAATATTAGGGTACCATTGATCTGATCTGATTCGAGGGTTTGGATCGGAAGTTTGTTAACACTACTGCAAAAAAGCTAATAATCAAGCAGACCCATTGATTTTGCCTCATCACTTATTTTGACAAGTGAAGACTTGGACAAGGTCTTGAAAAGTAGCTCACGATGGCGATCGGCACTCGGCAATGACTAGTTGCAGACCCATCGTGTTTGAGCTCGTATGACTCATTAATACTTGTTATGGAAAGCACTTTCTCACCGTATTAATAATAATCGCTAAAGCTGCGGTCCCACAACCTGTTTTTTTGACAGGCCAGGACGTGGGAACGTCGCGTCCGATGAGGCCTGCAGTGATCTGTCATCGCCTGTCCGATCCGTCGAGAGTCGGTAGGCTCAAAGTTACTTGACACGGGCCGCTACAGGCCTTGACAGGCGTGGCAACGTCCGGCGTGGCCTGTCAGTTTTAGGGTCGTGGGATTGCAGCTTAGGGATCGACAGCCACATTACAATATTGGGGGTGTTTTTATTTTTTTTAAATAGGAGTTATTTTAGTCACAATTTGGCAGAAACATAGGTGCAGACTTGCATAATCTTTTAAACATATCGGTCACATATACGTTATAATGTTTTAATATTTTTATATTTCTGTGTTAGAAACGCGAAGTTCCTCACCGTAATTCAAAAACGTTGAAGGGAAACAGTAAGTTTACTTTTTAACTTATTAGTTTAATCATTAAGCACTAAATCTACTTTCTTCTGCCTAGCTTTTTCCCAACTATGTTGGGGTCAGCTTTCAGTCTAACCAGATACGGCTGAATACCAGTATTTTACACAGAGCGACAGCCATCAGACCTCCGCAACCCAGTTACTGGGCAATGCCGATATCCTAAGGTTAGACCGGTTGTCAGACTTTCGGGCTTCTGGGTTCCCGTAACGACTGTCATAGATATTTTTATGACACACGGGATCGACTGTTTAACGTGCTCTCCCGAGGCACGGAGGGGTCTCGATAAGTAACGAACGGTCACCCATCCACGGAATGACAGCGGCAAGCGCAGCTTAACCTCGCAAATCGTATGATCCGCGTGGTTGGTAATTAGCCACGAGCCCCTCAAGCGCTAAATCTACTAGCAAATTAAATTGCGCAAGTTATAACAGCAAGTGCTCGCTTAACTCTTAAAGTTTCCAAAAGTCGGATATTTTCTCTAATGAGGTAGGTGCTAGGTAGTTGCTACGGCTTAACCAAGAATAAGTTTGAAGTAAAGGTAAAAGGCAATCGGCAGTTTTGGCCCAAAGTCGTCACAGAATGAAAACATATAAAAAAACGATTATTTTAATTTGTTGATTGCTTGATTTTCTTTGAGATTGGCAACTGTAATAAAAATCCAAAAATAGTAGCAACATCCCGCCTCACTTCCACAAAAACGAGCAGTTTTCCATTAAACCGTTGCCTAATAAAATAAAACTATTTTAGTTGAGATGGGCATTTTCATGAAATACCTACTCTGTGCCTACTTTCATATCTGTAACAAGTGTCAGGCTAAAGGCCTGGTCAAACAGCGTGGCTGCGTGTGATATTCACGTCGCATGTTGACCACGATGCCACGCGAAGCTTGGCGTGGTGTGGCAGTCTCTGTGTGGGCGTCTTCCATACATTGTCGTAGTAATTCGCACACCAGGATCACGCGACCAACAGGCGACGTGAATATCACACCCAGCCGCGCTCTGTCTGACCAGGCCTTTAGCGTTATTAGGGCGCCCGCCATTCTCCTTTAGACTGAATAAAACGTACATTGTGTTCTAGGGATCAGCCCTCGCTTCAACCATTATTTTTAACCGACTTCCAAAAAGGAGGAGGTTCTCAATTCGATTGTATTTTTTTTTTGTATGTTTGTTCCGCCATATCTTTGCTAATTGTGAACCGATTTTAATGATTTTTTTTTGTTAGAAAGAATATTCTTTCGAAGTGTTCCCATTTAAATTTGGTGAAGATCTGATGAAGAACTTCGGAGATAGACCATTTGAAGTCGGTTTTATTTTTGATAAATAGTGATTATTGTAGACAAGATTTCGAGATTGACCCCTTACTCATAAACAAACTCCTTCTATAATATTAGGATAGAGGTACAGATAAAAAATAATGTATCATGTCACAGGCAAGAGTGCACACGAGAACTCTTCGGTTCCGTATCCGATAATCAGAGATGAAGATCCGAACGAGACGGAGATTCATAGGAGATATGAAAATATTAGCAAGTTGATAGGTAAGTACTTATTTATGTAGGTATCATCATGGGCTCGTCATAGACCACTAAACAATGTTGCAATATTGTCTCTCGACTTGAGCGTAGCCAGGATTTTGGTCCAGGGTGGGGCAGACAGTAAATTTTTGCGTTTTCAATAAATCTGGAAGGGCAAAATGGGATTACGGAGCAATTTTGCCTCATAACCTTATTTTTGAAGGCCAAATAAGTATAGACAGAGTCGTGCATTGGTCTGCCTATTTTGGGTAATTGTTCTGTAGACATGGGTGGCGAGTTGACTGAATCTAGACCATTTACCTGTTTTTTCCTGTGCTAGGGTGGAGCAAGCGCCCCATCTGCCCCACCCTGAATACGCCTATGCTGTCGACTGTGGAAAGAGAGTAGAGAGGCCTTTGCCCTACAGTGGGAAAATACAGAATGTACAAAAGTGGGCCTTAGAGAACAGATGAATGGTCACAAATGTCGTAATTAGCGCAAAGCAGGTAGACAACGCTTTGTTTTCTTTTAAGCCGGGAATACACATACCACTTAAATAAGTAGGTATCTGGTGTGTATCAAGATGGGGGGTTTATTTATCATATTGAGATACAAACAGTGACTAATTGTACCTATAACGTAAAAAATGAAGCTGTCGCGGGACGCCTGGCAGATGTCAAACACCGAAACTCAATTTGTAAAAAATAGCCACACAAAAAAACCGAAGAGAGGCAACGAGTTACGAAGGTCTGCCGTCGAGTGTCTGCCATCGTGAGCGTCACTACACAACAGCAACTCTCACACCCTTACCGCCACATTAGATGTTTCGCATCAATAATTTAAACTCGCCTGGAAACGATTTATTTAAAATTCTTAAGAGTGTTAAATTGTCACTATAACTGATGTAAACCTTCTATTTTAGGCTCAAATAGAGCAGAAGCGGCAAAGAAGTGTGTCACCATTGTACCAAACTATATTAAACCGGTACTGGACACACCGAGTAGGGTAAGTGAAATTAAAAATGTTTATTATGTTAGTGTTATAGCTCAATCAATAGCAAATACTAAGATATTCCAGTAAATCCTAGGATTTAACATACACACTCACACAACATCTCACCTGTATTCCCCGAAGGGTTGGGCAGAGGTGTATAGTAACACCCTCATTTCGACATTATGTTTGTTCCATATAATAGGGGGCGACTCCTGCTACCTCTGCCGAACCCTTTGGGGAATACAAGGCGTGATGTTTTGTAACTCTACTGTATCGCAACGATATTCAACGTTGGTAGAATCGCGGCAGTACACAGTGCAACGTTGTCTACCCTTAGAAATCGCTTATGCGATATGTTCCTAAGAAAACGCTCTATATTTCATTTTGCTGACAAAATAACATAGCACGATAATGTAGACCGACCCATGACTTTGTGTAGGTACTTTAAATTTGCTCCTAAGTGAATACACACGTGAAGTCAACAGATATCCACGTATTTCCAGAGTAACAGACCTGAGAAAGTTTGCAGAGAAGACCCGACCGAGGGAAACCAAGACCGGAGCATCCAAAAACTGCACATCACAGTCCTCTGGCTGGCCCTGAACGAGGAGTGTGAGGCCATGGTGGATCCCCACGTGCAGCGGGTGTACGTCTCCTACAACTTTCTGGGAAGGAATGGTGCGCTACTGGAGACGCCCGTCAGCTTGCCCAAACCTAAAAATTATGTGGACAAGTGTTACTTCAATTTTACGAAGAGTAAGCTATGTTTAGGTCCTAATTGTATAGAAAATATGGGATGGATGCAAGGTCTATTACTTTTACAGCTAACTTAAGCCCAAACCATAAAGCCGTGTCTGCTGCGACAAACATGTTTAATGGGCCTACCACACGCACAAGCTTCACCACAGTTTGGCCCGCGCAAGCTTCTCGTACGAAAAAACTAACACTTCGTGTCTTACCACACGGCATAGTTAAGTACGCGCAAGCCACATTCTTGTCGAAATCCTTGGCGTGGAAACAATGTTTCCCAATGAAGAAACATTTCTTATGCTATTATTTTTCAAATGTTTGCTATTAAAAAATGTGGCTTGAACACTAAACGCCCAACCACACCCACAGGCAAGTATGCGCAGGCTGGGCTTGCGCAGGCAAAATTTCTAGCAAATCGAAAAGTGCGCAAGCCGCGCTGTGGGGTTGGCGCGTGATACAGTTTTACCAACTACACGCTCCGTGTTCCGTGTAGGTACAAACCGGCTTGCGCAGGCAAAACTGTGGTGAAGCTTGTGCCTGTGGTAGGCATAATAATGAACACTCTGACCAATTACAAAGGCCACGCCCCAATCTTGTTAGAAAAACATGTTAGGAGCTATGTCTAACAAAAAATATGGTCGCAACAGACCCGGCTTAGAATAAATAATGCCGTATAACAGCGAAACTGCTTTGTACGTGCTCTAAATGCCGCACCGCCGCCTCCTTCATAAACACCTAGTTCCGCCTTCAGCCCGCCACGCAGATACGGATACGATTGGTTGAGCCAACGCGAGACGGTAGACTATATCAGGACCTTGAACGCGTCTAGAGCAAGAAGTTTCGATATTTATACGATTATTACAGGCTAACCGCTTAACTGAGTCGGTTCCTGAGGTAGCTGCGCGGTGCGGGAGGGGTCACAGTTGACGTAACAGTTGTGTCGCGCTGCACACGAGATAGTTTAAACAAGATTTTTCTTACGATAGCCACTAACAAGTACCTATCTACCTACTTAATCAATAAATTGTTATAGTGTAAAATGATAATAACATTTGAAAAGAAATATCCATTTTATAAATTGCATAATTTTTTTATTAGAACAATTAATCACTTTCCACATCACTGCATGAACGGTTTGAATAGCTATCATCAGATTGTCCATCTCGTATATTTCTAGCCTTAAAATATTTGTAAATATTACAAACGACTTGTTTCGTTTGGCTATTAATTGGCGGACTCATCTTGCGTTGCCAATCTCGTGTGCGTTTCACTCAAAGCGGCCGAAAAAGAAAACACGTGTTAACGCCAGTAAAGCGAGCGCCTGGCTGAGCTCTCGCGTCACGTCATCACACCCCTCCCGCACCGCGCTGCTACCTCAGGAACCGACTCAGTTAAACCACAAAACAGATAGGTACAGAAGTCAATCACATGTATGTACTTCACTATTCATACCTACGATCGGCGGTCGCTTTATCTATATAATTATCTATCTCTCTCAAGCGGATGGCACTCGCGCTCGCACTAGTCCCAAACTGTCCGAGATATTGTGTCCGTGAGCAGTGTCTATGTGTGCGTTGCTCGAGCGCACTTGTATGTAGATTGACTTCTGTACCTATCTGTTTTGTGGTTAAACGGTAAGGTTATAATTATTATTATGCCCAAACATTGCTTAAGTAAAATCATTAAGAAATTGGACATTTAATTAGCTCTGGCTCTGAGAGGGTTTGTGACAGCGAATGCTAACAAATATGTGATGAAATTAAAATTATGTGAACTTGTAGCATTCGTGCTGGACGACAGTGATTACCCGATACTGGGTCACATGGCTCGGTGCCGCGCCAGCAGCAGTCTGCCCTGTGACGAAGCAGACTGCATCATCTTCTCCGTCGTTAGCGAGCCGCCTGAAGATCCACTTGGACTTGAAAACTGTGAAGATATTGGGTGAGTTAGAATATTGGGACATTTTGTCTCGAAGTTTTGTTTTGTGAACGAAATCATGTAGGTAATTCCTTCAAAAAAAATGCGGTCGAACTGTATATTATACAAGGTTAGTCGGAAAGGAGGTACTAAGCCGAAAGGGCGTTAAAGTACCTACCCATAATAAGTGATAACTTTTGTTCTACAACTTTCCCTAAAACTCGATAGTTTAAGAGAAATAAATAGCTTTTCAAAGATTTCGTAAAATATATGCTAAAATCTATTTGTCCATAGCTATGATCAGCTGTGGTTACAATTTAGGTCATATTTGGGGTCACGGATTAGAAACTTAATTTTCTGAATTCATAACTAAAGTATAGGTAGGTTTGATTTCTTTTTTGAAAAAACTAAAATTAAATCTTTTTGCATGCAAATAAAATTTATCGAATTTTGAAATTTTAACACTTGCTTTTAAACAGTCATCAGTGATACTTTAAGGGGCCCGCGGCTTAGTACCCCCTTTCCGACTAACCTTGTATAATTCATTTTGCCCAAAAGTGGCGCTTTAGTCTTTTTACCTTTCCACTGTCGATGTAATTCCTGCAATCCTCGTGATGTACTTCTGACATAGATTAAACAGGTAGGGGACACTTTTGGATTCGATAAAAAAATACAAGATGTAAACATGTGTTCTTAATGTGAGGCATTTGAGCGCCCCGAGTTAAACGACACGTTTGGTGCAGTGGCTAAGCGATTGGCTTCTGCGCTGCGGGTCGTGGCTTCGATTCCCGCACGGAACAAATATTTGTATGGCCTACAGATAGTTGTTCCGGGTCTGGGTGTTTGTGCATGTGAAGATTTGTGTCTGTAAACGCACCCACGATACAGGAGAAATCCTAGTGTGGGGCAACGTTTTTTTTAAAAGAAAAAAAAAATGGCCGCGTAGTGAGCAATAGCCGCGCAATTTGCTCGGAGCGCTAAAATGCCGCACGTTAAGAACACATGTTTACTTCTTGTATTATTTTTTAATGAATTCATATCCCTTGCAGGGTTAATCTATGTCATCAGTACATCACGAGGTTTGAAGGAACTACGTGATTTCGTTTACACCCTGTATTGTTGCATTTCTATAAAGATACAATCAGGTGCTTGTTTGTGGCTTCGGCAAGTAATAGACAGCTCTCATTTTAGAGATCCCTCTTAATTGTCATTTTGATATGAATTGAGAAGAATTAAAAAAAAAGTTGTTAAATATATGAAATTGTACATTATGGGAGTTCCTTTTGGGACATAATGAGCAGTGTTTACGGGCCTAAGAGTTCAAGTAACCTTGTCCTGTACAAGTTTGGGATGACCCTTTCTGTCTCAGAACCCGTCCCGTGCCTCGGATATCACGTCAAACTATCAGGTTTAAATAGCATCACGCCTTGTATTCCCCGAAGGGTTTGGCAGAGGTGTTTTTTTCGTACACCCTCGTTTCGCCAGTATGTTTAAGTCCCATGTAATAGGGGGCGAGCCTATTGCCATTAACCGGACACAAATCCAGACACCGGGCTGCTACTGAGAAATTCCTAATGGATAAACCCAATAACACTGCCCGACCTGGGGATCGAACCCAGAACCCCATGCTCAGCAGTCGCGCTTGCGACCACTAGACCAACAAGGCAATCATATCAGGTTTAAGGAGTTTCAATTCAGAACACAGCACACTGCACAGTCAATACAGCATAATAGCGTAATCGGAGTGAGACTGCTGACTTTGCAGTCACGAGGTACCTACCTTATTACAGGTGGTGGCTAGCCAGTTTACTCTTGTGTTTGAACATGAATTATTATACAATATACTACTAAGTTCCTTAATTGACGTGAATGGTGTTAAAGTCAAGCTTGGTATTTGGGATACAACGGGACAGGAGCGATACAGAACATTGACATCAAGTTTTTACAGAGAAGCTCACGGTGCTATATTAGTTTACGATGTGTCAGAACCAAAGTCCCTGGCAAAACTGAACAAGTGGGTCGAGGAACTTCAAGTATACTCCATCAAGAAGAACATAGTCTGTTTAATTGTCGGCAATAAGTTTGACAAGCATATCATTTTGGGACTCAGTGCATAATATCAGCAAGCACATTGGGTCACCCGCGCGACGGCGCAACGAGTATTCCCAAGGAGGGTTGATGTCAGGCAGGCGGCCGGTCATAAAACAATAAGCCAAAACCTCTAACAACATGAATTTATGAAATACATGTTTTGCCAACCCCACCTAGTGTGGGATAAGGGCAGGAAGAAGAAGAAGCTAAGTTCCTTAATTGTTGTTAACAGATACGCGTATCTCTACCTGGGCGACTTGCTAGCGTACAGCGCGGAAAACAACAGCTACACTGAGGTGATACCGGTGCAGGCGGCACGAGGAGATGCGTCCGTGTGCGGCGTGCTGGCCGTCACGCTGGACGGGCTAGATGTGTTGCGACGATGTGTGCGGCTGGGCAGCGCGTAGCGTGTTGTGTACACTGAGGTAGGCACCTCAATGTCAATACTAGAGTACTAACCGGCGTGCTAGCCGTCACGCTGGACGGACTGGATGCGGTGCGACGGTGTGTGCGGCTGGGCAACGCGTAGCGTGCTGCGTGCACTGAGGTAGGCACCTTGATGTCACTACTAGTGTATTAATCGGCGTGTTGGCCGTCACGCTGGACGGACTGGATGTGGTGCGACGGTGTGTGGGGCTGGGCAGCGCGTAGCGTGCTGCGTGCACTGAGGTAGGCACCTCAATGTCACTACTAGTGTACTAACCGACGTGTTGGCCATCACGCTGGACGGACTGGATGTGGTGCGACGGTGTGTGGGGCTGGGCAGCGCGTAGCGTGCTGCATGCACTGAGGTAGGCACCTCAATGTCACTACTAGAGTACTTATAGGCGTGCTAGCCGTCACGCTGAACGGACTGGATGCAGTGCGACGGTGTGTGCGGCTGGGCAGCGCGTAGCGTGCTGCGTGCACTGAGGTAGGCACCTCAATGTCACTACTAGTGTACTAACCGGCGTGTTGGCCGTCACGCTGGACGGACTGGATGTGGTGCGACGGTGTGTGGAGCTGGGCAGCGCGTAGCGTGCTGCATGCACTGAGGTAGGCACCTCAATGTCACTACTAGAGTAGTTATAGGCGTGCTAGCCGTCACGCTGAACGGACTGGATGCAGTGCGACGGTGTGTGCGGCTGGGCAGCGCGTAGCGTGCTGCGTGCACTGAGGTAGGCACCTCAATGTCACTACTAGAGTACTTATAGGCGTGCTAGCCGTCACGCTGAACGGACTGGATGCAGTGCGACGGTGTGTGCGGCTGGGCAGCGCGTAGCGTGCTGCGTGCACTGAGATTGGCACTCATGCTAAATTCGATTGATATTTATCGCATCAGAAATAAAACATGAACATCATCAGTTAAAATATGTATTATTAAAATATTTTCAATACAAAATTTCGACTACCCAATATAATGAACTACTGTGTAATAGATATTTAACTCAGTATAAACAGACATGTGCATCCTGATTCCGTAACATTCCGTTTGTTCGTATCCGGATTTAGTACGAGTAACATACGTTAAAATATATTCTCTATTTCAGATCACTACTTGTTCTCCGTAAACACCGACAAATAGCTGCATTTTTCATTATAACAGTTCCCCTGTGTGTCTATGTAAATTAAAGTTATTTATTCTATTCATACAATTTATTTTATTATTTTATTTGCTTCATTCATATATTTTTTTTTTTATTTCAAATATTTTTCCGAGGCATTAGTTCGCCCTTCAGCGACTATGCAAGCCTCATTGTGTACGTCTTCATTCATATTTAAACGGAGAATAGACACAAAGATTTTCGACGCCAATCATTTGTCATCTGGTGTGTCAATAACGCTTGGCACTTGACGCCTAGACAGGTATTGCACACTATGCAGGCCTAAAATGGCGCTACATACCACCGAAAATGAAACTCATTATCTCTCAATTGATCAAAAAATATTCCTAAAACAATTCAAGTGGATTTCAATACATATCTGATAGCATATTTGAAGTTCGAACGTAGTGACGGTATCGCATACATGCGAGTGTACGCAGTCACGGGTGTGTTTGGGACGACGACGCACGCGCGCGCGTCGACACCAATACTTCGGCGATCGAACCGTTTCGTAATAGTCCTGTAATAGTTGCTATCGACCCCATTGACTCCTCATGTGTACATACCCACGATCCCAACCATCTCGTGTGTGAAGTGAAGTGAACGTTCATAACAACGATTGTCTCATCACACGGAAAACTTATAAAACAATTTCAGGATTTTTGTACAAATGTCTTGTCCAACCCAAAAGAAACAACAATACAAATTACATTAAATACATTAAAAAACAATAAACAAAAAAAACCACTTTAAAAATATTCAAAATTGTACATAATACGTTGAAAATATTAAAACTGGCAATAACATGAAAATAAAAATATCTATGAAA
This sequence comes from Amphipyra berbera, assembly GCA_910594945.2. Classification (NCBI taxonomy): domain Eukaryota; kingdom Metazoa; phylum Arthropoda; class Insecta; order Lepidoptera; family Noctuidae; genus Amphipyra; species Amphipyra berbera. The sequence goes on along the minus strand of OU343122.1, from coordinate 1,897,300 downwards.
ACATTTTTATAAACGTAGAACCACAACAGTCGGGATAGCACTGTCAACAAAGTTGGTAGGATTCATAATAGACACACAATTAATACAATGATAAAACCAGAAACATATTACCGGAAAATATGATGAATAAATAACATTATTACTTACAAAATAAAGACAACTTCTTTTGTTACAGACGATTCTTTTGAATTAAACATTGATATAAATTTAAACAGCAAAGCAAAACATTCAATAAATTGATAAAACCGGTTCTGAACTAATAAAATGTTTGGTATGACTAAATGAGAGATGCAGATATCGATAGATTGTTTGTACTATCACATTGGTTAATAAAGCTTTCAAGATTGAATATAATAATTTAGAGTCAGTTAAACGATCATTAAACTGTTACATAGTATGCCCTGTAGAAATCCTTACAGCTGAAATAAATTTAATACTGAGTACCAGGTGAATCATCAGTGCAATTTCTCTGTTTATTTTGTCGGGAAAGTATAAGCATCAGTATTTTACTGTATCGTCAAAGAAAACTTCAGTTTCTTTTCTTTAATTTTGTATACAAATGATTGGACACAGTCACACAAATTTGTTGCTCTTTTTGTTCAAAATTAATAATTTCTTTCATCAAAACTTTCTTTGGGAATAAAAAGCGTCCCACATTGAAACTCCACGTAATAAGATCGATAATATTTCATTTTATCAAGTCTCGTCTCACTAAGATTAATCGGTCAATCAATCTGCCGAGTGCATAGGCGCTCCGCGTCCTTGCCCCAGTGCCGTGCCAAAGACGCGGACGCATTTAGACCGGCCTACCGGGCCTGTATTACTCCTACAAACTTTCTTCGTACACAAAACAATGTATAACAGACCTTACTACCCGGTGACAAGAGCTTCGCCATACGCAACATTAAATTCGCAGTCTTTTTCTTTGACAAACTTTTTCGCATCATTTATCAAGGGATTGTAGGTCTTATTGCTTCGATGTAAGGGTGATTGGTTATGTCGTATTAAAGTTGTGGAGTAGAAAACAGAGAGGAACGCGGAGCTTATTGGCGCGCCGTACACTGACATTTGGATGTCGAACAGTTCTTTCGTTCTTAGTATCAACTTTTAGAACTGTCGTTTGAATGACATCATCTGAAATCAATAGTACTTGTTTGCTTTTTTTCTTATATTTTTGTAAAGACAGTACAGTATTTATTTTTTTCTGAATAAAAACAGGATATGAAAAGCTGTTTACTCTGGTCGTCAGGCTGTTTTCATTGTGATGTTTAAATAAAAAAAAATCGAGAGTCTGCTTGCCATTCCACGCAAGGTTTAATGATCAGAAAAATAGGTCAATGTGGTACTCGTGTTTAGGTTATCCATCAATCACTGCGCAGGGGCTCGCATTCCTAATAACATTTTGACATTATTTTTTATGAAAATCTGTCTCCGATATACAATAGAAAAAATAGGTCATCACCAGATTTTTTATTTTTGTGTAGTATGAATTACGATCGACGACGTGTGTGAGTTTAAAAATTGTAAGATACCATTCATAGGCTATTATAAAAAGAGGCGCGTTTATCCCAGAATATCGTATAGTCTTGTTTGTTCTATAATAGTCTGAACAGACTAAATAGATCATGTAAAAAATATTATAGAAACAAGATCAACGTCTGTAACAGGATGTCTGTAATATTTTATAATAATGCGGAAATCTTTTTCCTAATATTTAGCTAAAACTGCTAAGATGATGAACTCTGAAACTGTAGAGGAAGCACAGGAAATATGTAAAGATTGTACGCTTCTGGTAGACACGAGCGTTAACAGAATCTTAGGTGCTTATCAATATTTTAGAAATTGTTATAATATATAAATTTTTACTTGAGTACGTTTAAAAATTCTTCCTGAAAATTACCAAAACGAATCGTTCCTGTATTCTTAAGAGAACGCGTATAAGCAAAACAGCTGATACATTTGTATTTGTTGTTACAGTGTAATAAATGACTGGATTCAATTATGCGATCCGAACATTGAAAATTATGAATGTTTCTGCTTGCTCACTGGTTTGGCGTAGTTTCTAGTCTGACAATCTATCAGCCATGTCTTCTGTCTCATCCGAAGCTCTTTCAGCATGATGCTTTGGTTTATAATTAACCATGCAGCATGCGACATTTCCGGCTGCGAACTGGTCACTGAGTGATTGTGATCTATCGTCCGATATCCAATTAGTGACACTAGATTTTCTAGCACTTACTTTGTCGACGTCATTTTCACTTGCAAGTTCTTTCTGTGCTCTTGCTTGATTGATTAGATCATAATTATTGCTGTGTTACTTATTTTGCATATTAGAGCAGTCAAACGTAACTTTGCCTAATAGTTTTACAGGATTCATCATACTGTCTGGTAGGAAAAATTTGGGATGCCCGACAATTTTGAAAATTCTCTTACTTTTCCATTGTAATCTTTAGAAATTCTATGTTTGCAGTTGACATGTTTTCTTCTGCGTCTCTTATAGTTAGACCGGTTATTTCTTTACCATGATCAAAGATTTGTGTTGTGCTGTGAATATGTTTATAATTTAGTTTGATTGCTATTCTTTTATTAGTCTCTTATTTCGAAACGTAAATTCATCCAAGAAAATTATCAGAATTATTTATTTTGATCATGATGATAGGTGCAAGTGCATATAACATTAGTCACACTCTATAAATCATTCTATAATGATCCTAATTTCTTCATTGCCCACGAAATATTTCCATTTAAAATGCGGTTCGCGACACTTTCGAAGTGAGTAATACAGTAGTGTATTTACACATATTTAGTGTTGCGTCGTAGGCGGCGCTAAGAATAGCTCTCAGCTATTTCAAGTTCATACGTTTATTAAGTCTGCCCATCTATCGAGCGAATATTCGTTATAGTATCGATGTTTGTGTTTTTTGCTCCGGATGCGAGCTATTCAGACTTCATAGATCTGATTTATCAATGAGTTTTCATCTCTCGTTTGGGCACGGGCTTCACGAGAATAACTCACAATGCCGTGTATACATAATTCCGTGGTGAAACATTAGGTAGTCGGCAAAGTTGGTTTTCGTCTTTATTTGTTTCTTGATTAGAAGTCAGAATAGGAGATATGATGCGTTTTTTTTTGCGCTCAATTGAAGTTGACGGTGTAGTATAGTGTACATGGACGATGTATTTGTTAATATTTTTGATACATAATCTGTCGGTGGTTAAAGGAGCTGTTCTTTTTTACTCTTCTGAATTGTTTACTCGTCTCGTTTTTTACACTTCTTTTTGCAAATTGGCCTCGTGTTTGGTTGATTACCCAAATAAAAGATGTCTAAATGAATTAATATTTTCCAAGCCTCCTGTTTGTATCTTTCCACACCCAAGCATCTAATTTCGACATATCTATCCCGATCTAATCTAACCCTGACGTTAATCCACATGCCAAGCGCATCTCGTAAATCCGATAAACCGGATGTCACTGAATAGCTACCACGTCACTCCAGCGTCTGCCATATGCTAGGGATGTGCAGCTAACCTTGAGACTATTTATGAGAGGTCATAGATTGCAGATTAATTTTATTATCACCCATCAGATTTCATGTTTTGACGTAACTGAAGATGAGATAGTTTGGATGAATGATGAAGTAAATGAAGTAGCCAGAGATGTTGGTTGTGTAACTGGCCTAGTGACAGCGAGCTTGGCTATAGGCCTTGAGGTCTCAAGTTCGATTCTCAAGTCTGGCGAAATACGTTATTATAATCTTGACAGTTCTAAACCTCGTGTTACCGGTTTTTAAGGTCAGATATAAATAAGATAGCAAAGATTTTTTAAAGAAATACGCATTACTTTTGTACTCTAAATAACTAGTGACCCGCCCCGGCTTCGCACGGGTGCAATGTAGATACTAATGTGAGGCAGATAAACCTTCCTCTTGTATCACTATCTATTGCTGAAAAATGCATTAAAATTCGTTGCGTAGTTTAAAAGATCTAAGCGTACAGACAGCGGGAGCGACTTTGTTTTATACTATGTTAAGAAGATAAATAAAAATAAATGATTTGATTTTCTTGATGTAATGGTGGTGCATTCGCCTCCTATCACATAGAACTTAACATGATTAAGGCCAAATACTCAAACGCTACTCAGTTTTAAATTGCCGTTAAGTTTCGTGCTATCTCTGTCACTCTAAGGCGAAATGACAGTGACAGCACGAAATTAACGGCAACCGTTTGAATATTTGACCATTAATATCGGGAAACATGATGTAAAATCACACTCAGGTATAATTCCTTTACCTGAGAATGAGCTATTACAGATTATAGATGTATTGGTTATACAACGTCTTACATAATGCCCCATGAAAAAATATGTTTTATTAAACCGAAAACCGGTTGTTGTCATTTACCTCTCAGAGGAAATTAGGTAAGAATGTAAATAACTTTCTGGGTAGTCTACTCTTTAGTTTTATGTTTTCAGGGTTGCGTTTCAATGATGATTATTTTATGTTTTATCCAAATTATTTTTTTTTGGGCCATACTACGGTTTTCAAATATTGCCAATAGTCTCTTTACAAGGGACTTGTTAACCCCCTTTCAGCTTTAGGGGTATTTTTGTAACATGTTGTACATTTTTGTGTTGATGTCTTCTACCTTGCCAGGTATCTACAACGATGTTTTAAGTCATGAAAAAGATGTATAGTTCTTTACAGGGTAAACAAAGATTAGAATCAGTCGTCATGATGTATGACCGAAGATATTGTAAACACATTATGTGGAAATACGACTGACTGATTTATGGCTAGTAGATTAATTTAACGATGCGTTGATTTAAGCTGATGATTAATAAACTATTGACCTCACTCGATAATGATCTTGATTTGGTTGTGCAACAATCAATAACACCGTCAATCTGATTTGCACGCCCTGTATGATGTGTATCTTGTCTCTACATCTTGAGATTAACTTGAACAAAGTGCTACGAAATTCGTAGAGGTCTCGTAGCGCTCGTAGCAACTTTGTACTTATTGCCAGAAATGAACTTATTTTTAATGTTAATGATGACACTGTATTTAAAAGATTATTCACACGACTGTTGTAGTTCTTACACGTTTCACTTTTTTAATTTTAAATAATTAAACACTCATTAGTACATATGTTGTGGCTCTAAGACCAAAAACGCTTATTGAGCAAAATAAATTACGAAAACGTGTTGTGATGTGTAAAATACTGGTATTCAGCCGCTTCTGGTTAGATTGGAAGCTGACCCCAAAATAGTTGGGAATAGGCTAGGCAGAACAGCCTTTGACTACTCCAATGCCGCCGACATATAATTTTTTGATTGTGGAAGAACTTAAAGACTGGAGACTACGGTACGTTCTGGTCATTCTTTTTGCTCAATGAGCGTTTTAATCTTTGGACCTGACAGATATAAACAATATGGGAGACGTTTAAATTGGAGTTTACTTACAAAAATTCGCAAAGAACAATCAATATTTAAACACAACAAATTCTCTTATCTATCGCATGAAACCAACAAGTTCAAGTATAGTCAGCTATTTGGCAATGTCCGCTGGCACGGCGATGACAAGCTTGCGCCACGCGCGAGCGCAACGGAGCGCGGTGCATACGTATAATTCTTCAGGAATTAACTACGTGCAGGTGTGAACAGCAGATATTGCCAAAGTGCATCTTATGACTTTATGTGAATGACTCAGTGGTTTCATGTGGATTTTGAATAACATTTTAAAGTATCTATCGGAAGATAAAAACTTTGATGACCGTAATAAAAAAGCATTTAGCACTTTTAATGCGATACTTATTGTGATCTATGAATATACAAAGACCATATGGTGTTAGATATTAGGAAATGCAGGCGCAATCGAGTCTTAAAAAAAGATCTAAAATTTGTACCTAAAAGTGCCTGTAAAAGATTTATTTACAGAAATAAAAATCATTTATCATATTTAATGAATCTTTCTAATCTTCCGACACCCGATTATTCCTCATTTGTCATAAGTCAATTCTCTGCTTGTGATGTTAAAAGGAGCATAATATCGATTACATCCAAAGCGGTTGGGTGTGACTGTATCAGCCGTAATATGATCATTCCTATCCTTGATGAAATTCTTCCTGTAATCCTTTATATCCTCAACTTCTCCGTGTCTAGTAGCGTATTTCCACATGCATGGAAAGATGCTCAAATTATTCCTTTGCCCAAAACATCTAAACCTGCTTCTGTTTCTGATTATCGTCCAATCTCTATTTTACCATTTCTATCCAAAGTCCTTGAAAACCTTATCCATCAACAGTTTAGCTCGTTCCTTTCCAAACATAATCTCCTAAATCCCTTTCAATCTGGTTTTCGTCGTGGACATGGCACTACCTCAGCCCTAGTGAATATTACGGATGATATCAGGTCAGGCATGGAAATCGGAAAATTGACGGTACTTGCATTGCTTGATTTTAGCAATGCTTTTAATGCTGTAGATTTCGATATTTTGCTTGGCGTATTATGCTCTTTAAACATATCTCCATCGGTGATTGATTGGTTTCATAGTTACCTGTTTGGTCGCCGACAACGTATTTGTATTGAAGATAAGTTCTCTTCTTGGTGCAGTACTTCTGCCGGCGTACCTCAGGGTGGCGTTCTATCCCCTCTACTTTTCGCACTTTTTATTAATTCTATCTCTCACCAGCTTACTTCCTCCTACCACCTTTATGCAGATGATCTTCAAATTTATAGCCAAGCCCCACTCGGAAATTTGTCAGTAGCCATTGACATCATTAATATAGATCTGGCTCGAATAGGCGACTGGAGCATGAAGTTTGGTCTGAAGGTCAATCCCACAAAAACTCAGGTGACTGTTGTTGGCAGTTCCCGGATGGTTTCTAGGATTGACTGGTCGATACTTCCTCAAGTTTCTTTTAATAATGTTATAATTCCTATTACCGACAAAGTAAAGAACTTGGGGATTTATATCGACAGTACACTTTCCTGGAAAACACAACTGCAGGAAGTCAGTCGTAAGATGTTCGCTTCAGCGGGCTCCTTGAGACGCCTTCGAAACTTCCTACCTACTGCCACTAAGATAGCGCTAGCACAATCTCTTCTTCTCCCAATCCTCGACTATGCTGATGCCAGCTATCTCGATCTAACTGAGGATCAATTTGAAAAGCTTGAGCGACTTCAAAATCTTTGTATCCGATTCATATTTGGTTTGCGCAAATATGATCATGTTTCTGAATTTCGTACTAAGCTCAAATGGCTACCAATTCGCCTTCGCCGGAATGCCCATATTCTTTCCCTACTTTATAATGTGCTCTTTAACCCTTCTACCCCGTTTTATCTAAAAGAACGCTTCGAGTTCCTCTGTGACTCTCATTCTAGGTTCTTGAGATCATCAGAAAATCTTCAATTAAAAATACAACAGCACTCCACCTCTTTTTATGACAAGTCCTTTACGGTCCAAGCTGCTCGTCTGTGGAATGCTTTGCCACTTAATGTGAGACGTGCACAATCACTGCCAGCTTTTAAAAAGTCAGTGAAGGAGCATTACATGTCGCTTTAATCTGCTATTTATTTTATTCCTCTCCTCCGTTCTTATACATATATTTATTAGTTTATTATTATATTATTTATGTTTTCTTTTCATATTTATGTAATTATTTTGCCATGTATTTTATATTATTAAATTTAAGTAATATTATGTAGGTACGTAGTGTACTTGTACACCTAGATTGCTCGATTTTCTCTTTCCATTCTCCCAGTCCATCCAAAGGTTGTCTGGAAGAGATCGCCTTGCGCGATAAGACCGCCCATTGTGCATTTTTGTATTTAAATAGTTTTTTGTGTTATATTAACCTGGTGTACAATAAAGAGTATATAAATAAATAAATAAATAAATAATGATTTTTGATCAAATAGTTGATTTTAATGATTTTTAGAGCAATACACTCATGCATGAATTGCCCTTGAAATAAAACTAAAATTTCTTTATAAATAGGATCATATCGTCAATTATCTATTTAATATGTATACTCTAAGAAAAATAACTATGTTTATTTTCTTAAAAAAAATACTTTGAATCTCTCTACTGTAAAGTATATTGGTGCTTTAGTCTTTTTACCTTTCCACTGACGATATGCATGAGTGTTTTGCTAGAGACGCTCCCAATAGTGTCGATTTGCATCCCGGCCCTACACGAGATTTTTCTTAATGGCGTTGGTCTGGGTTCAAGTTAAAATATGCATCTTTCATCGATTACTCCGTAACCTCTCAATTACTTGTTTAGTAGTTATAAATTCAACTCTCGTGAAGCTGAACACGTATATTTATAATCAGACGCTCGCACATTCCCGAGACTGTCACTCGACTGAGATCACATCTATTCCCAACTAAAGCTCCGATCAGCTGTTTCTTAATCGAGAGACAGGTTCAATATTCGCGTATGTCTTATTTTTTATACGTGACTTTATTTATTCGCAATGTCTGACTCGATGACGTCAAAGAGTCAAGTGCTAGTTGAACAAAAATTTATATAATGAGAATTGTCGACAACGAAATTTATATACGTCTATAAATTAACTTATTGCGATTTCGTAGTGCTGATGCTTTTAAAATAATAAAAAATTGAATGATAATAATATAATTTTTTAAATTCGTTACTTTGGTAATGATGTTGACGTGAACGCAATACATATAGCAGTAACGATTTTACCTGTAGATAATGAAAATTAGTTTAGAAAAATACTTAAACAAAACGAATTCTTTAACGATACGCACACTAACGAAGCGAACGGAGTGTAACAAAACAAAGTGACAATAAAGCAAAATTAGTGCCAGTGTTACAGTGCTGTGATCACACTACACACACATACACTATAAATATTGTATAGCAATAGTGTTAGTGCATCCACACACACACCATGGAACACCACACACAAGACATAATGACCGCGGAGGCGATAGGTCAGTGGAAACTTCAGATGATCAATGATTCTCGTAGCAACTTAGCCGCTGTAGAAAACTTATCTCTCTTCAGGAGTAAAATATTAGATTTTACCTGGAAATCATGTTTGTGGAATTTCGTTTGAAATAACTGTAAATGTAAAGCTTATATTTCATTAAACTTCACAAAAATGTTGAAAATTTCAATACATGACATGGAGAGGTTGTCTAAATTTAAACAAAAGATGATCTTAGTTGAAGAAAAATAAAATGATATTCTAAAATGATTAAAATAACATACATTGTGTTTATCAGACGTGACTTCCACAAATGTTGCTCTAAACAAACGAAAACTAACCTTTTCCTCTACTGATTTCAGTCATTCTTACTGAAACATATTACTTCAAATCTTTATTTCTCTTCAAAATATAAATTGGATTTAAACGTAACATAATTTTTCTAACAAAATTAACTTACTTCAACGCTGACCGTCTGTTCATACAACTTTCTTTCTTCTTTATTTTCTACACAAAAGCTATTACAAACTAGTCTTCAACGATATAAGGTCAATAGATAAATTGACTTCTGACATACAGAAAAAATCTATTACACTTGTTTACAACAATAACATGGTGTACTTGGCCAAGATCTCAATGTTCGATATCAATAATAACATAACCTGGGACCACTGCCCATGCCTTTATTGATATCTCAATTACTAATTACCTCTTAATCTTACTGTTTAATTACTTTATCAATGCAAGGAGCATTGGTAGTAATATTTACTATTTTATATTAAAATTGTGCATTTAACAACAATTTAATACAAGGTTCCAAAAAAACTATCATTAAAGAAACTGTCAATTTATCTATCGACACGTCACGAATGATGCAGTAGAATTTGAATAGCAAAAGAACTATATAACACGAACGGTTTTCTTAGATTTCAGGACTTACACTCCACACCAACTACAGTTTGAACCACAGTCTGCTTGATCTATGTATGCTACATTTAACTTTATTTCTAACCTCTGCTGTTTCATTTTAACTGTTCCCCTCGTTATATTAATATTGTTGACTCATCTTATTGTGTTCTGTTTCTTTACTGTGTGCCAATTCACTAGGGAGCATTATGCTGGGTTGCCTGTAACAGTTCGCGAAACATCGCGCGATGTTGATTACCTTCCTGAAATTATTTCAAAAACGTTCCGTAGTCATGTCAATTGAAGACAGGTTGACCATTTCTCGTGAACAGTTGCAATGATCGAAAAGTTTGCCTAGTGAATACGCACCTAGTTTGTTCCTTGTGTAAATTGTATAAATTTTTCAATGTTTCCTTTTGTATAATTACTATGTGTGTTATCTACATGTTCTCTGTTACACTTTTCTGTTCAGCTGTTTAAATAATATTCTGGGCCTGTTTATTCTTATTGCCACAGAGTAAAATTTGATATTCGATTACAGGGCCGGAGCTAGGGGACTCCAAAAAGTAGATAAAGCACCTCAGAAAGGGCTTAATTACGTTAACCGCCGCGGGGTCCCGGGGCGTCTAGCTACGGCCCTGTTCGATTTAAAACTGCCACTTTATGACCACCGAAATATAGATATGCTGTACAGATAGTGCCATCCACGAAGAGGCGCCCCACTCTTCGTCTAAATCGTATGTTCTCTCTCGCTCCAAGATGAAGAGCGAGAGAGAACACGCGATTTAGACAAAGAGTGGGGCGCGTCTTCGTGGATGGCACTAAACTTCTAGGCATCACGTATGTTATTTGAATACATATTAGGGCTAGTCTCGAGAATTTCATCGCGCTCATTTTTTTAGATACCTTTGCAACTTACACGGAAACACAGGCTTGACAAATCAATCTGATTATCTTAAGGTACTCAATCAGATTCTGAGACAGGAGCTTCTGTAATTATACGTATGAAACCTAATTTGGCAAGCAGGCCCTTGATATTATCTATCTGATTCTTCCTCATTCCGTTAACACTTCTTCCTGCACTTTTCACTAACTTCGTTGTCTTTCGTACGGGTGTGTGACGGTGTTGTGTGCACAGAGTTCGGCGAGTGGGTGTCGCGCGAGGCGGTGCCGGCGCTGAGACCGCGCACGCTCAGCGAGAAGCGAGCCCGGGCGCGGACACTGCGGCAAAACATGGATGTGAGTATACTATGACTGTTTTTTTAATATAACTTGCATGATAAGACCTTAATAAATATACTATATGGTGGTTGCATAGTAAATGTGAGAAGGACCTATAATGATACCCTGCGGAAGCCCTTTAAATAGTTAAGTGAGATGTATGATACATTATAAGCTATTATGAAATCCAAGTCGATATGGCTGTTTTCTGGATAATCATAATATAAAAGTAATATGTACACATGAAATATGACGAGATAAAAACCAAAAATCTGAGTACTGAGGATGCACATGATTGGCAAAAGTTCACGAGAAATTTATTTGGTAAGGCGAATTCTCGTTCAGCTTATAATAAGACTGGCCAGGCATATATTGTAAGACTAATCTTGGATTATTTATCAATGGGTAGCGTCCTAGCGTCGTAATATAAATTATGAATAAACTATCAGTGCGTCCAGGGTGCAACGGATGCCAATTCCGTATCATTCATACATTCTTACCATGCGATACCTTGGCTTTGTTTGCCAATGGCTCTGATCATTTAAATTGAATAATGTGATAAAAAATCTGTTTTACTCGACTACGGCGAAGCAAAAAGTAGGGTTATGATTTTGACCGGTATGTATCTAAGTATATCCCAATAGCTCAATACTCAATATTTATTTGCGTATTCCACAATGTTACTTAGGTGGTAGTAATAGAAAATTATGTTACAATTGTGGACCCTGTTGGGCACAGCAAAGTAGGAGAGAGGAGGATCATTATTAGATTAGGATTAGGAGGAGTAGGATTATATTAGATAAAATTTAAAACAAATAGAAGTTTAGTATGAAGTATAGTTATGTCTTTTTTTTTTGTTTTGTATGTTGGTAGATAACTTGGTTTTTTGAATTTAGTTGCCTTTATTTAAATTTTTTTGTCCTATTTATTTAAACTATAATTATGTATTTCAAATTATATTCGGAGTTTAATAATTTATTTATATTATACTATTTATTACTATATTTACCCTGTTTATCTTTTTAGAGTACTTATTTGTTTATCTATTTAAATATTAAGATTGCAAGTTTATTTGGCTTAGTTATTTAAGTATGTTCATCTGTTACCTCAAATTATTTGAAAAATGAGGTAGCGTTGGAAGCGTCTTGATCGTCCGCTGGTTATAGGCTATGTGACGTGATATGACCACGGCTATCCTCTGAACATCACGAATATTTTCTTGTTTCATACTTTTTAGAGCGTGATTTTTCAGTAGTCTGGTTTTGGTTTTTGAACTTACTTTTTTAAATGCAAAGCCCTTTCACCTGCTACATTTGTTTTCATCGCAAGACTAATAGGTAGTTTATTTTATTGTCCATGCAGATGTAATACAGTTATCATCTGTAACAAACTTAAACACGTTACGACTTCCTACAAAATGATTTTACGTGACATGATTTCTTGAAATCATATCATCTAAGCATCATTTGGCAAATAATGTGATGTAACTAAGGAAATTATAAAATTATACGAAATATGTACCGATATGACAAGCTTTCAATCTAGCATCGACTATCGTAATTGCAGATAGTATTCTTTATTTTCTAAGATTCTGTTCAGCGCAGAAAATACGACGCTTGAATTTGAAATTCGCATTCTCCATTAATGCACATTTATACTCTTCACAAACAAACAACTAATGCACTAATATTCTTGCCAAGAACGTGGACCTGTCGTATAAGTCGTATTTCTATCAGTAAACGCTCAATGCAGCACCTGTCAGATGAGTTCATGTTTTCAGTTGAAAATACTTTCTAGTCTTACTTATAACTTGGAACAATTAAACCTGCATAGTAAGTATTATGACATAATATTGTATGTCAAAGACTTTACGGTGTAAAATTAAAACATATTTGTTCTCCTTTAGTATTATATCATCATCCTTCATCCATCATCATCATCAGCACGCTTGGTGGTAGGATCTATACGGTCCACCTACCACTACCACCCTCTCATTAAAGTCCGGCGCCAAGCAGTTTACTGTGTTCCGCCATGTGTATGTGAGAGCCAGAGGGGTATAGGCGAATCCCTCTAAATCTCTGTTCCTTGGATTCGTGTGCTCCATCTTAGACCCTGTCTGTGCTTACCATCAAAGAAAGAAAGAAAGAAAATTATTTATTCTGGACTCACACAGGCAGTTACAGAAACAAAAACAATATAAAAAAAGAAAGAATAAGAATTTAGACTACCTGCACGAGGCCAAAAAGGGCTCCTATCTCAACATTATGTTGCGACATTTAGAAAAAAAAACAAAATGTCGCAACGCTGGTTTTCAGATAGGACCATAGTGATGCCACGGGCAATAACGACACAAATAAATAAATAAACATGTTACGTACAATATTAAATTTGAACATCAGGTGAGACTAGGGTCAAACGCAAACAAGTCAAGAATAAAAATTAAAAACACCAATCGGGTTAATCAAGCGCATTCATTGTGGTAAAGTATGTCCAAGAGTCAGTAGATAAAATAAACTAAAACAGATATGCGAATCAGTACAAAAGAGTTGTCTCATTAAATAAACATTTAACTAAAAGTAACAATATTCTTCATTAGTGTGATGGTTTCCAAAATAGACGGGTTAACCTTTGTCAATGTCGCAATATTTTTAGTTAACCCAGACTAGTCCGCGAATACTTTACACAAAAATGTCAATGTTTCGGCTCTTAGTATTTTTAATTAGCACGCTTCATTTTAGAGGTGATCCGAGCTTTTATGAATTAATTCGGATAAGACAAAAACAATTTTAGGTTAAAACAATGTTATACTTAATTTCTTAAAATACAATATTTTAAGTTTTTTACACGGTAGCGTCACGTTGCACGTAGAAAATATATTTTCGGATGCTCGTAACAAAGCTTAATAGTCAGTTCTGCATTCATTATTGTCACTTTCAGGTTTTACGAAACCGAATTCGTCTTATTAGGAGATTTATGGTATACGAAAAACTCAGGTTGTAAAATAGCTCCGTCTCTTTTTAATTGATACATTATATGAAGTAATTAAGTGATGAGTATATTTTAAAACTGGGTTTACCTTAGTTTTGGCTTAAACCATATTTTGTAATAAGACGTCTGCACCCTCGAAGAAATATTTTCGCAGTTGTAGGTCTCATCAGCGTCATTGATTACCTCCTATCTCTATCTCTCTCTACTATCCTTAGCAAGACATGGGGTTAAATATTCTAAATAGAAGATGCCCACGCGTTGAAGATCATTACCAGACACACAACGAACAAAATTACGATTCTTTATCTCTTCGTTGTTACGTGTTTATGTGTTAAAATCATTAATTTTTGTTTGTTTTCATCTTATTTGATGTGGTGTAATTCTAGAAAATGTTATATTTTTTTATAAGTTATTCTCTCGTAACTGCCCACCTGTATTGTGGACTGAGTACCGCTTTTTTACTATCTTCACGTTTTTTACACCTCATAAAATGTTTTACGGTATATTTGATAGTCAATATTATCTTCATAAACACGTACCCAAGTACCATTTCTCGTGGTTGTTTTTAAGTGTCAAGTGCTCTCTCTATGTTAGTAACTTAGAATTAGATAAATAGCTTTAAACGAATCGAGACTATCTTTTAAGCTTTAATTCAAAGCTAACATTCTGTCTTACCATATCAAAAAACCTCTGACTAATATTCTCGACGAGTGCATATAGGTAAGTGAAGTGTAAGATGTTACAGAGGAGAGGTCCGCCGAGGGTTGGCGTACCGGGACCTGCCGGGGTTGCGGTGCATGCTTTTGCGAATCCCGCGACCCCGGCCGAACGGTCAGGAGGAGGAACACTGTTGGTTTATAGCCGGTAAGAGTCCGGCAGACCCCCTCGCCTTCCACGGGCGTGGGACACCCATGAGGATTTTCCAAAGATAATAAAAAAAAGGTGAAGTGTAAGATGCTAGATCAAGGTCTACTAACTTAATGTTTCCACTTTGTTCAGGGCTGCTTGAAATATGCACTTCGTGTAAAAAAATTACTGCCATCAAGCATCTAACCTTGGGATATTGGCATTACCCAGGAACTATTACCCAGGAACTGGGTTGTGGAGGTCTTATGGCAGTCGCTCCGTGTAAAATGCTGATATTCAGCCGCATCTGGTTAGACTGGAAGCTGAACCCAAGATAGTTGGGGAAAAAACTAGGACATTATTAGCATTTCTCAGTAGCAGCCCGGAGTCTGGATTTGTGCCCGTTTAATGGCAATAGGCTCGCCCTCTATTACACGGGACATAAACATAACTGGCGAAACGAGGGCGTACTATTATACCTCTGCCGAACCTTTCGTAACACAAGACGTGATGTTATGTATTATTAGCAAAACCTCGATTAAATAAAACGCGATCTATTCTCACTAAACGTTATCGCTAAAGCAATAAATGTAGCAGAGCTCATAAAATCTGTTGAACAAAACAAATAGCAGTTATATATTCTGGCAACATTAGATATTAAGTCGTACGTCTCAGTGTCGTCGTATCTATTAATTAATAAATTCATCCAGAGATGATGATAAATAACGCTTTATCACATGCAGTCCGTGTTTGTCGACACGACTGCCAAAACGAACTCTACAATGCAACGTGTATTTTTAGATCACAATTCTATTTTTATACGTCCGAATTAAGATCGCATCAGTTATGGTAAGAAAGCTTTCCCTACGCAATGGTTGAGCTAATCAATAAATATAGATGATGCTGGGAGAACTAATTGCGTGCGGTAATCGGTTAAAAATAGGATACCATCTTTCTTTTTAAATATGTCGTAGAAGAGGAAGAGGATGGCGGATGGTGATTTGCGGCTTTACAATCCAATTTAAAATGAAGGCGAAAAAATCCAGAAATATTAAATGGGCCCAATGGAGGAAGTAGATTTGAAGGAGAACCTTCTACCGAATGACTGATGAAGCTGCAGATCATGACATTATTATCACCATAAAATTGTACATTTGGCTTGGCAATCGATTCGAGTCTTACACGGAATTTATATATCACTGTATCTGGGAAATAGAGGAAAGCGTCGTGAAGTTTCCTCGTTTCTACACTAGATGGCAGGGTGTCGGTGTGGTAAAAATACTGCGCAAGAGTTTTAAGTACAGCGACATCTAGCGCGGAATGAACGTACGAAGTATTAATGTATCTCGCACATTTCAGGCGCGAACCAATTTATGAAACTGGCTGTAGTCCAAGACGGTTACAAAAGATGGCGCTTCTATACGTTTCAGCGAATATCAGAATATGGTGACTGAAAACCAGGGACCGTCCGGGTAGTCGTTGAAAGGGTTTTTGAAGGGGTTTTTTTAAGCGCTTAAATAAAAAACCCTATGGTACGTGTTACACCCTTGAACGGGTGCAATGTTACCGCTTCTGAACTGGTAACCCTTTCAAAACCCTGTAACACGGTAACAGGGTTTTGAACTGGTAACCCTTTCAAAACCCTGTAACACGGTAACAGGGTAACCCATTCCGACCCAAAACATTGTAATATAAACTCTTAGTAATCGACATTAGTTTGAAAATTGCATATCCACGACCGCACATGACATGCTCCTTCTCGGCGGTGCCATTGTTGCATGTACCGAGCGACTTGTAAACGTGGAATAATAATGGTTATTTTTATGTAAGTACAGTTCAATTTTAATTTTCGCACATACTAAACATTGAAATATTTCTTTTTTTCGTGTCAAAACTTGTTTATTCTCATCATTCATCATATAAGTCGGAACACGGAAGTGATAAAAGTATTTCAGAGGTGTTTTAAAAAGTGTTTATGTTGTAGTACCTACCTATTATATAGCAAATATTTTAGTTATTCTTTCCATCTATGAAAATGCCACAGCCGAGGCGAGATGCTGTACACCGCTATTATGTACTAGCTTTTGCCCACAGCTTCGCTTGCGTGAAGTTTGAAATCCTCGTTAAGCCCATTTTAAAGTGACATTTTAAAATCCAAAAGTTCGTCTTTTATCACCCCCAGCGGTTTAGGCTGTGCGTTGCTAGATTAGTCAGCCAGTCGGTCAGTTTCTCCCCGTGCTTCTTACTTCAAAAGTAATAGATTTCTCATACATTTTTTCAACACTTATTTCACCCCCTTAGAGGTTGAATTTCCAAATATGTGTACATTTATTCCTAACCAGAAACCTTAATATTCAATTTCACCTTTCTTACTTCAAAAACGACGGACTTACAAACTTCAACCCCCCATTTCACCCTCTTAGGGGTGGAATCTCCAAAAACCCTCAAACACCTATACGTTTATTTCTTACCAAAAGCCTAAATATTTAATTCCATGTTTCTCACTTCAAAAATACCAGATTTCTCATACAAACTTTCAACACTTATTTTACCCCTTTAAGGGTTGAATTTCCAAAAATGCTCAAACAGGTGTACGTTTATTTCAAACCAAAAACCTTAATATTTAATTTCAAGCTTCTTACTTCAAAAATGACGGACTTACATACAAACTTAAAAACCCTATTTCACCCCCTTAGGGGTTGAATTTAGAGAAATCCCTTCTTAGTGGATGTTTACGTCACAAAAAGAACCTACTGTCAAAATTTCAAGTTTCTAACCCCAGCCGTTAGGCTGTGCGTTGATAGATCAGTCAGTCAGTCAGCTTCTCCTTTTATACTGGTCTTGCCATAAATATTGTCACTAAGATTTTTTTTTTTTTTATTGCAATTAATATTTATTACTTTTACAGTGTATTAGTTTAATACATAAATATAAAACAATTTAAAATATAAAAAGCTCATTCGAAGTGGTCTCCATTGGCTGCAATACAGTCCTTTAAACGTTGAGGCCAGTTATCAATAGAAGCACGCACTCTTTCCATGGGAAAATTCTTCACTGCCAATCGTATGGATTGTTTTAGGGACTCCAAATTATCATGGCGTTTAGAGCAAGCCGTACTCTCTAAAACTGACCATAAATCATAATCCAGCGGATTAAGATCGGGACTAGACGACGGCCAGTCTTCAGCTCTGATGAAGTCCGAAACGTTCACTTCCAACCAAGACTGCGTGGACCGAGCTTTATGACCCGGCGCCGAGTCTTGTTGGAAGGACCATACTTGGTTATTGAACATGGTGTTGTTAAGGGGCTTAACTACCTTCTCAAGAATGGTATCTTGATACACTTGTGCCGATGTTTTGATACCTTTTTCACAAAAATATGGCTCAGTCACTCCTTCATAGCTAACACCCCACCAAACCATCACTGAAGTCGGATAATGCCCACGTTGCACTCTGTCGACTAATTGGGTGGCTTCTTTAGAGCTTTGAGCATAAATACGGTCATTTTGTTTGTTAAAATGTTGCTCAATTGTAAAGATTTTCTCATCCGTAAACAAAAATTTTCTGTGACCTCCCTTTGCGTACCGCTTCAGTAGTTGTTTCGATTTTACCACCCTATTCTTTTTTAAATTATCAGTTAAAAAATGACCAGTGCGTCTCTTATAGGCTGCAAGTCCTAAGTCATCTTTTAAAATACGCGACATGGTTCTGGGTGCTATCTTCATCTCCCGAGATAAAATCTTTTGCTTTCGGGCAGGATTTCTTCGAATTCTTTCCCTTACTGCTTTGACCACCTTTTTCGTACGAACACTACGTGGACGGCCAGATCTTTTTCTGTCACAAACAGAGGAAGTCTCATTGTACCTATTAATAGCCCGGTACACAAACATTTGACTAATACCAAGCGTATGGAGAGTTTTAAAAATTGCATTTGGCTCACAGCGATTCGGTTCTCTTTATCACCCCACTCCATTTTAATATCGCAAAATATTGTACAATGTATTGGCGCTAAAATTAGAAAACTCAATGAACAATCGTATAAAAATGACAGATTCCAAATTCAAATGTAATTATCTTTCTTATTTTTAATTGTAACAGTATTTATGGCCAGACTGGGTATATAGGTATATGGATTATTATGATGCATCAAGTAATACAAGCAAATGTAGTTTACACACATCAAAAAAAGTTTGCGATCACTATGAAAAACCGACTTTTTTTGTTACGGTAGATTATATTATGGTTTCTTCTTCTTTTTAGATTCTTTATTTAAAAAAATAGATTTAGAATATAAAACAATAAAACAGTTCAATTGTTTTTCGATATAAAAAGGCTTTCAGTCCTAGCTTACGCTCATTCAGAAATCAGATTTAGTCAATTTTACCGGATTTAAAATAGATTTCGCGGAAAGTTGTGATTGAAAAATGCCAAGAGGATTATCAGAAGTTTTACGAGCAAGAATAGTAACTTTGAGGGAAGAAGGATACACCACGAGAGAAATAGCACGCAGAGTTGCTATATCCCAATCCTGTGTCGTGACCAAGTTGCAGAGGTACCACGGGATGGGTAATTTAGCTGACCGACCCCGCAGTGGTCGCCCAACTGTTTTGACTGCTGGCCAAAAGCGCTATATTAGATTGCTGGCAGCCCGTGACCCAACAATCAACGCCACTAAAATAAAAGCGGAAGTTCGGGCCGCCTCTGGGCTTGAAGTTAGCACTCAGACCATTCGGAATTGCTTGCACCAGGCTGGATTACGAGCACGGAGGTCTTGGCGAGCTCCTCTGAATTCCCGGCAACGTCAACAACGGAGATTAAAGTGGGCTAGGCTTCGGCAAAATGAAGAAGAAAACATTTGGCAAAACTGTCTCTTCGTTGACGAATCGCGAATCAGTACTCATCCAGATAACCGACGTGTCCGTGTCTGGAGAAGACCGTGAAAGGCAAAGAACTGCCACTGGAACAGTTCAGCAAGGCGGGAAATCGGTGTCCTTTTGGGGTGGTATTATGATTGGAGCTAGAACGCCTTTGATCCCGTATCGAGGCTTCATGACTGCAGATGCAGATTCATTCATTCAGACAGACAGCATGTACAGAGCAGTTGCTATTGATGAAATTGTCAGACCATTCCGAGTAAACCATGGGCACCAATTTGTACTGGTCGATGATAATGCGCCCGCCCATCGAGCTCAACGAGTCAATGCTGCTCTTCGAGAATACGACATTACAAGGTTAGACTGGCCTGCTGGCTCGCCTGACTTAAACCCAAAAGAGCACGTGTGGGATGCTCTTAAGCGAGCTGTTTGGAACCGTCAGCCACGTCCCCAGACAGTGCCAGAGCTCAGGGAAGCCGCTATTCAAGAATGGGACAGGTTACCCCAAGAAATGCTGGATAACTTGATTCTCAGCATGTCAAGGAGGATTTTCGCATATGTTCGAGCCAGGGGAGGAGTTATATTATATTGAATATAAACCTTTGATTTTTTACTTTCTTTGACCTTTATATTATATTGAATATAAACCTTTCGAGTTATATTATATTGAATATATGAGATGAAACAGCAGGAGCCCATCCCAACAAGGGCCGATAAAGGGCAAGTCATCCCACCATCTCTCGCACCTACGTCGGGCCCTACGGACCACGTGAAGAGCGCCTTCCTCGAATACCTTGCAATAGTGACAGCGACCAGGGAGGTCAACCTCACGACTTGCAGGAAGATCCATCAGTCCTTCCAACTAAATATTGAAGGACTGTTAAGGGTAAGGCTAGAGGAAGCCGAGGCAGCGGTATATGACAACGTCAAATCCGAAGTCATTATAGGAAAAATGACGGGGTCATACATGGCAGCCTACAGCGCGTCAAGTGGCTTCGTGGCCTTGAATGAAGTGGAGACGGAGAGCTCGGGCAAGCCGAAGTTCAAAACACCCGACGACGACCCGATAGTGGTTACCGCCAAATGCACCAGAATCATGCTGGACGACAAGATCCTCAAAATGGCGCAATCCATTCTGGGGACCTCAGATGTCGCAGCATCAGAGGAAAGTTGGGCGGTACCCAGTATCAGGTGGATAAACGGAGTCCCGGGATGTGGCAAGTCAACTTGGATTGTCAAAAACTTCGATGGGGAGAAGGACGTGGTAGTCACCACCACAACTGAAGCCGCTAAAGATCTCCGAGAGAAGCTTGCGCGCCGCTTAGGAGATCTCGCAAGACTCAAGGTGCGCACTATGGCCTCAATCTTAGCCAACGGGTTCAAGAAGTCAAGTAGGTGCTACCGCCTCACGGTAGACGAGGCTCTTATGAACCACTTTGGGGCTATAGTCATGGCGGCAAAGTTGTCTGGTGCAAGCGAGATTGTCCTCATCGGAGACGTAAACCAGCTACCATTTTTGGACAGAGAGAACCTCTTCAAGTTAAGGTATACCCGCCCAAATTTGGTAGCCACCATCACGCAACAGTTGCCTTGTACACACAGCTGCCCGATGGACGTGGCTTTTGCTCTGAGCGAGATATACTCCGGTATATACTCCTCCAAGTCGACACTGTCGTACGCTCACTCCCTGAAGGTGGAAAGGTTCACTGGTGCGCAAATACCGCATATCGCCCAGAACACCCTATTCCTGGTTCACACACAAGAGGAGAAGTCTTCTCTTGTAAACCAGGGATACGGCACCGGCGAAGGGTCGCGCGTCTTAACCATACACGAGTCTCAGGGACTGAGATACGACCATGTCATTGTCATAAACACCAAGACAAAGAGGCTCAAGATCCACGACAGCGTTTCCCATGCGGTAGTGGCGATATCGAGACACACAGTCAGCTGCGTCTATTACACCGATGACGCCGATGACGCCACAGGCCGCTTCGCAAAACGAGCAATGGGTGCACCAACCAAAACGGTCGTCGACTACAATCTAAAGACGGCCATGCAGCACCGAGACGCAGCAGTCGTGGAAGCTCTGCTCAAAGCCGCGAAATCCCTGGCTGGCAAATCCAAAAATCCCTAACCGACACCTTGTAATAAAAATGCCTAAATACCAACTCCAAAAACCTAAATGTGTAAAAATAAAAATAAAATTTGTAATAAATGTAATAATGCCCTCAGCATCCCGGTATCTCCATGAGAGATACCAAGAAATCAAACAAACCATAACATAATTATGTTGATGATGCATTCTGCGTTATCAACTATAGCATGTAAAATTAAAATCATTAAATAATATTTATAGTAGTAATATAGTCTTAAGTGTGTGTGCTGATGCAGGCATCGACTCTATTGAGTCGGCGCATGCATCAGCGCATAGCTAAGTTATACCTGCATGTCAAAATGATGCCTGCCGGTACATGCATCGACTTTATTGAGTCAATGCATGTACCACCAGTATCAACGAAATAATGTAAATGTGTATATTATAAGAAAAAAAAAAAAAAAAAAAAAAAAAAAAACAATAATAATAATATTAAATAAGTAAACATATATATAATGTGATGGACTCGCATAGCTTAAGTAGAATAAGTAATATTTATAGTAATATAAATAATACATGTTGTATTTCCGATACAGGAGTATCAAATAAGTAAAATAAAATAAAAAGTACCTAAACAATTAAATAACAGCAAAAAAGAGCGCGGACGAAATGTCTGCGGTGAATAAACTCATTTAAAAAAAAAAAAAAAAAAAAATATAAACCTTTTATTAATAAATTGTTGTTTAAGTTTGGTTAAACAGTCTTTCTATCAAATTTCTGTTACAATTACATTATGATTACTCAATTTTTTTTATAAAAAATAAGGAATAGTTTTATTTTCTAATTTCAAACTGGGTATTTCTATTTAAAGAAAACACACAACAAAGATTTTTTTTCTTGATAAATTTCAATTTAAAAAATTATATCAGCTTATGCTAGTGATCGCAAACTTTTTTTTTTTTGATTTGTCGCACGCACACCGATACGCGGTCTTTACACGGCGCCGCGGCCCGCGAGCGTTTCATCGAGTGTCGCGCCATAATTACTGTGATTCCTCGTTTTTCTAATGTATTTTTTTTAAAGTTCGTATAAATATTGAGATTATTGAGTGAGATTTTTATTACGGATATTTTGATGTAGGTAATTATTGCTTAATTTGACAATTTA
This sequence comes from Amphipyra berbera, assembly GCA_910594945.2. Taxonomy (NCBI): domain Eukaryota; kingdom Metazoa; phylum Arthropoda; class Insecta; order Lepidoptera; family Noctuidae; genus Amphipyra; species Amphipyra berbera. The sequence goes on along the minus strand of OU343122.1, from coordinate 1,874,246 downwards.
TTACCTAAAATCTAATATCGAAAAGATACCAAATACTTACCTACGTTATAGTAGTAGCAGGCTTTGTTAAAAATCCGATATCTTTATCTATTTATCTTTTATCTATACTTATAAAAAGAGAAGCTGACTGACTGACTGACTGGGTGACTGATCTATCAACGCACAGCCTGAACGGCTGGGGTTAGAAACTTGAAATTTTGACAGTAGGTTCATTTTGTGACGTAAACATCCACTAAGAAGGGATTTCTCGAAATTCAACCCCTAAGGGGGTGAAAATAAAAACATGTAAGCGAAGCTGCGGGCAAAAGCTAGTACATAATATAAAAAGAGAAGCTGACTGACTAACCGACTGACTGATCTATTAACGCACAGCCTAAACCGCTAGGGTTAGAAACTTGAAATTTTGACAGTAGGTTTCTTTTGTGACGTAGACATCCACTAAGAAGGAATTTCTCGAAATTCAACCCTTAAGGGGGTGAAATAGGGGTTTTATGTTTTTATGTATGTCCGTCGTTTTTGAAGTAAGAAGCATGGAATTAAATATTAAGGTTTCTGGTTAGAAATAAATGTATAGGTACGTGTTTGAGCGTTTTTGAAAATTCAACCCCTAAGGGGGTGAAATAAGCGTTGAAAGTTTCTATGAGAAATCTGGTACTTTTAAAGTAAGAAACATGGAATTAAATATTTAGACTTTTAGTGAAAAATAAACAAACATGTATTTGAGGGTTTTTTGAAATTCTCTCCTAGCTCGCTAATCTGTCGTCAACTCTTTACTCGTTGCCGAATTTGTAATAACTAAGTAAAAATAATAAGAATGAGGCGCGGCTCGGGTGAAACTGCAAGTTTCAAGGTCACTCACATGCAGCTCAAGTTTATTGGGTAATTTTGGGTAACCCGAATAAAAGCTTTTCATAAAGATAACCCCTTCAAAGGCTTAAGTCATTGAACGGGTTAACCCCTTCAAGGGGTTATCACAATGAAGGTGTTAACCGTTTTGCTGGGTTCCGAGGATGAAACCCGAATAAAATGTAACACCGCGATATAAGTTACCGCATATACGGGTTACCCTGTCGAAAGGCTTAACTCTTAACCGGGGTTGTACGGTCCCTGCTGAAAACATAACACGCATAACATCACGCCTTTATTCCCGGAAGAGTTGGGTAGAGGTGTGTAGAAACATTCTCATTTCGCTGTTAAGTCCCATGTAATAGGGGGCGAGCCTATTGCCATCAACCGGGCACAGATCCAAACTCCAGGCTGCTACTGAGGATTTCCACATGGAAAAACCCAATAACACTTTGCCGAACCTAGGGATTGAATCCAGGACCTCACGTTCAGCAGTTGCACTTGCCACTACCAGCTTAGCACCACTTGAAAACAACAATTATTCGGAAATATTTGCTTGTTGTGTGGTGAGAGAAAACCGCTTGGTAGACGGTCAGTGCTGTAGCCTCTGTCATAAACCAGTACTTGTCTAACATAGCACTTACTGTAAGTTAATGCAATTATCAGTAGGTTTTCGTGATGTTATCACTGCATGGACGTAGCTAGGATTTTGTCCCGGATGGGGCAGACAGTACATATTTGTCTTTTCAATAAATCTGGAAGTACAGAATGCGATTATGGGGCAATTTTGCCCCATAACCTTATTTTTGAGGTCCAAATAAGTATAGACAGACTTGGGCATTGGTCTGCCTATTTTGAGAAATTGTTCTGTGGACATGGGTGGCGAGTTGACTGAATCTAAATCATTTACCTATTATTTTCTATGCCAGGGTGGGGCAAGCGCCCTATTTGTGCCACTCTTTATACGCCTATGGTTATCAGTCGTTCAATCTTCATCTTGATACAACCTTTTTCAGACAGCGGGTCACAAATTATAAATAATTTAGTCAGGGGCGATAAAGCAAAACGTAAAAATAGTACCTAGGTACCTACGTAGGTACAAATGATAGTTAACGCATAATACATTGTCAAAACAATGTTTTACGTCTATCACTGGACAGGTACAAGTAAGAAGACGCGATGATTGATGTATAGTAGGTACAACTAATAGAAAATGTACGTCTAATATTTTCTTATATATTTCAAAAGCAGAGATATTTCCTGACACTCCCAAGGGTTCTATTTTGAAGTGCAGTCTATTTCTGTGTGTACATTGTTGTGGCTTGTCGGGCAGTTGACAGATGTCGACGTAATTAGTTGCTCCTACAATTATATTTTGTGTTTTAGATGTAGGTAACATCTAACTAACTAGGGACTCGATCTGTAAGGAATCTGACAAACTATAATGACTTGTAACTTCATATGTTCTGCCTAGTCTTTTCCCAACATAGTTGGGGTCAGCTACCAGTCTAACCAGATGCGGCTGAATACCAGTATTTTACACGGAGCGACTGTCATTAGACCTCCGCAACTAGGCAATGCCAATATGCTAAGGTTAAACGGGTTAGATGTAACTTCATATCTGCTATGCAAAGTTAGTTAGTGGTAAAATTAGAGTTCCATTACCGTGAACTCAACTCCACTCTTTCACTGATATAATATAAAGCAAGAAACATCTGTTCTATATAAGCTTCCTTGTCTTTAGATACGCAATAATATGAGAGGTTCACTATAAAAAAAAGTTAATACGATAGTTTTAACAGCTCTAAAACGAACACCGAAAGAAACGAGCTCATTTTCCATAATAGAAATAAAAAAATGAAGCCGTCGCGCGACGCCTGGCAGGTGTGAAACATCGAAGCTCATTTTATTAAAAAAAAACTGGCCGAGTCAAATCGAAAATAGCCGACGAGTTGCGAAGGTCTGCTGTCGTGTGTCTGCCATCGCGAGCGTCGCCACGCAACAGCCGCTCTCACATCCGTACCACCGCATTAGATGTTTCACATCAAAAATTACCTAACATTCGCACTTACAGTAGATGTTTCAGTTATATTCCACTCCAATGCCTATCTATGCTTTATCAATGTTTACTGTCGTAAAGAACCACAAGCTGCAAGCTCGCGCGTATGTTCCAGTACCTGCCATATGACTAATCGTCTGCCCTCTCCAGATATGACAAGACATCAGTGCGCCATTATTGAACATACGAGTAAAGGCACAATCAGATTGGGCTTATGTGACGCGACGTAGGTACGTGATGTTATGTCCATCTGTAAGCCTAGCGCAAAAGTTTGACGTATAGTATCGTAAACATATCGCTAATATAAGCGAATTTTGAATCGAAAATACAACTGTCCTGCAACATTTGGGTATTTTTTTGCGACATGCACAATTTGTATCATACATAGATATGAATAAATGTTAGTATGTGCGAAACGAGTATTTCCGATTCAAAATTCACTTACATACACGTTAAGTTTACATTAGTAACTCGACAGCATTCGTGCTGCCTACGGAAGCCATCACCTTCCATCTATACTAATATTATAAAGAGGAAAGATTTGTATTTTTGTATGTAACGATTAAACTTAAAAACTACTGGACCGCTTTCAAAAAAAAATTTACCGTTAGAAAGCTACATTATCACTGAGTAACATAGGCTATATTTATTACTGGAATAAAACTTCTTACGCGGGCGGAGCCGTGAGGACACAGCTAGTGTATAATATACGAAATAGCACAATTTAGAAACAGACTTATCTTATATGACGTCACACTTAAATTCCCATTACGCGGGTCATACCTACGCATGCGTCAGTTTTCACGTTTTGAATGTATATAGTCCCTAAGTATCATAAAACTCTAACGTTACGCTACATTACAATAAGCTATTTCTCTTTTGAACGCAGTGATCACACTCTCAAGCTCTATTAACAAGTTTGTATCAACTCGTCGTGCAACGCGTGTCAATTTTAAGACCACGATCGTCGCCAAGGCATAAACCTACTTTACTTATAGCTAATGGCTACGAAGAAGCTCTCTTGACTCCTCTTTTCATGTCTTTTGCAAGAGTAAAGTCAGTACAAAGCACGAAAAAATTAAAGTAGTATCTTTTCTTTGTGACAGCGGTGACGTTAATGAAAATAAAAAGCGGCCAAGTGCGAGCCCGACTCGCGCACTGAGGTTTTCATACAATATATTTTTTGTGATGCCTCTAAAAGTTTACGGTTTTCGAAGTTTTCCCTTTATTTGTGCTATAAGACATTGCTTCCTGCCAAATTTCATGATTCCAGGTCAACGGGAAGTGCCCTGTAGGTTTTGATTGCCTTGCGAGTGTCAAAATATGCGGCATAAACGGCTGTATATTTTGATTGCATTGACTTAGAAGTTTGATTTTTTCACAACTCTAAGGGATTGCAGACTTGAGTATTTGATATTAATTTCAACTTGATACCTCTACGCATTCTTGAGAAAACATCGGAGCCCTAAAAACATGGTTGCATTGTCCGAAAGATCTATGATCTAAGCTGAGTCTACATTTTTACAGATTCGATCAGAATAAAAAAATATTTGAAATAATCGGATAAGCCGAGACGTTGTCTAAATTTGTACGTATCCGAAGATAATGTCTGACATGATTCGACAATCGAGAAAATTTTGATCAGGGTGCTTTCTCCCGACAGCTTTGAGTTCAGAATCAATTGTTTGACTCGAATTAGCGTCAATTCATCTCTTAAAATCGACAAAAACGCACAACTGTGCAGAGGTTCGAATTCTTCTTCTTTTCGTGTGGTTAGTGTCTAACCTGGTGTCAGAGTTTATGCCGCCCATGGACCTCTGACTTGGCTTCACATGCCGTCGAGAAATATCTCTCAGGCATGCCGGTTTCCTCACAAAGTTATCCTTCAGCGTTTTTAAGCAAGTGATACTTTTACTATACGCACATGAATCCGAAAATTCAGAGGTGCGTGCCTTGGGTTCAAACTCGAGACCTATGACTTGGCAGTCCGACGGTCACATCACTAGGCTATCACTGGTACCTATAGGTTCGAATTCAACTAATATCGAAAACAGTTAAACTCGATCCTGGCATAAGTCCCTTGTACCTAAGGCGTAATACTTTATCTATTTTTTTACATCTATAAGTCCCACTTCGGAGATGGGGGCCTCGTGGCTAATTACCAACTGCAGATCATACGATTTGCGAGATTAAATTGCGCTTGCCGCGTTCAGTCCGTGGATGGGTGATTTGATAACACATCGAGACCCCTCTGTGTCTCGAAGAGCACGTTAAACAATCGGTCCTGGGTGGCACACGAATTCCTATGACTGTCGTTACGGGAAGTCAGAAGCCCGAAAGTCTGACAACCGGTCTAACCCCTGGATATCGGTATTGCCCAGTAACTGGGTTGCGGAGGTCTGATGGCAGTCGCTCTATGTAAAATACTGGTATTCGGCTGCATCTGGTTAGACTGGAAGCTGACTTTAACGTACTTGGGAAAAGGCTAGGCTGAACTTCTTCAGCGTATTATCCTCTGCTGTGTACAGGTCTTCTCATGCTAACACCATTTTCTTCTACCTCGTGCTATTCCTCTCCATACTGTTCTAACTGCTTTGGTGTTGAGGCCTACTTCATATATTTGATGGGTCTATAAAGGAAACTGGCACAATGAAAGGAATCCTGCGTAAATCAATGCGTGCACGTGGATGCCGTGGGTGGGAATCAAACTATTTAAGAGTTCGGCCATTTTATTTTAGTATAATGCCACATTCCAATGGGCGCCGCGCTCATGTAATAATTTGTGTCTTATTAAACATTGGGCCGTGACCGTGAAATTATTTGCTCAGTTTTACTCTTAATAACTGTGTACTTTTCTTTATTTTCTGAATGAGTTGAATCGGTTTTTGTATCGATGATCTTTTAAGTTCAAACACGCCAGTCAGGACAATATTTATTGACTTCAAGTTAGTTATACTATATCTAACTTCCTTCACCTACTGTTAAACCAAGTTTTTCACAGTAAGATATTATGAAGTAGGTACCTATATAGATGTAAACTGCTTAGCACAAGAAGATCTCTTGAACTGCATCCATCTGGAATTGACTAATCGATCTCGGGGACCATGCGGCACATATTTCGGTATACCTACTAAGGCGATTCGCACACTGCACCGCATCACGCAGCGTAGCGCGGGAGTGCGTGTTCTTACGTTGTTTGCAAGTATCTGTGTTTGTATAGAAAACACGCGTAGTGCAACACACAGAAAACGCATTCACGTGCAGTGTTGTGGCTCCGTCGCCACGCACCCCGCAGCGTAGCGCGGGGCAGTGTGTGTTTCGCCTAACTCTAGCTTCAGTAGGAAGCCTCATCTAAATCTACTCGATAAAATATTAAATATCGCAATTAAAGTGCTACGTCAAAGCTCCAAGGTAGTTGAATAATGTTTTTATCCATTTATTTTATCGTTCGTCAATACTCAGACTAAACAAACCGCGACGTCTCATTACATTGTGTCAACAATATTTGGCAGACTATCCGCGAGGGGTTCCCAGAACTCCAGCGCGCCCGTTGAACCACGGCCCTGAACCAGTTACCGAATAAGAGCGAACATGTTACGTCACGGAAAACTAGTGGCAACAGGAAAGACTGTTAGTTTGTGTTTTGTGGAAAACCTGTAGGTACCTGTAGGTGGAAATAGGTGTTGTTGTTGTTGAGAAAGGTAGAAGACTGAAAAATATTGTTTTGGCGTAAACTGCGAACGGAAATATACAAGTTTTGTATGTTCATTGTTTGGTTCACGACACGAAACTGTGCAACGTGATCTCTCTGTATTACCTACTTCAAATTAACTGGCGGAACATGAGATGGTCACTAGGTATCATTAATAGAACACATTCAAATAACAAACTGCCTGCGACTGCTGATCGTGAGGTCCTAGGTTAGATCCCCAGGTCTGGCAAAGTGTTATTGGGTTTTTCCGCGTGGAATTCCTCAGTAGAGCCCGGAGTTTGGACTTGTGCCCGGTTGATGGCAATAGGCACGCCCCCTATTACATGGGACCTAACCATAACGGTGAAATGAGGGTGTTACTATACACCTCTTGGTACATTGGTAGGCTCTTCTTTGACGGCACTTTTGGTGCAGTGGCTGAGCAATTGGCTTCGGCGCTATAGGTCGCGGGATCGATTCCCGCACGAAACAAATATTTGTATGTACAGGTAGTTGTTCCAGGTATGGGCGTTTGTGTATGTGAGATTTGTGTCTGTAAGCGCACCCACGATACATGAGAAATCCTGGTGTGGGACAATGTCAATGTAAAAAAAAAACCTCTGCCCAACCCTTTGAGGAACACAGGCGTGATGTTATCTTATGTCCAATAAAAATATCTAAACTAGTTAATTAGTACGTAGTAACATTGTATCGACTGTATCCTCTTTTAAAATCTAACCCAACCAGCTTACCTAGCGTGTAACGTACCGCTTTGGGAAGCTATTTTCCTCGCGCAACCCAAACACACTTTCTTCCTCATAAAGCTTTTGATACAGGCAATTCCAATGCACGACATATATCTTAAGCCGTCTCTTCCAAACCCAACCATGAACCCAGCAATATAATTAGGTAAACGCATGTTTCGCAAGAGGCCTGCCCGTGCTAAACAGCGTATGGATCCACATTAATCAACGACTTAATCGCCTCGTCGAAATAGCCGAACAGATTGGATTGTTAACAGTTAAGATTCATAGTTATGGCTCATAGGCCTATATATTATTTGTAGCTTTCTTAAGCTACTTACCTACTGTCAGTCCGTAATTGTGATGAAGAGCCAAGCTGCAGCTGTCTCTCTCTAGTTTTTCAGTCAAATATGCGAATTTGGACGTTGCAGTGATAGGTAGGTTCAATTACTACCTTCCGCGGCCTGACGGGGCCGCCACCATCAGATGGCGGACGCGGTGGGGCCGCAGGGGGAGAGGAGTGTCGGTGTTTAGTTGGCCGCTCTCCCTATCCTCTGCGGCCGAAAAGTGGTAGGCGGCGGGGCCACTAATCTGACCCGTCGCAGGGGGACCAGGGGTCCAGACACGGGGTAGTCTGGCACCCATGTACTTGTTTGGTCCCCGGGGTGGTCACGGCGTACCATGTGTTCTGGTGCGCCGGTGATGTGGGGTGCCCCCCGCGCCTCTCAGGAGGTCGTGGGGTGGGGCCCTGCAGTAGAGAGGTCCACCAGCAATTGGTGGACCAAGACCTGCCGGGGTTGCGGTGCATGCAATAGCGAATCCCGCGACCCCGGCCTTAGGTCAGAAGGAGGGACACCGTGGTGGTTTTAGCCGGTAAGAGTCCGGCACACCCCCCCGTCTTCCCCAGACGGGGGATAGTCCATGAGGATTTCCCCACGATAAAAAAAAAAAAAAAAAGGTAGGTTCAATTAGATTAATGCAGTCAATTATCCAAAATCATACAATTTGCGAGGTTAAGCTGCGCTTGCCGCGGTCAGTCTGTAGATGGGTAACCATTCGTTACACATCGAGACCCCTCTGTTGCCTCGGAGAGCACGTTAAACAGTCGATCCCGAGTGTCATACAAATACCTATGACAGTCGATACGGTAAGTCAGAAGCCCGACAGCCTCACAACCGGTGTAACCTTAGGATATCGGCATTGCCCAGTAACTGGGTTGCGGAGGTCTGATGGCAGTCGCTCCGTGTAAAATGCTGTTACGCAGCCGCATCTGCTTAGACTGGAAGCTGACCCCAATATGGTTGAGAAAAGCCGAGCAGAACATAGTCAATTATACAAAAAAGTACTCACAGATATAATATATACCTACTTAGAGCAGATAAACGAACTCATATACTACAGTCGCCCCGTCGCACGCACCCTGCCATAATTATAATCCAAGAAATTCTTCGTAAAAGAAAACAATCGAAAAAAAACGGAAAAAAATGAATACTAGACTGCAAGACCACAAAGCGATTTATAAGTCAAATAACTACTTAAAATGGTAATTTACGGCGACTGAGCGTACCCAATTCCTTGGGATAACTGGAATAAAAGCGGTTTGTGTCCCTTTCTCAAATTAATAACTAGGTCCCAAGAAAAAAACAAATAAAAAAATACCAGAACCATATTTCAATACAGTTTTAATAAACGTCCGCTAATTTGAAGCGTGCAATAAATTCTTCAGATGCAAAGGTAATTCGGACAATGTTGTTGTTGTACGTCTTTTACAAAAATATTGGCCTTAAAATACGGCGAGGGAAGCAGAAGGAACCAAGTTTATTCGGAACATGTTTTGCATAATAAATACTGATACAGTAAACAGTTTTGGGTTGCGCGTGGAGTGATTGGAACCTCGATGTCACGTTTTCACCAAGTGATTCTTTATTCAAAGAAAATATTTATGACCGCCTCCCTCTGCAGTTGTTTCGTCATTTGCGAAAACTTCTCAACAACTAAACGATTCTTGTGATCAAACGAACTTTGTGGACCTGCATCTATAAATTTGTAAATTACTATTATTCATATTGTTTTTTTTATTTTATTTTTGTTTGTTAATTTTTGTACTCAAGTCGTTTAGTACTACATTACTCATTGGTCTGTAGTCAGGACTTCATTGTTCTCTCACTATCCTAAATCACTGTACTGTATCCATTGAAATTGTTAAAGATATTATTTTTAAAAGAGTAACCATGGAGTTTCTTGCCGGCTCTTCTCCATAGGAAACGACTAATTGGAACCGTGCATCTAAATTCGACTTTTCATAAGCATCTGTATTGGTATATGTGAATATTTTTTTTGATTTGATTGAATTGAAAAGATATCCAGATTTGATTATAATCACAGTCACTAAGTAGGTACTTAGGTACTTTTCCGAGGTTTTCTTGCGTGAAATACGAAAGCGGAATTATTCTGGAATTTTTAGAAGACATATGTTAACGTAAGTAGTTTTTCGCTTGCGATTCAGAACAAACAGTTTCTCAAGTTTTTCTATGACTGTAGTGACTGTCGCAGTAGCGAATTTGCTCAAACAGCCACACATCAGATATCCTCAATTTCTTCTCCCATCCTAAATCAGGAAACGCCACCGCCTGTCACACCGAAGCACCCCAATAAATTAATTTACTAACAGCACAGCACATTAACAACATTTGCACATATTTGTCACACGACTTTCCTTGTAACGTCAGAGTATAAATTAATGCTCTGTACTCCGAAGGGCCGCGTGAAGTATGGTGGCACTCACAAATTTACGAGCTTATAATTAGTTTGGAGGCGTCCCAATTCAGTGCACCGTGTTTGCATATGCATCATGTTTGTTGATGTAAATTATGCTTTGTGTTGAAGCACGCTTGTCGAAGGTTTTTTAGCTACCTCGTGTTACAGAAGTACTTAGAGATAAATAATATAAGAGTTCGCTGAATGTAACTACTTTCATGGATGGAAAAGCCAGGTCAGAACCTGTTAAACCGGAGACGGCAGATGTTGGACATCTGTTTTTAATTAAAATAACAGTCTCTGTTGCGTCATCAACTGACCATCGTAATCGACTGCTGGTCCATCGGATCTATCCTATCATAACATCACGCCTGTATTCCCCGAAGGGTTGGGCAGAGGTATATAGAAACACCCTCATTTCGCAGTTATGTTTCAGTTCCATGTAATAGGGGGCGAGCCTATTGCCATCAACCGGGCACAATTCTAAACTCCAGACTGCTACTGAGGTATTCTACACAGAAAAACTCAATAACACTTTGCCTGACCTGGGGATCGAACCCAGGACCTCACGATCAGCAGTCGTGCTTGCCACCACTAGACCAATGAGGCATCCTATATAATGGAGCTTCTTTTTTTCGTGTTGTTAGTGGCTAACCTGGTGTCAGAGTTTATGCCCCCCATGGGCCTCTGCCTTGGCTTCACATGACGTCGAGAAATATCTCTCAGGCATGCCGGTTTCCTCACGATGTTTTCCTTCACCGTTTTTAAGCAAGTGATAATTATACAATACGCACATGAATCCGACAAGTCAGCGTTGCGTGCCTTGGGTTCGAACTCGAGACCTATGACTTGGCAGTCCGACGGTCTATCACTGGGCTATCACTGCTAGAGATAAATAATATGAGCACGCTGAATGAAATTACTTTCAAGGATGGAGCTAGGCCAGAACCTATTGCACAGGACACTGCAGATGTTAGACATCTGTTTTTAGTATATTTTTTCAATCTCTGTTGTGTCATCAACCTGACCATCGCAGTCCGCTGCTGGTCCATCGGATCTATCCTATATAAAGGAGAAAAAACCTTCATCGACAACAGTTAAATCCAAACTCCGAGCTGCTACTGAGAAATTCCACACGGAAAACCGCAATAACACTTCGCCCGACCTAGGGATCGAATCGAACCCAAAACCTCACGATTAATAGTTACTATTAATTCCTCAGTAGCAGCTCGGAGTTTGGATTTGTGGCCGCTTGATGAAAATAATAGGCTCGCCCCTATTACATGGGACTTAAACGTAACGGTGAAATGAGGGTGTTACTATACACCTCTGCACAACCCTTCGGGGAATACAGGCGTGATGTTATGTCTTCTTTACATAGTATAAAACAAAGTCCCTGCTGTCTGTACGCTTAGATCTTTTAAACTACGCAACGGATTGTAATGCAGTTTTCAGCAATAGATAGAGTGATTCAAGAGGAAAGTTTATGTCTCACATTAGTATCTAAATTGCACCCGTGTAAAGCCGGGGTGGGTCGCTAGTTATGTTATAACCTTCATATTACGTTGTCTGCACTCAATCTTTTGTTAAATTTTACCAACGTCTCACAGTGGCCAAATAACTGTTTCTTTTAATCTATCTACTTAATTATTGCCAGTCTTTTACCGACTATAATCGCAAATTCCAAGGCAAATTTCTAACATTAGTCAAACTGTCTGAACTGGGATATTGGCCAACTCCTCAAGCATATTGTGTTACTTGTGAACCTGAACTACAGCAAACTCCGATGGTTATAAATAAAAAATATCTTGGCGATAGTCGATGCTTTTTATTTTTTACTAATCGACATCTTGACAGTGTTCTCAGCGTGTTAATAATTTAGTGTTTTTTCGGGTGATAAATGGTTCTTTGATTAGTTAGTTACAGGTCTAATGTAAACCCAGTATTTTATAGGGTAGTTATTTTGTTTATTTTTTCTCATAACGTCATCACGCCTGTATTCCCCGAAGGGTTAGGCAGAGGTGTATAATAACACCCTCATTTCACCGTTATGTTTAAGTCCCATGTAATAGGGGGCGAGTCTATTGCCATCAACCGGTCACAAATCCAAACTCCGGGCTGCTCCTAAGGAATTCCACACGGAAAAACCTAATAACACTGCCCGACCTGGGGATCGAACCCAGGACCTCACGATCAGCATTCGCGCTTGCCACCACTAGACCAATGAAGCATTGTTTTTCTCAGTTTAGGCTTAAAGATTTATTCTCTTGTAAAGAGATAAATATCTACCAAAATCATTAGGCACTATACCATACGATATAAAGCAGTGTCATTTACTTATAGCGACCATGTAACAAAGAAAAAATACTTTAAAAAAAAATCAGACTTCTGATATTCAGTATTTTCCTTTTGTTTTGCCGATATTACCGGTATGTTGCACAATATTATGAACTCCTACCGATTTGTACGGATGTCTGACAAACATTACCCTCCTTTCTGCGTCGTGGGAGTCGGGTGGAAAATAACACTGTAATGTAACCGTCGTTTATGACACCAGTCGCAGTCGTAACAGTCGATTGAGACTGTCATTACTTTACGTTTCCAAATATATTTCTCCAGAAAATATAAGCATTTTTCGTCACAACATCCTTGAATTAGTAATTTTTGTTTGTAAGTATAAATAGGATGCAGTGAACTAGAAAAGACTGCGCAATTATTTAGTGACCCATCCATGTTTCCTCTAGTATTTAGGCAATTTTACAAGACGGTAGGATGATGATGATGTCTCTAACTGTTCTGTCTACCCTTTTCCCAACTATATTGAGGTCAGCTTCTAGTCTAATCAGATGCGGCTGAATACCAGTATTTTACACGGAGCGATTGCCATCAGACCTCCACAACCCAATTGCAGGGCAATGCCGATATCCTAAGGTTAGACCAGTTTTCAGATATTTAGGCTTTTGACTTCCCGTAACGACTGTCATAGGAATTCGTATGACACCCGGGACCGACTGTTTAGCGCGCTCTCCGACACATGGATCGAACGATCACTCAACCACAGACTGAACGCGGCAAGCGCAATTTAACAAATCATATGATCCGCGCGGTTGGTAATTAACCACGAGCCAAGAGTCACGAGTTAGGATAGTGTCTAACTATTCAGCCGATATACCCCAGACTAGTGACAGAATTGCGTGATATTGGCCCCGCGGTTCTAGTAACTTAGGGAGCGTTCAAGTATTACGTAACGCAATTTTTGGAGATTTTTGAAAGTGACCATTTTTACCTGATAGTCACAATTATGTGGCGTATTCTGTAACTTGCTTTACAAGACATTTTGTGAAGGTAAAAAAAATTTCAAGTGGTCATTCCATTTGAAATTTTGAGAAAAAAAACGTTTTAAAAACTGCGTGAGAAAAAAAATCTCTAGTTAAAACAATGTTACGTGGCGCGTAGTTCAAACCCCCCCCCCCCCCACACCCACCCCTGTAACGCGTCGTAACATTTCAGAAGACCCCCCCCCCCTCCCCCTATGTTCGTTACGTAATACTTGAACGCTCCCTTACATACCCATCTGGCGACTACTGGCAAGGTTATAAGTCTTCTTGAAAATGTAACGAAATCATTCACACCTTCGTTTATCGTTCTTAACTCCCTTCTAGGAATCGCCCACAAATTATACAATGCAGTCCAATTCCATGCAACAAAACCGAAATTATATTCCTATTCCAAGAAACCGCTGCAAGCAGCACTTTCACAAAGGCTTAATAGCCACTTAAATCTGTCAGTACATTCACACAGCGAGATTGTGCAGTTTATAGCGACAAAACATACCTTGAAACAATGGCGGTTTGTTGCTCTTTCACCAAGATATTAATTTTGGACAACAAAGCGAGTGTCACATCCTACATCACGTCACTGAGTGATATAGACGCGGAACGTGATCGTGGCGTGCTCATGCGCATGCATATCGAAGTAAAGCTTCAACATCCTTACTGCGATTTGGAGATTATATTTAAAAAAGGCTACTGTCTATTTTGCACCTTTAGTAAAAGAAAATGTTATATTAATTTCTGTTTTAAGGCTGATTTACATGAGGATAGATTCTCTAAGCGAGACTCGTTTTGTCTTTGTCTTTCTTTACGATGAAAATAGAGATAGCATGAGACTCGGTTAGAGAAACCATCTCCGTGTAAATGAGCCTTTATACTCTCATAAATCTATAACTTTAGACTAAAGGCATATCAAATTATGCATACCTCCAGGAAAAACTGATTTGTTTTTAAAAATCCAGTTATACTTTTCATTCTGAAAACCGATTTAACCTTATGATATCGGCATTGCCCAGTAACTGGGTTGCGGAGGTCTGATGGCAGTCGCTCCGTGTAAAATACTGATATTAAGCCACATCTGGTTACTCTGGAAGCTGACCCCAAACATAGTTGGGAAAAGGCTAGGAGAAGAAAGACTTTATCGTTGTATCAAGTTTACTGTTAAAGATGCGTCACAAACACAGAAATCTAAATTGTCTAATTATTTAGATTTCTGTGGTTACAACTTAACAAAACTAGTAGTTTCGAACGAGAAATCTTTCATAAGTGTAAAATTTTGCTTTACTAAGAGCAGTTTTATAAGTACAACTAACTATTTACATAACATCACGCCTGTATTCCCCGAAGGGTTGGGCAGAGGTGTGTAGTAACACCCTCATTTCGCCATTATGGTTAAGTCCCATGTAATAGGGGGCAAGCCTATTGCCATCAACCGGGCACAAATCCAAACTCTGAGCTGCTACTGAGAAATTCCACACGGAAAACCCCCCAATAAAACTTTGCCCGACCTGGGGATCGAATCCAGAACCAGCAGTTGCGCTTGTCAACAAGACCAAAAAGGCAGTTAACTACACCTAATTACTATCCACTTCTAAACTTACTTACTACTTATATTATAGGTCAGTATTTGAAAAATGGCTCTCAAAAGTCCGCCGTCTGCCAATGGATATGATATTTTAACACAAAGTGACGTTCCTGTCTCATCTCTCAACACCCTGTCTGATGCAACCGGTGCCGCGGTGCTCTGATGTTTACCTACTGAAACATTATTGCACTATGTTACATATGTGTTTATGGTACGAGGCGCCCGACTGGCTCAGACTAGGTACGACGTCCGAAAAATATCGAATGGGTGCACAAATACGGGAACATCATAAATATGATTAGACCATTTTCATAGTAAACTCACTTTTATAGGCATAAGGATTGATATTAAACAAAATCTTGGAAGAGAACCTACAAAAAGCTTGTTATTAGTTTCGTTTGCAAACTTACTCTTTTCAGTAGCACAGTGTATATTCTGCATAAGCGGCAATCCACCGGATTCTGATTTAAAAATTCTAAAATAAATAACAATAATTGAAAATAGTTTTGTATAGTTTAACTTAAAATAAGTCTCAAACCTCGCTTATTTCTTGCTTAGCGTTAAATACTTAACTCTTAAAACGGGGGCAAAAACCATTGCTTTAGAATTAAAAAAAAATATAAGGTGCTTTACCTACCCCACTCCGGGGAAAACAACCGAAAAGATTTCGGTAGTTTAAATTTTAATCTAGGAGTAACTTCTGGACGCCACATGATGTCGACAGATATGCGCGTCTGACTTTTCTTAACACATTTTTACAAGTTTTTTTACTCTCGATATCTTTGAAAATTATCATTTTTTAGTTTCTACGACAATTTCTAATGAGCGCTAACCGGATTTAACTTGCCAAAATAAAATATTATTATATCAAATTAACCTAAATAATGTTACAGTTTTGAAATAAAAACATGTTTCTTTTTCACTATTGCTGTTTTGCGAAGGTTCAAACTTATGTAAACATTTCGTATCCTGTAATATCTTAGAAATGTTATAAGCTTTTGATCTAAATCACAATTCGCAACGTGTTCTATAAACTAAACAATTCGACAGTTTTCAAATGTTATTAGAAGTTCGTTACGTATCACCACTGTTTCTCTTGAGCAATAAATAGGTGAGCAGAATTCCTTGCAATGCATAATGCGTTGGTAGTGAACTATATTTAGCTCGAAGCTCCAATAGGATTTTAAAAATAAATTACTTAGACGAATTTGCGAATAAGTTCTAGAAATAAGCATTAGAAACAACGAAATAGAAACGATATTTTCTTAGAATCCTTTAAATACACGCACTAGTTTTGTGTCTGTCTGCATTTGTCAGCGCAACTAGGTCTCTTTGAATCTCATCCAATAAGATAGATACACCGACCAAAGCACTTGTCTCTTTAATTTTGCAAACTCAAAACAATGTCCAGTTGTTTAATGAGTTCTTTCATCTCGCGTTTGATCTAATTCATTGATAAAAACGTCTCTGCAATTTTATCGATGTTCTAAATCACGTTGTAATTAGGCTGTAAGATTTAATTCCATTGCTTGTCCGCCTTTTTACTTATCTGTACAATTTAATGACAGCTGTCAAATTTTCCCGCCCGAGACTTGGGATTTCCCAAAAAAAGTTTGTTGTGGTACAGGGAAAATAAGAAACATTTTTCTTGGGTAGAGATTATTAGGGACTTTTATTTTAACACAACGAGAACGTTATTATACTATAGGTACTAATGCAATAACTACCGTGAAATGGGTTTTATTGGGATCCACAGGGCTATTTGGGAACCACGATACTGAACGGGGGGAACCACGGGGTGAACCCATTTTACCGGTACTATTTCGATTTTAGTTTACCTAACATTAAGCTCAAGATATAGCATAAAAAATATAATAAATTGCGTAGTAAACCTATGAATAACAGAAATATAAATAATACTCTCTTATATTCAGCAATAAAACAACAATCAAAGAAAAATTGTCAAAGACAATATGTCAGTTTTTTATCGCATCACTCACCTCTTTGCGTCTTCCGTAAACAAACGGCTTAAATCAGAGAAATGAGGTTTTTATCTCGATCACTCCGTGTCCCCAGTACTGCCAAAATTACAGTTAGTAATTTTTCTGTGAAAACGTGAGTCGTAAAACGTTTCAGGGAAATGGTTAATGACACGACGTCCATCATGGTTACACACGGGGAAATTGTATGAGTAATAAAAATTATAATTATTGGTGAAAATGTTGCTGTGTAAAAAAAACTATAGCTTCTCGGACTTCTCGGTAAAGATTTTCCTCATGTTAGATTGTGTTGTTATAATAAAGCTATTTATAAATCTTATGGATACGCTAAATATTCACAAAAGTTTAATGATATGTGTGAAAATAATTAAGTTCTCTATTACTATTATATTGGAGGTGCTCGTGGCTAGTTAACAACCGCGCCGATCAAACGATTTGCGAAGTTAAGTTCACTTGTCGCGGTCAGTTCCTGGATGGATGACCGTTCGTTACACAGCGAGACCCCTCCGTCCCTCGGAGAGTGTGTTAAACCGTTGATCCCGGGTGTCATATCTATGACAGTCGTTACGGGTAGTCAGAAACCCTAAAATCTGACAACCGGCCTAACTTTAGGATATCGGCATTGCCCAGTAACTGGGTTGCGGAGGTCTGATGGCAGTTGCTCCGTGTAAAATACTGGTATTCAGCCGCATCTGGTTAGACTGGAAGCTGACCCCAAAACAATTGGGAAAAAGCTAGGCAGAACGTTTGCTACGACTTTTCTGAAAGTTACGTAACGGGGTAGGGACTTGGGTAGCGTATTGAAAAAGATTATTATAGGGTTTTACTTCCAAATAACAGGCAATCCATCACTTTTTGCACGGGGCATAAATAGAAGTTTCACGTTTTAAAATAATTATTATATGACATTCAGAATACCTAGAAAATCTGAATCTGTACCATCCAATTTACAATAACATAAATTTTAAAACAATAAATTTTCAAGAGTAGCAATTATTTTGTATGTTAGATGTTTATTCCACGTGCTAACATGTTTAGTGCATCTGTCTGGACATTAAGCGATATGTTGCACTAGTCACTTGTCGCTACGTGATGCAAATAGGCCAGTGTCGTGGACGTAACATGGCTAGATGCTAGTTGTCACATGACAGACCTGATGCATGGCTGTAGTGGGCCGTATTGATAGTATTTATGTCTAGATATACCTCTACATTCGAGTAAAATTGATGACTGTTAGTCAAATTCATTTGCTAAAAACGTGTTTGATTGATTGAATCCACATGAAAGTACGTATGCCCTTTTATTAGAAAAAGTTCACAAAGCGTTCCTTAGGTACCTATATAAGCCCCCCCGGTTGGGTTCCCGCATTGTCGTTGCGGGGGGGCTTAGTAGCCGTGGCATTGAACCCCACGGTGAAGCGAAGAGGAACCCAAGGAGGGGCCGCTCGTCGGGGCTTGGGTCTGGTAGCCCTCGATGTAGCGGCCAAGTAGGTTGCGGTGTCGCTTCGGCGACATCGCAACTGAGGCGGGCCGCGATGTCGTTTGGAACGCATCGCGGCTGAGTGCGGGAGGCCGCGGCGGGAGAGGAGTGCTGGTATTACGGTGCGCCGTTCTCCCTACCTTCCGCGGCCTTGACGGGGCCGCCACCGTCAGATGGCGGACGCGGTGGGGCCGCAGGGGAAGAGGAGTGGCGGTGTGTACCTGGCTGCCCTTTCTATCCTCTGCGGCCGAATAGTGGTAGGCTTCGGGGCCACTAATCTGACCCGTCGCAAGGGGACCAGGGGTGCCCAGACACGGGGTAGTCTGGCACCCATGTACTTGTTTGGTCCCCGGAGTGGTCACGGCGTACCATGTGTTCTGGTGCGCCGGTGATGTGGGGTGCCCCCCGCGCCTCTCAGGAGGTCGTGGGGTGGGGCCCTACAGTGGAGAGGTCCACCAGCAACTGGTGGACCAAGACCTGCCGGTGCGGTGCGGTGCATGCAATAGCGAATCCCGCGACCCCGGCCTTAGGTCAGAAGGAGGGACACCGTGGTGGTTTTAGCCGGTAAAAGTCCGGCACACCCCCCCGTCTGCCCCAGACGGGGGATAGTCCATGAGGATTTCCCCAGGTAAAAAAAAAAAGTACCTATATAAGCAGAAACACGGCTACTATCCTTACCTCTATCCGACAAAATTCTTACTGGGTTGCCTCGGATACAACTCGCTAGAGGTAAGGCGAGCTCGAGGTCAGCTCACAATACCCTGTAAGACGCTCCGTGGCGCTATTGACGCTCCTGATCTGCTTGATGTGCTGGCGCGCTTCTTTGTCCCAGACAATTACTGCCGGGGCAGGAAGCACATGCTGTTTGCCGTACTTCCATGTCGTACTGCTGCACGTGCTAAGTCGCCAATTCCTCGCACTCTGGCTGCGCTTAATGATCTCTTGGATTTTAATCCAACAGTCGATCTGTTTGCGAATGGATGGACGAAGATTTTATTGGTATTTCAGAAGTACTGTGAGAGGAATTTATGACAGTATTGTTAACCTTCTTTTATTTATGTTTTCACTTAAAATTTTGCTTTACTTTGTTTATTTTAATATGTGTTATAACTGTCTCTTCTATTTTTATATTTTAGTTACTATTGGTTGTAATACAACCGTTCTAATTAAATAAATAAATAAGTAATACACTGCTGCGGTAGCGAAATAATACCTACCATACTGGCCATATGGCCACAGCCCACATGTTGCATAGGAGATAGAAAGAGATAGAAGGAGATAGGAGATTCAAAGTCTTTTTTTTTCGTTATTTGTTTGAAGATTTATTTAATGCATCTGCAAGCACCAAATTTATTCAGTAAAGCATAAATAATAACAAATCCATTTTGGAAGTTCACCGCTTGGTAAGGCCGAAACGCTACAAGTACGATATTAACTAGGCTCTACCAAGTTCGTCTCTCAGCAAGAAATTACGAATCTTGAATCTTCGTCGACCAGACTTCATCATACATTACAATATGGCGGACTGATAACAAATTTACTCCCGGTCGCAACAGTAAGGTCTCGTCGACCTTACCCGTCCGCAAACCAAGTTCCAAGGTGACCTGATCAAAGCGTCTGACACAGTATGGTAGCTTTCAGGAGGCTATCAATTTTACTTCAATCGTCTGAAATATGGCCTGGTCTGACTTTTGTGTCTGATTTTATTGCTTCAAAGAAACGTGTAGGTGTAATGGCCTTTTTAAGGGAGTTTAAAAGCTTTTTTTAAATTAACGAGTTAAGGATATCGGTCAAACTACGTATGCGGAGGGACAATAAAATTTACAATAAAAGTTACAGTTTCGTACTGATATGTGAAAACGGGTACAGGCCGAAATTCATCGGGGATTTTAAAGTTAATTAACGACGGTTACGTTCCAAGTTCAAATTGGAACTGAATAGCGGTACCAGCCAAATGTTGGCGTCTTCTTCTTTTCCTGTGGTTATTGACTAACCTGGTGTCATAGTTTATGCCGCCCATGGGCCTCTGACTTGGCTTCACATGCCGTCAAGAAATATCTCTCAGGCATGCCGTTTTCCTCACGATCTTTTCCTTCACCTTTTTAAGCAAGTGATAATTATACAATACGCACATGAGTCCGAAAAGTCAGAGGTGCGTGCCTTGGGTTAGAACTCGAGACCTATGACTTGGCAGTCCGAAGGTCACACTACTAGGCTATCACTGCTGCGTCGGCTGCATTGTCGGCGTCAAGAATATGCGATATTTCTTTCTTGCTCTTGGGGAAGACAGAAGTTTCCTAATAGTTATGTTGATTAATTAATTCTTGAAAAGAGCCTCCACGATTGACTCCACTCTGGGCAGTCAGCCCCGCTACCAACTTTGCTAACTGTATAATCTTTTAACCACGGTACCTATAAGCTATTCTCGTAGATACCTATAGCTCATACCGACATGAGAAAAGAAGAATTGTTATATACGAATGAAAACAGCTTATAACTCTTCTTATTTTTAGTAGCTTTACCTAAAGAATAACCGTCTTCATATTTACATTCTTCAGAGGTTTGCGGCAATAATAATCTATCACTCGCATAGTAGATACATTTCTCAAAATCTTGTAATAAATTAAAATTCTATCTACATACTTGACGCTCCGAGACGTAGAATCTTCATGTATTATAACCGATCTCGTCAAAATCGAACGTTTTATTGAAACTGCGGTCTAACTCAACTACACCTGACCCAATTACATACAATGTTTCTCTATTTATTTTCATAATACCAAAAATAAAATATATTCAAGGTTCTACGTCAAAAGTTAGGTCACACAAATATAAACAGACTAGGCTAAGTAGTTGTAATGTGCCTAACACATGGTTTGTGATGTTAGAATGTAAATGTAGAATATTTTTAAAAGTTTTCAATTTTATTCTACCTCATAAACCAGTAAATATCTCTGGCTGAACACAAATTACTCCATAGACCGCAATATTCTAAGAATATAAGATTTTTCCATAATCATCACGCTTGCATATGGGTTAATCATAGTATGATGAAATAAGTAACGAAGTGAATGTCGCTATCAGACAAGAACTCTTCGGTTTACAGTCAATGTAGTCATGGACTCAACCTCTCCAAAAACTCGCGATAATTCATCTTCGTAAAAGAGTAGTGTCGCATTCTACTGATATTTCAGACGAATCTGCCCGTCGATTCAGAACCTTACGATAAGTCAGTTATAGATCGATTCAGTTTGTTAGATATCGTTTTGTGTACAAGAAAAACAAGATAATAAACTGAATCGATCCAAATATGACTTATCGTAAGGTTCTGAATCGGGGGGCTGTTTAGACTGGTTTTTTCTTTATTCTTGAATTGTTCCCGTTCGGCCCTAGTCTCAACTGATGGTAAGCGCAGACAGGATCTAAGATGGAGCATACGAATCTAAGGAACAGAGATGTAGAGGGATTCCCCTAATGCCCCTCTGGATCTCACATACACACGACGGAACACAGTAAACTGCTTGGCGCCGGACTTCAATGCGAGGGTGGTAGCTAGCCAGGAAGACCTTATAGATCCTACTACCAAGCGTGCTAGGGTTTGTTGAATCTTTCAACACGCGTCTATTCTCAGCGTGTGGTGGCGAAGTTTTTTATTTTAACCCGTCCACACGGGGTAAAAAGTAGCCCCAAAAAAATTAAATTCTAAGACGATGCTGATGTTCCGTAAATCAAATTAAACCCATTTCCAGCAATAGCAACAGCGGTCATTGAAGATCATTAAACACACGTGCAGGAGTAAATGATGGAGACATATTAATCTAATTAAGGCGGTAATAATTAGAGATGCCTAATTTAACGTAAGTCACTTCGATGAAAGCTTGGCACTGGACGATACAAATCATGCGGATATATCATGACCAGCTGCTGCAAATATTAATGACTAGACTAGTGCCCGCGGTTTCACCCGCATCCTAGGGGAACTACTCGATGTACCCGGATAAAAAGTATCCTATGTGCTAATCCAGGGCATAGTCTATCTGTGTGCCAAATCTCATCCAAATCCGTTCAGCCGTTTTTGCGTTAAAGAGTAGCAAACATCCATACATCCATACATACGTATACCTTTTAAGGATAATGATTGTTGGTACAATAATACTATAATTGGTTCCCACATAACGTAAATGTTGATGATACGAAAGTACTAATAAAAAGTATAACATAAACCAGATAGTTAAGCCATTACTATCCCACTGCTGGGCACGGGCCTCTTCTCAGAATGAGAAGGGTTTAGGTCTCAGTCCACCACGCTGGTCTGGTGCGGATTGACAGACTACACACACCATCGAGAACTTTATCGAACCCTCTCAGGTGTGCAAGTTTCCTGACGATGCTTTTCCTTCACCGGGGAAAAAAATATAGGTTCCATAAAACAATGAATACATAAGTGTCGATCGAACTTCGGCGGCCTTGTTTTTTATATCGGCAAGAGGTGACGTAATTTCAGCTTGTATTGCAGGCGTAATAACGCCGAAGATGCGTTGCGTATTTTCGGCAGTTTGGCGTTACACTAAAGCACCATAGCTGAAGATTTCGGAGAGGAATGACCAGTAGATTGTAAATGTAACCTAGCAACGAGTCTTTACGTGTATTTTAACTATAACCATTACAGTTAAATACCCTTTTAAACTAGTATATTACCGCTGCAACATTATTTTACTTCGGTTTCCTTGTGTTAAAACCGTAGTTAAATACCAAGAAACAGACACAGTGTATCACTAAAACCTATACTAATATTATAAAGCTGAAGAGTTTGTTTGTTTGTTTGTTTGAACGCACTAATCTCAGGAACTACTGGTTGTAATTGAAAAATTATTTTTGTGTTGGATAGTCCATTTATCGATAAAGGTTATAGGCTATATAACATCACGCTACGACCAATAGGAGCGGAGCATAAATTAAAAATGTTGCAAAAACGGGAAAATAGTCCACCCGTGCGAAGCCGGGACGGGCCGCTAGTGATTAATAAATACGAACAACAATTATATAATATAACAGCATTTATCAAATAAATAAATAAACTTTTAACGATTCTTATATAAAGTGTTAAAAATTTCTCCTCTATTATATCTGAGCAGATAAATTGCAAGCGATTTGTCAGCTGTACCATCGGAATCTGGTGTGAAATTATATAGGATTGTACGCCAATAAGTTTACTGT
Organism: Amphipyra berbera; assembly: GCA_910594945.2. Classification (NCBI taxonomy): domain Eukaryota; kingdom Metazoa; phylum Arthropoda; class Insecta; order Lepidoptera; family Noctuidae; genus Amphipyra; species Amphipyra berbera. The sequence goes on along the minus strand of OU343122.1, from coordinate 1,850,537 downwards.
CAAGATTATTTTGCGACCCCATTTGCTAAACGGTTCATAAAATGGTCGCCCACGTATAGATTGTCATGCCCTTTATACAGTAATAGGTGTTACGATTAGTCTCGTAATTTCTACAATGACACAGAAAGAATACGAACATTTTAAAGTTTGAGAAAACGGTGTAGCAAATGAGCAATCCGAATGCTTCTTTACTGAATCAATTCATGCAAAATTTTTTAGGCATAGGCGTATTCCTGTCGGAGCAGATAAGGCGCTTGCCCTACCCTGGCACAGGAAAGAATAGGTAAATGGTCTAGATTCAGTCAACTCAAAATAGGCAGACCAATGCCCGACTCCGTCTATACTTATTTGGACTTCAAAAATAAGGTTATGGGGCAAAATTGCCTCAGAACCCCATTTTGCACTTCCAGATTTATTGAAAAGACAAATATTTACTGCCTTACTGAGTTTGCCCCACCCTGGACAAAATCCTAGGTACGCCCATGGTGATAGGTAAATCTATAACTAATCAAATCGTATACAATATTGTCACATGCACCTAAAGTTCTTTTCACCGTTGAAAGACAGAAAGCACATCTATACTATAATCTATACTAATATTATAAAGCTGAAGAGTTTGATTGTTTGAAAGCGCTAATCTCAGGAACTACAGGTTTGAATTGAAAAATTATTTTTGTGTTGGATAGTCCATTTATCGACGAAGGTTATAGGCTATATAACATCACGCTACGACCAATAGGAGCGGAGCTTAAATGAAAAATGTTGCAAAAACGGGAAAAATGTCCACCCGTGCGAAGCCGGGACGGGCCGCTAGTAGATAATAATAGAAAAGCAGGTAAAAACCAAAAAGAACTAAGTGCTCACTAAAATAGTTTACTACAAACAAATCCGGTTGCCGTAGTAAAAGTTTACCGGACATAAATAATTTGTTTTGTTTCCAAACACTCGTCAAACGTCTTTGAAGAGCAATACGTGTGTTTTCAATAACCGTTTGGAACAGGAAACTGTATTATGCGTTATGATATCAAGGTGAGGTTAAAATAACGTATCGGTTATGAAATAAAGCTGGTTCTCTTCTGAAAATAGACTTCTTCGTCGGATGACGATTGCGTTTGATCCATTGCAAAGTGGTGTCAATGCTAGGGCTTGCGTAGGTGTTCGTAAACTATGGAATAGTATTTTCTCTAAAGCGTTGTTAATAAAATACTCTCAGCTATAATCGTTCCCCGCTAACCTGAAAAATCTCACGCGTCGCACGTATCCCTATGGATAATGAGTGCTGCGCCAGCACTGGGGAAGGGTGTATTGGCGACACATAAAATGAGGTTGCTTAGGGCGACAGTCGCACCACCCCGCGGCTTTTGTGCAGGCTTGCTTTCACTCGCTCATTTTCTACGATTCATGCTGTTTTCCTTATGCCTCGCTTACAGAGAGGATGAACAGATATCTAGACGATATCAAAACTAAATGCGCATAAATATCCGGTATGATGACAGTCTTTTGGTGAACAAAGCGAACTTGCGGACTCTCAATCTGTAAACTTTTTGACTTTTTTAACCGACTTCCAAAAAAGGAGGAGGTTCTCAATTCGTCTGTATTTTTTTTTTAAATGTTTGTTACCTCATAACTCCGCCATTTATAAACCGATTTAGATAATTTATTTTTTATTTAAAAGGATATACTTCCAGATTGGTCCCATTTAAATTTGGTGAAGATCTGATGAAGAACTTCGGAGATAGACAATAGAACTCCTCAATGACGAACGGTACGCATAATGTGCTGATGTGATTATGTTACGAGCAGCGTCTTTAGTAGGTCCAATCATATTTTAATTAAGGTCACTAAAACGAAAAAAATAAAAACATTTTAACAAAAATAAAACCGACTTCAAAAAAACGATGATAAGAATAAAATAATTACCATATTATAAAATTAACAGTTTCAGAAGTCGGTGCCTTCAATTTGGTTCAGCGTGAATTAGCACCGACTTCTAAAACTGTTAATTTTATAATATGGTAATTATTTTATTATTTTCAACGTTTTTAAGAAGTCGGTTTTATTTTTAGTATACCTAGTGATATTTCTGAGTAAATCGAGTTTTTAGTAGAATTTATGAAGCTTTAGTTGTTTTTATATAGTTTCAGGCATTATCGAGGTCTTAGAGATTTAAATGTTTGTCAATTCTCGTTCCGTCTAAACAGTTCCCAAATTAGCCCTCGATACCGTATATTTTAAATTTTTTGTCACGTTTTTACTATAACTTTTTGTTCCGAGTTAATAATGTAAAATGTTTATAAATAGGTATATATCGTGTATAATTTAAATCATTAACGTTTGTACTTCACCTACATTATGTTGACAACTTTCTATTAATTTCTACAGCAAAAATAAACAGTGGATGTGACCGCGTCCGTTTGCAATCACCGCGAAGGTCCAGGTTTAGATTGGAAAATTAAAAATAACCGTTTGTTGACGAGGTTAACCACTGACTGCTGTGACATAAATGAGATTTGGTTTATTAACTTTCTGTGTATTTTGTGCGAATGATATGTCTTTCGTTCTTACAATGAATTTCTGTTTATTTTTTCGTGCTCCTATTAACAACGTCCTTTTAAAAAACCAGTTATGTATTTACTTGACGTGGGAAGAACATAGAAATTCAATTAAAATAAGCTGCAGTAATTTAATAAATAATATCTGAGGTTATAAGCTATTCAATCTGCCATTTCGTTGTTTTCAACGTGGAACTGTGTCATATATTTTGGCTTAAAGAATAAATTCATCTTTCTTTTGTTTATAAATAACCTGTAACCGGAACAAATATACGGCACACCGTCTGAGCCGAAGGTGCGAATCGATGCGCGGGCGCCTAAATCTCAGCCGCAAAGCTTCTCGGCGTTAGTCGCCCTGCACACTCCGCTCAGAGCACACGCGCCCACACGCGCACGCGAATCTCCCGTCACTACGATCGCGATTATCAAACAAAAATAAACTAAGCTTCTGAATAATTTGTTAAACTAAGTAAATAATGCCCGCCTGAATAAATCAAGATGTCGTTCTGTAGAATCACTGGTCGCAGTAGAGGGCTGCCGAAGCCCAATTATTTCCCGCTCCTCGCCCCTATCTCGCCGGCTGATGCTAAACGATGCTGCAGGATCACCGGAAAGTCTTATGGGCTGCCTACACACCACTACATTCCAGTACTACTCACCGCCCGCTCGTCGAAAGCAAAATGTAAAATAACAAACGTATCCGGTGAACTTGGACCGCATCACTACTCACCTGAGATTAATTACGGCAACAGAAAACACGAGATTCTTCCAGACTACAGATATATTTTCCCTGTACTTGATGGCTCTACCGAAGCGCAGAAAAGCTTAATGGAAGTGTTATTGGGTAAACAAGTGACCGAGGACAAGCGTTATGTGTATACAGTGCAAGAACGAAGATGCAGCTTGGTGTTTTCCGCTCAGATGGAAGCGGCAGTGCGAGACGGTGACGTGAGAGACGTCATGCTGGCTAAGGACTCCGATACAGTGTTAATAAAAACAAAACATGGCCGTAGTGTCTCTATGGACTTTAAGGATTTCACTGAAGACATTGAAATGTATGAAGGTGAAGGACCAAACGCTGAGGTATTAAAACAAAGAGAAATCGAAGAATTAGAAGAAAGAAAGAAGAAGAGGAAACGTGCAGCTGGACTGTCTTCTATGAAGAAAATATTTGAAAAAAAAGAGAAATTAGCAGAAGTGCAGGAGTTAGAGGAAGAAAAGCACCGCATCGAACGGAAAGCGAAAAAGGCAAAATTTGAAGAAATCAAACATGAAAAGCATGACGTCAAAACATTTACTTATAATAGCTTTGATGCGAACCATATGCGTTCAAAATCAAGCATTATTATGAGTGCTGGCGAATGGAGGGATCAGATGCATCCACTAATTGAGACGTGGGATTGGGAAACATTTGAAAAAGATGTAACTGACGACCGTATCGTACCTAAAGCAACTCAATTACCAAGACCGGTAAAAATAACCCCACACCACTGCGATGCGGAAGTTTATGAAGTCGACCGCAATATTAGCGAAGTGTCTGTACCTTTAGAAACCGTGCCCTGTGTTAACCCATTAAAACCGATAAAAACACGTCCAACAGAAACAATTTTGAGTGCCGTCAAAGAAATACCTAAAGAACGTTTAACTGACACTGCAGACATTGTTGAAAAGTTAGTGGAAAGTGATAAAGTTGATATGCTTCCTTCAATGGAAAATATTTCTGAAGTTGTGAAAAATATCAAAAAAGGCAAAAGAGAGAAAGTGGCTAAGATATCCGGACTTACAATAGATATAAATAAAGCAAAGACATTTCTTCCTGGTCAAGTTGTTAATACGCCACAAGGACCTGTTTTTGTGCCCGGACAAACAGTAGATACACCTATCGGTCCTGTATTTGTTCCTGGCTTAAGCGTAAATACTCCTGCCGGTCCAGGACTGATACCTGGACATATTGTCATGAACGAAAATACAAATGAACCGGTATTCCTTGCTGGTCAAGTGCTACAAACTTCAAACGGTGAAGAATTTGTTTGTGGACAAACAATAAAAAACAAAGATGACACGTACCGCTTTGCTGAAGGTCAAACAGTTCTGTCTGAAGAAGGCCTCAAATTCATACCCGGAAAAATGATTAACACCGGACCTGAAGAAGTTTTTGTACCTGGACAAACTATTATGACACCAGATGGAGTACAATTTATTCCCGGCCAAACAATAACAGAAAACGGTGGAATTACTTTCACTCCTGGACAAAACGCTAAGATTAGCAATGAGTGGCAGTTTGTACCCGGTCAAGTATTGCATCAAGATGACGAGTTACATTTCGTGCCAGGAGCTACAATAGCTACACCGAATGGCCTTAAATTTGTTCCGGGCCAAACGGTTGCTATTGATGGTGAAACTTGCTTTGTCCCTGGCATCACGAAAACAACTAGTAAGAACAAATTGGAGTTTGTTCCTGGTACTACTGTTGAAACCATAGATGGGCCAAAGTTTATTGAAGGACAAATAGTTCATACTGATTCTGGAGAAAAATTCATGCCAGGAAAAACTATTGTTCAAGCAGATGGGCACATTGAATTTTCTGTTGCTAAGTCTATTGAAGATATCACGTTTAGTGAAGGTGCTCCGGTGGGTCTACCAATTGATATAAAGACGTGTTCCCTTTCTGAGGAATCTTTGTACGTTTTCGGACATATGGTGCAAACAGCAAAGGGCATCGAATTTTATCCCGGACCGAGAACGCCAAAGTTAGAAGGCAAAGTTGTGCCAGGACGACTTGTTAAGAACGAAGCAAACGAGTCTCGCTTTGTTCCAGGAATGATGGTCGAAGGCATTTTCGTACCAGGTCAAATAGTGTTTACAGAAAACGGAGAACAATTTGTACCTGGACAAGTAGTGGACACAGCTGATGGACCCAAATTCGTTCCTGGACAAGTGGTAAATACGAAATCCGGACCTAAATTTGTTCCCGGTCAAACAATACATACAATCGATGGTCCTCGTTTCGTACCCGGTCAAATTATTGAAACTAAGGCTGGTCCTACTTTTATTCCCGGTCAAGTTATCTCTACGGAAGACGAAGGATCGAGGTTCGTGCCCGGTCAAGTTGTTGACACTGAAGAAGGTCCAAGATTTGTTCCCGGACGAGTCATAGAGACAGACGATAACGGTGTAACATTTATCCCTGGACAAATTGTACAAACACCGGAAGGATTGAAGTTCGTAGCCCCTGACCTCACAGAGGGTGATGAAGGTCTTGAGTTCTCTGTTCAAAGTTTCGTCGTTACTCCTGAGGAGCTGAAATTATTGAAAGTGAAGACAAACCCAAATGACACTACTTCTACAAAAGGAGAATTAACTATTGATACGAACATGCTACGCCAACTTTCTGAAGCTGGAATGTCCATCGGTAGACAAGTGCCCGCTGAATTACCAGCTATCAATGTTGTATTAAATCAAACAAGAAACGCTGAGGCATTGAAAGCCTTTGTCACTGACTTTGGATTAAAAGATGATGTAGCAAATCAGTTAATGGACGTAATTACTTCTATCATTGAAATGAGTGCTCATTTGAAATCTGAAATACGTGAAAACCACAAAGAAAATGGATTGCAAAATGAAACTAAAAAGAAAAATAGCAAAAAGCGAATAGAAATGCAAAAACACACTGGTTTTACTGACGGCAACGGTCAATCTGCTCATCAAGAGCATGTAAAGAACTCTATTGCTGCTGCTGTGCTGGCTGCTTTAGTCACAGCTGAACAGTTTGAAGAAGTCAATAATAATAACAGTAAAGAAAAGTATCAAATGATATTGAAGTCTATTGATACCATCTTAGGAAAGACTATTGATGAAGATCTCGTATCTGCTATGTTTAACATTCTTCAGAAAGAAGAAGATAAAGAAATGCTTTGTGAAGAAATTCTCGAAAACTCCTCCCAACCAAAACTTGAATTGATCAAGATTGCTGTAAACAGCGCTTCGCACAAACATTCCTTTACTGAAGATGATATTATTGAAAAATTCGGTGACTACTTGAGCAGTGAAAACGAAGTATTAGGACCAGCATTTAAAAATATTTCTAAGAGTGACACGAGCCTCCTTCAACATGTGCTGGGCCGCATTTCAGAGTCCATTTCATTTGTCAAAACTGACCGGGAAGTTACGGAAACCTTACAAAAAGCTATAGTATGTGCTGTGCAAGAGGCGAGTAGCAAGGAATTAGAAGTACTGTTTCAAGAGAAAAATAAAGAAAACTTGAAAGAGTTACTTATACAGTCTGTTGGCCTCGCTAGAATACTCGGGATGAGAGATGTCGCCGCTAATTTGATGTCAGTCGTAAACAACAAAGACAGCATGTCTAAAATAGCCACTGACCCTACAACTCTAAACATTTTGAAGAGACTAACCGTCATGCGGAAACTAGCGGATAAGACGCCGAACTTGCATTCCGCGTTACGCAAACTGGAGTCAGATCCAGAACTGGCTCGCACAGATCCTAAATTAAGGGATTTGGTACGAGAAAGTGCTGCGCTAATGATCGTCCCTGAGGAGGCTCCTCTTATGACTTCTGATGACGTTCCAATAAACTTGCTTGACCCAGAAAATAGCCTTGCAATGGAAGACTTTTTATTCCAAAGAAGGAAACAAAAGGGCGCATTATTGATTATGAAGAAAGGTTTGCAAGCTGTTGTTCCTCGCGAAGCTAGTCGCGCCGTATTAACTGGAGAAGTCGCATACACAGTTCTTGACGAAAACGGAATACGACACTTTGAACCCTTACATGTATTTTCAGCTTTAAACCTTAGTCAACCGACAGCTCATCGTTTCTCTATGTACAGTTGTCCAGTCGTTGACGATGATGATGAAGACTTACAGTCATTCACTGGATACTGCAACATAAGTAATAACCAGAAGATCACTAGACTCGGTGGTTGGTCACGCAGATATAGTGGCGTTTTATTAGATAGAGAAAACACTAGAAGTCGAATGAGTAGCTTAGAAACAACACCAAGTTACAAACGATACCCTTCTCGATCTATGTCCAGTTCTAGATCCAGGTCTAGTTGTAGCAGGAGTCCGCCTAAGGTAATATTGTAGTTCAGAAACCCCTCAAAGGAAATTGCTAGTTTTTAGAACGATATTAAACTGTTTATTTTCTTTTGTTACAGGTAGAAGATGTTGTAGTAGCATCAGCTGATTATTCAGCTGTTGCCGATGATGAAGTTTCTATAAAGGCCGGCGATATTGTAGAGGTTCTCGACACCAAGTCAGCCCTCGGATCAAAGTGAGTACATATTTATAATTGGCATGAGCTTTACACAACTGTGCCCTCATTGATGTATTTCGTAAATAAACTGTATGGACATGCGCGCGATGTGAAACTGATCGTTACCCCGGCTCTAAACTCGGTTACCAAAATAATATTTTGTAAAATAGTTTCTGCATACACTAATTTTTAGTTTACAATCATCCAACATGTATTAACTCCAGGACAACGAACAATTTATAACATTTCCTCATTGTGATGATTGATTAATCTTGTGTAAACCATTGTTTTAATAACTGTAAAATTAACAATATCATCATTCATTTTCAAAGACTGATTCCAGGTTTTATTTAAACCCATAAAACAATTTCATATACTGTTTACATAACTCTTTTCATTCCCATCCATAAATAATTTTAACACTACATGTTACTCTTCCAAGTCATAAGCAACTGTCAGCGAGTGAAACTTTCACTGCAGTAACAACCGTAACACGATACACCTAAACTCGACATGTGAAACATAACAAGCCAAAACTGACAGCTCGAAGTGGCAGTATCATATTTGCCAGCGAGAATGTGTTGCGGAAGGAGTATAAATGTCAAGAATGCATTTTAATAGCTCCAATGCGTCCAGCATTCCTCCTGTGACTTCGATACTGTGTAATTTTAGCAGCGGGTTCGTTGCACCGCCGTTTGCGCAACGCACTATAATATATCTTAATTTACACGTTTGTTTTTTTTTTCTCACTTTTGTGCACATTAATCTCCATTATCATTTCGACGCCTTTGAGTAACGTGTTCTGAAATTTGTCGAAGGGACAGCTTGTTGCATCGTAAGATTTGGGTTACAGTTAAAGGCTCTGATCACTTCAGATCGCACCTTAATAATTAGGAAGCTCAACAGGCTTCTGATGCTCACTACCTAATCTCTTACAGATATTGTCATTGCTGACAGATTAGCGTAATTTTAGCCATAAAGATGCACTTAGCTGACTAGTCTCTAACACCTTCACCTCGTGATCATTTTTACTTAAACTAATTTATACCACAAAAATAATGAAGTCACCTCATTCACTGCCTCTAAACAATCACTGATACATTATTACCAATCATCATCCAACCACAATCACCGCTGATGACGTAATAAAAAAGAAACATTATTGATGCAGGTACAGAGGCCGCGTATATTGTTACGAGAATCATTTCTTCAAAACCAGAGGTCCATCCTTGGACTATGTGTTTAGCGTTCCGACCTACAAAATGTACTATCATTGATATTGAAGACAGAAGATCGGACTCATGTTGCATTGTATATACCTTCGCTTGCATATTATCGTCATTTATGTTGTATTTATCATTTTATGTTGTGACCAACATATAACTGTATTGTGATAATTTTTGTATCATTATGCCGACATGGCTTGACACATTCATATATTATATGTTTAAACGTTTGTGTATCATTTAGAAACTTATTTAATAAAGGTAATAAAGTTTTCGGAGTTTCTTTTCAATATATTGCATTAGGTAGGTTAGTATACAATTTCATAATGTAAATATAATCCAATATCATTCTCATTTAGCTTGTGTGCTATTTGTCAAACGTTGCACACGACCAAACGCCTACGTATTTTATTGAACATAATTCTAAAATGTTGTTTAACGATTTCAATTTATTATGTAGCTCACTTGATGGTAAATGGTTGTTCTACTTAACACAAACATAAATTATTCAAATCTAATGTATCTTGTAATATATAGTTTTGGTTATTGCTTTAGCATCATTGAACGTTGTAGCTGAGAGCAAAATAGATGAACATGTCATTATATCGATCTGTGTAATTTCAAAAAGAGTTTTCTCTCAAGCAGGTCCTAGTCGTCCTAGACCTTATCCCTGGATATTGTCAAATTATTATTATGTACAAATCCTATTAGAAGATTCTTGTCAATTTGTATTTACTACATAACTTTTGTTAAAATTATTAAAATAGCACCTTCATTTATTATTTTATATTTAAGAGTACCGTATTGAGCACTTGTGATAGAGTATAAATAAATATTTGTATATTTAGATGATTTTATTATTATTCTTTGTTGTCTTAGAAAAACGCATAGGGATCGTGATGTCTACTCAGTTCTTTACTCATTTAAAGGTGACCTTCTCGAGTTATATAGAATATTTCTCTGCAAATGAGTCACTGAGTCATGATTTACCCCGACGATATCATTCCGAAAATAATCTTCAGAATTCATATTGTCTTTATCCATAAAAATACGTTCATATTTTGTATTATTATTATGTACATTTATATTACTTACTAGGATCCATGAAATAATAATTATATTGTACATAAAGGTATTAAAAAATTAAGTACTAAGAAATAATATGGGAAAATATAACCAAACCACCTAAACCCTGGACAAACAAGTCTATAAAAAATCGATCATATTTTTCTCAGAAATATTTATGAAAGTATTGGAAAAACCCAAGACAAAGCCACAGGCCAGGCAATAAGGCGAAGTAGGTGGTAACCTGGCTGAGTGCCAGACAGACTCGTCCAGGTAACACATTGGCAATGCCACTTACATTTATAGTCGCATATCAAATACTTGGTGCTCTAAACATTCACAGTAATGGACTTTTTGACGCTTTTAATAGTTTAACGGCAATTAAATGAAATGCCTTTGTAACGTTTTAATTTGTCGTGAAATTGCGACAACACAAGAATTAGAATTATCTATCACTAGCTGTGTCCTCACGGCTCCGCCCGTAGCCTATGTCACTCAATGATAATGTAGCTTTCTAACGGCAAAAGAATTTTTTAAATCGATCCAGTAGTTTTTAAGTTTATTCGTTACATACAAAAATACAAATATTTCCTCTTTATAATGTTAGTATAGGTTTATGTTTATTTCGTTAGGATATGTCGTAGAGTTCTGTTTCGCCTTACAGCATATTAAAAACGACGTTATTGTCAGAAGGAAAAATAAATACTCTATAAAGTATAGCATTTCATTAAAACTATTAAATCTAAAACTAGAGCTGCTAGTGAATGAGTTCACCCGAAGAAGTATTCCCACCATATCCGTTTCTGCCGCCTAGCAGCATTTCGTCTATTTCGGTTGGAGGATATGGGTACCAGTGAAATTAAAGGCACATGAGACTTTTGGACTTTGTCTCGGAGATGGCTACGCATTAGCAATCCTTTTATTTATAACCATATAAGTAGGTGTACATAGGTGGCGGTAACCACTCACCTTCAGGTGGGTCGTCAGCTTGTCTACCCATATCATAAAAAGGTCTCTCTCAGTTTAGAGAGACCACGTTAAAAATTCAGAGACTGAACTTACTGCAGAAGATTTTATTTTTTAACCATTTATCAACACACGAAAATTATTATTCCTTAAAACCTTTGTGGAACTAACCTCACTCAACTGGTTCAGTTAAAACAAAACAAACCGTGTCCTTGTTTTCTGACGTAGATAAACTTCCTCTGAACGAGTTTTCGTTATGATTGAGTAAAACTGGTACTTTGATTTACTATTGAAATGATTTACTAGCTTCAGTTCTGAAATTTCAAACATACAAGGTCTGGTAAAATTGATGCCGATGACGCAATGGAACTCATTATTTTGTAATCAAATACGGCATTGCTATACGGCATTGCATTTAATATAAGATGGTAAGCAAAGCTGTCTGTGAAAGCGTTTGGAAATTACCAAAGAATAAACTTTTTAGGTGTTACGACAAAATCGATTAGGATCCAAATTTTAACGGCCTTAGGTACGTATAGACAAACGCTGAGTTAACTTTTGACAAGCTTATACATGAAAAAAAATATCGTTTTACCGACGTTATTCATGACGTAACTCTATTCAGCATTCATTAATAAGGGGGTAAGATATTATTATTATGTAGGTACTTGCAACCCCAGAACCCTAGACCAAAAAGTATGCAATAAAAAACCTAAAACGATATGTATAAACATTAGAATATTGTGCAGCTTTATTAAGGGCAGGTTGTTAAGTACCTCCAGTTCTAAATTAACCCCATTACAAACTGTGTCGTATTGACGTCATTACGTCTTGTCGTTTCTGGGCCAACCCGAAATAGCCGCACACGCCAACTTAGGATGTACACTGTGCCTTAAATGAATGCTTATGTACCTAGTTAGACGAGAAACTGACGTAGAAACTAAATTTAAGAAAAATGTGTCAGCCACCTTTCACCTCGAATCTGAAGGAAAAATCACGCGGATAAGTGATCACTACCAACCTGAAAACAATTTTGAAAGAAATGGTGCTAACGTACTTACTTAATTAGTCAATAGGAAAAATTGTGTCGATTTTTGGGTAGTATGAAGAATTTTTCATGAAAGTTATGTAGTACGTTACTTCTACACGACTAATAAACATGATCTTTGCTCATGAACCTATTTGGGATACAACAGTGTTGTAGAATAGAATAGTTTATTAATCACTATTCATATTACAAATTTCTCTTAGTCTATGTACAAAATCATGACAATGAATACATCGCACCCTTAGTAATGTAAGAGCACAACTCGAAAATATCAACTTTTGGGAAAACGTGTTTAAAGATTCAGGGAACCCTATGTTTTCATTGTATTTTGTACAGTATGATTACTAATATTGTCTTTTTCCTCTTTCTGTGAAAGCCAAGTGGTAGAACAGTTGATATTGAGACCATCTAACACAGAAACCCAAAAACTCGATATTTCGAGTTGTGCCCTTACATTACTGAGGGTGCGACATATTTGTAAGAGATCACGTTGACGACTATACTAGTATAAACTGTGTCACAGTCGTCAGCGTCTTCCACTTGTATTCAGTGGTGGTTGAAATAGGCAAGGAAGCTTGATCTACTGACTACAGATATAATTTTAGTTATAGATAATAATGCAACCGAACCCATCCATGACCCAATTTCCCTGGTCTATAATCATAACCAGTTATTTATGAGAAATGTACCACATGTACACTTCAGTAATTGGCATTGATTAAAGCCAGTTTAAAAATCTTATGAATTTATTTTTTTGAATCACAAAATGTTCAATGAAAGAAAATACATTTCAATATTTTCATCTACATAATATATGTATCAGTTCATTTTCTTCCCCCAGCCTTTTCCCAACTATGTTGGGGTCAGCTTCCAGTCTAACCAGATGCGGCTGACTACCAGTATTTTGCACGGAGCGACTGCCATCAGCCCTCCGCAAGTCAGTTACTGGGCAATGCCGATATCCTAAAGTTAGACCGGTCTAACCTGAAGCCCGAATGTCTGTCAACCGATTTTCAGACATTCGGGCTTCTGACTACCCGTAACGACTTTCATAGGTATTCGTATGACACCCGGGACCGACGATTTAACGTGTTCTCCGAGGCACGGAGGTGTCTTGATGTGTAGTGAACGGTCACCCATCCCATGGACTGACCGCAGCAAGTGCAGCTTAACTTTGCAAATCGTATGATCCGCGCGGTTGTTCATTAGCCGCGAGCGCGTCTATCAGTTCATTTATAAACGTCATAATATCTATCTTATCTACACTAGTATTAGTAGTAGGTGTAGTAGTAGAACTGTCACTTGGAATGGATCTACAGTACTTCTCATCGACATTACAGATTTTGATACACAAACAGACAAATGCTACCTAAAATTCTGTGTTGTAGGAGGTATATACTACACTGTACAATATAAATAAAAATTCTATGAAATCTTTCTAATTAACATGCACAAAGTCATTAGCTCTACGACCTCGAAAGAGATCATTATAAATAGTCACAGATCAATGTCCGTCAGGACGTGATGCTGGTCTATATTAGAATATGTCATTACGCCCTTAATAACTATAAGAATTTAGAAAAGAAAATACATTGCCCTTGTGTGTAAGTAGCAAGATAAATATAGATACTATTGAAGACTAACCTCGTGGCGATGTAAAAAGAGAAAATATAGTTATGTTACTTTGGATGTTAGACAGTGGAAAGCAGAATTCTACAACAGCTGCTTTGGAAAATTAACAAAAACAAACTCTATCAAAATTAAAATTCTCTGTAGGTTCACTGTTTATTAATAATAGGTAGAAACCTTAGCAGCGGAGACCAATCATTAATCTAAGGTAGAAATATTGAAAATCTCTGTGCGTTCCCATTTGATTTGAATACTGAAATTATTCTAATAAACAAGGTGTTATTTAAATAACGCAAAACCTCAGACACCCCAACTGATTTTAATTGGAATCAATTGATCTAGCTACAACTTATTTATTTTCATCAACTATTGTAGACAATATTTGTATTTTTTGTTGACGGGAAAATTCTGTTTCAAAGTTTCTGGTCAAATTATTTCGATCGGACGACTACCTCGCCTCGTACCGCGGACTGCCCCTTACTTACCTACGTATTGAATTTTAGTCTAGGTCAACGGTCGCGTGGTTTGCGATAATTGAGAAACGACATTGTGAAAAAATATTGTTTTGAGAAATATAATCCTACATTAAAAACTTGTTAAATAGATTATACTTACTCTCTATACTGAATTAACTATTTTTTTTAGTTTTGCGTTATTTCAGTAACACGTTGTATACAATATAAATCTCAGTATTGTTTGTTACGTACTAGCGACCCGCCCCTGCTTGGCACGGGTGCAATGTAGATACTAATGCAGGGCATATAAACCTTCCTCTTGAATCACTCTATCTATTGCTGAAAACTGCATTAAAATCCGTTGCGTAGTTTAAAAGATCTAAGCGTACAGACAGCGGGACCGACTTTGTTTTATACTATGTAAAGAAGATTAACAGCAAAAGAAAAATACGTAAATACACAATTACTTCTCCTGCCAAGAAACTTAAAACTCGATCGAGTGACAACCAACCGATCACATGATGCAACCCGATCCGTCAAAACCCTGACAGTGAAATATCCCACCACTTCATTACGTAGAAACACTACTTTTAACTACAGACATATCTTGGAAATGAGACGAAACGTCACAGCCTTGCCTGTCACAAGATGGGCATTATTTATGATAAAATATTGCCAGTATTGTTTGACAAAAAGTTGTCGTTAATCACAATGTTTTATAGCTGTACGTGGATGTCGTGTACGACCCACCATGACAGAGTCCTCGCTTAAGATTTAGGTTCATTTCAACTTCCAAGAAGGAAATGAATGAGATGAAAATATTTTCCCAGTTATCGATACCTTAATTGGCAAACCAGCCAACTCCACATTACGTCAAAAATATTTTTTGGTGCAGTTTGTATGCAACAGTAATTTGGAGTGATTTGCAAAAACATCAACTCCGATATTATCATAATTTCTTGCGTAAATCTCTATTCAAAAACCATTATTCATAAGTAATCTACAAAAAATATTACAACGTATTAAGTGTCTCCTGAAAAATTTACTCAAATGGAGTTAACTGGTTTGCCAATTAGGGTATCGTTATGTACTTCTAACTGCAAGCCTAAAGGTTATGCAAGAAGGGATTCAGAGGTCTATATTCCTATCTGTTACTTATAAGGTTTCATAAGGATTAATTAACTTTATGTACGCACAGAAATACATTAAAAAAAGATTAAGTAGCTACATAGCAATGTAATGTAAAGCACAAAAGCCCTGCTTATTTCTTCAAGAAATCTCTTCCAATAGATACGCGAGAAAAAAATTTAAAGATAAGAAATGAAGTCACAGTATGTGAAGTTTGTAACAGCTATAAGTAGAAGTCGCCCAGTTGTAGATCTATTTACTTACACTTATTATAATACTAGCTGCCCGGACATAATTCGTTCTGTCAAAAGTTATTGGCCTGTAGTGAGAAAAGAAAAGCGTTGTTTTTACTATTTTCCACACAATTTTTTGTATTTTCTCTCGATAAGAACCTTCCTTATGCCTTAAAGAATATACCTATACTAAAAAAAATAGCCGAATTGGTCGAGCCGTTCTCAAGTTTTGCGCTTAGCAACACATTTGGCGATTCGTTTTTATTTATATAGATAGATTATGACCCATGGATATCGTTAAGCGTTAAGTACACAATAATTTATAAGAACACTTCAGTAAAACCAGTTTTGTTAGGGATTACAGTAGTAAGCAAGGGTCAGTTTCCACCAAACGAAAAAGTCCTCCTTCACGCATTTTTTGATGTCACTGAATCTGCTGATATAGTTCTTTATTTAGTGAAAATAAAAAAAACGCGCGAGGATTTTTCGTTTGGTGGAAACTCCAAGACTGCATGATTCGTTTCTCCATCCTCGTAACTCACAGTTACGATGAGTGGAAGAACTGATTGAGATACTATGTTGACGATCTATCTCAAAGAAAACTAAAAAATTTGTAGGTTTGAGCATTTCTACGAACACTGCCACAAATCAACCATAAAATAAGTATGTTATGATATGTTTTCCTGAACTTAGGTAGAATATTTCAACTTGTACAAATATTTACTACCAGAAATAAACAAACATATACAGTAATATAGGTATAAAGAATTTCCCTGAAACTCATTTGGCATGTGTTCCAAATTTTTCCGCAACAATAACTGTTCCGAAAGATTTTTCTTCTTAATTTGATGAGGGCGTGAATCAGTTGATACAGTGCACACGGTACCTAAGGAATAATTCTGAGTAGAATGTACTTTTGTTAACTAGTCATCGTTGTGGGAAAGAGATAATTATTGTTATAGTAAATACTAGAAGGAAAGGGGAAGAATTGCTTTAGAATTAGTCATGTAACTATAAGTTTGGTTTACACACGTTAGCATTTTGCAGGAAAACTGACCTTTGAGGGTCGATGCTAATGCAATTAAGCATCTAGGAATCTCTTCTTATTTCTTCTTTTCATGTGGTTAGTAACTAAACCTGGTTTCAGAGTTAATGCAGCTCATGGGCCTGTGACTTACCTTCACATGCCGCATGCCGCCGAGATTATATATCTCAGGCATGTCGGTTTCCTCACGATGTATTCCTTCACCGTTTTTAAACAAGCGATAATTATACAATACACACATGAATCTGAAAAGACAGAGGTGACAGTCACACCACTAGGCTATCACTGTAGGAATATCTTAATAAGTTGGACCCCTCTTTATATGAGATGTTTGATCCCATTCGTGACTCAAGGGTATTAGCAAAACATTAGCAAAGTAAAGATATTAATATTTTATTGTATTTAATTAACACGAATTACGGAGAGCAGATAACCATTTACCATCAAGTGAGCCAATATACATATCAAACCATACCTACATTTTTATCACTTTTCTTCATCTAAGAAACACTATGACGAAACATTATTACAACAACGATAAATCTTATACCTTTACAAATACAACAAATGATTATATTTACGAACTACTCTGAAAGAAACAAAATGACTAAACGAAAAACGAAATCCATATTTTCTTCTCACTACGTGTTACTCCCTTCTTGCGTGTAAACTAACCACCATATCATCCATTAACATGGTCCCTACCCGTCCAGGAAACCCCGGATCGACCCTGAACTGGACATCAAAGCAGAACTCTTGGACACGACCGCTGCGAAGCACAAGATAGCCGTAAGACCCAAGAAAAACCATCCCAGAAGCAAGACTGTGACTTCCAAGACTGACGGAGAAGGGAGGTAAGAATAGGCATAAGTATGCAATGTTAGGTATAAAGCAAAGTCAGAAGTAAATAGGGCTCTAATAGACTAGTATGTAAAAGCAACGGGCATAAAAAAAACACGTTTTGGTCACTTTGTATGATGATATAAGTATGACGGTAAGTAGCTTGCTGGTAGTAACCCAAGATGTAGTCTAAGTTGGAGCTGGCTTCTCTAAAATCTTCCTGTTCACTATTATGCTATCAGAAGGTACGTTTTCTGCTGCGTTTAGTCCTCAAAGTATAACATACGTCGTTCATTCTAGTGCTTTCCTGTTTCATAAATGATACAGTTCACAATAACATTATCGTAAGACATACAGATACATTTAAGAGTATCAGAAAAACTCGAAATGAATTTCTAAAGGTTTATCACTACTTAGTTTAAAAATTATGTGTGAGTAGCTTCAAAACTCAAGTTATTTTCAACTTTATGTAACAACGGTCTTTCAAAATGATCTCACGTGCACATACAACATCCACCTACACACACTGAAAATAGACTATTTACATGACTATAATTAATATTAATTAATGCAGATAGGTACTTCAGGCTTTTTTGAAATATTTTTATGTTCTTTTTATCCTCCAAACGATATATTTCAATAAAAAATGTCCAAACGGCAGTGTCTAATCCACCACACTGAAACTCCCCAGGGAGCCATCAAGCAAGATCCAGCAAGAAGAAAAAGTCATATGCGTGACCGTGTTAACAGCTGATCGTATGTTTTTTCAGTATATAATTCTATACATAATTCCGTTCCACTATTACATAACAATGATGTATTAGTGCGACGGTTAAAAGCCACGCGACCTCATTACGTGATGTTACGAAATACGCGACTTACGAAAAGTAGCACTTACTAAGACGCGCGATGTCACCTCTTGGATTTTTTTAAGAAAAGCGTACTGGCTGTGTTTTTTGTAGAACTTATAACAAGAAAATCTAGTGCATTTTAAAATGAACAGCTGGTCAATCCTATTTATTCAGTTATTACGGCCTTCTTCTTTTCGTGTGGTTAGTGGCTAACCTGGTGTCAGAGTTTATGCCGCCCATGGGCCTCTGACTTGGCTTCACATGCCGTCGAGAAATATCTCTCAGGCATGCTGGTTTCCTCACGATGTTTTCCTTCACCGTTTTTAAGCAAGTGATAATTATTATACAATACGCACATGAATCCGAAAAGTCAGAGGTGCGTGCCTTGGGTTCGAACTCGAGACCTATAACTCGCCAGTCCGACGGTCATACCACTAGGCTATCACTGCTATTACGGTGCTCGAAGGACTTGTTTGACTCATTCAACTCAGCATATCGCAATCCACTGCTCGACATAGGCCTCTCCCAAAGTGCGCCATAACTCTGGGCCCTTACAACTGCATCCGTTTAAATCATTTGGACAGCAGGAACCATTATCCCGTAGTCAAAATAACCTTAAAAACATAATTATGTTTGCGAGTAGCAATAATTTATCCATCAGTTTCAAAGCAATCACATCTCTCAATAATAGAGAATAGAGTTGAGATTAAATAAAAGGTGAATCAACTGCGGTTTAACAACAAAAATAAAATTTAACTAGAATGTTCTGCCTAGCTTTTTTCCCGACTGTGTTGGTGTCAGCTTCCAGTCTAACCAGATGCGGCTGAATAATAGTATTTTACACGGAACGACTGCCATCAGACCTCCGCAACCCGGTTACCGGGTAATGCCGATATCCTAAGGATAGACCAGTTGTCAGACTTTCGGGCTTCTGACTTCCCGTAACGACTATCATAGGTATTCGTGTGACATGCGGGACCGACGGTTTAACGTGCTCTCCGAGGCACGGAGTGGATGTGTAACGAATGGTCACCCATCAACCGAATGACCGCGGCAAGCGCAGCTTAACCTCGCAAATCGAATTATCCGCGCGGTTGGTAAATGGTAATTAGCCACGTGCCCCTCCTGAAATTTAACTAGAATATCATAACAAAAGCATGGAAAATAAAGAACATACCAAAATAATGATGAGGATCTAATACTGAACATAACTTAAAAAAGAAAGTAAAAAAAAAGAAAATACATTTTTACATTGCCATCCGTTTTTATATATATAGCTAGATAGCGACTCTGCATTGACAACCTAGTAATGGTTTCCTCTCCTAAATGTTGACATAAAAATATGAGTACACGAGTAACTACTCTAATATATCGGTCAAGATCCGAACATGACCTGCCATGCCCGATGCAGTTTTTAATAGTTCGTCCCCAATAACTAAAACTTCTAGATATAACATTAAGATTGTCGCTTTGATCTTATTTATTTGATAATTTACAAGTGGATTATAAAATACTAGCGGCCCATCCCGGCTTCGCACGGGTGGACATTTTCCCCGTTTTTGCAACATTTTCATTTATGCTCGGCTCCTATTGGTCGTAGCGTGATGTTATATAGCCTATAACCTTCCTCGATAAATGGACTATCCAACACAAAAATAATTTCAATTCCAACCAGTAGTTCCTGAGATTAACGCGTTCAAACAAACAAACTCTTCAGCTTTATAATATTAGTATAGATTAATGCGTCTGTCGCCTATGTAGTTTTTTCATTATTTAATGTGAGCAGGAGATTAGACTCTCTAAAAATAGCAGAGATTCAAGGTTTTTTATTTTTTTTATTCTTGTCTTAGTCGCGTTTTAACCTAGTCTCACCTGATGGTAAGCGCAGACAGGGTCTAAGATGAAGCACGAATCCAAGGAACAGAGATATAGAGGGATTACCCTATACCTCTCTGGCTCTCACAAACACACGACGGAACATAATAAACTGCTTGAACGGACTTTAATGTGAGGGTGAAGCAAGCGAGGCGGACCGTATAGATGATTCCACCAAGCGTGCTGGGTTTTGTTGAATCTCACAACACGCGTCAATTCCCAGCGTGCGGTGAGGAAGTTTTATATTCTCGCCCGTCCCCACACGGGATAACGGTTTACAATAACGTCGCTTTGAAACCATTTTTTTGTGGAATTGACCTATTGTCTGGATCCTGAATACTACTAGTCTATCTATATATGTATATAAAAATCAATTCCGTGCGTTAGTCTCACAAAAACTCGAAAATGGCTCGACCGATTTGAATATTTTTTTTTGTTTTGTTCCACTCAATACTGAGGTGATTTAGGAAAAAAAATTATGCTGATATAAAGTTCACCGGGTAATCTAGTTTATCTATAATTATCAATACGTACATTTATTTTGTATGTATTCAAGTTCTTTCATAGTATTAATTTAGAATGCTTGTTTTGTCAACACCCTCCACCTCCACATACAGAACTATACCACATGAAACAATGTAATTTGGTATAGTTGGAACGAAACCGCAATAACTATAATACATAATATTGGTTATTCTCGTTGCTCAAGACAGACATATTTATTTGGTAATTGTTATATCACAAGTCACAATAATCAGATTACAATTCATTGAAGTATCAGTTAGCAGACGTTTTCCAAAAAGATAATTGACCGACAAAAACGTAAAATCAATACTTATTATAGTAATGCTGTTATATTCTGATAAGCAGTAAGTACTATTGCGAGCTATTTGCGTTAGTTTGAAAAAATATACGACAACAGGCCGCTGAAATACCAGTCGTGATTGAAAAACTTATAACATTAAAATACAGTAATTATCAACACAGTCACGCATTTTCCCAATATACTCTACGTCATTTTAATGATAAAAACCAGACGGCCAGTCGCCTCATGCGTAACGGAACAAACCCATCTCAAAATAAAAAATTGATATTCCTAGTCTGAGCTGTGCAGATAATGGTAGTACTCTTAATTGTGATCTACTTCTGCGTTAGGAAATAGTACACTTACCTACTGAATAAATTGCAACAGTAACCAATCTTTTTGATCAAAACAGCTTCCATGTGTGGCGGTACTTTCGACACACCTTGGACAATTAGCCCCCTATCAACCTTGCTTACTGGCTAATCGTTCCACCACGGCACGAGCATCAATACGAGAGAAGAGATACACTTTCGTGGTATGAAACCTAAACTTTTAGCAATGAAGTTTATAAAAAACATTTTAACAAAACTAAAACCAACTTCGAAAAAAAGAATGAAATAATTACCATATTATAAAATTTACAGTTTCAGAAGTCAGTGCTAATCCACGCTGAACCAAATTAAAGGCACCGACTTCTGAAACTGTTAATTTTATAATATGGTAATTATTTCATTATTTTTTTTGAAGTCGGTTTTATTTTTGTTAAAATGTTTTTTATTTTTTTTATTTTAGTGGCCTTAATTAAAACTTGGTTGGACCTACTAAAGACGCTGATAGTAACATAATCACATCATCACAATATGCGTACTGTTCGTCACTGAGGAGTGGCATTGTCTATCTCCGAAATTATTCATCAGATCTTCACCAGGCCGACCTGGGGATCTAACCCAGGGTCTCACGATCAACAATCGCGCGTGCCACCACTAGACCAACAAGGCAGTTATAAGCAAAAAGTTTTAAAATAAACTCGTTTTATTCTTTTAGCTCTATACAAATCGATAGAGCTAATATAAATTTAATGTACTCGTCTGTCGGCTCGTGAAAGTATCAGGGCAGGTGCGTTGGCGAGTCTTCATAAATGTAATCAACATGCCATACCATTGATTGTGACTATCACCTGTTATTTGAGTAAAAGATTGCATGTATTTTGTACCGATATCAAAATATTGGAACGAACGAACGCATACAACCCAAATATCTTCAAAGTTAGAGTGAACAGGCGTCTTCTGGGTAAGCTCACTCCATCGTAGACTTTGTCTCTGTCACGTCTGACTTAGACTAGAGTAAAAAGCAAACCAATCTCAAATAAAAAAATGGTATTGGCCGACTGACTTGAACATAGTCGAAAGAGGCATATTCAAAACTTGCCTTGACTCCAAAAACTAATCGTTTTGCTTATCGTCGGTCGGCAGTGAAAACCACGTATGTGTAAAATACAATTTTTTAAAAGTGGTAGAAATATCTGTCTCCTGCAAAAAAATGGCCGATCAAATGTTAATACAAGTTTATCGTCGTACGTCATAGATAGCTTAGAAGTATTTGAATTGAAAGTTTGTTGAACTAGTACGTGTATGGTGAGTTTATCAATCTAAAGAACAAATAAAACGCTTTTGAAGAAAATTTGTTTTACGAGGTTTTCACTGCCGAGCGTCGTTATACGACTGGCGCGATATGTCCTTGTGACAGACGGACAGACAGTGTAGGCTTAGTAATAGGATTTCGTTGGCACCTTTTGGGTACGCAATCCTACAAAGATTGGATTGTTAGTTAATGTAATTTAGGTTCGAATTAAACCGATGTGAACGACAGCCGGAGTCGAACCGTGTTGATATAGTCCGAACCATAAGTATATATAAGTTTAACGGTAGCTACTGTCTATGTGTGGGGGATCATCGATCAATCCAACACCCAGTGCGAGTACGGTGCTCCTGTCCAGACTATGTCAAACTTTCTGGAGTGTCGTCCACTTGCACCTTTGGTGATCTGAAGAGTGCCACCGAAGCTGCAATTAATGTGGCCACCTACTGGACGCAAGCATTATAATTCATACATAATGAAGTACCGTCGATACGAAAAGAAGAAGACTGTCCATACTGCTGATACACAGAATTCTATTCTGTTTAATAATATCGCTGTGGGTAGTAATTACATAGGTTATAAACAGTTCACCCGAAATTTTGATAAACACAGTAATAACAATGTAATACTAAGTACTTCATTGAGGTCAACTAACGCATCTTTCATCGATGTTTCTTTACCAAGGTGAAGAAGAAAGCTTCATTTATATTTACTTCTCATAATTTTATAGTAATGTCTATATCATAGCGCTTATTTGGCTGGGTGCCAGCGTCTGCTTCCTGTTAAATGTTCCATTTTCCCAATTTCGTTCATACTCCGTGCAGTTTTCCAGTCGTAAAGATTTGGGCACAGAACTATAATAAAAGGAGAAGGTGCATTGGAAAAAATAAGATTTATTGGAGTAAACAAAATATAAATACCTCATTTCTGGTATTCGTTGGGGTTAGAGATTTGACAGAGTAAAAGTTATTACCAGAGCCGTAGCTAGCAACAGGGGTGGTGGCCAAGGCCTCCGACCAAGTGGATAAAGGACCTCGATAAAGGGCTTGATGACTTGCTATCCCGATGCCCTAAAGCAGAGGCTCTTAGTAACGAACTAACTAACTCTTAATACTAACAAGAGAACAACTTTTGTAAGTATGTAATATTTGGTGTAGTGTATTAACCCCTCAGTTGAACCGCCAGCTGCTCTATTCACCCAGCAAAAACAACGATTATAACAAAACACAGACGCCGTTTATAAACTACTGTATCATAAATAACTCAAACGCATAAATCTTTAAACAAATTTACGAAATATGAAATGCATTTTTGTATTGCATAAATAATCTCATAATTTCGTACTTCATATCAGGTCAACGAACTCCGCACACGAGAAAAAAACTCGCAACTACATAATCATTTCGCGGATACGTGAGCACCGACCAGTTTCAGGCGACCTGCCAACTTGTATGAAATCTGTCCTGACACTTCATTGTTTTAAAACTTCAAAGGAAAAGAGAGAGAGCAACATAAAGTGGCTTCAAGAATTGGCGTGGTCGTCGATCTTTAAATAATCTACGGTACATTATTAGCGTTATTAACATGGCTTGCACACCCACTCGGCGCGACAAAAAGTTCTGTAATATACAGTTTCACTATTCTTCTATTGTCTGCCCCAGTTACCGTCCACCTATGATGCGTCTAATTTGGGAACGCTGGAGAAGGCCTAATTTCAATTTTGGACGCTGCCGCATCTTGAATGTCATGTTTATAATTGGCAGTTCCATCGCATGTTGTCGCGCCCTAGTTCTTCTGTTTATACCTCACTGTTAACTGCAGTGATTTCCTGATGTTTTGACTTTCTATTTCGTTGTTTATTTTCACGATTTGATTGTTGCTTTATGCGTTGTTAATGCGAGAGATTTTGATTATGAAAATCTGTTTTGAATTTGAATGCGGGAGTTTGGATTTTTTATTTACATTTGATGTCATATTTCGCTTTCTTCTAATGGTTTTGCTGGATAGGATAGATTGATAGATGATTTTGCTCACGTCATAGTTTCTCATCTAATCGTTGTCTTCCTAATTTCACCATTTGTTCTTAAACCGTATGGCAAAAAAAACGAAGCTTCTGCTTACTTTGTAAAATTCTTTGCCTTTCCTTTCTCGTGGAAGCCGGAACGATTAGGGTCACTTAGTGGTGAATCAATAGCACTGAAAGGATTGTGAAATGTTATAGCTTTAGTTAACAAAGCCACCTGTCTGCTATTAGCGCGGTGGCAACTGCTACTACATCGTACATAACGTTTTATGGGATTTCAAAAGAGCGCGTTAGAATAATGGCATCGTTATCTTTTATCGCTTTGTTAAACTCAGATCTGGTGGCGGTGGCGTGCGGTTCAACACGTGTACCTTCGCTTTTATTATCCTTAGAGATAGTCTCATTTTCTATTATTATTGCATGTGGTTTTAAGGTTGTACATTTTACTTTTAGTTTTTAGCCATTTTCGCCAAACAACATTCCTTCTCTTTTCGCAAAGCTTTCGTGTTACTGCGCTGTTAAAAGTATTTATTCAACAATCCCCGTAAAATTAAACATTACCAAAAAAACTCACATTTTAAGTTTGCAATGTCATGGTTATATTTACACTACTATATTTAATAAATCTAATTAATTTCAAGAATAGAAACTTGTAAAAAATCGCGAGCTGTAAAAATATACACCTTAGTATAATTTTCTAATATTTTTATGCTTCAAAACACATTTCAGGTGCAACAAAAAAGAAACATAAAAATATGAAAACCAGCCAGACGTTTAGTTTTCAGAAATAGGGCAAGAGGCCAACCGCCTACAAGACGAAAGATCTAGCCAAATACGCTTAGATACTGTACTTTTCACTTGTTCTAATTTAAGAGCTTTTAGAAAGAAAGAAAGAATTGCATTTAAATAGTGTGCTGTTTGGCCAGCTAGTGACTGGACAATAGTTTAGGATAGCTAAGTAATGGACGCTAATAATACAAAAAATCTTGCTTATAATTGTTTTTTTATGTTTGGACATCGTCATGCATAGTTATTTTATAGTTGCTAACTTTTGTAGAAGCTTCATACATAAGGCTTGGTCGTGTATGACTTGCAAAAAATAACAGAGCAAATCCAACCAATGCACGTGAACATACTAAAAATGATTCTGATCAACATGACCCAAAAACAATCATACTAGCACACGCCTTCCGTCTCCGTTTATTATAAATTATCGTTCACAAAGATTTATAGTCAGCTTCTTTTGATGACCATTACGTGGGATCAATGTTTGGAGGTTATTTTCCTAACCCTGCGCCATGAACTCGAATGGGATGACGAATGTAGAACGAAAAGTGATGTGTTATTTATAACGGAATGGTGTTTCGTAAACAGTGTAGGCTAATTGGGCGTGTTTAATTACTTAGATCTTTCGATTTACATTTTATGGAGCGCGGGATTTTTCCGCAAACAATTTTCATTTCTACATTTGGAAACATTACAATTTCTAAGAAACTGAAGCTCTCCTTTCAACACGGAGTTGTTTTGGAAAGGAAGGAGGTTCTTAGGGATTTGAATTGTTTTGAATCAGCGTTTTTGGGTCACGCTAATATTAGAATTTAACGATTTGAACTGCAGATTTGAATTGGTGTTATAAAATCCATTTATACATAGCACAGGCTGAGATAATATTGTTTTAATATGTTTAGCCTGGATCTGAATGCGTTAACTGCTGTATCTGAGACTCCAGCCATAATTCAAATTTTCCTCAACCAAATATTTCGCAAAAAAATTAGGTAGATACAATTTTATTTGACATTCATTCTAAAAAACCAGAAATGGGCCAAAATATTTTGATTGGCGTAAGTGTCACGAGCGGATGGGCAGTTCAGTTTAACAAAATAAAGGTATATTCTGTAGACATCATAAGTTGTCATAAGAACAAGTGGACGAGACATTCGCATGTCCACTGGAAATAGACAGACAGTTTGGACATTTCCGGATTGTTGCCAATATACAAGTGCATGTACGAACTACTTGCGACGAAAATTTAGAAAAGGAAAATGTGGTTAACGTATATTCTAGTGACGGGTAAAATGTTATTGGGTTTTTCCGTGTGGTATCGTCAGTAGCAACCCGGAGTTAGGATTTGTGCCCGATTGATGGCAATTGGTCGCCCCCTATTACATTGGACTAAAAGATAACGGCGAAATGAGGGTGTTACTATACACCTCTGCCCAATCATTTGAAGTATACAGGCGTGATATTATGTTATGTCATGTATGTATGGTCTAAAATTTTGAGTGTCAATGAAACGAAATCAGAAACATGAAACTTTTATGCAAATGCTTGTATTCCAATCCGATCAACTACTTAAAAGATCTTCTTTGGGCTCAAATCTAGAAATAAACCTGAGTAACCTAAACTATAGTCCGCGTGGAACTAGTTGGCCGCGCCATAGGTATGTGAGCGGCAGGAGGGGGATGTGAAACAATGCGCGCTCTGTCAGTTTGCTTTGTCTTGTCTACCGTGCACACCCCCCTCCTGCCGCTCACATACCTAAGGCGCGGCCAACTAGTTCCGAGCGGACTATAATAACTACTAGAAAAAAATCATAATGAACCAGAAATAATCTTTTAACAACTTTCAAAAGATCGACACCAAAGGGATTTTCACTAAATTCAATTCCAAAAAACAAATGAAGAACTAGGTACATAAAACTTAGCTTTTGTGTCATAAATATTTTTTTGTTTGTTTTCAGTCCGCGCTATTTATTTCCTACAGGCGTGAATTATTTGATATAATATTTTATACTGCAGGATTAACGAAAGTGGGATGCGTCTACGAGATTTCGAAACTCAAGCTGTGATATATTGACGCTTTTGTTTTGTTTGGCAAAATGTTGTTAACGACTCTACGGATATAATAATGGATGTGTGTGGTCTATCTTCATGTCCTCTGTCTATTTATCTAATATGAATGTATATTCTGTCATGTACATTGCCTACATAACATCGCGCCTTGTATTCCCGGGTTCGACAGAAATGGTTTTTAGTACGCTCGTTTCGCCAGTTATGTTTAAGCCCCATGTAATAGGGGGCGAGCCTTTTGGCATGTTAACCGGGGACAAATCCAAACTGCGGGCTGCTACTGAGGAAATCCTAATGGAAAAACCAAATAATACTTTTCCCGATCGAATCCAGGACCCATCTACGTTATTCTGTGATTACCAATCGAAGTGGATAAATTATGGATTGGTGTGATGGTAAAGATGATTTGCTATTTTGTGGGTCCGTTATTCATCGATTGCAAATAATTTGATCATGAAAACAATCGCTTAAAATCTAATTTCGATTTATTGAAGATGCTAAAATCAAAGAACGCACATTCCTCCTTAGAATAGAAAGAAAATCTAAACTCGACGTACGTAGCAACAATGTAATTAAAACTAATTTTAGCAATACAAATGTAGGTTAGAACATTAAAATCTAGCCGTAGTAGTAATTTTAAGAATGTAAAAAGAATTTTCCGATACCGGGAATCGAACCCGAGCCTCCTGGGTGAGAGCCAGGTATCCTAGCCACTAGACCATATCGGATATTGAAGTGCACATCGAATTTATTGGCTATTATCTGTGCAACTTTTAAAATTAATTTAAATATATGTGCTAGTAATCTATTTTTATCATTATCTAGATTTATGACGGTCGTTATAATAATTATATTATAATAACAGATGATACTACTATTTCTTACTAAAGTGCGTGTTTTTGGGTTATTAAAAATCTTTATAGTGGTGTTTATAATAAAGTGACAACCTGCCATAAATCACATGCATTGGAATCTACCACAAATATTCAGATTATTTTATTTTTTTTCAGCGGAAATGTAGTAAATGATTTAATTATAACTACTAATCTTGATACATATTATATGTACGATAACAATATCAATTTATTGCTCAAAACCAAAGGCAATAGACAAAAATTGCATAACATTACTTATAATAATTTCTTTGATAGCAATTTAACGAACAAAGAGTACTTTTGATGTAGGTACTACGTCTAGGTGCAAAGGTCCCACAAGTGTATTAAAGTCAATCCGATTACCTTCTCAAAGTACCTTTTTACCTTGCTTCTGGTACAGTTTCCAACTTCAAAACCTAGTGTAGCATGTGCGACTCCCAAATTGGGACTTCCTTTCCAATATTTGTTTCCTGATAATACGTGTCTTTTTACTTTTGTTAAGAATAAGAAATCTTGTGCAATCCTTGGGATTTTCACAAATAATTATTCTTGTCTTAAGTTTCGGTGCTTCTTGTCCGCCTTCTTGTCAAGAAGGTATGTGCTCTGGTTCCTCGCTAATTACTGAGGAAAATTGTTAAAGAACATTATTCAAAAGGACCACATATTTGATACTTGTACTAATTAAGTCTTGTCGGGACCTCATTTTTGCTTTCAACACTAAAACATGTTTTGATTTTATTCGTGTCGCTCCACATTAGAGGAACGTGGGTGAGCAGTAACACAGCTCCATATGTTTCTCTTCGGCGATATAAAATTTAATTAGTGTCCTGGATTTCTTTTTTTATCTTTTCGCTAAATCTGTATCTTTTTGGAAGGACGTTGCATTTGGTTGTTATATTTTAGCCACTATAGCATTTTGGTCACTCCTTGCCTCATGATCATTAAGATATGATTTAACGAATTCATTTTGCGTCGTGGTGTAGCGCGAATCACGATATTGTTTGAAACTGAACGTGAACAAAATTGTGCGACTCACTCTACGCGGCGTAAATAATGCTCATCTGGGAACATTTGTAGATGTGGTTACAAATTTTTAGATAGCGTTTGCTCAAAAAATGATGTTGGATCCCTTGCCCTTATTCAAATCTCCTGAAACAACTGCCAAAACATCCAATTCAAGATAGAAGTACCTACTGTTTATATCGCAATTGTAGCCTACATTTCATCAGTTTATATGTTCTCCGTTTCATAATTCATCTGTCATAGTATTTAGATCAAAAGTACTGCACCTTTTAACATTACGTCAGTGTGGGCCAGAAATACTTACCCGACTTTACGAAGTTGCGTAATGCTCTGCATCATAACATTGCATCCGGAGCTTTCGGAGTAACCTCGTAAACTATGACGTCGTTGACGATGGGTCGTTGGACTTAGTGGCTTCATGCTAGCTCCTTGGGGGGTACGTAGAGAGAAGTAGTGGTATCAGCATCGATCTTTAACAAGTGATAACCGTGGTGTGACCGCCAGACTGCCACATCTAGGTCTCGAGTTTGAACCTAAGGCACGCACCTCTGACTTTTCTGATTCATGTGCGTATTGTATAATTACCACTTGCTTAAAAACGGCGAAGGAAAACATCGTGACGAAACCGGCATACCTGATAAATATTTCTCGACGACATGTGAAGCCAAGTCAGAGGCCCATGGGCGGCATATACTCTGTCACCAGGTTAGTCACTAACTACATGAAAAAGAAAAGAATCATCGATCTGTAGTCAGGAATTGTTCGGACCAGTGTTCTTTTCTTCGGAATTAGCTGCTGGAAGCTTTGATGATTCTGGACGTTCTTCTATTTCTTATCGTCTTAATGGTACAACTTCTTAAATAAGTTAAGCCCAGACGATGGCCACACTAATTGTGTTTATACATTTTGGACGTCCAAAAGATGTTTTATTTTCTTACTCTAAAATGTTTCTTCCTCTGTGTTGTTTTTAAACAGATTTAATTAGCTTGTTTGTTTCAAATCTTGCGACAGATTTTTCAACTACTTCCGCTTAACCGATTCTCCTGAAACTTCGCACACA
The DNA here is from genome assembly GCA_910594945.2 of Amphipyra berbera. Classification (NCBI taxonomy): domain Eukaryota; kingdom Metazoa; phylum Arthropoda; class Insecta; order Lepidoptera; family Noctuidae; genus Amphipyra; species Amphipyra berbera. Next base: position 1,820,079 of record OU343122.1, on the reverse strand, counting down.
AATTCAATTCCTATGACAATACAACATTATAATAATTTCAACCTTCAATCCTCTAATCACGATCTTGCAGGGATACTGCACGTAAAATCGTTTAACTTCAAAGTTTTTTTAAGGGATTATTATAAAGACTTGTCTTCACTAGATAACATAACATAACATCATGCCTGTATTCCCCGAAGGGTTGGGCAGACGCAGTAACACCCTCATTTCGTCATTATGTTTAACTCCCATGCAATAAGGGGCGACCCTATTATCATCAACCGGGCACGAATCCAAACGCCGCCCGGGCTGCTACTGAGGAATTCCACACGTTAAAACCCACTAACACTTTGCCCGAGATTGAACCCAGGATCTCACGATCAGCAGTCGCGCTTGCCACCACTAAACCAACGAAATAGCTGCTCTAGATGGAACTTCAGAAAACACGATGATGTCTTCTTTTTGACTAGTTTTTTATAAATCCCTAGACACCTCTTTTGTTAATGCTATTAACCTAGCTTATACTTCAAAGAAAATCCATTACGATGAAATATTCATTGTTACTGTATTATTACTCTAATTTTCATCTAATGAAACATTTTTCTTTCGAACTCTATTCCGCAAAACACGAACGACCTACTAAAGTACACATCGAGACATTTATACATACAAAAATTATGATATAGCGATTTGGCTATTTTCCACCTCTTAAGATAAATTGTTGAATATAATGAAATAATTCCAAATGTAATAGATTAGTACTGCTTTGTTATAAACTCTTTTATGTTTATCTCCTTTGAAATATTTGAATGTACAATATAATGTATTGAAATTCGTGGAAAAATATTCTTAAGAGGGATTTACACTGTAAGTTTTTTAAGGGCCCTAATCCCACTGGATTCTTTTATGCGTGCGCGTTCCTCTAACGTTTGACCAGCGCCGACGTTGCGCGGTGACGCAACGTGAGTGCGGGGTTTTTTGTCTACTCAAGAGGTCTCGCCGCGTATCCGCGGCGCGAGCGCGACGTTCAACAGGTACGAGACGCGAGCGACGCGTGCGCGCAACGTCGGCGCTGGTCAGACGTTAGAGGAACGCGCACGCCCGACGGACGCCAGTGGGATAGGGCCCTGAGGGTCTATGCACACGACGTCTTTTCTACGCGCCGGCGACGCGCGTTAATGTCAAACTTCATACTTAAAAAACGTGTGTATCGTTTTTTTATGTATAGAGTTTGACATTAATGCGTGTCGTCGGCGCGTACAAAAGACGTCGTGTGCATAGGCTCTCATAGTTAAAAGGTACTTAAAAGCTTGCTTTATATTTATGAGCATTATAGTATTTGAAATAAGTACTTGGAGTTCCTAAGTAGTTTCTGGCTTCTGGATACTATTTTCATTATGTTAGACAACCTAATCTAACGTCCCAATTCATCATCCGACAAGACACCTCCCTCTATAAATTAAATACATTGTTTTTTTGCATGTGTAGGTACTTACCTACTTGTTTAGTCATCTACATGCTCTCCGTAAATTGAATTCAGGAGTAGTTTTTTTTTATGATCGGCGTAAAAGTCGCGTTGTAGTCAAAACATGGATTAGGTATATTGGTTTTTAATGACGCTAAAGATTGCGGAAAAAATTTAATGATGTGCTTCCTTTAAATATAACAAAAAAATAAAACAGTCAACTCAATTTTATTTATTAATAAAAAACAATATTCATTGCTTAATAATACGTTATTACGACTTTAGTAAAAAAAAATTTGCTATCGTAAACTAATGTAAACTCCATCTTACTTCAAAACCTAACCTGTAATCTCATAATGTATGTACACCGTCCGAGAAATAGACAATATTTCATTCAAAATAACTTTTTAAGAACCACAACAAATGAGGCACAGATTCCAAAGATATGATCCAGATGACATATTCATGCATTATCTTCGAATAAGGTTACCTACTTCGTCTAGAAACTTATTTGTTTCAAAAGAATCGAGTCCTATCATTAGTCGAAAGAACGCAAAAGTAACAAATGTCCCGAATGATTAGCGCAATAATCTCTTCAGAATAACGAATGACTTGTAAAAATAGATTCCTACATTTTATAGATATGTAAATACGTAATGAAAATGTGGAGAAAAACGTTTTCTGTTGAATTCGTTAAGCAGTTTCTTGTAATATTTGTGTGTCGTATAACAAATGTTGAAACAACAATTTCTGTCAGTCTGTCTGTTTAAACATTGCCTATATTATTTTACAATCTTTATGTAAGGGCTACGCCAAAATCAACTGAGCACCACAATTGCAAGCATTTGTCTAAATCAAGGAAAATTTATTGTATCAGATGATGTCGTGTGGTTTTCGGCAAATAATATGCCACAAGGTGCAAACTATATGGATAGCAGCACCAAAACAGCGTGCAGAGATCACCCAGCCTACCCCCTAAAATAAGGTTTGAGTTACACGATGGCTGATGCCGTCGGTTAGGACAGATCAACTCAAACCAGCTATGACACTCTCGTCAAAAGGCCCTCCAGACCTTAAACTAGCATAGTTTTTTACCACAATGTCTGGACTTTAAAAGAGACCTTAATCTCTGAGTTTGTTTCGGCTTTTCTGAGCTAGTCAGATAGGATATGCTGGCGCCATCTAGTCTTATAAAAAAAACATTACATTGACTTGTAAAACTGTCTGTAACAGATTTATTTACAGAAATGAAAATCATTTATCATCTGTTGACCAAGCGTGGTGATAATGGTGATATCGACGCTCGGCAGTGACAACCTCGTAAATCCAATCCAATTTTCTTCAAAAGCGTTTCATTTGTTCTTTAGATTGATAAACTCGTCATACACGTATTAGTTCATCAAACTTTCAATTCAAATAGTTCAAAGCCATCTATGACGTACGATGACAAACTTGTATAAATATTTGATCGGCCATTTTTTTTCAGGTGACAGTTTTTCTTTTTTTGTATCTCTTGTAAAAAATTGTATTTTACACATGGTTTTCACTGCCGACCGTCGATATCTTCCATTACCGTTAATTGTAGCGGTCAATAAGACATCCATATTTAGCAGTGGACTTATACAGATTGATATGATAGTAGTCAGATTCACAACACCTAGAAAAGCATCTCCAGAAAACCGAGCTCCAAAAAATAGTCTCAAAGCAATAAATTACCCTGTTTAATACTTTTGTTATACACTATAGATATATTATTAAGTACTTGTTTGATTTTAATGACCCAGAAATTCTAGCCACTTCAAAGTTAACATTTAAAATCTATATAGAGACGAGAACACAAATATTTAAAATTGGCACGCAGGCAGCTTTTCTTAAGAAGTTATACTTGTCATAAAGTTTTATCGTGCGTCGATAAGTAAACTGTAAAAAGTAATATCGAAGGACTTTATTAATGAACAGACAAACATAATAAATAGATAATTAAAAGGAAATGGAACTCAGAAAATATCCCGTAAATCTCTATACAGCTAAGCTTCTTCTTCTTTTCGTGTGGTTAGTGACTAACCTGGTGTCAGAGTTTATGCCGCCCAAAGCCTCTGACTTGGCTTCACATGCCGTCGAGAAATATCTCTCAGGCATGCCGGTTTCCTCGCGATGTATTTCTTCACCGTTTTTAAGCAAGTGATAATTATACAATACGCACATGAATCCGAAAAGTCAGAGGTCCGACGGTTACACCATAAAGCTATCACTACTAGCTAAACGATGCTTTTGATCAGATTCATCTAATTAAATAGAAATTGCTCAAATCTTTATTCAACTAATTAAACAAGAGTAACATCGTAGTCGTTAAAAAGAACAAAATATAAACCAGGAACTCCTCAGATCAAATGTCACTCAGACCACTAGACCAAATTAATATACCCTCATGTCACGGTATTAGAACAATATACACCCATATTCTAAGACGTTCCCCCAAAACTTACTCAACTCGACTCCACCTCGACTCAGCCTTTTTCACTACCATCGGTAGTTATAGTTGACATAAACGTCCTCGACTCGAGATTTTTCCTCAGTCGAGGTAAGGAATCATATGTAAAACTCAAGGTAGCTCGGAACCTACCTTTAGGAAGGAACTGTCAAAGTTCGTATGTAACAAAAATGAATTTTGAAGACTATCGAATATACTTACGATAATCCTCACAACTATTTATCGCGGCGTTATTTGCGCGATGCAGGTAAACCAAATTATGACGTAATGACTTCACTCTACCTCGACTTATTTGAGGACCCCTCAGTCGAGGAACCTCAAAGTTCACTAGAAATTGCGATTAAGAATACAATTTTGAAAATGTTTTCAAGGCCGTCCTGAGTCGAGTAAGTTTTGGAGGAACGTCGTAGAATATGGGTGATAGGCTATAAACATCTAGACAAAGACTTTCAACCTAGACTGGGCTAACGAACCACAGGCCAATGCTCGCGTGACGTCATCGGATAAGATTGACAGGGAAAAAGCTTCCGAGGAAATTAGTTCAGCCAATCATATCTGATTCTATTCTTAATTTGAAATTTCTTTTTGATGAAATTTTACGCTTTCATACTTCTGTGTTATTTGAAACTATAATCTAGGTTGATGGAAGTCTAGATTAATCTTATGAACAACAAGCTGACGGGATAATAACGTTGTAAATGAGACCTAAATTCTGGTGGTAGGCGGAATTTAATTAGTTTTATGATACATACTTGTTAGGGTGGGTGGGTATATACTGGTATGTACCTAGTTTACTAGACCAAGACGTGATAGTCTGACGCAAATATTTTTTACACTACAGGATGATTTCCACCCAACGGCTCGCATCGCATCGGATCGGAAAGAATACGAACGGATGCGGCAACCGCCGAACGCGTCCGGCAGGACGTCGGCGCATACGATCGGCTCCGTACCGTCGCTTGCGAACGTTTGCGTTTCTGCGCCTAGTCAAATAGTTTCATTCCTTCCGTGTTGACAGGCGAACGGAGCCGATCGCACGTCGCAGCATACTTTCGGCTACGATCGCGTGTCGCGGAAGACGCCCGCGGTCAAGCTACTGTGCGCGGCTTGGTAATATAGACTTTAAATACTGTGTACACGATTTAATATAGTTTAAAGATTGTAAAATCCATTCCGATCCGATGCGATGCGAGCCGTTTATTGGAAATCATCCTTTATTCTTCTATTAATTTCCCCTAAAATAAACAAGCGACAATCACCGCAATGATTTCCATGTAGTAGCCGTCAGCTAAAAAAAAGTCATCCTCTCGACCGTGCTGTAGAAATCACTATTCAAGTGAATGAGCACCAGCATTCAATTGTCCACGAAATCTTTAAGCTGCGTCATGATTACGTCATTAATCAACAATATCGATTATAGCCTCCCAGGCAAGGTAGTTTAGGTGTTATACTTGTATTTATTGTTAAGGGTTTATGTCAGGCGGGCGGCCGGTCATAAAACAATAAGTCAAACCTCTAACAACATGGATTTACGAATACATCATGTTGTGCCGACCCCACTTAGTGTGGGATAAGGGCAGGGAGATGATGACTTGTATTTTTCTTGAACGGTCCTTGATTAAATTATTATACGATTATAGGAAATTGCTGCGTATCATTTGATCTGACTCCATTTATACTTGGAAGGCAATAGCAATAGGCGTCTTCGGAGTGATATTTAAATGCCACGATAATAATAGTCCAAAATGGTGAACCATGTCGTAGTAAATGTCAACCGACCCAGGTGACGCCTTTCTCAGAACTGGCGTATACAATTTATTGTTCCGTGTGGGTTTCTTGTGCTAAATGTGAATATAAATTATTATTACATGGGTGAAAAACATAAGGTACACTAGGGGAATAAATAGGTTCGCCAGTTTCCAAATTCATTCCTTTCCCACCTCGCGATCACATGTTACCTTTTCAAACTGTTGAATGGAACAGACCAATTCATGGAAAATTATGTTTAATTATTTGGTAACATAGATCAAAATTGCCTTTTGCCTCCATATGACGTAGTAGCGGCATGTAATGTCTTTGATTTGATTTAAGGAGCTTTTTTGTAAAAACCATGACATCAATCACATCGATGATTAAATAAATTGACATTACTTGTCTGTCACCATGTCACTATCATATCTTGTCAAAAAATACTTGTATGTTCATTTCTATAATGTTGGCAATAGGTAGTCGGTAAAATAGTTTGTTTCTTGCACTGTGCAAGCAAAAATAGACCTTAAGGTGTATAACATTTTCATTCCCCTACTGTACCTATATATAAGGTGACGTCCAAAGAAATATTACTTTGATTTTTTTTAATGCTTTATGACGTATGTTCCCCGGCAAGCAGCTATGATCCGATGGAAAAGAAATACACGAACTAAGTATGTTACTCTTAGGCTCGTAGTAATAAACAAATCTCAACATGGCCGCCTGAAAGCTGGCCCCATAAAAGTCGCTGCTATAATGTAGAATTTTATCGAAAAGGCACTTAGAGGAAGCTCTCAAATGAGAGTCGTTACTAATACCACAGTCTAGCCATTCCATACAGTCGACCAACGCGGGTACGTCATCTCCCGAGCTGCCTTCAAATAAGCCCAAAAACTGTCAATGTCAAACTCTCGTTGAACCACTCTATTAGTTACACTGTGCTAATACCTACGATTACCTACGACCTACGACGCACAGCAATGATAGCCTAGTGGTGTGACCATCGGACTGCCAAGTCATGGACCTCGGGATTCGAACCCAAGACACGCACCTCTGACTTTTCGGATTCATGTGCGTATTGTGTAATTATCACTTGCTTAAAAACGGTGACAACGTGAAAACATCGTGAGGAAACCGGCATGTCTGAGAGATATTTCTCGACAGCATGTGAAGCTAAGTCAGAGGCTCATGGGCGGCATAAACTCCAAGTTAGTCGCTAATCACACGAAAAGAAGAAGAATACCTACGGGCCTTAATGAGATTACGGACGGACCACTGATATTATCAATTGAAGGAATAGTAAATTCGTCTTCATATGAAGCGCGGCTAGTAAGACGTTGTGGCATGTGTGGTATTTCCGGGATCCAACAGGAAGTCAAAGTTGCTCTATATTGTAGTGAACTTTACTCAGTTATAGTGGACAATATACTAGCTCCATTTTAACTTTTTCTTACCTACTCCAACAATTTCCACACAAACAATTACAAGTACCACAGTTGACTCTTTCATCAACTTTCGCCAACCAACTAAAAAATATAACACTATGTAACTACAGGCGATGAAATTCTGAATTTTAATTCACTATTATAAAAACATCCATGGATTATTAAATAAGGACTCCACAATTCACCGTGCTCACCCGCCGCAGTCGCGGAGCCGGTTGTCTTTTCTGACTCCGCAGTGACACCGTTAATTCAGTCCTCATCAAGCTGTCTCCCTCCCAGTCCTCTCGCAAGCAACGCCCTAAGCCGAGGTCCGAGTCCCATTAGGGGGCGCCCTTAGTGCTGACAGCACTAAGGGCGCCCCACTAATGACTACATGATGTTAGTAGTAGTAATAGATATTAGCTTAGGTTAAGTATTTTACTCGTCCCCATTGGTTGGAGACCCTTCAGGTCTCGCCAATAACTGCCCAGTTACGAAGAAACGGTCCGCAAGACCATCTACAAGCAGTCGAATAGAAAAAAAAATAAGGACGGTACAATTTTTTTTTTTGACAGTGCTACCTACTTTCCTAATACCATATGTTTATCTGTCAAACACTAACGACGACCTCCTCTGCTTCCAGATGGCTGGTGCGGGTAGTAGAGGATGTGCAGGGCGGCGAGCTGCGCACGCGTCAGGGCTACGTGCCGTCGCAGGTGTTGCAGGAGAAGCAGACCGCTGAGAGGGACCCAACCGCTTTGGCCGCGAGACGACAGTAAGTACACCTTATTTTTATGCAACGTTGAAACATTGAGAATTAATTACTTAAGGCGATTCGCACACTGCACCGCATCACGCAGCGTAGCGCGGGAGTGCGTGTTCTTACGTTGTTTGCAAGTATCTGTGTTTGTATAGAAAACTCGCGTAGTGCAACACACAGAAAACGCATTCACGCGCAGTTTTGTGGCTACGTCGCCACGCACCCCGCAGCGTAGCGCGGGGCAGTGTGTTTTTCGCCTTAGATAGACATACAAAAAATATGATTATTTTGATGGAAAAAGTTGAAGATTGCAGTCGTCTTCTTTGTAAATAAGCATAGGTTCTCAGTTATTTTGCCATCTTTAAGCCCACGACACACAAACATCCCAAATTCATTCCTTGTTTTCTGGCCTAAAAGAAAATCTGTTTTTAATTTACCAGCAAGATCTTATTAGATTATCCTTTCCGAAGTCTTCATTACAGAAACAATTAGTCCAAAAAAAGCTTTCAACTCCCAGTTTACATTTGGCGTGCGGAAATTGTGTCTTAATTTCGCAAAATGCTCAAATAACGGTAAATCCAAAAAGTTTTCAACTGACGTAAGCATTATACCAAACATTGTTTGAACATGTGCAGCATCAAAGGGAACTTGGATCTTTTGAAAGAAGATCCAAATCGGAGTTTTATTGTCGCTTCAGTCCAAGCGAGAAATTGGATCGGTGACTTTCATGTCAATGTGTGAAGATGTTTATCGATGTTCTTAGTGTTCAATGACCCGAGTGGAATATAAATCATTATGTTTGTGCCCAATATTGGGGCAATTATTAAGTTTTACTACCTATATTAACTACTAGCGCAAAAACAATACTCAAGACTATTGACACCTTAGTTGCAATTGGTCTTGTAAACTATTATTTGCTAAGTTATAAAATATTTAATTAATGTCTGCCTCGTTCATCTAGTGGTGGCAAGCGCGACTGCTGATCGCGAGGTCCTGGGTTCGATCCCCAGGTCGGACAAAGTGCTATTGGGTTTTTCCGTGTGGAATTCCTCAGTAGCAGCCTAGAGTTTGGATATGTGCCCGGTTGATGGCAATAGGCTCGCCTCCTATTACATGGGACTTAAACATAACGGCATGGGACTTAAATATAAGTGTTATTTATCAATAACACTTTGCCCGACCTGGGGATCGAACCCAGGACCCAATGCTCAGCAGTCACGCTTGCGACAAATAGACCGACAAGGCAAAATTTGTCTCGTGACAACCGACATTATAAATATTCTGAATCACTGAGCTTGTAAAATGCCTGGTAAACATCTATCTTTCTTCATTTAAGCATAAAATAAAATGATACAAGTATGACACTAAATATTTCTTTCATCTTCAAAATAATTTCATCCATTAACCTTGTCCTTTCATCTATTGTCGCTACAAAGGCCAGTCTCATGGAAATCGACGTTTCCTAAAACCTTGCACTTGAGAAAAGTTTATTTTAAATCATCTGTTGAATATCTGTTAAACATTTCACACCTGATGCTACATTGTGGCCGTCTATTTTTAAAAGTAGACTAGTCTCTAAATTTTCTTATACAAATTATGTGTACTTTTGACAGTGGCATACAACCATATTCTAAGACGTTCCTCGAAAAATTACTAGACTCCACCTCGGCTCAGTCTTTCTCACTACCATCGGTAGTTATAGTTGACATAAACGTCCTCGACTCGAAATTTTTCCTCAGTCGAGGTAAGGAATCATCTGTCAAACTCAAGGTACCTCGGAACCTACCTTAAGGAAGTAAGTGTCAAAGTTCGTATGTAATAAAAATGAATTTTGAAGACTATCGAATATGATTACGATATATATCTTCCTGCCCTGGTCCCAAAATATAATATATATAATCCTTACAATTATTTATCTCGGCGTCTCTGTCGAGGAACCTCAAAGTTCACTCTAAATTGCGACTAAGAATACAATTTTGAAGGTGTTTTCGAGGCCGTTCTGAGTCGAGTAAGTTTTGGAGGAACGTCTTAGAATATGGGTGTTAGTGTGTATTTCTTCCACCCGGAGCCAACCCTAAATTTGATGCCCCTCAACCTTATTTTCGCAACTAAACAAAAATTGGTGAAAATTCTGTGATAGGTACTCTGTTGCTGTGTTGATTGCAAAAGAATTCAAAATAAAACGTCTTTCTATAATCATCAATCTTGCTATTCTATTTTGAACATCTTCCACTTGTTCTATTCACTTGAGCTGTTGCGTAAATAAGTGCCTATGTAGTCCCGATGACAATCCAATTACTTACCTATCTGATCTGATGACTATGGCCTGACGCCGTGCCATGCCAGTTCAGAGTGGGCAAATGGCTTATGCATTTTGAATTTCATAGAAGTACATACATTGAATATTTTTACAAAGTTTTTCAGTCAAAATAAACTGTAGTGGGACAATATAGAAAGAATTTTGAAGCAAAAATACTGGTCGGTGTTGATATTGAATAATACAGTATGATGAATATGAATATTGATGGATGGTGGGGGAGAAGGAGACCAAAGAAAAGATGGATGGATTGTGTGAGGGAGGATACGAAGGAAAAGGGAGTAAATGATGAGGTGACGGCTGACAGGGAAGAATGGAAGAGAAGGACATATTGCGACGACCACAAGTAACTTGTGAACAGGGTAAGAAGATGATGATGTTAGGTATCCAAAATCCTACAATCCTTATGAAGTAGTAACAAACCATAGCTAATTATACCGAAGAACCTCTTTCTTCTTTTTCTTTTCGTATGGTTAGTGACTAACCTGGTATCAGAATTTATTCCGCCCATGGGCCTCTGACTAGGCTTCAAATGACGTCGAGAAATATCTCTCAGGCATGCCGATTTCCTCACGATGTTTTCCTTCACCGTTTTTAAGCAAGTGATAATTATACAATACGCACATGAATCCTGAAAGTCAGAAGTGCGTGCCTTGTGTTCGAGCTCAAGACCTATGACTTAGCAGTCTGGCGGTCACACCACTAGTCTATCACTGCTATCAAGAACCTCGTTTGAAATAGAATCAATATCAATATATTTTCATAAACATAAAATAACGCCTTGTATTCCCCGAAGGGTTAGGCAGAGGTGTTTTTAGTAACTTTCGCCAGTTATGTTTAAGTCCCATGTTATAGGAGGCGAGCCTATTGCCATTAACCGGGCACAAATCCAGACTCCGAGCTGGTACTGAGAAATTCCTGATGGAAAAACCCAATATCACTTTGCCCTACCTGGGGATCGAACCCAGGACCGTATGCTCAGCAGTCACGCTTGCGGCCACTAGACCAATAAGGCAGTCATGAACATTCTGACATTAAATACCCTCTAGTCCTGCCAACGCCATGTTTACACGTGTACTTCTAATCCACTTTACGATCGCACTTACCTCTTGGCTAGACTTGGTCGTAACTGACGGGGTCTTATTATATGCCTGTTAAACCGTTTCAGCGGTCGTCAAATTGCGACAAAAGTTGTAGGTAATAACCGTCAAAAAGATTATTGTTTTTGGACGAATTTCACTGTTAATTAGTACTTGTGACGTTGATGATGTAGTGGATATGTGAGATGTGTTTCGACTAGCAAGAATTTTCTGAGTTACTGTCGAATGGCATTTGCTTCGTGTCTTCGTAAGAGATCACTGTGTTTTGCACCAAGTCCCTTATCCATGTACGTACTTAAGTACTTTTCTTTTTTGTACAGTAGGGGAACAAAAAGCTTCGTCAGTTTTCAAATTCATTTCTTTCCCACCTTGCATGTTACTTTTTCAAACTGTTGAACGGAACAGACCAATGCATGGTAAATTATGTTTAATTATTTGGTAGCAAAGATCAAAATTGCCTTTTGCCTCCATATGACGTAGTAGATTGTAATTTGATGTCATGTAATGTCTTTGATTGGATTTAAGGAGTTTTGTTGTAAAAACCATGACATCAATCAAATCGATGATTACATAAATTGACATTACACTTGTCTGTCACCATGTCACTATAATATCGTGTCAAGAAATACTTGTATTTTCATTTCTATAATGTTGGTAATATGTAGTTGGTGAAACAATTCGTTTTTGCACTGTGCAAGCAAAAATAGACCTCAAGGTGTATATCATTTTCATTCCGCTACTGTACAAGCGCTATATAAAAATGTTCGGCATGAAGAAATAATTATTATACCAACACAGCTATGATTTATTTACTAAGATCACAAAAACTGAACCATTGGAAATAATTTAAAAACAAAATAAAGGCCAATATAAAAACACTAATTTAAAATACTAATTAGGGTGTAAGTGAATTCAAGCCAATACATATATTCTTCAACACTGAGAATTTTAATTAAACTGCACCTTCTCATAAAAGAAACCACACATCATAATCCGTATCATTACCATTTCTCATTTTTATCCAAACAACTCCGAACGCCCGTCAAAACGTCGTCAACATACACAAACGTTACAAAATTATGACTGAAACCGAGGATACGATCAAGTTATTCAGGACGAGGTATTAACTTATCAACAGCATCAGAATTTGGCAAGAGTTCGCGAATTTCTCTTCTGTGTCAACAAACTGACTTGTTTTTTTTTTGTTTTCAAACAACTGGCAAACAAATTAGACGAATATAAAAAATAAAAGAAAAACATACAGACATAACCAAAGTCTTTCTTAAATTATTACAGAAAAAAATATTAAAATCGGTCCAGATTTGAAGAAGGAAACAGGGAAATACGAAAGTACGATTTCGCTAATATTGCACAGGAGAAATCAGTCCGAGATGCAGGTGTCTCTTTCGCACTCAATTGGGAAGGTTTGTGGGAGGGGTGGGACGGAAATAGATCGCAAAAACCTATTCAAATTATTAATATTTTGCAGCCCGCGTTTCATCAGGCGGGATGGCGGCCAAACGTAGGCCTAGTATTTGGCTTTTGTGTTTTGACTTATTGGAAATATATTTAGAGAAGGTCAGAACTGCCTCAATGGTCTAGTGGTGGCAAGAGCGACTGCTGATCGTGAGGTCCTGGGTTTGATCACCAGGTCGAGTAAAGTGTTATTGGGTTTTTCCCTGTGGAATTCCTCAGTAGCAGCCGGGAGTTTGGCTGATGGCAATAGGTTCGCCCCCTATTACATGAGACTTTAAACATAACGGCGAAATAAGGGTGTTACTGTACACCTCTGCCCAACCCTTCGGGGAATACAGGTGTGATGTGGTATGTTATATGTCAACAAACTGTCTCCTTTTGTTTTTTGTTAGAATCATATTTCCTTGTCTTGTTAATGATTAAAGTCTCCATATTTAGATCTTTTGGCTTTTGTGTTTTCAGTTATTGGAAATATATTTAGGGAAGGTTCATTGGTTTTGCTTTTATGGACTTTATTTTAAGATTATTTGAAAGTGGAAATCTGATTCACTGAAAGTCAATATTTACTGGTGTCGTCACCGGTTACAATACCTTCTGTTATACCTAAAGAATTATCGAGTTATCATAATTATATCGACTGCAACTTTGCATCTCTTCTATTTATATTTATTACCTTGGAATGTTGCCTATTAGTAATATTAATGTGTAGGTACTTATCTTCTTAATTATTATCTGAATAATGATAACTGTTATTCGAACATATATCTGAGGTATGCAATCAATAAACGTCTATCGGGCTCGAGCCAAATTGTCATCGTTCCATTTATTTGACAACTGCATTGCAATATTAATGAGAAAATATTTTATTCATAAAATATTATGAAAGTTTTATTATAATTATATTACCACACATTTGCAAAATCAGTCTGTAAGATCGTCTAATAAAAATTGCGGATATGCTTGGCACAAATGAAGACAATTAATTAATAGATTGGCGCCTCAATTGGCACAGTAACTGTGTTATAGATTTTTGCGCTTTAGATCGCGGGTTCGCTTCCTGAACGGAACATGTACATGTAAGACGTGTCAGTAAACGCAGCCACGATACAGGAGAAACTGGGGCAACTTACATACATACATCAACTCTCGCCTTTTTCCCATGGGGGTAGGCAGAAACTATATAACGCCACATGCGTACTTACATACTCCTTTCGCTTCATCCACATTCATGCATCTTGTCATACACGCACTTTATAAATTAATATGGACACGAAGTCAAGAATATTCTATTGAATACCTTTGCTATCTAAATAGGATAATGGTATCAATTCTGTTGCACATTTTGACACTACTAAACTAAACGCAACTGTCACTTTCCTTTTCTATTGAAACAGAAAGAGACAGACACCCTTAGTTTAGTCCTGTCAAAGTGCACTACAGAAGCGACACCACTATCTATCCTATTATTATTTGATGCATCTGTTAGGCAAAGTAAAACCAATTAATCTCTCCACTTACATGATCTTTATTTAAATAAGATAATTTAGAAATTGTTGCTTTAGTTGGCATCCTTTCTAACATAATCATTTCGACCACAGATGACACTATGTTCATTAATTTATATAGCAACCCATGTGTGTCACACTCTCATTATTTCTATTCATCCAAACTTTACAGCTTTACGAAAATCATCTGTTTTAGTATGATTCATTTCTGCACCTACTATTAGTAACGAAACACTCAAGTGCGCAGTAAACACCTCATATACTCGGTGGATATGCACGTCTGCAACCAACAATATATCAACAGCACGTCCAATTATACCCTCTTGTCCAACCATAGCTTTATGCCAGAACAATATTGTTAGGCATTTAGTCAAAACTGCCAACAGTTTGTCCACGTGGATTTGGCAGGATTTGAAAGCTGTCTTTGGTTGAGAAATCGTTAAGGTTATGACAAATTGTTCAAAAGGTCTTCTGTTTTTGATCTTATTCTTCTTTTTAGCGTGTCCGTTTGTCAGCTGTGATAGCCTAGTGGTGTGACCGTTGGACTGCCAAGTCATAGGTCTCGAGTTCGAACCCAAGGCATGCACCTCTGACTTTTCGGATTCATGTGCGTATTGTATAATTATTACTTGCTTAAAAACGGTGAAGGAAAACATCGTGAGGAAACCGGCATGCCTGAGATATATTTCTCAACGGCATGTGAAGCCAAGTCAGAGGCCCATGGGCGGTATAAACTCTGACACCAGGTTAGTCACTAAGCACACGAAAAGAAGAAGAAGAAGCGTGTCCATGGCAATCCAAATTGAGTCGGCCCAGAATTTAACTACGAGTTTGCGTGATCAGTAGCGTCCATTAGTTCCTGTAACGTGCAGGTATCAGGGCACGCAGGGCATGATGTCAGGTGTCTCTTCGTTTGTGGAACAGCACCATATTTACACTCCAAGCTAGAATCGTCTATGAATCTCCACCTGAACAGGTTTTCCTTGCTTCGACCAACCTGGGTCCGGAGTCTGTTTGATCTTAGTGTGTAGTAAATAAGCCACTAGTTTTTATCAATCCCAATCATCATAATCATAATTCGTTCATTACTGACCCACAGCTGAGCACGAGCCTCTTTCCAGAATGAGAAGTGTTTTAGGCCTTAATTAGCCACGCTGGCCTAGTGCGAGTCGTTAACTGGAAACCCTTCAGTTCTCGCCAATAACTGCCCGGTTACGTAGAAACGGTCCGCAAGAACCATACAAGCTGTCCAATAGAAAAAAGAAACTGTTGCAGGTCCGCAAAGTACATAGAGCATTGAGAACTATTTGAAGCTCTGTCAGACGTCCCACATGATGTTTTCCTTCACCGTTAACGCGAGTGATAATCAAATTCTGATCCGCACATAAATTTGAGACTATTTGGCAGAGGAGAGGGCGATCAAAGCAAATAAGCAGTTATACTTATTTTCAATAGTATTATTTTTACTGTTCTATTTATAATAATAAACAGTGATAGCCTAGCGGTTGAACGCTTGCCTTCCGGCAAGAGGGTCTGAGTTCGATCCCAGCCCGTACCTCTGACTTTTCGAATTCAAGTGCGGATCAGAATTTGATTATCACTTGCGATAACGGTGAAGGAAAAACATCGCGCGGAAACCTGCACACTGAGAGGGCTCCATAAAGTTCTTGATGGTGTGTGCAGTCTGCCAACCCGCACCAGACCAGCGTGGTGGACTACCGCCTAAACCCTTCTCATTCTGGGAAGAGGCCTTTGCCCAGCAGTGGGACAGTAATGGGCTCATTATGTATGTTATAATAATAGTCGAAGTAAGAAACTTTTTGGCATGTCCTGATTTGGTCAGGATGACGTTAAATTAGCCATATATTTATGAATTTGAAATATGTAAAACAGCATGCTGACATCGTTTCAGTGACTTGGCATTACATGGTGCATGTATCACAAATTTAACTAAATAATAACTGAAAAGTATCATTTGAACAGGACACAGATGATCAGCTATGAGTTTACAGCTTCGCACCTTGACATCCGGCAAATCTCGACCTTCCAAACTCTGTGTTACCTCTCCATTCACTATTATAGATGCTCCCACGCCCTCACCTCTTGGCATCGGCATCGCGCGCTCTTCTACTGAGTCAAGAGCTAGGAAAACACTCGCTAATTTATTATAATGTTTATCATTTGAACTCTCACTATGACGTCATAATCGCAAGTCGAGTGCTGATGGGAATATGTGTCTATTGATCTTGAACGCTTCGGTTATTTGATTTGGGGCACCCACAAGCAGTGTTCTTTCATTTTATTTTATAATTATTCTATTATTTGCGTAATTGAATACTTTGAAACGTTTTTTATAAAAGGTTCTGTTAATAGCTTTAATTTTCTTTTCAATGTTTTGGTTAATTTATCATCAATATTAAACCCGTCGTCAGAATTCTTAACTATATTGATTTATGAATATTTCATGATTCCACAACTACCGTCTGAAAACTTATCTAATCTTGGAAAGATTATGAATTACGCAACGAGAAAATATAATAGTATTTGAATGGGTTATGACTCCACTTTTCATACCCTTAGGTACAAATATTCGCAACGTACACGAATACAACTGTTAGGCCAAGAAATTCAAAAATACTTTGTATTCGCGTACAACGCGAATCCCTTCAAAGTTAGAGTGAACAGGCTTCTTCTGGGTAAGCTCACTTCATCGTAGACTTTGTTTCTGTCACTTTGGATCCAGACTAGAGTCAAGAGCAAACCCAACTCAAATAAAAAAGTATGTGTTTAGATTTGCAAAGATAAATAGCCCTAAAAGATAAGACTATTTCCACACTCACACATTTCTTTATTTCCAGGGCCGTGGTACGAGAATTGGTGGAGACAGAGGAAGAGTTCGGCCGTGATATGCAGCAGGTGGTGTCGCGGTACATGAAGCCGATCGACAAGGCCACCACACCCAAAGCCGTTTTCGACAACCGAGAACTACTGTTCTCTAACTTCAGGCAGATCTGCGAGTTTCATAATACGTGAGCGCTCTTGAAATCATGTACACACGACGACATGTGAAGCTATACATTTCGTCGCTAAAGTTCTAACACCGTGTAACTCGAAAAATAGTAGTTTTGAGTTATGCACGTCATTCGATAGGGAATCGAAAAACGCATCGTTTGACTAATCACAATCAATGGTTAGATCCAATAGCAACGCGTTATTTCAAAAACAAAATCCTTCGCGTACGTAATATTTTTTCCATCAAGCTATTTAAACAGCTAAAACAGCGTGTAAATCAGGTGAATTCCATACTGGATCGTGTCGCGAAAGTGCTCCCGGCGAAAAAAATAAAATAGAATTTTGTAGATCAAAAACAATTACACGATAAGTAGAGAAATTTATATTTTTTGCTCTCCTGAAAAATAAACTATTTTGAGTTACGCGGTGTTAGAACTTAAGCGACTGTTTCCAGGTTATCCTAACCTTTCATTGTACGGAATTTCTCTACAAAGAGAGGTCAACTTATACTGGTCTTATGTAGCTTGATTTGTCGTCGTGTGTGCAATAGTACTTTATTTAAGTGTAAGAGGAAAGTGCACAATATCCAACCAGCCCAAAAGGCAATGTCAACAACATTCAATATGTAGCCTAGCATTGCAAGAGAATTGGCTCTACAGTCAAACAAAGGAAGCATGTAGTAAATATGATAGAAGAAGCTTATGTCCAACAGTGAAGTGGGCCTGGCTAAGGAATAGTGAGAGTATCGGATTTTGTCATTCCGTTTAGGTAGTAAATCTGATGTAGAGCTGCGCATTCCTTCAATGCAAATTCAAATGGGTCAGAGAGCAAAGAGCTATCCTTTTTAGAAAGAGCACCAACCATATCATAATATTTTTATTTCGTGTATAGAGTTCGTTTAGTTTGTACTGTCATTAGTCTGCAAATTAGAATAGTTCTTACAATTCACGGGCACGCTTGAAACAGTTAAATTTTAACCCTATGACGGTGTACATAAAAGTCACGCCACGCGCGCTTTTGAATTCAGCCACACCGATAATTCAGCCCTCATCAAGCGGTCTCCTCCCCAGTCCTCCCGCTAGGAACGCCCTAAGCCGAGGTCCGAGTCCCATTAGGGGTCGCCCTTAGTGCTGTTGTTGCTAGTAGTCATGATGTTAGTAGTATTAGTTAGCTTAGGTTATTTTACTCATCCTCATTGGTTAGAGACCCTCCAGGTCTGGTCAATAACTGCCCGGTTACGTAGAAACGGTCCGCATGACCATCTACAAGCAGTCGAATAAAGCAGCAGCAAGCAGTTGAATTGTAAGAACCATGTTATTATTAAGTTATAAAATAGAAGGTTCTTATAAGGCTTTCACAGTCACGCAAAGTGAACTAATGCATCGAAAAAAATAGAATAAAAAAAAGAACTATACCATCATGTTGTCCATGTCTAACACTGCATTTCATATGCAGGAACCTGCTGGAAGGAATAAAATACTACGCCGGCGAACCGAAAATGCTCGGGCGAGCACTTCTTCGAATGGAGCGCGAATTTGACAAGCACGTCGGGTATTGCCGCGACGAGCCGAGAGCACAGCATCTGCTAGCCAGCAATCCTGTCGTCAACAAATACTTTCAGGTCAGTGCTTATAGGTAGTAGTTTCGGGATGATCTGATCACATATCTGCACGGTAATATTCTGTGATGATATCCAGGGTTATCTAATGAAAATATAAGGTGGAATTCTTTAGTTCATCCTAATCTTTACTGATAATAATTGATTGTTCTTGCTTTTCCAAGATTGCTTCGGATCAATTTTTATCGACTGAACCAGCGACATCTGTTTTTTCGTTTTGTTACTTTGAACAAAATTGCATCTAGCTTGAATACGCCATCTAGTTTTAGAATGAAGCACTGCGTACACTGGCATTTAACGCCACCTATTGATGCGCTAGAGAAACATCAAGAGAAATGTCCGCCATGTTGGATTTGAGTCTCGGTTATTTTAGGAAACTTGCAGAAGATGGCGCTACGGGTTTTAACTAATCTGTAGCCAATATTTTGTAGTATTTATTATTATTGATTGTCAAATTCAAAATGTACTTATTCTTAAAAGATCTAAAAATTAAAAGAAACAAAAATAACTATCTCCGTCTTTTCGACTTAATTATAGTATCAGTTCTTGTAATAGCTAAATTCCGACTCCGCCTATACAATTGATCTGTTAGCCCCATCAGTGAAGGCGTGAGGATAGCCGGGCGCCAGCAGGCTCGAGCTTTAGGCACTTAGCCAAGAACTAGAATAGTTCGGATGCCACGTCGCCCCGCAGTATGAGTGCTGTCAATTCGACCAGTCATATCGAGGGCAATCACACTATTTCGACTATAAACACGATAATTTTAGATGATTTTGGCTCGGAAAATGATAAATAGATAGAATAAATCAGCTGACTGCTTTGGAGTTGCGCAAGATTTCTAGATAGATCTATTTGAGGTAAGTAGGGGTCTTCTTCTTTTCGTGTGGTTAGTGACTAATGTCAGAGTTTATACCGCCGATGGGCCTCTGACTTGGCTTTACAAGCCGTCGGGAAATCTCTCGGGCATGCCGGTTTCCTCACCATGTTTTCCTTCACCGTTTTTGAGCAAGTGATAATTATACAATACGCACATGAATCACATAAAGTAGAGGTAAATACGGGACATAACCTTATTTTCTTTAGGGAAATTACAAGATCAAAACTTAGGTCCGCCTAATCTCCGACTGAAGTGCAAAGGATTTCTGCAGATCCTGAAATAAATACCAATTAATCCGCCACTGCAAGTGCTGTTAGTCAAGACAGTCATCAACAAACACAGAGCAATGAAGCTCGACTGTCGGTCGATCATGATAATCCGAAGCACTAGTTTTAAACTGCCTTGTTGATCTAGTGGTGGCAAGTGCGACTGCTGATCGTGAGTCGTGAGGTCCTGGGTTCAATCCCCAGGTCGGGCAAAGTGTTATTGGGTTTTTCCGTATGGAATTCCTCAGTAGCAGCCCGGAGTTTGGATTTGTGCCCAGTTGATGGCAATAGGCTCGCCCCCTATTACATGGGACTTAAACATAACGACGAAATGAGGGTGTTACTATACACTTCTGCCTAACTCTTCGAGGAATACAGGCGTGATGTTATGTTTAGTTTTAAATCGTTATCTCTAATAGGATGAAGACGAGAAACGTGTTACAAAAAAAATCTCCTACGTTCTTTGTGGTGGAGGTGCGAAATGACAAAACTCAACAAAGTAGGTACGTAGAGATTACGTCTGTGGTGAACAAAACCGTCAATACACTCCAACACTATTTAAATGTGTTGATTTGAACACGTGGAATGGTGGTCTTCAAAATAAAGTGTAACCCAATTTTATCTTTTATTTTTAAAAACTTAGACAACGTTTTGAACACTCGGAAATTCTCGTGTAGGTATTATGGGTGCGTCACATGCATAAACGCCATGATGAATCTTTTTGGTCATAGATGCAAAGGTATCGTCTCCTTTTTATGTGGCTAGTGACTAACCTGGTGTCAGAGTTTATGCCGCCCATGGGCCTCTTATTTGGCTTCACATGCCGTCGAGAAATATCTCCCAGGCATGCCTGTTACCTCATGATGTTCTCCTTACCGTTTTTATGCAAGTGATAATTATACAATACGCCCATGAATCCGAAAAGTCAGAGGCGCGTGCCTTGGGTTCGAACTCGAGACCTACGACTTGGCTGTCCGACGGTCACACCACTAGGCTATCACTGCAGCGTATACGGCAAAGGTGTGTCCAAAAGTTATAAAAACCGATAGAATTGGACACCATAAATAAGTCAGAGGAGCTATTAAAGACAGGAGACCAACACCATTGAAAGATAGAGAAAGAAAGAACACGATTGAATTTCTCTAAATCAATTCTAATTTTAATGATATGTGCTATACGGTATATCGTCAGGATCATTTTGCTGAAATAAAAGAATTGAAACAGAATTTTATTCTAAAACTACGACGAGGTAAGCCTCTTAACAAATAATTTTAAAAAAGTGAACACAAATTCAGGATGCTGAAGAAATATTTACAACGACAGATGTGACACATTGGATATGAAGTAACGTAAATCAAATGCCAAGAACTGACCCTGATGAAGACTATATGTATACTGAAGGAGACGTAGCGGGACGGGTTAAAAAATACTTTATTAAACATTAATATCGTTTCAAGAAGAACAAAAACTGATTTGAAGCTTAGTTATAAGATATCCTAGCAAAATACAATCAATGCAATTAACAGCAGTGATAACCTAGTGATAACCGAGCCCAAGGCAAGCACCTCTGACTTCGGATTAATGTGTGTATTGTATTAAAAACGGTGAAGGAGAACATCGTGAGGAAACCGGCATGCCTGAGAGATATTTCTCGACGGCATGTGAAGCCAAGTCAAAGGCCCATGGGCGGCATAAACTCTGACACCAGGTTAGTCACTAACCACACGAAAAGAAGAAGAATGTACATGTATTCGATGTCACTGTTGTGGTTATGAGCGAGATGATTGAAAATCTTTCTTCCATTGTCAATACAAACAATGTCAATAATAAAAAAAACAGTTCGCTAGTGATTGATACAAAAATGAAATTTACTTTGAATACTAATTCAGTAAGCTATGGGGGTAAATCCAACACTTTGCGCCCACAATAAACAGACACTCGTCCTATATAATTAAGTTATGGGAAGAAAAAATTGCAGAATTATCCATTAAAAAAACATTTTTTACAAAAAATTTAAGCCGACTTCAAAAAAGAATAAAATAATTACCATATAAAATTAACAGTTTCAGAAGTCGGTGCTGATCCACGCTGAACCAAATTGAAGGCACCGACTTCTGAAACTGTTAATTTTATATGGTAATTATTTTATTCTTTTTTGAAGTCGGTTTAAATTTTTTGTAAAAAATGTGTTTATTTTTTTCATTTTAGTGGCCTTAATTAAACCTTGGTTTGACCTACTAAAGACGCTGCTCGTAACATAATCACATCATCACAATATGCGTACCGTTCGTAATTGAGGAGTTCCATTGTCTATCTCCGAAGTTCTTCATCAGATTTTCACCAAATTTAAATGGGACCAACTTCGAAGTATACCCTATCCATTAAAAAAAGAATCATCAAAATCGGTTCACAAATGGCGAAAATATCGATGAACATACACAAAAAAAAAACATACAGACGAACATAGTAACCTCCTCCTTTTTGGAAGTCGGTTAAAAATATTAATTAGCCTAAAAGGCAAATTAGGTTACGGCTACATTGATCAATATTTATGTTTCACGGAATTATCCAAACATAACTTTATAATCCATTGGTTCACCTTATAGAACCAATGGACTAATTTTACTGAGAAATTATTACACCGAAACCAATCCGTCCTTCAATCAGCCGCCACCAAGTTGATTGTTACGACCGAATGGAACAATACAATAATGCAACAATGCTGCCGCGCGATTCATAAACGCAGTAAGTAACATTTTGGTCAAAAATGAGTTAAATATATTTTCGTAATCACAATCCTATGGTGATTAAGAATATACAAGGTTAGTCGGAAAGGAGGTACTAAGCCGAAAGGGTGTTAAAGTACCCATAATAAAGGATAACTTTTGTTCTACAACTTTTCCCAAAACTCGATGGTTTAAAAAAAATAGCTTTTCAAAGATTTCGTAAAAAATATGCTAAATTCTATCTGTTCATAGCTATGATCAGCAGTTTTTACAATTTAGGTCATATTTGGGGTCACGGATTAGAAAATTAATTTTCTGAATTCTTAACTAAAGCAGGTATGTTTTTTTTGAAAAAACGAAAATAAATATAATTTTGCACGCAAATAAAAATTATCGAATTTTGAAATTTTAACATTTGCTTTAAAATAATCATCAGTGATACTTTAGGTGGCACGCGGCTTAGTACCCCCTTTCCGACTAACCTTGTATATTTAACTCATTTTTGACCAAAATGTTACTTACTGCGTTTATAAATCGCGCGGCAGAATGGTTTCGAATGAAACACGTATGAAAAACCGTCCAAAACATTATACGGGTTTCAAAGCTCGTTATTACAGACATGGCCGCTGCCAAATACGTAATCAATGAGGTAAACTGCAGTGTGTTTACAGAGCTTGGTGGATTTATGCCAAGTGTGGAACTGTGTTATCATAGCTATGTCCGCCTTTGACTCTTTCTCGACGTTATTTTGACGTTCGTTTAAGACTGATACGGTTTTACCCCGTGTGGGGACGGGTTGCATGCTGGGAATAGACGCGTGTTGTAAGCTTCAACAAAATCCAGCACGCTTGGTGGTAAGATCTGTACGGTTCGCCTGGCTAGCTACCACCCTCACATTAAAGTCAAGCCAAGCAGTTTACTGTGTTCCGTCGTGTGTATGTGAGAGTCAGAGGGGTATAGGAGAATCCCTCTATGTCTCTGTTCCTTGGATTCCTGCGCTCCATCTTAGCACCCTACTTGCGTTTACCATCAGGTGAGACAGGGCCAAACGCGACCAAGTCAAGAAAAAAATATTAAAAAAACTTGATAGGATTGCGTAGTGCGGCTAAAATATTTATAGAATAAAAAAATTGTCTGATGTATGTAACACTGCTGCATTTTACGTTTCGTTTCCTGATTTACGGGCTTCTTCCAAAGACTCGTCTGCTTGGTTAGCCCACCACAAGCCAAAGGTAACTGTGTCTTCTCTGGATATTCTCGTTACGGGTCGTATCCTTCAAAGAAACTCCGGAGTATGGCTAGCTGCATAGTTTGTTGAGTGAATTTATACTCTAGCCCAACTTTCAGGGTCTCCCTCTCAGCACCTTTCATCATGACAGGACTTCACATCATAGCAATACATATTGTGGATTTAATGTATATATTGATGGCTGGGCATGCTTGAATATTATTTTCGGAGATGTTAGCCTAACTTTCAGGGTCTCCGACTCAGCACCTTTCATCATAACAGGACTACACATCATAGCAATCCATATTGGCAGGCATACCTTAAGATACTATTAGCATACAAACACAATCTGCTAATGATGTTTCCGGTAGTTGGCATTTTCAACGCCTACAGGAAATGAGGGGGTGGTCTACACCAACTCATATTTGTGTAGCACGTCAACTCTGTATTTAATAGAGCATTAATATTTCAATCGATACTTACGACCATTTAAAAGCTCGACACATCTCGAATGTTCCACTCATGACTATTTAGTCAAAATTAGCAGAATATACAATAAAATCCTACGTAAATTTCATACTCGTCATTATTGAGTCAAATCCAGAAATAATGTTAGAGCTGTATTATTCTCGCGTGTCTGTACTTCCTTTGTGCGAATTTTATGCCAGCCATAGTCATCAGTTACATCCAATTTAGATTTCTGTGGTTACATCTGACGTGTTCCTATGAATAACATCAAATTCTTTTTATTACAAATAGATTTATACTTTTGCCGTCGGCGGAAAATGGTTTCTGGGTCAATATCCTGCGATTTGGCTAGTTACGTGATCTTTAATAATCTTTCGGTTCTCAATGCCATGATGTTTAGTCAAAGGATAACCAGATCAAGGCAAGGTTAACTAAGGATACTTTCTTTACTTTTCAAACAGCAAGAAATAGACTTTTGAAGCGGGTTTTAATGTTCAAAGTTTTTATTATAAACTAGCGACACGCACCGGCTTCGTACGGGTGCAATGTAGATACTAACGTGAGGCATATAAAACTTCCTCTTGAATAACTCTTATCTATTGCTGAAATCTGCATTAAAATCCGTTGATTAGTTTAAAAGATCTAACCGACTTTCAAAAAGGAGGAGGTTCCTAATTCGATTGTATGTTTTTTTTTTGTTTTAATTTTGTTAAAAAGTGATTATATACTATGTAAAGATATGCATAATTATCATTTGCAGGCTTTTGAAATGTC
Source organism: Amphipyra berbera (assembly GCA_910594945.2). Classification (NCBI taxonomy): domain Eukaryota; kingdom Metazoa; phylum Arthropoda; class Insecta; order Lepidoptera; family Noctuidae; genus Amphipyra; species Amphipyra berbera. The sequence goes on along the minus strand of OU343122.1, from coordinate 1,794,844 downwards.
CAGACATGAGCAAAGTAGTCCAATGCACAGCTGTGCCTATTGTGTGCAAGAATATTAAGGCAAAATTTGTGGCAGCTTCCAGAACGAGCACATAATTTTCAGTAGCTATCAATAATTTGGACATGTTATTCAAACACGTGATTATGAATCTTAATTCTAATTCAGTGCAGTTCACTTGCATCGCAATGTTGTCTCGGCTAGAAATAGACTGTTCCGTTGCTTTCCGTGGGTGTAGACGACAACTGTGTAATCAGAAAAACAGGCATTTAAATCCTTCTACTTCACATTTACAATCTTGTTTGTCAAAACCAACAAATTAGGCACCTACATCATTCTGTTACTGTCCTTACTGCGTCGGTATGTTGTGACGTCACATTGTGTACGTAACAGGGAATATCGGGATGGCAACACAGCTGGCTGAGTGATACATTTATTACCTACGTAAAGGTTTTCAATTCCAGAAATCGTGTTCTGGAAAACAAGGGGAGGGGTGGGACGAAGATAGCCGCAAAATAGAAGCAACATCTAAAAAAGAAAGTGAGGAGCTAGAAAATGTTTCATGCAGCTGCAAGCGACCTACAATATGATTGATAACACTAGATAACAATAGTTATTCTTCTAGCATTTCCAGAAACCTATTATTCATTTTAGACTAAGGATCAATAATAGTAGTTATCCAAAACAAACCGCAGGCAGCTGATATTTATATAGCGCTTAAGTTTATAAACAGACTTCATATATTTTATAGCAGACCCAGTGCATGCAAGCACATTGGGTCACCCGCGCGGTGGTGCAACGAGTATTCCCAAGGAGGGTTGATGTCAGGCAGGTGGCCGGTCATAAAACAATAAGCCAAAACCTTTAACAACATGGATTTACGAATTACATGTTGTGCCGACCCCACCTGGTGTGGGATAAGGGCAGGGAGAAGAAGTTTATAAACAGACTTCAATTTGGCATCTCAATCTCGATCGCATTGATTTAGCTGGGCTATAACCGTTGTTTACCTGTAAATTTAAGTGGTTTCGTCTCGAAATTTTCTTATCAAGGATGTTCCAAGGTTTGTTTGCCGACCTTGCGGGCCGGTCGAAAGCTGTCCCGAGTTCCCCGGTAGATAACACACCACGTCACCGGTGAAATGGCGTTATCCTCTAAAAATCATCGTATGTGCGGGTGTTCTATGTTTAGCGGGCGGAGTACAGGGCCAGGAGTGGAGCAGTCGCTTGGAAGACGCGGTCGCGACCACCTCGCTCGCTCCAGCGCATCTACGACCTTCGACCACTCGTCCGAGTGAAGTGTGTGACTGTGATTGTGTTCTCGTGATACCTTTATCGACCGCCTCGCGCTCAGGTACGACTATAACATCACAATTAGCGTTGGACGCTTTATAATTAGACCGGCTGTCGGCTGTGGCGAAAATATCGTGATTTTTCCCCCCTAGTTTCAATGTTACGGGTGTAGTGTTACAAGCAACGCGTCTGGTTTATTTCTAGTGCGGCGTGGGTGGATGAGTTTCGCGGCAATGTTATACTTTTCTGCTTCGCCGCGCTGTGTGCACGGTATGAGCGGCGCGCGCGCAGGATGTGTGCTAAAGCTGCTCGGGATGACCTTGACCCAATTTTTGCATATGTTTTTAGGGATTAGTGTTCTAATTATATCCTACAGTTGCATCTCTACCGTTGCATTCACTTGTAGCGTTGTATCTATTAGTGAGAACGCTGCATTCTCTTTTCTTTTACTGTTTAGCATATATTAGAAAATATTGAATGAGACTGTATGAACTATGATCAAATTCTGAAACTCTACAGTCTCTTGTATCACAAATCAAAATAAACTCGTTGTTAGGCAAGCTTGTTATTGCATAGTGTTGTGCAAAAGTTCACACAAACAGTTATGTTTAGATCTCATGCTCTGTTACGTGTTGTTTTGTTGTCTTGTCTCTGGCTTCCATACATTCATCCTCATGTTATCTTGTTTGACTACATAACACATCACGCCTGTATTCCCCGAAGGGTTGGGCAGAGGTGCATAGTAACACCTTCATTTCGCCGTTATGTTTAAGTCCCATGCTGCTACCGAGAAATTCCAAACAGAAAAACCCAATAACACACTTTGCCCGACCTCGGGATCGAACCACTACCTACTAGTAGACCAACAAGGCAGTTTGTTTAACTATTTAATTAAAAATGTATGAAATTTCTTTATTGATATCTTTATGAAATACTATTCCATCACTGACTTCTAGCAGATCTGTAATAAATGGAAATTAAAAAAATCGAATGCATGAAAAAATGTTCACTGATTATTCCACGGTGGATTCTTTGATTTCAGTTTAATATTATTATCTCTTTTCCCAAAGTTTCTCCACTATTGTTTTCTTTCTGTTCGTGATTGACAGATGAACATTTAGTTAATTTGAAATTAGTTTTAACATATATTTATTTTGGCATAATTTCAGTTATTTAATTTGAATTTACATCTGTAATTTCAAATGAAAATTCTTGTAGCATCTACAACAATCTATACTAATATTATAAAGCTGAAGAGTTTGTTTGTTTGAACGCACTAATCTCAGGAACTACTGGTTGGAATTGAAAATCTCTTTTTGTGTTGGATAGTCCATTTATTGAGGAAGGTATATAACATCACGCTACGACTAATAGGAGCGGAGCATAAATGAAAAATGTTGCAAAAACGGGAATAATGTCCACCCGTGCGAAGCCGGAACGGGCAGCTAGTATTGAATAATTTACACAAAGAATACCTTACAAAATATATTTTAAAACTGTCACCAGAAATAATTCCTTCCACATCATTGTCTTACTGATGGAACGTCTCAAATCAAAACGAGGCTGTCGAGATGTTTAACAAAAAATGTGTTCTCTCCGAATATTTTCTTCTAGTCTTTCAGTGTCCTCCATCTAAAAACTGTTATTTGTACATCGATCGAAATAATACGATTGTAAACTTTACTACATTTACATAAAGCGTATAATGCATTACCGTTGGATCAATGAACAGACGCAAATGTAATACAGTCATTGCCCTAATTATTTATAGTGATTACGACATCGCAATTCTTACGCTAATCCCGTACTAAATACATTTTGATTACACATTCAATTTAATATTTCCACATGCTTTAGAGATGATAAAGAAAATCAAGCATTTGTTTTCAAGTGAAAGCCAAAGTTTTTTTTTTATAATAGGTATAAATCCATAATTCAAATAATACAATCTGGGAAATCCATTATTAATTTTTCCTAAGAAATGACAAAAACTGCCTCGTTGGTCTAGTGGTGGCAAGCGTGACTGCTGATCGTGAGGTTCTGAGTTCGATCCCCAAGTCGGACAAAGTGTTATAGGGTTTTCCGTGTGGAATTCTTCAGTAGCAGTCCGGAGTTTGTGTTTGTGCTCGGTTGATGGCAATAAGCTCGCCCCCTATTAGATGGGACTTAAACATAACGGCGAAATGAGGGTGTTACTATGCACCTCTGCCTTACCCTTGGGGGAATACAAGCGTGATATTATGTAAATGACAAAAAATACAATATAATGAAACCTCAGTCAATCTATTTGTAATGAGAAAGTTTGAAATAATCGGTCACCTGCTACAGCTCTTTATCAAGAGCTTATCCTTTGGTATGAGGAAGGGGAATCTATACTAATATTATAAAACTGAAAAGTTTATTTGTTTGAACGCGCTAATCTCAAGAACTACTGGTTGGAATTGAAAAATTATTTTTGTGTTGGATAGTCCATTTATCGAGAAAGGTTATAGGCTATATAACATCACGCTACGACCAAAAGGAGCGGAGCATAAATGAAAAATGTTGCAAAAACTTGAAAAATGTCCACCCGTGCGAAGCCGGGACGGGCCGCTAGTTTATTTATAATAGTATTATCGTTTGAAACTGTTTGAATATTATCTGCGTCCATTTTACCAGCTGATGCCATAAAAATATTTACATTTTCAAATAAATACAGTGGATTGCTTAACGGAAACTGATATCGCAAAGCAAATATTTGGGTTCAGTTCGCTAAATTCTGCTGAAATTCAATAAAATCAAACTGAAGTTTGCAATTCTGATTTAACTTTCCGCTCTTGTTTTTGTAGTAACAAATATTGCACAAACAGCGTGCTATTAGCGAAGCGGGGCAACGCTAACTCAATATGTCAAGGTGTCCTAAATATAATCCCCAGTTCTCACGTATGTGCGCTACTTTGATTTATTGCCGGTTTCAATTTTACTTGAAATGCTATATTTTCGATGCATTTTGACTGCATTCCATTTTCTTCATAATATTTGGTTCTATTTTCTGAATTAAAATTAATAAGATGTATAAGGTGGTCTACCTTTAGACATGAAAATATCGTCGGGTCGAAAATTTTGCAGAACAAAATCGAGACACTTCTATCAAATGCAACTCAAAATATTGATTTGTTAATATTGTTGAAAATGAATTGTCTCCAAATGAACTAATTCCTCTCTGTTATGAATTTCATCATCGCGTTATTCCGTTTTATATCAAATCTTGAATATTACGATCGAATGAATTTTTTTTAGGTAGTTTAAATTTTATCAACACACTAAATATGAGTTGTAAGAATACAAAATCACTCCTTGCAAATTCAGCGTCTTTGTGTTCTTTTCTCGTATCGGTGAAATCCAGCGCAATTTCATTCGCATTTATATTTTTTTTTTCTATACGTATTGTTACATTACATTTTCTGCCTAGTCTTTTCCCAACTATGTTGGGGTCAGCTTCCAGTCTAACCAGATGCGGCTGAATACCAGTATTTTACACGGAGCGACTGACATCAGACCTCCACAAACCAGTTACTGGGCAATGCCGATATCCTAAGGTTAGACCAGTTGTCAGACTTTCGGGCTTCTGACTTACCGTAACAACTATCATAGGTATTCGTATGACACCCGGGACCGACTGTTTAACGTGCTTTCCGAGACACGGAGTGGTCTCGATGTGTAACGTACGATTACCATCCACAGACCGACCGCGGAAACTGCAGCTTAACCTCGCAAATCGTATGATCCGCGCGGTTGGTAATGTTGCATTACTTATACTACAATAAAGTCTTATTCAACACTTACGTATCCTAAACCTTGAAAACCACTCATGACGTAAATCTTTTTTGCATGAATTTCTCTCCATGCCTGTTAATCATTCTCGTTACTGACGTCAAGCACCATCGCACTGTTTACGATGAAACATGTGTTGGTCAGAATACTTTCACGGGAATCGATTTATTCAGGATATATTTTCGATTGCGTCATTTTCTTTATATTACAATTGTTAAAGGTTGTTTGTGTTCTCCCATGTAATCATTTTTCCATAACCTCACGCTTATATTTCCCGAAGGGTTGGGCAACGGTGTATAGTAACACCCTCATTTCGCCGTTATGTTTAAGTCCCATATAATAGGGGGCGAGCCTATTGCCATCAACCGAGCACGAATCCAAACTCCGGGCTGCTACTAAGGAATTCCACACGAAAAATCCCAATAACAGTTTGTGATCATTTATCCAATTTCATTAAAATGTTAACTTCCCTGCGTTAAACGAATTATTGCTTGCAGAAATTTTAATTGATGGACAGAACAGTAGTTAAATCGTGTGGTTTATTAAGTAGGCATCAGCAGACAGGCTCATTTAAGTATGTAACGAATTGTAAACAGTGACTGAATTGTCCCTAGCTTTTGATCTGTCAGAAGGTTGTAAATATCTTCCACTTTATGAAGCTCAAAGCTCATAAACTCGATTGTGTATCGAATATAAGATGTGGAAGCCGCTGCTGAACTAAATTATATGTGCACTAAGTGCAACCGCAGTGCTTTCAAAATATCTACTTGAAGCAACTGATGAATCAGTTCAATTGTATCTTGATCACGTCTGCTAAACTGTGGTACACGTTAAATGCTATCTACATTACATTTCAATGTGCATAATCATTGATTTCGATGTTGTCAGGTTCTCTAAATTTTGATTATGATTCTTCTTATTTCCTTACATTCTTATCTTTTTGTCTCGTCTTCTTCAATCTTTTCTTATATGCGATAGTATTTTTTTAATTTTCACTGTGTTGAGAAGATTTACTAGCACGAATGCTTAGGTTATTTCAATTGGTTAATTTACTATGATCAATAGTCTAGTTTAGTAAATGATGCAACCATGCAACAGAAACGTAAAAATAATTGCACCTAAAGTGTTCTATTGGAAATCATTCTAAATTTTACATTAATTAAATCTATACTAATATTATAAAGAGGATAAAATTGTATTTTTGTATGTCTATCTATACTAATATTATAAAGAGGAAATATTTGTATTTTTGTATTAAAGAATAAACATAAAAACTACTGGTCCGATTTCAAAAATTCTTTTGCTGTTAGAAAGCTACATTATCACTGAGTAACATAGGCTACGGGCGGAGCCGTGAGGACACAGCTACTCGTAGTAACGAATAAATTTAAAAACTACTGGACCGATTTCAAAAATTCTTTTGCCGTTAGAAAGCTACATTGTCACTGAGTAACATAGGCTACGAGCGGAGCCGTGAAGACACAGCTAGTATTTTATAACTTAGCAAACAATAGTTTACAAGACCAATTGCAACGAGGGTGTCAATATTCTTGAGTATTGTTTTTGAGGTGGTGCCAACATCGACGAACAATTAGTGTGACATTCGACGAATGCTTCGAACACATGTCGTATTAATTATTATGCACGTTCGATTTCACTAGACATGTGTAATGTTGGTATTTGTGGTACGAGAGTAATTTAGCGGTAGGCAAAAGATCAATTTATGTTTTTTAGAAATTGGGTTGCGTTTTGAAGTTGCTTTTACTTTTTGTTTGTTAGAATGGTTTATCTTTTAAGCAATATGGTGAATAAACATTGAAATTATACCATCATCTTTCCAAGTCTTTTGAAGCCCTATCTTCTTCTTCTTTTCGCGTGGTTAGTGACTAGCCTGGTGTCAGAGTTTATACCGCCCATATGGGCCTCTGACTTGGCTTCACATGCCGTCAAGAAATATCTCTCAGACATGCCGGTTTCCTCACGATGTTTTCCTTCACCGTTTTTAAGCAAGTGATAATTATACAATACGATCATGAATCTGAAAAGTCAGAGGTGCGTGCCTTGAGTTCGAACTCGAGACCTATGACTTGGCAGTCTGAAGGTCACACCACTAGGCTAGGTATCACTGTTGTTTAAGCCCTATCATGTACAATGCTGATGTTCGATTCAGATATATGATTCAATCACCATAAAAGCATCTTGTTATTTCTTAGTTTGAATCACCATATTGTCAGAAGACTAAAAAGATTGCATGAATCATCAATACTATTAGATGCTGGTGAGGTTCTCCGTATATTATTCACTTAGTGCATAGCTAGACTACTGTAGATGAATAAAAATTACTTAATTTCTACGATAAGAAATATATCAAAACCCTTCGGACTAAATAAAAAATTGGTTGTCTGTAAAGTCGGTTTACGGACGATAGTTTAACGTGACAACGTCATAACAAAACATCGTGCCTCTCTATCGCTTGTACCGCGCTCTCGCTCGCACGCTCGCCTCAGATGGAACGTGACAATGAGTCACGGTTTTTCGTGCATGCTGCCGGCGTTCATCGTTTTATTAGACGTTGTCACGTCAAAAGTTATATTAGAAGCTAATTTCACCTCAGAACACTCATTTTCATAGTGAGTGAAAGTCCTATAAACTCGAATAAAGCTATTGACTAAACTGCCTACAAAACAAAGAAGAGGTGAAGCTAGTTCATTACCTATTAAGCGCTGTTCTGCATGGAACATCATTCCATTCTGTATCTGGAGAAGGGCGTTGTTAGATAGATAGATATAGACTGGCCTGCAAAAATAAGTATCACACTTTTAAAATTGCAATAACTTTTTAGGTACACAAGATATATTTTCGAAACAAAAAGGACTCAAAAAAGAGTTTAACTTTGTTACTATAGTTTCAAAGAAAGCTGATAAAAATTGCTATAAAACGTTTTTTATTTTAAATCTCTAACTTCTATAGTTTAGAAAAAATTGAAATTTTAAAAGTGTGATACTTATTTTTGCAGGCCAGTGTACTTTATTGCACACTAAAAGAAATAAAAGTAAAACAGAAGGAATACACATAATTAGAAACAGTACAAATGGCGGTCTATCGCTTAAAGCAATTTATTCCAGACAACCATTGGATAGAAAGAATTGTTAAGAAAAATATAAAGGGCAGTTTGCAGCAGTTTGTTAGCTGCACTGCAATTCTATACATTTGCAGCTATCATCGTGTTACTTGTTGTACTTAGTCTTGTGTTATTGTACCGAAATAAGCTTTATATTATTTAAAAAAAAAGTTTTTGTCAAGCCTATGCATTATTTTATTTATTTTTTTCTTAAAAAAAAGGTGCCCACACTAGGATTTCTCCTGTATCGAGGGTGTGTTTACAGACACCAATTTTCACATGCACAAACATCTAGACCCGGAACAACTATCTGTAGGCCATACTAATATTTGTTCCGTGCGGGAATCGAACCCACGACCCGTAGCGCAGAAGCCGATTGCTCAGCCACTGCACCAAACGTATCGTCATTAGACTTACACCCATATTCTAAGATGTTCCTCCAAAACTTACTCGACTCGACTCCACCTCGACTCAGCCTTTTTCACTACCGTCGGTAGTTATAGTTGACATAAACGTCCTCGACTCGAGATTTTTCCTCGGTCGAGGTAAGGAATCATCTGTCAAACTCAAGGTACCTCGAAACCTACCTTAAGGAAGGAAGTGTCAAAAATCGTATGTAACAAAAATGAATTTTGAAGACTTTATCGATAATCCTTACAACTATTTATCGCGGCGTTATTTGCGCGATCCAGATAATTCAAGTTATGACGTAATGACTCCGTCGAGGAACCTCAAAGTCCACTCGAAATTGCGACTAAGAATACATTTTTGAAGGTGTCTTCGAGGCCGTTCTGAGTCGAGTAAGTTTTGGAGGAACGTCTTAGAATATGGGTGTTAGTAACAGACATGTTCAATGTTAATGCACTACGTGGGCGCAAACTCTTATAAAAACTCTTCAAAATCTTATTCTTACTCTGCAAACTCGTCATTATTTAGTCTAATCTAAAAAAGTCTACATATCTGAACGGGGTCTTCACTGCGACCCAGAAAAACGTTATTAATGTTGTCCATTAGATGTGGTCAGTCAAGGCCAATGGTGGGACGATTTAAAAATAAACTTTTATATTTAATTTTATCGCCCGCAAGAGTATCATGGAGAAATGGAATGGTGTTCTTAAAATAACGACGTGATCGTTAACTTTATTGTTTTGTTTTGAATCATCATGTCCAAATTATTGTAGTAGTATACACGAAATTAAATCATTAATTATCATACTTTGGGGTAATTATGAACATGGTAATATTCCAAAAATTACGAATTTCTACTAAACCAGGCAATATTTTTTGCGCTGGCAACGTAATAATGCTAGAATGTGTAATGCAATGTAATGTAATGTTGCCAGAGCAAAAAATATTGTCTGGTTTAGTAGAAATTCATAAATTTCGGAATGTTCGTAATTACCCTAAAAGCACCATACTCATTTAGCCGTTCATAGCTTGACCACCTATTACTTTAATGAGTTTCTTGAACACTGAACGTAAGGGTCCATCCCAGATGGTTATTGTATAAAGAAATGATGTCTTTGATACTTATACGTAAAAAAAGATCGACGACTGAAAACAATCGTGTGCCAAGCACGACTGCTGATCGTGAAGTCGTGGGTTCGATCCCCAGGTCGGGCAAGGTATTATTGGGTTTTTCTGTGTGGAATATCTCGGTAGCAGCCCGGAGTTTGGATTTGTGCCCGATTGATGGCAATAGGCTCGCCCCCTATTACATGAGACTAAAACATAACGGCGAAATGAGAGTGTTACTATACACCTCTGCCCAGCCCTTCGGGGAACACAGGCGTGAAATTATGCAAAGAAATCGTAGATGATGAAAATATCTCTTCATTTCTCAATCTTTGAATGATAGATTGAGAAATGAAGAGATGAGACAAAGTTGCGGTTTAAAAGATGATGTAGTGACAAAAATTGAAAGGAGTATGCTTAGGTGGTTTGGCCATGTTGAGAGAATGAGTGAACGGCGATTAACAAAAGAAATTTTTATGGCGGATGTTAATGGGAACGCCGGTAGAGGACGTCCTAGAAGGACATACATCGATGTTATTGGTGATGTTCTTCACAAAGGTCAGGTGCGTAGTACTCTCAACCGGCGTGCGTGTATGACAAGATGTATGAATGTGGATGAAGCGAAAGGGGTATGTAAGAGTCGTAGCATGTGGCGTTCTATAGTTTCTGCCTACCCCCATGGGAAAAAGGCGTGAGTTTATGTATGTATGTATGTAAATCGTAGATGTGATGTTTGTTATTGTATAAGAGCTGTGTTACAATTTTGGTGTAGGTACAATAAAGTATATTCTATTCTATTCTAGATTTTATTTTATAAACAGAAAAATCTACATTGTATCTATGTTATTAAATAGATATGAATTTTACTATTTCTGTTTCGTCTCTACAAGCTCTTTTGGCAGAGATCTTGATGTTTTTATTATTCTCTACTAGGTCGCCAATATGTGGCTATTTAATTGATCTAAAGAATTCTACGTTTATTTCAGGATTTTATTGTTTTTTAATGATACAAGTTCATGTATTAATTGATTTATTTTTTATTTCAGGATTTAGCAGACAACCTCGGTGACGACAAAGGTATCGCTGAACATCTGAAGCTTCCAATTCAAAGAATCAACGACTACCAACTACTGCTTAAGGTTCGTAACTACCGAAATATATAAAGTTATTATGATTTTCAGAGAATTCCATTGAAATAAACATAACAATACAATCACGCCTGCACTTCCCGAAGGGTTGGGCAGAGGTGTATAGTAACATCCTCATTACGCCGTTATGTTCACGTCCCTTGTAATAAGGGGCGAGCCTATTACCATCAACCGGGCACAAATTCAATCTCCGGGCTGCTAGTGAAGAACTCCAGACGGGAAATCCCAATAATACCTTGCCCGACCCGGAGACCGAACCCAGGACCTCACGACCAGCAGTCGCGCCTGCCACCACTAAACCAACGAGGCAGCTATTGAAATAATGGCGGAATAAAACTCATTTACAAAATAACAACGAAAAATCCAAAGAAGTAATAGTTGTAACTATTCTAAATAATAAAATGACTATCAAAATTAACGACAACACATAATTGCATCTGACATCAGATTTATTAATGACTGCCTTGTTGGTCTAGTGGTCACAAGCGTGGTTGCTAAGCATAGGGTCTTGGGTTCGATCCCCAGGTCAGGCAATGTGTTATTGGGTTTTTCCATTAGGAATTTTCATTTAATTAACAGCCTGGCGTCTGGATTTGTGCCCGGTTAATAGCAATAGGTTCGCCCCCTATTACATGGGACTTAAACATTACTGGCGATACGAGGGTGTACTAAAAACACTTCTGCCGAACACTTCGGGGAATATAAGGCGTGATGTTATGTTATGTTTTATTAATGACATAGGCCTAAATCCTTTTTTCCTCACACAGGAACTAGTAAAATACTCCAAACGGCTAGGCGAAGACTGCACTGACCTCCAGAAGGCATTGGAACTCTTCCTAAGCGTTCCGAATCGTGCTACCGATAACAAGTTTATCGCTAGCATCGAAGGCTTTCGTGGTAATATCTACAAACTTGGCCGCCTGCTCACCCACGACTGGTTCACCGTCACCGACGCCGAAGGGAAAGCTAGTGAGAGATACGTGTTCCTCTTCAAGGCGCGGATCCTCGTCTGTAAAGTCAAGAGGGTATCTGATGATCGCTCTGTATTTGTGCTGAAGGATATCATTAAGGTTACTAAATTTTCTATAGTATTCTCAACCGTTATTTTCTTACATTTGCTTAGACTATCTACTGTTCTATCTCCTTCTCTTTTCTTTGTAGTTAAATGACGATAAAACTCCCCGATGTTTAGCACAAAACAGTAACTCGCACTTCCTTCCATTAACGAAAGTATTTGCAGTAAATGCTTACACACCATTTCCCAGAAACGGCCAACCTACACGTTCTAACTATATCCCATTCATTAACAGAGCACACGATCTTGTATACAACTCCAAAAATAGGTCAATTCAAAAAATAACCATTTGGATATACTCCAAAATTACGTCTGGAATGTACGAGTATTGTGTAGTTCCTTATCATTACAATTTAAACTTTCTTTTTTGTCAGTAGAGTTTTAGTTTATACACACGCTGTCTCTACAAGACATTGACATCGTGTCATTGAAATAGCGGCTAATGACGACATTCAAGTGTCGCGCTATTTTAGAGCGAGGCAAACTCTCATCTGAATTTTTTGATCAGAGATTTTAATTTTCTACTATGTTGGACAATTTTGACGGATATAATGCAAGGCTCTATAAAATATTGGGAATAGCTTTATCAAAAATACTTGACCATGTAGCCTTTGGATTGCATAATTTTCTTTTATTTATAAAACTTGGATCGAAAAGAGTAAATATTTTTTATCAAACTTATGCTAAACAAATTAGTCCACGATCGCTTAACCACTGGTTCTTATATACTATCTTTAATAACGATAGCTTTTCAAGTCAGTAAATCTTTTGTATTCCCAACGATTAGACCTTCAACTATTAGAAAATTTATAAATAAATGTCTCCAAATTTTCCCATCCAGCTACCGAACTTTGAAATCAAGGACCCCCCAGGCGAGAAGCTCAAGTTTGAGCTTTGCCAGAAGGACCCACCTCTTAGCGTCACTCTCGCAGCGCATAAGGAGCAAGTCAAGACCAATTGGCTCGCTGAGATCAGGAAACACGCTAGTGACGCCGGTAAGTTTGTGCTGCACCTTAGAAATATACTTATAATAAATTTGTTTCGGTTACTCGATATATATGTATATGTATAAGGTCCAACCAAAATACCTGGACAAACTTTTACACAGTGTTCAGTAATTGTAACTGAACATATCTATGCAAAAAGAAACGAGATCCAAGTGATTTTTTTTCTAAACAAACTTTTATTTTACTTTTATTATTATCTTTTTACATTTTTCACTTCGCTGTTTAGGTAAAACACACCACGGAATTAGCGCGCGCCCCAATGGCGGTCTACGCAAAAGAAATGGATGAGTTTATTCTTAGAGAGTACAGGCAATTTAAAACGTTATTATTTTTTGGTTAAAAAAAAACACCTGGATCTCGTTATTTTTTACATAAATGTGTTTAGTTAAACGTATTGAATACTGTGTAAAAGTTTATCCAGGTATTTTGGTTGGGCCTTATAATTGTATATTTAATACTAATAAAAGTTTAAAATAGATTGATTAATACTATAAAACCAAATGAAATTGTCTCTATAAAAAATCTACGGTCTCCTCATATATAACAATTTCTCCTTACCTTTCAGTTGCTTTAGCTGAACACGCAGCTGACGACCTCCAAATACTACCACCCGAAGGTATCCCAGTAGAACCAGAAGAGAAGAAAAAGAAGAGAGAGCACGCAGAAGTTGCACAAGCAGAAGCAGTGGAAGCTAAAGAAAAACGCACTCGCGTGGAAGTTGAGACTACTCAGGTAGCAACTACAGAGGAATCTCAACAACTTAAAACTAAGAGAAAAGCATCACTAGAAAGTGAGGTAGCGACTAAAATCGCCAAGTCAGAAGTAACAGAAGTATCTTCAGTTAGCGAGGCACAAGAATCCGTTAAAGTCAGTTCAGTCAGTGCTGCAAGGAGTGAAGTCACAAGTGGTTTACAAACTAAATCATCTGTGACTGTTGAAAGCTCTACAGTCACTGAGAAGACCGCGTCTGCTTCACATTCGGAACAAACCAGTCAAGTTACTGTAGTAGCTGCTGCATCAGAAGTAAAGGTTGCACAAGAGGTATCTGTGCAATCAACACAACAGACATCTGTTCAAAGTACAACTGTTGAACAATCGTCTCAAGAAACAAAAGTACAAGCTTCACATAAAACTGAACAAGCAAGTGCTGAAAAGACATCAATCACTGAACAGTCTGCAGTACAAGCTTCAGTAGAAGCTACAACAGAAGTTGCTCAGAAAGCAACAACCGCTCAAAAATCAACAAGTCAAGCAACCAATGTAGAATCAAAAACACAAGCATCTATACAAGAAGCTACATTGGTTGAGAAAAAGTCGGTAGAAACCGCACAGGAAAAATCGTCTGTTGAACAATCTAAACAAGCAACAGCTACAGAACTTAAGACACAAGCATCTGTAAAAGAAACAACAGTTCAAGACACTGTTGTAGCATCACAACAGTCTACTAATGTACAAGAAGTGACAACACAACAATCTATAGTAGAGACAAATAAAGAGAAAACAGAAGAAAAGGTCAGTTCAACTGGCGTCGAGTCTAAACAGCAAGCTGTTAGTAACGGTCAAACTGTAACCGCAGAGGAAGTTGGTGAAGACGAGATGTCTAGGTATAGCCGCAGTTCGCGGCTCTCTGGAGGTAAGATCAACATTTTCTTTAGTAAAAAGTCCAATAACAAAGTTTTATTTATTGGGAAAGATTTTTGAAATCTCCGTTGCAATCCAAATTCTGCCCGTTAATAGTTACGACAACGGTTCTTTCATTTTCACAATTTTCTTTTCATTTTTTCTCAGAATACTCCAGTAGTAGTCGAAAATTATCAAGTGGCGGTCGTCACGAGTCATCGTCAACTATAGAAGGTAGTGGACTTACATCTTCGTACGCGCGACGGGAAAGTGGCTCGCGATTGGAATCCTCCCGGTATGAATCGGGAGGCGCCATCGAGGGAACTGCGTCCTCCCGCTACGAGTCTAAATACTCATCTAAAACCGAAGGAGGATCCAAGTATGGAATTGAGTCCAGCTACGAAAGTAGATCTGAGGCTGGCTCAAAGTATGGAACTGAATACGACGCTGCCAGCAAGATTGACAGCATTGCTTCCAAATACGGAATTGAATCCAACATTGAGGGCAAATCTGAAAGATCTAATTATGCACTTGAGAGCGACTCCGTGAGCAAAATTGACAGCATTGCTTCAAAGTATGGATTAGAGGCCAAATATGAAAGTAAAACTGAAAGCTCTGTCTACGGAGTTGAGTCTGACACAACGAGCAAAATTGATAGCATCGCGTCTAAATATGCTTCGAAGAGAAACAGCATCAAAGCTAGCATTGATGGTGATAAGATTGAAGCATCTTCTAAGACAGAGAGTATCTATGAAACAGTTAAGAACGGAGACTCTTCTTATGAAAGCAAGTATTCGAAGAAATCTTTAGCCAACGGCTCAGTTAGCACTGGCTATGAATCTACCAGGTCCATCTCTAAATCGGAATCTCAAGATGGAAAACCAATATTCACGAAAACCTTAGAAGGCCAGAACATTGAGCGTAAGTACTTGCATCCGGTTGTAGAACACGTCACAATAGCAGTAGACACACTATTAGTGCTTGTACATAATGCTTATAGTCAACTAACGTACACTATACATTACTCTAACAATGCTTTGTACTTAAAAAAACATTTCCTTTCTTAGAATGTAAGAGTTCGTACGGTAAACTACATCATTAAACTAAATTTAGATTTATCTCAAACCTTAGATGATCAAAAAGATACAACTCGTAAAATATATCTAAATATTTAGTTCACCGTAGTTTTATCGAATTTGGCAAAAAATCATCGAGATAAACGTAATATCGTACGAACTCTCCCTTTAACCAAGCTCTGAATCCCCAGCTGGTGAAAATGCTATCTTCGAATGTCTTCTGCGTGAGGCCGCCGATGTCAAAGTGTTGTGGCTAAAGGACAATAAGCCTTTGACCGACCGTCTCATGGACCGCTGCTCCATTTCCTATGAAAACGATGGCAGCCACAAGATGGAACTGAAGCACTGCAGGGAAGAAGACGCAGGAGTTTATACAGCGATCGCTGAAAATCCGAAGGGAAAAGCCCATTGTACCGCTCAGTTAGTCGTACAGGAGTGTGAGTCTCGTTTATTTATTAATTTTATGGGATTGAGAAAAATAGTGATATTTGGTGGAAACCACTAGCACATTCCATAATTTAATTCAAAAATAATCTTATAAAATTCAAGAGCAGTTGGTTTGTCTCCATCTACTGCTAACTTTTCTTAAACTTAATCGTCATTATTTAAAATATATCAATAATTATTATAATTAAGATGAATTTTCTATAGTATTATTATTTCTAAATTCATGTATGCATGGCTCATCGCGATCACCGATTAAGACATTGTAAGGCGTATAACACGTAGTTTGAAATCTGATCAGTTTACTCTATTTAATTTTCCTGTATTTTGCACTTATCTCAGTATTGTTGTACACGTATTTACTTACATAATTATAACCTTAATAATTTCTAATATAAAGTTCACATTTGAGGCAACATTTACGAAATCTATCAATCAAACCAATTTCACATACATATTTAAAGTTCTTTTTTTTTAAATAATCATACAATATTTCAGCATTAATATTTTACAAAATTTTGGAATAATCTATCATTTCATTACCATAATTATTTCAACAGTATCATTCAAAATTATTTAACTGCCTCAAATGGTTCTTCTTTATGCCCACCGTGAACTAATTTTAAAACCTTACATACCAATTATAGTGACTGCTGAAGAGCGCAAAGAGAGGAACGCTCTTAAGGCCCCGTACTTCTTAGTGGCCTTGAAGGACACTGAGATACTGCAGAATACGTACTTGCGGTTCATGGTCAACGTCAAGGGCGACCCTAATCCAGATGTTAAGTTGTAAGTTTATGTTAAGGTTTTTTCCTTACACGAATATTTTCTTTGCATTAAGCAGTTTCTAATATCTCCCCTAACTTATAAATCACCTTCTAAGGACACTTATATTTGCAGTACTTTCTTATCAGTGTCTTGGAACAATCCCAACCGCTCCATATGAAATCCACGCCAATTGATGCAATCTCTTATATTTAAGACGCTATTCCGTAAACTACATATTTCTAAATTATGAGATTCGATTGCGAATACGGAATTCAAATACTATCGTTATTTAGTTGTATAGTCTATTTACTATCCTTCTTGAAAAGACCTACAACATTATAATCTCAATCGTTCCCCAGCTACCGCGACGACAAAGAGATAACCACTACATCGGAGACGGAGCGCGTGTCCATCATCCGCACGCGCGCCGAACGCGGCTGTTACGAGCTGGTGATCGCTGACGTGCTGCCCTCTGACGCCGGGAAATACTCCTGCAGGGCTATTAACATCTACGGAGAAGTCACATCTGAGGCTACGGTCTCTGTTGTTGGTGAGTATTCCCAGATGGGTTGGGCAGAGGTGTATAGTAACACCCTCATTTCGCCGTTATGTTTAAGTCCCATGTAATAGGGGGCGAGTCTATTGCCATCAATTGGGCACAAATCAAAACTCCGAGCTGCTACTGAGAAATCACACACGGTGAAACCCAATAACACTTTGCCCGACCCGGGGATTGAACCTAGGACCTCACGATCAGAAGTCGCGCTTGCCACCAGTAGGCCAAAGAGGCAGCCACTGTTCCTTTTAATAGGAATTATAAAAGTGAATGATAAACTGTAATAGAAAGCCTGACTGCTTGATTTTTGGACTATGACATAATAATAAACATATTTTCAACACACTTGCTCATAAAGATGCTCTTATTGGACCGCTTTTAGGTTCGTAATGTAGCTTATTGCGTACTAGTCCGGTAAAATCTACCACAGATTAATGATATATGTATGTCTAGAAAATTTACTTTACATTTTTTTTTTTCAATCTTAGCAAAGCGTTTTTATGCCTAAAAAGCAATAGCAAACTTTTTTGTTACAAAAAGAATAAATAAACTGTGTTCATTAAAATATGATAATAAACATTTAATTTTATCAAATTATTCATAATTCACAATAAGTTATGTTATAAATACGAAAATTGGCAAATTGGATTTTTTTAAATATTGGCTGTATGTCGATGTTGTTCGTGCCCTTGCTCCAAACTGCGCGCGCATCTGTTGCGGCGTGAAAAGAAAATGAAACCTAAGAAACTTGCACGCCATTTTCCATAAATATTTGTTAACGTTTTCGCTGTGTGGTTGATTATTATCAAAAATGTTGACTTTAAGTAGGGAAGAAGAGCAATACGTAAATTTGACGCCGCCGGAAATACTAATCGAGGCACGAAGTGCAAATAAATACGAGCCCAGCTCACTTTGGTGTATCTATTCCATGTTAAAAAGCACAGTTAAGACCAAAAATGATATTGATATACCACAACACGAACTGTAAAAATGCCAACAAAAATTGTTCAAGTCTGTTGAAAAACGTCGTATGATACGCGTGTGCATTGATCATTACAGTCTCGGCTCACTTATCGCACTCGCCTGCGGGTCGCGCGTACAATACCGCCTCGACCGTAATTACCAACATAGCACAATTATATCATAATGTACTATTACACCCGTTATGATTAACGCAACAGTAGAGTTTGTTATCAAATAGTTTTAATGAATTTGGGTCTTTATGAAGTTTCAATAACACCACTGGACCAACGTCTATACTTACAATTGGTTATATTGGATCTGAAAATGATACAATTAAATGTTCCAGAACAAATCCTTATTGTCATTTAAAACTATATTCACCGAATAAATGTGTCAATTTGTTTTTGTCATAAGAAAAAAATACTTAAGAAACCATTCACGCAATACCTTCTAAATTCATTGAATAGTTAAAGATTTCGTCAAATTATGTAATAGCCTGGAATTTTGGCATTCACCCACCAAAACGAATACCCAAATAAATGTAGGTACTTCTAAAATAATAATACCTACATAATTTATATTTATTATGATTGTGTACGGGTTTACTTAGCGTGCATTTTTTCGAGATTGCCTGAAGCATAAAATAGATAGGTACAGAAGTCAATCTACATAGAAGTGCGCTCGAGCAACGCACACATAGACACTGCTCACGGACACGATATCTCGGACTGTTTGGGACTAGAGTGCGAGTGAGTGCGAGCGCGAGTGCCATGCGCTTGAGAGAGATAGATATATAAATAGAGCGACCGCCGAGCGTAGGTATGAAAAGTGAAGTACATACATGTGATTGACTTCTGTACCTATCTGTTTTGTGCCTGAAGTGATTTCGAACCAAACGGAGCATTTAATCATGACCTGAACACGCGGTGAGGCCGCGAGTCGAATGGATAATGTACATTTCAACTATTTATTAAGATTCTATTTACACCGTAATTAGTACCAACAACATAATTAATATCGTAATAAATGAAGAATGTTTGTGAAGGGTTATTTATAAATGTCGAATTTTTTTCCAAACAGTTGGACATCCTCCAGCATTTGTTTATGGATCACCGGTGCTATAAATAATACTGTTTACTAGAATTAGACTGAACTTGTAATAGTTTTGGATCGCTATTCAGTTCGTTTCTTCGTGCTTGTTTGACTTTACTTTGTCTGTTTTTGAAGACCTCCAAAATCCACCTAGGACTAAACTGGTAGGTACTCAGGCAACATTCTTTACAGCTTTAATTATTAATATTATTATCTACAAAAACAAATTAAAAACGCATTCCGTCATAAAAAAATGGAAACGCATCCATAGAGCCTTCGTTCTCGAGTTTAAAAAAAGTTCCTTCTGGATTCCAAAAGTGCTCTGTTTCACAATCTAATATTTATCGTTACTGGATAGTTTTTCGTAAATTATGATACTATATTAAATCATTATTATTTTATCAGATGACAAGAACATCTTCGGTGAGCTCCCACCCGGTGGAGAAGGTCTGCTGGCTAAGGGAGAGAAGGCATCCTTCACGTGGAAGCGCGATGGACAAGCCTTCGACCCTGAGGAAAGATTCAAGGTATGTAATCCGCCCTGAGGCATCTACATAACATGTATATTGTTTTTTTTAACCATAAATCTAATATAACTTGAAGCTGCATTTTTTTTGTTTTTGCTGCATACATACATAAACTCACTCCTTTTTCCCATGGGTGTAGGCAGAAACTACAGAACGCCACATGCTACAACCCTCACATACTCCTTTCGTTTCATCCACATTCATACTTCTGTCATACACGCACGCCGGTTGAGAGTACTACGCACCTGTCCGTTGTGAAGAACATCACCAATAACATCGATGTATGTCCTTCTAGGACGACCTCTATTGGCGTTTCCACTGACATCCGCCTTATAAATTCCTTTTGTTAAATGCCGTTCACTCATGCTCTCAACATGATCAAACCACGTCCACGCATACGATCCTTTAAATTTTTGTCACTACAACACCTTTGTCTAATCTCATCATTCTTCAATTTATCATTCAAAGATCATCGTCATCATCATTCATTTGTTTTTGCTATTAGCTATATGTTATTAAAAGGTTATATTCGACTTCCACCAGGTGCTCTTGGGTGACGACGAGGACTCTCTGGCGCTGGTGTTCCAGCATGTGAAGCCGGAGGACGCCGGCATATACACGTGCGTGGCCAAAACCAGCACCGGGAACATCTCCTGCTCCGCTGAACTTACCGTGCAAGGTATACTGAGTTGGTTTATAAGAAGTATCAGATGGTGCATAAAAAAATAGGATCTCAATGATGAACCTAATGTTTCACGATCTCCCTTAATTCTACTCTACGGGTGGTGGTGTTTCTTTACATAGTATAAAACAAAGTCGCTCCCGCTGTCTGTACGCTTAGATCTTTTAAACTACGCAACGGATTTTAATGCAGTTTTCAGCAATAGATAGAGTGATTCAAGAGGAAGGTTTATATGCCCCACATTAGTATCTACATTGCACCCGTGCGAAGCTGGGCGGGTTGCTAGTAATTAATAAACTCAATCGCAAATTAATAGTGGACTGTATATTTAAACTAGAACAACGGTTATATTATTCGGAAACTGATTGAAAGACGATAATCAATATGTATGCGCTCGGTAACACGGATGATGACGTATTAACGTGCTGGTCGGTCGAGCTCGTCGTGCTGCCGCGGGCGGCAGACCTCAGCTCGCGGTCCCCGGATGTAGTGATGTTCTTGACACAATAATGTCAGATGTTGGAGTGTTATATCATTTTGTTAAATATTATAATATAGTATTTTAAAACTCTATTTAGTAGCAAAAAGGTACATACCTGTATACCTCCACCCCCCCCAGGAGCGGTCAACGAGCTGCACCGTGAGCCGGAGAAGCCTACGCTGGTGATCGAGCACCGCGAGGCCATCGTGTCGGCCGGAGCCTCCGCCATGCTGGAGCTCACCTGCAAGGGCTTCCCCAAGCCCACCATCGTGTTCAAACATAAGGGGAAGGATGTGGAGGCCGATACTAGGCACAAGTGAGTATTTAAACGATATTACCACGGGGGGATGTTGGAATTCATCAGTTAGACGCCTAAGGGTTAGCGCAGATTTGGCGAGGCGCAGCGCAGAGCATTTTACATTGCCAAATCATCATAGACTTTGCTAGCGTTTAAATAATATCGAAAATCACCTTTCGTTTCTAGTCGCTTCGATGCTCTCGGAGTCTCGGGGACTAGTAGTTGTGTTAATTGATTTTCGATCTTATTTTAATCCACACAAAGATGATAATGCCCTAAGCTGTTTGAGCTTTGGCCGGTTTCAAGTGTTGAGGATCAGAGACTACACAGACTGTTATTAAAAGTTATTTTTAAGGCATAATGTCTTAGCGGTGCTCTTCGTTATTTTTGAGAAGTGCCTATAACATGAGAAACCCATGCCAAACCAGAGATATCGAAAATCCGTCGTTGTAAAAATTACGCAAATATTTAGCTAATTCGTTTAAAAATTAAAATATTCTTATTATTTACACGCAATTTACTGGATTGCAAAAAACATTCACAAACACCCAGATACCGTCTCCGACGTTCTATATCCTATCTTATACAATTTGTTATAAACATCACTATCTATCCTTCCAGATTCCTATACGAAGATGAAGAGAGCATGTCCCTAGTGATCAAGAACGTGTCGCAGGCCGACGCGGGCGACTACCAGGTGATAGCGTCCAACGAGCTGGGAGAGGACAGCACCACCATGCACCTGGTCGTCAAGGCTGCACCCAAGATCAAGAAGAAGGTCGAGAACCAGACCTGTATGGTGAGTCAGATCTATTTGGTACTAAACATAAGCCAATATCCTTTACTAATATTATTAACGCGAAAGTTTGTATGTATGGATGTTTGTTACCCTTTCACGCAAAAACGGGTGAACGGATTTGGATGAGATTTGGCACACAGATAGATTATGCCCTGGATTAACACAAATAATACTTTTTATCCGGATACATCAAGTAGTTCCCCTAGGATGCGGGTGAAGCCGCGGGTAATGGTCTAGTGAGTAAAAAAGACTTAATTAATTATAGGTACCTATAGTAACCCTGTGAAGTTTCGCCACTTAATTTTAAGGAATATAACATGACAATTGTTTAAGTGTATGTAATAAATAATAAAAAAATGAAAAATAATAATTGATTAATAAAAGAAATTACAGAGTTTTCACATTGGCCCCAAACTAGGCAAGCCTGTATCTTGGGTACCAATACAAAGGGTTTACATTTAACATTTAACAGATATGTTCGTGTGCTTTTAGACATTTACATAAAACAAACAAAAAGAAAACAAAAAATAAAATAAAAGTAATTATGAAACGAGTTGAATTATAACAAAGCAGACTAGAAATAAACGCTATACTGAAATGTGTGACTGTGTGTATGGATAAGCGAGTGTCTAAGCCCTGAGTGGTGTTTAGATTGTGTGTGTGTGTGTGCGCATGTGTGCGTGTCCCTGGTGATCAAGAACGTATCGCAGGCCGACGCGGGCGACTACCAGGTGATAGCGTCCAACGAGCTGGGGGAGGAGGATATAATAGGGGAGACTATTACCATCAACCGGGCACAACTCCAAACTCCGGGCTGCTACTAAGAAATTCCATACGGAAAACCCAATAACATTTTGCCCGACTTGGAAATCAAACCCAGGACCTCACGATCAGCAGTCGCGCTTACCACCACTACTCCAACGAGGCAGTTTGAAGGGACGCTGTAGTTACATTTACATTTTTTTCAGATAAACTCCACCCACACTGTGACGATCGAGATCGAAGGCACACCGTCTCCCGACGTCACCTTCTACAAGGATGGCGCGGAGATCAAGAGCTCAGAGCGGATCGTCATCGTGAAGGAGTCCGAAGAGATCTATAAGATCACCATCAAGGATGCCAAGCTCACTGATACTGGATCCTACTCCGTTGTTGCCAAGTATGTCACTCATGCTAATTTATTGAACTGTAACGACCACAAAACAGTCAGTTTGCGACACGCTTGATGCAGTGACTGAGCGGTTGGCTCCTGCGCTACGGGTCGTGGGTTCGTTCCCGCACGGAACAAATATTTGTATGGCCTACAAATAGTTGTATCCGGGTCTGGGCGTTAGCGCATGTTTAGATTTATGTCTGTCAACGCACCCATGATACAGGAGAAATCCTAGTATGGAGCACAGTACTTATTAAAAAAAATAGTTAGTGCTGTCGGCAACCTGACGTCGCTGCGACTCCCTCTGACAGTTTCACCGCATTCTACAGGCGTAGCAGGCACCAATGTGAAAGGACACTGTGCTTCACGGATTTTCTGAAATCTTTATTGAACTTTGATAAAAATCTCATTCAATATTCACAGCACAAATTATTTTTAAAATAACATCACACCTGTATTCCCCGAAGGGTTGGAGAGAGGTTTCTAGTAACACCCTCATTTCGCCGCTATGTTTAAGTCCTATGTAATAGGTGTGAGCCTATTGCCATCAACCGGGCATAAATTCAAACTGCGGGCTGCTACTGAAGGATTCCATACGCAAAAACCTAACAACACTTTGCCCGCCCTGGACATCGAATCTAAGTCCTCACGATCAGCAGTCCCGCTTGCCACCACTAGACCAACGAGGCATTTTTAAATTTGTTTTTCACTTCCTGATCGTATGTGGTTTCTAGATGAGAAAATATCTGAACAGAATCTAATGCGGAAGCTGATGTGAGCAACGATTAGTTCAACATTACTAACAAAGTCTCATCTTTTCTAGGAACGAAGTAAACCAATGCTCGGACTTCTGGCAGTGGCACGTGACGTCACCGCCCAAGGTCATCAAGAAGATGGGCGAGAGCAAGGTCTGCGAGCAGAAGGAGACTGTCACTTTCAAGGTGGAGACCGAGTCTGATCCGGCTCCTACTGTTTCATGGTGAGGACGAGAATAGAACATAAAATTTTAATTGACCACCTGACAGGGAGTCAATTAAGGGGACCTTACCATGAGTTATTATTGTCAGTCATCTTAAGCACTGTTAATATATGCTTTGCATATTTCTACTAAGACATCGTTTTAATAGAGCAATTTAGTTTAAACATGGAAATTGAACTACAGACACTTGTATGGAATATAAAGATAACTGTGCAAAAGTCCTCCTTAGTTGCTGAAGAAAATATAATATATGCTGCAATAAGGGTCACTACTTATTTATCTGGTTGAAGTACAAGTTCTCCAGATAAACCCAAATCGACGAAGCTCTTTAAAGCAGGCTTCGTTAATTCTTGCCTGACTGAATATTCTACCTAATCGACATTAAAATAATGAGCCATATCTGTTACCTCAGGTTCAAGAACAAGGTGGAGCTGTCAGAGTCATCGGAAATTAAGATCTCGTCAGCAGGCGAGGCTCACTCGCTCGTCATCACCTCTGCTGCCCGCGCTGATGCTGGTGAATACTCTTGTGAGGTAAGCAAATGACGTATATGAATTCTGTTTTATTGGAATATTAATTATAAAACCTCTTGATATAAAAAGATAAAAGTTGCAGTGATAGCCTAGTGGTGTGACCGACGGACTGCAAAGTCATAGACCTCGAGTTCGAACCCAAGGCACTCACCTCTGACTTTTCAGATT
Organism: Amphipyra berbera; assembly: GCA_910594945.2. Taxonomy (NCBI): domain Eukaryota; kingdom Metazoa; phylum Arthropoda; class Insecta; order Lepidoptera; family Noctuidae; genus Amphipyra; species Amphipyra berbera. The sequence goes on along the minus strand of OU343122.1, from coordinate 1,769,737 downwards.
CATGTGCGTATTGTATAATTATCACTTGCTTAAAAATGGTGAAGGAAAACATCGTGAGGAAACCGGCATGCCTGAGAGATATTTCTCGACGGCATGTGAAGCCAAGTCAGAGGCCCATGGGTGGCTTAACTCTGACACCAGGTTAGTCACAAACCACACGAAAAGAAGAAGATTAAAAAATGTGACTCACCGTGAGAGTTGACTAAGTTGAGTTGTCGCTATATCAACAATGAATGGTGCCGTGTCCTTAGATCCGTAACACGCACGGCAGCACATCGGACTCGTGCGTGCTCAACGTGCGCGCGGGGCCGCAGTTGTCGCTATATCAACAATGAATGGTGCCGTGTCCTTAGATCCGTAACACGCACGGCAGCACATCGGACTCGTGCGTGCTCAACGTGCGCGCGGGGCCGCAGTTGTCGCTATATCAACAATGAATGGTGCCGTGTCCTTAGATCCGTAACACGCACGGCAGCACATCGGACTCGTGCGTGCTCAACGTGCGCGCGGGGCCGCAGTTGTCGCTATATCAACAATGAATGGTGCCGTGTCCTTAGATCCGTAACACGCACGGCAGCACATCGGACTCGTGCGTGCTCAACGTGCGCGCGGGGCCGCAGTTCACACACAAACTTAAAGACACCACCGCACGGGAGGGAGATGTCAACGTGGAGTTCACTGTCGCTGTAGATGCCTTCCCAGAACCCACTGTCAAATGGTAAGAGAAGGAAGCATTGTGATGTTTTATTATAAGTACAACCTTTTGATGGGACTATATTTTTAAGAATTTTGCAAACAAATGAGACATCTGCAGGCTATACATTTATGCTATACATTTTTTCTATGCAGAATCAAATAATTTGCGAAGAAGGCCATGTGCTTATCAATTACTCCAATCCAATCGACAAAACTATTATCACTACCAGTTTTATGGCTTTCACATGAACTGTTAACCCTTTTTAAAAATCTCTAAATTGTTGAAGAGTTGTTATGAATGCAAATATCATATTTTCTCTTTAGGTACCTCGGCGACGTAGAGATAACGGAGAAGAAGTCAGTATTCACTCGCGTGGACAGCGGCAACACCCATAAGCTGATCTTGAAGGAGGTGTCCGCGGAGTACTCTGGAAACTACTCCTGCAAAGTATCCAACGTGCTGGGAGAAGACTCCTGCTCTGCTACCTTTACTGTCAATAGTAAGTGTTAATCTTAGTATTTTGGATATGAAACTAATGTTGTAGGATGATTTCTGAGTATTTCTTCAGAAGACTCCTTTTCCTTTACCTTCACTATCAATAGTACGAAGTCTTTTAGTTGATGTAGTTCCGCAGACAAGGTCGTTACGTTGAAACAAAAATATTCAAAACTGATTGCGAAGTCGTTATAATTATACTAATTAACTTTTTCAGGAAAACCTCGTTTCACCAAGAGCCTGATCGACATGACAGTCGACGCTGGTCAGACGCTGAAGCTGGATGTGGAAGTGGAAGGCTGCCCTGAACCCAAGGTCAAGTGGTACAAGGACGGCAAAGAGGTCACCACAGATGCCAGGATTAAGATCGAAAGGGATACCAAGAGGTGAGGCAATTTATAAAACTTTATGTTATTTTATGGGTTCCAAAAATAATAGAGACATGCAAAAAACATCTGATTTAAAATAAATTACGATACCCTAAATTGTCTTGTCTTACGTTAGATTGGAGAACTACCATCTAACAGTGACCCTGGTGAAGGAAGAGGACGGCGGCGAGTACGAAGTGAAAGCCGAAAACGAGTTTGGTAGTGTCTCTTCTAAGAGCACGGTCACCATACACAGTAAGTATTCACAACCACACCAAAATCAATCTTATGTTCGAGACATAGGGCCCATTTTTGAGAATCACAAAAACTCACAAATGTGAGACAGTATCACAAAATTGTACTTTAAAAATAATCCGTGTGCACCAAAACAAAAGGTTGAAAATCAGCACGTCAACTTAGAGCACCCAATGAGTATTTTATCACGAGTCAGAGTTCCAGCGAACACTACACAGTACGACACACGTTTACATACACAGGCATACACATACACTACACACATGCACATGGTAAGCCCCCCAAGAAACCCGTCGATACGAATCTGTCAAGAAACGACAGAATTGGCACTTCGATGGAAAAACAAATACGGGTAAAGTAGTTTGCATTAACGTAGTAGTAATATTGAACCCTAGATTACTACCATATACGCACGTTAGTTTTGTTTTTGGTGTCACAGATACCGACCATAAGGATATGGGAATTAAACCAACGAAGCATTCAATAGACTGAAATGCTGACGTAGTCATTCACAACCATTGATGCACTTTGTCCCGCACATACCTTTACTCACCATTTGTGACGTCTGAAATATAATACATTTGCCCATTTTAATAATCCATGTTTTATTGTTACCACTTTTTTCATTGTGTTTAATAGCGCGAGAGATTCATTCGACGTTGACTAAAGAAGCCATTGTTGAAAGTGAGATCGATGATGAAAGCAAAAAGACGAAAAAACCTTTAGAAGAAGACGTGGACAAGGGGAAGAAAAAGTCAGCTAAATTAGCCAAGGCGGAGACTATAGAGGAGAAATCTATATGGGATGACGAAGAAGACGGCAAAGCGAAGAAATCAAGCGTTGATGAAGTTGACAAACCATCGCCGGCTGCAGGTAAGAAATCTGCAACGGAGCCTGAGGTAGCCGAAGAAAAATCTTTCTGGGATGACGCAGAAGATGATAAGAAATCCAAAAAGCCTTCCATTGAAGAGGTGACAACAAAACCAGCTAAGGGAAGAAAATCTATCACTGAACCAGAAGCTATCGAGGAAAAGTCTATTTGGGATGACGCTGATGACGGTAAGACTAAACAACCTATTATTGAAGAGCCAGAAACACCAGTCAGTAACAAAGCTAGGAAGTCCGTCAGTCAACCTGAAGTGGCTGAAGAGAAATCATTCTGGGACGACGCTGATGACGGTAAACCAAGCAAACCTGTTATAGAAGAACTTGATTCCACACCTACTGACACTGGAATGAAATCATTTTCCCAACCCGAGACGGCTGAAGACAAGTCCATTTGGGACGAAAACCACAACGAACAGAACAAGAAGCCGGTCATAGAAGAAGTTGTCACTAAGAAAGATGCTGGAGAGAAAAGCGCCACTAAGCCCGAGGTCATTGAAGAGGTACCCATTGCTGAAGAACTGAAATCACCAAAACGTAAATCGGTTAAAAAACAATCCGTCGAAGAACCGTTAAGTGCTGAAACTGAAGGTATAAACATTACACGCTTCGACGCTTACTCTCTTCAATTTAGCAAACAGCTTTTAGTATGCGAGAATTTTACGTTTTCGCGCACAACTATGCATGCTTTTAACACTGCGTTTTTAACATCCCAAGTGTGATTTGTTATGTTTAGGCCGAGTTTTCGAAACAGTAACTACGTTCAAGACAGGCGACGGCGGTGCTATTGTAATGTCTAAGGTCAGCAGCACTCGGTCTCATGGCGCTATCATCACAGGTCAGTACCCAGCTTCCTACCTTTTCTTCCCAGTTCTAATATCCATCTCTCATCAACTAACTTTCCATCATTAAACGAGATTGCTTAAAGAACAACTTTTAACTATATGATAATGCATTAGTTTCATCTTATCTAATCACACCTTCTAAACAGTTGTATTATCTAAAATCAACATAATACTATTTTAACTGGTAGGTCCGGCCGAAACGCGCACTTTACACAAAATGACGTCAACATCACTTTACTATGATGACGATGACTTTTTCGGAGGCAGAAGGCTAATACAGCCTAACAAACCTCATACAACTTCTTTGGAAGTCGAAGAAATAGCTAGCCATAGTTATTTCCTAACGGAGATGGGCCATTATACTATACCAGATCATATAAGGAGAGGTACTTATGGTATCATCGAAGAACCGCAGACAGACTCAGAAGTTGATAACGGATCGAGATGTGGAAGGCAGGGAGCAGACCGTACTGTTTCCATTATGTCAGTCTCGGAAGACGAGATGAGCTGGCAAAACGAACCACTATCTAGAGAGATATCGATCGAAGACCTTTCTAAATCCATATTCGACATTGACGAAACGAGGAAAGTATTTAGTAAAGACTCGTACGTTCGTCAGTCGTCGTTCAAAGAAGATTACTTCATAGGCGAGGATGAAGAAGAATCTTTAATAGTAAAAGAAAAGTCACAAAAGATATTCGAAAACGACATCACAGAAAAACTCATACACATATCGAAGGAATTCGACGAAAACGACTTCAAATCAGTCGATAAAAAAATTGATAACGTTAAAAATAGAATTATAGAAGAATTAGTATTAGGCCCCATGAAAAACTTTGATAACATTACGAAAGATGTAACAGAAACGACCGTTGAGAGAAAGAAAAAGAACGAATCTAAGTTATTTAGTCTAGAAGAGGAGGTGGATGACGAGTTAGAAGCCCTTTTAAAACGAAGTCAGAGGCAAAGGAGCATACTAGATGATATTCTTAACGTGGAAGATGAAAAAGGTAATTGTTAAATCAAAATATTAAACAAACGGGGTACGTTGATCGATAAAAGAGGCTGGCATTTGATGATGTAACGCTACGCAGTGTATGTCAGGGGAGAATAACATAAAAGTAAATGCTTAAATCCGAAATCGGAGATTGCTGATGTTGATTCCATTCAATCTGTCATTTTCTTCATAACGACAAACTAAACACCGAACTGATTCTTTAATTTCTTCAGACTTATCTTCATCTTCTAAGAAAATGGCAGGTTCTTTCCATATAATTAATTGTCCCCTAAATGTCTGTCCACATTTGACTAATGCTGTCGTACGTTTGTTTTAGCACGCATGCGTAATAACATTCCCTTCTGGCATACTAATCTTTGGGGCTCGGTGCGGCAGAGGTACTAGTCCGTTCAAATAATCATCACATCATCAAGGTAAGCGAAATATATTTCAAGTGTAGTGCGTCGCTTGCATGTTACTTGGTACTGACGCTTTTTATGATTATGGACCTTAATGTTTAAGCCATACGTCGTCAAATGGTATGTATACGAATACTCCAGACCATCAACACACAAATATTTATGTGTCCTTCTAGATACACGGAGCTGTAAGTATCCTTATGTATGCTCGAGTAAAAAAACTATAACTGCTGTATATACCGCGGCGTTATTATGCAATTTTTATATGTAAATACACTTTTCTATTGAAAGGGCTTCCTCAATTCTAGGCTTAAGAATGTGATATAAATGAATTTCTAAACAATTTTTCTGTATATAAAATACTTCCAGTTACATCATTTATTGATTTGACACTAAATTGAAAAAAAAACTGATATTTCCCTGACCTATTGTTAGAATTCTCAATTAAAAGGAACTTCTCAGTGATATAACTTTATGATTACGTATTTACTATTTCATATTTGGAAGTTTCTGCTAGCATCTATGTATTGCTACGATAAAAGTTTTATCTTTGTAAATTTTTTTGACTTATGAAACTATAAGTTGGAGATATAATTGATTATTTATCTTTCCATCTCTATCATGAAAGAACTAAAACAATTATATAAAAAAAATGTTACTGAATCTATAGTTCCTTTAAACTGATATTTTGATTGCCAGTGTCAAACTTTGAAAATTTACCTCTGATACATCCCTGATATTCTCCTTGCCTATCGCTATTGCTATTCCTCAGCTTAAACCCATTGGTCGTGCCCAGCATGACTAAAACACCACTAAATCTAATACTAAACCTTTAAACTTCCAGCACCACCCGCAGTCAAAGGCAGCACCATGAAAGACGGTCACGCCTTCGAGTCCCTCCCTCTAGTGTACACAGTAGAAGTATCTGGAACCCCGAAGCCCGCCATCCGTTGGCTGCACGACGGCAAAGAAGTCAAGCCATGTGGCAGGGTCCACATTACTAACGATGGAGACCTCTTCAAGTTGGAGATTGATAGCGTTCAGATGAAGGATGCTGGCAAGTGGCAGTGCGAGATCGTTAATGATCTTGGAAAACAAGTGCAGAGCGCGGAGCTTTCGGTGTCACGTGAGTATTTCCAATAGAAAAAATATCTGGCTATGCTTACAATATACATTTCATAGTTCGAAGAGATCTTATCATTGTAGATTGAAAAGCCTAACTCTACAGAGGAATTATGGCAACATTGCAAACAATTACTGTAAAAATTGGCAGTGTCGTCATTATTCCAATCAGAGTTGGCTTGGCGATATCCATACCTACTTACCTAGCCCGGCAGAGCAAACTTTGCATTGGAAAATATCGATTTTTGTAAAGATTTTAGTTGTTCTTTGCAATGCTGTCATTATAATTCTAATGCAGAGTTAGCTTGGCTCTAGTTATATTTTTTATGTATGCAATGTCTCCCAATATTATTTACGAAATGCAACCAAGCGAACCATTTTTAAGAATGACTGCATCTTATTAAATGCGCTACATTTATTTAGCCAAGCATTTTCTCACATCTCTACCTTGCTCAAACATTAAGTACCTATACAAATTAACAAATTATAACCTCCGCATTATCTACTTCCTCAACAGCCGAATCCGAACTCCGTAAGCCCAAATTCACGAGTCCTTTGGAAGCCCAGCGCGTGATGCAACGGGAGCCTGTGACCATGCAGGCGGTGTGCACGGCCGACCCTCAGCCGCACGTGTCCTGGTTATTGAACGGAGAGGAACTGACTCCTGACGCCACCATCCTCACATCAGCTGATACTAAGGATCTGGACCATGGATTGAAGGAGTGCACTTTTACTTTACAAATTCCTACTGGTATGTTGAACTTTATTTCATTACGTGACGTCAATTTAACTGCCTCGTTGATCTAGTGGTGGCAAGCCCGATTGCTGATCGTGAGGTCCTGGGTTCGCTCCCCAGTTCAGGCAAAGTGTTATTAGGTTTCTCCGTACGGAATTCCTCAGTAGCATCCCGAAGTTTGGATTTTTGCCCGGTGAGTGGCAATAGACTCGCCCCCTATTACATGGGACTTAAACATAACGGTTAAATGAGGGTGTTACTATACACCTCTGCCCAACCTTTTGGGGAATACAGGCGTGATATTATGTTATGTGATGTGATCTTTTTACACGATTCTGGAATGATAATAACTAACAATTGCATAACAATAATCATCACACTTGAGAGGCGTTTTTATGATCGCAGTACGACGTTGTCAGCGTATCCGAAAGTATTAAACCCGTACCCTCTTATTACGAGAGATGGACTAAGAAAAACCTCGGTTTTAAAATAGCTCCATCTCTTTTTGTTATATGACGTTAGCAAATGATGGGTATATTATAAATCTGGGTTTATCTTAGTCTTGGTTTAAACCACTTTTTGTAATAAGCGCCGTAATGTCGCGCGTTCGTAAAGAACGCACTTAAATTGGGTTTGCAGCACTAAAAATAGGTCGCCGTGTGTTTTTTCAAAAAAAGGCTCTTAATCGCGTTTTTTCTTCCTGAGAAAGTTGCTTTTCTATCTAAGACTAGCTGTGTCCTCACAGCTCCGCGCGTAGCTATGTTACTTAGTGATAATGTAGCTTTCTAACGGCAAAATATTTTTTGAAATCGGTCCAGTAGTTTTTAAGTGTATTCGTTACATACAAAAATCCAATAATCCAAATCTTTCCTCTTCATAATATTAGTATAGAGTATAGATTATCCTTTTCACGGCATTTTTATTATTTCTTCTTCTTTTAACCAACTCTCAATTCTCCCAGGTCGTCACACCGATACCGGTGAGTACACGATCCAAGCTAAGAACAAGTACGGCGTGGGCGAGAGCTCCGCCCGCCTGGACATCCTGCTGAGGCCTGAGATCGAGGGGCTCAAGGATGTCACCGCCATGCCCTTCGAGGAGACCACCTTCATCGCCAACGTTAGGGCCAACCCTATTGCTGAGGTTAAGTGGTGAGTACAGAGATTGGTTAAAACTATTAATTGATTCAGTGTAAATAAAAATAATATTTAATTTTATATAACGAAGATTTTTTGGTGTTGGGCCGTACCTGGGAACCGACTGGTTATGGAGATATTGAAGGTCAATGTTACCATATTTTTGAACGTTTTTCACGAAAACTAACTTTAAATGTTATAAGTAAACATTCTTCTATACAAACATTATCAACATTTTCGAAACGTAGGCACAGTCTGCTGCGCGTGCGCTTACATTGCGCGCTACAAATAAATGCAGTTTTTTAATACCAAATAATAAAAGTCGTTTCCCAGCAATTATTTTTGCTGTATGTTATTTGGTTTGACGTACAGTATGCGTAGACTTCGGCTTCGTTAAGGGTATTTTTACACCCAGTATATCTATCCTTCAAAATTTCTTAGGAGCAAAGATGGCTACGCGATCCAACCGTCCTCCCACTACGAGATCATAGAAGACTTAGGTAAGGAGATGTACCAGCTGACCGTGAGGAAGATCGGCGTGGACGATGCGGGAGTATACACTATCACTGCCAAGAACGAGATCGGGGAAACCACACAGCAGGCCAAGCTTACTGTGCACAGTGAGTATTGTACTTGGAACTTTAAAATTACGACCTGAGTGACGCTTCAGATAACGTTCAACACGCAGATTCTTATTCTGAGAAGATGCCCTTGCCTAGCAGTGGGACAGTGATGGGCGAAAGATTGAACGCCTTATAACTTGCGTTGCGCACTTTATATTATCTAGCACGTTAAAACGCGGGCTGTAAAATATTAATAATTTGAATAGGTTTTTGCGATCTATTTCCGTCCCACCCCTCCCGCAAACCTTCCCAAATGAGCGCGAAAGAAACACCTGCATCTCGGACTGATTTATCCTGTGCAATATTAGCGAAATCGTACTTCCTTATTTCCCTGTTTCCTTCTTCAAATCTAGACCGATTGTAATATTATTTCTGTAATAATTTAAAAAAGACTTTAGTTATGTCTGTATGTTTTTATAAAAAAATTTTTATTCGTCAAATTTGTTTGCCAGATGTTTGAAAACGGTGGTAAAACCGGTAGATTTTTGTAAAATTAAAACGTTTCTAGTTCTTTTAATAATTAATTTATTGACAAAAACAGAACATAGGGACATAGTGGTGGTAGATATATATCATATGGTAAAAAATACTTGCTCTAGTGACATTATCCAAGGAGGAAACTGAGGAATACGTTTGTATGGACTAAATGCCGACCGCATTTCCTCTTAAGGCCTATGCCTACATGTCATCAAGGCCAGACCATAATGCCGGCAGTAGAGGCAAAAACAAAATAACGAACTCGAGAAAAGGCGAGAATTATATGGCTGCAATGACTATAACTCGTTACAAGAAAAAACTTCTATTTTGAAACGATGCCCCACTAAGGCTGGTTTTCACCAACATCAATTATTTAGTTAAACAACCGTTTACCTCGAATTCTAGTACATATGAGTAAACGGTTGTTTAACTAGAGAGTTAATGTTGGTGAACACCAGTCTAAGAGTTTCTCATGTATTACTGGCGCGGTTAGATGGACAAAACACATAATTACAATCACCCAGATCCGGAACAATTATCTGCAAAGCCATATGGATATACAACGTGTTACAAAAATACCCCTAAAACCGAAAGGGGGTTAAAAGGTCCCTTGTAAAGAGTCTATTGGCAATATTTGAAATCCGTAGTATGAACCAAAAAAAAAGAATTTGTTTAAAACATAAAATAATCATCATTGAAACGCAACCCTGAAAACATAAAACTAAAGAGTAGACTACCCAGAAAGTTATTTACATTCTTCCCTATTTTCCTCTGAGAGGTAAATGGCAATAACCATAAAATACTACTTGATTATTTAAATTTTTCATGGGGAATTATGTAACACGTTGTGTGTTTTCCGAGCGGCGTTTGAACCTGTGACCCGTAACGCAGAAAACCAAGCACTCAACTTCTTACCTAAATAAAACCAACATTCCCCCACAGCCGGCGTACCAGTCTTCACGAAGCCTCTTCAGAAGCAGTCCGTCAAGGACTACGACGACGTCACCCTGAAGGTCCGCTGTGACGGCGTGCCAAAGCCCGACGTGGCCTGGTACCGCGAGGAGCAGCAGATCAGCAATAATGAACGGCATACGGTCACCACCGAGGTTGGAGGACAGGTGGACAGTGAACTGGAGATTAAGCACTTCAATGCCAGTGATGCGGGCAAGGTGAGGACTATTTGACAGTTGTTAAAATCTGTGTTTCATACTTAAGACTTGTAGATTTTGAAGTAATACAGCTAAAGCAGCAGACGTCGGCTACTGAACTTGATTTTCCTCGTCTCAGAACGAAATAACATAGTTTTTTTTATGATTATTTTTAACCATAACATTCGAACTGCCTCGTTGGTCAGGTGGTGACAAGCGTGACTGCTGATCGTTACGGGCAAAGTGTTATAGCAGCTCGGAGATTAGATTTCTGCCCGGTTGATGGTAATAGGCTCGCCCCCTATTACATGGGATTTAAACATAACGGCGAAATGAGGGCGTTACTATTCAGCTCTGCACAACTGTTTGGGAAATACAGGCGTGATGTTATCTTATGTCATAACATTCGAACCATGAGATAAGAAGTCAACTTAAAAAAGTTTTGTTACTTAAGCATAAAAGATTATTTATTTGTAGCTACACCGGTTTCGTACTTAGGATATGGAAATCACTCAAGTCTTTAGCCCAAGGTAACGAAAATAAAAATATCATAGCTACTTCTCATTTGCCCCTACAGTACAAGGTCCGCGCCTTCAGTTTGGCAGGCGAGGCAGTGTGTGAGGCTCAAATATCGCTCGAGCAGAAGTCGCCAGGGTTCATACACAAGCTGGAGCGACAGAAGGACGTGGACGAGGGAGAGCCACTGGAACTGAAGGCTAAGCTGGATGGCAGCCCTATTCCTACTGCTAAATGGTAAGGATTTGAATCATCATGAATTTTTATGTCAAAAGTAAACTAGGAGTATTAGCATAATCATCATAGCAGTGATAGTCTAGTGGTGTGACCGTCGGACTGCCAAGTCATAAATTATGTCTTGAGTTCGAACCTAAAGCACGTACCTACCTCTGACTTTTCGGATTCATGTGCGTATTTTATAATTATCACTTGCTTAAAAACGGTGAACCAAAACATCGCAAGGAAACCGGCATGCCTGAGAGATATCTAACACCAGGTTAGTCACTTGTTCTTCTTCTCTCTGCCCTTATCCCACACTAGGTGGGGTCGGCACAACATGTAATTCGCAAATTCATGTTGTTAAAGTTTTTGGCTTATTGTTTTATGACCGGCCGCCTACCTGACATCAACCCTCCTTGGGAATTATACTAGTTAGTCATTAACCGCACAAAAAGAAGAAGATAAGCATAATAAGCCCATCACGGTCCTTACTGGCCTTAGTCTTATTTTAAATTGTAGAAAATGCCTTTATGAACTTAAATTTTGCTCTTTTCCAGGTTCAAGGACGGAGCCCCCCTCTCCCCGGATGACTCCCGCGTGGTCCAGTCGGCGCTGCCGGACGGCAGCATCAAGCTGCTCATAGAGCACGTGACGCCGGCTGACTGCGGCGCGTACAAGCTCGTCATCTCCAACCCGCACGGAGACAGCTCCGCACTGTGCGCTGTCGCTGTTAACCGTGAGTATATTATACGAGAAGCCTCGTTTATATTTCTAGGAGAAACAGTTTTGTTTCTGCGTGAATACTACTCGATCTAGCCTTGGCTACATAGAAAGTCGATCAGGAGTCGGCGCATGCCCGCAGCGGTTCCATATTATGTATGAGTTAGTATGAGCAACGATGCGTTAAAACTATCCCACTCTCAATGTGACTTTACTCCACTCGTACTGACCAATAGAGCTACCATCGCGCCGTTCTCATACCGCTAGTTAACGTTGTTCGTGAATGATATTTAGAACAATTTCACAATAAAAAGTAAATAAATGCATGCGTGCCGTCAGTTAGGACAGGTCAACTCAAACCTGCTATGGCACTTTCCTCAAAAGGTCATTACAGACGTTGCCCTACATTGTTACCCTCGCATAGCTTTTATACCACAATGTCTTGACTTTAAAAGAGACCTTGATTTGTGAGTTTGTTTTGGCTTTTCTTCTCAGAGCTAGTCAGATAAGAAATGCCGGTGCCATTTAATCTTAAAAAAAACATTACATTGACTTGTAAAAGTGTCTGTAACAGATTTATTTACAGAAATAAAAATCATTTATCATTTACCAATACTAAAAATCGATTTTATTGAAATTAGCTTTATAAAAACGTTTTTTAACGTTTAAAGTATTTCAAACTACAGCTCTGTAGAATGTAGTATGAACCTAATCGTTTAAATTTGTTCTGTAGCAACCCCAAGAAAGCCATCGTTCAGCCAGGAGTTGGAAGACGTGAAGGCGGTCGTGGGGCAGCCCCTCAAACTGGAGGCGAGGGTCATGGCCTTCCCCGCACCTGAGGTCAAGTGGTTCAAGGATGGTTAGTAACCTTATTTATTAAACTCTTTAATTGTCAAAGTTAATATTGAGTCGTCAATGAAATACGTGGCTCAGCGATAGACTGATTTATTGCAAAACTAACTAAATTTACCCGCCACCATAATAATATAACAACGACTGCCAATAAGCCTGACAAAGTGGTGAAAGATCGGTCATAGCGTATCACAATGATTATTGATATCACTGTCCCACATGACGAGAACCTTGTGAAAGCCAAGAAAGATAAAGAAATTACGTATCAAGACTTGGCACACGAAGTTGTCGACATGTGGGAAGTTGACTCAGCAGTTATTGTGCCGATAGTCGTTACGGCCAATGGCTTAATAGCCAAGAGCCTCGACCAACATCTGATGAGGCTCGTTGGGCGGGTGGTTCAAGGGCCTGATACAGTGCGCGGTACTTCTGGACACGGCACGTATTGTCAGGAAGTTCCTTTCTCTGAGGCCCTGACCACCGATAGCTTGGACTCTGTTCCCAATGCCGGTGGGCTACTATTTTTAATGTTTTTTTTATATTTTATGTAGAAATATTTATAAATGTAATTAGTATGTTAAGTTAATGAATAAACGAAATAACAACGAAAAATCGTCATAAATATGTTATCATCGATAACGATAGACAGTTTTTGTTTAATACAACTTCAAATAAAACACTTCTTACTACGCCCCAAGACCGGCCTAACGGTGACTAACTTTATTTTCCATGCATAACAAAACATGATTTTGCGTTAGCTGAGTAAACCATTTTCTTCCGCTTCCAGGTCTCCCCGTGCGTCCATCTCAAGCCATCAACTTCATCAACCAGCCGGGCGGCCTGATAGGACTAAGCATTGACAGCTGCAAGCCTGAGGATGCTGGAGTCTACTCCCTCACAGTCACCAACAGACTTGGAGAGGTATGTTTTACCTATCTATTAGTCCACCGTCTTGGGCATCTGCCTCTCCGGAAAAGGCAGGTAATGGCCCGCTATACTACCCGGGCACTGGCTAGACCAGTAAATTTTATTGCCACTGCTGATCATCTAACTACCACTTTGTACAAATGTATCTAACACTTTCTGGAAGGTACACAAAAAAGTTTAAAGTAGCTGTTCCAAATTCATATCACATTTTTATTTGTTTTTTTCATTCCAGGTCGGCTCTAAAGCGAAGGTAGAAGTAACACAGAAGGAGCGCAAGCCCGCGTTCATCGCTGAGCTGCAGCACACCAAGGTCATCGAAGGGTTCCCCGTCAAACTTGAAGTGAAGATCCTGGGACATCCACCACCTACTCTCAAATGGTAAGTTAATGTTGATGATACTACTACCACAGTGTAACTAACTTACTCCATACAGTGGTTCATCGAGAGTTTGACATTGACAGTTTTTAAAGACAGCTCGGGAGATGACGTCACCGCGATGGACTACCGTGTGGAATGATTAGACTGTGCTACTACTGTTGGAATATACTATTTACTTATTTTCGGCTAATATTCGTTTTTTATAGATTGCAACATACGTTTTATAAACATACAATTATCGCTTTTTACGTTGGACTACTGGTGTTCGCAGTAGTTGGATCGCAGAGATCAGACAAGACTTTAAAATATAATATTTCTAACTATGTCTAATCAATTAAACCAAACGTTTTTGGAAAAGGTTAGAATAAGTAGTTAGTTACTATTTATTCACGTTTCTTGACCAGTCACAACATGCTTGTTCCCATGCAATTGCTTTTATTACTAAAAAGAAACCTAATCTTTTTTTCCACCAGGACCCACAACGGCAAAGAGGTCATTCCGGACGGTCAGCGTATCCGTGTGGTATCCCAACCGGACGGCACACACGCACTGCTCATAGACAAGGCGGGTGCTTCGGACGCCGGACAGTATGGCGTCGTCGCCATCAACGACAAGGGAGAGACCTCCAGCAACGCTGATCTTACTGTAGCTAGTAAGTTGATACACTATAGTGCTATGAACTAACGAGTGACGTTGACGGTGGACGGTTTTAGGAGCTATCTTTTGTAACATTGACGAATATACAACCATGTAAAGACTGGGATAGTTTTGCTTGTCCAAGTATGACAAATCTGATTTGGGCAGGTTTACCACATAACATGACGCCTGTATTCCCTGAAGGTTTGGGCAGAGGAGTATAACAACACCCTCATTTCGCTGTTATGTTTAAGTCCCATGTAATAGGAGGCGAGTCTATTGCCATTAACCGGGTCCAAATCCAGACTACGGGCTGCTACTGAGAAATTCCTATTGGAAAAACCCAATAACACTTTGCCCGACCTGGGGATGCTCAGTAGTCGCGCTTGCTACCACTAGACCAACAAAGCAGTGTACTACAGGTAGAGTATAAGCATCTAGTCATATCCCTAACTAATAATTGTTTGTCCCCCAGGTCGGTCGGACTCGTCCACCCCCCAGGAGCGTCCCCGCTTCACCCACGGCCTGCGCGACCTGACGGCCGAGGAGGGGCAGCCCCTGTCCGTCAGCGCGCCCTTCGTGGGCAACCCCATACCTGAGGTCACCTGGACCAAGGACGGACTGCCGCTCACACCCAGCCAGAAGTTACTGCTCACCTGCGATGGAAAGAGGGTCACTATATAGTTAACTACTCAATTTATTTGACTATGACTCTGACTTTTCAAATTCATGTACAGATCAGAATTTGATTATCACTTGCGTAAACCGCGAAGGAAAAACATCATGAGGAAACCTACACACCTGAGAGGGCTCCATAAAGTTCTCGATGGTGTTTGTAGTCTGCCAACCCACACTAGACCAGCGGAGCCAACTAAAGCCTAAACCCTTCTCATTCTGAGAAGAGGACCGTGCCCAGCAGTGGGACAGTAATGGGCTGATTGTGTTATATTATTAAAACCATCTAATCTAACATGAGCTGTTATCTTTGTTTACGTCTCTGAATCATAGGGTCATTAAAGAATTTCATCTGAAACTTGACCCCCAGACTATTCAAGTTGACTCAAGGTGACGTAAGGAAATATTATAGCTATATTTTATTATATTCGTCACATTTAGCGCAACGGATACAATAGACAAACTCGAGTAACCGTCCAAGCTCCAATTTCTCTTGAGCTATGACGTAAAACGATGCGATATATTGTTCTAGTGAGGCCCAGAATCTTTATTTCCGCGTACAACATCTAAAGCTTCTCTCTCTTACCCAGGTGGGCTTAGAGATCAACCCGGTAGAGCTGCCGGACGCGGGCGTGTACTCCATAAAGCTGGTGAACCCGCTGGGTGAGGACGTGTCTGAAGGTAACATCAACGTGCGCAAGGTCTACTCCGCGCCCACATTCTCGCAGAAGTTCACTGATCTGCAGCAGGTGAGAACAAACTTTTGAATTATCTGGAAGAGTGTCAGAACGTATTAAACTAAGAAAATAATAATAGTACTTATAATAAGTACAACAGGGTTTAAATCTCAACGCGGTGCGACTATTTTTGGACTTATGTAATCTGTTTCGTTAAACTTTTTGTTCAAAGTATTGTTACTATTTTCAAAGTTCAATTTAAAGTAAAAGTTAAGTATTTTTCTCTTTAAGTATTTTTCTCTTTATAGATTTCGCTCAGAGACTTAAATGATCGATATGTGATTAATTAATCCGATTTATTATTCTAAAACAAAAAATAACAATTTTGTTCTTCCAGCTGCCAACGTTCGACGCGAAATTCCCAGCCCGTGTGTTCGGTATCCCCTTCCCGGACATCACGTGGTACAAGAACGGCCAGCCGCTCCGCCACAGCGACAAGTACAACCTGAAGCGGGACGGTGACGCGTGCTGTCTGTACGTGCGGGACCTCGCGCTCGACGATGCGGGGCTCTACAAGTGTGTGGCGAACAACAGAGAGGGAGAGGCGACCTGTGAAGCTAACCTACAAGTTGTGGACAAGATGTGACTATATTTTTTATTAGGTTTTAGCGACATTCATATCTCAAACGTGATGATGCGTGCTGCCTCTATGTGCTAGATTACCCAAAACTTCTCCGTCCTACACCTCGATATTGCTTGATGCAAAAATGATTTTAGTCCAGGCATAATTCACATTTTAACGCGACATCGGTAATATAGTTTAAAGTTACTAAACAATGTCAATGGAAACGCCGGTAGAGGACGTCCTAGAAGGACATACATCGATGTTATTGGTGATGTTCTTCACAAAAGTCAGGTGCGTAGTACTCTCAACCGGCGTGCGTGTATGACAAGATGTATGAATGTGGATGAAGCGAAATGGGTATGTAACGATCATAACATATGGCGTTCTATAGTTTCTGCCTACCCCTATGGGAAAAATGCGTGAATTTATGTATGTATGTTACTGAACAATGTTGGATTTTACACTTTAAAGTTTTCCGTTTCA
Source organism: Amphipyra berbera (assembly GCA_910594945.2). Lineage (NCBI taxonomy): Eukaryota > Metazoa > Arthropoda > Insecta > Lepidoptera > Noctuidae > Amphipyra > Amphipyra berbera. The sequence continues at coordinate 1,752,826 of OU343122.1, read as the reverse complement.
ATTGTGAATTTCTTGATTCACATCAAGCCATTTTTTATTTATATATTCATTTTTTTGTTATAATTTATCACCGAAAAAAGCTCTTCCAGTATACCTTCAAATATAACCTTATTATAGTCATAGTAATTCACCCTTATTATTATCCTTCTTACAGCGCTCGTAAGCAGAAGGTGGAGCCGCCAGAGTTCCTAAAGAAGATCGGTGACATCGAGGTGTACCGCGGTATGAGCGCTAAGTTCACCGCATGCGCTACCGGAACACCTGAACCTGATGTGGAGTGGTATGTACATCGTTACTCATAGTCATTTTGTTAAAGGGCAATCTAGGCGATTGATTAAGAAAACGGAGTAGATAACCGGATATATAGAAATAGTTTAAAGTGCTGTAGGAAGATTATGATACCATTGGCGCCACTTTAGGTGAAGATTTTTTAAAGTCCTAATTCCGCCCATTTTTGCAACCGCTTTTGACAAGCGCGGATCCACCGTTGTGGGCATGATAGGCATGTCCACAACCGTGACGTCACACTTTCATGGTCTATTGAGGTCGATAGTACTTTAGAGTCTAAATGTGACACTGTGATGTGCAAACAAACACACATTTACTTTTGTAATTTTAATGAGCGAACAAACTAACATTTTACAGGTTTATTAATTTACTAGTGTTCGCCTCACGGCTTTGCCCACGTGAAACTATACACTGTACAAAATCGTGATCAGGGCGTCATATATTTTGTAATTATCTCCTTTGTAGGAACGCACTATATTGATCATGAGCGAGTTCATCCTCCGACTCGCACTTGGCCGATTTTCGAGTGGCTGTGACCACAACCTTTTTTGAGGGCTGGATCCGCGCCTGGCTTTTGATCAGACTGTGTATTTTGTAACCGATGTTTTTGTCGAATGTAAAGATGCGAATGCAACTTGGTGCTTGGTGCTGTTAAATCACCAAAATCTAAACGCAAAAAGATTTATTAATGTATTTTTCTACCAGGTTCCGCAACGATGAGAAGCTGTTCCCTTGCGAGAGGATCCGCATAGACAAGGAGACCACCGGTCTACTGAGGCTGACCATCAGCGGAGTAGACCCGACTGATGTGGGCACCTACCGCTGCAGGATATACAACCCGCATGGAGAGGACTCGTGCTCCGCGCAGCTTACTTATGACAGTGAGTATGACTTATTGTATGTAGATACTAATGGGGCATATAAACCTTCCTCTTGGATCACTCTATCTATTGCTGAAAACTGCATTAAAATCCGTTGCGTAGTTTAAAAGATCTAAGCGTACAGACAGTGGTAGCGACTTTGTTTTATACTATGTAAAGATGAGGGGTGACTGCTCTACTGACTGACCATACATAGTGTAAATTAGCATAAGAAAGGAGATTCTAGACCTCAGAAAAACACGGATACGCACAACTTGGCAAGCGTCCCTAACAGACCCTTTGCTCATCAAACACGTTGGAAAAAGCGCCTCACCAAACCGTTCAGCAAAAACGTTGTAAAAAAATTGCTGACCACCACATGGCGCAGAAATACCACCAAGGCGGGAGGATTCTCGAACCAGGCGGATCTTATGCCTGGCGGGCTGCTTACTGCACAACGGTTGATGTTGGGAACTTGTATAATATATACTATCTGCATGTCAAATCTTGATACCGCGATGCAGGATTTGTGACTTTTAATTTGACAGCTGTCATTGTTGTCGCTGTAGTCAGCTGGATCATCGTCGTGCTGCGTAGTTCACATGTGGCGTGATAGATGTCGCCACAGACCTTTTGCTCATCAAACGCGTTGAAAAAGCGTCCCACCAAACCCCCAGTGCATCAAAAACGTTGTAAAAAAATTGCTGGCTACCACATGGCGCAGTAACACCAACTCTATAGTTGACCCCTAGCTTCATGAAAAATTACACTGGCACACTTTAAGGGCTCAACTCTCAACAACCATTTATTTATTTATTTATTTATTTATTTTTAAAAATATAAGTTAACAGTACTTACGACCAAATCACTTACATTTTAATTTAATACTTAATTAATACTAACAATAATAAAAATTTAACAACTATAACAAACTTTGACTTAGACAATATTTACTTAAGCATAGATATATATATTTACAAATTTGGTATGGCTTATCATGGAAGATATCGAGATCAATGTGCTGAGTGAGCAAATAGTTCAGCAGTGTGACTGCTCGGGCAGTGGGTGCAGCAGCAGCTCGACGTGTGCGCACGCCCGGTGGTGCCGCGAACAGTTCCCTCCGTCGACGAGGACCCTCAACGCCTTCACCTATCAAAAACCGACTCGGTACGCCTTTTAGGCCCACCCGCTCCAACGTGGTTGGGTTATCCACTTTGTTTGTCAGGAGGCGGTGGTAGTGAACTAATAAAAGTAATTTTCGTCTAAGTTCAAGGGTGTCTAAACCTACCATCCCCGTAACAAACAAAGATGGATATAGGTAAGGGTAGTAACCGTACATTCTCTTATAGATAAAGCGAGCAAACTTCCGTTGAACTCGTTCGATCAAAAGGGTGTACTTGGCCTCGTGCCATGTGCACATTAAATATACCAGGGGTGTACTTAGAGGATAAAGAATAACACTTAACCGTACACTATATATATATTTTAATAAGAATTACAATTAGATCAAGAGGGCGTGGTTCGTAATAATGCGAGGAGTTCAGGGTCTTCTTATGCAGGTGTAGTACTCAACTGGGCAACTGCAGCGGCGCGAGAGGGCGATCTGCAGCGTGCCTGACCTATTATAGGCCCAGACCCTCGCCAGTCGCCACCACCCGTCACAACACGTATAAACAATCTCTTCATCATTTTCTCCTCAGCTCTCGAGCCCCACACCACCAAGAGGCCCATCGGCGACCAGTACTCAGACTTCGACAAGATGAAGAAGACGGGCATCCCCATGCCGCTGGCCGACAAGCCCATCATCAGCCGCATGGCCGACAGACACCTCACCCTCTCCTGGAAGCCGTCCATCCCACACGGACCGAGGTTCCCTGTCACCTATCAGGTAAGACTTCAGCATTTTCTTTTAAATTCTGGTTCCTTAAACTCATGTACCGACGTGGCCAGTCGTAAGTCTTTCTATTTCTTAGATTAGTTTTTGAGGCTGTAAGTGAATTGGTAGGTAGCCAGAAATCTGTAAATGTTTTGAATACCACAGCTAGCTATGTCCATGGACTCCGGAACAAGAGCATCTTTCGTGGGTTAATTATTGCCATATTTTGTATTGTTCGTAATTGCAGTTTCTTCTCAGAGCTAGTCAGATAGGAAATGCCGGCGCCATCTAGTCTTATAAAAAAACATTACATTGACTTGTAAAAGTGTCTGTAACAGATTGATTTACAGAAATAAAAATCATTTATTGTTTAGTATGATTGGATTAGTATGTAGATAAGTAACTTAAATAAATAAAGTATGTTCTCCGACCTCTACAAAAATTAAGGAGAGTGACTTTTTTTTAAACGGAGAATCACTTGTTTCCAACGTAATTTCAATTAGTTGACTGCCTAGGGATGACTGTTATCATTTGTTACATGCATGACCCCTGTGACCCAGGTGGAGATGTGCTCGGTCCCGGACGGTGACTGGTTCACAGCGCGCACGGGGCTGCGCTCGTGTGTGTGCGACATCCGCAACCTGGAGCCCTTCCGCGACTACAAGTTCCGCATACGAGTTGAGAACAAATATGGCGTCAGCGACCCCTCGCCCTACGCCATCACACACAGATCCAAACTGGAACCAGACCCGCCCAAGTTCATCCCGTACCTCGAACCTGGTATTGATTTTAGACCAGAAACGTCTCCATACTTCCCGAAAGACTTCGATATTGAGCGTCCTCCTCATGATGGGTATGCCCAAGCTCCTCGATTCTTACGCCAGGAGCATGACTCCCAGTATGGAGTCAAGGGTCATAACGTGAACCTGTTCTGGTTCGTGTACGGGTACCCCAAGCCTAAGATGACGTACTTCTTCAATGATGAGCCCATTGATATCGGAGGCAGATACGACTGGAGTTACACCAGGAATGGACAGGCTACGCTGTTTATCAACAAGTGAGTATTAAAAATCTCTGTTTTGCTATTGTACCTATCCCAAAAAAAATTATAATGTTGTTTAATGCTTCAAATTTTAATATTGTTGAACTTTGACGACTCCCGCAAAACTATGCTTATCGAGGACTGAGCATTTTAAAAGCATCTACGAGGGTTTGCTTTAAATCCAAACAAATAAATAAACTTGAAGTGCCTGTTTATAATGTCAAAATAACAGCTTTTTACTAAATGCATTATGAAAGTATATAGGTACGGAACTTATAACAAAAAAACAATTTTTATTTTTTTTGTCTTTGTGTCTGTCTGTCTATATGTTTGTTCCTGCTAATCTCCGAAACGGCTGGACCGATTTTGACGGGACTTCCACTGGCAGATAGGATTATATATATAGGATTATATTATATGTTATAAGGAGTAATTTAAGCTACTTCCGACTTCTACGCAGACGAAGTCGCGCGCACAGCTAGTTATTAATAAACTTAGTTGTAGCGCTTGTCAGAAAACTTAAGCTTAATCAGCTTATTTTAATCCACGTTAATCCTCAGGATGTTAGAACGCGACGCTGGCTGGTACGAAGCTGTAGCAACCAACGAGCACGGACAAGCGAGACAGCGAGTGAGGCTGGAGGTAGCGGAGTACCCCACCTTCATACGGAGACCTGAGGAGGCTGTGGTGCTGCAGCGGAAGACTGTGAGGATAGAGGCCAGGGTCACCGGGGTGCCGTACCCGGACATCAAGTGGTACAAGGACTGGCAGCCGCTGGCGCCTAGCAGTAGGACTAAGGTGAGGAGATGGTTATATTGTTTCTTGACTAAACTCTAAGGTTAACCTTAAATTATGTTGTAGTGGCAAAAATTTAATAGGCCCGTTTTGACAGCTGTCAGATTAGAGCATGTTATGTCAATTTCGACATAAAATGTACTGATCTGACAGCTGTCAAAACGGGCCTATTATATTTTAGACACTATAAATATTGCATTTCCGCAAACCGTGCGGCGTGGCATTATACAGGGTGTAAACGAAATCATGTTCCCTCAGACCTCGTGCTGTACTGCTGACATAGATTAACCCTGCATGAGATACTTTTGGATTCAATAAAATAAAATTTACAAAATGTAAACATGTGTTCTTAACATTTTAGTGCCTCGAGTTAAATGACCGTGCTGCGAGCGATAGCCGCGCAGTTCGCTCGGGGCGCTAAAATGCCTCACGTTAAGAACGCATGTTTACTTTTAGTAATTTTATTTTTATTGAATCCAAAAATATCCCGAGCTGTGTTACAGTGTAGGTACATCACGAGGTTTGAAGGAATTACATGATTTCCTTTACACCCTGTATATGAGTGTTTAATCAGCTAACAAGACTGCTTGCACATTTCTAAATTGTTATGTATAAGCAATGATAGCCTAGCTAGGGTCTAAGTTCGATCCCAGCCCGTACCTCTGACTTTTCGAATTCATGTGCGGATCAGAATTTGATTATCACTTGCGTTAACGGTGTAGGAAAACATCGTGAGGAAACCTGCACACCTGAGAGGGCTCCAGAAGGTTCTTGATAGTGTGTGTAGTCTACCAACACGCACCAGGCCAACGTGGTGGACTAAGGGCTAAACCCCTCTCATTCTGAGAAGAGGCCCGTGCCCAGCAGTGGGACGGTAATGGGCTAATTATGTTATGTTATGATGTGTACACTAGGGGAACGAAAATGTTATACACCTTAAGGTCTATTTTTGCTTGTACAGTGCAAGCAACAACCTATTTTACCGACTACGTATTGCCAACATTATAGAAATGAAAATATAAGTATATTTTGACAGGATATTAAACATTATAATGGTGACATGATGACAACCACTAGTAATGGCAATTTATTTAATCATCGAATTAATTGAAGTAATGGTTTTTACAACTGAACTCCTTAAATTAAATCAAATACAGAATATGGCACTACTACGTCATATGGAGGCAAAAGGCAATTTTGATCTTTGCTACCAAATAATTAAACATAATTTTCCATGCATTGGTCCGTTCCGTTCAACAGTTTGAAAAGGTAACATGTGTCCGCGATGTGGGAAAGGAATGAATTTGAAAACTTACGAAACTATTTATTCCCCTACTGTAGAACACCACTGTCGCAAAGATGCAGCAAAGCAGATACCGGTTGAACGCTTGTCTTCCACACCAGAGGGACTGAGTTCGGCCCTGGTCCGCACCCCTAACTTTTCAAATGCATGTGCGGAAAAGAATTGACCAGTTACTAAAAGGATCTTCTCAACATCGTTCGTTCTGCCTAGCCTTTTCCCAACTATGTTGGGGTCAGCTTCCAGTCTAACCAGATGCGGCTGAATACCAGTATTTTACACGGAGCGACTGCCATCAGACCTCCGCAACTCAGTTACTGGGCAATGCCGATATCCGTAGGTTAGACAGGTCGCCAGACTTTCGGGCTTCCGACTTCCCGTAACGACTGTCGTAGGTATTCGTATAACACCCGGGACCGACTGTTTTTATGTGCTCTCCGAGGCACGGAGCACGGATCACGGATCTTCTTAACATCGAAACTACCTAAAATAACAATTTCCTCATCCAGATCCAGTTCATCGACCCCGACACGTGCATTCTGGTGATCCACGACGCGATCCTGAAGGACGAGGGTCTTTACTCCATCAGCGCTCGCAACGTGGCTGGCTCTGTCAGCTCGTCCGCTATGTTACATGTGGAGGAGTCAGAACATGAGTATTCAGATAGGTAAGAACAATGTTAAAACATCCAATCATTTACCAAAAAGTAAAAATAACAATACAACAACAGCAATAGTTTGGATTTGTGTCCGGTTAATGGCAATGGGCTCGCCCCCTATTACATGGGACATAACGGCGAAATGAGGGTGTTACTATACACCTCTGTCCAACCCTTCGGGGAATGCAGGCGTGATGTTATGTTATGTTAAAAATAACTGCTTCAGAAACACAAGTAGTTGCCGCAAGATTGTAGATATGTACGTTCACTGTTAATGCAACAAAATAATTTTGTCGATAATGTGTCGATGCCGATACACGATAGACAGATTTAGAAACACAGTATGATAACTCCCTCGTTGGTCTAGTGGTGGCAAGCGCGACTGCTGATTGTGAGGTCCTGGGTTTGATCCTCAGGTCGGGCAGTGTTATTGGGTTTTTCCGTGTGGAATTCCTCAGCAGCAGCCCAGAGTTTGGATTTGTGACCGGTTGATGGCAATAGGCTCGCCCCCTATTACATGGGAGTTAAACATAACGGCGAAATGGGGGTGTTACTATACACAAAACTGCCACTAACCTTTATACTTTACTTTTTCATGTATGACATAGCCGTAATCCTATCTGCTGAAATTCCATACATTTGCATCAACAACTTTGCAACTCCTTCCATTAAAAATCCCTCTTTAAAATCCTGGCTACGAATGTTGATATTTATAAAAAAATGTTATGCCAGGATCCGCGAGCACCCACCACGTGTGAAGCCGAGTACGAAGCCATTTGGAGACTTCTACGACCTTGGAGACGAGCTGGGCAGGGGAGTACAGGGTGTGGTGTACCATGCTGCTGAGAGACTTACTGGTATGTTGATAACTTTACTAACAATCAAATCCACTTCTCTAGTTCCATAATTGAGGCGATGCTGGTAGATAGATACGACTAAATTGAACTAAGGTCACTGCTGCTCGGAACTAACCTGGTTTATTTGGGCTGGCTAGCAGTATACTGGGTGTAAAAATACCCTTAACGAAGCCGAAGTCTACGCATACTGTACGTCAAACTAAGTAACATACAGCAAAAATAGTTGCTGGGAAACGACTTTTATTTTTTGGTATTAAAAAACTGCTTTTAATTGTAGCGCGCAATGTAAGCGCGCGCGCAGCAGACTGTGCCTACATTTCGAAAATGTTGATATAGAAGAATGTTTAATAATAACATTTAAACAAAGTTTTCGTGAAAAACGTTAAAAAATATGGTGAATTTGACCTTCAATATCTCCATAACCAGTCGGGTCCCAGGTATGAAAAAACTTTGTAATGATGGGAAGAATACGTGGCTCTCGGCTTCGTTAAGGGTATTTTTACACCCGATATTTTGGATGGGTAACCTGCAAGCTGATTTTACAACATCACACCCTATTTGATCAGCAGCATTACAACGCGTGCAGATGAGATTTTTGATTGTTTGTGTAGCTGGATTTGTGTACATTAGTAATAATTACACGAGGATTGGATCGTTGGTCTAGTAGTGGCAAGCGCGACTGCTGATCGTGAGGTCCTGGTTTCGATCCCTAGATCGCGCAGTGATATTGGATTTTTCCGTGTGGAATTCCTCAGTAGCAGCCCGAAGTTTGGATTTATGGTTGATGGCAATAGGGTCGCGACCTATTTACATGGGATTTAAACACAACGGCGAAATGAGTTTGTTACAATACACCTCTGCCTAACCCTTCGGGGAATACAGGCGTGATGTTATCTTATGTTAATAATTAGGAAGATTTTTCCTAAAACTTACAACACTTTCTACAAAAACAACATAACATTTCAGGTCGCAACTACGCCGCCAAAATAATGCACGGTCACTCCGAGCTGAAACCCTTCATGAAGAACGAGCTAGACATCATGAACCTCCTCAACGACCGTCACCTGATCCGTCTGTACGATGCGTACGAACACGAGCACACGCTGGCGCTGGTGCTGGAGCTAGCTGGGGGGGGCGAGCTGGTACGAGACAGGCTGCTGAGGAGCCAGGGGTACTCCGAGCGGGAGATAGCTGGGTATATGCGACAGGTGCTGAGAGGACTCAAGTATATGCACGATAATAGTGTCGCCCATTTGGGATTGACGGTGAGTTTTTATTATGTTTAATACGTTATTCTAATCTCAGTAATGGAGAGTCTTCTGAAACTTTTTCGCCTTGCTTGTTTTTTTTTGACTCCCTTGTTGGTCTAGTGGTCGCAAGAGCGACTGCTGAGCATGGGGTCCTGGGTTCGATCCCCAGGTCAGGTAAAGTTTTATTGGATTTTTCCATTCGGAATTTCTCAGTAGCAGCATGGAGTCTGGATTTGTGCTCGGTAAATGGCAATAGGCTCGCCCCCTATTACATGGGACTTGAACATAACTTGCGAAACGAGGGTGTACTATAAACACCTCTGTCGAACCCTTCGGGGAATATAAGGCGTAATGTAATGTTGTTATTGTTTTTTTTTTTCATTTGTCCTGTAAAATTTGTAAAACCAAGTTCTCTTAGTGTCATGTTATCAGTATAATCGATGACTGCAATGTGATTATATGAGACTCCGTGTAATATGGTGCTGCTATTCCAATGGAAAAAAACATATCTTGAACTATCGAGCTGAAGCTGAGTATTATTCCGACGCCGAAATCGTGGAGAAGGGAATATTCATCAAAACTACAAGTACCTACCACAAGCCATATTTTGAGCTCTTGAAGCGACAAAAGCAACTTCAAATAATGATAGAGCCTTGAACGTAAACCCAGATTAATGTTTCTTTTGTTATTGTTATTCCCCAGATCGGCGAGCTCCTCCTCTCCCACGCCGGCAGCGACGAACTGAAACTGTGCGACTTTGGTCTCTCACGCCGCATTCAGTTCAACAAGCACGCCTCCCTAGACTACGGCATGCCAGAGTTCGTATCACCAGAGATAGCCAACGGAGAAGGAGTGTCCTTCGGCGCAGACATGTGGAGCATCGGCATCATCACGTACATCCTGCTGAGCGGACACTCGCCCTTCAGAGGAGTCAATGACCGGGAGACCCTCACCAGAATCCGCGAGGGTAAATGGGAGTGGCACGACGAGGAGTGGTGGTCGAGACTCAGCAGGGAAAGTCGGGACTTTATCTCGAAACTTCTGGTCTTCAACTGGCATGAGCGTATGGATGTCAACACGGCTCTCTCGCATCCCTGGTTGACGTTAGCTGACAAGATCTATCATGAGGAGTACCAGATTACCACTGATAGGTTGAGGAATTACTATAATTTGTATAGGTGAGTGTTTAAACGTCTTTTGGTAGTATTAGCTCGGTCATTTGGGTATGAATTTATTATTAAATATGGTCTTATAAAAATCGTTCTTATCTGAATACCTGGGGCATTCTTCGAAAAATATTAACAAAAATTGAGAACGTCATTAGCATCATCCCAAAGTTAAGAATGCAGATGTTTAATACTATAATTATGATAATGAAAGCTGAAACTATACCGCTGCCGTCAAGCAATAAGACAAGAATAAAAACAATCTGACAATACTATAACGTTAACAACCCGGGAGAAGAATGATTCGTTAAAATAATGTTAAAAAATTTCGAATATTCACCCACCTGTCAAAGTTTATTAAATACAGTTCTAGTGATACATTTTTTGCCCACAAATAAATGGCATACATTTCTCATGTGTCGACATTCCTTGCTTATCGTGTGGGTGTTAGATTAACTAGTAATTAATCTTTATTCAATGTTAAGGGTGTGCACACATATAAAATGATGCGTCGAACGCACGATACTTGTTTTCAACACGCGGGCAGGCTGCGAGCACGGCTCTAAAGTCGCGCACATACCGGACACTGATACATGTCCTTTGTCAATGACACTATCTAATACTGCCGCGCGATTCATAAACGCAGTAAGTAACATTTTGGTCAAAAATGAGTTAAATATATATTCGTAATGACCATATGATTGTGATTACGAATATATGATCAACAAATTTTTGACCAAAATGTTATTTACTGCGTTTATGAATCGCGCGGCAGAATAGCATAATATGTACTCGTGCGCTAGCAGTACGTGCATTTCATAAACTTAGATTCACGTCACACAATTGTAGCAAAAGCGTACGCGTGCGCGTTCGGTGCGTGTTCACAGATGTGTGCACAGCCTCAACCAAGCCGGAAAATCACAAATGATTCAATGCATTATGTCATATCGATATATTTGGCAATGGCAAATATATCAATCACAGCGAGCCAACAACAAAAATAAAATTGGCATGCTCACCCACGCTAGTCACACACGTTGGTAAACATTTTTATCAATGACCATGTGATCTTTAACCCAACATGACATCGTGGACGTGGCTTTGAGAGGCGGCCAAGCAGTAGTATGTTACTTCTTGAAGTTGCACTCACGCCATTTAGAAAAACTACAGAAGACTTTTGAAAAAAATCGTGTCTTTTTGAAAAGTGCTCGTGTTTTTGAGTGCTCTCTAAGCTTGTGAAGGATGAAGGCTATACAGACTGTTATCGATTATATCAGGGACTGGACGAGCAACGCGTCATGCCGCAACTGGTTCCGTCGCCGTCCGCTGAGCGGCGCCTACGAGCATCCGTCCAAGATGGTGTACCCGCCTGGAGAAACATACACCCCTGAAGGTGAGTTCAGTGGTTTATTTTATTCTTGTTTATTAAACTCTCTTAAGAGTACCATTTCGACTCTCGTAGGCCTTACTCCACCACGCTGGCCAACTACACACCATCGGGAACTCATTCTTTTGTAGCCCTTTCTGTTGTGCACATTTCCTTAATTTTGAGAAAAGAGGCCCAGCAGTAGGACAGTAATGGGCTGATTATGATGATGATACTTCTGTGTCTGCAACATTAACACTTAGAAATCACGCTCGGCATATTTCACTTCCCAGCTGATGCCGAGATCTTAACCTTCCTGTTTATCCCAGTTGGCAGCGTGAGTTTTCATATAAACTTCCATCCCCTATTTTATCCTCTTAGGGGTAGAATTTCCAAAAATATTTCTTAGTGGATGCCTACGTCACAAAAGGAACCTACTGTCCAAATTTCATGTTTCCAGCTTCAGTGGTTTAGACTCTGCGTTGATGATTCATGCAGTCAGTCAGGACAAGTAATTATATATGTATAGATTTTATATTAATTCAAGGTATGCAAAAACATGGATGCCCTGAATTAAAACGACACCTCAATTACCCAGATTTATAATCACATGTAGATACATAATATATCAATCCGTTTCGGATCTTTGCAAGCAAACATACCAAAGTTCCACGTATGCTCGCAAAGGCTCTATTATAAGTGATCAATAATGTAAAATGTTTGTTATTCCCCTCAGCCACACCGGAGCGTGGCCCTCAGTTGCGCGCGCCAGCTGAACACGAGCTCAACTTCAAGCAGTGGGACCATCCCGACTGGGAGGTGTCAGCCAAGTCTGAGAGCCAGTGAGTTACCTCATAACACACAAATATTAACAACTAGCGACCCGCCCCGGCTTCGCACGAGTGCAATGTAGATACTAATGTGGGGCATATAAACCTTCCTCTTGAAGCACTCTATCTATTGCTGAAAACTGCATTAAAATCCGTTGCGTAGTTTAAAAGATCTAAGCGTACAGACAGCGGGAGCGACTTTGATTTATACTACCTATGTAAAGATATTTCATTATCATTTATGGAGTTTGAATCACACAATTTTCTTTAGACGGATCAGTGTGGGAACAACCCCATAAACACAATACCTTCAATTTATTTAACAGCTAAGGGCCGATTCCTATATTTTACGGAGCGTTATTGGTTAAAATTGAGACTTCTATCTTTACCAATAATGAAGCAAGGACCTCATAGCTTTGCATAGTAGACCCTTCTACACGGACGTAGCTATCACAGGTAAAGTTAGCTTAAGAGTCTAATTATAACCCCAAATTGACAATAAATAAATTAATAGTAAAAAAACATTTTTAAAAACAAGCTTTTATTTAAATTCTCTAAAAACAAGAAAATCATCTTTAAATTAAATCAACTTATTACATTTTACAATAAATTTATTTATATGATATAAAAGCTTGTTTATTTTGCTTTTTTATTTTTTAGTATGTCATGGTGAAACTTAGAACGGACTTTCACAATTGAATGCGTATATAACATTTCATATCTGTGCTGCTAACCATTGAGGAGTTCCCTAGTCAGGACCCAACCCTGAGTGCAGCAACCATGTCACCGTAAAACTTAAAACCGGCTATCATAATCAAATGCGTACACAAAATTTTGTGTCTGTGCTGTTGACTGTTGAAGAGTTCCTTTATCTGGAGTTAATCTTGGATGTCAATTCAGATCATGCTTACCATAAAAACGCATTGTCATCAGAACTGAACCAACATGTAAAAATTCAACTATGTAGGATAAGAGGAAGTGGTTCAAAATTCAGTTGCAAGATTTGAACCGAACATACAAATATTGCAAGTAAATAAAAAGCTTGTAAATATGTTACCATTGGTAAGCAAATCGATTCGTTTTTGTTTATAGGAACCAGGCATAATTCATTACAAAGACACTACACCACATCTACAGTATAAAAATCTGGACTGTATACGACCTAGCTTGGTTCAAAAACCATTAGCGCCTAGACACCATCTAAGTCAACCTCTACCCAACCTATGTACGTGATTCCTAACTGTAACGTTCTGTTCCCCAGCTACCAGAACGGGCCGGACACGTACCTGCTGCAGCTGCGCGACACGCAGTTCCCGGTGCGGCTGCGCGAGTACATGAAGGTCGCCTGCGGCCGCTCGCCTGGGTACAGCCTCAACGTCTTCGATACTTATGATCCGAGGGTATGTTTGCTTTGAAAATCTTTCGAATGCTTTTGCAATAACAAAATGACTGCATCTCGTATGGCCGATGTAGTGCATTGTTGAGTCAAACTTGATATCGAAGTAGCTAATGATTAGAACACTAGGCCACAATATTAATTATATCATAAAGATGTCATAAAACAAGCATATCATTTTGGGACCCAGTGCATAATATCAGCAAGCACATTGGGTCGCCCGCGCTAACGCTCAACGAATATTCCCGAGGAGGGTTGATGTCAGGCAGGCGGCCGGTCGTAATACAATAAGCCAAAGCCTCTAACAACATGGATTTACGAAATACATGTTCTGCCGACCCCACCTAGTGTGGGATAAGGGCAGGAAGAAGAAGAAGATAACGAAGTTAAGTTCCTTAATGTCTATTATTTCCATTTTATTTTCAGACACCAATCATCCGCGAACGTCGTCGCTTCACCGACATCATGGACGAAGAAATTGACGACGAACGTCGTGAGAGGATCAACAACTACGGCACAGAGTCCTACACCATCCGCCGGTTACGTCACGAGCTGGGCACACGACTGGACTCATACGCAGAGGCACAGGCCTTCATGGAGGCCAAGAAAGACGGACAACTGCCTTTCTTCAGGGAAAAACCCCAACTCCTCCCCGTCAGAGAAGGCGAGAAAGCTCAACTGTCCTGTTACGCCGTCGGTGACCCCAAACCTGTCATCCAGTGGTTCAAGAACGACATGGTCATCGCCGAAGGTCAGCGCATCAAGATCATCGAAGATGAAGATGGCAGGTCTACCCTGAAGTTTGAACCCGCCATGCACCACGATATCGGGTTCTACAAGGTCGTAGCGAGGAACAAGGTTGGGCAGACTGTCGCGAGGACGAGGGTCGTAGAGGCGACCACTCCTGACGCTCCTGACAGCCCCACAGCCGCTGACATCTCCGACACCGAAGTCCTTCTAAGATGGAAACAGCCCAAATACGACGGCAACTCCCCCGTCATCTGCTACAGCCTCCAATACAAGGCTGGAGACAGCGTCGAATGGAAGGACGTCGCCAACAACATCGACCACGAATTTTTCGTCGTACGCAACCTCTATCCCGACACTAGCTACCAATTCAGACTGTCATCCCGCAACAGAATCGGATGGAGCGACAAAGGCATCCCCACACACTTAGTAAAGACCAAAACGTCCGGCGGACCGAAAATCGAAGTCACGAAAGCGATGAGACACCTTCAGCAAATCACAGAATCTGGTGAAGAAGTCGCTTTAGAAGAGGATAGGCCCAAACTGGATTATTCGATAGAGGATAAACCATTGGAATGGGTGTCGTCCCAGCAGTTCACGGAGCGCTACAGCTTCGTATCCGAATTGTGGCGCGGAAAGTTCTCGATTGTCGTCAAAGGCATCGATAGGTCGAACGACAATGTTGTCGTGTCGAAGATTCTGGAACAACGGCCCGAGACTGAGGTTCAGATTCAGAGGGAGTTCGAATGTTTGAGGAGGTTGAGGCACGAGAGGATATCTAACTTATTAGCGGCTTATCAAGCACCTGGAACGCCTGTATCAGCTCTAATCCTGGAGAAACTCCAAGGAGCTGATATCCTCACCTACCTTTCAAGCCGTCACGACTACACGGAACAGATGGTAGCTACCATTGTCACCCAAATGCTGGACGGTCTCCAATACCTGCACTGGCGAGGCTACTGCCACCTGGACCTACAACCTGACAACGTGGTGATGGCGTCCGTCAGGTCCATCCAAGTCAAACTGATCGACTTCGGCTCCGCACACAAAGTCACGAAGCTGGGTACTAGTGTACCGCAAGTGGGAGACTTGGAATACAAAGGTAAGAAACTCTTAATCATTGATATTTATAGAGTATCTTCGATTTTGCTTGTCTGTACCATTTTTACATTTAATTCTTTCAGTCAAAGATTAAAATGATAAATGATTTTTATTTCTGTAAATAAATCTGTTACAGACACTTTTACAAGTTAATGTAATGTTTTTTCAAGACTAGATGGCGCCGGCATTTCCTATCTGACTAGTTCTTAGAAGACAAGCCGAAACAAACAGAGATCAAGGTCTCTCTTAAAGTCTAGACATCGAAGTCATGTGGTTGCATCCACTATAGTGCAATAATTTAATGTCTGATTTAGGCCGCATTTACTTGAGCAAAAAGACGCATAGCCTTTTCGATTTCTGAAAAGACAGAAAAACCCCAAAGTCAAAGTTTATAATGATCCTTACGATGCCTCTACAACTCCATACTATTGAAGGTTGGACGTCAGTTCCGCATATTCGTTTCTTTTTCTGCCTAACAAAACAGTACTTGGCGATTGTGCTAATCTTAAAACTTAACCTGTATACTCCCATCCACAGCGCCAGAAATAATAAACGACGAGCCAGCGTACCCTCAGACAGACATCTGGTCAGTAGGTGTGCTGACATACATCATGCTGTCAGGAGTGTCGCCCTTCATGGGGGCCGATGACTCGGAGACCAAGCAGAACATCTCCTTCGTTAGGTTCCGGTTTGAACATCTCTACAAGGAAATCACACAGGTATGATCAACTCAAAACTATTATAGTTCTGAAAATATATGGTTATGTGGAGGAACGAGGTATGGTGTTCTTCCAACGAGGCGGGAGGATCCTCCTACCAGGCGGGTCTTATGCCTGGCGGGCTACTGCACAACGGTTGGTGTTGGGAACTTGTAGGATTACACTATCTGCGTGTCAAATTGCGAACTTGTATAATTACACTATCTGCGGTGGGTGAATATTCGAATTTTTTTAACATTATTTTAACAAATAATTCTTCTCCCGGGTTGTTAACGTTATAGTATTTGTCAGATTGTTTTTATTCTTGTCTTATTGCTTGACGGCAGCGGTATAGTTTCAGTTTCCATTATCATAATTATAGTATTAAACATCTGCATTCTTAACTTTGGGATGATGCTAATGACGTTCTCAATTTTTGTTAATATTTTTCGAAGAATGTCCCGTCAAATGTATCGCGATGCAGGATTTTTGACGTCGTTTTTGAGAGTTGTTATTATTTGTCGCTGTAGACGGCTAGATCATCGTCGTGCTGCGTAGTTCGCAGGTGGCGTGGTAGAAGTCGCCACAGTTATGTCAACTGTCCACCGTTGGGCAACTGGGACAGTGACGTTTCGTGTACAATCAAAACTAGACTTAATACAGAAGAATATAACATAACGATTGCACGACCATTGTAGTGAAGCAGCCTGATTTGCCTAGCCCTGCTCTTATGGATCTGCAACTTTTACTTAGAAACAAATAAAAGATACAAAATCCCACTTGTAACTTTGCAGGAGGCGACTCGTTTCCTGATGTTCCTGTTCAAGAAGGTGCCCCTGAAGAGGCCGCTGGCGGAGGAGTGCTACGAGCACCGCTGGCTCACACAGAGCGACTTTATGAACAAGAAGAGGGAGCGCGCCGTCTTCCTAGGGAACAGACTGAAGGTAAACACTCACCACCATGTAAGGTACAGCAGTGATAACCTAGTGGTGTGACCGTCGGACTGTCAAGTCACAGACCTCGAGTTCGAACCCAAAGCGCGCACCCCTAACTTTTCAGATTCATGTGCGTATTGTATAATTATCACTTGCTTAAAAACGGTGAAGGAAAACATCGTGAGGAAATCAGCGTGCCTGAGAGATATTTCTCGACGGCATGTGAAGCCAAGTCAGAGGCCCATGGGCGGCATAAACTCTGACACCAGGTTAGTCACTAACCACATGAAAAGCAGAAAAGATATAAGGTACGCTCACACTAACGCTCCTAATCATCTAATTTAGTCTTCGTCATAATTGCATTAAGTTTTTCATAACGTTTTGTAATTGATATATATATATATTGTAATATCTATATATTTTATTATTTGTATATATGTATTTTATGTAATTTATATTTAACTTTTGATTTCCTGATATATTCAGTACAAAATTGTCAACTCATCTTTTTCCTGTACCTACGTATTTTGATGCTTTTCTTTTTAACCCTAAGGTTGACTGGTAGAGAATGCCTTATGGCATTAAGTCCGCCTTATGTACCACAATAGTGCATAGAAGTATAAATAAATAAATAAATAACGCGTTCAGATTGAGGCCGCGGTGATGTGCACAGTAGCGATCAGTTACTGCAACTGTACTTGTAGCGACGTCGCCAAACCAAACAGGACTCGTATTTCATAGGCACTTAAAAATTGGCAGGCAAAGGGTCAGTTTCCACCAAACGAAAAGATCCTCGCGCACTTTTTTTATGTCACTGAATAAACAATTGTATTAATATTGACATAAAGCATAAAATCTGACGCTCGGGTATGGTACGCTCGAACACGCGCGAGGAAACGCCTGATATCTGCGTCGGATTTTACACTTAAAGGCAATATTGATACAGTTTTGTGCAGTGGTTGAGCGATTGGCTTCTGCGCTACGGGTCGTGGGTTGGATTCCTGCATGGAACAAATATTTGTATGGCCTACAGATAGTTGTTCCGGGTCTGAGTGTTTGTGCATGTGAAGATTTGTGTCTGTAAACGCATCCACAACACAGGAGAAATCCTAGTGTGGGACAATGTTTATGTTTAAAAGAAAAAAAACGTTGTTTATTCAGTGACATCAAAAATATGTGCGAGAATTTTTTCGTTTAGTGGAGAATGACACTAATCTTCTTCTTCTTCTTCCTGCCTTCATCCCACACTAGGTGGGGTCGGCACAACATGTATTTCATAAATTCATGTTGTTAGAGGTTTTGGCTTATTGTTTTATGACCGGCCACCTGCCTGACATCAATCCTCTTTGGGAATACTCGTTGCGCTGTCGCGCGGGTGACCCAATGTGCTTGCTGATATTATGCACTGGGTCCCAAAATGATATGCTTGTCTTGAAAACTTCTCGGAAAATGACACTAATACTGTTTCCAAAAATATTAAATTGATATGTCGATATCGCGATAGTCTGACATTTATTTATCTTTCTGATGACTCACATGTTCCGCAGGAGTTCTCCGAGAAGTACCACTCGCGCAAGGCGCGCGAGGCGTCTCAGGCGGACACGGTGGGCGCGGCCTTCGGCGGCGTGCGCCAGCTGGCGCGCTCCAACAGCATCCAGGACGAACTGCTCACCACCTTCGCCACACATTGAACCGACACACACTACGGATTTTAGACCCTACACAAACGTGGATACAGTCGGATATGCAATGGATATTTTTTAACTATTGTTCTCTTTATTTTTTGGTGCTATAGTGCGCAATGAGTACAGATAAGATCATAAAATATTTTCTAATTCTATTCAATAAATATACATAGTATTGAATACAGTATTAGCTCAATTTGAAACATTAACATGAACCCATGAACGGTCAAGTTTGAGTCCCATAGATTTTTTACATGCAATAAATTGAATTTAGTATATCTGGACTTCGATTTAACTGGAAAGGTTCACCGACAATCTTATCCATTTTTGTCTAAACTGAAATTCGTAAGTGTGTATTTCAAAACACATTTTTCACAAAATATTCATGTACATTTTTATCATCCAAACGAAAATCTAGTCATAATGGAAAAAATGTTACGACGGTTTTGTTACTGTTAAGCTATTTATTGTATACAAATTTTTACTATTTATTTATTATTTATACTAATTGGTATATTGATGCTCCAGTATTAATTGAAGTTAATAAAGAGCATTGATTTGATAATATTGCATTTTTATTATATTATTTATATTTAACTAGCGACCCGCCCCGGCTTCGCACGGGTGCAAT
Organism: Amphipyra berbera; assembly: GCA_910594945.2. NCBI lineage: Eukaryota > Metazoa > Arthropoda > Insecta > Lepidoptera > Noctuidae > Amphipyra > Amphipyra berbera. The sequence goes on along the minus strand of OU343122.1, from coordinate 1,733,345 downwards.
GTAGATACTAATGTGGGGCATATAAACCTTCCTCTTGAATCACTCTATCTATTGCTGGAAATTGGATTAAAATCCGTTGCGTAATTTAAAAGATCTAAGCGTACAGACCACGGGAGCGACTTTGTTTTATACTATGTAAAGATATGACAACTCGTAAAATAAGTGAATAAAATGAATATAAGAAATGGTAAATGGCATGAAAATGGTCATACAGAAACTGCAGCGAGAACGAAAACGCATATCTTCAATAGAAAGAGAAAAAATATGAAGTGGGCGAATGCCGTGACAAATCATAGGACTTCTCTTCGGATTCTAAAGAACCACTTGCTCAACGGAGCACTTTCCCCAAAAGAAAATTTCCCAAAACAAATAATTCCCAGAAAATAACCCCCAAAGGGGCCACGTTAAAAATATTATGTGATAATGGATACGTACCTACTGTGACTGAGGTAGAATAATTAAATCTATTAAACGCCTATTCCTGGATATTCTTAGGCCCTAAGCTGCGTTCAGCGGTACCCAGTGGCAGATCCCTCTGTGTGCATCCATCGCACTTTGCAGGATCCCCCGCTTAACGCAGCACCGTTAGTGTTACTTTGACTGTGCGCATGTGGTCATGAATTATTTACTCATTTATTATCTAGCAAAGTGACGACGTGAACAGTTAACTCCCAAACGGCCCGTTCTTCGAAGCCGTCGCACGCGCCACGCGTGACAGACCGCCCGCATGACGCAGCATTGCTCCCGATTGTTGGAGAAACTCCTGCTGAACACAGCGTATGGCAATATACGCTAATACACCTTATTATAAACTCATTAAATGTTTTCAGCTAAGATCTTTAACCCTTTGACCGCGCCAGTCGGGTTTATACGACAAGTACCCGCGTCTCCTCACTCATATTTACACGACTGAGGCGTCACGGGCACGAAAATATTTGTCGTATAAATCCGGCTGGCGCGGTCAGAAGGTTAAAGGAACGAATACATAGGTAAAAAGTCACGATTATTAATCCAATCGCACACGAATAAAATTACAGATATGTTTATCATAGTAAAATTGAATTTATTTAAAAACCTATTTCATTGTATCTGTATGACATGCACAAATTACATATAATTTTTACATAGCCGCGAACAACTCGCAATATATTTTCTATGGTAAATATTCACTGGTGTATTTCTTGTGGTTAACTTTAAAGATATAAGGATAATTAATAAATATACAAAGATAGGAAGACCTTGATCATTTTTAATCACTATCTGGGTGTTATTCATTATTTTATAAAATCATTTATTTTTCTAATTAGGTTCTGGTTAGTGTAGGGTCCATTTTCCGACTAGATACTTATATAGAAGGTGCAAAGTATGTACATTTAAAATATCGATATGTAACTACCTGCGTAAATAATAGTTGAGCCATTTATATTATGTATAAAAGGTAAACAAACCTTTGATCATGAAAAATAGTGATCTTTAATAATCTATTAAAAATAGGAGCCTACATGTTTCTCGAAAACAAAAATAATTGATGATTAAAAATTAAGATTATATAAAAATGTTCAATGGAAACTCTTAATAAACCTAACATCACGCCTGTATAACATTTTGCCCGACCTGGGGTTCGAACCCAAGACCTCACAAGCAGCGCTTGCCACCACTAGACAAACGAGGTAGTTACGAGGCACTTTTAAAAATCGTCGCTCAAGTTCTAGCACCGCGTAACTCGAAAAATTGTAGTTTTGAGTTACGGACATCAATCGATAGGGAATCGAAAAACGCATCGTTTGACCAATCACAGTCAATGGTTAGATCCAATAGCAACGCGTTATTTCAAAAACAAAATCCACCGTGTATGTAATATTTTTTCCATCAAGCTATGTAAACAGCTAAAACAGCGTGTAAGTCAGGTGAGTTCCATACTGGACCGTGTCGCGAAAGCGCTCCGTCGAAAAAACAAAATAAAATAGAATATTGTAGATTAAAAACAATTATATGATAAGTAGAAAAAATTCTATAAGTATTTTGCTCTCCTGAAAAGTTAACTATTTTGAGTTACGCGGTGTTAGAACTTCAGCGACGAAATACTGAATATTTTTTACTATGAAAGGTTTGTTAACTTTATTCAAAATTTTAATGGTTGGGCTGTATGTAGGTACGTTTCGCAAATAGTAAAGTAATCCAGCCGCCTCGACACAAATACAATACACCGCATCACAAACTTTAAGTATATAGTGTTGCTATGATAATGTAATACTAATCAAGTGAGCAAGACGTCGAGTGTTTGATTGACATAATTTTGATTGAATGAACTCTTATAATCAATTTCGCAAGAAACATGGCAGCGTTTAACTTCATTATACAAGGTTAGTCGGAAAGGGGGTACTAAGCCAATAGGGTGTTAGAGTACTTATAATGATGGATAACTTTTGTTCTACAACTTTCCCAAAAAGTCATTAGTTTTAAAGAAATAGCTGTTCAAAGATTGCATAAAAAAACGCTAAATTCTATCTATCCTCAGCTATGATCAGCTGTGTTTATATTTTAGGTCATATTTGGGGTCACGGATTAGAAGCTCCATTTTCTGAATCCGTTACTAAAGCAGGGATGAAGAATTTTTGAAAAACTAAAATAAAAATCATTTTGCATGAAAAACATAATTATCGAATTTTTAAATTTTAACACTTTCTTTAAAACAGTCATCAGTGATACATTAAGTGGCCCGCGGCTTAGTACCCCCTTTCCGACTAACCTTGTATAATACAGACTATGGCTGAAGTGAATAAAATTAGGTAAACTTTTTACTTGAACATTTTTAATAAGTTTAAAAAGTGAATTAAAATTTATCTACCATACAATTTATTAACTTTATTAAATCAATAATTACTATCAAGTATTAACTATTTTCTATTCACTTCAGCCTATATTTACAGTTAAAATAGGAAATAAAGAATTATATTCATCCCTGTAAAACCACTACAGATGTTTGAAAGCTTTCTTTAAAATAATTATATATAAATCGAGCACTTGATGTGCCAGCTTTTCTGGAACCAGCTGGCTCCTGTTTGAGCTTCCAAGTTTGAAATAAGAACTCCTGTCTGTCCATAAAAAATACACCAGTTGTAAGAAACAAATACATAATATTATTATCACTGCTTTTTGGAGTATTTGTTATATAAACTACGATGAGGAAATTCAGCATGGGGGTATTTAAGAATATTTTTAATTGTACGAATCAATAATCAAGCTGTTTTAAATCCGTACCATATTATTTAATAATGCATCTGTCTGTACATTACAATGATTAAAATTCAAGAGCCAGCCATTCAATTTAATTGATTCTTTGAAATATAGCTACAATGTAGTAATTTTATAATATATTATAATGTCGTCTTTCGAAAAAGGTGACTGGTTGTTTTAGCTATATTAAAACTAGGTAGGTATGTCAAAAATACTTTTAGAAAATTCCCCACTTTGTCACAATTTGTGATAATCTAGAATACTATGAACACTAATATTATGTATAGCTTGCTTGGTGTGATTATAAAAGGGTGATTCTATTTGATATAGTATTTAATTTAAGCGTATTTGTGGACTAACACTACAATCAATAATTACTTTGAAAGAACTGCCCAAAAAAATTATTAAAAACTCAGTAAGTAAATACATTTATTTCATTTATTCTCATTTAAATACCCAAGATTGATAAAATATTTATTTATACAATACCTCTAAAAGTACATTGGAAGCACTTAAGCAGCTATGTTATTATTCACTTTTTACAATTTTACCCATGCTCAATTTCCCGTTTGATAAAACCTGTGGTGTCGTTTATAAAGTTCTCTAGCAATATAGTTGTGACTCAGTTATACTAGTTTCATCTTTTCCCTTTTGCCATGTAGTCCTGCACTTTAGCCTGGAATTCCGTTTTGTTCTTGTTGTACATTTCTGCTGCTTCTATGTTTAATGGGTCTTCGAAATTTAAGAGATCCTGGAATAAGAAATTAAATATTTTAGAATTGAAGCTTACTTATTTGAACATTTCCTTGGAGATTTCTATTTCATGGTACTACCAAAAATGCCAAGGAAATGGGCAGAAATAATAAACTATCTTTAAGCAGTTATAGCCTAGTGGTATGACCGTCGGTCTGCCAAGTCATAGGTCTCGAGTTCGAACCCAAGGCACGCACCTCTGACTTTTCGGATTCATGTGCGTATTGTATAATTATCACATGCTTAAAATCGGTGAAGGAAAACATCGTGAGGAAACCGGCATGCCTGAGAGATACTTCTCGACGGCATGTGAAGCCAAGTCAGAGGCCCATGGGCTGCATAAACTCTGACACCAGGTTAGTCACTAACCAAACGAAAAAAATAAAATAAACAGAATCTTTAAACTTGCATAATTAGCATGCTCATACCATCATGAATGGTATTAATGAGCAAAATCTAATAAATATAAAGTCTCTTGTTAGGCAATATACAAGGTTAGTCGGAAACGGGGTACTAAGCCGAAAGGGGATTAAAGTACCCATAATAAGGGATAACTTTTGTCCTGGAACTTTCCCCAAAAGTCATTAGTTTAAGAAAAATTGCTGTTCAAAAATGTCGTAAAAAATACGCTAAATTCTATCCTCAGCTATGATCAGCTGTGTTTACATTTTAGGTCATATTTGGGGTCACCGATTAAAAGCTCCATTTTTTGAATTCGTAACTAAAGCAGAGATAGAGATTTTTTGAAAAAAATAAAATAAGAATAATTTTCACGTGGATTATTTTTCTATCGAGTTTGGAATTTTAACACTTTCTATAAAAGAACTATCAGTGATTCACTTAGTGGCCCGCGGCTTAGTGCCACCATTCTGATTAAACTTGTATAAAAAAAAATACAAAAAATAAGACTACTCACAGTAAATAAAGCATTAAGTCCCCACACAACGTCTTTCAATCTCCGAGTAGGTGCCCAGCCGTGCTCGTCAATTGATGTCTGTCGTAATAGTGATAGACACACATCACCGTCCACGTTTATGTTTGGATGCCACAAACGTGTTTGACATTTTACTCTTGGTGGCTGAAATAAGTAACAAAATAATGGGGTACTTAAATAAATAAGAGACTTGTGGGAGAGGAGGGCTGTGTCAAGCAGTGACATGAGATGCAGTATTTCATATTACTCAATAAGGCTGGTTATCACCAACATTAACACTTTGGTTAAACAACAGTTTACCTAAAATACTAGTACATTTTTCGAATAAATGATTTTTACTCAAAAGTTCACAGCGTATATTGACTGATAATTTGATATTATAAAGGCTTCAGGCATCTCAGTGAAATATTTATTCCATATAGTATCTAAAATGCTAATAAAACCAATTAAAAAGTTAAGACATTGTGATGGCTATTGGCCGATTCCTATAATTTACCAACCATAATTGGTTAAAATTGAGACTTGTATCTTTACCAATAATGAAGCAAAGACCTCATAGCTTTGCATAGTAGACCCTCACATATGGAAGTACCTATCACAGGTAAAATTAACTTACAAGTCTATTTATATGCCCAGTTTGTCAATAAAAAATGCTACCATTGGTAAGTAAAACAATTTGATTTCGTTTATAAGAACCGGGCTTAAGAGATTAGGAAATATTTCCAAGAGCAAGTGACAAAGCTGTGAATAAACAGGAATTATAGTAAATGTTTAAAGAAAAAAATAAGCTGTACATAATTACAGATCAAAAATAGCACATATACCCAGCAGGGGGTAGAAATAGGCTAATAATGGCTAATGCTACCATCTGTTTGATTAATAATGCAATATAATAGTAATAGTAGTATAATAGTAATAGTACTGTTATAAATGTACTTAAGTAAATAAAACTGTAATCTAATTAACATAATTTCATTCAATGTTTATAATTTTGCATGACACTATGTCTTATTTTGGATGGTGATTATTTGTAGATTATTGTTTATCTATGACATCCTGAAACTCAATGATAGGGGTCAAAAAGATAAAGTTCTTAATAACAAAATATTTGATATTGAATTTAGAATTGCTTTGTGAAGACAAAGATAGATAGCCAACAATAAAATTGATGAACCTTTACAAATTAGAAGGTATAGGAAGTTTTTGTATGGTGACCTTTAGCAAATATTAATGGAACTTGTAATTCTGGTTGTAATCAAGTTTATCTAGCTATAAAACACAGATTATTGTAATACTTACAGCCATATTATAGTCGTCGGTAACAAAAACACTGAATTTAAACTTGCCTCCCAGCCAATATCCTTCATCAGGTGTTACAGTCAATATGAACTCACTCAACACGTTAGGGTCTTCGAAATGAACACTACACGTAGCTGGGAGGTTCTCGTTCATCTCCTGAACTTCTTTTATCAATAATTTATCCCTCACTGATATTCGTCTTACCACCGACTCATTAGTAGCAGTCAATCCATTTGTAGGCTCTGTATGCTCTTTTTTCAATTTCCTATTAAGCGTAATCATTGTTTAAATCTATATAGAACTTAATTTGAGAGAAACTATAACATAGCAATAGTAAAAATAAATTAGAAATACGATTTTTTTGCATGAGTGCAAAACGCAAATTTCGTTCGTCGCATTTGTCAAAATTATGACATCGTTTTTTTCAGTGAACTTGGAAAAACAGAACTTTGAATATTTGTCTTTTGGCATATAGGTATACATTTATTGTAAATAAACCTAACATAATTGGAATATGGAACGCCGTACATTATTTTTCATTCAATCGTTCAATCTTTTTATTACATCTGTGGTAACTTTTACCTTCGTCAATTGTCATTCTCCATTCATTTTACGTCAAACGCGATTAATCAGCTGCTTAGCCGTAAAGTGTTAAATAAATAATTAGAATAATTCATACTGAATTCACAGTTAGTTATTACCCTTGAGATTAGTGTATCATTATGGCAGATATATCATGGCCTTGGCAGTATAACTTCCCTCCCTTTTTTACGTAAGTAAAACTTGATTATTTGTTTTGTAAATGTAACTTCTATATTTGGACCAGAAAACATGAAGTTATTAGGTAAATCTTGGAAATATATAAACGAGGGAAACGCCCACATCGTTGTTCAAATATTAGATACGGGGTACGTACTGCGACTCATTAAAGAAGACGAGAAAACTGCACATCCGAAGAATGTATACGACTCTGTGAATTTCGTTAATTTGATCATGGTTCCTTTGTTAGAAAACAAATGCTATGGCAATGAAGAAGCTATAGAGATATCTGAATATGATATAGCAGAATTAAGCAGAATGCTGCTACCATTCCGCCCAGCACACAGAATATTCAAGTCAGTACTTAGTCAGACTGCCATAAAAGCCACAAATTTGTCTATAGTTAGTTCTAAATGTGAAACAAACTATTGTATAGAGATCAAACCGAAAGAAGGGTTCATATCAGCTAGTCTAAAGGAGTACTCCAAATGTTATTATTGTTTAAAACAATATTTAAAATTACAAATGAGTGATATTAAAGAGCCAAGTTACTACTGTCCTCTAGACTTATTTTCTGGTGATAAAGGGAGAATGAAACATTCCTTACTGAATATGATAAACAATCCACAGAATAACTTAAAACTATTCAAAGACGGGACACTAATATTTCATGAAAAATCATCTCAAAGCGATTTTGCTGATATTATCAAAAACATGAATTATTTTAGTGACTCAAATTTGTTTTTGGATTTTATCATAGATATCTTGCTGGGTGATACCAATGTACCTTACATTAAACTTGCAGAATCTAACAAAATATTTACAGAAGGTACAACTAATCACTGTTTTGAGAGCAACAATCTTAACTGTAACTCAGTTCTGTACAAGTTATTGCAATTACAAAAACTATCAGAAACGGTACCTTTTGATGTAAAAGATGTAACAAATAAACACACTGAATATGTTTCTAAATTAATAGAACAATTAAAGTCAAAGAATTTGGATCTCAATATAAAGGAAGATAGAGATACATTTTATCAAACCACACATCCAATACATTTAGCCTTAATATCTGCAGTAGCAAAAGACTGCTCAATAATGATAAGTTTTTCAGCAAATTTTGTTGAAAATTTTCCATATGTTGAAAATGGGGAATCAAAGATTTTTTATAAACTGGCTCTGACTGACTTGGAACCAAAATCTACTGCAACATTGTCTAAAAGAAAAGACACAGAGAAGAAAATGATAAAAATATATCAGAAATACATTGAGTCTTTAAAAAAAGAAGGAGAATGTAAGTATTTAAATGGAAGATACTAGAATACAAATAATTCTCTTGAAAGTAATCATTTGCTCTTGCAACTCGAGTTTAATTTAAAATATAATTTATAAATTTAATTCAAATAGAAGAGATTGTATGGCACAAATTCTTGCTATAAGGAAAATGAGGTATGAAAAATGACTAATTTATCAAATTTGTTGCAATAATTGCTTAAATATTTGTTTCAGAATTCAGCCGCACTCAGAAACAAGAGCAAAGCAACTAGAAGCATGGGAGCAACTAATCACAGAATATTTAAAAACAACAAAACAATCAACCATAGACATAAGAGAATCACAGAACAGTCCACTATTTAATAACACCGAAATTAATAGGAAGTTGTCCCAAGAAGCTATTCTGAATATTCTAGAAGACATGGCAAGGACTGGAAGAGCATCACCAGTAGATAAGAGTAAAAATGTATGGGAGGTGTATTGGCATTCACTGGATGAATGGGGCAACTTGGTGTATAACTGGGCATATAATAATGGAATGAATAACACTGTTTGTACACTATTTGAATTGAGGGAAGGTGATAACACTGCTGATCAAGGTAAGCATTTATCTTTTGGTATCTATATTGAATTGCATGACTCAGAACCTGGGGGCTTACCTACTCCGAAAATCTAACTACGAAGTTTCGGCTGACGAATCGCACGTTTTCCAACCACGAAACTGTTTCAGATCCGACAATTGATTTGATTTTTGCGGTTTGACATTTTGTCTTTCGTTCACCCTTATATTATAGTTCGTTATTGTTTCGTGATTACTAGATTAGTGATGTCTAAATAGATATGTTATCGGAAATGTATCGTCGCTGCGCCTGTAAAATACGATATGTTTTTTTTTGTAAATCTGTCTTTGATGCTATTTTATAATAGTGCAACTGTAAAATACGTTTTCTAATAATTTATTTTGCTATCTTCGTAACCAAATAAATGATTAAAAAACAGATTTTACAGGTGCACGTGGCTTGAGAACTATTATAAAATAGCAATAAAGACAGATTTACAAAAAAAACACAAAGCGGAATTTGCAGGCGCAGCGACGGTAGGTAATCCGGCATTATAATTATAGAATTCCTAGAAAATCTATATAGTTATAAAAACATACCAAAAAGAGGACATCAAAGACCACGTTTTCCACTATTTTATTTTCGTCCTTATTTCCACGCGTGTCTTGTCTGTCGTGTCTAAAAAAATAAAAAGTATTGAATTTGAACGGAAGTAACGCTTGGTACAGCCAGTTGGGTGTTTTATTGTCAAAAAACGTAAAATATCTGTAACGAATCACAGACATTCCCTTATGGACAACAAGCTGTCCATAAGACATCTGGAGGATCGGCGCCATTATTTAAACGGGCAGATTTCCGCAACTCCACGTGAAAGCGAGTATTTTGCAGCGCCATACCTTTCATCCAATCAATCAACCAAGGTTCTGTTTTGCTTAAGGACATCTAAAAGGCCACAACCACAACTAAATGCCTGTTTATTCTTTTTCAGAGTTCCATGGTCTCGACATGGGCGTGTTACTAAAGGCTTTAAAATCTTTGGAAGCAAAAGGCAAATGTGAACTGATGGAATTCGACGACAGCCAAGGCGTCAAGTTTTTCTGAGACTTCTATAAGATAGCTCTGTTTCTGATGCAATTATTCTAAGTACACAATTTTTAATACAGATATGAAAATGTTAATGCATTTTGTTAAGCTATAAGCATTTTTTAATGTTTGAACATATATATAATTCATATTTTTAATATGTTGTTTTCATGTTACCCTTTTTGCTCATATTTGGAAATGGATTCGAAGTCAAGGCCGAAGCCAGGGATTTTGTTCGGAGGGGGGTTGAAACCCTAAACACGGAAATCAATTACAATAACGAGTGTATACATTTTAATCGTAATTTAACTGTCTGAAGTTTCGGACAGGGGGGGGGGGTTAAATCCTATCCCCTCCCCTGGCTACTGCCTTGTATACTATCCAGTTAGACTTACTTAAGTACTAAGGCCCGGTATCCACCAAAGCGGAGAGGAGAGGAGATGTGCTGCGAAGCTGGCGGGTTATTTCCACCAAAGCGGAGAGGAGATGTGAGCTTTGTGTAGCAGAGATGTGAGCTGTGAGAGATCGAAACCAGTCAAGTTCTGTCTACGAAAGGAAGACGGCCGCCGGACTAGACACTTCTCCGCTCTGCAGCGCCGCTGGCTCGCTCGCCGCACAAAATTCTATAGAAAAATAAGACATCTCCTGTCCTCTCCACTTGATCCATTTCCCCCCAAGCTAAGCGGAGAAGAGATGTGGAAATAACGAAACCGGATTGGTTTATTCAAACACATCTCCTCTCGTCTCCTCTCCTCTCCGCTTTGGTGGATACCGGGCCTTACTCTGCTTATCTATTTTGAGGGTAAACGGTCACACCGTTTCGTTAATGTTATAAATGTTGATTCTTCTGACATGCATCAGGCGATATTTTTGGCGCGTCTAGTCATTCGTGTGTCGACAGGAAAAATACACAAAGACTATTACTGGGGAGACTACATGATTAATATTGCAGTGTTCTCCATAATAATTAAGTGTTATTAAAAAAGTTGTAGGTAAAATAAAATTAATAAATGATTTATTTTATTATTTTTATTCCAATCAATCCGTGTAAAATTGTACAATTTAAAAATTGATCACCTACATTATATGTTACAAATTACATTAGAAAAACGATGTAAAAATTTTACAAATTGTGTTTTATAAAAATCTAATTACTATTGCATTTCATAGTATTATGGAATGTTAGATCCAAAATTGGAACCTCAGATCCAAAATTGTAATTTAAAATAGATCGAACACATCCGGAGATGACGTTTAGGCCAAATGCAGTTTACTGATTGTTTTTCTTTTGTATACCTGAGTTTAACTACCTACAAACTTATTTATATGGGCATTGAAAGCATCCAGCATACGATTTTAATAGAATTGAAGGATTGTGACAATTATTCAGAATTTAAAGTTCAATAAGTAATGGGATCACTTCTATTTTTACTAATTAGGTATAAAAATTAATTTTTAAATCGCTCCTGTAAGAATAATATATTTATTTATCTTTACATAGTATAAAACAAAGTCGCTCCCGCTGTCTGTACGCTTAGATCTTTTAAACTACGCAACGGATTTTAATGCAGTTTTCAGCAATAGATAGTGGTACAAGAGGAAGGTTTATATTCCCCACACTACTAGTAGTGAGTAGTATCTACATTGCACCCGTGCGAAGCTGGGGCGGGTCGCTAGTATTGTATATAGTACAAACTTTTATTGTAATTTTTTTGCTGACTTTCATTAATACCTTTTATTCACAATCCTTTAATTCTACAAAAAGTACAGTCACATACAGAATTATATTATACATTATACATACACTAAATATATACCTATTTAAATATTACTAGTAAACAATCAGTCTTCAACCAAAATACAATTTTAACAACTATTGATTTTGCATTATCAACAAATAAGTTAGAAACTATGTACAAGTTTACCTTAACCATTATAGTGATGATTGTTTAATATGTAAAAAGAAAGTTGTTCGAAAATTGTGCCTTTTCCAAATTGTACTCTATTTAATGATACGTACATACTACAGTGGTGTGTAATCTTTGCAAAAAAGTAACAAGATTTTCTTTTACATCTAAAATTATTTTTAATCATTGTTTGAGCGGTATGGTTCCTGCAATGGTTTCTTCTTTAATCTTTGATCTGATTATCACCATTCCCTATAGATATAAAGAACCGGAACGCGGAGGTCGTCTTGCAGCGAAGCAACTTTGAAGAGTCCTTCAGCAGTGGACTGTGTCAGACTGGGTTAATTGAGCCAATGTTAAATAATTCTTAATACCTTTTTTTCATTGACTGTACATTTTTGCAAAAAATACATACCCCCGTCTAATACTTAAGTAGGTGTATAGATCTACACATATTCTTCAAAAGCTTAGACCTTACATCAGCATTACTTATAATTATCTACAAACTATTACATCACAGATATTTTACAACAGAACTATTTATATTATTATTTTGGAATGTAAACAATCATTTCATAATATGTATAATGTACCTATTATTATTATTATTAGAAATCCACACAACTCATAACTTAAAATCATTATCAACAAATTATATAATTATTGGAAATGTGCGTTATAGCCAACTATGACTCGATGCTAGCACAAACTATGCGATATATGCCATTTTAATGGTTGTACACGTTCCCATTGCGCATACGCACTCGGTCGCCAACACCCAAAAGGTCTTATGAACATCGTATCGAAATATATTGCTAGTCCAAGACTCTTTCTTAAACAGATCAAGATTTATTCAACACCTCAAAATTATGGCTTTTATCATTATTAGCCTCTACAACTTCGCAGCTCCGGCTTTCAGGAACGAGAGAAGTAAACAAGCCAGTGATACACGCCAGTTACTATCCTCAAAAAAATCTGAATTCTTTTCTAAGTTCAATATATCCCATAACCAACGAACGACACGCTGGCTTTGCAACTGTACTGGCTTGTGTCGTTGCAGCTCTGGCTTTCAGGATCGAGAAGAGTAAATAAGCCAGTGATACAGGCCAGTTACTATCCTCAAAAAAATTCTTAATTGTTTTTACAGTTTAAAACACCCCTTGTAACCAGCGAACGACATGCTGGCTTTGCAACTGTACTGGCTTGTGTACTGTCTTCCTGCGACCCGTATTATACAACAAAAACTTTAATAACTACCTTACAAATGATCACTGCACTCTAGAGCAGCATTGCAGTAACCATTGCTGCCTCGTTCTAAGGTCCCGTTGGCTACATTAGTGACGTTGCCGTTGGTCTTCTCGGCGCAGACCACGAGGTCTACTGAGGGGACCACGGCGTTCCCGTTCTTGCTGCCCGGCGGACGGTAGAACCACCACGCTAGGAAGAAGAAAAGGACCGAACAGAGCTTGCCTACTAGTGCGATTCCAAGCATGTACCTGGAAAAAGTATGATATGATCAAGTTATAAATACTTATTGGCGAAAATAAAACATAGAGAATGGCGCTAGGTTTGGCACAGCATCGCTACAGGATCTGACGAACCAGGACCTAAGTTATTGGTTGAATTTGTTGAACATGTTTTGTATACAGGTGTAAACGAAATAATGTAATTCCTTCAAACCTCGTTATGTACTGCTGACATATTTTAACCCTGCTCGGGATACCCTTGGATACAAATTAAAAAATCACAAGTATTGAACATTGTGTTTTCTACGTGAGGCGTTTAAACGACCGCGCGGCGAGCGATAGCCGCGCAATTCGCTCGGGGCGGTAAATTGCCTCACGTTAAGAGCACATGTTTACTTCAAGTTTGTTTTTTGTTATTGAATCCAATCGTATCCAGTTCAGGGTTAATCTATGTCAGCAGTACATCATGAGGTTTGAAGGAATTACATGATTTCGTTTACACCGTGTATATTCCGGAACCAGAATATTGTATACGGTAATATTCATAAGTTTGGCCACTGAGTTTGTCTTTATTGCTGCAAAGAAGTTCAAATGCAGTCCGCATCACTCTTTGGCCATGTTACTATTAGTTCCCGATTACCGGGAACTCCTGAAAACTCCCATACCATATAAAAATTGATCAGACGCCCTCACCTGCTCATGTTAATATTATCGTACTGAAGACAAGCCCCCGTCTTGTCGCACGACGTGGACCACAGCGAGCACGACAGGTCGATGAGGAACCCGAACAGCAGCGGCGCCGGGATCGTGCCCAGCAGGCGCACCTTGATCCACTGGATGCCCAGAGCGAACGAACGCTGGTCCTCGCGGACGCATCTGCGTCAGGATAAAAAGGGGTTTACGTCAAGAACTGAAGATGGACCGACAAAAGCATTCTTCTTCGTGTTGTGGGTGCTGCGATTTATAGGCGTATTCAGGGTGGGGCAGATGGGGCGCGTGCCCCCCCCTGGCACAGGAAAGAATAGGTTACAGAATAGAATAGGTCTAGATTCAGTCAACTCTTCACTCATGTCCACAGAACAATTACCCAAAATAGGCAGACCAATGCCCAACTCCGTCTATACTTATTTGGACCTCAAAAATAAGGTTATGGGGCAAAATTTCCCTATAATCCCATTCTGCACTTCCACATCTTTTACTGTCTGACTGAGTTTGCCCCACCCTGGACAAAATCCTCGGTACGCCCATGCTGCGATTAACTGATTAGCAGTCCATATGCCAAGTGTGAAGATTATGGCGATTTCACCCCATGATCGTGCATAAGACCATTCTTTGGGGACCATTCAAGTATTACGTAAGCACGAAAGGGGGGTGAGAGGGTCTTTGCTTAGCTTATTTTTGATGACATGGGGGACGGGGGACTCTAGATGATGATTACGTCAGCAATTTTTATTTATTTACTTAATTTTCTAGACTTGAAAACTGCTGCTGATGTATAACACTAAAAAACTTGAACAAATTTAAAAATAAATATATATAGGTCAACCAGAATCTCATGGCATTAAAAATTAATAACAAACAGTGGTTTTCATATGGCAATGTCAACATGTCACTTGTCAAAACGAGTATGACTGTAGTTGATACATTTTCCAGTTCTGATTAATGTTTTCTTGTTCAAACATTTTTAATAAACATACTTATTTTAACAAGGTTTCCTTTTCCATTACAATAAAATTGCAAAAAACCATATATCAGCATATCATTTTGGGACCCAGTGCATAATATCAGCAAGCACATTGGGTCACATAAAACAATAAGCCAAAACCTCTAACAACATGGATTTATGAAATACATGTTGTGCCGGCCCCATCTAGTGTGGGATATGGGCAGGAAGAAGATCGAGAAGAAATTAAAGAAAAAAAATTACAAGTATCAAGACTTTTTATTCAAATTACCCTTGTGTTACCCACAAAAACATTTAATTTCCCTATTTGCCATCAGATTCTGGTAGAACTATACCAATGTTTACGTAAGCATAGGAGGGGGGGGGGGTAAAAGCTTTGCTTACTTCTGCTGATAAGGGGGAGGGGTGGGTCAAAAATTACTAAAATTCTGCTTACGTAATATTTGAATGGCCCCATGGGGAGCCCTTCGTATAAGCTTATAACTCAGTAAACATACCTCAAAGTAGCCGATAGCGCGGGCATGGTAGCCAGGAACGTGAACAGCATGACTCCGAAGGACAAACCGACGAACACCCACAGGAACGGACAGTCTGTTGTGCAGATACTGTTGATGGCTTCGTAGGAGATTGAGGAGTTTGACACTGGAATAGTTAACATAAATTTCATGATTTGACGTCACTATAAGTATTCCAGATGACTAGGTAACTTCATTGTTAGTCACACCGATAATTCAGCCCTCATCAAGCTCTCTCTCCCAGTCCACCCGCCAGCAACGCCCTAAACCGAGGTCGACTTAGGCGTAGGTTAAGCATTTTACTCGACCCCATTGGTTGAAGACCCTTCAGGTCTCGCCAATAACTGCCCGGTTACGTAGAAACGGTCCGCAAGACCATCTACAAGCAGTCGAATAGAAAAAAAGGTAACTTCATGGTATCGCGACGGTATCAATCACTCGTTAGATTGCTGGAGGCAACATAACATAGGAATTTCGTTTGCGTCTGGTGTGGTCTGGGAGAAACGTTCTGAACCTATCAGAAAGACCACCAGATTGCCTTATTTAGAATTACTATTAACAGTCGGGCTGTTCCTACAATCAAACAACAAGGATGCCACAACATTCATTGCGTAATCAACCAGGACTCACCTCCTTCAAGTTCATAAGTAGGCAGCGTCGTATTATCTCTGGTCAGAACACAGGAACACTGGTGGAACAGCTGGGCAGCGCCCGCTAGAGTTCGTTTCGTACAGCCGGCGTGACAAGCAGAGTAGTACACCGTTCCGTCAGCACCACACACCGGGGAGTACGGGGCGTTGATGCACGAGCAGTCCGTGTTGCACATCGCTGTTAAACTATCAGCGCTGGAAGGAGAATAGAATGGAGTTAATGAAGATCAAAAGTGAGTGACGAAAAAGGAACAATTAATGTTGATAAGAACTGAGAACAAACCGTGCATCGTTAAACCAATCGTTACCCCATGTGGGGACGGGTTAGAATATAAAACTTCCTCACCGCATGCTGGGAATAGACGCGTGTTGTAAGATTCAACAAAATCCAGCACGCTTGGTGGTAGGATCTATACGGTCCGTCTGGCTAGCTACCACCTGAACATTAAAGTTCGGCGCCAAGCAGTTTACTGTGTTCCGTCGTGTATGTAAGAGCCAGAGGGGTACAGGGGAATCCCTCTATATCTCTGTTCCTTGGATTCGTGTGCCCCATCTTAGACCCTCTCTGCGCTTACCATCGGGTAAGACTAGGGCCAAAAACGTGCAAGTCAAGAATTAAAAAAAAACACTTGTTTTCCTGGCAGCGTCAATATAAGAAGTGGTAGCATCGAACAATCTGATCTCCAACTAATATAAGAAAAAGGAAGATAAAAAGGCATGCCACCAATAATCGTACTTCGGCAGCCTTGGATGTGGACGTCGAACAAAGATATTCTTACCCACAGAAACAAAAACTTTACTTTTGGATGGATCTGCTTTACTTACCCCGGTATCGACGGGCTGTTATACATGACAGTGACACCAGCAAAGGGGTAGTCGTCACAAGTGAGCACGAAGGAGAAGGTGAACGCTGCAGCGACGACCGTGGCCGCTACACACAGCTTTATGATGCCGGCGCAGGCGAGTTGCCATCGCTTCACCAGCCAACCGCCCAAAAACGTGCCACCGCCACCGGCTGGCACTGTGATTACACCTGGAAAGAGAAAGGCAAATCCATCGTCATCAAATATTCGGGGCCGAATAAATAAAAATAAATTAAACTTTATTTTCAGACTACCAGTTTAACAGTCCATAGTTTTGTTAGTATTTTAGTGTTAGTAAAAATAGTACTTCAGTAATTAGGTTAGTATTGTTAGTGTTTACAACTTAATTATTTATTTAGACCTATGACTATCCCCACCCAGTGTCTCTGGAAGAGACAGTCCGGCAGCAAGCATCTTCAAAATGCTGTTGTCACTACCATGCAGGCCGCTTTCTTTCGCATGATAGCGTGGAAGCCATCTGTGCGAGCCTCCGCGAACATTCCCGACCCACTACAGCGCCATGGCAGTCCCAACAGTATCCTGAAGGCGTTATTAAATTGGACGCGCAGGACATTGTAGGCTCGTCGCGTGTATGATACCCACAGGCCGCTCGTGTAGAATGATTGACAGAACGCCTTAAAGAGGGTGATTTTGACGTCTGAATTAGACCGAGCGAACCTGCGGGCAAGCATATTGCTCCTCACAGACAACGCCCTGCGCTCCCTCTCAACATCTCCGTCGTCCCTTAAAGACCGTCTTCTTTTTACTTTCGTTTAATTTCTTAAACCTCTTTTTGCAAAGATTTATTGGCGACAGTTTTAAGAGGAGTCTGAAATAAGCACACGATCGGAGGTCACTAAAACATTATTTCAACTGTGGAACGGCAGAAGCCAGCTGTTTGCTTCCGAAAATTGGGAAACACATTCCGTAATTATTAATTTCAATACCAAAACCATAATAAATTAATCTTCTCTGATATGCAAAACAAGTTAGGTAATTGAACAAACTAGTTCAAAAGTTCTGCTTCAACAGACGCTTTTGGTCTAACAAAACAACAACTTACCCAAAAGCAACGCAGCTTCTGACGCACTGACAGCAAACTGGTTCTCGATCAGCTTCGGTAAGAACGCAGCGAACCCTGATATCAGCATGCCCTCACTGGCACCAGCCAGGTTCAGGAACAAGAAGGTAGGGTTCCGGAGTAAGGCAGCCGCGGCTTGAGGCAGCTCGTGCAAAGCGCTGAAGGCTGCAGACTTAGACGCTGCGCCCTCGTGCGCTTCGGATACTTTCGATGCTCGGATTTCGGCTGCACCTGGAAGATGATATTGTTTTTGATGGGTTAGCATAAGGTGGGTGCAGTGGTTGAGCGATTGGCTTCTGCGCTGCGGGTCACGGGTTCGATTCCCGCACGGAACAAATATTTGTATGGCCTACAGGTAGTTGTTCCGGATCTGGGTGTTTGTGCATGTGAAGATTTGTGTCTGTAAACGCACCCACGATACTGGAGAAATCCTAGTGTGGGGCAACGTCTTTTTTTAAAAAAAGGAAGCTACTGAAGGTACCTATATTATTTTATGTATGTTTATTTTTCTCTCGGCTACTCTTGGGCGGAGAACAAGCAATATTTTCCCATAGTTCTGAAAAGGCTTTTGTGTGATGGAGGTCTCCGAATACCTGCATACCTTCATTGCATAATCACCAAAATAACTGAGAATCTTGGAGAGGCATTTTCAACCCAAGATTTTCTTTTGTCGCGATTGTCGTAATGTTTGACAAATTCTCAAGGTAGTAAGTACTAGTCTTCGTGTATGCATAGCACACTTACCTGGCAGCTCGTGTGGGAATGCCATGAGTGGTATCGCCACGATGAGACACAGCAGAGCAGAGAGGATGAACCCCACCCACCACGCGCCGATCCACATTGAGCTTACAGGAGTTACGCCTAACCTGGACAAACAATGGCACAATGTCGGCTTAGTTACTTTCTTTGCTGCAACTATGTAGGTACCTACCTAATCATTTTTACAGGTCATGAGCAGAATGTAAAGGTGAAGGATCCATCTTTAATAATGAAACACCTACAGGGCGGCTGTGGAGATAATGCGGTCTTGATAGATTGTGTTTCATATTATAACCCCGGTTGCTCACATTCGCACGAATACGCGAACCCACAACTGTGGGACTGACATTCGCAATGACTATGCGAACATTTTCCATACAAAACAGAAAACATTCGTACAATGTACGAATGTTTGCGCGCATGTGACCGGGATAATGTCAACCTACAATAAACTAAAATAGTTGGAAGTGCAACAGTCGAGAGAATACGTTAACTATTTTCCTACCTATTGTATGTTGTCATTATTATATGAAATACAGTCTGTCAGGAACACATTCCCTCGGCGGCTGTGTAATGACATGTTCAAACCGATTACATACAGAATGATATTGAAAATGGCGGAAAATAAAGATGATTGATTTACTGATTACAACAACATTGATTTGATGATTCGGCAACACGTTTGGTGCAGTGGCGGAGCGATTGGCTTCTGCGCTACGGGTCGTGGGTTCGATTCCCACACGGATCAAATATTTGTATGGCCTACAGGTAACTGTTCCGGGTCTGGATGTTTGTGCATGCGAAGATTTGTGTCTGTACGTATCCACGATACAGAAGAAATACTAGTGTGGGGCAATGTTTAAATAAAAATGCATAGATAACTATTACTAAAAGTATTTCAGCAAACATAGTATCTACATAAACCTTTTTAACAAAAATAAAACCGACTTCAAATTTTCTATCTCCGAGGTTCTTCTCAGATCTTCACCAAATTTAAATGGGACCACTTTGAAAGAATACTCTTTGAAACAAAAAAGTATTATTAAAATCGGTTCACAATTAGCAAAGAATTTGCGGAACAAACATACAAAAAACAAAAACATACAGTCGAATTGAGAACCTCCTCCTTTTTAGGAAGTCGATAAAAAAGAAAATTGATTGACTGGCCTCTTTCCAACGATACGGCTTCCAAACTAAACAGATACGAGTGAATCAGTGTTTCTCACGGGGAGACAACCATCTGTTTTGATATAGATGAAAACTTTAAACTTCAATTGGATTCAGGAACTCGCTTTATTTTGGTAATAACATAAACTAATGAAAAGTACAGTAAACACTGTCTAAATCCCGATGTACACACGCATAAGTTAAGTAGCTAGTAAGTACTAACTTGCCCATTAGGCAAATGTTGGTTGGTGAGTTAAGTTCAGTGAGTACCTACTCAGGCTGGTGTTCACCAACATTGGTGCCGATTCTGTTGTGCTCAAACTAAACTTGATTTAGACTATCGCCATCTCTTTCACTCTGATACAATAAGAAAGAGGCGGACGTAAATATGAACTGTCAAATTTAGTTGAACTAAAATTTCCATACAAATTTATACTACACGTCGGAACTTGTCGCCTAAGAATACTGTGAACTTCAAGGCGTAAACTAGTTTGACATCTCTAACTTAGTTCTTATGTATCACCGTCCTTTTCATGCGCCGTCTGTTAGAAAAAGATTAGTTTAGTTGGTGAATAAGAGAATCGGCGCCAATGCTGTCGATTCTGTTGCGCACTTTGACAGGACTAAACTAAACTAAGGGTGTTTGTCTCTTTCTGTTTCAATAGAAAAAAAAGTGACAGTTGAGTTTAGAATAATTTAGTACTGTCAAAGTGTGCTACAGAATCGACACTAATGGTAACGATTCTGTAGCAGATTTTGACAGTACTAAACTATAGACTAAACGCAATTGTCACTTTCTTTTTCTATTTAAACAGAAAGAGACAAGCACCCTTAGTTTAGTTGAGTCCTGTCGAAGAGCGCAATAGAAACGACACCATTATCTTTCAGGTTAAACAACCGTTTACCTAAAATTCGAATAACAACAGAATTTTTGTTGGTGAACTCCAGCCTTACTCAATGAAGTACACGCAATCGGCAAGTTAACTCGCTACTTAACTTACGAGTGTGTAAATCGGGGTTAAGGCAGATTTCAAGCGATCGAGGTAGCGGTGCATGGAATAGCGAATCCCGTGACCCCGGCCATAGGTTAGAAGGAGGGACACCGTTGGTTTTTAGCCGGTAAGAGTCCGGCAGACACTCTCCAGGAGAGGGAAATATAATAATTTTCGAACGATTTTTCTATTTTTCAAGCGATGTACGTAGGTAAACAGCACACCCGCAGATCACATACTTGACCAACGCAAATACTAGCTTGCATTTTTGTGCTTGTCTGTACAAATAGGTACACAAAAATACCAGAATATTTAAAGATCCTAAGTTTCTCCACTAACTTAAAAGTTTTCTTTTATCGTTAAAAACCCAAAGAATGTAGGCAAAAAATATGAAAGTACTTTTTAGAATAATCCAAGGTTTCTGAATAACTTCATTAAGGCGCAGTACACTTAAACGCTGTAGCTAATTTTCATTCCTTTAAAAACTTAAAAAAGAAATAACACGCCTGCTTAGACCCTTCAATCGCATTAAAAGTCTAATAAAAACTCCATATTGCTCTCATACCCGCTAAACTCATGTTTCCCCTTTTTGTTAAATATGTCCCTAGACAAAAAACGAGCAACAGATCTCCCAACTCCGTTATTGCTATAACAATTTTTGTAGGCGATATATTCGTGAGAGCTATTAGGAGAGTAAACAGAGGGGTATTGCGAGGTATACGATATTAGGTAGCGTTGCCCAATTGTTTTCTTATGCAAATCGGACGTTTACTCAACAATCTAACGTTGCTCTGCGGTTCGCACCGGTGGGCTTGAGTGGACAGGGCCGGCTTCAGGGAGCCGATAGGCTCGCCTAATATAACATGAATAACAACGTTCTATTTATTGGTTTCCCAGCACATAGCGTTTCTTATCTTTAATGATTTTTAAATTGCCAATTATTGTTGTTCATTAAGTAACAACGCGCGGTTCCGAACGTTAACAATTATTAGTTCTGTTATCAATTGATTCAGGTTCAAGTCACCGACAGGCCTGAGAAAGGATGTGAAGACCTACAATGGCAAAATCATTTTGAAAAGACGGATTTTTAAATAAAAATTAGCATTGTTGTTTGGTTGAGGAGCCGCAGAAAATCTGAATATTAACTTTGGACGCGAATTAACTCTTAGGGTATCATAACATCACGCCTGTATTCACCGAAGGGTTGAGCAGAGATGTATAGTAACACCCGCATTTCGCCGTTATGTTTAAGTTGTAGGGAGCCTATTGTCATCAACCGGGCACAAATCCAAACTCCGGGCTGCCACTGAGGAATTCCACACGGAAAAACTCAGTAACACTTTGCCTGACCTGGGGATCGAACCTAGGACCTCACGATCAGTAATCGCGCTTGCCACCACTAGACCAACGAGGTAGGGTATCCTCTATTGATATTATAAATCCGATCGTTGCACCCTTTGCACCCATGACTTCGGCCCTGTGCTCACACAACGAGAGCCTTCAAGTGGGCATGGTTCTCTTAAAATGAATTAGAATAATAGAACCGCTCGGCTTTTAATTGAATTATAATTTTAATGTTGTGTTCTTAAAGAGTATTTTAGTATGTTATTTAAATTTTGTAGATACGTATTATTTTGTGTATGTACCTTAGCGATGCGTAAACGTTCGTTCAATAAAAGCGATGGTGATTTAAATATTAAGAATATATCTTTACATGGTATAAAACAAAGTCGCTCCCGCCGTCTGTACGCTTAGATCTTTTAAACTACGCAACGGATTTTAATGCAGTTTTCAGCAATAGATAGAGTGATTCAAGAGGAAGGTTTATATGCCCCACATTAGTATCTACATTGCACCCGTGCGAAGCCGGGGCGGGTCGCTAGTTTAAAGATAAAACAGATGTTAGAAAAATATACAGTAGGTACCTACGCAACATGTTTGCATCGTGCCTCGATTTGTTGAGCTCCCTAAAATAATTCTTGAACTATGCCTGCGTTTTCACACTATGTGATAAGTGGTTAACGTGGATAGTGACAAAAAGTGTACGATTGTATTACACTTAACCTAGGTACCCATCAACTAGTTACAAGGTTTGCTCTTCGTAGTGTTAAATACCTACCTACTATACAAGGTTAGTCGGAAAGGGGGTACTAAGCCGCGGGCCACTTAATGTATCACTGATGACTGTTTTAAAAAGTGTTAAAATTTCAAAATTCGGTAATTATTTTTTTCATGCTAAATATTTTTATTTTAGCATTTTCTAAAATTCTTCAACCCTGCTTTAGTTACGAATTTAGAAAATGGACCTCTTAATCCGTGACCCCAAATATGACAAAGAGAGAAAGCGTATTTTTTATGCAAAATTTGAACAGCTATTTCTTTTAAACTAATGACTTTTGGGGAAAGTTGTAGAACAAAAGTTATCCATTATTATAGGTATGTGGGGGCTGACGCGACAAAATGTTTGGTCGACAAACGGAATCATTGTATGCGCGAGCGCCATATAATTACTATATACTCTTTGGCGAGCGCCCTGCTCCAGTCCCTAACGAATAGCGGTAGTGTTAACAAGTCTACAGATTAAGAACGAACAATATAATATAAATGTGTCTGTTACGAGTATATGAACAATAAATTACTGTGAGACTTCTCTGTCAGTGACTTTCAATTACCTTCCCTACACAAGGTACCTATAGACATAGACATCGCACGCCAAGTAAGGACACAACGGGTACTCTAACACCCAGTTTCAGCTTAGTACCCCCTTACCGACTAACCTTGTATAATAAAAACTTATAGGTAAGTAAGGGTCTTAAGTTATTTTATGTAGGTACCTACTTAAACCTACATTCAAATACGGAACATCAATATACTTACCTACTTATAAAATATATTACTACAAGACTTTATCATATTAATTAATTATTAATATTATCTAACGATTCCCTTTAGCCATATTTTAATCAGTAATACGAGAGCTCATAAATTAAAAGTAAAACCATGGCAAAGAGGTCGTTCAAAACTCGTCCCGCGGAAAATCATATTTCGTTTCAGAAGCCATGAAAATATAAAATGGTGGAATTAATTTGGCTGAAAAGTTGCCTGAACAGCGTACGTGGTTCACAATGAGATGAAAGCGAGAGGGCAACTTGGCTGAATGAAGCCGTGTCGCTGCCGAGATGAAATATTAAAAAAATATGAACGCTCAGCTTGGAAAGCGCGGGAAACGCGTAGTTGAGGTTATAATTTGTCGTTTACTGAAAGAAATAGTTGATTGATGCTCTTGTAAAGCTCCGTACCTACTCACATACGGTTTTACTCGATAGTTTTACTCCAAAACGAGTAAATATTAACGTGTGGACCGCAAAACTCACAGCTCGAAGGCTCGCATCGAGCCGGCTCGATGGAATTAAATAAAAGTAATTTCCTTCGCACCTACTCGAAGCGAGCCAAAACTACTAAACGAATACTGAACGTAAGGTAATAGATTAGGTACGTAGAATTGTAGAAATTATGTTTTTATGATATTTTCCTAGTTTTCTTAACAGCAACGAAAATGCTTCTAGAGGTTCCTATTATCCAAGCAGTCCCCTGATTTAGAAGGTTTTATTAGCCCCCGACAAAAAAGAGGGGTACTTAAATAAATAAAATAAAAAAAACAAAAAACAAAAAAAGAATCTTGGTAATGATAATTTACTTAGTAGAAGTCCCCCGACGCGACGAAATTATGTTTAATTATTTGGTAGCAAAGATTAAAATTTCCTTTTGCCTCCATATTATAACGTAGTAGTGCCATGTAATGTCTTTAATTTTGACATCAATAAAACTAGATGATTAAATAATAAATGTTCATTACTAGTGTCTGTCACCATGACTGTCACTATTATAATCTTATTTAATATCTTGTCAAAAAATACTTGTAGGTATTTTCATTTTTGTAATGTTGGCAATACGTAGTCGGTAAAATAGTTCGTTTCTTGCACTGTGCAAGCAAAAACAGTCCTTAAGGTCCCTTCATTCCCCTACTGTATAATAACTGATTAAATAAATTGTGTGACCTAACAACTGAACAATACAATAAGAAGTAGGTACTCACGTTTCGGAGTCGACACTGAGGAAGTCTGTGTAAATGGTGAGCATTTGACCTCCGATCACGTAGCCCATCGCTGGGCCAACCACCGCCATTGTATAGTATACGCCTGAAACCAAAAAACCGACGTTAGTATTTATTTAGTTACTTAAAGTACCTTTTGATGTAAGTTTCTGGCTTTTTTGGTATAGAAATAGGTAAGTACCTACCTGTATGAAATAAATATTTATTTATTCATAATTAATTACCACGGTTTGCGCCAATAACAGTAATTAACTGGTAACACTAAACATAAAACTAAACATATTACATAATTAACATAATTCAAAAACAAATAACAAGTCAGAAATCAAACATACTTAAAAACAACTTTAAGAAGAGAAAAAAAAATCGAGTAAAGTGATAACAACATATAACTTATTTACCTAACAAACATAACTTTCACAAAACATAAGACAATTTGACATGATCACCCTGAGTGTGTCATTAAAAATGTCACATTCCGGGACAGTCTCCATTAAAGAGTTTATAGCACTATGCATGCGACACAACGGGGATTGCGCGCGCGACACAGTGCGGCAATGGGATGTGGCGAACAGTCGGTGTCGTCGAGTAGGCCTATGACGCAGGTAATTATCAGGTACATAAAGTGTACACAAGGTATTGTGTAGCTCTGGGGAATCTACCATGCTCCTTTATTTTTTTTATGGCTATTAGTATCTGATCTCTGGCTCTACGCACAGAAAGGGAATTATATCCTATCCTAATACGTGCCTATTGTGGGCAAAAAAAGTGATAGCCTAGCGGTTGAACGTTTGCCTTCCATGCAGGAGGGTCTGAGTTCGATCCCGGCCCATACCTCTGACTTTTCGAATTCATGTACAGATCAGAATTTGATAGGTACCTAATCACTTGCGTTAACGGTGAAGGATAAACATCGTGACGAAAACTGCACACCTGAGAGGGCTCCATAAGGTTTTCGATAGTGTGTGTAGTCTGCCAACCCGCACCAGGCCAATGTGGTAGACTAAGGCCTAAACCCTTCTCATTCTGAGTAGACGCCTGTGCCCAGCTATGGGACAGTAATGGGCTAATTATGCAATAAAATCAAATGCGGAAAATTATACAATCTTCTTCTTCTTCCTGCCCTTATCCCACACTAGGTGGGATCGGCACAACATGTATTTCATAAATCCATGTTGTTAGAGGTTTTGGCTTATTGTTTTATGACCGGCCGCCTGCCTGACATCAACCCTCCTTGGGAATACTGCGCCATCGCGCGGGTGATCCAATGTACTTGCTGATATTATGCACTGGGTCCCAAAATGATATGCTTGTCAGTCTTATTACCGACAACAAAGCAGGCCGAGTTATTTTAAGTCCGTATTATTAAATAATACAGTAAATAATTATATTCTGAGTCCATGACTTTACATTTGTAGTCAACTCCGATTGTAGGTGAGAATGATGGTTTGTAGTCTCCCATTGTGAACGGTAGGATTTACCCACACCGCACTCACCGATAAAATAATTCACGAATTATATCAATGTAAAAAAGCGAAAAATAAATTTTATAAAATGTCATAATGATATTTCGGTTGCCGCAGAAAATTATACAATACTTACTTAAGCATTTTTTTTAAGCGTTGTCCCACTCAACACACTTTTGTTGCAATAACAAAAATTAAACCGACTTCAAAAAAACGATGAAAAGAATAAAATAATTACCATATTATAAAATTAACAGTTTTAGAAGTCGGTGCTAATCCACGCTGAACCAAATTGAAGGCACCGACTTCTGAAACTGTTAATTTTATAATATGGTAAGTAATTATTTTATTCTTTTCATCGTTTTTTTGAAGTCGGTTTAATTTTTGTTAAAATGTTTTTTATTTTTTTCGTTTTAGTGGCCTTAATTATAAAATATGGTTGGACCTACTAAAGACGCTGCTCGTAACATAATCACATCATCACATTATGCGTACTGTTCGTCATTGAGGAGTTCTATTGTCTATCTCCGAAGTTCTTCATCAGATCTTCACCAAATTTAAATGGGACCAATCTGGAAGTATATCCTTTCAAACAAAAAAAATATTATCCAAATCGGTTTATAAATGACGGAGTTATGAGGTAAAAAACATTAAAAAAAAAAACACAAAAAAAAACAGACGAATTGAGAACCTCTTCCTTTCTTGGAAGTCGGTTAAAAAGCATTGGTAACAAAAGGAAGAAAAAAACTTGGCTGTAACTGCTTTACCGGACAGTGGTAAAACACCAAAACTCGAAATAAAGGCAATTGCAAAGAGTTCCACTCCAACATACCTTTAGGAAATACAAAAAAAAAACTGCAGTAAAACTCCTTTTGTATCTGTATTTTTTCTTAAAAAAAAAAGAAACACGTTAACCTCTCACCTACTCGATCGCACACACACATCGGTACCTCCATTACACTTACAACACATTATGCCACGAACAAACAGAGTAGAATAACCCCGTGAGTGTAAAAAGTATAAGTATCGCGTTTCTTAGCGAGCGCCCTGTTTTCACAGTTAAAAGCTGCGACTTAGAAGTGGTAAGGTGATGTTCACAGCGCGTGATGTTTGTAGCTTGCGATTATTTGACAAGTAAGAGACTTGGTAGACGTTAGAATTTTTGATTGTATGGTTTTGTTGGGAAGCAAGGGCGTAGCCAGGATTTAGTTTACGGGGGGAGGGCAGGCAAGGGAAAACTAATAATATTCATGCTACAAAAACTTTTATTAATGGAAAAAAAGCGAGTGTATGTACAAGGTGCAAAGCGAATAAATTTCTGAATTATTTTAAATGCAACGTTACATAAAATGATTTACTCTTCGGTTTGGGAGCACTCCGACTGAGCCCTTACTTATCTGCTACGGGGGGGCGGCTGCCCCACCTTGCCTGTGCCTTTTTTATTTATTTTTTTTGCGTTGGAAAGTCCTCATGGATGTCCGTCGCCTGGGGCAGGCGAGGGGGTCTGCCGGACTCTTACCGGCTAATAAACCAACGGTGTCCCTCCTTCTGACCTATGGGCGGGGTCACGGGATTCGCTATTGCATGCACTGCGACCCCGGCAGGTCTCGGTCCACCAGCTTCTTCTGGTGGACCTCTCCTGTGGTGGGGCAATTGCTCCCCTGCCCCACTTCCTTCTGAGAGGCGCGCGCGGTATACGGCGCACCATCCTCCCTGTGCCTGTTACTGGACGTCGAGGTCGACTGGGCGACGGGTCCCCTAACCCGCCGCCCGCAGGCCACTCACTAACCTTTTTTTTTTGTTTTTAACGTGGGGGAAATCCTCATGGACTATCCCCCGTCTGGGGAAGACGGGGGGGTGTGCCGGACTCTTACCGGCTAAAACCACCACGGTGTCCCTCCTTCTGACCTAAGGCCGGGGTCACGGGATTCGCTATTGCATGCACCGCGACTACCTTGCCTGTACCTGGCTACGCACTTGCTGACAAGGGTCAACATTTCGGCATACTAAAATAGATAGCTTTCCTTAAACACCCATTGCATCTATTTAATATGATAATTATTATTATTTATCTATATATTTAATCGTGTAATAGAGAGATTACCTAGATAAATTCTTTTAATTTTTTTCCATATCACAATGTAAAACACTCGACTGATTAAACTGTACTAGTTTTTTAACGAAACACTATTATCCAGACCGCTTATTCGTTAGTAAAACATAGCACCAACATCGCGTAGCATATCCCTCCATGTGCACAAGCGTAACTCTCGATATCTCTAGTGGGGCACACATCGCGCCATCTGACGGCACTCTGAATACGTTTCCTTGCCCTCAGAGACTAGAGAGGAGAGAGTGGAGAATCAACTGCCAGATTCATTCCGTTTGTTTGTGATAGGAGATTGGAAAGTAAAAATTACTTTTTTCAAGTGGTTGATTGAAAAATCTTGAGTGTGGGTCCCGTCGGTACTTATGGCAAAGTATCTTGATACTTTAAAAAAATGACAATGCATAGTACATGTCAAGTATCTATTCCTTTTGAGAAACACTTGAGAAGGGAATGATGACAGGACTGTCGTGACAAAAGAAGTAAATTCTCTCCTTTATTCACCGAACAGCAGTGATAGCCTAGTGGTGTGACCGTCGGACTGCCAAGTCATAGGTCCCGAGTTAGAACCCAAGGCATGCACCTCTGACTTTTCGGATTCATGTGCGTATTGCATAATTATCACTTGCTTGAAAACGGTGACGGAAACATTAACCACGCAAAAAGAAAAAGAAGATTCACCGAATTAGCCAATTATATTTATATATATTTCATATCATATGCAACCTGCATTGCTTTGCACACGGTAGGTACCTATCAAAAAATAGACATTAGTATAGTATCGAGTTTACTTACGGATTAAGTGAATTTAATTGAGTAACTACTTACTTAACTCGCTAATATGCGTCGAAATGCAGTTTTCGTACTTACCTCGCCTGCGGCAAGTTAATTCGTAAGTTTACTTAATTAATAACCATCTAACTAATAATCGCTGTGTAAAATTATAACGTCATTGTAACCATATTTTTTTTAATCTATACTAATATTATAAAGCTGAAGAGTTTGTTTGTTTGAACGTGCTAATCTCAGGAACTACTGGTTGGAATTGAAAAAATATTTTTGTGTTGGATAGTCCATTTATCGAGGAAGGTTATAGGCTATATAACATCACGCTACGACTAAAAGGAGCGGAGCATAAATGAAAAATGTTGCAAAAACGGGAAAAATGTCCACCCGTGCGTAGCCGGGACGGGCCGCTAATGTATTTATAAGCTTTTTATAACTTTACACAACGAATAATGTTGGTAAGTGTCTAAATTAGGCTTTAGAAATCTATGATAAATCAAAAAGTTTAAAAGCCTAGCTCTATTCGACTCGAAATAAATACATACACAGATAATAAGATTCGGGAACGGTAGGTGTAAGATCAATCAAATCTTAGACGAGGTTTTAATAAAACGTAACAATAAAATGTAATACCAATCATATCTCTATTTGAACAAACTTCGATCAACACATTTTCAACAAACATCCCCGTCGCTTAACCAAACCCCATCACAGATGGAGTGTCTGGCAAATAATCGAACAGTTTGCAAAAGCCTATCAAGTGCAATTAATAGAGCCAGACCACGGAAATGCATTAATACGTTTCCGACGCATATGTACCTACGAGTACTTCGGGAGGCGGCGAAAGCTTGTCTTAGGGTGATGTTACAGAGTAAGCAGGTAGCGGCTCGTAGCAGGTTTAGCGACAGCGACAAAAATAAATATAATTTGTCACCTATCTTCTTCTTTCCTTGGGTTAGTGACTAACCTGGTGTCAGAGTTTATGCCGCCTGTGGCCCTCTGACTTGGCTTCACATGCCGTCGACATCTATCTCAGGCATGCCGGTTTCCTCACAATGTTTTCCTTCACCGTTTTTAAGCCAGTGATTATTATAAAACACGCACATGAATCAGAAAAGTTAGAGGTGCGTGCCTTGGGTTCGAACTCAAGATCTAAGACTTGGCAGTCCGACGGTCACACCACTAGGCTATCACTGCTATCACCTATATGATCAGGCGATACATCTGAATAATCATACTGAGTAGTGTGTAATTCAGCAGCATGTCGCCCCAATATATGGCTGAGTTCCTTTTCCCTCGCCATATGAGAATAGCTATTGCCGTGATGAAGAGATTAGCCAGTTAGCAAGGCTGGTAGCAGGGCTGACTGCCCAGGGTGCGCCGAACGTACAAAAGTATCGTCACTGGTGGACTTCTTGAAGGCTAAGTTATTTAGCATGAAGATATCTGGTTATGCGCAACGCAGTGACTCTAATAAACATAACATCACGCCTTATATTCCCCAAAGGGTTAGGCAGAGGTGTTTTTAGTACAACCTCGTTTCGCCAGTTATGTTTAAGTCCCATGTAATAGGAGGCGAGACTTTTGCCATTAACCGGGCACAAATCCAAACGCCGGGCTGCTACTGAGAAATTCCTAATGGAAAAACGTAATAACACATTGCCCGACTTGGGGATCGAACCCAGGACCCCATGCTCAGCAGTTGCGCTTGCGACAACTAAACCAACAAGGCAGTCAAATCTATAATACAATAACCACTTGGGCTGTGTGCTCATATGAAAAACAATCGACTTAGCTCCCGTCAAGTTTCATTCGCTCTTCCGCTAACTTTGAAACCTCAGCCTTATGGGGTTTTAGACAATGAACTGTGTAATTAAGTTTTCTCATGAGATAAAAGTATGTTATGATGGCTCTGTTACAAGGAATTAAAAAGAATTCCCTTTGTTTAAGATAATTAGGAAATAATTAGTTTTTTTATTGTGTTTTGGGAAAATGATAAAGTCGGATACAAATTGTAGATGTCAAGATAACATACGTAGGTATACGTAAGTTCGGTGAACTTCGCCTTATTTCATTTCATTTATTTCACAAAAAAAATTTACATCGTATCGAAATTTTACACTATATTATAGAATTAAGAATTACAATATAAATAATTATTAAAACAGTAACCAAATTAATTAATTTAAAAAAGTTAAACATTTGCAATTCCCCTGTTATAATATGTTAAAATAATGTCAAAATAAAATAAATATAAAAACAATAAATATTATCACCCATTTTTAACACAAATAAAATGATTTGATTTGAAATAAATTACGATTCCACCATTACCAATGTCAAAGTATAAAATAATGTCAATAAAAAAAATATATATAAATATATTCTTTTCATTAATTTAAATTCTTTATCATGGCAGTTATCTCATGAGGTTTTTTTTACTGCGCTTGTCGCAGCTTAGATACTGCTGGATTCTCTTTCTCATCCGTCGCCCGACCAGTAACAGGCCCGGAAGGATAGCGTGACGTGTTCCGCGCGCGCCTCTCAGAAGGTCGTGGGGCATGGGGAAGGCCCCACCAAAGGAAAGGTCCACCAGTACTACTGGTGGTCTTAGTCCACCAGCTACTGGACCAGTAGCTGGTGGATCAAGACCTACGGTTGCAGTGCATGCAATAGCGAATCCCGTGACCCCGACCATAGATTAGAAGGAGGAACATCGTGGGTTTGTAGCCGGTAAGAGTCCGGCAGACCCCCTCGCTTTCTCCGGGCGAGGGACTACCATGAGGATTTTACCACGATAAAAAAGGGTTCTCTCTTTCTTTCTCTCTCTCTAGATCTCTAGAGAGTTACACCCATATTCTAAGACGTTCCTCCAAAACTTACTCGGCTCGACTCCACCTCGACTCAGCCTTTTTCACTACCATCGGTAGTTATAGTTGACATAAACGTCCTCGACTCGAGATTTTTCCTCGGTCGAGGTAAGGAATCATCTGTCAAACTCAAGGTACCTCGGAACCTACCATAAGGAAGGAAGTGTCAAAGTTCGTATGTAACAAAAATTAATTTTGAAGACTATCGAATATGCTTACGATAATCCTTATTACTATTTATAGCGGCGTTATTTGCGGGATGCAGATAATTCAAATTATGACGTAATGACTCCACTCTTCCTTGACTCATTTGAGGACCCCTCAGTCGAGAAACCTCAAAGTTCACTCGAAGTTGCGACTAAGAATACAATTTGGAGGTGTTTTCGAGGCCGTCCTGAGTCGAGTATGAGTCGAGTGTTTTGGAGGAACGTCTTAGAATATGGGTGTTAGACTGTTTAGTAAACAGCGGGCTGGGTTCCAATTATTGAAAACTTTTTCATTGGTCTGGTACTAACCCAGAATGTTATTAAACCCCAATGGAATTATAACCGGAAAACCCGTCTACGCAAAATATTAGCGCCAGATAAACATGTCAACCTCCAAATAAATAGCTAATCACTTAACCTTTACACTACTCCATACATTCCATTCACTCATTCATTCACAATTTTTCTCAACACTAAAACTTTTGAGAAGCGGGGGGGACCATAGTCTATAAGAGTACCTAACTAACGCGGTCATATCGGCGAGTGCTTTCTTGTGTTTATAGCGGGCAACCCCGGGTGGAATATGAGGGTTAATAACTTTGAATGAAGAGCCGTTTAGAAAGCTTTCGTTATATTATTTTCATGGGATATTGCTTGTGAAATTATATGGACTATTTAGTTTTA
Source organism: Amphipyra berbera (assembly GCA_910594945.2). NCBI lineage: Eukaryota > Metazoa > Arthropoda > Insecta > Lepidoptera > Noctuidae > Amphipyra > Amphipyra berbera. The sequence goes on along the minus strand of OU343122.1, from coordinate 1,700,128 downwards.
TATGGAAAGGTAAAGTCTCGGAGATGTTGTTTAAAAGTGAGTACGACACAACTAAGATGTCGCATCGGCAAACTTCGTAAAACCAATAATTTCCAAGCTGAGTGCGACATCAAAACCTGGAATATTTTCTGAATTATTGTCTGAATTACTGAATTATTTCGGCAGAAGTGTTTTTTTATACACCCTCGTTTCGCCAGCCATGTTTCAGTCCCATGTAATAGGGGGCGAGCCTATTGCCATTTTTTGTTAGTACTGCAGCCAAAAATGATCTTTACGCTGACGCAATAAAATTGAATGGCGCGATAATGAGCGCCTGCCATTGCTTGTTCGATCAAGTTTGCCAATGCGACTTCTAAGTTATGTCGTACTATACGCAAGTGTTACATTATGGTATAGCCCGATTTACACACTCATAAGTAGCGAGCTAACTTGCCGATTAACATACATAATCAGCCCATCACTACTGGGCACGTCCTTCTTTTCAAATTAAAAAGGGATTAGGCCTTGGTCCACCCTCTGGCCTGGTGCGGGTTGCCGGACTACACACACCGTCGAGAACTTTATGGAGCCCTCTCAGGTGTGCAGGTTTCCTCAAGATGTTCTTCCTTCACCGTGATCGCAAGTTAATTCTGCCTAGCCTTTTCCCTACTATGTAGCGGTCAGCTTCCAGTCTAACGAGATGCGGCTGAATACCAGCATGTTACACGGAGCGACTGCCATCAGACCTCCGCAAGTAATCGTGAAAGTGACCGTGATCGCAAGTAATAATCAAAAAATTAAGTACACAAATGCAATGCTGTTACTACAATTGTGTTTTTTTTTTAAATAGCTATTAATATAGAAATGTCCAGATCTTATTACAGTATTCGAGAAAAAGTTAGATAGACATAAGTACCTACATGCAACTAAATCTACCATAAATACTTTTCCGTTACCACATAACTGAATATACCAAAGTTACGGTTTCAAATGACGATGGTTTACCAAGAAATTGATATCATTAGGTATGGTTGGTTTCATTTCATACAGGCTGGTAATAAGGCTGCCAGTTACTTTTCTCTAGAGAAAAGTGTTTATAAGAGTGACGCACACTATCGTTTTCCGATATGCGGTTTTCACTCAAAGACTTACGACCATCGGAGTTTTTTTTTAATATTTTAGATTAGATACTACCTACAGGGTGTAAACGAAATCATGTAATTCCTTCAAACCTTGTGGTGTACTGCTGACATAGATTAAACCTGAACGGGATACATTTGCATTCAATAAAAAAAATTACAAGAATTAAACATGTGTGTTCTTAACCTGAGGCATTTTAGCGCCCCGAGTTAAATGACCGCGCGGCGAGCGATAACCACGCAATTCGCTCGGAGGGCTAAAACGAACACACGTTAATTATAGTTTTTTTTTATTGTATCCAAAATTATCCCGTTCAGGTTTAATCTATATCTCAGCAGTACACCACGAGGTTTGAGGAATTACATGATTTCGTTTACACCCTGTATGTGTGAGGTTAAGCTGCGCTTGCCGAGGTGGATGGGTCACCGTTCGTTACACATCGAGACCCTCCGTGCCTCGGAGAACACGTTAAACAGTCGGTCCCGGGTGTCATACGAATACCTATGACAGTCGTTACGGGCATTCAGAAGCCCGGAAGTCTGATAACCGGTTCAGCATTGCCCAGTCGTTGAATTTTCGAGGTCTGATGGCAGTCGCTCCGTGTAATATACTGGTATTCAGCCGTATCTGGTTGGACTGGACTGGAAACATAGTTGGGAAAAAGGCTTTGCAGAACATATGGCCAGTCCGCTGCCACTTCAGCTTGCTCATGCTGCTAGCTACGCCGGTGACTCCAGTTCTTCACCAGATATTTATTTGTCACTAGCCTATACCTACTTCTACTTACCCAGATAAACAGAAGACATCTTCTTGGACACGTTCTCGTCTATATACGTGACGCCGAGTGTGAACAGCGGTGTTGCGCCGGCGCCGTGCAACAGTTGCGCGAACACGAACACTGCAACTGCCCACGCGCCGCCCTCCGATGGCACGTTGCCGTCGCAGCTGGACGTTAACTGAAAAATAAAGAGTTTTTAGAAATAAAGTTTTGTCTGTAGGTAATTAACGGATTCCCCCAAACATTTTATTATATTATTTCCAATTTGTTTCCAAGTTGACAAGCAGCATTATTCCTATAGAAAAATGAGAGAAAAATTCCACGCCCACTCGCGCGTTGCGTTAACAACTAGGTTTTCAGAAAAATCTATTACTTGACATTTAGAAAATTTATCAAGGTGTATTTCTGAGTATTGTAAACCTGCCTGGGAGCTGCTTAATTATAATGCGTTGCACAGATTAATAATATTAATTATACATATTTGTAGGGATTTCGATTCGATAGGTAGGTATCGAATCTATTTTGAATTTGCACAGATTAAATAATCAGCCGATACTTAGCTCAATTCTATTTACAAAAAGTCGTTTATATCGAAAATATAGATTACTAGCTGTACCTTCGCGGCTCCGCCCGCGTAAGAAGTTTTTTTCATAAATATTCTATCGCCTATGTTCATCAGGAATAATGTAGGATCTTAGTGGTGAAAGAATTTTTGAAATCGGTCCTGTAGTTTCTGAGTCTATTCAATACAAACAATCAAATCTTTCCTCTATAATATTAGTTTAGATTTTTATCGATACTTAAGAAGTAGGTATCGCACAATTTCTAAACATCGTGTTATGATGAAAATTCAATGAAAACAAACTATAGCTTAGTTAGCGATGACCATCCTTGTCCAGATATTTTCGGGCAGACATGGATGGTAATTTAATCCGATTAATCACAGAGATTGGTCGCATTGTGTGACGAAGGCCGCATATTGTTGGAGCTAGGCTGAATGCACCGTGCCTGTGCCCACATTCAAGTTCATCCATTCAGATTGTAGGACCATAGACTCTTGTCTAAAGTATGAGTTAAACGTAAAATTGAGTGAACATTGGAGTAGGTAGTCAGATTAGTAAAGTTTTGATTGAAACTGGACTAAGTAACTTAATTAATTATGAGGTTTGGTGGATTTTATTGTTCAAGTAGTTATGGCCCTGTTCACCCTGTTGAAACTTGATTTGTTTGAGTAAATTGTTGATTTTATACAAGGTTAGTCGGATAGGGGTACTAAGTCGCGGGCCACTTACTGATGATTGTTTTAAAGAAAATGTTATAATTTCAAAAATACGATAAAAAAAAATTGCATGCAATATAATTTGTTATTTTAGTTTTTTTCCAAAAATTCTTCATTCTTGCTTCAGTTACGAATTCAGAAAATGGAGTTTTAAATCCAAATAAATTGCATGCAATATAATTATTACATTAGTTTTTTTCAAAAATTCTTCATTCTTGCTTTAGTTACGAATTCAGGAAATGGAGCTTCTAATCCGTGACCTCATATGACCTAAAATGTAAACACAGCTGATCATAGCTGAGGATGGATAGAATTTAGCGTATTTTTAATTAAATCTTTGAATAGCTATTTCTCTTAAACTAATGACTTTTGGGGAAAGTTGTAGATATATTCATATCATTTGTTATATACGAGATAGCTATCCATTATTATGGCTACTTTAACACCCTTTCTGAATAACAGCTAGTTCACACAGAAACCGTTTACAGGATCCGTTTTTATTTTGGTGATGGCGCCTGTAGTTGTATGAGTGAGTTCACATACACAACAGTATTCCGAATCCAGTAAAAAATACTGGATCCGTTATTTTTATCGTATCCTGTCTGCCAGATGCGACGTGGGTACCATTTGTTTAACTGATCCGTCGGCACAGGTGTGAACAACACATCCAGTACCGACGGATCCTGTGTGAATGGGCGGTAACCTTGTATAACTCCATTTTTTTGTTTTTACTTACGGACACATAAATATGTTAAAAGTATCGAGGGTACAGGAGTAAGTACTTAGAAGGTAATCAATCTATAAATCGACTATTTTCGGTTAAAACTCACCGTTCTATTAGGCGTACAAAGATCAGCAGCTTCGTTCCCAGCTACCTTGTAGTGCGGTACTAGAAAGTGTGGCAGTGCGAAGAGCAAGGACCCTGTACCCATGAGGAGTACCCCTAACCCCAGCCAGCGAGGCTTGGAGGAGCCGGTGCGGCCGCCCAGGTAGGTGACGGGGGCGAGGCACGCGAAGGAGGCCATGTCGTAACTGTAAAGAGAAATGAGTACCTACATATAAAAATATTTAACGGTTTTAATTAGCTTGGTAGACTACAATTCATCATTCTCAGCTACAATCGGAGTTGACTACAAATGTAAAGTCATGGACGTGAACGGTGTTAAATTCAAGCTTGGTATTTGGGATACAGCGGGACAGGAGCGATACAGAACATTGACATCAAGTATTTACAGAGAAGCTCACGGTGCCATATTATCTTACGATGTATCAGAACCAAAGTCCCTAGCAAAACTGATCGAGTGGGTCGAGGAACGTCAAGTATACTCAACCAAGAAGAACATAGTCTGCTTAGTTGTCAGCAATAAGATTGACAAGCATATCATTTTGGGACCCAGTGCATAATATCAGCAAGCACATTGAGTCACCCGCGCGGCAGCGCAACGAGTATTCCCAAGGAGGGTTGATGTCAGGCAGGCGGCCGGCCATAAAACAGCCAAAATCTTTAACAACATTGATTTTTGTTGTGCCGACCCCACCTAGTGTGGGATAAGGGCAGGAAGAAGAAGAAGAATTAGCTTCACTTCGTATAATTTGTTTCATTCAAATCTTGCAACAGATTCTTCAACTACTTCTGCTTAACCGATTCTTCTGAAACTTCGCACACAAATTCAATTCCCATGACAATACAACATTGTAATCTTCAACCTTCAATTCTCAAACCCGGATGCTGCAGGGGTACTACAAGATAAAACCGAACTTAAAGCTTTTTAGGGGATTATTTGTAAATTATCTTTTTTGTATGGTATTGCGTGTCCAAAACAGTTTTTTTTTTTTTGTAGCAAAAAGAAAAACACTTGCTGCCAGAGTCAATTCTTTTTACTTCTTTTCATTACAGTAATTTATGTGGAGTACCAGATCAGCATTAGACAGGGCCGTTTACAGGTTGACATGTTGATGAAGACCAAGAAATAAGATGTGACAACTCACCCTCCAGCTATCACGCCCGTCTGCATGGACCTCAAGCCGAACCTCTTCTCGATAGTGGTGATGACCACGTTCACGAAGCCGTTCACCACCATACCTGATGACAAATAAACAAGCTGGTTAGGACATTATTTAGTATAACAGAAGGGGTGCATCACAATAGCCTCCACAATATTCAAGTACGTCCGGCGCACACTGGGCAGTCAGTCTCGCTTCCAATCTTGCTGACTAGCTAATCCTGTCACCACGGCATGAGCTATGCTCGTAAAAGCTCGTGTCGGCATGAGAGAAGAAGTATACAAGGTTAGTCAGAGAAGGGGTACTAAGCCGAAAGGGTGCTATAGTACCCATAATAAGGGATAACTTTTGTTCTACAACTTTCCCCAAAACTCGATAGTTTAAGATAAATAGCTTTACAAAGATTTCGTAAAAAATATGCTAAAATCTATCTATCCATAGCTATGATCAGCTGTTTTTACAATTTAGGTCATATTTGGGGTCACGGATTAGAAAATTAATTTTCTGAATTCATAACTAAAGCAGGTATAATTTTCTTTTGAAAGAACTAAAAGAAATTTGTTTTTGCATGCAAACCAAAAATTACCGAATTTTGAAATTTTAACACTTGCTTTAAAATGGTCATCAGTGATACTATAGGTGGACCGCGGCTTAGTACCCCCTTTCCGACTAACCTTGTAAAGCACACATAACACAACATATCATCACGTCTGTATTCCCCAAAGGGTTGGGCAGATGTGTATAGTAACACCCCCTCATTTCGCCGTTATGCTTAAGTCCCATGTAATAGGGGGCGAGCCTATTGCTAACCAAAAATCGAAATGAAAAATCATTGTAGCAATTGGCACTATCATTTATTTAACGTGCATTCTCAACAAAAACAATTGAAGCTTAGCGAAGGTAAGAGAGACGTTCTGGTCTCCAGACGGTCACTGTACGATAACAGAGATGCCGTTGCTAAAGAATCGAGAAAAATATGACTTTTATCACCAAGCATTCTGATATGACATAACTTCTAACAAGACACCATATTTTTTATGGGTACCAATAACTGATCAGCGAATGAATTGAATTTTGATTGGCGTAACAACGAAAACCAATAATTGATCAGAAAATAACACCAAGTGATCAATGTATGATCAGCGGGGAGATATTCGACGAAAATATTTACTGTGTTTAAAAAAATAGCCACGAAGTGCAAAATAATTCGTGGTTATTTTTCCAAGACTGCTGATCAAATATTAATTCCACTGATCAATTAATGCTCCTTTTTTTATTACTATGACAAGAAATCGTAAAATCAAAAATGCGCATATCAAAACCAAATCAATTTTCTATGACTTCCAATTGTCAAAAATAGTCGGACAGGAATAACCGGCCGAGCTAGCCGTCCGACGATTAAAGTTTCATAGTCCGGTTCGTATCCGGCGCCGGACGGTGACGGGCGGCCGGACGGCCGGTCCTTATTGACTGGAATAGACACACGTCGTTTTCCATTAGGTTCCTATCTGTTTTATTAGGCAAATCTCGATTCTATTGTGCTTATTTGGATATTGTCGACGCGTGTCGGTCTGGAGATAAATATAGACACATAAATTCTTCTATCTTTGTATCTATTGGCATGGATACCTGAGTATATTAAGTGAACTCGGTATTGTTAAGTAAAGTAACTAAAAACTACTTAATAACACGAAAAATATTTTCGGCTACTGCTCGTGAGGTCCTGGGTCGGATCCCCAGATCATGCAAACTGATATTGGGTTTTTCCGTGTGGAATTTCTCAGTAGCAGTCCGGGATTAGATTTGTGCCCGGTTGATGGCAATAGTCTCGCCCCCAATTACATGGAACTTAAACATAACGGCGAAATGAGGGTGTTACTATTCACCTCTGCACAACCCTTCGGGAATGCAGGTGTGATGTTATGTTATATTTACAGTTAAAAATAAATCTTCTAATAACTTCAAAACAAACCATTGTACAGCTTTGAAAATGCTGAAAATTATGTCAGCGATGAAAATCAATTATGTCTACGTGAAAATCGATTTAGATTTTTCCAATCGAGATAGTAAATAAGTGATCAGTTGATAAAAAAAAACAGCGATCATTAAAATATTAATTTGCCATTATAATTCCATTAAAAGACCATAATTATCATGAAAACCATAGCAAATAAATACTGGAACAATGTACTGTAAAATGGTTTCCTGTAATTTGTAACATTGTAATACATAACCTTCAATCATAAGTATTATTGCTGTTCTGATTGCAGCCAATTTTATAACTTTTCCAATTTTTTGATGGTCGGTTAAGATAAGGTGCGTTACATTTAAACTTATGCTATCAATGTTAAACAAATTATGGTAAAACTTTATTTTGGTGTCAGTAAAACGAGGTTGATAAAAAACAAAAATAGAGATTTTGCGAGACTAACGCACGGCAATTGATTTTTATATTTACTTTTTATCAAATAATAGCCAGACTATGCGTAATTATAAAGCAGGCTTACAATTTAATTCACAATTTTCCCCTCATCTTCGCAATTTCCTTAAAAAGGCCGTTCACGTACAAAGTGGTGTTAATATAATTTATTATAACGCTAAATCGCGGAGGGTACCCACAAACAAAGGGTACTAAACGTTCAGATGCGTGAATTTCATGCGACGTCACGCCTGTACCCAAAAATAATGTATAGGGCTGCGATACACCGGGATTATTAATATTAGAGCTTACTTGATGGGGTGTTATGGGGATTCTTTAAAGGAATATAAAATTAAGGTTGATATTATTGATAAAAATAAGGAGGGCGTGCTTTGCGAAACTAATTTCGATCGTTTAAAATAGAATATTGGACCTTTTTTTAGTACCTATTATTTATCAAGATACCGCAAAGTTATTACACAGGGTGTAAACGAAATCATGTAATTCCTTAATTGGATTAAAAAAAATACAAGAAGGAAACATATGTTCTAAACGTGAGGCATTTTAGCGCCCCGACTTAAAAACCGCGCGGCGAGTGATAGCCGCGCAATCCGCTCGGGGCGCTAAAATGCCTCACGTTAAGAACACACGTTTACTCCTTGTTATTTTTTATTTATTGAATCCACAAGTGTCCCTTGCAGGGTTAATCTATGTCAGCAGTACATCACGAGGTTTGAAGGAATTACATGATTTCGTTTACACCCTGTATAATAACTTTGCGGTATCTTGATAAATAATAGGTACTAAAAACAGGTCTAATATTCTATTACTATGGTAGTGTTCTGGCGTTAGATTTTTTCAGTGAAGAGACTAATGGCCAAATACGCAAACACTACTGAATTTCTTGTTATCGGTAAGTCTCGCGCTGTCTCTGTCACTTCGCCTCGAAGTGACAGAGATAGCACGAAATTAACGGCAACTTAAAATTGAGTAGCGTTTGAGTATTTGGCCATAAAAGATAAATTGTTTATCTTTTATTATTGTATCCGTGAATCGAACTCGCCACATAGGTAAGAACTGCCTTCAATATTACCTACATCTATATAAATAAAAATGAATCGCCAAATGTGTTGCTAAGCGTAAAACTTGAGAACGGCTCGACCAATTCGGCTATTTTTTTTTCAATATGTTTCTTAAGGCACAATGAAGGTTCTTATGGAGAGAAAAAACATAAAAATTGGGTGGAAAATAGTAAAAACAACACTTTTCTTTTCCCACTACAGGCCAATAACTTTTGACTGAACGAAGTCTGTCCGGGCAGCTAGTTGCTAATAAAAATACGACTTATATCGCCATGAGGTATTGCGCGGACAAAGTGCAACCTTATTGCAGTACTAATAAGAGCGCACCGCGGACTTTTTGTCCGCCATTGTCCCACGTCTGCGCAGGCTCCTATTATCATAGACTAGCTGTGTCCTCACGGATCCGCCCGCGTAAGAAGTTTTATTCCAGTAATAAATATAGCCTATGTTACTCAGTGATAATGTAGTTTTCTAACGGCAAAAGAATTTTTGAAATCGGTCCACTAGTTTTTAAGTTTATTCGTTACATACAAAAATACTAATCTTTCCTCTTTATAATATTAGTATAGATATTAAAGGTTAGTAGGAAAGGGGGTACTAAGCCGCGGGCCACTGAAAGTATCACTGATGACTATTTTAAAGCAAATGTTAAATCAAAATTCGATAATTTTTATTTGCACGCAAAAAGATTTTTATCTTAGATTAAAAAAAAAACATACCTGCTTTAGTTATGAATTCAGATAATTAAGATTCTAATATGTGACCCCAAATATGACCTGAATAGTAAACACAGCTGATCATAGTTATGGACAGATAGATTTCAGCATATTTTTTACGAAATCTTTGAAAAGCTATTTCTCTTAAACTATCGAGTTTTGGGGAAAGTTGTAGAACAAAAGTTATCCCTTATTATGGGTACTTTAACACCCTTTCGGCTTAGTACCCCCTTTCCGACTAACCTTGTATAAGACAAGGCCATTGAAAAAAAACTACACTTTCGGAATATGAACTTCATTAAAATAAAATACCTACCTAAGTTGATTTTTCCATGTCGTGTATTGTGTATAAATAAAACTGTTCTCTTAAAAACATATTTTCGTAAGTAATTAATTAAATATTCAGTAAAGGATACCTAATTAATTGGACCAATAAACGACCTATTATAAACCTGTTCGTGTACATTATTTTCTAGTAATAACCGGTGTTTTTGCATTTATAAATAAAATATAGATTACAAGCCGAGGTGAACGACATTATTGGTATTTAAGAATGTGTGTGGCAATTACATCGTAATTTGAATAGAAATGCTAATTAGATTTACGTGAGTCGTTCTGCCTAGCCTTTTCCCAACTATGTTGGGGTCAGATTCCAGTCTAACCAGATGCGGCTGAATACCAGTGTTTTACACGGAGCGACTGCCATCAGACCTCCGCAACCCAGTTATAGGGCAGTGCCGATATCCTAAGGTTAGACCAGTTGTCAGACTTTCGGGCTTCCGACTTCCCGTAACGACTATCGTAGGTATTCGTAAGACTCCTGGGACCGACTGTTTAACGTGGTCTCCGAGGCACGGAGGGGTCTCGATGTGTAACGAACGGTCACCCATCCACAGACTGACGGCTGCAAGTGCAGCATTAACTTCCCAAATCGTATGATCCGTGTGGCTGATAATTAGCCACGAGCGCCTCATTAGATTTAGATTTACGTGAGTATATAAATAAAATGCAGATTCTGAAGTAAATCATCAACATCATCTCCCTGCCCTTATCCACAAAACAGATAGGTACGGAAGTCAATCTACATACAAGTGCGCTTGAGCAACGCACACATAGACATTGCTCACGGACACGATATCTCAGACTGTTTGGGACTAGAGTGCGAGTGAGTGCGAACGCGAGTGCCATGCGCTTGAGAGAGATAGATATATGTAGAGCGACCGCCGAGCTTAGGTATGAAAAGTGAAGTACATACATGTGATTGACTTCTGTACCTATCTGTTTTGCGCCTTATCCCACACCAGGTGGGGTCGGCACAACATGTATTTCGTAAATCCATGTTGTTAGAGGTTTTGGCTTATTGTTTTATGACCGGCTGCCTGCCTGACATCAACCCTCCTTGAGAATACTCGTTGCGCCGTCGCGCGGGTGACCCAATGTGCTTGATGATATTATGCACTGGGTAAATATTAGATGGTAAATGGTAGATTCTGAAGTAAATATTAACTGAAAATATTTACTACTATCAGCAATGAGCATTGCAGTTTTTTAAAATGCAAAGGAAGATTTTGTTCATTTCCCGCCATGAAGCTGATTTGAGGAGCGTTCATTGTACCACAACTTTACCCTTCTACGAGATTTATCAATTGATTTCAACACAACAGTCTGCTTACTGTGCAAGCATTTAGTATGGACTGTGAAGTGATTAATAGGTTCTATTGAGAACTGCAACATCATCCTAAGTGGCCTGAAAAGAGGATTTTAATTAAATGAGAGCTTAGAGATTTATGTGTAGAGTTTTTGTAAATGATGTACGTAAAGTGTTCATAGCAAAGAAATGCTAGGGTAGCCAAATAATTGTTCTGGCCGTCTTCAGTTTTATCTTGAAGACCCGTATCGGTATTTTTTTAGTGCCATGTAACCCCTTTAGACGAATCAAATCGGAGCCCGACACTTGGAGGGCTACTCCGAAAAACGAACGTCGTAGTTTCGAATCGAAACAACGACGAACATCAAACTTATACAGAGTGTAAACAAAATCATGTAATTCCTTCAAACCTCGTGATGTACTGCTGATATAGATTAACCCTGCACGGGATACTTTTGGATTCAATAAAAAAAATTCAAGAAGTAAACATGTGTTCTTAACGTGAAGCATTTTAACGCCCCAAGCGAGTTGTGCGGCTATCGCTCGCGGCGCCGTCATTTGACTCGGGACGTTAAAATGCCTCACGTTAAGGTTACATGTTTACTTCTTGTAATATATTTTTCATTGAACCCAAAATTGTCCCGTTCCGGGTTAATCTATGTCAGCAGTATATCACGATTTTTGAAGAAATCACTTGATTTCGTTTACACGCTGTAAATATACGAAGAAATTATTGTCAGACAACGAACTACTTGATCTGATGTCAATTAACATTTGGGAGTTGAGTGAACGAAATCTAATCGATCGTCAGATCCAACACACTTTTGTGGTTGGGAAACTTGCGATCCGTCAGCCGAAACTTCGTAGTTCGGTTTTTGGAGTAGGCCGCCGGGCGACCTTTCATTATACATAACATAAAACATAATTAGCTCATTACTGTCCCCCTGCTGGACACGGGCCTCTTCTCATAATGAGAAGGATTTAGGCCTTAGTCCACCACGCCGCCTGGTGCGGGTTGGCAGACTACACACACCATCGAGAATTTTTTGGAGGCCTCTCAGGTGTGCAGGTTTCCTCACGATGTTTTTCCTTCACCGTTAACGCAAGTGATAATCAAATTCTGATCCACACATCAATTCGAAAAGTCAGAGGTACGGGCCGGGATCGAATTCAGACCCCCCTGCATTGAAGGGAAGCGTTTAACCGCGAGGCTATCACTACCTAGCGATAAATCTATTTTGTCGCTGTGCAGTGAAAACTCGTAATTGCAATTAACGTAATTTTACACGAGAAGATAATAACTGCCTGTTAAAAAAAATTATGTGTAAATGTAAGGTTCTTCTGTTTTATTATCTATTCATCAATCTATTAATCTCTCAACCGGCGTGCGTGTATGACAAGATGTATGAATGTGGATGAAGCGAAAGGGGTATGTAAGAGTCGTAGCATGTGGCGTTCTATAGTTTCTGCCTACCCCCATGGGAAAAAGGCGTGAGTTTATGTATGTATGTATGTATGTCATCAATCTATTTCATCTTAGAGCAGTGCACGTTCGTCCTAAATATGCATTACAAGGTTCTTTACTCAACAAATGCATAACAAAAAATAAAAACGAATTTTTGCTTTACTAGGTTTTCACTGCCCAGCGACGATTTGCGATATTTGGCAACTTTTCTTTGTAAGTTCCCAAAATTAAAACATTTGCAAGTGGTATGTAAGTATCTTAAATAAATTTTAGTTGCCATTTTTCATCTATACTTCTATACTAATATTATAAAGAGGAAAGATTTGTATTTTTGTATTTTTAGATTTTTGTATGTAACGAATAAACCTAAAAACTACTGGACCGATTCCAAAAATTCTTTTGCAGTTAGAAAGCTACATTATCACTGACTAACATAGGCTACGGGCGGAGCCGTGAGGACACAGCTAGTTATTTATAATCTGGAAACAATTTCTAAGCCTGTGTATAGCAGAATTGCATACAGCAGACACAAGTTGTTCAAATAGTCAGTTCAATAACTTCGCTCAATGTCATCTTCATTGTTTAAATACTACGCGACTGTTCATTTGTTTTACCTAGCATTGTCGCATTTTCACATAGTATAGTTTGAATACACACATAACATCACGCCTGTATTCCCCGAAGGGTTAGGCAGAGGTGTTATGTTTAAGTCCCTTGTAATAGGGGCCTATTGCCATCTACCGGGTACAAATCCAAACTCCGGGCTGCTACTGAGGAATTCCACACGGGAACACTCAATAACATTTTGCCCGACCTGGGGATTGAACCCAGGACCTTACGGTCAGCAGTCTCGCAGTCTCACCTAGGGTTGCCAACTATACTGTTAAAAACAGTATTATACTGTTTTTCATTCACTAGGTACATTATACTTTTTACTGTTGAACAAAAATAAAGTATACAAAATACTGTTTTCAGCATCAAAATGCCAAACACTGTCTTTTTTTAAGCATTTAAAAATTATACGAAATTGATAAGTTGTGCGAGAAGCACTAAGAAATATGTCTTAAAAACATTAAAAAATAAAATACTGTACATTTCTCTAAAATACTGTTTATTTTCCTTCTCAGACCTAAATATACTTTATTTCTTGTAAAAAAAGTTGGCAACCCTAGTCTCACCACTAGACCAACGAGGCAGTTGGTCTAGTGGTACTGTCCCTTACACCCATGAGGATATTGAAAAGAAAAAAAAAGTAAACCGCCTGACGTGCTAAACTTAAACATCGTCACTCGTAGTAAACTCTTTCATGAAGGTATCCTGGTAGGTACTAATAATATCTTTAGTAATCCTGGTACAACCATATCATAAAAAAATCGTCAATTTTTCATTGAATTTATAACAAATTCGTCTGATTCCTACCGGCGCAGAACCCCTCATGTCATCTCTCATAATCGGATTACAGAGGATTACCCGCCATTGAAAAGATGCATTTTGATATTGGACTCACTGCACAATGTATTCGATTATTCGATATGAGCTCTCGAGTTTATGCTGGACGTTGTGTAATCAATTGCTATTTAGGTATTGAATTGAAGCGGTATATACCGTGAATGAATTAAGCCCGATTAATTAACCTAAGTAGATAGCGAGTTAACTTGTAGAAAAGAAAACTTCATTTCGACCTATATTCACGAGTTAACTTCAGTATTTCCTCTCACTAAATCGGCAACTTCAGTCTCCACTTAATTTATGTTTGTGTAAATCAATCTTTATGGGTTTTATTTTTGTTTTTTATCGTTGGAAAATCCTCATTGTTGTCCCTCGCCCGGGGAAGGCAAGGGGGTATGCCGGACACTTACCGGCTAAAAACCAACGATGTTCCTCCTGCTGACCGTTCGGCCGGGGTCGCGGGATTCGCAAAAGCTTGCACCGCAACCCCGGCAGGTCTTTATGGGAACCTAAAATGTGTACATGTTGAGTTTTTAGTGTGCTATCGATATTCGCAGTTCATTAGACACAGGCTTCTGCCAAAACCCACACAGACAGAATTATCTAGGTGTATTAAAAGAGCATCCACGAGTGACGATGCTTACCTATACGTCTAGCGCATCCTGGGCAATCAGCCCCGCTACCAACCTTGATGACTGAATCTTTTCACCACTGCATGAGTTATTATATACATAACTAGCGACCCGCCCCGGCTTCGTACGGGTGCAATGTAGATACTAATGTGGGGCATATAAACCTTCCACTTGAATCACTCTATCTATTGCTGAAAATTGCATTAAAATCCGTTGCGTAGTTTAAAAGATCTAAGCGTACAGACAGCGGGAGCGACTTTGTTTTATACTATGTAAAGAAAAGATATTATATATTTTCGTATAGCTCGTGCCGATACAAGAGAAGAGGAAGATGACCTCTTCGTATCTTTTCATTCTTCAAACTGTAGTTTTTGTACACTCGGGAGCAATGAATCCAACATAAAACTTAATATCTCGGAAAACATTATTGAACATTGTTTAACATTTTAACATTGTTTTGTTTATGTTGGTGAACTAGATTAATTGCTTTCGAGTGTATTATAGTGCATCTTCTTTACATAGTGTAAAACATAGTCGCTCCCGCTGTCTGTCTGTCCCTATGTATGCTTAGATCTTTAAATCTACGCAACGTATTTTGATGCGGTTTTTTTTAATAGATAGAGTGATTCAAGAGGAAGCTTTATATGCCCCACATTAGTATCTACATTGCACCCATGCGAAACCGGGGCGGGTCGCTAGTTTTATACAAAACGAGCATTTCAGAACTTAGTACCTAGGTAATTTCATCACTACTGCACATCCAAGTGCACCTACCCAACGCTGGTCATTGCACAAGTCATAACTGTTACAGGAAATGAGTTATTATGGTATATGGTAGTTTAATAACCTGCTATTAGTTGTTCAAATGTGTTATTGCGTACTCGGTACTGAAGAACATGTTATTTTTATACCACTCATCACGTTGCACACCAGGAGGTCTTTCCCATCCTTGTGACTTGATAAAATCCCTTATTACCCACGGGAAACTTAATGAAACCCAAGATGGCGTACCTACGCAACTATCCGACAATGTATACAGGGTGTAAACGAAATCTTGTAATTCCTTCAAACCTCGTGATGTACTGCTGACATAGATTAACCCAGCATGGGATGCATTTCGATTCAATAAAAAAAATTTACAAGAAGTAAACGTATGCTCTTAACGTGAGGTATTTTAGCGCACCGAGCTAAATGACCGCGTGGCGAGCGATAGCCGCGCAATTCGCTCGGGGCGCTAAAATGCCTCACGTTAAGAACACATGTTTACATATATTGTATTTTTTTTTATTGAATCCAAAAGTGTCCCATGCTGTGTTAATCTATGTCAGCAATACATCACGAGGTTACAGCAGTGATAGCCTAGTGGTGTGACTGTCGGACTGCCAAGTCATAGGTCTCGAGTTCGAACCCAAGGCACGCACCTCTGACTTTTCGGATTCATGTGCCTATTGTATAATTATCACTTGCTTAAAAACGGTAAAGGAAAACATCGTGAGGAAACCGGCATGCCTGAGAGATATTTCTCGATGGCATGTGAAGCCAAGTTAGAGGCCCATGGGCGGCATAAAAACTCTGAAACCAGGTTAGTCACTAACCATACGAAAAGAAGATCACGAGGTTTGAAGGAATTACATGATTTCGTTTACACCCTGTATTTATGGAAGCATGAACGAAGCGATTCCGTCCGATTAAATCCTTATGCAATTATAAACATTAACATTATTTTAATCAAACCTCTCAACCTTGACCAAGAGCAACAATCCTTATCCCTGGCAATAACCTCAAGCTTGCTTGACTTCAAAATATACATCCTTTATAACATAACGTCACGCCTTTATTCCCCAAAGGGTAGGGCAGAGGTGTATAGTAACACCCTCATTTGGCCATTATGTTTAAACTTCCATGTAATAGGCGAGCCTATTGCCATCAACCGGGCACAAATTCGAACTCGGGCTGCTACTGCGGAATTCCACATGGAAAAACCCAATAATACTGCCCGACCTGGGATCGAACCCAGGCCCCACGATCAGCAGTCGCGCTTGCCACCACTAGACCAACGAGGCAGTTATCCTTTATAACAAACTAGCAACCCGCCCCGGTTTCGCACGGGTGCAATATACATACTAATGTGGGACATATAAACCTTCCTCTTGAATCACTCTATCTATTGCTGAAAACTGCATTAAAATCCGTTGCGTAGTTTAAAAGATCTAAGCATACAGACAGCGGGAGCGACTTTGTTTTATACTATGTAAAGATTCTTTTACGAAAACTACCATCCATTTTACCTCAAGGGAAGCATTTAGTAACACACATTAATACCAATAGTAGGAATTACAAAGAAAAGTCGCAAAGTACCGTAATATGTCCGTTCGGAATCCAAACTAATGTTGGGTATTACCGGGACTCGGCGGAAATCCCGGAAAACAATGGGACTGTCCCGGAGAGGTCCCGGACGGCGCGTGATGTATGCCCGCGATGGCCCGCGGATTTGCTACTGCTCTTTATAATTGGGAACTATAAACTATGGAAGCTTAATAAATGGAGAGGTATAATAGGAATAATTGTACGTAATCGCCTTTTTGAGGCGTCGCACGTACAATTTTTTTACAATCATGTCGCAAAAGCTGCTCTTTGTTGTAAAAAACTTTAAACACAGAAAATTGTTTAATATTCCTTCACTCATTATCTTGTAGACAGATGCGATAAGTCTGTTACTTTCTCAATGATAAATGATTTTTATTTCTGTAAATAAATCTTTTACAATCAATGTAATTTTTTAAGACTAGATGGCGCCGACATTTCCTTTCTGACTGGCTCTGAGAATAAAAGCCGAAACAAACTCAGAGATACATACTTTTTTGGCAGTTATTAATAGTGTGGAGGCAGTTAATTTCTAATCCAATCGTTTATGATAATATTATAAAATGTTTCTTGCTTTTTAAAATACTTATGATGTACCATACATATCTGTTTCACCAATTACCCTATTCCTCCAAGAAATATGAGCCGAACGATATAAAAAGTAAACAATAAAAGTGTAATAACGCGTAAACTTACTTCCCGCGTGACATATTTACCAAGGTATTACTTTTACCCACTTTTACCCCACCCCACCGTCAGCTCCAATTTTACCCTGTATTATTCAGGAGTGAAGCAAACTTGAAATTAGTTTGAAAATGATGTACTTTCATAATAGAGTTGTTGAAGATGTTTTTGATGAAGTAGATTAGGTTTTTTTTTAAGATTTATCTTAGCAGGTATCTAACGTTGCATATACTACACTTTACAAGTACCGAGGCAGAATAAATAATAATAAAAATGATTTCATGTCATGTGTTAGCATACCGGTTGAACGCTTGTCTCCCATGCAGGAGGGTCTGAGTTCGATACCGGCCTGTACCTCTGACTTTTTGAATTCACGTGCGGATCACAATTTGATTATCACTTGCGTTAACGGTGAAGGAAAAACATCGTGAGGAAACCTGCACACCTGAGAGGGCTCCATAAAGTTCTCGATGGTGTGTGAAGACTGCCTACCCGCACCAGGCCAGCGTGGTGGATTAAGGCGTAAACCCTTCTCATTCTGAGAAGAGGCCCGTACCCAGCAGTGGGATAGTAATGGACTGTATGTATGTCAACTGTTCCGAATTCCACGCAAAAAATACTTCACTGCACCGCGCTCTCGGAATTTCGAGTGTCGTAAGCAATAACTACGGGATTAAATCAGGTGGATGGACAGCACTATTTACCTGTCGGTAGACTAAAATCAAGTCAAGCGTCCCATTGAAGGCCCAGGCTTAGGTACCTACCTATTTCTTACAGAAATGAGGCTATGTCAATAGTCACTAAGAGCAGGAGAATTAGTGATCTGAGTTAGTATAGTGATTTTATCTTCTAGGTCTAGCTAGGATGATTCCTACGGTCAGCCTACGGAATTATTTTTTTTCATGACGTAAAACATAACTTCACGCCATGTGATGTGTGGTGTGGTGCAATGGCTGAGCGATCGGCTTCTGCGCTACGGGTCGTGGGTTCGATTCCCGCACGGAACAAATATTTATATGGCCTACAGATAGTTGCTCCGGGTCTGGATGTTTTGTGCATGTGAAGTGTCTGTAAACGCACCCACGATACAGGAGAAGTCCTAGTGTGGGGCAACCTTTTAATAAAGATAAAAAAAATGTATTCCCCGAAGGGTTCGGCAGAGGTGTTTTAGTACACCATCGTTTTGCCAGTTATGTTGAAGTCCCATGTATTAGGGGGCGAGCCTATTGTCATTAACCGGGCACAAATCGAGACTCCGGACTCATCATCATCTTCCTGCCCTGGTCCCAAGTTACTTGGGGTCGGCGCAATATGTTTTTCTCCTCCACTCTTCCCTGTTAGCCGTCTCATTATCATTTACTCCCTTATCTTTCATATCCTCCCTAACACAATCCATCCATCTTTTCTTAGGTCTCCCTCTCCCTCTCCATCCATCAACATTCATATTCATCACTCTCTTAGTCACATGTGTTTCATCCCTCCCATCATATGCCCATACCAAGACAAACGCTTTTCTTTCAACTTTTCTGTCACTGGTGCCACTTTCAAAGTCCCTCTAATATACTTATTTCTTACTTTATCCATTCGCGTCACTCCACACATCCATCTCAACATTCTCGTCTCCGCTACGTGTAATCTTCTTTCATCCGTCTTCTTCACGGCCCAACACTCTGATCCGTACAGAACGATAGGTCTTAATGGATTTGTAGATTTTGCCCTTCAGCTTGAGGGGCATCTGTTGGTCACAATCGAGACTCCGGACTGCTACTGAGAAATTTCTAATGGAAAACCCCTATATCACTTTGCTCGACCTGGGGATCGATCGAAACCAGGACTCCTTGCTCAGCAGTCGCGCTTGCGACGACTGTACCAACAAGGCAGTCAAGTTTTTTTCTTCACATTTTTATTATTTTACTTAAACTATGATGACTGAGATTTCATTCTGTCATCGCGAATAACAGAATAAGTCTCAACGGTATGCATATTATGCGTAAATTATTGAAAACTCAAAAATAATTATATATTTTGCGGGCCGACGCGACGTAAGGAATTACCTTAATAATTCTGCTTTAAAATAACCTATAACAACTTTTGAATCTATAAGAAGGTTCTTTACATAGTTTAAAACAAAGTCGCTCCCGCTGTCTGTACACTTAGATCTTTTAAACTACGTAACGGATTTTAATGCAGTTTTCAGCAATAGATAGTGATTCAAGAGGAAGGTTTATATGTCCCACATTAGTATGTATATTGCACCCGTGCGAAACCGGGGCGGGTGCTAGTCTGATATAATGTAATGATGAGGAAAAGCGGTTTCGAACTTCCGATCTTCTTTTCGTGTGGTTAGTGACTAACCTGGTGTCAGAGTTTATGCCACCCATGGGCCTCTGACTTGGCTTCACATGCCGTCGAGAAATATCTCTCAGGTATACCGGTTTCCTCACGATGTTTTCCTACACCGTTTTTAAGCAAGTGATAATTATACAATACGCACATGAATATGAAAAGTCAGAGGTTCTTGAGTTCGAAGAGCCTTGGGTTCGAACTCGAGACCTATGACTTGGCAGTCCGACGGTCACAGCACTAGGCTATGTACATAATGTATAATGGTGTATAACAGCAACTTCCCCACTATAACGAATACCTATACTATAAAAGAAGTAATAAAAACAAGTTATGTAGCAAGTTCACGGTTGAAGTAAGGAGCACGGCCAGTGAGCACGCCGAGCATGCTGAGCACGACGGATCAAGACTATTAATGTTTGCGGGCTAATTTACCTGCTGCTGGGGCTATGAAACCAGCGGGCGAATGCGTTGCGTATTCATGAAGAGTTTCCACATTGAAATTAATTAAAGAAACTCGCAAAACATCGATAGGTACTTCGGTTTGTAATTTTCTGAGTGGTGACTTTTCCCATGCGATGGCAATGTAAATAAATGACATTTAAGAGTTTGTCATACTGAGCCGTTTTTAACTGAATCCGATGATGTAAGCGCAAATATATGTATATCAACTCATTATGCTCTAGATAGAGGAGTAGGTACCTTACACACAAAGGTAGCGTTGTACAAACCCTTTTTTTTCAACTATGTTAAGGTCAGCTTCAAGTCTTACGAGATGCAGCTGAATACCAGTATTTTACATGAGCGACTGCCATCAGACCTCCGCAACCCAGTTACAGGGCAATGCCCATATCCTAAGGTTAGACCGGTTGTCAGACTTTCGGGCTTCTGACTACCCGTAACGACTGTCGTAGGTATTCATATGACACCCGGGACTGACTGTTTAACGTGCTCTC
Source organism: Amphipyra berbera (assembly GCA_910594945.2). Classification (NCBI taxonomy): domain Eukaryota; kingdom Metazoa; phylum Arthropoda; class Insecta; order Lepidoptera; family Noctuidae; genus Amphipyra; species Amphipyra berbera. Next base: position 1,679,190 of record OU343122.1, on the reverse strand, counting down.
CGAAGCACGGAGGGGTCTCGATGTGTAACAGTTACCGATACACAGACTGCCCGCGGCAAGATAGCAAAATATTAGTTCAGATTAGAATGAAATCAATAAATATTGATGGGAACATAGTAGACAGGCCACCAAAATCAGTTCTACACAACCACTCCTTCAAAACCGCCGATTTCATAGCCCTACCCTAACCATGTACCTATAAGTAGTCTTGAGGGAGTGTCGTTGATTGCGGGTAAATAACATGTGATTAGCTTCAAAGGATCAAGATTACTCGCTTGCAAAATTAACGCGACTGTATACGATATTATAGTAGTCGCGGTTGCTATGGCCCTTCTGTGACGTAATTAGTTCGTGACTTCTGTATAAACATCAGTGTTTTGGCTGAGTAATGTGAGCTTTTGGCGGGTCAATTGTTTCTTACAGCTGGACGGGAATTATAAAGCTCTCTACTCATAGGCCATCCTTGCTGTCCGTCCACGTTCGCATGATGGTTTGCTGTTCAGCAACTAAACCCTATTCACGGAACGAAAAAATAAAATGTAAACAACATTTGAATACTCTTAAATAGAGATATTTTTCTGTATAATATTTCATAACATCAATCTGTACTATCTAGTACTAATACCAAATTATTATAAAGAGGAAAGATTTGTATTTTTTAACCGACTTCCAAAAAGGAGGAGGTTACCATGTTCGTCTGTATGTATGTTTTTTTTTATTTTTTTTATTTGTGTATGTTATCCATATTTTCGCCAATTGTGAACCGATTTTGATGATTCTTTTTTTAATGGATAGGGTATACTCCGAAATTGGTCCCATTTAAATTTGGTGAAGATCTGATGAAGAACTTCGGAGATAGACAATGGAACTCCTCAATGACGACCAGTACGCATATTGTGATGATGTGATTATGTTACGAGCAGCGTCTTTAGTAGGTCCAACCAAGTTTTAATTAAGGCCACTAAGATGAAAAAAAAAACATTTTTTACAAAAAATTTAAACCGACTTCAAAAAAAAGGATAAAATAATTACCATATAAAATTTTAAAAAAAATTGTAAAAAATGTTTTGTATGTAACGAATAAACTTAAAAATTAATGGACCGATTTCAAAAATTATTTTGCCGTTAGAAAGCTACATTATCACTGAGTTACATGGGCTATATTTATTACTGAAATAAAAGCTCTTACGTGGGTGGAACCGTGAGGACACAGCTAGTTTATAATAAAAATAAATTGTGTGATGTTAATCGATCTCAAGTAATTTTCGAATTTTCTTCGATTTTACAGAAAATATCTCTATTAAGAGTAGTCAAATATTGTACACATTTAATTTATTCGTTCTGTGAATAGGGCATACCAAGCCTACGCACTAGTTTATCTACTTATAATGAAATCGTAACGATGCTAAAACTGTACATTAAATATTTTTTAAAAAAAATAAGTGCAACGCATCCTAGGAACGATAGGTAGGTACTGATGCACAAAAATGTCGTTTTTAGAATTTTTGTCTTGTTTGATCGTGTTTGAGCTTCACGCCAGTGCTACTGGACAGATCCAGTTGAAATTTGGCAGCCACATCCGGTGAAGAGCGGGCCAGGTTATAGGGTACAAATTATCACGCTATTGAGTGATAATTTGTACGCTTCACTTCCTGGTGATAAGCAGTAAACTATAGTAGGTATATATAAAAATCAATTGCCGTGCGTTAGTCTCGCAAAAACTCGCCACAATACTGGGGTGGTTTAGGAATAAAGGAAATCAGGAAAAAAACTCATAGCCTAGCGGTTGAACGCTTGCCTTCCACGCAGGAGGGTCTGAGTTCGACCCCGGCCCGTACCTCGTGACTTTTCGAATTCATGTGCGGATCAGAATTTGACTATCACTTGCGTTAACGGTGAAGGAAAAACATCGTGAGGAAACCTGCACACCTGAGAGGGCTCCATAAAGTTCTCGATGGTGTGTGTAGTCTGCCAACCCGCACCAGGCCAGCGTGGTGGACTAAGGCCTAAACCCTTCTCATAATGAAAAGAGGCACGTGCCCAGCAGTGGGACAGTACTGGGCTAATTATGTTTGATGTTTTATTACGAAGTTCACCGGGTCATCTAGACTTCAATAAAAACCAGTATTTCAGACCAAATACTTGTCATAATCATTCACAACTCCCATTCTTGGTAATTCCAGAAAGGTATTCCTTTACTTAAATTGTGGCAGCCCAAAAATGTGCAATGGCATTATTGGTACATACAATCTGGACCCGTTCGCGGACTTCTCCAATCGTCTGCAGTACGATACCACACAATATGAGCTGCCAGCGCCGGTCGCGTGCGTCCGACACTTTTAAACTGTTTGTGTCGCCAACTCGATACACTCGATCGAGAGCGATTAAGTTGAGGTTACACTGAAAACAAGTTAAACTTATTGTCGAGAAAGGATTTATCAGAAAATAATTTCGTATGTACCTAGTACCCAGTGACGTGCATTGCGTATAGGCAAGTAAGCAGTTCATCTTTAACTATTAGTATAAATAAAATAAGCGTGTATGGATATCATTTCTTTTGGTCAGAATCGTATTGAAATGGGCTTAAGCGTACAATTGAAAGGCGACATCGCTAGTGCCTGCCTACCTAGTGCGAAAACCAATGCACGACCACTGCTAGTACCCTCTCTAGAAAGGATATCCGGGTCGTGTCATTATTATAATCTGATAAAAATTCTTGTTTTGCATCATGTCGTGATAATTAAAGATTTTAGTAGGGATCATCTGATTTCGGATCTTATGTGAGTAGAGATAGGCAACTGGATGAATATTCAAATAGTAAATACTCGTTTTTATTCTACTGTGTTTATGAGTGAGTAAGAACCAGTAAGAACCCACCTCTATAAATATGTATTGTATAGTGTATTTTTGAGGGAGTTGTATGGGCTACTACATAAAATTCTACCAGTGGTTTTATATATTTTTAACTGATGCTTCAAAGTTACCCCGACAATGTTTACAAGATTATTCTCAACATTTGATTAATTACGATTATAGGTACCTACCCATTCTTTTTCCTTCGACAACATTTTTAATTCGGTCCTTCCCGGTGTAGCCCCAGCATTCACGGTTCGCTAGTCCCGAACTAACACACTCGTCTTGTAGCCGGTGTATGTTAGTTCATTCTATGTCGTTCATTGAACAATCCAATTATAAAATAGAATTTGAATCTAGTTATAATTAACCTGCCTCATTTGTCTAGTGGTGGCAAGCGAGACTGCTGATCGTGAAGTCCTGGTTTCGATCCCCAGGTCGGACAAATTGTCATTGGGTTTTTCCGTGTGTAATTTCTCAGTAGCAGCCCGGAGTTTGGATTTGTGCCCGGTTAATGGCAATAGGCTCGCCCCCTATTACATGCCACCATTACGCCTGTATTCCCTGAAGGGTTGGGTAGAGGTGTATAGTAACACCCTCATTTCGCCGTTATGTTTAAGTCCCATGTCATAGGTGGCGAGTCTATTAGTATCTAAATAATCACAATAACAGGGGTTTCACGGTTATCACAGGTCGAGAAACGCAACATTTTTCAACAGACTCATTCCAAATATGTTCAACAACGCCTGAACGAGCACTAGTGCGATACGACCCTTATATAACTCATAACTCGCGTTTACACGGCCCAGTGAACTCAATCATAGCGGAGAACTCGACAACTTATATTTACAGCACTTTATTAGAGTAAATCAGATATCACGGTTATTGGATCATCCGATATTGAGTAATCGGTAGGAATGGGATTATTACTTTTACGAAGTTGAAGATTTGTTTACCTACTTGTATTAAGACTGCCTTGTTGGTTTAGTGGTCGAAAGCGCGACTACTGATCGTGAGGTCCTGGGTTCGATCCCCAGGTCGGGCAAAGTGTTATTGGGTTTTTTCGTTAAGAATTTCTCAGTAGCAGTCCGGATTCTGGGTTTGAGTCCGGTTAATGGCAATAGGCTCACCCCCTATTACATGTATGGTTGCCAGGCCCAAAAATAGAAAAGCCGAAAGCTTGTAAAATTGAATTTTAAAAGAAAAAAAATTCACTTGCTTGCTTTCGTTCGGCATCTTTTGGCCGGGGTTGACCAAAAACCTAACAAAAGCCGTACAGGCCGGACTTGTATACAATATGTAACATAATTAACGCACATCCTGAAAGCAGTTTGTTCAGAATCGTTTACTGGATCGATTTCTATCATTTTTAATATAGGTAATTTTTTATCCCAAAAATAATAAAACTGCGGAAATCAATCACATTACCCCTTACAGTCAAAACAAACTGAAATGGACCATAAATCAAGGCAAAAAGACTTTTAAAAGTGCATTTTTATTTGTATTAATACAAATTCCGTCATTCAATACAAAATAAAGGAAAATAAACCTTATTTCAAGAACATGAAAATGAAATGCGTTCCTTGCGAAGTATGTGCGGTGTAACTTTGAATGATAGATTGAGAAATGAAGAGATTAGACAAAGTTGCGGTTTAAAAGATGATGTACCTAGTGACAAAAATTGAAAGGAGTATGCTTAGGTGGTTTGGTTATGTTGAGAGAATGAGTGAACGGCGATTAACAAAAGGAATTTATAAGGCGGATGTTAATGGGAACGCCGGTAGAGGACGTCCTAGAAGGACATACATCGATGTTATTGGTGATGTTTTTCACAAAGGTCAGGTGCGTAGTACTCTCAACCGGCGTGCGTGTATGACAAGATGTATGAATGTGGATGAAGCGAAAGGGGTATGTAAGGGTCGTAGCATGTGGCGTTCTATAGTTTCTGCCTACCCCCATGGGAAAAAGGCGTGAGTTTATGTATGTATGTATGTTCAAGAACATTAATTTAGTAAATAACAATGCATATACATGTTAAACTAAAATTTCAGTGTATGTATTATAATTATAACATAATATTCTAATTGGGATGTTTGAGGGTGTGCGTTAATTACATTACATGTTGTATATTTGGTCGGAAAAGTCAGAGGTCCGTAGGTACCTCTGACCGCCGAGATCGACCTCAAACCCTCCTCCATGGAAGGAAAACATTCATCCGCTGGGCTAACACTTCTTTTTCACAAACATACATATAGTTACAGTTACTGAACCTTGTATTACCAAATTGCATTCCATCACTACACGCCAAGTTTCCCTAAGTTTCCGAAGCACTAAGTTTTCGACTTATAGCTACAAGTTGGCTAAGTTAAAGCGGTACATTAGCCGCAACACCTGTCGCTTGATAAATTACTCGGTTTAACTTACACTTAACTTGACGCAACTTATGATGTTAGCATGCAACTTAATATTAAGTGCATATTTCGTATGCTATATGAAGTATTTTCACATATAAAGCATGTTGAATATTTCTCGCCTCTTCAACGATAACGCAGTGAGGCTTCGGTCTGCTACGTATACGTTAGCAAAGTTCGATTCCGCGTTGAAACATTTTTCATTGTTCTTTTTTTGGATTTGTATATGTAGAAAAGGCAAGAAATCCTTGTCCGTGTTGGTGGCAAGCTTTTACAAAATATTTTTAAAATATATTTAGAGTTTCAGTGATTTAATTTCTGATTTAACTCCAAAAATAATGAAATAACAAAGTTAACCTCTCTAAAGTTAAACTCTCTCTTGAGTCTTCGTTGAATATTGAAGATCAATCCTGACATAGCATTTAAGATACGACTCTATGGTATAAAACTAAAGAGCTATAATTGGCTGCTTCCCTGAGCTATCTCTTTCTTACGCTCTTTCTACTAGAAATATTGCTAACTTATGTTCTAACTTACCTACGTTATATCCGCGTCAAAACTTACAACAAAATGATTAATTCCATAATATATTATCGCAGTCCCAATGACTTGCGGTTCCCACATTTTCATACTTGCCAACTTCATCCGGCAAGTTTGAATAATGCAAGTTATTAATCAAAAGTTTGACGCGTACATTTACACGCGGTAATTAGTTGGCACCTTTGCCCAAATTAATTAAAAAAGTTGGGATAGACACCCTTCGTCATGTCAGGATTATGTGGAATTTTTTGATGTTACCCAAGTTTAATTTGAAACAAGTTGAGCTCTGAGGTTTAGCGAGATTTTTGGTTTCATAATTGAGTTTTCATTTTGTTTTTGACTGTTTTTTTTGGGATTTAGATGTGTATGTCATGATTAATTATGTAAGGGGTGTCCCCGCACCTTTTCCATTATATTTGAAACTCTTTTGTTTATTCACGGTTCCAAAATGTAAAGTAACATCAATAGTCCCAGAAACATCTCGTTGGTCCAGTGGTGGCAAGCGCGACTGCTGATCGTGAGGTCTTGGGTTCGATCCCCAGGTCGGACAAAGTGTTATTGGGTTTTCACGCGTGGAATTCCTCAGTAACAGCTCGGAGTAGAAAATGTACCCGTTTGATGGCAATAGGCTCTATTACATGGAACTTAAACATAATGGCGAAATGAGTGTGTTACTATACACCTCTGCCCAACCCTTCGGTGAATACAGGCGTGATGTTATGTTATGTAGTCCCAGAAAACCGGGCAAGGTGCCCAGGAGGCCGGATACAATCGCGACACACTAGTGTGAGAACTTATGTAGGTACCTAGGTACTTATATTTTAATAGATTGCAGTCAGAGCAGAATTGCGGCGGAGCGATTTTTCACTTTAAAGGTGTTATAACTTCGAAAATATGAACAATTGACTTTAGTTGTGTTGATACCAAATGTTTTGCTTAAAAAGACCTTTCTAATGAGATATTACTCATTCCTAGAAGAGTAGTAGACCAACATCCAAACATTTCACCCATTCTCCTTTTTAATCTTTATTCAATTGCTGTATAAACAATATCTTTACATAGTATAAAACGAAGTCGCTCCCGCTGTCTGTACGCTTAGATCTTTTAAATTACGCAACAAATTTTAATGCAGTTTTCAGCAATAGATTGAATGATTTAAGAGGAAGGTTTATATGCCCCACATACATTTACATTGCACCCGTGCGAAGCCGGGGCGGGTCGCTAGTAATATATAAAAGGATTTTATAACGTACGAAACAAAAGCTCACATTTATGATAAAAAGAAACACCTTCCAAAGTTAAAACTTAATTAAAAGTTCTTAGTAATTTTCTATTTATTTTAAGCATTTTCTACAAGTAAACTCTCAAGATACAAGTTTATCTACACTCAAATCTAGGAAAAACAAGAGAAATCTAGACAAAAGTTTCTCTAGACCGGCTATAACGTTGGTCTAAGTTGGCTTCACCCAAGTTCGAACGACAACAGGTGTGCGGCATGGCTCATTTAACTTTAGACATTTTTATAGCTTTCTGCTTTTAAACTTGAGCTTAGAAATAAAAGAAAAGATCTATATTTATTACCTTTGCTGATTAAAAGTACTTTGTAAGTGATATTTATTGGGTAGCTGTTAGCTTTTACTGTGAGTTTAAAGTGCAGTTTTAAATTAAGCATTGTTGGTAGTAATTTACGTATCTGGATTGACTTTCAAGTTAAGTTACTAAGTCTTCTCTTCTTTTCGTGTGGTTAGTGACTAATGGTGTGACGCTCACGGTGCTATATTAGTTAACGATGTGTCAGAACCAAAGTCCCTAGCAGAACTGAATGAGTGGGTTGAGGAACTTCAAGTACCTATACCCCACCATGAAGAATACACTGGGTCACCCGCGCGAACGATCAACGAGTATTCCCAAGGAGGGTTGATGTCAGGCAGGCGGCCGGTCATAAAACAATAAGCCAAAACCTCTAACAACATGGATTTATGAAATACATGTTGTGCCGTCCCCACCTAGTGTGGGATAATGGCAGGAAGAAGAAGAAGAAGAGTGACTAACCTGGTGTCAGAGTTTATGCCGCCCATGGACCTCTGACTTGGCTTCAGATGCTGTCGAGAAAGAAATATCTCTCAGACATGCCGGTTTCCTTACAATGTTTTCCTTCACCGTTTTTAAGCAAGTGATAATTATACAATGCACACATGAATCCGAAAAGTCAGATGTGCGTGCCTTGGGTTCGAACACGAGAACTATGACTTAGCAGTCCGACGGTCTTTATCCTTCTAATTTCTATAAAGTTTTATTGGAGTGAGCCAAGTACCTATGTCGAAAAATTGAGTGTATACCATTGACTTTTAAAAAGCTCTGTTCACCCGTAAACCAAACCAAGCATGCAGATATAATTATCACCAACAGAAGTAACATTAAACATTATAAAGTGAACTCCCCCAATAGGGTGCGGCCACAAATCATGGGTTTATAAAATTTTACGCGGGCGCACGCACATAAGGGCGCATATACATTGGTCGAGTAAGTAGTGTTCGAACGGTACAAAACTGAAAATATTCTGAAGTATGGCAGTAAGCGATTGTGTTGACTGCTAACAGTGCTAATGTAGATAAGGCCCTGTAAAATTCTGAACCATTTGGGGATAGGTTCGAATATAAAATCTCCTCACCGCACGCTGGGAATAGACGCGTGTTGTAAGATTCAACATAACCCAGAACGCTTGGTGGTAGGATCTATACGGTCCGCCTGGCTAGCTACCACCCTCACATTAAAGTCCGGCGCCAAGCAGTTTACTGTGTTCCGCCGTGTGTATGTGAGAGCAGATGGGTATAGGGGAGTCCCTCTATATCATTGCTACTTCGATTCGTGTGCTCCATCTTAGACCGTGTCTGTGCTTACCATAATGTGACTAGAGTCAAAAGCGACCAATTGAAAACTCAAAAAAAGGGTTTTAAATTGAACTAGTGGTGGTACTTCAGTACTCTACTGCCCGCACTAGCCTACTTACTGTACCAAATGTAAACGCGCCCTAATACGTAGATACGCAATATGTGTAGGGGGAGACTTTATTATTGCATTCACTTAATAAGATTACTTTATGCAATGGTAGTAATATAGAGGTGGGAATTATTTTAAAAAAAAATGATTTTTAAGTAAGACAAATTAGAGCTTATAACTAAAATAACTCAGGATACCAAGCACGAGCTTGACGTTCTTAATTTTTTTTCGTACGTCTCTATACTCTTTTACAAGGAGGTCTACTCTTATGTATAATGTAATAGATACACATCTACCTAATATTATCCTTCAGTATTAACGAAACTCTATTCTCCGAAGGGTTGAGCAGAGGTATATAGTAAAACCCTCATTTCATCCCGGGTGTCATACGAATACCTATGACAGTCGTTACGGGTAGTCAGAAGCCCGAAAGTCTGACAACCGATCTAACCTTAGGATATCGGCATTGCCAAGTAACTTGGTTGCGGAAATGTGTAAAATATTGGTATTCAGCCGCATCTGGTTAGACAGGAAGCTGACCCCAACAAAGATAGGAAAAGGCTAGGAGGAACTTTAAGTCCCTTGTAATAGGGGGCGAGCCAATTGGCATCAACCGGGCACAACTCCAAACTCCGGGCTGCTACTGAGGAATTCCACACGGACAAACTCAATAACACTTTACCCGACCTGGAGATCGAACCCAGGACCTCATAATTAGTAGTTGCGCTTGCCACCACTAGACCAACGAGGCAGTTATGAAACCATATCACCCCATAAACCATGAAAAAAGCTGCGTGTTATAATAAAAGGCGCAGTGTACACTGTACACCTGTTGGCGATACTGGCGCGCCATAACTCCTCGTGCACACCGCCACGCGAAACTTAATGCAGATTTATGGGGAACAAAGTTTTTGACAAGGATTTGGGAACTACTGGATGCGATAAAAAATATATCGTCACCGGAAAGCCAATACTACTTAAGCGCCGTTTTTGGCCAAAATTAGTTATATATATCGTTGGATTGGATTATAAAATCTAATATACCTATATATATATATCTCATTTTGGCCAATAATGGCGCATAATTAGTATTGGCTTTCCGGTGACGATAATATTATGTTTTAGTCTTTTATGAACAAAGATTAAATCTGCAAAGACCCTGCCGACTCTAATTGTTTCGTATATTTTACATTAGAATATCCTTACACTCTCCAATCATGTATCATTGCAAAGTGTCAGATTAAAAAAAACTCAAAGAAATAACACCAATAGGTTATGTTTAGGCCCCTTATTACATGGGACCTAAACATAACTGGCTAAACGAGGGTGTACTAAAAACACCTCTGCCGAACCCTTCCGGGAATACAAGACGTGATATTATGTAGAAATAACATTTAGCACATCAATATCCCTCAAAAACTCGTAACAGCAACATAGTGTCAATGATTCTAACAGAAATTACCCCATCCAAAGACTGGGCCTCTTACTTAACACGAAAAAGGTCAACCTTATTTTAACTTTTGTGACGGGTGGTGGCTGACTGGCAGGGGTCCGGGGCTATAAAAGGTCGGGCACCCTGCAGATCGCCCTCTCGCGCCGCTGCAGTTGCCAAGCTAAGTGTTCACCTGCTCAAGAAGACGCTGGGCTCCTCGCATTGTACGAACCACGCCCTGTTGATCTATTTTGTAATTCTTAATTAAATATAGGTACATAGTGTACGGTTGCAAGTGTTATTCTTTATCCTCTCGTAAGTACATGCCTGCTAAATTCTATGTGCACATGCTAGTTGAGGGTTGACTTCTAAAGCCAAAGTGTTACAGTTTTTCTGTTGTCATCTCCTCAACAAAGGTTTCGGCAGTGACCCGTTTAAAACAATAGGATATCCAGTAACCGTACACCCATGGCGTTATACTACGGTGGGATGGTGTCGTGTTCCACAACGTAATGGCTTCTGAATGCGACCACTGTTGTTCTTGTTTGTACGCACTTTTTACTTACTATAATATCATGACGTGATGTATTTTATTACGTGTGCATTTGTGCAGTCCACATTTATTTTTTAGGGTTCCGTTCTCAAAGAGTGTCAACGGGACCATATTACTAACCTCGGTCACTCACATGTGCGCAAACATTCGTACATTGTAAGAATGTTTTCCGTTTTGTATGGAAAATGTTCGCATAGTCATTGCGAATGTCAGTCCCACACTTGTGGGTTCGCGTATTCGTGCGAATCTGAGTGACCGGGGTAAGCCCACGCGCCGTCTGTCCGACTGTCATAGGGCTGTATTTTTTTAACCGTAATAGGTAGCTAGTTGAAATTTTCACAGAATACGTGTTACTATGGTCTCTATCATGGCAAATATTAAAAACTAGCTGTGTCCTCACGGATCCGCCTGTAGTCTATGTTACTCAGTGATAATGTAGCTTTCTAACGGCAAAAGAATTTTTGAAATCGGTCCAGTAGTTTTTAAGTTTATTCGTTACATACAAAAATACAAATCTTTCCTCTTCATAATATTAGTATAGATAGTATTAAAAATATTAAAAAGTCTTCCCGATACAAGAAAAAATACATGGTTTTTTTTTTTGTTTCTGCTCTATCTTAAAAACGGTAATAAGTACAATAGTGAAACTTGCTATGGTTGTAGTGCATACTCTATAGTTAAACAAAAAATAATAAAAACAGTTATTTCACAGACATGTGTAGTGGTACGGAAGCCTTAGAGCGCGAGTCCGACTCGCACTTCACCGGTTTTTTTATTTAGCTTTGGCCTCCATTACGTGGTTGTGTCCGGTTCTGAGAAAGTCTCTTCATCGTTGCTAATACATAATGTTCTGTATGTTGTAAGTACAGCATGCAAGCATTAGATAGTAATAAGGAAAAGTAATCGACCATTTTGAAATAATGGTAAACCGTCGGTCCGGGTGTCATACAAATACCTATGACAGTCATTATGGGTAGTCAGAAGCCTGAAAGTCTAACGACTGGTGTAACCTTAGGATACCAGCATTGCCCAGTAACTGGGTTGTAGAGGTCTGATGGCAATCGCTCCGTGTAAAATACTGGTATTCAGCCGCATTTGGTTAGACTGGAAGCTGACCTTAACACAGGTGGGAAAAGGCTAGGCAGAACGAATTGGCAATGACCGCAAAAATTCGGAAATTAAGAAGGAGGAGAGAGTTCTTGCAGTGAGACAGTATACCAAACAGGCTCATAGGAATGGTGGTTTAAAATGTATTAAATTCGAAGACAGTCATATACATATCGTCACCGGAAAGCCAATACTACTTAAGCGCCATTTTTGGCCAAAATGAGTTATATATATTGTTGAATTGGGTGTTTTAAATCCTATCCAACGATATATAAGGTCCAACCAAAATACCTGGACAAACTTTTACACAGTGTTCAGTAAGTGTAACTGAATATATCTGTGGAAAAAAAACGAGATCCAAGTGTTTCTTTTTCTAACCAAAATTATTTTTTCAACTTGAATTTTACTTTTTTTTTTTTACATTTTTCACTTTGCTGTTTAGGTAAAACACGGCACGGAATTAGCACGCACCCCAATGGCGGTCGATGCATAAGAAATGGATGAGTTTATTCTTAGAGAGTACAGGCAATTTAAAACATTATTATTGTTTTGTTAGAAAAAAACACTTGGATCTCGTTTTTTTTTTACATAGATGTGATTAGTTAAACGTATTGAACACTGTGTAAAAGTTTGTCCAGGTATTTTGGTTAGACCTTATACAAGGTTAGTCGGAAAGGGGGTACTAAGCCGAAAGGGTGTTAAAGTACCTATAATAAGGGATAACTTTTGTTCTACAACTTTCCCCAAAACTCGATAGTTTAAGAGAAATAGCTTTTCAAATATTTCGTAAAAAATATGTTAAAATCTATATGTCCATAGCTATGATCAGCTGTGTTTACTATTTAGGTCATATTTGGGGTCACGGATTAGAAACTCCATTTTCTGAATTCATAACTAAAGCAAGGATGAAGTATTTTTGAAAAAACCAAAATAAAAATAATTTTTGATGGAAAAAAAATCATCGAATTTTTAAATTTTAACACTTTATTTAGAACAATCATCAGTGATACATTAAGTGGTCTGCGGCTTAGTACCCCCTTTCCGACTAACCTTGTATATATATATATATAACTCATTTTGGCCAAAAGTGGCGCTTAAGTAGTATTGGCTTCCCGGTGACGATATGGTGTTGTCATTAAGTCGCGTCTATAGCTTCTAAATATTTTAGGATTTGTCTACAGCTCTCCGATTCAGATATTTTAAACGAGATAAGAAACTGAAACGATTTACAACTGACTTATCGAATAAATACTTGAAGTCAATTCTACTAAAAATATTGTTAAAAATTGTAATCGAACCTCAGCTCAACCACGGCTGCTTGACTTTTTTTCTTAAGGACAACCCAACGGCTCATCAAGCTTACGGAAGATACGTCTCCGATCCTCCGTTGCGTAATTTACTCGAGGAATTTTAATAACGCATCTTCGGTCAAATGTGTACGGTGTGAGATGTTTGCATGGAATTGTGTGTACCGGCGGAAGATCGGCGACGTATCTTCCGTCAGATGTGGCTTGGCCCTTATAGAGATAAGGTTGTCCGTGGTTCAGTTACGGTTTGGTGGCGATTAAAAACAATTTTGTTACTAGAATTGACCTCCTAAATCGGAAGACGTATCCAGTAGGCCTAGTACGAATGCTGTCGAGTTACTATCATAAACATAAAGTTAATGTAAGTAAGTGAATTTTTAATCGGATATACTCATTTCGCACACACTATTTAATTAAATTGAAAACTTTATTCATATCTATGTATGATATAAATAGTGCATGTCGCAAAACAATAAACCAAAAAAATGTTATAGGACAGTTCTGTTGTAGTTTCGATTCAAAATTCTCTTATTAGCGATACCTACTATACGTCAAACGTTCGTCCTAGACCTACACATCGATCGTCATTGAATTTTCTAATATATACAAGGTTGGTCGGAAAGGGGGTACTAAGCCGCGGGCCACTTAAAGTATCACTGATGACTATTTTAAAGCAAGTGTTAAAATTTCAAAATTCGATACTTTTTATTTGCATGCAAAAAGATTTTTATTTTAGATTTTTCAAAAAAAAACATACCTGCTTTAGTTATGAATTTAGAAAATTAATTTTCTAATCCGTGACCCCAAATATGACCTAAATTATAAAAACAGCCGATCATAGCTATGGACAGATAGATTTTAGCATATTATTTACGAAAACTTTGAAAAGCTATTTCTCTTAAACTATCTAGTTTTGAGAAAAGTTGTAGAACAAAAGTTATCCCTTATTATGGGTACTTTAACACCCTTTCGGCTTAGTACCCCCTTTCCGACTAACCTTGTAGCTTAGATACACATGGGTGCAACCCTTCTGTCCAATGTGCTCTAATATTTATTTTTTCGATACAATCGCTGTTATGCCTTTGTACACTAATTTTGCGTTATAAACGCGGTCGGTGCGGTGCGGTCGCGTGTTCAGCATTGACCGATATCTTTGCTAATCAACCACTGAACGCAACACGGAATTAAAATGCATTGAAAAATGTTTCAGCCTATTAATGCTTAGCTAGTGAGCTCATTTCTTACGGATCTAATTAAAACTATTTTTGTAGTTTGTTTTTCTCACATAAATATGTTTCTTGTGGTATCAAAATCCCAAAATCAGTTAGTTAAAAATATTTGTGGTTAAATGGTATTAAAACAAAATGAACTACCAGGTCGAGCAGTGTTATTGGGTTTTTCCATTAGGAATTTCTCAGTAGCAGCTCGGAGTCTGAATTTGTGCCTGGTTAATGGCAATAGGCTCGCCCGCTATTACATGGAACTTAAACATAACTGGCGTACGGCGTGATGTTATGTTCTGCCTAGCTTTTTTCCTAAATATGTTGGGGTCAGCTTCCAGTCTAACCAAATGCGGCTGAATACCAGTATTTTACACGGAGCGACTGCCATCAGACCTCCGCAACCCAGTTACTGGGCAATACCGATATCCTAAGGTTAGACCAGTTGTCAGACTTTCGGACTTCTGACTTCCCGTGTCGACTGTCATAGGTATTCATATGACAGCCGGGACCGAATGTTTAACGTGCTCTCCGAGACACGAAGAGGTTTCGGTGTGTAACGAACGGTCACCCATCCACAACCTGACCGCGGCAAGCGCAGCTTAACCTCGCAAATCGTATGATCAACGCGGTTGGTAATAAAATAAATATGGAGAATTTAACTCGACGTAAACAAACACTGCCAAATGGTATTAAAAATGGCTACTAACCTTTTGCATTTAATAAACGAAGTAAGAGGAGGGAAATATAATGTATCCTCATTTGTTACATTTAAGAAACAGAGGCTGAACTCTGAACCAACAATATTAACACTTTGCAGGTATTTCTGCTTGGCTTTTAACCTTTTTTCCCCGCAAAATGACTATAGAGTGTTTTTGCAATGGTATTGTAGGTGCAAGTCATAAGAGTTTGCGGGAAATGCTACAAAATTAACCGATACCGTGATAAAACTAGTCTAGTTATAATAATAATAGTTTTTCCGTGTGGAAATACCTCAGTAGTAGCCCGGAGTTGGGATTCGTGCCCGGCTAATGGCAATAGGCTCGCCCCCTATTACATGGGACTTAAACAACAGAGAAATGGGGGTTTTACTATACCTACACCTCTGCTTTACCCTTCGGGGAATACAGGCGTGATGTTATGTTATTTTATATATTATATAAATGAAGAGAAGAGGTTATACGACACGCTTGATGCAGATTTTGCTTAATTCTGCATCTTACAACTATGTTTAAATAAAGCGTTTACATAACAAGGCGCCTCTATTCCGAAATTCTAAGTACCAAAACCCAACATTCGTTAAAGCACAATGCATGCTTCACACTCTCGCCGAGACAGCCCGAGACTTAGGTCCTTTGATATTTGATGTTAAAAGTAAAGGGTAAAGATAACGGCTGGAGTTGTCTCGGCGAGAGTGTGGAACAGGCATAACGTTGAGAGTGCATGGCCAGATTCAAAAATGACATGAAATAGGTGCGTATATTCTATGTCATTAATAGTGTATTTTCTGTAGTGTATCCTAAAACGTCTAACGGATAGAACAATAGTTTGACAATGGTAAATAAAAAATATTTTTATTACTGTAAATAAATCTGTTACAAGTCAATGTAATGTTTTTTTAAGACTAGACGGCGCCGGCATTTCCTATCTGACAAT
Organism: Amphipyra berbera; assembly: GCA_910594945.2. NCBI lineage: Eukaryota > Metazoa > Arthropoda > Insecta > Lepidoptera > Noctuidae > Amphipyra > Amphipyra berbera. The sequence goes on along the minus strand of OU343122.1, from coordinate 1,663,111 downwards.
GACCATGAATCATGCACTTTTGCCCAAAGATCGCTACATCTCACCTCTTGCGGCCTTCAGTTAATTTTGTAGGCGAATCACCGTATAAATCTAGTTATCCGTCCCCAGTGGGCCGAGTTGGTGTTTTTTATATTAATTAATGTATTTTATTATTTCATTAACCCTTTTCCGTATTTGTTTGGGGTTTAACAAAGGTTTCCTGTGGAACTTAAGTGTTTTTGTTGGAAGTCGGCGAAGTGAGCGAACTGAATAATGCAATTATCGTTTCGTGTTATGGGCAATTATTGACTGTTTTTTTTCACACATGTCTCTAAATATTTGTGTAGGAATGAGTTATATAAGGTCTAACCAAAATACCTGGACAAACTTTTACACAGTGTTCAATACGTTTAACTAATCACATCTATGTAAAAAAAAACGAGATCCAAGTGTTTTTATATAACAAAAAAATAATAATGTTTTAAATTGCCTGTACTCTCTAAGAATAAACTCATCCATTTCTTATGCATCGACCGCCATTGGGGTGCGTGCTAATTCCGTGCCGCGTTTTACCTACACAGAGAAGTGAAAAATGTAAAAAAAAATTAAAGTAAAATTAAAGTTGAAAAAAAATATTTGGTTAGAAAAAAACACTTGGATCTCGTTTTTTTTTGCATATTCAGTTACACTTACTGAACACTGTGTAAAAGTTTGTCCAGGTATTTTGGTTGGACCTTATATATAATATTTATTGAGACAAGTTTCCTTTCTTTTACAATTTATTTAAGTTACGTATTGAATGTTTCGGCACGTTAGCTTTGTCAATGGTACAGCACATTCAGTTCTAGCGATCTTAAGATTCTGGGTTTCATAGCTAGATTGGACAATTCGTACGTTTATTATTAATTACAAACTCTTTTTTTAGTAGCCTATAGAATATCCCACTGCTGAGCAAAGGCCTCCCCTTTTGCCTTCCAAACCTCTCTATTTTGTGCCGTTTCTAACCATGATAGCCTCGCAAAAGCGTCGAAACCGTCACGCCACCTACGCCGCGGCCGTACTTGACGACGGTGTCTTTACAGACTATTACAGACTCTACCTCTCATTTATTCATCTAACATTATATGGCATCTTATTGTCTTCTTCTTTTAGTGGGTTAGTGACTAACCTGGTGTCAGAGTTTATGCCGCCCATGGGCCTCTGACTTGGCTTCACATGCCGTCGAGAAATATCTCTCAGGTATGCCGGTTTCCTCACGGTGTTTTCCTTCACCGTTGTTAAGTAAGTGATAATTATACAATACGCACATGAATCCGAAAAGTCAGAGGTGCGTGCCTTGGGTTCGAACTCGAGACCTATCACTTGGCAGTCTGACGGTCACACCACTTGGTTATCACTGCTGTATCTTATTGTGATATTGGGAAATGTAACGCGAGTAACTCATATTCAGGAATTTATTATTGTATGTAGGTTTAAAATTAACCCCATCCACTTCCGACAGAGCATATACGATAAAATCATAAAATTGTGTCGTGTGTGCCTCAAGGTGAATGGTAACAAATATAGCAAAGGTTGTCGTGACTAACACGATTATGAATATCAACACTCACTATTGCGATTTAGGATACCGCAATGTATGTAAATATCGACGACATGTTTGGTGCAGTGGCTGAACGATTGGCTTCTGCGCTACGGGTCGTGGCGTCGATTCCCGTACGGAACAAATATTTGTATGGCCTACAGATATCTCTGAGTTTGTTTTGGCTTTTCTAAGAGCTAGTCAGATACGAAATGCCGGCGCCATCTAGTCTTAAAAAAAACATTACATTGACTTGTAAAAGTGTATGTAACAGATTTAGGTATTTACAGAAATAAAAACATTTATCAGATAGTAGTTCCAGGTTTGTGCGTGTGAAGATTAGTGTCTGTAAACGCACCCACGATACAGGAGAAATCCAAGTGAGAGGCAACGTTTTTAGTTTAAAAAATAAATAAAATGTTAACATCATCATAATCAACCCGTGACTGTTCCACTGCTGCGCACGGGCCTCTTCTCAGAATGAGAAGGGTTTAGTCCACCACGCTAGCCTGGTGCCGGTTGGCAGACTAGACACACCATCGAGAACTTTCCTTATCTTGTAGCCTTAAGCTGTGCAGGTTTCCTCACGATGTTTTCCTTCACCATTAACGCAAGTGATAATCAAATTCTGATCCGCACATGAATTCGAAAGTTCAGCGGGCTGGATTCCTACTCAGGACCATGGAAATTAAGGTTCGGCTCATCATTCCGGTTCGGTTTAATCATGCCTAGCATGCCTCTAGTCAATACCTTCTTATTGGCAGAAACCTATTCCATCTTCTCTTCTCATGTACCGGCACGAGTTATATGGAGACAGCTTAAGTGGTGAACAGATTAGTCAGTCAGCAAGGTTGGTAGCGGGGCTGACTGCTCAGGATACGCCAGATTCCAGGCAATGCTGATGCTACATACCTAGATGGTTGTTATTTATTTATCAATAAAAACACATACACAATATAATGTACCTATTCCCCAAAGGGTTGTGCAGAGGTGTATAACACCTTAATTTCGCCGTTACGTTTAAGTCCCATGTAATAGGGGGCGAGGCTATTGCCATCAACAAGGCACAAATCCGAACTCCGGGCTGCTACCTAAATGCCTAAATGCCTAGGTAGCTAAATGCCTAGGTAACCCATGCACCACAGACTATAAATTAGTAGCTCGTATTTTATTAATTATTTTGTGTTTGGGTTACCAGGTGGTAATAATATGTTTAAATTTTTAAACATATTATTATAATTACCTGGTAACCCAAACACTTTGATTTGATTTGGATTTGTGCCTTGTAAGTACACATTTTTATTGTAGTTTTAAGTTTTTAATTGTAAGAATTTTTATATTTTTAAGCATAGGTACGTGTGCGTCCGCTTGGGCGAAAAAATAAATACTTTTTCTTTCTTTCTTTCTACTGAGGAATTCCACACGGAAAACCTAATAACACTTTGCACGACCTGGGGATCGAACCCAGGACCACATTTTTTTTTCTAACCGTTAAATTGAGATGTTTCTTTTGTAAAAATAAATATTTAATCACTTATTTTGAGTCAGTTTATTTTATTTTCAACTGACTAGATGGCATCGGCACCATCATGGCACCATATTTATTAAGTATATTATGTTGGGGTTCGTTGATTGCGTTCACGCTCTTAATTAAATTAAGTTCTAATACATTTAGTAATCGCTTACCAGCTACATGTAACCCATTCCTCTCAATTAGTTGATAATTAGACACACGTGGCGACAAGGCACGGGGGTATGTTTAATTAATTTAATTATTGCTTTATAATGGACTGCCTACGTTCCCCAGCTGTTATGTGTAGAGCACCCCATCGCTCTATGAGATATAATAATAATTGCATTCACGTGCGAGGGGGAAGCGTTCTTCCTCAAATGTCACTCTCACCTGCATGTAGTGATGGGCAAGCGGATAAATACTCAATAGTAAATAGTCAATAGCAAATACACGATGAATAATAAAAAATAATTAAATATACCGTATACAACGTGTTACATAATTCCCCGTGAAAATTAAGTAGTCTTATAAGGTTGTTGTCATTTACCTCTCAGAGGAAATTAGGTAAGAATTTAAATAACTTTCTGGGTAGTCTACTCTTTACATTTGTTTTCAGGGTTGCATTTCAATGATGATTATTTCATGTTTATCCAAATTCTTTTTTTTGGGTCAAACTACGGTTTTCAAATATTGCCAATAGACTCGTTACAAGGGACCTTTTAACCCCCTTTCGGCTTTAGGGGTATTTTTGTAACACGTTGTATATTCAATAGTAAATATTCGATGAACAATAAAATAATTAGTAAATACACCGCACAAAACAATAAAAAGCAAGGAAATACTCCGTTTAAATACTCCATAAACAATAAAATATTAGTAAATACACCGCACAAAATACTCGATAAACAACAAGAAGCTAGTGAATACTCCTGATTAATACTCGATAAACAATAAAAAGTTAGTGAATACTCCGGATAAATACTCGATACTTTAACAATAAAAAAATACTCTTTTTCTTTTTTGGGAATAGCCAATTTACTTTAATCGATAGCCTAAGAAGTAATAAAATATTATCTTTGAATTCAATCTGCTACAGAGGCGCGGCGCCACGCCGCGTCGGTGCTGTTATGAATAGTATTCACACAAATTGTAAAATTCTTGACATAAATTTGAAACTGATTAATAATAAGAGGATCATAAATAGAATTTCTACGGAACCTAACAAGTATTGACTATTGTATATGCTCGACAATACAGTTTTTATACCGACACAGTTTCATGTCGGAAGCCAATTTCATATGGAAAGTGTGTGATCCGAGATCGTAACACAGTTTCTCACAGTTACAATATGCGTGTGCTTTCTACACAGCCGATATTATTGTCTAGATCATTTGTAATGGCTATTTGCATAGATTAATCTCAGATCGATAATTTGTCGGTGCCGTGCGTGGCTAATAGAAGATAAACTAGTAGTTTTTACAAACACGGAGATGATAAATTAGATACAGCATCTTATCATGATCTATACACGTGTTGAATACGGTAGCTCAGTAATAAGAATTGTATATTTAAATTGCCTTTACTGACTCACCATACACTGGAGCTATCTTCGTGCAATTGACTCGAGACGGAAGAGAAAAAAAATGCGCGCGTTACCATAGATTTTGACACAGGAATAGAGTAGTAAAGCAGGCACAGACAATAACTCATAAGTCCTACAATACGTAATACAGGGTTACTGGTAACTCGACGTATTCCTTGCAGGGCATTATAGTAGGGTTGAAATGAAACAAATTAAGCCACCAAATGTTCTACCGAAATTCAGTAGTTTTTGAGTTGTTTTTTTTTAGATTTTTGCTGTACAATTCTAGATTCAACCGTTTAATGTTTATTTAAAAATAATTTACAGCGCGAATGTATTGTAATTTAAGTTTTTATCATAGCTGATGCCATAGCAGATCTTTGTTAATAATTAATAGTTCAAAAATACCAAACACTTTTGTGAAGGCAAAATAGGCTTCAAATTGTCGAATCTGGAACATTTCAACAAAAATCTAAAAAAGTAAATATCTCTAAAACTACTGAATTTCGGTAGAACATTTGTTGGATTAATTTGTTACATTTCAACCCTTCTATAATGTCCTGCAAGGAATACGTTGAGTCACCTGTAACCCTGTATACAGAGCATGAGAGGATTTTTTTACTTAAAAGTAAATTATATTTCACAAGATCGAATTCATCAAATCAAGTTTTTCGTCTGTTTATTCGTTTATTGCGTTTGTAAATGAGTCAAATAAAAACAAGTAGCAACTTTACATTTCAAAATCTAATTAAAAATGTGTTCCGTCTGAATGAACTCGACCACATCGTCAAAATAACACACAACATACGACTAATTGGAAAGTAACAATAAGAACGGTCAAACTAAAACGACACGTGCATGCAGTGCGATTAGCTATAGTCCATATTGATTGTTAATGATGAATGATCTTTACATAGTATAAAAAAAAAGTAAAAGTGCTTCTTTACAAAGTCGCTACCGCTGTCTGTACGCTTAGATCTTTTAAACTACGCAACGGATTTTAATGCAGTTTTCAGCAATAGATAGAGCGATTCAAGAGGACAGTTTATATGCCCCACATTAGTATTTGCATTGCACCCGTGCGAAGCCGGGGCGGGTCGCTAGTATTTTTATACGCACCAGCTAAACTAACTGCCTCGTTGATCTAGTGATGGCAAGCGCGACTGCTGATCGTGGGGTTCTGGGTGCGATTCCCAGGTCGAGCTAAGCGTTATTAGGTTTTTCCGTGTGGAATTCCTCAGTAGCAGAGTTTGGATTCGTGCCCGGTTGATGGCAATAGGCCCGCCCACAATTACATGGCAGTTAAACATAACGGCGAAATGAGGGTGTTACTATACACCTCTGACCAATTCTTCGGGGAATACAGGTGTGATGTTATGTTTATGTTGTGTTATTGCTATCTTTCATTATCAAGCAAGAGAAGAAAGAGACAGAACATTTTTAGAGCTCTCAAACTAATTTACTTGTTGAACATCACCGTATTTTTAGACGGCATAATTATGCTGAAGTATCGTCTAAATCTGTTTGGGAATTTTAATTCAATCAACCTAATTTGACAGCTATAATATTCTTCCATCTCTTTCTTGTTTTATCTGCAAGTAAAGGATATAACATAACATAACGCCTGTATTCCACGAAGAGTTGAGCAGAGGTGTATAGTAACACCCTCATTTCGCCGTTATTTCAAGTCCCATGTAATAGGGGGCGAGCCTATTGTCATCAACGGGGCACAAATTCAAGCTCCGAGCTGCTACTGAGGAATTTCACACGGAAAAACTTAATAACACTGCCCGACTTGGGGATTGAACCCAGGAACTCACGATAAGCAGGCATGATAGCAATATTTTTAGTTATGTTTAGTCGGTGCTCAACAGAATCGCGTCCATTGTTATAGACAATGACTAATTATACCACCTTGCCCTATGCCTATATCGTGTAAGTTATAACATAACTGACGTCATTATGACTAATTATATAGTACAATGAAAGTCCTTGAAAAACCATGTGTCAACGAACCCGTTCTTTGGAGCCTTAAGTATCTCCAAAGCATTGTGGAAGGCATTCAGGTATCTCCAGCGTCAAACTCTTGAAAGCTGTTCAATTTGCACTAAACCCAGGAGGTTCTGACCAACGACAGATAGATGGAAAATTTTGCTTGTCAAAAGTTGTTTCCACGCCAATGATGTACAGCACGGGAAACCGTACTTTAGTGTCAACTCACTTAGCAACTATAACTATCTCTCAAACACAGGAGCATTCCTTATGCGGGCAGTAGCCTTTTTTGTTCTTTTTTTTCGTTGGAAAATCCTCATGGATGTCCCTCGCACGGGGAAGGCGAGGGGGTCTGCCGGACTCTTACCGGCTAAAAACCAACGGTGTTCCTCCTCCTGACCGTTCGGCCGGGGTCGCGGGGTTCGCAAAAGCATGCACCGCAACCCCGGCAATGCGGGCAAGTAGCCTACAACAGGCTGATGATGTTCTACTAATGGAACGAAACGTCGTGAAAAAAACTTTTAAGACGCTCTGTTTTCAGAATTAAAACTACTTAAGCACTCATAAAAATTAATTTTCCGTAGGTTAAAAACAAAAAAAAGGCAATTTTGGAAACCAATGGCCAAACACGTCGTCGTAAGTCTCGTGTCGTCACTGTCACTTCGCCCTAGAGTGACAGTGACGACACGTGATTTAACGGCAATTTAAAAATGACTAGCGTTTCAGTATTTGGCCATAAGTGAAGTATGAATAGTATAAATGACTTACCCTGTATAGCTCCCGCCCAGCATAGCCAGAACAGTGCCCACTTGGCGGTCCTGAAGCGCTGCAGCCACGAGGGTCGGAACATGCCCCACCCGCACTTGAGGGACTGCTCCTCATCGTGGGCGGTTCTTCTTGGGGATCCTGGTTCAGCTTCTGTTGAGGCCTGGGAAGAACAAAAAAATTGTTACATTGGAAAGGGTACTGGGTTCTGGCTTCTGTTGCAAAATCGCTTTTACGTTCACGTTACTATCAGTGTCACTCTTCAATGGATTCGTTTTCTTTTAAGAATAACGTAAATAGGGTATTTGACAATTTTTTTTATTATAAATCTCGAATCTATTACAAATTGATAAGCAACAGTGAAAAAACCAATGAAATATTTAATAAAATACCCAAGTCATAAACGATTGAAAATTGTTCACTAGACAGAGAAAACTTATACCACAATGACGTCACACCTTACAAACTTCATAGTTATTTGAGATCACGTACCATATCCGTTTCGCGCGACAAGGACAAAAAATTCCTCCTCCACAAACTTCGCAAATGTGTAGCTCCTCTATTTATTCATCGATTTTATTTATTTTCTCACAAATCAAGTTCTATCTATACTTTCAAATACCCTATTGAACATCACCATGAGTACATTCATCCTACAACTACAATTAATGAAAGACTTTTCCATGTACCTAATAAAATGCTTCAATTTCCATTTACAGATACCTACTACACGAGAAAAACAAAATAAAAAAACCCACCGAACAGCTACCAGATAAATAATGATTTAATACACACACATTAAACTATTGAGTAATCGAAACTGACGCTAATAATACAGAGACGAGACAAAACAGTGGGTGTTTCCGACTTAAAGGATTTAAATCATACAAAGAGTTATGTAGTTACATTAATAAAAGTGATTTATTGGATGGCTCCATAAATATAATTTGTGTATAGGACAACTAGAAAGGCACTAAATCAATTACTTTCTATCATACTAAATAGTAAAGGGTCAAGACATATTTATAAGTGTCTAGATGCACCCACGGCTGTCTGCGTTTTCTTTTTAATTTACCGAATCGTAATAGTCAAACAGACAGACTGACTTTTCAATTTATAGTACAGATATAATTAAAAATGGACATCAAGTTTTTACAGAGACGCTCACGTTGCACTGTGCTATATTAGTGTACGATGTGTCAGAACCGAAGTCCCTAGCAAAACTTAATGAGTAGGTCGAGGAACTTCAAGTATACTCCACCAAGAAGAACATAGTCTGCTTAGTTGTCGGCAATAAGATTGACAAGCATATAATTTTGGGATCCAGTGCATAATATCAGCAAGGACATTGGGTCACCCGCGCAACAGCGCAACGAGTATTCCCAAGGAGGGTTGATGTCAGGCAGGCGGCCGGTCATGAAATAAGCCAAAACCTCTAACAACATGGATTTATGAAATACATGTTGTGCCGACCCCACCTCGTTTGGAATAAGGCGGTCAGTCATAAAGCAATAAGCCAAAACATGGATTTATGAAATACATGTTGTGCCGACCCTACATAGTGTGGGATAAGGGCAGGAAGAAGAAGAATGAGAGTACAGATAAATTAAATTGTGATTGTGAGTACCATGTAGGCTAGCTTTATAGATGAATTTTGTAACGATTTGACAGTTTTGAGTATTTTTTTGTGACCTACGCAAATGTCCGGCTGATTGCTAGCATCGTGCGTTGGGTTGTTGAGGTCCCTAAAATAAGGTTTGAGCTACACGATGGCTGATGCATGCGTGCCGTCAGTTAGGACAGGTCAACTCAAACCTGAAAAGAGACGTTCCTCTAAAGACCATTCCAGACGTTGCCCTACGTTGTTACACTCGCATGGTTTTTATACCACAATGTCTGGAATTTTCTAAAGACCTTGATCTCTGAGTTTGTTTCGGCTTTTCTTCTCAGAGCTAGTCAGATAGTTTAGTCTTAAAAAAAATATTACATTGACTTGTAAAAGTGTTTGTAACAGATTTATTTACAGAAATAAAAATCATTTATCATTTATTTAAATGACTAGGCTAAATATTCTGGTTAGGTCAACAAAAAAATATTCATGACTAGCGACCCGCCCCGGCTTCGCACGGGTGCAATGTAGATACTAATGTGGGGCATATAAACCTTCCTCTTGAATCACTCTATCTATTGCTGAAAACGGCATTAAAATCAGTTGCGTAGTTTAAAAGATCTAAGGGTACAGACAGCGGGAACGGCTTTGTTTTATACTATGTAAAGAAGATAAGTAATGCATGATCTTCGGAAAGATGTTCGCCGTTAAGATTTTCTGTGTTATTAAAAATAAACCTAACCTAACCGACTCAGTAGATTTTACTTGCTGACCCGATTAATTTTGCGAATCCTTTGTCTTATGGTATAAAGTTATTAGGTGTGAATTTGTGGAAACTCTTACTATAAAACCGAGTAAAAAAATTGCAGTTAAGGCTAACTGGTGCAATGCACAATCACGTCATAAACTGTTGACCCAAATGTCGTGGTGGCGTGCATTAAAACATCAAACCAACAATACTTTTTTCAAGTCTGAATATTGGTGCATGTATGTTGTATCACGTAATGACTGGTAATCGGGTAACCTACTTTTATGCATTTGACGTCATAACTGAACTAGAGGCTTCAATATCAGCTGACGTTGTACGGGACTGCGTACAAAATCCAACTGAACTAAAAAACTGGTCAAGTAGCCAACCGATCAATATCTTTGAAAGACTTGGCCCTAGATCACACATTTTATAGACCTAACATAACATCACGCTTGTATTCCCCGAAGGGTTGGGCAGAGGTGTATAGCAAAACCCTCATATCGCTGTTATGTTTAAGTCCCATGTAATAGAGGGCGAGCCTATTGCCATCAACCGGGCACACATCCAAACTCTGGGCTGGTACTGAGGAATTCCATACGGTAAAACCTAATAACATTTTGCCCGACCTGGGGATCGAACCCAGGACCTCACGATCAGCAGTCGCGCTTGCCACCACTACACCAACATCGCAGTTATGTTTACCAATTTAATTTATGATAACTATAGTACCGTCATAACATGTAACTGTTTTTGGCCCTAATAAAGTCAAAGTCAAAGTTTTTTTATTTCAAATAGACCAGATTTCAGGCACTTTTAAAACGTCACAACTAGGTGCACGGTTCCAAAAGGTAGGTTCTATGGAGAAGAGCCGGCAAGAAACTCCATGAATACTCTTTTTAAAATAGTACCTAGTTCATTACAATTCCATTACAATAGTGTGAGAAATAGAATGAGAATAATGCAGGTTAATGTAACAAATAAACTCACATACGTAACAGTAACAAATAGAAAAATATGCCTTCTAGTAATAATAAAATAATATAAGAACTATTCAACGATACCCTAAAGGATGGGGTACCTACCTAAATAAAAAATTACCCCCACATTACATGCTATCTCAAAATAATATTTTTTATACGATATCATTACATAACTCTAAAGACGTAATAAATATGTACTACCCATGATAAATTTCAGCTTTATAGCACAATGGCTGTGACAGACAGACAGACGGACATGGCAAAACTATAAGGGTTAAGGGCCAAGCCACATCTGACGGAAGATACGTTGCCGATCTTCCGCCGGTACACATAATTCCATACAAACATCTCACACCGTACACATTTGTGATGTGTTACTAAAATTCGAAGATGTGTTATTAAAATTCCTCGAGTAAATTACGCGACGGAAGATCGGCGACGTAGTATACAAAAGATGGAGAAAATGTAGAGATGTAAAAGGCCTCTAATGAGCTTCTAGGTGTTGGGCCATAGTCCAATCTTGTTTCTTTTTTTATAAATAGACCGAGTTCTTCGTCCGAAGACAAACAAATTAAAATATAAAGATAAAACGGGACGTGGTGGGCGTTTCCTTATGAAACTGAGTCCTGTTTGATTCATACCTCTACGACAAAGTACTTAATTTAATAAATTAGATAATTTTTGTTCAAGTTCAATGCAAGTGGCAAGGCAATGACTCTTGGCTGATCCAGCGATTAAAGGCCGATTTTTCAATCGTCAGATATTTTTTATCTGTGGAAAATATAACAAACTGTCATCTGTGCTATCAGCTATTGTCTGACAGTTGAAAAATCGGCCTTAAGAGGAAATGCGGACTGCAAAATATCAATAATTTGAATAGGTTTTTGCGATCTATTTCCGTCCCACCCCTCCCGCAAACCTTCCCAATTGAGCGCGAAAAAGACACCTGCATCTCGGACTGGTTTCTCCTGTGCAATATTAGCGAAATCGTACTTTCGTATTTCCCTGTTTCCTTCTTCAAACCTGGACCGATTTCTATTTTTTTTTTCTGTAGTAATTTAAGAAAGACTTTGGTTATGTCTGTATGTTTTTCTTTTTTTTTATATTCGTCAAATTTGTTTGCCAGATGTTTGAAAACGGTGCTAAAACCGGTCGATTTTTGTAAAATTTAAACGTTTCTTGTTCCTTTATTAGTGAATTTATTGACAATAACAAAACATAGGGACATAGAGGTGGTAGATATGTATATTATATGGTTATGTGGTAGAGCAAATGTTTTACATTTGCTCTAGTGACATTATCCAAGGAGGAAACTGAGGAATACGTTTATATGGACTAAATGCCGACCGCATTTCCTCTTAAGTTGACTAAACAAATTAATTGCTAATTTAATTTAATTGAGCCAAGTATAGGCAGTTTTGGACAACCGACTTTTTTATCTCCTATTTGTCGAGGCTTCAGTGAACTCTGTGTGACCAATGCGAGCCTCACTCATAGGAAACTAACTGACTAAATAACACTGGTGGTGCGCTGTGGGCTGGATTTAAAATATAATGTAACAAAAAAATATCTATCTGATGCAGTTACCTACCTAATTTAACCTTTTGGACGCCATTGTCACATATTGACAAACGTAAGCGTACCCTGTACGCCAATGTGACAAATATGTGACCATAACGCGTGGGGGGTACGCCGATGCGTTTATGCTTTATTCTCTGGCGTTCAAAAGGTTAAATATAGAAAGAAAATGTATGTGTTTTAGATCGTCCCTGATCCACCGTGCTCACCCGCTACAGCCGCGGAGTCGCTCGTCTTTTCTGACTCCGCAGTCACACTGTTAATTCAGCCCTCATCAAGCTGTCTCCCTCCCAGTCCTCTCGCAAGCAACGCCCTAAGCCGAGGTCCGAGTCCCATTAGGGGTCGCCCTTAGTGCTGTTGTTGCTAGCTAGTTATGATGTTAGTAGTAGTAGTTAGCTTAGGTTAAGTATTTTACTCTCGTCCCCATTGGTTGGAGACCCTTCAGGTCTCGCCAATAACTGCCCGGTTACGTAGAAACGGTCCGCAAGACCATCTACAAGCAGTCGAAGAGAAAAAAAAGTGTTTTAGATTTTATCTACTAACCGAAACTCCACATCTTGACGTCAGAGTTTCGGGTTTTACCTCTGCACTCAAAGACGTTAATAAAACATTAACTAACGTTTGCTTAAGAGTTCTTAGTAAATATTATACTGACCACTCTTAGTAATCGTTAGTTAATGACTCATTAACCTTCATGAGTGCGGCTATTAATTTGGCATTTAATGATTGTATAATGATTATTTAAATTACTATGCTGAATATTGCACCCTTAGTAATATAAGGGCACAACTCGAAAATATCAACTTTTGGGAAAACGTGTTTAAAGATACCCTATGTTTTCACGATATTTTGTACAGTATAATTACAGTATTTGCTTTAATATTGTCTTTTTTCTCTTTCTGTGAAAGCCAAGTGGTAGAACAGTTGATATTGAGACCATCTAACACAGAAACTCAAAAACTCGATATTTCGAGTTGTGTCCTTGCATCACTAAGGGTACGATATATAGATTTAAAGACAAGACAAGATACGTGGGTTTCAGCTCACGCCTCACCATTTAAATTCAAATATAAAGTCTAATCTAATTCAGAGCATATACAAAATCTCTTCGCCCTATTAGACGGTCACGTGTATGCCATGAATGGCACTAAATGGCTCCATACAGGCCTCACAATGGCCTCGTAGACCAACAATATGCCACAACAGCTTGTATCCTGTGCTTTGTGCTCAAGTACTTAATACTTCGCTACCAGGGTATTTCTGGCGCTATTGACTGGAGAATGAGCACAAATTGAATGTGTATCGTTGGTATAAATGCGGAAGTTTGATTGGTATAATACTTTGTGAGTTTGTTTGTTTTGCCTAGCCTTTTCCCAATGGGGTCAGCTTCCAGTCCAACCAGATACGGCTGAATACCAGTATTTTACACGGAGCGACTGCCATCAGACCTCCGCAACCCAGTTACTGGGCAATGCCGATATGCTAAGGTTAGACCAGTTGTCAGACATTTCGGGCTTCTGACTGCCCGTAACGACTGTCATAGGTATTCGTATGACACCCGGGACCGACTGTTTAACGTGCTCTCCGAGGCACGGAGGGGTCTCGATGTGTAACGAACGGTCATCCCTTCACGGACTGACCGCGACAAGCGCAGCTTAACGTCGCAAATCGCATGATCCGCGCGGTTGGTAATTAGCCACGAGCTCCTCTTCTTACTTGGTTAGTACTTGGTATTAAATCGAGAAGTATAACTGCCTCGTCGGTCTAGTGGTGGTAAGTGCGACTGCTGATCGTGCGGTCCTGGTTCGATCCCCAGGTCGGGCAAAGTGTTATTGGGTTGTTCCGTGTGGAATTCCTTAGTAATAACTCGGAGTGTGGATTCGTGCCCGGTTGATGGCAATAGGCTCGCCCCCTATTTCATAGGATTTAAACATAACGGCGAAATGAGGGTGTTACTATACACCTCTGCCCATCCCTTCGGGGAATACAGGCGTGATGTTTAGTAAGTATACACAAATATCTGCCAAAAAGCCGGTACACGCAGCGACTTGCATGCGAAAACAATTGACTGTGCAAAAATTTGCACAAAAAACACGCTGCACTGTGAGTATTAATAGCTCTGCGCGGCCGCCTTACTTGTGACATGTAGAAGTCGTTGTCAACACGTTTATCGACACGTTTGGTGCAGTGGCTGAGCGATTGGCTTCTGCGCTACGGGTCGAGGGTTCGATTCCCACACGAAACAAATATTTGTATGGCCTACAGATAGCTGTTCCGGGTCTAGGGTTTGTGCATGAGAAGATTTGTGTCTGTAAGCGCACCCACGATATAGGAGAAATCCTAGTGTGGGGCATCGGTTATATATAAAAAAACGCCAGCTAATTCATTGTTTAGCGTATTTTAAAAATCAAAGTCTTTGCGAGCCAAATAACCTCAATTAGTAAGCCATAAAATCACCTAATCTCATGTCAAGTTGACAGCCTAATAACACCATATTCCAGCCTTCAAGGCTAGGTCATTACCATTACTTCTCAAGGTCTAAGTTCGATACACCCTAGACTAGCCATAAAATAACTATAGCCAGATTCAATTTCATATCGCCGATAAAACGGCTTGTTAATTCTGAATTAATCGCTGTTTTATTTTCCAATATAAGTTCAAGGTTCTTGATTAGAAATATGATATTTTGTAAAATTTCTTTTTCGAGTATTTTTATTTTTTTTAGATTTTGTTAGTATAAATCGCCGTTTATTTCTATTGTTAACGATGTCAAATACGGAGTACGAGAAGTTACAAGTTTTTACAGACACGCTCACGGTGCTATATTAGTTGACGATGTGTCAGAACCAAAATCCCTAGCAAAACTGAATGAGTGCGTCGAGGAACTTCAAGTATACCCCACCAAGAAGAACATAGTAATCGTCGGCAATAAAATTGACAAGCATATCATTTTGGGACCCAATGCATAATATCAGCAAGCTCATTGGGTCACCCGCGCGAACGCTCAATGAATATTCCCAAGGAGGGTTGATGTCAGGCAGGCGGCCGGTCATAAAACAATAAGCCAAAACCTGTAACAACATGGATTTATGAAATACATGTTGTGCCGACCCCACTTAGTGTGGGATAAGGGCAGGAAGAAGAAAAAGAAGAAGTTCTTGATTAAAATTGGTTCGTCAACGATAATGTGTTTAATTAATTATTAACTCTCAATTTTTCACCATTAACAGCCTATCCTATCGTTATGCCTAGCCTTTTCCCAACTATGTTGGGGTCAGCTTCCAGTCTAACCAGATACGGCTGAATACCAATACTTTACACGGAGCGACTGTCATCAGACCTCCGCAACACAGTTACAATACCGATATCCTAAGGTTAGACCAGTTGTCATACTTTCGGGCTTCTGAATTCCCGTAACGTCTGTCATAGGTATTCGTATGAAACCTGGGAACGACTGTTTAATGTGCTCTCCGAGGCAGGACACGATAGGCAACACTCTATCCTATCACTTGTAAGTATTTGGTATTGCTGGAAGCCCCAACGCTGGGTAGTGGAATTCTGAGGTTATATTAGGTAACGCTGCTGTTATCGGCTTAGGCGGGAGATAACTTCTTACTTTCGCAAATTAGAAGTAGTGAATTGGAAAAACTTCGTCGTAATGAAACCGGACGCGGATTTAATACATTCTTGAGTCAGGCCAAGTTAACTCTGCATTAGAATTGTAATGACAGCACTGCAAAGAACAACTAAAATCTTTACAAAAATAGACATTTTCCAATGCAAAGTTCTGCCGGGCTAGGTAAGTAGGTATGGATATGGCAAAGCCAACTCTGATTGGAATAATGACGACACTGCAAATATTTTTACAGTAAATAATTGTTTGCAGTGTTGACATAATTCCTCTGCAGAGTTAGATTGGCCACACTCTATAACCTATGTTCTGTACAAGTCTTTTATTTTAACAAATTTACAATTACAATATTCTGGTAGTAGAAGGTGCGATTAATATAGTGCACAATATTAATCGCACCTTCTGCATTTGCATATATTTGCGGACTAGGGCGGTGCTGCATAGGTACCTACTGCATTCAAGCCTGATCAACTATTTTGACGGAATTAACACTAAATATTGTAATTGTATTAATTAATTAGAAAAGCATGCTACACAATAAACGAATACATACATGACAAAAAATTGATTCAACACAAACAGACACCATACACAGTTAGTCGTATAGATACATTCATACATACATAGATAAATATTATAATATGATATATTGTTTAATTGATTTACCAAATATATAATTATTAATGTACCACAACCTAAAACTGATCTCAATAATATAATATCCTTACTTATTTAATGTTAGTAACATATTTAAAAATTATTGATTATTAATTTATTTCCTAATTTTATTTTATTTTTAATTAAAAATTAATAATTATACTTTTTGCTGTGCCCTACAGGGTCCGTAATTGTACCGTAGCTTTAAGCCATTGTAACACCTTTAAACATTATAACACCTTTAAACATTATGGAATGCAAATAAAGATATGAATATGTATATTTGTATGTCATGGATTTCGGTAAAATAACCCCTGATTTTGATTATTTATTTTATGTTTTTCGTCTTTTTACGACTGAGATTTGGGTGGTCGTGTAATGCTATGCCATAGAGTAGTGACGTCAGGCATAGATTCCTTTTTTGAAAAGAGCTATGTCTACAACTGCTGTGAACTCCGATTATGCTGTTAATGATGGCTCTAGTGTTGGTCAGCAATTTCACAAAAGAAAATGTTTTTAAAATCTAATTCACTTGTGGTTATTCGATAGTGAAAGCCATTTCGTAAAAATCCTATAAAACCGTATGGAAACTCATATTTGTTCTATTATGATAACGACATTATGTCTTTTTATGAGTTGATTTAGTACCTATTGTGTTAAAAACCTATTAGTGTTTCCAATTTCTCGATATTCTCCGCTAACCCGCACCAGGCCAGCGTGTTGGACAAACGCTTCTTATTCTGAGAAGACGCCCGTGCCCAGCACTGGGACAGTAATGGGCTGAATATGTATGTTGCTATTAGTAATTAGGTAATCTGGGTCGTGTTAATTACTAGAATTGATGAAGATCATAAGAAATTTTAGGAGACACTAATTATATTTTAATATCTGTATTAACCTTGATTACTTAAGTAATCTTAGTAAATATAATAGTGATAGGTAATTAATGACGTTCTTATTATCTTATCTCAACGTTTTAGTAAAACGCAAAATAATATTTAACTTAATATCAGGGGGCACAGCGGTGCCTTTTTCTCAAAGTAACTCAAGCCACTTTTAACAAACAAATGGTAGGTAACAACTAATAATAATCTGCGTTTTATCTGAAATAATTTTCTTTTGTTTTTTTTTTTGTAATTTGTTTTCTTAATGGAATCCATAATTATATAAATTATTTTTAATCAAACTCTTACATAAAGATTTGCAATGCTTCCTTGTGACAAAATCTTGCTTGCTTGTGACATAAAAACTGAGGTCAAAAACAATTTTTATTTACTTAAAATATATTTTTGGTACATATTTAAATAATTACTCATCATTTTGTATTATCTGTATAGATGAGAATTAGTTCTTTTTTAGGTTCCTTATCCTTACTATTATACGACGGTTTAAACACCTCTGATCTCGTTAAGCATATCATAATCTTTATGTAAATAGGAAATAACGTGCTATTATCGGTAAGGGAAAAGTCAAGGTTGAGGGCGATGTATACACGCAATCCTATGCGTGAGTATTGTAACACTTGGATTTGAATTTGAAGGGTTAAATTATACTTATAATAAAAAAAAACTAATAATTTCAGTTTTGATAACCACCACCATAACTACATAAATCAATACATATCGCTGTTTTTTTTATTAAATTCTTAAACACCGACTCTATTTGGTCTGTCTACCTTGGGTAGATTGTTAAGAACAGTAAAATTTCTAATTGTACATAGGTATTTACAGGTTATATTGTAAAAAAATAAGCACATTAAAACTTGTTTCAATACTTTTTGAGCTATTTGTGCTGTGAAAGTTTTTTTTTGTAGCATTCACTTTTAGATTATTCTTATGCTAGTGCGGAGTCACTTGACGTCAAAAAATAAAAATGATTGATAGAAACTCACCTTTGTAAGTTTTTATTGTTATTGAATTTAAGTAAGTAGGTACTTGTGCATTTTATGTTTTAATATATTTTGTTTTTTTCACACCTTTAAATCTCTCAATTTTATTAAAGCACTTATGTTTTTCTCTACAAAAAATATTTTCTTATTCCTAAAAAACTTGTTTGCTTAAGAAAAACCTTTAAAAAGAGAGGAAAAACAATTAATTACCATTTTCGAACACCAACCGTCTTGCACCCAAACTTGTTCTTATTTCAAACCATTCCGTGTTCAAACTTCGTACGAGTTCGTAAATCGTCGTAAAAGTTTGGTCGCGGTTCGCGGAGCGACACACTCGCTATGGGCAGGCGGGACGACCCCACGCGGGATACTGACTGAGGGCTAGGCCGACACACCACCGGTTATAAACAGGGAATGTAGTATATGCTAGGTTTATAGAGGTACAGGAGGGAAGAGGGATTTTTGTACAGTGTGAAATGTGTATTCACTTTTTTTTTAATATCGTTTTTGAAGAATTGGAGCATATTTTCTGTTCTGAATATGAATTAGAGGAAATAATAATATCTAATGTGAGTAAGTAGGTACATGTTTCGGTGACCGTTTGGTTTTCAAAATACATAGTTTATTCTATAATATAAGTAGCCCATTACTGTCCCACTGCTGGGCACGGGCCTCCTCAGAATGAAAAAGGTTTAGGCCTTAGTCCACCACGCTGGCCTGGTGCGGATTGGCAGACTACACACACCATCGAGAACTTTATGGAGCCCTCTCAGGTGTGCAGGTTTCCTCACGAGGTTTTCCTTAACCGTTAACGCAAGTGATAATCAAATTCTGATCCGCACATGAATTCGTGAAGTCAGAGGCGGGCCGTGCGGAGTACGGGCCGGGATCGAACTCAAACCCTCCTGCATAGAAGGCAAGCGTTCAACCGCTAGGCTACTACCTACATAGTTTATGACCAAAAAATATCCTAATGACATTAGAAATCGATATTATCCATGATCCGTATGAGACATTCACTGTAGAACAAATCTATACTAATATTATAAAGCTGAAGAGTTTGTTTGTTTGAGCGCGCTAATCTCAGAAACTACTGGTTGAAATTGAAAAATTATTTTTGTGTTGGATAGTCAATTTATCGAGGAAGGTTATAGGCTATATAACATCACGCTACGATAATTAGGAGCGGAGCATAAATGAAAAATGTTGCAGAAACGGGAAAAATGACCACCTGTGCGAAGCCGGGACGGGCCGCTAGTTACTTATACATACATAAACTCACGCCTTTTTCCCATGGGGGTATGCAGAAACTATAGAACGCCACATGCTACGACCCTTACATACCCCTTTCGCTTCATCCACATTCATACATCTTGTCATACACGCACGCCGGTTGAGAGTACTACGCACCTGACCTTTGTGAAGAACATCACCAATAACATCGATGTATGTCCTTCTAGGACGTCCTCTACCGGCGTTTCCATTGACATCCGCCTTATAAATTACTTTTGTTAATCGCCGTTCACTCATTCTCTCAACATGACCAAACCACCTAAGCATACCTACTCCTTTCAATTTTTGTCACTACATCATCTTTTAAACCGCAATAGTAATATATTTAGTTACTTATAATAAGAAACATTTTGAGGTCCATGGGTGGTGACCCACCATGGGCTATATACAGCGATGGATGTTTATGTGCTGTTATGCTAATGATGATTTCGAAAAGCTTTGACTGCCTTCACTCATAAAACAATAGATTTTTCATTGTTTTATGCGGAGTTGACAGCAAACCGGTTAATACCTACAAGGCCTATTTAAATAACATACATAACATCACGCCTGTTTTCCCCGAAGGGTTGGGCAGAGGTGTATACACCCTCATTTCCATAAAATAGAGGGCGAGCCTATTACCATCAATCGGGCACAAATCCAAACTGCTACTGACGAGTTCCACACGGCAAAACCCAAAAACACTACCCGACCTGGGGAACGAACCCAGGACCTCAAGATCAGCAGTCGCGCTTGCCACCACTAGCCCAACAAGGCCGTTACACAATCATAATTTAGTATAATACTAACGACCCGCCCCGGCTTCGCACGGGTGCAATGTAGATACTAATGTGGGGCATATAAACCTTCCTCTTGAATCACTCTATCTATTGCTGAAAACTGCATTAAAATCCGTTGCGTATTGTTTATAAGATCTAAGCGTACAGACAGCGGGAGCGACATTGTTTTATACCGTGTAAAGATAAAGATAAAGATTATAAATACGTATGTTATGTATATACGGTTTTTAATAATAATTAATAATGCTAAAGCTGTTCGCCTTTAATACCGAGCGGAAGTATAGATTAACGAATTAATTTAACCTCCTTGAGTTACAGTAGAGAGCACTCTAGTTTTTAATCTGGTACGCCGCCATAGTACTGCGCACGTGCGAACTTGACGTGACTTTAATTTGAATTTGGAACATAATGAAATTCGCGCCATATTTATGGCCTTTGGAGGGAAATCGAGAATGGCTGGCGAGAGGTACTTACTTCTACACATTTACGTTTTAAAGTACTTCCATTTAAGAATTTAAATATTCTGCTAAGCGTCGCTTGGAATATATGGAGAATTGTTAAAGCGGATGTTATTTATGATCTAACAGCAATGAAGCTTAGAAAAAGACGGTTTTGAACTTTTACTTGTAACATTTTGACGACACGTGTGCAGTGGCTAAGCGATTGGCTTCTGCACTACGGGTCATCGATTCGATTCCCGCACGGATCAAATATTTGTGTGGCCTATAAATAGCTACTCCAGTACCCGTAGTAGGTACCCGTAGTTTGGAAATTAGGAAAACCACAATGGTGTAGAATCTGTATTGTACTATGACAGGACTAAACTAAACAAAGGGTGTTTGTCTCTTTCTGTTTCAATAGAAAAAGAAAGTGACAGTTGCGTTTAGTCTAGTTTAGTACTGTTAAAATGTGCAACAGAATCGACACCAATAGTTTTCGTGAACTCGCTAAACTGAATAATATATTTGTCTCTTTTTCTTGCTGGTGTGTAAGAGAGATAGAGGTTACCGAGCTTACGAAAACTATTATTATCTTTTTCTTAATTTGCAAACACTGGACAATGTTGACACAGGAGGATAATCATCAAGATGAATCAATGTAACCAAAGTTATACATACACTGGTCTTTCGACGGAGCAAGGGATTCCATGTCGAACCGCCGCAGAAGTCTGACTTTTTATATCTGGTTTGCTTGTCCTTATTTTCTGATATTGAGTAAATTATTATATTGTGAACTAGCTTCTGTAACTAATCACTAACCCAATTAAAAGTACTCTCAGTGGTGGAGAGTCTATGTTGGTTTAATTTACTTTATTTACCATGCTCCCTATCTTGATATACCGATATTAGCTATAACTGTAATGATAGATTCACCCCTATAGGATTATGTTGTATGTCTTTTATATTAAGCAAGCAAGTTTGACAGGCATCTGTATCTCGGTGTTCAGGGTGAACTGCATGTAGGTAAGGTTAGCGTCAAGGGGAAGCTGGATCTCATCTGCATCTCCTTTCGATCCCAGCGAAAACTATTCATCAAATAAAGGAAGTTACCTGTGCTCTGGTCTGATGATCCTCTTCCCGCCTGCCAGTCCGCAGGTCTATGGTGTGGAACCCATCTTCGGCGCCCTCGAACGCCTTGTTCACACACCCTCCGGACACCTCCGACGACATCGTTATCTGAGGACAATAAGACGGTGATATTATCAATCAACTCTCAATCAATAGGATATCCACACTCCAATGCAATTCATTCACGTTGACACCACCAAAAGGCACCACCTGTGGTGTCAAGGAGGGGAATGAATTGAATTGGCTCAAGTAGTTAACTGCATCGTTCATTCCCCTAGACACTACTGGTGGTGTCTTTTGGTGGTGTCAACGGGAATGAAACTCTAATGGACTGAACTCTGCACTTTAAAAGAGACCTTGATCTCTGAGTTTGTTTCGGCTTTTCTTCTCAAAGCTACTCAGTTAGGAAATGCCGGCGCCACCTAGTCTTAAAAAAAACATTACATTCACTTGGAAAAGTGTCTGTAACAGATTTATTTACAGAAATAAAATCAAAGTCAAAACTATTTATTTGCACACTAAGGTAAAATAATACAGGTCTTATTATATAGAGTAGGTACAGCTTAGCAACCTTTTCCAGGTGTTGCAATATTTGAGGGCTCTAATTAGATAAAAGTATATTTATAAATTTACTTATGTGTCTACTTGGTACATAGTACCTAATTCTTGACTATTTTTATTCTTAATACACAATATTTTTAATTAAGGATACTAGCACTAAAACAACATAGTATATCGAGGAATATGTTATCGAGTAAATCATTTAATGCTAACTCGGGACAGTTTTCATAAACAAACCCGGGAATCAGGATCTTGCTGATCACATCAGCTTAGAAATTAGACAGGTTAATCAATGCCAACTAAAAGCAATAAAATCAATTTTTAACTGACTTCCAAAAAGGAGGAGGTTACTATGTTCGTCTGTATGTTTTTTTTTTTTGTGTATGTTCATCGATATTTTCGCCAATTGTGAACCGATTTTGATGATTATTTTTTTATGGATAGGGTATACTTCGAAGTTGGACCCATTAAAATTTGGTGAATAACTGATGAAGAACTTCGGAGATAGACAATGGAACTCCTCAATGACGAACAGTACGCATATTGTGATGATGTGATTATGTTACGAGCAGCGTCTTTAGTAGGTCCAACCAAGTTTTAATTAAGGCCACTAAAATGAAAAAAAATAAAAACATTTTTTACAAAAAATTTTAACCGACTTCAAAAAAGAATTAAATAATTACCATACAAAATTAACAGTTTCAGAAGTCGGTGCCTTCAATTTGGTTCAGCGTGGATCAGCACCGACTTCTGAAACTGTTAATTTTGTATGGTAATTATTTTATTCTTTTTTGAAGTCGGTTTAATTTTTTTGTAAAAAATGATTTTATATTAAGGTGTTTTTGTAATCACCTTTATGAATATTTTTATTTTAGTGCGTTTTTCATGGACTAATCAATTTTTTTTGTCAATAATAGATCGAAGACTCTGTCATGTTGTCTTGTTTAAGTAATATGTTTATTGCATTAAGTTTAATGACAATAAAATAGTATATCGACGCTCGGCTGTGAAAACCTCGTAAATAAAATTTTCTTCAAAAGCGTTTTATTTGTTCTTTAGATCAATAAACTCATCATACACGTACTAGTTCAACAAACTTTTAATTCGAATACTTCTAAGCTATCTATGACATACGATGACGACAAACTTGTATTGACATTTGATCAGCCATTTTTTTTGCAGGAGACAGTTATTACCTACTCTCTTTTTAAAATTTGTATTTTACACATACGTGGTTTTCACTATCGACCGACGATATGTAAGTACCTAATAACCTGTCTCGATTACCTACATTCTTCTCAAAATTTCTGACCTCCATTTTTGTAATCACATCACATGCCTACATTGACGAGGACTACATCCATAAAAATGTCATTTGAAAACTATAGCCGCAAGCCACAATGCAACAATGGTGGCGTCATGGGAACTGACACATTCTATGAGGCGCATGCGCCGGGCACGATCAGGGCTGCTTAGGCTGATGTAAGATTGTCTTATTGCCGTTACTATGTCATGGGTGAAGAAGCTTGCGCTTGCGCAAGAGCAAACCGGTTCCTTTCATTCATGCGACGAATTTCATTTTACGAGTTTTTTTTCCGGTACAGATTAAGTGTTTTTTTTAAGCTTTGCCCCAAACTAGGATTCCTCCTGTATCGTGGGTGCGTTTACAAACACAAATCTTCACACGCACAAACATCCAGACCCGGAACAACTATCTGTAGATCATACAAATATTTGTTCTGTGCGGGAATCGAACCCACGACCCGCAGCGCAGAAGCCGATCGCTCAGCCACTGCTCCAAACGTGTCGTCACAAAGTTATTTTGACTTTATTTTAGATCAAATGATGTGCAAGAACAGCAACTGTTAGTATGCTATCCCTTGACGACGCGATACGATGCGATGCTATGAATTGTGGGTCTCCACTATATCTGCATGCAGACTATAGGGGCCTAAGCTCACGACGCCTTTTCTACGCGCAGACGACGCGCGCTTCACAAACGTGAGTCATATGCGCCGTCAAGTTTAAAAAAAACAGTGGTAAACTATACAGGCTGCGACTGCAACGCGTTTCCAACTCGTCCTGGTAGCGTTAACGTGCGTCGGCTGCGCGTGGAAAAACGTCATGTGCATAGGCTCTAAGTCTTCGACACAAATATGTAAGATGATCAATAAACATTTACTCAATAATGCTTGTAATGTGGTCCTTATTTTGACAACCTTCTTTGAGCAAAGTCGACCTTTCCGCGCTTCTTTAATAGGCGCCAGCAAAGTTGTATTGAAATTCATTGCTGGTGAGTTTTAGCCACCAGCGATTTCCTTTGAAAATCCATTGTTGTCGAGTTTTGTTTCAAAAATAGTCTGGTGCAAAAAGATTTTATTCAGAATTCGGCTGTATAGGTACAGGCAGTATCAGCATCATTGCCTAATAAAAAAAAATATAAACTCTAGAAAGGCGGTCCTAAATTTTTAACTGTATTTTTAACAATTTTATTACTTTAAAGAGAAATGAAGAGATTAGACAAAGTTGCGGTTTAAAAGATGATGTAGTGACAAAAATTGAAAGGAGTATGCTTAGGTGGTTTGATCATGTTGAGAGAATGAGTGAACGACGATTAACAAAAGGAATTTATAAGGCGGATGTTAATGGGAACGCCGGTAGAGGACGTCCTAGAAGGACATACATCGATGTTATTGGTGATGTTCTTCACAAAGGTCAGGTGCGTAGTACTCTCAACCGGCGTGAGTGTATGACAAGATGTATGAATGTGGATGAAGTGAAAGGGGTATGTAAGAGTCGTAGCATGTGGCGTTCTATAGTTTCTGCCTACCCCCATGGGAAAAAGGCGTGAGTTTATGTATGTATGTGTATGTATGTATGTTTATTACTTAAAATAAATTCTTACTACAGTAAGCTGGGTTTATTTAAATTAATCGCATTGTTTGAGTAAAGCACTATACAAGCCTTGGTCCGCAATGACTGCGCTGCTGGCCACGCCATGATGGCCTTGGGCTTAACTTAGCTACGCTCTCGGCCTTCAAGCTTGGTCATCATTGCAGACTTGCTGTCCGCGCTATAAAGGCCTCGTCCTTCGGTCTCGTCCTTTATTCCAGCTTGTCCATCAAGGGCGGCAATGCTGACCGCGCTGTGTTGGCCTGGAACTGCGCCACGCTGCGCTTTCGGCCATCATCAGCGCTGCCAGCAACGCAGTCATTACAGACCGCGGCAGTAATGTACTATTAAAAGAAGTGTCTATGGTTGAAGTTTCTTGCCATTTATTTCATAGGTTCTATTGGACTTTGCATCTAACTCCATAATTAGTAAGCGATCATTAAACATGGCCTTCAGGCAAAAGTATCGTACAGAAAAAGTGTTATTTACTAGAGAGTTCAAGTTCATTAAGATGTTTTTAAACCTGTTTCTGATTTTAAAAACCTGTTTGTACGTTTGTCTTGTTTATTCAATAATTAGGACTTGATAGAAGTGTTTGTCATTAGAGCGTAATACGACATCAGAACATAAAATATATCCTTACTAATATTATAAACGCGAAAGTTTGTATGTATGGATGTTTGTTATTCTTTCACGCAAAAACAGCTGAACGGATTTGGATGAGATTTGGCACACAGGTAGACTATGCCCTAGATTAACATATAGGATACTTTTTATCCGGGTACATCAAGTGGCTCCCCTAGGATGCGGGTGAAACCGCGGGTAATAGTCTAGTCTATATCTATACTATCTATACTAATATTATAAAGAGGAAAGATTTGTATTTTTGGACTTTTGTATGTAACGAATAAACTTAAAAACTACTGGACCGATTTCAAAAATTCTTTTGCCGTTAGAAAGCTACATTATCACTGTGTAACATTCGCTACGGGCGGAGCCGTGAGGACACAGCTAGTAATTTATAATATTATAAACGCGAAAGTTTGTATGTATGGATGTTTGTTACTCTTTCACGCATAAACGGCTGAACAGATTTGGATGAAATTTGACTCATAGATAGACCATGTTTTAGATTAACACATAGAATACTTTTTAACCAGGTGCATGAAGTAGTTCTTCTAAGATGCGAGTGAAACCACGGGCAACAGCTAGTATAAAATATAATAAACGAAAAAAACTATACTTAGAATAATATACTAATAGCTAAATACTCAAACGCTACTCAATTTTATGTTGCAGTTAAATCTCGTGCTGTCTTTGTCACTTCACCTTAAAGTGACAGGGACAGCACGAAATTAACGTTTACTTAAAATTGAGTAGCGTTTGAGTATTTGGCCCTATGCATAGTAAGTATTACGCGTATAATTAACGAAGACTCATGCCCAGTTCCTATAAACAAAAACGAATCGTTTTGCTTACCAATGGTAACATTTTTTTTATGTTTGTTACCTCATTACACCCCCATTTATGAACCAATTTGAAAAAATCTTTTTTTATTTGTAACAGTATTCTTTCGAAATGGTGCCATTTAAATTTGGTAAAGATCTGATGAAGAACTTCGGAGATAGACAATGTAACTCCTCAATGACGAACAGTACGCATAATGTGATGATGTGATTATGTTACTAGTAGCGTCTTTAGTAGGTCCAACCATGTTTTAATTAAGGCCACTAAAATGAAAAAACATTAAAACAAAAACAAAAAAAAATTGAAGTCGGTTTTACTTTTGTTAAAATGTTTTTTATTTTTTTCATTTTATTATTGATAAACTGAGCATATAAATAGACTCGTAAGCTAATTATACTTATTATAGCTACCTACGTATGGGAGAGTCCACTGTGCAGAGCTATGGGGTCTTTCCTTCATTATTGGTAAAGACAAGAGACAAGTCTCAATTTTAACCAACAACGCGCCGTTAACTATAGGAATCGGCAACAAAACTGCCGTGTTAAAACAAACGATTGAGAGATCTATACAAATGAGATCTTGTTTCCTCACTGTTCAAATATTTGCGATGATAATACCGTGACACACTTTCTAGTAAGTATTCACGGAACACGGAATAGAACGGAAAATTATAATCGGAGTATTTGTTTTAAAAGTAATAACACGTCGTTGTATAATAATAGCTTGCCTGCATAATCACCCCATCTGGGCACGGGCATCTTCTCAGAATGAGAATGATTTAAGCCTTAGTCCACCACGCTGGCGTGATGCGGGTTGGCAGACTACACACGAAATTGAGTACTTTTTAGAGTCGTCTCAGGTATGCAGAACTTTTTGGAGTCCACTCAGGTGTGCAGAACTTTTTGGAGTCCACTCAGGTGTGCAGAACTTTTTGAAGTCCTCTCAGGTGTGCAGAACTTTTTGAAGTTCTCCCACGTAAGCAGGTTCCCCTCACAATGTTTTTCCTTCACCGTTAACGCAAGAGATAATCAAATTCTTATCCACACATGAATTTGAAAAGTCACAGGTGCGGACCAGGATCTAGCTCAGACCTGTATGGAAGGCAAGCAATCAACCACTAGGCTATCACTGCTGACTTGACATTGCTGTAATCCTCATCAAATACTTTGGCATTAGGAGTCCGAATAAAAAACATTTTAACAAAAATTAAACCGACTTCAAAAAAACAATGAAAAGAATAAAATAATTACCATATTATAAAATTAACAGTTTTAGAAGTCGGTGCTAATCCACGCTGAACCAAATTGAAGGCACCGACTTCTGAAACTGTTAATTTTATAATATGGTAATTATTTTATTCTTTTCGTCGTTTTTTTGAAGTCGGTTTAATTTTTGTTAAAATGTTTTTTTATTTTTTTCGTTTTAGTGGCCTTAATCATAAAATATGGTTGGACCTACTAAAGACGCTGCTCGTAACATAATCACATCATCACATTATACGTACTGTTCGTCATTGAGGAGTTCTATTGTCTATCTCCGAAGTTCTTCATCAGATCTTCACCAAATTTAAATGGGACCAATCTGGAAGTATATCCTTTCAAACAAAAAAAAAATATCCAAATCGGTTTATAAATGACGGAGTTATGAGGTAACAAACATTAAAAAAAAAAAAAAACATACAGACGAATTGAGAACCTCCTCCTTTTTTGGAAGTCGGTTAAAAACCCATAAATCGATTGTTCTGCTCGTTCTGCTAAACATTGTATTTTTTCTGACAGCGTTTTTCTATCCACAGATGAGCAGCAATACGATTGCAGTCTATGGCAATCGCATCCTAGTCTGCCCCGCACAAATATTTGGCTGTTTTTTTTAGCGTGTCTCAATAACTTTTGTTTTTTGATGACACGTTTGATAAAGTGGCTGAGCGATCGGCTTCTGCGCTACGGGTCGTGGGTTCGATTCCCGCACGGAGCAAATATTTGTATAGCCTACAGATAGTTGTACCGGGTCTGGGCGTTTGTGCATCTGAAGATTTGTGTTTGTAAACGCACCCACGATACAGGAGAAATCCTAGTGTAAATAAGGAGTCATCTCCTATCCAAGACTATAAAAATATCGTAATAATCAATTAAATTAATTAATCACTGTCCCACATGACGAGAACCTTGTGAAAGCCGAGAAAGATAAAGAAATTAAGAATCAAGACTTGGCACACGAGGTTGTCGACATGTGGGAGGTTGTCTCGGCAGTCGTTGTGCCGATAGTCGTTACGGCCAATAGCTTAATAGCCAAGAGCCTCGACCAACATCTAATGAGGCTCTCGTTGGGCAGCTGGGTCAAGGGCCTGATACAGAAAGCGGTACTTCTGGACACGGCACGTATTGTCAGGAAATTCCTCTCTCTGAGGCCCTGACCACCGGTAGCTTGGACCCTGTTCCCGATGCCGGTGGGCTACTATTTTTTATATTTTTAAATGTTTTTTTATATTGATTTGTAGAAATATTTAAAAATATAACTTATACGTATAGAAAATGAATAAACGAGTGAAATTAAACTTCTCTTATGATATCATTGGTTTTAATCATGTTACAAAAGAAATGTATTTAACTCTAATAAAGTAATTAATCTAGCCACGGGGCTGTATCAGCTTCGAAAAAAAAGGTTAAAGCACTCGTCCCTAAAAAAACAACGTTTTTATAACATCACAAAAAAGACAAATTATGCACCGTTGTTGTCAACCCTAAGCCACATCCGACTGGGTGCGCACGCGTCGGGCGCACGCCTTTCTACGCGTGACGTCATATCGATCCGGTTCTGTGTCAGTGAGCAAACACAACACACCTGTTACACTGTTACCTGTGTTATGTAAACTGACGATTCACTTTACGCCCAAAGGCGGGACGGAATTCTGCGGGTCATTTAGAAATGCTGTAAGTTAAAATAGATGTTGAACATCCTGGATTTTGGATGTAAACGTTTGTAATTTGTATTGCCACAGATTTGTTGCTCATTAAAATGTTTTTTGGTGGGTCCTATAAACAGGACAGACACAAAACAAAATACTGTTTTAATCAGTACCTACTTGCAATAAACAGATATGGTGTTTCACTTTTTTTTTTTTTAAATACGTTGCCCCTCTCTTTTATTTCTCCTGTATCGTGGGTGCATTTACAAACACAAATCTTCACACGCACAAACGCTCAGACCCGGAACAACTATCTGTAGGCCATACAAATATTTGTTCCGTGCGGGAATCGAACCCACGACCCGTAGCGCAGAAGCCAATCGCTCAGCTACTGCACCAAACGTGTCATCATTTCAGTTTCAAGTTTCAGTAGTAAAATACTGATAACCCAACCCACCTGGTTACACCAGAAGCCAAACCCAAAACTTCAGAAGTAAGCCGATGATGTTTTTTTGATGATGTTTTTAATATTTGCATGCCAATTTATGGCGAAATGTGTCATTGTACTAAAAATGTATTTATATACCATCTTTTGTTCCACATTTATTGCAAATAAATGGCTTTGACTTTGACTTTCTTTATCTCGTGTGCATAGTATAATCAGCCCATTACCGTCCCACTGCTGGGCACGGGGCTCTACTGAGAATGAGAAGGGTTTAGAGTTTTAGACCATAGGCCACCACGCTAGTCTGGTACGGTCTGACGTACTACATACAATCGAGCACTTTATCAGGCTCTCTCCGGTTTCCTTACGATCTTCCTTTACCATTAACGCAAGTGATGATCAAATTCTGACAGCAGTGATAGCCTAATGGTGCGACCATCGGACTGCCAAGTCATAGAACTTGAGTTCGAACCCAAGGCACGCACCTCTGACTTTTCGGATTCATGTGCAAATTGTATAATTATCACTTGCTTAAAAACGTTGAAGGAAAATTAACATCGTGAGGAAACCGGCATGCCTGAGAGATATTTCTCGACTGCATGTGAAGCCAAGTCAGAGGCCCATGGGCGGCATTAACTGTGACACCAGGTTAGGAACTAACCACACGAAAAGAAGATGATCAAATTCTGATTTGCACTTGATTTCGAAAAATCAGTGTTGTGGTCCGGGATAGGATTCAGAGCCCGTTGAAGGCAAGCGTGCAATCGCTATGCTATCAACTCGTATCACTTCAACCAAAAAACTCGTACAATTTACTATAAACGCCGGATCAAGCCAGTTTGCTATCATTTCTCGCAGGCATGGTAAAGGTTAACCCAAAATGATGCGTGACATCGATTTGTTCCACCCAGCTGAACATCACTATTTTTGTTTATAGCCGATTATTTACACTTTCTATCCGTGGGATTGTAACTCATAACGATTTGTTGAACTTTGAAAAATATTGATTTATTTATTTATTGGCTTACCTACAACTGTTGCACTGATACATAAAAAAAATACAAGTTACAGAAATTTAGACTTAGTGTACAATATTATGCGGTAAACACAAAGAGCAAAAATAATATTAAACTAAAAAGAAACTAGAATAGTACAGGAACACAATCAATAAAGAAAAAACAAAACAAGGAATATAAACAATATTTTTTAAACAGATAAAAGTTAAAAGTGCGTTACATAATTAGGTTCATCTACGTACTTAGGTGGACCTGGCGCTTGAATTGTTCAAGTGAAGTGCAACAAATATCTATCCTTTCATCGTGATTATTAAGAAGTCTGCAAAGTCTTGGAATTGGGGAATTAGAGCCGGAAACAGTTTTACGGAATGGAGGATGTAATAGTTAGTTGGTTAGTTTGTATATTGAAAAAATCGTCTCTTGGAATTGCCTTGTTGGTCTAATGGTGGCAGGCGTGACTGCGGACCGTGAGTTCCTGGGTTCGACCCCCAGGTCGGGCAGTGTTATTGGGTTTTTCCGTGAGGAATTCCTCAAAAGCAGCCCAGAGTTTGGATTTGTGCCTGAGCAATCGGCTCGCTCCCTATTACATGGGACTTAAACATAACGGCGAAATGAGGGTGTTATTATACACCTCTGCCCAACCCTTCGGGGAATACAGGCGTGATGTTAAGCTAGATATGTTCTGTAGTCTCTTAGATTTTGAATTTGTTGTAATTAAGGTAAGTCAGCGACCTCAATTATCTGTTGGTGTTTTAAGGGCGCTTCCACACTGAGGTTATAAAATTAAATTTAAAATTAATAAAATAGCTGCTAAACCCAATGGTATGGTTATGGTGGGAGCACCATAAGAAGCAATTTACTAATAGAAGAAAATATTACATCATTGATGGGGAGGAAATATCTAGTAAGGTCAATGTGGGCAAATCCGTCTGCGGGGTAATTCCATACACATGCATTTTTATTCATTCCAGAAATAATTACGTTGTTGTCGACTCGGTCGATACAACAGGGTCACTTTTTAGTTATTAACTGAACTAAAATATACACTAACTATTCTGGAATGAATAAAAAAATTGATTGTCTGTAAAGTCGGTTTACGGACGATAGTTTAACGTGACAACGTCATAACAAAACATCGTCCCTCGCTTATCGCTTGTTCCGCGCTCTCGCTCGCACACTCGCCGGAACTTGACAATGAGTCAGGCTTTTTCGTGCATGCTGCCGGCGTTCATCGTTTTATTAGACGTTGTCACGTCAAAAATGCATGTGTATGGAATTGCCCCGCAGACGAATTTGACCACATTGACTTTATCTATTTATTCATCGTAATCAATACGTAAAAAGGTACCCGTATCTTTATGAAGTTTAGAAAGAAGACGACTAAGTATCTTATAATTTGCATTTTAGAACGAATGTGAAGTATTTGTTAATATTTTGAAATTAATGCTTCGGCTGGTTGCGTCTTCAAATGTAGCAATTAATAAGACAACTAGATTTAAAAACCTCACTACTAGACGCTTGACGACTTCGTTACATCAAACGTTATCGCTGCTCTCTATGACCAGTATATTTTTTTAACAAAAATTAAAAATATTCATAGGAACACAATTTTTTACATAAATTAGCAATATAATACATACATTACAAACTACATAATTAAGCAGGTGTACACAGGACCGCCTGCCGTCACCCCAGCGTATTTTACATGCCTGTGTGACCGATGCATATTCATAGTGTACTTAAGTAAGACAAAAATAACTTTGTAATATTATGTTGTTTTATTTTTTCGCTACCTGACGCGCTGGTAGCCTTGTGATGAAAAATGGCTTTGGATACAAAGGTTAAATTATGTAAAAAGCTTATTTGGAGTTGCTAGTTAGTTTCTTTGATCGGGACAGACAGCAGTGATAGCCTAGTGGTGTGACCGTCGGACGGCCAAGTCATAGGTCTCGAGTCCGAACCCAAAGCACGCACCTCTGACTTTTCGGATTCATGTGCGTATTGTATAATTATCACTTGATTAAAAACGGTGAAGGAAAACATCGTGAGGAAACCGGCATGCCTGAGAGATATTTCTCGAAGGCATGTGAAGCCAAGTTAGAGGCGCACGGGCGGCATAAACTCTTACACCAGGTTAGTCACTAACCACACGAAAAAAGAAGATCGAGAGAGGACTTTAAAAAAAACTTTTTAACAAAAAACATAGCCGACTTCAAAAAACCTAATAAAATAATTACCATATTATAAAATTAACAGTTTCAGTAGTCGGTGCCTTCAATTTAGTTCAGCGTAGATTAGCACCGACTTCTGAAACTCTAAATTTGATAATATGGTAATTATTTCATTAGTATTTTTTTATTTTTTTATTAAAGTTCTTCATCAGATCTTCACCAGATTTAAATGGGACCACCTGGAAAGAATACTCTTTCAAACAAAAAAGAATCATAACATACAAAAAAAAAAGAAACATTCAGTCGAACTGAGAATCTCCTCTTTTATTTGAAGCCGGGTAAATTAGTAGTGACTTTTGTAGGCCTAGAACGATGCTGTCAAGTTTAAAAACGTCAAAATAACGTTAATGTAGGTAAGTGAATTTTAAATCGGAAATACTCGTTTCACACAATACTATTAAATTAAATTGGAAACTTTATTCATATCTACGTATGATACAAATTATGCATGTTGCAAAAAAATAACCAAAATGTTATAGGACAGTTGTATTTTCGATTCAAAATTCACTTACGTTAGCGATATGTTTACGATACTATACGTCAAACGTTCGTATGTTAAGCCTACTGCAATAAGTACTGAAGCTTATTTAAAATACAGGTATTTAGTATTTGCTCTAACTTCAATTTAAGTTTTATTAAGAGGAAATACGGTCTGCATTTAGTCCATACAAACGTATTCCTCAGTTATCTCCTTCGATAATGTCACTAGAGCAAATATTTTTTACCATATGATATATATCTACCACCACTATATCCCTATGTTTTGTTTTTGTCAATAAATTAATTATTAAAAGAACTAGATACGTTTAAATTTTACAAAAATCGACCGGTTTTAACACCGTTTTCAAACATCTGGCAAACAAATTTATCAAATATAAAAAATAAAATAATAACATACAGACATAACCAAAGTCTTGCCTAAATTATTACAGAAAAAAATACTAAAATCGGTCCAGATTTGAAGAAGGAAACAGGGAAATACGAAAGTACGATTTCGCTAATATTGCACAGGAGAAATCAGCCCGAAATGCAGTTGTCTCTTTCGCGCTCAATTGGGAAGGTCTGCGTGAGTGGTGGGACGGAAATAGATCGCTTAAAAACCTATTCAAATTATTAATATTATGAAGCCCGCCTTTCAGTAAGTACTGAAGCTTATTTAAAATACAGTTATTTGCTATTTGCTCTATCTTACGTCAATTTAAGTGTTATTGTCATTTTAATTAAACAACAACATAGAGTTTAACGTACTATTTTCAAAGTCACTGACTATAATTAAAATGATAAGTAAAGACGAGGAACTCATAAAGAGTAAACACTACACTCGTAAATAGCTTGAATTAGGTGATATTCATTAAAATCTTGGGAAAAGCCATTTAATACCTAATGTTCCTAATGATAATAATTAACCGCTTGTTGTTCAAGTGGTGGCAAGCGCGACTGCTGATCGTGAGGTTCTGGGTTTGATGCCCAGGTCGGGCACTGTTATTGGGTTTTTCCGTGTAGAATTCTTCAGTAGCAACCTGGAGTTTGGATTTGTACCCGATTGAAAGCAATAAGCTCGCCCCCTATAACATGGGACTTAAACATAACGGTGAAATGAGGGTGTTACTATACACCTCTGACCAACCCTACGGGGAATATAGGCGTGATGTTATGTTACAAAAACAAGTTTTGAGAGACATGGTCTTAATCCATATCTTTACAATTTTTAGGGTTCCGTACCCAAAGGGTAAAACGTGACCCTATTACCAAGACTCCGTCCGTCCGTCCGTCTGTCACCAGGTTGTATCTCATGAACCGTAATAGTTAGACAGTTGAAATTTTCACAGATAATGTATTTCTGTTGCTTCTATAACAACAAATACTAAAAAACAGAATAAAATAAATATTTAAGGGGGCTCCCATACAACAGACATGATTTGTTTTGCCGTTTTTATAGATAATGGTACGGAACCCTTCGTGCGCGAGTCCGAGTCGCACTTGGCCGGTTTTATTCTTCATGATTCCGCAAACACACAGTACTCGCCGTTATCTTGGCCACTCTGAACATAGGCTCTCCTAAACTCCGCACATGTATACTCAGGAAAAACACACTTACTATAAAAACGATGAAATAAACTTTACTTAAGAAGTAGCTGATCTTAAGATAATGTTAGTAACATGTTAATTAAACGCCATTTTGTTCCCAAAACATGAAAATGAAAAGAAAAGTATTTATTTAACAATACAAGGTTAGTCGGAAAGGGGATACTAAGCCGCGGGCCACTTAATGTATCACTGTTGACTATTATTTTTAAAGAAAGTGTTAAAATTTAAAAATTCGATAAAAAATATCCATGAAAAATTATTTTTATTTTAGTTTTTTCAAAAATTCTTCATCCCTGCTTTAGTTATGAATTCAGAAAAAGAAGTTTCGTAGTAAACACAGCTGATTATAGATAGAATTTAGCGTATTTTTTGTGAAATCTTTGAACAGCTATTTCTCTTGAACTATTGACTTTTGGGGAAGGTTGTAGAACAAAAGTTATCCTTTATTATGGGTACTTTAACACCCTTTCGGCTTAGTACCTACCCCCTTTTTGACTAACCTTGTATTCAAATGAAAATCAGTATTTGCCGTGGTTCTCAAACTAGGCACGACTTTTTTTTGTCTTTGGAATATTTTCATGGATGTCCCTCGCCCGGGTAAGGCGAGGGGGTCTGCCGGACTCTTACTGGCTAAAAACCAACGGTGTGCCTCCTTCTAACCTAAGGCCGGGGTCACGGGATTCGTTATTGCATGCACCGCAACCCCGGCAGGGCACTATCGAGGACTCGAGGAAGGACAGTCACTGTATCGTGGGGTCCCGAGTATCAATAATGTTATACATATAGATTTAGATTTGCCAACAGAACTACACAGATAGACATATTAATTTATGGGTAAAATTTTAAGAACTTAACAAAAAAAAAGTAAGAATTATATTTAAATATATATAAAAATATATGATAATATTATTATCAAACTAGCGACCCGCCCGGCCCTGGCTTCGCACGGGTGCAATGTAGATACTAATGTGGGGCATATAAACCTTCCTCTTGAATCACTCTATCTATTGCTGAAAACTGCATTAAAATCCATTGCGTAGTTTAAAAGATCTAAGCGTACAGACAGCGGGAGCGACTTTGTTTTATACTCTGTAAAGATGATAATATATAATATACAGGGTGCAATTTTTGTACCGCACCTGGAGGGAAAGTACTCTAAATACCGGAGATACCTAATTTTACTCAAAGGAAACATTCCTTTATTTTTTTAAAGAAACAAAACTGCATTCAAATATTTTTGAAAATTCGCTTGTCACGTGTTTTAATTGAAACGATATTCAATGGGACAAAATAAAGCACTTTTACTCAAGGGTCTAGTGATAATTCTATAATAATATTATTATTATAGAATTAACAATCTATACTAATATTATAAAGAGGAAAGATTTGTATTTTTGTAACGAATAACCTTAAAAACTACTGGACCGATTTCAAAAATTATTTTGCCGTTAGAAAGCTACACTATCAGTGAGTAACATAGGCTATATTTATTACAGGAATAAAACTTCTTACGCGGGCGGAGCCGTGAGGACACAGCTAGTATTTGATAAAATCAATTGCACAACTACCTGCACGAAGTTCAGGGCGCCAAAAACATTTCGGGCATACCGTATGACTACAACTACTTCTGAGTGACCCATAAAATTTATAAGTTGTTGGCACTATGAGCACTATGTGGAGTGAAAGAAGATGTAGTGAGAACGATTGAGAATGGTATGTTAAGATGGTTTGGTCATGTACAGAGGATGGACGAAAGGAGATTAACGAAACAAGTGTACATGGCGAGTGTGGATGGAACAGAAAGGGACCGACCTCGGCGAACGTACCACGAACAAATCGCGGAAGTTCTCAAAAAAGGCCAGGTCGGTAGCACCCTAAACCAACGAGCATGCATGAGAAGGTTAATGAATGTAGATGAAGCGAAAGGGGCGTGTCAGGATCGTAGCAGGTGGAAATCTTGTTGGTAGCTGGACAATGTTGATAAGGAGGGTAACCGTCAAGATGAATCATCGTACCCGGAGTTATAAAAACAGTGGTCATTCGACGGAGCAGAGGATCCCATGTCGAACAACTGAAGAAGTCTGACCTTTTTATATCTGATTTTTGCTTGCCCTTATTTTCTGATCTTGTGTAAATTATTATATTGTGAACTAGCTTCTGTAATTAATCACTAACCCAATTAAAAATACTATCAGTGGTGAAGAGTCTATGTTGGTTTAATTTACTTTATTTATCATGCTCCCAATCCTGACATACCGATATTAGCTATAACTGTAATGATAGATTCACCCCTATAAGATTCTGTTGTATGTATTTTATAATCTATAGTGTCTGCCTACCCCAATGGGAAATAGGCGTGATTGTATGTATGTACTATGAGCAATAGATGAGCCTTAAACAATGATGTCCAAAATACATTAATGGGTATAGCCTTGATACCACTTGGAGTGGTGCCCACTTCCTTAAAGAATAACATGAATGTATCGGAATCTGATAAAACGATAAGTACCCTACTGTGGCACGTTTACTGATAACAGATTTAATCATGCAATCATAACGTTCTAGTTATTATGGCTTGTTATTAGAAACAAAGCGTCGTCAGTAAGCTAGGTACATACTATCTATTAATTAACTTTAATAAAGAGACTCAGGCGCATCTGGTTGAACGGGAATCCGACCCAGCGCCGGCCCTGGACCTAGGGTTGCCAGGCCCAAAAATAGAAAAGCCGGACACAGATTCATATTTAGCCGGACATTTAGCCCTGAAAGCTTGAAACACTGGGATTTCAAAGAAAAAAAAATCCCTCGCTCGCTTCCGTTCGGCATCTTTTGGAGGGTTGAACAAAAGCCTAACAAAAGCCGGACAGGCCGGTCTTGTAAATATTTGGTCGGGAACGACTGTAAAAAGCCGGACATCTGGCAATCCTTTTTTTTTTTTTTTTTTTTCTCACGTGGGGAAATCCTCATGGACTATCCCCCGTCTGGGGAAGACGGGGGGGTGTGCCAGACTCTTACTGGCTAAAACCCCACGGTGTCCCTTCTTCTGACCTAAGGCCGGGGTCACGGGATTCGCTGTTGCATGCACCGCGACCCCGACAGGTCTCGGTCCACCAGCTTCTTCTGGTGGACCCCTCCTGTGGTGGGGCAGTTGCTCCCCTGCCCCACATCCATCCGAGAGGCGCGCGCAGGACAAGACGCGCCATCCTCCCTGGGCCCGTTACTGGTCGGGCGACGGGTTACATCTGGCAACCCTACCTGGACCTTGATCAGGGTAGAGCAAGATTGTCTTCCGACGCACTTTGGTCGTCGCTTTCACATCAAATAAATTGTATTTCAGTTTATGTTTAATAAATAAAAATTACCATTTTTTTCAAAAATCATCTTTTGGCGCCTCTTGCCTCCTGGTGACTAGAGCGACCGCTCCTCGCGCCTCCCCAAGGACGGCGCTGATCGCCCATGTGCTTGTTTGGTCCCCGGGGTGGTCACGGCGTGCTATGTGTTCTGGTGCGCCGGTGATGTGGGGTGCTCCCCGCCCCCCTCAGGAGGTCGTGGGTTGGGGCCCCACAGTGGAGAGGTCTACCAGCAGCAAGACCTGCCGGGGTTGCGGTGCATGCTTAGGCAAATCCCGCGACCCGGCGGTTAAAAGGAGGAACACCGTGGGTTTTTAGCCGGTAAGA
The DNA here is from genome assembly GCA_910594945.2 of Amphipyra berbera. NCBI lineage: Eukaryota > Metazoa > Arthropoda > Insecta > Lepidoptera > Noctuidae > Amphipyra > Amphipyra berbera. The sequence continues at coordinate 1,623,685 of OU343122.1, read as the reverse complement.
GTACGGGACCCCCTCACCTACCCCGAGCGAGGGACATCCATGGATTTTCCCACGATAAAAAAAAAGGTCGACGCTGGTCCGACCCCAACAGACTTGCTATGATATGATCACGATTCTATTAAGTCTAACTATTTCTTCATTAATCTACCATAATATGATAATTTCCTCCACATCATATTTACTGTTGAAATAACTTCCTGTAATTCTTAGTTATCTATCTATAACTAATCTTCCGCGTATGCCTTGCGCAAGCACAACTCATGCTGAGCACACCCGTCCAAGATTGCGTACGTGATGATTTTTATAACATATCTATAACTGGTACGGAATGTTTTATTTATGTTTACATTTACGTAAAAACTTTTCTGTTTTCGTTTTCTCTATGTTTAGTATTCTTGGTGTGAAGTTCATTAATGTTGTTTCCAACTGTCGTACCAATTATGGTTTAGAAAACTTTTAGATTCTGTGCATTTTAATTTGATCTTTCAAATTACAAAAATAATAAAAAAAACAAACTCTTTTTTTTTGTCATCCTCTTGGATGTGATGTGCTATTTCTAACTCAAATGAAGGAATTCATAATTTATTTTTAATTTAATTTTATTATTTACTAGCTGTGTGTCCTCACGGCTCCGCCCGTAGCCTATGGATGATGTAGCTTTCTATCGGCAATAGCATTTTTGGAATCGGTCCAGTAGTTTTTAAGTTTATTCGTTACATACAAAAATACAAACCTTTCCTCTTTATAATATTAGTATAGATTTATTTAACATAACATCACGCCTTGTATTCCCCGAAGGGTTTGGCAGAGGTGTTTTCGTACCCTCGTTTCGCCAGTTATGTTTAAGACCCATGTAAAAAGGGGCGCGCCTATTGCCATTAATCGGGCACAAACCCAGACTCCGAGCTGCTACTGAGAAATTCCTAATGGAAACCCGATATCACTTTGCCCGACCTGGGGATCAAACCCAGGACCCCATATTCAGCAGTGGCGCTTGCGACCACTAGGCCAACAAGGCAGTCTCTTATTTTGAAACGTATATTCATCCAAGAAAATTACAAGAATTATTTATGGGCAGTCAGCCCCGCCACCAACCTTGTTGACTAGGACTTTAGAAGAGACCTTGACCTCTGAGTTTGTTTCGGCATTTCCTCTTAGAGTTATTCAGATAGGAAATGCCAGCGCCATCTAGTGATAAAAAAACCATTACATTGACTTGTAAAAGTGTCGTAACAGATTTATTTATTAACAGAAATAAAAATAATTAATTAAATCAAGAAGAGTCATATTCGTTTGACTTCTACAAAGACTTCTTCCATATGGTTTATTATAACTGTGTGCAACTACCCGCCGCGTACTTATTTACATCCTTATCACTTGCTAAAACCTTGTTTGCAACTGAATATACATAAAATTTTCCATATCTTAATAACACTAATGAAATTCTTCTCTTGCGTCAAAATTGCCAAAGATGAAACAGTTTAAAATTAAACATATCATTGTTGCAATCCGGCATCGCAACGTGTCTTTACATATTTATTGCTAACATCAAATAAATAAATGAAATTAGAATGTACAGTCACGTGTAATAATATGTATAATACACATAGCGAACTTGAAAAGCGAATTACTTTTAGAGAATAGTTTGTAATTGAGAAATATTCGAAACCATGATTCCTATGTATTTGTAGAAAATAATACTAACGAATATTACATATCTGTATAAATAAAAATTAATCGCCAAATGTGTTGCTAAGCGCAAAACTTGAGAACGGCTCCACCAATTCGGCAATTTTTTTTAAATATATATTCCATAAGGTCAATTTATACTAAAGCAGAGTCGAAGCGCATCGAAGCGTCAATCTGAAACTTAACATAGCATATTCACCCTTATCTCCACAACATAATACACATATTTGTTCTAAGATATTCTTCTATATTCTTCTAGATCTTCTTCTATTGAGTATTGAGTATTGTTCTAAGATAAAAAAAGATCACGCGCATTCCACAGAATTCGCGCGTCTTTTTTTATCTTAGAAGAAATATGTGTATTACCTATGTTGTGGAGATAAGGGTGAATATGCTACGTTAAGTTTCAGATTGACGCTTCGATGCGCTTCGACTCTGCTCTAGTATAAATTGACCCTTAAAGCACAAGGAAGGTTCTTATGGAGAGAAAAATCATAAAAATTGCGTGGAAAATAGTAAAAACAACACCTTTCTTTTCCCCCTACAGGCCAATAACTTTTGACAGAACGAAGTCTGTCCGGGCAGCTAATATCTAATAGATATTTTAGAAAGAAATCGATTTTGTATTTCGCTATGTGTATACATATTATTACACGTGACTATATATTAGAGATAATTATTTTTATCGTAGATTACGACAGTTTATGTTATGATCACGTTTTAAACAAATTCGTGACATGCTGTAGACGCTAGTCGTGCGTGCTTGCTCAGCGTCATAAGAGCACGCTATTCAGGTAAAACAGACCCGATTAGAGAAGCTTGAAGAAGATATCCATACACATAACTTCACGCCTGTATTCCCCGAAGGGTTGGGCAGAGGTGTATAGTACACCGTCATTTCGCCGTTATGTTTAAGTCCCATGTAATAGGGGGCGGGCCTATTGCCATCACCCGAGCACAAATCCCCACTCCGGGCTGCTACTGAGGAACTGTGACTCTGAATTCATGTGCAGATCAGAATTTGATTATCACTTGCGTTAGCGATGAAAGAAAAACATCGTGAGGAAACCTGCACACCTGAGAGGGCTCCATAAAGTTGTCGATGGTGTGTGTAGTCTGCCAACCCGCACCAGGCTAGCGTGGTGGACTAAAGCCCTATTTCTTCTCATTCTGAGAAGAGGCCCGTGCCCAGCAGTGTGACAGTACTGGGCTGATTATGTTATGTATGTATATCGGGTGTAAAAATAACCTTAACGAAGCCGACAGCCACGTATTCTTCCTATCATTACGAAGATTTTTTGGTATTGGGACATACCTGGGAACCGACTGGTTATGGAGATATTGAAGGTCAAAGTCACCATATTTGTGAACGATTTTCACGAAAATTAAGTTTAACTGTTATTACTAAACATTCTTCTATGCAAAAATTATTAACATTTTCGAAAATGTACCGACTGGTTATGGAGATATTGAAGGTCAAAGTCACCATATTTGTGAACGATTTTCACGAAAATTAAGTTTAACTGTTATTACTAAACATTCTTCTATGCAAAAATTATTAACATTTTCGAAAATGTAGGCACAGTATACTGCGCGCGCGCTGATATTGCGCGCTACAATTAAAAGCTGTTTTTTAATACCAAAAAATAAAAGTCGTTTCCCAGCAATTATTTTTGCTGTATGTTACTTAGTTTGATGTACAGTATGCGTAGACTTCAGCTTCGTTAATGCTATTTTTACACCCTGTATGTCTCATTTTATTTCAGAACTATATTTAAGAGGGATCTCTCAAATGAGACCTGTTTACTAATACAGACCTTAGATTTCTGTAGTTGAAACACTACTCAACTCGTAAAGGACGTGTGAGATGTGTCATTATACGTCAAACTCAATAATAATTAATAACTGACTGCAAAAAGGGTCGTACTGTCGAAACCTTTCATACAGCGATTCGAAAGGAACATCAAGGCTGTAAATAATTGGAAGCTGTGTTGTCCACGACACGAGTGTGAAGACAATATGGACATTTTTAAGGTATTGTGTGAAGAGACGACACAGGTCCACGTAGAGCAAATTAGGTAATTGATGACGATGATCAATTAATAAATAATTAATTGAAAGCATTGATAGCCTAGTGGTGTGACCGTCGGACTACCAAGTCATAGGTCTCGAGTTCGAACCCAAGGCACGCATCTCTGACTTTTCGGATTCATATGCGTATTGTATAATTATCACTTGCTTAAAAACGGTGAAGGAAGACATCGTGAAGAAACCGGCATGCCTGAGAGATATTTCTCGACCGCATGTGAAGCCAAGTGAGAGGCCCATGGGCGGCATAAACTCTGACACCAGGTTAGTCACAAATCACACGAAAAGAAGAAGAACACGTTGCCGTCTTATGCTACTTTTGGGGCAATCTAGTTTTCAGCTAATGTACAGTCACGTGTACTAATATGTATACACATAGCGATATTCAAAGGCGATTTTCTTCTAAAATATCTATTAGAATTATGAAATATTACACAATTAGTTTCTACAAATACACACGAATCATGGTATCGAATATTTCTTAAATACAAACTATTCTCTAAAAGAAATTCGTTTTTTAAGTTCGCTATGTGTAGGTATACATATTATTACACGTGACTGTACATGGGTACGCCACATTCCATTTAATCTGGTATACTAATGTCTGAAAGGCTTTACGCGACTTCAGATTTACCAATTCGATTTAGGCCGATTACCCACACTGGGCCAGCGTGGTGGTTCTCATTCTGAGAAGAGACCCGTGCCCAACAGTGGTATAATAATGGGTTGATTATACTTATCCTATGCATCATCTTTCTATGATAAGGGCTTTTGACTAATAAGGCGAAACACACACAGTCCCGCGCTACGCTGCGGGGTGCGTGGCGACTGAGCCACAACACTGAGCGTGAATGCGTTTTCTGTGTGTTGTACTACGCGTCTTTTCTATACAAACATAGATACTTGCAAAGATACGGGCGTGTAAGAACACGCACTCCCGCGCTACGCTGCGTGATGCGGTGCAGTGTGCGAATCGCCTAAATCCGAGGAAGAATGATATACAGTGCAACCTCGATATAACAAATCGGAAGGGAACAAGTAAATATTCGTTATATCAAGTAATTCATTAAACTGAGATTTGTTATATTGAGGTTAGGTTGCTCTAAAATTTGTTATAAAGAGATAAAAAAATAGTTTTTTACGTTTCTGAGCCATTGCAACTTGAATCTTTAACAATAGTGACGAGCAGCAGTAGTGTTTACATTACTTTCCAACAAACAACAATGATTGTTTTACGAAAAAAATGTGTCGAAACCTGTCGCGACATGAATCACATACTATGGGATTAAGGGTCATACATATATTGGTAGGAACGTTATATTTATAAAGGTTTTGGGTTGACAAAATTCGTTAATTAGAGGTATTTACACTTTTTTGATAGTTGAAAATTCGTTATAAAGAGGTTGTTCGCTAAAAATGTTCGCAATGTAAAGGTATATTTTACATTGACTCTATGGACAATTCAAGGGGATCACGAAAAATTTGTTAAATCGAGGAAGTCGTTATATTGAGGTAGGTACGTTATATTAAGGTTGCACTGTACTTTTTTTTTAAATAAGACTTCCATTATTACTAGTATATATATATTATAATCTATGATTATAACTCTTTCATAATTCGTCGAAGTAACAGGTCCTACAATTGTAATTTGACAGGTTGTTTGACAGTCGATCCTGTCATTTTACTATTTCAAATCTATACTAATATTATAAAGAGGAAAGATTTGTATTTTTATAAGTAATGAATAAATTTAAAAACTACTAGACCGATTTCAAAAAATCTTTTGCCGTTAGAAAGCTACATTATCACTGCGTAACATAGGCTACGGGCGGAGCCGTGAGGACACAGCTAGTTACGAATAATTTTAAGAACTCACATCTCTTCATGCATGACTACCCTTAATTTTATCTTTTAATTTAAGACATGTATGTAGGAGAATAATATCCGATCGAATCGAAACCGGATCGAATAGGTGTTTACATTAGTAGAGCGGTTTGATTACCTTATCGACACCGTTAATAGTACCTCGTGTAGGCTTTGTAGGACAACACTGCGAAACTGGTTATAGGTTACGTACCTATCCACTACCTTCTATCCAAGACTCTGTTTACCTCGTATCAAAAATACAATGTATCTAAGTTAAATACTTACAAATAACATGTCAGATACCTACTTAATATGTTGTCATTATAAGTAATATTAAACATATCAAAGTCCAACTATAAATAAATTACCAATGAACAAAGAATTTGGTCATTAATATCAATCACTTATAATTATTATTCCGTTGCTATCTATAACCAAGTTTAACAAACGTGGTAATTTTAATAGGTTGCACTTGGCCACAGCTGTTTAAGTAGAGCTGGTAGAGCGGATAATGCCTTATTTTATTTGCCTCATTTCGCAAAAAAAAATCCTCATAATAACTTTAAACTTTTGCCGTAAATACCACAAAACCAACTTACATTTTTCTCTTTCCAGCCAATCACAATCCCATTTTAGAACTAACACTTAAAAAAAACACTTCACTTGCACTAAAAGCACTGGTTGCGTCAAAACGACCGGCGATTACGAAACGTAACACGACTGTGACGTAAAATTAAAAAAAAAAGAAAGTAAAAGTTATCGTGCGCGGGATTCGCGATGCGAATTTTGAATTTGGAAGCGTTTGTTACGTGCGCACGCTCACCTGGCGCACGGCAGACTGCGCGCGCTCATGGTGCTGTGTTACCAGCCTTTAGATTGCCGACTTCCTTAGTTTATTATTATACCATGTCTAGAATTATATCGTAATCTCTAAAGTCAGACTGCAAACATACTGATAATAGTATTTAATTACAGGTATTAAACTTACTGAAATGCAAATTCATGGTTTGGAAAATACTGTGACTCATTTGACATCAATTTCATATTTATACAGACACAAACGAATTACGTAAGTACACACTGAAAAATCTGGATGGTGCGCAAACGTCTCTGTTAAAAAATAGTTTATTTAAAAAGGAAAATAAAGGCAGATAGCAAGCAACCAAGCTCTTAATAATAAACATTATAAATGAGTAAGTAGCGGCCCGTCCCGGCTTTGCACGGGTGGACTATTTTCCCGTTTTTGCAACATTTTTCTTTTGTGCTCCGCTCCTAATGGTCGTACCGTGATATTATATAGCCTATAACCTTCCTCCATAAATGGACTATCCAATACAAAAATATTTTTTGAATTCCAACCAGTAGTTCCTGAGATTAGCGCGTTCAAACAAACAAACTCTTCAGCTTTATAATATTAGTATAGATTACAATATACACTGGCCTGCAAAAATAAGTATCACACTTTTAAAATTTCAATTTTTTCTAAACTATAGAAGTTAGAGATTTAAAATAAAAAACGTTTTATAGCAATTTTTATCAGCTTTCTTTGAAACTATAGTAACAAAGTTAAACTCTTTTTTGAGTCCTTTTTGTTTCGAAAATATATCTTGTGTACCTAAAAAGTTATAGTAATTTTAAAAGTGTGATACTTACTTATTTTTGCAGGCCAGTATATTAACAAAATGTTAACTTAACACTAGGCAATATTATTGTATCTTTTGAACTTTAAATTTGTCTTTGTAGTCCATTCACATGTTTTAAACTTATCCTAGTTAAACAGGGAAACCATACAATAATAACCATACGTAATAAACATATTCTGTAAGTAACATTTTATATGTATCGCCGTTGGTTTTCTAAATAAAATATAAATATATAAATAAAACACTACTTGAATAACGTGCCTTACTTTTCTTTTTTTTTTCTCGTTGGAAAATCCTCATGGATGTCCCTCGCCCGGGGAAGGCGAGGGGGTCTACCGGACTCTTACCGGTTATAAAACAAACGGTGTTCCTTATCCTGACCGTTCGGCCAGGGTCGCGGGATTCGCAAAAGCATGCACCGCAACCCCGGCAGGTCCCGGTCCGCCAGCCCATGGCGGACCTCTCCTCTGAACCTACCTTACTGTCGTTACAAACAAAAATCACACTTACAAACTCCCAAACCAAACGTCCAAAATCCTGTGGAAAATACAATAAAAAATAATTTTGTTTTGTGCAGAAAATTATTAGCTCTAAGCACTGTCGTCAAAATGTTTTATTCTTTTCTCAAATAAATTCTACATCACCAAAATTACCCACAAAAGTTGTAAAATTACCCCTCACAATAACATCTTGCGTTAGACGCGGTGTTTCCCAAGCAGGTACCAGCGGTCAAGGACCGAGCAACCTGCTCGACCACCGACCAGCCGGCCGGACGCGTAGGGTTGCTAAAGGGAAATTATGGGTTGTTGCCTTCAACGCTTCACCACTCAAAAATGGTAGAATAGAGGGTGATAATTAATTCTGTGCGTCCAAGCTTGACTGGTAATGCAACTATATAGGTTTTTTGTTGTGATAAGTTAACGTCATATTTTTATATTATAATTGCATGTTGCATCTATTTTCCTCTTTTTTTTCTATTCGACTGCTTGTAGATGGTCTTGCGGACCGTTTCTACGTAACCGGGCAGTTATTGGCGAGACCTGAAGGGTCTCCAACCAAAGGGGACGAGAGTAAAATACTTAACCTAAGCTAACTACTATTACTACTACTAACATCATGACTAGCTAGCAACAACAGCACTAAGGGAGACCCCTAATGGGACTCTGACCTCGGCTTAGGGCGTTGCTTGTAAAAGGACTGGGAGGGAGACAGCTCGATGAGGGCTGAATGAACGGTGTGACTGCGGAGTCAGAAAAGACGACCGGCTCCGCGGCTGCGGCGGGTGAGCACGGTGGATCAGGGAATTTATTTTCCTGTTGCTGCCTGCATTTATGGTGTGGTCAGAATACTAGAAGTAATTGCGACGTGCTTCTCCAACTCAGTCGGCAACCTGTCGCGTTTTAAAATCTGCACATTAAAGGCCAAGCCACATCTGACGGAAGATACGTCACCGATCTTCTGTCGCGTAATTTACTCGAGGAATTTTAGTAACGCATCTTCGGTCAAATGTGTACGGTATGAGATGTTTGTATGGAATTATGTGTACCGGCGGAAGATTGGCGACGTATCTTCCGTCAGATGTGACTTGGCCCTTAATGTGTAAATTCTAAAGCGCGACAGGTTGCCGAGTGAGTTGGAGAAGCATGTCGCAATTATTTTTTCTAGTATTCTGACCACACCATAAATGCAAGCAAGCAACAGGAAAATAAATGCAACATGCAATTATATTATAAAAACATGACGTTAGTTTGAGAGGCTTGGGCCTAAAAAATATATTAATATTATCTGTGGTCTTGTTGTCAAACTTCAACACAGCCTAATAGTAATGCTGGCTGTACACTCTCGCCGAGATAACCCGCGAGTTAGATGCTGGTGCTATTTCGTGTTAAAAGTTAAGGATAGAGATAGCGTCTCGGGCTGTCTCGGCAAGAGTGTACCGCCGGCATAAAGTTATGAATACCTTTCGAGTGTATAAAAAATGACACTAATCGTCTAATATAAATGACGGTAATAAATAATGTGCGAAAATTTTGACATAATAAGTAGGTACTGATGTCATTGTAAGGCCACCCATCTTAATAAAGCGAAGCCTAGCAGCAATTTAATGTCAGTAATTAATTAATAATATTTATCGAAAATTTATTTACCGTTTATACACAATTTAAATGACTGAACTACATATTTCATTATCAATATAAAAAATTCTAACCGAAGAGAAACCGGCTGAAGCTCAGCCGGTTTCTGAGATAAGAATTCTAAGATACAAGGTTAGTCAGAAAGGGGGGTACCTACTAAGCCGCGGGCCACTTAATGTATCACTGATGATTGTTTTAAAGAAAGTGTTAAGATTTAAAAATTCGATAAAAAAAAACCATGAAAATTTCTTTTTATTTTAGTTTTTTTTTAAAAATTCTTCATCCCTGCTTTAGTTATGAATTCAGAAAATGGAGTTTCTAATCCGTGACCCCAAATATGACGTAAAATGTAAACACGTCTGATCATATCTGAGGCTAGACAGAATTTAGCGTATTTTTTATGAGATCTTTGAACAGCTATTACTCTTGAACTATTGACTTTTGGGGAAAGTTGTAAAACAAAAGCTATTCATTATTATGGGTACTTTAAAACCCTTTAGGCTAACCCCCTTTCCGACTAACCTTGTATAATCTACACTCAAAGGATACTCAAGGTCTGTGGATCTTATAATTCCCAACTCGGAAACCGGCTATAAGTGTCTAAACTTTTACCCTTACTAATAAACAGAAGAAGCAGTGATAGCCTAGTGGTTGAACGCTCGCCTTCCCTGCAGGAGGGTCTGAATTCGATCCCGACCTTTTTTAAACGTTGCCCCACACTAGGATTTCTCCTGTGCCGTGGGTGCGTTTACAGACACAAATCTTCACATGCACAAACACCCAGACCCGGAACAACTATCTGTAGGCCATACAAATATTTGTTCCGTGCGGGAATCGAACCCACGACCTGCAGCGCTGGGGCTAATCGCTTAGCCACTGCACCAAACGTGTCGTCAAAAGTCGACCTGCACCTCTATAATCATGTGCGGATCAGAATTTGATTATCACTTGCGTTAACGATGAAGGAAAAACATCGTGAGGAAACCTGCACACCTGAGAGGGCTCCATAAAGTTCTCGATGGTGTGTGTAGTCTACCAACCCGCACCAGGCCAGCGTGGTGGACTATGGCCTAAACCCTTCTCTTTCTGAGAAGAGGCCCGTGCCCAGCAGTGGGACAGTAATAGGCACAGTATATGGACAGATGTTTTTCCTCAAACTATCGGGCAAAATTGAAGCTACATCATCATGTTGATGATCTTCAGCTTTTACTTTCAAATGTAGCGAATACATAAGTTATTGTATTGTTAACTAGCGGCCCGCCCCGGCTTCGCACGGGTAGACATTTTTCCCGTTTTTGCAACATTTTTCATTCATGCTCCGCTCCTATTGGTCGTAGCGTGATGTTATATAGCCTATAACCTTCCTCGATAAATAGACTATCCAACTCTAAAATAATATTTCAATTCCAACCAGTAATTCCTGAGATTATCACGTTCAAACAAACAAACAAACTCTTCAGCTTTATAATATTAGTATAGATAATATAACATAACACTGTTTAGTATGTGTGTGTGGTAACACTTAGCACCAAGGTGGCATACTAAAAATGTTGTACGTGTTTATATTTACGATTCCATTCAGATTCAATTTCGTTTGAGGTTTCAAATATAAGAGTACATAAAGATTTGTCATCAGCAGGATGAATGGCAATAAAATGTTATAATTTTTTTTTTAATAAAAAAAACAAAACATAACATCACGCCTTGTATTCCCTGGGGGGATCGGCAGAGGTATTTTAGTAACACCCTCGTTTCGCCAATTATGTTTAAGTCCCATATAATAGGGGCCAGCCTATTGCCATTAACCAGGCACAAATCCAGACTCCGGGCTGCTACTGAGAAATACCTAATGGAAAAACCCAATATCACTTTGCCCGACCTGGGGATCGAACCCTATGTTCAGCAGTCAGGCTTGCGACTACTAGACCAACAAGGCAGTTATAAAAAAAAATGTGGCATACTACCCCATGCGAGCCTGCTTCATGAAAAGTAGGTACCGCTGTCTAGATTGCTGATGCGTTGCCAACCTTAGAGACAAAGTTGGAAAGTCTCATGTGACTGTAATTTCACCGGCACCCATAGGGATGATTTCCTCCAAGCGGCTTGCATCGCATCGGATCGGAAAGGATACGAACGGAAGCGGCGACAGCCGATCGCGTCCGGCAGGATGTCGACGTATACGATCGGCTCCGTACAGTTGCTTGCGGACGTATCCGTTTCTGCGCCTAGTCAAATAGTTTCATTCCTACCGTGTTGACATCCGAAAGGATCCGATCGGATACGATGACAAGCGAACGGAGCCGATCGCGTATCGCAGCGTACTTTCGGCTACGATCGCGTGTCGTGGAGGACGCCCGCGGTCAAGCTGCTGTGCGGGGCTTGGTAATATAGACTTTAAAAACTGGGTACACGATTTAATATCGTTTAAAGAATGTATAATCCGTTCCGATCCGATGCGATTAAAGCCGTTTGGTGGAAATCATCCTATACCCTTCAAACCGGAACAGCAATGCTGCTTGGTGCCATAAATAGGTATGGGGGTAGTACTTTCCCAGACAAGCTCCTTCACACAGAACCCTAGGATACTACCGTTAAAATCTATACTAATATTATAAAGCTGAAGAGTTTGTTTGTTTGTTTGAACGCGCTAATCTCAGAAACTACTGGTTGGAATTGAAAAATCCTTTTGAGTTGGATATTCCATTTATCGAGGAAGGTTATAGGCTATTTAACATCACGCTACGATCAATAGGAGCGGAGCATAAATGGAAAATGTTGCAAATACGGGAAAAATGACCACCCATGGGAAGCCGGGACGGGCCGCTAGTTATATTATAAAATCGATCTACATAGTATTAGATACTTATATTTTATCATCCAAACTAACAATTTATATTTGACTGTTATAAATACTTATCTTAGGCCGACGTGCGCAACATTATTTAGCCTAGCGCTAAAACTATAGCCCAGAGCTTATGCGATAGACCAGGGCTATCCGAATAAATCCCTGCCAGTGGTCATTCACACTTAGCCCAGAATATTTAGGTAAACTAGGAAACTCAAAAGACGATTCCAGACGTTGCCCTACACTCGCCCAGTTTTTATACCATAATGTCTGGACTTAAAAAGAGACCTTGATCTCTGAGTTTGTTTCGGCTTTTCTGAGCTAGTCAGATAGGACATGCCGGCGCCATCTAGTCCTAAAAGAAGGTTTTGACGTATTGTGAGTAGGTTTGTGCATGTACCTACACTTAGTGCAACAAAAAAATGGTCACTTTTATTATTATTTTTTGTTATTCAGCCATGATCATCCCACTGCAGGGCAAACGCCTCTCTACCCTTCTTCCACTCCTCTCGGTTTAAGGTTTTCTGCGGCCAGTCCTTCCAATAGGTGTCTAGTTCGTCCTGCCATCTCCTTCTGGGCCTGCCGCAACGTCGTCTGAAGTTGTGTGGGCTCCACTCAGTGATGAGTTTTGCCCACAGCTCGTCCGACTCGTTTTATTGCTTGTCATTATTCTATGGTTATTGCCATAATTTATTTGTAAACATGTCTGTTTAGAAGAAAGAAAGAAAGGAAAGGAATTTTCTTCTCTACTCTTGCCAAATTACGTGCCAGCGACTACAACAGATTTATTTACAGAAATAAAAATCATTTATCATTTAACAATACGTCACGCGCTGGGCCACGTCAGCCGACCTCATCTACTTACTAAAGTCAAGAACTAAACCAACATCTCCATAAAAATATAAATGTCCACACATCATCGTTAGTTCTCATCACATGGGATCCGGTTCTACTCCCGCGTCGGGTAAAACAGGTTGTTTCGCGCCGACCACCGGAAATTGTTCAACAATGCGCTAGCCTGAGAAATGAGAGTAACGCGCTTCTGCGCCTGCGCTTTTAATTTTATTATGAATTGCGTTAAAACTGGTTATATTGTATTGTTGTTTTGATGGCATGTCATGATCGTTTTTCCCTAATTTTGTTTTTTAATAAGAGTTTGTTGTGTTTAATCTTTTGTCCCTTCTCTTATCTACAGGGTGTAAATGATATCATGTAAATCCTTCAAACCTCGTGATGTACCTACTGCTGACATAAACTAACCCGGCAAGGGATAATTTAGGATTCCATAAAAAAAATACAAAACGTCCACAAGTGTTCTTAACGTGAGGCATTTTAGCCCGCCGCGCGGTCATTTAACTCGGGAGGCTAAAATGCCTCACGTTAAGAACACCTGTTTACGTCTTGTATTTATTTTATTGAATCCAAAAGTATCCCTTGCACGGTAAATCTATGTCAGCAGTACATCACGAGATGTATTCAGCGGTAACTATCAGAGTTTTAAGTAAAAACAATAACCACCATAAAATCTCGCTTATGATTACAATCCACGAAGGTTGGACAGTCTCAGTAACTGCTACTTTTGACTTGTCTTGCAGAGACTTTGTAGAAACGGTGTGTATCTATGTGATGTCGTGTATCTCTTTATTTTCATTATTATTTCTTGTTTCACAAACATCCGTGGGAAATGACGTACTGAGATCGGTTGGTAATAGGGATCTGTTCGTAACAAATATAAAATGTTATCCTCATTCCTAACGAAAACCACAAAACGACGCTCGGCAGTGAAAACCTCGTAAATCCAATTTTCTTCAAAAGTGTTTTATTTGTTCTTTAGATTGATAAACTCGTCATACCCGTATTAGTTCAACAAACTTTCAATTCAAATACGCCATCTATGACGTACGATAACAAACTTGTAATAAACATTTTGATCGGCCATTTATTTTTTCAGAATACCGTTTTTTTATCTCCTGTAAAAATTTGTATTTTACACTTACATGGTTTTCACTGCCGACCGTCGAAATAGGATCGGATTATTGGAACCATACTTCTGTATGTAACGAATAAACTTAAAAACTACTGGACCGATTTCAAAAATTCTTTTGCCGTTAGAAAGCTACATTATCACTGAGAACATAGGCTACGGGCGAAGCCGTGAGGACACAGCTAGTAAGTTATAAATAAAAATTATCCATATCTCTACAACCAACCTTAACCCCTCGCAGAAAACTTCTCACAAACACACGAACGTTCTCGAATGTAAGACAAATATGTCACACGACATAAAAGCTCTTCATCTCTTCATCTGGCGAGCTTTTCATACCTTTGTGTACCCCGTATATGGGGCACCTGTCTTTTGTTCACTGGCTGGCTAACATGCCATGCTTTATTTTTCTAATGTGTGTGTGTGTGTGTGTGTATTTTGCAATGATTTGCACGCGATTATAGGACAGAGTATTATGGAGACGTGAATGATAAACTGACAATGTTCTGATAGATTTTAGACGTGGTTTGGGCTATTTAAGATTCTGAAATAATAATAATTGACGAAGTCAAGCTGCGCTTGCCGCGGTCAGTCTGTGGCTGGGTGACCGTTAGTTACACGTCGAGACCCCTCCATGCCTCGGAGGTGACAGTCATTACGGGAAGTCAGAAGCCCGAAAGTCTGACAACTGGTCTAACCGTTGGATATCCGCATTGCCCTCATCAGTCTGATGGCAGTCGCTCCGTGTAAAATATTGGTATTCAGCCACATCTGGTTAGACTGGAAGCTAACCCCAATATACTTGAGAATAGGCTAGGCAGAACATTGTAAAGACTCAATCAATCATGACAGTGATAGCCCAACGGTTGAACGCTTGCCTTCCGTGCAGAAGGGTCTTAGTACGATTTTAGATAAACAGTTGTTTAACAAGAGAATTAATGATGGTGATCACCAGCCCTGGCTAGTTTCACCTCGGTTAAAGTCTACCTTAAAGCCGGGTACAGATTTACGAAATGCAACATGCAATGTAACACGCAATGAAAGAATTTGCCGTCCACATTGTCGCATTGTATCATGCAATGTAACAGATTTCCTATAATGGACGCCATGCGCGCACGAACCGTGCACACTACGCGTGCGTACTACGTAGCTACCTTTCATGTTACATTGCATGTTACGTTACAGTAGTCTGTACCCGCCTTTAGCATTACCTTAAAAAAAGTTAGATTAACCTCTCTAAAATGTTTATTGGTGGTCAAAAACGAATCGTTTTGCTTACCTATGGTAGCATTTTTTATTGCAAAACTGAGCATATAAATAGACTCGTACGCTAATTTTACGTGTGATAGCTACTATCGCTGGGAGGATCTACTACGCAAAGTTATCATTCTTTCATCTATTGTTTCATTATTGGTAAAGATACAAGAGTTTTAATTTCAACCAATAATACTCGGTAAATCATAGGATCGGGTGTTAGCAGAATAAAATGGCGATAAATGATTGATGCCAGCAACAATATAAGTAAACGCACTAATTAAATTCTAAACCCAGTTTCGAAACAAATGCCCTTCCTGATACGATGCAATGTTCACAATAATTGAATATTGACCAAACGGACGGAAGTGAATTTCACAAGGTTGCTACTGAAACAGTTAACTGACTGATTGACCGGGGGTTTGTGAAACACGGAGGTGAAGGAACACGTGTTTGTTGCGATGTCGCAAAACTACTGTCGATCGTGTACTTAACGCCTGTCCACCAATATTAATAACTTAGAAAGAAAGAAAGAAAATTATTTATTTTGGACTCACACAGGCAGTTACAGAAACAAAAACAATATTAAAAAAAAGAAAGAATAAGAATTTAGACTACCTGCACGAGGCCAAAAAGGGCTCCTTATATAAACTGCTCCAAAACTTATATCACAGTCTACTGTCGAGGTCAGTCCGTGGATAGGTGACCGTTCATTACACATCGAGATCCCTCCGTGCCTAGGAGAGCACGTAAAACAGTTGGTCCCGGGTGTCCTACGAATACCTATGACAGTCGTTACGGGAAGTCAGAAGCCCGAAAGTCTGACGAGCAATCTAACCTTAGGATATCGACATTACCCAATAACTGACTTGCGGAGGTCTCATGGCAGTTCCTCCGTATACAATACTGGTATTCAGCCGCATCTGGATAGACTGGAAGCTGAGCCTAATACCGGGCTCACACGATTCGATTCTAGTTGATCAACTGCTGAATCGCATGCCATTTGAACCGTCGGAACAGATTTTTAATCAAATTGAAGCAACAAAAACATTTAAACTTTTGTTGATCAAGTCATTTGTTGAAAGCGATTCGACCCGTCTGAACCTATCTTAACATAGTTGAGAAAAGGCTAGGCAAAACTATCACAGACTACTTCCTCGCCAAGTGGTGTACTTCTTGCGAAAAAATAAAAATTGTCGATGGTCACCTCGCAGCTAGCGGGTGATGACCGCGAAGCTAGCCCTGTCGCATCGATATCGCTATTGTAATGGGGTATTCAAAGGGCCCTTGCTAGAGTACCTATCTAAGGCTCCGGAGCATCAAGTGGAAGGCCGTCGAGAGGCCCGGATTGGGAGCCACAGTGGGCACTGGATCGGTAGCTCTTCTTTTTCGTGTGGTTAGTGACTAACCTGGTGTCAGAGTTTATGCCACCCATGGACCTCTGACTTGGCTTCACACGCCGTCGAGAAATATCTCTCAGGCATGCCGGTTTCCTCACGATGTTTTCCTTCACCGTTTTTAAGCAAGTGATAATTGTACAATACGCATATGAATCCGAAAAGTCAGAGGTGCGTGCCTTGGGTTCGAACTCGAGACTTATGACTTGGCAGTCCGACGGTCACACCACTAGGCTATCACTGCTGTCAATAGCTATCGGTAGCTATGACCCTGGGATTCATGCTGGCTGGTTTGTAATGATAATCCTGCAATTTCGGTCATCAGATCTTGATCGGGTAATAAGCCAAAACCTCTAACAACAGGGACTTATGAAATACATGCTGTGCCGACCCCACCTAGTGTGGGATAAGGGCAGGAAGAAGAATAAGACAACTAGGTTTAACAAGCATATCAATTTGGGACCTAGTGCATAATATCAGCAAGCACATTGGGTCA
This sequence comes from Amphipyra berbera, assembly GCA_910594945.2. Classification (NCBI taxonomy): domain Eukaryota; kingdom Metazoa; phylum Arthropoda; class Insecta; order Lepidoptera; family Noctuidae; genus Amphipyra; species Amphipyra berbera. Next base: position 1,606,288 of record OU343122.1, on the reverse strand, counting down.
CCCGCGCGAACGTTCAACGAGTATTCCCAAGGAGGGTTGATGTCAGGCAGGCGGCCGGTCATAAAACAATAAGCGAAAACCTCCAACAACATGGATTTATGAAATACATGTTGTGCCGACCCCACCTAGTGTGGGATAAGGGCAGGGAGTAGAAGAAGATCTTGATCGGGTAGATACACGAGTTCGTTCGGGGAAGCGCTATCACCATAACCTTTTCTGCCGCCAATCAGCGTTGATGTGTTCCGTTTTAAAGGGTACGGGTGCCGGCGAAATTAAAGTCACATGAGACTTTCCAACTACGTCTCTAAGGTTGGCAACGCACCAGCAATCTTCTTAGTGTTGTTGGTGTATACAGGGTGTAAACGAAATCGTGTAATTCCTTCAAACCTCGTGATGTACTGCTGACATAGGTACCCCGTACACAGTCAATCTCGATCGCGATCCGCAATCAAATCAATTATCGCGATCCAGATTGTTTTGCTTTATGTTTTGTGTGCCTTTTAGTCTGTGCTAAATAAATGTATTTTCTTTCTTTTCTTTTATTTTTTGTGTTCAGATGCATCAATCCGTCAATCTAATTCGTACATTATCAATCTGGATCGCGATCATTGATTTTGATCGCGGATCGCGATCGAGATTGACTGTGTACGGGGCGCCACAGATTAACCCTGCATGGGATACTTAAAAAGGAAAACATGTGTTCTTAACGTGAGGTATTTTAGCGCCCCGAGGGTATTGCGCGGTTATCGCTCGCCGCGCGGTCATTTAACTCGGGGCACTAAAATGCCTCACGATATCACATGTTTACTTTTTGTATTTTTTTTTTATTAAATCCAAATGTATCCCGTGCTGGGTTAATCTATGTCAGCAGTACATCACGAGGTTTGAAGGAATTACATGATTTCGTTTACACCTTGTACCTGTAGGCGGTGATTACTTTCCATTAAGTGGGCCATCGGCTTGTTTGCCAATAAATGCCAAAAAACAAACTAATTCTTGATCAGACACCGATGTCGAACTAGCAGTAACTTCGCAGTAGGTACCCATATCGTGTATCGACGCTAAGCAGTGAAAACCTCGTAAATAAAATTTTCTTCGAAAGCGTTTTATTTGTTCTTTAGATTAATAAACTCGTCATACACATACTAATTCAACAAACTTTCAATTCAAATACTTCTAAGCTATCTATGATGTACGATGACAAACTTGTATTAACATTTGATCGGCCATTTTTTTGCAGGAGACAGTTATTTCTATCTCTTTTAAAAAAATGTATTTTACACATACGTGGTTTTCACTGCCGACCGACGGTATGCGCGTGTGCACCTCTTCGATACAACCTACATTGACCTAATTCCTATTTGTTTTTTCAATAGAAACATTTGGTTGCCATAGCAACTGCACTATTGACAAAATTCTGACAGTTTTTGGAACAATAATAATTTTATTTGCAAAGTCTTCTCCGACTCCGTATAATCATAAAAAAAAATTATAAATAAAATGTTTTTTTGAGAGAAAGCCTGTCTTCCTAACATCATGAAGTTATCGAAATTTCATCTAAGATACCACCCCCCTGGTATTATATTGGAATACTTGCAGAAGGGTGTCATAAAAAAGAAAGAAATAGATTTATTGGATTTAAACTCCGAGTAAGTACTGTCGTTTCTAATTTATTATTAAAATTCAAAAATTTTATGGTTATTAGCAAGTCTTCCCCTTACCTACCTTACTGTAAGCTCGTAAAAGTCCACTCGTGAAGAATTGTGAAGATTTTCTGTTCCTTCTCCAAAAGTTCTTTGAGATTATTAATGGCGTCTGCTTTATTAAATGCATTCATCTCGGTTTCGATACACTGCGTAGTGAAAATATCTGTAAACCTTTGCTTACACCGTGAAAACACCATGCTGCCCCATTTCACACTTCGTAAAGACCATACAACTGACCCAATTATCAAAAAAATTATCAAAAATGTTCTTGAACACCACTGGTTTCTTAACCTCGAAACTCGATAAGAATAATAAGAACCAAGGCTTTCACCAAACAATTTCTTGACTTCTAACTCATAACATAAGTACATAACATCACGCCTGTATTCCCCGAAGGGTTAAACAGAGGTAGATAGTAACACCCTCATTTCGCCAGTTATGTTTTTGTTCCATGTAATAGGGGGCGAGCATATAGCCATTAACCGGGCACAAATCCAGACTCCGGGCTGCTACTGAGAAATTTCTAACGTAAAAACCCAATAACACATAGCCCTACCTGGAAATTTAACACAGGACCTCACGATCAGCAGTCGCGCTTGCCACCACTAGACCAACGAGGCAGTTCCAACTCGCTATAACCTAATCTAAAGCTGAGTCACCTCTGTGTTTAAATAACAGAACAGACATCAAAGAGCTATCACAACATCTCTACCAAACTGAGCCTCTCATCACGCACGAGGTTCGGGGCCAACTGGAGCAATGCCTGGACATCCTGAAGAAGCGGGTCGAGCACGAAGGTCCAACTGGCAAGAGGTTCTACATCTACAAGACCCTGATGACGCATGTGTTGCCCCTCACGAACGTCGCCTTCGATAAAACTGGGAACAGGCAAGTCATTTTTTAAAGATTTTATTAGGGACAATCCCGATATATATTTTGGATGGCTTTCGTCATAATCTGTCCTGCAACTTCTACTGATGAAGGGTTCATAATAAAACGGTCATAGCTAAATTAGTATAATCGCTGGACAAGGGCGGGTAGCGATTAGTCAGTCATCTATACTAATATAATGAAGCTGAAGAGTTTGTTTGTTTGAACGCACTAATCTCAGCAACAACTGGTTGGAATTTAAAAAAAAATTGTGTTCGATAGTCCATTTGTCGAGGAAGGTTATAGGCTATATAAAATCACGCTACGATCAATACGAGCGGAGCATAAATGAAAAATGTTGCAAAAACGGGAAATATTTCCACCCGTGCGAAGCCGGGGCGGGCCGCTATGTAATATAATGTAAAACAGTAAAAAAAGAAAGATACTATAATTTACATTATTTTAAACCGTTTCTTCCGTCGTACATGCAACCACCTAAACTCTGCAGTACTTCTAAATTGTTCTGCCTAGCCTTTTGCCAACTATGTTGAGATCAGCTTCCAGTCTAACCAGATGCGGCTGAATACCAGTATTTTACACGGAGCGAGTGCCATCAGACCTTCGAAACCAGTCACTGGGCATTGCCGGAATTCTAAGGTTAGACCGATGGACCGACTTGGGTTTCTGACTACCCGTAACGACTTTCATAGATATTCGTATGACATCCGGGACCGACAGTTTAACGTGCTCTCCGAGTCACGGAGAGGTCTCTTGATTTGTAACGAACGGTCACCCATCCACAGACTGACCGCGGCAAGCGCAGCTTAACCTCGCTAATCGTATGATCCGCGCGGTTGTTAATTAGCCACCAGCCTATTGATTGGCATTGGTGAGTCTGTTGGTAAAATATTTAGTACTTCTAAATATAACATAACATCACGCCTGTATTCCGCGAAGGGTTGGGCAGGGGTGTATAATAACACCCTCATTTCGCCGTTATGTTTAAGTCCCATGTAACAGGGGGCGAGCCTATTGCAATTAACTGGGCATAAATCCAAACTCCGGACTGCTACTGAGGAATTGCACCTGCAATTGACCTGGGGATCGAACCCAAGACCTCACGATCAGCAGTCGCGCTTGCCACCACTAGACCAACGAGGCAATTTAAATTCTTCTCAATATTTAACCATTTAAGTGTTCTTCAACAGATGTCTGTCGGGGAGTTATGACAGGACCTGCAAGGTGTGGGATGTGGAATCCGGCAAAGAATTGAAGACTCTTACTGGGCATCAGAACGTCGTATACTGCGTTGGCTACAACTTTCCAGCATGGTGAGTGATCTTTGAGCTTATGCAAGTAGCAACGAGAACAAAATGTCTCGAGTTAGTAGCTGGTCAACCCAGAAGTGGATTGGTGGGCATGATACTGTAGAACCAGTCCTCGAGTACTAGCAAAGCTGTTACTCTTTGCTGACCAGAACTATTCAGGTTAGCAAGTTGAAGGTTTATCCCGTCAGGTGCGTCGTCAAAGCCTCGTCAGTGTTGCTGGTTGATGAGCTGGACGTTTCAGAAAACTGTAGGATATTGTGCAACTGCTTACTTACAACATCAATATGGAATTAGTTCAAGATTTCTGGTTTAATAGTTTTTGTTTTTCAGCAACCGTGTACTGACAGGCTCTTTCGACAAATCAGCAAAGATCTGGGATCCGGAGACGGGCGAATGCTTGGCCACGTTGTGGGGGCACCGCGGTGAGGTGGTGGCTGCTCAGTTCAATGCCAAGGGAAACCTTGCAGCCACGGGCTCTATGGATAGCACTGCCAAGTTGTTTGACGCCCGCACCGGTAATGACTTCTTATTCAACCGGTCGTAGTCGATTGCTGGCCATAATATAGGTATCTCTAAGATAAGAAGGTAATACGAAGAGTCACAAGCTAGCAAATAGGTTGATGATGCGCACGTAGTCAGAATCGGTCTGCTCAAGTTTATTGGTGACAGTAATTCGCACTAAGCGATTCCAAACATTCTCCATAATGCGCACGGCAAAAGAGTGGAACTCACTACCTGCGTCTGTGTTCCCGAACGCATACAACCCGAATCTTTTCAAAGTTAGAGTGAACAGGCGTCTTCTGGGTAAGCTCACTCCATCGTGAACTTTGTCTCTGTCACCTCTGACCTAGACTAGAGTCAAGAGCAAACACACCACAAATAAAAAAGAAATAAAAAAAGCAAAATGAGTCCTCTTGATCATTCTTGCCACTTTAATTATAAATACGAATTAATAGAATAAGACTTTAATTTCATTCATCGGGAGCGTCACTATGTCAAGGTCAAAATGTAAGAATCATTCTTGAGCAGCCTACCCAATATTTTCAGGTAACGAAATCCACACTTACACCGGCCACACTGCCGAGGTCATTGCGCTGCAGTTCGACGCCAACGAGGGTAACAGGTTGATCACCGGCTCATTCGATGGCACCATATCCTTATGGGACACTAGAGCTGAGGAGTAAGTCGTGTTTACATGATTAACACCATTTTCGTCATGTTAAATTTGTAACAGGCGTTTACTAAGCCTCTGCTAAGATTGCACAGGACTGAAGACAGACGGATCAATTTGTAATAATCATTATATAACCCTTTTCTATAGTGCAATTAGTAGAAGTCCATATATTAAAAAGTTAAAAAGTGATATGCAGTCATCATTATAGCGTCTAACAAGTTATTATTTATTTTTATGAAACGCAACGCCTGCGTATAATATGTGAGCAATCTATCTTCCGAGAAAATGTTGCTGTTATAAAAGTGTCAGGCTGTTCCACAATACGATCTGTCTGTTTCTTCACCCAGCCGTGTATCAGTGCTCCGAGGCCATGAAGGCGAGATATCCAACGTGCAGTTCAACTGGGACAGTTCTCTAGTGGGTTCATCGTCACTGGACGGTAGCGCCAAGCTGTGGGATGCACGGCAGATCTCTTGTCTCGCCACTGTGTCGGGACACACTGATGAAGTAAGATAGACAGTCATAAGTAGACAGGATCTTCAAGACCTCGTACAAACAATAATATGAAAATAGTCTCTGTCCTTCACACTGCGTTCAAGTGTGTTCGCTTGGAGTTTGTCACCGCAGCGCCAGCCCTCTTGCATTCGCGATGCTACTACCAAATTAATGATTGTAATCCCGCCATCTGTAGCTAGAGAAAACCTTGTCCAAATAAGGTTTACTGAACCTCCAAGCCACCTGGAAATAGAAGAAAAAAATACTTATTTAGCAAAATGACTTTGTGGCATATCGTTAAAATACGTGACATAAAATATTTACATAGTATAAAACAAAGTCGCTCTCGCTGTCTGTACGCTTAGATCTTTTAAACTACGCAACGGATTTTAATGCAGTTTACAGCAATAGAGTGATTCAAGAGGAAGGTTTATTTGCCCCATATTAGTATATACATTGCACCCGTGTGAAGCCGGGGCGGGTCGCCAGTATAATAAAATTGAATCTCATGAAGCATCTTAGTGAAACGGCTTTGCTTAAAATGTCTTCATTCTTAGGTATTGGACATCTGCTTCGACTGGGCGGGGCACCGCATGGCGACGTCGTCCAGCGACTGTTCAGCGAGAGTCTACGACGTCAAGTCTGATTTCAAGGAACTGGCCGTCATGAAGGGACATCGGGATGAGGTGTCCAAGGTTAGTGTGGAAACAAAATGTTCATTTTAGTCTATCCTATTACTTACGACCTTCGACATTCGATAGTGGCACGACCCAGGATAATGATCCGAAGATATGTTGATAAAATATTATACCTAAACACTTCATGTTTTTTGTAAACAGGTTTGCTTCAGTCCAGCTGGTGGCAGTCTGCTCACAGCATCAGCAGACAGGAGTTCTAGGGTATGGAACAGTAACACTGGAAACTGCATTCAGGTAACTGCTTACTTTAGGCAACTTTTTACTAAAATAAAGTTTGAACTACACGATGGCTGATGCATGCGTGCCGTCAGATAGAACAGGTCAACTCAAACCTGCTATAGCACTTTCCTTAAAAGGCCATTACATACGTCGCCCTACTTTGTTACCCTCGCATAGTTTTTATACCACAATGTTTGGGCTTTAAAAGAGACCTTGACCTCTGAGTTTGTTTCGGCTTTTCTTCTCAGAGCTAGTCAGATAGGAAACGCCGGCGCCATATAGTCTTAAAAAAACATTACATTGACTTGTAAAAGTGTCTGTAACAGATTTATTTACAGAAATAAAAACCATTTATCATCATTTATCACTTTGTTAGTGTAGCCGGAGCTTCTTCCCGTGAGTGTTATGTTATGAGGAAACTAAGAACGTTTATGAGGACTAATCCAGAAGGCAGCTCTAATTATTCTCACAAACCTACAATCCAAAAATGATGTCACTACCCTGGTTAAAGAGGCAAGCCGACCAGTGCTTCATCATTACCCTTAATAAGGCAAAGGGAATATATTTCCCACCAACTTTTTTGGAATATGTCGCGAAAGCCTCCCTTGTTATATTTTTAAACCTGGCAATATTAAATATTTTTAATATTTTCTTTATAAGGATTTTTTTTTGTTTTTCTTTATAAAATATCACTATAACAAACAATTTTGTATTTATAAAAAAAACTAGCGACCCGCCCCGGCTTCGCACGGGTGCAATTTAGATACTAATGTGGGGCATATAAATCTTCCTCTTGAATCACTCTATCTATTAAAAAAACCGCGTCAAAATCTGTTGCGTAGTTTTAAAGATCTAAGCATACATAGGGACAGAGCGGGAGCGACTTTGTTTTATACTATGTAAAGATGCCAAATTGTTTGTTATTTACTCTTCTTAAAACCTTATGCCATATTAAGGGTTAAACTGACCGCATATGGTCACTTATGCCCGTTTCCTATGGCTAAAAACGAATTATTTAGCTTACCAATAGTATCATTCTTTATTGGCAAACTGGGCATATAAATGACCAGTAAGCAAATTTTTGACAGCTACTAACGTATGGAAAGGTCTACTATGAAAGTTGGGTTTTTGGCTTCACTATTGGTAAAGATACAAAAGTTAATTTTAACCAATAACGCTCGGTAAATTATAGGAATCCGCCATTAGTTGCTTGAGACACGGTTGATCGCCATTTGCAAGCAAATTAGTGATCCACGTGCAGTCACCTTACCAGGAACAATTACCAAAACTTGGGCAATTCATTATAATTTATAACTGACATTTCATTTAACACTAACTGTTCTCCCGCGGCTGTGCCCGCTTAAATAATTTGACTACAGCGCCATCTATCGGATCCTAGCATAGCTACGAACCATCGTCTTGACAAAAAAAAATATTGTGTAAATATGACCTCAATCGGTAAAGTCGTTCTCAAGTTATAGCGTGGCCAAGGGAAATATTGATTCATTTTTATATACATATAGATTGAGGTATTCCTAGCTCGATATAGTGATCAAATCCAGGAGTTTCGACTCTGCAGTCACGATTGCGACCACTAAACCTACGATGCGGCCTCCAAACCAAGCAACGAGGTCACTTTATCCAGATTTAAACTGCTTAAAATCTATGCGGATGTTAAATGCACCTACTGCATCCATTACATCATTCTCAAAAATGTAACATCCTTGAGGAGTAATTGTGTCAATTTACTGATCTTCTTATCTTCAACTCCCACGTGATGCAATTACGCCTTTAAGTTTCAAAAATAAAGCAGTTATACTTAATCTTTTATTGTTTGACTTGGTCGCGTGTGATCAGTAACCGCAGACGAGTCTAAGATGGAGCACACGAATCCAAAGAACAGAGATATAGAGGGATTCCTCTATACCCCTCTGGCTCTCACATACACACGACGGAACATAGTAAACAGCTTGGCGCCGGACTTTCACGTGAGGGTGGTAGCTAGTCAGGCGGACCATATATATGTAGATCCTACCACCACCAAGCGTACTCTCCAACGCCTAAGGGTGGATTCAAGGGGGGCCACACGCCCCGCCCTCCCCTGCCAAGCAGTTGACACCGATCATAAAAATCATGAAGAAGTAGGTCCTAAAACAAGTTTTTTGTTCGTCTGGCCCGTGTGGTATGTGTTCTCGATGGTGTGTGCAGTCCGCCAACCCGCACCAGGTCAGCGTGGTGGACTAAGGCCTCAACCCTTCTCATTCAGAGAAGAGGCCCGTACAGTCATGGACGTAGCCAGAATTTTGTCCAGGGTGGGGCAAACTCAGTCAGACAGTAAATATTTGTCTTTTCAAGAAACCTAAGTGCAGAATTAAACTTATTTTTGAGTCGAGTCGCGAGTCGAGTTTGAGTCGAGTTGAGGCGAGTCTGGCATTGGTCTACCTATTTTGGGTAATTGTTCTGTGGACATGGGTGGCGAGTTGTCTGAATCTAGACCATTTACCTATTTTTTCCTGTGCCAGGGTGGGGCTGGCGCCCCATCTGTCCCACCCTGAATACGCCTATGCACACAGCAATGGGATAGTCTTTTTTTTTCTTTTTTTAAAAACGTTGCCCCACACTAGGTTTTCTCCTGTGTCGTGGGTGCGTTTACAAACACAAATCTTCACACGCACAAACATCCAGACCCGGAACAACTATTTGTAGGCCATACAAATATTTTTTCCGTGCGGGAATCGAACCCACGACCCGTAGCGCAGAAGCCGATCGCTCAGCCACTGCACCAAACGTGTTGTCAAACATCGTCGTGTGTTGTCGTATTATGAGCTCATGCTATGCTTACAATGCATCATTACTTCCAGGTGCTATCCGGTCATCAAGGCGAAATCTTCTCCTGCGCGTTCTCTTACGCTGGAGACGCGATCATCACAGCCTCCAAGGACAACACCTGCAGGATCTGGAGGTGATTGGACTGGTGGATGTAGTCCATCCCCCCAGAAAATAAAACCGAACATCTGATTTAAAACAAAGACTTTACAAGGCAGGATTGATGGTTGATGTAGAACAGATATTGTCACAGGGTCATGCCGGAATAAGGCCCGTAGTTTAGTCCAGCACTTAACTTGGCAAGAGTAGAGAAGAGAATTCCTCTCCTTTCCTTCTTTCTTCTAAACAGACATGTTTAAAAATAAATTATGGTAATAACCATAGAATACTGACAAGCAATAAAAGTGACAATTTTTTTGTTGCACTTTGTACATGCATGAACTTACTCCCACTACGCCAAAACCTTGCCAAATTACGTGCCGGCGACTATAATATACCAATCTGGGAGCAGTATCACAAGTGGAACTGTCATTATGTAAACGTCATCTGAATCTCATACATTTGACAACATATTTTTTTAATCAAAGCAGCATAGGTATCCTTTTATATCAAAAGGAGATTTTGGGGCCGTGGTAGATTTGGCGAGGTGTAACACACGGTGTGAACCATCGACGTTGCTAACGTTAAAATAAGATCGAAAATCAATTAACCAATTAACACAACTACTAGTCCCCGACAACGTCGAATCAAGGCGAAAGGTGATTTTCGATATTATTAAAACTAGCAAAGTCGGTAATTGTTTGGCAGTGAAAAATGCTCTGCGCTGCGCCTTGCCAGATCTGCACCTACCCTTCAGCTCTCAAACGTTGGTTTTATCCGAACATAGACAAACATAATTATCTGTGAAGTAGGCAAGACTTGTCTGACAAGCCCTCGTTAAGCTATCAGGATTTTATTAATGACGTCGAAAATAGCTCCTTTTCTTTAATGTTCTCCCTTATCTAGTAAACTAACATCTTACTGAGACGAAGTATGAATAATCCAGTTAGACATTACATACATACATACAATCACGCCTATTTCCCATTGGGGTAGGCAGAGACTAAAGATTTCCACCTACTACGATCCTGACACACCCTTTTCGCTTCATCTACATTCATTAACCTTCTCATGCTTGCTCGTCGGTTTAGGGTGCTACCAACCTGGCCTTTTTTGAGAACGTCCGCGATTTGTTCGTGGTACGTTCGAATGCAGTCAGTTCAGTAAATATTTGATCCTATTTTAAGCAGTTAGTGATAAACTATACTGGCCTGCAAAAATAAGTATCACACTTTTAAAATTGCAATAACTTTTTAGGTACACAAGATATATTTTCGAAACAAAAAGGACTCAAAAAAGAGTTTAACTTTGTTACTATAGTTTCAAAGAAAGCTGATAAAAATTGCTATAAAACGTTTTTTATTTTAAATCTCTAATTTCTATAGTTTAGAAAAAAATTAAATTTTAAAAGTGTGATACTTATTTTTGCAGGCCAGTGTATTATATTCCTAAGAGCGTTTGTGGACTGCGTCCGATCCGATCAAGGTGCTGTACTATTTATATGAAAGTTTGTTCACCAGCACTATATGCTATCCGAATTTGATAGATTTGCAGCCGAGTTTTTCGGATTCTATTTTCTGGACAGACGCAGTGCCCAGACGCTCTTTCAATACCCACTGTCCATGATTTGTCGCCATGTTTGTTTACAAAGTAGTACTGGACTATTAAATATTCTGGCAGGCCCTTTGATATTGGTATATGAATATTAAAGTATAGATTACCAAATAATGTTGATCTCATATATACGTAGTTTAGTTACTATTTCATTATCATACCACACAAATTCTCTTGATCGGCTCTATTTAACTAATGTTAATCTCATCATCCTCCTGCCCTTATACCAACTTATTTGTGGTCGGCGCAGTATGTCTTATTCGATACATCTCTATTAGCCGTCATCTCAATAGTCCCTTTCTAGGCATATCATCTTTAACACTATCCATCCATCGTTTCTTTGGTCTTCCTCTACTGTTATAACCATTCACATTCATAATCAAAACTTTCCTCACGACATGTTCCTCATTCCTTCACATCACATGCCCATACCATGACAATCGGTTTCCACACAACTTTACTAATGTTAATCTAACAATGCTAAATCTAATTCCCTATACCTATTTAAAAATGATATGCCAAGGTTTTTACGAATGAAGGAACTGTTTCCAGTATTTTATATGTACATAATCTCATCTTCTACAAAGGTCATTGTAACACACAAGACGAATAAGAATGTACCTATTATTGACGTACGACTCGGAAGATGACGCCACACACTGAGTCACCGGACGCGATCAGCTGGGTAGATTGATCAAGGACGTGCGATGATGTAGTGATTCAACGTGGACACAGGAAGCTGGAATATGACGTAGGAACTTACAAAGTATTGGGTACCCAACCAATATGAACGCGGAAAAATTAATGCCAGTGTATAAACTATATCTATCTGCCTACCCTTTTCCCAATTAGGCGTGTTGGGGTCAGCTTCCAGTCTAACCAGTTGCGGCTGAATACCAGTATTTTACACGGAGCGACTGCATTAGACTTCCACAACCCAGTTACAGGGCAATGCCGATATCCTAAGGTTAGGCCGGTTGTCAAACTTTTGGGCTTCTAACTACCCGTAAAGACTGTCATAGGTATTCGTATGACACCCGGGACCGACTGGATAATCTATACATATCATATTTACCATGAAAGTCTGCTATTCCGGCATTAAAATATGACATTCTTCTTCTTCTTCTACCTCAGGGTGGTGCCACCTTTGTCCAATGTACGTTTGATCAAAGAATTTGGATGACTTCATCAAATGAACTAGCAACACTATATTTGTTCAAAAATTTTGACAGTTCAATATTTACAATCAAAACAAAACATTGCATACAAAATTTCGATGACAGAAGCACTCGTCAAAGACATAATGATCAAATCTTGGACAAAGTTATTGGACGAGCGGGATATCACCCTTAGGCCCGATTTTACGAACGTCGGACATCGTTTGTCTAAGGAATAAGTTAGATGTTTTCTCTTATTCCTTGGATAAACTCTATCCGACGTGGTTAAAATTGGGCCTTACCCATTTAATAATATATCATCCAAAGCTGGATAAAATTATCTTAATGTATTTTGAGTTTTGACAGTTTCTTCATTCGTTTTCACTCTTGCCTACCCACCAGGGTTGGCCTTTCCATATGACACAAATACTGCCTGTAAAAACCATGTTCCGATATACCTACCTGCGTCAGCCGGAACGTGTCGGTGCCAAGCCAGCCACTCCTGCATTATGGGTTTCACCGCCGCTATTTCGGCGTTCCCTTAACCAGCATAACTGCCACCTATGAATACCACTAGGAACACACATTTCAAACGTAGAATATAGTAATCTTCCTCTTTCATTCTACCATCTTAGATTAAAATTATCCCACTATATTCGATGTTTCATTATTAATCTTCTTTCTTATTACTGTTAATAATGTACTGCACTTATTAACAAAGCACCCATCATTAATTAAACATAAACTATCTCATAATTTTAGATGGAAATCACGACATAATTATAGAATAATTTCTAAAAGAATTTATAATAGGTACATAGCTGAGTTCATTAGTAGGTACTTACCTACATTATCATATATTTAGACTATGTTAACTAGGTTAATAAACAATATACTTAAAAGCACTTTTTATATCTTAAAATGTTTAATGAAATTGTGTGTTTAAAAATGCATTCAATAAATTAGCTTTAATTTCTTATGATTGTTAACTTTATACAAATAAACTATTATTATCACTCATGCGCGTTTTACTAAAAAAATATCATCCTCAATTATTAATTTGCTATAATTATACCGCATCTGTTCTGCCTAGCCGTTTCCCAACTATGTTGAGGTCAGCTTCCAGTCACAGAGTACATTTTTATATAGGTACTGAGACTTCCAGTCTAACCACATGCGGCTGTATACCAGTATTTTAGACAGAGCGACTGCCATCAGACCTCCGCAACCCAGTTACAGGACAATGACGATAGCCTAAGGTTAGACCGGTAGTCACACTTTCGGGCTTCTGACTTCCCGTAACGACTGTCATAGGTATTCGTACGACACCCGGGACACCGAGAGGTCTCGTCACGTAACGAACGGTCACCCATCCACAGATTGACCTCGGCAAGCGCAGCATAATTTGCTATCAGTATACAGGCAAATGAAATACAGGCTCCCACAATTTTTATCTGAATCTCATAACAGAATCCTTTGATTGACCAACCGTTAAAGGGACGCATCTTTTCCACGAATGCGAAGCAGAGTCAAAGACCTCATAGCTTTGCCCATACGTTAATAGCTACCACACGTAAAATTTAACAGTTTTATATGCCCAGTTTGGCAATAAAAAAGGCTACCAACCTAAGCAAAATGATTCGTTTTGGTCCATATGAACGGGGCAATATCTAATCTATATATATATAGCAAATATTTGCTAGATCTGACTATCTCCTAAAGTGAACCTAGGCCTTCGGGAGTCAGTGTTCAATTATAGGATTTTATAATACAAAAGTAGGTAGGTACATTAGGTAATTATTGTAGATAAATGACGCCGTAATAATTAAAATAAGAGTTAAATCACAAGCAATCTTTTGTTGGCTTCGAATCGGTTTGGAGGGACACTATCTATAGAATCAATCAGCTATTTTAACTTTAATACTCACATAAGCGGTCATATTTACTTAATTCCTCTATAATACAAGGTTAGTCGGAAAAGGGGTACTAAGCTGCGGGCCACTTAATGTACCTATCACTGATGATTGTTTTAAAGAATTAAAAAAATATTCATGCAAAATTATTTTTATTTTAGTAGGTACTTATTTTCTAAAATTCTTCATCCCTGGTATAATATTACGAATTCGGAAAATGAAACTTCTAATGCGTTACCCTAAATATGACCTAAAATATAAACACAGCTGATCATAGCTGAGGATAGAATTTAGTGTATTTTTTATGAAATCTTGTAACAGCTATTTCTCTTAAACTAATGACCTTTGAGGAATGTTGTAGAACAAAGGTTATTTATTATAAGTACTCTAACACCGTTTCGACTTAGTACCCCCTTTCCGACTACCTATCCTTGCATATGTATCTATATTATTTAATTTTATTTTATTTTTTGCCATTTTCTTTTTCTCGTTTCACACGTTCATGTCGAATAATTTATGAATAATTCTTCAATAAATACCTATTATAAACACTATTGTTTCTAAGAATAATTACGAGACCCGCAAAATATAATTAACTTTTTAACAAAGCTTATTAATCACAAAAACTCAAATGTTTATATTTTCCTTGTAGATAAGTTGAATTTGTACCGATAAGGGTATGTTTAAACATAACACGATCTAGTAAATAGCTAGCAGTACAGTATGTACAGTGAGTAGGTTAGGTACATCCTGCTGGCTGCGAGACAGGGGTCAAATGAACTCAGATAATAACGATTCGGGTTATACGAACACACAAGTGCTATCAAATAATCTATACTAATATTATAAAGCTGAAGAGTTTGTTTGTTTGAACGCGCTAATCTCAGGAACTACTGGTTGGAATTAAAAAATATTTTTGTGTAGGATATTCCATTTATCGAGGAAGGTTATAGGCTATATAACATCACGCTACGACCAACAGGAGCGGAGCATAAATGAAAAATGTTGCAAAAACGGGAAAAATGTCCACCCGTGCGAAGCCGGGACGGGCCGCTAGTTCATTTTTTTTTTAAATAAAAAGCATTGCCCGCACTAGGATTTCCCCTGTATCGTGGGTGCGTTTACAGACACAAATCTTCACATTCACAAACACCCAGACCTGGAACAATTATTTGTAGGCCATACAAATATATTTTTTTCCGTGCGGGAATCGCACCCACGATCCGTAGCGCAGAAGCCAATCGCTCAGCCACTGCATCAAACGTGTCGTCAAATTAATCAAAAAACCGGATTTTTAGCAAAAATACGGGCCAACAATCTGAAATAATTTTTTTATAATAAAATGTCAGTTAAAAATACCAACTGCCTTGTTGGTCTAGTGGTCGCAAGCGTAACTGCTAAGCATGGGGTCCTGGGTTCGATCCCCAGGTTGGGCAAAATGTTATTGGACTTTTCCATTAGGAATTTCTCAATAGCAGCCCGGAATCTGGTTTTGTGCCCGGTTAATGGCAATAGGCTCGCCTCTATTACAGCGACTTAAATATCACTGGCGAAACGAGGGTGTGCTAATACACCTCTGCCGAACCCTTCGGGGAATACAAGGCGTGATGTTATGTTATGTTATGTTATGTCCGTAACAAATATAAAGTAAGACAGTGGTCGGTTCTGTTGAGCACCGACTAAACTTAACTAAAAATATTGCTATCCTTTACTTACAGATGAAACAAGAAAGAGATGAAAGAATATTAGATCTGTCAAATTTTAGACGACACGAAACTAGTTTGACATCTCTAACTTAGTTCTTATCTATCACCGTCCTTTTCTCGCGTTGTCTGTTAGAAAAAGATAGCATTTCTCGAATTTTAGTTTAGTTGGTGACAAACGTTGGTGAATAAGAGAATACACGCCATTGTCGCTGTCTAAATAACAATAAGTACCTATTTAAATAAATTAATATTTTTTGTAACAAAATTGGAATACAGAATATTCCGTGGTAGCAAACATATCATTCAGTTCTATTGTCACAGCTGCAACAAACATAATAATCATCAAAATTATTAAAAGGAAACAACATGAAAAATTACGAATCGACACATTAATACAATATACTTACCTACCTACCAAGAAGAACATAGTCTGCTTAGTTGTCGGCAATAAGATTGACAAGCATATCATTTTGGGACCCAGTGCATAATATCAGCAAGCACATTGGGTCACCCGCGTGACGGTGCAACGAGTATTCCCAAGGAGGGTTGATGTCAGGCAGGCGGCCGGTCATAAAACAATAAGCCAAAACCTCTAACAACATTGATCTATGAAATACATGTTGTGCCGACCCCACCTAGTGTGGGCAGTAAGAAGAAGAAGAAGGACTTACCTACCTATAAAACTACTTACTACAAGTTAGAATGTTTTCTTTAATTACCTACCAAAGTAAATGGCGTCTGTACTCACATTTCATTACTTATAAATCAATAATTTGCACAACTCATCAAAAAATCATACATGTAAACGGTAAATTAATGGATAATGTAGAACCCAAACAAAAAATCGAGCACACTTTTGTTCACGACAGCACACAACATTGCATAACAGTGTAAACGCTTCGCCGGCGAGCGAGATCACTCATTATCACATTGAAAACCAAACAGTATGGACGTGTCTTTGTAATCGCCAACATGTTACAAATTATATTGTATATCATAGTATCGTTAAGTATAGTGCGGTCGGAGTACAAATATGAAACGAAATGGTTCCGTGTCCCGCTTGACCATTTCGGGTTTCAGAGGAACGAAACTTTTGAAATTAAGTACCTAGTGAATGATGATAATTGGGACAGAGGTAGTGGTCCAATCTTCTTCTATACAGGCAATGAGGTAAGTCGTGCTTTTTCTAAGTTCTCTAATTACTCACATGCATCGAAGACCGTGCATTATCGTCATAGACTTATTTTATCAGTTCTAATAAACAGGGTTACTGGTAACTAATTCGACGTATTCCTTGCAGGATATTATAGTAGGGTTGTGCAATGCAACAAATTAAGCCACCAAATGTTCTACCGAAGTTCAGTAGTTTTTTAGATATTAATTATTTTAGGTTTTATTGAAAAATTCCAAATTCAACCATATTTGCAGATGTGTTTGGTATATTTGAACTTTTAATTATTAACGTAGATCTACTATGGCATCAGCTATGATAAAAACAAACAATACATTCGCGCCGTACATTATTTTTAAATAGGCTTCAAATGGTTGAAAATGGGATATTTAAAAAAATATAAAAAACTCTAAATCTACTGAATTTCGGTAGAACATTTGGTGGCTTAATTTGTTGCATTTTAACCCTACTATGACGTCCTGCAAGGAATACGTCGAGTTACTACCAGTAACCCTGTATATATATATTTTTTTTTTATTAAAAAGTATTTTCGTTTAAAATAGTACCTACCTACAGTCTTTGTAATAGTTTTATACCCATATCACAGAGCGACAAGCGTAGATAATTATATTGTTTACTCTATAGATGTTGGTTTCAATCAGTTAATACTTCGCAACAGTAGGTAATAAAACTTAAATTTAAAGAGCCTTGACTTTGGTGTTGATTCTGTAGCACATTTTGACAGTACTAAACTAGACTAAACTCAACTGTCACTTTCTTTTTCTATTGAAACAGAAAGAGACCATCACCCTTAGTTTAGTTTATTCGTGTCAAAGTGCACAACAGAATCGACACCATTGATTTATTAAAATGGATCTTGTGGTTATCATCAAACAAAGCTTAGAACTATCCCAACTAAACCTGCTTTCAAACAAAAAAAACCGCATTATAATCTGTTTATCCGTTTTGGACCTTTTTTTTATTTTGGTCAATCCTCATGGATGTCGCTCGCCCGGGGAAGGCGAGGGGGTCTGCCGGACTCTTACCGGCTAAAAACCAACGGTGTTCCTTCTCCTGACCGTTCGGCCGGGGTCGCGGGATTCGCAAAAGCATGCACCGCAACAAATCCGTTTTGGAACTACGGGGTCACAGACAGTCAAACAAACAAACAATGGCTTCAAATTTAAAATAGAGGTCTTTTTGCGTCGTGGATTCATAACGTGGGTGATATAGTAATAAAGAATCTTCAACTCCTATTTCTTCTGTTTTATAAAGATCTAGATAGATAGGTATTTATTGTGAATAGAAATTTAAAGGCTGATTTACACGAAGATAGTTTCTTAGAGCGAGTGTCATGTTGTCTCTGTTTTCATCACCAAGAAAGACAATGAAAGAACGAGTCTCGTTTCGTGAAACCATCGTCGTGTAAATACGCAATTACCTAATTAATTCATTGGAATGTGATACAATACCTTCCATGCAGGAAGGTTTGAGTTCGACACCGGCCCGTAGGTACCACTGACTTTTCGAATTCATGTGCGGATCAGTTTTTTTTTTCTGTTCGACTGCTTGTAGATAGTCTTGAGGACCGTTTCTACGTAACCGGCCAGTTATTGGTGAGACCTGAAGGGTCTCCAACCAATCCCGACGAGAGTAAAATACTTAACCTAAGCAAACTACACTGGCCTGCAAAAATAAGTATCACACTTTTAAAATTTCAATTTTTTCTAAACTATAGAAGTTAGAGATTTAAAATAAAAAACGTTTTATAGCAATTTTTATCAGCTTTCTTTGAAACTATAGTAACAAAGTTAAACTCTTTTTTGAGTCCTTTTTGTTTCGAAAATATATCTTGTGTACCTAAAAAGTTATTGCAATTTTAAAAATGTGATACTTATTTTTGCAGGCCAGTATACTATTACTACGTCTACTACTAACATCATGACTAGATAGCAACAACACCACTAAGGGCGTCCCCTAGGGGGGACTCGAACCTTGGCTTAGGGCGTTGCTTGCAAGAGGAGTGGGAGGGAGACAGCTTGATGAGGGCTGAATAATTAACGGTGTGACTGCGGAGTCAGAAAAGACGACCGGCTCCGCGGCTGCGGCGGGTGAGCACGGTGGACCAGTGAATGTGCGGATCAGAGACCAGAGTCTTATTTACACAGTATATTTGTTTTGTCGAGACGATGGTTCGTAGCTAATCTGGGATCCGATAGGTGGCGCTGTAGTCAAATTATTTACGCGGGCACAGCCGCGGGAGAACAGCTAGGTAACAATATTCTTGTGTACTTATTCAAATCAAGTGTTAGATAGAACCAATCACTAATTAGTAATGCAGTGCTATCGAAGCATGTTGACGGTATTGTAAAGTAGGTCGTTAGCTCTGTCGCCAATTGTTATGACCTCATATAAAAAAGTTCTCGATCGAGTGGTAAACAATGCACGATTAGTCTCGGGTTCGACGCCCAACAAAAAGTATACAGTTACATGTAGTCGTTTTGTGCTTTGAAAGTTTAAACTACCGTTTGTAATTTGTTACGCTGTCTACATTAGAAAATATCAGAAAATATACAGTATTTAACAGAGGGCGTTCGGTTAAACTCGTAAATCTATATCATTAATAGATTAAAATAAAAATATCAGCATAGATAAATGATTTTAACAAATTAATCAAGTAATTAAAATGAATTAACTAATTAATTAAAAAATACTTCATTAATTATTTTTTAATTAATTGCGACATTGCCGTTCTTCCAATCTGAAAGACAAGTGCGCGTGTACAGTGTTTTTTTTACGTACCTAGGTATCAATTTAATTTCTTTTTGTGAATATTTTATTAATTAAAAAAATAAAAACATTTCGTTCTTCAATGGTAATATTTTTTTGCATGTATGGACGCTATAGGTACTTATATAAAAGTCAATACACGTTCTGCCTAGCCTTTTCCCAACTATGTTGGGGTCAGCCTACAGTCTGACCAAATGCGGCTGAATACCTACCAGTATTTTACACGGTGCGACTGCCATCAGACCTCCGCGACCCAGTTAAGTACAGGGCAATACCGATATCCTAAGATTAGACCGGTTGTCAGACTTTCGGGCTTCTGACTTCCCTTAACGACTGTCGTAGGTATATTTATGACCCGGGACCGACTGTTTGACGTGCTCTCCGAGGCACGGAGAGGTCTTTATGTGTACCGAACGGTCACCCATCCACATACTGACCGCGGCATGTGCAGCTTAACTTCGCAAATCGTATGATCCGCGCGGTTGTTTAAAACATAACATCACGCCTGTATTCCCCGAAGGAATGTGCAGAGGTGTATAGTAACACCCCCATTTCGCCGGTTTGTTTAAGTCCCATGTAATAGGCGGCAAGCCTATTGCCATACACCGGGCACAAATCCAAACTCCGGGCTGCTACTGAGGAATTCCACACGGAAAAACCCAATAACACTTTGCCCGACCTGGGGATCGAACCCAGGACCTTACAATCAGCAGTCGCGCTTGCCACCACTAGACCAACGAGGCAGTTGCGATTGTTAATTAACCACAAGCCCCTCCTCCTCTCGATAAACGCCAATTACTGTAGATGAGTAACACAACGCAAGGGGATTCCCCGAGAATTATTGCAAACCAATACATGTGAGCTAAAAATTAATAGTAAAAAAAAACATAATTAAAAACAAGCTTTTATTTAAATGCTCTAAAAAGAAGAAAATAAACTTTAAATTAAATCAAACCCATAAATTAATTACATTAAGTATAGAATTAATTTATTTATAATTATGATATTATAAATAAAAGCAGTCTGTGCTGTTGACCGTTGAAGAGTTCCTTTATCTGGAGCTAATCCTGGATGTCGATTCAGGTCATACTTACCATAAAAATGCATTGTCATCGGAACTGAACCAACATGTAAAAATTCAACTCCGTAGCATAAGAGGAAGTGGTTCAAAATTCAGTTGCAATATTTAAACCGAACATACATACAAACATTGCAAGTTAAATAAAAGCTTGTAAAATAATTTGTATAAACGGTTGCAACCACTTTCTATCAAGCGGACTGTCGGCCATTACCTACATTAAAAAAAAACTTTACAAGTCTGTGGGGCTGCTCGACACGTCACCAGTGGATTCACCCTTACTCAGAAGGTGGTCTAGGCTGGGCACTTCCTTTAGCTATCGCATTTTATTTTATAAATGTGGCATGGGTTCTGGTCGTTGGCACCAGCTCAAGGGGTGGTCATGTTCCACGTGACTACACCCCTGAAACCGCCACTTTTCATTCTCAGTTTTACTAAAATACTTACCAGTTAAAAAGCAACATTTGGTAGCACTAAACCGACGAGCATGCATGAGAAGGTAGGTATGATGTATGTAGATGAAGCGAAAAGGGTGTCAGGATCGTAGCAGGTGGAAATCTATAGTCTCTGCCTACCCCAATGGGAAACAGGCATGATTGTATGTATGTATGTATGTAAATTCAATAACAACAAAATACCAAGAAACATGACATAGGTATTGATATTTGTTGTAAATAAAATAGGTACGTACTAAGGTAGGTACTAAATTACTAAACCTATGTAGGTATTCGATGTGTGCAAAGTCATTTGTCATCATCAATCAATAGAAAATATACACAAATAAATAGCACACAAATATTTATAATTAATAAATAGTTGTGGTATTTCTTACCTACTTTTGTGTGTAGGTACTAGGTACCTACCTAATTGTGTATGCTATGTGACTATGATATAGTAGTACACATTCCTCTATAGACTCGTGTTACAATGCATTGCATTATCAATAGCTCGGGAATGTTGATAATCGTTCATTTAAAAAATATTTATCATACCTACGGGCCGCATGTCCAATCATAGGTTACGTGCAAAGTTACGTGTCAAATTTCTCATGTAAATATTGTAGGTGACTAGCGACCCGAGCCGGCTTCGTACGGGTGCAATGTAGATACTAATGTGGGGCATATAAACCTTCCTCTTGAATCACTCTATCTTTTGCTTCTTCTTTTCGTGTGGTTAGTGACTAACCTGGTGTCAGAGTTTATGCCGCCCATGGGCCTCTGACTTGGCTTCACATGCCGTCGAGAAATATCTCTCAGGCAGGTTTCCTCACGATGTTTTCCTTCACCATTTTTAAGCAAGTGATAATTATACAATACGCACATGAAACCGAAAAGTCAGAGGTGCGTACCTTGGGTTCGAACTCGAGGCCTATGACTTTGCAGTTCAACAGTCACACCACTAGGCTATCACCGCTATAATAGTCACATGGCATATTTTGATGCCCAAAATTACCTATTACGCTGTGCACAGAAACTAAATTTATAACTTTTTTTGATTCCAGGGTCAAATAGAACTGTTTGCAAAGCACACAGGCTTCGTATGGGAGATCGCTGCAGAATTCAGAGCTAAAGTAGTGTTTGCCGAGCACAGGTTTGTAATAATTCCTCTAATTTAAGATTTAGAAGTAAAAATAACTGAAAAGCTTGCGCAATCGATCACTACAACGGCAAATCTCGAAGATATTGCTTTTATTATACTCACTCACACACACATACTCATTGGCGACCGGAATAAGATCTTTAAATCCATCTAAGATCATAGTTTAGTTACCTATTAATTACGATAACCACAAAATATTATGATTGCTTAACAATCACACTATTGTTATGTCGTCGCTTTATATTACGTCGTTGCACTATGTTAGTTGAATTTCATTTAAGTGAATTGTATAATGTTCAGAGAATAAAGGTTCTATAAACCTATAACTATTGTTCAGCTTTCCAAAATTATCACGTACCAAACAGACAACATCAGCGAAGATACCTTAAATTTTCAAATATATTTTGTACTAGCGTCCCGCCCCGGCTTCGCACGGGTGCAATGTAGTTACTAATGTGGGGCATATAAACCTTCCTCTTAAATCACTCTATCTATTGATGAAAACTGCATTAAAATCCGTTGCGTAGTTTAAAATATCTAAGTGTACAGACTACTTTGTTTTATACTATATAAAGAAAAGATTTATAAAGATAAAAGACAAACAATGAACTCTTGAGATAGATAATTAATTTATTATGTCAAAATATTCATGGAATTTTGCTGTTGACTGTACCTACCTTTAGGGCCTGCGCCTACAGGCGGCACGGAATGGCAAAGGATTTTTAAGCTCAAATGATTTTAAACCTTATATTAATACCATTAGCACTCATATTTGCTTACCTTACCGCAGGGTGCTTCGCCGTGCCACGGCATACCGAAGCATCCTGCGTTACAGTAAATAAGAGTCCTAAAGGTTATTACAATAGGGTATGAAATTATTTGAGCTTAAAAAATACTTATGGTTACATTCTGCACGGAACTCTTCGCTTTCTTATCGCTATTAATCATTATTTACAAACATGGTATGTCTAAAATTTCAGATACTATGGAGCGTCAATGCCGTTCGGTAACAAGTCGCTGGACAACGAGCACATCGGGTATCTGTCGTCTGCGCAGGCGCTGGCTGACTACGCAGAACTCATCAACTACCTTCAGGGCAACACCATAAAGCCTAGATACCCGGTCATCGCTTTTGGAGGTAAACATCCGTCTTATTATGTTGCAGACAAAAAAACATGGCGTAAATGACTTTTTAGGGTTGAACTGGGTTGGTAAAAGGACGAATAAACCCACTTTTTTTTATCATTGGAAATTCCTCATGGATGTCCCTCGCCCGGAGAAGGCGAGGGGGTCTGCCGGACTCTTACCGGCTAAAAACCAACGGTATTCTTCCTCTTGGCCGTTCGGCCGGGGTCGCGGAATTCGCAAAAGCATGCACCGTAACCCCGGCAGACGAATATATCGTCTATTTGCTCTGGATGTCGCAAGCTGGCTACTTTCTGTGAGTTCTGGGTACTATGCCCGACCTGGGCGAAGTATAATTGTGTTTTCCTGAGCGAAATTCTTAGTAGCTCACTGCATCAGAAGGACAGATATCAGAAATAGTCGTTAGTTTCAATTCGAATATCCGTACGACGCGAACCTGCGTTTTTGTCGATTTAAAGAGTACAAATTGATACTAATTCGATTGATTCAGGACTCGGAACTGTCGGGAGTAAGTCCCTTGGAGGTGCAATGCTCGCTCCCTAGGTTTACTAAACCACAAGTGATCTAAATATTGACATCAGCTATGAGATACGTTCGTAGAAAAGGCCGCACCTGCGCCCGCGTCTAGCGCGGCCGCAGCCACAGCGACGTATTTCTACTGGAGAATCTCATAGCTGATGCCAATATTTAGGTCACTTGTGATTTGATGAACCTAGGGAGCGAGCATTGTACCTCCCGGCTTTCACCCGACAGCTTCTAATCCTGAATCAATAGAATTTTATTCGAATTAGTATCTATTCGTACTCTTGAAATCGACAAAAACACAGGTTTGCGTCGTACGGATGTTCGAATTGAAACTGACGACATAATATCTCTTTTGATGCTGTGAGCAATTTCACTTAAAAAATTACAGGTATACTTCGTCCAGCTTGGGCATCGTCCCAGAAGTCAATATTAAAGGCAACATTATAATGGAATAATTAGTACTGATTTAGATACTATATTTAGATAACAAGCGTGTCGCCATTACGGGGATTTATTACGTCATTGTATAAAAACAAAAGGTAGCTATCTAGTAAGCAAGTTGTAAGATATGCTTCGCTCACAAATTGGATAACAATATTTTAATCAACTAAGTACTACTTTCTTGTCGAATATTACATATTTTCTAATTATTATCTTTTTGTCAAACGAGTGATAGGTACGAAAGGGAATGCTATCCTTTTTATCATTTAGATTTGACATAAAAGAATAAGGAATTTAATTCCATCAGCACCAGGAGCGGAGTCTTTAAATGGCTTACTACCTACTTAAGTCTTCATTGTTATAAAACTTAATGTCCCCGGATAATAAATATTATTTGAACGATGTCTCTATTTAGGAATAAAATAATTGAAGTGGAGGCAGACTCACTAATAGGTTTGATTTAGGAACACGGTCCGTTCAGAAATAAATTCGATCTATTCGGATCTATATACCTATGTCTTAATCGTTGTTGGCTTATGCTATAGTACCCTAAAGCCTAAGCCAACAACAATTCAACAAATAAAATGTCATCTCCAGGTTCGTACGGTGGCATGCTGGCAGCGTACTTCCGCATGAAATACCCCCACATCGTGAGCGGCGCTATCGCGGCCTCCGCCCCTGTGCACATGTTCACCGGAATGGCGCCCTGTGGAGTCTTTAACAGGCTTGTGACCTCTAGCTTTAAGACTGTCGATACCAACTGCTCTAGCAACATCAGGCAGTCCTGGAGTGTTATTAGGTAAGGACCTTAGATATCTACTTAAAATATGAGAATTACAAGAGCGTAGACAGGTACAAGTAAAGTAGGGCAGCTGCAATCGCGGATCCACCGTTGTGGGCACGATGGGCATGCCCACAACCCTAATAGAGTTGTGACTCACACTTTCATGGTCTATTGAGGTCGATAGTAGTTTAGAGTCTAAATGTAACACCTGTGATGTGCAAACAAACACACATTTACTTTTGTAATTTTAATGAGCGGACAAACTAACATTTTACAGATTTATTAATTTACTAGTGTTCGCCCCACGGCTTTGCCCACGTGAAACTATACACTGTACAAAATCGTGGTCAGGACGTCATATATTTTGTAAACATCGCACTATATCGATCATGAGAGAGTTCATACTCCGACTCGCACTTGGCCGATGTTCAAGTGGCTGTGACCACAACCTTTTTTGAAGGCTGGATCCATGCCTGGGCAGCTGCCCCACCTAGCTGAGTCTAGTTTAAGGCCTCAGTCGGAGTGCTCCCGAACCGAAGAGTAAATAATTTTGAGCAATGTTGCATTTAAAATCATTCAGAAATTTATTGGCTTTGCATGTTTTACAGTCGCTTTTTTTCCTTTAATAATATTTTTTATAGCATGAATCATCATCATCTCCCTGCCCTTATCCCACACTAGGTGGGGTCGGCACAATATTTCGTAAATCCATGTTATTAGATGTTTTGGCTTATTGTTTTATAACCGGCCACCTGCCTGACATCAACTCTCCTTGGAAATACTCGTTGCGCCGTCGCGCGGGTGATCCAATGTGCTTGCTGATATTATGCACTGAGTCCCAAAATGATATGCTTGTCAATCTTATTGCCGACAACTAAGCAGACTATGTTCTTCTTGGTGGAGTATACCTACTTGAAGTTTCTCGACCCACTCATTCAGTTTTGCTAAAGACTTTGGTTCTGACACATCGTAAACTAATATAGCACCCGTGAACGTCTCTGTAAAAACTTGATGTCATAGTTCTGTATCGCTCCTGTCCCGCTGTATCCCAAATACCATGTTTTTGTAACATGAATATTATTAGTTTCTCTTTGCCTGCCCCCCCTTGAACTATATCCTGGCTACGCCCTTGAAGACTTGCTAGTTGCCTTGTTCTAAAAATTCATCTTGCGCATTTTGTCCGTGTTGACAATGCTGCAGCTGCAGCTACATTTGAAAATCTTCCATAGGTCTAATGATCTATGCAATGAGTGACCTTGTTTTTGACTATTAGGTGATTTGATGGAGATAGTGTAATTAGGCCGATGCCACCCTGGCAAGACGATAACGTCGCATAAGAAATGTGGCCCGTCAAACTTCTAACATGCATACGATTGTAGAAGTTTGATTTTCGACTTTCGACGTCGCGGCGTCGCCTTACCAGTGCGGCCTCGGCCTTATAGACGAGTGTTGCTACCCATTTGCTCGTCCATGTATGAAGCGCTACATTTGGAGTATCAGCAGCAGTGTTGTTTACGTTAACAGTGACTTCCATCAATCATTTCAGAACCTACTCCACAACTGCCAACGGCTCGGAAGTCCTACACAAAAAATTAAACCTTTGCAATCCTGTCAAGAACTCGACGGATCTGGACGTGCTTCTAGAATTCCTGAGCTCCATGTACTCTACGCTGGCCATGGTGAACTATCCGTTTGCGTCTGACTTCCTGACTCCTCTTCCAGCAGAACCCGTGAGGGTCGTCTGCCAGTATCTGAATGAGAGTTTGACTGGCGATAAACTAATAGAGGTATGACACCTTACAGTTTTATTGTTAACTAGCGACCCGCCCCGGCTTCGCACGGGTGCAATGTAGATACTAATGTGGTGTGGGACATATAAACCTTCCTCTTGAATCACTCTATCTATTGCTGAAAACTGCATTAAAATCCGTTGCGTAGTTTAAAAGATCTAAGGGTACAGACAACGGGAGCGACTTTGTTTTTTACTATGTAAAGATTACAAAACTCAGTTCTACCAAAATCCTTTCAAACAACACTATTGCCATGATGAAATGATAATGAGAGATATGAATGATGAATTGAATTGGCACGTTCACACATGTTGTGTGAATTCAATCCTACCACACGAAAATAATATTTTTGTGACCTACCTATCAGATATAAGCCCTCGTTCGCACGAGAGCTTTTTCGCCGTGCGTTTAAAAAGCGTTCTAATACAACAAATAGCAAGCCGTATATGTGTTCACATGATAGCGCTTTTTTAACGCAGCTTATCTGTTGCGCGCGTTGGACGCTTTTTCAACGCGCGTTGAAAAAGCTCTCGTGCGAACGAGGGCTAATTGTTCTGTTAGGCCTGTCTGGGCGCTGATCTATCGATGTAAGCCCTCGTTCGCACGAGAGCTTTTTCAACGTGCGTTTAAAAAGCGTTCTAATACAACAAATAGCAAGCCGTATATGTGTTCACATGATAGCGCTTTTTTATCGCAGCTTATCTGTTGCGCGAGTTGGACGCTTTTTCAACGCGCGTTGAAAAAGCGTTCGTGCGTACGAAGGGTAATCCGTGAACCCACGAAACAGGAGAAATCCCGGTGTCTCATAGTGGTAAAATACTTGTTATGTTAAGAGCCATGTCATCGGTCGGCAGTGAAAACCACGTATGTGTAAAATACATTTTTTTAAAAGAAATAGAAATAACTGTCTCCTGCAATAAAAATGGCCGATCTAATGTTAATATAAGTTTGTCATCGTACGTCATAGATAGCTTAGAAGTATTTGAATTGAAAGTTTGTTGAACTAGTACGTGTATGACGAGTTTATCAAACTAAAGAAGATATAAAACGCTTTTGAAGAAAATTTTATTTACGAGGTTTTAACTGCCGAGCGTCGACGTCGTGATAATCGTTACTGAATTTATTCAAATGAGACTGCAGGGTTTAATGTTTTTTTTCTTAATTTCAGGCTATAGGGAAGGTAATGGATATATTTACTAATTACGAGAAGAAGAACAGCTGTGTTGATTACAAGAAAGGTGATGACTACGGCAACTTAGACGCCAGTGGGTGGGACTACCAGGTAAAAATCATTTGTACCAGAAATATGCAAGTACAGACCAAAAACATGTACCTACAAGTTAAAATATGCGCTTCCTTTCTCAAGGCCTGCACAGAGATGGTGATGCCGATGTGTTCCAACGGCCAGAACGACATGTTTGAGCCAGCACCGTGGAATTTCACGACCTACGCCAACGATTGCCACAAAAAGTACAACGTGTACCCTCGGGAAGACATGGCGAGGCTTGAATATGGAGGAAACAGACTACAGGCAGCTTCAAACATTGTTTTTAGTAATGGGCTCCGAGATCCGTGGACAGGAGGTAATTCCATGTATACATTTCAGTTTTCAAAACGGAACGGGCGCTCTATAACCGAAACTATGTCCGTATTTAAGATTCTGGACAAGCCTCGTGTGACCATAGGGCAATGACGTGCATTGGTTTTCGGACTAGATAGGCGGGCACTAGCGACGTCGCCTTTCAATTGTACGCTTAAGCCCATTTCAATACGATTCTGACCAAAAGAAATCATAGCCATACACGCTTATTTTATTTATAGTAATAGTTAAAGATGGAGTAGTTAATTAAATCTTATGAGGTAGGCACTGCTTTATTGCCTATCTGTAATGCACGCTGCTGCCATAAGGGTAATTCGCCTGGTTGTTTAGCCAGCTCTCTTTCATTATAGCTGCAAGATTCGATTACTGTCCCAACCTTTTCGTTTTTTTTTGTTTTTTTTTTTGTCGTTGGAAAATCCTCATGGATGTCCCTCACCCGGGGCAGGCGAGGGGGTCTGCCGGACTCTTACCGGCTAAAAACCAACGGTGTTCCTCCTCCTGACTGTTCGGCCGGGGACACAGCATTAGCAAAAGCATGCACCGCAGCATTACTGTCCCAACCAACCATCGATCAACAGAGCTTCTTAAATTCTATCAGCAGCAGATGTATCTCGGAGGCTAGAATTACTTCACGTTTGTGCAAGCTTGGTATATAGCCCTTATGTAACGTCGTTATTAATACCTCTACACTGCCCTTTTAAATGCTTCAAGAATAAAAAGCTTTTTTATTTCAGATCCTTATAATTGCCTAGATCATCTAGTGGTGGTAAACGGGACTGCTGATCGTGAGGTCCTGGGTTCGATCCCCAGGTCGGGCAAAGTGTCATTGGATTTTTCCGTGTGTAATTTCTCAATAGCACCCCGGAGTTTGGATTTGTGCCCCGTTGATGGTAATAAGCTCGCCTCCTATTACATGGGACTTAACATAACGGCGATATGAGGGTGTTACTATATACACCTCTGCCCAATCCTTCGGGGAATACAGGCGTGATGTTATGTTTATGTGTTTCTGTTATCCTTCTAATGTTTCTTCCTGCAGGTGGTATTCTCGACAGTTTGAGTGAGACAGTGAGAGCAGTGGTGATAATAGACGCTGCCCATCACTTGGACCTGATGGCCAGCAACCCAAGCGACCCCGAGCCCGTGAAGATAGCGCGGAACATGCACAAACAACACATCACCAGATGGATAAACCAGTTCAGAGAACAGTTGGCTACTACGCGTAAATCTTAACTATTGTGATTTTTGACTGTTAACAATATAAATATATTATTGTTTTTGAAAACTGTTTTTATTAATGATATCCTAGTCTTCCACTTTTTCCAGTTGGTAAAACAACTAAAAGATACGACGCCGTGGGGCGCCACAAAATTACAATCGACATGGTTTTATCTACAGTAATATCTACTACTATTGAACACAAAATTAAATATTATTTTAAATGAGTGAATCAATCCGTTTTCACGGAAAAACTACCAAACCGATTTAAATGCTTTTAGACAGAAGTAGCTTGGCACGAGGAACTATATAGAGTATCTACATCCTGGAAAATTAAAATCTGTTAATACTGGCGACACTATTGGCGTAGGGACTGAGCACTTGGCTGCTTCGCAACGACTCACGGGTTCGACTCCCGCTCGGAACAAGTATTTGCATGGCCTACAGATAGTAGTTTTAAACGCACACACGATTGATTACATACATTCCTATATTATTTTTTATTATATGCGGAAGCGCAGGTAAACTCATAGAATCCCTATAATTCCTCTATTCTTGAGAAAAGTATTTTTTTGAGTAGGCAGAATCCTGATAACTATAGTGCATAAAAAAATACATTGACAGAAATTATGAACTTGATGATGATGACATTGACACTGACACTGACAGTTACCAGTTTTGAGGTTATGTTATGTTGTTGCCATGGCGGCGGCGGAGGGTGAATTTTGTATACAAGAGCCTATGATGAGTACTACGTGTAAATATTGCAATGAACTGGAGAACAAACAGGACAGGCCAGGTCTTATATGCGAGAGCTGCATATGCTTCGTACATCTCACCTGCCTCCGCAGGCCGGGTACGCCTGGTGACTTTGCCTGCGATGTTTTCTTCGATTTTACCTGCGAAGACTGTTCTTCGGATAAAAAGGAAGTGTTTACGCGGAATAGATTTCCTTGGTAAATAAACACACATTTCTGGCGGCAATTTTGAAAGCCGAGACTGTAAAGAAAACCTTTCACAGAAAATCGAATTGTTCTATCTAAATGATTTATTTGCAGGGTGAATGTGATACACCTGACGCTCCACCATCTCAACATGCAGTCGTACGGCATCAGCAACCACGGCTACTTCCACTATAAGACCCACATCTGTTCCTTCATTGACAGATACTGGCAGTCACTATTCGGATCTCAGACGTAATAAACATTATAATAAGTACTTAATTTAAGTTAACTTTTCAAGTTTCTCATGAAACTATTTTCACATCATAGTGACACTTGGCAGTGTAGTTTATTTGTAACACTGGTTTATGAAGAGCTGATCAAAGCAAAAATTTACGAATCAGCTGTAAATCTTCATCTGATCTCCATCTTTTAAATACGTGGTTCCAGTGCAACCTACTCACCATCTACCAAAACCAACTATATAATTTTTGCTGCAAAGAACAAAAAAATATCACATTTGTCCCAACTAACCATTAATAACCAATCTATCAAAAAAGTCGATCACGAAAAGTATCTTGGATTGATTTTAGATAGTCACCTATCTTGGAAGCCACATATGGAAAGGGTTAAAGCCAAGTTGACTTCTCTCACGGGAGCCCTACGGAGTGTCGTCAGATGTTTTCCACGCCAAATACGCTATAATATATATAACACTCTTATGAAACCTCACTTAGACTATCTAATAGAAGTATGGGGCACAGCGGCTAAAACCAATATTGAAACACTACAAATAGCACAAAATAAGTTAATAAAAACACTCTTCCACTATGATTACAGTACACAAACACTAAAAATATACAATGAAACTAAGATAATGAATATATCACAAACATACTTATATAATAATTGCATCTTAGTAAGAAAAATACTTAATAACAACATTCACACACAAATTCATTTTACGAAAAAACATCAAATACACAAAATTAGGCTCAGAAATGCAAATGACATACAACTATACTCACCACGCACCAACTATGGCAAAAAAAATGTAATGTATGAAGGTGCAGCATTCTATAATAAATTGCCAAATAACATTAAAAATGCAAAATCAATGTTAACCTTTAAAAAATATCTAAAGTTACATATTTTTATTAAAGCAAGCGCACCTTAGTACATACCACTTCCAGTTGCACGTAATCCGTGTATGTTTATGTTTTAGCTGTGTTGAACTATTTGTGACTACCCTACAGTTATGAAATTATTTATTTTAAGTTAACTTATAATTTTTGCTTAAACTATTGTTACTGTGCGTAAGTTTTAAAGTGCAAAAATGTTTTAATGTTCGTTTTTAAAATTTCTCATGTAAGTGAATTAATTCTTATGGGAAATAAAGTTATCTCAGACCTGAATCTTATATCAAGAAATGCTCTTTATAATTTTAGTTTTTCTTTAGATACAGATACACCAACTTCAAAAATGTTTGACTTGCAGATTTGCCATAAGCATTTTGTTGCCTTTACCAACTATGTTGGGGTCAGCGTCCAGTCTAACCAGATGCGGCTGAATATCAGTATTTTACATAAAGCAACTGCCATCTAGTGGCGTGCATTGCATATAGGCAATTAAGCAGTGCCGACCTCATAAGATTTAATTAACTACTCCATCTTTAACTATTACTATAATTAAAATAAGCATGTATGGCTATTATTTCTTTTGGTCAGAATCGTATTGAAATGGGCTTAAGGGTACAATTGAAAGACAACA
The DNA here is from genome assembly GCA_910594945.2 of Amphipyra berbera. NCBI lineage: Eukaryota > Metazoa > Arthropoda > Insecta > Lepidoptera > Noctuidae > Amphipyra > Amphipyra berbera. Next base: position 1,573,630 of record OU343122.1, on the reverse strand, counting down.
TTGCCAGTACCTGCCTACCTAGTCCGACAACCAATGCACACCACTGCTGCCATCAGACCTCTGCAACCCAATTACTACAATACCGATATCTTAAGAATAGAATAGAATAGAATTTTTATTTGCATATATTGTAGGTACATAAAAAATTAGTTGTTAAAGATAAACATAGTGATCCTTGTACAATCTACCTTAAATTAGGCATGCAATAATTACAATAATAAGGGCGTGAATCTATAATTACATATCTTTTATCTTTAAATTACAATAATAAGGGCGTGAATCTATAATTACATATCTTTTATCTTTAAATTACAATAATAAGGGCGTGAATCTATAATTACATATCTTTTATCTTTAAATTACAATACTATGGGCGTGAATCTATAATTACATATCTTTTATCTTTAAATTATCAATTTATATATACATCTGTGAACATTATTTATTTGAATTAGTTAATTACCTATATGTCAGAATATATTATAATTTAAAAATTAATTATATGTCAGCATTTTTAGATTTAATATAATTATTAAATAAAATTAGAAAGTATCGTTCAAAAAATCCTTAACGGAATAATAACATCTCTCAATTAATAACATTTTTAGCTTCTTTTTGAAGTGTTGTATCGTGTCATTTTTAATTACGTCAGGAATTTTATTATATATTATCGTGCCCCTATTGATAATATTTTTTTTAAATAAAGCGGTATTACGGTTAGAATGGTGTCAGACTTTCGGGCTTCTGACTTCCCGTAATGTGATCATTGATTTACGTAATTATAAAAAAAAAAAAACTGTTTATGTATACTATGTTACTCAGCCTGTCATTAATGCACTCCATTAAGCGACCCACAGAATAGAACAGCCGGAACAAAATTCTGACGTTTTCCTCTTGATCCAATTCAATAGAATTTTGTTTCTATGCTAGTTCCAATCGCATTCTCTTCATTACAGCAAGCAGAAAAAGAATTGGGTGGGTACAATAGCGGGTGTGCTATCCGTATACAACAAACTGTTCTTCAAGTCCGGGTCAGCAGTACTCGGGGAGACAGGCTGGTGGAAATTGCTGCACAGCTTCACACCAGCAGTAGCAGCACATATAAGTAACATATTCTTATTACTTACTAGCGACCCGCCCCGGCTTCGCACGGGTGCAATGTAGATACTAATGTTTGCCATATAAACCTTCCTCTTGAATAACTATCTATTGCTGAAAACTGCATTAAATTCCGTTGCGTAGTTTAAAAGATCTAAGCGTACAGACAGCGGGAGCGACTTTGTTTTATACTATGTAAAGATACGAAGACAAATTCATGTCTGCCTAAAATCCTCAACAATTTTCTATGCAGAACAATGGGCTTAATTAACTTTCTAAAATCTTAATTGTATGTTGATCTACAAATAAAAATAGTCTATTAGATGTTGGATACTATTTCTTACTAACATAATATTATGTAATCTTAATAACTATTATATTTCAGTACAAGAAATCGCCAGAGACAAACCCAAGGTTAGACCACGAAATCAACTATCCATAGACAAAAATCTCTTTCTGGCGAAAGTAACTGAAATGGGTATGTATTGCTGCACGTTTTTTTTATAAATTTTACTTGTACATCATCTGATCAGTCCTCTAAGAAATATAATTGAATGACTAAACTTATTTTGACTGCCCTAAACTAAGTGGTTGCAAGCGCGACTACTGAGCATGGGGTCGTGGGTACGATCCCCAGGTCGGGCTAATTGTTATTGGGTTTTTCCATTAGCAAATTTCTTAATAGCAGGCGATGTCTGGATTTGTGCCTAGTTAATGGTAATAGGCTCGCCCCCTATTACTGGCGAAACGAAGGTGCACTAATAACACCTCTGCTTTACCCTTCGGGGAATACAAGGCGTGATGTTATGTTAAACTTATTTTGAAATATATTGCTGCTCTCTCAGGATACAAAGAATTGATCAACAATGAAAATAGTCCACCCCCTGTGGGATCTGAGCCAGTGCCCTGCAAGAAGAGAAGAGTTGACTCTGACGAGCTGAGTGGGGTGTCTAGTACTTCCTTCTATGATCAACTGGATTCAGATAGCAGGTAGGATTATACATTACGTCGCTTAAGTTATAACACCGCGTAACTCGAAAAATAGTTTTGAGTTACGCACGTCAGTCGATAGGGAATCGAAATACGCGTCGTTTGACCAAACACAATCAATGGTTAGATCCAATAGCAACGCGTTATTTCAAAAACAAAATCCACAGCGTATGTAATAGTTTTTCCATCAAGCTATGTGAACAGCTAAAACAGCGTGTAAGTCAGGTGAGTTCTATACTGAATCGTGTCGCGAAAGTGCTCCGTCGAAAAAACCACAATAAAATAGAATATTGTAGATTAAAAACAATTATTATAATAAGTAGAAATATTTCTATTTTTTGCTCTCCTGAAAAGTTTACTATTTTGAGTTACGCGGTGTTAGAACTTAAGCGACAATTAGCCACTTTTAATTTAGTAGATTGCTTTAGGATTATCAACCTTATGTCAGTTGTAGATGATGCAGTTTCTATTAAAAGTTAAAACGTTTTAAGATATTTTCAATAGTTTCGTCATCCCAAAATCAACTTCTTTTCGTGTGGTTAGTGACTAACCTGGTGTCAGAGTTTACGCCACCCATGGGCCTCTGACTTGGCTTCACAAGCCGTCGAGAAATATCTCTCAGGCACGCCGATTTCCTGACGATCTTTTCCTTCACCGTTTTTAAGCAAGTGATAATTATACAATACGCACATGAATCCGAAAAGTCAGAGGTGCGTGCTTTGGTTTCGAACTCGAGCCCTGTGACTCGGCAATCCAACGGTCACAGCACTAGGCTATCAATGCTATAAATCAACTTTGTTTGACCTTAAAGTTGTATGAGAGTTGTACAAAAATGTATTGCTATTTTCGTCATTAGCAAAACTGTTGTATATTTCTGCCTAACGCGTCGAGAATGGCCGAAATTACATTTATAAGCTTCTAATGAAGGTCATTTGTGCCTGTTTATAATTATTGACCCCCTTGTTGGTCTAGTGGTCGCAAGCGCGACTGCATATCATGGGATCCTGGGTTCGATCCCCAGCTCGGGCAAAGTGATATTGGGTTTTTCCATAAGGAATTTCTCAGTAGCAGCCCGGAGTCTGGATTTGTGCCCGGTTAATGGCAATAGGCTCGCCCCCTATTACGTGGGACTTAAACATAACTGGCGAAACGAGGGTGTTACTGAAAACACCTCTGCCAAACCCTTCGGGGATATACTAAGCGTGATGTTATGTTATAATTATTCAGGAACGAAATAGGTGACGAGAGCACGTTCGATGAATCCCTGGGCATGCTGACACATAAAGACTGTTCGTATTCAGACCTGGAGTTCCGAGGCTTCGACTTTACGCCCACCAATCGAATAATCCCAGTACAAGTAAGTACCTATGTCTCTTGCTAAGAAAAAGGCATTCAGTGTTCATCATCTTTACATAGTATAAAACAAAGTCGCTCTTGCTGTCTGTACGCTTAGATCTTTTAAACTACGCAACGGATTTTCATGCAGTTTTCAGCAATAGATAGTGATTCAAGAGGAATGTTTATATGCCCCACGTTAGTATCTACATTGCGCCCGTGCGAAGCCGGGGCGGGTCGCTAGTAAAGAATAAAAGGATGTTTTACTTTATATAACACTTTAGTAGCCTTTTTAAGATCCACCACATCCCTTGAAAATATGAGGTGGCTTCTTCATAGGCTGGTGGTCACCAACAGTAATTTCCTGATTAAACAACCGTCCCCCAAAAATCTACTACATTTTTCGAATAAAGGCCTGGTCAAACAGCTTCCACGCCAAGCTACGCGTGATCTGTGTGGCGTCTTCCATACATTGTCATAGTAATTCGCACGCGATCAACACGCGACGTGAATATCACACCCAGCCACGCTTTCCGTCTGACCAGGCCTTGAACAGTTGTTTAATCAGTGAATTTGGCGAACTCCAGTCTTACACCCATATTCTAAGACGTCCCGCCAAAACTTACTCGACTCGACTCCACCTCGACTCAGTCTTTCTCATTACCATCGGTAGAGTTATATTTGACATAAACGTCCTCGACTCGAGATTTTTCCTTTGTTGAGATAAGGAATCATCTGTCAAACTCAAGGTACCTTGGAACCTACCTTAAGGAAGGAAGTGTCAAAGTTCGTATGTAACAAAAATGAATTTTGAAGACTATCGAATATGCTTACGATAATCCTTACAACTACTTATCGCGGCGTTATTTGCGCGATGAAGATAATTCAAAGTATGACGTAATGACTCCACTCTACCTCGACTCATTTGAGGACCCCTCAGTCGAAGAACCTCAAAGTTCACTCGAAATTGCGACTATACAATTTTGAAGGTGTTTTCGAGGCCGTCCTGAGTCGAGTATGAGTCGAGTAAGTTTTGGAGGAACGTCTTAGAATATGGATGTAGGTCAAGAACAATAGGTATTCAATCTTTGTGAAACATCACCAGGTTAACAGTACTCTCTCCATCTACAGAGCGACTCCTCCAGCATCCACTCGTTCCAACAATCAATGCTATACTACGACTCTGACTCCCGCAGTGGGTCCGACCACGAGGCGAGGAAGCTAGTCTTCGACAGACCCAAGAAGCAGGTAGCAGAAGACAAGCCAATCAGAAGAGAATCCCTGTTCTCTACTGAACTTAACTCTGTCGAAACACCCTGGGAGGACCCGCTTCCGAAATCAGAACCGGATTTGATAGAAATGACTCAGTACGAGGAGATACAGCTGTTGAAGAGAGTTGAGAATCTGATACCGAAGGTCAAGGACCCTAATGAGAAGGCTTATTTGAACAGGCTGAGGGCTAAGATGGCGCTGAGGAGGCTGAAGAGGCATAAGCATCTTCCTATATTTGATTTGGACAAGTGAGTTTTAATTGCTTTGATGTATTTTCTACTTAATCTTCTTCTTTACATAGTATAAAACAAAGCCGCTCCCGCTGTCTGTACGCTTAGATCTTTTAAACTACTCAACGGATTTTAATGCAGTTTTCAGCAATAGATAGAGTGATTCAAGAGGAAGGTTTATTTGCCCCACATTAGTATCTAAATTGCACCCGTGCGAAGCCGGGGCGGGTCGCTAGTTACTTATAAACCAGAATTAAGGATGTTAGCCAGCCGGCTTAAATATCTGTTTTTTCGTTTTTGTGCGAAATAAGTTGGTTGATTTTCTTTTTCAGAGAAGTAAAACTGCTGGGTGGGTATATGACTGAAGACCCAAGGGTCGTTATAAATGCAGAGAGAGTTCTGGATCGGTTCCAAAGATCGGTAAGTTATCTTAGCATACCTGCCGGCACGAATCTTGAGCGCTCGGTGGAGTGGTGGGGGTTGTTTGGACGCACGTATTATATCAGGAATAAGGTCCAAAATCACTTAAAGTAATTCGAGGTCAGCGTTCAAGTTTCGTGCTGGCAACTTTAGTAACTTAATGGGCTGGGTGAATCGCACAAAGGTGAGATTTGAAGTTTCCGGCAGCTAGATATTGCTTGTTCTTTCCTGCCCAGGAAGTATAATATTTATCCTCAGTATTTTTCATTTCGTTCTCTAACAAACAGCAATGTTTTTTAACCGAATTCAAAAAGGAATAGGTTCTATATTCGATTGGTATTTTTTTATGTATGTACACCGATTACGCTGAGATTTATGTACCGATTTACGTGATTCTTCTTTAGTTTGATGCGGAATAGTTGCCATTTGGTCCCATAAAAATTTAACATAGTTTGGTTTGGCCCAGTAGTTTTCATTTTATGAACATTTTGATCATTTTTTTGTTTATGTGCATGATGTAATTATTCTACCTGATGTAATCTAGAAAAATCCTACTGTAGTTTACAGAACAACCTATTACAGACACTAAAATAGTAAAAAATTAAACAAACTACGTTCTGAAATTGTTAATTTTATATTATGGTAAAGGTAGGTTTGTATAAGAGGTGTATTAAATTAAATCTTTATTAAGTTATTTTATACTTTTTAGTTTTTGAAGTCGGTTTTTTTAAACGTAGTTTTTTTTTACAGTATTTGATAGACAACCTATGCGGCACTATCGCGAGTACCAACTACGGTACTCTCCTGCTCTCGAACATCGAAGCAACGCCGTTCCGCTCCACGTACTCCGGAGCCATGCTGAAGCCCTACATACGGAGGGACGGAGACTCCGCCCCCACCTGGCTGAAACTCACTGATGAACTTCTGAGAAAGACGAACAGGTAACCATCGACAGCTACAGCATTTTATCATGTCGTAACATAACATCACGCCTTATACATATACCCTGAAGGGTTCGGCAGAGGTGTTTTTAGTACACCCTCGTTTCGCCAGTTATGTTTAAGTCCCATTATAATAGGGGGCGAGCCTATTGCCATTAACCGGGCTCAAATCCAGAGTCCGGGCTGCTACTTAGAAATTCCTAATGGAAAAACCCAATAACACTTTGCCCGACCTGGGATCGAACCCAGGACCCCTGCAGTCGTGCTTGCGACCACTAGACCAACAAGGCAGTCTTATCATGTCATATGTTTGAATTGTCCACTTTACACCCCTCACGCTTTACGTTAAGCTCCAAGTCTCCATAAATGGGACCTCAGAGAGTAGCGTGCAGAAAAAAAAAATGGTGAAGCTAAACTATAGGTATGCACTTCCCTTAAGAGGAAACGCGGTCTGCAAAATATTAACAATTTGAATAGGTTTTTGCGATCTATTTCCGTCCCACCCCTCCCGCAAACCTTCCCAATTGAGCGCGAAAGAGACACCTGCATCTCGGACCGATTACTCCTGTGCAATATTAGCGAAAACGTACTTTCGTATTTCCCTGTTTCCTTTTTCAAATCTGGGCCGATTTTAATATTTTTTTCTGTAATAATTTATGAAAGACTTTGGTTATGTCTGTATGGTTTTCTTTTATTTATTATATTCGTCAAATTTGTTTACCAGATGTTTGAAAACGGTGGTAAAACCGGTCGATTTTTGTAAAGTTTAAACGTTTCTAGTTCTTTTAATAATTAATTTATTGACAAAAACAAAACACAGGGACATAGTGGTGGTAGATATATATCATATGGTAAAAAGTATTTGCTCTAGTGACATTATCCAAGGAGGAAACTGAGGAATACGTTTGTATGGACTAAATGCCGACCGCCTATCCTCTTAACACCTCGCTTCATTAAAAGTATTATTAAAATTTTGTGCAGACACATAAAAGACTACGAGCCGCCACCTCGCGCTACTATCGACTACTCGTACGTGAGACCTCAACACATAGCCGCTGTTAACAATCTCTGTGCACAGTTCTTTTGGCCTGGAGTTGACTGTAAGTACTTGTATAAAACACTCTCCACACGTCACAAGAAATATTAATATCAATTATTTCATATAAATATACACTTCGATAAATAATCGCAGAGATGGTCGAGGGTCTGAAGCTACTGACTGTCACAAGCTTGTTGTATTTAACAAGTAACATGGTCCTCCATGTCGGTCGACAGTTTTTGTATTTTTTTTTAATAAAAACGTTACCCCACACTAGGATTTCTCCTGTATCGTGGATGCGTTTACAGACACAAATTATCACATACACAAATGCCCAGACCCGAAACAACTATCTGTAGGCCATACAAATATTTGTTCCGTGCGGGAATCGAACCCACGACCCGTAGCGCAGAAGCCAATCGCTCAGCCACTGCACCAAACGTGTCGTCAAGAGTGGCTCGATGGTGACTGCAGAATGATGTGCCCTTAAAGCCTCTTATCCTCTAGGCAACATTTGGTGCACGAGATGTTGCACAACATGTTGCTCAACGTGTTGAAAGTCAGCGCGGAACTTTTGTTTAGCAACGTTGTCTGTCTACACATAATTTCGCTCGCATCAGTCGTCGACAACATGTCGCCAGAGGAACTAGTGTTGATTTCAGCGGCGATAGTTATAATTTTATCGAAAAATGCATCAAAAAGAAAAAAGCCACGTTGGTGGGTTAGAAATAACTTACAGAATAAAGAAAATATATTTAGTGTATTCGTTACACCACACGGACATTTCTGCGCGTCACGTCTCCACTCGACCATATTTGATGATCAACTGCATGTTGCACCGAAACAAACAACAAGCCGTGCGTCATGTTGCGCGCCAACGTTGTGCAACGCTGCCAAACATGTTGAACGTCACGTGTTGCGCGTCAATTGTTGCCTAGTGGATATGAGGCTTTAGCCTTACACCTCTCTAAAAGTCAGCTCAAAATTTTATCAAATCCAATCAGGTTTCTCCTAAAAGTACCTTTAACGGCCAAGCCACCATGACGGAAGATTCGTCGACGATCTTCTGCCGGTACACTAAGATTCCCCGAGTAAATTACGCAACGGAAGATCGGCGACGTATCTTCAGTCAGATGTGGTTTAGCCCTAAGTGCTATCAATACTGGAACTTATTTGATGCAACAGTGACAGAAGCCCTCCAGTACCCCGAGTTCAGCTGCGTGGTGACGTACAAGAAGCTGGTAGTGGGTTGCGCCTTCCTGGTGCCCGACGTGGGACACAACGAGGCCTACATATCCTTCGTACTCACCCGGCCAGAGTGGAGGAACGCTAAGATTGCCACCTTCATGCTTTATCATTTGTTACAGGTAAGATTTTTAGTTAGATTAGCGTAAGTATAATTGGCTCATTAGGCGATTCGCACACTGCACCGCATCACGCAGCGTTGCGCGGGAGTGCGTGTTCTTACGTTGTTTGCAAGTATCTATGTTTGTATAGAAAACACGCGTAGTTCAACACACAGACAACGCATTCAAGCGCAGTGTTGTGGCTCCGTCGTCACGCACCCCGCAGCGTAGCGCGGGACTGTGTGTGTTTCGCCTTACTGCCTCACTGCTCGGCACGGGCCTTTTCTCAGAGTTTAAACATTAGTCAACCACACTGGCCTGGTGCCGACAGGTTACACACGTCATCAAGAACATTTCAGAGCCCTCTCAGGTGTGCAGGTTTCCTCACAATGTTTTCCTTCACCATTAACACAAGTGGTAATCAAATTTCGAAAAGTCAAAGGTGCGGCCCATGATCGAATTCAGACCCTCTTGCGTGCAAGGCAAGTTTTCAACCACTAGGCTACTACTGCTTTTTTTTAGTTAGGTTAGATTTGTATAAGACTACAGTATCCCAGCAGCCAAGCCGCATAGGCCAGCGGCGTTGGAGTCTCTTAGTTTTTAGAATTAAGCCACTATATGGTATATGCAAAGGAAAAATTCTGGTATGATCCTGTTGGCTTTAAGACAGCGTTCTACGTCCCGATTGGCCCGCGCAACGTCGACGCTGCTCAAAGCAGGATTATAGTGTGTATGCACTATGCACAAGCTATGTCTAAATGATGGAATCAGGTGTTACTTTGCGGAAATCCAAGACACAAATATACAATGACAATATTTAGTGTTAATTCCGCCAAAGGCAGTATGCAGTACCGCCCTCCCGCCCGCAATTTTGTGCAAATGCAGAAGGTGCGATTAATGATATGCAACACACAAACAAATCAAACCGATACGACACGTGTTTCGCCCCTCCACGGGGCATCCTCGGATGTTGACTTGTCAATGAGTACTGCATTCAGGCTTGATCAACTGTTTGACGGAGTTAACACTGAATATTGTTATTGTACATTTGCAAGCTATGCAGCTATAAGCATTGACTTGTAAAAGTGTCTGTAACAGATTTATTTACAGAAATAAAAATCATTTATCATTTATGCCTGTTTAAGTTTCTGTGCTATCATCAAATTAATATAACTAACATACATTTTATCTTCAGACTTGCACAGGTAAAGATGTCACACTGCATGTGTCACCAACAAACTCTGCCATATTTCTGTATCAGAAGTTTGGTTTCAAAGTAAGTATACTATTTTATATTTTAAATCTACATTACACATGGAACATGGATTCAATATTCTGTTGTTCAAAATAACTATGAAACAATCAGCATACTGCAATGAAAACTATCCACAAATATAAAAAAGTAAAATAAGAGCCTAACTATAGTAACTACTGCCTTGTTGGTCTAGTAGGGTCCTGGGTTCAATCCCCAAGTCAGGCAGTGTTATTGGGTTTTTCTATTAGGAATTTCTCAGTAGCAGCCCAGTCTGGATTTGAGCCCGGACTTTAACTGGTGATTTGAGGGTGTACTAAAAACACCTCTGCCTAACCCTTTGGGGAATACAAGGTGTGATGTTATGTAAAATATGAGCTCATAATTATAAGCACTGCATGGTCATGATGAAAATAAAAGAATAAAACATTTAACTTAATAATTTACTGTGGTTTAGATATAAACCCTTCATACAACAAGTAATCATAGATCTTCCTCGTTTTGTTAACATCTATTTTGACTATCCTCCTTGCGTCCAGCAAGCGGAGGAAGCCCATTTTACTGTTCTGCGTTATCAGTTGCTGCTTAATCTCCAAGTAATTCTCTGGCAGCAGTCTTAAGTTGGAACATAGGACCTTTTCAGCCTCTGTGAGCCGGTTGAACCCTGGTAGATCAACTATTTCTAAAGGCATTGATGTTCGCTTATACTTCAGTAGCTGATTGTTCTTTCCAAACATGTGTGCGTTTTTTATAGGAGATTGGCTGTCGTATTTCTTTGCCATGACAGTTGTAGCATACTTTTGCTCTTTGACAACTAGATCATTCTCTTTTTTCAACTGTTTGTACAGCTTAGCAGCATATAATGTTTTTATCCCGTTCCTCCGGTACTCTGAAAGCCTTGATATCCTCTGCATTAATTCATGCTCTAAACTTATTGATTCTACAAATGCATCAAATTGCATTCCAGTCATAAATTGCATGAATGAGAGTAGTCTCTCAGATTTCTGCCTTGTTAATGTTGTATCGTACTTCTGTAGCCAAGAAACCAGTTTATTTGGCATTATAAGACCATGATTTTGTATTATCTTGTATCTTCTTCGCCTCTCTCTTAATCTAGTGTTCAGTGCACTGACAAGAGATACCTTTAATGAGTCCATACAGTCATCATCGTCACCATCATCATCATCTGAATAACTGTCTTCTATATTAAAAATGTTTTCAGCATTATGATCATAACTAAGTTCAAATTCTGATCTGTAAGCATTGTATCCAGCCAAATGTTGATCGGCATTGTTATTTCTTGGTGGGTTGGTACAAACTTCTGTACTGTATAAGTAAGGTATCACTGCTTTTGGGAACAAAGATTGTTCTGTCTCAGGTAATAGCTTTAATTCATTGTACTGAACATTTTCTATGTAATATTTTTTGTAATGTTCTTGGCATTCGAGTTTTGAACGTGTGTGTACACTCTTAGATATTTCTTCCCAATTTCCGAAACCGTATGTAGATAATGCAGAAAGCAACTTGCATTCTTCCTTGGCCGACCAGTTACAATTGTCGAACAGTGGGAAGTCATTCCGTCGCACTGCGTATTTGTGATCATTTTTGTGAGCACCCACTTCCTGGCCAGACGCAAAACATGCGGTGCACAGATTAGTATCACACTCGGCACATTCTATGAACGGCTCGTGGGCAACCTCGCCGCATGAGTCGCATTTACTTTGTAATAAATCGTTTGACATTGTTTGCAGGTCGAGGAGCTAATACAGGACTTCTACGAAAAGTACTTCGACATGGATTACAAAGGCTGTCGGCACGCACTGTTCCTGAGACTTGTTAGATAAATAAATGTTTAATTTATCGTCTCTCTTTTATTTATTTTATGAAACAATAATAAAAACAGAAAACACCTAATTAAAATATTTGACAGTTTTACAAATACATACTGATGTGACAGCTGTCAAATAAACCATGAAGTTACATAAAAAAAAACCAGTAAGTTCGGCGGGAGAATGTCGTATCGAGAATGTTCTCGTCAACGGAGAATGTTCTGAGAACATTGAAAATTAAAAAAATACTGAATATTTAACTATACTTCAATTATTCATTAACTTGCATACTATTTACATTTTTATAAAAAACATTTAAACAAAAATAGTAGCCCACCGGCATCGGGAACAGGGTCCAAGCTACCGGTGGTCAGGGCCTCAGAGAAAGGAACTTCCTAACAATAGTAACAATACGCGCCGTGTCCAGAAGTACCGCTTTCTGTATCAGGCCCTTGACCCAGCCGCCCAACGAGAACCTCATCAGATGTTGGTCGAGGCTCTTGTCTATTAAGCCATTGGCCGTAACGACTATTGGCACAACAACTGCTGAGTCAGTTTGCCACATGTCGACAACCTTGTGTGCCAAATCTAGATACTTAATTTCTTTATCCTTCTCGGCTTTCACAAGGTTCTCGTCATGAGGAACAGTGATATCAACCAAGGCGTAGTATTAATTCTCCTTGATGATGATGATATTATAATGAAGTTGAACGTGTTTGGTGGTGGTCAATCGCTGTCACCCTTAACCATGTCATAGCCTTGATAAATTCAAATCTATGATGGGTGCTGCGTGATGGTAATCCCTTACCGTTATCCGTTACTACTAGCGACCCGCCCCGGCTTCACACGGATGCAATGTAGATACTAATGTGGGGCATATAAACCTTCCTCTTGAATCACTTTATCTATTGCTGAAAACTGCATTAAAATTCGTTGCGTGGTTTTAAAGATCTAAGCGATAGACAGCGGGAGCGACTTGGTTAAAAAAATACACTGTATCCACCACACACCACCCATATTTTTTTTTTTAGTTCAGAAATCAGACTTTCAGTTACTATGTATGAAATTTAATTTTACGAGTATACATTCAAAACATTCTCGCTTGTGAGAATTTACTAAGAACTTATTTTGTAGATCAGGTTAGGTTAGGTAACTTCATTAAATGTTCAACTGTACTCAAATCTGTTAGGTTCAAGAAAACGCGGTAAGTACGACAAAGTCATCCAAGTTCTCGTGAAAGAGAATAGAAAATGTCTTCGAAGATTTATTAGCTAAGTTCTCGCTGCGACGAGAATGTTCTCAGAAACTTTCCATCACTAGTAAAGAGACTAAGGAGGGATAAAAAAGTTGCTATTATAAAATAAGTTTTTGTAAAAATAGTACATACAAATCAATACAATATTAATAAAACCTTTATAGGTTACATAGCCTAATAAGTATTTGAGGCTTCAAGGCTATAACATAAGAGGTGTAACCAAAATATAAAATAAGATAGAAACTATAAACTTTCTTTTAATACCACCTAATACTGTTTTTAAGGCTTCATGGGCCGAAATGAATTAAATGTTTGCAACATTTAAATCAGTTTAACCTATAGAAATAGTTTTTTTACAATATTGAAGTGTAATTCTTGCATATTCTCTGAGACAAAATTAAAATTGCAACAACGAGAACAAACTACATGTACATTTTGTTCACAATAAAATCTAGAATTGCCTTAGAGAACGAACTGTTCTCCTCAATGGGAACGTGTAAATGACGTGAACTCCATAACTTTCTTGTATTTCTGAACAATGAAATTTATATTCATCTCTTTCTAGCTTACGCAAGACCGCTTTGCATTTTTTATATTTTGTCCCGTTTCCTCAGAGGGTGAAGGCCCTAGAACGTTCTAGATGTTTTAATGTATATATTTTGGCGCAACGAAGGCGCAGCGTTTCATTCAAATGTGAAGTTGCTACTGTGAGGTGTAAAAAAGTGTTGTGTGTGAATATTTCTAAAATTTCGCCTATTTTTACTATTTGGACTATACTTGGAGCTTTTAGTGACTAGGTAAGTGTGCTATAATATTTGTTTTTAATTACTTGAACGAAATTATAGTCGTTTGAGTCTCTATTTACGTAAAATATCTAAATTTTACGTAGCGCGGATCATCGCTCTACATCACCAAAAATGGTGTCAGGCGCAAATGCTGACGGGAATCGTTTTTGTTCTAGGATAAGGATTCACAATGGGTAAAGACTACTATAAAACATTAGGCCTATCAAAAGGCGCGTCTGATGACGACATAAAGAAAGCGTACCGCAAGCTGGCACTGAAGTACCACCCGGACAAGAATAAAGCAGCTGGTGCCGAGGAGAGGTTCAAGGAGGTTGCCGAGGCTTACGAAGTCTTATCAGACAAGAAGAAACGCGAGATCTATGATGCTCACGGCGAGGAGGGACTCAAGGGAGGAATGGGAGCCCACAATGGACCTGGAGGCGGCCAGTCGTTCTCGTACACGTTCCATGGGGACCCGAGGGCAACGTTCGCACAGTTCTTCGGTTCGGCGAGCCCGTTCCAAGCGTTCTTCGACCTGAACGGTGGCGGCGGAGGTACCACTATGTTCTTTGACCGCGACATGGATGTGGACATGGATCCGTTTGCCAACATGGGCATGGGAACGGCACGGCCCGGAGGACCCGGTGGCGCCTTCCGCAGCCACAGCTTCAACTTCCACGGATCTCCGAGCCGGAAGGAGAAGACTCAGGATCCCCCGATCGAACACGACTTGTACGTATCCCTGGAGGATATCGCGCGTGGGTGTGTGAAGAAGATGAAGATATCCCGCCGTGTCCTGCAGCCTGACGGCACTTCTAAGAAGGAGGACAAAGTTCTAACCATTCATGTGAAGCCAGGTTGGAAGGCTGGCACCAAGATAACGTTCCAGAAAGAGGGCGATCAGGGGCGCAATAAGATCCCGGCAGACATCGTGTTCATCATCAGGGACAAGCCCAACCCTCTGTTCAAGAGGGAAGGCAGTGACATCAGATATTCAGCCAAGATCTCATTAAAACAGGTAGGCATCTGTGACTTGTTAACAAGTTTATTATATCCTTACATTGTTGTGTGCATGTGTTGTTTACATTGTGGTGATAAACATGCATGCAATATCATGTCAACACATTATATTCTAGAATTGTCTAGAGTCAGACCATTCTAGAATATAGTTGACTGTCTGCTAGACTATAATGATGACTGACTCCAATAAGTTTGTAACCTTTCAAGAGCTTGACAAAGTTCATTGTACCCTGTCAGTTGCACAAATAATGTTTATAGAATATACCTATAACATAATAAATACAAGTCCTCATTTCACTTTATAATAGAAATTTATCATAGTTTATTTATGAGATAAACATCTAATGTAACTGTCTTTACAGGATGACTCACTGTGACATCACAATAACCAATGTTGTTTCTTTGTTACAGGCTCTATGTGGCACCATCATTGAAGTACCAACCATGTCAGGAGAGAAGCTGACAGTCAACCTACAAGCTGAAGTAGTCAAGCCACACACAGTCAAGAGATTCCCAGGCTACGGTTTACCACTACCCAAGGAACCAACACGGAAAGGAGACTTACTTGTTGTGTTTGACATCAAATTCCCTGACCGTCTCCCATCAGGAGTGAAGGAAATTCTCGTTGACACTCTACCCAATTAAATTTAACAGACTGGATATCTCATTTGTATAGATTTCTGTGTATAAGAAGTAGGTTCTGACAGGATTAACTTGTTCTAGATTATCGAGTCTGAGAAAGTCATACTGAAAAGGCCTTTGGTATGACTTTGTTGGACACAAAACATGATCTAGCTAGCTGAATAATGCTAGTGTTAAAGATGTAGTTTTCATTCATATTGGCACCTGTGGATGTGATTTTAGTCAACTTTGAATACCAAGACAAAACTTTACAGCCTGTATTGTTAATTTTTGGTAGTAAAAGATGTTACTTACTTGTTCCTACTTAAGCATCTGTCAGAACCACTTAGTTTATATGCTCAAAACTAGTAATGGGACATTCCTACTAGTGTTGTAGGAACTTACTCATTTATGTTGCCTAATTACGTTACTGACTGTAATTGTTGTAAGAATGGCTAGCAGAAATTATTTTGATTGGGTAGACTCCATGCGTTTTAGTATGGAGAGCTAAGTGAGACTGAAAAGTGATGTGTGTTGATTGTATTTAATTCTGATTAAGTTGTAAATATTTTGTATTGTAAATACCTACATGACGACAGTGATTGTAAGTTTTGGGTTTCAATAGAAATTTGGAATTGGCAATTGCATTGGAAAATGTTCTTGAAATATAGTTTGTTATTATTGACATCAAGCTAAGTTTCAGAACAATGGAGGCTCGAGTTGTATTAGTTGTGTAGTGACATGAAAGTGACTTTAACTTATCACTCTAATTGCTGTTAAAAATGACTAATAAACAAAATACCACATTAGTTTATCTGTTTGATTTAACATTCCTATGCAGATGTAGATAGTGTTGCGTAATGAGATTAAATGTCAAGTTTATGATTTCCCACGTGCTGCTGTGTTTGTGAATCTTGCCGGTACAGTCGCTTACACAAGAATCATGTCCGTCATCACGAATGCACAACTCCGCAGAGTAGGTATCTACCTATCTAGTGTTATATCTGCACAACTGCAGAAAAATATTTTAAAAAATTGTAGGTACACATTCATAAAAGAGATACCTCATTAATCATTATGCACAGATAAACGTCGGAAATTCGGAATGAATATAGAGTAGGTAGGTACCTAGCATTTTTGCATCCAAGATAAATGCATCTCGACTAGTTTTTGACGCACACTCGTGTGCTGAAGTGATTTATCTTTTGATAATGATTCCAACATTTCGTTTGACGTCATACATCAGGAAAAAAGCAGGTTACTTCCTAGTAATCTTACAGCTTCATCTCGCGTACATACGCACATAATTTGAGTTAGTGCCCAACAAATAACAATAAATATTGTTTGCCAAAATAGGCTGGGTGTTTAAGGAAAACACCTGTGCCACAAAACAACGCGTTCTTTAAATTCATTAGTTTCTATGTAATATTTTATAATATGATTTAATTGATGAGAAAGCCATGTTAGTGGACACTATAAATACAATTTTCTTGTATTAACAGCTGTGAGATGTGTTGACATGGCCACCGCGACGGACCTTGAGGACGAGTGTGGCCACGAAACCAGCGGTATTGTCGATTTGTCGTCATAACCTTCGCTAGGCAACATCATGATGTTGCGACCTTCTAGACGCGGCATTAATTTCTTATTACCTGAAAGTATATAATTTATTATCACGTCAATTAAAAAAGGAATCCTGCTGAACAGTTGTAATAATAATATACCTATAATGTGAATGAGATTCAACTGTGAAACTGTATCAATTTATAAATGTAAATCGAGAACTCTAATCTAATAGGAAAATTATAGTAACTATTTATATAAGTTCTATTTCGAATCTAACATGACAACAACAAACAGTCCCTTTCCCGCTATGTCGACGGTTCTTTTCATGACCACACACATGCAGAGGCCGAGTTCCTGACGTCATCGGGTAAAAATACGCGCGGCGCCCGCCCCGCCCGCACATTCGCACGCTGGAGAAATGCACATACAACGTGATTACCGCTGATTCCATGCGATTATCATTATACACAATATGTATCTCAAGTATTACGACCGGAAGAGTGGCCCACGAGATTTCGTACGCGGTGCGTAAGCGCGTTTATCTGAAATCTGTAATTAAGTGTGACGCTGGTGTTTTTAACGTCAGTTGTTCATTCAAGGTAACAAATTAGCTGCCCAGGTCCTGTACCTTTCCCTGTAACTACAATTATGACCTCTATCTTTTTAAAAATCTCATTGACCGTATCATATCTCCTAACCAGTAGGTATACCTGAAAACTCAGAAGTCTGTGTATCCAAAAATATTAATCCTGTAAATTATTTCATATGCTCCGACTCCGACGTCCATCCACGCCTACAAGAGTTTATTTATAAGAAGAAATATTAATGGTGAACTTTAAAGCACCCTCAAAATAAAAACAGGAAATTAGTCAAACGTTTACTGCTGGGAGCACATTTTTTACCGATCCTTTGTGCAAAGCACTAGATGGAAGGGAAAACAATATGATTATAAAAGTAGCAGTCCAATAATTAGGAAATATCGAGTGAATACCTTGGCGAGTATGAATACTGCATCAAATAACGTGGGAGTGATTAGAGAGTGAACGTAACTTTTACTTTGTCATTAGGTACTCATTACAAATCTTTTGTATCATGTTACATTCTATTGCCCAAATATAAGATTTCGTAACTGGATAAAACACTGACATAGACGATGATAGAAAGATAGCATTGATAAAATGCAAGATTTGAAATGAAATGTTTCGACGGCAAGCTAAAACAGTCGAATACGAGAAATCCAGAAATAAATTGAGGTTAGCACTTGATCTATTTGTTTATTTTCGGTCAAGATTCGATTTGATGCCGCTGACATGATTACAAACACCTGAAAGATCATGCCGCAGGTTAATGATCGCGATCTAACACACGGAGTCGTGTAAAAACAGTAAATATCAAAGACAATGAACTGGCGGGCCAAGATAGCCACAATGATCTAGGAATTTTGAATTGGATCCATTAAATAATTCACCTTTGCAGATTTATGCATGTTTATTCATTAAAAAGTAAAGAAACTTTTTTTTATCAATGTTAACTTGGCATACAGCCAAATTTTCGACAGATTCTGCCTAGCTAGATTTTGTAAGAAATGTCAACAGTGAATTCGTCGTCGACCTTCATGGCGACTCAGTGGTTCTAAGACCTTGCACGTTTATGTGCTTAGGAATTAAAATATCTTTCACACTACATCCGATTAGCGAGTATATTGGTCAAGTTACGGTATCTAGATTTGAATATTCTTGTCTGCACACAGTAACTGTCCGTTGCCTAGCTGCTAGCTCTCTAGAGCAGAAAAAAGCAAACGAAACCGGAAATTTTGCGCTTGATATTTAGGTTTTTCGAGGCCAAACAAATGTTTATTTTCTATGATTGAATTCGTAATCATCATGTTCCGTATGCTCACGTTAGCTTCGCCGGATAAGCTCAAATATTTGGGGCATTCCATTTAGCGAATCAATTTGAATAGCACCGATTCCTATCACAACAATAGTAATTGGAATATGTAGGTATATTTACTATTCGTGTTTTTCTATGACTAAATATAACATCACATCACGCCTGTATTCCCCGAAGGGTTGTGCAGAGTTATAAGACCCTCATTTCGCCGTTATTTTTAATTCCCATGTAATAGGGGGCGAGCCTATTGCCATCAACCGGGCACAAATCCAAACTCCGAGCTGCTACTGAGGATTTCCACACGGAAAACGCCAATAACACTTTGCCCGACCTGGGGATCGAACCCAGGACCTCACGATCAGTAGTCGCGCTTGCCACCACTAGACCAACGTGACAATTATGACTAAACTTAGGTATAAATTGGTGAGATATTTCTTGCAGTGTTATTTTAATTTATTTACACTCTGATTTTCGCATGCACTCACGTATTTTCCCGATCGTTACTCCGAATCGCTAACAAGTTAATAATTTACAATAAATTAGTTAAGTATCTATTGTTCAACGTTAGTTTGTGATTCATTCATGAAGATGATAGTAGGTGCTCTGGAAATAGGTAACAGGAAGTTAACAGTAGTCACACCTGCGTCAAAGTTCCGAGTTCAGACCAATCAAGGGAGTGTTTGATGGACGGTGGAACGCGCCTATGATGGCCTTAAAAGTTTGACGTCATTCAAACCCCATAAATTTTATTTTATTTCAGTAATATACATTTTACGGTAAAATGTTAGGTATATAATTATTTGTAGGTACAGTCGAGTTCATTAATATATTGACCCTTCCAGACTTCAAAAATATATGAACTTTAAATAAGTTCATAATATTGTGACAACTCTAAGCATCATTAAATTGTGGTCAAGATTTAGATTCATTAATATGTGACTGCTTTTTCTCAGTAACATGTACACAGCCAAAGGCACGTTATTATACAGGATGTAAACGAAATCATGTAATTCCTTCAAACCTCGTGATGTACTGCTGACATAGATTTGGAGAATTGCGCGGCTATGGCTCACCCGCTCACAGCGCGGTCATTTAACTAGGGGCGCTAAAATGCCTCACGTGAAGAGCACATGTTTACTTCTTGTAATTTTTTTTATTGAATTCAAAAGTATCCCGTTCAGGGTTAATCTATATCAGCAGTACATCACGAGGTTTGAAGGAATTACATGATTTCGTTTGATTTCGTTTTAATTAGTGTATAATAACGTGCCTTTGGCTGTGTACATGTTACTGAGAAAAAGCAGTCACATATTAATGAATCACAATCTTGACCACAATTTAATGATGCTTAGAGTTGTCACAATATTATGAAATTTTTTAACGTTCATATATTTTTGAAGCCTGGAAGGGCCAATATATTAATGAAGTCGACTGTACCTACCTATATTTAAAAAGAAAATTCATGCACTCTCAGACTAATCTTTACACACTTACATAATATAAAACAAAGTCGCTCCCGCTGTCTGTACGCTTAGATCTTTTAAACTACGCAACGGATTTTAATGCAGTTTTCAGCAATAGACAATGATTCAAGAGGAAGGTTTATATGTCCCACATTAGTAGGTACTTATCTACATTGCACCCGTGCGAAGCCGGGGCGGGTCGCTAGTCTATATCTATACTAATATTATAAAGAGGAAAGATTTGTATTTTTGTATGTTTGTATTTTTGTATGTAAGGAATAAATTTAAAAACTACTGGACCGATTTCAAAAATTATTTTGCCGTTAGAAAGCTACATTATCACTGAGTAACATAGGCTACGGGCGGAGCCGTGAGGACACAGCTAGTAAATAATAAAAAAGCTTGCACTACATGGGTTTCAAAATAATTAATGCATTAATTACACATGTCTGCGAATTTTTTTTAAGTTATTTTATTAAACGGTTAATATTTGTTTTAATTGTCTTAAAAGTAATAGAAAACGGTATTCATAAATGATATAATTATAACACGTCACATTTTTCAGATTTAGATGATATACCTACTAGTATTTGAATACGAAAAAGAACAAAACAAAATTTTTATAAAATGAATGAGAATCATTTGAGAATATTTTGTAAAGTTTTATTGAGTCTATAGGTATTAAAAAACAAAATTAAGGTAAACATGTAGAAAACAATTCATAATAACGTTTTCTTTTTGAAAAAAAAAATGCGTTTTGTTGGTTTTCGTTGATGATTTTTTATTTCATCTCTGTGTATCATCCAGCAATTGTCCGCCATCATATTAACGTCCCAACGGCCTTGATATCTTCTTTCCATCTCTTTTATGTCCTGATGAAACCGTTCACCTTGTTCTTCACTGTAGTTGCCTAGATTTTATGGGAAACAATCAATGTGAGACTTCAAAATATGAATTTTCAGACTCATATGACAGCCTAAATTTTTATAGGCGTTTAACATTTCCTGGACAATCTTTTTAAACTTAGGATCTTGTGTGTCGCCTAGAAACTTCGATTCGACATTTTTACAGCCATGCCAGGCATTTCGTTCCAAGGTTGTCATCACTTTTTCAAATTCTATATTCTAATCAGTTTCCTGATGTCAGGTCCCGTAAATATTTCCTCTTTCAACTTCGCAATTAACTTTTTCTCACAGGGGAAAGGCAGGTTATTAACAATAGACTATAGGATGGTTGGTCATAGAGTATAGAATAGAAATATAGATCATGGAATCAATTTTGTAAAAAAACAAACGAAATAACCGATCTAACGTACCTACTATTATATATATATTTATCTATATGCAAAAAGAATGTGACGTGATACGTTAAAACAAAGTTTATATTTGCTAATACAGACCAACATCTACATGTTCGTGATGAATTTATTAAAACTTTTTCATCGCAGACCTGCGTTATTAATAAAATATCATTATTATTATCAATAATGCAACAATTATTGTACTTTCTAAAGAATTTATAATATTCCTGTATTATTTAAATACTTCTAGGAATTCAGTATGATGTGCCAATTTAGTTTTTTTTTTTAACTTTATTTATGCTTCGTATAGGTAGGTTGTTAGTTATATTTGCTCATTTTGATCGACAGTATCGATGTGGTGTGTATCGATCTTGCCATAGAGTTCATTGAACTTCGTCCGTTTATAACAGAGGTACCTAAGTACCTACTGAATAATTTAATTATAATTAATAAAAAATAACATCAGAAACTTGGTAGAAGGTAACACAGTAGCGAGCTTAGTTCTAGAACGTTTTCCGTTAGGTAGGTAGGTATGTACCTATCTACTTAGCACCAAGCTAAACTAGGAAATTTTACAGCGTTAGAATAAATATTCATATACCTACTTAGTAATTAATTAGGTAAGTAGGTAGGTACCTATTTTTAATTTACTCACACATAATTTTGAGTTTCCTAACTACAGTTGGTCTACTTTTATTTTTACGATTTAGACACATATTTGTGCCTGTAACGCAAGTACGATAATAACAATAATAGATGTTAATATAATAGTACCTACGTAATTACCTACCTTACGTGATTATTGAAAAATTTGCCATTAAATACCTACCTACCTAGTAGAGATAGGTATATTAACCAACTCTGTAGAGTTTAATTTTTCTATTTCCCAGAGAGAGAACGAACGTGGAACGATCGAGAATTCCATAATTTATTATACCATAACACATGGAAAGTTTGAGATAACAACTCAATGTTTATCCGTTATCACAACGTGAACTACCTACCTACTAGTTAAAGAACACGTACTGTTGCTAAAACTAATTGCAAATGGCCTTATTGCGTTAAAATTAAAGTTTATTTTTATTTGTAGAACATAGTTAACGGTACCTTGTACCTACCTACCACATTGATCGTAGACGGCTAGACGGTGGAACACTGCTGCGAGTTGCGAGTCGAGTCGAGAATACCCGAAGCTGTCCGACTTGTTCCGATCATTCTAGACAATATAAACGATTTAAATATGTTTGGGTTGCCAGCTTTGTATTGAGATTTCCACTTATCGACAGTAACTGTTTTTGGTGGTAAATAAACTAGAATTGTAATAAACGGTTTTACAGCTAGTTACTCTGGTCCACATTCAAACTTAGTAGGTAGGTAGCTTATCTAAAAAAATATTCTCCTTTCATGAAATTAAATAAAAAAAAATAAGCGTGGGTAGATAGTAGGTTGGTAAGTACGCAACCTTCAAGGAAATTGGTACCTACTTAGTCCCTAATTTCTTATTTTATTACATCAGGTACAAAAAGTACTGACTTTACCTACAAATTCCATAGACCTAATTATCTACTATAAGGTCTACAGGAAGGATACAGCAGATTTATTTATTTGAATTCATAAACAATCCTCTTTGTCAATTTATGTAAGAGTACCTAATGAGTAATGACGCACGAACACACATTTCTGAATGCATTTGAAAATTTCAGAAGAATTTGAATAACACATAAGCTTGGCAAATATATTTCGAAATCTATATTTAGGCTAATAAATTATAGTTATGCGCCAAAATTCTCCCACTTGCGCCCTCTGAAACTATTTTTAAAAAACTGCCAAGTTTAACACTGATGCTAACTACATAATAAACACAATGTTTGCTAACAACAGAGCAAAGCGACAGCGGCGAGTAACTTGAAAGTTGTAGAAGTTTCCCGAATCGTCTGGAAACCGGCTGGAAGTGACCACACGGGGCAATAACAGACACGTG
Source organism: Amphipyra berbera (assembly GCA_910594945.2). NCBI lineage: Eukaryota > Metazoa > Arthropoda > Insecta > Lepidoptera > Noctuidae > Amphipyra > Amphipyra berbera. Next base: position 1,549,994 of record OU343122.1, on the reverse strand, counting down.
TGTGTTGGAACATCACGTGTTTGAGAAACGTGACCCGCGCCGTGCTCAAGTCACGCTTTCGCGCCAACCTCCGCGTAGTCCAACCAAATTAAAAATACCTCACGCCGAAACATTGCGCAGTAAAATGATGAAGTTTGCTCTTGGCCGGTTATAACTTAATAATTAGCTATCTATGTTAATTCGGTGCACGGGTGTGTTCCTAAATCATCGGCCTTACCAATTACCGTCGCGGTCGCGTGACGTGCTGTTTAAATTAGTAGGATAACAGTACCGATAAGGAACAAAATACTTAATCTAATTTATCTGGAGATTTATTTTAGATTACGTTTTTGCCATTTGTACGCGTGCCTACACGTAAATAGGTATTTTACAAGTTTGTTTACAAAACGAAGTAGGTTTTATTAATTAGGTATTTGTGATACTTAAGTGGGTAATTTTAAAGTGAGTGTCCGTGTTTGAATTTTGTTTGGCAATGAAACTCAATACCACTGTTTTTAAATTCACATTGTGCGTTATGAAGTTTTCAACTTTTAATTTGTAACAGTTTACGTAATATTGTATGGAATTAGTGATCTATTATGATTTATTGTGTGCTCTATGTAAAAACAAATAGAAGGAACGGTAAAATATTTTACCTAAGAAGTTGACTTGTCTTTACAACTGGGCTATAAATTATTATTCATTATACCTACATGTCTTCAAACACTCTCGTTTTTTTTCTGAGTGCATAACTCATTTTTAGCGCATTGGCTTTGCGCATCACGAACATTTGCCAAAACGCATACCTACCTTGTATCGTCCTGCCAAAGCGCCAAGCTTTGTGGCATCCACAATTTTACATACAAAAACAAATCGGGCAATCATTATTTCACAAAAATAAAGTTCAATGTTAAGTAGCTATAGGTTTTATTACGATATAACTGCTTTGTTATGATACTGAATCACACGTGCTTGAGATAATATGGAAATTTCTGGAACCCTGATGTATTGTATTATTGACAAGTACCTAATGAATGTAGGGTTGTCGATTGTCGATGGTTCGAGAAAAAAAAAAACTCTAAACTTCTGCAAGGGGTTAGAAAGGGCGCGAAAAGACTTGTCTTTACTGATTAGTCGTTCTTGTCTTGACAAGACCGACTAATCAGGCAAAAATTATAGACTATAATTTTGAATAGGTAATTTGAGACGGTTGTACTTCGTGAGGTTGGCTTTTACTTATAAGGAGTTGTTAAGGTTAGCAGGTTCTCCAAATAGAAAAAGAATCAGAACATAATGTAGGCATAGACAAAAAAAATCTATTCTATTCCTTCTATGTCCTAAGTTCCAAATTCATGCGGAATGTCATGTAAGGTAGGTGTGCTTAATCAGCAAGGTTTTTATGTGGACTTATTTAAAATATTATTGTATTCATATTTTTATTTGCATGGCAGCCATGTCGGGTCATTGTATGTAAGAAACTCATTGCAGACATAGAAGGGCCTTTGTTATTATCATCTACTTATAAGTTTGCACACGCTCATATGCACGTGAAGTACGTGAACACGTGCTATGTTTTTGTGACTGAAGAAACTGAGAAGACTGTTCTTAAAATTAACGACTGTTTCTGTACCCCTCGTGAACTTGCTACACTCTATCTCTCTTACACCCGCAAGAAGAAGTGAGAAATACATATTTACGTTATTTGCAAACTCGTACTAAGGGTAGGTACAGTTTAATCATAGTTAGCTTCAATTTGAACCTTCTTACTCGTTTGCTCTTATCGATTTCAAGAGTACCAATTGACACTAATTAATTCGATTAATTCAGAACTCGAAACTGACGAGACTCCAGTTTTATTTCTGGTTATACGAATAAATCTGAGTTAAATGCAATTAGACACGTTGATAATGGTTTATCTTTTTGAGCTTGTTCGTTGTAGTAATTTACTGGGAAGACCCGTTGTCAACTAGGTAGAACCCCGTCTGTTTAGGTCAAGCGACAGCTGAATAATAATAATAACATTAATAACTAATTGTGGGGTAATAGCGTTTATTTTATGGCAGCACCTGATAAGTAAAAAAAAAAAAACTATATTTTTTTTCGGTCAATAGGCAGGTGGATTGAGGATATCTACATCTACACAATAATTACATAAACTCCTGAAATGTTTTTACAGTTAATGTGAGCCCTGGAGATAAAACATTACACTGACCGTCTTATCTTACTTGTAATTGTAAACAAGTGAAATTGATGATAAGGTTCTTTGTTGAACTTTTTTATAATGTATACTTTTTTCTTTCAACATTTTACCACAGTCTGTGATGGATGGGAGGTTGTTCATAAGGTGATATGCAGAAAACATCTGCGTGCGGTAAGGTATCTAGGTTTCTAGACTTTTTAGGCAAAACTTGTCTTCGGCACGTAATTTGGCAAGAGTAGAAAAGATAATTCCTTTCCTTTCTTTCTTTCTTCTAAACAGTCATGTTTAAAAATAAATTATGGCAATAACCATAGAATAACGACAAGCAATAAAAGTGACCATTTTTTTATTGCAATAAGTGTACATGCGCAAACTTACTCCCACTGCGCCAAAACCTTGCCAAATTACGTGCTGGCGACCCAATTTCTTTTTTAACCGACTTCCAAAAAGGAGGAGGTTACTATGTTCGTCTGTATGTATTTTTTTTTTGTTGTGTATGTTCATTGATATTTTCGCCAATTGTGAACCGATTTTGATGATTCTTTTTTTAATGGATAGGGTATACTTCGAAGTTGGTCCCATTTAAATTTGGTGAAGATCTGATGAAGAACTTCGGAGAGAGACAATGGAACTCCTCAATTGATTATGTTACGAGCAGCGTCTTTATTAGGTCCAACCAAGTTTTAATTAAGGCCACTAAAATGAAAAAAATAAAAATATTGTTTACAAAAAATTGAAACCGACTTCAAAAAAGAATAAAATAATTACCATATAAAATTAACAGTTTCAGAAGTCGGTGCCTTCAATTTGGTTCAGCGTGGATCAGCACCAACTTCTGAAACTGTTAATTTTATATGGTAATTATTTTATTCTTTTTTGAAGTCTGTTTAAATTTTTAGTTAAAAATGTTTTTACTAACCTAAAAATATAAAAATTAAAATCTCTCCTTTAGGTACCTACTAGTGTCGATTCTGTTACACATTTTGACAGTACTAAATGCAACTGTCACTTTCTTTTTCTATTGAAACAGAAAGAGACAAACACCCTTAGTTTAGTTTAGTCCTGTCAAAGTGCGCAACGGAATGACGCCATTGGCTAAGGTTGCCCTGCCACGCAAGAGCTTGGGTAAAATCTTCGTACTACTGATTGGCGCCCCGTACACAGTCAATCTGGATCGCGATCCGCGATCAAAATCAATGATCGCGATCCAGATTGATAGTGTAGGTACGAATTAGATTGACGGAACGGAACAAAACAATCTGGATCGCGATCATTGATTTTGATCGCGGATCGCGATCCAGATAGACTGTGTACGGGGCGCCATTGTGAGTATCAAGTTACTGTGAGAAAGTATGCGTAGAGTCACTGGCACAGATTAGTACATTAAATGCAGTATTACCTATGTATGCATGACGCCACATATGCATCACACTTTCACACCCACGCTATGTTTACAAATAATTTGGAGATCAGACGCACGTCAATCCGCCATCTTTAATTCCGACCGGGGGTGTTAGGAACACCCCGACCTTCAATGTTTGCTGATAATATAACAGGTCATTGACCTAAAATGTGCATTTTTTTATACTTACAAATAACTGACCTAAACACGATTTTTTAAAACGCTTTTATTATTTATTGCTATTTATCTAGTTTCTATTTCAGCCTATTACAGTCCATAGCTTGATAGACTGCTAATGGGCGGTCTCCCACCATACTAGACGATGTTTGTTGATTACTGACGAAGCCAAAAATCTCGCACCGGTGACGTTGCTGTCCATTATACATCATCGACGATTTAACTTGAATAAATCGTCAGTGGAAAGGTAAACAGACTAAAGCGCCAATATACCTACTTTACAGTAGAGAGATTCAAAGTATTTTTTTTATTAATTATCTATTTAATATTTATACTCTATAAGAAAAATAACTATGTTTATTTTCTTAAAAAAATACTTTGAATATTATATATAAATAATATATATAATATTCGGATATATTTACTTAAGTACCTAGGCGTTGTCACTAATGCAAAAGTATTGCAAATGATTGCTTCGAATCGATAATCGTTGACCGATAATTTAATGTTCGATTTCTGGGTCAAACAAAATAATGAAGTTAGTTACTGTAAACTGTAAATCCCAGCATAAATTACCACCCACTTCAGAACCAAATGAAATTGTTTACATAAGCACTTGACGCGATAGTATGATAGTAACATTCTCGAAAGAATTGCTTACAAGGAAATCGTTTTCAATGTGAGCGCTAATACCTACTAATTTAATAGTGGCGACGAATCTTTAATAGCGGACTGATAGCGCCATCTATGATAATAAATTATAACTACAAACATATCGTAGATTTCATTGATCGTCAACCAATCGCGTGCTGCATTTTTTTCTTTTTAGCTTTTTATTGATGTATGATTAGATATTCTTAGAGCGCTTTTGTGCACTGCTCCGAATCCGAATCCGAGAAAACACGATCCGAATTAGCTGCAGTACCTAGTACCTAATATTTATCAGAACAGGTTTTGCAATGCATCCGATCCGAATTTCATAGATTTGCAGCGAAGTTATCTCGGACCGTGTTTTCCGGATTCGGAATCGGAGCAGTATACAAGCGCACGGTAAGTATTATCTGCTCGGTTTATTTTCAACGTTATCTTGTTTAGTTAGTATTTACAATAATATTTTTTCCACTTCTAACAACAATGTTATCAGAGCTGTTTTTAGATGACAACATATTTGGCACATGTTTGAATAGTTCTGTCCACCCCAATCATTGATTATAGGCGTGGAAGACACTTCCTCACCTACCACCAATGATATTAGATTCTATAAATAGGTAGGTACCTACAAAAAAAGTAGGTACCTACTTAGATTATGTCATTGACGCGTCAAAAGTTAGGATTCAAAAATAATTGGCAGGACTTGCAGATACCTAGGTACTTTTTCCTCTCTTTGAAATAATGCAGGATCTAATTTTAAACACCATGTTCTATGAACGTAACATAGCTATTTATAGTACTCTATATAATATCATAGCTTCATAGCCTACCACTAAATAAACTATACAAGGTTAGTCGGAAAGGGGGTACTAAGCCGCGGGCCACTTAAAGTATCACTGATGACTATTTTAAAGCAAGTGTTAAAATTTCAAAATTCGAACATTTTTATTTGCATAATTTTTTTTTATTTATGATTTTTCAAAAAAATATCAGGTTTAGTTATGAATTCAGAATATTAAGTTTCTAATCCGTGACCCCCAAATATGACCTAAATTGCAAACACAGCTGATCATAGCTATGGATAGATAGATTTTAGCATATTTTTTACGAAATCTCTGAAAAGCTATTTGGCTAAACTAAACTAAAAACCTGGAACTAAAGTGTTCTATGTAACATTTTTGGCTAATCCATCTAGAACATCTTTGAACATAAAAACGATAAATAAATCCGGGCAAAAGTGGTCTATGTGTCATTACGTCATCAAAGTAAGGTTATCATTAAAATACCACTTTAGAATTTATTTGATATTTAAAAAAAAAAATCTGGTGGATTTTTCGTTTGTTATCTGAAAATGTTTATTTTGTATCATAGTTTTTTCTTTAGTTCCAGGTTAGCCATTTCTCTTAAACTATCGAGTTTTGGGGAAAGTTGTAGAACAAAAGTTACCCTTATTATGGTTACTTTAACGCCCTTTCGTCTTAGTACCCCCTTTCCGACTAACCGTGTATACATTTATAATGATAAATAATGGAATCAGGCGTTACTTTGCGGAAATATATGACATACAAATATACGATTACAATATTTAGTGTTAATACCGCCAAACCAGATATTTGTAAAATATAATAGTACCTAGGTATATTATCCATAGCTAAACATAAGAATCTCCAAAACATTGCTCATATTTTTCCATCAGGAGCTATTTGCTGACAATGGAATGCGCTGCCCTTGGCCGTGCGCGTGTTGTGTCGCGAATGACAACGACCATCATAAATAAACTTATTCGCAATTAAAACATCGATTCTGTTCACATGTGGGCAGCTATGACATAATGGCGTCTAGTACATGTGCCAATCATTTTGTTTGTCTAGTTTTATTGTCGAATGCCAAAGAAAACGCAGCGCTAATAGTGTGAACAAATGGACTGTTAAAAGATTGTGTTAATATTTGAAAAAGGTATTAAATCGCAATGTTATTAGAGCAGAGATATCGGGCGGATACGCAGCATCCTGTACCAACACTGATAATTACTGAACCTTATTAGTTATTTACCCTAAGTAGGTACAGAAATTATCTCTATCTGTGCTCTAATTAATACATAACATCACGCCTGTATTCCCCGAAGGGTTGGGCAGAGGTGTGTGTATAGTAACACCCTGATTTCGCCGGTATATTTAAGTCCCATGTAATGGGGGGCTCTAATTAATGTACCTGCTTATGTTCAGAATTAAATGGAAGTCGCTTCACATACTGGGTGTAAAAATAGCCTTAACTAAGACGAAATCGTGTGTATGTGTACGTCTACTAACTATCCTCAATTAAGATTATATATTTTTTTATTTTTTTTTATTGCTATCATTACTCTCAAGATATCTTTATCTTATTTTACAATGATTTTTTAGCTAAGTTTTGATGACATTTAATTATGTTAATTGTTTTATATAGTTTAGCTTCCTTTTCACTTTTGTAAATGTGAGAACTTTGTGGACCTGCATCTATAAATTTGTAAATTACTACAATATTTTTCATATTGCTTTTTTTAAATTTTATTTTGGTTTGTTAGTTTTTGTACTCAAGTCTTTTAGTACTATATTACTCATTGGTCTGTGGTCAGGACCTCATTGTTCTCTCACTATCCTAAATCATTGTACTGTATCCACTGAAATTGTTAAAGGTATTATTTTTAAAAGAGTAACCATGGAGTTTCTTGCCGGCTCTTCTCCATAGGAAACAACTAATTGGAACCGTGCACCTAAATTCGACGTTTCATAAGCACCTGTATTGGTTTATGTGAAATATTTTTTTTTGATTTTGATTGAAATCTACGCATACTATACATCAAACTAAGTAACATACAGCAAAAATAATTGCCTGGAAACGACTGTTATTTTTTGGTATTATAAAACAGCTTTTAATTGTAGCGCGCAATGTAAGCGCGCGCGCAACAGACTGTGCCTACATTTCGAAAATATTGATAATGTTTGTATAGAAGAATATTTGGTAATAACATTTAAACTTAGTATTCGTGAAAAACGTTCAAAAATATGGTGGCTTTGACCTTCAATATCTCCATAACCAATCGGTTCCCAGGTATGGCCCAATACCAAAAAATCTTCGTAATGATGGGAAGAATACGTGGCTCCCGGCTTCGTCAAGGGTATTTTTATACCCGATATAGTAACTATCCAGCAGAAATTCCCGATGTTACGCACAATGCACGGCAGAACTCGTAAGCCAGGAAAGCCGGAAATCATTAAGAACAATAAAATATTATTATCATTAAGACCATTTTATTAACAATTAGTATTATCATTAGGACCTTCTTCTTCCTGCCCTTATCCCACACGAGGTGGGGTCGGCACAACATGAATTTCATAAATCCATGTTGTTAGAGGTTTTGGCTTATTGTTTTATGACCGGCCGTCTGCCTGACATCAACCCTCCTTGGTAATACTCATTGCGCCGTCGCGCGGGTAACCCAATGTGCTTGCTTATGCACTAGGTCCGAAAATGATATGTTTGTCAATCTTATTGCCGACAAGTAAGCAAACTATGTTCTTCTTGGTGGAGTATACTTGAAGTTCCTCGACCCAGTCATTCAGTTTTGCTAGGGACTTTGGTTCTGACACTTCTGACACATCGTAAACTAAAATAGTACCGTGAGCTTCCCTGTAAAAACTTGATGTCAATGTTCTGTATCGCTCCTGTCCCGATGTATCCCAAATAGCAAGCTTGACTTTAACACCGTTCACGTCCATGACTTTATAGTCCAAGATCCCAGAGCGATCAGACATAACTTATTTTCACATAGATGAAACCTTTTTGTTGTCAACTCCGATTGTAGCTGGGATTGATGAATTGTAGTATCCCGTTGTGAACGCTAGGAATAGGCCGGATTTACCCACACCGCACTTACACTTCACAACTCCTCAATGTAAAAAATACGTGAAAAATAAATTTTATAAAATATGACATTGATGTTTAGGTTGCCACGGCAATCATTAGGACCATTAACATATTATTATCATTAGAAATAGTCAATCGATCTGACGCTGTACTGTCGCAACACCCTTATGAGGTGCCTATATTTCTATTTCAGTTACCCACGTGTGTTAAAAAATACGACAACGTGTGCGCTACCGAAATGTACAGCAGAGAGGCAGAGAGTACCGAACCTCATAGAGTGACTCAGGTACTTAATGGGGGTACATTAAGGTTGTTAACCCATCGCCCACTGACACCATAACAGTTGACATGATAATACACTTTGTCCCTAATGAGATGCGAGTGATTCACTTTGTTTTTTTTAAACTTCTTAGGAAAATCCGCAACACACGCTCTGTGACCCCAATAATACGTAGACGTCTAAATATTAAATTATCGTGTTGAGAACATAACATTACCTATCTACCTAACCTACCTACTTACATAAAATTGAGGAAATAAACTATTGAGCTTCTTGCAATTGAAATATTCTGAAAAAATTACCTACCTAGTTGTTTTTTTTGAATTCTTGATTTGGTCGCGTTTGGCCCTAGTCTCACCTGATGGTAAGCGCAGACAGGGTCTAAGATGGAACACACGAATTCAAGGAACAGAGATATAGAGGGATTTCCCAATACCCCTCTGGCTCTCACATACACACGGCGGAACACAGTAAACTGCTTGGCGCCGGAGTTTATTGTGAGGGTAGTAGCTAGCCAGGCGGACCGTATAGATCCTACCACCAAGCGTGTTTTTGTGTTGTTTGATATTATCTAATCAAGAACATTTTATTGTTTATTAAATCACCTTATCAGTTGGCGCTAGCTTTCGGTGTTCCAATCTTACCAGATGCGATTAAATACCAGTGTCCATTTATTCCTATTATTGAATATATCAAGAATACAAAAGCTCATCTTATATTTTTAGGTGCACAGTCATGTTTGTACAGTTTAACATTTGGGATGAAGTCTTCATTATTAGAATGACCTTAATTCGTGCATCAACATCTTCTACAATTGTTATATACTTATACACAAGTTTAGTAACGTTTTTTAAGTAGGGATAGGGACATAAATGAAAAAAACATTTATTGAGTGTTATTTACAGGTAGGGTTGCCATCCGTCCGGATTTCCCCGGACTTGTCCTAGAAGACAGTTTATTAGAGGGCATCCGGGGAGCGTCCGAGCGGGGCTTCATTTGTAGTCCAGTTTAAAAAAATTAAAGATGACTAAATTTAATTTTAAGGTCTGAAAATAAATAAAAAGGTGATTTATGACATTTTCAACTGTTTTTTATTACACTGACTATGTTTAAAAAAACCTGTTGACATGTCCGTGTTTTGGGCTCTAAAATCCGGGGTTTTCACGCGTCTTGTCCTGGTTGCCAAATTTTAGAGATGGCAATATTGGCAACCCTATTTACAGGTCGATTGACGCAAAAGCTGAGTAACTGGCTTCTGCTCTACGAGTCGCTTGTTCGACTCCTACGAGGAATATTTGTATGGCCTACAGTAATTCCAGATCCGGGTGATTGCCCATGTGGGATTCGTCTGTAAACGCATCTACGATACAGGAGAAATTCCTAGTAACTACGTAACGTTTATTTTTTAGTAAGAAAAAGAAAATGATGCAATCAGCGCGTGATTGGTCAAGCAGTGGACGTATGGATGTAATAATGAGCTTGGTGGAGAAACAAGCTAACTTGTTTTTTTGCAAACTTTCCGCAAGATCGATAAGTCATCGAGATTTCCAAGAGTTAAATCCTCTTGGAAATCTCGATTGACTTGTAAGTTAACATGATGAATGATGACTCAAATTATTATGCATTCATTAAACTTCTTCGTATCGTAAGTTTGCGCAGACGGGTATAAAGTAGAATATTTGTCGTGAGAGTGACCTCCTTGTCGACGCTCGGGAGTGAAAACCTCGTTTTTTTTCTTCTAAAGCCTATTCTTTGTTCTTTAGCTTGATAAACTCGTCATACACGTATACTAGTTCAACAAACTTTCAATTCAAAATACTTCTAAGCTATCTATGACGTACGATGACAAACTTGTATTAACATTTAATCGGCCATTTTTTTTCAGGAGACAGTTATTTATACTTCTTTAAAAAAATTGTATTTTACACATACGTGGTTTTCACTGCCGACCGACGTTACATGAATTGAATCCATATATACCCGACACGCTTTTAAAATATCTCAAATAGTGATAAACGATTGAAAATGGAAGCACTACGAACTAAAATAGCTTTTTTCACGCCCGTATTGTGACGTCACGGCTATAATAGGCAACAATTTACTATAAGGACTGATGCCAATAACAAAACATATTGCAGGGATGGCCAACATTTTAATAGCCGTGTGCCAATATTTCTGACGATGAAAGAACATACGTCATTATGACGTGAAAAATAGAAATGGTAAGTACGTTTTTTTGGCAACTTATTGCATACCTACTTAAGATTATTTGATTTAGGACCGCAATTAAAGTCATGACGACAATATCCTAAAGCGTGCCACCCAGTGCCACCCACCCTTCACATGTGTGCCATATAGATAGACAGCCCTGACATTACAGTGTTGAGGTACATTGTATGAACGCGTGTACTATACTTTTCTTTTTGTATCTTTATTACACAGTACCTATAAAAAACTAAGTCGCTCCCGCTGTCTGTACGCTCAGATCTTTTAAACTATGCAACGGATTTTAATGCAGTTTTCAGCAATAGATAGAGTGATTCGAGAGGAAGGTTTATTTGCCCCACATTAGTATCTACATTGCACCCGTGCGAAGCCGGGGCGGGTCACTAGTTTCCTAGAAATGTAATAACTGTCGATTAAATCATTTTAATAGAACCAAGTGCAATAGTAGCAATCTTATTTTGTTGAATGAACTGCGGTTATTTGAATAACAATTAAAACGTTATGTTGTATTGAAAACTATGTATTTTACGGTAGACAGTAGTGTTCAATGCCATGAAAAATTAATGCTCCCATAAAAGCTCTATCTGACGTGCATGTCGTGGCCTTGATAATATTGATTTTCAGCGCCCGGACTGCTGAAGCAATGCCTCTCTGTTAGTAGGTACCTACTTTGAACGTCCGATTTTGCATTATTTTATTATTATATCTTCAGTGGAAAGGTAAAAAGACTAAAGCGCCAATATACCTACTTTACAGTAAAGAGATTCAAAGTATTTTTTTAAGAAAATAAACATAGTTATTTTTCTTGCCACTACTAGATCAACTTACTAAACTGACCTTCTCTAACTTGCTCCGTGTTGAACTAAAATGATCGAAAGGACATCATTTAACCTCTGCATTTCGTCAGTGGAAAGGTAAAAAGACTAAAGCGCCAATATACCTACTTGTTTATATTAAATAGATAGTTAAATTATCTAATTAATATGTATACTCTAAGAAAAATAACTATGTTTATTTTCTTATGTCTTCTTATGTTTATTTCTTCGCTTTAGTCTTTTTATCTTTCCACTGACGATATCATACACGTGGCAGAGGCGCCTCGTGGCTAGCCGGCTAAAGCCGCTATACCTAGGTATCATTCTGGATTTAGGTATATCTCTATAAAGTGTGTTACGAGTTTATGAGTTGAGGTACCTATTTACTTTATTAAAGCTGTAGGTAGGTACTGCAAGAGTGTTGTAAACAGCGATTTTTACAGAAAACTTCGGATCCATATATTTTAGTGCATAACATAACATCACACATGTATTCCCCAAAGAGTTGGGCAGAGTTGTATAGTAAAACCTTTATTTCGCCGTTACGTTTAGGTCCCATGTAATAGGGGGCGAGCCTATTGCCATCAATCCAAACTCCAGGCTGCTACTGAGGAATTCCACAAGGAAAAACCTAATAACACTTTGTCCGACCAACCTAGGACCTCACGATCAGCAGTCGCGCTTGTCACCACTAGACCAACGAGGCAGTTAGGGTAGCTATACACATAAGCGGGCCGGCATTAATCGGCACAGCCGGGCGATAAAATCGAATATATGTAGATGAATGTTCGAGAAAAGGCCGCTCGGCTTTCACTAGGCGGGCAGCATCAGCGGGTCGGCAGTCATCGGCAAAGCCGAGCGGTAAACCGAATATATGTAGTTGAATTTTTGGGAATCACAACCCGCTCAGCTTAAATTTTAGTTCAGTTAAGAATTGTTATTATTAGAGCCGAAAGTATGTAGTAGTTGCTACGGGTCGGCTTTTTCGTTCCACAAGTACTGCCGAATCGAATGATGTGTCGACCCGAATGAACTACCCAATCGGCACAACCCGAATGAAGCCGAACAAGTGCAGTAATTACCACGGGTCGGCTTTGTTGTTCGACAAATACTGCCGAACTCGTAGACATATATCATTAATCTGTGTGCCGAACCAACTATGCCGGCCCGCTTATGTGTGTAGCTACCCTTATGATTCTTGATATTATTATAAAAAAAACATAAAATTTTACTGCATGCTAGCAGTCCACCAAATATTCAAATAGGAACATTTTTGTACATGTACCAATTACAAAAGGTCTCATTGTTTCACAAATAAATTTTCGAAATAAAGTCTATTCAAAGCTGATGTGTCACGCCAGGCCTGCGGATATAATGGCGTTGTTCATTGCATTAGGTTATCTAGGTTTTAGGTTGATCACCAACAGATGTTTGCACAGTCATTTGTAACATGTGTGCATGTGACTGATGACGTCGATAGTCTTAAGTAACTGTGCATCTGATCTGGCTACTTGTTTCATAACTATCTTAGGTCCTTACTGGATGGGTAGAACTGTAAGTGTGCAGCATCGATTCTTCGCACCAACAATTAACAGATTATTGGAAGAACAACTTGTATCACTGAGGACCACGTAGTACTCTTCCAATCTAAAAGAAGACTACTGAAGACTGGATGGCTAGAACTGCAAGTGCCACCATCGGCTTCGCACCAACCAGTAACAGACTACTAGAAGAAGTAGGTACTTGGATTACTGAGGACCACGTAGGACCCTTCCAATCTAAAAGAAGACTACTGAAGACTGGATGGCTAGAACTCTAAGTGCCACCATCGGCTTCGCACCAACCAGTAACAGACTACTAGAAGAAGTAGGTACTTGGATTACTGAGGACCACGTAGGACCCTTCCAATCTAAAAGAAGACTACTGAAGACTGGATGGCTAGAACTCTAAGTGCCACCATCGGCTTCGCACCAACCAGTAACAGACTACTAGAAGAAGTAGGTACTTGGATTACTGAGGACCACGTAGGACCCTTCCAATCTAAAGGAAGACTACTGAAGACTGGATGGCTAGAACTCTAAGTGCCACCATCGGCTTCGCACCAACCAGTAACAGACTACTAGAAGAAGTAGGTACTTGGATTACTGAGGACCACGTAGGACCCTTCCAATCTAAAGGAAGACTACTGAAGACTGGATGGCTAGAACTCTAAGTGCCACCATCGGCTTCGCGCCAATAAGTAACAGATTACTAGAAGAAGTACTTGGATTACTGAGGACCACGTAGAACCTTTCCAATCTAAAAGAAGACTAACATAGTTGGTTATTGAAGAATTTGCACCAACTTAGCACTATTGAGACTTTTGTTCTTTTAATAAACTCATTCGACCAGAATTTTGAACGTAGGTAGATTTTCTAGCTTTGATCTAGGTTCTGCTATTTATTTATTTTATAACATTTATTCGGAGCCCATACCCCATACATAATGCACAATAGGTATCAGACAAAATTTAAATCTTGAGATCATAATACATATGGATGAACGCATCTCCACGCTCCACATGATAATAAAACGAGCGTCTGCGCGCAGTTCATTACTTCACACAGAATTGAAGTCACTATCTGCGGCTAGAAACAGAAGTTTTCTACTTCGAACTCAATCTACACATCCCACAAACAGTCGGAAATTACCATCCTTTGCATAAAAGATACAAACGGGAGGATATCGAACATTTTACTGTGTTAGGAAATACACGTAATGAGTATGTATAACTTAACAAGTAGCATAGTCAGACGTTCGTTCGTTCAGGTAAACGATTACTAATATTATTCCGGGTACAGGTAAAGTAAAACATTAATTAAAACAAAAGGGTCATTGCTAATTTACCACATTAACGGTTGCTAAACATTAAGGAAAGAAAGACAATTCTGAGGCCGACCACAATGCCTTGTTCCTTACTAACCCTGCCTTGGAACCGTAAAGGAGGTAATGCCAGAATTAATGCTCGTAACTCATTGGATATTAGCCAATTATGTGCCAAAGACAGGTGGACTCAAGGTCCTGAGAGAATCGTACAGGACACGCTAACAAGTCCTGACATCAGCCGGCCTTCATAATTATACAACCACGCTTTTTGCTAGCGCTAAAATTCTCGACGCTTTAAATACGTGCGCTTAAAGTTTAGAATTGTGTGGTAAGTGAGTAGTTTAAGTGTAAATTTAAGTTAGTCAACAAGCGCAAAGTTTGTTGAGGCCGCAAGGCCATCGTCCTCCTACGGTCACCCATATAACAATGCTAATCGTTTGTGACTCACTTTTGCATAGTGATGTGGCGATTCCAAGATTGCAAGGATTTTTGTAATATAGACTATGATAAATATTTTTTTGAGTTAGGGCCGATTTCACCGTTAAAAATAAACGCGATTAGTTCGACCTAAACTCGGTTTACGCGTTTAACGGAGTTTAGAGCTCCAAATTGCATTTCACCAACGTACACTAAACGCAGTTAGAGCATAACTGAGTTTAAATTCTGATCGGCCGATTTTTGGCGTTTAGCTCTGTAAAACGCGTTTTATTCTTTTGTTTGGAGCTTCTAACCTAAAAACAAATACTCGTGTTTATAGTTGTGTGATAATTCAAAGATGGAAAGAGCATTGTCACTAGGTTTTAAGGATAACGATGAGGATGAGTGTATTCTTCGTCGCTCAAGGCGCCCGAGATGGATACGTGAGAGAGAAGAACACTTCGACACTCTTGATGACCAAGACTTCGTAACAAGATTCCGTCTCACGAAGTCAACAGTCCTGACTGTACTGGAGTCAATTGAGGATAAATTAGAGTTTCCATCAAATATGAATCACAGTGTATCTCCCATCAATCAATTGTTATGTGCTCTGCGTTTCTACGCAACTGGGTGTTATCAAATGACTGCTGCAGATTTAAGTGGATTCAGCACTTCTACTGCGCATAGAATTGTGCACAGAGTAAGTGCAGCTATTGCTTCACTCCGACCACGCCTGTATAACATGACATCTGCCCTTATATTTAAGGCGATGTTTACGCTTTATGTCACTAAACTTCGTTTTCGTGAACGCAATCAAATTGTACCTGGTGAAATCCGTTTAACGAAAACCAAGATTAGAATCGAACTATAAACTCGATTAAGCAAAACGTAGTTTTATTAAACTTGGTTTCGAATACAAATGGTGAAATCGGCCCTTACTTGTTTAATTAACAACTGCGCGGATCATATGATTTGAAAGGTTAAGCTGTGCTTGCCGCGGTCAGTCCGTGAATGGGTGACCATTCGTTACACATCGAGAACCCTCCGTGCCTCATAAAGCACGTTAAATCGTCATACGTATATCTATGACAGTCAGAAGCCCGAAAGTCTGACAACCGATGTAACCTTAGGATATCGGCATTGCCCAGTTAATGGGTTACGGAGGACTGATGGCAGTTGCTCCGTGTAAAATACTGGTATTCAACCGCATCTGGTTAGACTGGAAAGAGAAAAGACCACCCCTTTCAGGGGACAAACGGCGACAGAGGGATTATTGATTTCATTTTGTTGAGATAATTGGCAGCAGGGTCCATCTCTCTGCTAATAACGATATACTACGCTCAATCTGTTTGCCAAGCAAGATAACTATGGCAGTATCTCAATCCGTTGATCAGGATTTTTGGTAGTTTGTCCTGGTGGGTGTTTTCTTCGTCAAAAAGAAAAATCGGAACCAAAATAAGATCATTCAACCTATCGACTGTCTGTCTGGCATAACGGTTTTCCTCGTTGACGTAGAGTTATGAATAGGATTATTAGGTAAATTGGTAGGTGAGTCACAAATACAATTGATATGAGATTTTACTAGTAAACTATTAGGTACACCTTAGCTGCAGATACTATTTTTATGGACTGGTTGTGCCCTCTCTGGTGAGTTGATTATCGGCATTGCTCAGTCAGGCATGGGCTTTCCGAAATGTATTTTAGAATGCCCATGTTCGGCAGTGGGCTGTTATAAGTTGATATGGATAAAGGCTGAGATATTTACTCAAAAATGCTTGTAATGTGGTCATTATTTTGACAACCTTCTTTGAGCAAAGTCGACCTTTCCGCGCTACTTGAATAGGCGCCAGCAATGTTGTATGGGATTTCATTGCTGGTGAGTTTTAGCCACCAGCAATTTCCTTTGAAAATCCATTATAGTCGAGTTTTGTTTCAAAAATAGTCTGATCCAAAAAGTTTTTATACATAATTTGGCTGTATAGATACAGGCAGTACAAACATTAAAGACTATAACTAAGGACCGGGGAAGAAACAAATCGTTACTTTAAATAAATTCTTACTATACTAATCTGGTTTTATTTAAATTACTCGCATTGTTTGAGTAAAGCACTATACAAGCCTTGGTCCGCAATGACTGCGCTGCTGGCCACGCTATGATGGCCTCGAGCTTAGTTTAGCTACGCTCTCGGCCTTCAAGCTTGGTCATCATTGCAGCCCAAGCTGTCTGCGCTATAAAGGCCTCGACCTTCGGTCTCGGCCTTTATTCCAGCTTGTCCATCAAGAGCTGCAATGCTGACCGCGCTGTGATGGCCTGGAGCTGCGCTACGCTGCGCTCTCGGCCATCATCAGTGCTGCCAGCAACGCAGTCATTACAGACCGCGGCAGTTATGTACTATTATTTGACGTTTGAATGTTGGTACACCCACGACGCAATGGGGAACTGCTATCGTTCCTATATTTTCTTTTGAAATGTTTGGAATATTATTTTTGTATAGTCCAAGCTTGAATAAATAATTTTCTTCTTCTATCGGCGTTCAATGTTTATTATTATAGTTTATTATAGCAGTGATAGCCTAGTGGTGTGACCGTCGGACTGCCAAGTCATAGGTCTCGAGTCACTTGCTTAAAAACGGTGAAGGAAATCATCGTGAGAAAACCGGTATGCCTGAGAGATTCTCGACGGCATGTGAAACCAAGTCAGAGGCCCATGGGCGGCATAAACTCGTGACACCAGGTTAGTCACTAACCACACGAAAAGAAGAAGTTTATTATTTCATACAAGACCATCACTAGTCATTACCATAACTAAATCTAATCAAGCTGATGGTAACAGACGTATTTTACATAAGTAACTCTTTTTTACTGCTGAGACTGTGGGTGGTAATGGATTTCCTCCCGCAAACCTGAATATTTTGATTATGTAGTTTTTACGATTTATTAAAGATCTTTGGAAGATAAATGGGTTCCTTTTTTGAGATATTATGCTCGTTTAGCCTTACGGGGTGGAAGAAAGCTAATGTGAATTTACGTCGTTTCGTATTGTCTTTCTAAAAATGACGTTGGGGCCGGTTATGAAAGATTACTGATAAACAGAGTTGTGGATTGCTTTTTGCGATTTTTAAAAAGCTGGTACACGTATCTATGAGGAAGTATGACGAGTTTTATGTATCTCTGCGTTTCGATTTCGGCTAGTGGACAGTTTTATCCTGCCAGGTTGGACCGATAGCCCACTGGCTCTTATCAGATTTATGATTAATTACATTCTTATCATAGCATTCGTATCATCTAGTTGACGATAATGAATATGATGGGTAAAAACATCTCTGTGGGGTTTAACCGCCATAAGGTTTTTACATAAAAACAACTTCATGAAAATGGTATGGCGATGGCGTCAGATCTCGTCAGATGGTGTAATGATGCAAAGATAGGTGTCACAGTTCAAAATAGTTTTGTATTGATACAGAGGTAGTGCCATCTGTTATATTGAGCATAAACTATTGATGCAATGTTGACCCACTTAGATATTTCCTTTTAGGTAAACAGCATGCATGATTCTGTTTATGTGATTATTAAATTTCCCTAAATTAACATAACATAACATCACGCCTGTATTCCCCGAAGGGTAGGGCAGAGGTGTATAGTAAAACCTTATTTCACCGTTATGTTTAAGTCCCATGTAATAGGGGGCGAGCCGATTGCCATCAACCGGGCACAAATCTAAACTCCCAACCAATAATACTTTACCTGACCAGGGGATCGAATCCAGGACCTCACGATCAGCAGTCGTGCTTGCCACTACTAGACCAACTTACTAAACTGACCTTCTCTAACTTGCTCCGTGTTGAACTAAAATGATCGAAAGGACATCATTCAACCTCAGCATATCGTCAGTGGAAAGGTAAAAAGACTAAAGCGCCAATATACCTACTTTAGTTTATATTAAATAGATAGTTAAATTATCTAATTAATATGTATACTCTAAGAAAAATAACTATGTTTATTTTCTAAAAAAAGTTCTTTGAATCTCTCTACTGTAAAGTAGGTATATTGGCGCTTTAGTCTTTTTACCTTTCCACTGACGATATATAGGTACATATATCGACGGTCCGCAGTGGAAAACAACGTATGTGTAAAATACAAGTTTTTACAAGGAATAGAAAGAACGGACCCCTGAAAAAAAAATGGCCGATCAAATGTTTATACAAGTTTATCATCGTACGTCATAGATAGCTTAGAAGTATTTGAATTGAAAGTTTGTTGAACTAGTAAAGAACAAAATGTTTTTGAAGAAAATTGGATTTAGAATAGAATAGAATAGAATATACTTTATTGTACACCAAAATTGTAACACAGCTCTTATACAATAACAAACATTAAAGGGTACAATGGCGGTCTTATCGCTGATAGCGATATCTACCAGACAACCTTTGGATGAACAGGAAGTCAATGAATAAGATAGAGGGGGTAGTCCATGGTGTACTGCTGCAAAATATATACTACACACCATACATAGACATATTACTTACATATAGGTATATATATATACATTTACGATTTACGAGGTTTTCAAAGTCAAAGTCAAAGTTTTTTATTTCAAATAGACCAGATTTCAGGCACTTTTAAAACGTCACGACTAGGTGCACGGTTCCAAAAGGTAGGTTCTATGGAGAAGAGCCGGCAAGAAACTCCATGAATACTCTTTTTAAAATAGTAGTTCATTACAATTCCATTACAGTAGTGTGAGAAATAGAATGAGAATAATACAGGTTAATGTAACAAATAAACTCACATAAGAGTAACAAACAGAAAAATATGCCTTCTATGATTGCCATAGCAGTTCACTGCCGAGCGTCGATATCTGAAGGTGCCAAACAAAAATAATGTTATAATTCCGTTAGAAAACGTTATTCTATTTATTTGTTACTATGGATCAAAGCTGTAGGGGTCAAGTTACATGAATTCGAAAAATCTATTTTCCATACTTTTTAGATAAGGGGCATAACAGTGACGTAATAAAATTAGGTGATTTTTATACAGTAAAACATCATCATGAACATGTTTCATTAGGTCTGTGAAGTTTAAGTTCATTTTACTGGTTACATTAGATAAGAAGCATAACCCCTTATTATATGTAAAACGTATGATAAATCTATTTTTAACCGACTTCCAAAAAAGGAGGAGGTTCTCAATTCGTCTGTATGTTTTTTTTTTGTTACCTCATTACTCCGCCATTTATAAACCGATTTAGATAATATTTTTATTTGAAAGGATATTCTTCCAGATTGGTCCCATTTAAATTTGGTGAAGATCTGATGAAGAACTTCGGAGATAGACAATAGAACTCCTCAATGACGAACAGTACGCATAATGTGATGATGTGATTATGTTACGAGCAGCGTCTTTAGTAGGTCCAACCATATTTTATAATTAAGGCCACTAAAACGAAAAAAAAAAAAAAAACATTTTAACAAAAATAAAACCGACTTCAAAAAAAACGATGAAAAGAATAAAATAATTACCATATTATAAAATTAACAGTTTCAGAAGTCGGTGCCTTCAATTTGGTTAAGCGTGGATTAGCACCGACTTCTAAAACTGTTAATTTTATAATATGGTAATTATTTTATTCTTTTCATCGTTTTTTTTGAAGTCGGTTTTATTTTTGTTAAAATGTTTTTCGAACTTAGGTACATAGCGGTTGAACGCTTGCCTTCCATGCAGGAGGGTCTGAGTTCGATCCCGGCCTGTACCTCTGACTTTTCAAATTCATGTGCGGTTTAGAATTTGATTATCACTTGCGTTAACGGTGAATGAAAAACCTCGTGAGGAAACCTGCACACCTAAGAGGGCTCCATAAAGTTCTCGATGATGTGTGTAGTCTGCCAACCCGCACCAGGCCAGCGTGGTGGACTAAGGCCTAAACCCTTCTCATTCTGAGAAGAGGCCCGTGCCCAGCAGTGGGATAGTAATGGGCTAGTTATGTTATGTATGTACATAACTCGGTGGAGAATAACCCTACAGCGTTGATCCCATAGTAATATGAATAGAATAACATTCTAACGGAATATAACATTATTTTAGTTTTGGCTTTCAGATTTAGACCAAAATGAATGATGTCCTTGCAGTTATATGTATAAAGATAAGTTAGGATAATCAGATCCCTAAGCTCTGCGAACCTTAGCAATTCAAGTAGGAACACACGAGTGAAGTAAGAATACGTGACAAGAAACATCAACGAATTTTATCACATTGATATCTTAAGGAAAGTCATTACCCGGACTACGTAGTATTATATGATCTGTGCCTGGACTTACATCTGTTTGATTAAATAAAAAAGTATTTATTGGCACAAACAATTATATAGGCATAGAAATATCACAATAATAGTAGGACAGAAGTTCCATCAGCTCAGCATGATGGGATGTCAGGTGTGAGTACCAGTTACTCCTACCTGACGCAAATTTTCAGTTGCAACCCATGACTGCAATAAGCTTTGATAATGAACTTAAAGATTCAGAAGAAAGTAAAACAACGATTGATTGGAATGATTTTAATTACTATTAATACAAAACAACCAATATAACTCACCACTCATATTCGTCTGACATTGCTTCAAAATAAACTTACAATCTAAAATTATAAACTACGATTTTAATTGAATTAGTTAACATGGCAGAAATAAACTATATTTTTATGCATTAATACATGTAAGTAAATATTATTAAAGATATTGAATTATCTACAGCTATTATAATACTCATTTAATATTAAATATAATAACTAAATTAAATAATCGAATAATTTCAGCGCTAAAAGAGACACCTAATAATTATATTATGCTTGTGGTATTCGTAATTAATACAAAATATTATTAGGGCAGGAGGATCATGATGACGATGCGATAATAATTATTTAACCAACAGTAAACGCAGCAGATGTAATGAAAATAATCATGGCGAAGAAGCAGTAATAATATAATGCTCCAATGGAGGGCCTACGCAAAATAAAAGCAGATGGTAGCACCACCGGAAGTACTCATAACAACTAATCACATCGAGTTAAATTGATAATGGTGTCAATTCTGTTGCACATTTTGACAGTACTAAAAACAACTGTCACTTTCTTTTTCTATTGAAACAGAAAGAGACGAAACCCCTAGTTTAGTTTAGTCCTGTCGACACCATTAACGATGATATCAAAAACATTTTAACCAATTAAATTGTTTTGGTACTGACGATGGTGCCATAACTTACCAACACACTAAAATGGATCCCTTACTTAAGAATCGAGAGGTGGACGTATTTGATGAAGTTATCATAATGAATGATGATGTAGCAAGAAAGGATGTATTTGCAGAATGCACTCAACTTGTTTACTGACTTAATGATTTAAAGGTGGCAGACCTTACAAGTTGTTGGGTTTTGGAATACAAATTATTGATAAATATTTATTTATACAGTTATGTGACTCGACTCAAGAGTCAAGCTTTAAGAATCTCTTAGGTACTAAATATTGACAACCCGCAAATATTTGCACAAATAAGTGAAGTAGATATGTATATTTTTTGTTTTCATTCCAGGCTGGGTATTTATTTTAACATAAAGTATAATTATTGTTTAATATATTTAAACCAACGCCATTTATATCATTGATCACGTTTCAATATTTCCACAAAGACAACAATCTCAATGTCTTACGATAACATATTTTTATCTTGCTAAAAAGCTCATGAAATAAAAATTCTACTTTACAGAAAGATATGGGATCGTGTAGCATGTATGAAGCGAGAGAAGTGAGAGACAATGAACACGATTTAAAAAAATCCCAATGATTGGACACTGATCAACCTAATGTGCAGAGCAATTTGGCCCTCTTCACTAATAAATAGCGTCTTACGACTTGGGTTTATTAAAATACATTACAATTCTATCTTTGTTTACTTATTCCTAGACTGAGCTCCATAATAAGAACAAATTTTCTACCTAATAATTCTACAAAACCAGTAAACAACCATACAAGTAAATACAAAATGTCCCAAAAGACCAAATTCTCTTCAAAGACCAAGTCTTTCTAGGTCGGGGCAGAAAGACCAAATTTTTTATAGAGCATGGGATAGAAAATTTGCTCTAAGGAGCTTCGAATTTTAAAAATACGTTAATATAGGCAAGAATCTGACTATTATTCATAAATAACTTTTAAATAATAAACTTAAATTACCAAACGGCAGAGCCAAAATAAACTTAAGATTTTTCACTTTAAATTACCTTACCAAACCAATTTTTAGGAAAAGTATAAATTTTAAGTATTTTTAAAACTAGCTAAATGTCAAGTTTTATTCCGTAGACACAAAGAGAATATTATTTGCGAATGTTTCATCATCAAAAGAGAAGACGAGTGATACTGTGGTTGTTTGATCTCCAGATGGATAGAAATCAATTTATACTGAAATCTGAAGACCAAAAGGTTCTATATCTGCGTTTGACTAAACATTTTCACTTTCGTTAGGTTCCCACAACTCCTTGTGTGTATCTCTGTTTTTTTTTTATTAACTTTAGCTATAACAAACATACGAGATGTATTTTTGAACCTCAGCAGGTGAAGCAGGCATTCAGAGTTAATTTGGAGCAAAAACAATACAAATATTTTAATCTAGCTATTTATTTCTGACAAACTTGAGAATAACTTAAGTAAAATGGGATTAGTATTCCACTTTGCAATTCTACCACTACGCATTTCCAGCACTGTAATGTCTATAGGCCAGCCAGTGTAGAAAACACTGAGTCATTCCTCAAGGAACTATCTTGGGACCCATAACGGAACAAATCAGAAGAAAAAGTAGCTAACGTGGTTAATATTTTAAAACCAATTTTCTTATTTTATCAGTAAGTAAAGATTATTTACGGTACAGAATCAGAAATATATTTCGTTCCACATGTGTAAGGTTCAAACACGCATCTAGTACCGACTAGCTATCACTACATGCCCTGTACAGATAACTACGTGTTCAGACCGTACCAGGGTCGCAGACTGGGCTGCGGCAGCTCCATGCAGTCCACCAGCGGGTTGGTGGCGCTCACCGCCTCCATGACCCGCGGCTGCACTTGGTCCAGCAGTCCTTCGTTCGCGCAGATCACTCCAGCAAGGGTTGTCTTGCGAATTTCTGTTAGTTGTTCTGTGGGAGATAGAGTTTGAGATTTGGGTTTTTGATTGTGAGATGGATGATAGAGCAATGAGAATTACAAAAGAAATGGAAAAATAAGGAATAACTAGACAACATAAATAGCTCCCATAATCAAAAGGAGACAAAAAAATCTTACCTAAAGTGAATCCAATAGTGGGATCCGAAGTCTCATACCAGAACCGGTCCCCGACCTTAATTCTAAGGAATTGGTCAGCGATGAGGCAGGTCAGAGTTGGGCCTAGGAGACGACCCTTAGGATCTTCTGCTAAAGCTCCAGTGTACAGGTCGATGTCGTCAATGGAACTGAAATGGGAAGAGGTTATGTTATTATTATAATTTTGGGTTTTGAGTAGTTATATAAGGTCTAACATTATTAATCCGAAATATTTTAAGACGTACATCTATGAATGCTAAGGAACTCATATCAAATTTCTTATTTATCCATTTAATTGTTAATAAATAAATAAATTTTAAATGACTTGAATAACGATAAATTTACTGGCTCTTTATTATTTTTTACATCCATCCACGCCAGTTACTACGTAGTACCTACACGCCATTGAGGCGGCGGCGCGCGCGCGCTGTTTACCTATTTTGATTGATCGTAGCCGAAAATCAAACGCTAGCGACGCGGCGGCAATAGTCCCCCCGCAGGCGCCCACGCGAGCGCACGTGTTTCTAGGTTTCGAGCGCGACGCACGGCACGGCGACGTACGACTGCCTGCAACGAATGTACTTCCAACATGATGGCACATTATGATAGGCGCGTCAGGGACTACCTAACAAACGAGTACGGAGATCGTTGGATAGGTCGAGGCGGCCCTGTTGCCTGGCCAGCTCGCTCGCCTGATCTAACGCCATTCGATTTTCACGTGTGAGGTAGGGCTAAAGACCTAGTTTATGGTAACGATAGCCATACAATATCTAGTGCCGAGGAACTAAGAAATCGGATTGTGAATGCTTTCGCAGTGATGAGTAGTGACAGAGACACTTCAGTGCGCGTGCAAGAACATGTCATAAAGCGTGCCGCCCTCTGTGTCCAACAGCAAGGCGGATATGTGCAGCAATTAGTGTAAATAAAATAGTTGTTAGGTATGTGTACATTTAAATCATTGTAAATAAGACTGATTCAAATTTATAAACACGCCAAAAACATTGTTGTAATAATTTGTAAGCTTATTTAACCTGTCTACCTACCTACAATGCAGTAAAAACCTATAACAATTATAATTTTTTACGACTTCGTAAAAATGTGTGACAACGCAAAGTACCTATTTATTATTATTTTAACCCATTGACGCATTGTCCGACGCCGCGACGTGAGTGAGCGACAAATGCGGCAACGCGAAACGATACGACGCGACTCGACACAGTGCGAAACAAATGAAATATCAAAAAGTAGATGTTACTACACGTGGCCTACGTTGTCGAGTAGTCTAATTAATAATGCGGATTGTTTTTTACGCAACGATATGCGTACACGAAGTGGTAAAGTATAATTTTATTGTGTTCTAATAACAACGCTTGAAAACAGTACCTTCTTAACCATTGTTACAATAAAAACGCACTACCTACTTATTGACATCGCGGCAGTCAGTTGTGCATTGTGTCGCGTCGCGACTTGTCTCTTTCCATTACCTAGGACAACCCATGCGAGGCGAACTCTCGAAGTTAAATTGGGGGAAAACAAATCTCTCACGAGCCGGACTTGAACCTGCGACTTGGTTCAGAACACCAGTCGATTTAACCGCTAAGCTACCGTGAACTCTTTATCCTGCTCGTGAAAAAATTATAACTAAGTACCTATGCAAAGTAGGTAGGTACAAATAAACACGACAGGTAGGTAGGTATCTAAACCAAATTATTGTGTCAATAATTTGTCAGTCCAAAGCCTGATAAAGTGTGATGGAGAATTTGAATCAGACAGTAGGACGTTTAGTAGATAAATCATAAGTACGTACTAAGGGATACAGTCAGGGGTACAGTAGATAATAATTAAATAGGTTTTAAGAAAGACCGTCGTTTGCACGCGGCCTCACTCGACAATTGCGACCGCCCTAGTCGCGCCAAGCCACTGTACCTACTATGCCGCTATTATGTTGAGTAGGTACGTACCTATGTACTTACTTAGGTAGGCTAATGAGTGAGTAGGTAACTAATTAATCAGTCGAATTATCAATTTTAAAATAGGATTTCTGATAAGATCTATCAATGGTACGTACTCCGAATCAGCTGATCTGAGTCAATGACCTACCTACGCAGTGTTTGATTTTTTTGCGCGGGAACCGGAGTTTGGGCGGCACTATGTACTTAGGTAGGCTAATGAGTGAGTAGGCAACTAATTAATCAGTCGAATTATCAATTTTAGAATTAGGATTTCTGATAAGATCTATCAATGGTACGTACTCTGACGCAGCTGATCTGAGTTAATGACCTACGCAGAGCGTTTGATATTTTTGCGCGGGAACCGGAGTTTCGGCGGTACGACGATGCACCAGTGCCGCCCGCCACTTGACAACAGAGTAAGAGAGAGAGAGGGAGACTCAGAACTCGGACGACAAGTACTAGAGCCCGCCCCCGCGCGCGTTCATTCATTGAGGAAACGTTTCATGCCAAGTGAAACCAACATTATTAAAATTAAATTTAGCAAAGGTGTAATTTTTTTATTATTATATTAATTATTATTTACTACAAGGTATGTTTTTAACCTATAGATTCACCTCCTTAAATATTTCGGATTAATAATGTTAGACCTTATATACATAAATCACAATGATTCGTAAATGTTTTCAAATTGTCCACAGTTGGATGGAGCTAAGGCAATAAACACCACTCCTAAAGTGATATTTTGATAATAGGATCTTGTAAAAAGAACTGGTTACATCAAAAATCTGAGAATTAAAGAAGGCCCATAAGAAACATATCTCATGAGTAGGTAGGCCCATAGTATATTCAGCTGAAGATAAACTTAGATTTAATATGAAGAGTTAAGAAGACCAAGGCATCACTTCATTACACACTTACTTATAAATAGTACAGATCCTGCTGAGCGAGGACTCGTCGAAAATCTCCTGAAGGTCAGTAAAGTTCTTCGGCCTGGACAGTCCACAGTATTCCCTCCACTCGAGGTAGGCAGGCAGGCCGTGGTCCCTCCCCCTCTGGATGTTGAGCGACACCAGGTCCAGTCCACAGGGGCCTGTCTTCTTGTATGATGACGAGTTGGCCATGATCGGCTTCTCGAATAAGTGGTTTGTTAGCTGGAAAAGGGATATGTTTCAGTATCGAAGTATAAGGTTAAGCAAAGGTATTCAAAATCGTTAATTTCTAAAAGTTATTTAAGGTCGTTTTCCACCCTAGTGTGGGGCAACGTTTTTAAAAAAGTAAAATAATAAAAAAATTAAAAATATTCATCAAGAAGTGTTCTTTGATACCTACCTAACGTTTTGTTTTTTAGGATCTTTGCTTCGTTTTTGGATTTCTGGTTATTGAGGATGGTAGGTTAGGTGCACGGATCTATCTAAAGATTGTTTCAGTTTGTACACCAGGTCTAATTCTTTAATCCAGTCATGATATGAAACCATGGAGCATACGTTTCATCCGTCTGGTCCTTAGGTCCAGATCCAGTTATATATAAGGATATCAGAACATGTATATATACCTCACTAGTAACATGGGGGTCCACAGTGTGCACGAGGGTATCCATGGCTGATCTCATGGCATCCTTTGATCCCTTCTTGGTGTAGAGTTTGTATGGGTTGAACAGCATCTGATGCAAGTGCGTGTATTGTATGGTGCCTTTGCTCTTGTCTGTGCTGTGGATTAGACCCTGAAATAGAAAGATGATGAAATTATTGAAGGAAACAATCCTGCACACCTAAGAGAGCGCTATAAAGTCCTCAATGGTATGTGTAGTCCACCAACCCGCACCAGGCCAGCTTGGTGGACCAAGGTCTAAACCCTCCTCATTCTGAGAAGACATCTGTGCCCAGCAGTGGGACAGTAATGAGGTCATTATGATATTGTTATGGTCAAGATTAAAAGAAGTTATCTTACCGGTAGCAACGTGTGTGCGAATCTGAACGCAGCAGAAGCGAAGTGGTTGGCAACGGAGGGGTCTACAGTGCTGTCATACACGTCGGCGTAGCCCTCACTGTGGACTGTCAGGTTTAGATACCACATCACGTCCGTACCTGGAACATACAAGTATACTATGTGTAAAATTTGACTCTACATTTGAGTGTGATAGGAAAACTGGATTCTTTATCCCTGTGAAGAATTTCCCTTGAAGAAGAAGAGTTTCAGTATTATGAAGATTGTAGATAGAGTCCCAGACTTAGTGGACATGCATTGTTCTTTAACCATTAGCATCGCTATAAATCATGTTGTTGTTTGCCTCATAGGTCTAATGGTGGTAAGCTCGACTGCTGATCTTGAGGTCCTGGGTTCGATCCCTAGGTAGAGTAAACTGTTATTAAGTTTTTCCATGTGTAATTCTTCAGTAGCAGCCCGGAGTTTGGATTTGTGCCCAGTTGATGGCAATAGGCTGGCCCCCTATTACATGGGACTTAAACATAACGGCGAAATGCGGGTGTTACTATACACCCGTGCCCAACTCTTCGGGGAATACAGGCGTGATGTTATGTTATGTTGTTTGAACTATAATAATAGTAACCAATTCACCAAGAAATAAGTAAGAAGCTAAGAACTCTAAGCAGCATTTGACTCACCAAGTATACTCGGCAGGAACTCGGAGTATGTAATATGCTGCATCTGAGCTCCCACGATCTTTCTAGTCTCTTGGAAGATGGTGTGGTCATCCCAGAGCGGGTTGTTTTTGCGTAGGATGGCAGCCAGTCGGTTGTGTTGTCTCGCCCAGATCAGGTGCATCGTGGTCAGGTGAAGATTCTCGTTGGCACGGTCATCACCTGGGTGAATGGAGACAGAAACGCATTAGAAATGAGGAAAACGTACAGCCTTCTTGTATAGACATTGTACTTCTACTTTTGGAGAACTTTCTAATCCTCTCCGATCTCTAAGCCTTCTAAAAAGAGAAATAATACCAATAATCACTTAGATCTGCTTAGAGCATTTGGGTGACTATTGGTATCTATCTCTAGGATGGTTATCT
Source organism: Amphipyra berbera (assembly GCA_910594945.2). NCBI lineage: Eukaryota > Metazoa > Arthropoda > Insecta > Lepidoptera > Noctuidae > Amphipyra > Amphipyra berbera. Next base: position 1,520,767 of record OU343122.1, on the reverse strand, counting down.
CTCCATTTTGTCGATCGTCAAAGCCTCTTCAGTAGGAAGCAAGATGCCTAGGTGAGGTTGACCTTACCTGATTCAAAGCAGTATCGTCCCTTGGCGTTCATCTCGGCAGTGTTGCAGCTGTCGTTGGGGTCGGTGGAGGGTGGCAGCAGCTCCGTGGCACCTAACTTCAGCATCCGCAGCTGTCCTCCCATAAAGGAGCGCAGGTTAGCGTTGCGGGTTTCCGTAAAGCCGTACACTGTAGATGCGTCGAGGAAGGCCGTAGCCTGGTTCAACTGCTGACGAGGTCCTAGAAAGTGGCGAGGTTAACATTTTAAAATATTTCTTTGGATGGATGGCTTAAAAATCTTTAATAACCTTCTAAAAGTAAGTAAGACACTGAAAGATGGTAGTTGGATCAGTTATACAGTATCCTCTAAAACGAATATGCTTTTAACACAATACTATCTTAAAGAGGCAAATAAAATTATGACAGTATTTGTGTGTAACTAAAAATAGACACATAAAGAAAATGATCCCAGCTTTCTTTAAATGAAAGGTGACAAAGCCACAAGACCTGAATCAAAAGGACCACTACATTTAGAAGTACTAAGTGTGTGCACAGCAGAACACTGTGCCATTTGGACCTTGAGGTTAAGATGTACGTACCGAAGTGACAGGTGGGAGCTGATGCAGACCTCACAAACTCCATGCAGGTGATGTTATAGGTCTGGTAGAACGGATCCTCTACATCCAGTGTCACCGGGAAGCACTCTGGATGGGGTATCTGATTTGGATCGCAGCAGGAGAGAGCTGTACCGTTTTGACCTGGAAACAGACACATTACGATGTTAGATTATGAACTCTGTACTCTTTAAACTCTATGATTGGACGTTAATGAGGAACTAAAGCCTAAAGACTCGCAGTACATGTTGTCATTAGAACACCCTTGACATAATAATTCAGTCACCTTTTACGAAGGTATAGCCTGGTGGTAAAAATGGTTCATGTGTCATGAAGAAAAACATTTAGGAACTTGCCTTTGCTGAGTGCGGTGGCGGTGATGTCGTGGTCCACGAACTGTCCCCACACGGCCAACATGACGGTGAAGTTGGAGTCGTGCGCATAACTCGGTCTGTGCACTGTCACGCTGACGTCACGGGCGCTGGGTAAGGCTGCTCCGTCAACGCCAGTGCGGGGGGAGCTGACGCCTGGAAGGTCAGAAAATAATGGAATTTTAATTGTTTTACTTTTACCACCATCAATGTACGAATTATTACGACAAATCAGGGAATTAAAATGGTGGAAACAGTACTTACCATCACCATAATCAGCAGGCAGGACTCTTCTGAACGGAGTCTTGGAGACTCCCCATCGTAGCGGATTCTCCAGGTTATTGCAAGTCCCGTCGAGTGACCTGTATCTGGACATCTTGCACGGTGGTGGATTTTGTAAGCAGTAGCGGGGCTCCGGGAACGAGCCATTGAGCCGAGGCCCCTGCCCTGACCCACCTGCGCGCCGTGATATGTCAATGCTGGAAATAAGGGAATAGGTTTAATAACATTAGTTCAATTGGTTATGATCACAGAAATCTAAATAATAAGACAAGCTATGACGAAGACGTAGTTGATTGATAAAATAATTGTTCCAAAACTGGCTTTGCTTACGAAATGAAGGAGTTCCCAATAGAACAGATCTATGTTTATAACGCATATAGAAACCGAAACCAAATTAACTTTCCGGATTGGAAATAGCAAGTTATTTCCACAAGGTAACTATAAAAAAACACGTAACCATAAGGCGCTCCGACAGAGAATTCTTTTGAGTTTTCTGAATTGAAGAACAGAAGATGACACCTCCGTAACTACCAATATAAGTAGAAGTCACCCAAGGAAGCAATATTGCTTAGATACACAATATGGAAACTGATATTTTCCTATAGCGACACAAGTGAAATGAACTGTGAATGGTGTCATATAAGTTAGCTGATACCTTTTTTTTTTCTCGTTGGAAAGTCCTCATTTATTTATTTATTTCAAATATAACATGGACAACATTACAGTTAACACTAATGCGTTGTACATATAAAATATAAACAATTATAAAATAGAATAAAAATACACCAAAACAAAGTATTAAAAATATAAAAAAAAAGAAACATAAACACCTTAGGAATAAAATAATAACATTTATCTGTCATCCATCATTTCACAAAAACTTAAACATTCACGACACACATCTATCCATCTCGTCACAAACAAATCGCACTCCGGTGCTGAAGTCAGGAGAGCATTTGGATATCCCTCGCCCGGGGAAGGCGAGGGGGTCTGCCGGACTCTTACCGGCTAAAAACCAATGGTGTCCCTTCTCCTGACCGTACGGCCGGGGAGTTGCGGTGCAAAAGTATGCACCGCAACTCCGGCAGGTCCCGGTCCGCCAACCCATGGCGGACCTCTCCTCTGTGGGGCCTTGCCCCACGTCCTCCTGAGAACCGAGCACGGAACACGGCGCGCCGCCTTCTCGGGCCTGTTACTGGTCGGGCGGCGAGTCCCCAGACCCACCGCCCGCAGGCCAAAGTTAGCTGATACCTACACACACAGCTACATATTTATCGTTTTATGTTATAGAGAGTTTTTTTTTAAGATCCTCTAGTCGGTATAAGTTCATCAGTATTATACATAAAGACCCTATTGACGTTGTGATTAGACTATGTTAATATCTCTCCGGTAATTAAAATGGAATGCATAGTCTAGCAGTGATCTCATCCCTGTTGATGATGTTGTTTATGTGATGGTGATGATTGTGTTCCCAACACCATCAGTAGCATGGACCTCAAACTCAAATACAACAGCTCATTATTTTATCAAAATGGACTTATTAAATTAGTTATTTTTGAATATCAAAATTACAAAAGACAAACAACAAAACAGTCGTCCATCAGGGCTTTCTAGTGTTTAAACTGAGGAGAAAAAACAGCGCAACAAATTCTTTAGCAACACAGCACAGCTAGCTCTGTCTGTCAAGTTAAGAGCAATACAGCACAGCCAGCTCTGCCTGTCAAGTGAAGAGCAACACAGCATAGCCAGCTCTGTCTGTCAAGTGAAGAGCAAAAAAACACAGCCAGCTCTGTCTGTTAAGTGCAGAGTAACACAGCATAGCTCTGTCTTTCAAGTGAAGAGCAACAAAGCACAGCTAGCTGTCTGTTAAGTGAAGAGCAACACAGCACCTGTCTGTCAAAAGAAAGAAATGACCATTGGGTACTATTATCTATTCTGTGCCATAGAAGAGATCCATGTTTTGCTAAGCAATAAGACCATTCTACATAGTCCTATGTAGATGCAATCTCTTGAGCTCTTGACCTTTTAAACATTCGAGGAAGAAAGCCGACTGGCCAAGCAAGTTACTCGTCCTAGTTCCCTAATTCCCTGACCAATGTGGAATTCAACATAATTAATATTGATCGATATATTTGGCGGAGTTCGGTAACCCGTACCCACTGAGGCGTCGAGAAGCCAAACCAACGCCAGGATAATGTTACGCGGTTTTATAACACAGATCGCGTATAGTATTACCACGGTCGTTATTTGCCCGTCCTAATTCCGTCTGACACACGATATTTTATCTACTATAATCTATATACATATAATAAATCTGTAGAGTTGGCGTGTCTGTACATAGCAAATATTTTGAAAAAACCTAGTTGGGGTGTTAAACGATAACCAAAAGAACCCATTTTTAACATTTTTGGATTTTTGGTCTGTTTATCTGTTTGTTTGCTCAAGTATCACGTAAAAACAACTGATACAATGTTGTTGACTTTTATAAACAAATATTGTGCTTATCTCCATGTAACATATCGTTTTTGTTTCATCGCAATCGGTTCACGCAATTAAAAGATATGCGAATTTTAAGTGCCCTAGAAGAAGTTAGCATGTATTCGATTATACCATTTCATTTCAATAGATGGCGTTACGTGTATCAAATCACGTTGTGAGGAAATATAATTACAACGAATAAATCCACAAATTACCTAATATTAATTGTTGAATTGGTACCTATTCTCAGTCTACGGAAGGTCTATTGAAATGCTATCCTCATGAAGAAGGAACTAAGCTTTGATAAAAAAAAATCGAAGATATTGTTATTTAGAATTTATTAGGTACCTATCTATCTGAATGACAGTGGAAGAGAAATACACTCAATTTCATGAGTGTATTCTAAATTGTTAATTGTGCAAGGCAATACGATAGATTAATTTGAAATTCTCATGATATATTTTATTAATATTATCATAAATCTGTAGACTTGCCGTGTTTGAAAATTGAAAATATTTTTAAAATAATAGTGGGGATGGTTAAAAGATAAGAAAAAAAAACCATTTCGATCATTTTTGGACTTTGTGTCTGTTTGTCGGTTTGTTTGACTCAGTGTGATTGACTTTTATAGACAATATTGTGCGTATCTCGGACTAACATTTAGTTTCTGTTTCATCCTAATCGGTTCGCTCAATCTAAAGTTATTAGAATTTAAAGTCATTAAGAAAAAATTAGCATCATTTGCATAATTGCTCAATAGATGGCGTTGCGTGTGTACTAAATTACGTAATCTATTTTCCGTTCAGTTTTAAACGTGTAGGTACAGTTTCCGGTTAGCTTATGTTATGCTATGAAGCTGCTTCTCGCACGATTAGCTCTATGTGGCTCTCTCCCGTGTACCTAAGCAACCTGAGCTATCTTTATGCACAAATCCCTTTTTTTATATATCGTTGGTAAATCCTCATGGATGTCTCTCGCCCGGGGAAGGCGAGGGGGTCTGCCGGACTCTTACCGGCTAAAAACCAACGGTGTACCTCCTTCTAACCTAAGGCCGGGGTCACGGGATTCGCTATTACATGCACCGCAACCCCGGCATGTCTTGGCCCACCAGCTTCTTCTGGTGGACTTCTCCAGTGGTGGGGCAATTTGTCCCCTGCCCCACTTCCTTCTGAGAGGCGCGCGCGGAACACCTGTTACTGGTCGGGTGACGGGTCCCTAATCCGCCGCCCGCAGGCCACTCACTAGGGTCGTCGGAGATCGTCACGCGCCCTCCGGCACCCGGTGCGTCTAGCGCGAGAAGGGAGGGAGGAAGACGCCTCCCTCTCCCTCTCCGCTACCTCCTTGGTGATCATCACTTCCTCGCAAAAGGAAGCGACGGCCTCCCACGCACTCTCGCTCTCCACCATGGACAGAACCACAGCCGGAAGCGAGAGGTCTCACCCACTGCCGCAACCAGGTCACGGCGTTGCGCTGTCCACGCAGCGCACACTAGCAGCGTGTGCTGCGCCGTGTGCTCCTGACAGTCCACACAGTGGTGACACGCGGGTGTCTGCTCCCGGCCTATACGACACAGGCACTTCCCGAAACAGCCATGTCCCGAGAGTACCTGCGTCAGCCGGAAGCTGAGGGCGCCATGATGCCTCTCCAGCCACATGCACACATCCCTGATGTTTCTACTGCTAACATTATTCACTGGGAAACCTTATTATAATGGACCTGACTACGGATAGAAATACAACATATTTTGTTTAGTAAAAATTCTAATTTTCTAATCTAATAACTAAACATCTACTCAGCCTAAACCGTTGGTAAAAACATAAAGCACCCGAAGCTATGTGAGGTTTCCGTTTTTTTATGTATTTTTTCATAGTTGTTAGAACAAAGATTTTTTAAATCCACCTAATCTATACCTACATAATAATAATTTCAGTTAAGCAAGTAATGTTGTTCTACGACTTCTACGCATACGAAGTTGCGGGCACAGCTAGTAATATTAAAAAAAAAATCGAAAGTATATTATTTTGATGTAATAACAACCAATGACGTAAATAGTTAATCTTGGTCTTTTTAATTTCGGTACTAAGTGCGTCATAGACACTCCTAGATAGCTAAAAGATAATCTATTAAAGCCTGAATTAAAAGTAATGGGTATAAGTCGTGCAGGTGCTTCCGGGGATCAAATTATTCACACAACATTGATCTATGAATAAACATAGAATCGTGATAAGATCCTAAGACCAAGAGGTAGGCTGGGGTAGGATCACCCCCTTTTTTTTTTTTTTTTTTTTTTTTTTATCGTGGGGAAATCCTCATGGACTATCCCCCGTCTGGGTAAGACGGGGGGGTGTGCCGGACTCTTACCGGCTAAAACCACCACGGTGTCCCTCCTTCTGACCCAAGGCCGGGGTCGCGGGATTCGCTATTGCATGCACCGCAACCCCGGCAGGTCTTGGTCCACCAATTGCTGGTGGACCTCTCCACTGTAGGGCCCCACCCCACGACCTCCTGAGAGGCGCGGGGGGCACCCCACATCACCGGCGCACCAGAACACATGGTACGCCGTGACCACCCCGGGGACCAAACAAGTACATGGGCGCCAGACTACCCCGTGTCTGGGCACCCCTGGTCCCCCTGCGACGGGTCAGGTTAGTGGCCCCGCCGCCTACCACTTTTCGGCCGCAGAGGATAGGGAGAGCGGCCAACTAAACACCGACACTCCTCTCCCCCTGCGGCCCCACCGCGTCCGCCATCTGACGGTGGCGGCCCCGTCAGGCCGCGGAAGGTAGGGAGAACGGCGCACCGTAATACCGGCACTCCTCTCCCGCCGCGGCCTTCACCCTTCAGCCGCAATGCCTCCCATAAGACATCGCGGCCCTCCTCAGTTGCGATGTCGCTCAGGCGACACCGCAACCTACTTGGCCGCTACGTCGATGGCTTCCAGGCCCAAGCCCCGACGAGCAGCCCCTCCTCGGGTTCCTCTTCGCTTCACCGTGGGGCTCCAAGCCACGGCTACTAAGCCCCCCCGCAATGACAATGCGGGAACCCACCGGGGGGGGGGTAGGATCACCCCTAATGTTCTTTTTACAAAATTTAGATTTTTCTAAAACGACACAATTATGTAGTCACCTCGGTGTCTGCCCATCCGTCTGTCACAGCTATTTTTTTTCAAGACTGTTTGACATAGTTTTATATTTTCCTTTTGTTCAGTCTTGCACTAAGATCATTGTGGTATCTATAAACTTTTAATTGCCTTGCTTTTATTTTTCATTGATCTCTGACGTCATTTTCAACAGAAAGAAGGTGGCTTCATGAATAGCCATTTAAAAGTATAATTTATGAGATACGTATCATGAGAAACGACGGTTTGTGTGAAAATACTTTATCTTAGATCTTTACGAGTTTATTAGATACTTAAAATATACAATGTGTTAATGAGTGATGTTATGCAAGATGTCTAAATACCTATTTATAATTTAGTATTCTAGTGTTTGTCTTTCCTGCAGAGATAAGTTTGAATCTATTTGCAACTTCAAGTGTATTTATTGGATAAAGATTTGGAATAGCCTTGAAAAACATAGCATGAAAACCAATATAAGTATGCATGTGTAACTAATAACTACCAAAATATTATGCTGTGTGTGCTTTTAAGCCCATTGAAGCACTATAATTACTACATAATAATTTATATCTGCACTCGGGAGCAATGAATCGTAGGTGATCTCGGAAAACATTGTTTTATGTAGGTGACCCGGATTCATTGCTTCCGAGTGTAGTTGGGTTTAGTTCGAAATTCACATCAATTTAGAGCGTTTTTCAGGAAGGGTTTGGTCTTCCATAATATTATTATCTATAGGATGGTAGTACAGATACGCGTAGCCTAGATTTAATCCAGGGTGGGGTATACACAGCCAGACAGTAACTATGTATCTTTTCAATAAATCTGGAAGTGCAGAATGGGGGATTATGGGGTAATTCTGCTCCGTAACCTTCTTTTTGAAGGCCAAATAAATATACACGGAGTCGGGCATTGGTCTGCCTATTTTGGGTAATTGTTCTGTGAACATGGGTGGCGAGTTGACTGAATCTAGACCATTTACTTATTCTTTCCTGTGCCAGCCACCCTGAATACGCCCATGGTAGTACTTATTATTTATTTTGAGGTACGCGTAACTTCATCAAAATTCATCATCCTATGCAGTTTCTTTCATGGATCTATTGCAGGAAACCTACTTGCTTTATAGGGGAATTTCCCAGTGTATACATAGCATTCTTAAAGATCTTTTTAACCTAAATGCAATAGCAGATTGTATTAGAATTAGGTCTAGCGTACATGCAGTCGTGCAATGGCGACGGGAGGCCAATTGAACGTATCTAGGTGACCGGAAGAGTACTGCCAGTAATTGAGAGCTGACCGATGCATCTATTGAAGTAGATGGATTTATGAATTTGTTTATGTGTTATAAACAAGGCATTATGGACAGAGGATGGGTAGTAGTAATGTTCTTTGTCATACCACATACTGCGAGTTAACGATCCATTTGTTAATCTAGGTGAAATTCCTTCACGTGGATATTTGTAGTGATTTTTCTTGTATCTACATATCGCCGGCAACACTTAAAAACTCCGTATTTTTTTTTTCAATAATTGTCTTTGGTAAGAAAACCTCTCAATACGTATTAAATGCACCCTAGTTTAATTCGAATTCAGAATGATCAATGTCATACGAAAACACGAATTCATTAATATTTTTCAGAAGAGGTTTTTTTCTTTCTATTTCAATTTAGGCATCTGCGAAGTTTTCATACGCCGCGGACCATATTTGAGACCCATAGTTATCAGTAGAAATGCATGAAACGGACGCGGAGAGCAACGTGGTGGCTTTCATAATGAATCCTAAAATAAGTGTTACATAAGGTAAAATCTATCATACATACATCACGCTTGTAGTCCCCGAAGGTTTGGGCAGAGGTGTATAGTAACACCCTCATTTCGCCCATATGTTTAAGTCCCATGTAATAGGGGGCGAGCCTATTGCCATCAACCGGGCCCAAAGCCAGACCTCGGGCTGCTACTGAGGAATTCCACACGGAAAAACCCAATAACACTTTGCCTCACGTCATGTCATCGTCCTCACGATCAGCAGTCGCGCTTGCCACCACTAAACCAACGAGGAATCTATAATTTTAAACGATTTAATTAATAAAAAGCATCCTGCAAGATATTTGACTAGAAATTATTCGATTCCATTTCGTGTAATAATATTTACAATGAACTTCAGATTTATATTGGTCAAACTGATATCATATCGTGACATTCGCGACAAATTCCCAGAATATCAAATGTTGGAATTTGATCCAAATCAGATCAGTTGTTCTCTGAAGCATAATATTTACCAAACAAGAGCAGACGTAAACCAAGCGCGCACGCAGGCTGCATAAATGCGAACTGAATTCAATGTTTGAATTTGCTAAGAGATGCCGCAGATTTGACGATCGACTAGCTGACTCTCAAGGCTATGAAAGAGACCTGGCTGATCGGTGGACTGGGAGTAAATGTGGTGACATTTGCTCGATAAAACCGACCCAGATTTCGAAGGCACATCCTACTAACTTTTTTTTAAATCGATATCGAGCTGCGTGTTATCCACGTTATTTATTCATAGAAATATGAGTCGAACGGGCGTGGTTGAGCTGCGATTCTATTGCGATTCTAACGTGTTTTTTTTGTAGACTTGGTTTCCTGGATAAGCGGGCCTGTATTCGATTATCCTGTCTGAATTCAATAAGTTCAGTGACGCCTCAGTAAGCCAAGTCAGAGGCCCATGTGCGGCATTAACTCTGACACCAGGTTAGTCACTAACCACACGAAAAGAAGAAGAAGTGACGCCTCCCCAAAGGAAATGCCTTCCCCTTGTCAAAGAGCCATATTTCGAGGATTTCAAAGGTTAGCTTAATTTTATGGACCAAGAACAAGTATGCATCTTTACGACGCTGCACGAGGCAATCTATTTAAGAACCGCAGGTCGCATTTCCCACAGACGCAGCCTGCATGGGCGTTCTATTAATAAAAGAACTAAGTAAGCTGTTTTTGAGTTAAGCTCGCCTTTGTACATAACTTCACTTAATTGTAGTTTTATTCCTGTAATTTTTCTTGTGTACAATAAAGAATAAGAATAAGTATTCTAATAAGCCATAAATAACAATACTGGTTTAGATCACATATTATTGAAGATGGTATCGAGCCTAGAAATGCTGGGAGCTCGTTAACATTTAGGTGAACGCTTATCACATCATCTGGGCTACATTTTTGAATATTTTCCCACAGGTAAACTCTGTTATAATTTTGAACAAGCGTCATCTTTAGAAATACCTAGTCTGGCCATAAATACTGTTACAATTAAAAATAAGAAAGATATTACATTTGAATTTGGAATCTGTCATTTTTATACGATTGTTCCTTGAATTTTCTAATTTTGGCGCCAATACATTGTACAATATTTTGCGATATTAAAATGGAGTGGGGTGATAAAGAGAACCGAATCGCTGTGATTGCATTACACAAAGTTGGTATGGAGCCAAATGCAATTTTTAAAACTCTCCATACGCTTGGTATTAGTCAAATGTTTGTGTACCGGGCTATTAATAGGTACCTACAATGAGACCTCCTCTGTTTGTGATAGAAAAAGATCTGGCCGTCCACGTAGTGTTCGTACGAAAAAGGTGGTCAAAGCAGTAAGAGAAAGAATTCGAAGAAATCCTGTCCGAAAGCAAAAGATTTTATCTCGGGAGATGAAGATAGCACCCAGAACCATGTCGCGTATTTTAGGAGATGACTTAGGACTTGCAGCCTATAAGAGACGCAATGGTAATTTTTTAACTGATAATTTAAAAAAGAATAGGGTGGTAAAATCGAAAATACTACTGAAGCGGTACGCAAAGGGAGGCCACAGAAAAATTTTGTTTACGGATGAGAAAATCTTTACAATTGAGCAACATTTTAACAAACAAAATGACCGTATTTATGCTCAAAGCTCTAAGGAAGCTTCCCAATTAGTCGACAGAGTGCAACGTGGGCATTATCCGACTTCAGTGATGGTTTGGTGGGGTGTTAGCTATGAAGGAGTGACAGAGCCATATTTTGTGAAAAAGGTATCAAAACATCGGCATAAGTGTATCAAGATACTATTCTTGAGAAGGTAGTTAAGCCCCTTAACAACACCATGTTCAATAACCAAGTATGGTCCTTCCAACAAGACTCGGCGCCGGGTCTTGGTTGGAAGTAAACGTTTCGGACTTCATCAGAGCTGAAGACTGGCCGTCGTCTAGTCCCGATCTTAATCCGCTGGATTATGATTTATGGTCAGTTTTAGAGAGTACGGCTTACTCTAAACGCCATGATAATTTGGAGTCCCTAAAACAATCCATACAATTGGCAGTGAAGAATTTTCCCATGGAAAGAGTGCGTGCTTCTATTGATAACTGGCCTCAACGTTTAAAGGACTGTATTGCAGCCAATGGAGACCACTTCGAATAAGCTTTTTATATTTTAAATTGTTTTATATTTATGTATTAAACTAACACACTGTAAAAGTAATAAATATTATTTGCAATAAAACACTTCTTCGTGACAATATTTATGGCAAGACTAGGTAATAAGACAAATTATAGATTACTAGCGACCCGCCCCGGCTTCGCACGGGTGCAATGTAGATACTAATGTGGGGCATCTAGACCTTTCTTTTTAACCGACTTCCAAAAAGGAGGAGGTTAATATGTTCATCTGTATGTATTTTTTTTGTTTATGTTCATCGATGTTTTCGCCAATTGTAAACCGATTTTGATGATTATGTTTTTAATGGATAGGGTATACTTCGAAGTTGGTCCCATTTAAATTTGGTGAAGATCTGATGAAGAACTTCGGAGATAGACAATGGAACTCTTCAATGACGAACAGTACGCATATTGTGTCTTTAGTAGGTCCAACCAAGTTTTTATTAAGGCCACTAAAATGAAAAAAAAATAAAAACATTTTTTACAAAAAAATTAAACCGGCTTCAAAAAAGAATAAAATAATTACCATATATAAAATTAACAGTTTCAGAAGTCGGTGCCTTCAATTTGGTTCAGCGTGGATCAGCACCGACTTCTGAAACTGTTAATTTTATATGGTAATCATTTTATTCTTTTTTGAAGTCGGTTTAAATTTTTTGTAAAAAATGTTTTTTTTTTTTAATCACTATATATATATTGCTGAAAACTGCATTAAAATCCGTTGCGTAGTTTAAAAGATCTAAGCGTACAGACAACGGGAGCGACTTTGTTTTATACTATGTAAAGATGATCCATCAGAGAAAAAGCCGTGTCTTACCATTCTTAAAGAAAAATCCAATTAGTCTAAAACAGTCGGTCCCGGGTGTCATACGAATAGCTATGACAGTCGTTACGGGAAGTCAGAAGCCCGAATGTCTGACAACCGGTCTAACCTTAGGATATCGGCATTGCCCAGTAACTGAGTTGCGGATGTCTGATGGCAGTCGTTCCGTGTAAAATATAGGTATTTAGCCGCATCTGGTTAGACTGAAAGCAGACCCCAACATAGTTGGGGAAAGGCTAGAAGGAAGAGACCAGTGGCGTAACTATAGGGTGGCAGGGCTGGCAAAATGCCACGGGCCCCTGACCGACGGGGCCCCCGGCCCAAGAGGCCGCGAGCTCAGAAGTAACCAATTTGTTGTAATTTTTAACAAAATTAAAACAAATTTAATGAAGTAAAAATTATAAATTTGTAATTCTGTTGAGTAACTACTTCGGTGATTTATTACAATTACAACGTGACAATTTTTACTGGGGCCCCATCCAATAAATTTGCCACGGGCCTCTGATGGTATAGTTACGCCACTGGAAGAGACCCTATCATAATATCAAGTTTACTGTTAAAGATGCGTCACACACACAGAAATCTAATGTGTCTTATTATTTAGATATCTGTGGTCACACAATTTTTACAACAGAAGCAGCAGAACAGAATAGTCTGAACCGTGAGAACTACATGGGACACAAGAAGTTAAACAAAAGCAATCTTTACATAGTATAAAACAAAGTCGCTCCCGCTGTCTGTACGCTTAGATCTTTTAAACTACGCAACGGATTTTAATGCAGTTTTCAGCAATAGATAGAGTGATTCAAGAGGAAGGTTTATATGCCCCACATTAGTATCTACATTGCACCCGTGCTAAGCTGGGGCGGGTCGCTAGTAAACGATTAAACTGAGTAGGTCTAGGACAGCCGAACACCTGTACGTTGCACTGGAAATCTCGGATCGTTAGACATAGATATACGGTTTCCCGGAGCTGCTTCGCATGTGATAAAGGCCACGAAGGTGTCAAAATCAAAGTATTTATTTCAATTAGGCGCATAAAAGGTACTTTTGAACATTAAAATTTACAAAAAAATAAATAGAATTGATTCTAGTCGCCCCTTCCAAAGGGTAGTTTCGTATGGAGAAGAATGGGCAAGAAACTCCACCGTTACTCTTTTAAAATGTCTTACAATATTTTGTATATAGCAGGGGTGGCCAACTTGATTCCACCCAAGATCCACTGTTTACTGAGTAGACTCTGTGCGATCTACCAATTACATAACCAGTATCTCTTATTCAACTTATAATAAACTTATATTTTTCTTTGCCTTGCCATGATCGACTGGATTAAGAGCCGCGGTCGACCGGTCGATCGCGATCGACTGGTTGGCCACCCCTGGTATATAGGTACATTAATTATACAATTATATGTGAAGACGATGCACCTAGAATAAAATTATTATACCACAATAAGTAAATAGAATTAAAAATGAAGCAATGATGGTGATTTTACTGAGTAAAAATGTCACAGAGATCCACCTCGATAGTTGGAAACCTTTGAAGGTTTCCCTTTAAAAAAATAATTTAGTTCAAAGAACTTCTAAGTTACTAACGGGTAAGTTATTAGTAACTGCCTCGTTGGTCTAGTGATGGCAAGCGTCACTGCTTATCATGAGGTCCTGGGTTCGATCCCCAGGTGCGGCAAAGTGGTATTTGGTTTTTCCGTTTGATTTGTGCCCAATTGATGGCAATAGGCTCGCCCTCTATTACATGGGACTTAAACATATCGGCGAAATGAGGGTGTTACTTTACACCTCTGCCCAACCCTTAGGGGAATACAGGCGTGATTTTATGTTACTTCTAAGTTATCTTTCAGTTCCACTTACCCACTCATCAGTGCCTTGGTAGCCATTTCAGCCGCATACGCCGCGTCTGCCAAAGGCTTCACATCAGCAGAGGTGGCAGCCGCGCGTTGTGCTCTGTTGGCTGGAGTATCCAGGTCCAATGGTCTTCGCAGCCACTCCACTTTCGTCAGCTGTTGCAGAGCAGCCCGTCCTTGTTTCAGTGCTGAAGCTATTGCTGCCTTACTTGGGTGATCGTTTGCCCAGGGTGCGATAGGACGTTCTAGAAAAAAAATGGGTTTATTTATTTGGTTGAAAATAGTAATAATAATAATTAAAACATTTATTGATATATAAACACATTTTACAAGTAAATTAAACCCACCAAACTGTGTGACAGTTTGTCGGTGGGAATAGCGCTCAATCAACATTTGGTATCAGTTACAAGGATGGTTTTACTAATTAGCTATGTGTATATAATGCAGTGAATACCTGTACTTTTTAATATAATTATTAAATACACATGCCATACTCGGTAAGTAACATATTTTTTAACTTATATTTTAATGTTTGTTTACTTGTGAGTGAGTGAGTTAGGATTTACAGCTAGTTCACACAGAAACTGTTTACAGGACCCGTTTTAGCGGATCCGTTTCTATTTTGGTGATGGCGCCTGTAGTTTTATGAGCGAGTTCACATACACGACAGTATTCCAAATCCAGTAAAAACACTGGACCCGTTATTTTTATCGTATCCTGCCTGCCAGATGTGACGCAGCTGCCATTAGGCAAGCATATACGTACGGATAGCATATGCCCGTCGGATCTGCCTCACAGACGTGCCTGGCAGGCAAAACTTCTGGTGTATGATGAAAAAAGACACGGATTTGCCTGCCATCAGTCTGCTCGCTGCCCATGGTCAAATTCACCGGATCGGGCACGGGGCAGGTAGATCCGAGCACCCAACTGTGCGTGTGTGCGTAGCGTTGATGTGCCCGCCAGATTTCACCTCAGTCACGCACTAACGCTCTAATAGTGTACACGCGTTTGATCATAGAAATGGCATTTAGCTAAAATAAAGAATTTTGGACAAGTTTTATAGAGCTATATAAGTCTTTACCATGTTTATGGAAGGTCAAAGATTTATTGTTTTACTTTATTTAGTAAGTACTCAAAAGCTGATTCATCCATTCTAAAAAAATTAACAAATCAGCAGGTTCATGGATTGAAAAATCTCTGAGTAGATTCATTTGGCTACATCGCGGCCGTGTTTCTAGGTATTGCTTTACCACCATATATTATTGCTAATTTTTGCTTTGAAAGAGGCATTTTTACAGACAACCGTATATGCTGGAATAACGATTTGAACTGATGCCCGGACTCGTGTGTGGCGAAATCACGGTTAATGGCAATAGGCTCGCCCCCTATTACGTGGGACTTAAACATAACTGGCGAAAAGAGGGTATACACCTCTGCCGAACCCTTCGGGGATTGTAAGGCGTGATGTTATGTTATGTATGTTATGTTTTGAGTTCCATTAAAAGAGTCGCCATGTCAGTCAGCCCCGCTACCAACCTTGCTGACTGCCTAATCTTTCCATCCCAGCATTAACTATTCTTTGATTCACCGACACGGAAGAAGAATAAATAATTTTAAATATTATTCTTTACATAACAGAACAAATCAATTCAATGACCGTTTAATTTAGTTACGTCTATATATGAATTAAATACGTTTAAATAAAAAAAACGAAAGCCGACCGCAATCCAGTGTTGCCAACTGAACGGATTTCCCGTCAGATCTAGCGGATTAGGAGGAGGTCAAAACGGGATAAAATATTTCTAACGGCTGACGGATTTTTTTAACGGAAATTTTACGATATTTATCCAATCGTGTAATTTTTTTTAAAAATGTCTTTTTGCTAGATTTATGAACGCATTTTATTTCTGTCATGTCTATGGACACTATGACCACCTCTTTTGTCGGTCAATTAATAGGTCACCTGCTGATATTACACCTAGGGCGGCAGATTTTGTGTGTTTGTAGGTTTGTAAATACACCCAAGATACAGGAGAAATCGAAGAGGGGAAAGGCTAAAAAAAAATAAACGTCCGACTATCGCTTGGTCACAACATGACGATGGAATGAATCAAAATCAAAAAGAAGCAGAGAGTCTCGGGGATTTGACGGATTTTTGACGGAAATATAGAACAAATTCAGCGGATATTCAAAATTCTTGTTGGCAACACTGCCGCAATCACCCGACCTCGAACTTGAGGCAGATCTAGTTTTACGTCAATGTTCTATCACAACCAAATACCCGTTGACTATTTTAGAGTCAGAACTAGTTCTGTGTTATTTATAATCGTATTGATCTTATCTATTTAAAACGATCTTATCTATGTCAACAACTATAAACATGATTTGAAAATCAAATTATCGCACATTTTGATAATAAATTACCAGGTTGATGAGATGATTTATTGTTTGCCTGTTTAAAATTTCATGATTTCTTGTAGCAGTCTTAATTAGTCTTCTAAGCTTTAAAGACAGTCATTGTAGTGACGACACAAGTATTTGTCGCTGTAGTTCAGAAGGAAAATAAGGCACTGAGGCAGGTAAATAAATATGGATACCGCTATTATTTTTTTAATTTAAAATCATGAAACTATTTCAAAAATTATAAGTAACAGTGAAAAAGCCAATGAAATATTTAATAAAATGCCTAAGTTATACACGATTTAAAATTGTTGACTAAACAGAGACAATAGTATTACCACAATGACGTCATATATTAAAAACTTCATAGTAACTTGACATTACTCCGTACAATATCTGTTTCGCGCGACAAGGATAGAAAATGCCTCATAAACAAAGTTGTAAAGCGAAAGCACCTTTATTTTTTCATCGATTTTTTTAATAGCCGTGTTTATTCTATACTTTCTTTAAAATAATTCTAAATTGTTGTACATTTATTTCAGAGGAAGTTTGAAACTAGCGCAGAGAAGAAGAAGAAGAAGAAGAAGTCGTTAGAATAGTGTTAAATATGATGTGGATGGATATATAAGTAGAGGTAGGCCAAAGAAAAGATGGATGGATTGCGTGAAGGATGACATGGTACGAAAGGACTGAGTACTGAGATGACGGCTGATAGAGGAGAATGGAATAGAAATACATGTTATGCCGACCCCACCTAGTGTGGGATAAGGGCAGGGAGATGATGATGTTGTACATTTAGTAGTAGTCCTAGTCACCATTGTACAAATTAGATTGGTCAAAGCGGGTTTGTTTTAGACCAGAAGTAGATACTGTTGCTCATCACCTCGCATTATAGTTGTCTTTACGAAGAAAAGAGATCTAGGTTATGCTTTGTCAACACATGACACAGCACACGACTAAATCGACGTTCTGCAGTGAAAACCTCGTAAATAAAATTTTCTTCAAAAGCGTTTTATTTGTTCTTTAGATCGATAAACTCGTCATCCACATACTAGCTCAACATACTTTCAATTCAAATACTTCTAAGCTATCTATGACGTACGATGCCAAACTTGTATAAATATTTGATCAGCTATTTTTTTTGCAGGAGACAGTTATTTCTATCTCTTTTAAAAATTTGTATTTTAGACATACGTGGTTTTCACTGCCGACCGACTAAATACAAAGACATTCAATACTAGCTTTGGCTAAATACAAATTAAAGAGCCAAGGATCCAAGTTTATAATTATTTAGTTAATTCAAATTTTTAATAAACATGAGTATTTAAATCGTTTACCGGAGACACATCAATAACATAATCACAGAACAGATAAAATAAAGTTATTAAAATTTGGTTTAATCTTTACTTTTAACCTTTATAATATAATTATGTACGTTTATGCAAAGTTTAGTGTCATAATTATTATTTGCTTGATTGAGACCATTGAGATGAGCTAGCCATAAATCAATTCAGAAAGATGTGAGACTATCAAAACAATTTTGGATGAAGGAATAAAAAACCGTGTTTACTTTTGTTATTATTATCTATACTAATATTATAAACCTGAAGAGTTTGTTTGTTGGAACGCGCTAAGCTCAGGAACCACTGGTTGGAATTGAAAAATTATTTCCGGGTTGTATAGTCCATTTATTGAGAAAGGTTATAGGCTATATAAAATCACGCTATGACTAATAGGAGCGGTGCATAAATGAAACATGTTACAAAAACGGGAAAATGTCCACCCGTGCGAAGCCGAGACGGGACGCTAGTGTTTATATAAAATCATGGCGGATAACGGGTGGCTGACATTTTTTTTTATATGAGATTACCTATAGCAGTTTGCAATATTATGTCAAGATTTCTCACATTATTTTTTTGTTAATTTAATTTTTTCGTATGCGACTTACAAACTGACTAGAAGAAAAAAAAATTATGATAAAGTTGACACTCTATGACGTCAATCGATGCAAGCAAAGGCTGAATAATGATGCCAAGATTCATATTAAGGAAGTATGATTGTGTTCTGCATGATGGCAATGACCAGACACTGTCGATTAGAGTCCCATTAGGATATTGTAAGACTTTAGATCCTCAGTAGCAGTCCGGATTTTGGATTTGTGTCCAGCTGATGGCAATATGCTCGCCCCCTTATTACATGGGACTTAAATATTTGCTTGCCAGCGAGCCATGGAGCGCAGTATCTTAGGATTCCGGTTATCAGACCGTATAAGGAATAGTGTACTGCGCTCCAAAACTCAGATCGCCGACGTTGGTCAGAAAGCCGCTAGCTTAAAATGGAACTGGGCTGGTCACGTCTGCCGCATGTCGGACGAGCTGTGGGCAAAACTCATTACTGAGTGGAGCACACACAACGTTAGACGACGTCGCGGCAGGCCCAGAAGGAGATGGCGGGACGAACTAGTCACCTATTGGAAGGACTGGCCGCAGAAAACCTTAAACCGAGAGAAGTGGAAGGAGGGTAGGGAGGCCTTTTCCCTGCAGTGGGATGATTATGGCTGAATAATAATAATAATTAAATATAGCGGCGAAATGAGGGGTTACTATACCCCTCTGCCTAACCTTTCGGGGAATACAGGCATGATGTTATTTAAGATTTTAGTTAAATTCAATACAGATGCGCGGGTAATAACTGCGCATCAATTCTATACTCTTAAAGGTCCATAGGTTATGCCAATTACGGCTGAAGCCAATAACGGATCTCAATTCATAATCCTTGAATTGCTGTAGGTTTTAGACATTCGTTCTATTGAATTTAACTGCTTCGTTGGTCGAGTGGTGGCAAGAGCAACTGCTGATCGTCAGGTCCTCGGTTCGATCTCCAGGCCGAGCAGTGTTATTGGGTTTTCCGTGTGGAATTCCTCAGTAGAAGCCCGGAGTCTGGATTCGTGCCGGTTGATGGCAAAAGGCTCGCCCCCTATTACATGGGACTTAAACATAACGGCGAGCTGAGGGTGTTACTATACACCTCTGCCCAACCTTTCGGGGAATACAAGCGTGATGTTTATGTTATGTTCTATTGAATTTCTGTTAAAAACCTATATTAAACCAGATATTTTCGACTGAGATGGGTTATTGGTTTAAGCCGTTGTAGGTACACTGCCATGGTACTTAGAAAGATCCTTGGGAAAATTTAATATAACCACAAAATCCTGATGCATCCAAGTGGAACAATGACCTGATATAGTTTTACTTTAAATTAGCGTGTGATTAAAAACATCAAAAGTTCACAAGTAATTACTAAAATTAACATAAAGTCATCTAATTTAATATAGTCGTCTATATAAGAGTTATCTATTTTTAAACTTCAATGACATCATGTTATTACGTCAAGAATAATTATTATAATAGCACGTCAGTCGTAAAATTCTTAAAAATAATAAAGCACGGAAATTGCCTTACCTACTTCAATCACATCAGATCTTTACATAGTATAAAACAAAATCGCTCCCGCTGTCTTAGATCTTTTAAACTACGAAACGGATTTTAATGCAGTTTTCACCAATAGATAGAGTGATTCAAGAGGAAGGTTTATATGCCCCACATTAGTATCTACATTGCACCCGTGCGAAGCCGGGGCGGGTCGCTAGTGATTAATAGTCAATAATAATTAGTGTCTTCTCGGAAGGAATTTAGTATACGAAATTCACATTTTTTTATTACCTACTTTTCGTTTAAATAATGATTGTAATTTGTTAATCAACATGGTTAAATAGTTCTTGGTCCTCATTAAATTCATAATGGACAAGCCTGTCAACTTTCCCAACCTTTACAACTCCCGTTCCTTTAAGTAACTTTCTACTATGCAGATCAACCAAAAAAACGCCGAAATAATGCAATCGGCGTGGCCCGAGGAAAATACTGAACTGTCTGGAACCAGTGGCGTGCCTATAGGGCAAGCCCGATATTTTTTTGGTACTTATTTTGATGTGCAAGGTAAATTATGACAATATCGCACTGGTAGATTAATAGTGTATCAACTCAAAATGAAGCTTTTCTCAGAATCGACAGATAACTGATTTATTTACATCCTGTTATAGATTACAATTGAAGTGAATGAAATGAATTACGTGCGAAAGATTTGTGTTTTTATACGCACCCATGATACAGAAGTAATCCAAGTGTGGCGCAACGTTTTTAAAAAATGAAATAATAAAGTTTAGTATCTCGAATAAATACAATTTTGAGTTGATACAGTATTAATTTAACAGTGCGATATATTTTATGCTTATCATTAGTAAACCATAATTCGATCTTAAGATCTCCAACTATTTGCTATTAGACGAATTATAAATATCAAAATAAGTACCAAAAAATATCGCGCTTGCCCTATAGGCACGCCACTGCTTGGAACCCGTGACAAAATTAACCAAACAAGATTTTTTTTCAAGGAATTTATAAGGCGGATGTCAATGGGCCGGTAGAGGACGTCCTAGAAGGACATACATCGATGTTATTGGTGATGTTCTTCACAAAGGTCAGGTGCGTAGTACTCTCAACCGGCGTGCGTGTATGACAAGATGTATGAATGTGGATGAAGCGAAAGGGGTATGTAAGGGTCGTAGCATGTGGCGTTCTATAGTTTCTGCCTACCCCCATGGGAAAAAGGCGTGAGTTTATGTATGTATGTATGTAAGAAAAAAATAAATGAAGCTGTCGCTGGACTTTGACTGCCTCGTTGGTCTAGTGGTGGCAAGCGCAACTGCTGTTCGTGAGGTCCTGGGTTCGATCCCCAGATCGGGCATAGTGTTATTGGGTTTTTCCATCAGGAATTTCTCAGTAGTAGCCCGGAGTCTGGATTAGTGCCCGGTTGATGGCAATAGGCTCGCTCCCTATTACATGGGACTTAAACATATCTGGCGAAACGAGGGTGTATTAAAACACTTCTGCCGAACCCTTCGGGGAATGTAAGGCGTGATGTAATGTTATGACAGAGACGCTATTAATTTACAGGGTTACTGAAATGCCAAGTTTGATCAACATGTAGACGCTGTTATTGCCAAAACAAACATTGCTAAGAAAAAATACAGATGGTAAGAATTCACGCGATAACTAGTTTTGCGTAATTGGTTATAAACAATTTTATTAAACAAGCTGATACGGTATTTCTAATTTAGTAACAAAACAACTTGTCTTAATAACCATTATTTTGTTAATTATTTTGAGGAACGGATGAAACTTTTTGCTGTATGGTTGATGGTATATACTATGCGTGCCAAATAAGAATAGCACTGTCAAGACGCCATTTTGTTCCGCAATATTCGTGAACTTCATTACCAAAGTGTAAGGTGTGCAAAAAAGTAAATATAGAAATTATATTCAGACTAATTATTTTTGTTCACTTTTTTGGTATTTCTTATCAATTTTACGCCAAATTAATTACACAGTAATTATATTATTATTATGGCGACATATTAGGGTGACCAGTAGCATTTCGTGAAGTTAACTATATATATTGGTTCATTTCTTTAATGAATACTGTTTTCAAATATTATTAAATTATCCAAAATTATCTATTTATAGAATTCAATAAATAACATTTTATAAAAATGAATGTAAATAATAATGAAATCTATGAATAAAAAAATATAACATTTTTTTTTTTCATAGTATTTTTTTGCTGGCAGTACCAATTTGACAGCTATCGTGTGAAGTTGTAGCAAGCGCGATCCTATTCTTATTTGGCACGCATAGTACAGCCAAAAATTCAAAAATTTTATATTTTCCCCTGAATACCCAATATAACATAACATCACGCCTTCTATTCCCCAAAGAGTTCAGCAGAGGTGTTTTTAGTACACCCTCATTTCGCCAGTCATGTCTAAGTCCCATGTAATAGGGGACGAGTCTATTGCCATTAACCGGGCACAAATCCAGACTCCGGGTTGCTACTGAAAATTTCTAATGGAAAAATCCAATAACTATTTGCCCGACCTGGGGATCGGACCCAGGACCCCATACTCAGCAGTCGCGCTTGCGACCACTAGACCAACAAGGAAAATATCGATATCCATTATATTCCAATTATTTTTCAAATCCTGTTCCGATAGCAATATAACCTTCTAGATCTCTCTAAAACTCTTAAAATACCTCCACATTATAAACTTTAGCAGTGTCTAAAGCAGCTGGAAGGCCTCTCCGAGTCGCTTCTCAACCGCTTTCTACTCTACTCCTGTTGATTTAAAAAGGGGTGAAATTGAATGAACACCAAAAAAACAATCGTTACCCTAAACAGCCTCATCCAAAAAAAAAAACAATGTACAAATAAATGAAACCTGTACCAAAATCTTTTGGGCTATTTAAGTCATGCCTGCAATACAAAAACTTTTCATAACCCAAAAAGGCCACGCGTGCACCAAATTTTAACTAGCAAAGTTTTGTGTCATTACTACCCAAATATATCACTACTGCGAGAAACTGGATGTAATCTGGACTTTACGGCACTCCGACTCGGACAAGTTAGGTTAGAAGGGGATGGCGGGGTCGTGTGAGCGAGCGAAGCGAGCGAATAGACCCCGCCATCCCCTTCGTGGTTATTTTTTTATAAACCATCCAGAAGTAGGAGCCCCGCAAAGCGGAGCTCCGTCGACCAAGCCCACCCTCGACCATGCATAGATTCATTCATTTATATTTTTTCGGTAAACAATGATTTTTGTATATTAATTTACTTTATTAGGATAAGATTGTGTAACATATTTGGATGACATTTTTAAATAAAATGCGAGTAAATATTTGGTGCATGCATGGCCTTTTTGGGTAGCTCAGCGATTATTCTGAAGATACTTGCCTTTTTTAGGTTAGCAGACTTTACGTTTATTGGTGATAATTTCATATTAAAATGGGGATTAAATTCTGGTAAGTACTTACGATTTTTTGGGCGTTATATTTCATTATATCTGGTGATTGTTTAAACCTAAGCCATTTAAAAATATTATCTGAAGGGGTCGCGACATACCTTCCAACGGCCACTTTTGATCCAACAGTGGCTGCAGCGCCGGCGGCATTGCTTTCAGTTTCACATTCCCAACTGGTATCATGCCAGGAAACATTTGCAGCAAGGTCAGGTTGGCAGGCGGAAGAGGTAGAACCGGCAGATTCGGTTCTGTTGTGTTATCATTATCATCATCCGTGTCTTGACTGAGGTTGTAGGAGATGGTTACTAGTAGTGCCACTACTAAGACCGCTCTGGAGAAAGAAAATTATATGTTAATGATTGTCTTTACAGAAGAATTATTTTAGCAGGCAAATAATGATGAAGCATCACTTCAGGATTCGCTTCCAAAGACTGCCTATGACTCCGGAAATATAAATTACGAACGAAGTTAATCAGGGATTGCGTCTTTCGGACATCATAATGGTTGAGCTGCCGTCTAGTCTTGCGCATAGTAGTTCGCGACGGAGATCGCTCAATTTCGTTCGCCGCTCCCAAACGAACTAGTTCGCTCTTCTAGTTCGTCAGCTCCCAGCTCGAATCAGAGGAAGGCAGATCGTTCGCTCGTTGTTTTGATACTACTCCTGCACGGGCACGTGACAAGATTATGGATTGCTGTACTTTTACCTACAATTTTTACACTATAAACAGCAAAAGCCTCTGAATGAATATTCTTAAAAAGTATATCATTATTGTAAATAATACCTAGGCTTATTTGTGCAATAAATAAATACACTCTTTAGTTTAGCTAGTGAATAAAAGGTTTCGTTTTTTTAATGATTTTTATTAAGTTTTGAAAATAATCGACAATTACATAAACATATTATTCAGTTCCTTAACAGATTAACACATTACAAAAGAAAACAAGTTATCGCGTCTCGATACACAGGCCGCTAAGTAGTAGGGAATGCCGTTGTCTTGATCGCGTTTGTCGCGTTCGTCGCTTACGCAGGACAGCCCGTTATAAATTATAATACATAAATAAGAACTATTGTACACTTAGTTGCAAATAAATTTTTGATTTGATTTGATTTGTTCTGCAATAATGATATCAAATTCGTGATCAATCACATTTAATACATTCATTAAGGTAACTGGTAGTTCTTAGTCAAAGACAAAGGCTCTAACCCTTCTTTTTTTTATCGTTGGTAAATCGTCATGGATGTTCCTCGCCCGGGGAAGACGAGGGGGTCTGCCGGACTCTTACCGGCTAAAAACCAACGGTGTCCCTCCTTCTAACCTAACGCCGGGGTCACGGGATTCGCTATTGCATGCACCGCAACCCCGGCAGGTCTTGGTCCACCAGCTTCTTCTGGTGGACCTCTCCAGTGGTGGGGCAATTAAGCTCTAACCCTCCTGCCCTTCTTACTTGTGCTCACCACGTGGCATGCAAATATTTATTATCAATTTTTAGCTAAATCACTCGCTCCCAAGGCCGGGCCAGGAATTTTGTTCGGGGGTAGAACCCTGAACAAGAAAATCAATGACAATAACGAGTGTATACATTTTAAAAGTAATATATTTGTCTGAGGTTTCGGGGAGGCTTTGAATCCTCAACCCCCCCCCCCGTTTTTGAAAAAAAATCACGGTAACTTCACCGACGGCTACGTGCAATGACACACATAAGTAGACTGTATCAGAGGTGTGCGCTCGTTGCTTGCCGTCATCTGCATCATCACCGAAACGAGTGATAATAGTACTTACATGATAAACACGCAGATAGCGCACTGCGTGTGATGCAGGCGCTTCTGGTAGCGCCGCGACAGGCTCGACTCGAACACATAGGTGGGTTGCACCAAAGGCGTGCGCTCGTTGCTCGAAGATGCCTGCATCTTGACCTAGACAAGTGAACACGTCAATTTAATTAATCCGTCGTAATTTATTCATAATACGGACTGGCCTATAATTAGTGTTGAATACAAGAATAATATTTACAGAATGGTCAAAAATAAAGGCTGACATCAATCAAGGAGGGATTGGAGGCAAATGTCTTTACTCAAGCAATTATCTAGAGAAAGGCTGATAATATTGAACTAGCGGCCCGTCCCGGCTTCGCACGAGAGGTTATTTTTCCCGTTTTTGCAACATGTTTCATTTATGCTCCGCTCCTATTGGTCGTAGCGTGATGTTATATAGCCTATAACCTTCCTCGATAAATGGACTATCCAACACAAAAATATTTTTCCAATTCCAACCAGTAGTTCCTGAGATTAGCGCGTTCAAACAAACAAACTCTTCAGCATTATAATATTAGTATATAGATGATGTACATTTAGAATAGTTTATCCTTTTAAACATTTTCCATTAATTTGAATCTATCTATAGCAGTGATAGCCTAGCGGTTGAAAGCTTGCCTTCCACGCAGGAGGGTCTGAGTTCGATCCCGGCCTGTACCTCTGACTTTTCGAATTCATGTGCGGATTATAATTGGATTATCATTTGTGTTGACGGTGACTGAAAAACATCGTGAGGAAACCTGAGAGGCTTCCATAAAGTTCTCGATGGCGTGTGTAGTCTGCCAACCCGCACCAGGCCAGCGTGGTGGATTAAAGCCTAAACCCTTCTCATTCTGAGAAGAGACCCGTGCCCAGCAGTGGGATAGTAATGGGCTAGTTATGTTAAATCTATTTAAAAAAGAACTATGATTATCTATACTAATATTATAAAGCTGAAGAGTTTGTTTGTTTGAACGCGCTAATCTCAGGAACTACTGGTTGGAATTGAAAAATTATTTTTGTCTTGGATAGTCCATTTATCGAGGAAGGTTATAGGTTATATAACATCACGCTACGACCAATAGGAGCGGAGCATAAATGATAAATGTTGCAAAAACGGTAAAAATCTCCACCCGTGCGAAGCCGGGACGGGCCGCTAGTTTTTGAATAAACGTCAATTGTACCGATTGGATCTCAACGGCTGAACTCTACCTCGTCTATTGTTATCGGTAACTGGTAACACTGGACAGTGTTGACATAGGAGGGTAACCGTCAAGATTAATCAACGTACCCGAAGTTATAAAAACACTGGTCATTCGACGGAGTAGAGGATTCCATGTCGAACAGCTGAAGAAGTCTGACCTTTTATATCTGATTTGTTTGTCCTTATTTTCTGATCTTGTGTAAATTATTATATTGTGAACTAGCTTCTGTAACTAATCACTAACCCAATTAAAAGTACTCTCAGTGGTGGAGAGTCTACGTTGGTTTAATGTACTTTATTTACCATGGTCCTAATCCTGACATACTGATATTAGCTGTAACTGTAATGGTAGATTCACCCCTACAAGATTCTGTTGTATTAGGTCTTAAATATACCTAGTCTGGCCATAAATACTGTTACAATTAAAAATAAGAGAGATATTACATTTGAATTTGGAATCTGTCATTTTTATACGATTGTTCATTGAATTTTCTAATTTTGGCGCCAATACATTGTACAATATTTTGCGATATTAAAATGGAGTGGGGTGTAAAGAGAACCGAATCGCTGTGATTGCATTACACAAAGTTGGTATGGAACCAAATGCAATTTTAAAAACTCTCCACACGCTTGGTTTTAGTCAAATGTTTGTGTACCGGGCTATTAATAGGTAGGTACAATGAGACCTCCTCTGTTTGTGACAGAAAAAGATCTGGCCGTCCACGTAGTGTTCGTACGAAAAAGGTGGTCAGGGCAGTAAGGGAAAGAATTCGAAGAAATCCTGTCCGAAAGCAAAAGATTTTATCTCGGAAGATGAAGATAGCACCCAGAACCATGTCGCGTATTTTAAAAAATGACTTAGGACTTGCAGCCTATAAGAGACGCACTGGTCAATTTTTAACTGATAATTTAAAAAAGAATAGTTAGGGTGGTAAAATCGAAACAACTACTGAAGCGGTACGCAAAGGGAGGTCACAGAAATTTTTTGTTTACGGATGAGAAAATCTTTACAATTGAGCAACATTTTAACAAACAAAATGACCGTATTTATGCTCGAAGCTCTAAGGAAGCTTCCCAATTAGTCGACAGAGTGCAACGTGGGCATTATCCGACTTCAGTGATGGTTTGGTGCGATGTTAGCTATGAAGGAGTTACTGAGCCATATTTTTGTGAAAAAGGTATCAAAACATCGGCACAAGTGTATCAAGATACCATTCTTGAGAAGGTAGTTAAGCCCCTTAACAACACCATGTTTAATAACCAAGTATGGTCCTTCCCACTAGACTCGGCGCCGGGTCATAAAACTCGGTCCACGCAGTCTTGGTTGGAAGTGAACGTTTCGGACTTCATCAGAGCTGAAGACTGGCCGTCGTCTAGTCCCGATCTTAATCCGCTGGATTATGATTTTTGGTCAGTTTTAGAGAGTACGGCTTGCTCTAAACGCCATGATAATTTGGAGTCCCTAAAACAATCCATACGATTGGCAGTGAAGAATTTTCCCATGGAAAGAGTGCGTGCTTCTATTGATAACTGGCCTCAACGTTTAAAGGACTGTATTGCAGCCAATGGATACCACTTCAAATAAGTTTTTTTATTTTAAATTGTTTTATATTTATGTATTAAACTAACACACTGTAAAACTAATTAATATTATTGGCAATAAAAAAACAAATTTTTTTCTTCGTCACAATATTTATAGCAAGACTAGGTATTGTTATATTCCTCTTAATTTTCTTTAATTAATAAGTACTTACGTTGGTGCCTTTCTGTGTCTTCTCAGAGTGTACAAATTTGTATTTGAACGTGTATCTAGATAAGTCTTTCATTAAATGTGTTATATTTGTCTCCAGTAATTAGTGTAATCTGTCTTGTTCTTGATAACAAACTCATTAGGTTGCATATTGTGCAATGGGTATACAATAAATAAAGTAGTTTGCGGTATTATTTAATTTGTTTCTCAATTAGTTCGATCGCATATATTTCATAAAGTATCCTTGGTATTTTATAACTGTAAAATTACCTACCTACTAAAGCTTTTGGGAACTGATAGCTAGCTATTAAAAGCTACACAGTTCATAGTATTTTATTTATATAAAGGTAAGTCAATCGTTCTGCCTAGCTTCCTCCCAGTTGTGTTGCGGTCAGCTTCCAGTCTAACCAGATGCGGCTGAATACCAGTATTTTACACGGAGCGACTGCCATCAGACCTCCGCAACCCAGTTACTGGATAATGCTGATATTCTAAAGTTAGAACAGTTGTCAGACTTTCAGGCTTCTGCCTAACCGTTACCACTGTCATAGGTATTTATATGACACCCTGGACCAACTGTTTAAAATGCTCTCCGAGGCACAGAGCGTCCCTGGGCAGTGAAAACCTTGTAAAGCACAAATTCATTTTTAATTTTTGTCATTCATTTGTTGAGTAAAAAACCTTGTAATGCATATTTAGAACGAACGTGCACAGCTCTAAGATGAAATAGATTGATGAATAGACAATAAAACAGAAGAACCTTACATCTACACTTCATACTTTTTTTAACAGGCGGTTATTATCTCCTGTAAAATGACGTTCATTGCAATTACGAGGTTTGCACTGCACAGCGACGAGAGGGGCTTCGATTTGTAATGAAAAGTCAGCCATCCACGGACTGACCGCGGCAAGCGTTAAATACTACGTTTAAACATAAAATGTTGACTACCTACCTATTAACGAACGATAAAGTTAATACGATTGCATCAATTAACTAACCACGTAAAACAAAATATTGTTACATCATAATTTTCCTATAATTTGAGACACATTGCATTCTATTTTGTTACTATTTAAAAAAAAAGAAGTTCGTAACCTTCATACCCACGACATGGTTCCAAGGTTAACCAAGTATGTACCAACAGGTTATTTCGTAATTGGCCCTAAACATAACTAGCTGTCGAACGAGCAGCAATGCTGCGTTCCGGTTTGAAGAGTATGGGTGCCGGTTAAATTGTAGGCACATGAGAGTTTTTAACTCTGTCGTTAAAGTGCATCAATAATCCTCTTGGGGTTGTAGGTGTCTACAAGGTTAGTCGGAAAGGGGGTACTAAGCCGCGGGCCGCTTAATGTATCACTGATGACTATTTTAAAAGCAAGTAGGTACTAAAATACCAAAATTCGATAATTTTTATTTGCACGCATAAAGATTTTAATTATAGTTTAAAAAAAAAAAACATTCCTGCTTTAGTTATGAATTCGGAAAATTAAGTTTCAAATCCGTGACCCCAAATATGACCTAAATAGTAAACACAGCTGATCATAGCTATGCTATGGACAGATAGATTTTAGCACATTTTTTACGAAATCTTTGAAGTCATTTCTCTTAAATTATCGAGTTTTGGGGAAGTTGTAGAACAAAAGTTATACCTTATTATAGGTACTTTAACACCCTTTCGGCTTAGTACCCCCTTTCCGACTATACGGCTATAACTATCTACTTACCATCAGGTGGGCCTAGGGTTGCCAGATGTCCGGCTTATTACAGTCGTGTCCGGCCAAATATATACAAGTCCGGCTTTTGTTAGGCTTTTGGTCAACCCCGCCCCGCCAAAAGACGCCCAAAGAAAGCGAGCGAACAAATTTTTTTTTCTTTTAAAAACCAATGTGTCAGGCTTTCAGGGCAAAATGTCCGGCTAAATATGAATCTGTGTCCGGCTTTTCTATTTTTGAGCCTGGCAACGCTTTTTTTTTTTTTTGTCGTGGGTAAATCCTCATGGTTGTCCCTCGCCCGGGGTAGGCGAGGGGGTCTGCCGGACTCTTACCGGCTAAAAACCCACAGTGTTCCTCCTCCTGACCGTCGGCCGGGGTCGCGGGATTCGCCTAAGCATGCACCGCAACCCCTAGGTGGGCCATCAGCCTGAGTGTGAAGAAAGGTCCCACTATTTTGATATGGGCTCAACAATATCAAATAAGATGGTTACAATGCCCTCGCCCCTCTCTAGAATGATAAGCGAATGGACCGATTTGGACAAACAGGTTATAGTTACCGACTCAAATATCCATGTAGGCGTATCACCTGCTCAACATTAAATAAGTTACTGTTCTTAAGTTATTTATACGCGACATTCAAGCTTTTGACATGAGGTTTTCATTTTATTTCCCGTAAGATGTCGTAAGAGGCGGTCAAAAAATTGGTTAAGTATGTAGGTACCTATAAAGAGTGTAAACGAAATCATGTACTTAGGTAATTCCTTCAAACCTCGTGATGTACTGCTGACATAGATTAACACTGCAAGAGATACATTTGGATTCAATAAAAAAGAAATTACATGAAGTAAACACGTGTTAACGTGAGGCAATTTAGCGCTCCAAATTAAATGGCCGCGCGGCGAGCGTTAGCCGCGCAATTCGCTCGGGGCGCTAAAATGTCTCACGTTAAGAACACATGTTTACTTTTTGTAACTCTTTTTTTATTGTATCCATATAAATCCCTTGCAGGTTAAATCTATGTCAGCAGGTCATCACGACGTTTGGAGGAATATCATAATTTCGTTTACACCATGTATAAGGGTGTAGATTTATATGTCACTAGCGACCCGCCCCGGCTTCGCACGGGTGCAATGTAGATACTAATGTGGAGCATATATATAAACCTTCCTCTTGAATCACTCAATATATTGCTGAAAACTGCATTAAAATCCGTTGCGTATAGCCAGCGGGAGCGACTCTATTTTATACTATGTAAAGATAGTGCAATGATATCAATGGTATTGATTCTGTGGCACATTTTGACAGTACTAAACTAGACTAAACGCAACTGTCACTTTCTTTATCTATTGAAACAGAAAGAGACAGACATCCTTAGTTTAGTTTAGTCCTGTCAAAGCGCGCAACAGAATCGACACCATTGCATACTTATATCAATGTCATACTGGGATGCATTTTAAAAGAGCCTAAACCACAAAACAGATTGGTACAAAAGTCAATCTACATACAAGTGCGCTCGAGCAACGCACACAAAGACACTGCTCACGGACACGATATCTCGGACTGTTTGGGACTAGAGTGCGAGTGAGTACGAGCGCGAGTGCCATGCGCTTGAGAGAGATAGATATATAGATAGACGAACGACCGCCGAGCGTAGGTATGAAAAGTGAAGTACATACATGTGATTGACTTCTGTACCTATCTGTTTTGTGCCTAAACGCGTGACGATAGGTACTTAAGTACTTAAGTCCGGTACACCCAGGGCAGTCATGAGTCATCCTCATTACCAAACTTGCTGACCAACTAATCTTCACCACATTATGAGGTATTTTCGTATAGACAAAGAATTATTTACCGTGGGGAGTAAAACTGCAGTCGCTCTGCTTAAAACAAAAAACCCCTCTACCTGAACGAAGAAACATAGTTCAAATAAAGATGCTAGGATAAAAAAGAAAAACATAGACAATCCAAGGTTTATCAGCACGTGCTTGACTTCAAAGATACGAAAAAATAAAAATAGTAAGCCGAAACCAAAGATGACCGCAAGATTACGATAATAACATAATTTTATTCAATCAAGTCAACACCCTACAATACTTAATACACAGCTTTTTTTTGTTCGTGTAGTTAGTTACTAGCACCTGGTGTCGAGAGTTTATGCCGCCTACGGGGCTCTGACTTGGCTTCACATGCGTTCGAAAAATATCTCTCAGCCATGCCGGTTTCCTTACGATGTTTTCCTTCACCGTTTTTAAGCAAGTGATAATTATACAATACGCACATGAATCCTAAAAGTCAGAGGTGCGTGCCTTGGGTTTGAACTCGAGACCGATGACTTGACAGTCCGACGATCACAGCGCTAGGCTATCACTGCTGAATACACAGCTGAGATCTACATTCAATTTTTAAAGTGCCTATAGCAGCATAACTGACGGCAGCATTCATTTTGACTATTCCTCCGTCGACAAAACCCTAGTCTACGGTGGTCGTGCTATGCCTGCAGGTAGGCGAAGACGGTTATGGAGTGGAGGCAGAAGCCCAATTCTTCTTTGCTAATTACAACAAAACGGGATGAGGACTTGGACAAAAAGTATTGGAGCGATCATGTATGGGGATGTCTAGGATTCCGCAATAATGTTCCCTAGATAGCCCGAGTGTGGAGGAGGCAAACGGAGCAGCGGACGCGCAGCTTCCGAGAAATGTGACGCGTCAATTTTACTTCCCAATATTAGAAGTTTTTGAGTAACACTTTTATTTTCTTTGAGTTCAAAATCAACTGAACAGTGACCAGTCAGCTTGTCCAATTCTACTTGAGGACAATTTATTATTTACTAGCGGCCCGTCCCGGCTTCGCATGGGTGGACATTTTTCCCGTTTTTGCAACATTTTTCATTTATGCTCCGCTCCTATTGGCCCTAGCGTGATGTTATATAGCCTATAACCTTCCTCGATAAATGGACTATCCAACACAAAAATATTTTTTAAATTCCAACCAGTAGTAGTTCCTGAGATTAGCGCGTTCAAACAAACAAACAAACTGTTCAGCTTTATAATATTAGTTTAGATTTGTTTTAGGAAAGCTTACAGACTAATTACTAATTATAAATAACAAGGTATAGGTACGTAAGGACATTTGCTAATTACAATTACTAATTACTATTTACAATTTGAGTCATAGAATCACGAGTCACGAATTTTGTAAACGTTTGGCGGTTCTTGTTTTTTTTTTGTGACCCACCCAAATGTCCAGCTGATTGATAGCGTCGTGCAGCGGTCGGGTTGTTGAGCTCCCTAAAATAAGGTTTGAGCTCCGCGATGATTGAAGCAGATGTACCGTCAGTTAGGACAGGTCAACTCGAAACTGCTATGACACTTTCCTCAAAAGACCATTCCAAACGTTGCCCTACATCGTTTCACTCGCATAGTTTGTATACTACAATGTCTGGACTTTATCTGGACTATTGTCTGGACTGGCAAAATAGGTTTTTGTACTATAGTTATTATTTTAATAATATCGCTTTACAATACTTCATTCCAAACTGTAAAGTATGAGCATCATGCAGCTATTAGTGATACGCTTATAATCATATCATATTACTGCCTATTGTCTGGTAATATGAGTCTGTCATGCTCACTTAAATGTCTTGCTGATGGTGGCGTTGTTTATCCGGTCGTTGAGTTCCCTATAATATGGTTGAGCTGACCGATGCGGATGTGCACGTCATGCTCGTGAACGGGTGCCGTCTGTCGGGACTGGTCAGCTCTTAACTGCTATGGCAATCATAGAAGGCATATTTTTCTATTTGTTACTCTTATTTGAGTTTATTTGTTACATTAACCTGCATTATTCTCATTCTATTTCTCACACTACTGTAATGGAATTGTAATGAACTACTATTTTAAAAAGAGTATTCATGGAGTTTCTTGCCGGCTCTTCTCCATAGAACCTACCTTTTGGAACCGTACACCTAGTCGTGACGTTTTAAAAGTGCCTGAAATCTGGTCTATTTGAAATAAAAAACTTTGACTTTGACTTTGACTTTGATAGATAAGCTACTTTGCTGTAGATTCTCGAAAGCACTTGAATGGTATCTATGTGAAGTCTACGTGTTGACTGTTGATCCATCTAGGGACAATGAAGTCGATGTCGATAAATTTAACTTCGGGCACCCCTACCATTATGCTTACATCTATAGTTACTAATATTATAAAGAGGAAAGATTTATATTTTTGTATGTAACGAATAGACTTAAAAACTATTGGACCAATTTCAAAAATTCTTTTGCCGTTAGAAAGCTACATTATCACATTTATCACTGAGTAACATAGGCTATATTTATTACTGGAATAAAACTTCTTACGCGGGCGGAGCCGTGAGGACACAGCTAGTCATGTATATCTATAGAGATCAAAATTTGACTATCACTTGCGTTAATGGTAAAGGAAAACATCGTGAGAAAACCTAAACAGCTGAGAGAGCTTAAAAAAAAATAACTTTCTCGATGGTGATTGTAGTCCGCTAACTCGCACTATGCCAGCATGGTGGACTAAGGATTAACCCCTCTCATTCTGAGAAGAAGTCCGTACCCAGCAGTGGCATAGTTATGTTGTACGGTCAACAACGAAAGTAGGTTAACACTGATATCTTTACATAACATCTAAAAGACAAAATTATTCGATACGCTGCTTTTCAGGATTTCATATAATAGTCAAGAGTTTGTGTTATTTTATTGTTACATTTGTGTTCCGATTAAATTTGAATATTATTGTGTTCAGTTATGATTTAAAACACTGAAATGTTAACATACTTTTGTTGCTGACTGTACATACTCCATGAGTAATAGCTTCTTTCCAGACCCGATTACGGGAATTAAGTAGAAAACCTCATTTGGACGCATATTAGCGAGTTAAGTGCATTACTTGCTCAATAGGTTCACTAAATCCGCAAGTTAACTTGCTACTTAACTAATGAGCGTGTAAATTGGGCTTTAGGGTCTATTTGATAGTGATGATGATGTAAACCACTAGCTTTAGTGAATGACGTAATTTTTACCCGACTGCGCGACAGCAAAGGCAGGGTTATGTGTTTACGTTGGGGTTTTGAGTAACCATAATCTAATAATACCTTTAAACGAGCAATTCTTGTATACCTTTAAGTATATTATAATCTGAATCTCGGAAACGGCTCTAACGATTTTCATGAAATTTAGTATGCAGGGGGTTTCGGGGGCGATATATCGATCTAGCTAGGTTTCATTTTTAGAAAACGTCGATTTACCAAAAAAAAAACAAGCCAAGCTCGGTCATCCAGGTACTTTACAATTAATTGATGATTGAAAGAAACTGAATTCCTATTTTTATTCCACACAAAGAAAATGGAACGATATTCGTGTTCGATCCTTTATTTTTATTATTTTCTTTACCTCTCTATGACAAAACTATCAAATTTAATGCAAACTTTGATTAAGATGACTTTATTAATAATATCAGTCTAGGAAATGAATAGGATTATCATTTTATCGTGTTCATAATATATAATTTACTGTTAATTAATACTTAATTATTGATCAATACATTTTTTATGTCGCTGAAGTTTTGGCGTAACAGTCGTTATTAAATCAACCTGGTTTGAATGAAATGAAGTCAAAATAAATTATAGCAGTTAAATCGACGGTCCCTAGTAAACTACCGCAAGTCGAAAATGAGTACTTTTGATGAAAGCGTTTTGAAGTTTGTTCTTTGAATATTTTCAACGTTACGTTTTGAAAAACACGAAATAAGTAATATGATATTTTAACTTTTTTATTTTATAACTTTTAAGATAACATAATTTCACACATTTTAAGCAAATAAAATAAAAACTGAGATTTTGTAGTTTCTATAGTATACGTAGGGACCATCGAAATATTACTATAATTTTAAATTGGCGTTTAGATTAGGGCCGAAACACATCTGACGGAAGATACATCCCCGATCTTCCATCGCGTCGGTACACATAATTCCTTATAAACATTTCACTCCGTACATATTTGACCGAAGATGCATTATAAAAAATTCCTCGAGTAAATTACGCAACGGAAGATCGGCGACGTATCTTTCGTCAGATGTGGCTTGGCCCAGTTGGCCCTCACTTTACGAAGCGGCCCTGGCTAGGTAAATAAATAAAGTCTTTCTTTCTTTCCTCCATAAAGTCTCAGATAAAATTCTTAATAGCGGTTAAACACGTTCCAATTTCAAATTTTTCAGTACTTACTTATTCAGATAGAACAATTATAACAGCCATACAATATTTAATTTAAAAACCCTGTCCGATCCGATAGGGGCACAACGGTACCGCAATGACATTACTAAAAATACATAAAAAAACACATTATTAATGAATATAAAAATATTAATGTTATTTAAAATGCACTTTTTAGTACCCCAATGTCCATTAAAATTTAACGAATTTTCTAAATTTAACAACACCCAGTCGGCAACGGTGCCTTTGAAAGTGTTTTACGGAAATTGGGGTAATTTGGGTACTCAAAACGTGCATTTTAAACACCAATAACATTTTTAATATTAATTAATAACACAGGTCTGCGATGAAAAAGTTTTTTAAATAAATTCATCACGAACATGTAGATGTTGGTCTGTATATAGCAAATATAAACTTTGTTTTAACGTATCACGTCACATTATTTTTGCATATAGATAAATATATAATAGTTCGTTAGATCGGTAAGCTCGTTTGTTTTTTTACAAAATTGATTCCATGGTCTATATTTCTATTCTATACTCTATGACCAACCATTCTATAGTCTATTGTAACTAACCTGCCTTTACCCTGTGAGAAAAAGTAACAAAAAAAAATTTTGGCTGTCATATGAGTCTGAAAATTAATTTTTTGAAGTCTCACATTGTTTCCCAAAAAATCTAGGCGACTACAGTGAAGAACAAAGTGAACGGTTTCATCAGGACATAAAAGAGATGGAAAGAAGACATCAAGGCCGTTGGGACGTTAATATGATGGTGGACTATTGCTGGATGATACACAGAGATGAAATAAAAAATCATAAACGAAAACCAACAAAACGCAGCTTTTTTCAAAAAGAAAACGTTATTATTTTTTTTCTTCATGTATTCATTAATGTTGTATTTTAATAGCTATAGACTCAATAAAACTTTTCAAAATATCCTCAAATGATTCTCATTAATTTTATAAAAAAAATGTTTCGTTCTTTTTCGTATTCAAATACCTACTATATCATCTAAATCTGATAAATGTGACGTGGTATATATCATATGAATACCGTTTTCTATTACTTTTAAGACAATTAAAACAAATATTAACCAATTAACAAAAAAACTTTCCAAAAAAAAAATTCGCAGACCAGTGTAATGTGTCTTTTATGTATTTTTAGTAATGTTATTGTGGTACCTTTGTAGGTACTCCATTCGGATCGGACCGGATTTTTTTACATATTGTATAGAAAAGTCAATTTAATAATTAATTACCATGTAAAAAATATGAAACTTAACTTACTTTAGTTTATTCCTCAAATAATTTGGGCACAAACATTTAATGCATTATTGCATAAAATAAATTGTCTCTAAAACCGATGCACTTTATATGAATAATAAAGAATATAGAATGTAGTTTTTAAATATATTTTTTTATTACCGCGCGCACTGGCCAGCAACCGCGCAGCCAACAAGATTGCCTATCACTAAGTAAAGAGCAGCCTTACAAAACGCAGCTGATGTTAATTAGTGCTATCAATTTGATCTACAGCATTGTTTGACGACTTTTCAATTCCGTCGGGTTATAGGGCCCTTTTTGCCCTTTTTAGTGTTCCCTACCCAAATTGGTAACACCGAACACTTATGGAATTACCTCGATGTCTGTCCGACCTTCTGTCCTTCTGCCACATGCGTCACTATTAGTTGATTCAAACATTGTTTGACGTAGAAAGTTGATATTTGGCAAGCATTATTCTTAGTAGTAATCAAAGACTACAATAGTATACTGGATGGTAGTAATGTCTAAAGTACTTATGTAGGTAAGCTATTCAATGCATCCTACCTACTTGATTTTGAGAAATATCTTAGAATCGCTTCGTTTCATTTTTTAACTCTACTAGTGGGACCCCCTGCAAATTATTCACCTTTAAAAGCTCATAAATAAGTTACTTATGGTTATTAGGTATGTTAAGTTATAAGGTTACAACTCCTAGGTAGCAACATTTCAATTTAACATTAACATATTATTAATTTAGTAAAAAAATATGTTAGAATGTAACATGAAACAAAAAACAATATTGTCAGCTGCTTATCAAGTTTCAATTCAATTTGGCGAACACCTATCTTTATAAGGCTTCTATATGTAGGTACTTTATGTGGTAGGTACTGGCACGCGTAAGAGAACTAACGACAGCGGTGCGAGAGGGTTGGCTCTGCGTAGTGCCTTCCTTACAAAAGATTATGGGTTGGATTCACACTTATGGCTCACGATTAGGACGACTAGATCTTGCTAATCCATACATAACATAACATCACGCATGTATTCCCCGAAGGGTTAGGCAGAGGTGTATAGTAACACCCTCATTTCGCCGTTATGTTTAAGTCCCATGCAATAGGGGGCGAGCCTATTGCCATCAACCGGGCACAAATCCAAACTCTGAGCTGCTACTGAGGAATTCCACACGGAAAACCCAATAACACTTTGCCCGACCTGGGAATCGGAACCCTGGACCTCACGATCAGGAGTCGCGCTTGCCACCACTAGACCAACGAGGCATTAGCTAATCCATACAATACCAATAACTATTTCTAACAGGGGCGTAGCTACCGCCGTATCAGCCGTATCAATGATACTGAGCCCCCGGGGTACAGAGGCCCCGACGTGTGTAATTTCTTTTCTGAAAAATCTTTACTCTCCATTTGGGTTTCGCCGCAGTCGGGTAGAAGTGCCCCCCGACAAATTTTGATACAGGGCCCGTCTACGGCAAGCTACGCCACTGATTTCTAACTGGGTAACACAGGTATAAATAATCACGTTTTTTTCTATGGGGGTTGCAAGAAACGCGAGAACGTATAATACCTACTTCGTTAACATCTTATCGACGCTTATCTATGTTTAAAGTGTCTCCTTTACATCTGTTGTTCTGAAATTTGATGAAACAAATGAAATAAAGTCGGCCTGTTAAGATAGTGACGAAACACAGCTTGTCACAGTTTGACCTAAAACCGGTTGGAATGTTTGTGATTTCTATGTAGTTAAATAACTTTAATGGACATTGAACCTACATACCTACTGAAGGTCGGTTTTATTATGACGCTCTATTTTTTACATAGGTACGGACTTGTTAAAACTTTTTATTCCTTTTTAAGGTTTTAAATAATAATGATTGTAAAGGGTTTGTATATCAGGACATCGATAAGTGGGTAAGTCTTCTGAATACCATCAAATGGCATAAAATTATGTTTTTTTTAAATAAATTCTTTTAGCCAAGGAGCAAACTTAAAAAGACTTACACCCATATTCTAAGACGTTCCTCCAAAAACTACTCGACTCGACTCAACCTCGACTCAGTCTTTCTCACTACCATCGGTAGTTATAGTTGACATAAACGTCCGCGACTCGAGATTTTTCCTCAGTCGAGGTAAGGAATCATCTGTCAAACTCAAGGTAGGTACCTCGGAACCTACCTTAAGGAATTCGTATGCAGGGCCGCGCCGACCCCCCACAGCGCCTGTGTGCGAAACCTATGAAGCGCCTCTTTTTTAACCGACTTCAAAAAGGAGGAGCTTCTCTATTCGAATTTTTTTTTAATGTATGTACACCGCTTTCTCTGAGATTTATGATCCGATTTACGTGATTCTTCTTTAGTTTGATGCGGAATAGTTGCCATTTAGTCCCATAAAAATTTAACATAGTTGGCCCCAGTAGTTTTCATTTTGTGAACATTTTTATTATGAACATTTTTGTTTACGTGGACGATGTAATTATTCTACCTGATGTAAACTAGAAAAATCTTACTGTAGTTTAAAGAACAACCTATTACAGACACTAAAAAGTAAAAAACAAAATAAACTACGTTTAATAAAACCGACTTCCAAAACTTTTAGAAGTCGGTGCCTTAAAATGGTTCAACGTGGATTAGCACAGACTTCTGAAACTGTTAATTTTATATTATGGTAAAGGTATTAGGTTTGCATAAGAGGTGTATTAAATTAAATAATTATTAAGTTACCTATTTTATACTTTTTAGTTTTTGAAGTCGGGTTTTTTAAACGTAGGTAGTTTTTTTTATTTCACGAATCTTCATGTTTCAACTTATTTTTTTTTATTATTTGTTAATTTTGACCGAAATAAATGTTCTCCAGTTTTATATACTTAGATAATATTTTCCTAAATAGTTAAAACCAGGTCGCTTCCGCTTTCCAATTTTAATATTATATAATTTCTTTTTTTATCTTGATTACTATCACTCATCGTGAAAACACGTTAAAACGATCATTAACACAAAACTGTTTTTAGTGCTAGAACTTATTAGGGATGGGCCGAATATTCGTTTTATGTTCGGTATTCGGCATATTCGGCAGGTTTACCGAACATTCGTATTCGGCCGATTATTCGGCAAAAAAGCCGAACATTCTACCGAATAATCTTACGTTAAAAAGATGCCTCTATGCTTGTATGAAAAAGTATAATTACATAATTGTATCCATATCAAATGTGTCTTATCATTTATCATCAGTTTCATAGAAAAATGTCCAAATGTTCGACCTCTTCCTTCCATTTATTTCATTGTTTTTTTGGCAATTTACTGAGTTTTAACGATTTTACGATTTATTAACGTACTCAAAAACAAATTGACGTGCCACTGTTTTGTCGCTAACTGGATCACACAATAACAATCCGGGGGTAGCAGTGTCAGAGGTGGGAAGGGTCGCGCGATTCAATGCGTTCGACAGGTACAGAATTGAATTTTTGCAATGCACGATAAAGCGCGCCAAATCCTGCCGAGTATTCGGCCGAATGTTCGGTTTGGTAAACTTTTATCCGAACATTCGGCCGATTATTCGTATTCGGTGAAACCCGTATTCGGCCCATCACTGGAACTTATTATAAAAAATCAATGCGCACCTTGCACACACTTTTGATTGAATGATTGTTCAATTGTTTTGGCTCTCTCGTTCCTTAAAGTCGGGGAATCCCCGTGACCCCGCCCCGCTTGCGTCGCACGCATCGCATCGGGTTGCGTTCATAAATTCATTCAAACAAACTCACGGCGGCTGTTCTTTTGATTTTAACGCTGCAAAGCGTAAAATTAAACCACAAACGTGCATATTATCTTGGGAGACTTGTACAATAAGCGCAATATATGTTTTGTTATTTACAAGGCATATGTTGCGCCTATTTTACCTACTTACTTATTGATACTCCACTACAAAGAATAATTTGTTGTGTAAGTGTAACAAAAATAATTTCGATGGCGGCGCGGCGGCGGCGCGGCGCCCCTATTGACTTGGCGCCTGTGTGCGCCGCACACTTCGCACACAGGGGCGGCGCGGCCCTGTTCATAAGTAACAAAAATGAATATTGAAGACTATCGAACATGCTTACGATAATCCTTATTTCAATTTATGACGTAATGACTCTACTCTACCTCGACTCATTCGAGGACCCCTCAGTCGAGGAATCTCAAAGTTCACTCGAAATTAGAATACAATTTTGAAGGTGTTTTCGAGGCAGTCCTGAGTCGAGTATTAGTCGAGTAAGTTTTGGAGGAACGTCTTAGAATATGGGTAGATTTTAGAATTCCGTACCCAAGGGTTGGAACGGAACCTTATAGCTATAGATGGCAAGGCATTTCGTCTACCAGAGGCTACTTAGGACGTCAGCAAGGGACTTGTTTATACACCTAGATCTAAACTGAGACAACTCAAAAAAAATTGAATCAAATTAAATTGTATAACTTCCCTAACAAAATATGCAGATATTCGTTTTTGTCGTCCCCTGAAAAGTGACCTTTTTTTGAGTTGTCTTAGTTTAGATCTAGGTGTGCGATATGTTGTTATTTCTCTCTCTTTGGCTAAAAGCAAAATCTTAAGGCTCAGTTGCACCAACTAACTGTAACCGTAACCATACCGTATTCGTCAAATTTGTATTGGATTTGACAGAAATTTTGCTCTGGTTACGGTTAC
This sequence comes from Amphipyra berbera, assembly GCA_910594945.2. Classification (NCBI taxonomy): domain Eukaryota; kingdom Metazoa; phylum Arthropoda; class Insecta; order Lepidoptera; family Noctuidae; genus Amphipyra; species Amphipyra berbera. The sequence continues at coordinate 1,478,778 of OU343122.1, read as the reverse complement.
AGTTAGTTGGTGCAACTGAGCCTTAAGATTTTGCTTTTAGCCAAAGAGAGAGAAATAACAACATATTATTATTTGTGTAAACAAGTCCCTTGCTGACGCCCTAACTAGCCTCTGGTAGACGAAATGCCTTGCCATCTATAGCTACAAGGTTCCGTTCCAACCCTTGGGTACGGAATTCTAAAAACTTAAAGTTGTATTTATACGAAAACTAAACAATTAAAAGTGAATGAAGTGTATTTTAAACGTAAAACGGAACGCGTCGTAAATCGTGGCAAGAAACGTCACTTTGACTTTGACATCTATTAAAGTGAGAGTGAAAACCCGTTGTGTACTGCAGTGACTCGTTTTAACGGATTTTGAGAGAAAATAAGTGAAAATGTCCACCGTTGAAGAGTTGCAGAAGAAAGTGAAAGAGTTGGAGGCCCAGCTTGCCGCCGCTCAGGGGAATGTGGGTCCAGTGCGCCAGAAAATCGACGTCATGTCGTCCGAAGTTGTCGATTCTAATCCTTACAGGTATTTCACGTTTCCATTGAAAAGCTATAAAATTTTACATCTTTGGGTTCTGTTTTAATACAGTGATATATATTTAAAATAAATCTTTAGAAAGTTTCGTAATGTTTTGCGTAAAAGATAGAGAAAATGTAGGCAATATGTTGCCGTTACCAAGTTGCTTGTTCAAGATTCTTTTAACACACTGAAATCTATTTGAAATGTTTGAATGGAAATTTAATACTGCCTCGAGAAACTGCCTGGATGGTCTAGTGGTGGCAAGCGCGACTGCTGATCGTGAGGTCCTTGGTTTGATTCCCAGGTTGGGCAGTGTTATTGGGTATTTCTGTGTGGAATTTGAATTCCTCAGTAGCAGTCCGGAGTTTGCATTTGTGCACGGTTAATGGCAATAGGCTCGCCCCCTATTACATGAGACTTAAACATAACAGCGCAATGAGGGTGTTACTATACACCTCTGCCCAATCCTTCAGGGAATACAGGCGTGATGTTGTGTGTGTATACTTAGTATTAAGTATAATAATTATGGAATAAGTAAGTTGAGTTGCTTGCAGTCGGCTGATGGCGCTGAAGAGGATGGGCATTGTGAACAACTATGAGAAGATCCGTGAGATGTCTGTAGCTGTGGTCGGTGTTGGTGGAGTAGGCAGTGTTACTGCTGAGATGCTCACCAGGTGCGGCATTGGAAAGGTAAAATTAATTATTGTTATTTATCATTTATTCATTTGATAAATGATAAATGATTTTTATTTCTGTAAATAAATCTGTTACAGACACTTTTACAAGTCAATGTAATGTTTTTTTTAAGACTAGATGGCGCCGGCATTTCCTATCTGACTAGCTCTGAGAAGAAAAGCCGAAACAAACTCAGAGGTCAAAGTCTCTTTTAAAGTCCAGACATTGTAGTATACAAACTATGCGAGTGAAACGATGTAGGACAACGTCTGGAATGGCCTTTTGAGGAAAGTGCCAGAGCAGGTTCGAGTTGACCTGTCCTAACTGACGGCACATCTGCATCAGTCATCGCGGAGCTCAAACCTTATTTTAGGGAGCTCAACAACAACAATTTTCTACTTATTAATTATAATTTTTTAATATTTCTATAAAAAACATTTAAAAATATAAAAAATTGTAACCCACAGGGTTCATGGGTTAGGGTCCAAGCTAATGGTGGTCAGGGCCTCAGAGAGAGGAACTTCCTAACAATATGCATCATGTCTAGAAGTACCACTTTCTGTATCAGGCCCTTGGCCCAGCTGCCCAACGAGAGTCTCATCAGATGTTGGTCGAGGCTCTTGGCTATTAAGCCATTGGCCGTAACAACTATCGGAACAACAACTGCTGAGTCAACCTCCCACATGTCGACAACCTCGTGTGCCAAGTCTAGATACTTAATTTCTTTATCCTTCTCAGCTTTCACAAGGTTCTCGTCATGTGGAACAGTGATATCAAAATAATTATTATATTATTAAAAGAATATTTTTCTTTTATCTTTCATACATACTAAAATTTATGCTGTAGGTACCTATGTAATTAATAACAAATATAATTTGTAATAAGTAATTTAAACAATTAATTTTATTATATTATAGTATCTGCTCTCCTGTGGCTGTGCCCACGTAAATAATTTGACTACAGCGCCACCTATCGGATCCTATCACAGCTACGAACCATCGTCTCGACAAAACAATATAGTGTAAATATGACCTCAATTGGTAAAGTCGTTATCATGTTATGGCATGACCAAGGGAAATAGGGATTCATTTTTATATACATATGTATATACAAGGTTAGTCGGAACGGGGGTACTAACCCGAAAGGGTCTTAAAGTACCCATAATAATGGATAACTTTTGTTCTACAACTTTCCCCAAAAGTCATTAGTTTAAGAGAAATAGCTGTTCAAAGATTTCCTAAAAAAAACCGCTAAATTCTATCTATCCTCATCTATGATCAGTTGTGTTTACGTTTTAGGTCATATTTACGAATACGATAGGGTCACGGATACGAAGCTCCATTTTCTGAATTCGTTACTAAAGCAAGAATGAAGATATTTAGAAAAACTAAAATAAAAATAATTTCTCATAGTATTTTTTTACTGAATTTTGAAATTATACCACTTTCTTTAAAACAAGTATCAGTGATACATTAAGTGGCCCGCGGCTTAGGACTCCCTTTCCGACTAACCTTGTATAGATTTAAAGCAAATTATTAATGAAGGTATGCAAGTATTACTTAATTGTTTAGAAAGTCGATTTTATATGTAAAATATTGCTTGCTATATGATATTTTGTCTGACTTAGCAGGGTGGTACAGGAACTGAATGTATACTGCAGCCATTTTGTTTAATAAACTTGTTAAATGATAAAGTGGATTTAAAACATACATACATAAACTCACGCCTTTTTCCCATAGGGGTAGGCAGAAACTATAGAACGCCACATGCTACGACTCTTACATACCCCTTTCGCTTCATCCACATTCATACATCTTGTCATACACGCACGATTAAAAACATTCCATTCTTATATTCCTTTACAGTTGATCCTGTTCGACTATGACAAGGTGGAGCTAGCCAACATGAACCGGCTGTTCTTCCAGCCCCACCAGGCCGGACTTAGCAAGGTGGACGCGGCAGCTGCCACTCTGCAGAACATCAACCCGGATGTAGCTATTGATGCATTCAACTACAATATCACTACAGTTGACAATTTCCAAAACTTTTGCGACACTATTAGGTGAGTAATTGGGTTACCCCTTGCTAGCATTCTCCTCTCCATAATATTCATAATTTGGCCTGTAGTACTACATTTTTAACAAATAAACCTACTGAAGAAAAGTAGTGTAATTTTACATGTTTTCTTTTAAATGATGGAATCAGGCATCACTTTGCGGAAATCTATGACCTACAAATATACAATAAAAATATTTAGTGTTAATTCCGCGAAAACAGTTGATCAAGCCTGAATGCAGTATGCAGCACCGCCCTCCCGCCCGCCAATATATGCAAATGCAAAAGGTGTGATTAATAACATGCAACACACAAACAAATCAAACCAATACGACACGTGTTTCGCCCCTCCACAGGGCATCCTCAGAAGATGTTGCGTCGTCGACCGCTTGGACAAGCGGAAGCTTCGCTTGCGTGATTTTTTTCACCCCCTTAGGGGTTGAATTTCGAGAAATCCCTTCTTAGTGGAGGATTCAGGACGTTTACGTCACAAAATGAACCTACTGTCAAAATTTCAAGTTTCTAACCCCAGCCGTTTAGGCTGTGCGTTGATAGATCAGTCAGTCAACTTCTCCTTTTATTTAACATCTGAAATGTAGTATAGTCGCCGGCACGTAACTTGGCAAGGTTCTGTCGTGGTGGGAGTAAGTTTGCGCATGTACACTTAGTGCAACAAAAAAATGGTCACTTTTATTGCTTGTCATTATTCTATGGTTATTGCCATAATTTCTTTTTAAACATGACTGTTTTGATGAAAGAAAGAAAGGAGAGGAATTCTCTTCTCTACTCTTGCCGTTACGTGCCGGCTACTATACTTGCAAATATAAGAACTCGTCTTGACACACTGAGAGCCAAAAACAACCAACCAAACTTGTGTTTTTAGGACCGGTAGCTTGACAGGTGGACCTGTCGACCTTGTCCTGAGTTGTGTGGACAACTTCGAGGCGCGCATGGCCATTAACGCGGCCTGCAATGAGCTCAACCAGAAGTGGTTCGAGTCTGGAGTCAGTGAGAATGCTGTATCTGGACATATACAGTTCATTGTGCCGGGGGAGACTGCTTGTTTTGCTGTGAGTATGATATTTATTGGAAATATGTAGTCTTTTGTATTTGTGATTTAGACAGAAGTAAATGATGTATAAAAACTTGTGAAAAAGCTGTCAGAATGCTAAGAACTGGGGGCAATTCTAGTATCAAAATTGTTGACATATCGTAACTAAACCACATCTAAACCAAAAATTTCATAGCAGTGATAGCCCAGTGGTGTGACCGTCAGACTGTCAAGTTATTAGGTCTCGAGTTCGAACCCAAGACCTCTGACTTTTCGGATTCATGTGCGTATTGTATAATTATCACTTGCTTAAAAATGGTGAAGGAAAACATCGTGAGGAAACCGGCGCATGCCTGAGAGATATTTCTCGACGGCATGTGAAGCCAAGTCAGAGGCCCATGGGCGGCATCAAGTCTGACACTAGGTTAGTCCCTAACCACATGTAAATAAGAAGAAGACCAACAATTTTGACAGATTTGGTACACAAAATCTCTTAATAAAATCTGTGAACATAAATTTTTCTTTTAGTTGTTTGAACAACTTGTGGTTGTTGCTGCCACACCCACTAACATGCAAGATAAATATTCTAGATAAATAATATTTTGTTCTACACATTTCAGTGTGCTCCACCATTGGTAGTTGCGTCTAAAATCGACGAAAGGACACTGAAGAGGGAAGGAGTTTGTGCAGCCAGCCTACCAACCACCATGGGTATTGTGGCCGGATTCTTAGGTAAGTTATTATTACCTTACCAGTAGGGATGTTGATCAGAAAGCGGCAAGCTTAAAATAGAACTGGGCTGGTCACGTCTGCCGCATGTCGGACGAGCTGTGGGCAAAACTCATCACTGAGTGGAGCCCACAGAACGTTAGACGACGTCGCGGCAGGCATAGGAGATGGCGGGACGAACTAGACACTTATTGGAAGGACTGGCCGCAGAAAACCTTACACCGAGAGGAGCGGAAGGAGGGTAGGGAGGCCTTTGCCCTGCAGTGGGGTGAACATGGCTGAATAATAAAATACCAGTAGGGAATTTGGTGATGATGTGGATTTTGACATGACTTTTTCTGTTTCAGTGCAAAACTCGTTAAAATATCTGCTAGAGTTTGGAATAGTCAGCCATTACTTAGGATATAGTGCATTAACAGATTTCTTTCCAATGATGGGATTAAAGGTACGTCATCCATTTTATAATATACAAGCTATTCTCCCGCGGCTGTGCCCGCGTAAATAATTTGACTACAGCACCACCTATCGAATCCCTACGAACCATTGTCTCAATAAAACAAACATAATTGTGTAGATATGACCTCAATTGGTACAGTCGTCCTCAAGTTATGGCCTGACCAAGGGAAATAGGGATTCATTTTTATATAATACTAGTGGACCTGGCAGACGTCGTCCTGCCCTAAAAATTTGGTGACATACCGGCAGCAGCGCCACCTACCGGGGCCTATTGGGAATCTAAACCATCCAGGGCGCCACCCAAACGCATACAAAAACATTCATTCAAATCGGTCCAGCCGTTTAGGAGGAGTTCAGTGACATTCACACGTACAATCGAATTATATATTAAAGATATAGATTTAAAAATAAATATTTTCCATTTTATTCACTATTTGAAGTTTAAGCAGTTGTCCAAATTAATAAAGACAGAAACTGTTATTCAGTCAAGTCTTCCTCATCATGGAGCCTTTCTCCATTCATAGGATAATCTATCATAGTTACTTTGTGTGCTTACAGCCAAACCCTCAATGCGACGACAGCTACTGCCGCTCTCGGCAGGTGGAGTACAGAGCCAAGCCTGTGGTGGAGCTGGCCACAGAGGTGACGGAGGACCTCGCACCCGTACATGCCGACAACGACTGGGGTATGTGGAGCTACTGTTTCAATCGTATTAATTAAAGCCGGGTCCAGACGAGTGTAACGTGTAATGTAATGTATCGTGAAATGTAACGCGAATTCTGTGTGCGGACGGCACTACGAGCATTACATGTAACGCTTGCGCCGGTGCTCACCGTGATCCATCGGCTGTCGGTTTTTAGCGCGAACACAGGCGCTCGCAGTGCTCGTTTAGACGGCGCTCGTGACGGTTGTGTCGTGTGTACGTTCATGATGTGGAGTGACGAACAATCGTTTTTATATTGGCCACTTATTTGCTGAGATTTTAGTCCCACAAGTAAAGAAGATCTTCTCTTATACAAATCAGTTTTCACCATCGAAGCACCAAACGTTTCTTCCGGTCTTCAGTTAATAAATACATACAAATAAAATCAGCTCCAGTTATGACCTTCCTATTCGGCATGTTCGTAGCAACTGAGTGGAAACAGCTCTTGAAAAAGATTCGCTTACACGATTCGCGTTGAGTTCGTGTGCCGTCCATACTGTTGACGCTAAATTATACGCAATCTTACATTACGCGTTACACACGTCTGGACCCAGCTTAAGATTGTTGGCTGTCTATTATTTTAAGAGCAACCATGGAGTCAGCTACTTCCTCTTTACTCTTTCCTTGCTAGTTCTCCTCTATACGAGTATTCCGATGTGTATAGAGTAAAGTTAATAAATAAATAATTAAATATTTAGTAACACATAAATACAGATACATATATAAAAAACGTATCGATTTATGTTCGCATTTGATTGCACCTGTGAGTAATGCATAAGGTTCAGTAGACAAATGTCTGGCAGTATGCTGAACGGGACCTATTTTGTGCAACCAATACCTTGCTTATGTCCTATTCTAATTATTTTATTGTTTTTTTCTTTTTGTTACCACTCTATCGTGACAACCTTCACCATTGTGGTAGGAACTGTAACTTTCTTTAACAATTCTAATTTAATTTTCTTGTTCCACAGGTATCAGTCTAGTTGATGAAAATACGCCAGAAGATGACGATTGCTCCAACCTTAAATTAGTGGACGGAGTTCAGGTATTTATGCATTTAGTTACATTTTTAACAATATTTTGAGGGCCTCGTGATTTATTACCAATGTCATATGAATAACTACGACAGTCGTTACAGGTAGTCAGGAACCCAAAAATCTGACAACCGGTCTAACCTTAGGATATCGACATTGCCCAGTAACTGGGTTGCGGTATGATGGCAGTCGCTCCGTGTAAAATACTGTTATTCAGCCGCGTCTGGTTAGATTGGAAGCTGACCACAATATAGTTGGGAAAAGGCTAGGCAGAATATCTGTTTAACAATTATCAGACATTATCGGATAGTAGAAATTTTATAGAATGAGTAATGTATTGAGTACCATAGAGCAGGGCTGTCCAGGCCGGAGAAATAACGACATGGAACATGTTATCAGTCCTCAATTAAAGGAAAAAAATCTACAAGACTAAAGATTAAACACCCCTTTACGAGCCACATGTAGCCTGCGGGCCGTGGTTTCGTCAGCAGAAGTAATTATTTATTCACATCAGTTACACTGTATATTTTATGTTCCTTTCTTAGGTGGCGTACAGCATCCCCGTAGACAATAGCACCCCCGAATCAAGCACGGGCGGCGCGGTCGCAGCCTCCGAGCTATCTCTCGAAGAACTGATGCAGCAGATGAAGTCGATGTAAGCTTTGTAAGCATAGTCACTGTTGGCCATGTGAAGCGGTGTCCTTGGGAGCTAATAACGTCATATTTGGTGAATCATAATTTTCATAATCATAATTTTTGTTATCATAATCACAACCGCCACTCAATTTTTACCACAATGACTGTCTCGTTGGTCTAGTGGTGGCAAGCGTGACTGCTGATCGTGAGGTCCTGGGTTCGATCCCCAGGTCGGGCAAATTGATATTGGTTTTTCTCTGTGTACAATTCCTCAGTAGCAGCCCGGAGTTTGGTTTTGTGCACAATTGATGGCAATAGGCTCGCCCCCTATTACATGGGACTTAAACATAACGGCGAAATGAGGGTGTTACTATACACCTCTGTCCAACCCTTCGGGGAATATAGGCGTGATGTTATGTTATCATAATCATAGTTCGTGCATATCCAGTCGCAATTGCAAACTGTCCAACTACCAGTAGTGCAGCTTAAATGCAATTAAGATGCAGTCAGTGGAGCCCAGTTGCAGTCATATTGCGAATATGACAATATTCTTTTTTTCGTGTGGTAGTGACTAACCTGGTGTCAGAGTTTATGCCGCCCATGGACCTCTGACTTGGCTTCACATGCCATCAAGAAATATCTCACAGGCATGCCGGTTTCCTCACGATGTTTTCCTTCACCGTTTTTAAGCAAGTGATAATTATACAATCCGAAAAGTCAGAGGTGCGTGCCTTGGGTTCGAACTCGAGACCTATGACTTGGCAGTCCGACGGTCACATACCATAATTAAATTATCTATTTAATAAATGTATTCTATAAGAAAAATAACTATGTTTATTTTGTTAAAAAAATACTTTGAATCGCTCTCCTGTAAAGTAGGTATATTGGCGCTTTAGTCTTTTTACCTTTCCACTGGCGATATGATTCACCGAATGTGACGATATTACCCCCGATCATGAAATAACACTTCATATCAATTGGGAATGAGTTTCTGTCATGAGTTTATTTGGTTGTTTGTTAAAATGAGCGTTTCTGTTAGTGATATTTGTAGAGAATATTAAGTTTTTGAATAATTTGTAAGGAGATTAAAATATTGCTTCCATGTAATAAATAATGTCCACTTTATTTAAACTGGAAACAGGAGGTAAATTAGGACTGATTTAATTGGCGATAAATGTGTCTTTGTTGGTGAGTTTATTTAATGAAAAATGTGGTTAAAACGCTCAAATGAAATTCTTATTATGTTTATATGACAGTAAATATAATATGATGCAATTGTTATTAATTTTCGAAAAATATTATTATAATAATACAGATTTTATACAAGTTCAAAAAGATAAGTGATGTTTACGAAAAGTTCCGAAAAATGAATTGATTATTTTTATTTTGTTTGTTGGTTATCTTAATTTATGTATTAGCTAAAAAGCATTTGTGATCCAGTTACTTTGTGTGTCATAATTGTCATAAATAATGGATCTTAAATATCTATTTATAAGCGATCGCTTACTTATAAATGTATCGAAATGTAAACTTGGATGTATTAAAATGCTTAACTAAGAAAATGCATTGAAACAAGCATTCCAGCTTTATTGTATAAAGTATATAATTTATTTAAGAGTCAATGAGAGTAGTGTAAGTAGTAGTTAATTTATTTTTTTGATGTGTTTAAATTTTTATACCAATATTGTTGTTAGCTGCGCCTGCGCTGAATATCATTATACATATTATTGTATTGTAACAAATTTTATTATAATTAAATATCGTCTGTGAGAAGTTTGTTCTTTATTTTTTCGACGCATGCGTTCAGCTTGGTCGTGATTCGCTTGTTTTCCGATGGCAGAGAATTATTCTGGAAAGTAAAATAAAACTGAGTTCTTGACAGATATTAAATGTGTACTTATTTTTGCAAAAGCAGAGAAAATGATTGGATTTATTTAGAATGGTGCTCATCTTTACATAGCATAAAACAAAGTCGCTCCCGCTGTCTGTACGCTTAGATCTTTTAAACTACGCAACTACGTTTTCAGAAATAGATTACTATCAACATTGCACTCGTGCGAAGCCGGGGCGGGTCGCTAGTTATTAATATTAGGTAATATAATCGTGGGGATCGTGATCGTGGGGTCCTGGGTTCGATCCCCAGGTCGGGCAAAGTGTTATTAGGTTTATCCATGTAAAATTCCTCAGCAGCAGCCCGGAGTTTGGATTTGTCCCCGGTTGGTGGCAAGGCTCCCCGTCTAATACATGGGATCTAAATATAACTGCGAAATTAGGGTGTTACTACACTACCCCCTACTACTACTACTACCTCCTGCCCAACCCTTCGACTTCATTGTGAGTAAGGCCCCTGGCCCACGGCGACTTTTTGTAGCGATGCTGTCGCGCGTTCGCATCGATGCAGTCGCGATGCGGTCGCTAGCTGTTTGCCCTCGCCCACACCACGATTCTCAGTCGCGATGCAAGCGCGATACTGTCGAGCTTCTGTCGCGATGCAAACGCGATTCAGTAACGGCACGAAGCTCGGTTCTCCACTCACGCGCCACCCTCCCTCCCTCCGTGCTCTCCCCGACGTCGTCCGACACGGTCGCGCGTTTGCATCGATACAGTCGCGATGCTGTCGCGCGTTTACGAAACGTGCTACTAAAAGTCACCGTGGGCGAGGGGCCTTAAGGTTCATCTATATTGCATGTACCTAGCTTGCTTAGTATTGTTAATACTGGTGTCGATTCTGTAACACATTTTGACAGCACTAAACTAGACTAAACGCAACTGTCACTTTATTTTTCTATTGAAACAGAAAGAGACAAACGGCCTTAGTTTAGTTTAGTCCTGTCAAAACGCGCAACAGAATCGACACCAGTGTGTTGTGCCAAGTTCGTCGTTTACCATAACAGAGTCCATGACTTGTCCAGCCCTGGCCAGCGCCCGCGGCAGGAGGCCGGTTGCGGCGGCCACTTGGAGCGCGAAGCTGGACTCGGCGCCCCCCTCACACACCCTGAACAGGAATACCGGCTTTCCATCTTGCAGGACGTACTCGAACCGCTAGCAAGAAAATAAAATTGCTGATGACGTAACAAATTGTCCGTGGTTATTTATTTTTTATAAAATCCTTGTCCCACACTAGGATTTCTCCTGTATCGTGGGTGCGTTTACAGATACAAATCTTCACATGCACAAACATCCAGACTCGGAACAACTATCTGCAGATACAAATATTTGTTCCGAGCGGGAATCGAACCCACGACCCGAAGCGCAGAAGCCGATCGTTCAGCCACTGCACCAAACGTGTAGCTTCATATAAACGAATACTTTTAACACAATAATAAAACATTAGATTTTTTTTATAGTGTGACGTCCAACCAGCTTTCAATGTAAGATGCGACTGAATACCTAAAATGAGAGTTGAAGTAATAGCCGCTGACGATACTACTTTGATGGACTTTCTGACGTGAAAGTACCGGAGGGGTAACCAAGATTACTGACCCATTGCGTTCAAGAGCTCCACTACATTGAAAGAGCTTCCACGAGTAAAGCTGCCAGGCCCAAAAATAGAAAAGCCGGACACAGACTCATGTAGCCGGACATTTTGCACTGAAAGCCTGACACATTGGTCTTTAAAAGAAAAAGAAATTCGCTCGCTCGCTTTCGTTCGGCATCTTTTGACGGGGCGGGGTTGACCAAAAGCTTAACAAAAGCCGGACAGGAAGGACTTGTGAATACAAGGTTAGTCGGAAAGGGGGTACTAAGCCGAAGGGGTGTTAAAGTACACATAATAAGGGATAACTTTTGTTCTACAACTTTCCCCAAAACTCGATAGTTTAAGAGAAATAGCTTTTCGAAGATTTCGTAAAAAATATGCTGAAATCTATCTGTCCAATCCGCTGTTTACCATTTAGGTCATATTTGAGGTCACGGGTTAGAAAATTAATTATCTGAATTCATAACTAAAGCAGATATGTTTATTTAAAAAAAAAACTAATATTAAAATCTTTAAGCATGCAAATAAAAATTATCGAATTTTGTAAATTTAACACTTGCTTTAAAATAGTCATCAGAAATGCTTTAGGTGGTCCGCGGCTTAGTACCCCCTTTCTGACTAACCTTGTATATTTGGCCGGACACGATTGTACGCACAGGCACAGGCACCATGGGCATAGCCGTCTTAAGCTATGCAGGGGCCCTTGGGCACAGGGAATTTGGGCCCCTTTTGGAAAGCCAAAAAGAACGTGAATAACATCAGAATGTACTTTTGTTCAGTGACATTAATTGGTTATTACATTGACACTAACTTGTAGTTCAAGTTGTTTTAATATGGTAGTGAAAAGTTACAAAGTCTAAAGTTAGCAGCAATTTGTCTCAAATTAAAGAACCCTAGTTATCTGGGTGCTTTGTTAATGATGCGTTGAACTAAGAAACCGATGTGTTTTTTAAAATTGATTTATTGAAAAATACATGGTTGCACTGGGTTTCGGCATTTCGAGGCCCCCTTCAGACCGGGGGCCCTGGGCTCGTGCCCCACGTGCCCTTATGATAAAGACGGAACTGACCCTGGGCAAGTCATCTTCGCTGACTGGCTTATCTTTTCATGGCATAAGCTTATTCTCAAATAGTTCGTGCAGACATGAGAGACGAAGAAGAGAGAACTGCCTCGTTGGTGTAGTGGTGGCAAGCACAACTGCTGATAGTGATGTCCTGGGTTCGATCCCAAGGTCGGGAAAAGTGTTATTGAGTTTTTCCATGTAAAATTCCTCAGTAGAAGTCCGGAGTTTGGATTTGTGACCGGTTGGTGGCAATAGCAGTGATAGCTTAGTAGAGTGACCGTCGGAATGCCAAGTCATAGGTCTCGAGTTCGAACCCAAGGCACGCACCTCTGACTTTTCGGATTCAAGTGCGTATTTTATATTTATCATTTGCTTAAAAACGGTGAAGGAAAACATCGTGAGGAAACTGGCATGACTGAGATATATTTCTGAACGGCATGTGAAGTCAAGTCAGAGGCCCATGGGCGGCGTAAACATTGACACCAGGTTAGTCACTAACCACACGAAAAGAAGAAAGTGGCAATAGGCTCGCCCCCTATTACATGACACTTAAATATAACTGCGAAATGAGAGTGTTACTATACCTCCTGCACAACCATTCGACTTGATTGTGAGTAAAGGTTCATCTACATACTATTGGTTTTTATGAGCACTTACCAGAAACCTTACAATAGGCGTGTCCACAATATACTCCTTGATGTTCAGGTAGTGTGTAGCCAACAACACATGCGGACAGTTGTCTCCTCTGAACAGTAGCGTGTTCAGACATGCTGCTAACAACGCCAGCCCATCCGTCGTAGATGTACCCTTGCCGAACTCGTCCACTATTAATAAGGAGTTGGAGGTGGATTCTTGAAGAGCCAAAGCCATCTAGAAGAAGTGTTGTTGAAGAAGTTTGTTAGATTCTGCAGGTGCAGGGGTACTAAGGCAGATGTTGAACAAATGGCTTAGACACTTTGGTCTCCACGTACCTGTCTTAAGTCTATGAGGAAAGCAGACATGTGGGCGGCGACGCACTCGGTACTCTGAATGCGAGTGTGAATGTGGCGGACTACGCCTATCGTGGCTGACTCAGCTGGCACGAAGCTGCCGATGTGGGCCAGGTATACTATTAAACCTGGACAAATCGTTTTCAAAACATTGGATCTAGACTCATTCATCTTTTTCTAATGATTCCTGAAGAAGTGCTTGGTACAGTTTTAGAGTGAGAGCTTGTAGAAGTCCAACGAGAAGAAGAAGAGCTTCGAGGGATTTGTTTGTATATTAACTAGAAACTCAGAATTAAGACATACATACATACAATCACGCCTGTTTCCCATTGGGGTAGGCAGAGACTATAGATTTCCACCTGCTACGATCCTGACACACCCTTTTTAACCGACTTCCAAAAAGGAGGAGGTTACTATGTTCGTCTGTATGTATATATTTTTTTTTTGTGTATGTTCATCGATATTTTCGCCAATTGTGAACCGATTTTAATGATTATTTTTTTAATGGATAGGGTATACTTCGAAGTTGGTCCCATTTAAATTTGGTGAAGATCTGATGAAGAACTTCGGAGATAGACAATGGAACTCCTCAATGACGAACAGTACGCATATTGTGATGATGTGATTATGTTACGAGCAGCGTCTTTAGAAGGCCCAACCAAGTTTTAATTAAGGCCACTAAAATGAAAAAAATAAAAACTTTTTTACAAAAAAATTAAACCGACTTCAAAAAAGAATAAAATAATTACCATATAAAATTAACAGTTTCAGAAGTCGGTGCCTTCAATTTGGTTCAGCGTGAATCAGCACCGACTTCTGAAACTGTTAATTTTATATGGTAATTATTTTATTCTTTTTTGAAGTCGGTTTAATTTTTTTGTAAAAAAGTTTTTTCGCTCACCCGTCAAGTGTCGGGCGCACAGACGGGTGTGCGTAAGAAATTCGGGCGCGAAGTGTCGGAGGCACACACGAGTGTGCGTAAGGAACGCGCTCCTATAAATTCGGTTCGTGTAAACAGTAAAATAAAACGTACAAAATCCGCTACCATAAGAGCGCGTTCCTTACGCACACCCGTGTGTGCCTCCGACACTTCGCGCCCGAATTTCTTACGCACACCCGTATGTGCGCCCGACACTTGACGGGTTAATCGTCTCATGCATGCTCGTTGGTTAAACAAATCAAAATGACTAAACTGGCAATGAGCATTCAGGAACCTATCCTGGTTTATAACTTTGTTTTTGGATTATTAGTAGGAAGACTGATAATCCTGAAGTCCTGGGTTCGATCCCAAAGTCGGGCAAAGTGTTATTGGGTTTTTCCGTATGGAATTCCTCAGTAGCAGCTCGGAGTTTGGATTTGTGCCCAGTCGATGGCAATAGGCTCGCCTCCTATTACATGGGACTGAAACAACTGCGAAATGAGGGTGTTACTATACACCTCTGCCCAACCCTTCGGGGAATACAAGCGTGATGTTATGTAGTAGGAGGAATTGCCACATATGACAGAAACAACTTACCAATCTGTTTCATATAAACGGACTTCCCACTTGAGTTGGGTCCTGTCAGTATCTTGACACAGCCCGCCTCCTGACTGGACTCCACGTCATTCGGCACAAAGTTATCACAAGTCAACATGTAAAGCGGGTGCCTGCCTTGCTTGATGCTGATTATCTTCTCTGAAGTTAGTGTTGGACGCACGTAATTGAATTCTTTGCAGACCTTGGATATCGCTATGAGGCTGAGGAGTGAAGTGGAGTATACTGGGTGCGTTTAAAGGGAAACAAACAATATTTTATCAAACTTCTGCCAACAGCACCCTTCCTTATTGATAGTCGAAGCTTTGAAGGCTAAACAGGTCACAAATTAATGATCATCTTATAATCAACACGTTGGTTGCAGTGGCTGAGCTGTTAACTTCTACGCTACGGGTAGTATGGCCTAAAGATATTTGTTCCGGATCTGGGCGGATTGTGAAGATTTGTGTTTGTAAACGCACTCACGATACAGGAGAAATCCTAGAGGGGGAAATGTTTTTTATATAAAAAATATAATAATATGTATTTGTGTCAAGCACAAATAAGATGCGTCGTGCAGTGTTACCGTTGCCAGATGGATTTATATCCAGCAGGGCACTTTGATACGCTGCGTTGAAGCGAAGAAGCCCCGTCTGTCGGCAGCAAGGCGCATCACGTGAGGCTGTGCACTTTTTCACTTATAAAGGGTGGAGTATAAGAACTACATTGTCCGACTTATACTGTACTAGCGACCCGCCTCCGCTTCGCACGGGTGCAATGTAGATACTAATGTGGGGCATATAAACCTTCCTTTTGAATCACTCTATCTATTGCTGAAAACTGCATTAAAATCCGTTGCGTAGTTTACAAGATCTAAGCGTACAGACAGCGGGAGCGACTTTGTTTTATACTAAGTAAAGATTCTCACCAGTCGAGCTGTGCGCACATGTCGACCACAGCGGCGAGGGTGTGCAGATGCTCCAACATCACAGTAGTCAGCCGCATCATGATGCGAGTCTCGTGCGCCACTATCTCAGGGTACGTGTCGCCGATCATCACGTCCAGCTCTGAGGGTATAGAACATTGTCCTGTATTGTTTCCTTTAGGAGAACAGTAGTTCACTATTGTTAAAAAACTGTACCTTCACAACCCTTACTTTTGTAATGGATATAGTCATTGTTCTGGAACTGAAAGACAAAAGAGTATGACCAGGATATAAAAGGTAAGACAAGTAGCCGGACATTTTAAAGCAAACTTTTGGTATCCATCTTCAAGCAACAAGCATTGTACCTATTTCATACATTTCTAGAATCTTGTCTTTACCTGTTCATGACTTACCATAAACTTCATATCAGGCAATTCCTTATCTTCCGCGCTCAGGTTGTCAGCCCAAACCTTCACGCCTAGCAAATATCCGAGGTGTGGCATATACAACATGCTGCACTCTTGTATATAGGTCGGAAGACGTTCCATCTCCACTTTAGCTGTCTCGGACATTAGGCCGTGGAGACTCGCCATTGTTTGCTTCTCTGGGGGAAGAAAGTATCTAGTGGCGACATACATTTTTTAGCAGTGTTGATACTGCTACCGATCTGAATAAGTATGATGATGATGATTTAACATGTTGAAGGTGTGCAAAGGTGGGTTTCATAGCACCGACAGGTTCGCCGACAGAGAGCAAAAATCTGAAACGGTTAAGCGGAATCTGACTTCTTTAATGAGGATGAAAAATAGCTGTTGATAATATAATATTAAGGTCTTTTATTAGTGAAGGTGACCGTAATGACGATAAAGCTGGCATGGCATAAAGATGGCATGAAAAGAGTTGATGATAATGACATAAATAAAAAGGCTAGCAATAATATTAAACATGATTGTAAATTAAATATATACTCATGTCAAGTTCAGGATCAACTCCGGGCTTCACGGTGAACTTTCCTTCAGTTTTCGATAGATCGAAGTCTATTATCCTATTCATGTATAACGCCATCTAGAAGCATATTCGGTATGTCTAACTTATGACCAAAAGACAAAAGTTGATAAGAAATTAGGCAAGTTTTCCGTGTTGGATTAGTAGGAAAACAAGAAGATAGTGCATAAATGTGGAACCTCATAGAGCTTGGTATTGTCGACGCAGGCAAGCTGCTCCAAGAACTCGCTGGCTTTGCCCGAACTCTCGCACATTTCGCAGATCAACACCGCATTGTATAGCGTCTAAAAATGATCAATTAATTATTGGTTCAGAATATTTATTATTTGTGGTACTTTAAGCACTGAACTCATAACAGGTGGTTAAAGTGCAAATTAACAGCAGCGATAACTCAGTGGTGTAACCGTCGGACTGCCAAGTCTTAGGTCTCGAGTTTGAACCCAAGGCACGCGCGGAAGATGCTCCGTTTGCCTCCTCCACACTCGGACTATCTAGGGAACATTATTGCGGAAATCTAGACATCCCCATACATGATCGCTCCAATACTTTTTGTCCAAGTCCTCATCCCGTTTTGTTGTAATTAGCAAAGAAGAATTGGGCTTCTGCCTCCACTCCATAACCATCTTCGCCTACCTGCAGGCATAGCACGACCACCGTAGACTAGGGTTTTGTCCACGGAGGAATAGTCAAAATGAATGCTGCCGTCAGTTATGCTGCTATAGGCACTTTAAAAATTGAATGTAGATCTCAGCTGTGTATTCAGCAGTGATAGCCTAGCTCTGTGATCGTCGGACTGCCAAGTCATCGGTCTCGAGTTCAAACCCAAGGCACGCACCTCTGACTTTTCGGACTCATGTGCGTATTGTATAATCAGTTGCTTAAAAACGGCGAAGGAAAACATCGTGAGGAAACCGGCATGCCTGAGAGATATTTCTCGACCGCATGTGAAGCCAAGTCCGAGGCCCATGGGCGGTATAAACTCTGACACCAGGTTAGTCACTAACCACACAAAAAGAAAGTGCAAATTACTCACATTGTACAGAGACTTCCACTGGTAAGGCATAGCTGACAGGGCTTTGATTTTTGCCAATATTCCCTGAAAGAGACTTTTAAATTCACACAGTTCTTTGTTTATCCTTTTTCTGATTAAATTAGACCCTTGAGGTGCATTAAAAGAATCTCCACAATACTTAAGCACGTCCAGCGCACCCTTGGCAGTCAGACCCGCCTCCAACCTCATGCTGACTGGCTAATCTTTTCACCACGGGACGGAATAAACTATTTTAGTATAGCTCGTAAAATCCAACTCACGTGAATGTTCTTGATGTATCGCATGGATGAGCATATGTTCCTCATGAGCGCATCATTTTGCGGCTTCATGAAGAAAGCCACCACTTCCTGACGACTCTTTAGCGTGGACATGTCTGACGTCGGATGTTGTAGGAGAACCCTATAAGGGAAGTAGATGATGTTCGTTCCCTATTAGTTTCTTGCTTCTCGGGCTACATGCAGATTGTATCACGCTTCGCTTTAATTTCAGGCGACTTACATTTGTTTATTTTGTATGGCTCTAAATTTTAAAGTTCTGGTTGAACAAATGGTGTTCGAAACTATGTAAGATTCTATTCTAAGCTTCTTTTGGTTCAAAATCGCTTAGAATATAGTTGAAAAGCATCTGTACTTTTATTAATAAGTTCCGCAAGTAGAGAAGAGTAAGTTTGCTTCGATTTTTTATGTTTTTGGCTACGAACCTCATGCGGCTCTGTCCAAGCTTGGAGCAGCACCTGCTGAACACTTGGAACAGACTTAGTCCCTCACGGCTGGAGCCTCGGACGCCGCGTTTGAACGCGCTGGGATGTGCTACTGCGCTGAAAACTTGCAGTCCACGGTATGTGTCCTCGTCTACCGTCACTATATCTGCACTAAGTAAGGAGCCAAATGAAGATAATTTTAAGTTTTGAGAAGAGATTAGGGAGAACGCTACTACAAAGTGAAACGTGAAAGCTACGAAGGTAGGTTGTCCCGATGGGACCCTAATAAGGTTACAGGACAATTTGGATTAACTATGAGCAACTTCTGATCTTAAGAAGATCTAGATTTAATCTGAATAAAGGTAAAGGCTGGACCCTAAACTTTAGCAGCAATATAAAACTTTGATAAAAGCGATTAGATTTTCATTAGAAAAATCTAAATACTTATTATTCTCAGTTTACATTTTCAAGGAACATTCAATTTGTCCCAATACTTACAGTGAAATTATCCTAAGGCTCAAAAAGTGCGGCTTTCCGTGCAGGTCCATGCTCAACTTGGCCCAGTTCAGGTCCAGGTACCTCAGCAGCGCACCCAATGCGTGTACACTCTGGGTATGGGAGAAGTCCAGGACTGTTCGAAGGTATAAGGACCGTTCTTCGTCGGAAGCGTTTGGCGGCTCAGTGGGTAGGGAAAGGGTGAAGATCCGTCTCTTACAAGCTTCAAAACCTTGAGAAAAGCGGAGTATTTCATGGTTTGGGATTTGGGCTTTGTAAACTCCGTAAAAAACTGAATAGGTAGTTACTATTTGAAACAGCTTAAGGAACCCTGAACTCTATTGAATCTATAACAAACAGAATAGTGAAAAATATCGACTTAAATGCTGGTGATTCGTTAGGTCGATAGTGATATTTTAAAAATTCCCTTAACAACCCGGACACGACGAGTGCCGAAAACGCATGACTTGTACCGACTCAGAGCACGCTCTTCATCCCGAGTGCAACAACGCTACGCGGTGTAATCATATCAAGGTATCTACTTCATCATTACTTCTAAATATGTGCAAAACTTACTGTAATCCCTAGCAGACAAGAACACAAGTTTGCAGCGTCCTTCATCATTAGCATCACTGTCAAATACCGTTTTCTTAACAGTTTGTACGAAAGCGCCTTGGTTCTTGCCGTCCAGGAGAATGCAGATCGGTTCCACTTGGCGGAACAAACTTGAGAACATCTGGTATTCAGGCGGACGGTCCACTATCTCCTCCAGGATGAATAACTGATGGAGCACCGGACGAGGAAAGTCATGATTGAAGGCCGATTACACGAGAATAGTTTCTCGGAGCGAGTCTCATGTTGTTAGGGGCGGTCTTTGAGGACAGCGAGCAGGGCAACCGCCCGGGGCTACGCGCACTCTCGCAACAACCCAAGTAGAAAAATATTAGGTACTAAAAGTACTAATGTTTATTTGAATACGGCGCCTTCAGTGGTTTAGTGGTTTATATAGGTAAATTATCTGTATGTATAATTAATTATGTATGTACCCTATTTGAGTGTGTGTGTATATATACAAGGTTAGTCGGAAAGGGGGTACTAAGCCGAAAGGGTGTTAAAGTACCCATAATAAGGGATAACTTTTGTTCTACAACTTTCCCCAAAACTCGATAGTTTAAGAGAAATAGCTGTTCAAAGATTTCATAAAAAATACGCTAAATTCTATTTATCCTCAGCTATGATCAGCTGTGTTTACATTTTAGGTCATATTTGGGGTCACGGATTAGAAACCCCATTTTCTGAATTCATAACTAAAGCAGGGATGGAGAATTTTCGAAAAAACTAAAATAAATAATAAGTTTGACGGAAAAAAAAATCGAATTTTGAAATTTTTACATTTGCTTTAAAATAGTCATCAGTGATACATTAAGTGGCCCGCGGCTTAGTACCCCCTTTCCGACTAACCTTGTAGTTGTATTTATACCTATTATTTAGATGATTCCCGATTTTTAGCAGGTTGCATATTTGTACGCTGCAAACTGCCCTTTATATTTTTCTTAACAATTCTTTCCATCCAATGGTTGTCTGGAAGAAATTGCTTTAAGCGATAAGACCGCCATTTGTACTGTTAATTATGTGTATTCCTTGTTTTATTTCCTAGAGTGTGCAATAAAGTATATCTATCTATCTATCTTACGCCGCGAATTATAAAGCTTTGAATTTCTTGTCAAGCACCATCATTAAAACTAATTCCACAAAGACAAGGGCCTCGCTAAGATCTACCCGCGCCCGGAGCCTCCCAATGGTTAAGGTCGCCCCTGCAGAAGCGATTCGTGAAACTAACCTCGTGTAAATGAGCCTTTAGGTTGTGGCTTAGTGCGATTTGTTTGCACTGTGTATCATTTGTTGCAATAGCTACGGATAAAAAACTATTTAAGAATTAAGTTTGTTTCCTTCATAGCTGAATTATTTAACAAATATGGGAATCTTGTTGTTTTGTTTTAAGCAACTCTCTATTGCCTCAATATTTGGGAATGATAAATGCAGTTATGTAGAAGTTGAAATAACTCTAATAGCAGTCAAAATCTCAAAACTCAGTTTATTTATGGACTAGAATTATAATTATATTTACTACCAAATATTATTGAAACTGATCAGTCGAAGTTATAAGATAACTTTAATATCAAGATCCAAATTTAAAGGTACATTTAAGAGCCTAAAAATTGTGAAGTTAAAAAAAACATAATATAGCCTTTGCTGTCGCGCAGTCGGGTAAAAAGTCAATGAATTAGACCCACCTCGCCAGTACGTAGGCTGCAGTAGGCCGCTCCCAGTCTTCCTGAACGACAGTATGACACCAACACTCTCTACGAAATTGTACTATAGCTATTAGTTTCGCCATTTGATTCCTGGCCAATGACTATTTTGCGCTTAATGCTAGGTTGATGGATAAAACTAACTTTATACAGATAAACCTAGGTCTATCCAAGGCCTTTGGATAAAGTGAGAAAGTGCCATTTGTTGAGCGATATGCCATACTACTCTTGCAGCCCTCAGAACCGTGTAAAGACAGGCCAGATCTAAATGAGATTGAACGGTCTCTTTCGTTTTATTTTTTTATATTATTCTGCGATACGGGTCGTGGGTTCGATTCCTGCAAGGATCAAATATTTGTATGGCCTACAAATAGTTGTTCCCCGAGGCTGGGCGTTTGTGCATGTGAAGATTTGTCTGTAAACGCAACCACGATACAGGAGAAATCTTAGAATGGAGCAACGTTTTGTTTTTAAAAAGAAAAGAAAAATTAAGAAAAAATTACAATTTGTATTAATCCTTAAGCTTTGGCCCGTATGAAATAACTGAAAAAAGGTTTAGGCTGGCCTAGATCTTATTGCCCTGATACGGTTTGTTGCATAAGTTAACTAGGACACGTAAAAATGAACACGTACCTCTTCCGTTTCAGATTCTTCACTAGATTCTTGTTGGCCGTTCGTATTTTGATTATCATTCCTTAAATAAACCGTAAAAGAAATAAATTATGAACACTCTTATCTTGAGAAACATTTATTACTTACATTAATATAACATTTCTCAAACCTCCGGCATTTGGCTATTACGAAGTGATTATCAGGTTGCTTGGGTTTCAAATCATTTATACTGCCTGTCGTCTGTCGTTGCATGGACGCTGAAACCCCATCCGATGAAATTTCCTCCATTATTATTATCAAAAATGTTACTTCTTTAATCAAAAAAGATGGTTATTTCTCATCTTTCCCGCCCGCCACTCTTTTTTCTATAGTCTTTGAATTCAATGTAACGAGACCAAGGAAACTACCAAACAGCCAAATGTATTTTTAAAAATTTAATACTTTATTTGCAATTGGCGTTATTTTCAAAAATGGAGCTTTATTTTTTTCTTGCATTTATAGGTAAAGTATTAAGTACTGGTTAACATGATCAGTTGTGTATTCATTTTAGGATTTGTATATTCTGTGAATATGTATAGTTATAGGACAACCAGAATCTCATGGCATTAAAAATTAATAACAAATAGTGGTTTTCATATGGCAATGTCAACATGTCACTTGTCAAAACGAGTATGACTGTAGTTGATACATTTTCCAGTTGTGATTAATGTTTTTTTGTTCAAACATTTTTAATAAACATACCTACTTATTTTAACAAGGTTTCCTTTTCCATTACAATAAAATTGCAAAAAACCATATATCAGCATATCATTTTGAGACTCAGTGCATAATATCAGCAAGCACATTGGGTCACATAAAACAATAAGCCAAAACCTCTAACAACATGGATTTATGAAATACATGTGCCGACCCCATCCAGTGTGGGATAAGGGCAGGAAGAAGATCGAGAAGTAATTAAAGAAAAAAAATTACAAGTATCAAGACTTTTTATTCAAATTACCCTTGTGTTACCCACAAAAACATTTAATTTCCCTATTTGCCATCAGATTCTGGTAGACCTATAGTACTTGTCACACTACTTGAAAATTGGCTCTCAAAAAAAAAGCAACACGATAAAAAAAAACTGTAAAGCAGCCAGATAATAAATACAAATTGAGTGTAGGTACCTAATAACTGAAAGTATTATTAAATATAATTCAGTAGGCGCCTTAGGCCGAATACCTGCTGTGTCTTAGGCCAAACGAAGTTCAAGAGTACTTAGTGTTGTTCGATTCTTATATAAAGAAAAAACTATTATTTTAAACATTTATTAAAAAAAATACTCCTCACACATCGTTAGATTTAACATAGAACTTAAATTAATAGGTAATTAAAAATACTCCGACACAAAAATACTCCTCACACATCGTTAGATTTAACATAGAACTTAAATTAATAGGTAATTAAAAATACTCCGACACAAAAATACTCCTCACACATCGTTAGATTTAACATAGAACTTAAATTAATAGGTAATTAAAAATACTCCGACACAAAAATACTCCTCACACATCGTTAGATTTAACATAGAACTTAAATTAATAGGTAATTAAAAATACTCCGACACAAAAATACTCCTCACACATCGTTAGATTTAACATAGAACTTAAATTAATAGGTAATTAAAAATACTCCGACACAAAAATACTCCTCACACATCGTTAGATTTAACATAGAACTTAAATTAATAGGTAATTAAAAATACTCCGACACAAAAATACTCCTCACACATCGTTAGATTTAACATAGAACTTAAATTAATAGGTAATTAAAAATACTCCGACACAAAAATACTCCTCACACATCGTTAGATTTAACATAGAACTTAAATTAATAGGTAATTAAAAATACTCCGACACAAAAATACTCCTCACACATCGTTAGATTTAACATAGAACTTAAATTAATAGGTAATTAAAAATACTCCGACACAAAAATACTCCTCACACATCGTTAGATTTAACATAGAACTTAAATTAATAGGTAATTAAAAATACTCCGACACAAAAATACTCCTCACACATCGTTAGATTTAACATAGAACTTAAATTAATAGGTAATTAAAAATACTCCGACACAAAAATACTCCTCACACATCGTTAGATTTAACATAGAACTTAAATTAATAGGTAATTAAAAATACTCCGACACAAAAATACTCCTCACACATCGTTAGATTTAACATAGAACTTAAATTAATAGGTAATTAAAAATACTCCGACACAAAAATACTCCTCACACATCGTTAGATTTAACATAGAACTTAAATTAATAGGTAATTAAAAATACTCCGACACAAAAATACTCCTCACACATCGTTAGATTTAACATAGAACTTAAATTAATAGGTAATTAAAAATACTCCGACACAAAAATACTCCTCACACATCGTTAGATTTAACATAGAACTTAAATTAATAGGTAATTAAAAATACTCCGACACAAAAATACTCCTCACACATCGTTAGATTTAACATAGAACTTAAATTAATAGGTAATTAAAAATACTCCGACACAAAAATACTCCTCACACATCGTTAGATTTAACATAGAACTTAAATTAATAGGTAATTAAAAATACTCCGACACAAAAAAAAATACTCCTCACACATCGTTAGATTTAACATAGAACTTAAATGAATAGGTAATTAAAAATACTCCGACACAAAAACCCGAACCCTTCATTCTATTAATTTTTGGAAAGATTTTAGACCCCTAAATGCGTTGGGGACTAAGTAAAGTCTAGGTACCTATATTTTAGTGTGACGTAACATAAGTAGTACTTAGGGTCACTACGGGCAACTTAGACCGACAGATTTTACAAGCTTTTATTTAACTTGCAATGTTTGTATACAAGGTTAGTCGGAAAGGGGGTACTAAACCGAAAGGGTGTTAAAGTACCTATGTAAGTAAGTAAGTACTAAGTACCTATATATATAAAGTAAGTAATAGGTATGGGATAATTTTTGTTCTACAACTTTCCCCAAAACTCGATAGTTTAAGAGTAAAGTTAAAATAGGTTTTCAAAGATTTCGTATAAAATATGCTAAAATTTATGATCAGCTTTGTTTACTATTTAGGTCACATTTGGGGTCACGGATTAGAAACTTAATTTTCTGAATTCATAACAAAAGTAGGTACCTATGATTTTTTTTTTAAAAAACTAATATAAAAATATTTATGTAAGCAAATTTTTTTTTAAATAATTATGCAATTTTAACACTTGCTTTAAAATAGTAATCAGTGATATTTTAAGTGGCCCGCGGTTTAGTACCTCCTTTCCGACTAACCTTGTAAAGTATGTATGTTCGGGTCAAATTTTGCAACTGAATTTTAAAGCAGTTATCCTCAACCGATTGAGATTAAATTTTGCATACACGTTTATTTTGGATGACAATGGTGTCGATTCTGTAGCGCACTTGGACAGGACTAAATTAGACTAAAAGAAAGTGACAGTTGCTTTTAGTCTAATTTAGTAGGTACTGTCAAAATGTGCAACAGAATCGAGACGAATTTGCGTGCTACCTAAGTGACGTCATTCTAAATCCAATAAGGCGGACGGCCCAAGATGGCGGAAAATAATAGTTATATTTTGTGCACTCCCGTTATATGGGTATAAAATGAAAGGGTTTGCTGAGAAGAATACGTAAAAAAATATAGTAAAAAAACATTTAAAAAAAAGCTGTTATTTAAATTCTCCAAAAAGAAGAAAATAAACTTTAAATTAAATCAAACCCACCAATTTATTACATTACACAATTTATATGATATAAAAGCTTTTTGCGAGATTTAGGTAGGTACTTGTGTAGATGTATTTACCTATTTTATAAAATACATTTTTTTTAAGTTTACTTATGTCAAGATCAAGTTACATGATTATTGTATTCATTCATTGTACACAAGTAAATCTCACAACAAGCTTTTATATCATGTAAATTGTGTAATGTAATAAACTGATGAGTTTGATTTAATTTAAAGTTTATTTTCTTCTTTTTAGAGCATTTAAATAAAAGCGTGTTTTTAAAAATGTTTTTTATTATTAGTTTAGTATAAAGACTTTAACAATTACTATAGATAACCCTGTCATCAGCCTTACATTTAGAACATTGGTTAGGTAGTCTGCTTCATCAGACTATTAATATATCTTCATTCGACGCGTTTGTGTTGAAGCTGAAGTTGATTCTGATATGACGAAACACGTGTCCGCAGGCTTCAAAACACGGCACGCACGCAACTTCTAAACAAGACTGTACCAGATTGCGGTACGATGCTAAACAGATCTTCACGCAGCGGAGACAGGGGGCTACGCGCCAAACTGCCTGTAACAAATTAAGAGCGAATAAGTGGAAATAAGTATCTATTTTTAGTTCGCGTTCAGAAACAGCATCCGTTGTATCAGCCGTGCAGTGTCAATGTGCATCCATGTCATGACTAGCGCAGTAGCAGGTAGGTACATTTCGCTTTGTTACGTTCTTTTCCGGGTGTATGTACACGGCGCCTGGTGGTGCCAATTTAGCACTAGGTAGTACCTAATTCAGTACCGGTTGGTCCCTACCTGCAGTACATACTGTGGACGCGTCCTGGTTAGAAGAACCACATATCCTGGCGTGTTCCTGCCTATCACCACCTCAGGTCATCACCACCGTTTGTTTTCACCACTACGGGGCTAAGCCAGGAGAGTTCTCGCACTTTCCTTAGAAAGTGAACTAAATAGAGCGGGCATTTCATATCCACGACCTTATTTTAATAAATTGTTATTTACCTACAAAGTACTGCGCACCGCTTTAAATCGGAAAGACCTGGATCAAGGGAGCTCCCACTGCTGGACGAGCGTGTGTAGCTGAATGTATGGATTCCTGTCATAGGGGCAGATTACTTCAGGACTCTTACACACGAGCGGCACTTTGCTTACACACGAGCGGCATTTTGCCTACGACCGGGGTAACTGCAGCCATCGACACACCAGGGTCTGCACTCGGCACCGTACAACTGCAAGCGCCATCGTTGGTGGGCTGCCGCCGACGAGTCAGCGGCAGCCGTCGACTAGTGGCGACTGCTGCAGTTACGCCTGTCGTAAGAGCTGTAAGTGTTGCAGCCTTTTGATGAATCCGGTGGCTGCTCACAAATGTGCGTCAGCGTGATCTACGCAAAGTAACAGTTGTAACATGCTGCATAACTTACATCGAAGGTGATGCAAGCGAAGATGACGCCCAACCCCAAGGAGCACGGGATACCTATCACAGTGGACAGTATGGTGTAGAGAAGTCTGCTGGTGAATGTGTAAATCGCACGGCTCAGTTTCCACACGAACTCGGGGGTTTGCATACCCTCCGGCTCTGCAATTATGGACTCCCATCCCACCTGTATGAAGGGAGGAGGAAGATTAGTGTTTTTGCGATAGGTTTGCTTACATAAAGAATTTACTGTCAGTTGCAGCAGAAAACCACCCAGAGACATTATGGCTCGTATTATTTATTACCTTCTGGACGCGAGGCCATTTCGCGAGTCAGTTCAGTTGACAGTTCAGTCACTGACCCTTTAGTGGCCTCGTGTACGAATACATTTGTACTGCGCCTTCCTTTGTGTACGCGCCCACCAGCTGTTGGCTTACTGAGCTGACTCACTGGACTGTTCCGCGAGCTGGCGTCGTGTCCGGCGGGCGTTATAACAGCTCTCGTTTGAGAGATCGTTTTCATATGACTTGACAAGAATTTTAAAAAAGTTGACAAATGTATGGAATTCCACTTTACGGTGGGTCCTCTTGGGAGACCTCTCCAATGAGAACTGTTTAGTAATACAGGCCGTAATGTCTGGCGCATGCGCTACAGAACACCTGGGCAATAACAATTGGTATCAGTCCGTTATAACTAGTTTTTTTTCTTTTTTAGAAAAAGCGTTGCGCCACTCTAGGATTTCTCCTGTGTCGTGGGTGCGTTTACAGACACAAATCTTCACATACACAAACACCCAGACCCGGAACATCTATCTGTAGGCCATACAAATACTTGTTCCGTGCGGGAATCGAACCCGCGACCCGCAGCGCAGATTCAGAAGTCAATCGCTCAACCACTGCACCAAATGTGTCGTAAGGCAAAGAGCCGATAGATAGTTTATAGAAAACGGCCTTTAGTCAAGTAGTATTGCTTATTTACATTTTAAAATTAAAATCAGTAAGTACTTCAAAATGTCACATTCTGAATACGTCACAATCAAACCTTTCGAACGGTTTAATAATTGTCAAAGTTATTCCAAAGTGTGTTCAAACCTGCAAATGTTCGTTCAGCTTGTTAGGGTCCCTCTCCTTCGGAACATTGTCCATCCAAAGCAATGGCGCCATTACGGTTCGGTCCCGAAACGTCCGTCAACAGCTTAGCGCTACGATACTCGTAGCAGGGTTCGAGACGGCGCGAAACGTCTTCCAAGGACGCGGTTTTGGATAACCGTACTCCTTCAGAATTTATCGTAGATCTTAATAGGAGAAAACGATTTTTTTGTTATTAGTATTATTATACGTGATTCGATCGATTTCAATCGTATACCTACCTATTACAATAAATAACCTCCAACACAAAAAACACCTCTAAAAAGTAAAAAGTAAAATGTTGTGTTGGCTCTTTAACCTATTATAAGTACCTGGTAATATTTTGATCCAAGCGTCGTCGCGTCAGGGGACCGGTAAGTAAATAAATTAAAAAAAAAACAGAATATAAAATAAATAATTTAAAAAATCAAACACCCGACTGCAAAATATTAAAAAGTAATGCACTAAAACGACCGGAACAAGATTGAGAATAGAAAACAAAATTAAAATAAGCTATAAACGAAGTAAACTCTATTTCGGCTTAACAGACTATACAAGGTTAGTCGGAAAGGGGGTACTAAGCCGCGGGCCACCTAAAGTATCACTGATGACTATTTTAAGGCAAGTGTTAAAATTTCAAAATTCGATAATTTTTATTTCCATGCAAAATGATTTTGTTTTAGTTTTTTTAAAAAAAAAAAAATATTTATTTTCTAATATGTGACCCTAAATATGACCTAAATTGTAAAAACACCTGATCATAGCTATGGACAGATAGATTTTAGCATATTTTTTACGAAATCTTTGAAAAGCTATTTCTCTTAAACTATCGAGTTTTGGGGAAAGTTGTAAAACAAAAGTTATCCTTTAATATGGGTACTTTAACACCCTTTCGGCTTAGTACCCCCTTTCCGACTAACCTTGTATTATGAGCTGAAAGCCTAAGTTAAATACCCGCATTAAGTTTAGTGGCAGGCGGGACCCAATTGAAAATTATAAACCGAAAGTACCTAAATTAATGGGTCCCGCCTGCTACTAAACTTAATGCGAGTATTTAACTTAGGCTTTCAGCTCATAATATAAGTAGTCTGTTATGCCCAAATAGAGTTTATTTCGTTTATTTTTTATTTTAATTTTGTTTTCTATTCTCAATCTTGTTCCGGTCATTTTAGTGCATTACTTTTAAATATTGTTTTTTGCAGTCGGGTTTTTGATTTTTTAAATTATTTATTTTATTTTAGACTTATTAGTGTCCCGTGATAGCACAAGGTCCGACACAAACATGGCCCATTTTCACGCTATCAAAAACTTTTTATACCAATTTATTATTCCTAATTAAATTTAAACATATAGCTTATATATATTTTTGTAATCCCCTTTTAATTTCCTTTATTTTGATACCCTACTCAATAGGTTTGGTAATTATTTTTTTATTAATTCATTACTATTTCGAGCCAAAAACCGCCATTTTGTTTTATTTTTTTTCAAACACCCATCTAAGGACACTTGGGTTTTTAAGATGACTATAACGATACCTTAACTGTCGAAATCCATCCAGCCGTTTGGAGGATACGAGGTAATAAAGAAATTTACAAACAAATATACATACAAGATACGGGCGAAAAACATAACCCTTCCTTGGCAGTCGGGTAAAAAGAAGCTTGGTAATGATAATTTACTTAGCGGCCCCCCGACGCGAATATATAAAAATTAATTGCTGTTCGTTAGTCTCGCTAAAACTCGAGAACGGCTGGATCGATTTGAATACATAATTATTTTTTTGTTTGGATCGCCTCAACACTGGGGTGGTTTTAAAATAAGAAAATAATAATTTGGTGGTACGAAGTTTACCGGGCAGCTAGTAGATATAAACATAAATGATGTTAAACTAGATTATAGTTATTGTACAACACAAACAATAATATTCAGCCTGGAATAATTAATACAGTAAGACACTCACTCACTCGCTCACTCAAACACTCATGAAGATTCGCACTTGCACACTTTATTATTACTAATTAAGACTAACTAAACTAGTGTTAGCCTATACTTAAGCTTAACTATAATGACTACTAATTAACTAGCTTCTCGCTCTTACGACTCCACTCTCTTAATTAAATCTCAACACACCAACACAGCTCGCCTATGGCTCCGGCGACCGTTTCTTATAGTGATCCAATATCAACTCCTCTTACAATTCTAGCCTAACTCGCCTTACTATCACTATCCTTCTTTAGGGATGCTCGATCCGTATCGATAAAATCAAGTGGATCGATACAAAGGGATGCAGGCATGCGATTTTCATATCGATACAATCATATACGATCTGCGCGTGGATCTATACAAAGGTATGGTGGATCGGATCGAAAAAATTGTATTGTATTTACTTAGCATCACATTATTTTGCCTATTTAGATTAAACATAAACCAGTATCAAATACAAGGGACCTACGTCGATGTAGATGTCGATGACGTAGATCGTCGATGAAGTAAATGGATTCATACTTAATGTAAACACTTCTCTGGCGGTTTATTATTTACTCTCGTAGGCCAATCACTCGTTGAATGAAAGTCGGAATCGTCTCGATCCAGCACGATTGTCGAAATTATTATTTCTTCGCACTTTAAATTTTAAGGATTGGCAAATATAATCAGTAATCAGAAGCTATGTTTTTTATACTTTTTTTTTGTTTATTAAAATTGTGTATGAAATGAAACTAGATACTTACATCTTTAAAAAATTTGATACGATCCCGAGTCAACCCACTGGATCGAATGCATTTGTGTCGGTACATGGATCAATACACTGAGATAAGATCCATTGCAATCCAAAATATCGATACAAAGCACCTGGATCGATCATCCCTATCCTTCCTTGAGTCCTCAATATTCCAATTCACGTCGCTCAGACCATAATATGGTCTGAGCGACGCGGCGACGTGAATGGGAATATTCCCATGCTTTTGCGCAATAGATTTATTGCCCCTTTTTTGTACAGTTTTTCAATTGTTTTAAAGAGTTCTTTTTGAAATTCTTAAATGGTAAACAGATGAGGCGCTGTATTGTGCGTTGCACTCGAGGATTTCATATTTCATCCATTTCTTTAGAATTTGTTATAATATTTTATCTCAACTGACGGCTGGCACTTGTCCCTAGTTTGTTTTCCACAATCTTAAGATTTAATGTGTTCTAATTAATCTTTTTCTGGAGCCTACGAGGATAACTGCCACTACAGCTACTTGTTTGGACAATATATTTACAGATGTTGTGCCTAATAGTAAACAAATAATTAATTTACTTAACTCTGATCACTGTGGACAGTTGATAACATTTCTTAAGGAAGATAAGAAAGTGGTAAAAAAGGATATTACTGTAGTACCTAAAACTGTGGGTCGCTTGGAAGGATTTAAAAATAAACTTATTAACAAATTGCCTTACTTGTGTTATAGTGATGATCCTAACGAGTTATACAATACATTGTTTAACATGTTTTGTACAGAATTTAACTCAACCTTTATCCCCAAGAAGATCTCAGTTAAAGGTACTGCAACCTTCAGTGAATTGGCAACTATAGGTATATATAAAAGTAGGAAAACACTTTATGAGTTATATGCAGAAAAAAACTATAATAATAGTCAAGAATTTTGTCAGTATGTTAGAGATTATTCAAAATTATTTAAAAAAGTTAGTCTTATGGCCAAAATTCGTTACTTAAGTTCAATAATTAAGAAAAGTAATAACAAAATTAAAATGACTTGGGATATAATCAACAATGAGACTGGAAGAGTCAAGAATCGAAGTAGTGACTATAGCCTTTCAATTGAAAATAAGACAGTTACTATAAAAAAAACTGTAAAATAAGACAGTTTCGAAACTGCAGTGGGGCCCACATATAGATAAATTGTCGAAAAGACTCAGTTCTGCAGCTTACGCGGTCTACAAGATACGCCAGCTAACTGATGTAGAGACAGCCAGATTAGTGTATTTTAGTTACTTTCATAGTGTTATGTCGTACGGCATTTTGTTGTGGGGAAATGCTGCCGACATTCAAACTATCTTTGTTTTGCAGAAGAGAGCTATTCGAGCAATTTATAACCTTAGTTTTAGGCATTCACTGAGGGATAAATTTAAAGAAGTTAGTATAATGACGGTCGCATCTCAATATATTTATGAAAATTTGATTTATATAAAGAAAAATATCAGTTTGTTCTCTAAGAACAGCGACATCCATAACGTCAATACTAGAAATAAAAATAAGCTTATCCTACCAATGACTAGGCTCCAAAAAATTAGTAACTCATTTAGGTGCCAAAGTATACGCTTTTACAACAAGATTCCAAGCAATATTCAAGACTTAAGTCTTAATAAATTCAAGTCCTATGTAAAGCAGAAACTATGCGAAAAGGGTTTCTATAACGTTAAAGATTATATGGACGATAAAAATGCTTGGAATTGAGCCGCTCGCTGTTATCACAGACGCATCATTGTAATTATTTCATAACATTATTATTTTTTATTTTATCCTTTTGACATTTATAATCGAATTATTTTTTTCAATGATTATTATTATTTTACCATCGCCTCATTTTTTACGTTACATTTTTAATAAATTGTGAATGTGAGTACCATGTAGGGTAGCTATATACACGAATTTTGTAAACGTTTGGCGGTTCTTGAGTTTTTTTTTGTGACCCACCCAAATGTCCAGCTGATTGATAGCGTCGTGCAGCGGTCGGGTTGTTGAGCTCCCTAAAATAAGGTTTGAGCTCCGCGATGATTGAAGCAGATGTACCGTCAGTTAGGACAGGTCAACTCGAAACTGCTATGGCACTTTCCTCAAAAGACCATTCCAAACGTTGCCCTACATCGTTTCACTCGCATAGTTTGTATACTACAATGTCTGGACTTTATCTGGACTATTGTCTGGACTGGCAAAATAGGTTTTTGTATTATAGTTATTATTTTAATAATATCGCTTTACAATACTTCATTCCAAACTGTAAAGTATGAGCATCATGCAGCTATTAGTGATACGCTTATAATCATATCATATTACTGCCTATTGTCTGGTAATATGAGTCTGTCATGCTCACTTAAATGTCTTGCTGATGGTGGCGTTGTTTATCCGGTCGTTGAGTTCCCTATAATATAGTTGACCTGACCGATGCGGATGTGCACGTCATGCTCGTGAACGGGTGCCGTCTGTCGGGACTGGTCAGCTCTTAACTGCTATGGCAATCATAGAAGGCATATTTTTCTATTTGTTACTCTTATGTGAGTTTATTTGTTACATTAACCTGCATTATTCTCATTCTATTTCTCACACTACTGTAATGGAATTGTAATGAACTACTATTTTAAAAAGAGTATTCATGGAGTTTCTTGCCGGCTCTTCTCCATAGAACCTACCTTTTGGAACCGTGCACCTAGTCGTGACGTTTTAAAAGTGCCTGAAATCTGGTCTATTTGAAATAAAAAACTTTGACTTTGACTTTGACTTTGTTCCTAAGAGACCCGATATCGTATTACGCTTTTAAAATAAATAAGATATTTTGTTATTAATTAGGAGTACGTGACAGACCGTCACATTCCCCTCTCTGAAAATCAGATGCGTGATGCAGTAGGTACAGCGGAAGAACTTTTACAGAAGGCTAAACTAAAGTATCTCTATCCAGTAGATGTTATAAGAGTAGCTCAATTTATAATTTTATTATGTTCTAGTGAGAACCAAAGTCCAACAAGACGCAGAGCCCATTCTAATTCGTGAAATGATTTTTTTATACGCGGATTCAAATCTATACAACTTTTAATCATTACGCGATTGTTGTTCCTGAACTTATTTCTTTTGAGGTAGTCCTTGAAAAACACCTAACGCAATCGTTGGGTATTGGTCAGTCGGTGTGTCACCTTACACTTCCTTAAAAATGACGCGTTGCGTCTGCATCATGCTCTGCTCGAGACATGGTCCCTAGCTCTCTGATTGGTACACCCTGGACGCGATGATCCTTGCGGCAACGAGGCGACTTTTCTCCAGGTAAGACCCTTTTGTCAAGTAGGAAATGAGTTGATGATCTTCAAACGCCTGAACAGATCTTCATCAATTATAGCTAAGAACCATCTCGATCACATCAGCTTTCAAACAGAAAAAACCGCATCAAAATCGGTCCATTCTTATAGGAGCTACGATGCTACAGACAGACATAGATACACACGTTAAACTTATGACCAGAGACACCTAAAGTTAATTTTTCGCTGCGAAAGTATGGAAAAGGCTTCTTAAAATAACTTATTAGAAAAAAACTTGATATCACGGGATTGCATAACTAATCGAAAGCATATAATTAATTGAAGTTAACTTTTAACCCCTAATGCGAATATGTGTGTATCAGTGGCGAAGGCTCCATACAAGCCGATTCCTACCGGCTTCCCTTTTGAACAGCCACTACTAGTGTCTACTATTGCCAAATAATATACTTAGTCACATTACTTACATGTACTTAATACTTTCTAATACTACTTCATAATAATATTTAGTTTTATTTTAAACATTATATTTACCTACATGCAGTGCATGTGTCACTTTTGACCAAGGTAAGTATTTTTTGTACCGGCTTCACTCTTACCAAAAGTGACCCTTCGCCACTGGTGTGTATGTAGGGTGTAAGAAAGTAAGGGGTGCACGTCTGTGTTAGTTACAAAAAGGTACTACTATAAGTATGTAAATAAAGAAATATACATCGAATTCTAGATAAAATATGATTCTATTCTACAGAACACTAAATTTGACGACCCCGGAATCGCGGCAATTTTTCGATACAAAAGTGCATTCCATATTAGCCAACACCTGAACTTTAGGTAAATATGCATCCGATTATCCGATCTCTGCTTATGACAGCCCACTTTTTTGTCAGGGGTTAAAAATGATATGGCGCGAGCTACTTATAGGTACGATAAGTGAGCGAGGACCGCAGAGCTTGGAGTTAATCACAATTGGCGAAAATATCGATGAAAATACACAAAAAAAAAACATACAGACGAACATAGTAACCTCCTCCTTATTGGAAGTCGGTTAAAAATGAGACACGGTAGTGTTCAAATAAGCACAGGCCGTGACGATAACAAACTATATAATAATAACAACTGAAGGGATCAGGGGAAGAACCACTTTTGTCACCTAATGAACCAACTGAGATATTACCTACTAAATAAAAGATAAGATCTTGATGATCTTACGGTTGTTTTTTTCCTGAACGGTTCGGACATTGGATGTTTTTTCCCTGTATCGATATTTTAAAAGCATGAAAGCTCGGAGGCTATGGATGTTATTGCCCTGTTGTTTTTGACAGAACATAGCGACAGGTATAACCATTCAGACTGCATTGCCAGTTGAAAAAAAATAAAAATGTGACAAAAGTTGTTCTTCCAATGATCCCTTTCACTCCAAGTTCAAATCGATGGCAGCAAAGTAAAAGAAGACATCTACAAAATCGCAATTTTACAGGAGAGACATTTAGTAAAAAATTGTGTCAATTTTGAGAGTTATGAACCGATTAACGCAAAATTTTCAATGACGCATTAAAATAACCTTCTTCATTGATTTTATAACAGGTTTTATCGCTATATCGTTGTTTTACTGTAATAATGTAAATGTATTTTTTTACTCTGAAAATACTTCGACGTAGAAGAAGACATCTGCCTGATATCCGTTTATACGTTATCGTAAAACACAGATTAATGATATATGAAAAAATGCCCATTACATCAAAAATTCTAATAAACTAACATAATCATATGCAGGAATACTTTAAAGGATATTTAAAGAAAATCTACGCAACATGCTTTCAAAGGCAACATGCAAACATTATTCCCCTTTTTTAACCGACTTCCAAAAAGGAGGAGGTTATTTGGCCAAATTTTGTAGATGTCTTTATTTACTTTGCATTTAACATTTTATACACATCATTAAATGAGTTATCTACCACTAAACATCATCTATGTCTATCAATTAAACTCATTTATTACGTTCCCAACCCACGCAAAATATATATTTTCAAATAGAAGTATGTACATTATATTACTAAGTTTTATTTATTCAAAATAGGTCTTTCTTAAAGAAAATAACTATGAAATTTTTGTTTAAGTAGATATTACACTAGATACCTACTATCAAAGAAAATAAAAAATATTATCAAAATAGAATTTAAAGGCACCATTGGCAAATGGGTACCTATTTGCCAATGGTGCCTTTAAATTATATTTACACATCAGATTGATATAAAATCAAACATAAACATAAAAACAAAACAATACTTCAAACTTAACAATAATCAACACTGTCTTCTTACTACTTCTAATTAAGGTGGGCAAATTCAAAGGCCCGTTTCTACTGCGATGTTTTTTTTAAATCGAGTGTAGATGTCTTCATTTACATGCCAGATTTTCTTCATTATTTTGAAATTTGAAATAATTTTAATACAGACTTGTAGATACGGTTGATATAAGCAAATTTTTTCGAAAAAGCCATTTTCGCAAAAATGTAGATGTCCGTATCTGCTTTACTGCCATCGAAATATTAAAAATAACAATTGCCAGTGAAGGCACTAAAACAAATACTTTTAACACTTTATTTGAGACACCCCTTCTGTAGCACGTGTAGATAGCCATTTTGTTATCCTGGAATTTGAAACAAAGCCACACAAGTAGGTAGGTACTTAGGTACTCATTTCCCGCACGGAACAAATATTTGTATGGCCTACAGTACCCTGAGTGTGAGTTTGTTGTCACATTGCGAAATACGTGACGATCAACTTAATCGAGCAAACTAATGAGCGATGGTGTTTAAAAATAGTCTGAGTGTGAGTTGTAATATGACATACCTACTAACAACAGCTCGTATCGTCACTTGTCCGAAAGTATGCCGAACGTTTTGTTATTTTTTAATGTTGCCTACAATGTATCCAGACATGAATTCGGCGAGATAATACGACTTAAATAAAAATCTTATCACAATCGTGTTAACAAGCGTTATGCGTGCCCTACGTAATTTAGACGTATATTATTATTTATGAATGAGATATTCCTATTTCGTTTTAACGTGCAGTGAGTAAAGGAGATGTGAAATGAGTAAGTCTGTGGTGTTATGTTTCCACTTCAAAGTTCAAAACATTCAAAAGTTTTGCGCGTTCGTAATCTCAGTTAAGGAGTTTTATTATGATATTTCTCGTGATTTGTGTTTAAGTATAAGTAATTATCTATAAAATGATTATTGTGCATAATGAAGACCAGTGCATCAAAGTTTGAAATGTTAGTTAACTTCATGGAACAGTAAGAATACTTGAACTTAATAATAATATTCAATATAACCACGTCTCTAGTTGTGCATCTACGTACTTATTTCAAATAAAAAAAAACTCTTATTTTGCATACACTGAGACATACCTACATAAACCTACCATGCACGCAAAAGGTAGAATACAGCATAGCCTACTATTGTACTGGAATACAGACGATCCAAGGTTTGGAACGCTAAACAAATTTATTAAATAGTGATCATACCTACTAGGGAAACTATGAATACACAGAAATGGAAGAAGGTATGTACTTGTAGCACATAGGTATCAATGTTATCCTAATTTTAGTATTTAATTTTGGTTTGATACAGTATAATACAAATAAAAACAATTACCTATTGTAACTTTTCGTAGAATGTAAATAATATGTGTATTTAATAAATAAAGAATGTTTTATTTACCAAATAACATTTCTATTTGACATAATAGGTATGTTTTAGTGTAATGGTTTTAATGTGATAGGTATATCTTAATGGAATAAGAAATAAAAAAAATATAGTTTTTGATAAACAGTAGAATTAAACAAAGGGTTAGTAAAAATATATGTACCTATTCAAAAATATATAGCGTACAGTGGCTTGTGATTAAAAAAATTACGTGCCGTCATTATAAAACACAATTCACCACAATATTACACGCAAATAATACGAACGTAACTAATGTAAACAACATTTCACCTGCCCAACACCAAGTGAGTTACTTTACTACAAAGTTTGTGTGTAGAAACGCTTGGAAACGTCAAATTCTAACTCGCACTCGCAAAAACCCGTAAAAAGTTCTCCGAAACGGTACTTTGTGTGACAAGTTTGAAATACCCAACTATTGTAGTATCGTTATCGTAAAAACTCACACTCGGGGTACAGTACCCCGAGTGTGAGTTTTTTCATAAAGGAAACGCTACTACCACGTTTGTGTATCGAGTGTTAAATGTATGAAAACGTAAAAAGCGCCCCTGGCGGAAAGTATTGTAAACTGAAACAGTGAGTGTAAGATTTTTAACGATACTACAATAGTTGGGTATTTCAAACTTGTCACACAAAGTACCGTTTCGGAGAACTTTTTACGGGTTTTTGCGAGTGCGAGTTAGAATTTGACGTTTCCAAGCGTTTCTACACACAAACTTTGTAGTAAAGTAACTCACTTGGTGTTGGGCAGGTGAAATGTTGTTTACATTAGTTACGTTCGTATTATTTGCGTGTAATATTGTGGTGAATTGTGTTTTATAATGATGGCACGTAATTTTTTTAATCACAAGCCACTGTACGCTGTATAGTATTTTTGAATAGGTACATATATTATACTAACCCTTTGTTTAATTCTACCTATGTGTATCAAAAACTATATTTTTTTTATTTCTTATTCCATTAACATATATCACATTAAAACCATTACACTAAAACATATTATGTCAAATAGAAATGTTATTTAGTAAATAAAACATACTTTATTTATTAAATACACATATTATTTACATTCTACGAAAAGTTACAATAGGTAATTGTTTTTATTTGTATTATACTGCTTATTACATAAATTGTTTATTAAGTTACACACATCAAACCAAAATTAAATACTAAAATTAGGATAACATTGATACCTATGTGCTACAAGTACATACCTTCTTCCATTTCTGTGTATTCATAGTTTCCCTAGTAGGTATGATCACTATTTAATAAATTTGTTTAGCGTTCCAAA
Organism: Amphipyra berbera; assembly: GCA_910594945.2. Lineage (NCBI taxonomy): Eukaryota > Metazoa > Arthropoda > Insecta > Lepidoptera > Noctuidae > Amphipyra > Amphipyra berbera. The sequence continues at coordinate 1,439,404 of OU343122.1, read as the reverse complement.
CCTTGGATCGTCTGTATTCCAGTACAATAGTAGGCTATGCTGTATTCTACCTTTTGCGTGCATGGTAGGTTTATGTAGGTATGTCTCAGTGTATGTAAAATAAGAGTTTTTTTTATTTGAAATAAGTACGTAGATGCACAACTAGAGACGTGGTTATATTGAATATTATTATTAAGTTCAAGTATTCTTACTGTTCCATGAAGTTAACTAACATTTCAAACTTTGATGCACTGGTCTTCATTATGCACAATAATCATTTTATAGATAATTACTTATACTTAAACACAAATCACGAGAAATATCACAATAAAACTCCTTAACTGAGATTACGAACGCGCAAAACTTTTGAATGTTTTGAACTTTGATGTGGAAACATAACACCACAGACTTACTCATTTCACATCTCCTTTACTCACTGCACGTTAAAACGAAATAGGAATATCTCATTCATAAATAATAATATACGTCTAAATTACGTAGGGCACGCATAACGCTTGTTAACACGATTGTGATAAGATTTTTATTTAAGTCGTATTATCTCGCCGAATTCATGTCTGGATACATTGTAGGCAACATTAAAAAAATAACAAAACGTTCGGCATACTTTCGGACAAGTGACGATACGAGCTGTTGTTAGTATGTCATATTACAACTCACACTCAGACTATTTTTAAACACCATCGCTCATTAGTTTGCTCGATTAACTTGATCGTCACGTATTTCGCAATGTGACAACAAACTCACACTCAGGGTACAGATAGTTGTTCCGGGTCTGGATGTTTGTGCGTGTGAAGATTTGTGTTTGTAAACGCACTCACGATACAGGAGAAATCCTAGTGTGGGGCAAAGTTTTAAAAAAAAAAAAAAAGAATTTCAATGCCTTAAGTTTAGGAACTGGCAGTGTTAGATCCTTTTATTAGGTAGTTAAGTTCCGCGGAGCGTCGCAGAATGTTTTAAAAGAAAACAAAAAGAAAAGAAAAGAAAACATCACGCCTTGTATTCCTCAAAGGGTTCGGCAGGGGTGTTTTTAGTACACCCTCGTTTCGCCAGTTATGTTTAAGTCCCATGTAATAGGGGGCGAGCCTATTGCCATTAATCGGGCACAAATCCAGACTCCGGGCTGCTACTGAGAAATTCCTAATTGAAAAACCCAATAACACTGCCCGATCTGGGGATCGAACCCAGGACCCCATGCTCAGCAGTCGCGCTTGCTACTACTAAACCAACAAGACTGGCTTAATCGTATTACAAAATGGAACTACTTGCTAGGTTCTTATCGATAACAGAGACTTAACCTAAGTTATGACTTGATGAATGAGAAGGGTTTTTAGCAGCTCGCGCATATTGAAAGGTACGCACTCAAGTGCCGGATTCTAAATATAAATAAATTAAGTACAACATTCATAACTAGATACTCCCAAACAATGGAGTCATTGGGATATTGTAATTTTAATAGTTTGTCGCTCACTAGCTAGGTACTTTGCGCTTGAAATCATTCGGAATTCCAAACTATGCAAGTTGCATAAAATTGTACCTATATTGCAACCTAATCATAAAATACCTATATTATGGCCATTTTAATTGTTATCGTCTCTACCCACTCTTTCCGTAAGATAAACAAAAGATTTACGTTGTATTATTAGTATAATAGGGTAAAAGAGGGTAATGGGGGTCACTTAAGCGAGAACTCAAATAAACATTTAATCATAAACAAACTATTTATTGGAACCGCCTTTAAACATCATTTACTTAATTAGCTATCATTAGAAATAATTATCAGTCACTTTGGCAATCAACTTTGGATATTATACATTTAAAAAAAAAAAACAGATTTGACTCCCATTACACCAACATGGGGGTAATGGTGGTCACCCTGAGGGCAATCGTAGTCAAAGAAAATCTAGCACATATCGCAGACATAACCTTCAGCTGAGTTACACCCAGTGCATTTTGCTTGAGCCCATAGCCCACATGAGGTGCATCTGAACCACATCTCGATGTTTTTTCCAAAATCGTTGCATACCAGGCATCTGTTTCCAGCATCTTCTGCGTCGTCATCCTCATCGTCCTGGCATAAGTCGTCAGTGCCAACATCTGATACAGAAGTTTCGTTCGTTTCTTGTAGTACTTGGCGCTTTGCCTTTACAGGACCCTTCTTTTGAATTGTAGTCTTTTTTCCCTGACCTTTACCTTTTTTTTTTTTTTTTTTTTAAATGAGTTTATTCACCGCAGACATTTCGTCCGCGCTCTTTTTTGCTGTTATTTAATTGTTTAGGTACTTTTTATTTTATTTTACTTATTTGATACTCCTGTATCGGAAATACAACATGTATTATTTATATTACTATAAATATTACTTATTCTACTTAAGCTATGCGAGTCCATCACATTATATATATGTTTACTTATTTAATATTGTTATTATTGTTTTTTTTTTTTTTTTTTTTTTTTTCTTATAATATACACATTTACATTATTTCGTTGATACTGGTGGTACATGCATTGACTCAATAAAGTCGATGCATGTACCGGCAGGCATCATTTTGACACGCAGATATAACTTAGCTATGCGCTGATGCATGCGCCGACTCAATAGAGTCGATGCCTGCATCAGCACACACACTTAAGACTATATTACTACTATAAATATTATTTAATGATTTTAATTTTACATGCTATAGTTGATAACGCAGAATGCATCACCTTTACCTTTCCTCTCTTTTCTTTTTCTTTACCCCTGTTTTTTTCATTTTCTTATTTTCTTTTTCTATCAGGTTTTCTTTGATTGGCGTTGAAGTTAAAATTGTAGCGTGTTGTTTTTTTCGGCCCTTTCTTGTATTTATAGCAGGTGTTTTCTCTGGAAACTTGATTAAATCATGCAAATTAGCACTAATTTGGTTTGACATGCCAGGTACTGGTGATAAAATATCTGGTTCAGAATCCAGTGGGCCTACTTGTATAGACATCCTAAGAACCGGTGGATTAATTTGTTTTAAAATATTTGCCATTTTCTTCACCAAGTTTGCTAGCTCGGCTTCTGCCTCAGCACTAAAGACAGTGAATCGTCCTAGATGAGGTCCTAAGGTAGAACCTTTTTTATCCTCTTTTGAAGGCTTGAAAATGGGATCCCTATTACCTTAGCAGCGTTTCTTATTGAAGAACCTCTTTCAACAAGCCTTATAGCCTTTTCCAGGCTATCAGAAGACCAGGAAGCCTTTTCAGTCGTCCTGACTCGTACTTTCGGCATCTAGAAAGAAATAAAAATGACGTAATTCAACATGCACAGTTACGGATAATAGTGATCACTTGCGGGTAATGGGAGTCACCTGACTCTCATTTCCCACAATTACACTAATGATAAAAATAATAAAATAAAAAAAATCTTTAAAACACTGACATAATCTGAACTGCATATCACAATTTCGAACGTCTAACTAAGTTCTTGTAAAAGTCTTAATCGCATACTGCAAGATATTCGACACTTACCTTCTAATTTACATTGACGTAAAATTATATCGGCGGAGCACAAAAACAAAACACGGGCGTATCTCAATGGCGCGGGCGCTGACTGTCGCGAGCCATTCCAGGCAGCGCTGGGGGGCCGGAGCGGGGGTAGGGACGCCGTTTACGCGTCGCTCGCACGTAGGTACTGTTTCGTGGATGTAAGGGTGACTCCTATTACCCGCTGACTCCCAATACCCTACTCTCCCCTAACGCATTTGTAGTTCTTTCTCGTTGTACTGAAGTGAATCTAGAGACACGTGGCAGCGTGTCAAGCCAAGTTCAAAGAAAAAGGAACTGGCGACGCAGCAGCCGTGTGTTATATTACACGAACCATTTGAAGCCACTTTTGAGCCTTTAATAACTCAAAATCTATTCAACATAAACACATGAAATTTGGTTTATTTATTGAAACCCCCGAGATTAACTATAATCCCAAATTTCATAAATATAGCTCAAACGGTTATTGAGATATTAACGTCTAAAAATCGGCATTTTTAGACGTGACTGACATATAGATCAAAAACCTAACCCACTTCCATGTGACCTAGAAAGTTGAAATTTGGCGTCCAGCTGGGTAATTGTGTGTATACAAAGGAAAAAATCAGAAAACAGTGAATTTTTACGATTTGAAATATTTTTCAAACAATCGATTTTTATTACTTAGCGCCTTTCGAAATTATAATAGCAATAAACTTTTTCTTTCGCAGGAGAATAGGTTCCATGATTCCATGATGAAAGGTCGATTTTATCGTTTTGAATACCAGATTATTTGATTCAAGTGGGAAATAAAAATATAACTAACAGGCAAATGATAAAAAAGTTAAAGGGAGGACTTTCCATGTATTTCTAACGTTGAAGAAAATGTAGAAAATAGCACAAAAAAGAAAACTACAGCGTAAATGTTTTACAGATCACTTTTGAATGATGAATAATAATAATTTCTATACAAAAAGTAATGATATCCCATCAAAAACATAAAGACAAAGGTTATTCAATTCGAAACGAACCTGCTTATGGATCCAAAGTTAATATTGTAGTTTTTGGATGGGGCGTTCAGATATTAACAAGCGTAGCGTTAAGTCGTATCGCGGCACAACCAACCTCACTGCATTCCACGTAATTTAGTTTAAACTAGCTGCTGCCCGCGACGTCGTCTGCGTGAAGGCTCTACAGCACCAAAAATACCTAAGACGCCAGTGTCGCTATAGCATTATAAGTAAACAACTTTTAAAATGCATTAAAATATAAGTTTTTTTTGCAAGCGAAGCAAGTGAAGAGAGTTATATAGGAACCCTGCTGAGTTCAGTCATAATGGTGCGTCTAGACCTGACGAACGCGCCGCGATAGCGGCGCGCGGAGCTTTGTACGAACATGAAACATGAAATACACGCGCGCAGCTCGCGAGCGGCTCGCGAACGATGCGCGCGCTGCGCGCGAGCGGCGCATTCGCGGCGCGTTCGTCAGGTCTGGACGTACCACTAGATGTGACTGAAGGTAATAGAGAAAATAATGTAGGAATACATTCCAGGACACAAAAGAGTAAAGATACGTACAAAGGTATCATACCTTACAACACTTCCCTATGAACTATGTTGGTAGTTATGCTGCCAGGAGCCAAAATGTAAAGAGAGTCAGGACTGGTGACGCGGGAGCAAGCGACGTACACTTGCCCGTGTGAGAAGCACCTCGTCCTGAGGTCGACACCCGCTGCCCTCAGTGTCTGCCCCTGCGACTTATTGATGGTCATCGCGAAACAAACACTCACGGGGAACTGTACGCGCTTGAACTGGAACGGGAAGTTATGAGGTATGAGGGGAATGTGTGGTATAAATACAGCCTCGCCGACGCCACAATCCGTAAGAATTTCCGCCTCAATGGTATGTCTGTGGAGCGAGATGACTTTAAGGCGGATCCCGTTACACAACTTCGGAAGAGATAGGTTCCGAAGAAGCATAATCGGGACACCGACCTTCAGCTTGATGGTATGCGCTGGAAGTCCACTTGCTGACAGGGAGTTCAGAAATTCCACGGGATAATGTGTGGCGTCATCTTGCTCGACAACAGTGTTTATCGAGGTGTAGACCACTTCATTCCCCTCAATTTCCGAGAGAATGCATTCGTTAATTGCTGCAGCCTGATCATTTTTGGGCGTCAAAATGGCCCGCTCACACACCCAATAATTCTGCTGGTGCGGTATACGACTGATGTCCCCGTACACACAGCGAATGAGTTCTTCTAAGCTGGATACCACTCTACCGAGAGACTCTGGAAGCACCCCCTGTCCACCTCTCTCTTCAGGTAGAGTGCCTTCGCCAAGACTTAGAAGGACATCGGAGAATTCTTGAGCACGTGCATTGCCGCCGAGCCGAGCTCTCATATTAATGGTCAAGCGCAGCGTACGAACTCGTGACCACAACGAAGATCGTTTCAACGAAGCATTCACCTCGTCAGCCCTCGATCCCCGCGTCACCACGGGAAGCGTTTGCCGGAAATCGCCACTGCACAGAACTGCGACACCACCCATCAAATGTTCGTTTCTGCGGATGTCCTGCAGGGTTCTGTCCACGGCCTCAACTGCCTTCCTATTGGCCATCGTACACTCATCCCATACGATCAGAGAGCAATCCTTGAGCACGTGTCCCTTATCGCTGTTACGTGACACACCACAAACAGGCGTTTCGGCGCTCTCTAAATCGATGGGAATTTTAAACATGGCATGTGCTGTCTTGCCACCCGGAAGCAGTGTGGCAGCGATTCCCAACGACGCTACAGCAATAGCAATTTTGCCTTGCCTCCTGACCTCCTGACCTCTGCAAGTATGCCAGTGGTAACAAATGTTTTTAATGTTTTTATTTAATGTTTTTTTTTATACATTTAAGTTTATAATTAGGTATACGACATGAAAATATATTAATTACCAAGCAATAATCACACAGATAATACCGAACAAAAGTATTAACAGTCAATGTTTATTTAGAAAATGCACATTACCATCTATGAATTTTAAGAATAACTAACTACTAACCTCGCCAACATGATCAAATTTAAATTATTAATTTCCAAAACGTGTTAACATGTAACTTGATTTGATTTTTATGAAATCTCATAGATGGCGCTGCTTCAAAATTGTCTTTATACTACTAACATTCATTAAACTATGTTTCTCTGCCCAAGTTACTTAAATGGCGTAGTTTTTATAGTGTAAAGCTAGATAATAGCATGGCTTACTCAAAAACAACATTTAAATATGCGTCGTTAGATTACACGCTGTCACAGAATGCGTAAGAAAAATAAAGATTCACAGCTCCTCCCCCGTAGGCGATAGCGTGATAATATGTAGCCTATATGTTGACCCGACCTCTTAGTAATATTCATGCAAAATTTGAAGTAAATCCATGCAGTACTTTTTGAGTTTAACCCGGACATACATACAGACAAACAGACAAAAATTTTAAAATCTATATTTTTGGCTTCGATATCGATTGTAGATCACGCCCCAAGTATTCTTTTAAAAAAATATTCAATGTACAGTTTTGACTTTCCTACGATTTTATTATATGTATAGATGATTACTCCTGTAATATTTATTTATTTATTTATACTTTCGCACAAAGTTTGTACAAAGGCGGACTTAATGCCTTAGGCATTTTCTACCAGTCGACCTAATATTGTGAGTATTCTTTATTGTTTAGTACCTAATCAAAGTTAGGTTATGATTAAAGGTCAGTGTATAGTATACAGAATATTCTGGAGTTACTTCAAGACTATCCTGATGTCTGACCATTCGGACATATCCGAAAACCAAGATGTGGCCGTCCCGTCGTTTCATTTATTAATTCCAATAGTTAAAATGACGTATTGTTTAACGGTAACCGGACGCAGACGTGAGGTGAGGTCAGATAGCCAATGGCCACGTTCTTCGAATTTCGCGTTGATAAGAGAACATTATTTTGATGTACCTGACAGTTAGAATTACCCGTATAGTTATTATACTCTTTGGTTAGAATGCTGATTACTGATTGTAGGTACTTGTTATGTAGGTAACCAGTGACACAAAGGATGTTGTTTATTAATTAAGTAAAAGCTCCTGTTTGTCAATAATTATGATGGAATTTCCTCCATTATTATTTCTTTTATTTATTTGTATACATACACTATACACTATACATACATATAACGAAACACACACTATACATACATATAACGAAAAAACTTCTCAAAAAAATAAATTCGCCGACCAGTGTAATTAAAACACGCAGGTGTTTAAACTTACCCACTAAAAAAAATGGTTGGAAATATAATGTGGAATAAAAACAAATTGTTTCACTGTGTGTCTAGTGATAATAGAATAAAATAACCAATACCGGTATCCCGGTATTGGACATTTCAATACCGGTATTGAAAAATGTCCGGGATCCCGGTATTGGAAGCCCCAGTCACAATCAAACCTTTCGAATTGTCAAAGATATTCCAAAGTGTGTTCAAACCTGCAAATGTTCGTTCAGCTTGTTAGGGTCCCTCTCCTTCGGTACCTCGCTCATCCAAATCGGTGGCGTCATTACGGTTCGGTCCTGGGATGTTCGGCAACAGCTTGGCGCCGCGATAGCAGGGTTCGAGACCGCGCGAAACGTCTTGCAAGGACGCGGTTTTGGATTACCGTACTCGTTCAGAATTTATCGTGGATCTTAATAGGAGGAAACGAATTTTTGTTTTTAGTATTATTATACGTGATTCGGTCGATTACAATCGGATATAACAAACAATTAATCGGCTAACGGTCGATATTAATAACCGATCTCAATCCAAAGTTTCTTGATTGATGTATGTAGGTTTTTGACATATTTTTTAATGAATATCTGTCAAAACCCCACATCAAATTTTTTATTGAATTTCTGTCAAAACCCCACCATCAATCCCGAGATTTTTAATTAAGATAGGTTATTAATATCGAAAGTTAGTTATTAGCTATAAGTAGGTCCAATTTAGTACGTTTTTAAATGTCAAAATAAACTAGCAGGTAGGTACCACGACATAAGTTATGCGTTTCGGTAATTTTCGTATTTGTACGAATTATGCAGCCAGATCAAAATTTCTTTGTGTCTTTATAATTTATACAGGTTGTAAACGAAATCATGTAATTCCTTCAAACCTCTTGATGTACTGCTGTCATAGGTTAACCCCGAACGGTATACATTAGGATTCAATAAAAAAAAATCCAAGAAGTAAACATGTGTTCTTAACGTGAAGCATTTTAGCGCCCCGAGAGAATTGCGCGGCTATTGCTCGCCGCACAATAATTTAACCCGGGGCGAAAAGTGCCTCACGTTAAGAACACAAGTCTTCTTTTTTTTATTGAATCCTAAAGAATCCCGTTCAGGGTTAACCTATGTCAACAGTACATCACGAGGTTTCAAGATATTACATGATTTCGTTTACACCCTGTATAACACTGGTTTCCTCCTCTTTGGATGAATTTCGGATAACTCACTTAATTGGTTGCATAATTCGTTCAAATCAGTCAACATTTATGTTGTAGTATTAGATTTCTAATATGCAGAATGTTAATATACCTATTCACTTATAGTACTTTTGTATTTATTACTAATTAACTAAAAAGCCTGAACATGCACTCTCAAAGCTCGCGGTTTAACTGAAAAACATGGAACTACAGTATATCGGTACTGCATTTGAGATATTTTTGACATTTGCCCGTACAACAACTAAAAGTGTCCGAATACAATTAATACTTTAACGCAATAACTTTAAATAAATTGCTGAACATAATAATTATAGTATGATCAGCAATTTAAAGTTATTTTAATTTTTTATTTGTATTAACAAACTAGAGGCTCGTCCCGGATTCGCACGGGTGGATATTTTTCCCGTTTTTTCAACATTTTTCATTTATGCTCCGCTCCTATTGGTCTAGCGTGATGTTATATATCTTATAACCTTCCTCGATCAATGGACTATCCAACACAAAAAGATTTTTTCAATTACAACCAGTAGAGAGAGTAGAGATTAGCGCGTTCAAACAAACAAACTCTTCAGCTTTATAATATTAGTATAGATTATAATCTTTTCACTAGAGATCTATAAAAACTGTTTAACCTATGCCTTTGTTATAGACTTAAATATACTCACGTCTATAATGCCCGAAAGGGTAATCGGAGGTATTTTCTTATTACAGGATTCTACACCCGCCTTTCGCCTCTTGTGTCGAGCCTAATAACATTTTTCGGGCACAAATAGTTCCAGGTTCGTCGCCTCTTACGATGCGCATGCCTGGCGACACGGCTTTTACCCTTTGTCGAAAGTAATTACTATTAAAAATAATGTTTAATATTTTTGATTTGGTGTATTTAGGCTTTATTTATTTTTTAGTCATTTGTTAAATTAAGCAACTTCAGGGTCAATGTTAAGCTGTTCTGGCAACAAGTAAGATTGGCTCGTGGAGTTTCGGGGACATCAAATATGAATATAGTTAGAGGAGGAGATGGGTGCTTGTTAAGTGAAGAATGCAAGGTGTTGGAACGCTGGAAGGTATATTTTGAAAGTTTATTTAGTTGGCAGGATAGTGTGCAAAGAGTGGGTAACTGGGCGGAAGCGAGTGAGTCAGACATTGACTTGGATGAAGATGAGGAAAATCTGATTGAAATGGTTGAAATTGTGAAAGCGCTGAAATGTATGAAAGTTGGAAAAACTGCTGGATGTGACAGAGTGTCTGTCGAAATGCTTAAGGGCGGTGACGGGGTGGTAGCAAGCCTGCTGTACCGGATCTTTAATATGTGTTGGAGATTCGGCCAAGTGCCGGGCGACTGGTGCAAAGCTGTAATCGTACCACTATATAAGGGAATTGGTTCACAGCAGGAGTGTAAAAACTACCGCGGCATTAGTCTTTCGAGTGTGGTCGGCAAACTATATGCGAAAGTTTTAATTAACAGAGTGATAAGAATAACAGATGAGAAAGTATGGGATGTTTAGGCAGGGTTCAGAGAGGGGATGGGCAGTATGGATCAGATCTTCTCCTTGAGGTGCATAGCCGAAAAACATCTGGAAAAGCACAAGAAAGTGTACTGCGCTTTCATTGATTTGGAGAAGGCCTATGATAGTGTGTGGAGGGAAGAATTGTGGTCGACACTATCTTTGTACGGGGTGGACTGGCGCTTGATACGGGCACTGAAATCGCTGTACACGGATTCCAGTGCTGGTATTAGGATAAATGGGGCGTTCACAGACTGGTTTGGCATCTCCAGAGGTGTTAGGCAGGGTTGTGAGCGTCTCCATGGCTGTTCAACCTATACATGGATAGTTGTTTGACAGATTTAAAAGGGAGTGAGTGTGGATTGAAAATGAATGAGTTGCCTGTCAAATGTCTTCTCTACGCAGATGATCAAGTTTTGCTTGCATCGTCGGCGGAAGAGTTGCAAGATATGGTAACTATGATCAATGGAGCATATAATATGAAAGGGATGAAAATTAATGTAAGCAAGACGAAAGTAATGGTTTTTGAAAGAGATGCAGATGTATCTGAGTGTAAAGTAAAGATAGGAGATGAAAGTATTGAACAGGTGAATGAGTTTGTTTATTTGGGAAGTATGTTTACAAGAGATGGTAAGATTGACGAAGATGTGGAAAGAAGAGCATATGCGGGAAATAAAGTAAATGGTGCTTTGCATGCGGTTGTGGCTAGCCGTTCGATGTCCAAAAAGGCACGACTGGCTGTCCATAATGGTGTGTTGGTACCTACGCTTATGTATGGAAGTGAATGTTGGTCGTGGCAGAAGAGGCATGATGAATGTAGAATAAATGCCATGGAAATGCGTTCCTTGCGAAGTATCTGCGATGTAACTTTGAATGATAGATTGATAAATGAAGAGATTAGACAAAGTTGCGGTTTAAAAGATGATGTAGTGACAAAAATTGAAAGGAGTATGCTTAGGTGGTTTGGTCATGTTGAGAGAATGAGTGAACGGCGATTAACAAAAGGAATTTATAAGGCGGATGTTAATGGGAACGCCGGTAGAGGACGTCCTAGAAGGACATACATCGATGTTATTGGTGAAGTTCTTCACAAAGGTCAGGTGCGTAGCACTCTCAACCGGCGTGCGTGTATGACAAGATGTATGAATGTGGATGAAGCGAAAGGGGTATGTAAGAGTCGTAGCATGTGGCGTTCTATAGTTTTTGCCTACCCCTATGGGAAAAAGGCGTGAGTTTATGTATGTATGTAAGTTTTTAAATAAGAAGATCGGTTGAAAAAAAATAACACTGGCTGTACATTTATAAAATTCTATCTTAAATTGGTTTGCTAAGGCAAAACAGAACAAATGTCTTCAACGGAACACAGTTTCAACTTTGAACTTGAACATCGACTTTTGTATTTTTCGTTGGTAATACATAGTTCGTTCATAACTTATGAGGTGTTCAGGAGTTCATAATATAATGGTACTCACGGGAGGATTTTGTCCAGGGTAGGGCAAACTCAGTCAGACAATAAATATTTGTCTTTTCAATAAATCTGGAAGTGCTGAATGGGATTATCGGGCAATTTTGCACCTTAACCTTATCTTTGAGGTCCTAATAAGTAGAGATGGAGTCGGGTATTGGTCTACCTATTTTGGGTAATTGTTCTGTGGACATGGGTGGCGAGTTGACTGAATCTAGACCATTTACCTACCTATTTTTTCCTGTGCCAGGGTGGGGCAAGCGCACCATCTGCCCCACTCTGAATACGCCCATGATGGTATTCATTTTGCGATTTTAGCGTTTCTCAGATAACAAGATACTTCGTGCTTTACTTTGATCAACTCAGCTTTAGTGTTTTGATGTTTTATAATAAATATTTTCAACGACTTTGATGCCGACTGTACTAAGATATTGTCGTGTGTATGTATGCGCCTTTATATTATTAATTCATGTACGTGTCTTACTGTATAAAACATGTGTTATTACTTTAATAAAGTCAGTATTTACTCATCATTCGCCTTGGTATCATTTCGGTCCAATTCCCAATATCACATGGCGACCGTGACGTAAGAGTCCCCTGGACTTTGTTTAGAATTCCTTTTCTCCGTATAAGGATACCGTTCCACGATGAACCGCAAGTGTAGTCGCAAACAAAGTCTTGTGAGAAACAGTATTTTTTGTGGCACCAATAATAATCAATATTATCATGGGGAAAAATCAGAGTAAGGAAGAAGTCATTATAGCTCAAACAGCTTCTGGTGGAAATAACAATGCAGATTTGGAGCAGTTAAAGTACCATACCAGTACAACGAATGTGGTTTTGTTGGTGATTTTGTTGCTGCTGTTGCTGGGATTCCTGTTCCTTATATTCAGGATTTACAAAAACTGTCACACCAAGTGGATGGCCAATGAAATAAATCGACACGCGTTGCAAAGATCAATTTCATACTTCCGGCGAGGCCCAAAAATTGATATAGGAACGGAGAACGTATAGCAGAAAATATCATAAGGATCAAACTATTTGATAAGACATGGACAACGACACGTAACATATACATAGATACAAATTGAACGACATAATATTTGGCGATATAGTCATGAGTACGAGCTTGATATAGAAGACAACTGCATTCTGATACCATCCTTCAAGCACCAAAGTGAAGGAAAATAAAAAAGTGAAGTGAGAACGTTAAAATAAAGCGTGTGACTACATATTTTACAACAGTGTAAAGGCCCGCAATTTATAGTCATTAATTCGGTTCGACAGCATCCAAAAGTGGAACTTTAGACATTATTAATTAACCCTACATGGAGAAATCTCTATTAATACGCCTAGATAAGTGTATCAAATATTACTTAAAAGCGTTAATTGAAATGTACCCGCATTGTGAAGGTATGTACGTAAATAGCAGTACCTAATAATAAGTAAATATAAATAAAAGACGCCTCATGTTTGTAAAGGCTTAGATACTTCATAATTATGCCATATGGCACAAGAGCTATCAGATTTACTTGTAAAGATAAAAGAATTGAGAACATATTTAGTGAAGATAGGTCCCACGAGGCGAGTAGGTAGAATAATTGAAGTAAAGGTACAAGAAGCTAACCACTTTTATGAAGAATATAAAAATATTTTAGGAAAATTAGAAGCAATTAAAGGTAGCATTAAGGAACAAGAATACTTGTTTGTAAAAAAAAATTGTGAACAGTTTAATACAATATATAAGGAAATATTAAGCTTGTGTTCTGTGAAAACTGAGGAAAGCCAAAAAATGGCCAAGTTTGATTTAAAGATAGCTATGCATTTATTGCCTGTTTCAGCCGATGATGAATCCAGTATTAATCGTCTTATATATTGAATATTACAGCTCAGAGCTCGACGACGACTCCCAGAAAAGGTTAGTAAACTTTGTTTTGAAAAATAGACTAACTCGGGGCGCGAAATTGAAATTATCCCCTAATTATTCTAGTACTGATGCACTTATTAATGATATGAAAATTCAGCTGTTACCAAAAAAATCGGCGACTGCTATTCAACGCAAACTACAAGGTTTCAGACAGGATAATCTGTCAGTTGATGAGTTTGGTAATAAAATTACAGAAATGTTCGTAGACCTGACCATTTCTCAGTCGGAAGGTAAAAACCATGCATACGAGGTTTTACGTCCACTTAACGAAAAACTCGCTATAAAATGTTTTGCAGATGGGTTGAGAAATCGTAGACTCAGTACAGTTATCACAGCAAGAAACTATACCTCGTTAAAGGATGCCGTCCAAGCGGCTTTGGATGAAGAAATATCACGACCCACCGATCCTGAAGTTTTGTATTTCAATCGCAATAACTATCATAATAACAATTACAGGGGTTTCGGGAATCGTCGAGACAGTATGAGGGCCAGAGGTATGTCACACGCAGCTGCAGAAGAGCAGAACAGCGAGAACTTTAGTTACCAGCAGGGTACAGGGCGCGGTTGGCGAGGTCAACGAAACTCACCGCGCGGAGCAAGGCGGTCCTTCAGGAGCAGAGGTAGATCTAATTATAGTCGCCAAGCACAGTTACATACTTTGACAAACTCAGACTCGACTTCTTTACAGACAACCGATGCTTCTTTGCAAACGGCCGAATCTTATTTGCCATCCGACGAAAATAATGAGTTTTTTCGTGACTAAAAGAGCAATTCTTTTTACAAATAATAATTCTAGTACCATTTATTTAAATGGTCGTAATGGTTACTCATATAATTGGTTAATTGACACCGGTGCCTCCATATCGGCCATAAAATATAAACATGTAATGAAACAAAACATTTCAATCCATAAACAGAACATCGACGTATTTGGAATGGGAGGCAAAGTTCAATCTATTGGATATGTTTATCTAGATTTACGTTCTAAGAATCAGATACTGAAACATAAATTCTATGTTTTTAATTCCTTGCCTTGTAAGACCAGTGGCATAATAGGGCATGACTTCTTAAACAAATACAAATCAATTCTAAACCTAGGTAACAATACTTTGTTGCTATGGAATAATAATGTTGAAATTTCTTTTCCATTGTGTTTTCCACGAAAAAATATAAAGATACCCGCGAGGTGTGAATCAATACATTTCATTAATGTCGAACCGAGGTATGCATTTGAAGAAATTGTTATTTGTGCATCAGAACTGCAAAGCGGAGTTTTTATAGCTAGCGCATTGGTTAAACCCAAAAACGGAATGCTTCCGATCCGAGTCCTTAACACAACGGATAGTGATTTAACCTTAGATGAAATTAATCCCATTATACAAATATCGTCGGAATACAATATTTGTTCTTTTGAGAAAACAATGAATAACGCGGAAAGGGTTAAAAAACTGTTTTCTATTCTAGATTTAAAGCACCTGAACAAAGAGGAACGATTATCGATAGAAAAAATGTGTGCGAAGTATTCCGACATTTTTTGTCTTGATGGGGACAAAATGACGACAACAGAATTATATACGCACAAAATTAACTTGAAACCTAACGTAGCTCCGGTATATTCAAAGCCGTATAGACTTCCATACTCACAGAAAGGAGAAATAAACAGACAATTAGAAAATTTACTTCAGCAAGGTATTATAGAAAAATGTAACAGCGAATGGTCAAGCCCAGTTTTACTAGTACCAAAAAAACCAGACTCAACTGGAAATAGAAAATGGCGGTTGGTTGTTGACTATCGCAGACTTAACAGCTGCATTCAAGATGATAAGTTTCCTCTACCAAATATAAATGAAATATTAGACTCTTTATCGGGCTGTATTTACTTCAGCCATTTAGATTTAAACCAAGGTTTCTATAATGTTGATCTACACGAAGACAGCCGCAAATACACAGCATTTGCTTCAGGGCAATACCAGATGACGCGTATGCCCATGGGTTTAAAAACTAGCCCCAGTTCTTTCTCACGCATGATGACAATGGCTATGGCCGGTCTAACATATGATAAGTGCTTAGTATATCTTGATGATTTGATAGTCCTTGGAAAGTCTCTTTCTCATCACAATAAAAACCTCATCGACATATTTGATCGCTTACGCAAAGTTAATTTAAAACTAAACCCTACAAAATGCAATTTTCTAAGAAAAGAGATGCTTTATTTAGGCCATATAGTATCTAATGAAGGTGTACTGCCAGATCCCGCAAAAACAAGTGTTATTAAGGATTATCCAATTCCCAAAAATGTAGATGATGTAAAACGTTTTGTCGCTTTTGCGAACTACTATCGTAAATTTATTCCAAATTTTGCAGATACGGCGTATTATCTTAATTTATTGTGTAGGAAAAATGTAGTATTTAATTGGGATGACAACTGTCAGAAATCATTTGACATACTAAAAGAGACTATGATAACACCGCCAATACTGCAATATCCTAATTTTTCACTAGAAAATAAATTCGTATTACAAACAGACGCATCAGGTTATGCAGTTGGAGCTATTTTATCAAATGCGGATGGGCGCCCAGTTGCTTACGCTAGCAGAGGCCTAAATAAATCAGAGAAAAACTATCCCACCATAGAAAAGGAACTATTAGCTATAGTGTGGGGGGTGAAACATTTTAGACCATATTTATTTGGCCGTCATTTTAAAATTAAAACTGATCACAAACCATTGATTTACTTGTTTAATCTCAAAGATCCATCCAGCAGACTACTTAAATTTAAATTGATACTTGAGGAATACGATTACGAAATTGAGTACGTCAAAGGTCGAGACAATGCAGCTGCGGATGCACTGTCTCGACTAACTTCCAAAGATTTGCAGGACATGAACAATAATTTATGTGTTATGACACGGGCGCAGAAACTAAAATTGAATGCCAACCCATCACCAAGCGAGGCCGCCCCGCTAAGCGATTATTTTGAAAAACCAAAAGTTGTTGAGGCACAGAATAGACCAAAAGAAGTAGTTGAATTAAGATTTATAGACAATTCTGCGTTAGTAAAAATAAAGAAAGAAAACGAACTAAATAAAGAAAACGATGTTTTTATCTTTTCAAAAACTAAAAAGAATATCTTTATAAAACCAGCGGCTCACTCGCAAATGACTCGAGCAGAATTTGTGAAAGCGCTGAGTAATTTTTGTAGTGAGATATATGTAGAGGAAATTTACTTCATGAAAAATAAGAATAATAGAATATTTGTTGAAAAATTAATCAGCCAAATCAAAGGCAGCGAAAATTGGTTAGGGCCCAGATTAATCATAATACAAGACGTAGAACGCGTAGAAAATAAGGACGATAGGAAGGTAATACTTAATGATTTTCATCTTTTACCGACAAGTGGTCACGCGGGTATAAGACGAATGGTAAATAAAATTCGGAAATATTATTTTTGGCCTGGCCTAGAAACAGATGTCAAAAATTATGTCAAAAAATGCCCAGATTGCCAGAAACAAAAGTACACAGTACAAGTAAAGGAACCCATGGCCGTCACCTCTACGGCACACACTGCTTTCGAAAAGATTTTCCTAGATTTAGTTGGGCCTTTAGATAAGGACAATAATGGATATTCATATATTCTAACAATACAGTGTGAGTTGTCGAAATATGTATGTGCTTTTCCGCTTATTACAAAAACAGCAGCAGAAGTTGCACGTTCTTTTGTGGACAACTTCGTGCTTCATCATGGTGTGCCGAAGGAAATCGCCACCGACAGGGGTACTGAGTTTATGGCAGAAACGGTAAAAGAGGTATGTGCTTTGCTTAATATTAAAAAACTTAACTCAACTGCATATCACCATCAAAGCATAGGAGCTTTAGAAAACTCACATAAAAGTTTGTCCACATTTCTTCGTATTCAAACGGAACAAAAATCAGAATCCTGGAGTACTTGGCTACCCTACTGGTGTTTCGCTTATAATACTTCTGTAAATACGTCCACTAAATTCACTCCGTTTGAATTAGTTTACGGTAAAAAGTGCATTTTGCCAAGCAACCTAACTCGAAAAATAGAGCCGCTATATAACTATGATAGTTACCCTCTGGAACTAAAATACAGGTTACAGGTATCACAAACACAAGCTCGCAAAAATTTAATTAATAGTAAGTTGGTAACAAAACGTAGGTATGACACTTATGTTAACCCCACGCATTATAACCCTAATGACAAAGTATTAGTAAAAAAACGAAACAGGCAATAAACTCACAAGCTTATACTCAGGACCCTACAAAGTTATCAGGGACATTTCACCAAATGTAGAAATCGAAATTAATGGTAAAACTGATGTTATACATAAAAACAGAACAAAGCTCTATTATGATTGATGTACTTAATGTATTGCAATTGCACTGTTAACATTGTTCTTATTTATAAGATTGTATTGTAAGAAAAACAACCTGTCGTTGTCGTGTCTAGTTACAATAACTAATCTAAATGTAACCTTATATTAGTAATAAGCATCCAATATTTTGTACTTAACCAATTTATATTTCTAAACTAAAAAAAAAAAAAAAAATTTTTTTTTCTTTTCTTCCCCCCTGGGGAGGTGTCGTGTGTATGTATGCGCCTTTATATTATTAATTCATGTACGTGTCTTACTGTATAAAACATGTGTTATTACTTTAATAAAGTCAGTATTTACTCATCATTCGCCTTGGTATCATTTCGGTCCAATTCCCAATATCACAATATATTGACCACCCATTTAGGTAACAGGAAGCTGAACAACTCCACTAATTAAAACAAAATGTAGATATAGATTGGCTTTGTGTTTTAGGTAACCTACACTATCAGTACTAGGAAGGAAATATAAAATATAATTAAGAAAATAATTCGATAATGACATTATATTTAGCAGTGGAACTGCAATGATCTGTGTTAGCGGTCAGTTTGGGTTGTTTTTGAGCCAATTAGTGGCTTGCACCGAACCTAACACCCGCCGGAAACGTGCTTGGAATCATGGGTTTATTTATACATAGGTATCTATCTGTCTGTACCTAATGATAAATGATTTTTATTTCTGTAAATAAATCTGTTACAAACACTTTTACAAGTCAATGTAATGTTTTTTTTAAGACTAAATGGCGTCGGCCTTTCCTATCTGATTAGCTCTGAGAAGAAAAGCCGAAACAAACTCAGATATCAAGGTCTCTTTTAAAGACATTGTAGTATAAAAACTATGCGAGTGAAACGATGTAGGGCAACGTCTGGAATGGCCTTTGAAGGAAAGTGCCATAGCAGGTTCGAGTTGACCTGTCCTAACTGACGGCACATCTGCATCAGTCATCGCGGAGCTTAAACCTTATTTTAGGGAGCTCAACAACCCCACCTTTGCACGACGCTATCAATCAGCTGGACATTTGTGTGGGTCACAAAAAATATTCAAGAACCGCCAAACGTTTACAAAATTCGTGTATAAAACTAGCCTACATGGTACTCACATTCACAATTTAATAAAAAACAATTCAATAGTAAAATGTCAAAAGGATAAAATAAAAAATAATATCATATTATAAAAATAATTACAATGATGTGTCTGTGATAACAGCGAGCGGCTCAATTCCAAGCATTTTTATCGTCCATATAATCTTTAACGTTATAGAAACCCTTTTTGTATAGTTTCTGCTTTACATAGTACTTAAATTTATTAAGACTTAAGTCTTGAATATTGCCTGGAATTTTGTTGTAGAAGCGTATACTTTGGCACGTAAATGAGTTACCAATTTATTTTTTTCTTTGGAATATCCTCATTGGCGGAAAAAAATATCAGTTTGTTCTCTAAGAACAGCGACATCCGTTACGTCAATACTAGAAGTAAAAATAAACTTATCCTACCAATGACTAGGCTCCAAAAAAATTGCGGCGGCAAGGCCCGTTATGGAGGAGTGGCTGGAGAGGCGGCATAGTGCCCTCAGCTTCCGGCTGACGCAGGTGCTCTCGGGACATGGCTGTTTCGGGAAGTACCTGTGTCGCATAGGTCGGGAGCAGACGCTCGGTTGTCACCACTGCGACTGCCCCGAGGACACGGCGCTGCACACGCTACAGGCGTGTCCAGCTTGGGGGTCGCAGCGCCGCGAACTAGTCGCGGTGGTCGGCGGTGACTTCTCGCTTCCGGCCGTGGTTATGTCCATGGTCGGGAGCGAGGGTGCGTGGGAAGCCATCGCTTCCTTTTGCGAGGGGGTAATGGCGACCAAGGAGGAAGCGGAGAGGGAGAGGGAGCGGTGTGCTCTTGTCCCTTTCCGCGCCAGATGCACCGGGCGCCAGAGGGCGCGCGTGCGTGATGACCTCCAGCCACCCTAGTGCGTAGCCTGCGGGCGGCGGGTTAAGGGACCCGCCACCCGACCAGTAACAGGCCCGAGAAGGCGGCGCGCTATGTTCCGTGTGCGCTTTTCAGGAGGATGCGGGGCAAGGCCCCAAAGAGGAGAGGTCCGCCGAGGGTTGGCGGACCGGGACCTGCCGGGGTTGCGGTGCATGCTTTTGCGAATCCCGCGACCCCGGCCGAACGGTCAGAAGGAGGAGCACCGTTGGTTTTTAGCCGGTAAGAGTCCGGCAGACTTCCTCGCCTTCCCCGGGCGAAGGACATCCATGTGGATTTTCCAACGACTAAACAAAATAAACGGGGCCTTGGGCCCTAGCCCAGCAACCCCATGCGTAAAGATGGGCCTGATGATGAAGCATTGGAGCAAATGTAGTTTGTCTTTGATCTTTACAATACATACATAAACTCACGTCTTTTTCCCACTGACCCGAATGGGAAAAGTGGAAGTTTGATCGTTATTTACACATAACATATCACCACGCCTGTATTCCCCGAAAGGTTGCACAGAGTTGTATAGTAACACCCTCATTTCGCCTTTATGTTTAAGTCCCATGTAATGAGGGGCGAGCCTATTGCCATCAACCGGGCACAAATTCAAATTCCGGGCTGCTACTGAGGAATTCCACACGGAAAAACCCAATAACACTTTGCCCGACCTGAGGATCCAAACCAGGACCTCACGATCAACAGTCGCGCTTGCTACCACTAGACCAACGAGGCAGTTCGATGATTGATGTTTATGTGTTTCTATTCTTAGGCTCAATTTACACCGCCGCGGAATGGAATGGAAGCGACTTTTTGCAACGAAATTGTACATAGCATAATGAACTTTATGTCAGTTGTATAACATACAAACTAAATAGGAGGGGGAATTCTCGAGAATGCGCGAGGATTCCCCGGAAGACGCGCGACCTTTTTTTGGCTCCTATTTAGTTAAGTTCATTATGCTATGTACAATTTCGTTGCAAAAAGTCGCTTCCATTCCATTCAGCGGCGGTGTAAATTGATCCTTATACTTATTAAAACAAAACAGGTACCTAATTTAATAATGCCATTTATTTAAAAAATACTCCTCACACACCGTTTAATTTAATAAATTATCAAATTATCTTAACATTATTTTATTAAACATTTTAAATTGCAGTAAACTTATGACTCTTATGACAATCTTTTAATTTTTAGTGCTGAAACACGTTTATTATTATAGTGATATGTTAAATATTACTTAAATGTTAACTTTATAAAAGGCACTTACGGCGATTAATTAATATTGTGTTATTTATTATTACATCTAGTTCACACAAACTGTTTACAGGACCCGTGTTAGCGGATCCGTTTTTATTTTGGTGATGGCGCCTGTAGCTTTATGTGCGAGTTCACATACAAGACAGTATTACGAATCCAGTAGAAAATACTGGATCCGTTATTTTTATCGTATCCTGCCTGCTAGATGCGACGCAGTTGTTATTTTTGTTTAACTGATCCGTCGATACAGATGTGAACAACACATCCAGTACCGACGGATCCGTTAAAACGGATCCGCTGTGTAATCGGGCTCTTAAGTGTTTATAATAAGGTATAAACACTGGTTCAAAATTTACAATTTAGCCGTATATTAGTTACTAGCGACCCGCCCCGGCTTCGCACGGGTGCAATGTTGATACTAATGTGGGGCATATAAACCTTCCTCTTGAATCACTCTATCTATTAAAAAACCGCATTAAAATCCGTTGCGTCGTTTTAAAGATCTAAGCATACATAGGGACAGACAGACAGCGGGAGCAGCTTTGTTTTATACTATGTAAAGATATATCGGTATACTATTTCTCCATTGTATAGCTCTGAAATGCTTTTTGGAGTCAAATTTTGTGGAGAATCTTAATATTTTTTAATAAAAGTTGCAACATAGGGTAGTTGACTATTTTTTATTAGATATCTCGTAACTTGTACATAACAAAAAACGTAGGCAACTATGAAAAAATTATGAAATCTATACTTAATATTATAAAGAGGTAACATTTGTATTTTTCTATGTAACGAATAAACTTAAAAGCTACTGGTCTGATTTCAAAAAATATTTTGCCGTTAGAAACCTACATTATCACTAAGTACCATAGGCTATATTTATATCCCAAAATGTTTAAAAAAAATGTCCACCTGTGCGAAGCCGGGACGGGCCGCTAGTATTTAATAAAATGCCCAAGTTTTAAGCGGCTTAAAATTGTCCACTATACAGAGACAGACCTACGGAAACATGATGTCTTAATTCGAAACTTCAAATATACCTTCTTTGAAATAAATAGTAAATACTTGGTATTTTTTAAAAGTAAGTATATAGTCAGCGACCCTCGAAGCATACAAGTAGCTTTAGGTTGACCCACTCTTGCACAATTTGGATCATCAGATTCTGCCCTCGTAATTCATCTTAATACATTTACATTAAATACATTTTTCAACACACTTGCTCGTAAACTGTCTCTTATTGCACCGCTTTTAGGTTCATAATGTAGCTTATTAAACACGCGTGCTTTTTAACCGACTTCCAAAAAAGGAGGAGGTTCTCAATTCGTCTGTATGTTTTTTTTTAATTTTTTTAAAATGTTTGTTACCTCATATCTCCGCCGTTTATAAACCGATTTAGATAAAAAAAAGTTATTTGAAAGGATATACTTCCAGATTGGTCCTATTTAAATTTGGTGAAGATCTGATGAAGAACTTCGGAGATAGACAATAGAACTCCTCAATGACGAACAGTACGCATAATGTGATGATGTGATTATGTTACGAGCAGCGTCTTTAGTAGGTCCAACCATATTTTAATTAAGGCCACTAAAACGAAAAAATAAATATAATTTAACAAAAATAAAACCGACTTCAAAAAAACGATGAAAAGAATAAAATAATTACCATATTATAAAATTAACAGTTTCAGAAGTCGGTGCCTTCAATTTGGTTCAGCGTGTTAAACTGTTAATTTTATAACTAATTATTTTATTCTTTTCATCGTTTTTTTGAAGTCGGTTTTATTTTTGTTAAAATATTTTTTTTACTTTACATTACCGCACTGGTGTATTTTACTTAATTTTTTTTACAAAGCGTTTTTGTATCTAAAAATTTTTAAACTATTTTATGAATAGATAATCTGTGTTAATTAAAATATGATAAAAAACATTTTATTTCATTAAATTATTTATTTTGTCAATAAATTAACATTAATTAATTTGTGTTATAAACACTTTTTTATATTTGGCTGTTTGCCCTTTGGTCTTTCACCTGCGCGCGCATAGCTAACAAGGAACAAGGTACAGCGCGCGAAAAAAAAAACCACGCGCCATTTTTCACAAATACCTACCTACTTATCAAAATAACCAACTTAGCTTGTTAGTATCATAATGTAGGTACTATTATTTAGTTTTACGGTTTAAGACATTAATTTCTCAAAATATTACATTAATCACTTACAGAGAAAATACAATAATACATAGGGTCAACCGCGCGACGCGGCGACGGGCGCAACGAGTATTCCCAAGGAGGGTTGATGTCAGGCAGGCGGCCGGTCATAAAACAATAAGCCAAAACCTCTACCAACATGGATTTATGAAATACATGTTGTGCCGACCCCACCTAGTGTGGGATAAGGCCAGGGAAAAGAAGAAGAAGAGAAAATACAATAATAAGTAAACAAAATAACCGGTTAGCGTTTTTAGTAGGGTACCTAGGTGTTATAAATGTTAGCGGAGATTGTGTATAGTGAATGCGCGCCTACGGCACAGTCCGTTTGAATAAGTGAGAATTGAACAGTTTTATACATTGTTTTAGGATTTTACAAATAAAATGGTGCTTTTCGTAGGGAGTAAGCGGGTGTGGGTTATTTAATTTAAGGTTAGTTTTCGTATTGTGAGTAAAGTTTACAAACTTATCCTTATCGTTATATCAATGAAAGATCCTTCAAAATGTGGCATTTCAATAGTTTCTCAAAGGTTGATAAGTTTTAGCCTATTTTGTGTCTTTAGGTACCTAATCTATACTAATATTATAAAGTTAAAGAGTTTGTTTGTTTGTTTGAACGCCCTAATCTCAGGAACTACTGGTTGGAATTGAAAAATTATTTTTGTGTTGGATAGTCCATTTATCGAGGAAGGTTATAGGCTATATAGCATCACGCTACGACCAATAGGAGCGGAGCATAAATGAAAAACGTAGCAAAACCGGGAAAAATGTCCACCCATGCGAAGCCGGGACGGGCCGCTAGTTTATTATAATTCTGGGCTCCTTCCTACAGAATGCTCTTTCTTCCGTAGTTCTAGGTGTTTCACACAGATATAATTTGCCTGTCTAGTATTACGTTTGTGGTTGTCTATGTTTTTGCTAAATGTTATTTGTGAGTGAATATCCTTTGTTATAATTTCTCTAATCAGGATGCAGGTGTATTTATAGCTTTGCGATAAATTCATTACTCTAGTTTCCTTATAAATTGTTATGGTCGGTGTTAGGTAATCATATTGAATAACGTTTTAATTAGTTTTTTTTCCGATTCTTTTCAGTTTTATTTTATTTTATTGTGTTAGATATCTAAAGTCTGATATTTTGCTCGCAAGTGTGTTGAAAAACCGTATGAAACGCGTGTGCATTGATCATTACACTCTCGGCTTCCTTATCGCGCTCGCCTGCTTAACACCGCCTCGAGCGTAATGACCAACATAGCACACTTGTATCATAATATACTATTATCAATCTGTCTGTTCCCTTATATGATCAATACATCCTTCTCCTCAGGGGCATCCCTCCTGAAGTTGACCCTGATATGTCTGCACATGTGGCCGATGGCATCAGCACATGGCACCACGATGGCCGCCATGCACGACTGTACCATGGTGCGGAGTGAAGCGAAGTAGATCTTGACGCAGCGGAGGCACGGGGCGGTGCACCAGATTTGCTGCAAGAGATAAAGGTAAAAGTTTATTCGTAACTAGTTCTGCCCATGACTTCGTCGGCGTAGAAGTCGGATGGGTTTTAATTTATAAATGTCGTAGTGTTGTCCTTACCTCGAAGGCGAGGCAGGCGAAGCCACAGCCCAGACACAGGGCGCACGGGGGGGCT
This sequence comes from Amphipyra berbera, assembly GCA_910594945.2. Taxonomy (NCBI): domain Eukaryota; kingdom Metazoa; phylum Arthropoda; class Insecta; order Lepidoptera; family Noctuidae; genus Amphipyra; species Amphipyra berbera. Next base: position 1,414,050 of record OU343122.1, on the reverse strand, counting down.
ATCAGCACGGCTAGGACGGTGTAGCACCAGTTGCGCGCGTGTCTGAAGCACGCGTGGCTCAGGCGCCACGCGCACTCCGGGCTGCGCGCGCCCTCCGGCTCGCCGATTATGTCGTCCCATACTATCTGCGAATTGAGATTAAGAAATGCAAAGATTTTTTTAAACTTTAGTATAATCAGCCGAACGTGTGCTAAAATCGGGCTGTCCAATTTTGCACTATGAGCACACAACATTACAAATGCACTCATTGGCGATAAGTCGAACAAATAATATAAATACTTTTCTATCTAAGACTAGCAGTGGTAGCCTAGTGGTGTGACCGTCGTACTGCCAATTTAAATATGGCGACATCTATCACGCCACATGAGAACTTACGCAGCATAACGAATGTCTAGCAGACTACAGTGACAACAAATGACAACTCTCAAAAATGACGTCACAAATCCTGCATCGCGATATCAAGATTTGACACGCAAATAGTATATACAACTTCCCAACATCAACTGTTGGGCAGTGGCCAGCCAGGCATAAGACCCGCTTGGTTGGAGGATCTTCCTTTTTCGTTGGAGGAACACCATACCTCGTTTCTCCACATAAGTATAATAATAATAATCATTTTATTAACAGGCAACTGAGGCCCATAGAAAAATATACAAAATAATCTTATACAATAATAAACTAATACATATTTAAAACAAAACCTTATTAACTAAACACGGGCGGTGTCGTGTTTCGCTGCGTCACAAAACAGATAGGTACAGAAGTCAATCACATGTATGTACTTCACTTTCATACCTACGCTCGGCGGTCGCTCTATCTATATATCTATCTCTCTCAAGCGCATGGCACTCGCGCTCGCACTCACTCGCACCCTAGTCCCAAACAGTCCGAGATATCGTGTCCGTGAGCAGTGTCTATATGTGCGTTGCTCGAGCGCACTTGTATGTAGATTGACTTCTGTACCTATCTGTTTTGTGGCTGCGTGGTGTCGCGTAACCGACCTCGGAAACGTCGATACACGACACCCTTCGGCCAAAAGTCCTCTTTTAAGGTCTGTAGCTGGTGGGTTGGAACCCGTACCACGAACGACTTAAAGTTGATGATGTGGCGCGATTCCAATCTTTCGACCCTCAGAGTCCAATTGGTCTTCACTCTTAAATACTCCACGACTAATGTTAGATATAGTTGTATAGTTATGGGTATGTAGGTAGTTAAAAGTAGTTATAACCAATCAATTTAAAATAGACCACAAAGGGAGGAATAGAATCGCCTGACGATTGTGAACATGACACAGTTTGGTAGGTTTGTATTATTCACATTGCTGTAAGTCAGTGTGTCAATGTCATAACCTCAAGAACTCGACTTTTTCAATAACATCAAATTCAAATTCACTTACTCGCAGAATTGGTAGGATGGTATATCGAGGCGTAAATGTGTTATTACAATGTTCTAATGACGGGGCGTGAAAAATATAAACGTGGCGTAAGTAAGAGGAGCTTTTTCCATATTGAGGTCAGCTGCCAGTCTAACCAGATGCGGCTGAATACCAGTAGTTTACACGGAGCGACTGCCATCAGACTTCCGGAACCCAGTTACTGGGCAATGCCGCCTGCCGGTATCCTAACGTTAGCGGTTGTCAGACTTTCGGGCTTCTGGCTACCTGATAGTTTATCGTGCTCTCCGAGGCTCGGAGGGGCCTCGATATGTAATGAACGGGCACACATCCACGGATTGACCGCCGCAAGCGCAGCTTAACCTCGCAAATCTTATGATCCGCGTGGTTGTTCATTAGCCACGAGCCCCTTATAAAGGTTATATTCTGTGGGTGAATAAAAAGTATGTCGGGGCTCAAGCATAATTTGGAACTTATACTTCTAAAGTTTAGACCAAACTTTTGATATTAGCCAGTTCCGACGTCGTGTACGATAATTAATTTATTCGCAGCTTTGTACAATCTTCTTAGTATGACAGAAAGATAAAAACACATTTCCAGTTATATAACTATAACCCATAGTAATCTTCTACTCGTGCGCGCACACGAGTAATAATTGAAAAAAAATCTAGATAACGACAATTTATACCAGAGCTTTATTTTCCCCACCACTTTCCTTGGTGGGGTGAAAGTACTGGAAGTTAATTAGTGGAGAACAATAGTACAGGAGCGAGTGACCCGTGGTCTATGGTCGGTGAGCTCACGGTAGGTACCTGAGTCACGCACACGTCTCGACTTCTTTGTCCGGCGTGGCAGGTGAGACTTTTAATTAAACCTTTCGTTTTTGTGAGAATTTGCATGTTTGGTTTGTTGTGGTTGAATATTATTACTTCTTAAATGTAAGGTGCCATTGTAGATAAATGTGGCTTTTGGCAAACTAATACTTAAGCCCTCGTTCGCACGAAAGCTTTTTCAACGCGCGTTAAAAAAGCGTTCTAATACAACAAATAGCAAGCCGTGTATGTGTTCACATGATAGCGCTTTTTTTAACGCAGCTTATCTATTGCGCGCGTTGGACGGTTGAAAAAGCTCTCGTGCGAACGAGGGCTAAAGGTCGGGTTTTGAATTTCGAACACATGAGATGGCCTGCGTTTTCATCGTCTTCATATTTATTAAGAGAAAACGCGGGCTACAAAATATTAATAATTTGAATATATTTTTAAGCGATCTATTTCCGCCCCACCCCTCACGCAAACCTTCGCAATTGATCGCAAAAGAGACAACTGCATCTCGGACTGATTTCTCCTATGCAATATTAGTGAAATCGTACTTTTGTATTTCCCTGTTTTCTTCTTCAAATCTGGACCGATTTTGATATTTTTTTCTGTAATAAGTTAAAGAAGACTTTGGTTATGTCTGTATGTTTTTCTTTTATTTTTTATATTCGTAAAATTTGTTTGCCAGATGTTTGAAAACGGTGGTAAAACCGGTGGATTTTTGTAAAATTTAAACGTTTCTAGTTCTTTTAGTAATTAATTTATTAATAAAAACAAAACATAGGGCAGTAGTGGTGGTAGATATATATCATATGGTAAAAAATAATTGCTCTAGTGACATTATCCAAGGAGGAAACTGAGGAATACGTTTGTATGGACTAAACGCCGACTGCATTTCCTCTGAAACGTATAAGATTTAAAACAATTAGGTATCAAATTGGATTTTCGTAGCGGTAATGTGGAAGACTCGTAGTGACATTTATAACACGTCGAAGTAGTGGGTTGTCGTAGTGGATGAATCATATGGAAAATTTCGTCGAAGAAATGTAAAAATCCCGTAGTGCAAATAGAAACATCTCGTAGTCGTAATTTCGTAGCGCAAATGTAAAAATCTTGTGCTTGGTAAATCTCGTAGCGGGAATGAAGAATATCGTAGCGCAAATATGAAAATCGCATTAGGGTCAATTCACACCGATATGGAAGCGGCCGGAAGCACAGTGACTGGCAGTTTTACTGTCAAACCAATTTGGACTTAGTTCCTATCACTAAAACGCATAGTATCGGTTAAAAAAACTTCGAAGCTTTTTAGTGGTTAAAGGTTATTATAATATAAGTGAGTTCCTAAAGGAAAAATATTTTTTAATTTAGTGTAATTTTGTTTATTTTATTGTCTTTTGCATGCCTACATGGTAAAATATGGCTGAACGTGTTACAATTTTTGTCATCCTTTACACCCATATTTGCAAAATAAAATTATCTTTATTTTTGACTAACTGTGTCCTCACGGCTCCGCCCGTAGCTTGTTACTCAGTGGTAATGTAGCTTTCTAACGGCAAAATAATTTTTGAAATCGGTCCAGTAGTTTTTAGGTTTATTCGTTACATACAAAAATCCAAAAATAAAAATCTTTCCTCTTTATTAATATTAGTATAGACTTACGTAAGTCGCGCGGCCGCGACCGGCTAATCACCGCTTGCCGACCCACTTCGGTGTGAATTGACCCTTATTGTAATCTCGTAGCGGGAATGAAAAAGCTCGTAGCACAAATCTCATCATCATCGCCTACATTATGAATAAAAACTCGTAGAAAAAAACTTCAGAAGACGGTCGTTTATTACCCATCTTTTGTTCGAACCATTAAACGCAGCACCCTCAAGTAACCCTTAAAGGCTATTCGGCTGCTTAAAATACAACCTGTTATGTTCCAATTTCACGGCGCCACGGAACAAATTGTTGTTTGTAAGTATAATAAAGTTGATTTTTCCACTGACACTGATTTATAGTTAAAACGAAACGGACTGTAATCAGGGAAAGTACAATGTACAGTAGGGGAATGAAAATGAAAAGGTACGTCAGTATTCAAATTCATTCCTTTCCCACATCGCGGGCACATGTTACCTTTTCAAACTGTTGAACGGAACAGGCTAATACAAGGAAAAAAAGGTATATTTAATTTTTTGGTAGTAAAGGTCAAAAATGCATTTTTTTTATTAAAAACACGTTGCCCCACACTAGGATTTCTCCTGTGACGTGGATGCGTTTACAAACACAAATCTTCACACGCACAAACATCCAGACCCGGAACAACTATCTGTAGGCCATACAAATATTTGTGCCGTGTGGGAATCGAACCCACGACCCGTAGCGCAGAAGCCGATCGCTCAGCCACTGCACCAAACGTGTCGTCAAACTCCATATGATGTAGTAGTACCGTGTAGGTAATGTTTTTGATCTGATTTAAGGAGTTTTGTTGTAGAAACCATGACAATTATCAAATCCATCATTAAATAAATTGACATTACTAGTCTCTGTCATCATGTGACCATTATTATTATTGTGGCGGCATCTATCACGCTACATGCGAACTATCCTGCATCGCGATATCAGAGTTTGACACGCAGATAGTATATATACAAGTTCCCAACATCAACCGTTGCGCAGTGGCCCGCCAGGCACAAGACTCCGCCTGGTAGGAGGATCCTCCTTTTCGTAGGCGGAACACCATATCTCGTTCCCCTACATTATTAATATCCTGACAAAAAATACTTGTGTTTTTATTTCTATAATGTTGATAATAAAATAGTTGGTTTCTTGTACTGTTCAAGCAAAAATAGACCTTAAGGTGCATTAAATTTTCCTTCCCCTACTGTACATCATACATTTACATACCTTAGATCGAATGATAACTTAGTTATGTTTTGTTTTGTTTTATTTATTAGGAACAAAAAAACACAACATGTTATAATGGTACAATAGTGATCTTAAATTAAATTGGTAAACATATCGCTGACTGAATTCATTAGTGGCACAAGTAAAATTTTTGACATTTTGAGTTAGTGATGAATTCTTGTCATAAATTACGTACTTTATTTTATGCATTAAAGACCCAGCGTATTAGTTTCATAAGATTAGTCCTGGCATTAATCCAAAAAGTAAAAAAAAATATGCAATACTGGCATAAATCGAGGTCACCATCTTCTGGCCCTCATATTAATCAAAATAACAAAAAAAAACATCAATATTATTACTGCTGGCAACTGAAGCATTAACGTAGATATATAAAAACTAAACATCAACTATTTATTCCGTAAAGTACACTCAAAACGAGCTAGAATGTGCGCGCGCACTTGTCAACGAACATTTAATTGTGCTTTTTCTCAAATTGTTGAATTTTGTCTTGTGACACTATTGAATTCAGTCAGCGATATAACCCACACCATTGTCCACGAATTAAGTAAAGGAAGAAAAAATAAAGTCTACTATGACTATATGGAATGACTATATGACTATAATGGAACGTATAAATATAAGGTAAACTAAAGAAAGACGCCACTGTTTATTCTAAATTAAGTTTCAGAGATCAACAGTTCAATGGCCATTGCTTTATTTACATTTTTGATTGGATAGAGTAAATATGTCTACGTCTGTAAAATGTGTGTTATTAGTTTCCACAAGGCGACGAAGAGGTATCCGTGCTCATGTACGTTCTGCACGTGTCTGTATGAAATAGCCGAGGCACGCGCACCCCTCGCCGGATAACAGTTTTAGGTACTGTGAAACATAATTTATTATTTAACACAAAAAATGTAAGTTCTACGAATAAAGCGAGCACTTGCATGCAATAAACTTGTGCAATAAAACTTGTATAGGTATTTGTAACTTGCTTTAGGGAGAACTTTACGGGGTATTTTCAATTGTTTATAATGTCAAATGAAATGGCTTTTAAATGCCATATCGTCAGTGGAAAGGTAAAAAGACTAAAGCGCCAATATACCTACTTTACAGGACCGCGATTCAGTTTTTTTTTTAAGAAATAATTAGATATTTTTCTTAGAGTATACATATTAAATAGATAATAATTATCTATTTAATATGTATACTCTAAGAAAAATAACTATGTTTTCTGAAAAAAATACTTTGAATCGCTCTCTTGTATAGTAGGTATATTGGCGCTTTATTCTTTTTACCTTTCCACTGACGATATGAAGTGAGCCTTCTACTCTGTACTAGGAGTAATCGAAAAACTAGAATGCATGGAGTTTTGCCACTGCATTATTTCAATGGAATTTATCCATTATACTGATTTCCTTAAGTGGTAAGTAGGTATACCACAGGTCATACTTATTATTTATCAAATTTCTTCGTCGATATAGATAAAAGTTTCTCTCGAGCTATGCATAAGTTTATCAAAGTTTTAATTTAATTTATTTTTGGCTATCATGATGTCATATAAGGGTGGCGTGTGTCATGTTAATGCCGAGTGGTCCTTCGATACTAATATGTTATTAAGCATCTATCTGATTTATCCCATAACATTCCTTTATTGGATTGGTTCCTTATCAGCAACATTATAAATTGGCGCAATAATACAGGTGCTGTTCTTTTTTGCAAAAACATTCGGATCGTTTCCCGAACAAAGCATCTGGACTTTTTCAACAATCTAAATATACTGTTTACGTTTTCTCAAAAGTGAGGTCACGGCTCCTTTAATGACTTCTCTATTCATAATACATAGTTTCGGATTTGGTCTTGCAGTCCAATTGCAAATACTCACTTATTTACGGTCTTTGGGCAGATATTGGTGCTGATTCTGTTGTGCACAAACTAAACTTAATTTATACTATTGCCATCTTCTTTACTCTGATAAAATAAGAAAGAGACGGACATAAATAAGAGCTGTCAAATTTAGTTGAACTAAAATTTCCATACAAAAGACGACAGGTCGGATTGTGTCGACTAAAGACACGGTGAAGTTCAAGGCGTAAACTAGTTTTTCATCATCAACTTAGTTCTTATCTATCACCGTCCTTTTCTCGCGCTGTCTGTTAGTAAAAGATAGAAATTCTTTAATATTTGTTTAGTTGGTAAATAAGAGAATCGGCGCCATTATTCCTTCTGACTGTAGTATGACCTCACCACATAAGTCAAGTGCAAAAAATTAACATAAGTTAACACGAGGTCTTTTCTATTACAACCACTCTAAACTTCAAGGCACGCGTTATTTCTATAAATAACGCCATAACCCACAGTTGCTACTAGTTTTTACATCCCTTATTATGTACACGTCACAGAATTTTAACAACCATTTTAAGTGGTTCTAATGTAAATGTGTTTCCGGCGTACGTTTATTTTAAGGGTAGAATTTGAATTTTATTAATTAACTAGACTGTTATTTGCTAGTGTTTATTAATATAATTTAATACCTTTAAACGAGCAATTCTTGTATATCTCCAACGATTTTCATGAAATTTAGTATGCATGGGGTTTCGGGGGCGATAAATCGATCTAGCTAGGTTTCATTTTTAGAAAACGTCGATTTATCAAAAAATAAACCGAGCAAAGCTCGGTCATCCAGGTACTTTATTTAATATGAGACTTAATGAAAGCTTTTCGCAAAGTTAGTTTGTTCCCTCGACTGGTGATCGTGAGGTCCTGGATTCGATCCCCAGGTCGGACAGTGTTGGGTTTTTCCGTGTGCAATTCCTCAGTTGTGCCCGGTCGATGGCAATAGGCTCACCCCGTATTACATGGGACTTAAACATAATGGCGATATGAGGGTTTTACTATACACCTCTGCCTAACCCTTCGGGGAATACAGGCGTGATTTTATGTTATGCACTTTGTTAGTTTGTCTATGTGATTTATTGGCTTCTGAGGGGTGATCGTTTCTTACGCAGCCGGTGGTATGATGGCTGTCAATATTTTGGTTGGTTAGTGGATGGGGACACTCACTTATTATTCACCATCCCGGTGTCATCACAGTCGTAGGCTAACCGCAAATGGGACACTTTGTCTCCACACACAGAACACTTTGTGTCTGAAGTCACAGTATTTTACTTTGAAACAAAGCGTGTCTCAAGGTAGAGAACTGTGTTTCCAGACACAAAGTGTTCTCTGCAAAGACACATTGGTAAGTCATCATCATCCTCCTGACCTTATCCCAACTTATTTTGGGGTCGGCGCAGTATGTCTTCTTCTTCCATACATCTCTATTAGCCGTCATCTTAGTTGTCACCCCCTTTCTAGTCATATCATCTTTCACACTATCCATCAATCGCTTCTTTGGTCTTCCTCTACTCTTATAACCATCCACATTCATACTCAATACTTTCCTCACGACATGTTCCTCGTTCGTCTGCATCACATGCCCATACCATGACAACCGGTTTCCACACAACTTCTCAGTCACCGGCGCCACTTTCAGGCATCCTCTTACTTACTCATTTCTAATTCTATCCATTCGCGTCCCATTGGTAAGTATATCAGGAGAATATCTTCCAATCTCTCTATCCCACTCGGTTCGTAATAGCAGTTTATGTAGTAACCCCAAGTTCAGCTTAAGATGTCCAAGGGTTAATATGGAATGGATATGGTCGTCTGTTTGTGGAGACAATACCTGTCCTGTCAATCACACATTTTATCTATAATCATATCGATACATTTCACCGACAAGGTCAAGCCCTATATCGATTGTTTACTTTTAAAAATAAAGCAATACTTCAGTAATGTCACCTGCTGAAAAATTTACAACTGAAACCTCTCCAACTGTTAATTAAGTCTCAAGGTTATTTCAAAACGTCTTCATACACACCTGCACATGTTGGTTCAGACTATTAGGGTCCCTGTCCTCTAGGGCTTCGTGGACGCTCTCCGGTTTCGCCGTCATTACGGTCCGGCGGTCGGTCACACGGCCGAAGTCCGGCTGTTCTGGTGGTATGGGTGTCGGTATCAGCACCGGAGGGGCCGACACCGGTTCGGGAACGTCTGGCAGCAGCTTGGCTCGGTGATCGCAGGCGAGACACTGTCGTGATGTCGTCCGGACGAGGTTCGAGACGGCCGCGCCGCCAGAACCGAGCGGGACGTCCTCAAAGGCCACGGTAAAGGTTAGTGGGTAGGCTCCTTTAGAATTTTGTTGTAAAGGAAAATGTAAGACTTCTTTTTTGTTACTTATCTGAGATTATTGTAGTTTTAATTTATAAGTGTTAAAATTGGGAAATATGTTTAGCTCAGTAAAATATTTTGTTATCTATATTTGTCTATGGGTAGGTTAGGTAGGTTTAAATCGTATATCACAAAAGTAATCAGTCTAAGTAATTAGCAGCAGTCCATTTAATTAATTATACTTTTGATCCAATTTGTACTTATCAAAAATTACAAGTATAAACTTTTGAAATACAGTATCTAAGTTTTTTTATTTACTGATTTTATGTTTGCATTGATTAGGTAATTATGTCACTTTCAAAAAATATTTGGACAATGTCCAATTTGACAAAAATAATTCCCCGTGTGTACACTTCACTGAAAGCTCGAGCTCAAACTGAAAACTTTTCACAAAGCTTCACTTCTAAAGGCTTTGCGCATGCCTACCTTTCATTTTCGTTAATATCACCATATACGATGTTCATTGACGCTTTTATTTAAGAAACACAGCCATTACTTGAAGATAGGCAGTGATGTATCCGTACAAGGCTTACGTGTGTTGTATTTCTTTTGTTTTTATTAAGTTTTCAGGCGTCTACCGGAGAGCGTTGACCGGTAATTGGCTTCTTTGAACATGTACCCACATGTCATATACTTTTAATGGTAATCACTTCCGTAGCTCATAGGCCACGGAAGAGTAATCGCGGGGAGTCAGGCAATGGGCAAATTATAATATTAACAACATAGTTACCATCATGGTTATATAAAGGTACCGCTGTAATGCACCAATTAAGTACCTTTTTTTTTTTTTTTTTTCTCGTTGGAAAATTCTCATGGATGTCCCTCGCCCGTGGAAGGCGAGGGGGTCTGCCGGACTCTTACCGGCTAAAAACCAACGGTGTTCCTTCTCCTGACCGTACGGCCAGGGTCGCGGGATTCACAAAAGCATGCACCGCAACCCCGGCAGACCAATTAAGTACCTGAAGTACTTATACAGATACTAACATTATAAAGCTGAAGAGTTTGTTTGTTTGAACGCGCTAATCTCAGGAGCTACTGGTTGGAATTGAAATATTATTTTTGTGTTGGATAGTCCATTTATCGAGGAAGGTTATAGGTTATATAACATCACGCTACGACCAATAGGAGCGGAGCATAAATGAAAAATGTTGCAAAAACGGGAATAATGTCCACCCATGCGAAGCTGGGACGGGCCGCTAGTCTACAATATATTGCGATTCCATCAACCTGTTAGTGGCTTCCCAAGTGAAGTGTACGTTTTTTTGTACTAGATATTTTTACATAACATAACATCATGCCTTGTATTCCCCGAAGGGTTCGGCAGAGGTGTTTTAGTACACCTTCGTTTCGCCAGTTATGTTTAAGTCCCATGTAATAGGGGGTGAGCCTTTTGCCATGAACTGGGCACAAATCTAGACTCCGGGCTGCTACTGAGAAATTCCACACGGAAAAACCCAATAACCCGACCTGGGGATCGAACCCAGGACCTCACGATCAGCAGTTACGCTTGCCACCACTAGATCAACGAGGCAGTTTTTTCAAGTTAGTAATTTAAGTTAATTCTATTAAAGAAGATATACAAGGTTAGTGGGAAATGGGGTACTAAGCCGCGGGCCTCTTAATGTATCACTGATAATGGTTTTAAAGAAAGTGTTAAAATTTAACAATTCGATAAAAAAAAAACCATAAAATATTTTTATTATTGTTTTGTCAAAAATTCTTCGTCCCTGCTTTAGATAATGGAGTTTCTAATCCGTGACCCCAAATATGACGTAAAATGTAAACACGTCTGACCATAGCTGAGGATAGATAGAATTTAGCGTATTTTTTATAAAATCTTTGAACAGCTGTTACTCTTGAACTATTGACTTTTGGAGGGGCGGGACATGTTATCGTAGTTTATCTCTAAGCATACTTAAATAAAATAAAGTGTAGATAAAAATAATATATAATAGATATATACGAACATAGTTGTAATAATCACTTTAGTTAGGCGTTGTCCTTACGTGCCGTTGTATCGCTGTTAGGGTGGCGTGCCTCTAAATGTTACGTTGATATTTTAAACTGCGACATTTTCAAGTCGTTGTAAAACACTCTGGAATTGTAGTGCTAAACGTAATGGTCTGCATAAAGGTCTGGCTTTAAGGTACAAATAATATTAACTACATATGCACATTATTATGTATCTTTACAAATTGTTTTAAACTAGTAGTCATTTGGCATCGCTATTATAGTTTTTATTGATTTATAGAATAAGACCCATTTTGATGCAACTTTTTTTTATAACCAACTAGCGACCCGCCCCGGCTTCGCACTAATGTGGGGCATATAAACCTTTCCCTTGAATCACTCTATTTATTGCTGAAAACTGCATTAAAATCCGTTGCGTAGTTTAAAAGATCTAAGCGTACAGACAGCGGGAGCGACTTTGTTTTATAAGTATTATGTAAAGATATTGCAAATATCTACCGCTTATGAAAGGCATATTTTCACTAGTAAACAATGTTTATGTCGTAGTGGTACCAACCCCCCAAATCGTACGTGGCAAATTGACAAATCTACCAAAAATAGATAAGTTACAAAAAAAGTACTAAATGTTCTAATGTGCTCGACTTATTTCACTGTTAATAATGATCCCCCCAAAGTCTTTGGCTGCTACCGCGCCTGGTCTTAGATAAAAGATGCACGCAGTTACTGAAACACCACGTAAATGTTTCTAAGCTGATGTTTTGGAACTTTTGCCGTCGCAGTAACGTCGTTTGTCGTTATGTTTATCGCAATAATATTTTGTATTAAAGTTTCAAAACCACGTAGATTTTTGTCTATGGAACAGCGTTTATAAACGTATGTTCACTAGTGAATAACAGCAGTGATAGCCTGGTGGTGTGACCGTCGGACTGCCAAGTCCGTTCGAACCCAAGGCACGCACCTCTGACTTTTCGGATTCATGTGCGTATTGTATAACTGTCACTTGCTTCAAAACAGTGAAGGAAAACATTGTGAGGAAACCGGCTTGCCTGAGAGATATTTCTCGACGGCATGTAAAGCCAATTCAGAGGCCCATGGGCGGCATAAACTCTGACACCAGGTTAGTCACTAACCACACGAAAAGAAGAAGTGAACACATGGCTTTATTCTTTAATGGTCTGTCTTCTACATACTTACCAAACGGGTAAGAAGTATTTTTAAATTTATATGGACTAATATTATAAAGCTGAAGAGTTTGTTTGTTTGTTTGAACGCGCTAATCTCAGGAAGTACCGGTTGGAATTGAAAAAATATTTTTGTATTGGATAGTCCATTTATCGAGGAAGGTTATACGCTATATAACATCACGCTACGACCAATAGGAGCGGAGCATAAATGAAAAATGTTGCAAAAACGGAAAAATGTCCACCCGTGCGAAGCCGGGACGGGCCGCTAGTAGATTCTATACTTGGTAATTCATTACGAAGAATAGAAACTGTACCCAACATTTAATAGGAATAGTTTACATAGAATAATTAATACAAAAACATTTAAAAAAAATTAAAACCGACGTCATAAAAACGATGAAAAGAATAAAATAATTACCATATTATAAAATTAACAGTTTTAGAAGTCGGTGCTAATCCACGCTGAACCAAATTGAAGGCACCGACTTCTGAAACTGTTAATTTTATAATATGGTAATTATTTTATTCTTTTCGTTTTTATGAAGTCGGTTTTATTTTTGTTAAAATGTTTTTTATTTTTTTCGTTTTAGTGGCCTTAATTAAAATATGGTTGGACCTACTAAAGACGCTGCTCGTAACATAATCACAACATCACATTATGCGTACTGTTCGTCATTGAGGAGTTTTATTGTCTATCTCCGGAGTTCTTCATCAGATCTTCAACAAATTTAAATGGGACCAATCTGGAAGTATATTTTTTCAAATAAAAAATATTATCTAAATCGGTTTGAGTTATGAGGTAACAAACAAAAAAAAAACATACAGACGAATTGAGAACCTCCTCCTTTTTTGGAAGTCGGTTAATAAAACGACAGCCATAAATCGTTATACAAATCTTTATTACTTGCAGAATAAACGTTTTACACTCTACATTATATACATGCACCGAACTTTAGCTTATGTTATATACAAAGTAATCTATGTTATATACTTATGATACAAGTTAAGTCTAAAAATGGGACGCGGAATCAATCGTAACATTTCTTGTAGCTTAATTACAGGTAGGTATTTTCCATATCCTAGTATTAATTACAATAGTAAAAGGTATTATAAGTACCTATAGCCATCGATATTCTTTATAAAATTATACGATTATTATTTTCTATACTAATGTATTCTTTTTCAAAAATGTTACTAACCAATACATCCGCAGTCTTATAATAAGTTTTGAATAAAGATTACACAAAATTAATATTCATTTTTATATTAATAATGCTTATTTTATTAAGTTATATACAATTGAGCCGTTTATATTAGATTTATATTTTTATTCTTACATATAAAATACTTCTTGTGTTGTATGTTATATTTATCGCATTTTATAAATGGAACCACTACAATTTTATAATTTGCTTTACGTGTAGGATTTTATGATAAATAAGATAAAAATAAACCTATTTACGTGTGTATGACTCTTCAAATTATTATAAGTTCTTTGCAACTCATTATTAGATAATTCTTTATCGTGTAATGCTTCTTTTTGTCCTCAACTTAGTTTTATTTTTGATTTTAGCAGATAGAATTCCTAACTCCTATATTTAGGTATTTAATTTCCCGGGCCTATTTCAAAGAAAAAGAAGATAGCCAAACTGTTTAAGTGTCAAAGCCACTAGCAAGTTTGCATGCAAGTGCTCGCTTAGTTCACAAAACTTGCAGAAGCAGACTTTTTGCAGATGTCCAAAGTTTGAAAGTCAGTTGCAGAAGTCAACTGACGCAATCAAACATGCTAGTGAATTTGAAGCTTAATTTTTAGACTTTCCACAAATCAATTTCCATTTGACCGCTACAACCTTCAGACATTTACGTCATATTATTTAACAATATTACGTTATTACAATAAGAACCGCCCAATATTATTTTTTACACGTCATAAAACATGGCTGCGACAATCGATCAGCGCTGTTTAGTATTGGCTACTCGCGGCTAACCCGGTCACGCCGCGCCTCGGTCCTTTCATCCACGTCTACAGGGTGTAAACAAAATCATGTAATTCCGTCAAACCTCGTGATGTACTGCTGACATAGATTAACCCTGCAAGGGGAACACTTGAATTTATTAAAAAAAATACAAGAAGTACACATGACTGTTCTTAACGTGAGGAATTTAAAGGCAGATGACCGCGCGGCGAGCAATAGCTGCGCAATTCGCTCGGGGCGCTAAAATGCCTCACGTTAAGAACACATGTTTACTTCAAGTATTTTTTTTATTAAATTCACACATATCTCGTGCAGGGTTAATCTATGTCAGCAGTAGGTACATCACAAAGTTTGAAGGAATTGCATGATTTCTTTTACATCCTGTATATGGGAAATGATTGATCGACTCTAAGGCTGCGGTTTAAAGGTTATGCTAGGGGAAGTATCAATTAAAGATACAATGAAGATGTTAGGAGTCATGGCGATGTTGGAATTAGATTTGGAATTGGATTTGCTTGTCAATGTAAGGCAACATGTATTTATTGCGTACTAGCTGCCCGGACAGACTACGTTGTCAAAAGTTATTGGCCTGTAGCGGGAAAAGAAAAGTGTTGTTTTTACTATTTTCCACGCAATTTTTATGTTTTTTCTCTCCATAAGAACCTTCCTTGTGCCTTAAGGAATATAAAAAAAAGACGAATTGGTCGAGCCGTTCTCAAGTTTTGCGCTTAGCAACACATTTGGCGATTCATTTTTATTTCTATAGATTTTGTATTTAATAAAAAACTCACGTATTCGATTTCTAGAACATTTTGTTAACACGATCTATATAATATTGATAAAGATAGATATATTAAATCGGTATATTTCAGCACCGGACATTTAATTCTAATACGTCAAATTGTAGAAATGACGCTGACATTGTAGCGTCATTTCTACAAGTTGACGCAGAATAGCACCACTAAGTTAAGCTAAGTTAAATCTATATTAAAGCTTCAGTATTTAGCTTACAAGGGAAGACCTACTATACGAATTATAACTAGACATATTAAAAGCTGTTTCAACAAGATTCTACATAAATTTTGAAAATTCATTGTTTAATTTTTATTTATAATATATTCCCCGAAAGATTGGGTAGAGGTATAGTAACACCCTCATTTCGCCGCTATGTTTAAGTCCCATGTAATAGGCAGCGAGCCTTTTGCCATCAACCGGGCATAAATCCAAACTCCGAGCTGCTACTGAGGAATTCCACACGGAAAACCTAACAACACTGCCCGACCTGGGGATCGAACCCAGGACCTCACGATCAGCAGTCGCGCTTGCCACTACTAGACCAACGAGGCAGTTTTAATTTTTATTTGCTGATATTAATAAACATTTTTGATATACAATTTTTATTCAAGACAGTTTCTTTTTGCGAAAACAGCTTTTTAAGTAA
Organism: Amphipyra berbera; assembly: GCA_910594945.2. Classification (NCBI taxonomy): domain Eukaryota; kingdom Metazoa; phylum Arthropoda; class Insecta; order Lepidoptera; family Noctuidae; genus Amphipyra; species Amphipyra berbera. The sequence continues at coordinate 1,398,109 of OU343122.1, read as the reverse complement.
AATTAAACTTGATTAAATACAACGTTTTACATAGCTTAAGTACACAGCAGATGCGAATTAAAGCACTCTTCGGAGTCAATAACTTCACAATAGAATATTCGTTAGTTACTGTGCTAATACTATGAGTACTAAGCACTCGGTATTTCGTATATTTTCAACAAATCTTAAAACATCTCTCTTTTGGGTTATCAGAGAATTTGTATAGATTTAAATGTACTTCGGAAAGATTAATACGAAAATCAAGAAGAATAAAAAATATAATTGAGAATTAATTTTTGGGTAGGTACAATGTAAACCAAATGACATAATGACGTCACGCGAACCAGCCTATTTGAAATTGAAAGAATAATAAGTAACGTAACAACAGTATAAGAAATAACATTCTAAAGCCATGTATTTATTTGTAAACATGTTTACAAACACTATCCGAAACAAGAAACAAGTGTTTCTGAAACATTGACACATGTTGCAGTAAACGCTTCTGACAGTTTTTGATAGCAAAGGTTCCAAAACAGAAACATTCGTGTGATGTTTCTCAACTTGTTTCCGAACATTGTTTACTAGTGAATACATATCTTTAACGAAAACGTAAGAATAACTGCTAGGCATAATAACATTTCTGCTTTATTCTTTTCCAGCTAGTTTGACCTCGCATGACCATAGGTCAAGACAGAAGAAAAGTAAAGGGTAAATTAAAATAGCACAATATCGCCGACCCAAATTTCGGCACGGCGGTTCGCGTGACGCGCTTACATACAGATTGTAGCACGCCTTATCCGGTAGCTCCCACTGAACACCGGCCATTGGCGGTATAATGAGTTCCAAAACTAATTCATAAAAGTGTTTCTTTGTTTTTAAAAGTATTTTAGTATCTTACGTTTTATATATTCCATACAAAAACTTAAAGTATGTTAATTTTTGGGATTGGCACTTACGCTGGCAATCTTCAATAGACAATAGACTTTCAAGAAGTCCCATACATCAACCAAACCAATAATATATCAGGTAACAAACTCCTAACAAGAATTCAAGTTAAATAAATAGAAGTTTACATAGATTACAATTTAAAATATACAAGTTTATGCTTAAGTTCTTAATTAAGGCGCGTCGAGAGTTCTTTCCGTGTTCGGTGTTTGTCTGTAAGTATCACTATGTCAGTCAGTGTGAGTAACTCAGTGACATTGACTCAGTTACTCTCGTTGACCCAATTTGTATCAGTGACCCAGTGAGTGTAGTTGTCGGTGATTCAGTGTCGGCGACCCAGTGAGTCTTGGAGACCAAAGAGGATCGGTGGCCCGGTGAGTTTCATGAACCCAGTGATTGTCGATAACTCAGTGAGTGCCGTTGACTCGGTGAGTGTCGATAACTCAGTGAGTGTTAGTGACTCAGTGAGTGTCACTCAGCAAGTGTCAGTGAGTGAGTAGCGCAGTGCGCGTAGGCCCAGATGGACGTAGCGTCGGTACTATGGCGGGCTCTTCCGGTTCCGGTTCTTCTTTCGTTGGTTCACTGTTGCGAGGGAAGGGTTAAATTGAGTAAGAACAATTATTGTTGTTGAGTATTTTAGATTAGAAATCTATTTTAAATATTAATGATAATAGGATTCTAAGGGCCTGTTTCACAATCGTTGGTAGAGATAAATATGGCGATTTGACAGTTTCTCTATAGAAAATCTGTCAAACCGCCATATTTTTTACTCCGACGATTGTGAAACAAGCTCTAAGAAGTAAAAAAGATTCAAGTATATGAAAGCAGAATTATTTTTAGGTTTATTTCATAGGTAGGTTACTTATAGATTTATGTTCATTCTTCTACAGGGGCAGTTAACATGCAATCTTGAAGATTCTATCTACTTGTAACAGTTACATTAAGCATTATTATTTAGCCGAGCTTACAGATTGGTCACCAAGAAGCTGTAGGAGTTACTCTCTATATCCCTGAACAAAACTAATAGAAACTAAAGGGTTTTATGACTGCAAAATAGATATTTCATGCGATTTTTCACGGGACTTTAAACCAAAAGTTCATACGAAAAAAATATCGTAAGTAGAAAACTAACTAGATTAAATGGTCGAGGTATGTACGATGTAAGCGTATGGCAAGCACTCACCTTGTATGCGCGCGCGCAGTGTTAGTGTTAGGTAATAGCGCTACTCCCACACATCACCACCTTCGGAAACACCATACAACAACATTATTACAACTATACTCAATTTAATTTAACATTAGACAAATTAGGTCCATTTTAGCAAGGAAATATATTGAAATTAGCAACACGTTTGCTTCCAGCAGGGATTCAACACAGTATAATGCTTTTATGAACATTAAGCGCCCGTTCACACAGCGGATCCGTTTTAATGGATCCGTCGGTACTGGATGACTCTGTACCGACGGACCAGTTAAACAAATAGCAGTTGCGTCGCATCTGGCAGACAGGATACGATAAAAATAACGGATCCAATATTTTTTACTGGATTCAGAATACTGTCGTGTATGTGAACTCGCTCATTCAAATACAGGCGCCATCACCAAAATAAAAAACGGATACTCTAAACAGTTTCTGTGTGAACTAGCTGTAACGGTCAATCAAGATTTGCTGAAACTCTACTTGAAGAAATTGTTCAAAAGATATTCGTTCCTTGGTGGACCACTTTTGTCTAATGTTATATAAAATAGGGCATAGCTTATTACACCGATGGACACTAATATTTCTCTAGTACTTCGTTACATAAAGCAGTTTAAATTAGGTTTAAATTAGACGGTTGAACTGTCGTTTAATTAAAGCACTTTATTATGTTCACATGCTTTGTACATTACAAAAATGTTTCATGCATAAATAAGTTAAAATAAAAAGGCGCTTTTAACTATTATAAGTGATTGAATCATAGGAAAATATCATTTGCATAATTTATCTAGTCAATTTAAATCATCATCATAATAGACCATTCCGTGTTTTAAAGATGATTTATACGCCGCTTTGAACCGTTTATTCACAGCACACGTTACTGGTAGTGTCGTGTCGTTCCGTGAGTAAGGATGCCTGTCCTCTGGAGCGGAGCGGTGCGGAGCTAACCAATAGAATTGCATAAAACTCACGTTCTCCGCTCTGCTCTGTGGATATTGTTCATTTTTATTGGTTATTTCCGCACCTCTCTACTCTATCGGACAGGCAGTCTAAACGCTTCTTAAAAAAAAGGCGCTTGGAGTCGTCACCACGATTTGTCGTGTCGTATTGTGTCACAAAAGAAATCAAGGAATCTAAATCAGAACTTTACTAATGCATCTACTTCAACAACCAATTACACATGACTAACCTCGTTTCTGATAGGCTGATCAATTGAATCTGCTGTCATATCTCGTCTCAAGTGATCTGATTGGTCGACTAAAATTCTAACAACCAATCATATCAGTTGACATGAGATTGACTGCGAATTAGTTAATTGCTTCGTTGATCAGTCTTTCAGACAAGAGGTATTACCACCAAATGTACACCAATGGTACCTGATCTTGATAGGTTGTCGCAGTGAGAGCTCGGAGCCCGACGTGGACGGGGAGCGCGTGGCCGACAGCAGGCGCGGGGGGCGCGGCGTGCGGGGGGACGCCGACGAGCGCCCGCGCGCGAACTCTAGCCGGTAGTTGTCTGAACGGGGACTGCCGCTGAAGGCCTCCGCTTCTGCACCGCCTGTAATGACAAGGAGATGTAATTAATGTAAAAAAGCCTAGGTCGCTAAAATATTAAAAACCGTCGGTCCCGGGTGTCTTACGAATACCTATGACAGTCTTTACGGGTAGTCAGAAGCCCGAAGGTCTGACAACCGGTCTAACCTTAGGATATCGGCATGGCCCAGTAACTGGGTTGCGGAACTTTTACGCTCCGTGTAAAATACTGGTATTTAGCCTCATCTGGTTAGATTGGAAGCTGACCATAACATAGTTGGATAAGGCTAGGCAGAACGAACAAATAACAAAATACTATGCGCTCATACCAACATATTGCGACTACGAAGCTATTTGTCAAGCGTGCTGATTATAGAAATTTTTCCTCGTGACCGTTATCGTCTAATATAATTTTATGTTCCACCAGTTCTCTAGGATTATACAATATATTTCTATATTCATTTCTATATCTTTATTTTACAGTCAAAAGAAAATCTATAGTATTTTTACAAAGTAACCATAACACTGTCAGAAGGCAGTCAAAATTACATTACAGACACGCCTCGCCGTCAGTCGGTCGGTGTGCTAATGTAACTTCCGATAGCTACAAAACCCCTGACCCACCGACTTACTTGCTACCTATCGATAACTTGCGTTTTTGTTACTAGTAACAGCTAGTTCACACAGAAACCGTTTACAGTTAAAACGGACCTGTTTTAACGGATCCGTCGGTACTGGATGTGTTGTTCACACCTGCACCGACGGATCAGTTAAACAAATGGCAGCTGCGTCGCATCTGGCAGGCAGGATACGATAAAAATAACGGATCCAGTATTTTTTACTGGATTCGGAATACTGTTGTGCATGGCGCCATCACCAAAATAAAAACGGATAAAATAAAATAAAAAATTCACATAAACGAATACAGGTGCTTATGAAAAGTCGAATTTAGATGCACGGTTCCAATTAGTCGTTTCCTATGGAGAAGAGCCGGCAAGAAACTCCATGGTTACTCTTTTAAAATAATATCTTTAACAATTTCAGTGGATACAGTACAATGATTTAGTATAGTGAGAGAACAATGAAGTCCTGACCACAGACCAATGAGTAGGTAATGTATGTAGTTCTAAAAGAATTGAGTACACAAATTAACAAACAAAAATATCCGTCTAAAACGGGTCCTCTAAACTGTTTCTGTGTGAACTAGCTGTTAATGCAGTAACTATGTAACTTTGTGTAAGTATCGAGTATTGATATGGGTTTATCTATTTACTGAAGCGCATCATTTAAATCCTTATTGTGAAGTAGTTTGTTTAAGAATGGTTGAGAGCAAAAAACATGATGGATTTTGTACGAACATATTTTTTGTGGTTTGCAAGGATTATTATTATTGTTAGATGGGTACTTTAAACTTCAGACGAATACGATTAGAAAGATAATATAAATGTTATATGGATTGATTGTCTGGTTAAACAACTGATAACCTCTATTCTAGTAAAATTTTTGAGTAACTCAGTGTACCTTACGGACGTATACAGTGCATATTATTACATCGTAAAACTGTATCTAGAATTTTCTTATTCGAAGATGAGACATTGACAAACTGAATTAGTACCTATTAGGGGTAATTTTTCAATCGTCACAATCGCCGTCCCCAGAGAATATAATGGCATTCGCAAAAACCGATTTTTGACGACTGCTTGCCAAGTACCTACTGCTTGTAACTGGCAAGCAGTGCTTGTAACAGTGCCAAGTACTGCTTGTAACTGGCAAGCAGTGCTTGTAACAGTGCCAAGTACTGCTTGTAACTGGCAAGCAGTGCTTGTAACAGTGCCAAGTACTGCTTGTAACTGGCAAGCAGTGCTTGTAACAGTGCCAAGTACTGCTTGTAACTGGCAAGCAGTGCTTGTAACAGTGCCAAGTACTGCTTGTAACTGGCAAGCAGTGCTTGTAACAGTGCCAAGTACTGCTTGTAACTGGCAAGCAGTGCTTGTAACAGTGCCAAGTACTGCTTGTAACTGGCAAGCAGTGCTTGTAACAGTGCCAAGTACTGCTTGTAACTGGCAAGCAGTGCTTGTAACAGTGCCAAGTACTGCTTGTAACTGGCAAGCAGTGCTTGTAACAGTGCCAAGTACTGCTTGTAACTGGCAAGCAGTGCTTGTAACAGTGCCAAGTACTGCTTGTAACTGGCAAGCAGTGCTTGTAACAGTGCCAAGTACTGCTTGTAACTGGCAAGCAGTGCTTGTAACAGTGCCAAGTACTGCTTGTAACTGGCAAGCAGTGCTTGTAACAGTGCCAAGTACTGCTTGTAACTGGCAAGCAGTGCTTGTAACAGTGCCAAGTACTGCTTGTAACTGGCAAGCAGTGCTTGTAACAGTGCCAAGTACTGCTTGTAACTGGCAAGCAGTGCTTGTAACAGTGCCAAGTACTGCTTGTAACTGGCAAGCAGTGCTTGTAACAGTGCCAAGTACTGCTTGTAACTGGCAAGCAGTGCTTGTAACAGTGCCAAGTACTGCTTGTAACTGGCAAGCAGTGCTTGTAACAGTGCCAAGTACTGCTTGTAACTGGCAAGCAGTGCTTGTAACAGTGCCAAGTACTGCTTGTAACTGGCAAGCAGTGCTTGTAACAGTGCCAAGTACTGCTTGTAACTGGCAAGCAGTGCTTGTAACAGTGCCAAGTACTGCTTGTAACTGGCAAGCAGTGCTTGTAACAGTGCCAAGTACTGCTTGTAACTGGCAAGCAGTGCTTGTAACAGTGCCAAGTACTGCTTGTAACTGGCAAGCAGTGCTTGTAACAGTGCCAAGTACTGCTTGTAACTGGCAAGCAGTCGTCAAAAATCGGTTTTTATTTTGTCCTAAATAAAAGTTGTGTTTTTGCGAATGCCATTATATTCTCCAGGGACGGCGAATAACTTTTATCTGAGTAATAAATATGGCGGTTTGACATATTTTCTCTAAAATATGTCAAATCGCCATATTTATTGCTCAGATAAAAGTTATCGGACAATTGAAATATTGACCCTTAAAAAATTTACGTTTTGCTTCTATTAGTAACTTTCCCATAGTTGCATAGTAGCCATCGCAACAATGATACACATTGACTCAGTAGGTAGGTAGGTACAGATTACAAATATGGCGTCTATGTCCCAGATCTGAATGCATTGGGGACGAGCGAGACATGCATTTGATTACCCATATGCAGCGGTTAGACGCAAAACTTTCTAAACTTATATCAATATTTATATTATGAGTTATTGTGTCATTGTTATTGACTTCAGTAGTTTATATTGAAGGAAATAGCACTCAATTAAAGGTTCAGCAGAGATGTTTTAATACACCCTCGTGTCGTCAGTTATGTTTAAGTTCCATGTAATAGGGGGCGAGTCTATTACCATCAACCGGGCACAAATCCAGACGCCGAGCTACTACTGAGACATTTCTAATGGAAAAATCCAATAACAGTTTGCCCGACCCGAGGATCGAACCCAGGACCCCATGCACCACTAGACCAACCAGGCACAGTCAAAATAAAGAAATGCATTTTATTTTTTAAAGGGGTCAAAAGGGTGGAACCTTTAATTCTGCAGCTAGAGGTATAGTTTGTGTTAGAAGTAAACTTACCATTGTACATAGCATGTGTGGCTCGGGGCATGCGCGCGCAGGCGGGCGGGTGCGCGTGCGCGGCCGACCAGTCGCGGTACACGCGCGCGCCGTTCGACGTGCGCCACTCGGATAGCTCCACACTACGGATCTGTGCATGTGCATGGAGATTATGGTCAGATCATTTATTTACTTTAATTCAGATCTCTAGATCTTCTGTTATAAATATATTGTGTAGTTTTAGTTTAATCTACTCACAGGCGTGGTACTCTTGCTACGTCCGCTGATCTCTGAGGACGCGTTGCTGTGTCGCTGGCGCGTGTCGCGCGGACGCTCCGGCGCGGGCGACTCGCGACATGACCCGTCCGGCTCGTCGCGTGTCTATTTGGTAAAAACAGATTATTAAAAAAAAAAATTGACGTAGAGAATGATTAATAAAATAAACTCATTCACAACAAGATGTCTTCACTAAGAAAAAACGATAGCAAACTTAACATAACATCACGCCTCTATTCCCCGAAGGGTTGGCCAGAGGTGTATAATAGTAACACCCTCATTTCACCGTTAAAGACAGGATCAGAGGGGTCGAATCGCTTTCAATAAATGGCTTAATCAACAAAAAACTTTTTAACAAAAATAAAACCGACTTCAAATTGTCTATCTCCGAAGTTCTTCATCAGATCTTCACCAAATTTAAATGCGACCACTTCGAAAGAATACTCTTTCAAATAAAAAATAATCATTAAAATCGGTTCACAATTACCAAAGATATCGCGGAACAAACACAAAAAATTAAAAATCACAGTCGAATTGAGTACCTCCTCCTTTTTTTGGAAGTCAGTTAAAAATTAAAACGTTTTTGTTGCTTCAATTTGATTGAAAGTCTGTTCAGACGGTGCAAATTGCACGCGATTTAGCAGTTGATCAACTAGAATCGAATCATGTGAACCTGGTATAACACATCATAGCTATGGATATCAAACTTGTCAAAATATTCTCAGTAAAAGAGCAATGCGTTCAAAGACTCTGTCTCAGCGGTGGCAGCGTTGCTCTATGACATACACCCATATTCTAAGAGGTTCCTCCAAAACTTACTCGACTCATACTCGACTCAGGGCGGCCTCGAAAACACCTTCAAAATTGTACTCTTAGTCGCAATTTCGAGTGAACTTTGAGGTTCCTCGACTGAGGGGTCTTCAAATGAGTCGAGGTAGAGTGGAGTCATTACGTCATAATTTTGTTTATCTGCATCGCGCAAATAACGCCGCGATAAATATTTGTAAGGATTATCGTAAGCATATTCAATAGTCTTCAAAGTTCATTTTTGTTACGTACGAACATTGACACTTCCTTCCTTAAGGTAGGTTCGGAGGTACCTTGAGTTTGACAGATGATTCCTTACCTCGACTGAGGAAAAATCTCGAGTCGAGGACGTTTATGTCAACTATAACTACCGATGGTAGTGAAAAAGACAAGAGTCAAGTTGGAGTCGAGTCGAGTAAGTTTTGGAGGAACGTCTTAGAATTTGGGTGCTAGAGTCTATGTTATAAAAACATAACATAAAATAAACCAAGATTCCCCATGAAGGTTACACTAGTAAGTTCACACACTATTTAGTTGCACCAAGGTGACCGTCACAGTCTCATAGAATTACGCTCATTTTTGTAATAAACGCAATTATATCATTTATATCGCTCGTTATATGTACATTTATGTGTGGAGTATTAGATTTTACTGTGGTGTCACCTTGGTTCAAGGTGTTGGATCTGTGGTTAAGGATATGTGACACAAATGATTGATGAGCCTTAGTGTGTCTCTCGGGTTCCGCTAACAATCTCATCTGCAATAGACATCTACAATGTTAGGCCTAATGCACACAGAGAGGACGAGACACAGACAGGACGCACATTTGTTTGAAAAAGACAAGCGTTGGACATGGCATTTCATACAAATATGCGTCCCGTCCACGTCCCGTCCTCTCTGTGACTTGGTCGGAAAAGGGGTATTAATCCGAAAGAGTATTAAAGTACCCATAATAATGAATAGTTTTTGTTCTACTTTCCCTAAAAGACAATAGTTACAAAAATACGCTTAAAATCTATTTATCATCATTTCATTACTCGTGTTTACATTTGAGGTCGTATTTGGGGGTCACAGATTATAGTCTATTTTTTTAAATGAATCAGTGTTGTCCATATTTTGAAAAATATAAAAAAATGGAAACTAATGGAAATAAATAACATAATATCACGCCTGTATCCCCCTAATAGTTGGGCAGAGGTGTATAGTAACATCCTTATTTTGCCGTTATATTTTAGTCCGTAATAGGGGGCGAGTCTATTCAAACTCCGGGCTGCTACTGAGGAATTCCACACGGAAAAACCCAATAACACTTTGCCGACGTGGAGATCGAACCTAGGACCTCACGATCAGCAGGCGCGTTTGCCACCACTAGATGAACGAGGCAGTTGGAAATAAATATAAGGGAATATAAATAAACAAACATCAGTGATACTTTCGGTGACCCGCGGATTAGTACACCCTTTCCGACTAAACTCGTAGAAATGGGGATTGAACCTACCTTGTTGTGATGTGCGGTGGGTGTGGGCATGCTGGCGGCTCCACTGCTGACCAATCTCAGCTGCTGGCGGATGCTGGCCTTCTCCCGCGCGCGCTTGCGCTGGAACTCTTCCTCGACTCTGAGAATATCATACAAGTTACAGTCTACTGGTCCATAAAACTATATGGTTACTCATTAACAGTAGTGACTGGGGCTCGTGGCTACCATGCGGATCATACGGTTTGCGAGGTTAAGCTGCTCTTGTCGCGGTCTGTCCGTGGATGGGTGACCGTTCGTTACACATCGAGACCCCTCCGTGCTTCGGAGAGCACATTCAGCAGTTGCATCTGGTTAGACTGGAAGCTGACCCCAACATAGTTGGGAAAAGGCTAGGCAGAACAGTAGCGACTGATAATGAAGTACTAGTATCCTCGTTCAGATGCACTATTGACATACTGCAACATCATATTTCTGGCGTCTTAAAAGATTATGTGAGACTAGCGGCCCGTCCCGGCTTCGCACGGGTGGCCTTTTTCCCGTTTTTGCAACATTTTTCATTTATGCTGCGCTCCTATTGGTCATAGCGTGATGTTATATAGCCTATAACCTTCCTCGATAAATGGACTATCCAACACAAAAATATTTTTTAAATTCCAACAAGTAATTCTTGAGATTAGCGCGTTCAAACAAACAAACTGCTCAGCTTTATAATATTAAGTATAGATTAGACGGAAGTACCCTTGTCGTGTAATGGATGAAGGTCGATACGCTTGGCTTTCGGTATATCAGAAAATCTCTAAGATGCTACATAACATAACATAACTAGCCCATTACTATCCCACTGCTGGGCATGGGCCTCTTCTCCGAATGAGAAAGGTTTAAGCCTTAGTCCACCACGCTGCCCTGGTGCGGGTTGGCAGATTACACACTCCATCGAGAACCTTATGTAGCTCTCTCAGGTGTACAGGTTTCCTCACGATGTTTTCCTTCTGCTGATGCTAGACGAATATAAATTACCTTTGCTTTCTATATAGTTAGTAAGTTCATCTTAAACTTATGTTGATGCCTGAGCTTGGGGATGCTTCTTTGAATGATAGAAAGTTTGCGGTAACTCAGAGTGTGTATTTCACTTTCTACAAATTATTCTTAACTGTTAAAATGTTATCCTAGATGAATGTTAATGAGTGCACCCGGCAACGGCGAAATATGCACTGTAGTTACTTATTACTAATATGATAAAGGTGCCATACGGCGGCAGTCAATGGCCTACACCCATATTCTAAGACGTTCCTCCAAAACTTACTCGACTCACACTCGACTTAGAAACACCTTCAAAATTGTATTCTTAGTCGCAATTTCGAGTGAACTTTGAGGTTCCGCGACTGAGACATTACGTCATAATTTGAATTATTTGCATCGCGCAAATAACGTCGCGATAAATAGTTGTAAGGATTATCGTAAGCATATTCGATAAAGTCTTCAAAATTAATTTTTGTTACATACGAACTTTGACACTTCCTTCCTTAAGATAGGTTCCGAGGTACCTTGACTGAGGAAAAATCTCAAGTCGAGGACGTTTATGTCAACTATATCTACCGATGGTAGTGAAAAAGACAAGAGTCAAGGTGGAGTCGAGTCGAGTAAGTTTTGGAGGAACGTCTTAGAATATGGGCGCTAATTACCGCATCGCGCATGTTAGGAATTGCTTACATAGATAACATAAATGTTCGTACCGAACAACTTCTATAAAAGCAAACAAATAACTACCTTCTCATGGCCTCCAGCTCGGTTCTTCTCTGTTGCTCCTTCAGATCAGCTTCCTTGGACAGCTTCTCAGCCAGCCGCCGTCGTTCTAACTGTCTCACTGTAGACTGGAAGGTGAACCGCTTGCCACGACCCGCTGCGTTCGAGGAGCGCTACAACAAAACAAAGACAATATTGTTAAAACCCTGTTTGGTGGTAGATCTATACGGTCCGCCTGGGTAACTACCCCTCACATTAAAGCTAAGCAGTTTAATGTGTTCCGTTGTGTGTATATGACAGCTAGAGGGGTATAGGTAAATCCTTCTACAGGCTGTAAATGAAATCATGTAATTCCTTCAAACCTCGTGATGCATTTTAGCACCCCGAGCGAATTGCGCGGCTATCGCCCGCCACGTGGTCATTTAACTAGGGGCGCTAATATGCGTCACTTTAAGAACACAATATGTTTATTACTTGTAATTTTTTTTATTGAATCCAAAAGTATCCCCTTCAGGGTTAATCTACAGCAATACATTACGAGGTTTGAAGGAATTACATGATTTCGTTTACACCCTGTATATCTCTGTTACTTGGATTCGTGTGCTCCATCTTAGATCGTGTCTGTGTTTACTATTAGGTGAGACTAGGGCGAAACGCGACCAAGAGAGATTAAAAAAAAAACAGAATTATAGATAATCGCGATAATAATTATACCGAAGTAACAGAGGAACATAGTTTCTATTTTCTTCTTAAATCTTCCTCTAAAATAAATCTTCGTTATTTCGTAACATTACGTGTAACGTTCACAGTCGCTCATTATGGTAAATAGCGCACATATCTATCCATGGGACTGTGTGACCCCTGGCCTGTTATCTGGGCCACGTATCAAGATAGCGGGGTCGGCAGTAGCGAAGCCTCCTTACAACTAAGGCCGCGCCCAGCTCACATACCGACCTTGCTGAACGTACAAAGTAATCTTCATTCAAGAGTCGCAAAAAGCACGTCTATGATAAGTTAAAGTAATAACGTAACTGCGGTCGGCTTTTCAAGATTAACAAGAATTATAAATAAAAAAATACATTAAAAAAAACTAGGAGCAGTCAATAATGTGCTATTTAAAAATAATACGTCACCAATAGAACTAGAAGACCAAACTAGAACCAAGGCCCATATTAGTAAACAGCTTTCATCATTGAGAGATTCCCCCTAAGTGTCGTTTTGATATAAATATAATATATCTATTTTTAAGTAATACATAATAAGTTAGTTTATTTATAGTTGAAAGAAAGAAAGAAAAACCGTTTATTCACGTGAGAGTGACGCACATAACATAGCTTTTTATAAAAATAAAATAACTGGCACATAAATATATTATGCGCCACTACCGCGCGAAACGGCCGACGCTCAGCATAATGCCGTGGCCCGTGCACGAAGGCACAGGACCACGGCGCTGGTTTTCAGCGTAAGCCGGCGTGTCGCTGTCTCGGAACTACTAATTAAATTAGTTGTTAAATCGTTATAGTTGTATTTTTTTTATTATTGTAAGTATTAATAACAACTAAATTAAAATGTAAGTGATTTGGTCGTAAGTACTGTAAACTAATGTTTTTAAAGAAATAAATAAATAACAAGAGAAGAATTAAAAAAAAAAGTTGTCAATAAATGTATGGAATTCTAATTTATGTATTGGGAGATTTCTTAAATAAGAACTGTTTTGTCGGGCCTAAAACTCGCCACTTAAGGAACGAGTAATCCATAGACAAAATAACTCCTGAACTCAAAGAAGTTAATAAGATTTTTCAACACAAGAATTTCTTTGGCAATAATTCAATTTTTTTCTTACTTAGATACATATCACACTTCCAAGTGGCGCTATCTATTATCCCACCACTCTGATTTCAACGTCTATCTTCACAAAAGGCGATAATTTAGATACGATCGCACTGTGAAAATAGTTTAGAAAATCAATTGTGTTCCATTTCCTCATCACAAAGGCGCCAGCTATCTGATGAGCGGTGATTCACGCGTTTGGGGCCAGTTAGCAATTGATGATTTTGCACACCAAATAAGAAAGTGTAAAAGGCTCACTCCTAACAACTAGCGAAAAGACTGATCACAAATAAATAGGTATTCCGTAATTAAATTGGATAATTGTCTATATTAATATTATAAAGTGGAAAGATTTGTATTTTTGTATGTAACGAATAAACTTAAAAACTACTGGACCGATTTCAAAAATTATTTTGCTGTTAGAAAGCTACATTATCACTGAGTAACATCGGCTATATTTATTACTGGAATAAATCTTCTTACGCGGGCGGAGCCGTGAGGACACAGCTAGTCACAAATATTCCTTTAGTCACGGTTTAGGTTTAAACGTGCGAATGTCGATTGTAGCGGTCTATAGAAGGCCAGTGATATTTTTGTCTATGTGTGCCTTCTTTGTTGGGCCTTCTTTATCTATTTTATGTTAAACCTAATGAAAGTAAAATGTGTGAATATTAGCAGCATTGCGCCGAGCTGACTGTACGCGACGCTGTATTCAGAGCGTGCGAACCGCGCTGTGTGTAGGAAGTCTAGTGGATACGATTTAGATTTGCTAATGTGTTTTGTAATTAGTTGTGTTGAGACAGAAATCGTAATTTAGATTTAGAGGTAACGTTGGAAGTGTATTAGTGAACAATATGATGTTACCAACAACAAAAGTATTATCTTTGAAGGAGCACAGCTATATAATAAATTGGCTTCTAATATAAAAAATGTTAACTCATTTAGTGATTTTAAGTCCCAACTGTCTCAATATACAGGCTGTTAAAAATGAAACTCTAAGAATTTTTAATTTCGAAAAATTGTTGTACGAAAATTGTTCAATTTCCGATACCGAATAACTCCACAAAATTCTTAGTTAATTTTTAACAACCTATATATATATATATAATTTAACATTTTTCACCTTCCAATTATTATTGAGACTATGAAACTATTGACTGAGACCATTAGAATAAGTATACTATACTAAAATGTTATTACTATTTTTTTTTCATGTAAGTGGTATTGTTTGTCTTTTTTGAAATAAATCTATTCGTTGCTTAAAATTGGCAAAACATGATTTTTTTTATTCAAATTTATTCTCGAGGAATTTGTTAACTTTGCGTGACTATGGAGTATATCTTCCATTTTATAACTTAAAAATACATATAAAACAAAAATGAAGAGTCGAAACGAAAGTTTCAACAATTTGTGTATTTGATATAAGGGATCAGATAATTGATAACTAATGAGGTTGAAAACTAAGGACAGTTTTTTTTTTTTATCATGTCAAGAGTAGCTGTGAGACGTGCACAGTCTCTTGGTATGTCTTTGCGAAAAAACTCGCTTGTATTTCAGGATCCTTACGGTTGGGACATTTCAACGTTTCCTATCATCTAAGAACCGACCAGCTTGCTGATAAACCACTGTACAAATTGTGGAACAAAATGATATTTAACGCCGAATGCAAATAACTTCCAACAATATCTATGAGTGATTTTGATGGTGTAGGTGTAACAATCAACGTATAGGAAGTATACGTCATAGATAGCGATGCGAGGATGCCGCACTATGATGCGCTAATTTATAGATCGCTATCGCGCGCAAGTTGCATCCTCTGCGCTTGCACAACCGACCTTTGTAATACATTTATTGAAGTTATGTTTACAGTAGCAAAATAGAAGAGTTAAATTATAACAATTTTGAATGAATCGCGATCGTATGAAGAGCAAAATGAACTATGAATGAAGGTTAGTGTTCTTGACAGAGTTTAGATTGTATCGGCTGAAGCCAGTGAACATCTTGATGGATCTCTAGAAACGATAGGATAGTAGGTATGTACTACCTACCTAGTAAGACCAAAACAGATAACGAGGACGAGTAAATTTAGCAGTACTTCATAAACTGAAATCGCCAAGTAACAAGACTACACGATATACTCGTACAAATAACATTAAAATCCGTAATGCTAACTAACAGGTGAATATTAAACGTTAATATTTATCTTCAAAGCTAAACTAATTGCGATATAGTCCCCATTTTGAAGCACGACACGGTTTGAGCTAATATTTACGAGCGTGCCGTTTGCGGAACAAACATTGCTTTGCTTACATTAGATCGCCAATGACGCGTTAAAAATATTTGAGTATTTGATGACTTTCCAAATGATCACCTAGGAAAACTGGAACTTCAAACATGAGAGGCAATTTTCGGATCTAATTATTCCTACGTGCTTCGGAGAGCACGTTAAACAGTCGGTTCCGGGTGTCATACGAATACCTATGACAGTCGTCATGGTTATAGTGTCTAAAATATAATAGGCCCGTTTTGACAGCTGTCAGATCAGTACATTTTATGTCGAAATTGACATAACATGTTCTAATCTGACAGCTGTCAAAACGGGCCTATTAAATTTTAGCCACTATAGTCAGAAGCCCGAAAGTCGGGCAACGGGTCTAACCTTAGGGTATCGGCATTAACTGGATTGCGGAGATCTGATGGCAGTCGCTCTGTCTAAAATACTAGTATTCAGCCGCATCTGGTCAGACTAGAAGCTGACTCCAACATAGTTGGCTAGGCAGAACAGAACAACGTGCCACACGAGAAGATAAGCCAGTCAGCAAGGTTGGTAGCGAGGTCAACTGCTCACGGTGCGTTCGTATTTGAGTAGCGTACTCTTGGAAGCTCTTTTCCCAACATCTACTGAAAGATTCTAATCACAAAAACAACTTGTTAACAAAACGAGACATGATTAAAAACAATTTAGGGACAAAAACATCAGTTGTACAGCATCGGGAACGTGTCGTTAACAAAGGATACGTCCACGATTGTGATCTTAAGTTAAAGATGGTTGAAGCAAGACATGAGGCTCAGCGTAAATACACTCACGTGCATCAAGATTAGGCACGCAAAATACATCTGTGCCGTCATGAGCCAGGCAGCGTGATTCTTTCGCGTGACAGCTGAAGGAAGGGCGGACGGGATATTAAGATTTGTGAGCGAACAAAGAGGTTGAATGGCACGGTTGAACGTTATATGCCTTGTCGCTTGCAGTTCAATTTTTGTGGAGGTTTCCTTTGTTGGAGGACCCTTTACCCTTCTTTCCTGTTTTATTTATACCAGACGTTGCTTAGAAACTTTTCGAATTCATGTGCGGATCAGAATTTGATTATCACTTGCGTTAACGGTGAAGGAAAAACATCCTGCACACCTGAGAGGGCTCCATAAAGTTCTCGATGGTGTGTGTAGTCTGTCAACCCGCACCAGGCCAGCGTGGTGGACTAAGGCCTGAACACTTCTCATTCTGAGAAGAGGCCCGTGCCCAGCAGAGAGACAGTAATGGGCTGATTATGTTATGTATGGTAAAAGTTTCAATATGTGGGAAGGACAAGTAAATTAATTTTATTATGATTATTATAAATGAAATGAAAACGGGTTAAAAATATTCGAAATATGTAGATATTTATAAGGGAGGCCTATGTACGGCAGTGGACGGTATAGATTGAGCTGATGATGAAATGAAAACGGTCTTTGGCTAATCCACGTTAAGTACTGCATAAAAATAAATCACGACTGTATTTCCCAAACGGTTAGGCAGAGGTGTATAGTAACACAATCATTTCACCGTTATGTTTAATTCCCAAGTAATAGGGGGCGAGCCTATTGCCATCAACCGGGCACAAATCCAAACTCCGGGCTGCTACTGAGGAATTCCACACGGAAAACCCAATAATACTTTACCCGACCTGGGGATTGAACCCAGGACCTCAAGATCAGCAGTCGCACTTACCACCGCTAGACCAAAGAGGCAGTTACTGTTATAAATTAAATGTGGCAAGACTCAAGACTCAACTTACTAACTAAACACTTCGTAACGTCTAAACGTTAACTTCTTCCGCGAGAGTACTCTGTACAACTAAAACCATTGTCATGTTGCAAAATTTTATGAAGTCACAAACAATACGCCGCTAAGTGCGTATTAAGTAATTCTAATTTATACACTTAGGGGACAATAGCTTTACTAGTACCTACTCAATTTAAAGTAGAACGCTTAAGTAACGCGTTGTGAAAGCTAGACAAGTTCCTACCCGAACAAATGTGTGCGGTAATATCACTTGACAATGGAAGATGAGACTAACCAACTTAGGTAGAACCTCCGCTTATTCCTAATATGGTAATTTTGTGACTGATGCAGGGATCAGGTGTTTCTGGTTACTGTTGACACCTGTCAAGTTGTATGAGACGGTGCTTAGAAATGGTGTCGTTATGTTTACACAATATTTGCTTGGAATACACGGATAACATTAATATTGTGGAGATTTTTTTTCCATAAATTGTTTCACATCTATGTGTCGAGATTATTATTTTTTATTTTTGTTACATATTGTTTTTATTTTGTGTTTCTTTTAACTGCCATGTTGGTCTAGTGATGGCAAGCGCGACTGCTGATCATGAGGTCCTGGGTTCGATCCCCAGGTCGGGCAAAGTGTTATTGGGTTTTTCCGTGTGGAATACCTCAGGAGTAGCTGGTTGATGGCAATAGACTCGCTTCCTATTACATGGGACTTAAACATATCGGCGAAATGAGGGTGTTACTCTACACCCCTGCCCGTAGCTTCGGGGAATACAGGTGTGATGTTATGTTATGTTGTTTTTTTTTATTACTTTCCATACATAAATATTAAATAACGTTTCTGGTCCAAACTGAGGTAAGTAGAATAGGCAGGCACTGCTTGCACAAGGCTGGTTAAACTGTGGGTTAAAGAATGCTGTTAGCAGCATTGTTACCAATAAATACCGCTCCTATAGCTTTTAACCCTTTTCTGAGTTTTTTTTAAGTTCCGTTGATATTTACGGCTAGTCGGAAAACAGATAGGTAGGTATTTAGCCGCAAATAATTTAAAATAATATCACTGATGACTGTCTTAAAGCAAGTGTTAAATTTTTTTAAATTGTAAATTTTTTATTTTCATTCAATTAGCTAGGTATTTTTTTTAAATACATCGACAACCCTAATTTTGTTATGTATTCCGAAAATATTATATTAACACAGCTAGTAGTTGCCTTAGCTTATTTTCTAAGAAATCTTTGAACCACTATTTTTGTAGAACGATTGACTTTTAGGGTAAGTTGTAGAACAAAAGTTATTCATTATTATTGGTACTTTAGTACCCTTTTGGATAAGTACCCCTTTTCCGAGTACCTAATATTTTATAGCGGAAGTATTTTTATATTTAGCATAATTTGCATTCTTGATTTTCTCTAATACCAGGTTCACACGATTCGATTCTAGTTGATCAGCTGCTAAATGGCATGCGATTTGAACCGTCTGAATAGACTTTCAATCAAATTGAAGGAACAAAAACGATTCAACTATTGCTGATCAAGTCATTTATTGAAAGCGATTCGTCTCGTCTGGATCTGTCTTAAGTAATCAATGCTCAAGGTTTTTTAGATTAGTGTGAAGAACAAATACAATAATTGTAAATTCAAGTAGGTGCTAGATATTTTACTGCTTATTGTCCTAGATTTAACAGGATAATTAACTACACATATGCCGATACGGGTTTGTACTTATGCATCTAATTACTCGAGTAGAATAGGTGCGACTTATTAGTATATCGGCTCGGCATGGTACTTAAATCTCTTATGGTACGACTACAACTCCTCTACGATTTGTAGGTATAGTCAAGCCATTTAAATGTTGTATAACATGTAAACAACTTTGATATTGAAAACATTAATTTTCCTTTAAGAATCCATATAATCAATTATATTTTAGTATTTTTTTTGAGAAAATATTTGTTTACTCTTTATACAACATTTTAACGGCTGGACTATAGTTATCAGATTTTTTTCTCCACTTTCATTGTTCATTAGATTCCTAAGATCCAAGGTATGCCTGACATATAGTCATAATTTAAAAGCAAACACTACTTCAGCGAGATACTAGACATAAACAACGTTACCAGGACAATAAACACTTACAAGTTTTCCGTGACATCAATAAGTATTCTATGAACGTCCAACAATTATATCAGTGTTATAGTATCTATTCTTTAAGTCCACGTATCCGATACGTACGACAGGACGCGTCAAGGACGCGCCTTTGTGGGACACAATAGTATGACAAAGCGGACCGGCCCTGTATCGCTACCGAAATGGTAACATTTCAAATATTTGAGTGACCAATGACCTGGGATTGGGTGGTTCTGGAACTGAATTTTAACTCTTTGACGACTTTTATAAAGCAGTAGAGGTTTTTTTTTCGTGTGGTTATTGACTAACCTGGTGTCAGAGTTTATGTCGCCCATAGGACTCTGACTTGGCTCCACATGCCGTCGAGAAATATCTCTCAGGCATGCCGGTTTCCTCACGATTTTTTCTTTCACCGTTTTTAAGCAAGTGATAATTATACAATACGCACATGAATCCGAAAAGTCAGAGGTGTGTGCCTTGGGTTCGAATTCGAGACCTATGACTTAGCAGTCCGACGGTCACACCACAAGGCTCTCTCTACTGTCAAGTAGAGGTAACAAACTTCGAGAAATAGGTGAGTGGGTCAGATGGTTCGGTGGTGGATGGTAGGTTGGATTCGGTGCGTTCTTCTGGAGAGCCTGGAGGATCTTCTTTTGTCTTGAGAACGACCGTCGAGTGGGTTTAGTCGCAAAGAGTCCGATATATCCTCCCCGTCTCCCCAAGACGGAGGGTATATATATGACGATTTCCAAAAGTAAAAAGGTCAGTTTGTAGCATCACCGCAAAAAAACAAGAAACTTGACCATAATAATATAGCATCACGCCCGTATTTTCCGAAGGGCTGGGCAGAGGTGTATAGTAATATCCTCATTTCACCGATATCTTGTTAGGTCTAATGCAATAGGGGGGCGAGCCTATTGCCATCAACTGAGCACAAAGCCAAACTCCGGGCTGCTACTGAGGAATTCTATACAGAAAACCCCAATTATGTGACCATGGTATTTTAAAATCAGTTTTATGTTGGTAAGGCATAACGCTGAATTAAGAAGTATACAGGGTGTAAACGAAATCATGTAATTCCTTCAAACCTCGTAATGTACTGCTGACATAGATTAAAACGGCACGGGATACTTTTGAATTCAATAAAAAAATAATAACAAAATGTAAACATGTGTTCTTAACGTGAGGCATTTTAGCGCGTCGAGTTAAATTACCGCGCCGCAAGCGATAGCCGCGCAACTCGCTCGAGGCGCTAAAATGCCTCACGTTAAGAATACATGTTTACTAATTATATATTTTTTATTGAATCCAAAATTATCCTTTGCAGGATTAATCTATGTCAGCAGTACATCACGAGGTTTGAAGGAATTATATGATTTCGTTTACAGTCCGTATATAGAAGTAGATATTATACTAGTAAAATAAATAAACCACTCGAGCCGAGGTTATGGCGTCGAGACCTCTCCAAACAAACTAATGCCGAAGGTAACATGCTACATATTTCCCAATACCGAATTGCTGCCGAATTCCGAGAAGTACTTCCATCGTCACAGTTGATCAGTATGCAAATATGGTATGCTTGTACAGGTGTTCGTTCAGCTCGGTGTTTATGAGACACAATTTTAGACGGAAATAAGTGTAGCGAGGAAAATTATTTGTTATTTAATGTTTTGTTTGCAGTTCGGCGTTTATTTCTAAATGGTCTGTTTCACTTGTGGATGGTCATCGGAGGATATTAATGTTGTCAGTAGCTGGTAACACTGGACAATGTTGATAAAGACGACTACCCTGTCGTCGAGATGAATCAACGTACCCGACGTTATAAAAACAGTGGTCATTCGACGGAGCAGAGGATTCTATGTCGAACAGCAGAAGAAGTCTGACCTTTTATTTCTGATTAGCTTTTCCTTTTTTTCTGATCTTGTGTAAATTATTATATTGTGGACTAGCTTCTGTAACTAACCATTAACCTAAATATAAGTAGGTACTCTCAGTGGTGGAGAGTTTATGTTGGTTTCATTTACTTTATTTATCATGCTCGCAATCCTGACATACCGGTATTAGCTATAACTGTAATGATAGATTCACCCCTACAAGATTATGTTGTATGTCTTTTACATGAAGGCATTAAAATGCTCAGTGGCTTAAAATAGGAGATTAAATTGAAAGCAATTCCAACTGGCAGCGTAGCAATAATACTGAACCGTTCTTAATCGCCAATATCTCCAAACGAAACGACACTACTAGTATCGTAGACTCGTAGTAATAGCAGTGATAGCCTAGTGATGTGACCGTCGGGCTGCAAAGTCATAGGTCTTGAGTTCGAACCCAAGGCACGCACCTCTGACTTTTCGGATTCATGTGCGTGTTGTATAATTATCACCTGCTTAAAAACGGTGAAGGAAAATATCGTGAGGAAACCGGCATGCTTGAGAGATATTTCTTGGCGGCATGTGAAGCCAAGTTCAACCCATGGGCGGCATAAACATTGACACCAGGTTAGTCACTAACCATACGAAAAGAAGAAGAGTATCGTAGTAAATGGCACATGGAAACATTATGGCGCTCGGAGTCAGCACGACAATTTGTCGTGTTAAGCCGTGGAAAAACTGTCTTAATAAGAAATCTTTGAGATTTTGTCACCACTATTAAGTATAGGCCTTAATAAACACATATTCTATTGTATTCCTCACTCACATTTGCCTGCAGTGACGATGCACATGCGATGTCGTACAGTTAGTTTTGTATGAATACTTTTTCTGGGTCTACTCTGTTATTGCACTATTTGTCGTGCAGCACGGTGCGGGTGACAGACGAACTTTACATTCATTACTTAATATTTCAGTTGCACCCTAAATACCACAGTCGTAAAATCCGGAATCAGTAATCTTCTTCTTCCTGCCCTTATCCCTCACTAGGTGGGGTCGGCACAACATGTATTTCATAAATCCATGTTGTTAGAGGTTTTGGCTTATTGTTTTATGACCGGCCGCCTGTATGACATCAACCCTCCTTGGGAATACTCGTTGCGCCTTCGCGCGGGTGACCCAATGTGCTTAATTGTGTTGATAGTATGCACTGGCTCCCAAAATGATATGCTTGTCAATCTTATTGCCGACAACTAAACAGACTATGTACTTCTTGGTGGAGTATACTTGAAGTTCCTCGACCCACTCAGTAATAACTGTAGTAATTTCAATAAATGTACCGTGCCAAATTGTTATGGTCTACAAATAAAATGACGATCGCTGTCGCAAGCGCGACTGCTGGACATGGGGTCCTGGGTGTAATTCCCAGGTCGGGCAAAGTGTTATTGCGTTTTTCCATTAAGAATTTCTCAGTAGCAGCCCAGCGTCTGCCCGGCTAGCCCCCTTAAACGAGGGTGAACTTAAATCAGCTCTGCGGAACCCTTCGGGGAATAGAAGGCGTGATGTTATGTTATGTAATTTATTATAATTAAATCAATAAATATTGTAAGTATCTATACCGCGAGTTAAAAAATAGATAGATATTTGATCTGAATCATAAATAGCAAATTAATTCAAAGGTTAACCATGCAGCATCTGCATCACTAACTGGACTGCGATTAACCTTTATGTCAGGAAGTTGAGATAATGTATCTGTTTGTGTTCTAAATTAAGGATTAAAAGATAATATATTTCAACTTTTAATCTTCAAATTCTGATGCTGTACTAACATAACAGCACGCCTTATATTCCCTGAAGGGTTTGGCAGAGGTGTTTTAGTACACCCTCGTTTCGCCAGTTATGTTTAAGTCCCATGTAATAGGGGGCGAGCTTATTGCCATTAACCGGGCACAAATCTAGACTCCGGGCTGCTACTGAGAAATTCCTAATAGAAAAACCCAATAACACTTTGCCCAACCTGGGGATTGAACCCAGGACCCTATGCTCTGCAGTCGCGCTTGCGACCACTAGACCAACAAGGCAGTACTACTGCAAGATAAAACCGTTTACCTTAAAATATTTTTTATGGGATTATTCTTCTTCGTCATCAAAGATTCTAAAAGGTTGAATCTTTTTAGTATTTTTCCTGTTGCCAGTGTCTGTCTTCCGATTACTTTCCCATTTCCCAGTTCTCAACACACTCGGTGGACAGCCAATTGGTTCCCATAACACCATCCTTCACAACTTCCGGCTATTGTTATTCTCATTACAATCGAACAACAAAACATCGATTTTCAACAGTAAATTGTCAAGAACTTCGTGTGGATAGTGTCTCCGGTGACATTTTCAACAGACGAAACACGACACAGATATGAACAGTAAATCAACTTTGTTGACTATACAATGCTCGATTGCATCTTCAAAATTCAATATTTTATTGAATCGCATCTTTAATATTTGAATTACCTTAAGGTTTTTTAACAAATCATTATTGTTCTGTGTTGTTGACATTGTACCTAGTAGTTTTAGATTGATTTTATTTTTGTCACATTGCTTGACGGTAGCAGTATAGTTTGGGTTATCATTATCATAATTGAAGTTTTAAACATTTGCATTCTTAATTTTGATATGATGAAAATCATTATCCTCACCTTCCTGCCTTGGTAACGAGTTATATATACTAATATTATAAAGAGGAAAGATTTGTATTTTTGTATGTAACGAATAAACTTATAAACTACTGGACCGATTTAAAAAAATCTTTTGCTGTTAGAAAGCTACATTATCACTGAGTAACATAGGCTATATTTATTATTGGAATAAAACTTCTTACGAGGGCAGAGCCGTGAGGACACAGCTAGTTCAGTATAAATTCCTCTTTTATGCATCTCCGTCAGATTTACGTCTTCTTAAGTTTTTTTCGAATATTCTGCCACCTGAGCAATTTTATACAAAGTAGTTACAAAATTAAATTGCTTCACGTACATTATTATCAATATTTTTGTTTGTTCTGAGTCTGATATCAATTCTGGTAGCAGTTCGGCATTTAGTGGATGTGTGAGTAGAACTTGTTACCGTTGCTTCTGTCAGTGTCGGCGTGAGCCTTCTCTATCTTTTTTCTTTCTGTACTTAATTAAGCGCCGCCACCATCAACAAAGATTTGAAACCGTTATAAAAAACGGCAGTCGCCTCGTGCTGCGAAGCTATCATGTAATCTAAACGGATCACACCGTCATCTCGCGATAACGAGCAGTTAACAATTAAGCGTTTAACTCGAGTAACAGCTGTGGCGCTAACGAATGTACGTTAAAATAACCGTTTGGTAACTATCTTGGGTAATTGAGAATTGGATTGGTGCAATTAATTATACCACATCAAATCTCATAACATGATCATAGCAAATGGTTCAGTACACCCAATGATGATTACGCCGGGCCTACACTGTCATACAAATATTCTTGTTGTCGCGACTTCTTCTTTCTTCTTCTTTTCGTGTGGTTAGTGACTAACCTGGTGTCAGAGTTTAGGCCGCCCATGGGCCTCTGACTTGGCTTCACATGCCGTCGAGAAATATTTCTCAGGCATGCCGGTTTCCTCACGATGTTTTCCTTCACTGTTTTTAAGCAAGTGATAATTATACAATACGCACATGAATCCGAAAAATCAGAGGTGCATGCCTTGGGTTGTCGCGACAACCCGATCGTTCGTCGGATCCTCCCAAACAGCAAAACGCGATGTGACGAATTGCTTGGCGAGACATGTCGCGACAACGTGAACATTCGTCCAATCCCGCCAATGTAGTCCCAAGGTTTAGTTTGAATTTCGAAGTCGTTAGCTAAACAAGTCATCTTCCATCTGGAGAAGATGCGATAGGTCGAAATATGATAGCTGGATGTTGCGAAGGCTACTACCGCATTGTAGATAGTGTTGCCTCACTTCAACTCCAATCGTAATTTAGATACTTTCACAATTTTTGATTTACAGCTTATCTATACTTACAAATGAATAAAATTTAAGTGTCTGTTTATAATGTTAAAATGACAGCTTTTTACTAAATGCATAATTATGAAAGTATAATGCGGTATTAATAACAAAAAAACTATTTAAAAAAATTGTATGTGTTTCTGTCTGTCTGTTTGTCCCGGCTAATCTCCGAAACGGCTGGACCGATTTTGACGAGACTTATAGTGGCAGATAGCTGATGTTATAAGGAGTAACTTAGACTACTTTTATTTTAGAAAAAGAATTAGAGTTCCGCGCAACAAAACAAAACCCATCCGACTTCTACGCAGACGAAGTCGCGCCCTCAGCTAGTCTTCCAATAAAATTAAGGTGACTAGACCATCGAACTTCAAAACCAATTGGTCCTCAATTGCGACCTTACGATCATAAATAAAAACATCGATTTTATGGCCCTAACCAAATATAAGTATCTATTTAGCAATGAAGTGTGAATGAGCTTCTACATGATAGGAATTTTAATTCATAGGCCAGTCCCAAGTCCCTTGGCGCGTTTGTATTCATAGTGCGGCTAAATTAAACCGTAAACTTCACATTTACGATTAGTGTGTTTACGTTGTAAATTATACGGTTTTGTTGAGATTTTCTGATGTAACGGTTTGTTGTGACATTCTTGAATTTATTAAAGGTTTAATGTTGTAAAGTTGAATGCAGTTTCTTCAACAAAAGGGCTCCTAGGTACCTACATTCGTATTTTAAAAAAAAAATCTATGTTAGTACCAGTGGATTTAGCAGCGCGTCGTGAAGTTCTGATAAGATCGAAATGAGAAGTTTTTTTGTGATAAATAAAAGAAAATACAATGGAACCCCCTCATGGTAAATTACAGAAACACTTAAATCATTTTAGATGGCATTAGTTTTTGTTACAAAATGTTTTAGTTGACCTATTTTGGGTCTAGAATCACTCACCTAACAATACTACGATCTAAAGTACGCCTCACCAATCTTTGTCTCTACGAGTTTGTACGAATTTTACGACCTATCCGGAATTAGTCCAAATAGGACGAAGCCGGAGTTATAGATACAAAATTATCTTCTTTTCGTGCGGTTAGTGACTACGCTGGTGTCAGAGTTTTTGCCGCCCATGGGTCACCGACTTGGCTTCACATGCCGTCGAGACATATCCCTCAGGCATGCCGGTTTCCTCACGATGTTTTTCTTTACCGTTTTTAAGCAAGTGATAACAATACGCACATGAATCCGAAAAGTCAGAGATGCGTGTCTTGAGTTCGAACTCGATACCTATGACTTGGCAGTCAGACGGTCACACCACTAGGCTATCACTGCTATACAAAATTATAAAACACAAAGAAAGATTGACCGGCCAGCATAATTCGTATAAATTCGGAAACACGAACACTACCGAAGTGCATAACTTGTGTCGTAGAACTATACCTAGGTGTTAGACAAAATATTTACCTACACATAATTAACATAGTTTCTAAATGTAAGGTTGAGGCAAAACGTAAACCATTACGTAACGTTCTGCGTCTCATCTCATACATAAATATCTATGAAATCATAGCTCCGAGCTATATGCGTCGAGTATGTCACACAAAAACATTGGAATCCTGTTATGCTTGTAACAACGATATGAAATAATGTGCAGTGTAGTGCAACAGTTATTAAAATGTGATACAGAGCGTTTTATTACTGCAGTTTATTGCGAATTCTAACTGTTTGAAACTTCTATTTATATGACCTGAAATATATGTACAGGGTGTAAACGAAATCATGTAAGTAATTCCTTCAAACCTCGTGATGTACTGCTGACATAGATTAACCCTGCACGGAATACATCAGGATTAAAAAAAAAAGTAAACATGTATTCTTAACGTGAAGCATTTTAGCGCCCCGAGCGAATTGCGCGACTATCGCTTGCCACGGGTCATTTAACTTGGGGCGCTAAAATGCCTCACGTTAAGAACACATGTTTACACCTTGTATTTTTTTTATTGAATTCTAAAAAAATCCTTGCTGGGTTAATCTATGTCAGCAGTACATCACGAGGTTTGAAGGAATTACATGATTTTGTTTACACCCTGTATGTAGAACATACATAAATCATAATCAGTAGGTACCTAGGACGATTGCTGTCGAGTTACTAACGTAACAAAATTTTAATGTGAATTTTGAATCAGAAATACTCGTTTCGCATATACTATTTAATTAAATTGAAAGCTATATCCATATCTATGTACGTTCTGCCAATCCTTTTCCCAACTATGTTGGGGTCAACTTCCAGTCTAACCAGATGCGGCTTCATACTTTCGATTGGTATGGAATTTGTCTATTAACCAAACCAGAGATATGTTTAAAAAAACAAAAACATATTCTGGACTGAAATTTTTTAGTCAACCCATTTGTAATATATTTATTGACATATTTAATTTGATATAAAATACTTTTCATCCATTAACCAGCTCTGTGAAGGTCGTTCTATACTGGGATCATAGACTATTACCACTATAGTTTAGGCCTCAGTCACAAACTTTTCTCAATCTGAGGAGATATCCGCAGTGGGACAGTAATGGGCTATAGAATATACTACGATTTTATCGAACAGTTCAGTGCTTATGGCAATTTCTTAGAATGCTTTCTACAGTTATGACATTTATTGTAGTACAGCGGTATTTGATGAAAATTTAAATCTGAACGTTCCAGTATTGTCACGCGTTTCTATCAGACGAGTAGAATTCCAAGCAGTAAGTAAGTAAACTGCGCTGCATAGCATAGAATATTATTAAAGTCACGTACAATGAGTTTTCGTAAGTATTTGTAAATGGATGACGTGGGCTGGCCCTTCATTTACATTACAATTAAATGTAGATAACAGTGCATGTGATTCACGAAGAGTTAGGTAGAGAACCAAACTATTGTTCGCTGTACCACCCATAATCCATGTTCCGTCAGTGATGGTGTGGACGAACGAGGTATGGTGTTACTCCAACGAAAAGGGATGATCCTCCAACTAGGCAGGTCTTATGCCCGGCGGGCTACTGCCCAACGGTTGTTGTTTTATTTCTATTCGACTGCTTGTAGATGGTCTTGCGGACCGTTTCTACGTAACCGGGCAGTTATTGGCGAGACCTGAAGGGTCTCCAACCAATGGGGACGAGACGAAAATACCTAAGCTAACTACTGTTACTACTACTAACATCATGACTAGCTAGCGACAACGGCACTAAGGGCGACCGCTAATGGAACTCGGACCTTGGCTTAGGGCGTTGCTTGCGAGAGTACTGGGAGGGAGGCAGCTTGTTGAGGGCTGAATTAATGGCGTGGCCCAACGGTTGATGTTGGAAAATTGTAATTATACTATCTGCGTGTCAAATCTTGATATCGCGATGCAGGATTATGTGACGTCATATTTGGCAGTTGTCATTATTGACGCTGTAGTGTGCTACACAATCGTCGTGCTGCGTAGTTCGCATATGACGTGTTAGATGTCGCCACAATGGCTTCTCCACTACTACATAGAACCTATGGATCCATATACGACGATATAAGACGCCCTATGTGATAGGGGGTGGTCAGCCCAATTTTTCTTGTTAGTACAGTCATGAACACCGATACGTAGCGAAATTATAAATTGACTTAACAAAGTAGTTTTTATGCTAACCTTGAAATTCTGCTAATATAGTATCAGAGAATACAGAAGTACGGATACTTAGCACGCAAAATATTTCACAAATAACTTGGCACTACATGACTTTAATGTATTTACGTAAGTACCTATGTATAAAATAAATTTTCCATTTTCCACTCGTCTCAACTATTATGAAGCATTTTAGGAATGCGTTATAATCTTTTAATTTCCACGTGTTTCGTGTGTTTTAATCACGTGTTTAGTTTTTGATAATGTTTAACGAAATTATAATATCCGCTAAGTATAAGAAGTCAAACATGTGCCGACGAATAATAAAAAAAAGTTGAAGCGGTAGCACGAGTTTCGTTGTCAAAGATATGTAGAAAATATGTTAATAAGTAGGCTTTTTAAAATTTTAATAGCCATTATATAAGTTTACATAACCCAGAGAGCCACATAGCATAGCCTCCCGTGCGACTTTTTAAGATATTTCTCAACTTGGAGATGATACATGGAATTTATTATTATGACCTTAATAATTCAACTTTTCACATAGGTACATGCTGTTCCGAAACTTAACGTTAAGCCGTCCCACAAATGATAAGACAGTTTATGATTATTCAAAAAAAAAAAGTTTAATCGTTTTCGAGTTTCAAAGTTACTATTAATAAAATTTTACCTCGTAAATCTAACTTCATCTTCCTGCCCTTATCCCACACTAGGTGGGGTCGGCACAACATGTATTTCATAAATCCATGTTGTTCGAGCTTTTGGCTTATTGTTTTATGACCGGCCGCCTGCCTGACATCAACCCTCCTTGGGAATACTCGTTGCGCTATCGCGCGGATGACCCAATGTGCTTGCTGATATTATGCACTGGGTCCCAAAATGATATGCTTGTCTTTTAAAACTTGAAACTTCACGTACTCGACACTACACACTACTATTCGTCATCGTTTACAATAGAAATAAACGGCGATTTATTATAAGAAATAAAAAAAAACTCGTTAAATAAATTTTATAAAATATAAAATTGATATTCGGTTGCCACGGCGATGACAGGATTTATAGTATTTATTTATATTTATTTTTTTACCTCATAAATCTAACTATTAAAATTAAATGTGTTTAAAAAAAAGATAAGTATAACTTTTTTTTTGTTTTTTTTTCTGAACCGTCATATTATATACTGACCTATCATTTGTGGGACGGCTTTACGTTGAGTTTCGGCACAGCCTGTATATATAAATTATTATCTTTTAAATACACAAGTCTATAAAGAAATAATTAACTAGTTGTCACATTAGTTATTAGACTTTTGCAACGTTGACACCATAACATTAGTTACGTCGAAAGAATTAGTATCCAATAAAAATATTTTCAAACAAAACTAATTTAACAAATGATTTTGCTACAAAAAGTTGACGATTATTAATTACTGCATTCGTTTTGATCACATAATTTATCAATGGTGCTCGAATGTGGATTCTGTTTTGTTATGTTTTTGCATTTATTCATCTCTTGTGGTTTTTTTTTGTACAGCTGACATAAGTTTTTATATTTCGTCATACAACAAAAACAAACTACGTGTGATCATTATTCTTCAAACCAATATTTGATAAAATATAATCATTATAAAATGATTACATTATAATACAAATCCTGTTATTTTATAATACGGACCCTGACCTTTCCCTGAGGTTCAAATATTTTAATTATATCTTCATAACACAATTTTATAAAAATGTCACGATTATCAACATAATGATGGGTTACTGCACAAAAGATATCGATTAAAACAATATAATGATTCATAGAATCGATATTTAACTAAAATAAAATTGAATGAATATACAACTGGGTTTTGAAAATTAATGGCGTTTACTCCCACACTTATTCATTTAGCTAGCATAATTATTA
Organism: Amphipyra berbera; assembly: GCA_910594945.2. Lineage (NCBI taxonomy): Eukaryota > Metazoa > Arthropoda > Insecta > Lepidoptera > Noctuidae > Amphipyra > Amphipyra berbera. The sequence goes on along the minus strand of OU343122.1, from coordinate 1,367,110 downwards.
TTATATGCGACTGTACAATCAACGCCAAAAATTCATTAAGTTTTTAGTATATCAGAATTTTAATTATCGCAGAATCCAATCCTAGTCTTTAAAGTATTGTATCCTGTATTTTTTTGTATGTATGTAATTAGCAAGATATCTTTCAGAAAAAAAAGTATCGTTTACTTTAGATCTTGATTGTACCTACATTATTGCATGGTGCATTTTCGGGTGACGTCACAAAGGTGGCAACGATGACAGCCTCCGGCCCATTGAACTAATTTAGAAGCTAATCCTAGTCTTTAAAGTATTGTATCCTTTTTTTATGTGTATGTAATTAGTAAGTTTTCATTCACAAAACAAAAAAATATTATTTACTTTTGATGTCGACTGTACGTAATGTACAGTCGACATCAAAAGTAAATAATATTTTTGCATGGTGCATATTCGGATGATGTCACAAAGATGGCAAGGACGACAGCGTCCTGCCTATTTAACTAATTTAATTTACGTCTTATGTCAGTCACTACTACAAATAAATATAAACTATGTGATAATGGACATAGTTTATGAATAATTAACAAGGCAATTATAGGCACGGCTTAAAGAATTAATTAAGTAATAAAAGATACATTTTTCCTTTAACAGCTACAAAGCGTTTGATAACGAAGATTCAGAATAAACAATATACAATTTATACGAGGATAAATCATAAAAAAAATGTTTTCCAAAACAATTTTTATTATTGAATGGTAGTTTATTTAATTAACACGCTCCGTAAACAAAAGTGACATAGGTACTTGTTCATTGAGAAAACAAAGAATTTTTAAACAACGCAGAAACAAAATCTGCGTTTTGTTTTGGCGTGAATTTTGTATGATAACACGTAGTTTTTATTGATTATTTTGATCAATGTTTACTAAACTGCTCAAAAGAAAAAAAATGCTCGGCTATAATAATTAACTTATTCTAAAACTATTTACAAAAGAAAAAGTCTATCAACATAAGCATAAAAGATAAAAGTGAGCGCAAAAAGGAAGTGAAGACAGAAATAAATCCACAATAAACGGAAAGTGATGATTTTCAGATTACCTGCGCAAGCGCACACTTCGCTACGCTTTCATTATGCAAATGGGATGAGCAGAGGCATACACTATCATATTTATTGTAAATAATTGCGCGGAAATGCGCGTCTTCCTCGAGACCTGTCGTGCACTCGTGCGCATCCGACTGTGAGATTATATTAGTTTGCACATAAGATAAGATGCTTTTGATAGTCTTAATATGTACTACGTGTACATACATACATAATAATTATAATGTATTGTACACTCTCACTTATTTACATTTTGTATTTTCTTTTGTTCGGATACTATTTTACGTTACTATTAAGCGACTGACACCATCAATTTCTTTTTTCAACTAACATTTACAGTTTCAAAATTTTACTTTAAGTATAATTGTGATAATTGGATATATAATTTTTTTTACAAGAAGACATGTTCTACAATTTACCCAGATATTAATTGGAATAATTGGTAAAGATTTTTACCCTCTAAAATAAAAAAAAACTAATATTTTTAAATAAAATTAAAATAATCACTAACCTTATATCTCGCTCCAAATTACAACAATTAAATATAACTATCTCGTTATACGCAATATACGCAGAATACGTTTATTCGCAGCTACGACTTTAACAACAATATAACAATTTCGTACAGGTACACGGTACAGGTGCGCGCGCGCCGGCCCACGTGCGCGCTAGTGCGCAGACGTCGCGGCGCGCGCATCCTCCCACTATGCGCTCACGACGTCATTGACGCATCACACGCGTATTGTGTGTAATTATGTTGTGTTTATTGCAAGTTCGCGCGCTTCTTATCAGCAATACATCACGACGTCTTGCAAAAATATTAGAAAAACTGACTATTTGATTTATTTATTGATATTGTTATGAACGTTGGTAAATCAAATCATACATTTACTTGCTACGAAAATGCTACGACGTTGCTACAGAGGTGTAATGGTGTAATTTTCGGTTCCTATAAACAAAAGCGAATCGTTTTGCTTACCAATAGTAGCATTTTAATTATTGCCAAACTAAGCATATACTTAGATACACTAGTAAGCTAATTTTACCTGTGATAGCTGCTTCCATATGGGAGGGTCTACTTTTAGTAAAAAAAAGGATTATTTTCTCTTCATCTCATTACAGAGTTACAGTAATTATAACATCTTAAATAGAGACTGGTGTCTGAGATAGAACCTTTGTTACAGATCACCAGGCTACCCTCTGAAGTGACGAGTTACACTACCAATACCAAGATTCTTGACGTCTAAGTACTATGCAAACCTAAGTATGAGGTCTTTGCTTCATTTTTGGTAAAGATACAAGAGTCTCAATTTTAACCAATAACGCTCCGTATACTATAGGAATCTGCCACAAGGGCGTAATATATTGGTCTGATTTTAATTAAATCACTGTTTTTTATGGTGTATTAAGGTAGTGTAGCATATTGTTTCGTCGGTTTGAGGTCATAAAACTCATTTTTAAGTGATTTAAGTAATTAATATCTGTCGTTACATATACATTTTCATTTGTATATGTACATTCATATGGGTCATTTGTGCTACCTATACTTAGAATATAACATAATTAAGAAAAATAACAACGTTGTTTTGTAGCGTAAGAACTGGTTAATTTAATTATATTTATAAATATGTTTGTTTATTCATATTTACTTGTTAAACTAGTTCCGAAATGTAGCAAAAATTGATTTAATTATTATAATGTGACAAAAAATATCTACGCATCTATTCTGTCAATGACTGTAGTACCTTTTTAATATATTTGGAAAATAATTTAGATTTTTAAGAAATCAGTGTTTTACCTATTTATCTTAATAATATTTCGTCACGTGTAGATAAAATGAATGGCAAAAGATTCATTATTCATAACATAACATCACGCCTGTATTCCCCGAAGGGTTGGGCAGGGGTTTATAGTAACACCCTCATTTCGCCGTTTTGTTTAAATCCCATGTAATAGTGGGTGAACCTATTGCCATCAACCGGGCACAAATCCAAACTCCGGGCTGCAACTGAGAAATTCCTCACGGGAAAACTCAATAATAACACTTTTCCCGACCCAGGGATCGAAGCCAGGACCTCAAGATCAGCAGTCGCGCTTGCCATTACTAGACCAACGAGGCAGTAAATTGAATATTCATTCTACTAATTTAAATGCAGTTTGTGAAGATGGGTGGATAGATGTTTGTACTTTGTTACTCAATCACGCAAAAACGGCTGAACAAGTTTAGATGAAAATTGGCACACAGATAGATCATGCCCTGAATTAACTTATAAGATATTTTTTATAAGGGTACATGAAGTATTTACCCTAGGATTCGAGTAAAACTGTGAACAACAGCTATATTCTGCCCAGCTTTTTCCCAACCATGTTGGGATCAGCTTGCAGTCTAACCAGATGCGGCTACCAGTATTTTACACGGAGCAACTGCCATCAAACCTCCGCAACTCAGTTACTGGGTAATGCCGATATCCTAATGTTAGACCGACTGTCAGACTTTCGGGTTTCTGACTTCAGTAACGACTGTCAAGGTATTCGTATGACACCCAGGACCAGCTGTTTAACGTGCTCTCCGAGGTACGGAGGGGTCTCAATGTGTAACGAACGGTCACCCATCCACGGACTGACCGCGGCAAGCGCAGCTTAACCTCGCAAATCGTATGATCCGCGCGTTGGTAATTAGCCACGAACCCCTCTTAACTACTCCCTAACAGCTAGTTTGATATAATTCAAATGCATTCTCATTTACACCTATTTGGCACGTCTAACCTTTCCTCCATGAACCGTTTAGACAACGGATTTCCAATCGATTCACTATAATCTTTGTGTTTATAGAATACTAACTATGGACAGGAATTCGCGTGTTGCCGACAACAATAGCGCTAAATGCATGTATCAATCAATGTAGGTTTAACATGTACTTATTTGTACATGCTAACTAAACCTGTTTTAGTAGGTTATGTCATGGATGATTGTTTGGTTTAAATGTTTTATTGGCTATAGAATTTGGTGAGTCGTGTTTTGACGTGCATGCTGACACGCTAGATAATTAAGATATCTTTGTCATAAAACAGATAGGTACAGAAGTTAATCTACATAAAAGTGCGTTCGAGCAACGCACACATAGACACTGCTCACGGACACGATATCTCGGACTGTTTGGGACTGGAGTGCGAGTGCCATGCGCTTGAGAGAGAGGATAGAGCGACCGCCGAGCGTAGGTATGAAAAGTGAAGTACATACATGTGATTGACTGCTGTACCTATCTGTTTTGTGTCTTTATTCTAACCGCCACACTAGGTATTAGGTATATTTATCTTTATCTAGGTCAACTGCCTCGTTGGTCTAGTGGTAGCAAGCGCGACTGCTGATCGTGAGGTCCTGGGTTCGATCCCCAGGTCGGGCAGTATTATGAGGTTTTTCCGTGTGAAATTCCTTAGTAGCAGCCTGGAGTTTGGATTTGTGCCCGGTTGATAGCAATAGGCTCGGACCCTATTACATGAGACTTAACATAACGGCGAAATGAGAGTGTTACTATACACTTCTGCCCAACCCTTCGGGGAATACAGGCGTGATGTTATGTTTTTATCTAAGTAATTTTCTGAACGGAAATGTAAATTTTCCTGACGAGACAGACCGAAAAACACAAGAGAACTACCTGACTTCACTTGCTACGATTAGAATAATGAAGCAATCACATCTACAAGGTTAGTCGGAAAGGGGGTTAAAGTAGCCATAATAAGAAATAACTTTTGTTCTACAACTTTCCCAAAAACTCGATAGTTTAAGAGAAATAGCTTTTCAAAGATTCCATAAAAAATACGCTAAATTCTATCTATCCTCAGATATGATCAGACGTGTTTACATTTTACGTCATATTTGGGGTCACAGATTAGAAACTCCATTTTCTGAATTCATAATTAAAGCAGGGATGAAGAATTAAAAATAAAATTAATCAAATTTGGAATTTTTAACACTATCTTTAAAACAATCATCAGTGATACATTAAGTGGCTCACTGCTTAGTATCCCCTTTCCGACTAACCTTGTATATCAGACAGAATAGAATTTTATCGATGAGTACTCATTAATATCCAGGCACATATTGACAACACATCTCTATTGTTACTACGAATAGTTCCACACTATAGGGTCACGACTAAAGAACAGGAGCAAAGCGTGAGCGCTATTAATGACTCGGAACATGTTCGACATGTCCGTAGCCTGCGCACGCGCATACTAAGCGAGCTAGTTTGAATCATTCCGCCATTTACATACAATTTCTGATGGATTGGCGACTATCGTGTTTTGATCGATGGTAATGAGATCTTAGATCAATAAACTTTGGTTTGCGTTCAGCGGTGGAGTTGGAAAAACGAATATGGTTCCCTATCTGAAGATCAGAACAGAGTTAAATAGTTACCCACCACTTATCTAATTCTTAACATTACCTAATAGACAAAATTATTTTTTCCATCAATCTAGTTACAATGCATATGTATATATAAACTCACGCCTTTTTCCATGGGGGTAGGCAGAAACTATAGAACGCCACATGCTACGATCCTTACATACTCCTTTCGCTTCATCCAAATTCATTCATTTTGTCATACATGCACGCCGGTTGAGAGAACTACGCACCTGTCCTTTGACAAGAACATCACCTATAACATCGATGTATGTCCTTCTTGGACGTCCTCTACCGGCGTTTCCATTGGCCTTCTAAATTCCCTTCGTTAATCGCCCTTCACTTATTCTCTCAACATGACCAAACCACCTAAGCATACTTCTTTCAATTTTTGTCACTACATCATCTTTTAAATATAGTTACAATCTGAAAACAAAACCAACAAAATGTAACACCTACTTCTCCAGACCAATTTACATAACAATAATTACAAGTAGATCTCACAACCCACATCTAGATCTTCAAATTACGGAAGGTAACAAGGCTGTATTATATCTCTGAAGATATCAACATCTCGCCTTACTACGCGGAAACGCACGTCGATGCGACTGGTCGTGGGAACTGTTTGCAGCGACAATGCGACCGCCAAACCGCGCGACACAATAGTCTAGCGGTTGAAAACAGGTTAATTCTTATAACCGTTTTATGTATTCTATAGAAAATTGCTCGTTCAATGGAGCAGATGGAGACGAATCATATTAGGAAAGAGGGCGGCATTAGAAATATATTAAATTATCATCATCGAAATGAGAGCACATTTGGGGTCAAGGGTTAGAGGTCATTATCACAGGCCAGGTTATGGAAAAGTGAATTTGGAATGATGAGAAGGTAGAAATAGTAATCTCAATTTTCGAGCCTTCTGCATTTTTGTCGACGATTAGTGCTAAATGAACGACCTAGCAATTACATAGAGATCCATCAAAGAAGTTTGTGATGGATGGAATAGCATGCAACAGTAGAAGAAATTTGCACCTTCTTCTTCTTCTTTTCGTGTGGTTAGTTACTAACCTGGTGTCAGAGTTTATGACTCTGACTTGGCTTCACATGCCGTCGAGAAATATCTCTCAGGCATGCCGGTTTCCTCACGATGTTTTCCTTCACCGTTATTAAGCAACTGATACATTATACAATACACACATGAATCCGAAAAGTCAGAGGTGCGTGCCTTGGGTTTGAACATGAGACCTATGACTTGGCAGTCCGACGATCACTGCTTATTGCACCTTGATTACGTATGAAGTAAGAAATAGCATAAAGTAAATATTTAAAACCTCTTTTTAGAACTTTAAATCTAAAATATTTACGGCTTGTCCAAACGAATTCAAAGTATGCACACGAATCTATAACAATTAAATATTCTCTATTTAAAAAAAAAGCCTCTATCGATATCTAAGATCACTGAAACAAGGGTCGGTCGGTGCTGTTCATATTGACTCAAATGTTGATTGATACAGAATATCGTGTGGCATAAAGTCTGCCTTATGTACCACCATTGTGCATTATTAAATAAACAAAAGTATCAACAAACTCATGTATCTGACATCAATAAAAAATCCTTCAACAATTTGAATCATAATATTCCCACAACCAACAGGAAAATATGAATAATCCGTAAATTACAAAGATACCAAGGTCTATCGGTCCATACTAACTGACATTGATTTTATAAGCCCCTTTGTACATACAATCATAAAACAATAACATTGGTTTTGTTTACAATTACACCGATGTTATGTGAATAATCGTGGTAATGCATTTACTATCAATTGGAGTATTAAGAACAAGGTGAGGTGAAGCGAATCAATCGATTAAGTGGCTATAGGTGCAACGTTATTGATAGAGATAGAGCTGGATGTATTTATTAAGCCCACGCTATTGATATATAGTAATCATTTTTTTTATTATTTTTCGTCAATGGCGTAGGTATCGAATATTCGTTTTGCATGGATTGTATTAGCAGCTTTTACATGGATCGTGTCAACGGTTTTTGTATCGCTTGTGCCAGCAGCGTTAGCATGGATTGTCCCAGTGGTTTTTGCATGGATTGTGCCAGTGGGTTTTGCATGGATTGTGCCAGTGGCTTCTGCATGGATTGTGCCAGAGGCTGATACATGGATTGTGCCAGCAGCTTTTGTATCGATTGTTCCAGCAGCTTTTACATGGATCGTGTCAATGGTTTTTGTATCGCTTGTGCCAGCAGCGTTAGCATGGATTGTCCCAGTGGTTTTTGCATGGATTGTGCCAGTGGGTTTTGCATGGATTGTGCCAGTGGGTTTTGCATGGATTGTGCCAGTGGCTTCTGCATGGATTGTGCCAGAGGCTGATACATGGATTGTGCCAGCAGCTTTTGTATCGATTGTTCCAGCAGCTTTTACATGGATCGTGTCAATGGTTTTTGTATCGCTTGTGCCAGCAGCGTTAGCATGGATTGTCCCAGTGGTTTTTGCATGGATTGTGCCAGTGGGTTTTGCATGGATTGTGCCAGTGGGTTTTGCATGGATTGTGCCAGTGGGTTTTGCATAGATTGTGCCCGCAGATTTTGTATAAATTATGCCAGCGGATTTTGCATTAAAAATTCTTAGTTTAAAAGTAATCGTATATAGTGGTCCAGATTGCATTCTATCGCAGTACCTACCTAGTAAATATAACCTTCAGCCGCTGTGAATTCCAATCTTTTTCAACAAAGCACTATCCTTCTTAAATAACTAATTAATCTTCAGTTTTAATTCCAAACAAATATAAAAGACAGACGACTTATTGTTAGTTGGAGCGTACGATTGCAAATAGACGCAATAAATAAGATCAGATATCTATACAAACGATTGTGGATGAAATATTAAAGGTTGGCAATATTGCCCAACGCTTGGAACAAGCTGTGACATGAGAAAGGCATTAACTGCGACGTTCAGTATCAATTGATCGTGGTTCAGCAATTAGTTATGTGCGAACAGCTGAATAAACATAACGATTAGGAAATTAGGTTAGTTTAACAGAGAGCTTTTTGGGTTCGGTTAATTAATTGCAGTTTAATGAAATACTGCCTTGTTGGTCTAGTGGTGGTAAGCGCGACTGCTGATCATGAGGTCCTCGGTTCGATCCCCAGGTCGGTTAAAGTGTTATTGGGTTTTTCCATTAGGAATTTTTTAGTTGCAGCCCGGAGTTTGAATTTGTGCCCGGTTGATGGGAATAGGCTCGCCCCCTATTACATGGAACTAAAACGTAACTAGTGAAACGAGGGTGTACTAAAACACCTCTGTCGAACCCTTCGGGGAATACAAGGCGTGATATTATGTTTATGTAATGAAATATTATCGAATTATTTTGAAAGATTTTTGGCTAATTCAAATATTTGTTACGAATAAGATGAGAAATTTGTATTTGTTTTTGTAATTAAAATATTACTTTCCTTTAATGAGCTACATCCAGAAACTGATAACCCTGGTGCACAATGATTACGTTTTTTAATGAATTTACACCTCTCGTTGAATTATCTAATAGATTAATCATTTAAATAGGTGACAGGTCTCGAGTTCGGACCCAAAGCTCGCACCTCTGACTTTTCAGATTCATGTCCGTATTGTATAATTATCACTTCCTTAAAAACGGTGAAAGAAAACATCATGAAGAAACTGGCATGCCTGAGAGATATATCTTGACCGCATAAACTCTGACAACAGCTTAGTCACTAACTATACGAAAAGAAGAAGATCTAAATAGTTATTTATTATTCTATCAAATGAAGTAATTTCACCATTGTTTCTTGAAGTTATAGCTATAAATCCTAAATCAAACACTGTAAAGGCATTCATCGATCTCCTAGAGTAAATAAGTGCATGTACTCACGTTATTGTTGGGTAGTACTCTAGCAGGTAAGGCTCTGGCCACATCAGGTGACGCGGATCGCTCTCGCTCGCGCATCTCCGAGCCCAGCGCCGCACGCGCAGCTCGCGCTGACGCTTCTAGGCAACCGCTTGATTTGCTCCTATGACAAGTACGTATGGCGTTATAAATTAGTTTTGGGGTTAATGCTTAAGGTGGTAAAGAGGATGGGAAGTGGTTGAAGAATGGAGAATGTCCTCTTTCTGAGGGTGTCTGAAAAGGAGATACTGTCAGCAGAGATGGCTGTATACTCCTGGATGCTAATAAGAACCTACTGCTATCACCGAACCATAATGGCAATAATCTCTCAGTTTATCTTGGCGTCTACTGTCCCCTCCCCATTGGACTACAGTAACGCCTTATATCAAACCATGGCTGGATATAGACTCTTTCTTATTTAAGCCATTTTTTCGCAAAGGTAACACAGATTTATGACATTCTACGAGTGATCTCTCAAGGTCGTATTTGAGCTGGAAAATTAGATGAACGGAAAACAATTGTGTGGATGTGGTACGAACCTGATAGGCCTGTCGATGGGTCCAACTCCTAGCATGGACAGCGGCTGTTCAGCGGCCGGTGCGGGCGGCAGGTACATCACGTGGCCGCCCCAAGACAGGTATGACGTGCCGGGCCGCCATGTGCCTAGCTCCTCCTGAACAAAAGTCAAGTTTGATGATGTAGGTAGGATTGAAAGTGCAGCGAAGAATTCTTCGTGTCGGTTATTTTGATATTTGAACAATGTAGGGCTGATAAATATACAATCAGATTCAGCTTCAGTTTGTCGCGTACAGCTTCAAATTGACTAACATTGCTCTAATAGTTTAATAATAGTTCAGTCTAATAGTTCACACATTCTTCTTCTTCTTCTTCCTGCCCTTATCCCACACTAGGTGGGGTCGGCACAACATGTAATTCGTAAATCCATGTTGTTAGAGGTTTTGGCTTATTGTTTTATGACCGGCCGCCTGCCTGACATCAACCCTCCTTACTCCTACTCGTGGGAATACTCGTTGCGCCGTCGCGGGTGACCCAATGTGCTTGCTGATGTTGTGCACTGGGTCCCAAAATGTCAGCTCTAACACACTACTGTAATATTAGGAATTCAGAGACGTTTGGCAGACTTCTTTTGTAAGTATTTTGAAACAAAGCAAGTTATTATCCACTGAATTATTTGCAAACTACATATATGCACGTGTGAAGGAAAATTATAATATATGTCCGTCAATAAACGTCAGTTTCGAAGTAGCTTAATGAAATAACTGCTTTACTTAAAAGACCTACACATAGTTCTCAGTGAGTACCACACAAAGAGTTGTAAAACAAATTGGCTATTCTTCATGTTCGTTAGAATTTATTATGGTCAACTAGTATATAAAACAAATATTTATTGAGAACTTCCGTTCGCAGGTAAATTATCGAATACTTTATCATTTCCTCAAGTAATTGTGGCCAGTGAAACAATGGATTATTTCAATAAATGTAGCTGTTCCAGATCTTTAAAATTCTGTTTGCTGTAGAGCTGATGATGTTATTGTTTGAAAACGGCTTTTAAAATATTGTAAAAGCATTTGTAGTGCTGTTGGTAAAGTTATTTTGTACAAGTTAGTACTTTTATACACATTTCCTGTTTAGTATATATTGAATAAGTTTACTGCCTCGTTGGTCTAGTGGTGGCAAGTGCGACTGCTGAGCGTGAGATCTCGGGTTCGATCTCCAGGTCGGGGAAAGTGTTATTGGGTTTGACCGTGTGGAATTTCTGAGTAGCAGCCCGGAGTTTGGATTTGTGCCCAGTCGATGGCAACAGGCTCGCCCCTTATTACATGGGATTTAAACATAATGGCGAAATGAGTGTGTTACTATACACCTCTGCCCAACCCTTCGGGGAATACTGGCGTGATGTTATGTTATGAATAATTTTACTGCTATTTTCAAATCACTTCATTATAAAAAATGTAATTAATAAAACGACACAACAATTCGACACATTTCACACAATTTATACACTCTACTCTTAAAGGTTAATTAAGGGTAAAGTACCTGGATGACCGAGCTTTGCTCGATTTTTTTGATGAGTAGACGTTTTCTAAAAATGAAACCTAGCTAGATCGATTTATCGCCCCCGAAACCCCCTGCATACTAAATTTCATGAAAATCGTTGGTGCCGTTTCCGAGATTCAGATTATATACAAGAATTGCTTGTTTAAAGGTATTTGATGAACGTTCCGAGTAAACATGGTCTTTTCGTCCTCACCTTTTCCGAAGGCGGCAAAGACTCCTCCTCTTTAATAGCATCTTCTTCAGAACCCTTCGCCCTCGCCGGCGGCTGGAACATCAGTGGATTGCTCAAAGAGTTGGGCGCAGACTTCGTCAGGAACCAGTTCTGTTCGGGCTCTTGCAATATCGGCTCGTGTTCCAAATCGAACCGTCTAGAGCCCAGAGCAGCTCCCAAAGCCCCTGAGACCGACTTCCGAAGCTTCTGAAGACTGTTGAAGCCTTGCTGCAACTGCTTACCCTGAAAGCAATCGTAGAAGCACGACATCGCTTTAAACTACGAGAAGAGTGTTGCGACCTGTTTCATGGAAAGCTGATGAGGAATAAAGGTGTTCTTTTGAAGAGACAATTTTTGCAAAGAGGAGAATAAATTATATATTAAATATCAGTATCAGATGAGGAGATTATAAAAATAATATTAAAGCTAAAATCTTTGGATTCAGTTACAACAATTGGAAGGTTGGATAAAAATCGAATGTTTAGATGGTATTTTGAGGACAGATAAAAAAAATTGATGAATAAAAATCAAACAAAATTTTTAAGAGCTCACATATCAAGCTTACATCCATTATCTACTACACAAATACCTAATACTACACAAGCATAGAATAATTCAAGATTATAGTGTTAAAGCAATATACTTGTAAACCCACCACCTCCCATACAGCCCAGCACCACAATACAAAGGTTTAGAGTGTGTGAGTACCTTTACTCCTCGTCAGCGCCGCGGGAGGCTAGGTGAGCGATTAGTTTGTTAGTCACCAGGTTAATCTATAATCACTACAACATTAATTACCGATTTGTGAATCCGGATCCAAACGTACCAAGATCTAACAGCTAGTTCACACATAAACTGATTACAGGATCCGTTTTTATTTTGGTGATGGCGCCTGTAGTTGAATGAGCGAGTTCACGTGCACGACAGTATTACGAATCCAGTAAAAAATACAGTATCCGTTTTATTGTATCCTGTCTGCCAGATGCGACGCAGTTGCCATTTGTTTAACTGACGTACAGATGTGAGCAACACATCCACTACTGATGGATCCACTGTGTGAACGGGCGGTAACAATTGGCTATAAAGTATTTTCTAAATGGGTTTAATATTATAATAGTTAATCGATGTATTTGTAATAAAAATGCGACATGACGTGCTTTTTTAATAAAAAGCAAATTGACCAGATTGCAATTATAAGAATCTACCTTAAAAAAAACTAGATTTAAAGCATATAATTAAAATTTCCATTATAAATTCCAAGACATTTATTTTTCTTATATTAATGTAAGGTACGTTCAATCCAGTCACAAATCGTCTACACTACCCCACCTAACGTCCCGCGGGTCCCTGCCCCCTACTCACTCGGTCCTGCTGGTCCCTGGGCAGCGACAGGCTGAAGGGCTGGTGGCCCGGGCTGTAGGTGGCCAGGCCGGCGCCCAGCAGCGCCACGCCCCCCCCCGCGCCCCCCCCCGCACCCTCCGAGCTGCTGTCGCCCAGGTCCTGCTGGGGGGTCCACGTGGCTGGGGTTGAGTCTTGCGCCTGGGGAGAAACAATATCGGTCGAAAAGATGTTTGGAGGTTGAGAAGACCTAGACAGATACTTTGCTACATGTCGAACTCTCGTTGAGTTAACGAATACATTTTATATGAAACATAAACCAAAAGCAAAGAGTCGCGCCTTGTTAAGTTTGCACTTTAAGATTTTCACTGGATCAAACGCTCTGTTTTTTTTTACAGAACTTTTATATAATGTCTTACTGTGGCAAAATCACAACAGAGCGCTATTTCTGTCTTTTATAGAATCTTTAGGTTCTGAATCAGACATTACATCAGCTGTATAAATTTGTCCAAATTCTTTTTTGTATTCGGCTACTTGTAGTTTGTCTTGCGGACTGTTTCTAACCGGGCAGTTATTGGTAAGACCTGAAGTATCTCCAACCAATGGGTAATTTGTCCAGCTTTTATCTTCGCCTTGAATACTTACATGATGTCTAGAAGGTGAGTCTATCCTATGATCAGAATGTGCGTGATCGCCTGAGATGCCAGAGTCACCCGACTTGTCGGCCGACTGGTCCGATCGTGGTGAAGACTCCGCTGATATGTCACCCGACATTTTCGTCTCAACTGCTAATGGTTGGGTCTCTGTTATACAAAAACAAAAATAATTAAGTACTTATAACGTAAAGTAAAAATATAGGTACAAATGATACACAGCATAATATGCCTAGAATTTGGTCCTTCAGACCTTATAAGGACCAAAAAAAATATTAAACACAATAAAAGACGGTTGATTTAACAAATAAATATAAATTTGGGGGAACAGTGGATATGAATGGTTATTGTGCAGACCGTTATATCTTCGGGGCTTAGTAGGGATGTTACGGTCATGTGTTGTATGAGATTAAATGCCCTATACGTATTTTAACCGTACTGGTCGTCGGTAGTGAAAGGTCCGTTACCTGCGGCTAGATGATCGTCCAGAGACGCCAGCTGCCTCCAGGCCGCAGCGGGCGAGAACCGGGGCACCGCGCGCTGCTTCTTGGGGAGCGTGGGCCGCAGCCGCAGGGCGATGCCCAGCGAGCCTTCCGAGCACGAGCCCTCCGACCCGTCTGACGAGAGCGCTGACTCCGATGATACTGCAAGGTCAATAAAGAGTTTTATAATGTTCTGTTATGTGAGCGCTTTAAGTAAAGCAGACAGCGCTACGTATGAAGAAATTGCTCCATGATTAAAAAATAAATCAGACAAGAAAGTAATATTGAAGAATTAAAATAGGCCTGTCATGTCTTTGCAATAACTCAATCAGAAATAACCTTGACGTTGTTACGGCTTTTTATTGATAAAAAGTATCTAAAATCTTATTCATTAATATGTATAAATAATTACTAAAGACAAAAGCTTACTGTTCTTAATCTTGCACTCCTCCTTCATCTTGGCGTTGAACTTATCAAACTCGGCGTCCTCCTCTTGATAGTTGAGCAGCTTCTGCTCTATCAGGTGGAAGTTGGAGATCTCCTCGATGATGGGGCTACCCAGCCCGGGGAAGTCCTTCAGGTGCTCGTGCGTGTCTATCTGCTTGCTCTCGATCATGCCGAAATAGAACTGCTTCGATGGAGGTTGCTGCTTTTGTCTGGAAAGAGGGTAAAAATATTATGAGGACGAAATAACAAGAAACACTTGGATGTAATCGGCATAGATCAGTTAAAGATGAAATAAGAAGGAGGAAATCCTTACGCAGGGGTTTAAAAATCAGGAACAAAGCAGAACAAAATATAGTAGGAAACTAGTAACCTTTTTTTTAAGAGCTAACACCCTATACAAATATCAAAAACGAATACTTGGTAGATAAAATTTAAAACTTACTTCTCTTGTGGAGGTTGGTTTATTAGCTCTAACTTCCTAGTGGGCGAGTGTTCAGGTGTGGACTCCTTCCCGGAGGCCTGCCCTCTGTCTGGCATCGGTCGGCTGTTCTCCTTGCTACTCATCTTATATTTATTATCTGACATCTTGGCATTAACATTGTTATTCGTCTGTCTAGCTTTGTCCTCATTAGCTCGACTCAAAGGCCTCCTATTGACAACCTTCGTATCTTGCTTATTGGCAGCTATCGGTAGACTAGACTTTTTGACTTTACTCGGTATTTTCGATGGGCTCTTCTGCTCATTCTTCACTTGACTAGTTTTGGTTTTACTATCATTAACTTTACTGCCTAATTGATTTCTAATTCTATTCGTAGCCTTTTTGAGTTCAGCTTGAAATTCATCTTTTTCTTCATTATTTTTTTGCAATAGTGAAGGAAGAGATTTTCTCAACGGTTTGCTGGTCTCTGCCAGGGGGCTGAGCTTGCCCCCTTTGAGTTGTTCATTGATGGCTTTCATTCTGCTCTCGTGCGTTGCTCTAGAGGATTCGCTTTCTCTCTCGCTCGCGATCAAGGTTTCATCGAAGGTCCTCTCTCTTCTGAGCGCCGGCAGTTCGCTGTCATCTTTCTTGAACCTCTCGGAGTACCTGAAATTCCTGTTTAGTAGTGGAGTCTTCCACGCTTCGCTGTGTTCATTTTTGGATGTCTTGGCTCGACATCCGCTCACTCTGTCTATCCTCGTCTTCCTGTAGTCTTGTTTCGTTTGTATGAGTCGTTCCTCCCTCTTGAGTGACGCAGTGCTCTGCACCATGTCGCTGTTGTCAGGGTATTTGAAGTGTTGCTCCTTATCTTTGCAAGGTGATCTGTATCGTCTCTCGAACGCTTGGTTGTCGCTCATGTCGAGCGACTTGTATTCGTGATATGAATTTCTGAACTGCAAGTTATCTTGACCGTTCAGTTTTTTGGTTTCGTTTCTCGTTTTGAACAGTCTTAGTTTCCTCTGAGGTTCAGGTCTCGCGTTCCCTTCGCTGGAATCTGGCGATGAACCCTCGAAGTTCTGTGAAGTCATATATGGTTATTATTAATAAAATATCAAAATTTTAAATAGACTTACTATCTAAATATAATTGTTACTTACGTCATTGGTGGGTGGTGGGGGTGCTCTGTATTTTTTTCGAAAGTGTTTGTTACCATTTCTCGTTTTCTGTTCCTCTTCAATCCTCAGATCTGGTTCAGATCCGAAACGCTTGTTTATACTGCTGTCTGCAACCATACAAAATGAAATCACTTTTAGTCAACATTCGTTCCAGTGTAAACTCTTAGGCACTTATTTTAGTGAATTTGCCACTCGTCTTCTTCGTTCACGTCGTCTGTTATGAAATATTGTCTAATGAACGATGAAACTCACTGTCATGCCGTAGCTCCAGGTTGGTGTGTGACCTGTGCAGCGGGTCTCTCTCCCGCGCGCGTGACTCGCTATTCTCCCCGCCTGACGTCCCAGCTGACCGTGACCGGTACACGTTCGCGTGCTGAAAATGAGACAAGGATGTATGTGAGCGACAATTGGAAGATACAGCAGTGATAGCCTAGTGGTGTGACTGTCGGACTGCCAAGTCATAAGGTCTCGAGTTCGAACCTAAGGCACTCACCACTGTCTTTTCGGATTCATGTGCGTATTGTATAATTATCACTTGCTTAAAAACGGTGAAGGAAAATATCTTGAGGAAACCGTCATGTCTGAGAGATATTTCTCGACGTCATGTGAAGCCAAGTCAGAAGCCCATGGGTGGCATAAACTCTGACACCAGGTTAGTCACTAACCACACGAAAAGAAGATTAGAAGATATGGGCTCCTTGAAGGTAGGAACGACACTAGTCAGGTGCGATTGGAAAAAAATATGAAAAGTTTTAAGTACATATTTAGGGGTAATGACGTAACAGATAATTGTAAGAGATATTTGTAATAAAGAAGATACTTTTATGAAAACTCTTTCTTACCACATGTCCATGTGGCACATTTTCGTGGATGGTGTTGGGTCTTCTCCCACTGATGGTGCCACCGGAGTGCAGGATCGCGCCGTTGTCCGTGCTACGCAGACGTGGTGACTCGCACACACTTGGGAGTACCTGCGCAGAGGATTCCGGTGTTATGGTAGGTCTTTATTGGACTAGTAACTGATTGTTGACTCAAACGGTTGGTAACGACAGCAAGTGTTACTTGGATCGCAGGACCAAACATATAAATTCCAGTACCTTGGGTGGGTACCATGTGGTACCATGGGTAGGTCCAGTACCTACCCATGGTACATGGCTATACGCTTGTTTTAGTTATTAATGACTTTAAGAAAGTACTACTTTCGTTGTACTTATTAGATATTTACGCGTTTGATGAGTAAATTATTTTATGGAATTTCAAAATACTGGGCTCATTACCTATGGTAGATACAAGCTTGTGTTAATTATTAATGACTTTTAGAAAGTACTACTTTAGTTTTACTTATTATATCATTATTTAGAGTTTTTTTTTAAATATCTGTAAATAATTTCGCTGTCGTAATAGATAAACAACATGATATTTATATAATTTACGACGGCAGTGGACGTGTACTGATGACCATAATTACAATTATTTTATACTCTAATAGTATGAGAAAGTTAACGTAATGGTTGACAGCACATCGGTGATAGTACGTTAATATATTGTTGTTATAATAAATAACGATTAAATTATTGTAAATAATGATCATGAAGCGTGACTATGATTATGAATTTTAATTTAAACCATTAATTTTGTTACGTTAATTGGATTTAATCCCTCCAATTAACATCACATGGCGATGTTCGCTTAATTGAAGAGCCTTTTTCTTTCTGTGCGTGTTGTAGAGATGACGTCAGGAATCGGGTGGTTACTGAGATATATAATGAGCTGATAATCAGGATGAATTATTTGTCAAGAAGCAAAGTTGAACTGCAGTCCTCAGATAATGTTACCAGAAGTGTTATTTTAGCTATCTACATCATTATTTATTTAGGGTGTTACAAGAAAGTCCTGAATATTCAGCTACTCTAATCGTCAATTTTAATTACACGCATTCTGATGCTATCCACCGAGGCTCTGACGACTGTTAGCGTAATTTGCGTAAGAGGATTCTCTGGTCAGCCCCCTGATTCCCGCCGTGGTAACTGTGACAAGCGTTGCCGACCCATTTTGGAGGCATTTACATAGCACTGGACTGTAACAGGCTTGCTGAATCGAAGGTACCTACTTTGCAGATTCTTCTTTGGTTAGCGTATAGAAGCGGTTATCGTTTTAGAAACTGGACTTCATGAGAACGGCCCGTTTGCTAGACCTTATGTACGCGTAACATGTTTTTTTTTGTGGTTACCTTAGGCGCGAGTCGTGGTGGGTCGTGCGGCAGCGTGTGCGCGCGGCGCCCGCGCTGCGGCGGCGGCGCGTGGCTGCCCGCCTGCCCCATGCCGCGCCACTCTACTCTACACGCACATCTGAAAT
This sequence comes from Amphipyra berbera, assembly GCA_910594945.2. Lineage (NCBI taxonomy): Eukaryota > Metazoa > Arthropoda > Insecta > Lepidoptera > Noctuidae > Amphipyra > Amphipyra berbera. The sequence goes on along the minus strand of OU343122.1, from coordinate 1,348,555 downwards.
AAATTAACTTCCATGTTAGTATGGTTGGAAAACAACGGATATAAAAGGCGAGGAATTGGGAATTGTCGCGCAACTTTACACGAGAATTTCTCGAAGCGAATCTTGTGTTATCTCTGTTTTTCTCACTGAGAAAGACAAAGTCAGAATGATACTCGTTTTGAGAAACTACCCTCACTAGTACACTATGCTATGGTGTTAGGACGTTGACATGGTAAATGCAGCACATATCGGCTTTGTACGTTTGCGGATGTTAGTAATAATTAAACGACAACCGCTCAATTTGTGTGTTCTAAAACGGGACGTTATAAAGTCTTAAACTATCTAGCGTCCTTAGTTAGGACGCTAGCTAGTTTACGTCTTTACAGAAGGAATTCTTTTTCTTCCTTAAAAATTAAGCACAAAGATAAAATAAATGTACCTAATTAACACAGAAAATAGTTTCACTTAAACTTTCAGAAATCTCAACACTCATTGTTTAGGCATAAGTCATTTATGCACATGAGAAATAGTAAATGGTATGTCCGTACACGCACTCGCCAATTATTGTTTTACAAATTTTACTACGATACTAAACTTTAGCAGTGAAAGTTATTACATAATGCAATAAAATAATACTAGCCTTCCTTATTAGAAAAGCTTGTAGTATCGATAACAAAACGCAATTATTTTTTATCTATGGTTGGCTAAACACGTCCTTTCACATTTCCCGCTCTTTTATTTTGACAGATAACTTTTTTCTCAAGCAACGGTAACAATCATTCAGCCTTAAAACTTATAAGCTAAGATTATTTTTAATCACAGCGTAATTATAAATTATAGTTCAATAAAGAGTAATGGCGTCGTACCTGTCGAAATAATAACAATATTTTAAACTAACCCTTTGACGGGGAAATTATTTGTACTTAACTTTCTCTAATTATTCAGTCTCCGCATACACTTGATTGTACTTTATTATATCCGAAATTCTTATTAGTTCTGTGCCCGAAGATCATTTTAGACCAAAAGCTTCTACTGTTGGGTCATTATTTACTTTCAAGGGTATAATAGAACCGAAGCGACAGACGTAAAAAAGAGTCCAATATGGTCAATATTGGATATGGTCAATAAAGGTTTTAATTGTTTTTGAAGACGTTTGTTAAATTACTTCCTAAACTTATCCAATCCGTCCATTAAAAAAAAACCAAACCCACTACCGACGACTAATTTCTATCTATTACCGCTAGAAGTACTCCGGACACAACAGGTCCCTGTTTAATAAGGTCCCAGGGCCATCATATCTCAGGGTCGGTCAGGACAGGCCTCGGAGCGCCGTGTGCGGCCCGCACCGACAATTTAGGTAATTTATGGTAACCAGTACAGCTTAGATTTATGGGAATGGAAAGCTGTCGAGGCGTCTAATGAGAGATTTAAAAATAACTACGTTTCTCTTTCTTGTAAGTATGGGTAAGACGTCCTTAGGGGTCAACGAGATGGGATTTATTGGATTTAATCCGTATATCTTTAAACTGCCTCGTTGGTCTAGTGGTGGCAAGCGCGACTGCTGATCGTGAGGTCCTGGATTAGATCCCCAGGTTGGGCAAAGTGTTATTGGGTTTTTCCATTAGGAATTTCTCAGTAGCAGCTCGGAGTTGAGATTTGTGCCCGGTTGATGGCAATAGGCTCGCCCCCTATTACATGGGACTTAAACATAACTGGCGAAACAAGACAATAAAAAATACGTCTGCCTTTCGGCAGACGTGTTTTTTTTCATCTTTCGAAGGTAAGAGCCGAGTAAAGGGTTCCCTTTACACGGCTCTTACCTTCGAAAGATGAATTCACCAAGAACAGTATTATTTTTGTCTGCTTCTATTTGATTGGGTGGTAAAGAGCATTTGAAAGTTTTTCAAAACAGAAAATTCCGTATCATCAACCAAAACCTCAGAATCTAATTAATTAAGGAACTAAGTCTGCTTGCCAATGAGCAGACAACCCATATATCTAGTCAAAGGCCGGGAAAAGAACAAGAAGTCTCCGACAGTGAAATGAAAGATGAAAACTACGCTTTAAGAGAAAACGGACATTGAATTCAAACGCATCGGATGTCACCATCGTTCACGTATGTACTCAGAGCAATGTATGTATGCAACTAAACAACAACAAAGACAGAGGGTTGATACACAGAAACATTAGGTTTTCTAAACTTCTATTGTAACAGCCGTGGATACAAAACGGACTATTGATATTTCACATAACATAACATCACGACTGTATTCCCCGAAGGGTTGGGCAGAGGTGTATAGTAACATCCTCATTTCGCCGTCATGTTTAAGTCCCATATAATTGCCACCAAACGGACACAAATCCAAACTCCGGGCTGCTACTGAAGAATTTAACACGGAAAAACCCAATAACACTGCCCGACTTCGGGATTGACCTGAGACCTCACGATCAGCAGTCGCGCTTGCCAACACTAGACCAACGAGGTAGGTAATTATATTTAATTTCCAAAATCTCTAGATTGATGAAGGTTTTTGACATTACTTTGATTGAATTTCTGTCAAAAATTTACATCTATCCATAGATTTTGGATTGAGATTGGTTATTAATATCGGTCGTTAGACTTATACGTCATTGATGCTAACCATAGGGTGTCCGATCATTTGACAAAAACAAATAACAAATTTTCATTTGAAAAATAACATTTGACAAAATTATACTTGATAAATTTATTATTTTACATACTATTGTTTAATAAACTACTCATTAGACAATATATTTACAAAAAAAAAATATTATGCTAAAACATTAATTTACAAATTGATTATTTTTTTAAACATGTTAGTTGGCAAAACAATGTAAAACATAAATAACATTTGAGAAAATGCATTGCTTGGCAAATATTTTATTAACCAAAATCTACGTTAATAAAACAATCTTTCTTACACAGAAGAAGGTAGTTAGCTATTAAGTACGTATATATTATTACTTTAGGTTCATGCATGGAAGTCTAATAATCAAAAAGAAGTTAAATAATCATTATAATCATTTATTTTCATAATAGGTACATTGTTTTATAATTTTAAATTACTTGCTATAGATTTTAATAGCAAGACTTCTGAAAAATTGTTTTTTAGCTTTAATATACGTTCGATGCGATCATCTTTAGCAGCATATTTCTTTTTCGTTTTTTTGGAGGAGTACCTATCATTTTTTGTTGTATTTCACTTAAATTGCTTAAAGTCTCCTGAATTAATTCTTTAATCAAGTGATATACGCCCGGGTGATATTTATCAATGATTTGATTTATTTTATGGTGCCAACTGTAACAATGACTGGTTAGGTTAGGTTAGGTTAGAACTGCGACCACCCCCCCCGGTGGGTTCCCGCATTGTCGTTGCGGGGGGGCTTAGTAGCCGTGGCTTTGAGCCCCACGGTGAAGCGAAGAAGAACCCGAGGAGGGGCCGCTCGTCGGGGCTTGGGCCTGGAAGCCCTCGACGTAGCGGCCAAGTAGGTTGCGGTGTCGCCTGGGCGACATCGCAACTGAGGAGGGCCGCGATGTCTTATGGGAGGCATTGCGGCTGAAGGGTGGAGGCCGCGGTGGGAGAGGAGTGCCGGTATTACGGTGCGCCGTTCTCCCTACCTTCCGCGGCCTGACGGGGCCGCCACCGTCAGATGGCGGACGCGGTGGGGCCGCAGGGGGAGAGGAGTGTCGGTGTTTAGTTGGCCGCTCTCCCTATCCTCTGCGGCCGAAAAGTGGTAGGCGGCGGGGCCACTAACCTGACCCGTCGCAGGGGGACCAGGGGTGCCCAGACACGGGGTAGTCTGGCGCCCATGTACTGTTTGGTCCCCGGGGTGGTCACGGCGTACCATGTGTTCTGGTGCGCCGGTGATGTGGGGTGCCCCCCGCGCCTCTCAGGAGGTCGTGGGGTGGGGCCCTACAGTGGAGAGGTCCACCAGCAATTGGTGGACCAAGACCTGCCGGGGTTGCGGTGCATGCAATAGCGAATCCCGCGACCCCGGCCTTAGGTCAGAAAGAGGGACACCGTGGTGGTTTTAGCCGGTAAGAGTCCGGCACACCCCCCCGTCTTCCCCAGACGGGGGATAGTCCATGAGGATTTCCCCACGATAAAAAAAAAAAAAAAAAAAAAAAAAAAAAAAAAAAAAAAAAAAAAAAAAGAACTGCGACCACAACGCACGAGCCGAGCGAGCGAAGCGAGCGTGCCGCGGCAGCGGCCGGCGAGTGCCAGAATCGAATTCTACTTATTAAAATAGTTATTTTTAAAACTAATAATTTATCTTCTAACTTTTTGTATAATCACCAATTTGGCAAACGAATTATTTAGTCATGTGATTATTATTAAAATAATATTTTAACAGTTTAATTATTTCCTAAGTAAAACATTTGTGAAACCTGTATTATGTCAAATGATTGTTTTTAAAGTAATATGTTTGCGAAATGAAAGTTTGTCAAATGATTAGTTTTTCAAACGTTGTTTGTAAAATGACCTTTTGTCATACGTTTTTTGTAAAACAATAGTAAACCTAACCATAGATATAGATATTTTTGGTGCAAATCCCAGACGGCCTAAGGATGCAAACAGACCTAAAAAAAGACTTACCACCAGTTATTAGAAGGCTAGTCAAATCTCATGTCAGCGAATGTGATTAGTCGACTAAAATGCTAACAAACAATCACAGCACTTGACATGATGTTTGCCAGTGGATTAGTTAATTTTTGCGTTGGTTGCTTTTCAGAAGGAGTTTATGTCGATCAAGGTAAATATCATGAGGTTCCTTTAATAGTTCACGCTTTACAAGATCGATGGTACTATTGAAGTGAAGGCGGTCACATAAGATAATGTTAAACGCAGATTCCCACGATACTTGCTTGAAACTAAAATTAATTCAACCCATTGATTCCAAGCGGTGTAAACTAAACGATCTAACGGTCACACTGGTCTATAAACAATCAATTAACAAACAACATTGTTAATGAATATGTAACAGTTGTTGTTTAATCAGGATCGTGACACAGATAGTAACTAACGTAAATCATTATCATATCCGCGTTCAATGTTGAGAGGAGAACGTGCTATTGAAGTATAATTGGAATTAAAGATTATAGTAGACTAGCAGCCCGTCCCGGCTTCGCACGGGTGGACATTTTTCCCGTTTTTGCAACATTCTTCATTTATGTTTCGCTCCTACTGGTCGTAGCGTGATGTTATATAACCTATAACCTTCCTTGATAAATGGACTATCCAACACAAAAACAATTTTTCAATTCCAACCAGTGGTTCTTGAGATTAGCGCGTTCAAACAAACAAACTCTTCAGCTTTATAATATCAGTATAGGTGTAAATTATTATCCTGGAAGGCTTTCTGTGGAAAAAGAGGAGGAAACAGGCATAATTATGATCCACAGAAAACATTGTCATGTCACACTTTAAAGGTCAAGGGTGGTTTTAGGAGGCCACCCTCAACAAACATGTGCACATAAAATTTTGCAGGCGTGTAAGTTTACGGGAGGATAATGAAAAAGACTTTTAACCGTACACTATACAAGGTTAGTCGGAAAGGGGGTACTCAGCCGAAAGGGTGTTAAAGTACCCATAATAAGGGATAACTTTTGTTCTACAACTTTCCCCAAAACTCGATAGTTTAAGAGAAATAGCTTTTCAAAGATTTCGTAAAAAATATGCTAAAATCTATCTGTCCATAGCTGATTAGCTGTGTTTACAATTTAGGTCATATTTGGAGTCACAGATTAGAAACTCCATTTTCTGAATTCATAAATCAAATCAAATCATTTATTTTGTGAACATAAGTAAAAAATAGGTGGAAAAATGTGTAAAATTCAGAGACTGCCTATGTTCCGCCGTTAAGCATACAAAATGTTAACAAAAAATTAAATTACATTAAAATCAACAATTCATTCAATTACATAACATCAAAATGTCAGAAGAATAAAATGTCAGTACAAGTAAATTAAATCAAATATGCGAATAGAAATAATTAATAAAAAAATAAATGTCAACATTATAATTTGTCACTTAAAAAATCGCTAACAGAATAATACACTTTGTCAGTCAATAATTGTTTAAGTCTGCTTTTAAATTCATTGAGGTTGTTACAGTCTTTAATTTTTTTAGGTATTTTATTGTACAACCTGGGTGCCATTGCAAATACACTTTTATACATAAACTTTTATACATAACTTTTATACTTTTAGTAGGCAACGTGTGCAGTTTATCTGAGCGACGTAGACTTTCAACCGATTTATATAAATATATATTATTATCACTAAAACAGGGATGAAGAATTTTTGATCTGCTTTTTTTTCGTTGGAAAATCCTCATGGATGTCCCTCGCCCGGTGAAGGCGAGGGGGTCTGCCGGACTCTTACCGGCTAAAAACCAACGGTGCTCCTTCTCCTGACCGTTCGGCCAGGGTCGCGGGATTTGCAAAGCATGCACCGCAACCCCGGCAGGTCCCGGTCCGCCAACCCCCGGCGGGCCTCTCCTCCTGAGAAGCGCGCACGGAACACAGCGCGCCGCCTTCTCGGGCCTGTTACTGATCGGGCGGCGGGTAAGCAACTGTACCCCTAGCAACACGAGTACGCTGTCAGACAGAGGGCGTGGCTGGGTGTGATATTCACGTCGCGCATTACGAGTACACAGACTGCCATACCACGCCAAGCTTCGCGTGGCAGTCTCTGTGTGGCGTCTTCCATCCATAGTCATAGTAATTCTCACGCCAACAGTACGCGATCTACACGCGATGCGAATATCCAGCCACGCTCTATGACTATACAGGGTGCTTGAAGATATACAGTAAGGCCGAATGAGAGTGAGCTCGCAGAATTCTATCTCTCTCACACACTGGCAAGAAAAAGAGACGAATATATTATTCAGTTTTAGCGAGCTCACGCAAATTATCCGTTTTAGTTATTTTCAAACTCGTACTAGGACTAGGTGTACCTACTGATGCATACGAAGCAATATTTATTTGATTTATGTATTTCATCCAAGAAACACCAAACATCCAATTCAATAATCGGTACGGGAGGGTTGACTGTAGACACCAAATCGCTTGCCCAACATGGTGGCTTGTCCTATGTCCAACAGTGGACGACATTAGATATTTTTGAGTAGAACACTTACACTGTGGTCGTCTGTCTTATCAACTGAGTTAGGAAAATATTCAAGATACGGTGACGTCAAGAAGACATCATTAGATATTTAAAAGTCATGATTATAATTAAAATACATTCGTCTTCCGCCAACCCTGATAATCGAAGGCAAAAGTGCAGCAAGTCCGTAGTTTTCTCGCGGGGAAACGACGCGGATGCGCGCGCGGCCCCACTTTCTTTATGATAATCCGCGCGTGCGCAGCGACGAGACAAACACTTTGCTGATAGATGAATCATAAGATGTGGTTCAAGGGTTAATTTAGTTTTGAATTTTAAGTTTTATATCGCTATTGTGGGATCTTCTTTGCTTTCTCCCAATAGATTCTTTAGCACTTCTAGTGACACAGGTGAAGGTCACAGGTGCTATATGTAGGGTTGTGCTGACGCGCAAAGGCGTCTAAAAGAACCCATTAAACTAAGATCCATAGTTTCTTAGTTAAGTACTAACTTTATGCGAACAGTCGATTTTTATTTTGTTTTCAGATGAAAGAGGAATTATTTATTGAAACATCTGTCTGTCTTTATCATATTGATTTGAAGAAACCGATATCTCATAACTAATTAATTCCTCGAACGAAATTCGTTTTTCGTACATTTACATCTGATCTTGGGTTTTTCCGTGTGGAATTCCTCAGAAGTAGCCCGGAGTTTGGATTTGTGCCCGGTTGATGGCAATAGACTCGCCCCCTATGTTACTGAAACGTAACGGCGAAATGAGGGTGTTACTATACACCTCTGCCCAACCCATCGGGGAATACAGGCGTGATGTTATATTACACCTGATCCGATGACGTGATTAGGATTACTATCATTCTTCTTCTTTTCGTGTGGTTAGTGACTAACCTGGTGTCAGAGTTTATGCCGCCCATGGGCCTCTGACTTGGCTTCACATGCCGTCGAGAAATATCTCTCAGGCATGCCGGTTTCCTCGCGATGTTTTCCTTCACCATTTTTAAGCAAGTGATAATTATACAATACGCACATGAATCCGAAAAGTCTGAGTCGCCTTGAGTTTGAACTCGAGACCTATGACTTGGCAGTCCGACGGTCAGACCACGCTATCACTGCTATTTTACTATTCTTGTTTTTTGGTAAACGGTTAACACTGTCAGTTCTGCGCTATTTCGAACTTAAACCAACAACTGCAGCATTTCGCTTCACACGAGATACCGACGCATCTCTTCCGAGGATCTCAGGAATTCTTCTCGCGAGATCTCGCAGATACACACACGTTTCTCATGTAATAGCTAGCCTACTTGGATGCTGGAAAATTATTTAGCCATAGTCTGCTTAGAAACATCCGTTTACTGCGCGATTAGTACACAGTAAATGATCCCCTACAGTTCTGTCATAGACTAAAGATATGTAATTATGTGGGTACGCGATTATTGCCTATTTATATCTTTACATAGTATAAAACAGAGTCGCTCCCGCTGTCTGTACGCTTAGATCTTTTAAACTACGCAACGGATTTTAATGCAGTTTTCAGCAATAGATAGAGTGATTCAAGAGGAAGGTTTATATGCCCCACATTAGTATCTACATTGCACCCGTGCGAAGCCGGGGTGGGTCGCTAGTCTTAGATAATTTAAACAGGTTTTTTGATATCAGGAAAGATTCATGTCTTAGTCTAGCGTTAGGATTTTAATGGTATCTGGGAGCCTGTGATGTTCTAAAGATGTAACTACACATACAGTACGACCGCCCTGAACATAGGCTCTCCAAACTTTCGCCTATGTATTATACTCAGGAATGCAACAGCTACTGTAGAAACTATTTAATAAACTCTACTTAAAAATGGCCAGACTTAAGTTGATGATAATGAAAAGTCATTTGCTCCGTAAAGCATTGTTTGCACAACCACTTGCACGAGGTTCAGGGCGGTCTGAATAGTAAAACGATTCATTTATTGCATTGGTATCTTGGTGTTAGTTATTTTTTTATTTTTTCAACGGTTATTCCCAAGGAGCGTTGATGTCAGGCAGCCAAACCTCTAACAACATGGATTTACTAATTACATATTGTGCCAACCCCACCTAGTGTGGGATAACGGCAGGGAGATAATGATTTATCTTGGTCTTAGTTTCAAAGATCTGTAACCTCCACAAGTACTCTTAATGACCGGTACATGGTCGTAGAAGAACATTGCCATTATCACCTCATCCACCTTAAATAATTATAATTTTATTCTATTTTTGAAAATTAAGTTTAATAGGCATGAAGGTCTTCCTCCGCCATATCTGTTCGCTACATTATCTTGACCGTTCCATAATCGTAGATCGGTGGACAATTATCGCTCATGATTTACGAGGGGGCTAGCAGAAGGAATGCCATAAATAACGATTAATGATCCAGTATCGGCGTCTGCGCAGTAATTTATCGAGGGCCGCTGAATCACATGCTGCGGCCTTGCGCTAATAGTTTTGAGGTGTCGAATGTTACATTTGTTAGTGTTTTTCTAATATTAATGTTACTACTGAAAAATACTACTTGAAAACCACGTGGTTAATTTATATTTGGTTAAGAAACGTGCTTTATAACGGCTGTAACGGCCACAGATGTTATGCATTTAAGATTTCAATGTAATTTTATTTTCTTAATATATTTTTTTTTTAATAAACGTTGCCCCACACTAGGATTTCTCCTGTATTGTGGGTGCGTTTACATACACAAATCTTCACACACACAAACGCCCAGACCCGGAACAACTATCTGTAGGCCATACAAATATTTGTTCCGTGTGGGAATCGAACCCACGACCCGTAGCGCAGAAGCCAATCGCTCAGCCACTACACCAAACGTGTCGTCAAAATTTCATGTCAAATTGCCTATCGAAAGTCCCACTGCTGAGCAAAGGCCACTTCTTTTGCCTTCCAAACCTCTCTATTTTGTGCCGTTTCTAACCATGTGAGCCCCGCAAACACGTCTAGATCGTCACGCCACCTAGGCCGCGGCCGACCTCGACGACGACGTTCTCCTTCAGGCGTCCAGTGAGTGACGATCTTTGCCCACCTCTCCGGGTGCATTCGAGCGACATGACCGGCCCACTCCCACTTTAGCGTGGCTGTTTTTTCTCCAAGATCTGCTACTCGCGTTATAGAGCGCAGGGTGGTGTTTCTAACACGATCGGTTAGTTTAACACCGAGGATACTACGCTCCATTGTTCGTGTTATTGTATTAATTTTCAATATTTGAAATTGTAGTTTTATAAGGTTTGTCGAAAAATCTCTTAAACCATACCCATGCCAACTAGCCCCATTTTACCGGCATTTACGTAGGAATCGTGATACAAAAACAAAAAAAATACATAAAGAGGCATTGCGATTCTAAATTGGACGAGGATTCAATAACTGATATTGAATCCTCTACATGAGGATAATACATAACAACGCCTTATATTCCCCGAAGGGTGAGGCAGAGGTGTTTTAGTAACACCCTTGTTCCGCCAGTTATGTTTGCGTCCCATGTAATAGGGGGCGACCCTATTGCCATTAACCGGGCACAAATCCAGACTCCGGGCTGCTACTGAGAAATTCCTAATAGAAAAACCCTATATCACTTTTCCCGACCTGGGGATCAAACCCAGGACCCTATGCTCAGCAGTCACGCTTGCGACCACTAGACCAACGAGGCAGTAACTGATAATATAATAATAGATATCATTTAACTGATGGCTCCCAGGTTTTCAACATATCAGGACCAGGAGCTATATATAGGTGTTTAGGCTATAAATGAGTAGGTACAGTACCACGACATTATCACCCATATTCTAAGACGTTCCTCCAAAACTTACTCGACTCGACTCCACCTCGACTCAGCCTTTTTCACTACCATCGGTAGTTATAGTTGACATAAACGTCTCGACTCGAAATTTTTTCTCAGTCATAAGGAATCATCTGTCAAACTCAAGGTACCTCGGAACCTACATTAAGGAAGGAATTGTCAAAGTTAGTATGAAACAAAAATGAATTTTGAAGACTTTATCGAATATGCTTACGATAATCCATACAACTATTTAACGCGGCGTTATTTGCGCGATGTAGATAATTCAAATTATGACGTAATGACTCCGTCGAGGAATCTCAAAGTTCACTCGACATTGCGACTAAGAATACAACTTTGAAGGTGTTTTCGAGGCCGTTCTGAGTTGAGTAAGTTTTGGAGGAACGTCTTAGAATATGGGTGTATATTTTACGCGCCTCGGCAATCTTCGTAATTCCGAGTTTATATGAATTATGCGACCTATTAAGTGATCTATACGGAATTGATCCAAAGAGGACAATGCCGGAGTTATATAACATTATAAAGACTCAAAGAACCATTGACTGGGTTGCATAATTGGTACAAATTCGGAATTACGAAGATTGCCGAGATGCATAACTTTAATAATGTTGATTACGGAGTGAAAAAGCTGTTAACCTACCTCGTATGGGTGGAGATTAAGTAATTGAAACTTATGTAAGAGTTCCTCATAATTTTATAATATACTAGCTGTGTCCTCACGACTCCGCCCGCGTAAGAAATTTTATTCCAGTAATAAATATAGCCTATGTTACTCAGTGATAATGTGGCTTTATAACGACAAAATATTTTTTGAAATGGGTCCAGTAGTTTTTAAGTTTATTCGTTACATACAAAAATACAAATCTTTCCTCTTTATAATATTAGTATAGATTATTTTTAATAACAGCAGAGATAGTGGTGTGACCGTCGGACTGCCAAGTCATAGATCTCGAGTTCGAACCCAAGGCACGCACCTCTGACTTTTTGGATTCATCTGCGTTTTGTATAATTATCACTTGCTTAAAAACGGTAAAGGAAAACATCGTGAGGAAACCGGCATGCCTGAGAGATATGTCTCGAAGTGTGAAGCCAAGTCAGAGGCCATGGGCAGCATAAACTCTGACACCAGGTTAGTCATTAACCACACGAAAAGAAGAAGAAAAACTAACCACCGTTTTAACATTAACCACGGTCATCGAAGCAGTTAAACTCCACTGTCGGACAAACTACGTGTAAACGGTTAACTGTAATAAGTTAATAACATATCGGATTTAACGATACTAACTGTTAGACTGCGTTAATAGTTAAGCTCGATAACTGAACGCTATTAGTATTTAACTATAATTTCTAACTAGAAGTAATTGGCGTATGTACATTATCTCTGGATTATGGTCCATATCAAAGTAGTTTACTTACAGTTAGTGTTTTAAGTTCTAGTTAAAACTGAATGTGGTGTTAGAATTTTAAAACATTTGTCGCGACATCTATTACGCCAGATGCGAACTACGCAGCACGAGACGAGGCAACATTAATGACAACTCCCAAACATGACGTCACAAAATCCTGCATCGCGATTATAAGATTTGACACGCATAATAATATTTTAATGGATTTTTCACTGTTGCTCATCATTTTTGTAATAGTTTTTGAATTTGTAACTTTTTTTTACATTATTACATAGTATAAAACAAAGTCGCTCCCGCTGTCTGTACGCTTAGTTCTTTTAAACTACGCAACGGATTTTAATACAGTTTTCAGCAATAGATAGTGATTCAAGAGGAAGGTTTATATGCCCCACTTTAGTATCTACATTGCACCCGTGCGAAGCCGGGTCGTTAGTAATAAATAAATTGAGAAACCTGAATTGTTCTGCTTAGTCTTTTCCCAACTAGGTTGGGGCAGCTTCCAGTCTAACCAGATCGACAGCCATCAGACCTCAGCAACCCAGTTATTGGGCAAAGACGAGCAAATTGTAACTGACTAGCGACCCGCCCCGGCTTCGCACGGGTGCAATGTAGATACTAATATGGGGCATATAAACCTTCCTCTTGAATCATTCTATCTATTGCTGAAACTGCATTAAAATCCGTTGCGTAGTTTAAAAGATCTAAGCGTACAGACAGCGGGAGCGACTTTGTTTTATAGTATGTAAAGATTTTGCCTGTCTCTCAAAATACTGCCATTAAGAAAATCTTAGTTATTAGAATGTTAGATTACATGACAATACGCTTGTCTTGTCTCCTATATAACGAGATCCCATAATGATAACGTTATCGTCGCTGGGGCCGTACAGTCAACAGCAAAATTCGATGAATATTGTGGAATTTCAAAATTAATTATATTCAGAGAGAGATTTGTAATGTATGTACTAAGCTCATTTATCAAATTGTCAAACATTATGTACTACAATTAATACCCTTAGATGCAATAAAGTATTATTATAAAAATAAAGAGATGTTAATGAACAAAAAAAAATTGCAATTTTTCAGTCATTAACAATTTGAAGCCTTGAACAAACATCATTTACTTTTCATGCTGACTGTACTACGGTAGGTACCTACATCTCAGACAAAGCCTTTACGTTTTATGAGCGTAACAGTTTAATACCTTAAACAGCTTCTTCTTCTTCTTCCCGCCCTTATCCCAGACTAGTTGGGTCGGCACAACATGTAATTCGTAAATCCATATTGTTAAACGTTTTAGCTTATTATTTTATGACCGGCCGCCTGATATCAACCCTCCTTGGGAATATCTTAAACAGCTTCTAATATCTTTAATATAGTTTATCTCCTAATTTATTTAAACCTAATTTGTATACGGGATTAAGCTAATCCATGGAGTAAGGCAAGGGTCAGGGAAGGTTCTAATATTAACATAAGTTTATCCTGTAAAGATCTGAGTACATTTGCATCTGTAATATCGAGATTAACGAGAAACGATTGTTATTAAGAACTGAATTTTAAACCAACTACCTCGTTGGTCTAGTGGTGGCAAGCGCTACGGCTGATCGTGAGGTCCTGGATTCGATCCCCATATCGGGCAAAGTGTTATTGGGGGTTTTTGTGTGGAATTCCCCAGTAGCAGCCCGGAGTTTGGATTTGTGCCCAATCGATGGCAATAGACTCGCCCCCTATTACATGGGACTTAAACATAACGGCAAATGAGGGTGTTGCTATACACCTCTGCCCAACCCTTCGGGGAATGTAAGGCGTGATGTTATGTTTATTTAAAACTAAAATTCTGATCTGAAGACTATGTGGAGGAACGAGGTACGGTGTTCTTCCAATGAAAAGAGAGGATTGTCCTTTTTTTTTTCTCATTGGAAAATCCTCATGGATATCCCTCGCCCGGGGAAGGCGAGGGGGTCTGCCGGACTCTTACCGGCTAAAAACCAACGGTGTTCCTTCTCCTGACCGTACGGCCGGGGTCGCGGGATTCGCAAAAGCATGCACCGCAACCCCGGCAGGTCCCGGTCCGCCAACCCATGGCGGACCTCTCCTCTGTGGGGCCTTGCCCCACGTCCTCCTGAGAAGCGCGCACGGAACACGGTGCGCCGCCTTCTCGGGCCTGTTACTGGTCGGGCGGCGAGTCCCCAAACCCGCCGCCCGACCGAAGAGAGGATTGTCCTACCAGGCGGGTCTTTAGCCTGGCCGGCTATTACCCAACGATATTGAGAAGTTGTATAGGTATATTATACTATCTGCGTGCCAAATCTTGATATCGCGATGCAGGATTCTGTGACGTCATATTTGGCAGTTGTCATTATTGTCGCTGTAGTCTGCTACACAATCGTTGTGCTGCGTAGTTTGTATGCGGCGTGATAGATGTCGCCAAAACTACTTATATAAAGCTGGAAACAAACTATCGGACACGGATGACAGCCGCGACTTAATAGGTATCTGGATAATGAATGTACACTAAACTGTGCAGACTATCGGACGTCAGTCGCGGACGTAACCTTGGGCCGTCCTTAAGCGTTCGGACGTCCGATAGACATCTGGCCAACCGCGTCCCAAACGACTTCTTCTTCTTCCTGCCCTTATCCCACACTAGGTGGGGTCGGCACAACATGTATTTTATAAATCCATGTTGTTAGAGGTTTTGGCTTATTGTTTTATGACCGGCCGCCTGTCCGACATCAACCCTCCTTGGGAAATAAAGTCCGCGTCCCAAACGACTGTGCACACTTATATTATCTGTTTGGTTTTTGTATAATCAAATTAGAATAAATCGAAAATATTGGGTAGGTACATTCCTTTTTATCGAATATAAATCGATCGATATCGAGATCCATTTCGAAATAGTACGTCCACCTCTGTCAAAATCACGCACGATACTGCAGAACTCGGTGTGCCATACCTTGCGTCTTGCCCCGCATCCACGCGCGAGGGTGCGTGTTTCTCCGTATGTAGGCGCGTAATCTGCAACACTGCGCGTGAATGCGTTTTCTGTGTGTTGCACTACGCGTGTTTTCTATACAAACATAGATACTTGCAAACAACATAAGAACACGCACTCCCGCGCTACGCTGCGTGATGCGGTGCAGTGTGCGAATCGCCTTATAAGTCGCGGCTATCAGCTATGTCCGTCAGCCGCGTCCGAGAGTTTGTTTCCAGCTTAATTGTGACACGCACTCTATTCAATATATCAAACAGTAAATTATCTACATGTCTGTTGTGTCAAACCTGCTTGCACTGGGAAGGAAAAGCGTGAGATCTGACACGCCAACGCAAGAAAATTATGACATAATTACTAACGACACCAATTAATTACAACAATTTAATTGTTTAGTATTAAAACCTATGTACGAGGTGACGGAAACTGTCGAAGATGACACGCAACTGTTATAAAAGATTTATGTAATCTTAGATATGTACTTTGTATTCATGCTCTTTTTTTAACTGTAGGTGCTCATGGCTAATTGCCAACCGCGTAGATCATATGATTTGCGAGGTTAAGCTGTGCTTGCCGCGGTCAGTCTGGGGATGGGTGACCGTTCGTCACACATCGAGACCCCTCCGTGCCTCAGAGAGCACGTTAAATAGTCGGTCCCGGGTGTCATACGAATACCTAAGACAGTCGTTACAGGAAGTCAGAAGCCCGAAAGTCTGACGGCCGGTCTAACCTTAGGATATCGGCGTTTTGCCAGTGACTGGGTTGCGGAGGTCTGATGGCAGTCGCTCCGTGTAAAATACTGGTATTCAGCCGCATCTGGTTAGACTGGAAGCTGACCCCAACATAGTTGGGAAAAGGGTAGGCAGAAGGTGTTACGAAATATAGTAGGCCTAACTAGAATGCTGTAGACCAGGGGTAGCCAACTCCAAGAGGAGAGGTCCACCATGGTTTGGCGGACCGGGACCTGCCGGGGTTGCGGTGCATGCTTTTGCGAATCCCGCGACCCCGGCCATACGGTCAGGAGAAGGAACACGGTTGGTTTTTAGCCGGTAAGAGTCCGGCAGACACCCTCGCCTCCCCCGGGCGAGGGACATCCATGAGGGTTTTCCAACGAGAAAAAAAAGAAAGCGGTAGGCAACTTGATTCGACCCAAGATCTACTGTTTACTGAGTAGACTCTGTGCGATCTACCAATTACATAATCAGTACCTGAAGATTCAACTTATATTTTTCTTTGGCTTGCCATAATCGACTGGTTGGCGGTTCTCTATTTTAATTCCTACGATTTTATATCATAATTTAATATTGCATAATGTTACTTGTCCTAACATTAGTAACGCATAATACTCATTTGCCATAACTTTTTAATCATAATTTTTTAATCCTATTTACTATAAGCATAATATTGAATAAGCATACTTCCAAAAGCATAAGTTTACTTAAGCATAACGACGCATAACCATAACTATTATAAGCATAAAATAACATAAACCTAACCTAATATAAATACATACATATTCGTAAAGTACGTTTCCTTTATGCTTTTTGATCATTATCACAAATAACTATTAGACAAATAAACAATATGCTTTACAACTTTATGCATATCAAAGTTATGAATATAAACAATAGGATATACAATATTTATACTTAATAACACAATATGCTAAAAGCAATTATGGCACACTATTATTATGACAAAGACAATTATGCCTAACTTATTATGACAATTTAAATTAGAACAAAAACCATTATGAGAAAAAAAGGGATCCCCTGGTTGGCAACCCCTGCTGTAGAGATACTAACGTAAACGTAACGCTAATGTCACAGCTAGTTCACACAAATACTGTTTACAAGATTCCTTTTAGCGGATCCGTTTTTATTTTGGTGCTGGCGCCTGTAGTTGAATGAGCGAGTTCACATACACGACAGTATTCCGAATCCAGTGAAAAATACTGGATCCATTATTTTGATCGTATCCTGCCTGACAGATGCGACGCAGCTGTCATTTGTTTAACTGATCCGTCGGTACAGGTGTGAACAACACATCCAGTACCGACGGATCCGATAAAACGGATCCGCTGTGTGAACGGGCGGTAAGTAAATTTTGAATAGGAAATACTCGTTTCGCACATACTATTTAATTAAATTTGATTGCCTTGTTGGTTTAGTGGTCGCAAAATGGGTTCTTACAAGCCTAAAGTAATAAGTAGGTAGCTACGAGATACGCTTTGAGCACCTGTGTACTGCATCCGATTCGACTCCGAGAAAACTCGCATGCAAATCTATAAAAATTTGAATCAGATGTTTTGCACAAGGATGATATGGGTAAGAAAGGAGTGAGTACTGAGATGACGACTGATAGAGGAGAATGGAAAAGGAATACGTGTTGTACCGACCACACCATGTGGAATGAGGGCAGGGAGATGATGATGATGTATTGTATAACCGTTCATACAAATAATACTGCAGCTTGTTCGAATTGTATTTTATCGGATTCGGAGCGAACGCAGTGGTCAAGCGCTCTTAGATGCAATATAAATAGTCTCTTAAAAAAGCTTTTAAGTTAAACCGGTTTTACCTTGCAGTACCCCTGCAGCGTCAGGATTTGAAGGTTGAAATTATTATAATGTTCTATTGTCATGGGAATTGAATTTGTGTGCGAAGTTTCAGGAGAATCGGTTAAGCAGAAGTTGTTGAAAAATCTGTCGCAAGATTTGAATCAAACAAACAAATAAGTATACGAAGTGAAGCTATTTTATTTTTATTTTATTTTATTAAAATGGAACAACAAACAGCTAGATTATGGGATATTACAACACGATAACATAAATAACTTTAATAATATATATAACATCTTTTTTATATTTTTTATAGAAATATTTAAAAATGTATCAAATATGTAAATAGATGAATAAACGGAATAAAATGTAGCCCACAGATATAACATAGTGTTGTTACCCTACCTAGCTATATGGATCATAATCGCTAGTAAATGGTATGCGATTACTAACACTAAGGATTAAGTAAATGATGCTATGCTTATCAAGATAACTAACTAACACACACTAACACCTCAAGTTTGCAATAATTACAGCTAAGATCTTAGTTGCGCAACATTTGTACGACGGTTTTACAACTTGTAGTTGTAGCAACTGCACCGCGCAGTTACGTTACGTTTGCACCAGAGAACAAGCGCAGGCGCATTTACACAAGCAAGTATTTTTCTTTTGGATCAATGGAACAGTTGAACCAAAACCTTTTTTTGAGAGATTTGATCCGAAACGGCCCTGCAATGTTTGTTTGTTTCATTGATTTTTATAATATATCTTTATATAGTATAAAACAAAGTCACTCCCGCTGTCTGTACGCTTAGATCTTTTAAACTACGCAACGGATTTTAATGCAGTTTTCAGCAATAGATAGTGATTCAAGAGGAAGGTTTATATGCCCCACATTAGTATCTACATTGCACCTGTGCGAAGCCGGGGCGGGTCGCTAGTTAGGTATAATTTTATTGTTAATATAAAATAAAATTTACCAAATACGCGCGGATCATACGATTTGCAAAGTTAAGCTGCGCTTGCCGCGGTCAGTCCGTGGATGGGTGACCGCTCATTACACATCGAGACCCCTCCGTGCCTCGGAGAGCATGTTAAACCGTCGGTTCCGGGTGTCATACGAATACCTATGACAGTCGTTACGGGTAGTCAGAAGCCCTAAAAGTCTGACCACCGGTCTAACATTGGGGTGACGGCATTGCCCAGTAACTCGGTTGCGGAGGTCTGATGGCAGTCGCTCTTTGTAAAATACTGGTATTCAGGCGTATTTGGTTAGACTGGCAGCTAACCCTAACATAGTTGGGAAAAGGCTAGATAGAACGATTTGATATTGTCGGAAAAGACACAGTAGTTACCATAATTATGGCTTACTAATAAAACAATAGCAGTGATAGCCTAGTGATGTGACCGTCGGACTGCCAAGTCACAGGTCTTGAGTTCGAACCCAAGGCACGCACCCCTGAATTTTCGGGTTCATGTGCATATTGTATAACTATCACTAGCTTAAAAACGGTGAAGGAAGACATCGTGAGGAAACCTGCATGCCTGAGAGATATTTCTCAACGGCATGTGAAGCCAAGTCAGAGGCCCATGGGCGGCATAAACACTGACATCAGGTAAGTCACTTACCACAAGACAAGAAGAAGAATAAAACACTAACGGCTTTCATAAATGCCATGTTAAGGTTGCTTGAACTGACAAGAAACTGATCCATACGGTTTATCGTTCACTTCTGGATCTACGTAGAGTTTCATTTACATAAGCCATAAAACGAACTAACCATAAAATCACTTATTATCGACATACCATCTTGCTAATAGACAATAATGTTTTTCTACTTAATTATAGTTAGATAATAGAATATCTGTTATCGATAAAAACATTCTGCGAGGATTAACATAGACGTAAGTCATAAACTGATCACAAGTAATGAGTTACCTTTGAGATCTGCCGACTGCCTTCAATAAATTCGTTAACGTTATGTAGTCAATTAACTTAAGTACTATGAATACTTACCTATTGTCTTCGATGGGTCAAGTTTTCTTAATTAATAAAATAGCGAGTTGCGGTGTCCAAATTGGAACTCCCTGAAACGTCTACGGACCCAACTTGGTCGCTGCGAGGACAATTTGGTAAGTGGGGAATTATCGACACATCCAATATTCATTGTGATTGGGGAGCCCCCACGCAAACTATCTCCCACTTGTTGTCAATATGGCCATCGAAACGGTCACCTAATGGTCAAACATTATTTAAAATTTGAGCCATTGACACGCAAAGACGAAGGATATGTATGGACGTCTCATGTTTTTCGCGACAGAATCTAAAGACTGTAGTGTTACTTAGACCGATTCCGTATAGCAGTTTATTCAATTTGCAGTGCCCAGTTAAGGGTATTATATATTCGCAGTATCCTAATATGGTTCCTGTTCATTGCTACGAATGATGAACTATAAGTCTCAAAGTCTTAAAGTTAGTACAACAACTAAAACAAAACATTTGTTCTTAATAAATCTTTGATTATTGTATCCAATAAGATTATCAGCGAGATCTCAACGATATGATCTCTATCATGTAGATCTGCGATCTACTTGCGTAGGCCACAATTATCCATTATCTATAAAACTGAGCATTAATAGCAATGAGCAGCGATCCACCCCGTGCGGGGCCGGAGGGGATCATTATAACGTTAACAGTTATGCGCGCGCACGGACGTGGAAAATTATTCGCCGAGTTGCGCGTGCGCTTCCGCGCACTACAACTGCGAGAATAAGATGCTACAGAAGACCCACTCTATACAAAGATATCGAAGATAAGACGTCGAAGGTAAGAGCGATTATTTCGATCAGGCTCCACGTGCCACCTACCTCAAAAAATACTACCACTACTACTACTACTACTACTACTACTACTACTACTGCCTTCCAGCAATCCACTTGCGAAGGTTAAAAACCGGGTCTTTTGACGCAACTTCGGAGGTACCTGTCCAGCGGAGGACTGCGATAGACTAACTTTATAACTTCCTCATCGCGCAATGTTATGAGTGAACCTTCTGTGTCCTCTTGCGTAGTGGGGTGCGCTTGCGCCGCGCGGGAACACCGGCGCATCTCCGATGTTCACTGTTCAGATGAAGAGATAGCGTCGCTCTCATGCGCCAGTTTAGTGTCGCACAAGAGGACAGGTCGTTGGCTTGTGCACTGTTTGGAGAAGGATGGTGGAGAGCCCTTGAGTTCTATTTGTGAATTATGAAAAGAGAAAATTTTACTGATGTTACTACTGAACTTAAGTTATTGTACCCCATTCCTGGCTACGGCCTGTCCAAAAAATCAAATCTTATCTGCTCTTGCCCACACCTACATACTAATTTTGGATCGACATTTATAATAGAATACCTCATGGTTTTAAGGATTGTTCTGTAAACGTTTTTAAATCTAAGGTAATTGCACTACTTTTGGCCATGTTTCTACTCAGTGAAAGACCTTTTAAATCATATGAATTTATCCAGATTATGATTGTTTTTAATTGCAAATTTGACCATGTAAGACCTATGTACCTGACTATAATATTATTAATTGACTTCACTTTAATTTCTGTTTTGTTTTGTTGACATTGTTTTGATTTTATTAATATTTTAATCTATGTAATAATTTGCACGCCGTAAGGTAGACCGTAGCCGATCTCATTAATTTATGTACAACATCACATACCTGTACCTACATTCAAAGCAAATAAAGATCTGATTCTGATTCTGTATCTAACTAGTCGGATCTGTCTTTTTTCAGCAAACAATTAATAGTAAAAACAAATAAAACAGTAGGTATCTTATGAATATTTCAATCCAACCAGGCCACCACACCACTAAATCAGACGAAAGTAGACCTACTTCTTTCGATACTTATCATGGAAGATTACCCACAGCAAATAATGAGACGAGACTATCTCAAATCACTCTAATAAGACATTTTCCTCAACGTTTTTTTCCAAAAAAATAACTACAAAATTGTCTAATTTAAATTACTAAAAGCAACAAGAAGCCGGTATTGTCACTTGGCCAGACTGCGCGTCGCGTGCGCCGGTTCATCGACTGCTCGCCGTTCAGTGGCCATTTCTCAGTGCGCACACTACCCATTCACCGTCAGCGGCCAAGACTCGACGCTACTACTGTAGGTAATGATCGTAAAATAGAGGTTGATGGACTGTGCACTGATTGTTTTTTGGATGATTGGGCAGTTAGTTATAATTGTTGGCGATTAGTGAGTTGTTACTACACCTAGTTAACATTGTTGGATCTGTAGTGTAGCAAACTGCCTCGTTGGTCTGGTGGTGGCAAGCGCGACTGCTGAGTATAGGATCCTGGGTTCGATCCCCAGGTCGGGCAAAGTCTTAATGGGTTTTTCCATTAGGGATTTCTCAGTAGCAGCCCGGAGTCTGGATTTGTGGAATTCCGTCTAAGTATGGAACTCCGGGCTGCTACTGAGGAATTCCGTACGGTAAACCCAATAACACTTTGCCCGAGCTGGGGATCGAAACCAGAACCTCACCGATCAGCAGTCGCGCTTGCCACCACTAGACCAACGAGGCAGTGTTTTTTATTAAATCTGAGCATATATGAAATTGTAGATCTATACTCACTATTGGAAAAACAATCCCACATCAGTGATAAGACATGAGTGCGCATCTAATAAGAAACAACGTTACCGCGCCGTCGCGTGCCGCCGCGCACCTGTTGCTCACATGCATGCGCGAGCGCAGGCGATCACGCAGATAACCCACAGAAGTGTAACTGATAAACAGACGATGTACCGGTACCTGGCGTCAGGTGATTAGCATGGGAAATGTGTGAAACTAGATCATTTAATGAGGCCCGACTTGTTTCCGTGTTAACAAGCAATTGCGTGGGAGTTGATTGTGTAAATCTTGAGGGTAGGCTGTGAAGTCAACCTGTGTGATCAATTTTAAAAGAGGCTTATATACTATACTCTATTTAATATAAGAATAACAAAATAAGATCTGTTTTAACAAAGAAATGTATAGAAATACACACATAATATCACGCCTGCATTCTCCGAAGGGTTGGGCAGAGGTGTATAGTAACACCCTCATTTCGCCATGTAATAGGGGGCGAGTCTATTGCCATCAACTGGGCACGAATCAAAACTCCTGGCTGCTACTGAGAAATTCCATTCTGAAAAATCCAATAACACTGTCCGACTTGAGGATCGAACCCAGGACCTCGCGATCAGCAGCAGCAGCAGCGAGCAGTCACGCTTGCCACCACTAGACCAACGAGGCAGTCTATAGTATAGAAATAAACAACATGTTTACTTCTAGCAGGGATTCAACACAGTATTCTATTTTTATGAACCTTAACAGTCAATCAAGATGAGCTGAAACTGTAATTGAAGATATGGTTCAAAAGATGTTCATGCATTGGTGGGCCTCTTTCAGTAATGTTACATGAAAAACATTATAGTTGACTGAAATTTGACTGCACTAATGTTCATTGCTTGGTTTTCTAATGGTTTTGGAAAACCCAAATTTCGTTACGTCATGGACCACAGATTATGTCGTGCGCTTGCTTATGGGTGCACGACAACTTATTTTCAGTTGTCTGACAGTATAATATCTAGGTACTGAATTATTCCATATACTTTCATTAGTCGTTTCGGCAAGCATATTTATGTACTTACTCGAGATGATCGTCCGACTGCCCGTTGTGGTCGCAAACGCGACTGCTGATCATGCGTTCTGGGTTCAATCCCTAAGTCAGGCAAAGTGTTATTGTGTTCTTCCATTAAGAATTTTTCAGTAGCAGCTCAGAGTCTGGACTTGCGCCCGGTGGCAATAGGCTCGTCCCCTAGTAGTTTTAGTACTAGGTGTACTAAAAACACCTCTGCCTTCCCCTTCGGGGAGTATAAGGCGTGATGTTATGTAGATGTTTATTACAAACTCTACGACAAAAGACAGAGTTAGAAAGGTCTTCCGTATATCTTCTACAACGTGTTACATAATTCCCCGTGAAAAATGTAAATAATCAAGTAGTCTTTTATGGTTGTTATCATTTACCTCTCAGAGGAAATTAGGTAAGAATGTAAATAACTTTCTGGGTAGTCTACTCTTTAGTTTTATGTTATCAGGGTTGCGTTTCAATGATGATTATTGTATGTTTTTAACAGTCTTCCAAAAAAGGAGGAGGTTCTCAATTCGACTGTATGTTTTTTTTTTCTTTTTTTTGTATGTTTGTTCCACGATATCTTTGCTAATTGTGAACCGATTTTAATGACTCTTTTTTTATTTGAAAGAGTATTCTTTCAAAATGGTCTCATTTAAATTTGGTGAAGATCGGTCAGTTTTATTTTTGTTAAAAAGTTTTTATTATATCCAAATTCTTTTATTTTTGGGTCATACTACGGCTTTCAAATATTGCCAATAGACTCTTTACAAGGGACCTTTTAACCCTCTTTCGGCTTTAGGTGTATTTTTGTAACACGTTGTATATCTTTAATTTTATTAGATTTTTTTCATCTTCCTAGATACTCACCGTTAGCACAAATGACTGTCGTATCAGTCTTATAAAGTCTAGACACAGTATTCATACTTTTTCGAATCAACCAAGATACGTAATACCATACCGTTAGTTACGGCCAGCGGTAGATCAGTTATCTCGACGATCAGCAGTTACGTGTTGCTATTACTAACGGCTGGTAAAGCGTTCACTTGCGATCAATATTCTGTGGAGATGCTCACTTGTGCTATCAAGTGAATCGTATTGATTTTATAATTTATTATGAGAGCGGATGTTGGAACTAGAAGTAAACT
Source organism: Amphipyra berbera (assembly GCA_910594945.2). Lineage (NCBI taxonomy): Eukaryota > Metazoa > Arthropoda > Insecta > Lepidoptera > Noctuidae > Amphipyra > Amphipyra berbera. Next base: position 1,323,827 of record OU343122.1, on the reverse strand, counting down.
AATGACCAATGGTTTGATAAGTAATGACCGCTGTTATTAACGGTAACAGAAGAATTTGTCATGACCTCCATGCTTAGCAAACTAGCCCTCGATTTCTGAAAGACTGAACGACGCGACGTCGCGTTGTCAACGAATGTGATCGGTCGCCCAAAATACTAACAACCTATCACAGGCAGTGATAGTAGTAAAGTGATAGCCTAGTTATGTGACCGTCAGACTGCTAAGGTCTCGAGTTCGAGCCCAAGGCACGCACCTCTGACTTTTCGGATGCATGTGCGTATTGTATAATTATCACTTGCTTAAAAACGGTGAAGGAAAACATCGTGGGGAAACCGGCATGCATGAGAGATATTTCTCGACGGCATGTGAAGCCAAGTCAGAGGCCCATGGGCGGCATAAACTCTGACACGAGGTTAGTCACTAACCACACGAAAATAAGAGAAGCTCATCAAAAAGCGAGGGCTACCCTCCAAATTCATCGTCATAAGATAAACATAGTAAAGATGACATTACTCGATCAAATAAATTAGACAAATATGACCGAAACAAATATCTCTAGGTCACTCCAATATTTGTCTAAATGGTATCTACGTCGGACTATGTCATTTCCGTGGTAATTTCAATTAAATAATAATATGTTTTATACCGTATTATTTTTATTCCGTGTGTGTGTGCCTACGGGTTAGAAAATAATAGTTGATCACCGCACGCTGGGAATAGACGCGTGTTGTATGATTCAACATAATCCAGCACGCTTGGTAGTATTCTAGGATATACAAGGTTAGTCGGAAAGGGGGTACTAAGCCGAAAGCGTGTTAAAGTACCCATAATAATGGATAACTTTTGTTCTGCAACTTCCCCCAAAAGTCATTAGTTTAAGAGAAATAGCTGTTCAAAGATTTCATAAAAAATACGCTAAATTCTATCTATCCTCAGCTATGATCAGCTGTGTTTACATTTTAGGTCATATTTGGGGTCACGGATTAGAAACCTCATTTTCTGAATTCATAACTAAAGCAGGGATGAAGAATTTTCGAAAAATCAAAAATTAAAATTATTTTTCTTGGAAAAAAATTAATCGAATTTTGTTATTTTGACACTTGCTTTAAAATAGTCATCAGTGATACTTTAAGTGGCCCGCGGCTTAGTACCGCCTTTCCGACTAACCTTGTATACGCCTGGCTAGCTACCACCCTCACATTAAAGTCTGGCGCCAAGCAGTTTACTGTGTTCCGTGGTGTGTATGTGACAGCCAGAGGGGTATAGAGGAATCTCTCAATATCTTTGTTACTTGATTCGTGTGCTCCATCTTAGAACTTGTCTGCGCTTACATCAGGTGCTTCTAGGGTCATAACCAGAGGTCGGATAATCGGATGCATATTTACCTAAAGTTAATGTTTCGCTACAAAAGTATGGAAAAGGATTCAGAAAATAATTTATTAGAAAAAAAAACCGGTATCACGGAATTACATAACTAATCAATGTATATACTCGTAATTGCATAAAAGTTCATTTTTAACCCCCGATTCAAATATATGTGTATGTAGGGTGTAAGAAATTGAGGGGTGCATGTCTGTATTAGTTCAAAAAAAGGTACAACTTTAGGTATGTAAATAAATAAATATGCATCCAATTCTAGGTAAATATGATTCCATTCTACAGAACACTAAGTTTGACGATCCGAATTGAGGGATTTTTTCGATACAAGAGTGCATTCCATAGTAGCCAACACCTGAACTTTAGGCAAATATGCATCCGATTATCCGATCTCTGGTCATAACTCGACCAAGTCAAACAATAAAAAATTGTACGATTCTCTCCTACTGCGTATTCCCGGCGTAGTGTCGTATTTACATACGTATCTGTACATCTGTACTGGTTCGCACTGCGCCAATCAGAGCGTACGGGACGCTCTCAAAACTCATAGCTTTTCATTCGGCAACCCGGTTGTTTTACCACTGGACCGCGTTTTAGATAAAAAGTGAAAGCTTTTTTATAGAATACTAGCAATATGACATGTGAATAATGCTTCTGTTTACCTGTAGTTAAGCAAAATACTTACTACCTATGGTTACATATCGAGACCCCTCCGTGCCTCGGAGAGTACGTTAAACAGTCGGTCCCGGGTGTCATACGAAAACCTATGACAGTCGTTACGGGTAATCTGAAGCCCTAAAGTCTGACAACTGGTCTAACCTCAGGATATCGGCATTACCCAGTAACTGGGTTGCGGAGGTCTGATGGCAGTCGCTCCGTGTAAAATACTGGTATTCAGCCACATCTGGTTAGACTGGAAGCTGACCCCAACATAGTTGGGAAAAGGGTAGGCAGAACACCTACTACCCATGGTTGTATTGAAGCAGTGACAGACAAGCGGTTGAACGCTTGCCTTCCATGTAGGAGGATCTGAGTTCGATCCCGGCCCACACCTCTAACTTGTCGAATTCATGTACAGATCAGAATTCGATTATCACTTGCGTTATTGAAGGACAAATATTGTGATGAAATCTACACACTTTAGTCCGCCAACCCGCGCCAGGCCAGCTTGGTTGACTAAAACTTAAACCTTTCTCATTCTGAGAAGAGGCCCGTGCGGTTGGATTCATGTTACTTCATTCATTTCATAGATTCAATTCGCACTAAGCGCTTCCAAACATCCTTCATAACGCGCATGGCAAAAGAGTGGAACTCACTACCTGCGTCTGTGTTCCCGAACGCATACAACCCGAATCTCTTCAAGTTAGAGTGAACAGGCTTCTTCTGGGTAAACTTTGTCTCTGTCACCTCTGACCTAGACTAGAGTCAAGAGCAAATTCATCTATACTAATATTATAGAGAGGAAAGATTTGTATTTTTATATTTTTGTATGTAACGAATAAACTTAAAAAATACTGAACCGATTCCAAAAATTATTTTGCCGTTAGAAAGCTACATTATCACTGAGTAACATAGGCTACGGGCGGAGCCGTGAGGACAGCTAGTCTCAAATAAAAAAGAAAACGAAGATTGGAATCCCTGGGTCTCACCAACAGCCTACCACTGTCGATAGATTTACGAACATGAGTTATGTCACTGTTAAATACGCTGACTAAGTGATTTAGTGATCGAAGACGCACCAAGCTGACTGTCTTGACTTGACTACAATTTTCTTTTTTTTATTTGTTCCAAATCTTCCACACTTTCAGTAGGTACTAATCTCCAAATCGAAAGTGCAATATTCATCTCAATGGTAGCCCGACTAACTCTTCGTTTATTTATAATCATAAACACCTTCCAATATCTTGTATTAACACGAAGGGCCCGTTATCACTGAATGTGTCAGTGTGTCACAGGGCCGGCCGGTTTACGGGCCGGTGCTAATAACTCAGGTCCCAAATATTTACCAAATACCGGACATCTAACACCGGAGCAATGCAAACCACTTTGGATGTTTTGGGTCGGATTTGTTCATTAACATACGTACATATGGACATGGTACTTCAGCTATTTGACATGCGCGATCTTGGTAGATCAAGATAAACGTTTTAAAAATATATTTTTCCAATCTTATTAGGTAGGGTGCTTTTCTTTTTTTTCTTTTTCGTGTGGTTAGTTACTAATCTGGTGTCAGAGTTTATGCTGCCCATGGTCCTCTGACTTGGCTTCACATACCGTCGAGAAATATCACTCAGGCGTGTAATACTTATACAATATGCACATGAATCCGAAAAGTTAGAGGTGCGTGCCTGGGGTTCGAACTCGAGACCTATGATGGTGGATCCTTTAGGGTAAATACGAACATAGGAATATTGCGCAAATCGCAAGCGTTTATAGCGAAACATGGGCTTCCTTTGTTCAAATAGATGACTACAAAGATCGTTCAGAAAGAGGCGATATTTAATACCTCGTTGGTCTAGTGGTGGCAAGGGCGACTGCTGATAGTGAGCTCCTGGGTTAGGGCAAAGTGTTATTGGAAATTCCTCAGCAGCAACACGGAGTTTGAATTTGTGGTCGGTTGATGGTAATAGTCTCGCCCCCTATTACATGGGACTTATAACTTAACTTATAACAGATAAACATAACGGCTAAATGAGGGTGATACTATACACCTCTGCCCAACCCTTCGGGGAATACAGGCGTGATGTTATGTTATGCATTATTATTCAGCCATGATCATCCCAGCAGAGCAAAGGTCTCCCTACTCTCCTTCCACTCCTCTCGGCTTAAGGTTCTCTGCTGCCAATCCTTCCAATAAGTGCCTAGCTCGTCCCACCATATCTTTCTGAGCCTGCCGCCACATCGTCCAACGTTGTGTGGGCTCCACTCAGTGCAGATACATTCTTACCCAAAAACGGTCTCACAAGCAAAAAAATCACTTCACAAGCCCAACGCACAGTTCCCAAAATACCTTAATAAGACGTTTCGTCGGTTTCCTAACTAATTACCATACCTGCCAGCCCTGCGACCTTGTGACACAGTGTGGACAGGTTCTGCCTGTTCGTCTGTGTGTTCGTCATGTTTGCTGTTAAACACTGTGTTTATTGATTTACGAAATCGTTTGCCTCGTGTTAAGTTATTTGTTAGATCATCATGGGATCGAACGAGGACACGACTGTTAACTTTGAAAAATGTTAATGAATAAGACAGATTATTGGTAACCTCTATACTTCCAATAAACAACTAAGTTGGGGTCAGCTTCTAGTTTAATCAGATGCGGCGGAATACCAGTATTTTACACGGAGCGACTACCATCAGACCTGTTCAACCCAGTAACTGGGCAATGCCGATACTCTAAGGTTAGACCGGTTGTCAGACTTTTAGGCTTCCGATTACCCGTAACGACTGTCATAGGTATTCGTATGACACCCGGGACAGACTGTTTAACATGCTCTCCGAAGGGGTCTCGATGTGTAACGAGCGGTCACCACACAAGCGCAGGTTAACCTCGCAAATGGTGTGATCCGCTCTTCCGCTTCTTCTTCTTTTCGTGTGGTTAGTGACTAACCTGGTGTCAGAGTTTATTCCGCCCATGGGCCTTTGACTTGGCTTCACATGCCGTCGAGAAATATCTCTCAGGCGTGCCGGTTTCCTCACGATGTTTTCTTTCACCGTTTTTAAGCAAGTGATAATTATACAATACGCACATGAAGCCGAAAAGTCAGAGGTGCGTGCGTGGTTCGAACTCGAGACGTATGACTTGGTACTCCGATGGTCACACCACAAGGCTTTCACTGCTGTTATTGTTGCTCGATACTAACTATACTATAAAAGTAGGCACGTAGATTTGGCAATTTGAACACGTTTGAAAGCCGTTGTAACACGCGCTTTACATTTTACGACAGTTGTATCCGTCAGACATTCTCTAATTACAGGATATCGCCATTCACCACTTCAAGAATGAAAACATCAATATTTATATCAATTACGACTCTCAATTGCATAATTACACAACTCACCGCATTTCTTAAATTATTCCAAACAGTGCAACTACTTAATTTATTCTATTATTACTGGTTTTATATCGAGAAATACAACAGGAAATTCGCCATTTATATCGTAAAGAAAGTCCATAAGAAACGTATCTTTAGCAAATTAAAACCAATTAAGTAAAGACGTTGTATTTTCTTTTAGAGACGCCATTGATGGAGCGTCACGTCCCACGGATGAGAAAACAAGAAAGCTTGCACATCCTTGACAAACAACTGTTTGACTGATTGTTTATTAGAAAAGTGAATGTGCCAAGATATAGCCCTAGGAGGTTCCGGTATAGGTAGAAAAATTGCATGAAAACATCATGTTGTAAGTACTTTCTTTCCTCTAGAACAAGTAGAAGCACACACGCACTGTTTGTATTGTTTTTTATTTATCATACGAGCAGACGTATTATGACCACAGCAAGGGTATTTTTTCTATTCGACTGCTTGTAGATGGTCTTGTAGACCGTTGTAGACCGGGCAGTTCTTGGCGACACCTGAAGAGTCTCCAACCAATGGAGACGAGAGTAAAATACTTAACCTTAGCTAGTTAGCTGTTGCTAGTAGTCATGATGTTAGTAGTAGTAGTTACTACTAGCAATAACAGCAAAAAGGGCGACCCCTAATGGGACTCGGACCTCGGCTTAGGGCGTTGCTGGCGAGAGGACTGGGAGAGGACTGAATTAACGGTGTGAGTCTGTGGGAAGTGTGGATGTGAGATGCATACAAAATAAGTAAGATAACTGAAACAAAGCATCGTATCTTCTGTCCCATATGACGTGCCATATTTTCGCTTGATGGCGAACATTTTAATGTTAGCTTATTAACCAACTCATTGTCACAGAACGTCGGTTTCTCGGTATTTTTGCATTTATGAGAAATAGACTCCATAAGTTAAGTGTTTAGTGTATACTGTATGCTCTACGATGGGAGGATGCTGTATTTTTAGTTTTATATTGCCGTCTCATGAGCGTCCACGCGGTTACTCTGTCTAGAGATATATAATTTACTAGCGACCCGCCCCGGCTTCGCACGGGTGCAATGTAGATACTGTGGGGCATATAAACCTTCCTCTTAAATCACTCTATCTATTGCTGAAAACTGCATTAAATCCGTTGCATAGTTTAAAAGATCTAAGCGTATAGACGACTTTGTTTTATATACAATGTAAAGATTTTATTTTTGTGCCAAATGCCGTGATACTTCTAGCCAATCTATAACATTATACCACTCATTATCACATTGACTCTCTCAAACTATGCACCTGATACATAAACATAACATACTATAATTTACAATTACTCAAACCAAACTAGTGATTATCACGCACTACTCATTCTACCGCCTCAAGCCACATTGCCTGTTAATTACCATAATGTCAAACATGCTTGAGCAATAGTTATAAATGATCTAACAACGAATTAGATCGCGAAGTGTGCTGCCTGTCAGTTCGGCTTGAAGGCTTGACAGACTGACGCGAGAAAAAATCTCATCAGCTCATTTCGTGTTGCGACTGATATTAACGGGCTTAGAACATAGAAATGAGGAAATGCATTACAATTATGCTAAAAACGATAATAATTATAATTATTGTCCATTATGTTTTGCCTTGGTTCGTTGTCTAGACGATAATAAGGTTTGTTTTGTCCACATTGTGGGTGTCAACCGTGTTACATTATTTGTGTTGCATCATGCATATTTTTAACCGACTTCCAAAAAAGGAGGAGGTTCTCAATTCGTCTGTATGTTTTTTTTTTTTTTTTAATGTTTGTTACCTCATAACTCCGCCATTTATAAACCGATTTAGATAATATTTTTTGATTTGAAAGGATATACTTCCAGATTGGTCCTATTTAAATTTGGTGAAGATCTGATGAAGAACTTCGGATATAGACAATAGAACTCCACAATGACGAACAGTACGCATAATGTGATGATGTGATTATGTTACGAGCAGCGACTTTGGTAGGTCCAACCATATTTTATAATTAAGGCCACTAAAACGAAAAAAATAAAAAACATTTTAACAAAAATACCACCGACTTCTGAAACTGTTAATTTTATAATATGGTAATTATTTTATTCTTTTCATCATTTTTTTGAAGTCGGTTTTATTTTTGTTAAAATGTTTTTTTGACATGTTCGTTCATGCCAAAAACGAGGGGAAATTGGTTTAAAATTATGTAAAACAAAAATAATTTTAGATTTTGTAGATGGTCTTGTGGACCGTTTTTAGGTAACCGGGCAGTTATTGGCGAGACCTGAGGGGTCTCCAACCAATGGGGACGAGTAAAATACTTAACCTAACTACTACTACTACTAACATCATGACTACTAGCAACATTTGTAAAGGCTTCACAGATAAAACACAGAGGGCCTGTCAAAAACCCCGGCTAGTGTAATGTCGTGCGGCGTGCGCCCGCGCCTGCGGCCACTCGCCGGAATGTAACATTTAGTTCGCGTGTCGATCAGACACTGCTAGTGGCTGTCTACTACCCTTTGGGGTGTACTTAGACATTTATTTTGTGGGCACGCAAGAATGTTGAAATTAATATACCTACGTATAAGAGCCTCGTTGTTCAAGTGCAATTGCTGATCGTGAGGTCCTGGGTTTGAACCCCAGGTCGGGCGGTGTTATTGGGTTTTTCCGAGTAGAATTCCCCGGAGTTGGGCTCGCCCCCATATTACATGGGACTTAAACATAACGGAGAACTGTGGGTGTAACTAATACACCTTTGCCCAACCCTTCGGGGAATACAGACGTGCTGTTATACAAGGTTAGTCGTAAAGGGGGTACTAAGCCGCGGGCCACCTAAAGTATCACTGATGACTATTTAAAAGCAAGTGTTAAAATTTCAAAATTGGATATATTTTATTTGCATGCATATAGATTTTTATTTTAGTTGTTTCAAACAAAAATCATACCTGCTTTAGTTATGAATTCAGAAAATTAATTTTCTATTCCGTGACCCCAAATATGACCTAAATTTAATAACAGCTGATCATAGCTATGGACAGATAGATTTTAGCACATTTTTTACGAAATCTTTGAAAAGCTATTTCTCTTAAACTATCGAGTTTTGGGGAAAGTTGTAGAACAAAAAACATTTTAACAAAAATAAAAACAGACTTCAAAAAAAAACGATGAAAAGAATAAAATAATTACCATATTATAAAATTAACAGTTTCAGAAGTCGGTGCTGATCCACGCTGAACCAAATTGAAGGCACCGACTTCTGAATTTCTTCACCAAATTTAAATGGGACCAATCTGGAAGTATACCCTTTCAAATCATTTTTTTTTATCTAAATCGGTTTATAAATGGCGGAGTTATGAGGTAACAAATATTTAAAAAAAAAAAAAAAAAACATACTGACGAACTCCTCCTTTTTTGGAAGTCGGTTAAAAAGTTATCCCTTATTGTGGGTACTTTAACAACCTTTCGGCTTAGTACCCCCTTTCCGACTAACCTTGTATAGTTAGGAAAAGGATAGACAGAACAATAGCTATTATATTATTAACATCTATATCAATAGCTATTATATTATTACCGATCAAGCATCTCTTGAAACTATCCTGAGTGAAATTCGTGACATGAAGCGTCAGTTACTTAATTTACCGACACTAAGTGATGACATCAAGGTGATCAAGGATGAGCTATCTGAGCTGAAGTCGACATGTCAAGGCACTAGTGGCAGACTCGAAGAATTTGATGCGAGGATTGCTCATGTTGAAACTAAAGTATCTGAACTGGAGAAGATGCAGGTGACCATAAATGATTTGCAGACAGATTTATCTAAGGTAAAGTTCGAACTCTCATCAAATGATCAGCGGTCCCGATTAAATAATGTGGAAATCAAGGGAGTTCCTGTAAGGAAAGATGAGAATTTGTTCACGATTATTGAAGCCATTGGTCGTAAAGTAAACTATAGCTGCCCCAAAACACTGATCAACTACGTTTCGAGAGTGCCCATTTTCAACTCCAATGAGAAACTTATTATAGTTAGTTTCCTGAACCGATACGTCAAAGAAGATTTTATAGCAGCAGCGCGAGCTGAAAAAAACTTATCCACCTATGATATCGGGTTCCAAGGCACTACTCAGCGTGTGTTTGTTAATGATCACCTTAGTGTTGAATATAAGAAGCTGCTAAGTAAAGTTAAAACCATCGCCAAGGACAAGAATTACGAGTTCATTTGGGTGAAACATGGAAAAATTCACGTACTCAAGAACACAAACTCCAAAGTTCTTATAGTGAGAAAGGAATCGGATTTAAACAAAATTGCCTAATATGCCACATAAACTGTATACAATCTTATCAGTTTAATCTTTTTGTTATAATTCATGTTGTTTTACTAAGATGTTACAAATTGTTTATCACCTCTGCCGCACTAATGAGCCTGCCACCTCTCTTTTGTTCTGTTACAAAAATCCTTTATGTTTCTTATCGCACTGTTCATTTTAAAGTGTTAGTAGAAAATAATATGCCTTGCTCGCTCGCGCTTACTCGCACTACGCATTGCTGCTTGCCTACCCACACAGTTGTTTACCGCTCAACGTCGAATAATTCTTGCACTCCAATAATAATACTTGCCGTTTGCTTATTTCAAGTGTATTTGTTATCCTACCACCCTCATTTAGTTAATATTTTTATACTAAGTGTTATTGCGGTCTGTTTTACAGATTCATATTCTGTTCTTGATTTTTTATGTGATGGCTACTAACGTTAATACTAAGTTACTTGGTTTAAACATATTTTATCAGAACGTTCGTGGTCTACGAACTAAAACCGATACATTCTATCGTCAAATGGTAGCCAGCTCATTTGATGTTATTGTTCTCACTGAGACTTGGTTATTGGATGGTATTTTAGACTCGGAATTTTTTGATGAAAGGTATATTGTATGGCGTCGGGATCGGGACTACGCTCTGACTGGTCAATCACGTGGTGGAGGAGTTCTTATAGCTGCTCGTCGAGAATTGTCAGTAACATGTCAACAACATTTTAATTCTACAGCTGAAGATCTCTGGATACGGATACACTTAATAAATTCGAATACACGGAACTACTTTAACTTACATCTCTGTGGGATTTATTTATGTAAACAAAATCTTGGTCTTTCCTTTTCTTCCCAGTTAATGAATTTTCTTGCGTCATTAAATCGATCTCTGATTGATAATAGTTCTGATAAATTTCTTATTATAGGTGATTTCAATATGAGCGGAATAAGTTGGGTCCCCTCTGACAATGTAACGTTCGTCCCAACGAATCTTACGAGTAGTGATGAAGTGCTACTCGGAGATGAGTTATGTACTCTTGATTTTGGTCAATATAATGGCGTGACTAACAGATACGGTAAAATACTTGACTTAGTCCTCTCGAACCAGGCAGTCAACGTGACTGAAAGTTTAAGCCCACTAGTACCAATCGATGATTATCACCCGGCACTGTTAATTACTATGGACCTTGTTGAAACACCTTCCCTTGACTGTGCGTCACGTATTACATTTTTATATGATAAGGGTGATTACGAATCCATTAATTGTGACATCTGTAATACTGACTGGGAAAGGGAGTTCGCAGTAAGGTCAACTGACGATTCGGTAAGTTTTTTCAATAATGTTATCTATAATCTTCAAACGAAATATATTCCTCAGAAACTTTGCCGTAATAAATCATATCCGACCTGGTACAGTTCCTCATTGATAAAAACAATAAAAGAAAAATATAAATACTTTAAAAAACTTAAAACCTATGGCAATAAAGATGACGAATTAACATTTAAACTACTTCGTGATAGGGTAAAAGTGTTAGAAAGTCAGTGTTACGAAAATTATTTGAAACTTACCGAAACGTCTATTAAAAATAACCCGAAACAATTTTGGACTTTTGTTAAAAAACGGCATAATATAAACGCAATCCCGAGCACGTTCAATTTTAACAACGAAACACTGCGTACCGGGGAAACCATATGTGAGGCATTTTCAACTTATTTTCACTCCACATTTTTAGATCCCAACCTTAGTCATGATGGTAGCTCCAATTCCTCTTCTTTTTCTTTTACTGAATCATCAAACCTGACGTCTGATATCAGTCGTATCACGGTAAGTATTGATGACATAGCCAACTTACTTCGTAAATTAGATACATCGAAAGCGCCAGGCCCGGATAATATCTCATCCAAGCTTCTCGTACGCTGCGCTGCATCAATTGCTCTTCCTATCTCAATTTTGTTTAAAAAATCTTTAGATGCTTGTGTTGTCCCCAAACTTTGGAAATCGGCATTCATAACACCTGTACATAAGAAAGGAGTCAAAACGGACATTACTAATTATAGACCGATATCCAAATTGTGTATCATTGCCAAGGTTTTCGAAAGAATTATTTACAACCAGGTCTATTCTGCTCTGGAACAATCGTTTAGTCCCTTCCAGCATGGTTTTCTTAAAGGTAGATCCACTGTCACCAATCTAATTTTGCTTAATGACTACATCACCGACGCAATGGACCATGGCAAACGAGTCGATGTTGTCTACACAGACTATAGTAAGTGTTTCGACCGAATCGACCACATCATCCTATTACGGAAGCTAGAAGGCATCGGTATACGCGGGGATTTACTCAGGTGGTTTTCCTCTTATATAGAAAACAGGTCGCAAGCTGTAGTACTGAATAATTACATATCTAGTTGGGTTTTAGTCTCCAGCGGAGTCCCCCAAGGTTCGTTGCTCGGTCCATTATTATTTATCATCTATGTAAATGATATCGACTCCTGTCTGACCTCATCCAAATTACTGTGCTTCGCAGATGACATGAAAATTTATACTACTATATCGTCGACTGCGGATATGATCGCACTTCAAACTGACTTACAGTGTCTTGAAGTATACTGCCAAAAAAATAAGCTTGATCTCAATCCTAAAAAATGCTCAGTTGTAACGTATTCCCGTGGGCGGTCAGTCCTAGCCGCAAGATATACTCTTAGTGGTCATATATTACCCAGTTGTAGTACTATTCGTGATCTGGGGGTTCATCACGATTCCAAACTTATTTTTGATAAGCATGTTGATTCTATCGTCGCTAAAGCCTCAAAATCCCTTGGTTTCATAATGCGATTATCCAGGTGCTTCAAACAAGCTAAAACGTTAAAAATTCTATACTGCACTTTTGTTAGAAGCTACCTGGAATACGCATCTGAGATATGGAATCCATGCTATCACAAATATATTGACCGTATTGAGCGCGTACAAAAAAGATTTATAAAATTTTTATGCTTTCATCAAGGGGTACCGTATCAGTCTGATAACTATCTCAGTCTCTGTAAAAAATATCATCTCTTACCATTGATTAATCGTCGTGAGATCTCTGATTGTATATTTTTGTTGAAGACGGTTCGAGGTGACATAGATTGTTCTGATATTTTGTCAACTTTCTACTTCAACGCTCCAAGCAAGTCCAAACGGTTCAATCCACCATTACGGGTGCCATTTATAAATACTAACTACAGACAAAATTCGTACGTTGTGCGTGTTAGTAGGAATTTTAATAAGGTGTGCAAGCAGTTCGACTTTGATCTTTTTGAAACAAGTGTGACCTCGGCAAAAAAGAGTTTAGCAACGAATTTCTTTAAAGCGGAAATCCTTTAGACTTTGTTATTTTTGTTTTTTACTGAATTTTAACATTTTGGTTCTCATGGGAATCCAAGCATATTATTTTTTACTTATTAGGAGATAATGTAAGACGTTTTTCTTTTTAATTTAAAATTATTTATTGGCATTATTTGGCAGTGTGTATGTTTTGTTCCACAGTACATTTATACCAGACAAACTCTAGACGTGAAGACTTGTAATTGGCTGTCAGATTATCATACTGTTATTTATTACCATTGTATTTAGCTGTAAGTCTTCCAAAGTATTTAAATAAATAAATAAATAAATAAATAAATAAACATAATGAAATAGTTGAAATTCTTTAGTTATTATGACATTGGTAAATAAACATGTACTTGTAACAACTCGTTGACGAGATGTCATGTCATTATTGCTACAAGCTTACTTCACAGTTACAGAACAATTACGGGACTATTATGTATTTTAATTAAAAACTTCATTAGTTTATTTACGTGTAATTACTCACAGTAATTAGTTGAACGACCACCCACCTGTAACAAACAAAAGACAACATTAATCATTGTGTTCTTAACAATAGAAGAGAAGACGCAAAATTATTTGGACAAGAAACATCGTGATTTTTAACAAATTGCATTTGTATTATGATGACACACGATAAATTAAACAATGTTAAATGCTGAAATTATATTAAATTATATAAATTAAACGATTTTAAATGCTGAAATTATATTAAAGACAATCGGTTACGTATTACAATTTTTTTTCAAATTTTTTCTGTCGTGACTTGAGAATAAATTTACTCAATAGCTAAAACCTGTGTTTTTTTTCTATGAATCTTTACATAGTATAAAACAAAGTCGCTCCCGCTGTCTGTACGCTTAGATCTTTTAAACTACGCAATGCATTTTAATGCAGTTTTCAACAATAGATAGAGTGATTCCAGAGGTAGGTTTATATGCCCCACATTAGTATCTACATTGCACCCGTGCGAAGCCGGGGTGGGTCGCTAGTATAGTATAAACTAAGTAATTCATAAATTGTTAATACTTTCCATTGTCATTATTTTTATTAAACATCTTTATCAAGAAAACATTATTTCGGTATTACGACCTCTTTGGCACATAATAAATAAGTACTTAAAAAACAATAATGCAGCTTACGAAAATAGCAATTAAAAAAAAACTCTTCTTTTAATTTTAATTAATGGCTTATAAGAAGTGTTTTTCGTCTGTTAACACCAATGTTTCAATGATAATTTAACATTAGACCTTTTTTGAAATTATACAAGATTTATGTCGGATTCACATACTTTCACTTACTTCACTTTTTAAGAAACATAATATTTTTAATTTTAAGTATCCGTGTGCGTCCGCGTGGGCGGAAAATAAATACTTTTTCTTTCTTCTTTCTTTCTTTCTTACATGACGTGAGCATCTGATGCTATGAGAATCATATATTTTGTATGAAGGCGTGCACACTATACTTACGTGCCGCGTCCGACACGACACGTAAGTCTAATGTGAATCCGGCATTATTTTTTTAAGCTGTGATATTTAATTGATAAAGTTGGAAGATGGTGTGATGACAAAAACTGAAAGGTGGTTTGGTCATGTTGAGAGAATGAGTGAACGGCGATCAACAAAAGGAATTTATAAGGCGGATGTCAGTGGAAACGGTAGAGTACGTCCTAGAAGGACATACATCGATTTTATTGGTGATGTTCTTCACAAAGGACAAGTGCGTAGTACTCTCAACCGGTGTGCGTGTATGAAAAGATGTATGGATGTGGATGAAGCGAAAGGAGTATGTAAGGGTCGTAGCATGTGGCGTTCTATAGTTTCTGCCTACTCCCATGGGAAAAAGGCGTGAGTTTATGTATGTATATTTAATTCTTATTTTTCTTTGGTTATTTATTTTGTGTCTATACAATATTTTATTGTGAATAAACATTGGTACATTACATATTAACCTTTGTTTATCTATCATCTATATAGTTAATTTGCGGTTTTCAATACAGATCACACGGCTTCACAGTAAGGTATTCGCCAAGTTGTGTTTTTTTTATAATTCACCGAACTGACCATGACATTAGCCAGCCAGTAGTCACCGGCAGGTACTAGGAAACCCATTCAGTCATTGTGTACTAATCAGCAAAGCTGTGATCTATTAGATTACATGCCGGCAGCCATAATGATCTGATTAAAAGGTAAAAAACTACAAAATTCTTATTGGTAAAGTTATAGAAGTAATATTATAAATAGAATCGCGTTTTATGTTAAACTAGGTTCTGCTTGCCACTTTGTTTGCGTAAACTTTGATCTCTTGAAAAACCCTTCCCTAGTCCTGCCTACATTCTGTTAGGGACCTCTGTGCAAAGTTTTTAGACAACGACGTTGAAATAAGTAGACGATCTATCTCGTATAGACAACATGTCCCAAATGCATGAACGCAATAAGGTTCAAACTACCACTAAACAGCTGTCAAGTTCTATAGCACTGTGGTTGAGGAACCACAACTCGCTGATACCATGTTGTTCTTCTAAACAGCGCATCTAGTACGTAAGTACATATTGGTGTCGATTCTGTAGCACATTTTGACATTACTAAACTAGACTAAACGCAACTGTCACTTTCTTTTTCTATTGAAACTGAAAGAGACAAACACCCTTAGTTTAGTTTATTCCTGTCAAAATGCGTAACAGAATCGACACCAATGTTAAACATCAATGTTTTTAGGCCTTTGCTTTGTGCTGTGCGTTATGTCTGTCGGTCAGTCACGGAACTTTTTTATTGTATAGATGAAGCGTCAACGTTGTTATTTTATAATGAATACCCAAAGAAACGAAAGACATTGTTTGACAGAGAACGTCACAAAACCCCGCCAAAATAGAAGTATCTAGATAGTTAACAAGGTACGTGTGGTTTTTAGTCTGTAAAATAGCCGGAACTATACGATGACATGGGCTTTAAGCGCAGGTCACACCGCGAGCTGGCGGGCGGGCGGGCGAGCAACGTTTCACCGACCCTAGCTACTTCAGCGACTCAAACGATGTGAACCGAAGTATGAAAAACCCAGCTCTCCCACCCACCAGCTAGCGGTGTGGCCCGCGCTTTAGAGAAGGAGTAGAAACTATAGTCTAAGAGCCCACTGCAACAATGTATACTGATCTGTTTTTTTATCAAATATCTTTGAACCTCTCGACCGTCAGACCTTAGGTACACACAGAATTGTAATAAACTTATCAATAAATAAAAAAGTTATCTAGTTTTATTTGTGTGTTATAAATGTCATAATTGCTGTCATGGCTCTGGTGATGGAGGCACAATTTCATTCGTCATACATAGCTGACCGAGGCGAGCAAAGGGTTAATTGAAAGATTATTAAATTAATATAAATAGAACGGTAAGCTTACCAGGCAAAATCTGGCCGTTGGAACTAATATAATAGTAGGAACGTAGTAACAGCACTTAGTATGAAGCTATCAAGTTATTATCGGATGGTTGCAACACAGTAAATTACTATATCGAAAGTTCGAAACCCCATTGATATCCAGCGTGATTTATCTACATAATTTTACAACCATACCACACCATACATTTCACTCATAAAACAATCCCATAAAATTTGCAAGTACACAACCAAATCGATCAACTTAGTCCAACCATCAATATCACCCAATTACGACCCAAGCTTATCCAACGATAAGCCCCTGTCCTAACCGGGGTCAGTAATAGGTCAGTGGGCGAGCCATTCCGGCTTTATGTGGGAAAATGCGCGCGGACAAGTGCGCGTGAGTCGGACGGCCTTGCGACTGTGCGGCGCACGCCCACCTCTCTAGCGTATTGTGAATTGTTGGTTGCTAGTGTGAAAAAGCTTGAGGTATTTTGATGTGATGATATTTTTTTTAAAAGCGGTGACATGCTAACGTTTGACCGCTTGCCTTTCATGCAGGAGGGTCTGAGTTCGATTCTGGCCCGTACCTCTGAATTTTCGAATTCATGTGCGGATCAGAATTTGATTATCACTTGCGTTAACGGTGAAGGTAAAACATCGTGAGGAAACCTGCACATCTGAGACGGCTCCATAAAGTGCTCGATGGTGTGTGTAGTCTGCCAACCCGCACCAGGCCAGCGTGGTGGACTAAATCCTAAACCCCTCTCATTCTGAGAAGAGGCCCGTGCCCAGCAGTGGGACAGTAATGGGCTAGTTGTGTTTTTTCGTGTCATATTATTTTGATGGTATGTGTGTTGTAAAAGAGGTAGATGATCTACGTCATCAAATCAGCTCCAAGTCCACGCTTGAACAGTTCAGGAAGGAAACTGTGATGGCTCCTTAAGGCTGAAATGTTAACTAAACTGTGGCCGCAGAGAGAATACGTTCCTAACACCATTGAATTTAGCGCTAAACTATTTTAGTTTATTGTAGGTTAACGTTATAATATGAAACACGAACTATCAGGAACGCGTTCTCTCGGCGGCCGCACTCTAAACAGCTTGACTCGCGTTCCATATTCTCTCGGTCAACATACTCGTCTTTATATCTCGTACTTATCAGAACAGCAGCAGCTTATGACACCAGTGGCAGCCTAGTGGTATGCTCGTCGGACTGCCAAGTCATAGGTCTCGAGTTAGAACCCAAGGCACGCACCTCTGACTTTTAGGATTCATGTGCGTATTGTATAATTATCACTTGCTTAAAAACGGTGATGGAAAACATCGTGAGGAAACCGGTATGCCTCAGAGATATTTCTCGACGGCATGTGAAGCCAAGTCAGAGGCCCACGGGCGGCATAAACTCTGACACCAGGTTAGTTACTAGCCACACGAAAAAAGAAGAGAGACTTGTCAGAATAACAGATAAGTTACATCCTTGAGTACTTCCCACCTGCACAGCAACGGTATTTAGGTAGCTTCGTGATTAACTAACAAATAGAACTACCAAACTTTACTATTAGCGATTAACATTATGCACGGCCATAATCTTTGACCTAGCACGTCACCGCTGCACGTGGTGGAGTCAATAAACTTGACCTCCTGCCTACCTATTAAGTAAAGAGGCGTGAAGGTCACATGGGTTGAAAGTGGAGTATAGTAGCATCGGTAAAACACAACGCTAAGTCTATTGACTTTCAGGTCTCCTGAGGATTGTATTTGGGGGTCCATTCGAGTATTACGTAAGCAGAATTTTAGTAATGTTTAACCCACCCCTCCCCCTTGTCAGCAAAAGTAAGCAAAGGTTTTACCCCCCCTCCTATGCTTACATAAACACTGGTATATATTTTTTTAAATCTGTTCAAGTATCTTTATTGTTATTCATGAGCAGCGGTTTTCAAGTCTAGAAAAATAAGTAAATAAATAAAAATTGCTGACGTAATCATCATCTAGACTCCCCCGTCCCCCATGTCATCAAAAATAAGCTAAGCAAAGACCCCCTCACCCCCCTTTCGTGCTTACGTAATACTTGAATGGCACCTGGTGAGTTGTAACTTGTGACGTAAATTTTGATGTTCTTCTTCTTCTTTTCTCGTCATGAGTTATACGAGAATAGCTCGTGCAGTGAAGAAAAGACTAGCCAGTCAGCAAGGTTGGTAGCGGAGCTGACTGCCCAGGGTGCGCTGGATTTAGATACTTAATTCGACGCTCGGCAGTGAAAACCTCGTAAATAAAATTTTCTTCCAAACGCGTTTTATTTGTTATTTAGATTGATAAACTCGTCATACACATACTAGTTCAAGAAACTTTCAATTCAAGTACTCCTAAGCTATCTATGACGTACGATGACAAACTTGTATTAACATTTGATCGGCCATTTTTTTGCAGGAGACAGTTATTTCTATCCCTTTAAAAATTTGTATTTTACACATACGTGGTTTTCACTGCCGACCGACGTTATGCATCGTCACATAAGTTGATTCTTTTAATGCATTAATCTGATGTTCTGTTGTGCCAGGAATTAGAAAACCCAATTCAGCTACAGTTTACGTGCTTACATTTTAGAACCGTTGCAGTCATGATTTCGGCTTGAAAAAGAACTAAAGTTAGTTCCACACTCCCGGCCTAAGTAAGTGATGAAGTTAATGATATTTGACGTCGAATATCTCAAAAACTATTGAAGACTCAAACTTGAAACTTGGAACACTTTATAGCAAGGTAATAACCTCCTTGCATTATAAAAATGAGACTTCTATCTTGTGCTTGAGCCGAGTTATGGACGTGTGAAAATAGCGATGCAAAACGAAGTATATAGCGCTTTTAGCAAACAGTGTACACTCTCGGAACTTGGCGGTACACTGCCATGCACTCTAATAACAAGCTTGTTATACTAAATGCTAGCTACAATCAAACCCAGCACTTGAATCAAATAGCCGTAATTTGAGCCCGTCGGCAAGCTAATATAAATAATTAGTAGTAAATAATATGCATTACGAATGTTCAGAAAGGCGAGCGGTTAGCCGCGCCCACTGACTGTGGGTAAGCAGGTTCTGTGCTTGTGCAATGCGTTGACACCTAACGATGATTTAGTAAAGGAATTTGTGAAACTCAGAAATTCTCGGCTATATTGGAAAATTTAATGTTTGCTTTCATTTTCGTGATCTCTAACTTATTCGTTCTACCTATCCTATTCCCAACTCAGAGTCAGCTTCCAGTCTAACCAGATGCGGCTGAATACCAGCATTTTACACGGAGCGACTACCATCAGACCTCCGCAACCCAGTTACTGAGCAATGCCTATATCGTAAGGTTAGACCAGTTGTCAGATTTTTCAGGCTTCTGACTTCCCGTAACGACTGTCATAGGTGTTCGTATGACACCCGGGACCGACTGTTTAACGTGCTCTCCGAGACACGGAGGGGTCTCGATGTGTAAGGAACGGTCACCCATCCACGGACTGACCGTGACAAGCGCAGCTTTACCTAGCCGATCGTATAATCCGCGCGGTTGGTAATTAGCTATGAGCCCCTGATCTCGTACTTCGATTGTAACCTTCTTCTTCTTCTTCCTGCCCTTATACCACACTAGGTGGGGACGGCATTCATAAATCCATGTTGTTAGATATTTGGCTTATAGTTTTATGACCGGCCGCCTGCCTGAAGTCAACCCTCCTTGGGAATACTCGTTGCGCCGTCGCGCGGGTGATCCAATGTGTTTGCTGATATTATGCACTGGGTCCCAAAATGATATGCTTGTCAATCTTATTGCCGACAATTAAGCAATGTTCTTCTTGGTGGGGTATACTTGAAGTTCCTCAACCCACTCATTCAGTTTTGCTAGGGACTTTGGGTCCGACACATCGTTACTTCATTTTTTTTTTTAATAATTAACAACTTCGATTGTAATATTTCGATATCGAACTGTATCTAATCTAATAGAACTAAAACGAATAGCTTAATCCTAACTTACATTTGATTTTATTGTGTCTCAATCGTTTTTCCAATGTCTTAACTACGCAATTTTATAGTTTTACCAGTAGCTTGGATGAAGGTCTGTTAAATGGTGTACAATTAAACTTGATATGCGATCAACGGGAAGTATATCATAAAAACATTGTACTGATACGTACGTAATGTTGAATAAGAAGAGGCCCTATTTGCTGGATGAACAGCAGTGTTAACCAGTTTCTTTTTACAGGTGTCAGATTTTATGGCGCCTATGGGCCTCTGACTTGGCTTCACATGCCGTCGAGAAATATCTCTCAGGTTTCCTCACGGTGTTTTCCTTTCTCGTTTTTAAGCAAGTGATAATTATACAATACGCACATGAATCCGAAACATCAGAGGTGCGTGCCTTGGGTTCTAACTCGAGACCTATGATTTGGCAGTCCGACGGTCACACCACTAAGCTATCACTACTGCTACCAGTCTCTTGATAACTTCATACCGCAAAAACGTTGCCACGCACCCGTCGCCATGATAACAAGAAATTTGGCACATCATCTACAAAGGAACGTATCGCTCCTTGAGCTATACCTCTCTTAAAGAAAAATGTGTCAAAATGTTGACAAACATTGAAATAGATGGTAACTATTAACAAAACATAACATCACGCCAGTATTCCCCGAAGGGTTGGGCAGAGATGTATAGTAGCATCCTCATTTAGCAGTTATGTAATAGGGGGCAAGCTTATTGTCATCAACCGGGCACAAATCCAAACTCCAGGCTGCTACTGAGGAATTCCACACAGAAAAACCCAATAACACTGCCCAACCTGGGGATTGAACCCAGGATCTCTGCCCAACCCTTCAGGGAATACAGGCGTGATGTTGTAACAATAACAGGTCTCATCAAATCATTGCATTCACTAAAAGCGCAGTACGGTTAACGATAACATTGTATACAGAAACAGAAGCCTACTCCGGTGTACAAATGGTCATTATTCTGACGCAACATCCGTCCATACTACCTGATGTCCAAACTACGTGTTGTAATAAGATGCAAGACTTCTATGCAAATGTTGTGGCGAATTCAAATGATGGACCTTATCGTATGGCTGCGGGAAATCTTTCAATGAACTGGTAGATAATTTAATTGTAGAATTCAAAATACTTAAAATAAATGACATTTTCAATTATTTTTTTCGGTCAAGTGTTTTCACTATGAGATAAAACAAAACATATTGGATACAGAGTGAGTTTTTGAGATAGCGAGCCAGCGTGCGGGCCAACGATTCCAGGATTTTTGTTATATCCAATAAAATATGTCTAATTAGTGACAAGTAGTGACTAAAACCAAATAAATAATTAGTGACTCAATTGTTTTCGAGTTATGAATAGCTGTTAGTGGGGACGCTAGCTTGATGTCAAGTCAGCGTCCCACCTTGTAAATCAGAAACTATTACTAGTCTTGACAAAGGACTTAAACTACTAGTCTTGACAAAGGACTTAAACTACTAGTCTTGACAAAGGACTTAAACTACTAGTCTTGACAAAGGACTTAAACTACTAGTCTTGACAAAGGACTTAAACTACTAGTCTTGACAAAGGACTTAAACTACTAGTCTTGACAAAGGACTTAAACTACTAGTCTTGACAAAGGACTTAAACTACTAGTCTTGACAAAGGACTTAAACTACTAGTCTTGACAAAGGACTTAAACTACTAGTCTTGACAAAGGACTTAAACTACTAGTCTTGACAAAGGACTTAAACTACTAGTCTTGACAAAGGACTTAAACTACTAGTCTTGACAAAGGACTTAAACTACTAGTCTTGACAAAGGACTTAAACTACTAGTCTTGACAAAGGACTTAAACTACTAGTCTTGACAAAGGACTTAAACTACTAGTCTTGACAAAGGACTTAAACTACTAGTCTTGACAAAGGACTTAAACTACTAGTCTTGACAAAGGACTTAAACTACTAGTCTTGACAAAGGACTTAAACTACTAGTCTTGACAAAGGACTTAAACTACTAGTCTTGACAAAGGACTTAAACTACTAGTCTTGACAAAGGACTTAAACTCAAAAAATAGAATCCAAACTATTAGAAATAGAGAAAAGCGGCTAAAAGAATCGTGAACCCGATTTAACAGAAAGCAAACCAGCATTTATAGATTTTTGAAAGAGCACCTGTTTCAGCCGGGAATCAAACACCATGTATTTTGTAAAAAAAAAACATTTTGTATTATTAGCTAAATTATATATTCGTCAACCACCATTCTAGCGATCCAACAGAATTAGAGGTATAGAGGAATGCTACTATAACTCTGTTCCTTGGATTCGTGTGCTCCATCTTAGACCCTGTCTGCGCTTACGATCATGTGAGACTAGGGTGAAACACGACCAAGTAAAAATAAAAATTTAAAGTTTAGATAGTTAAATAAATCTGTGAGGTCGGTTTCTATTCTGCTAAATATCAGTATAATTTTAAATACCCGCTCGAGTAAATCGAGTACCAATCAGCTGTTGATCGTAAGATTTAATAATCAATAAATAACGATATCTAGTTCCTACCCCAGTATAAGCTATGAATAACTAATATCTAGTTATTTATGCAATATCTTTAAAAACGTATCAACTGTTAATCAATGCAATGAGTGTACCAGTTAATAAATCAAGAAACTGGTTGCGTGTACGCACGGCTATTTCCAGTATAAGCTGATCTCGCATTCTATAGGCATCCTGTACAACGAGAGGCCAGCTTATACTGGGTGTGTATAGCTTGATTTGTAGCCGTGTTTACGTAGGCGATAGACTAACTAGTCTCAGTATAATGGCGCCCATTTTGAGATATTGACTAAACTTAACTAAAAATATTGATTAATATAACTAACTGCATCGTTGGTCTAGTGGTGGCAAGCGCGACTGCTGATCGTGAGGTCCTGGGTTCGATCACCGGGTCGGGCAAAGTATTATTGCGGTTTTCCGTGTGGAATTACTCAGTAGCAGCCCGGAATTTGGATCTGTGCCCGGTTGATGGCAATAGACACGCCCGACGAAATGAAGATGTTATTATACACTTCTGCCCAACCTTTCGGAGAATACAGGCGTGATGGTATGTTTCTGTTTTACTAACATGTAAAACAAGAAGATGACTGATTAAGCAGAATATGCATAATATTAGTGGACGGAAGTTGATGCCCATTGTTGACCAAGAAAGAGTTGACGTCTCTCTGAACCAGTGGTTCTAAAACTTTATAAGTCAACACTTTCCAAATTTTAAAAATGCCACGGGTCTCTCACGATGGCAATTGTAGGTCAGAAAATTGCATTTCTACATATCCAAATATTTTGGTTTTTTTTTATCAATGGGTCGGTTTAGGGGCCGAGGGGCCGTTCAAGTATTACGTAAGCACGAAAGTGGGGTGAGGGGGTCTTTGCTCAGCTTATTTTTGATGACATGGGGGACGGGGGTGTCTAGATGATGATTACGTCAGCAATTTTTATTTATTTACTAATTCTTCTAGATTTAAAAACTGCTGCTCATGAAAAAAAATATATATACCAATGTTTATGTAAGCATAAGAAGGGGGGGGGGGGGGGTAAAAGCTTTGCTTACATTTGCTGAAAAGGGGGAGAGGTGGGTCAAAAAATACTAAAATTCTGCTTACGTAATACTTGAACGGCCCCTTAGTAAACGGTTGTTTAACCAGAGAATTAATATTGGTGTACATCAGCCTTAGTTAATCTTCACCATGTAACATCCAAAATCAAATTAAATATCACATTTCAAATACCTCAACTATTCCGATTACTGAACATAGCTTAATTAATTTCACAACAGTGTGAACTCTATTGTTAAGAGGCAAAGGTCGCATCGTGTGCAGCCTACTGCCTAATGTACGACAGCGGCGCGCGTGCAGGTGCCGATCAGATCGTGAGATAAAGCGTGGGATATTGCTGACTGAGTGCGTATAATGTTTAATGTAATCTATTTTGGTGTGTTTATGTTGCGAAGTGTAATTACTGAAAGACCGCGATGTAACAAAATTGATAACAGCAGTGATAGCCTGGTGGTGTGACCGTCAGACTGCCAAGTCATAGGTCTCGAGTTCGAACCACGCACGCACCTCTGACTTTTCGGATTCATGTGAGTATTGTATAATTATCACTTACTTAAAAACGGTGAAGGAAAACATCGTGAGGAAACCGGCATGCCTGAGAGATATTTCTCGGCGGCATGTGAAGCCAAGTCAGAGGCCCATGGGCGGCATAAACTCTGACACCAGGTTACTCACTAAACACAAAAAGAAGAAGAACAAAATTGATGGATCTCCGGCACCCTTATGATCTTTAAAGGGAAGTAAGATCCATGTCCACGTAGACAGCAGTGATAGCCTAGCGGTTGAACACTTGCCTTCCATGCAGGAGGGTCAGAGTTCGATCCCGGCCCGTACCTCTGACTTTCCGAATTCATGTGCGGATCAGAATTTGATTATCATTTGCGTTAACTGTGAAGGAAAAACATCGCGAGGAAACCTGCACACCTGAGAGGGCTCCATAAAGTTCTCGATGGTGTGTGTAGTCTGCCAACCCGCACCAGGCCAGCGTGGTGGACTAAGGCCTAAACCCTTCTCATTCTAAGAAGAGGCTCGTGCCCTGCAGTGGGACAGTAAGGGACTAATTATGTTAAGATCCATGTCGGCATCAGCTGTTTAGTTACCATGTAGCCTGTAGGTATGAAGGAGGTACCTAGTAACTACTTTTGTGTTTTACATTTTAATAGAAATATTTTACTGACGGACTGCCTTGTTGTTCTAGTGGTCGCAATCGCGACTGCTGAGCATGGGGTCCTGGGTTCGATCCCCAGGTCGGATAAAGTGTAATTGGGGTTTTCCATTAGGAATTTCTCAGTCGCAGCCTGAAGTCTTGATTTGTACCCAGTTAATGGCAATGGACTCGCCAACTATTACATAGGATGAGAGTGTACTAAAAAAACACCTCTGCCGAACCCTTCTGGGAATATAAGGCGTGATGTTATGATAGAAATATTTAAGTTCAAGTTATGTCCAACCTGAAAAATAAATCCAGAAACTTTTGTACCTCAACAATATCACCAACCAACGATGCGAATGTTTTAATACTATCGTTGAAAAACAACAATTATCTTGTTCAACTTACAATATTAATTAACTTAATTACGCCACAAAAATGCCTAAAAATCACAGCGAGACATGTTAAAGGGTGATTATCACAAGAAAATAAAGCAAGCCGACTAATGATAGCTAAATGAGGACAGATTTACTGTATTATTGTTCAAAACGTGGAGAAAAAATAATTACGTGGAGTTTTTACGAGGTGACATGTTAATGCCCATCTAAAAACTGGTCTGAGGGGTATTACGGTGTCATTCTTGGGATAATATGTGGGCAAAGCGGTGATGATCCTCCGGCATGCAGTGTTTGCGCACCGATTTCTCACACAGTCTGATTGTTTGCAGATTAAGTTGTGTTGGTGAAATGTGGGTGGAAAAAAATAATGAGAACGGATTTAAGTGCGTTTCGCGAATCGTTAAGTGTGATGATAAGTTCAGAGAAACTGTTGATGGGGATTTGAATGTCGCACGTGTGTTGGTGGTTAATTTTTGATCGTTTATAGAATTGTGTTTTTGACCTATTTTTTGTACAGTTGGGGAACGAAAATGTTATACACCCTAAGTTCACAAAACAGATAGGTACAGAAGTCAATCACATGTATGTACTTCACTTTTCATACCTACGCTCGGCGGTCGCTCTATATCTATCTCTCTATCTATATATATCTATCTCTCTCAAGCGCATGGCAGTCGCGCTCGCACTCACTCGCACTCTGGTCCCAAACGGTCCGAGATATCGTGTCCGTGAGCAGTGTCTATGTGTGCGTTGCTCAAGCGCACTTGTATGTTGATTGACTTCTGTACCTATCTGTTTTGTGCTAAGGTCTACTTTTGCTTGCACAGTGCAAGGAACAACCTATTTTACCGACTACGTATTGCCAACACTATAGAAATGCAAATACAAGTATTTTTTAACAGGATATTTAAAATTATAATGGTGACATGATGTAATGTCAATTTATTTAATCATCGTATTGATTGATGGTTTTTACAACAAAACTTAAAACAAATCAAAGACATTACCTACATGGCACAACTGCGTCATATGGAGGCAAAAGGCAATTTTGATCTTTGCTACCAAATAATTTTCCATGCATTGGTCTGTTCCGTTCAACAGTTTGAAAAGGTAACATGTGCCCGCGAGGTGGGAAAGAAATGAATTTGTAAACTGACGTATCTATTTATTCGCCTACTGTACAAAATTGTACCTTTTTGGTGTTGTGAATTGTGAAAAGTTTGCATACGTCTTATTACTAGCAATCTATCGCAGCAATATCGCGTCGATATCAAAGCTTTCTCTATATTATAGTAATGAAAAGCTTACTGCTTAATTAACCAATTATCCTTTTGTTATATTTATAAACAAGCGAGAGTTTTGTAGTCTGTGGAGGGATCTAGAATATAATTCCCTTTTGTTAGGCAAGCGAATAGTAAGAGGCGCCGAACTTGGCACCGTAATTGTAACCGAAAAATGGCAATAGGCTCTCCACCTATCTTCGTGTTTTCGTGTGGTTAGTGACTAACCTGGTATCAGACATGGGCCACTGATTTGGCTTCACATACCATCGAGAAATATCTCTCGGGCATGCCGTTTCGTCACGATGTTTTTCCTTCACTGTTTTTAAGCAAGTGATAGGTAATTATACAATACGCACATGAATCTGAATAGTCAGAGGTGTGTGCCTTGGGTTCTTACCCGAGACCTATGACTTGGCAATCCGACGGTCACATCACTAGGCATATCTGCTTTCCACCTATTACATGGGTCTTCATAAAAGAGGCGAAACGTAGGTGTTAAAACTCTTGTAATAGGAGAACACTTCTGCTTACCCCTCCGGGGATTACAGGCGTGAGTATATACAAGCCGTAAAAAGACCCTTCACGAAGCCGTCATTCCGTGTATGTACCATGTATTCAGTACATCAAATTAAGTAACCCTACGCAAAAATTGTCGCTGGGAAACGACTTTTTTTTGGGTGAAAAATATCCTTTTACGGTAAAGCTCAATGAAACACACACAAAACATTGTGCTGATGGATGCAATGAATAGTAGAGGTATTTCAAGTACATTTGCAACCTTCAAAATTAGTATTTAAAAAAAAAGCTGTGAAAAAGATGGAACTTTGACCTCCAATATCTCCGTAACTAGAAGGTTCCCAGGCATAGTCCAGAACAAAAAAAATATCGCAATGACGTGGAGAATAAGTTCGTTTTGGCTTCGTTAAGGGTCTATTTACACCGTTTATGTATGTATGTCAAGAGTTTAACCATTATGGCTTCGAGACATCATTACTACCGTAACGATGCGTAAGTAAGCTTACATACGCTTCATACATTTTCACCAAACAAAAACCAGGAATTCTGGTATTGTATAATAACTTTTTCTCTTCAACTCACCATTGACGTAAGATCTTAATAGTGGGTGCGTCCGCAAAGTGACGCCCATGTCCATACAACGGCGAGGCGCGCCCGAAACTGTGTGTTGCGTAAACTTATTTAATTAATAGCTTTTGGATACCTCGTGAATGTGATCGTGCATATTTGCAGATACAAGATTTGTTTATGGGGTAAATTAATTTATAGTGTTATATTTGATCGCCTCGTTAGTGTAATTACTGAAGGCAGTTAGGATATCCTGGTCGTGGAAGCTGGAGGATCAAGTTTGGTAGTACACTTTTGGAGATTTTAACTTCACCAGCTTCAAGCCTTGTCTTCACTAGAGGATAAATGATGGAATTAGGCGTTACTTTGCGGAAACCCATGACCTACAAATCTTCTATATAAATAAAAATGAATCGCTAAATGTGTTGCTAAGCGCAAACCTTGAGAACGGCTCGACCAATTCGGCAATTTTTTTTAAATACATTCCTTAAGGCACAATGAAGGTTCTTATGGAGAGAAAAAACAAAAATTGCGTGGAAAATAATAAAAACAACACTGTTCTTTTCCCACTACAGGCCAAATAACTTTTGACAGAACGAAGTCTGTCCGGGCAGCTATTATACAATAAAAATATTTAGTGTTTAGTGTGTTGGCTTGATCAACTATTTTCGCGGAATTAACACTAAATATTTTTATTGTGTTTGTGGCTCAAAAGGACAAAATATTCCCCAACATGACGCCCAACATGACGCTCAACATTGAGTCTACGTGACGCTGCAACGTTGCACACTACCCCGCAACGTTGCGCGCAACTTTATGCGGCATTTCTACATGACGCAGTACATGTTGCAAGTCGTCGGTTCAAGAGCGTGCGCAGGTGTGAGCGTGCGAATTGTTCCGCGTCATGTAGATGTCCCGCATCAGTTAAGTCCCACGTAATAAGGAGCGAGTCTATTGCCATCAACCGTGCACAAATCCAAACTCAAGGCTGCTACTGAGGAATTCCAAACAGAAAAATCCAATAACACCGCCCGACCTGGTGATCGAACCGAGGATCTCACGACGCTTTATCACGTGATAATGATCATGAAATTTAAATTAATAAACACTTTATTAAGTGTACAGACTATACAATCACACTTGACACACTTTAGCATGATGTGTTAGATGATTAAGTGATACTTGTAAGTATAACTTGTCATCCAATCTCCACCAATATTGCGGCAATGTTTGTTTTGAGTGGTAGGTACTTAAATGTTTTATTGATTGGTATTTTATTAGGCAATCTGTACTTAATGATGTGGTTGATTATAAACATTATATGTTGCAGAGTCATCGTCAATTAAAAGTTCGATTGTAATACTTAACTTACCATTACGCCTGTATTCCCCGAAGGGTTGGGCAGAGGTGTATAGTAACACCCTCATTTAGTCGTTATGTGTAAGTCCCATGTAATAATCTCTAATTTCTAATCTCTACACTTTCCCACACACACACAACACTAACCATACTAACACTATATAGATATAGAATCATCTTAATAATAAATTGTTAGTAACTCGCGACCATTGTCTCCTTTGGAATGTTATATAACCTAAAGGGTGGAGACCTGGTGTCCTGAAATACAGGCCCCAAGCCTAGTTTAGGCACAAGTCTCCCACAATATATTTACTGTAACCACTTATTCCCTTGAAACTATGTACTTAATGTGTATTGTGGCGAGAAAATAAAACAAATTATTATTATTATTATTAAATAGGGGGCGAGCCTATTGTCATCAATCGGGCACATATGCAAACTCCGAGCTGCTACT
This sequence comes from Amphipyra berbera, assembly GCA_910594945.2. Taxonomy (NCBI): domain Eukaryota; kingdom Metazoa; phylum Arthropoda; class Insecta; order Lepidoptera; family Noctuidae; genus Amphipyra; species Amphipyra berbera. The sequence goes on along the minus strand of OU343122.1, from coordinate 1,294,019 downwards.
GAGGAGTTCCACACGGGATAACTCAATTGTAATACTTATGTTAACATAATCGGTACATTACAGTCCCACTGCTGTGCACCGGCCTTTTCTCAGAACGAGAAGGGTTATAGGCCAAGTCTACCACGTTAGCCTGGTGCGTTGGTGAACTACACATACAATATTTTTTTGTCCCTCTCAGTTGTGCAGATTTCTTCATAATATTTTCCTTCGCCTTCAACTCAAGTGATAATCAAATTCTGATCCGCATATGAATTCGAAAAGTCAGAGGTACGAGTCGGAATGGAACCCAAAGCCTCTAGCAAGGAAGGCAAGCCTTCAACCGCTAGGCTATCACTGCAGTAATATTTACTTTGAAGGCTTTTTCAGCCTTAAATAAACATTAACAGCTAGTTCACACAGAAGCTGTTTACAGGACCCGATTTAGCGGATCCGTTTTTATTTTGATGATAGCGCCTGTAGTTGTATGAGCGAGTTCACATACACGACAGTATTCCGAATCCGGTAAAAAAAAATGGATCTGTTATTTTTATCGTATCCTGTCTGCCAGATGCGACGCAGCTGCCATTTGTTTGACTGATCCGTCGGTACAGGTGTGAACAACACATCCGTTAAAACGGATCCGGTGTGTGAACGGGCTCTTAATCGTATAAGTTTAAAAGCTCATAACAGGTCTTTCGAACAAAAAGCTCCCACAAGACATTAGTAAACGAAACTTCGCCGTAAAAGCTCGGAATTTTAATATCACTACATGGAAAGCTCTCACGAAACACTCACATGGTTCACGTAAGCTTGTTTCCGAATGCTACAGCCCATCCCATGCCGCAAGGTGTGTCAGCAGTGCAGCGTTATGTGATAGCTTTCGCTGAAGGTAGGGCTGTCCCTACTAGCTTTTACTTTAATCGTCCGGGTTTTTACTTTTTTATAGGTTCCGTTCTCCGGCTAAATGAGGACGTCCGGCTTGTCCGGATTTAGACCTTTATCTGACTTTATTTACATAATAATAACGAGTTTAGTTTCATTAAAAAAACACACGATTTTTAATTTAAATTTGTGTTTGGTAGTTATTAAAAGCGCCAAATTAAAAGAAATAAACATAACATCACGCCTTGTAGGTATTCCCCGAAGGGTTTGGCAGAGGTGTTCCTAAGAACACTAGAACATTAGTACTAATACACCTTCGTTTCGCCAGTTATGTTGAAGTCCCACGTAATGGAGAACGAGCCTATTGCCACTAACCGCGCACAAATCCAGACTCCGGGCTGCTACTGAGAAATTCCTAATGGAAAAATCCAAGAAGAAGAATAACAGAAATAAAGTAAATTAGAATATAATAAAATTGGCATAAATAGACGGTTATATTTCCGTTTAACCATTAGCGACGTCCCACCGCCGCCGTCCATGATCCACCGTGCTCACCCGCCACAGCCGCGGAGCCGGTCGTCTTTTCTGACTCCGCAGTCACACCGTTAATTCAGCCCTCATCAAGCTGTCTCCCTCCTAGTCCGAGCTCCGAGTCCCATTAGGGGTCGCCCTTAGTACTGTTGTTGCTAGTAGTTATGATGTTAGTAGTAGTAGTTAGCTTAGGTTAAGTATTTTACTCTCGTCACCATTGGTTGGAGACCCTTCACTCGCCAATAACTGCCCGGTTACGTAGAAACGGTCCGCAAGACCATCTACAAGCAGTCGAATAGAAAAAAAACACAGTTTAACCATCCGAAAGCTTTGTCTACGTTTTCGTTTTGAGGCAACCCTACCCTCACATGACGCTTATAACCGTCACCGATTCACTCGACGCACAAATGCGTCACAGTGTTGACAGGTTCAGGGAGAGTGGTTATCGACGCTTGACATATTACGTATGATCACGTAACCTTCCTCAAGTAAAAACAATTTATTGTACACCTCGTTAAATCCTTTAGAATTGCTTTTTATGTTTTCCGTCATTTACGTCATGTAAGCTTTAAACCTATTTACGACCGCGACGGTTTTGTTGATATTAATTAATGTTTATAACTTTCTGTGTCGCGGAAGAAAAGGCTTTAGTGTTGAGGAAAAGTTGATGGGTTTATTGTCACGCCTGTATTCATCGAAGGGTTGGGCAGAGGCGTATAGTAACACCCTCATTTCGCCGTTATGTTTAGGTTTCATATAATAGGGGGCGAGCCTATTGCCATCAATCGGACACAAATACGAACTCCAGGCTGGTACTGAGGAATTCTACACGGAAAAATCCAACAGCACTTTGCCCTACCTGGGGATCGAACCCAGGACCTCAAGATCAGTAGTTGCGTTTGCCACCACTAGACCAACGTGGCAGTTTTGCATGATATAAGTACTTATCTTTACAAATGTTATAAAGCTGAAGAGTTTGTTTGTTTGAACGCGCTAATCTCAGGAACTACACGTTGGAATTGAAAAATTATTTTTATGTTGGATAGTCCATTTATCGAGGAAGGTTATAGGCTACATAACATCACGCTACAACCAATAGGAGCAGAGCATAAATGAAAAATGTTGCAAAAACGGGAAAAATGTTCACCCGTGCGAAGCCGGGACGGGCCGCTAGTCCATAATAATGATCAACCAACTGTCACCCCTAAGGTCATACGTATGTCCCTACAAAAGTTAGACATAGGTGTATTCTTATAACTTTTTATAGCAGACTTTTAGACCGCGATGCGTGATCTTAATGAGTGAACGGCGTTTTACAAAAGGAATTTATAAAGCGGTTGTCAATAGAAACGGTAGAGGACGTCCTAGAAGGCCATACATCGATGTTATTGGTGATGTTCTTCACAAAGAACAGGTGCGTAGTACTCTCAACCAGCGTGCGTGTATGACAAGATGTATGAATGTGGATGTGGCGTTCTATAGTTTCTGCCTGCCCCCATGGGAAAAAGGCGTGAGTTTATGTATGTATTAGACCGTTTTTTCACGGCACACGTGCCTACAAAATGTGGAGCCGTGAAAAAACGTTCTTAGTTCTCAGCAATATGTAACTACTTATATCAATGTTTTAGTACAGGTAATGCCTGCTCCTCATTCTCGCCGAGACAACCCGAGGCGTTATCTCTACCCTTTACTTTTAACATCAAATGGCCAAGGACAGGATCTAAGTGAGCTGTCTCGGCGAGAGTGTGGAGCAGGCATAACATGTTGCAGCTAAAATTCAGCGTAACGTGGTGGTAGTACCTAGTAGTCAGCGTTAGGCAAGTCTCATATTATGATTTAATGAGCACAATTTTATACATAGGAAGTTACTTAAAAAATAAACCTAATACACTTGACCGATCTAGGAATTGGCCAACTAGAACCTCAAGGTCGATAACCATGTTTAATATCGCTAATCAAGATAAATAGTTAATGTGTCATATTACTTAAATAATGTGCACTTAAATCATATTCAAAAAAACACATTACTCTCAAGTGCAAATTAATCTTAATCGCATCTCAAGAACATTTATACACTCGATAATATCTTGACATCGCATAACTCATACACACACACACACACACACATATTTATATAAACACACACACACCCTCACATACAAAACTCATAAACGCACAGCGAGTAACTAGTACTACGCATTCTAATCTCAAAATCGGCACCTGTTATTTTGCAACAGTCGAAATCAACAGTTGAAATTGACAACCGGTCTTGAATGAAAGCTCGGACACTTGAGAACATAATATCCGATCATTTGCATACGAATTATTACTAAACAATTTAGTTTTAGATTTCGTTTTTGGTAATGGTTTGTTTGTATTGTAAATATTTTGGCTTTTTTATTTGATTTACGGTCATATTTATATATTTAATTGATTGAAGAATACGTCCTTGCTTGCGTGGCCTTTAACATGAGAATTAATGCGGATTTCCTAGATTTATACACATAGACATATTGACATAATATTATATTTGTTTGCCATAAAACCTTTCGAAATTCGTCTTCCTCTAAAACTGTAATATGGCTTCATAGAACGTAAATCAATATCTGTACTAATTTATAAAGCTGAAGAGTTTGTTTGTTTGTTTGAACGCGCTAATCTCAGGAACTACTGGTTGGAATTGAAAAAATATTTTTGTGTTGGATAGTCCATTTATCGAGGAAGGTTATAGGCTATATAACATCACGCTACGACCAATAGGAGCGGAGCATAAATGAAAAATGTTGCAAAAACGGGAAAAATGTCCACCCGTGCGAAGCCGGGACGGGCCGCTACTTTAGGTATATGTTTACTTAGTTATCGCACAAAGTACCTAGGTTCTTTGATCAAAAAACTTGCATTAATTTAAAAGACTAACAAAACAAATGCGCACAAATTACGCAGTTTATCATTCCATTCTACTAATTACATAAACTTAAACACACAAAATTGCAACGGACCTCATTGAATTGCTCACCAAACGTAGCTAACACCATCAAATGCCATGAATCTGGCCAAATGCCTCCATTACTTGAAGAATGTTGCCATTAACCGTTTATTTTCGAGGTATGCGAGCAGATCGCAGACCGTGTGGTACCTACTGGTAATTTGGCCAAGGCGACCCAGCGCCATATCAATGATGTACTCGTACTTCATTCATTCTCCATTCGCAGCGACCGAGTTCTTTCTTAATAGTTCGAGACGCCGACTTTTATTTTAATTGGTAATAAATCGTACACACTCGGTGTCGTAGCTGCTATTACATACACAAATCGTATTAAACTTGTAATTAATATTTAAAACGCAGTTATTTTTACAGTATTTACTACTGTGGGTGTTTATAGCTGTTTAAGAGGAAATGCGGTCGGCATTTGGTCCATACAAACGAATTCCTCAGTTTCCTCCTTGGATAATGTCACTAAAGCAAATATTTTTTACCATATGATATATATCTACCACATCTATATCCCTATGTTTTGTTTTTGTCAATAAATTAATTATTAAAAGAACTAGAAATGTTTAAACTTTACAAAAATCTACCGTTTTACCACCGTTTTCAAAAATCTGGCAAACAAATTTGACGAACATAAAAAATAAAAGAAAAACATACAGATATAATCAAAATCTTTCTTATATTATTACAGAAAAATAAATTAAAACCGGCCCAGATTTGAAAAAGGAAACAGGAAAATACGAAAGTACGATTTCGCTAATATTGCACAGGAGAAATCAGTTTGAGATGTAGGTGTCTCTTTCGCCCTCAATTGGGAAGGTTTGCGGGAGGGGTGGAACGGAAATAGATCGCAAAAACCTATTCAAATTATTAATATTTAGCAGCCCGCGTTTCCTCTTAACAATCATGATAGCTGTTAAAAAAATGGCTTCTTGTTATGGTATCTAATAAGATGTTAGACCTATATGTTCAAAGAGAACTAATGGCTTACTTTTAGCCGTAGACAAGATTATAATATGGGTAGAAAGGAGGTGAACACTGAGACGACAGCTGGTAGAGATGGATGGAAGAAAAAGACATGCTGCATTGACCCTAAATAAATTGGGATAAGGTCAGGGGAATGATGATAATGATGACTTAGTATATTAAAGTCTTCGTCGGTGAGAGTCATCGTTGAAACATTCTGATGTCGTAATTCATAGATGAACGGTTCTGTCGGTGAATAATTCAACGGAGAAACAATTATCGGCAACGGTACTAGACAGGATTTAGTTCAGGGGGGGGGCAGGCAAGGGAAATCTAATAATATTTAAGCTACAAAATCATTTATTAATGGAAAAAAGCGAGTGTAGAACATGCAAAGCGAATTAATTGTTAAATGATTTTAAATGCAACGTTGCTTCAAATTATTTACTCTTCGGTTTGGGAGCATTCTGACTGACCCCTTAACCAGACCCTGCTAGGGGGGGGGGGAGCTGCCCCACCTTGCCTGTACCTGGCTACGCCCTTGATTGTCGGAGATTGACTACACAGTCGAATAAAACTTTGAATAATCTAACCGCTACTTATAAGTATTGCACATAATTGTAACAGAAAATGTCAATGAATCTAAAATGGTAATGTACTAATAAACATACGTTCACCTTTTAAAAGGTAACCGGTGCATTCATAGATCTACTTATTGATTAAGCTATGTTGAATTTAGATCTTGGTCCTTTAACAAATCTGATTTGGCCTAAATACGAATGTTTTATCTATTTATTGAGGGCTAGCGACCCGCCCCGGCTTCGCACGGGTGCAATGTAGATACTAATGTGGGGCATATAAACGTTCCTCTTGAATCTATCTATTGCTGAAAACTGCATTAAATTCCGTTGCGTAGTTTAAAAGATCTAAGTGTACAGACAGCGGGAGCGACTTTTTTTTATACTATGTAAAGTTATTGACTTGATACAGTTCGCTCTGCCTAGCCTTTTCCCGACTATGTTGGGGTCAGCTTCCAGTCTAACCAGATGCGGCTGAATACCAGTATTTTACACGGAGCGACTGCCATCAGACCTCCGTAACCCAGTTACTGGGCAATGCCGATATCCTAAAGTTAGACTGGTTGTCAGACTTTCGGGCTTCTGACTACCCGTAACGACTGTCGGTATTCGTATGACACCTAGGACCGACGGTTTAACGTGCTCTCCGAGGCACAAAACGAAAACGCGACAGATTTGTTATGTTTTTTAATTTTGATTAGGTTGGCAACCTATGGTACCCACTCTATATCAAAAGTACGCCACTCTATTTCAAAAGTATAGTACCTACGTAAGTGAGAACACCACAGAACATCGTGTCCGCGTTAGCGGCGCGTTTGATCCACCTATGAGAATTCACACTAGACACCTTAAGGCGACGTTATTCACTGATGATATTTCAGTAACTGTTGTGATTATGTAACTATTATTTTTATGGTTTGTTTTGTTACTGTTTCAAAAAAATCGTTTCTCCTGTATCGTGAGTGTGTTTATAGATACAAATCTTCACATGCACAAACGCACAGACCCGGAACAACTATTTATTGGAATCGAACCCACAACCCGTAGCGCAGAAGGCAATTGCTCAGCCACTGCACCAAACGTGTCGTCAAATGTGTTAATCTTGTTATAGCTGTTGTTTTAATTTTATAAATTAAAAAGCTATTATTAAGACTACAATAAAATTTTTGGCGAACGCTTAGAAACACATGAAGGTGATAATCAAAGCTTATTATAACACTTAACGCTACTTGACACCACTAGTAAGCCTTTCACACTTCGGTTCGTCGCGTTTAGCAGTCAACATATTTTCATACGAGATCAAGTAGGGCAAATGCTTACCAGATCTAAGCATTCAGAGCATCATCTTCCCCTTAAAAAAATTCAATCGGCGGCGCTTGAATTCGGTCGTTCACAAAGTTCGGCGCGGGCGCATATAATTGTAATGATTACGTGCATTACCGCATCGTGCTGACCGACACATTCCTGCGCTGCTGGACGGCGCGCCGGCGCAGTTGCGACACACCCTGGGAACGATCGGGTTCTCACCTTCAAGTTCTTTATTTAGAAGAAAAAAGCGAGCGTCATTATTAGGTTTAAAGTTTTATAAGAAAGCTTACAAATTTGGTAAATATAGCGTACTTATCACGGTTCTCGTCGTATTTTCAGTCTCCTGTCTTCAGTCTCTTGACGTCAGTCTCCTGTTGTGAGTCTCTTGTCATCAGTCTCCTGTTGTTTTTTAGCCTTTGCCATTCTATATCCACGTCTGATACCACAAAATTTAGTCTCTTTTTCAACCAGCAAATATGCATAATTGAGTTTAACAGCAAGCTTGGCGAACTATAAATAACCAAACCAATTTAATTGAAGCCAATTTACGATGTCATTTGCCATATTGCTGCACAATCAATTTATGTTGTTAATTATACAATTTTTAATTTGCTTATATCATACATAATTCACACATTTTTGTGTCTGGGAATGTAGAGAATTTGAACGGTCGTGAGCTATCGTCCTTAATTTATAATCAAATATTATTTTGGTATTATTTAAGGACTTGATAATTCAGCTAAGTTGTTGTATAAAGCCTTCCAATTCCATAAATGGCATTTATAATAATAAATACTCTATGTATGATTTAAGATACATGTCCAAATAAGTCGTTGCAACACCTACGCCATTTTTAAATCGTGATACGCAGTTTTAACATTACAAATAGTTATTAATTTATTATTTCCGGAATACCGACAAGATGTTATTATTTTTATTTATTTAAGATTCTTTGTTGCTTAGCAACTACATCGTCTCAGAAGAAAAAAATACTAATTAAAAACTTATACATAAGTTTAACTTCATACGATAAATCTAGTCAAACTATTACCAAACTCAAACTATTTATTTGCACACTAAGGTAAAATAATACAGGTCTTATTATATAGAGTAGGTACAGCTTAGCAACCTTTTCCAGGTGTTGCAATATTTGAGGGCTCTAATTAGATAAAAGTATATTTATAAATTTAGTTTTGTGTCTACTTGGTACATACCTAGTACCTACCTAATTCTTGACTATTGTTATTCTTAATACACAATATTTTTAATTAAGGATACTAGAACCAAAACAACATAGTGTATCGAGTAAATAGGTATTGGTATAGGTGTGTTATAAATTGTATGTTTAATATTTTTAAGTTTATTGTGTTATTTATGTTTAGGTTTATGTTATTTATGCTTATATTGGGTGGAACCATACCAAGGTGGAAACATGTGAATAAGCTTCCCATAGTCATCTCAACATTCATTGGAGTCACAAGCAGAGGACAAGGTGATCCACACAGTAACAGCGAAAGTCCCACTCCCATCATAAACTAAAAATTCTCAGCTTCGAAACAATTCAGTCAGTCGTCGGCAGTCTGTGTATGCTAATAAATACACAGAGTTCATAAAGTATGCTAATACATACACGGAGTTCATAAAGTGATAGCAACAATAGCATCTGCGTCTGCGCAACCACTTTCACGTGGCAGGTAGACACAACATCGTCATAGTACAATGGATACAGTAGGTTGAATTTGTTATAAGTTTTAAGAATCGATTTGTTTAAGTTCAGCCTCTTTTATGTTATTTTGATATTGAATTGAAAAGAACTTTGTGGACCTGCATCTATAAATTTGTAAATTACTACAATATTATTCATATTACTTTTTTTTAAATTTTATTTTTGTTTGTTAGTTTTTGTACTCAAGTCTTTTAGTACTATATTACTCATTGGTCTGTGGTCAGGACCTCATTGTTCTCTCACTATCCTAAATCATTGTACTGTATCCACTGAAATTGTTAAAGGTATTATTTTTAAAAGAGTAACCATGGAGTTTCTTGCCGGCTCTTCTCCATAGGAAACAACTAATTGGAACCGTGCACCTAAATTCGACGTTTCATAAGCACCTGTATTGGTTTATGTGAAATAAAAATTTTTGATTTTGATTTTGATTTGATTTTGAATGAAACTATTTTTTACGTTGCCTATTGATTGTCAAAATTTGACAGATATGACTTTCCAATTTTACACCCAAAGTAACTCCAGATAGGAGATCTCTGCAAATCGTTCGTATAAAAGATTCAAAATACACTGGAGTTGGGTTCTACTTGCCGTATTCATTAATTTAATTAAAATTGCTTCGTTATTCTAGTGGTGGCAAGCGCGACTGCTGATTGTTTGGTCTTAGGTTCGATCCCCAAGTCGGGCAAAGTGTTATTAGGTTTTTGTGTGAAATTCCTCAGTAGCAGCCCAGAGTTTGGATTTATGCGCGGTTGATGGATAGGCTCGCCCCCTATTACATGGGACTTAAACATAACGGCGAAATGAGGGTGTTACTATACATATCTGCCCAACCCTCGGGGAATACAGGCGTGATGTTATGTTATAAGGTTTTCGTAGGCATCTGTAGTAAGACACTCTTTTGCAATACACAAGCACAACTGATTAACCTGACATGCAATCGCCTCAAGCATTTGCTACTTGATGTCCAAATAAATTACTCAAGTACCTATCTATATCTACTTTTTGTCAGAATTTTTTTCGGGAGAATATCAGTTACTTCACCAAGTACTAATCAGTTTGAATACATTTCAATTGGTTGTTGAATAGATCGAATTTCATGAACTTATTGACTTGATTGATACTTGAAGCAATCGCTACGGATTATAGGCGAGGGGACTTTTTGCTGGCGTTTTGCTATCACTACATATTACGAAACTAAGTTGTCTAATGCGGGTCACTCACATTCGCACGAATACGCGAACCTACAAGTGGGAGACTGACATTCGCAATGACTATGCGAACATTTAATTTTTCCATACAAAACGGAAAACATTCGTACAGTAAATGTTTTCAAACTTTCGCGATTTGTACATATTATAAAAACACTGATTCGTGTCTAATAGCGTAGAAAATTTATAAGATAGAAAAATACCTTATTTATCCCGACGTTTCGACCGAATTTCACCGGCCGTGGTCACGGGTAGACCAAAGAGTATAGTAATATAGGGTAGACTGAAGTGGCGGAGCAATTGTCATCTTCGTGAAGCAAGGGTATTTTCATCTACCCTCACTTGATCTTGATTTTTAAAAATATTATCGTTTGTACTTCGACTTCGAAATCCATTATAAGACCTGTCGTGCTGTACGGATCAGAGTGTTGGGCCGTGAAGAAGACGGATGAAAGAAGATTACACGTAGCGGAGATGAGAATGTTGAGATGGATGTGTGGAGTGACGCGAATGGATAAAGTAAGAAATAAGTATATTAGAGGAAGTTTGAAAGTGGCACCAGTGACAGAAAAGTTGAAAGGAAAGCGTTTGTCTTGGTATGGGCATGTGCTGAGGAGGGATGAAACACATGTGACTAAGAGAGTGATGAATATGAATGTTGATGGATGGAGGGGGAGAGGGAGACCTAAGAAAAGATGGATGGATTATGTGAGGGAGGATATGAAAGATAAGGGAGTAAATGATAATGAGACGGCTGACAGGGAAGAGTGGAAGAGAAAAACATATTGCGCCGACCCCAAGTAACTTGGGACCAGGGCAGGAAGATGATGATCGTTTGTACTTCGACACACCACCACTAACGACGTCTTTATACTCGCCTAAACCGTCCCGTCAACGATAACACTTGCTAATGACCGGATTCCATGATTTCGATAGTTTGTATCCATCTTCCCGATTGAAATTCTTGTACTTCTTAATTTCAATCGCTTCACGTACTATTCTGGGATAAATAAGGTATTTTACTACCTTATAAATTTTCTACGTGATTAGAACCGAATCAGTATTTTTTATAATCATTCGTACAATATAGGAACGTAACAAACAAATCGCGGACGTTCTGAAAAAAGGTCAGGTTGGTAGCGCCCTAAACCGACGAGCATGCATGAGAAGGTTAATGAATGTAGATGAAGCGAAAAGGGTGTGTCACGATCGTAGCAGGTGGAAATCTATAGTCTCTGCCTACCCCAATGGGAAATAGGCATGATTGTATGTAGGTATGTATGTATGTAAGTTGTCTAAACAACTTCAGTAGCTTACAGTCGACAATAAAAGTAAGTGAATGATCAGTTTCAAAATTATTTTATGAATGAAAACTTGGCAGTTACTATTTTTGTTCACAAATGACAATGCAGGCATGAATTCTTTGATTAAAGAATAGTAGGTATTGTGATATATTTAGAAAAACAATGATTTTCTTATATAATTAACTTTTAAATTCCAAAATATTCATCAACTTTTATTGTTGACTGTAACTATGGCGGTAAGATATATTAAAAAAAAGTTAATTAAAAAACCCGACTGCGTAAAAAATGAACTTAATATTATAAATAAAATAAATATTTAAAAAAAGTGTATCATCTAATATTTGATTGCTCTACTGTCTCCGTTTGTCAGTGCGTCATCCGCGCTGCGCACGAGTGGGTGCGACATCACACTTTGATGTATTCATATGTCCCTGTTATGATAATAAACCCGTCTGACTACCAACCACTTCTCATTCACTTTTCATTTTGTTTGCAACCTCTTTTCACTTACAACTGGCAACTGATAAAAGTAAAAAAAAAGTTTAAGTTATTAGGTTGGTATTTATCTTGATCAAGCTTGCGCATGATGAAATATGGTACTGAAAGATAAGTGCCTAGTGGAAAAAATGGTTAGTTTAACTATTAACTATACATAATTTGAAAAATATCTTTGGGTTATTCTGGATGATGATTTTTTCAGAGAACTCGTAACCCTTTATATCTCCAATCGGGACACTACATAACATAAACATAACATCACGCCTTATATTCCCCGAAGGGTTCAGCAGAAGTGTTTTTAGTACACTCTAGTTTCGCCAGTTATGTTTAAGTCCCACGTAGTAGGGGGCGAGCCTATTACCACTAACCGAGCACAAATCCAGACAACAGGCTGCTACTGAGAAATTCCTAATGGAAAAGCCCAATAACATTTTGCCCGACCTGGGGATCGAACCCAAGACCCCATGCTCAGCGCGCTTGCTACCACTAGACCAACAAGGCAGTCAATCGGGATACTAATTATTTTAAAAGCAACGCGACTTATGTAACAACAAAAGTATGTTAAATACATGATTGTATTCTCATTATTATCTTCAATAGAAAACCTTGGTGGGTTCCCAAGGAACAAATTGAAATGTTTGAATATTAGATAATTACACGTAGTCCTCAAGGCAAGTTCTCCAGCAATTTTGGGGCAATCTAAAAACAAAACATCGTACCAATTATCTTCACGCACAACCCACTGGAGGCTCGCTAATGTACCAGCTACTCCAATAATTACGAAAACACGTACAGACGAAATTTTGCTTATTTTTATAATAATTATACCGTGGTGTGATTAAATGAGCATTCTTCCACATATTTAATCTGTGCGCTTGCAACAATGAGAATCTCTAGAAAAACTGTCGCGTAATTATTTTAAAATGTCACATTATTTTGTACCACTGACGGACGAACAAAACGTCGTTTGTATACGTTAATACGACTTTGTTTCGTGAGATTTTTATGTATAAGTGTATTAAGATTTATTTTTAATCTGTGCTCAGTGTATTACAGTCTGCTTGGAATTACCTACATGCGTTGTTATGTTTAAGCGAACTGAAATGTCAAGCGATAAACATGGCGTAATAAGCCAGATGGCAGCGCCCGCGCCGGACAGACAGATAAATTTCACGGAGGCATCTTTATTTAATTATGTTTTTGTTTTAATAATAAGCTAAATGAGCGCTGTAGTGTCTTGTCGACGTGTAAGATAAAGGAACATTATAGAACTGTTTTTAAAAACTTTAGACCGATTCTGTACAACCTTTTTTTATATAGGTACTCTAAACCCGAAAAAGGGTCATTGTACTCTTCATTATGAACAAATTTTACTATGGAACCAACTCTGAAATAGCAAAAACAGCTGTTCCATACATTTTGACGAGTTGCAGCTAGTTTACATAGAAACTGTTTCCAGGATCCGTTTTTTATTTTGGTGATAGTGTTGTAGTTGTATGAGCGAGTATTCACGACAGTATTCCGAATCCAGTAAAAATACTGGATCCGTTATTTTTATCGTATCCTGCCTGCCAGATGGGACGCAGTTGCCATTTTTTTAACTGATCCGTCGGTACAGGTGTGAACAACACATCCAGTACCGACGAATCCTTTAAAATGGATCCGCTGTGTGAACGGGCGGTTATGTGAACATAAATTATGAAACGGCTGATTTATTTTTCGCGATTTAAGGGTTGGTACATAGTAAAAGTTGGTCATAAAGTTGAGTAACAATGATTCCTTTTCGGGTTTATGGTATACAAAAAATAGGGCTAAGTATAAAGTAATTATTAATAAATAAAAAAAAATACATAGTTTTTTTTAATGCGCCGCATCGGACTTCTTCTGTATCGTGGGTGCGTTTACAGACACAAATGTTCACATGTAAAACCACCCAGACTTGGAACAACTATCTGTAGGCCATACAAATTGTAAAAATACTAAATCGGGTCTAATCGCGTAGAAAAGAACCGATTTAAATTAAGAAGTACAAGAATTTCAATCGGGAAGATGGATACAAACTATCAACATCATGGAATCCGGTCATCAGCAAGTGTTATCGTCGACGGGACGTTTTAGGCGAGTGTAAAGACGTCGTTAGTGTGGTGTGTCGAAGTACCGGCGATAATAATATTCTTAAAAATCAAGATCAATTGAGGGTAGATGAAAATACCCTTGCTTCACGAAGATGACAACTGCTCCACTACTTCAGTCTACCCGTGACCACGGCCGGTGAAATTCGGTCGAAACGTCGGGATAAATAAGGTATTTTTCTGCCTTATAAAATTTTCTACGCGATTAGACCCGATTTAGTATTTTTATAATGTGTACAAACCGCGAAAGTTTGAAAACATTCATACAAATTGTTCTAAGCGGAAATCAAAACCGCAACCCTACGCCAAATGTGTCGTCGACATATTAAAATGCAGAAAAAAGACTCTAGTTATCCAGTCAGCCTAATCTAGACAATGTACCTAAGGTGTAACTATTGTCTCCGTCGGCAGAAACCCTGAGTCATCGCTTAAATCTATTGGAAGCGATGAGGTGGTCCTATCCTCACCCGAACAGCACAGAGATAAAATCAAAACCAATGTACCAAACAAATGTGTTATTATTTTCCCTTCACCATCCAAAGGTGGCCCACACAATAGGCTGAATAAAAATCCCCCCCACATGTAATCGATAATTAAAATGATCCCTGATTTCTCGATACAAAAGATCCAAAAATCGATTACTCATTCCCGTAACGACTTCGCGATAATCATGGGATTAAAACAACAATACACAACCCTTGAATCAAATTCAACTTTACATCAATACTTTTAAGGTTTTAAATTAAGGGTCTGAACCAATATTAACACGTCAATGACTACGCAAGTGCTGGTGATTAAAAATGCCACACAAAAGGGCTGAAGATAAAGATGACCAAGTTAGCTGGACCTCTAAGGATGGTTGTTTATGTTCAGAGTGTGTACGAAATGAAGGTTGAAGATATAATGGACGTGTCAGGGCTGCCGATGACAGACAATGGGATCGGACTGATGAAAGTGTAAAAGAAAATTAACATGTTACAGTGCAATCAAGTGTAATGCAAGTAATTATTATTTTATTTTATATTATTAGCTTTTATCTGAACCGTGCCTCTGAACGTCGTAATTATACGAAGTCGTGGTTTCGTTCCCCAGGTCGGGCAATGTGTTATTGGGTTTTGCCTTGTAGAATTCCTCAGTAGCAGCCCGGAGTTTTGATTTGTGCCCGGTTGATGGTAATAGGCTCGCCCCCTATTACGTGGAACTTAAACATAGCGGCGAAATGAGGGTGTTAATATACACCTCTGCCTAACCCTTCGAGGAATATAGGTGTGATGTTATGCTATGTTTATAAACAAAATTTCGTGAAATCCGTTTAACAGTATTCACATTATACCCGAAGATTGAGAAAAATTAATAAAACAAAGATTCATTTTAAAATTTTCACAATCAAAATCATAGTATTTTCAGAAGCTTCCGTTATTATTATATTGTATACAACAGTTCAACCTACATCGCTTGAATTTACAAACGTAAAGCTTTTACCGGTACATGGTCTATCTAAAATCTTGTGACAGTAACGCACTGGAACGCAAAACAAGATTTCCTATAAAATCGTCAGCCGCAAGTAACCTGAGCTTCACTATCTGCACAGGTCTCTTCCTGCTCGCACATCAATCGGTGCGCGTGCGACGCTCAAGTTACTGCATACCGTTCCTCTTCAACTGCCGCTTAACTACGATCACCGACTTTGACTAAAGTCGGAGATCCCCCTAAGTTTGCAAACTCTGCAGATACTTTTTAAGCAAGTATCCCAGAATTTCGAGGGTCTTAAATAATCGTTTTTTTCGTGATTTTCAGAAACTTGTGTCAATAAAATGCTCTTTATCAAAGATTTAGTAGTTATTGGCTGCTCTGGGTTCACATCTTCGACTTCTTTTGGAAATAAAAGCTACAAAAAACAATATGTAAAATTCTTATTCTTCGAATCTCCCTGGATAACCTGGCAGGATTAAGGTAAGTAGTAAGCAATTGAATATATCTATACTTAATATTATAAAGAGGAAAGATTTGTATTTTTGTATGTAACGAATAAACTTAAAAACTACTGGACCGATTTCAAAAATTCTTTTGCCGTTAGAAAGCTACATTATCACTGAGTAACATAGGCTATAATTATTACTGGAATAAAACTTCTTACGCGGGCGGAGCCGTGAGGACGCAGCTAGTATTATTAGAGTCAGCTTGATGAGGGCTGAATTAACGGTGTGACAGCGGAGTCAGAAAGGACGACCGGCTCCGCGGCTGCGGCGGGTGAGCACGGTGGATCAGGGAAAGCAATTGAAAAAATGATGCCTATATAAGTACTAAGGCCAATTAATTTCTAAGTTTACTTGACAACCCTAAAGCCCGTATCTATTTGTCAATCAGGAATCCAGGAAACGTGGACAGGAAATTTTAGAAGTTTGAATTAGTACTGACAGATGCTGCTGAGATTTTTACTAAGATTAGTGAGTCTCGGTTTAATCTAATGAGTGATCTGCAGCTGAAAGCACCTGGTGGTCATAGTAAAGATGTAATGGACTTTCAATGGACGGAATTAGTATAGACGGATTGAGCGGACATTTCCTTGTATGAATGCGGTACAGTACGCAATTGAAATACGAGGTTGTGTACGTATTTCAACGTATGCTAGCATTTAGATTTATATCGCAATTTTCTCTGCAAGAAACAGTAGCAGACAAGACAACTGTCTTGTCTGCTACTGCATAACCATAAAACCTAACATAATTAGCCCATTACTATCCTCTTCTCAGAATGAGAAGTGTTTAGGCCTTAGTCCAACACGCTGGCCTGGTGCGGGTTGGCGGACTACACACACCATCGAGATCGTTATGGAGCCATGTCTGATGTGCAGGTTTTCTCACGATGTTTTCCTTCACCGTTAACGCAAGTGATAATCAAATTCTGATCCGCACATGAATTCGAAAAGTCAGAGGTACGGGCCGGGATCGAACTCAGACCCTCCTGCATGGAAGGCAAACGTTTAACCGCTAGGCTATCACTGGTACTGCAACATTTGGATAATCTTCTGAAGTTGGTTGTTGGGATTTTGGTTTATCTATGAATTTTGATGGTAAACCTACTTGTAATCCTTAGTATAGTTGAAGAATTTATAAAAAAAATCTTTAGTAGATGGTGATTCTAGTTACTTGGATATTCCAAGAGTAAACCACAATGGGCGGAGGTAAAACCACTTTGTTGCATTCCCAAACTACAATGCCTAGGAATGTTACAACTACTATACATGGTGTTCTCTAGTGACCCACAGCTCGGTGTGGTCCTGCGCCGGCGCAGCGTGTTCTTTTTGCCGCCAGCAGCCGGCAGGCGACGCCGGAACAATGGGCGCAATCTAACATCTCCCATATTGTCTACCAAACGCTCTAATAGCTAGCCCGCAACGATCTGAGCTAGGAAGGTGGGTTGATGCGGTAAAGGACATAAGACTGAATTTTCAGTGGAATATTTGATTACTATTGTTTGGAATCAGTCTTTTGCACAGAACTCAAACACATTTTTAAAAACTTCCAGAACTTTGAATTATTAAAATCTCAGTTCACAGTTTCTGTGTTTGAGACAAAAATCCTTCAACAGGCGATATCATGATTAATTATTTCCTTACTATTGGCTGGAATTGAAGTCTTAATGTTGGCTTTATGAAAGTTTAGATCTTTATTTCTATTTTCTTTTGCTTTATCTTTATCTTGATGTATTTTAACTTGCTTCTGCTCATTTCTAATCCCAACCAACACTTCACTTTAATTAATCCTAGTACTCATCCTAGAACTATTTCAAATGCCATCTCCACCGTCTCGTACGGTGGTCAGGTGGTCGGCACCACCTCTGCCCGCGGCGCTCCTCTCTCATTGTTCGCTCGGCCGGCCGGCGCACGCGCACCTATTGTTTCACACAACTTTTTCGCCACTTCACCACTTTACTAATGGCGCATTCAACTTGCGTGAGCCATTATGCAATTATATTTCGCTCTATTCAAGGGTAACTTCGTATCTATATATAATAATCTGTAATATCCTGATTGTAATGTATTGTCTTTGTTACTTCGTTCGTTTCCGAATGTTTCTCGACTGGTACTTGTAAAGCAATTTGTATGTAAATTGTATGTGAATGTTACTTGTATGTTACACACAAGGTGTTAGTTTTATTGCTTGTTTATTAGTTGTTGCGCCCATATGATTGCGTTATGGTAAATGTCGGTCCAAAATTACATACCTACTAATCTTAGTTGTCGTGATTTGCGTGTGTCTTTTTTCTCAAAAAACCACGAATATTACAATATTCCGTGGCACACAGAGCAATTAAAAGCGGCAATTGATAATTACAAAACATTGGACTTATGTATGCGACAATGATGTCGCAATGCGCACGCGCTGGACCCGCCCTGCTGGCTCCTGCACATAATAAGAAAGTACAGAAGGTGCATTTTTTACAACATATGATATGGGCATCACAAGAACAGACGGATATAGTACAGGTAAAACGTAACAGCCTTGAAAAATTGAAGTCGCCGGTTGATAGCTACAGCGCGATACCTTTATGTAATTTAACGTATATTCTACAGCGTTTCGATTGAATTTCGAAGTGGACCTTCTTAAACCTTTCTATATTCTGTAAATGGTACTACTATATTGCCAAGTAAAGGCAACATCTTACTCAACACCGTGTCGCAGGAATTGCAAATTGATATTTCATGGTATTTTATTTTAAAGCGTGTACACGCGTTCGACCCACTTCGACCATTCACAGATTTTGTTGCTTTTCCACTCTTGGTTATGAAACTTAAGTGTTATGACATGTGTTAATGATTAATTACGATATTTACCATAACTGTATAATTATAATTATGATGGTTTTCCATTGAGACACCATAATAAATATACAGAGTTTGATGACTAAATCCAACATGTTGGTAAACCCTTCCAAATTACAATACATCGCTTGACTCGCAACAGAAAATAAGAAGAGTTGAATAAGTTTTAATCCACAGCATTCGAAACATATACAGCTAAATATTCATACTTAATATACGACTAATAAATACCAAGAAAACTTCATTCAATATAAAACCAGTTGATCATAAAAGAAGAAGTAGCCGCGACAGATAACACGCGGCTAATATTAAAAGGTGGAAGATGAGATAGCACAGGCACGCGGCCAGATGGCGTGCCACCGGACAGAGCGTCCGGGCCGTCCGACCGGACAGACGGCGGACAGCGGACAGGTGCGGGTGATCAATTAACAAGGATCGATGGCTGAGATTACGCGGAGCGCGTGCGCCGGCCCGGACGGTTTAATAGCCGGTGGAGCGAAGAATGAGCGACAGCGATTAAGGTATTTGTGTCTCTGCGGTACTTGCAACTTAGCTTTGCTGCGTTTTTATGATAGGTATCTAAATGGTTACGTTTACAAAATAGCTCTGTTAGAATAGTTATAATATTCAGCGTCTGAACATATTTTTAATATCCTTAATCTAGGCTAGCAATTGGATAGGAATTATATTTAGTTTTAATTTTACGAAATACCAGTATTTTTGCAATTCCAAAAATGAAATCGGAATCCAACGCACAAAAGTATTCAATGAAAGATACCAGATTCTTTGATAGACTCTCGTTTGCGCTTTGTAGTGTACCAGCATTTCAAAATAAGAAAACAAGATCATCCAAGTACTTATCTAATTCCCTACATTCCCAACACTTATCCCACACTCGGTGTTACAGATATTGGCGGCCATTCCAATCACTCGGCGAGCACAGATGCGAGGTGGCGATAACACGTAAAAACTCCGGCGCAGCCTGTGGGAACCCGATACATCTCGCGGCTGACTATCTCTGGTATTCCGAGAGCGAAATGAAGCCTTAATTAATATGCAGCGGCTTTAAGACGAGAATGTGTTAGCTTGGCTTAGAGGCATTGCAAGTTTGATATTGTGAATGGAGAGGAAAATGGAATAAAACATGATAGTAGTTTCAGAAGAGATGTTTTTGTAAATGTAGAAATAAAGTAGATAGATACATATACTTTATTGCACACTAAAAGAAATAAAACAAGGAATACATATAATTAAGAACAGTACAAATGGCGATCTTATCGCATAAAGCAATTTCTTCCAGACAACCATTGGATGGAAAGAATTGTTAAGAAAAATATAAAGGGCAGTTTGCAGCGTACAAATATGTAACCTACTAAAAATCGGGAATCAACTAAATAATAGGTATAAATACATACTATAACACAAATAATTATATAATAACATTATAATTACAATACATATTGTAGAGACCAAATCAAAAATTAAGAGGGTCTTAACAAGTAATAATTTACCAAGATTCGTAAGAGAGGCAAAGGAGTTTAAATTTATGCAAAAGAATGATTGTGACAAAAGTATAGAATATACAAATCCTAGGGAAAATTCAAGGAAAGACTGGAAAGGAAAATTGAAGAGATAATTGTATGGCACTAAAATTTTAAAATGTCCCACATCTATTCATTGTAGAGGTCAGAGCAAGTTTAGCGATGGAAATACTGGCTGATATGATGATGATGATGACGGTGGCGAAATATTAGTAATTGCAGCACTAGAACACACCATGACGAGTTCGGAAGAATAGAAAACGTTGGAAGAAGATATAGGCACATGAAATAAAATGTTATGGTATTCAGGAGATATCCCAAAAGAAAGTTTCCTAATGACCTTTCATTATAGTAAAACTATTAGAAGCAAAGTCAGCGCTTGACGTTTGTAGGCTGATATAAATAAAATGAGCAGGCTGTCTTTAGAGCCATTCAATTCATTCAAACACTTTGTTCAAACATTCCACGCTCGCCATTT
Organism: Amphipyra berbera; assembly: GCA_910594945.2. Classification (NCBI taxonomy): domain Eukaryota; kingdom Metazoa; phylum Arthropoda; class Insecta; order Lepidoptera; family Noctuidae; genus Amphipyra; species Amphipyra berbera. Next base: position 1,273,068 of record OU343122.1, on the reverse strand, counting down.
TACGGAGATCAAAATCGAAACCTCATAAATTATCCAGAACTTAAAATTTCAGAATCATGATATTCAATTCAAAATTCTCGCTTTGAGCTATTTTAGGAATCGTAAATCACTCTCGGAACTGGCTTTAAAGACTTGTTCATTGAAATTTTGACTGTAGCCTTATTGTTCGGGTCCTATTTGACAAGTAATTGATTAATGTGGTTGTGTGAAATATGTTATTAGGTATTTGCCGTTTATCGCAGTGAGTTTAAGTTTAACATTTTAAGTAGGTTCAGATTTTAAGTCGATTCTGTTCGTGACTTCCTTTGCATTAACAATATTATTATGTTTTGTTGTCATTTCACGTAACTGAGGTTTTGAAATCTGTTCTTGGATTTTAAACAGTTATTTTTATATTATCTTTCTACATAAACGTAACATAACATCACGCCTGTATTCCCCGTAGGGTTGGGCAGAGGTGTATAGTAACACCCTCATTTCGCCGCTATGTTTAAGTCCCATGTAATAAGGGGCGAGTCTATTGCCATCAACTGGGCACAAATCCAAACTCCGGGCTGCTACTGTAGAATTCCATGCGGATGAAAAACTTTGCTTGACCTGAGGATCGAAACCCAGGACCTCACGATCAGCAGTCGCGCTTGCCACCGTTAAACCAACTATCTTTCTATGGTATCACATTTCTGTTTCTACCTGATCAAGGTATATCCGAATCCAAATAAACACCTATACTGAGTTTAGAATGCAGAACTACCTCTTCCAAGATTCTTTAAGTTAATCTAGATTATCCCTGCATAATCGAGTCCTCATTTTCAAGATGTACTTTCTGTTGCAAGACAGGTTAAAGAATTGTTAATAAGTATAATTACGAGCATATTTTTCTACAACTACCGTCTCATAGATCACTGGTGGCAGCCGGATCTGCCACCAGATAAGCCAAGGTACAGCCGTCAACAATGCAGTTCACATTGTGATCAACAGCAGGTATGCTGAGCGTGACGTGAGCTGCTATTGTCTAGAAGTACCCACGACCTGGGATCCAGGCCACTTCTGCAACATCTAGATCTTGGATTGTTTTCTATGAAATCTTAACTACTAATTCTTTAATGATTTGTAAAAGGAGGTAAAAATTTCCACTGGCTTGATCTAGTTTCGTCAATATGTAAGTACGTTGTTACCGGTCCCTCCTCTACCTGTATTTTTAGTCTAATATCGTAAATTACTTAATTTTGATCGATTTAGGTTTTCACCACTATTTAGAACTTTTAACAAGGAAGGATTTGGTAAATTATTACATCAAAATTACACGAGTAATTCCTCCGGCGATTGCAAGTGCCAAGTGTCTGATAACATAATTATGTGAAACATGAAATAATGTTACGTGTGTAGTTAGGTGCGCTATTTCTTTAGCATCAAGAAAGGGCATATCATAAAAATAATATGCAGTTTTATTATTCCAGACTTTACCTACTTACGAGAAGATTTGGAAACAGTTATGTTTGCTAGTGTTTATTTATTTAATTATTTCATATAAAATGTGAAGGTTTTGTTGGAATTAGCAAATAAGTAATATAAATTGTCGCAGCTACGAAAATCAATGAAGTACCTAATATATTTAAGAATACCTCCAACTTAACTCCTTATTTAGCGGAGTACCAATAAAACAACTACAAAGTTACTACGCGTTAAACCATGTTAAACTCTCGGCATACCTTTAACGACTCGTCTGTCGGTCACGTAGTTGAGCGCGTGGCTGTCGTAACCCGATCCCTGGCACCTGCGGAAGGAAATATAGTGTAAGTCATTGCAAAATAAATACTACATTCTGTATTGGATCGGCTCTGATTTTTCTTAAAGTCAGAGTAAAATTATAAATTGATAAGAATATTTTGTTTATTGATATCAAAGAAGACTGCCTTGTTGGTCTAGTAATCGCAAGCGCGACTGCTGAGCATAGGGTCCTGGGTTAGATCCTCGAGTCGGGCAAAGTGATATTGGGGTTTTACATTAAGAATTTCTTAGTATATGGGACTGAACCATTACTGGCGAAATAAGAGTGTTACTAAAACACCTCTGCCGAACCCTTCGGGGAATACAAAGCGTGATGTTGTGTTATGATATCAAAGAAATTCAAGACGAAACACGTGTGCAGTTCACAACAATGAGTCGATATCGTTCCAATGTCGAAATTAGAAAAAACTACTTTTAAAATGCTTTCCGATTTCTGAAAAAGCTAAATTTTTTATAGGGATTTTATGTAATAAGTATGTAGATAGTAGTAAGGTATGGTTTCCAAAAAATCGAAACACCAAAACTTGCCAGTGAATAATTTAATATAAAGTAAAAACCGATAAAATTGGGTCAGTGAGCGCAGTCTGATCGTAACGTGCGTAATGCACCCAAAATGCACGCAAACCTGTAACGCATACTGATGTAACAGCACTTGACCCCAGCCGGCGCACGCGCATATTTACACAACACTTACTTTCGATACGCATTGCTGTTTAATTTTATGGCCATGTTATGTAAGTCCTGAAAAGCTTCAGTTACTGAAACATTAGCACCAGATGCTTGATATGATACTAACTGGTGTGACCGTCGGACTGCCAAGTCATAGGTCTCGAGTTCGAACCCAAGGCACGCACCTCTGACTTTTCGGATTCATGTGCGTATTGTATAATTATCACTTGCTTAAAAACGGTGAATGAAAACATCGTGAGGAAACCGACATGCCTGAGAGATATTTCTCGACGATATATGAAGCCAAGTCAGAGGCCTATGGGCGGCATTAACTCTGACACCAGGTCAGTCAATAACCACACGAAAAAACAAAAAACCTATTATCAGAGTTAGACCCTTTTTTTTATGGTTGGAAAATCTTCATGCATGTCCCTCGCCCGGGGAAGGCGAGCTAAAAACCAACGGTGTTCCTCCTCCTGACCGTTCGGCCGGGGTCGCGGGTTTCCCATAAGCATGCACCGCAACCATCAGAGTTAGAACCTGGTGATATTATCTATACTAATATTATAAAGCTGAAGAGTTTGTTTGTTTGAACGCGCTAATCTCAGGAACTACTGGTTGGAATTAAAAAGACATTTTGTGTTGGATTGTCCATTTATCGAGGAAGGTTAAGAAAAGAATTAGGGAACATTTCCTGTCTACATGACCCGTATGTATGTATGTAGTATTTTATATATTATATTGTATGTATTACGTTTATGTATTGTGTGCTATACACATATTTGTTTAGTTTATGTAGATGTGTATATTTATTGTGTATTTAATTTGTAATTTTATATAACTTGTACACTTCGGTAATTGTTCTCCTCAACATCAAATCTCTCTATCGCTCTAAGGTTTGCTGTTAGAAAACTCATTTGTGAGTTAAGCTCGCCTTTGTACATGATTTTACCAATGGAACTGTATTATATATTATTATTTTGTGTACAATAAAGAATAAGAATAAGGTTATAGGCTATATAACATCACGCTACGACCAATAGGAGCGGAGCATAAATGAAAAATGTTGCAAAAACGGGAAAAGTGTCCACCAGTGCGAAGCCGGGACGGGCCGGTAGTGTAGATATAAAACCATTAGCAGTATTAGTATAAGAACTCTCATATTTAGAAAGTACAGATAGTAAACATTCGGATAATTAATTAACAGCATTCCTTCGTAACTTGCCAACCGTGCAGGGCTGTCACGTGTTATCTGTTTAGATATCTACCTTCCTAACTATTGGAAAGTTTAATGGGAAGTCGATATTTATTAATTAATCGATTTAATCATATTTATTGAGATATAATAAGTAGGTACTTGTTTGTGTTTGTATTTCTTTATCATAACATTTACAAGTCCGTTTTTAGCGTTCGCTTAGTTAAAGAAAATTACTCAAAATAAAAATATTGAGTTTTCATTATAAAATATTAAATTAATAATTAAGAGCATCAAAAAACAAATGATATTACAAAAAGTTACCAAAATCCTGAACACCTCTGAGAACCTTTTCTTTGACCAACTACATTAAATAATAAAAGGATCTGATATCTTAATAACCTTTGCATTGCTTCTACTAACATAGTTTTTAAGTAATTTGCAATACTAACATGATATGGACCTAGAGGCATGAAAAAAAAAACTTATGTTCTCCCATATTCATTAAATATACTACATACAAATTATTTTTTTAATATTTCTAAAAAGGAAAAAAAAACATTTAAAATATAAAAAATAGTAGCCGGGGCCGGTGGGGCCGGTGGGTGCGATGCGGTGCCACTGGTAAGTGGTCAGGGCCTCAGAGAGAGGAACCTCCTAACAACTTCCCCCTTATTTTTATTATGCTATTTTTATTTTTTATTGCGTGGTGACCCTACAGGCGATGCGACCGCGGTCCAGGCGAACCGATCGAAAGTGAAATTTCAGAGCGCAGCACATCGGCCGATGACCTCTACCACACATAGAACATAGTAGTATGTAATACATAATATTCTGTTATCTACGCGTAATAAACCTGTTTTACGTACGTTGATTTATTTTTCGAGTTTTAATTGTAATTTTAGGTTATGCAATGAATTAAGTACCAAATTTTATTAGCGCGCCTTTCGCCTTCCCCATTCTTACTTTCTCGCTAGTAAATAAGTATGTTTATTAAGAAATCCGAAAAGATTGGGTAAGTACATGAAATTTTCTCAAAATGACTCTTCGTGTTAGAATTTTCCTATATAAAGACCCAACCAACATAACTTAAAATAATTACCTACTGTAAAAATCACGGTATTGTGACGTGACGACCCTATGAAGCCTAACGTTTCTGACTACTTTTAATCTATTAATTAACAATCGGGGGCGATTTTGAGTATCTAATCTTCAAGGGGGCGAATATTGCGGGGCGAGTGGTGCGTACACCAATCTAGTAATAGATACGTAGGTAACTTATTTCACCGCAAAAACAAAACATTGCATAACAAATATTCAGTAACAATAAACAATACCTCTAGCAACAATTAAGCAAACAAAAACAACAAAACATTACACCAACGTCTTACTGTTACTAACAAGGTCATCAACTAACATTATGGCGCTAATCTATTAACATATTTCGTGTTATAACATCGTGATACTAACATTGTGAACGTGGCGATGCAATCGATACGCCCTGGCCTGCTGGACTTGTGATCATTTGTAACATGGTAATTTGATATTAGAGATTCAGAATATATGTAGTTTTTATTAGCGTATTGGTGTATGATAAAAGTGGGATAGTTCTTATTTCTTAAATAAATAGCAGCAGCCTATATCTGTCCAAGAGATGGGCAAGGGCCGCTTGTCAGAATGAAAAAAGTTTAGGCCTTAGTCCATCACGCTGGCCTTGTGCGGGTTGGCGGACTACGCACACCATCGAGAACTTTTTGGGGTCCTCTCAGGTGTGCAATTTTTTTTTAATGGGGCAATTTTTATATTTTTGTTGGCTAGGTACTCAATAACCATCAATAGCAACCGAAAAGTGTAGAAAATTTTACCACTACAGTCCTCGTAGTCTACTTCCATCTGCTAGGCTATTTACCTAAGTGGCATAAACAAGTTACGACTAAAAAACTGGTGCCTAACTGTCTGAGTTTATTTTGAGCTAATCACCTGTGCGGTACAACCTTGAGACATATACGATTTGTCAGATTTTAATCTTTATCGTGTCAAGTTGCGGTAATATAAGCCGTTTTATTTATTATTAGCGGCCCATCCCGGCTTCGCACGGGTGGACATTTTTCCCGTTTTTGAAACATTTTTCATTTATACTCCGCTCCTATTGGTCGTAGCGTGATGTTATATAACCTATAACCTTCCTCGATAAATGGACTATCCAACACAAAAATTAATTTTTCAATTCCAACCAGTAGTCCCTGAGATTAGCGCGTTCAAACAAACAAACACTCTTCAGCTTTATAATATTAGTATAGATTTATTTTGTTCAATGTTTTTTATAGAATAATCACTTTTTAACAAAAATAAAACCGACTTCAAATGGTCTATCTCCGAAGTTCTTCATCAGATCTTCACCAAATTTAAATGGGACCACTTCGAAAGAATACTCTTTCAAACAAAAGAAGAATCATGAAAATCGGTTCACAATTAGCAAAGATATCGCGGAACAAACATCCAAAAAAAACATACAGTCGAATTGAGAACCTCCTCCTTTTTTGGAAGTCGGTTAAAAATAATCATTATTAATCAAGTCTAAGAAAACCACAAATAAATTACGACTAACGCATAACCAGAGATCAAATACCTCTTCACTCCCGCGCATGTCAATTATCCAAGCACGTAACATTGTGTGAGAACGTCAATTTTCCATGGTACCATCTGGTGACATTCGTGTGATCGACGTCGAGTCCAACCGACAATTAACTATACCCAATAAAAAATTAGAAAAAAAAATTAAGAAAAAAATCTCATTTACGTGTTTATTCGTGGCCTACGGAACATAGCCGAGTGCATTTTTTGCAAGAATCTATTAACATAGACAAGAATTATAATTGTTATATGTTAATAAATATGGATTAAACTGCAGTTAACGTTGTGGTTATTGGCTTGATGCGTTAGCTTTATATACATTACCAAATAACTTTCGACAGTCGTTCATTTTATCAGAAACATCAACGTAATGTTTGTTTTGATATTAATTTTAATGTAGCGTGCAGTATACTTGATTGTATTATTTACTTGGCATTGACTTTTATAACATCAGTTCATTCATCTAAAGGTGGGTACAGACATCGCGACTCGCGTAGTATTTTTTTTATATCATCACACCCCCATTTTTTCTGTATTTAGGTACTCTATGTAATCTATACTAATATTATAAAGCTGAAGAGTTTGTTTGTTTGAACGTGCGAATCTCAGGAACTACTGGTTGGAACTGAAAAAAATATTTTTGTGTTGGATAGTCCATTTATCGAGGAAGGTTATAGGCTATATAACATCACGCTACGACTACTACTACTACGATAGTCTTTTTTTATTCTTTGTTCTCACTAAAGAAAATTTTCTATATGATATTAAAATTTTAGACCAAGAAATATCAACAACTTACTCGTAGATATTACAATATGAATATGTATGACAGTCTCATTCCCTTACATTAAAACAAACCCGGCCAAGTGCGAGTCGGACTCGCGCACGAAGGGTTCCGTACCATTATCCATAAAAACGAGCAAAAAAATCATGTTTGTTGTATGGGAGCCCCCTTAAATATTTATGTTATTCTGTTTTTTAGTATTTGTTGTTATAGCGGCAACAGAAATACATCATCTGTGAAAATTTCAACTGTCTAACTATCACGGTTCATGAGATACAGTCTGGTGACAGACGGACGGACGGACGAACAGCGGAGTCTTAGTAATAGGGTCCCGTTTTACCCTTTGGGTACGGAACCCTAAAACTATTATTTTCTCCAAACTTTCTACTCATCAGAATGCTTGTAACGATAGATATTGATATAACCCCTGGATCTCTCACGTAGCACCCACAATACGGTCACGTATAAACCTATTGATAAGAGACACACTAACTAAAGAGTGAAAGTGACAAAAAATATTCTGTCATTGTGTACAGAAGCTGTCACACCTTGAGAAATGTAATACTTTCATTCATTCAAATGAAATAATGAAGTGGACATCATACTGCGTATGCGCAATTCGAATGGCAATAAATATCACACTTGTATTTTTGTACGCCCTCATTTTACTGTTGAAACTACTCAGACCCTAATATATTTCCTTATTTCCATTTATCGGGTGATGCGAGGCCTTTGTGGTGGGATAAGGCCTAACCCATTCTCAATAGGAGAAGAGGTCCGTGCCCAGCAGTGGGACAGTAATGGGCTGATTATAATAATATGATATGAGTGTGTATATTTGTTTTAAAAAGCAGTGATAGCCTAGTGCAGGGGTCGGCAACCTTTTGAGACGGAAGAGCCAAAAGTTGCAATTTACGAAATTTCACAGTTTTTAAAGAGCCACAAAAAAATGTCGTTTCCATAATATGTATATGGAAACGAAATTTATATATATTTATTTATATTATAATTTGTAATGTATATAATTATGTATTTGCTTGTACAGGGTGTCCTGGAATTAATGGATAACCTTGAAATGGCGTTGAGCAAAAGTTACCTTAAAAAAAAATACAAAACGAAAATACATTTAGATATAGTTACTATATCTATCTGTCAGTCACAGTCAGTATTTTCAGTCATACTATATTATAGTACTCAATTATGGATCGATTGCACGATTTTAAGGGTTTTGATAGTAAAATAATATTTTTTTGCGTATGGAACTGGAGAGCCGTAGCTTTACATCGAAAGAGCCGCATGCGGCTCGCGAGCCGCTGGTTGCCGACCACTGGCCTAGTGGTATGTCCGTCGGACTGCCAAGTCATAGGTTTCGGAGCTTGAACCCAAGGCACGCACCTCTGACTTTTCGGATTCATGTGTATAATTATCACTTGCTTAAAAACGGTGAAGAAAAACATCGTGAGGAAACCAGCATGCCTGAGAGATATTTCTCAACGGCATGTGAAGCCCAGTCAGAGGCCCATAGGTGGCATAAACTGTGACACCAGGTCAGTCACTAACCACACGAAAAGAAGAAGAGTGTGTTTATTCAGAAAACTCATGAGTATTATTATTCACTTTGTAAAATGTGTAAAAGTTTTCCAATAAAAACCGTCGCAATAGACACGTTTGCGACATTTAAACATCATGGTTACGGGCTATGGTGTTTCACGGTTTAGGCACCAACCAGTAGAAAACCATGGTTCGTTCCATACCATTGCATGGCTATGGTTGTCAGCGAGGCAAAACCTTTTGAAACTAAGATTTTACGAGCCGTAGGCTTCCCACGTTTTCACTTTTAATAAAAACAAAAACTATGTATTGTTGAGTTATCGTAATCCGATATCTATTAAGTATATTAGAATTTCTAGATGGCAGTGATAGTCCTGCGGTTGAACGCTTGTCTTCCATGCAGGAGGATCTGAGTTCGATCCCGGCCCGTACCTCTGACTTTTCGAATTCATGTGCGGATCTGAATTTGATTATCACTTGCGTTAACGATGAAGAAAAAACATCGTGAGGAAACCTGCACACCTGAGAGGGCTCCATAACGTCCTCGATGGTGTGTGTCCGCTAACCCGCACCAGGCCAGCGTGGTGGACTAAGGCCTAAACCCTTCCCTTTCTGAGAAGAGGCCTGTGCCCAGCAGTGGGACAGTAATGGGCTAATTATGTATGTTATGTATTAAAATTTCTAAGGCTGGAGGTAATGTATAGGATTACTGATTCCTAATATTACAGTAGAAATGTTTTTGGAAGAACCGATAAGTTTAGAAGATTACAGAGAATCGATTTTTTATCTCACCTGCGCAAGAGTTCTGAAAGTCTTGAAATGTACCGCCCAAAAAGATCCGATGCTTGCCGGACTTTGGGCTTTCAGCACGGTATGAGTTATTCTCCAGTACCTAAAACTCGTGGCGACACAAGAGAATACAAATGTATTGTAAATCTCTTCCTCCTAGCCTTTTCCCAACTACGTTGCGGTCAGCTTCCAGTCTAACCAGATGCGGCTGAATACCAGTATTTTACACCGAGAGACTGCCATCAGACCTCCGCAACTCAGTTACTGGGCAATGCCGATATTCTAAGGTTAGACCGGTTGTCAGACTTTTGGGCTTCTGACTATGTAACGACTGTCATAGGTATTCTTATGACACCCGTGACCGACGGTTTAACGTGCTCTCCGAGGCACGGAGGGGTCTCTATGGATAACGAACGGTCACCCATCCACAGACTGACTGTGGCAAGCGCTGCTTAACCTCGCAAATCGAATTATCAGCACGGTAGTTAATCAGCCACGGGCCCCTCCAAATAATTAAAAAATGTTTCGTAAATCTTACATAGAAATCTAATTAATTCTATGTAATGTATCTTATAATGAATAGCACGTAGTATCTATTAAGTAATGTCTGCTTTAGTATAACTGTTTCAGCTATTTAGTAGTCAGCGTGTAAGCAAGCCGCTTGGGCTCAGTGCCTGGCAGGCTCTCAAGGAGATGCTGGCAACAGTCGCGCTCCCACACAGCCGGAACTGCGCCACCATCTGAATACTGACCACTTGACAGTGACCGTTAGTTATGTAATGTTTTAAAGGTTATGTGTGAGTTTAACTACTGAGTGAGAGACGCCATATATCTAATTGCTGAGAACGGTAAAGACTGAGAGCAGAGAAAAGAAGACATAACTGGCGAAATGAGGATGTAGGTACTAAAACACCTATGCTTAATCCTTCGGGGAATAAAAGGCGTGATGTTATGTAGCTTTAATAATATAACTACGACTACAAAACTAATTACAAATCAAAGCTGGCCACAAAACGATAACCCCGCCCCGATGACTTGCAAGCCATTACATAAAGCTGAACGACGCATGGACACTCTGGCAGGAAACGCACGTAACAATTACTGAACAACAGCGACCGGTTGTAATTAATCTATTGGTTGTGCAATGAAGATTACATGTGGAAGTATTGGCAGGGACTGGTCTTCCGCTCCGAATGGTATGACATAGATAACTGTAAAGCCAGGGGACCCTGAGGGCGTAGAAGACACATTGGTTACACCCATCGTATGTCGGACAAGGATGGTTTGAGATCCCATTTCCTGGTGTATGAATAAAGAGATCAACATCCTGTTTCCTTAACGGCATTCTGTATGCGGTGTATCCTGCATTCTCTGACGACTGAAAAATAGAGGAACAGTCATGGGAAACGAACCCAATTTTCTGGAAGGCAGCAGTACCACCATTGCACCAAAGCAGGCTCTGTTATAACTCAAAGTGGTATAACTTTTGTCAATTCATCCGTTTTAAGAACCCATGATACATCTGACAGTGACCTGCAATTGATTATGACAGTAGACTGAGACTAGAGCTGTCATCTATAAAATCATTAAACCAGATCTATGTTTGAAAACCCCAGTTGAATCCCAACCTTTGAAGTTGAAACCCGGAAACTTTTTCGAGCAAGTGTAACCCCGCTCGCATGCCCTGATAAGGACGCTTCTGGGTTAACCCAGACGGATCCCAGCCTCACTTACGCCTAATAACAGCATCGTCCATGATTAATTTTATACTGCGACTTTGACATTCACTACATAAAGTATCAAAACACCTTCCCTTTCAACTGATTATCATAAAGTGTCAGCAACACGTGTCAAAGTCATTGGTCTCGACTAATTGGACTTCTAATTGAATACTAATAAATATTGTGACCTACATTCGTAATGATCTTCGACGTGTTAGAATAATGATATTTAAATTAGTTTGAAAACGTAATTCAATTTATTATGAACTCGTTTAAGATAAAGATGTAGGAAATAAATGCCATATTAATCCCAATGAAGTTCACTGATTCAGCCTAAACCTTATTCAACTTAGCATGAGACAAAGTATAAACAATCTTACTGTGTCCTTTTGTGGTGAAATACGAAACTGGGCAATGAAACATTCTAAACTTACTTCAATAATATTAGTTTTTCAAGTATGAAGATCACACAATTTCTTGTTGTTAGAAATTAATCTATACTAATATTATAAAGCTGAAGAGTTTGTTTGTTTGAACGCGCTAATCTCAGGAATCAATCAATAACAGTAATCACATAGTTTTACTGCTGTAATTTTTCTTGTGTACAATAAAGAATAAATAAATAAAATAAATAAATAACATCACGCTACGACCAATAGGAGCGGAGCATGAATGAAAAATGTTGCAAAAATGGGAAAAATGTCCACCCGTGCGAAGCCGGGACTGGACGCTAGTGTTTTAATATATTTCACAGAATATCTTTTTTTAAGAGTACTCAAATGTTGTTTACACTTTGTCTCAAGCCAGGCTGAATAGGGTATACATAATACCATAACCTCACGCTTTTTTCCCATGGAGGTAGGCAGAAACTACAGATCACCATGTGCTACAATCGCTTTGTCCACGCATACATCTTGTCATACACTTTTTGTTGATTCCTCGTTTGCAGTTTTCCTAACAATGTTTTCCTTCACCGTTAACGCAAATGATAATCAAATTCCGATCCCCACATGAATTCGAAAAGTCAGAGGTACCTACGAGCCGGATTCGATCTCAAACCCTCCTCATAGAGGGCAAGCATTTGACTACTAGGCTAGTCCTAGTATTTTATTGAAATACATAAATATAAAATACAAGATAGTATAAAATTATAATATGTTGAAAATCGGTTACAAAATAATTGCTAGTGTTTCCATTAATAAAACAATCCTCTTTAAGTACTGTTACCCGCTGTGTCCGTTGCCAACAGGGATATAGAGCCTACAGCGCAGGCGCTGCAGTACAAACATGTGATATTTTGATTTCCTTTCACCGCGATAATAGCCGGCTACTTTGCTTACATACCGCAAGTTTGCTATGGCGCAAGTCACAGACTTTGCGGTGCAGTGTTGCAAATATACTGGCCTGCAAAAATAAGTATCACACTTTTAAAATTATTTTTTTTCTAAACTATAGAAGTTAGAGATTTAAAATAAAAAACGTTTTATAGCAACTTTTATCAGCTTTCTTTGAAACTATAGTAACAAAGTTAAACTCTTTTTTGTGTCCTTTTTGTTTCGAAAATATATCTTGTGTACTTAAAAAAATATTGCAATTTTAAAAGTGTGATACTTATTTTTGCAGGCCAGTGTAAGTTCAAAATTGGAAATAGAGCTTTGCTTAAATTTTTCTCAATTAATATCTATGCCTTGTCATAATCTATCATCGTTCATTGACACAAAACAATCACTTTCTAAGAAAGCCTGCCCTTTTTATTATTAAACAGTTTCTAATTAGCTTCATATATTAAAACTAGCTTTTGCCCGCAGCTTCGCTTGCCTGTTTTTTTTTCACCCCCTTAGTGGAGGAATTTTGAAAAATCCTTCCTTAGTCGATGCCTACGTCATAAAAGGTACCTACTGTCAAAAATTCATTTTTCTAACCCCAGCGGTTTAGGCTGTGCGTTGATAGATCAGTCAGTCAGTCAGTGTCTCCTTTTATATACACAGATTAAAAAAAATAAAAGACTAAAACCACCATGGTGTTCCCTCGAGAATCTATATCCGGAATTGCGGGATTCGTTATTCCACTCACTGCAACCCCGGCGGTAAAAGAAGCCGGCCCTATCTTATCTCCTTCGTCGCGTACCACCTACACTTTTACTAAGCAAATTTACCAAACATGAAATCTTTAGTTTTTAGACTGCCTCGTTGGTCTAGAGGTCGCAAGCTCGACTGCTTAGCATAAGGTCCTGGGTTCGATCCCCAGGTCGGGCAAAGTGATAGTGGGTTTTTCTATTAGGAATTTCTCAGTAGCAGCCCGTAGTCTGGATTTGTGCCTGGATTAATGGCAATAGGCTCGTCCCCTATTACATGGGACTTAAACATAACTGGCGTAACGAGGTGTACTAAAAACACCTCTGCCGAACCCTTCGGGGAATATAAAGCATGATGTTATGTTATAAAATGTTTTGTTCCATAGTTCATAACTTGCACCGCTCGCAACACGTTACCGAGTATTGCATAACACTCGTTTTGGACTCACACGTGCACTCGTTAACTCATATGTTTCCAATACTGTTACGCGTTGAGTTCATTCAGGTTTACGATGTAATATTAGTCTTCATTATGTTTGTTTTATAAGGAGAGGTTCATATGCACGGTTTTTAAATTTTCGACTGCTTGCGGACTGTTTCTACGTAACCGGGCAGTTATTGGCGAGACCTGAAGGGTCTCCAGCCAATGGGGACGAGAGTAAAATACTTAACCTAAGCTAACTACTACTACTAACATCATGACTAGCTAGCAACAACAGCAACGGCGACCCCTAATGGGACTCGGACCTTGGCTTAGGGCATTGCTTGCGAGAGGACTGGGAGGCAGACAGCTTGATGAGGGCTGAATTTACAGGGTGACTGCGGAGTCAGAAAAGACGAAAAACCCAATAACACTACCTCAAGATCAACAGTCGCGCGTGCCACCACTAGACCAACGAGGTAGTTGAAAAGCTCCCGTTTGTGAACTCCCTCTTAAGGTTTGCCAAAGTCATCATAACATCAGTGAACATTTCGAAACAAAAGCATTCAAATAATCACTACAATAAACGTAGGTACATAGGTAAGGGATATTAAGTAAGTATATTATGGGATTGTTGTAAATGAATTGTCATTGTTATTGTATAATTTAGTTAAGGTATTTGTAATTGAAATGCTTCTATTAATTTAATTAATTTAATGGTACCTAATTGACATTTCAATTTATTAATAAAAATATTAAGTAACGGATGTACCAAATATTGCATGCAGAGAAATCAGCGAAACATGTAGAACCTTATTTTATGTAACATCTTGTATTTAACCGTGTTTCAAGCAATAAACTATATATTATTAAAAAAAAACCCTAAACATCATGCTTGACAGACTTAAAAAAAGCTTATACCATATTCTATTTGAAAAAAAAAACTCATACTTTTACATAAACAGTAGGTAATATTAAATCACGCTTATCATAAACGGGTTAAAAGAAATTACGATAAGTATCAAAACACTACTTTATCCAACTTTAATTTAATAAAATGACAAAATAAACACTAGATAATACAAATAAACGACCAGTTGTTTCAACGTAACAATCACGATCTATGCAACTGCGACTACAAACGCCGTTCACTACAAATTATCGCAAGACGCAAACAGATAAGTAAACCTCGTTTTGTAATTGGAAAAAAAAACTATTAATGAAAACAGTGTCAAACATTCGCACGTTCTGAAATTGAATGTGTAACTATGTTGGGAAATATGGCTGCAACTGCGATTAGCGACTTGTCTGTGATTATCAATGCTGGTTGCTTTTGTAATGCCAGCCGTGGCCAATTTTTGACAGGTGTCAAAAACATCCTTGCATTTATCGACGACGAAAGAAAAATGTTTTTTGACACTTTCTGCTTAGTTATTGTTACACTTTAATGTATTCTTCCTTAAGTTATCCGAGTCCACTGTACTACTGAACTCGGAAAATAAACTAGTGTTTATTTACCCGCTAAGCGAGTAAAACACGTATTTATTTATTTCAAGGTTACTTATCTGCGATTATATAAAAAAACCTAATTGAAATAAAACTAATTAAAAGTTCAAACTAATTTACGAATAATTGCTGTCACGGTTTTGCATAAAAACAACAAAATGCTAAACAGGTTTTTAATTAACAGTCAAAATATTATAATAGAATAAATACAAGCAGACTTATAAACGAGGATTGTCAAAAAATATTTGAAAAAAGAATCCATTATTAGGCTGAATAGACGAAAAAAAACTGTTCTGTGCTCAAATCTAGATGAGAAAAAAATTAAAGGCGGGAACGTACAACCGAAAAATAGAAAAAAAAAACAAAATGCTAGGCTGATTACACTAAAAAAAAGTAAGTACGGAACACGTGTCTAAATAACACAGCGTATCATAATGGCAGCGAGTTTTTTTACGTGATGTCGATCGATAATCCTCCATAGTATTACGATTATTATGCCAATTACGCGATTGCCTCATAATTACGCGTGCCCGTACATTCTCGACAGGTCTCTGACTCGCTTGCATACACTTGACGTAAATAGACTGTTACATGAAGTGATAGCACAGTGCTTCAAGTTATTGGACGTATATTGTGACTGAAGACGCCCATGCTAGTTTTGTGATGTAAGATAAAGGGGTCGTCTGGCGCCCATGTGCTTGTTTGGTCCCCGGGGTGGTTACGGCGTGCCATGTGTTGTGGTGCGCCGGTGATGTGGGGTGCTCCCCGCGCCTCTCAGGAGGTCGTGGGGTGGGGCCCCGCTGAGGAGAGGTCCGCCAGCAGTTGGTGGACCAAGACCAAGATCAAGGGTTGAGGTGCATGCTTAGGAGAGTCCCGTGACCCCCGGCCGACGGTCAGAAGGAGGAACACCGTGGGTTTTTGGCCGGTAAGAGTCCGGCAGACACCCTCGCCTACCCTGGGCGAGGGACATCCATGAAGATATTACGACGAAAAAAAAAAACAAAGGAAAAGGTACCAGAATTATTAAGGGCTTGAAATAGCCAACATTTTAACCCTACTTCTACTGAGTTGTGTGATAAACGCGGGTTGTAACATTTTACTATAATTTTTCATCAAAATTGCCATTTTCACAATACTTTGAAACAACCATAGTGAAGAGTTCCATAAATAAGCTTCTATTTTTAAAATTCACGTATCATTCAAAAGCGGACTCGTTTATCGACCAAATCATTTATCCGCTCAACAAAAAACGGTCCCGCGTAATCTGGCTAGTGGCGTAAAATCGATAGGTTTTTATAGTTTTTATCGATGTTTTTGTGATCGTTACCGAGTGAGGTCAGCGCATCCTTGGGTGTGGGTCAGCTGCCATTGATGCTGGATTCTGATCTATTGTTGGGCAATCGAGTGTGAGAACACTTATTTCTGTTACTGTTTGTTAGTGATTGTAGGTAATTGCCTGAATTCTGTAGCAAGAATTAACAGAAGGAAATGAGTTACTATGGATATCATAGTCCATGGGGAGACAGAATAAAGCCCGGTTCCTATAAACAAAAACGAATCGTTTTGCTTACCAATAGTATCTTTTTTTATTGCCAAACTGGGGATATAAATATACTTGTAAACTAATTTTACCTGAGATAGCTACTTCCATATGTGAGGGTCTACTATGCTAACTATGAGGTCTTTGCTTCATTACTGCTGAAGATACAACAGTTTCAACTTTAACCAATAACGCTCCGTAAGTATAGGAAACGGCCATAAGAATATAATTCCCCTCCGTTTGCCGGGCGAACGGGTTGTAAGAGGCAACGAACCTAGCAACATAGTTTACCCCGTAAAATGCCAATTAGCTCGCCACCTATTACATGGGACTTAATACCAGAGACGAAATGAAACTACCTCGTTGGTCTAGTGGTGGCAAGCGTGACTGCTGATCGTGAGATCCTGGAATCGATCCCCAGGTCGGGCAAAGTGTTATTAGGTTTATCCGTGTGGAATTCCTCAGTTGCAGCTCGAAGTTTCAATTTGTGCCCGGTTGATTGCAATAGGCTTGCCCCCTATTACATGGGACTTAAACATTACGGCGAAATGAGGATGTTACTATACACCTCTGCCCAACCCTTCGGGGAATACATGCGTAATGTTATGTTTATTACATTAGGTATGTAATGAAACGTGGGTGTACAGACCTCTGTTTACCTCTTCAGAGATTACAGGTATAAGTATTATGTATTTATAGATATCATATCCAGACAAAACACTAGACATCTATACACGCCTTTCGACAGTCGTAGGTTAGAATCGCAATCGCACTGTCAAGATTTTCACCTGGTGGTAGGATCTGTACGGTCCGCCTGGCTAGCTACCACCCTCACATTAAAGTCCGGCGCCAAGCAGTTTACTGTGTTCCGTCGTGTGTATGTGAAAGCCAGACGGGTATAGGGGAATCCCTCTATGTCTCTGTTCCTTGGATTAGTGTGCTCCATCTTAGACCCTGTCTGCGCTTACCATCAGGCGAGACTAGGGGCAAATGCGAACAAGTCTAGAATAAAAAAAATAAAAAAAAATCCCTAAAGCGCACGTTTGACGCACGCGAGCTGCTCACGAATAAAAAAAAGACCACGCGATTCGAACCATTTAAAAAAATATCGTGACATTAAAACTGTACCATAAACTAAATCTTTTAGTTTTAATCAACGACGTAGTGTCACAGTTCACACGCCACGTATCTCTAAATCTACTATCAAGTTACAACTTAAAGTCAGTGACAAGTTGAATAAGAAAAGTATCGTAAATCAAACCGACTTTCATAATAAATCTGGTTTCCAAATACTTTGAATCGGGAGAAAGTCTTTCGACTGTTTGTGAGTCATCTTAAGTAAATTATACAACTCATTTACATAAGTCTGCTAACGTTTAGGCTTTATTTCTAACGTTATAACTTTTAGTTTATGGCTGTCAAGACATTGTACTGTAAGCGATCGTACAGACATGATTTTATTTTACCGTATTTACGTATGAAATATTAAATTAAATCGGACACGTGTTTATCTGTACTAATATTATAAAGAGGAAAGATTTGTATTTTTGTATATAACGAATAAACTTAAAAACAACTGGACCGATTTCAAAAATTATTTTGCCGTTAGAAAGCTACATTATCACTGAGTAACATAGGCTACGGGCGGAGCCGTGAGGACACAGCTAGTTTTTTACAAGTTTGTGATTATAAAATGTCGATAGCAGCAAAGTAAAAGAAGACATCTACAAAATCGCAATTTTACAGGAGAGCTCATTTAGTAAAAAAAAGAGGCCATTTAGCTGCGATGTTTTTTTTAAATCGAGTGTATATTCATTCATTATTTTGAATTTTGAAATAATTTTAATAAAAACTTGTAGATAGGGTTTATATAAGCTCATTTTTGTAATAAAAGCATTTTCGCAACAATGTAGATGTCCGTATCTACTATGCTGCCATCGATGTGTTAATACCTTCAATATGAAAATTACTTGGGAATTTATAGAAGAAACTTTAGTTGTATAATTACTTAATACACCTTGTTAATAATAAAAACCAAAACTTTTATGAAATAACTAAACCAAAGAGTAATCATAGACTAAGAACAAAATAAGGGTGAGGGACATGAGCTAGTGTTGCCCGTCTATTAGTCGATATAACAGAAACAAACGTCGACAAAGTAGCGTTTCAGATGTTTGCACTCTACTACCACTTTAATGTCAATGGAAACGCCGGTAGAGGACGTCCTAGAAGAACATACATCGATGTTATTGGTGATTTTCTTCACAAAGGTCAGGTGCGTAGTACTCTCAACCGGCGTGCGTGTATGACAAGATGTATGAATGTGTATGAAGCGAAAGGAGTATGTAAGGGTCGTAGCATGTGGCGTTCTATAGTTTCTGCCTACCCCCATGAGAAAAAGGCGTGAGTTTATGTATGTATATCCCACTTTAAATCGATATTCGCATACATTTTTCAACCACTTCGCAATATTATTTGCTCACCAATTTATCTCACATAACAAAATTTGCTTCGTGATCTGTATCATTCATCTCAGCCCAATTCCGCAGCATCAGATTTCACCTTGTTGTTCCATTGTTAGTTTACGCACGGACGTCCATGCCATCTGATTGTAGAGCCAGTGGCTCCTGATGCGTACAGATAGGCCTTCGTCTCGCTTCAGTTAAAACGTTGATTTACCAAAATAAATAATATTAAATTATTTAGCTAAATCATTATACAAGGTTACTTCGAATGAACTGGCGAAATTTTATAGAGTTATCAGGTAACATTTATTAGAAGACATGCATTCTAATAAAACAATACTTAAACTTTTGTTAATAAGATAATCAGATACTTAACTAATACAGTAGAGACAAGCGCGCCCGTAGTAGGAGGTAGTCCATTACTGTCCCCCTGCAGGGCACGGGGTCTTCTCAGACTGAGAAGGGTATAGGCCTTAGTTCACCACACTGGCCTGGTGCTGGTTGGCAGACTACTTGACACTAGTGTAGACCAATCGAAAGGTACAACATTTCTGTAGTACCATGTATTGTCGGATCGTAAATCATACTTTGGTACGTGAAGAGTTAATCTCCATACAATCCACGAAGCAGGACTTACCACTTACCACTCCACCATAATGCGACGCTAAACAAACTATTTTTTCTTAGTTGTTGGTACACTATCGACTTAAATGTGAAGGTTTGATCAACATTTCACGAACCACGCGCCGAGGGCCGCGCCTGCGTCCTACCACGAACGGTTCAGGGCTGGCACTTTTGAGTTTTAGTTAGATTTTCTTTGAATTTCTAGAGCTATATTACATAAGTTGTGTGTTCTTCTTCTTTTCGTGTGGTTAGTGACTAACCTGGTGTCAGAGTTTATGCCGCCCATGGGCCTCTGACTGGGCTTCACATGCCGTCGAGAAATATCTCTCAGGCATGCCGGTTTCCTCACGATGTTTTCATTCACTGTTATACAATTCGCACATGAATCCGAAAAGTCAGAGGTGCGTGCCTCGAGTTCGAACTCGAGACCTATGACTTGGCAGTCCGACGGTCACACCACTAGGCTAACACTGCTATATAAGTTGAGTAATTCAAACGGAATGTAAGAAATGCTATTATTGTGTAGAAATGTTATTATTAATGCATAAACAGATAACAATAACAAAGCTTATTTGACATTGTTTTAAAATATAAATTCATCCATCAAGCATTTCTAGCAATTGTCGACATAAGCAAAGCATTTGCTAAACATAGCATGCCATTTACACCCAAAAATATATGAGATGTCTTAAACCAAGTAAATTGTTAAGATTTTTTTTGAATAACGATTATTTGGTTGAAATACTTATTAAAATTGTTTCACGTGACAGCCCTAACTAAAGGTATAGTGTCATATCGAATATTTGGTTTGTGGTTTATCGATAGTGTTAAATATTGGACGTCAACGTGCGTTGTTTAGTTAGGATTTCTGGAAATCGTTGACAAGGGTATAGGTTCGAATTCTATTCAAAGGATATATAGCCTTCTTAGATAAGATTCAATACAATCAAATATTGATTGTAGTCGATAAGACAAATTAAATTTACAAATACAACGAATAAAAATTGTGTTTACAAAACAATGGTATAATTTTATTGTCTTTTCTCTTCTTCTCTTATGTCGGCACCAGCTAGACGAGGATATCTCATGCTGTGGTAAAAAGATTAGCTAATCAGCAAGGTTGGTAGCGCGGCTGATTGCCTAGGGGGCGCGGTACGAACTTAAACATCGTCACTTGTGGATGCTCTGGGCCTAAAAACGTATTAGTTACATACACAACCTTTAACGTAGGTACGTAACAAGTAATTTTCAGCTTCCTGAAGTAAAACGTCATTCAAAATTTTTTTTTTTAATTGCTTCACACATCTTTCTTCTGTATCCCGATCCTGGGTACGTGTACAGACACAAATCTCACATGCACAAACACTCAGACCCGGAACAACTATCTGTAGGCTATACAAATATTTATACCGTGCGGAAATCGAAACTCACTACCCTTATCACAGAAGCCAATCGCTCAACCACTGCACCAAACGTGTCAACAAGTCGCAGTAGATTTGAGGCCGCGAGAGCAAAAACGGCCTAAGTAACTTTTTCTTTTTTAAATAGCCCATCTTTCTTAGAACTCTGTTTTTTAAAGAAGCAAAATGGCTTTACGTTCATTTTTCGAGCTACCAACAGATGGCATTAGTAACACAACCACGGCAAATAAATAAACAAAACTCAAAAATTTCAAAATTAGTTACTTTGAATATCTCAATAAGACAAATCAGTACGTGTATTGGCCGTTCTTGCTCTCGCGGCCTGATTTGGTATCCACATAATCAATAAATGATTTATCGAAACAACAAGAAATAACTATTTACACGACTGTTAAAGCTTCTAACGTCCAATTCACATGATCAATCAAATCACACCAATATCTTGACGATGGAAACACCTGAATTTCTTCCACCTACACGGGTGACCGTCCAGCATCGTCCAGCGTGAGAACGGGCGACCACGTGAAAGCAGGCGCGCCCATCTACGAGAAAGTGATGGCCGACCTCTTGATGGTGGATCACCCACGTGGTCATATAATAGGTGTTTAGATTAAATGTTATGTCTTTTTAATCTGTTTTAAATTATTGGAATGGTGGTATCAGTGGTGTGTTTGTTTCAATTATCATGATATTAGGTGTGTCTCATTTACATAATTTGTGATTGGGTCGCCTTCTAGTGGGTTCATGGGTAATTAGCAACTGCGGGAATCATAAGATTTGGAAGGTTAAGCTGCGCTTGCCGCGGTCAGTCTGTGGATGGGTGACCGTTCGTTACACATCGACACCCTTCCATGGCTCGAAGAGCACGTTAAATTGTCGGTCCCGGGTATCTGTCGGTTCACATTAAACTTGAAATTTTAACAAAAGTTTGTAATAATGTAGAGAATGAAGAGTTTTTAAAAATTCAGCCCCAAAATGGATGTACCTAATGGGGGTTCATATTGAACGAAGACGCGGGCGAAAGCTAGTTAAGTTAAACATCATTGGCAATAGTAATTGTAAAGTTAGCATTGTCTAAGCAAACGTGTGTGTTTGCTGATGTTCTATTACCAATAAAATGAATTCACACCTCTACATACATACATAAACTCACGCCCTTTTCCCATGGGGGTAGTCAGAATCTATAGAAAGCCATATGTTACGATCCTTACATACTCCTTTCGCTTCATCCACATTCATATATCTTGTCATACACGCACGCCGGTTGAGAGTACTACGCACCTGTCCTTTGTGAAAAACATCACCAATAACATCGATGTATGTCCTTCTAGGACGTCCTCTACCGTTTCCATTGACATCCGCCTTATAAATTCCTTTTGTTAATCGCCGTTCACTCATTCCCTCAACATGACCAAAGCATACTCCCTTCAACTCTTGTCACACCTCTATGTTATATACCTTATTACTATGTAAATAGAACTTTAAATCAAACACAGACATTAAAATTTTCTTTATTTACCTAATTTAATTAGTATTCGTTGCTGAGTTCTGCTCCAATACAATATTTTTTTCCATCATGACAAATTGCTACATAACAGTAATGGTCGCCGCAGCACGCAAGTGCGTGAGTTAGGATTCGTGTCTATGAATGCATTTGATTTTCAATTAGGCGATAGATAATTATTATAATTAAACATTCTTGATTTTATGATCGCACTAGATTGTTGTGATTGTGATATACACAATAGAAATTAAAATGGGGTGAATAGGCATGCAGGAGTGAATCGGGACGGAACTTTAAAAGGGATTTTTTACATTGAAATAATATATTTTGTTGCCATAAAGGACTCTAATGTGTTTACTGTATTATTATAAACGATTGGTGATGTTCTTCACAAAGGTCAGGTGCGTAGTACTCTCAACCGGCGTGCGTGTATGACAAGATGTATGAATGTGGATGAAGCGAAAGGGGTATGTAAGGATCGTAGCATGTGGCGTTCTATAGTTTCTGCCTACCCCCATGGGAAAAAGGCGTGAGTTTATGTATGTATGTAAGTGTACTTGTTGGAAATAAACTATAATTATTTCAAAGTTAAAATCCATTTCTGACGACACGTTTGGTGCAGTAGCTGAGAGATTGGCTTCTACGCTACGGGTCGAGGGTTCGATTCCCGCACGGAACAAACATTTGTATGGCCTACTGATAGTTGTTCCGGGTCTGGGCATTTGTGCATGTGAAGATTTGTGTCTGTAAACGCATCCACGATACAGGAGACATCCTAGTGTGGGGCAACGTTTTATAAAAAAAATGAATACAAAAATTTAAAGTTTCGTCCCGATTCACCCCTGGATCCCTATTCACCCCGTTACACGGTAATTAAAAGATGCCCGAAAAATTGTAATTGGCTCGCCAGCTCGCCAGTCATATGGGACTTAATACCAGCGGCAAAATATGGATGAACCTGTAATAAGAGAACAGTCACTTCAGGTGTGCAGGTTTCCTCATGATGTTTTCCTTCACCGTTCACGCAAGTGATAATCAAATTCTGATCCGCACATGAATTCGAAAAGTCAGACGTGTGGGCTGGGATCTCAAGCCCTCCAGCGTCGAAGACAACCATTTAACCGGTAGGTTATCACTGTTTCAGTTTGAGTTTAACAATAAAACGTAACATCACGCCTGTATTCCCCGAAGGGTTGGGTAGAGGTGTATAGTAACACCCTCATTTCGCCGTTATGTTTAAGTCCCATGTAATACGGGCTATTGCCATCAAACGGGCACAAATTTAAATTTTGACGACACGTTTGGTGCAGTGGCTGAGCGATTGACTTCTGCGCTACGGGTCGTGGGTTCGATTCCCGCACGGAAAAAATATTTGTATGGCCTACAAATAGTTGTTCCGGGTCTGGGCGTTTGTGTATGTGAAGATTTGTGTCTGTAAACGCACCCACGATACAGGAGAAATACTAGTGTGGGGCAACATTTTTAAAAAAACAAATTCAAACTCCGAGCTGCTACTGAGGAATTCCACACGGAAAACCTCAATAACACTGTCCGACTTGGGGATTGAACTTAGGACCTCTCGATCAGCAGTCGCGCTTGGGACGAACGAGACAGTTAAAGTTTACTTGCCTTTATACCAATATTTCGAAAGACCTTCCACCGTGACCCACAAATCACCACCGAGCTTTTCCTTCACCAAGCACCATACAACCACGACTTTTAGCGAAAGCACTAGAGCACTCTCCTACACTTTGTGTATTACATTATGCACTTTCACGCTACAATTTTAAGTAAACACGCCGACAATAACACGGCTATTACGATTTCTCCCTATATTGAAATTGTTCTTTCGTACGATAATCTGTAGTGTTGATTAAGGTATGAACTTAGTTTCTAAGTGGTTAGCAGTGTTTAGAGTTTAAGGAAATGTTTCTTGAACACCTGGAAGTAAACGGAAATAATAGGGTATTGGACTGTTGGTTTTGTTTCATCTTGTGTGTCGCGTTTAAATTTATCTGAGAGAGAATGTAATAAACTATTGCTTGTATACCACACATAGATAAGCTCACTTGTATCTTGTATCTCTCTTGGATGTCATTATTCATCTTCTGTGTAGAAGAAGTCTAGTCCTTTGGAAGCCTTACGGGGGACAGGTCCACGACGCAAAGGCTCCTTTAAATGATAAATGATTTTTATTTCTGTAAATAAATCTGAGACAGACACTTTTACGAGTCAATGTAATTTTTTTTTAAGACTAGATGGCACCGGCATTTCCTATCTGACAAGCTCTGAGACGAAAAGCCGGAACAAACTCAGAGATCAAGGTCTCTTTTAAAGTCCAGACATTGTGGTATAAAAACTATGCGAGTGAAACGATGTAGGGCAACGTCTGGAATGGCCTTTTGAGTAAAGTGCCATAGCAGGTTTGAGTTGACCTGTCCTAACCGACAGCACATCAGTTAATTACTGTTATTGGCGCAAGCCGTTGTAATTAATTATGAATAAATAAATCTGCATCAGTTATCGCGGAGCTCAAACCTTATTTTAGGGAGTTCAACAACCCGACCGCTGCACGACGCTATCAATTAGCTGGACATTTTTGTGGGTCACAGAAAAAAACTCAAGAACCGCCGAGAACTAGGTATGCCTAGTTGCACTTTTTTTTTTCTCGTTGGAAAATCCTCATGGATGTTCCTCGCCCGGGGAAGGTGAGGGGGTCTGCCGGACTCTTACCGGCTAAAAACCAACGGTATTCCTTCTCCTGACCGTACGGCCGGGGTCGCGGGATTCGCAAAAGCATGCACCGCAACCCCGGAGGCTTAGTTGCACTAACGACACACACACACACACACGACACGTCTGGTGCAGTGGTTAAGCGATCGGCTTCTGCGCTACGGGTCGTGGGTTCGATTCCCGCACGGAATAAATATTTGTATGGCCTACAGATAGTTGTTCCGGGTCTGGATGTTTGTGTATGTGAACATTTGTGTCTGTAAACGCACCCACGATACAGGAGAAATCATAGTGTGGGGCAAAGTTTTTATTAAAAAAAAAAAAAAAAACTAACTACCTATAACGATAACCATACCATATTTGCGTCACGCGTCTGCCTTGTTAATCTAGTAGTCGCAAGCGCGACTGCTGAGCATGGGGTCCTGGTTTCGATCCCCAGGTCGGTCAAAGTGTTATTGTGTTTTTCATTAGGAATTTCTCAGTAGCAACCCGGAGTACGGATTTGTGCCCGGTTGATGGCAATGGGCTCGCCCCCTATTAGATGGGACTTAAACATAACGGTGAAATGAGGGTGTTAGTATAAACCTCTGTCCAATCCTTCGGGGAATACTGGCGTGATGTTATGTTATGTATGAACCCAAAATTCCCCACACAAAGAACTTTCCACTTATCAGCTGAGCCCTTACCACAAGAACTTAAAGAATCTTGTCTTGAGGTCAATATCAACATAGGTACCCTGATGTGGTTAAAATAAAATAAATCTTAACTATAATTAAATATTATCAACGTCACATAAATAACACTAAGCTAATACTTTTATAATTGAATATTTTACATCCTACATAAAACTACGGTTCCAAGAACATCAAACTATGTAGCGAGCAATGTTAAGAATTCAGAGCTTGTGGTTTTAACGCTTTTAATATAACATCACGCCTATTGATTGCATCACTTGAGCAGAGGTGTAAAGTAACACCCTCATTTCGCCGTTATGTTTAAGTCCCATGTAATAGGAGGCGAGCCTATTCCAGACTCCGGGCTGCTATTGAGAAATTCCACACGGAAAAACCCAATAACACTACCAGACCTGAGGACCGAACCCAGAACCTCACGATCAGCAGTCACGCTTGCCACCACTAGACCAACGAGACTTTTAACTAGCTATAAGGCCGCCAATACACTTGTAAGTTGCTTCCGTAAAATGTATGTAAGTGGCCTATGACAATTAATTCGCGATAAGCTACTTACAAGAGAGTTTACATTTTGCAAATTTATCGTGAGTTAATTACGTAAGGGACCTACGTGAGGAAAACTTACAGGTGTAAAACTGGCCTAGGGGCTATTCAAGTATTATCTACGTAAGCAGAGTTTTAGTAATTTTTGACCCACCCCTCCCCCTTGTCAGCAACACTGAGCAAAGTTTTTACCCCCCCCCCCCCTCCTATGCTTACGTAAACATTGGTATATATTTTTTTAAACTGATCAGGTTTCTTTATTGTTATTCATGAGCAGCAGTTTTTAAGTTGAGAAAAATAAGTAAATAAATAAAAATCGCTGACGTAATCATCATCTACACACCCCCGTCCCCCATGTCATCAAAAATAAGCTAAGCAAAGACCCCCTCACCCCCCTTTCGTGCTTACGTAATACTTGAATGGCCCCCTAAAGTAAGGATACCACCACACAAAGATAGTTCTTTGACTAGTGTCAATAGTAGCACAGACGACCTAATAGTTACGTAGTAGGTTCTAAACAAGACTATCTCACGTTCTGGCGGCTCCTTGAAGCTATTAACCGAGCTCTATAAGCTGTATCTTAACGACCAGGATGACCAGCAGTTTCTACTTTCATGGTGAAACTCATATAACTTTCATAGACTAATGGAGCAACTCACGGCGAGGTTTATTATCGCTAAATATTACACGCTTTTCTATATAACATTGTTGTGTAAAAACCGCAAAATATAAACAAATGTACGACATGTGTTGGAGACGGACACATCGAGGCTAGTTACAGAGAAAGCTTCTGTGGTTTATAATAATGACAAATAAACATATTTATAAACAATACTGCTCCATCATTTTAGTGGCCATGTTGGGTACACAATGGCCCTCGTTCCAAGTACTTTGATGATCATCTTATACAAGTTTAGTCAGAAAGGGGGTACTACACTGATGTCTGTTTTAGCCCGGCGTCATGGGGGTGTAAAATGTTACGCGGACACGGGGGTGGGTCATTATGACCCGATATTTTGACTTAAGATATTTCTATTTTTTTTAAACAAATTAGTAATTATTTTAAGGTAATGGCTTTATTGTTTTATGGTTTAGAAATTGAAACAGAAATTTGTATTAGGTACATAACATTTTAATTAAGCTTTTAAACGTATAAAATAAAAACACGTAAAAATCAACAAAAGTGGCGTTTCTTAGCCTAATCTCACATTTCTTAGCATTAATTGGCCGTCTTTAATTTTTTATGGCACTTTTATATACTTAGTTAAGTTTATATGACAAGATGTATGAATGTGGATGAAGCGAAAGGAGTATGTAAGGATCGTAGCATGTGGCGTTCTATAGTTTCTGCCTACCTCAATGGGAAAAAGACGTGAGTTAATGTATGTATTAACGAAAATTATACTCCCTAATTATCCCCAATTAGACGAAATGGAACAGCCTTGAATTAAATATATAAAAAACTAGCGGCCCATCCCGACTTCGCACGGGTGGACATTTTTCCCCGTTTCTGCAACATTTTTAATTTATGCTCCGCTCCTATTGGTCGTAGCGTGATGTTATATAGCCTATAACCTTTCTCGATAAAGGGACTATCCCTCATAAAAATATTTTTTCAATTCCAACCAGTATTTCCTGAGATCAGCGCGTTCAAACAAACAAACTCTTCAGCTTTATAATATTAGTATAGATTATCTTAACGAGACTAATCAATTGAAGTTATTCTTGAACACGATTAAAAAAACTATTTGCTCTAGCAATTAAACTTGTATAATTACAAATGAATATGCAAATAAAAATAAAATCTCACATTTTTACAATCAATTCACACAAACATATTCATGAGCGTGCATTTAACGCTATATAAAAACGCACCGGTTAGCATTGTCTTACTGGGTCAAAGTATATGAATATGTAAATCATCATATACCAAGGCTGAGCTTATGGCCATGTTGGTTTAATTTATTATCATAGTGGAGATGGATGCCATTCATTTTTAATACCAATAAAGGACGATAAAATCACAATTTGTTTTAAAAATTGCCGATTTTGTATGACAAATCGACTAATATGAACGTGTGATTAATTGCATCTCTAATTATTGCTGACATTTAGGCGATTTTAATTAGATAAATGACGGTATTTTAATCAAAAGTGTTTAAAACGTTGAATAGTGCATATTTGAAAAAGTTCACACGCTGTATAACACATAACATCACGTCTGTATTCCCCGAAGGGTTAGGCAGAGGTGTATAGTAACACCCTCATTTAGCCGTTATGTTTAAGCCCCATGTAATAGGGTGCGAGCCTATTGTCGTCAACCGGGCACAAATCCAAACTCCGGGCTGCTACTGAGAAATTCCACACAGGAAAACCAAATAACACTTTTGCCTGACCTGGGGATCGAAACCAAGACCTCATGATCAGCAGTCGCGCTTGCCATCACTAGACGAACGAGGCACACTTTATAAAACGTGATAATATATCAATCACATTTCTTAAAAAAATCTCATAATTGAAATTCAAGATTGAAACCACAAAAAGTCGATAAAAGAACTTGTCAAGTGCAGTAAAAAAATAAGCGTAAGTACAAATAGATAGTTTCACTTTATAACGTTGTGCCACAAAACGTGATGATAGCGCCATGTTCTGATAAACCAACAATGAACACAATATACTATTATAAAAATGTCTGCCAACGTACTGAAGCGGTCAGTACCACTATTACAGTACACCAAACAAAAACAACGGCGGCATTGAACGAACAAGGCTTGTCCGGCAAACCACTGTCACTATCTACAAAATAATACACACGAACATACATTTACAACTCATAAAATTACCAATCAACCTTCTAAAGCTATCGATAAAGTCTGTTATCGTGTAATATCAAGTTTTATAACTGCAAACGTAAATTCGCACCACATACTCCCATTTGATAAGACACCAAACCACTTTCGAACTTAGTTAACTTTCTAAGTTAATAAAAATACTGTAACAGGTGCTTATAAGATAAAGGTAAAATCTTCTGTTATTAATAACTGGATTTCACTCTGTGTTTCCAATAAATAATGACTATTCGCTTTTATGTGACTAATAGATTTTATCTTCCCCGACATATCGCGATGAAAAGTAGGAGAGAGCCTGTTTGAATTAAAATGAAAATGGCAATAATGCTGTGGTTGTAATTATAATTTATTTCTAATGTATTGA
This sequence comes from Amphipyra berbera, assembly GCA_910594945.2. Classification (NCBI taxonomy): domain Eukaryota; kingdom Metazoa; phylum Arthropoda; class Insecta; order Lepidoptera; family Noctuidae; genus Amphipyra; species Amphipyra berbera. The sequence continues at coordinate 1,243,201 of OU343122.1, read as the reverse complement.
ATGTTGGCGTTAGCATGAGGAGAGAAATTGCTGGACTGCCGAGAAAACGGACCTGAATGAGAAACATGTGCAAAATGCGTCGCTTTTACTGTGAGAAGAATTCCATCTATCAAGATGTTTGATCGATTTGTCTCTTTCCATTTAATAGGTATCAATATAATATTTGTGATGCTGGATTTTCCAATAGATAAGATTAAAAAGACACCATTCTAATTCAATAACCCGAAATTTTTAATTTGCACGAAACAGCCTTACTTCTTCTTCTCCCTGCCCTTATCCTACACTACGTGGGGTCGGCACAACATGTATTTCGTAAACCCATGTTGTTAGAGGTTTTAGCTTATTGTTATATGACCGGCCGCCTGCCTGGCATCAACCCTCCTTGGGAATACTCGTTGCGCCGTCGCGCGGGTGACCCAATGTGCTTGCTGATATTATGCACTGGCTCCCAAAATGATATGCTTGTCAATCTTATTGCCAACAACTAAGCAATGTTCTTCTTGGTGGAGTATAAACACAGCCTTACTGATATCTCTAAACCGGCACATAATATTTGCGCTATCGACATCAAGTACTTCAAGGATGTTAGCTACTTATTGCACAACTGTATAAGTGATCCCATCTTTGGTATTGATCGCTTTGTAAATCTGGGACACACCAGATCCCTAAACGGCATTAATTGACCTGATGCAATTGCATTTTTGTTGAATCATGGCTTAGTATCTCCTCTAGTCACTACTTAGTGGAGTTCTAGTAGATTTTATATTAACTCATCTATGCCAAACTTGGGTTCACTTAGCACTTTATAGGCACTAATTGAAATTCTCATTAGGTCAAATATGTGTGTATGTGTTATTGTAAAAGCCCAAATAACAGAAAATCTTAAGATATTACAGGAAATCATGAGTTACCACTGAAGAAATACCCGTAAAAATTGAAATTTTGTAGAAATTGTTGTTTGTTTCGCACTTTTACCAAGTTCTATTTAAAATTTACCATTTATAAGGTTTGTACAACAACATGTATTTGCCATCATGAGCTCCCATCTACACATTGTTTACTTAATGTCCACGTTACATTTGAAAGTGAAACGGGCCACTTTCTCAGGGAGCAAGCTATGAGGAGATCAAGTGCTGGTCTAGCTAGTTGCAAGCCATTTAGATTGATGTGTTGTGGGAACGTGAGTCATGAACCAGTATGAAATTTGAATACAGAATATCGTAATCAAGTTCGTGAATCTTGGAGCAGAATTGGTGATACGGTCATTGAATTATCACTTTCAGAGCAAGATTTTTCAGAAATCACAGCAATTAGGGTTCTAAAATGTTCTCCGTGGTTTATGTTTTTACCAACCCACACCAGTTCAGCGTAGGGGACTAAGGCCTAAAGCATTTTCATTTTGAAAAAAGGCACGTGCCCAGCATAATGAGCTGTATCTGCTATACTAATTTAATGAGAACTGAAGGTTGAATAAACTAAAACACTGGCATCCCAAAAGGATACATACTAAGCTAGACTACACATAGTGGCAAGTGACCGGTCCATGCTTACAGTCACAGTCAGCATGTGCCTCCAGCACGGATGCAAGCAACACTTTTATGACGAGAATAAATTGAAACGTTTAGTTGGCCGTGAATTGCATGTGAAGAAGTCGCAAAACTAAAACAATAACATTTTGTAAAGAAGAAATAGCATCAGCGATATTCAGATGTGTTTATAGACATTCCTTGTTTTGTTGGCTAATTGAAGGAGATCTCCCAGTTTGTACGGTTTCGGATTAAAAATGTCGACGACAAAGAATGAAGTATCTGTTTGAAAGATCTTCTTCTTTTCGTGTGGCTAGTGACTAACCTGGTGTCAGAGTTTATGCCGCCCATAGGCCTCTGACTTGGCTTCACATGTCGTCCAGAAATATCTCTTAGCCATGCCGATTTCCTCACAATGTTTTCCTTCACCGTTTTTAAGCAACTTATAATTATACAATACGCACATGAATCCGAAAAGTCAGAGGTGCGTGCCTTGGGTTTGAACTCGAGACTTATGACTGTCAGTCCGACGGTCACACCACAAGGTTATCACTGCTGTTGTTTGAAAGATGATGTTAATAGAAGCATTATTTGGTAACTAAGATAATTTAAGAAATTTTTACAGTTCATGGTGATGCTTGCAAGGGCCATTTCACAACAATAGGTACGCCAGTCTAAATTCAGTACATTTAAGATGACCACACTATTTTTCCGACTGCACTTTCGGGTGATAATGCAGGCATCCTTTTTGTGTGACAATAAGGCCCCTGAAGCTTGATTTATGTGAAACACACACTGCCCTACGCTACGCTGCGGGGTGAGTGGCGACGGAGCCACAACACTGCGCGTGAATGCGTTTTCTGTGTGTTGCACTACGCGTGTTTTCTATACAAACACAGATACTTGCAAACAACGTAATAACACGCACTCCCGCGCTACGCTGCGTGATGCGGTGCAGTGTGCGAATCGCCTTACATTTGTTTCTTTAGCAATATTTTAAAACAGTTATACATTTCCGAACGCTTTCAATACAATACAATTTGATATTCCAAATAACCGCTATCTTAACGGCGCAGTCAGGTTATAATCCATATCCATTGTCATACTATGATATTCAAACAATGCTACACAAGTAGGTAAGCAGGGGCTCCTCACATGTGGAGTAGCGCTATTGTCCGGCTTGTGCAATGCGCGGGCGCAGGAAATGGAGCGCAACGCAGAAGCTGCGGCGTCGCGCCTCGATACACACTCACACAGTTAAACTGTGTAGAGATACTACACATACTTGTTAATGTGTGGAGATCACACATAATAAACAGTGTTTTTACAGTAAGATAGAACACACACATGCTAAATAGTGTGTAGATAACACACACACATGCAAAATAATGTGCGGATCCTACATACATGGTGTTAATTTATATAAAGGCAACATTTAAGAAGGTGACGAAACACACCATAATTAACAAATTTTTCTAAGACGGTTATTGCAAATTCTAAAAACGAGATTAGATCTTTAAAAAATTACACATTTTATTATTTTATATAGGAAGCCATTTTGTTTCCTATGTTTCCTATTATCGTCAAAGATAGGTTGGGACTGAGATTAGGGTATAATATCATTCATAAATTTTTCGTATTGGATATCACCCTGTATTACATTAATGTGCGTGCGCGCAGATCGCGCCACTGGACCGTTTCTATTGTTTAGTGACTTGTGATGATTCTCCTGAAGTATTGTATCTAGTTGGTTTCAAAGGAATGTTGTACGCTTATAAGATTCCAACATTCTTTTAGTTTGAAACTCAACATTTCGCAAAAAGGCTGTTCCAATGATGACTTGGAATCTAAGCTCCTCAACCGATCAACTGATATTTCAATGTTAAGTTTCCTTTCTTTTTCATTTATTTTAGAAACTTTTTGCCCATGAGCACGACAGTTCCCTTCAAACAAATTATGTACATGTAGGTATGTGTTACAGTATTCTAAACAAACAAATATTTTTTTAGACGTTGTATTTTCAGTAAAGCTCCCTTTAACTTTTTTTGTGGCAAGCGCGACTGCTGATCGTGAGGTCCTGGATTCGATCCCCAGTTCGGGCAAAGTGTTATTGGATTTTTCCGTGTGGAATTCCTCAGTAGCAGCCCGGCGTTTGGATTAGAGCCCGGTTGATGGTAATAGGCTCGCCCCCTACTATATAGAACTTTAAACATAACGGTGAAATGAGGGTGTTACTATAATCCTCTGCCCATCACTTCGGGGAATATAGGCGTGATGTTATGTTATGTTTTTTTTGTAATTAAATCATACCATATTCTATGTGCATTTCCGATAATATGTCTTTAATAATAATAATAATAAATAACCCTATTTTTTATATTTTGAAATGTTTTTTTTATGATTTTTATTGAAATATTTAAAAATGTAACAAAATATGTGTATAGAAGGAATAAACGGAATAATAATAATAAAATCTTTATTTCAAGCGAACTCATAAAATTAGTATAAAATTTCATATTTTGGTACATGTAACTGACAGCAGTGAATAATATATGGACAATCCACTCTGTCAGCTACCATGCACAGAACCCTGTTGGGGCTGGCCATGACTCGTGTCACCAGTGATGTTGCGCGTTTGCGCATAACAGTATAAAAGCAATCGACACGCGCCGCTGCAAACATCCCTGACGCGCTGCCCCGCCATGGCAACCCCAACAGTTTTCTGAACGCGTTATTATATTGGACACGAAGGGCTCCATACGACGTGTGCGAATATTTCTCCCACAGGCTGCACGTGTAGAAGGTTGTACAGAAAGCTCTAAAAAGCGTCGCCTTAACTTCTGCAGTACAACGTGCAAACCTGCGGGCTATCATATTCGCACGTATGGATAGAGCCCTTCGTTCCCTTTCGATATCAGTATTGTCCTCAAGGTCAGTGGTGACCATATGCCCGAGATATTTAAATTGTTCCACCCGTTCAAGAGGAACACTATTTAGTCGAATAGGTGGCACATCAAGATGATATTTGGTCCCCGCCTCAAAAACAATGTACTGACTCTTCTTTACATTATATAGTAACCCATGTTCTATTGCGTAATTCTCACATGTGGCCAGTAATGACCTTATACCGCTGACTGACGCGCTCAGCAGCACCATGTCATCTGCGTAACTTAAATTATTTACACAGATACTTTGCTTGGAAGACTATCATAATCAACTGTAATATTTCAGGTACCTACTATTGTTATAGCATCTGAGTTTCTTTTTTCCTTTCCTTTCGCCAATAAATATTTCTCCAACATTTCTACTGTCAACTTGTCAACATTCTACAAATTGCGATAACTTCAAACTTCTTTCACATAGCACATAGTTAGGTACAGCACTTTCGTGGGAACTCCTGCGCAGGAATGTAGCAGATGAGATCGTATGACGCAGCATGCGCACACGCATCGACGCCAATCAGACTACCGGCTGTTAAACCGGAATGTGTTATCGATCGTGTTCGCTGATAAATAACGGAAGACTTGTGAAACCAATAGAGCGGAACGATCAGTAATTCGACCAGATCTTAGAGGGAAAAAAACTGGTGTATCTTGATACACCCTCACCATTGACTTCTTCGTTATTGTTGGTTATTCGGTACCTATTGTTCTAATCATCTAGCCTTTTTTGCAATAGACGTCGGTTTTTTTTTGTTTGTTACTGGGCCTGCGTTTGGCCGCCATCTCGCCTGATGTTAAGCGATGATGCGGTCTACGATGGAGCACGCTTGCCCAGAAGCAACCTGGTTTACAATCTTTGTACTCTAGGAGTACGAAAACGAGTAAGAAAACGACAATAGTCTCTCGCTAAACTCTATCTCTCTTTCACACCCGCAAGAAGAGGCAAATATATATTATTCAGTTTAGCGAGCTCACGGAAACGATTATTGTTTTCGTAATTTGCAATCTCGCACTAGGGGAACTGTTATATACCTTAACAATGTACAATATGTCTGAAATGTCTTTATCGCCCTGAAATTCGTGCGAGTGGTTGTGCAATCGATTTTACAGGAATAAAATGGCTTGTAATGAACATTTAACTGACATCATAGTACTGGACATTTGTAAGATTAGTCGTTGTCTACTTTTTGAGTATACATGCACGAAAGTTCTGAGTGGCTATGTTTAGAGCTGCCTCGTTATTTACATGGTAATCCAATAAAGATGAAACGTTATCTTATTGTTTGTATTAGCGTTTGCTCGCCATATTATCAGGATTTTCTAAGACAATGCGCTGATCAGCAAGTGAACCAATTTCATCATCCATGGTCTAACGCACTTTTAACTTTACACGAGAAATGATAAGATGATGATAAATTATTTTTATTTCTGTAAATAAACCTTGCAGACACTTTTACAAGTCAATGTAATGTTTTTTTAAGACTAGATGGCGCCGGCCTTTTCTATCTTACAAGAAAAGCCGAAACAAAGAGGTCAAGGTCTCTTTTAAAGTCCAGACATTGTGGAATAAAAATATGCGAGTGTAACAATGTAGGGCTACGTCTGGAATGACCTTTTGAGAGAGTCATAGCAGGTTTGAGTTGACCTGTCCGACACAAAACGGTATCTTCTGACTTTTGCAATCCCAACTTCATAAGCTACTAAAAAACTCCTAAACTAATTTTAATTTAACTAACCTCTTACTAGTCGTAGTTAGGTTAAAATGTAGCTAAACCAGTAAGTAAAACGAACGTTAAACTACGTGTTTACTGTGTGAAGCCGACAGTTAAAAATGGTCACGTTTCAAAAACCACAAATCGGCAAAAAATGCGGTCAATGAGTGTGAAGCGGAGTAAATGAGTTTACTTATGAGTAAGTCTCTTAACATAGAATTAAGAGAACAGCACTTACTGATTTCTGTGTGCCTATTAAATTGACTCGACGTGAGAGGGATCCCAAAGGTTCTTGATGGTTTGTGTAGTCAATAAAGATACAACCAACATTTAGTTAAAATAGACATATATGCGTTATCTCATAATTAATTTAAAAAAGAATTAGTTAATACACTTAAAGCCTAATTATTAGTGCATTGATAGCCTAGTGGTGTGACCGTCGGACTGCCAAGTCATAGGCCTCGAGTTCTAACCCAAGGCACGCACCTCTGGCTTTTCGGATCCATGGGCGTATTGTATAATTATCACTTGTTTAAAGTCGGTGAAGGAAAACATCGTGAGGAAACTGAGAGATATTTCTCGACAGCATGTGAAGCCAAGTCAGAGGCCCATGGGCGGCATAAACTCTGACACCAGGTTAGTCACTAACCACACGAAAAGAAGAAGAAGCCTAATTATTTAGTATAATATTAAAGTTATCCCTACCTTTCATCCATACTATATGTAATTAATAATAGTTATAGTAATATGTGGAAACGTAGTTGATCGTACTTTTACCAACTTTAATGTATACACATACTTTACATCTAAATGTAAGACAAAATGTAGTATTGTTTGTTTTCCCTAATAAAATAAAATAAAATCAAAATTCAAAAAAAATATTTCACATAAACCAATACAGGTGCTTATGAAAAGTCGAATTTAGATGCACGGTTCCAATTAGTCGTTTCCTATGGAGAAGAGCCGGCAAGAAACTCCATGGTTACTCTTTTAAAAATAATATCTTTAACAATTTCAGTGGATACAGTACTATGATTTAGGATAGTGAGAGAACAATGAAGTCCTGACCACAGACCAATGAGTAATGTAGTACTAAAAGACTTGAGTACAAAAATAAAATAATCCGTCAACCCACACTAGGCCAACGTGTTGGACTAACGCCTGAACCCTTCTCATTTTGAGAAGAGGTGGCCAGCTATGGGACTGTACGGAATTTCCGTTTTCATAGTACTGTATCCACTGAATTTTTTAAAGATATTATTTTTAAAAGAGTAACCATGGAGTTTCTTGCCGACTCTTCTCCATAGGAAACGACTAATTGGAACCGTGCATCTAAATTCGACTTTTCATAAGCACCTGTATTGGTTTATGTGAAATATATTTTTTGATTTTTATAAATGAGAGGTCAGATTATACTGAAAATGTATGGCTTGATTTACCGTCGTATGTACCTAATCGGTTACATATAAAATGTAGGCTGCCATGTTGGTCTAGAGGTCGCAACCGCGACTGCTGAGGATGGGGTCCTGGGTTCAATCCCCAGGTCAGGCAAAGTGTTATTGGGTTTTTTCTATTAGGAATTTCTCAGCTGCAGCCCGGAGTCTGGATTTGTGCCCGGTTAATGGCAATAGGCTCACCCCCTATTACATGGGAACTGGCGATAATAGGGTGTACTAAAAACACCTCTGCTGAACCCTTCGGGGAATACAAGGCGTGATGTTATGTTATGTAAGGTAGGCAAAAAAACTAAAAATAATTAGCAAATCAATACCATCTTCAAGTTTCAAATACAAATGCGAACAAACAAAAGTCTTCGTTCGTCGACCTATTCCCTTAAGTACATTCAAGCATATTAGTAATGGTCACTGAGTTCTCTGACCATTAAAACGGCATCTGTGTCGTCAGCAGCGGAAGCTCTGCGCTTGCGCAGCGCGCTTCCCGCCATTACCGATCGCCACGCTCAATTGGCCACCGCGCCATCTATCGGCGACATTACTGAATTACAGATGGAAATAGGAATTGTATCAGGCGATAGTGCGAATTGGACAATAATAATATTTTACCCAAGTTTTGTCACTTAATTATTTCAGCTACAATTACGTATAGATGATCAATACTAACGTAATATTAACAAAATATTAATTACCATAAATAGAACGCTACCGAAACTCACGTAAAGAGTTGTTTAGACACGTAACATCGGATACAGTTTCAGTCAGTTTGATAGAGACTTCAATTCGCAAAGCGAAAATTCAAAAGTCAGGTTGCCGACAAATGACAATTATTAACTGCCTCGTTGGTCTGGTGGTGGCAAGCGCGACTGCTGATCGAGAGGTCCTGGTTTCGATCCCCAGGTTGGGCAAATTGTTATTGGGTTTTTCCTTGTGGAATTCCTCAATAGCAGCCCGGATTTTGGATTTGTGCCCGGTTGATGGCAATAAGCTCGCCTCCTATTACATCATCATCTTCCTACCCTGGTCCCAAGTTACTTGCGGTCGGCGCAATATGTTTTCCTCTTCCATTCTTCGCTTCGCCTCCTATTACATGGGACTTAAACATAACGCGCGGCGAAATGAGTGTTACTATACACCTCTGCCTAACCCTTCGGAGAACAGAGACGTTATGTTATGTGAAAATTATTGAATTGTCGCAAATCAATTTAGTCGTTCCTCGAGCCTTTTCCGAAGCAACTCACAAGTGCCTAGCTTGTAATGCCACTGGTATATAATAAAAGGAATAGTATACAATTATGCAGATTCAACGCTATATTTTTGTTCTGCAACACTGCATAAAATAAAATATAAATATCATTGACATTCAAAGATATAGAAATTTTGCATTGCTTGCAAAATTATTGCTACATAATTAAAATTCGACTCACGATACATATCCATGTATAAAGGTACTTATGATAGGTACCTACTGCGGAAGAAGTCAGTATTCACAGCACAGAACATTATTTTCTATAGCATACATTACTATACTTATTATTAGATTACATTTCAATACCGGAAGGGAGCGGGTACTGAGAGAATTTCAATGTAAGGACGAATAAATCAGTAAACGAAAAACATAACATAACATCACGCCTGTATTCCCCGAAGGGTTCGGCAGAGGTGTATAATAACACCGAGGAAATGCGGTCGCCATTTAGTCCATACAAACGTATTCCTCAGTTTCCTCCTTGGATAATGTCCCTAGAGCAAATGTGTTTTTACCATATGATATATATCTACCACCACTATGTCCCTATGTTTTGTTTTTGTCAATAAATTAATTATTAAAAGAACTAGAAACGTTTAAACTTTACAAAAATTTCTACATTTTCAAATATCTGGCAAACAAATTTGACGAATATAAAAAACAAAAAAAAAACATACAGACATAACCAAAATCTTTCTTAAATTATTACAGAAAAAAATATTAAAATCGGTCCAGGTTTGAAGAAGGAAACAGGGAAATACGAAAGTACGATTTCGCTAATATTGAACAGGAGAAATCAGTGCGAGATGCAGGTGTCTCTTTCGCGCTCAATTGGGAAGGTTTGCGGGAGGGGTGGGACGAAAATAGATCGCAAAAAACCTATTCAAATTATTAATATTTTGCAGCCCGCGTTTCCTCTTAAGTCACAGTAATAGGGGGCGAGCCTATTGCCATTAACCGTCGAGTCGTCACTACATTTTCATGTAGCCATCGTGGTCGTCTTCGAGGAAAGCCGACAAAGGAATAATGTCACCCCACTCAGCTTACCATGTTAGGGCTAAGCGTGAATCGCGATTAACGTACATATGTAGATTTTATACCAGCAGTCATTGAAGTCAGTATGTCGTTTCACCATACGACAAAAAAATCGCAACTCATACGCAAGTCTGATCATGTGCTGTGGTCTGTATAACTATTGACATAGATACGCTTTGTGATAGAATCCGGGTGAAATGTCTTAATGAGAGGAAAGTCGCGCTTATTTTTATGTTGTCTTGATTTTTATAGTGTTGTGGGAAGAAAAGTAAATGCAGATCGGTTTGTTATAACTTCGTGTAAGTGTAGCTTATCAAACTGTTCCAGTTTTTATAGCTAACTTATGGCTGATAATTATGACGTAGCGTTATTAGTTATAATTAAAACTCTAGTATCTTTATCAATAATGAACAAAATACCCCATTGCTTTGCATAGTAGGTCCATACGTAAGTAGCTATAAAAATAAAACAATTATCAGGGATGCATAGGTAGGTACTGAATAAATAACAATATTACACAAATTAAAATTAAACTAGATAATTAAAATCAAATAGAAAATTAAAATTACTATCAAAATCAAAATTAAAATAAAATAAAATTAGATAACGAACCTATTTGTATTCCTAGTTTGGCAGTATAAAATGCTACCAGTGGTAAACAAAACGATTCGTTTTTGGCCAAAGGAACCGGGTATTACTAGTTTCTTTGAAAGAATGTAAAAAAAAATAGTAGCAAATGTATTACATCTATACTAATATTATAAAGAGGAAAGATTTGAATTTTTGTATGTAACGAATAAACTTAAAATCTACTGGACCAATTTCAAAAAAATCTTTTGCCGTTAGAAAGCTACATTAGTAACATAGGCTACGGGCGGAGCCGTGAGGACACAGCTAGTACAATATAACTGCCTCGTTGGTCTAGTGGTGCCAAGAGCGACTGCTGATCGTGAGGTCCTGGGTTCGATCCCCAAGTCGGGCAAAGTATTATTGGGATTTTCCGTGTGAAATTCCTCAGTAGTAGCCCGGAGTTTGGATTTGTGCCCGACTGATGGCAATAGGCTCGCCTTCTATTACATGGGACTTAAACATAACTGCGAAGTGAGGGTGTTACTATACATCTCTGCCCAACCCTTCGGGGAATACAGGCGTGATGTTATTCCAACAATAGCCTATTGTATATCTAAACAAATCTGTGCATATATTTGTGTAGGTATACAAGGTTAGTCGGAAAGGGGGTACTAAGCCGCGGGCCACTTAATGTATCACTGATGATTGTTCTAAAGAAAGTGTTAAAATTTAAAAATTCGATGAATATTTTTTCCTTCAAAAATTATTTTTATTTTAGTTTTTTTCAAAAGTTCTTCATCCCTGCTTTAGTTATGAATTCAGAAAATGGAGTCTCTAATCTGTGACCCCAAATATGACCTAAATAGTAAACACAGCTGATCATAGCTATGGACAGATAGATTTTAGCATATTTTTTACGGAATCTTTGAAAAGCTATTTCTCTTAAACTATCGAGTTTTGAGGAAAGTTGTAGAACAAAAGTTATCCATTATTATGGGTACTTTAACACCCTTTCGGCTTAGTACCCCCTTTCCGACTAACCTTGTACAATAGTGTATTGTAAACTCTAACTATACTAAGGTTGTAAGAAAAGCATGTTGACAATTAAATAAATAACTAAGACGTAGGTAATTACACTCGGGAGCAATAAATCTGGGTCACCAACATAAATCTTAACATAACATCACGCCTGTATTCCCTGAAGGGAGGGGCAGAGGTGTATAATAACACCTTCATTTCGCCGTTATGTTTAAGTCCCACGTAATAGGGGGCGAGGTTAGCCATCAACCGGGCACAAATCCAAACTTCGGGCTGCTACTGAGGAATTCCACACGGAAAACCCAATAACAGTTTGCCCGACCTGGAGATAGAACCCAGGATCTCACGATCAGCAGTCGCGCTTGCCACCACTAGACCGAAAAGGCAGTTGAAAGGCATACATTTTAATATCTCGGAAAACATTGTATAACATTGTTTTGTTTATGTTGGTGACCCGGATTCATTGCTCCTAAGTATACAAGGTTAGTCGGAAAGGGGGTACTAAGCCGAAAGGGTGTTAAAGTACCCATAATAATGGATAACTTTTGTTCTACAACTTTCCCCAAAACTCATTAGTTTAAGAGAAACAGCTGTTCAAAGATTTCATAAAAAATACGCTAATTTCTATCTACCCTCAGTTATGATCAATGGTGTTTACATTTTAGGTCATATTTGGGGTCACAGATTAGAAGCTCCATTTTCTGAATTCGTAACTAAAGCATCAGTGATACATCAAGTGGCCCGCGGCTTAGTATCCCCTTTCCGACTAACCTTGTATAGCTCAGATGCAATCCTTCAAGTAGGTACCTAATTAGGTACTAATAAGTTAACGAACCTAAGAAAAATATATATAAAACAAATACTTACAATTCACTGCACACCTTTGTAACTTCAGTTCCAAGAAAAACACCTGAAAAAAGAAAGAAAAAATACATTATTAAAATTCTCATAAACATAACAAAACAAATAACACTTACACTAACAAAACAAAGTTATTTCGAGACGAACAGGCTCTATTAAGCGATATAAGCGCATAAGCGTTGATGTGCTGACCGACTGATGCGCTGATAATAGCGCACCGTAAATATGGTGTTAAGAAAAATATTTTTATAGCTTCTTTATCTACACAGTGGCCATGTTGGACATACTTGACCAACATTTTGTAGGAATAAACATAACCTCATAATAGTATAATACTAAACATAACCTCATAATAGTATAGTATAATAGCCTATACCAAGGAGGTAGCGGAGAGGGAGAGGGAGGCCGCTTCTTCTCTCCCTTCTCGAGCTAGACGCACCGGGCGCCGGAGGGCGCGTGACGATCTCCGGCCACCCTAGTGAGTGGCCTGCGGGCGGCGGGTTGGGAGCCCGTCGCCCGACCAGTAACGGGCCCAGGGAGGACGGCGCGCCGTGTTCCGCGCGCGCCTCTCGGAAGGATGTTGGGCAGGGGAGCAACTGCCCCACCACAGGAAAGGTCCACCAGAAGAGCTGGTGGGCCGAGACCTGCCGAGGTTGCGGTGCATGCAATAGCGAATCCCGCGACCCCGGCCTTAGGTCAGAAGGAGGGACACCGTGGTGGTTTTAGCCGGTAAGAGTCCGGCACACCCCCCCGTCTTCCCCAGACGGGGGATAGTCCATAAGGATTTCCCCACGTAAAAAAAAAAGGAATAAACATAAAAACATAACAGCCTGTATTTCCGTAAGGGTTGGGCAGAGGTGTATAGTAACACCTTCATTTCGCCGTTACGTTTAAGTCCCATGTAATAAAGGGCGAGCCTATTGCCATCAACCGGACACAAATCCAAACTCCGGGCTGCTATTGAGGAACTCCACACGGAAAAACCTAATAGCGCTTTGCCTGACTTGGAGATCGAATCCAGGACCTCACGATCGGCTCCGTATCGTCGATTGCGAACGTATCCGTTTCTGCGCCTAGTCAAATAGTTTCATTCCTACTGTGTTGACGTGTTCTAATTTTTGAAAGGATCCGATCGGATACGACGACAGGCGAACGGAGACGATCGCGCGTCGCAGCATACTTTCGGCTACGATCGCGTGTCGCGGAAGACGCCCGCGGTCAAGCTGCTGTGCGCGGCTTGGTAATATAGACTTTAAATACTGTGTACACGATTTAATTTAAAATTAATTATAAAATCCGTTCCGATCCGATGCGATGGGAGCAGTTTGGTGGAAATCATCCTTTACTGGCTAAAACCCCACGGTGTTTCTCCGAGGACCGACCCACCCTTGTGGAGCTGCTGGATATGAGTTTAATTTAAAAAAATTGGAACATCCTTACTTTGCTTTATCTTTTCAACAGTGATAGCCTAGTGGTGTGACCTTCGGACTGCCAAGTCATAGATCTCGAGTTCGAACCCAAGGCACGCACCTCTGACTTTTCGGATTCATGTGCGAATTGTATAACGGTGAAAGAAAACATCGTGAGGAAACCGGCATGCGTGAGAGATATTTCTCGACGGCATGTGAAGCCAAGTCACGAGTCCCATGGGTGGCATAAACTCTGACACCAGGTTAGTCACTAACTACACGAAAAGAAGAAGATGAAGATGTTTTCAACACATTACGATATGACCAAAGCTGCACTATCATTTACCCTTAATCGTGTTGAATCCACACCATAAAGTTAAACATGACACCTGTCATCACCTGTGCCATTAAATCTACGATAAACAAAAAAGACCATTTAAATGGCCAGTCGGAAATGGGACCACATTCCTAACCTTATTAAAGTAGCGTGTCACCGTGGCGCTACTAATTTTTTGTGGGAGGGTAATATGACCATGGCTCTTTGTGCTCGCCGCCCGCGCATTAGTGACACAATCATCAAGTAGCAGGTTTGGTTCCAGTGCAGGGCTGACGAACCTGTGGTGCGCGTGCTTTAGTTTAGCATTACTCATTACCATGGACTTTCCGGTCGGTTCTCCATAGAAATGACTTTCCGAATTTGGTAGAATAATCTATGGCATTTATAATCGTCATGGCTCTAGTTTTTAATTAAAGACGATAGAATATTTTCAGCTCGATTAGATGGAATATGTACCTATTGATGCCACGGGAATCTAAATAATAAGACAATTGATGCTAAGAATATGACGGTCGTTTTTTTAAAATTTGATTTTCACATTTGATAACACATCGTTCGTGCTTCGTTTTTTCAATATAACACTCAATAGTTAAGAGGATCTAATTACTAAACAAACGAGTCCATATTATTCTATTGATCAATTACCTGTTGATGTCTAACCCTCTGATTACAAGAGATGGTTTAAGTAAAACCCAGATTTTTAAAAACCCCAGTCTCTTTTTTGTGAAATTATAATATCACTAGTGGCCCGCCCCGGCTTCGCACGGGTGGACATTTTTCCCGCTACTATTGGTCGTAGCGTAATGTTATATAGCCTATAACCTTCCTCGATAAATGGACTATCCAACTCAAAAATAATTTATCAATTCCAACCAGTAGTTCCTGAGATTAGCGCGTTCAAACAAACAAACAAACAAACTCTTCAGCTTTATAATATTAGTATAGATTAAAAAGCGACGGGCATATTATTTTAATTCTAAGTTTACCATAGAATTTGTTGAAAACTTCTCTCGTAATGAGACAGAAAAGGTTCACCACCCCTGTACCAGCTATCACTGTGTAATCAGTACAGGTTTGGTACCTTAAGATTAAGAGTACTGATCCAGATTATGGTCATAATTCTGATGGCTACCATAACTAAGGTTTAGAACAAAATTATTACGGATTATGTGTAATTTAGTCTTTACAGTTCTATGAAATAAGCAATTGTACAAAGTTAACGTAAGCAGTAAATTCTGTGAGAACAATAAAGAAATAATAACATAACATGTCGCCTGTATTCCCCGAAGGGTTGGGCAGAGGTGTATAGTAACACCCGTATTTAAATGTTATTTTTAAGTCCCATTTAATAAGGGGCGAGCCTATTGCCATTAACCGAGCACAAATCCCAACCGAGGATTCCACACGGAAAAACCCAATAACACTGCCCGACCTAAGGATCAAAGCCAAGACCCTATGCTCAGCAGTCGCGCTTGTGACCACTAGACCAACAAACATCAATGGGTTAGGTATTAATATCGGCCGTCTTCCACTTCTGCTTTCCCTACATCTTATTTGCCCTTTAAAAATAAATACAAATAATTACACAACCCTACATGTCAATTGTAATGTCAGAATTTTAACACTTCCAAAGTTCACATGTAACAATAAATAAAATATTTTTTACATGTAAAGAACGGTCAGCGTGCTTTCACTGGCAATAAGGCCGCCTATTCACTACACGATAACGTGCGACTTACGTAACAATAAAATCGCATGCTATATTGTCGGAATTTGACACCTGAAATGAATAGTCAATGTCCGATTTGACGTTATTTGGAAATGTCAAATAGTATTTGTGTATCATGTTTGATTAGAATTAATGTTCGAATTGAATTATGATATAACATTTTGAGGTTCGTTTTGTGCTAGCACTGATTTATTTGCGGTTCGTTGACCGTATCATTTTAAGTGTAAGTTATAATTATGAATCTCCTGACAGTTTTGTGGTAACAAGTCTCAAGATAAAGTCAACTGTCAATTTAATTTTATAACAATCAAATTACTATCTTTTATTTTATTAAAGTACACACATGGAGGTTGCAACTCTTAGGGCCAAGCCACATCTGATAGAAGATACGTCGCCGATCTTCCGTCGGTGCACATAATCTATATGTATCGCCAAATGTGTTGCTAAGCGCAAAACTTGAGAACGGCTCAACCAATTCGGCTATTTTTTTAAATATATTCCTTAAGGCATAAGGAAGGTTCTTACGGAGAGAAAAAATATAAAAATTGCGTGAAAAATAGTAAAAACAACACTTTTCTTTTCCCATTACAGGCCAATAACTTTTGACAGAACAAAGTCTGTCCGGGCAGCTAGTTCCATATAAAAATCTCACACCGTGCGCATTTGACCGAAGATGCGTTACTAAAATTCCTCGAGTAAATAACGCGACGGTAGAATGGCGATGTATCTTTCATCAGATGTGGCTCGCCCTCTATACTGTGTGACTTTTCTTAGTAAGCAGCAGTTCTGTCACGTTTAACCCGCTTTATTTTTGAACGTAATTTCAAGTAAGCAAATTTACAAATAAAAAACTGTATCCTATTACTTGTTATTCGACCCCACCTAAATACGACACTTTACGCGACAAATAAAAGCACATTGAATGCAAGTTTTATATCGTAAGTACATAACGAGTGGGGTCAGATCTTATCGATAAAAACTTATCTAAGTTACGTAACTTAGGATAATTTGTAAAGCAATTAGCTTTATTAAGTGAAAGTTGTAATTTATTGTAGAAATTAATAATACATTGAGGTTTAATTACATGTGGGCGTGGTACGAATGTTTTTAAACTGTTTCTATTTCAAGGAAAAGAGAACTACATGTTATTAGTACCACAGGTCTAAATGAGGTCTATGATTATTTAACTGTGAATAAACAATGTTTTCGGAATGAAACGGTGAGATAACGCTATATTTATTACAGAAAAACGCTACAACAGGCTTTTTGAAAAGAGTGCCGTTCGTTCTGCCTAGCCTTTTCCCAACTATGTTGGGGTCAGCTTCCAGTCTAACCAGATGCGGTTGAATACCAGTATTTTACATGGAGTGACTGTCATCAGACCTCCGCAACCCAGCTACTGTGCGATGCCGATATCCTAAGGGTAGACCAGTTAGGACGAGCTAAGGCTCGCTAATAGAACGACGTCGCTGTGGCAGCGCTGGGGCGTCAACCACACTGCAGTAGAAGAAAGATAATATTGTTTATTTAGCACAGAAACGATGCGATCTTCCTAAATCCCGTACTATTTATTCACTTAACCGCCTATCAGTGGTGTGACCGTCGGACTGCCAAATCATAGGTCTCGAGCTCGAACCCAAGGCACGCACATCTGACTTTTCGGATTGATGTGCGTATTGTATAATTATCATTTGCTTAAAAACGGTGAAGGAAAACATCGTAAGGAAACCTGCATGCCTGAGAGATATTTCTCGACGGCATGTGAAGCCAAGTCAGAGGCCCATGGGCGACATATACTGCGCAGCGGAAAAGAAGAAGAACCGCCTATCAAGTTTTTATTAAAGCAACATTTGGATGTTGCAGTCTGTTGGCAGTCTGCGAGGGAGGTCTATTTAAAGCATAATTGTCGCTAACACAGCGACATTTCTAATAATCTATAATCCCACATCGCCGTGAATATGAAAGCCATTTACAGACGATATGTCGAGGGATCTAATAGCTCATTTACGAGTAATAAACTCTCTGTTTGAGTCCACATAGAAAACGTATTACCAAGATTTCTAATACAAATGTTTAACGATGACGGGCATCGACAAATGATATAGTAATGTTGACAGTAATAGACTGTCAGACTATTACTGTAACTTGCCTGTTACTATGGAAAAGCTGTCATTAGTATTTGTAAGTGGGTGGGCAGGATAGGCCAAGACTCCAATATTATGTTTATCCTTACTTCCTTACTATCCTTACTTCCTTACTTAACATTATAAACGCGAAAGTTTGTATGTATGTATGTTTGTTACTCTTTAGCACAAAAACGGCTGAACGGATTTGGATGAAATTTGGTACACAGACTATGTACTGGATTGACACATAGGATACTTTTTATCCGGGTACATGAAATAGGTCCTCAAGGATGCGAGTGGAAACCGCGGGCAACAGCTAGTAAGTACTAATTTTACTTTATTACTAAGAATGTCTATTGATGCCCGACTCTCACGTAACATCACGCTTGTATTCCCCGAAGGATAGGGCAGAGGTGTATAACAACACCCTCATTTCGCCTGTAATAGTGGGCGAGTCTATTGCCACTAACCGTGTACAAATTCAAACTCCGGGCTGCTGCTGAGGAATTCCAGACGGAAAAACCCAAGGCTTGGTTCACCAATGGTAAATGGCATGTTTTATTATCAAACTGGGCATATAAATAGAATCGTTAGATAATTTTACCTGTGATAGCTATTACTTCCATATGGGAGGGTCTACTATGCAAAGCCATGAGATCTTTGCTTCATTATTGGAAAAAATACAAGCGTCTCAATTTTAACCAATAACGCGCCGTAAATTATAGGAATCGGCCATTCGATATTATCATTATTATGTTTAAAAGACTTGTCAATTATGGTATAAATCACTAAATTCACTAGCAAATTTTGTTTGCAAGTTATTGCACTCCATTGCTCGCTCAATTCGTGAAACTTGCAAAAATCGATAAGCTACGGGCGTGTCCATAGCGTAAAAGTCGCTTGCGCAAGTCAACTTGTGTAACTTGCCACTTTTTCATAAATATTTTCGTACACAACAAATATGGAAGCTATCATAAGAACTTTATACTCATAACGAGAGTTCAGGATAGATCATTAGATAAAAAGAGTAAGTCAGATAGCAGCTGTATCAGCTGATCTAGGTGAGGAGACATGCGTGGGCGCAGCGTGCGTGCCCAAAACCTATGGTTGCCAGGATTAGGTAGAAAGTTGAATTTAATATCTATGGTATTTTAGTTAATAGCTCATTAAAATTACAAAAATACTTATCTTTGAGAAATTCGATATCTTAACTGCGATGTCTTTTATTTATCGTTGTGTTTGTGTGAACGAGTTACCGCCGCGCCCGTTCACACAGTGGATCTGTTTTAGCGGATCCGTCGGTACTGGAAATGTTGTTCACATCTGTACCGACGGATCAGCTAAACAAATGGCAGCCGCGTCGCTCTGGCGGACAGGATACGATAAAATTAACGGATACAGTATTTTTTAATGGATTCAGAATACTGTCGTGTATGTGAACTCGCTCATACAACTACAGGCGCCATCACCAAAATAATAACGGATCCGCTAAAACGGATCCTGTAAACAGTTTCTGTGTGAACTAGCTGTCACTCATCAGTTTCTAATAACAACATGGTGATCACTGATCACATTAGTGATAGTCTTCATGTCGATATTCAACAGATGAACATTCATTGTACTGGACTATTTGGAGACTTATTATTAGCAATTGACGTTTACGTTCATGTGTGAACAAACTGAAACATTATCTTTTGATTTTACTTTCCCGTCATCTGAAAGCAGTGGTAGCTGAGCGTCGACTTGCTTTCCTTACAGGAGGGTCTGAGTTCGATACCGATCCACACCTGACTTTTCAAATTCAGATTTGGATCAAAATTTGATTATCACTTGCGTTAATGGTGACGAAAAACATCGTGAGGAAACATACACAACAGAGAGGGCTCTAAAAAGTTCTCGATGGTGTTAGTTCGTCAACCCCCAACAGGCTAGTATGGTGGACTAAGGCCTTAACCCTGCTCATCCTGAGAAGAAGCCCGTGTCCAGCAGTGGGACAGTAATGGGCTAATTATGTTATGTTACATAACATAACATCACGCCTTATATTCTCCGAAGGGATCGGCAGAGATGTTTCTTTTATACACCCTCGTTTCGCCAGTTATGTTTAAGTCTCATGTAATAGGGGGCGAGCCTATTGCCAGTAACCGGGCACAAATGCAGACTCCGGACAGCTACTGAGAAATTCCTAATGGAAAAACCCAATAACACTTTGTCCGACCTGGGGATCGAACCCACGACACCATGCTCAGCAGTCGCGCTTGCGACCACTAGACCAAAAAGGCAGTCAGTATTATGTTGCATGTCATTTAAAACGTTTGTGGTACTAAGTTCACGTAATATCCTCAACCATACCACATTCTCTGGAGCTGTTCATCTGCCAACCCTGAAAACACATAGATATGTGTAATTGGCGTCCGTGTCCTTCCGATATTTATGTGATATGCGCCGATAAGCGCGAAATGTGGCCCCAACGGCGGCGGGGATTAGTTGTGTATCTAATGGCCACATGGGCCACGCGGGCGTTCGGGAGAGGCTTTGATAACCCTGGATAGTGGGACGTAAAGTTATGTAATTATTGAATACGATTCAGGAACTGTTAGATTGTTTGGAAGTGAGTCAGAGGGCATCGAAGTACGTAGGTAATGTTTTTTTTTTCAAAATTTGAATTTAATTTTTTCAAGGTTGAAATAGTTTGTGATAGCCTAGTGGTGTGACCGTCGGACTGACAAATCATAGGACTCGAGTTCGAACCCAAGGCACGCACCTCTCTTTTCGGACTCATGTACGTATTGTATAATTATCACTTGCTTTAAAACGGTGAAGGAAAACATCGTGAGGAAACCGGCATGCCTGAGAGATATTTCTCGACGGCATGTGAAGCCAAGTCAGAGGCCCATAGGCGGCATAAAATCTGACACCTGTAAAAAGAAACTGGTTAACACTGCTGTTCATCCAGCCAATAGGGCCTCTTCTTATGCAACATTACGTACGTATCAGTACAATGTTTTTATGATATACTTCCCGTTGATCGCATATCAAGTTTAATTGTACACCATTTAACAGACCTTCATCCAAGCTACTGGTAAAACTATAAAATTGTGTAGTTAAGACATTGGAAAAACGATTGAGACATACAATAAAACCAAATGTAAGTTAAGGGAGGGTAAGAAGGGTAGAAATATAAATAGAGATTATTTGCCAGAAACACGGTAGGTACGTGGGTCTTAAAATAATGCAGGTACAGATCTACATGTTTCACCGGCACAGCGGCATGCAAATTTTGATAACTACCTTTATATAGACTAGGAAGTTTTAGATTTACTATGAACTTAATCTTTACATAGTATAAAACAAAGTCGCTCGCGCTTTCTTTATGCTTAGATCTTTTAAACTACGCAACGGATTTTAATGCAGTTTTCAGCAATAGATAGAGTGATTCAAGAGGAAGGTTTATATGCCCCACATTAGTATCTAAATTGCACCCGTGCGAAGCCGGGGCGGGTCGCTAGTAGCTCATAAATGCCGCGGTAAAAAAATTTGCTAGTCAGCAAGGTTGGTAACAGCCTAGGGTGCGCCGGACGTACATAAATATCGTCAGTAGTGCCTAGGGTTGCCAACCCTAGAAATAGAAAAGCTGGACATAGATTCATACTTAGTCGGACACTATGCCCTAAAAGCCTGACACTGGTTTATAAAAGAAAGAAAACATTTGATACTTTTATTTGTGTATTTATTACTGTGACTTACTCTACTCTTAATTATATGTGTGATAATGCGTAAGTCGGTCGCGCTCTTTCGTTCGACATCTTTTGGCGGGGCGGGGTTGACAAAAAGCCTAACAAAAGCCGTACAGGCCGGACTTGTATACAATATGTAACATAATTAACGCACATCCTGAAAGTAGTTTGTTCAGAATCGTTTACTGAATCGACTTCAGCCATTTTTAATGTGTATTTTTTTTATAAACGTGTTTTTTAATAACTAGTCTTTTAATTGGCATAACGAAAATTGAGCCTTATGTCAAGGGCATAAGACTGAATTTTAAATGAAGTTAACAATTAAAAAGTAATACTATTTTCTTGAATAAACAATATTTAAGCACATAAAAATAAATTTCAGTGTATGTATTATGATTATAACATGATATTCTAATTGGGGTGTTTGAGGGTGTGCGTTAATTATGTTACATGTTGTATATATTTGGACGGACACGACTGTAAAAAGCCGCAAACCTGGCAACCCTACTCGTGGAGGCTCTTTTATGCACCCCACTAAGATACTAAATGGATTTCTTTTAATGCAGCGTACACAAGTAGCCATCGAACACCAACGAACGGGGCTCGTACTGCTAGAAACCGAAAGAAACCGGACTCTTTCGATACAAAGTTTAGTAAAATTCAACAATTGACGAACTTTCGCTGGCCTTTTGGCTAGGTGCGTAAGCTGGTTAAAGAGAACCTTTCTTTCTTAAACAAACACATTACATAATATAATAAGCTTAATTGAACGGCCCAAAACAACTTCACAGCAAAAGTACACCAAAACACTACAATCAGTAATTAAACCGAATATAGTCGTAAAATGACGTAACACTTGAAAATACTTCTAATTGTGTATAATTATACATATTACGAGCAGATCTCCCATAAAGTCGCTAAGTTCGAACACCGCGTAACTCGAAAAATAGTAGTTTTGACTTACGCACGTCATTCGATAGGGAATCGAAAAACGCATCGTTTGACTAATCACAATCAATGGTTAGATCCAATAGCAACGCGTTATTTCAAAAACAAAATCCATCCCGTATGTAATTTTTTTTCCATCAAGCTATTTAAACAGCGTGTAAGTCAGGTGAGTTCCATACTGGATCATGTCGTGAAAGTGCTCCATCGAAAAAAACAATATATAAAATAGAATATTGTAGATTAAAAACAATTAAGTACATGATAAGTAGAAAAAAATCTATTTTTTGCTCTCCTGAAAAATTAATTATTTTGAGTTACGCGGTGTTAGAACTTTGAGCGACGATAAGTCATTATATACCTATTATGTACCTACTTGAGGCCATAACCTTAGCGTGAGTTATTTCAAGTCGACCGTGTGTAAAGAATGTACAACAAGTATGCAAACAATAGTATGTGTAATTAAATGACTCAAAATAATTCGCAGCGCGTCTGGTCATCGGAGCCAGGGTTGGTAGTAGCTGGTTTCAATTAAAACTGCATTAACTAGAAGCACTGCCTCGTTGGTGAGGGTTGGGTTCGATCCCCAGGCCGGGCAAAGTGTTATTAGGATTTTCCGTGTGGAATTCCTCAGTAGCAGCCCGGAGTCTGGATTTGTGCCCGGTTGATGGCAATAGGCTCGCCCCCTATTACATGGGACTTAAACATAACAGCGAAATGAGGATGTTACTATACACCTCTGGCCTACCCTTCGGGGAATACATGTTGAGGTCAGCTTCCACTCTAACCAGATTCGGCTGAATATTTTACATGGAACGACTGCCAAGTCTCCGCACCCCAATCAGATCTTCCTTTTTTCGTTTAATTTTTAATTATTTTTAAGTAGCAGTATTGAATCAAGTCTACTGTTTTTAAGTGGTAGTATTGAATCAAATCTACTGTTTTTAAGTGGTGGTATTGAATCAAGTCTACTGTATTTTTTTTTGCTTTTTTGCTCATCTCAAGTACAAATTTCAGTTTGAATTAGAGGTTCAGTAGTTTGCTCGCTAATAATAGGCATATTGATTCAAGTTTTCATGACTCATCATTTTTTGTTTCAACATTCACGAGATGAACTTATTGGATTGATGTTGAGGTCACAGACCCTGCTTACTAAGTTAGTACTGTTTAAGTATCTTATGTTGATGGTAAAAAGTCAGAGCCCTGAGGCGTAGCTGACGGCTACAAGTGTGTACCTACGCGTTGAAAAAAGAAAGTGTATTGCAACATCTATAATAGGCAGAGTTTCGACAAGACTTTTTAGAAATGTGTACACCCATTCTGTTGGGCTAATCCTATAAATAGACAGGCAGACAAGAGTGTCCACAGATCTAGATGTTCAAATTTCTGTCAATTTCTGCAGTTGCGCTTGCCACCACTAACCCAACGAGGCAGTTGCTGACCTCAACATAGTTGGAAAAAGACTAGGCAAGGCAGAACAATACAAAGAGAGATCTGATCTTCTGCTTTTGTTAACAGGACAGGAGGACCACGCAGGCTCTGCTCTGTCCTTAGAAAGCATGCCGCAGTACGATGGACACTACACGCTAAGGGCGATGCCTCATTAGTGCGTTGCGTTGGCGCAACGGAACAACGCATTGTATGACACACCTGCGTTGCGAAGACGCACGACGTCGCAGCGCAAGAGGACGACACAGGCACCTCAGTCAGTCTCGTTTGCCCCTCTAGCAGTGGAACACACTCCCCCCGCTTCGTCTCTCGTCCGCCGATCCGTTGAAACGTCGCGTGCGACGACGACGACGCAACGCTTTAATGTGGCATGTCATTTAAAATATATGGAAAATGACGCAGCGTTGACGCTGCGACGACGCAACGCAACGCAACACAGTAATGAGGTAGAGCTCTGAACCCTTGGCCTTTAAGTCCGACATAAAAAGGCCAATATTAATTATACAAGACAAGGTAAGTACCACAAACTCAACAATTCTTGGCCACCAGCCCTATCATCATCTGGATCCTTGGCTGCTGCATAGCCTATAGCAGCAGGTTGCAAAACAATTGGTTAATTGTGGCAATTGTTACAACCAGACCCAAGGTGAGGCTCCGCCATTTCTCGACTGCCGTGGGAGAATTCGGCGGGGCGTGTGGACTGAGGTAAGAGATGAAGGCGTTTTATTTTACGAGGTCTTTTTGTGAAACGAAGACAAAGAACGAGAACAAGTTTAAGATTGGTTTATTATAATTCTTCCCAAAACACGAATTCATTACAAATAATGTGATAGTAAATAATGACTTTGCATGAGCGATGAGCACATAGGCTTAAAAACTCGTAGATGGAAGTAGCTGTATTACTTGCAGAAAGCTAGAATTTTTAGGCTTCATATGCATAATTGCAAATAAAATTATAGTTAATTCCTAAAATAGTCAATAGTTCTCGGAAGTAAATTAGTTCCCACATTAAATATCAAAGATGAACCAAAATGAGACATAAAACCATCAACGTTAACTTCTTCCGCTTATTGCCTATACTTTGGACCTCCTACACCTTACGCAAGTGCGCGGGCGCACGCGATACCGCGCATGCGCCGGTCAGCGAGCGCCCACCACCAACCGCTGAGACCGGCAACAATTACCATGCTCGAATATTGGACCAGTGATTTATTGCAGATTCAAAGTAGTAATAGACATTATGAATATTATGGTGGTCAGCGGCGATTGTTTGTGCTTTGAATCAATTTAGTCACGGCAACAATAACTATTGTATTTTGTATTTAATTTCAATACAAACATTGTAGAAGTGTAATGGCGGTCGCTCCGTGTAAAATACTGATGTTCACCAGCATCTGGTAAGATTCCGCCGTGGTTATGGTTAATGCAACAGTGAATACTTGGCCATAGGTCCTCGGAGTAACACCATGATTTTTGTCTATACGACCCAACTAGCACACTAGCGGAAATAGCAGCCTATTTTGCAACTTTTAGCTGTACAGTAGCGCTTTAGGGGTTCAGAAAGTGGTATTAAGTTCTACTATTGCTTCTGTAACTGCTCATAGCTGTAAATATCACTAGGGGTAGCAGAAACACCCAAATGCCACTCTAGGTTTTATAACAGTTCATTTTACAACCCATTTGCCGTCTATATCTTTAAAAGAGAGTTAAAATATGTATTTTAAAGCTTAATGCTGTAAAAAGCTTCTATGTCCGCTGCTGTACGCTTCAGAACTGCATAAAGACTTTAATTGCAAACTTTTTAACGGAACTGTATAAAATATATATTGATCACTGTTCTGCCACTGAAAGTTTCATTGCAGAAGTGATTTGTTCTTTTGCGCAGACTTAAGTAGGAATTTGATCGACTTTTTTACCCCCTGACATATAACCCCTAAGGGTGGAGGGTATCCATGAGGATTTCCCCACAATAAATGAGCATCCTGATTAGATTGGAAGCCTAACTCATCAAAGTTGGGAATATACTAGGTAGATAGGTACATATCTCAGATCTGTGATTGATATAGATGATGATCAATACAGTTTTTAATTTAAATGGGTTTCGAATGAAAAGTGTAAAAGGAGCAATTGTAGCTGTCAGTGACGCTATTATCCTTTTTTTTAAATACGTATGACTTTTTTCTGTACACATTTAGTTTGAGTATTGTATGTATTTTAGATTAAGTTATTTTAATTATGTTTCTATTATTAGTTTAAGGTGTACGTCAAATAATAAAAAATCTTTCTTTCTTCCTTTAACAGATCTCTTGCCTAGGAAAACCCTTTCTCCATTCACCAAACAGCATGATAATCAAAGATGAATGAAAAGTAATACAAGTAAATATGTACAAAGAAAGTGTCCGTCGTGAGAATGCCACGAACTAGCTAATTCAACAATTGATCACACACCCATGTCAACAAACTGTTATATAACCGTCAAACCTCACTATTTACAATACTATTGAAATTTCACGACACCGGTATTTACTCGGTACGTTTGCCAACATTATGTAATTCACATATTTACCGTAGCACAAGTAATTTAATTAGAATACACGCTACAAAAAGAGAAAGATTGTATTTTCTATTTTTTCAATAAGCTTGAGAACTTCCCAGTTGACAGTCGAAGTGTAATCGTGTTAGGGCTGGTTCACACTACACTTACCCATGATTTGGAATTATTCGATAAGTTAGTTGTCGATAAACATAACATAACATCACGCCTTATATTCCCCGAAGGGTTCGGCAGAGGTGTTTTTAATACAACCTCGTTTCATCAGTTATGTTTAAGTCGGTTCGAGCCTATTGCCACCAACCGGGCACAAATATAAACTCCGGGCTGCTAATGGGGAATTCCACACGGAAAAATCCAATAACACTTTGCCCGACCTGGGGATCGAACCCAGGACTTCACGATCAGCAGTCGCGCTTGCCACCACTAGACCAACAAGGCAATTAGGTTAGTTAGTTGTCGATTCGGTTTGTTATCTCTTTTCTTCTCGTTACGAGAATCGTAGATAGAACGAGATAACAAAAATCGGTCGTGAACTTATGGAAACGTTCTCAATCATGGGACTGATCAGCTAGTTGGTCGTAGGCCTGATCCACAAAGGAAAGGTAACGTATACAGTCACCGAGCTGGAAAAGTGCGGAAGTCACCGTACAGTTGGTCCTCTCGCCCTGATGACGATGGTGCCTGTTAAACGACTGAGATATTTGAGTTGGGTGACAATCCAGCCATCAGCCGGATGTCAAATCCTCGTCGCCTAATGACGCGTTGCGTGCAGGTGACATGAGATTTCAAGGAAGCTGAATATCATGGGAAAGCGTGGTACTACCGGCTCGACTTTTTGGATACACTTTGAGAATAGAGAATTGACAGCGCATTGCATGTATCAAAACTAGTACCGTGAGACCAGCCTTTATTATTGCTCATCACCTCATTAATTGCCTCACCCTTACGTCACGTTGTCGTCAGTAGAAAGCTAGCTAATAGGGTGCATTGTTACGCATATTCAGTCGCCAGTGAGAAAAGCGCATGTGCGACTATTACTTCATAATCGTCTAACGTGAACTAACCGTTTTTGTTGAAAAAGTCACACGATTTGCATGCAACATGCTGTATTGAGGATGTAATCATTGTTACAATAAAACGATAAATATAGCCGGTGAGGTTGTTTTGTTATTTATTTATTATTTATTTATTTATACTTCTATGCACTATTGTGGTACATAAGGCGGACTTAATGCCATAAGGCATTCTCTACCAGTCAACCTTAGGGTTAAAAAGAAAAGCATCAAAAAATACGTAGGTACAGGAAAAAGATGAGTTGACAATTTTGGACTGAATATATTAGGAAATCAAAAGTTAAATATAAATTACATAAAATACATATATACAAATAATATGCTATGAATCGGGAGTGAAATTTAAATACAGGGTGTAAACGAAATCATGTAGTTCCTCCAAACCTCGTGATGTACTGCTGACATAGACTATACCTGCACGTGATATGTTAAGATTCATTAAACAAAAATACAAAAAGTAAACATGTGTTCTTAACGTGAGGCATTTAAGCCCCCCGAGCGAATTGCGCGGTATTGCTTGCTGCGTGGTCATTTAACTCGGGGCGCTAAAATGCCTCACGTTAAGAACACATGTTTTCTTCTTGTACTTTTTTTTATGAATCCAAAAGTTTAAAGGGTTAATCTATGTCAGCAGTACATCACGAGGTTTGAAGGAATTACATGATTTCGTTTACACCCTGTATAGTGTTTTTATTGACTGTTTGCAATATCACGTTTTTTAAGCCAACATAGTTGTAAAGGCTTCCCCAAACTAAACGCGGGGCGTCAGCGGGGCACTTCATCCACGCGGCGTTAGCGGGGCATCTCGTCGGCGGACCCGCGTATAGAAGAATGTCACACCAAAGGGGAGCGCGGGTCCGTCGTCAACACGACCCGCTAGCGCCCCGCGTTTAGTGTGACGAAGCCATTAAAGATTGTGACGTTGAAAAGTCTCGAATCAATTTTACTGTATAATATTTGTGTTGCTTCTACGCAGCTAAATAAGCGTGCAAATATTCACGTTAGAAATCGGAGAGGATTCTAAAGCCAAAATTCGTGTGTCGCGCGAAAGTGTAGAATTTGGCGAAATGCACGCGAGTTGCACTTACATGTGAACGAAAGATCTTATCGGTCTATCTAATCCTACTATTAAACGTGGTCAATACTGCCCATCTTAATGACTATATCGGAGGAAACTTATGGCCCATATTTAATAAATAGCTATATGTTAGGAGATGTTGTCTGCTTAGCTGTCGGCAATAAGATTGACAAGCAAATCATTTTAAGACCCAGTGCATAATATCAGCTAGCTCATTGGCTCACCCGAGCGACGGCGCAACGAGTATTCCCAAGGAGGGTTGATGTCAGGCAGGCGGCCGGTCATAAAACAATAAGCCAAAACCTATTACAACATGGATTTACGAAATAAATGTTGTGCCGACCCCTAAATAAAGAATGGTATTATTGGTAACCTTTTCTTTTTCTATTCGACTGCTTGTAGATGGTCTTGCGGACCGTTTCTACGTAACCGGGCAGTCATTGGCGAGACCTGAAGGGTCTCCAACCAATGATTATTGGTAAGCAAAACGACTCGTTATATTATAGGAACCGGGCATTAACAAATTATCTATGATTTATCAATGGATATGCAACCTGTCACAACCACAGATAATCTAGACGTGTTCTGCTGCAAGTCTACAACATTAAACATTAATATCTTACACGCGGTAGACAATTGCTCGACTTAGAACACAAACACATCACGATATCTTTACTTAATGTGTATCTCACGAATATATTGCAAAACCTAGATTCATAGATCGTTCTTATAAGGTGGTAGACTGGATCGCGGTTACGTCATCAAAACGGTGGCGCCGCGATCAGGCTCGCGTCAAATATGGCACCTAATGATGCTCAGTGCGACGCTAATAGTTTGGTTGCTTTTGATTTACATGTTATTTCGGAATTGAGATCAAATTCTGCGAGAGAGACTGCTATTATGAAGCTAGTCTTCTCCCTGCCCTTATCACACACTAGGTGGGGTCGGCGCAACATGTAATTCGTAAATCCATGTTGTTATAGGTTTTGGCTTATTGTTTTATGACCGGCCACCTGCCAGACATCAACCCTACTTGGGAATACTCGTTGCGCCGTCGCGCGCTATTATGAAGCTAGTAAGAGGCTAAAACTGATAAGCATTATCAGCCCATTACTGTCCCACTGCTGGGCGACAGCTTCTTCTCAGAATGAGAAGGGTTTAGGCCTTAGTCCGCCACGCTAGCCTAATGCGGGTTCGAGAGCTTTTTAGAGCCCTCTCAGGTGTGCAGGTTTCCTCACGATGTTTTTTCCTTCACCGTTAACGGAAGTGATAACCAATTGATCAGCACATATTTGTTTTAACTGCCTCTTTGGTCTAGTGGTGGCAAGCGCGACTGCTGATCGTGGGGTCCTGGGTTCGATCCCCAGGTCGGGCAGTGTTATTAGTTTTTTACCCACGTGCCAAGGAATAAACAATAAACGAAGGCGGGACCCAATTGCAAATTATAAACCGAAAGAAAATTAATGGGTTCCGCTTGCTACTAAACTTAATGCGGGTATTTAACTTAGGCTTTCAGCTCATAATATAGTCTGTTAAAACCGATGTAGAGTTTACTTCGTTTATTGTTTATTTTAATTTTGTTTTCTATTCTCAATCTTGTTTCGGTCTTTTTAGTGCATTACTTGTAAATTAGCTTTTTTGCAGTCGGGTATTTGATTTTATAAATTAATTATTTTATTCCGTGTGGAATTCCTCAGTAGTAACCCGTTGTTTGGATTTGTGCCCGGTTGATGGCAATAGGCTCGCGCCCTATTACATGGGACTTAAACATAACGGCGAAATGAGGGTGTTACGATACACTTCTGCATAACCGTTCGGGGAATAACAGGTGTTACGTTATATTTATTTTAACTTTAACTCCAAACTTAATCACGCAATAAATACTAATTATGACATCTAAAACTGAGTAAAACGCATTTATCTATCAGTCGTTCGTGTCCGCACATTCTTTGCCAAGCTGATGCAGTAACATTAAATGCTTCGTCGACGAGCAGTAATCGGCACGTTCATTCTTGTCAACCTACTGATACACATTTCATAATTACGTTGTGAAATCTGTTTTAATGGGTAATTAATGTGTATAGTGTATATACGTTGAAATGGAGTTTAGTAGGAAATTGTGAATTATTGTTAAAATATTGTTGCCTCTTTGGGTAATTTTAATGCTAAATGATTGATGAAATTAATGCTTTAGTGACGACACGACACGTTTGGTGCAGTGGCTGAGCGATTGGCTTCTGCGCTATGGGTCGTGGATTCGATTCCCGCACGGATCAAATATTTGTATGGCCTACAGATAGTTGTTCCGGGTCTGGGCGTTTGTGCATGTGAAGATTCGTGTCTGTAAACGCACCTACGATGCAGGAGAGATCCTAGTGTGGGGCAATGTTTATATAAAGAAGAAGAAGAGAAGAAGTGGAGTATTGCTTCTTTACTTATGTTTTTAATTATGTAGCTATAAAAGAAACATTACCTTTGCATGCACCACTCACA
The DNA here is from genome assembly GCA_910594945.2 of Amphipyra berbera. Classification (NCBI taxonomy): domain Eukaryota; kingdom Metazoa; phylum Arthropoda; class Insecta; order Lepidoptera; family Noctuidae; genus Amphipyra; species Amphipyra berbera. The sequence continues at coordinate 1,211,884 of OU343122.1, read as the reverse complement.
CACACGCACATATTCTACTTAAACTTAAAACCTCGCGTACCTAAGCACACCATTTTTCAAAGGCTAGAAAAATCGAATAGATTTTTTGGTATGCTTGGGTAATAAAATTAGGTTATCGACTGCACTTGTTGACATACATGCTAAACAACATCCGTATTTACCTACGTATGTACACAATGTTTACATAAAACATTGTAGCATTAGCTACAATTTACATCTAGCCACAAAACTGGCGGTGTATTGATTACACATTGCACATTCTTAGCGCTAAGGAAATGTGTCGGACAGTAACAGATACGCGATGGCATGCAATTATGTAATACTGCTCTACTTTGCTCTCTACATACAACCTGCTGTAGTTCAATAAAATATCCCGAATACGACACCTCTGGATTTCTGCACAGATTACAGGTGATCGCCTTGGTTTGTTCTATGATATACATTGCGACGCTCGGCAGTGAAAACCTCGTAAAACAAATTTTCTTCAAAAGCGTTTTATTTGTTCTTTAGATTGATAAACTCGTCATACATGTAATGGTTCAACAAACTTTTAAATCAAATTCTTCTAAGATATCTATGACGTACGATGACAAACTTGTATAAACATTTGATCGGCCATTTTTTTTCAGGCTTCTTTTTTTCTATCTTTTAAAAAATTGTATTTTACACATACGTGGTTTTTACTGCCGACCTACGATTGGCAAACAACCCGACGGCCCACCTGACAGCTAGTTCACACAGAAGCTGTTTACAGGACCCGTTTTAGCGGATCCGTTTTTATTTTGATGATGGCGCCTGCAGTTATATGAGCGAGTTCACATACACGACAGTATTCCGGATCAAGTAAAAAATACTGAATCCGCCATTTTTTATCGTATCCTGCCTGCCAGATGCAACGCAGTTGCCATTTGTTTAACTGATCCGTCGGTACCTACTGTGAACAACACATCCAGTATTGACGGATCCGCTATGTGGACGGGCTCTAATATTAAATGGTTACCATTGCCTTGCTGGATTGCTGATGCGTTGCCAACCATAGAGTCAAAGTTGGCAAGTCTCATGTGACTGTTATTTCAGCGGTACCCAGACGTTTCAAACAGGAACACAGCAATGCTGCTCGACAGTAAAACCAGGTATGATGATAGTAATACTTCCTTGGGCAACCTCGCTCAAGGAGCTCACCTACTACAGAACTTACATCAAAAATGTAACGCCTCGTCATATGCCAGCCGTCACTATAAGTCAAGCTAACGCCGAGCCTGCAGTTGATTGGTGACGACGTCACAACCGGCTTACCATCGCCATATCGCCTGATTTAGGGAGGGGGATTATGATTATACAAGGTTAGTCGGAAAGGGGGGTACTAAGCCGTAGACCACGTAATATATCACTGATGATTGTTTAAAAGAAAGTGTTAAAATATCAAAATTCGATGAAAAAAAATACCATATAAAATGATTTTTATTTTAGTTTTTTCAAAAAAATTTCATCCCTGCTTTAGTTATGAATTCAGAAAATGGAATTTCTAATCCGTGACCCCAAATATGACGTAAAATGTAAACACGTCTGATCATAGCTGAGAAAAGATAGAATTTAGCGTATTTTTTATGAAATCTTTGAACAGCTGTTTCTCTTGAACTATTGACTTTTGGGAAAAGTTGTAGAACAGAAGTTATCCATTATTATGGGTACTTTAACACCCTTTCGGCTTAGTACACACTTTCTGACAAACCTTGTATAGTCTGGGGAGCTCATTTTATGGGTCATTCTGTCGGTGCACTAGAGTATAAGTAAAAATTCTGTCCAATTATTGACATAAATAAATAGTGTATTATCAACTCCCCGAGTGTTTCAATTTGTCACCTACAACAGAACTTTCATCACAAGTAACAAGATGCCTCACTAACACGCTTATGATCCCTAACGGAGTAATCCAAGTTAATATTAACGCTAACCGTATCGAATCGGTGAACATGAATGCTCGGTACATCTCGATTCTCGGCTAATCGCGGCTGTGATACGAACAATAACGGCATCGATCGTTCATTTCAACTGTGTCAGTTGAGGCAGCGCTGACGAGGCGACGACCCACTGCGCAAGCGCCGCTACGCGTAATCACAAGCAATCGGCGGATTATTTTAACCAAATCTTTTTTTATTTGCTTTGGTTTTCACGAGCGAAATTACCTGTTAGAAAAATTAAGTTTTGATAACAGTTTTCTTATTTGGGACTGATCCATGTTTTGGTAAGCCTCGAGTTGTATGTTGTAGAGGCAACAAAAAAATTGATCTATATTTTCCGACTAATCATTGTATTGTCCAATAGGTGGCTGCTTAACAGACGTTCACGAGCTGATAATAATATGATAGTGAAGGCTGTCTTATTAAAATAGCCTCCATGAATGACGATACTTTGTACGTCCAGCGCACCCTGGGTAGTCAGCTCCGCTATCAACCTTGCTAACTGGCTAATCTATTCTCCAATGCTATGATCTTTTCTCGTTTTTCTCGCGCCTTCACGAGAGAAGAAGATTAAACGAAAATCTTAAAATATTATTATAGTCATCATCATCATCATCATCTTCCTACCCTTATCCCACACTAGATGTGGTCGCCACAACACGTATTCCTGTTTCATTCTCCTCTATCAGCCGTCATCTCAGTACTCACTCCTTTCATACCATGTCATCCTTCACACAATCCATCCATCTTTTCTTTGGCCTACCTCTACTTATATATCCATCCGCATTCCTATTTAACATTCTTTTAACGACTTATGTAATTTAATATTTTATTTTCGGACAGCAATGATCCAGCGTGTTAGTAAACAATAATATAACTTATTACTAATGTTAGTAGTTAAATAAAGAAGAAGACATAATAAATAGTATTGTGAAAAGGACATCCCCAAATTAATATTAAGAGATTGTCCTACTCACAAAACTTTTAATAATCGGAGAGTACTTATAGTAAATACAGTAATATTATCAAAAAAATTGATACATACTCCAGGACATGGAACCTATAGCCAAGCTCTCACAGCGTCACAATCACTACAACTCCGGTCTCAATGAGAACAGTTAGCCGCGCGGTGACAGTACTACAACGCAGTTAGTGCAACGACATGCTGCGCCCGTGCCGACACAACGGTTACACGTGTTGCCGAATGAAATCGAGTCTTGTTTGATAAGTCGTTTTGTTTGCGGGAATTTGAGAGAGGAAAGTCATTTTTAACAAGTTTGTAGATTTACGAGAATTTAAGAATGTAGAATAAGCTTCTAGAATTTACAGCTTAATTAACTTAACAGTAACATACGTTTCTTCCTAGAACTTGACTGTAATTTTTATTATTTTCTTATGCGAACTTATCAAAAATATTCATGTTGGCTGCATCTGGTAAGTCTGTAGCATATTACTGTCCCACTGTTGGGCACGGGCTTCTTCTCAGAACGAGAAGGTTCTATGCCTTAGTCCACCACGCTGGTTTAGTGCGCTTTGGCGGTCTACATACACCATCGAAAACCTTTTAGACCACTCTCAAGTGAACAGGTTTCCTCACGATATTATCAAATTTTGATCCACACATGAATTCGAAAAGTCAGAGGTGTGGATTTTTGGTTTCTTATTATAAATCGCCGTTTATTTCTGTTGTAAACGATGTCGAATAGTAGTGTTTAGTGTCTAGTACGAGAAGTTTCAAGTTTTCAAGACAAGCATATCATTTTGGAACCCAGTGCATAATATCAGCAAGCACATTGGGTCACCCGCGCGGCGGCGCAACGAGTATTCCCAAGGAGGGTTGATGTCAGGCAGGCGGCCGGTCATAAAACAATAAGCCAAAACCTATAACAACATGGATTTATGAAATACATGTTCTGCCGACCCCACCTACTGTAGAATAAGGACAGGAAGAAGAAGAAGAGGTGCGGATCGGAATCGAGCTCAAACCCTCCTACATGGCAAGCAAGCATTCAACCGTTAGGCTATCACTGCTATATAAGACTGGAGCCTTACCCAAATATAGTTGGAAACAGGCTAGGCTGATGACGTAACCAAAAGTTCCATTCTAGCTAAATACCAGGTTACCCACAATTCCTCGCAAGTTCCATAAAACACGGCACAAGGATCTATCATAGCTGATAGCAACATCTACCTGTAACTGATCAAATCAGTGCAAAATTAATAGGTTCTCATCTCAAATTGTTGCAACCATATTCCCACACGGCCTAATCTCACACAAAGACACAACCATCACTCACACTATTGTACAAACGTGTAGCCTATTGTAGGCCATCTAATCCGGCGCCTGTCAAATGTATCATCCAACTGATCGACTGGAGTGTAACTGCGCATCGTATTATGCAATTTAGCATGTCGTTTTGCGTGTGTCTGTGACTGTGATAGACAATTATATCTGAGAGGAGTGTAGTACAAGTTAGAAGCGACGGGCGGGAGCGGTTCTCTGACCTCTCGTTTACACCTAAAAACAAGTTGTAAACAAATTGTTTGGAGATCTTTTTAAGAGTAGTTACTTGTTTTTAAAAAGTAATAAACAGATATAAAATATATAAATAAGTGTTTTAAACATCTACATACCTACATGTTTGCTACGTAAAGTATGAAATTGCTATTATTTTTTTCGGAAAAAATCTCAGGTACATGTAGGATACATGATTTATACCTAGGTACAAACGAGAAGTAACAGTGTGCCTTCGTAAACTAACTTAAAGTCAATCAAATACGGTGACTAATAAAATGCAACGTTTTCTATACCTACTAATATCATGCAGCCAAAACACAAACGTAGTCAACTACATACAACTTACAGTCTTATTACTTCTGAAATTGGCGATCACAAGCCATGGGCTTTTCCTAGGTAGAACAACCCTGCGAATTAAGATGGAGTGTAATCCAATCAGAATCTACGGCTTAAAGAGAACTGATTGGATGTAAAAAAGTTATTTTCGTCAACAAGTCAACAGTCATATAAATTCAACATAAACACGTAACATAACCAGCCCATTACTGGCCCACTGCTGGGCACGGGTCTCTTGTCAAAATGACAAGGGTTTAGGCCTTAGTCCACTACGCTGGCCTGGTGCGGGTTGGCAGACTACACACACCATCGAAATCTTTGTGCAGGTTTCTTCACGGTGTTTTTCCTTCACCGTTAACGCAAGTGCTTAATCAAATTGTGATCCGCACATGAATTCGAAAAGTCAGAGACAAATTCAACAACAATTATTATTTTTATCTAAACCCGCTTCAGCTTCTGACCTAGTCCGCAATCTAAAAGGACCGCTAAACGCGCGTCCCGCACGCAACGCATTCGTGAGAGTTCTCCAATTTTAACAAAAACTGCTCGCTTTGTTACAGGAAGTCGCTCAGACATACAACCATGATGTAGACATAGAAACATAATACTAACCTTGAATAAAGAAATGATTCGAAAACCATTGTTCATGGACTTCTAGGCTTGAATTAAAACCATCCGAATCCATAGGCTAGTTTGCTAACAAAATAAGTTCTTGAGATTGGGTCCAAAATTGGAATATATCTGGACACCCTGAATATGGGAATGATTAAATACCATCACTTAGGCCCTTAATAAACAGCTGTCATTTGGGAGATCCCCTTTAAGTTTAGTGTTGACATCACTTGAGCAATATGTTAAAATAAACATAACATAACAACACGCCTGTATTCCCCGAACGGTTATTACGGGTGCAAGCCTATTGCCATCAACCAGGCACAAATGCAAACTCCGGGCTGCTACTGAGGAATTCCACACGGAAAAATCCAATAACACTTTGCCCGACCTGGGGATCGAACTTGCCACCACTAGACCAACGAGGCCATTATATAACTATTTAATGAGCTTTAACAGCAGGGTTGATTTATACAAGGTTAGTCGGAAAGGGGGTACTAGGCCGAAAAGGTGTTAAAGTACCCATAATAAGGGATAACTTTTGTTCTACAACTTTCCCCAAAACTCGATAGTTTAAGAGAAATAGCTTTTCAAAGATTTCGTAAAAAATACGCTAAATTCTATCTATCCTCAGCTATGATCAGACGTGTTTACGTTTTACGTCATATTTGGAGTCACGGATTATAAACTCCATTTTCTGAATTCATAACTAAAGCAGGGATGAAGAATTTTTGAAAAAACTAAAATTAAAATAATTTTTCATGGAAAATTATTTTATCGAGTTTTTAAATTTTAACACTTTCTTTAAAACAATCATCAGTGATACATTAAGTGGCCCGCGGCTTAGTACCCCCTTTCCGACTAACCTTGTAGTTAAACGTTTCTTTAAACAGTGTTGATGCATTATAAATATTATCATAACTTGAACAAAGTGCAACGACATACAAAATCTAGAATGGAGCATTTAAATGTCAAGCAGGTTATAAATATGAGATTTTTAAGTACTTAAAGGCATAAACAGAACGGAGATTAATAAGATGTCGTTATGTACGTCTTGACGACTATTCTAAAAGATTTCCATCTACAGTTGCAGTCGTTGCAGCCGTTCCAGCGATCACTGTAGTACAATGCTGAGATGTTCTCAAATGACGACACAGTCCCACCGTATCTGATAGAGAGCCTTCAGCAATTAATCTTAGTGCAGATCAGCAATCAACAGAGTTATTACGAGTTATTATAAACTTCTATTATAAATTGCACAGCGATGTAAAAAGCTGTTTGCGAAAATATTTATGTGAATGGCTATTTTCATTGGGATTACAAATATAAAATAATAATAATTATGTCAAATTAGAACAAGTGGTAACTAAGACCCTTATTAATAAACTAGCGGCCAGTCCCGGCTTCGCACGGGTGGACATTTTTGCAACATTTTTCATTTATGCTCCGCTCCTATTGGTCGTAGCGTGATGTTATATAGTCTATAGCCTTCGTCGATAAATGGACTATCCAACACAAAAATAATGTTTCAATTCCAACCATTAGTTCCTGAGATTAGCGCGTTCAAACAAACAAACTCTTCAGCTTTATAATATTAGTATAGATAGCTCTCATATGAGAGATCTTCCAACAGCAGCTTCCATTAAAATTCCATACATTTGACAACATTTTATTTTAACTGCATCGTTGGTCTAGTGGTGGCAAGCACGACTACTGATCGTGAGGTCCTAAGTTCGGTCCCCAGGTCGGGCAAAGTGTTATTGGGTTTTTCCGTGTAGAAATCCTCAGTAGCAGCCCGTAGTTTGGATTTGTGGCCAGTTAATAGCAATAGGTTCGCCCTATATTACATGGGACTTACACATAACGGCAAAATGAAAGTGTTACTATACACCTCTGCCCAACCGTTCAGGGAATACGGGTGTGATGTTATGTTTATGTAACTATTTATATATAGCAAAATCCATCAGCTAGAAGTTTCAAAAGCTTCGATAAATCAGTCTTAAAAGATGCTACTTACATAATGACGTCAGGCAGGCGGCCGGTCATAAAACAATAAGCCAAAACCTCTAACAACATGGATTTATGAAATACATGTTGTGCCGACCCCACCTAGTGTAGGATAAGGGCAGGGAGAAGAAGAAGACGATCCTACTTACGTTAGTTTCTCATGAAGTAAAACTATCGAAGTTTCATGTTTTAACGGTACATATAACACCGTCTGTCACCGCCTTTCCCTTTTCGCAATAAACAATAACAAAGCCATCAATATTAAAGAGATACTAAAACGAAGATGGCTGATGTTCCAATAATAACCTCCTTTCTGTGACATACTCTTATAAATGTAGAAACTTCTGGACACAACTTTGCACAAGCATATTTAGCTTAGCTGGAGGAGTTGATAAAGAAAGACACACAACGTAAACTTGTAGGAGCTAAAAACTGTGAATTGTAACCACTTAACGACGTTTCGAAAGTGTTAGGAGCCTTGGAGATACATTTCTGAAAACCAAGGAAGATAGAAGGAACTGTGTCAACAACCAATCCAGTAAAAAATACTGCATTCGTTATTTTTATCGTATCCTGCCTGCCAGATGCGACGCAGCTGCCATTTGTTTAACTGATCCATCGGTGCAGATGTGAACAATACATCCATCAGTTCCTTATCCTCCAATCAATCGATCAGCTCAGCCTATCACATTTCATTGTCAGACGTGATCGGAGATTCTCACCTCAGTCTTTTATTCTTAATTATTAATAAAGATTAAGAAATGTAGCAGCCTTATATTAGAGAAGTTATGGATGATTTCTTGAAATCAATAGAGATGGGGCAACCACAAGCCACACAAATCGTTTCATCTCTGTTTGAGGAATAGCTGGGAAAAGAATTAGTGTGTAGCGTCCAGACGATTTTGATATTAAGATCCAGCTCGGTAAGGTTCTTAAAAGGACGAGAACTTTAGCAAAAAAACTTATTCAAATTGCCTTGTTGATCTATCGGTGGCAAGCGAAAAAGTGTTATTGGGTTTTTCCGTGTGGAAGTGTGCCCGGTTAGTGGCAATAGGCTCGCCCCATATTACATGGGACTTAAATATAATGGCGAAATGAGGGTGTTACTATACACCTCTGCCCAACCCTTCCGGAAATACAGGCGTGGTGTTGTTATTCAAAATAGATCCGATACTTGAAAGTTACAACGAAATAAAACCACCAGTTAGAACATACCTTAGTTGGATATAATTCGCTATCTTCCATTTTAAACCAAGAGGATCATTCATACAATAAAACTCTGTCTTGCAAAAGATTAACAATACCTAATTACCAATTACGATTCAAATTATAACAATTGTATACTCTGTAATTATAATTCCGCGTTTCTATAAAATTACTGCATAATATCGCTAAGCATTTCCTATAATATTTATACGTAGCTAATTATTAAACATAGCCTTAACATTAATTGTTACTATAGCTACGGAAATAATCTGTTTTGATTTAATTAAAATACGGAAAATTAAAAACTTACTACACACAAGTATTGAGTTAAATCTATACATATAATAGCGGACCCGGCAGACGTCGTCCTGCCCGGAAATGCAGCGCCACCTACCGGGTCCAATTGTGTTTTCAAACCATCCAGGAACCCATTAAAATATACACACAAAATTTCATCCAAATCGGTCCAGCCGTTTAGGAGGAGTTAGTTGACAAAAACACGTAGGTACAGAAGTATTATATACAGGGTTACTGGTAACTCGACGTATTCCTTGCAGGACATTCTTGTAGGGTTGAAATGCAACAAATTAAGCCACCAAATGTTCTACCGAGATTCAGTAGTTTTAGAGGTATTTTTTTTTTAGATTTTTGTTGTAGAATCCCAGATTCAACCATAATTGAAAGAAAGAAGAAGAAAGAAAGAAAGAAATGTATTTGGCACGAAAGCAGTCAGACACGCAGACAAAAAATTCATAAGAGACAAAACAAAATAAAAATAAACAAAAAATAAAGTATCTGTGTGTCTAGCAATTAATACAACAATTGCAAAATTGTTTGGTATTTTTGAACTTTTGATTATTCACAGAGACCTGCTATGGCATCAGAACTTAAATTTCAATACATTCGCGCCGTACATTATTTTCAAATAGGGTTCAAATGGTTGAATCTGGGATTTTTCAACAATAATAAAAAGTAATGAATCTCAGAATCTACTGAATTTCGGTAGAACATTTGGTGGCTTAATTTTTTGCATTTCAACCCTTCTATATTGGCCTGCAAGGAATATGTCGAGTTACCAGTAACCCTGTATATTAAGATTACTGTTCCTGACTGAGTAACAGTCCCAAGGATAAACACATATATGATAGGTGTATCATAATCCCGCACACGTAACAACAATGCAGCCGGTAATTACCGCTGTACCACATATTACCGGTACCGAGAACTAACGTTACTTACGTTACCCAACGCGACGGTTTTTGTCGATACTCCCCAGCCGAGCAGCTATGATGCAACGCACACCTGGTTAAATAATAACTGTTTCCAATACACTGTAATTGTTTTTGTGTATGTTATGTGTTTTGTTGCGGGGTGGGTAGAAGTGCAGGTGTAGGTAACAGTAGGTTGACGATACGTTTGGTGCAGTGGCTGAGCGAGTGGGTTTGATTCCAGCACGGATCAAATATTTGTATGGCCTACAGATAGTTGTTTCAGGTCTGGGTGTTTGTGCATGTGAATATTTGTGTCTGTAAACGCACCCAACGACACAGGAGCAAACATAGTGTGGGGCAACGTTTAAAAAAAAAATAAAAAAAAACTATTTCATTTCCTTAGCGTTAAAGTTACCTTTTACTGCCTTTTTAGTATAGTGGTCGCAAGCGCGACTGCTGAGTATGGGGTCCTGGATTCGATCCCCAGGTCAGGTAAAGTGTTATTGGGTTTTTGCATTAGGAATTTCTCAGTAGCAGCCTGGAGGCTGGATTTGTGCCCGATTAATGGCAATAGATTCGTCCCCTATTAAATGGGACTTAAACATAACTGGCGAAACGAGGGTGTAATAAAACACCTCTGCCGAACTCTCCGGGGAATGTAAGGTGTGATGTTATGTCGTTAAATTTACGATTAATGTTTAGGAACTCTTTGGTCGGGTCGGGTATTCCATCCTGGGTAAATTGTCATCCTCGCTTGACAGGCGGACTGGTCTTCTTTTTTTCGTGTGGTTAGTGACTAACCTGGTGTCAGAGTTTAAGCCGCTCGTGGGCCTCTGACTTGGCTTCACATGCCGTCGAGAAATATCTCTCAGGCCGGTTCCCTCACGATGTTTTCCTTCACCGTTTTTAAGCCAGTGATAATTATACAATACGCACATGAATCTGAAAAGTCAGAGGTGCGTGCCTTGTGTTCGAACTCGAGACCTATGACTTGGCAGTCCGACGGTCACATCACTAGGCTATCACTGTACTACTAATGGACCAAGGTCACAAAACGACATTATACCTATAATCTCTGATAACACCCCTTCTGATCTCATTTAAGTAATTCTTTCATTCGATAACACAACTGGTCGTGGGTTCGATTCACGCACGGAAGAAATATTTGTATTGCCTACAGATAATTGTTCAGGAGAAATCCCAGTGTGGGGCGGTTTTTTATAAAAAAAAAACTTTACTGCCAATTTTGAGCTAAACTTAACCTAGATCATAACACAAAAAATTCCTAGGTAAGTACGAAAAAAAAACTACCTATAACTTTTTATCTGACCTAGATTTCCGTGATACGATTACTATAATACGATGAAGTTTGAAATGGAAAGTAAAAAAAACTACCATTATTTAACTAAAAGAACATTTAATCGGCGTGGGAAATTAACTATTATATTTTTAATTTAAAGTTAATGGCTTTAAAATTATAACTTTTTATTGTTAAATTGTTACTATTGTGCTTGTTCCACATAATAATGTTTATAACGAATCATCTCTTAATAAAAATATGAAGGTTGGTGACATACATTTTAAGCGTGTCTTCTTTTATAAAGTGTAATCTTAAAAATATTTTTAACTCAAAGGGATTGTCGTTGAGAGCCCATATACAGGTAAATTCTAGTGCAGCCTCAAATGATAACACTTTTGTGTTATACAACTTAAGATTACGCACTTTTTTATAAATGAGGTAGGTAACATAAATAGAATTTAAAAAAATGTTCGTATATATTTTACTAACTTTTGCCTGCAGCTTCACTTCTGTCATTTTTTTTCACCCCTTAGGAATCGTGTACACAGTATTTAAACTTTGGTACCTAGGTACAAAAGGTCTACTGTCAAAATTTCAAGTTTTTAACCCCAGCTGTTTAGACCATATTATGTTCTGTGGTTTAGACTGTGCGTTGATAGATCAGTCAGTCAGTTTCTCAAATTGGACATAGTTAAGCGAAAAGGATCCAACCCACTAAATTATCGAAAATGAGTTATTTATATCAAAATACTCCTTAAATTTCTTAAGCTAAACTACATAATAACATTTTAACACGTAAAATATTATACATTTGTCCCTTAATTACAATAAAACCAAGAAATTTAAATCAAAGAATCAATGAAGAAATACAGCCTAAACTTAAAAATTGAATATCTCATAACTGTGTGGGTTGGATCCTTTTCGCTTAACTACGTCCAATTATAATACCTTGACAAAACATGTAACGTTGGTGCCCTTGATAATTTGTTGAAAATAGCAATATTTAAAGAATATTGTTTTTCGTTAATATTACGATTTTAATTTTAAAAGCCAATAAAACTAAGCCTTCTTAAGTAAACAGTGTATTACGTAAATGTATCATCAATATGAATCATAATTAAAATGTTATGCGAATAAAGTTCTAATCTCAGATAGAACTTTATTCGAATAGGCCTCAGCCCTTATGCAAGATTTGATGTAACTAATGCTACTACTGCGTTCAAGTTATTTCTATTATTCATAAATAGTTTTGACGCAAACAAAGTCGTATTTTTATCTACCTACAGAATTACACTACAAATTCTTAACGTGAAAACGCGAATTTCGCCCCCCTCCAATCACGAAACAAAGATACGAGCAGCCGGAAAATTGCTTAATATTATTAAGCTGAAGAGTTTGTTTGTTTGTTTGAACGCGCTAATCTTAGTTAGGTACTACTGGTTGGAATTGAAAAAATATTTTTGTGTTGGATAGTCCATTTATCGAGGAAGGTTAGGCTATATACGACGCTACGACCAATAGGAGCGGAGCATAAATGAAAAATGTTGCAAAAACGGGAATAATGTCCACCCGTGTGAAGCCGGGTCGGGCCGCTTGTTATTAATAAACTATTTGTGGAAGAATGTTATGAGCCAATACTCCATTCAATGGTTTAAAATGACCTCTTGCCAGCTAACAAAAACGAGTGCAACATGTGTATGAGAAGTCATATTGTTGGCAACATGGCGGCCACAATGTCTATCATTGTTTCACGAGAAACTGAACGCAAGAACCACGCGAAAATCTATTGTTGGGTCGGATTACATATTTTGTGTGGATATGGGAGCTGTTATGTACATGTAGAACTTTTTTTGGTTCAAATATGAACTCTTAACACGGCGAATTGTTCTTGATGTATTATTTTAGTAATGGTTGATTGGACAGCTTACGTCATTACATACATACATACATAAACTCACGCCTTTTTCCTATGAAGGTAGACAGAAACTATAGAATGCCACATGCTATGATCTTTACATACTCCTTTCGCTTAATACATCTCGTCATACACGCACGCCGGTTGAGAGTACTACGCAGATTGAAATAATTTCAAATAAACAATATTAAAAATTAGTTGTGTCATTATTAAGTAAAAATTAGACTCCTTATCTTTTGATAAACTATTTTTGTATGTTTTATAAGGTGACTGACAATATAGGTAATTTCAAAATAAATTGGCAAAAGCATAGGTACCTACTCTGATTTGACCTGAATTTTGATAACATCAAACTTCGTGTCCAATGTTGTAAGGCCGCGGGAAACCACGCATCCGAACAAAACATTTGTATGTCATAGACAGAGGTGTAGCTTTCCCTAGACGGGCCCTGTATCAGAATTTGTCGGGAGGCCCTTCTATCAGACTGCGGCGAAGTCCAAATGCAGGGTAAAGATATGTCACAAAATATATTACACACGTCGGGGCCCCTATAGCCCGAGGGCCCCGTACCGCAGCTATGCTGGTCGTAGAGATTGTGCAGAATTGTAATGAGTACCTATGTATATTGTAAATTTTGCCGGTAATGGAATGCAGAACACAAAGTGGTATATTGAAAGAACTTCTATGGTCTATAGGTGATATTCCCCTCAGCTAGATGGACAGACGACCTGATGAAAGCAGCTGGGTTCGATTGAATGTCAAGACTTGTCAACCTGGTGTTATATCGCAACTTGGGAGAGACCTATTTCCACCAGTGGACTGCTAGATAGACCTGCTAGTTTAGTTTTAGATTCCAACATTAAAACTATCCTAATTTGACCTAAATGCTAAACCTCGCTATATCAATCGATTAAACAACTTACATTGGTCGTGTGTCAATCATTAGCGAGCGACACTCTATGTATCAACATAGAGCAATTTATCTAAAGTTTCGTAAACATTATACCTAGTGCCTAACAAGGAACTTCAAATGTGGTCCAATAACTTCCACACTTTCATACCAGAATCTTGCGACAAATATCGAGTATTGCGACAAAATATCTTGTTCTTAGTATGGTATAGTATCAGTATTAGGCTTGTAAGAACAATTTAAGCTGTAATTGGAGATAAGAATATGATTAATAAATATTATTGTATTACTACTACAGAAATACAGGGTGTACACGAAATCATGTAATTCCTTCAAACCTCGTGATGTACTGCTGACAATCGACGGTCCCTACGTATACTATCGAAACTACAAAATCTCAGTTTTTATTTTATCTGCTTAAAATGTGTGAAATTATGTTATCTTAAAGGTTATAAAATAATACATTTTTATGGGACCAAATGGCAACTATTCCGCATCAAACTAAAGAAAAATCACGTAAATCGGATCATAAATCTCAGCGTAATCGGTGTACATACCTACATAATAAAATAAAAACTGAGATTTTGTAGTTTCGATAGTATACGTAGGGACCGTCGAGTCATAGATTAACACTGCACGGGATACTCTTGGATGCATTTTTTTTTACAAAATGTAAATATGTGTTCTTAACGTGAGGCATTTTAGCGCCCCGAGCGAATTGCGCGGCTATCGGTCGCAACGCGGTCATTTAACTCGGGGCGCTAAAATGCCTCACGTTAAGAACACATGTTTACATTATGTAAAAAAAAAAGAATCCAAAAGTATCCCATGCAGAGTTAATCTTTGTCAGCAATACATCACGAGGTTTGAAGGAAATACATGATTTCGTTTACACCCTGTATAATGTCTTGATTGCCACACTTATCTGGGAGCTTATTGTGAAGTTTGCAATTCAGATTCAAGTTTAACTGCCTCGTTGATCTAGTGGTGGTAAGCGTGACTGCTGATCTTGAGCTCCTGGGTTCGATCCCCAGGTCGGGCAAAGTGTTATTGGGTTTCTCAGTAGCAGCCCGGAGTCTGGATTTGTGCTCGGTTAATGGCAACAGGCTCACCCCCTATTACATTGGAATTAAACATAATGGCGAAATTGAGGGTGTTACTAAACATCTCTGCCCAACCCTTCGATGAATACAGGCGTTATGTTATGCTTAATTTTCAGGGTACATGCGCATGCGCACAGTCACAATGAGCGTCTGGAAATATTATTTCTGTTTTTTCTTTTGTGTTGTGTAAATGTGTAAAACTGGTAATACACTCATACCGGGTTGTTGCGACAAATATTGGGTAAATTGAGTATTGCGACAAAATATCTGTTTACTGTCCGCGGGGCTACTGCTTGTTGCAGCCGAGAATTGATAAGAAACTTGGTAGCTTTGAATCAATTTAAATTTCAAAAAAGTTAAAAACGCCCGCATTGTCTGGTAACTATGTATTTACCCCTGCAACCAAGATCTGGATGATCGAAATTAGTATTTTAATTAACAAAGGACAATGAACAAAATGTAATGGGGCTTGGTCCAAATTTCCACCACTAACGAGACCTATGTAACAAAATAGTCCAATAAATATTGAGTCATTAACACCAAACCGCAGTCAACGTTAACGCTACTGCGAATGCTCTAAGGAAAATATAGATTTTATCATATTATTTAGTCACTATTATTGAATTATCTAAACTAATATTATAAAGAGAGAAGCTTTGATTGTTTGCATTGAATAGGCTCTGAAACTACTGGACGATTTTAAAAATTCTTTCACCATTGGAATCCTACATTATTCCACGTGAACATAGGCGATAGAATATTTATGAAAAAAAAATTCTTACGCTGGCAGAGCCGCGAGGGCACAGCTAGTTATTCATATGACGTAGCTTCCAAGATGCGTATAACATGATTCTGGAGATTGCCGCCCAGGAATAGATGCTAAAAACTTCAATTAGAACCCTAATTTGTTAACATAGAACCTTAATTTTATACAGCCTACATTCAAAATCTTTACATAGTATAAAACAAAGTCGCTCCCGCTGTCTGTACACTTAGATCTTTTAAACTACGCAACGGATTTTAATGCAGTTTTCAGCAATAGATAGAGTGATTCAAGAGGAAGATTTATATGCCCCACATTAGTATCGACATTCACCCGTGCGAAGCCGGGGCGGGTCGCTAGTTGATGATATTCCGAAAAAAATGAAAAATATATCTGAAATGAGCGCTGTTATCTGAAATACAGATATTATCCAGTTCAGATATACAAGGTTAGTCGGAAAGGGGGTACTAAGCCGAAAGGGTGTTAAAGTACCCATAATAACGGATAACTTTTGTTCTACAACTTTCCCCAAAAGTCAATAGTTCAAGAGAAATAGCTGTTAAAAGATTTCGTAAAAAATACGCTAAATTCTATCTATCCTCAGCTATGATCAGACGTGTTTACATTTTACGTCATATTTGGGATCATGGATTAGAAACTCCATTTTCTGAATTCATAACTAAAGCAGGGATGAAGAAATTTTGAAAAAACTTAAATAAAAATAATTTATCATGGAAAAAATTAATCGAATTTTTAATATTTTAACACATTCTTTAAAACAATCATCAGTAATACATTAAGTGGCCCGCGGCTTAGTACCCCCTTTCCGACTAACCTTGTATATGTCTTGTATCTGGTTAGATTTAAGCTCCATGAAATGTAACATTGTGTTTAAGACTAGCTGTGTCCTCACGGCTCCGTCCCTAGCCTGTTACTCAGTAGCTTTCTAATGGCAAAAGATTTTTTGAAATCGGTCCAGTAGTTTTTAAGTTTATTCGTTACATACAAAAATATAAATCTTTCCTCTTTATAATATTATATAGTAATAGTATAGATTGCAACCCCTTATTGTTAAAAACATGTGTTCCAAACTTCCAACATAGTCCCAGCTAATACGACTTAAACTTTAATAACAGCTAAAGAAACCGTAAGGTCTTACCCAGCCACTTAGCACCAATCCCTTCCGTAGGACAGTTTGTTCTAACTATTAACACAACGTGTAACTACCTAGATATTGTTTATTGACATACAACAAAGTTAACAAGGCAGGTATGACTCGTTGGTCTAGTGGTGGCAAGCGCGACCCCTGATCGTGAGGTCCTGGGCTCGATCCCCAGGTCGGGCAGTGTTATTGGGCTTTTCCGTGTTGAATTCCTGAGTACCAGTTCAGAGTTTGGATTTGTGCCCGGTTGATGGCAATAGACTCGCCCCCTATTACATGGGACCTAAACATAACAGCGAAATAAGGGTGTTTCTATACACCTCTGCCCAACCCTTCGGGGAATACAGGCGTGATGTTATGTATGACTTCAATTAAATTTGAGAACGTGTTTTTATTCGGAAGTTACTACATTAGAAACAATGTACACAATGCAATAATTTGTTTTGTTTTATTTCAGGATGTGTTGATAAACAATGTTTGGAATTTTGTTTACCAATGCAGGGTGTAAACGAAATCATGTAATTCCTTCAAACCTGTTGATGTACAGTACTGCTGACCTAGATTAACCCTGCACGGGACAGGTTTGAATTTAATAAAAGAAAAATTACAAGAATGTGTTCTTAACGTGAGGCATTTTAGCGCCCCAAGTTAAATGACCAGGCGGCGAGTGATACCCGCGCAATTCGATCGGAGCGCTAAAATGCCTCACGTTAAGAACACAGTCATGTTTAAATTTTTTAATTTATTTTTTATTGAATCCAATAGTGTCCCGTTCTGTGTTAATCTATGTCAGCAGTACATCACGAGGTTTGAAGGAATTACATGATTCCGTGTATTCTCTGTATTTAGGAAAAATGCCTTAACCATTTTTCACTGAATGCCGCTATATACGGTTTTGGAGTCAAGTCCGGTTGTAAACTGTTTCAAAACGGTCTTCGAAACATTAAAACTGTTATCAAAACTGTAACAAATTCTCCATATTTTTTTTAGAGATAATTCTGAAACAGAAACTTCAAGTTTTGTTTACATACATAACATCACGCCTTGTATTCCCTGAGGGGTTCGGCAGAGGTGTATCTAGTACACCCGTTTCGCCAGTTATGTTTAAGTCCCATATAATAGGGGGGCGAGCCTATTGCCATCATCCGAAAAACCTAATAACACTTTGCCCAACCAGGAGATCGAACTCAGAACCTCACGATCAGCAGTCGCACTTGCCAACGCTTGCTTGCTTACTAGACCAACGAGACAGTTTTGATTAACATTAATTAAAAACAAACGTGTCGATACCAAACTTGTCACAATACAGTTGAGAGAACAAAAGAAAAAGAAAAAACAAGAAAGAGTATCTATCTATCTACAGTTGGTACTAATGAAATCAAAATTGATTCTTGTAGGTACACCTTTAAGACTGCACCAAGATGTTCGTTCTGCCTACCCTTTTCCCACCTATGTTGGGGTCAGCTTCCAGTCTTACCAGATGCGGCTGAATACCAGTATTTTACACGTAGTGACTGCCATCAGACCTCCGCAACCCAGTTACTGGGTAATGCCGATACTCTAAGGTTAAACCGGTTGTCAGACTTCCGGGCTTCCGACTACCCGTAACGACTGTCATAGGTATTCGTATGACACCCGGGACCGACTGTTTAACGTGCTCCCCGAGGCACGGAGGGGTGTCGATGTGTTAACAAGCGGTCACCCATCCAAGAACAAATGCAGCTTAACCTCGCATATCGTATGATCGGTGCACTTGTTAATTATCCACGAGTATCTTGGTAAGGGCTTGTACACAAAACTGCGATGCGACGTCGCATCGTAGAAATATACGAGCTCGCACGACGCATCGCAAGAACTTACGAAATGATTCGCGTAATTGATTTTTCCTATATCTCCTTATCAGTAACAGCAGTGCGCAAATCTTTTTACGCAAATTTATTCTACCTAGTATAAAATACGTTCAATACGGTTGACGATCGTCGAGGGATTGATCACCCGAACCTTGGAAGGTAGACGCCTTGCCGCACGAAATCGCATCGCAGCAATTTGCGTCGCAGTTTTCTGCGTTGCGAATTCGCATCGCGCCGATTCGCAATTTTGTGTACAAGCCCTAAGACCGCACAAAGATAATCCTACCTTAATTGAGAGGTTTCTAACAACTAAGACGTTATCATAATTCTACTACCCGCTAGCTACATCGGGCAGCATCCTACCAACAAGATAATCCTAGATCAATTTACTTAGAGCTTTCTCTAATTAAGATATCTTTGCCAGTCTTACCGAGCCAAGTACGGAGTCAAGTGTACATACCACCTTATAGTACTAATTGTGTGTAATTGCAATGTTTCAGCTCTTATGGAGCGTGGAAAGCGTTACAAACGTATTTCTTTTTAAAAGTAGATATCGACGGTCGGCAGTGAAAACCACGTATGTGTAAAATACTATTTTTTTCACGAGATAGAAAAAACTGTCTCCTGAAAAAAATATTCAATGACCGATCAAATGTTAATAAAAGATTGTCATCGAACGTCATAAATAGCTTAGAAGTATTTGAATTGAAAGTTTGTTGAACTAGTACGTGTATGACGAGTTTATCAATCTAAAGAACAAATAAAACGCTTTTGAAGAACATTTGTTTGACGAGGTTCTCACTGCAGACCGGCGATATAAAGAACATTGCGCTAAGATTACCAATGTCTTAACTAGTAGAATAAATTCATGAAAATAAGTAATAGCATTTAAGGAACGAGAAAGCACCCAACAGATCTTTCCAAACGTCAACTACGGTGACTAGGAGTTGCTTATGTTCAACGATATTTTAAACCATTAATTTTATCAACAAAAATACCCCCTTTTATATGTGATCTAGAAGTGCTAAAGATTTCAATAATATTTTTATTTGCAAGCCGAAAATCCCTCATCTATTTCATTAAAAAATGATCTCAGTTATTTATTTTATAACTTTATATTTATAACTTAATAGCGAACCGCCCCGGCTTCGCACGGATGCAATGTACATACTAATGTGGGGCATAATAAACCTTCCTCTTGAATCACTCTATCTATTGCTGAAAACTGCATTAAAATCCGTTGTGTAGTTTAAAAGATCTAAGCGTACAGACAGCGGGAGCGACTTTGTTTCATACCATGTAAAGATAAAAAACTGCAATTAAAAAAACTTTGCTTTATATCGATTTCCTTTTTAACCGACTTCCTGTCTTGCCAAACGGTTTAGTGAATATTTTAAACCATCTAGCAAATCCAGAAGTCAGTTATAAAACAATAAAAGAAAAATAAGATTTTATTTAAAATGCAATTTTTTATTCAAGCCATTCGTAAGTTCAATCGACTCTTACGAATTGCTGGAGACTTTTCTAATTATTTTTCTTCAACTTCCATATTTACCGTAGAAAATCTTAAATTTCCTATTTTATTGTAAACGCAGTAATTAACTAGGGTAATTGCTGTCATTGTTTGTGTATTTCCTATGACATATGTCGTATGAGATACGACGATAAACTCTTTTCCCATTGTCTTTTGCGGAAATATACTAACTGCCTTCTACTAATGGATTTTTAAGACTAACATAATGACTTACTCTAGATAATATAACATCACGCCTGTATTCCCCGAAGGGTTGGGCAGAGGTGTTTAGTAACATCCTCATTTCACCGTAAGTTCCATGTAATAGGGCGAGCAATCAACCGGGCACGCTACTACTGAGGAATTCCACTCGGTAGAACCCAATAACACTTTGCCCGACCTGGGTAAACCGGGAGCTCACGATCAGCAGTCGCGCTTGCCACTACTATACCAACAAAGTAGTTATCTAAATATTACACTTTTATCCATTGCTAACACTGTTTGATAGATCCCATCAGACGGATTATCATCTCCCTGCCCTTATCCCACACTAGGTGGGGTCGGCACAACATTTATTTCGTAAATCCATGTTGTTAGAGGTTTTGGCTTATTGTTTTATGACCGGCCGCCTGCCTGACATCAACCCTCTTTGGTAATACTCGTTGCGCCGTCGCGCGGGTGACCCAATGTGCTAGCTGATATTATGCACTGGGTCCTAAAATGATATGCTTGTCAATCGAAGCAGGCTATGTTCTTCTTGGTGGAGTATAGATACTTGAAGTTCCTCAACCCACTCATTCAGTTTTGCTAGGGACTTTGGTTCTGACACATCGTAAACTAATATAGCACCGTGAGCGTCTCCGTAAAAACGTGATGTCAATGTTCTGTTTCGCTCCTGTCCCGCTCGTAATAAGTAATCTGTAACGCCTCGCCATATGCCAGTCCGATATTTCTTTAAATTAGACTTTTTACCACGGTACCTATAAGCTATTCTCACATTGCTCAAACCAACGAGAGAAAAGGTCGGTTGTCAAGATAGATTTTATTGTCTGTCCTCGTGTTAAAGGTTTTATGTAAGTAAATATCGTTCTGCCTAGCTTTTTCCCAACTATGTTAGGGTCAACTTCCAGTCTAACCAGATGCGGCTGAATACCAGAATACACGGTGCGACTGCCATTGTTATTGGGCAATGCCGATATCCTAATGTTACACCAGTTGTCAGCCTTTCGGGCTTCCGACTTCCCGTAACGACTGTCATAGGTATTCGTATGACACCCGGGATCGACTGTTTAACGTGCTCTCCGAGGCACGGAGGGGTCTCGATGTGCGTTTTATGTAATTAAAGTATTTTAATAAATTGGAAACGCCGGTTGAGGACGTCCTAGAAGGACATACATCGATGTTATTAGTGATGTTCTTCACAAAGGTCAGGTGCGTAGTACTCTCAACCGGCGTGCGTGTATGACAAGATGTATGAATGTGGATGAAGCGAAAGGGGTATGTAAGGGTCGTAGCATGTGGCGTTCTATAGTTTCTGCCTACCCCCATGGGAAAAAGGCGTGAGTTTATGTATGTTAATAAATTAACTAATATTTCAACGTAAACGTTATACTCAAGTACCAAGGTTAATGTTCATATGTTTTTGGTAATTTTAATATTGAATGTAATTAACATTAGTAAAGCACATAATTTTATTCGTGTTGTTTTAGCTGTGTAGAGTGGGCAGGATATTTAACTTATTTTTGGTTAAATTTCCAACATAATAATGTACTTATTATAAGCAGTGTAAGATTATTTTATTTCTAACAGCTAGTTCACACAGAAACTGTTTACAGGACCCGTTTTAGCGAATCCGTTTTTTTTTTGGTGATGGCGTCTGTGGTTGTATGAGCGAGTTCACATACACGACAGTATTCCGAATCCAGTAAAATATACTGGATCCGTCGGTTCGATTATTTTTATCGTATCCTGCCTACCAGTTGCGACGCAGCTGCCATTTGTTTAACTGATCCGTCGGTACAGATGTGAACCACACATCCAGTACCGACGGATCCGAAAACACGGATCCGCTGTGTGAACGGGTGGTAAGCCTGCAATTGCTTTGGTAAACTTTACAACATCATCTTTCCACCCTGACGAAGAAGAGGAGAAACGCATGGTCATTGAAACTTCAAACCCGACTGTAAAACATAAAATAAGTGTGAAGTTAATAAATTAGGCACCTCGCATGTGAGACATTAGCCTACATTCCATATGTGCACAGGTGCGCGCGCGCAGGTTCGATCTCTACTGCGTGGCAGAGCAAATATTGTCGTTTGACAGATTTCCACACCTACACGTTTGTTACAATGTCGAATGAATGTATAGAGACGAAGTTAGTTGCTTCTTTTTGACCGAGATTTAGATACATCTAGATACTAGAAGCTTATTGAGAGGAAATCTTGGGAACTACTCAAGGGTGGGATTACTGAGATGGGTCGTATCGAATGCCGAAATACCGGGTTCCATCGTGGATGGAGGAAAGGGACCTTTGCTATTGAAAGACAAGTTTCAATAGTTTCAGAGGCAAAGCTGATACCAAAAAATACAAGGAAGAAGAATCTTTTACTTATCATTCACTTTTGTAAGGCATTTGTGCGATTCCTTTTTATATCCAAGAAATAATTGCATTAACATTGCCCAGGTGTAGGGCTTCACGAGATCACATAATGTCTTCCGAAATGATAAATTGATTGCTAAATATGTTGTAAAATTATATTAAGTTCATAAAACAACTTTTACCCATTAACCTTGCGATATCCAAATGCGGGTAGATGTCGAATAACGAATGCGTAAACTTCACGCGAAAATTTATCAACAATATAAGAATAAAAAAAAACAATTGTTACAGAATAGACACATCAAACAGTTGTCTAACGAGAAATAAATTAAGTTAATTAAGCTACTGATCAAGTAGGCTTTATGAACATTAGCAAAATAGAAAACACAACAAAACGAGGCTATGTTAATGCGATGTGAATAATTCAGAAAATGTATAAATCAACATATTTAAACACAATTAGAAAGTCAATAATACTTAATAACATTCCGCAGAACAATTCCTGCAGCATCAAAGGGGCCGAATCATTACAAATAGCACGCGAAATTATACAAACACTCACCTTGATGATGGTGGTGGCCACAGTATAAACACTGGTTAACAAGAAACCTCAAAGACTTGATTATCTTGGAGCATTCACAGGCACAGTCACTTTATCGTAAGTATATGTTCACACGCGTGTTTCACTCGCGGCGTATGCGCAGGTCGGTAGTACGTGCGCGCGTCGTCGGCAGTCGCGCCGTTATGTCGGCCCGGCGCGCGCCCAGCGTGGAAAGCGGTCGCGGTATGATGCGCAAAGATTAAAACGTAGAAACGAAGAACGAACTTACAAAAAAAAATTGATTAAATTCTAATGGGTTCCTAGATGTCATAATGACGATTTTAATTCCTTTTGATATCGTGTGTCAAAAAAATCAAAAAAGGAATGACATTTTAAAGATTAAGTATTTAATAAATTGCACAGACTCGCCGAGATTTAATATACATAGATAATCAAAGTTTTGCTTGTTATATAACTCACTGCATTTGGCCATAGACATCTCGTCTAGGTTAATGACCCAAATGTTACCACAACTAAGTCAGTGATCTCCCAGATTTCAATTTCATTTCCTAAAGCCGGTCGGATACAGTTCTCTACGAGGATTTTATTAAAGTCTGCTCTAAATAATTTGCGTTCATTTAAATAGTGATCTGTGTTTATAACTACACCTACAACAGCATTATTGTTTTCCAAAATACGAAGTACATAATCTCTGAATCAGTTTTATTTATTTTCGTTTAATTACTGAGGTGCATTGAAACAGCCTTCACGAATGACGATTCTTAAGTATGTCAGGCGCACCTTGGGCAGTCCGCCCCGCTACCAACCTTACCGACTAACTTATCTTCTCACCACGGCAAGAGCTATTCTCAAAAAGCTCGTGTTAAAGGAAAGAAGATTTACCTACTTACTCCATTATTGTTACTATTCTGCCCACATCCACCTCTGCGCTACGCACTCTTTGTCCCAGCCAGTTATCAATGAAGATGGTCGATGTTATCTGGAAGCTGTCGATCGAAGGGAAAGTGGACGGCACGACCACGTCCAGGGAACCCTAGGTTATGGTCAACAGATCAGATCTCTTGAAGGCGATAGATGACACGATATGGTCGGAGCCCAACGTTCCTTTGTTAAGCTTTTGATCTTTAATCATTTTAATTATGATCAGTTTATTAATCTCTGCTCAAAATGGTATGGATTTCTGCATAAGAAGAATTGGTAATAGCCTGTCTTCCTGTAAGACGACTGAGAGATAATTGAGGTCATGAGGTCCAAAGTGGCCCAACAGGCATTTTTTTAAATTATATTTTTAACTTTTAACTGATGAAAGTAATAAGGCAACAATTGTCTAAGTGTGTATGAGGGTGGTGCCATCTATTGAAAATATATAGAATCACTTTTAGGCCTTTGTGGCCAAATTACTTTCATAATATAATAATGTTTCATCATTTACTTCACAAAAAAATAACCGGCAGGCCCTTCTGGTCCTCATTGCCTCAATTATGAAGAAGATTAGCAACACCATCCTTCTGAAGTAACATCATTGGATCATCACCAGTTTTCTCTTAGCATCGATGCTAAGAGATCGATCTCTGAAGCAATCTCTGAATTTGAGGACCCATGATCACAGGTCAAAGTAACACTTTGGCATTGACAAATCGCCACTATTGTCTAAGTACCACAATCCAACAGTAAAACCTTTTCCCTCAGCCGACTTGAACGAGATT
Source organism: Amphipyra berbera (assembly GCA_910594945.2). Taxonomy (NCBI): domain Eukaryota; kingdom Metazoa; phylum Arthropoda; class Insecta; order Lepidoptera; family Noctuidae; genus Amphipyra; species Amphipyra berbera. The sequence goes on along the minus strand of OU343122.1, from coordinate 1,186,650 downwards.
GCGGTTAAAATTCCGCAAAAGAATTCTAAGCTCCGTTAATTTCCATAACTGTTAGCAAATCACAATATTAATAGCTAAACGTAATAAACAATCTGTTCACCGGTATCTCTGCCAACCACCTGCACTAACAATTACCTTAATCATATGGAATTTCATACTTCTTCTTACGTTGTTTCCACTGAACTGTTCCGGCAATAGGTAATTGATCCGGTACGTACTTGCTACTTTTAAAAGGTCAGCTACGCCTTAACATTCCTTTGGTATCTCGTTTGCGATCATTTGTATTAAATATCTGTTATTTTGTATAGAAATAGAAAAAGATATAGGAGTAAATAGCAAGGTTCTTGTGGCTTCCGGGTCAGAAGAGGCTTGATTGCTTCCTGAGCAGCAACATCCAACTAAACTTTCAATAAATCACAGTCTACCGCAGTTACTCCATTGCCGGTCACAGGTACTGCTGCACCCAGCCGCTGCTGAACCAAGGCACTGCCGGACCTATGCACTTCTGGACCTAGGCACTGCTAAATACGGGGTCACTGGACCCAGGCACTTCTGGTCTCAAGCCTCGCCAAAGTGGCACCGTAACTCCGTCATTCGTATGCAGCGTTTTCAGGTCGTTGGTACATCTGGTGGACGACATTAGCAAACTTTAATGTGAAGGCATGATGTTTCTAAGGATTGAAGATAAACAGAAAATATTAGCTACCGTAAAACCTGGCAACTTTGCCCAAAAAATCAGAGTATTTTTGCATTAGTTGAGTTATTTCCGAAAACGTTAATGTATTTCATATTATTTTTGTACCACACAATACTATATGTTCATATCTCGATATTTATTATTGAAAATATCCAGAAAAATGAATTTGTGTGTGTAAAAAACACAATTATAATTGTTGGGCAAAGAATCACAGGTTTTTGGCAACTTTGCCAACTTGTAATATTTCAGATACTATAAACCGTATCATTATTTTAAAAATGGCTGAATATAAATACATGGCCATAAAGTATAGTATCAAATTATGAGATGAATGAACATATTCGTTGTCCTTCAAAATTGAGTGGGCAAAGTCAAAAAGCCTCCTAGTACATTTTTCTTACCATAATGGTCAATGTCTAAGGGCTGTCATCATTGAATAAATGCTACATTTAAATACTTAATGACAAAGTTTTTGATGTGGAATATTTCTATTGAGATAATCATAAATTCAATAAGTATGTAATGGATACAAAATGAAGATATACGGTATATTGCCAATTAAGTTATATTGCTACGATATATTACTAACTTTAAGGTAGCCAAAAGACAAAATATGTGACTAAACATCTACACAATATGTCGGAAGACAGTCACCAGTTGCAGATACTGTTCGAACTAACGAATTCGATGAATGCCTCTTTATAAATAGTTCTACACATGTATTGCTGGGAATTGTTTCATTAAATATGTAACATCAGGTTTCTTTTCTTCCAATTTGCTAAAAACTAGCGTTTTCTAGTCCAACTTGGTCATTGGACAACCTTATTCATCAGAAGCCACCAAAACATTTACAAGTTTTTCTCTTTTAGCGTTCTATTAGTTTGTGCATAGGTACCTCTTAAAATTATAATAAATTTAAAAATTACAGGTGACAACCCTACGGAAAAAAAATTGGTGGGCAATGTCGTCAACCATGCTCAAAAAACATGCATGTGACTTTGCCCATCAATATATTTTACAATTTTATGAGATGTTTTGTGTGAAATACCAGTCTATATTATTCATTTCATACATATTAACGGTGGCAAAAAAATTAATTACCTACTGTATCTGCAACTATCACTTTTTGATAAAGTTTTTTGACTGGTTTTTGCCCGCTAAAAACAATACCAACTTTTAAAGGTTCCTGACAGCCAACGGAAGTAACATAGGTGACATTACGTCACTTGGTATTGTCAGAAAAATAATCAATTTTCTACCACAGGCAAAAGAATACTCCTAACTATAGACAAATTTGCTATGCATCAAATTTTTAAAAAAATGCACAGCTGGGCAAAGTCATACCTCAAGGGCAAAGTTGCCAGGTTTTACGGTATTATCCTGAATGATACCCTTGCTAGATATAACAGATTCTCCAGAAGTTGATAAGAATGGTCCATTAATATGATTTTGTAATAAAGATTACAAAATCACTTAACGACCTCTATTATAAAAATACATTTTATATTTTTGGGCGAAGAAAGTAGATAACGTCTACAATATTTTTAAAAACTGCACCCATCATTATGCAGCACCTACTTATTACCAAAACACCGCCTTGACTGAAACCGCTCATCATTATGCCATGCGCGTCGCCCCTGGCCTTGAACGTTGCGGAGCATACTAAACAAGGGGAAACGTCTCCAGGTCCTGGCCGCCACGTGCATACATATGTGATCTCGCATCAAGGTCGTAGAAACCGGTGGTTCAGGAGAAATTCGCGAAGTCACCAGGATGTGGAATTTTAGAGAAATTGAAAACGAGAATTTATCAGATGCGGCGTTGTGGGTTGTTGTGAGTAGTTTTTAGTGAGAGTTTTACTTGTAGATTTATGGAAGATGTCTGCACGGTAATCCGAAAGCTACCTACCTAGAATGTACTGAGTCATCAGCAATGGTAGTGGTCTGACCGTCGGACTGCCAAGTCATAGGTCTCGGAGCTTGAACCCAAGGCACGCACCTCTGACTTTTCGGATTCATGTGTATAATTATCACTTGCTTAAAAACGGTGAAGAAAGACATCGTGAGGAAACCAGCATGCCTGAGACATATTTCTCGACGGCATGTAAAGCCTAGTCAGAGGCCCATGGGTGGCATAAACTCTGACACCAGGTTAGTCACTAACCACACGAAAAAATTAAATAAAAATTCAAATCTTTTTACCCGATATCGTTCTGCCTAGCCATTTCCCATGTTGGGGTCAGCTTCAAGTCTAACAAGATGCGGCTGAATACCAGTGCTTTACACGAAGCGACAGCCATCAGACCACCGCAGCCGTTAGACCGGTGGTCAGACTTCCGGGCTTCCGACTACCCGTATCGACTGTCATAGGTATTCGTATACCCTGGACCGACGGTTTAACGTGCTTTCCGAGGCAAGGAGGGCTCTCGATGTGTAAACGAGCGGTCACCCATCCACAGACTGACCGCAGCAAGCGCAGCTTAACCTTGATAATCATATGACCACACGGTTGTTAATTAACCACGAGCCCCTCTTACTTTGATTACTTTTTACCCGACATAATAAGTATAATACAAAATATTTTTTTCTGCAACTGCTAAGCCGGCGTGAAAATAAGAAGACTTTATTCTATGTACCGTTACTAACAGGACAGTACCGTTTACAAAGCTTTACAAAAACGTATCCTCAACTAGTCATTTATTTATTTCAGGTAAATAACAAACGTTGTTTATTGGCTAGAGGACGTCCCGCGACTTCGGTCACGTCGCAAATTGAGTGTTTCATTAATTTACGTTTCTTTAAGAATTTCTGAAAATCCTATTAGTTCTTTACGTCGTGTTTTTTTTGGTTCTTCATGTTTAGATTTATTTTTAAGTGTTTTTCTAATTGGAATCGTACCTCTCAAGTACTAAAAACTAAGAGGCATAGTACATACATGCTGCTGATTTCGAATTTTGTGAAGGTCTACCAAAAGCAGTCTTCTTAAAAATGTATAGTAACATAACATCACGCCTGTACTCCCCGAAGGGTTGGGCAGAGGTGTATAGTAACACCCTCATTTCGCCGTTATGTTTAAGTCCCATGTAATAGGGGGCGAACTTATTGCCATCAATCGGGCACAAATCCAAACTCCGGGGTGCTACTGGGGAATTCCACACGTAAAAATTCAATAACAGTTTGCCTGACCTGGGGATCGAACCCAGGACCTCACGATCAGCAGTCGCGCTTGCCACCACTAGACCAACGAGGAAGTTAGTAACTAACTAACTTATAGTAATACTTCTGAATTAGCAAGATATCTCGCATCTGCTAAAAAAGTCGGCCTTGACCGCATACGAGACGCTGCGTCTAAGCTAAAAGTTTAATTATGTTAACGTTTTCTAATATCAACAATAACAATTAAGCTAACTAGGTCCAAAACTTTTTTTATGTCTACCCATACTGTCCCACTGATGTTCAAAGGCCCCGCCCAAATCCTTCCATGTATTCTTTTCCTGCGCCAACTTTAACACATTCACTGCGGCTGCACTATATTAAAACTTACTTCCAGTGCTGTACAAGTCACATACTTCCCGTATCAAGAATGCCTGATATGCGTTACGACGTCTATTTTCCCGTACGTAGTCCTGACTTCAAACCTCCACAGAGACATGGAAAGCCCACAGCTGATTTTTTTTGTTGTACCAATCAATAGGTTACATCCTTGTGTATACACAGCTGCAGTCGCACGGGGTTCTAAGTAATATCTTAAAAGTTACAGGTATTTTTGGAAATGGTTGATTTTACGGGAAAATACTAGTCGTGGCGCATACAACAGTCATATTGCTAGGGATGGGGTGTAATAAGTAACATATTTTTTTGTTCCAGATTTATTATTGTTTATTCAGGTGGTACACAATCAACGAAAACTATTTTTAACAATAATAATAAGTAATTAACTATGTTAATTTTAACTTTTTAACAAAAACAGTAAATTCTTGTATTATATTATTATTTATTTTAGGTACTTATAAAAGCTAAATTACAAAAAAAAGTCCCTAATTTATTTATCACAATTATTTATTTTACTCGATAATTTAATCAACAGAAAAAAATAACTAAATAAAGTAACAGTACAGGTACCATACCATGAAATGATATAAGCTTTAATAATTCTTTACATAACATCCTGCATAATCACGACTAATAGGAACTTTGAGTATATATTGAGATCTAATTCAGTTATGAATATAATTTTTACTAAAGTCTAAAAGCATAGTGGTAGGAATGCTTAAAATATTTATGAATAAAAAAATATAACGTTTCTTTTAACAAAATTAACTTATGTAAAGTTTCATTGTTTATGTACAATTTACCTACTTAGGCGTGACGAATAAAATATTGCGTTCTGTACTGGGCACAGCACTACGACTAACTGAAGCTCCGCGCGCGCGCACGTTCAGTGCGGTACGGGGTTTAGGATACGGCCAAATAGTTCCCGTATCGCACTATTGTAAAATAATTACCTTTCTGTGCGTTACGAAAAAATAATTCCCGTACATTTTTATTCGTAAATTTTAATACACTTCAAGCAAGGACACCGGCAATATAGGCGTCTCTTTTTTACTTATACGAATACTTGAAAAAATCACCCCCGCACGGAGTGCAAAACAAGGACAACTAGCTGCTGCACAGAGCAGAACTCAATTACAACCAAATACTTCCCCTAACGCAGTGAATGTGTTAACCAGCCCTCGCGGTACACGTCCAGGTCACCTCGCCACCTCTTTCTAGGCCGACTACAGCGGCGCCGTCCATCGTTAGGCACTCATTGCGTGGATACTCTTGCCCATGCGGCTTACGTGACCCGCCCAATTCCATATGACAATAGGAACCGAAACTAACACCAATATTCTAAGACGTACCTCCAAAACTTACTCGACTCAGGACAACCTCGAAAACACATTCAAAAGTGTATTCTTAGTCGCAATTTCGAGTGAACTTTGAGGTTCCTGGACGGAGTCATTACGTCGTAATTTGAATTATCTGCATCGCGCAAATAACGCCGCGATAAATAGTTGTAAGGATTATCGTAAGCATATTCGATAAAGTCTTCAAAATTAATTTTTGTTACATACGAACTTTGACACTTCCTTCCTTAAGGTAGCTTCCGAGGAAAAATCTCGAGTCGAGGACGTTTATGTCAACTATAACTACCGATGGTAGTGAGAAAGACTGAGTCGAGGTGGAATCGAGTCGAGTAAGTTTTGGAGGAACGTCTTAGAATATGGGTGTAAGAATAAAAAATACAATCTCAACTACAGACTACAGCCTGTATCATAAGAACACGATCTAAAAACCACAACCTGTACTGTTAGGAAACAATCAATTACTAAAACTTATCTACCAGATATCCTAATGCCTTCGTATAAGATTACTACAAAACCTGCCCTATCAAGATGTAAATAACATTTGCATTTCATTATCGTACAGATAAGCAACTATGTAGCACTACTTACTTCATAAATACGATCCGATAATGATATTTAGGGTAGGAAGGCGCGTGGGACGCGGTTCATTGCCTGACTCAGACGAAAATGGTCACTTTACATACTGCACCTTTAATAATAAATGGCATAACTCGAAATATTACTTGATTTTTGAAGGAACGACTCCTTAACAAGGAATGTCGTTTTTTCCAAGTCAAAATCGTCTTATTTAGACTTAGGTCATTATTACCGATTAATGGGGGATTAATCATTGAGGACATGGAATGGGATACCTTCGTGATGTTTATTTCTGTGTATAACTATAATCGGATTAGATAGAAAGTTCTCACACATTCTCACCAATTAAGAATGTAATAAATAAGTTAAATCTTATGATAAGTGCGCATAATGAAGGTCCCTTCGTCTCACAGATATAATAAAGTAAAAGTTTCACCTCTATTAATCCCATAAGCCTGAAAATTACGTAAATGTTGATGTGTCAGAGAAATTTCTAATTCCCACAGACTATACCACGACCTAGTTAGTAGTGGTCTGATACACTTGAAAATAGAATTCTTCTAAAAAGTCGATCACAGTATCTGTAATCTTCGTGTAAGATCCTGTAGGCACCTTACACTTGCAGTATAAGTTAGAGTTATGAGTGAGGGGAGTTGACGTAAAGACGCACAAATTTTGTAACACTAAAAGTTTATTAGATATACCGATCACAACTATGAGTAAGTTTAATCAAAATGCTTATCCGTGTTGTTCGCGTAAGTAGGTAATTTGTCAACTAACTCAATATCATATTGAATATTATCTATACTAATAAATATAAAGCTGAAGAGTTTGTTTGTTTGTTTGAACGCGCTAATCTCAGGAACTACTGGTTGGAATTGAAAAATTATTTTTGTGTTGCATATTCCATTTATCGAGGAAGGTAACATCACGCTACGACCAATAGGAGCGGAGCATAAATGAAAAATGTTGCAAAAACGGGAAAAATGTCCACCCGTGCGAAGCCGGGACGGACCGCTAGTAATAAATACAATACAAAAAGTAGGATGCTGAGTTTGCAGCCTGACGGTATGTACGTAAAACGTAGACTTCGAAAATAATAAATTATCATTTCAATCGGGCACTATTACTATACATTAGTACTTGTCTACCAACTTTTCAATCGGTGGCAACAATGATTTTTCCACAAAAAATTTGATGATTTTAATTTCACTTTGGATTCAAACATGATCAAAGGAACTGCAGCCGTACTTGTCTTCTCTAAAACAATCAAAATAATTTTCCAACTAAAATAAATACTATGCTGGTTCCGTTCTACCTAAACCTGACCGTACCTTGAACTTTACGTCCTTCATGAGTGGCGCAAACCTAATTTCCATCCATCTCGAATCTCCGTTATGTCCTGAAACCATTACTCCCATTACCATTTGTCTTTCAAACCAGGTGTTCCATCTATTTGGCTCTGGTGTTAATTGGCATAGCACAAAAGTGATCGTTATTATAACATCGGCGCAAGAGTCGATTGCGTCACCGCAAGCCGTTTCCGCGAGATATGTTGCTAGTAGGGTTGCTAGCTGCTATTTGCATGATTTTCTGTGCAGGTAGAATTTTATTGGCTGTTTTATGGGAATATAATTTTGGAAACCAACCAACATTGAGCAGATATTTATTTAGGCATTGTATCATCAAGTTCAGGGTACCTATTATTGATGGTTTTTTTTTATTCTTGTCTTGATCGCCTTTGACCCTACTCTCATCTGATGGTAAGCGCAGACAGGCCAGGTGGACCGTATAGGTCGTACCACCAAGCGTGCTGGATTTTGTTAAATTCTACAATACGCATCTATTCACAGTGTGCGGTCTTCTTCTTTTCATGTGGTTAGTGACTAACCTGGTGTCAGAGTTTCTGCCGCCCATGGGCCTCAGACTTGGCTTCACATGCCGTCGAGAAATATCTCTCAGGCACACCGGTTTCCTCACGATGTTTTCCTTCACCGTTTTTAAGCAAGTGATAATTATACAATACGCGCATGAATTCGAAAAGTCAGAGGTGCGTGACTTGGGTTCGAACTCGAGACCTATGACTTGGCAGTCCGACGGTCACACCACTAGGCTATCACTGCTGCTAAAGCGTGTGGTAAGGAAGTTTTATATTCTAACCCGTCCCCACACGGAGTAAAAAACAATGAAAATCTCTTTACACTGAAACTATTGTATTCCCCGAAGGATTCGGTAAAGGTGTTCTTTTTTAGTAAATCCTCGTTTCGCCAGTTATACCTATATTTAGGTCCCATGTAATAGGAGGCGAGCCTATTGCCATCAACCGGGCACTAATCCAGACAGGGCTGCTACTGAAAAATTTCTAATGGAAAAACTCGATAACACTTTGCCAGACCTAGGAATCGAACCCAGGACCCCATGCTCAGCAGTCATCCAGAACCCTGACGCAGAATATGAATCCGTATAACCTTAAAATCAAATTTTAACTAATGTTCCAACTCTGAATCAATTAGCCACTGTTGCAACATTTGTCAACTTGCTTCAAAACTGGCTCAAAATCCTTCCTCAAGCCGGGCAGCCCTGAGGTGTGACAGTTGACACCCACGATGCCGATAGCCGATCTGTCGGCCGATGTCTAAATACGGAGCAGTGAGCACCGCTACAACCAGCTCGCACGGACAATAAAAATAAAATATCCTTTATGGCGTCGTTCGTTGGTGCCAACTTATACTCAAATGGATCTTCTCAATCCCTTGATCCATAGTTTCCCGACTGGTTTGGAAAGATAGGGGTGTGAGAATTTCATTTTTTTTTTTTTTTTTTTCCTGTTCGACTATTGTAGATGGTCTTGCGGACCTTTTCTACGTAACCTGACTATTATTGGCGAGACCAGAAGGGTCTCCGAACCAATACCTACTATTCTAACTACCTAGCTAACTACGCAAAGCTAACTACTGTAACATCATGGCTATGACTATAGCAGCGACACCTCTGAGAGTGTCCCCAAGGGGGGACTCGAACTCTTAGGGTGTCGAATGCAAGAGGACTGGGAGGGATACGACAGCTTGATGAGGGCTGTATTCTCGCGTCATGGTGACTGCGCGGAGTCAGAAGGAACGACCGGCTCCGCGGCTGCGGCGGGTGAGCACGGTGGATCGGGGGCGGCGGCGGTGGGACGTCGCGAGGGGCCTCGTCGGCGAGGGCGATACGCCGGTCGGCGGCGGCGGTGTATGTGTATAGTACTAGTCGATTTATTCGCCTCCTGGAGGAGGGTGATCTCATCATCGGGCTCTAGTAGCGGAGAATTTCATTACCAGTTATCTGATTTATATGGGGTGTTAGTAAAAGCGATATCTATGATGTTTACGTTCTCCTTCTTTCTTCTTTTCGTGTGGTTAGTGAATAACCTGGTGTCAGAGTTTATGCCTCCCATGGGCCTCTGACTTGGCTTCACATGCCGTCGAGAAATATCTTTCAAGCATGTGTCCTCACGATGTTTTCCTTCACCATTTTTAAGCAAGTGATAATTATACAATACGCACAAGAATCCAAGAAGTCGGAGGTGCGTGCCTTGGGTTCGAACTCGAGGCCTATGACTTGGCAGTCCGACGGTCACACCACTAAGCTATCACTGCTTTTTCTGAGATAATTCCTGCCGAATTTTAGATTATCGACATAATGCAATCGTTGCGTGATAGCTTGAGTTTTTCGGTAGTGGCGATTGGAAACCATGGCTCAAAAGAATCACAGAATTTCTGATAAGTTTAGACGACTTTATTCAAAAATTCTTTAAGATGATTGTCTTTCCTTTCATTACTTTGGATTTTGACTTTTCTTTTATAACAACAATTAAACATATCGTGTGTGAAGTAGATACTAATAGTAACATTAGTAATGATTACAACACAGGAATCTTAATAAACCTACATTTTATTTACGTTTTGTAACGCCACTTTCCTGTTATATTAGCAACAAGTTACAATTTTTCATCAGAATCGCTCCGTTGCGCTTGCGCATTGTTGTCGTTTCAGTTTTGATAACAGAATTAACAAATGTGCTGAACTACTTCAAAAACACGTGCAATCGCAACATTAGTCTTGATCAAAATGTTGCACTAAAGTAACCTATTTGTGTAACACGGTAAAGACTTGGAAAGAAAAAAGAAACTTGGTTATAAGAGTAGAGGAAAGAAACGACCAAAGAAATGATGGATGGATAGTGTGAGAGATGATATGGCTAGAAAGGGGTTACTATATATATATAAGGGGTTACTACTGAGATGACGGCTAATAGGGATGTATGGAAGAAGAAGACATACTGACCACAAATAAGCTGAGATAAGGGCAGGATGATGATGATGGTAAAGACTTGGAAAGAGAGAAAAATACACTGGCTTCAAATGACTTCTGTGTTTTTTCGTCGTTTCGTAAGCTTTTGTAGAACATGGATATTATCATCCTATGTTTACAAGCCATTTAGTTTTTCATGTGAAATATCTAATGCGGCGGTACGCGTCTGAGAGCGGCTGTTGCGTGGCGACGCTCGCGATGGCAGACACACGACGGCAGACCTTCGTAACTCGTCGGCTCTCTTCGGTTTAATTTGGCCAGCTTTTTCTTTTACAAAATGAATTTCCTTGTTTCACATCTAACAGACGTCCCACGACGCGACGGTTTTATTATTTTGCCTATGGTATTATAGTAGACTAGCGACCCGCCCCGGCTTCGCACGGGTGTAATGTATATACTAATGTGGGGCATATAAACCTTCCTCTGGAATCACTCTATCTATTGCTGAAAACTGCATTAAAATCCGTTGCGTAATTTAAAAGATCTAAGCGTATAGACAGCGGGTGCGACTTTGTTTTATACTATGTAAAGAAGATGGCGGGACAAGTTGGACGCCTTTCTTAACAGTTGGCATGAATCGCGACAGATGGAAGGAACGGATGGAGACTGTTACCCAGCAGTGGGACAGTACAGGCTAATAACAAAAATAATTATAGTAATCACAACAAATCGCTATGTTTCGCAGAAGAAGAAGTTAATCATTTACTAAATAATTAGTATCCCGAATACATAATTCCTAAATAAATAAATAACATCACGCCTTATATTCCCCGAAGGGTTCGCCAGAAGCGTTTTTAGTACACCCTCGTTTCGCCAGTTATATTTAAGTCGCATGTAGTAGGGGGCGAGCCTATTGCCATAAACCGGGCACAAATCCAGACTGCTGCTGAGAAATTTCTAAAGGAAAAAGCCAATAACATTTTAGCCGACCTGGGTATCGAACCCAGGACCCCATGCTCAGCAGTCGCGCTTGTGACCACTAGACCATCAAGGCAGTCACCTGTCCTAGATAAATAATTAGAACAAAAGGGCGTAGGTACTAGCACTTAGATAAATTACTTTTTTTTTGCCCCACATTAGGATTTCTCCTGTATCGTGGATGCATTTACAGACACAAATCTTCACATACACAAACATCCAGACCCGGAACAACTATCTGTAAGCCATACAAATATTTGTTCCGTGCGTGAATCGAACCCGTGACCCGTAGCGCAGAAGCCGATCGCTCAGCCACTGCACCAAACGTGTCGTCAAAGATTACACTATGGGCATTACGGAATGACTACTGTAATTATTACCAATACTCGTAAGTAGCGCGATGCATTTCTTTGTAAAGTTACACAAAAGTTACAGGGCGACTTACATCATTGTTATACATACATATGCGAACGTTACGATACTCGTCACCGCTAATCAAACGTAACATAATAACTAACTGGATTCTACAATGTGGATGCATAATGTTGATGTTGATTGATTGGTGTAGTGGCTAGCGCGATTTTCTGCGCTTTAGTTTCGATTTCCGCATGAAAATGATATTTGTACCTATTGCCTATTTGGGGCCATTCAAGTATTACGTAAGCACGAAAGGGGGGTGAGGGGGTCTTTGCTTAGATTATTTTTGATGACATGGGAGACGGGGGTATCTAGATGATGATTACGTCAGCAATTTTTATTTATTTACTTATTTTTCTAGACTTAAAAACTGCTGCTCATGAATAACAATAAAGAAACCTGATCAAGTGATCAGTTTTAAAGAAATATATACCAATGTTTACGTAAGCCTAGGAGGGGGGATAAAAGCTTTGCTTACTTTTGCTGACAAGGGGGAGGGGTGGGTCAAAAATTACTAAAATTCTGCTTACGTAATACTTGAATGACCCCTTTGTAATTGTGTCATTTTTTTTTATTCGAATGTTTTTTCAAGACATTAGTTCACTTTTTTTGCGACTATGCGAGCCTCATACGTACGTGCTATTTTATTACTGAAAAATAAATAATTTTGATAATCTATTAATGTATTGTTGGCAACATTGGGAAAAGCGCATAGTCACAGACAGTCACAGTTTAAAAAGAGCGGCACGCGCATGCGCTCTGAGGTTGTAGTTCGAATTTTGAACCGCGATTGAGAAACGTTTGATATTTTTTCTATTATACCTTTTTATGTTTAATTTTGTTGTGATAATTTTAATAATTGATTATGATTCAGTGTCTATATTTATAAAAAAGTACCTTTAGTTCTAAGTTTAGAAGGGTATTATAATTTGAGGAAAGAGGCAGGGTCCATAGAAATCCGGGGTTGCGGTGCATGCAATAGCGAATCCCTTGACCCCGGCCTTAGGTCAGAAGGAGGGACACCGTTGGTTATTAGCCGGTAAGAGTCCGGCAGACCTCCTCGCCTTCCCCGGACGAGGGACATCCATGAGGATTTTCCAACGAAAAAAAAAAGGTTCCATAGAAATCCCTTGGTCACAGTGACCTGCGAAGATCTATTGATATAAACTACAGTACAAAGACCTAAGTTACGCGCTACGGAAATCTTCGTGTAATTCCGAATTTACACGAACTATGCGACCATTTAACTCTTCTTCTTTTCGTGTGGTTTGTGACTACCCTGGTGTCAGAGTTTATGCCGCCCATGGGCCTCTGACTTGGCTTCACATGCCGTCGAGAAATATCTCTCAGGCCGGTTTCCTCATGATATTTTCCTTCACCGTTTTTAAGCAAGTGATAATTATACAATACGCACATGAATTCAAAAAGTCAGAGGTGCGTGCCTTGGGTTCTAACTCGAGACCTATGACTTGGCAGTCCGACGGTCACACCATTAGGCTATCACTGCTACCATTTAACTGAAATATTTGGAATCGATCCAAAATGGACGAAGCCGGAGTCACATAATAAAGTAGAGAAAGATTGTCGCAAAATTCGTATAAATTGAGTAATTGACTGACAAAGGCTGCCGAGGTGCATTTATACCTATGTCATAGTACTGTTATTGTCTTATTTCACCTTCTGCTAGAACAACAGTCTTCGTTAAACTTTGCATCACGCACGTAGTTATAAAATCTTCTATTACATCATCTCTTCGTCATAGTATATAGGTATACTCTTGAATCATCATAGAAAACCAAAAAATATATAACTTCACATAACATCACGCCTGTATCCTGTATTCCCCGAAGGGTTGTGCATTCATTTCGTCGTTATATTTAAGACCCATTTACCTAATAGAGGGCGAGCCTATTGCCATCAACCGGGCACAAATCTAAACTGCGGGCTGCTACTGCGGAATTCCACACGGAAAAATCCAATAACACTTTTCCCGACCTGGGGATCGAACCCAGGACCTCACGATCAGCAGTCGTGCTTAACACCACTAGACCAACGAGGCAGTTAAAAGTACAGTAGTTATTAAAAACATCTTCAGTCATCAAGCAGCATATACGAACAAATTTTCTTACAAACCGCCCAGCGTAACTACCTACTAAATATCCCTCGTATCTCTAACAAAATGTTGAAATTCCTCCAGGTTAGAACAGTAGAATTTTTCCCCTACATCCATAACTCGGCTTGCCTCCACAATTATGTTTATGAAGAGCTCGGAACAAAGGACCAGATTATCTGGCGGGCGTAAATGGCCGAATTATATAGTTAAGGGAGTTTGGAATGGCGGGAATGCGCCGCGTCGCGAATGGTATGTGTGCATGGACGATGAGGCACTCCTGCTTGGTAGAAAGGATTTGATACACAAGTAATAGTTTAATGGAGGCTAGATCTGGGTAAAGGTTGTGACGGGTGGTGGCGACTGGCGGGGGCCCGGGCCTGTAAAAGGTCGGGCACGCTGCAGATCGTCTTTCCTCGCGCCGCTGCAGCAGCCAAATTGAGTACAACACCTGCATAAGAAGACCCTGGAATCCTCGCATTGTCACGAACCACGCCCTGCTGATCTAATTGTAATTATTATTAAAATATATATAGTGTATGGTTAAAGAACCAAAGTCCCTAGCAAAATTGAATAAGAGGGTCGAGGAACTTCAAGTATACTCCACCAAGAAGTACATAGTCTGTTTAGTTGTCGGCAATAAAATTGACAAGCATATCATTTTTGGACCCAGTGCATAACATCAGCACAATATACATTGGGTCACCCGCGCGACGGCGCAACGTGTATTCCCAAGGAGGGTTGATGTCAGGCAGGCGGCCGGTCATAAAACAATAAGCCAAAACCTCTAACAACATGGATTTACAAAATACATGTTGTGCCGACCCCACCTAGTGTGGGATAAGGGCAGGAAGAAGAAGATAGTGTACGGTTAAAAGTGTTTTTCATTATCCTCCCGTAAGTAGACGCCTGCTAAATTTTATGTGCACATGCTTGTTGAGGGCAGACTCCTAAAGCCACCCTTGACCTTTAAAGTGTGACAAGGTATCATCACATAAACCTAGCGAAAATTTCGCTGGTCTTCGCTGTAATAAGGATTTCACTAAAAAGTTGTTGTCGGTAGCTGGTACCACTGGACAATGTTGATAAAGGAGCAGTCGCCAAGATGAATCAACGTACCCGACGTTATAAAAACAGTGGTCATTCGACGGAGCAGAGGATTATATGTCGAACAGCAGAAGAAGTCTGACGTTTTATATCTGATTAGCTTGTTCTTATTTTCTGATCTTGTGTAAATTATTATATTGTGAACTAGCTTCTGTAACTAACCTATAACCCAAATATAAGTACTTTCAGTGGTGGAGAGTTTATGTTGGTTTCATTTACTTTATTTACCATGCTCGCAATCCTGACAGACCGATATTAGCTAGTAGCGGCGCGTCCCGGCTTCGCACGGGTGGACATTTTTCCCGTTTTTGCAACATTTTTCATTTATGCTCCGCTCCTATTGGTCGTAGCGTATGTTATATAGCCTATAAGCTTCCTCGATAAATGGACTATCCAACACAAAAATATTTTTTCAATTCCAACCAGTAGATCCTGAGATTAGCGCGTTCAAACAAACAAACTCTTCAGCTTTATAATATTAGTATAAATAACTGTAATGATAGATTCACCCGTACCCGTTTTTTCTTCTTTTACAAAGGTACCAACATCAGCTCAGTATACCGCAGTCCCTTGTTCAACAGTGCTAGTGAACACTCAATCTTCGATCCAGGCTACAGTTTACTTCACCTACCTTTTCCAAGCCATCGCTCCACCTAGTAGTATTTCGATAAATATTTTGTTATTCATTCTCAAACTGCTAAGATAATGATCACAGCACGCGTAAGTTTCATTTGGGAATACACTTACTTCATAATGGAAAAACGTAATACCCATTACAAGTATTATTACAATACAATGCATTGGTTAATTCTGTTCACGGATTCGTTTGCCAATAGCAGTAAGAGCGACCTTAAAGTTACAATATACGCATAACTGCGCATAATATTTTGACAGCTTTCCATTTATATTGCTAGTTGCCAAATGTCCCTTACCATCAATAATGACCTAAATAATCGTCATCATAACTAAGAATAAAAGTGACCTAATCCAAAATATTGGCCAATCGAACTACTTATACACAAAATGAGTTAAAATAAAGTATATTGTTTTTCAAATTATCTTATAAAAAAGATGTTTTCATTTTTTTTTTAAAAGATTTATATAAGTACCTACCTTTTTTTAAGTCGTTTTATATTAGTAACTCTATTTGCCAAAATTTTGGATTAGGTCACTTTTGTTCTCAGATATCGGTCTTAATTGTCCACTGCCAGACATGAGCCGTTCAATTATTGCTAGGTGCATCAATCAGCATGCGTGGCATACGAACAGATGATCACAGTACTTTGCGGATATGAGGACGCCGCTGATCATCCTATTGGCATAAGCATTTAAAGGATTTAGTTATTAGCATCAATTCACTTTTCACTCACAAAAAATATGCATCTTGTATGAACATGCATACGCACGGTTTCGCATCGATTCCCCTTTCGCATGCATGTTTTCACAGGCGATGCTGATTATGTGTGTTTAACCCATCCAATATTTTGGCCAATTGATGCTGACTGGTGTAATTATAATAGTCCTTAAGACGACTTAAGTGTAGGTACTTTAAAACTTACTACCTAACCTACTTTAAAACGTGGTATATTTAAATTAAATAAAAGGCCTATAAACACAGTACCCCGCTAAACGTACCTACTGCCTACCATAAATTAATATTTACAATTTTATCGGCAACGTTAAGGCGGCTCGCAAATGTAAACTATCTAAATTATAATTATTATGTCATGCAAGTCAGTTTCTATGCCACAGAGTGTTCTCACACCAGAATCGTATCAGGTTTTCACAATCCAGATATTTTTGTAGAACAAAACTCTTATGTCATTAGTGTTTTAGGTAATGGACTTACAAAATCGTCAATTAACAAGAGATCAAGATGTGCGGGTGATCTCATCTCAACTGAGGTGTTATTTTTGCTCAATGACTATGAAATCTGCTAATTTATAATCCTATTCAATATGTGAGTCGAATATTTTATGCGTTTTCTTATTGTACTTAGTCAGAATTTTAACACTTTCAATGAATGGGTCCAAATTAATATTTTTGCATGGGTGGTTCTTGCTTTTATACAAAATTTGTGGTGCAAATTGAGTAGTTGTGTGGCGTGTGGTCGAATGCGCAAGCGTTAATGAAAGGTGAAATTCCGAGAGTGTGCGCGCGCGGTGTAGAGCGCGCTAAGTTACGCTGCGCCCGCGCCGCCATTATCGGCGATCTGCGCGGGAGTGTCGCAGATGCTCATTGTTCATCACACCATCACACATTTCATCGGCAGTGCTAATTGGCACCACGGACCCCAATCGAATTTTTTAGATAACTGAGATATTTTTTCTTTTTTTCTCTGCTAAGTAAACAAGGTCTTTTGTGGTAACATTTCTTTTTCCACGCTTGATTATTTTAATAACTTATAACAATATAATTGAAAGCAACGATTTGTTAGATATAAGTTTGTTCCATTAGGAATAACTCAGTAGCAGCCCGTAGTCTGGATTTGTCACCGGTTAATGGCAATAGGCTCGCTCCGTATAACATGGGACTTAAACATAACTGGCGAAACGAGGGTGTACTAAAAACACCTCTGCCGAACCCTTCGGGGAATACAAAGCGTGATGTTATGTCTGTTAGTAGATACAAGGTTAGTCGGAAAGGGGGTACTAAGCCGCGGGCCACTTAATGTATCACTGATGATTGTTTTAAAGAAAGTGTTAAAATTTAAATATTCGATTAATTTTTTTCCCAATATAAATTAATTTTATTTTAGTTCTTTTTTAAATTCTTCATCCCTGCTTTAGTTATGAATTCAGAAAATGGAGTTTCTAATCCGTGACCCCAAATATGACGTAAAACGTAAACACGTCTGATCATAGCTGAGGATAGATAGAATTTAGCGTATTTTTTATGAAATCTTTGAACAGCTATTTCTCTTGAACTATTGATTTTTGGGGAAAGTTGTAAAACAAAAGTTATCTATTATTATGGGTACTTCAACACCCTTTCAGCTTAGTTCCCCCTTTCCGACTAACCTTGTATAGTTCATTATTCTTCCCAAACACAATTTTCTGAAATATTTTTGTATTTGTGTGACTATTAAAATCGGTTTTCCAACTATTTGAGATTCCATCCTTACATTTCTATGAGCGTCTACCAGGGTTTACTGTTTAATTATAATTTGATTTACTGGGTATAATATAAGAGCTTATTTCATAGAGGGGCTCATGGCTAATTACCAACCGCGCTCATCATACGATTTGCGAAGTTAAGCTGCGCTTGCCGCGGTCAGTTCTTGGATGGGTGACCGCTCGTTACACATCGAGACCCCTTTGTGCCTCGGAGAGCACGTTAAACAGTTCCGGGTGTCATACGAATATCTATGACAGTCGTTAGGGGAAGTCAGTAGCCCGAAAAGTCTGACAACTGGTCTAACTTTAGGATATCGGGATTGCCTAGTGACTGGGTCGCGGAGGTCTGATGGCAGTCGCTCCGTGTAAAATACTGGTATTCAGCCGCATCTGGTTAGACTGGAAGCTGACCCCAACAATTCCCCATAGTTAGGAAAAGGCTAGGCAGAACGAAAAGAGCTTCTTTCGTCTTACTTCCGCAATCCGTAAAAAGGTTGCTTTGTAAAGGTGGACGCTGTGCTCTTCGACTGCAATACTTAATCCTTTTTACCGCTTTTAGCGATATCTAACGGAACAGTCGTAACGCCATCTACCGAAGCGCCTCAAACACAAAACCAATACATCCATAAACAATCACAGATCAGACAAGCAATTTCCAGCATGAGGTGAAACAATGAATTTGAGCTATCTCTGGTTAATGACTGCGCGTTCAACAGCGCACGCGCATCTTGTATCTAACGCGGTGGGTGGAACTCGACGCGACTTAAGATTTATTTGCCGCGATTTTCCATTAGCCAGCCAGCTGCGGCCAATTTAATTAGCCGATCACACGGAAGGATGCAATGGCAACAGAACAAACTGAATTTTTGGTTAAGCTCTGTTTATATTGTATGGATTCTTGGTGGGAAAGCTAGACATGGTAGACAGTAACGCCATCTAATCTTAAAAAAAAACATTACATACATGATTAGTCGGAAAGGGGGTACTAAGCCGCGGGCCACTTAATGTATCACTGATGCTTGTTTTAAATGAAAGTGATAAAATTTCAAAATTCGATAATTTTTATTTGCATGCAAAAAGATTTTAATTTTTTCAAAAATAAATCATACCTGCTTTAGTTATTAATTCAGAAAAATAATTTTCTAATCTGTGACCCCAAATATGACCTTAATTGTAAAAACAGCTAACCATAGCTATGGACAGATAGATTTTAACATATTTTTTACGAAATCTTTGAAAAGCTATTTCTCTTAAATTATCGAGTTTTGGGGAAAGTTGTAGAACAAAAGTTATCCCTTATTATAGGTACTTTAACACCCTTTCGGCTTAGTACCCCCTTTCCGACTAACCTTGTATACATTACATTATGTAAAAACCTAAATAGTTGCAGTGATCTTACTGATATACATCATGACAGCATAGGAACGTTTTACAGAATAATTTTCGAGCACTATTCTCACAACTAATGATCTCGCCACTGAATGATTCTTTTTCCTAATTTTAGGGTTTTATTTTTTATATTTTATTATATCAATTATTATTTATAAATGTTAATTTTATCAACTTGTTATTTTAATGAAATTCATGTTATTATTACAATTACGCTAGAATTATTATTGTTTATATAACTTTAACAATACATAAATTATTATTTCATACTAATATATCTATTATTATAATATAATTGTGATAGGTATTATGCAAAATCATAAATGGCGCATGTAGGTAGTGTTAACGTCTAAGTAATTGTTGCACTTGTAAATGCACCAAGTATTAATAAATTATTTTTAATGTATTGTATAAACAATTGTTGGCTAACATAAATAAATAAATTACAGTGACTTTTAAAAGTGTCTGTAACAGATTTATTTACAGAAATAAAAATAATTTGACTGCCTTGTTGGTCTAGTGGTCGAAAGCGCAACTGCAGAGCATAAGGTCCTGGGTTCGATACCCAGGTCGGGCAAAGTATTATTGGGTTATTTCGTGTGGGATTCCTCAGTGGATTGTGCCCGGTTAATGGCAATAGGCTCGCCCCCTATTACATGGGACTTAAACATAACAGGCGAAACGAGGGAGACCTAAAAACACCTCTACCAAACCCTTCGGGTTATACAAGGCGTGATGTTATGTTATGTAAATAAAAATCATTTATCATTTACATGCTAGACAGTAGCTAGATTATGGGATGAGTCAAGCTTCTGTAGCAAATGGTTATCACTATTTATTAAGCAATCAACAATCACCCAGTACCTAGTAACATTGAAATAATTTCATTGAATGCCAGCACATGTGATTTTAAGCCATCTTTCTAATTTTTCTCTGGTCAATTTTCACGACGCCTCACAGTCAAATCATAAAAGGAAGAATTCTTAAATTAGTAAAAGATTTTATGCTGTATTTTTAAAAGCGACTTTAATGCGGGAATACCCAAAAAAAGCAACAGATCCACTTTATTGTTTGAAAAGTTGTTCAAGATTTTGAATACTGAAAACGGTTTTTACATCAGCCGTCACTGGTGTCGATTCTATTGTGCACTTTGACAGGACTAAACTAAACTAAGGGTGCTTGTCTCTTTATGTTTCAATAGAAAAAGAAAGTGACAGTTGCGTTTAGTCTTGTTTAATACTGTCAAAATGTACTACAGAATCGACATCACTGTCAGTGTTAAAAAGAGCGCATGTCTTGCACGCCTCCGTCACAAAACAGATAGGTACAGAAGTCAATCACTTGTATGTACTTCACTTTTCATACCTACGCTCGGCGGTCGCTCTATCTATACATAGATATATATCTCTCTTAAGCGCATGGCATTCGCGCTCGCACTCACTCGCACTCTGGTCCCAAACGGTCCGAGATATCGTGTCCGTGAGCAGTGTCTATGTGTGCGGTGCTCGAGCGCACTTGTATGTAGATTGACTTCTGTACCTATCTGTTTTGTGCCTCCGTACTGTGAAGTCCATGAAAATTAAATCTAATAGAAACATTGTCCATTATAAACACACCCGAACCTAACAAACAACACACAGCATTACCTGTGTTATCAGCGAACAAATGCTGCTTCTAAATTAATTGTCGGTCGTCGCTGCGCGGGCGCACCCGCCGAAAGCGATAGCGTTGCTGTATCGATCATCGCTCGTGCGCGCACCTGCGCTCGCGCCACGCTGCCCGGTTATAAATACAAGGTTCACGATTCTTATAAATTAAACTGTATAGTGTTAGATTTGTTAGGTGTAGTTACTTGCAATGGGTATTAGATATATTTTTGTACAAAGAGAAGGGTAACGGAGACAGAGAACTAGAAGCTTTACGCCGGAAGGCGTCCCGTGACAGTAAATGGACATAATTCATAAATACGCCTCAAAAATTAAGAATATTAGTGTCCATGGGTTTGGCTAGGTCATCATCATCGTGAAACTCACTGCTGAACAAAGGCCTACCCCATAAATTTCCACAACGGCCGGTTACTTACCACCTGCATCCAACGACTCCTAGCGACTTCCACCAGGTCGTCTGTCCATCTAGTTGGAGGCCGTCCACTCCAAAACCTTTCCGCCCCAACGGCCTTCAGTTCTGGCTAACCTAGAGATAATGTTGAAATGATTAGGTAATCTAAATGCGTAATCAGGATTATCTGATTTCTGTAGCTAAGCTATTATTGTTGATTTGCCTGTGTGGAGGAACGAGGTGTGGTGGTCAAGTTTAGTGATTTTGATAATAGTCTCCCAGGTCGGTTGTTGATGAGTTTATCTATACTAATATTATAAAGAGGAAATATTTGTATTTTTGTATGTAACGAATAAACTTAAAAACTACTGGAACGATTTCAAAAAATCTTTTGTTATCAGTGAGTAACATAGGCTATATTTATTACTGGAATAAAACTTCTTACGCGGGCGGAGCCGTAAGGACACAGTTAGATTTATAATATCATCAGTGTTACAGCAGTGATAGACTAGTGGTGTGACCGTCAGACTGCCAAGTCATAGGTCTCGAGTTCGAACCCAAGGCACGCACCTCTGACTTTTCGGATTCATGTGCGTAGGTATTGCATAATTAAAATCGGTGAAGAAAAACATCGTGAGGTAACCAACATACCTGAGAGATATTTCTCGACGGCATGTGAAGCCAAGTTAGAGGCCCATGGGTGGTATAAACTCTGACACCAGGTTAGTCACTGTTCTGCCTAGTCTTTTCCCAACTATGTTGAAGTAGCTTCCAGTCTAACCAGATGCGGCTGAATACCAGTATTTTACACGAAGCGACTGCCATCAGACCTCCGCAACCCAGTAACTGGGCAATTCCAATATCCATTGACTTGTATACAATATCATTGACTTGTAAAAGTGTCTGTTACAGATTTATATAAAGAAATAAAAATCATTTATCATTGTATCCTAAGGCTAGACCGGTTGTCAGACTTTCGGGCTTCTGACTTCCCGTAACGACTGTCATAGGTATTCGTATGACACCCGGGACCGAATATTTAACGTACTCTCCGAGGCACGGACGGGTCTTGATGTGTATCGAACGGTCACCCATCCACAGACTGACCGTGGCAAGCGTAGCTTAACCTCGCAAATCGTTTGATCCGCGCGGTTGGTAACAAGCCACGAGCCCCTCCTACCAGGTTAGTCACTAACAACACGAAAAGAAGAAGAATATCAGTGTTCAAACTTCAAAGTATTACCTACTCGATATAAATTCGCTAACAATGAAATTCGAGCAATCAATTACCACAACTCTGACAAGTATTGCTCGATGAACGAATCGTATACTTACCTAGCTGTATTGTATTGATACTAAACTGTTAGTTGACACAATGTTGTCATTCGATCATCAGGCGCGATATTTACGACTCTTGGGCGAGAATTGTGACATTATCGTTTAACTGAGAAATTAATATGCTAATTAATTACTTCTTGACGTTAAAGTGCGCGTGATACCCTGATACTTACTTGAATGGTGATAATATGCGATTAAGATCAAGCTGCATACCTTACCTATTTAATGTGTAAGTAACGACATTCTGCAATTACCGATTCGCTTACCAAGCTTAAGGCTGAACATCCACCAGAGCTGTGCTAAGCTGCGTAGCGAGGAATGTGTTTTGTAAGCACCAATAGAATCACTTCATTTACCTAGCTTCGCTCTGCGCAGCTCTGGTGGATATGGGCTTATCGGACCTAGGTTTTTGTTCACACAAAACAAGCGAGAAATGTGTTGCGAGGAATGTGTTGCTAGGAATGTGTAGCGAGGAATGTGTTACGAGTATTGTGTACCGCTCACGCCACACCACCCTAATATTCGAAAAGAGTCCGCTACCTATCCTCGCATTTGTACACATTAACATATTACGCATTACACATTACCCATTCCTCGCACAGCTCTGGTGGAAACGGTCACACCGTTTCACATCCTCGCTACACATTTTCGCAGCGCACAATTTCCTCGCACAGCTCTGGTGGATGTCCAGCCTAACCCCAGTTTCTGATATGCTGATCAATTACATATTCGTTAAATCTCATGTCGATGAAAGTGATTGGTCGATTAACAGTCAGATTTGACAGCTTGGTGGTTAATTGATAAGCGTTGATCAGCGTTTCAGAAATCAAGGTTTAGCGACCGTTCACCACTATTAATGGTTAATGCTTAATAGTTCCACCAGATAGTGCACATAACAAAGTACTTAGAATTTAAATGAATTCGGATTTTATTTTCATGTTGCATGGGCGATGCATTTGGAGCGGAGCAAGCACAGAGTACTTTGTAATAGGAGCAAGCGATCTGCCAACAGTGCCAACCTGCCCTGCCCATGTTTAGGTTTACTGTTACATTATAATTATGTTAAATCTGTATTTCAAATGTCAACACGGAAGAGTAATACAACTTTATGATTGGTAAATTCAGGGTAAACTCGAGAAATCGACCTGCCGACTTTCTACCTATCCTTTCGAGGTTTATTGTCATAGAAGTTGAAATGTTCACACTTTTCATTCATAACGCTAATCAGTCAGCTATTGGTGGTATTATAAAATAATGATTTAACTACCAATAATATAAAAGGGCGATGACCGAATGGTACTCAAAACGATTCATAAATACGTAATAGAGAACATACGACACCAGCGCGTTCCAGTCATCATTGACAGTTTTGTCCTTTATCCTTGTCTAATTCATTGCAGAGCTCAATTAGCTTTCTCTGTCTCATACAAAACAAAACCGCTATTTATATGAATTGGAACGCAACTGTCATTTGGCTTGGTGGAAATAATGGTTGTTTAGTTTAGGTTTTTAATTTGTAAAATATTACTGATTTTAAGTAAAAATTGCGATAGGAATTACTTAAAATAAGGGGAGGTTGTTTAAAACAATCTAACCGATATGGACGACTTAGAAAAATTAAGTTGCAGTAAGTAAAAAGCCGCCAAAGCCGTTTCGTGTTTCCCATCCTTATATTTGTTATAATATCACAAGTTATGTCTGTATTGCAGAAGAAGAATTGGAAGCGAGTGATGTAGAACATTCTGCCACTGACGACCACAAGGATATGGACGAGAAACCTAAAAAAAAGAAGCGGAGACGACGCGAAATTGACATGGTGAGGATCGATAATTACGTACATTGAGACCATTTTGTAGAACTCATCCATGGCTCACAAAACAGTTATTATTTACTTTCACATTAGTCTGCTTATCTGGTACCAATCATTCATGTCATGATAATCATTAATTAACTCGGAGAAAGGTTACATCTCAGGTTATGTTGTACTGACATGATTTACCCAACACTTAAGGTCTAAATAGACAAGAGGATTGTAATTTAGCATTATATAGGTACTACTTTTTTGACAATAACACTCCGGATATGGCTTCTGTTAAGACTTGGCAATTTGGCCTTACTAAACCAATTAGATGTTCAAAATAATGATAATTTGTAGTTCATGAAGCTCCTTTTCATAGGAGTATTCATTACACTCAGTCTATACACTAAACACTCACTTCCTGCTTATAAATAAGTATTTCAGTAAATAATTACTAATAAACAATGTTTTTCTTATCCTCGATTCCTCAATTCCCTCAATTTGTTTCAAACGGATTGTTCCAGATTAAGTTGTCAGATGATGATGATGATACGGAAGACGAGGGTCTGACCAAGAAGCTCATTCGTCGGCTTAGCCCGGGCCCGATGCCCAACTCTCCTGCTTCTCACAGGGAACCTCGCACATGTGTGCTTAAGGTAACTGTTGAATTAGGTAATCATTGTTTTATATATTACGAATACTCCTCTAGTGAGGTAACCTCTTTGCATTATAAAATCATATTTAGTAATGTCCTCTTTCCTTGGAACTCTTTCTTCCAAAGTTCTTCTATTGTCTTCTAGCCCTTATTATGGCACTTCTGGATTGCATTGCACAAACCTCTTGACTGTTTTGGACATGTAGTTAGTGAATTAGTTCCTCGTGAAACACAAGTGACAACTCAACGGTTCTCTTTGCAACCATTCTTCATGTAATAATATACAAGTCTTTAGCAACAAATAATACTTTAATTCACATTTTAAAGAATTAAGCTTTGGACTGGTTTTTTATGAAAGCCATCATGCATCTATCAATACATCTCACCCTGTACTGAAACAACATTGGCCAAGTCCGTTTCCTTTGGCCGCACTGCCCAATATGTAGCAACTTTTATATTTATGTATATTTTTTTGACATAATATTAGAAATGTATTCCCCGAAGGGTTGGGCAAAGGTGTTGTTATGTTGAAGTTCCATGTAATAGAAGACGAGCCTATTGCCAAATCCAAACCTGAAATCCAAGCTGCTACTGAGGAATTCCACATGGGGAAACCCAATAACACTTTGCCCGACTTGGGGATCAAACCCAGAACCTCACAATCAGCAGTCGCTTGCCACCACTATACCAATGAGGCATTTTTTATGGTAGCAATAAATGAGTTTTCTTTATTTCTTTTAAATGATGACACGTTTGGTGCAGTGGCTGAGCGATCGGCTTCTGCGCTACAGGTTGTGGGTTCGATTCCCGCACGGAACAAATATTTGTATGGCCTACAGATAGTTGTTCCGGGTCTGGGTGTTTGAGCTTGTGAAGATTTGTGTTTGTAAACGCACCCACGACACAGGAGAAATCCTAGTGCGGGGCAACGTATTTTTTAAAAAAAAAGTTCTTGGTTTTTAAAAGTAAAATGTAAAAGTAATTAATTTATTATTGGTAATCTTAAAAACAATTTGTTCAGTCTTACTTACCTTTATAAATATTGTTGTGTTTCAATTCATAATTATCATTACAAGACCCACACTTCCCAGGCGAGTCAGAAGCGGCGACCGCTCTCCCGGCTCCTGGAACAGCTACTCCGTAACCTCGAGAAGCGGGACCCCAACCAGTTCTTCGCGTGGCCAGTCAACGACAACTTCGCGCCAGGGTATTCCGACATCATCAGGCGACCCATGGATTTCTCTACTATGAAACAGAAGATTGATGATAATGAGTACAAGTCTCTCAACTGTTTTATTGTAAGTAAATATTTTTTTATGATAATATTAACGTGCTCTCCTAGTATTATACCACTAAAGCTGCGGTCCTACATTGCCACGCCTGTCGAGGCCTGTCGTGGCCAGTGTCGAGCAACTTTGAACCTACCGACTCTCGACGAGACCGAAGGTCGAGGCCTTTATAGCGCGGACAATAAGGGCTGAAATGATGACCAAGCTTGAAGGCCGAGAACGAAGCTAGGCTAAGCTCGAGGCCATCATAGCGTTGCAGACCAAGGCTTGTGTAGTGCTTCACTCAAACAATGCGAGGAATGAATAAAAACCAGCTTAATCAGTTATGATTGTACTGCCTGTACCTATACAGCCAAATTCTGAATAAAATCTTTTTGCACCTAACTATTTTGAAACAAAACTCAACATTAATGGATTTTCAAAGGAAATTCCTGGTTGCTAAAACTCACCAGCAATGAAATTCCATACAATTTTGCTGGCGCCTATTCAAGAATCGCGGAAAGGTCGACTTTGCTCAAAGAAGGTTGTCAAAATAATGACCACATTACAAGCATTTTTAAATAAAGAATAAAACTTGACTCAAAATGTTCACTTTAGTGCTTCCCCAAACACCATAACAGCAGGCGTAGCATGATCACCATAGACTTTGTCGACTGAAGTATAAACAAAATGCCATATTACCATTGTCTTTATATCATTTTCTTTATTCTTCATTCGACAAAACCCTTGTCTATGGTAGTCATGCTATGCCTGCAAAACTTAGTTTAACTATATCTCACATCCCCACACAGAGCGACTTTAAGCTCATGTGCAACAATGCAATGAAGTACAACAAACCTGGTACCGTCTACCACAAGGCGGCCCGTCGACTGCTCCACGCCGGCCTCAAGCAGCTGACGCCGCAGAAACTGCGCCCTCTAGGCAATATGCTGACTTACATGTATGAAATACCTATCAAGGAGCTGGGCTTCGATATCGGGAAGATGGATGTGGTGAGTACTGCTTCTGTTTTGTACGTAGGGCCTCGCAAAGCAAAGGTGCATAGGTTTTTTTTTCTAATTAGACAGCGTACGGCTTCGTACGAATAGAATATGGTATATTGGTGTCGATTCTGTTGCGCACTTTGACAGGACTAACCTAAGAGTGTTTGTCTCTTTCTGTTTCAATAGAAAAAGAAAGTGACAGTTGCGTTTAGTCTAGTTTAGTACTGTCAAAATGTGCTACAGAATCGACACCATTGCACTTTATTCAGTGCTTTTCGTAATAAGTGCCCTAAAATCTAGATTTGCGACTCAATATTTTAGTACGGCATCAATAGATTTGAGTATTCAGTACAAGGTCTATTCATATAATATAAAAAAATCTTATTTATACTATACAGTTAGAGAATAAAATACGACAGCACGTTGACTATACGGGCCACGAACGGAAGCAGATGCTCTCGTATTTTAATATCTACTGTTATTTAGTTTTATTTTACATTGAATTTGTTGCGCCCGTCCGCGACCTTGCCGTTGTTATGCGAATAGTCCTTTATTATGGAATATAATCTATGACTTACGCGTCAGGCGCCTTGAATGCTTTAGGCCGGGTTTCACCAACGTCGAATAACTTTATCCGAGGAATAAATTTGACGTTTTGACAGCCTTTGTATAGAAATTCTGTCAAAACGTATTACTTATTCCTGTGATAAAAGTTATCCGACATTGGTAGAATCGGCCCTTAGTAATTTGCTGCCTATAAACCATAGTGCAACTTTATTTTGCGAGGTATAAAAAAAACATATTATTTATATTAGGCCAAAGTCAAATCCCAGACGCGCACGTAAATTCCTTAAGTACCACAAACACGAAACAGATAAAAAAAACATTGTTATTTCTACTTGTCATCACAAGATCAGTGAGCAAACGAAAAAAAAAATACAAAACTACCTTTGTTTTTTATATTATTTTGAAGTTGAACTAAACATGTTGATAAAATGACTTTTTGCATCGCAGCCTCTTAGGACGTACGGCAGAAAGGTGACACTTTGACTAATTAATAGTTACTAGGAGCGTAGTCGTGTATTAGAGGTCTAGCGACATTTTGTTTGCTTCTGTCGGTTGACGCGTCCGTGTTGTGCTGTGAGTTAGGACGAGTTGACTACAACAGAGCGTTTGAGCATATGCATGTATTACAATTACGGTTGGTGAACGTTGAAGACTGATTATGGAAAATGTGAGTACACTATCGAAAAATAAAGCTCATTATCGCGTAATCTGGTTACCCAGTATATTTCCTTTAGCCGTAATGGCGTGTTTGAGTAATAAATACTTGGATTTTTAAAGCATTTAGCATATTATATTATTGTTTGGATAATAATAGAACTTAAAACTAAAAGGTTTTAACCTAACTAGTTCCGGTACTAGTAAAATTAGCGGTGTTAAAATCACCAATTTTATTGGATTTTTTTTGTGGATTCCATGATTCCAAAAAACTTCACAACTTTAATATACTTTACTGAAAATATTAACAAAGGTAAAAAAAAATTGACTATTATAAGCGGTGACTCCACATTTTTTCCAACCATAAAAACTTAAACACTGCGGCACAAAAAGTCCAAACAAAGCCGTCAGACGGTACAAAACCCATGTCCAACGTTGACCGACCGCGCCTAGCCTAGTGAGTGCCCCGCGGCGGCCGCACTCCAGTGTCCCTGTCCGTGTGGCAGCACAAGGTGCTCAAGCGCAGCAGCCCGCTCAAGAGCGGCGGCTCCGAGGCCGAGGCGGCCTCAGACGGCGGGCTCGACACCGCCGGCGGCGACAGCGTCAAGATACACATGGAGGCGGCGCGCGAGCAGCACCGACGGCGACTGGCTAAGAAAGGTACTTACTATAATGACACCCGGAGGATTAACAAGGCCATCTAGGGTGTTTGTGTCTGTAAACGCAGCCACGACTAGAATATTCTTAGCTTAGAGCAGAATTCCCCAAACTTTTTTGTCTAATATACCATTTGCCATGTTTTTCAGTTTTGGCTAGACCTGCTTAGCTAATATTGCATTTTTGCAAATTCATCGACTTCAAATCGTCGTCTCCGGAGAATATAATGGCATTCGCAAAAACACAACTGTTCAGAACAAAATAAAAACCGATTTTTGACAACTGCTTGCCAGTTACTAAACATAAGTAGAAACTAGAGCTTTTTCGTTTCTACTTATGTTTAGTAACTGGCAAGCAGTCGTCAAAAATCGGTTTTTATTTTGTTCTGAACAGTTGTGTTTTTGCGAACGCCATTATATTCTCCGGGGACGGTGAAATGTGTTTATGACTGATTTCTAAATGTAGTGAGGTGTAGAGCGAAACAACAATAAAAAAAACCACACTTGTTAGACTTCAACCGGGTACTCCATTGATCTGTCTTTAGTATTAAAATTTGTGTATATTTTTCGAAAACAATAATTATCGAACACTAGGGAACGTACCCATACTACGTGACCCATTCTTGACAATTTTTTTACCCCCCTCCCCCTCGGTGACCACCCGTAGTATATCACCAAGTGCCCCTGTGACCAAGCGTGGTATTTTGAACACCCCCCTCCCCCGCTGAACGGTTCACGTAGTATGGGTACGTTATCTAGATTTGTTATAACAATTTACTTGAATATGCTTTTATCTGTTGAATATTTTTTGTGCAGCATTCCCTCGCATGGACGCCGATGGCAAGACGACGTTATGCCTAGTCACCGGCGCTGCGGAAGGATCCGGCGAGGAGAAGCCTCTTACACTGGGCCGGTACATCGGGAAGCTGACTCAGGGCAGCGGCACGTTACACAGTAAGTAACAGAGCCTATTTTGTAAGACTGTCGGTAATTTCAGCATTTACTAGGAGATGGCTCTGTGTAAAGGGCTTGTACACAAAACTGCGAATCGACGCGATGCGAATCAGAAAACTGCGACGCAAATTGCTGCAATGCGATTTCGTGCGGCAAGGCGTCTACCTTCCAAGGTTCGGATGACCAATCCCTCGACGATCGTCAACCGTATTGAACGTATTTTATACTAGGTAGAATGAATTTGAGTAAAAAGATTAGCGCACTGATAAGAAGATATAGGAAAAATCAATTCGTAAGTTCTTGCGACGCGTCGTGCGAGCTCGTATATTTCTACGATGCGACGTCGCATCGCAGTTTTGTGTACGGACCCAAAATACTGGTATTCAGCCGCATCTGGTTAGACTGGAAGCTGACCCCAACACAGTTGGGAAAAGGCTAGGCAGAACAGTATGGCATAGCGAAATAAAATAAAAATTTGTGCACCTATTTTTTTTATCTTCTGCTCCTGGTTTGAGTTACGCCTTTGAATTGCAGATAACATAACTTCACGCCTGTATTCCCCGAAGGGTTGGGCAGAGGTGTATAGTAACACCCTCATTTCGCCGTTATGTTTAAGTCCCATATAATAGGAGGCGAGCGAGATCTTGAAATTTCTTATAAATAACTAGCAACCCGCCCCGGCTTCGCACGGGTGCAATGTAGATACTAATATAGGGCATATAAACCTTCCTCTTGAATCACTCTATCTATTGCTGAAAACTGCATTAAAATCCGTTGCGTAGTTTAAAGCGTACAGACAGCGGGAGCGACTTTGTTTTATACTATGCAAATATGTATTTGTTTCCAGCACCTCGTGAAGACCGTCGCAACGTGGCTAAAGGCGTGAAACCTCTTAACTACGGTCCGTTCAGTTCCTATGCGCCCTCCTACGATGGTACCTTCGCGACACTCACCAAAGAGGAGTCGCATCTGCTATACCATACCCTACGTAAGTTATGTTCAACCTCATTAATTCAGTATTCTGCATATAACATCATGTCGCTCGAATGCGCCCGGACAGATGGGCAAATATCGTCACTCACTGGACGCCTGAAGGAGAACGTCGTCCTCGTCGAGGGCGGCCGCGCCGTAGGTGGCGTGACGATCTAGACTTGTTTGTAAGGCCCACGTGGTTAGAAACTGCACTAAATAGAGAGGTTTGGAAGGCAAAGGGGGAGGGGGAGGCCTTTGCTCAGCAACAGGACATTCAAAAGGCTACCAAAAAAACTGCATATCGTCCGCCTGCTTGAACAGTTTGACAGGATAATATCATTTCTTTTTAAAGAACATTGCCTTTCATTGCTTATTTCCCACCATATAGAAAGAAAGATAATTATTTGGCACGAAAGCAGTCGGACACACAGACAAAAAATTCATAAAGGACAAAACAAAAAAAAAAAAAGTAAACAAAAATAAAGTAGCTATGTGTTCAGTTCAGCATAAATGTCAGACCACTAGTGCCTGACGCTGGTTGTCAACTGAACCCATTGTGACGTAACTGATGTTAACCAGTTTCAAATAGATAAATAGTGTGCTTAAATAAATAAACAAATAAATACTATTGACCTTTAATTACGGATGTCTCAGTGGTCATGCCTCACATTTTATTTTATTCCAAGTTAATGGTCCATATTACCCAAATAAATGTTTTTGTAATCCATAGACCCGGATAAGTTATTTTACCGTCGAAATAACTTACCGAAAATATTTTTGAAATAATTTCCTTGCAGCTTATGAAACGGGTCAGAGCACCGAGGAGCCTCTCCGCTTCGCGCCGGACTCTCCGTGGTCGCTCATATACGACATGGAGACGCTGTTCCCTGACAAGAAGCAGCAAGAACAACAGCCCAAGGATGAGAACGTAAGTGTTAGTTATACAATTAGTAGTAGTAATAAAACGATGAATTCTGGATGGTATTAGATAATGATATAATCGGATTTATTTCTGGAGATTAGACCGATACTGGTATTTACTCTTTGCCCAGGTCTCACCTATCGCTACGGTACAAAACACTTTTCCAACTTGCGTCACAACTCTTGGTCCTCCACATCCAGATTACCCAAGTTGCCTTGTTCAGGTTTATCTGAACCAGTGGCGTAGCGTAGTGGGGGCGGCAGGGGCCGGGTTAGGGGGCGGCAAAGTTTAACAATAAATAGTAAAAACCTTTTTTATTTAAAATCTAACCCGTACAATGCAAAATAATGATGACTGTTCTTGCCGAAAATATATACATATACATAAATCTATACATTAAATTGAATTACCTAAATAAGAGGGCGGCTAAATTTTCTTCCGCCCGGCAGCCGACACCCACGCTACGCCACTGATCTGAACATACATCCATTCTTCTCTCGTGTCCGCAAAGCTATAAGAAAATAGCTCATCTTCTTCTTGTTCCTGCCCTTATCACACACTAGGTGGGCTCAGCACAACATGTATTTCATAAAACAATGTTGTTAGAGGTTTTGGCTTATTGTTTTATAACGGCCGCCTGCCTGACGTCAACCCTCCTTGGGAATACTCGTTGCGCCGTCGCGCGGGTGACCCAATGAGCTTGCTGATATTATGCACTGGGTACCAAAATGATATGCTTGTCAATCTTATTGCCGACAACTAAGTAGACTATGTTCTTCTTGGTGGAGTATACTTGAAGTTCCTCGACCCACTCATTAATAAAATAAGAAAATAGCTCATACCGCGGTGTAAAGATAAGTCAGTCACGTGGTCTTGGCGGGGCTGACTGCCCAGAGTGCGCCAGATTTTTTTTAAGTACCATCACTTGTGGATTCTCTTTAAATTAATACACCTCCTCAAGTATCGTCACAGTACATCGTTTAACACCTACTATATTCTTCCACAGGATGTAACCAAGGTGAAGGTGGACATAGACCAACTACGCAGTCTATCAGAGTTGGGCATCGACGTGGACTATCTGAACGACATCGAGGAGGAGGTGGTGGCGTCACAACAGGACTACGGCATCGGAGGAGCGCTCAGACACACGCATGAGCTGCTGACCAAACTGGAGAAGGAGCAGAGGGACAGGTCAGTGAATAGCAGTACTTGTGAAATCTATATCTATACTAGTATTATAAAGCTGAAGAGTTTGTTTGTTTGAACGCGCTAATCTCAGGAACTACTGGTTGTAATTGAAAAAAATATTCTGGTGTTGGATAGTGCATTTATCGAGGAAGGTTATAGGCTACATAACATCACGCTACGACTAATAGGAGCTGAGTATAAATGAAAAATGTTGCAAAAACGGGAAAAATGTCCACCCGTGCGAAGCCGGGACGGGCCGCTAGTCTATACTAATATTATAAAGCTGAAGAGTTCGTTTGTTTGTTTGAACGCGCTAATCTCAGGAACTACTGGTTGGAATAGAAAAAAATATTTTTGTGTTGGATAGTCCATTTATCGAGGAAGGTTAAAGGTTATATAACATCACGCTGCGACCAATAGGAGCGAAGCATAAATGAAAAATGTTGCAAAAACGGGGAAAATGTCCACACGTGCGAAGCCGGGACGGGCCGCTAGTTCATTATACAAGGTTAGTCGGAATGGGGGTACTAAACCGCGGGACACCTAAAGTATCACTGATGACTATCTTTTAGAAGTATTAGCGAGGGTGTTTATCAGTTAAAGTCCAATTAGTATATGTATCATTTATTCGTTCGACGTTCCTTTTATATTTATTTAATAATAAAAAATAGTGGGTACATAAATAAATATTGCTATTACAAATGTAAGGTAGGCCTGTCGCGCTCCGTAGCTTTAGCGAGCGTGAAGATAAATAGGGCTCGCTTGCCGGCCGCTGCGCCTGCGCCGAACGTCTCGTCAGTGTGCGCGACGCGCCGTGAGGGACGGTCGTCTATGCTAATGACTCGCTACATCATTCCCCCGCTAATGAAAGCGTACAGGGGCCTTGGATGTTCTTCCTGATTTCGTGACGTATGCGTAGGTACTCGTAGCTGCTTCTGACTCTGTGTTCATACGAAATGCAGGCTTCAGTCTATCTATGGAGATTTGGCTGCATCTATTATGTAACTGAAGCGTGTAATATTTATCGCTGCGATCGATGACTTCGTATGGGCCGTCATATGTAGGCGTTAGAGGCTTCTTCTGTGTGTCATTGCGTACGTATACATGAGAACATTTATATAGGTCGTCGTGTATAAACGTTGCTCGGGACTGGTTCGATTGCCTCTGCACCTGTGCCTTTTTTAACGCTCCGTTTAACTTATTCATTAAGCTTGATAATGTATTACGATGTGTTGTTGATTCATCGTAAAATTCCCCAGGTAATCGCAGAGTTTGGCCATATAATAACTCAGCTGTGTTGGCTCCAATGTCTTCTTTTAATGACGCTCGCAATCCTAATAACACCGTAGGTAGTTCTTGTGACCATGATGTTGAGTTGAGTCTCGCAGTGAGTGAAGTTTTGAGCGATCGATGCCATCGTTCTATGATACCATTACACTGTGGGTGGTAGGCAGTAGTCCGGGTCCGGGTAATTCCCATGCGGTGCATCAGTTTATTAAATAGGTCTGATTCAAACTGTCTTCCTTGGTCAGTGGTTATAGTAACCGGACAGCCAAATCGTGCGATCCAACCTTGATAGAAAGAGTTTGCCACTTTTTCTGCTGTTATCTCTTCTAGTGGGCAGGCTTCTGGCCATTTGGTAGCCCTGTCTATCATCGTTAATAGATATCGATATCCATCAGATATGGGTAATGGGCCAACGATATCTATATGCACGTGCTCCAGTCGATTCGCAAGCTTAAATTTCGCTATAGGTGACTTGGTATGTTGTTGCACCTTTGCTCGCTGGCATGGGTCACAGGTTCGAGACCAATTGTTTGCGTCACTATTCATCGAGGGCCAAAAGTAACGTGCCGCGATTAGCTTCCTTGTAGCCCTTATTCCGGGGTGACTAAGGTTGTGAATCGCTTGATATGCAGGTTTTCGGAAATCTGGCGGTAAGTATGGGCGTGCAGTGCTTGTTGACATCTCGCAGGTGATCTTGGCAGTTGAATTGGGAATGACGATACTTTTGAAATCATATTTTCCTGCGATTTTTAGCGTTTGCAATTCTTCATCTTGTGATTGTTGTTTCGATAACTCGTCGTAATCCAATGGCGTCGGACAGGTTATTGTTTCAACCCGTGAGAGTGCGTCTGCGACTTGGTTGTCTTTGCCTGATATGTGTTGAATATTCGACGTGAACTGTCCGATATATTCAAGATATCTTGTGCGTCTTGGCGTCTCATTGTAGTTGTTTGCAGTCAGCGAGTGAATCAGTGGCTTGTGATCTGTGTAAACTGTAAGCTCTCGCCCTTCGAATACACGGCGGAAATGCCGTATCGCCATATAAATTGACAACAATTCGCGGTCGTATGTGCTATATTTTTGCTGTGCGTCACTGAACTTCTTGGAGAAAAATCCCAGTGGTCTCCACTTCCCGTTTATTAGTTGTTGTATGACAGCCCCGGCGCACGTGTTGGATGCGTCGGTCATCAGTGTGAAAGGTTCAGTAGGAGCTGGGTACGACAGTAGAACTGAGTTCTCAATATCTTGCTTACATTTGTTAAAAGCCTCTTTTGCTGTTGCCGTCCATTGTATCTTGGTTTTATCGTTCTTTTTAGCGTTGTGGAAGTACTTGCTTAATTCTTTTTGGTGTTCAGCGGCGTGAGGTATATTCGAACGATAAAAATTTTGCATTCCAACAAAACGGCGAAGATCTTGAATTGTGTTCGGCAGTGGGTATTGTTTGATTGCTTTGAGTTTTTCTTCTGTTGGTGTGATGCCGTCTGAGCTTATTGTATACCCCAAGAAGTCAAGTCTAGACTGACCGAAAATGCATTTAGCAACGTTGATTTGTAACCCGTTGCTGTTAAGTCGGGTAAATACTTCCTCAAGTTCTCGCCTGTGTACCTCCTCATTCTCAGACGCTATGAGGATATCGTCCACGAATGGGAATGCGGGTAGGCCGCGCAGAACGTTGTCAATATGACGTTGGAAGGTCTGGCCTGCGTTCCTTAATCCGAAGCACATTCTCGTGAACTCGTATAAGCCAAATGGGGTTATTACGGCTGTTTTCTTGATATCTTCTTCTCTATTTTTTATCTGATAGTATGCTTTCTGCAAATCTATTTTCGAGAAGATCTTCTTGCCTTGAAGGTTATGTGTGAAGTCATGGAGACGTGGAATCGGGTAACGGTCAGGTGTTGTTATGGCGTTGAGTCTACGATAGTCACCACATGCTCTGTATTTACCGTCTTTCTTTAACACCATATGTAGTGGACTTGCCCAGGGACTATTCGATGGACGGCAGATACCCTGTTCCATCATGAGTTGGAATTCTTCTTTAGCCGCGTTGTACTTATGCGGCGAGAGTGGTCTGGCTTTTGCGAAAATCGGTGGGCCTGTAGTCTCAATGTAGTGTTCGACTTCACTGTTGAGCAACTTGTTTAAACTCGGTCGGGTAATATCCGGGTACTTAGCCAGTAGATCGTGGTACGGAAGACTGTCGTCGATTGTTCGGATGCTTCCTTCAGGTGCGGGTGAAAGTAAACCGGGTGCCGATAAGCTCGTTTTCTTATCCACCAGTCTTCGTCCGTGAAGGTCCACCATAAGGGCATGGTGATGAAGAAAATCAGCGCCTAATATCGGCCTACTGACTGTCGCAATCACAAATCGCCAACGATAGGGACGCCGCATGCCGATATTGAGTACAATTGTTCGCTCACCGTATGTAGGTATTTGGGTACCATTAGCTGCGAACAAGTAGTTATTCGGGGTCCGTTTCCTTTTTTCGCACACACTGGCAGGCAGAACAGAAACGTTTGCACCCGTGTCGATAAGAAATTTTTGTCCACTAGATTTGTCTTTTATAAATAGGCGGTATGTTGATAAATCGTCGACTTCGGCCACCGCCTCGGCTTGAGTCTTCATTAGTTTTCCGGCTGATCATTTGTATTGTTCTTGAAACTGCAAGGGCTTCTGCAACGGTACGCTGATTTTCCAAATTTTCGGTGAAAATAACAAACTACGTTCCGCCGGTCGCGTGATTTTGAGCGGGAACGACTTCTAAAATAGTTAGGTCGCCGGCGTTGATACCTGGAGCGATCCATTTTCAGCGAAGCAACCTCCTTGGTCAGGGCTTCGATCATGCTGATGATGTTCTGATCATTAGTTTCCGGGGTTTTCGAAGTCGAAGGCTGATTATGGCAGGAGCACACTGAATTTACCTCTTTCATCTGCTCGTGCATTTTGTCTGCCATGGCGGCCAACGCATCTAACTTGGACTCCTCACTTATAGCTAACACCGCGCGGGTAGAAATCGGCAGGTGTCCCATCCACAACATGCGCAGAGTAGCATCGGGCATCTTGTCTCTCGCTAGGTCCCTCATTCGACGAAGTAACTGTGATGGGCGTTGGTCACCGAGATCCATCTCGTTTAACAATTTCTGCAGCTGTTTACCCTCCGATTCTTGATAAACCGACACCAACCTTTTCTTGACTTCTTCGTATCGCCCGGTGTTCGGTGGTGCCATGATGATGTCGCTGATTTGCTCCACGTCATTTTTTGTCAGCTGAGCCACCACTAGGCCGAATTTGCCTTCGTCGCCGAGCTTCTGGTTGGCAATCATCGTCTCGAACTGAGCAAACCAAAGGTTTGGTTTGTCGCACCAAAATTGAGGAATGCGCGATTTGACGCTGATCATATCGATCTGTTCTTGCGTTAACATTTTTAGAACGCGGGGTCACCACTTTAGAAGTATTAGCGAGGGTGTTTATCAGTTAAAGTCCAATTAGTATATGTATCATTTATTCGTTCGACGTTCCTTTTATATTTATTTAATAATAAAAAATAGTGGGTACATAAATAAATATTGCTATTACAAATGTAAGGTAGGCCTGTCGCGCTCCGTAGCTTTAGCGAGCGTGAAGATAAATAGGGCTCGCTTGCCGGCCGCTGCGCCTGCGCCGAACGTCTCGTCAGTGTGCGCGACGCGCCGTGAGGGACGGTCGTCTATGCTAATGACTCGCTACAATCTTAAAGCAAGTGTTAAAATTACAAAATTCGATAATTTTTATTTGCATGCAAAAATATTTTTATTTTAGTTTTTTCAAAAGAAAAACACCTGCTTTAGTTATGAATTCAGATAATTAATTTTCTAATCCGTGACCCCAAATATGACCTAAATTGTAAAAACAGCTGATCATAGCTATGGACAGATAGATTTTAGCATATTTTTTCCGAAATATTTGAAAAGCTATTTCTCTTAAACTACAGAGTTTTGGGGAAAGTTGTAGAACAAAAGTTATACCTTACTATGGGTACTTTAACACCCTTTTGGCTTAGTACCCCCTTTCCGACTAACCTTGTATATTAACTGCCTCGTTGGTCTAGTGGTGGCAAGGTCGACTGCTGATCGTGAGGTCCTAGGTTCGATCCCTAGGTCGGGCAAAGTGTTATTAGGTTTTTTCGTGTGGAATTGCTCAGTAGTAGCCTGGAGTTTGGATTTATGTCCGTTTGATGGCAATAGGCACGCCCCCTATTACATGGGACTTAAACATAACGGCGAAATGAGGGTGTTAATACACCTCTGCCCATATCTTCGGGGAATACGGGCGTGATGTTATGTTATGTGGCTATAGATAGTTTAATCCACGAAGACGCGTTCCACTATTCGCCAAAACGCGTGTTTTCTCTCACTTTTCATCTTAGAGTGAGAGAGAACACGTGATTTAGATGAAGAGTGGGGCGCGTCTTCGTGGATAGCAGTATATCGGGTGTAAAAATACCCTTAACGAAGCCCAGCGTATTCTTCCCATTATTACGAAGATTTTTTGTATTGTGCCATACCTGGGAACCGACTGGTTATGGAGATATTGAAGGTCAAAGTCACCATATTTTTTAATATTTTCACGAAAAGTAAGTTTAAATGTTATTATCACATTCTTCTATACAAATATTATCAATATTTTGGAAATGTAGGCACAGTGTGCTGCGTGCGCGCTTCAATTAAAAGCTGTTTTTTAATGCCAAAAAATAAAAGTCGTTTCCCAGCAAATATTTTTGCTGTATGTCACTTAGTTTTATGTACAGTATGCGTAGACTTCGGCTTCGTTAAGGCTATTTTTACACCCAGTATGTATCAATGCACTCAATTTTTTTACGTTAAAAATGTTTTTACCTTACCCCAACCGTTTCCCTCTCCCCCCGCAGGTTGTCGGCTCCGCCCCCGTGGCACCTGTCGCTGGCGCCGCGCCCCAACGCGTCGGAGCGCGAGCTGGCGCGCCTGGTGACGTCATGCCTGCGCGGGATGGTCGCGCGCGTGCCGCCCAAACATGTGGCGCCGCTACCTGCTGTGAGGAAGGCCATGGGGGTCACGCTAGACCATCTCGGTGAGTACTGCTGGTTATGTACCAACGCGTCGGAGCGCGAGCTGGCGCGCCTGGTGACGTCATGCCTGCGCGGGATGGTCGCGCGCGTGCCGCCCAAACATGTGGCGCCGCTACCTGCTGTGAGGAAGGCCATGGGGGTCACGCTAGACCATCTCGGTGAGTACTGCTGGTTATGTACCAACGCGTCGGAGCGCGAGCTGGCGCGCCTGGTGACGTCATGCCTGCGCGGGATGGTCGCGCGCGTGCCGCCCAAACATGTGGCGCCGCTACCTGCTGTGAGGAAGGCCATGGGGGTCACGCTAGACCATCTCGGTGAGTACTGCTGGTTATGTACCAACGCGTCGGAGCGCGAGCTGGCGCGCCTGGTGACGTCATGCCTGCGCGGGATGGTCGCGCGCGTGCCGCCCAAACATGTGGCGCCGCTACCTGCTGTGAGGAAGGCCATGGGGGTCACGCTAGACCATCTCGGTGAGTACTGCTGGTTATGTACCAACGCGTCGGAGCGCGAGCTGGCGCGCCTGGTGACGTCATGCCTGCGCGGGATGGTCGCGCGCGTGCCGCCCAAACATGTGGCGCCGCTACCTGCTGTGAGGAAGGCCATGGGGGTCACGCTAGACCATCTCGGTGAGTACTGCTGGTTATGTACCAACGCGTCGGAGCGCGAGCTGGCGCGCCTGGTGACGTCATGCCTGCGCGGGATGGTCGCGCGCGTGCCGCCCAAACATGTGGCGCCGCTACCTGCTGTGAGGAAGGCCATGGGGGTCACGCTAGACCATCTCGGTGAGTACTGCTGGTTATGTACCATTTAATATTGAAGGGAAACGATGCTTTCATCACCACTTTCAGCAACTTGGGCATAGCATAGAGAACAGCTGGATCTCTCCTAAGTGCGCGGCGTAACCAAAATTATAATCCGCGTGGAACTAGTTGGCTGCGCTTTAGGTGTGTGCACGGTAGACAAGACAAAGCAAACTGACAGAGCGCGTCTATGGTTTCGCACCCCCCTCCTGCCGCTCACATACCTAAGGCGCGGCCAACTAGTTCCGCGCGGACTTTAAAGCCGGGTACAGACTTACGAAATGTAACACGCAATGAAAGAATTTGCCGTCCACATTGTCGCAATGTATCGTGCAATGTAACAGAATTTCCATAGTGTGGACGCCTTGCGCGCACGAACCGTGCACACTACGCGTGCGTACTACAAATTACGTACGTTCATACGTACGTTCGTTCGTTCGTTCGTACGTTTCATGTTACATTGCATGTTATGTTACAACAGTCTGTACCCTCCTTAATACCTAGTCATTGATGACTCAGTCTCAGTCATAGCACCGCCGTTTATATGAAGGGAGTCAACCACTCTTCCTAGGCGACCCACGTCTCTTTGACCCAAGTAGTTTGATGGTAAGAGCAGATAGGATCTAAGATGGAGCACACAAATCCAAATAACAAAGATATAGAGGGATTCCCCTATACCCCGTGGCTCTCACTTACGCACAACTCAACAGAATAGGGTAGTTGACTACTATTAAAAATGTACAAAAATTTAGTATTATTTTAAAGAAAGTATAGATACAAATTGATATGTGAAAAAATAAATAAAATCGATGAAAAAATAGAGGAGCTACACGCTTGCGAAATTTGTGGAGGGGCCATTTTCTGTCCTTCTCGCGCGAAACGGATATTGTACGGAGTGGTGTCAAATAATTATGAAGTTTGCAAGGTATGACGTCATTGTGGCGTCATGTTGTCTCTGTCTAGTGAGCAATTTTCAATCGTTTATAATTTGGGCATTTTATTAAATATTTCATTAGTTTTTTCACTGTTGCCTAGCATTTTTGTAATAGTTTCGAGATTTCTATTAAAAAAATTATAGTCACATACCCTATTACTTAGTTTTTAATATTCAGGTGGTAACTAGCCACCCCCCCGGTGGGTTCCCGCATTGTCGTTGCGGGGGGGCTTAGTAGCCGTGGCTTCGAGCCCCACGGTGAAGCGAAGAGGAACCCGAGGAGGGGCTGCTCGTCGGGGCTTGGGCCTGGAAGCCCTCGACGTAGCGGCCAAGTAGGTTGCGGTGTCGCCTGGGCGACATCGCAACTGAGGAGGGCCGCGATGTCTTATGGGAGGCATTGCGGCTGAAGGGTGGAGGCCGCGGCGGGAGAGGAGTGCCGGTATTACGGTGCGCCGTTCTCCCTACCTTCCGCGGCCTGACGGGGCCGCCACCGTCAGATGGCGGACGCGGTGGGGCCGCAGGGGGAGAGGAGTGTCGGTGTTTAGTTGGCCGCTCTCCCTATCCTCTGCGGCCGAAAAGTGGTAGGCGGCGGGGCCACTAACCTGACCCGTCGCAGGGGGACCAGGGGTGCCCAGACACGGAGTAGTCTGGCGCCCATGTACTTGTTTGGTCCCCGGGGTGGTCACGGCGTACCATGTGTTCTGGTGCGCCGGTGATGTGGGGTGCCCCCCGCGCCTCTCAGGAGGTCGTGGGGTGGGGCCCTACAGTGGAGAGGTCCACCAGCAATTGGTGGACCAAGACCTGCCGGGGTTGCGGTGCATGCAATAGCGAATCCCGCGACCCCGGCCTTAGGTCAGAAGGAGGGACACCGTGGTGGTTTTAGCCGGTAAGAGTCCGGCACACCCCCCCGTCTTCCCCAGACGGGGGATAGTCCATGAGGATTTCCCCACGATAAAAAAAAAAAAAAAAAAAAAAAAAAAGGTGGTAACTAGCCAGGCGGACCATATACCTTAGATCCTATCACAAAGTAAACCATCCACTATACATATTGAGATTGACTTGCCTCGTTCGTCTCGTGGTGGCGCACGCAGCTGCTGATCGTGTGGTCCTGGGTTCAATCCCCAGGTTGGGCAAAGTGTTATTGGGGTGTTTCCGTG
Source organism: Amphipyra berbera (assembly GCA_910594945.2). Classification (NCBI taxonomy): domain Eukaryota; kingdom Metazoa; phylum Arthropoda; class Insecta; order Lepidoptera; family Noctuidae; genus Amphipyra; species Amphipyra berbera. Next base: position 1,143,767 of record OU343122.1, on the reverse strand, counting down.
TGGAATTACTCAGTAGCAGCCCGAAGTTTGGATTTGTGCCCGGTTGATGGCAATAGGCTCGCCCCCTATGACAAGGGACTTAAAAAAAACTTAATTGCGAAATGAGGGTGTTATTATACACCTCTGCCTAATCCTTCGGGGAATACAAGCGTGATGTTATATTATGTTTTATATATATTGACATAATATTTCACAGCAAATAACAAATGAAAAATACTAAACAGTAATTTCTTTAACGTTGCAGACACCCCCATGGCCGTGGATGACTTCGAGCTGGAGATGCACGAGCACCGCGACCTCGCCTCCGACCCAGACTCACGATCCAGTCATGATAAATGAACACGAGGGAATAGATCTTGTTTAATTAATGATAGATGTATGGATTATTAATAAAAGCTGAAAAATCTAACTAGTTGTTTTATTCTGTTGATGATAGTGTGGAGGAATGAGGTATGGTGTTTCTCCAATGAAAAGGGAGGATTCTCCGACCAGGCGGGTGTTATGCCTGGCGGGCTACTGCCCAACGGTTGATGTTGGGAAGTTGTATACAAGGTATAAAAAAACCCTTCACGAAGTCGTCAACCATGCATTCAGTACATCAAACTAAGTAACCCTACGCAAAAATTATCGCTGGGAAACTACTTTTTTTTTGGGTGATAAATTTCGTTTTACTGTAAAGCTCAATGTAACGCACTCAAAACACTGTGCTGATAGATGCAATGAGTAGTAAACGGTTAATGGAGGTATTTCAAGTACATTTGCAACCTTCAAAACTAATATTTTAAAAAAAAGTTGGAACTGAGACCTCCAATATCTCTGTAACTATAAGGTTCCCAGGCATAGTCCAGAACAAAAAAAAAATTGCAATGACGTGGAGAATAAGTGCCTTTCGGCTTCGTTGAGGGTCTATTTATACCGTTTATATACTATTTGCGTGTCAAATCTTGATATCGCGATGCAGGATATGTGACATTTCATTTGACAGCTGTCATTGTTGTCGCTGTAGTCTGCTAGTCGATGGTTTTGCTGTGGAGTTCTCATGTGGCGTGATAGATGGCGCCACAATAGTAAATGGCTTGTTTAAATATTATAGCTCTTTGGAAAGGAATTCGTCTGGGGAAGTACTACCATGATACTTAGTTCTACCGCTAAGTAGGTACCATTAATGTGTTCCGTTTTGAAGGGTATGGTGCCAGAGAAGTTACAGGCACATGAGACTTCAACTTTGTCTCAGGGTTGGCAAAGCATCAGCAATCATCTTGGCACTGCAGGCGGCGGTAACCACCATTTAACCACTTACCGTCTGGTGGGCCGTGGGCTTGTTTGCCAAAGACGACTTTGATATACTTACTTTTTCGTTTCAATATACGAAAAACAGCATGATGAGTCTTCAACTTTGACGACACGTTTGGTGCAGTGGCTGAGCGATCGGCTTCTGTGCTACGGGTCGTGGGTTCGATTTCCGCACGGAACAAATATTTGTATGGCCTACAGATAGTTGTTCCGGGTCTGGATGTTTGTGCGTGTGAAGATTTGTGTCTGTAAACGCACCCACGACACAGGAGAAATCCTAGTGTGGAACAGTGTTTTAAAAAAAATAACTAAACTAACTTTACATATGATAATTATTGTCAGAAACCTTGAGTGACTATTGGTTTAACCAAGGATTATAATCCTTGGTTAAACCACTAATCAACCACTGCTTTAAACTTCAACAAAAAATGTATTTGTTGGATTTTTAACGATTTTCTCACTTGGAAAACGTCTTGAGTCAGTTATTTTGGGCGAAGTTAGCAATACCCTCCAAATGCTATGGAACCTCATACAGGTAGGTATACGGAAGAATAACTCGTACCCAGTGTGTGAGCTAAGCAGTGATGGCCTAGTGGTGTGACCATCGGACTGCCAAGTCGTAGGTCTCGAGTTCTAACCCAAGGCACACACCTCAGACTTCAGATTCATGTGCGTATTGTATAATTACCAGTTGCTTAAAAACGGTGAAGGAAAATATCGTGAGGAAACCTGTGCCTGAGAGATATTTCTCGACGGCATGTGAAGTCAAGTCAGAGGTCCATGGGCGGCATAAACTCTGACACCAGGTTATTCACTAACCACACGAAAAGAAGAAGAAGTGTGTAAGCTTCCTAAGTACTTGGAGTATCGGGATCTTTAGTGCGTATTCGCACTGCTCAAATTCCTACGAAACCGCGTCAAAAGTGCGGCGGGTCTTAGCCCTTTCAACGCGCTTTTTCAACGAGCTTTTTCAACGCGCGTTAAAAAAGCGTTCTGATACAACAAATAGCAAGCCGTATACCGTCGCTCGGCAGTGAGAACCTCGTAAATAAAATTTTCTTCAAAAGCCTTTTAATTTGTTCTTTATATTGATAAACTCGCCATACACGTAGATACTAGTTCAACAAACTTTCAATTCAAATACTTCTAACGCCATCTATGACGTAGGTAACTTGACGAGTAACTTGTATTGACATTTGATAGGCCATTTTTTTCTGGAGATAGTTATTTCTATCGCTTTTAAAAATAAATATTAGGTCCCCACCTATGAAATTGGCGTTTTTTTTCTCACAAATAGAGAACCTCGTCACTTCTATGATTTAAAATATTCATCAATTGCTTGATATTATATCGAATAATGACCCTCATAGACAACTACCAATAGTAAAAAAACCTTATTACTTATAGTTTTCTAATCATAAAAAATACATTAAAAATGACTATTCTTTTTGTTAGCAGAAATTACCATTATTTTTGTTTTAACTTAGCCAAAACTTATTTTTGTCGCAATCTAAGTGGCATACGTTATCTTAGTTTTTAAACATTAGGGCATAAAAGTTTTAAAACATTAGTGTTCATAGTTTTTAAATAAATTAAGAAAATGTTAGTATGAAAAATGCAACTTCGTTAAAATTTTCCATACAAAACGCTGATTTCATAGGTGGGGACCTAATATTTTACACATACGTGATTTTCACTTCCGACCGACGATATGTGTTCACACGATAGCGCTTTTTTAACGCAGCTTATCTATTGCGCGCGTTGGACGTTTTTTTAACGCGCGTCACGAGAGCTTACAGTTACAAAACATTTTAACAAAAATAAAACCGACTTCAAAAAAACGATGAAAAGAATAAAATAATTACCATATTATAAAATTAACAGTTTTAGAAGTCGGTGCCTTCAATTTGGTTCAGCGTGGATTAGCACCGACTTCTAAAACTGTTAATTTTATAATATGGTAATTATTTTATTCTTTTCATCGTTTTTTTGAAGTCGGTTTTATTTTTGTTAAAATGTTTTTATTTTTTTCGTTTTAGTGGCCTTAATTATAAAATATGGTGGGACCTACTAAAGACGCTGCTCGTAACATAATCACATTATCACATTATGCGTACTGTTCGTCATTGAGGAGTTCTATTGTCTATCTCCGAAGTTCTTCATCAGATCTTCACCAAACTTAAATGGGACCAATCTGGAAGTATATCCTTTCAAATAAAAAAATATTATCTAAATCGGTTTATAAATGGCGGAGTTATGAGGTAACAAACATTTAAAAAAAAAAAAAAAACAAACGAGTTGAGAACCTCCTCCTTTTTTGGAAGTCGGTTAAAAACGCTTATCTATGACTTATTTGAACGTCAAAAGATCCATGGGCTTCCTACAGTTTTATACAGGTTGAGTTTTTAATCAACATCATTTTTTTTCTAGGCATAAGGTACCTATTGTACAAAGACTGCACTTTTGACCGTATCAAACTTTCCACCGTATCAAACTGAACATTTTGTTTTGTTTATAGTTAATCCATATCATCCAATTAAATGTTTTTATAATCCATCCATTAGGCATGGTAAAAAGACAGCATTTGAGAAAAAAAAAATAGGTTACGCTGAATTGCTTTTTTTTCGAGAATAATATTTTATCGTGGAAATTTGACCTACCTATTTTTTTAGTGTGAATAATATCTACCTACTGCCTAGAAAAAATTTGGAAAGTGATTAAAGAATCAGATCAGTATTGTGTGGTTGAACGTGGTAAAAAAAGATTTGTCAGAGTACGTATATCTCCTATCCTTCTCTATCACCCATCAAATAGATCCCGATTCCCCTATTAAACCTGTGTCCGGAATACAATCGTGCGCGCGAGTGACTTCCGATCGATCGCTCTCGGCAGGCGCGAGTGGCGCGTGCGACCGGCGGCGCGCGGCCGCTCACACGCTGCGCACGCGACACACTTGACGATGGATGTGGGGGGCCGTGCTAAATTGTAGGTATGTGGAGGTACGTCATAATATTGTACGGCTTTGGTTAATCAAGCGAGAATTTTGGCGAAATAAAGGGGTTTTAAATCAATGAAAAAAAAGAGTTGTTTCCTTTTTTTCGTTTATTTTTTTAAAAGGTTTCTGAATGAAATTATGTAGGTAGGTACGAAAAGTTTGAAGGTCTTTAATAACGCTTTCTTTGAATTTAGAAATTAGTTAAAAATTAAAAGTTCTGTCACCAATTAAGTACCTAAGTAGTTTTTTTTTGCTTTTATTTATACGGTTTCACCATGTTTAGTTTATTGATACCTAAGCCTTTAATTTGCTAACCTGGTGAAGGTCTGAAGAGCCCTGCATGCCAGCAACCGAGTCTTTCGCTGTGGAAATCTCATGATCCTATGTCTATTTAAGTAGACTTATGACGACTGTGATGACGATGATAACTTTTTTTTGTTACATATTTCATATCTACTTAAATAAACAAATGAACATAAATTTCTAGGTGCGACATCTATAAATAAACGTCAAGTTACACGCAAGCAAGCCGTCTCGGTGGACGTGCCAAATTAACTCAATAAATATGAATTCAGACACACACACACACACTTGATAACTTCAAAAGTTAAATTGAGTCCCACGCGGGTGCCACTACCACCCCCGCCCAATATTCACACGGGAACTATCCCTTAGACCAACTTAAACGTGCTTTTGAAACAAGCAAAACTGAATTTTATCTGTTTGTTATAAAGGTTTTTAGAAATGTTTGGATAACTTTGTTGTAATTGTATACGGTAAATAAGTAGCGCTTTTTATTATAAGTTGTGTTTGCTTGGTAAATTTTATGATATTGACTGATCGTAATTGTATTGGGGTTGATAGATGTAGCCGCCGTGATATTTAAGTATTGAAATAGTTAAACTTTGGATAAGTATAAGTGAAGATACTTATTTAAATTTTTATCCAGTTTACTTACCCTAACCAACTTTATACCAAAGTCGAAACGTGAGTGTACAGACCCCTGTAATAGAAGAATATCTCTGCTTACCCATTCGGGAATTACGGGCGTGAGTGTATGTCGTACTTAATTATTTCAGCCACTATTTTATTTGTTCTTCTCACACCTACCTATCCTGTCGTGAACGTACCAACATTAATAAAAAGACAAACGCTTGTCTTAGGTACTCTAACAGGGGCGTAGCTACCGCCGTATCTGCCATATCAATTATATGGGGCTCCCGGGCCACGCGGGCCCCCAACGTGCGTAAGCAAAAATTAATAAAAACTGTTTGACCTGTCATTATTGTCCATAGAAGCAGAAACTTTAGAAAAACTAAAGTCATCATCAGCTATAAATGATTTAATAAATCAGTTTGCCGAAAAATGGCAAGGAGAGTGTATATTTAATTTGAATTGTTTGTAAAAATTTTGGAAAAAGTGACAGATAGATAATTATGATGAATAAATATTTCTTTTAATTTTATGCATTTTTTTTCTTTTGTGTGATTTCTTTACCCTTCCTAAGAGCCCCCAAACAAAGTTTTATACGGGGCTCCGCCAAGGCACGCTACGCCACTGTACTCAAATAAGAATAACAAACAAAACAAATGTCAAATAAAGTAAAATAAAAAATATCTGTTATGTATAAAATGTTGGTATCTCACAGAAAAACGTTTAGAAATAATTTCCGTTACCTTCTTGTAAAAACAAACCTAAACAAACAGTATTCAAGAGTTCATTATAAATTCTAAGGTAAAATGAGATCTTTTTTCTTATCAAAGCTAAAAATCTTCAAACAATTTAACCTAAGACCTTGTATTTTTTAGTTATTTATCCAAAATCGCAAATTGATATGAAATCAAATAACCAAAAGTAAGTATTATAAGTTCTGCCTAGCCTTTTCCCAACTATGTTGGGGTCAGCTTCCAGTCTAACCAAATGCGGCTGAATACCAGTATTTTACACGGAGCGACTGCCATCAGACCTCCGCAACCCAGTTACTGGGCAATGCCGATATCCCAAGGTTGGACCGGTTGTCAGACTATCGGGTTCCTGACTTCGCGTAACGACTGTCATAGGTATTTGTATGATACCCGGGACCGACTGTTAAACTTGCTCACCGAGGCAGAGAGGGGCCTCGATATGTAACGAACGGTCACCCATTAATAAACTGACCTCGGCAAGCGCAGCTTAACCTCGCAAATCGTATGATCTGTGCGGTTGGTAATGGCCACGAGCCCCCAAACAGACGAAAGTATTTTGATAATATTGCCTAATTTAGTTTATATTTTTAACTCTTATATTAGAAGTAAAAAACATAATTAAATACAGTTCTTCTTCGTCTTCCTGCCCTTATCCCACACTAGGTGGTGTCGGCACAACATGTATTTCGTAAATCCATGTTGTTAGAGGTTTTGGCTTATTGTTTTATGACCGGCCGCCTGCCTGACATCAACCCTCCTTGGGAATACTCGTTGCGCCGTCGCGCGGATGTCCTAGTGTGTTTGCTGATATTATACACTGGGTCGCAAAATGATGCCTATACTTGTCAATCTTATTGCCGACAACTAGCGCATGTACACTTAATGCAACAAAAAAATGGTCACTTTTATTGCTTGTCATTATTCTATGGTTATTGCCGTAATTTACTTTTAAACATGTCTGTTTAGTAGAAGAAAGGAGAGGAATTCTCTTCTCTACTCTTGCCAAGTTACGTGCGGCGACTATATAATGTTTAATGATAATATTTTTTTATTTTTTTTTTATATAAATTATAGTTCCACCATGTACTGGGCTTAATCTTTTGTTTACTTACGTTCTTTGCAAAAAAAAAATTCCAATGGAAATACGATAATTTATAAACATTTCGTCCAGCAGCCCGAGGGGACTGCTGGTACCTTTTGTAGTATTGTCAATAACAACGAAAGGTTAAACGGTTTATCAATCAGACTTTGATGAAGTCCGGTTTATTAAATAGGTACTATGGTTTATACAGAGTGTAAATGAAATCATGTACCTAATTCCTTCAAACCTCGTGATGTACTGCTGACGTAGATGAACCCTGCACTGGTATCTTTTGTATTCAGTAAAAACAAATTACAAGAAGTAAACATGTGTTCTTACCGTGAAGCATTTTAGCGCCCCGAGTTAAATGAGCGCGCTGCGAGCGATAGCCGTGTAATTTGATCGGGGCGCTAAAATGCATCACGTTAAGAACACACGTTTACTTCTTGTAATTCCTTTTATTGATTCCAAAAGTACCCCGTGCAGGGTTAATCTATGTCAGCAGTACATTACGAGGTTTGAAGGAGTTACATGATTTCGTTGTTAATATTTTGCATGCAAGGATTTCATTATACGAATGCTATGCAATCGTTGACTTTTTTAATGCTGAATTCTTTCGCAATAATCGCAATTAAGTTCAGTATAGTAGGGTAGTTATATTCACGGAACGAAAAAATAAAATGTAAACAACATTTAGAAAGAAAGAAAGAAAACTTGTTTATTCGTGCCAACATGACGCAGTAAAATAAAATCTTTACATAGTATAAAACAAAGTCGCTCCCGCTGTCTGTCTGTCCCTATGTATGCTTAGATCTTTAAAATTACGCAACGGATTTTGATGCGGTTTTTTTTAATAAATAGAGTGATTCAAGAGGAAGGTTTATATGCCCCACATTAGTATCTACATTGCACCCGTGCGAAGCCGGGGCGGGTCGCTAGTAAAAGTATAAAACAAAACCAAAAAGAAACTATTGGGAAATATGTATATGCGTCACATCCGAGCAAAACGGCCATCGCTCAGCATAATGGTGTGTCTCACGTGCGACACGGAGCCAAAGCGCGTTTTCAGCGACAGCTGACTAATTTACGATTTGACTGAATGAGAATGTGTAAATTACAAAAACTCCTAGTTTTAAGTAAAATTTTCATGCTGTTGATGAAGACTAGATAGGCTTGAACAAATTATACCATGTAACTCCATTCTATATACCCTATTTATTGCAAATAAAGAATTTGAATTTAGATTTTTATGATTGAAGCCAATGCAGTGGCTTAAAAATCAACGCACGATAGTATCCGCAAAACATTTCTATAAAAATAATCCTGTATACACAGACCCCGAGGCGTAAACAAAAATATTGACAAAACCACAAACGCAAACAGCACCAAGTAAATACAGTAAGAATAAACTTGACTACATCAAACTCTCGTTGACAATCAACCTAACGTCCCGATTCCCCACAATTGGGATTACAATAGGTCTCGGCCACCTGTCCAAAAGTCCCATGGACTATCCCACGCCCACAAAAAAACGGGTTAATATTCGAAAAAGTTAAAAGAACTACTCTCACAGTTTTTGCTTTGATTTTTTCGATTTAACAATGGACGTGTCGGTCTTTTGAATTTGAGATACATGATCGACTTTGTGTGGGCGCATTTTAATAGTTGTGATTCTTGAACTTTAGAGCGTAAAATTTCATATTTTCACTATTCGTAAATATTGTATTACTGTAGCGTTATAATTTTCGGTAAATTGCTGTTTTATTTGGTCTTTCATGTTTCCTTTTCTTTTTTAAGTATATCTGGCACACCATATCTTCTTCTTCTTCCTGCCCTTATCTCACACTAGGTGGGGTCGGCACAACACGTACCTATTTCATAAGTCCATGTTGTTAGAGGTTTTGGCTTATTGTTTTATGACCAGCCGCCTGCCTGACATCAACCCTCCTTGGGAATATTCGTTGCGCCCTCGCGCGTTTGACCCAATGTGCTTGCTGATAATGAGTGCATAAGCACTGGGTCCAAAAATGATATGCTTGTCAATGTTATTGCCGACAATTAAGCAGACTATGTTCTTCTTGGTGGAGTATACCTTGAAGTTCCTCGACCCATTCATTCAGTTTTGCTAGGGACTTTGGTTCTGACACGTCGTAAACTAATATAGCACCGTGAGCGTCTCTGTAAAAACTTGATGTCAATGTTCTGTACCGCTCCTGTTCCGCTGTATCCCGAATACCAACCTTGACTTTAACACCGTTCACGTCCATGACTTTACTTTTGTAGTCAACTCCGATTGTAGCTGGGAATGATGAATTGTAGTCTCCCGTTGTAAACGTCTGACGATACGTTTGGTGCAGTGGCTAAGCGATTGGCTTCTGCGCTGCAGGTCGTGGGTTCGATTCCCGCACGGAACAATATTTGTATGGCCTACAGATAGTTATTCCGGGTCTGGGTGTTTGTGCATGTGAAGATTTGTGTCTGTAAACGCACCCACGATACAGGAGAAATCCTAGTGTGGTTAACGTTTTTAAAAAAAAAAGAAAGAAAGAAAGAAACGCTAGGATTTACTCAAACCGCACTCACCGATAAAATAATATACAATTTCACAAAGTAAAAATACGCGATAAATAAATTTTATAAAATATGGCTAAAAAAACATGGCACACCATATGTTTTTGTTTTTTTAGCGTTGGAAAATGCTCATGTATCTCCCTCGCCCGGGGAAGTCGAGGGGGTCTGCCGGACTCTTACCAGCTAAAAACCAACGGTGTTTCTCCTCCTGACCGTTCGGCCGGGGTCGCGGGATTCGCAAAAGCATGCACCGCAACCCCTGCAGATCTGGCATACCCTGGGCAGTCAGCCTAATTGTCAACTTTTTAACTGGCTGATCTCTTTACTACGACCCGAGGCCTATTCTCGTATAGCTCGTATCGACAACGAGAGAAGAATTTTAGTCGTAAGTCGCAAACTCCATTAAATGGGAGCTGAACTCGAAATTATACAAATTACTTGCAGGGAGTTAAAAAAATTGATGACACGATTGGTGCAGTGACTGAGCGTTTGTCAGCTGCGCAACGTGTCGCGGGTTCGATTCCCGCACGGAACAAGTATTTGTGTCTACAGATAATTTTTCCGGGTCAGAGTGTTTGGGCATGTAAAGATTTGTGTCTGTAGCACACCCATGATACAAGACCAGTCCTTGTATGGGACATCAATATTTTTGTTTCTTTTTTCGTTAAAGACCCAATCACCACGTGAACCATTCAATATAAATCGTATACTACTACCATTTCCACCTGTGACGACTTTCAACACCCGAATCCGCGCTCACGTGCGAGGCCTAATTGCGGCACCACCCAAGGTCAAGTGCAGCTGTAAAACTTATTACAGCACCCGTTCGTGTTTATTGTGAACGGCAAAAAATATGCCGTGTTTGTGGAAACACGTCATGTCTTGCAAATTATAGTATAGGTACGTCTACGGGTGTAGGAATAGCTTTAGTACCAACTTACGATGCTTGGTCAATGGTGTTTACTGTGATCTTGTCTTCTCTCGGGTCAGCTATACGATAATAGCTCATGGCGTGATAAAGCAGGGTGGGCTGGACGTACTTAAAGCGCAGGCCACACCGCCAGCTAGCGAGCGAGTGAGCGAGCAACGTTTCACCGAGCCTAGCTACTTTAGCAACTCAAACGATGTAAATGATGTGAACTGAAGTATGGAAAAGCCAGCTCGCCTGCCCGCCAGCTTGCGGTGTGGCCTGCGCTTAAATATCGTCACTCGTGGAGACTCTTATCACCATGATCCCCGTATAAAAACAAGGTGTAAACGCAAAATCAAAAAAAAAATCTGCTGGTCCATACATAACTCTACAAAATGTAACAGCAAATTTTTTTTTACGTAATTACAATGAGCCCTTGAGGTTTTCAGTTTTTCCATTTACACCTTGTATTTAATAGTAGTTACTTTTGACCACAGCTTCGCTTGCGTGATTTTTTTCTCCCACTTAGAGGAGGAATTTAGAAAAGCCTAAATTAGTTGAAGCCAACCGGTCAACGTAATAAAATGTACCAAATGTTAAAATTTAAAGTTTCTAACCCCAGCGGTTTAGGCTCTGCGTTGATAGATCAGTCAGTCAATCAGTCAGTCAGTTTCTCCTTTTAAATATGGTAGTGATAGCCTAGCGGTTACTTATATGCTTGCCTTCCATGCAGAAGGGTCTGAGTTCGACCCCGGCCCGTACCTCTGATTTCGAAATCATGTGCGGATTAGAATGTAATTATTACTTGCGTTAACGGCGAAGGAAAAACATCATGAGGAAACCTACACACCTGAGAGGGCTCCATAAAGTTCTCGATGGTGTGTGTAGTCCGCCAACCCGCACGAGCCAGCGTGGTGGATTAAGGCCTAAACCCCTCTCATTCTGAGAAGACGCCCGTGCCCAGCAGTGGGACAGTAATAGGCTGATTATGTTATGTAGAATATTTTAAAGTTGCCAACCCCTCGCATTAAAAATAATAATTAAAAAAAAAAAACCCGAAAGTCATGTTTGTTATAAAGCATAACTGGGTTATTGCATAGAGGTTAACATGTCCTACGTCGGGTGTAAAAATACCCTTAACGAAACCGAGAGCCACGTATTCTTCCGATCATTGCGAAGTTTTTTTATTATTGGGCCATACCTGGAAACCGACTGGAAACCGATTGGTTATGGAGATATTGAAGGTCAAAGTCACCACATTTTTGTACGTTTTTCACGAAAACTAAGTTTAAATGTTATTACTAAACATTCTTCTATACAAACATAATAAACATTTTTTAAATGTAGGCACAGTCTGCTGCGCGCGCGCTTCCATTGCGCGCTACAATTAACGGCTGTTATATTAATACCAAAAAAATAAAAGTCGTATCCCAGCAATATTATTTTTGCTGTATGCTACTTAGTTTTATGTACAGTATGCGTAGACTTCGGCTTCGTTAAGGCTATTTTTACACCCAGTATATAAGCCATGCACGGGATCGAGTGTAAACCAGTAACCTAGTTATCCTATTAAAAGCCGACGTCCACACGGCAGTATAACATGTATCTATCATCGATATGTGTGTTGTGGTCACACATCTATATTAATATTATAAAGCTGAAGAGTTTGTTTGTTTGAACGCGCTAATCTCAGGGACTACTGGTTGGAATTGAAAAAATATTTTTGTGTTGGATAGTCCATTTATCGAGGAAGGTTATAGGGTATATAACATCTCGCTACGACCAATAGGAGCGGAGCATAAATGAAAAATGTTGCAAATACGGGACAAATGTCCACCCGTGCGAAGCCGGGTCGGGCCGCTAGTCCAGTATATTTATAGATATTGATTCACCATTACTATGATACCTTTGATTTCACAGCTCAAAGCGTCACTGAGAGTCCAAACATCTACTTGACAACAGAAAACCTTTTTATATTATCTGTAAACGGATTACCGACACAATGGAGATCCTGTTGACTGGTTGAAGTTGAATCTGATCAGGATTTGTGACTTGTATCGCGACACCCGCACATTGTTACGAAAAATGGTAAAAAATATTTACAAAATTTTGAATCTGCAATGGCGGTGTCTGTGTGAACTGAGATTTTAAAGCGCTATGCTTCAACAAACTGATCCTATCTCATTATTATAAATTGTACGTTGTTCGAGCGTGGTAAAGGATTACTTTAATCTCCTTTACTTCGGAGTTTTGCGTAAACAAACTGGTTTCATGAACCTCCTTGATATGAATCTCGTTAGTGGAAGATCAGTTCTTTCATCTATGTTTCACAGGCGACCGTCCGTAATAATCTCCGATACTGAGACTTCTTTTACAACTTCTTGTAGAGCTGTGATAGCTTAGTGGTGTGACCGTCGGACTGCCAAGTCATAGGTCTCGAGTTCGAACCCAAGGCACGCACCTCTGACTTTTCAGATTCATGTGCGTATTGCATAATTATCACGTGCTTAAAAATGGTGAAGGAAAACATCGTGAGGACACCGGCATGCCTGAGAGATATTTCTCGACGGCATGTGCAGCCAAGTCAGAGGCCCATGGGCGGCATAAACTCTTACACCAGGTTAGTCACTAACCACACGAAAAGATATGACTTCTTGTGTTCTTAAGGGACTTTTGAGTGATAACTTCACGGTTGAAGGTAGCTGGCGCACCTCTGACTTTTTGAATGTATGTGCGGATCAGAACTTGGTTGTTACTGATTTTAACGGTGAAGGAAAACATAGTGAGCAAACCTGCACCTGGGCTTCAAAAAAAGTTCTTTACACATCTAGATCTATACTTAAATTAATTTTAGGTATCTATTTAAGAATAAGTTTCAGTGTTGTATTTTATTGTACATTTATTTAATTACAAATCGCCTTAATCTTAACTTGACTAAAATAAATGTTCTACCTAGCATCTTACCAACTATGTTGGGGTCAGCTTCCAGTCTAACCAGATGCGGCTGAATACCAGAATTTTACACGGAGCGACTGCTATTAGACCTCCGCAACCAAGTTACTGAGTAATGCCGATATCCTAGGGTTAGACCAGTTGTCAGATTTCCTGGCTTCTGACTACCCGTAACGACTGTCATAGGTATTCGTATGACACCTGGGACCAACTGTTTAACGTGCTCTCCGAGGCACAGAGGGGTCTCGATGTGTAACGAAATGGTAACCCATCCACAGACTGACCGCGGCAAGCGCAGCTTAACCTTGACAAGCAGAGAAACAGAAACTTGAAATTTTGCTCAGTGGTTCCTTTTAGAAAGTAGACTAGCACTAATGAAAAGTTTTTAATATTCAACACCGAAATGTAGTGGGAATTCAAAGTTCGTCGGGCGAAATCATGGGCAGAAAATAGTACCTACAAATTAGTTCTAATTTTAGCCCACACGTGTATCAAAACTTTATGAAGGGACAGCTAATGGCTGGTCGTATGTACGTAACATTAATATATCACATAATATCGGCATTATTACGACAATAAATCAACCTAGATAATAATAATAGCCACATCAAAGCCCACGGTCTCTTTTATATAAGAAAATGTCCATATAATGTTTATAGGAAATGTGTTTTGACTCTGATAACATAATATCACGCCTGTATTCCTCGAAGGAACGGGCAGAGGTGTATAGTAACAACCTCATTTCGCCGTTATGTTTAAGTCCCATGTAATAGGGGGCGAGCCTATTGCCATCAACCGGGCACAAATCAAAACTCTGGGCTGCTACTGAGGAATTCTATGCGGAAAAACCCAATAACACTTTGCCCGACCTGGGGATCGAACCCAGGACCTCACGATCAGCAGTCGCGCTTACCACCACTAAACCAACGAGGCAGTTCTCAGTGACTCTGATAATACTAGCTTTTTCAAGATTAAATCTTCTTTATCATTATCCTAGGATGAAGAACCTCTCAGGAGGACGTGGGGAAGGAGGAGTCCGTTAAAGTCAACGGCGGACCAAGATCCTCCGGGCTTGCGGTTGCGGTGAATGCTAATGCGAATCCCGTACCGTATTATTATAAACTAGCGGCCCGCCCCGGCTTCGCACGGGTGGACACTCCCCGTATTTGCAACATTTTTCATTTATGCTCCGCTCCTATCCTATTAGTCGTAGCGTGATGTTATATAGCCTATAACCTTCCTCGATAAATGGACTATCCAACACAAAAAGATTTTTTCAATTCCAACCAGTATTTCCTGAGATTAGCGCGTTCAAACAAACAAACAAACTCTTCAGCTTTATAATATTAGTATACAAGTTCTATATTCACACACACATGCACTGCTCATATACACACACATTATGGTTTAAGTGAACGGCCACTGAGCCATCCGTAATTAAAGGTCAACAGTATTCATTTTTATTAATTTTTTATTTGTTTATTTATTTAAGCACGCTATTTATCTATTTGGAACTGGTGAACATCAGTTACGTCACAATGGGTTCAGTTGAAAACCAGCGTCAGGCACTAGTGGTCTGACATTTATGCTGAACTGAACCTATTCGGCGCAGCCGCTAGACACAGTTTTTTTTATTTTTCTCTTATGATTTTTTTGTCCGTGAGTCTGACTGCTTTTGTGCCAAATAAATTTCTTTCTTTCTTTCTTTACCCCCCGGCTATAGGACCTAGAACCTACTACGGTGGTTTTAGTCGGTAAAAATCCGACATAAACCTCCACTTTGAGTGAAGAGTATCTATGAAGATTTAACCAGATTAGGAAAAAGGGTGAAGATTGAAGAAGCTATTAATTTACTACCATGATTCTTTTAACTGCCTCGTTGGTCTAGTGGTCGCAAGCGCGACTGCTGATCGTGAGGTCCTGGGTTCGATCCCCAGGTTGTGCAAAGTGTTATTAGGTTTTTCCGCGTGGAATTCCTCAGTAGCAGCTCGATGTTTGGGTTTGTTTTCGGTTAATGGCAATAGGCTCGCCAGCTATTACATGGGACTTAAATATAACGGCGAAATGAGGGTGTTACTAGGCAGAGGCAGAGGCTTAGGCAGAGGTCTGCCTAACCCTTAGGAGAATACAGACGTAATGTTATGAAGCTATTAATTTACTACCATGATTCTTTTAACTTCCTAAATAGCACTGTCCCATAAGTTTTTATTCTACCTGGCTTTAATGAAGGCTGTCCTGCAATTTTTTTTATTTTATAACTATGTAGCTGTGTCCTCACGACTCCGCCCGTAGTCTATGTTATTCAGTGATAATGTAGCTTTCTAACGGCAAAAGAATTTTTGAAATCGGTCCAGTAAGTTTTTAAGTTTATTCGTTACATACAAAAATCCAAAAATACAAATCTTTCCTCTTTGTAAAATTAGTATAGATTAGTATAGATTAAGTAATACGCGTAAATCACATGTGTACAAATATAAAGGTTTATACTGAACAAATATCTTTCACATTCATGCCAATGTCAGATAATTCAGATACCAGTGATAGCCTAGTGGTATGATCGTCGGACTGCCAAGTCACAGATCTCGAGTTCGAACCCAAGGCAAGCACCTCTGACTTTTCGGATTCATCTGCGTATTGTATAATTAGGTAAGTATAACTTGCTTAAAAACGATGAAGAAAAACATTGTGAGGAAACCGGCATTGCCTGAGAGATATTTCTCGACGGCATGTGAAGCCAACTCAGAGGCCCATGGACGGCATAAACTCTGATACCAGGTTAGTCACTAACCACACGAAAAGAAGATACATGCCAACACCGCAACTCAAAAAAATGTCATTTGTAAAATCGCCGTTCAAAAATCCTATAAGTCCATTTTGAAACAAATTAATTTGAGTTTGACATAATTAAGTTATAATTGCGCCATTGGCAAATCCCTCAAACAAACGTCAACAGTAATTGAATTTACAAGGTGTCGCCAAACCACAGCATCTTATTGCATCATCCGGTGGTCGTGTGCCTATTATAGTCTACTCGTGTTCGAACTCTGCCGGTCTCGTGTCCGGGCGACCGTCTACCGTGGCCGGCTGACGTCGCACGAGTCCTGGCTAGTGTTGCCGATCGATAGGTGAATATCGATAGCAGTACGATAGTCTATCGACAGTTCAACGATAGTATGACTATTGATTATACTATCGATACTATTGGTAGTATCAATACTATCGATAGCTAAGAAGGTGGCAATAGTATTGTCAGAGTGCAATACTATCGAAACTATCGATAGTATTGAAGTTCAGAAAAGCAATACTATCGATATTATCGATAGTATCAAAGTTCAGAAAAGCAATATTATCGATACTATCGAAATACAAGCCACTATTGATACTGTATAACTGTCGATAGTATCGATACTATCGATAGTATCGATACTATTGAAGCTTCCAAATAACAATACTATCGATAGTATCAATACGATTGATAGTATTATCTTTAGGAGCTTCGATAGTATCGATATTATCGATACTATTGATGCATGTCAATAGTATTGACGTGAACCATGCTATCGATAGTGTCGATACTATCGATAGTCCTATCGATGGAGTAGCTGATTTTCAATTTAAACTATTGATAGTGAAACTATCGATTGTTCGGCAACACTAGTCCGGGCGTCCGTCTACCGCGGCGGCTGACGTCGGGCGTGACGTAGGCGAAGCACGCGCCCTAAAGGAAGCCGGTGATTACGAAGCAATTAGCTAACTGGCCACCGGTGCCGCTAATTACTTAATACTTAACGTACTTTGATTTTGTTTCGGTTGGAGATTACTAATTAACGAATTTTGTAATTTTTAGTTGCAGGCTAAAAGTTTGTTTTCTATGAAATTAAGGGTAGGTATTACATAGTTACTCTGTGGCGGTCCGAAAGGGGGGGGGGGTCGTAGGGGTCATGACCCCCCCCATTCGTACACGTCAAATTGACAAACCTCATAAAAATAAACAATTTACAAAAAAGTTTAGGTATTCAAACATAGTTACTCAATGGCGGTCTGAGAGGGGGGGAGTCGTAGGGTCATGACCCCCCCCCCCCAAATCGAACGCGTCAAATTGACAAACATCATAAAAATAAACAATTTACAAAAAAGTTTAGGTATTCAAACATAGGTTAGTGGCGGTCCGAGGGGGGTCGTTGGGGTCTTGACTCCCCCAAAATCGTACGCGTCAAATTGACAAACTTCCTAAAAATAGACAGTTTACAAAAAAAAGTGCAATATATTCTTATGAGGTCAATTTATTTTACTGTCAATATAACCCCTCCAAAATCTATGACTGCGACGGCGCCTAGGTTACGTAATAACTAAAATCTCTAGCTCAATAGAACTCTAGTACAAGTATTTAAGTATTTTTCGTACATAATACTACACTCAAAAGGTTTTTATGTTCTTGTAAAACAAATCTTAGTGAAAGAATCAACAAAATATATTTTTAACATAACATAGTTCGGCAGAGGTGTTTTTAGTAACACCCTCGTTTTGCCAGTTATGTTTAAGTCCCATGTAATAGGGGGCGAGCCTATTGCCATTACCAGGGCACAAATCCAGACTCCGGGCTGCTACTGAGAAATTCCTGAAGGAAAGACCGACCTGGGGATCGAACCCACGATCTCACGATTAGCAGTCGCACTTGACACCACTAGACCAACGAGGCAGTAAGATTTTTTTAAATTAAAAAGTAAAGTTCAAAGTGCTCTTAAATTGCAAAATATTTTGATAGATTTTTTCTCTTCACGTCCTAATCCCGCACTCAAGTACCTAATGTTTTCTACTAGCTAATCTCCGTGCTAGCGTCCCACGCTTCTCAGTGCACCCCCAACCCCTTCCCCCATACATGAGAATACATTCACACCAATATTGGAGCGAATAAATTGCATTGCCTAATTGTTTACCGTTTCCCACCGTACGCCCGCCACGCGGCTCTTTGATACACCCTTAGAAACAAAACCACACTATTTTGAACCCTATACTTCGATAATAAAGTCGGTTTCCCAATAAACTGTTGTAAAGCTAATGTTTATGAATTTTAATATCGCTAAGTGATCCATAAACGCAGTTGCAACAGCCTTATTGCAACTAAATATGAAACAAAATTGTATAATACAAACGCATCTTAAATCTTGGCTGTCAAAAAAATTACCAACATTATCACATCACTTTTTTAATCTTTAATACAAAGACGATAAGGTCGAAATTCGTATTCATCTAGTGCAAAGGTCTGTCGGTCCTAGATAAAGCAGAGTTTCTATAGGGTGGGTCGCTTAGGGCGGCGGCACACGATGCGGCACGGGGCGCCACGCGGCCACACACTCCGCGGCAGTCGCCCAGCGCGCGCGCACGTGACCGACGACCTGCGCACACGATCTTACGCCTCAAGATAACTGACCAAGTTTCCAATGAAACGAAAGTGATAATTAGTTCGTAATTGAGGATTTTGGACGAAATTTCAGTGTGTTTTTGAGACAAATAGTGGTTGAAACTTTGTGGTGAAAATGGAGTATCATCACAGACACATGGAGCAATCAGGTCCTCCACTGCAAGGCCAGGCTTCTCAGTGGGGCTACGGCTGGGGTCCGCCAGCACCGGCACCAGTGCCGGCCCCACCTGCGCCCGCGCAGAGGAGTAAGAGGACTCATTCTGAAAGTGAAGACGATGCGTTTTCCGAGGAAAGCAGTAAAGATGCGCAGTGAGTTTAATATTTTCATATTTAATATCGACGGTTAAAAGGAAATAGGGCATAAGCGACATTTTGGTCAAAAATGAGTTATATATGCCATTGGACTTGAAATTTTCTGCTCTTTCGAATGCGCTTACTCCCATGGCTCTACGATGATTTTATAACTGTTTCACTTTTCACAATATCTTAATAAATGACAAAAATACGTCAGTTTTTCTAAAATTTAAAACTTTGAACGGCTCTCCTGAACATTTCATCTTTTGTCGCTTATCCCCCTATTTCCTTTTAACCGTCGATATGTATAATAAACTAGCTATTGCCTGCAGTTTCACTCGTATCCTTGGGAAACTACTTCATGTACCTGGATAAAAAGTATCCTATGTGCTAATCCAGGTCATGGTCTATCATCATCATCATCTCCCTGCCCTTATCCCACACTAGGTGGGGTCGGCACAACATGTATTTCATAAATCCAGGTTGTTACAGGTTTTGGCTTATTGTTTTATGACCGGCCGCCTGCCTGATATCAACCCTCCTTGGGAAAGGTCATGGTTTATCTATATGCCAAATTCCACCTAAATTGGTTCAGCCGTTTATGATGGAGTAACTAACATCCGTCCACTTTGACAAACCTTCATATTTATAATATTAGTGTAATTAAACTATAATAGGTCATTTAATTTTCGTTCTTTAGTCAACATTATTATTGAAACTAGATAAATTAATTGTAGAGAACAAAAAAGTATTAATAATTTTCTTCAAATATATAAATTTAATTTTATACTACTTAGTTGCCTTGGTAGACAGAAGGCAATTAGTAAAGCTAGGCCGAAGAAAATATTTATCTAGTCTAGAAATAATAATCCCGTAGGTACCATTAAATAGATAATTAATATTTAGCAATATCTAATTACATAAATAAACTTACGCCTTTTTCCTATGGGGGTAGGTAGAAACTATAGAACGCCACATGCTACGACCCTTACATACTCCTTTCGCTTCATCCACATTCATATATCTTGTCATACACGCAAGCTGGTTGAGAGTACTACGCGCTTGTGCTTTGTGGAGAATATCACCAATAACATCGATGTATGTCCTTCTAGGACGTCCTCTACTGGCGTTTCCACTGACATCCGCCTTATAAATTCCTTTTGTTAAACGCCGTTCAGTCATTCTCTCAACATGACCAAGCCACCTAAACTCATCACCTAAGCATCTAATTACTTTTATAATATTGGTAAGCACAACATAAATAAATGATGTGAATAGAAACAAATAATATTATTGTCTCCCTAAAACACTAATAGATAATTATTTATTTCTACTGAATATCATAGTCTGACATTTAGTAACATGTATGTAATACTCAGATAATAGTCTGTTCGGTGAATTTACCCTCTAATTGTGCATAGCTACGTAACATCCAACTATTTTCGCTCCACTAACGAACTGAAAAAAGAAGTATAAACTCAACCTTCACGTACAGACATATTTTATTCCCAAAGTAATTTCATATAGTATTTTCGCTTTAATTTGGAACTCACAGAGACTATTTGGGGTCACATGGGGTCATATTATGTACATCAAACATGTTACTAATAAAAAATCTTCTCATGTTCTGATATTTTGATATTTCATAATATCACATAAGATTCTAATAAGAATATGTAATATTCGTAGCGTTATAACATCGTAACCGAGCGCTACGCACGTAGCAAATGCTACGCAATAACGGAGTTTCAATGTCCGGCGTAGTACGTTTCTTTATAAAGTTGATTCAGAAGTTGAAACAGTTACTCAAGGATTTATTTGTAATTGTCAAAAGTTTTTTGTTTGCTGACGTCATTCGATCGTGAGGTCGGCAGATACGAAATCACGGGATATGACGCGCGTTTTTGTATATTCGTTCGCGTGACCAACACTGATGAATCTTTTATTATACACGACATGCGAGTATAAAGTACACACCTGACCTTTTTATAGAACTATATTTCTTTCGAAAGCGAGTAAAACACAATGAAAGAAAACATTTTTATATCACACTAATAATAATTTTGAAAAGTAAGTTAGCATCTTTGGATGTTTTTTACTCATAAACTGCTAAACGGATTTCGATAAAATTTGGCACACAGATAGACCATATTCTGGATTATCGCATAGGATACTTTTTATCCCGGTACTTGAAGTAATTTCCCTAGTACGCGAGTGAAACCGTAGACAGAAGCTAGTACCGCTAGTACCTATTTAAATCTGGGCGCACTATGTTTACATTACGTATATTAATATACATAACATAAATATGCCTCAAGCCTATTTCGTGATTGTTTTAGTAGGTTACAGCGACGTGAACACAAACAGACAGACACAAACATATCAAGAGAGAACACATTTTTATCTCGTTAAACATTTTAACATAATATTTACAGACCGTACTATAGGTATATTTAACAACTAGCTATTGCCTGCGGCTTCACTCTCATCCTAGGGGAACTACTTCTTTGAACCGAATAAAATATCGTGCTATATGCCTATCCTTTTCCCAACTATGTTAGGGTCAGCTTTCAGTCTAACCAGATGTGGCTGAATACCAGTATTTTACAGGAAGCAGCAGCATTTTTAATTTTATTTGGAGTGACGCAAATGGTTTATTTATGAAATAAGTATATTAGAGGGAGTTTGAAAGTGGCACCAGTGACAGAAAAGTTGAAAGGAAATCGTTTTTCTTGATATGGGCATGTGATGAGGAGGGATGAAATACATGTAACTAAGAGAGTGATGAATATGAATGTTGATAGATGGATAGGGAGGAGGAGGAGAGGGAGACCAAAGAAAAGATGAATGGATTGTGTGAGGGAGGATATGAAAGATAAGGGAGTAAATGATAATGAGACGGCTGACAGGGAAGAATGGAAGAGACCGAATGGACCGACTGTTTAACGTGATCTTCAAGGCACGTAGGGGTCTCGATGTGTAACGAACGGTCACCCATCCACCGTCTGACCGCGGCAAGCTCAGCTTAATCTTAAAAATCGTATGATCCGCACGGTTGGTAATTAGTCAAGAGTATACCCCGAATAATAAAAAAAAGACCGGGTAAGAAATATCCTATGTGTTAATTCAGGATATAGTCTATCCGTGTGTCAAATTCCATCCAATTCTATTCAGCCTATTAAGCGTGTTTGAGTAACAAACACTTTTATAAACTTTCACTTTTAATTATTACTGGGATATGATCAAGCATGATATCGTTTATAGTCTTGTGGACATAGGCTAAAAATAGGCGACCTCTCCTATTCGGTGCGGTTACCGATTAAAGGCTTATATCCCTTTACATCATAGGAACCTACACTGATAACCATTTCATAATGATTACATAACGTTATTAAGCTGGGAACACACAAAGTGTCAAGGTCAGACGGAACCGGTTTGCGTAACCTCGATAAAAGACAGAAAAGAATCTTATAGGGGTGATTCAATCATTACAGTTATAGCTAATATCGGTATATCAGGATTGCGAGCATGGTAAATAAAGCAAATGAAACCAACATAGACTCTCCACCACTGAGAGTACTTATATTTGGGTTAGTGGTTAGTTACAGAAGCAAGTCACAGTGTAATAATTTACCCAATTTACACAAGATCAGAAAATAAGGACAAGCTAATCAGATATAAAAGTTCAGACTTCTTCGGCTGTTCGACATAGAATCCTCTGCTCCGTCGAATGACCACTGTTTTTATAAAACATCGGGTACGTTGATTCATCTTGACGACTATCCTCCTTTATCAACATTGTCCAGTGTTACCAGCTACAGACAACACGAAATACAATAGTTTAAAAAAAAATGTTTAAATATACGGAGGTCGTATCAAAACTCATAATATAATATCAAGTTTGTATTCCCCAAGGGTTGGGCAGAGGTGTATAGTAACACCCTCATTTCGCCATTATGTTTAAGTCTCATGTAATAGGGGGCAAGTCTATTGCCATCAACCGAGCACAAATCCAAACTCCGGGCTGCTAATGAGGAATTCCACACGAAAAAACCTAATAACACATTGCCCGACTTGGAGATCGAACCCAAGACCTCACGATCAGCAGTCGCGCTTGCCACCACTAGACCAACGAGGTAGTTAGAAACAAAACTCGTAGCCACATAAATCTAATATAATAGGTACCTAGTAAGATATTTATACTTTTGTACCCGTAGAGCATTATGCGTGAACACAACCTATCCATAATCTATGGATTGATGTAGGTTTGTAAAATTACCTACTTATATTCTTCTTCTTTTCACGGGGTTAGTGACTACCCTGGTGTCAGCGTTTTTGCCGCCCATAGTCCTCTGACTTGGCTTCACATGCCGTCGCGAAATATCTCTCAGGCATGCCGGTTTCCTTACGATGTTTTCCTTCACCGTTTTTAAGCAAGTGATAATTATACAATACACATGTGAATCTGATAAGTCAGAGGTGCGTGCCTACTTATGTTGAATATCTGTCAACCAACCTGCATCAATCTAGGTGTTTTGAATTGAGATTGATTATTTATATCAGCCGTTCTGCGATATCCTCCTCCTCCTAAAACTCTGTAATGACGTACACCTCATAAACACCCAAATAACTATGCCCTTAACCTAATATACCATCTTAACCATTCCAGGTCTCCAGGTGGCGACTCGTGCCAGCTGATGACGCGCAAGCGCCGGCGCGGCGTGATCGAGAAGAAGCGGCGCGACCGCATCAACACCTCGCTTACTGAGCTCAAGAGACTGGTGCCAGCAGCCTGCGAGAAGCAGGGCAGCGCCAAGCTGGAGAAGGCGGAGATCTTGCAGCTGACTGTGGACCACTTGAAGATGTTACATGCTAAAGGTTGGTTCAGTAAATTTGTTTCCCGCAAATATCATTTCACCAATCAATCCTCTGACTTTTCGGATTCACGTGCGTATTGTATAACTATCACTGGTTTAAAAACGGTGAAGGAAAACATCGTGGAGAAACCGGCATGCTTGAAATATATTTCTCGACGGCATGTGAAGCCAAGTCAGAGGCCCGGGAGAAACTCTGACACCAGGTTAATCACTAACCACAAAAAAAGAAGAAGTCCAATCAATATAATTGCATTGTAGTTAATGGCTTAGAGATTGTCTGAGTTTCAATCCGGTCCGCACGTCTGACTTTTTGAATTCATCTGCGGATCTGAATTTCATTACCACTTGTTTGAAAAACATCGTGAGGAAACTTACTTATAACGAGCTGATTATATGCTGTAGGGAAATGGAAATATTGCTATAATACCACCACCTTAGGCTCACAGATTGGTGAAAGCAATAAATTACTTTGGCGCATAGAGACAAGGCTGTTGAGTGTGGCCCACCTCCTTGAAGTTATCCTTTAATCTCCTTGTTCAACATCAGAAGAGAGTAGATTATTTTATCCCGAAATCTGTAGAAGGAGTGTTTTCAGTAGATTTAACGGCGCGTTCCCACGAGCGCGACGACATTTTATCGTTTCACGGTAGTCGCTTTGTCGTTTGCACATCAGTACCAAGCTACGACGAGACGATTTTTTTATCGTGGCCACGATAGATAGTCGTAACAACGACACATGATATGCCGTCACGATGTCGTGACATTTTCTTATCGTTTTACGACTTTCGTGCTAGCCGTTCCCATTGACTTGACAATCTGTCGTCACTGCAAAAACAAGTTGTGAACGACATTGAATTGTGTCGTCTTATATGTGAACACCTCCATTTAAACATATAAGCCACGACACTTAAAACTACACAACTATCTGTCGTCACAACAAAGTGGGAACGCGGCCTAAGTAGGTAGGTACACAAAGTTTTACCCGTCATGTGTTGCTCATCTCTTTCTTTAATGTCTATGGTTTTCTGGTTGATATCAATTTTCCACTTGCCTGGGAGGCCAATTCTATGCACAACATTGTTTATATCGCAGCTCTATCTCGTCCGTTTGAGCGTTATATTTCAATCAATCAATATCTTTATTGTGGATCATAGGTAGGTACATAATACAGGTCTTAAATAATTAAATTGTGCTCAGCTATGTCCCGCCCATAGGGCACACAATAGTCACTTACATGAAAGTTAAATGAAATACATTAAAACTATACTGGCCTGCAAAAATAAGTATCACACTTTTAAAATTTCATTTTTTTCTAAACTATAGAAGTTAGAGATTTAAAATAAAAAGCGTTTTATAGCAATTTTTATCAGCTTTCTTTGAAACTATAGTAACAAAGTTAAACTCTTTTTTGAGTCCTTTTTGTTTCGAAAATATATCTTGCGTACTTAAAAAGTTATTGCAATTTTAAAAGTGTGATACTTATTTTTGCAGGCCAGTGTAGCTAGCTAGCATTAGCTAGACACACAGCTACTTTATTTTTTATTTATTTTTTGTCTCCTATGATTTTTTTTGTCTGTGTGTCTGACTGCTTTCTTGCCAAATAAATTTCTTTCTTTCTTTCTAAAAATACATTATTAAATTAAAGTTACAAATTATTTAAAATTTCACACAGAATTTATAGGGAAAAAATAAACATAAGTAGGTACACATTAGTGGCCCACTGAACGTATCATGACTGAGGGAGACTGTATTGGTGCAGTGACTGTATTTTCTACTAGCGGCCCGTCCCGGCTTCGCACGGGTGGACATTTTTCCCGTTTTTGCAACATTTTTCATTTATGCTCCGCTCCTATTGGTCGTAGCGTGATGTTATATAACCTATAACCTTCCTTGATAAATGGAATATCCAACACAAAAATAATTTTTCAATTCTAACCAGTAGTTCCTGAGATTAGCGTGTTCAAACAAACAAACTCTTCAGCTTTATAATAAAATAATAATAATTTATTAATAAAAGAAATTACAGAGTTTTCACATTGGCCCCAAACTAGGCAAGCCTGTATCTTGGGTACCAATACAAAGGGTTTACATTTAACAGATATGTTCGTGTGCTTTTAGACATTTACATAAAACAAACAAAAAGAAAACAAAAAATAAAATAAAAGTAATTATGAAACGAGTTGAATTATAACAAAGCAGACTAGAAATAAACGCTATACTGAAATGTGTGACTGTGTGTATGGATAAGCGAGTGTCTAAGCCTGAGTGGTGTTTAGAGTGTGTGTGTGTGTGTGTGTGTGTGTGTGTGTGTGTGTGTGTGTGTGTGTGTGGGTGTGGGTGTGTGCGCGCGTGTGTGTGTGTGTGTGTGTGTGTGCGAGTGTGTGTGTGTGTGTGAGTGAATGTGAGGTGTGAGTAGGTACGAGTTTGACGGTGTTTAAGTGCTGGTAAGACAGAGACGTGAGAGCGGCAGATGCGTGCACAAATTATTTGACTACGCTAATCACTTTTTCTGCTTCGTCGTATGATAGATTTAGTAGCCAGGATGTTAGACTATTCTTTATTTGTTTCCGAGTGAAGTTTCTTATATTGCATTGTTTGATCACCGCATTATAAGCGTGAAAATGCAAAAAATGTGGAAGTCTTTGGGCAAAAGCGGATTTAACTGCGGGAGTTGGAACTTAAAAATTACGTTTAGCCTGTAAGCTATTTAGATCACTCCTTTTCGAAATTTCGATGTGGGTCTTTGTGGTTACATTCAAAATGTAAAGTTTTCTTACGCTCAACAAAGAAGCCTCTGCGTACAGTTTTTCTGTGGAAAAACGGTATGGTTTGTGTGTTTTTGTAATATTAGTATAGGTAGATAACTAAAAAAGTAAAATGGCCGTTGTTCAGCTGCAGTTCGTATGCGATTTTAAACAATTTTGTGAGTAGAATTAGTCTTCTGATCTTCAACGTCTAATGTCGTTGTACGAGCTACGCTGTACATGACACTAACTTGTCCTACTTACAGTGAAACGTTGCAGTTTGTTTAATCCAACATTAATTGTACATTATTACTTTATAACATTGTTATTTTTAGTAGCAATTAAACCTTTATACCAAACGGTTGTCTACTCAATCAACATAACATTCCGATACACAAACATCAACATAACATTTACACTGTTGGGAGTTACGCCCCAACAGTCGTATTATGAGAAACAATCCACAACAGCCTTAAATATTAAAGTACAAAATGAATCTCTGTAAAGTCTACCGTGAAAATTCTGTGTGTTTACAAATGGAATTTCTAATGACTGCCGGTTGTTTATTTATTAAAATAAACAAAAGAGAAGATGGGGAGAGGCTAATTAACAACCGCGAGTACCATATAATTTTCAAGGTTAAGCTGCCCTTGCCTCGGTCAGTCCGTCGATGGGCGACCATTCGTTACACATCGAAACCCCTCCGTGTCTCGGAGAGCACGTTAAACCGTCGGTCCCCGGTGTCATGCGAATACCTATGGCCCGAAAATCTGGCAACCGGTCTAACTTTATGATATCGGCATTGCCAGTTACTGGGTTGCGGAGGTCTGATGGCAGTTGCTCCGTGTAAAGCACTGGTGTTCAGCCGCATTTGGTTAGACTGGAAGGTGACCCGAACATAGTTGGGAAAAGGCTTTGCAGAACAGAAACCAACATATGCGAAGGTTTCGCAAATTTCAGAATGTTTACGACTTCTCTAATAATATTTTAACAAAGTTCCGATTAAAAAACTATCAAAAAATCTTTAAAAATCATTAAATCGCTACGAAGTTGTTAAAAACAAGAAAAAAAGAAACATGTTCGAACTTCAAAAAGTAAAAAATGTTCGAAGTTCAAATTGCTAAAAAATGGCGTGTCCGTTACATACAACAATTAAATTGTCAGACCTGTTCGGGACGTTTCCGTTTCCTCCAAATTAATAAAAGATGCGTCGGTAACGGTGATATAACAAAAAAAAAAAAAAAAAAGCAAAAGTAATTCATTGGGTTCGCTTTTCCTGTCTTTTGTGAACTTTGCGACTTTTTTACAAACCCTCAAAAATAAGAAACAGTAGTTTAAAAAAAAGTAGGATTTTATTTTCTTCAAGTATTAATGATGTATAAAACGCGGCACGTTCTGTAAATAATTAACATACTTTAATAACGATCAAAGCTAGACTGATCTAGAATAAACTGAAATTTAGATGAAAGTAACACTAATTGGGACTTAATTACTAATTAAACTAATTGACGAATCGTGTTTAATGGAATAAATCTAAATAGACACAAGAAGAAATTAATTTCGTTTTCCGATTTATCAATGTCTTGTTCTTGTGATAATATTATTAACCGAAATAAAATATCGTAATTTTTTTTAATCTTTTGACCATCCCAGTCGTATTTATATGACAAATAAAAATGTTTTCTTGCCCGCGTCTCCTCAGTAGTATTTGACTGAGGCGACACGGGCACGAAAACCTTTGTCATATTTATACGGTATCGTCGTATTTATACCGACTGGGGCGGTCAAAAGGTAAAAAAAAATTACGGTATTTTAATTCCGTTAATAATATTGTCACAAAAACAAGACATTGATAAATCGGAAAACAAAATTAATTTCTTGTAGTGTCTATTTAGATTTTGTGTTACTCTTTTTACCCGACTGCGCGACCGCAAAGGCAGGGTTATGTTTTTACAAGAAATGACATTCACCTAATTGTAAAGTTACCCACAAAATAATAAACATACCGTAACAAAAAAGTTAAAAGGGCCGGCGATAAACAAAGTCAGCTGTTACACTATTACACCCACATCACTATCTCGTTCATCGCCAAATGGCCTGTTCCTTGTTCCCACGCCTCGCTTCCGGGTCCACGGCAGGTGGACCAAACCGTAAGCTTTTTGTTACGACACACGTAGTAAATGATCTCGTGTAGGGATTTACAATAACACGGATGAGTTCGCATTTTGTGATAGGTAAGATTCGAAATTGATATTATTTTTGTCGGAATTAAAATTAATGTTGTGCGAACTTGGCGTGAACACTGCCGTGTGTCTTAATTAAAAGTATGAAACATATAAAAACAGTTGGGAATTCGTATTTTAAATTCCACAAAATACATTTATCTATACTAATATTATAAATTTATAAAGCTGAAGAGTTTGTTTGTTTGTATGTTTGAACGCGCTAATCTCAGGAACTACTGGTTGGAATTGAAAAATCATTTTTGTGTTGGATAACGGTTGTGTTCGGTTTGTGTCCATTTATCGAGGAAGGTAATAGATGAAAAATGTTGCAAAAACGGAAAAATGTCCACCCGTGCGAAGTCGGGACGGACCGCTAGTTTAACATAAAATAATTGACGCATCCTTCCGTTCAAACGAATCTGTGGTTAACCTAAATTAATTTGCGGTTAGCGTTTAACAGAATTACAACTAAAGCAACCTACAATTGTTGCTGTATGGTTGAGTGTACGAAAACCGCATCCTCGACGGTTTCAAGTAGTTTCCGGCCACTATTGCCGATTACCGGCCAGTGGCGGCCATGTTGGCCATTGAAAGGTCAGTGTCACGACTGAAGGGGTCCGGAACTGTTGCATCAAGAGATGTTAACTTTGGATCAACTGTTCTTTGTTTGCCGAAGTTTTGGGGACCAATGAAACACATCTGACATTCGCAGTAACCTTTAGGAGAAAAACAAAAGTTTTATTTGCTCGTCTTTTATAATGTTTTGGGTCGGATCTTGTTTACGGTAAATAAAGAGAAAGAGATGTATTTTTCTCAGTTACATAACTCTTCGTGACTTTTTGGGACCCTTTAAAAATTGTTCATAAGATTGTTTTCAAACTCACTTTCACACAGTTCGTTCTGCCTAGCATTTTCCCAGCTATGTTGGGGTCAGCTTCCAGCCTAACCAGATGCAGCTGTATACCAGTATTTAAACCTGCCATCAGACCTCCGCAACCCAATTACTGGGCAATGCCGATATCCTAAGGTTCGACCGACGACCACGACCACACCGGTTAACGACTGTCATAGGTATTCGTATGACGGTTTAACGTGCTCTCCGAGGCACGGAGGGCTCTCGATGTGTAGAGAATGGTCACTCATCCACGGACTGACCGCGGCAAGCGTAGTTTAACCTTACAAATCATATAATCCGCACGGTTGTTAATTAGCCACGAGCACTTTCACACCATGTAAGTAAAATTTAACTTGGCTTGACGCACTGCCGTGTGTCTAGATATCACTTCATTAATTTCATATCGATACCCTATCAACTATATCAATATTCTTTTGCTATATCTATCTCACTCTCTCACGCACCGAGCGAGTGAAACAAAAACTGGATCAGCGCGATCCAGTTAGCGACTTCCTGCTTTTTTGTAGGCGCCAGGTGTGTGACGTAAGTGATGCGTACGCGTCGCCTTTGATGATGTTTGGTCAACAGATAATATAACCGAGGAGTGTTTGGTTAAACTGGATATATTATGGCCTTTGTGTGGTTAATGTAATGCGTTTTTAAAGAAGTAAAAGGTTCAGTTTGGGAAGTATATAGGTAATGAGGTTTGCTTAGAGTTTGCTAGACAAAATCAAACTGGTTGCTATTTTAATTGTATAATTTATTTTTTTAAAGCCGTTTATTTTAGATTCTATGAGTAAGTACCTAAACTCATACACTGACCTATTACTTTTAATTTTTTGGGAAAACGTATACTTTTGCAATGTTTGTAAATATGTGAGCGCCATGTACCTATCACATAATTAATATGTCATTGTTTCATTTTTTATTTTTTTTTACCTTTTGTGGTATAGTAATTTTATTCTAGGTGCATCGTCTTCACATATAATTGTATAATTAATGTACCTATACAAAATATTGTAAGACATTTTAAAAGAGTAACGGTGGAGTTTCTTGCCCATTCTTCTCCATACGAAACTACCTTTTGGAAGGGGCAACTAGAATCAATTCTATTTTCTTTGTAACTTTAACGTTCAAAAGTGCCTTTTATGTGCCTAATTGAAATAAATACTTTGACTTTGACTTAATAAATATTTGACAATAAATAATTTTGCCGGGAAATTGTAATTATAAGAGCACCTAGTATTTTTTATCTTGTCCGCATTTGACCTTAGTTCCACCTGATTGTAAGCACAGATAGGATCTAAGATGGAGCACACGAATCCAAGTAGCAAATATATAGAGAGACTCTTTTACATTATATATCCGTCTGGCTCACACATACACGCGATAGAACGGAACGCAGCAAACTGCTTGGTGCCTGACAACTTATATTGGTGCTGTTTAATTCTGTTGTAGTGCTTCTACTAATCTTCTATACATAGTATAAAACTAAGTCGCCCCCGCTGTCTGTACACTTAGATCTTTTAAACTACGCAATGGATTTTAATGCAGTTTTCAGCAATAGATAGAGTGATTCAAGAGGAAGGTTTATATGCCCCACATTAGTATCTACATTGCAACCGTGCGAAGACGAGGCGGGTCGCTAGTATATACTAAATTGTTTTATCCATATAAACTTACTTCTTACGTCGTAGAAAAAATACAATATCCAACTACTTCATTTATTTCACACAACAAATCAATCAATATTATTTTTCTTCTCCAATTACCAACACATTTCATTGCTTATCTGACACACACAGATCTGCAAAATAAATTCACACACACACACACACCACCAGATTAGCGAAGATAAATCAATCGGTAAGCAACTCATGCGCATTGGGGCTGCGTGGGAACACATAGCTCGACCGCTCTCACCCTGGTAGCTACTAAATACAGAGGGATGGTGTACCCTCTGATGCTGACTGGGGAATTAATCGCAGCTTATGCTACGGTGATTGGGGATTTGTAATTTAATAGTTATTATTGTGGGTGACTTCACAATTATTTGATGGTTTCATATGGGAGTTTTCTTTTTTAGTTTTAGCTACGCAACTACGAATTTTGCAATTAAATACTATGTAAATTATTTTTATTTCTGTAAATAAATCTGTTACAGACACTTTTACAAGTGAATGTAATGTTTTTTTTTAGGACTAGATGGCGCCGGCGTTTCCTATCTGACTAGCTCTGAGAAGAAAAGCTGAAACAAACTCAGAGATCAAGGTCTCTTTTAAAGTCCACCCATTGTGGTATAAAAACCATGTGAATGTAACAATGTAGGGCAACGTCTGGAATGGCCTTTTGAGGAAAGTGCTATAGCAGGTTTGGGTTGACCTGTCCTAACTGTAGGTACACTCTGAAAGATAATTTTTCAATTTTATTATTTCAATAAAACATCTTTATGTTACAATTAAATATTTTCTAATACATAATATATTATTTAAATATAAGTATTGTAAGATACTTCATTTCAAAAGAATTTGCCAACGATTCACCGGATTTTGTACCTCACTGTCAACCACCCAATAATTACGATCAAATATTCCTTTTCAATAAAAAAGTAAAACCTCTAAATCTACATTCTTGCTGTCAAATCACGCGCCCATTGTGTCCCACGTGACAGGCGGAAGCGATTCTAACGCAAAGGGTTGTCGCACCTGCGCACGCGCAAAAAATACATTAAAAACGCTCCGCGGAAGGAAGCAGGAAGCTAACACAATTGTACGCACGATTAGGGTTAAGATATCTTCTTACAAATGATAGATTCAATTAAAATGTGACATAGACCTAATAAAAAAACATCTATATATTTTTAAGAGATAATGTTTTCTTTACGGAACAAAACGCTTTGGTATTGTCTTTGATGTGAAATAGGAAAATGTTTAACTACATAGTCCATCATTTTTCCTTAAAATATAAAAAGGTATTTAAATGGAAACGCACAAAAATTAATTATACAAAAGATTGTAGTCAAACAGAAAATAATGAGGTCAGTTTCACATTATCAAAAGCCTGCTCTTTACGAAAAATAATGAATAAATAAACATATTTTTCCTGAACCCCTATTATTATTTAATTAAGTACGAAAATAAACGCGTCCTTCGAAGAAACGGCGGTAAATAAAAAATAGGGCAATATAAAAGAAGAAAAACATAGACAAACAAAGAACTTTTAAAAAGAAATTAAACTGGTTCAGCGACAATAAAAAATACTTGCATCTATAGACAGTTTCTTTCACCCCTCGGTCTCGTGGCCCGGTGGCACACTGAAGTCACCAAATAAAGTTGACCTCTCACTCATCAATGAATCATGTTTTTCTCGGACACTTTGTTCATCGTGTCCTAGGGTTTGACGGCTCATTTTATGTTTGTCTCCTTCCCTGTCAGAAGACGGCCGGAAACTTGGGGTTCCCGTTACCAATACAACGATTTTCCATCCCTTACGCACTTTGTTAAAAGGTATTGGCCATCCCTTTCTAGTTGCACAAGGGTAAGGGTCGTTTCCTGAACGAACTGAACTTTTGTGTTCTTTATTTGATTCACCATTGTCTATTTCTTATTTACATGCAAAATATCATCTGCAGTGTCGGATACTAACAAAATTGATGCCAAACCGCAAACAAACAAAAACCGTCTGTTTCGTCAAAAAATGTTCAAAGCGTTTGGTTTTGTTTTTAACCGACTTCCAAAAAGGAGGAGGTTGCTATGTTCGTCTGTATGTATGTTTTTTTTTTGTGTATGTTCATCGATATTTTCTCCAATTGTGAACCGATATTAATGATTATTTTTTTAATGGATAGGGTATACTTCGAAATTGGTCCCATTTAAATTTGGTGAAGATCTGATGAAGAACTTCGGAGATAGACAATGGAACTCCTCAATGACGAACAGTACGCATATTGTGATGATGTGATTATGTTACGAGCAGAGTCTTTAATAGGTCCAACCAAGTTTTAATTAAGGCCACTAAAATGAAAAAATATAAAAACATTTTTACAAAAAATTTAAACCGACTTCAAAAAATAACAAAATAATTACCATATAAAATTAACAGTTTCAAAAGTCGGTGCCTTCAATTTGGTTCAGCCTGGATCAGCACCGACTTCTGAAACTGTTAATTTTATATGGTAATTATTTTATTCTTTTTTGAAGTCGGTTTAAATTTTTTGTAAAAAAGTTTTTATTGCTATCAAATGTCTGAAAGTAGCGCTGGTGACTGAGAAGTTGTGTGTGATGGTATGGGCACGTGATGCGGAGGAATGAGGAACATGTCGTGAGGAAAGTTTTGAGTATGAATATGGATGGTTATAAGAGTGAAGGAAGACCAAAGAAACTATGGATGGACAGTGTGAAAGATGATATGGCTAGAAAGGGGGTGACTACTGAGATGACGGCTAAGGCCCCAATTACACTATCATTTATATTTATCATACAAATATGATATCATATCTGTCAAATTCTATGATCATAGTTAAATTATGCTGTTCTTCTTTTTTACTTATTACACTTATGATCATATAAACGTCATACTTAATCAAGATGTACAACGATTTAGCCGTGTTTTCCATTTCATTTTGACGCCATTTTTGAGGTTAGATGGATATGATCATATTTCGACGGTCCCTACGTATACTATCGAAACTACAAAATCTCAGTTTTTATTTTATTATGTATGTACACCGATTACGCTGAGATTTATGATCCGATTTACGTGATTCTTCTTTAGTTTGATGCGGAATAGTTGCCATTTGGTCCCATAAAAAAATATTATTTTATAACCTTAAGATAACATAATTTCACACATTTTAAGCAGATAAAATAAAAACTGAGATTTTGTAGTTTCGATAGTATACGTAGAGACCGTCGATTTGTACTCTTGCTGTCAACTAGGATCCCTTAACTTGATCATAGACCATATGAATTATATGTAGTTATTATACCGTCATAGGTTCTTCATATAAAAATGACTCATACATCTCTGATCATATTTCTGTGATAGTCTAATATGGTTCTAATAGAGATGTATGGAAGAAGACATACTGCGCCGACCCCAAATAAGTTGGGATAAGGGCAGGAGGATGATGATGATTTGGTAAATATTTTCGGTACAGTTGCGATTGATCGACGTTTCTTTTAGTAGAATTGGTCCCATTACGAATAAAAAAAGTTAAAACGCTGTTCAAAATCCCGAGTGTGAGCTTGGATTAAAACCTTTTCAAACGTCGTTAATTATTCCAACTCAAACACGCTGCTTTCCTTTGCGAATTAAGCTCTACGGGTATTTTAATTTTTAACCAAACACGACAGTCCTGAATCAATTTTGTACAATTGCGTCATAGTAGAATCGATATGATAATTGGACGTAGTTTAGCAGAAATTACTCAATCCACAAAATTGACAAAAATGAGTTATTGGTACCAAAATGGTCTATAAGATAGGGCCTTTCAAACAAAAAAAGGAAATACGTTTTTTGTGACAGGGAACCAAACTACATGTTAGGCAGGTATTTTTGTTTCATTACCTATAAAGACCCAACCTGCTTAAATCATCCATCCCTATATTTTCCTAAATAAGTCCAGAAATACACAATATAACCATCATCAACACACATCACAATATAACCAACTTATACAACATGTAACGTAATTAACGCACACCCTCGAAACACCCCAATTAGAATAACACTGAAATTTTACTTTTATATGCTTAAATATGGTTTATTTAAGAAAATTATATTAATTATTATTGTTAACTGCATTTAAAATTCAGTCGTATGGGCTTGACATAAGGCTAAATTTGTCTTTATCTCAATTATAAGACTTATTAGAGAAAAGCAATTTTATAAAAAAAAATACACATTAGAAATGGCTAAAATCGATTTAGTAGCAGATTCTTAACAAACTAATTTCATGGTGTGCGTTTATTATGTTTAACATTGTATATATAAAAATACGATTGATTTTACCAAGGATGTGTAATTACATAACAAAATCTGAATCCAGCATCACTGAAGAAAATCACTCAAACGTCAATAACTCAAATGTATGGGTCAAGACGTCGAATTAAAGCACGCTTCTAAACTCTATTTTCTTTTGTTCCAGGACTCGATACGTTTGCTTACGACCCTCAGAGGTATGCAATGGACTACCATAGCATCGGATTCCGGGAGTGTGCGGCTGAAGTGGCGAGATACCTCGTCAGCTGCGAAGGTCTCGACATCCAAGATCCTTTACGGCTTCGGCTCATGAGCCACCTCCAATGCTTCGCTGCTCAAAGAGAGTTAGCCTCGAAGTCAGCGAACTGGGGCTATCCCCAGTATCCTTCAACTCCAGTTCCTCAACCACAGCATGGGTACACAGACTTAGGAGGTCCACGGCAAGATATACCAGTGACGTCAGCAGCGACGACGGTTGCCGCGCCCACAGCGATGTCAGCAATAGCTGCGCCTTTATCAGCTGCTCCTCACTACCCCCACTATCCCGCACCCCCTGCCCCTCCTGGTCCTCCAGGACCTCACCCTGCGCCACCAGCCCCTCATTACCCCACACCGTACCCTCACCACCCCCCTCATCACCAGTACTCACAGAA
This sequence comes from Amphipyra berbera, assembly GCA_910594945.2. Lineage (NCBI taxonomy): Eukaryota > Metazoa > Arthropoda > Insecta > Lepidoptera > Noctuidae > Amphipyra > Amphipyra berbera. The sequence goes on along the minus strand of OU343122.1, from coordinate 1,107,188 downwards.
CAGTTCGAAGCCCTACAGACCGTGGGGTGCTGAGCTGGCCTATTAGACCCTCTACCTATACTTATCAGAGTTATTGTCTTGCGGCTCAGCGACAGAGTTCCTTATCAAAGTAAAAATATATTATATTTCGTGAATGGAATATTTTTTTATGTTCTATCGAAAAGGTCAGCTGTCAAAAGTAATTGTTATATTCCCGGTACTGACTTCAAACAAGTATTATATATTTCTTTGGCAATCGTATTGGAAGAAGTTTGAAGGGCGCACTTCTGCGTCCATTGACGTTCCACGTTCAATGTTTATGGCACTTATAGTGGACAAATGGAGCAATGTACGTTGAAGTGTACCCAATATGGACCACTATGTATACGATTCTTTGTCGCATAGCCACAGGACGCTGTTGTAACGATCTCAGAGTTTAAAAATATCGAAATTATATTTTTGGAGACATGTACTGTTGTATAAATAGTTTTTATATCAAATATTATTTTGTAAGTTGTGTGATAGTTATATATTATATTGTATAAGTTTATCGACAGTCACTAGATGTATGTTGGGACCAAAAAACAAGCTTTAATATCATGTGTTATTAGGTTGTCTAATACCATTTGAATAAAATGTTTCACAGCTTTGATGTGAACGTTCAGAGAAATATTTTGATGTAATGATCAAAAGAATTTACTTATAATGATGTAATATCGAAAAAGGTTGTGAATTTACCAATAATTATTCAGCCTTAGAATGTTTCATGAATGTGTGAGTTGTATAGCTTATTGGCTGAAAGAATAGAGGCACAAAATCGACTCGAAACTATTTGCAGTTGAGTCGTTATTAATCGATTTTGCGCATCACTATTACTGTATATATCATGTAAATAAGAGTCGCTTGCGAACGAAAAGAAAATTAAATTATTTTCAAACACTTACACCTTTTTTAATTAACAAACCCTTAATGCACCTGTAATTAAAAAGTATGGGTGCAACACTAACGAACTTGCCATTTGTCGTATAAATTAGCGATAAACATCACACAGGTGTCGTTTACGGCTATTATAGACCAAACCAGACGGTCATATGCACCGAAGGGTCAATATGACCGTCCCACTTCAATGATCGTATGGGATATCGCCACCCCTGCGGTTCCCACGACTTCCATCTCCCTCCCACTTGTGTGTAAGCTGTGTCCCTCTCGCTCTAACACGGTACTTCCGTAGGAAGACGCAGGGTGCAAAAACGTCACGTTTTTTAATGTTCGTGTGTGCGCCGTGTGGCGGTACTTTTTTTAGGAAGTAGGTGAGCTGCCCTTTTGTGCTGAGGATGAAGGTATGTCAAGTTTTTTCTGGTCTTTTATTTTTATAATTATGGTGATGGTAATCTGACAATACAAGAAAACTGATAGGTAATTAGTTAAAACAAGGTTCCAGTCGCTTTACATACAAGGTTAACGGCCGTTCTAACATAACATAACATCACGCCTTGTATTCCCCAAAGGGTTCGGCAGAGGTGTTTTTAGTACACCCTCGTTTCGCCAGTTATGTTTAAGACCCATGTAGTAGGGGGCGAGCTTATTGCCATTAACCGGGTACAAATCCTGACTCCGGGCTGCTACTGAGAAATTCCTAATGGAAAAACCCAATAACACTTTGCCGGACCTGGGGATCGAACCCAGGACCCCATGCTCAGTAATCGCGCTAGCGACTACTGAACCAACAAGGCAGCTCTAACTTGGCCAATATTATGCAATAAGTTACTGTATTCCTCTTCAGTCACGAAGGAAGCCTAAGCCACATAACTTAGCCAGCTTAGCTTAGAGTTATGTACAGTTTAAACAGCGTGTTAATTGTAAGTATTACTTAGTAGAATAATAAAAACGAATACTTAAAACTGCAAGTTCAACTTAAATCTACTAATATTATGAAGCTGAAGAGTTTGTTTGTTTGTTTGAACGCGCTAATCTCAGGAACTACTGGTTGGAATTAAAATATTATTTTTGCGTTGGATATTCAATTTATCGATGAAGGTTATAGGCTATATAAAATCACGGTACGAACAATAGGAGCGGAGCATAAATAAAAAATGTTGCAAAAACGGGAAAAATGACCACCCGTGCGAAGTTGGGACGGGCCGCTAGTGTTGAAATAAAATCTTTTAGTAGATTTATACTTAGGTACTATACCAGGAAAAATCCGTATCGAAAAACAATAAGAAGTATCAACAAAAGTATAATATTATACATAAGAATTTTACTACAACGACCTTCAAGCAACTTTTTAAACAAAACAAGAATAATCATAACAACGAATACTTGACAACTATTTGGCAAAACAACGGAACTCCGAGGTCGTCGAAATATCTTAGCGTAAATATCAGATAACACCATTCAACCACAGAATAACGAAGTACAGAAGTACCATTAACCTTTTCACCGCCACGGACTTCAATAGAAGTTCCAGATTTTCGTGCTTCCAGCGCCACAACTTCATTAGAATCTCTTCGTTTTAACTATGTTATAAAAATAAGTTTACTGTATTTAACAGGTCATCAGCTCACCACTACTGTTTATACATTTATAGCGTAGCACTGGCGAGGCATCGCGTTCGATGTACGTTGGCGGTGAAAAGGTTAATGGTTTTAACATACATTTTGATCGAATAAAGGCTGATTCTTAAGTCTGGCCCCATATATGGACGTGGCTGGCCGCTTAAATCTGTGGCTGGCCCCATAAATCCGTAGTTGGCCCCATAAATCCGTGACTGACTCTAAATCCGCGGCTGGCCCTTAAAACTGTGGCTGGCCCTCAATTCGCGGCTGGCCCTTATAATCGTGGCTGGCCCTAAACCCGCGGCTGGCCCTTATAACCGTGGCTGGCCCTAAATCTGCGGCTGGCCCTTATAACCGTGGCTGACCCTAAACCCGCGGCTGGCCCTTATAGCCGTGGCTGGCCCTAAATCCGCGGCTGGCCCTTATAACCGTGGCTGGCCCTAAACCCGCGGCTGGCCCTTATAGCCGTGGCTGGCCCTGAATCCGCAGCTGGCCCTTATAACCGTGGCTGGCCCTAAACCCGCGGCTGGCCCTAAACCCGCGGCTGGCCCTTATAACCGTGGCTGGCCCTAAACCCGTGGCTGGCCCTTATAGCCGTGGCTGGCCCTAAATCCATGGCTGGGCCCATAAATCCGTAAAAGTAATGTATTCACATTTTACACGCAGTTTTGTGACCGACATCTTGTTTTGTTCAGCGTTTAATACCTTTGCACCTTTTTATCAAGTATTGTTTGGGGTGGACCTTTCTCTACTAATCTGCATTGTGATTAAATGTTAATATATTAGTTAATTATTATATTAGTGTGGGTTACTTGTAGGCTTATGAAAATATTTCCTTGAGAATCTCTCAAGTAATAATATTAAACCTAGGTACCAAAGTGCCTCTAAAACCATCACGGCCACAGATGCTGTGTAGGTATTTACGATTTCAATGATATTGTATATAGGGCGGAAACGAAATCATGTAATTCCTTCAATCCTTGTGATGTACTGCTGACATAGATTAAACCTGCACGGGATAATTTAGGGTTCCATTTTAAAAAATACAAGAACTAATCATGTGTTCTTAACGTGAGGCATTTTAGCGCCCCGAGTTAAATGACCGCGCGGCAAGCGATACTGCGCAATTCGCTCAAGACGATAAAATGCCTCACGTTATGAACACATGTTTACGTTTGTATTTTTTTTTATTGTTTCCTAAGTATCCCGTGCAGTGTTAATCTATGTCAGCAGTACATCACGAGGTTTGAAGGAATTACATGATTTCGTTTACACCCTGTATAGAATTGTAGATAGTTTAAAAAATATTGAAAAAACCGGCCAAGTACGAGTCGGAGTCGCGCACGAAGGGTTCCGTACCATTATCTATAAAAACGGCAAAATAATCATGTCTGTTGTATGGAAGCCCCCTTAAATATTTGTTCTATTCTGTTTTTTAGTATTTGTTGTTATAGCGGCAACAGAAATACATCATCTGTGAAAATTCCAACTGTCTTACTATCACGGTTCATGAGATACAGCCTGGTGACAGACGGACGGACAGTGGAGTCTTAGTAATAGGGTCCCGTTTTACCCTTTGGGTTACGGACTTGGGTAATGACTTACCATGTGGTTCTTAAATATCCATTTCAACAGTACTAATATATTTTGTTAGCATTTAATTAAACAAGAATTAATTCACGAACACTCCCTAGTAAAAATGATTATGTATTCGTATATAATGACGTCACAATATGGCGCCATTGCTTGTGTATTCGTATTTAATTATGTAAATCGTCAACTAGGAAGTTGTTTAAGCGTGAAATGTTTAATTAATTTCTTTGGCTTTGTTCCGTGCTTGGTAGCACCCTCTCTCTCCTCAAGACCTTTGAAAAACACAAACAGAATAATCAGCCCATTACTGTCCCACTGTTGGGCGTCTTCTCAGAATCAGAAGAGTTTAATCCACCACTACTATCAGTAATAATAACTTAGAGATTTTTTTATGTAATAAATTTGTTAACTTCCTCGTTGGTCTAGTGGTGGCAAGCGCGACTGCTGATATTGTTGTCCTAGTTTCGATCCCCAGGACGGGCAAAGTGTCATTGGGATTTTTCGTCTGGAATTCCTCAGTGCCCGGAATTTGGATTTGTGCCCGGTTGATGGCAATAGGCTCGCCCCCTACTACATGAGACTTAAATATGACGGCTAAATGAGTGTGTTATTATACACCTCTGCCCAACCCTTCGGGGAATACCGTGATGTTATGTTATGTTACACATACAGGCCAAAACAGCGCACCTGATTTTCTTTTCGTGTGGTTAGTGACTAACCTGGTGTCACAGTTTATGCCGAATATGGGCCTCTGACTTAGTTTCACATGCCTTCGAGAAATATCTCTCAGGCATGCCGATTTCCTCACGATGTTTTTCTTCACCGTTTTTAAGCAAGTGATAATTATACAATACGCACATGAATCCGAATAGTCAGAGGTGCGTACGTTGGGTTCGAACTCGAGACCTATGACTTGACAGTTCGACGGTCACACCACTAGGCTATCACTGTAATTTTGAAGTTTAATTAAAACCTACAAATATGATATTCAATTCTGTGTAATTCTCGCCTTTACGATAATATTAATAAACTAGCGGCCCGTCCCGGCTTCGCACGGGTGGACATTTCCCCCGTTTTTGGCACATTTTTCATTTATGCTCCGCTCCTATTCGTCATAGCGTGATGTTATATAGCCTATAACCTTCCTCGATAAATGGACTATCCAACAAAAAGATATTTTTTCAATTCCAACCAGTAGTTCCTGAGATTAGCGCGTTCAAACAAACAAACTCTTCAGCTGTATATTAGTATAGATTATTATGAAAGACATTTATGATAAACTCATTTCTACTAAAAGCTTTGTTCAGTTCGTTATATGTAGTGTTTTGTCCTTCGTCTTTGTGAGTCCTTTGAAGCTTATTGTGGAGTATGCTCCATGATCAGAAGGCTCAGTAGTGACAAGAAGTGACAGTTGAATGTCAGGCTTGAGTATTGTGAAGATAAAAATATCAAGATTATTTGATCTTTCTTTCGTGTGGTTAGTGACTAACCTGGTGTCAGAGTTTATGCCACCCATGGGCCTCTGACTTGACTTCACATGCCGTCAAGAAATATTCCTCACGATGTTTTCCTTCACCGATTTTAAGCAAGTGATAATTATACAATACGCAGATGAATCCGTAAAGTCAGAGGTGCGTGCCTTGGGTTCCAGCCCGAGACCTACGACTTTGCAGTCCGACGGTCACACCACTAGGTTATCACTGCTGTTGCAACGAGCACTATTTTCGTATGTTACTACAAATAATATTAAACCAGTTTACAGCTTAATCTCTAAACAGGAAATATAACAAATTTGTTTTCAACAATCGCTACAAATCGTTAAGCTGTTTTGTTCCTAACACCTAAATCTCTTTTACAACAACAAAATACAGTTTTGTGTGAAAATATAATCCACAAATGTGCCATTATTGCTCTGTATGAATGAGAAGAGACATTATTGTACAGTTTCAAGTGAAAGAAAACGAGTTTTACTTGTTTTTTGGTTTTGTATTTCGACTTTGCGAAAGAGGGATGGTTGGGAGAATATCGGAGGGTATCGATGGGGTAGTGAACCCCAGTCTGCGCGTTATTATTTAGTGACTATAGGATTTTTAGTTTTGTGTGATTTGAGGACACGATTGGCGCTGTGGCTGATTGATTGACTGTTGCAAAACCTATTATTTATTGCACTCAATACATAATATATTAATATTTTATCATGCATGTATAAAATTAATAAATGATGCAGTTTTTTGTCTCTCTTCAAAACTAAGCAAATTTAACTTAATTTGGTGGTGAAGAAATGGAGGGTATTTAATTATTTTCTGCCGTTTTAAATACCTAATTTTAGTCTTAAAAGGAGATTATATTCTTTCTACATAATACGTATTTTAAGTAATTCTGATTCCTCTCTTTGAGTTGGCGGTCTTCCATCTCAATAGATAATAATTTAATTTCAATTAGTCGTGTTCTAAACTCCGTATGTAGGTGGTTGCGACAAAATTAGTCGTCAACCATACAAGTTGGCCCAACTTTGTATTACGTAGTACAAAGTTTTAGACCGCCAAACAAAAGTTTGACATTAAATTGCAGTAAACAGTGATAAATAATTAAATCTTATAAAGAGCGGGTGGCTAATAATAAGTGCCGCTCTTTCTAGAGATAGATGGTGCGAAGTGTTGTTTGAGGCAGAGAATATTAAAAAGAGTGGTAGTCGTATGCAGGTATCCCGACAACTATAAAATAACATCACGCCTTGTATTCCCCGAAGGGTTCAGCAGAGGTGTTGTAGTTCACCCTCGTTTCGCCAGTTATGTTTAAATCGCATGTAATAGGGGGTCAGCCTATTTTGCCATTAACCGGCCACAAATCCAGACTCCGGGCTGCTACTGAGAAATTCCTAATGGAAAAATCCAATAGCACTTTACCCGACCTGGGGATCGAACCCAGGATCCCATGCGCAGCAGTCGCACTTGCGACCACTAGACCAACAAGGCGGGTCAACTATATACCTACTTATTTAGTTTTATTGTGTGAATTTCCTCTTGGATTCCCCCGTTCGGGAAGGTGGAGGGTTATGTCGGACTCTTACCGGCTACAACCTCCACGGTGTTCCTCCAAGAACTTATGGTAGGGGTCGCGGGTTTCGGTATTGCATTCACCGCAACCCCGGTAACATCATACTACGATCACACATCACTCTTGCAAGCGTGACGTGGCAAGTTTTAGATCTATGCAGTTCCTCATAAAGCATAGAGGTGTAGCGTAGAGCCAGCCCGCCGACAGAACCTTTTCGATAAGTCAGTTGATTATTTATTCAATTTATTATCTCGTTTTGTGTACGAGAAAAACGAGATAACAAACCAAATCGATCTGCATCTGACTTATCGCAATTCGTAAACAAATATTCGTTTGGTAAAAAATACCCGCTCATACGCAAGTCAGAAGGCACTCCTCACACTGCCTTGTTGTTCTAGTGGTCGCAAGCGCCACTGCTGAACATGGGGTCCAGGGTTCGATCCCCAGGTCGGATAAAGTTGGCTTTTTCCATTAAAATTTCTCAATAGCAGCCCGGAGTCTGGATTTGTGCCCAGTTAATGGCAAAATAGGCTCGCCCCCTTTTACATCGGACTGAAACATAGCTGGTGAAACGAGGGTGTACTACAACACCTCTGCAGAACCCTTCGGGGAATAGAAGGCGTGATGATGTTATGAGAAGGCACTCTTTTAAATTCACGTGCATTATTAATGCGAGCGCGATCTTATGTGTAGATACGTAATTTGCCTAGAATGGCTAACATATTTTGTTCAATATAAACAAAATATACTTACTTAATTATTTACCAAATAATAATGTGACAAACACCTTTTCTCTTCCGCTGGGCGAAACTCAATACATCCATTAGTTGCAAAACTCAGGGAACCTGTTTGTTGAGCCTATTATGAGCACGCTGAGGCCTATTGTACACCGTGGCGTCCCCTACCGGCCGCGCCATTATGTCGACACAACTAACAATAATTAATTGGCACTAGTTTCTGTAAAACTAGATTGTGTACGGCTATTCAAAGAGTAAGTGTTGATTTGCGAAGTTACTTTGTTCATGCAATAACGGTTTGTCAATAATAATTACCTATAGACGAATTAGAAAGAAAGAAAGAAAAAGTATTTATTTTCCGCCCACGCGAAATAATAATAAATAATAATAATTCTGGTTGTTCTCGTCTTGCTAACGGCGAGTATTTGCACAGACACAACCTAGTGGCTAGGATTATCCACCAGCAACTTGCTCTGAAATACAACCTTGTGGACGCAGAAGTACCATACTACAAGTATGTGCCCGACCCAGTTCTCGAGAATGGTCATATCACATTGTACTGGGACCGATCTATCATCACCGACAGGACTATTGTTGCCAATAAGCCTGACATAGTGGTGATAGATCGATCAGAGCGTCTCACAATGATTGTTGATATCACTGTCCCACATGACGAGAACCTTGTGAAAGCCGAGAAAGATAAAGAAATTAAGTATCAAGACTTGGCACACGAGGTTGTCGACATGTGGGAAGTTGACTCAGCAGTCATTGTGCCGATAGTCGTGACGGCCAATGGCTTAATAGCCAAGAGCCTCGACCAACATCTGACGAGGCTCGCGTTGGGCAGCTGGGTCAAGGGCCTGATACAGAAAGCGGTACTTCTGGACACGGCACGTATTGTTAGGAAGTTCCTCTCTTTGAGGCCCTGACCACCGGTAGCTTGGATCCTGTTCCCGATGCCGGTGGGCTACTATTTTTTATATTTTTAAATGTTTTTTTTTATATTTTTTATAGAAATATTTAAAAATGTATCAAATATGTAAATAGATGAATAAACGAAATAAATAATAATAAAATAATCTATAATAAAATAAATAATAATTAAATGGCGTAGATAGTCTGCCTTCTGTGCAATCGGTCGAATCTCGTAGCGGGACATTTTTTTTAAAATGGCCGACCGGACACATATCGTCGGTCTAATTACCAAAATTCGTAACTCCAAAAAATACGATATTGGTTTTTTGATGCCATCTAGTGCATATTTTTCCAACTAATATGATAGAATAGAATAGAATAAAATTTTTATTTGCATATATTGTAGGTACATAAAAAAATAGTTGTTAAAGATAAACATAGTGATCCTTGTACAATCTACCTTAAATTAGGCATGCAAAAATTACAATAATAAGGGCGTGAATCTATAATTACATATATTTTATCTTTAAATTATCAATTTATATCTACATCTGTGAACATTATTTATTTGAATTAGTTAATTACCTGGAATAGTTCTCTTGTCATCTCTTGTTCTCTTGTCAAATGTTGCTATTGATGAGTTATAAGAATAAGTAACTCCACGCCGCCATTTATTTATTGAGAAAAGAAACGGTTTTTTCTCCCTCCTGTAAAATTTACCCAAACGGAGCTACGAATTTTGATAATTAGGCCAACGATATTGTTCCTTGTCTAGGTGCATGCGTGTTTTTTTTCTTATATCGATAGTGTTTCTGTCTGTGAACGCAGCCACCATACAAGAGATTTTGCTTGGTGGTACCATATTTACGGTCAGCCTGGCTAGCTACCACCCTCACAGCCAAGCAGTTTACTGTGTTCCGTCGTGTGTGTGTGAGAGCCAGAGGGGTATTGGGGAATCCCTCTATATCTCTGTTCCTTAGATTCGTGTGCTCCATCTTAGACCCTGTCTGCGCTTACCATCAGGTGAGACTAGGGACAAACGCGACCAAGTCAAGAATAAAAATAAAAAACTGCAAGACTTTAGGAGTAAGTACATACTACATAGCAAGTTCTAGTCGAACTTTATATTATATTATCACAATAATCTAAGAAGACTGCTTAAAATTGATAGGTACACCATGATACGTACTCTGGGTAATCATTTTCATCAATGTTACTTACTTACCTACCTATTAATTCTACTTACCTACCTACATTTTCAGTCCTTTGAAACTATTGGAATTGGAATTATATCTGACCTAGATTGCAGTGGGTATAAAGCCGATTCCAGTTGCTGGAATTAGGTTATAGGAGCAGCCGGAGAAATGTAGGACGTACCAGGATGTTAGCTTCAGCTGTACATTTGAGTATTTAGGACGGACTACTACGTCGCCAGGGCCCAAATCTATTTACAGATACATTGATCAATCGTGACTGATCCGAAGCCGACGCGTTCATTCAGCCAATTTTCGTAGAAATGTCAGTTCAGTAAAAATAATAACAAACAGAAAATACCTTGTTGATCTAGAGATGGCAAGGGCGACTGCTGATCGTGAGGTCGTGGGTTCGATCCCCAGATCGGGCAAAGTGTTATTGGATTTTTCTGTGTGCAATTCCTCAGTAGCAGCCCGGAATTTGAATTTGTGCCCAGTTGATGGCAATAGGCTCGCCTCCTAATTCATGGGACTTAAACATAACGGTGAAATGTGGATGTTACAATACACCTGTGCCTAACCCTTCGGGGAATACAGGCTTGATGTTATGTAAAGAAAATTTCGTTTACAAAAACTGTCATTGTTTGACATACATTTTGACGGTTGTAGTTTGTTTGTGATTTGGCAACAATTTTGGTAGTAGAATCGGCCTCTTGCAGACTAAAGGTCATCAATCTGCTTCGCCATCGAAGTAACCCAAGGAATTTAATTTAGATACAAGGTGAAACAAAATTAACAAAAAGAAAGTGGTTCGTTTAGAATCAACAGCAATTTTTTAGTCTTCTTCTCTTCGTGTGGTTAGTGACTAACCTGGTGTCAGAGTTTATGCCGCCCATGGGCCTCTGACTTGGCTTCACATGCCGTCAAGAAATATCTCTCAGGCATGCCGGTTTCCTCACGATGTTTTCCTTCACCGTTTTTAAACAAGTGATAATTATACAATACGCACATGAATCCGAAAAGTCAGAGGTGCGTGCCTTGGGTTCGAGCTCGAGACCTATGACTGTGTGACTGACAGTTTCAGAAGTCGGTGCTGATCCACGCTGAACCAAATTGAAGGCACCGACTTCTGAAACTGTTAATTTTATATGGTAATTATTTTATTCTTTTTTGAAGTCGGTTTAAATTTTTTGTAAAAAAGTTTTTATTTTTTTCATTTTAGTGGCCTTAATTAAAACTTGGTTGGACCTACTAAAGACGCTGCTCGTAACACAATCACATCATCACAATATGCGTACTGTTCGTCATTGAGGAGTTCCATTGTCTATCTCCAAAGTTCTTCATCAGATCTTCACCAAATTTAAATGGGACCAATTTCGAAGTATACCCTATCCATTAATAAAAGAATCATTAAAATCGGTTCATAATTGGCGAAAATATCGATTAACATACACAAAAAAAAAACATACATACAGACGAACATAGTAACCTCCTCCTTTTTGGAAGTCGGTTAAAAATTTATCCGAAATACTTACCATATCATTTATCCTTTTATACTTCAAACGACGAGAAACAAAAAATATCTGATAAGCAGCAATTAATAATGCCAATTAAGAGGTGAGAAATAAATAAGAATGTTATTTTTAAAATTTTAAATGTTTATTTAATTCTAATTTACTATAATTTATCTGTTACATACATTAATTACTCTGTGCGTCACGGCAGTAAAAACAAGTTGCAATGCTGCGCAGACGCAAGCTAACGGTTACAATTTACACGAGTGAGATCAACTAACGTAAAATAAATAAATATATCTTAATAGTACATAAATCTTATAGTATCACATTACTTTGGTAAATATTTGGAGGGGACATCTAATTGTGAGTTAAATACTTGTAACACCCACATAGTTTAAATCAAGCATTTTCTTGTCAATATATTCGCGAAACAATATCTAACTTAATGATTATGTAAGTCCACAGTGTCCACACTATCCAATACAGAGTGTAAATGAAATAATGTAATCCCTTCAAACCTCGTAATGAACTGCTAACATAGATTAACCCTGCACGGGATACCTATGGATTCAATAAAAAAAATACCTACAAGAAGTATACGTGTGTTCTTAACCTGAGGCAATTTAGCGCTCCGAGCGAATTGCGCGACTATCGTTCGCTGCGCGGTCATTTAACTCGGAGCGCTAAAATGCCTCACGTTACGAACACATGTTTACTTATTGTTATTATTTATTTTTTAATCCAAAGCTATCCCACGCAGGGTGTATCTATTTCAGTAGTACATCACGAGGTTTGAAGGAATTACATGATTATTATAAGTATAGTTGGTTGATAGTTCATACCAATTTATATATAACTAAATTATTGACTGAGGAATAGAGATAGAAGATTTACGTAGGTACAGACAGCGACAAAAGAAGTTAAACATTAAAATTTTTAATTGAAAAAAAAAATTGAAATAAAATAAAAATACCGGTTTTTAAAAGGCTAATCAAGGCAAAAATGTACTAATTAGCTGTCAAATCAATAAGTGATGTGATTGGTCGTTAGTATTTTGTTAGACCAATAACAAATCACATTCGTTGACAAGACTTGAACACAGATTAAATTTATCAACCTTTCAAAAACGGAATAATTCAAAGATAAGTAAGTTAATATTGTACACGACTAAGGCTCGATTTCACCAACGTCGGATAACTTTAATCGAGGAATAAATTTGACGTTTTGACAGCTTTTGCATAGAAATTCTGTCAAAACGTCTGTCTTATTCCTTGGATAAACGCTATCCAACGTTGGTAAAATCGAGCCTAAGGGGTGATTATACCAACGTCAGATAATATTTATCTGAGGAATAAAATTGGTCATTTTGACAGCGTTTTCTTAGAAATTCTGTCAAAACGTCTAACTCATTCCTCAGATAAGTTACCGATGTTGGTAAAATTGGGCCTTAATGATCTTTGATGGTTTCTAAAGTCTTAATACCCAATAGAACATGCATGCTACGATTTCAGTTGATAGCCGCTACACATGCAGAGTAAATAACATGGGTAAATGCCAACATAATCAATAGTCTGTTGTTATCGCGATAAATATTGACACTAAAAACATAGTTATATACAACTTTAGTAGTTATTTCGTAATATCAGAGATATTTGTGTACAAAACCAGGCCCTTATTCTGTATAGTGCTAAATTCAGTAGCAAGTATTGTGCAAGTGCTCGCTTTGTTAAAAAAACTTGTAGAACTCGACTTGCTGCAATCGTGTCCATAGTTTGAAAGTTGTTTGCAGAATCAATTCGCACGGTAAAACTTTGCTGTTGGACTTGGCCCTTATGACATTTGAAAGAAACACACAAGAAACGCGACCTAGTTATAGTTATAATATTTGACAACAATATGTCAAATGTCAGGCTGATAGGAAAGGATGGAAGAGAAAAATATTGCGCCGACCCCAAGTAATTTGAGAACAGGACAGGAAGATGATGATGTCAAATTCACTACAATTAAATCTAATAATTACGGAAGGTAATGCGGCCGTGTTATTTGCGTGTTACGTTTTAATATGTCATATCGAATAAGGCCCTAGTAATTAAACACGTTATGTGGAGTATTTCATCATTTCGCAGTTAAAATTATCACAATATATACATAAGTATAACTAATAGATATCTAATTTGAATATAATGAAAATACTCATAATTGTTTTGAACCAGTAATATTTGATAACAACTTGTTCAAATTAAGTCTGTTTATATCATATCAATTCTCACAGAGTTAATTGTAAACTCCAAGTCAAAGAAACTTCGAACAGGATTATAACTTCAGCCGACTTCAGCCACTTCAATCAAAAGTTTTATTTTCTCTTGTTTCAAGTTATTTCGCGAACTTATCGGATATCACCAAAAGACTGTCTGAGTCGTTTTGACTGCACATTTGATTCAAGAAATTTGTGTTTCTAAAGCGGCGATATTCAAATTACGATCATTATGAAATCTAAAATAGTATCAAAGAACTAAAATAGTAGGATTAAGTCTTTATTTCAAAACTACTTTTCTCCTACTAGTAAAAAACAAAGGTTTTGTATCGCTGGTTCAAATATACAAAAACATATTTCCAAAAATAAAAAGAACTCTTAAACACTTCAGCAGATGCTGTTTTCTGATTTTCCATTTCCAATATCTTGGCTGCAAGTGTCTAAAGTGCTTCTGGAAACAATATCGACTGGGAATGCTTCGTAAAATGAGCAAAATTGCTGTAGCTTCGCACTGATTGGTCAGATACGGGCTTTTATCGGCAGCTGATTGGTCAATTACATCAATCCGTTGAAAATTTGAAACAATAGAACGGATTTCTTTATTTTATAGTTCAGATTTATTGAATTTCAGTATTTTTTGTATGAGTGTATCATTATTTGAAATGACTAAATTATATGAATCGAAGATTTATTCGTTGCAAGTTCATAAATACGGCTTATTTAGTAAATTTAATCTTTACTATTGTATAGATTATAGTTGCCAGATGATACTTAACAGAGTATATTACATAGTATACACGCGTAAGAAGTCACTATAGTTACGACTATATTATTAATCAATAATAATTGTCCTTGTTTATACTCAAAACTGAATAATTTTTCCACAACATCGTCGACCACGCACCAAATATCACACACGCTTCCAAAATCGGAATAAAACGTTTTCAATACTAACCTAACTAAAATAATCTAAACGTATAAAGTCCATCGCCGTCAGTTCATAACGTACTAACTAGTTCGATGCTTTCGTTGATCATGTTCTGTGTTCGTTCATCTTCGTCCATGTGATCAATTTCATCCAAATCATCCATTCGATCAGCCTCTGCGTCATCGAGGAGAGTGTATTCTGTGCGAATGCTGCTGCTGTCTTCACTGTCATTTACGTTGAAGTATGTGACGGTAGCGTAGCAGACCCTGGCGTGTTCGGGACTGGATCGTGCAGAGTCGTAAGCGGAGTCCGACCGATTACTACCGCTGTTAGATTCGTTCGTTCCATAGCTTTCTAAGCTGTCAATTCTGGAGCTGTTGTAACTGTTATAGCTGCTGTAGTAAGAGGTATTTTCGTAAGATTCGTTGTTGGAGATGTGTAGAGGTGGGAGGGAGGCTCTGCAGGCGCAGAAGCGTTGTATGTCGATGTCGCTGCGGGCGTCGACCGTGCCGTTGTACGACGGCGAGCGGGACAGCACCGGCGATATTCGGTTGCGTGTGTTTTTGCGACTTTTGTTCCGCTTGAACAGTTTGAAGGCCTGCAAAGAGAGATATGGGTTAGTTTGGTTTTAATTGACATACTTGAGGGGAATAAGTAATCGATGTGGAGAGAACGGGTATGCCCAATATTGGGCGATTGTGTGCTGATAACCAGGTTATAAATATCGTAAAAAAATCTGGGTACTGGGCTTTTAATCTCTATGAAATTTAAGGTAAACGTGCAAGTGACGCGATCGCGTTATAATTCTTTTATTACAGTTAATGGTGGCATAACATATCATCACACCTTGTATTCCCCAAAGGGTTCGGCAGAGGTGTTTTTAGTACACCCTCGTTTCGCCAGTTATGTTTAAGTCCCATGTAATAGGGGGCGAGTCTATTGCCATTAACCGGGCACAAATCCAGACTCCGGGCTGCTACTGAGAAATTCCTAATGGAAAAACCCAATAACACTTTGTCCGACCTGGGAATCGGACCCAAGACCCCGTGCTCGGCAGTCGCGCTTGCGACTACTAAACCAACGAGGCAGTCATACGTTTTGTTTTGTTAATGGCGGCGCTGCTTGTAAAGGCCATTTGACAATAATACTTGTCAAACTAAGTATAAATATTTTTCCGAAACATATTCTAATGGTAATGCGACTGTATTACTTGCGTGTTACATTGTGATGTGTCATAATAAATAAATAATAAATTATTATTATTTGGAAAAGGTTCAATAAAGTCATTCTCAACATTAACCCTCGGTCCGTCGCGCGCTTTTTAATAACGCGGTTCGTCCCGTGAAGACCCCAAGAATCAACAGCCTATAAAACCCCTTATAACTCGTATCTTTTTAAGTATTTTAGCAGTTTCTTATTTATTTGTTAAACGACAATAGAATTACAACAATTAAATCAAATATATTCATTTATTTACTGTTAAAACTTACAATTTAAAATTAGGAACATAAATTTCTAACGTAACTTGTCTTGGTATGGGCATGTGCTGAGGAGGGATGAAACACATGTGACTAAGAGAGTGATGAATATGAATGTTGATGGATGGAGGGGGAGAGGGAGACCTAAGAAAAGATGGATGGATTGTGTGAGGGAGGATATGAAAGATAAGGGAGTAAATGATAATGAGACGGCTGACAGGGAAGAGTGGAAGAGAAAAACATATTGCGCCGACCCCAAGTAACTTGGGACCAGGGCAGGAAGATGATGATGAAATTTCTAACGTAACTATAATCCAATTTCGGAGGGTACCTAAAGTACTAAAGCTCGCGGATAGTTTTAAATGTGTTAATTTTACATATTTCTAACACCCGGGCTTTCAAAGACCCCACGCGACAGACCGAGGGTTAATGAGATACTTTAGTTAACTATTCATTATTAATTTAAAGAATTGTTTAGTAATAAGGTTGCGCAAGTCTGATAGCAGTCGTTCCGTGTAAAATACTGGTATAGGTCAACCAGAATCTCATGGCATTAAAAATTAATAACAAATAGTGGTTTTCATATGGCAATGTCAACATGTCACTTGTCAAAACGAGTATGACTGTAGTTGATACATTTTCCAGTTCTGATGAATGTTTTCTTGTTCAAACATTTTTAATAAACATACTTATTTTAACAAGGTTTCCTTTTCCATTACAATAAAATTGCAAAAAACCATATATCAGCATATCATTTTGGGACCCAGTGCATAATATCAGCAAGCACATTGGGTCACATAAAACAATAAGCCAAAACCTCTAACAACATGGATTTATGAAATACATGTTGTGCTGACCCCATCTTGTGCAGGAAATAAGGGCAGGAAGAAGATGAAGAAGAAATTAAAGAAAAAAATTACAAGTATCAAGACTTTTTATTCAAATTACCCTTGTGTTACCCACAAAAAAGTTTAATTTCCCTATTTGCCATCAGATTCTGGTAGACCTATAAGCAGCCGCATCTAGTTAGACTGAAACCGACTCCACATAGTTGGGAAGCTAGGCCGCGTAGGTGAGTTGCGTATCAAAACGTGACGAACATGAAGACATAAGACAAGGTCACGTGTACCAAAACAATACATTCCAACTTAAACTAAGTACCTAATCAGACCAAAACATAAGGACCATTACCGAAAACCATCCATAAGCGGCGAATGACAAACAATGACTACATTATAATATTATCGACTTATCATGCAAACTTATCACATATTAGTGACTACTACAAGTAATGAATAATGTTACTGCGACTAAATATATCGATATATGACGCATAATATTATCATCCTAGTCTAGCCTCATTTTGATATAAAAATATCATACACTAGTGGCCCGTCCCGGTTTCGCACGGGTAGACATTTTCCCCGTTTTTGCAACATTTTTCATGTATGCTCTGCTCCTATTGGTCGCAGCATGATGTTATATAGTCTATAACCTTCCTCGATAAATGGACTATCCAACACAAAAATAATGTTTCAATTCCAACCAGTAGTTACTGAGATTAGCGCGTTCAAACAAACAAACTCTTCAGCTTTATAATATTAGTATAGATAACGTGCCTGGGCACGGGCCTCTTATCAAAATTAAAAAGGTTTAGGCCTTAGTCCATCACACTGGCCTGGTGCGGCTTGAAAGACTACACACACCATTGACAACTTTATATAACTCTCTCAGGTGTGCACGTAACCTCACGATGTTTTCCTTCACCGTTAACGCAAGTTGTAATCAAATTCTGATCCACACATGAATTCAAATTGTCAGAGCAACTTCAAACTGCACGGAAAGCAATCGTTCAACCAATAGGCTATCACTACTTTTCTGATGCTAAGACCAACATGTACAACATCGTTTAGCCCAGATATAGTGATAACCCAACCTGGACGTGGCAATTGTCTGAAGGAAAAAATAGTATCGGTAGCAAAACGATATGTTTGACAACATGTGTCTTCTCTCGCTCTATCATCTCAAAAACGCAGCTTTACGTCATCAAATTATCCTTTAATATAGACATAGGCATCCCATATCGACAACATCCGACTATTCAATAGTCTATAGATTCATGACGTTTCCAATAATTGGGCAGCTCCGGGGACAATAACGTGCCGCGTATGTACTGACGCGTGGATTACATAATAACTGCTGTATTACGTATTATATCCATAGGGGATGTAGTGTATTACTGTGTATTTATTAGTGTATTATTACATTACTATCAATGAAAGTCCTCACGTGATCATTGAGGGTAATTGGTTATATGTTGTTAGTCATTAGTTTCTACTTGTCTGAGCATTTATTTGACCGTTGCTAAGGTCCGATTTTCTTGAAGAAAATGGTCCTGTCATCTTGTCTGCAACAGGGTGTAAACGAAATCATGTAATTCCTTCAAACCTCGTGATGTACTGCTGACATAGATTAACTCGGTACGGGATACTATGGATTCAATAAAAAAATAACAAGAAGTAAACATGAGTTCTTAATGTGAGGCATTTTAGCGCCCCGAGCGGATTGCGCGTCTATCGCTCGCCGCGCGGTTATTTAACACGGGGCGCTAAAATGCCTGCAGTGCGGTGTGCAGGTTTCCTCACGATTTTTTCCTTGACCGTAACTCAAGTGATAATCAAATGAATTCGAAAAGTCAGACTACCTACTATAGTAATCACTAATGACCGGTTCCTATAAACAAAAACGAATCGTTTTGCTTACCAATGGTAGCATTTTTTATTTCTAAACTAGGCATATAAATAGACTCGAAAGCTAATTTTGCCTGTGACAGCTACTACCATATGGGAGGTTCTACTATTCAAAGCTATGAGGTCTTTGCTTAATTATTGGTAAAGGTACAAGAGACCTAGTTGCCATTCCACCAATTCGCACTAAGCGCTTTCAAATATCCTTCATAATGCGCATGGCAAAAGAGTGGGAGTCACTACCTGCGTCTGTATTCTGTTCCCGAACGCATACAACCAGAATATCTTTAAAGTTAGAGTGAACAGGCTTCTTCTGGGTAAGCTCTCTCCATCGTAGACTTTGTCTCTGTCACCTCTGACCTAGACTAGAGTCAGTAAACCCATCTATACTAATATTATAAAGAGAAAAGATTTGTATTTTTGTATGTAACGAATAAACTTAAAAACTAGTGGACCGATTTTAAAAATTCTTTTGCCGTTAAAAAGCTACATTATCACTGAGTAACATAGGCTACGGGCGGAGCCGTGAGGACGCAACTAGTCTCAAAAAATATGTCTAATTTTAACTAACAGCGCTACGTAAATAATAGAAATCCGCCATTAGATACTCGATCTGGTCCCATATGTATTTCACAGGATGATAAAGAGCCGACACATTCCACTATTCTCTATTTCAATACTAGGCTAGAAATAACTCAGCGTAAGTTAGCTTTAGGAATGTAGAACGTTAATAAATTAATTAAAAGCATTACAGATAGTTAAATTAGGGCAATCGGCCATCACCGAGAGAGATGGCTGCTCTAATATTTGCTCGAGATAAGGCTGAGGACTCTAGATAATGTTGTCAAACGACTAAGTAGAGTCGGCTATGGAAATTCTTTTCAGGGTTTTGAGAAATTAAGGTGAATCTTGTTTTTGTGACAATGAGAAAATAAATAAGATAAAGTGTGCGTTTTTGTTCTCAAAATACAAGATATTTGTGTCGAGATTCTTTGTCTAAATAATTAATGGCGTAATGTATTTCTTGTTTTAAATAATGTTAGATAATTTTACATAACATAACATCACGCCTGTATTTCCCGAAGTGTTGGCAGAGGTGTATTTTAACATCCTCATTTCTCTAGTTATGTTTAAGTCCCATGTAATAGGGGGCGAGCCTATTGCCATTAACCGGGCACAAATCCAGACTCCGGGCTGCTACTGAGAAATCCCTAATGGAAAAACCCAATATCACTTTGCCCGACCTGGGGATCGAACCCAGGTTCCCATGCTCAGCAGTCGCGCTTGCGACCACTAGACCAACAAGGCAGTCAAGGCAATGTTTTAAATTGTGCTAAATAATTTTACCAATTAAATAAAATAGCTAGCTACCCGCCCCGGCTTCGTACGGGTGCAATGTAGATACTAATGTGGGGCATATAAACCTTCCTCTTGAATCACTCTATCTATTGCTGAAAACTGCATTAAAATCCGTTGCATAGTTTAAAAGATCTAAGCGTACAGACAGCGGGAGCGACTTTGTTGTATAGGTACTATGTAAAGATAAAGATAACATCCAGAAGATACAGACTTTTCTTTAGAGGAGCCCGTGACTATTCATCAACTGCGCGGATAATACGATTTGCGAGGTTAAATTGCGCTTGCCGCGGTCAGTTCGTGAATGGATGACCGTTCGTTACACATCGAGACCCCTCTGTGCCTCGGAGAGCACGTTAAACAGTCGGTCCCGGGTGTCATACGAATACCTATGACAATCTTTACGGGTAGTCAGAAGCCCGGAAGTCTGACAACCGGTCTAACCTTAGAGTATCGGCAT
Organism: Amphipyra berbera; assembly: GCA_910594945.2. Lineage (NCBI taxonomy): Eukaryota > Metazoa > Arthropoda > Insecta > Lepidoptera > Noctuidae > Amphipyra > Amphipyra berbera. The sequence continues at coordinate 1,086,416 of OU343122.1, read as the reverse complement.
TGCCCAGTAACTGGGCTGCGGAGGTCTGACGGCAGTCGCTCCGTGTAAAATACTGGTATTCAGCCGCATCTGGTTAGACTGGAAGCTGACCCCAACATAGGAAAAGCCTAGGCAGATATAGATTGGGATTTTCTTTGAGTAAAATTAACCTTTTTTTATATTGCCTGGTTTTTATTTTTTTCTAACAAAGCATTCTCAAGGAGGGTTGACATCAGGCAGGCGGCCGGTCATAAAATATAGCCGAAACATTTGTGCAGTATGATATGAGATATACTGCGCCGACCCCAAATAAGTTGGGATAAGGGCAGGAGGATGATGATGATGGTTTTTACGTGCCTCTGACACTTAAATGAGTAGCCTTTTATGACACATCATGATTATTTATTATCTCTATACTTTAAGAGTAAGCTGCAACGATAATCAATGATGACTAATTAATAAACCACAATTACCTGTAATCTATACTAATATTATTATAAAGCTGAAGAGTTTGTTTGTTTGTTTGAACGCGCTAACCTCAGGAACTACTGGTTGGAATTGAACAATTCTATTTGTGTTGGGTAGTCCATTTATCGAGGAAGGTTACAGGCTATATAACATCACGCTACGACCAATAGGAGCGGAGCATAAATGAAAAATGTTGCAAAAACGGGAAAAATGTCCACCCGTGCGAAGCCGGGATGGGCCGCTAGTGATACAATATGTAAATACTACCAACTTGAAGGTGAGGTAGGAGACCGTAGGAACGATTATAATAAAATTATATAAGTAGAAACGGTAGAATCAAGTAGAATGGGGTTACTTTGATCAATTTCAAAATTGAAATGTATGTTTCTCTTGAAATATGAGAGCAAAAAAATAAAATAAAAGGGCAAATATCGATGTTGTTTATTTTGTCTATTTCTTGAATAAAAGCCCAGCCCTTCAGGTAATACAGGCGTGATGTTATGTGAACGAGTAGTTTCTAGTTTCCTATGAAATACTAGAATTTTCCTTTCAATCATATTACTTGTCAGACATGTAAGAAAGAAAGAAATTGATTTTTGCTCCCGTACAGCAAATACAAAATATGGAACAAATATTTTAATAAATTAAAACAAAGGACTTCACACGGGTGCAATATAGATACTAATGTGGGGCATATGAACCTTCTTTCTGAATCACTCTATCTATTGCTGCAAAATGCATTAAAATCCGCTGCGTAGTATAAAAGATCTAAGCGTACAGAGAGCGGGAGCGACTTTGTTTTATACTATGTAAAGATGTACGAAGCATCTTTGCCAAAAAAACAACAATTTTTCGTTTACGAAACAGGTGTTTTGTTAAGATAATAAATTCACCTTGGCCCTAATTAAAATCTTAATCTGTATCGCAATCTTTTAAGATTACCAAATCATTTTTGTATCACTAGGTAAATTGTCTTTTGGCCGAAAATGGCAACCATTTTTTTTAAACTAGCTGTTGCCCGCGGTTTCACTCACTTTCTAAGTAACTACTCCAATAGACCCGGATAAAAAGTATCCTATGTTTTAATCCAGGTCATGGTCTATCTATTTGTCAAATTTCACCCTAATCCGTTCAGCCGTTTTTGCGTGAAAGAGTAACAAACATCCATACATACAAACTTTCGCGTTCATAGTATTAGTAAGGATAAGGATATAATTTCTATCCTGTGGCTGTGCCTTATATCCAATAGGTCCCAATAAGTTGTTTTTTCAACGGTGATTTAGAAAATAGCTTATTTAAAGGGGATGCCAGCTGGTATAGCAGTGATAGCCTAATGGTGTGAACGTCAGACTATAGGTGTCGAGTTCGAACCCAAGGCACGCACCTCTGAATTTTCGGATTCATGTGTGTTTTTAATTATCACTTGCTTAAAAACGGTGAAGGAAACCATCGTGAGGAAACCGGCATGCCTGCGATAGTTCTCAACGACATGTGATGCCAAGTCAGAGGTTCATGGGCGGTATAAACTAGGTTAGTCACTAACCACACGAATAGAAGAAGAAGCTGGTTATCGTGTGTGGATACTTTCTGTCTGTAGGACCGTAGTTCAGTTCATTGTACTGGTCTAAAAGGAGGCTTACCTTTGACAGTGGGCGTATAAGAGCTTAAATTATGACTGACACTAAACAATTTTATCTTAAGCACGTGAATAGTGGGCACTATTAATAGTATTGGTATTATCACTACAGATAGCGGGCTTGTTCAGATAAAGTGCTTTTTCCGCTTCAATCAACTCTCGCGATGGTGTGGCAATATTATTAATGCAAAATGACACAATATGAGCACGTGCGTAGGTGTCTAACGCACGAACTCATGTGTCGGCATGTGTCATTTGTTCGTTGCATGACTGACTACGTGCCAGTGTACTTGCAACGCGGGTAGTAGGAAAATGTACCCTTACTAATTTTTTTTTTATTTGTTACTAGGCCTGCTTTTGGCCGCCATCCCGCCTGATGTTAAGCGATGATGCGGTCTACGATGGAGCACGCTTGCCCAGAAGAAACCGATTCACTCGTGACTTGAAGACACCCAGATTATAACTGTCGGGGAACACCCACTCAGGCAGCGCATTCCACTGTTTGGCGGTTTTCACAATGAAAGTGGAATCAAAACGCTTCGTTCGGGTTTTTGGTATATCAACCATGAACCGATGGCGCTTTTTCGTGCTTCTGGCCGTCCGATAGAAAAAAGGGCAGGGGGGTATTAGATCATGCAGATCTGAAGCACACTGAAGCACTAATATTATATATAACATAACATCACGCTTGTATTCCCCGAAGGGTTGGCCAGAGGTGTATAGTAACACCCGCATTTCGCAGTTATGTTTAAGTCCCATGTAATAGGGGGCGAGCCTATTGCCATCAATCGGGAAACCAAACTCCGGGCTGCCACTAAGGAATTTCACACGAAAAAACCCAATGATGCCCGACCTGGGGATCGAGTTTAGAACCTCACGATCAGCAGTTGCGCTTGCCATCACTAGACCAACGAGTAACAGTTAATTTAATTAATTACACAGTTAATTTAGTTAGTCAATTTGAACTACATCTAAAACATTGACTGAGTGAAAGTAACAATAAAAAGTCACTCAGAAAGGTCATAACCTAAGTCCACATGTGCGAACTAACTGCATACTGCACGCTAACTGCGCGCGTGGGAACGTGGGGGCGGCGCGCGCGCACCTGCCTGTGGTCTACAGCCGCTACAGTTATTTGCATATTGTGGAGTACTGCTCATTATGTTTATGTTACTGTCTCTTGATACGGTAAAATTGAGGATAGGTATTCTTCTTTCGTATCAGCACGAGGAAAACAAGAATAGCTCGGGCCATGGTGGAAAGACTACCCAGGTTACACCGGACGTATTTAAGTATCGCCACTAGTGGGACTATTTTGAAACACCTTCCAAATACCTAAGGGTTCTGTCAATTTATTCTATAGTGAATGATAGGATGGTCTCTTCATATCGATGGCATCAAAGTAAAAGAAGACATCTACAAAATCGAATTTTACAGGAGAGCACATTTAGTAAAAAACAGTGTCCATTCTGCTGCGATGTTTCTGAGAAATCGAGTGTAGATGTCTTCATTTACGAGTACATACCATATTTTCTTCATTATTTTGAAATTTGAAATTATTTTAATACAGATTTGTAGATAGGGCTGATTTAAGCTCATTTTTGTAAAAAAAAAAGCATTTTGGTAAAAATGTAGATGTCCGTATCTACTTTGCTGCCATCAGCAGATAAATCAGATTGCCATTTAGGATTAGATATTATAGGTAATCTTTGAAGGATCCTTCAAACTCAGACATATTGCACGCGATCGACCACTAAACTCTCAATGTGTATTCTAAAACCACAATCGACGCAATAAAAAAAATAGCAAAGTCAAACATCCTTAGACCATCAACTACATAATAAAAAAAAACATCGCGTACCCAAGCCCCCATACGAACCCTTAATATGTATTTTATACTGTTTATAAAACAGAACTATAAAGTAGCGAAAGTATTCCCATGCTATTGACCACGTGTGCCATCCCTGCGTGGGAAAGAGGGGGCGGCGCGCGCGCACCTGTCAATGTCAATGTTCTACAGTTATTTGCATATTGTTGTAACGCGACTCCTCTACTCGACCGCGAAGTTAAAATGAGGGGTGTGATGTTTATCGGCATGTGTGTTTATATAATTTTAAAAGTTGGTCTTTATGGTTTTTTTCTTTTAGGCGCAATTTTCAATGAAAGATAAATATTTAAGTAATGTATTAACCTTTTTTCGTGTGGTTAGTGACTAACCTGGTGTCAGAGTTTATGCCGCCCATGGGCCTCTGACTTGGTTTCACATGCCGTCGAGAAATATCTCTCAGGCATGCCGGTTTCCTCACGATGTTTTCCTTCACCGTTTTTAAGCAAGTGATAATTATACGATACGCACATGAGCCCGAAAAGTCAGAGGTGCGTGTCTTGGGTTCCTGATTCGTTTGTTTTTGTCATTCATAAAATCCCGTTACGTAGGTACCATATTTTCCCTGTAAGCCCACGTCATATACCGTAAAATGGGGACGCACCTACAAACAGACTCGTCTCCATTTTAGAGAAATATTCTGTAACATTTCCCTTTCTCGAAACACGTCATACAAAAACGTCGCTGTATAAAAATGTGTGACAGAAAATCCCGCTCCCAGTCCGCTATCGTCACAGGCACACTTCTAAAACAAGTGTTACTATGACACATAATATTTATTTAAACGAATTACATCCTTATCGTCTACGTCACAAAACCAAGACGTAATATCCGTAATTTTACCTTATGACTATTTTTCCTTAACAATTAATAAGGAAATGTAATTCCATTAAAACTATGGAGATTACTAAATACACTAACTGACGTAGACGATTTACGAGAACTTGCGAATTTAGTCGGAAGCTTGCCATCGTGACCGCAAGCCCAACACGTGGAACAACAGCAACAGAGGCTTCTACGAAGGCTTTTATATCATCAAGGATAAAGTTCAGAAGACCTACAACAGGTTATTGTTTAACGATTCAATTGTTACAAAATTATGTAGCTAACGAAAACTTCCGAAGTTGTGTAAGGAATTGAAAATTAGTTGAATGTTAATTTTTACTAGCAATTCTCCGGGTTGTTGCTGGGTACCTACTGCGATTAAAAAACTTGATAATGAACGTTAGAATATTATTGTGGCAAATTTCTTATCATTGTTTTAAGTAGAGTATCCTATAGATAAAACAGTTTTGTGTCTAGTTGACTTAATGACAGACAACGCACTGCCCAAACCACTGGGTCTAGAAACTTGAAATTTTGCACAGAGGGTCCTTACATAATGTAGACTAACATGAAGTGAGATTATTTCAAAATTAAACTGAGAAAGGGATATAATGGGGGTTCAAAATTTGTGCGAACGAAGGTGAAGTTTCATAGCCTGTCGGATATGAAAGACGAAGAATAAGGTTGTGTTGTAACCTGTGTCCAGCTGTGGTCAGTGGACTGCGACAGGCTTAGACTGAGTGACTGTATATCTTATCCTCTGTAAATTCACAGAAAAACAGGTATTTGTAGCATGACACACGAAATGAATAATAGAATAGTTACTAACCTTTAAATAAGAAATTAATCACCTTTACAAATGTGTAGGTATCTTTAAAACAGTCGGTTGTGGGCGAACTTACAAAGTTTCCTCAGTCTAGACTAAATGATCACCTCAATAGTATTCTAACGGAGTTTGGTAAATGCCCCGAAACCATCTGAAGTCTATTAACTACATATATAAACCAATTTACAGCAATTTACAGCAGACATCAACAGTAGTATTTAAACTTATAATTGTCAGCGATTTTTTCAATCCCATGTATCTGGTCCTTAGCACCAGAAAACCGTGAGGTTATCTTTCGAATTTTTGATGCCTTTTGGGGTGTAGGTCTGAGAACAGAAAACTTAGGTAGGTACTCCTTGCTTTATAATACCTTCGAATTTAAACTTCTATGGTAAGAATCTATGGCAAAAGTATAAATAAGTAATAACTAATAAGTACTTAAAGTAAATGATATACAGAAGGTTGCAAGAACGTGGTCCAAAGAGTCAGCTTCGATAATGTCTTTCATGTAGATGAATACATAAAATTTGTATTTAATATTCAGCTTAAATATTAATATTTCTTTGAAATAGATATTATAAGGAATCTTAATTGAATCAATACTTGTAAGAGTATCGTTAAACAGCGTTCATTCTGGCAATAAATTATTTAGGTAGGTACCTAAACCAAAAGTCTTTCAGAGCCCGAAAAGATATTTATTTAGGATTGAGTCCTTTAAGCTATGCCTAACAAAATTGGGCTATTTTCGGAGGTAAACTAGGTATCTCAAAAGACTAGTATAATAATGATATTACAAATGATATATTTATGGAACTGCCTCTTTGATCTAGTGATGGCAAACACGACTGCTGATCGTGAGGTCCTGGGTTCAATTCCCAGGTCGGGCAAAGTGTTATCGGCTTTTTCCGTGTGGAATTCCTCAGTAGCAGCCCGGAGTTTGGATTTTTGCCCGGTTGATGGCAATAGGCTCGCGCCCTATTACATGGAACTTAAACATAACGGAGAAATGAGGGTGTAACTATACACCTCTGCCCAACCCTTCGGGGAATACAGGCGTGATGTTATGTTATATTCATGGAAAGTAGATGTTACATAGTATATATTTATACAATTTGGTCTTTTTATACGCTAAGATTTCATTCTAAAAGCATGTTGTTTTAAACTTGAAAAAATCTTATTTACATTTAAAACTAGGTAACAGTTACTCTGAATTCTAAAAATAGTCTTATATTTCTTGGAATTGAAAATCACAAAGAGCGAGAAAAAAGAAGAGAAAAGAAACTAAAGGACCATTTCTTAAAATTGTTATCTTAAACATGAATAATAAAAGAATTGAAAGACCCGAGTTATTTTTCCGTCATCCTCTGCGAAATATAAGAAATTAATGAAAAAACCTATGTATACTGGGGAAGTTGTCGCAGAGATGCGCCGAGAAAGAAAGTTCTATTCAATTGTAGGCACGTGCAACAATTTATAATCAACTAGCGACCCGCCCCGGCTTCGCACGGGTGCAATGTAGATACTAATGTGGGGCATATAAACCTTCCTCTTAAATCACTCTATCTATTGCTGAAAACTGCATTAAAATCCGTTGCGTAGTTTAAAAGGTCTAAGCGTACAGACAGCGGGAGCGACTCTGTTTTATACTATGTAAAGATTTTCTGTACGAAGTATGACAGTCAAGTTTGCACAACAAAGAATTTACAATCTAAATAAGTCGCAGTTGCGTCTAGATAACTACGCAAATTATTTAAAAAAGGAGCTCTATACGCGAATGTTAGCACGCCCTGTACTAAGGCTGGTTTTACAGTGTCGCTTTCGCCAGCGCGGTCACGAGCTTTGAGTATCTTGAAGCGTTTTAGAATAATCAGCGCGTGCGGTGGTCAGCGCTGACGGGGAAGTCATACGTTTCAGCTGTCAGCGCCGACGGCCAGCGTGACTCTAAAACCAGCCTAACATCGCAAAAAACAAAAAAGATTTTTTATGACCAATTTGTTTATCGCGAAGAAAGGTACATTTTAGAAACATTTCTATGAAACCTTTGGAAACTTTACCCAGAAAAGGTTTCAAGAAAGTTTAGCGTTCGAAGCCATATGGAAAGTTGACACAAACACCGAAGGTTTCCTTTAGCGTTGCGAAGGTCAAAGGTTAAGCGATCAGCATGTATAAATCCAGAAACTACATATCAAGGATTATAAAGATTTTTTTAATCAAGAACTTCTTCTTCTTTTCGTGTGGTTAGTGACTAACCTGGTGTCAGAGTTTATGCCGCCCATGGGCCTCTGACTTGGCTTCACATGCCGTCGAGAAATATCTCTCAGGCATGCCGGTTTCCTCACGATGTGTTCGTTCACCGTTTTTAACCAAATGGCAATTATACAATACGCACATGAATCCGAAAAGTCAGAGGTGCGTGCCTTGGGTTCACAGCTCAAGAACTATGACTTGGCAGCCTGACGTTCACACCACTAGGCTATCACTGCTAACTAAGAAACATATTTTGTCTTGAATCCATTAACCTACCCTATTACCATTCCACTAGCATAATGACCATTATCATTCGAACCGGTACAAACAAATACTTTATCTTATAGACGAGACATTTGGCACACTCCCATAACAATCATGGCGCCCGGAACAAACAGCTTTCCAATAATTATCAACCATTATTGTTTGCGTAAAGTACATTAACTTTGCCTACATATATTGATTTATATACTCATGTATTTAACAGATAATGGACATAAATTATGTCCAGATAGTCCAACTGGTATGTAATCAGGTTGCCTACTCAACTTTGAACTGTGAATGTACTAGGCGCACATGAGTAACTAGGAGACGGCCCGACCACTGGAGCTATTAAAATTAAACGCATTCTAAGAACGTAATAAAACAGTTGTCAAATTCGCGGAAGAGAAAGTACTCAGATTGTTATATTGTTTCCAATTCGAAGTTTGAATTTAATTTAAGTTTTGGAACAGCCGATTTAGGCTGCGTTCAGACGACACGCGCCCGCTTAGCGCTCGCTACGCGCGTCAACACCCACGTCTAACTCGCTTTGAATTTTTTTGTATATAATTTGAGTCTTATGACACATCAATAGATCTCAAATTGCATTTATCGAAGTCCAACCGCACACGCCAAGCGCCAGCTTAGCGCCCGCCGCCTCATGCCATGCTTCGATAAATGCAATTTGAGATCTATTGATGTGTCATAAGATTCAAATTATATACAAAAAAAAACAAATCGAGTTAAACGCGGGTGCAGACGCGCGTAGCGGTCGCGTGTCGTCTGAACGCAGCCTTACAAAGTCCTCGATTTAATTTTGTGGCGTTGGGTATGATTTGAATGTAATGAGAAAGATTTTCGACTAGATAGAGCGATCTTTATTGTGGTGACTATAACCAATAGTTCAGGCAATGAGTTAAAATTTTGTGTTTGAGTTAAAATTTTACCCTTTTCAGCGAATGTGGTTTAACTTCTGTATAATAAAAGTTATAAAAGGATATTTACATGGAAATATGTATTTTTGTCCGAGGCTTACTAGGAATGTCAACCACAAAATATAATAAGGTACTATACACTATTCAGGGAACGAAAATAGTATGCATGTATAATATCGCACCCGGATTCAGAACGTTTCGATAAGTCAGTTATCGACCTATTCGGTTTTTTATCTCATTTTGTCTACTATTTTCATAATAAGAGAAAAAGAGATCGCAAACCGAATTCTTCGACAACTACTTACCAAAAAAGTTCTGAATCAGGAGACAGATGTTATCTCGTTTTGTCCATGATTCTCGTAATGAGAGAAAGAGATAACAAACCGAATTGTTCGACAATTTATCGAAATGTTTTGAATCAGGAGGCTGGTAGCATCAGAAGTGTAGGTAATGTTGCGCACCCATATTTTGGTATTCAACAATTCGTTTTTTTTTCAAAAGCCTATTTAGAACACTTTAGTGCTTTCGTTTCATATATTAAGTTCTCTTAGCCATCATCTCAACATACATTACCACCACTTCCAGCCACTCTCAGTATAATGAATCACATTAAACTACGCTTGCTCACTCTCGCACAAAATCTTACAACCTTATACATTACTAGCGACCCGCCCCGGCTTCGCACGGGTGCAATGTAGATACTAATGTGGGGCATATAAACCTTCCTCTTGAATCACTCTATCTATTGCTGAAAACTGCATTAAAATCCGTTGCGCAGTTTAAAAGATCTAAGCGAACAGACAGCGGGAGCGACTTGGTTTCATACTATGTAAAAATACTTACTTTTATCTATGGTATCATCGTAATGATCGCGTGTTCAAATCGATTATGAAATCGTTAAACAGATAAATCGATACAAATATGTTTAAATCACTACCTGAAACTGTAATTATGCAATTTACTATGCATATACATAGGTATCTTGAAAACTGCCTCGTTGGTCTAGTGGTGGCAAGCGCGACTGCTGATCGTGAGGTCTTGGGTTCGATCAAATCGGGTAACGTGTTATTGAGTCTTTCGGTGTAGAATTCCTTAGTAGTAGCTCGGAGTTTGCATTTGTGTCTGTTGATGGCAATAGGCTCGCCCATTACATGGGACTTAAACAAACCGACGAAATGAGGGTTTTACTATACATCTCTGCCCAACCCTTCGGGGAATACAGGTGTGATGTTATGTTATCTTGAAAAGTCTCGTTTGCATACTACATAAAATTATGATCACTAAAGGACAAGTGGGTTAGTTTGGGCAGAGGTGTACAGTAACACCCTCATTCGCTGGTATGTTTAAGTCCCATGTAATAGGGAGCGAGCCTATTGCCATCAACCGGCCATTAATCTAAACTCCGGGCTGCTACTGAGGAATTCCAAACACTTTGCCCGACCTGGGCATCGAACCCAGGACCAACGAGGCAGTTAAAAAGTACAATTACAAGTATATTAATAAACTAGCTACCCGCCCCGGCTTCGCACGGGTGCAATGTAGATACTAATGTGGGGCATATAAACCTTCCTCTTGAATCACTCTATCTATTGCTGAAAACTGCATTAAAATCCGTTGCGTAGTTTAAAAGATCTAAGCCTACAGACAGCGGGAGTCGTTGTTTTATACTATGTAAAGAAGATAAATAACCCTCCAATCTTATGAGATCTTCAGCAATCAAGTGATAGGCGTAGATTGTCATTAGACTAACTCGATTTCCAAGAATCATTACACCACAATCATCACCCATTGTATCGTTAATAACATGTCAATTGTTGTAGAGCGCCGATCGTCACGTCAGCGTCGTTATCTCACAGTTTGTTAATTATTTACATACATTATTATCAATACTAACTGCGTGTACGTGTGGCGCCGTGTACGGGTACAACGTAGATACAAGTTTGGCAGGATGGTGTACCTAAAAGAAGGTTGAGTTATGTCTAATGGGTTTGCAACTGTCGTGTTAGTTGTTTGATGAATGTCAGTTCGCCGTCCCCGGAGAATATAATGGCATTCGCAAAAACACAACTTTTTCAGAACAAAATAAAAACCGATTTTTGACAACTACTTGCCAGTTACAAGCAGTACTTGGCAAGCAGTCGTCAAAAATCGGTTTTAATCGGTTTATTTCGTTCTGAAAAAGTTGTGTTTTTGCGAACGCCATTATATTCTCCGGGGACGGCGAGTTGTGGTGTTGATATTATAATAATGCTGTTTGATCTATGATGGTACCGATGTTGCAGACATGAAGACCTATGATTTATGTGGCGATGTTTTATTGATTGTCTAATGCCCGGTTTCTATGGCCAAAAACGAATCATTTTGCTTACCTCACACATAACATCACGCCTGTATTGAAGGGTTCGGCAGAGGTGTATAGTAACACCTTCATTTCAATGAACACTTTCAATGAATTTCATTTCGACACGTACGGTTCAGTGGCTGAGCGATTGGCTTCTGCGCTACGGGTCACGGGTTCGATTCCCGCACGGATCAAATATTTGTATGACCTACAGATAGTTGTTCCGGGTTTGGACGTTTGTGTCTGTAAACGCACCCACGATACAGGAGAAATCCTAGTGTGGGGCAACGTTTTTTTTAAACGAATAAACGAACGAAAATCTGAAAAGTCAGAGGTGCGTACCTTAGATTCGGATTCGACACCTATGACTTGACAGTCCGACGGTCACACCACTAGGTTATCACTGCTGTTTAGTAGTAGTAAGACCATATGGCAGGGGTAGCCAACTTGATTCGACCCAAGATCTACTGTTTACTGAGTAGACTGTGCGATCTACCAATTACATAATCAGCACCTCTTAATTTCATTCAACTTATATTACACTTATATTTTTCTTTGCCTTGCCATGATCGACTGGATTAAGAGCCACGACCGACTGGTTGGCCACCCCTGCTATAGGGCCTACTGGGCCTCTTAGACGATTGATGTATTTAAGCTGTCTTGTTTACAAATACCTGTACACGCAAGTCAATTGTTTGTGTAGTATACTAGAGGCCGTTGTGTAGGTATGCGAGCATCGACTTCACTATTGTTTGGCAAAATATCGATTGGGCGGTTTGTATTGAGGAGTGGTCAGAATAAACGTTTGTTCAGATATCTTGTGTGAAATTCGCCATGTCAGTGGTGAATTTAGCAGAATGTTTGGTAACGCATTCCTTTGAGTTTGTATAGCTATGCGGATCCTAGCAACAAGATGTTAAACAAATGGGAGAAGACAGGGTGTAAACGGAATCATGTAATTCCTTCAAACCTCGTGATGTACTGGTGACATAGATTAACCCTGCACGGGATACATTTGAAATAAATAAAAAAAAACAATAAAACAATAAGTGTACATGTGTTCTTAACGTGAGGCATTTTAGCGCCCCAGTGAAACGACCGCGCGGCGAGCGATAGCCGTGCAATTCGCTCAGGGTGCTAAAATGCCTTCCGTTAAGAACACATGTTTACTACTTAAAATTCTTTTTTATTGAATCCAAATGTATCCCGTTCTGGATTAATCTATGTCAGCAGTACATTACGAGGTTTGAAGGAATTACATGATTTCATTTACACCCTGTATACAACGCTGTTTTTAGTATAATAAATTAAAACCGAAACACGTCAAAAACATTTTATCAGACCCGTTTTAGTTTATAAATCTCCAATTTGCATAGTTGTTTATGTTGTTTTAAATTCAATATCAAATTCATAAGGAAAACTTACAATTATTTAGCTAAACTCTCACTTGGCTAGTTTAAGATATAGGATTAAAAAACTTAACTGAATAAGTATTCGAAAAATAGAGGAATATCAATCAAACCGATGCTCTACGAGCTATAAGGTCTACGGGATATGTACGTGAATAGTACCTAATCTCTTCACAAAATTATAAAGAATATTTTTACTCACAAAACATTAGTACCAGCATTTCTGTACAAGTATTATGAAAGTAGATAACTAATAGAAAGTAATAATTGCTATCAATACTCCTGTTTACATACTACATAAAGTAAGAGTACACACAATTTCACTATTGATAAGGGTATCACATTTGTTAATGTAGCATCACAATCACAAAATCACAACACAAACAAACCTCAAATAAAAAATATTAAAACAACAATAAATAATAATAATTCTCACCTTAAGCCATCGCCTTCTAGTCTCCGTCAAGAAATCGGAAAGCACCATCTTCAACACTGACAAATAAATTATATTTATTTATTACGATACAATGCCTGCGCGCGAACTTGGCGTTACGAACGACGTGCGAACCTGACCGCGTTCACTGAGGGAATGTCGGAGGACCGCGCAGCGCTGTCCTACGTCCCCTCCCCCGCGATCCTCCGCACATTCAAACCCTGGTCCTTTGCTATACATTCCCTCCGTTTTGGTCCTTCGACCCTAAGGGACGCGTCTGCGGTTATGATTGCTTAATAATCGAATTAAAAAGGGCGAAAAATACAATCAACTAAATGGAGTCCGGGGGGTGTGTTTGATAAAGGATTTTTTATTTCAGTTTCGAAAAATGTCTGCTCTAATACAATTAGTGGGGATACACAAAAATAAAAGTTAATTTAGATTTTTTTGTCTCTGGTAATCAATTAAATGTTTGTTTATTTTTTTTACTAGAATAAAAACAATGTAGGTAGGTACCTTTTGTCTTAAAAACGTCTTCTAAAAGCTTGCTCTAAATATAAACAAGTCGTCACTTATCCGTAGTAAAACAGCGGTAAGTATCAATAAAATTAAAGTATCTCGTAAATCTTCTCTTAAAAGATTATAAAACGACTGGCACTCTAGTGCACTATTTATTCTTGTCTAGTTGACCTAATTCTGAAACAAAAAAATCATATAAAACTACTACAACGTTATCGTGGTTTGAATTAAATTGAGTTACTAGGTCATTATTTTTAAACAAAGTATATTTTTTTACAATGTGTCCATGTCCTTGGTCCTTGGGTCCAAATCAGGTATATTTTTTGTCCACAAAGCTAATAAAAAATAATCACATAAATCATAATAGACGTTTATGAAAAGTCGAATTCAGATGCACGGTTCCAATTTGTCATTTCTTAGGAGAATGGAACGGGAAGGAACTCCATATGGTCACCGTCACGCCTGTTTTCCCCACAAAAGAATCGGAATGTAGTACCTACTACCTATCGTACCCGTAAAACGCTAATGACGACTGTCCTTTTCCATATAGCACTAACATTCCTACCGCCTGTTCCAATTTCTCTCCTTTTTCCTGTTTGCGTACTCCTGCTACATCCTACATAAAGTTATAGTACTTAGTTATTTTAGTCGGCACAACAACTCATACTAAACATTCAAAAGTAAATAATCCTTAAAACCTTATCAGATCAAAATTTACAAAATATTACTACATTTATTACAAAACATAGGCGTATTTAGTGTAGATGGGGCGCTTGGCCCACTCTGGCACATGAAAGAATAGATAAATGGTCTAGATTCAGTCAACTCGCTACCCATGTCCACAGAACAATTACCCAAAATAGGCAGACCAATGCCCGACTCCGTCTATGCTTATTTGGATCTCCAAAATAAGGTTATGTGGCAAAATTGCCCCATAATCCCATTCTACACTTCCAGATTTATTGAAAAGACTAAATCCTGGCTACGCCGATGCTACAACATACGATAGGGTTGAACATGACAATAATTATAGTCTGCGTAGCAACCGACAACCGCGTCACGGAGTTATCGTAGCGATCGACATAACAGTCACATCGTGTCCATATGGCATTCAGGTGTTCTTAACTTCGTTTCGGTCCTATGAGTCGGAATTTCAAATTTTTGATGAACATAGATGATTACACTAACTGTTGCGTGATTAATTGCGGAAGAAAACATTCGTATGTAGATAAAAAAGATGAGTAAATGGGCTGCTATTGGTATTTATTTAGATTCTAAGGTCCGTATTACAGAACGATCCTCAAGTCCAGTTTGATCTTTAATCAATTAATCACTGTTTAAGTATAGAACCAGTACTTGAGCATCGGTCTTATTCCACTACGGTAATCAATCTATACTCAGCTGAATCGAGACTCAAATCGTGCCTCAAGCAGAGGTGTGTATTGTCTATGCATCAGCCTGTTTTCGTTTACGATTTTTATTTTCTTTACAAACTTTATTCAGATCTTCACAGGATTAGAATAATTAAATATACCATAGGAACTCCATTACTTAGGAAATGTAAGTAAAAATGTCGTAAAATGTGAGTAAAGTGGGTCCCGCTTTACTAATGCGTTATTAATTTATTTATGTAGGAATGGAACACGATGCATAACTGTGTAAAAGAGACAAATTTAGAGGTTGGAGTGAGACAACGAATAAACGCTAAAGATGTATACTAGTGATGAATACGCTTTTATAAAAAGTAGATTTGAATTTTATAGTTATTTTGGTGACGATAACCATGTTTTTATTATAAATTAAAAAGGTTAAACTCCGATTTTGTTTGTATATCAGCGTTATTATTTCAGTCCCGAATAGTAAATCCCACATTTATTGAAGGCAACAAAGAAAGAGTAAAACATAACTTGAATTGACAAGACAATGTATGCTCAAGCGCGGTGTCGACCATACTTGGGTGATTACAGATCAAATCACTGCTTGGGGTAGAATTTACGAACTGAGTAACGATCTAGAATAAAGCCAAACTCAGCTGGATTATGATCAATGAATCTACGCTTTCTCTAAAATTAAAAGTCGACTCAAAACTAGTTTTAAACAGAGATTAATGCTTGAGTTTCGTTCTGTAATACGGACCTTAGTAAATTTCAGTACATGTTTTACAATGACAGGTAATGGAGTCACGGAAGGTAAATTCTACAAAAATTTCAAGCGAGCCACAACGTGTTTTATACTGACTTGATGTTTGAATAACATAACACCACGCCTGTATTCCCCGAAGGGTTGGGCAGAAGTAAATAGTAACACCCTCAATTCCCCGTTATGTTTAAGTCCCATGTAGGCGAGCATATTGCTATCAACCGGGCATAAATCCAAACTCCGAGGTGCTACTGAGGAATTCCACACGGAAAAACCCTAATAACACTTTCCCGATCGAACCCAGGACCTCACGATTGGCAGTCGCGCTTGCCACCACTAGACCAAGGCAGTTTGAATATTGTTGACGTTTTTTTTTATTTTTTTTATTTTATGAAAAATTACATATTTTACAAAATATCCTGCCAAACTGCAGAGCCGTTTGTCGGCAGTATTCTCGTGGATATTCATTTATCCTATTGTTTTCACAGATACTATAGGTATTGTTATGTCGGATGTAGGTCGACATCAAACATTCAACGTCAAAGCAAGTGATGATTGTTCAAAGTTTCAAACTTGTAGATTTAAGGATGATTTCCACCAAATGGCTCGCATCGCATCGGAACTGATTTTACAATCTTTAAACGATATTAAATCGTGTACACAGTATTACCAAGCCGCGCACAACAACTTGACCGCGGACGTCTTCCGCATACGCGAACGTAGCCGAAAGTATGCTGCGACGCGCGATCGGCTCCGTTCACCTGTCGTCGTATCCGATCGGATCCTTTCCTAAATGAGTACACATCAACACGGTAGGAATGAAACTGTATAGAAACGGATACGTTCGCAAGCGACGGTACGTAGTCGATCGTATGTGTCAACATCGTGATCGTATGTGTGGAAATCATCCCTTACTGTTAATTCTAAATAGAACAAGACTATGGTAATTTAAGATAAATAATTAATTTATTAATTTTGAAAATCCAATATATTCGTTAACTTTTGTTGTTGACTGCATATAACTGAGGGTTATAGCAGTGATAGCCTAGTGGTGTGACCGTCGGACTGCCAAGTCATAGGTCTCGAGTTCGAACCCAAGGCACGCACCTCTGACTTTTCGGATTCAGGTGCGTATTGTATAATATTATCACTTGCTTAAAAACGGTGAAGGAAAACATCGTGAGGAAACCAGCATGCCTGAGAGATATTTCTCGACGGCATGTGAAGCCAAGTCTAAGGCCCATGGGCGGCATAAACTCTGACACCAGGTTAATCACTAGCCACACGAACAGAACAAGAAGAAGAAGACTGCTTCAACGTTCGGTTTGGTTGTAGTTCTTTTGCGATTTAGCATTTTTTTTTGTATTTTTGACTATGGTTGGTCCCGCTTTTGAGACTCAAATAATTTACCAAAAGTTAAATTAATTGGCTGTCGTTTAGTATAAGCCGAAATGGTAAATATGGTAAGGAAAATCTTCAATACAACGGGATATGGTGCGTTAGGTTTATAACGAACATGGGAATATTCCGAAAATTACGAATTTCTACTAAACCAGGCAATGTTTTTTGCTCTGGCAACGTAATAATTCCAGAACGTGTAATGCAATGTAATGTTACCAGAGCAAAAAAATAATGCCTGGTTTAGTAGTAATTCGTAGTTTACGGAATATTCCTATGTTCGTAATTACATCACTATAATATAAAACACGTATTACCGAATACTTGTAACAACATATGGGATTGGGAATTATGATATCTAATACATCAAAAGAAGTAAAAGTTCTTCTCATATTATAAGGAAAAACAACATAATTATGTTGGTAGGTTAATGACCGTATTACTATTTATATCAAAACATTGGTTTTGGTTCAAATCAAGTTAAGTCCCGCTTACTACAGTCCGCGCGGAACTAGTTGGCCGCGCCTTAGGTATGTGAGCGGCAGGAGGGGGGTGCAATACAATAGACGCGCTCTGTCAGTTTGCTTTGTGTTGTGTACTGCGCACACCCCCCTCCTGCCGCTCACATACCTAAGGCGCCGCCAACTAGTTCCGCACGGACTATAAACTGTGATATAACAAAGTACTAAGGTTCGTTCGACTTCCAAAGCTCACGTTCTCATAAGACTTGTCGAATAACCGGTCAAGTACGTGTTTGACACGAAGATGAATATATACCTAGTATAACTTGGACCTTGATTACAAAGATTTAATACTAAACTACGGGTCAATCAGTAGTGGACGACTTTATTTTTTAACTGTGTAACTTTCGTCTGCATAGACGTCACAGAACAATTACTTGCTAAACTGAAATTAGGTGGGTATTTTTTTATATCTTTCTTTATTCTAAAAACTACCATCAAAGGGGGAAGTTGTAAAAATCGGTTACAGACCTCTAAAAGAGATCCTCTGGTGATATTGTAACAATTGGGATCTGTTTTTCCGAAATACTAATCACGTAAGACCCAACTCACACTTGACCCGCTTTTATACTGCAATTAATTTCCATTGAACAATGAAAGGAACAGAGATAAATGTTATCAATTTATTGTACTTGCAAAAAATATAAAAATAATCAAATCAGCAACACGCACGCATCGGCCATGTTGTTTTTATCAAATATGCGCAAGCGCAATGAACAATAACGCGGACAATTGTTATTTATGTCTATTATCATTTTTTAAACCACATAATGTACTAATAGTTAACTAGACTATTGTTTTAAGATGAATCATACAGAAAAATGCGTAGATGCATAATATTAAGTGCTCTCATTCATAGGTATGAAAATAATTGTATTAATGTGTTTCTAATAAGGAAAAAGGGAGTGTCCCAGCCAAGGCCAACAATAGGATAATACAACCACATAATACTGTTGTCAAAGAATTTTGGCATATTTTTGAATCCTCGTCATTGGCTTGAGACATGTCCCGTACCTGCGGGTACCTTCCTGTCTTTTGTACATATTAGTCTGATGCACTATACAGGGTGTAAAAATAGCCTTCGATACTGTACATAAAACTAAGTAACATACAACAAAAATAATTGCTGGGAAACGACTTTTATTTTTTGGTATTAAAAATCTGTTTTTCGCGCGCAATGGAAGCGCGCGCGCAACAGACTGTGCAGGACATTTCAAAAAGGTTGATAATGTTTGTACAGAAGAATGTTAATTAATATTATTTAAACTTAGTTTTCGTTAAAAACGTACAAAAATATGGTGACTTTGACCTTCAATAGCTCCATTACCAGTCGGTTCCCAGGTATGGCCCAATACCAAAAATTCTTCGTAATTTTTTTTTTCTATTTTTTTTTTTAAAAAAAACGTTGGCCCACACTAGGATTTCTCCTGTATCGTGGGTGCGTTTACAGACACAAATCTTCACACGCACAAACATCCAGACCCGGAACAACTATCTGTAGGCCATACAAATATTCGTTCCGTGCGGGAATCGAACCCACGACCCGCAGCGCAGAAGCCAATCGCTTAGCCACTGCACCAAACGTGTCGTCAAATTATTAAATTATAGGAAGAATACGTGGCTCTCGGCTTCGTTAAGGGTATTTTTACACCCGATATAGTAATGTAATCTTACTATGTTACTCTGAGCGTCCGAACCTCAGAGAGCACGTTTAACAGTCGGTCCCGGGTGTCAGGCGAATACCGACGGCAGTCGTTACGGGAAGTCAGAAGCCCGAAAGTCTGACAACCGGTCTAACCTTAGGATATCGGTATTGCCCTGTAACTGGATTGTGGAGATCTGATGGCAGTCGCTCCGTGTAAAATACTGGTATTCAGCCGCACCTGGTTAGACTGAAAGCTGACCCCAAAATAGTTGGGAAAAGGCTAGGCAGATCGGACTTTGAATCTGATCTTTGAAGAAGTAGCTCTATTTATCAACCTTACTATTATTATGACCTCAAGCACCCCCAAATATAATAGGGTAGATATAATTTTTTTTAATTGTCTCTATACTTTTACCAAAAACATACCCAACAATAAAAACACCAGTGAAATATTTAATAAAACGCCTAAGTTATAAGCGATATTTTTTTAACTATACTGATACTGAATGTGGATGAAGCGAAAGGGGTATGTAAGAGTCGTAGCATGTGGCGTTCTATAGTTTCTGCCTACCCCCATGGGAAAAAGGCGTGAATTTATGTATGTATGTAGACTGATACCGCACTACTGAACGATGACGTCATACTTCAAAAAATCATAGTAAGTAGGTAACTTGACATTATTCCGTACAATGTGCGTTTCGTGCACCAAGGACAGAAAATTCGCTATTCAAAATCTTGAAAAGCGTGTATAACCTCCATTTCTTTTTCCACTATCTTATTCTTTCTATACGTTTTTTGATAAGTATTAAATTCTTCATATTTTATTTAAATAATCACCTACCGGATTGTTGTAACAATGTTTCGAAAATCCGTAATAAGGTTTTGTGATCCGCAATCATGTAAACATTTGTGGTAAGTTTTTAAGAGTACCTACTGAGATAGTGAATATATTAACAACAATGTATACAATCTATTTTTAATGTACGTATACTCAACAAAATCAGTTGAAAAAAGGCAGTACCAAAGCTTTGTCAAGGTACTACGGCCGCGTTCCCACTTTGTCGTGACGATAGATAGTCGTGTAGTTTTAATTGTCGTGGCTTAAGTATATATTTAAATGGACGTGTTCATATATAAGACGACACGATTAACTGTCGTTCACAACTTGTTTTTGCAGTGACGACAGATTGTCAAGTCAATGGGAACTGCTAGCACGACAGTCGTAAAACGACAAGAAAACGTCACGAAATCGTGACGGTAAATCATGTGTCGTTGTTACGACTATCTGTCGTGGCCACGATAAAAATATCGTCTCGTCTTGTAGCTTGCTACTGATGTGCAAACGACAAAGCGACTGCCGTGAAACGATAAAATGTCGTCGCGATCCAATGCGAACAGCTAGATACGATAGTTGCTAAACGATAAAAAAAAATGACGACAAACAGTCGTTATAATCGGATCAGCTAGAGACGACAGTCGTCCAACAATAAATTAATCGTCACGACACAGTTAGAACGCGCCATTAATGTAATAATGACGACAAATTGGGAATCAAACATGACATATTTTCCAGGCAGGGTACCAGTTCCGATATGTAAACTACCGTTACCTATGCAACATACATACTTTAGACCGATTTTGCGGTAGCCAGCTAGCTACGAGAATTCCTGAAATATTTCGCTACTAACTTTGATGTAAACCAAACCTGAGGCGACATAATCTCTCGCCACCGCGATTATTCGTAGAGATTGGTGAAATGCCTCGTTGGTCTAGTAGTCGCAAGCGCGACTGCTGAGCATGGAATCCTAGATCCGATCTCCAGGTCGGGTAAAGTGTTATTGGGTTTTTTCATTAGGAATTTCTCAGTAGCAGCCCGGAGTCTGGATTTGTGTTCGGTTAATGGCAATAGGCTCGCCCCCTATTACATGGGACTTAAACACAACTGGCGAAACGAGGGTGTACTAAAAACACCGCCGCCGATCCCTTTGGGGAATACAAGGCGTGATGTTATGATGTACTGAACGAGCGTTATAATAAAATTCTTTTCATTCCAAGAACTGTGTTAAGGATTTGATATAAATATATATCAGGCTTCAGCAGCCTTCAAGTTTACAGCAGCCCCTAGGGTCATCTGCTACCAAACTGGGTCAAGCAGCTGTATCCCGCCAATGTGCCGCCTGTTACCTTACACCGCTTCTGCAACTTATACGTCATTAAATTTTATATTTCCTAATCCACGCTCGTTGTTTTTAATATGGTATTTTTGGGGGTTTTTCCGAGGTAAGAGAATAAAGGAAAAGCAATAATATCAATGGCGTTGGTGATCTCGTCTGATTGGTCTGCTAATTTCAAGTTTCTTAACGGATCTTGTATGACGTCCTTTGTGACGGGTTTGATTCTTTGCCTGCATCATATTCGGTGGGCAGCGGGGAGCTGGGAGCGGGAGCGGAGCGGAATACGGAGCGACTCTCTCAAATCATACACCCATATTCTAAGACGATCCTCCAAAACTTACTCGACTCGACTCCACCTCGACTCGGTCTTTCTCACTACCATCGGTAGTTATAGTTGACATAAACGTCCACGACTCCAGATTTTTCCTCAGTCGAGTTAAAGAATCATCTGTCAAACTCAAGGTACCTCGGAACCTACCTTAAGGAAGGAAGTGTCAAAGTTCGTATGTAACAAAAATTTATTTTGAAGACTTTATCGAATATGCTTACGATAATCCTTGCAACTATTTATCGCAGCGTTATTTGCACGATGCAGATAGTTCAAATTATGACGTAATTACTCCACTCTACCTCGACTCATTTGAGGACCCCTTTTGAGGAACCTCAAAGTTCACTCCAAATTACGACTAAGAATACAATTTTGAAGGTGTTTTCGAGGCCGTCCTGAGTCGAGTAAGTTTTGGAGGAACGTTTTAGAATATGGATGATAGTGTTCGAGAGCACCGCTGCCGTTTTTTTGTTGTCATCACCCCTCTGCCCACCGATAATGCGGCCTCAAAGCGGGAAAAGGTAAAAGCATTTTGTCTTTTAGAAAATTCTTCCTGTAACGTACACAAGTCTGACTGGAGAGGTCAGTGTCCTATTAATGGGAAAAAGGTTTACCATCTTTCACATGGTACTTGAATCTGTCAGCAACAGACCTACTTTGACCAGGACAAATTATAATATAAATCGTTTATAGTTAATTTATAATTGTAACATTTAACATTTATTTATCAAAATTTTAATTATGTTATTTTTTTTTTTCATAAATAATATATAATCGATTTTTTTATTTCCGTTTACACAATTATTGTAAATTAGTACACAAACATATTCACACACACATGCACTGCTCATATACACACACATGTTGGTTTAAGTGAACGGGCATGACCACTGAGACATCCGTAATTAAAGGTCAACAGTATTTATTTTTAATTTGTTTATTTATTTAAGCACGCTTTTTATCTATTTGGAACTGGTTTACATCAGTTACGTCACAATGGGTTTAATTTACAACCAGCGTCAGGCACTAGTGGTCTGACATTTATGCTGAACTGAACCTATTTGGCGCAGCCGCTAGACACACAGCTACTTCATTTCTGTTTTTTTTTTTTTTTTTTGTCTCTTATGAATTTTAAGTCTGTGTGTGACTGCTTTCGTGCCTAATAAATATCTTTCTTTGTTTCAACAAAATGTGTTATCTTCGATCTACAGCACTTGCCTTACCCTGAGATAACCTAGGCACTAAATAAGCTAGAATGAGGACGGGCTTCAATATAAAACTTCCTCAACGCACGCTGGGAATAGACGCGTGTTGTAAGATTCCATAAAACCCAGCACGCGACGTGGTAGGATCTATACGGTCCGCATGGCTAGCTACCACCCTCATATTAAAGTCCGGCGCCAAGCAGTTTACTGTATTCCGTCGTGTGTATGTGAGAGCCAGAGGGGTATAGAGGAATCCCTCTATATCTCTGTTCCTTAGATTCGTGTGCTCCATTTTAGACCCTGTCTGCGCTTACCATCAGGTCATCAGGTGAGACTAGGGCCAAATGCGACCAATTCAAGAATTTAAAAAAAAATCTAACATAATATAGTATTAACATAACATCTCGCCTATATTCCCCGAAGGGTTGGGCAGAGGTGTTTAGCAACACCCTCATTTCGCCGTTATGTTTAAGTCCCATGTAATAGGGGGCGAGCCTATTGCCATCAATCGGGCACAAATCCAAACACCGGGCTGCTTCTGAGGAATTTCACACGGAAAACCCAATAACTTTTTGCCCGACTTGGGCATCGAACCCGGGACCTCACGAGGATTATTCTATAGAGAAGGATATATTCGAAATTCATCATAACGACACTCAAAACAATTTAATAATGAGATAATACACCAGCAAGCGCAGCATGTCCATTCAAGAATAGTCAACATGACACATTCACAATAACAATATGTCATTTTGTGTATTCTTCCGTCGACAACACCCTTGTTCTACGCAGACAGAAACTATTAAATATTTTGACTTGGCGCATTACATAAGATTGTAAACAAGTGAGATGTTGACTTAGTAACCAATGATCTAATAGCTAAGAGCCTTTCAGAACAGGCTCTCGTTAGGCGGCTGGATCAAGGGCTTGACAGAAAAGTGGTACTCCAGGACACGGCGCGTATTCTTAGTAGGATCCTCTCTCTAGACCAGGGGTCCCCAAACTTTTATGTTTCGTAGACCCCTTGCCACTTTTTTTCAGTTTTGGTTAGACTCCCTGCTTCGCTAATAGGTATTGCAATTTTGCAAATTCATCGACTTCAAATGTGTTTTTGACTGATTTCTTACTGTAGTTAGGTGTAGAGCGAAAAAACACACGTCACGTAGTACCTACAATGGTACTATCGTTGTGGGTCTGTTTGTTACGTTTTCAGGTAAAAACTAAGCAACAAATCATCTGTATATGTGGGTTATTCCATTAATGGAAAGTCAATATTAAAGTCACAATCTGCTTAAATGAGATCCACTATCGTGGATCTCCGTTTACATCTCACAGACCCCCAATTATTTTTTCACTCACATGGATCCCTTGTAAGTGGTCGTCGACCCCTGGGGGTCGATATACACCACTTTGAGTACCACTGCTCTAGAGCCTTGACCACCAGTAGTTTGGACCCCGTTCCTGATGTCGGTGGGCTATTATTTTTGATACTTTCAGAATTTTTGAATTATAACTTTCGTGAGACACATTCATATTTATGATTAGTTACGGTTTACTCACGTGCATTTTCGGGGATTGCCCGACTAGTTTCGGACCCAAACGGAGCCTCGTGCGGAGCCTAGTTCGACTCGCGACCTCGCCACGTGATCAGTTCATGGTTAAGGGCTCCGTTTAGGTTCGAAACTAGTCTGGCAATCCCGGAAAATGCACGTGAGTAAACCGTAACTAATCATAAATACTTTCAGAGTTGCTTAAACTTTTTAAACAATGTTGATAAATAAATAAACGAGTTGATACTATTTTTAAACCAAAACAATACCTAAAATTATGATATTAGTAAAGGTGAATCTCACGTGTCTAATTAAAATAAGTCATGCCACCTGGTCAACGCGGCGACGTGCGTCAAACACCGCTGAAGCCGCACTGACAGGAAACTGATCGGTATAATGATCATATTTGTTCACATGGTGACGTATTTCTGACCAGATGACCCACGCCTGTGGTATATGGGTATTTCCTACATTCAATATTACTAGTTAACAGGAAACAATAGCGCGTGTGAGATGAGTAGTTAGAAATTGTAAATAATTAGTACCTATCAGATTGACGAATCGATATGTAATCTTCTATATTATAAAAATGAATCTTTATTTCCCTTGGTCACGCCATAACTTGAGAACAACTCTACCGATTGAAGTCATATTTACACAATATATTTGTTTTGTCGATACGATGGTTCATAGTTATGCTGGAATCCAATAGGGGGCGCTGCTACGCGGGCACAGCCGCGGGAGAACAGCTAGTCAGAAATATAAGTTATCCTTTGAAAATTGCTATTATCGGAAACCTGCTGTATTGTTTTTGTTCTTTGTTGATGGCATTTGACTCTAGTCTCACCTGATGGTAAACGCAGACAGGGTCTAAGATGGAGCACACAAATCCAAGGAACAGAGATATAGAGGGGTTCCCCTAAACCCCTCTGACTTTCACATACACACGACGGAACACAGTAAACTGCTTGGCGCCGGACTTTAATGTGAGGGTGGTAGCTAGCCAGGCGGACCGTATAGATCCTACCACGTCGCGTGCTGGGTTTTGTTGAATCTTACAACACGCGTCTATTCCCAGCGTGCGGTGAGGCGGTGAGGAAGTTTTATATACTAACCCGTCCCCACACGGGGTAATATAAACGGTGTAACCCTTAACGAAGCCGAAAGGCACTTATTCTCCACGTCATTGCGATTTTTTTTTCTGGACTATGCCTGGGAACCTTTTAGTTACGGAGATATTGGAGGTCAAACTTCCAACTTTTTTTTAAAATACTAGTTTTGAAAGTTGCAAATGTACTTTAAATACCTCCATTACCCGTTTACCACTCATTGCATCTATCAGCACAGTATTTTGAGTGTACATTGAGCTTTACAGTAAAACGAAATTTTTCACCCAAAAAAAATGTCGTTTCCCAGCGACAATTTTTGCGTAGGGTTACTTAGTTTGATGTACTGAATGCATGGTTGGCGGCTTCCTGAAGGGTCTTTTTACACCTTGTATATCGGGGATATACCCGAAATCCATCATTTTCATAATCTCTATTCATCCTTTGTGTTTCTCGGTTTCTAGTCTATTTTCTGAACAAGCGCTAAATAGGAATGATCAATTATTCAAAGTAAAGAAAGAAGAAAGAAAAGAAAGAAAATTAATTTATTCAGCCTAGAACACAATGACAGCATAAATACAAATGAAGAAAGAAAGAACAATATAAAAAGAATTAAACATACACAATTTATGCTGTCGAGCATGTCCATGCCGAAAAGGTCACCATCTCAGCAATGCTAGGCGTCAAACACCCAGCGCTAATTTTCAGCTGGCACCCCCGCAGTGACACACGGATGGAGGTAGTTAATTTTAAATATATAATTATTCTATTATATTTGAACGGATAAAAGTGTTTTATAATGTGTCAATAAACAATGCATATACTAGGTAGATATTGAGATAAACTACAAACATATAATAAAAATAAAAGATAAAAACTACTTTTAATTTATGACAGCTAATCAAAATCAAATATGGCAATGTCAATTGAAATAGCAGGCGGCGCGGTACGCACTTCCTGTTAAGATGAGGCGTTGACGTCTGCAGTAGACGTAGTAGAAGTAGACGTAAGCATTTCGATTAATATAACATTACAAATTAATTGGGGACAGGCTTGCCCTCCCGTGGGACTGTAGACCGTTATCAATAAATTGTATGGCAGTACAACACTTCCCACCCGACCAGGGACAAGCGACAGGCGTCGGTGGTCATGTTACGAAATTAATCTATACTAATATTATAAAGCTGAAGAGTTTGTTTGTTTTTTTCAACGCGCTAATCTCAGGAACTACTGGTTTGAATTGAAAAAATATTTTTGTGTTGGATAGTCCATTTATCGAGGAAGGTTGTAGGTTATATAACGTCACGCTGCGACCAATAGGAGCGAAGCATAAATGAAATATGTTGCAAAAACGGGGAAAATGTCCACCCGTGTGAAGCCGGAACGAGCCGCTAGTTAATTAATAATTAAAAGATGACTTACTTCTACCCGTGACTGTCCGGAATTAGCGGTCTTATTCTTAGACGGGTAACTCATGGCTAAATGTCAATATTTTCTACTCATTGAGACTGATATTCAGCCGTAGTGGCCCCTGATTAGGTTTATTTTGTCTTGACTATGATTCACGTAACGAAAGAAATTTAGGTACTCGTAAGAAAACGTACCGTTCGACAACTGACTTATAGAAAAGTCTGAATCAGGGAGCTGGTTAGACTAAAAGCCGACTCCAACAATTAAAGTAAAAAACATGCTTTTACTAGTGTACTGAAAAGTAAAAACCATGTGGACTTCCAATATCCACCTTCTCGCACCATCATGACATCAGCTCGATAGTATCTACCATATTATTGTATGGTCATCAGAATTACATACATTTGCAATGTTTCATATAGAAGTGGGTAGAAATCGAATTTCAATTTTTTTTACAACAAACTTAGTTACAGGTGAAGCAAATAAGCTTGTTAAAAAAGAGAGATTCAAACTATTCTGTGATCATTGTTCAAAATTTTAGGCGGACGTTTGAACACCCAAACAAATGAAAATATTAACATCATAACATAACATCACGCCTGTCTTCCCCGAAGGGTTAGGCAGAGGTGTACTTATATAGTAACACCCTCATTTCGCCATTATATTTAAGTCACATGTAATAGGGGACGAGCCTATTGCCATCAACCGGGCACAAATCCAAATATTAGGTTGCTACTGAGGAATCCCACACGGAAAACTTCAATAACACTTTGCCCGACCTGGGGATTGAACTCAGGACCTCACGATCAGCAGTCGCGCTTGCCACCACTAGACCAACGAGAGCAATCCAGATAAGAAGCTGTATCGTTGGACAACTGACTTGAAAAGTCTGGATCAGGACTGGTTAGACTAAAAGTCGACTCCAACAATGAAAAAAGACTCCGAGGCTGGTGATAAGGATTCAAACTATTCTGTGATCATTGTCCGAAATTTTAGGCGGACGATTATAAATGATAAATGATTTTTATTTCTGTAAATAAATCTGTTACAGACATTTTTACAAGTCAATGTTATGTTTTTTTAAGACTAGATGGCGCCGACATATCCCATCTGACTAGCTCTGCGAAGAAAAGCCGGAACAAACTTAGAGATCCAGGTCTCTTTTAAAGTCCAAACATTGTAGTATAAAAACTATGCGAGTGAAACGATGTAGGGCAACGTCTGGAATGGCCTTTTGAGGAAAGTGCTATAGAAGGTTTGAACACCCAAACCCATGAAAATATTAAAATAACAAATTTTCTCATTTAACCATTAGATAGGATTAACTCAATCTCGAGTTATAACGAGTAAATTATAAATAAGGTACTTTCAAGTCAGCATAATAATCTGGCCGCCGGTAAAGGTAGGTATCATGAATACTGATGCTTGTTTACGACGTCAAGCGGCTATTATGAATGCAAAACAACGAGATGTCAGTAGCCAGGAGCCGGGGGTAGTAAACACACTTGTACGGAAAGGCCAGCGTGAATGGAATACTACGACACATTTTCTTCTGCAGCTGATGTTTCTGGCTTGGATAGTTTGGTTACGATTGCTGTATTTTATTTATTTACTAGCGACCCGACCCGGCTTCACACGGGTGCAATGTAGATACTAATGTAGATACTAATGTAGATACTAATGTAGATATAAACCTTGTTCTTGAATCACTCTATCTTTTGTTGCAAACTGCATTAAAATCCGTTGCGTAGTTTAAAAGATCTAAGCGTATAGACAACGGGAGCGACTTTGTTTTACACTATGTAAAGATAATACATTTTGCCTCGTGAGGTCCTGGGTTCGACCCCCAGGTTGGGCGAAGTGTTATTGTGATTTTCCGTGTGGAATTCTTCAGTAGCAGCCCGGAGTTTGGATTTGTACCCGGCTGATGGCAATAGGCTCCCCTTACATGGGACTTAAACATAACGGCGAAATGAGGGTGTTACTATACACCTCTGCTCAACCCTTCGGGAAATACAGGCTTGATGTAATGTTATGTATGTAATACATTTGGTTGTGTTCTGTTACATTGCGCTGTGTAGCGTTGCAGTCCAGTATGAGGTAACTGAGCTTTGAAGGCACAATACAGCTTTTCAAAAATGGCTACTGCATTGACCTCCTTTATGTGAGAGTCATTGGAGGGGCTCGTGACCAACCGCGCGGATCATAAGATTTGCGAGGTTAAGCTGCACTTACCGCGGTCAGTCCGTAGATGGGTTACCGTTCGTTACACATCGAGATTCCTCCGTGCGTCGGAGTGCACGTTAAACTGTCGGTCCCAGATGTCTTACAAATACCTATGATAGTCGTTACAAGCGGTCTAACCTTAGGACATCGGCATTGCCCAGTTACTGGGTTGCGGAGGTCTGATGGCAGTTGCTCCGTATAAAATACTGGTATTCAACCGTATCTGGTTAGACTGGCAGCTAACCCCAACATAGTTGGAAAAAGGCTAGGCAGAACATGTGAGAGGCACTAATGTCAAGATGATGAGACGCAGCATCGTTTTTGCTAATTACAAAATAGTCGTGCTCACACCAATCCGTTTATGAAGCATGGTGATTATGCCAATATCGCACTCTCCCTCCCTCAGTGTCCAGAAGTGGATGGCGATCTATTAAATCATATTCGTTCCGTACAAATGTGTTTCATCCCTTGCTAAACCTCTCGAGAATAGAGTTTAAAGGTTATAAGAATAAATCTGACATTACCTGGGTAATACAAAGTAATGACCTAGTTTTGAATAATGAGGTACCTATTATGAAATTGCTGGTCGCGCAAGTAATATGAAATGCTATTTTTTTCTTTTTTTTCGTGTGGTTAGTGACTAACCTGGTGTCAAAATTTTGCCGCCTATGGGCCTCTGACTTGGCTTCACATACCGTTGAAAAATATCCCTCGGGCACGCCGCAATTGCGGCGGTAAGACCCGTGATGGAGGAGTGGCTGGAGAGGCGGCATGGCGCCCTCAGCTTCCGGCTGACGCAGGTGCTCTCGGAACATGGTTGTTGCGGGAAGTACCTGTGTCGCATAGGCCGGGAGCAGACGCCCGGTTGTCACCACTGCGACTGCCCCGAGGACACGGCGTTGCACACTTTGCAGGCGTGTCCAGCTTGGGGGTCGCAGCGCCGCGAATTAGTCGCGGCGGTCGGCGGTGACCTCTCGCTTCCGGCTGTGGTTCTGTCCATGGTCGGGAGCAAGACTGCGTGGGAAGCCATCGCCTCCTTTTGTGAGGGGGTGATGGCAACCAAAGAGGAAGCGGAGAGGGAGAGGGAGCGGTGTGCTCTTCTCCCTTCCCGCGCCAGACGAACCGGGCGCCGGAGGGCGCGTGTACGCGATGATCTCCAGCCACCCTAGTGTGTGGCCTGCGGGCGGCGGGTTTGGGGACTCGCCGCCCGACCAGTAACAGGCCCGAGAAGGCGGCGCGCCGTGTTCTATGCGCGCTTCTCAGGAGGACGTGGGGCAAGGCCCCACAGAGGAGAGGTCCGCCATGGGTTGGCGGACCGGGACCTGCCGGGGTTGCGGTGCATGCTTTTGCGAATCCCGCGACCCTGGCCGTACGGTCAGGAGAAGAAACACCGTTGGTTTTTAGCCGGTAAGAGTCCGGCAGACCCCCTCGCCTTCCCCGGGCGAGGGACATCCATGAGGATTTTCCAAGGAGAAAAAAAAAAAAAAAAAAAAAAGGCATGCCGGTTTTCTCACGATGTTTTCCTTCACCGCTTTTAAGCAAGTGATTATTATACAATACGCACATGAATCCAAAAAGGAAGAGGTGCTTACCTTGCGTGTGAACTCGAGAACTATGACTTGGCAGTCTGACGGTCACGCCACTAGGCTATCACTGCTGCTATTCTTAAATGTTATTTAAGAGCTGTAGATTATAAGAAATTCATGGTCACATTTCAGGATTATTTGACTACCTACTTAGCAGAGACCTATTTCAGCAGCTTACTGCGAGACATTTAATTGGTAATTACTTGACACCAGGTTCACACGATTCGATTCTAGTTGATCAACTGCTAAATCGCATGCGATTTGAACTGTCTGATCAAACTTTCAATCAAATTGAAGCAACAAAAACATTTAAAATTTTGTTGATCAAGTCATTTGATCAACTAGAACCGAATCGTGTGAACCTGGTATGATCTAAGACGGTCAAAAAAATAGACGCGCTATCTCGTATAGGCAACATGCGCCAAATGCATTGACGCAATAAGGTTCAAACTACCGCTAGACAGCTAACCAACTAACCAATTCTATGGCACTGCGGTTCCGGAACCACAAGTCGTTGATACCATGTTGTTCTTCTAAACAGCGCAACTAGTACGTAAGTATAGGTATATATTATTTGACTTCATTTGAGATTTCGAAAAACATGACGTCATTTTAAGCACATTTCTTAGGATGATTTAGGTTTAGGTTTAGGCTCAGTACAACGTCAATACAACAAGGTCACTAATAAGGTAATATCAGTGATAGTCTAGTGGTGTGACCGTCCGAATGCCAAGTCAAAGGTCTCGAGTTCGAACCCAAGGCACTGCCTCTGACTTTTCGGATTCACGTGCGTATTGTATAATTACCGCTTGCTTAAAAACGATGAAGGAAAACATCGTGAGGAAACCGGCATTCTTGAGAGATATTTCTCGACGGCATGTGAAGCCAAGTCAGAGGCCCATGGGCGGCATAAACTCTGACACCAGGTTAGTCACTAACCACATGAAAAGAAGAAGAAGATAACAAGGTTATTGGGTAACTGGCTCATTGGTCTAGTGGTGACAAGCATTACTGCTGATCACGAGGTCCTGGGTTCGATCTGGGGGTCGGGCGAAGTGTGACTGAGTTTTCCCGCGTGGAATTCCTCGGTAGCAGCCCGGAGTTTGGATTTGTGCCTGGTTGATGGTAATAAGCTCGGCCCCTATTACATGGGACTTAAACATAACGGCGAAATGAGGGTGTTACTATACACCTCTGCCCAACCCTTCAGGGAATACAGGCGTGATGTTATGTTATGTTAATTGGGTAGGCACAGGAGTCATCAACAAGAACCACTGTTTCACAGTTCTCTACTAGATATTGGCATCTTCCAAGCTGCACCAACACCCGACCTTCGAACTTCCGCGTCCAGTCTACCCCAACAACGAATATGACGTGCATCTTTTTATCATCAAGACAGCAATCATTCATAACCTCGAACCAATGACATTGTTGTCACTTACCGCTAAGTACAGAATCCGTGCAAATATTATCATAAATGCGGAAGATACGAATTTGATGTAATTATAACTGTTTGAGAGGAAATCTTTTCAAATTAAGAGAGCACTGTCTTCCTTATTATAACAAAACGTCACAGAAAACCTTCATTCAAAAAATATACGTCACTGAGAAGTAATTTATCTATCATAGACTAGACAGATAACTATATACTTTTTTTTTATTTGTAATGGGTTTGCTCTTGACTCTAGTCTAGGTCAGAGGAGACAGAGACAAAGTCTACGATGGAGTAAGCTTACCCAGAAGAAGCCTGTTAACTCTAACTTTGAAGAGATTCAAGTTGAATGCGTTCGGGAACACAGACGCAGGTAGTGAGTTCCACTCTTTTGCAGTGCGCATTATGAAGGATGTTTGGAAGCGCTTAGTGCGAATTGGTGGAATGGCAACTAAGTAAGGATGGTAACTTGCAGTGCGTGTAGATGTCCGATGATAAAAGGGGGCCGGTGGGATGACGTTGTGGAGTTCTTGAGCACACTCTCCGAAGTACAGTCTATAGAAGACCGACAAGCAGGCAACCTTGCGGCGATGAGCCAAGCTGTGAAGCTTGTGATACTTGTCGAAGAAAGTCTAAAGGATGATTTCCACCAAACGGCTCGCATCGCATTGGATCGGAACGGATTTTACAATCTTTAAACGATATTAAATCGTTTAAAGTCACAGTATTTAAAGTCTATATTACCAAACCGCGCACAGCAGCTTGACCACGGGCGTCTTCCGCGACACGCGATCGTAGGCGAAAATATGCTGCGACGCGCGGCTACGTTCCCATGTCGTCGTATCCGATCGGATCCTTTCAAAAATTAGAACACGTCAACACGGTAGGAATAAAACTATTTAACTAGGCGCAGAAACGGATACGTTCGCAAGCGACGCGACGGTACGGAGCCGATCGTATGCGTCGACATCCTGACGGACGCGTTCGGCTGTCGCCGCATCCGTTCGTATTCTTTCCGCTCCGATGCGATGCGACCCATTTGGTGGAAATCATCCCTAAGATAGTATGCGATCACGGAGTATGCGACCCTCCTTCTTTAGCAAGGCCCTTTAAAGGTCTGGCACGCTTAATCGTAATTCCACAAATTCTAATTTGCACACGAAAGCATGGACGACATAACGGTATACGGCGCAGTAATGATAATATTGCTCTTAAAAAAAATTACTACAGTATCCAAGAATTTATGGCAGATAAAATGTTTGACGACACGTATGGTGCAATGGCTGAGCGATCGGCTTCTGCGCTACGAATCGTGGGTTCGATTCCCGCACGGAACAAATATTTGTATGGCCTACAGATAGTTGTTCCGGGTCTGGATATTTGTGCATGTGAAGATTTGTGTCTGTAAACGCACCCACCACGATAATCCTAGTGTGGGGCAATGTTTATCCTTAACAAAAAAAATGGAGTTTAAATACATATCTGTGTGTTAATTATAATATATAGTCTTTTTATGTATAAAGCTAGACATAAGTTTAATTAATATAATATTTTAATTTTGAAAGTTCTTAATCTACGTGATATTAGATAATGCATACTCTACAATATTATTAGTATAAAGTTATCTTGCTGCGCCCTAACGGGGGCATATACTCACTAGTTTAAGCGTAGCGTGTAACTATGGTTGTGTACATTGTGCATTAAACAAATAAATAAGTAAATACCTTCAGTATCATTTGCGCAAGCATTTGTACAAGCTGTTTGCCCATGCAAGTCACTGCATGTAGCCGGATGTTAGAAAATAAAGGTTATACTTTGCACAAAATTTGCAAGCTGATAAACCTAGGAACATGGCGGATGAGGACAGCTATTCTTAGCATAGATATGCATGGATATTCCAGGAGACTTCCCCAGTGGATGGGTTGAAGAAGAGAAAGCAAGCTGATAGTTCTTCTTCTCTCTTGTCAGCACGAGATACACGGGAATAGCTCATGCTGTTGTGAATAGATTAGCCAGTCAGCAAGGTTGGTAGTGAGGATGACTACCCAGGGTGCGTCGGATGTACTTAAGTATCGTCACTCGTGGAGGCACGCTTTATGTACCCCACCTGATCATTTAAAAACATCACCATAGTAATAAGAACATTACGTCTAACAACTACCGGAAATATATTGTGAAGGACGGCACGGTTGACATCTGTCGGGCATGCCACCGTCCCAGTGAATCCATTCGACATATTATTTCTGGTTGTTCTCGTCTTGCTAACCGCGAGTATTTGCACAGACACAACCTAGTGGCTAGGATTATCCACCAGCAACTTGCTCTGAAATACCTACAACCTTGTGGACGCAGAAGTACCATACTACAAGTATGTGCCCGACCCAATTCTCGAGAATAGTCATATCACATTGCACATTGTATTGGGATCGATCTATCATCGCCGACAGGACTATTGTTGCTAATAAGCCTGACAGAGTGGTGATAGATCGATCAGAGCGTCTCACAATGATTGTTGATATCAGTGTTCCACATGACGAGAACCTTGTGAAAGCCAACAAGGATAAAGAAATTAAGTATCAGGACTTGGCACACGAGATTGTCGATATGTGGCAGGTTGGCCAAGAGCCTTTACCAACATCTGATGAGGCTCTCGTTGGGGAGCTGGGTCAAGGGCCTGATACAAAAAGCGGTACTTCTGGACACGGCACGTATTATCAGGAAGTTCCTCTCTCTGAGACCCTGACCACCAGTAGCTTGGACCCTGTCCCCGATGCCAGTGAGCTACTATTTTGCATATTTTAAAATGTTTTTTTTATATTTTTTATAGAAAGATTTAAAAATATAAATAATCTTTACATAGTATAAAACAAAGTCACTCCCGCTGTCTGTACGCTTAGATCTTTTAAACTACTCAACGGATTTTAATGCAGTTTTCAGCAATAGATAGAGTGATTCAAGGGGAAGGTTTATATGTCCCACACTGGTATCTACATTGCACCCGTGCGAAGCCGGGGCGGGTCGCTAGTATCTATATAAAAAAAAACATCATCATAGTATTATTACTATGTTATTATTAACATTACATCATATTGCTTAAGGTCTCTCCAAGTAAGTTGGCATTAAATTGCTTGTAACCATTAGTTAGCTAGTAACAATTAATATTATACTATTTGTTATTGTGTTCGCATTTCGCTTCAAATAACGACTTAACAGTACTATTGACGAACGGAGTTTATGCAAATTAAGGAGGGGTTGTCCGATCCACCTAATACTATAATTGCAAGAGTGAGTTGTCTGTTCAAGTAATCACCATAAACTATTATCTATTTTAGGTCTGTTGGGTGAACCATATTCCATGAGATCACAGCTTCATTGCAGGTTCATCCGATTGACCCCCATCATCCAAAAAAGGTAGGCCTTAACTTAGACTCTTTAAAGTTTGAAACCTCTTAAGAATCGCCAGGACCCAAAGTTTTAGACAACACTTTTTTGTGGTTAATCATATTCACAATTATTTTATTCAGTAAAGTTCAACCATAAATTCGGAGGCAAGTTTTGCTACCTAAACTATTGAAAATATTACATTACTAGCGGCCCATCCCGTGATCTTATGTAGCCTATAACCTTCCTCGATAAATGGACTATCCAACACAAAAATATTTTTTCAATTCCAACCAGTAGTTCCTGAGATTTGCGCGTTCAAACAAACAAACTCTTCAGCTTTATAATATTAGTATAGATACTTGTAATACTTTGCGAGCAAAGTCGCGAGCATTTATACTACATTCGTAGCTGTGTTAAGTGATATCAGACATATTAAATGTAGAAACTAGGACACGTAGTACAACTGAATAGCTAAGGTTTAATTAAAAACGTGCGATAAGATTAGAAACGTTGGAACAATGCGAAGACGCTGTGTTGTTGATTATAAATGTAAATAATTACTTAACTTACGTAATGCAGGAGCGGTACTGACGTCAATGAATAAATAGTTATGCCTAACCTTTTCCTAACTATGTTGGGGTCAGCTTCCAGTTTAACCAGATGCGGCTGAATACAAGTATTTTACACGGAGCAACTGCCATCAGGCCTCCATAACCCAGTTACAGGTTAGACCGGTTGTCAGACTTCCGGGCTTCTGACTTCCCGTAACGACTGTCATAGGTATGCGTATGACACTCGGGACCGACTGTTTAACATGCTCTCCGAGGCAGTGGCGTAGTGTGGGAGGAGCAACGGGGGCCATGGCCCCGGACGGCGGAGATGTAGGTGGCGGCTGCAGCATCAGGTCATAGTCATCAGATCAGATAACTGTAGGTATTGTCATCGGGACTACATAGGTACTTATGTACGCAAAACTTCAAGTCAAGTCTTATTTTGAATTCTTTTGCAATAAACATAGCAACGGGGTTTTCACCACCGTTAACATAACATCACGCCTTGGATTGCCCGAAGGGTTGGGCAGAGGTGTTTTTAGTACACCCTCATTTCACCAGTTATGTTTAAGTCCCATGTAATAGGGGGCGAGCCATTAACCGGGCATAAATCCAGACTCCAGGCTGCTACTGAGAATTTCCTAATAGAAAAACCCAATAACACTTTGCCCGACCTGGGGATCGAACTCAGAACCCCATGCTCAGTAGTCGTGCTTGCGACCTCTAGACCAACAAGGTAGTAAATTTTCCCCGTTGGGGTGGAAGAAATTCACGCTACGCAACTGCTCCGAGGCACGGAGGGGTCTCGATGTGTAACGAATGGTCATCATGCACAGACTGACCGCGGCAAGCGCAACTTAACCTCGCAAATCGTATGAACCGCGCGGTTGGAATAAATAATAGTAGTATAAAAGCGCATCATAGAATGTAAAGCAGTGAATATAGTAATTTCTCAAAATTAAAGTATTGCATTTTATAACATCATTGCTGGGTGTTTCACACCTAGCACTGACTAACAGCAATAATAGCCTAGTGGTGTGACCGTCGGACTGCCAAATCATAGGTCTCGAGTTAGAACCCAAGACACGCACCTCTGACTTTTCGGATTCATGTGCGTATTGTATAATTATCACTTGCTTAAAAACGGTGAAGGAAAACATCATGAGGAAACCGGCCTGAGATATATTTCTCGACGGCATGTGAAGCCAAGTCAGAGATCCATGGGCGGCATAAACTCTGACACCAGGTTAGTCACTAACCACACGAAAAGAAGAAGAGACCTGACTAGATATTATAATCCCGACATCTGTTGCACACCTGATCTTCGATGATAGCGGTTTGGTACCTATAACAGATAACCTGAAACAGAGAGAGCATCCGACCACGGTACGCGGTTAGGTTAGTTCCCCCCTCTGTAGCCCCAAAGTATGCGCGCATGCAGTTCTCGTTCATAGTTTGAGTCCAACGAATGCGCTGCACACTTCCACCCGAAGCGGGGACCCTGTCAGAGGCCGGTGGCCCTCGAGGTCCCAAGCTGGCCGGCGGTCGGCCTCTTGCCTGTATATGGGCAAGGTTAACATTAGGCAAACTCAATGATTTGCTTCACCCTGTTACCAATTGAAACATTTCTATACAAAAAGCTTTTATCTGATTACCATATCAATACCCATTGACATGATAGCTATAAATCGGCCAAGGTGAAGCGAACACACGGGTCATGTCGACGACAACTGTTGTTATAATACAACGTGTTACATAATTCCCAAAAAAAAATGTAAATAATCAAGTAGTCTTTTACGGTTGTTGTCATTTACCTCTCAGAGGAAATTAGGTAAGAATGTAAATAACTTTCTGGGTAGTCTACTATTTAGTTTCATGTTTTCAGGGTTGCGTTTCAATGATGATTATTTTATGTTTTATCCAAATTCTTTTTTTTGGGTCATACTACTGTTTTCAAATATTGCCTACAGACTCTTTACAAGGGACCTTTGAACCCGCAAAATTAGCCAAATCGGTCCAGCCGTTCACGAGTTTTAACGAGACTAACGAACAACATTCCTATTATATTTATTCAATTATATTTATATAGATAGATAGATTATTATTTAATTACTATGTATAAATCAAAAACCAATCTTCCATATAACAGCTAACATAACCCTGCCTTTGCTATCACGCAGTCGGGTAAGAACAAGAACGAATTAGGTCAACAGAGGTCATATCAATTGTTAATTAAGCCTCCACGCCGTAGATACGACACGTCCAAGGTTTCATCCCGACTCGTTAATTAACATACGTGTTCTAACCTCTCAAGGTTATCAGATTCTTCACCTGCGTCTGTGTGGTTATAGACAGGCTATAGATAAGCTATTCAGTGAATTTGGGTCAGATAGAGTGTACTCTTAATTATGTGGGTGAGTGGTTATGAAAAAGCCTACCTACATAATTAGAGCTGTTTTGTGGAGACTTTTATTAGATTGTGAATAATGTGCTTAGCATACCTAATCAGTCTAGTGGTGTGACCGTCGGACTGCCAAGTCATGGTCTCGAGTTCGAACCTAACGCACGCACCTCTGACTTTTAGGATTCATGTGCGTATTGTATAATTATCACTTGCTTAAACATGGTGAGGAAACCGGCATGCCTGAGAGATATTTCTTGACGGCATGTGAAGTCAAGTCAGAGGCCCATGGGCGGTATAAACTTTGACACCAGGTTAGTCACTAACCACACGAAAAGAAGACCTAATCAGCCCATTACTGTCCCACTGCTGGGCACGGACCTCTTCTCAGAATGAGAAGAGCGTGGTCCTTCGTCTATCAAGCTAGCCTGTTGCGGGTTGGCGGACTACACACACAATTGAGAACATCTCAGTTGTGCAAGTTTCCTCACGATGTTTTTCCTTCACCGTTAACGCAAGTGATAATTAAATTTTGATAGGCACATAAATTCTAAAAGTCAGAGGTGCGGGCTGGGATCGAACTCATTAACTTTTTTGTAATTAAGTAAGTAGAAGATTTTATTTGTTTTGAGAGAGTTTTTGATGTAGGTAAATAGTGGCTCTTTCAACGATATTAAATTAAAAGTCTAATTTAATATATTTGATATTAAATTGGAATAAAAATATTTTTTACAAAAAAATTAAACCGACTTCAAAAAATAATAAAATAATTTCAGTAAAGTTTCAGAAGTCGGTGCTGATCCACGCTGAACCAAATTGAAGGCACCGACTTCTGAAACTGTTAATTTTATATGGTAATCAATTTATTCTTTTTTGAAGTCGGTTTAATTTTTTTGTAAAAATGTTTTTATTTTTTTCATTTTAGTGGCCTTAATTAAAACTTGGTTGGACCTACTAAAGACGCTGCTCGTAACATAATCACATCATCACAATATGCGCATTGTTCGTCATTGAGGAGTTCCATTGTCTATCTCCGAAGTTCTTCATCAGATCTTCACCAAATTTAAATGGGACCAACTTCAAAGTATACCCTATTCATTAAAAAAATAATCATCAAAATCGGTCCACAATTGGCGAAAATATCGATGAACATACACAAAAAAAAAAAAATTAAAAAAATACATACAGACGAACATAGTAACCTCCTCCTTTTTGGAAGTCGGTTAAAAAGTGCTTGTAAATCGTCTTTTTGTTTTTTTTTTAAGTTGCCTCACATTTGGATTTTTCCTGTATCGTGGATGCGGTTACAGACACAAATCTTCACATGCACAAACGCCCAGACCCGGAACAACTATCTGTAGGCTATACAAATATTTGTTCCGTGCGGGAATCGAACCCACGACCCGCAGCGCACGAGACAATCGCTCAGCCACTACACCAAACGTGTCGTCAATGCTTGGGGACTATATCACTGCTGGCAAAGATGGGTACTTAACTTAGCAAAACTTTTGTTTTTAATTTTCTTGTTGTTACCTACCTGAAAAACACAGCGTTAGTACCTATTATGTATAGATCCATAGGACTGCCTTCTTGGTCTAGTGGTCGCAAGCGCGTCTGCTGAGTACGGGGTCCTGGGTTCGATCCCCAGGTCGGGCAAAGTGTTATTAAGTTTTTTCATTAGGAATTTCTCAGTAACTACCCGGAGTCTGGATTTGTGCCTGGTTAATGGCAATAGACTCGCCCTCTATTACATGGGACTTAAACACAACTGGCAAAACGAGGGTTTACTAAAAACACCTCTGCTGAACCCTTTGGGGAATACAAGGCGTGGTTTTATGTTATGTATAGCTACAGGTACTTTTTTTACGTAAATTGGTTA
This sequence comes from Amphipyra berbera, assembly GCA_910594945.2. Taxonomy (NCBI): domain Eukaryota; kingdom Metazoa; phylum Arthropoda; class Insecta; order Lepidoptera; family Noctuidae; genus Amphipyra; species Amphipyra berbera. The sequence goes on along the minus strand of OU343122.1, from coordinate 1,045,717 downwards.
CAAATCACATAAGCTCTCCGATTAAGAGAAATAGGTCAGGGCATGTTACTGTATCTGGCCAATCATTATTCAATACTTTTGTTGATATTCACTGAACTGTCAATTTGTCCCTAACCTACTTCTGAAAACGATTTGCATAAATTTCATCTGATTATTCGTTTCTGGGTCCGGAAATCGATCTGTCATGAAAAGCTTTTCACTCGAACTCGATCAACTCAATACTTACGTATTACGAAAACAATAAACCAATTTTTTTCATAATTAAATTTAATACGTAGTACGAACCGCGTAGCGTAGCACCGCGTCATGCAGTTATGCACGTGCCGTAGCCGCGTAGAGGGGCTACGACGTGCTACGTCACAGCTACACGAAACATTTCGTTTTTGGCATAATTATTGTGACGTAATGATGATAAATGGTCAGGCTTGATTTTATTAGAGATAAAGTGTGTTTAGTGATTCTTAAATTAATAAACGTATACCTATAGTACCGTTTGAAAGGTCAAGAGTTCATTTCAGTCCGAATTAAATCATACAATGTAGTTCAAATTTAACCTTCACCTTTCCATGATAAACTCCAAGGACATAAAATTTTAAATTTTTTAGAGGACGTCCTAGAAGGACATACAGCGATGTTATTGGTGATGTTCTTCACAAAGGGTAGGTGCGTAGTACTCTCAACCGGCGTGCGTGTATGACAAGATGTATGAATGTGGATGAAGCGAAAGGGGTATGTAAGAGTCGTAGCATGTGGCGTTCTATAGTTTCTGCCTACCCCCATGGGAAAAAGGCGTGAGTTTATGTATGTATGTATAAAATTTTAACATTATAACTGCTAAAGACTGACAACTACTGATAACTACTTTAAAAAGGATAAAGGTAGGCGACAACCTACCTCAACATAACGCTTTATAACAACTTAACTCATTCTTAATTACAAACTTATTGTTACTTAACTTATTTAAACGAAGAAGTTAGCGTAAAGTGACTGCCTCATTGGTCTATTGGTGGTGAGGTCCTGGGTTCGATCCCCAGGTCGGGCAAAGTGTTATTGAGTTTTTTCCGTCTGGAATTCCTCAGTAGCAGCCAGAGTTTGGATTTGTACCCGGTTGTTGGCAATAGGCTCGCCCCCTATTATATGGGACGTAAACATAACGGCGAAATGAGGGTGTTATTATACACCTCTGCCCAACCCTTCGGGGGATTCAGGCGTAAAGTTAGTGCAAAGTTTAACTAACTGTCCTATAGGATTCAAATAGCTAACTTTTTCTACATATCTTTCCAATTCATTTCTACCTAGCTCTTCAAGGAACTCAAAACGCAACGTAAAACGATAACAGCTGATAAGAATAGGGTAAGATGTCAGCACGGTCCCAGAGATGTGGTTAGACCACGTGCCGACTGTAATAAAAACGAAAAAAGCCGGGAGACATGAGCACGCTACCGGCCCCGTGGATACAAACACGGATTAAGACATCATGGAAACGGCTAAGAAAGATGGGATAAATACACTGGCCTGCAAAAATAAGTATCACACTTTTAAAATTTAAATTTTTCTAAACTATAGAAGTTGAGGTTTAATATAAAAAACGTTTTATAGCAATTTTTAACAGCTTTCTTTGAAACTATAGTAACAAAGTTAAACTCTTTTTGAGTCCTTTTTGTTTCGAAAATATATCTTGTGTACTTAAAAAGTTATTGCAATTATAAAAGTGTGATACTTATTTTTGCAGGCCAGTGTATATACTAATATTATAAAGCTGAAGAGTTTGTTCGTTTGTTTGAACGCGCTAATCTCAGGAACTACTCGTTCGAATTGAAAAATTATTTTTGTGTTGGATTGTCCATTTATCGAGGAAGGTTATAGGCTATATAAAATCACGCTACGATCAATAGGACCGGAGCATAAATGAAAAATGTTGCGAAAACGGGAAAAATGTCCTCCCGTGCGCAGCCGGGATGGGTCGCTAGTTGTAAATAAGTGATGGCTTCAGTAGTAAGCAGTGGTAGCCTAGCGGTGGAACGCTTGCCTTCCTTGCAAGAGGTTCTGAGTTCGATCCCAAGCCGCGCCTCTGACTTTTTGAAATCATGTGTAGAGCATGTGGTGGCATCTATCACACCACACGCGAACTACACAGCACGACAAACATCTAGCAAACTACAGCGACTACAATGACAGCTGTCAAATTAAATGTCACAAATCCTGCATCGCGATATCAAGATTTGACACGCAGATAGTATACAATGTTAGTCGGAAAGCGGGTACTACGCCGAAAGGGTGTTAAAGTACCCATAATAAGGGATAACTTTTGTTCTACAACTTTCCCTAAAAGTCAATAGTATAAAAGAAATAGCTTTTCAAAGAATTCGTAAGAAATATGCTAAAATCTATCTGTCCATAGCTATTATCAGCTGTGTTTACTATTTAGGTCATATTTGGGGTCATGGATTAGAAACTTAATTTTCTGAATTCATAACTAAAGCAGGTATGATCTTTTTTTTTTTAAAACTAAAATAAAAATATTTATGCATGCAAATAAAAATTAACAAATTTTGAAATTTTAACACTTGCTTTAAAATAGTCATCAGTGATACTTTAAGTGGCCCGCGGCTTAGTACCCCCTTTCCGACTAACCTTGTATAATTACGACTTTCCAACATCAACTGCTCGGCAGTAGCCCGCCAGGCATAAGACCCGCCTGGTTGGAGGAATCCTCCCTTTTCGTTAGAGGAACACCATACCTCGTTCCTCCGTAATTTGATTACTTGCGTTAACGATGAAGGAAAACATCGTGAGTAAACCTGCACACCTGAGAGAGCTCCAAAATGCTCCGAACCAGTGGCGTGCATTGGTTTTCGGACTAGATAGGCAGACACTAGTGATGCCGCCTTTCAATTGTACGCTTAAGCCCATTTCAATATGATTCTGACCAAAAGAAATCATAGCTATACACGCTTATTTTATTTATTCTAATAGTTAAAGATGAAGTAGTTAATTAAATCTTATGAGGTAGGCACTGCTTAATTGTCTATATGCAGTGAACGCTACTGTTCCCGATGACGTGTAATTGTATAATTAACTAGCTTTTGCCCGCAGCTTCGCTTGTGTGATTTTTTTTCACCCCCTTAGGGGTTGAATTTCGAGAAATCCCTTCTTAGTGGATGTTTACGTCACAAAATGAACCTACTGTCAAAATATCAAGTTTCTAACCCCAGCCATTTAGGATGTGCGTTGATAGATCAGTCAGTCAGTCAGTCAGCTTCTCCTTTTATAAGTATAGATGTACCTATACAAAATATTGTAAGACATTTTAAAAGAGTAACGGTGGAGTTTCTTGCCCATTCTTCTTCATACGAAACTACCTTTGGGAAGGGGCGACTAGAATCAATACAATTTTTTTTTTGTAAAATTTGACTTTCAAAAGTTCCTTTTATGTGCCTAATTGAAATAAATACTTTTACTTTGACTTTGGCGTGTGTAGTCCGGTTAAGCCACACCAGACCAGCGTGGTGGACTAAAATCTAAAACCTTCGCACTCTGAGAATAGGTCTATGCCCAGCAGTGGGACAGTAATGTGCTGATTATGATGAAACATACTTCAGCAAATATCAACAATATGTTTAAACCCTTTAAACATAAACAATATTCTCGTAACATCAAGGTCCCCCAAGGTCTCCAATTCACAACATTTGTTAATTATCTTAAACACATATTGTCTCAAGTAAGCCGACGTAAGACGATAAGCCTAGAGCGCGCCTTATCACTCGTTATCAGGCCTCATCTAGTATTCTATTTGAGAGAGATAGAGAAATTTTTCCAGTAGGTCGTAGGTAACTGTGTTGTCTGTGAGGGACGTTGAAACCAGGTCACTGAAATACAGGACTGCAATGGAGATAATAGGGTTAGATTGTACTAGGGTTATCATTTTCTTTCATTATTTTTTTACCATTGCCCCTTGCCACGGTTTCTCCTGTAACGTGGGTGCGTTTACAGACACAAATCTTCACATGCACGAAACAACTATCGGCCATTCAAATATTTGTTCCGTGCGGGCATCGAACCCACGACCCGTAGCGCAGAAACTAATCACTCAACTACCGCACCAAACGTGTCGTCAATTTAGATAATTTGATTACGTGTTTATTAATTGTTTTTATGGTTCATTAATACATACCTACTTATCTTAGCTGATTTAGTTCAGCTAAGATAAGTAGTTATGACATACATATTAGGTAATCTTAAGTGGTTATGACTTATACATATTAGGTAATCTTATATCATAACGTATTATTAACTTTTAGAGTAGGCACATAACAAAATATTAACTAGAATATTCCGGCCAGGTCATAGAAAGAGTTTCATAAAATAACATCACGCCTGTATTCTTCAAAAGGTTAGGTAGAGGTGTATAGTAACACCCTCATTTCGCCGTTATGCTTAAGTCCCGTGTAAAAGGGGGCGAGCCTATTGCCATCAACCGGGCACAAATCCAAGCTCCGAGGAATTCCACACGGAAAAACCCAATAACACTTTGCCCGACCTGGGGATCGAACCTAGGATCTCACGTTCAGCAGTTGCGCTTGCCACAACTAGACCAACGAGGAACTGCCTCGTAAACATACAAAAGAGTATTTACTAACTTTTCATTGTTTATCGAATATATATGACTAATTATTCGCCCATCTCTAGTTCCAATTAATTAAAAAAGCGTCCCTATCCGGAATTCACGCGAAACTGATGAATAGACGATATCCAAGCTAGGGTTAAAGTTGATAGCTAACGAACTCACCTTTAACCCGGGGTCAAAGGTCACCGGACAAAGGTCAGTTCGTTAGCCAGCGCACCGTGTATCAGAATTGTGTTACACAAGAAAGACTAATGACCTAAATTGTTGCGGAGTTATTCTATAGAAATATAAGCTTTGTTTATTATATACTAGTGACCCGCCTCGGCTTCGCAGGTGTACAATGTAGATACTAATGTGGGGCTTATAAACCTTCCTCTTGAATCACTCTATCTATTGCTGCAAACTGCATTAAAATCCGTTGCGTAGTTTAAAAGATCTAAGCGTACAGACAGCGGGAGCGACTTTGTTTTATACTATGTAAAGATGATAAAAGCTTTGTGAGCGAGCTTATAGAGTTAAGTAAGAATGAGTAGGTTGGGTTTCGTTAATGACTGATACAACAGTTTAAAATACAATAGCAATGTTAACCTAGTGGTGTGACGGTCGGACTGCCAAGTCATAGCTCTCGAGTTCGAACCTAAGGCACGCATCTCTGACTTTTCCGATTCATATGCGTATTGTATAATTAGCACTTGCTTAAAAACGGTGAAGGAAAACATCGTGAGGAAACCGGCATGCCTGAGAGATATTACTCGACGGCATGTGAAGCCAACTCAGAGGCCCATGGACGGCATAAACTCTGACACCAGGTTAATCACTAACCACACGAAAAGAAGACAGTTTAAAATGTGAAACTGATCCTCAATGTTTAGCTATTTCATAATCTATGTAAGCGTAGGTATATACGGATGCTCAGGCCGCGCAGATAAGACAGTCCAGTGACAGTTTTACAATCTATACAGAACATTGACATCAAGTTTTTACAGAGACGGTCATGGTGCTATATTAGTTTACGACGTGTCAGAACCAAAGTCCCTAGCAAAACTGAGTACTTGAGGAACTTCAGGTATACTCCACCATGAAGAACATTGCTTAGTTGTCGGCAATAAGATGACAAGCGCATCATTTTGGGACCCAGTGCATAATATCAGCAAGCACATTGGGTCACCCGACGGCGCAACGAATATTCCCAAGGAGGGTTGATGTCAGGCAGGTCAGGTCATAATACAAAAAGCTAAAACCTTTAAAAACATGGATTTACGAAATACATGTTGTGCCGACCCCACCTAGTGTGGGATAAGGGCAAGGAGATGATGATGACAGTACGACAACGCGTTTGACGTCGGGCGATGTCACCGCCCGTGATTCCTTTACAAGTCAGTTGACGATTGATTCTATTTATCGTCGCATTTTTGAGCTGAAAATTTTGGAAATCTAATAACATTCCTATTGAAAGGGGGAGAGTGGTGGAAATGGGCAGAAATACAATCAATTCAGATTTAGAACCTCTTCGATGAGTTAGTTGTCAAACAATTGGGTTTATTATTTCGTTTTGTATACGAGAAAGGGCGATGCCTCATTAGTGCGTTTTATTGCGTTGCGTCGTCGCAGCGTCAACGCTGCGTCGTTTTCCATATATTTTAAATGACATGCCACATTAAAGCGTTGCGTCGTCGTCGTCGCACGCGACGTTTCAACGGATCGGCGGACGAGAGACGAAGAAAGGGGAGGGTAATGCGCTGCGCTGTCGGAGCTCCAGTGCGACGACGGACAGTGTTCCACTGCTAGAGGTGCGTGCGTCGTTGTCTTGCGCTGCGACGTCGTGCGTCGTCGTAACGCAGGTGTGGCACACAATGCGTTGATCCGTTGCGACGACGCAACGCAACGCACTAATGAGGCATCGCCCTTTCTCGTATACAAAACGAAATAATAAACCCAATTGTTTGACAACTAACTCATCGAAGAGGTTCTAAATCTGAATTGATTGTATTTCTGCCCATTTCCACCATTCTCCCCCTTTCAATAGGAATGTTATTAGATTTCCAAAATTTTCAGGTCTGACGGATGCCTGGTAAATCGTAATTTCTGAAATAGTAGATATTGTGAAGAAGGCAATTTAATTTATTTTACGAATAAGTTCACAGAAATGTGTCAATATATTATTTTTCATATTTCCACTCCGAAGAAAGCTTTTATTAGAGTTTTTTTCATATATTTCGATTTGCTGTCCTTATTTAGGACCAAAGAAATACATCAAGAGCTCACCGCTCTACAAATAGAAATAAAATAGGTAATACTTAACTTTCTATTTGAGAGCTTGACAGTTGACATTTAACTAAAAGCTTGTTCGTTCGCGTGCTGTTATAATCCTATCGACTTTAAAATTGAAAGTCTAAGAAACTTTGAAAATTTTGCAATAAAGTATACCTACCTATATATTGATGGGCGGTGTAAAACCATCCTGTCAAACACGATCAATTTTGTTTTTATATTTCTGAGATCAGATCTTTTCTTTTTCGTGTGGTTAGTGATTAACCTGGTGTCAAAGTTTATGCCACCCGTGGGTCTCTGACTTGGCTTCATATGCCGTCGAGAAATATCTCTCAGACATGCCGGTTTCCTCACAATGTTTTCCTTCACCGTTTTTAAGCAAGTGACAATTATACGATACGCACATGAATCCGAAAAGTCAGAGGTGCGTGTCTTGGGTTCCAACTCGAGACCTATGACTTGACAGTCCTACGGTCACACCACTAGACTATCACTGCTATAAATGATCCTATATGAGACCAGATTAAAAGTACTTATGAATAAGTAGTGAGAGCCTTGAGGTAAATAAAAAGAAACCATCTCTAATAGTACATTACTGCCGCGGTCTGTAATGATTGCGTTGCTGGCAGCACTGATGATGGCCGAGAGCGCAGCTCCAGGCCACCACAGCACGGTCAGCATTGCAGCTCTTGATGGACAAGCTGGAATGAAGCCTTTATAGCGCGGACAGCAAGGGCTGCAATGACGACCAAGCTTGAAGGCCGAGAGCGTAGCTAAACTAAGCTTGAGGCCATCATAGCGCGGCCAGCAGCGCAGTCATTGCGGAACAAGGCTTGTATAGTGCTTTACTCAAACAATGCGAGTAATTTAAATAAAACCAGATTAGTATAGTAAGAATTTATTTGAAGTAACGATTTTTTTCTTCTCTGGTCCTTAGCTTTTTTTTTTACTGCCTGTACCTATACAGCCAAATTCTGTATAAAAACTTTTTGCACCAGACTATTTTTGAAACAAAACTCGACAATAATGGATTTTCAAAGGAAATTGCTGGTGGCTAAAACTCACCAGCAATGAAATTCCATACAACTTTGCTGGCGGCTATTCAAGTAGGGCGGAAAGGTCGACTTTGCTCAAAGAAGGTTGTCAAAATAATGACCACATTACAAGCATTTTTGAGTAAAATCTATTACTAAACTTTGCTTAAAAAAAAGGTCAGTCTTAAATGATTTTAATTAAAAGCTATTTAGTTCCTAAAATATCGATTGCGCAATAACTTGCACGAAGTTCAGGGCGTTCAAGACATTTCGGTCGTACTGTAAATCATGCTCTCTTATTATTTACATGTAAAACATATTAACCTACCCCCATTTCCGCTCCAGCACTAAATACGCAAATGGAACTAATGTATTGAGCATCGAAGCAATGATAGATGACCACCTCGTGACTTACTTCCATCACTTGATTACTGTAACGCACACAACATGACAAGCAACTAAGAATATTATATTTTCTTTCTGCATATATTCTGTCACGTCATCGTATTGGCAAATAGTCGTTACTTCCCTATATCACAAGGTTTATGTAATATCTATTTTTATGCTTCATAAGCCTTTCCTTGAACTTTGATATAATAATATCTTTTTATACAAATGCCTTAAAAGTCCCACTATTCGGAATAGTGCTGTCTAAAAATCGATTAACTCTCTATAATCTACCGATACCTGCGATAGTATCAAAAAGCAAATTTCAATACTTCTTCTTCTTTTCGTGTGGTTAGTGACTAATCTGGTCAAAGTTTATGCCGCCCATGGGCCTCTGACTTGGCTTCACATGCCGTCGAGAAATATCTCTCAGGCGTGCCGGTTTCCTCACGATATTTTCCTTCGTAGTTTTTTAAGCAAGCAATAATAATTATACAACACGCACATGAATCCCAAAAGTCAGAGGTGCGTGTCTTGGGTTCGAACTCAAGACCTGTGACTTGGCAGTCCCTCAGTCATACCACTAGTCTATCACAGCTGTAATTTCAAAACTATCGATAACCCCATTGATATTGTTACTAGTTTTCGAGGATATCGACAAGTCAACTATCGATAGTACGGCAACACTAATTCGGAAGTTTAGCAAAACTGTGTTTCAACGAGCTGTGAAATTAATGAATATTATTGTTTTCTTTTTTTTACTAGGTATTGAAGCAGATGTACATTTTAGAACACCCAAATCAGTTTATTATTTTTGTATTTTTAATTAAGGGAATGGCTATGAATTTAAACAAGAATTACTTTGCCTGTTCTCGCTATCATTAAAATAAATAGACGAGTATATTTTTTATTCATTACTTTAACAATAAAATCGACCGTTTTGTAAGGTTTACAGTTTCTTGGTATTATATTATTATATGGTGGGAATTAGGGCGTGTTTATTCATCTGAATTAATTCATAAATATATTTGCCAACATACTGTTCATACCAGCTTTATTGTGTTTTAGGGAGTATTGATTTCACTTCCATGTATATTATGTATTAAAAAAGGTTAAATACTTTAATATAATAGAAGTTCTGTCAGCTGCGATGAAATATGAAATAAAACTGCAATATTTTTTAGATCCTTACTTTATAACATAACATCACGCCTTATATTCTCCGAAGGGTTTGGCAGAGGCGTTTTAGTACACCCTCGTTTCTCCAGTTATGTTTAAGTCCCATGTAATAGGGGGCGAGCCTGACTGACCGGGCACAAATCCAAACACCGGGCTGCTACTGAAAAATACCTAGTGGAAAAACCCAATAACACTTTGCCTTGGTATCGTACCCAGGACCGCATGCTCAGCAGTCGTGCTTGCGACCACTAGACCAACAAGGCAGTCAGTTACTTTATAAGTTGTCCGATATTAAAGGCGAGATATTTATATCTTACTGAAAACCCGGGTAACCCGAGGGTTATTTCTATCGAATAACATGGCCTCGCAAACAAAGAAAACTTTCCATCATTATTTATGCTATCGGCAACAATATCTATCTACTCATGAACGTACATACATACCTATATAAACTCACGCCTTTCTCCCATGGGGGTAGGCAGAAACTATATAACGCCACATGCTACGACCCTTACATACTCCTTTCGCTTCATCTACATTCATACATCTTGTCATACACGCACGCCGGTTGATAGTACTACGCACCTGTCTTTTGTGAAGAACATCACCAATAACATCGATGTATGTCGATCTAGGACGTCCTCTACCGGCGTTTCCATTGACATCCGCCTTATAAATTCCTTTTGTTAATCGCCGTTCACTCATTCTCTAAACATCTACTCATGTACGTATTATACGTGATAAACGCTTTTTCTTCTTTGGGAAGTTGCAGGAAGCTCGAGCACCTTTGTTCACATTCGTCCCTTATCCACCGTCCTCACCCGCCGCCGAGCCGGTCGTCTTTTTTGACTTCGCAGTCACACCGTTAATTCAGCCCTCATCAAGCTGTCTACCTCCCAGTCCTCCCGCCAGCAACGCCCTAAGCCGAGGTTCTTGTCCCATTAGAGGTCGCCCTTAGTGCTGTTGTTGCTAATAGTCATGATGTTAGTAGCAGTAGTTAGCTTAAGTTAAGTATTTTACTCTCGTCCCCATTGGTTGGAGACTCGTCAGCTCTCGCCAATAACTGTCCAGTTACGTAGAAACGGGCCGCAAGACGGTCTGCAAGCAGTCGAATTTATAATAGCTTTGTCCACTAAAATGATCTGAACCAAACTAAACGTTCTGTTCGGAATAAACGATGTGTACACTAAAGACGAGTTTGCTGACAGTCTGAAATAGTTTGAAGGTTTTGGTGAAATAGCTGAACTGATTGGAATGGAGTGTAGCACAGAGGTAGAATGTATCCTGGATCAGTTCATTGTCTTATCGACAGCGTCACTTGCGTTTTGTACTATGATTTTGTCCAGAGTGCGGCAAACTCAGTCAGACAGTAAATATTTGTCTTTTCAATAAATCTGGAAGTGCAGAATGGGATTATGGGACAATTTTGCCCCATAACCTTATTTTTGAGATCCAAATAAGTACAAACGAAGTCGAGCATTGGTCTGCCTATTTTGGGTGTTTGTTCTGTGGACATGTTTCCGGTGCCAGGGTGGGGTAAACGCCCCATCTGCCCCACCTTCATTACGCCTATGCTTGCGTTAACGGTGAAGGCAAACATCGTGAGGTAACCGTCCAGGTTTAGAGAGCTCCAAAGACTTCTAGATGATGTGTGTAGTCCGTCAACCCGCATCAGGCCATAGTGGACTAAGGCCTAAACCCCTCTGATTCTAAGAAGAGCCCCGTGCCAAACAGTGAGACTGTAATGGGCTGATGGTTATGCTTGCTATTGGCGTAGTTTTTTATACTGAGACACTGGGTATACAGGGTGTAAACGAAATCATATTGCAAATCCTTCAAACCTCGTGATGTAGGTACTACTGACATAGATTAACTCTGCACGGGATACTTTTGGATTCTATAATAAAAAAAAATTACAGGAAGTAAACATGTGTTCTTAACGTGAGGCATTTTAGCGCCCCGAGCGAATTGCACAGCCTATCGCTCGTCGCGCGGTCAACTCGGGGCGCTAAAATGCCTCACGTTAAGAACACAAACATGTTTACTTCTTGTTTTTTTTTTTCATTGCATCCATACTTATCCCGTGGAGGATTAATCTATGTCAGCAGTATATCACGAGGTTTGAAGGAATTACATGATTTCGTTTATAGGTCAACCAGAATCTCATGGCATTAAAAATTAATAACAAACAGTGGTTTTCATATGGCAATGTCAACATGTCACTTGTCAAAACGAGTATGACTGTAGTTGATACATTTTCCAGTTCTGATTAATGTTTTCTTGTTCAAACATTTTTAATAAACATACTTATTTTAACAAGGTTTCCTTTTCCATTACAATAAAATTGCAAAAAACCATATATCAGCATATCATTTTGGAACCCAGTGCGTAATATCAGCAAGCACATTGGGTCACATAAAATAATAAGCCAAAACCTCTAACAACATGGATTTATGAAATACATGTTGTCCCGACCCCATCTAGTGTGGGATAAGGGCAGGAAGAAAATCGAGAAGAACTTGAAGAAAAAAAATTACAAGTATCAAGACTTTTTATTCAAATTACCCTTGTGTTACCCACAAAAACATTTAATTTCCCTATTTGCCATCAGATTCTGGTAGACCTATACATCCTGTATATTAATAAATAGTTATCATCATCTTCTTGTTAAGTGTCGATTAGAATCAATCTAGATACTGATTTGTCAAATTTTAAAACATTACGTGAATATTTCACAGCTTTTTTGAGATCTTGGTCCTTAGACCCAAGCCACATCTGACGGAAGATACGTCACCGATCTTCCGTCGCGTAATTTACTCTAGGAATTTTAGTAACGCATCTTCGGTCAAATGTGTACGTTGTGAGATGTGTACATGGAGTTATGTGTACCGACGGAAGATCGGTGGCGTATCTTCCGTCAGATGTGGCTTAAGAATTTTTCACAAGGGCGATGTCGCGGCCACAATTAGTTTTTTCACACATTTTGAATTGGAACATAACATTCGCCTTACATTCTCCGAAGGTTTCGGCAGAGAATTTTAGTACACCCTCGTTTCGCCAGTTATAAGTCCCATGTAATAGGGGGCGAGCCTATTGCCATCAACCGGGCACAAATCTAAACTCCGAGGAATTCCACACGGAAAAACCCAATAACACTTTGTCCGACTTGGGGATCGAACCCAGGACATCACGATCAGCAGTCGCGCTTGCCACCTCTAAACCAACGAGACAGTTATACGGCGCAATATTATACTCCCTTCAAATTGCGTATCTAGTGCGTTACATAGGTTTTCATATAAAATGTCTCTATTACCAATCAGTAAGGACCACTCAACATTTGTAGCGTAGGCGTAGAGGAATAGAGGTGAGCTACATCTAAAACATCGCATTCTCTATCACGTGATAGAGAACGCGACACTCGTTTTTATAGAGGGGTGAAGGGTGGAAAATTTATTATATAATTTTATTTATAACGATCGCGTCATAAATAAAGTTATATAATAAATTTTCTATCGAGTTTTTCTTCCTCAATTAACGAGATTTCTTTTTATTTCCGTAGGTAGAAAGGTGACTGGAGGATGGGTGAAGCATCCTCGTATACACTCATAACAACATACAGCGAAGTTTTACCCGTTTGCGGAGGTATTTTCAAACTCCCTTTTGGATTCTGTAAAGGACAAACACGGAAATAAACAACGCTATTTTTAGAATACACAAAAGCTGTGACGTCTGAGAAGATTTTCACCGGAACTGCCTAAATATTTTTATTTTTATAATAAATTATCCAAGTTACATTATTTTGTAATAACTATAGGTATACAAATAGTCTCCTGGTGATTATGAATAAATTAGTTTCAGGTTTACCGCCCTACCAATAAATCGTTGTGTTTTATGACAAGCTTATACATCAAAAAATATATAGTTACAATGACGTTAAACAGCGTTATATCTTTTTTTTATTTTTAACCGACTTCCAAAAAAAGGAGGAGGTTCTCAATTCGACTGCATGTTTTTTTTTGTATGTTTGTTCCGCGATATCTTTGCTAACGGTGAACCGATTTTACTGATTATTTTTTGTTTGAAAGAGTATTCTTTCGAAATGGTCCCATTTAAATTTGGTGAAGATCTGTTATAGAACTTCGGAGATAGACAATTTGAAGTCGGTTTTATTTTTGTTAAAAAGTTTTTTTTTGATGTCGGTATTATTTTTGTTAAAAAGATTTTTATTTTTTTCAGTAGTTTTATTTTTTTCATTCTTGTGGAATGTTATATTATATGATGAATGAATGAATATAAATGTTATATCTGTATACAGTAATTATTAGTAAAGTGGTTAGTGCTTAGTGTATACTAAAAATGACCTTTCATAAAATTGCTTGTGTCCGAATATACTTTATCGTAAATCTTTAATCATAACTACCTACTATGATAGACCATAGGTATGTTCTGCCTAGCCTTTTCATACCTATGCTGGGGTCAGCTTCCAGTCTAACCAGATGCGGCTGAATACCAGTATTTTACACGGAGCGACTGCCATCAAACCTCCGCAACCCAGTTACTGGGCAATGCCGATATCCTAAAGTTAGACCGGCTGTCAGACTTTCGGGCTTCTGACTACCCGTAACGACTGTCATAGGTATTCGTATGACAATTATAATATATGATAATTATAGTATACACCATAATATATGATACTAAAGACCCGCCCCGGCTTCGCACGGATGCAATGTAGATACTAATGTGGGGCATATAAACCTTCCTCGTGAATCACTCTATCTATTCCTGAAAACTGCATTAACATCCGTTGCGTAGTTTAAAAGGTCTAAGCGCACAGACAGCGAGAGCGACTTTGTTTTATACTATGTAAAGATGACACGGTACACGATTGGAGATACAGATGTAGAAGTGTATCTGTGTCGCTACCAATAAATCATTAAATTCAGTCGCTATGAATTTCACATTAAACTCGACGGATAATTCAGACAAGCGCTTGAGGGTCCGGTAGTGTAAATACTGCGAGCTACCGATAACGCACCACCCGCCCGTCACCCTGTGTCACCCCTATGTGCAGTGTGTGTTTGCAGGCCCATGATCACTCCTATAATTTTAAGCACAGCACGACACGATCACGACCCGACACGATCACAATCCGACACGGTAACATCTTCGGAGACTATTCATATGAGGTTTAATAAGACGCTTTTAATTTATTGCTAACGAGAAGGAAAAGGCATAAGGCCATGCAAGTCACCTCATACTGATCACTTTCGTGCATCAACATCTGCATCACCAGAGGAGCCGCCGAATTGTCGCCGACGCACCGATAAGATTACATACTTACACTTATTACATGACGGTCTTCATGTCATACATAAGTGTTCGGGACAACCGCTGAAGGAAGTTAGTTAGATAAATAATAAATACCAGCCTATAACTGTCCCACTGCTGGGAAAGGTTTCTTCTCATACAGAGAAGTAACGAGCATTGATCACAACGCTTGCTCATTGCGGATTGGCGATTTCAGACCATTAAGTCCAGGTTTCTTCACGATTGTAGGATACCTGTAAGTGTCTTAGAAAGTACCATAAGCGTATTCAGAAAAGAATGGATAAGTAAATGTTCTAGATTCAGTCAACTCACCACCCATGTCCACAGAACAATTACCCAAAATAGGCAAAACAATGGCCGACTCCGTCTATACTTATTTGGACCTCAAAAATAAGTTTATGGGGTAAAATTGCCCATAATCCCAATCTGCACTTAGATTTATTGAAAAGACATAAATCTACTGTCAGAGTGAGTTTGTCTCACCCTGGACAAGATCCTGGCCCATGGAAAGTACATATGACGTGGAAAAAGTTACATTGTTACGCATGCCTGGTTTAAGATCGCAACCCGGTGCTTAACAAGTGGGTCTGTCCGAGATATTATCGACGATATTTCGTATTGTCCAAAACTTAAATCATTTTAATATATTATCCGTGTATCGTCATCGTGTCTTGTTATGTAAAAACTTTTTACAAAAAAATTAAACCGACTTCAAAAAAGAATAAAATAATTACCATATAAAATTAACAGTTTCGGAAGTCGGTGCCTTCAATTTGGTTCAGCGTGGATCAGCACCGACTTCTGAAACTGTTAATTTTATATGGTAATTATTTTATTCTTTTTTGAAGTCGGTTTAATTTTTTTGTAAAAAAGTTTTTATTTTTTTCATTTTAGTGGCCTTAATTAAAACTTGGTTGGACCTACTAAAGACGCTGATCGTAACATAATCACATCATCACAATATGCGTACTGTTCGTCATTGAGGAGTTCCATTGTCTATCTCCGAAGTTCTTCATCAGATCTACAACAAATTTAAATGGGACCAACTTCGAAGTATACCTTATCCATTAAAAAAAGAATCATTAAAATCGGTTCACAATTGGCGAAAATATCGATGAACATACACAAAAAAAAAAACATACATACAGACGAACATAGTAACCTCCTCCTTTATAAAAGCTCCCTATGTGGTATCTGTCTGTGTGAAATGTGACAGAGTTTATGTTGACTAATGGAAACACGATACAACTGTGATCAGATTGAGCTAGTGTCAATCAATTAACTCAGCCTATCGCAGTCCAATCTGTTTAATTACAATCATATTTTTTGGGTCAAGTTTTATTGAAGGACTATTGTATTTTGGCCTTGTCCTGGTTTTGTTTTAATTCAAGTTCACATTTCAGATTGGGTAGGTGGCACTTTCAGTGAATATCGCTTTGTTATGAAATTATATTTTTAACCAACTTCCAAAAAAGGACGAGGTTCTCAATTCGACTGTATGTTTTTTTTTGTTTTTTTTTTGTGTTTGTTCCCCGATATCTTTGCTAATTGTGAACCGATTTTAATGATTCTTTTTTTGTTTGAAAGAGTATTCTTTCGAAGTGGTCCCATTTAAATTTGGTGAAGATCTGATGAAGAACTTTGGAGATAGACAATTTGAAGTCGGTTTTATTTTTGTTAATAAGTTATTATTATATTCTGTCGCAACAGAAGATATTAAAGAAGACATACATCATACACTGGACCGCAATGAAAAGGGGTCGGATAGAAAATCTTCAATATCTTCAAAAGTACCTGACCTAGCTTTATGAAATATAAATTAAAGTATATTTTAATGTGCTTAAATAAAAAAGAAATCTGGCTTTTTATTATTAATAAATCTAAAATAAATAAAAATGCGTAGTTTTTCCAGTATTTTCGTAAATATTACAGATGTGCCGTTTTCACGCATTTTAGTACTTTGTGTTGCCTCCGCGAGCTCGCAATACTGCTGTTATGCGATTTGGCATACTTTCTACTAGGTTTTTGAGGCGATGCTGCAGAATATTCTGCCATTCCTCTATTAGAGCTTCTTTCATTTCACATAGTCAACCATACGAAAAGAAGAAGAAGAAGTTGTATATGTCATCCATCAATATTGGCAAATATATGGTAAGATCAAGAAGACAAATTGTTTCCAAGGTTTACCAAAAAAACAATATTACCTATTTCAGCCTGGGCATGAAGCTATAAAAACTAGATAAATAGTCTAAACTAGTCAAATAGACAAACTTTGAAAGATGATGTAGGTAGTGACAAAAATTTAAAGGAGTATGCTTAAGTGGCTTGGTCATGTTGAGAGAATGAGTGAACGGCGATTAACAAATCGAATTTATAAGGCGGATGTCAGTGGAAACACCGGTTGAGGACGCCCTAGAAGGACATACATCGATGTTATTGGTGATGTTCTTCACAAAGGACAGGTGCGTGGTACTATCAACCGGCGTGCGTGTGTGACAAGATGTATGAATGTGGATGAAGCGAAAAGACTATACCTATATAAGGATCGCACCATGTGGCGTTCTATAGTTTCTGCCTACCTCCATGGGAAAAAGGCGTGAGTTTATATATAGTCAAACAAAAAACTCTTGTATTGCAGTAGCAACCTGCCAATGCATAAAGTAATTTAGTTAAGTAAATCTATACTTTATATGAAGATGAAGAGTTTGTTTGTTTGTTTGAACGCGCTAATCTCAGGAACTACTACTAGTTGGAATTGAAAGATTCTTTTTGTGTTGGATAGTCCATTTATCAAGAAAGGTTATAGGCTATATAACATCACGCTACGACCAATAGGAGCGGAGCATAAATGAAAAATGTTGCAAAAATGGGAAACATGACCACCCCGTGCGAGGCCGGGACGGGCCGCTAGTAAATAATAAAGTTCCTTAATCAAAACCACAAAACAATTCCCTCCCTTTTATCAACAATAACACACAAAACAAATCTATTCGCCAATATTTACATTTGCTTGAGGGAAAAATGACAATTTTCCCCACAATGACGTGGGAACGAGCGCGCGCGCCGCTCTCACGGGGGTGCCCGGCGCGTGCGACTACGCGTAATCGCTATACTACGAGCATTATTCACCCCCTATACTATTATCACCCTTGCTTGTCAAAATGTAACCGTATTGCTGTGTTTATAAGGTCAGATGTCGAATGGTGATTGTTTATCAATCTTGCTGTTGGATACTGAATCTTATACTGAATGTTTTAAGATGTGATCTTGAGTGGGCTTAAAAGGTGATTTATGAAATCAAAATGTTATCGATGACTGATTAAATGATTGGTATATTATTATGTGACATACATAGATATGTATTTATGGTAGCGTTTATTTATCTGCATCATAAAATGTATATAAATTAACCTTTTATGATATTTATTCTCCAAATTGCTACCGGGACAGATTAGAGTTTACAATACAGAACTGTCTTATTGGTTTAGTGGCGATAGGCGCGACTACTGATCGTGAGGTCCGAGGTTTGATCCCCAGGTCAGGCAAAGTGATATTGGGTTTTTCCGTGTGGAATTACTCATTAGCAGCCCGGAGTTTGAATTTATGCCCGATTGATGGCAATAGGCTCGCCCCATATTTCATGGCACTTACACCCATATTCTAAGACGTTCCTCCAAAACTTACTCAACTCGACTCCACCTCGACTCGGCCTTTAGTTGACATAAACGTCCTCGACTCGAAATTTTTCCTCAGTCGAGGTAAAGAATCATCTGTCAAACTCAAGGTACCTCAGAACCTACCTTAAGGAAGGAAGTCTCAAAGTTCATATGTAACAAAAATGAATTTTGAAGACTTTATCGAATATGCTTACGATAATCTTTACAACTATTTATCGCGGCGTTAATTGCACAATGCAGATAATTCAAATTATGACGTAATGACTCCGTCGAGGAACCTCAAAGTTCACTCGAAATTGCGACTAAGAATACAATTTTGAAGGTGTTTTCGAGGCCGTCGTGAGTCGAGTATGAGTTGAGTAAATTTTGTAGGATCGTGTTAGAATATGGGTGTTAGACATAGCGGCGAAACGAAGGTGTTAGTGTATAGTGAGTGAGAGGTGTATATTTCTGCCCAAACCTTCGGGGAATACAGGCGTGATGTTATGTTATAAAGAACTGCTTTATGAATTTTCGATAGAAAAGGAAAATAGAACTGCTGACCATCTAACCGAGCATGAAAACATTCTCTCCCCGCGATGACGTCGGCCTACGTCACACGATTGGAAATAGATACACATTGTTGCAACTGTATGCAATGGAAGCCTTTTGTTTGAGATAATCCACAGATGTGCCCCTGACGCAATCGTAAGCTCACCCACGTGACTTACCTGTCACAGAAAGAATAGTGGCACAGCGATTATATACCGTCCACTTCATAAAACTTGTAAAAAAAAAGAAACCGTCGTGGGACGCCTGCAGAATCGAAACTCATTTTGTAAAAAAATGAACTGGCCGAATCAAACCGAAGAGAGCCGACAAGCTGCGAAGGTCTGCCGTCGTGTGTGCCATCGCGAGCGTCGCCACGCAACAGCAGCTCTCATTACAACCACCGTATTAAATGTTTTACATCAAAAATCTATATGTCCACTTAATTAGATAACAAGGTACCTCACTATTTCAGTAACGGAGACCGCGCACGGTGAGTGACCTTGATTTCTAACTAAAGTTCAGCTATATTTATTTGAGTGTGCCCTATTAACAATACCTAGTAGGTAACCATATGAAGTTTCGCTAGTTAATTTTTAGTAAGGGTGGTAGGCCACTTTTCAAATTTCTTTGTCCAATGTCGTTTTGATCAAAGATAACATTTGATGAATTCATCAAATATACGAGCAAAATTATCTTTGCTTCAAAGATTTTTGATACCTGATATCTGATATAGTAGTTATCTATGGTTGGTTGGTTGCGTCGCATGCGTAGATTTGTTCTGCCGGGGTTGCGGTGCATGCATAGGGGAATCCCGTGACCCCGGCCGATGGTCAGGAGGAACACCGTGGCTTAGTAACCGGTAAGAGTCCGGCAGATCCCCTCGCCTTACCCGGGCGAGGAACACCCATGAGGATTTTTCCACGAAAAAAATTAAAAGACGTAGGTTTGTTCTTCCATTTTTTTCAATTGGATAAGCATGGTTTTGTAAGGTTTTAACAAAAATCAACAGAATGTAGTACATGTAAAAACCAGTGTGTGACCAGTGGCATACCTACATACCATCCTTACCCTATATTACCCAGGTCAGGATTTTTTCTGGATGACATATTTTAGCTAAAAACCGCCTCAAAAAGGCTGACTGTCAACATAAACCGATGCAATATTAACACTACATCTCGTTTCATTTGTGTATTTTTCAATGTCATAACTGTTCACACATTTACGCCACATTTCGACGGTCCCTACGTATACTATCGAAACTACAAAATCTCAGTTTTTATTTTATCTGCTTAAAATGTGTAAAATTATGTTATCTTAAAGGTTATAAAATAATATTTTTTATGGGACCAAATGGCAACTATTCCGCATCAAACTAAAGAAGAATCACGTAAATCGGATCATAAATCTCAGCGTAATCGGTGTACATACATAATAAAATAAAAACTGAGATTTTGTAGTTTCGATAGTATACGTAGGGACCGTCGATTTAAGGTTTTCTACCTTCAAAAGACACTGTCCATACTCTGACCCCGACCTCCGAGGTACTTGCCCGTGAAATTATCTAATTAAATAGGTATAACAAGAATATTAAAAGCCTCGCTCAAAGGATAGGTACTCTAAAATTGTGCGTGGGTGAAAGACTATAGGAATTTTATAAAAGATATTTTAGTCGCTATCTTGACTACACAATTTTAAATAAGTAAGTAAAAAGACGAGTACGTTAGTCAGTCTGCATGGCCATGTCTAGTCCTGGAGAAATTAACTTCGTCATCACAGAATACGTTTTTGAATTGAATGCTTGCCTCCATCGTTTTGACTATTTTTTTTACAAAGATAACGGTTGAATGGACGTGGTTCAGCTGAGATTTGATTCTATTAGCCTTCAGTTTAGCGCCGACCGCAAATACTCGTATTTGCCGTGATTTCCAGGTTCTTTATAGCAGAATTTCTTGCTGAAAATGAATCGCTATAATATAGGTATATCTTCGTAATAATTAAAATAAAAAAACGCGTGGTTAGCAAGAATTTAAAAATAACGACTTCAGTAGGATTTATCAATAATTCAAAAGTTACATCACAAATGCAATATTTTTATAAATAAAAAATAAATAAAGGCAAAACAGCATGCGATCGCTAGCAATTTCTATACTTAAACTGTTTTCGTTAGGTACTTCGCATAGAAGCTGTACAAACTCCATCTAACTATCAAGGATAATAATATGTTTGAAATTGTTAGTGATTATGTTTACTGTTACTGTTTATATTTACACCTACGTGTTATATGAAGCAGAAGCCAAAACAGTACATGATTCGGTCTTTCAGTTTTAGACATTTTCCTTACGTAATCGGTTGACAAACAGGTCGACCACTACTACTAAAGTGATTACCGCCTCCTTTATAGGTACACCAAGACGATTACTGTTACTGTGCAGTGATAGCCTAGTGGTGTGACCGTCGGACTGCCAAATCATAGGTCTCGAGTATTTACCCAAGGCACGCACCTCTGACTTTTCGGATTCATGTGCGTATTGTATAATTATCACTTGCTTAAAAACGGTGAAGGAAAACATCGTGAGGAAACCTGCCTGAGAGATATTTCTCGACGTCATTTGAAGCCAAGTCAGAGGCCTGGGCGGCATAAACTCTGACACCAGGTTAGTCACTAACCACACGAAGAGAAGAAGACCGTTTCATTGTCAACCCTCTTGCAACAAAAATCTAATAAAATAAACTAACCAAACATGTTTAAAGAACTCTTGGACCAATTAGCACAGTAAACAGATTAGCCACGCCCCATTTTTGTTAGAAAGACATGTTAGGGACTATTTGTAACAAAAACGTGGTCGGAGAAGACCCAGCTTCAGAGACAAACTTCGAAAGTCAGATCATCCCGAAATATGCACATGAATTAACGTCTAGATACATTCTTACTTACCAGTAATTTATCATCTAGCTTTTTTTTAATAGCCTATGGAATTTCCCACTGCTGAGCAAAGGCCTCCCCTTTTGCCTTCCTAACCACTCTATTTTGTGCCGTTTCTAACCATGTGAGCCCCGCAAACACGTCTAGATCGTCACGCCACCTAGGCCGCGGCCGACCTCGACGACGACGTTCTCCTTCAGGCGTCCAGTGAGTGACGATCTTTGCCCACCTCTCCGGGTGCATTCGAGCGACATGACCGGCCCACTCCCACTTTAGCGTGGCTGTTTTTTCTCCAAGATCTGCTACTTGTGTTATGGAGCGCAGGGTGGTGTTTCTAACACGATCGGTTAGTTTAACACCGAGGATACTACGCTCCATTGTTCATTAGCAATGGAATCATCATCTGCCAACATATTGAAATTCATTTTTAGGGTTCCGTACCCAAAGGGTAAAACGGGAACCTATTACTAAGACTCCGCTGTCCGTACGTCACCAGGCTGTATCTCATGAACCGTGATTGTTAGACAGTTGAAATTTTCACAGATGATGTATTTCTGTTGCTGCTATAACAACAAATACTAAAAAATAGAATCAAATAAATATTTAAGGGGGCTCCCATACAACAAACGTGATTTTTTTGCTCGTTTTTACTCGATATTAATAACGGCAACAGGTAAACGCTTGAAATATTCACAGAATATTTAGTTATATATTCACTTTAAAAATAAATAATTAAATTAAAATAAAACAAATACAACAAACGTGATTTTTTTGCCGTTTGTATAGATAATGGTACGGAACCCTTCGTGAGCGAGTCCGACTCGCACTTGGCCGGTTTTGTTGTTCATTTTATATATTACCCAGGTAAGAAGTTGGAAACGAAACAATGAATGTCAACTATTCTCAACCTACGCAGTTTGTAAAAGTCAAGGGTGAAGAGGTATTAAGGTGAAGGTCGCGGAAGCCGACGGATGCAGACGACTCAGGAACGTGCGTTTTGAAAATCTGTGAAGATGGCTTACAAATAATTGTTGCGGGCCTGGGTGTGATATGTGAAGATTTGTGCCAAGAATATTACTAGTGAGGAAACACAAGAATAAAGAAGTACTTAAATGTTTCATGGCCAAAGCCAACTTTGGATTTGAGGCGCAAGTTCTATTGCGCAAGTTACCATTGCAGTTAACTTATTTGGGGGAGGGGTGTTTGAAGCCTGGTGATACTGCTGGGTACGGTCGTGCTCATAGCTGATTTGAAGAATACGGAGGGTTGTGTTGTTGTATTTGTAAATCCGCATTTTTTATATTAATTATAGTAGGTACCTACCAACTAAATAGGTACCCTTCTTTTTTTTATCGTTGGAAAATCCTCATGGATGTCCCTCGCCCGGGGAAGTCGAGGGGGTCTGTCGGACTCTTACCGGCTAAAAACCATCGGTGTTCCTTCTCCTGACCGTTCGGCCGGGGTCGCGGGATTCGCAAAAGCATGCACCGCAACCCCGGCAGGTCCCGGACTAAATTTCTAAATAGGTACCTAAGCAATAACTTGGAGTGATGCCAATGCAAATATTATAGTATATGTAGGTACCCAGTACTGTGTACATCCCGTTTCCAATACCGAACTCATAGCCAAGTGATACCTTTTACAGTGTATTTTTAAACTTTTATAACTATTATGGCCAAATAATCAAACGGTTTTCAATTTTAGGTTGCTATTAATTCTCGAAAGTGACAATGAGAGTAGGAGACTTAACGGCAACCTAAAATTGAGTACCTATCGTTTGAGTATTTATTTGGCCATTAGCATCACAGATTACCTAATAGTAGCTAATGTAGCACCGGTACCATGGCAGAATTCATTCTGTATAAAATATAGGAAATAAAAAAATACAGTGGATAAACATTGCATTGTATAATGTACAACCCATTTATAATATTTTGTCTAAACATATACTTATACCCACAGACGTCCCTACGGACGCTGAGTGAGTATGTTAGTCAATTTTCACATTGTCGATTTTTAAAAGTGAGAGGGTTTGAGCTAAACATGAGTACAGACAACGTCAATATTCATTTGAGTTAACAAGCACTCCAGGAGATTACGAGTTTCAGGACACAATAGCTTCAAAGAGCAATTAAACATTTTTGCTCATTAAACAAAAAATAAATAAGAGAGCGCGCGGCGGTCGCGTGCCGAAAGCGCAGCACGTGCACGGCGCGCGACCGTCTCGTGCGTACGCTGAAGATGAATCATAAACATGCTTTCTATGGATTATGGATTTTTTTTAAATGGAATTTGTTAATGGACATGCTTATTTAAAATATCGTTTTTTAAAACACTGAATAAGCTTAATTACCTACCACATTGCATCGTAACAGAAAATATGAGCTTACATCGATAAAATAATATAGAGCCACCATTAAAATAATAAATATTTCTACAGCAAATGTCTTAATCGTTGTTTACCACTAATAAATAAAACGAGAAAAATTACAAAAAGAACAGGTTCCACCGAGATTTGAACTCGGATCGCTGGATTCAGAGTCCAGAGTGCTAACCATTACACCATGGAACCGTTGCAAATGGTCTCGAAATTACGCTACTAGTTCTAGACGTGATTGTATAAAATATTGATTAAAAAATTAGAGTATTTATTGTACTTTTTTATAACAGTAAATAAATATTTGAACGTGTGGAAAATATTTTTAAAAATCTTAACAAAAAAGCTAGAAACTCGTCTTAATTTTGATGTCAATAAAAAAACGCTATTTGAAATCAACGAACCGACAAAAAACAATTCTTGATAGGTAGGTAAGTACTTAGTTACCTATACAGCCTCTACTAGATACAACATTTTCCACCTTTGAGTGCCCCAAGTTACCGAATAACGTGAAAATAAATAGATAAAAGCAGTTATTTTGAGGTAGGTAATTCAAAGACTTAAAAAAATGTTTTTAGCAAAAATGTCTCAATTTTAATTCCATAACCAAAATACGAAATATTATAAATTTGAAATTAGTGCATGACCGATGGCACACGATTGAATTATCCCAATCAAATCGATTATGACAATCGGTTACCATCGATCATTGAGTTTGACAGACAATCGAATAGGAAGAGTTGAACATGTGCCAAGTTCTTAACTGCATAAGGCCCCATCTATAAATGGATTTGCTGGAGACCCCTCAGGTCTCGCCAATAACTGTCCGGTTACGTAGAAACAGTCCACAATTAACCACATACAAGCAGCCCAATAGAAAAAAAAACAACTATAAATGCAAAAGCTACCTATTCAAAATCCAGCTAGACATAACAATTATATTATTTAACTTAGGTACTTCAAGTACATAAGAATAAATCTGAAAATAATTCTAAACATCGTGTTAATCATATTATTGACATTTGTGCTCCTGTCCGCACGCCACATTGAACGCATGAATTATGTGCGCAAACATTATGAATACAACTTATACGAAGCTATAATATTCATCTCATATTGACATACTTATATCTGCGTGGACGACGGCCGGTCTTTGAATAACAAAGTGCGACCGAATCGGTTTGATATTATAATGATCCTGTCATTCGCATACCTACCTACGTCTCGCGATTATAACTTTTGGTTGAAGTAAATTGAATTTTTTTCTTTGTGGTTGACAAAAGATTCGCTTTTATTATTATTTTAAAGGTAAACCAAAAGGTCATAATAATATTTATCCACCCACACAGTAGATATATTTTAGAATAACAAGGAAATTTATTTATAGAGGAAATGCTCGAGTACCTAATAATTTTTCAAAATGAACCGTAGAAGACTCACATTCTAAGTTTTCACAACATAATTAAAATCAAATCCAGAACCAAGACCACTCAAACCTGTTACAATGCAGCAATCATTATTATTTAATAAAGTAGATTGCATCAAACGCTCCCTTGTCATGTGATACACTCCCAACTGACCATACCGTTTTATTGCTTAACAATTAGTTAGGTAGGTACCGGGATGGGGCACAAGGTCTATTGTCACATCCGAATCTACACGACCCTTATTACAATCGAATAAAGTCCAATTTAATTCAATTAATATGATACATTTGGATGATAGTTAACAAAAGAATTGACCACACCACTGACCTCTCACTTAGACAAATGGTCAGAGAAAACAGTGACGATACTTTTAATAGGTAACGATCAAGTGCTTTAGACTATTTGCGCAATACACACTTGTACAAATTTAATTAAACGCGGGTAATTTTACTGGTCATCCTTAAACAAATATTTATCAAAGAGAGAATATTTTTGACTGGTTTTTCTAACATGATACAATATTTATTGCACTTGCCATAAAATTACAAGTTACGAAACGGCAAAATACTTTAATAAGAGTAGGTACCTACTTTTCTTATTGAATTGAAAAGATTTATAGCAATCAATGAAAAATGCATAATCATAACTGTAGTCGTAAATATACCAGTTGGTAACCAAACAATAAATCAGACACGCAATAAAAATATGCAATGGTGGAATCAATGAAATTTATAACAGCCAACAAGTTGTAAATTTATAATCAAATTAATTGGAATGGGATCGGTTTAATCCAATCAGACGGTTTTTCGATGAATGGGAGTTAATGATCGAGCGTGCGTCGTGCATTATGCCAACCGCCCCATCACTAAAAGCGCGGTTCTAATTTCAAAATGTCTATGTTTCCTTTACTTTTATTGAAAGTAATTTATTAATATTAAACTTTGACAGAAGTAGGTACGTTCTGTAGTTGATTGATTGAAGATTTTAGAATAATTTATCGATATTGCTGCAAAATACTCAAGTCCTCATTTGTATTCACACCGAGGAGGTACACAGGAGCTGAAGAGTGGATATGGGAAACACTTGAAAGGAAACTACTGAGGTCTATGATCTCTAAACACGCGTCATTATCTTACAAGCGCGGTATTTCGACACCTCGTTATTAATATCTCCCATTGTTCGATGAACAATTAACTATAAGTGCTGTAAGTAGGTAGATAACAGGATTCAGTACATAGGTATAGCTGATAAGCAGTTCTATTTTGAATAGTGTAATGGCTCTGTAAGCAAAAATGGCACATGCTCTGATCACTTTGATGGCTTTTGTTCCGGTTGTAGGTACCTACTTATTAGAAGAGGTGTCAACGTACTACGAAAGTATGCCATGGTTTCTATTGAATACCTAAACTTCAGCTCTTCATGGGTTACATTTAAAAACCTTATTAATTTTATTCCTGAATAAATCAATTTTTCTAAACCAAATTAAGGGCGGATTCATGATTTAGATTTTGAAGCCCACGGACTCGTCTGAAGATTTTCCGAGGATTTGAGAGTTAGACTCACTGACAGTAAGTAGGTACATAACCAGAGACTTAACTAAAAAAGACACCCCACAGTTTGGGAGGGAGGGATAGTCCCCTGCCCCCCGTGTGTCCGACCAACCATAGTCCATCCATTGCTTGGTTGAGACCTTCTCAAGCACATAGGCATTGCATAATTTAAATAAAATTATAAACCTGAACACGTCTATTATTACCTACGTACAAAGTATGTAGGTACCTATCTAATTCATTAAAATTCATTTGTCGTCTAAAATAACTTAATGAAAAGTTACCCTATGCAAATGTGGGTCCGTCATACGATTGTTGACAACCATAGAAAAGCTTTCAAATGATTTTAATTGCTTCTACACTTCATTGTGCCAATGACGAGTGCTGACATCTATATCGAATTAAAATTAATGCTGTTTATAATTGTTCGGCTACAATGTTTTGGTTTTATAAGATATTTTATTATAGAGGAAACTTTAATTTTCAAGTTATTTTATACGATAGGTAAGGGGCAGTCCAATATGCTACAATCCCTTGAATATTGTAATGGTGCGTCCAGACCTGACTGAACTGCGCGCGGATGGCGCGCGAGCTTTTGTATGAACATGAAAAGCACGCGCGCAGCTCGCGAGCGGCGCATTCGCGGCGCGTTCAGGTCTGGACGCACCATTACAAGGAAGCTTTTATTGCCTTTTAAATCACACATTCTCAACTACATAATTTATGACCATATCTTTACTATGTCGATACTAACAACATTTTCTTCTATCTACAACAAATACTGACGCTAGAGACTTCTAAATCTGTTCACCCTCGATTCTTGGAAAAAAACTCTGTACGATAGTTGCTAGTGTTACTACTAATGCCCTCTATTTGTATGTAACAGAAATAATCAAAAGTCACATTACTATTAGTTCGTGAAACATTCAAAACATCTAGAGATGGCGTTGTCATTTGACTTTTTTTAACCTAATTTTACATTTATAATATTTTATAAAATGAATACTTATAACCGATGCAAATTCAAAAACAACACGAACTAACAATATTTTTACCAATGTCAAAATGACGTTTAGCAGGTTTGATTTTATTTTGACAATTGACAACAGAGAATAGAATTTGACATTTCATTGATTCGGGTTGCGGCAGGTTAGTGAGCGCGTAAATACGGACGACTTAAATAAAATTATCGATTTTCACCAAAATATCGCATTCGTAACGACTATCAATGCGGTGAGATTGATTGGAAACAAGTGTAGTTTTGTGTCTCGATGTCAACACAGTCTAAAACAATGCCGATGTTAGACCTTAAAATGTATGTGAGAGTTGTCGCTGCCGTGTTTTCTGTAAGTAAATATTTTTATTTTTTTCTTGAAGTACACGTAAATACTCCATAATAAAATTACTTTACAAATAATTATGTGAGAGCAAGTAATATTACTGGCTTGTAATTGGTGTTCGTAACTCGAAAAATCTGATTTTCGTACCCTCATCTGTAATTGTATTAAAAACATGATTCAGTTCCTCAAAGGAGTTAGATGTAAGAAGATTATTTAATTACCATTTAAAATAATAATAAACAAAAGTGGCCAACCAAGACATAAAATATTTTTGAACCATTTCTTCAAGTAGAGTTTCAGCTCATTTTGATTGACCATTAAAATTCATAAAAGCATAATACTGTGTTGAATCACAGCTGGAAACAAACCTGTTTCTTATTTCTGTACATTTCCTTACTAACATGGGTCTTATTTATATGGTTTCCTTACTAACATGGGTCTTATTTCTATCGTTTCCTTACTAACATGGGTCTTATTTCTATTGTTTCCTTACTAGCATGGGTCTTATTTTTATCGTTTCCTTACTAACATGGGTCTTATTTCTATCGTTTCCTTACTAACATGGGTCTTATTTCTATCGTTTCCTTACTAACATTGGTATT
Organism: Amphipyra berbera; assembly: GCA_910594945.2. Taxonomy (NCBI): domain Eukaryota; kingdom Metazoa; phylum Arthropoda; class Insecta; order Lepidoptera; family Noctuidae; genus Amphipyra; species Amphipyra berbera. The sequence continues at coordinate 1,016,464 of OU343122.1, read as the reverse complement.
ATTTCTATTGTTTCCTTACTAACATGGGTCTATTTTCTATATTTCCTTGCTAACATATCTAATTTGACTACAATACAATACATAAAAATAAATAATACAAGATTACTAATTAACAGTCTGTAGTCTTAAGTACTTCATGTTTATAACTACTAATATTTATTTATAATCTTTGTAATCATACTGTGACAGTAGCATCCTTATTTACTTATCATCTTTTAGTGATTGTTTATCATTAGTTTATTAGGTATTGTTGTAACAATGATTGTTAAAGCATTTATAATTTATGTTATTTTTTAAGATGGATTGAATAATGAACTCCTCTACTATTTTTTTAAAGTATCATCATTCTGTTAAGATAATGAGGAATTTTTTGAAAAATAATTTTAGAATTTGGAATTAATATTAGTTCCATATGGGTAGTCAGAAACCTGGAAGTCTGACAACCAGTCTAACCTTACGATATCAGCAATGCCTTAACTGGGTTGCAGGGGTATTTAGCCACATCTGGCTAGACTGGAAGCTGACCCTAACATAGTTGGGAAAAGGGTAGGAGGAAGAGGAGTAGTTCAATATATTGAGATCTTTCTCTGGTTATAAAAATAATCTCATACTCTGCCCACTTTATCAGCAATTTAACTATACTATCAACACCAACATAATATTAGTATAATTGCACAAAAGTGAGTTCCCAAAAACACTCCAATCGTAAGATGATGTAGATAGCTATCTCTTTCCAACTTTTTATTTTACATATTTTTGTCTTACTCATTAGAGATATTAGTGAAAATAATGCAGGATCATATTATATCAAACTCCATGTTCTATGAACATAATATCGCCGTCCCCGGAGAATATAATGGCATTAGCAAAAACACAACTTTTCAGAACAAAATAAAACCGATTTTTGACGACTGCTTGCCAGTTACAAGCAGTACTTGGCAAGGAGTCGTCAAAAATCGGTTTTTATTTTGTTCTGAAAAAGTTGTGTTTCTGCTAATGCCATTATATTCTCCGGGGACGGCGATATATCTAATATTTAATATCATTGCTCACCACATCACATAAATCCTTATGAACAGTATGAAAGATGCTGACAAAAAAGATTTTTTTTTTCAGATATCATCTGCAACAGCATTTGTATTGGCACTGCTCCGTCTCCTCAATCCAGATCTGTTTTACCTAGATCCTTTAGAAGGAAGTGAAATAGGTAATTCTTTAGGTATACTATACTTCAGTATTTAGATTGCTATTGCATGACATACATCATTACATCTATATTGCTGGTTTGTTTGTCATGCAATTTTAAACCTAAAGCTTTTGTCACACAGACAGTGAACTGTTATATTTGTAGCTGTGCCCGCGACTTCGTCTCCGTAGAAGTCGGATGGATTTTAATTTTTTTGTTAAAATTAAAGTGGCCTAAGTTACACCTTATAACATCAGCTACCTGCCTATGAAAGTCCAGTCAAAATCGTTCCAGCCGTTTCGGAGATTAGCCGAAACAAACCGAAAGACAGACAGACAAAAATTGAAAAAAATGTTTTTTTTGTTTTAAGTACTTTGTGTACTTTCATAATTATGCATTCAGTAAAACTGTTATTTTAACATTGCAAGCAGACACTTCAATTTTATTTCAATAGATATATTATTATGGACTTGCGTGAATCACACAAAATAATTAAGCAAAAGCGAGGTGCGTTAAATAAAAGTTCGCTTACGCCATGCTATTGGTATCACTATTCTGTGTGGCAATATCTTTAGGAAGTTTTTTTATTTTTCAGTTATATTCTGAATAAGTTTTTTTTTTACTTTAATTGTCTACTTGTAATGCATGTTGCCAATAAATTTAAACATGCTTCACACACAATCTCATGCCTAAAACCTCTGTTATAACATTTACTGCAAAAAGTTTCACCTCCACAGGGATCCACTACTTCATATCAGGTCTCATGATAGTGACCAGTGGTATAGGCTTCCTGAACAGCTGTGTGGTGATGAACCGCAGTGCCAGCCACAATACAGGCAGGAATATCACCACTTGGTTGTTATTAGATTCCCTGTTTGAGACCACGCGGGTGATTTATGTGTTTGTGTGCGAAATTGTGCTGAAGGGGAAAGGACCGATGCAGTTGTATGAGCTGTTGATCAGCGCTGCGCAGTACCGTGAGTATAAGTTTTCGGTTTTGGAATTTGATGATATTTAATTTGGGAATTTGTTTTTTGTTGGTCTAGTGGTTGCAAGCGTGACTGCGGAGCATGGGATCCTGGGTTCGATCCCCAGGTCGAGCAAAGTGTTATTGGGTTTTTCCAGTAGGAATTTCTCAGTAGCAGCCCGGAGTCTGGATGTGTGCTCGTTAATGACAACAGGCTCGCCCCCTATTATATGGGACTTATAAACATTAGCGAAATGAGGGTGTACTAAAAACACCTCTGCCGAACCCTTCGGGGAATACAAGGCGTGATGTGATGATGTTAATTTGGGAATTGAAGACGTGTCTGACCTGAGAAGAGGCCTATGTTCAGCAGTATACAGCTACAGACTTTATTGATAGATGACCTATCATTTTGTATGGTGTAGATCTCTCCTCTCCCAAAGAGGGGCTCGTGGCTAATTACCAACCGCGCGGATCATACGATTTGCAAGGTTACGCTGCGCTTGCTGCGGTCAGTCTATGGATGGGTGACCGTTCGTAACATATCGAGATCGTTCCGTACCTCGGAGAGCACGTTAAACCGTCGGTCCGGGTGTCATACGAATACCTATGACAGTCGTTACGGGTGGTCAGACGCCCGAAAGACTGAGAACAGGTCTAACCATAAGATATCGGCAATATCCAGTCACTGGGTTGCGAAGATCTGATGGCAGTCGCTCCGTGTAAAATACTGATATTCAGCCGCATCTGGTTAGACTGGAAGCTGACCCTAACATAGTTGGGAAAAAGCTAGGCAGAACGAGATCCTTCCTCTCCAACTCACTTGGGATACCCATCCAGAAGTCTCTACACCCACGTTTCGTCTCTGGTACTAGGATGTCTCCTTCAATCTGTGGTATAGGTGGCGAATATATTGCCATTTTCCGGGCACAATTATGGCGCCAAGTTCGTCGCCCCGTACGATTCGCTTGTCCGGCGACGGAGGGGAGTTAATATTCTTTATCCGTCGCCCCACGTACTATGGCTGAACTATACCTTATATTATTCTATAGTAATGTTAAAAAACTACGCCATGTAAGCCCACGGTGCTATATTAGTTCACGATGTGTCAAAACCAAAGTCCCTAGCAAAACTGAATGAGTGGGTCTAGGAACTTCAAGTATACTCCACCATGAAGAACATAGTCTGATTAGTTGTCGGCAATAAGATTGACAAGCATATCATTTTGGGACTCAGTGCATAATATCAGCAAGCACATTGGGTCCCCCGCGCGACGGCGCAACGAATATTCCCAAGGAGTGTTGATGTCAGGCAGGCGGCCAGTCATAAAACAATAAGTCAAAACCTCTAACAACATGGATTTATAAAATACATGTTGAGCCGACCCGACCTAGTGTGGGATAAGGGCAGGGAGAAGAAGATTGTTAAAAAACTCGACTGCCTCGTTGGTCTTGTGGTGGCAAGCGGGACTGCTGATCATGAGGTACTGGGTTCGATGTGGAATTCTTCAGTACAGTGTAAATGAAATCATGTAATGCCTTCAAACCTCATGATGTAGGTACTGCTGACATAGATTAAGCCTACACCGGATACATCAGGATTCAATAAAAAAAAACAAGAAGTAAACGTGTGTTCTTAACGTAAGGCATTTTAGCGCCCCGAGTTAAATGACCGCGCGGCGAGCGAGGTCGCGCAATTCGCTCGGGGCGCTAAAATGCCTCACGTTTAGAACACAAGTTTATTTTTTGTAAAATATTTTTTTTTGTATCCAGTATTATTCCGTGCAGGGTTAATCTATGTCAGCAGTACATCACGAGGTTTGGAGGAAACATTGGCGTGACTTTATATTCTATTTACTCGGCGCCCTACTGAAGAAGTCATGCTCTTTATGGCGCAAAAGATTACAAGCCGTTAAAGGTCACCATTGGCAAGTAGGTCAGTGTTTATTTGCTACACACCTATGTTTTCTGAAAACATTAGGATACTTTTACATTCAATTTATCTGCAAGCTAGTAATACTTTTGAATTGTTAACTTCCAGGATGCAGAAAAAAATAAATTAAATAGTTTATGAAATTACTTAGGGAACGTACCCATACTACGTGACCCGTTCAGGGGGGGCTTAGGTTTTCTTCACTTGGTCATTATCCTCTAGGGAAAGCTCGCGCTTTAACGAGCTATATTCAAATATGGCGCGCAACGTTTAGCGCTTTTTAAACTCACAGGTGGCAACATTGACGCACATTGAGCCAAGTAATTTTCTTTTTGCAAAAAATTATATTTAAAACCATATTTACGTGAAAACGAGAGGAGGGGGGGGGGTATTGGCATATACTACGGGTGGTCACCGAGGGGGGTAAAAAGTTGTAAAAAATGGGTCACGTAGTATGGGTACGTTCCCTTAAGTACGTGTTTTTTGTAAATTCATTTAACAAACAAAAATTATGTTCCTTATTTGACTGTAGAAACATTTTTCAATTTTATCTTATAATTAACGTTTGATTGAATCATTTTACATAAAAAAAAGGAAAGTGCCCAAAAATTGTGATAGCACTGACGGCCAGTTCACAGACGACATGTGTTTTGAATGTTTTTAGGGATTATTTACTACTTCCATAATACCTTTTGTTTTACCTAATCTATTCTTATGGCTTCTGTAAATAAAGGTTAGGTACCCTTCCACATCCATTAAGGATATTGAAATGTAAAAATGACTACGCTGCCTACCCTTTGGATGCAAACAAAGGGTAGGTATGTCAAAGTATTACTAATTATATTAATGGACGTAGGAACTATGGAAGATATTGACCTTTGCGGAAGATATGTGGGTACTGCCTACCCTACATTACTCACGTTACAAACTTAGTCCGTTTTTCTTCCTTGTCTTACAATGTAAATAATCTTTATGAATGTAAAGGGGTACTGCCTCGTTGGTCTAGTGGTGGCAAGCGCGACTACTGACCGTGAGGTTCTGGGTTCGATCCCCAGGTCGGGCAAAGTATTATTGGGTTTTTCCATTATTCATTTCTTAGTAGCAGTCCGAGTCTGTATTTGTGCTCGGTTAATGGCAATAGGCTCGCCATACATAACTGGCGAAACGAGGGTGTACTAAAAGCACCTCTGCCGTACCCTTCGGGGAATACAAAGCGTGATGTTAAGAAAAAAGTCCTTATCTGCAAATGTAAAAAACAACCCCTCCCCCAATGTTAATCACTTGCAGTATAAGATCTACAGTCTTCATTAATTTTGTGTTTCTTCTGTTTCAGTGTTGGACAGCTTTCTCTACTGTCAAATGATACTCCGACACTAGTATACGGTGAATGCCTGTGTTAATAGTCGTTAAATAGTTGGCATCCATAGGATGAACTCGTCCGCCATAGAGGCTGATCATTAGCATGCGTTAATTTATTGATTTTACAAGAATTTATAGCAATCTTGTAAAAAGATTAAATGCATTTAAAGGGGGAAGGTGTCTTCTCCTTGTGTTTGAGTAACGACAGTTTTTGTTTGTGTTTTTTATAGAGATAATCAGCGTTGCTTGGATGTCTGCTTACCGTGACTCACATGAGCCACTCCACAAAGACGGACTAACTTTTCCATGTACATTTCGCAGGGACTCGCACATGTCGCCGTCGACGGAGAATATAATGGCATTCGCAAAAACACAACTTTTCGGAACAAAATAAACACCGATTTTTGACGACTGTCTGCCAGTTACAAGCAGTACTTGGCACTGTTACAAGCACTGCTTGCCAGTTACAAGCAGTACTACGCACTGTTACAAGCAGTCGTCAAAAATCGGTTTTTATTTTGTTCTGTAAAAGTTGTGTTTTTGCGAATGCCATTATATTCTCCGGGGACGGCGATGTGTGACTGGTAGCGGCCACTCGAAATGTATGCAATCAACTTGTGGTTGTGGCAAGTAGCCGTGTGACCTTACCCTTATACTCAGTGGAGAATGTAAAGAAATTGTCTAGGGCAGGGGTCGGCAACCTTTTGAGACGGAAGAGCAAAAAGTTGCAATTTACGAAATTACGCAGTTTTTAAAGAGCCACAAAAAAAAAATCATTTCAATTTTATAGTATTTGCTTATACAGGATGTCCTATAATTAATGGATAACCTTGAAATGGCGTAGCAAAAATAATTACCTTTAAAAAAATACACAACGAAAATACATTTAGATATAGTTACTATATCTATCTCTTAGTCATAGTCAGTATATTTCAGTCATAGTCAGATTGCACGATTTTAAGGGTTTTGATGATAAAATAATTATTTTTTGCGTATGGAACTGGAGAGCCGCAGGTTGCCGACACCTGGTCTAGGGTAGTGAATTATCATTTTGAACGCCATGTGTGAGCACTTTTCTCCAAGCCACGCTACAAATATATAGTACTTTTTTGACAGCTAGTGACGTTGTTGGCGGACCGAGGACATTTTCCTTTGACGTCTCTAGCCGTCGATGGCGTGCAAACGGTTAAAGAACCCTTAAGTGAATATCTTAGTTTTCCACCACTATTCTCATTTCTGTGATAGCGTCCAGACAGCGCTGACGTAGAGGACAGTGTCCATAACTAATGTATTATTAAAATATATGATCATTCCACTGTAGCTGTGATTGTCGAATATAACGAATTAAATCGATATAAATCAGTTTTGATTATATCGATTTATGAGGCTAATTACCCTTTGTTAAGATCTTTTAGGCAACTAAGAAACAAAATCAATGTTTGCGAACTCATTCTCCGAATCAACTATTTATTTGATCACTCTTTCACTGTTAAATTCTTCACGCTATTTAAACTCTTCAAGCAAGTTTTTATATCGGAGACAATAAAGTATAAATAACATTGTATTATACAAACTTTATCTGAAGATTCTGTATTATAATTATAACACGCCTTTGCCTTGCCAGTACGTATATTCCACTTTATTTTTTCTTGAAAAAACTAGATGTAAGTTTTGTGGAGCAGACTAGTATTATCTAGTTATAAGTGTAATTAGAAAAAAATAGTAGTTAGTCAGACGCGGAACTAAGACCAAAATAAACTATTCAGTATTCTAGTAGGTATTTTCAATACAATAGTCGTGGTGATGTCTAAGAAAGTCAAAAATCCGGCCAAGTGCGAGTCGGACTCACGCACGAAGGGTTCCGTACCATTATCTATAAAAACCGCAAAAAAATCACGTTTGTTGTATGGGAGCCCCCTTAAATATTTATTTTATTCTGTTTTTTAGTATTTGTTGTTATAACGGCAAAATACATCATCTGTGAAAATTTCAACTGTCTAACTATCACGGTTCATGAGATACAGCCTGGTGACAGACGGACGGACAGTGGAGTCTTAGTAATAGGGTCCCGTTTTACCCTTTGGGTACGGAACCCTAAAAATCTAACAAAGCAAACAGGAGGGTCTGACCCCGACCCCGATTGGCACCTCTGACTTCGAATTCATGTGCGGATCAAAACTTGATTATGACTTGTGTTAACGGTGAAAGAAAAACATAATGAGGAAACCTGCACACATGGAAGGCTCCAAAAAGTTCACGATGGTGTGTGTAGTCCACCAACCCGCACTAGGCCTTTTTCTTACTGAGAAGAGGCCCGTGCCCTGTAGTGGGACAGTAATGGGCTGATTATACTATGGTTATAGTAAAGAAATGAAAAGTATAGCGACTAAAATTGTATAGTACAAGCTGTGAATTTATTATTTTAACATTATCTTTACATAGTATAAAACAAAGTCGCTCCCGCTGTCTGTACGCTTAGTTCTTTTAAACTACGCAACGGATTTTAATACAGTTTTCAGCAATAGATAGAGTGATTCAAGAGGAAGGTTTATATGCCCCACATTGCACTCGTGCGAAGCTGGGGTTGGTCGCTAGTTTTCGATAAACCAAAAAGTTCTGAAATGTATCAGCATTATTTTCCATTCTTTTTTCCAATTAGAATATTGTCTTCTCTTTCTCTCTTATAGTATTTACTGTCTGTGCAAAAACATTCATCTCTTCTTCTTCCCTATAGTATTTTAGAATATTTTCTTCTATATATTTTTCTCTTGTAGTATTTACTATCTGTTCAAAAATACTCATCTCTTCTTGTTTCTTTTGTACCTATTAAATAAATAAGTATAAGAGAGACGTTACTGTCTGATGTACGATCCGCGTCCGACTACAATATTATCTTCCCACCGAATTTTAAGTACCTATTTATACTCTTGCACTGAAATCCTCAAGTATTATTTTTATAATTATACCAATTTTGTCTATTTGTAAGTTCTAGAATCTTTTTTTATCAGTGATTTTTCGGTTGTTTTTCGATTTATGCAAAAACAAAATGCTTGAAGAAAAACGTTTTATAAAAGTTATTATGGATTGATTTACAAGGTTAATCGGAAAGGGGGTACTACTAATCCGTGGGCCACTTAAAATATCACTAATGACAATGTCACAGCAAGTAGTACCATTTCAAAACTTGTTTATTTTGCAAAATATAAAATATTTTCTTTCTAAAATTGAAGCTATTTTTTTATGAGAAAGAAACCTACCCTGTAGGTACGAATTCAGAAAATGGAACTATTAATCTATATACATACATAGGTATATACATATATGTATAAACTCACGCCTTCCCTTTCCACTAATACAATGACCGTAAATATGACCTAAAATGTATACACAGCTGAAGATACATAGATTGTAGCGAATTCTTTATGAAATCCTTAAAACGCTCTTCTCTGCAGTTTTGGGGAAAGTTGTAAACTCCCTTTCCGACTAACTTTATATTAGAATCTAAAATACTAGTCAAAGTGTTAAGAGATACAAATTGTTAATTTGTTTTGAGATTTAAAAACAAAGTTATAAGAATTTTCATTGGTTAAATAATCATGTTTGTAAAGATGTGTATAACAGATGCAGGAGTCTTGACCGATTGTAACTACGTTGAACGAGAAATAAAATAAAGTTTTTTATAATGAATTAATCTTTTTATTTCAGTGAGTTGTCTGTCCAAAAATATAATGCGTACGCAGCTATTCAACACTTGTCAACAGGCTACAGAATTACAAAGTGCACTTCCATCGTTCTCTACAACAAACTATAATACAAGGCATTAGGCCGGCCGCACACCCAGCGACACATTCACAACAAATAAAAACAAACTAGTGGAGTGGAACATAAAATAATAAATTCTTTCTAATTATTGATGGCGATTCTGTAGCACATTTTGACAGAACTAAACTAAACACAACCGTCACTTTCTTTTTCTATTGAAACAGAAAGAGACAAACACCCTTAGTTTAGTCCTGTCAAAGTGCGCAACAGAATCGACATCATTGGCATTGAGCGAATCTTTCACTACTGCTTCATATCGTCGCTGCGCCTGCAAAATCCGCTGTGCTTTTTTTAAATCTGTCTTTGATGCAATTTTATAATAGTTCTCAAGCCATGCTGTCTTCTTAACCAAATAAATTATTAAAAAACAGATTTTTCAGGTGCACGTGGCTTGACAACTATTGTAAAATAGAATCAAAGACAGATTTTCAAAAAAAAGACAAAGCGGATTTTTGCAGGCGCAGCGACGATATTACAAGTGTACAAACATACTAGAAAACAAAAATACGCTGGCAAACCTAAACATGACTTGTTAATTAACTTCTACTTTTCTTGGTTCAATCTAGCTTTTTAGACGGCATCGTCAACTTATATTTTTATTTTCTAGTACATTTACTTGTAACTATGTGTTAGAAATATATTGCTCAAAGATACTTGTCTAGATCTAAAACAGATTTAAGCACAGATTATAAAAGTTGCGATGTATCGCGGGGTATGCGGCCAGCCGTACATTACAAAACACACGCTGAACGTATTCAAATTCGTCCAACAACAAACTTACTAGAACGAACGCTCAACGAAACACTCGTCAACAACACTATACTGTTTTGTTCGATATTGAACCTTGTTGCAAATGTTTTAACGTCCATTATTCGTTGGTGCAGTTTCACTAAACAGAGAAACTTTGAAGTTATAAACTTTTTTTTCACATTCTTATCGCAACAGACATTTCTAATTAATTTTTTATGACTCTCATCATTATTCGATGATTTTGGCAACGTCAAGGTTGAAAGACACCGTGCTAAAGTACTTTAAAAAGAACAAAAACTAATTGTGAGTGTCCTAGAGACATCTTTTGTGGCTGTATGGGCCAGTAAATGAGCGTTAGGACTTTTGGTCGCCTAAACGCTTAGCAGTTAAGTTAGTGTATTCACTGCTACGAGCTGAGAATTTTTCTATCTAATATTTTTTTTTTTTTATCTACATGAAACAGTATGAATTCACACGAGGTTGCGTGAAAAACTATAACAAAAAAATTGTTCCAACATTTGATGTACGTTGCAAAACATTTCCAACAAGGTATAATTTTCATCCGAATGTCAATAATAGCAAATTGCATCAACAACACAAATAGGTATTGCTATTCTTGTCATCGAAATTTCAGCCTATTTATATCCTAGATTTTGTAGTTACAGTACTTAAAATTAAATATATATAATTATAGCTTCTTCAAAAATTAGATTGATTACATTATTAATGTCCCAAAATTTTAGTAAAAATCGAATAAGTTCATAAATACGTCGAACTAAATGTACGAAGCACGTGACCGTGGTCCAAGCGAATTTCGTAGTTATAAAGTATTACTATAATTTTACCCTGTACATTTTACGAAGACGAATGTTTTTTCCAATCATTTAATTATAGGCCGGCTATTTTGAGTCAGCAGGTCTTTGAAAAACCCAATATTTTTGACCAACTAATTATTTACTTAACGAATGCTATAAGTACTATTGGTAACTCTTCATCATACCATCTTATATAATTTTTAATATATATGTTGTTTTATATTGCATTGAATCAAATTGCATCAGAATAAACAATTAGTTTTGACAGTTTTGTGGTACCTGCTGACTCGCATTATGTTTTAATTGCAAAATATCATTTGATTAAAAGATCCCGTTTCAAAAAAGTTGAAAGGACACCTATTAGATCAAAATATATTACAAAAGTAATACTGGTTATACAATAATTTTGTTCAGATTTTTTGAGTCCATAAAATGTCACTAAAGCTTGTCTGCTCCTAGGTTTGTAGCGAACCTATATTGTTACAACAAATTGCGTTGAGATTTAAAAAAATAGTAGCCCTCTATCCAGAAGCAGACCTACAGCACGCGGGTCCATTATTCTGTTTACCCAAACACTATGCAGAATTAATTTAACTTCAATGGCACAAAAATATATCGCCAATCTTTTATAATTCATTGACAAAAGATATAGATTTCTAATTTACAAGTATTGCTTGGAGTACGAAAATACTATTATTTCTTTATTTATATTTAATGGCACTTGCTAAAACTTTTGTATTATTAAATTTTCAAATCGGTCAAGTCGATCACTAATATTCGCAAAATACTCTATTATGGCAGAAGAGACATTTTTACATGAAATAGCTATCTATGTCCAGCTCAAATAATCACTCGTTAACACTAGTATTTTATATTTGCTAATTATTTTCATTATTACAATGTAGAAATGCATAAAATCTTGTGAGAATAGAGTTAATATCCTTAAAGGATATCTTATGTTACGATCTGTATATGAAAATCTAGACGGCACACGAAAAATGTATAGAAGTGGTACCCCGAACGAATACCAGGTATGGAAACATATTAAACGCTATAAGCGACACTGCATCAAAACTTGTACGTACAATACACGCACTTTTAACTGATACGCTCGAATTTACTACCACCCGTATGCACAAACATTACTAGAAGCACAAAATAGATAGGTACAGAAGTCAATCTACATACAAGTGCGCTCGAGCAACGCACACATAGACACTGCTCACGGACACGATATCTTGGACCGTTTGGGACTAGTGGGCGAGTGAGTGCGAGCGCGAGTGCCATGCGCTTGAGAGAGATAGATATATAGATAGAGCGACCGCCGAGCGTAGGTATGAAAAGTGAAGTACATACATCTGATTGACTTCTGTACCTATCTGTTTTGTGCTAGAAGGCCTCACAGTGTGCTTGGACGCACTGCGTTGAATACTGGTCTGGGATTGGTCGGATTTATCTTGCGAGATTAAAAGCAACCAATCACAGAGACGTCTTCAACGCAGTGCGTTTGACCACACTGTAAGGCCTTCTGTTTGTCTATACGAGTGTAAGTTTCCATACTCTGATATCACTTCCACTTGAAAATAATTTGAATTCACAATGTAACTTGTATTATAATTATTTGTTCAATAAATTCATCTCACAACCCACTACAAAGTCGTAAACAATGTACAAATTGAGTGAATAATATAATCTAATTACAATATATACGTAAATATAATACAGTATGCGAGATACATCTGAGATCTAAAACATAAGGAACTTAATTATAACCGTTTGAACGCAATACACCAAACACAACGAAACAGTTCACATTGAAATTATTTGTTACATTATTAGTAATATCTACAAATAATATTGTCATGAATTTAATACAGTATTCTACAAGGCGGATGTGTATTTTCTTTATCTTAAAATACAAGAACTATTAAAAAAATGAAGTCTGACCTGACTGACCAGGGGCCGTATTATGTCGTGTTAAAACCATGACTCTCCGGTGAGAGAAAGGGATGCGGCTATGCAGGTCGTAAAGCGCCGTCTCATTCTCACAAAGAAACAATAAGGCGCTCCACCCACAGCACCGCGCCCCGTCGCGTAGCGCGGGGTGGCGAACTGCGCGCGGGGCATGTCCGCGTCGGCAGTGTGTTGTACTAGGTGTGATTTCTATATAAATTGAGATACTTGCATACAATGGTCAAATCTGGCATCCCGCGCTACGCGACGGGGCGCGGTGCAGTGGGTGGAGCGCCTTATGGTTTAAGAACGTCATAATACGGTCCCAGGGCGGGTTATTAATGACACATTTAGTGAATCCTATTTCGTTCAAACAAGAAATGGATTTGTAAGGGCCCAAACAGACGGACTGCATACCAACTGCAAATTCCAAATCGCCGGCCAGCAGTGAAAACCACGTATAAGTAAAATCCAAAATTTTACAGGAGATAGAAAATCCGACTCCTGAAAAAAAATGGCCGATCAAATGTTTATACAAGTATGTCATAGATGGCGTTGGAAGTAAATGAATTGAAAGTTTGTTGAACTAATACGTGTATTACTAATTTAATTAATTTTATTTAAGAGGTTTTCACTGCCGAGCTTCGATTTAGTATTTCGACGCCCAGCAACGAAAACCTCGTAAATCTAATTTTCTTCAAAAGCTTTTATTTGTTCTTTAGATTGATAAACTTGTCATACACGTACTACTTCAACAAACTTTCAATTCAAATACTTCTAAGCTATCTATGATGTACGATGACAAACTTGTTTGATCGACCATTTTTTTGCAGGAGACGGTTATTTATACTTTTAAAAAAATCTATTTTACACATACGTGGTTTTCACTGCCGACCGACGAAATGCAGTTTGAAGGCAGTTGAGATGCAGTCAATGCAACTGCATGACAACTGTTGACTGTGTGTCCAGTCCTTTCAGTTACGATGTGGTATGCACGAACGAAATATGTTTCACCTGATGTAACGTTATTACCCCCCAGAATCAGCATAAATTTATCATCAACTTAAATGGGTAAATCATCATCTATCCATGGGTAAGGTAGGTATAAAAACAAATCTTTGAATGTTTAATTCTAAAAATACATTGTTACAGTAATCTCTTCAAAGTTTTTACTGTACTATAACATTTACACAACATTATAATAATATCCAATTGTCAGATATTTTTTTTCTGCTTTTTATTTTATTGTGAGTTTCACTATTAATTTTAAAATAGAAAGAAAATACACTGGATGGTCTTACCACACTTTACTCAAGGTGAATTTAATAGTATACAAGTGGCGCCACCTATTCCGCTCCGGGGATATGTTTCAGCAACCTTACGTGTCCTTACGTTTAATTATCGCTATTTTATACTACAATAACAATCTATATTAACAAGCTAGACTATATCTATGGGGGGCGCAGACATTGCGGACTCCCCAACATATTTCCATTGAATTTGTGACACGCATGGAGTTTGACGTAAGATTGATGTCACATGTGGTTTTATACCTTGCCCATTGTATACATTTCTCTATGATGAGTTCCGTTTTAGGTACGTTTTTTTTTCGTGTGGTTAGTGACTAACCTGTAGTCAGAGTTTATGCCGCCCATGGGCCTCTGACTTGGCTTCACATGCCGTCCAGAAATATCTCTCAGGCATGCCGGTTTCCTCACGATGTTTTCCTTCACCGTTTTTAAGCAAGTGATAATCCGAATAGTCAGACGTGCGTACCTTGAGTTCGAACTTGGGTACTAGAATATTATCGATAATCGAATGGCTAATGAGCATAGTTCAATCTAGACATCACTATACCGATGTGTCATAGAGAAATACAATGGACAAGGTGTAGTATATCAACTTAGTCAAGATGAAACAATTGAGAGAGAGGTAGCGAAAACGTTAGTCCAAGAAGAGATACATTTTAGCATAGGTTTCTTCCAAACAGCCTTGATTGTACTCTTTTCCCTAAATAGTTTATTATAAGCATAAAGAAAGATCCTTTAACATTCGCTAGGGCAATAAAAAACTAAGTTTACGTTTTGCCAACATTGTTGTCAATATTTGACATGCGAAAATATCAAATGTTAACTTCAATCTTACGTCAAAATGGTACAAATAGTGAGCACACAGCGAACATTCCACACAAATGGCACGTTATTTGGCCAATAGCAAGAGACGAGAAATTTTTCAAAAATATTTAGGCCGAATTGAATCTCAGTAGATGCGTCAAGTGAAAATTTAGGAACATTACGGACAATCGTATGTTGTCTTACTTTGGCACCTTCTAATGAAAAGCACCTAATTAAATGTAAGATCATAATGAGCGCGTTAAATTGTAAAACACTTCACGTTCAAACTAAGCTAGAATTTTGACTGTAAATCGTACAATTTGTACATTTGAGAGACACTTAATTCCCTAACAATTTTTTTCAGTATTTTTCCAGAGCTGCAGAATCGCCCCGCTTATGAGTGATCGCGTCCGCTCGTCACGCGGTGCCCCCCGCGCGTCCCGCGGTGCCCCCCGCGCGTCCCGCGGTGCCCCCCGCGCTAGCGCGTGCCAGCTAGAAGTTCTGCTGGCGTTTGCGCTTGAGGTGTATGGCGTCGAGGATGGGCTGTCGCTTGCGGTTGTAGCGCGCGCGCAGCTGCTCGATCTCTGCCTCCATCTCCGCGTCCAGGCTGGCCATGCGAGCCTCCAGCTCGCCCACTGACAGGTAGCCCAGCTGAGGAGATGTATCGAGGTTAGGCTTTTGGTGCTTACTTTGTGGAAATCGGAAAACGTTGGAAAATGTAACTTTTGTGGAAACTACTGCAAATATTTAAAAAAAATTGCCCACGAAGTAAAATAGATAGACACCCGTAAAATATGCCTCTTGGTAAATACGCAAACAAAAGGATATTATTTTTATAAACGAATTAAACTTTAACTACATACAATTCAAGCATACACAAAATACTTATTAAATGCATTACATTATTCAAAACTTCTCTACAAATAATAACAAATATATTTCATTAAGAGGAAACGCGGGCTGCAAAATATTAATAATTTGAATATATTTTTGCGATCTATTTCCGTCCCACCCCTCCCGCAAACCTTCCCAATTGAGCGCGAAAGACACACCTACATCTCGGACTGATTTCTCCTATGCAATATTAGCAAAATCATACTTTCGTATTTCCCCATTTCCTTCTTCAAACCTGGACCGATTTTAATATTTTTTTCTGTAATAATTTAAGAAACACTTTGGTTATGTCTGTATGTTTTTCTTTTATTTTTTATATTCGTCAAATTTGTTTGCCAGATGTTTGAAAACGGTGGTAAAACCGGTCGATTTTTGTAAAGTTTGAACGTTTCTAGTTCTTTTAATACATACATACATACATAAACTCACGCCTTTCTCCCATAGGGGTAGGCAGAAACTATAGAACGCCACATGCTACGACTCTTACATACCCCTTTCGCTTCATCCACATTCATACATCTTGTCATACACGCACGCCGGTTGAGAGTACTACGCACCTGACCTTTGTGAAGAACTTCACCAATAACATCGATGTATGTCCTTCTAGGACGTCCTCTACCGGCGTTCCCATTAACATCCGCCTTATAAATTCCTTTATTTTTCCTCCTTTTAATAATGAATTTATTGACAAAAACAAAACATAGGGACATAGTGGTGGTAGATATATATTATATGGTAAAAAGTATTTACTCTAGTGACATTATCCAAGGAGGAAACTGAGGAATACGTTTGTATGGACTAAATGCAGACTGCATTTCCTCTTAGCTAACATTAAAAAATTGTTTCTAATATAAAAAGCAGTTAGCGACGCACACGTTCGTTATTCGCTCGTATTAGTAGCGTACATATCGACACCTCCAAACTGTCTAGAGTACGCGCAAAGCTGCCAAACTAACATTTAAATAAATACGAGTTATGGGAACGACCAAAATAATGTTCCGTTTATTTAACTACTGTTATTTTTTCATATAATTATAGCTGAGCATTGATCTGCCTATTTAAGTAGACATGGGTGTCGAGATTACCAAATTTAGATTATTTACTTATTGTTCCCCGTGCCACGGGGGGGGGGGGGGACCGCTCCATCGTACCCTGGCTACGTCCATATCGCAAGATTTTCTTGCGTCTGTTGCCGACGTACTCACTCCACGGCCATGCAATTAGTTTTTACGCCCATTTTCAATTCCTTCCAAATTTAATCTTCGAATTATTTCAACAATTTCAAGTCCAAACAACCAGAAAAACCGTAAAATTTTAGTCAAAAAGTATTAGTAACATTAAACAACAGTATGTAATGTTTCGGAGGTGTCGACACTGAGTGCGGCACGCGTCACACGCTTACGCGAGAGAGTGGCGTCGTTGAGCGGAAGAATGTTGACCACGTGCAGTTGACTTACGAATTCGAAGTTGCCCTCTTCCACGAACGCTCGTTGGAATGCTAAGGCGGGGTTCGTTTCGGTTTCAGCCTCGCCTTCCACGCTGGAACAAGATGGATTTTGAAATTGGGGGGACTTACAAATATGACGAGGACAGCGTAAGGGGTCGAGGCGTACGACGGTGATTTAAAAATAGAGTAAACTTTAGTAGTACGAAAATTTAAAAATTGAATTAGACCCAGCGCAGCGCAGGGCATTTTTCACTACCAAAGCATTATCATCTTTGTAGGGTTCGAAATAAGATTGAAAATCAATTAACACAACTACTAGTCCCCGCGACTCCGAGAGCATCGAAGCGACTAGAAGCGAAAGGTGATTTTCGATATTATTTAAACGCTAGCAAAGTCTATAATGCTTTGGTAATGAAAAATGCTCTGCGCTGCGCCTCGCCAAATCTGCGGCGGGCCTCAGGTATTTATCGCGTATTCCTGATTATTAAAAATAGGCTGACATAAAGCCCATATTAAAAAACAGCTCTCATTTGAGAGATCTCTCGTTAAGTGTAGTTTTAGCATGTCTTGAGAGGTCTTTAAAATAAATGTTGTCAAATTTATGGAACTCTACCGTAAGTAGCTGCTATTGGATATCGACACTGCCCAGTGACTGGGTTGCGGAGGTCTGATGGCAGTCGCTCCGTGTAAAATATTGGTATTCAGCCGCATCTGGTTAGACTGGAAGCTGACCCCAACATAGTTAGGAAAAAGCTAGACAGAATGAACAGTAGCTGCTGTTGGAAGATCTCTCAAATGAGACTCTCGAGGCACAAGTAGTCTTGATTTTTTATAATGTTTTCCATATTATGATAAACAAGATATGTAGAGGAGAAATGTACGTCTAGCAGGAGGTGGGTAGTGAACAACTTGTAATGATAACTGACCTGATAGGATCGTCTCCCGGTAACCTAATGTGCGCCGTCAGCGTACCGTTGGTGGGCGCGCCGATGTTCAAATGGTTCACTTCTTTCTTTTCAAAGTGTTCTAAGAACAGAGGCCGGTACTTCGGCCTATTTGTGTCCATTGGATCAGTGTCGTGACCTGCGGGGATTTTAGTTGTATGAATAATGTATTTGTGGGCATAGCCAATACAGGATAAGGAAGACTGTAAGTGATGCGTCACCACCATCTTATGAGTTGTGAGGAGAATAACGTTATTTTTAATGAAACTGTGGCGGTACAGTGGGCAGTAGCCCGCCAGGCATAAAACCCGCATGGTTGGAGGATCCTCCCGCCTCGTTGGAGGAACATCATACCTTGTTCCTTCACAAAACCACCTTTGTATTGATAAAAACATGGTTATCAATGCATGTGCTGGATGAATATAATATCATAGCATTACA
The DNA here is from genome assembly GCA_910594945.2 of Amphipyra berbera. Classification (NCBI taxonomy): domain Eukaryota; kingdom Metazoa; phylum Arthropoda; class Insecta; order Lepidoptera; family Noctuidae; genus Amphipyra; species Amphipyra berbera. The sequence goes on along the minus strand of OU343122.1, from coordinate 997,840 downwards.
GAAAAATAATGCATACTTGCTACTAACAAGGCTCGTGGCTAATTAACAACCGTATGGATCATACAATTTGCAAGGTTAAGCTACGCTTGCCGCGGTCAGTCCGTGGATGTGTGACCATTTTTTACACATCGAGACCGCTCCGTGCCTCAGAGAGCACGTTAAACAGTCGCTCTCGGGTGTCATACGAATATCTATGACAGTCGTTACGGGTAGTCAGTAGTCCGAAAGTCTGACAACCGGTCTAATCTTAGGATATCGGCATTGTCCAGTTACTGGGTTGCGGAGGTCTGATGGCAGTCGCTCCGTGTAAAATACTGGTACTCAGCCGCATCTGATTAGACTGGAAACTGACCTCAACATAGTTGGGGAAAAGGCTAGGCGACTTGTTACCAACAAGGAAAGGTGGAAGAGGACGGTCTGATTTGATTAATTTAAAAAATGTTGCAGAGCATTGAAAAATAACCGACCCGTTTTATTTTTATCGGCGTAATTTCATATTTAGTCGGGGTATTCGAAAAACATTATTCCGAAGGGCGATATTCCCATCCTAAAACATAATTTGAACCGATAAAAAAAAATATGGTTCTGTTATTTTCAATGATGTGCAACATTTTTAAAACGAATAAAATCGGAGCCGGATACCTGAGGGCCTTTCCTTGTAAATCCTAAACATACAAGTGACATAAAAAATACAAGGTGGTCACGTTTCATGGTGGCGAGGTCCCCGTCCGGCTCGTTGATGACCATGGTCCCCAGGTCCGCGCCCAGCTCCGCCGCGCCCCCCGCGCCCCCCGCCCCGCCCCCCGCACCGTCCCGCGGGGGGACCAGCGTGCCGTCGCCGCGCTGCTTCATCGTTGCTTCTTCGTATCCCTCGCCCTGCAGGAGATACAACTAATTATCTTTCCAAGTAACTTGGAAGTGGTAAATACCTGTGTACCACGTGTGTAGCGAATGTGTGTTGCTACACAGTTGTAACTATTTGGCTCGTGACCTAGGGTTGCCATCCGCCCGAGTTTCCCGGATTTGTCCTAGTATGGGAGGGCGTCCGGGAAAATGTCCGGGTGAACGGGACGCCCTTTGCGTTAGCATTTCCGTTCGTTTTATATTCCAGCAATTATTTCCACGCAGCATACACACATGTAGACATATGACTTGGATTCGAAAATTAACATTTTAGCTATATACCTATACCTACATAAAAAATATTTTTTAATATTTTCAAGGGCGTCGGGGAATTATCCCTATTTCGATCAAATGTCCGAGGTTTTTGCAATATTTATCCGGGGTCGGCGGTTTAGATGATAGAAGCCCTACCCGTGACCCACCAAGCATCATTCGAAGATATTTTCGTTACTATCTAGACTAAGCCTACGATCAATATATTACCATACACGCTGACTCCGTATAAAAAACCCTAAAATAATAATGGTGAATAACATAATATACACTTACCGCAGCAAAAGTCTTGGCATTGTTGGTGTGATGCTGCGCGTTACGGAACACCTGACTCTCCCGGATCTCGCGCGCTTCTGCTATCATTGTGCTGAGAATACTGGGATGCTTCGCGTTGCCTACGTCAGATGCTGGGGTGAGACAAAAATACTTTATCAATTTTATGTGAACATAATACACTTCTGCTCATCCCTTTACCGATCTCTGCTAAAATATTAATAACATAGTTGAGTATTAGAGAAAATAAAAACGTTTCAAGAAGACAGTTCTCGGTCGATTCAGTTTGCTATCTCCTTTTGTCTACCATTCTTGTAATGAGAGAAAACGAGATAACCCTTTTCGGCCAGTCCAATACAATTGCGCGGGTTACAAGATCGCGTTTAGCTCATCAGTTTTACATGCTTTGTGGACGGGCCCAGTGTCGAACGATTGTGCGGATAGCGATATAAATCCGGAAAATTTTCTCAGATTCCAATTTAGCTTGCGCCGGTCCGAAAGGGATTATAAAAACCAAACACTCGAGAAGGGACTTATCGAAAAGGTCTGAATCAGGGGGATGGGTGGACTGTGTAGTGGTCCAGAAAAACAGAAACTTTCACTACGATTAAACTATGAACATAGTTGTAACAAGTGACCTTCATTAAATTAACACATAGTTGTAACTCCGTAATTGCATAAACGGGACAAATACTGCTGCCTTGTTGGTTTAGTGGTGGCAAGCGCGACTGCTGATCGTGAGGTCCTGGGGTCGACCCCCAGGTCTGACAAAGTGTTATTGGGATTTTTCTTGTGAAATTCCTCAGTATTAGCCCAGAGTTCGATTTGTGGCCGGTTGATGGCAATAGGCTCGCCCCCTATTACATGGGACTTAAATATAACGGCAAAATGAGGGTGTTACTATATATCTCTGCTCAAGCCTTCGGGGAATACAGGCGTGATGTTATGGGACAAATATAAAGGGATATCATATCAATCTAGATGTATTTTACCTATAAACTCGTGCGTTAACAGATACTCGGCGGTTGCTCTCTCCTCAGGATTTTTTACAAGACATTGACTGACGAAGTCTATGAACTCTGGTGACCACTGATCTGGCTCTCTGTAAGTAAACACAATGCATAATCTATTAATTTATTGGAAATATTGAAATACCAGGTGAGAAATGCAGCCAATCTGGCAAAAACCCAATTATTTGTTGTAAATTGAATCCAGTTAGACTTTATCGCTTAAATTGTAAGCTAATAAAAACAGCATAGTTCACTTTGGGTGGTTGCGGTTATACGAAATCGATCCATGATGAAACGAGCAAGTAAAAGCTGTTAGCTTACGACTCGCAATTAGAAACCATATTAGTCAATAACTTCGTGAAAAAAATACCAAGTTCTCATTAAAACTCAAAGATGTAGAAGAAAGCTCCTACCAATCACATCAAGGAGTCAATTCTCACCTGAACGAGGGCGGCGGTTTAGTCGGTATCATGAAGATGGCCCTCATGGGGTGTATGTCCCCGTAGGGCGGCTTGCCCTCCGCCATCTCCAGCGCGGTGATGCCGAGCGACCAGATGTCGGCCACGCAGTCGTAGCCGATCTCCTGGATCACCTCCGGGGCCATCCAGAACGGGGTGCCTATTACTGTGTTACGTTTTGCCATTGTGTCCTGGAATAGAAGTCAATTGTTTTTATAATGGCAAGGGAATTGTCGGTACTTCAGACAATCGCAGCATTGACGAGACTCGTCAGTAGAATTGTTTTTCTAGGGTTTGCGCGGTCGCAAAAACCTGGCTTACCGTGATAATGTGTAGTTATTATATAGGAATTTCCAAAAGTGCCAGAAAAAGTGCCGAATTAAAGAGCAGTTCTTCAGCACATTAGGCAAAACACACTGCCCCGCGCTACGCTGCGGGGTGCGTGGCGACGGAGCCACAACACTGCGTGTTATTGCGTTTTCTGCGTGTTGCACTACGCGTGTTTTCTATATAAACACAGATACTTGCAAACAACGTAAGAACACGCACTCCCGCGCTACAGTGTGCAAATCACCTTAGGGACCCTAATATGAAAGCTTAGATCAACATAATAAAAATGTCAATCCAGGCTAGACACATTTGCCATCGAACTTAAGTGTTAAAAACCTCCATCAAAAATACAAACATTCATCTCACCGTCAACTGTCCCGCCACTCCGAAGTCCGCTAGTTTCGCGTGCCCCTCTGTGTTCAACAATATGTTCCCTGCTTTAATATCTCTGTGTATCTTCCGTCTCCTGTGCAGGTACTCCAGACCTTTGAGCGTGTCACACAATATGGTGGCTATCTCGTCCTCTGATAACGTCTTCTTGCGAAGCCTCATTATGTCTGATACGGAACCGGCGCCGCAGTACTCCATTACGATCTGGAAAGGTGAGTTTGAATAATATGATCCAAATGTCACGCTTTGAACGTAGCTACATATGGTTGGTATTAGATTTAGAACCTTTATGATGCAGAAGAAGTAGGCATATCGTTGGCAAAAATTTTGAGTAACAAAATTGGGTCGACAGCAGAAATATTTGTCCAAATGCAAAGGGAATTAACCCATTTGTCAAGGGTTTTAGGCAACATCACCCGTCCCAAACACAATGTGAGTGAGGAGCCTTTTCACAGGATATGTCTCATCTTCTTTCATATTCGTTATACACAACCACATGCACTCAGCAGGATTTAAAAGAGGCAAATGACATGGCCGTCCAGGTCACTACATGTTGGTTGAAGATGATTTGAATTGGTCTATTGATATAATATCACGCCTGTATTCCCCGGAGGTTGGTCAGAGGTAACACCCACATTTCGCCGTTATGTTTAAGTCCCATGTAATAGGGGGCGAGCCTATTGCCATCAACCGGGCACAAATCTAAACTCCAAGCTGCTACTGAGGAATTCCACACGATAAAACACAATATCACTTTCTATTCTAGGTCTATTGATACGAAGAGAAAGACAGATCGCGTTAATAAGGAGGCCCATGTTCAGCAGTGGACGTCTACGAGCTGATGATGATGATGAAATGGAACAATCACTAAAGAAGGAAGACTTCGAAGACGGTCATTCTCTTTGCTGCAGTTTTAAAAATCAAGTCTAGAGTTTACTTCCTTCAACATGATATACTTACGTACTTTCCCTTAAATTCTTACAGCCGATTTTAATAACCTGTCTTACGGCAGTTTGCCCAACTAGTCACAGATATTTGACGCCATTTTGTTCCGCAATACTCGTGAACTTCATTACCAAAGCGTAAGGTGTGCAAAAAAGTAAATAAAGAAATTATACTCAATCTAATTATTTTTTGTTCACTTTTTGGTATTTCTAATAAATTTTACGCCAAATTAATTACACAGTAATTATATTATTATTGTGGCGACATATTACAGTGACCACTAGCATTTCGTGAAGTTAACTGTATATATTGGTTCATTTTTTTAATGAATACTGCTTCCAAATATTATTAATTTATCCAAAATCATCTATTTATGGAATTCAAGAAATAACATTTTATAAAAATTAATATAAATAATAATGAAATCTATGAATAAAAAAATATAACATCTTTTTTTTCACAGTTTTTATTTGCTATCAGTAGTAATTTGACAGCTATCGTGTGAAGTTGTAGCAAGCGCGATCCTATTCTTAGTTGGCACGCATAGTACTTCTATGGAGCTTATGACAACATATTGATTGTCTCCTAGCCTTGAAGTTTTCCCAATTAAAAAGGCCGTCTGTCGCCTGTCTGCCGCCCAATTACCACCGACACTTGATAGATAGTTTACGTCAATTGGTGGCTATTACTGTTTTCGTAAGTTAATGTTAGATAGGGATCAGTGGCGGCGAATACGTTTAATCAAGACTACTAGATACTTCTTCAGAGCATAAAACGAGTCATAACTCTTCCTATTAACTTCTTGAAGATAGAACTCTATAGTAATTTGAATTTATTTTTGCTTTAGAGTTCTAGGTGGAGTTTGACCCAGCAAACGGAACTTGGATGTTGACAATTGTCGATGAAGTGGAAAAGACTGAAATTGTTAGGATATAATACAGTTTAGCAAGGTGAAACAACATAGTTTACATATTACTATTCGCTGTGCCCTTAAGCCCGATTAACACATATAAGTAGCAATTTAAATTGTATATTAGGCGAGTTAAGTAGAAATCCTCAGTCGAATAAGTTCACTAAATCGGCAACTTAACTCGCTATTAATTTATGTGTGTGTAAATCAGCCTTTGACTCTGGCCGCCTAAATAGTTCATAGTTTTCTAGGATTAAAGGTATCTACCGAAAACAAAAGTAGCACACAAATATAATTCTTTTACAAACAAATTGGTTCAACAATCAGAACATGATTGAACAACAAACATCCACACATACACAGAAATCGATTTCACAAAATTAGTAAGAAGATGAACGTCCCTCTAATCCACTTACTAAACATATTGTGACCTCTGAATGCCTCACCCATAGGTCTGTGTTCTTGAAGTAACTGCCGTAGTACTTGACGACGTAGGGACTGTCGCACTGCTGCATGATGGAGATCTCCTTGATGATCTCCTGCAGGTCCGTGTCGACCGGGACCTGCTTGATCGCCAAGACCTGCCCGCTCTCTTTGTGTAACGCCTGGAAGAAGATTTTTTTATTGGAGTGATGTGACAGTCTCACAAATCACGAAATTTTTCAAATGTCAGTACATTTGAAAAATTTCGTGAGTTTTATAACTAAGTGAATTGCGGTGTTATCTACTGCAGACGTACACGGTATGCTTGCTAATGAGTGCTCCATTAATTCTGTTAAGTAAAGCGAACCTTGCGAATAACCTTGGGAAGACACTAAGATGAAAAATATTAAAATTTATTAACGCTGTTGTTGGGTGATAAGATAATGACCTCTATAAACTAATTTACTTACGATCGAAGAGAAATAGTACGTACAGAAACCTTACTCCCTAAGAAATGCGTCAAAAATCTAGAAAAATGAGCTCCGTGCATGCGAAATTGAGCTTTAATTTTAGGCAAGAGAGTTTCTATTCCGCTGTACATTCGCGCTCTTATTACATTTCGATTTGGTCACGCATTAACGTTCGGTTCGGTTATCTTTTGTGATTCACTTCGGAGTTGCAGCGGCGTGTAGGTTCCTAAACCATGAAGTGACACAGGCTTACTTAACGGTCCCAAACTCTTTTTCAGTGTAGTATAATAACAGTTAAGGCCCGATCTCTTCGGCCTTCGGTCGGGATTTACTCAACCAGTCACTAAAAATCGGGTATTTTGTGATACCTATCCATGATATCACGTTGCTGCATAAAAGTAAAAAAAAGTCCAAGCGTCATTATTTTTCGTGGCTTCGGTTACTGTAGCATCGTTCATGAAATTGTAAGGTTTCTTGGATACATTGACATGACATGCTCTTAATAAATATAACTTCTTAGTAATAGGATTAGTTTGTGATCATACTGTCGATACACGACGACAAATCAAGCTATAGTAATCCAGTATAAGCTGACCTCTCGTTATATGAAATTTTCGTACAGTGGGAGGTCAGCATAAACTGGAAAATTATAGCTTGATTTTTCGTTGAATACAAGGTTAGTCGGAAAGGGGGTACTAAGCCGAAAGGGTGTTAAAGTACCCATAATAAGGGATAACTTTTGTTCTACAACTTTCCCCAAAACTTGATAGTTTAAGAGAAATAGCTTTTCAAAGATTTAGTAAAAAATATGCTAAAATCTATCTATCCATAGCTATGATCAGCTGTGTTTACTATTTAAGTCATACTTAGGGTCACGGATTAGAAACCTAACTTTCTGTATTCATAACTAAAGCAGGTAAGTTGAAAAAAATTTTTTAAGAAAAATTATTTATGCATGCAAATAAAAAATGATCGAATTTTGAAATTTTAACACTTGCTTTAAAATAGTCATCAGTGATACTTTAAGTGGCCCGCGGCTTAGTACCCCCTTTCCGACTAACCTTGTATACAATGCTTCTCTCATCTCGAACATAATACAGAACTACATTTTCTGTACCTTAGTAGTAGGTAATTAGTGTAACACTTTAACAGGAAGGAAACTAGTTGTCCAAGTAGTTAAGTTTTATAAAGGTCCTACTTCAGAAACTTTAATTAGTTTAGTTTGTTTACAAATGTTCTTTAATCAGACCGTCTATAGTGTTAAACAGGATTTTTCCATCCATTTGCATCTTTAGCATCACACTTCACATTGTTAGAGGCCTTATTCTTATCATGTGGTTAGTGACTAACCTGGTGTCAGAGTTTATGCCGCAAAGCCCTTTAAAACATTGTGGGGAACGAGGTATAGTGTTTCTCCAACGAAAGGGGAGGATCCTGCAACCAGGCGGGTCTTAGGCTAGGCGTATGCTGAGATGCAGGTGACGCAGCGCAGCACAGTACAGATTTAGCAGCGCAGGGCAAGCGAGACAGACATAGTCCATGAGCGTATGCTGTGACGCAGTTAACATACGCACGCATTCGCGTTCTAGCTGATACAAAGAATAGACGTGTTCGAGTTGAAAATGAGTTCAGAGTCAGATTCCGATTATGAAATCAATGAGTTGTTGCTACTTTACAGTTTGTCAAAACGTAAAAAAACTATTTCTATTAAATGTTCTGTCATTGCAACAAAATTATGTATTTTAACGTAAAAAACACGTCGCGACTCGCACGCGTCGCGCAGCAATCTGTGCCGGCACTACAACGAAGCGCAGAGCAGGGCACTGCGTCGCACGTGCCTGCGCCGCAACGTACGGAGCACTCGGTACTTTCATGCATTACAAAATCTGCTCTGCCATGCGCTGCGTCGATCTGCGTCGCCTGCGTCCCAGCATACGCCTAGCGTTATACCTGGCAGGCTACCAATAGCTTTATTTTTCTATTTGACTGCTTTTAGATTATGTTGCGGACCGTTTCTACGTAACCGGGCAGTTATTGGCGAGACCTTGGTCTCCAACCAATGGGGACGAGAGTAAAATACTTAACCTAAGCTAACTACTATTATTTTACTACTAACATCATGACTAGGTAGCAACAACAGCACTAAGGGCGGCCCCTAATAGGACTCGGACCTCGGCTTAGGGCGTTGCTGGCGAGAGGCCTGGGCAGGAGACAGCTTGATGAGGGCTGAATTAACGGTGTGACTGCGAAGTCAGAAAGGATGACTGGCTCCGCGGCTGCGGCGGGTGAGCACGGTGGATCATTGAGCCCAATGGTTGATGTTGGAAAGTTGTATAATTATTACTATCTGCGTGTCAAATGTTGATATCGCGAATTCGCGATGCAGGATTTGTGACGTCATTTTTGAGAGTTGTCATTTTTGTTGTCGCTGTAGTCTGATACACATTATTCGTGCTGCGTAGTTCGCATGTGGCGTGATATGATCATGATGGGATAATTTTTTAATATTGGAAGGACCATGCTCACCTTATATACGCTGCCATATGACCCTTCGCCGAGCTTGCATATGATGTCGAACACCTCCTCGGGCTGCCGCGTCAGACTCTCCTCAGAGAGCTTCTTTAACTCACTGAAACAAACAACGGCTTACGTCATCATCTTATTCTCATTTACGTATTAATGGGAAAAATATTTCTGACAATAACTTCGCAGTGCCTAGCTAGATAAAATTGTTAATTTTAATCACTATTAATAGACTGATTCAAGACTGCAATAATTTATTAACATTGACTTAAATTTGCTCTCCAGGTCATATTTTTCTGTGGTTTTCGAATCAGTAAACTAAGAATTGTGAGAGGAGCTTAGAGACACTGAAAAATATACTGGTCATCATAATATAACATGTCGGCCATATTTCTCGAAGGGTTGTACAGAGGTGTATAGTAACACTCTCATTTCGCCGTTATATTTAAATCCCATGTAATAGGGGGCGAGCTTATTGCCATCATTCAGGCACAAATCCAAACTCCGACTGGTACTGAGGAATACTACACGGAAAAACCCAATAAGGGATGATTTCCACCAAACGGCTCGCATCGCATCAGGTCGGAAAGGATACGATCGGATATGACGACAGGCGAACGGACCCGAACGCGCGTCGCAGCATACTTACGGCTACGATCGCGTGTCGCGGAAGACGCCCGCGGTCAAGCTGCTGTGCCCGGCTTGGTAATATAGACTTTAAATACTGTGTACACGATTTAATATCATGTCAAGATTGTAAAATCCGTTCCGATCCGATGCGATGCGAGCGGTTTGGTGGAAATCAGCCTTAACACTCAGCTGGTCCTCAATTCGCTCGAATTCATTTTTCAGTTATACATTTTTTGGAACTTACGTCTAACGAAATTATTCTTTACCTCATACACCCAACTGTTTCCAATTCAAATCTATAATTTCAACCAACATTAATACATCGACAATCTAAGGCCAAAGTTCAACATATTTGATACAGCATCGACAAATTATTACCCATTCGATTACTGATATCTTTATTAAGTTACCCACTTATTAATCAACATGGCGGTCGAAGTTAATAACTAAATAAAAACTATTGTAATATGATACGGTCGGCTCGATGTTAACGAACTTTTATCAAATATGGGTGTGACCCCGCCCACGGTGTTGATTAGTTGTACTTTTAAAACTATAGCGTGAACTAAATGACGAACTCTTCATATCGTCGCTGTGCAGTAAAAACCTCGTAATTCCAATGAACGTAATTTTAGAACAGAAGATAATAACTGTCTGTTAAAAAAAGTCTTCTTCTTCTTCCTGCCCTTATCCCACACTAGGTGGGGTCGGCACAACATGTATTTCATAAATCCCTGTCGTTAGAGGTTTTGACTTATTGTTTTATGACCGGCCGCCTGCCTGATATCAACCCTCCTTGGGAATACTCGTTGCGCCGTCGCACGGGTGACCCAATGTGCTTGCTAATATTATGCACTGGGTCCCAAATGATATGCTTGTCAATCTTTTTGCCGACAACTAAGCAGACTATATTAAAAAAAGTATGAAGTGTAAATGTAAGGTTCTTCTGTTTTATTATCTATTCATCAATCTGTTTCATCTTAGAGCTGTGCAGGGTTAGGGTTAGGGTTTTCACTGCAAAGCGACGATATACAAGTGTGTTTCTACTACAACAGTCAGGATTAGCTCGAAATAAGGTCAAGCCACATCTGAAGGAAGATACGTCGCCGATCTTCTGTCGGTACACATTTGACCGAAGATGCGTCACTAAAATTCCTCGAGTAAATTGTGCAACGGAACATCGGCGACGTATCTTCCGTCAGGTGTGGCTTGGCTCTTAAGAAACTGGGGCTTACTTCGAAAATCGAACTACGTTTCGGCTGATGGATCGCAACGAAAAGTGTTTCGGATCCAACGATCGATTCTCGCGATTTGACATTGTCTTTCGTTCACCCTACTCCTAAATTTTAATTTAATTTATTTATGGCGCTCCAACGACTTACTCACTAACTGGACTATTACCCGCGGTTTCACCCGCATCCTAGGGGAACTACTTGATGTACCCGGATAAAAAGTATCCTATGTGTTAATCCAGGGCAAAGTCTATCTGAGTGCCAAATCTCATTCAAATCCGTTCAGCCGTTTTTGCGTGAAAGAGTAACAAACATCCATATATACAAACTTTCGCGTTTATAATATTAGTAAGGAAGTAAGGATAGTAAGGAAGTAAGGATTCACATACATTAATTAACTATAGGGTTTTGGGTTATGGTGAACTAGTCACTAACAGCACAGCACTTGCAAAATATTAACTAAAAGCAATACAGTCAGATAAATCTAAAAAAAAGAAAATAAACAGAGAGCTGTTGCAACTTATACAATGATACGTGATAGGATTTGCCAATGAACGCGATTATCTTACAAAAAGAAAAAGAAGAGAGATAAAGCAGAGCGTAAGTGTTTAATTACGATATAGTTGGTACCCATTTAATTGACATTTAGTAGTTCGTTGTTTGACAATACTTTGATCGTATATTTATAAGGTCGATGTTCGAGGAGTGAAGAGTGGAGGAACTCGTGGCAAATTAGCAACCGCGCGAATCATACGATTTGTAAGGTAAAGCTGCGCCTGCCGCGGTCAGTCCGTGGATAGGTAACCGTTCGTTACACATCGAGACCCCTCCATGCTTCGGAGAGTTAAAGTCGGTCTCGAGTGCCATACGAATACCTATGACAGTCGTTACAGGAAGTCAGAAGCCCGAAAGTCTGACCACTGGTCTAACTTTAGGATATCGGCATTGGCCAGTAACTGGGTTGTGGAGGTCTGATGGCAGTCGCTCCGTGTAAAATACTAGTATCCAGCCGCATCTGGTAAGACTGGAGGCTGACCCCGACATAGTTAGGAAAAGGCTAGACAGAACATTTGTAAGCTCGATATTCGTCGTTGTTTTGTCTCGATCCGAAATTTCGACATTCATTTTTCGAAGCAGGTCCCCTATTCACGAAGGCATTGTGAAGTACAAAGCCGTTTCTTTACTGCTGGTCCTAATGGAATTGCTTTTTAATTAGCTTCTGAAACTTGAATGGTAAGGCCAGGTTCCAAGCATGTATACAAACTGATGTGACAGACTAACAATTTGAAGAAAGTTATTAGTCAGGGCTTATTTTACTCAGGGTAAGGGAGAAGCAGCAGTGATAGCCTAGTGGTGTGACCGTCAAACTGCCAAGTCATAGGTCTCGAGTTCGAACACAAGACACGCACCTCTGACTTTTCGGATTCATGTGCGTATTGCATAATTATAACAAACAAACAAATAACAATTAATTCGAACAAATAGTTGTTCTGGGTGTTTCTGCATGTGAAGATTTGTGTCTGTAAACGCACCCACGATACTGGAGAAATCATAGTGGGGCAGTATTTAAAAAAAAAACACTTGCTTAAAACGGTGTAGGATAACATCATGAGGAAACCGGCATGCCTGAAAGATATTACTATTTCTCGACGGCATGTGAAGCCAAGTCAGAGGCCCATGGGCGGTATAAACTCTGACACCAGGTTAGTCACTAACCACACGAAAAGAAGAAGGGAGAAGGAATGAGGTTGTCTATTTCCATAACAGAAGCACGACATGACACCAGAATAAATATAAAGGAAGGAAGAAAATAAATACCAAATATACTGAAAGCATAACATACGTCATGTATCATAAATAGAACAAGAAGAATTTTAGCATTTACTTATAATTTTGTATATAGGTAGTTAGTTTTGTCTTTAGATTTGTATGTTTTTAGTTTAGTTTTATATTGTATATATTAGGTTTAAATGTAGGTAAATGATATTTGTGTATAGATAAATAATTTAATTGTATAATGTATGTAATAAATTTCTGTATTAAATGACGGATAAAATACATTAAACTTCTTAAAGTTAAATGAAAATAAGATTTTTTTTCTACACGAAGAAGAAATAATAAAGTAATCTAATAATGGAAATAACTTGTTTATTTATGATTTAAATGTCAAGAGATCGTCTCAATAACTTTACTCTGTAACACTCGACTAAGAATAGGTTTTCTGAGAATTTAACTTCCCATCACCTCTATGTAATTCCAGGCAACTGAAAATAAGTGCTTCAGAAATACTTTTTCATACATACATATAAGCATACTCCTTTAAATTTTTGTCACTACATCATCTTTTAAAACGCAACTTTGCTACTACTTTTTCAATTTATTAGTCAATAAAATAATTTAATAGTTGGTCAGTCAATAAATTTCGTTTATTATTCAGGAGAACTACATATCTTTGACGTAATATTTCCGTGGAGTTTCCGGTAAGCCAGGCGTTCCAATGCATTTACATTAAACAATTGTACAAGTCAATTTAATATAAATCAAAGTTCCCTCGTAAATTATTTGAGACGTGACTGTATCAGCGGACACGTTAGTGTAAATATTTCCACGTACATGACATCATGTTTTTAATGATCCTTCAGAAAAGTCAGCTGACTTGCTGAAAAGATCTGGCGTGAACGAGAAGATATCTATTGCTTTAGAGAATAAAGGTAACGTGGGCTGAAGATGGAGATTGCAATAGTTCTGGTGAGATAAACTAGTGATTACTTTATCCAAGAAAAAACATTGATTCATAATCTTATTATACTCTTTCAATATCACATTAGACAAATAAGATGTTAAATGATTTGATTTGACAAATAAGTAACATTTTTATTTTCAGCAGGGATTCAACACAGTGTTATGTTTCTATGAGGTCAATCAAGGTGAGCTGAAACTCTACTTAAAGAAATGGTTCAAAAGATATTCGTGCCTTGGTGGGCCACTTTTGTCTAATGTTTTATGAAATGGAGTAGAGTACCTAAATTGCAATGGGTTAAGGTAACCATAAAATAATGTTACTATCGATCCGCCTGATGTCCATGTGTACAGGGAACTTCCTAATGTTTAGAACCTAACCAAAGCCACAATTAGAATACTTAAGAAAATGAGGGAAGATTTTGAGGACAAAAACAACGATTTTGTTTAATATTGTCTTGTTGAGGCTTCATATTCTGTTACACCAACAAACTAACAACTAGTCCCAATTCCCTCGAAAAGACACGATCAATATAATACACATACAAACCAAAAACTGAGCAGACTGAAGTGATTAAAACTAAAACGGGGCGCGGTACGCGACGCACGCTAATTATAATGCATTGTGATGATTTATAGGCAATATTTATGTTCGGAGCTGGCGGACTGGCATGTCGGCTTTATGACGCGACAGAATGTTGCCAACACCTGGATCACCGGTGTTGGCAACACGTATGTACACTCATACCAGCGACAGGGCTAGACAGACTCATTGACAGGGGCTCGGCTAACTCCAGTGAGTTTAGGTTAATTATGCTTTAGTCTTCTTCTCTCGTTTCGGAACGAGAAACTGTAGCGAAAAGATTATCAAGTAGCAGTGCTGGCTGCCCAAGATGCGATTAGGCTTCAGTGTCTTCGTGTGCTTAAAAATGTACTTCGTTCGGTTTGGTGCACTTCGAACTGGCCTGATGACGAAGTAAGTTTTGAAACGTCAAGAAGATCTTATTTAGAGACAGTTAGCCTAGGGACTTATTTCCGGTCTGACCTACTTATTGTGACCTATACTACGAATAGTAGGCAGTAAATAATACGTAGCACCGTTTAGAGAGGACATTGTCCTACACTGTTCCTAATCCGCGACAGTTTCTAGCACATAAATATTTTGATACTAATTAAAACGAGTATTTAAAGAATGGAGTCTTTAACGCCAATGCACGCAATGCCAATGCACCTGTCATAATAGCTATCGATGTTACACTACTGGTTCCGTATCTTGAACTATAGAAAGACAATAAACACGGGAAGCTTTACGACGTAACATGAATAAGTATGCCAAGCATTTACTACGATGAGTAACACCTGATTACCGAGCTATATCCGCCGACCCCTTATACGAATACAATCGTGATGATTCTTTACTACAGGAAGCCATTTAGCATAAAGGTTACAAATCGGATACTTGACACAGCTAGGGCAGTAAAACGCGTAGAAAAATGTTGTTTTCTTCTTTGTCCCAGTTTTTTCACTGTTATTTGATGAGTATGCTTGCGGATCTTAAGACCACATACTTCATTACTGGAATCACATGTAGCAACCTTAAGATAAACGATGCAGGAATTCACTGATGATAATCCAAGAGTATACGTCATTGCTGTCCATTTTATTAGAAACTCATATGACACATCCACCACTACACACTACAGCCATCCACTGCTGGATTCAGATGTAGGTCTTCTTATGGACGTGCCATTGAGCACTCTTTGTTTCTCCAGCCTTTTTAATTTACTTTCGTGACTAAAGCAGTCTTTCTAACGGTTGTTCTGAAAACTCTACTGTTGCTCGGGGTCAACAGGACAAATGTAAATATTTGTATGCAATTGATCATGCATATTCAGAAAACCTACCGCGTTATGAACTACAACGTTATTTTCATTAAATTACGTACTATATAGGTAATAAATGAAGCATATGCGTGCATGTATGCTAATATTAGAATGCAGGAAAGTATTGAGTCATCGTTACAGGCCAAAATACCTCACTTGGCCTTATTACGTAGGTGTAATGAGGATTATCATTTGTCCTTTTTCCTTGTCCAACCCTGGGTTATAGTAAATGCTAATATGATCATCAACAAAATGGTTTTCATAACCAAAACTCGACCTACAATTATTTATTTCCCGGAATATTTTGTTGATGAATAAGCAACCCTTTGTGCAGTTGATTATACAATCTAAACCAACACCACTCACAATATTTATACAGATGTTCAAATAATGCATGTAGGTAAATTCATTGCTTTTAATGATCACTAAATCACTATCCATTAGAGTATTAACTACCTATGCTATTGCTATTAATTATGAGTAAAACGATTACATAAGCGACCGGTAGGACCAGAAAGACCAATAAAACGGTTGATATAGAAATCTAAGAACTGTATTTTATTTTGATTTGACCAGTATAAATTAATTTAGGTTATCACAACTCTTTGGATTCAAGAGGTATGAGAAAGAATTGATGATATTAAACTAGAGAACTATACTGGATTTAGTGACAGGAAGACAGAAGAACACTTTTCGACTAGCTTACATTAGCCTTTTGCCTTTATCGACTTTTGCGACGTGTTTGGCATGTAAAGTAGCAAAAATATTTGGGGTCTTTCGGTTCAACATCTTGCGATGGACACTCGTAATTTAAAATGAACAAGTTTCATTAATTGTAAGGAAGCCAGAAACAAAGAATCGGTAGTATATGACAATATTATGTTAATTTTGTCAACTATAGTATTAACTTCATTCGTTTTGTCACGTACACACTGTGACAATAAAACTTTCTCGTTGCATTGTACCGTAAGGAATCGATAATACTTTATTAGCAATTTATATTATGTCCACTTAATGTTATGCAGTTATCTTTAATAGGGTGGATAACTGTACATTGTACCACAAACTGTGTCATGAATGCATGAAGGAAGTAGTGCTTAATTAGCTGGTAAATCATTAAGATAGGGAAGTTTCATAGTTTCTATTACAAGTTAAGAAAGATTTGCTTCATTTTCTAAGTCCACCTTCGATTTAAGTTAGCCTCACAAATTCTACTACTTGATTGGCAGTGATGGTTAAATTTCATTCATTTGCAAATAAGAAAGAGACAATAGATTAACGGCAACCGTATTATTACGAAGCAAATTGCAATATAATAGACTTAGTATCGCTAATTATGGGAATGTATATGATTATATTCAATAAATAATATTTTCTAGCTAACATAATCATCATGGGAAACATTATAAGATCTACTTTACAACTTAATTTACCTCACAAGTTTAATGTCCAATATTAACAACTTTACAATGTCAAAACTGATACAAAGGGAGATAACTCATCGATCAGCCTTTGTTCCATTGTTCTCAATTAACAATATTAAACCAATAACAAGTCAACACATCCGTATCGTACGTGCGATACTAAATATTGGCGGCCCAGTCCGCTTAAGGAAAACAGGTTCCCAACCTATTCGCAAGGGAACAGTGATTCATGCAAATATTATTTTCCCTTATATGCAACAAGGCGAAAATAAGCACACAATGCTGTGAATTTGTTCAAAATAACGATCTATTTACGTACAAACACTGTGCAGACTTGGTATTTCGAGTATCGTACTTTAATTGCCACAAGAGTAATCTCGGCGATTTGGGTTTCAAGCACGGAGAAATTGTGCGAGATTAAAGTCTGATATAGAGAGGCTCTTTGTAAAGAGCGCTGAGGAGCAAAACTTTAAAAATTTATTAAATAGCACGCCAAATTTCTTAGGCGCAGACTTGCTAACTCAAAATAACTTTGTAGAAACTTTCTTGAACCCCGACTCAGAAGGTACCTTCCAAAAGGTGCCGTAACAGCAATTATCATGTACTTAGACACTGCGAACATCAATGCACTTGCCAAGACGTAGTAGTGGTTACAACATTTCCTCTGTTACAATTATTGCATTGGTTGTAACGAACAATGGTCTATATACATCAATGGATATCTCCGAACTGCTATGGTCATAAAACAACCTGAGGAAGCAATACTTTGAAACGAACTAGGCATGTGTTAGTTTGCTAAATCTGTACGAACTCGGGAGCCAGTTGTCATGGAATGTTATTGTATGGGGACGTAGAATGCTTGCAATGTTTATTTTTGATTCCAATAATAAACTTGACAGGAGCGAATCGCAGACTGTTTGGTGCTAGTACAATTGTTTTGTAGACAATCAAAATTATTCGTACATAACATACTAGATGTATAGTAGCAGTGATACCATAGTGGTGTGACCGGCGGACTGCCAAGTCATAGGTCTCGAGTTCGAACACAAGGCACGCACCTCTGACTTTCCGGATTCATGTGCGGTGAAGGAAAACATTGTGAGGAAACCGGCATGTCTGAGGGATATTTCTTGACGGCATGTAAGCCAAGTCAGAGGCCCATGGGCGGCATAAACTCTGACACCAGGTTAGTTACTAACCACACGAAAAGAAGAAGTAGAAAGGCAATGGGTGTATTTTGAAGCTCAAGGTCGCAGTTTAGTTAATAAAGCAACCATGAAGATTCTTCCTGGTTCTTTTCAATGGATATGACATTTCGAACTTGGGTATAAAATCTCGACTATTTCCATTACATGAAAAAATAATATTTGGCATCGACTTTGGAGCTTGCCAAATTCCGTCATTTCTATAGTTAGTTAGTCAACAGGTAATAATTAGTTTTTCTTTCTGGACAGTAACCAGGTATTTCTACGGATCAAGTAGTGCGTGTAATTTGTGTATTTGTAACAACCTTGACGCAAGAAAGTATACATTTCTACATTACACAAGTATGAAGCATTTATTATTTAGTTAATTTTTCTTGTTGTAGGCTGGAACAACCCCGATACTCACCCCTGGGGGCGTTGCATTTCGTTAGCGCTCATTCTGTCGGCGCGTCGTTTTTTACAGGTGTTGCAGCTTAGAGTGGGGGCTCCCCCCTCCCATACACCGCTTTTCCAAAACACCAGTCTACCCTCACTATCCATGAGGGGCTTGCATCTTTACCACAATTGAAGCATTTTGCAAATCCAATTCAAGATATCAGGTTTGATTTTATTATTCCTCGATGTCTCTTTCAATTCACCTTATACTTGCTAAACAACGCTGCAAAAATCCATAAATGTATCCGCAATATCACTGTGTTCACAGAAACCTGAACTACACACCACTCTTTGAGTAAAAAACATCGATACACAAACACGACCGAAACTTTGTTTATCGTGTAAACAGTCACCACGTTTCTATCTATAAAACGGGGTTACGGCCCATGTGGTATACACTAGATAGAGTTATCTTTTGAAATTGATCGCTGTTTAGACTCGAAACATCGGGAGTATCTAAAACTTTAGTACATTAAACTTGGGCTTTCATCGGTAGATTCGGAGCCAAGTACACACGCACTTCCCACAATTTACGTAACCAACCGAGTCCACGGCAATCATCCAAAAGCGATCAACAAGACTTTAGTCCCAAAATAAACACACGTATCCTTTCCAGGCTAAAACCGGCAAGGAGGCGGGCGACAGCGCGTCTGTCCTCTGCGACAGCTTTTACGTGACTGCTTTTGATGTTCCACAACAACCCAGCGTTCCAAGTTCAACCGATCTCGCACAGAGCGGTCAGACAGGACTTCGTGTTGTAATCTGGATTTTGCAGGAATTCGAACGCCAATACTACAGTTAGCTGCTCGAACAAAAGACGTTGCACATAGGTAAAAAATTCAGGTCACTTCATTAACATCGCCTTGTTAGTTTACTGTACCTATAGTATCAAACGTTTTATTGGCGGTTTGAGAGTCGAACTGGTCAAAGACATGCTAATTTGAAATGGGCCATTCTCAGAGTGATTCATCCGAATAACGATAAAATGCCAAATAGGTGCAAAGAATATGTGTCTGCAACAAAACGTTAGGAAAACACATAAATCACATCGCAACAATAAGTTATTTAAGACAGTGTATGTCGCTTTTCGTGGACGGGTCTGACTCGGCCGGGTGGGCGGCTCTAGATAAATAAAACCGCGTGTTGGTCCGTCTATAAATAATACGCAGATCCTGCTCGTTACATCGACACTGTGACCTTTTTATTGGTATACAGTTAGCGTTCATTAGTCAGAATTACTGTAACATGTACTGTTGTTATTATTACTGTAATTCTCTCATCCGTCTTCCTCCTTCGCTCGTATGATAATAGGATCCCACGTTTGTTTGTTGGGTTTAATAATGGACGGTGTATTTACTAAGTTCTTGAGATTTTGTTTGTCCTTTTGATAGTTCATCTGTTACTTCCTGACATCTGCGTCTCGGACTAGTCGGAGCGTAAAACTATTTAAAAGACTATTCTGTATAGCAGGCGTTGAATGCCACAATGAATGTCACTCAAAAGCGTCTTTTGAGCGAACAAGGAAGACTAAACTTCTGAAAGGTGACACAGAGTACTTCGTATACTCTAATTCCTATCTTCGGTGTTCGTATGAAGAGTTTATATTTGTTCAAAGATGTCACCGCATACCGCTTATGTTTGACACATATTAGTTTCCGTTTGTGATATTTTTGCGTCCGCAATTCATCGTACAATGAACTGGGTGAAGACAGACTGTCTACCAATACAGCGCCTATTACACACAATCGTGCAGCGGCCATGAGTTTTTATTAATTTAATTGGCTTCATATCTATGGCACTGAGAAATTTTATTGCAGGTTTCAGAATAGCATGGACAAGAAGTCTTTTGTATCTATATTCATTGAAAATATAACCGCAAAGACATGAAATGCGTGCAAAGAGTTCTCACTTTCTCGTTGGAACGAGACAGGTCAGCCAAGATCGACGACCCAGAAACTAAACAAATAAAGCCGTTCATAATCCCGCTTTTCGATATGTAACCCCACGCGATTCGCCAACTATTCGCACGTGAACCAGTTTTGCAAGCGGACCAGTAAAATAAACGTTTTAATGCATTTGATGAATGGTTCAGTACTCGGTATAATGTAGGCTGAAAACAGATATTATTGCTGAAGAATATTACTAAGCTCTATCTAAAGGTGTGACGTCATCACAAGTAGGTACTGAAATACTCAAAACTTTTAGTTATGAGCATTCGATTTCCTTATTTAGCTAATGCCTAAATTTAAAGTAGTAGGTATACGACTATTATTAACCTTAATTTGTTTAGGCCAAGTAATCTGTTAATAAATAATTGTTTATCATAGATTTGATATCTTTTTTTTTATCCCGTTTAAAAATTCCAAAAAATAGTATGAGTGGCTTTTATGCGTTATTTATTTATTTAATACTTCAATGCACAATGGTGGTACATAAGGCGGACTTAATATGCGTTCTATTTCAAATTGAAATACGAATCATACCAAAATTGGTAATGGCAACCTATTCATTGCTTGGAAATCAATGCACGTTAACATTTTTATTTCTTGTTTAAATAACCATTATAATCCCAAAAATGCTGGTTTATGGCCGATTCCTATGCATTACCGAGGGTTATTGGTTAAAATTGACTCTTCAAATATCATCATCTTCCTGCCCTGGTCCCAAGTTACTTGGGGTCGGCGCAATATGTTTTTCTCTTCCACTCTTCCCTGTCAGCCGTCTCATTATCATTTACTCCCTTATCTTTCATATCCTCCCTCACACAATCCATCCATCTTTTCTTAGGTCTCCCTCTCCCCCTCCATCCATCAACATTCATATTCATCACTCTTCAAATATATTTACCAATAATGAAGCAAATTCCCCATTACTTCGCATAGTAGACCCTCCCATACGATAGTAGCTGTCTCAGGTAAAATCAACTTCCCAGTGTATTTATATGTCCAGATTAGCAATTAAAATTGTTACCATTGGTAAGGAAAACGATTCGTTTCCGACCATAGGAATCGGACATTAGTGACGAATTGAACCAGCCCACATAACAATGGCCAGTAATCTAGGCTACAGTGACATCGATGATCGCTGACTCACGGCATTCAACAGTCGGATTGCCCTGACCAAACAATACGCGGTATCATTAATAATGCAGAGTACCTGTGCGTAATCGGTAAGGATTGGACATGAAACAAGGGACGTTTAATTTATACTTAATCGATATTTGTGTATGAAATTCCCCGATATATTAATCGTGTGGTAGCAGAGATAGAAAATTGCATGGCGTGCGTTATAGATAAGGACACAGTGCGGCCAAGATATTTCGCCCGTACTGAAGTAACAGCTTATCGTTCAATGCAAGTATGGTGAGCTTATCAACTGATGTCTGTTTACACTGCCGCCTTGGGATTTAAAGTTTTAAAATAATTGGTTTATTCGGTGAGAAGTAGCGAAACATTCAAATAATAAGCTCCAAATTCATTACCGATTTCTGCAAGTTTTTACGAACTAAGCTTGTACATTTCTGGTCAAATAGAGAGCGTGGCTGGGTGTGATATCCACGTCGCGTGTTGATCGTGTGCTCCTGTCGTACGAATTACTATGACAATGTATGAAAGACGCCACACAGAGACTGCCACGCGAAGCTTGTCGTGGTGTTGCCGTCTCTGAGAGGGGTCTTCCATATATGGCCAAGAGTACGCGATCACCATGCGACGTGAATATCACACCCAGCCACGCTCTCTGTCTGTCCAGGCCTAGCAAGCACCTGCCGGGGTTGCGGTGCATGCTTATGCGAATCCCGCGACCCCGGCCGAACGGTCAGGAGAAGGAACACCGTTGGTTTTTAGCCGGTAAGAGTCCCGCAGACCCCCTCGCCTTCCCCGGGCGAAGGACATCCATGAAGATTTTCCAACGAAAAAAAAAATGGCGTGCAGGAACTTGCACAGTAAAACTTGTTAGTAGATTTGGTTTACTACTTAGGAATTCTCTTCTCCGGTTGACGACATTTCAATGTCCAACAAACTTCAGCTCCATGCTGGTACGATGACTAAATTAAAAACTTCTATTCAAATTGCTTTGAACCGAGTTTTAATTAATTCTGATCCAAATTATAGTTCATGCACAAAACCTGAGGACAATGGCGGCGAATACGCAAGTTTTCCCGCGCACGGAAATTCCCAAGCGGTATTACGCAACTTTTTTTTTATTTTGATAATTAATTGATGTTATACACAGTACCTACAGCTAGTGTGAGATGTGTTAAATCCAAAATGTTCATACTTCTAGTTGTTAAATTGGTCTGAACAGCTCACGGCGGCGTGTAATGTGATTATTTCAATTACCGCTCGTTTGCCTGATTTTCGACCGTTTTAATTCATTTAACTCCACAAAGTTTCCCCGATTTTGTTCTCCGAATACTTTCTGGTTAGGATTTAACGGGTTTATCTACAGTCATACCTACCTACTTGTTTCCTATTGACTTGTCTCGTCCAGCGTTTATTCTTTGATAAAACTATACAAAGGAACAGTTGCAAACTCCGTAACTGTCTGTCTGCACCGATTCATTAACTAAAGTACAAGTACACTTAAGTACAAATGTGTACAATGGGGTCCGTATACCCTAAACGAGTATTTAATATGGCAGAATAGTCCTGCCAGCAGCCGGTGGGTTGAGCGACCTCGAACCGAGCAAAATCGAAGCGAAGCCTTTTCGACTCATTCATTGCACAAAATAAAAACAAAACTAACGACCTGCTGTATAAAACTCCGTATTTATTGTTATTGCAAAAACTGGTCTCGGGTATAAGCAGAGAAAGTAACTCATTAAACAGGGGGGTAGCTATATAGTTACATGCTTAACTTGCAGATAAGTGCAGTTGCGTTAATGGCGACTTCGCTTAGCTTTAAAGAATTGGTTCGGAATTTTCTTAGCAGTTAAAAATTCTTACATTTTCTTAGAGTTTCTCTAAAACGAATGCACTAGAACTCTAATACGCTTCGAGAACGTTTTCGCATTTTAGAATGATGCCAGAAGTGAGTCTAATCGGTGTGATTGTGTCCTCTCCTTTTATAGCTGCTCGTGCGCATTCCGCCACTTACGACTCAATCGGGAGCATTAAAAACCGGCCAAGAGCGAGCACTCGCCGTAAAATCATACTGTGTATTTAAGTAAATACTCGTAACATCAAGGGTTTTTTTTTGTTTTTCTGCTTTATTTCTGGCTAGATCCCTACGCTCGGCAGTATAGAGAGCTAGGTGAAGGTAGCCAAGCGTTCGATTTTCAAATAGAGCTAGTGCAAACGCGATTTTTTGTTAGGAAATTCCCAGTGACAGCCTGGAAGCCGCAGAAAGATGACAATGATACCCTCTATGACATTATAAGCAGCATTGGCGAACTGTGGATGTAACCAGTGATCGGAATAGGTAGAGCTAATGTGCCTAAAGTTCAAAGAACAGAAACGAATAGTGGGGACGTCCTTACGACAAAAATTTTTTTTCCGAATATTTTTTTCTGAAACTCGAAAATGTCTCGGAATCAGTTAAGTACATTTAATAATAATGTTATTTATTAATTTTAATTCTCCGGGAGAAGATAAATCTAACGATGACAAAGAAAACTCCTTTCCTGATGAAAACTGTACCGATTAATGTTAAGGGACAACTTTCAACATCAACGGAAATAATATTCTGACTGAGTCTTAAGATTGGTAACTATCTTAATTATTGAGGTTGATTTCTGTTTACGTTTAGTTCCAATAATTGTACAAAATGAATAAATGGTATGAAAACCTATAAATTGTTTTTTTTTACCTTGTTAGTTCTAACTATTAAAGCTGGTATAAAAATTAAATTAGCTTCCGCACTTACTTACGGCGTTCAAATGAAGATAAGGAGATTACCTTTATTTTTTAAACAAAAATCGTGCCTTTTTTTTTAAACTGAAATAGCAAATGAACTCGATAGTTGTTTTACTTTATTAATTTTAGTTGTACTTAAGTAATGTTCCGACATTCGGAACAAATATTCCGAAAAAAAAAATTTGTCGTAAGGAAGTCTCCACTTTTCGTTTCTGTTCCGTGAACTTTAGGCACATTAGCTCTACCTATTCCGATCACTGATGATAACACATCTCTATCTACCTCATCAAGGGTCACAGGCGTCAGTTATGGCGGTTATATAAAGGACTTCGACATTCGTCCGTATCGACGGAAGTTCGTCTGTCGGTATGCGTAGATAAAATCCATGGCCCTCGTCCTTTTCCCAGTGAACATTAATCACAATAATTCACAAACAATTTGTTTAGATATCTGTCAATTTGAATTGAGGATAAATACAAGGGAATTGGATGTCAGTTTGGCCATCAATTTGAACACATTTTTGCACGTATCAGTCCTCTGATTAATAGGAAATCATATTAAATTACAAATCCTTACCTTAAAATCATTCTGTTATTGTTTTTGGTTAAATATTAGCAGCCTTATAGCTTAGTTTCATCGTCATCTCCCTGCCGTTAGCCCACAACAGGTGGGGTCGCCACAACACGTATTCCTCTTCCATTCTCCTCTACCAGCCGTCATCTCAGTACTCACTCCTTTCATACCCATATCATCCTTAACACACTCATCCACCTTTTCTTGGCCTATCTCTAGTATATCATGTTCATCACTCAGTTCATATGCAAATCCACTTGATTTCCAGACCTCTGAATCTTACGCTGTAGTTCAGGTCAGGATCAAGGTCCACTTAGGCTGATCACACATGGGCCACTAAGTTTCCCAGACACGTGTACATGACGGTCGTTCGAGCGATAAAGTCGGTGGCTGCAAACATCTAATGATTGCCGCAGCTAAAATCAAATTACAATCAACAGAGTATGGAGCAACCTATGGCCATATACTTAAACGATACTCAACTTTAAGTTGCCGTTAAGTCCCGTGCTGTCACTGTCACTCTAAGGCGAAACGACAGTAACAGCACATTTAACGGAAACTTAAAATTGTGTAGCGTTCGTGTATTTGTTCATTAGTGTCCAATCTGCAGTCAGCCTAACAAATTTAGATATCCAGAAACATACATTAAAGCAGTCTTTCTCAAAGTGGGCGATGACGCCCCCTTATGAGCGCTGGAGGCCTAGAGGGGGGCGGTAAGGGGCCCAGAAATGTCTTTAAATTTAATTAAAGTACTGAATGTCATTGTGGTTTTTAAGATATATATATTTTTTATTTTTTTTTATTGCTATCATTACTCTCAAGATGTCTTTATCTTATTTTACAATGATTTTTTAGCTAAGTTTTGATGACATTTAATTATGTCAATTGTTTTATATAGTTTAGCTTCCTTTTCACTTTTGTAAATTTGAGAACTTTGTGGACCTGCATCTATAAATTTGTAAATTACTACAATATTATTCATATTGCTTTTTTTTTAAATTTTATTTTTGTTTGTTAGTTTTTGTACTCAAGTCTTTTAGTACTATATTACTCATTGGTCTGTGGTCAGGACCTCATTGTTCTCTCACTATCCTAAATCATTGTACTGTATCCACTGAAATTGTTAAAGGTATTATTTTTAAAAGAGTAACCATGGAGTTTCTTGCCGGCTCTTCTCCATAGGAAACAACTAATTGGAACCGTGCACCTAAATTCGACGTTTCATAAGCACCTGTATTGGTTTATGTGAAATAAAAATTTTTGATTTGATTTGATTAGATGTGGTAAAGTAAAAAATAATTCGGGGCACTGAAAAATAATTGATTTTCAAAGTGGGCGGTAAACGAAATAAGTTTGAGAACATTATTAAAGGGTGGTTGCCTGTGGGCCACTGTGTACAGCCATAATAAGGTACTACACAATTGTTTTACAAACCCTACGTACAATGTGATTTCAATGCTATTATGATGAAGTCATTGCTATTGATATTGCTCGACTGATCAAGTGATACATGGTAATGTAACTCCTAGAGTTACCTAACGGCTTAGGTTACATTAGAAAATATTGGATATAAATGTATACTATCAATTTATAGGTCAATAAACAAAGATTAAAGAGAATGATTTTTAAGCCACATATCATCACGCCTGTATTCCCTGAAGGGTTGGGCAGAGGTGTCACACACTGTATAGTAACACCCTCATTTCGCCGTTATGTTTTTAAGTCCCATGTAATAGGGGGCGAGCCTATTGTCATCAACCGGGCACAAATACAAACTACGGACTGCTACTGGAATTCCACATGGAAAAACAAGATAACACTTTGCCCGACCTGGGGATCGGACCCAGGATCTTACGATCAGCAGTAGCGCTTGTCACCACTAGACCAACGAGGCAGTAGTATAATTTACATTTTTTTTTAATTTATTGCCGGATATTTGTGTTAAGCACTTCTGCAGTGTGGTTATAAATGTTGCTTTTTGAAAAGGTCAATCTTTAGCAGTTAAATTACTGAATATGCAATTATGCACTATGATTTAAACTATCTTTCACAGTCAACATGACTAAAGAACCTTAATGACGATTCAAATTAAGTACTAATTATCAGAGGTGACTCAGTTATTTGTTCAAAAATATATTAAGTAGATGTGATTCACTTATTTATCATAAATTGTTTGTCAAAGAAATTAATATTATGTCAGTCTTATCAGAGTATGAAATTGAGAGCCATGCCTTAAGCGGCATTTGCAGAATGCATAGATATTACTACATACGGACAGCCCACACACACGGCATACCTTCATCTTCAACTTAGGACCCTCCAAATCATTTTGAAAGTGGAGGGATCTATTTGACTGCATATTGCTATTTTGCTGCTGTCAAGCGACTCGAGTACACTCAATATTCAATTCTGTATTGCGTTCAATACTCAAGATGGTGGCTAACGGTTAAACGACCCAAAGAAAACATCCTTATTTTCACATAGTTAAGGTTCATCTGTCTAGCGATATATATGAAAATATTAAAAAAAAACATTTTCCGGTGCATTACCCAATGTTTTTCGTATTTCAAGTGAAATGCTAAGTAGTAATATTATTTTATTGATTAAAACTTGAGAATAATGAATCACAACATACTAAGAGATACAAAGACATTAGTTTTTTCCAGTTCGTGATTATTACATTGGTACCTATCATCATTATCAGCTCATTGCTGACCCACTACTGGGCATGGGCCTCTGCTCAGAATGAAAACTATGACAATGTATGTTATGTGTATATGTGCGGATAGTGGAATTATGTTGTATTTAAACATTTAATCAGCTGACCCGACAATAATTATTTATGATAATGAGGAACAATAATTTAGGTACTTGATTTATGGTTTAAAATAAAATTAACTGCATATTAAAAAAGAGCAAAGATTGTTATGTGAAACATTGCAAAATATCTTGATGTTTACTTTAGGAATTTAATTTGGACAATCATTTTTTTTATTTCAAAACTACTTTCATGTTTAGGTAAGTAATTTTATTTATAGGGACCACTGAACAATAGTGACAAATAAAAAAACCCAGATGTTTATTACATTCTCTTCTTCTGATAGATGTTGTCTTTGGTCTAAAAATAACAAGGTATGAAAATAGTTCTCTTTTTAAAATACTGACAGAAGTCATGATACAAGTTTTTTTTAAATATTGTATTTGTACGAATTTTACGCAAACGAAATTAAATTACCCATGACAGTTTAATAATTATATCATTCACGGAAACCTTGCTGTCTTGTATGATTTTAGTAATACACATTTTTTTGACTAATGTAAGTGATCAAGGAGGGATATTGCTAGAGGAATAGCCAACGCAGAACCGCATTATCTGTTATATAATTAGTTAAAACTTCGTCAGGTAATTCCAGAATATAGTATATTTGAGTATTAGAAAGAGTTGTATAAGTTACGAAGTAATCTTTATTCTTACCTCTTGGACGACATTTCCGTCATTTTTGCTTTATCACTTTCTGAAATCAACAACTAGATACACAAAGAAAAACGTTCATTATAGTTATATTAACACTTGGTAATATTGTCTTGGTACATTTTCTTTAAAATGTTAAATATATGACCGTAATTATAATATTTTGTACAGAAATAAATACGCAAGCACTGCACATGCACCGCTTGAACTTTTTTTATTGCGACAAGTACAGATTAAATATTGATAGCTGTCAATTTTACAAATACGTTCTATTCTAAGCTATATTGGCTTTCGAAGTAAACAGAATTTTAAATTATTTTTTATCAATGTACGTCACTAAGGTCATTAGTATTCTTATTTTTTATGAAGCTAGAACAAATTAATTGATTTTTGTTTTCGACGAGAAAAAATATATTTAAGGCATAATCATAGTGCTTCATTTATGTTTTAAAACATAACGTTGTGGATGAAGGTGCTTATAACGAAACGTACTTTACCGTATCGTTGCCATGGTAATCCAGTTGATAACAAACGCATGGCCAATCAATGGCCGTTTACACAAAATTCCCGTGCTGTTTACTGTCAAACTGTCAAGTTGTAATGAAACCGCGAATGTGGGGTATTTATTGATCAAACTTTTGTTGTTAATCGTCTGATAAATGTAAGAGTACGTTTTGTGTTGTGGGCAAGCTCGAGCAATATGTTCAAAAACACTTTTCAGTCCGGTTTCCTTTCCATTCTTTACAGTATAGGCAGCAAACCTTTACAAATTTGGGACAAAAAAGTGCGAAATGGGCACATAAAAAGGATCACGGACAACGATATACAAAGCCTAGTGCTAGAAATAGTTGGTACCAATGTTAGCACTACGTACATTACGTGTCCCGCTGATCCTAAAAAAACGCTTGGCATCAAGCTGCCTTTTCTGGTAATGATAATAAAGAATCTGAAGAAGTACTTCACATTCGAAGTTCAGGTGAGCAAAACATTTGATTTTTTATACCTTTCCTTCTTTCATAGAATACTTGTCGTTTAGAAGTTCTAACTTGTGTACTCATAGGTTATCAAAACTTTAATTCTAACCTCAAAATGTTTAATTACAGGTTTTGGATGATAAGAATGTACGGAGAAGATTCAGAGCCAGTAACTACCAGTCTACGACTCGGGTGAAGCCCTTTATTTGTACTATGCCCATGCGTCTCGATGAAGGTTGGAATCAAATCCAATTCAATCTGGCTGATTTTACTCGAAGAGCTTATGGAACTAATTATGTAGAAACTCTCAGGGTACAAATACATGCAAACTGCAGAATCAGAAGAGTATACTTCTCAGATAGATTATATTCTGAAGATGAACTACCTGCAGAATTCAAATTGTTCCTCCCTATACAGAATAAGACCAAAACTGCTGTGGCAACTTAAAATTCATGAGTTAAAAGATATAAACTTGTAATGTCTTAAACTTAGTAAATATATTTTTAAGTCTATATCTTATTTTGTTTTATAATATATTTAAATGTACAATTCTACACCCCTGTTTTTGATATGCAACTCTGTTTTATGTGAATACTACTTAGCATTGAATAAAGGTGCACAAAGCTAGCTGCATTGCGTTTTTTCTATACAATAAAAACGTACAAGACCACCAAAGGCTACCCTCCTCCCTTCATTCCTTATTATAATTACCTCAGTATCAATATCCATGGCAACTACAACATAAATCGATATTTAGCTGGTAATTACATACTGTTAGATAAAATTGAGGCGCATGTTAAAATAAAAAATCACCGATGGTATTTATTTGTTAAGCCGGGAATACACATGCCTGTAGCTTGCATGCTAATACCAAAAAGCTTGCATGCCAATGCCAGTAACTCAAATTCTGTGCCAGCTACAGGCATGCCATTTAACATATACACATGTCTGTAAATTGCACTTGCAAGTAAGTAGCTGGTATGCCATTGCGCAAGCTACTGGCATGTGTATTCCAGGGTTTACTTGTGCCCGCAGCTTTAAAATATTCTATCTACCTGTCTTCAGGTATCAATTTATGTTACCTCTCTGCAGTATCAAATGATCATAAAAATGTGTTTGTTTTGTAGCTACGTTTAGCCCTGAAAATGTAGCAAACAGATTCATTTATATATTAGTGTGAATACCGGTACCGACATACCGTGGAATAAAATGAAAATACACAAATTAGGTAGGTACCGCAAATTAAATGCCTAAATAAAATTGACAAGAATAAAAATTAATTTAACTTTTAATTTAGTAGAGTAACATTTATAATAATACTAATAGTCTGTGACAAAAATCGACTATCTGCTTGAATTCAGTCAAACTTTCAGCGAGAAGAACGCACTCGCAGTACGAATGAATGAATTGTGCACGCACATCACTATTTAAAAATGGCGATGATTGCTTACATTGAAAAAATATTTTTACCTGTAATTTTACTATTATTAAGTACAAAATGTAGTGCAAATGATATTCTAGGATGTGGTGGTTTCGTCAAAAGCCATGTTAGCTTGGATTTCTCTAAAATAGAAATCGGCTTGTAAGTTAACCTAAAATTTTTACTAAATAAATTTCCTTATGAATTACTAAGCGATTTCCTTGTTATCTAGCTTGAACTATAATACAATTCAATGTTATTACTTGTTTTTGGCTTCAACCTAAATATTTCATTCATAATTTGCTTTATTCAGGTATACAAAAGAAGGTAGTTTGAAGGAGAAGACAGAGTGCGCTCCTACAAATGGTTATTATTTCCTACCTCTGTATGAGAAAGGGGAGTATGTGCTAAAAGTCCATCCTCCGGCTGGCTGGAGCTTCGAACCCTCGCAAGTAGAGTTGTCAGTAGATGGTACAACAGACAAGTGTTCTTCTGGTCAAGACATCAACTTTGCATTCAATGGCTTCGGCATAACGGGACGCGTTATCACTGCTGGACAAAAGCAAGGCCCCAGCGGTATATCTATCAAGCTAGTAAATGATAAAGGAGAGGTGCGGGATACTTTGACCACAGTTGGTGGTGATTTCCATTTTACACCGGTAATCCCTGGCAAATACACAGTGAAAGCTTCCCATCCAAGGTAAGATAAAGTTGAGGGAGTAGTGTTCACATAGTAAATTCACTCGGTAATTGTGACAAAAAAAATTAATAAAAATCTATTGAAGTAATTTTAAGACTTGACCTAGATTTTTGGAGTGTCTCTAATATTGTTTGTAATGGCCTCGTTGGTCTAGTGGTACCAAGCGCGACAGCTGATCGTGAGGTCCTGAGTTCAATCCCTAGGTTGGGCAGTGTTATTGGGTTTTTGTACCCGGTTTATGGCTATAGGCTCGCCCCTATTGCATGGGACTTAAACATAAAGGCGAAATTAGGGTATTACTATACACCACTGCCTAACCCTTCGGGGACTTGCTTAGTTTTTGTTACAAGTCATATCAAGATAGTATAAAAGAACCTTTAACATGTACACAATATTATTGCCATAAAATAAATAAGAATATATTTCCTTCAGATGGAAGCTAGAACCTTCTGAAGCTGAGGTTCAGGTGAAGGAAGGAAACACTGCATTACCATTTGGTGTGCTTGCCGTGAAGGGTTATGATGTGTCAGGCTCTGTTCATTCATTTGGCAGCCCTATTGGTGGTGTGTATGTGCTGCTATACTCCAAAGAGGTAGACATTTTTATTTCTTTATTATATTTTGTTAGTAGTAGTTCTAAGTTAAATTTTGACAAACATTCTAAGTTCATCATTGGAATTTAATTGGTAGGCTCTCTACTAGTTCATGCTATTTATTGACAACATAATTTAACTTGCAAAGTGTTTCTATAGTCTCAATGTATTATTAATTAAAACTTGACCTTAACATGTTTATGGTCACTGCCATGTGGTGGTGAGTGTGGCGAAAATGACTTTGCAAGATGTCAACCAACATAACTGTGACATAGTGAACCCAGTACCCCACCTATTGATTTTTTGTCCATAAATGTGTTTAACATAGTATTAACTATTTAATATTTTAGGAAAGTCCAAAATTCCGAGTGGAAGGTTGCAAGACTGCCCTCCTGCAAGGTGTGCCAGATGCTCCCATCTGCCATTCCATTACTGACACCAATGGAGAATTCAACTTTGGTCTGGTACCAGCTGGGGAGTACAGACTCCTGGCACTGTCCACACCACCTGGCCAGGTCACTGTCAGCTACAATGTTAGACCAGAAAAAGTACCTTTCACAGTCAGACATGACAGTCTCTTCATTAAGAATGCTTTTGAGGTAAGATCTTATGATAAATAGTGAAAATTTGAGTTATGTCTTACTCCTTATCTTTTCAGGTTATCTTATAAAGTAAATATTACAAAAATGTCAGAATAATCTTAATCACACAGTAACATACTATGACTCAAGAGAAGGAAATGTGCACTACAGAAACCTTCTTCTTTCTTCTTTTCGTGTGGTTAGTGACTAACCTGGTGTCATAGTTTATGCCGCCCATGGGCCTCTGACTTGGCTTCACATGCCGTCGAGAAATATCTCCCAGGCATGCCGGTTTCCTCACGATGTTTTCTTTCACCGTTTTTAAGCAAGTGACAATTATACAATATGCACAAGAATCCGAAAAATCAGAGGTGCCTGCCTTAGGTTTGAATTCGAGACCTATGACTTGGTAGTCCGACGGTCACACCATTAGGCTATCACTGCTTTTTACAGAAACCCTAATAACCATCAATGCCTTGTGTTGAGGATTACATGCAGATTCATATCAAAAATATATTTCATCTCTTTGGAAATTCAATCAGTGCTCCTAAATGTGTTGGCGAACAACCTAACAGCACCATAATGTTTCTGTTTTTGATTTAAAACTGGCGGGCTATGATGTCACATTAGTTGTGGGGTGTATTTAAGCAGCCCCCACAACTAACAATACTTAAGCACGTCCAGGGCACCCTGGGCAGTCAGCCCCACTACCAACCTTGCTGACTGACTAAACTTGCTAGTTTATAACTTAAGAGTACCAATTTAATAATAGTAAGTAACTATATTTTCTCCATTCATCGTTGCCGGACGAGCAAGTCGTCAAAGGCGACGAACCTGACGCCATAATTGTGCCCAGAAAATGGAAATAGGTTCACCACATGAGACTTCATACCAGAGGCGAAACGTGATTGTATAGTCTCCTGTATTGGGAGACCATCTCTGTTCATTGCAGGCGTGAGTATAATGTATGTATGTTTCTCCTCAGGTGACTGGGTTTACGGTGGTAGGAACAGTAATAAAGTCAGTGGGAGGGCCCGGCATGTCAGGCGCCCGCGTGTTACTGGACGGCAAACCTATTGGTAACACTGATGCAGCTGGCAAGTTCACATTGCCAAACTTGCAGCCTTCTACTTACACACTTGGGTTTAAGCATGGTAAGGATGTTATACCTGTTTCCATAAATCATCTAACCAGAAACTGATGGATACGATTCCCCATTGACTCAAATAGTAATAGATTTTAACCTGCGTTCTATTTCCGGGTCGCACATACAACTCTGATAACTTCCCTATGCCCATTTTGCTACTAACGTCCAAGTTCCGATACCTCAATCTAAATAACTCTAAACTCGTTGCTACTGATATGTTTGGAGATAATCACTTTTTAACAAAAATAAAACCGACTTCAAATGGGCTATCTCCGAAGTTCTTCATCAGATCTTCACCAAATTTAAATGGGACCAATTCGAAAGAATACTCTTTCAAACAAAAAAAAATATCATTAAAATCGGTTCACAATTAATTAGCAAAGACATCGCGGAACAAACACACAAAAAAAAGAAAAAAAAGAAGAACATACAGTCGAATTGAGAACGTCCTTATTTTTGGAAGTCGGTTAAAAAATACGCAAGTAGCCAGTTTAATCGTTTATACGCGATGGACGCTGCGAGGTGTCTCACCCACACACGCATCCCGCACGCACACGAATAACCTGCACATTTAACATCAGCCATGGTTTTGATACCAGTATGTGTATAACATTATTATTATTTTGCCTCGTTGGTCTAGTGGTGGCAAGCGCGACTGCTGATCGTGAGGTCCTGGGCTCGATTCCCAGGTCGGGCAAAGTGTTATTGGGATTTTCCGAGTGGAATTCCTCAGTAGCAGCCTGGAAGTTGGATTTGTGTCCAGTTGATGGCAATAGGCTCGCCTCCTGTTACGTGAAACTTAAACATAACGGCGAAATGAGGGTGTTACTATACACCTCTGCCCAACCCTTCGGGCAATACAGGCGTGATGTTATATTATTATTACAATGCTACGATTTGTTTCATGCAATGAAGTTGTCCACAAATCGTTAGTTCCCATTGCATTGCAAACTTCAAATTCAACACTATCAAATGTTCTCTCTCATCCAGAACAATGCGAGTTCGACGACACACAGGTCGTAGTATCTACAACGGGTCCCCTTACGGCGCCTAACGGCCTTGTGGCCCGCTGGCGCGTGTGCGGCGCGGTGACCCCCGCCAGCAGCCGC
Source organism: Amphipyra berbera (assembly GCA_910594945.2). Lineage (NCBI taxonomy): Eukaryota > Metazoa > Arthropoda > Insecta > Lepidoptera > Noctuidae > Amphipyra > Amphipyra berbera. Next base: position 962,961 of record OU343122.1, on the reverse strand, counting down.
ACCGTGGTGCTGAGTGCGGCGGGGGGCCCCACACAGCGCGTGGCCACGGCCGGGGGGCAGGGCGCGTGGTGCACCTACCTGCCGCCCGGACTGTACACTGCTAACGTGGAAGTGTCGGAGCAGGACCAGAGGGATGGACTACAGTAAGTACCACCTACGTCATCATTCTACCCTTACCTACAGACGCAGGCAAATAATAGTAAGTCTGTTGTTGAAGACAATATTGAACACTCATCAGCTGTAACTAGTCTGCACTTCTACAGTTATTAGAGATAAAAAGGAAATAGCCCGTTTTTAAAAGGCCAATTACAAAAACGCCCATCGATACAATGTTTCTGTTTGGAACAATTTAAGACAAACCAAATCTCACAAATGATAACTGTATTTTTCTTCAACAGATATTACCCTCTAACTCAAAAGGTATCGGTCGGCAACGCTCGCGTTGATGGCGTCACATTCTCTCAACTGAAGGGCAAACTCAGTGGGCGCGTACAGTGCAAGAACCCTGCCGCCTGCGTTAACATACCTGTGACGCTGCGCCCTCTGTCGGCCGACGGCGGATATGTGGGACAGCCGATGTCTACCATAGCTGTTGGTGAGTATAACGTCATACACAGCTTATTGCAGACCACTGCTGATATTAGGTCCCTGGTTGACAAGCTGACTATCGTCACACAGACATGTCATACTGTTGGCCATCACAAATTTTATACATTTGATATCTCATGATGCGGCCAAAGTCACCATAATAGCCTACCAGTATTGCGTTGGTTAAACCAACAAGTCAGTCAACCGACGCAAGTCAGTCAAGGCACTACTATGCGCTTGTATACGTTCTGTCAGCATAAGCAACTGCCATGAGTACTAAGTCCTGGGTGATAGCTAATGGCTAAGGGGGGAAGTAGGTGTTTACAATGCTGCCTTTGGGACACACACGCAAAAAAACCAATCTTTACATACCAAATTCCCATGAGTGATGATTTTGTTAAATTCTCTTTCTTCAACAGATGGTAAATACACGTTTGAAGAAGTTCTCCCTGGCAGCGTGGAGATCTCAGTGGAAAGCGACCCGCTGTGCTGGGCCGAGACGCGACACAACGTAGCAGTCACACAGGACCACGCCAACGTGCCTACCTTCGAGCATACTGGTTATGTGTTGAGGGTACACTCGACGCATGAGGTTGAGGTGAGTCCTAACTGGGTTCTAAGAAATGTTACGAGAGAACAGTGGACAGTCAAAGTCGATGAATTTTTCGATATTATGGAATTAAGTATCATAATAGGACCAATCATTTTTATCTTTTCTTTACATAGTATAAAACAAAGTCGCTCCCGCTGTCTGTACGCTTAGATCTTTTAAGGATTTGTCAAACAGAACGCGTTATTATCGCGCGTCAGGGCGCTAAAGTAACGCGACGCTATGACGCCGAGCTGTGTTGTACTGCGATGGTGATGTACCGCCAAACAGAGCAAAGGCGCTAGCATTACGCAGCGCCTTTGCTCTGTTTGGCGGTACATCACCATCGCAGTACAACACAGCTCGGCGTCATAGGTTGGCGGGAACTTTAAATAAGAGCGCGACAGAAAAATGTTCAAATTCCTTTTTAATTAAATATTTGCTAGTTTTTTGCTCAAAAGTTAATTAAAATAACAGCGTTAGGTGTGCAAACCCGTACAAATGGTAGGAAATGAGGGGGGCGGGGATACCCCGCCCACCTCACATAAACGTCCTCGGCCTGCGGCCAGAGGCGGAGGAACAGACACGGACATGGATGGCGGCAGCGGTGAGCAGAACTACTCTCCGTATATTAAACCAGACTATAAGAGACTTTACCCGGAAAATGCCAATTATTTTGATTTTAAGGTATTTATTGAAGCTTCCGACAACAAGGATAGGATAGGCAATAAGAGCCCTATCTACCTCAACCATATATTTTCTAGCGAGATAAAAGGGGTGACGGCTATACAAAGGATAAATGCAAATAAAATAGCAGTAATATTTAAACAGTATAAAACGGCCAATAACTTTATTAACAATAGCACTTTCCTCAACAAACATGGCTTGAAAGCGTTTATTCCGGCTGCGCAAATAGAAAAAACAGGTTTAATCAGATTTGTACCAGCAAACATTTCTAACAAAGAACTTTCCTCTAAACAATCATCAATTTATGAAATAATAGCTGTAAGAAGATTTATAAAGAAGGTAGGACAAGAACGAGTACCACTACAAACAGTTAGCATAACTTTTCTATCTAATTTACTTCCAGACAATGTACAATATGATTTGTTTTCGTACCGAGTTTTTGAATATATACCCCCATTACAGCAATGTTTCCGTTGCTTTAAATTTAACCACTCTGCTAGGATATGTAATGGCAAACAAAGATGTTCCATTTGTGGAGGCGAGCATTTATACAGGAAGACATTGAATTCAGTGGCAATATTCTAGTCCAAGAATCTAATTGAGGAACAAATAATAACTAATGCTAGTAAACTGTTCAAAAATAATAACCCAGGGTTTTCCCAAAATGATCAAAAAAATAAAAAGGATCAAATTGTGATTGCGCGCTATTTAAAATGAACGAGTGCCGCCGTGTGACACGCACGCACACATGCGCCATCACCGTGTCGACACGCTCCATTCATTTTTTGCGCGGGAACGGCACGTGGGCCTCGCAGCGCCTGCGCCGGCGCCGGCGCGGCGCGTTGGTTTGGGTCGCGAACTCAAAATCACGGTGTCGCAGCTTCGATTTTCTTACGGAACTAACGTGTAACTTGTACTTAAATTAAATTTAGTTAGGATCGAAAGTAATTAGAATCATGACAGAAAGCAATTTCGAAAATAACAAAAATCATGAGAGAAAATCACGAAGCACAGTAGCACACGTTTATCTACCCTCCGTCTGTCAAGCAGACTGATTCAGTCTGGTGTCAAAAAACCGCTATCTGTCAAGCAGACTGAATAAGCTGCAAACTCATACATTCATGAGAAAGCAAATTAAAAATGGGGGCCACTTCGGCGCATAAAACAATGAAATATGGCAGATATCACATAATGACACAATAATGAGTTGTGCTACGTAATTATTGTCAGCACTGTTGGCACAGTGGCTGAGTTTGTGGCTGCTGCGTTGCGTTTCGTGTCGCGAATTCGATTTCCGCACAGAAAGATTTAGGTAGGTAAGGTTTGAGTTTGTAAACGCACCCAGCACATTACCTCCAAGAGTAATAAGTATTAGCGTTGGAAATGTTTTAAAAAAAGAAATAAGATTGGAAAATTGGAAGTGATTTAAACTTTTACTTTGGTGTTCAAAGTAAAAAAATTATTGTTAGTAAGAGTTTCAAATTACATCCAATGATTGTAATATCATTAAAAACTACTCATTTTTTCAGTATTTTTTCTGCATTAAAGTCGGCTAAAGTGGAAAAAATATTATCCCTAAAATTATCTCAATTAAATTCGATAGCAAAATGCCTAATGAGTGACGCGTCTGTTCTGTTATATCAAGCGCTGCTGGCTGACTGCTGATACGTTTTTTGTAGAGATCGCGCGATGGCGGAGCGCAGGGCGGTACCGGCGCGGTTTGAGCGAAACAGCATTAGACTTTTATTATTTTGCGGCCGGCGAGTGCGTGTGTGTATGTAGTTATTTAGTAAAATACCTACATAATGCGCTGACCGCGCGTGAACTTTGGCGAAACAGCTGATTGGGAGCACTTTTAAATAATAAAACTGAATTCCACACGTAGCAGTTTCACGTCAAATAACTGAGTGGTTTTTTTTTATCACATTAATACTTTTGGTGTTAAAGTGAAAAAAAAAAAAGAAAGTGAAGTTAAAGTTGATTAATAATGACCGGATAATTAATTTATTGTTTTCGATCTGTCCGTTTGTGTAGGTATGTAAGATTTGCGTTTGATTTAGAGCAAGGTTTTTTTTAGAGAAAGAAATAAATATTAAACTTACAACTTAGGCACTTACCTACGTGTACTTTAAGAGGTGCTCGAAGTGTTCACCTCCTTGTTGTACGCACAGCTCAGCACGGCGCCTATGGTTCACCTTCACGTTTTGTAGCACAAATGTACGCGATTTAACAATTTCGAAAGCCGTAACAATCCTTTGTTTTAACTGTTCGCGGCTTTCACTTTCTTGCTCGTACACAAGTCTTTTAACTTCACCCCACAAAAAAAAGTCTAAGGGCGTCAGGTCAGGTGACCGCGCCGGCCAAGGTACAGGCCCGCCGCGTCCTATCCACCGCTCGCCGAATCTCCGGTCGAGGAAGGCGCGAACATCTCGCTGGTAGTGTGCTGGGGCTCCGTCGTGTTGGTAGTACAACTCGGACTGATAGCTATCAGGCACGTTCTGCAGCTGCTCTTCTACAGAGGTCTCTAACAACCGGAGATAGCGTTCTCCGGTCAGTCTCTCCTCAATAAAGAAGGGACCTATGACACAGCTGTTAATTATGCCTGCCCACACATTCACCGAGAAACGATTTTGAAAGGCATGCCTCCGATTTACGTGAGGGTTCTGCCCACGCTGAGCCCACCAATGCTCGTTGTGGACATTAAACAGCCCGAGTCGGGTGAACGTGGCCTCATCTGTCCACAGGATATTTTTGTCAAGGTTCTGTAATAGCCAATTACAAAATCGGACCCTGGGCGTGTAGTCAGCCAACACCAACTCCTGCACTTTTTGAAAGTGGTAAGGGTGCATTCCAGAGGCGTTTAACAGTTTCCAGACAAAAAACTGGCTGACGTGAAAATGTCGCGCTGCCTGCCTTGTGCTGGCCTGTGGATTCGTCTGGAAGTACCGCTTTATTTGCCGATGCAGGGTTCTTGGGTACACCGGTGCTCTACCACGCGTTTGGGCATGAGTTGGTACGTGAAACGATGCAAAGTCCAGCAAATTTTGAGTTGACCTCAAAATTCGGTCTCTTGATGGGATTGGTGCATCGGGATAGCGGCGGTGGAACATCAGACGGGTTCGTGGCAAACTGTGCGTTCGGTCGTAAAATAACACCATATCCAGGTATTGCTGGTTCGTGTACACTGCACTACGTGGTCGAGGCATATTAGTTACGGATTACGGTTCACAGAATTTTTCGCGAATTACACGTCACGCACTTGACCTATTAAACTCATAACTGAAGCGGCGCACGCGCCCGCGCACTTGCATTTCTTTGCAGGGGCGGGGGCGGGTGCATACCGCGTCCCCCGAGGACACCCCCGCTGCCTAGCGCCGCGCGCGGGAGGCCCCGATTAGGTAAAAAGTTTGTTCTCGCTGAATACTGTTTTGGCGGCATTTCTGTTGAAGGACATGCCTACTGAATGAGCGCACTCGTCCATTGTAGCGTAAGTAATAATACCGCGTAGTAAAATAGTAAACTAGCGCGGACGCATCTTGATATTTTAAATTTATTGAAGTTTTGATTAGCATTTTTATTTTTTATTTTTTTGTTGTGTTTATTCATTTCGGACTTCATTTAGGTAAATGTCAAGATATATCACGTTTTTAAAATTAATAATTTGAAAATTTTAATACATGATATTATTTGCTTTAATGAATAAGTATCATGGATAGAATACGAGGTTAAAATATTGCCAATGAATTAAATGTCATCCTGTATAAAGAATGTGATAGACCAACAGAGATCTGCTGTTGCAATTGCAGCGGACCTCATCTTGCAATATCTAGACTATGTCCAATTAAGTTAAATAAAATTTTAGAAAAGAAAAATAAGATTACTTATTCAAGTGCTACATTGACGAAACAAAATATGAATGATAATATACAATTCCCACCTCTGCCACCTCCAAAAATGAAACCAATTGATACTGTAAATAAGTCTGTACATACATCTGTAAATAAGCCTGTATCTGTAAATAATTCTGTACAAAGTGTAAATAAATCTAAAGAAGTCCCTCCTAAGGTTGACATCAAAGCCCAAATAGTTGCCAACAACGACGTACTTATGGCCCTGGTACAGACGTTGGTGGAACTGGGTAATAAGGGAGATAATACGCCTACCACCGTCAATAGTATTAAAGAAACACTTCTTAAAAATCTAAAGTAATGGATCCAAGTCACACACTGTCTAAGCTACGTATTGCTCAGTATAACATTCAGTGCTAATAGTCAAAAACCCTTATTGATTCAATTCTTACAAAAACAAAATGTTGACATTTGCTTACTTAACGAAACATGGTTTAAAAACAATAGTTTTAGAACACCTGGATATAATATTTATAGTAAAAATTCCAATAATACTCATAATGGTGTAGCAATTTTGATTAAACCATATTTAAGGTATAAAGTTTTAAACACTAGATTTTATGAAGACATTCAAATTGTTGCTCTGTCCTTATCTACTGTGCATGGTAGTTTGACTATTCTTTGTGTATACTGTCCTCCTTCTAGTGGGCATATACGGATCAATAGACTACGTAATATTATTAATGATCTTCCAAAGCCTATATTCGTCAGTGGTGACTTTAATGCGCACCACATTGCATTTGGTTGTCTATCCACTAAAAGCAGAGGTCAGGATTTATTCAATATCATTGATGACTTGGATTTATGTATTTTAAATGATGGTCGTTTTACAACTGTCAACAACCCGAGACGAAATCCGTCTGCAATTGATGTTAGCTTTATTAGTGCTAACCTCGCATCAATATGCGAGTGGTCTGTACATGATGACGCCATGGGCAGCTATCACTACCCAACAATAACAGAGATTTCATTACATATAGATAAATATCATATTAATCCCCCTATTGATAGGTTTACATATAAAAAAGCAGATTGGAAGAAGTATAAAACTATTTCCAAAACAATATTTAATGATTTAGTCCTAAAACTGTATGATCCTATTTCAACCTATAATGATTTTTGTTCTCGATTGGATACTTTAAAAAATATGACAATTCCTAAACTTAATAAACCAAATCATTTTAAAACCAGACCTCCAAATCCTTGGTGGAATGACATTTGTGAAAAAAGTGTAATTGCCTCTTACAATGCACTGAAACTTTATAGAACTGAACCTACTATGGAGAACTATTTAGCTTATAAAAGAAAAGATGCACTTAAAAAAAGAACCATATCGGAACAAAAAAGAATAGGTTGGGATAACTTATGTAACACTTTTAATAGAACTACTCCTATTAGTAAGATTTGGAATCTTCTTAAAATGTTCAAAGGTATAAGAGCTGGCAATAAATCATATAAATATGAGTTTATTTCTCAATTTCTAGATAAATTATCCGATAATAGCAACTTAATTGATGTTAATAGTTTAGGCAATATTTTCGAATTAAACAATGATAATCTAAATTCAAAATTTTTGTTAGATCCTTTTACATGGACTGAATTTAAAATGAGCTTGTTATCTCGGAAAGACACAACACCTGGTTTAGATGATTACCCTTATTGTATTATTAAAAATTTAGATGAATCTGCACAAAAAATATTTCTTAATATTCTTAATTTACTTTGGCATTGTAAATGTATTCCACAATCATGGAAAACACAATGTGTCATTCCGATTCTCAAACCAGATAAACCTTCAGAGCTTGCTAGCTCTTATAGACATATATCACTGTCTTCATGTCTAGGTAAATTATTTGAGAACATGATTAAAAATCGTTTGGATTGGTATATGGATTTCGTCGAGGGCGAAGTTGCGCAGACAGCTTCACTTCCTTAATTTCGGACCTGAAACATGCAAAAGAGAGAAGGTTGCACACTGTTTGTGTATTTTTAGATGTTCAAGGTGCTTTTGACAGTCTAGATCCGGCTATACTTGTACAAGTTATGTCTAGGTTAGGTGTGCCTGGTCAACTATGTAAATGGATATACAATTTTTTGAATGATAGAACACTCTATGTAAGACACAATAATACATAGCATGGTCCAAAATGTGCATCTAAGGGCACAATGCAGGGTGCTACACTATCTCCTTTGCTATATAATATATACACGAGTGAGATTTGTAAATAGTAATGTAGATATTTTGCAGTTTGCTGATGATATTGTTTTGTACAATAGTCATTATAATGTAGAATGTGCAATTGACAATGTTAATAGAGCCTTATCCCAACTATTTCACTATTATAATGATGTGCTTCATTTAAAAATTAATCCCTCTAAAAGCAGTGTTATGATATTTGGAAATGATAACACTAATTCAAAAATAGTTTATAATGGAGAATTTATAAACCCAGTAAATTCAAAGAAATTTTTAGGAGTAGTAATAGATAGGAAATTAACTTTTGGCGAACATATTAAATATATATCAAAGAATGCTCTCAAAGGTTTAAATATAATTAAATGTCTTGCAGGTGTCTCATGGGGAGCAGATCCCAAAATATTGTCAATGCTGTATAAAAGTATAGTGAGAAGTCATTTTGATTATAGTTCACTAGTGTATATAAATAGTACTCATGTAAATAAACTAGATTTATTGCAGAACAGGGCTTTGAGAACAATTTCTGGTGCAATGTGCTCTACTCCCATAAGGGCCATGGAAGTGGAGACTAAAATTATGCCCCTAATTTTGAGACGTATTCTACTTGCAGAGAGATTCTGTCTTAAATTAATTGCGGGGAATAATAGAAAAATAATTAACAAAATTATACCTTCTGTAAGTGGAACTCCTGGGCCTCTAACAACAGGAGAGGATCTCTTGAATGGCAAATCCCCAACATTGTCCAAAATATTGTTAGAAATAATAAATAGTTTTACTAGTATTAGAAAACAATGCCCATGGCCATGTTACTCCTTCTCTTATCATTGTATTACACATTCTGTAAAAAAATTGCAGAATTCCATTAATAATAATTTAGATATGTTACAGTTTTTGGCAGATAATACAAATTATTATGTTATTTACACTGATGGCAGTAAGGGGAGTGATCATGTGCACGCTGCTATATGTGATTCACATGGGAAAATCTCTCGAAGCTTTGCTCTGCACAATACATGTACCATATTCACTGCAGAGGCATATGCGGTTTATGAGGCATTATTACATATTCGCCAGATTAATAATTGTAAATACTTTTTGATAGTTTCTGATTCATTAAGTTTGATAAAAGCTTTAACTAACCTTACAGTATCATTTAAGTCAAATCATATTCTGTATTTTATCAAGGAAATAATTCATCAATATTACCTTAAGCACATCCAAATAGCTTTCCTGTGGGTTCCTTCTCACCGAGGTATTTCTGGCAATGAAGCAGTTGATAAAGCCGCATATGAAGGTAGTAATGCTGTTGATGTTAGAAATGTAATGGACATTCCTATGACTGACTTCCTGCAATGTATTCATGAAAATATATGTAAGTTATGGTTAGAAATGTGGAAGAAAGACCAAGACGTCAAAGGAAAGTGGTATGGAAGTATTCAAGAAAGATTACCTGTTAAGCCCTGGTACAATAAATTTAAGGAAGCCAGCCGAGACTTTATCACTACGATAAATAGATTGCGCTTTGGCCATAATACTGCACCGTCACACCTTGCTAGACTTGGTATTACTACAAGTAATACATGCCCACATTGTGAATCCCAAGAAGGAACCATGGAGCATCTTATCTTTGACTGTCAAAAGTTCCTACTGGACAGATTAGTGTTGGCTAGTGAACTCAGTGATGCGAACATTAAGTACGATTCTTCATCCCGCCCGCCGCCACTTAATCAACTATTAAAAGATAAAAACACTTTCAAACCGCTATATAAACATACTAGCTTTTGCCCGCAGCTTCGCTTGCGTGAAGTTTGAAATCCTCGTCAAGCCCATTTTAAAGTGACATTTTAAAATCCAAAACGTCCGTCTTTTATCACCCCCGGCGGTTTAGGCTGTGCGTTGCTAGATTAGTCAGCCAGTCGGTCAGTTTCTCCCCATGCTTCTTACTTCAAAAGTACCAGATTTCTCATACAAACTTTCAACACTTATTTCACCCCTTTAAGGGTTGAATTTCCAAAAATGCTCAAACACGTGTACTTTTTTTTCTAACCAAAAACCTTACTATTTAATTTCAAGCTTCTTACTTCAAAAATGACGGACTTACATATAAACTTAAAAACCATATTTCACCCCCATAGGGGTTGAATTTCGAGAAATCCCTTCTTAGTGGATGTTTACGTCACAAAATGAACCTACTGTCAAAATTTTAAGTTTCTAACCCCAGCCGTTTAGGCTGTGCGTTGATAGATCAGTCAGTCAGTCAGTCAGTCAGCTTCTCCTTTTATAAGTATAGATTAAAAACACGATTGAATCAATATAAAAAGTGAAGTGATACACAGTGCAGCGTTTTGAAAAATAAAATAAGACTTGACTTAAAGGTCCAAATGACCAGGTCATTAAAATCCAAAAAAAAAACAAATCGGCGTCATAGCGTCGCGTTAGGTTAGCGCCCTGGCGCGCGATAATAACGCGTTCTGTTTGACAAAGCCTTTAAACTACGCAACGGATTTTAATGCAGTTTTCAGCAATAGATAGAGTGATTTAAGATCAAGGTTTATATGCCCCACAATAGTATCTACATTGCACCCGTGCGAAGCCGGGGCGGGTCGCTTGTAAATAATAAAACTGGTTTTAAGTATTGTATACTGTATTATATTTAATATTATCTAATATTATACACATTATGGAAAGCAAATAAATGAAATTGAAATATTTTGTACGTAATGTGTTGACGCTTAATATTTTTGGCTTACTATCAGAAATCTTTATCTGCATCGAGTTGTATTGTAGTTTAGTTTTTCGGCTAGGTTTTTTGACTTTGGATGTATATCATCAAATTTAATATGCTTTGGTTCAGGTGGAATACAGCAGCAAAAGCTCCCAAGGCGTCATGTCAGTACCGGCGGGGGCGAGCCAGCAATGTGTGCCCGCAGCCGAACTATACACTCTGACACCGCGAGGATGTCACCGCTTCCAACCGGAACAAGCCCACGCTGATACATCTACCTTAGTTCCTACTGTAAGTATAACATATAAGAACCCCATCATGAAATTTTGAAGGTCCTCCACAACAAGTGATAAACTATTGCCTATGGCTTTTTTTTTCTTGTGTGCAATGATTAGCTAGTAAGCTATGTTGGTAGCGGTGCTGACTGCCCAGGGTACGCACTCGGACTTGGGAGTTGCCCGTTGTAAGCGACGGTACGGGCGGCGCCGGGACGCCGACAGGTAGGTGTGAGCAGAGATATAGATATTGTGTATATATATATAGCGCATGGAGTAGGTGTTATGTTGCGCGCTGCTCACTCCCGTCTCGCTACAATAGGGATTATATGATCCGATCCATGTATGTTTTGGCGCAAAGTCGTGTCCCCGATGATAGTGTGTGGGGCTCTCTAAGTGTCGGAACTGGTGTGTGCGTGTATATCCGCCTATCTATCGACCCTATTCAGAATGAGTCAAGTCATGATGGAATTGTACTCTTGACAACACTAGTAAACATTTATTGCACATTCATAACACTTTTATAACAATTATCACCACGTAATTACACAGAATTAAGTTTTAATGTTATTACAACGTTTGCTCTGTTAAGTTACACACTTAAACACAACTATTTACTTAAGTAACAATTACAATAATAAAACCGGGCTACGATGCTCTTAACATTAGAGCACGACCGAAGATGACGAGAACTGAACTGAAATGGCGGTCGCAGGGCTTTTTAAACACCCCCGCATGACGGTTGAGGTGGGCTACCAAATGGGCGGGGCGTCGGTTTTGCGCCAATAATTGCGAATAGTGCACGAGTCCTCCTCCCGCGCACCCCCTCGTCACAGGGGACCACTGACGCCGGTCCTAGACGAACCTAATTTTGCATCCAATCAGGGTGCATCGCGCCAGCGCATTTCCTTTTATGGTGATGTTTTGACCGCGCTTGCCTCCAACTCTGACAATGTGTGCGCGGCCAACACACACACCTGCGCTGACGCGACCCACCCCTCTAGCCTAGGAGTCTACATCGATTAAAACTGTCATCTAAAAGTGTCAAGTGTGATCGTGACTCCTCTACACCCGTAGCAGTTGTTCTGCGTAGTGACAACGCGCATTCGAGGGTAGTAGACCATTATAGCCGGTTGCTATAGTCAGTATAGTTTTGGGAGCAAACGCCCGGATGTCACCACTGTATGGACTGCCGTGAGGACACGGCGCAGCTTACGCTGCAAGTGCGGTGCGTGAATAGCGCAGCGCCGTGACCTGGTTGCGGCAGTGGTTGGTGACCTCTCGCTTCCGGCTGTGGTTCTGTCCATGGTGGGGAGCGAGAGTGCATGGGAGGCCGTCGCTTCCTTTTGTGAGGAGGTGACGGTCACCAAGGAGGTAGCGGAGAGGGACAGGTTGGCGTTTACCTCTCCCTCTTCTCGCACTAGACGCACCGGGCGCCGGAGGGCGCGCGACGATATCCGGCCACCCTATTGAGTGGCCTGCGGGCGGCGGGTTAGGGGACCCGTCGCCCGACTAGTAACAGGCCCGGGAGAATGGCGTGCAGTGTTTCGCGCGCGCCTCAGAAGGACGCGGGGCAGGGGGAAAATGCCCTCACCAAAGGGGAGGTCCACCAGCAGCTGGTGGATCAAGACCTGCCGGGGTTGCGGTGCATGCAATAGCGAAATCCGCGATCCCGGCCATAGGTTAGAAGGAGAAACACTGTGGGTTTTTAGCCGGTAACAGTCCGGCAGACCTCCTGATAAAACCTCCTCCTCCTCCTCCTCCACGAAAAAAAAGCCAGTATAGTTTGTTTTGACCATATCTTTATGTATCTTCCCCTACCACTTTTTTTTTAACGATCCTATTACCAAAGTTAAAGTCAAAGTTTTTTATTTCAAATAGACCAGATTTCAGGCACTTTTACTTACCTTTTTTACTTACCTTACCTTTTTTCTTCCGATTTTTCAATCTCATTATTTTTCAGACGGTATACTTCGTAGCCACAGCACATTCAGTGGTGATCAAGGTGACATCTCCGGATCCCGTAGAAGATCTATTGCTACACGTCAGTACTGATGGACACGCCAGCAAGGATGTAGGACCTCTGGTGCCGCTGCAACAACCTGGCGGAGGATACGGGTTCGAGCATACACTGTATATGGCAGATGTAAGTAAAAGATAAAAGCAATACATTGTTTACAATGTTGGGGCCACACTGTTGAACGAACATGCATGGCGTACTGTCGCGATAAAAACTTGGGCGCTGTATGTGTGCACATTGTCGTTGTAACACTTTGGGGTGGCTTTAGGGGTCAACCCTTGACTAGCATGTGCACATAAAGTTTAGCAGGCGTTTACTTACGGGAGGATAAAGAATAACACTTGTAACTGTACACTATATATATTTAATTAAGAATTTACAAAGAGAACAACAGGGCGTGGTCGAACAATGCGAGGAGTCCAGGTCTTCTTCAGCAGATGTGGCACTTAACTGAGCAAATGCAGCGGCGCGAGAGGGCCGATCTGCTGTGTGTCCGACCTTTAATAGGCCCGGACCCCCGCCAGTCAGCTACCACCCGTCACATCGTTAAACAAAATGTTATTCCCCAGGGCGAGGTAGCGGTAGTGTCAGCCTCGTCGTCGTCCCTGCTGATGTCCCCGAGCGCCCCGCAGCAAGTGGTGGGGCGCGCGCGCTGCCAGCCGCACGCGCTCACTGTGCGCGCGCGCACCGCGCTCACCGCGCAGGGGAAGATCGTGCCGCCTGTTGGGGACGTCACCGTCACACTCACCTCAGGTACCGTATGTCCCCGGGCGCCCCGCAGCAAGTGGTGGGGCGCGCGCGCTGCCAGCCGCACGCGCTCACTGTGCGCGCGCGCACCGCGCTCACCGCGCAGGGGAAGATCGTGCCGCCTGTTGGGGACGTCACCGTCACACTCACCTCAGGTACCGTATGTCCCCGGGCGCCCCGCAGCAAGTGGTGGGGCGCGCGCGCTGCCAGCCGCACGCGCTCACTGTGCGCGCGCGCACCGCGCTCACCGCGCAGGGGAAGATCGTGCCGCCTGTTGGGGACGTCACCGTCACACTCACCTCAGGTACCGTATGTCCCCGGGCGCCCCGCAGCAAGTGGTGGGGCGCGCGCGCTGCCAGCCGCACGCGCTCACTGTGCGCGCGCGCACCGCGCTCACCGCGCAGGGGAAGATCGTGCCGCCTGTTGGGGACGTCACCGTCACACTCACCTCAGGTACCGTATGTCCCCGGGCGCCCCGCAGCAAGTGGTGGGGCGCGCGCGCTGCCAGCCGCACGCGCTCACTGTGCGCGCGCGCACCGCGCTCACCGCGCAGGGGAAGATCGTGCCGCCTGTTGGGGACGTCACCGTCACACTCACCTCAGGTACCGTATGTCCCCGGGCGCCCCGCAGCAAGTGGTGGGGCGCGCGCGCTGCCAGCCGCACGCGCTCACTGTGCGCGCGCGCACCGCGCTCACCGCGCAGGGGAAGATCGTGCCGCCTGTTGGGGACGTCACCGTCACACTCACCTCAGGTACCGTATGTCCCCGGGCGCCCCGCAGCAAGTGGTGGGGCGCGCGCGCTGCCAGCCGCACGCGCTCACTGTGCGCGCGCGCACCGCGCTCACCGCGCAGGGGAAGATCGTGCCGCCTGTTGGGGACGTCACCGTCACACTCACCTCAGGTATATATATGATGTCATCATAAGCTCGAACTATATCTTGGAAAATTCATTCGTGACAGTCCCATGGTTCGCGGGCGACGGGGTACGGAAGGCGGCGGGGGCGGGAAGAAGTGCGCGCGCGGAGGGGGCCGCCTAACGATAGCGTCTGTCGGGCGTTGTCGCTGTTGACGGCAACTTGTACTTAGTGTTTGGCCAGACTGGCAGCGCGGTGCGGGGAGCGGCGCGGGTGCGGGAACGCGCGCGATTTACCTGTCCACAGTCGAGCGCGGCTTCGTTCTGAGCGTTGTCGTGTCCAGTGTTTGTCAAAATATAATATGGATGAAGAAGACTTATTTTTACTGGAAAATTCTTACTATAAAACGATGTTTCGACATCCACAGTGCAGATCGTGCTTGAATAGCACTTATTAATTCTTCAACATTTAATTTTGAAGACGCCATCACAACAACGCGCGTGGTCAGCTCGAACTAGTTTGAGATCCCTCGCTCCCGCGCGGGTTGTCGCTTGCCGCCCGCGCTCTCACTGCGGCCACTTGTATGAACAACCTATGGCGTGAGCTACCCGCGCGCTCCCCGCGCCCGCGTGCCCGCGCCGCTTCCCGCGCCCGCGTGCCCACTATGAACACTCAAATGAAGTTATTCTGTTTGAACTCGCAGCACCGCGCCCGCCCCCGCCCCGCGTTCGTAAGCCTTTGGCCAGACTGCAAACGCGGGATTGCTACACGAAGATAAGTCCGCCGATAGGGAAATTTATTGGATGTCGTGCCAAACAAATGACACAATGTTCATTACTATTTTTTAAATCAGATAATGACAATATTTTGGAATGCGACGACAGTGATTAATTTCGTTTCATTTCCTTATTATTATTATTTTAAACTTACACAATATGTTAATAATAATAATACAAATGATTTTGCTTAACTGTTTAGAAAACATCTACACAGGGTTATTTTTAATTAACTATTATGGTTTAATTAAAAAAAACCCTGTATTATTAGTAATATTTTATTAATCTATATCACATCTAAAATGGCATGGCAAAATAATTTTTGAAATCGGTCCTGTAGTTTTTAAGTTTATTCGCTACATACAAAAATACATATCTTTCCTCTTTATAATATTAGTATAGATATACTTACATAAGTACATGAAATTAGGTTATGCGAGATTTTTTTAGGGATATCTGCATACTGATTCGTAACGTAATTCGTATCGTGTGTAGCGGTGTGCAACGCGTCACCGAGTGGTAGCGTCCCACGTCACCCGCGCGATCCATGGGACTGTCACGTACGAATTTGTCCGGCTATAGCCGTAAGGAGGTGTCGCGTTCATGTGGGGTGCCAATACAAAATCGAGTAAAACAAATAGCTGCTCACGTAATAGCAGCCAATGTGAAGCCAACCTTACAGCAATATCGTAATGAAATATACCAAGTACTCAAGCCAAATTTTATATTTACAGATGACGTCAAACTAGTCCAAGTGACGTCGCAAGACGGCACCTACCGCTTTGGTCCGCTCGACGCGTCCAAACACTACAAGATAACCGCGGAGAAAGACTCGTATGTGTTCAGTGCACCTGATGACAACGGTGACATTGTTGCGCATAAACTGGCTGAGATCACTGTGGAGTTGCTGGATGATGGTGATAGCACACCGCTGCAGGTTAGTTTGTGAGGAGCATTGTTTATGGTAAATGTGACGTAGTAACTGTCGTTCAGCACTAAAACCACGGAGACCTTTTTCTTTTATTTTCTTGTGGGAAAAGCGTCATTGATGTCCCTAGCCCGGGGAAGGTGAGGGGGTCTGCCGGTCTTTTACCGGCTAAAAACTGGTGTTCCTCCTGACCGTGGGCCGGGACGCGGGATTCGCGTAAGCACTGGCCACTCCCAGTGCCAGCCCTGGTGAACGTTTCGTCAGTCGCCCCCAGAGCGCCGCCCCGGCCGGGGGCAGGCCGCACTGGGGCGGCCGGAGGTGACCGCGCGCGCCCCTCGCCGCCCGGTGCGCCTGGCGTCTCGTTCCACCACGCTCTCTGCTACATCAGAGGGTCGCGTGGAAGAGCCAGCTCGTGGCCATTCTGGCCACCTTTCCATGGTCACAATTTCGCCACGGATAATAATAAAATATTCAAATAACTTATTTCGTCATATCTGTCTGTCACAAAATTGTACAGGTGTAACTTTTTAACCTTCTACAATAATTATACACATCAGAAAAAAACACTATTGCATTAATTCAATACTATTATATTCGGCAGTGGTGTCGATTCTGTTGCGCACTTTGACGGGACTAAACTAAACTAAGGGTGTTTGTCTCTTTCTGTTTCAATAGAAAAAGAAAGTGACAGTTGCGTTTAGTTTAGTAGGGTCGAAATCTGCAACAGAATCGACACCAGTGACTCACAATATTGACAAACATCTTTAAAAAATACCTGATAAACGTAAATATTCCAGGGTGCACTGGTGTCAGTAAGCGGCGGCACGTACCGCCGTAACGTGGCGAGCGGTGCGGACGGGCGGCTCCGGTTCGGCTCGCTGTCGCCCGCGCAGTACTACGTCAAGCCTAACATGAAGGAGTACCGCTTCCTGCCGCCGCACCACATTGTGGCACTGGACGAGGGCAACACGCATCATATTACACTAAGGTATGAAGTCCACTGATTTAAAAAAAAACTATATAACATAACATCACGCCTGTATTCCCCGAAGGGTTGGACAGAGGTGTATAGTAACACCCTCGTTTCGCCGTTATGTTTTAAATCCCATGTAATAGGGGGCGAGCCTATTGCCATCAACCGGACACAAACCCAATCTCTGGGCTGCTAATGAGGTATTCCAAACGAAAAAAAACTTTATTTAATCTGGTTAGGCTGCAAGTCGAAAGCAATATGGTTGGAAAAAGGTCAGGATGTTGAAGGTAGAACTGGGTAGATTAGGTATTTCCTAAAAAAAGTAGTTTTCCGTAGTCACCAGTTCACCAACCCTAGCAGGTAGCACCAGTAGCAGGTTATTCGTTTCCTTTTCTTTTTTCTTTTATAAAACTATTGTATATTTGTATCATTGTGCATCTTACTTTATACGTATGGCGGCCTTCGATCAAGAATAGTACTAGATTCCAAAACGATTCAAAAACGGCCCGAAAAACAAGAGCACAAATATTTTTGTGCTCTTATTTCAAATTAGTATGTTCCAATGATAACCAACGTTAAGACGTCAAAATTCCGCAGTGCGTGTTCAAAAATTATGTAAACAACCACCTTAACACCAAGGTTTTTGAACGGAATATCTTTTTTTCGATAAGTTTATATCATTAAGTGTTTTTCATAAAATAAAAACAGAATTAAATAGTAAATATAAATCAATTAGCAAATATTATGATTGTTTGACCAATGTTTGTGACAACTCGCCAACTATTCTAACAAACATCGACTGTTCTGGAACAGGGAGTGCATGGAGTAGTGTTGTTATTTAATATGTTATTTTTGTTTGTAGATTTCTTTGCGACCCATTTCGCTGTGTATTTAAAAGCATAAATTTAAAAAGATGTGTTTTCTGGGCGAAACGAACACAACCATAAAATAAGCTTCATGAAACTAATTATAGAAAAATTCATTGATGTAAGATAACATTATATTTGTAAAAAAGAAACCGATCAAATAAAAATTGATTCTAAAAGATAGCTTTATAACAAGCTCAATCTGTTTAAAGGTAATTAAACACACATTCCGTTTAAACAGACAGATTACGATTGTCCAGATACAATATTTAAAGAATCCACCTCGCACGCACTTTCATGATTGTTTACCATACACTCTTATTTGCAATTGAATTTAAATGAAAAAAATAATTTCATTTCAATCAAATTGATTTAATACAAATATTTTTTATAACTTCTAAATCGCGTACAGCGGGACAGGAGCGATACAGAACATTGACGTCCAGTTCTTACAGAGACGCTCACAGTGCTATACCGTATTAGTTTACGATATGTCAAAACCAAAGTCCCTAGCAAAACTGAATGAGTGGGTCGAGGAACTTCAAATATACTCCACCAAGAAGAACATAGTCTGCTAATTGTCGACAATAAGATTGACAAGCATATCATTTTGGGACCCAGTGCATAATATCAGCAAGCACATTGGATCACCCGCGCAACGAGGGTTGATGTCAAGCAGGTGGCCGGTCATAAAACAATAAGCCAAAACCTCTAACAACATGGATTTACGAAATAAATATTGTGCCGATCCCACCTAGTGTGGGATAGCGACAGGAAAATAATGATGAACTTCTAAATCGCGTACATAAGTAAACACACCCATTTCATTATACGGTTCGATTACAATAAGCCAACCCGCACATAATTAATAGCAATATAACTGTTGTACTATTTTTGTACTACTATTTTTTTAAATCGGTCTAGTATAACTTTCGCCTAAAAAATGTATTCTGCAACTCTGTCTTTCTGTACTTACTGTGTTCTGAGGACTGTGTTCTGAGTTTCTGAATTTGAAATATAATACCAAGAACTACGTCTAGTTCCAAATAGAGTAAGCACGAAATTGTCTACATAATGGTTTAAACCTAATTGCTTGGATTTTAAGTTTCAATTTAGAATAAATATTTTTGTACTTATTTAAAAAACACTTTATAATTTCAAGTGATATTCTAAATTTTTTTGTTTTTACTTTTCTCTGATGGCAGATGGACTTAAATATACCTAAATATTTTGCAATCGTAATTAAACTTTATGTTTGAGTGTTAAGGTGTATAATAAACTGAAGTTGTTAATATTATTAAACGTTTTTCTATATTTCGAGTAAGAAACTACTACTACTATTATTGATCGAAGATGGCGGCTGCGTTTGCTACGCAAACCTTTACGTCACGAATAAACGTCAGTGCGCATTCAACCACGACCACGACGCGTTACATTTGTGTCCCTTGCATACGTAACAAAAGCCACCTATATTAAGGATTATAAGGGTTCTGAGTGCGATCCCCAGGTCGAGCAAAGTATTATTGGGATTTTTCATTAGGAATTTCTCAGTAGCAGCTTGGAACCTGGATTTGTCACCGGTTAATGGGAATAGGCTCGCCCCTTATAACATGGGACTTAAACATAACTGGCGAAACGAGGGTGTACTAAAAACACCTCTGCCGAACCCTTCGGGGAATATAAAGCGTGATATTATGTTACTATGTACATATTTTATTCTAATTACGTTCTTTAGCAATAATGATTTTTGTGTAATATCATGCATTTATATTGTTACTAGCGACTCGCCCCGGCTTCGCACGGGCGCAATTTAGATACTAATGTGGGGCATATAAACCTTCCTCTTGAATCACTATCTATTGCTGAAAACTGCATTAAAATCCGTTGCGTAGTTTAAAAGATCTAAGCGTACAGACGGCGGGAGCGACTTTGTTTTATACTATGTAAAGCTAAACTGTTGTTCCTCAGAGGTGTTCGCGTCGCGTGGTCGTGTGTGGGCTCCGTGGTGTCGCTGGGCAGCGCGGGCTGGGCCGGCGCCACCGTGCTGGCCGTGCCGCAGCGGGACTCGCTGCCGCACTGCGCCACCGAGGAAGCTACCACCGAACCTAACGGAGCATTCAGGTAACTGATGTTGCCTTATTACTTATGCACAACACATAGATGGAGTCAGTTGAAAATAAAACACACTGTAAATAATGTATAACCCAGATTTATTCAATTGATAATGTTTACATTGTTTTTAAGTTGCCTTGTGATTTACCAAACATGAATACCACTCTCATTTAGGGTCCATAAACAAAACTGCGATGCGATTGCGATTGATTCGCGTAATTGATTTTTCCTATATCTTCTTATCAGTAACAGCAGTGCGCAAGTCTTTTTACGCAAATCTATTCTATCTAGTTTAAAATACGTTCAATACATTTGACGATCGTTGAGGGATTGGTTACCCGAACCTTGGAAAGAAGACGCCTTGCCGCACGAAATCGCATCGCAGCAATTTGCGTCGCAGTTTTCTACATTGCGAATCCGCATCGCAGTTTTGTTTACGGACCCTTAGATAACTTAGTACAGTTGTCGGCACGTAACTTGGCAAGGTTTTGACGTAGTGGAAGTAAGGGCTAGCGCGCACTGCGAATTATTAACCGCATACTGATTTACTTGTATTTATTTTATTCGATGCGGTGAAAAAAAACCGCTCCGCAAGTTACCGCATCGCAGTGCACGCTCGCAGTAAGTTCGCGCATATACACATAGTGCAACAAAAAAATGGTCACTTTTATTGCTTGTCATTATTCTATGGTTATTGCCATAATTTATTTTTAAACATGTCTGTTTAGAAGAAAGAAAGAAAGGAAAGGAACTCTCTTCGCCACTCTTGTCAAGTTACGTGCAGTTTTTTTTTTAAATTGATGTCTACCTATTCTGATAATTCAACATGTACTTAATTTACAGAATCCGCGGACTGCTGCCAAACTGCGTGTATAACATTCAGCTGAAGGACTCGTCGGCTCCGGAGCTGGTGGGACTCAAATTAGCCAAAGCACCTCCTGCTCTAGAGGTGAGAGAAAATAAAAATTGAATAATTAGATGGAACAAAAATCGGAGGGATAAGGTGTACGCTCCAATTTTGGGGTTGTTGTAGAAAATATGTTGGCAGTTGAATACAGTCCCATGCCGCACTTGTCTTATGAGGAAACGCGGGCTGCAAAATATTGGAAGAATAGGTTTTTAAGCGATCTATTTTTGTCCCACCTCTCCCGCAAACCTTCCCAACTGAGCGCAAAAGAGACACCTGCATCTCTGACTGATTTCTCCTGTGCAATATTAGCGAAATCGTATATTCGTATACCCCTGTGTCTCCTTCTTCAAACCTGGACCGATTTTAATACTTTTTTCTGTAATAATTTAAGAAATACTTTGGTTATGTCTGTATGTTTTTTTTTATATTTGTCAAATTTGTGTGGCAGATGTATGAAAACGGCGGTAAAACCGGTCGATTTTTGTAAAATTTAAACATTTCTAGTTCTTTTAATAATTCATTTCTTGACGAAAACAAAACATAGGGACATAGTGGTGGTAGATATATATCATATGGTAAAAATATTTGCTCTAATGACATTACCTATGGAGGAAACTGAGGAATACGTTTGTATGGACTAAACGTCGACCGCATTTTCTCTTAACTTGACAGAAAACTCGAATAAATTTTGGATACCTTGACTTTTCATATCACCAACAAATTGTCCAACAATATTCGCAATCATAACTATTATTTTTCCTTCCAGGTGAAAGACAACAAAGACATCGATAACATTCGTCTGATCGCTATCCAGCCGACACAAATCACAGACACGAATGTCCTGGTGTACACGGCCAACATAGACCACTACAAGACCCTCCGCCTGTCGCTGGCGCTGGAGAACACGCCGCACAGCCCCGTGTACTCCACCAAGCTGGACCCGGCCGGGTACAGCCAACACCTGAACCCTGGCCTTATGTATGTGTTGCCGCGCCTGCCAGCCGATAATAAGACTTATGTGCTGCAGTTAGAGTCCACTTTGTCTAAGTCGACGCATTCCTATGGGGAGGAAGTACATTATTTTAATTCGGATGGACATTTCAAGCATTTTACAATTGAGTTTGTGCCTAAGGTTAGTAGAGATATTTTTTATTTTTTAACCGACTTCCAAAAAGGAGGAGGTTCTATGTTCGTCTGTATGTATTTTTTTTTTATGTTGTTTATATTGGTCATTTTTTTATGTGGGTAGATCTACATCCAAGATGGAAGTTAATGTTAAAATTATCAAGATGTTTTTCTAAGGACCTATGGCTGGAGTTACAGATTTGCGAGTTCATTTACTGCAGTAACGGCGGTTGGTTTATATTAGCTTGTCCATTTTGTCATAATTCTTTAGTGTCCATTTATTATTCTCGTGGGAAGAGGGGTATGACTTATTCTCAGTGAATAGTACTTAGAAACTTATTACAATTGTGGCGGCATCTATCACATTACATGCGAATTATGCAGCACGACGAATAGCAGACTACAGTGACAATAATAATAACTCTTAAAAATTACGTCACAAATAATGAGGCCATGAGGGTCAGAGGCCTAAGCCCTCGTCCGCACGAGAGCTTTTTTAACGTCCGTTAAAAAAGCGCTGAAATGAAACCAATGGGTGCCGTAGTATTCATTCACACGACGACGCTTTTAAAACGCGGCGCTTTTTTATCGAGCAGTGTTGTATTTTAAGCGCTTGGCGTTGGACGTCAAGTCGAATAAAACATACGGCATTTCTTGCTAGTGTTCGCTCGAGCGTTTAAAAAGCGCCGGTGGAGAAAGCAGTATGCTGTGAGCTCTCATAACGTTCGGTCACGTTCATTAAGATTGCTCAAAGTAAAAATACAAAAAATAAAATTACTGTCACAAGTTCTTGGAAAAGTAAATATGGAAAAATAAAAGAATAATAAACAGTTTTAATATACAGTGTGTTCTTTTAATAATGTCTGTATAATGTAATAATTGGGTGCTTACATTTTTTGGCAAAAAGGGGGGAATGTTTGGACGTTTTGGCTTATTGTTTTATGACCGGCTGCCTGCCTGACATCAACCCTCCTTGGGAATACTCGTTGCACTGTCGCGCGGGTGACCCAATGTGCTTACTAATATCACAGTCTAATAATTTATACAGTCGTTCGACGAAGACGTCTAGACAGGTCAATCGTGCGGGGGGCAACGGGCGAGACGCGGGAAGAGCGAGCCCGAGTTACACACGCCATTTTGTTAGTAACTCGGGACATAGTTTTAGGGGTTGTCGCTCGCATGTTTTAATGTTTGTAGTTATGTTATTTTATATTATTCGAGTAGGCAAAAATAACCAAGGTAAACAAAATGGCGGGCGTAAGATATAGGCCTAGTAAGAATTTAAGAGAGGTATTACTCTATGGAAGTGTAATTTTAATTCATGCAATAATTTAATTAATAATTTATGAATTGTTAATAATATCTTTGAAACGGTGAGTCATACATCAAAAATAACCAAAATTTTGGTCCCCTTTAAGTAACCCCCGACACGGGCTCCCTAAGCTGATCTCTCGGTCACCCATCCATAAAATGACCTCGATGTCAATTGCTTTACTTTTAGTTTATGAAAATAGTCCTGGTGAATCTGCAACGCGTGATTATGAAGACATGGGCTCCCTAAGCTGATCTCTCGGTCACCCATCCATAAAATGACCTCGATGTCAATTGCTTTACTTTTAGCTTATGAAAATAGTCCTGGTGAATCTGCAACGCGTGATTATGGAGACATGGGCTCCCTAAGCTGATCTCTCGGTCACCCATCCATAAAATGACCTCGATGTCAATTGCTTTACTTTTAGCTTATGAAAATAGTCCTGGTGAATCTGCAACGCGTGATTATGGAGACATGGGCTCCCTAAGCTGATCTCTCGGTCACCCATCCATAAAATGACCTCGATGTCAATTGCTTTACTTTTAGCTTATGAAAATAGTCCTGGTGAATCTGCAACGCGTGAT
The DNA here is from genome assembly GCA_910594945.2 of Amphipyra berbera. NCBI lineage: Eukaryota > Metazoa > Arthropoda > Insecta > Lepidoptera > Noctuidae > Amphipyra > Amphipyra berbera. Next base: position 938,786 of record OU343122.1, on the reverse strand, counting down.
TATGGAGACATGGGCTCCCTAAGCTGATCTCTCGGTCACCCATCCATAAAATGACCGCGATGTCAATTGCTTTACTTTTAGTTTACGAAAATAGTCCTGGTGAATCTGCAACGCGTGATTATGGACAAGTGGACTGTTGAGTGTTGGTATCGAAACCCAAGATGGCGGGCATTATTTTTGAAGTGAAACTTCTTAGACGGCGTCCGATTTTTATGGGAGAGTAGACAAGGATGAGAGTTCAAAATTGATCTAACATACTTAAATAAATGATTATTACTATATTATTGACTATTATTGAGTTGTGACAACCCTAGCCTTTATACCCTTCCGCGACATTGTCTAGACGTCTTCGGCTTTTACTACAAGATCAAAGGCGTCGCACTACTGTACTTCTTTATACTGTGCTAATATTATGCACTGGGTCCCAAAATGATATGTTAACATAAAATGCTATAACCAGTAATTTCTGGGAATTCATTTCACGTCCTACCGCGGCGAAAATCGAAAAAGAGTGATTTTAAAACGTTCGTACGAACACACAAGTCGAGAGCGTTTAAAAAGCGCTCACGTCGGGATTTAACGCATCGCTTTTTTTACCTCTCGTGCGCACGAGCGCTAACGGATTTTGTTTACTGTCGCAAATGATGAAAGTAAATAGACCCACAATGGCCTAAAAGTGATTCTATAATTTATCAATAGATGGCACCACTCTTGGGCACATGTAAGCCATTGTGGCTCTATTACATTCATCATTTACGAATTATCAATACAATTAAAAAAAAAAACTTTAGGCCACTCTGGTTCTCATGGCTTCTCTGCATCGTGATATCAACAATTAACTCGCAAATAAAATAAAAATATACAACTTTTCAACATCAACCGCTGTTGGACAGTAAGTCTACTAGGCATTATAAATAACACTTGCCTGAGTTAGACCATCCTCCCTTGTTGTTGGAAGAACACCATATTTCGTTCCCCCACGCAATATCAATAAAATAACGATGTTAAATTTTAATTTTATTTAGTTATGTTGCACAACAAGTAATTATAATACAGTAAAATAAGAATAGATTGTCATTACTGTATAACCAACAACATTATTAATTTATTTAATATGTTTTCACAGGTAAAATCAGGCGAACAAGAAGTCCGTCAGACTTCTCTCCTAGTGATCCCCCTGCTGGGCGCGCTGGTGTTCGCGTACACGCAGCGGGGCCGCCTGCTGGGCGCGCTCACGGCGGCGCTGGCCGCCCGCACGGGGCGCGCGCGCGCCGAGCGGCCCGTGCGCGGCGAGCGGCCCGGGCCGCTGGACCGCGCCAGCATCGACCAGATAGTGTCCGCGCTCAGCCCGCCCGGGAAGAAGCCCAAGAAGAAGCAGCTCTAAGGGGCTAACAACGGTTGTAATATCCATATATCATCTATGATGACGTATCCTTTATTATGATGACGTACACACGAGAAAGTTAGCAAAAAATAAGTGTTGTTATTAACATAAAACAATACTATTTTATATCGTGGTACAACATGATAATAGTTTTAATTGAATGCGAATGTAAACGTTATTAACGTTAGTTTTGTATACAGATTCGTAAATAACATGGAGAATCAGAAACAATATTTGTATCTTCAACCTACGCAATAAAATCTATTTCTAACTTGTTTCAGAACATCGTGAAAGACCAATGAACCGATTTCTAAGAAATAAATTAAAACGTTTTAAAAATATCATCTATAGTCACTACAGATATATCGTGATAACCAATATTAAATGATTTCTTCAAACAAGTAGGTATCACGTGCTACAAATACAAAGAAATAATGAAACTTCAATATTTATTTTCATAATACATCCTAATTCGAACAAATCTAAGCAAACAAAAATGTATATTAAAAGTTTACCTAAGTTATAATAATTTATTACACCAACAACTTCTACAAAAACATCGGTATTTTTCCGAAAAACATTTAACTATTCCGAATTATTATAAACATTAAGGCTCAGTTGCCCCAACTAACTGTAACCGTTAACTTACCATATTTATGTCAAATTTGTACTGATTTGACAGAAATTTTGGTATGGTTACGGTTATAGTTAGTTGGTGCAACTCAGCGTAAGAGTTAAATATATTTTACTTTAAGAAAAACATAAAACACATTTTTTCTTTTTTATAAAAGCCTCTACCGATTATTTTTGCGCCATTGTCGTCTGCGTTTTAAATTTAAAACAAGTCTGTAATTTAATAAAACTTATTAAAAAATCAAATATCGTTAAAATCTTTAAATATTGTTAAAAGAAAAAAACATTTATTTTATTAACCCCAGTTACTAAAAGAGTTGCTTAAAGTTTAAATCCTTTAACTATATGTGTCTGTCTGTCTGTCTGTGGCACCATATCTCCCAAACGGATGAACTGATTTCAATGCGGTTTTCTTGTTATAAGCTAATCGGAATAACTACTTCAGACACATTATATCGGGAGTTTGTTAAATTTTTAATCTAGTTTTATTGTTTGTTACTTCTCTTTTTCCTTAAGCCGGGTACAGGCTTACGAAATGTAACATGCAATGTAACACGCAATGAAAGAATTTGCCGTCCACATTGTCGCAATGTATCATGCAATGTAACAGAATTCCCACAGTGTGGACGCCTTGCGCGCACGGACCGTGCACACTACGCGTGCGTACTACGTACCTTTCATGTTACATTGCATGTTACGTTACAGCAGCCTGCACCAGTCTTTATATACGCGCTGAAGACAAGTTCTAGCGATCATTGTATTCCAAATGATTTCATATCAATAAGTTACTTCGGTTAAGGTTCAGTGAGTGAATTATTTATATTTTGTTGTGCATTGTTTAAATTATATGCATTTATGTGATGTGTGTTCCAAGTGTGGGGAAATAAAAAGAATTGTTTGTTTATGAAAGTATTTTTATTTTAAATCAACATAAAACGGTTTGGAAATTAGAGGTATAGTGCTTTAGGGTAAATTACGAACATGGGAATATTTCGATAATTACGAATTTCTACTAAAACTGGCAATTTTTTTGCTCTGGCAACGTAATAATGCTAGAATGTGTAATGTAATGTTCCCAGAGCTAAAAATATTGCCTGGTTTAGTAGTAATTCGTAATTTTCGAAATATTCCCATGTTCGTAATTACCCTATATACATTTTACAGTTTGATAAAAGCATTATGTAGTTATGACTTATTAAGATTGAGTGACGATACTTAAAAATGTAAGTCCAGCGCACTCTGGGCAGTCAGCCTCCCGATCATCCTTGCTGACGTGCAACTCATATAACTCGTACACGAGAGAAGAAGTAATTGCTTTTACTTGTCAAATTGTAAATAGATTTTTATAATAAACATCATAATGACAATTTTATTAGTACATATTAGCAACAAACCGATTTTTTCTGTATCATTTAAAATTAATAATCTCTGAAAATACAATTAGTAAAGTAGTTGACTAGGTATAAATATAAAATACTTGCTACAAAAAAATACAAAGTTACTCAGAATACAGCGTGTAAACGAAAAATTCCTTCAAACCTCGTGATGTACTGCTGAAGATTAACCACGAACGGGATACTTATGGATTCAGTAAAAAAAATACAAAGAGTAAACATGAGTTCTTAACGCGTGACATTTTAGCGCCCCGTCAGAAAAGCTAAGCCGGCTATCTCTCGGCGCGCGGTCATTTAACTCTGTACGCTAAAATGCCTCACGTTAAGAACACATGTTTAATTGTAATTTTTTTTATTGAATCCAAAAGTATCCCTTGCATGGTTAGTCTATGTCAGCAGTACTGTGTAATACTGATAACAGATATGCCGTAAACTAAAAAATACAGTTATACAATCAATAAAACATATATCTACAATACGTAAAATTTCTCAGAACATTGCAGTGTATAGACGTTAAAGCATCGACCAGTAGCATTTGTCATCATTATTTGTTATTAATAATTATTTAGTCGTAACAGTCACCGTAGCGTTGCTCACAGTCGGCTATAGATCTCGCATGGTGGTCCCATAGTCTCGCGTTTTCTTTGCTGTAAATAAAATAATGATACTATAGGTGTCTTTAATTAAACTAACAGAGGGGCTCGTGGCTAATTAACAACCCCGCGGATCATAAGATTTGCGAGGTGAAGCTGCGCTTGCCGCGGTCAGTCAGTGGATAGGTGACCGTTGGTTACATTTAACGTGCTCTCCGTGCTTCGGAGAGCACGTTAAATGCGCGTCGCAGCGTACTTTCGGCTACGATCCCGTGTTGCGGAAGACGCCCGCGGTCAAGCTGCTGTGCCCGGCTTGGTAATATAGACTTTAAATACTGTGTACACGATTTAATATCGTTTCAAGATTGTAAAATCCGTTCCGATCCGATGCGATGCGAGCCGTTTGATGGAAATCATCCTTTAGTCTTTAATTGCAACTTTGCATTCAAAATTAGCTTGTAAGGGCCAAGCCACATCTGACGGAAGATACGTCGCCGATTTTCCGACCGTCGCGTAATTTACTCTAGGAATTTTAGTAAGGCATCTTCGGTCAAATGTGTACGGTGTGAGATGTTTATATGAAATTATGTGTACGGAAGATCGATGACGTGTATCTTTAGTTAGATGTGGTTGGGTAGGGGCGAAAGTAACTTACTTGACGAAGTACAGTTGGAAGGCAGAAAAGAAGTTATGCTGCGATCTCGCGTGTAGTTTACACAGCGACAGTTTTTCACATTCATCCTCTGCTCTGTAATAAAATATAGAGTGTTATTACAATGTAGTTACAAACACAAATGGACACAATAAGTGCACATGTTTATCTACGTAATTACGTGAGAAGTCAAAATGTTTGTCTTAATGCGACATTAAATCAGCGTAGTGTACTAAAAAAAAACATTCAAATCGGTTCAGAAATGTCGGAGATATGTGGTAACATACCCAATTTAATTATTAATTAATAACTTATTATCATTTCTGAAATATTTGTTATGTTAGAACCTTCCTTTTGCCTTCCTTGGGAATTCCTCATTTAATTAAACCGCATTGAAATATAATGACCAATGGTCTTGAGATAATTGTTAACATACATACAGATCAAACTGAGAACCTCATCCTTTTTGAAGTTGGTTAATATGACGACACTACTACTTCTGCGCCATTTAGGTCACCAGATATCAAATACTAGGTACCTTTAAACTTTCAATTGTTTGTACCACATAAACCTTAATCCAATTTGTCGCTTTTTAAATTAAGTAGGAACTGAACTAGGGATGGGCCGAATATTCGTATTCGGCCGATTATTCGGCAAAAATGCCGAACATTCTACCGAATAATCTTGCGTTAAAAAGTTGCCTCTATGCTTGTATGAAGTAGTGTATTTACATAACTGTATCCATATCAAGTGTGTCTTATCATTTATCGTCAGTTTCACAGAAAAATGTCCAAACGTTCAACCCCTTTTATCCACTTATTTTATTGCTTTTTTGGCAATTTACTGACTTTTAACGATTTTGTACACAAAAACAAATGCACGTACTATTGTTTTGTCGCTAACTAGAAGACGCAATAACAGTCCGGAGGTAGCAGCGTCAGAGGTCGGAAGGGTCGCGCGATTCAATGCGTTCGACAAGTAAAGACTTGAATATTTGCAATGCACGATAAAGCGCGCCATATCCTGCCGAATATTCGGCCGAATGTTCGGTTAAAAGTTTACCGAACCGAACATTCGGCCGATTATTCGTACTCGGTGAAACCCTTATTCGGCTCATCACTGAACTGAACATACCCTCTCTTGGTCCTCATCTTACTGACGCCACTATCAGCAGCCCCTCCTAATGCGAACATCGGGTTGATGAACCGTTTCCTCAGGTGATGCTGCACCTCTTTTGGCTCATTGTCTGTAACAGGCAAATTGAAATGAGACTTTAAATAGTATAATTTTATAACATAACATCACGCCTTATATTACCCGAAGGGTTCGGCAGAGGAGTTTTTAGTACACCCTCGTTTCGCCAGTTATGTTTAAGTCCCATGTAATAGGGGGCGAGCCTATTGTCATTAACCGGGCACAAATCCAGACTCCAGGCTGCTACTGAGAAATTCCTAATGGAAAAGCCCAATAACACTATCCCCGACCTGGGTATCGAACCCAGGACCCCAAGCTCAGCCGTCGCACTTACGACCACTAGACCAACAAGGCATTTATATTTTTTTAAACAAATTAAGTATCAAATAATTTTTCGGTTGTAAGTTTTAAAATATTATGGTCAGGCCGGTTTTACACCTGTAAGTGTTCCTCACGTAAGTCCCTAACGTAATTAACTTACGATAAATTTGCAATGTAAACTCTCTTGTAAGTAGTGTATCGACTGATTTGTAAAGTCGAATTAATTGTCATAACTTACTTATATACATTTTACCGAAGCAACTTACAAGTGTAATGGCGGCCTTAAGTTGATGCAGATACAATTAAGAGGAAATGCGGTCGGCATTTAGTCCATACAAACTTATTCCTCAGTTTCCTCCTTAGATAATGTCACTAGAGCAAATATCTTTTACCATACGATATATATCTACCACCACCATGTCCCTATGTTTTAATTTTGTCAATAAATTAATTATTAAAAGAACTGGAAACGTTTAAATTTTACAAAAATCGACCGATTTTATCACCGTTTTCAAACATCTGGCAAACAAATTTGACGAATATAAAAAATAAAAGAAAAACATACAAACATAACCAAAGTCTTTCTTAAATTATTACAGAAAAAATAATTAAAATCGGTCCAGATTTGAAGAAGGAAACAGGGAAATACGAAAGTACGATTTCGCTAATATTGCATAGGAGAAATCAGTCCGAGATGCAGGTATCTCTTTCGCGCTCAATTGGTAAGGTTTGAGGAAGGGGTGGGACGGAAATAGATCGCAAAAACCTATTCAAATTATTAATATTTTGCAGCCCGCGTTTCCTCTTAAATCAAGAATCCACTCAAAGCCTAGTACACTTACCATTTATTTTTAAATCCAAAGGCTGGCACATAGCCCTGCATGACAATGCTACCAATATAACGACTATTACTGTCTGCATTATCACTTTTCACACTAGCCAAAAAAAATCAAAGCTCCTCAAGTTCCCTTTGTCAAATTCTAACTGATACAATATTGGTAAACCATCCACATTATATATGAAGTTCTGACTGCTAACGGGCGGGGCTGACGCGTATCGCATCTTTAATGGAAATTATAAATAATACGGTCATAATATGATTGTAACGAGAACAAATCATGTGTTTAAACAATTCTTGAAGGGTTCTGTATGATGTGGAAAGGGAAGACCTTTGAAGTGATGTCCATGACTTCTTAATATCAACAACAGGGCCGCTTTACCCGATAGGCTAAATAGACTGAAGCCCGAGGGCGCCTGATTCTGGAGGGGGTGTAAGCATCACTCACCCCCTTGAAGATTAGATAGGTACTCAAAATCTTCCCCGATTGTGAATAGATTAAAAGTACAGTCAGAAACGTTAAGCTTTTGAATGTTGCTATTAATATTTTGGTCTGAAAACCTCAATGAATCTGAATGAATATGTCTATATTAAAAGTAAAATAAAACTGCTCTTGGAATTAAAAAAAGTATAATTTGGAATCTAAACAGGTAGGTACATGGATATATTTAATGTTTGGTTGATATTCAAATTATTTATCCAATCGGTGAATTATTTATAATTCAGTATAATGAATATGATTTCAATATAAACAAAACGGTGATTATTTTGTCACCGTTTGGTTTATTTACAAGTCTGAAGGATTTTAAGGCACAAATACCTATAGCGCTTATAACAAGAAATTTAAAAAATCACACGTTACCAGAATTAGCAATTACATGACTAATAAAAACATCCAAAGTAATCACAGATCAGCTAATTAAAACATACATTTTGTATAAAAAACTGGGAGAAATAATAGAGTTGGTCCAATCTAAACACTTATAATGAGAGCTTACTTATACCTACAATAGGTAATCATAAAACACCTATATTAATTTTCATTCATATAAATTACATTATTAAATATTTCTAAAAAAACAAAAACATTTAGAATATAAAAAATAGTAGCCCACCGGCATCGGGAACAGGGTCCAAGCTACCGGTGGTCAGGGCTTCAGATAGAGGAACTTCCTAACAATACGCGCCGTGTCCAGAAGTACCGCTTTCTGTATCCAGCCGCCCAACGAGAGCCTCATCAGATGTTAGTCGAGGGTCTTGGCTATTAAGCCATTGGTCGTTACAACTATCGGAACAACAACTGCTGAGTCAACCTCCCACATGTCGACAACCTCGTGTGCCAAGTCTTGATACTTAATTTCTTTATCTTTCTCGGCTTTGACAAGGTTCTCGTCATGTGGAACAGTGATATCAACAATAATTGCGAGACGCTTTGGTCGATCTATCACCACTATGTCAGGCTTATTGGCAACAATAGTCCTGTCGGTGATGATAGATCGATCCCAGTAGGTACCTACAATGTGATATGACCATTCTCGAGAACTGGGTTGGACACATACTTGTAGTATGGTACTTCTGTGTCCACAAGGTTGTATTTCAGAGCAAGTTGCTCGTGGATAATCCTAGCCTAGTGGCTACTTGCACAGGCACAACCACTAGGTTGATAGGCAAGTAGGTACTCGCCGTTAGCAAGACGAAAACAACCAGAAATAATATCTCGATTATACCTATTATTATTAGTTTTTTTTTCAATTTGCCTATGTTGTTTTGTAAATGTTTCCTGACAATAATAAAAAAAATTACAACTATCCTATTAGGAACCATGAATTATCTTTATTATATCGGGTTAGCCAGTTATAAAACTACGAATAGTTATTAAAATAATGAAATCTTATTAATATGTGGGTTTTATTTTCCTAGCTGAATGTACCTTTTTAGAATAAATTTCAAAGGAAATACCGCAAGCGGCGAATGGCTACAACAAAATAGTTTAAAAATATTAAAATTTAATTCGTCCCGTTGCGTCGTAAGGTACGAGTTTGACCCTGAAAACGGGGCGAGTAGTGCATTTCAAAAAAAGGGGCGAAAAGTGGTGGAGGGTGCGACGAGAAAGGAACCGGAAGAAAAAATTTGTGAAAGTAGAATTGCATATAACATAAATCCAGCTGTAGCAAGAACAAAACTTATTTGATATCTGTTCTGAAATATCCGCGATTTGTACACATTAAAGAATCAAAATATAATCTTGAATCTAGATCGCGTTCGGAAGAACTCGGTAGAAGGTGGATCGTGGAATGATGGAATCGTTATCATTGTCGTTATTGTCAAAACTTCAATAAAAATATTTAGATCTTTATCAGACTTCCTGTATACGGAACCCGAAGTCTTACAGATGCTATATTTATATTTTTAATTCAATAATGGTAAGATAGTAAGTACAGAGTCACGAGGCGGCATGTAACAGTCTAAAGACATCCGTAATGCGCTTGCGCAGATGTCTGTTTAGCATCCAGTAAATGTCCACTGCGGAATAGCGGCTTCTTCATAAAGTGCTGCGATTAAGGTAGCGAGGTAATATTGCCATATTCACCCGCACTTGGCAAATGAATTGTTGGCTGTAGAACAATATTATTGCAAAGGAACTTTCCCATCCTCCCCACTGCCACTTTTTACCCATACTCTGGTAATTTAAGTAAGTTTTTTAATAGTAGTAGTAGATAACATTACGCCTATAATCCCTGAAGGATTGGGCAGAGGTGTATAGTAACACCCTCATTTCGCCGTTATGTTTTAGTCCCATTTAATAAGGGGCGAGCCTATTGCCATCAACCGGGCACAAATCCAAACGCGGACTGCTACTGAGGAATTCCACACGGAAAAACTCAATAACACTGCCCGACCTCGGGTTCGGACGCAGAACCTCACGTTTAGGAGTCGCGCTTGCCACCACTAGACCAACGAGGCAGTTCTAGTAAATCTTGTAAAAGATTTCGTCCGGGAAGTACTACTACCACACCTATTTCCACCGCCAAGCAGCATTGCTTTGTTCCAGTTTGAAGGGTATGGATGCCCGTGAAATTACAGGCACATGAGACTTTCCATCTTTATCTCTAAGGTTGGCAACGCACCAGCACTCGACGGTGTAGAAACACTTAGCATCAGGTGGGCCATCGCTTTGGCTGGAGACCCTTCAGGTCTCGCCAATAACTGCCCGGTTACCTACGTAAAACGGTCCTCAAGAACTATTTACAAAAAGTACAATAGAAAAGAAAGAAAAAACAGTGTGCTGTCGGTTAGTTTGCCAGTCAATCACCTTTTACTACTAAGGGTGTGTCCACCCTTAGTAGTAAAAGGTGATTGACTGATCTGTCGATGATGGTCTATTGTGAGGAACCACATGGAAAAGGATCTTTATCTTTACATAGTATAAAACAAAGTCGCTCCCGCTGTCTGTACGCTTAGATCTTATAAACTACGCAACGGATTTTAATGCAGGTTTCAGCAATAGATAGAGTGATTCAAGAGGAAGGTTTATTATGCCCCACATTAGTATCTACATTGCACCCGTGCGAAGCCGGGGCGGGTCGCTACAAACTAATAAATTGAATTATAATAGTCATAAGTAACTAGGTAGGTGGAACCACGCGTTATATCTTAAGCATATCTGATAAATTGAATTATAACTAGGTAGATTTAAGGATCTCAGGCGTGGCCGGTATCAGATTGTCATCAGAAGACCATGGGTGCATTAATAGAGCTTCTACGAGTGACGATACTTAAGTACGACCGACGCACCCAGGGCAGTCAGCCTCGCTACCAATCTTGCTGACTGTTCAATCTTTCCACCACGGCATGAGTAATTTCTCATATAGCTGGTACACGAGAGAAGAAGAAGAATCAGAAGATCAAACATTTCCTCTATTCGTCTCTATTCAATCTTTTACATCACAAGTGATATTCTATTTTAATAGCAGTGATAACCTTGTGATGTGACCGTCGAACTGCCAAGTCTCGAGTTTGAACCCAAGGCACGCACCTCCTCCTTTTCGGATTCATGTGCGTATTGTATAATTATCACTTGCTTCAAACGGTGAAGGAAATCATCGTGAGGAAACCGGCATGCCTGAGAGATATTTTTCGACGGCATGTGAAGCTAAGTCAGAGGCCCATGGGTGGCATAAACTCTGACACCAGGTAGTCACTAACCACACGAAAAGGAGAAGTGATATTCTTAACTTTTCTGAAATTATCTATCTTGGTTGACAACTACGTACCTACGAAAGCATATACGCAGGTACATAACAGGATCCAAAGGCGTTTCTATGGGGTTAGTACAGTGATGATGACGACTGTGCTTCACCGCGTCATATGGGTCTTTATATTTGTTTTATTAATCAGGATATCAGTTAGACGTCATAATTATCCATTGATACATAGTTAGAGCTCAATTCTGAACTTGCGTCAATTGTACCAGTTTTATTCAGTCTTGTTTGTGAAAGTAATAAGCGAGTTGTAGCGTTGTGTGCTCGACACAAACTGAATAAATTGTTCGTGTAATCAGAGCAGTTTCTTTGCACTACACATAGGGAAATATTAAAATAGTATTTATTATTTCCTGTTTAGGTACATTGTCTGGTCTTCTGTCATGCCAGCATGATCTATATGAGATAGCTTATGCCGTGCTGAAATGATTACTTATTCAGCTAGGTTGGTAGCGGGTACGTCTTACTTGTGGCCCGCGGGCGGCGGGTTATGGGACCCGCCGCCCGGCCAGAAACAGGCCCGAGAAGGCGGCGCGCAGTGTTCCGTGCGCGCTTCTCAGGAGGATGTGGGGCAAGACCCCACAAAGGAGAGGTCCGCCGAAGGTTGGCGGACCGGGACCTGCCTTGATTGCGGTGCATGCTTTTGCGAAACCCGCGACCCCGGCCGAACGGTCAGGAGGAGGAACACCGTTGGTTTTTAGCCGGTAAGAGTCCGGCAGACCCCCTCGCCATCCCCGGGCGAGGGACATCCATGAGGATTTTCCAACGATAAAAAAAGGGCAGCGGTCGGCAACCTTTTGAGATGCAAAAACTAATAGTAGCAATTTACCAAATTTCAGTTTTTAAAGAGCCAATAAAAAGTTTCATTTCAATATTTATAGTATTTGCTTATACAAGGTGTCCTGTAATTAATGAATAACCTTGAAATGGCGTTCAGCAGAACAAACTACATTTTAAAAAATAAACAAAAAAACAACATTTAGATATAGTTACTATATTTATCGCTCAGTCATAGACAGTATATCTCAGTCATACTATATTATATTACTGAATCATGGATCGATTGCACGATTTGAAGGGTTTTCATAGTAACATAATTATTTTTTGAGTTTGGAACTGGAGAGCCGCCACTTTACATCGAAAGAGCCGAATGTGGCTCGCGAGCCGCAGATTGCCGACCCCTGGCCTAGGATACTTCTTACTTATTTTTTTTGTTTTTGTCTTTGTCTCGTTTGGCCCTAGTCTCACCTGATGGTAAGCGCAAACAGGGCCAAAGATGGAGCACACGAATCCAAGGAACAGAGATATAGAGGGATTCCCCTATACCCCTCTGACTCTCACATACACACGACGGAACACAGTAAACCGCTTGGCGCCGGACTTGAATGTGTGGGTGTAAGCTAGCCAGGCGGACCGTATAGATCCTACCACGTCACGTGCTGGGTTTTATTGAATCTTACAACACGCGTCTATTCCCAGCGTGCGGTGAGGAAGTTTTATATTCTAACCCGTCCCCACACGAGGTAAAAAATAATTGTCTAGTGTTCTGTCGTGCCAGCACGAGCTCTATGAGATACCTCATGCTGTGGTGAAATTTCTACTCATTCAGCTAGGTTGGTAGTGGGGCTAACTGCATAGGGTAGGTAGGCTTTACTTAAGTAGTTATTGCATGACGGGAAGGGGGATAGGGAATTTCTACTTGGGAAACATTTCCTTTCTGTGTCTTGTTGATATGAAATACCTTCCGTAGCTAGCAACACGTCGCCTGCTGTTGCTGCCTGCGGTCGGCTACGACATTCTACCTTTAGATTTCTTTAAAGCTCTCTTAAATTCCAACCTGTTTCCTTTATGGTTGGCAAAACCTATAGCGACCTAAAATGCAATTGATTTAGCAAGGCTAGTAATGATGCACGTAGGTAGTAAGTATCTAGAAATATTGCTAGGGTCCTAGCACGTGAGAAGGATGATGAAAAGCTCTTTAAAGAGCAATGGGTACCTAATTTATATGGCAAAGAAAAAGCTACGAACAAAACGTAGGGATGTCAAATTATGTCTCCTTGTGAGACACTTGAGTCTTATTTTTTGCGTAAATAAAGACTGAAGATAATTACAAAAACTTGTATAATTGAGCAATACCCGTAACAATTTCTACGACACTAGCTGTGTCCTCACGGTTCCGCCCGCCTAAGAAGTTTTATTCCAGTAATAAATATAGCCTATGTCACTCAGTGATAATGTAGCTTTCTAACGGCAAAAGCATACAAAAATACAAATCTTTCCTCTTTATAATATTAGTATAGATGAAAAAAAAATGGTTTTTAACTGCCTCGTCGGTCTAGTGGTGGCAAGCGCGGCTGCTGATCGTGAGTTCCTGGGTTCGATACCAAGGTCTGAAAAAGTGTTATTGGATTTTTGTGTGTGGAATTCCTTAGTAGGTAGCAGCCTGAAGTATGGATATGTGCCCGGTTGATGGCAATAGGCTCGCCCCCTATTACACGGAACTTAAACATAACGGCTAAATGAGGGTATTACTATACACCTCTGCCCATCGCTTTGGGGAATACAGGCGTGATGTTATGGTGTGTTATGAAAATAGGTGTCACCGCCGATTCGAGAGACGGAATATAACAAAGAAAGAAAATAACTTGATGTAGGTTATTGTATATCGCAATTTTACATGATTGTTAGATGAATAAAGGCTGTAATTGCCTTTTGTGACCTTAAATGCACCATGAAGACAATAAAAATTAATTGAAATTGCTAATATGAGTAGGGCAAAGAAAGGATTATAACACTTATCTCTGTGGATGGATGCTGCAGAGATCGTGGCTAAGGGCCAAGCCACATCTAACGGAATCTTACGTCCGATCTTCCGTCGCGTAATTTACTCGAGGAATTTTAGTACCTACATAGCGCATCTTCAGTCAAACGTGTATGGTGTGAGATGTTTAAATGGAATTATGTGTACCTACCAGCGGAAGATTGGCAACGTATGTATCTTCCGTCAGATGTGGTTTGACCCTAAGTCTAATTGTTCTAGCTTAGCTGCCGTATCCTGACGGTCTTCATTCTGGATGATGAACGTCCTGACTATGCCCCGAAATGACTTGCTGATCTGGATGAGGATTCATACTCTTAATAGGTACTCCGAGGACTGTGAAATATGACAAATAAGAAAAATAACAATCCTAAAGGTACCTAAAGGTTGTTTCTTTTTATATGATAACTAGCGATCCGCCCCAGCTTCGCACGGGTGCAATGTAGTTACTAATGTGGGGCATATAAACCTTCCTCTTGAATAAGTACCTATCTACTCTATCTATTAAAAAAAACCGCATCAAAATCTGTTGCGTAGTTTTAAAGATCTAAGCATACATAGGGACAGACAGACAGCGGGAGCGACTTTGTTTTATACTACGTAAAGAAGATAGGTACTTAATTTAGATGATTTTGCCTTTATTATTAGTTTTCTGGTAAACAAGAAAGAAGATGGTAGGATGAATGAACTTGTCAAATTAGTAGGTATAACGAGGAATGTTCCTTTGTACCTACCTAATAGCCTGAAAGTCTAGGGGTACCTAAGGCCTTTGCCGGTAGTAGTAACAGCAGCAGTAATAGGTAGGTACCTACCTACTTTCTGTTGATCTAAGGCTATGTACCTACAAACCGTGTCAGGTTGAAACTACTCTCATTTTAAATAGGTACCTACCTAGCAATAGTTAGGTAGGTATTCATTTATACCTTATTATTTTTATAAGGAACTACGTAGAAATCGATAGGTAGGTATGTAGGTACTTACTTACATTGAGGTATATGTACCTACTAAGTACCGTAAAACCTGGCAACTTTGCCTAAAAAATCAGAGTATTTTTGCATTAGTTGAGTTATTTCCGAAAACGTTAATGTATTTCATATTATTTTTGTACCACACAATATTATACGTTCATATCTCGATATTTATTATTGAAAATATCCAGAAAAATGCATTTGTGTGTGTAAAAAACACAATTATAATTGTTGGGCAAAGAATCACAGGTTTTTGGCAACTTTGCCAACTTGTAATATTTCAGATACTATAAACCGTATCATTATTTTAAAAATGGCTGAATATAAATACAGGGCCATAAAGTATAGTATCAAATTATGAGATGAATGAACATATTCGTTGTCCTTCAAAATTGAGTGGGCAAAGTCAAAAAGCCTCCTAGTACATTTTTCTTACCATAATGGTCAATGTCTAAGGGCTGTCATCATTGAATAAATGCTACATTTAAATACTTAATGATAAAGTTTTTGATGTGGAATATTTCTATTGAGATAATCATAAATTCAATAAGTATGTAATGGATACAAAATGAAGATATACGGTATATTGCCAGTTAAGTTATATTGCTACGATATATTACTAACTTTAAGGTAGCCAAAAGACAAAATATGTGACTAAACATCTACACAATATGTCGGAAGACAGTCACCAGTTGCAGATACTGTTCGAACTAACAAATTCGATGAATGCCTATTTATAAATAGTTCTACACATGTATTGCTGGGAATTGTTTCATTAAATATGTAACATCAGGTTTCTTTTCTTCCAATTTGCTAAAAACTAGCGTTTTCTAGTCCAACTTGGTCATTGGACAACCTTATTCATCAGAAGCCACCAAAACATTTACAAGTTTTTCTCTTTTAGCGTTCTATTAGTTTGTGCATAGGTACCTCTTAAAATTATAATAAATTTAAAAATTACAGGTGACAACCCTACGGAAAAAAAATTGGTGGGCAATGTCGTCAACCATGCTCAAAAAACATGCATGTGACTTTGCCCATCAATATATTTTACAATTTTATGAGATGTTTTGTGTGAAATACCAGTCTATATTATTCATTTCATACATATTAACGGTGGCAAAAAAATTAATTACCTACTGTATCTGCAACTATCACTTTTTGATAAAGTTTTTTGACTGGTTTTTGCCCGCTAAAAACAATACCAACTTTTAAAGGTTCCTGACAGCCAACGGAAGTAACATAGGTGACATTACACTTGTCACTTGGTATTGTCAGAAAAATAATGAATTTTCTACCACAGGCAAAAGAATAATCCTAACTATAGACAAATTTGCTATGCATCAAATTTTAAAAAAAATGCACAGCTGGGCAAAGTCATACCTCAAGGGCAAAGTTGCCAGGTTTTACGGTACATTATATCTCAATGCTTAGGTACTTAGGTACCTACAAATTAAATGTCTTTGGGTACTTATAACTAGTCCAACTGTACAATAGATAGTTAAGTACCTACCTACATATGTAATAATGATATCTACTACAATTTACATTAGATAAGTACCTACCTCTCTGCTAATATTATTGAAGTAGGTAAGAGCTGAAAATGATTTCAAAGCAGTCTTGATTTCATCATCTCTAATTGCACAATAATATTTTGGTACCCATATAAAATTTCGTCACTCAGTAGTTACTGTTATAAGTAGGTACCAAAGTTAAGTATTGATTTTCTACGTACAAGTGATACAAGTCAATTTTAATAAAATTCTTCTGGTTTATTCCAGTCGTGTTCTTGAACTTTCTAGTTGCATATCATGGTTCATCTATTTGCCAACAGATGGCAGTATTACCAACTTTTATCGTAGTAAAGTAACTAGTAGTGCCATCTTTTAGTGAATAGCGAATACACAGTATTTTTGTGCTATGTTTTTATCGTCATCATTTACGATTTTCATGTTATTTCACTTAATGTGCATTGAATAAATACCATAATGCGTTTAAAATATATAATTTTAATGAGAACTTTGTTTTTTTATGAAGTATAATTCTGTTAACTGATTGGACTTGAAGCTTACTAAGAAGTTCCACTATTCAACGCTAGATGTCACTAAACCAAATTTTTACAACGTGCTCGAACTTTCGTGACTACTCGTGCAGCTTCTCGATGATAGATAGCGTTGTTCGTAGCAGTATATAAAGGGCGCTACGTGGGAACTGTACCGTATTCAAAGTTTGACAGCGACCGAGATAATAGCGAAAGCGAAGTAAACAAAATGTCACTGGCACCTTATTGGTTCCGTCATCTGAGGAATTTGGCGTCCCGAGACCCTGTCGTCAGGGCTTTCGAGGACCCATTCGGGGTGTTCTCAAGAGATCCTTTCTTCCGGGACCCGGTGAAATACATCAAGGCAGTCGCAGCGCCCGTCGACCATGTCGAAGGTGTGTATTCCGATCACGAAGTCAAAATCGATGGGAAGAAAGTGGAAGTGCATCTTGACGTCCAGAATTTCTCTCCGGACCAAATCCAGGTTAAGACCGTCGGCAACGAAATACTGGTGGAAGGCAAAAAGGAGATTAAAAAAGAAGATGGTTGGACGAGGAGTCATTTCGAAAGGCGGTTCCTACTGCCCGAAGGTTTTCCTCCGGAGCGAGTGGAGTGTCACCTCGACAAGGGAAAGTTGATGCTGGTGGCCTTTAGAGCTGAACCCCTCAAGGAGCAAACCATTCCCATTCAGGAGAAGACCAGCGAAGAGAAGTCTTAAAGAATCTGTTTTTTTATACTTTGATTGACTGATTAGGTAATTACTTTAGTTCTAGAAGTATCTCCCTTATTATTATAACATACCTAATATGTAATTATGTATTTTAACTGTGATTTGGTTTAATTTTCCATTACAAATAAAGTTTAAACAAATTCATGTTGTTTTATTGAAAATATTTTATCACTAGCGGCCCGTCCCGGCTTCGCACGGGTGGACATTTTTCCCGTTTATGCAACATTTTTAATGTATGCTCCGCTCCTATTGGTCGTAGCGTGATGTTATATAGCCTATAACCTTCCTCGATAAAAGACTATCCAACACAAAAATATTTTTTCAATTCCAACCAGTAGTTCCTGAGATTAGCACGTTCAAACAAACAAACAAACTCTTCAGG
Source organism: Amphipyra berbera (assembly GCA_910594945.2). NCBI lineage: Eukaryota > Metazoa > Arthropoda > Insecta > Lepidoptera > Noctuidae > Amphipyra > Amphipyra berbera. The sequence goes on along the minus strand of OU343122.1, from coordinate 920,576 downwards.
TTTATAATATTAGTATAGATATCTTCTAGTACCTACCTACTGTTTTTAATATAAGAAAAAAAATTAGGTTTAAAAATAACATAGGCTGATAAGACAGCAGGGAGAAATCAGGATTTTCTCCTTAGGGAACGTACCCATACTACGTGACCCGTTCAGGGGGGGAGGGGGGTCTTCAAAATACCACGCTTGGTCCCAGGGGCGAGGGGGGGGGGTTATGTTTTCGTCGCGTAGTCAATATCCTCTAGGGAAATCTCGCGAGCTTTTTCGAGCTATATTCAAATATGGCGCGTAGAATTTAGCGCTTTTTGAACTCACAGGTGGCAACACTGTCGCACATATGAGCCAAATGTTTTTTTTAACTTTTTTTTGCAAAAAATGATTTAAAACCATACTTATGAATTACTACGTGAAAACTAGAGGGGGGGGGGGGGGTATTGACAGTTCCGTCTTTACCATAACGTGGGGCACGAGCCCAGGGCCTCCGGCCTGATAGGGGCCTCAAAATGCCGAAACTCAGTGCCTAGGTATACCTATGTATTTTTCACCCTATAAATCAATTTTAAAAACAACCTTAATTCAATTTTTAATTCAACCATCAGTAACAAAGCACCCAGATAACCAGGATTGCACAGCAAAACTTCAAATTTAAGACAAATTGCTGCCAACTTCAGACTGTGTAACTTTTCACTACCATATGTAAACAACTTGAACTACAAGTTAGTGTCAATGTAAGTAAAAATCAATAGTGTCACTGAACAAAAGTCTGACTGATGTTACTATTCACGTTTTTTTTGGCATTCTAAAAGTGGCCCATACTCTGTGTGCCTAAGGGCACCTGCGTGGCCTAAGACGGCCCTGGGTATTGGCATATACTACGGATGGTCACCGAGGGGGGGGGGTAAAATATTGTAAAAAGAATGGGTCACTTTCAATACTAATGCTCACACTGGCATCCTGTTTGCTGGATACCGTACTTGCAAAAAACAGGTCACGTAGTATGGGTACGTTCCCTTAGATCATTTTGCAGTACCTACCTACCTAACTAGTAATTACTTTAACTTACAATGGTGTCGATTCACTTGATTCTGTAGCACATTTTGACACTACTAAACTAGACTAAACGCAAAGTGTCACTTTCTTTTTCTATTGAAACAGAAAGAGACAAACACCCTTAGTTTAGCTTGGTCCTCTCAAAGTGCGCACAGAATCGACACCATGTCATCTTGTGAGTTGGATTACTAGGTAATTATACGTACACATCTGTCTGCTTAAGAAATTGGATGGGAGCCAAAGAACTAGGGCGCAATGTCGCCATGTCGTTGTTCCGAGGCGCCTGTTAGATGCTTCAAGTCTGAAAACCTAGACAGACGAGAGATATACTGTCTAGCTTGAATTATGAAATAGCTCTAGCCGTTTGTTGATAGTAAAGATAATAATAATCAATTGGCATACATTTAGATCAAGGCGTTCTTTTAGTTCTTTAGAATTTTGCTAAGGTTCAAATCCAGACTTTACTAAGCATATTGTTAATTATCTTTTTTCTTTTTTAAAAATACGTTGCCCCACACTAGTATTTCTCCTGTATCGTGGGTGCGTTTACAGACACAAATCTTCACACGCATAAACATTCCGTGCGGGAATCGAACCCACGACCCGTAGCGCAGAAGCCGATCGCTCAGCCACTGCACCAAACGTGTCGTCAAATCACATATTATCAAGTATTAAAATGCCTTAACTCTTAAGTTTTTCTCGGCATTTCTTTACAGAGATTGTCATGTAGTGGAATACCTATCGTCGTATGAATATGACGGGATGGTGTGGAAAAATGTATGTTAGGTTAGAACCCAATTACTACTACATCTAAAACTGAGGAGAGATGTTCATCAGTACTATGCGTGCCAATTAAGAATAGTAGGTACTGTCAAGACGCCATTTTGTTCTGCAATACTAGTGAACTTCATTACCAAAGTGTTAAGGTGTGTAAAAAATAAATAAAGAAATTATACTCAGTTTAACTACTTATTTTCAGTTCACTTTTTTGGTATTTCTAATCAATTTAAACCAAATTAATTATACAATAATTATATTATTATTATGGCGACATATTAGGGTGACCAGTAGCATTTCGAGAAGTTAACTATAATATTGGTTAATTTCTTTAATGAATACTGTTTTCAAATATTATTAATTTATCCAAAATTATCTATTTATGGAATTCAAGAAATAACATTTTATAAAAATGAATATAAATAATAATGAAATCTATGAATAAAAAAATATAACATATTTATTTTCACAGTTTTTTTGCTGTCCGTACTAATTTGACAGCTATCGTGTGAAGTTGTAGCAAGCGCGATCCTATTCTTATTTGGCACGCATAGTAGATTGCGAAACTTTTTTTTTATCGTTGGATCATCTTCATGAATTTCTCTCGCCCGGGGAAGGCGAGGGGGTCTGCCGGTCTCTTACCGGCTAAAAAAAACCATAACGGTGTTCCTTCTCCTGACCGTTCGGCCGGGGTCGCGGGTTTCGCAAAAGCATGCACCGCAACCCCAGCATAGATTGTGATTAGGGTTGCTACCCGTACTTTATAATAAAGTACCTATTGTACGTTATTTCAGGTAATTGTACTCTATACTTTATGAGAACAATAAAGTACACGAAAATACTTTATTTCGCATGATTTGATTTCTTTGGGATTTTAAAAAGTTTAGTCATAAGTATTTTTTAGTTAAATGAAAATTATTGATTGGTGCTAAATCGATGTCGCCACTCGCCAGCGCTACATCAGTACTAATTTGCTACAAACTGCAAAAAGCAATAAAAAATATGTTTTTAAACATAATAATAAAGAAAGATAAATTGTACTTTATTTTGATACTAGGTATGTACTTTTTTTTTCTTACCTATAATAACCAATGTACTTACTTTAACTGCAAAAAAAAAGGTGGCAACCCTAATTGTGATACCTAGGTTAAATTAGAATAGTTGTCATTTTTAGAACCTAGTGCAGTTTTAATAACTTATTTTTACCAATTCATCAGTAACAACGTAAGTAAATGTTTCCTATGGGGTGTTACGTTTAGAATGAGGATGAGATACCTATGTACTTGAACTGACCTGACCTGACCTTTAATTGTACCTTGTATTTGACCTTTATTTGTAAGTGAATAACAACAAGCAAATTATTATTTTTGGGGTGTGATAGTGCAGCCAGCGGTCAGACAACTACGTCATACGTCTGCTGCGCGCAATGTCGTCGTCGTCAGCTGCAATCGGCAATATGGGGTAAATGACACGATACATAAACATACACCATAGTATCAGTAGGTATACAGCCTACTGTTTGGAACGCTACGCTAGGGTTGCCAACTTTTGTTACAAGAAATAAAGTATATTTAGGTCTGAGAAGGAAAATAAACAGTAGGTATTTTAGAAAAATGAGACATATTTTTAGTGCTTCTCGCACAACTTATTTATTTATTTATACTTCTATGCACTATTGTGGTACATAAGGCGGACTTAATGCCATAAGGCATTCTCTACCAGTCAACCTTAGGGTTAAAAAGAAAAGCATCAAAATACGTAGGTACAGGAAAAAGATGAGTTGACAATTTTGGACTGAATATATTAGGAAATCAAAAGTTAAATATAAACTAATAACTTAATTAATAACTTATCAATTAAGTTTAATTTTTAAATCTTCAAAAAAATCATTTAGTGTTAGGCATCTTGATGCTGAAAACAGTATTTTGTATACTTTATTTTTGTTCAACAGTAAAAAGTATAATGTAGTGGAAAACAGTATAAGCTGGGAACCCTAGGTACGCCAGCGCCAGTCAGACGGCTGGACTTGTGCACGACAGTCGCGCACGATTCCGCATAATAATAGAATTACTATATTCTTTCGCGTTGTCTTACGAAGTAATTTGTGACTGTAGTACCTAACTATGTAGAATTGAACACACGGTAGACTTAACTGATGCTATTTAAACATTTCGTTCTTGAACGATTGCAATTAAGTGCATTCATTTTGAACAACAAAACTTGTTTGTTGCTTTTAAATCGAGTCGAGTGTCTGCTTGTGTTACTTACTGTTAATCGATTTAATTTAAAAAAATAGGACTTTTGACTGTTTTAATCAAGTGTTGGTTTTTCTTTTTTTGTTTATTTAAGAGTTCACAATGGCCACTGCAAAAGACACAGGTAAGAAAAGCATTGTAAAACATACTGTTTTAATATTCAGAGGTTATCTAAATAAATTATGATAATGGATAATAATATTATTATTCTTGATTCGATGTCAATTAGAAGACTTTGTTAGTAAATAAATATCAACGCTAATTTATTATTTAAATGCAAGGAAAACAAATAAAATACATTTTGTTAGTAAACACAGCAATAAAAATATAATTATTTGAATTAAAATCTTACATATTATTTCTTCGTTTATTAAAGTCCGTCGCCTAGTTAAACGATGGAACATTTATTAATTAAGTAGGTACTTAAGTAAATTAGTCTGTTTACTAAAACCACTTTCAATTGTTATTGCAATTTGTTTACTAAACGTGGTTCTAATTGCGGAATGCGATTGACCTTGCTGAATCAGTAACGTCGCCCGTTCAGTCACCTCACACATACATGACCGTGACATACATGATTTTGCGATGCGCTACAGATAGTGCCATCCTCGGAGACGCGCCCCACTCTTCCTCTAAATCGCGTGTTCTCTCTCACTTTTCATCTTAGAGTAAGAGAGAACACGCGATTTAGAGGAAGAGTGGGGCGCGTCTTTGTCTGTGGTAAATGTAATTTACTAATGTTTCGTACTCTACTAAACTGTCGCACTCTACTAAATACTCACTCCGACTAAACTCTCCCACTCTCCTAAACACTCGCACTCTTCTAAAGTCTCGCACTCCACTTTGCTAAACTATCGCGCTCCACTAAACTCGCCCACTCTCGTAAACAGTCGCACTTCACTTAACTCTACCATTCTACCTAACTCTTCAACTCTACTTCGTTCTGGCACTCGACTTTTCCACTCTTCTAAGCACTTGCACTCTTGAAGCGAATGAGGTGTAGTTAACTACGCGAAGGTGATGGAAACAAACACTCAACACTAAACATAACATCACGCCCTGTATTCCCCGAAGGGTTGAGCAGAGGTGTATAGTAACACCCTCATTTCGCCAGTTATGTTTAAGTCCCATGTAATAGGGGGCGAGCCTATTGGCATTAAACGGGCACAAATCCAGACTCCGGGCTGCTACTGAAAAATTCCTGATGGAAAACCTAATAACACTCAACACTATTAACAAGTATTTATTTGGTCATATAGGTTTATAGGCCCTTCACTAAATATTATATCTTTCTATGGAGATAGGCGCGCTAAGTACTGTCCTGGCTTAAGCGCGAAGGTGGTGGTAGCACGTAGGCCGAGGAGATGGCGCGCCACGGGTAGACAATAGGGGACAATAAAAAATAAAAAATTATAATCAAATAAAAATAATAACCATCGATACTTATATTTCTCCTTACCTATGTCACGAGTCAAAAGATTGTACAAAATAGTTATTAAAATGAGGATTTTCTTATTAATGGGGACATGCTTGAATGCGTTCTTATAAACATCTTCCATTTTATGATCATATCGCTAAGAATAATAATTATGGTTATAATCATCATCATCTTCCTGCCCTGGTCCCAAGTTACTTGTGGTCGGCGCAATATGTTTTTCTCCTCCACTCTTCTCTGTCAGCCGTCTCATTATAATTTACTCCCTTATATTTCATATCCTCCCTCACACAATCCATCCATCTTTTCTTAGGTCTCCCTTTCCCCCTCCATCCATCAATATTAATATTCATCACTCTCTTAGTCACATGTGTTTCATCCCTCCTCATCACATGCCCATACCAAGATAAACGCTTTCCTTTCAACTTTTCTGTCACTGGTGCCACTTTCAAACTCCCTTTAATATGCTTATTTCTTACTTTATCTATTCGCATCACTGCACACATCCATCTCAACATTCTCATCTCCGCTTCGTGTAATCTTCTTTCATCCGTCTTCTTCACGGCCCGACACTCTGATCCTAATTATGATTATAATTATAATACCATTAATTAACCACAACGCGATAAGACATTAGATATTGAAGAGCAAGTATATGATGAGCCGCAATGGAATATTCTTGTCATTTTGAACATAGCTAAAACAATGTTCTTATCAGTTCAAGGTCTCGAGCGTCTGCAGCACCTGGGGGTCGTCCACCTTCACCAGAAAGACACGAGATTAACCGGCAACAAGTACATGGTGAATACAGCTGAAGGCGAGAATCTGTTCACCATGAAGGAGCAAGGCGGCGCTCTCTCCTTCCTCTCACGTGGACACGTCAGGGGATTTGAAATGAATGCCGTGGACGCCCAGGGGAGGAATGTAAGATTTATACACTTCATTCAAAACATAAACACATCCACTCGTGAAGATATAGTCGGACTCTCAGAGACAGCCCACCAGGCGTAGTGGTAATGTAATTGCCATTTGTATGGAACTTAAAAGTACTACGGTTCTTGGCCATTTAATATTGTATTGTAGCGGTTTATAAGGCCTACATATTTTATACAGGAGTTTGAACTAACTATAGACAAAACTATGTAGTTGCATTAAAATGTTAGTGTCGTGTAACCCACAGTATCGCTAAAATCATGGCCCTGTCAGCATCAAAGCATTCAGTGCAGTCACTTTCGAGACACTATTTTCGCGTCGCATTTACACCATGAAATTAGTGGCATAACATACCGTTTCATCAAATAATCGCGCTGAACACGAATATGTTTTAGATTCATGAAATAAATGCACCTATAATGAAATTAGAGGTTAACACATGAAATTATTGATGAAAAAATAATGTCTTGTAGCTACTTCCATACCACTAGTTTCGTAATGCAAATTCGGCTTAATGCGCCAAATTCACAAAACTTGCAGAAGTTGCTTGTGTACGCATGTTGAAAGTCGGCTTTAGGAATCAACTTGCGTTGTAGAACTTGCTAGATGTTGCTGTGTGCACAAAGGTTAATGCTTTATTGTTATTTATAAGGGTAGCTAACGTAGTAGTTGCTACGGGTCGGCTTTTTCGTTCCACAAGTACTGCCGAATCGAATGATGTGTCGACCCGAATGAACTACCCAATCGGCACAAGCCGAATGAAGTCGAACATGTGCAGTAATTACTTCGGGTCGGCATTGTTGTTCGACAAATACTGCCGAACCGACTATGCGCCCGCTTATGTGTGTAGCTACCCTAACCATTCTTCTCTTCTCTCGTGTTATCACGAGCTTGCCTGTCGGTTGGCGGATTTACCAGCAGGCTGAGTAGGCTGGTGCCTAGGGCGGCAGTTTTTAGGGGCGGCATTTTTTTTGTGTTTGTAAATGCACCCAAGATACAGGAGAAATCGAAGAGTGAGGAGAACGTTTAATAAAATAAATAAAACAGGTCGCTCAACAATCGCTTGGTATACAAGGTTAGTTGGAAAGGAGGTACTAAGCCGCAGGCCACTTAATGTATCACTGATGGTCGTTTTAAAGAAAGTGTTAAAATTTAAAAATCCGATATAAAAAAGTCCTTGAAAAATCATTTTGAATTTAGTTTTTTCAAAAATTCTTCGTTTCTGCTTAAGTTACGAATTCAGAAAATGAAGCTTCTCATCCGTGACCCCAAGTATGACGTGAAATGTAAACACAGCTTAATCAGCTGAGGATAGATTGAATTTAGCGTATTTTTTATGAAATCTTTGTACGGCTATTTCTCTTAAACTATTGACTTTTGGGTAAAGTTGTAGAACAAAAGTTATCCATTATTATGGTTACTTTAACACCCTTTCGGCTTAGTACCCCCTTTCCGACTAACCTTGTATATTGCCTTTCAAGCGTCGATATGATTGTGAACTAGGGTATCGAATTGTAAAGGCCGGTAGGGGCGGCAAATCCGCCACTGAGTAAGGTTGCTATAGTACGACACAAACTTCGTAAAACCGATCACCGCCGAACTGAGCGAGACTTCAAGACCACGAATGTTTATTAACGTACTGCAGTAAAATATGATTTTTATGCTGACACAATAAGTATGCATGGCGCGGAAATAAACGAATGCCATTGGTTGTTTCAACAACTTTTCCGATGCGACATCTTAGTGCTGTCGTACTGTAGCGATGCTGACTGCCCTGGGTGCGCCGGACGTACTCGTGGAGGCTCTTTTTATGCATCATTAAATAATGACGTCATTCCATAAATTAAGCTATTTTTGCCGTCGGCTACCTTCATGAGGTGTCCATAATTGTTTGCACTCACGCATTACATCATGAGGGCTAATTGACAGGCTAAATTGCGCTGTCTATCATAAAACAGGCTTGTCCAGTAACTTCATACGTTTATATTGCCTGAAAGATTGTAATGGAGTTGTGTGTGGATAGTGGGTTGGTTATAGGGACACAGAGTGTACTTAGAGGCCTATCTATACTCATGGTGATAATGATGGGGCGCTCTGTGTGCAGAATCTACATTATAGCCCGGCCATTTACGTTTGTATAAACGGTAAACAAACCTTTGATCGTGAAACATTCATTTTGTTTTGTAAAACCATTTATGGTGCTTTAAAATGGGAATATTCCGGAAATTACGAATTACTACTAAACCAGGCAATATGCTTTGCTGTGGTAACATAACATTACATTGCATTACACATTCTGGCATTATTACGTTGCCAGAGCAAAAAATATTGCTTGGTTTAGTAGAAATTTGTAATTTTCGGAATATACCCATGTTCGTATGTAATTACCCTAAAGCACTTTATGAAACCTACACATTGTTAAAAAACCGTAACACTTGATAATTCGTTTAAAAATATATATTTTAAACGATTCTTAAATTAAAATAACCTTCTCCTTTTCGATGTCGGTTTCACAATCAAAGGTTTGTTTACCTTTTATACAAAATTTAAACGATCGGACTATAGGTATATTTAGATATATTATGTTCGTGAATGTAGTCATGGCTGAAGTGAATAAAAATAAATAAAAGCTTTTATAGGTCAACCAGAATCTCATGGCATTAAAAATTAATAACAAACAGTGGTTTTCATATGGCAATGTCAACATGTCACTTGTCAAAACGAGTACCGTAAAACCTGGCAACTTTGCCCAAAAAATCAGAGTATTTTTGCATTAGTTGAGTTATTTCCGAAAACGTTAATGTATTTCATATTATTTTTGTACCACACAATACTATATGTTCATATCTCGATATTTATTATTGAAAATTTCCAGAAAAATGAATTTGTGTGTGTAAAAAACACAATTATAATTGTTGGGCAAAGAATCACAGGTTTTTGGCAACTTTGCCAACTTGTAATATTTCAGATACTATAAACCGTATCATTATTTTAAAAATGGCTGAATATAAATACAGGGCCATAAAGTATAGTATCAAATTATGAGATGAATGAACATATTCGTTATCCTTCAAAATTGAGTGGGCAAAGTCAAAAAACCTCCTAGTACATTTTTCTTACCATAATGGTCAATGTCTAAGGGCTGTCATCATTGAATAAATGCTACATTTAAATACTTAATGATAAAGTTTTTGATGTGGAATATTTCTATTGAGATAATCATAAATTCAATAAGTATGTAATGGATACAAAATGAAAATATACGGTATATTGCCAGTTAAGTTATATTGCTACGATATATTACTAACTTTAAGGTAGCCAAAAGACAAAATATGTGACTAAACATCTACACAATATGTCGGAAGACAGTCACCAGTTGCAGACACTGTTCGAACTAACAAATTCGATGAATGCCTATTTATAAATAGTTCTACACATGTATTGCTGGGAATTGTTTCATTAAATATGTAACATCAGGTTTCTTTTCTTCCAATTTGCTAAAAACTAGCGTTTTCTAGTCCAACTTGGTCATTGGACAACCTTATTCATCAGAAGCCACCAAAACATTTACAAGTTTTTCTCTTTTAGCGTTCTATTAGTTTGTGCATAGGTACCTCTTAAAATTACAATAAATTTAAAAATTACAGGTGACAACCCTATGGAAAAAAAATTGGTGGGCAATGTCGTCAACCATGCTCAAAAAACATGCATGTGACTTTGCCCATCAATATATTTTACAATTTTATGAGATGTTTTGTGTGAAATACCAGTCTATATTATTCATTTCATACATATTAACGGTGGCAAAAAAATTAATTACCTACTGTATCTGCAACTATCACTTTTTGATAAAGTTTTTTTGACTGGTTTTTGCCCGCTAAAAACAATACCAACTTTTAAAGGTTCCTGACAGCCAACGGAAGTAACATAGGTGACATTACGTCACTTGGTATTGTCAGAAAAATAATCAATTTTCTACCACAGGCAAAAGAATACTCCTAACTATAGACGAATTTGCTATGCATCAAATTTTTAAAAAAATGCACAGCTGGGCAAAGTCATACCTCAAGGGCAAAGTTGCCAGGTTTTACGGTATGACTGTAGTTGATACATTTTCCAATTCTGATTAATGTTTTCTTGTTCAGACATTTTTAATAAACATACTTATTTTAACAAGGTTTCCTTTTCCATTACAATAAAATTGCAAAAAACCATATATCAGCATATCATTTTGGGACCCAGTGCATAGGTAATATCAGCAAGCACATTTGGTCACATAAAACAATAAGCCAAAACCTCTAACAACATGGATTTATGAAATACATGTTGTGCCGACCCCATCTAGTGTAGGATAAGGGCAGGAAGAAGATCGAGAAGAAATTAAAGAAAAAAAATTACAAGTATCAAGACTTTTTGTTCAAATTACCCTTGTGCTACCCACAAAAACATTTAATTTCCCTATTTGCCATCAGATTCTGGTAGACCTATACTTACAACATTTTAAGAGTTAACTGATCATATTAAAATATTTAGCTCAAGTTCAAGTTGTTGACGGTAATGGATCAGTCATTACTAACTACTTTTTATTTACTTCAACGAGTCTCGGTTTATTTAATTGTCGTCGAAATTATTATTCTTATAACTGCAATTCAAAAGTACATGATAAGATACCAAGTAAGTAGTCCTGGAAAAAGATTAATCAATCTGGTTTTGCTACTTGTATTGTTATTTGCTACTATGAAGTATTCATTTAAAGTATTAGTTCTTAGTGCATTTATGTTATGAGAAAGGAATCTTTGACACCCTAGTGCAGGGGTCACTAATTAGTTTCGCTCAGGGTCCGTTTTAAGAAATGAAATGACCATCGCGATCCGCACAACATTTTATAGAAAAAAAAATTTACAAAGATAATGCGGGGGATACTTTTTTATTAAATTACGTACTCTGTAGTGCAAGTTCCTGTGTTCTCGCGGTCCGCACGAAATGGGTCGGGCGGCGCACAGTGGGCCCATGGTCCTGGGTTCAATCCCCAGGTTGGGTAAATTGTTATTGGTTTTTGCATTAGGCATTTCTCAGTAGCAGCCCGGAGTTTGGATTTGTGCCCGGTTGATGGCAATAAGCTCGCCCCCTATTACATGGCACTTAAACAACGGCGAAATGAGGGTATTACTATACACCTCTACCCAACCCTTCGGGGAATACAGGCGTGATATTATATTATGTTTATTTACTAATTTCCGCTATATTTTTCAGGCGTTCTCCCTCCGTCGGCCGCACGTGTTCATGTCAGACAAGGTGGAGGTGTCCATGAACGGTCACGTGATAATCACTGTTCGCAAGGAGGCGACGTTCATGAAGCCCGTGTTCCACATCAACGACGCCAACGAAGTGACCACGCTCAGGATCAAAGGCGATATCAATGAATATGACTTTAAGGTAAGAACTTGAAACCACTCGTATACAAGGTTAGTCGGAAAGGGGATACTAAGCCGCGGGCCACGTAAAGTTTCACAGATGACTATTTTAAAGCAAGTTTTAAAATGTCAAAATACGATCATTTTTATTTGCATGCAAAAAGATTTTTATTTTAGTTTTTTTAAAAAAATACATACCTGCTTTAGTCATGAATTCAGAAAATTTATTTCCTAGTCCGTGACCCCAAATATGACCTAAATTGTAAAAAAAGCTGATCATATTGGACAGTTAGATTTTAGCATATTTTTTACAAAATCTTTGAAAAGCTATTTCTCTTAAACTATCGAGTTTTAGGGAAAGTTGTAGAACAAAAGTTATCCCTTATTATGGGTACTTTAACCACCCTTTCGGCTTAGTACCCCCTTTCCGACTAACCTTGTATAAGTTCAGTTTGTGTCCATCGCGCATCGTAAGGTTGTCTGGCAGAGATCGCCGTGTGTGATAAGGCCGCCCATTGTATTTATTTTTATGTACTAGTCGTGCCAGCGACTTCGTCTATGTAGAAGTCGGATAGGCTTTCTTTATTTTTTGCGCCGAACTCTAATTCTATTTCTTAAATAAAAGTAGCTTTAGTTACTCCTTATAACATAAGCTATCTGCCAGTGAAAGTTCCGTCAAAATTGGTCCAGCCGTTTCGGAGATTAGCCGGAACAAACAGACAGAGAGACAAAAATGTTGCTAGCATTTAAATAAAAAAAATTGTTATAAGTCCCGTATATACTTTCATATGCATTTAGTAAAAAGCTGTTATTTTGACATAACAAACAGACACTTCCATTTTATTTATTTGTATAGACTTATGACCACTATAGTTGCATTTTTGTTTGTCTCTTTCTTCTCCCTGCCCTTATCCCACACTAGGTGGGGTAGGCACAGCATGTATTTCATAAATCCATGTTGTTAGAGGTTTTGGCTTATTGTTTTATGACCGGCCGCCTGCCTGACATCAACCATCACTTAGGGGGATGTTTTCATCTTAATATTTGATTAAAAGTAACCCATTAGGGTAAATTGAACAGTGGCTCATTACATCTTAACGTTGGAAATCGCATAGTTTACATTCAGTGGCGACACCAATACAATAAAAACATTCTCTACCTTTTCAGTTGCAGACAGCTGACAAGACCGACATAGGTTCCATCTGCAAGAAGTACCGTGGCCTGAAGGAGATGTTCACGTACGCTGATGATTACGTCATCACGTTCCCCGCCAACCTGGACGTGCGCTACAAGGCCGCCGTCATCGGCGCCTGTATCTTCATTGTAAGTTTATCATCACTCTTTTTAGTAATGATAATAATAAAAAATAAAAATACGTTTATTGTATCAAATCAAAATGCAGTAGAACAATAAAGTAACTAAATCAGATAAGAACACTGTTATACAAGGTTAGTCGGAAAGGGGGTACTAAGCCGAATCTAATGCGACGGTATGCGTGCGGTTGCGTGGCGACGCTCGCGATGGCAGACAAACGACGGCAGACCTTCGGAACTCGTCGGTTATCTTCGGTTTGCCTCGGCCGGTCCTTTTTTTTACAAAATGTATTTCGATGTTTGTCATCTGCCAGGTGTGACGTGACGTCTTAATTTTTTTTTATAATTTTAAAATTTCAACCGGCTACCCCAATGTATACCCATTTGACAGAAAGCGTAGGTTTAGCAAGCGTAGGGTTAGGGTACCGTTTGGCCTGCGGGCGATGGGTTAGGGGACCCGCCACCCGACCAGTAACAGGCCCGAGAAGGCGGCGCGCTGTGTTCCGTCTGCGCTTAACTGGAGGATGTGGGGCAAGGCCCCACAGAGGAGAGGTCCGCCGAGGATTGGCGGACCGGGACCTGCCGGGGTTGCGGTGCATGCTTTGCGAATCCCGCGACCCCGGCCGAACTGTCAGGAGAAGGAGCACCGTTGGTTTTTAGCCAGTAAGAGTCCGGCAGACCCCCTCACCTTCCCCGGGCGAGGGACATCCATGAGGATTTTCAAACGAAAAAAAAAAAAAAAAATGGTCAGGGTACCGTTAGCACTCTTTGGTTACGGAACCTTAAAAAGAGTTGGTTGTACACTTGCCAATGCGCCCAGTGGTAGACAAGAAAGTCTTAACACCCATATTCTAAGACGTTCCTCCAAAACTTACTCGACTCATACTCGACTCAAAACGGCCTCGAAAACACCTTCAAAATTGTATTCTTTACTGAACTTTGAGGTTCCTCGACGGACTCATTACGTCATAATTTGAATTATCTACATCGCGTAAATAGTTGTAAGGATTATCGTAAGTATATTCGATAAAGGCTTCAAAATTCATTTTTTTTACATACGAACTTTGACACTTCCTTCATTAAGGTAGGTTCCGAGGTACCTTGAGTTTGACAGATGATTCCTTACCTCGACTGAGGAAAAATCTCGAGCCGAGGACGTTTATGTCAACTATAACTACCGATGGTAGCGAGAAAGACTGCGTCGAGGTGGAGTCGAGTCGTGTTTTGTAGGAACGTCTTAGAATATGGGTGTAAGAATAGATGTACCAATGGCTGAAGAAATCGTAATAACCAATCTTTAATTTCTTTTCAGGACTACAGATATCATGAGAGTTAGTGGAGGAGCTGGTCCAAACACGTTTGTATCATGTATTTTACACTATTTGGATAGTATAAGTGTATTTGTTTAAAATAAAATGAAGATGACGGCAAGGCGAGCGAAACAAGAGTCAGAACTTTAAACACCCACCATTTACTTATGAATAAAAATAATTTAACATATAAACGAAATACTATTATATAAATATGGAGGGACTATATGCCATTGCCCTATATCAAGGTACAGAAAAACTCTTCGATATGACCAAAATGACCTGGGTAAACTATACTCCATTACATATAACATTAGGCAAAAGGGTCCCACCAAGATATGAATATCTTTTGAACCATTTCTTCAAGTAGAGTGTCAGCTAATCTTGATTGACCGTTATCGTTCATAAAAGCATAATTTATTATGAATCTCTGCAGGAAGCAATCACGTTGTTTCATTATGTACAATTTCTTGCTAAATTGGGTCTTATGTCTAATGTTATATGAAACAGGTTTTAAACAACTATAATAATGATGTATGTGACTACTACAAGTACCTATGTGCCTGACCCAGTTCTCGAAAATGGTCATATCACATTGTACTGGGATCGATTCATCATCGACAGAACTATTGCTGCCAATAAGCCTGACATAGTGGTGATAGATCGATCAGAGCGTCTCACAATGATTGTTGATATCACTGTCCCTCATGACGAGAACCCTGTGAAAGCTGAGAAAGATAAAAAAATTAAGTATCAAGACTTGGCACACGAGGTTGTCGACATGTGGGAGGTTGATTCAGCAGTCATTGTGCCGATAGTTGTTACGGCCAATGGCTTAATAGCCAAGAGCCTCGACGTGTTGGACGGCTGGGTAAAGCCACTTGCCACGCGAAGACTGGCAGTCTCTGTGTCAGCACACATTGTCATAGTAATTCGCACGCCAAGAGCACACGATCAACACACGACGGGAACATCAGACCCAGCCACGCTCTCTGACTAACGGCTTTCAAGATACTGGCGTGATATTATGCATGTGTGTGATGATATTACTTATGATGAATATTTAATCTACATTGTTATTATAAATGGATTTGCATTGTTTTATTTTTGTTATCATAGGAATCTGTGTATTTCTATATGAGTAAATAAGTCGTATCGTGCTTTCTATATTATTGTCGGTGTTTAAGTACAAAAAAAACAGTCTATTATGTACTTATAACCTTGCACAACTCTATTTACCTACCTACTTAAAATTTAGAATTAACATGGTTTGGTTAATAGACAAATTCCATACTAATCGAAAGTATGAAGCCTATAGAATATGCAAACGTTAGGTTGACTATTTTGTTCCCGTCACAACTCTTGGGTAGGCAGGTATAAATGCTGTGTCTGCCTACCCAAGAGTTGTGACGGGAAAAAAATAGTTAACCTAACGTTTGCTACCTAATTTTTCATCCATTAACTAACTCGGTGAAGGTCGTTCTATACTGGGATCTTAGACTACGAGGTTTAAAGGAATTACATGATTTCGCTTACCTACACCTTGGAGAGTACATGATAGAATATAAATGACTACTGTAGGTGATTACTGTGTGCCTTAATTATCGTACCAATAGCACCTACATTATAGGTATATTAGTAGCTATTGGTGTCGATTTTGCGCATTTTGACAGGACTAAACTAAACTAAGGGTGTTTGTCTCTTTCTGTTTCTATAGAAAAAGAAAGTGACAGTTGCGTTTAATCTAGTTTAGTACTGTCAAAATGTACTACAGAATCTAAACCAATGGGAGTCGTTGATTAATAAATGTTTATTCACAAAAGATAATCATTGTTCTACATGTTGTTAATTTCAAATTTTCGCTGCATTTTTCTTAAATACATATATTTATACATTAAGGTAATTCGTGTGTTCATTTTCTTGCATACTATTTAGGTACATTTTTAAACATTTGTCTAAAAAACATAAAAATATACGAAATAGTAGCCCACGTGCATTGAGATCAAGGTCCAAGCTAACGGTGGTCCCTCCAGAGAGAGAGACCTCTTAACAAAGGTAATTATTATTATCTAATGTGTATTTATTACCTACGTACCTATCTATTGTTCGTTGCTCTAACCTTAAGATTTCTGAAACAGCGCCATCTAGTCGTTAATATAATGACTAAATGATGAGCTAGACTGATGTGCCATAGACTTTAATGTACTGACTTTATTAGTTCTCAACAGCGTTACTAGATGTCGCTTTAACAGATCCTAAATAAGGTGCTGAAAACTGAATTTTACCATTTTGTAATATTTTACACATTGCATGTTTTTTACTTAAGTGTGTTTTAACATAAAAATATTAAAATTATGTTAAAAATTTATTTGTTTTATTTTACTCTAATAAGCATTCCATGAATATAGCTGGCTGCCAAATGCTGTTTATTGAGCAATGAAAAAAAAAAGTAAAAATACTAGAACGCGTAATTGTTTATAACTACGTATAACGAAACGCTTTGCAAACAATCCTTTCCGTCATTTCCCTATTTTTTCCCCTACCCGCAAGTTTTAATATTAATAAACGCGACACATTTTTTTTTGTCTTGTCCCTTAGTTCGCGACCGCCAAGTTCGATGCATCGTTACCGCGATTTTACGTGAAGTGCATCCAAAACTGTTGAACTTTTGCTAACGTGCAGTGTTTGAACTCTTTTGACCAGAAACTAGATATAATATACCTAAGCTATAGTGCCTGTAGTGAAGTGGTTTTTCCGAGACAGTTCTACAGTCCCATGTGGGTGCCATATACGCCGACACCATCACGTGTAAGTTAGTCCTTCCTTTTTACGGCGAATTCTGTACTTTAATCGGTGGCTGTCCTTCCTGTCTAGGCTTTTTGCCTATTTATGAGTAGGTAACTGCACCTATTATTTAAGGGTCAAATTGAGAGTAATGTTAGGGGTTTCGACGTAATAGTAGGTACCTAGGGTGACAGGAATGATAATTATGACGTTTGATCTCCGATTTAAATAGGTTCTAAATATGCGTCGAACAATGTATGATTCACACCTGGCGAAACACATCGGAGTGGTTGGAAGCGGAAGTTACAATGCAATACAGAGAATTGACGTGTATGTATAGTGATTAAAATTCATAATTATTAGTGTTTATTAATTATAGATACAAGTTAATTCTCTTTATTGCATTGTAAATTGCGCTTAGGTATGTAGGTACATACTTACGTCCGCTATAACGCGCGCCGGTCCGCTGCGCATTTTTTTCAAAGTATGTACCTATGTAGTTGTTTTAGGCTGATCTGAAACTATGCATACGAGATTCTATACCAGATACAATTTTTACCCTGTCTGTATAGACCTTTACGTTACACGTTGTATAACATTTTATCTATACTAATATTATGTATAAAGCTGAAGAGTTTGTTTGTTTGAATGCGCTAATCTCGGGAACTACTGGTTGGAATTGAAAAAATATTTTTGTGTTGGATAGTCCATTTATCGAGGAAGGTTATAGGCTATATAACATCACGCTACGACCAATAGGAGCGGAGCATAAATGAATAACGTTGCAAAAACGGGAGAAATTTCCACCCGTGCGAAGCCGGGACGGGCCGCTAGTATTTCTATAAATAATTACTTTTAAGAGGACTGCCTCGTTGGTCTAGTGGTGACAAGCGCGTCTGCCGATTGTGAGGTCCTGGGTTCGATCCCCAGGTCAGGCAGTGTTATTGGGTTTTTCCGTGTGGAATTCCTCAGTTAGCAGCCTGAAGTGTGGATTTGTACCCGGTTGAAGACAATAGGCTCGCCTCCTATTACATGGGACTTAATCATAACGGCGAAATGAGGGTGTTAGGTACTATACACCTCTGCCCAACCTTTCGGGGAATACAGGCGTGATGTTATGTAAACCACTCGGATTAACATGTAGGTAATAACGCCCGAACAAAACTGAACTTCTTTCACATAAGAACCGCATTAGCCTAAAACGCTCGTTAGCGCTAACTATTAGTATAATTGTCTTATTCGTAAGACAGTATGCTAAGTGTTACTGCGGTTTACGATCAAACTTGGTCAGAGTTACCGAGTTGGGAACACATCACAAATTAAGATACACTTGTGTGCCCATCTATGTGTAGTGACATTAATTTGTGGGTGAAATAGTGTTATGTATAGTCCAGCCCATAAAAAATCTAAATAGCACAACACAACATAACATCACGCCTGTATTCCCCGAAGGGTTAGGCAGAGGTGTATAGTAACACCCTCACTTCGTCGTTATGTTAAAGTCCCATGTAATAGGGGGCGAGTCTATTGCCATCAACCGGCTTGAGAAGTATTATAAAACAGCATCCAAAACCGATTTTCAAAAGAAAAAACAGCAGATTTTGCAGGCGCAGCGACGATAGTTTGCACAGTTTAGTCACAAAACAGATAGGTACAGAAGTCAATAACATGTATGTACTTTTATGTACTTACTTACATCACTTTTCATACCTACGCTCGGCGGTCGCTCTATCTATATATCTATCTCTCTCAAACGCATGGCACTCGCGCTCGCACTCACTCGCACCCTAGTCCCAAACAGTCCGAGATATCGTGTCCGTGAGCAGTGTCTATGTGTGCGTTGAACGAGCGCACTTGTATGTAGATTGACTTCTGTACCTATCTATTTTGTTGTTTAGTGTACATTAATTATCCAGATATATATTAACGGGGTGTCCTGCATAAGCGACAAACGCGACGCGTTGCGATGCAACGCGACACGACACGGAACAAATACGCGTTACGTCGCGTCTCGCTACATAGGCCGCCATTAGGGAATGCCGTTGTTTTGATCACGTCGCCGCATCGCATCGCGTCGCGTTTGTGGCTTACGCAGGACACCCCGTAAGTGTCAGCAGCGTTCATCAGCCGCGACCGATAGTTTGTTTCCATCTTTAGACACCCACTTGTAATTCTACCCACCTTACCGTAAAAACAAGCTTGAGCATTGAAGTGTCGATTGAATCCAGCGCCTCGATCCTGTCCGGTCCTCAATGAATTAATGCTAGAGCTTCGTTTAATCAGCGCCGAAGCCTTTCAATGGCGATGAGATTGCGTTCCCTACTGGCTCATCTGCTTGCCAGGTAATCACAAGATTGCGGGCACGGGGAATATGATTTTGTGAAGTTAGTTTTAGTTTTACATACTGGCGTAGTAGGATTAGGCTTTGAGCTATTTCTTCAGGATATCATAATCTTCCTGAAGGTAATACAGGGACGTTTTCAGAGAAAATGGACCTATTTTATCATCGTTTTTGTTTAATTCCTTGATTAACTTTTTAATTAGTAAATAAACTGCCTCGTTGGTCTAGTGGTGGCAAGCGCGACTGTTGATCGTGAGGTCCTGGGTTCGATCCTCAGGTCGGACAGTGTTATTGGGTTTTTCCGTGTGAATTCCTCAGTAGCAGCCTGGAGTTTGGATTTGTGCCCGGGTGATGGCAATAGGTTCGCTCCTTATTACATGGGACTAAACATGAAGGCAAAATGAGAGGGTGTTACTATACCTATACCTCTGCCTTACCCTTCGGGAAATACAGGCGTGATGTTATGTTACGTAAATTGGTTTATGGGACCAACTCCATTAAGACGATTGGATAATACCCCATTGTCTGAACAAATAGCTGTACAAGGCAGATGTAATTCGATCTTACTTAACAAAAACTGATCTGACCGCCATAAAGTTATAGGGTGACCATCCTTAAGAATGGAACCAAAGAAAATATATTTGCTTTTAGGATGCTCTCGAGATTATTTCTTTCTAATTGTTGCCCGCGGTTTCCCCCGGGTCCCAGAGAAAATACTAAATGTAGATGGATTAAAAGTATGCTATGTGATAATCCAGGACATGGTTTATCTGTGTGCCAAATTTCATCCAAATCCGTTTAGCCGTTTATGCGTGAAAGAGTAACAAACATCCATACATACAAACTTTCGCGTTTATAATATTAGTAAGGATAAGGGTAGTAAGGATAATAGTAGTCCCTACGCAGCCCGTAAATGGTAATTGTTGAATATACTCCTTGAAAAGAAGAAGATTTTACAGCCACAGTCAAATGCTACTCACTTTTAAGTTGCAGGTAAGTCTCGCCATAAGCCGCACATGCCAGTAGCTTGCACAATGGCATACCAGCTACTTGCACGTGTAATCTACTGGCAAGTATGTTAATGGCATGCCTGTAGCTTGCACAACATTTCATAGCAATGTATTGGTCTAAGATAGGGGTCGGTAACCTTTTGAGACGGAAGAGCCAAAAGTTGCAAATTACGAAATTTCAGTTTTTAAAGAGCCACAAAAAATTTAGTTTTAATATTATAGTATTTGCTTATACAAGCTGTCCTGTAATTAATGAATAATCTTGAAAAGGCGTTAAGTAAAAAAAATACCTTTAAAAAAACATACAAAACGATAATACATTTAGATATAGTTACTACCTATATATCTATCTCTCAGTCATAGATATCAGTCATACTATATTATAGTACTCAATTATGGATCGATTGCACGATTTGAAGGGTTTTGGTAGTAAAATAATTATTTTTTGCGTATGGAACTGGAGAGCCGCAACTTTACATCGAAAGAGCCGCAGGTTGCCGACCCCCTGGTCTAAGAGCTTAGAAAGCAAAAAACTAACAATGAAGACACTGTTCCACTTCTGTCTATTGTTGCTATAATACCAAATGATAACCCTATTCAGGTCAAATAATTAAATTAAAATCAAAGGCCGCAATAATAACTGTTGAAATAGCCCGCATGCTATAAATTCATGGGAATTAGGAGGGCCGTCAGATAACTCCGCGTTTTTGCCTAAAATACACGATTCAGCTGTAATTTTTACGGACCGCTGCTGAAAAAGCTGAGCGATGAAAGTGTTTAATAGATTTCAACAACTTTGTGGGCTCTTTCGTTTTTACGATTGTATTTTTGACTTAATTTTCTTGCCAAGTGGCGGGCGTGACTGTGACGGCGTTGACTGCCGGTCCCGTTCAGGGTTACTATTTCAAAATGGAGGAATGCCAGTCTAGAGTGCCTTAATTTTTTTTTTTAGGATAGCCTTGCCCCACACTAGGATTTCTCCTGTATCGTGGGTGCGTTTACAAACACCTGATTTTACAGAAATATGCCTCTGGATCTCTCTCTCATGTCGGCAAGATATAGCTCTTGCCGTGTCGTGAAAAGATTAGGCAGTTAGCAAGGTTGGTAGCGGGGCTGACTACACAGTGTGCTCCGTACGTACCTACTTAAGTAGCGTCACTCATAGAGGCTTTTTGAATGCACCCTTATGTCCGTCTCAGAGTAATGCCTGTCAGTAAACCTTAGGGCCTGTGCACACTCCATACATAAAAAATGATACACAGAAACGTGGTGTGCACAGGCCCTTAAAATGCCTGTCAAATGCGGCAAATGTCTGTCATATGGTAACTCTAGAGTGCGCGCAAGATAAGTCTGCGCGCGACGGAGGGCGTACTAAATGTTGCCATGATCGCAAAAATACAAAGTCCTACTTTTAAAGGAAAAGTAGTATATTCGTGAGCATTAAAATTGGGCAGCCCTCTTGTGGTTTATTATATTTTAATTGAGCTAAGTTATGTACGTTTAAATTTACTACCTATCAACTAAATTAATTAGTATTTTTACGTAATTTGCAAAGGAAAATAACTAAGGTTATAAATGTGCCGTGAGTGAATAAGAATGCAGTATGATTATTATCGTCTGATGAGGTCTATCTTTATTATAATTTTTTTATTCCTAAAATCAGGTAGATCACTAGATCTGAGATCTGAGATTCTCTGGTCTGAGATTGACAAAGTCAATAAAACGGCAACATTATGGCGGAACATGATTAGTTCCGATTTTGACCGCGCGCAGAGTTATCTTGCGCACACTCTAGTCCCGTTGGGCTTCAATTTCTACACTGTCCAGTTAATGTAGTTTATTCGATAAAGTCAAAAGTACAAGCATATTAGTTAGGTTATAAATTCAGTTGATACGTTGATATGAATGTTAGGTATGTATTTAGAGGGTTGTTATTGGGTAGACTGTTATTACAAAGATTATAAAATTTTTACGTTAAAAACTGTTAACGTAAGTACCTGTTAGACGTATTTTTATTGTGATACTAACTGTTCTCCCGCGGCTGTGCCCGTGTAAATAATTTGACTACAGCGCCACCTATCGGATCCCAGTATAGCTACAAACCATTGGCTTGACAAAAAAAAATTATATTGTGTAAATATGTAGGTACCTCAATCGGTCTGTCGGGGTCGCGGTGCATGCAACAGCGAATCCCGTGACCCCGGCCTTAGGTCAGAAGGAGGGACACCGTGGGGTTTTAGCCAGTAAGAGTCTGGCACACCCCCCCGTCTTCCCCAGACGGGGGATAGTCCATGAGGATTTCCCCACGTGAGAAAAAAAAAAAAAAAAAAAAAAAGGTACCTCAATCGGTAAAGTCGTTCTCAAGTTATGGCGTGACCAAGGGAAATAGGGATTAATTTTTAACCGACTTCCAAAAAGGAGGAGTTACTATGTTCGTCTGTATGTATTTTTTTTTTTTTGGTTGTTCGTCTATATTTTCGCCAATTGTGAACCGATTTTGATTATTCTTTTTTTAATGGATAGGGTATACTTCGAAGTTGGTCCCATTTAAATTTAGTGAAGATCTGATGAAGAACTTCGGAGATAGACAATGGAACTCCTCAATGACGAACAGTACGCATATTGTGATGATGTGATTATGTTACGAGCAGCGTCTTTAGTAGGTCCAACCAAGTTTTAATTAATGCCACTAAAATGAAAAAAATAAAAACATTTTTTACCAAAAATTTAAACCGACTTCAAAAAAGAATAAAATAATTACCATATAAAATTAACAGTTTCAGAAGTCGGTGCCTTCAATATGGTTCAGCGTGGATCAGCACCGACTTCTGAAACTGTGAATTTTATATGGTAATTATTTTATTCTTTTTTGAAGTCGGTTTAAATTTTTGGTAAAAAATGTTTTTATTATATGTATAGATATGTTACATATCGGGTGTAAAAATACCCTTAACGAAGCCGAGAGCCACGTATTCTTCCCATCGTTACGAAGATTTTTTGGTATTAGGGTATACCTGGGAACCGACTGGTTATGGAGATATTGAAGGTCAAAGTCACCATATTTTTGAACGTCTTTCACGAAAACTAAGTTTAAATGTTATTACAAAACATTCGTCTATACAAACATTATCAACATTTTCGAAATGTAGGCACAGGCGCGCGCGCTTACATTGCGCGCTACAATTAAAAGCTGTTTTTTAATACCAAAAATAAAAGTCGTTTCCCTGCAATTATTTTTGCTGTATGTTACTTAGTTTTATGTACAGTATGCGTAGACTTCGGCTTCGTTAAGGGTATTTTTACACCCAGTATACCTATTAGGAATTGCATTATGCTTTTTTATTTTTAGCAATACAATAATACATTCACATTTTCAGTGTGCGATTAGTTATTATAAACAGCATTCTTTCACAATTACAATAATGCAAATGCCTGTACCGACACTTTTTAATTATAAGGCACAGAGCTCACGTGCGTGTAAGCCTCACAAGCTTACGGCTATGCAAGCGGAATCAGTGTATTTTATATTTTACGGCACGGAGCGTATAAAAGTGATTTTTATTTAGATGCCGTTATTATTTATGAGAGCCGAGGGTCGGCCTGATTTTAATATCTGATGGCGATATTCAGACCCTACCTTCATGTACGATGAGGAAAAGATACGGTATATTTTTTGTTTGTTTTTAATTTTGCATGTTGGGAACATTTTTTGTGGCTGTTTTGCTGCGTAGCAAAATTTGCCGTGATGTTCTGGAAATGGAAAACAAGTGAATTGGCCACTTGACACTTTAACCCTACTCACAAACCTCGCAAAAATGCTAGTTATATTGTCGAAGTGGCTCGTGGCTACCAACCACGTGGATCATACAATTTGCGAGGTTAAGCTGCGCTTGCCGCGATCAGTTTGGATGGGTGACCGTTCGTTACGCATCTATACCCCTCCGTGCCTCGGAGAGCAAGTTATACACTCGGTCCCGGGTGTCATATGAATACCTGTGACGGTCGTTACGGGAAATCAGAAGCCCGAAAATCTGACTACCGGTCTAACCTTAGGATAACGACATTGCCCAGTAACTGGTTGTGGAGGTCTGATGGCAGTCGCTCCGTGTAAAATACTGGTATCTATTCAGCTGCATCTGATTAGACTGGAAGCTGACCCAAATATAGTTGAGAAAAAGCTAGGCAGAATATAAATCTTGTCTTGGAGGGAGGCGACATTAATATGTACAATGCAAGGAATTGAAAAAAAATAAATAAAAAAGAAATAAAAAAATGCAAGGATTATTAAAAGTCAAATCGTCGTCGTGTCAAATTATAGCTCAGTGATACCAATATCCTTATTTCTTTACAAAGTTAATTCCTTAGAGATCTAAAGAAAATTATGGAGTAATCAACTTTTCCAAGGTAAGCCTTTGAAGAGGTCACATCCAATCTCTTCGTACCGCTTTCACTAAATACTTCAGTCGGTATGCACCGGCCTAATGGAAGTGTACACCGACGTGTACACGTGTAGCATGTGCACTAATTTTACACATTGGCATGAGTATAATCGGGCTAAGATATTTTTTTTTCAATTTTGTATTGTTGCTGGTGGATGGTATTTTTATGAGGGTTGATAGAAAAATTTGTAGAGTAAATACAAAGTGTTACATAACATAAAATCACGCCTGTATTCTTAAAGGGTTAGGCAGAGGTGTATAGTAACACCCTCATTTCGCCGTTATGTTTAAGTCCCATGTAATAGGAGTCCATTGTTATCAACTGGACACAAATTCAAACTCCGGGCCGCTACTGAGGAGTTCCATACGGAAAAACCCAATAACACTTTGCTCGACCTGGGGATCGAACCCAGGACCTCACGATCAGCAGTCGCACCTGCGAGCACTAGTGTAACGAGGCAGTTAAAAAGTGTACTGGACAGAAGCAGGTTACCCATAAAAAGGACTCCTTCTCACTATGCCAAACATGTTGATTGGCGATAGTAGAGTCTTAACTGCTTCGTTGGTCCAGTGGTGGCAAGCGCGACTGCTGATCGTGAGGTCCTGGGTTCGATCCCCAGGTCGGGCAGTGTTATTATGTTTTTCCCTGTGTAATTCCTCAGTAGCAGCACGGAGTTTGGATTTGAGTCCGGTTGACGGCAATAGGCTCGCCCCCTATTACATGGAACTTAAACTTAACGGCGAAATGAGGGTGTTACTATACATCTCTGCCCAACCCTTCGGGGAATACAGGCGTGATGTTATGTTATGTAGAGCTTAGGTAATCTTATTATTCTTATTCCTAGCATTTTTGCTGTATTTACGTCCATGAGTGTGAATAATCTCTTACGTGTATAGATATAAAACCGATAGATTTGGTGTAATGACCCGTATAAGCCGAATGTAATAATTTTGATAGCAAAATGTTCAATAGATGTCTGAGTGCGATGCGGCTGATGATTCCATTTATTGCCGTGATGGGTTCTGTAATGATGGGTGGCGCCATTTATAGTGTTATCAGATTAGCAGCGAATGTAGGTAGAATGACTTTTTATTGATAAGCACTAACATTTAAGAATAACAGCAGTGATAGCCTAATGGTGTGACCGTCGGACTGCCAAGTCATAGGTCTCGAGTTCGAACCCAAGGCACGCACCTCTGACTTTTCGGACTCATGTGCGTATTGTATAATTATCACTTGCTTAAAAACGGTAATGGAAAACATCGTGAGGAAACCAGCATGCCTGAGAGATATTTCTCGACGGCATGTGAAGCCAAGTCAGAGGCCCATGAGCGGCATAAACTCTGACACCGGGTTAGTCACTAACCACACGAAACAAGAACAAACCTCCGTTTAAAAACACACCGTTTCTAAATCTTTTTTATATAGTATAAAACAAAGTCGCTCCCGCTGTCTGTACGATTAGATCTTTTAAACTACGCAACGGATTTTAATGCAGTTTTCAGCAATAGATAGAATGATTCAAGAGGAAGTTTTATAAGTCCCACATTAGTATCTACATTGCACCCGTGCGAAGCCGGGCGGGTCGCTAGTTGGTTTATATTTTGGAACTTTAAGTACTATGTCACAGATACACAGCAAAACAGATTGCGATTTTTCTAAAACTACTGACTTTCGGCTAGGATACATGGGGTGCTAATTTGTTGGATATAGGACACACTATCACGCTTTAAAAGGAATACTTGGAATTTAAGTTCACTTTGTATATTTACATCTACAATGATATATACAAAATTATTCTAAACTAGCTGTGTCCTCACGGCTCCGCCCGCGTAAGTTTTATTCCAGTAAAAAATATAGCCTATGTTACTCAATGATAATGTAGCTTTCTAACGGCAAAAGATTTTTTGAAATCGGTCCAGTAGTTTTTAAGTTTATTCGTTACATACAAAAATACAAATCTTTCCTCTTTATAATATTAAATAGATATAAATATTGTTTGACGACACGTTTGGTGCAGTGGCTGAGCGATTGGCTTCTGCGCTACGGGTCGTGGGTTCGATTCTCGCACGGATCAAATTTTTGAATGGCCTACAAATAGTTTTTCCGGGTCTGGGCGTTTGTGCAAGTGAAGATTTATGTCTGTAAACGCACCCACGATGTAGGAAAAATCCTAGAGAGAAAGAAAGAAAGAAAGAAGAAAAAGAATATTCCAACAGATCACAGCATATTATCGCCTATCTATAGATATAAATCCTATGAACCTACTTTACCAAGAAAATAATCGCCTATTTACCCAGAAAATCAGAAATACGTGTTATAAATAAGAATTGATACACTGGAATCGACTGGCTGGCGATATTCCTTCTGGGAAACTAACCATAAACAGTATACAGCGTACACACCTAGCCAACAAAGGCCAACGAACGTTCGTCACTTGTTGACTTTGACCATACTTTGTATAGAACGGATCCGGTTTCATTCGGTTTTTTATCGGTATCGAGTCTCGTTCGTTGGCGTTCGTCGGCTAAGTGTGTTCGTTGCATTATAATATTCCTTATACATTGCGAAATTAAATTAGGCATCTGATCAACTGCCTCTTGTGGGGTAATTGGGGATGTAACGTACATGGGGGATTGAGCGGGTACTAGATAAGAGGATTACGTGCTTTTTGACCTTTGAATATGATCTTCGGTTGGTGTGTGTTGTGTACTCGTATGTAGGTTACCTACGCGTGGTTAGCGGATATTTGAAGGCTTAAGATATTACGGACAATTCCTAGAATGATCCTTGAAGATTGTCCGTTATAACTATCTATAATAAAATACGTCTAAACCCAGTGTTCTAGTGACAGCAAGCGCGACTGCTGATCGTGAGGTCCTGGGTTCTATCCCCAGGTCGGGCAAAATGTTATTGGGTTTTTTCGTGTGGAATTCCTCAGTAGCAGCCCGGAGTTTGGATTTGTGACGGTTGATGGCAGTAGGCTCGCCCTATATGTATTACGTGGGACTTAAACATAACGGCGAAATGAGGGTGTTACTATATACGTCTACCCAACCCTTCGGGGAATACAGGCGTGATGTTATATGATGTCTAAACCCAATACACACAGCTTACCTATTACTCATTAATTCCGATTTGAAGCTTTCTATCCACGTTCTCTAGGAGAGCCTCAAGAGTCACCTTAAGATAATTTCACTCAAAAAGTGTCTTTACGTTTTCTTTTATTTCTGGTTTTTTTTTCAACCCTCCTGTGACAGTACCTAGCCATATTTATTTCATAGCAAAAATAGGAAATAATTCCTAACGTAATAATACTTACATAACATCACGCCTGTATTCCCAAAGGGTTGGGCAGAGGTGTATAGTGACACCCTCATTTCGCCGTTATGTTTAAGTCCCGTGTAATAGGGGGCGAGCCTAATCCAAACTCAGGGCTGCTACAGAGTAATTCCACACGGAAAAGTCCAAAAACACTTTGCCCGACCTGGGGATCAAACCCAGGACATCACGATCAACAGTCGCGCTTGCCACCACTAGACTAACGAGGCAGTACACCTTAATACTTATTACCTAATTCTAACTTGAAGGTTTCTACCACGTTCTCTTGGACAGCCCCAAGAGCCACCTTAAGATAATTTTACTATAGTAGGTACTAGCTGCCCGGACAGACTTCGTTCTGTCAAAAGTTATTGGCATGTAGTGGGAAAAGTGTTGTTTTTACAATTTTCTATGCAATTTTTATGTTTTGTCTCTCAATAAGAACCTTCCTTATACCTTAAGGAATATATATAAAAAAAATAGCCGAATTGGTCGAGCCGTTCTCAAGTTTTGCGCTTAGCAACACATTTGGCGATTCATTTTTATTTATATAGAAGATTGTTTTATTTCCTGGTTTTGTTTCAAACCTTTCGTGACGACGTAGCAGTAGGTATCGATTTTATAGCAAGAAAACAAAAAATAATTACTATTATACGTAACTAGCGACCCGCCCCAGCTTCGCACGGGTACAATGTAGATACTAATGTGGGGCATATAAACCTTCCTCTTGAATCACTTTTTGTTTAAAAGATCTAAGCGTACAGACAGTGGGAGAGATTTTGTTTTATAGGTACTATGTAAAGATTCTTTTATTTTCTGGTTTTGTTTCATACTTTTCGTGACAACGTACCAATATTGATTTCATAGCAAGAAAACAGAAAATAATTCATATTCGTATTTTTTTTTGATATAACTGAGTATCCTAAACTGACAGTTCAGTAAATAGCCACGTATGGCTTCAAACTATTAAAGTAGTAGAGTAAACGATTAAATAACTAATCGGTTTACCCACAAATTGGTTCCGCTGTTAATACGTCTAATTTACTAATGCGCTACCAGTACAGCTAACCGGATTAGTCAATACGTCATTAAAGAAAACCGGTTTACTAAAAAAACCGATTAAGAGGAAATGCGGTCGGCATTTAGTCCATACAAACGTATTCCTCAGTTTCCTCCTTGAATAATGTCACTAGAGCAAATATTTTTTACCATAATATGATATATAGCTACCACCACTATGTTCCTATGTTTTGTTTTTGTCAATAAATGAAGTATTAAAAGAACCAGAAACGTTTAAATTTTACAAAAATCGACCGGTTTTACCACCGTTTTCAAACATCTGGCAAACAAATTTGACGAATATAAAAAATAAAAGAAAAACATACAGACATAACCAAAGTTTTTCTTAAATTATTACAGAAAAAAATATTAAAATCGGTCCAGATTTGAAGAAGGAAGCAGGGAAATACGAAAGTACGATTTCGCTAATACTGCACTGGAGAAATCAGTCCGAGATGCAGTTGTCTCTTTCGCGCTGAATTGGGAATGGTTGCGGGAGGGGTGGGACGGAAATACTCGTAGATCGCTTAATAACCTAGTCTGGAAATATTTTGCAGCCCGCGTTTCCTCTTAAAACCGATCATGTGCCCAAACCCTTAGCAAAACGAAGCCAGACTTTTGAAACGTCATCACGCTCGGAAATTGGTCCAACCATTCAATTTGTTTATAGTTTACAAAAGTCAGTGGTAAGCTACCCAGCATCCCAGCACCCAGTTACCTAGGGCTCTAATCTTATTCGGTTCTAAAGTGTTTGCGTTAAATTTTATGTTAATGTGCTCGTTATTATTATGTTGGTTCGGGAACAGGGGTGCCACAACGATAAAATAAATCTGGGTAAAAAATGTATAGATCCATTTTTATGAGTTACCCGTAGGTATTAGATTAGTGATATCTAGATTACTTGTGTTCATTGAACTATAGCGTGATTTTTATTTTCTATTTAAGTCATAATATTATTCGACTGCTTGTAGATGGTGTTGCGGACCGCTTCTACGTAACCGGGCAGTTATTGGCGAGACCTGAAGGGTCTCCAACCAATGGGAACGAGTAAAATACTTAACCTAAGCTAACTACTACTAACATCATGACTACTAGCAACAACAGCACTTAGGGCGACCCCTAATGGGTTTCAGACCTCGGCTTAGGGCGTTGCTGGCGGGAGGACTGGGAGGGAGACAGCTTGATGAGGGCTGAATTATTGGTGTGATAACATTTCGATCGTTTTGCATGTCCTCTTATACAAATTTAAAGTTTAAAGTTTTTATTTCAAATGGGCATTTACACGCACTTTTAAAACGTTATGAATTTAGTTGCACTGTTCCAAAAAGTTGGTTTTATGGAGAAGAGCTGACAAGGAACGCCATGCGGATACTCTTTTCATATCTATATTAATATAATAAAGCTGAACAGTTTGTTTGTTTGAACGCGCTAATCTCAGGAACTACTGGTTGGAATTGAAAATTTATTTTTGTGATGGATAGTCCATTTATCGAGGAAGGTTATAGGCTTTATAACATCACGCTACGACCAATAGGAGCGGAGCATAAATGAAAAATGTTGCAAATACGGGAAAAATGTCCACCCGTGCGAAGCCGGGACGGGTCGCTAGTGATAAAATAAATCAATCTTTCTTGCTACAATATTGTGGTATGGATTGTGTGGGAACAATGTAGGTCAATGTGTCAAATAGATTCACCGAAGATAAGTAGCTTTTCTTTTGATAAGTGTGTCATAATCACTGAGTTTCCCGACCATCTTTATAAAATGTTGGGAGGAGGAGGCTCGTGGCTAAGTACCAACCGCGCGGATCATACAATTTGCGACATTAAGCTGCGCTTGCCGCGGTCAGTCTGTGGATGGGTGATCGTTCGTTACACATCGAGACGTTTCCCTGCCTCGGAGAGCACGTTAAGCAGTCGGTCCCGGGTGTCATATGAATACCTATGACAGTCGTTACGGGAAGTCAAAAGCTCGAAAGTCTGACAACCGGTCTAACCTTAGGATATCGGCATTGCCCAGTAACTGGGTTGCGGAGGTCTGATGGTAGCCGCTCCGTGGAAAGTACTGGTATTCAGTCGCATCTGGTTGGACTGGAAGCTGACCCCAACATAGTTGGGAAAAAGCTAGAACAAGAACTTTATAAAACGTTGTACTTATGACAACCCTATTGAGAAGCTCGGTGTGCCGACTATAATGAGCGGTCTTTATGGTCGCATTACACTTAGTAATAGTGTTTGTGCATACATTACCGTGGCTGCATGTATAGAGACAGTTCGTGGGTTTGCTTGTCTATGATCGACCATTCGCACATCATTTTCGGTACAATAGTACTTGCTAAGTTGATTTAGGACTAAAACTAATACCGATCGTGAAACTAGCTTGCTTACATTAGTCAAGCTTTGTACGTATAGGTACCAGATATGATGAGATTCTATATTTGAGGGCTTGAGTAGTAATTTCGACAGCCTCTGTTGGTCTTAAAACTATTATAGGTATGTACTTGTAGTTTATTAAAATATGGAGTTAGGAAATAACATTCATAACATAACATCACGCCTCTAAAGGGTTGGGCAGAGGTGTATAGTAACACCCTCATTTCGCCGTTATGTTTTAAGTTCCATGTAATAGGGGGCGAGCCTATTGCCATCGACCGAGCACAAATCGAAACTCCGGGCTGCTATTGAGGAATTCCACATGGAAAAACCCAATAACACTTTGACCGACCTGGGGATTGAACCCAGGACCTCACGATCAGCAGTCGCGCTTTTCACCACTAGACTAATGAAGTAGTTAAATAACATTCGTAGTCCCAAAATTCAGATTTGGTATCAATTATTGAGTTAATTATCGAGTTCGAATCCAAGGCACGCACCTCTGACTTTTTGGATCCATGTGCGTATTGTATAATTATCACTTGCTTAAAAATGGTGAAGGAAAACATCGTGAGAAAAACGGCATGCCTGAGAGATATTTCTCGATGGCATGTGAAGCCAAGTCAGAGGCCCATGGGCGGCATAAACTCTGACACCAGGTTAGTCACTAACCACACGAAAAGAAGAAGATCAATTATAGTTACGTTATACCTAGAACTCGGAATACATATCTGAATACGTAATATTAGCTGCTGAATGTATCGATAATTTGTACTACTTAACCAATGATGTTTTAAGGTCCCAACTCAAAGTCGACCGTCTCCAGCCGTGATCTGGAGCTATAAGAAATAAAAACGCAACTACTTTCGTCCAGATTCAAATTCAGGCTCGTAGAATCTTGATTGTCAATGAGACAAATTGATCCAACGAATAACAGAAGACAAAGATAATTTGTGTTAAAACAAGCTTCCCAAAGTGTCGAATGCTTTACTTGTGACACTTTAACAGACTTGTCGCCGCAACAGTTACTTGTGAACTAGCTGAAGTTTACGGATTCATAACTAAATTTGCATGTTCCATGAACTTAGCTTAACTTGAGAACATTCTGACATAGTCATGGGTATTGGATACGACAGTATATTGATGATATCGTCAGTGGAAAGGTAAAAAGACTAAAGCACCAATATACCTACTTTACAGTAGAGAGATTCAAAGTATTTTTTTAAGAAAATAAACATTGTTATTTTCCTAGAGCATACATAATTAAATAGGTAATTTAATTATATATTTAACTAGCGGACCCAGCAGACGTCGTCTTGCCCGACCGACAGCAGCGCCACCTACCGGATCCAATTGTGAATCTAAACCATCCAGGGCGCCACCCAAACGCATACAAAAAAAAACATTCAAATCGGTCCAGCCGTTTAGGAGGAGTTCAGTGACATACACACGTACAGTCACGTCTAATAAGATGTATACACATAGCGAGCCTAAAAAGCGATTTTCTTTTAGAGAATAATGTGTAATTTAGAAATATTCGAAACGGTTATTCGAATGTTATTGTAGAAGCTATGTGTAGAATATTTCATAATTCTAATAGATATTTTAGAAGGAAATCGCTTTTTAATTTCGCTATGTGTATACATATTATTACACGTGACTGTACAGTCGAATTATATATACCTATATAAAGATATGTGTGCTTTAAGAGAAATAACTATGGTTATTTTCTTAATAAAATACTTTGAATCGCTCTACTGTAATGTAGGTATATTGACGCTTTAGTCTTTTTACCTTTCCGCTGACGATTTTTTTTAAAACTTTGCCCGAATTGGTTTTAAATATTCCGGTATTGTAGGTGCGTTTACCGACACAAACACCAAGACTAGGAACGATTCTCTTGGCCGTAAACTGTGACTATGGGCAATGGGCATGTTTATTTTCCATTTGAAGGAGGCTTATGCTCAGCAGTGGACTACGATACGAGTAGGTGTGATCAATGATGTTTGTTACAAGTAGCTACTTAAAAACTTCTTAGATAGCTAAATGAAAAATGTTTTTTATTGTCTACTGCCTTGTTGGTCTAGTGGTCGCAAGCGCGACTGCTGAGCATGGGGTCCTGGGTTCGGTCCCTAGGTCGGGCAAAGTGTTATTGGGTTTTTCCATTAGGAATTTCTCAGTAGCAGTCTGGATTTGTGCCCGGTTAATGGCAATAGGCTCGCCCCCTATTACATGGGACTTAAACATAGCTGGCGAAACCGGGGAATGAAAGGCGTGATGTTATTTTATGATTTTTATTTCTGTAAAATTTAATGACACATTAACAAGTCAATAAGCTACTTAGCTTAGCTGCTTAGTTACTTAGAAAATATGACATCTGGTCTATTTGATTTTACGTTTGTTTGCGGGCGGATATCAGACCACAGTCGCTCCTTGTAAAATATTGATTGTAACCGCAACTTGTTAGACTGGAAGCTGACCACAACGTACGAAAACGATAAAAGCAGTTCAAGACGAGAGTTGATCACGTATTGTTTGTAGCTGCAGTTGCCAGTTGGTGTATTACCTGAAGTTAAAAACAAATGACGATCAACTGAGTTTCGAGTCTCTTGCTGTCACTGTCAGCATAAGGCGAAGTGACAGTGACAGGACGAGATTAAGCGTTCCCACTATGTCGTGACGATTAATTTATCGTTGGACGACTGTCGTCTTAGCTGTTCCCATTATAACGACTGTTTGTCGTCTAAATGTTTTATCGTTTAGCGACTATCGTATGTAACTGTTCTAAAAAAAATCTAAAAAATCATCTCAGACAGTGCATCCGTACTTCAGGCCCTACAAAACAATACCATAACTTCTGTCCTTATACTGGAATGTCACAACAGTCTCCAGTCCATCGCAAGTACAAATAAAGTGACTCTGCAATGGATTAAAGGACACAGCAACTCGCTCGGAAACGACGCAGCGGACGACCTGGCCAAAATGGGGTCAAAAACAATAGTGTACGGACCGGAGCCGCTACTGCCCATACCCCAGGCCCAAATAAAAACATGGCTGCGCACAAAAACAGAAGAAACCCATTTATTAGAATGGACAAACAGCGAGGGCTGCAGGCAAACTAAAAATGCGATTCCGGTAGCATCAAAAAGATTGTCCCGCAACCTCATCAGATTTAAAAGGGGCGACATCCGGAAGATTATTGGAATCTTAACAGGACACTGTCCTCTAAACAAGCACCTATTCACCATAGGTGTAACAGATAGTCCCCTGTGCAGAGGATGCATGGAGACAGAAGAAACGCCGCTGCACGTGCTTATGGAATGCAGGAGCGTGGCCGAACAACGGGCACGGATTCTTCAATCACCAGCATCGCTCCCGGAGGCCTGTAGCAGCCTGAGAAGGCTGCTAACCTTCTGGGACGACCTAGGTTGGTTGAAGTAGGAAGGTAAGACGGAACACGCACAATGGCCCAATCAAGAGCCTAAGTGCGGATACAGCCCAGGTAAACTAAACTAAACTATGTAACTGTTCATTTACTTATATAACTGTTCAACTGGACATTTTATCGTTTCACGGCAGTCGCTTTGTCGTTTGCACATCAGTAGCAAGCTACGACGAGACGATATTTTCATCATGGCCACATGATTTGCCGCCACAATGTCGTGACGTTTTCTTATCGTTTTATGACTGTTGTACTAGCCGTTCCCATTGACTTGACAATCTGCCGTCACTGCAAAAACAAGTCGTGAACGACAGTTAATCGTGTCGTCTTATATGTGAACACCTCCATTTAAATATATAAGCCACGACACTTAAAACAACACGACTATCTGTCGTCACGACAAAGTGGGAACGGCTAAGCGGCAATTTAAAATTTAGTAGCGTTTGAGAATTTGACTGTGGCGGCATCTATCACACCACATGAGAATTACGCAGCACGACGATTGTCTAGCAGACTACGACGACAACAATGACAGCTGTCAGATGAAACGTCACAAATCCTGCATCGCGATATCAAGATTTGACACGCAGATAGCGCAGCGCGCGAGCCGTTCGCGAGCTGCGCGCTTTACAACATGGAACGTAATTAACGCACACCCTAAAACACCCCAATTAGAATATTATGTTATAATTATAATACATACACTGAAATTTTAGTTTAACGTGTATATGCATTGTTATTTACTAAATTAACGGTCTTGAAATAAGGTTTATTTTTCTTTATTTTGTATTGAATGATGCAATTTGTATTAATACAAATAAAAATGCACTTTTAAAAGTCTTTTTGCCTTAATTTACGGTCCATTTCAGTTTGTTTTGACTGTATAGGGGTAATGTGACTAATTTCCGAGCTGTGTTACAATTTTGGTGTACAATAAAGTATATTCTATTCTATTCTATTCCGTAGTTTTAATTATTTTTGGAATAAAAAATTACCTATATTAAAAATAACAGAAATCGATCCAGTAAACGATTCTGAACAAACTACTTTCAGGATGTGCGTTAATTGTGTTACATATTGTATACAACTTCCTAACATCAACCGTTGGGCAGAAGTCCGCCAGGCATAAGACCTGCCTGGTAGGAGGATCCTCCCTTTTCGTTGGTGGAACACCATACCTCCATATGACCATTAGTTGCTCATGTGCGGTCAACATAAGAGCATATGTGACGGGTGGTGGCTGACTGGCGGGGGGTCCGGAGCTATTAAAGGTCGGGCGCACAGCAGATCGGCCCTCTCGCGCCGCTGCAGTTACCCAGTTAAGTGCCACACCTGCTGAAGAAGACCTGGACTCCTCGCATTGTTCGAACCACGCCCTGTTGTTCTCTTTGTACTCTTTGTGAATTCTTAATTAAATATATATAGTGTACGGTTACAAGTGTTATTCTTTATCCTCCCGTAAGTACACGCCTGCTAAATTTTATGTGCATATGCTAGTCGAGGGTTGACTCCTAAAGCCACCCTAAAGTGTTACACATATAACAGTAAATACTTACCATGATTGACTTACAGTTTACCAGACAAGGAGATCATAACTGATATTTTATTTACATCCTTCCTTGCCAGGGTTCGTAAACTTTTGGGTCCATTTCACACGTTTCTGCACAGTTAATATCATTAATCTTCGTTGAAAATTCATAACCAACTAAACTCACGGTTGTCCCTCGAGGGGTCAGCAGATATGTATTAAAGTGGTGCGTTCATATAAATATGTAATGAATTTGTCCGTCCGCTCGTGTCGCCCTGGGGACTGGGCTTGAACAACGATTTTGTTGTGACTAATAACCTGAATTGTTGAAGGGTTGTTATTTTCTCATCTAATGTAAAATATGTAGTGTTTTGGTGGTATGGTACAAATTATTTTAGTGCGTCCTTTTCAGTGGTTGTTATCAGGCTTTTAACGATTACGAGTACAAGTACAACCTGCCTGTATGTATATGTAAATGTTAATGAAACACCATTTTGTTTCTAAAAATCTATTTACAACTATATACACGAAGTTCAGAGCGGTAAAGGCATTTCGGCCGTACCTACAGTGAAAAATTGTTCTTTTTTTTCGAGAAAAAATTACCTAAATGTCGATATTTATACGGGCGTAAGAGCGTTTCCAAAATCCGATTCCCAAATGTGTATATGATTAACTTTGTATCTTTGCCACAACGACAAGGTAAATATCTTAAAAGAATGAACTTTGAACATCCAAGTGAAATCTTTGACAGTGCAGCGCTTCTCCTTGCCAACTCCTTGTCAACCTCCTTCGATCCGGAAACGCTTAGTGCTATTACAAGGTCAAATAAACCTTTAAGGAATTGTTTTCATAAGGAAACTCTTTGTATTATATACCGTCTTGTTTTCGGAAAAGTTTGGAAACGACAGGTTTTTTGCTGTATTTTTTTTCCATAAATGCCCATTGAATGTTTACATTAAATATTTGTCGATACATAGTACGCCTTGCCAGATGCCATTGTATTCAAATAAGGTTCGAACTGAAACTAACGACTATTTTGTATATTCTTCTTTTCGTGTGGTTAGTGACTAACCTGTTGTCAGAGTTTATGCCGCCCATGGGCCTCTGACTTGGCTTCACATGCCGTCAAGAAATATCTCTCAGGCGTGCCGGTTTCCTCACAATGTTTTCCTTCACCGTTTTTAAGCAAGTGATAATTATACAATACGCACATGAATCCGAAAAGTTAGACGTGGGTGCTTTGTGTTCGAGCTCGAGACCTATGATGCTCACACCACTAGGCTATCACTGCTGCTATTTCCTATATTAATAAGTTTCAATTCGAATATCCACACGTGCGCTCTTGGCGATTTCAAGAGTACGAATTGACACTTATTTGAATCAAACCTGATTGATTCAGAATTAAAAGTTGTCGGGAGGAAGCCGTGTTTGGTCTAGTGACCGCAAGTGCAGCTGCAGAGTGTTAGGCTTTGCGTTGTAATTTCAGGGTAGGCAAAATAGCCTCCAGCCACTCTAGTGTGTGGCCTGCGGGCCACCAGTAACAGGCCCGAGAAGGCGGCGCACAGTGTTCCGTGCGCGCTTCTCAGGAGAATTTGGGGCAAGGACCCACATAGGAGAGGTCCCCCGAGGGTTGGCGGACCGGGACCTGCCGGGGTAGCGGTGCATGCTTTTGCGAATCCCGCGACCCCGGCCGAAAGGTCAGGAGGAGGAACACCGTTGGTTTTTAG
The DNA here is from genome assembly GCA_910594945.2 of Amphipyra berbera. Lineage (NCBI taxonomy): Eukaryota > Metazoa > Arthropoda > Insecta > Lepidoptera > Noctuidae > Amphipyra > Amphipyra berbera. The sequence goes on along the minus strand of OU343122.1, from coordinate 882,065 downwards.
CCGGTAAGAGTCCGGCAGACCTCCTCGCCTTCTCCGGGACATCCATGAGGACATTCCAAAGACAAAGAAAAAGGTAGGCAAAATGCTGTTAGGATTTTCTATTCTTATATAGCTCAGGGTACAGAATTGCGCAGTAAATGGCAATGCTCGCGTCCTATTTCAAGCTGTTTCATTCTTTCACTGCTTGTCATTTCCGTTAACGCGTCGGACATTTTCATTTCTGCCTGGATTTTGCTTCGCAAAGTAAATTTTTCGCTATCGGTTTTCAGTCGAATGAAGCCCGGTACCTCGTCATAATGGATGGCAATCAATTCTGCATGTTACGTGACCTACTAATAGTATATAATTGCGAGTATGTATTGTACTGAGAAAGGTTAATAACCGTAGCTTGCACTGATAAGGTTGGATACCGATATCATTGTTAGTGACGACCGATTTATAATGTAGAACTTTACATTACCATGGTCGAGAGTTGGACTGTCTTACTTCTATGCTCTAGGACGTGGATTCCATTCTTTCTTAGGGATATAAATTATTGCCGGGGTTGTGGTGCATGTATTTGCAAATCCCGTGACCCCGGCCAACAGTCAGGAGGAGGAATACCTTAGGTTTTTAGCCGGTAAGAGTCCATAAGGAATTTAACAGGAGAAATAAAAAGTGTCCTAAATTATGACTTCATAAATTATGTTTGTAAAGGTAGATTGAGGATTAATATGATAAGACAAAGTGGCGGTTTAAACTTCTTTAAACCTTATGTCGTGACAAAAATTTAAAACAGGAAGCTTAGGTGGTTTGGTCATGTTGAGAGAATGAGTGAACGGCGATTAACAAAAGGAATTTATAAGGCGGATGTCAGTGGAAACTGATCTGTAGTTTCTGCTTACTCCAATGGGAAAAAGGCGTGAGTTTATGTATGTATGTATGATGGTTCAAAAGATAATGTGTATGTAAACTCTGCCACTTGCTATAACAGAAACTATTATAGACTAAAGTTCTTTCTGCTTAGCTTCTTCCCAACTATGTTGGGGTCAGCTTCCAGTCTAACCAGATGTGGCTGAATACCAGTATTTTACACGGAGCGACTGCCATCAGACCTCCGCAACCTAGTTGCTAGACAAAGGTAATAAATTAAAAATAACTGTTTGTTGGACTTGTCTATGGGTAGACGTTCTCTCCTTCTAGGCAAAATAAACTTTGTTTAAATACTAGAAATATTCAAAGCTGAAACCAAAACGTAGACGTGCCCTCCAAGAACCACTCAAAACTTAGGTCCATTTCGTAAATTAGCAGCCGCATGGCTCATTAAGTCTGTACCTCCAAACTAGCCTGGCTACTATAGGTACTTGCCCAGTCCCAGTACATTGTGTACTGGTACAGGACTAGGGGCAGTACTGTTATTAAGTTGAAATGTACGTTTAACAGGAACTTAGTGGTTGGTCTCGACCCTAGGGGGTTAGGGTACTTGGACAATACAAGCGAGATATTTACCGCAGATCGCAGAGAAATTAGTGACCTGGTTCTTGAATAAAGGTCTCATCATGCTCTGCAGACGGAATTGTTTTTTTTATGGGTAGATAGGTACTTACATACACAGGCTCATATGGTTAGAAACAAAGTCACAAAATAGAAAGGTTTGGAAGGCAAAAGGGGAGGCTTTTGCTCAGCAGTGGGACATTCCACAGGGTACATAAAAAAAGAGGTACTCAATTTATGTATAGCTTATAGTATTTCAGATGCTTGAAGAAAAAATAAATATTTATTATATTTTGCAGTGATAGCCTAGCGGTAGAACGCTTGTCTTCCATGCAGCAGGGTCTGAGCTCGATACCGGCTCGCACCTCTGACTTTTCGAATTCATGTGCGGATTTGATTATCACTTGCGTTAACGGTGAAGGAAAACGTCGTGAGGAAACCTGCGCACCTGAGAAGGTTCCATAAAGTTCTCGATGGTGTGTGTAGTCTGTCAACCGGCACCAGGCTAACGTGGTGGACGAAGGCCAATTCTGAGAAGAGACCCTTGTCCATCAGTGGGACAGTAAAGGGCTAATTATGTTTATTACCTTTTTCGACACAAACTACTACAAAACCTATCTATTCAACATGATTTACCGCGTAGCTCTCACTGGACACAGTGCCCGACTGTCGTTGTAACTTGCAGCCGACCGCAGAATAAATAAATACAGAAGTTCCACCATATACAATGAGCAACACGTAGACACAGAATGAAATAAAATTATCGCTCAACCTGTACAATCTGTGGCTGCAGTGAATTCAGAAGATCAAAGAGGTGCACTAAAAGAGCCTTCACGTGTCGGCGCACCCTGGGCAGTCAGCACCGCTACCAACCTCGCTGTTGGCTAATATTGACCACGGCATGAGCTATTCTTGACACGAGAGAAGAAGAACGTAGTGACTATTTTAAAACTATATAATAGCAGCCCATGAACGCCCTCTGCTTAAGGAGGATCGGAAAAAACATTTTAACAAAAATAAAACCAAGTCGGTGCCTTCAATTTGGTTCAGCGTGGATTAGCACAGACTTCTGAAACTGTTAATTTTATAATATGGTAATTATTTTATTATTTTTTTCGTTTTTTTGCAGTCGTTTTTATTTTTGTTAAAATGTTTTTTATTTTTTTCATTTTAGTGGCTTTAATTAAAACATGGTTGGGCCTACTAAAGACTCTGCTCGTAACATAATCACATCATCACATTATGCGTACTGTTCGTCGTTCGTCATTGAGGAGTTCTATTATCTATCTCCGAAGTTCTTCATCAGATCTTCACCAAATTTAAATGGCATCATTTCGAAAGAATACTCTTTCAAAAAAAAATATTCAAATCGGTTCATAAATAAGGGTGTAGTGAGGTAACAAATATAAAAAAAACATGCAGCCGAATTGAGAACCCCCTCCTTTTTTTGGATGTCGGTTAAAAAAGGAGGAGGTTCTCTATTAGGCGTGTATTTTTATTATTTTTCTTTACACAATCCCTATATTATTAGCAGTAGAAACCATTCCCGATCCTATGCACCTATACGTGCTTCTTATCGCGTGTTGTTTGAAGTGAGCTTTCTGCACATTCTTGTATTGTAAGGTAGTGGCGAGTACTCGCCCGTCAGCTGACTCGACAATTTTGTTCAATTCAATTTCGCTCTACTTGTGTTAATTACTCGCCCGAGACGCTTAAGGCTCGCAGTTTTCATTATAATAAAATAATAAATTTAGTTTTATAACAGTATTGAATAATTTGATCAATACTTTGTATTTGATGGGTAATTTAAGTTATAACTTAGTGTATAGCCTTTTAAATGGTTTCGTTAGTTAGTTGGAAAACTTGTTTATTTTTGCAAAGGCTTCTTAATACAATTGTCTTCGATATTATAAGATATTATATTGAAGAGAGATTACTACGGGTTTATATTCACGGTTTTTTTGAAGTCGTATCTGGCGCTAATGCAGTTGTAGATGTATAATTAACCAGCAACCAGTCATTTCTAATAAAAGTAATAAAATAAATACTTTTTACCAATCAGTCAGAAATAAGACTTTTTCTAAAGCAATTAGACTGAATTTTAAATGCAGTCAGCAATGTCATCGCAATAATTCTTAAAAAAATAATAGTACAGTGCAAATTAATTTAAATTATTGTATTGTGCTTTAAATTTGAGTGTCTGTTGTGCTTTAAATTCTAATTGAGGTGTCTGAGGTTTCTGGCTATTTCTGTTACACGTTGTATATTACTAGCATAGAAGTGAATAGCAGTTATAGCCTACTAGTGTGACCGTCGGACTGCCAAGTCACAGGTCTCGACTTTCGAGTTCGAACTCAAGGCACGCACCACTGACTTTTCTGATTCATGTGTGTATTGTATAATTATCACTTGCTTAAAAACGGTGAAGGAAAACATCGTGAGGAAACCGGCATGCCTGAGAGATATTACTCGATGGCATGTGAAGCCAAGTCAGAGGCCCATAGGTGGCAAAATTTGGACACCAGGTTAGTCACTAACCACACGAAAAGAAGAAGCATACGAGTGACATAGCAGTTTTCGAAAAAATCTGGGCCCTGGAAATTTTTGGAAATAAATCGCACTTCGCAATCTTCACCGCACTATAAATTCCTTATCCTATAGGACGACACACAAAGTTAGTTTATCTCAGCTACATCTTAAAAGAAGAATGGTCACCTAGCACTGCGCCTTAACCCGAGAAAAATCTCATTTGCTTTAATATAAAATTAAGACTTATCTGTTTTTTCACCGAGAGCGTCCTAGTGTCCTTAATTATGCAGCTTGCAGTAAACGCTTTCAATAGTTTTATTTTTTTGCGTTATTACTACAAAACTTAATTGAAATACTTATTTGTTTTAGCTTCCTCTTCATTTTATATTGACTTTCTTTCTTTCTTTCTTTTACTATTGTTGGACGTTTTATTTGTGTTTTCAATTTATAAAAGCTTTTATTAACATAACATCCCGCCTGTATTCCCCGAAGGGTTGAGCAGAGGTGTATAGTAACACCTTCATTTCGTCGTTATGTGTAAGTTCCAAGTAATAGGGGGCGAGCCTATTGCCATAAATTCAAACTTCGGGTTGCTACTGAGAAATTCCATACGGAAAAACCCAATAACACTTTGCCCGACCTGGGCATCGAACCCAGTACCTCATGATCAGCAGTCGCGTTTGCCACCACTAGACCAACGACCAACTTTTTATTCTAGTTCTGTATTGTTATTTAGGAAAATTCTTTTTTTTTTAAACCGTTGCGCCACACTAGGATTTCTCCTGTATCGTGGGTGCGTTTACAGACGCATATCTTCACATGCACAAACATCCAGACCCGGAACAACTATCTGTAGGCCATACAAATATTTGTTCCGTGCGGGAATCGAACCCACGACCCGCAGCGCAGAAGCCAATCGCTTAGCCACTGCACCAAACGTGTCGTCGTTAATTGTCGGTCAAGTACGAGTCGGTATTTGTATTGTTATTATCTATGTTTTGTTTTATATCAGATTTTTTGATCTGCTGTTGGTTTAGTTGTTAAGTTGAATAATGTATGAAGTCATTAGTAGCCTGGACAATAATTATGTTTTTTTGAGTACAATAATTAGTGTAGGCAACACAAATGTAAATATGAAATGATTTAATGTAAAACAATTTTACTCTGTCGTTACAAATAACAATTACAATACAAATTCATTAATCTATACTAATATTATAAAGCTGAAGAGTTTGTTTGTTTGTTTGAACGCGCTAATCTCAGGAACTACTGGTTGGAATTGAAAAAATATTTTTGTGTAGGATAGTCCATTTATCGAGGAAGATTATAGGCTATATAACATCACGCTACGACCAATAGGAGCGGAGCATAAATGAAAAATGTTGCATAAACGGGAAAAATGTCCACGCGTGCGAAGACGGGACGGGCCGCTAGTAAATTATATAAAACACACTTTTGTTTAATAAAGTTTTTGTTTCGAAATAAAGTGATAATTTAACGTCATATAGGTAATTTTATACTGACTGCCTTGTTGGTCTAGTGGTCGTAAGCGCGACTGCTGAGCATGGGGTCCTGGGTTCAATCCACATGTCAGGCAAAGAGTTATCGGGTTTTATCATTAAGAATTTCTCAGTAGCAGCCTGGAGTCTGGATTTGTGCCTGGTTTATGGCAATAGACTTGCCCCCTATTACATGGGACTTAAACATAACTGGTGAAACGAGGGTGTACTAAAAATCCTCTGCCGATCTCTTCAAGGAATACATGGCGTGATGTTACGTAACGTATCTTCTTCCTAGCCTTTTCCCAACTATGTTGTGGTCAGCTTCCAGTCTACCCAGATGCGGCTGAATACCAGTATTTTACACGGAGCGACTGCCACCAGACCTCCGCAACACAGTTACTGGGCAATACCGATATCCTAAGGTTAGACCGGTGGTCAGACTTTCGGGCTTCTGACTACCCGTAACTACTATCATAGGTATTCTTATGACACTCGGAACCGACGGTTTAACGTGCTCTCCGAAGCAGGGAGGCATCTCGATGTGTAACGAACGGTTGCCCATCCACGGACTGACCGCGGCAAGTGCAGCTTCACTTCGTTAATCGCATGATCGGCATGGTTATTGATAAGCCATGAGTCCCTTTAAACAATAGAAACGTATACTCACTATATAATACATAACATATATATGATGTTATGACATCACGCCTTGTATTTCCCGAAGAGTTTGGCAGAGATGTTTTTAGTACACCCTCGTTTCGCCAGTTATGTTTAAATACCATGTAATAGGGGGCGAGCCTATTGCCATAAACCGGGCACTAATCCAGACTCCGGGCTGATACTGAGAAATACCTAATTGAAAAACCCAATAACACTGCCCAACCTGGGGATCGAACCCAGGACCCCATGCTCAGCAGTCGCGCTTGCAACCACTAGACCAACAAGGCAGTCATATAATACAGTAGATAAACATAATATTTATTCTACCATAATTATTACTCGGTAATCAGTAAATAGCTTTGATTATGTTATCGGTAAGTTATCAAAGGGATGATTGTGTTATATAACTTAACCTATAGATTCTGTGTTTAGTTTGGAGCCTCGTGTTAATGAATTATTAATTTAGTTAGACTTAGTTCTTAAAATGGTATTTATAAGACTGATACAATGAACAGACATGAAAATAGCGATATTATGAAGCTAACGGGGTGCCCTGCGTAAGCGACGAATGCGACAAACGCGATCAAGACAACGGTATTCCCTACTAGCGGCCTTTGTAGCCAGACGCGACGTAACGTGTATTTGTTCCACGTCGTGTTGCGTCGCGTCGCGCGGCGTCGCGTTTGTCGCTTACGCAAGACACCCCGTTAGTCAGTGTTAATAAAATGTATGCACATTTTGCGAATTTAAAAAGTGAATTTAGAAAACTGCCTCGTTCGTCTAATGGTGGTAAGCGCGACTGCTGTTCGTGAGGTCCTGAGTTTGATCCCCAGGTCGGGTAAAGTGTTATTAGGTTTTTACGTGTGGAATTCCTCGGTAGCAGCCCGTAGTTTGGATTTGTGCCCGGTTGACGGCAATAGGTTCGCCCCTATTACATGGGACTTAAACATAACGGCGAAATGAGGGTGTTACTTACACCTCTGCCCAACCCTTCAAGGAATACAGGCGTTATGTTATGTTTAACTGCAGTAATGCGACAATTCGCCAGTCAAGCGTGTGACTTAATCAAAAAGCATTTTCTATAGTAATATTTGGAGGGTCCCAAATTCAAGCAATGAGAAGCTGTTTAGTAAAACAAAAACGAATTGAAATGAGGACTCTGTCAGTAATAATTAAGTGCGCCTCTCAATATGGAAGGTGTGCCGGAACCCGGCAGGAAGTTTAATTTCCCGCGGTAAACACCGCTGTACGGCGCCATTGACTGCCTCAATTACACAAAATAGTCCAATTCTATTTAGATGTGTACTGAATTCTGTATGTGAAACATGTTTTATAATAGTACTTATGTAGGTAATAAGCCTTTTGAAATAACATTTTGGAACTTCCAATTTCATGTTATGGTTTATGCAAATAAATCTTTATTCATTTTTATGTAATGATTTATGCAAATAAATTTTTATTCATTTTTATGTTATGGTTTATGCAAATAATTCTTTATTAATTTTTATTTTATGGTTTAAGCAAATAAATCTTTATGCATTTTTATGTAATGATTTATGCAAATAAATCTTTATCCATTCATTCTTACTGATAAAGGTTTTTGTAACGCTTGTAACTTTTTTGGATGCCGTATACGTGCAACAAGATAATACCATTTAAAGTTTTAGATGTAGTAGAGCTCCTCGTGAATGAGTTCGTTCGGAGAAGTACTATCACCAAACGTATTCCTACCACCAACCAGCATTGCGTTGTGCCGGTAAAATTACAGGCACATGGAACTTTTCAACTTTGTGTCTAGGGTTTGCAACGCATCAGGATTGGGGATGTCTGTATAGGCTGCGATAACACTTCTTATCAGATGCACCGTCGCGTCGGCTTGTTTACCAATCGAAATAAAAAGTTAAAAAAATATGTTCTGTAATATTATGCGATGAGTTAAATAACTTTGATTGCCTTGTTGGTCTAGTGGTCGCAAGCGCGACTGCCAAGCATGGGGTCCTTTATTCGATCCCCAGGTCAGGCAAAGTGTTATTGGATGTTTCCATGACGAATTTCTCAGTAGTAGTCCGGCAATAAAATAATGGCAATAGACTTGCTCCCTATTACATGGGACTGGCAAAACTAGGGTGTACTGAAACACCTCTACCGAACTCTTCGGGGAATACAAGGCGTGATGTTATGTTATGTGTTAAATACAATCTACCAAATACACTATTAAGATATTATAATAGAATCTATTAGACATGTATGGCATATAGTAGGCACGAAAACGTACGATTTTAGTTTTACCGACAAATCTATCTATATAAATAAAAATGTATCGCCAAATGTGTTGCTAAGCGCAAAACTTGAGAACGGCTCGACCAATTTTTTTTTTATATATATATTCAATGATATCACCTTTTTACTTATAATATCATTGTATATATTCCTTAGGGCACAAGGAAGGTTCTTGTGGAGAGAAAAAACATAAACATTGCGTGGAAAATAGTAAAAACACTTTACTTTTTCCGCTACAGGCCAATAACTTTTGACAGTACGTAGTCTGTCCGGGCAGCTAGTACGCAATAAATATTATTGGAGACAATAAACCTTGCCGATCCAACTATTTTAGCGACAAAGACTATATCTTCTTTATACTAACTTATATCAAAGAGCCTAGATTACTAACTAAGGAGTACCTATAATATATTAACTTAATCTTCTTCTATTATCTAACTTCGTGCCTATTCTCGTGCTCGTCTGGCTCGACCTTCACGGCGCGACGTCGAGTGGTTAGACAGTGCTTGTGGTCTTCGCGAGCGTCACTAATTAGGTCAGGGTTAAAACTTCTATCACTAAGTAATGGAGGTTCAGAGAATCCATTCCTAGCAATGCGCGATCACGTGCCTCTCTTAAAGAGGTGTACTGCCGCAGTTCGTAGCTGTATATTAGCAAGCATAAGTATAGCATAATCAGCCCACTGCCAGGCACGAGCCTCTTATTAGGCTGAGCATCCACCAGAGCTGTGCTAAGCTGCGTAGGGAGGAATGGGTTTTGTAAGCACCAATAGAATCTCTTCATTTACCTAGCTTCGATCTGCGCAGCTCTGGTGGATATGGGTCTAGCAGTGTGAGGTTTTTGTTCATACAAAACAAGCCAGAAATGTGTTGCGATGCGAGGAATGTGTTGCTAGGAATGTGTTGCGAGGAATGTGTTGCGAGGAATGTGTTACGAGGAATGTATACCGCTCCCGCCACACCACCCTATTCGAAAAGAGTCCGCTACCTATCTTCGCACGGCTCATTTGTACACATTAACACATTACGTATTTCTTACATAGCTCTTGTGGAAAGGGTCACCCTCGGGTGTCATCAAGGGTTATCCTCGCTACACATTTTCGCAGCGCACATTTTCCAGCCTTAGAATGAGAAGGGCGGGACGGGGTAGAATATAAAAATTCCTCACCGCTCGCTGGGAATAGACGCGTGTTGTAAGACTTAACAAAACCCAGCACGCGACGTGGTAGGATCTATACGGTCCGCCTGGCTAGCTACCACCCTCACATTAAAGTCCGGCGCCAAGTAGTTTACTGTGTTCCGTCGTGTGTGTAGCCAGAGGGGTAAGGAGGGGAATCCCTCTATATCTCTGTTCCTTGGATTCGTGTGCTCCATCTTAGACCCTGTCTGTGCGCTTACCATCAGGTGAGACTAGGGCCAAACGCTTCCAAGTCAAGAGTAAAAACAGGAAAAAAGGATTTAGATCTTAGTTCACCAAGCTGGCCTGGTGCGGGTTGGTTACACGCACAGCAACCTGAACTTTTTGGAGGGCTCTCAGTTGTGCAGGTTTCCTCACGATGTTTTTTTTCACCCATTAACGCAATTGATAATTATATTTTGGAAGGCAAGGTTTCAACCGTTACCATCATTGATATATAAATTGACAAGCGGATTAGCAATCGCAGAAACACCCCTCTTGCACCAGTATTGGTGCTGCCCGTTCCCGTACCGGCTGGAGGCAATTAGGTTGACAAATTGGATACCTATAGTGTCTAAAATATAAAAGGCCCGTTTTACCGTCAGATCAGTACATTTTATGTCGAAATTGACATAACTTGTTCTAATCTGACAGCTGTCAAAACGGGCTTTTTAAATTTTAGCCACTATAGTTCATAATTTTGCCGTTGTTAGGGCATCGTCAGTCAGCGGAACGTGCACAGTATTCTATGTGAACGATTTAGGAAACCTGAGTGTTTTTTTTTTATAAAAAAACTTTGCTTCACACTAAGATTTCTCCAGTATCGTGGGTGCTTTTACAAACACAAATCTTCACACGCACAAACATCCAGACCCGGAACAACTATCTGTAGGCCATACAAATATTTGTTCCGTGCGGGAATCGAACCCACGACCCGTAGCGCAGAAGCCGATCGCTCAGCCAATGCACCAAATGTGTCGTGTTGTAGTTTACACGTCAACAGAAATTCGCTAATTACAGTTAAAGAGACTCCAATCACTGCAGTCGAAGATTGCATTTCTTTGTTACGTGTATGTACTCTTCATATTGTCAATTGTAATAAGTGTTCCTTCTGTACATTTCTGTGTTGTGTATGTGTGAAATATGGTAAAAGTGTGTGCCAGTTAGAGACACGTTGAGTTGTCTGCTGTGATATTTGTTGTACCTATGTAAGTATAGTTCGGGCGACGAGTCGTGACCACTCTGAAGATAGGCTCTGTGAACTTTCGCGCATGTACACTCGTGAAGAAAACATACATACAATCACGGCTATTTCCCATTGGGGTAGGCAGAGACTATAGATTTCCACCTTCTACGATCCTGTCACACCCTTTTCGCTTCATCTACATTCATTAACCTTCTCATGCATGCTCGTCGGTTTAGGGTGCTACCAACCTGGCGTTTTTTGAGAACGCCCGCGATTTGTTCGTGGTAAGTTCGCCGAGTTACTGAAGAAGAAAATTACTGTAAATACTATTAAATAAACTTTACTTAACTAATGGCTAATCCTAAAATCGTAGTAATTAAATGTTAACTAAAAGCTATTTTGTTGCTAAAATTTCTGCTAATATTCCGCAAACACCTGCACGATGTTCATAGCGGCCACGACTTGTCGCCCGAACTGTATTTATGTTATTTATTTATACATACAATCACACCTGTTTCCCATTGTGGTAGGCAGAGACTATAGATTTCTACCTGCTACGATCCCGACACACCCTTTCGCTTCATCTACATTCATTAACCACAGTTGGAAGGGGCCGACCTCGGCGAACGTACCACGAACAAATCGCGGACGTTCTCAAAAAGGGCCAGGTTGGTAGCACCCTCCGGGGTTGCGGTGCATGCTTTTGCGAATCCCGCAACCCTGGCCGAACGGTCAAGAGAAGGAACACCGTTGGTTTTTAGCCGGTAAGAGTCCGGCAGACCTCGCCTTCCCCGGGCGAGGAACATCCATGAGGATTTTCCAACGACAAAAAAAAGGTTAGTAGCACCCTAAATTGACGAGTGAGAGTACCTATATAATAGGTATGTACCTACAATAATCTACCAAGACTTTATTTCTTAAACCGGTAGGCAATTCAATACTTGTGTATCACCCACTTCTACTAAATAATTATGTTGTTATTATTAACAATCATGTCATTACTTTGAAAGGTCAAGCAGACACGAGCTTTTAATATTCACAGCTTGACAAAAAAAAAGTGCCCGAAATTGGAGAGGTCATACACGTCATACATTAAAAAACTTATCTGGCAGACCTTTGGATAGTCTTATCCATTTTATGAATCATTTATTCACATTTATTGCCGGATAAAACACAGATTAAACAGCACCGACAAATATTAAAAATATTTCCGGTTTTATCGACGTTTTTGCAAACAGATCACTTTTTGTGCTAATGACACCTATTTGATAACGGGTGAGCGTGTCCTATTTGACTTTATTTCTGTAAATACATGTCGTCACCGGAAAGCCAATACTACTTAAGCGCCATTTTTGGCCAAAATGAGTTATATATATATTGTTGAATTGGGTGTTTTAAATCCTATCCAACGATATATATAACTCATTTTGGCCAAAAATGGCGGTTAAGTAGTATTGGCTTTCCGGTGACGATGTGTTTATGAGACACTAACCTTTCAATATAGATTTCAAAGCCATACCTAACTCTCTGTTGTGTGGCAGGAGTTATACAAAAACCGTATTTAAAAAACAAAAAAATAAAATGTAAACAACATTTGAATACTCTTAATAGAGAGAAAAATCCGAAAAGGAGTGTTTCAAATAGATTAACATCACACAATTTCTTTTTGTTAGAAATTAATGTTATGTAATATTTTACAGAACATATCTTTATCTTCTTATTTTCGTGTGGTTAGTGACTAACCTGGTGTCAGAGTTTATGCCGCCCATGGGCCTCATACTTATTGGCTTCACATGCTGTCGAGAAATATCTCTCAGGCATGCCGGTTTCCTCACGATGTGTTCCTTTACCGTTTTTAAGCAAGTGATAATTATACAATACGCACATGAATCCGAAAAGTCAGAAGTTCGTGCTTTGGGTTTGAACTCGAGACCTATGACTTGGGAGTCCGACGGACACATCACTAGGCTATCACTGCTATTAAGATTAGTCAAATGTTGTTTACATTTTATTTTTTCGTTCCGTGAATAGGGTTTAGATTAGCTCATGCTGTGGTAAAAAGATAATTCAATCAGCAAGATTGTTAGCAGGGCTGACTACCCAGGGTGCGCCGGACGTACTTGAGTACCTATCGATCTAACTAAAATGTAATATATTCAATGTTTACTCATAATACACTCGAGAGCAATGAATCTGGGTCAACATAAACCTTAATATAAGGTCCAACCAAAATACCTGGACAAACTTTTACACAGTGTTCAGTAAGTGCAACTGAACATATCTATGCAAAAAAAACGAAATCCAAGTGTTTTTTTTCTAACCATAAATTTTGTTTCAACTTTAATTTTACTTTTATTGTAATTTTTTTACATTTTTCACTTCGCTGTTTAGGTAAAACTCGGCACGGAATTAGCGCGTGCCCCAATGGCGGTCGATGCATAAGAAATGGATGAGTTTATTCTTAGAGAGTACAGGCAAATTAAAACGTTATTATATTTTGGTTAGAAAAAAAAAACACTTGGATCTTTTTTTTTTACATAGATGTGATTAGTTAAACGTATTGAACACTGTGTAAAAGTTTGTCCACGTATTTTGGTTGGGGAAAATATTGTTAAACATTTTTTAACATTGTTTTGTTTATTTTGGTGACCCGGATTCATCCCTCTCAAGTGTAGAATAGTTTCGGAGAAAACGGGATTCCAATGTATGATATCTAATTCTGTATATTACTGATTAATATCAAATTATCTATGTAAACTAATCAAATTAATCTGACACTTGTGTGAAGTGTTTCTCAATAACACCGTGATCTGTTAAACCGTGACATGCCATATAGATCTAATACACCGTACTCTAACAGCTAGTTCACACAGAAGCTGTTTACAGGACCCGTTTTAGCGGATCCGTCTTTATATTGGTGATGGTGTCTGTAGTTGAATGAGCGAGTTCACATACACGACAGTATTCCGAATCCAGTAAAAATACTGCATCCGTTATTGTTATCGTATCCTGTCTGCCAGATGCGACGCAGCTGCCATTTGTTTAACTGATCCGTCGGTACAGATGTGAACAACACATCCAGTACCGACGGATGCGTTAAAACGTATCTTACGCATAATATATCGAATGAAACAAGAAGACGAGTAGTTTGTTTTAATCTTTAAGAAGGTATCTCGGGTCAGTGAGATTGACAACTAGAAAGACACGGTCCCAGCGGGGACGAGAGTTGAAGGGGGCAAGTGGAAATTTTATGATTTATTGAAGTATGGTTATTAAATATAAAAGCAAACGCGATAAAAAAGTATATAAATAGAACTTAAACAGATCGAATACACAGTTCCCGAGCTAATTGGTATACATTGGAAAATACTAGATGATTTCCAAATAAAAAAAAACGCGTTAGTACCTAATAAAAATCTGTTCAGTGAAAAATATTTATTATACCTTTAAATGTAAGATATATTATACAGGGTGAACGGTAAACGAAATCATGTATTTCCTTCAAACCTCGTGATGTATTGCTGACATAGAATAACCCTGAACGGGATATTTTCGGATTCAATAAATATAAAAATACAAGAAGTGAACATGTATTCTTAACGTGAGACATTTTAGCGCCCCGTGTTAAATTACCGCGCGGCGCATAATTAACATAGCCGCACAATTCGCTCAGCGCGCTAAAATGTCTCACGTTAAGGATACATGTTCACTTCTTGTATTCTTATTGAATCCGAAAATATTCCGTTCAGGGTTAATCTATGTCAGCAGTACATCACGAGGTTTGAAGGAATTACATGATTTCGTTCACACCATGAAGATTTCAAAGCGATACATCCAGTAATTTGTTCAACAAAATCATTTTAGATGTAGGTATGAGAATTTGAAATTTGATTTTGCCTATCGTAGTGTCACTAACAATATTTCTTCACAACCGTTTATTGCAATGGTATACAAGAAGACCTCTGCTCATCAATGGAAGTCCTAACACTGATATGATGATGACCAGTCTAGCATTTATCCCGAGTCGAATCTAGACGTTAGTACATGTGGTTTGCGGGTTTAATGACCTTCACAAACATGACATCCTAGTGTTTATTTAATGAAGCTCAGGTGGCGCTGGTTATGTCCCAACTTTACTATCCAATTAGTTGTTCATTAATATGTAGGTATTAGATTAAACAAACGGGTTGGGAATTCGTAGTAACAACTCGGAATTTGGAATAATTGTGCCCGGTATATGGCAATAGGATCATTTTCTATTATATGAGGCCTGAAATGTCACTGGCCGCCTGTAAGTTTACAGTATACACCTCTGTCTAACCTTTCGGGGCGTAATGAATGTATTAAAATATACAGGGTGTAAACGAAATCATGTACCTAATTCCTTAAAACATCGTGATGTACTGCTGACATAGAATTAACCTTGTACGTGATAAGTTTAGATTCAATAAAAAAATTTACAAGAAGTAAACATGTGTTCTTAATTAACGTGAGGCATTTTTGCGCCCCGAGCGAATTGCGCAGCTACTGCTCACATGTTTAGTTCTTGTAATTATCTTTTATTGATTCCAAAATATCCTGTGTAGGTTTAATCTATGGCAGCAGTGAATCACGAGGTTTGAAGGAATTAAAGAAAGAAAGAAAGAAAGAAAATTATTTATTCTTGACTCACACTGGCAGTTACAGAAACAAAAACAACATTTAAAATAAAAAAGGATAAGAATTTAGACTACCTGCACGAGTCCAAAAAGGGCTCCTATGTCATCATAATGCTACGGCATTAAAAAAAAATTTGTCGCAACGCTGGTTTTCAGATAGGACCATAGTGATCTACATGATCACGTTTACACTCTGTATAAGGCAATTAGATTTTGCATAAGTCAGCCATATTGTCATATTGTGTACTGCATGCAGAGAACGAAAGTGACCTAATCCGAAAGAATACTTTATTACCCATTTTATATTTATTTTGCATTTTAATAGTATTTTTTCGTTTTATGTAAGAAATAAAGTATCTCGATTTGGCAAAATTTTTAATTATGTCAGTCCCAGCATCTCAAGCTCGACTATTCCCAATTTACAAAAGCAGCTAACCAAAACGTTCCCAAGATAAACATGCTCTCAGCTCAAGGAAAACTTAGTGAGATAGGAACCAATCCGCTAAGTAACCGATCGTCTAGTAACAGAACTGAGATCGCAACGACAGCGAACGGATATCGATATTTTAAGAAAATTTAGTACCGCTGTGTTGATTTGAAAGTTAAGGATCAATTTCAAATCTGCTAGCTGCTACTGGGCTGATACTCATCGGTGCTTATGAAGGCGAAGGATTATCTCAAAGTGAAAAGGATGGGTAGTCTAACCTTGTGAAAGAGTTTGTCCGGGGAAGTACCTACTACCACCAGTGACGTAAGTATTGGATGGGGGCCCCAGTAAAAATTGTCACATTGTAATTTAATTTAAATAAATCACTGAACTGGTTACCCAACAAAATTACTAATATTGTGTGCATTTTATATAAATATATAAAAAAAAAACAAAAGTCGTGGGCCCCGTTTGCCGGGGGCCCGTCGCATTTTGCCAGCCCTGACACCCTATAGTAATGCCACTGACTACCACCACACCTATTGCTATCGCTAAGCAACGATGCTGAGTTCCATTTTGAAGGATGTGGTTGCCGGTGAAATTACAGACACATGAGACGCTCCATGTGTCTTTATTGCTTTTGTTATTTTATAGAGATACAACAGATATGCTTGGGACTTACCTGTGGAAGAATGGCACTAAAAAACAAATACGTTTCAAACCTTTGTGAAAACTTTTAATTTGAATCGTATCTGTTACTAGTTAGATACACTGGCCTGCAAAAATAAGTATCACACTTTTAAAATTTCAATTTTTTCTAAACTATAGAAGTTAGAGATTTAAAATTAAAAAACGTTTTATAGCAATTTTTATCAGCTTTCTTTGAAACTATAGTAACAAAGTTAAACTCTTTTTTGAGTCCTTTTTGTTTCGAAAATATATCTTGTGTACTTAAAAAGTTATTGCAATTTTAAAAGTGTGATACTTATTTTTGCAGGCCAGTATAGTTACCAACCGCGCGGATCATACGATTTGTAAGGTTAAGCTGTGCTTGCGGCTGTGCTTGCGGCTGTGAGTGCGTGGATGGATGACCGTTCGTTGCAGATCGAGACCCCTCTGTGCCTCGAAGAGCATATTAAACAGTCGGTTCTGGGTGTCATACGAATGCTTATGACAGTCGTTTCAGGAAGTTATAAACCCGAAATTCTGATAATCGATCTAACCATAGGATATTGGCATTGCCCAATAACTGGGTTGCGGAGGTCTGATGGCAGTCACTCCGTGAAAAATACTAGTATTCAGCCGCATCTGTTTAGACTGGAAGCTGAACCCAACATAGTTGGGAAAAGGCTAGGTAGAAGGTATCTGTTACTAGTTATCTAGAATAAATCATGATATGAAAGTAGTTTATAAAATCGATTTACTATACATATAATCTCCATTTTATTTTACTTGTGTTGTTGTAGTTTAATAAAATGGCCGCTCACAGGCGTTTTGTTGGGGCGTT
Organism: Amphipyra berbera; assembly: GCA_910594945.2. Classification (NCBI taxonomy): domain Eukaryota; kingdom Metazoa; phylum Arthropoda; class Insecta; order Lepidoptera; family Noctuidae; genus Amphipyra; species Amphipyra berbera. The sequence continues at coordinate 864,667 of OU343122.1, read as the reverse complement.
TTTTTATTTATAATTGCAATTTTCACTTATCTTCGTATACTCAAGGAGTCATTGAAATGAAGTATCAATTAATATAATTGAATGTGTTCAGAAAACAATGAAAGTCTAGCAGTTATTTTATAAAGTGCTTATTGATGATTTATTTTCAAATTAAGCTGTGAGATAGTGTGTTTGTTTTGATTTTATTTCATTGTAAAATTATTAATTAAAACAATTTGTTTTATAAGTTTCGTTAAGTTGTTGATTCACGGTGCAAGACTGTGTGACAATGTTTTTAACTCGAAATAGTTCGAAAACTGTTTTCAACATAAATACCAAGTCTACAACTCTATTTCAAGTATTACCATAATATTCTTATTTTTTATTATACCGTTTAGTATTTTTAAAGGCTGGGTTCACATTGCTAAAAAACAACTGATAGTGCGTATACCTAGGTATCTACATTAGCAAGTACCTGACGGTAATCAAAGTTTGTTTCCCTTTTATAGAAATAGGTACATGGGTACTCGGGTAATAGGTACATACATTCACGTGACAATTTACGACTAACGTGGATACAAAATAGTATCTTCGTATTATTAGTTATTATAGTGTTAGAGGATCTAATAAGGGGCTCATGGCTAATTACCTAACGCGTGGATCATATTGTGGCGGCATCTATCACGCCAAATGCGAACTATCCTGCATCGCGATATCAGAGTTTGACACGCAGATAGTATATATACAAGTTCCCAACATCAACCGTTGGGCAGTGGCCCGCCAGGCACAAGACTCCGCCTGGTAGGAGGATCCTCCTTTTCGTAGGCGGATCACAATATCTCGTTCCCCTACAATATGATTTGAGAGGTTAAGCTGCGCTTGCCGCGGTCAGTCCGTGGTTGGGTGACCGTTCGTTACACATCGAGACTCCTCCGTGCCTCAGAGAGCACGTCCCGGGTGTCATGCGAATGCCTATGACAGTCATTAGGTGAAGTCAGAAACCCGAAAAGTCTGACAATCGGTCTAACCTTAGGATATCGGCATTGCCCGATAACTGGGTTGCGGAGGTCTGATGGCAGTCGGTTCGTGTAAAATACTGGTATTCAGCCGCATCTGGTTAGACTGGAAGCTAACCCGAACATAGTTGGGAAAAGGATAGGCAGAACAGTGTTAGAGGATCTAATATCTTCGTTTTTTAAAGAATATAGGTATCAAAATCTTCAGTTTTCACTCTTTATGGGTCTACCCTCAACAAGCATGTGCACATAAAATTTAGCAGGCGTGTACTTACGGGAGGATAATGAATAACACTTGTAACCGTACACTATATATATTTAATTAAGAATTACAATTAGATCAACAGGGCGTGGCTCGTAACAATGCGAGGAGTCCAGGGTCTTCTTATGTAGGTGTAGTACTTAACTTGGCAATTGCAGCGGCGCGAGAGACCGATCATTTTTTTTTCCTCTTTGACTGCTTCTCTTGCGGACTGTTTTTACGTAACCGGGTAGTTATTGGTGAGATCTGAAGGGTCTCCAACCAATCCCGACGAGAGTAAAATACTTAACCTAAGCAAACTACTATTACTACGTCTAGTACTAACATCATGACTACATAGCAACAACACCACTAAGGGCGTCCCCTAGGGGGGACTCGAACCTTGGCGTAGGGCGTTGCTTGCGAGAGGACTGGGAGGGAGACAGCTTGATGAGGGCTGAATGAATGGTGTGAAGAGCGGTCTGCAGCGTGCCCGACCTTTTATAGGCCCTTATCCGCGCCAGTCGCCACCACCTGTCACACAGTTTCAAAATACGTTCTCAAGTTTCATAGAAATCGCGATGTAGAACGGTTATGCATAATGCAATCCACCAATAGCAGCCAAGTTTCCGCGCTTGTCGTGAGCGCTAAAAGCGCCCGTTCATCACTTGTGCGTCCCATTTATTTCAGATGCATCTCTGCCGAAATACATTACTTTTAACGTTTACGTATCGTAGGCTACGTTATCAAAAGCTCTTTTATGTTCAATGTATGCCGCCCGTTGAAGTATTAACGAAATGCAAAGGGAAGCACTTTTGATAAGTAGTTCATCTATACTAATATTATAAAGCTGAAGAGTTTGTTTGTTTGAACGCGCTAATCTCAGGAACTACTGGCTGGAATTGTAAAATTATTTTTGTTGGATAGTCCATTTATCGAGGAAGGTTATAGGCTATATAACATCACGCTACGACCAATAGAAGCGGAGCATAAATGAAAAATGTTGCAAAAATGGGAAAAATATCTACCCGTGCGAAGCCGGGACGGGCCGCTAGTCTATTATAGTGTAGGAATCTCAGCCATTTATCTGCTTGCTTGGTTTAGTGGTGGCAAGCGCGACTGCTGATCGTGAGGTTCTGGATTCGATCCTCAGGTCGTGCAAAGTGTTATTGGGTTTTCCGTGTGGAATTCGTCAGTAGCAGCCCGGAGTTTGGATTTATGCCCGGTTGATGGCAATAGGCTCTCCCCTATTACATAAGACTTTAACATAACGGCGAAATGAGAGTGTTACTATACACCTCTGCCTAACCCTTTGGGGAATACAGGCGTGATGTTATGTTTTTTTTATGTTTTGAATCTCAGGTAATAACATTCTTCAGGTATTGGTAGATGTTATATCCATCTACACTATAAATGCAACAGTTAAAATGCATAACATATCATCACGCCTATATTCCCCAAAGGGTTGGTCAAAGTCAAAGTCAAAGTCAAAGTATTTATTTCAATTAGGCACATAAAAGGCACTTTTGAACGTTAAAGTTACAAAGAAAATAGAATTGATTCTAGTTGCCCCTTCCAAAAGGTAGTTTCGTATGGAGAAGAATGGGCAAGAAACTCCACCGTTACTCTTTTAAAATGTCTTACAATATTTTGTATAGGTACATTAATTATACAATTATATGTGAAAACGATGCACCTAGAATAAAATTACTATACCACAAAAGGTAAAACAAAATAAAAAATGAAACAACGACATATTAATTGTGATAGGTACATGGTGCTCACATATTTACAAACATTGCAAAAGTATACGTTTTCACAAAAAAATAAAAGTAATAAGTCAGTGTATGAGTTTAGGTACTTACTCATAGAATCTAAAATAAACGGCTTTAAAAAAATAAATTATACAATTAAAATAGCAACCAGTTTGATTTTGTCTAGACTCTACATTGTCCTATGGAGCTGGACCAGCATGTTTCCAAGCGTTCTTATCCTGGATATAATCGTCTAATTTGTAATATGCTTGTTTACAAAGTGTACTTTTAATATGACTTTTAAATTTTCTTTCATTTAATTGCAATATATCACAAGGTATTTTGTTGTAACATTTAACACAGTACCCCATAAAAGATGTCTGTACTTTAGATAATCTGAAAAATGGTCGATCAAGTTTATCTTTATTTCTAGTATTAGAGTTATGTCTATCGCTTATTTTATTAAAAAGATGTAGATTTTTTCTTACATACATAATATTTTCATAAATGAATTGGCAAGGTACCGTCATAATATTAATCCCTTTAAATAGTTCCCTAAGAGATTCGCGGTGACGTAGATTATAAATGGCTCTGACAGCTCTCTTTTGCAAAATAAAGATGGAATCAATATCAGCAGCCCGACCCCACAGTAAAATGCCATATGACATAATGCTGTGAAAGTAGCTAAAATAGACCAAACGCGCGGTTTCTACATCTGTTAACTGTCTTATCTTTCTAACAGCATAAGCAGCCGAGCTTAGCCGCCCCGCTAGAGATGTTATATGTGGTCCCCATTGTAATTTCTCGTCTAAAGTGATTCCTAGGAAAACCGTTTGACTAATAAATTCCAGTTTTTCTCCATTCAATATAATATCACATTCGCTACTTCTAACATTGGGTAATTTAAATCTAATGCATTTGGTTTTAGTTTTATTTAGTACCAAATTATTTACCGTAAACCAATCTTGGACCTGAAGAATAGAGTTATTCACGTCATCAAGATTTTGTGACCGTCGGTCTATTTTAAATATCAAAGATGTGTCATCTGCAAATAACACCATTTTCGGTTGATTTTGAAATAATTGGGGTAAATCATTAATGTAAACTAAAAAGAGGAATGGACCCAATATCGAACCTTGAGGAACGCCCATTGCCATTTCAGACCCCAATGAGTTAACGCCGTTTACTTGAACTTTAACCTTTCTATCTTTCAGGTATGATCTTAGTAAATTAAGAGCTGTATTCCTAATTCCATAGTGCTCTAGTTTCAGCAGAAGTGTCTCATGGTGTACGCAATCGAACGCCTTAGAGAGGTCGCAAAAGATTCCAACGGCATCTTGTGCTTCTTCCCAGGCGTTAAAAATGTTCTTTATTAGGGTGACACCGGCGTCAGTGGTACAACGCCCTTTGGTGAAACCGTACTGTTGTTCATGAAAGATGGAATTTTTATTAAAGTGACGTAACATTTGATTGAGCATCAACCTTTCAAACACCTTACTGAGAACAGGCAGAATTGACACAGGCCTATAATTGTTGGGTTCTTTACTATCACCGGATTTGAACAGAGGAACTACTTTACTGTGTTTCATGAGATCCGGAAAGACTCCTTGGTCCACACTGGTGTTAAATATGAAAGCCAAATAGGGCGCAATGGTTTCGATGATAGATCTACAGACTTTTACAGACATTCCCCAGAGATCTTCTGTTGATTTAATTTTAAGATCTTTAAAAGCTTTTATAATAGCTTGGGGGTTTGTATGCTGAAACCTAAACTCCAAGGGGCATACCTTTACATTATTTCTAAGTAAGGCAGCAGAAAGCGCGGGTGAGGAATTCAAAGTTTCAGTAGTTTTAAGGGGAACATTAGCAAAAAAGTTTTCAAATTCCTGAGCTATTTCTACCTCTGAAGTGATGGGCCCATGTGCAGTTTCTAAATTAAATTCAGTATTAAGCTGTTTTTTCCTACCTGTTTCATTATTTATTATTTGCCAGGTAGTTTTTATTTTATCATCAGCTGATTTTATTTTATTGCTAATATAAAGAGCTTTAGCTATTTTGCACACACTTTTAAAAGTTTTAGAATATTTTGCAACATACTGATGAAAGCTTGTATTATTCATATGTTGTTTTAGACCATAAAGTTCAAAAAGATTTTCCCTGCTTTTACGAATACCTGGAGTCGCCCAATCACTAAATAAGAAGTTGGGCAGAGATGTATAGAAAATCCCTCATTTCGCGGGTATATTTACGTCCCATGTAATAGGGGACGAGCCTATTACCATCAACCGGGCACAAATCCAAAGTCCGGGCTGCTACTGGGAATTCCATACAGAAAAACTTAACAACACTTTGGCCGACCTGGGGATCGTACCCAGGACCTCACGACCAGCAGTCGCGCTTGCCACCAATAAGCCAACGAGGCAGTTTAAATGTATGCCTCTCAAAAACGTCAGAAACAGTCCGGTGAACGGATTTTAGGTAGGTTACTTTAGATCTGAGATATAATTTATTCTGGTTCAGCAAAATTGGTAAGCCTACTTTTCATACCGAAAAAAGTTGAACTTTTCGCGTGGAGGTGCGAACAGCTAATAAATAAAGTAAAAGTTTTTATACAAAAACAGTACCAACACCTCAGCCTAAAACTTAGCTTTTACACAGCTGATTAACGAGCGGGGAAATCTAATTTAAAAGAGTAACGTTTTCTACGTTGGCTTAGCTGGCAACAAACAAAACGTAAAACGTTAAACAATAAAGGCTGGTTATCACGGTATCAGGGGCGTGGGCGCTGGTGGAGCGCTGATGGGGCGATAGCGCGCGCTCGGACGGGGCGTGTACCCAGCATTTACCGAAGGCGGGCCCGCTCGCCACGCTACAACTTTCCTGTTATCTCCGTGTCTACAAGTTTTCTTTTCAGCTAAAAAGGTTACTTTGTAGACTCACGAGGGGAAATTTTTAATTAGATCACGTACTACGGCTTTGTTAGTTTTTTAGGTAGGTAACGGTAATGCTATAGTGGGTTTAACCTTCAGCGTCACAGTTCAGGTACCGCGGAGATAGATTTGTCGCATATCAAATAAAATGTCAATGGAAAGCACATGTTTCACATCAGATTTTAACAGTTTCTGCCCTTTCTGGTGTGACATTTGAATGACCACCACCTTACTCGAGCCTATAGCCATCGATTGGACACATATTTATCTAGACACGCGGCAGCGTGTCAAGCCAAGTTCAAAGGAAAAGGGAATTGGCGACGCAGCAGCCGTGTGTTATATTACACTAACCATTTGAAACAACTTTTAATCCCCTAATAACTTAAAATCTATTTAACATAAACATATGAAATTTGGTTTATTTATTAAAACTCCTTAGATTAACTAGAACCCCAAATTTCATAAATACAGCTCAAACGGTTATTGAGGTATTAACGTCTAAAAATCGGCATTTTTATCACTGACTGACATATACACTGGCCTGCAAAAATAAGTATCACACTTTAAAAGTAAATATCATTAAAGGTGTAGTACTTATTTTTGCAGGCCAGTATAGATCAAAAACCTAACCCACCTCCAGATGACCTAGAAAGTTGAGGCGTCCAGGATTTCCCTAACAGGAAATACCCCATAACACTTAGCCCAACCCGAAATTTAACTCACAAATGCCAACCATTTCACGTCTATTAGAAGATGTATCTTCAGAAATCGTTCATTGTGATTGTCTTTGAGCGAAGGCCCCTATAGATTCAGCCACAGGAACGTCAACAAGCTCTCGTACACATGTAAAGGTAGGTAACAAAATATTGACGTTGTATGCTCAAGAATTCGAGGTTAAACTTCAAGAGGTCATCTAGAATGCCTGCCCGACCGGCTTCGGTGCAGAGGCACACAGCATACAACTGCATACCTGGCAATATGCCCGCATACCTCCGGATCTAAGCTACTGATATTGTTCCATTAAGTTATGAAGACCTGGTACTTTTGAGAGCTCGTTGTCTTAAAGAGACCATTTATTTTCAATGTACGACGTTTAATATTATGAGTTTTGCGCAATGTTTGTTGGTTCCACCATTATTTTTAAGGGTTAGACCATTATTTTGTAATATTCTTCTTTTTCCTAGTGTTATTCTAGACTTTAGAAGCTTTGGGGATAGGCTGTTTGCTTTCATGACGGTCTTGGTCAATGAATAAAAAATATAGTTTGTGGGAGACGTGTATAGTTAAAGTTCTATAGCTTCTAAAGAAACAAAAAAACAGATCAAGTTTTAACACTTAAGTATTTTAGTTCACCGACAGTACGAATTAAAATTTTCGTTTGTATCCGTTTTCTTTTCTATTTCGAACACGTAAAAGTAAGGTAAGGGGTGAAACTTTTAAAAATGTATGCAAATGATGTCTGAGTTGAAAATAAGTTGAATCGTTTGAAATAAGTTGATAAAAGCGATTATTTGAGTTTCTTTCTTTTGTTGATGTGAAAGGTAGTACGATAGGTCAATGAACTCATAAAGTTATAAATTACTATAGTTTTCTGGACTGCCTTTTTGGTCTAGTGGTCGCAAGCGTGACAGTTGAGCATGAGATCCTGGGTTCGATTCCCAGATCGGGCAGTATTATTGGGTTTTCCATTAGGAATTTCTCAGTAGCAGCCCGGAGTTTGGATTTGTGCCCGGTTGATGGCAATAGGCTCGCCCCCTATTATATGGGACTTAAACATAACGGCAAAACGTGGGTATTAGGTACTATACACCTCTGCCAAACCTTTCGGGGAATACAGGCGTGATGTTATGTTCTGGAAATTCTTATTTAGCATACCGTGTTTATGATAATCTCAGTAGTAGTAGAGCTCCATGTGAAAGAGCTCGACTGGGGAAATACTACCGTAATATCTATTTCTGCGACATTTCGTGCAACTGATTGGGCCATGTGTGGTCAGCCTTAGAATGCTCCAATGGTGAACAACGGGGTCTGAACACCGTGGGCCTTCTCATTAGGACATATTCTATGACAATTTCCTCATCCGATGAAGTCTCCGACATATCAAAGCATCTTGATATATTTAAATTCATAATAAAACCGGGAATACTCAAACACACTTTTAATTAAAATAAAATCACACGTAACAGCCGATTGCAACCAAGAGTTAACTATCCGCCATCTTGCTAAACCCTTGATGGAGCCGTGGTTAAATATTTTGACCAATGGTTACATATTTCACCACTTCTGTTAACTAGGGATCAAAAAACAGAATTTGCAGGAATTTAACCTTGTGTTGCAATTTTTAACCATTAGTCGACTTAACTAGCGATCACAAAAATGGCCCTAAGTAACAGAAGGCTAAACTAATTAGTTGGTAAATATAATTTGAAAAGATAGATTTCAGAATTACAAGTCCGGTGCCAAGCATTATACAGTGCTCCGTCATGTGTGTGTGAAAGCCAGAGGGGGTATAGGGGAGTCCCTCCATATCTCTGTTAGTTGGTTTCGTGTGCTCCATCTTGGATCCTGGATACGCTTACCATCAGGTGATACTAGGGTCTGTAAAAGACAACAACAGAATCGTGTAGGGGTGAATCTATCATTAAAGTTGTAAGCTAATATCGGTCTGTCAGGATTGCAAGCATCCGGGGTTGCGGTGCATGCTTTTGCCAATCCCGCGACCCCGGCCGAACGGTCAGGAGAAGGAACATCGTTGGTTTTTAGCCGCTAAGAGTCCGGCAGACCCCCTTGCCTGTCCCGGCCGAGGGACATCCATGAGGATCTTCCAGCGAGAAAAAAAAACGGATTGCAAGCATGGTGAAAATAGTAAATAAAATCAACATAGACTCTCCGCCACTGACAGTACTTATATTTGAGTTAGTGGTTAGTTATAGAAGCAAATCACAATATAATAATATTTATATACAAGATCAGAAAATAAGATGACGCTAATCAGGTATAAAAGGTCAGACTTCTTCTGCTGTTCGACATAGTATCTTCTGTTCCGTCGTTTTTTTTTCTATTCGACTGCTTGTATGTGGTCTTGCGGACAGTGTTTACGTAACCGGGCAGGTATTGGCGAGACCTTGGTCTCCAACCAATGGGGACGAGAGTAAAATACTTAACCTAAGCTAACTACTATTACTAACATCAGGACTAGCTAGCAACAACAGCACTAAGGGCGACCCCTAATGGGACTCGGACCTCGGCTTAGGGCGTTGCTGACGAGAGGACTGGGACGGAGACAGTTTGATGAGGGCTGAATTAACGGTATTCTGTTCCGTCGAATGACTACTGTTTTTATAACGTCGGGTATATTGATTCATGTTGACGACTACCCTTCTTTATCAATATTGTCCAATGTTACCAGGTACCGACAAAAGGTCAAACGATAAAATAATGAAATCTCAAAACGAACTGACCATTACCCGGAAGGAAATCATAACAACGCTCATAACAACAAAATAATCAACTTTCCCTAATTAACCATTCGTGAGCACCTACTGCGTTAACTTTTAAATACATACCGTTAGGGCGCGTTCCCACTATGTCGTAACGGTTAATTTATCGTCGGACGACTATCGTCTCTGGCTGTTCCCGATGGATCGCGACGACATTTTATCGTTTCACGACAGTCGCTTTGTCGTTTACACATCAGTAGCAAGCTACAAGACGAGACGATATTTTTATCGTGGCCACGATAGAGAGTCGCAACAACGACACATGATTTGCCGTCACGATAAGTCATGACGTTTTCTTATCGTTTTACGACTGTCTTGTTAGCCGTTCACATTGACTTAACAATCTGCCGTCACTGCAAAAAAAGTCGTGAACGACAGGTAATCGTGTCGTTTTATATGTGAACATCTCCATTTAATCATTATACAAGGTTAGTCGGAAAGGGGTACTAAGCCGCGGGCCACGTAAAGTATCACTGATGACTATTTAAAAGCAAGTGTTAAAATTTCAACATTCGATCATTTTTATTTGCACGCAAAAATATTTTCAATTAAGCTTTTTCAAAAAAAATCATACCTGCTATACTTATGAATTCAGAAAATTAATTTTCTAATCTGTGATTCCAAATATGATCTAAATTGTAAAAACAGCTTTTAGCATATTTTTTATGAAATCTTTGAAAAACTATTTCTCTTAAACTATCGAGTTTTGGGGAAAGTTGTAGAACAAAAGTTATCCCTTATTATAGGTACTTTAACACCCTTTCGGCTTAGTACCCCCTTTCCGACTAACCTTGTATAAGCCACGACACAAAACTACACGATTATCTATCGTCACGACAAAGTGGGAACGCGGCCTTATTCTTAAGGATGATTTCCACCAAACGGCTCGCATCGCATCGAAAGGATACGATCGCGTCCGGCAGGATGTCGACGCATACGATCGGCTCCATACCGTCGCTTGCGAGCGTATGCGTCTCTGCGCCTAGTCAAATAGTTTCATACCTACCGTGAAGACAGCCGAAAGGATCCGATCGGATACGACGATAGGCGAACGGAGCCGATCGCGCGTCGCAGCATATTTTCGGCTACGATCGCGTGTCGCGGAAGACGCCCGCAGTCAAGCTGCTGTGCGCGGCTTGGTAATATAGACTTTAAATACTGTGTACACGATTTAATATCGTTTAAATATTGTAAAATCCGTTCCGATCCGATGCGATGCGAGCCGTTTGGTGGAAGTCGTCCTTTATTTTTATACATAACTTTGACGGTTGCCATTCCAATTTAACTTTGTGAAAGAACCCTGGGCGGCACTACCTAAGTACCTACGTACCTTGTTGACGGTAAGTTCCACAGTCGGAGTTAAAACAGAATAAACATAATTTAATTAAAATTCGAGATCGCTCGCTCGGCTCCGCTCCGAGTTGGGACGATTTGGACGTGAGCTCCCTTTGTACTGATATATTGTGATAAATTGTACTTGGTGTTTGTTCGTAGGTACTGGTTTTTTGTGTTGTTTTGGGAATTCATTTTGGATGGTTGATTCGGGAATTGGTGTTGTATTACATTGTTTAAGAATTGATCGACGCATTAGTAAGTGTCGAGGGAAGTGATTGGTATTAAATTAGGAAGGATTAAGAAACGGTATTCGTGTTATTGGATTTTAGATGGATGCTGTTACCTATTTTTCAAGCATCTGACTTTGTAAGAGTTCTGAAATACAAAGGGAAATCGTTACTTGTAAAACTTTTTACCCCGTGAGGGAACGGGTTAGAATATAAAAAAACTTCCTCTCCGCACGCTGGGAATTGACGCGTGTTGTAAGATTCAACAAAACCCAGCACGCTTGGTGGTAGGATCTATAGTCTATACGGTTCGCCTGGTAGCTTACCACCGTCACATTAAAGTCCGGCGCCAAGCAACTTACTGTGTTCCGTCGTTGTGTATATGATAGCTAGAGGTGTATAAGAGAATCCCTCTATATCTCTGTACCTTGGATTTGTGTGCTCCATCTTAGACCCTGTCTGCGCTTACCATCAGGTGAGACTAGGGCCAAACGCGTCCAAATAAACGAGTGAGATCCATATGGAAGTTCGTCTGGGAATGTACTAGCACTATACTTATTTCTACCGCTTATCATCAGGTAAGCCAACAGCTTGTTTGCCCAACAACAACATAAATAAAACAGAATGGATACCCACAAATACGGATTTACTGTTGCAGTTTCAACACGTTTCAAGAACACATCGATATAATATTTTTTTCTATTACATAACATAACTAGCCTATTACTGTCCCACTGCTGGGCACGGATCTCTTCTCAGAATGAGAAGGGTGTAGGCCTTAGTCCACCACGCTGGCCTGGTGCGGGTCGGCAGACTACACACACCATCGAGAACTTTATGGAGCCCTCTCAGGTGTGCAGGTTTCCTTACGATGTTTTTCCTTCACCGTTAACGCAAGTGATAATCAAATTCTGATCCGCACATGAATTCGAAAAGTCAGAGGTACAGGCCGAAATCGAACTCAGACCCTCCCGCATGGAAGGCAAGCGTTCAACCTCTAGGCTATTACTGATTTTTTTCTATTATAACAGGATAATTATGGAAATACTGTATAGAGAGGGGCTCATGGCTAATTACCTACCGCGCGGATCATACGATTTGCGAGGTAAAGCTGCGCCTGCCACGGTCAGTTCGTGGATGGGTGACCGTTTGTTACACATCGAGACTTCTCTGTGCCTCGGAGAACACGTTAAACAGTAGGTCCCGGGTGTCATACGAATACCTACGACAGTCGTTACGGGTAGTCAGAAGCCCGAAAGTCTGACAACTGGTTTAACCTTAGGATATCGGCATTGTCAAGTAACTGAGTTGTGGAGATCTGATGGCAGTCGGTTCGTGTAAAATAATGGTATTCAGCCGCATCTGGTTAAATTGGAAGCTGACCCCAACGTGGTTGGGAAAAGGATAGGCAGACATATTATGTAAATACTGTTTTTCATTATCTATAGGTATGTATAAATAAAAATAAATCGCCAAATGTGTTGCTAAGCGCAAAACTTGGGAACGGCTCGACCAATTCGGCAATTTTTTTAAAATATATATTCCTTAAGGCACAAGGAAGGTTCTTATGGAGAGAAAAAACAAAAATTGAGTGGAAAATAGTAAAAACAACACTTTTCTTTTCCCACTACAGGCCAATATTTTTTGACAGACTGAAGTCTGTCCGGGCAGCTAGTATTACTATAAAAATCGCGTGAACATTAGCTTTAAGGACAAGAAACCAGAATAGGATACCATCTAAGACATCTAGCTCAGTAATATTTTGCTTCGACCATCATCATCATATATACCGAAGGACGTCCACTGCTGAACGAAGGGCTACCCCATAGACCATTGGGCCATTCAACGGCCGGTTACTTACCACCTGCATCCAACGACTCCCAGCGACCTTCACCAGGTCGTCTGTCCATCTAGCTAAAGGCCGTGTCACGCTGCGTTTTCCGGCCCGTGGTCTGCACTCCAGAACCTTTCTACCCCAACGGCTATCAGTTCTACGAGCTATGTGCCCCCAAACTGCCTCTTCTTGCCTCTTCGGCAACTTTAGGTTTTCTACAGACACTACAGAACTTGAGAATAAGAGAACAAAATGCTATCTACCATCAAGTTATTATAGATCCTATATTATCGTTGTCGTATTTGTCGCCCCTCTACAGAAAGTAGTTTAACAATTTACGTGAGCTAACGAGTTAAGGTCGGTACACACTCGTACGCGCGTCACGTCGCCGCCGCGCAATATGTGTTATAATTACTTCGTCCTACTAAAATCATAACGATGCTGTAAACGACTTGCGAGATTTGCCCACTTGTGGGACTAGTGTCGTGTTTGAAGTTATAATGGTTGTGCGTAACGTCTTATTGTATTTATAATATGATGAGGAAATGGCGCAGTGGTGATGCAGGCCGCCTTTTGTGATGAAGGTCGTGGGTTTCCAGCATTGGGACCGATATTATATGCGTAGCCTGCAGGTAGTAAAGTCGTTCCAGGTCTGGGTATTTGTATACTAGGGGAATGAAAAGGCGACGAGTTTTCTAATTCATTCCTTTCCCACATCGCGGCCACATGTTACCTTTTCAAACTGTTGAACGGAACAGACCAATGCATGGAAAATTATGTTTAATTATTTGGTAGCAAAGATCAAAATTACCTTTTGCTTCCATATGACGTAGAAGTGCCATATAATGTCTTTGATTTGATTTAAGGAGTTTTGTTGTAAAAACCTTGACATCAATCAATTCGATGATTAAATAAATTGACATTACTAAAGTGCGCGCAAGATAACTCTGCACGCGGCCAAAATCGGAACTAATCATGGTCCGCCATAGTGTTGCCGTTTTATTAACTTTGTAACTAGATCTACCTGATTTTAGGAATAAAAGAAAATATAATAATAAAGATTACCTCATCAGACGATAATAATCATAATGCGTTCTTATTCACTCAAGCTACATTTATCAGCTTAGTTCTTTTCCTTTGCAAATTATGTAAAAATACTAATTAATTTAATTGATAGGTAGTAAATTTAAACGAACATAACTTAGCTTAATTAAAATATAATAAACCGCAAGAGGGATGCCCCATTTTAATGCACACGAATATATTACTTTTCCTTAAAAAGTAGGACTTTGTATTTTTGCGATCATGGCAAAATTTAGCACGCCCTCCGTCGTGCGCAGAGTTATCTTGCGCGCACTCTAGTGTCTGTCATCAAGTCACCATTATAATTTTTAATATCCTGTCAAAAAATACTTGTATTTTTATTTACGTAATGATTGTAATACTTAATCGGTAAAATAGTTGGTTTCTTGCACTGTGCAAGCAAAAATATACTATAGTGCTTGGCCAGACTGGCAGCGCGGTTCGGGGAGCGGCTCGGGTGCGGGAACGCACGCGATTGCCTGTCCGCAGTCGAGCGCGGCTTCGTTCCGAGCGTTGTCGTGTCCAGTTTTTGTCAAAATATAATATGGATGAAGAAGACTTATTTTTACTGGAAAATTCTTACTTTAAATGGCAAACTAGTTTGAGATCCCCCGCTCCCGCGTGGGTTGTCGGTTGCCGCCCGCGCACTCACTGCGGCCACTTGTATGAACGAACTATGGCGTGAGTTACCCGCGCGCTCCTCGCACCATGTAGCCCGCGCCGCTTCCCGCGCCCGCGTGCCCACTACGGACGCTCAAATGAAGTTCTTCTGTTTGAATGCGCCGCACCGCGCCCGCCCCGCTCCCGCGTTTTCAGTCTGGCCAAGCTCTTAAGGTCACCTTTTCATTCACCTACTGTACATGTTAAAATTGTGATCGTAAATACACTCACGATATAGGAGAAACGCGAATGTAGGACAACGTTTTATTATAAAATCCGATTATCTATCAATGGAATTAATGAAGGTTTTTAAGATAAGCCGTATATTTTAGTTCAATTTTCATCTATTTCATCTGTTATGTTTATTAGAGTACCTATTATATTGTTCTGCCTTTTTTTATTGTTGGAATATCCTCATGTATGTCCCTCGCCCGGGGAAGGCGAGGGGTACGTTTTACGGGTAGGTTTTTAGCCGGTAAGAACCTTCTTACCGGCGAAAAACCTATGGTGTTCCTCTTCCTGACCGTCCGGCCGAAGTCGCGGGATTCGCAAAAGCATGCACCGCAACCCCGGATTATTGTTCTGCCTAGCCTTTTCCCTACTATGTTGGGGTCGGCTTCCAGTCTAACCAGATGCTGCTGAATACCAGAATTTTGACTACCATCAGACCTTCGCAACGCAGCTACAGTACAATGCCAATATCCTAAGGTTAGACCGGATGTTCCGGATGTATGACTGCCTCGTTGGCCCAGTGGTGGCAAGCGCGACTGCTGATCGTGAGGTCCTGGGTTCGATCCCCAGGTCGGGCAAAGTGTAATAACACTTTGCCCGACCTGGGGATCGAACCTGCTACTGAGGAATTTCACATGGAAAAACCCAATAGGGTTTTTCCATGTGAAATTCCACATGAACTAGGAATTATGAATAGGAATGCTACTGAGGAATTTCACATGGAAAAACCCAATAGGGTTTTTCCATGTGAAATTCCTCAGTAGCAGCCCGCAGTTTGGATTTGTGCCCGGTTGGTGGCAATGGGCTCGCCCCCTATTACATGGTACTTAAACATAACGGCGAAATGAGGGTGTTACATACACCTCTGCCTAACCCTTTGGGGAATACAGGCGTGATGTTATGTTATGCTAGACCGTATGTCAGACTTTCGGGCTTCTGACTTCCCGTAACGACTGTCATTAGTATTGGTATGACACCCGGGACTGACTGTTTAACGTGCTCTCCGAGGCACTAGAGTATTATTATCTCAATATAATTGTTTCCTCTACTAACTGTTGTGATTATCTACTCATGTAGTACTAGACGGAATCATTGTTATTGATGAACGGATCAATCAGTTGCAGCTGTTTTAATTAGGAAGTTATTAATATCCGCTCGTATCGATTAACATGTCATTTGATATGTATAACATCACACCTGCTTACTGTAAAGGAGTTAGCAGAGGTCTTATCGACATTTTGCCAATAATGCTTGAAGTTCCATGTAGAAGAGGCGACTTAGGGACTAAAACACATATCAGCATCAATCCGCATTGAAAATAAGATTGAAAATTGCATTTTTAATGAACATGCGACATCATCCTCCTGCCCTTATCCTAACTTATTTGGGGTCGGTGCAGTATGACTCCTTCTTCCATACATCTATATTAGCCGTCATCTCAGTAGTCACCCCCTTTCTAGCCATATCATCTTTCACACTATCTATCCATTGTTTTGTTGAGAAAGAAAGAATGAAAGAAAAAGTATTTATTTTCCGCCCAAGCGGACACACACGCATACTTAAAATTAAAAATATAATATTTCTTAAAATTCGTTGGTCTTCCTCTACTCTTATAACCATCCACATTCATACTCAAAACTGTCCTCACGACATATTCCTTGTTCCTCTGCATCACATGCCCATACTACGACAACCGGTATCCACACAACTTCTCAGTCACCGGCGCCACTTTCAGGTTTCCTCTTACATACTCATTCCTAATTCTATCCATTCGCGTAATACCGCACATCCCTCTTAGCATTCTCATCTCAGCTGCATACAATTGCCTTTCATTTATCCCTTTTGTGGCCCAACATTCCGATCTTCCCCTTAAGTTTAAGGGGAATACGCGAGTCGCAGGTTGTTTCCGTGACCTGCCGCCATTTCATCCATCCTGTGTTAATTCTGTGCTTGACAGTCCGATCTATTTTACCATCGCTTTGCACGAGTGAACCGAGATACCGAAAATCGTACGCAAGGTTTTTACCTTTTAGCATCGAAAGGTGTAAGCACGCTTACGCTTAAGAAAAATGTTCCAATGATACCTCTAAGTCCGGAGGTAAGCTACAAAGTATCTATTCTAGGGACTACCACATACATACATAAACTCACACCTTCTCCCCATGGGGGTAGGCAGAAACTATAGAACGCCATATGCTACGATCCTTACATACTCCTTTCGCTTCATCTACATTCATACATCTTGTAATACACGCACGCCGGTTGAGAGTACTACGCACCTGTCCTTTGTGAAGAACATCACCTATAACATCGATGTATATCCTTCTAGGGCGGCCTCTACCGGCGTTTCCACTGACATTCGCCTTATAAATTCCATTTGTTAATCGCCGTTCACTCATTCTCTCAACATGACCAAACAAACTACCTAAGCATACTCCTATCAATTTTTGTCACTACATCATCTTGTAAACCGCAACTTTGTCTAATCACATCTATCATGGTTCTGATCTATGATTGATCTATCATTCAATGTTAAACCGCACATACTTCGCAAGGAATGCATTTATTCTACTTTCATGCTTCTTCTGCCACGACCAACATTCACTTCCATACATAAGCGTAGGTACCAGCACACCACTATGGACAGCCAGTCGAGCCTTTTTGGACATCGACTGGTTAGCCACAACTACATGCATACCACCGTTCACTTTATTTCCCGCATTTGCTCTACTTTCCACATCTGCGTCAATCTTAAAATCTCTTGTAAACATTCTTCCCAAATAAACAACTCGTTCACCTGTTCAATACTTTTAATACTTTCTACTACAATTAGTATTTTATTTGTAAATTGTGTTATTAATGATACCTAGTAACCCTTTTTTTATCGTTCCAAAATCCTCATTGATGTTCTTCGCCCGGGAAAGGCGAGGCGGTCTGCCGTACTCTTACCGGCTAAAAATCAACGGTGTTCCTCCTCCTGACCGTTCGGCCGGGGTCGCGGGATTCGCAGAAGCATGCACCGTAATCCCGCCAGGTCCCGCCAGCCCCTGGCGGACCTCTCCTCTGTGGGGCCTTGCCCCACATCCTCCTGAGAAGCACGCACGGAACACTGCGCGCCACCTTCTCGGGCCTGTTACTGTTCGGGCGGCGGGTCCCCTAACCCACCGCCCGCATACTCACTTACTCAGTACCCCTATGTAGTTTCGCCAGTTAATTTGATGTAACCTTATCCTTATACATATTATAGTTTACTAGCGACCCGTCCCGGCTTTGCATGGGTGCAATGTAGATACTAATGTGGGGCATATAAACCTACCTCTTGAATCACTCTATCTATTGCTCTTCTTTCTTTTCATGTGGTTAGTAACTAACCTGATGTCAGAGTTTATGCCGCCCATAGGCCTCTGACTTGGCTTCACATGCCGTGGAGAAATATCTCTCAGACATGCCGCTTTCCTCACGATGTTTTGCTTCACCGATTTCAAGCAAGTGATAATTATACTATACGCACATGAATCCGAAACGTCAGGAGTGCGTGACTTGGGTTCGAACTCGAGACCTATGACTTGGCAATCTGACAGTTACACTAACTAGGCTATTACTGCTATAATAATATATATATTGCTGAAAACTGCATTAAAATCCGTTGCGTAGTTTAAAAGATCTAAGCGTACAGACAGCGGGAGCGACTGTGTTTTATACTATGTAAAGAAGATAACGCCTACATTGGAAATTAGTTGAATGTGGGGTACGCACCTAAATCTGATTCTAGATTACATGTTTGACCTTTTGACGTCACTCTTTGTCTAGTATGTCGGTTCGGGTATTGTTAAGTTTTGAGACTAGATTCAAAAGGTGCGCATGACTGTGTTGTATCTGAACTTGGTAGAGGCATCATGTCGGGCGCTGTACGTGTGTGGGGGGATAGTTTAAATAATTTATTGACGTCGGTACAAGTAATTAAGTGGTTTTTAAACGTTGCCTTCGTCGACGGAATAAAAGTTCGGTTTTGTTACACATAACATAACATCACGCCTTATATTCCCTTAAGGGTTCAGCAGAGGTGTTTTTTTAGTACTACCTCGTTTCGCCAGTTATGTTTAAGTCCCTTGTAATATGGGGCGAGGTTATTGCCATTAACCAGGTACAAATTCAGACACCGGGCTGCTGCTGATAATTTCCTAATGGAAAAACCCAATAACACTTTGCTCGACCTGGGTATCGAACCCAGGACCCCATGATCAGCAGTCGCGTTTGCCACCACTAGACCAACAAGGAAGTCAAAGTCGGTGTTTTATTTTACACATAAAAAAAATGTCTGAAATATTAAAGTGAAATGTAGGTGATTTAAAGAATGTATGAAAGTAAAACGATTTTCTACGAGATTTCAACCACTTTTTGATAGCAGCGATAGCCTAGTGGTGTGACCGTCGGACTGCCAAGTCATAGGTTTCGAATTCGAACCCAGGGCACGCACCTCTGACTTTTCGGGTTCATGTGCATATTGTATAATTATCACCTGCTTAAAAACGGTGAAGGAAGACATCGTGAGGAAACCGACATGCCTAAGAGATATTTCTCGACGGCATGTGAAGCCAAGTCAGAGGCCCATGGCCGGCATAAACTCTGACACCAGATTAGTCACTAACCACACGAAAAGAAGAAGACCACTTTTTTAAAAGTTCAAGTACAAATGAACCTAATTTGAAAAACAAATTCACTAGTCTTTCTATGTATACTAAGACGAATCTAAAATGGCGTCAGACGAAGCTTTCATTATCTTTTATTTAACAAAGCTACTAGACCAGTGCAGTGTAACTTGTGAATGAGGCACCAATACAACTTTTTGCTCCGGTCCGTCGTCCCGGATAACTGGATCCGAGCTTCTCTTGTGAATGCGGTAGTACGTATTACGGAACCGGGTATTAGCTTGTAGTAGGAGGTATTTTATGGTACGGAGTGCACAATTTAACCCCGTGTACATTTTTAAAGATGGCTGCGACTTTTAATATGAATGAAAAGTTTGTGTAACCTACATTTTAAAAAACCTGTTTTTTTCGGGCGAGCGAAGATGCAGTATCTGTGTGTAAAATAAAATTTGATACAAGAAGAAATAGATTGTGGCTTAATTTATAAGCGCCAGAGCAGAAAAATATAGATGGGATGAATTTATTACAAGAGTGGATTCTAGCTAAAAAGCAATTTAACTTCTAGAAGATCGAGGCCTTTCTTCTGTATTGGAAACAATCAAATGGCTGAAATTAGGCATGGGTAAAAGAATAATTACTTCTTCTTCTCCCTGCCCTTATCCCACACTAGGTGTGGTCGGCACAATACGTATTCCTGTTCCATTCTCCTCTATTAGCCGCCATCTCAGTACTCACGTACTCACTCCTTTCTTGCTTACGTCATCCTTCACACAATCCATCCATCTTTTCTTTGGCCTGCCTCTATTTGTAATAAAAGTAGCGAATAATTACTTGATTACTCAAATAGTAAATACTCGATAAGCAATAAAAAGTTAGTAAATAAATGTTTTTGCTCTATTGTGTTTATGAGTATTTACTCGACGTCGAGTATTTTTCCGAGTAAGAACCAATCTATAGCAGAAATGGATAGCACCTATGATAATGATAATAGAGGTATAATTGCTTGCCTTCGGCGGCAGGTAAATACCTCCACAATAATATCTTGAATTTTATTGCTTAGGGCGCGTTCCCACTATGGCGTGACGATAAATTTATCGTTGGACGACTGTCGTCTCTAGCTGTTCCCATTATAACGACTGTTTATCGTCAATTTTTTTTATCGTTTAGCGTCTATCGTATATAGCTGTTTCCATTGGATTGCGACGCATTGTCGTTTGCACATCAGTAGCAAGCTACAAGACGAGACGATATTTTTATTGTGGCGACGTCAGATAGTCGTAACAACGACACATGATTTACCGTCATGATGTCGTGAAGTTTTCTTATCGTTTTACGACTGTCGTGCTAGCCGTTCCCATTGACTTGACAATCTGTCGTTACTGCAAAAACAAGTCGTGAACGACAGTTAATCGTATCGTCTTATATGTGAACACCTCCATTGAAATATATAAGCCACGACACTTAAAACTACACGTTTATCTGTTGTCACGACAAAGTGGGAACACGGCCTTACCTTTTAATTTTAGGATAGGACAAACTGCCTCGTTGGTCTAGTGGTGGCAAGCGCGACTGCAAATCATGGTTCGATCCCCAGGCCGGCAAAATATTATTGGGTTTTTCCGTGTGGATTTCTTCAGTAGCAGCCCGGAGTTTGTATTTGCGCCCGGTTAATGGCAATAGGCTCGCCCACATGGGACTTAAACATAACGACGAAATGAGGGTGTTACTATACACCTCTGCTCAACTCTTCGGGGAATACAGGCGAGATGTTATGTAGGACAATTCTTAGGAATATTTTTAACCCGGTTTCTCTAGGTACTCGACATAGTGAAACCAGTTCTCCGGAGCCGTGAATTTGATAAAATCTATTTCTAATAATTGTTCTGGTCTAGTGAAATTCTCAGACAAAGCGTACCTAAAATCTCGGGCTAAGTCTGGGAATTTCCGAGAGATCCTTGGGCGAGCTAGTCGTAGTCCTTATAATGGTATTGGGAATTCACATCGTTTTGTAAAGTGTTGGATGTGCGAAATTATTCCTCTACCTGGCAAGTAGGTACCTGGTATGTAAAATAAAGACAACAGAATCTTGTAGGGGTGCATCTATCTTTACAGTTATAGCTAATATCGGTATGTCAGGGTTGTGAGCATGGTAAATAAAGTAAATGAAACCAACATGGACTCTCCACCACTGAGAGTAATTTTAATTGGGTTAGTGGTTAGTTACAGAAGCTAGTTCACAATATAATAATTTACACAAGATCATAAAATAAGGACAAGCTAATCAGATATAAAAGTTCAGACTTCTTCGGCTGTTCGACATAGAATCCCCTGCTCTGTCGAATGACCACTGTTTCTATAACTTCGAGTACGTTGATTCATCTTGACGATTACCCTCCTTTGTCAACATTGTCCAGTGTTACCATCTACCGATAGCAGATACAGGAAATAATCACGTCGGTTCTCTATTTCCAACTATAGGTATTGAGATCAGCTTCCAATCTAACAAGATCCGGTTATATATTTATATCACATGAAGTAACTGCCATCAGACCTCTGTAACCTGATTATTGGGAAATAACAACCGTTTTTTCGCAATAATAGTGGCGTAATTCAAAAGCAACCTCGTTGGTCTATTGGTGGCAAGCGCGACTGCTGATCGTGACGTCCTGGGTTCGTTCCACAGGTCGAGCAAAGTGTTATTGCGTTTTTCCGTGTGCAATTCCTCAGTAGCAGCCCGGAGTTTAGATTTGTGCCCGGTTGATGGCAAAAGGCTCGCCCCCTTATATTACATGGGACACTATACACCTCTGCCATACCCTTCGGGAAATACAGGCGTGATGTTATGTAATTCAAAAACTACTACATAATATTTTTTGTAAGCATATAAAAAGTGATAAGCAGTGATAGCTTAGCGGTTGAACACTTCCCTTCCATGCAGGAGGGTTTGAGATCGATCCCGGCTCGTACCTCTGACATTTCCAATTAATTTGCGGATCAGAATTACATTATCACTTGCGTTAACGGTAAAGGAAAACATCGTGAGGAAACCTGCACACCTGAGAGGGCTCCATCAAATTCTCGATGGTGTGTGTAGTCTGCTAACCCGCACCACCAGCGTGGTGGACTAAGGCCTAAACCCTTCTCATTCTAAGGAGGAGACCCAGCAGTGGGACAGTAATGGGCTAATTATGTTTTATAAAAATTGTTAGATAAGTATTCACAAAAATTATTTCTCTTGTATCTATAGTTTGCGAAATAATACCTAGTACTAATTACCTATCTAAATGACTATACGTTTGGTGCAGTGGATGAGAGGTTGGCTTCTGCGCTACGGGTCGTAGGTTCGATTCCCGCACGGGTCAAATATGGCCTACAAATAGTTGATCCGGGTCTGGGCGTTTGTGCATGCGAAGATTCGTGTCTGTAAACGCACCCACGATACAGGAGAAATCCTAGAGTGAGGCAACATTTTTTTTTGAGTAAAAAAGTAAAAAGTAAATTTTTGAAATGTGTCAGTATTCTTGTCAAGCGACGCGATATCCTAAGTTTATACTAGTTATCAGACTTTCATCATATTCGTATGACTACCTTTCTGGATGCCATTTAGCCACGAATCCTCATTTATACTACGTACAGCCTCTCAATACACAAACATGACACTAAAAACAGTATCCTGAAACTAACATTATCTATCCTCCATTTAAACAAATCCCATCACTCTCACCCCCACGTACCTAATCACCAAACCGTCGAAAATTAAATCCCCACTCTAAATTCAAATGTTCGTTAAAGACGATTCAGACTGTAACGGATCGGATCGCACGGGCGCGGGCGGGCCGTCAGCCGGGATGAATCTCCCATTTCCTAGCGGTATTGATCACGAAGTGTCACGGCGGTGCGTGCAGCGTGATTCATTGTCTGCTGAAGGGATATTACGGTCATTGTGGCTCGCAATTTCGGGATTTGATGGTGTGATGTCCGATAAAGTGTGAAGGGTGATTGGCTGATGGATTTTAAGTGCGTTTTTTTAGCGTCTCGAAGATTTTTATTCCGTAGTTATTTGAATCGTTTACTTTGAAGAGTTTTATGTGTAATTTTTAATTCTTCGTATAACCTTACTTTTCTTCAAGCTTACAAAAGTTAGATGGTGGCTTTAGAAGGTGAAGGAAATGCTTATTACTAACTATTAGACTAGTTTCTTCAATTAAAACAGAAATTACCAAAAATATGTGGCTGGGAGAAAGAAAAATGCTACCTACTTAAACTATAATAACTTGCATTATAATCATAACATCACATCACACCACGCCTTGTATTCTCCGAAGGGTTCAGCAGAGGTGTTTTTAGTACACCCTCGTTTCGCCAGTTATGTTTGTCTCATATAATAGGGGGCGAGCTTATAACCATCAACCGGGCACAAATCCAGACTCCGGGCTGCTACTGAGAAATTCCTAACGGAAAAACCCAATAACACTTTGCCCGACCTGGGGATCGAACCCAAGTCCCCATGCTCAGCAGTAGCGCTTACGACCACAAGACTATCAAGTCAGTTATCATAATGATCAGTTCAGTTATAGTGAAAATCACAGTATTTATTTCAATTAGGCACATAAAAGGCACTTTAGAATGCAAAAATTTACAAAAAAATAAAAATTGATGTGATTCTAGTCGCCCCTTTCAAAAGGTAGTTTCGTATGAAGAAGAATGGGCAAGAAACTCCACCGTTACTCTTTTAAAATGTCTCTGGTAAATAGAATTAAAAATGAAGCAATGACAAATTAATTATATGATACATACATGGTGCTCACATATGTACAAACATTGTAAAAGCATACGTTTTCCCAAACATTTTAAAGTAATAGGTCTGTGTTTGAGTTAAGGTACCTACTTACAGAATCTAAAATAAATGGCATTAAAATAATAAATAAATAAATCATCGACGCAATTTAAATTCATATTATTGCTTGTACCACCGTTTAAGTAACAACGACACATCAACATCATTGCTTTATCGAGCGTTGTCCGAATAGACGCACACGAGGTCCGGCTGCGATTAGCGCTGTGTTTGTCCACATGTCTCTCTGCACGTCAACCGCTCGAAAATTATCGTGCGACACCGCACCGAATGAAGCCGAACTGTCCCGAGGTATACCGAGTCGAATGGTGCCCGTTTGTAACTCTACACGCGCTTTGATTTCAGTAAAAGCCTTTTTTGCGGTGTTACGTTTCTGACGCTTCCTTGTACGAAATACAAGTAAAAAAATATCTGTTGGTCTGTGACCTAAGTTTATGTGGGTTTGTGAGGCACGTGATGACACAGTATGTGTGGCTAGTTTTTTTTAGATTGCTGTTATATTTGCTGTATTTCTAAGTCCATTGAGATTTTGAAAGGAATCTATACTAATATTATAAAGAGGAAAGATTTGTATTTTTGTATGTAACGAATAAATTTAAAAACTACAGGACCGATTTCAAAAATTCGTTTGCCGTTTGAAAGCTACATTATCACTGAGTAACATAGGCTATATTTATTACTGGAATAAAACTTCTTACGCAGGCGAAGCCGTGAGGACACAGCTAGTCTTAATATAAATTTATTGTATTATGGAATTGTAACTTAGTAATTATCGTATGGTAGCAGTGATAGCCTAATGGTGTGACAGTCGCCGCGTCGGACTGCCAAGTCATAGGTCTCGAGTTCAAACCCAAGGCACGCACCTCTGACTTTTCGGATTCATGTGCGTATTCTATAAAATAATTACCACTTACTTAAAAACGATGAAGGAAAACATCGTGAGGAAACCGACATGCCCGAGTGATATTTCTCGACGACATGTGAAGCCAAGTCAGAGACCCATGGGCGGCATAAACTCTGACACCAGGTTAGTCACTAACCACACGAAAAGAAGAAGAATTATCGTATTACCGGATAAAACATGGTTTGGATGCAAAGTGGATTTATTACGTCGCAGATATATCGCGTATAGATTTGCCTTTTAATTCCAAAAGTTTATATCGTCACCGGAAAGCCAATACTACTTAAGCGCCATTTTTGGCCAAAATTAGTTACCTATATATATTGTTGGATTGGATTTTAAAAATATAGATATTTGTTACTGTTAACACAAGGTTGAAAATCATTTGGCTTTGCACTATGTTAGAGTCTAGTGTTATAAAACAAACCTTTCGATCAAAGTACAGTTTTAATTTATTTTTTGTTCAGCTAAACTGATTTGCAAAAAAGGCAACTTTAATAAAGTATGAAAAATTCAGGATTTAATGGCCTTCCATTAAACCGGCAATTTTTCAGTTATCTTTTTTTAAATTAATTCAAATTTAAGAGCATTTTATAATTTGGTGTTCAATAGTGAGTGATGAAAAATTTTAAGTGTTTAAATTACTTATTAGAAAATATATAAAAAATTATTCACGCCGACAAACTAAGATACAACACGATTACTTAAAGAATGGGATTGAAAATGGTGGATTTTATATTTGCCTTTCGCTCACGGAGCATGTGCGTAAGTGAGATGCAAATAACGAAAACAATAGAAACGCCAAAATTTTCAATCCCACTATCTAAGCAATCGGTTTGTATCTTTAGCTGCTTGTCATACCATCTAAGATCTAAGCAATAGTGTTCTAGAATAACATAATATCACGCCTTGTATTCCCCAAAGGGTTCGGCAGAGGTATTTTTTTGTACACCCTCGTTTCGCCAGTTACGTTAACGTCCCATGCAATAGGGGGCGAGTCTATTGTTATTAACCGGGCACAAATCCAGACTCCAGGCTGCTACGGAGAAATTCCTAATGGAAAAACCCAATAACACTGCCCGACCTGGGGATCGAACCCAGGACCTCAGCAGTCGCGCTTCTGACCACTAGACCAACAAGGCAGTCAGTTCTAGAATAATTAAAGGATCGATTGGGAAAGGTTTATTTTAAGTATATTTTAAGGTTGCTTTTATTTGCTTACACATGCGTCACACACCAACGTATTTACCAAATGTACTTATAGGTATAGGTACATAGATCCATGTGATTGTTGACACTATCCAACCCAGTACTAATAACTAAAGGTTTTCTGATAAAACCCGCACTAATGACCCACGTCAGACAAAACTGAAACCTAACCTGCCTGACCTGCGACTATTGACCTTCAGTTAAATACTAAAAACAATCAAATCAAGATTAAAACGTTCTCTTAACTTGCTCTCCAATGAGGCGTAATAAAGATTGAATACCACTAAATTCATCATAAATACGGTTTAAAATACGAGGGTAATGACCCCTCGTAAAATAATCTTCAATTTATATTGATCCAAAGTAAAGGTTTTGGTCCAATCGCGTATCGTCAATCGCACTCAAATTGAATATTTTCTGATTATTTGCGAAAATTCAATTTGTATTCAGCCTTTCTTATTTTAACTAGAGTTGGATTGCGGGTCTGTTTGGTTTTTAAAGATTAATGTTTACTTTATTTTCCGTTTTATTAAATTCTAATCCAAAACTTCACATGTCTAAGTTTTTTAGTTACTTAGAACTATTCCAACCATAATTAAAGAAAAATAAAAGAATTAGAGCATCTGTAGACACGTCTCTTCAATAAAGAATGTGTTATTAATAAATATTTTTTAATAAAACTTAAATATGTGAGTTTTCTGATAAATCTCTTCTTATGTCTAATCGGATAATAAAGGAATTTAAAAACTAAAATTAATAAGAATTTTTACCTCATAAATTAAATATTGAACAAAACACAATTCAAAATTAAAAAGCGTCATAAGTATATTTAAATGAATAAAAACGTCATAACCTCTAAAGTTTGGATAATAAATGAGTTTAGTAATTAATTTTATAATTTATATAAGTTCGCAGTGTCTCGGCTCTGTCTCGCATTACGTCAAACGTTTGATATCATTACGGTGTTTGCTCTCTCTAAAGCGTGCCTTCAGTCTGATTGCTATTAAATCACTAAATGCTTTCTTAGTGCTCAGTAAATATGTTAAGACCCATTTACATTAGGCGAGTAACGAAACAGTTTTAGGGTAAACTAGGATTGGAAAACCAAGCGTGCAACGGAGTGCGGTAAGTAGATATTGGTGAAAGAGATCTACTTAGCACACTCCGTTGTCCGCTTGGTTTGGTGAAAGAGATTCAAAAACTCATGTAGATTATCGGGTGAAATTATTATTTTAAAATAGTTCATCTCATCCTTCAATGAATCACCTTGTGGCGGCATCTATCACGCCACATGCGAACTACGCAGCACGACGAATGTCTAGCAGACTACAGCGACAACAATGACAGCTGTCAAATGAAACGTCACAAATCCTGCATCGCGATATCAAGATTTGACACGCAGATAGTATATCTACAACTTCCCAACATCAACCGTTGGGCAGTAGCCCGCCAGGCATAAGACCCGCCAGGTTGGAAGATCCCCCCTTTTCATTGGAGAAACACCGGACCTTGTTGCCCCACAATCTCATCTTATTACTGTCCACTACTGTACAAGACAATATCACAATTTCATCTTTAGAGTCTAATAACATAATTTAGAGTGCATAATTTATGGTAGTGATAGCCTAGTGGTGTGACCGTCGGACTGCCAAGTCATACATAGGTCTCGAATTAGAATCCAACGCACGCAGCTCTGACTTTTCGGATTCATGTGCGTATTGTATAATTATCACTTGTTTAAAAACGATGAAGGAAAACATCGTGAGGAAACCGGCATGCCTGAAAGATATTTCTCGACGGCATGTGAAGCCAAGTCAGAGGCTCATGGGTGGCATAAACTCTGACATCAGGTTAGTTACTAACTAGACAAAAAGAAGAAGATTTTGGAGAAAAAAAAATGATAAAACGATAAATCATTTAACATAAAAATAATTGTTAGCAATAGGCTCGCCATGGGACTTTAATACCAGAAGCAAGACGTGTGTATACAGACTCCTGTAATAAGTGAACATCTCTGCTTACCTCTTTGGGGATTACAGGCGTGAGAACTGATTAGGTATACAGGGTGTAAACGAAATCATGTAATTCCTTTAAACCTTGTGATGTACTGCTATCATAGATTAACCCTGCACGGGATACATTTGGATTCAATAAAAAAAAATTATAAGAAGTAAACTTGTGTTCTTAACGGGAGGCATTTTAGCGCCCCGAGCGAACTGCACGGCTATCGCTCGCCTCGCGGTCATTTAACTCGGGGCTCTAAAATGCCTCACGTTTAGAGCACATGTTTACTTCTTGTATTTTTTTAAAAATGTAATCCAAAGATATCCCGTGCAGGGTTAATCTATGTCGGCAGTACATCACCAGGTTTGAAGGAGTTACATGATTTCGTTTACACCCTGTATGTACATTTAAAAATTATACTCTCCCTCATTAATATTATTCATTAATTATTTATCTATTAATTGCCTCGTTGGTCTTGTGGTTGCAAGCGCCACTGCTGATCGTGAGGTCCTGGGTTCGATTCCCAGATCGGACAAAGTGTTATTGGGTTTTTCCATGTCGAATTCCTGAGTAGCAGCCCGGAGTTTGGATTTGTCCCCGGTTGATGGCAATAGGCTCGCCCCCTATTACATGGGACTTAAACATAACGACGAATTGTGGGTGTTACTATACACCTCTGCCCAACTCTTCGGGGAATACAGGCGTGATGTTAACATTGAAAACGAAGAAGAAGAATAAGAAAGAAGATAGTCATCAGTCTACATAATTATGAACACTGTCGCTCAGAATACATTTTTTAATTACTGGCTAGTGTAAACACACCTTAGTAAGATAATCTTGTGCTATTGACACTGTCGGTCGTACTCCTCAGGCTCGTCTGACAAACAAAGTGAGATTAAAGTCAATTAAAAATATAATTAATTTTAATTTCACATGCTAACTAATTTAATTTCTCTCCTTCAACAGTAGAAGCTATTTGGTTTCTTTGTAAAACTTTTGCCCTCAACTTTACTTGCAAGAAAATAAATCTTTCAGTTCATATTTTTATTTTTTTCTGTAGTTTTGTTCAAGTGTTGATTTGGTTTATTTAGAACTAGCTGCCCGGACAGACTTCGTTCTGTCAAAAGTTATTGGCCTGTAGTGGGAAAAGTAAAGTGTTGTTTTTACTATTTTCCACGCAATTTTTATGTTTTTTCTCTCCATAAGAAACTTCCCTATGCCTTAAGGAATACATAAAAAAAACATTGCCGAATTGGTCGAGCCGTTCTCAAGTTTTGCGATTGAGACACATTTGGCGATTCATTTTTATTTATACCTACCTATATATAGATAGGTACTTATAGATTAGCGACCCGCCTCGTCTTCGAACGGGTACTGCTAAGTTAGGTACTTTTTTAAGGTTCACTGCTAAGCTTGGGCTCGTGGGTTCGATCCCTCGGTCGGGCAGTGTTATTGAGATTTTCCATTAGGAATTTCTCAGTAGCAGCTCGTAGTCTGAATTTGTGCCCGGTTAGTGGCAATAGGCTCGCTCCTTTTTATTTTTTATACGATTTGCGAGGTTAAGCTGCGCTTGCCGCGGTCAGTCCGTGGATGGGTGACCGTTCGTTAACACATCGGGACCTCTCCGTGCCTCGGAGAGCACGTCATACAGTCGGTCCCGGGTGTCATACTAATACCTTTGACAGTCGTTACGAGAAGTCAGAATACCAAAAGTCAGACAACCGGTCTAACTTTAGGATATCGGCATTGCCCAGTCCTGGTACTGGGTTGCGCAGGTCTGATGGCATCCGCTTCGTGTAAAATACTGGTATTCAGCCGCATCTGGTTAGACTGGAAGCTGAACCCAACATAGTTGGGAAAAGTTAAAAGTTTGACGACACGTTTGGTGCAGTGGCTGAGCGATTGTCTTCTGCGCTACGGGTCATGGGTTCGATTCCCACACAGAACAAATATTTGTATGGCCTACATATAGTTGTTCCGTGTCTGGGCGTTTGTGCATGTGAAGATATGTGTCTGTAAACGAAGAAATGCTAGCGTGAGACGTCTTCTATAAAAAAAAAAGCTAGCCAGAACATGCTAAGCTTTGTGGTGACCAGCATTGAATTGGCCACGCCCTTTTTCACCTTATTAAAAAGTAAATTGTTACTCTAGTGATCATGTTCACAACTCAATTATAGATTTCCAGACCTCAGAATTGAATTCAGGACCTGAAACTTACAGACTAACGCGACAATTTTGCGGACAAAAGTAAGCTGTAAGCCAAAAAAAGTGTCCCTGCAGCCTCAGAGTCTGTATGCAGATGAGCAGGTTATCCGAGGGTAGGGGCGCCGACCTTGGTCGCCGTCGGATTTATCGTCAGAATTAATTCTTAATGAGTTGCGCTTACATTTCTTGCCCTCTGCGTAGGGTTGGCAGTTTTATGTTCTGTTTTATTTGGATTTTTTACAGTTGGGCTCAATTTAATGCTGTGTAAAATAGCTTTATGGTCCCAGGCTATGAATTTTAGTGTGTGCTATTATAAACTGTGAGGGTCAAATATATAAAAGATTGGACACTTGTTAAAACCGTGTCTAAAGTCAAACTCCATACATAAAAATATGTTTAATAGGGTGGGTCGTGCTTGTATGGAAAAAAATAATTTGCTTTCTTTCGACTTGTAATAGCGGTAAACATGTGCCAATTGGTTATACGAATTATAATAAAAAGTATGCTAATAATATAAACATAAACGAAATATAAAGCTTTAAGTGTGTTTAAGTATGGAAAAACCTGTTTGAGAACGAAATTATTTGATGTTTATTAAACTCTCGGAGGCAATTGCACTAAACTGATTGCAATAACATTTTGCACACGTCATGACGGTCTCAAATGGCAATATAATATCGCTATTAGAATACATAACTCAAAAAAAAGTATTTTTGTCCCACCCTAATGTTTAAGCCCCGTTTAGTCTAAACAATTAGTTTTGTTAAACACGATTTTATGGTGACATAACATCACACCTGTATTCCCCAAAGGGTTGGGCAGAGGTGTATAGTAACACCCTCATTTCGCCGTTATGTTTAAGTTCCATATAATAGGTGGCGAGCTTATTGCCATCACCCGGGCATAAATCCAAACTCCGGGCTGCTACTGAGGAATACACCCAGAAAAACCCAATAACGCTTTGCCCGACCTGGGGATCGAACCCAAGACCTCACGATCAGCAGTCACGCTTGCTACCACTAGACCAACGAGGTGGTGGTATGGTAAGACAGTGAGTGTCATAACAATAACATGAGGTGTCAGACTACCTGTACCTATATCAATTCATGACCGCGGTGCGTGCAGCGAGCATTGTGGCATCTTTACACAGTATAAAACAAAGTCGCTCCCGCTGTCTGTAAGCTTAGATCTTTTAAACTACCCAACGGATTTTAATGCAGTTTTCAGCAATAGATAGAGTGATTCAAGAGTAAGGTTTATATACCCCACCTTAGTATCTACATTGCACCCGTGCGAAGCCGGGGCGGGTCGCTAGTGGTATTATAAAACGAGGCGAAACTATTTACACATTTTCTATACAATGCCACGCTGCTCGTAGCACGCGTCGCGGTCGCGATTATGATAACTGCTGAAGTTAAATGGCAATACATTATAATAAACCAGAGACACCGAACTTATGAAAGCATTAGTATTTCATACTTTTAGCGTTATAAGAATTTAAGAAAAATAATTTACACTTCAAGATTCCTAAGCCCCTTTTACAAAGTAAATTAATAACAACATAAAGTTGGCAAGGCTCAAAGTTGTTCACAATGACGTACAAAAAATTCAACTGTTCTGTCAACCCTACTTAGCGACCTCACACCTCGGTTCTTACAAAAGAATAGCATGTGCGTGTGTTTGCTTCTCATGCAGACCGTACATACCTACACCTAACAATATAATTTTGAATAATATTTCTTTTACGCCCATCTGAGAGTAAAATTCCATTTTAAAAACTTTTAAGTTAAACGGTTTTATCTTGCAGTACCCCTGCAGCATCAAGATTTGAAGATTGAAGGTTGAAATTATTATAATGTTCGAACTCGAGACCTATGACTTGGCAGTCCGACGGTCACACCACTAGGCTATTACTGCTGTAAACCAAAGCACGCACCTCTGACTTTTCGGATGCATGTGCGTATTGTATAACTAGCTGTGTCCTCACGGCTCCGCCCGTAGCCTATGTTACTCAGTGATAATGTAGCTGTCTAACAGTAAAAGAATTTTTGAAAATTTTAAGTTTATTCATTACATAAAAAAATATAAAAATACAAACATACAAATCTTTCCTCTTTATAATATTAGTATAGATTATCACTAACTTAAAAACGGCGAAGGAAAACATCGTGAGGAAACCGGTATGGCTGAGAGATATTTCTCGACAGCATGTGAAGCGAAGTCAGAGGCCACACCAAAAGAAAAGATTATAATGTTGTATTGTCATAGGAATTAAATTTGTGTGCGAAGTTTCAGGAGAACTGGTTAAGCAGAAGAAGTTGAGAAATTTGTCGCAAGATTTGAAACAAAGAAACATACAAAGTGAAGCTAAATAAAACCGCTTAAAAAGCTGTCTGAGGGAGAGGCTTAGTGTTGTGGTAGTAAATATGGATTGGGCCTGGTTATAGCAGTCTTCGTCTACCGGTTGAACGCTTACCATCCATACAGGATGGTCTGAGTTCGATCCCGGCTCGCACTTTTAACTTTTCGTATCAGAATTAAATTATCACTGGTGTTAACGGTGAAGTAAAAACATTGTGAGGAAACCTGCACACTTGAGAGGGCTCCTTAAAGTAGGGCTCTATAAGACGTTTGCGGGCTACTACGATATGATAAAATATTGCCATCTTCTTCTTCCTACCCTTATCCCACACTAGGTGAGGTCGGCACAACATGTATTTCATAAATCCATGTTGTTAGAGGTTTTGGCTTATTGTTTTATGACCGGCCGCCTGCCTGACATCAACCCTCCTTCGGAATACTCGTTGAGCGTTCGCGCCGGTAACCCAATGTGCTTGTTGATATTATGCACTGAGTCCCAAAATGATATGCTTGTCAATCTTATTGCCGACAACTAAGTAGACTATGTTCTTCTAGTGGGGTATACTTTCTCAACCCACTCATTCAGTTTTGCTAGGGACTTTGGACATTGAACCTTCTATTAATGTAATCAGTGGCAAGCGCGACTGCTGATCGTGAGGTCCTGGGTTCGATTCCTAGGTCGAACAAAGTGTTATTGATTTTTTTAGTATGGAATTCCTCAGTCGCAGCCCGCAGTCTGGATTTGTGCCCGGTTGATGGCAATAGGCTCGCCTCCTATTACGTGAACCTTAATCATAACGGTGAAATAAGGGTGTTACTATACACCTCTGCCTAACCTTTCGGGGAATACAGTCGTGATGCTATGTTATTTATTCATGGCTTCGATGTTCTGACACGTCGTCTATTCGTAAGCGAAATGTTACAGTTCGTATACATAGTTTTAACCTAGATTTCTATCCGAAGTGTTGCCGAGGTAACAAAGCATAAATTACCAATCTAGCCGGACTTGACTGGCGAAGTTTGTGAATCACAACCAAGTACTAAGTTCTGTGTTACAAGTTTGGTTCGTAAATGCCCACTGTTGGACATGAAGTCCACTTAGACCGGCGATTTATGTACACACTGGGAATATTATCAGGCGTTTTGAATATAGGTAGGTAGGTACCGTAAAATGCGGTGAGAACCACGGGGTTGATTAGAATTCAGCTAAGTTCGTGCTTCACTATTATGTCCACAGGTGTTATAAAAGGTTAGCAGTGGCGAAGGGTGAATTTTCTTAAAAGGGAAGCCGGACCAAACTCAACATATATTATAACTTATTTCTTTGATTGTTACCTTCATAAGCAAATGTTATACCTGCAATGTAACTTCGTAAATAATTATTTGTTTAAATGATAATTGAAAATAACAGATACTAGTATGTGCCATATTTCGAAAGGGAAGCCGATAGGAATCGAGTTGTATGGAGCCTTCGCCACTGAAGGTTAGTCAGAAAGGGGGTACTAAGCCGCGGGCCACCTAAAGTATCACTGATGACTATTTTAAAGCAAGTGTTAAAAGGACATGGCCAATTTCTGTATGGGCGTCGGCATAGTTATCGCATTTATTGTACACCAATGATTTTTTGTGTTTTATATTCGTGAATATTGGCACATTAAATTGCTATAAATAAAAAACTCATAGAACTTGTCATAACTACAGACTAGACGTAAATAGTTTCACTAAACCTTTAATCAGATCGCTGGCAATAAGTGTATAGAATTATAATGTAACATGTAATACATTTTTACAGGTTGTCCTTATCTATATTTTTATAGTTTAATTACCAATTAACAAGGAAAACAAAATAAAACACAGAGCAGGTATAAATAATTATTTATTTATTAGAGAAAACAAATAAAAATATTTTGTTAGCTTTTAATTACCTAGATAACTCAATATACATTACAGCGATGCAGAGTTAGTCTTCTGTTCAATTATAATAATTAATGTCCAAGACGATTAGGCTCATCATAAATCAGATTCAGTTTTTTCTACTCCAACTTCATACCTGGAGTTGAGCATTGGTTATCCAACGCGAAAGTGTTGTTTGATGGTGTGCAGAAAGCGAGGATATGCGATGCCTCTGCAACCTTTGTATGGCTATTCCGCAGTTGATTCATACACTTCATAATGATTCACAAAAAAAATCCGAAACGCTATGCAAATCAGAGTCCAGTGTTAATAGCAAGGTAATTGAGTGGTAGAAGGTATCGGTCAGTAGATAAGCGGGGGTCAAATTGAGAAAATAATCGCAAAAATTCAAACAGTAACGCAATGAAGAATCCGCAATGAAATGACATATGATATTACATTGACATTTGACATAGACAAAAACACACTGTCAAACAAGTAAACGCGTTCCGTTTTAAGTTTTTTTTTGTCTGAAATATAAAAAAGAAACTATCTTACGCATCAACATAAATTATGATAAGATAATTTTATTAAATGCCACAATTACCAATGAAGATAGTTTCGTATGAGTAAAATGTTCCTAATAAGAGCATTTGTCATCCATATCACACATGTTTACAAGTAGTAAGCGTGGTTTGGAACGTCCATTATTATTTTTTATCTTTCTCTATGATCCATTATGGCGGACGTTGACAAACGGAACTTTGAATTCATCTTGCATTACTTATTATTTTGTAATAAAAACCGACAAGTTCAGAGAGGCTAAAAACTACGTATTAATTAATTTTTCTATTTCTATTTTACAATATTATTTACTATGTATAAGTATATAGAATGTACTTTTTTGTCCATGTCCTTTCATAATTCGATAATTTTTATTTGCTGCATAAAAACAAAGTTTTTTCAAAAGAAAATCATACCTGCTTTAGTTATGAATTCAGAAAATTAATTTTCTAATTCGTGACCCCAAATATGACCTAAATTGTAAAAACAGCTGATCATAGCTATGGACAGATATATTTCAGCATATCTTTACGAAATCTTTGAAAAGCAACTATCGAGTTTTGGGGAAAGTTGTAGAACAAAAGTTATCCCTTATTATGGGTACCTACTGTAACACCCTTTTCTGCTCAGTACCCTCTGTCCGACTAACCTTGTATACTGGGTGTAAAAATAACCTTAACGAAGCCGAAGTCTACGCATACTGTACACAAAATTAAGTAACATACAGCAAAAATAATATTGCTGGGAAATGACTTTTATTTTTTGATATTAAAAAACAGTTTTTAACTGTGGCGCGCAATAGAAGCGCGCGCGCAGCAGACTGGGCCTACATTTCAAAAATGTTGATAATTTTTGTATAGAAGAATGATTAATAATAACATTCAAACTTAGTTTTCGTTAAAACGTACAAAAATATTGTGACTTTGACCTTCAATATTTCCATAACCAGTCGGTTCCCAGGTATAACAAAAAATCTTCGTAATGATGGGAAGAATACGTGGCTCTCGGCTTCGTTAAGAGTATTATTACACCCGATCTTTACGATTTCAATGTTAATAATTGTTCTTTTGAATAAATAAAGAATCTTTAAACCGATAATAATAGTGGCAATATTCTCGCCCCCTATTACATGGAACTTAAAACATAACGGCGAAATGAGGGTGTTACCTACTATACACCTCTGCCCAAACGATGTTATATTATGTTCAATGTTATTCTTATTTTAATAGGTATTTATAATTGTAGATAGTTTAAAGGATTTGTCGGAAAATCTCTTATGCCCATGTTTATGCCATTTAGCCTAACTAGTTCTCAAATAGCTCAATTTTGCCGGTACTACCTATAACATAGACACATTTGAACCTATATGCCAATTATGCCATTATTTCTTCACAACATTTACTAAGTAGGTATATGGACATGGGTTCCATGAAGCAGACCATGCTTGTTATCGGTAGCTGGTAACACTGGACAATGTTGATAAAGGAGGGTAGTCGTCAAGATGAATCAACGTACCCGAAGTTATAAAAACAGTGGTCATTCGACGGAGCAAAGGATTCGATGTCGAACCGCCAAAGAAATCTAACCTTTTATATCTGATTTGTTTGTCCTTATTTTCTGATCTTGTGTAAATTATTATATTGTGAATTAGCTTCTGTAACTAATCACTAAACCAATTAAAAGTACTCTCAGTGGTGGAGAGTATATGTTAGTTTAATTTACTTTATTTACCATGCTCCCAATCCTGACATACCGATATTATCTATAACTGTAATGTTAGATTCACCCCTACAAGATTCTGCTATATGTATTTTACATGCTCATCAGTGGATATAATGAATATCTAGGGTCTGATTAATATACCTTTGTTATGTCAGGTAAATCTTTAGCTTTGTATTAGAATCAGAATGAGACACATCTCACTCCAAGCTTACTTGAGATCAAATATAAAACTCCAATTAACCTCTATTTTATTTAAATAAATCTGAAAATTCAATTACCCACATTTAGTATTTATCAATAACTCAATTATGCATTTCCATCGAGGATTCACAGGCATCTCGTCTATCCAAACCTTAATTATTTAGTAAACTGATTAACTAACAGTATTTCCATTGGTAATGGACGAACGAAAATATCATTTTTGTACCGAGTAAAAATAATTGAAACAGGAGATCCAATTTGTCCAATTATTGTGAACGTTTAGTTAGTAAAACAATATTGAAATGAAAAAATTGTGAATAAAAAGTTAGCAGTTCTAAAAAGTGATGATTTTAGTTTTTTTTTTTTTGGGAATGGCAATGTGTTATTGACACCAATTTCAATTTCGCACACACGCTACGTATTTCAATGTAAGAGCCCGTTCACACAGCGGATCTGTTTTAACGTATCCGTCGGTACTGGATGTGTTGTTTACATCTTATAAAAATACTAAATCGGGTCTAATCGCGTAGAAAATATTATAAGGCACAAAAAATGCCTTATTTATCCCGACGTTTCGACCGCATTTCACCGGCCGTGGTCACGGGTAGACCCGTGACCACGGGATAAATAAGAATTCTTTTGCCTTATAAAATTTTTTACGCGATTAGACCCGATTTAGTATTTTTATAATGTGTACAAATCGCGAAAGTTTGAAAACATTTGTTTACATCTGTGTTATAGATTGTATTCAGCTAGAAGTGTAATCTACTTTTTAATGTGAGATTGTATTATCTGTGGAAAGGATATTGGTCGGCCACTTTCCCGGGAGTCAGGCTAGGAGTAAGAGCTCAATAACTAATTGTCTAATTGTTACAATGATTAAGAAACAACTAGTCCAATGACTGCCTTGTTATTTAACAATCTGTACCGACGGATCAGTTAAATAAATGGCAGTTGCGTTGCTACGATCAAAATAACGGATCCAGTATTTTTTACTGGATTCGGAATACTGTCCTGTATGTGAACTCGCTCATACAACTACAGGCGCCATCACCAAAATAAAAACGAATCCGCTAAAACGGATCCTGTAAACAGTTTCTGTGTGAACTAGCTGTAACGTATGCTTTTTTAACCGACTTCCAAAAAAGGAGGAGGTTCTATGTTCGTATGTATGTATTTTTTGTGTATGTTCATCGATATTTCGTCAGCTGTGAACCGGTTTAAAAAAATCTTTTTTAATTCGAAAGGGTGGTCCCGAGGTGGTCCCATTATCATCAAGTCAGGATCTGATGAGCTTTTGAGTGCCTAGTTGAGGTTTTGAAGTCGTTTTTTTTAATAATTTATTTATTCTTTCACTGTTTGCGTTTGGCCGTTTAAGCGCAGACAGGGTCTAAGATGGAGCACACGAATCCAAGTAACAAAGATATAGAAAGATTCCCCAATACCCCTCCGTCTGGCTGTCACATACACACGACGGAACACAGTAAACTGCTTGGCGCGACTTTATTGTGAGGGTGGTAGCTAGCCAGGCGGACCGTATAGATCCTACCACCAAGCGTGTTGGGTTTTGTTGAATGTTCTTAATATACCTTCACTCTGATTGCCTAACGAAGGAGCTCGTGGCTCATTACCGACCGCGCGGATCATACATTAGGTTAAGCTGCGTTTGACGCGGTCAGTTTGTGAATGGGTGACCGTTCGTTACACATCGAGAGCCCTCCGTGCCTTGGAGAGCACGTTAAACAGTCGGTCCCGGGTGTCATACGAATACCTATGACAGTCGTTACGGGAAGTCATAAGCCTGAATGTCTGACAACCGTTCTAACCGTAAAATATCGGCATTGCCCTGTACCTAGGTTGTGGAGGTCTGATGGCAGTCGCTCCGTGTAAAATACTGGTATTCAGCCGCATCTGGTTAGACTAGTAGCTGACCCCAACATAGTTGGGAAAAGGTTAGGTAGAACAGAACAATGATTGCCTAACCGATCTAACGATCGGTCGACTTAAAGTCTGTAGTGCACGCTATCTCTAACCATTGTTGGTGACTACTGTAAAACTATTGTAACTGTACAGTCGCAGCCTGTAACAAACGGTCTGAAGTACAGTCTAGCTCGTATGGTCGAGTTAATGATAAATGAGCGAGGTCTGAGTGTGGCGACATTGAGCTTACCGTGTAAATTGAGCGAAAGACGATTGCAATTGCAACTAGCAACAGTTGCTGACAAATCTATACTAATGTTATAAAGCTGAAGAGT
The DNA here is from genome assembly GCA_910594945.2 of Amphipyra berbera. Taxonomy (NCBI): domain Eukaryota; kingdom Metazoa; phylum Arthropoda; class Insecta; order Lepidoptera; family Noctuidae; genus Amphipyra; species Amphipyra berbera. The sequence continues at coordinate 825,058 of OU343122.1, read as the reverse complement.
TTGTTTGTCTGTTTGTTTGTTTGATCGCGCTAATCTCAGGAACTACTGGTTGGAATTGAAAAAATATTTTTGTGTTAGATAGTCCATTTATCGGGGAAGGTTATAGGCTATATAACATTACGCTATAGAGCGGAGAATAAATGAAAAATGTTTCAAAAACGGGAAAAACTTCTACCAGTGCTTAGCCGGGACGGGCCGCTAGTAACCAAATATGACTTAAGCCTTAAATCCAGTAGCTAGTTGAATTGCGCAAATTAACTTCTGCAGTCCACTTTCATTGTGGACACAAACATCGTGAGGAAATCGGCTTGCCTGAGACACATTTCTCGATGGCATGTGAAGCCAAGTCAGAGGCCCATGGGCGGCATAAACTCTGACACCAGGTTAGTGCCGGACTGGGACCTGAAATCGGCCCCGGCATTTGAGAGACGGTAGGCCCAGTGCTGGCAAAAAAAAATCATTCCCAAGTGATTAGACGGACGGCGTTTTTTTTTTAGACACTCCCCTCGCTCTTTCTCCTGTATCTTGGGTGCATTTACAAACACAAACAATTTTGCGGCTTCTTTTTCAAGCGATAGGCGATAGTTAAACGACCTTTTTTTTTGACGTTCCCCTCACTCTTTCGCTTTCTCCGACTGTGTGACCGGCCCATCAGGCCACACCGGCCCATCGGGCATTTGCTCGATTTGCCCGTATGTCCAGTCCGGGGCTGCACCAGGTTAGTCATTAACTACACGAAAAGAAGAAGATTGTGGACACACCGGCAGCAAGTCGACTTCTGGACAATTTACCGACTACGCAAACAGATGCTTAAATAACTTGCGAAATTTACCTTGCTAGTCGGTTTAGCGGTTTGAATAACTGTACCTACTTACTTTTGGTTATACGTCGCTAAATCTAAATACGCTGCGATTTGCTTAAATTGAAATCAGTGGCGTAATTATAGGGTGGCAGGGCTGCAAAATGCCACGGGCCCCCGGCTCGACGGGGACCCCAGTACGAGAGGCCGCGAGCTCAGAAGTAACCTAACATTTTTAACAAAATTAAGTAAAAATTATAATACCTATGCTTTTGAAAATTAAATTTATTAGATATTTAACAAAAATGCACATAAAATTAGTAACTCTGTTGGGTAACTACTTCAGTGATTTATTAAAATTAAATTACAACGTGACGATTTTTACTGGGACCCCATCCAATGAATTTGCCACGTGCCTCTGTTGGTATAAGTAACGCCACTGGCTGAAATAATTAAAAACTACGGTCCCCATGAAATAGGTATTATGAACGTGAAGATAAGCAGTGTTAATCGTGATAAAACGATTTAAAAGGTTCAAATTAACTACAAAACAATGAAAATTATGAGATTAACATGAACGACCCTTGAAACTAATTTATTTGAAGCTAGGGATAGTTGGGCCGGCTTTTATTGTTCACTAAATTATAAATTGCTGTAGAGAAATCAGGGGGCTTGTGTTACCTGCTAATAACGGGTTTAAGAGGACCCTTATAATAATAAAACTGCATTGTTACTGGCTCGTTTAATATGAAATTTGAATTATATATATAAAGGATTTAGGCCCCTACGTAAGCGTACCTACAAAAATTTCTCTAGTTGGAATTTTTACGGAGTAATGCAAACACTTGAAATAAAATCTGACGACACGTCTGGTGCAGTGGTTGAGCGATCGGCTTCTGCGCTACGGGTCGTGGGTTCGATTCCCGCACGGAACAAATATTTGTATGGCCTACAGATAGATGTTCCGGGTCTGGATGTTTGTGTATGTGAACATTTGTGTCTGTAAACGCACCTACGATACAGGAGAAATCCTAGTGTGGCGCAACGATTTAAAAAAAAAAAAATTTGTACATTGTTGGTAGATGAAAGAACTGTGTTATTTGACAACAATGTAAGTTATTTGTGACGGTATTTTAGGTAACGAAATTTTTTTTAAATATTGCCTTATCCGCGTATTCAAGTACTAAAAGATTTGTATTCTAAAGGTCCAGCTGTTCGCTCAATCTTAACATAAGTTCCCCGAAGGGTTGGGCAGAGATGTATATCAATATCCTCATTTCGGCGTTAAGTCCCATGTAATAGGGGGCGTGCCTATTGACATCAACCGGGCACAAATGCATACTCCGGGCTACCGAGGAATTCCACACGGAAAAACCCCAATAAAGCTTTGCCCATCTTGGAGATCGAACCCAGGGCCTCACGATCAGCAGTTGCGCTTGCCACCACTAGACTAACGAAGCAGTTCGCTCAATCTTATTTGCAGAATTAGTAAGCACTAGCTGTGTCCTTACGGCTCTTGCCGCGTAAGAAGTTTTATTCCAGTAATAAATATAGTATTTGTTACTCAGTGATAATTATTTATTTATATTTATATACTCTTTATTGTACATAATAAGTACACTGGCAAGAAACAAAAGGAACACAAAGATTTACACAATATTTACAATGGGCGGTCTTATCGCACAAGGCGATCTCTTCCAGACAACCTTAGGATGGACTGGAAGAACGGAAATAGATATCGGGCAGTCTTGGTGTACAAGTACGTATCGTACATAATATTACTTAGATATAATAATCATAAAATACATATCAATTATTACACAAATATATAAAATAGAAAGAAAAACGTAATACATATAACTTAAACAAACTAATAAATAAATATATTATGAATAAGAAAGTAGATGAAATGTGAGCGATAATCAAGAAATAGCAAATTAAAGTGACAGGTAATGTTCCTTCACTAACTTTTTAAAAATTGGCAGTGATTGCGCACGTCTTACGTAGCGTAGATAATGTAGCTTTCTAACGGCAAAAGAACTTTTGAAATCGGTCCAGTAGTTTTTAAGTTTATTCGATACATACAAAAATACCAAACTACAAAAATACAAATCTTTCCTCTTTATAATATTGGTATGGATTACGTTAAAACGGTATACTGTGCAGGGTCATTAACAGACAATGTTGTTTGCGCAAACTTTTGCACAAGTTGTTTGTGAATGCAAGTCGTTGCATGCACCGTCTACGAGGATTAGCAAAACACACAGAGAGCTTTGGAAATGCGAAATGTTAAATTAAGCAATGAAGGAAAGAACGGCGATTAACAAAAGGAATTTATAGTCAAAGTCAAAGTTTTTTATTTCAAATATACCAGATTTCAGGCACATTTAAAACGTGAAAACTAGGTGCACGGTTCCAAAAGGTAGGTTCTATGGAGAAGAGCCGGCAAGAAACTCCATGAATACTCTTTTCAAAATAGTAGTGCATTACAATTCCATTACAGTAGTGTGAGAAATAGAATGAGATTAATGCAGGTTAATGTAACAAATAAACTCACATAAGAGTAACAAATAGAAAATATGCCTTCTAGGATTGCCATAGCAGTTAAGGGCTGACCAGTCCCGACAGACGGCACCCGTTCACGAGCATGACGTGCACATTCGCATCGGTCAGCTCAACCATATTATAGGGAACTCAACGACTGGATAAACAACGCCACCATCAGCAAGACATTTAAGTGAGCATGACAGACTCATACTACCAGACAATAGGCAGTAATATGATATGATTATAAGCGTATCACTAATAGCTGCATGATGCTCATACTTTACAGTTGGGAATGAAGTATTGTAAAGCGATATTATTAAGATAATAACATAATATAAGGGGGATGTCAATGGAATCGCCGGTAGAGGACTGCCTAGGAGGACATACATCGATGTTATTGGTGATGTTCCTCACAAAGGACAGGTGCGTAGTACTCTCAACCGGCGTGCGTGTATGATAAGATGTATGAATGTGGATGAAGCGAAAGGAGTATGTAAAGGTCGCATGTGGCGTTCTATAGTTGCTGCCGGCCCCCATGGGAAAAAGGCGTGCGTTTATGTATGTATATCAAGCAACTGCTAGCAATCGCAGTCGCTGTTACATCATATACCCGCAAAGCAACGCGAGTGTCGACAATAATTAGTCACTTCATGAATAGCAAACTACTTTGTAGTCGCGGCTGCGCCCGTAACGATGTGGTTCATTACATAATTATAGCCGCTGGTAACGAGTTGTAAGCTGATTAACTTTCAGAAGCCATGGATAGATTTTTGGGAGTCCATTTTCATGTGTAATTTCCCAATGGAATAGGGTTTGTAGTGTCATTTTTTGGTATGTTTAAATTGAAACGCAAAATAATAGTACATAACATCACGCCTTGTATTCCCCAAAAGGTTCGACAGAGGTGTTTTTAGTACACCTTCGTTTCGCCAGTTATGTTTAAGTCCCATGTAATAGGGAGCGAGCTTATTGCCATGAACCGGGCACAAATCCAGACTCCGGGCTGCTACTGAGAAATTCTTAATGGAAAACCCAATAACACTTTGCCCGACCTGGGGATCGAAACCAGGACCCCATGCTCAGCAGTCGCGCTTGCGACTACTAAACCAACAAGGCAGTCAAAATAATAGTATTAAGTATATTATTGGTTTAGACATTTATGTGGTCACGGGTTAACAATATTAATATTACTGATGCTTGTAAATGATGATAGAGAGATAATTTACAGATCCGAAGACAGCAGCAATTTTTTTTTGTTTGGTTCGAATCTTGCGACATATTTTTCAACTACTTCTGCTTAACCGATTTTTCTGAAACTTCACACACAAATTCAATTCCCATGACAATACAATATTATAATAATTTCAACCTTCAAACTTCAAGTCCTGATGCTGCAGTGGTATACTGCAAGAAAGAACCGTTCAACGTAAAAGATTTTTTAAGGGATTATATTGAATATGCTCCCGTTTTATCACAACCTCACCTAATGTTCAGCGATGGAGCACGCTTGCCTCCTGAGGGAACGCTCGTATAGTGCTCTTGTCTAATACTCGAACTCCAGCTCGCATGCGAGAGAAGTTCGAGTGAAGTTTCTGTATTTAGTATTTTATGCTGTACTATAAACAAAAAAGAAACTGGTTTTGGAATCATTGTCCTAATACTTTTGTATTCAGAAATGTTACCAATGAGAGGTCAGCAGCTGGTGGCTAATTAACAACAGCGCCGATCATAAGACTTGCGAGGTTAAGCTGCGCTTGCCACGGTCAGTTCGTGGATGGTCTGACCGTTCCTCGTCTCGATCGATCGTCTCTCTGTGCCTCGGACAGCACGTTAAGCTGTCAGTCCCGGGTATCATACGAATACCTATGACATTATGGGTAGTCAGAAGCCCGAAAGTCTGACAACCGGTCTAACCTTAGGATATCGAAATTTGCCCAGTAACTGGATTGCGGAGGTCTGATGGCAGTCGCTCCTTGTAAAATATTAGTATTCAGCCGCTTCTAGTTAGACTGAAGCTGGCCCTAACATAGTTGGGAAAAGGCTGAGAGGATTAATATTTACTAAAATAGGTATATTATTTGGTAAAATACATACCCAGTAGTAAATATTGCACATCAAGCTTCAGAAAGGAATATTGGCTAGCTTCGACTTTATAGAGCGTCATCTCTGTCGCACGAAGCGACAAAACGTCACATAGGTATGAGTGACAGAGATGACGCTCTACGAAGTCGAAGCTAGCCGATTATCTCTTTCTAAAGCTCGATGTGTAATATTTACTGCCGGGTACTGTACTTAGGTAATGTATCCAACATTACCTAAGTATGTATTTTGCTTCCAGAACTATTACCAACTAGCGGACGGTCCCGGCTTCGCACGGGTGGACATTTTCCCCGTTTTTGCAACATTTTTCATTTATGCTCCGCTCCTATTGGTTGTAGCGTGATGTTATATAGCCTATAACCTTCCTCGATAAAAAGACTATCTAACACAAAAATAATTTTTCATTTCCAACCAGTAGTACCTGAGATTAGCGCGTTCAAACAAACAAACTCTTCAGCTTTATAATGTTAGTATAGATATTATCTTCCAAGCCTGCATGCAAACACCCTGTATAGTCAAACTAGTATCCTGTTATGTGTTATAACAACACCATTTGTTAGCGAAGCGCTGCAGATAACGAGGCAGATCACCCGCAGCGCTTAATTAAAATTATTTCAAATTATGTAAAGTGTTAAATCATTGTATTCAAAATCATTAGGTACATCCCAATAGCTAACAATTGGTATTTCTTTTTCATTACACAATGCCGGGTTGAACCCGTTTGATTTTATTGTTATTGTGTTTCTGTATTACGTTTTATGAGATTTTGAATAGGTAAGTACCTTGTTAAAATTAACGAGTGTGCGCTGTTTGGTAAAACAAAGTGTCTGAGAGAGAAAAGATGCTTTGAAACTTTAGGACGTGGACGGAAACCGTGGGAGTACTATTATTATTTATTTTGTGCCTTCGCATGTGCGTCAAACATAAAATAACATCACGCCTGTATTCCTGTAGAGTTGGGCAGAGGTGTATAGTAACACCTTCATTTCGCCGTTATGTTTAAGTCCTATGTAATAGGGGGCCAGCCTATTGCCATCAACTAGGACCGATTGTCAGACTTTCGGGCTTCTGACTTAACTATTGTCATAGGTATTCGTATGACATCCGAGACCGACTGTTTAATGTGCTCTCCGAGGCACGGAGGGGTAACGAACGGTCACCCATCCACAGACCAACCGCGACAAGCGCAACTTAACCTCGCAAATCATATGATCCGCGTGGTTGGTAAATAGGCACAAGTGCCCCTTATTTTCTTTCTGGCTTAAAAAAACACAAATGGACTTATTACAGTTTTTGCACTGATCTGATTTAAACCTGCCTTGTGATCTTACCCCCTATGAAGATCAGCAGCATATCATGTTTTTATAATATGTGGTATAAGTCACCGGCACGTCACTTGATAGAGTAAAGAAGAGAATTCTTCTCCTTTCTTTCCTTCTTCTAAAGAGACATGTTTAAAAATAAATTAACCATAAAAGTGACCATTTTTTTGTTGCACTAATGGCCGCTTCCTATGATTTACCGAGCGTTATTGGTTAAAAATAAAACTCTTGTATCTTTACCAATTAATGAAGCATATAACTCATAATTTAGCATAGTAGATCCTCCCAATGATAGTAGCTATCCCACGTAAAATTAGCTTACGATTCTATATCAGTATGGCAATAAAAAAAATGCCATTGGTAAAGAAAGAAAGAAAGAAAATTATTTATTTGGTAAGCAATATGATTCGTTTTTGGCCATAGGAACCGGGTATTACAAGTGCAAACTTACTCCCACTACGCCGAAACCTTGCCAACTTACGTGCCGGCGATTCTACACCAACACCTAGTAAAACAAACCCTTTAATTCCTCCCACGTTTCCACCAAGTTCAATATAAAACTCATTCTCACTTCACTGTTGCGTAATACAACAGTACACAGATCGGCAGTGTTTAATATTTGAGAGGCGCGAATGACTTCGCATAAACCGGGCCATAACATCCCCCGTACTGTGCAACCCTCTGGCACCCTCGCTCTGTAACCGGGCAAGTTATGAAGCCCGAACTTATCCTAGAGTAACAGTTCATGTGGAAAACGATTACATTTTATTAGTTCCGGTTTTTAAAAGTATTATGCAAGGATGAGCCAAGTAATATTTTTAGGGTTTTTAGGAAATGGCTGACGATTTTTTTTCAATTTTAAGAAGATGGTTTGTATGTGTAGAAAATAATGTTTATACATTACTAGTTGTGTCCTCACGGCTCCGCCCGTAGCCTATAATTACTCGGTGATAATGTAGCTTTCTAACGGCAAAAGAGTTTTTGAAATCGGTCCAGTAGTTTTTAAGTTTATTCGTTACATACAAAAATACAAATCTTTCCTTTTTATAATATTAGTATAGATAAGTTTGTTCCTTACACTTAACATAACGTAGCATCACGCCTGTATTCCCCGAAGGGTTAGGCAGAGGTGTATAGTAACACTCTCATTTTGCCGTTATGTTTAAGTCCCATTTAATAGAGGGCAAGCTTATTGCCATTAACCGGGCACAAATCCAGGCTCCGGGCTGCTACTAAGAAATTCTCAATGGAAAACCTAGTAATACTTTGCCCGACCTGGGGATCGAACCCAGGACTTCAACGATCAGACCACTAGACCAACAAGACAGTCATGCAAGTGCAAGAGAGTCAAGCAAGAAATCAATGTGTATTATACTGTACGTTATTAGTTCCTTTTGCTTACACTTAATAAAGTTTTATTTGATTAACAATTAAATTACCGAAATAATTGCTTTATACATTAATATCAACGTTAATCAGTCTAGTGAGATGACATATCACTGAAAATAGTTTAGCATTTCGTCAATTAACTCAATTTTTTCAGCAAAATGAGTCAATCGGTTGAAATATTCGATATCACCTGAGATTTCGTGATAAATATAATAATTAGCCCATTACTGTCCCACTGCTGGGCTTGGCCTCTTCTCAGAATGAGAAGATTTTAGGCCTTAGTCCACCACTCTGGCCTGGTGCGGGTTAGCTGACTACACACACCATCGAGAACTTTATGGAGTCCTCTCAGGTGTACAGGTTTCCTCACGATGTTTTTCCTTCACCGTTAACGCGTACATACCTCATATTTTTTAAATACATCATACTATGCTGCCTTTTAAGTTCCCCTACAACCCGTCACCAAAACAACGTAGTATAACTAATTCAAGATGAACTCAAAACTTTTGTAGTTATGCGAAATTACCCACCTTGGTAGTTGTAGACAAAGTTGTAACTACGCACTTACAAGTACTTGATACAAATGACGTCAAAGCCGCCATGACACATGACGCCTGTCATTTTGGAACACCAAATTGCTCAAATTAGTGATTCATTGTTATGGGTATTATGATTGGAATATTCCTGGTAATTAATTGTATTATGATTATATAGGTACAACGTGTTATTGAAATAACTCCAAACCTGATAGTATTTTGGTAGGTAGTATTCGAGAGTATTGATTCAAGTAATTTTTAATTTACTTTATATTTTTTCAAATTATTTTACAATTGCATTTCTAAATTATCGTAAGCTACGCGTCCCATTTACCTACATAATAAAATAATTAACCCATTACTGTCCCACTCCTGGGCACGGGTCTCTTCAGGATTTAGGCCTTAGTCCACTCCGCCGGCCTGGTGCGGGTTGGCGGACTACACACACTATCGAGAATTTTATGGAGCCCTCTCAGGTGTGCAGGTTTCCTCACGATGTTTCCTTCACTGTTAACGCAACTGATAATCAAATTCTGATCCGCACATGAATTCCAAAAGTCAGAGGTACGGGATCGGGATCGAACTCGCAACCTCCTGCATGAAAGGCAAGCGTTTCACCGCTAGGCTATCACTGCTTTATACCATGTCAGTTACCTACAGTAAAATATAATACGTAGTACGGGGCGGTCGGAACGGCGAGGCGGGGGTAGTCGTCCGATCAGAATAATCAGCTCAGAATATTCAGGTCAGCAAAAAATACAAATATCTTCTACAATAATTATGAGCATAAATAATTTATTGCTGGAACAATTGATTACAATAAAACTGAGTTGGGTTCAGTCTGAAATTTGCGTTATTTCAATAACACATTGTATAGTGTAACATCTATACTAATATTATAAAGCTGAAGAGTTTGTTTGTTTGTTTGAACGCGCTAATCTCAGGAACTACTGGCTGGAATTGAAAAAATATTTCTGTGTTGGATAGTCCATTTATCGAGGAAGATTATAGGCATATAACATCACGCTACGACCAATAGGAGCGGAGCATAAATGAAAAATGTTGCAAAAACGGGAAAAATGTCCACCCGTGTGAAGCCGATACGGGCCGCTAGTTTATAATATGTCGATGGCAGCAAATTAAAAGAAGACATCTACAAAATCGCAATTTTACAGGAGACCTCATTTAGTAAAAAAAAGAGGCCATTTAGCTGTGTTTTTTTTTAATTGGGTGTAGATGTCTTCATTTACGTGCAAGATTTTCTTCATTATTTTTAATTTTGAAATGATTTTGATACAGACTTGTAGATAGGGTTGATATAAGCTCATTTTTGTAATAAAAGCATTTTCGCAAAAATTAGATGTCCGTATCTACTTTGGTACCATCGATGTTTGGATTACAATAGACCGTATTTCATACTTTGCCCGATATTTCTATTTCTCCTGTAGCGTAGGTGCGTTTATATAGAAAACTTAAAGTAAATATTATACTCACAAATAAGCAGACCCTAAAGGAAATTTGTAATTCAAACACCTGCTTCAAAAACCCACTGATTATACCTCGAATACCAAAATATAATAATATCTATAAAAAACAAAATTTGCATCTAAATTAAATGTTGATAGAATTTGGTAGGCAATCTGGATTTATTAATATTCATCCGTCCAAAGTACAAAAAGAAAAGTTAATCCAAATTAATTAAAGTACCAGTAAACAAGGAAATCCCGAAGGTGAGCAGCACCGGTTGCCGTGGCAACGAAGTGGGGGGTCGTTAATATTTTGAATGACGTCAGAACCAAACGAACTATAATTGCTATTATTTATAACTCAATATTGCGGTGAAAAGGCGGGCAGACTATCTGCGGACTTGTGAATAAACTTGATGCAATTTTTACTCTCAATGAGAAAAAATATGCAAATTAACATTTTACTTGTTGTATTGTATCCCCTGCAAACTGAACCTGACTACAGTCGTGCAGTAATCAATCAACACAGACCACCACATTCCCATGCTGAAAATTTCAGTGTGGCATAGATAAATAAAAATCAAAGATAGATTATAAATAATTACATATTAAAGATTGACTACCTAGACAGGACTGCCTTGTCGGTCTAGTGGTTGCAAGCGCAACTGCTAAGCATAGGGTCCTGGGTTCGATCCCCAGGTCGGGCAAAGTGTTATTGGGTTTTTCCATTAGGAATTTCTCAGTAGCAGCCTGGAGTCTGGATTTGTGCCCGGTTAATGGCAATAGGCTCGCCCCCTATTACGAAACGTGGGTGTACTAAAACACACCTCTGCCGAACCCTTCGGGGAATATAAGGCGTGATGTTATGTTATGTTTATGTTATATTAAAGATAGATTAACCTATTCAAATATGTCCGTGGACAACCAACACAGTCAGAATATTATCAAAAGCAGATTCTACATTTCATTGACGCGTCAAAAGTGACGTTCAAAAATACACCAATATGGTGTATCTTGCAGATAGCTATCTCTTTCACTTTTATGCTTCCTCCGTATCTTCGTCTTACTCATTACAGATACGAGTACCTACAAATTATGCAAGATCCAATTTTAAACGCCATGTTCTTTGACCGTAACATATCGATAGTATACAATATGATTGCCTCACAGAAAAAAACTATTACGACACGTGTGGCAGACAATCAGCAGGCCGATGTTATGCCAGCAGATCAGGGATCCTCCTAATTGGATCACGTAAGGTAGGAACACTAAATTATTGCGTATATCTACGTGTTTGTGGAAAAGGTGGAGGTATTTTTTTTCTGACTTTGCTTGGAAGACGATGCGATAACAATAACTAGTTAGACATACCATAGTAGTAAGTGTAATGTTCCATAATGATAACCCTTAGTATAAAATTACAATTGTATTGTATTCTGAATGTGTGGTCAGTCCTATTACGCGGTGTCCTGCGTGAGCGACGAATACGACGCGACGCGACACGACACGATGCAATGCGACGCGATGCTACACGCGACAAATGTCTTACGTGATTTTGGTCATTAGTTCTCGAATCATGGAGAAGTATAGTACAATTTTAATTCCTATAATGTTTATGTTTTTTCTCACAGAACAATCTTTGCTCACGCACTGCGGCGATCAACGCTTCTGAATCAACCATTTCCTAGTTCGTGGTGTCGCGTCTGGTTGCCCTCAAAACAAGTACGCGTTACGTCGCGTCTCGCAGCAGACCCGCAGACTGCCATACTAACTCTTATATAGGCCGCAAGCAGGGTATGCCATTGAGTTGATCGCGTTCGTCGCGTTCGCAGCGTCGCGTTGCGTCGTATTCGTCGCTTACGCAGGTCACAGCGTTATAGTTCGACCAAACGATTACTTTTCTAATGTCCTTAGGTATAGTCGCCGGCACGTAACTTGGCAAGAGTAGAGAAGAGAATCCTCTCTTTTCTTTCTTTCTTATACGGGTTTATAAATAAATTATGGCAATAATTATAGAATAATGGCAAGCAAAAAACGTGATCATTTTTTGTTGCATTAAGTGTACATGCGCAATCTTACCTACACTCCCAGTACGCTAAAACCTTGCCACGTTACATGCTAGTGACTATACTAACATAACATAACATCACGCCTGTATTCCCCGAAGAGTTTGGCAGAGGTATAGTGACACTCTCATTTCGCCGTTATGTTTAAGTCCCATATGGACGCGAGCCTATTGCCATCAACCGGGCACAGATCCAAACTTCGGGCTGCTACTGAAGAATGCCACACGGAAAAACCATTCTTACACTGCTATTATTGCCATTCTATTAGGTCAGTTTTGATCTTGTATTACTAATACACTAACCTAAAATAGCAACCGGTAAACTTTACCCGACTAAGTTGGAAGTGGTGGAAATATTGTGTTGTAAAGCCTAACTTAACTAGATGCTTAAATTAAAAGTTTTCTAAGTCTTGTACGTTAATAACTTATGATTTTTGTGACTAAACTTTCAAAGTTAAAGCCTCAGAAGTTCTAAGGCATACATTTTTTACAATGTATTAGTAGTAATTTAAAGTTTTTCAAAGTCATATTTTGTCAAACTTTCTATCCTAGCGAACGAAGCCAAACACTAATTCTAGTTCATAAAATATGTTCTGTTCTTTATTCGCGAACACTTATTACTTTAATTTATCTTCAAAGTTTATTACAACCTTCAAATTTCTATTCATATTACTGAGAATTGATTACCTTTTTACAATTATTTGCTGCTTATCAATAACGAGAGAATAATTCGACTTTAAACTGAGAGTAACGTTCAATGCCGCGCCTAGTTTAATTACTTTCCGATTTAAATCGATGATTGATTACGATTTCGTCTCGATACCGACTATTCGATGTCTAATGCCTTGTAGGGTTGTCATCGAGGTAGCGGTTGCGTACGTCGTGTGTTGTGTACGGATTCAATTGGATGACGTGGATTGTTATTGTCTGGTACAAAGGCAGCTTGTGGTTAGTCTGTCTGGATGTGTATGTGTACTTGTTTGTGCTATTAATTGTGAGTCTGGAATTAGTTTGTATGTTATTGTTACTTTACAAAAGGGAGAATCAATTATAATTTTCTTCAAGCTTTTTGTAAGTTTTAGACAAGAGTAAAAAATGAACTATGATATTTTGTAATTAGTATTTTTTGCATAGCAGTGATAGCCTAATGGTGTGACCGTCAGACTACCAAGTCATAGGTCTCGAGTTCGAACCCAAGGCACGCACCTCTGACTTTTCGGATTCATGTGCGTATTGTATAACTATCATTTGCTTAAAAACGATGAAGGAAAACATCGTGAGGAAACCGGCATGCTTGAGAGCTATTTCTCGACGTCATGTGAAGCCAAGTCAGAGGCTCATGGGCGGCATAAACTCTGACACCAGGTTAGTCACTAGCCACACGAACAGAACAAGAAGAAGAAGACTGCTTCAATGTTCGGTTTGGTTGTAGTTCTTTTGCGATTTAGCATTTTTTTTGTATTTTTGACTATGGTTGGTCCCGCTTTTGAGACTCAAATAATTTACCAAAAGTTAAATTAATTGGCTGTCGTTTAGTATAAGCCGAAATGGTAAACATGGTAAGGAAAATCTTCAATACAACGGGATATGGTGCGTTAGGTTATCACTTGCTTAAAAACGGCGAAGGAAAACATCGTGAGGAAACAAAAAACATGCTTGAGAGATATTTCTCGACGGCATGTGAAGTCAAGTCAAAGGTCCACGGGCTGCATGATCTCTGACACTAGGTTAGTCACTAACCACACGAAAAGAAGAAGAAGTATTTTTATTAGAATAGTTATCGCAATTGACTTGAAAGTAGGTTTTTATTCAGGAAAGATATCAAACACATTGATTTAATTAAATTGCATTTTATTAAAATAACCCTGCATAGAACCATCAAAATTACTCTTTGACAGCCCTGTCGTAATATCTTCTAAACTAATTTGACATCCATCTAAAAATAACAATCGACAAGGTATTCTGCGGAACATCTATCGTTTAACATCCGAGGGGGACCAATTAGTGGATGAAAGTGGATGAGCCGAAGAACGTCATCGCTCACGTGGAAAATCATCGCCGCTTTGATCTTTTATTATTACCTTTTTGTTGGTATGGTACGTACAACCAGTCTTTATGGAAATGGAATCGATTTTTCAAAAGAGAACGGGTGATAATTGGTTGGATGTCGTAGATATTAAATCAATAACTTCCCATTGATCTAAAATTTAATATACAGTATGATAAAAAACAGAGGGCGTTCCCTTAAACTCGATAATGTATAAAATATCATTCATAGATTAAAATATCATATATTAATATCAGTATAGAAAAACAAGACAAAAAAAAACATTGCGTCATTGTCGTACTTTCACGATGAAAGACAAGTGCGCGTGTACAGTGTTTCTTTTACATACCAATTTAATATTTTTTGTGAATATTTTATTAATAAAAAAAAAAAAACATTTTGTTTTTCAATTGTAATTTTACAGTGTTTCTTTTACAAACTAAGTTAATAAGTTTTGTGAATATTTAATTATTAAAAAAAAAGTTTTTCAATTGTACAATTTTTTTATCGTGTATGGACGCTATGCTTTTGCGGGTTAATGGGAACGCTTTTCGTTAGTTAGCACACTGTATAATTATCTTTAAAGTTGTGGTTCCTATGAGCTTACGCTTGTTCGAACGCTGACCTTGAAGAACTGGCTAAATAATAGGCACTATTTTGCCAATTTACTAGTGTATCACCACCATTAAAGTCTCAATTTGTTGAGATTTATAGTCTTGTATTTGCTAAGGAGTATAGTTCCTAAACACTATTTGGGAATTTTATACAAAATTCGCCACCAACAGTTCCTTTCCAAGGTAAAGACACACGTTGACGACACGTTTGGTGCAGTGGCTGAGCGATTGGCTTCTGCGCTACGGGTCGTGGGTTCGATTCCCGCACGGAACAAATATTTGTATAGCCTACAGATGGTTGTTTCGGGTCTGGGCATTTGTGTATGTGAAAATTAGTGTGTACAGGAGAAATCCTAGTGTGGGGCTATATTTTTTTCTTAAAAAAAATGAAAGAGAATGCAAAATATGTTTTTTTTTATTATGTGAAACATCTAATGCGGCGGTACAGGTGCAAGCGGCTGTTGCGTGGCGACGCTAGCGATGGCGGACACACGACAGCAGACCATCGTAACTCGTCGGCTCTCTTCGGTTTGATTCGGCAACTTTTTTTTTACAAAATGATTTTCTATGTTGCACACTGTGTTGTTCTATGTTGCTGCCAGGCGTGCCACACTTTTAATTTTTTTTATATAAAGTACTTTATGAGTTATAGGTTATCTTAAAGCAAAGCCTAGCAGTTGCAAATTTACCTTCCATGCAGAAGGGTCTGATTTATTTATTGGTATGGTACTTCAACGACTTACTCAGTAAAACATACACAAGCAAGAATAATATACAGTTTTATGTGTAGTGAACTCATCAGAAAGAAAGAAAGAAAGAAAGAAAGAAAGAAAATTCATTTATTCAGCCAAGAACACTGACAGCATAAATAAAATAAACAAACAAAGAAAGAACAATACAATAAGAATTAAACACAAATTTTATGCTGTCGAGCATGTCCATGCCGAAAAGGTTACCAACTCAGCATATGCTAGGCGTCAAAACACCCAGCGCTGATTTTCAGCTGGCACCCCCGCAGTGACACACGGATGGAGGTAGTTAATTTTAAATATATATTCTATTATACTTGAATGGATAAAAGTGTTTTATAATGTGTCAATAAACTACAAAAATATAATAAAAAATAAAAACTACTTTTAATATAATTTGTGACAGCTAATCAAAAATATGGCAATTGAAATAGCAGGCGGCGCGGTACGCACTTCCTGTTAAGATGAGGCGTTGACATAATTATATCCATTTTATGTCACTCTTTGCTCGACCACAACCCGGTAACATGGGTCTCATAAAATGTAAGTTTGCACTTTTGGTTATTCAAAATTACTATTCCAATATCCAAAAATGCATAATCTTAAATAATAATGTGAAACAAAAATAAACTCAGCGTAAGGGTTAAGCATATCGAACATGATCTACAATGCTGGGGAATAAATTAATGATTATTCATTACAACATGTCCAATTTAACCGGTGAGTTATAGCAAATTCAATTTTAAAAATTAAGTATAAAATTTTTGAACAGTAATTAATTAAATTAAATTGATTAAATTAAATTAATTAAATAAAAGATTTGTCAACATTAACAGACATCACTTACAGAAGTGCACAGCACTAGCATAAAATTTATTACAAGACGTGTAAGGTACCGTTAGTTAAATTACAAAATAACAAAATAAAGCAAAAAAAAAATAGCAATGTTTACAAAATTTCTTACAATGGGGAGTATTTTAACAGAACTATTAACAAAAACAAAAAAGGTTGAAAAAGAAAGAAATGGAAGTGGATACAATTATTATATTAATATTAATAGGCGGCTCGTGTCGCACAGAGGTCTTGAGACTCAGAGCTGGTTAAAAGTCTCGTACGGAATTGACGGAAAGGGTTTGAGTAGATGTCTATGCTATTGGACCGTGTTGCGATTTTATTATGGTTTCCCATTAGACGATTCATGGGTGCGGTGCTACCGAGGTTAGTACGACTTGCAGTTGTGGCATAGGTAATGGTATCGCGACCAGATCTGAATTTTGACTGTCGAGGTACAGCTATACTTAATTCCGCCGATTTCATAAAATAAACATCGAGAGGAAACTTTTTCTTTATCGTTGGTAAATCCTCATGGATGTCCCTCGTCCGGGGAAGGCGAGGGGGCCTGCCGGTATCTCACCGGTTAAAAACCAACGGTGTTCCTCCTCCTGACCGTTCGGCCGGGGTCGCGGGATTCGCAAAAGCATGCACCACAACCCCGGCAGATCGTGAGGAAACCTGCACAGCTGAGAAGGCTCCAAATAGTTTTCGATGGTGTGTGTAGTCCGCCAACACACACGAGGCCAGCGTGGTGGACTAATGCCTAAACCCTTGTCATTCTGAGACGAGGCCCGTGCCCAGCAATGAAACAGTAATGGGTCGATTGTCATACTTATGCTAAGGTATAATGGACACACCTATTCTCGTGATCCGTACACATAAAAGTAACATTCATTCCAAAACCCAAGTTTTCCTTAAGCATATAATTATATGTGGGTCGTTACTTCCTACATGCAATTTATTTGTCGAGCGCAAGTTTCTTAGTGGCGCCCCCGTGGGACCGGTTGGTATATAACGCGTATGTAGTTGTGAGGACTTGCGGGAATCACTTACGTGACATAATGACGTCGTGAAGGTTTTGCTCTCTTTACATTTATTATGCAGAAAGGAAAAAGAAAAAGACTCCGTATTAGAAAATGTTTGATACAAATAGATCAACCAAAAAGCACGTCTCAAAAAGTTTTTTTTTTTTTCTAAAACGTTGCCTTGATTATTTTATTTGATTTCTTCTGTGACTGCCTCGTTGGTATAGTGGTGGCAAGCGTGACTGCAGATTGTGAAGTCCGGGGTTCGATCTGATTTCGAGTTTTCCCATGTGGAATTCCTCAGTAGCAGCCCGGAGTTTGGATTTGTGCCAGATTGATGGCAAAAGCGCGCCACCTTTTACATGGGACTTAAACATAACGGCGAAATGAGGGTGTTACTATACACATCTGCCAAACCCTTTGGGGAATACAGGCGTGATGTTATGTTATGTTTGTTATTCGGTGTCGTGGGTGAGAATGTGCATGTGAGATGTGTTTGTACACTCACTGTCGATGTCAGTAATAAGTGTGTATCTGGATCAAAGGCCCATTTTTTAAATCCTTGCGAAACGAAATCAGACTTACAGAGAAATATTATAATATATTAGGTCCCCACCTATGAAATCAGCGTTTTGTATGGAGAATTTTAAAGAAGTTGCATTTCTCATACTAACATTTTCTTAATTTATTTAACAACTATGAACACTAATGTTTTAAAACTTTTATGCACTAATGTTTAAAAACTAAGACAACGTATGCCACTTCGATTATGCGACAAAAATAAATTTTGACTAAGTTAAAACAAAAATAGTGGTCATTTCTGCTAACAAAAAGAGGAGTCATTTTTAAGGTATTTTTTATGTTTAGAAAACTATAACTAATAAGGTTTTTTTACTATTGGTAGTTGGCTATGATGGTCATTATTCGATATAATATCAAGCAATTGATGAATATTTTAAATCATAGCAGTTACGAGGATCTCTATTTGTGAGAAAAAAACGCCAATTTCATAGGTGGGGACCTAATATATTATAGAATTTCTTAAACGTGAGTTGAAACTGTTATGATTAAATAACTTGGGCCCTCAATCCAGAGGCGTGCATAAAGTGGTATAGCCTAAATCTCAGAAAGTACTATCTTCTGGGTTAATCAATTTTATTTATTTAATAAACTTTGCTGAAATTGGGAATCTAAAGTCTTTCTGTCTATTGTTTGTTAATTATGAAAAGTATTATTCCTTTCTTTTTGACGAACCTTTCTCCACATATTGATTTTTCCTGTATCGTGAGAGTTCACAGACACAAATCTACACAAGCACAATCGCCCAAACCTTTTTTTTTTATTTTTTCGTGGGGAAATCCTCATGGACTGTCCCCCGTCTGGGGAAGACGGGGGGGTGTGTCGGACTTTTACCGGCTAAAACCCCACGGTGTCCCTCCTTCTGACCTAAGGCCGGGGTCACGGGATTCGCTGTTGCATGCACCGCGACCCCGGCAGGTCTCGGTCCACCAGCTTCTTCTGGTGGACCTCTCCTGTGGTGGGGCAGTTGCTCCCCTGCCCCACATCCTTCCGAGAAGCGCGCGCGGAACACGGCGCGCCATCCTCCCTGGGCCCGTTACTGGTCGGGCGACGGGTTCCCCAACCCACCGCCCGCAGGCCACTCACTAGGGTGGCCGGAGATCGTTACGCGCCCTCCGGCGCCCGGTGCGTCTAGCTCGAGAGGGGAGAGAAGAAGCGGCCTCCCTCTCCCTCTCCGCTACCTCCTTGGTCGCCATCACCTCCTCGCAAAAAGAGGCGATGGCTTCCCACGCAGTCTCGCTCCCGACCATGGACAGAACCACGGCCGGAATCGAGAGGTCACCGCCGATCGCTGCGACTAGTTCGCGGCGCTGCGACCCCCATGCTGGACACGCCTGCAAAGTGTGCAGCGCCGTGTCCTCGGGGCAGTCGCAGTGGTGACAACCGAGCGTCTGCTCCCGGCCTATACGACACAGGTACTTCCCGAAACAGCCATGTCCCGAGAGTACCTGCGTCAGCCGGAAGCTGAGGGCGCCGTGACGCCTCTCCAGCCACTCCTCCATCACGGGTCTTACCGCCGCTATCGTGGCGTGCCCCGCGCTGGGTTGCGCAAGTCGCTCCCTCCACTCGGCCACCAGGATCTGGCGGATCTCGCTCCGCTCAGGCGCCTCCTCGCGCTGACGATATCTCAGAGCGAGGGCTCTCGCCTCCAGATCCCAGGGCAACAACCGCCCAAACCAAGAACAACTATCTGTAAGCCATACACATATTCGTTCCATACGGGAATCGAACCCGCAACCCGTACCGAAGCCAATGGCTCAGCCACTGCACCAAAAGTGTCGTAACGTAAACGTGTGTAACTTTTAAATGTTTATTACGCTTAGTTAAAATCTTATTTAAGTCAAGAATGGCGTTAAGATGATAATAGAATTTTGAGATAAATTCCAAACGTGAGCTGAACCCGAAGAGCTCATCTTGAATTATTTTGTAAACAATCATTTGCATAATTACTTGGTATTCCAGTGTGGCTAAGTGTGATAGATTTAGATTTATAGTCTAGACTCAATTTTAATGAAAGGTAACACCTGGGATGATAAAAGAATGACGAAATAATTATTCTTTTGTATTTTTTGTCGGACTGCCAAGTTATAGGTCTCGAATTCTAACCCAAGGCACGCACCTCTGACTTTTCGGATTCATGTGCGTATTGTATAATTATCATTGTATAATTGCTTAAAAACGGTGAAGGAAAACATCCAGAGGAAACCGGCATGCCTGAGAGATATTTCTCATAACATCGTTGTTCCCCGAAGGGTTGGGTAGAGGTGTATAGTAACACCCTCATTTCGCCATTATGTTTAAGTCCCATGTAATAGGGGGCGAGCTTATTGCAATCAACCGGACACAAATCCAATCTCCGGGCTGCTACTGAGGATTTCCGCAGGGAAAACCCAATAACACTTTGCTCGACCCGGGAATCGAATCCAGGACCTAACGATCAGCAGTCACGCTTACCACCACTAGACCAACGGAGCAGTAGAGATATTTCTCGACGGCATGTGAAGCCAAGTCAGAGGCCCATGGGCGGCATAAACTGTGACACCAGGTTACTCACTAACCACACGAAAAGAAGAAGTAATAGCCCAGCGGTTGAACGCTTGCCTTCTTTGCAGTAGGGTTCAAGTTCAACACCGGCCTGCGCGTCTGACTTTTCGAATAGAACTTTCGTTAACGGTGAAGGAAAACGTCTAGTTCAAACGAAACATTGTGGCTATAAATGTAGCCTGACTGAGTCCACGACCTCTGAAACACGGTGCAACAATTTTAATTGCCACAATTAACGTAGCTTTAGAATTTCTTCACTAATTATGTGTAGTAAAGGTTACCCTTGAATTTGGAACATTTGACCTCTAAATGTTAGAAGAAGAAAATAGTCTGCTTAGTTGTCGGCAATAAGATTGACAAGCATATCATTTTGGGACCCAGTGCATAATATCAGCAAGCACATTGGGTCATCCGCGCGACGGCGCAACGAGTATTCCCAAGGAGGGTTGATGTCAGGCAGGCGGCCGGTCATAAAACAATAAGCCAAAACTTCTAACAAAATGGATTTATGAAATACATGTTGTGCCGACCCCACCTAGTGTGGGATAAGGGCAGGAAGAAGAAGAAGACCTCTAAATGTTTTCAGAAGGAGAAAAGGACTTGACAGTTACCTAGCTGTTTTTATTGGTAACCATCACTCTACTAAGCATGTCCTATTAGGCTTGGATATTTCTCATGATCAGTTACAAATACCTCGTTGGTTTAGTGGTGGCAAGCGCGACTGCGATCTTAAGGTCCTGGGTTTGATCCCCAGGTCGGGCAAAGTGTTATTGGGTTTTTCCGTATGGAATTCCTCAGTAGCAGCCCGGAGTATGCGCCCGGTTGATAGCAATAGTCTCGCCCCCTATAATATGGGATTTAAACATAACGGCGAAATGAGGGTGTTACTATACACCTCTACCTAACCCTTTAGGGAATACAGGTGTGATGTTATGTTATGTGTTATGTTGTTACAACAAACGATAGGTCTTCTTCTTTTCGTGTGGTTAGTGACTAACCTGGTGTCAGAGTTTATGCCGCCCATGGGCCTCTGACTTTACATGCCGTCGAAAAATATTTCTCAGGCATGCCGGTTTCCTCACGATGTTTTCCTTCACCGTTTTTAAGCAACTGATTATTATACAATACGCACATGAATCCGAAAAGTCAGAGGTGCGTGCCTTGGGTTCGAACTCGAGACCTATGACTTGGCAGTCCAACGGTCACACCGTCACACCACTAGGCTATCACTGCTAAACGATAGGTATAAGTATAACATAATCAGCCCATTACTGTCCCACTGCTTCCATAAACATGCGTCCTTAACGTGAGGCATTTTAGCGCCCCGAGCGAATTGCGCGGCTATCGGTCGCCGCGCGGTCATTTAACTCGGAGCTCTAAAATGCCTCTCCTTTAGAACACACATGTTTACTTCATGTATATTTTTTTATTGAATTCAAAAGTGCGTGCAGGTTTAATCTATGTATGTCAGCAGTACATCACGAGGTTTACACGAATTTCATGATTTCGTTTAGTTTATAGTACGACAGCATCAAATTGTTCATTTGTGTCGTTATTCCACTCAAGCATATTTAAAACTTCTTTTCTTTGATGCCGTTGTTCCTGTATCTTTCAATAAAAGATTGCAATAGTGTGCATAGAGTGACGTGTTGGCAGTACACTTGCAAATTGCGCTCCCAGTTTGGCAGCTCATACGGTCCGTTTGTTGTTTTATTTCTCGATCGGATAGGAGTTTCCTTACAGTGCTAATGTACTTTTTGAAAATAAAGTATGCGGCCGTATTGTAGTGGTGCTCCCACACTGCTGTTAAAAAAGTTTACAAACATTTTCTAACACTAATACAATTACTAACAAATGTTAGGAATTGTTAGATGTTTTGAGTGCTCCTACACTGATCGAAAATGTTTACAAACATTTATAACATTTGAAAACATGACACCGAGCAGTTTGGATTTACGTTCCGAGGCGTCTACACGAAAATGGAAGTAGATTTGCATTTTCTTTTTTCTTTTTTTAAAAAACGTTGCCCCACACTAGGATTTCTCCTGTATCGTGGGTGCGTTTACAGACACAAATCTTCACATGCACAAACACCCAGACCCGGAACAACTATCTGTAGGCCATACAAATATTTGTTCCGTGCGGGAATCGAACCCACGACCCGCAGCGCAGAAGCCAATCGCTTAGCCACTGCACCAAACGTGTCGTCAAAGTCGTAGTGTCGTTAGCTGTTCATATTATGTTTTGTTAAAAAAAAAAAGAAAAAGCCGTCTAATTGGATGCGCCAAACAGTAAGAGCTAGAGAAAAGTATAGTGCCACAGACTATCTCAAGGATCTGGGCATTGACGGTTGCTTAAATGATTTTTTAAGAATGAACAGTTCTGAATTTGAATATCTACAGAATTTAATTTGGGACGAAAATAGGTAAACAGGACTCGAATTTTAGAAAAAAACATTTTTAACAGCAGTGTGGAAGCACCATAAGATTTAAAATCACAACTATGCTCCATTTCATATAACATTAGACAAAAGTGGACCACCAAGGCACTTATCGTCACTGGACAGTGAAAACCTCGTAATTGCAATGAACGTAATTTTAGAGGAAAAGATAATAAATAACTGACTGTTAAAAAAAAAGGTATGAAGTGTAGATGTAAGGTTCTTCTGTTTTATTGTCTATTCATCAATCTATTTCATCTTAGAGCTGTGCACGTTCGTTCTAAATATGCATTACAAGGTTTTTTACCCATAAAAAACAAACAAAACATAAAAATGAATTTATGCTTTACGAGGTTTTCACTGCCCAGCGACGTTATGTCTTTTGATCCGTTTCTTCAAGTAGAGTTTCAGCTCATCTTAATTGACCGTTAAGGCTCAAAAAAGCATACGATATAGATAGCCAATTTCTGTCCCACTGTTGTGCGTGAGCTTCTTCTCAGAATGAGAAGGGTTTGAACCTTAGTCCACCACGCTGCTGGTGTAGGTTGGCGGACTACACACCATCGAGACTTTTTGGAGCCCTCTCAGGTGTACAGGTTTCCTCACGATGTTTTCTTTCACCGTTAACGCAGATTTTTGATCTGCACATGAATTCGAAAAGTCAGAAGTGCGGGCATATCGCAGTTTATCACTGTTTTTGATTATAGGAGCCGGGCATAAATATATGAGATAGACATATGTATCTACTAATAATTGTGCGTACATAACATAACATCACGCCTTATATTCTCCGACGGGTTCAGCACAGGCGTTTTAGTACACCCTCGATTCGCCAGTTAAGTTTAAGTCCCATGTAATAGAAGGCGAGCCTATTGCCCTTAAACGGGCACAAATCCAGATTCTGGGCTGCTGCTGAGAAATTCCTAATGGAAAAACCCAATATCACTTTGCCCGACCTTGCGATTGAACCTAGGACCCCATGCTCAGCAGTCGCGCTTGCGACCACTAGACCAACAAGGCAGTCAATTGTGCGTAATTACGCAGTATTCCATAGTTATTATCGCAATCTTGGTCATCATATCGTCGGTGAGACACTTAGGCGATTCGCACACTGCACCGCATCACGCAGCGTAGCGCGGGAGTGCGTGTTCTTACGTTGTTTGCAAGTATCTATCTGTGTTTGTAAAGAAAACACGCGTAGTGCAACACACAAAAAACGCATTCACGCGCAGTGTTGTGGCTCCGTCGCCACGTACCCCGCAGCGTAGTGCGGGGCAGTGTGTGTTTCGCCATAAGGCAATCAAGTCTGCCAATTGATAAGTTGTAATGATTCCGATCAGTGCCGGATTGAGTCGGCAACATCTTTAATCATCTATCCTGATGTATACTGCCCCCGGCTTATGAAAGGCTGATCAATTTAATCTGTGGTCAAATGTCATGTGTCAAAAACCAATCACATCACTTGACATTACATTTGACAGCTGATTAGTTTGCGTTGCCTTTCAGTAGCCGTTTTGAAACGGAAGTTTGTGAGATGTAATCTACATTTTATAACAGCAGTGACAGCCTAGTGGCGTGACCGTCGGACTGCCAAATCATAGGTCTCGAGTTCGAACTCAAGGCACGCACCTCTAACTTTTCGGATTCATGTGCGTATTGAATAATTATCACTTGCTTTAAAACGGTGAAGGAAAACATCTTGAGGAAACCGGCATGCCTGAGAGATATTTCTCGACGGCATGTGAAGCCAAGTCAGAGGTCCATGGGCGGCATAAACTCTGACACCAGGTTAGTCACTAACTACACGAAACGAAGAAGATCTACATTTTGATAATTATTATAACAATTTTAATATTCAAAGCAATTTAAGTGTTCAGTTACAATTAAGGGTTTGGACACATTGGTGACATCGCGGCCCGGTTCACAGCTTGTCACAGCGTCGGGAGGGATGACAGACACGTCTTGACTTGTCTAGCTAGCTGCCCACACTGACGTCACTGTTAAACAACTGTCCAAAGAAGCCCTAAGTATAAATTTAAAAGCTCTCCGCCGAGGCTTTCATAAGACAGAATTCTCCGATTTACTTATTAATTCAGTGGGTTAAAAAGCTATTGAATTTTTATAGCTTTGAGGCTTAGATTTCATTTTGGTTTTTAATAAAGTTTTTTCTATTAAGTAGTTAATGATAGATGGATCTCTTTTGAATGTCATTTTTATATGGAAATTAGGTATTTGCGTAAATTAAATTAAATTTTAGATGAGTTCAAGGAACGACGTTATAATGTCTCCAAAAATATGTAGGCATTTGAATACCAATATGTAAGGAAAGATCTTAAAGTTAAAGCATAATTCAAAAAGCTCTACACACTACACACACTGTTTTTAGTTTGTTTTTCGAATAACATAATGAGAGTTCATAATTTACTGAATAAAAATTCATTTATTTACAGCATAAAAAAATAGACAGGCCAATTTAGCCCCAGGTAGTAATAGCCATTGATTAATTTTAGAGTGTACTTGTAACATAATTTTTAATTTATTACAGGGCGAATTCAGCGAATCTCGCGCCTGAAAGGGATTTTCAGCCTCCGGCGGGGCGCGGTGAGGTGTGGCGGGGCGAGGGGAGCGGGGGCGCTCAGGGCGCCGTCTCCGGCAGTAAGCGTCCGCCGTCCGCCGCGACCGCCTGTGTGTGCACCACCCCTTAGCCGCGCTCCCACACATACGTTAACCTCTGTACGTACACGCGCCGTGCCTGTGTTACTATTAAATATGCATATAATTGTGTGTGTGTGTTGTGAGAATTGCCATCATATGTGCTCAGCTGTATAATCTGTTGTGGTCAAGTCAGCACCGGATGAGTATAAGACTAAGTACATGTTCAATAATTGGCCGTATGTTTACGTAAGGCGTTCGTGATTAGTAGTTATGAAGTAATAAATATTATTGTAAATAACAAACGTAGATTTACGATATGTTTGCGTGATTTAGAAACCAATTTACGTCTTGAAGAAATGTGTTTCAGCGTTCGGTTCTTAGGGCTGTACGTGAGGAGGTTGGATGGGGAAAAGTCTAATTGTTACGTTGGGGTGACAGAGGAAACAATATAGGAACAATTTGTATGAATTATTTTACGTACATATAACATTGATGTTATAGGGACTATAAAAGGTGGAGGGTAAAGATTCAGAGTACGTTAAACGACAGTCACTGTATTTACGTTAGCTATAATCAATTTATTGACTGGACCAAGGTGTAAAATATAAAGGAGGTGAGCACACGCGATGACTGATATTTGTATACTGATCGTTTCATTAATTGTTTAGTTAAGTAAAAACGCTTAAACTGCAATAGTGTACGGTTTCATCGTACATGGAGTGAAGGTAAAGATCTAGTCTTCATCTCGGATGATTTCTACGTATAATCTCCGATCCAATTCCAATCTATGATTGTAGCTTCATCGTTATTCGATGATTCTGTCAACGTCGAGATAAAAAGAGACACTTTGATATAATAGTTAAGGCTACAATGAACAAAAACTATTGACCGGTTTATAATTTAGTTTAATTCTGCAGTTAATTTTGGACGTTATGTTGAATCTATTGTTTTAACTTAGGTTAGTGATCAGGAACATTATCTGGGTAAACAATCGGAAATATACCTAAATTTCTGCTAAATTTTTCGAGAATTAAACTGTTGTTTAACCAGAGAATTAATGTTGGTTACCACCAGCGTTAGTGACTTAGAATTGAGAAATATCTGTCTAAATCATATTTGATAACTTAATTTCTTCCCGTCTTTCCATATTTTATGAAGATATTGGTATTTTTTGACAATACCATCTTAAAAGAATTGATTTCTTTTGTCAAATTATAAAATATATCCTATCCCAAATATCAGCAGGTTGCTAACCCTAAGAGCAAAGGTTTATTAGGTTTTTAGGAAGAATTAAAAGCAGAGTTGTGGCTGGCAGCGCGTGGCACCGATCCCCTGCGTGCCACACTTGCCAGATCCCAGCCAATACGATGCCATTTAATAAAACGATTAGTCAAACGAATATTGAAGCGTAATCGTAATTATCATCAGAGATTTAATCACTGCCTGTGTAATTATAAGGGGTAGACAGAGGTACTATCGCACAGTTTATAAATTACGGTATTAGGAGCCATGTGTTCCTTTTACCGTTCATCAGGCGCAATCCTAAACTATAAGCTGCAATCGAGTACCTACCTAATTCTTAGTATTGTGAGGAAATGCCTGAGAGATATTTCTCGACGGCATGTGAAGCCAAGTCATGGGCGGCATAAACTCTGACACCAGGTTAGTCACTAACCACACGAATAGAAGAAGATTCTTAGCAAGTAGGTATAATCGGATACCCAATATCCGCGAAGCGTCAACCGTATCGAAATCCTTAGGTTTTTAAGTAGGATTCTGAGAGAATTCCTACGCAGATCAGGTATTCTATACAAAACTAAGGTCTCAGTTTCTTGTTATCCCACGCAAATTGGATCTTTGTATTATTCCTACCTTCATCTCGGTCTAAGACTAGGATCCGTTTTCCCGTGAAGCCTTTTTGTGTTGACTCTATCTCTTGTTTCGTCAATGAGTTTGTTGGAATAGTGAGAACAGAAATTGAGTAACTGTAGTTTTCAGTAATGGCTAATGAATTATGAATTATGATAGTTTCACGACCCGTGTGGCTCAATAGCTATGCGCTTGGTTTTCGCTCTACGTGTCACGGGTTCAATCTCCGTTCGGGTCAAATATTTGCATGCCTTGCAGATAATTGTTTGAAGTCCGTTTGTACATGCGTGATTTGGGTTTGCAAACACACTTAGGGTACAGGAGAAATTCTAGTGTAAGGCAATGCTTAATGTTAAATCTCCTTCTACGTGAATCAAGAATCCTGCTACATAGAGATGGGGCAGTAAGGGCAGCTACCGTAATCGTTTCAGCTACAGGAAAACGCTTTTAGGAGACCATCCAAGGAATTTATAAGGCGGATGTTAATGGGAACGCCGGTAGAGGACGTCCTAGAAGGACATACATCGATGTTATTGGTGATTTTCTTCACAAAGGTCAGGTGCGTAGTACTCTCAACCGGCGTGCGTGTATGACAAGATGTATGAATGTGGATGAAGCGAAAGGGGTATGTAAGAGTCGTAGCATGTGGCGTTCTATAGTTTCTGCCTACCCCCATGGGAAAAAGGCGTGAGTTTATGTATGTATGTATGTATGAGACCATCCATAAGTTTTGAAGATAAAACTAACTGCATGTTACAGTTTTTTTAAAATGTACTGTAAGAGAGAAGAGGTCAATTTTCATAAGAAACTAATTTGATGCTTATCGGTTAATCCACTTCCTTTATGGATTAACGGCCGATCCTAATTCAAAATCTCTGGATTGATGTAATTTTTGATAATGTCAAAATCTTACATTAATCCAGAGATTTTGAATTGAGATCGTTTATTGGGATAAAAGACTCTTTGGGACGAACTGAGGTTAGAGTACTAGAAAAACGATTCCTTGAATGTCTTTAAATCTTCTTTTCGTGTGGTTAGTGACTAACCTGGTGTCAGAGTTTATGCCGCCCATAGGCCTCTGACTTGGCTTCACATGCCATCGAGAAATATCTCTCAGGCATGCCGGTTTCCTCATGATGTTTTCCTTCACTGTTTTTAAGCAAGTGATAATTATAAAATACGCACATGAATCTGAAAAGTCAGTGGTGCGTGCCTTGAGTTCGAACACGAGATCTATGACTTGGAAGTCCGACGGTCACACCATTTGGCTATCATTAGTATACAGAAGACGTAGCTTATAAGACTATCTTAATAACAAACATAGCAAAAGCCTCGGTGTTCATAGTCGGCTACAGCGATCGATCCGGGGAGATACAGTCGAGATCACTACGCTTGAGAGGCAGAGATGTTATTGCATCTTAAACATAACTACAACGCCTGTAATTTCCGAGGGTTAGTAGCTGTGTACTGTTGAATAGCTATAGCTTACTTGTAATGGTATTAGGTTGCAGTTGATGAGGCTATCGGCAAGTTATTAAACTATAATGTTATTAAGTCAAGTCGCTGCTGTTGGCTGTCTTTTATATTAAAATCACTGTAAAAATAAACATAATTAGCACATTACTGTCTCATTGCTGGACACGGGCTTCTTCTTAGAAATGGGGAGGGTTTTGGCCTTAGTCCACCACGCTGGCCTGGTGTGGGTTGGCAGACTGCACACCATCGAGAACTTTATAGAGCCCTCTCAGGTGTGCAGGTTTCCTCACGATGTTTTTCCTTCACCGTTAACGCAAATAGTAATCAAATTCTGACTGCATATGAATTCTAAAAGTCAGAGGTGTGGGCCGGGATTGATCTCAGACCTTTCTGCATGGAAGGCAAGCGTTCAACCACTCGGCTATCACTGCACTGTAAAAATACATAAAGAAAATAATGGTGTGGAGTTAAAGCTAAAAGGGTATGCGAGGGTATATTTGTAGGTCATATTGACGATTTAGTGTTTAAGAAAATTTCACGTTATTTAATGAATTATAGAATCTAAAAATGAACGCTGGCAACGGCCTCCTAGACCTCTAATGATTGTGTTCTTATAATCAGTTGCAAGAAGCCCGAAAGTCTGACAACCGGTCCAACCTTAGGATATCGGCATTGCCCAGTAACTGTGCTGCGTAGGTCTAACATAGTTGGGAAAAGGCTAGGCAGAACGAACGAAACTGCTTTGCTAGCACTGGCGGTCCGAGCGGGGGGGAGGGATCGTAGGAGTCATGACCCCCCCCAAAATCGTACATAAATTCAAGTCAAATTGACAAACCTCCTAAAAATGGAAAACTTACAAAAAAAATGTGCAATAAATTCTTATGTGCTCAACTTATATTACTATGAACTCCCCCCCAAAGTCTGTGGTATTATCGTGGTGTTATGGGTCGTATATTCTTACTACGGGCACATTTCTGTTGTTTATATTTGTGGTTGGTAGTCCAAGGCACCAATTCCTGCCAGGGTCTCGTGCCAGTGTCCTGACAGTACACACATTTGTTCTCATGATTGATGATGAAGCGCATGACGTCAACTAATGATTTCTTTTGTTTTTCTTTATTGGTTCCCGATAGTACAGTCAGAAGCAATAATATATCTACAATGGTTTTAAAATCGCCAGTAATAGCTATCTGATCCATACAAATAAAATAAAATGGCAGTGTCTTTTTGAAATGTTTAAATAATAGCTTTTTACTAAATGCATATGAACATATATACGGTACATATAACACAAAAACGATTTTTTTATATTTTTCCGTTTTATGTTTGGGCTAATATCTCCGAAACGGCTGGACCGATTTTGACGAGACTTTCACTGGTAGATAGCTGATGTTATAAGGAGTAACTACGCTACTTTTATTTTAGAAAGAGATGAAGAATTAGGGTTCCGCGCATGATAATTAAAAACCATCCGACTTCTACTTAGACGAAGTCGCGAGCACAGTTAGTTCAAAATAAATGTTAAATGCAAAGAATCCGTAAGATTAGTAACTAAATTAACTAAACTAAACTAAAGTAACTAAAATTGTATTTCCCGAAGGGTTAGGCAGAGGTGTTTTTTTTAGTACACCCTCGTTTCGCCAGTAATGTTTAAGTCCCATGTAATAGGGGGACAGCCTATTGCCAATAACCGGGCACAAATCTAGACTCCGGGCTGCTACTGCGAAATTCCTAATGGAAAAACCCAATATCACTTTACCCAACCTGGGGATTGAACCCAGGACCCCATGCTCAGCAGTCGCGCTTGCGACCACTTGACCAACAAGGCAGTCAGATAAGGCGTAAGATTAGTTATCTTTCAAAACATCATGTTATAATTTACTTATGAGATAACTTGAATTAGTGTTTGACAATTTCATTTCAGTGTTAATTTATTTTTCAATAGCAAAGCTCCTTGCAGTTGACAAAGGGTTTAATTAAAATGTAATTCTGTTAGTACAGTGGACTAAGAATATTTAAAATGGACTTATTTATTTAGGTGTTAATTAAGTACATTTTTGAATCCAAGAAGTTAATCCTTTCATAGTAAATATGTATTTTTCAAACATCTTCCTTTATATAAATTATAAAGTTCTTCTTCTTCTTTCTTCGTAAAATTCGTTTCAAATAACTAAAAGTGCACAAAAGTTTCTTCATTTACGACAAATGCAAGTTTTTGTTGAACAAAGCGACTGCTGTTTGATCTTCGCCGTGTTTAAGCAAAGATGGCGCTGTTGTCGTTTATGTTTCAGGCTAGGTTCACTGGTACATTTAATCGATATTGTCTTTCCTCTTTTATAAAATCATAGTCAGCCTTTTACTGTCCCACGGTTGGGCACGGGCCTCTTCTCAGAATAAGAAGAGTTTAGGCATTATTTTATCACGTTGGCTTGGTGCAGGTTAGCGGACTACACACACCATCGAGAACTTTTTAGAGCCCTCTCAGGTGTGCAGGTTACCTCACGATGTTTTTCCTTCACCACTAACGCAAGTGATAACCAAATTCTGAATTCAAAAACCTAGAGGTGCGGGGTAGGATCGAACTGAGACCCTTTTGCAAGGAAGACAAGCGTTCAACCGCTAGGCTAGCACTACTAATCTGCTATTTTCTTTTATAGTTTATTCATTTTCAACTACACTAAATTACTAAACAGATTATAGATTGATTACTGGGATGGCATGTACACACAAAGCCAGTGAACGTTCGTCATTTGATAATTCGAACAAACTTTTTTTTACAACTAGGTAATCCGGTTGTGGATCTCGTTCGTCGTTCGTTACTTTGGTGTGTAAATACTTACCATTCGAGATCGTAGGGATCGTTGTCATCCTCTTGTATTGGTCACGGTAGCGATCAGCTGAGGCTGAAACTTAGTTCTGTTCTGCCTAGCCTTTTCCCTTCTATGTTGGGGTCAGCTTCCAGTCTAACCAGATGCAGCTGAATACCAATATGTACACGGAGCGACCCTCCGCAATCCAGCTTCTGGGCTATGCCAATATCTTAAGCTTAGACCAGTTGTCAGACTTTCAGGCTTCTGACTACCCGTAACGGCTATCCTAAGTATTCGTATGACACGGAGGGGTCTCGATGTGTAACGAATGGTCACTCATCCACGGACTGACCGCGGCAAGGGCAGCTTAACCTTGCAAATCGTATGATCCACGCGGTTGGTAGTTAGTCACAAGCCCAAGGAGGAAGCCTTTGTTCGGAGGCTGAACCTTAGTAGTGGACATTTTTATTACTCGATATCATGAATTTTCCCTTTGAGTAAATGAGACAGCAGTTGCTATTCCCTTTCCATCATTCCTTTGTTCAAAGTTCGATGTTCAAATGTATCATAATACCAATTAGATTGAAATGAAATTTACATTATTAGGCATTTCGTATTGTTGTGTTTGTCTTTCAAGGAAGTTTGATCAAATTCTTGAATAGATACCAACATCAAAGTGTACTTGAATAGCTAAACATATTTGCTTTGTGAATATATCTACTTTACATACCTATTTAGTAAGTTTCTCTGCATAATTTAGGGCCAACTAGCGAAGATTATTGCTGTAGGTGGGTGATTCTTCGAAAATTTTTAACATTATTTTAACAAATCATTCTTCTCCCGAGTTGTTAACATTATAGTATTGTCAGATTGTTTTTATTCTTGTCTTATTGCTTGACGGTAGCGGTATAGTTTGAGTTTTCATTATCATAATTATAGTATTAAACATCTGCATTCTTAACTTTGGGATGATGCTAATGACGGTCTCAATTTTTGTTAATATTTTTCGAAGAATGCTCCAGGTACTGACAACTGTACATAACATAACATCACGCCTATATTCCTCGAAGGGTTGGGCAGAGGTGTAATACACCCTCATTTCGCCGTTATGTTTAAGTCCCATGTAGTGGGAGGCGAGCCTATTGCCGTCAACCGGGCACAAATCCAAACTCCGAGCTGCTACTGAGGAATTCCACACGGAAAAACCCAATGACACTTTTGCCCGACCTGGGAATCGTACCCAGGACCTCACGATCAGCAGTCGCGTTTGCCACCACTAGACCAACGAGGCAGTACTGAACTGTATTAATAGGATATCACCCTGGTAACTGCCTCGTTGGTGTAGTGGTGGCAAGCGCGACTGCTGATCTTGAGGTCCTGGGTTCAATCCCCAGGTCGAGCAAAGTGTTATTGGGTTTTTCCGTGTGGAATGCCTCAGTAGCAGCCCGGAGTTTGGATTTGTGCCCGGTTGATGGTAATAGGTTCGCCCCCTATTACATGGGACTTAAACATAACGGCGAAATGAGGGTGTTATTATACACCTCTGCCCAACCTCTCGGGGAATACAGGCGTGATGTTATATCACCCTGGTGGCTTTGAAGGCTCTTTTAATGTACCCCGGCACCACTACTCCTACTCCACACTAATCTCCATTATATTCATAAAACTACAATTGCCAGAGGACGTCCTAGAAGGACATACATCGATGTTATTGGTGAAGTTCTTCACAAAGGTCAGGTGCGTAGTACTCTCAACCGGCGTGCGTGTATGACAAGATGTATGAATGTGGATGAAGCGAAAGGGGTATGTAAGAGTCGTAGCATGTGGCGTTCTATAGTTTCTGCCTACCCCTATGGGAGAAAGGTGTGAGTTTATGTATGTATGTATGTATGTATGTACAATTGCCAGGGTACATTAGAAAAGCCTCGAGAGTTACCAGGGGAGTACACAATTATTGCAGCCTTCTGTCCATGAAACATAGTGTACCTTTTTATTACTTTATAACAACACGACACGTTTGGTGCAGTGGCTAAGCGATTGGCTTCTGCGCTGCGGGTCGTCGGTTCGATTCCCGCACGGAACAAATATTTGTATGGCCTACAGATAGTTGTTTCAGGTCTGGATGTTTGTGCTTGTGAAGATTTGTGTCTGTAAACGCACCCACGATACAGGAGAAATCCTAGTGAGGGGCAACGCTTTTTAAAAACAGAAAAAAAAGAAACATAAGAAAGAACTTATTTGTATTTATTTAAATCTTAATTCATGTCAAAGGTCTTAATTCAGTATTTTTGCGAAAATAAATAGATATTTATTTTTATAAAAAATCCTGAAATCTTATTACGACGTATTTTCAAACGAGATTGGGTTTTAAAATGGCAATTTTATTTGCATTCATGTTGATTTGTGAACTGAAGAAATGTTATTTATTGCTTTCGAGAATAATTGCCTGGAGAAATTGCTTTGCCATTTGCATTAACTTTATTTTACTTGTTGCATCATTGAGACCTCATTATTTAAACTGTCCGTAAATATTGACTGTTAAACTAGGAATGTACTCTTATTGGAACATCGGTGTTAGCTTGCGTGGTGTGTGTGATGACTAGTGGTCAGAATAGGTCAATAAACTGAAATGATATGTTAATATGGACATGCCACCACGATTATGAAATTATAAGTATAGCACTTTACTATATTTTGTCAAGAAAATAATGTTATAGTAACTTATCCATACTACCCTCAGTTCAAAATTAATAGTTTTATGCAAAAAAAACTGCATTTTCTTTTATTCCGTTCTAACCTGTTGCAGATCAGTTTTGATACAAAAACTATGTTCTTGGAATTCAATAGTACTTACAATAACACGTTATAACATCACGCCTGTATTCCCCGATGGATTGGGCAGAGTTTTGTAACACCCTCATTTCGCCGTTATGTTTAAATCCCATGTAATAGGGGGCTAGCCTATTGCCATCAACCAGGCACAAATCCAAAATCCGTGCTGCTACTGAAGAATTCCACACGGAAAAATCCAATAACACTCTGCCCGACCTGGGGATCGAACCAGGACCTCACTATCAGTAGTCTCGCTTGCCACCACTAGACCAATGAGGCAGTATAATATATCTTACGAAATATTGTAAAATCGTGGGATCATTTGATAACAGGGAATGTCCATACTAATTTGTTTCGTTTGTATAACAATTTCCTAATCTAGCATTACACATTCTGACCACTGGTGACGTAAGATATTAGTATCTGGCATAATAAGGTCTAGCTTTCACCTACATGGCATAAAACTGAGATTAGCCATTTTCTGAAAACATATCCTCTTAGCTTTAATTAAAATTCTTGTAGCGGTTCCTAGAAGCCCATTTTCAACTACTGTCCGGGTGCATTAAAAGAGTCTTATACGAGTGACGGTATTCAAGTACGTCTGCCGCACCCTGAGCAGTCAGTTTCACTACCAACCTTGCTAACTGGTAAATCTTTTCACTACAGCATCAGCTATTCTCGTGTAGCTCGCGCCCACAAGAGAGAGATAATTACTGTCCCTAACATAACGCCTGTATTTCTCGAATGTTGGGCAGAGGTGTAGTACACCCTCATTTCGCCAGGTATGTTTAAGTCCCATGTAATAGGAGGCGAGCCTAGTGCCATCAACCGGGCACAAATCCCAACTCCGAGTTGCTACTGAGAAATTCCTAATGGAAAACACAATAACACTTTGCCCGACCTGGGGATCGAACCCAGGACCCCATGCTCAGCAGTGGCGCCTGCGACCACTACACCAACAAGGCAGTCAGACATAATAACAGTCCAATTAAATAACAGTCTTCTATAATTCAGCCAATACGTATGCTGAAACTGAGCCTTTTAAAATCCTAAAACCATCGCACTCAGCATCTATCTCCTATAATTTTATCACACATAATGTACCCAAACATCCGCACATACCAAGCTTCGCAATTTCGTATAAAATATGCATTCTTACGTTGAACGATATTGAAACCGTTACCTGCGTATAATAAGGCCTTGTACCCACTGTGCATAATTTAGAGGTCCGGCAGACACTTGGGGCCGCTGTCAATATGTTATAAGTTACGCCCAAGTTGAGAGGACGTGTAAGTAATGTTGTGAGGGACGCCACTTAGGTTTGGAGATATTATGTCACAATAAAGGTGGGTTTAGACCAGTGATACCCAAAGTGGTCTATATCGACCCCCAGAGGTCGACGACGACATTCAAGGGGTCCATGTAGGTGAAAAAAATAATTGGGGGTCCCTGAGATGTAAATGGGGGTTCACAATAGTGGATCTCATTTCAGCAGGTAATGACTTTAATTTTGACTTACCTTTAATGGAATAACCCACACACAAAGATGATTTGTTGCTTAGTTTTTAAACAGACCGATGACGATAGTACTATTGTAGGTACTGTGGTAGGTTTAGTAAATTTATAAAAATTAACGTGTTTTTTTATTGTTTTTTCGCTCTACACTTCACTACAGTTAGAAATCAGTCAAAAACACATTTGAAGTCAATGAATCTACAAAATGCAATATTAGCTAAGCGGGGAGGGGGGGAGGTCTATCTAAAACTGAAAAACATGGCAAGTGGTCTATGAGACAAAAAAGTTTGGGGACCTCTGGTTTACGTCAAACGAATAAAGAGCTAGAGCTAGAATAAGAGCACAGAGCGTCGAAGTTTGTTGCTTTTTGGTGTAAATGATAATTAGTTTTCGTCATTTACACCAAAAGAATACCAACGAGCAAGAATGACTACAAACAAGAACTGGAATTCTTGCACATGCTCTAGAGATGTTTAGATCAGGCAGATTTATCGGTCAAGTCGCTAGAACACAAGAATGCTTTGAAGAGATCGCTTCGAGGTGCGAGCGCGTCCGAACACGAAGAACGCTCTAAGCAAATGTTCGCACGCTCGTGCGCCGTTTACATCAAGTGAGCAAGCATTCTTAGAGCATTCCATAGAATCTCCGCAAACAATATACAACAACGAAAGAACGCTCTGTCTCTGTTTACACCAAAAGAATTTGATGGAGTGGGGATAGAATGAGACTTTGACCTCTGAGTTTGTTTCAGCTTTTCTTCTCAGAGCTAGTCAGATAGGAAATGCTGGTGCCATCTAGCCTTAAAAAAAAACATTACATTGACTTGTAAAAGTGTCTGTAACAGATTTATTTACAGAAATATAAATCATTTATCATTTAATGAGCATTCACCCGTTTGGTCTAAAGCCACCTTTATATAGTAGGTAGGTGATGCCTTTACGAATTTACCTTTACCACTTAGGGACGTTTTTCCATGGTTCACAACACGACAAAATGTGGTGACGGCTTCGCGCGCCATATAATATGTACCTAGGTATTTCTATGAACCAGTTACTACGATAGTGTTGTGTTGTTTCGTGAGGAAACGCTTCGTAGAAATATTATGGCACTTGGAGTCATGCCGTGTCGTGTCGAAAAATTGCCGAAAGCTGTTAGAAACTTTGTTTTCTTATAATATTTCATAGCACATGACTTGAAATCATTGTGAGGAAACATGCACACCTGAGAGGGACTTAAGATATAATAAAATAGCACTAAGCCCGCGACTTCGCTCGCGTGAATTTTCATACAAACTTCCATCCCCTATTTTACCCCTTTAATGGTAGAATTTCCAAAAATTCTTTCTTAGTGGATGCCTACGTCACAAAAGGAACCTACTGTCCAAATTTCTTGATTCCAGCTTCAATGGTTTAGGCTCTGCATTGATGAATCAGACAGTCAGGACAGTAAAACAAAGTCACTCCCGCTGTCTGTACGCTTAGATCTTTTAAACTGCGCAACGGATTTTAATGCAGTTTTCAGCAATAGATAGAGTGATTCAAGAGGAAGGTTTATATGCCCCACATTAGTATCTATATTGCACCCGTGCGAAGCCGGAGCGGGTCGCTAGTAGATAATAAAAAAAGAAGTGTTCGATGGAGTGTGTAGTCTGCCAACCCGCACCAGGCCAGCATAGTGGACTAGCCTAAACCTTTCTCATTCTGAGAAGAGGCATATGCCCAGCAGTGGGACTGTAATGGGCTGATTATGTTATGTTACACAACTGTCACGCTTATAACCTTCGAGGGGGTAGATTTATTGTCGTACTTTTTCAGTCCATCAATGACCGTTTTAAGAAACAACCCTGACCCAGGGTTTCTTCTTCTTCTTTTCTCGGTTGCATGAGCCATACGATAATAGCTCATGCCGTGGTGGAAAGAGTAGCCAGTCAGCAAGGTTGGTAGCGGGGCTGATTGCACAGGGTCCTCTTCTTCTTATCGTGTAGTTAGTGACTAACCTGGTGTCAGAATTTATGTCGCTCATGGGCCTCTGACTTGGCTTCACATGCCGTCGAGAAATATCTCTCAGGCATGCCGGTTTCCTCACGATGTTTTCCTTCACCGTTTTTAAGCAAGTGATAATTATACAATACGCACATGAATCCGAAAAGTCAAAGGTGCGTGCTTTGGGTTTGAAGTCGTGACAGATGTGAGATGTGAGACCGAGACTTGGCAATCCGACGATCACACCACTAGGCTATCACAGCTATTTAACTGCTCAGCTTGCGCCGGATGTACCTGAGTATCGTTACCTACGCAGGACATAACATAACATCACGCCTTACATTCCCCGAAGGGTTCGGCAGAGGTGTTTTAGTAAACCCTCGTTTCGCCAGTTATGTTTAAGTCCCATGCATTGGGGGCGAGCCTATTGCCATTAACCGAGCACAAATCCAGACTCCAGGCTGCTACTGAGAAATGCCTAATGAAAAACCTAATAACACTTTACCCGACCTGGGGATCGAACCCAGGACCCCATGCTCAGCAGTCGCGCTTGCGACCTCTAGACCAACAAGGCACCGACACGTGGATGGTTTTTTAATTACAATTTTCCCAAGCAGTGTTGTACTAACAAGACGATGCAAATCTTTCAACAAAATCTATTTACAATTAATAACAGCCTTTACTGAAAATTATAACTTAAGCCAACAAAACCTAAGTAATACTATAAACTAGTACCTATTTGTGTCGCGGTAATTTATTGCTGTAACTGAATGAATTTGTCACAACTATATTTTACAGGGCGACGCAGTAATAACTGGTTACAATACAGCTAGTTTTAATGCTAGTTATACATTATTTTAAAAATAGCACAGCTTATTGCGTTATTCAATTGTTTGCATAAATAGTTTATGAGGTAATTAATTGAGTTTAAAAATAGTTTATTATTAATGTACTATTTTTAATATAATATCACGCCTGTATTCCCTGAAGGGTCGGACAGAGGTGCATGGTAACACCAGCATTTCGCTGTTATGTTTAAGTCCCATGTACCGGGCATAAATCCAAAATCCGGGCTGCTACTGAGGAATTCCACACGGAAAAACTCAATAACACTTTGCCCGACCCTGGGGACGAACCCTGGCCCTCACAATCAGCAGTCACGTTTGCCACCACTAGACCAACGAGGCAGTGTGCTATTTTTATTTACAGTTTTATTAAAAGGTTAAAAAATTATTGTTAGGGAGCTATAAGTTTGTTTCAGTTAACATATTATACTATCATATAACAGCCCAATACTATCCCACTGCTGGGCACGCTAGTCTCTGAATGAGAAGTGTTTTAGGCCTTAGTTTACTAGCAGTGGCGTGCTTTGGTTTCCGGACTAGGTAGGCAGGCACTAGCGATGTCACCTATCAATTGTACGCTTAAGCCCATTACAATACGATTCTGACCAAAAGAAATCATAGCCATACACGCTTATTTTATTTATAGTAATAGTTAAAGATGGAGTACTTAATTAAATCTTATGTGGTAAGCACTGCTTATTTGCCTATATGTAATGCACGCCACTGCACTAGTCTGGTTGGCGGACTACACACACTATTGAGAACTTTTTAGAAACCTCTCAGGTGTGCAAGGTGTGTTTCTTCGCCATTAACACAAGTGATAATCTAATTCTTATTGGCTCATGAATTTTAAAAGTCAGAGGTGCGGTTCAGGTTGACCTCAGACCCTGCTGCATGGAAGGCAAGAAGTTCAACCGCTAGGCTATCACAGCTCTTCTTTGAGTTAATTATTTATTAAAATAATCTGTTATCAAAGATACCTAAGTCATTTTATTGGCTTAGACATCTTGTTGGTATGTGGAATAACGAGCTTTGGTGTTCCTCCAACGAAAAAGGAGGATTCTCCTACCAGACTGGTCTAATGCCTGGCGGGTTACTGCCCAACAATTGATATTGGTAAGTTATATACTATCTGCGTGTCAAATCTTGATATCGCGATGCAGGATTCTGTGACGTCATATTTGAGGGTTGTCATTATTGTCGCTGTGGTCTGCTAGACAATCGTCGTGCTGCGTATTTCGCATGTGGCGTAGTAGATGTCGCCACAAGTACTTACCTAGAAACAAGAAAACATGTATGAAATAAGTCGACTATTGTAGCGTGTGCTAAAAAATTATCAGACTGTATAAGAAGCCAAGCATGTAGAAATGCTACCAGTAACTAACTGTATAAACACCTTTTATTATTGTAATGTAAGTAAATAGAATAAGAATTCCTAGCGTCGTAGCACGCGTAGGTTATTTCTACGGCGAGCACGTAGCAACAGTGTTTGTAGGCTATATCTACGCCGTGCTACGAAGCTACGCAGTTCGTAATCGCTACGTGTCGTAGGCATTCGACATTCGTAGTTCTTAGGCTTTATCAAAAGAAGATGATTTTTGTGTAAAATGCCTGAAAAATGGTATTTCGTGTGAACCACACTGCTTGTAAATGACAAACTTGCGAGGTAGTGACATTCGGAGGCAATGACTTCTGTACACGCGAGTCAGCCAAATATAGAGTTTTTATTGTAATTTTTATTCTAGGTAGCTTTAAAAAAATTTGCTGAAACTTTTACCCTTACAGCTTAAAAAGTAGCTAACACAATTTAATTTGGCTGAACTAACAAAACAATGCTGCACAACAGACTGCACGAAAATCTTAAAATGATGCACATGCAGATAAAGTTTTAAGTTAATAGCGTTAACTAGGCGGCGCAAACCCGTCGCCCGTCGCCCGCCGCCCGTCTCCGTGACCTCGAGAGGTGGCTGTTGGCACGCTCCGCGCTCCCGCGACGAGCGTTGCGGACGCGATAAATTCTCGTGCGGACACTTTTTCTGCTTTCCACACCCCCCTGCACCGCCCCCCTCACCCGCCACTTGTTTGTCGCCACCTCACGTTTTTGATTTAACTTTTTTGTAAAGGTTTCGCGGGTATCGCGCCTAAAGGCGACTTATTGCGTCGATAATCTCCCTATATAAATCTGTTTCGGTGACGCTTTAAGGGTTATGTTTCCTATTTATTTATCTGGTTGATTTGAAAGAGAAAATGTCTAAATGTTAACGTTATTCAGTTTTGTGTTTGTTATTTAAATATGCGCAGTTTATATTTGGATATTCTCTGTTTGTGCGATGAGAATGAAACTAAACCACAGACTAAACAACAACAGAGGGCACAAAGCTTCACAATATTCACTTGCACAGTATTTTCCTTCTATACCCAATGAAGTAATGAGTACATCTATAATCAGAGTTCATCGTTCGATCGGTGCGGCGCGACCTCAAATGCAAATCCGATATCAATGAATATACATTACATTTTCTCAACATTAATACAACATAAAAATGTTAATACATTGTAGAAAGCAGGAAGGAATGAGGAAACAAGTCGAGTGACTTGGTCCAACTAGTGGCGCGGCGCGGCGGCGCCCGCCAGCGCCCGGCAGCACGTTGAGCCACTGGGGGTTGATTAAAAAATATCCGGTGTGCACGGCCGCTTCGAATCCGTATTATTTTGCATAAAAACTCTCAAATAAAATATGGCCGGTCCGCATTCATTGAATATTCAGCATCGGAGCTATGCCCGGATTAAAATAATATTTTATGACGACGACAGGAAATTAAATCTTTTCTATTGTTTTTGTCACCTAAACGTTAAACAATGAGCCAGATAAAACGCGACGTACTCACGGAGCGTGAAAAGGCGTCGGCTCTTGTAGTTTCGGAATTCTGAGGGCCTTTTCATCTGTGAATTTAAGATGTTTAAAAGAAACAAAAGAAACTTGACGCTTATTAGAAAACTTTGTGTGTCAATTTGCATAGTTGGATTTGTAGGAGATATTTGATTATTTTCTCGTGTTTTTGCAGTTATTTCGCTGGTATGTGTGCTTTGTGCAGAGTACGGGCAGGTCAATAATCGTGCGGTCGTGCGTGAGCGGGGCGGGTCAAGTGTGGGGCCCCGAGATCGGCGACCGGTAATGCTCGGGTATAGCTGATCGCATCAACATCTTGAGATAGGGATCTTGTTTGTTTTGTGTATTCGTTTGGAAATTGGTTTCCCTGTATCTGATAAAACCATTTTTTTGTTGGAAACGTAATTGATATCAGGAATGTATAAGATTTTTTAATTTTTTATTCGTGAACTTGGTCACGTTTGGCCCTAGTCTCACCTGATGGTAAGCGCAGACAGGTTCTAAGATAGAAACACAAATCCAAGTAGCAATTATATAGAGGGATTTCCATATACCCCTCTGGCTCTCACATACACACGACGGAACACAGTGTTAGTGGTAGCTAGCCATGCGGACCGTATAGATCCTACCACCAAGCGTGAAGGGTTTTGTTGAATCTTACGACACGCGTCTATTCCCAGCGTGCGGTGAGGAAATTTTATATTCTAGCCCGTCACCACACGGGAATGTAGTGACATCCTAGTGGTGTGACCGTCGGACTGCCAAGTCATATGTCTCGAGTTCGAACCCAAGGCTCGCACCTCTGACTTTTCGGATTCATGTGCGTATTGTATAATTATCACTTGCTTAAAAACGGTGAAGGAAAACATCGTGAGGAGACCGGTACGCCTGAGAGATATTTCTCGACTGCATCTGAAGCCAAGTCAGAGGCATAAACTCTAACACTAGATTAGTCACGAAAAATGAGAGGATATTGGGAAAACACAATAATTTTATTCAACCGCAAAAATTATTTTCCATTCATGGACAAATGCCTAGCTTAACCCCATATTAAACAGTAGTCACATTAGATCTATTGCGACCACAATATAATAATTACAACCAACCGTGTGTTAGTAGCATGTCCATAAATAACGTCCATGTAACAATTTCATGCGATACCATTTAATTTGTCCAATTACACTGCTTTACATAGCACAGCCAAGCTTTGTAAATATTGCCACAAATTTGAATTTATAGATGTAATTTAATATTTGAATGTTTAGAAACAATGAAACAAAATGTTTGGGTTTTCAATGAGGTGGAATTCCGTTGTTCTTGATTATAATTGGTCGACAAAGAAGAGAGATCTATAGGCTTTCGTTCAGCGATAGGTAGTGGTAGGCTTGCATCCAAGCAAGGCTAGCAATAAATTTTCGTCAAATCATGCTTAGCAAATGACTGCCTTGTTAGTCTAGTAGTCGCAAGCGCGACTGCTGAGCATGGGGTCCTGGGTTCGATCCCCAGGTCAGGTAAAGTGTTATTGAGTTTTTCCATTAGGAATTTCTCAGTAGCAGCCTGGAGTCTGGATTTGTGCCCGGTTAATCGCAATAGGCTCGCCCCCTATTACATGGGAATTAAACATAACTGGCGGAACGAGGGTGTACTAAAATGCCTTTGCCGAACCCTTCGGTGAATGTAAGGCGTGATGTTATGTTATGTGTTTAGCAAATCTTTAAACCCAATAGGGTTATTAATAAATAATACACGTAAGATACGTTGTCCTAATTTTATAGACTCGTTAAAGTTTATAACACCAACCAGTATTACTACATTCTTCATCTTCTTCTTTTGGTATTAACGGATCAACTCAAATTTCCTCCGACCAATAAGTAGTGAGCTGAACGGGTCTGACGTTTCATCATCATCTCCCTGCCCTTGTTCCACACTAGGTGTGGTCGGCACAACATGTATTCCTCTTCCATTCTCCTCTATCAGCCGTCATCTCAGTACTAATTCCTTTCTTACCCATATCATCCTTCACATAATCCATCCATCTTTTCTTTGGCCTACCTCTATTTGTATATCCATCCACATTCATATTTAACTCTTCTAGTACATGACTTCTTCCCTCCGCATAACATGTCCATAACAAACTAACATATTACTCCTCAACTTTTCAGTCACTGGCGCTACTTTCATATTTCCTCTGACATACCTTCTGCCTATGTCTTTGAACCAAGGCAGGGACTAGTCTCACTTATCCTTGCACCACAATGACACTAGCTCAAATTATTGCATTTAAAACGAAAACTGATATAATACGTCTAATTTAAACCGACCTAAAAAGAAGTTGTTCGTACCATTAATAAGTAAGCAGATTTTGTATGTGTGTTTTCCATATCTATCATATCACTCTCAACAGTAAACTGGCGTGACCCTCCGAACACGCTTCCGTACACACTACCCGATTCTTTCGCCACACTGAGTGATTACGCACCTGTGTCTACCGTCACGCGAATTATGATCGAGCGGGACGGGATACGAGTATCTATTGTCACGCTGTTTTAAAAAAGGAACGTTATGAGGTACAGATACAGGTATTTAGAGTGTCAGTTCATGTTAGCCCATTAAGTCCACTGCAGAACACGGGTTTCTTTATAGACGTTTTAAATGGTTGTGATATTATTCTAAATTATAAAGTAACTTTTGTCTGCCACATTGGTCTAGTGGTGGCAAGCGTGACTGCTGATCGAGAGGTCGTGGGTTCGATCCCCAGGTCGCGCAATGTTATTGGGTATTTCCGTGTGGAATTCCTCAGTAGCAGTCCGGAGTTTGGGACATTACATAACGACATGG
This sequence comes from Amphipyra berbera, assembly GCA_910594945.2. Taxonomy (NCBI): domain Eukaryota; kingdom Metazoa; phylum Arthropoda; class Insecta; order Lepidoptera; family Noctuidae; genus Amphipyra; species Amphipyra berbera. Next base: position 780,290 of record OU343122.1, on the reverse strand, counting down.
GACTTAAACATAACGGCGAAATGAGGGTGTTACTATACACCTTTGCCCAACCCTTCGGGGAATACAGGCGTGATGTTATGTTATGTTTTTGTTTTAAATTTTATTTCCCTACACAATAAAGCGTTGTAAAAAAGCAGAGTGTCAATCACAGTTTTAACTGTAGTTATTCAAAGCGTCATTCGAAGAAGCCGTAATAATTATTCGCTAACGCTTCGTTTCTAGGTCGCTTGGAAATCCACTCAAATAATCCTTCGGTTCCTATTTTTCAGTTCAAACAATTACATTATTTACACATGTAAACCAAACCTTGTTCACAAAAAATTCCGTGAGATTTCACGTTAGATTTTCATCATACTGTATAACGTGACACGCACGATTTTTTTTTGTAATTGTTGACATAAAAATATTTAATTGTCCATCAAAAGCTCGCTGTTTTCACGGTCACGCTGTCAGCGTGCCGGTGTACCGTGACTAATATTCACAAGCAGGTCACGGCGCGTCCCGATACTCGCGCTGGGACGTTTCGGTACACTACGTAATTAGGTACGCGCTCCTGTGGCACGCTCCTTACGCTGGCAGCGTGACAAATAAGTGTTTACAAAGTTAACGGGTAGAGATACCCTTTGTGATGCTTTGATGTTAATATTATAACTATGAGTTCCACGTGGGTATGGTTCATTTAATTTATAGTACCTGGATGACCGAGCTTTGTTCGGTTTTTTTTTGGTATATCGTGTTTTTTGGTAAAAAAAAGGAAAAAAGAAAAAGAAGGAACTTGAAAAGAAAAGGGGAAAAAATAATCATCTGGACTCGATCCGGGGTTTTCTGGTTTCGAGACCGCCCGATTTCCCACCTGAGCTATTATAAGCTAGTACATGGTGGCGAAATTTACCTTCGTATTCTAATAATATTGTAGCAGTTTTTCATTGCCGGAAAACATGGATAAAACGACCTTTTCTAAAAATTAAACCTAGCTAGATCGATTTATCGCCCCCGAAACCCCCTGCATACTAAATTTCATGAAAATCGTTGGAGCCGTTTCCGAGATTCAGATTTATATACAAGAATTGCTAGTTTAAAGGTATTAGATTAGATAGATTAGATTAGATAGATAGATTAGATAGATAATAATAATAAGATTATTTTATTTTTTTATTAATTTATTTTATTAATTAATATTATTCGTATGTGAAGATTTGTGTCTGTAAACGCACCCACGATACAGGAGAAATCCTAGGGCGATGCAACGTTTTTCTAAAAAATAAAAATAATAAGTTTGATTTTAAAAGATTTTCCTTCCAAATCCATTAAATTTGTTCTAAAACCGATTTCTTAGTAAAACTTCATCTCCTTTTGAAATGAGATTTATCTAAATCTCTTAATGCATTTTAAAAGCTGCACTTTAAGCTGACATTGGATTTCTAATTGCGTTTCATTCCACACGACAAAAACCTTTTCTCTTTAATTCTAAAAACTAAAGTAGAAAATAATTAATCTCACCTTTTTTGATGATCCGACGAGTTTTAGAAACGAACCATTAATATGCTGCAATTTACTTTTTACACAAATTCAATCTAAAACTTTAATTCGTTCGTAAACGTTTCGAAATTCAAAATTTTCTATTAGTTGTTACTCGTGAAAGCGTTCACTTGTAACTTTTGGTTGGAGATGCGCAAGTTAAGCTACATTTTAGCGCCCCCAAACTTTACTATGTTGATACATTTATGGAATTTTACAAGTAAAAGGAGAAGTTTTAATAAACTTACTTTTTAACTCGGAGCGTATAAAAATATTAGCATTACGAATTCAATTTTCATTTGAATAAGAGAGGAGTTATTTTTCGGGGCGAATAAAATACCGTCGGATATTTCAGGAGGATTTTCCTTACCCGAGGAGATAGAGTTATAAACGAGGCATAGTACTTGAAACTATGTTTGCTATAAGTAGTGGTTTAAAAGCTGCAGTATATTGTCGCTATTGGTAGTTTATTCAAATCAATCAAATAAAAATAAAAAAACACATAAACCAATACAGGTGCTTATGAAAAGTCGGATTTAGATGCACGGTTCCAATTAGTCGTTTCCTATGGAGAAGAGTCAGCAAGAAACCCCTGGTTACTCTTTTAAAAATACTATCTTTAACAATTTCAGTGGATACAGTACAATGATTTAGGATAGTGAGAGAACAATGAAGTCCTGACCACAGACCAATGAGTAATGTAGTACTAAAAGACTTGAGTACAAATAATTAACAAACAAAATAAAATAAATAAAAACAATGATATTAATTTAGGTTTAGGTTTAAAGAACTTTATTTCCTCAAGAACATTACAGTTCACTTGTGAGCATAGTAGTATGTATACAATATTTACAAATTTATAGATGCAGGTTCACAAAGTTCTCACATTTACAAAAAGGAAAAGGAAGCTAAACTATATAAAACAATTGACATAAATAAATGTCATCAAAACTTAGCTAAAAAATCATTGTAAAATAAGATAAAGATATCTTGAGAGTAATGATAGCAATAAAAAAATAATAAATAAATTAAATGTCTATAAATCAATATTGCCTGCGTTCTAATGCAACAGTAATCTTCTAACAAAGCTATAGTCCAGCCATTTTAAACTTCTATAAAAGGAAAACAAATCTTAGATCGTGCCAATCTTTTTGCTTTTAGAATCGTGTAAATATACACATTTTTAAATGATTTAAGAATAAGTGATAAAGTTTTCTAAACAGGTGTTCTGTCTGTTTAATGGATTCTCAAAGCAAAATGAATGTTTCACCATCAAAATTTTATTTACCGTTTATATAAAATTTTAATGATAATGAGAGGGGCTCGAGGCTGATTAATAACCACGTGGATTTTATGATTTGCAAGGTTCAGTTGCGCCTGCCGCGGTCAGTCCGCGGATGGGTGCCCATTCGTTACACATCGAGACACCTCCGTGTCTCGGAGAGCACGCTAAACCGTCGTTAAACTCGTTACGGCTATTCAGAAGCCCGAATGTCTGACAACCGGTCTAACCTTAGGATATCGTCATTGCCCAGTAACTGGGTTGCGGAGGTCTGATGGCAGTCGCTCCGTCTTGAGTACTGGTATTCAATCGCATCTGGTTAAACTGGAAGCTCACCCCACCATAGTTGGGAAAAGGCTAGGCAGAACGAACAAAATTTGAATGAAATCGCTAGGTAAAAGCAAGATTCAAAATATCTTTTCACGCAACCAAAATTCAATAATATTCAAGTGTCAACACAAAATATATCTACACTTCGCGCTTCCCAATTCCAAGGTTTCTCATAATTGAATGTACCTTTCTTTCCCTTTCTTTCCATTAACATGCGTTCATACTAAGATCACGTTCCCTGACATAGGAAGCCGGAGTGGATCGGAATTCCAATATTGTAGCCGAGTAAAGCGAAGAGCAGGTAAATATTGCGTGCCACGACACTTGAATTTTATCAGAAAGGGTTCTTCAACTCGAGCACTGTTTCCTTGCCTGGCTTTGTGCCTGTTATTCTTATTTTGTAACTCGAGCCTTTCAAGTGTATTTTGGGTTTCGTATCTGGGTTATTGTTAATTCTTTGTGGTTTGAGAAGCGAAGATATGATTGAATGAAAAGAGTCTGTGAGGGGTTATTCATGTTTTTGAGCGCTTCCTCGATTTCATTTCGGGTTTCATTTTTTAATTAAATCTTTGTCTCCGATACAGCCTGATAACTACCTATAGTAGCAAGAGCAGCCTAGTGGTGTGACCGTCGGACTGTCAAGTCATAGGTCTCGAGTTCGAACCCAAGGCACGCACCTCTGACTTTACGGATTCATGTGCATATTGTATAATTATCACTTGCTTAAAACGGTGAAGGAAAAGACCATGAGGAAACCGGTATGTCTGGGAGATACTTTTCAACGGCATGTGAAGCCAAGTCAGAGGCCCATGGGCGTCATAAACTCTAACACCGGGTTAGTCACTAACCACACGAAAATAAGCATATAGTAACTTATTTTTTTTCAAGTACTTTTGTCTAATTGCGTGGGTGTTTCGTTTAAAAGACAAGGAAATACGACCTTTCGAGTTTGGTGCGAGGAAATAATATGATATTATTCTCGCTGACACCCACCATATTATTCTCACTAGGCTCAAAATACAACTTCGCATTGACAACCTCTGACCTATTCAACACAATACTAATCAATCTCTCTTTGACGTTCTTTTTTCAAACAGCAAGGGTTAGGGTTCCAACGTTGGAGTTATAAATTGCACGGTACGAAGCTCTTTGTTCCGCGCCCGGGTTCAATGAATACTATATGAGTTCATGCTGTGCCAACCCTGTATGGATGTCAGGGATTCTCAAGGTTTTTCGGCGTTTCGTATTAGCATTAGATATTAATATGAGTGTCATTTTATGTCTGATGCTGGAAGGTTTTTGTGTTGTTTGGAGGTCAAATCGATGTTTTCTGTTTAGTTGTGTATTTGAGTGGGTGAAATGTGAATTATTTTAAATCCGTGATGTTATAATATGGAACAAGTTATAAGTAGGATAAATCAGTCAAGCGGCTGAACGCTTACCTTCCTCATTAGAGGGTCTCAGTTCGATCTCGGATAAAATTTGATTATCACTTGCATTAACGGTGAAGGAAAACATCGTGAGGAAACTTGCACACCTTAGAAGCCTCAAAAATAAACTTCTCGATGGCTTGTCTAGTTCGCTAACCCGCACCAGGCCATCGTGGTGGATTAACGCCCAAACCATTCCCATTCTGAGTAAAGGCCCTTGCCTAGCAGTGTAACATTCTTATTCTTTTCGTATGCTTAGTGACAAACCTGGTATCAGATTGTATGCCGCCCATCGGCCTCTGACTTGGATTTACATGCCGTCGAGAAATATCCGGTAAAGAAATATCGGCATGCCAATTTCCTCACGATGTTTTCCTTCACCGTTTTTAAGCAAGTAATAATTATACAATACGCACAATGAATCCGAAAAGTCAGAGGTGCGTGCCTTGGGTTTGATCTCTAGACCTATGACTTGGCAGTCCGACGGTCACACCACTATCACTGCTGTTAGTGTGACAGTAATGGCCTGATTATGTGATACTAGCGGCCCGTCGCGGCTTCGCAAGGGTGGACATTTTTCCCGTTTTTGCAACATTTTTCATTTATGCTCCGCTCCCATTGGTCGTAGCGTGATGTTATATAGCCTATAACCTTCCCCGATAAATGGACTATTCAACACAAAAATATTTTTTCAATTCCAACCAGTAGTTCCTGAGATTAGCGCGTACAAACAAACTAACAAACAAACTCTTCAGCTTTATAATATTAGTATAGATTAATTCGTCGCACAGAAGCATACTAAAATCCTGCGTAGTAACACTTTGTATCACATATCATTCCAGACTCAACAACACCGCCAACAATGTTCAACACAATCAAACTTCATTACGAGGGACATTAAAAAGTTGGAGGACAAACGAGGAACCTCCTAGTTCCTCCTCTCCCCAGTTTACGACACAGGAATAAAACTGCTTCATTTTATATTTAACACAGCTCCGACGTACACTGTTGTATCATTCTGTGTGTTTCGGGGACTACTTTGTGGCTAAAATGTGTATTCTGTAAGTTAATTCAGGTATTTTTTTGAAGCAGGCAACGTGCATGAAGCTTTTAGTTTTTTTATAGTAGGTTAAAAATTTTGGTCAAACAATTTGAAATAACATAACATCACGCCTGTATTCCCCGAAGGGTAGGGCAGATGTGTATAGTAAGACCCTAATTTCGCCCTTATGTTTAAGTGCCTTGTAATAGGGGGCGAGCCTATTGCCATCAACTGGGCACAAATCCAAACTCCAGGCTGCTACTGTTGAATTCCACACGGAAAAACCTAATAACACTTTACCCGACCTGGGGATTAACCCAGGTCCTTAAGATCAACTGTCGCGGTTGCCACCACTAGCACAACGAGACAGCAATTCGACATTATTATTTACCTTTTGACCGCCCCAGTTGGGTTTTTACGACAAATAAAAATGTTTTCGTGCCCGCATCTCCTCAGTCATATTTATACGACTGAGGCGACACGGGCACGTAAACCTTTGTCGTATAAATCCGACTGGGGCGGTCAAAAGGTTAAAGAACACTGCAGGCTTCATGCACAATGTCTGCTTCAAAAAATACCTGAATTAGCGTATTGGTTCTCAGAAAATAAAATGATGTCTCCCTTTAATAATGTCGCAACATTATGCTGAGATAGGAGCCCTTTTTGGCCTCGCACAGGTAGTCTAAATTCTTATTGTTTCTTTTTTTTATATTGTTTTTGTTTCTGTAACTGCCTGCGTGAGTCCAGAATAAATAATTTTCTTTCTTTCTTTCTTTCTTTAGTAAAATTTACTATTTTTTTATATTTAAAGTACTTTCCCTCAGTGACCACGTGTTTTAGAACACTCGATATTAAAAAAAAACATCAATTAGTCCACCAGCCTTGGGCTTCCTGCAATACTGCTTCAGACACCCTGCGGCGTGAACTAACATTGCGGTTTTACCGTTTATGATAATTGCGGGAAATCCTCCTTCTTCTTTTCGTCAGAGTTTATGCCGCCTTCGGGCCTCTGACTTGGCTTTACATGCCATCGAGACATATCTCTCATGCCGGTTTCCTCACGATGTGTTCCTTCACCGTTTTTAAGCAAATGATAATTATACAATACGCACATGAATCCGAAAAGTCAGAGGTGCGTGCGTGGTTCGAAGTCGAGACTTATGACTTAGCAGTCCGACGGTTACACCACTAGGCTATTACTGCATTTTCCTCCTTTTTGTCCCGTTTGTGATAAGTGCGGGAAATCCTCCATTTTGTTCGTGTTTAGCAGTGCACAATAAGAGCCTTCACGAGTGACGATACACAAGTACGTCCGGTGCACCCTGGGAAGTCAGCCTCGCTGCCGACCTTGCTTACTGGCTAATCTTCTCACCTCAGCATTAGCTATTCTCTTATTGCTTTTGCCAACACAAGAGAAGATGTTGAGTACGATATTTCAAAAGTCAAAATATTTATTTCAATTAGGCACATAAAAGGCGCTTTTGAACGTTAAAACGTACAAAAAAAAATAGAATTGATTCCAGTCGCCCCTTCTAAAAGGTAGTTTCGTATGGAGAAGAAGGGGCAAGAAACTCCACCGTTACTCTTTTAAAATGTCTTACAATATTTTGTATAGGTACATTAATTACACAATTGTGAAGACGATGCACCTAGAATAAAATTACTATACCACAATGGGTAAAAAGAATTAAAAATGAAGCAATGACAAATTAATTATGTGATAGAATCACATATTTACAAACATTGCAAAAGTATACGTTTTCCCAAACATTTTAAAGTAATAGGTCAGTGTGTGAGTTAAGGTACCTACTCACAGAATCTATACTAATATTATAAAGAGGAAAGATTTGTATTTTTGAATTTTTGTATGTAACGAATAAACTTAAAAACTATAGGACCGATTTCAAAAATTCTTTTGCCGTTAGAAAGCTACATTATCACTGAGTAACATAGGCTACGAGCGGAGCCGTGAGGACACAGCTAGTTTAAAATAAATGGCATTAAAATAACAAATTATACAATTAAAATAGCAACCAGTTTGATTTGTTCTAGACTCTATATTGTCCTATGGAGCTGGACCAGCATGTTTCCAAACATTTCAAAAGAAAATTGCAATTTACTTTTCACTATCCGCAGTTCTCATTAATCTGAACGAAGAGAAACGTGATTCATAAAAATATAAAATAAAATAATGAAAGTAATTTTCCCAAACATTAACTAACGCACAGTATATTTTAAACAGAATACGACAGTCCGTAATAAAAAACGACATAATCTGTAGACTCAGGTATTTTCCATGATATATCACTCTATTACCCGCTTTATGACTCTACCTTTATGAAAATGTTATTCAATAACAGCGAAAAGCGCTTCAGTACAAAGTATGGAAGTAATAACAAGCGCTGGATCGCTGCATGCCTCATTTTGATTGTACTCATTAAGCCTCTGCAACTGCACATATTACCTCGTAACCTCTCGACCTTATTTTGTGAATAATAAAGTCGGTTCTTGTCTGCTGCCACTGTGTAATTAAGTATCTTTGTATTGAGTACAATCCAGTACAAGCTTTTGTTTTACGAATTGTATTTTACGAAGGTTCTATTTGATTCGACGTAGGTAGTTCTGTTGTAAAGCGTTGCTTCTATTTGTAAAATAGTAGTCCATAAAAATACAAGGTAGTGTCTTCTCGTGAAAGCTAAAAAACGTGGCTGACCTTAATTATCTACGTCATCGCTACTGATGGACCAATGAGCTTCGGCGTTTGTAACGTAACGTAGATGCAGTTATCACGGGAAGAGGATACCAGGCAGTTACCGCTAGCTCGCACAGAAACAGTTTACAGGGCCGTTTTTAGCGGATCCGTTTTTATTTTGGCTATGGCACCCGTAGTTGTATGAGCGAGTTCATACACGACCGTATTCCGAATCCAAAAAATGCTGGTCCAACATTTTTACACATTCCGTTTTATCATCAAAAACTGGATGCCGGAACAGTATAAAAAATTAATCCGTACATGAAGATGAATGGATGCCTTTACAAACGATCCCTTATTTGTATCGTATCCTGCCTGCCAGATGCGAGGGGCGCGGTACAGTTGCCATTTGTTTAACTGATCTATCGGTACAGATGTGAACGACACATCCAGTACCGACGGAATCGTTAAAAACGGTCCTACGAAAACGGATCCGCTGTGTGAACGGGCTCTTATATTGTTATGCCATGAAGTAGTAGTCTACATCACGTCATGACAGGCTGTTAACGTGTGGCAAATAATGAAGGCAATTAAGCTGAAGAATAATAATAAGACGTACATAATGAGGCTTTTATAGTCGCGGAAATGCGAACTAAAGCCTCGAAAAAAACATGTAAAAAAAAAAAACAAAAAAAAAGTTGAGGACTCGGTAAATGGTCATTGGCAGGCTTATGTTCTGCACCAGCCTGCCACTGTCATGCTTCATTTAATCGTTGGTCGGGGAAAATCACGTTATTGGGAATTAATAGAAAAAGGTTATTAAAAATAATCCCAGTATTATAATAGTGAAAGTTTGTCAAGATGTTTGTATGTTTGTTACTCAATAACGAATAAACGGCTAAATGGATTTGGATGATATTTCGCAGATAGATAGACCATATACATCACGCCTGTATTCCCCGAAGGGTTAGGCACCGCAGAGGTGTATAGCAACACTCTCGTTTCACCATTATGTTTAAGCCCCATGTATTAGGGGGCTAGCCTACTGCTATCAGCCGGGCACAAATCCAAACTCTGGCTACTACTGAGGAATTCCACACGGAAAAACCAAATATGTAACACTTTTTCCGACCTGCCGATCGAACCCAAGACCTCACGATTACCATGTTCTTAACATTACTTTTAAATTCAGTTGTAGTTCCCCTAGAATGCAAGTGAAACCGCGGGCCACGGCTAGTATCTTATAAAGTCTAGCTTGTCACATGAGAGTAAAAATCAACAGTAATAAAATTGTGAGGAATTTCCGAAATAAACCTAATTTAATCTAATGTCTGTATTTATTATTTGAAACATTACCCGAGCTCCCTTTAGAGAAGACTTGCAATATAAAAACTAGCAGACAAGCATTTTCCTTGTGAACTCGTACAAATGAAGATGTAACATGAAATATATACATTTCTATTTTTATTTTGTAATCATGTTGGAAACGGTGGACCGATAATTTTACTTCTTATAGCCAGCTTAAAGCTTTTTGTAAGAAAAATATTATGTACAAATGTGTATTTAATTAATCTTTATATAGTATAAAACAAAGTCGCTCCCGCTGTCTGTACGCTTAGATTTTTTAAACTACGTAACGGATTTTAATACAGTTTTCAGCAATAGATAGAGTGATTCAAGAGGAAGGTTTATATGCCTCACATTAGTATCTACGTCGCACCCGGGCGAAGCCGGGGCGGGTCGCTAGTATATTATAACCTAAAAGAAAAGGTGTATAAACAAATTAATTTTAGTACTAATTAATTTTAGGCCAAAGTGTTATTGGGTTTTTCCATTGGGAATATCTTAGTAGCAGCCCGGAGTCTGGATTTGTGCCCGGTTGAGGGCAATAGGCTGGCCCCCTATTACATGGGACTTAAACATAACTGGCGAAACGAGGGTGTACTAAAGACCCCTCTGCTGAACCCTTCGGGAAATATAAGGCGTGATGTTATGTTATGTTAAAAAAGGAATAATTTGTTACTTAACAGCCAGTACGTGGTTTCCAATCGTGATTAACCAGTCAGTCTTATTTTAAACCTGATAGAAAGCGTAAAAGAGAACGACCAGCGTCTAATATCAGACAGGCTCGAAGTAAAACGACTACATGCAAAAGTGCCTACGAGTGTCACAAGTGACAATAAGCACACACACAATCTGTACCTTCTGGTGTGTGTGTGTGTTATTTATAAAGCAATTAAATGCGCACGCGCCGCAAATGAAGTGTTCGCGCGCAACAAGCGATGTGCGGTTAATCGCCGCTTTATTTTGAGAACACACGACATTAATACCATCAAGTGTGTATGCCTGGCTTATATTTGTACGTTTTGGGGTGATTATAGTGTTAAGACCAATAAACGAAACAATTATCTTTGTGACACACAAAAAAAACAGATATAAAATTTGAATTAGCTAGGTATTCCACACCTGCCGGGGTTGCGGTGCATGCTTTTGCGAATCCCGCGACCCCGGCCGAACGGTCAGGGGGAGGAACACCGCTGGTTTTTAGCTGGTAAGAGTCCGGCAGACCCCGTCGCCTTCCCCGGGCGAGGGACATCCATGAGGATTTTCCAAAGAAAAGAAAAAACGGTATTTCAATATAATGTATTTACATGTTATTTTTTATTAATCCATTAGTGCAAGTGAAAGGTTTTGATTGACAGCAACCTAATTAAAATTATTCTCACTTAACTTTGATTCAATGTTATATAAATACTAGATTGTACCTTAATTAAAAAGAGTACCCATAGAGTTCCATATTGGCTCTTCTCTATAAGACCAACTTGCAACTGAATCTAAAGGACATGTTATGAAATGGGCTTAAAATATTTTTATTTTTGAACCACTTACATGTGCAGTTTTTCTGATAGGGAAAACTGTCTAGGATGTGCTCACAAAAACACATTTTTTTTAAAAAGCACCATTATTTAATTAAAAAATATTTAAAATCCTGACATTTTTTTTGTTAAAAAACTGATAAAAATCTTAGGAAAAAAACTGATATATATTATTTTTGAAAGCATAATATTTATCCTAATATTAAAATAATATTAGACGGCTTAAATTAAAATAAAATCAATGAATTAACTCAATGATTTGGATGTATGGCATTGATTCCTTTGTCTCAATATAATAAATCAGCAAGGTTGTCACTTGTCATTGTCATCAATGTCTGGTCATGTCAAAGTTGTCAAACAAAATCGCTATCTGTTGTGGTTGTTTACTGAATTTGTAATTTTTGTTTTACTTGATATTCGCGAAATTGTGTTAATTTACGCAAAAACGCCTAAACAACAGTTGAATAAGTTGAATTGAATTTGACATTTTTGACAATGACAATAAATGCCATCCAATGGAAGTGTTGCCAGAATTAGTAACTATTGTGGGTTGCAACTTTATTTTTTTAATTCTAATTATTTAAATTAAAAAAAACAATAGAAGGGCGCTTTTAAAAAAAATAAAAAAATTACACGAAAGCTCCATATTTTATGTACTTTCATAAAAATATAACAACTTCTCTGTTCACAGCCAAAGCCCAGCTTCCATACAAAAATATAACATGTCCTTTTCTTATTGTGCCTAATTGAAATAAAAAATCTTGAATCTTAAAGATAAAGAAACATTTATTTGGATACAACACAAAGAGACACAACAGATAAAAAGTGTGATATAAAAATAAAAAAACAGTATTGGGTATGTGTCTCACGGCTGGATCAAAAAGGTGTCCAGATCAGCTTAATGTCAACCACCATGAGTACTTGACGCTGGTTTTCGTCTGGAACCTTTGTGCTCCACGGATGTCATTCAGTGGTCATGCCCGCTCACTTAAACCAACATGTGTGTGTATATGAGTAGTGTGTGTGTGTTTATATAATTGTGTACTAATTTATAATTGTGTAAATGGAAATAAAAAAATCGATTATACATTATTTATGAAAAATAAATAACATAACGTCAGTGGAAAGGTAAAAAGGCTAAAGCGCCAATATAGGTACATACTTTACAGTAGAGAGATTCAAAGTATTTTTTTAAGAAAATAAACATAGTTATTTTTCTTAGAGTATACATATTACATAGACAGTTAAATTATCAATTTAATATGTATACTCTAAGAAAAATAAAAATAAACATAGTTATTTTTCTTAGAGTATACATATTAAATAGATAGTTAAATTATAAATTGAATATGTTTACTGTAAGAAAATTAACTATGTTTATCTTCTTAAAAAAATACTTTGAATCTCTCTACTGTAATTAGGTATATTGGCGCTTTAGTCTTTTTACCTTTCCACTGACGATAATTAAAATTTTGATAATAAACGTTACAATTATAATTAAAAATTATCTATAAACGATCTTGATAGAACTTCATAAACTTAAATACATAGAAACAGACGAGCATTTATAATAGTTCTTAATTTAACTCTTTAATTAGAACTAACATCAACAGTCAACATTCGTCGACTCGATAATCACTCATTCCATTTGCCTCCACCCGTATCGTCTCGTTTTCTTAATTAAAAAGCAATATAATTTGATGTTATTACAGCTGCACTATTATCTCGAGATTAGCGACGATTAAAAACGAGTTCAAGTCATTAACTTCACATTTTAACCTACCGAGGCGAAGGAGGTTAAGATCTAAAAATATTTATCACCACTAGAGACGATTATTGTTTTCTTTTTGCTATTTCTTCTGATCTATCTTCTTCTTGGCTATTGTTACGAGGTGGAAAATCTCATGAACCTTGGAACTGTGCCCGATATATGGCGATACGATCATTCCCTATCATATTGGAATCAGATATTGATATTGTGTTTGATAGTCCAATTCTGTTTATTGCTGTGATTATTGTAGGTTTATTTTAAACCACCTATAACTCTAATCATAATATTATTTTTAACTGTTAGGTATTATTAATCACGGCTATGGGTTCATTTTATTTAAAACATAACATCACGCCCGTATTCCTCTAAGGGTTGGGCAGAGGTGTACAGTAACACCCTCATTTTGCCGTTATGTTTAAGTCCCATGTAATAGGGGGCGAGCCTATGGCCATTGACCGGGCACAAATCAAAACTCCGGGCTGCTACTGAGGAATTCCACACGGAAAAAACCAATAACGCTTTGCTTGACCTGGGGATTGAACCCAGGACCTCACGATCAGTAGTCACGCTTGCCACCACTAGACTAACGAGGCTGTTATTTTTAAATACTTTATTTTTAAATACTTTATCAATTCCTATTGTTCAGACAGATCGCTAGTCAATAAACTGACTTCTAAACTATTATTGTCTGATTTTCTGATACTAAAATGTTCTTTTGATAAAATCATAGTCATCCAAAATAAGCAACACTTGTTTCCCTTACAATTTCACGAACTTGCGTTAACTACTATTCTCTTTCTGTTATCGTTTTACTTCCCCATCATCACGGTAACAATATCTCTAATAATATCCCCTCTAGCCACAATAATACCACACACATCTCTATTAATACCAGTTATTTGGTCCCTCACTAGTTAGTGTAATATAAATCATGGTCGGTATTTCTGTACGTCCGTCAGTGTGTAGCGTCGCCTGATTTATTAAACTAATTACTTGTGTGTTCGTCTTGTTGCCTCTCGGGAATCTGGAGGAAAAATATTAAGCGTAGATTAGTTTTATAGTCTTAATTAAGTTGAAATACTTTGACTTTGAAGCTGTTAAAAGCGTCTTTAAGAGGAAACGCGGGCTGCAAAATATTAATAATTTGAATAGGTTTTTGCGATCTATTTCCGTCCCACCCCTCCCGCTAACCTTCCCAATTGAGCGCGAAAGAGACACCTGCATCTCGGACTGATTTCTCCTGTGCAATATTAGCGAAATCGTACTTTCATATTTCCCTGTTTCCTTCTTCAAATCTGGACCGATTTTAATATATTTTTTTAAGACTTTGGTTATGTCTGTATTTTTTTTTATATTCGTCAAATTTATTTACCGGATATTTGAATATTAGTTTAAACATAGTGGAAGTAGATATGTATCATATGGTAAAAATATTTGCTCTAGTGATATTAACCAAGGAGTAAACTGAGGAATAAGTTTGTATGGACTAAATGCCGAACGCATTTCCTCTTAAGAAAAGCGATAATTTGGTTCGAATTGAGTTTTGAACTATCCGCTTTTCAAAATAGTCTGTTCAAAATGATTAATAAACTATTTTATTTTTCTGCCTTGACTGCCTAGTGGTCGCAAGCGCGACTGCTGAGCATGGAGTTCTGGGTTCGATCCCCAAGTCGGGGAAACTGTTATTGGGTTTTTCCATTAGGAATTTCTCATAAGAAGCCCGGAGTCTGAATTTGTGCCCTGTTAATGGCAAGAAGCTCGCCCCCTATTACATGGAACTTAAACATAACTGGCGAAACGAGGGTGTACTAAAACACCTCTGCCGAATCCTTCAAGGAATAACAGGCGTGATGTTATGTTATGTTATTTCTATTCTTAGCTGTGGTTATGTCATCTTAAATCAATTTATTGCTGTCCACAGCCGGCCATCTTGGCTTTTGAATTTTTTTCTCAAATTGCGAAACAGTGAAACTTATTTCGGTTTTTTTTTTATAATAAATGTTGTTAAAAGTTCTCAACCGTGATTTCACAAATTCATTTTGTTAAAATTAACCTAACCACGAATTAATTTTCTCCGTGGAACTGCACAAAATTCTCGGCGGGTGACACGACCGTCGGAATTCAGTCAAATTGCAGGAAATTCCGCGGCAACGACACGGCAATTAACATTCACACTAAATTGCTCACCGTTGCTCATTGTTGCTCATTGTTACCCGGCTCTACGATACATTGCCGCGTTCAGAAGACTTACTGCTAATCTAAAATCTAGATTATAAACTGTTTTAGTCTAGACTGATATTTTTGTTCTGGCTAACTTAATGTTGGCAATAAAAAGTTGTGGAGCGCAGTTTTAGTGTTATCTTAAGGGCCAAGATATTTAGTGTAAGGATGAAAGCTTCTTATAAAGAAACGATCACAAATTTAGAAACTATTTGTTCAAGCTAAGACTGGATTATCCTTCTTAAGACTGGGAGTGCAGGACATTTCGTTGGCGTTGAAAACCCAACATAGAGAGGCTGGGTCAAACCTATTAACAACACAGGAGGGCCTCCAAAAAAGTCCATTTATAATCTATGGTCGGCTAAAAGTTTTAAGCGATTTTACAGGCAATTAATGAAACTGTCTTTTTTGCTATTAAATTATGATTATTATACGAAAATTACGTTATTTGATAGTATTATATAATATCTATATATTAATACGTAAACTTTGTACCCCTTTTTACGAAAATTACGCGGACTGAGGAGTATAAAATTTGGCACAGTTAAAGTTTATACGGAGAAAGAGTGCAAAAAGCTAATATTTTTATACAACGTGTTACATAATTCCTCATTATTACAGTAAATAATCAAGTAGTCTTTTACAGTTGTTGTCATATACCTCTCAGAGGAAATTAGGTATGAATGCAAATAACTTTCTGGGTAGTCTACACTTTCGTTTTATGTTTTAGGGTTGCGTTTCAATGATGATGATTTTATATTTTATCCAAATTCTTCTTTTTCGGTCATGCTACGGTTTTCAAATATTGACAATAAACTCTTTACAAGGGACCGTTTAACCCCCTTTCGGCTTTAGGAGTATTTTTGTAATACGTTGTATAATATGCATTAGAAATAAATTAAATTAATAAAAAAAATCATTATACACATTATTATTGTGGTCGAATTTAGACTACTGGGCGACCATTAGAACAATTTAATACATTAATAAAAGTTTTACGTTATCATTGCCTGTAAAATCGTTCAAATGGTGTTATCAAATTTAGCCGACACTATTTTATTTTGCGTAGTTCACTAAAAATATGACTCCTGAGACCTCCCAATGCGCTAATAAAAATATTTTCCATTATTTTTACATTATAGAATCAAATCATTATTTTAATGTTCTAACGTCCAGTTAAAAAGTAGATTTGAGTATATTTCGTAAAACTCATTTATGAAATTTGGTTAAGATTATGCAAAACATAACTGCTGCGTCATAAAATTAAAATTTTAGTTATTGCGATACAAAAATTTATGATTATTGTATTACCAATCGATTTTCGATATTTATGATTATTGTATTACCAATCGATTTTCGATATTTATGATTATTGTATTACCAATCGATTTTCGATATTTATGATTATTGTATTACCAATCGATTTTCGATATTTATGTGATACACAAAATGTCAACTGAAAGACTTTTAATCGAATAAATTGCGATTAATACCTAGTAATTATACCTTCGGCGATTTCTTGGCGGAAGCCGTAGCCAAAGCTTATGTCGGACACTACCGGTTGTCAGAAATTCGGGATCCAGCTGCCCGTAACGCGCGTCAACTTCGGCCAAGCGACGGCTTACCGTGGTCACCTCGGCACAGAGTATGAAATGTAAATCCAACTTAATATACTAGGTACCCTAATATTTATCCAAGGTTTAATTAAAGTGGCCAGTTAGCTCCTGTTAGCTTCTGTTTCAAAGGCAGGTGTAAATCCAGCCAATTGTGAGTGTAACACGAGTGGTTGGGGCCTGTACACCCTTTATTATATCCCTCCATGAATACTATTGTAATTAATTTAGCAGAGTGTACATAGGCGCGCCCTGTTCAAGTTAATGTTTTTTCTACCTTGCCTGAATGTTTTATGGGTTTTTGCGTGTTTAAATGTATTAATGTAGTTTGTTATTTATTTAAAATGCTAATCGCGGTCGTAATTTTAGTTAGTTTAATTTTAGAAAGAGGTTTTTTTTTGGTTTTTTTTCACGGTTGGCGTGTATTTTGCGCAATGGGTCTCAGTTTTTAACCGACTTCCAAAAAGGAGGAGGTTACTATGTTCGTCTGTATGTATTTTTTTTTTTTTTTTTTTTGTGTATGTTCATCGATATTTTCGCCAATTGTGAACCGATTTTGATGATTCTTTTTTTAATGGATGGGGTATACTTCGAAGTTGGTCACATTTAAATTTGGTGAAGATCTGATGAAGAACTTCGGAGATAGACAATGGAACTCCTCAATGACGAACAGTACGCATATTGTGATGATGTGATTATGTTACGAGCAGCGTCTTTAGTAGGTCCAACCAAGTTTTAATTAAGGCCACTAAAAAGAAAAAAATAAAAACTTTTATACAAAAAATTTAAACCGACTTCAAAAAGTATAAAATAATTACCATATAAAATTAACAGTTTCAGAAGTCGGTGCCTTCAATTTGGTTCAGCGTGGATCAGCACCGACTTCTGAAACTGTTAATTTTATATGGTAATTATTTTATTCTTTTTGAAGTCGGTTTAAATTTTTTGTATAAAAGTTTTTTTCGTTTTCGGTCTCAATTGGCCACACCGTTATGGTTTCTTTTCTGATTTTTTTGGTACACGCTAAAATATTGTTAATACAGACTGCTTCGTCGGTGTTGTGTTGGCAAGCGAGGCCGCTGAGCGTGAGGTCGTGGGTTCGATCCCCAGGTCGGGCAAAGTGCTATTGGGTTTTTCCGTGTGGAATTCCTTAGTAGCAGCCACGGTTTTGTATTTGTGCCCGATTGATGGCAATAGGCTCGCCCCCTATTACATGGCTTAAACATAATGTCGAAATGAGGGTGTTATTATACACCTCTGCCCAACCCTTCGGGGAATAGAGGCGTGATATTATACATACTGTTTACATAACCAGTAGTTACCCAAGTTTACCTTACAATAAGTACTGGCTACGTCTATTATCGATCACACTTATCAAATTATCTGATACGTAACGTGCGAACAATTTATTATTGTTTCATATAAATCATAGTTCGCGTGTAACATCATTGATCAATTATACGTAGTTAGCTCACAGCAAGTAACTTGCACGTTTCAACTTTACTTTCCACGTACAACACGTACGAAATAATATGTAATAAGCTGCTTAGCCCTCGTAATAAATCTTTACAAGTATTAGCCGAAAAAATAAAACTAGGTATAGTAATTCTTTTATAAAATTAATGTAGGTTTAGCGTAACAAAACCCTGTAGTATATAATAACTTTTTAACACAAATAAAACCGACTTCAAATTGTCTATCTCCGAAATTCTTCATGAGGTCTTCACCAAATTTAAATGGGACCACTTTGAAAGAATACTCTTGCAAACAAAAAAATAATCATTAAAATCGGTTCATAATTAGCAAAGATATCGCGGAACAAACATACAAAAAAAACACAGTCGAATTGAGAACCTCCTCTTTTTTTAGAAGTCGGTTAAAGATACATGTAACACAATATTGTAGGGGTGCATCTATCATTACAGTTATAGCTAATATCAGTATGTCAGGATTGGGAGCATGATAAATAAAGTAAATTAAACCAACATAGACTCTCCACCACTGAGAGTACTTTTAATTAGGTTAGTGATTAGTTACAGAAGCTAGTTCACAATATATCATAATATAATAATTTACACAAGATCAGAAAACAAGGACAAGCAAATCAGATATAAAAGATCAGACTTCTTCGGCTGTTCGACATGGAATCCTCTGCTCCGTCGAATGAACAGTATTTTTATAACTTCGGGTACGCTGATTCATCTTGACGATTACCCTCCTATGTCAACATTGTCCAGTGTTACCAGCTACCGATAACAGTAGGTGGTTATTCGATAACTATAAATAGATATAGTGTAAAGTGGCATACCTCTTCTTCTTCTCCCTGCCCTTATCCCACACTAGGTGGAGTCGGCACAACATTTATTTCGTAAATCCATGTTGTTAGAGGTTTTGGCTTATTGTTTTATGACCGGCCGCCTGCCTGACATCAACTCTCCTTGGTAATACTCGTTGTGGCGTTGCGCGGGTGACCCAATGTGCTTGATGATATTATGCATTGGGCCCCAAAATGATATGCTTGTCAATCATACTGCCGACCACTATTCCTATCTACTACTTAATACTTTTTATAGCTTACTATTAGTGAGCTGTGTTATGCAATAATGTGTCAACCCACAAAAATATTAGTTATGTGTTAACGCTATCTAGTTATAGTGGTAGGTTTACCCAACGCTTGAAAAAATTGGAAACTGCATTAACATTTTTTTGATAGACGCTCTATTAAATTTACTACAGTTCTGGGTTCTTTTTCAAGCGTTGAGTATACATCTACCACAAGAACTAGATGACGTTAACACAAAATTCATATTTTTGTGGGTTGACACTTTATTGCATAATACTGCCCAGTTGTGCCCCCGGGGCACTGCAGTAAAGCTTTTTTTTTCAATTAAATCCATACCACCCCTTTTCACCTTTGTAGGAGATGATTTTCGAAAAACTATAACATATCATTTGTTTTTTGTTTTTAAGATTATTTATACCAAGTTTCGAGTTAATCTGGTCACGCAATAAGATTCTTTCATACTAACTTTAAAACCCTATTTAGCTCCTTAGGGGTTCAAATTTCCAAAAAAACCTTCTAAGTGCGTGCCTACATTGTAAGTAAGGAACCTCTAAGTAGAATTTCAAGTTTCCCCAGCGGTCTCCGGTCGGCTTTGATAAATCAGTCAGTGAGGATATATTCCTTTTAACCGACTTCCAAAAAAAAGAGTATAAAATACACACAACAGAATCTTGTAGGGGTGAATCTAACATTACAGTTATGGGTAATAACGGTATGTCAGGATTGGGAGCATGGTAAATAAAGTAAATGAAACCAACATAGACTCTCCACCACTGAGAGTACTTTTAATTAGGTTAGTGATTAGTTACAGAAGCTAGTTCACAATATAATAATTTACACAAGATCAGAAAATAAGGACAAGCTAATCAGATATAAAAGGTCAGACTTCTTCGGCTGTTCGACATGGAATCCTCTGCTCCGTAGAATGACCACTGTTTATAGGCTTCTGTACCCAATAGGTTAAACCGGGACCCTATTACTAAGACTCCGCTGTCCGTCCGTCCGTCCGTCTGTCATCAGGCTGTATCTCATGAACTGTGATAGTTAGACGGTTGAAATTTTCACAGATGATGTATTTCTGTAGCCCCTATAACAACAAATACTGAAAAACAGAATAAAATAAATATTTAAGGGGGCTCCTATACAACAACCGTGATTATTTTGCTCGATATTGATAACGGCAAAAGTTAGACGCTTGAAATATTCACAGAATATTAAGTTATATATTCACTTCAAAAATAAATAATTAAATTAAAATAAAACAAATATTTAAGGGGGCTCCCATACAAAAGACATGATTTTTTTGCCGTTTTTATATGCAAGGTTAGTCGGAAAGGGGGTACTAAGCCGCAGGTCACTTAAGTATCACTGATGACTATTTTAAAGCAAGTGTTAAAATTTCAAAATTCGATTAATTTTTTTTCCATGAAAATTAATTTTTATTTTAGTTTTTTCGAAAATTATTCATCCCTGCTTTAGTTTTGAATTCAGAAAATGGTGTTTCTAATCCGTGACCCTAAATATGACCTAAAATGTAAAAACAGCTGATCGTAGCTGAGGATAGATAGAATTTAGCGTATTTTTTATGAAATCTTTGAACAGCTATTTCTCTTAAACTATTGAGTTTTAGGAAAAGTCGTAGAACAAAAGTTATCCCTTATTATGGGTACTTTAACACCCTTTCGGCTTAGTACCCCCTTTCCGACTAACCTTGTATAATGGTACGGAACCCTTTGTGTGCGAGTCCGACTCGCACTTGGCCGGTTTTTTATAACTTCGGGTACGTTCGATTCATCTTAACGTACGAATAAATACCCTCCTTTATCAACATTGTCCAGTGTTACCAGCTACCGACAATGGAATACCTCTAAGCTACGTTCAATAGTAATATCATGTAGCAGTTAAACTGCGGTGATATGTTAAGTAAAGGGTCCAGTTACATAAGTAATGAGTGGTACCCAGTCAATCGTCCACGCGCCGCTGGAATTAATTATCCTTTACCCTCCCTCAAGTGTACTGCCGTTGAGTTTCAACAGCTGACTCCGTGTTATCTTTTGGAGTTCATGTTAAATCTAAGCTGTTTAATTTTAACATAGATAAAGTTATTACGTCAGTAGACTGAAGTCAAAATAATAGTAGATTTACGAAGCGGTGTGTGTTTTATATGAGGTGAAATCCGTGACTTACCATCAGGTAGGCCATCGCAGTGCTAGCCTAGTGGTATGCTCGTCGGACTGCCAAGTTATAGGTCTCGAGTTTGAACCCAAGGCACGCACCTCTGACTTTACGGATTCATGTGCGTATTGTATAATTATCACTTGCTTAAGAACGGTGAAGGAAAACATCGTGAGAAAACCATGCCTGAAAGATATTTCTCGACAGCATGTGAAGCCAAGTCAGAGGCCCATGGGCGGCATAAACTCTGACACCAGGTTAGTCACTAACCACACGAAAAGAAGAAGGTGGGCCGTCAGATTAGTTGCCAAGATATAACATTAAAAAAATTACATATTCTTAACATTTGCCTGTGTAAACAGCGTTGCCATGAACTCCTACAGTATACTGGGTACCCTGTAGGTGATACATCGGTCACGAGACGTTTTAAAACCCAAACATTAGTCACGAGTTATTAGTTGTGACTTATTTGTGTATTTATTAAAAAAAACTTCAAACAAATGTGTCTCTTCGGGGCTCTGCGACTAATTTATTTCTGTTCAAAGCAATTTGTTTAATAACGTTTTTGTTCGCGCATATTTTTATAGCTCCCTAGCGACGTGCTGTGACTATGTGCGGGCTTTTTAGTGGAATGTCGAGTGTTCGGGAGCTTTTGTCTTTGACATATAGAAGCAAGAAAGAAAGAAATAATTGATTATTTGTTGCAGTACATGAGACAAAAAATTACATTTTACAGGCATTCATAGTACCTACAGTTATTTTGCTTCTTACGGCTGCATTTGTGCCTGGCGCGTATCTGCTTCTTCCTGCCCTTATCTCACACTAGGTGGGGTCGGCACAACATGTAATTCGTAAATTCATGTTGTTGGAGGTTTTGGCTTATTGTTTTAGGACTGGCCGCCCGCCTGATATCAACCCTTGGAAATACTCGTTGCGCCGTCGCGCGGGTGACCCAATGTGCTAGCTGGTATTATGAACTGGATCCCAAAATGCCTAGAGCATATCATCATCATTATTTGAATCTATTGTTTGTCATAGGAGCTTTGCCCGATTAACTCTTGATTTCTGATAAGCTGATCAATTTAATCTGTTGCCAATACTGATGTGATAGTATATAACATACACCATGGACTACCCCCTCTATCTTATTCATTGACTTCCTGTTCATCCAAAGGTTGTCTGGTAGATATCGCTATCAGCGATAAGACCGCCATTGTACCCTTTAATGTTTGTTATTGTATAAGAGTTGTGTTACAATTTTGGTGTACAATAAAGTATATTCTATTCTACTCTATAATCACCCTAATACTGTCCCACTGCTAGGCATGGGCGTAAATAATGGCCTGAATTCGCTGTTTCAGATTTCGGTACACGTTCCTTACACTCGGCACTCCTTTAAGCTGAACGCACACTACAATATTCCAGGGGTACAAAAAGACCCCGTGACGTGACGCACTCCAAAATAAATTCAAATGTACACAAAGTAAAGTGAACTAAGTTTGTGTAAAATGTTTAACAGCATCCCGTTTCAGTCTGTCTTATCTTTGTTACTGGATCAAGATAACACCAAATAGACGGGACTTTCTTCAAACTCTGGCCCCCATAATTAAAATGCTTTAGTATTTATGTTAAATTTCGTCGTAAAAGCTGATTTAATGTTTGGAGTTATTAGCTTAGGGCCGTGAGAGGGGGCTTAACTTTTGTTATGTGAAGATGCAATAGGAATTTAAAGGAGAGCGTTTTGTAAAACGATATTTTATGTCGAATTCCATTGAAAACACGGAACGATTTATATTAACGCTTGTCTGAAAATGTACTGTGCATTAAAACATTATTCTTCTTGTTAACTGCGATGTTGGTCTAGTGGTGGCAAGCGCGACTGCAGATTGTGAGGTCCTGGATTCAATCCCCAGGTCGGGCAAAGTGTTATTGGGTTTTCCATATGGATTTTCTCAGTAGCAGCCCGGAGATTGGATTTGTGCCCGGTTGATGGCGAAAGACTCGCCTCCTATTACATGGGACTTAAACAAAACTGCGAAATGAGGGTGTTACTATACACCTCTGCCCAACCCTTCGAGAAATACAGGCGTGATGTTATGTTATGTCTTCTTTCATAGATGATTGTGAGATGCCCGGGTACTTCATTATTTCCCTGAGTGTACGTGATTTATTTATTGATTTATAATAGCAGTGACGGCCTAGTGGTGTGACCGTCGGACTACCAAGTCATAGGTCTCGAGTTCGAACCCAAGGCACGCACCTCTGACTTTTCGGATTCATGTGCGTATTGTATAATTATCAATTACTTAAAAACGGTGAAGGAAAACATCGTGAGGGAACCGGCATGCCTGAGAGATATTTCTCGACGGCATGTGAAGCCAAGTCAGAGGCCCATGGGCGGCATTAACTCTGACACCAGGTTAGTCACTAACCACACGAAAAGAAGAAGACGCGATTTATAATGTTAACCAACCGGTTTACTAACCAGCCGTATAACTAACTACGCTTGGTATACGGTTTAACCATCGCAGCCCGACATACTTCCAACCTACCAATATTCTTTTATCTAATCCAGCACTACATCGCCACACATAAGATAACACCACGCCTGTATTCCCCAAAGGGTAGGGCAGAGGTGTACCTATGGTAACACCCTCATTTCGCCTTTATGTTTAAGTCCCATGTAATAGGGGGCAAGCCTATTGCCATCAGCCGGGCACAGATCCAAACTCCAGGCTGCTACTAAGGAATTCCACACGGAAAAATCCAATCACACTTTGCCCGACCTGGGGATAGAACTCAGGACCTCACGATCAGCAGTCGCGCTTGCGACCACTAGACCAACGAAGTAGGGTACATAGCCACACATTTCTTTTAATTCACTTTACAGTTTGATATGTAATATCCTGCTCCAAATCGGTACGTAACGTACCATTAATTACGTACCACATGTAACCATTAACTATTTTAAAACCAAGTGTGTGTAACGGAAGTTATCCCGTGGTTTGCGTTTCCGTTATCAAAGTAAACGTAAACGTATAGGTTTACGGTGTGGTTTATAAGCCGTGGTTAAAGGGGTACTTTGAGATCCCGTGTTTAAGTGCGACCCTTTTGTGTGTAAATATCGATTGGTATGTGGTAGAGGCTTTGAAAGTTTCATGCCTTTCTGATTGATAGGAATGACGGATTGTCATACGCGGATTGTGCGGCGTTGATTAAATAAGGGCTTGTTACACAATCATTGTTTAACTCTTAACTGAGAGATAGATATGGCGGTTTGACAGATTATATATAGAGAATCTGCTAAACCGCCATAGTAACTTATTTCCCGGGTAAGCGCCCGTTCACTCAGCGGTTCCGTTTTAACGGATCAGTTAAACAAATGGCAGCTGCGTCGCATTTGGCAGACAAGATACGATAACAATAACGGATCCAGTATTTTTTACTGGATTCGGAATACTGTTGTGTATGTGAACTCGCTCATACAGCTACAGGCGCCATCACCAAAATAAAAACGGATCCGCTAAAACGGATCCTGTAAACAGTTTCTGTGTGAATTAGCTGTAAGCGTTGTCTATTTATTAAATTGTTTTTAAGCAATTTCAAAAACAATGTCGATTGATTTGAAGGACAGCTCATGCGTAACATAACATCACGCCTTGTATTCCCCCAAGGGTTCGGCAGAGGTGATTTTAGTACACCCTCATTTCGCCAGTTATGTTAAAGTCCCATGTAATAGGAGGCGAGCCTATTGCTACTAACCAGGCGCAAATCCAGACTCCGGGCTGCTACTGAAAAATTCCTAATGGAGAAACCCAATATCACTTTGCCCGACCTAGGGATTGAATCCAGAACCCCATGCTCAGCAGTTGCGCTTGCGACCATTAGACCAACAAGGTAGTCATGCGTTCTTTAATAAGTGCGTAAGATAAGATTAAAGATTATTATAGACGTCAATTTATAACCACTATGGCTAGGAGCTCCGAAAGGCTGGCTACAGTTTTATCTACTTCGTATACCTAAATTACCAACGACTATTAAAAAGCCATTTTTTCCTATTGAAAAACGTTGCCCCTCACTAGGATTTCTACTGTATCGTGGGTACAGACACAAATCTTCCCATGCACAAACATCCAAACCCGGAACAACTATCTGTAGGCCATACAAATATTTGATCCGTGCGGGAATCGAACCCACGACCCGTAGCTCAATAGCCAATCTCTCAGCCACTGCACCAAACGTGTCGTCTGGTATCACTAAACGGGCCCAAATTCAACCATAGCTTAGATAATGAGAATTCTACAAACCCAATTAGATACTCACTAGCGGCCCGTCCCGGCTTCACACGGGTGGTCATTTTTCCCGTTTTGACAACATTTTGCATTTATGCTCCGCTCCTATTAGTCGTAGCGTGATGTTATATAGCCTATAACCTTCCTCGATAAATGGACTATCCGATCCAAAAATATTTTTTCCATTCCAACCAGTAGTTCCTGAGATTAGCGCGTTCAAACAAACAAACTCTTCAGCTTTATAATATTAGTATAGATTACCCTGAATCGTGTGCTCCTCAGCTGAACTTTCAATCCCCAGACCGAAGTCTCAATTAAAACGTAACGAGGTAAATCCTCTCCTCGATCCTCCCTGATTGACTCCTCAATTGACGAGTGAACTGACATTATAAATGAACATTTTTATTGCCCTCGTCTTCCTGTACCGAGCCCGGCTTTATGAGGTATACCTCGCTATATGATCGAGGTATACGTGGAAATTGACTTTTCCGGGTGGGGGGAGTTCAAATTAGATGGAGTTGTTATTTGGTGGGTAGGTAGAATATGAGGTTATTAAGAGTGATATTCGTTTTTTTTTACATAGGAGTAAAAATCGGCTTAGGGAAAAGTTTTTTCAGTAGGTACCTATTTAAGTCTAGTATATCAATGAAAACCGATGTGGCTCGTGGCTAATTACCAACCGCGCGGATCATACGATTTGCGAGGATAAGCTGCACTCGCCGCGGTCGGTCCGTGGATTGGTGGCCGTTCGTTATAAATCGAGATCTCTCCGTGTCTCAGAGAGCACGTTAAACTGTCGATCCCAGTTGTCATACGATATGACAGTCGTTATGGGAAGTCAGAAGTTCGAAAGTCTGACAACTGATCTAACCTAATGTTGCGTCCAGACCTGCCGAATGCGCCGCTCGCGAGCTGCTTGCAAACTGCGTGCGTGCTGCTCGTGTGCAGTTACAGCGAACGTTTGGTGCGCCGCTCTAGTGCAATTCCGGCAAGGCTCGAGTGGGGCGTGCGTGCAGCGGCGCGCGGCTCGCGCGCCGCTCGTGAGCACATAGTTTCTTTCGCGTTTGAACTATGAGCTTCAGTTGTGAATTTGCTTCCGAAGATGTCGGACCATACGACTGCTGTTAGCATAATTTCTGCAGCATCGGTTATTTTATTACTGACAAAAACTAAAAGGAAAAACAGAAGACGTTGGTGGCAGGTTCCACGAGCGGCACGCGCGCACCACCTGCGCCGCTTGCGTACGGCGCGTAGCTTGCGCGCGAGCGGCGCGCGGACGGCGCGCGAGCTTCATACGAACATGAAATGCACGCGCGCAGCTTGCGAGCGGCTCGCGAAAGGCTCGCGAGCGGCGCGTTCGTCAGGTCTGGACGCACCATTAGGATATCGGCATTGCCCAGTAACTGGGTTGCGGAGGTGTTATGGCAGTCGCTTCGTGTAAAATACTGTTATACAGCCGCATCTGGTTAGACTGGAAGCTGACCCCAACATGGGAAACGGCTAAGCAGAACATATTAATGAAAAACTGTCTCGCGTAAACTAAATGACATTTTTCAAGGTATTATTTTTCTATACTGCTGAAAAAGGTTGCTATGACACTTATTGTATACAGTAGGTATAACCACGTATGTGCATTAAAATACGACACGACACGACGACTTGACGACACGTTTGGTGTGGCTGAGCAATCGGCTTCTACGCTACGGGTCGTCGGTTCGATTCCCGCACGGAACAAATATTTGTATGGCCTACAGATAGTTGTTCCGAATCGGGATGTTGAAGTCAACCTTAGTGTGGGGCATTTGTAATAAAAAAAAAATAACAATCAATACCTAGGTTTTTATGAAACCCTAAGAAGCAGAAAATCTCAAGTAACTACTTAATAACCTTAATAACTTCCAATCTTCGAAGGCAGGTATCACATTCCTTAATGAAAATAGATATCGCAGAGTCACGAAAACAAATTAATTATATTGATCATGGATATTCTTATAAGCAAAAATACACGAATAGAAAAAAATCTAGCTCAAGTTAAACCCCGGCTTTAAAAGCTCAGTGTCCTTGGTTTTACGGACGCCAATTTCAGTCTAAAGGCTTTTATTTTGTGACATAAGCACCCTTATCTACGTAAGCATCTAGGCTCCGAGGAATATCGTAAGGATATTTCTTATCTTGTCATTTTCAGTTCTAGGTTTAATAATTTTAGGTTGTTTTACTCAGTTATGAAAGTCTTAAGACATCCGATGATCAATCATTATCGTTATGAGTGCTCCAAAAGACGAACTTTTTCTATCGTGTGCCGGGAACTTGGACAAAGATTCATTGCCTCCGTTGTGTGCGTAAAACGATTTTCTGATGCGATCGACGCCACAAAAGATGGGGGGCGAAACTTTTAAAAATTATCGTCTTGGGCCCAATATCGGGGTTTGGGTCAGGGCTGCCGCAATAAATTACGAATCGATTTCGGGTGCATGCCAAATCGAATGAGATTCGATTAACACGACGATTTCGGTGGCGATATGTCAATTACTGCCATTTTCATTGTGCTTCATGGATATTGTGTTTAAATAATTCCAATTTGTACAGATATGAGTACATTGATGATTTTATTGCGATTACATATTTGAAAATGGTAAAAATCACAACTATAGCTCTAATCACGTCAACTTCGGAAAACTGTTTCCAACGTTTCAAGTGTTTCCATTAGGAATTCCTCAATAGCAGCCCGGAGTCTGGATTTATGCCCGGTAAATGGCAATAGACTCGCCTCCTATCACATGGGACTTAAACATAACGGTGAACTGAGGGTGTACTAAAAATACCTCTGCCGAACCCTTCGGGGAATACAAGGCGTGATGTTATATATTATTACCAACGCAAGAATATGGTTTTTCTTTCTTTAGGCGTAATTATCAATTAAGACGAATCATATGTGACGATTCTTACAACGGAATCGATTCCACTCAACTCGCCAGGTCCCACCTCTACACCAAGCATCACTTCGTCCTTATACATCGATGTCCATTAAGAGTCTCAAAGTTTTGGGGGCCAAACAGCCCCCGTGAGTTGTGTGCCGGGATGGGGTCTTTATAGGTACCGTAATGGGTCTGTACGAGTCACCTTTGTGAGAGCAAAGTTCTATGCACAGGTAATATGAGAAAAATTGGCGTGATAAAACGCAGGGGAGATGCTTAATATGTTTGGAGAGGTAGGTATCGACATGGTATTGAACTTTACAACCCACTGTTGTGTTTTCTATTGACATTAATGTGGTATAAGAAAGAGGCTTTTAGTGAAACCTTGTTCTGTAGGACGTAGAAAACGTAATTTTATATTTGTTCATTGTTTTTAACTTGGTGGGTCTGGAAAAATACCAAAGCCTTTTAGATATATTAATTGATTTGATATGAGCAAACCAGTTTGTTTCTATTTTCGTTTACATTTTACAGGTGACGAAACGTGTATTTTATAACGAAATTGTAAACTCAGGTTAGCCGAGCGTCCGTTTAAGTCTTTTCATAACTTGAGGCACACATACGCTGCGATTATGTTGGGGTCAGCTTCTAGAATTACCAGATGCGGCTAAATAACAGTATTTTACTCGGAGCGACTACCTCCGGAACCCAGTTACTGGGCGATGCCGATATCCTAAGGTTAGACCAATTGTCAGATTTTCGGGCTTCTGACAACCTGTAACAACTGTCATACCTTTCGTATGACAACTGGTACCAACTGTTTAACGTGCTTTCCGAGGCACGGAGGGGTCTCGATGTGTAACGAACGGTCACCCATCCACGGACTGACCGCGGAGAGCGCAGCTTAACCTCTTAAATCGTATGACCCGCGCGGTTGGTAATTAGCAACTGTTCGCAATGCTATAACTATGCTATAAAGATGCTGCCCTAGCCATTATATCATGGGATGTAGAACACTTGCCCGCTGAAGGTGTGTGAGATATTCGTTCATTTCAATTTTCAGGCACATTACAATCGCTTAGCATCTAGCTAAGCTAAACTTGTAAGGGCAAGACACATTACAAGTTTACTATCTAATTTCGAAGATTCAGTGTAATTCCCAGCCAACCTCTATTTATCAATGACGACTCTGCCTATCTCATCTCCGGTGAGATAAATCATGGAAATAAAATTCTTAATAGGAACTTGGAAACTTCGTAAAAAATCGTTATCTTGTAACTAAAAGACACCTGGTTTTTGTCAAACTTTGCTTTTCCCTTACAGTTTGCACGTTACATTTATCAGTTCGGTCTGGAAGCTTTCTTAGAATTCGGTGTATTCTATATACCTATCTGATGGTAAAATACTTTATCGTGTATCGGTGATGGGCGAGTAAGAAATTCTGGGCGTCTTTTAGGGTCGATTTCTACATTAGTGCTTCAATCAACCATAGATAGTTTGTTAAATGGCCGCTTAAGAGTCGCCGGTGAGCGCGGCCAAAATGTTTGCTATTTCACCTAGCGCAGTGTAAGAAAGAGATAGACGCAGTAATGAGCAGTTAGAAGCTAGTGCACACTACCGTACTGTATTATGATACTAATAACGCACACAGTCACAGACAAAACGAAAAACGGGCGCGCTAAAAAATGTTAACCGTCCTTTGGGAAAAGGTTCATTATTAGAAAACCACTGAATGTTTCTATGCAAAATAAAGTTATTTGAACTTTTGAATAAATAAACTGTGTCTATTGTTAAATAATTTTGAGGTTTTCATATTCCTAATAGCATTCAGCCTGTGGACCAACTATACTCAGCGGCTATCAGCGCCCTACGGGTCCAGTATAATAACGGGTTTAGGATGTTGATGGGGCTGCCCCGTTTCTGCAGTGCATCAGGTATGTTTGCACATTCACACGTCGATGGCTTCCATGCCATCGTGAGACATAAATCTGCCTCTTTGCTCTGCAGAGTGCGGGAAAGCTCCAACTCCTTCCTGAAGACCATAGCAGGGAGGTACGATTCTCCTTTGTTAGGTGATGTTGTTCGAAGATGTATTTCGAACAGCAACCTTGTCACGAAATACATTATAAGTTTATTAACATTGGTATAAGTTATCTTTTTGTTTACTAACCCATATGGATGTTGCTTATCCGAAATAAAGATTATTTTATTTTATTTATTTATTTATTAATAGCCGTCCTAATTTGCGACAAAATAAGGGTTAAAATAAATATCTTTGGAGACTCGGAACTTCCAAATCAACATTTAGTTTACTGTTCTATTTAGTAATAAACCTAGATAATGACGAGACTAATCCATGTATTAGTTTAGGGGATTTATCATCAAATAGTAAAGTTATCAAATTTCTTCATTTGTATGGAGAAATAAGCGGCTTGCGCACCCTTAATAGGCGTTGTACCCGATAAATAGCGATAATGCTATAGCTGTTAAGGACTTTAGACCGACATTGATGTTTTGTCACGTACGATACTAGATATTACAGGCGTCACTATTTCTATTTGATAGTAATATATTTCGTTTTTGTTGCCTACATTTGCCACTTGAACAGTCCTTATAAAACGTCACAAATACTTGGTTTTACAACCAATCCCGGATCCTTTCAATCCCAAAAGAACATTTAAATAAACATATTTCGCACACGTATAGGGACAAACAATCATGTATGCCACCCACATACAATCCTTCGACACGCAGCTCACAAAAATTAAAACAAAAATCCGCCACATCCGACTTTCCGAGTCTTTGTTTGGCCCCGATTCTCTGACGTCACATCCGCCACATCGAAAGATTAAAAACTTTATTTTGGTGCGCAACGAAATTGTTTAATCAAAGCGTCGTTTGTAGGATGAAAGGAACGGACGAATGTATGGGAATGCGCTTGTGTTGATGGACACTGTGCAATGTGCGCAGTGACTCAATTGCGTTTGAAGTTTGCAGCTCGTTTCGCAGGTGTGAAACCAGAAACGTACCTACAAAATTACGGACGGAATTGATTTATTATTATTTCACAATATACAATTATCATTACAAGTTTTTACCCAATTCAACAATTCAGTTACATAGAAGACAAATATTTAAGCGTCACCCTCTCGAATTCCGCCAAAGAACAAGTAAAAATATCAAGCCGTTGCGAGGTGGAATTGAGTAAGTACTCGTGAATTAAACGAAACTTATGTCCTAAAAAATACTGTTGTCTACTTTCACAAGTATAGCATAGAAACATCAGGGTCAGCCTCATAACCTCTCTTTTTTAACTAAAAACATAGTGGCAAATTATTTAGATACTTCTAGGTTCCCAGTTTTAATATGTGTTCTGATATACACTTTAAAAATAGGTACTGTCAGTTGTAAAGTGTAAATAAGAATACTTATTTTCTTGCTTTTCACTTAGTGTATGGTAATTAAGCAGCGAAATAGTTTTTCCTTTTGAATTTTTACTTTCACTTAATGATAAATTAACGTTAAAAGTATTTTAGTTGAAAATGGCGCTGAACATTTTAGTTCGTAATTAGTACAGTCATTAATATAGTGTTTTTGTGAGGTCGGAATTTTTCATAAGGTTTGACATGAACACATTTGGTGGAAAATATGTGTTGAGAATTTTATATTCAGTAATTATGATTAGTTTTACTAATGATTTCTACGATATACATTATTTTGTTTTACATATTTTCTTGGGACCATGTTATTCATGGTCATAATCATACCAGACGTTAATATAATCCATTTACTTTTAACATTTTTATGGGTATTGTGCTACAACAATTTTGATTCGTTGACTTACTGAAGCCATAATGTCTATGTCCCTTAAAATCCGGTACGTGAAACAGCAAAAGAAAAAAAATGGCGTCGACACAACGTAGCAATAAGCGCCATGCATCATGCCAGAGACGAGGCGAATGTGTTCCGCTGTACATTCTGCACTGTGACAAAAACGAACGTTTTTATTTCAAACGTGGAATTCGAATATTTTAAATTTATGCCGGTATATGACTAGTCATAAATATGGATATTTTCTTTTCATCTAGTTTACGTATTTCTCGTATGAGAACAATACAATAGTATCACGTCGTGTATAATAATTTATTACTTTGCAAGATAAATAGAGCTTTGTTTAAGACTGTACCATAAAAATTACATCCATGTTTTAAAATACAAATAAACAACATAACATCACGCCTCATTTCGCCGTTATGTATAAGTCCCATGTTATAGGGGGCAAGCCTATTGCCATCAACCAGGCACAAATCCATACTCCAAGCTACTACTGAGAAATTCCTAATGGAAAAATCCAATAACACTTTGCCTGACCTGGGGATCGAACCCAGGACCTCACGGTCAGCAGTTGCGCTTGCCACAACTAGACCAATGAGGCAGTTAAATAAACTTGTTTATAAAATACCGTTACTCGATGGTGTATAAAAACTTATAAGTCAGATAAACCTCATTGGTAACGGCTTCACACGAGCAATCTTTATAAATCTGAGGTCCAATAATAATCTGACCAATTCTATCCGACCATTGATCTCACTAATACTTGT
The DNA here is from genome assembly GCA_910594945.2 of Amphipyra berbera. Classification (NCBI taxonomy): domain Eukaryota; kingdom Metazoa; phylum Arthropoda; class Insecta; order Lepidoptera; family Noctuidae; genus Amphipyra; species Amphipyra berbera. The sequence goes on along the minus strand of OU343122.1, from coordinate 746,970 downwards.
CTTTGAAACTTCTACCCAACACCAGGACATGTTCGTTAGAGCTATATTTAGCTATATCGCGTAGTTCAAGAGTTTTTTCTCCGCCAACTTTATTGGGTCGACATAGTTTCGGAGCTCACTAGCCGAACTTTCCTGCATCTTTTATAGTTACGTTGTAATCTCATTTTTTGTTGTTTTGTTTTGGGATAAACAGCCCGGGGCGGATGATATTAATACTTTTTGACCTGTATTTTATAGGGTCACACTTTGATCCTTTTTTGTTCCAATCAGTAACATGTTATCGTTTAAAAAACTCGTATAATCTCATCCCACCGGCCCCCTTCTACCATCTGACATACACACACTGCAAGTTACCATCTATACCTAGTTGCCATTCCACCAATTGGCACTAAGTGCTTCCAAACATCCTTCATAATGCGCACGGCAAAAGAGTGGAACTCACTACCTGCGTCTGTGTTCCCGAACGCATACAACCCGAATCTCTTCTAATAGTGAACAGGCTTCTTCTGGGTAAGTTCACTCCGTCGTAGACTTTGTCTCTGTCACCCCTGACCTAGAGTAGAGTCAAGAGCAAATCCATCTATACTTCTATACTAATATTATAAAGAGGAAAGATTTGTATTTTTGTATGTAACGAATAAACTTAAAAACTACTGGACCGATTTCAAAACTTCTTTTGCCGTTAGAAAGCTACATTATCACTGAGTAACGGACGGAGCTGTGAGGACACTGCTAGTCCCAAATAAATATAAAAGAACTCGCATCTTATTAGCTTTTACTGAGTTTTTCAGTTCTGGCATTTTGCCCTAGAATCTTCTTCTTGGGAAGCCAGATCTTCTTCTTGGGTATACAGACAGTAGGTACACGTCTGCCTTACCTTAAAGGATAGAAAACGCCAATATACTCGTATATTGAGATATTACTTCAGTTTACTTCATTACAGAACCAAACATTGTTGTACTTTTTTTCGATTTGCCATCCGCTTTTATGACATCCATCTGGGGAAGGTAGTGGCGTATATTGGACTCTTACCGACTAAAAACTATCCAGTCTTCTTTTTTCCGTGTGATTAGTGACTAACCCGGTGTCAGAGTTTATGCCGCCCACGGGCCTCTGACTAGGCTTCATATGCCTTCGAGAAATATCTCTCAGGCATTCTCAGGCGTTTCCTCACGATGTTTTCCTTCACCGTTTTTAAGTAAGTGATAATTATACAATACGCACATGAATCCGGTGCGGTGCCTCTCTTTGCTACGCCTTTCACACGTTCCTGGGAAAACCCACCCCAACGCGACATACACAAATATCAGAGCCACAGTTCAGCCATATTAGGTAAGACTAAATATATAGGTACTTGGCAGAATCTAGGATTTCAAATCCGCTATACAGCTACATAAATAGCACACAGTCAGACCGGATTGGCGCTAGTGCGGATCAATATCGCTATTTTTGCGTATGACCGTATGACGTCATAACACGTCCGTCGCCACTCTGTGAACTTAATGGCCACACATAACCACGCTTTTAGGACGGAGCACTTTTAACGTGATTTGAATACTGTATATACGAAATAAGACACTTATGGCCAAATATTCAAATGCTACTTAATTTTAAGTTGCTCTTAAATCCATACAGTCACTGTCACTTCGTCTAACATCAAGTTTTTACCGAGACGCTCACGGTGCTATATTAGTTTACGATGTGTCAGAACCAAGTCCCTAGCAAAACTTAATGAGTGGGTCGAGTCGAGGAACTACAAGTATACTCCACCAAGAAGAACATAGTCTGCTTAGTTGTCGGCAATAAGATTGACAAGCATATCATTTTGGGACCCAGTGCATAATATCGGCAAACACATTGGGTTACCCGCGCGACAGCGCAACACGTATTCCCAAGGAGGGTTGATGTCAGGCAGGCGGCCGGTCATAAAATAATAAGCCAATACCTCTAACAACAAAAACACTAAATATACCTCTAACACAAAATACCTCAATACCTCTAACACAAAACAAAAATATCGCTTTACAATACTTCATTCCAAACTGTAAAGTATGAGCATCATGCAGCTATTAGTGATACGCTTATAGTCATATCATATTACTGCCTATTGTCTAGTAATATGAGTCTGTCATGCTCACTTAAATGTCTTGCTGATGGTGGCGTTGTTTATCCGGTCGTTGAGTTCCCTATAATATGGTTGAGCTGACCGATGCGGATGTGCACGTCATGCTCGTGAACGGGTGCCGTCTGTCGGGACTGGTCAGCTCTTAACTGCTATGGCAATCATAGAAGGCATATTTTTCTATTTGTTACTCTTATGTGAGTTTATTTGTTACATTAACCTGCATTATTCTCATTCTATTTCTCATACTACTGTAATGGAATTGTAATGAACTACTATTTTAAAAAGAGTATTCATGGAGTTTCTTGCCGGCTCTTCTCCATAGAACCTACCTTTTGGAACCGTGCACCTAGTCGTGACGTTTTAAAAGTGCCTGAAATCTGGTCTATTTGAAATAAAAAACTTTGACTTTGACTTTGACTTTGAACATGGATGTATGAAATACATGTTGTGCCGACCCCACCTAGTGTGGGATAAGGGCAGGAAGAAGAAGACTGTCACTTTGTCTAAAGGCCTGGTCAGATAGAGAGCGTGGTTGGGTGTGATATTCACGTCGCGTGTTGATCGCGTGCTCTTGGCGTGCGAATGAATGACAATGTATGGAAGACGCCACACAGAAACTGCCACACCACGTCAAGTTTCACGTGAATATCACACCCAGCCACGCTCTCCGTTTGAGCAGGCCTTTAGAGTGACAGTGACAGCACGAGACTTAAAGGCACCTTGAAATTGAGTATTTGGCCATTAGTAATATGTTATACTAGACTATTACCCGCGGTTTCACCCGCATCCTAGGAGAACTACTTGATGTACCCGGATAAAAAGTATCCTATGTGTTAATCCAGGGCATAGTCTATCTGTGTGCCAAATCTCATCCAAATCCGTTCAGCTGTTTTTGCGTGAAAGAGTAACAAACATACATACATCCATACAAACTTTTGCGTTTAGAATATTATAGTAAGGATAAGGATATTAGTAAGGATTAATAATAATAATTTAATAAGTAAGGATAAGGTCCTGCCAAAATACCTGCCCAAACATTAAGGGGTTGTTAAAAATGCGTTAATAATTAGGACTAAAAACATACATTTTTATTTAAAGCCGTCCTCACGACACTACAATCATTATCGAGTGATCTAAATGTGTAGTTAAAATTTTGTCTTTTGATGTAGGTTTATTGAGGCTTATGTGGTGATGATGATAATGTTGGAAAGTATGTATAAGCTAACTTGAGTGATATACTAAAGGGTTTTTTGCATGCTTTATATTAGCTTCACTTGTAACTAACTAACAATGTAATAAAATCTTGGAAGTCAATTTTAACCTACTTCTAATTGTCGTATTGAAATGCAACTTTGTATAGGTATATGTAGTTCACATGACAATCCTATAATTTGGTATCTTTGAGCTGATCTGATGATGGAGTCAAGAAGTGGAGAGTAGAACTCTTGAGTTATAATTTTTAGTGCGTGATAAAGGCGTGTTTTTTGTTTTTTAAAATACATATTTTTATTTAACTCTACTTTCGTTCAAAATTATTTTCGTAGAAGGAAATAAGGCATTTTTACTCCAATAGATTCTCTTCCTCCTCCGATCCTCTCGTACAACATTATTTACCTACAAAACTGATTTATCTGTAAACTGCTTACCTTTCCTCTGAAGGCGTAAAACTTGACTGAAGGAAAAAGCTTATTACGTAGTAGGTAGGCAAAAACTCGGTAACCTATCATCATTTAGAGGCTCCTGCAATTTATACACATCGCTTCCTTATAGCAGAGCCCTGTACCACAGTATAAGAAGATACAGAAGGCCCACTTCTAAGGCTTAAACTACCAAGTACCAAGCGCTACGCAGTGTGCTTGTGCACTGCGTAGCGTTTGTGTCCGCCCAAACACTGCGTAGCGCTTGTGCGCGCTGAGACACTACGTAGCGCTTGGTACGCCTATACACTGCGTCCGAACAGAATCCGAGGAAATACGGCCCAAACTAGCTGCATCCGAGTTCATGCTAAACGTCGCTATCGAAATCGCGTACTCTTTGACTGTCATATTTACAATATGTAATGAAAGTATAGTCTAATTAATGGCCAAATATTCCTCAAATGTGGAGTTAATTTCCTCCAATAGTTTCATAAGAGCTAAACAGTTATCTTCTTTACATAATATAAAACAAAGTCGCTCCCGCTGTCTGTACGCTTAGATCTTTTAAACTACGCAACGGATTTTAATGCAGTTTTTAGCAATATATAGGTATAGAGTGATTCAAGAGGAAAGTTTATATGCCCCCGCATTAGTATCTACATTGCACCCGTGCGAAGCCGGGGCGGGTCGCTAGATATTTTATAAAAATCAAATAGCTACAACAGGTAAAGATTTTTGCCCTGCTGGCAACTGAATTTGTCTGTCAATGTCATGAGTTTCGCCATTCTGTCATTTCACAGTTATGTCAGTAGTCTTGTATTACAGTTGCAATTAATACTTTCATTTGTTTTCTCGTATGAGGATATGATAGGACACCATAGAATGGACCTTCTGAACTGGGCTATTTTGCACCAGTACCCCAGCACAATTTAACTGAACTTGCGAGGTATGGGCAAAACGTGGGGTCACGAAATGTGCAACGTTGCTACACAACTTTCGTTTGTTTTTATAAAAGAGTACAAAAATAAAGTTTTGACCGAATATCTCCATGTTTTTGATACAGCGTGTGTTTTATTATGTTGAAGCAAAGGACTGATGAAGAGAGTTGTTGAGAATAAGATCCATCTTGTTATAAACTCGTCTCTATGTATTTTTTATATACAGGTTGAACTCCAATTCGACGTATTATCTTTAAGGCGCAATAATGTGTCCCATATGTCAGTAGATTACGAGAAATTTCAATTTTTATAGACTATTTATACGCCTTATAGGAAATTCGTCGAATTCGAGTTCACCCTGTGTTCACCTTGTCGTTAAGAAAGTACTTACGCTTTTCAAAAAGACACCGCTTAAATATCAGAAAAAAATAAACATATTTTCTATAAGAAGCGTTTCAGTAAACAGTTAACTAGAGGTCACAATTACTTGCACTTGTTGTTTGTTAATAGAAAGACAGTTTAGTAGAGTTTGTTAGTTTAGTGTCGATCGTATCCGGAAAATACGGAAGTTTTGCCACTTGTAATAAGGACCTAATCACATCCATCAGCATCAATTCGCAGAAAGCTGGTTGGTGTGCATAAGCGTTTCAGTTGCATGATTAAGCTTACTTAAGCGTTTACACATTTCCAGTGATGTGTATGCTTACACATGCCTCAGCGTCCGGGAGCATTAGCTATTCTTGTACTAATTGCCTTGCCTCGTTAGTCTAGTGGTCGCAAGTGGGGTCCTGGGTTCGATCCCCAGGTCGGGCAAAGTGTTATTGGGTTTTTCCATTACGAATTTCTCAGTAGCAGCCCGGAGTCTGGTTTTGTGCCCGGTTAATGGCAATAGGCTCGCCCCCTATTACATGGCACTTAAACATAACTGGCGAAACAAGTGTGTACTAAAACACCACTGCCGAACTCTTCAGGGAGTACAAGGCGTGATGATATGTTATGTTAAATTATCTCAGTTTGGTACGAAAGAGAGGCATGCGTATCTACGCAACTTCATACAAAATGATCATTTTGTATGAGTAAACGCGAATCGATGCTGATGCGTGTGTTTAGTCCTATGGCGGCATCTATCACGTCACATGCGAACTACGCAGCACGACGAATGTCTAGCAGACTACAGCGACAACAATGACAGCTGTCAAATGTGACGTCACAAATCCTGCATCGCGATATCAAGATTTGACACGCAAATAGTATAATACAACTTCCCAACATCAACCATTGGGCAGTAGCCCGCCAGGCATAAGACCCACCAGGTTGGAGGATCCTCCGTTTTCGTTGGACGAACACCATACCTTGTTCCTCCATAAGCTAATTATCAACCGCGCGGATCAGATTATTTGCGAGGTTAAGCTGCGCTTGCCGCGGTTGTCCGTGGATGGGTGACCGTTCGTTACACATCGAGACCCTCCGTGCCTCGGAGAGCACGTTAAACAGTCGGTTCCGGGTGTCATACGAAAACCTATGACAGTCGTTACGACAAGTCAGAAGCCCGAAAGTCTGACAACTGGTTTAATCTTAGGATATCGGTATTACCCAGTAACTGGGTTGCGTAAGTCTGATGGTTATCGCTCCGTGTCAAATACTGGTATTCAGCCGCATCTGGTTAGACTGGAAGCTGACCCCAACATGGGAAAAAGCTAGGCAGAATAATATGAGCCCTAATATGGCTCGCTAGACCGAACTTGGTTTTAAATACCCGATCACAAGAACTGCAATGAAGTAGACCTCTTAAGGATGACTCACGCTAGACCGTGTCGGGTCTGAGCCGAGTGCCGGCCGTAGCACGGTCAACTAATATTACATATATTTTGTATGGTCACACTCACGCTATACCGAGCGGCAACCGAGACAAAATATATGTAATATAAGTTGACTGTGCTACGGCCGACTCTCGGCTCGGACCCGACATGGTCTAGCGTGAGTCATCCTTTAGTCTTTACCCTTGTGTCGAAGAGCAACTCGGCTACAAAACGGAACACTTGCTTACTTGCACTTGATGCTGTATTGGATAAAAGTGTGTGCAACACCGCAGAAAGTTTGACTGAACTAAAACCCCTACTAGACATAGTGTACATGTTTTATCAGCACATAAACGAGTGTTTATAACATTAGTGGTAGTTTATCGATAAAGTTGCTCATCCAACACTTTTATGATCAGCCACACATTTTGTATCGACGGTACTTTCTAACTTTACTTAAACTTTGTGTTTTACGATATTCTTCATTGCTTCTTCTCCTTTCGAAGAAAGATATTTATATTAATTTATTTTTCAACTTCTTTAGCTAAAAAAATAAACACGTTTATTAGCAAGAATTTTTTTTTTCCTTCGTCTTGAGTTGAAGAATTTAGACGCAACTGGGGGGTGATATCTAACTAAATAGTAGCGTAAAGTGCGCACGTAGTAGGTATCTTGTTATCTAATTAACTAAAGTCATATAACATCACGCCTGTATTCCCCGAAGGGTTGGGCAGAGGTGTATAGTATCACCCTCATTTCGCAAGTTCCATGTAATAGGGGGCGAGCCTATTGCCATCAAGCGGGCACGAATTCAAACTCCGGGCTGCTACTAAGGAATTCCACACGGAAAGACCCAATAACATTTGTCAGACCTGGGGATTGAACCCAGGACTTCACGATCAGCAGTCGCGCTTGCCACCACTAGACCAACAAGGCAGTTAAATTGAAGTAACCTTTTATGGTGTGTTTTTGGATTACCTTCAAAGTTTCCAAAGTCGCCATGTTGTTAGCCATCGGCATCGGTTTCCTTGAACCGACCTTTACTATTTGTGCCACACAATTTAAGAACACTTATAAATTCTTGTCCTTTTTACCAGTTCAACGTAAAAGTTTTCACTTATAACCTATTTCAGTTCAGAATCATTTCTCACAGCGTGTAAAACTTTTCCCCAACTAATGGAAATTCAAGACAACAATGACAGCTGTTACTTTCAGGAAACTGTAAACACTTTGAATTATTAACAGGTGTATTTTTTATTCATGACCGGGCCATCACTTTGTCGCGGTTTTCCTAAATGGGTCACTTTTGAATTCCTGTGTTTTTTATTACCTTTTTTTTTGAATACCTGTGTTTTTTTGTTTGATTTACGAACTGGTAATTTGAAAGGCGAGGTTAGTGGTGGCAAACGCGACTGCTGACCGTAAAATCCTGGGTTCGATCCCCAGGTCGGGCAAAGTGTTATTGGGTTTTCCATGTGGAATTCCTCAGTAGCAGCCCGGAGTTTGAATTTTTGCCCGGTTCATGGCAATAGGTTCGCCCTACATGGGACTTAAACATAACTGGCGAAACAAGCGTGTACTAAAAACACCTCTGCCAAACCCTTCTGGGAATACAAAGCGTGATATTATGTTATGTAATTTGACAGATGGCACTAGGGGCAGCCACCTTATTCCGATAGATGTAACATAACATATTCACCTACACCGGCGACACGGCATTAATTGTTTTAAAACACCACGAATACGATCTATTTATTTCTATAGTCGTTGTAGCTACAGGAAAATGCTCTAGGGCGATATTCATAATATTACAGGGTTTTTTAAATCTGTATATATTTTTTATCTTTAGGTATTAAGCCGTGTTTACTGAGATGGAGATGTCAAGTTCGTTGTACCGTATATATATATACTAGTAACCTTAGAATATTAAAGAAATTGTGAACTGTACTGATTATGAAAATAATTGTACAGTTAGCGAGAAAATCTTAATAATGAAAAAACAACTTGTCATACCTTCCTAGATTGCTTGGCACGCGCTGTAGGTACTGTCGACAAGAATTCCAAATAGCCGTGAAATTTTCATTCTAACTAAGACATTTTACATAAAATTGTTAATATAATTCTTGACGTGTCAACAATGACAGTTGATTGCCACAAGTCCAATCGTGAATACGTAATCAGTTCATATTATTGTTTCATAAAGTTATATATACCTATATATTTCACGGTCCAGCTGTTATTTCAGTAATATTCTCAGGTCTGTTTGCTTTAAAGTTTTTGAAGGTCATGCATGATTAATATAGGCACTCACAAGATGGATAAATGTTATTCAAGGTCTGTAGTATAGCATAACATAATCAGCCCTTCACTGTCCCACGGCTGGGCACGGGCCTCTTCTCAGAACTTTTTTTTTTTCACCTTCGAGAAATTTTTTAAGCCCTCTCAGTTGTGCAGGTTTCCTCACGACGTTTTTCCTTCACCGTTAACGCAAGTGATAATTAAATTCATGTGTGATGTGTTCAAAAAGTCAGAGGTGCATGCTGGGATCGAACTTAGACCCTGCTGCATGGAAGGCAAGCGTTAAGCCGCTAGGCTATCACCGCTATTTCAAAGCCTATATCTGAATGTAAATAAGCTTGTTATATATTGTTTATTAGGTTATATGAGGAGGATGGGTAGAGGCATCCATCCTGGTGTTCTAACTATCTACTTGATTCCTCTGAAGACCGTACATTGTATTGGTCCAGTTGAAAGCCCTTCTTGTTGCCCATGAACGATAACTGCTGAAGTGGCCATTTATGTCAAACCTTGACCTTGCAGTATTTTTCGGACTTGCATTCGTATCCCCTCTGTTTGAGCATTACCGCCTCACTTGTTAACAACCTTGGCCGACTTTAAATGAGTATTGATGCGTATCTATCTAAACAATCCTTTAGCCGCTTCTAATGGCACCCGCGTGGGACGAAATGGGATGAAATAAAATGGATGGAATTAACCCCGTGGGTCAGTCTTAGTAGTTGTTCACATTGTAATGTACTTTTAGAGTTTATTTTTATTTTCAATTTCTCGCCTAAATAGTTTCTAAGAAGTTGTAAAATCAGTGTTTTTATTTATGTATTACATGCGGCCAAAGATGTTATTTTTAGTGGTAAAAAGTGTAATAATAGTAACCAGTGTTTTTGTAAAGTGTATGGCAATTCTCACACACGTGCACTGTCTCAATAGTTTATTAGTTTTTTTTTATATTTTACTAATTACTTAAGTATCTAAATGTTCTTGTTAAAGTAAATTACTGAAAAATATTTTCTCTGCCAATTTTGTTGAAAAATAGCATCTCATAATGTTAATTTTCATTTCAGATTCCCGGTATCAACAATAAGTGACGGCGTCGATGTTTTGTGCGCGAGTGTTTGTGCGTGTGTGACGTTGTGTTGCGCGAGTGTGCGCGAGCGCAGAGGCGTGGCATGCGCAGGGGGGGCGTGCGGGGCCCGCCCCGCTAGCGACATGCGCGCACGCGAAGCCGCGCACCTCGCCTTGCTGCTGCTGGCGCATCTAGTACCGCCAGGTAAGGATTGAGATTATTTCTATATTTCTGGAACCGTCTCATTTAGAAGGTTAATGGAGTACCAAAAAACCCTTAAGTAGTTTTTGTACCTATTGTCTTTCCAAAAGCAGGACTTTTTTGTGTCATCATGCCTATTGTGGTATAGTAATTTTATTCTAGGTGCATCGTCTTCACATATAATTGTATAATCAATGTACCAATACAAAATATTGTCAGACATTTTAAAAGATTAACGATGGAGTTCCTTGCCCATTCTTCTCCATACGAAAGTAGTTACCTTTTGGAAGTGGCGACTAGAATCAATTCAATTTTTTTTTTGTAAATTTTTACGTTCAAAAGTGCCTTTTATGTGCCTAATTGAAATAAATATTTTGACTTTGACTTTGACATGCCGTCAACAAAGGATAAGTGAGTCAAACCAGTCATCGACTTTACTTAGGCTAACTTAGGGGCTTCTAAGAACCCCATTTCTTTTAGCTAACGCAGTTCACTTCAGGACATAGGTCACTCACAAACGGGAAAGTATGCCTTTGACCGCAACGCTAGGCACACTCTGGTACCGAGGTCTACTCATTGTCATAGCCAAGAGGTGGGTTATTATCTATGTGGTGTTATGGTTATGCAGGTGAAAGCTTATAGGAGACAGGCAACATATTCTTATAGGGGGTGAATCTATTATTACAGTTATCGCTAATATCGGTATGTCAGGATTGGGAGCATGGTAAATAAAGTAAATTAAACCAACATAGACTCTCCACCACTGAGAGTACTTTTAATTAGGTAATTGATTAGTTACAGTCTTACAGAAGCTAGTTCACAATATAATAATTAACACAAGATCAGAAAATGAGGACAGGCAAACCAGATATAAAAGGTCAGACTTCTTCGGCTGTTCGACATGGAATCCTTTGCTTCGTGGAATGACCACTGTTTTTATAACTTCGGGTACGTTGATTAATCTTGACGGTTACCCTCCTATGTCAACATTGTCCAGTGTTACCAGCTACCGATAACAAGCTGCCTGCTATCTTTTTGACCATAAGTGGTGATATAATTATAATTTTTGTGCAAGGTCGTAACGTACCTAAGTACCTACGTATGTACGCTGGGCAGTCAGCCCCGCTACCAACCTTGCTAACTGGCAAATCTTTTTACCACAGCATGATCTATTATATGCTGAGCATGGGGTCCTGGGTTCGATCCCCAGGTCGAGTAAAGTGTTATTGGGTTTTTCCATTAGGAATTTCTCAGTAGCAGCTCGGAGACTGGATTTTTGCCCAGTTAATGGCAATAGGCTCGCCCCCTATTACATCGGACTTAAACATAACTGTCGAAACGAGGGTGTACTAAAATCCCTCTGCCAAACCTTTCGGGGAATGTAAGGCGTGATGTTATGTTATGATCTATTCTTGATATTATCGTGATCGAGCACGAGAGAAGAAGAACACCAATTATGACCACTATATATCTAATCCATGTATTTGTTTATTTTTATATGGAAAACTTTTGTGTTCACTAGATATAATTTTTATAAAACCCAACCCTTGGGGACGTTTTTTGATTATTTTGATATTTTTTTCCTTATGTGTTCATGGTGATTTTTTTCCTTTGTTACACAAAATAATAATTTACTAAGAAAGAATTTGTATGTTTCTAAATAAAATCCACAAGAAACCAGCAATATGTCAGCATTACATTATCACAGTAAATCTATTCTACTATTGTAGCAGGAGAATTATTCATAGTGATATATTGTGCTCGACAGTACGCACTGAAAGTGTCCTTCGCGTCATCACATAATACATGAATATCCACAAAAATAAACGGAAAAAAATGTTATTCAGCCTTTTTCATATTCATCGGTTTTATTTGTCGTAACGACAAAACACTCGAGCGATAAGGGATTCATGTTCAAATTTTGCCGAGCACGGCTCTAAAATGGCCAATAAAACGCGGAATTGATGCTCAACCGGCCAAAAATTGTTTTATCTCCAAAGTTTCCTCACCGCGCCGATAGAAAGGGCGATCCTTGTTGAAATTGAAAAGCGTTTGCTAGTAGGGCGCCGAGGGCTCGCTCTATGAATAAACTCGATAAAATTTACCTAATCGTAAAAAGTTGGGGACGCGGACCCTCAGATATGGGCCCGACGCCTCAGTGCCCCGGGCCGGCGCGGCACGGGCCGAACTGTGGGATACTACCAAACTGGGGACAATAAAATTCAACTGATTACATCGGCAAATTTCGTTATAGCTAACTTTGGAAAATATCATTTTAGTATTAAATCGTAAACGTGGAAGTGTGACGAAGTGGCTATAAAGGCGTTAGGTGGCGCTAGGATCGCCGGTGTGACGTCACCGACAGAGCTAAGCGTTTTGCCGCGTCAGTGAACTGCTCGGGAAATTCCGTCGCTCCGAGTGCCAGTGATGTTGATCAATTCTATGTAGAATTCTAATAAATAAGTAATGGGAAGTTTCTCTTCTAAAGCACTCGGCAGTTTGAAAGTTATGAGGGTTTTAATGACGCAGAATCCCATCAAACGTCACAACATCAAACTGCGCCACTTGTTTATTAATGGGAAAAGTTTCCGACGGCCGAAATACAAGCAAAGACGGACGTTTATGTGATTCACTGTGACCCTCCAGCGAGGCTTCACCGAATGGGACCCGAAGCTTTGATGTTCTTTACTGTAGGTAAGTACACTCACTGGAACGAATAGAAAACTATCGATTTTATTATAACTTACTTGGAATTATTTATAACGAGTTTATTAGTTTTATCGATTACAAGTTTTAATAAAATTGTTACGTTGAATATTTTATATCGTCAAAGTAAAAAGTTATGTCTAATTCGTTCGGTGTAAGTTTTTGTCATACTTATTTAGTATGTATATGTATAACATAACATCACGCTTTGTATTCCCCGAAGGGATCGTCAGAGGTGTTTCAGTACACTCCTCTTTTCGTCGTTTCGTCAGTTATGTTTAAGTCCCATGTAATACGGGGCGAGCCTATTGCCATTAACCGGGCACAATCCAGTCTCCGAGCTGTTACTGAGAAATTCCTAGTGAAAAAACCCAATAACACTTTGCTCGACCTATAATCCTAGCGTTCACAACGGGAGACTACAATCCACCATTCCCAGCTACAATCGGAGTTGACTACAAATGTAAAGTCATGGACGTGAACGGTGTTAAAGTCAAGCTTGGTATTTGGGATACAGCGGGACAGGAGCGATACAGAACATTAACATCAAGTTTTTACAGAGAAGCTAACAGTGCTACGATTTACGATGTGTCAGAACCGAAGTCCCTAGCAAAACTGAATGAGTGGATCAAGGAACTGCAAGTATAGTCCACCAAGAAGAACATAGTCTGTTTAGTTGTTGGCAATAAGATTGCGTTCATATCATTTTGAGACCCAGTGCATAATATCAGCAAGCACATTGGGTCAACCGCGCGACGGGCGCAACCAGTATTCCCAAGGAGGGTTGATGTCAGGCAGGCGGCCGGTCATAAAACAATAAGCCAAAACCTCTAACAACATGGATTTATAAAATACATGTTGTGCCGATCCCACCTAGTGTGGGATAAGGGCAGGAAGAAGAAGAAGACTGCTCGACCTGGGGATTGAACCCAGGACCCCATGCTCAGCAGTCGCGCTTGCGACCACTAGACCAACAAGGCAGTCAGTTAGTACGTATATGTCGTAGGATAATCGGAAAAACGAATTTTTGCGATAACCCTAGGACGATTGCAAAGGACCGGATATTTGGAATTTAAGACAGATTTTCTATAACCATCCGAGCTATTTTCAGGATTATTGCAATAATCCGGCTTATCTTAGGTAAATCGCGAAAACCGATCACGATATGAGCGCTAATTGGCTGATATGATCATTATTTCTTTTCTATGTCTATAGATCTTTCTGAAGAGCCACATTCTGACCAACCAGAATAAAGATGATATAAATCGATTCTTAGATTAGCCAATCAGCGTTCATGTTTCCAATCCTCCTAAACAAACTGGAATTTTTGCAATTATCCTGAAAATAGCTCAGATGATCACAAAAATCTGTCTTAGATCCCAAATATCCGGTCCTTTGCCATCGTCCTAGGACTATCGCAAAGATTAGATTTTTCCGATTTTACTAATAAGACATACATTGTTCCCATTTTAAAGTACTTTTATAAGTTTTCTTGGTGATTATCATCATAATACATAACTTGTATTTACTAGCTACTTTCTTGGATGGCAAGTATTCTCTATCCCGGGATTTGTACCCTCTCCATTTTACGATTCATTTCTGCCAAGGATGACGAGTGGTGTCAATGCATTCAGCATCTACACCGCTTGTAAACAAATATAATAAAAAACCTCTAAGAAAAAAGTTAAAATAACTTTACAAGTTGTTGAAACAAACATCTCCAAACGATGTTTTTCTTTATCCTCTAAATGGGTGCAGCACTATATCATCCCTCCCTTGTATTATAGTTTAAACATAAAAACACACAGTTTTTGCACAAATAAAGAAGGCACAGAAGATTTATTGCACAAGAAAGCTCACATAAGTAGTCGCTACGGTGTTTTCTTACTGCAGTTTATTGCAAAAAGGCAAATCATGACCAGCCAAATTGTTCAAGCGGGTCGATGACAGCGCTACGGCTACGTGATCGTAGCCGTAGCCGTAGTCCGTAGCGCGGTCACTTATACCTCAAACGAAACGTCATTGCAGTCGCAGATTTCTCGGTTCTAAGGCCTGGAATACAAAATATAACACCACGCCTGTATTCCTCGAAGGTTTGGGCACAGGTGTATAGTAACACCCTCATTTCTCCATTATGTAATAGGGTGCGAGCTTATTGCCATCAACCGGAGACAAATCCAAACTCCGGGCTGCTACTAAAGAATTCCACACGGGAAAACCCAATAACACTTTCCCCGACCTGGGGATCGAAATCAGGACCTCACGATCAGCAGTCGCGCTTGCCACCACTAAACTAACGAGGCAGTTAACAAAAAGCATGCTTGTTTTCTACTAGGTGGTATGCCTGTCTATTTTATAGCATGCCTCTACACAAACCCCTTATTGTATTTTAAGCATACTAGATTCTTTTACACGTGCAATTTTTTTATTACCAAGTAGCATGTTTTTGTGCTGCTACGTAGATATGTATTTCAGGCCTCATCTATCTTGTAGCATGCTCTTGTTATCGACCACTGTACAGAGTGGAGTTTCTGTTATTTTTATTTATTCTGTGATTTCAGTACAGCAATAAACAAGAGAGGTAAACCATAGTATGATTACGATTTACGATGAGCATTGTTATAGTTTTTGTGGTGTTACTACTAGCGATAAATAAGACTTGTCGTCCATTGTGGGTCTCAAGATGATCCTCAATATGAATGGTTATGATGGCGTACAAACTATTTGTATGAATGTTTTGCTGTAACATTGTACTGTAATCTTTGATATTTACATCTATATTTTCCGCGCGAATCATACGATTTGCGAGGTTAAGCTGCGCTTGCCGCGGTCAGTCCGTGGATGGGTGACCGTTCGATGCACATCGAGACCCCTCCGTACGCCGGAGAGCACGTTAAACAGTCGGTCCCGGGTGTCATACGAATACCTATGACAGTCGTAAAGGAAGTCTGAAGCCCGAAAGTCTGACAACTGGTCTAGCCTTAGAATATCGGCATTGCCCAGTAACTGGGTTGCGGAGGTCTGATGGCAGTCGCTCCGTGTAAAATACTGGTATTCAGCTGCATCTGGTTAGACTGGAAGCTGACCCCAACATAGTTGGAAAACGGTAGGCAGAAAAATGTATAGTTTTCGTAGGGGTTATCCAACATAAGGCAAGGTACAGATGAAAGTAAAACAATAATCCTAGTTTCCCACAAATGCCTGTCTACCTATATTATGTGTATATTATGCCGCATGTCATACCAGCAGCGTTTCAGCACAGTACATAAATAAACTAAAGGTTCCAGTCTTCATTAACAACTAAATATTAAAGCTGGATTAACTACTAACTACTAGATCTAGTTATGTATTCAAAATTACGAGACGAATGGACGACACGTTTGGTGTCGTGTCTGAGCGATTGGCTTTTTCGCTACGGGTCATTTTTCGCACGGAACAAATATTTGTATGGTCTACAGATACTTGTTCCGGGTCTGTGCGATTGTGCATGTGAAGATTTGTGTCTGTAAACGCACCCACGATACAGGAAGAATCCTAGTGTGGGACAAAGATTTTCTTTAAAAAAAAATCAAAATCGTTTAAAGTTTCAAGCCTGTATTAAGAGAATAACCTCAAATCTATCTTTAGTGAAATTAGAATTAATATTCCAACAAATATTAGGTTTAAAGAATTTATTTTCAAAAAGACTAATAATGCCACTTACATGAAAATAGTAATAACATTTAGTATAAGTACTTATTCTTATTCTAATGGTCACCGAACACAATCAAGTTTTAATTGGAAGGTGAAATATGTTCAATTATATATTGTGAAAGTTGAGACTTAAAACCACCAAATGAGCGTACATTTTTTATATTAGAAGGCAATTTATTATATAGCTGTGCTCCTTCAAAAGTAATACTTTTTTGCATAGTTTGTTCGTAATATTGAAGTCATTTAGTCGTAAAATATCTACTATTCACACCTTTGAATATTCTTCTCTTTAAATTAATAAAAGTCACCTTTATTAATTAATACCTTCAGTTAGAAGAGGACCAGCTATTTAATTAGGTGTCTTTGCATCCCGGCTTTATTTTAATAAGACAAGTCAATAGAACAATGCCCTGCAACTACTGCACAGTGACCCAACGCTGAAAATTAATAACAAAGTCATTTTCTTTAGTTCTCACATTTTAATTAAACTCTACAGCACTCTTATTGTGAGTTACTACAAAAAATAAGCGTCGGTTTAAAAATCCTTACAAAAGGATTATACTGGAAAATCCTGGTTTTCCTGTGAACTATTTTCCGTGTCGTTAATGAACAAAACGAAGCAGGAGGCCAGAAAAATACTGGTTAAATAAACTAAACGCATTTTTTTTAATTCCCTACATTAGTAATACTCTGTGGTTTGGCGTACCCAGGATTTTGTCCAAGGTGGGGGGGGGGGGGGGGGGGGGGCAATCTCAGTCAGACAGTAAATATTTGTCTTTTCAATAAATCTGGAAGTGCAAAGTGGGATTTTGGGGTAATTTTGCCCCATAATATATAATTAATATCGAATTCCAAAATATTCATCGACTTTTGCTGTTGACTGTACCTCTTGTATCTTCAACCTGGATCGCTGTCTACTTTATCTAAAAGAACAGACAGAAAATCTTGTAGGGGTGAAACAAGCATTACAGTTTTATCGGTATTTGTATTATCGGTATGTCAGGATTGGGAGCATGGTAAATAAAGTAAAGGAAACCAACATAGACTCTCCACCACTGAGAGTACTTACGTTTGGGTTAGTGGTTAGTTATAGAAGCTAGTTCACAATATAATAATTAACACAATTTACACAACATCAGAAAATAAGGACAAGCTAATCACATATAAAAGATCAGACTTCTTCGGCTGTTCGACATAGAATCCTCTGGTCCGTCGAATGACCACTGTTTTTCCCTCCTTTATCAACATTGTCCAGTGTTACCAGCTACCCATAACATTGAATATGTCGCCATTAACAATTGACCACAACTTTCTCAATTCCATACCACAAAGAAAATCCCGATCAAACCAAACCATTCGCCAATTATTTGCCATACCCTCACAACACCCGACCCATCAACAGAATACCTGTCCGCCATTGTATGCCCGTTTGTCATTACTTGACATAAAAAGGATGGAAGAAACGAGTCCTTGACCGTAATAGTTGGGATACATCGACAAATCGCACAAGGACGATTTTCCGGTGACAATGGGACGGAGAACGTACAAGGTTAAGATCAGGTCCTGGCAAATTGGATAGGGTTAGATATGATGGGTAGACTTTTTATTATATTGTAGTAAAATGTCTTGTAAATGATTATTGAGATAGGTTTGATCTTTTTTGCTAGATATAGTTGAGTTGACGGCTGATAAAATCGGGTAACGAGTAAAATTGAAATCGATTGGTTCAGAATAGACTTGTTATAAATTGCTTTGTGATTATGCCTGTCAAAGGATTGGAATGTCAATTAGGGAAATGAAGTATCGTTAAATTCTGATCTAGCTAAACGAACTTCTCATTTTCATGATGGCTTGAAGTATTTTCATTTTTTTAGTGTAGCTAAAGCATCTTTAAGGTAAGTATAGATTAGAGAGACTACTTGTAAAGGTGGGTTTAGAACAAACGAACATAGAGCTAGAGTTAGCAACAAGAGCACAGAGCGTCGTTGTTTGTTGCTTTTTTGATAACGATAATTCGTGTTCATCATTTACACCAAAATAATACCAACGAACAAGAATTACAATAATGGAATTATTGCACATGCTCTAGAGATGTTTAGATCAGGTAGATTTATCAATCAAGTCGCTAGAACGCAAGAATGCTTTGAAGAGATCGCTTCGAGGTGCGAGAACGTCCGAACACGAAAGAACGCTCTAAGCAACCGTTCGCACGCTCGTGCGCCGTTTACATCAAGCGAGCGAGCATTCTTAGAACATTCCATAGAATTTCCGCAAACAAGATAGAACAATGAAAGAATTCTCCGTCTCTGTTAACACCAAAAGAATTTGATGGAGTGGTGATATAATGAGCATTCGTTCGTTTGGTCTATACCCACCTTTACAAAACATCGAGACGCTCTATTGTTTCACGAGCCGAAAAATGAACACGACGCGGTGATGCTCGACGCTTTGGTACAACTAAATGTTTTAGTTTATACTCACCTTTAGGTGTCGGATTGCTTAAATCGATCAAAGCAGTGACAGCATAGTGGTTGAATACTTGCATTCCATGCAGAAGTATCTGATTTCATTCCTGAAAGAAAGAAAGAAAGAAAATTATTTATTTAAGTCTCGCAACTGACACACAAACACATTAAAAGACAAATAAAAAAAAATACACCAAAATAAAAAGAATTATATGCCTCCACGAGACTAAAAAAGGAGCCCATCCCAGCATAATGCTGCTACACCGAAGTATAGCAGCGCTGGTTTTCGGATGGGTCTTGATAGTGAGGCCACGGGCAGCCACGAGCAAATACATACATTAATTAATTAATTACATAAATTAATTACATTAATTAATTAATTACATTAATTAATTAATTACATTAATTAATTAATTACAATAAATACTTTCCTGGCCCGCAGTTCTAACTTTTTAAATTCATGAGCAGATCAGAATTTGATTATCACTTGCGTCAACGGTGTAAAAGCGTCGCCAGGAAACCTGTACACCTGATAGGGCTCCAAAAAGTTCTCGAGTGTAGTCCGTAAACTTACACCAAGCCAGCGTGGTGGATTAATGTCTCAACCTTTCTTATTCTGAGGAAAAGCCAGTACCTAGCAGTGAGACTAATTGGCTGATAAATGATCTTAAAGCAGCCTATAGGAGTCAAAAGCTACACTTCTAACAATTTGTACAACAACGTTAATTTCCCATCCTTCCGGTTCATTTTGGATGATTCATCAACGGTGCAGAAGAGGATTTGTGGCTAACGCTGACTGACGACACGTTTGGTGCAGTGGGCTGAGCGATCGGCTTCTGCGCTACGGGTCGTGGGTTCGATTCCCATACGGAACAAATATTTGTATGGCCTACAGATAGTTGTTCCGGGTCTGGAAGTTTGTGCGTGTGAAGATTTGTGTTTGTACACGCACCCACGATACAAGAGAAATCCTAGTGTAGGGCAACTATCCATACTATTGGCTAGATTAAGCTGCTAGCCGCGGTCATCCTGTCGATGGGTGACAATTCGTTACACATCGAGGCCCCTCCGTGCCTCGGAGAGCACGTTAAACAACAGTCTCGAGTGTCATACGAATACCAAAGACCGTCGTTACGGGAAATCAGAAACTCGAAAGTCTGACAACCGGTCTAACCTTAGGATATCGGCATTGCCCTGTAACTGGATTGCGGTGGCCTGATGACAGTCGCTCCGTGTAAAATACTGTTATTTAGCCGCATCTGGTTAGACTGGAAGCTGACCCCAACATAGTTGGGAAAACGCTAGGCAGGATAACCTTCCACAAAAGAAAATTGTTAAATACGTACATACATATATAAACTCACGCCTTTTTCCCATGGGGGTAGGCAGAAACTATAGAACGCCACATGCTACGATCCTTTCGCTTAATTCACAGTCATACATCTTGTCATACACACACGCCGGTTGAGAGTACTACGCACCTGTCCTTTGTGTAGAACATCACTAATATAATTATTAAATATAGTCAAATATTCGCATCACCAAATATTTTGTACTTCATGACCCTCTCAAATCTTTTCCCATCCTTACAAAGAAAAATACATACCCATAACCCTGATATCCCTAACAGCCCAACTTAGAATGGGTCCCAAGTGGAGCCCTAGGGACAAACACACAATACGCTCTCGTTGGCCAACCGTCTCAACCGCGGCCATCCTACGAGCCATTCATAAGACAAGTTTGTTGACTGATTGTGTCGTTGTTTGAAACGACCAAGAAAGGTTATGTGTTAGTCTGTCAATATTCGGTATTTTTGTGTATATTTCGCAGCGATATTGTGAAAGTTGTTATATTATAAAAACTCTAGCGAAATTATAATGAAAATTTATATAACGTTTGAGCTTCATCTTGATCTTCTTTTCGTGTGGTTACTGACTAACCTGGTGTCAGTGTTTATGCCGCCCATGGGCCTCTGACTTGGCTTCACATGCGGTCGAGGAATATCTCTCAGGCATTTTCCTCACGATGTTTTCCTTCACCGTTTTTAAGCAAGTGATAATTATACAATAAGCACATGAATCCGAAAAGTCAGAGGTGCGTGCCTTGGGTTCGAATTGAAGACCTATGACTTGGCAGTCCGACGGTCACACCACTAGGCTATCACTGCTATGTTGAGGATTAGTAGTTATTTAATACGTTTCTTGCCTCCTGACAATTTCGCTAAGAGACTATGATCGAATGACAATATTTCGTTTTATTACAATATCGTTAGAGTTATTATAATTTCGCTTCGACATATACAGAATAGTCGATTTGAGAGAGGAATGAGAACTTGTTACCTGTAGGTCTTGTTATTTATTTTCCGCGTTCGTCTGTGCATGTATAATAATTAAAGTTAACCGTGGTAGATTAGTTCGAGCGGGTTAGCTTTGTTGTAATTTGTTCTATGTTGCAGTAATCAGAACTTTGAGTTCTTCGTTTTCCTCTTGGCTCATGCTGCTCACAATTCAATATTCATGGATGTATCAGTGACCAACTTCAAACTTCAAATGTTTATTGCAATCATGAGTACATAGGATGTTACAATTATAGTTGTAGGCTCATACATGATACCCTGTTAGGGCGCAGCAATACAGTTTTATTATATTATTAATTATGAAATAAAATAAGATTACAATCACTTACACTATTTTTTAGTTTAGAAAATGTTAATGTTATAAATTTATAAATATTATTATTATATGTCCCTATATTATAAACAAAATTTTTAATTATTATACTTAATATTATACTTAATTATTATAGACTCAATAGTTAGTTGTCGGCATAAGATTGACAAGCATATCAAATTGGGACCCAGTGCATAATATCAGCAAGCTCATTGGGTCACCCGCGCGATGGCGCAACGAGTATTTCCAAGGAGGGTTGATGTCAGGCAGGCGGCCGATCATAAAACAATAAGCCAAACCCTCTAACAACATGGATTTACGAAATACATGTTGTGCCGACCTCACCTAGTGTGGGATAAGGACAGGGAAATGATAATGTATTAGTGACTAAATATAATCTATAAGTTGAGTTTGTGCACAATAAAACTTCAATCAATCATTTTAGGATGTTGTGCAAAAGAATAGTGATAGCGCAGTTTAGGAGTTCGATCCCGGCCCGGACATCTGACTTGGAATTCATGTGCGGATCTGAATTTGATTATCAATTGCGTTAACGGTGAAGGACAACATCGTGAGGAAATATCCACAACAGAGAGGGCCCAAAAAATTCAATATAGTTCTATATTGAGCTTAAGCTCCTCCCATTCTGAGAAGAAGCCCATGCTCAGCAGTGGGACAGTAATGGGCTGATTATGTAGTCTGAGTCTGACTAATCGAGCCCTTACATACACGTGCATAAATAACGCCTTTAGCATGTAGTTTCACTCATGTTCACCTCAAAAAGTCTATTGTGTCGGAAAAAACGATTAATATTATATCAGACCCAAAAAAAACATTCGTTAACTTCACAGCCATTTTACCATTGTGACAAAACTAAAACTAACAGCGAGGTCGATGACACCGTGACGGTAAACTATTAGTTACCGTTCCCCCAGTCACGGTTACCAGCACTATTAATATTGTTAACTGGAGTTAGGACGGTGACGCGACACTTCTGAAACACTAATCAATCTAGTTGATATAAGAAATATTATTTTGTCAAATGTGTCAAGTGTCAAACGCTGGTTAAGATTTTGGACATCACACTATGACGTAAGTGTTAAATTTGTAATTAAAGGGAGTTTCTTGTTTTAATTCTTGTATAATTAATCTACATATGTTTTTCATAACTGCCTTGTCGGTCTAGTGGCAAGCGCGACCGCTGATTGTGAGGTCCTGGGTTCGATCCTCGAGTCGGGCACAGTGTTATTAGGGTTTCCGTGTGGCATTCCTCAGTAGTAGCCCGGAGCTTGGATTTCGGCCCGGTTGATGGCAATAAGCTCGCCCTCTATTACATGGGACTTAGACATAACGGCGAAATGAGGGTGTTACGATACACTTCTGCGTGTAATCCATGTTTTCCATAATATATTAGTACCTGGATGATCGAGCTTTGCTCGGTTTTTTTTTTGGTAAATCGACGTTTTCTAAAAATGAAACCTAGCTAGATCGATTTATCGCCCCCTAAACACCCTGCATACTAAATTTTATGAAAATCGTTGGAGCCGTTTCCGAGATTCAGATTATATATATATTTATACACAAGAATTGCTCGTTTAAAGGTATAAGATATATATATATTTATATACAAGAATTGCTCGTTTAAAGGTATAAGATATGCCTAGCTTTTTCCCAACTATGTTGGGGTCAGCTTCCAGTCTAACCAGATGCGGCTGAATACCAGTATTTTACACGGAGCAACTGCCATCAGACCTCCGCAACCCAGTTACTGGGTAATGCCGATATCCTAAGGTTAGACCGGTTGTCAGACTTTCGGGCTTCTGACTACCCGTAACGGCTGTCATAGGTATTCATATGACACCCGGGACCGAGTGTTTAACGTGCTCTCCGAGGGACGGAGGGGTCTCGATGTGTAACGAACGGTCACCCATCCACGAACTGACCGCGGCAAGCGCAGCTTAACCTCGCAAATTGTATGATCCGCGCGGTTGGTAATTAGCCACGAGCCCTTCCATGTTTTCCATAATATCATGAAAAAATTCTGGTATACTAAGAACGTCTAAAACCGATTTTTACGAATTCACCACTTTTGGCCAACGTATTGGCGATCACAATTATAAAATAAACAGCCGAATATTTTCACCTATATTGTATTACTACAGCTATTGAAACTAGATTGATATCTACATAGCTGCCATAACTATGCATCTGTCTGCCATCAGATCGATACCGCGCGATGCCATTCAACTCCACAGGTTCAAACGAAAGGGTCCATGTTGTGCCTCGGTTGGAAACCTTTATACAACTTTAATGAACCCTGAATGTGGAAACTAACGAACCTTTTCATCCCTTCACATAATACTGCAGATATTCTATGGATGCTTTTGTATACAGAGAAGGTAGTCTATAAAGCTTAATACAGTTTTTTTTCGTATATCTCAACGCCCATTATAAATGACTCAGGATGGAACAAAGTATACCATCAGCTCTTATGGTGTCATGGTATTGAGAAAAGGGGTTTTATTGGTTGTGGATAGAAAGGTTCTTCAGTCCTAACTCGTTCAACTTCTTGCTGTACCTATACAACATTTTATCTATATCTATACTAATATTATAAAGAGGAAAGATTTGTATTTTTGTATGTAACGAATAAACTTAATAACTACTGGACTGATTTCAAAAAATCTTTTGCCGTTAGAAAGCTAAATTATCACTTAGTAACATAGGCTACGGGCAGAGCCGTGAGGACACAGCTATAGGTCTACCAGGATCTGATGGCAAATAGGGAAATTAAATGTTTTTGTGGGTAACACAAGGGTAATTTGAATAAAAAGTCTTGATAATTGTAATTTTTTTTCTTTAATTTCTTCTCGATCTTCTTCCTGCCCTTATCCCACACTAGATGGGGTCGGCACAACATGTATTTCATAAATCCATGTTGTTAGAGGTTTTGGCTTATTGTTTTATGTGACCCAATGTGCTTGCTGATATTATGCACTGGGTCCCAAAATGATATGCTGATATATGGTTTTTTGCAATTTTATTGTAATGGAAAAGGAAACCTTGTTAAAATAAGTATGTTTATTAAAAATGTCTGAACAATAAAACATTAATCAGAACTGGAAAATGTATCAACTACAGTCATACTCGTTTTGACAAGTGACATGTTGACATTGCCATATGAAAACCACTGTTTGTTATTAATTTTTAATGCCATGAGATTCTGGTTGACCTATAGTAATATTAGTATAGAAGTATAGACTACTCAATTTTAAGTTGCCGTTAAACTCGTTCTGTCACTGTCAGATAAAGGCGAAGTGACAGTGACACTACGATACATATGGCAACTTTTAATTGAATAGTGTTGTGAGTATTTGGCTAATAGTGTATCTATTACATATCCGATGATGACTAAAACGTAGACCTTGAGCGTCACCCTCACTCTTCAAAACTCTAAACAAACTTGACACCCACATCTCCCAGCATCCATAATCCGTAAACAAGAGAATGAATTACCGATTTAATTAGCAAGTTAATTGCACAGCCCGCTAATGTTGCAAACTTCAAATTGAAATAACTTTGCCAGAGGAAAAAATACCGAAAAACTTTCTACTTCGTGTTAAGTCGCTTCTTTACTGCTTGTTCGAATATCTGGCTTTCTTTCAGAAGGTGACCGTGAGGGGGGTTAAGGGGGGGGGTGTTAATTAAAGAGATTTTTCGCCGTCAGCCTGTTTGTCTGTGTGCCACCGGGCTGTACACACAAGATTGGTGTGGACTTGTGTTGTTGGAAATATAATTAGGTGATTTAAATTATTTGTTTGGTACGCTCGGGTGATGTTGAGTTATGTGTTCCGCTAAGGAGTAAAATTGGTACGTTTGTTGTGCGGCTGTGATTATACAGGGTGTAAACGAAATCATGTCCTTCAAACCTCGTGATGTACTGTTGACATAGGTTAACCCTATATGAGGATACTTTTACATTCAATAAACAAAAAATTACAAGAAGTACACATGTGTTCTTAACGTGAGGCATTTTAGCGCCCCGAGTTAAATTACCGCGCGGCGAGCGATAGCTGCACAATTCGCACGGGGCGCTAAAATGCCTCACGTTAAGAATACATGTTTACTTCTTATATTTTTTTGTTTATTAAATGTAAAAGTATCCCCATGTAGGGTTAATCTATGTCAGCAGTACATCACGAGGTTTGAAGGTATTACATGGTTTCGTTTACACCCTGTATAATGTTAATTGTGTAACTTGAGTGTTTTGTGGGTGTTATGTTGATTTGTTATTTTATAGCTTTCCTGAATGATTAAGGCAGGTGTTGCTAATAAAATATTGACAAACCTAATTTGTGATTCTCTAATACATAAAGGAGTACCACATTTTATTGCGAACCTCTCGTTTTACAACCTGTAGAGATAATTAAAAAATAGACCTTGAACAGTAGATGCCCATGGTTTATTTATAATGTTGGCAAACCGTAAAACGGAATGCACAATCAGGTGAAGGCTGAATGGAAAGCGGGTCGTTCAGCCGGTTCTTATTTCCATCCCCGTGAGCAACAAACAACAAAAAAAGCTCGTTAATTAACGCTCTATACCTTCCTCTCCCCGCACCCCCTCTTCAACTTTAACCCTTTAAAAACTCGCGTAAACACGGGAAAGTAAAATAAACAGAAATATTAACATCTGGAAACGAGAATAAAACCTCCTTAATGAGTGGAGCCGGGGGAGGCCGTGAAATAGGGCGGAAATGTACGTTATTACATATAGCTGGATTGTGTTACGGCGGATATATATTGGAGCCTTGGCAGTGTGGGTAATAAATTAAAAAAAGTATGATCGCAAAAAGTTGTGTTCAATAAGGGTCTACGTTTTTGCTATTCGACGTCCGCTAACACGCTTTCATTAGTACCTATTGGCCTTTTTATATGATAAGCATTATCAGGATTGTCTTTTTTGTTACTCTTTCCAACTATTGAAAGGTTTCTCGATGGGGAATCGCAATACTGATTTCTAAATGTTTGTCTTTTTAACCGACTTCCAAAAAAGGAGGAGGTTCTCAATTCGACTGTGTATTTTTTTTGTATGCTTTGTTCCACCATATTTTTGCTAATTATGAACCGATTTTAATGATATTTTTTTTGTTTGAAAGAGTATTGTTTTGAAATGGCCCCATTTAAATTTGGTGAAGATCTGATGAAGAACTTCGGAGATAGACAATGGAACTCCTCAATGACGAACAGTACGCATATTGTGATGATGTGATTATGTTACGAGCATCGTCTTTAGTAGGTCCAACCATGTTTTAATTAAGGCCACTAAAATGAAAAAAATCAAAATCTTTTTAACAAAAATAAAACCGACTTCAAAAAACCGACAAAATTAATAAAATAATTACCATATTACAAATTAACAGTTTCAGAAGTCGGTGCTAATCCACGCTGAACCAAATTGAAGACACCGACTTCTGAAACTGTTAATTTGTAATATGGTAATTATTTTATTCCTTTTTTCGGTTTTTTGAAGTCGGTTTTAAATTTTAATTTTTAATTTTTACTACTTTAAATTTGTTAAAAAGTTTTTTTATGTTTTGTCGACTATTTTGTCGTGTGCATTGAAACCGTACCTTAAACTAGGGATTTTAGCGTTAACGTTACGGCATTACAAGCGTTTAATTTTCGCTGATTTTTCAGAAACGGCGCTACAGCCTTAATGACGTAATAACGCTGAAAATGCAACTGTGAAAAGTTATAACGACTTCGTTTGTCTACCTTTTCGTTTTTTCCTACTTTCTATCTCGATTTTCGCTTCCTTTCTCTTTTTTGTGAAGCAATTTTGTTAAAGTTAATTATCATGATGATAGGATCCTAGCAAACCACAATTGTATTGTATGTTTAGAAACTTTGTAAAGGAAAACATCTATTCTTGTTGTTACAATAACATATAGAAACTACAATTTGTCTACAATACAATACGTCTACGTTCAATTAAAAAATACCACTGCAGTATTTTCACAAAAACCCTTTAATAATAACAAAAAGCTCCCGCAGCCCCGCCGCCCAGCCGCCCAGCCGCCCAGCCGCCCGGCGGTTTCCGTTTATACAACAAGCCAAACCCAATCAAATTCGGTTTAGCGGTTATAATACCGCAGTGGGATCTAACAGCTAACGGCACTTTTTACAGGGATTTGCAACTTTTTGTGCAGTTCCGAAGTTTTGCGAGCTCCGTAGTTAGGAGAGAGGGATCGGTTTTTTCGTTCTATTGTAGTTTTTTGTCCAAAGCTTATGGATTTGTTGAGTGTTTTGTGAATTGACCTGCCAGTACATTTTTTGTCAGGCCAAGAACTCCTTGGCGAAGTCATTGCCCCTCTCTAAGATTTCTCCTGTATCGTGGGTGCGTTTATATGCACAAACGCCCAGACCCGGAACAACTATTTGTAGGCCATACAAATATTTGACCCGTGCGGGAATCGAACCCACAACCCGTAGCGCAGAAGCCAATCCCTTAACCACTGCACCAAACGTGTCGTCAAACTTCTTATGATCCCGCGCTACATCCTTCCAGTTTTCCAGGAATGCATCCATTTCATCCAGCCAATCCTTGCGAGGCCATTTTTTTTTTCATAGTGCGTTCTGTATGCCGTAGACTTGTCGAGTCCAGTCCCATTTAAGCTGAGCATATGAATTATTTAATATCGTCATAAAATATAAGCCCGTAAACATCCACTACAGGACGATAAACGCGCTTGGAAGGTGGATAGATGATCGAGGTATTTTCTCATGAGCACACAGGAAGACATTGCTGAGCAGCAGAGGATAGTCATCCTCTTGACATAATATCTTAGTTTTGACGACACCCAGGGTGGAATGGGTTCTGCCGGGGTTGCGGTGCATGCTTTTGCGAATCCCACGACCCCGGCCATACGTTCAGGAGAAGGAACATCGTAGGTTTTTACCCGGTAAGAGACCGGCCGACCCCCTTGCCTTCTCCAGGCGAGGGACATCCATGAGGATATTCAAACGATAAAACAAAACAAAAAAAAACGGTGGAGTGGGTTGATCTACTTTTTGATGAAAACCATGCGACATGGTGAACTATAACTAAAGCCGACCATCATACATGGTGGTGCGTAAGCCCCATAACATATAAATTCCGATATTTCAAAGTGATTCCATCGTCGTTCTGTTTTGACAAATTATAATGAGGCACAGAAATAATAAATCTTCAACATATCACAATCCAGTGCTGCTAACGAAAACATAATTAAATTCAAGGTCACTACAATGTCACGTTGCCAATTAACCACACAGGCGGTTCCGATGCTCGTGTTTACTTTGTTCAAATGACGAGCTGGCTCTGTTTGCTTCTTACAAATGACTTGCTGATTAGAAGGAGCGGGTACAAACATGGGAGTTGATGTTTTAATTCTTGGAAGACGTGATATGTGAGGTTTCCGCTTGTTAGAAATATTTTGTTAGCAGGTCTATTTCAAAAACGTCATTACGCACAATTTACCTCAATTATTAACATAACATAACATCACGCCTGTATTCCCCGAAGAGTAAAGCAGAGGTGTCACCTTCATTTCACCGTTATGTTTAAGTCCCATGTAATAGGGAGCGAGCCTATTGCCATCAACCGGGCGCAAATCCAAACATTGACGACACGTTTGGTGCTATGGCTGAGCAATTGTCTTCTGCGCTACGGGTCGTGGGTTCGATTCCCGCACGATACAAATATTTGTATGGCCTACAGATAGTTGTTCCGGGTCTGGAAGTTTGTGCGTGTGAAGATTTGTGTCACCAAATACGGAAGAAATCCTAGGGTAGGCCAACATTTTTTATAAAAAATAAAGCTCCGGGTTGCTACTGAGGAATTCCACACGAAAAAACCCAATAACACTTTGCCAGACCTGGGGATCGAACCCAGGACCTCACGATCAGCAGTCATGCTTGCCACCACTAGACCAAAGAGGCAGGTACCTCAATTATTGTACGTGTAAAAAATAGAATAGTAACTAAGTTGATTAGTAGTACCTACAAGCAAAACTTTTTGTTGCGTTTATTCTTAATTCAAAACCCTCAGTGCGCAAGTCCCAACTCGCACTTGACCGGTTTTTAGGGTTCCGTATCTCAAAAGGAAAAAAAGAACCCTTACAGGATCACTTCGTTGTCCATCTGTCTGTCAAAATCCTTTTTCTCAGGAACGCGTGGAGGTATCAAGTTGAATTGTATGTTGTAAAATAAATAAAGTTCACGGAACCTGCGGTGTGCGGTGCGCGGTCTACTGGCATTTGACCGATTTTTTTCCTGTCCAAGACGCTCTTTTGCTAGTAAATATCCTATTCTACTCTGGCCGTCGACCCCAGGTCAGACTTTGTACATTAGAAAGAAAAGAAAGAAAGAAAGAAAATTATTTATTTTGGACTCACACAGGCAGTTACAGAAACAAAAACAATATTAAAAAAAGAAAGAATAAGAATTTAGAGTACCTGCACGAGGCCAAAAAGGGCTCCTATCTCAGCATGATGTTGCGACATTTAGAAAAAAAACAAAATGTCGCAACGCTGGTTTTCAGATAGGACCATAGTGATGCCACGGGCAATAACGACACAAATAAATAAATAAACATGTTACGTACATACAATATTAAATTTGAATACTACCAAACAAAAGCAATAAATAGATTCATATAAACTTATGTGTTACGTGTGTGTGTGTGGAATAGTCATTAAATTATCAAGTTACCCTTTGACATTAAAAAGTACATCTCGTAATAGTACGTAGCTTGCACAGGGTTGATCAATCTATTTAGTTTTATATATTTCAGTTAGTTTACCCTTTTCAAACATATTGCAAGTATTAGATAGGTACTTAATAAATGACATGAGGTACTGAACACAATTTATCAGTTTCACTATGTGAGCACAAAACAGATAGGTACAGAAGTCAATCTACATACAAGTACGCTCAAGCAACGCACACATAGACACTGCTCACGGACACGATATCTCGGACTGTTTGGGACTAGAGTGCGAGTGAGTGCGAGCGCGAGTGCCATGCGCTTGAGAGAGATAGATAGAGCGACCGCCGAGCGTAGGTATGAAAAGTGAAGAACATACATGTGATTGACTTCTGTACCTATCTGTTTTGTGATGTGAGTAAATAGTGATATCAATTACATTCTAAATAACTCGTATAAAACACTTTTCGTGCTCAATTGTTACTCGAAATCGAAAGCTTAAAACAACATTAATCTATATTGATCCAAAAACAATCACTTGTGCACTGGACCTCTGTTTTTCCAATAAAAGAAAGCATTTACTTGCAACTAAAATCTCGGATCCATAAATCTTTGAAAATAAATAGCTCCTCTGAGCTCTGAAATCGCTTGTACGTCGATCGCAAGTTTTTGAACAAATGTTTGCAGCAACTGTCACGCTGTTGAGTGCGTGTTGTGATTTGTTTACAAATACACTATCAATCACACACACACACACACACACACACACAAATAATATAACATTATCACGCTTTGTATTCCCCGAAGGGTTCAGCAGAGTTTTTAGTAGGTACACCCTCGTTTCACCAGTTATGTTTAAGTCCCATGTAATAGGGGGCGAGCCTATTGCCATTAGCAGGGCACAAATCCAGTCTCCGGGCTGCTACTGAGAAATTCCTAGTGTAAAAACCCAATATCACTTTGCCGAACCTGGGGATCGAACATAAGACCCCATGCTCAGCAGTCGCGCTTGCAACCGCTAGACCAACAAGCAGTCAAGTGGGTTTATTAATAAAGTTTATTCATGAGTGGAGACAGATAGAACGGTTGATACAGGGTTGGTTTCTTTGTAAGGATTTTGAAACTTTATCAAATAAAATAATAGATAGCCAAATCGAAATCAAAACTTAAGCGTTTGTTTTGTACAATTTTTCGTATGGACCAACATCACGTCCATAAATCTAGCTAAATAAATAGCTCCACAGTTTGAGGTCGCTTCAGTTGCTCTGTCTCGCTTGCAACTTTCCTAACAAATACTTGTTTGAGTTATTGCACGTCTGCGGCTTTAAGTGACACGCTGATGGCGGCGTGTTGTGTGTATTATAACTTCTACACACGATAAGTTTAGTTTGATGCTTTTAACACACGCTTTGCCTTTGATTGCAATGATATTTCAATACGTTTACTATAAATCTGATATTGATAGAAACTAACCACTTAATGTACTAATTTAATAGATGCGGTGTTTGAAAGTACTTTAAAAATTGCATGTACAATTTAGGAAGCGTTTAAAAGTTGAACGAACACGACAAAACGTTTATATTTTAAAACGTTTTAATGCACAGTTCCTATGGCAAAAAACGAAACGTTTTGCTTACCATTGATAGCATTTTTGATTGCCAAACTAGGCATTTAAAAAGACTCGTAAGCTAATTTCATCTGTGATAGCTATTAGCGTATGGCAACGTCTACTATACAAAGCTATGGGGTATTTGCTTCAATATTAGTAAATATACATGAGTCTTAAATTTAACCAACAACGCTCGGTTAATTATAGGAATCGACTACAAGTTAAACAGATTACCTTTGGTTCATAATAATCAGAACAGTATTTCTCTTTTAATTTTTACGTCGTTGAAGCTCGCGTCTTGTCACAATTAAGATAAATTTAAAAGATAGTGGTGAATTACATACCCTAGAACCGGATGGGATAAGAAAGGGTCCTGCCATTGCAGATTCGCTACAGCTTATCTTAGATGGTACTACACAAAAATACAAAACAGATAAGACTGAATTTATCTTACAAATATTGTCAAAGTTATTCAATTTCACGTTGGTGGCTTTAAAAGACTTGTGCAGACGACATGTAGCGAGTAGTGACGTGCTTCGAAACACGCTAAGTCGACTCCGAAGTTCTGTATAAGAGGCTTAGGGAAGTTTGATGTGCAATAAGACGGCGTTAGCATGCTTGTTTCGTTAGTGCTTGTGGTTGTGAACAGATTAGCGAGGAGTTTTGTTTAAGTTTAAATTTCTTTATATTTTTAACAATAATTTTATTAAAATTGGTTTTCGATTGTATGTGCTCTTGGTACAGAATAATATATAGTACTACGTACAGAAACTTCCCAACCAATGCATGGAATACCTAGAAAAATTAACTCCGCGCGTGCGAATCTGTGCTTTATTATTAGATGACAGAGTTCCCATTGCCCTGTGCGTCGGTTTGATTTTGCCGCTTTGTTGATTGCATTTACCTGCCTGCCTGCTTAGTGGTTTTACATTTTCACATACATACACCGCCACCGCGCTTCCCTCGGCCCCTCCAACAAACACTAGTTCAATTTGCCACCGTCAGACAAGCTTTGTTTATTGGTATCTCTGACGTCACGGTGCCCGCCAGTTTTTCTGATGGTTTGATCAAAATCTCTTTGATGCTGCCTCGTTTGTAAATCGGTAGCTGAATCATAAATATGTAATGTATTTATAGTTGTTATTGTGGATGATCTTACTATAGTATTGTTTAATGGAGTAGAGTAGGTAGAACGTATACTAGGTAAGTCGGAAAGGCTGGTAATAAGCCAAAAGGGTGCTGAAGTTCCCATGATAGTGGATAACTTTTGTTCTACAACTTTCCCCAATTGTCATTAGTTTAAGAGAAATAACTGTTCAAAGATTTCATAAAAAATACGCTAAATTCTATTATTTTATCCTCAGCTATGATCAGCTGTTTTTACATAGTCACATTTGGGGTCACGGTTTAGAAGCTCCATTTTCTGAATTCGTAACTGAAGCAGGGATGAAGAATTTTTGAAAAAACTAAAATAAAAATCAATCTGCATGTTCTTTTCATCGAATTTTTAAATTTTAACATTTTCTTTAAAACAATCATCAGTGTTACATTAAGTGGCCCGCGGCTTACCCCCTTTCCGATTATCCTTATAGGTATACATTATTTTTTATGAATTTCCTTTTTTTTCAATTTGTTGAGTGAAGCCCTAGGAATCTACAAAAATGCCTGTGAAGTCTCGAGGTCTCAGTTCGTTCAGAAAACGCGTTCTTGCCGATAATTTAAAATAAAACAAGTGTATTGCTTTTGCTAATTTGCTAGTATGCTAATGATTTGTTTACAAGCAGCTTAGGATCCATTAATACTATTCCATCAAAAATATTTCTGGTTCTGATGTTTATTAAGGCACATGCATTTCTGTCTATATATTTAATAAATACTTACTATGTTAATCTTCTTTAAAACTTCTGCAAAAATGCTCTTTTACTAATTGTGGAGGTTTGTAAATAGCTTGTCATTAATTACTTCACTTTTGTTTACTATATTGTTAGCTGTTAGCCACCCAAATACAGTACATAACATAATTAGCCCATTACTGTCCCACTGCTGAGCACGGGGCTCGTCTCAGAATGAGAAGGGTTTAGGCCTTAGTCCACTACGCTGGCCTGGTGCGGGTTAGCAGACTACACACCATCGAGAACTTTCGGTGCATCGGTGTGCAGGTTTCCTCACGATATTTTTCGTCACCGTTTTTAAGCAAGTGCTTATTGTACATACAATAATTTAATAATTATTATATAGTAATCAAATACAGTAAAATAAAATAAAACAATTCTAGTTTGAAATCTCAATGATAATAATCAAGATAACCAGAATCTATCCTCTCTGTTATTCTAACGACACCAGTCCCACATCTTTGTCCTCAATATCACAGACACACGCCTAATTGGCTGAAACTTTACAATAATGTTGAACCGCGGGTCTGTGTAGCTCAACCCTGATTGGGAAACCGAGGTCTGACGAACGTTACCGACTTCATCTGTCTGCTGTGTGGTTAGCAAAGTGTGTATTTCAAAAGTGAGAAATTTCAGAACTTAAGCTTTGAGCAGTGAACGGTGAAAGAAGTACCTATATCTTGAAAAAATCACGCCTGTATTCCCTGAAGGGTTGGGCAGAGGTGTATAATAACACCCTCATTTCGACGTTATATTTAAGTCCCATGTAATTGGGGGCGAGACATTGCCATCAACCGGGCACAAATCGAAACTCCGGGCTGCTATTGAGGAATTCCATACGGAAAAATCGAATAACAATTTGCCCGACGTGGGGATCGAACCCATGACCTCACGATCAGCAGTCGCGCTTGCCACCAACGAGGCAGTTAAGTTGAAAAAATGAATTTTGTCATTAAGGTTTACTGCATGATGTATATGTTCCTTCCTAGCGCTCTAAGACCAAAGTGAAATTTAGTGTTGATACTCCTATTCTCCATAATAAACATACAAATAGCTTTGTCAAACAAACCGACCTTGACAGTAAGGGATGATATCCATCAAACGGCTCGCATCGTATCGGATCGGAAAGGATACGAACGGATGCGGCGACAGCCGAACGCGTCCGTCAGGATATCGACGCATACGATCGGATCCGTACAGTCGCTTGCGAACGTATCCGTTTCTGCGCCTAGTCAAATAGTTTCATTCCTACCGTATTGACGTATTCTAATTTTTGAAAGGATCCGATCGTCGTAGCATGCTTTCGGCTACGATCGCGTGTCGCGGAAGACGTCCGCCGTCGAACTGCTGTGCGCGACTTGGTAATATAGACTTTAAATACTGTGTAAACGATTTAATATCGTTTAAAGATTGTAAAATCCGTTCTGATCCGATGCGATGCGAGCCGTTTGGTACTTCATCTTCAATCATCCTTAAGATTAAAAATCCTATCGATAAAGAATACATTTTGGGCGAATCAAACAAGCAACTGTTTACTCCAATGCACATTCTAATTTCAAATATTAATTTGTAAATGGGTCGTTACTTTCTTAATCAGCATTTTACTAAGTAGGCAACCTCTTTGAATAAGCCCTAAAGAAAACTTAGGGTTGTCTAGATCATTACGCAAAGGGTTCAGCGATAAGCTCAAACGTATTGAATCTCCAGCCAAATCTCGTGGCCCGATCATTAGCTACCCCTGGGTGAGGGTAGGACGAATTAATTCTATCGTTTTCTAACTAGACAAGTTCGGCGTGATGCTTGGGACCCGGTTGACAGGTATTTTGCTCTGATTAGGGTCCCGTTTAATATTTATGGTTATTTGTTATTGCTAATACGATTTGTTTGATGGTGGTTTGGTTTTTAAAGGTCATGGGTAGGTCATGTCGATTTTTTGATCCGATTTAAGTGCTTTTCTGTACTTATTTAAAAATAGCTACTGTCCCATTTTTATTTGAGTTTCATAAAAGCGTCTAAGGAATTCTTTCAGGTGGATGGTAAGAGGCAGTTGTCTTTATATTTTTTTTTATTCTTCTCTTGGTCGCTTTTGGCCCTAGTCTCATCTGATAGTAAGCGCAGATAGGGTCTAAGATGGAGCATACCAATCCAAGGAACAGAGATATAGAGGGATTCCCCTCTGGCTCTCACATACACACGACGGAACACAGTAAACTGCTTGGCGCCGGACTTTATTGTGAGGGTGGTAGCTAGCCAGGTGGACCGTATAGATCCTACCACCAAGCGTGCTGGGTTTTGTTGAATCTTACATCACACGTCAATTCCCAGCGTGCGGTGAGGAAGCCCTACATTCTAACCCCGTGTGGGGACCCACACAGGGTAGAACACTTTGTTTTCTTATTCACTACTCATGGTTACATACACCCATGGGGATATGCGTTTGCCAATTCCGAGGCGGGAAACTGTAACCGACTTCGCAAGTTCATACGAGACCTATTCAAATCGGCCAAGAATTATCGAGTACCTATAATAATTTCGCAGTTAATATGGTTGTACGTGATTTACGGTAAGTGGCCATGTTCGAAGGCGGCGGAAATTGAATGCGGTAGATTATGGAAGCTCAAATAATACGACGCAGTTTGTACTGAACTGGTTGAGGTCTGAGAAGTGTTTGAACTAGGGATGATATAAGACTAGATCGAGATAATTTTAGGTAAAAAAAATTGCGTATTTTTTTTCTTTTGGTCGTCCGGTCTTAGTCCGCTTTTCTTTTTTTTTTTCGATTGCTGCGGCAACCGAAATGTCATTAATGGCATTTTATAAAATTTATTTTTCGCTTTTTTATATTGATATAATTTGTAAATTATTTTATCGGTGAGTGCGGTGTGGGTAAATCCTAGCGTTCACAACGGGAGACTACAATCCATCATTCTCAGTTACAATCGGAGTTGACGACAAATGTAAAGTCATGGACGTGAACGGTGGTAAAGTCAAGTTTGTTAGTTGTCGGCAATAAGACTGACAAGCATATCATTTTGGGACCCAGTGCATTATATCAGCAAGCATATTGGATCACCAGCGCGACGGCGCAACGAGTATTCCCAAGGAGGGTTGACGTCAGGCAGGCGGCCGGTTATAAAACAATAAGCCAAAACCTCTAACAACATGGATTTATGAAATACATGTTGTGCCGACCCCAACTAGTGTGGGATAAGGTCAGGAAGAAGAAGAAATTCTTAGTCTGCTTTGTCAGATTCCGATTTGGACATAGTTATTTATTTGCCATTGATATTTACACTTCAGATTTCAATACGCGAGTATACGATTGAATCTGCGTTAAAAAGATTCTCGATTTCTTACTCGCCAACCCTCGTGAAATTCAAATTGAATATAAAATTTCAGCTCACGTTAATGAGGTGCATCTCACTGTACACATGATAGATACTTTTTTTTAAGAAGAATAATGTGATAAGAGAGCTTAATATTTTTTTAACTGAGAAGAGTCTGAGATTGAGAAGGGTTTAAGACTTTAGTCCTCCTCGCTGGCCTGGTGCGGATTGGCGGACTACACACCATCAAGAACTTTTTGCAGGCCTCGTAGTAGTGCAGGTTTCCTCACGATGTTTTTCCTTTATCGTTAAAGCAACTGATTATCAAATTATTATGTACCATCACGAGAGTCTTTTCCATCTTCCTCTTAGCCTTTTCCCAATTATCTTGGGGTCAGCTTCCAGTCTAACCAGATGCGGCTGAATACCAGTATTTTACACGGAGCGACTGCCATCAGACCTCCGCAACCCAGTAACTGGGCAATGCCGATATCCTAAGGTTAAACCGTTTGTCAGATTTTCGGGCTTCTGACTACCCGTAACGACTGTCATAGGTATTCGTATGACACCCGGGACCGACGGCTTAACGTGCTCTCCGAGGCACGGAGGGGTCTCGATGTGTAACAAATGGTCACCCATCCACGGACTGACCGCGGCAAGCGCAGCTTAACCATAATATTTTCCATAATATTTTTAATATTACATTAGACAATATAAGACCCATTTTTACCAAGGAAATGGAAAGAAATAAGCACCATGTTTGCTTCCAGCAAGGATTCAACACAGTATTATGTTTTTATGAACCTTAACGGTCAATCAAGATGAGCTGAAAGGAGAATGGGCGAAATGTTTAGGAGTTGGTCTGCTCCTCCTCTAGCAATGAGTGATATGTCATTAGAAAAGTCTTTTTAAGTAAAATATTTGGTACTAGCACAACTAAAGTCAATCTTTAGTATTTTCAGAGTTATAACACCTTTAAAATGAAAAATCGTTTGATACTATCACAATTTTTTCTTTTTTGTTACTTAGGTATACTAAAGTAACGCTACGTTCTTATCTTATTATTTGCAAATAATTGTTATGAGATTTAAACATAACTGGCAAATCGTGGATGAATTATACACCTTTGCCTACCTCTTCGGGAAATTCAGGCGTCATGTTATGTGTTACTTAGATAGGTAGGTATCTTAAATAATTATTATGACAAAGCTCCTATGGCAAAACGTGTAAAAAAGAGAATAAATAACAATATTTTAGTATTAACATAGTTTTTAAGTGGTTACATTTAATGAACGTTAACTCCATAAACACTAATAATTGACAGTAGCTGTAAAACGAAAAAATGTTCTGCTTAAATTAACCTTTCTATTGATATATCACTCATTGCTAGAGGAGGGGCAGACCAAAAGACCCAATCTCCTTTACCTTGAAGAAATTGGCAAAAGATTTTCGTGCCTTGGTGTGCCACTTTTGTCTAATGTTGAATGAAATGGAGTATAGATCCAGGTTGCCAAATAACCCACATTAGTGCTTGACCCGATAATTGCGGCTAAGCTCCCAGTATATACAGAAGCGCGTCACGACTGGATTACATTAAGCACTATCTATGACGTATCAATCTCAATCGACAGCGGGTGATTAGTAACCGGGCGATTCCGGTGATTAGGCGGGGGGCAGGGGGGGTTAGTGTTATAAGCTAGGAGTGTTGGTTGCAGATGGTTGATAATGAATTCGGTGGAAATTGGAAATCGAAATTGTAGAGTTGATTTGAATAGCGATGGAAGGAATGCTTACCCGGAAAATGGTTACTTTATGTAGACGTAGGATGCGCCGCGCACTCCGCCGTGTAAGTGTTGTCTGCTGCGTACTGTTATACATACACCTACAATCCACACAATATATATCTGCCTAGCCTTTTTCCAATTATGTTGGGGACAGCTTCTAACCAAATGCGGTTGAATACGAGTATTTTACACGGAGCGACTGCCATCAGACCTCCGCAACCCTGTTACTGGGCAATGCCGATATCCTAAGATTAGACCGGTTGTCAGACTTTCAGGCATCTGACTTCCCGTAACGACTGTCATAGGTATTCGTATGACACCCGGGACCGACTGATCAAC
The DNA here is from genome assembly GCA_910594945.2 of Amphipyra berbera. Lineage (NCBI taxonomy): Eukaryota > Metazoa > Arthropoda > Insecta > Lepidoptera > Noctuidae > Amphipyra > Amphipyra berbera. The sequence goes on along the minus strand of OU343122.1, from coordinate 707,678 downwards.
TTGATCTCCGAGGCACGGGGGAGTCTCGATGTGTAACGAACGGTCACCCATCCACAGACTGACCGGGGCAAGTGCAGCTTAGCCTCGCAAATCATAATTATCATCCGCGCGGTTATTTAAACGTGTCTCCCTTAACGCACTAATATATTGTTATAATATTATGTTTGAATTGTCCGCTGTACCTACGCTCCACATCACGCTCAGCCTTAAGCTCCGCATAATAGCGATACATAATATAGTTAGCCCATTACTGTCCCACTGTTGGGCACGGGCCTCTTCTCAGAATGAGAAGGATTTAGGCATTAGTCCACCGCGCTGACCTGGTGCGGATTGGCAGACTACACACATCATCGAGAACTTTATAGAGCCCTCTCAGGTGTGCAGGTTTCTTCACGATATTTTTCCTTCACCGTTAACGCAAGTGATAAACAAATTCTGATCCGCACATGAATTCGAAAAGTCAGAGGTACGGGCCGGGGTCGAACTCAGAGCCTCCTGCATGGAAGGCAAATGTTCAACCACTAGGCTATCACTGCTGTTACAACGTCAACAAAAAAATCTTACGGGGTAACTTACCTTAATTATTACGTAACGATTTATTCTGCTAATTTAATTACGCTGTCGTGTGCTAAAACTCATTTGGTTATTGAACTAATGCAGCCAGCTAAATATTATTCCTTTCTTCAAATATTGCTGAACGCGCTTGATTTTTTCTCTAAGCAATTTGTGCATAGCGATGAAAGCGCTTAAAATTCTACACCGCCTGTAAAACCGAGTTGAGATCAGACAAAAATATGAGATACCTAACGTTTAATCAAATCAAGACATTTTCTACCAATAATAAATATCTCAAACTGTTGTCATGCCAACACTATGGGAAGTCGTTAATTACTGCTGGTTATGGCCAGTCAAGGGTTTGATTAGCGACGGATCATATTGATATATATTGAAACGCAATTAGGCACTAATAGTGGCCTCCGACTGAGCCTCTGATTACTGCTCATGTGGAGGTAATTACCAGTGGTATCCGTTTGGTGACCTCGGGTAGTACTGGTATTATTTTGTGATACATGTACCTAGATGTAGTTGTGTTTTCTCAGAATAAGGAATCGATTTGCTTTTTCGGGTAAAGATAGCTTTCGGCTCGCATGCTTCGTTGGTCTAGTGCTGGCAAGCGCGACTGCTGATCGTGAAGTCCAGGGTTCGATCCCCAGGTCGGACAAAGTGTTATTTGGTTTTTCCGTGTGGAATTCATCAGTAGCAGCTGGCAGTTTGATGCAGTTTGTGCCCGGTTGATAGCAATAGACTCGTCCCCTATTACATGGGACTTAAAATATAACTGGCGAAACAAGGGTGTACTAAAAACCACTGCAGAACCCTTCGGCGAATACAGACGTGATGTTATCTATGTTATGGTTATTATTAAATGTATTTTTATTATTGTTTGAAATATTTGTTTCTATGAGACTGACCACAGATGGGACTCTAAGGGCCGGTTTTTTCAAACGATCAGTAAAATTATGTTACGTTAGTCAAATATTAACTTTTACATAGGATGTTTAACGTCCGTCAAACGCAGAGCGTTGTTTCATTGCATAAAAGACGTTTCGTCAAAGTTATTAGGGATACTAGTCCAAAGCAAACTTTTGACGTATGTCAAGAACGAGAAAGCGTGAATTAACGGTTATTTTAATTTAACCATCGTTAACGCCATTTTTAACTGATACCCGTTAATAATGTAGTCGTGAAACAACCGACCCTAAGTTGCTCCAGACACATTTGGTCGTTATTTTTTTAAGCCGCAGCGATCGATTCGTGTATGGAGGCTTGAAACTGTGTCTCGAATTACTGCATTAGTGTGTCTCGAGTCATAAAACTGTGTCTACAGCCACAAAGTGTGCCAGCCACTTAGTGGCCCGTGTGAAGTCAGACTTATTGGTCTTACCAGTCCAGGACTGGCAAACTGGTGTTTTCAGACTTAACGAGGAAGTTTTGAAATTATTTGGAGTCTTGATTTATTTTGGTTAGCAGACAAAAGATGTGAAAACAATTCGAAGAATTAAAAAAATAGTCAAAAAATAATTCTTTATACATATCTGTTTGTTATTTTAATTCTGTACTCCAGTGGAATAAAAACGTTATTTTTTAAACATTGTATTTTTACGAGGAAATAATTCCCTTTATGGTAGGCACACACCAAGCCAACGAACGGAGTTCGTTACAACTTACAACCAGATTAAAACCAGATTAGTTGTAAACAAAGTTTGGTCAGAATAATAATAGACGAACGTTCGTCGATGTTCGCTGGCTTGGTGTGTACGCCACACGTGGATACGAATCCTAAATAATTATTACCACAGAACCCTGTTCTTTTTTCTTACATTACCTGACCGGAAAAAGGAACCCATAAAACAATACTTCCCCGTATCTGACATAAGGTTGACATTGTTATGTTAACATCATTACAGGAAGAACAAACAAGTAATGATATGTCATTATTATACCGATATGTTCTACCGAGGAGTCATTTGCTCTGATTAGCTGCTGTTAGTTTGGGTACCATGTAATTATCTGTTTTGATGAGGCCAATGTAAGCATTTTGAGTTTGTTTAAGCAACGCAGTTTACATTGTCGAAATATCTCTCTGTTCCAAGACGTGAACGATATTGATATTAAGATCTAGTTAAACAAGGCGTACATAATATCGGATAGCTAAATTAGCCCCTTGCTAGATGAATAAGAAGGGCCAGGACAGCGTGATGGACTAAGGCCATGCCAGCCCTGATGCTACTTGGCGAATTACACACATGATCTGCACATGACGACGGTCCCTACGTATACTATCGAAACTACAAAATCTCAGTTTTTATTTTATTATGTATGTACACCGATTACGCTGAGATTTGTGATCCGATTTACGTGATTCTTCTTTAGTTTGATGCGGAATGGTTACCATTTGGTCCCATAAAAATTTATTATTTTATAACCTTTAAGATAACATAATTTCACACATTTTAAGCAGATAAAATAAAAACTGAGATTTTGTAGTTTCGATAGTATACGTAGGGACCGTCGATGAATTCGAAAAGACAGAGGCCAGGATCAAACTCAGATCCTAAATGGAAGGCAAGCATCCAACTGCATTGCCAAGTCCACAAACCGAGTTAATAGTATTCGTAGCATGGCGGTTGTAAGATCTAGTTTGGTATAAAAATCATACTTTATTCTCTCACACACACCTCACAATTGCACTCATACATTCATACACCCTCTTATACATTTCAATCACGTACACTTCACTAAAAACAAGAAAGAGGACAACATTTTTTCTCTCACATTTCTTTAAACATTTTTTTAAATTATATTATTGTAAGTAAAAACTTTAAATAAGTTGTGTTAATTATAATATACAGGTGTTAACGAAATCATGTAATTCCTTCAAACCTCATGATGTACTGCTGACATAGATTAATCCTGCACGGGATACTTTAGGATTCAATAAAAAAAAGTAAACATGTGTTCTTAACGTGAGGCATTTTAGCGCCCCGAGCGAATTGGGCGGCTACTGCTCACCGCGCGGTCATTTAACTCAGGGCGCTAAAATGCCTCACGTTAAAAATACATGTTTAATTTTTTTTTATTGAATCCATGTGTCCAGTTCAGGATTAATCTATGTCAGCAGTACATCATGAGGTTTGAAGGAATTACATGATTTCGTTTACACCCTGTATAGTACAACCTTCTAATTTATACTGTTGGCTTGGCGCTGATAACCGGAATACAGGCATTGCCTAGTTCGGCTACAGATGCTACAATCATTTGTTTTGAAAAAATATTGCTATACTGTTAATTTGTCAAATAGTAGTAAGTTTAAGGAATAAGGAACTTGATTTTTGGAATAAACTTTATTGGCTGCGTTGCGCTATGAGTTCATTCTATAACTTCATGAACGTATTTATAATAGTTAGAGCCGTCGAAAACATATACAAACGTAATATGTAAGGCTCACTACTGCTTTGTGGCCTTTCTTGATAGATTTGTGAAGCTCAACGGGTTTATAAGTGCGCCGAGCTGGCGGGCACCATTAGTATAGATCCAGTAATTTATTATACCTACTGGTTCAGTAAAACATCATTATATTAAGCTTGACATGAAGGTCATAACTTTTTTTATGTTATTCTATATACTTAGTGTAAGTGGCGTGACGATTTAGGCGGTTTTGTGGGGAGACATCTACACATGTCTCCTCGCTATGTCTACACATAGATCAAAATATAGACGTTTGGAATGGAAACTAGAGTTTTGCTTACTACTAAGTACTACTTTACTTATGTACAGTAGGGAAATGAAAGGGTTATACACCTCAAAGTCTATTTATGCTTGCACAGTGCAAGAAACAAAGTATTTTACCGACTACGTATTGCCAACATTATAGTTATGAAAATACAAGTATTTTTTGGCAGGAAATTAAAAATTATAATGATGACATGATGACAGACACTAGTTATATCAATTTGCAGTGGAGTCGGGCTTATAATGACAGCAAAGGGACGGCGATATTTGGTCGTACTAACCGGACGTCGCTATAAGCGTCAGTAAATATCAGATAAGAAAACCTAAATAAAGGCTGTTCTTAAATCGCTATAAGCGGCTGGTCGTTATAAGCGAAGTCGTATTAAACGGATTTCACTGTATTTAATCATCAAATCGATCGATGTAATGGTTTTTACAACAAAACTCCTTAAACGAGTTGGTCTGTTCCGTTCAACAATTTGAAAAGGTAACATGTGTCCGCGATGTGGGAAAGGAACGAATTTGAAAACTAACGAACCTTGTCATTTCCCTACTGTACTTAATATAATGCATGATTGCATATTGCACGTATCAATATTGCAGGTACATGTATGAGTGTAAGTATAAAGAATAGAATAGAAACTCCATTTTGTTTGACAATTTATGTTGCAATGTCTGTATGTGCATATGTACTCGTGCACGTCTGGTATGTTTTATTGTACGTTAGAATGCTGCACGTAGGTATGTAAAAGAAACAAATGGAACACGATATAATCCGTATAGTTGTTTGCATCAAAGTATGCGATTCGCGTAGAATATTTAGCATCTTTCTAAATGTAACATGAACGCTGTAATCACTCGGAGCATTTACACCCATATTCTAAGACGTTCCTCCAAAACTTACTCGGCTCGACTCCACCTCGACTCAGCCTTTTTCACTACCATCGGTAGTTATAGTTGACATAAACGTCCTCGACTCGAGATTTTTCCTCAGTCGAAGGTAAGGAAGGTAAGGACCCCTCAGTCGAGGAACCTCAAAGTTCAATCCAAATTGCGACTAAGAATACAATTTTGAAGGTGTTTTCGAGGCCGTTCTGAGTCGAGTACGAGTCGAGTAAGTTTTGGAGGAACGTCTTAGAATATGGGTGTCCATCTCTTCATACCATGGAAGCAACTTATAAATGTACCTATAGATGTGACCATTGTGATCTATTCACAAAGTATAAAACTATCGAACCGAAGTCCCCTGTTATACCACTTATCAAAAGTGATAGAGTTTTTTTTTTAATAAAACGTTGCCCCGTACTAGGGTTGCTCCTCTATCGTGGATGCGTTTAAAGATTCAAATACTCACATGCAGAACATTCAGATCAGATTTTGTTTTTTAATAAAAAACTATTGTTATGGTTATTCGACAGAAAATACTAAACAATTACTAAGTGTGTTTTGCCTATCCTTTTCCCAACTATGTTGGGGTCAGCTTCCAGTCTGACAAGATGCGGCTGAATACCAGTATTTTGCACGGAGCGACTACCATCAGACCTCCGCAACTCTCTAAGGTTAGATCGGTTGTCAGACTTTCGGGCTTCTGACTTCCCGTAACGACTGTCATAGGTATTCGTATGACGCTAAACAATTACTCAGTATAATTTGAAAATTTAGGTTCAACAACACGTCCAATAGTTTTCATTAAACATTTTGATTCTCTTCTCGTAAATTCTCTATATTTAATTCTGACGTCTTTTTCGTATTCAGCCATTTAAAGGGTTATTAATTCGATTTCGTTTTCATGTAAATCTGTTCAGGCGACATAATAGGCCGCTCAGAATAAAATTAGAATTGAATTTGTAGCTTTTTTATGGATTCGTTTATTACTCTATTAGATAATAAAATGTTCATTCTGATTCAATTTGCTTTTTGAAGATTTTTGGTCAATTGGGTGGAAGCAATTGTTATGCGTTGAAGACTTGTGATTATTTTGGTAATGCGACTTTCGGGCAATCTTCGGGCAACCTATGGGTTTCGGGTTAACGGTTAATTAAGTTGTCAAAGTTACTAAGTTAGTCGCAGTGGGTGGATCCTTGCCGGTTGATGAAGAATTATTAAAAATATGTCAGTAATAGTTTTGTATAGTTATGTATTCCTTATTGGGGTTACTTCCGAGTTCCTTAGAAAAATAGGGAGGTATAACGGTTTAATAGAATAGAATAGAATATACTTTATTGTTCACCAAAATTGTAAGACAGCTCTTATACAATAACAAACATTAAAGGGTACAATGGCGGTCTTATCGCTGATAGCGATATCTACCAGACAACCTTTGGATGAACAGGAAGTCAAAGATTAAGATAGAGGGGGTAGTCCATGGTGTACTGCTGCAAAATATATACTACACACCATACATAGACATAATACTTACTTATATATTAACGGGCTACTTTGCGCGGGGAGCGCGCGGGTAGCTCACGCCATAGGTAGTTCATACAAGTGGCCGCAGTGAGAGCGCGGGCGGCAAGTGACAACCCGCGCGGGAGCGGGGGATCTCAAACTAGTTCGAGCTGACCACACGCGTTGTTGTGATGGCGTCTTCAAAATTAAATGTTGAAGAATTAATAAATGCTATTCAAGCACTGTGGATGTAGAAACATCGTTTTTTAGTAAGAATTTTCCAGTAAAAATAAGTCTTCTTCATCCATATGATATTTTGACAAACACTGGACACGACAACGCTCAGAACGAAGCCGCGCTCCACTGCGGAACAGGAAAATCGCGCGCGTTCCCGCACCCGCGCCGCTCCCAGCACCGCGCTGCCACTCTGGCCAAGCACTCAAATATTTGTTCCGTTCGGAATACGAACCCATAATCCGTAGCGCAGAAGCCAATTGCCAATCTCTTTTACGTCATACATACAAAGGTGAGCCACAATTGAAAAAAAACTAACCCTCAATAAGCTTCAGGGCAGATAATTGTACTCAATCAATGATATTTGAGATACGAATACGTTAAGGCCTGGTCAGACAGAAAGCGTGGCTGGGTTTGATATTCACGCCGAAGATTGACGTGGTGTGGCGTCTTCCATACATTATCATAGTAATACGCACACCAAGAGCACGCGATCAACACGCGACGTGAATATCACACCCAGTCACGCTGTCTGTCTGACCAGGTCTTTATGTTAATAAAACATGGCGTTTCAAATTCAATCCTGGATAATTTTCACTAGTATCTGTAACTAGCGGCCCGTCCCGGCTTCGCACAGATGGACATTTTCCCCGTTTTTGCAACATTTTTCATTTATGCTCCGCTCCTATTAGTCGTAGCGTGATGTTATATAACCTTCCTCGATAAATGGACTATTCAACACAAAAATATTTTTTCAATTCCAACCAGTAGTTTCTGAGATTAGCGCGTTCAAACAAACAAACTCTTCAGCTTTATAATATTAGTATATAGGTAGATGAGTAAGACGACGGTACGGAAAAAGTACGAGAGTGAAAGAGATGGCTATCTGTTTTTTAATCGTCACTCGTACTCAATGATAGAAATACATAGACAGCAATAAAGCGAGTTCTCTGAAACAGAACTAAGCACGACACATGTGACTCGGGCGCAGGTGTGCAGTGCAATTATACGCACATGTCGTAAAACGTTAGTACACTGCTGCTCCGGCTGCTTTGTTTACTGCAAATTACATTGCGTTATTTGTATGAGAGTCTTGGAGGAAAGTACTGTGCAAAAAGGAAGTAGGTTATGTTGAGAGTTTCAGGTATCTTTCATATTATTAGATTCTGCTGTCCACACAAAAAATCGGGCAGGTGCGAGTTACACAGGGTTACAAACCAACAAAAATATCGTTGTAAAATAACCGATTTTTGGAAAACTCTCTGGAGACCCGCCTGGGAATTAGTTTTTCTTTATTTATTTATTTTTATTTGCCCATATTTATACCACAACAATACATTATCTGCTGCATTTTATGGCTGCCTAGATATTATAGACTTGTGACATACGGACAGACAGCCGTAGGCTTAGTAGTAAGGTCCCATTAGCACCCATTGCTTACGGAATCTAAAAAGAAAGTATAATATAACGAACATAAAAAAAACAAAACAAAATCGTCAGTCGTCGGTTTCATACTCGTATTCATATGATAGGTATTGTCATATAAATAAATTCCTTTATAATAATATTGTGACATTTGTTATTGCGACATCAGAACTTAAGCGTGGTTTATAAAAATCGATGGCAAATTGGCAACGCAGTTATTACCAAGCAAATGAAATAAAAATATATAGTTTTTAACGATTCTATTTTGCAATGAGCTTGCGTAATAGAAAAATTTGTTTGCAGGCAAGTTGTAAATCGGAATAGGTAGTTTTTACGTAGCAAATGACGTCAAATTCACTTCGAAATCTATTATAATTTATCTATTTTTTACTAGCTGTGTCCTCACGGCTCCGCCCGCATAAGAAGTTTTATTCCAGTAATAAATATAGCCTATGTTACTCAGTGATAATGTAGCTTTCTAACGGCGAAATAATTTTTGAAATCGGTCCTGCAGTTTTTAAGTTTATTCGTTACTAAAACAATACCAATCTTTCCCCTTTATAATATTATAGTATAGATTTGGATTTCCCTTTAAATTCCGGAGTCAATGTTCCTAAAATTCTTATAACGATGCGTTTGTACCTATAATAAATATGTAACAATAAAGTGAATAGGCTCATACGCCTGTATTTTTTTTGGATTTGGATCCAAATATATTTGCTGAGCTGGCTCTCAGAGGTATTTTAGATGCATGTCCACGTTGTGATCGACGTACAAACTAAAAAGTTGTACCTACCTCCTTCTCTGCACATTACACGGGTACGGGTTAAATTGCGGCTTCCATCCAAGTGTAGGTATTTACATAAACATAACATTACGCCTTGTATACCCCGAAGGGTTTGGAAGAGGTGTTTTTAGTACGCCTTCGTTTTACCAGTTATGTTTAAGTCCCATGTAATAGGAGGCGAGCCTATTGCCATTAATCGGGCACAAATCCAGACTCCGGACTGCTACTGAGAAATTCCTAATGGAAAAACCCAATAACACTGCCCGACCTGGGGATCGAACCCAGTACCTCATGCTCAGCAGTCGCGTTTGCGACCACTAGACCAACAAGGCAGTCAAGGTGGTGGTGTAGGTACTTGTAGGGAAAAAGCTTGCTATACATCATCTTCCTGCCCTGGTCCCAAGTTACTTGGGGTCGGCGCAATATGTTTTTCTCTTCCACTCTTCCCTGTCAGCCGTCTCATTATCATTTACTCCCTTATCTTTCATATCCTCCCACACACAATCCATCCATCTTTTCTTAGGTCTCCCTCTCCCCCTCCATCCATCAACATTCATATTCATCACTCTCTTAGTCACATGTGTTTCATCCCTCCTCAGCACATGCCCATACCAAGACAAACGCTTTCCTTTCAACTTTTCTGTCACTGGTGCCACTTTCAAACTTCCTCTAATATACTTATTTCTTACTTTATCCATTCGCGTCACTCCACACATCCATCTCAACATTCTCATCTCCGCTACGTGTAATCTTCTTTCATCCGTCTTCTTCACGGCCCAACACTCTGATCCGTACAGCACGACAGGTCTTATAATGGATAAAAAAAGCTTGCTATACATTTACTGCTAAAAACAAAATGTTCTTATTTCACTAGTATTGTTGGCTTATAATTGAGTCATATTTGTAAGGCAAATAAATCTGCTTCAAAAGTTACTTTCTTTAATATTTAACACTTAAAGGAAAGTAAAATGTGTATGACATTGATACTTTTGGAACAAGTGACTTTTCTTACCTGATAGTTGTAGAAAGTCACTTTAACTGCACTATTCTCAATAACTGCCTTGTTGGTTTAGTAGTCGCAAGCGCGACTGCTGAGCATGAGGTCCTGGTTTCGATCCCCAGGTCGGGCAAAGTGTTATTGGGTTTTTCCATTAGAAATTTCTCAGTAGCAGCTCGGAGTCTGGATTTGTGCCCGGTTAATGGCAATAGGCTCGCCGCCTATTACATGGGACTTAAACATAACTGGCGAAACGAGGGTGTACTAAAACACCTCTGCCGAACCCTTTGGGGAATACAAGGCGTGATGTTATGTTATGTTAATAAATCTGCTTCAACTTTCTTTTATTTAACGCTTAAAGAAAATAAAACATGTATGACATTGATATTGTCAGAACAAGTGTTATTTCTTACATGAGAGTTGTAGAAACAAATTAACTGCACTATTCTCAATATACAATGTCTTGGCTGTATGTCAATACAAAGTGCGATCTTTTGGGACAAAAAAATATGATAAACGAAACATAAATCTGACTGACACGGTCAAACATTAGATTTTATTAAAATGAAGTCAAGAAAAAGCTTTCAAAACAGTTTGCTAAATATTATTCAGCTTAGAACAAACGACAACAAGTATCACGAATATAAAACTTAAATATTAAATGAGAATTTACTGTTATTTCGATTTCATGTCCAAAGTTTAAGCTAACGAGTGCTTCTGAACCCTTCAACAAAATGAGTTCACTGACCTTTGTTAAATGAGAGTAGTTCAAATAATGTAACTAACAATTTCATTTATTTTTCAAGGACTACACGTGTCGGTGTAAATTCGTAGAATACTAAATTATGTATGAGAGAACTACGAACTGATATCGACATGTGCTAATTTAACATAACATCACGCCTGTATTCCCTACAGGGTTGGGCAGAGGTGTATAGTAACACCCTCATTTCACCGTTATGTTTAAGTACCATGTAATAGGGGGCGAGCCAATTGCCATCAACCGGGTACGAATCCAAACTCCGGGCTGCTGAGAAATTACTGAGAAATTTCTAATAGAAAAACCCAATAACACTGCCCGACCTGGGGATCGAACCCGGGACCTCACGATCAGCAGTCGCGCTTGCCACCACTAGACCAACGCGGCAGTCAATTAGTTAAATGTGCTAATTTCTTTCATATATTATTATTATATAGTGCTTTCAGGGAATTATGAACATGGGAATATTCTGAAAATTACGAATTTCTACTAACTCAGGCAATTTTTTTTTGCTCTGGCGTCATTAAATTACATTGCATCACACATTCTAGCATTATTACGTTGCCAGAGTAAAAAAAATACCTGGTTTAGTAGAAATTCGTAATTTTTGGAATATTCCCTTGTTCGTAATTACCTAATGCACTATATCTATTAAAATGTTCACATATAATTGTGTTTGTATATATTTTGCCAGCATATAGCATTTGGCAGTGATAGCCTAGTGGTTGAACTCTTGTCTTCCATGCAGAAGGGTTTGAGTTCGGTCTGGGGACTACTTTCTTTTCGAATTCATGTGCGAATCAAAATTTGATTATTACTTGAGTTAACGGTGAAGGAAAAACATCGTGAGGAAACCTGCACACCTGAGAGGGCACAAAAAGTCTCGATAGTGTAGCGCGCCAACTTGCACCAGCCCTGCGTGGTGGACTGAGGCCTATCCTTGACTTGAGAAGAGGCCCGCGTTCAGCAGTGGTACAGTACTGAGCTAATGATGTTTTTATTTCTAAACTAAATAAATTAAAACTGGCACAATAATAATAATGGCAGTGATAGCCTAGTGGTGTAACCGTCGGACTGCCAAGTCATAGGTCTCAAGTTCGAATCCAAGGCACGCCTCTGACTTTTCGGATTCATGTGCGTATTGTACATGAAGGAAAACATCGTGAGGAAACCGGCATGCCTGAGAGATATTTCTCGATGGCATGTGAAGCCAAGTCAGAGGCCCATGGGCGGCATAAACTCTGACACCAGGTTATTTTCTAACCACACGAAAAGAAGAAGATCACCTAGGTAGTACCCAACTCTAGTTTCTCGTCAGCGAGCGTTTTATGACGAACTCTCATGAATTATTTATCCTGAACGATCTAACTGAGGATCAGAATCACGTTTATAACGGTATGTTCCTGCTAGGAATACATACACATAAAACTGGACGGCAGCAGAATATTATATAATTGTCTTGGGTTCGAGTTAGTGTTGCATTTGAAGATTCATGGCGAACATATCTAAGACTTAAAATCTCTTACTCTATTCTGAATCATCATTATTGCTGCTTCATGGTCTAGTGGTGGCAAGCGCGATTGCTGATCGTTAGGTCCTGGGTTCGATCTCCAGTTCAAGCAAAGTTTTCTGGTTTTTCCGTGAGGAATGCCTCAGCAGCAGCCCGGAGTTTGGGTTTGTGCTTGGTTCATGGCAATAGTCTCGTCCCCTATTACATGAGACATAACGGCGAAATGAGGGTGTTACTATACATCTCTGCCCAATCCTTCAGGGAATATAGACGTGATGTTATGTTATGTTATTACTGACTTCAAATTTGGATTTCCACTTATAATCCAAAATAGTCAGAACTTAATGGCGCTTACTTTCCTCACAGCTACTTGTCTTTCAAGCTACATTTAAATCCGTTAAGAATGCCCTTTGTTTGCGTTTAGTTCAGCACAATGCTCAAACACATTCCACGGCCACTTTTCTGCTTACCCTATATTTAGCCTCCCCGGGGCTATGATATAAACGTGCAATGAATGAAGTGTCAGAACTATAATTGTTCCGTTGAGGGAGAGAGATGGCGATACACGTTCATATAGCGCTGTCTCCTTCTGGGATGAAACTGTGATAATAATTCATGTTGCGACCCCTATTTTAAAATAACTCTAATGTACGCGTAGATTGTTTACAATTTTTCATTCGCTTCATATTCAGACTATTTTTGTTCAGTCTTTAAATCCATCTTCATAAATTCAACAGAAGTGCACCATGACTTTTCTTCACAACACTTAAATAATCACTTTTTAACAAAAATAAAACCGACTTCAAATGGTCTATCTCCGAAGTTCTTCATCAGATCTTGACCAAATTTAAATGGGACCACTTCGAAAGTATACTCTTTCAAACAAAAAAAGAATCATTAAAATCGTTTCACAATTAGCAAAGATATCGCGGAACGAACATACAAAAAAAAAAAACATACCATCGAATTGAGAACCTCCTCTTTTTTGGAAGTCGGTTAAATAGTTCTAGACAAGGCAATTTAACGCTCAATTTTGCAAGGTGATTTGTGATGTATCCGATTGGTAAAGCAACGATTTATATGTATACCTATAACATCACGCCTGTGTTCCCCGAAGGGTTTGCAGAGGAGTACCTTCGTAAATCTACTAACTGCCGGTGACAGGTGAATACTGCATGGTCTGCCGTAATATAAAGGTGCGTCTACTGACCCAAGCCTTACCTTCGGCCTGCGAATAAGGATGTCCCGACAGGAATCGCTAAAAAACTAATCCTTTTTTTGTTTTTTTATCGTTGGAAAGTCCTCTTGATGTCCTTCGCCCGGGGAAGGCGACGGGGTGTGCCGGACTCTTGCCGGCTAAAAACCAACGGTGTTCCTCTTCCTAACAGTTCGGCCGGGGTCGCGAGATTCGCAAAAGCATACATTTATGCCTGGGTACCGAACCGAGTTTGCGACCACTTAACTATTGAGGCGTTGAGTTAACATTTACATCGGCAGTAATATAATTTCTCAAACTTCAAATACCAATCATAGAAAACTATCCCTTCTATATACATAATCACCTTCTTTACATAGTATAGAACAAAGTCGCTCCCGCTGTCTGTACGCTTAGATCTTTTAAATTACGCAATGTATTTTAATGCAGTTTTCAGCAATAGATAGTGATTCTAGAGGAAGGTTTATATGCCCCACATTAGTATCTACATTACACTCGTGCGAAGCCGAGGTGGGTCGCTAGTATAAAATAAAATGGTAACGATGCTAAAACAAACTGCACATATAAATTATTTTGGAAAAAACTAAGTACAATGCATCCTATACGAACGATACTGATGTCAAAAATGTAGTTTTAGCATATTTGTCTGTTTGTATGTTTGAGCTTCACGCCAGTGCTATTGGACAGATTTAGTTAAAATTTGGCAGCCACACTCGATAAAGAGCGAGTCAGGTTATAAACAAATGATCACACTATTGAGTGTAGGTAATGAGCAATAAAGCATCAAAATGTATATTCGAAATCCACGCGGACGGAATCGCACACAAAAGCTAGTTCACGATAAACCAAACAGAACAAATCATACATTCATACCCGAATAACCGTTCCTATACGGAATGCGATCGGCCGATATTACGAACAACTAACAGAATCTCATTTACAGCAACATTAATTGCTGTTCGAGTTATGCCTTTTGTCCGAGGTGGAAGTTTGCCCCTTTGTCTTGTACGGTGAATTAATTAGCGAACTATGCTAACGGTAACTATGCTCTCGTAACGCAGTTGCGACGAGTATTCTATTGTTTTTAAGGGAGAATTTTGGGCTGGAATGTTTAATGTCCCTGTTTGCCCTGTAATTCTGGACTAGGTATAGACTACATTTCTTATATTACATATTATAACCAGTGATATTTGCTTGGATTTTAATAACAGATGGCAACGTACTGTGATAATTTTTTTACTGTTGGAACATGTAATTCCGCATAAAGTGCTACATAACTTGACAGATACTGTCTTAATGATGATTTCCACCAAACGGCTCGCATCGCATCGGATCGGAACGGATTTTACAATCTTGAAACGATATTAAATCGTGTACACAGTATTTAAAGTCTATATTACAAAGTCGCGCACAGCAGCTTGACCGCGTACGGCTCCGTTCGCCTGTCGTCGTATCCGATCGGGTCCGGATCCGATGCGATGCAAGCCGTTTGGTGGAAATCATCCCTTAATCATCACTATCATTATAGTAGTATAGGTAGTAGACAGCAGTGATAGCCTAATGGTGTGACCGTCGGACTGCCAAATCATAGGTCTCGAGCTCGAAACCAAGGCACTAACCTATGACTTTTTGGATTCATGTGCGTATTGTATAATTATCACTTGCTTAAAACAAAAGGAAAGGAAATTGAATTGAATTAATTAAAGGAAAACATCGTGAGGAGACCGATACGCCTGAGAGATATTTCTCGACGGCACGTGAAGCCAGGTCAAAGGCCCATGGGCGGCATAAACTCTGACACTAGGTTAGTCACTAACCATACGAAAAGAAGAAGTAGTAGTAGTAGTAGAGCTTCTTGTAAAAGAGCTCGTCCGGATATGTTCTACCAGCATCTAGACACGCGGCAGCGTGTCAAGCCAAGTTCAAAGAAAAAGGAACTGGCGACGCAGCAGCCGTGTGTTATATTACACGAACCATTTGAAGCCACTTTTGAGCCCATAATAACTCAAAATCTATTCAACATAAACACATGAAATTTGGTTTATTTATTGAAACCCCCGAGATTAACTATAATCTCAAATTTCATAAATACAGCTCAAACGGTTATTGAGATATTAACGTCTAAATATCGGCATTTTTAACACTGACTGACATATAGATCAAAAACCTAACCCACTTCCAGATGACCTAGAAAGTTGAAATTTCGTGTCCAGCTGGGTAATTGTGTGTATACAAAGGAAAAAGTCAGAAAACAGTGAATTTTTACGATTTGAAATATTTTTCAAACAATCGATTTTTATTACTTAGCGCCTTTCGAAATTATAATAGCAACAAACTTTTTCTTTCCCGGGAGAATAGGTTCCATGATTCCATGATGAAAGGTCGCTTTTATCGTTTTGTATACCAGATTATTTGATTCAAGTGGAAAATAAAAATATAACTAACAGGCAAATGATAAAAAAAGTTAAAGGGAGGACTTTCCATGTATTTCTAACGTTCAAGAAAATGTAGAAAATAGCACAAAAAGAAAACTACAGCGTAAACGTTTTACAGATCACTTTTGAATGATGAATAATAATAATTTCTATACAAAAAGTAATGATATCCCATCAAAAACATAAATGTGAAAACGGGAGCCAAGTTCAATAATAAGAATATGCGTGTTTGTCGACTTCGCCGACAAAAGAATTGAGATCTAAATGGGTGCCAAGTTCTGTAGATAATCCAGAAATGTATTTACACAAAGCAGATATCTTAGGATAAATTGAAGATCAAGATTTGACTTGGCTAGTTTTCACATACAAGTTATCTTATATTTGGCTAATCAACTTATCTTCTTTGTGTTATACGCAAGTTTCTATTTTTATACCTATTGTAAGGTCAACATCTTACTCTTCTAAAAATTTGGTTTGCTGGTAAAAACTAGCCAAGTCAAACTTGAGCTTCAATTTATCCTAAGATATCTGCTTTGTGTAAATCAATTTCAGGATTATCTACAGAACTTGGCACCCATTTAGATCTCAATTCTTTTGTCGGCGAAGTCGACAACCACGCATATTCTTATTATTGAACTCGGCTCCCGTTTTCACATTTATGTTTTTGATGGGATACATATTTCTGCCGCCAAGCAGCATTGTTGTATTCTGGTTTGTAGGATCTTAAAAGCACATGATATTTTCCAACTTTGTCTCTCCGGTTGGCAATGCATCGGCACTCCTCTTGGTATTGTGGGTGGTATACATATAGGTGGCGGTATCCACTTTCCATGCGGTGAGCTGTTGGCTTGTTTGCCAACCTATAAAAAAAACACCACAGTTTACCACGTCGCTGACGTCTCAATTTAGGTTTTAGGCAGTCTTCTAAACAATGTAAAATTATTTTATTTTACGAGCCGATGCTAGAAGTATCGTGTCTGCGGTGGCCCTAAAATGTCTAAAATTTACATGTACGCTTCCGAAAGGTCGGTTATCTCGTTAATATTTTCATCATGCTATACCTGATAACAACATATACACCCTTGCAGCACAGCACACCTGGAGCTTAGCATTCAAATATCTATTTACAAACATTTTAGCCTGTATTTTTTAACCTGGGACTGCATAAAACATTTCGATTTACTTACTAGGTAACTGCCTCGTTGGTCTAGTCATGGCAAGCGCGACTGCTGATCGCGAGGTCCTGGGTTCAATCCCCAGGTCGGGCGAATTGTTATTGGGTTTTTCCGTTTGGAATTACTCAGTAGCAGCCCGGAGTTTGGATTTGTGCCCGGTTGATAGTAATAGGCTCGCCGATTACATGCGATTGAAACATTACGGCGAAATAAGGGTGTTACTTTACACCTCTGCCTAACTCTTCGGGGAATACAGGCGTGATGTTATGTAATATTCCATTAGATATTGTATTGTAAGTAAATAAACCGAAATGGCTGGACACAAATAGTCTCACGGCCAGCGTGCGGCTAAAGTCGGAATATCTTCTGCTATTTCAGTGAATTTATTCCTAGATTGTAATAAAGTTAGCTAAGTTCAGGGTCTGATCGATACAGTGAAGGCAGTGTTTGTATCTGCTTCGTGCAATCATTTTATAGGATTGGTTTTGAAATAGAGTACAAGTTGCTTGTTATATGAATTCAAACTATTTAGTTATTTAGGTACTAAGGGTGGTGGTATAACGCTAATGGATAGAATTAGGAATGACTATGTAAGAGGAAGCCTGAAAGTGGCGCCGGTGACTGAGAAGTTGTGTGGAAACCTGTCGTCATGGTATGGGTATGTGATGCTGAGGAACGAGGAACATGTCGTGAGGAAAGTTTTGAGTATGAATGTGGATGGTTATAAGAGTAGAGTATCTTTCACACTACCCATCCATTGTTTCTTTGGTCTTAGAAACAATGGATGGGTAGTGTGAAAGATGATATGGGTAGAAAGGGGGTGACTACTGAGATGACGGCTAATAGAGATGTATGGAAGAAGAAGACATACTGCGCCGAGTACAAATACGTTGGGTTAAGGGCAGGAGGATGATGATGATGAGGTATAAAAGGTTTCAATCATTCACAGTCCTTCAGCGGTCTCGCCAATAATAGTCAGGTTACGTAGAAAAGGTCCGCAAGACCATCTACAATAGTCGAATAGGAAAAAAAAAAAAAAAAACAGTCCTTCAGTTTACTTTCTTAAGAGCGTTTGTGCAGTGCTTCCGATCCAAATCCGAAAAAAATCCCATCCGAGGTAACTCAGCTGTTCATGAAATTCAGAAATTCTATGAAATTCAGATCAGATACAGTGCACCACCATTCATACAAAAAACACAAGGTATAAATGAAATCATATAATTCCTTCAAACCTCGTGATGTACTGCTGACATAGATTAACCCTGCACGGAATACATTAGGATCGATCAATAAAAGAAAATACAAGAAGTAAACATGTGTTCTTAACGTGAGGCATTTTAGAGCCCCGAGCGAATTGCGCGGCTATTGCTCCTTGCGCGGTCATTTAACTCGGGGCACTAAAATGCCTTAGGTTAAGAATTACTTCTTGTAATTTTTTTTTATTGTTTCCAAAAGTATCTCGTGCAGTGTTAATATGTCAGCAGTCCATCACGAGGTTTGAAGGAATTACATGATTTCGTTTACACTCTGTGTAGTATTATAGCTATTTGGGATCTTATTTTCTCGTAATCGGATCCAACACAGCTCACAAGCTTAAGGCTGAGTATCCACCAGAGCTGTGCTAAGCTGCGTAGCGAGGAATGTGTTTTGTAAGCACCAATAGAATCACTTCATTTACCTAGCTTTGCTCTGCGCAGCTCTGGTGGATATGGGCTTAGTGGAGCGAGGTTTTTGTTCATACAAAACAAGCGAGAAATGCGAGCGAGGGATGTGTTGCGAGGAATGAGTTACGAGGAAAGTGTTGCGAGGAATGTGTTGCGAGGAATGTGTTACGAGGAATGTGTACCGCTCCCGCCACACCACCCCCATATTCGAAAAGAGTCCGCTACCTATCCTCGCACCGCTCATTTGTACACATTAACACTTTACGCATTACACATTACCCATTTCTCGCACAGCTCTGGTGGAAAGGGTCACACCGTTTCACATCCTCGCTACACATTTTCGCACCGCACATTTTCCTCGCACGGCTTTGGTGGATGTCCAGCCTAAGGTTGCTAAACACAATATCCAATAGCTATTTGCTCAGCTCTACTAAATCGCTTAAATAAAACACCGTAAACTTACCCCATTACTTATGTTTATGACTTGTTAGCTAACTGTTAATCTGCGGTCACTGTTGACACTTGACGGCTTAAAAGTTAAGCCCGTCTGTGTTTGTGTTCAGTTCTGTGATTGCTCGTGTGGGCGGGTAATCCTTACTTTATGATAGGCAGACGCCAGATGTTTTATTTTCTTAGGAAGAATGTTTTAGACGGTATTCTCCATCTAAAGGCCTGGTCAGACAGAGAGCGTGGCTGAGTGTGATATTTACGTCGCTTGGTGATCGCGTGCTCTTGACGTGCGAATTACTATGACAATGTGTGGAAGACGCCACACAGAGACTGCCACACCACGCCAAGCTTCGCGTGGCAGTCTCTGTGTGGCGTCTTCCATACATTGTGTCACACTTTATGGGTCAACCTTCAGCAAGCATGTGCACATAAAATTTAGCAGGCGTGTACTTACGGGAGGATAATGAATAACACTTGTAACCGTACACTATACATATTTTACTCAAAAATGCTTGTAATGTGGTAATTATTTTGACAACCTTTGAGCAAAGTCGACCTTTCCGCGCTACTTCAATAGGCGCCAGCAAAGTTGTATGGAATTTCATTGCTGGTGTGTTTTAGCCACCAGCAATTTCCTTTGAAAATCCATTATTGTCGAGTTTTGTTTCAAAAATAGTCTGGTGCAAAAAGTTTTTATACAGAATTTGGCTGTATAGGTACAGGCAATACAATTATTAAAGACAAATTTTAAAAAAAAGCTAAGGACCGGGGAAGAAACAAATCGTTACATTAAATAAATTCTTTACTAAGCTGGTTTTATTTAAATTACTCGCATTGTTTGAGTAAAGCACTATACAAGCCTTGGTCCGCAATGACTGCGCTGCTGGCCACGCTATGATGGCCTCAAGCTTAGGTTAGCTACGCTCTCGGCCTTCAAGCTTCGTCATCATTGTAGCCCTTGTTGTCCGCGCTGTCTCGGCCTTTATTCCAGCTTGTCCATCAAGAGCTGCAATGCTGACCGCGCTGTGATGGCCTGGAGCTGCACTGCACTGCGCTTTCGGCCATCATCAGTGCTGCCAGCAACACAGTCATTACAGAACGCGGCAGTACTGTACTATTAATAAGAATTACTATTAGATCAACAGGGCGTGACTCGTAACACTGCGAGGAGTCCAGGGTCTTCTTATTTAGGTGTAGCACTTAACTTGGCAATTGCAGCGGCTCGAGAGAGCGATCGGCAGTGTGCCCGACCTTTTATAGGCCTGGACCCCCGCCAGTCGCCACCACCCGTCACAATTGTCATAGTAATTCGCACGCCAAGAGCACGCGATCAACACGCGACATGAATATTACACCCAGCCACGCACTCTGTGTGACTAGGCCTTTAGACCTTGTCTGCGGTAAGCGCAGATCAGGTGCGACTAGGATCTAACGTAAAAAAGTCAGGAAAATATGTCTTTTTTTTCTTTTATAAAAACATTGCCCCTCACTAGGATTTCTCTTGTATCGTGGGTGCGTTTACAGACACAAACCTTCACATACACAAATGCCCAGACCCGGCACAACTATTTGTAGGTCATACAAATATTTCATCCGTGCGGGAATCAAACTCACGACCCGTAGCGGAGAAGCCAATCGCTCAGCCACTGCACCAAACGTGTCGTCAAATTTGTTTCCTTTACATGATATTCAAACACTACACTATTTTAAAACGACATCGTATCGCACCATGTTTGCCCATTATCTGAGCCCACGCGTGGGACAATCCTGTTACTACACATTCACAGTTTAGTTAGTCGCGGTTATCGCCTATGTAGTTGCCTATTAACTAGTAATTGATAGGGCAACTTGCTCGAGTATCAGGTGGTCGATACCTCGACTATTGCTTTTATGTAGTTTATAGTTTTAGATATTATTATGAATAATAATGGATATTTATGAAGGGTAAGTTGTGGAGGTTGAATTGGGGATGTTTTTGTTTTAGCGTTGTTATTATGGCTCGAATGTGGATAATTAATGGTGATAAAACTGAACTGCCTCGTTGGTCTGGTGGTGGCAAGCGCGACTGCTGATCGTGTGGTCCTGGGTTCGATCTCCAGGTTGGGCAAAGTGTTGCTTCTCAGGAGGATGTGGGACAAGGCCCCACAGAGGAGAGGTCCGCCGAGGTTTGCCGGACCGAGACCTGCCGGGGTTACGGTGCATGGTTTTGCGAATCCCGCGATCCCAGCCGAACGGTCAGGAGGAGGAACACCGTTGGTTTTTAGCCGGTAAGAGGCCGGCAGACCCCCTTGCCTTCCCCGGGCGAGGGACATCCATGAGGATTTTCCAACGATAAAAAAAAGGTCGGGCAAAGTGTTAATAGGTTTTTCCGTGTAGAAATCCTCAGTAGCAGCCCGGAGTTTTGATTTGTGCCCGGTTGATGGCAATAGGCTCGCCCCCTATTACATGGGACTTAAACATAACGGTGAAATGAGGGTGTTACTAAACACCTCTGCCCAACCCTTCGGGGAATATAGGCGTGATGTTATGTTATAAAACTGATGTCAATGGAAACGCCGGTAGAGGACGCCCTAGAAGGAAATACGTCGTTGTTATTGGTGATGGTCTTCACAAAGGACAGGTACTCTCAATCGGCGTGCGTGTATGACAAGATGCATGAATGTGGATGAAGCGAAAGGGATATGTAAGGGTGTGGTGTGGCGTTCTATAGTATCTGCCTACCCCCATGGAAAAAAGGCGTGAGTTTATGTATGTATAAAACTATCTGTCTGTTGCGGTGCTAGACGTAGTCCTCTACCAAGCTGCATCACAACACCCAGTGTGTTATTATAAGGATCGGCCTTATAATAACACAAACCGGGTGTTGTGAGTTGCTCGAGACACAGCTACCAACCTAGTAGCCCATGTGCGGTTAGCCTTAAGCGACAGAACACGTCGTACTGCGTTATATTGTTATCTGGGACGAGTCTCACAAAACAACATTTGCGTCAATTTCTCAGATTGATAGTATTCTTTGGCTTGGCTAGCTCAATTTCAATTTCATTTATTTGCTTTCCATAATGTGTATAATATTAGATGGTAAAATATAATATTTAGTTTAGTGACAATTATAGACCCTGTTATAGGGCACAACAAAACAATCTTAATTCTATTTTCATTAAAATGATATTAATTAATTTTTAATCATACATTATTATTTCCATCAATTATACAGTTATACATTGGTATGCTTTATTATGTTATATTAATTAAATTATTATCTATATTAATTATGTCAATTATACGCCACATCTTATCCCAATATTGTAGTATTTATTTTATATTATTTATTTGACTGTATTGTATATTATGTGTGTGCGTGTGTGTGTGTGTGTGTGTGTATTGTAATAGTGTTTATGTTATTAGTCAATTATTCTAAGCTAGATATTCATTTAAGTTGTAATAGCATTTTCGGATTAGGTATTTTTTAAATTCTTTATTAAATTTATTTTCAAACTCTATATTTTTTATTGTGTCAGGTAGTTTATTATATATTTTCACACACATTACAGCGGTCCAGCTCACGATTTGACTTGGCTAGTTTTCACAGACAAGTTATCTTATATTTGGCTAATCAAGTTATCTTCTTTATGTTATAACATACAATAGCGTATACGCAAGTTACTGTTTTATATTGTAAGGTCAACATAATTATTTTACTCTTCTAAAAAGTCGTTTTGCTGGTAAAAACTAGCCAAGTCAAACTTGAGCTTTAATTTATCCTAAGTTATCTGCTTTGTGTAAATAAATTTCAGGATTATCTACAGAACTTGGTACCCATTTAGATCTCAATTCTTTTGTCTTGGCTCCCATTTCATTTATGTTTTTGATGGGATCATCATTACAACGACAATGATTATATCGAAAACTTAAACCAATGTTCTTTATTCGAATCTCACAGAAGCTAAAAATACAAAACAGACTTTACCCGTAAAGCTACATAAACAAAAAAGGAAAAAATCCTAATTCAATTAAAAAATCTTCTCGGAAATTATTACTAAAACCCCCATGATTTGTGTTGTCATCAAACTTAATTCCCGTGAAACCAAACAAAGGTTCGAACAAAAAGTTGGGCAGGCACCAAAAGCCGCCATTGACAGGCTACAGCGACAAACAGAAATGTTTTGAAACAAATTGCTTTAATATTTATAATAAGTTCTGGAACGAAAGGAAGGCCTACTCAGATAAAAAATTGGTATAATTATTGTTGAGAATGTTTTATATTTTGTTGTATTTTTAAGGGACTGATCTAATTTTTTTAAGTCATAATTTGAAGTACCGTTTTCTAATTATTTCAATGGATCAAAATAAAAACCATTAGGTAAGTGTATTTCGAAATTACATACATACATAGGTACATAAACTCATACCTTTTTTCCATGGGGGTAGGCAGAAACGTCGTTACATATGCGGCTAATTGGTAGCGTCGTCCGGCAGTCGGGTTGTTGAGCTCCCTAAAATAAGATTTGAGCTACGCGGTGACTGATGCATGCGTGCCGTTAGTTGGGACAGGTCAACTCAAACCTGCTATGGCACTTTCCTAAAAAAGCCATTCCAGACGTTTCCCCACATTGTTACAATGTCTGGACTTTAAAAGAGACCTTGATCTCTAAGTTCGTTTCGGCTTTTCTTCTCAGAGCTAGTCAGATAGGAAATGCCGGCGCCACCTAGTCTTAAAAAAAACATTACATTGACTTGTAAAAGTGTCTGTAACAGATTTATTTACAGAAATAAAAGTCATTTATCATACTTCTTTTGCTTCATCCACATTCACACATCTTGTCATACAATTAATTATATTTCGTTTTTTTAAGCTATTCAGTGTGGAAACGTTCAGTGTTGACGAGCGTTTTTATTTTTATTGTATATTGTAAAACTGTTAGCTAATATCAAAACAAGGTTACATACGGAATAAAATGAATAAGAAATCGCCTAATGTTCGAAATTTAAACTGTACTCGTACATTTGTTTGGACGCGGTTATTTCTTTGAGCGTATAGCTCTCGTGGGTTGCAGTGAACATCAGCGTCAGGTACATGGTACCTGGTACTGCCACCTGATATGCTGAGCTGATAGCCCTTTCATATACATAACATCACGGCTGTATTTCCTGAAGGGTTGGGCAGAGGTGTATAGTAACATCCTCATTTCGTCGTTATGTGTAAGTCCCATGTAATAGGGGGCGAGCCTATTGCCATCAACGAGGCATAAACCCAAACTCCGGGCTGCTACTGAGGAATTCCACAAGGAAAAACTAAATAACAGTGACCGACCTGGGGATCGAATCCAGGACCTCACGATCAGCAGTCGCGCTTGCCAACACTAGACCAACGAGGTAGTTAGCCCTTTCTGTTCTATTATTGTTTTTTGTATACCTATTCGACTGTTTGTGCCATATCTAGAACATGTAACGTAATAGGGTATGTGACTATAATTTTTTTACTAGAAATTTCGAAACTATTACAAAAATGATAGGCAACAGTGAAAAAGCTACTGAAATATTTAATAAAATGCCCAAGTTATAAACGATTGAAAATTGCTCACTAGACAGAGACAACATGACGCCACAATGACGTCATACCTTGCAAACTTCATAATTATTTGTCACCACTCCGTACAATATCCGTTTCGCGCGACAAGGACAGAAAATGCCCCCTCCACAAACTTCGCAAGCGTGTAGCTCCTCTATTTTTCATCGATTTTATTTATTTTTTCACATATCAATTTGTATCTATACTTTCTTTAAAATAATACGAAATTATTGTACATTTTTAATAGTAGTCAACTACCCTATTAACGCACACCCTCAAACACCCCAAATTAGAATATTATGTTATAATCATAATACATACACTGAAATTTTAGTTTAACATGTATATGCATTGTTATTTACTAAATTAACGTTCTTGAAATAAGGTTTTTTTATTTATTTTTTGTATTGAATGACGGAATTTGTATTAATACAAATAAAAATGCACTTTTAAAAGCCTTTTTGCCTTGATTTATGGTCCATTTCAGTTTGTTTTGACTGTACAGGGCTAATGTGACTAATTTCCGTAGTTTTAATTATTATTGGGATAAAAAATTACCCATATTAAAAATGATAGAAATCGATTCAGTAAACGATACTGAACAAACTACTTTCAGGATGTGCGTTAATTATGTTACATATTGTATATTTTCCCCAAAAACAATACACAGTGCACACACCATACCGCATGCAATCATCAAAATCTCTTTACCCGTACAATCACAAGTTCCCAACACAAGATTACAGCGATCTCCGCTCTCAACGCGCACCAACTATTCCGAGATTGCCGAGTTCCCGAATTAAGGGGGAGGCGGGTAGGGGGCGGTCATCTCCGCATAGCAGGATATTAAAGCGAAACTGTGGCCGCGTTGAAATTTATTATCCTATAACTAATATTTACCTGTATATGTGGAATGAGTTTACTGCTTATTGTTTTTGGCGAGAATTTTCGGGTTTAAGTGTTGATGCGGAGGTTTTTGTAGCGTTGCGCATTGCTGCGAAATGCATCAGAGTTTTTGTTAATTGAAAATATTTGACACCTTGCAGTATTTATTTTGCAGAATAATAGATCGTTACTTTTGGAACAGAAACATTATTCTTGAGTTTCCCTGTATGGTAGGGTCGGTATACGCGATAATAATGTCCGTAAATCATCGTCATCTCGTCAGCCGGAAGCTATCCAATATTGATCGTAGGCTTCAAACATAGACGACGACACATTTGGTGCGGTGGCTGAGCGATTGGCTTCTGCGTAACGGGTCGTGAGTTCGATCCCCACACAGATCAAATATTTGTATGGCCTACAGATAGTTGTTCCGGGTCTGGGTGTTTGTGCATGTGAAGATTTGTGTCTGTAAGCGCACCCATGATACAGGATAAACCAAAGCGTGGGACAATTCATAAAAAAAAATATATTTCTACAATGAACGGTCCAGGGACGGTTGTTATTTAAAAAAAATACAGTTATAGTCAATCCATATCCATACATATTAACCGTAATTATGTAAACCACATGCCATAAGAGTGGGCGCACACTCAGCTGCACAATGAGTTGCGCGGCAATCGCTTGCGACCGACGTCTCTCGCCTCGACAATGATCGATGGGTCGCGAGCCGCGAGCATTTGTTTATTTTGTACACGGATGACGCGACATGATACGAGCCGCGGGTAATGACGCGCGGTAATTTGTGTTAAATGTGTAATTGAGCTCAATTGAGGGTGCTAAAGGGTTGAGCTGCGATGAGAGAAAAATACAGATGGCTGGATGATTTTAAAATTGTATAGGTGGATTATTAACATACGGCATTATAAATATATATCTAACAGTACCTATTGATGTTCTGTTTTGCCAAGCCGTTTTCCCAACTCATTGGGGTTAGCTTCCAGTCTAACCAGATGCGGCTGAATACCTGTATTTTACGGAGTGATTGCCATCAGACCTCCGCAACCCAGTTACAGAGCAATGCCAATATCCTAAGGTTAGACTCGGTTGTCAGAATTTCGGGCTTCTGACTTCCCGTAACGACTGTCATAGGTATTCGTATGACACCCGGAACCGACTGTTTAACATTATCTCTGAGGCACGGAGGGGTCTCGATGTGTAACGAACGATATGAAAAAACAATAGATTGTGCGAATTAAACAAGCACCCATATAAAAAACGTAACGTCATCATCCTATTTTATTCTTTAAAAGCAGAACTATAGAACTATTCCCTCCTCACTACAAAATAAATTCAAATCCGTCTTTCATCCCTTATTACAGCACTCAACAAACTCTAAACACATTCACAGACACTAAACAGATAAACGGTTAACAAAAATATTACGTGGACTTGCCCGGGGGCGCCGGGGGCATCCCAAATATAAATCACGCCTAAAACAACAAATATACAAGTTTTAAGTTACAAACTGCTAGTTGGATGGAGTTGCTAACACAAACTGAAACAGACCACGCCGCGGAATATACGGCCGTGCGGTCGGGGCGGACGCGGCGGGAATAAAATAGTAAATGTAGGTAATTGCATTTTAGTTTGTAGCTTTCTTATTTTATTGTATAGTTAAAGCTACAAAAATATGTACCTACCAGTTAAGTTTTTTTTTATAAAAACGTTGCCCCATACTAGGATTTCTCCTGTATCGTGGGTGCGTTTACAAACACAAATCTTCACATGCACGAACATCCAGACACGGAACAACTATCTGTAGGCCATACAAATATTTGATCAATGCGGGAATGGAACCCACGACCCGTAGCGCAGAAGCCAATCGCTCAGCCACTGCACCAAACGTGTCGTCAGTCTTGTGTCACTGTCAGTATGCTTCTGTATTAAGGGTAAATAATATATTTAAGTACCTACCGAGTTCCCGATTTCATGATTTTGCTTTCATAAATTCATAACATAATAATTTAAATATTAATGTTTTTTTAAGTTAAACTGATCTTGTTCTTGCCTACTCGCTAACCATAATATGTTTTCATTCCACAAAACAGATAAAGCGACTCCACGGTGTCAGGGGTCGTAGCAATGAGTGTTAATGACAAAAGCGAGCGCGGTTCTTAACGCTCTCTGGAGACGATAATTTATTTTATCTGCTTTATTCTAGTGTTCTTCCGGCTCACTATCTTAAACTGAGAATCTTTCTCCATGCAAAATCTGCTTAAAATTTCTCGCAAGCCATGTTTATAGCTGCATTTTTCTTCATACGCTCAAGACCACCCTACTGATGAAACGATCTTTTTATAGTTGAGGACAACACGAAAAAAATATACCTTATAAAAAACACGAAAATAATAATAAAATAATTAAAAATAATTAATAATTATATTTAAAAATATAATTTATATGTACATAGAATGAATAAACGAAATAATAAATAATTGAATCTAAATATACAACATGTGCCGCGTACCGGTCGCCATTCAACACCCTTATGTTTACTCACTTTAGATACTCGTAATGTCAGAGGAGATACGATGACTGCTAATGACGAATGCAGGCGTGATTTAACGCGTGAAACACCGAAACTATTTATATACATAAATGTTGTTCACGCATTACGACTGAGTCGTGCATCTGTCTTTTGTCTTATGTTGTTCACTAATTGCTTGAACAGTTTAAAGATTATTTAGTTTATTGAATGAGTAAGTATACTCTTTTTTACAACAAAAGTACGACGTTTCTGGGCCTTTGTGTATCTGTAAGGGATTTAGGAAAACAGCTTAGGGGCCATTCAAGTATTACGTAAGCAGAATTTTAGCAATTTTTGACCCATCCCTCCCCCCTGTCAGCAAAAGTAAGCAAAGCTTTTACCCCCCCTCCTATGCCTACGTAATCATTGTTATATATTTTTTTTAAACTGATCGAGTTTCTTTATTGTTATTCATGAGCAGCAGTTTTTAAGTCTAGAAAAATAAGTAAATAAATAAAAATTGTTGACGTAATCATCATCTAGACACCCCCGTCCCCCATGTCATCAAAAATAAGCTAAGCAAAGACCCCCTCATCCCCGTTTCGTGCTTACGTAATACTTGAATGGCCACTTATCTGCCACCAGGACGGCACTACTTTGAACCGAGATAAAAAAGTCAATGATAAATAATTTAATTCCAGATTAATTTTACAGTTCAAATATCAGTATCAATATACAGTGGCGCCGCCCGGTGGATTTCAGCCTCAAATTAGCACCCATCATTATCAAACCATTAATCAAATTGCTTTCTGTATCCAGTTGGTTATATACGTGTTTAAGAGAAGGCAGTTCTCTGAAATCTAGACTTTCTACTATTAATAATCCCGATAATCCTTCTAACTAAGCCACAAGCCTGAGAACGCTTGTAACAGAAGTGGGTTCATGTCAATAGTTCAAAGGGCTATATTGAATTCAAAGGCTTTCATTTATCTAGTCCCATTGCAACTGTCGTTAATATTGCAGAAGCATCAAGTGTAATGGAAACTTCTTAGATTTTTACTATTGTAACCAATCGACCCTATTCCTTCTCTCTACACAGGATCAGTACATCATTAGGCGACGTAATAGTAAAAAAATGATGCATGATACAAAAGAAACTACACAAATACCTCTCAGAAAAAATACATTGAATCAAGTGTATATCTTGCCGGGTTTGGCCCCGGGGGATGTTTCCGCAAGGGCCTGCTGATCCCGGCAGGAGTCAAAACAGAAACTGACACAATACACTTCATATAATATCAGGAATTCTGCGTCATTAAATATTTTGTTGATAGTCGTGTTATTTTCCTCTACGCTTAGACGTGGGTAGAATTAAGCACGTCTTTCCTTCATTAGAGGATTGTCAACGATGAAAATAATACAAGTTACCTACTGAAAAATTTGCTTTTTATGGAATGATGCGTGCGTTTACCAAAAATAGGGTACCGACAGAACTTTATCCTAGACTAGGGGTCTCCAAACTACGGACCGTAGGCTAACACCGCGGGCATCACCAATTCACCAATCGATTCGGTGGTGCTCATCAAAACTACAGTATTTGGTATTATGAGCTAGCTAGGCCCTTGAGATTTAGTGGGGGAGTCAGTGCGGCCCTTAGGCTAAAAATATTGGATATCGCTCTCCTAGACTATTTAATAAAGATACCTTTAAACCAGTCTTTCTCAAAGTGAGCGATAATGCCCCATTGTGGCCGCTGGAGGCCTAGAGGGGGCGTAAATTTCTTTAAATTGAATTATATTAATTAAAGTAATTAATGTCATCGTGGTTTTTAAGATGTGGTAAAGTAAAAAAAATGGGGGGCGCTGAAAAATAATTGAATTTCGAAGTGTGCGGTAGATGAAATAAGTTTGAGAACCTCTGCTTTAAACTTAGCATGCACATAGTTACATATGTCTAGTCACAGTAGCGCGTGCCAGGCCGCTGTCGATTCAAAAACAACTCAAAGTATAGCAAATCTATAAGCACCTTAAGTTATGTAGGTGGGTTGCATTCAGTTCAACACTAATAACATAAGCTGATGAATACCCCTCCTTCTGCTTATTTCTACAGTTCTATTTATAGCTTTGAAGTCAATAACTGATTGGAATTGCAAAATAACTATTCTATTTAGCATAAATATGTCTATGTTGCATAAATAGGATTATACAATGTAACCGCCCGTTCACACAGCGGATCCGTTTTGACGGATCCGTCGGTACTGGATGTGTTGTTCACATCTGTACCGACGGATCAGTTAAACAAATGGCAGCTGCGTCGCATCTGGCAGACAGGATACGATAAAAATAACGGATCCAGTATTTTTACTGGATTCGGAATATTGTCGTGTATGTGAACTCGCTCATACAACTACAGGCGCCATCACCAAAATAAAAATGGATCCTCTAAAACGGATTCTGTAAACAGTTTCTGTGTGAACTAACTGTTAGTCGGTACGGGGGTAATATTCCGAAATGGTATTAAAGTATCCATAATAATGAATAACTTTTGTTCTACAATTTTCCTCGAAAGTTAATAGTTATAGAGAAATTGTTGTTGGAAGATTACATCAAACAAAAAATACCCTTATTCCGCCTTTATGTTTAAGTCCCATGTAATAGGGGGCGAGCCTATTGCCATCAACCGGGCACAAATCTAAATGCCGGGCTGCTACTTTCCTAAGTAGCAGCCCATAGTTTAGATTTGTTATTGGGTTTTCCGTGTGGGATAGGGATCCCACACTTTGCCCGACCTGGGGATCGAACCCAGGACCTCACAATCAGCAGTCGCGCTTGCCACCACTAGACCAACGAGGCGGTTGAATTTAATTGCTATAATCTGCCTAAATATCATGAATAATCATCGTCATTTAAAAAAAGAATTATAACTTGCTGTAAAACCGTCATTAGTGATACCTATGTTGAATAGCCCGCGGGGTAGTACCCCTTGTACAGTACATGAAGATTATGTAATATCAACATAGTGCTCGAAGTTTAGTGTTTGCTAAAGGTTACCTGCCTAAAGGCTATCATTAAACCTTGAGACGACTTTTACGGCTTCGGCTGACTTTTACAATAATCATACCTACTTAAACAGCGGCCGTTTGCTTCCCAAAAAAATAATATAAGAACCTCTCTTTTTATTGTTGTTGGTAAAGGACGACTTACAGCCGATTCCAATAATTTACCGAGCGTTATTGGTTAAAATTAAGAGTATTGTATCTTGACCAATAATGAAACAAAGACCCCCATAGCTTTGCATAGTAGAACCCCATACGTAAGTAGCAGTGACGTATATTGATTTCCGGACTAGGTAGGTAGGTACTAGCGATGTCGCCTTACAATTGTACGTTTAAGCCGATTTCAATACGATTCTGACCAAAAGAAATCATAGCTATACACGGTTATTTTATTTATAGTTATAGTTAATTAAATCTTATGAGGTAGGCACTGCTTAGTTGGCGATATGCAATGCACGCCACTGGTAAGTAGATTTTATTATAAGAATCCACTGCAATCACAAATCTTTTTGCCAAGCGTAGTTGTTATGGCAAAATTATGATCCATGTTCACCAGTAGACATAATGAGCTAAACAAAAATAATACCAATTTTTTTAAGTAAGTAATACTAACTACCACTTGACGTGTTTCATTTAATATTCCTTTAAACATAATTGCATAAGCTATTATATTGATCGCAACATATTGTCGTTCTATAAATAAACAGTCGCGGTGTGTGCGCCCGCACTTACACTACAGTACTGACAGCTTTATAGATACCTATTAGTGTCGCATGTGTATACTGTTACTTAGAAAAATGTAAAAATACGACTCCGCCCCCGACAAACACAACATTTTTTTAGAAAAGAAAGTCTTTGTTCGGGCATATTCAATTAATTAACCTTCCTCATATCAAAAGACTTTGAAATTGGTCCAATAGTTTTGGATCTACTTCTATACATATAACAAACAAATTCTCGGTATCAATTAATAATATTGCTTAGTATGGACGGTTAGTTAAAGGGAGGATTTTTGACTTGTTACCGGGAAATGTCGTTCGGAGAATTTAGCTTCAATAGCAGAATAGGACGTTTATACTCTATTGGTTTTAGGTTAATTATATTGTGATGACACTATAAAGAATATTTCTGGGATGATGGAAAGGAGGTTAGCGCTATAGTGGCGTGCATTGCATAGCGGCAATTAAGCAGTGCCTACCTCATAAGATTTAATTAACTACTCCATCTTTAAGTATTACTATAAATAAAATAAGCATGTACAGCTATGATTTCTTTTAGTCAGAATCGTATTGAAATGGGCTTGAGCGTACAATTGAAAGGCGACATCGCTAGTGCCTGCCTACCTAGTCCGAAAACCAATGCACGCCACTGGTGCTAGTTAGGGATAGAAATCAGAATGTTCTTCTTTTCGTGTGGTTAGTGACTAACCTGGTGTCAGAGTTTATGCCGCCCATGGGCCTCTGACTTGGCTTCACATGCCGTCGAGAAATTCAGGCATGCCGGTTTCCTCACGATGTTTTCCTTCACCGTTTTTAAGCAAGTGATAATTATACAATACGCACATGAATCCGAAAAGTCAGATGTGCGTATCTTGGGTTCGAACTCGAGACCTATGACTTGGCAGTCCGACGGTATAACTTATATATAGTCGTTTATATTAGCTGAGGTATCACGATTTGTTCCAAGAAAGTCAAAACAATCAAATGTTTGATGAAATCGGATGAAGAATCCTCTATCAAGTAACTTAATGGGACCCGTACGAAGTCGAGGTAGGTCGATAGACTTTAAAATAAACATCAGGTTATTTTTATGCGTTAAGCTATGGAATAAGAAATTGAAATCCTAAAACTATGGTAACAACAATGGAATGCAAGTGTAGTGTTGAGCATTATCCATTCTATCAGTGCATTAATTGATGATATTATTCCTCATTACACTTATTATAGTCCGCGCGGAACTAGTTGGTGGCGCCTTAGGTATGTGCGCGGCAGGAGGGGGGTGTGCACGGTACACAACACAAAGCAAACTGACAGAGCGCGTCTATTGTATTGCACCCCCCTCCTGCCGCTCACATACCTAAGGCGCGGCCAACCAGTTCCGCGAGGACTATAATCCGACTATCAAGTGAGCCGGCAAATATTAACTAAACTTTTCTTACGAAGCGCCATTGTACTTTGTATCTATTTCTCCCTAAAACCATAACTAAGTTAATCTATTTAGTGTGCATTGTCCCATGGTCTAATAAGGTTTACAGTACGAATGAGTGGCCATAATGTTAGAGTAACAGGTGCAAATTAGTTTCTATTGTTTTGCCAAATATTGACACTGACGGCGGCCGGTTTACTGGTCACTTTATCATTCTCATTGGCTCGTCTGCGCCCACAATCTGTTCCTGAATTTACCGAATAATTTCACAAGAACAACAGCTCTTAATGATAGCATTATAGAGTTGATTTTCTCCTGGCGAAATCACGACCAGTTTCCACTTGCTCGTTGTTGGAACTAAGTTTGTTTTGCGTTTATTGTGTGCTTTATGATATAGTGATAAGGTATGTTTTTGCTTATCAAGTTCACGTGTACTGTTATCTATTCTGTTGCTTAATTAAGGCTACATCCATCACGGGCCGGCCATTGATGGCTCATTGATTAAGTTTGTGTTCCGTCATTTTTTGGCGGAGTCCTGAGATTGATTGGTTTTGTTAGTGGCCATTGAAAAAAACGCCATTAATTAATATTTATTTATTGGAACTACCGCCCCGCATACATATTTATGTGGCTATGAAACCGCATTTTTAATGAAATATAGTGTTTTTATTGAAATTTAACTGCGACCGAAATATTTTACGTGTTTTCATGGAACAACAGCAGACAACCCTATATTTGCATGTGTCTCCTTAGTTATCAAATACATTATTATGTTTTACACATAAGCACCAGCATACGTACATACTCATGACTAATGACATCAAACTGCCTCGTTAGTCTAGTGGTGACAAGCGCGACTGCTGACCGTGAGGTCCTGGGTTCGATCCCCATTTCGGGCAAAGTGTTATTGGGTTTTCCATGTGGAATTCCTCAATAGCAGCCCGGAGTTTGGATTTGTGCCCGGTTGATGGCAATAGGCTCGCCCCCTATTACATGGGACTTAAACATAACGGCGTAATGAGGGTGTTACTATACACCTCTGCCTAACCCTTCTTGTAATACAGGCGTGATGTTATGTTATGACATCAAACTGCGATCGTTAATTCACCTGCCAAGGTTATTATGACTTTCCACCAAACCTCAGATCCTTTGAAGTTTACCAATCCCGGGAACATATTACTAATCAGAACAGTAACTGATCAACTATTAACTACATATCAGAATAAGTAATTCCATTAGATAGAAACCCACATCAATAATACAGCAGCCAGCTACGTCTAATTTAAATAATTAGAAGGCACCATTAATCAGTACTCCTTAATATAATTAAAACGCATATCAATCATGGGAATCACGCCGCAGAGCAGTTCCGGATCCAGACCGGAATTAGCCCGGATGTGCTGCGCAGTTCCATAACGCAATACGAACTGAATAAAAGATGCAGAAGGTTCACTCTTGCGGTAAAGTACAGTAGGTACAGAAAAGACTGAACAGATTTCCCATTAATACATAGCTAGAAAGAAACCACATTAATTTGCGTCGTGTGGTGACGCACGTGGCCACCAAACATTTTTCAAAAAGAAAACCGAATGCAAACCAAAAAAAAGACATAAACATCAAGCCTATATTCCCTGAAGGGTTGGGCACAGGTTTATATAGTAACACTCTGATTTCGCAGTTATGTTGAGGTCCCATGTAATAGGGAGCC
This sequence comes from Amphipyra berbera, assembly GCA_910594945.2. Lineage (NCBI taxonomy): Eukaryota > Metazoa > Arthropoda > Insecta > Lepidoptera > Noctuidae > Amphipyra > Amphipyra berbera. The sequence continues at coordinate 672,455 of OU343122.1, read as the reverse complement.
TATTGCCATTAACCAAGCACAAATCCAACCTCCGGGCTGCTACTGAAGAATTTTTTACGGAAAAACACAATAACACTGCCCGACCTGGTGATCGAACCCAGGACCTCACGATCAGCAGTCGCGCTTACCACCACTAAGCAAGCTAAGCATATTGCTGTAGTACATACACAGAGTATAGCCACAGCGCTGGTTTTCAGCGGCAGCCCAAATGTGTGACAACTGGACGAATCTTACAATACTGATATCTTTTATTTTTTATTATATTTTTGTAGTTTATCTCAATATCTACCTAGTATATGCATTGTTTATTGACACATTATAAAACACTTTTATCCAGTCAAGTATAATAGAATATATATTTAAAATTAACTACCTCCATCCGTGTGTCACTGCGGAGGTACCAGCTGAAAATTAGCGCTGGGTGTTTGACGCCTAGCATTGCTGAGATGGTGACCTTTTCGGCATGGACATGCTCGACAACATAAAATGTGTATGTTCAATTCTTTTTATATTGTTCTTTCTTTCTTTATTTTTATTTTATTTATGCTGTCATTGTTTTCTTGGCTGAATAAATTAATTTTCTTTCTTTCTTTCTTTATCATTTCTTGTTTTGCGACGGTTGATTTCGCTTCGAGTATACACTCGCATCAATACAGCAGAATCTGATAACACCGATTGAAAGAACACTTCAACACACATTAGATAATTCTACTATGAAAATGGAGCAGACCTTCTGTTTCCACTGCATCCTATTCAAATAGCTAGGTTAGTCTGCACATCAATCAAGTATTTAGCTGGTGTGGAGCTAAGCGGAATGATTTCCTCGTCGCCTTCCGCAACAGTTCCGTTGGTAGCTTTCAATGCATAACGACGCTTATGTGAAAATCTGGGCTTGTTATTTGTAGCTTTTAATGTGGTTAAATCATGATTGATACGTCATACTGATCGGTATTTTTTAATTCAAATTATATCAACAACGTGTTACATAATTCCCAATGAAAAATATAAATCATCAAGTAGGCTTTTATGGTCGTTGTCATTTACCTCTCAGAGGAAATTAGGTAAGAATGTAAACAACTTTCTGGGTAGTCTACTCTTTAGTTTTATGTTTTCAAGGTTGCGTTTCAATGATGATTATTTTGTTATATCAAAATTCTTTCTTCTTTCTTGGGTCATAGTACGGTTTTTAAAATATTGCCAATAGACTCTTTACTAGGGACCTTTTAACCCCCTTTCGGCTTTAGGGGTATTTTTGTAACACGTTGTATAAGACTTTTCAAATTCATGTGCGGATTAGAAATTGATTGTCGCTTGCGTTAACGGTGAAGGAAACCTGTAAGGGCTCTAGAAAGTTCTCGATGGTGTATCTAGTCCGCTAACCTGCAACAGACCAGCGTGGTGGACTAAGGCCTAAACCTTTTTCATTTTGAGAAGAGGCCCGTGCCCAGCAGTGCGGCAGTAATGGGCTAATTATGATATCTATTTAACAACCAACGCGTGATATTAATTTGCAATAAATGTAGCTCTGTGGCTACACGTAATAAATCAGTACTTACGACGGCGACGTACAGTTTTGAATGTATAATCTATAGTATATTCTGCCTAGCTTTTTCCCAACTACGTTAGGGTCAGCTTCCAGTCTAACCAGATGCGGCTGAATACCAGTATTTTACACGGAGCGACTGCCATCAGACCTCCGCAACCCAGTTACTGGGCAAATGCCGATATCCTAAGGTTAGACCAGTTGTCAGAATTTCGGGCTTCTGACTTCTCGTAACGACTGTCATAGGTATTCGTATGACACCCGGGAGCGACTGTTTAACGTGCTCTTCGAGGTATGGAGGGATCTCGATGTGTAACGAACCGTCACCCATCCATGTATAATCTATAATATAGTTTTCAACACACTTACTCGTAAAGTAGCTCTTATTGCACCGCTTTTAGGCTTATAATGTAGCTTATTATGGACTAGTCCGGTAAAATGAACCACAGATTAATGATATATGTCTACGAACTTTTTTATTATAAACATAGAATAAATAAACTGTGTTTATTAAAATATCATAAAGAAACATTTCATTTCATTAAATTATTTATTTTTGTCAGCAAATTAACATTAATTAATGTGGGCGACGCATAAAATTGTATTGTTTAATGTGACGATGGGTGACCGTCGCGCCACCCCGCGGCATTGTTGTCACATTTGGTACTGTCATATTTTTTCAGTATTTTCTTTTTGCACGCATATTTTCTTTCGCTCGCCTATTTTCTCCCATTCATTGCAACCTGCTGTTTTCCTTATCCCTCGCTTACAATTCATTTGTGTTATAAACATAAAAATAATTAGTTTTTTTTTATATTAGGCTGTTGCCCTGTGGTCTTTCACCCGCGCGCGCATAGCTAACTCGGCCACGGGCACCACAGATTTAATTATATGTATATGTTTATAAAGAAATCCACGCGCCAATTTTCACAAATTCTTTTGTATTAAACCTCGCAAGTGTGTTGAAAAACGTCTTATGATACGCGTGTGCATTGATGATCATTACATTCTCGGCTCACTTATCGCACTCGCCTGCGGCTTGCACGCACAATACCGCTTCGACCGTAATGACCAACATAGTACACTTAAGGCGAGTACTGATAAAATATAACCACCATGGTTGGCAGGCGGTTGGTGATCCCAGTATCTATTATATCATCAGTAAACAGTTGGAAGCCGTCCATTCACGATACAACCCACACGGCTATGGTTGTCACCAATGTGACCAAATAAAAAAACAATACGCAGAATTTATTTTCAAAAACACAATATTTTTCTTTTAAAATAAAAACATCTTGGTACAAAGGCAGATCTCCTCAACATAGTTTAATTAAAGTCGAGTACAATAGGACGTCGTCTTTGTCTCTAACACAAATAATCCAGAGATGAACACAGATTTTATTCGTCCATAAAGTTTATGCGAATGCTCGATGGATTTATGATGATGTAACACGTGTTTCTATTGTGATAGAGGAATTAATAAAACTTTTAGGTTGTGATTATATGTTTATAGGTTTTGTCCAGGCTGGATTGATTTTGGGTTTTATTTTTTTGTCAGAATTTGATTTTTATTTGCGTTATTAACGGTGAAGGAACTGCCTCGTTGGTCTAGTGGTAGCAAGCGCGACTGCGGATCGTGAGGTCTTGGGTTCGATCATAAAAATGTAATTAAAATTATCTTTTTCTCCTCCAGGTGCATGCGACGTCGCGGGCGGGGCAGGTTCGGTGAACGCTCTGCCAGCGGGCGGCGCTGGCGCACGATTAGCGCCATCCTTCGACGCGGCTACCCCGCGCAACGTCACCGCGCTTGTTGGCAAGTCCGCCTACCTCAGCTGCCGGGTACGGAACCTTGGGAACAGAACGGTAAGTTTAATTTTTAAGACTATTTTTGATATGATTGAGGAATATTTTTTAATAATGTAATTTATTACAATACTTGTGTCCTAGGAAATGGCATTTTAATAGATCAGGTAACGAGTCTGTACTTATTAGCAGCACGCCTAGCAGCTCTGCATCTAGCAAACTAGTGGCCCATGTGCAGTTACCCTTAGTTTATCCTAAATACAGTATTCGCCGATGAATACAACATAGTGTGTGCAACCAGCTGCATTCAAAGTTTTACAACTATTTGAAAGTTTTACATTTTAAACTTTTAAAATATGTAAATTTCAAAAACGTAAGAAAGTTCAAAAATGTTGAGCGCACCACCATTTTCACGGTGTCGAGAGAGTCAAGTTAAATTCAACACATTCTGTGCTACGTGAATATTTAAGGTGTACATGTAAACTTTGAAACATATTTTTAAACTATTAGGTACAAAGGCACCAGCGGACTGTTGAAAATGGTTGAACACAATCATTTTTATATGTACAGTCAGCAACAAAAGCAAGTTAACAACTGAACACACTACCTAATATTCAAATTTAATCGGAACTCATGTAACAATAAAATAACACAAACTCTTGACTATTGCATGTAATACTGAAAAGCAGGGTAACGAATAATTTTGGATCAATTTAGATGGTATGTTGTGGCGGCATCTATCACGCCACATGCGAACTACGCAGCACGACGAATGTCTAGCAGACTACAGCGACAACAATGACAGCTGTCAGATGAAATGTCACAAATCCTGCATCGCGGTATCAAGATCTGATACGGAGTTAGGTTATATACAACTTTCCATGATTAACCGTTGGTCAGTGGCCCGCCAGGCATAAGACCCGTCTGGTTGGAGGATTCTCCCTTTTCGTTGGAGGAACACTATACCTCGTACCTCCACAATGTAAAAATAACAGTGTTAAGCAACTTTTGTTGCTGACCGTACCTAGTTAGTATCTAAATAAGATGCGAAATAATGTTTGTTTTAATGCTGATATAGTTACATTTCATTTTCATCCATTTAATACACATTTATCTACGTAACCAAATTAGATTTATTTTACTATAAACCAAGAATCTGTTAATTACCCTACTAAAGTACATTATTACAATTGAACAATTGAATTTGAAGACACACTTGGCGCAGTGGCTGAGCGATTGGCTTTCTGCATCGCGGTCCCGGTTTCGATTCCCGCCCGGAATAAATATTTTTGTAGCCTACAAATAGTTGTTCCGGGTCTGGGTGTTTGTGTATGTGAAGATTTGTGTCTGCAAACACCCATGATACAGGAGAAATCCAAATGTTTTTTTTTTAACAAAACAATTCTTCATCACGGCGGCATTGCAAGATACCTACTTAAAAAACAAGCCAGTCTTCAATGTCGTCGGTTGGAGTAATTACTGGAACATCTCCAAAATTATGTGTTTTGGACTAACTACTGGAACAAGTCATACACGTTTCACATTTCACTACTGGAACAAGTCATACACGTTAATCTAACTAGAAGAAACGACATCTACCGGCAGGGAATTAGTATAGTGGCCTATATTATTAACAAACATAAAGATTACTAAAAGGTATGTCAACACAATTAGCTTTTCAAAATATCTAAAATAAAAACTTTAACTTGGATTTTCTAAAAACAGCATAATTCGAATTGCACCGGTAATTTTTCCGACCGACGATATAAAGAAAGAAAGAAATAAAGAAAGTTATTTATTTTGACCTTGCACAGATTAAGATAGTCTCGCAAGCAAGTCTTGCAAGGATAGTTCTCTACCCAGCTTGTTTGTCTCAATATTGCAAGTCAATAGCCAATCGCCAGTTTGTCGGTCAGTTGGTCAAATGACTGCTGTGAATTATTACCAGCTACGATCGGTATGCTGTTCTAGTTTATTTATGGTGTCTAGAACAATGTTATAAATTGAATAGATACATCTATGAGTCATGGCCTTATACTGCTTTGTAGAAATAACTGTATTGCGTATCTCAGACTCTTCGACTGTATGTGCGGATCAGAATTTGATTATCACTTGCGTTAACGGTTAACGGTGAAGGAAAAACATCGTGAGGAAAAAAGCTGAAAAGAGAAGGCTTAAAAAAAAACAAAATCGCATTAGTGTGGGTAGTCCATTAACCTGTACCAAGCCAGCGTGGTGAACTAAGGCCTAAACCCTTCTTATTCTTGAGAAGAGGTCCTTGCCCAGTAGTGGGACAGTAAAATGTAGACATCCTTTATAGCTGTTTTTAGGGTTCCGTACCCAAAGGGTAAAACGGTACCCCATTACTAAGACTCCGCTGTCCGTCCGTCCGTCCGTCCGTCTGTCACCAGGCTGTATCTCATGAACTGTGATAGACAGTTGAAATTTTCACAGATGATGTATTTTTGTTGCCGCTGTAACAACAAATACTAAAAAACAGAATAAAATAAATTTTTAAGGGGGCTCTCATACAACAATCGTGATTTTTTTTGCTCGATATTGATAACGGCAACAGGGAGACGTTTGAAATATTCACAGAATAGTTATTTATATATTCACTTTAAAAATAAATAATTAATTAAATTAAATTAAAACAAATATTTAAGGGGGGCTTCCATAAGACAGACATGATTTTTTTGCCGTTTTTATAGATAATGGTACGGAACTCTTCGTGCGCGAGTCCGACTCGCACTTGGCCGTTTTTTATTTTCCTCTTATAACATGAGGCACATGTCAGTATATTACTGAAAGTATTTCAATACCCCAATTAGTATTAATATCCTACTATAATACTAATCCTAACCACGCTATTCTATTTTTAACCGCACCTTCACAATATCTATCGCAATTAAAGTGTGCGGTCGTGTAATAAACGCGCGGCTGAGGTCGCGACTGCGACTAATTGCTCGCGATAATTGCACGACGGTCGCCTTCCGCTCGCTCCGCGCACGCCGCCGCTCCTTCCGCTCCCGACTGCGCCGCCGCGGTTCAGGAAAGAAAGGATGTGTTGAGGCTGCAAAGGTGGAAAAGATAAATATTTTAGCTTTTTTATTTTTCTTTACGTTTTTTACATAATGGGAATCTTATAGTTATTTACGATAGTTGCGCGATTTCAGAGCGAAAATAATCCATGACGCCTGCTTTCCCCGAAGGGTTAGGCAGAGGTCTATAGTAACACCCTCATTTCGCCGTTATGTTTAAGTTCCATGAAATAGGGGGCCAGCCTATTGCTATCAACCGGACACAAATCCAAACTCCGGGCTGCTACTGAGAAATTCTACACCAAAAATCCCAATAACACCTTTGGATTGAACCCAAGACCCCACGATCAGCAGCCGCGCTTGCCACCACTAGATCAACGAAGCAGTTCCAAAATAAAAAAAATAAGGAAAATAATCATTTACAATAATTTTTTGATGAATGATGGTTGAGCTTTGCTGATAAGAAATAGTATTTAATCAATCAATCATTTTACTTGGCTACCATAGATGATATTTAACAGGGAAAAATATTTATGAAATAATAATTCCATGATCACTTGCGTTAACGGTGAAGGAAAACATCGCGAAGCCTGTACACCCGAGAAGGCTCTAAAAAGTCCTCGATGCTGTGTGTGTCCTCCAACCCGTACCAGGCCAGCGTGGTGGACTAACGCCTAAACCCTTCTTATTCTGAGACCAGGCCCGTGCCCAGCAGTGGGACGGTAAAGAGTATGTATTTATGAAAGGGATATGGCACCATTTAAAATAATAGCCGTAAAATATAAATAATTGTATCATGTAGATACAATAAATAACTGTTTACTGGAAATAACAGTTCCCTTCACAGGTTCCTTTACTGAATTCCAATTAGCTCTTGTATAAATAATCAGTATTTCTCAGTATAACATTTAGTTTCCGTGTAATATAATTAAAATATATCCTCAAAGCTAATAAAGAAGAATTACAGCCATGTTCTAATTTATTTACAAATATTCCCATTTTTAATTTGTCAAAATTATTAAAATTCACCCTTGTTCGGCGTTCGTTCTTGCCCGTAGGTACAATGAATTATAATAATATCTCAGTAGAGAGAATTTCTGGCAATATTTCGCGAAGTATTGCTATACATTTTGGTGAATAAATCTATGGAAATAAGCGTGGTGTTAGTGGGTCGTGCATAATTATTGTAGACCACAATGAAGACTGGTTGTCTGCTGGAGCCAGTGTTTTAGCTTACGCTTTTAGGCAAATGTTCTTTATGGATGTTGATATACATTTTTGAAGCCATTATGCTCTGACTTCATTATTTTTGATCAGAAATGTGGAGAGAACGTCATGATAGAATGAGTCTGAATTATTATGCATTTATAAATAGTCCGTGAAAGGGACGTCGTTGGACAAGCAAGAAGTAAGAGGCGATGAACTTGGCACCGAAAAATGACAATAGGCTCGCATACATGGGACTTAATACGAATGGCGATACTTGGGTATACAGATTCCTGTAATAAGAGAATATCTGCTTACCCCTTTGGGGTTAACAGGCATGAGTGTTGAACTCATGAATAGTAGATTGTCTGCTCGGGTTTTTATATCTAACTAGCTGTTCTTCCGCGGCTGTGCCCGCGTAAATAATTCGACTACAGCGCCACCTCTCGGATCCCAGCATAGCTACGAACCATCGTCTCGACAAAACAAATATATTGTGTAAATATGACCTCAATCAAAAGTCGTTCTCAAGTTATGCCGTGACCAAGGGAAATAGGGATTCATTTTTATATAATATATAAACTAGCGACCCGCCCCGGCTTCGCACGGGTACAATGTAGATACTAATGTGGGGTATATAAACCTTCCTCTTGAATCACTCTATCTATTGCTGAAAACTGCATTCAAATCCGTTGCGTAGTTTAAAAGATCTAAGCGTACAAACAGCGGGAGCGACTTTGTTTTATACTATGTAAAGATTTAAAACTGATTGAACTCACTTTTGAGTATACCAGAAAATGCAATATTCATAGCATATTTATGACTATCTATGTAAAAGTACACACTTGTGCACCTTATGGACGCTTCATTAAGCATTATTAATCAGCAAAAAATACCCCAGATACTTGAACCCCATAATCATCCTTTATGGCGCGACTTTTTGCCCTTCGAATATTTTTCCTATATGCGCCAGGGTACAGGAAGAGAGAACCCGGGGTATTTGCTTATGATAATGACCTGCTGAATATTCAAGCACCCTGAAGCTTCACTTGCCTACCGCATTATAATTATGGTTCGCATTAATTTTGTTTTGTTTATTGTTGCTGATTTAGTTGTGGGGGGTGTGTGGAATAATTTTAAGAGATACTAGCGACCCGTCCCGGCTTCGCACGGGTGCAATGTAGATACTAATGCGGGGCATATAAACCTTTTTCTTTAATCACTCTATCTATTGCTGAAAACTGGATTAAAATCCGTTGCGTAGTTTAAAAGATCTAAGCGTACAGACAGCGGGAGCGACTTTGTTTTATATTATGTAAAGATAAGCTGGTCCCTATAATCCCTTACTGGTTTAATAAAGTCACAAAGAGTCCCAAAATATCATAGAGTAAACAGCCCATTACTGTCTCTAGGCAAGGGCCTCTTCTCAGAATCAGAAGGGTTTAGGCATTAGTCCACCACGCTGGCCTGGTGCGGGTTGACAGACTACACACACCATCGAGAACTTTTTGGAGTACTCTTAGGTGTGCATCCTCGCGGTGTTTTTCTTCACCGTTAAAGCAAGCGATGATCAAATTTTGATCCGCACATGTATTCATAACGTCAGAAGTGCGGGCCGGGATCGTACTTCAACCCTCTGCATGGAAGGCAACCGGCTATCACACCAACAAAACAATATTCGACGCAGGCATAACTAGATATACTAGATAATAGATATATTAGATATACTTCTGCCTATGTATGTATAGCGAGTTAGCAAAATATTATTTGAAACACTGTGTTGAAATGAAAGCAAGAAATGTTTGGTTAGTTGTTCAAATATTCCACTTAGGGCACGAGTCGTTTATAACGGCTGTGGTTAGGGTCAGACCGGTCGTTGGCCTAACCATCTCAGTACATAAGGCGGCTTAGATATATGTAATAAATAGTCCGCTATACGACACTGTTTGACGCTTACAAAACAACATAACCATCATCATGATCATCCTCCTGCCCTTATCCCAACTTATTTGTGGTCGGCGCAGTATGTCTTCTTCCATACATCTCTATTAGCTGTCATCTCAGTAGTCACCCCCTTTCTATCCATATCTTTCACACTATCCATCCATCGTTTCTTTGGTCTTCCTCTACTCTTATAACCATCGACATTCCTACTCAAAACTTTCCTCACGACATGTTCCTCGTTCTTCCGCATCACAAGCCCGTGACAAATTGTAAAAAAGACAAATAAAACACAAAAAATCGCGCCATTATCAAAAAAAATCCAGTCAAAAGTTCTTTTATAACTAACAAACTGTTCAGGACAGTTCTATGGCCATTAGGACCATTTTAACGACGTTTCTTTGAAGATGATCATTGCTAGGAGTCGCGGAAGCACTACCGGACTTCAGGTCTTTAAGCGAGAGGACTTCAACTCGGACACTTACAGAAGGAATGGAAAATATTGTACCTTTGAAGAAAATAGAGGGAAGATTTAATTGTAGGTACACCTATAATTTTTGTTTGATAATCTTCAAAAGTAGAGAGTTGGTTTTAATTTTGTAATATGATGTACTTTGATATTTTGTTTTCGTGTTAGTGATATAAGCAGTGATAGCCTAGTGTGACCGTCGGACTGCCAAGTCATAGGTCTCGAGTTCGAACCCAAGGCACGCACCTCTGACTTTTCGGATCCATGTGTGTATTGTATAATTATCACTTGCTTAAAAAATGGTAAAGAAAAATATCGTGAGGAAACCGATGCCTGAGAGATATTTCTCGACGGCATGTGAAGCCAAGCCAGAGGGGATACTTATGGATTCAATAAAAAAAAATACAAGAAGTAAACATATGTTCTTAAGGTGAGGCATTTTAGCGCCCCGAGCGAATTGCACGGCATTTAACTCGGGGCGCTAAAATGCCTCACGTTAAGAACACATGTTTACTTCTTGTATTTTTTTTAATTGAATCCAAATGTATCCCGTTCAGGGTTAATCTATGTCAGCAGTACATCACGAGGTTTGAAGCAATTACATTATTTCGTTTACAACCTGTATGTGCCAATTAATATCTGAAATAAGAACAAAAATATTCAGCCTAGGTATCGAACCAACAAATCTGTATAGCGTAAGCGACCAAACATGTCACAACTCAGCCGCAAACTTTTTATACATAGATTAATAGTACTGTTTTTGTCACCATAAGATATCGCAAACACGTTTAATATAAAACGAGCTGACTCAGTACTTATTCCGTCTCCTAGACAAACAGTTTAGTCAAGAAGCGATGCCACATTTGATATGCAGACGTGTAAAAATGACGCTTTAGGTTTATACAATGTATCGCGTTAAATATATTCAACTCTGGTGTCAGGGCTATGAATACGCGTATATTTTTGTCTGGGATAAAGACTATGAATATGAGCCGCTAGATTAGGGCGTGTCTAGCTATTATCTGGGTTTTGTTGGTTTAGGTATTTCGTTTATATTTGTCCTGTTTTTTTAGGAAAGTATTATAGCAAAATACAACGTCAATTTTCATTCTTTACAGTTGAGCTATTGAAACAAATAATATATCTAAATCATCACTTGATTTTAGTTCTGTTGGAGCTTCAAATATGAATAGCATTGGCAATCTTCTAGTTGACGTCTAGACTGCCTTGCTGGTCCAGTGGTCGCAAGCGCGACTGTTGAGCATGGGGTCCTGGGTTCGATCCCCAGGTCGGGTAAAGTGTTATTGGGTTATTCCATTAGGAATTTCTCAGTACCAGCCTGGAGCCTGGATTTGTGCCCGGTTAATGGCAATAGGCTTGCCCCCTATTACATGGGACTTTAATGTAACGGTGAAATGAGGGTGTTACTATACACCTCTGCACAACCCTTTGGGGAATACAGGCGTGATGTTACTTACCCCTTGTCGATTTTTAAGATTTACGTGACATAATGATACACTACCCATTCTAATACCATTATTTTTTGGTCCTTTGATACCAACCCCAAAACCTATCATAGTTTGAACTGGAATCTTTCGTAATATAAAAAAAAAACTGATTCACAATCTGTATTGCCACTTTAACTACAAACTCTTATCTTAACATAACATCACGCCTTACATTCCCCGAAGGGTTCGGCAGAGGTGTTTTAGTACACCCTCGTTTCACCAGTTATGTTTAAGTCCCATGTAATAGGGGGCAAGTCTATTGCCATTAACCGGGCACAAGTCCAGACTCCAGGCTGCTACTGAGAAATTCCTAATGGAAAAACGCAATAACACTTTGCCCGACCTGGGGATCGAACCCAGGACCCTATCAGCAGTCGCGCTTACGACCACTAGACCAATAAGGCAGTCCACCAAACGCTTATCCACCTACTTATATGTAGGTAAGTAGTTTAAACCACTCAGTAATCTTCAGTAATCCCTCACAAATGGTGGTCGGCAGACTTCCAGCGGACACATGTTAGACAAGCCGAGATAAACTGTCTCGGTCCAGTGTTTATGTTTCAGTACGTTTGTCTAAGATATTTGTTCAACGACTACGTCAATATTGTCTGTTAGGTATTATGAGATATTGTTGTTTTTGAGTAAGAGTATATACTGAGTTGTATTTACTAAATGATGATAGTAATGGACTACGTTTTATTTTCTAGAATATTTTGTTTGTAATATTTACTACTAGCTTTTACCCGCGGTTTCATCCGCATCCTAGGGGAACTACTTGATGTACCCGGATAAAAAGTATCCTATGTGTTAATCCAGGACATATAAGCAGTGATAGCCTAGTGGTGTGACCGTCGGACAACCAAGTCATAGGTCTCGAGTTCGAACCACAAGGCACACACCTCTGACTTTTCGTATCGTATAATTATCACTTGCTTAAAATTGGTGAAGGAAAACATCGTGAGGAAACCGGCATGCCTGACAGATATTTCTTGACAGCATGTGAAGCCAAGTCAGAAACCCATGGGCGGTATAAACTCTGACACCAGCATAGGCACTAACCACACAAAAAGAAGAAGATCCAGGGCATAGTCTATCTGTGTGCCAAATCTCATCCAAATCCGTTCAGCCGTTTTTGCGTGAAAGAGTAACAAACATACATACATACAAACTTTCGCGTTTATAATATTAGTAAGGATAAGGATATTTTCTGTTAATTTTACTGTTTCTAGACTTTTTGTCACAAACGAATTATCCTTTCAAGCTACAGAATTGTATTGAATTATACAGGGTCATTTGTAAAACACCGACAACCTCTCAGGACTATATTAATAACATCATAATCAACAACTTTTGTTCTATGAATTTTAAAAATTCATCATATGTTAGTTCATCAGATTTTCATACAAAAATAAAAATATTTAAATTGAATGGTCTAAATGTTACGAAGTGTATGCGAAGCAAAAGAAAGCGATAGTAAAATAGCGAGGGGAGCGTGGTAAGGGCGGCGGGGGCGCTTTATAGCGTTCAATTTAAATATTTTTATTTTTGTATGAAAATCTGATGATCTAAAATATGATGAATTTTTAAAAGTCATAGAACAAAAGTTGTTGTTTATGATGTCAGTAACATATTCCTGAGAGGTTGTTGGTGTTTTACAAATAACCCTGTATAGTGATAATTATGGAATAGATAAATAAATGGCTTTGTGAACAGAAAAGTGCAAGCGTTAAAGTAAATAATTTGCACAGTATCTCAAGTTGAGCCGAAAGACGTTTTTTTTTATTATTTTTTTTATGTATGACCACTCGCAATTCAACAACTAACTAGAGGTTAATACTGCTTAACCGGACTATCCTGTGGTGGCCAAAAATTACTTTAAGGCCCCCAGCCGCGGCTTACAAACTAAGGATTTAAATTAAATGACTGATCATCACTGAGGGCACCCCCTGTGGGGTTCGGGCCTCTGAGCCGCAAGACTCGATCCTCTACCTTGTTAATACAGTTTGCATTCGATAAGTAGTCTATCCATTTGGCTCCTTAGCCAATAGGAGAGATGCATTAACCGAGCCTCCACGAGTGGCGATACTTAAGTTCGTCCGGCGCACCTTGCAAACGGCAGGAGCTATTCTCGTATTGCTCGAACCGACACGAGAGAGAGAGAGAGAGAGAACAATAATATCCTTATATGACAGTTTTCTTAGGTTCACGGAGGTTTTTCCTAATTTTGACACACGTTCTCTTTTTGTGTACTACCTCGTTGGTGGCAAGCGCGACTGCTGATCGTGAGATCCTGGGTTTGATTCCCAGGTCGGGCAAAGTGTTATTGGGTTTTTTGTGTGGACTTCCTCAGAAACGAGAGTGTACTAAATACACCTCTGCCGAACCCTTCGAGAATACAAGGAGTGATGTTATGTTTTTATGTTACCTACAATTTTTGTTTTATTTTTCACTCCATAATTAATATTCAAAATGTTCGCTAACAAATTGAAATAACTTCATCGCTTCCACTTGCTTCCCTTCATCAAGTTCTCAATGTAAAGGCAACTCTATTTTATTACCGTCTAAAAATTAACACCCCCCAAGTTGAATTTCAATTATAATGGTTCGTTATACTTTGCGTCTGTTTGTTTGCACCCCCAAGGGTTGATCATTTGTACTCTCAAAAACTTTAATTTGCATAAAATGGGGGTTGATTCAACTTTAGGGGTAATTCCTTTAATGCGTAACGTTGTAAATTCTATGGTTTATGGGTGGTGACGGTGTATAATTGCTAGGCTGGTGTTAAAGGGTGATGCAACTAGGGCAGGGGTCGGCAACCTTTTGAGACGGAAGAGACAAAAGATGCAATTTACGAAATTTCACGGTTTTAAAAAAAAACCTTTCAATATTATAGTATTTGTTTATATAGGGTGTCCTGTAATTAATAGATAACCTAGAAATGGCGTTTAGCAGAACTAATTACCTTTAAAAATAATAGAAACCGAAAATACATTTAGATATAGTTACTAATGTATATCTATCTCTCAGTCATAGTCAGTATATTTCAGTCATACTATATTATAGTACTTAATTATGGATCGATTGCACGATTTTAATGGTTTTGATAGTAAAATAATTATTTTTTGCGTATGGAATTGAAGAGCCGCAACTTTACATCGAAAAAGCCGCAAGTGGCTCGCGAGCCGCAGGTTGCCGACCCCTGCACTAGGGCGACGCGTACGCTTGATAAACTGCTGACAGTGGTCCTTTTGTCCGCGGTGTTCATCATTACATAACACAATTAGCCCATTACTGTCCCACTGCTGGGCATGGGCTGTCTCAGAATGAGAAGGGTTTAGGCCTTAGTCCATCACGCTGGCCTAGTGCGGGTTGGCAGACTACACACACCATGGAGAACTTTATGGAGCCCTCTCAGTGCAGGTTTCCTTACGATGTATTTCCTTCATCGTTAACGCAAGTGATAATCAAACTGTGATCCGTACATGTATTTGAAAATTCAGAGGTGTGAGCCGGGATCGAACTCAGATCCGCCTGCATGGAAGGCAAGCGTTCAACCGCAAGGCTATCACTGCTTGGACATCATGATTTTCTAATGAAATTAGTGTAGGGCTTCAGCGTTATGAAGTCCTACTTTTGAGATATCAAGCTCTGTTACCAAATTAGTTACTCAGCTAATAACATTTTATATACGCACATATACATATAGTTAATGTATGACAATTTAAAAGGTCCTAAAAAGACATTTCCTAAAAAAAAAATATTTTATAAAATTTATTTTTCGCGTATTTATTTTTACTTTGGTAATTGTGAGTTATTTTATAGTCATGGACGTGAACAGTGTTAAATTCAAGCTTGGTATTTGGGATACACCGGGACAGGAGCGTTATAAAACATTTACATCAAGTTTTTACAGAGAAGCTCATGGTGCTATATTAGTTTACGATGTGTCAGAATCAAAGTC
Organism: Amphipyra berbera; assembly: GCA_910594945.2. Taxonomy (NCBI): domain Eukaryota; kingdom Metazoa; phylum Arthropoda; class Insecta; order Lepidoptera; family Noctuidae; genus Amphipyra; species Amphipyra berbera. Next base: position 656,983 of record OU343122.1, on the reverse strand, counting down.
CCTAGCAAAACTGAATGAGTGGGTCGAGGAACTTCAAGTATACTCCACCAAGAAGAACATAGTCTGCTTAATTGTCGGAAATGAGATTGACAAGCATATCATTTTGGGACCCAGTGCATAATATCAGCAAGCACATTGGGACATCCGCGCGACGGCGCAACGAATATTCCCAAGGAGGGTTGATGTCAAGCAGGCGGCAGGTCATAAAACAATAAGCCAAAACCTCTAACAACATGGATTTATGAAATACATGTTGTGCCGACCACACCTGGTGTGGGATAAGGGCAGGAAGAAGAAGAAAAAAGACATTTCCTAAAACCTTATTTTTTCCCCATTCGTGTATTAACATAAACATAACATCACGCCTGTAATCCCCGAAGGGTTGGGCAGAGATGTATAGTAACACCCTCATTTCGCCCTTATATTTAAGTCCCATGTAATAGGAGGCGATCCTATTACCATCAACCGGGCACAAATCCAAACTCAACAAGGAAAACTCAATAAAACTTTGCCCGACCTGGGCATTGAACCCTGGCCCTCACGTCAGCAGTCGCGTTTCGTGTATTATTTTCTTATTTCCGTATATAAGTCCTAGACACTTAATATTTCAGAAAGATTAGTACATTTCTCTGCAGTCTGTTACTGACATACTATTATTTATGTCTACTTGCACTCAGGATTTTTATTACTTTCTACTCCTTAAGGTAACCCTACTTGTACCCTATCTTTTTATCTATAGTCCGGCCATAAAATGTTGTATAAAAGGTAAACAAAACTAACATCACTAAATAACTTTCGTGAGTGATATTATGTAAAAGGTTTAACTCATGTGCATATTTTGGGAAGGCCTGAAGCACGTGAGTTAAGCTATTAACATCCTTCAACAAGCCTTAGATCGTGAAACATTAATTTTGCTTCAAAAATCCATTAAACATATATTTTTAGAAAACTGCCACGTTGGTCTAGTGGTGGAAAACGCAACTGCTTATTGGGAGGTCCTGGGTTCGATCCCCAGGTCGGGTAAAGTGGTATTGGGTTTTTACATGTAGAATTCCTTAGTAGGAGCCCGGAGTTTGGATTTGTGCCCGGTTGATGGCAATTGGCTGGCCCCCTATTACATTTAAACATAACAACGAAATGAGGGTGTTACTATACACCTCTGCCCAATCCCTCGGCAAATACAAGCGTGATTTTATGCATGTTATGTTCTATAAAAACTCAACACGAATTCTTCATTTGTTTAAAAATCATTATTTTTAAAACGATTGTCAAATCGTCGCATTCAAAATGAATGTTTATAATCAAAGGTTTGTTTACCTTATATACAGAATTTAAACGGCCGGAGTATAATATTATTTAAGGAATATAACGTTGTTGTTATTATTTCAAGGATTACTTTAGCCTTTTCGCTTTCTTATCTTAGTAAAAAGGATTATTTGCTTTCTGTTTACCTTCCTCCCAGTGGATTGTATGTTCTATTATGTATATAAATATATGTATCTGCTGTATATAGCTTCCTTATTGGGGAGATGAAGATTTGGGAGATAATAATAATACGAGCAGCGGCGAAAGTTCAAGGGTAAGCACAACGAGAACTTTTGTCGTTGAGAACGATTGAGAGAACGATGTAGGCTTACATGATATCATTATGTTAGTATTATTTGGTAATTAGTCATCGTAAATATGACTTATTGATCGACTTCAAAGTTCAACTGACAGTGTCCATAAATTTTTATTGTTCTATTCTGCTGCTTGTAGTTGGTCTTCGGACCTCTTCTTCGTAACCGGGCAGTTATTGGCGAAACCTGAAGGGTCTCCAACCAATGGGGACGAGTAAAATAAACTAAGCTAACTACCTACTACTAACATCATGACTACTAGTAACAACAGCACTAAGGGCGACCCCTAATGGGACTCGAACCTCGGCTTAGGGCTGTTGATGGCGGGAGGTCTGGCAGGGAGACAGCTTGATGAGGACTGAATTATCGGTCTGACTGCGGAGTCAGAAAAGACGACCGGTGTCCATTTCTCGGCACTTTAGATTATATGCCTCTAGATGTAGCCATAACTACACTAGAAAGTGTGGAAATGAGAAGCATTTATACAAAATAAGTAAAAAAAACTGAGACAGAGCATCGTATCTTCTGTCTCATATGACGTGCCATTTTTTCTTTTAATGGCAAACTTTTTAATGTTAGCCAATTAGCCAACTCATTGTCACAAAACGACGGTTTCCCCGTATTCTTGTATTTCTGAGAAATAGACTCCGTTAGTAGTGTTTAGTGAGTATTGTATGCTCTACGATGGGAGGATTCTGTATTTTTTGTTTTATATTGCTGTCTCATGAGCGGCCACGTGGTGGCTCTACTAGAGGTCAGTGGCGTGCCTATAGGGCAAGCCCGATATTTTTTTGGTACTTATTTTGATATTTATAATTCGTCTGATAACAAATAGTTGGAGATCTTAAGATCGAATTATGGTTTACTAATGATAAGCATACAATATATTGTCATAATTTACCTTGCACATCAAAATAAGTGCAAAAATATATCGGGCTTGCCCTATAGCCACCCACTACTAGAGGTATAAATAATCTAAGCTCGGCATCGTAGGTCTTCCTCCTCCCGCCAGTAACGCCCTAAGTCGACGTCTGAGTCCCGTTAGGGGTCGCCCTTAGCGCTGTTGTTGCTAGTAGTCATGATGTTAGTAGTAGTAGTAGTTAGCTTAGGTTAAGTATTTTACTCGATTTTTTAAATTATTTGTTCTCCAACCAATGGGGACGACCCCATTGGTTGGAGAACAAATAATTAAAAAAATCGCAGTTCTTGCCGGAATGATTCCACAAAAGATTTTCGTTAGAGAGCTCAATGTAGACCGTTTGTAAAGGTCTATGATCTTCTATAAAAGGCACATGATCAATATTTGGTCGAAAACAGCTCATGATTTCCATTGTATCTTGTCTTAATTTTCCATTACTATATCACATAATGGAATATAATTTTAAGATCATAAAGAATTTACTCAAAACATTTATAATTTGTCAGACTTGAGCTACAAAAACGTGAAATAAAATCAGTGTTGCCTGAACGAATATTGTTAAATTGTCGCTTGTCATGGAAATTGGTGGTCCCGCCGAAAAATGTTGTGTTCATTCAATATTATTCATACATATGATTGATTTAAAGATTTTCTGAATTATAGAGTTTGCGAAGATTGTTTAATATTTATGGCTGGGTTTTTTTTGTAGGATAAATATTTATCCAGATGGAACCTCATTGGTTAAAACTTAGACCAGTGTATGGTTTTAAAATGAACAGTATTGTCTGCATAGCGTAACGTAGACGTATCCGTAACGGTACCTACACACCAAGCAAACGAACACTAACATCGTCATTTTTGAATTTGAGTAAACTTTATAGAATCCGTTTTATTTGGATGTAGTCGGTATCGAACCCCGTTCGTTGGCCTTTGTTGGCATTCGTTGACTTGGTGTGTACGTACCGCAAGAAGAAGAAGTTTAAGAAGAGGCCTAAATATTTTTTAAGTTTGGATTAACTAATATGGCGAGTTCCAGTTTATATGCTTAGCAAAATATCTGATGTACATAACTGTAAAAAGATCGGATTACCGCAATACCCTATAATACATACATAAACTCACGCCTTTTCCCCATGGGGGTAGGCAGAAACTATAGAACGCCACATGCTACGACCCTTACATACCCCTTTCGCTTCCTCCACATTCATACATCTTGTCATACACGCACGCCGGTTGAGAGTACTACGCACCTGACCTTTGTGAAGAACATCACCAATAACATCGATGTATGTCCTTCTAGGACGTCCTCTACCGGCGTTTCCATTGACATCCGCCTTATAAATTTCTTTTGTTAATCGCCGTTCACTCATTCTCTCAACATGACCAAACCACCTAAGCATACTCCTTTAAATTTTTGTCACTACATCATCTTTTAAACCGCAACTTTATCTAATCTCATCATTTCTCAATCTATCATTCAAAGTTACACCGCACATACTTCGCAAGGAACGCATTTCCACGGCATTTATTCTACTTTCACCCTATAATATATTTATAATAATATACCTAGGTAAATTATCTACGTATATTTTGCAAGCACTAAACTTCTAGTTATCGCGTCTGTCACCCACTATCTTTGTTATAAATAAGATTACACAATTAGTCTCCACGTAAAGTCTAAGCTCTTGACCCAGACTAAAGTTATTAAGCTAAATACGTACATTTTAAGTCATGCATAACTTAGAATATTTAATATGGAGCTAAACATTTGATATGATGGAGCATTATACATTTGAGATGGGTCAGCAGGACAGTTGCCTTAACCGTTATAGTAAAACGTTCTTAAGAGAATGACCATAACTTTTTCTAGAGAAAATGCTAGTCAGCGAGAAAAATGTCACTTTACGTCCATATTTTTTAGACGCCAATGGATCCTATTTCTTATTGGGTTTAATTAAAGATTCTTTTAGATCAACTGAGGTTGGAGTAATAGAAATGTTAGAAAATGCAAAGGAATTGTTTCTATACTTTTCGCTCCGTGAAAAATCTCGTGAGATCTAAATATATTTGAAAAAAAAAAGCTATCACGTTTAAGTACTGATATTATGAGACATGGGCATCCATTGGTAGGCTCGGCTATCGATCTCTTATCCCACAGGAAAACAATGATGATCTCAGTGTACAATGACAAACTCGAACAAAGTTCTTGTCGTCGCCCACGTCATTCGTAGGAATTTAGTGAAGTATTTGCTAGCCTCCTACGCGCTTTCAGTTCTGCTTAGTGACTCATTCATTATGTTTAGAATCATCATAACACTCTATATTATAAGATTGAGGGCTGTTATAGACGTCTCGAAAATATCAACTAGGGAGAGGACAAGTTTAAAAAAAAAATGTAAAATCGTTTATAATAATTGTTTACGGTTTCACTTACGTGCATGTTTCGGATTTACCCGCCTAGTTTCGGATTTAAACTGGAGCCTCTAATCATGAGCTGGTCACATGGAGAGGTGCGAGTCCGAAAATACTCGGGTAATCCTAAAACATGCATTTGAGTAAAACTGTAAGCAATTAAAGACCTGTTTGTTTCTCTCATACGTTGTTTGCTAGTTATAATATAAACATTATATGAATATATGAATAGTTTCCAATTACATCCGAACAAAGCCAGAAGAAAAAGCTATTAGTATACAAAACAAAACATCTGCAGTCTTATTGTTATCCAATATTGACCTTAACATAGTACATTCCGAGGTCACCATACAAATTGAATAATTCATAGCAAAACGCTTCGAAATTAATTTATAGAGTGGTTAATTACACCGCTTCGGGGAAACTTCCATTTGAATAATGTAATTATGACCGTATGCCGAAAGAATTATCCCAAATTGTGATAAATTATTATAGGAAATGGGCCTTCGTATTAATGTTTTTTCTTGCCTGTAGTTTTATTTCCTAGATTAGGGTATTAATCAGAAAGCCTACAATTACTCCACAAAGGTGGCGCTCGGGTGTTGAATGCCAATTGAAACGGTTCGAGTGGACCTCAGTGTGTATTGTGCTCTAGGAGGTGTGATCACAATAGAAAACTGTTACTATTTAGAATTTATAGTTACTTTAGCTTGACACCTTACGATTTATTGTAGTTTTGAGTATTAGTACGTGCTCGCTTGGCGCTACTATATTAATTAGGTAAAGTTAAGGTATTTTTTCTTTGAATGTGTTCTACCTAGTAACCTTGTGAAGTTTTGCGAATTAATTTGAAGAAACCCTGTATATACCAACGCCATGATTATATTTCGTCTTTTGTTAATTTTCTTCTTTCTGCATCAATCCTCCCCCCGCATCTTCTTTACATAGTATAAAACAAAGTCGCTCCCGCTGTCTGTACGCTTAGATCTTTTAAACTACGCGACGGATTTTAATGCAGTTTTCAGCAATAGATAGAGTGATTCAAGATGAAGGTTTATATGCCTCACATTAGTATTTACATTGCACCCGTGCGAAGCCGGAGCGGGTCGCTAGTTAATGTAATGTTTGACGACACGTTTGGTGCAGTGGCTGAGCGATCGGCTTCTGCGCAACGGGTCGTGGGTTCGATTCCCGCACGGAACAAATATTTGTATGGCCTACAGATAATTGTTCCGGGTCTGGATGTTTGTGCGTGTGAAGATTTGTGTCTGTAAACGCACCTACGATACAGGAGAAATCATAGTGTGGGGCAACGTTTTTTTAAGAGAAAAAAAAAAGAATGTATAATTTAACTCTGTATACTAGAGAACGTCTTGACTTCCATAATACAAGTTCTACTTATTTGGAAGTCAAACGTTCCACAACTTGTACCTTTAATACTTATTAAGCATTTTTTTTCAATTTATTTATTCCTTCCGTCACATTAGTATTGATTGGCTGGGTTCGTTAACTTCCTCAAAGTAAGAAAATCGACTTCATACGTATTTCCTTCCATCCCTGAAGAAGCAAACAGTTTTTTAATTAAACAACGCCAAAAGCCAGTCCTTGAAATACTTGACTCGTAAACTTTAAAACCAGCAAAGCCTAGTCCTAATAAGGCTTAATTGTAGTGTATCACATACAAACTTGTGTTGCTCGGTTTTCTGAGCCCAGTTTAATGGGCCGAGATCAAAGGCCCTCCAGGCTCAAATCTCTTTGTTCGGCGGACGCAAACGCGTGCGTTCACGTCGGAGCTAACCACGAACGCGGCGGTTAGCGTTAAGCCGCCGCACAAAGCTTGCCACTTACATAATGTGAGGCAAAAAGTTGGACACTAGGCCGTATTTATGAGCAGGTGTATTAATGTTCATAATAGATGATGAAGCTGGATAAGTAATGGAGGAAATATAAAAGGTTAGATTGATGGAAGTATGAGATCAAGGGTAAATAGGACGAGTCAGATGAAATTTTTCTTTTCATAAATCGTATGGATTTCAAAACGTGTTGTCTAAATAGAAATAACAGTCCAATAATTAGAGGAAACTGGTTTCATGATCCATCTGTAGTCGTCCCCTTCAGACGCGCATGGTAATATCCCCCTTACGATGACGGTGGTCTTATGGTCAAATACTCAACGTTAATCAATTTTAAGAGGAAATGCGGTCGGCATTTAGTACATACAAACGTATTCCTCAGTTTTCTCCTTGGATAATGTCACTAGAGCAAATATTTTTTACCATAATTATGATATATATCTACCACCACTATGTCCCTATGTTTTGTTTTTGTCAATAAATTAATTATTAAAAGTACTATGAAACGTTTAAACTTTTCAAAAGCCGACCGGTTTTACCACCGCGCCGTTTTTAAACATATGGCAGACAAATTTGACGAACAAAGTCTTTCGTAAATTATTACAGAAAAAAAACGGTCCAGATTTGAAGAAGGAAACAGGGAAATACGAAAGTACGATTTCGCTAATATTGCACAGGAGAAATCAGTCTGCGATGCAGGTGTCTCTTTCGCGCTCAATTGGGAAGGTTTGCGGGAGGGGTGGGATGGAAATAGATCGCTTAAACCTATTCAAATTATTAATATTTTGCAGCCCGCGTGTCCTCTTAAGTTGCCCTTAATTTAGTACTGTCACTGCCATTTCGCAGCTTAAAAATTGAGTAGCGTTTTAGTATTCGGCCATTAGTCTGCGAACCGATATTGTGACATGAAATAGTAAGTAATATAATATGAATGGTTCCAAGTGTCTAGAAAGTGTAGATTTTAATTTTGACTAATGTGGATGTTAATAACGTTCAATAACTACATATATACTTATTACTACAACGTCCAACACTATTAAAAGTTTTCATGACAAACAACTGTATGTACAATACACATGTGCGATTTCAGATTGTTTTAAAAAAAGTTCTTACTATACCTAAATTAAACCAGTGTAGGTTCACGACTACTCGTACTCATATCCAAATCTAAATCCGCAAAAGCGAACATTGGTGAAGATAAAAGCAATAGGCCCGTACAGTGTTGAATTAGCTTCTACATACATACATACAATCACGGCTGTTTTCCATTGGGGTAGGCAGAGACTATAGATTTCCACCTGCTACGATCCTGACACACCCTTTTCGCTTCATCTACATTCATTATCCTTCTCATGTATGCTCGTCGGTTTAGGGTGCTACCAACCTGGCCTTTTTTGAGAATATCCGCGATTTGTTCGCGGTACGTTTGCCGAGGTCGGCCCCTTCCAACTGTTCCATCCATACTCGCCTGGTATGCTTGTTTTGTTAATCTCCTTTCGTCCATCCTCTCTACATGACTAAACCATCTTAAAATACCTTTCTCAATCCTTCTCACTACATCTTCTTTCACTCCAAAACGTTCCCTGATCACGCTGTTCTGAATTAGTTTCTATTTTACCAAAATGTTTAAAATATTTTTTATAATAGACGAACGAAAAAAATATTTTCTGAAAAAAGGTTTTTTGCCACTTAATATACATAATTTAAGACATAACACTTATTGTTAAAGAGAAAAATACTTTTTTACTGTACTCAATTTAATTTGGGCAGTTTTGTTACATTTATTTACAAAACATCTGAAATTAGGTACCTAGGTACTATTGTGATTGTAAAATATATAGTCACTACAATAATGACCATCTTTTTATTAAAAGATTATTATGTTTTCATAAATACATTCATAGCAATCATACATTGCGCAACTATATTGCGACACACCTTTGTCCCATGAGTGTAGGCAGAAATAGATTGCGTTGCTGGTTTCGTGGTCGCAGACGCAACTGCTGAGCATGGGGTTCTGGGATCAATCCACAGTTCTAGCAAAGTGATATTGGATTTTTCCATTAGGAATTTCTCAGTAGCAGCTCGAAGTTTGGATATGTGTCCGGTTAATGGCAATATGCTCGCCCCCTTTTATATGGGACTCAAACATAACTGGCGAAACGAGGATTCGAACCATTCGGGGAATACAAAGCGTGATGTTATGTTATATAGGCAGAAACTAGAGAACGCCACGTTGGATCCTTTTTGCTTTTTCGACATTCATGCATTTTTTTTTTAAATATTAAATTTGCCAGTTGCGAGTATTTGGGAGAAGTATTTAGACTCTAAGGTAAATTTTAAAATAGCTTTACCTTTTTCATTAATTCTAACAATATAACTTCACACAACAATTCATCGCCCAAAAACAGTACATGTAAAATTTAATTCCAAAAATTTCGCCTTTCATGCGCCCCCGAAAACTCTGGACTCAAGCTAAAAAAGAAGCGTAATTTTTCGTTGAACATAATCACGTCATTAACTGTGAGGGGTGGTATTATGTAATTGGCCCTTTGTACGCCGGAAAAGGCACTCGCTGCGTACTTTGAAGTGTACTTATTTAGGGCTCCGGCATTCTTCGGCGGTGAAGCCGCGGAATTTACATTAGCTTGGGCCACGAGGCTTTATCAAACAGCTGCTGCCCCGAGGATTAACCTCGCCGTAATTTGATGGAATTTAGTCAGTTTGCGAGATATTCTGGCTGGTCTTAAGTCTTTGTACGTCTGGCTTGGGTTCTAGAGTACGGAGCTATGTTCGCTGTTGTTAGTAAACTTTAAGCTAACACAAATATGAAATACTTTCCATGTTTCTAAAGAAGACGAAGCTGTGTTACGATTACAAATAAATAAAAATAATTTGTGGTCTTCTTCTTCTTTTCCTGTGGTTAGTGACTAACCTGGTGTCAGAGTTTAAGCCGCTCATGGGCCTCTGACTTGGCTTCACATGTCGTCGAAAAATATCTCTCAGGCATGCCGGTTTCCTCACGATGTTTTCCTTCACCGTTTATCAAGCAAGTGATAATTATACAATACGCACATGAATTCGAAAAGACAGAGGTGCGTTCCTTGGGATCGAACTCGAGACCTATAACTTGACAGTCCGACGGTCACATCACTAGGCTATCATTGCTTTATAAATAATTATAATTTGTGGTGTAACGGCGTGTTCCATTGTGACTGGTATTGGCACAATATTTAGTGTAATCTTACAAGAATTTTGTTCTAGAAGATAACTTTTATTATCACACACCAGATTTCTGAGACCCTTTAGGTCATTTTGGAAAATTTTATAGTCTAGTAAAGTTTTCGTTCAGAGTTTGAAGCTAGCGAGTTTACCACCGTAATGTTTATTTAGTTCAATACTTCTTACTACCGAGCTGTTATACTATCCTTTGTGTAAATACCTACCGAAACAGTCACTGTTTTCTTTAGGAACAGTCGTAAAAGTTTACTATTGCGACTTACTACTTGTGTGAAGAGATAAGCTTCAAGTATCGTTTGCTTTTGTTTGCCCACTATACTGTTTTGTTTCTGTACGTATATCATGATTTAGTACTATGTCAACAATATTATCTTGTATTGTTTAATGACTACTCACAATCTTATAGAAAACCGTGTATATTACATAATAAGTGTTCATAGTTCAAAACCCTTCTTAGATTAGTATGGACCGTATAGAGTACAATACTAAAAAAAAACAGATAACGTAACCTTTCCCATTCAGCTAATCCCATTCTCATCTATATTGCGTCTCAATAACAGTAAAAACAAAAGGACACCAACTGCGTGTAAAACAATACCTTCATCCAACCGACACGCAGGAGTGTCGGTAAATTGAAGCCGTGTGAAACTTGGTGGTCAACTGGGCACTGTTGGAACCTGGCCAGAGGTCCTCCCTCCAAGAGATCGATACCTCCGCCCTCTCGCAGGCTCTATCGCTGAATTATCGCCTTTCCTTCGTTTACACGGCGCACTGGATTGCCTCTTTTGTAAAGTTTATGTGAGAACGATGTAAGTAGTTCGGTTGAAGTGTGAAAGGTTGTTTGTTTAAGAAAACAATATTAGATCATCTAAAACATGTGTGGGTAGTTTGCCAGTTATATTTCGTAATAAAATGTAAGAATTTAGCTATAGTAACTTTAGCTATGATTTTATAACGTTCAGACATTTCATGAGAAACGTCGACATTGTATATGATAGCTGTAACGTGGCTTTCGATAAGTGCCAACTTTTATATTTAAACAAAGGGTACACATATGTCAGGAATTTCATTTCATTTATTTGATACGTTTCAACCTAGGATTACATTTTTTTACTTTTCGGTCTGAAAGAAGTAAAAAGCTGTTGTTTGATACCGGATCAGTAGCAACAACCTTCACAGTTCCACCAGTATTTGTGTGTGCAGCAAAAGTACCTCAGTTATGCTGTTATTCCTTTTTTTTCTGTCTCTACTATAATATCTGTACGTAGCGTGGTTTTAGTAACAGCGTTTGTAAATACAGATACAATCTTGAAATAAAATAGCATTGCAGATTATTTGCGGATCCAGTTCTCTCGTATGGTTGGATTCAGTTTATTTTATTTGCTCGTGATTTAAACTCGTGATATATTTTTATGCTTAAAATGGTGTCAATTCGATGTATAATATTTTTACAAATATCATAAATCCTTACAGAGCCAACATATAAAAGTTTAAATTTTTTACAAATATTCGAACATATTTTCATACTAGTAAAATAAAGTTGGGCTGAGTTCCAGGTCGATGACTTGCAAAAGCCTGGCACTAAAAACTCTCTTAGCTATGTGCATAAACAAGCTTAAATATAAGTGCTGTTAAAGCTCTGGCATCCATATTTAAAGGGGAAGTATGTTTATACGCTACAATATATATATGTATACGTGGGTGTGCCCGAAGGCATATTTGTTTATGCCGATGTGTACCTATATATCACATTACAAAACAAATGTCGTAAGTGAGAAGACAAATTGAATGCTTCCAAATCCTCGAAATGGAAATATCGAATTCCTCGATACACGGAGGAAGATACTTCACTTGTTTAATATTTATTGTGTTTTGATTGAATCACTGATGATATTTAAGATTTAGGAATGCCATTTGTCGTTTAAAATTGTCATTGATGTGAAGTATGTTGTAGGCAAATGAAATAAATGCAAAAATTATTATGTCATCCAGATAAATAAACTAAAAGTTTTATCAGATGTGGGGTGACCACAAACTGGGAATTTTAGCTAATGGTCGCTTTGTACTATAAAACTATAACATAACAAAGAAACTTTAAAAGATCGTATTGAAAAAAAGGGAAAATAACATTTTTGATGAAAAATACCTTAACATTTGTAACTGATAATATCCTCGTCCTGTGTCAATAATCGTTATTAACATTCAGTAGAAAAACCTTGCAATTTTCTTATATTTTTCCTTCTCCGTTCCTATTTAGTTGACAAATTCACACGTACACTCAGTATATTGTTTCTATGTGGAACTAGAGTATACCTATTCCAATATTCGTAGTCCCAAAAGTATCTTATAACTGTTTACTTACTGAAGTTTATGTTTCGCTTCTCGCTGGGAGGTTCCGGATTCAATTCCGCTAGTGTGTTTGTTTCCACAAATGCTGTTCAAGTTTATCGTTAAGTATGTTTACTTTTAAACATTTACTATATCAGGTATTATGGATAGATATTCAACATTCCGTTTTAGACTAAATTTTCAATCAGAGATTAGATCTTTTTATGGTGTGAGGTAGGACTTTTAATTCAGTCTAAACAGTTTTAGCGTGACCATTTTTTTCATACTTTATACATTACTGTTGCCAATTTGTTGATGTACCTTAAAAAGCTTTTGTAATTTATATGCAAAATAATAAGTTTAAAAGTCAAGAGACTTTGAAACTTAGTTTCAAAATATGTAAGGAATTTAATCATAATGATAATGTTATAAAAAGTAAATAAATATAGGCTTTTGTGAACCAACGTGTGTGTCGTAATCTTAATTATTATTTTTTCATTGGGTCGAGTAAAAGCGGTCATTCTGCATGAATTTTACAACGTAATTACCTAGGCACACCTTCTGTCGTATACAATGTCACATGCTTTTTAGCTCAACTTATAAATACAGTGGTCACTAATGTTCATACCGCCTTGTAAAATACATTAAAAAAAACACCCTCGAAGAGAGACCGCATGAGCATCCAAAGATGGATCAATGCTTTGAAGCCACAATATAAGACCAACTAGTCCATGTTCTGGAAAGAACAGTGAAGACTCTGTGAAATGTAGAAATTCAAGACTAAAATTCGACATTCTCATCAGCTGGCATTAATCACGCCAGGCAAGATGTAAATACACGATTAAACCTACAATTACAACTTTTGACAAAACCCTATTGTATTATTGTTTTTAATGGAAAAGTTGAAGTGTTTACGCGAACGTTAGTTGTTCTAACTTGCATGATTTACGTACGAAACTTGCGTAAGAGATTGCGGCAGTGCGTACGCTTTTATCTTCTACGACATTATCCTATTACTCTTCACTCGTGTTATAATTCAATTCTCGGTGAACAGTTTTTGCGAATACACAGTGGAGGCGACGATGTGTTGGTAAACAGGGTGATGAGTTGCTTTTGTGAATATATTTGATGTTTCAAGTGTTTGTTGTGACGTCAATAGAAGATTATTTCATGATATTTTTTCCTTGCAGAGCGAGGAAAAGTTTGAGCAAGCATACTAATGAGGTTGTGGTACTTCCCACAGAATATCAAGTGAAGCAGTAAATATTGATTTACTATTCATTTAATATTATTTCTGATTGGGAATCCAAATAGACCTAAAGATTAAGTGATTTTATAACCTGCACTCTTCAATTTTCACCTTCCAACGAACCTTAAAAACATTCATAAATAAATGAGAACCTGACACCAGAACCAAGATAAATTTGATCTCCAACTATATTACAATAGATACGTCACCATCCACTTAAGATCCGTAGAGAGCAACATCCACACTCAGCTAACATATCCGAATATCCGAACCGGTGCGGTAATAAATCTGCCAGTTTATCGGGGCCGGCGTGACGCGGGTCCCGTCGAACGCATGGATAAGAAGCATAATAGAAGAATTCATTATTCAGTATTATACAAACAATACTGAGCACGCTAGAATTGTGTACTCAGCATTAGTAACAAATAAGTGTAAAGATTTTCGCTTTCTTGTTTTTCTAAAGGAAATCGTTCGGGAGTTTCCGCACCATAATTTGCAGTACAGGTTCCTAGTATTAGTGGTTAAAAATGCACGAACGCTTTTGAATTTTCTCTTTTGTGTTCTGCGAAGAACTAACGATAATTGTTATGGTCTACTGTGTTAGTACGGTAGTTATACAGGAAAATGTATAGGTTATATGCATACTTACTAGGTTAATTACACAGGGATGAGAGGTTCTAAGTGTAGGCTAATGACAAAAAATTACTGTAATCAGACCATTACCGCCTATCCATTAGGTAACGAGCTCCGGGTATCAAAGCTGACATTCGTTCACTAATGGCAGCAAAGGCCCAAAACTTTAAAAATTAAGATCTTATTTCCTTTTCGTGAAAGTCGTTTTGAAACGACATTAACTTCGAGTCTATCTGGCGGCCATCACGACCCATCAGAACTTTCAAATTATCTTGTTTGGAGCTAGTGGACATCAGTCGATTTTGGTTGGGTTGTAACTTTATTATTCGGCGTGAGATAGCTACGGCTATAACCAATAATTGCTTTTCATATTGATGTAATTACAATTTTAATTTATTTGGATATTTTCATAAAACCAATTATTATATTATGAGACTTTAAAGGCATGTTATTAATATAATTTTTTATCAATATGTTTAATTTTCTTAGAAGTCAAACTATTCAAACAAATAAACTGAACAACTCACTGAAGTAAAGTTAATTTGCTTGATAAATTCGTCTAGATCTAGAATATTGAATTTTATAAATTAATCTTTGGAATTATTTGAAGGAGAAAACTTATTGTGTTATTGATTCGTTAAAATATAATTTTGTACATAAGTAGGTACCTGATGTTATGATTATATTCGCGATAATTTCTAAAGTAACATCACTCAAATAACCTGTAAGCCAGCTTTGTATGCAACTCAAAATTAATGGAGGATTTGCTTATAGTGAAATTTCACTTAATTTGCAGTATAATGATATCTTGGTCGATGATTATCATTAGGGTCTGAGATGAAAGGGCGTGATTGATGATGCCTTGGCACCCTAAAAACACTGAATCACTGTTGTCTGTCGGTTTCACTTAAACCCTTTTCAGTTTCTAAAAGGGTTCATATTTTTTTCAGCATGGAAAACATGACGTCATTTTGAGCCGCAGTATTCTAGGTATAATTTAATAAATTTCGTTTTATTTTAGCGGTAAATAAATTATGTTCAACAAAGTTTGCTGAAATATGAAATTACTCTGTTTGATAATGTTGAGCTAATGTTTACTTAGGGTCCGTCTATTTTCTTGGAATGAGCAAAAACTGTTTTTGACTTGACGTTTATAATATTATATTTTATAAAATCATCCCCGGTATTACCAACTCGGAACGTTAACTTGAGAACTGAATACTATAATCACTGCGTTTAGTATTCGGATGGGTGATGTTAGCACTGCTAGTCGGCAAGACTGATTGCGTCGCCGTGTGAAGCCCGTCGTCGAAGAATATGTGGCAATGCGATTGGTTGCGTCGGAGATGAAAACTGGATTATTTATCTATAGTGCCTAATACGTAATAGTGCCTTTTTTATTCATATGTATCCAGTACGAGTTGCATTTTACACTTCATAATACCATATGTTTTCACATTCTGTTACACCAGAATGCATATTCCTAATAAAATAATACGAGTAAGAAAAATAAATTGTAAAAATAATATTCAACAAAATATTGACGCTATTAAGCTATATTGACGAAATAAAGCTATATCGACGAAATAATCAATGTATATTGACGAAATTAAGCTATATTGACGTCCGGCGCACCCCGGGCAATCAGCCCCGCTACTAAACTTGTCTAACTTGTTGTCTAATCTTTTCAGCACGACATGAGCTATTCTCGTATAGATCATGCTGACACTAGATAAGAATTGAACAGAATAAGGGTTCTTGAGTGGACAAGATTACATCTTTCAAATAAAAATGTTCACGAATAGATAAGAAAATAATATTTTGTATCTTTAACCCTTATCAACTATCCATCAATAGAATGCTGTCACACAGATAACCAGAATGTAAACTTAAATAAAACGGTGATACTAACATAAACATAGAATATTTTATGTGGACGAAAGTTAAATTATCAAGACGGTGTGTAAAGAAACCCATATGTTAGAAAAGGCAAATAAATGGTTACCCCTAGAATTGTGATATTTAGGTACCAATGCCAATATCAAATATAGTAATACATTTAGATGAATAAAATAAATAAGGCAAAAACGTTATCGATAGAATAAGACATCTACCGAAACAAAAATGTAGCAAAATATTTCTGAAATAAAACAATTCTCCAAAGAAAACTAAAGAAACAAATACATGGAAATATTCAAAGGAGACATTCCGTCACAAATTACAGGAGATGTTAAGGGAAACGTTGACAACGGGTCATTACCATGAGGCGCTTCATGCTCCAAAAATTATGACCACTTAGCTTAACGGCCGACACTACGACAAGCGTTCAGCTTGCTCCAAATACTGTGTTTTGTTGTGTTGTGTTATGTTCTGCTAAAATACGAACACCATTTACTTTTGTTGTGGTTACAGCTGCAGGAATAACGTTTGTGGGTTCTTAGAATTTTCGGTGAAGATCGAATAACTGCCTTTCAATTGCTCACGAAGAGTTTAGAAAACCCACTCGGAGACTGTATTGGTTTCCTCTATTTTCCGAAAATAGAAAAATGTAAGAAGATTTTTATATTTGAAGTATGACCCTCGATAAGTAATACTTATCCTTTTTCTATTACGAGTACCATTTCTTGTACAAGATTATGACCATCAATATCGGTTATAAGAACGAATAGACCTTCTGTTATATTCTTGAACATAGGTAGAATATTTAAGTGAATTATAACAACAATAGAACAAGTTATAAAGTCCATTAGTACTGTTTAACATACACATGGTCCCGAAAACAAGGCCGAAGCCATTTTCCTACCGCAAACCATAATTTAGAACTGATAACTATATATGGGAAAAACTTTGATGGACGCACACAAGATTCCATAACGAAATATACCAAGTTTCGGAATAATCCAAGGTCCAATGAAGAGAATCCAATAAGTAATATAAACGAGATGGTCCAGACTGGCGGATCACGTTTTCAAATCAACACTTTAGACGGTGTAAACGTGTATGGAGAAATGAAAGGGGCAGTAACGCCGGGGCGGCTAAATTGGCGTAGATTGAATGTACAATAGTGCGGCCGACACGCAGCCAGGGCTGCCAGAGACGAGCAGGGTCTCAAATACCTAACAAGAGGGCTCGGTTTGGAGATACAAACATTTCTGGGAAACGTAATAAGTATTTTAGCGGTAATCCGAAAACTTTACACGATGATATTGGTCAAAGGGATGTTTACCGCAGTCAGGATTTTAGACTTCTAAAAGATTTAGACTATTCAGGGGCAACCGGATGGAACGGCAACCCTAAACGCACTCTAGGCTTTTTGTTCGGCACCTCATTATCTGGTGCGGACGTGGATAGCATCGGACGCGAGATGCCGCGAATTTCTATCCGCATTTTTACACCCCAACAACCAATAAAAGGTCTCAAATGAAACAAAGCCCTCTCGAGATAAAACTGAACAATGGTCGAGTTTGACGCAGCGCTATCTCGCGCCGTCAGCGGCTCGGCCCTTTTTAATTGAATGCTATTTTATTTCGGATGTGTGTTCATTTTCTGTAATGGAACATTGGCTCACATCTTCACGTGGACGTTATTAATAACGCGATGACGTACGGCCGTGTGTATCGCTGGCTTTTTAAGAGGGAAAACTGGATGATTTATAAATATGGTGTTGATTGACTTGTAACATATATTACAATGTATTATTCGTTGAGGAAAATAGGAGGGTTACTAATCCAGCCAGTTATGAGCGGGTGGCAAGGGGCATATTGTTCTAAGATTTGGAATGAGATTCTGAGCGCGTAGAGGAGGCATAAATGTGGGATATTACACGCCCGGAGCAATTTACTGGCGTTAGTATACATTTCATACGCTCTGTGTTGTGCTAGCCAATGAAAGTAAATCAGAAAAATAATGAATAAATCATAAAAAATAAATGAACTTGTCTTTACGCGTTGTTCTGCCTATAAGGGATAAGCGAAGCTTTGAATGTTTTATGTTGGGTTTTTAATATGAAATGGTGCATGAATAACATGTTGATAGCTTATTACGTCATCCTTTGCGACTATTACCAACACATATTTCGGATAAAATCCTAATTGAATTAATTGTCATTTTTAAAGATTCAAGCCTCTCAAAAGTTACGTAACAATACCAAGTAATCCGCCCTAACTCATCCAGTCTAATCCAGAAGCCTCTCTCATCTGCGGCATTGGACTCACCAAAAGCTCGAATTGATGGATAGGACTGAAAATGCAATAACAACAGCAAATTCGTCACAACAAGCTTGTCACACAAATCACACCTGCGAATCGCTGGCCACCATAGATCAGAACATATTCATGAGTCGGCAATAATCGGTGGGGCGGCGCACGTAAATCAATTGTCACCGAGTGATGTCGCGCGACAGACGCGCGACAGACGCGCGTCAGCCGCGCGGCATTAGCTCGGTAATCTGTTTGCGTTATGTTGGATGGCATGTTTTGGGTATGTGGCTAGAGTTTAGCTTTGTGGTTTTGAGTTAGTGAAACGCGATTTTATAATGATAATTATGTCATGTTTATGATACCTAGTAGGTTAGGGTACGAGGAGATTGAAAATGAGAATTATCTATAAGTAAAATAAACAACTATCTAATCTGGAAATCGAATCCAATATCACACGATCTACAGCCGCGCTGGGGGTCTATAGAATAGACCAACAAAGTAGTGAAATGTGTTCCTAATTAACAATTTGTGACAATAGTTATACTCAAACCTTAGAGGTAGTACTTTAGTTGTACCTACTACGTACCTACAACAATATAAAGTCCTTGACTCAAACCCATTCTGACTCAGGTTTATGTCAAAGCAAATGAGGTCACTATTGGAATAGCTATAGAAACTACTACTACATTGAAATTAAGACCTTATTCGTAGTTCTACCACCGTATTACAGCTACCTACAGCCCGTCAGACATTGTAGTCTGAAATCTCAACGGAGTCGTAAATGCAAAGGCTCCTATTAAGTGGTGCCGCTGTGCCGATATCTGCTGTAATGTTACCTACTTTGTGTAGAAGTGTAGAGTTTAGCAACATGGTTATCGATCGTACCAGTAGGTAGGAAGAAGATACACTGGGCTTGCAAATACAGATCGACACTATTTGTGCCCATACACTTGAAATCACAATATAGTATAGTGAACACTAGTTGATTAGTTTGAAACACACTCGCGTCACACCAGCTCTTCCTCAAACAAAATAACATTGATGTTATAACATTAATTTGTGTCATTATATACAAGGTTAGTCGGAAAGGGGGTACCACAGACGTACTAGTAGATTGGGGGGTACTAAGCCGAAAGGGTATTAAAGTACCTATAATAAGGGAGAACTTTTGTTCTACAACTTTCCCCTAAACTCGATAGTTTAAGAGAAATTGCTTTTCAAAGATTTCGTAAAAAATATGCTAAAATCTATCTGTCCATAGCTATGATCAGCTGTTTCTACAATTTAGGTCATATTTGGGGTCACGGATAAGAAAATAAATTTTCTGAATTCATAACTAAAGCAGGTAGGTACCTTTGTTTTCTTTTTGAAAAAATAAAAATAAAAATCGTTTTACATGCAAATAAAAATTAACGAATTTTGAAATTTTACCACTTGCTTTAAAATAATCATCAGTGATACTTTAGGTGGCTCGCGGCTTAGTACCCCCTTTCCGACTAACCTTGTATACGCGCCTCGGAGAGCACGTTAAACAGTCGGTCCCGGGTGTCATGCGAATACCTATCACAGTCCTTACGGGTAGTCAGAATCCCGAAAGTCTAACAACCGCCAGTAACTGGGTTGCGGAGCTCTGATGGCAGTCGCTCCGTGTAAAATACTGATCTTCAGCTGCATCTGGTTAGACTGGCAGCTGACTCCAACATAGTTGGGGAAAAGCTAGGCAGATATATAGACGTAGGAATTTATAAGGCGGATGTTAATGGGAACGCCGGTAGAGGACGTCCTAGAAGGACATACATCGATGTTATTGGTGATGTTCTTCACAAAGGTCAGGTGCGTAGTACTCTCAACCGGCGTGCGTGTATGACAAGATGTATGAATGTGGATGAAGCGAAAGGGGTATGTAAGAGTCGTAGCATGTGGCGTTCTATAGTTTCTGCCTACCCCCATGGGAAAAAGGCGTGAGTTTATGTATGTATGTATGTATATATAGACGTTAAATCACAGGCACAATATTAACACTAAACTTGTTTTTGTCTCTGGCTGACAGGTGCAATGCAATGAAAAAATGTAGGACACGTGATCTTTGAGGTATTACAGCTGTAATAGGTTTACATATAGGTTACCCCTTGAGATCAGGAAACCACCTGACAGTTGTCACTTAAAATGAAATTACTATTACATTTTGGGCATTTCTTCAAAACAATTTTCCTAATAGGTATTTCTTTTTGTCATAATAATTTAGAAAAGAAAAAATGCTTGTTCGTTTCTTTCATTCTGGCGTTAATGTCATCCGTTTTCCTTAACGAACTGGCAAGGTCGTGACGTATAGTTCCTTCACCCGTAAAATCGTAAAGAGCATTGAATGCAATGTACCAAAGAAATATAAAAAATATTTAGATTTGTGTGAACACTATCTTCTTCTGTGTTACCTACTTTTAACTTTTTGTCTTTAATTTGATTGTTAACCCCTAGCTAGTCCATGCACATCACATTTTTCACTTGTTTCCGCTTTGCGCAGTTCAGAAGCAGAAGTGTCTTCATCCTGTAACAACAAATATCATGTTTCCACTCCTCTCCACTTCCCACAGTGTAAACTCTCAGTGTACACACATAATGAGTTCTAAATCGCTCCTCCCACCACTCCGCTAAGTAAACACTCGAGTGTATTGTCCAAAATGTTTACAGCAATTTCGTAGCTTTTAAACAAAAACATCTCTTCCCTAAACAATTCGCTCGCCCATTTCGCGGAGTGATAAATTTCTCACTTATCTGGGTTCGTTTAGCTTAATTGTACACATAGTAGACATGCCATTGTCCTTGTTTAAGGCGGGGCTTTTTTCCTTTTCAATGGATTTTTCAGGTAGCCCCCCTCCCGTTTCAGCCTACACCCCTCCACCCTGATAATGTATTTCCTTTGTCTATTGTGTACAGTGATTCATCTAAATCACTTGGGTTTACGGTTCCCCGTGGCACACCCGCAGGCTCACGTTCGCGGCCGCCGTGCCTGTCATAATGGTTTGTAATAAATCCCTTTGCAATTATTAGCTAAGGAACTGGATGATATAATCGCATCTGCTTAAGTTCTGTTATATTATACAGTAGATTCAGCGAGATTGGTTGAATTTGAATGACATGTCATTTATATCCATTTGTCGGTTCGTATTGCACACTAAGCTATCGGATTTTGATATTGGACATGTCGCTTTTGTTATATGATTTTTGGTTTAACCTAAATCAGCTTCAATATATTGATAACAGATTATGGAATGATTAATTAAATATTACACGTTGCTTTTTTGGGCGTTATTATTACTTAAAAATCAATGTAATTCTGTACCATTTTTTGTAGTATGGATGTACGGAACACAAGCTCAAATTTCTGGGGCGTACTCCTCTCATTATAATTTGAACAATCTTAAAAATTTATAGATACCTACCTATCTTTCTTGTCTTTCAAATCGATGTCGAATAATTTATGAAGCGTCTCCATTTTCATTTTGTAATATCTTTTTTGTCTCCAGTCTCTTTTGTTGCTATATCTATCTTATTGCAACTAAGCTTAAGTATTTCTTGCGATACTTCATTTACAGGATTAAATTAAAATAGATGGCCTGAACAGCAATCAATATGCTTGATTTTACCTGTTGCGATTTATTCACCTGTATTTTAATCATCATCATCATCTCCCTGCCCTTATCTTACACTAGGTGGGGTCGGCACAACATGTATTTCGTAAATCCATGTTATTACATTTTACATTTTTTTTTTTTTTTTTTATTTCACATAAACCAATACAGGTGCTTATGAAACGTCGAATTTAGGTGCACGGTTCCAATTAGTTGTTTCCTATGGAGAAGAGCCGGCAAGAAACTCCATGGTTACTCTTTTAAAAATAATACCTTTAACAATTTCAGTGGATACAGTACAATGATTTAGGATAGTGAGAGAACAATGAGGTCCTGACCACAGACCAATGAGTAATATAGTACTAAAAGACTAGAGTACAAAAACTAACAAACAAAAATAAAATTTAAAAAAAAGTAATATGAATAATATTGTAGTAATTTACAAATTTATAGATGCAGGTCCACAAAGTTCTCACATTTACAAAAGTGAAAAGGAAGCTAAACTATATAAAACAATTGACATAATTAAATGTCATCAAAACTTAGCTAACAAATCATTGTAAAATAAGATAAAGATATCTTGAGAGTAATGATAGCAATAAAAAAAAATAAAAAATATATACATACTTACATACAAATAAATACTTGCTAAAATACCTGGCCGAATTGTAAGGTGTTCTTCAAAACTACGAGCGCATGGCTGGTGTGGTCTATGAACCTTCATCAACACAAATCTTACTTATTTAGATCTCTTGCTGATGACTTTTCTTTTTTAAGGACGGTTTAAAAAAAACACTGTAAGACTATGTCTCATTGTTACTCTCGTATTTCCAACTTTGACCTACATTATTCTCGCATTACCTTTATGAAAGTGAATGTATTAAAATATATTATATAAGTAATTTTAAAACAGTAACTATAGAGCTTCTTGCCGGCTCTTCTCTATAGGACCTACTATTTGGAACTGCCCCTAGTTTCGACCTTTCTTAACTACCTACCTGTAAACTGGTAAAATAGAAATAAAAAAAATAGAATTTAATTTAATATCGGCATTATCCAGTAACTGGGTTGTGGAAGTCTGATGGCAGTCGCTCCATATAAAATATTGGTATTCAGCCGCACCTGGTTAGACTGGTAGCTGACCCCAACATAGTTGGGAAAAAGGCTAGGCAGATAGAATTTAATTTAATAAGTTTGTTATTTTTCACTCTTGTCGCAGATTTGTAAATTTATCAAAATCATCATTAATTACACATTTTGAACAACTGCTTGAAGTTTCGGAAAATATTTTGACAAGACCTTATAATATTTAATCATCTTCAGAATTTGATTATCACTTGCGTAAACGGTGAAATAAAACATCGTGAGGAAACCTGCAAAACTGAGAGGGCTTCGATGGTGTGTGTGGTCCGCCAACCCGCATCAGGCCAGCGTAGTGCTAAGGCTTAAACCCTTCTCATTCTGAGAAGAGGCCCGTGCCCAGCAGTGGAATAGTAATGGGCTTATTATCTACAATGCATCAATAAATAAGTACAAGAATCCATGTACAACTCTTTCTACTCCTAAAGTAGCAAGTCGTTGCTCTCCATAAGTTTTTCTTTAAGTCTTCGTCAGCTTTATATTTAGCATTTACTTAATACACAGTGCTGAGATTTACACAACACATATGCACATACTAAGCGAAGCACAGCAATAATTTCAGCGTATATTTGTAGCAAAATGCAAGGTTTTCATTCCGTTTGTAGCAGTGTGCTAGGGGTGTGCTGCAAGGTTCTCAAATATTTCACAAAACTTTACAGCTTGTACAGCACTTAAATCATCCCGATGCGTAGAAACACTTTGCAAGCATATTTTAAGCTGTTAGACTTAAGCTAGGGCTTAAATACAAAACAATTCGTGGATCTATTTTACTTCTAGTGTTGTTTCTGCAAATAACAGATGTAATATTTACGAAGCTTCCAGCAATTAATAAAAGAGAATATAAGAGATTTAATTTTCAATCCTTCTTTTATTTTTATTTGGTGTTAAAAACATATGAGAAGAAAACTCAATACCTGGACCTTGAATACCTTAGAAAACTTGTTATCCCTCCAAACTCCACTCAAGTCCACTCCTCACTTTGCACTTTCACAAACGTCTAATCCACCTACCTCTCAAATCTAAAGTCCAAATATTAGAGACGTCCAATATTTCCGGATCAGCCCTGCGGGGTCGTGTCAAGTGGCGGAGTGGCGACCAGCCTCCAGTCCGCGGTAATTAAAACGAAGCGAGGCTCTTCGCAAGTAGGTCAGGTATCAATCGCTGCCTGATGGTATAACAAGCGATACGACCTACAACTCTGCCGGTGACTCTTCACTTCGAGGGTTGGAATTCTATTGTCTGAGATGTTTTTGTTATGGATGGTACTTGGTTGTAAGATCGAGGTCTAGAGGTGAATTATTACAGGTGTTTTTCATCTCGGCGTAAGGATGGAGCGTTTGAATGTTT
This sequence comes from Amphipyra berbera, assembly GCA_910594945.2. Lineage (NCBI taxonomy): Eukaryota > Metazoa > Arthropoda > Insecta > Lepidoptera > Noctuidae > Amphipyra > Amphipyra berbera. Next base: position 632,415 of record OU343122.1, on the reverse strand, counting down.
AATTTACACATACAATAAGGAAATACTCCAGATCGAATTCTCTGAAATTTGGGACCTGAAATTTCGTGTTTTTCTGCATCTTCCTAGTATTATTCTGACCCATTGCTGTAGTTAGTTTTCGCTCTAAGTCTTCTTTATTTCGTTTTTGCGCATCCTCGCCTGTCAGACCGACAGCATTGTTCTGAAATGGTGTACTGAAAATGCAATTAACTTATTCTTCCACGCTTTACTTAAGACTGGCCACGTTCCAAGTTAGTTTACTAACTTAAGTTACTTTAGTTGGTAGCCCAAAGTGCCTTCGAACTTCAATTACACATCAACGCTGAAGTGTCCTTCCAATGTCCTTGACGTCAGTACTATTTGTTCGAAGATTGAATGACGTCATTTACTGACAAATTAACTGGATTAAATAGTCTCTACTTTTTGTGAAGAACGACGGTAACATGTGCCAATAAATAACTGTCATTCAACGCCTAGAGTTATCAAAGCGTATCGAATTCTTCTAGCAATTTTATGTGACTAATATTTCTAGACATAGTTTGAAGATTCGTATTATTAATTATTATTTAAAATTGTTTTCCATTCCTCTTTAACCTTTTCATCGCCACGCTATAAATTCAACGTACTTTTATTACGGCTATTGACGTCACTAGCGGCCTGAGCACATTTTCGTTTGACGTCTATTGCCGTCGATGGCGTTCAAAAGCTTAAATACAAGCACAATCGCGGTAGAATTTCTTCTGTCATGTCATAACACACAAACTTGGAAAATAAATCTACGAATTTTCTTACGAAAATGAAAGAATCAAACTCAAGATCCCAACCGTAGAACACACTCTACTTCACCAGTTAAGCCGTCAAAGAGTAGTTAAACTTTAAGTTAACCTCAACAGTAACTCAATGTTGCTTGTAACCTATACGTACACTAACAAACTGTTACTAGTTGTGCCGTCGAACTTTAAACTCGGTTATTTCTTACAAGGAAACCCAGCGAACGGAAAGTCTCGCTTCTTGTTTTAACGAGAATGACTCGCGGACTGTAATTAAGGATAATTAAATTAGGTACTACTTGGTTTACTTGTAAAAAAACTTTCGTTTCGGATGAATTTTAGAAAAAACAAATATGGTCAAGGAAAATGTTAACGTTTTGGAATAAAAAGATAATCTTGGCTGTTGTCGTCTTTTCTGACTACGCAGTCACACCGGTAATTCGGCCCTCATCAAGCTGTCTCCCTCCCAGTCCTCCTGCCAGCAACGCCCTAAGCCGAGGTCCGAATCCCATTAAAGGTCACCCTTAGTGCTGTTGTTGCTAGTAGTCATGATGTTAGTAGTAGTAGTTAGCTTAGGTTAAGTATTTTACTCGTCCCCATTGTTTGGAGATCCTTCAGGTCTCGCCAATAACTGCCCGGTTACGTAGAAACGGTCCGCAAGACCATCTGCAAGAAGTCCAATAGAAAAAATTAAATAATAGGATTATTTTCTATCGTCCAAACCACAGAAATCTAACTCATTATTTTGTGATCAAAAGATAACAGTCCTTAACTATGATGAGGCATGATGGAACCAATCAACTACACACCTAGATCCATTGAGTTAGAACTGCATTTTCATTACAATCAACAATAAAAGCAAGGAAATAATAGCGTGTTTCCTTTCTAGGTTTCATATAAATAAAGTTGGAATTTGAATTGGATAGAAAAGTAGTCCTTAAAATGGAGAGCGTTGTGAAGTTATTTTCATACTAACTGAGGAAATACGATATCTGTATAAACTGAGAGACCTAAACAACCGACAGTACGGTGGGTGGTGCAAGTGGGCGAAGCGATGGTATTGTGTCACTGTTTAGACTTGTATTGTGTTATGTGGAATTTGTGTAGGCGAATTTGAAATCAGGCTTATTGTTTACGCACGCATGGTATTTATAGTTCACTCATTTAATTTCTGTATAAAAGGTAAAGCAAGTTTTGATCGTGAAATATTAATTTTGCTTTAATTCATTACATACACATTTTTAGAAAACATCCACAATATTATTCTTTAATTGTTTAAAAATAAGATAAGAAGTAAATAAAAAAATGTTTCGGTTATTAGGAACATCCTATGCTTGAAAAATTTGGAATACATTTAAAATCGAGTATATCCGTTTAATTACACGTTCTGCCTAGCCTCTTCTCAACTATGTTTGGGTCAGCTTCCAGTCTAACCGAATGCGGCTGAATACCAGTAGTTTACACGGAATGACTGTCATCAGACCTCCGCAACCCAGTTACAGGGCAATGCCAATATCCTACGGTTAGACCAGTTGTCAGACTTTCGGGCTTCTGACTTCCCGTAACGACTGCTATAGGTATTCGTATGACACCCGGGACCGACTTTTTCACGTGCTCTCCGAGGCACGGAGGGGTCTCGATGTGTAACGAACGGTCACCCATCCACGGACTGACCTCGGCAAGCGCAGCTTAACCGCACAAATCGTATGATCCGCGCGGTTGGTAATTAGCCACGAGCCCCTAATTAAACTTACATTATAAAAATTCCTCCACATATTATTAAAAAACATTCAATTTGAAATATACTCGTAGGTACACCTAAACACAAAATCACGTTCCTTCACCAAGTAATTCAGTGTTGTGAACAAAGCAGTCACTGTTAATAATTGTGATGTCTAGACGAAAGTCTTAATGAGTCTACGGGTCTCTTTGATGGAACACTAGGTACGCTTTTGTTAAAAATTCAAGATTGACGAAAGACTGTCACTGAGTTCATACCTATCGTAATGATGGTATAATTTAGTTTTCGATGTAGCAGTGATAACCTTGTGGTGTGACCATCGGACTACCAAGTCATAGGTCTCGAGTTCCAACCCAAGGCACGCACCCCTGACTTTTCGGATTCATGTGCGTATTATATAATTGTCACTTGCTTAAAAACGGTGAACGAAAACATCGTGAGGAAACCGGCATACCTGAGAGATATTTCTCGACGGCATGTGAAGCCAAGTCAGAGGCCCATGGCGGCATAAACTCTGACGCCAGGTTAGTCACTAACCACACGAAAAGAAGAAGTTTTCTATGAAGATCTAAGTGAATCGGAGAGTTTATGATAGTTAACGGTTTACTCACGTGCACGTGCGTGTAAAAAAATAAAATAATCATAAATATAAATGTTCTCAAGAAAGTTATAATACAATCAGATAGATATTGACGATTATTTGAAAGGCTATTAATAAAAATGGCTTGACTGCCATACCTAAACTTGTATGGTGTCCATTTGTTCTAAACTAGGTTGTCCTGGCTGAGATTACGTCACTCCCTATGTCAAGAGTAGGCGATATCTTAGGATTTATAATGAAATATCTGGTGGGCCAGTAATACTGTCCTGAAATCATGCTACAACGTCTATAAACCTGAAAAACGTTGTACAGGCCAATGCGAAATGCAGAGGCTGGTAACAGTGTGAGGCTATGTATACATTATGCTTTGAAAAATTTTCAGTATTTTGGCTTTGATTGCAGCTCCGGTCAAAAGGATCCCTTTTGACCAGAGCTGCAATCAAAGCCAGTAAACGGTTTGTGGTAACTGCAACGTGATAATTTGGCAGCGAAAAGTGCACAATTACTGCCGCTCAGTTGTAGATCAGCGCAAAATTGTGAGACTAAAGTGCGAGCGCGCACTGGGGCGCGGTGAGTTGCGGTGCGTTTTTTTCACCGCAACGAATAAAATGAATACAAGTAAATCAGTATGCGGTGAATAATTCGCAGTGCGCGCTCTGCTATGGCACTCTATACTTCACAGATTAAAAACAAAATCACAAGGCAATGCGCGCTAGCCATAAAGCAATACCTATAAAGAAGAAAAATAAACCAAAATGCATGCATAAAAGAAACTTGCATTGAGTCCAGCTGAAATGAAATTCCAAAAATGTATTATGTTAGTTTTAAAAGTTAATCTTCAATTATCTGTGACGTTATATATTTAAATTATGTATATATATATATTATATTTATTTTATTTACTTCCTTATTTATTAACTTATATTTCGTTTATTCATCTATTTACATATTTGATACATTTTTAAATATTTCTATAAAAAATATAAAAAAAAAACATTTAAAAATATAAAAAATAGTAGCCCACCGGCATCGGGAACAGGGTCCAAGCTACCGGTGGTCAGGGCCTCAAAGAGAGGAACTTCCTAACAATACGTGCCGTGTCCAGAAGTACCGCTTTCTGTATCAGGCCCTTGACCCAGCTGCCCAACGCGAGCCTCGTCAGATGTTGGTCGAGGCTCTTGGCTATTAAGCCATTGGCCGTCACGACTATCGGCACAATGACTGCTGAGTCAACTTCCCACATGTCGACAACCTCGTGTGCCAAGTCTTGATACTTAATTTCTTTATCTTTCTCGGCTTTCACAAGGTTCTCGTCATGTGGGACAGTGATATCAACAATCATTGTGAGACGCTCTGATCGATCTATCACCACTATGTCAGGCTTATTGGCAACAATAGTCCTGTCGGTGATGATAGATCGGTCCCAGTACAATGTGATATGACCATTCTCGAGAACTGGGTCGGGCACATACTTGTAGTATGGTACTTCTGCGTCCACAAGGTTGTATTTCAGAGCAAGTTGCTGGTGGATAATCCTAGCCACTAGGTTGTGTCTGTGCAAATACTCGCCGTTAGCAAGACGAGAACAACCAGAAATAATATGTCGAATGGATTCACCGGGACAGTGGCATGCCCGACAGATGTCAACCGTGCCGTCCTTCACAATATATTTCCGGTAGTTGTTCGTCATCATAACTTCGTCCATAATTGCACAGACAAAACCTTCGGTTTCCCCAAAGAGATCACCGAAACGTAGCCAGGCTACGGACGCTAGGAAATCTACATCGGTCCCATAAAGGGCCCGGTAAAAGCGTCCGTGAAGCTCCTTGCTCTGCCATACCTCCCTGCGGCCATTAGTATCCAGTACTACAGGCTTGCGCCAGTTCTCTTTAGCCAAGGAGAGCGGGGTGAATCCTTTGTCCACTGCGACTACATCACGATGCATCCCCACGTCGGCTTGGAGGAAGTACTCCCTGAGGCTGCACACCTCGCGGTTGTGGAGGGTCTTAGCATTTAAAAAGCCTCGACCCCCACACTTCCTCGGAATGTACAGCCTCATCACCGATGAACGTGGGTGATGCATTCGGTATGCAGTCAGCAGCGTACGGACCCTCCTATCCAGGGCATCAAGTTCGGTCTGAGTCCACTTGAGTATGCCGAAGGAGTACATCAAGACCGGCATGACCCAACCGTTAAAGGCGCGCACCTTATTTCCGCCTGATAAAAGACTTTTAAGTACTTTTTTCAGGCGGCCATAGAAGCGCTCCCGTAACGATTGCTTCATGTCGGTCTCATTGATGCCTAACGCCTCCGACATGCCCAAGTATTTGTAGGTTTCGGTTGAGGAGAGGGGTCTGAGGTGTATGGAATCCGAGAGTTGTGTTCCCACGGATTCCATAATCCCTCCTCGCTTTACATGCATGACTGCACATTTGTCCACACCAAATTCCATCCTGATGGAATTACTGAAAGTTTCAGTTACTTTCAGTAACTTCATCAGTTGCAAATTGTTGGGGGCAAAGAGTTTCAAATCGTCCATGTAAAGGAGGTGGGATATTACCTGACCACCTCTTCTCAACCGGTAGCCTAACCCTGAACCCTCCAACAATGTGCTCAGAGGGTTCAATGCTAGACAAAACCACAGCGGGCTCAGACTATCGCCCTGGAATATACCTCGCTCAATCCTTATTGGTTCTCCTCTCCCTTGAATTTGCCGACATCCTGGATAGTGAAGGACTGTCCTCCATTGCCCCATACATGACGTCAGGAAGGCGCATAGAGTTGTATTCACTTTATACAACTCTAGCACCCTCATGAGCCATGTATGTGGCACCGAGTCGTAGGCCTTCTTATAATCTATCCAACATGTCGACAGATCCTTTCGAGATCGGCGAACTTGTTGGCTAATGGCCATATCTATGAGGAGTAGCTCCTTAGTACCGCGGGACCCATTCTTACATCCATTTTGAGAGACTGACATAATAGAATTATTTATAATATGAGAATTAATTTTGGCTCTCAAAATGGACGTAAGAAGTTTATAGACCGTCGGCAAACATGTAATTGGTCTATAATTCTTGGGTTCCGCAGTACTACCTGATTTATGGAGCAGGTGGGTAACTCCTGTTGTAAGGAACTCTGGAAGCGACCCAGATTCCAAAGACGACTGGAATTGTGAGGCCAAACGAGCATGTGAACTGCGCAACCATTTTAGCCAGAAGTTGTGCAGTCCGTCTGGGCCAGGGGATTTCCAATTCGCCATTGGACGGACTGCACTGGTTACGTCTTGGGGGACAATAGTAATGTCCCCCATTTCCTCAATCAGTTCACACGCTCGCTGGACCTCCTGCATCCAGTCACCTTCAGCGTGAGTGACAGGCATCGACCAGATATTGCGCCAGAATGTATTCATGACATCATTATCCGGTAGATGCGTGTCACTCACATCGTGATCAGGTCGCTCCCAGGTTCTGTATACCCACCTTTCATCGCTATGAAACATGCGATTCTGGGTATATCGCTCCACTCGTCGCTTATACCTCCGAATACGGTTTGCCCATGCATAAACCTTCTGCTTCAGGAAGTCGATACGCTCTGTGACACGGGACAAGTAATCTCGAGGATTGATATCAGTCCCCGAGAATGCCCGCCTCACAAATCGCATCACTCTAGGGCGAGTATTGCCCTCCCTGAAGCAGATTAGTTTGCCAATGAGTGCTCTAGCCTCGTTAATACGACGTTCAATCCTGCACTGCCAGGCCGGTACGGCGGGTTTTGGTCGTGTAGCTCTGTCATTATTATCAAATTTGGCGTGAGCTACACGACATGCCGCAACAGCCGCGCAGTACAGGATTGAATGAGTATCTTCGAGGTTTTCGCTGTTATCAAAATAACTAGATAACAGCGAATCTAGAGCACACATTAGCGCCCTATTTTTTCTATGCATCGGCAAACGGGGTATTCGTGGTCTAATGTTTGGCGGAGTGAACCGATACTCTCGAATCGCAAGCTCCAAAGCGCTCCTCAGTTGTTCATTGCACTGGGTACTTACATTTGTAACCCTATCATCGCTCTCCTCGTCAGAGTGGATGGGCAACGGCGGAACCACAGTTGGGGTTTGCGGTTGGGCCGCAGTCTGCGACTGGAGAGAAATGATACGGTTACTCTGTACTTCAGAGCGTAGCCTATCAAGTGCGGCGTCAGTCAACCTATGATCACGTTGAATGACTCGCACCTGATCCGATAATCGCTGTGCCGAGACGTTGACAGTAGGCTCAAGTACCTGAAACAGAGAGAGCATCCGACCACGGTACGCGGTCAGGTTAGTTCCCCCCTCTGTAGCCCCAAAGTATGCGCGCATGCAGTTCTCGTTCATGGTTAGAGTCCATCGCATGCGCTGCACACTTCCACCGGGAGCGGGGACCCTGTCAGAGGCCGGTGGGCCTCGAGGTCCCATGCAGGCCGGTGGTCGGCCTCTTCCTCGCCGTCCGCGTCGTGATGGTGGTGGCGGTGACGTTGGTGGCGAGTAGAATTCGTCGCTCGAGCTCGACGCAACTGCAGCGGCCGGTGTCACATCACTCACGATTGAGGAGTCCGGCGGCTGCGAGGCGGAGCTGAGCGACGAGGCCGAAGGTCTTGGGCGTGTTCTCGTGTCTTGTGTTTTGGTCCGGCTTCTTGTCAACATTTCATCATATTTTATTTCGGTTTTCTAGGTTCTGGAGTTTTCTTCTTTTTTTTTCTCATTTTTATTTATTAAATATAATGTATTTGGTATTGTTTTTATATTCGAGAGTTATATTTTGTAAATTTTTTCAAAAAATATTGTATTCCGAATTTTTCTGACGTTTTGACGGCCGGACCTACCACAGATATATATATAACTTATATTATTATTATAATATACTTAGTGATTTAGTTGATTGTCGATTTTTATTAGGTTATACGTTTGTATGCTGCAAACTGCCCTATATATTTTTCTTAACAATTCTTTCCATCCAAAGGTTGTCTGGAAGAAATTGCTTTAAGCGATAAGACCGCCATTTGTACTGTTCTTAATAATGTGTACTCCTTCTGTTTTATTTCTTTTAGTGTACAATAAAGTATATCTATCTAACTGTCCGAGAATATACAACGCTAACAGACATACCAGACAGTGAGTCTGTTCTAAAGGTCCTCCATTTTTAATAAACAGTTACTCCATCAAAACCAGAAGTCCACACTCGGGGTTTGCCAGCGAGCCATGGAGCGCTGTATCTTAGGATTTCGTATAAGGAACAGCGTACTGCGCTCCAAAACTCAGATCGCCGACGTTGGTCACTAAGCCGCATGCTTAAAATGGAACTGGGCTGGTCACGTCTGCCGCATGTCGGACGAGCTGTGAGCAAAACTCATTACTGAGTGGAACCCACACAACGTCACACGACGTCGCGGCAGGCCCAGAAGGAGATGGCGGGACGAACTAGACACCTATTGAAAGGACTGGCCGCAGAAATCCTTAAACCGAGAGGAGTGGAAGAAGTGTAGGGAGGCCTTTGCCCTGCAGTGGGATAATCATGACTGAATAATAATAAATAATAAAAAGTTACTCCAGAATGTTTGTCTTCACTTCAATTTATCACTCAATCTATTTTCATAATTCTTTTTTACAAAATTTCTGTGCAACAGCCTTGGAATAACAAATTAGTGCTGTTATTCTTTTAGAAATAACAATACAGCCTCGGGACACTAACTTGGCTCCTTCTTAAGATTCATCACTTGTGCCTTATGAAGATAGCCATCACCGCGTCTTCTGTGTTGAATCAACAAGTCTATGTACTTGCAATAGGTTTGTTGTTAAGGGCCGTCTCCAAGGACCAACTCTGCATTGTACACTCAGCACTTTGCATTGGTGATTAGATGTTTGAATAACAAAGCTTCGCAGTACTTTGTTTTCAAGGTGACCTGTGGGTGTTGGTTAAGGTAAACTATGTAAATTACTTGTAGAAAGGTACATTCTCTTTAGTTATTTATCAGAGTTTGATTAATACAAGAAGCTTGATCAAAGATTGAGCTAACTATTTTAACATTAATATATGTATCTAAATATAACTATAATATTAACTGTTATATAATTCATACATGAAGCGAAGAGGTCGTTTAAACATTTTCTAAAATTTCATAGTAAATATTGTTAGCAGTGAAATTGCTTTATTCGTTTATTTTACGTAATATTTTTTACGTCATAATATATCGTCAATGGAAAGGTAAAAAGACTAAAGCGCCAATATACCCACTTTACAGGAGATACATTCAAAGTATTTTTTCAAGAAAATAGGTGAAAATAGTTGTTTTTCTTAGAGTATACATATTAAATAGATAGTTAAATTATCTATTTAATATGTATACTCTAAGAAAAATAACTATGTTAATTTTCTTAAAAAAATACTTTGAATCTCTCTACTGTAAATGTAGGTATATTGGCGCTTTAGTCTTTTTACCTTTCCACTGACGATATAATATATATATATATAGGTCATACATACAATTATTATATCATAAACATAAAACGAATTATGTCAAAAAAAATATTTCAATATTTATATCCGTTTCAATATTAAAAATGTAAATATTATTTTATTCGGCAGTTTATTTTTAAATTATTCAATAGCATCGATTATGTACCTACTTTTTATCATTTTTCAATAAATAAAAATGTTGTTATTCACGTTTGACGCTAATAATGTTAGAACCTAATTAGGATCATAAAACAACTTCGCAGAAAGGCAACATAAAACACATTGACAATTGCAATCAATCCACTCACGACGACCCTAAACATTTTCAAAGAACAAGGTAAAAAAAACATTCGGCAATGTGAATTGCAGAGTTGCAGAGTTACGGCGTGTGTCTAGGTCCGTGTGACCGGGCCACCGTCCCACGTAATTGGCGGGCCGGTCACGTCGCTGCGAGGCCGCTTGGCACTAATTAAGCGAGCAACGGAGGACACTTTCTAAATGGCACACCTATCAATCCCATCTTACGCCTCCATTTCGGAGAAAAATTGGCCGGCCAGGTGCCGCAGTTAGCCGGTAGATGGATGCACGCGATTTTGTGCGCGTTTGGACGTGATCCTTTTTGTAGTTTCTTTTTGGTTGTGTATTGAATTGTTTTTGCTGTTCCGGGAAATTAGAATTGAATAGAAAGAAGTTTATTTATTGTCTACTGCCTCGTTGGTCACGCTACTGCTGATCATGAGGTCCTGGGTTCGATCCTCAGGTCGGGCAAAATGTTATTGGGTTTTTCCATGTGGAATTCCTGAGTGGCAGCCCGCAGTTTGGATTTGTGCCCGGTTGATAGCTATGGACTCACCCCCTATTCCATGGTACTTGAACATAAAGGCGAAATTAGGGTGTTAGTATACACCTCTGCCCAACCCTTCGGGGAATACAGGCGAGAAGTTCTGTTATTTATTGTCACAAACAATTTTATAGATAAACTTAAAACACAATAATGCAGAAATGCCAAAAAGACCATCAGCTCAGCATGATGTCAGGTACCACTACCAAATGCAGACCGTATAAGGAATATGGCCCCTAGGTGGGGCAGAGGGCGTCCACAGTACTCCGCCATCGCGTTCTATCTTGGGCTATGCGCTTCGCCTCGGACCATGTCAGCCTGATCGTCTTCAGTTCCATTGCCACTGAACGCCTCCAGGTGTGTTTTGGACGGCCACATTTCCTCTTCCCTTATGGCGTCCAATCCAGAGCTTGTCTAGGAATGTGGTTGGGGGCTCTTCTGAGGATGTGGCCGATCCACGTCCACTTACGGCGCTAGATCTGGTAACCGATCGGTGTTTCATGACAGAGATCCCACAGTTCTTCATTGGAGATCTATTCGGGCCAGAAAATTCCAAATATCTGTCGTAGGCATCAGCTTATGAAGACTTTGATCCGCTGCGTGATGTATTTTGTCTTTATGATCTTTCCAAAATTGCTTATGTTTATAGATAAATTGATAATAATCAGTGCTACTACTGCTAATGAAACATAATATTATAATAGTAAACTTAAATCTCCCAATTGAATAGCTAGGTCACATTCATTTCACACTTCATGAAACTGAAAACGAAAGATTCTTAACACTCAATAGATTTATAACTATTTATAAAAATCACTTAAAAGCCAGAAGCTCTGATATGCACTGGCAGCGTAAAATGTTATTAGTATCGATGTTCAATATGAATTATTTTCTAGTAATTGGATTTTAGATTGTGCAATTTATTGAGCACATATTTCGTGATATTAGTGGCCGGCCTCGCGTGAACCTCATAATAAATGTCTGATGAAAGATTTTCAACGAATTTGTCTTATATTTTATTGAATGTATTGATTTTGTGAACCATTTTTATGGTGTTACAAATATTATTGATGGTATCTGTTACAGGCATTTCATGATCTTGTAAAGGCGAAATCGATGATGAGTCAATCTTCTTCTTTTCGTGTGGTTAGTGACTAACCTGGTGTCAGAGTTTATGCCGCCCATGGGCCTCTGACTTGGCTTCACATGCCGTCGAGAAATATCTCTCATGCATGCCGGTTTCCTCACGATGTTTGCCTTCACCGTTTTTAAGCAAGTGATAATTATATGATACGTAAATAAATCAAAAAAGTCAGAGGTGCGTGGCTTGGGTTCGAACTCGAGATCTATGACTTGGCAGTTCGACGGTCACACCACTGGACTATCACTGCTGATGTGTCGATAATAATGATGAATAAAACATTGTGTCACACTTAGATGCTACATGCATAATTAGTTTTCTAGGTACACACCGATATAAATTACGATCGTTCGTTTACCGAAATTATGTATTTGTTTTGCATTTACTTTTAAAATGATTGAACAATATACGTATTCACTGTATATCAGATAAAACATTAAAACTTTACCACAGTTGTTTTAGTTTTAACCAGAATAAATAATTTATGTTTCACCAATGTTTTTAGTTACAATTCATCCGAATAAATGGAAATGCACATTGAATTACCGACCGTGGCTTTGGGGGATTAAGGTTAAAATTAGCTCGTGGTTTTCATGTTGGATTATAGTGTGGGGGCAATATTTCTCGTTCAAAAGGGAACACCTTGACAACTATCGACAGTTCTTTGTCGGAAGAGCTTTGCAGAGCCTGTTGTTTTGATCAAAGGCGACCGGCTCGATCTCTGAATTGCCGATGATCACTCAACGTCAATTAAACTTGGAGTTGAACCGAAACACGAGTAAATTAGGCTTGATTTACACAGACGCAATGTGGCGACAGTAACTAAGCATGTTTGGAAATTAATAGACATTAAGCAGCTACAGAGTGTAAGTAGGATCCTAAAATAAATTAGGAGCAAGTTGTGTGAAGTATCAACGTTAGCGTTACTGAAATAGGCTCAAATGTTAAGTTTCTACTTTAGTATTCATAACTAATCTTTAACCTAATCTACAAAGTGCAAAAGTGTAACTACGCATGTATACAAAAATACATAAAATCCGTTGTACCCATTGTCTGCACTCGGAACAAAGTTGGAATCAAAAAGTAAACTCATTTCATCAGAGTTGTCTTTCTTTAAAAGAATGAGAAACCTTCAACTCCATTCCCGTAAGAATACCTTTCGTTTTATCTTTTAAAAATTCAACGAACGCAGCTGAATAAAGTCTAAGATCTGTTACCTCATTTCACAGTAAGATTTTTAACGTGAGTTTGTGAGACAGTGGTACCTGGGTGGGCCCGGGCTCGGGGCTCGGGGCTCGGTGCTCGGGTCCAACCAAGTTTCGTCGTAAATAACTGGAAGAAGCGCGGCCGGGATCCAGCATTGTTCGTTACAAACTTACAATTGCGATCGATCCGATCCAATTTGAACTTTCAGTAGTACGCCTTAGAGTTTGCGCAGCGGCAACGCGTTCGCTCCGAGGTAATGGGATACATTTGTTATTGAATACACGTCTGCATTTGTTCGTTAGGTCTTACCGGAGTACGAAGCGTTGCACCGGGATCTGTCTAACTAACAATTACTTTATTAGAGTTCAACTTTGTAGACCGACGCAATTTGCTGATAGTACTATTACTAGGAAAATAAACGTTCTTCTTCCTTGTGAACGACTTGTCTTTTCTGCAGTTCTGTTTATTTCCAAAATGCTATTTGAGCTGTGTTATGCAATAATGTGTCAACCCACAAAAATATTAATTGTGTGTTAACGACATCTAGTTATTGTGGTAGGTCTACCAACGCTTGAAGAAATGCAAACTGCATTATACATTTTTGATAGACTGCGCTTTAATAAATTTACTATAGTCCTGGGTCTTTTTTCAAGTATTGAGTAGACCTACCACAAGAACTAGATGACGTTAACACAAAATTCATATTTTTGTGGGTTGACACATTATTGCATAACACGGCCCATTTAATATTTCCTTCAGGGCTCATGGCTAAATACCAACCGCGTAGATCATACGATTTGCGAGGTAAACCTGCGCTTGCTGCGGTCAGTCCGTGGATGGGTGACCGTTCGTTACACACTGAGACCCCTCCGTGCCTCAGAGAGCACGTTAAACAGTCGGTCCTAGGTGTCATACGAATACCTTCCTATGGCAGTCGTTACGGGAAGTCAGAAGCCCGAAAGTCTGACAAATGGTTAGGATATTGGCATTACCCAAGAACTGGGTTGTGGACGTCTGGTGGCAGTCGCTCCGTGTAAACTACTGGTTACACTGGAAGCTAACCCGAAGATAGTTGGGAAGAAGCTAGGCAGAACATATTTGATATTTCTTTGTTTATTTCTACTGACATTATTCATTGACCTCTAAAACTCATTTTAGGGATTATTTTACTTTTATTGTTACGATTTTATTTTGAACGGTTCAAGCCTTTTGATAGCGATGAAAGCTGTTAAGTCAGTGAAATAAAGTTCAAACAATGAATGCTAAATAATAATTCTGTTAACTTCGTTCCAATTGCTCCCTTTGTTAATGATTTTTGACTTAAAACTGTTTGGTATTATGTACGCCTTCATGAATTCAGGCCAAGTCTAATCTTTTTAAACAGTCAACTGTCTTTCAAGGTAGTTTGCACTAATTAGGTTTTTTTTTCAGTCTGAAGCATCTTCCACGAAAATTTTACTTTTCATCGTATATTAAACCCGTTAAAAACAAAATAACCGCCTCGTTGGTCTAGTGGTGGCAAGCGCGACGGCTGATCGTGAGGTCCTAGGTTCGATCGCCAGGCCGGGCAAAGTATGATAGTTGTGTTAAGGGTTTATCCGTGTGGAATTCATCAGTAGCAGCCCGGAGCTTGGATTTGTGCCCGGTGGATGGCAATAGGCTCTCCCCTTATTACATGGGACTTAAACATAACGGCGAAATGAGGGTTACTGTACACCTCTGCCCAATTTTTCGGGGAATACAGGCGTAATGTGTTAAAAACAAAATGGTTGAACTATAACTACATACATAATACGAGTCAGCATGCCCTAAACTAGCACAGTAAGTTTAACTATTACCCTACCTAAAAAACCATAAACTCATCTCAAAGAAACGGAGGCAACTCCCCTAGTCACCATACTGAACAACTGGGTTTGAAGGACCAAAATTCGCTACCGCGGTCCTTCGAACCGGACAACACAGCATCGAATCATACACAAACATGTAAAACTTTAGGATGGCTTTAAGAGACAACCCTCAACAAGCATGTGCACATGAAATTTTGCAGGCGTGTACTTACGGGAGGATAAAGAATAACACTTGTAACCGAACACTACCTATATATATATTTTAATCAGAATTACAAATAGATCAACAGAGCGTAGTTCGTAGCAATTCGAGGAGTCCAGGGTCTTCTTGAGCAGGTGTAACACTTAATTTGGCAACTGCAGCGGCGCGAGAGGGCCGATCTGCAGCGTGCCCGACCTTTTGTAGGCCTGGACCCCCGCCAGCCCGCCACCACCCGTCACAAACATAAACCAATAGTTGAATCAACGCACATGTACAATATGTACACGCGACACACTCCCGCATCATGATCGCGTAACCAGCTCGAATTTACCGAGTTTTATTGTTCAACATTGCGAGTTTATAGCCGCCATCGATAACGGTAGAACGTAGCCAATTTTCAGTTGCACCGTTTGCACGGAACCTATTTTATATGCACGCTAAATGTGCTATCGATATAGTGGAATGTTTAGACGAAAAGTGAATTTGTATTGCTGGTATTTGTGTGTGTCGAAGGAAAAATAGTACGGGAGTGATTGAGGGGCTATACGGCGGTGATTCGCGTTTTTTAGAAAGCAGAAGTTGAAATTAAAATCTAAATTGAAGTTTGGTTTTGTACCAGCGTACCTTCAGTTCGGAGTATGCGTGCATAGTTAGTTGATTGTTTGCAGCATGCAAGTCTATTAGAAATATTGTTGTCCGTATAATGAAAGCAACAAACTGTTGTCAACAGTAACACCAATACCACAACAACACCAGTTGTAAACATGGAATCAACAATTGTCATTAAAATTTAGAGTAACAAAGCCTCGTTCTGCCTAGCCTTTTCCCAACTATGTTGGGATCAGCTTCCAGTCTAACCAGATGCGGCTGAAGCGGTATTTTACACAGAGCGACTGCCATCAGACCTCCCCAACCCAGTTATTGGGCAAAGCCAATATTCTAAGGTTAGACCGGTTGTCAGACTTTCGAGCTTCTGACTACCCGTAGCGACTGTCATAGATATTCATATGTCGCCCGGGATCGACTGTTTAACGTGCTCTCTGAGGCACTGAGGGATCTCGATGGTAATGAACGGTCACCCGATGACCGCGGCAAGCGCAGCTTAACCCCGCTAATCGTATGATCCGCACGGTTGGTAATTAGCCATGAGCCCCTCCTAAAGTAACAAAGCCCCATAAATGACTCTTCCGACTTCCGTAAAACTAAGCAGGTAAATTGTGTTTTAGGTCTCGCATAGTTTTTGGAAGGCGTCCAAATGTTCCATGGATGTAGTAATGATGTACAATGTATTCGGTTGCCAGGTTCAGTCTGTTAAGTACAGAAAAACGTCAGAAAAAATTATACTGTGAGTTCTAAATACACGTAGGTACAGTCAAAGACAGGTGGACATGCCAATCGGGTATGAGGTGTCGTGGAGGTGGGAACGCCCCGCACAACCGCACAGCGCCCGCGCCATCTTAGTGTTAGTGCACGAGTTCGCATCGACCGCGTTTATCGATTTCGATCTCGCTCACGTTGTTGCTTGTAGTTGTGTATTGAAAATTACTAAAAAAATGACATGTCGACCTGTCGTTGACTGAACATTTTTGACTGTTGTATATTTGGTACCACGATGATCACAGAAGCAGGAGTCACCTGTATGTTGACAACCGCATCAGCCACCTACCTGCAATTACAGGATTAGTACTTCCGGTACGTACACACGGCTACGTCCCGCTTTTTGCACGTACCTCTTTTGCAGGATTCCGTTTAGTGTCGGATATAATCCTGTTAGCGGTATCCTGCAAAAAGCCGGCGTACGGCGTGGTGTTTGGAACATAAAGTGTAGATTCTCACTTTCTGGAACACTTCCGTATTATCCGTGTGCATTTTGCCCAACATATGTGCAACATTTGTCGCCCTGACGTGAATATAAGCGGCAACTGCGAACGGCAAGGATCTGAGACTAAAGATCAGTTTATAACGTCGCCATGCACCGTTGTGCACAAGTATCTACTATCTATTCTTGTTGTGCAATTTTCTGGTGCTTTACTTTTATTGTTTTATAGGCTGTAGGAAAAACTCTAGATTTTATTCGTCTATTTTTATTTTTGTACTACTGTTTCTGTGTAAGCAGTGATAGCCTAGCGGTTGAACACTTGCCTTCCATGCGGGAAGGTCTGAGTTCGATTCCAGTTCACACATCTGGTTTGTGACCTTAAGTCTAGGTTTTCTTCACAAGGATTTCCTTTAAAACGGCGAAGTGAGGTTACTATTTAACTCTGCCCAACCCTTCGTGGAATACAGGTGTGATGTTATGTTATGCTATGATTTACTACAGGGTATGTACATTTTAACTTAATTGTAGATAATTATATGACATTGAATAGTCGCATTGGTATATACTAGGTTTTGAACCTGCAACCTGCAAGAAGCGAATCCATAATCTTCCGGACCAACACGATGTTATATTCCTTATTTCTTTATTCTTATTTAATTTAATTTTCAACCTATAAACATAGTTTATTTTTTGTGCTTATAATTCACATGTACGTAAAAGCAAGCGCATGAAACAAGGGGCCATGTTGAATTATGAATTAAAATATAAGATGCGAGGCTGGTAAGAAGATGAGATCAATTATTAAACTTTTAACAGTACAGTAATAAACGCAAATTACTTTAATTGATGTAAATTTTCAGTGTTTAAACTAACCACAGCTTCAAAGTCATATTATTTGCCTAGTTACAACTTGTTCAGCCTGGCTACAGAACGGTCAAAGTCTAACTTCGTTTTTCTATTAAAAACTTTTAGATTATTAATAGTTGAGTGTTGGCGCCGTGCTCGCAAATTAACCCTATCTCATGGGAGCTGGAACCTAGACTTATGCAGTAATTATTAAGAAGGTTATCCGTGCTAATCAATAGCATCATCGTCAAAAAGTGTGTGTGTGTGTGTGTGTGTGTCAGATAGTGCTCTATCTACAGGGTGTAAACGAAATCACGTATTCCTTCAAACCTCGTGATGTACTGCTGACATAGATTAACCCTGCACGGGATAGTTTTGGACTGAATAAAAAAAATACCCAGAATAAAAACGTGTTCTTAGCATTACAAGTTTGTATCATAAAAACTTATCACGTATTCCTGACGCCGTTCTCGATGCAGGCACAGATACTTATACTAGGTTGTGTGCTCCTAGTAGTTTACATGATCGTATTATGGAATCGAAGCGCCGATAAGAGGATTGTGGTAGCGCGGAGCTAAAAATCTCCTGCCATGTTGTTGGATGTAATTTACTGCAGTTTCTATGAACATTACGGACTTATAGAAGTTGTTCCATCGTTCGTATGTACACGTGTAGGTCTAGTAGTTGCAAGCGCCACTGCTGGGCACGGGGTCCTGGGTTCGATCCCCAGGTCAGCCAAAGTGATAAAAGACCGAAGTCTGGATTTGTGCCTGGTTAATGGCAATAGGCTCGCCTCGTATTACATGGGACTTAAACATAGCTGGCGAAAGGAGGGTGTTACTAAAAGACCTCTACGAACCCTTCGTGGAATATAAGGCGTGATGTTATGTTCTGTTATTGTAACATCTTTATGTATTTGTTTGTAGTTAAAAATACGGTTGTGACGTGTGTTTAGTTGTCTGAAGAAATGAAATGGTTTTTTCAGTAACATAGCATCACGCCTATGTTCACCGTAGGGTTGGGCAGAGGTGTATAGTAACACCCTCAATTCGCCGTTATATTTAAGTCCCGTGTAATAGGGGGCGAGCCTATTACCATCAACCGGGTCAAATCCAAACTCCGGACTGCTACTGAGAAATTCTACAAGGAAAACCTCCAATAACACTTTGCCCGACCTGGGGATTGAACCTAGGACCTCATGATCAGCAGTCGCGCTTATCACCATTAGACCAACGAGATTAGTTAGTTAGTTTTTGCAATAGTGTTATTATTTCGTATCAGTGGACTTTGAAAGCAACGAATTTCTAATCAACATTCATAGTCAAAGAGACTTTCAGAAGATAATTCCAGAATATAATATTCCAGAAATGAAGCCGACACTCCGTTACGCCCCACTGTATGCAAGTGAGGGGTTGTTTCATTTCATATTCACGTTAGCAGTTGCAAAGCACACAAGATGCAACTGCCGCGACAAACGTTGCGAAGTGGCGCAACTTGTGACCCGCGACCGCAAGACCTGGAAGCGTCAAATTGTTGTAACCGCTACTAGTTTTAATTACCGGTTTGTGTATGTCGATGTCTGAAGAAGGTGCTTTAGTGCATCCATCCATGCATCTGTACCACTTACAATAACTGAAGTCAGATGTAGATTGAATACTGTCATTGGTTGGCGATAATAGTCTTCTTTTCGTGTGGTTAGTGAGTAACCTGGTGTCAGAGTTTATGCCGCCCATGGGCCTCTGACTTGGCTTCACATGCCGTCGAGAAATATCCCTCAGGCATGCTGGTTTCCTCACGATGTTTTCCTTCACCGTTTTTAAGCAAGTGATAATTATACAATACGCACATGAATCCGAAAAGTCAGAGGTGCGGAGGCGATGATAGTACACCTCTATCACTGATGTATCCTAGATAGATGAGTGTTCATCACACATCGAGTCACCGTGCACATAAACACATAACATCACGCCTTGTATTCCCCCAAGAGTTCGGCAGGAGTGTTTTTAGTCCACCCTCATTTCGCCGTAATGTTTTAAGTCCCATGTAATAGGGGGCGAGCCTATTGCCATCAACCGCGCACGAATTCAACTCGGAGCTGCAACTGAGGAATTGCACACGGCAAAACCCAATAACACTGCCTGAGCTGGGGATCGAACCTAGGACCTCACGATCAGCTGTCGCGCTTGCCACCACTAGGCCAACGTGGCAATTATTTAATATGTAGGTATACATTATGGAAGTCAGTTCCTCTCCGTATGTCTATACATATATTAGATGAACCTTTGGCATTCTAATAAACTACTACTTCAAACCAAACTACTATTACTTTTTAAACTGCCTCATTGGTCTAGTGGTGGCAACCGCGACTGCTGACCGTGAGGTCCTGGGTTCGATCCCTAGGTCGGGCAAAGTGTTAATGGGTTTTCCGTGTGGAATTTCTCAGTAGTAGCTCGGAGTTTATATTTGTGCCTGGTTGATGGCAACAAACTCGTCCCTTATTACATGGCTACTTAAATATAACGACGAAATGATGGTGTTACTATACACCTCTGCCTAACCCTTCGGGGAATAGAGGCGTGATGTTATGTTATTACTTCATCTAAATCACCGTAATTGCCGTGAACCAATCACCACGTTGACGTAACACATAAACCGATCCAAACCGAGGTCTAAAGAGCCAGGTAGCAACTTTTAATTAAACCTTCGTTAACCGATAGTTTTTAATCTGTCCCCGATCGTTCCCGCAAAACTTTTATGGCGAACTCCTAGAACTTGTCCGGTTTTTTGCGACCCCCGTCCGGATATTTGTATTGAGTTTTTTTCGGAGTTCTTTTTTTAAATACGATTACGTGACTTTATGTTTGGTTGGTGGGTTCTGGAGATAGTTTTTAAGGCTCTAAATGTTGGTTTTACGAAGTACTATGCAGATGTATTTAGCGTTTCTTTTTTTTTGTTGCAAGACGATTTTATGACTGTGTTATTAGTAGTGAACTGTGTTATTAGAATAAATTAATGTAAGACTGCTTGTAGAAGTCTTTTATTGAATATTGACTACTTCGATAACATAACATCACGCCTTGTATACTCCGAAGGGTTTGGCAGAGGTGTTTTTAGTACACCCTCATTTCGCCAGTTATTTTTAAGTCCCATGTAATAGGGGGCAAGCCTATTGCCATTAACCGGGCACGAATCCAGACTCCGGGCTGCTACTGAAAAATTCTTAATGGAAAACCCAATAACACTTTGCCCGACCTGGGGATCGAACCCAGGACCCTATGTTCTGCAGTCGCGTTTGCGACCACTAGATCAACAAGGCAGCCCGAAATTCGATAACCTTCTAAAATGAATAATGATAGCAGATTTTAATAATTACCACGCTTAGATAGCCATGCTAGTGATCAAAAACACGATATTATTACAACTAAGGTATAAACTGGTACAAACTGAAACAATACAAAACAACCCAAAACTCGCACACTCTGTCAAAACGCCCTTAGGCTCATCAAAGTAAACAACGTCTTTGTTGATAGGAAGTAAAGTAAAATGACCTTCGCTTACCTATAATTATCGTTGGAGCAAAACTCGACTTAAGGCTCTTAAACAAACGGAAGGGGATCGAAAACCAATTAAAAGCAATGACCCAAACAAAAGGAGCTTTTAATAATAAATCAATTTCTGTCAGCGAAAAATTGTTCACGAAAATTTAATTGAAAGTAAAATATAACTTTAGCTGCTTATCAGAACAGGCAAAGGGAAGGATTGATTTGTACTCGTAAACGACGACCACGCCTTTTCCTCTTTTTTTATGAGTTTGGCAAAACGATCATTTACTTTTGATGCCGACTGTACTTAGTCGGTGGTAGGCTTGCTAATGAAAATATGACCGATGCTTTTAACAAAATGGCGTCTGGCAGTTTAAGGTACCCGAAAAATGTTACGAAAGAAGACCATTTATTATTCATCTCATTACATAGAACAAGATGTAAGGACCAGGCATTTTGTTATTATAAAAAAATCAATACCTACTCATAATATTGGCACTACTTTTTAAAGCTAAAAGCTAGAGTGTCGCTTATTCCCTATCAGCGATCATGTTCTATAAAAAATCACTATATTTTACACAGCCCATTTACTTCTCCGTAAAAATCCATCCAGTCAGAATTAGGTTTTCGTTTTCAGTAAAGCCTGAGTGGTTTTATCCGCGGCTAACGCACGTAGGTCCCGAAGGAAGCATATCTGCTCCTACACTACGATAAATTCAGTGCAAACAAAGAAAAAAGGCGGACTTGGCCCCAAATATATCATTTGAAGTGATATCAGGGCGGGCCAGGCGTCGGAGGGGGAGGAGTGGCTGGAGGGGGCTGGGATCCTCGGATAATGCACCAGTATAAACTTTGGTCCTTCCACTCTATTATTATGTGGCGACAGTCGCCACACTTGCCGTACATTACGTGCCTCGTATGGTAATTCCTGTCGATGCTTTATTGGATAGTTTAGTAAGACGGCAGTGTATGTGAAACAATTTAGCTGAACCATTTTTTTGGACGTTTTATTATGGAAATTCATTGGCAAAACTGTTTTATAAGCGGTTGATTGATATGAAAAATGCAAATAAACGCAAAAACACTCTGGAAAATTTATTTTAAAATATAATCGGCCTAAATTTCAATAAACCCAACCGTAAAGTTTTAACAAAAACATAGAAAAAGCTTTAAAAAAAACAAAGCTCGGCTTGCCTTTAAAAAGGCTAGGCAAACATCGCGTTTGTACCGCAGTTAGTGAACTATGGCTATTCGGGCTAATTTAAAACTCGATAAAGATCTCCAACATGAAAATCATGTTATATAAAAGCGTTGCATGCGCCATTTCTATTTACCGCACAATTTATCATCGCGGGCTTGCAATTTTGCCTTCATCGTCCTGTGGATTAACATAAGGTGGACATGAAATAGGGTCGACACGACATGAGGAAGTTGGAGTGCTAGTTTAGAAACGGTTGCCGCATATGAAGTGTTGAAGCGTTTAAATATAGTTGTGGCGTAAGCAGAGAAAGAAAAGTACCACCAGGTTACCACCCACGTATAACCTATGTATAATCTTGGTATTTCTAGAGTTCCTTACCTCAAAAGAGAAAAAGGAACTCTTATAGGATTACTTCGTTGTCCGTCTGTCTATCTGTCGAGACCCTTTTTCTCAGAAACGTGTAGAGGTATCAAGTTGAAATTATTATCAAATACTCAAATTTGCAATACCTTGAAGCTGTGTAAAAATCAAACTTCTGAGTCAACGCAATCAAAAGATACGACCGTTTATGCCGCATATTTTGACATTCGCAAGGGAATCAGTACTTATAGGGTACATCCCGATGACCTAGAATCATGAAATTTGGCAAGAAGCAATGTCTTATAGCATAAGTAAAGGGAAAAATCCGAAAACCGCAAATTTGTAGCTAAATTTAGACTAGCTGTCTGTAGAGTAGCACATAAAAATTACTGAAGTATACTCTCCTTTCAATGGTCAGCATACGTCACACAGAATGTTGAGCAGAAATTGGCTTTGTACGATAAAAAAAGAAATCCTTTTTCTCTTTAGTGCGTTTTAAATAATTAAAAACCCAACAATCACCGATTACTCCATATCAAAATATTTATAGCTCAAGTTTCGTCCGTTGTCCACGGTGCCTACCCTAGGTGCTGGCCGTTGATTACGCGGAGGCCGAGCAATTTACACGCCCGCGTAAAGAAGGCTATGTCAAAGGACCGACTACATTTCACGTCAGCGTCGCTCCTTTGAGGAGGCGCCATCTTTGTGGCTTGTTAAAAATAATGCACGGCGCGTCCGCGGGTATTAATGTAAATAAGTATAGAAGGCTTTTTAGATTACGGAGGAAATGGCTCAGGCAACGATAAAATGTGCAAGAAATTATTTTTCCAAACTAACGTAGTTCTTTTTGAGGATTTTATCTCTAAATTAATTACTGTAGCGAATATTACAAAACAAAAATACACTCCGTACTGAAACAGATTTTATTTTGACACTTGAAGTATGGCCGGTCGATAAAATGGTTTAATCCAAAACAGGAAGGCTCCGACCAAATCGGGTGCAAGTCTTGGAATCCCAAATTTCTTTGTTGGACAATCATTATTTGAATTTTGTGCTTTCTATTCTTTGTAAGAATCATCCAAAATCTCGAACACAAATCCAAAAAAAGAAAAGCAACAATACCCAATACCAGTTCATTCGATATCTCAGTATACCACCTACGTGGTACCCTAATCAGATGCCATAATCAGTTTCAAGGTATTCCTTACAAACCTTCATTGAATTATCAGTTCACAGAATACAAATAGGTCATTTGGTTCTGTTCAGTTCGGAGTGAACCTTGATTAGATATTCTTTCATTCAAGGTTTCGTTATTAGAGTGCCGTTTTTAGATCAATGTTGATCTGAATCTGTTTTGAAGTAATTTGTTTCAAGTAAGGGTAGTATCATGAGAACGGACCATGAACATGATTTTGCAATTATCTGAATATTGCTGAAGGTTTTGCTTTTGTTTCACGGAATTGGAATTTAACACAACATCACGCATGTATTCGCGAAGCGTTGGGCACAGGTGTATACTAACACTAGCACTCATTTCGCCGTTATGTTGAAGTCCCATGTAATAGGGGGCGGGCCTATTGTAATCAACCGGGGATAAATCCAAACTCCGGGCTGCTACTGAGGAATTCCACCCGGAAAAACCCAATAACACTTTGCCCGACCTGGGGATCGAACCCAGGACCTCACGATCAGCAGTCGCGCTTGCCACCACTAAACCAACGAGGCAGTTAAATGAATTTAAATTCGGTATGTTATTCTCGAAAATAGTTGATTAAAACACGATTCGGTGTTGTACTGAGTTTTTACTGAATTCAGAAGCACTAAGATACAGTGCCTTTAAGGTTCCAATTATCATAGATAGGCAATAATAACCTACATACAGCAATTTTACCAATTTTAAACTCAATGGTTAGCCAAACGTAGCTAAAAGCTAGGAGTTAAAATTAGGTCACACCTAATTTTAACTCCTAGCTTTTCATGGACCATTAAAGCGAAGTTACATGACGTTTATGTACTTTCGTAATGGTGTATAGCTTCAAAACTTTGTTTTTAACCGACTTCCAAAAAAAGAAGGAGTTTCTCAATTCGACTGTGTGTTTTTTTATGTTTGTTACCTCACTACACCGTCATTTATTTATAAACCGATTTGGAAAATTATTTTTTTTATATGAAAGAGTATTCTTTCAAAATGGTCCCATTTAAATTTGGTGAAGATCTGATGAAGAACTTCGGAGATAGACAATGGAACTCCTAAATGACGAACAGTACGCATAATGTGATGATGTGATTATGTTATGAGCAGCGTCTTTAGTAGGTCCAACCATGTTTTAATAAAAGCCACTAAAATGAAAGAAATAAAAAACATTTTTAACAAAAATAAAACCGACTTAAAAAAAACGAAAAAATGAATAAAATTATTACCATATTATAAAATTAACAGTTTAAGAAGTCGGAGTTGATCCACGCCGAACCAAATTGAAGGCACCGACTTCTAAAACTGTTAATTTAAAAATATGGTAATTATTTTATTCTTTTTTTCGTTTTTTTTGAAGTCGGTTTTATTTTTGTTAAAAATATTTTTCATGACTAGGTTCATGTGCCATCAGAGGTCCTCCTATTTGTACCACGACAAATGTATTTCTACCTCTTGTTCCAATTTCCGCTATACAATTCTGTGCTAACAAGTTATCGAATTCAACCCTTCCAACACAGTCGACAATTATCCAAAGTCCGTCCACAATAGTCGTCACCCCATGCAAGTCGTCGAGCCATGCAATCAGTGCCGTCGCATTGAAACTAACGACGTGAGTACGTGATGCTCACGACCCGTCTTGTTTACTACAATCAGCCTGTATATCCGACAGTGGATAGGTTAATTCAATCGCCTATTCATTGGCATTCCATGTTTATAGCTGATTATGTTCAAAGGGTCGGTAAATGAGGATGAGCAATAAGTTGTTTCCTTGATATTTTTTATCGATAGTGGGTAGTTAGTGTGTTATTTCGGGAAGTTTTGTTGTGGGATTACAAAATAATGTGATAAGTTTTTCTTCTTTGGTAAATTTTGAGAAGTCTGGCATCACTTGCATGATTGAAATATCTGTTTGTATTCACATCTTACAATAACTAGAATCAAAGATTTTATTGCGACTTCTACTGGAATGATTCTTAAGTTTGTCATGAACGAAAATAAGTGGCGTCGCGGGAAAATGCTGCGTAGTTATTCAATGAATAAAATTGTTCCAGTAAACCCAACAAATATTAAAGGTAACATTATCATTACTCATAAAATATACTTGGCTGCCTTATTCATTGTATGAATATACAAATATCACATTAGCTTTAGTGCCCGCTTTACCCTTGAAGTGGCGAGACTAAAACATACGCCTAATGATATCATTAAAAATCTTAACGATACGTATAATTAAAAAGATGGCGGCATCGAAATACCAGACAGAATCACCTTGGAAACGCGTAAATTATTATTACACGAAATATTCGTAATGCTATAAGATCGACGAGCTTCATTGTCAGGTCGCGCGATACCGAAGCTAACGTTCATTGTTTCAGATGACGCGCGACAAATGCCGCGTTTGTTTCAACCAACCCTTATTTATTTGTTTAGCTATTTATTGCTGCTGGAAAATTATTTCGGCGGAGCTATCGAATTGGATCTGAATCGAGGTGGTGAATTATTGTTATAGTTTTTTTTTGTGAGAATTTATTACTTGGTTATCATTCTTGATACTTAGTTATTTATTTTCACGGAAGTGTCCAAAGTTAAGTAGAAAATAACAATGATCGATCTAAGGGGGATATTGCGAGAAAATATGGATATAATTTAATGTGCCGAAAAGGAAATGACTCGTTAAATGGCCGTGGATAATGAGGAAATTTGGATAGTGTGTTTGTATATCTGTTGACTTTAAATTCGGCTACTTATTAAATTAAAAAGTATGACAAAAATAGAGACGGTGAAAGATCCACAATGTTTTTATATTAGAAAGTCTTTGCTATGAGCTAAAATAGAAATAACCCAATCCCTGGTTGCCGTAGGAACCACCACAATCGGCAAACATATTGGTGAAGACAGCATGATGTCTAGTTCGATCAGTACGCAACGAAAGCCACCATGTAATTGCCAAGATTTAAACAAATATAACAGAAGTATAAAAGGTTAAAGCCAAAAAGCTAACAGCAGAACCAATTTCGTAACATTTTGAATTAGATTTTGGATCGCGAATTCCAAACCTTAAAAACTAGTATAAGGAAAGGTAGAAAGGATAAGGAAATGAATGTGTTATTCTAGGAACAAAAGAGATTAGGGCCTTTCGTCCCAAAATCCAATGGTCCGTAATTTATTGTGCAAAGGTAAAAAAACATGGCGTCATGGATGGTAGTCTAATATAATTTTACGGCGTAAACTCTCGACACAAGTTATTTCACTAGCCTTGTTAAATATTAAAATCATTGCCGTTTTTACGACGGAAAAATGTCCAACTTATTTTCAGGACACCTAGATATATCAGAACAAGCTTTTATATATTGAAAGTGACAGAATAAAAGCACGAGTTAAAGTCAACATTGTTATTAATTCAAAAGTAAAATACTGCCAATGTTAAACCCGAGTTCAAAACGAAAACTAAAAGTGTTATTGCAATTGAAAGTATTCGAAATTACAGTGTCCCAAAAAAGATTAAAACGTAAAACTGAATCTCGAAGTCATAGACCATAATTTTTAAGCTAGGTATTCTAATGAGATGTAATTTTATATTCAACATTCTATATAAAAACGCTTCTAAATATGATAATACTAATACTTTTACATCACCAAAAGTAAGTCTCAATAAATTTAAATCAACAGTTATAACAGTAGAAGGGTATGTTATCCTAAACTATTCGCATAGTTGTCCAAAATCTATGTCAGAAAGCCTAAGGTCGGCTCGTTTAGGAGACGTAGGGATATGGACCCTACTTAGGGTTCATTACCGCACTCGAGTGGCAGCTTCCTTATTTAATATGTGGAACGAAAGGATTTGCTCGTTCATGTGTATAAGCATCCAGCGTTTCGATGTTGGGATCTCCAAATTCAGGTTAAATGGAATTATTTGACATACTTTTGTCAAACAATTCGGTTTTCCTTAAATCAAGAATGGTACGATCTCTATTGGAATACATAATAATATGTTTTATTCATTATTTTGTACAATGAAATGTTGGGTTATTTCTATTTTAGCTCAAGGCAGACTTTCAAATATAAAAAAAATTGTTGATCTTTCACCGTCTCTATTTTTGTCATACTTTTTAATTTAATAAGTAGCCGTATTTAAAGTCAACAAATATCTATACAAATACACTATCCGCATCTCTTCATTATCCACGGCCATTTAACGAGTCATTTCCTTTTCGGCACATTAAATTATACCCATATTTTCTCGCCACATCATTTGCTCGAAAATATTGGTATAACCATTATCTTCGACACCAAATACCCGACATTTTCCATCTTTTTAAAAGAAGGGTCTTCACAAAACAGTTGTGAAATGGTTCAGATTTTTTACCGCTTCGGAACAATGAAGGTCACACAATAAGGAAAAGTCAACATAGGAAGGAATGTATTTGATAGCTCGCGATTAACAATAATGATCTGATCGATTAATCTTTTCCTTTCCCTTTATTTCTTTCCCTCTAATGTATTATGTATGTTTGGCAATACAATATTTGAAAATAATTGTTTACTCGCCATCTGTTTCGGATAAAATTTGCGTTTTGAGGAAAATGTATTTATGTTTGCTTACGTTAGAAGTAGAAATTCAAATAGGATCGATAGCAACATTCTGAATGTCTATTATTATTACATTAATATCTGGCTGCTTCTTCTACTTAATCTACCGTTTAATTGTAGTGACCGTGTGATCATTAATATGAAACTATACACGTTTCGTCCTATTAAATATAATGGAAGGTCATAAGGCTCAGGTCACATAATGCTACACTTAAAACTGACAGTTATTACAATGGTACTGCCGTCTATTGTTTCCATATGAAACTCTAGTAGTAGTAACTAGTACGTAACTCTAATCTTATATCACTCATTGGAGGGGGACTATTTGAAAATAGTCTTGCGCATAGTAAGTAGTTCGCGACGGAGATCGCTCAGTTTAGGTCGCTGCTCCTAAACGAACTAGTTCGCTCTACTAGTTCGTCAGCTCCCAGCTCGAATCAGAGGAAGGCAGATCGTTCGCTCGTTTTGATACTGCTCCTGCACGGGCACGCGACAAGATCATGGATTGCTGTACTTTTACCTACAATTTTTAGACATTAAACAGCAAAAACCTCTGAATGAATATTCTTAAAAAGTATATTATTATTGTAAATAATACCTAGGCTTATTGGTGCAATAAATAAATACACTTCTTAGTTTAGTTAGCGAATAAAGTGTCTTCTGTAAAATGATGCCACAGGGAGCTGTTTTCTTTTTGATGACATCGTAAAATATAGCCACACCATATACGTAATAAAGTATATTACAAACATTAACTAAGAGTTTAATAGTCATTTTACATTACAAACATGACTTACCTGATGACCACAGTTCAAATAAACACTTACTTTTTATGTCTATGTATGGTGTGTAGTATATATTTTGCAGTAGTACACCATGGACTACCCCCTCTATCTTATTCATTGACTTCCTGTTCATCCAAAGGTTGTCTGGTAGATATCGCTATCAGCGATAAGACCGCCATTGTACCCTTTAATGTTTGTTATTGTATAAGAGCTGTGTTACAATTTTGGTGTACAATAAAGTATATTCTATTCTATTCTACTTTTGCCGCGTCAAAATTTTTCGTTTCGGTTGACGCCACCCTTGCTCATTCGGTCACGAACTAACGAACTATGGAGCGGGGAATGATGGAACTAGTTCGCGTAGTTCATCTGTGGGAGCGATCTTACGATCTAATTCGTTCGCGAACTACACTGGACTATTTGAAAAGTCTTAACAAAAATTAAGAACATCATTATCATCATCCCAAAGTTAATGATAACGAAAACAAAAACTATACCACTGCCATCAAGCAATGGGACAACATAAAAACAATCTGAAGCTACTATAGTATTAACAGCCCAGATTTGTTAACAAAAAATAAGGTAATTCAAATAATGACCTAGGCGTTTATGAAATGGTAGACTCTTATGTCTTCACTATAGTGTGTGTAAGTACGAACCTATATGCACAAATTCAATGAAATAACTTTCAGTTCACAATAGAACTAAATGAGGTGGTAGTGCACCATTTATCTAAAACCCTTCGTTCATTTGTGACAAACGAGCTTCATTCGATTTATTTCTGTCGCCGAAATATAAAAAGCGCCTCTACTGACGAAAAGATTTTATTTTTTAAATAATAAATGAGAGAGCTCTTGATGTTTAAGTACAATTCTCTTTCAAGTTGATGTCCAGACCTCAAAAGCTGGCATTTTTCATATGAAAAATGTTGGCATAATTTTTGGTATAATTACAGTGCACGTTTAAATGTTTTGGTCCTTTGCATAAATTACTGACGGTGATGTCATGTGCGTTGTTTTTTCATATGTAGGATAAAAAGTTCGCCTGATGACTGGGTGTTGTTGAATAAACATATATTTCTGTTGCCAAGCAGCATTGCTATGTTCTGGTTTGAAGGGTGGTGCCGGTGAAATAACGGGCATATGAGACTCTTCAACTTTGTCTTTAGGGTTGGCTGCGCATTAGCAATTCTCCTGGGTTTGTTGGTAATGTATAGGCGGCGGTAACCACTTACCATCAGGTGGTCCTTCGGCCTGGATGCCGAAGTTTTCTTTTATTTTTAATAACTACCTCTGTTTTTGTTGACTTGTTGTTCGTTCTGCCTAGCCTTTTCCCAACTATGTTGGGGTCAGCTGCCAGTCTAACCAGATGCGGCTGAATACCAGTATTTTACACGGAGCGAATGCCATCAGACCTCTGCAACTCAATTACTGGGCAATCCCGATATCCTAAGGTTAGACCGGTTGTCAGACTTTCGGGCTTCCGACTTCCCGTAACGACTGTCATAGGTATTCATATGACATGCGGGACCGACGTTTTAACGTGCTTTCCGAGGCACGGAGGGGTCTCGATGTGTAAAGAATGGTCACCCATCCACGGACTGACCGTGGCAAGCGTAGCTTAACCTTGCAAATCATATAGTCCGCGCGGTTGTTAATTAGCCACGAGCCCCTCGACTTGTTGTAGAAAATTGAATAGGAATTCTATCTAGCAATAGTAGTTGTAAATAATTATGCTTATAGAAGAACAAGAACAATGCCATCAGAGTTAATTCTCATAAGTGACGTGTTTAGTTTACAAATTGCAAAAGCTGTATGCATATTAACAAGCAATACTAATTAATCTTGTTTTAAAACCAGACTAGAGGTCTTTTATGAAAAAATCATAAGATAGAAAGCAAGCTCAGATTATCTCGAATATTTCTCAGGGGTAAAAAATGCGCGGAGGAATTTCAATTTCTTCAGCTTCAATTTTTCTAGCCATTCCTTCTAAATGGAGGTTCTATTTAGACGTAGGTACCTAGGTAACAGGTGTTTTTAGGAGCAGGTCTTCATGAGATCGTGTACCAAAGTTTAAAAACAAATTGCCAGAATAAAACATTACCTTTACCTTTACGAGATGATTTGTCGCTTTTGTTTTGCTTTTCAAGTATTGAGAGGCGCGATGAAATTAAGTACATCATTATGTTTTTTTTTGTGAAACAAAGTTTCTCCGTGTCTGTATGTGCTTGTGTGTATTATCTTTACATAGTATAAAACAAAGTCGCTCCCGCTGTCTGTACGCTTAGATCTTTTAGAATACGCAACGGATTTTAATGCAGTTTTCAACAATAGATAGAGTGCTTCAAGAGGATGGTTTATATGCCGCACATTAGTATCTACATTGCACCCGTCCGAAGCCGGGGCGGGTAGCTAGTTATATATACATATATATCTTTGTATACCTTGGGAGATTTTTTGATTTGTATATGATTTAAGTGCTACTCATATTGTTTTCGAGAGTTTCCTGGTGGATGTATTTCGTAAAAGATCTTTTTTATCATTATTATGTTTCATGGAATTTAAGATTCGTTCGAAATGCCAGACGTTTTCACCTGAGCGAATTCAGGGCGAGTTACAAGTCTATAAAATCTTAAATTACTCTTGCTAAACAAAATAATAAAACGCTTTTCTTTTACTATACTCTCAAGTACCCACCGCTTTATTTTACTCGCTATAAAAAATGCGCTGAAGCACTTTTAATTTATTATCAATTAATTATGATACCCGACGTTAATTTCCTTTCCTCTTTGATAATTTATTATCTTATTTTGTTTTATATTCGTTTAAGAAGACATTGAGTACAAAACATAATATATATTACGTGAAAACTTGAAGCTTCGAGTAATAGCTTTAATTAATATAGCGTCGATTGAACCAGCTCGTAATTAACAAATGAGGATGTTACTTTTAATTGTAAGCCTTTAATAATAAACGTGTTACTTACCTGTATTCAATTGTATGTTTGTTTGAATGTCTCAGGTAATGTAAGCTGCCAATTTTAGAATATTCGAGTAATTAATTCCAAGTTACATTGACTGTTTCTAGAGACAAAATATGATCAATAGTTGACTGTAATAAATTAATCTTTAATGCCAAAAGGAATAAACAGATAGCATGCTATCAGTGGCGTGCATTGCATACAAGGTTAGCCGGTAAGGGGATACTAAGCCGCGGGCCACTTAAAGTATCACTGATGACTATTTTAAAGCAAGTGTTAAAATTTCAAAATTCGATCATTTTAATTTGCATGCAAAAAGATTTTTATTAGAGATTTTTCAAAAAAATATCATATCTTCTTTAGTTATGAATTCAGAATATTAAGTTTCTAATCCGTGACCCCAAATATGACCTAAATTGCAAACACAGCTGATCATAGCTACGGACAGATAGATTTTAGCATATTTTTTTCGAAATCTTTGAAAAGCAATTTCTCTTAAACCATCGAGTTTTGAGGAAAGTTGTAGAACTAAAGTTATCTCTTATTATGGGTACTTTAACGCCCTTTCGGCTTAGTACCCTCTTTCCGACTAACCTTGTATACGCAATTAAGCAGTGCTTATCTCATAAGATTTAATTAACTACTCCATCTTTAACTATTACTATAAATAAAATATAATAGTTCTTTTATATCCAATGGTTAATTCCATAAAATAAATAATTTGAAAAATCAAAAACCCGACCGCAAAAAATAATTTAAATGTAATTGACTAAAAAAACCGAAACAAGATTGAGAATAGAAAACAAAATTAAAATAAACTATAAACGAAGTAAACTTTACTTCGATTTAACAGACTATATTATGAGCTGAAAGCCTAAGATAAATACCCGCATTAAGTTTAGTAGCAAGCGGAACCCATTAATTGTCTTTCGGTTCATAATTTGCAAGAGTAGAATTTCGTTCATTTGCCAACTTTTTATTTTAATCTGCCTCTCAAGTCATATCGAAACGTCACTTAGAAGGAAGCTCTCAAAAGAGAGTCGTTTTAATATGGGCCTTAATGCCTCAGTTCTCTTTTATGACACCCACGGGGAGAGAGACGTCGTGACATATTTTTTCTTAAGCACTTCATAGTAATCGTCACTCAAACATGGATACCCACTCATTGCTGCCCCCACACATAAAGATCTAAACTGACAATTTAGACCTCCGTATTGATCTTATAAAGTATCATAAACATTGTTTTCTTTTTCCTCCAAACCGCAGATACATCGTGTTTGCGTTTTAACTCCCTCATATATCTGCGACAGGGAGGCTGTTTGCTCCCGTTCCTCCGCGTCAAGTCAAATCAAATCATTTTGTTTGCTACGGGAATATGTATCGCTTTCATTTACGTGACTCGTTGTGTTACACAAGTGAAACACGAAGTGTGGTGTCTGTGACAGTTGACTTTCATAATTTATCTATTGGTATGGGGAACTGGAATGGAAAAACATATATTGTTAGAGTGTATTGAGAAAGGTTAAGTGTTGGCCTTGCAATATTTTATTGAATTCGGTGATTTATTGTGACTGTGAAGGCTGGCACACACTTCGCAGATGCTATTATATTTTATCTGCGCATAATAACTTATTATATCTGAAGGTATCACATACGGAAGAGATACGATAAGATATGAAAACCGATAACATAATATAATTAGCCTATTACTGTCCCACTGCTGGGCAAGGGCCTCTTCTCAGAACGAGAAGGGTTTAAGTCTTTTGCAGTCGGGTATTCGATTTTTTTTAAAAGCTTTTTTATTAAATGTGCTGTCCTGTAAAATTGCGATTTTGTAGATATCTTCTTTTACTTTGCTGCCATCGATATAAACACCCGCCCGCCTAAGAAAGTCTCCAGGCATATTAAGCCTGTTCAAAACTTAATCTTACCTAAGTAAGATATTCACTGAGTTGCATAACAAAAATAATATGGAAACGAATGTAAATAGAACCTGAGATCACCTCTGTGGAAGTTTCAGTTGGAACCAAACTCACTCAAACACAAGTTTGATTTCAATCTATACGCGAAACACTGCGTCGTCAGTTGCTTGAGTCCCAAGAATAGTGGAAGCTACGCTATACTATATTGTAGAGCTTTCACTTTTTATGTTAACATAAGAGCTGGGTACACGTGCAACGTAGTACATAGCATAACATCACATCACGCCTTGTATTCTCCGAAGGGTTCGGCAGAGGTGTTTTCAGTACACCCTCGTTTCACCAGTTATGTTTAAGTCCCATGTAATGAGGGGCGAGCCTATTGCCATTAACCGGGCACAGATCCAGACTCCGGGCTGCTACTGAGAAATTCTTAATGGAAAAACCCAATAACACTTTGCTCGACCTGGGGATTGAACCCAAGACCCCGTGCTCAGCAATCGCGTTTGCGACCACTAGACCAACAAGGCAGTCAACGCAACATAGTAACACAAAGAAAGCACCGGTTTCTAAAAGGCTGACAAATTGAATCTGTTGTCAAATCTCATGTGACCGAATGTGATTGGCTCACCAAAATACTAACAAACAATCACATCCCTTGCCATGAGATTCAACAACTGATTAGTAAATTTTTGCGTTGATCCACCTTTCAGAGATCGGCTTTAGTAATAATTCAATGAATATTGCATGTAAAGGTAAAAAAATTATATTGGCTAACAATGCCTAATATCATTATCGGAAACCCGTAAACATCAACACAACATGAGCCCACTACTATCTCACATAGTCCATTACGTATAAACATAATAAATAACATCTTCCCAAAATAATAACCAAAACACATTTTGTCTTCCCCCCTGCCTACAATCATCGTCCTAATTACCGCAACACATTAATCTAGATATCACAGCATTGTGCCATGTTGTCTGACTAGTGCTGGCCGTATTAGTCAACGTCCCACGTAATCGTGGAACAAAAGAAGTCTGATGTCGTCTGACACGGCTAATTAACAGTGACCTTTTGCCCGGCGGCGCTGTTAGCGGTAATAATATGGAGAATATTTGTAGGTAGCTTGTTTTGAGGGAAAATAGAATCGAAGTTTGAGTTGTCATCTTATAGATATACCTACTAAACTGTGTAATCGGTTTGACACATACTTTAAGAGTGTAGTATTTAAAGTAAATATAGATTCACATAATTGCCAGTGTGTAAGTCAAATTGATTTTGAGTAGTAGGTCGAAAGTAGCGCGATATGGTTCGTATATAATAACACGGTCGGTGCGTCGCCCTTTTCCCCTCCGAACTTGGCTTGACACACTGCCGTGTGTCTAGATATTGTCGTAAGTTTTTTTCGTTGATATATATGTTGGACTTGGCCCGTTTGCTAAAACTAAAGTAGGTCATTTATAAAGTACGATTTTATCTCTACGAATACCAAACGAAATTCTTCTGAAAGTAAATTGTTGATGAGTCTGGCAAATGAAGTTGACTTCTATTTTCTATAATTTCCTTACAGTTCCCTACTTTTGAGTACTGTTTATTCCAGCTTTTTTACAGACATTTATGTTTTGAAAGTACCAGAAAACTAAACTTTTATTAATGTTAGAAACTCAAGCCAGTTTCTAAGCATTTTTATCCATTTTATTTGGATAAACAATTTTAAATTAGACTACCATCCCATTGACAGTGGCGAACAGCGCAAAAACTAAATTAAAAGTTTCTTTACGCCGTTCCGCGTAACTTCCGCAATCAGAGGCGAGCTTAACTTAATGAGCAACTCTTGCCAAACCAACTTAGCGATACTAAAAACATTTTAAAATGAATCTGTGTAAGAAAATGCATATATTACGGGAGAGCTTTACCGTCTTACCCTTTCAGCGGGTGAGAGGGGGGATAATAAAATCTCCATAATATATCGCGAGGCATAGTGGTAGCGTAGCGTTGTCAGTGGGGGCACAACTTTAAGCCGACCAAATTCCCTTTGTTAAGTATGCCGTTTCACTGACTTTTCAGTGAGGATTATTTTCAGTGGGTGCGGGGGGGGGGGGGACAGGAAAAGTTTTATTGCGGGTAGTTAGTTATCGCTGTGAGACGGCACTGCTTTATGTGTTTTCCTAGGAGCCTATTGTCTCAACTCTCCGATGTTCTAAGGTTTTATCTTTGTTTAGTTCGGATTTTGTTTCATTTGATATGTTCCTGTACTTTTTTTTTCAAGATGATAGAAAGGGTCTATATCCGCATGTTGTTTATCTCTGAAAACATATTTATTTTTCAAAGTAGGCACTAATACAATCTGTTTGTGTAAAAAACTATTTAACTGTCAAAGTCAGTTTCTTCACGCACGCTGTATGAATGGACTTATTGAAACATCATTTGTCTTGGGAAAAGCCTCGAACGGCCAACTATAGCAGAGTCGGACAAAGTGCGATAGAGTCCGACATAGTGCGGGCAGCTGCGGCAAGTTGCGACAAGTTGCGATTGCGGTCTGACATCTAGTTGCTCAGTCGTTCAGGTTCGCCAGCTCTGGGTACTTTTACATAGTTTCTCAACTACATACACAGGGTGGAATGGCATTTCATACTCCTGCCAGTTTGGTATTTAGGTATATACCGTATGTTAGAAATATTAATATAGATATGAACACGTGAAAGGAGGTTGGATAAAAGCCTCCCATATAGGTGCCACTGTAAAATACATACAACAGAATCTTGTAGGGGTGAATCTATCATTACAGTTATAGCTAATATCGGTATGTCAGGATTGCGAGCATGGTAAATAAAGTAAATGAAACCAACATAGAGTCTCCGCCACTGAGAGTACTTATATTTGGGTTAAGGGTTAGTTACAGAAGCTAGTTCACAATATAATAATTTACACAAGATCAGAAGATAAGGACAAGCTAATCAGATATAAAAGATCAGACTTCTTCGGCTGTTCGACATGGAATCCTCTGCTCCATCGAATGACCACTGTTTTTATAACTTCGAGCATGTTGATTCATCTTGACGATTACCCTCCTTTATCAACACTGTCCAGTGTTACCAGCTACCGATAACACCATATAGGTTAACGAAGGTAGCTGGCCTTGTCATCTCAACCACCCTGTATAACAAGTTAAGGCTGTCACACACGGTGCAGATACTTTACGATATCCATATCTAAGCACATATCTTACGATATCCTGGTCCTGGGTTCGATCGCCAGGTCGGGCAGTGTTATTGGGTTTTTCCATTAGGATTTTTTCAGTAGCAGCTCGAAGCCTGGATTTGCGCCCAGTTAATGGCTATAGGCTCGCCCCCTATTACATGGGACTAAAAACTGGCGGAACGAGGGTATACTAAAACACCTCTGCCAAACCCTTCGGGGAATACAAGGTGTGATGTTATGTTATCTTACGATATCGCTCATTATAGAAATCAAAAATCTTTACCAAGATCGTCGATAGACCGTTATACTTAGTGATAGGTATGGTGTAGGCTTACCATACGTATTATTTAATTTAAAATAAGAAGTTATGTTTTCTCGAAAATACTGAAAGAACTGAGATTTGGATTTGAAATTCTCAGTTTTCGCTCAATGTTCGCTATCGGTTCTTTCGGGAACGGTATATCCCGGAACCATACTCTAATTATAATAATGCTCCCAAAGCACCAAATGATGAATGGGAAATAAACCGGATAAACCCAACCCCATTTTCAAAACATGAACACCACAATTATAAGACCAAATCTTTATCATAAAACTGATTTATATTTCAAAAAAAAGAACGCCACAAAATCGCATCGTATTTTTTTACGCGAATTCCTTTTTTTCGTAAATTTATTGCGTACGGGCTGTGCGTGCATAGACTGTTATTGGACAATATTTTCCGCGCCGTGCCCCGAACCAATGAGCAGGCTTGTCGATATTAAACTCAAATATAACACACATGAGTGATGAAACAAACGCTCTGGTGAACGCTGTAAGGAATATTATTCATAAGTAGTTATGGGAGCCTGGTACTACGATATTGAAACTATTTTTTTTTCGAGTAATATTAATTATATTTTACCCCATGTGGAGACGGGTTAGAATATAAAACTTCCTAATCGCACGCTGGGATTAGACACGTGTTGTAAGGGTTCAACAAAACCCAGCACGCTTGGTGGTAGGATCTATAAGACCCGCCTAGCTAGCTACCACCCTCACATTAAAGTCCGGCGCCAAGCAGTTTACTGTGTTGCGTCGTGTGTATGTGAAAGCCAGACGGGTATAGGGGAATCCCTCTATATCTCTGTTACTTATATTCGTGTGCTCCATCTTAGACCCTGTCTGCGCTTACCATCAGGTGAGACTAGGGCCAAACACGAACAAGCAAAAATAAATGGGTTTTGCACATTTGACGTAGCAAAAGAGCTGTTGTGTTTTGAGCTCGGGATCGGGAGTACGATTTTCGTATCGGGATAATAAATCGCCCAGATTTGTTAAGGGTGTGGTTTATTGCATACTAGACTGTTACCTGCGGTTTCACCTGCATCCTAGGGGAACTACTTGATAAACACGGATAACAAGTATCCTATGTGTTAATCCAGGGCATAGTCTATCTGTGTGCCAAATCTCATCCAAATCCGTTTAGCCGTTTTTGCGTAAAAGAGTAACAAACATCCATACATCCATACATACAAACTTTCGCGTTTATAATATTAGTAAGGAAGTAAGGCTACAATTGGACATTATAATCAGGGACTGAAATCGGTTACAGTACGAGATTACGATCCCTTTAAAATATAAGAATACCTATTTCATATAAAGGTTGGGCCTTTATTTAACCTTTTTACGATTTCTGTATCGAAAAACATCGAATGATGAATGAATCATACTAATTGCCATCTGGAGCTTCATAGCGAAGGACCGGTTAGCGCGACAGTACATCAATGAAAACCGTTATTTATTAAGGTTTAGGTACCGATACCGGAATATACCATTTCACATTTTCAGACTACATTTCGGTACCGAAATATATTTAAGTATCGTAATATTCTGTTAACCAGAATTTAGGGGTATGACGTAAATTATGGGGTATTTTAATGGTATCTTAATTTTGGAGTTATTCAGTCCCTAATTATAATACACAGTTGTTTGTAGGTAGTAAGGCGGTTCACCCACTGAAGATGCGTCCCGCCGCGGTGCGCGGAGCGACGGACATTTTCCCGCGCATTTCCGCGTCGGCAGTGTGTTGTACTAGGCGTGATTTCTATATACATTGAGATACTTGCATACAATGGTAAAATCTGCCATCCCGCGCTACGCGACGGGGCGCGGTGTAGTGGATGGAGCGCCTAAAAGCCCACCTACACACAGTAGGTATAGACAATATATATTATACTAGCAGACTCGGAAGACGTCGTCCTGCTCGGGAAAGCAGTGCCACCTACCGGGTTCAATTGTGAATCTAAACCATCCAGGACGCTACACAACCGCATACAAAAAATTCATTCAAATCGGTCAAGCCGTTTAGGAGGAGTTCAGTGACATACACACGTACAGTGGAATTATATATATAAAGATATACCTATATATATTTTGACGACAAGTTTGGTGCAGTGCCTGAGTGATTGGCTACTGCGCTACGGGTCGTGGGTTCGATTCCCACACGGAACAAATATTTGTATGGCCTACAGATAGTTGTTCCGGATTTGGGCATTTATGCATGTGAAGATTTGTGTCTGTAAACGCACCCACGATACAGAAGAAATCGTAGTGGAGAGCAACGTTTTTTAAAAATAAATTAAAAATATAACTTAAGCTTAAAAATAAAACTTACAAGGGGAGCTCCGCAGCTGTCCGGCTTTCGGACAGCTGCGGAGCTCCTGAACTGAACGTCAAGATTTTTACCATCGCTCAATTACAAACTGTAACTTAATAATAAAAGACGTAGCGATAATCGCAGCTATTCCTACTTTATAATCCATCACATTCCGTCGCAGGATTTAATTAACGCGTATAACCCCGCCCCTCCCCGCTGTCCTATCCCACCTTCTGTCCGCGCCTTATATTTCAATCAGATGATGTTAACGATGGACCCGAGCATCAATCTCACTCATTTACATTTTATTTCAGTTTAGAACGTCTTTATTAAACTTCGTTTTCTTTTCTGGCCTAAAATCTCATCTATTTTGGAAATTAGTTTTTTATGGGTCAACTACCAGTAACTCGTTCTGTCTAGCCTTTTCCAACTATGTTGGGATTCCCACTGAACACTGGGAATAGACGCGTGTTGTAAGATTACACAAAATCCGACACGCTTGGTGGTAGAATCTATACGGTCCGCTTGGCTAGCTACCACCGTCATATTAAATGTTCCGTCGTATGTATGTGAGAGCTAGAGGGGTGTAGGGGATCCTTCTATACCTATATTTGTTAATCGATTCGTGTGCTCCATCTTAAGGCCTGGTCAGACAGAAAGCGTGGCTGGATGGGATATTCACGTCGCGTGTTGATCGCGTGCTCTTGGCGTGCGAATTACAATGATAATGTATGGAAGACGTCGCACAGAGACAGCCACGCGATCTGTCTGACCAGGCCTTTAGACCATATCTGCGCTTAATCAAAATTACACACACGACCAGGTTTAAAGAAACAAAATAAAAATCATCACCTGTCTACTAGTCCCATTATAGCATTTCTTTCAGCAGGCTCTTGCGTTTATTAAAAGATAATTCTATCTTTTACTCCAAGATCAGCTTAAAAGGAAGGGAAAAGAAAAGATAGAAGTACTTTCCTAAAGGTTTTGTAATTTTTCAACCGATTCTCGGTTCGTTTGAGATAAAAATGGTTCAGATAGGTCATGAACATAATTGGATCGATACCCGTCGAAGAGCTTATCGCAATTCATTAAATTAATATTTGATTAGGTAGCAAATACCGCGATCATGTTAACGAGGAGTTTTGAAAGGATTTTTTGATGCAAGGCCTTTTAGTAAATAAAAACGGAATTTATACATGAATATGTAATTGTAGACCGTGCCTGTACATTGAACAGTTTAAAAAACAGTTTAGTATAACAAACAATGACACACGAGTACCTACATGTGTCGCCATTTTTATTTAATCTGTTGGAAATCTGTTTAAATA
This sequence comes from Amphipyra berbera, assembly GCA_910594945.2. Classification (NCBI taxonomy): domain Eukaryota; kingdom Metazoa; phylum Arthropoda; class Insecta; order Lepidoptera; family Noctuidae; genus Amphipyra; species Amphipyra berbera. The sequence goes on along the minus strand of OU343122.1, from coordinate 591,163 downwards.
TGTTTACTTGTGGAACTTATAAATACAAATACAATTTCAGACGATTTTTTAGAACTATGCTACGAGCAGAATCTTCCAGTAGAACAAGCGCAACTTAGCCACGTATTCAGTAGTAAACATTTTTTATAAACACTGTGTCATTAACATGTTTCTAAACGTGTTTCTGAAACATGACACATGTTGCGGTAGACACAACTGATAGGTTTTAATGCTAGAAGCTGCGAAACATTGTTTCTAGAAATATTTACGTGATGTTTCAGAAACTGCAGGCAACTTGAATCTGAAACATTATTTACAAGTGAAAACATAGCTGTAAGCTTTTACAATGTTGTCTTTGAACAATTTATAATAAAATATTTAATTTCCTAATATAGAATATAAATCTGAATTATTCATTTTTACTACATAAACATAACAACACACCTGTATTCCCCAAAGGGTTGGGCAGAGGTGTATAATAACACTCTCATTTCGCAGCTATGAAGTCCCATGTAATAGACGGCGAGCCTATTGCCATCAACCGGGCACAAATCCAAACTCCGGGCTGCTACTGAGGAATTCCACACGGAAAAATCCAATAACACTTTGCCCGACCTGGGGATGGAACCCGGAACCTCACGATCAGCAGTCGTGCGTGCTACTACTAGACCAACGAGGCATTTTTACTATGATATATAGACTAATATTATAAAGAGTAAAGATTTGTATTTTTGTATGTAACGAATAAACATTAAAACTACTGGACCGATTTCAAAAATTATTTTGCCGTTAGAAATCTACATTATCACTGAGTAACATAGGCTATATTTATTACTGGAATAAAACTTCTTACGCGGGCGGAGCCGTGAGGACACAGCTAGTAATTAATGTAAATACATTACGATAAAAATCCATCAAACTTCTATAACACAAGCTCCACACATGACCTACAACCAGGATCACAATACACAATACTTTGAGCCGCGCCAAGTATCCGGCGGACAAATACCGACGCCATTTGCAAAGAGATAAAAATTTCGAACGCACGCAACGGTCGCGCCCGGCCGATGCGGGTTCAACCCGGGTGATGTCGGCCAATTCCCGGGGAATGTGGCCAGCGCTCACGTCCGTATCGTTATAGGCGATGAAACGGCATCTTGCCTATTTATCTGTTCGTTTGTAATTCGATTTGTACAATTTTTGTATAGAGGGCGCAGTTTGATAGGGTTAACGTTATGAATAGTGGCGGTAGTTTTGTAACGGCACGGAAGGTTCAATTTTACTTAGTATATGTTTATAAGGTGGAATAAAATTAAAATAAAACAAGTTGTAACGGAATAAACGTCTGTTGCTGGGTCAGTGTTGGTATTATACACGATTTTGTGACACATTACCGCCCGTTCATACAGCGGATCAGTTAAACAAATGGCAGCTGCGTCGCATCTGGCAGGCAGGATACGATAAAAATAACAGATCCAGTATTTTTTACTGGATTCGGAATACTGTCGTGTTGCGCCATCACCAAAATAATAAAAACGTATAAGTTAAAACGGGTCCTGTAAACAGTTTCTGTTATAACTACTTTTAAAAGGTCTAAAAATGTAAGCAAAAAATCAATTAACACCCCATCATCATCATCATCATGGCGGCTCGTAAAAAATATTTCTAAACTTGGAGAATCCCTGCTAGAATGGTCTTAAAAAAAATTGCCATAATTATCTCAAAAGTTAGTACCTAGTAGTAGATAGAGTTCCTTGTGAAAGGGTTCGTTCGGAGAAGTACTAACACCACAGGTACCCATTTTTGCCACCAAGCAACAGCTGTGTGTCTGTTTGGAGAGTAAAGGTGGCGGTTAACAGGCACATGAGACTTTCCAACTTCGTCTCTAAGGTTGGCAACGCATTAGCAATATTTTAGTGTTGTAGGAGTGTACAAGTAGCAGTAACCTCTTTCGATCACGTGGGCCGTCGCCTTTGACCTTGCTAACCAATTACACACAAAAGAAGGTCCTCTTCTAAGACAAGTTCGCTGACACTTGAGCCTGGTCCGAAACAATCGTAGGCTTAATGATTTGTGTCCACCAGATGACGTTAATTCGCGGCTCGACAATCAGTTCCCGGATTAGAAGGCGCCAAATAAAATCAAACAAAGCCACACAAAGCGTGACGAGGGTTGAGGACCGCCCTTATCTGCACCACCAAGCCTTGACTTGTTCCATTGTAGGAAAAAGAAAACAGTTTTGAAAGAAACTGACATCGATTCCCTAAGTTAATGAAATGATTTTGAAAATGTGTTTATACGTTCTATTGAAATTGTGTTATTCATGCTTTCCGATTTTTTCGGACAAACATATATTCGCTCTCAAAATTACAAAAAATTGGCCCCCGGTCTCGATGGCATCACGAACAAGGTGATTAAACTCTTTTCCGCCCAGCTCATAGTACTAATGACCGCCATCTTCAATGGCGCTTTTAGCAATAACCTCTTTCCGCAAGCTTGGAAACAAGCCACAGTTATAGGCATCCCCAAACCCGGCAAACCCAAGTGTGAGCCGTCCAGTTATCGCCCCATAAGCCTTCTCAATTCGTTTGGGAAGATTTATGAGCGTATCATTTATTCGCGTTTAAAGGGATTCGCATATTCCCATAACCTCATTCCCGACCAGCAGTTTGGTTTTCGTCCCACCCACTGCTGCACTAGGCAACTTCACCGTATTGTCGAACACATAAGCTCCGGCTTCATGTTTTCATACAAGACAGGCATGCTGTTCTTCGACGTAGCGAAAGCCTTCGACAAGGTCTGGCACAACGGTTTATTATATAAACTGTACCAATTCAACGTGCCAGACCGTCTCGTGCTCATCATTCGAGACTTTCTGTCGGATCGCACCTTTCGCTACCGAATAGACGGCACGCTTTCGTCTCCACATCCGATCCGAGCCGGAGTCCCTCAGGGCTCCGTGCTAGCCCCCCTTCTGTTCACGCTGTACACCAGCGACATTCCCACTCAAGGCAAGGCCCAGTTGGCACTTTTCGCCGACGACACGGCTATTTACTACACGGGTAGTGACTTAAAATCGATCTCTCGCATCTTACAGACCGCAGCCAACCGCCTCGGCGCTTGGTTTCGGAAGTGGCGTATCGAGGTGAATCCCGAAAAGAGCGCAGCAGTTCTTTTCGAGAGGCACGGCGATAACCACTCGCGTTGTCCCCCAGTAGTCATGTTTGGAAAAGAGATCCCTTGGGAACTGAGCGTCAAGTACCTGGGGGTTATCCTAGACCACCACCTCTCGTTCCGGCAACACATCAAAAAGGTGCACGCTCGCGCCTCTTTTGTTGTGGGCCGGTTACACCCCATGATTAGGGCGCGCAGTAAGCTCTCGCTTAGAAATAAGTTGAGACTTTACCTGACGTGCATTCGCCCCATATTAACCTACACCAGCGTCGTGTTCGCACACGTTAGGCCATGTCGCTTTAAAGCATTCCAGATCTTGCAAAACCGCGTATTGCGCAGAGCCACGGGCGCTCCGTGGTATATGCGCAACGTTCAGCTTCATTTAGATTTAAAAATGCCAACGGTAAGGCAATATCTCAAACGCACGTCTAAGCGTTACTTCGACCATGCCCCGAGGCATCGGAACCCCCTCGTGACCGCCGCGTCCGATTATAAACCCTCCCAGATTAGCATAGTCCGCCGTCCCCGGCATGCGCTACTAGAGCCCGATGATGAGATCACCCTCCTCCAGGAGGCGAATAAATCGACTAGCACTATACACATACACCGCCGCCGCCGACCGGCGTATCGCCCTCGCCGACGAGGCCCCTCGCGACGTCCCACCGCCGCCGCCCCCGATCCACCGTGCTCACCCGCCGCAGCCGCGGAGCCGGTCGTCCCTTCTGACTCCGCGCAGTCACCATGACGCGAGAATACAGCCCTCATCAAGCTGTCGTATCCCTCCCAGTCCTCTTGCATTCGACACCCTAAGAGTTCGAGTCCCCCCTTGGGGACGCTCTCAGAGGTGTCGCTGCTATAGTCATAGCCATGATGTTACAGTAGTTAGCTTTGCGTAGTTAGCTAGGTAGTTAGATTAGTAGGTATTGGTTCGGAGACCCTTCTGGTCTCGCCAATAATAGCCAGGTTACGTAGAAAAGGTCCGCAAGACCATCTACAATAGTCGATTAGGAAAAAAAAAAAAAAAAAAAAAAAAAAAAAAAAAAAAAAAAAATTGGTTATAAATTGTTCTGTAAACTCCAACCCCAATTTTCGCTTCCTTCAAATTAAATCTAAGACGATTTCACATTCAGAAATTCCACTTTGAAGTCGTAAAGAGCTCCGCCAAGTTCTATGCAACATAACCCACTTCTATTACAAGCTCTATAAATAAAAGTAGTGTTTCAGGTGTGAAAACAAAAGACGGCGTTGATAAATTGTGTAAGGAATTTCGTGGGACCCAAGACCCGACGAAGGTTTTCTTTAAATCGACTTCGTTGTAGTAAGGATGTATAAAATTGGATGTTTTCTTGGTTCGTTGGATAATGGGAGGAGAAGGTAGAAATAGGAAGCTCGTTAATTAACTGCGTGAGAGTCTAGTTTGCTTGCAGTTGCTTTTTTGTTTTTGTGAAAATGTAAGCAAAGTGTGGAGCTAAATTGCTGTTTTATTATCTTTTCTACATAACAAGTACTACTTAATGGTTATGGGGTATTTTTTGTAGTAGGAACATAGAATGGATATCATGGGATAAATAGTAAAAGTAAAATCATTTAAATGACATAGATTGTATTGTGTTTGAAGAAGGACCGTACTCCTTTGAAACCCCTTGGTCATTGCGATCTGCAAAGATCTATTGTGCCGGCATTTTTCACCATACCATACGATCCCGAACATTTTATTTGACCTACATATTAACCTTGCCGCGTGCCAAAACTGATATATTGTTACTCAGATTTCCAATTTGCTGACTATTTATGCATTGGAATAGTCAACTCCGTTTATACAATAGTCTAGTGAAAATTATTAGAAAAAGCTGTTTTTATCCAATTGGCAGTTACGGGCCTAGTAATTTCTGTAGAAAACGCATTGCTTCAGCATTTCTGCGAACCATTTACCGCCCAGTTTTTCCTTGATATGGTAATGGTGTTACTTCTTTGATTTCTGCGAACACTTCGGTTATTAAATATTTTTCTGAAAAGAACTTTCAACAACAACTGTTTTTACCTTTCATTTCAACGTTGACAGGGAAATTAACTAGGTTATTTACGGGTTCTGTACTTATATTGTGAAAAACTAAAGCAAAAGCTGCTTTTTGCATGTGCCATAGCAGTATGCTGAGCGATGGCCGCTTTGCACGGATAACGCTTTTTTTCCCAAACTCTGTCCTTTCTATTTTTGTGGTGATTGTTTGCGTCTTACCAAGTACAACCAGATCACATAAAGAATAGTGTTTATAATGGCGGCATTTCTATTATTGTCTATTTTTGCATCTCGCTCTCGCACGTTCTCTGTGAGCGAAAGGCAGATAGTAGAACCACAATTTTCAATTCCATTTTTCAAATAATCATGTTGTACTAATTAATGATGTATTTTCTTTCTTTGATGTGACTTTGATGCAAAAGATAGCGTAAAGTATTTCTGTCTGGATTTCAGTTATCATGCAACCTTTAGAGACTACTAAAAAGTTTATTACTTTAGATTTATGCATTTTTTAGATTTTACTATTCGATTCTTTATATTTTTCAAAGGTTAACAGATATTTTACACGACTGTCTCCAGGGTATTAAATAGTATCGTAAACTTGCCAAGTCTAGTCTGAGTCAAGTTTGACAAAGCTTGCTTCATAAAGTTTTCACAGCCTTTTTGTCCAACACTTGGAATATTATTTATAGTTTATTGAAGCACTGTTCGCATCTTCGAGATTTAGTCCTTATTCCCATGGTATTCCCTGTATCGTAGATGCGTTTATAGACAGATATCTCTGAAATCTCACCAAATATCTGAAGGCCTTAAAAATCCAGTTCTAGCATCGAATCCGCGAACATAAGCGCCATTTTTTTCGTAGGGTTTTCTCCATGGTCTCCTTCCGTCCTGGAGAAGGTAGAGAGTTATGTCGGACTGTTACTGGTTAAAACCCTAAGGCCCTCCGAGGACCTTGGTCTGAGTCGCGGGAGCTGGATCGTCACTTCATCTTTTTAAACAATTGCGAGAATGGAATCTCTATTCTAAAGCGAGATCACGCGTACACACATTCTTAACATAACATTACATCACGCCTTATTCTCCGAAGGGTTCGGCAGAGGTGTTTCTTTTTTTAGTTCACCCTCGTTTCGCCTGTTATGCTTAAGTCCCATGTAATAAGCCTATTGCCATCAACCGGGCATAAATCCAGACTCCGGGCTGCTACTGAGAAATTTCTAATGGAAAAACCCAAAAACACTTTGCCCGACCTGGGGATCTAATCCAGGACCCCATGCCCAGCAGTCGCGCTTGCGACTCTACCAGACTGTGGAGGATCGAGGTATCGTGTTCCTCCAACGAAAAGGGAGGATCCTCCTACCAGGCGGGTCTTATGCCTGGCGGGCTACTGCCCAACGGTTACTGTTGGGAACTTGTATATATCGACGGGTCCTACGTATAATGGTGCAAGTGTAAAAACAGAACTTTATAGAAGAGCGATTTAAAGATCTTAAATATTTATTATATCCCGTATAAAATAATACTGTTATTTCCATTCGTTTGCAAATTTGTAACCACGAAACTATCTACATTAAAAAAAAATGAGTAAACTATCTGTGATTTGAAGGTGATTGGTGTAGAAACGTGTATTTCGAATTTTTGCGGGTTGTACCAGTATACGTAGGACCCGTCGATATACTATCTGCATGTCAAACTTTGACATCGCGATGCAGGATAGTTCGCACGTGGCGCGATAGATGCCGCCACAAGACCAATAAGGCATCTATCGCGTCGTCAACCGCCATTCTACATATTTCAGATGAATAATTACATCAATGAAATGTAGTTAATGCGCATTATTCCAGTTACAACTATATTTGCCAGTTGCTTCAAAGAATCGCCGGCGCACATTGTCCGGCGCCGGGCGGTACTTAAAGCGGTTAATGGTACGGTGGTGCCATATATTTAGTGCCTTAGCGTGTCTCCGGGAATAATAATTGTATACCTTTCATAATAAATGTTGGCTACTTTATATTATAATTCGTCGTAACAGTTTTATTGGTTCTTTTAATATGATAATAACTCATTTCGAAGTGTTTTAGCAACATATTTATGTTTATCAGATAGCGGCGGCAAATTGGCTTGTAAGTCTTCTTCCTTTACGCCGCTAGCACATACCGCGAATGCGAAGCGAAACACTAACGAATAGCGAAACTTTGCCTAACATGGTTTTGTATGATGGAGGAACATTACGATTCGCCTCCGATACGCTTTCTATCCCTTTTCACGTGCGTGTGCTAGCGATGTTAGAGGAATTCGATTCATGCATGACACATTTATTAAAACAGTAATTTGTATATAGATTATGCCTATACGGTGACAAGAGTGAGCAGTGTGCTACTGGTTGCCTGTCAACTGAGCTGAAACACGTATTTTTTTACATGAAACATTCTTCTTATTCCTTCTTAAAATGTATATCTCCATACATACTACTGTAGCACACAATTATTCAGTACTTACCTCGGATGCCATAATAATCTCACCTGATGAGATTAAATCCTCCACCCGGCTTGAGAAGGTGCTGTAATGCTGCTAGAGGCGCCACAATAGGTCTTTGCAGATCGCAGTGACCATGGAGCTTCTAAGGACTCTATCTCTTTCCTCAGCAGGTCTCTTTGTCTTTCTCAGCGGGTAGACTAGGGTGCATCCTCCAACTAACAGCCTATATTCCTAAAAATAAATAATAGGTGCTTATATAATAACGTAACATCACGCCTCGTATTCCCTGAAGGGTTCGGCAGCGGTGTTTTAGTAACACTCTGGCTTCGCCAGTTATGTTTAAATCCCATGTACCTATTAGGGGGCAGGTCTATTGCTATTAACCGGGCACAAATCCAGAGTCCAGGCTCCTACTGAGAAATTCCTAATGGAAAAACCCAATATCACTGTGCCCGACCTGGGGATCGAACCCAGGATCCCATGCTCAGTAGTCGCGCTTGCGACCACTAGACCAACAAGGCAGGACTTTTTTTTTAAATTTTTTTTCTTGGCCATTGTTTGCTCTTCAGCGACTATGCAAGCCTCATTATGTACGTCTTATATTATTAGATAGGTACTAAAGAAAAAAAATATGAAAAATCACATACCTACACAAAAAAAAAACATAGAAATATATAATATCGACATCAGGGAACACAATTTCACCGACACGGACTCCCACAACTGAGGTATCAGTGACACTCAATCAACCCCTTCCAAAGAATGCAATAGATGTTAACAAATCCACAGATTGTGTGTCAAGGCAGTACTTACACAAGGTTAGTCGGAAAGGGGGTACTAAGCCGGAAGGGTGTTAAAGTACCCATAATAATGGATAACTTTTGTTCTGCAACTCTCCCCAAAAGTCAATAGTTTAAGAGGAATAGCTGTACAAATATTTCATAAAAAATACGCTAAATTCTATCTATCCTCAGCTATGATCAGCTGTGTTTACATTTTAGGTCATATTTGGCGTCACGGATTAGAAGATCTATTTTCTGAATTCGTAACTAAAGCAGGGATAAAGAATTTTTGAAAAAACTAAAATAATAATCATTTTGCATTGAATTTTCATTTGTCGAATTTGGAAATTTTAACACTTTCTTTAAAACAATCATCAGTGTTACATTAAGTGGCCCGCGGCTTAGTGCCCCCTTTCCGACTAACCTTGTATAATCTACTATGAAATCTGCTCATCTCATAAAAGATAAAGTAAAGTTCAGCTTTCATAGTAACACACACACTAACTGCCAGTCACTTTCCATATTAGCTAAAGTAATGGGTACTTTACATAGTAATTTCCTTTAGATTAAAACTGTTTCTACAGCGTGCAAACATTAGTTGTTTGTGTGCGAGGCGCTAAAATGTTGACTTTACCCGATACGCTGGGTTGTGAACCACGCCTCTGACAAATAGAGACGAATCCATGGCTATATGGGGTAAGGGTCATATTTTATGGAAAGCTCGGGTGAATAATACTTACAGTACGGTCATTTAAATTTTGTTTAAAAGGTAAACAAACTAAACTGCCTCGTTGGTCTAGTGGTAACGAGCGCGACTACTGATCGTGAGATCCTGCATTCAATCCCCAGGTCGGGCACAGTGTTATTGGGATTTTCCATGTTGAATTTCTGAGTAGCAGTCCGAAATTTGAATTTGTGCCCGGTTTATGGCAATGAGCTCGCTCCGTATTACGTGACACCTTAACATAAAAGTGAAATTAGGGTGTTACTATACACCTCTGCCTAACCCTTCGGATAACAGGTGTTATGTTATGTTATGTAAACAAACCATTGATGCGCAAACGATATTGTCGACATTAATGGCAATATGCGGTATACCATTTTGCACCTGCTTACTTGTGCAAATTAGAATTTGCACAAATAAATTGAGCGTGTAGCCGAACCATAAAGCCGTGTCTCAAAGCACAGTAGGTGGATTTTCTCAGTATTGTACCATTTATGTAGGTTAAATACCATTGCAAGTTTAGATACATCTAATATTTATGTAGATAAATCAAAAATTATATTGTCATGATCGCATAGATGACCAGAGGGGCTCGTGGCTAAATAACAACCGCGCCGATCGTAAGATTTGCGAGGTTAAGCTGCGCTTGCCGCGGTCAGTCCGTGGATGGGTGACCATTTGTTACACATCGAGACCCCTCCGTGCCTCGGAGAGCACGTTAAGCCGTCGGTCCCGGGTGTCATACGAATACCTATGACAGTCGTTACGGGTAGTCAGAAGCCCGAAAGTCTGACAAACGGTTTAACCTTAGGATATCGGCATTGCCCAGTTACTGGGTTGCGGAGGTCTGATGGCAGTCGCTCCGTGTAAAATACTGGTATTCAGCCGCATCTGGTTAGACTGGAAGCTGACCCCAAGATAATTGGGAAAAGGCTAAGAGGAAGAAGATCGCATAGATGACCAAAAGTCTTAAGTATTTTATGATTTTAATTCTATAGAATCTTATAAAATCAGAAAGACCAAATCACATTTTGCTCAACCTGGGGACTGAATGCACAGTCTTATTTGTGCAATCTCCCTTCAACGATGTAACAAGTTGCACACAAGTTCATAAATAGCGTCCCTATAACGTCATTATTAAGTTTAATGGCGTGCTCACAAATCAATAAGCCAGTCACAATTCCCCCCTGCCTCCTCCCCTGCTATTACGAGTAACATATTCGGGTATTAATACTACGGGGGAAATAGCGAGAGGTTTTCGCGAAATATCTGTATTATTAATATCTCGTTTTGGCGTATTCCGAGCTATGCAATTGGTGACGTAGTTGTACTTATGTTTTCTTGGAGCTGCCATAATTATTATTCGTACTAGAATATTAGAAGCTTCTATTTCATATAATTTTACTCTATATATCAAATGAAACTACATTTTAGAAGTCTCTTGCAAATAAATGGCGACTCTGCTTTTCTTCTTCTCATATGACTGTAGCCAGCCAGCCAGCGAGGTTGTTTTTTTTAAATTCTTGACTTGGTCATTTTTGGCCCTAATCTCACCTGATGGTAAGCGCAGATAGGGTCTAAGATGGAGCACACGAATCCAAGAAATAGGAGGGATTCCCCAATACCCCTCTGGCTCCCACATACACACGACGGAACACAGTAAACTGCTTGGCGCTGGAGTTTAATGTGAGCGTGGTAGCTAGTCAAGCGGACCGTATAGATCCTACTACCAAGCTAAAGCAATGCTGACTGCCCAGGTTGCGCTGGATGTACTTGTGTATCGTCACTTGTAGAGGCTCTTTTAATGCACCCCAATTCTACAAATCTAGTTCATTAGGGATTAAAAGCTTATAGTTAATGTAGTTATCCAGCCCAGTTTTACTTAATTAAAAGTGCATTTCTTTTTACACAAAACGTATCTTGTCGTCAAGTGTCGTTTCGCATAGTATTCTTTTTCTTAAAAAAAAACAATAATATGGTACAGAACATTCATTTATAGTTTCAGTGTTGTTATAAGAGTTCTCTCCGAGAAGCGCTCTAGGGACGTATTATTGGCAAATGCCTGTCTACTGCGTTATCTGACAAAGAATGAGCACACATTAAGTATTTTTATTTCACGTTTATTGTACCGTTTGCGAACACTTTCCGTACTTCATTTCATATAAACCCGTACCCCTGCGCCTGTCGACGTCTTCATCATGTCTTCACTGCTCCGCTGTCGCTCTCAATAAATATTTAAATTCAAAGGCCCCGTCCCACATTACAAGTTACTGGGATCACTTTTAATTAAACTTGCAAGTTTGATCGAGCTTTCACAACGCCTTGCAGAGTGATGACTTATCACGACTTGATTAATTTGTGATAACCCGAGTGTCGTGTTAACTAAGTTTTTAGTTGACAAGTTTGTTTTTGTTGCGAAATGTGAGTACATGTTTTATGACACAGTGGATTAAGAGCTTTATGAAGTTATTGTAGGAGTTAGGAGAGAAAACAATATTAATTTGGTTTGTAAATTTAAGGTGATTTATGAAATAGTTTATTGAATTTTGAAACGTTAAAATCACATAAGATAGACCAGTAACCATCCTTTGGCAAATTGCAGCGAAATATTTAGTATATTTCAATTTATAATAAGTACATTATTAGTAACTGTAGGTATTCGAACAGATAAAGATTATGGGCACTTATTAGAAGTAAACGATTGGATGATTTAAATATCTTCTGGTGGAGCAGGCTTTCTTCTAGTAATTGATTCTCATAGACTCGTTAAAATATTATTTACCCATGTGTAGTATAGACTGATAACGTACTTATCGCTGGGCAACCCAGTAGACTGTAGAAGTTAACCTACCGGGAAGTGTCCTAGGCACGTATTATTGGTTAACACCTGTCTAGTGCGTTATCAGCCAAAGGATGGAGTTTTCTTGTTATATTTTATTAGCTTCAGAACTTTAAACATCCACAACAGGTTTTAAAATTGTAATGATGTTTTAGAAGTCGACAACTTGACATTTATAAGTAATATAAAAATCCATTTCTTTATTTGACTTTTACACTTTTGTAGATGAATGAGTTAATAAAAATCAAAAACTTAAAAACAGCATCATCTGGTTTACATAAAAATAAGCATATTTTAGTATTAAAGAAAATAGTAATTTATGCAGTAGGATGAAACAACATATATTCCCCTTGATAAAATCCAATATGATTGCGATAAAACCGCACGCGCCCTCATAATATCTAAAAGCATTTCGCTATCCTATTTATTGAAAATCCTATATTCTTGTGGGAATGATAATTCAATTTCTTTTACAATACTGAATAAGTCATATTTCAGGACGTCTCTTTGTCTTTTCTACATTTGCGGGAATTCCGCTCCATTCCTTTGCAGATTATTTTATTTTGCTTTTTCGTGCTTGATTACACTAGAACGTTTTATTTGTTTATTTTGTGTAATGTCATTTTCTTTTTGCGTTGATGTTTTTGAGAATTATTATATGCAATATTAATTTTATTGGATGGAAAAACGGATAAAAGTGTATGCTAAAACGCTGTCATTTATCTTATACGTTAAATAATTTAACTTACTCAGTTCATTTAAACTGACGTGTCATCAGTGTCCCTTAAGGTGCTATACTCGGTCCGTTCTTCTTTTGTCTTATCTCTTATTCATAGTTGAATAAAGAATACCAAAAGATATAACATTCCTAGCTTACCTAGACAGGTGAATAACTTATGTGCATAACTTATTCAAGCAAAATCTTATATTATGAGAAGCGTCAACTATATGAATAATAGAGATACCTGGATGGACCATAGTACGGCTAAAGATAAGTATGTCATGTAACGGTGACCAGAGTAATTATAAAGTTTGTTAAATATGGCTTGCTGTGGACGTATATAAGCTGTTGTTGGAGGCAGGGGGGGCGGAGGTGAGGAGATAGCTCCCCAACTAACCACATGAAAGGTAGTTTACTGGCCATCCGCAGAGCGCGGTTTCATTATATTTTTAACTTTATGAACGTAAGTTCTGTGTAACTGTGTCGGCTGTTTCATCGTACTTTAGGAGTTTTAGCGGTCGATTTCATAAGCTTGGCGTTGTTTTTATTTTTAATAATTAGTAAAACTCGAAAAATAAAAAAAAATTGTAGTTTCCAGTCTCACAATATTTTATTAATGAATTTAGAAAAAGTATTTCTTAAGGATTGGTTTGTAAATTGTCAATAACACATTGTCTAGGTACAACCTAGCAATTATAGACACGTTAATCGACTAATTAATATTTCCCATTATTGGAAGGAATGTGTTGAAGAGTGCAGTGCAAACACATAATTACATGCACACGAACATGTACAGACACACACAGAAGGGAATAATATAATAAAAAGTGAATAAAACGCACACAAAACTTCCTTTGTAATTCTATATTTAAAGCTATGTCCGTCATGGAGTATGAAAATGTTTATTACTAAATTACTAGGCAATTCCTAAATTAAATGTTGACAGCGAAACGAAATACTTATTTTACGTAGGCCGTCACTGAATAACACCTCGTTTGTCAAATGCGTAATAAAGAGAAGCAGATTAATATTTATTTAAATGTCTATATTTTTGGAATTTGAGGCACCCCAAGCATTCGTTCAAAATAAAAGGATTATGGAAATATTACGAAACAAGTGTTCCATGGAATTACGTACAAAATTGATTCAATTTTGATTCGTTTTTTTGTTATTTATAATTTTCTGACAATTTCTGTGATAATATGACAGTATGAAAGCTGAAAACTGTATCAAATTGTGAGTGGTTTTCAGTCTACTGCCTACCTACTAGTCCAATAATAAAATTAAGCTTTGCCTGTAGCTAACTTTAATTATGTGCAGTATACTATTTTAAATAATCACCTGATATTTTCCGGATGTCTTTTACTGTCAAATTAGTATAAAACTTTACAATATTATTGCAACGTTCTGCAAACAATTAAAATTATAAGGTATTTCATATCTAAACGAGGTACTAAAACCTGTTTCATAATATCTTCTGTATTGTTGGATTTATTTATTAACTGACATAATACCTATATTATATTTGTTCACACGTGGACTGTTTTTCTTCCTCGAAAGGTGTTTGTTTTATAATTATTTGATATATTATTTGATAGCATTCTACGAATGTTATGTTGTTACAAATTACCTGATAAACAATTATCATCTTCCGGTTTCGCCATCACTGATTCAGTTCACTGATCCTTTTGAGTTATATTTACTTCTTTCTGAATAACTTGTTTTGCTTTCATTAATTCCTCAGTCTAAATCAAAGTTGATGAACAGAAAATAAAATAATTGAAAGCGATTTTAATAATAGTCAATTAATATTATCGAGGTTTGTATTAATTTTCCATTTTATCTTATTTCAGGTAAGTTTCAATGCACGCTGAAGACGTCTCCGAAGCACCTACAGGTATATTATCTTCATCTTTGTCATAAAACCTCCTCAACTCAGGACCTCGTCTTATCAACTGTGCCATTTGTTTGCTAACCACATCATCTGACGTCACGTTCATAAAGTTTAATTGCACCGCTTTTACGGCGCTATAAAAACAAGGTGCGCTATAAATAGGGCGCGCGTCGCCGCGTGACGGCGCACAGCTCGTCATAGCGTGTTGATCGCGCGTGCTACGCGAAGCTCATAAATCGTGGGCTCATGCCTTCACATTATTTAACGCCGGTGTCACGCGAGCGCTGCATGCCCGACGTCATTTGTCGGCACATTTTTATTTACACGATGTAAATAGGTTGCGATATTGCGTAGCGTAGCTCGGGAGGTGGGGATCAGGGTTTCACTTGCACCTGCTGACGATGTATGATAGTTTTTTTTGCTTTGTTTTCTGAAGACTTGTTTGTGAAGTTTGTGAAGTTATAATGCTGTAAAGTTTAAAAAGTAGCGTCGTATTTCAAATAAATACAACTATATTTTACGGCATCATCGAAATATAAATTTATTTCTTGCAAGTGCATTAATAGAAAATTTGTAGTTATCAAATTCTATTTATTTAAATAGAAGATTCAATTCCAAAACGGATATAAGGAAGCTCATTTTATTACATTTCAACATGAATTTTAAAATCATATAAACAGGACTTCATTTAAAACCTTACTTCGCCCACCACTAACGCAAACATAATTTTCCAGTTACACCAAAAAATTGCAGTCAACCTCATATTGCACACACGTCCATTTCCTAAAGCAGAGTAATGAAACAGTTGGAAAATATAATTAAACTGCGGGAATAACTGTGCCGTTGAAATTAACCCACGTTTGACCGGCGGCGTCGCCCGTCGCCCGTGCAGTTGCAACCAGCCCAGATTTTATTACAGATAGCCACAATGTGACGTATAGAATAAAACTAATCGTTACCAGTAATTGTGAAAGTTGGATGACTGTCGGTTATTATCCGGTTACCCTAACCTGTCACTACTTAGTAACAAGCTTTGAATTCTGTGAAAATACTAATGGGAGCTGTGGCTTTAGACTTTTGATGCCCCTGCACGTCATTTATAATACTAGTTCCTTTTATTTGTAAATTATACTAATGTTTATGAGTGTATATGTATACCTTTTCTTTGTCCTTTTTGGTTTGTATATTTCTCAGATGCCCGACTAGATTTGGACTCGATCGGATTTCCTAAGTTTATCCATCTTATACTTATCTCCGAAATATGGATAAAGGAGGAGACACTTTATCGGTCTGACTTCTCTTAGTAGATAAAGCCTTCTGCTCCCCTTGATGTTTATGGCCTCGTTGAGCTAGTCTAAGATCATCTACGTAATTCTTTGTCAGATGAAAATAATGTCGTGAAGATCTATTGTTTAAAAGAATCTTGGGTTTTATTTGAACGAATTGTACTTTCCTGTGCGATAAAAGCTTTTCCAACTTTTCCACATAATTCTCCACATAGATATACGGTATATATTTACCTCATGCTGAACCGCGGAATAAAAGATTGGAAAATAATATCGAGTTGGTTAAAAAAGATTAGTTAAAAAATTTGCTCGAATTGACGATAAATATTTGTATAGAAACCTGTAAACAGATTGTGTGCGATTTGGCGACAAATTAAAAAAAACAACTCGGATTGAATGTAAAAATTGGCTCTTAAATAATTTTTCTGGAATGTTGGCAACTGTTGTGGCACGACTCAGTGGAATGTGGTTATCAGAGGACACAGGACAAAATATTAACAGGACTTTTTTTTTAAAGTTTTAAATGGTGAAAATAATACAATCTATTTATATTATGTATATTTTTGCTTGCTTTATCTCCTAAAAGACATTTTTATTCAACTTCCAGCTTAAGCGTTAGATTAGAAAATTTTACAAGAGTCGGATACAATATACAACATCTCTGTATTAAAACTATTAATCACGATTCCTAGACAAACAGACATGCAACTTCCATAAACAATCCACATATATTACGTCTGTCTAACACGAACTGTTTATAAGAACTGCTCAGAAACAGAGGCGTCAAAAACGAAATTGCTTCCGCTGGGCCCGCTGACACCCGCTTGATATGTCCCCATAATAACTTCACTGCAAACTGAATTACTACCGACCCACCTTTCTAATCTCCATTCAGACCACCTTATGTCTCCATCACTAAGGTTCAAATTCCCCCGTGTGTGGTGACGACCACAGTTGGCAGGTCAGGCGTCGGTTTTGACAACTGTCCCGCTTTCCTACTGTTAGAGTGACAAGCTCAGTTTCGGCTCAGTGTTTTGAAGTTCGGAATTCGAGTTTGTAATAACGAGTAAATATTTTGTCGTAAATCTGTCAGGAATAGAGCTGGTGTTTTGAGCTAGTGTTTCGTGACCAGTATTTTAATTTTGCAGTAGGGATATGTTTTTAAAGTCTCCAAGAGTTACATTCCTATAATTATACCCCGAAGAAATACTTTTCTCCTTTCTGTGAGTGTATGTTGTATACACTAGACCGATAACTGCCTCGTATATAAACCCTATGCCATACCTGAGACTTTTTCTTAGATTAAAACAATATTGATTTCAGTAAAATTGGCACTGAGATAAGCACAATTAATTAAGAAGCTTATAAGCGAGCCCAAATTGCTTTAGAAAAAATCGGCAAAGTATCTCTAGAAAAACACAACTCTGTTTCGACCGACCTTTGATTTAATCGCAGGACCTGAACAAAGTCTTCGGATTAAAGCCATTGTTACACCATGTCAACAAAGCGACGTACGAGCTACGTAGAATATAGCTTCTTATCGCGCCACGCAACTTGAAGTCAAACGCAAAGTGGATTACGAGTATAATGGTGCACGATGCGATAAGCTTGAAACTATTATAACTTAAGCGATATTGCAATCTTTAACGCCTAAGCTTATTTCACTTTGTTTGGGTGAAAAGTTCTGAGGATATGATACCATATAATATAATCATATAGTGAGGTGAATTAAGATTATATTAGATACTATAGCAGCATCAAAGGCATGAGTTGCAGAGGTCAGAAGGCAATAGAACCAGATTTTCATCTAATGTAAACTCAGAAATTTGAAATGCGCTAGAAAATGAGTCAACGACAACACTTTTTTATTATATTAGCAAAAACCTAAGACCTTCTTCTTTTCGTATCGACGGTACTTCATTGTCTATGAAATATAATGCTTGCGCTCAGTAGGTGGCCACATTAATTGCAGCTTCGGTGGCGCTCTTCAGATCATGGAAGATGCAGGTGGACGGACATTTGGGATACCACCATTTGGTACTTCCAAACCTAAGATAAAGAGTGCACTACTTCCTTTAGGGTCATAAGTACTTCTAGACATGTTTAAACCGATGGAGTCTATTTAAAATTCTGTTTACCGCATAATAATCAAGAGCTATGTGTAACTGAGATGTATATGTTGTCGCAAGTTTTGCTGAAAGACACTTTACATTTGGGAGACGAATTTGTTTTGAAGCAATCTTCAGTTTTATCTAACCAAGTTTGTTGACATCTTACAAATGTAATGTTATTGAACTGTCTCGTGTATCATTCTATTTTTTTTTCTCTGAAGGACCCAGGTGGCCTTTACTGATCACTAGAATTTCTAACACATTTATTATTATGTATAAGTAACATGTATGTTCCAATTTACGAACAAAATAAAACCGCAACTTGTTTTGCTTGATATTTTAAAGCGTTTACGCATTTGGTCGCAGTATTGCCTGCGAGATCGACGAGTCACTGTGCGGCGGCGACGCGCAGGCAACTAGCTGGTCGCGTAACTAGTTAGATGCTCGCTTTTTTATGGACATTTTCACACGACGACCAACTTTGGAGGCAACCTTACTAACAAAAGAAGAGAACAAGGGATACTTTTTTTCAAGTTGATTGATTGCTGATTGATTCTTTAAACTACCCAGATATGATCACCCAGCGACCGGGTTGCCGACAAGTAAGTTGCCAGTGCGTAATATATCTTAAACCAAACGTAAAACGCCTTGAATAAGTTATATCCAACGCACAGTCTGATAAAAGTTAAAATTGAATCCAACATAATTGCATACATCGTCACTCGGCACGCACACCCCTCGAGCATACTCAATTTGATTATTTTCTAAAGCAATTTCAGCTGCGATATAGCTGTGTCAAGCAAACTGTCTCGGATCACGAATGCATTTCTATTCGTGAGAATACGTCGTTACAAAATACAGATTATATTTTTTACATTGTATGACGGTAGAAAAGTTTTATTTAGAACACAATGTAGGGTAGGTGAATAAGTTCTATCTCTTAATACTATTTTTTATTGTTTAAAAGAAATAATAGTTGTCTTTTAGTGGCAAATGTTACACTTCGAAGTTTTTTGCGTCGATATTTTAAGTACACGTATCAGTGTCTACTTTTCACGCATTGTTCTTTACTGACAGAAGAGTTTTAGTGGTATTATCGCTAAGTGCTTTAGTAGAGGCTTAAGAATATTCAACATCAAAATCACGACTGTGCATTAATGTGACATTTTATTACCATATCATCTATATATATTTAGCCAATTGCCATTTGATAATAGGCTTAATGTAAATCTAGGAGTAAATAATTAATTTCGTTTTAAGATTTTTTAACAAATAAAAGTAGACAAAAGCAGGTCATATTCAACTATCTAACACACTTTGGCACTGTTAAACAAACTTACAAGAAAGCGTGTCATCGCAACACTTACAGATGGTATCAACATGGTTGTTTTGTCATGTGCACTTGAGCGAAAATTCACGGGACATTACTGCCGTTGAGGAACTCAATTTTCAACGTAGACAAAAGTGAAGTGTCGCGAACAAAGCCAGTGACAATGCAAAAAGTAGGAATGCAGCTCTCTCAGCTCAGTGGAGACACAAAGAAAATTGTACAGTAAAATGTTCAGTCAATTTGCTGCGCTGCAGGCCGCTGCCCCCCGATTGATTGATTCGATCTTGCGCCCTCTGCATACTTCGGGTTTTTGTGGATGTTTTTATGAGATCATTCTGTTTTCACGACTTCATGAATCTATTATTTAATTAATTGTGACCCTCTTTAATAAGTTAGATTTTCCTCTTTAACAAAATTAAAAAGATTGGATGAGTCATCTTTTTATTTTCGCTTAGACGAAAGGTGAAGATGATGATTCTATAAACTCTTTGCTTGGTTCATATAATAATGGCTAGCTAGCTTTTGAGTAGGTAGATACATATTGTTGTAGGTAGAGAAGTCTTTAGTGCAAGATAATTTCTTAGCGTAGATCGTGGAGAGCCGATTAATAGCTTGTTGCGCTTCAGTGTTAAGTAACCAAAGGTCCATCTAGATTGTCATTAGCTTCAGCTATCTGAGCATCTTCTTACATTTTTTAAGCCTGTAGTTTTACTGCAGTGTTATAATTAACTAAAAGTATTTACGTAGTAAAGTTAACAGAAACTTTAGTGTGCTACTAGGAACATACGTTTATAGTTTCAGTTAGTTTGCGTTTCATTTTAAATGTTTTAAGTAACGTTTCGTGTATTTTTATATTTTAGGAGATAGCGCAGTCTGTGACGCTTTGGAATTCTTTTAGCACGTTTTTCTATAGTACTGCTACTGTCATCAACTTTTGGCGCGGCGGGATTCTGCCCAAAATTTATGTGAAAAATCAAACGACACAAAAATCACGCACACTTGCCTTTTAGACCGTCTAACGGAAGTCAGATGGGCTTTTTCGTCAAAAGCTTCCAATTACTTTACTGTACTTTATTAACAGCCTTTGCTTTGTACAATGTAGGCACACTGATGTACTTACGTCATAGCAGTATAATGAAGATGTGGGTCATAAGGTGTTGCGTGCAGTGTAACGTTGTGCTGTCGCCAATCAGCGATAAATCTTAACGAGCAAGATCCCATCGTCCATTGTATGGTGCATTGCGGTGCATGGTGTTGGTATTACCATCGATATTGTTGCGTATAAGGCATTTGTGTTAGACCTACTTTCAAATCAAATTGCTGCTTTTTCACTATGGATGACAACCCTAGAAATACTCTTCTTTTGTTTCTTTTATAGCTTTTCTTTCACGAAGTCATTAATAATTACTTCATTGTGAGTTGAATGTTCTCGTATTGGGAATCTGTTCGCCACGTTAATTGAGCTCAACGGATTTGTACTTATGCTATCGTTTGTTAAAATCGATTCATTCAATTTTATCGAAAATTCTGTTACTGTTTCTTTGTTCAGATTTATGTAAATAATAATAACAGCGAGTGTTTCATCTGCATGATGCAGAGCAACGAGTAATTAGTTCATTGTTTGCTGTAGTTCTAGTTTTTAACTACTGATACGCCTGAGAGGTAAGGTAAGCATCAAGTTACGACGTGTACTTAAACTTGTTTATAACTAGCACAGTTCTGATAAAAGGTGGATCGTTTTATTATTTATAATGTTTCTAAATATTGGGTAGTTTATGTAAAACAGTATTTTGTTGTATGATTTGATTAAAATTGAAGATAAAGATATTTAGCAATAGGTATTATCCTATACAAAAATGTATTTGATAAGCAAAGTTTATTACCTGGACAAAAATAGAGCCCACGGGCTGAAATTACGGGTATTAATATTAATTACATAATTTCATTAACATTAAAAGCTTACATTAGTTTCGAATATTAAAATAGATAAAAGCTTCTTATAAGCCTACAAATTACATGAGACACGATTTTTTCCTTTTGCTTTTTCCAAAATGTACCCGGCACTGC
This sequence comes from Amphipyra berbera, assembly GCA_910594945.2. Classification (NCBI taxonomy): domain Eukaryota; kingdom Metazoa; phylum Arthropoda; class Insecta; order Lepidoptera; family Noctuidae; genus Amphipyra; species Amphipyra berbera. The sequence goes on along the minus strand of OU343122.1, from coordinate 569,761 downwards.
TATTATATACAGAGCTTATCCATCAAAGTATAACGATCAACAGACTATTATTGACCGACACGTTGAGCAGAGTGGGTGCATCGGGCCCATTTCCCGTGAACATGCTCCGTGTGAGCCACTCCCCCGCGCATCCCCCGTGCTAACACGGCGCGGATACATGTCATAGCTATCGACGATAGGGTTACCAGTAGTCAAGCGTCAAAGGGTTTACAAAAATGTGGATGACATTTGATAACAAACTGCTGCGATTGTCCTCCCATTTGTTAAAATATTAGTCTCTTTTGAAGAAATTATGATTAAATATAGAATACGCCAGACCGTTTTATTACGTCCCTCATCATTATAATATATTCAGCCTCCACAATTATCACTTGCTTAAAAACGGTGAAGAAAATCATCGTGAGGAAACCGGCATGCCTGAGAGATATTCCTCGACGGCATGTGAAGCCAAGTCAGAGGCCCATGGGCGGCATAAACTCTGACACCAGGATAGTCACTAACCACACGAAAAGAGAAGAGCCTCAACAATCCCACTGCTGGGCAAAAGCCTCTTTTGTTGCATGGCACCTACTCCGGTCCCGTGCCAGTCACCACAATAATCATTATTTGAAGTGCCAGATATTGCAATGTACCTTAGGCCAGTAAATTGTAAATCTCCATCGACGTACATTATTCATAAAAACGTTTTGAAAACTGATGTTACACCATTTTAACTTAATATTTCTTATATGGCATGACAAGAAATAGCTAAGAACTATGATATCCCATTGTTCTGCCTAGCCTTTTCCCAACTAGGTTGGGGTCAACTTCCAGTCTAACTAGATGAAACTGAATACCAGTATTTTACACAGAGCGACTGCCATCAGACTTCCGCAACCCTATTACTGGGCCGTGCCGATATCCTAAGGTTAGACCAGTTATCAGACTTTCGGGCTTCTGACTTTCCGTAACGACTGTCATAGGTATTAGTATGACACCCGGGTACGACTGTTTAACATGCTCTCCGATGCACGGAGGGGTCTCGATGTGTAACGAACGGTCACACAACCACGGACCGACCGCGAGAAGCGCAGCTTAACCTCGCACAGACCCCTCAACTGTGATATCCCATTATGATACCCTGTTAAGGAGTACACTACTACAAGCTTTACTGAGTCATTCAGAATGGACAGATATATTGTATACGGAAGAATATCTAGTTCAGATTATATTTATAAATGTGTCGCTACGTCAATATAATATCCTTAACCCATAATATTGTTTGGTAACCCTACCCGTTTGTCCGCGAGCTGTTTGGTTTGTAGATGACATTTTCTGAAGTGGACCTCTGATTGGCCGAGCTTGCGACATACACTCCAATACTGCTGACTACACTTATTGGCTATTCGTGTGTTTTGTACCGAGCTTTCTGTTGAATTTCTGAAGATAACGTAAAACATGAAGTCGATTGAATAAAAGATTGGATGGGCTATCTCTGAGATTATAGGTTAGCATGCTTGAGAATTCCATATTTTATCAGGGATTTTACTAAAAATAGAAATATGAGGAGTTTAACAAGGATTATGAAAGGAATTTTATTCTTGGAACAGTTTTTCTAAGAAATGCAATTATATTATAATACCATAGTGTTACGGATAAAATAAAACACGGTAAAGTCGTTAAAGGAGTTGCATCAGAAGTAGATTGTAACATAGTAGTAGTTATTGTATACATATTTATAGAATTAAGAGAAAATCACGCACAGACAGACAGACAAACGCGGGAGGGGCTCGTGGCTAAATACCAACCACGCGGACCATATGATTTGTGAGGTTTAGCTGCGCTTGCCGCGGTCTGTCCGTGGATGAGTGAATGTTCGTTTCACATCGAGACCCCTCCATGCCTCGGAGAGCGCGTTAAACAGTCGGTCCCGGGTGTCATACGAGTACCTATGACACTCGTTATGGGAAGTCAGAAGCCTGAAAGTCTGACAACCGGTGTAACTTTAGGATATCGGCATTACCCAGTAACTGCGGGTTTCGGAGGTCTGATGGCAGTCGCTCCGTGCAAAATACTGGTATTCAGCCGCATCTGGTTAGACTGGAAGCTAACCCCAACATAGTTGGAAAAAGGCTAGGTAGAAAATAGACAGACAAATGCGGCCGGGGACTGATTTATTTATAATTATGGTCACTGTGATCACTAAATCTGCTCAGCTTGCCGATTATGGCAGTAACAATCAAAGTTGAGTGATGGATTTGCTTAGTTAATTTTTAACATAATTATATCATAACATAAACATCACGCCTTGTACTCCCCGAAGGGTTAGGCAGAGGTGTTTTAGTACACCCTTGTTTCGCCTTTATATTTAAGTTCCATTTAATAGGGGTGAGCCTATTGCCATTTACCAGGCACAAATCCAGACTCCGGGCTGCTACTGAGAAATTCCTAATGGAAAAACCAGGGCCCCATGCTCAGCAGTCACGCTTGCGACCAACAAGGGAGTCAACATAATTATATCCTTGAAATACACCCTCACATAGTTAACATAAATCTAATCAAATAGATCACAACAAAACCACAATATACAATAGAAAAGCGAATCAATTTGACAGTGAATAATGTTCAATCATTTACTTATTACCGACCGGATGTTTGAGCGACGGAAGCGAGCGGCCATGACAGCTAGTTTGTCATGACAATAGTACTGTGACATGACAACAGTCAATGTTTGATTAAAATGTTTATTAATGTGGATAGGGAAACTATGTCAATTATTGTAATCAGATAACTGGCATGGTTTATTCCCTTGTGGGTTTTATACATAATTATCTGTTTGTCACACAAATATGAAAATTAGGATGTGGGTCAAATAAATGTTTTCGTGAAATCAGGTAACATACCGGGAATACCTAGGGACCAAAAAAATATTAGACAGAAAGACACATAATTACATAATTTTTTAATCGAGAATTTACATTACATAACATCACGCCTGTATTCCCCAAAGGGTAAGGCAGAAGTGTATAATAACACCCGCATTTCGCCGTTATGTTTAAGTCCCATGTAATAGGCGGCGGGCCTATTACCATCAACCGGGCACAAACTCCGGGTTGCTACTGAGGAATTCCACACGGAAAAATCCAATAACTTTTTGTCCGACCTGGAGATCGAATCCAGAACTTCACGATCAGCAGTCGCGCTTGCCACCACCAGACCGAGGTAGTTCAATCGAGCAGGCAATCGAGAATTTCTATAGGTAATTGAAAAAAATACACCAATCCACTGACTAATATAGAAAGGGATGGTAGACTCGGGTCAAGCTCTTCAGTCAACAAAAGAACGATAAGAACTGAATAAAATATTTGATAAAATTAAAAACAGCGAATCATATTTTTTGTTCTACCAGAAAATCGCATCCAAGACTTCAAAGCCAATAAAGGCGACAATAGAAACAACAGTAGGTGTCCAAAGTATTTGAATGGCGGGATTAGGACCTGCTATAAATAAGCTTACTTATTATCTCCCTCTGTATTATCCCGACTATTAAACAGGGCTCGCTTTTATGAAGGGAATATATTGTATCTATTTACTTGGTGACGTTTTAGGTTACTAGGCTTATGGGGTACTAAGGATACTTCTATAAATATATCATCTACGACCTAAATAAGCGAATATCCCGTATAGTATCAGCCTCATCCTCCGGTTTTAATTTAAACATAACTTCACGCATTACATTCCCCGAAGGGTCCGGCAGAGGTGATTTTTAGTACACCCTCGTTTAACTAGTTATGTTTAAGTCCTATGTAATAGAGGGCGAGCCTATTGCCATTAACCGGGCACAAATCCAGTCTCCAGGCTGCTACTGTGAAATTCCTAATGGAAACACCCAATAGCACTGCCCGACCTGGGGATCGAACGCAGGACCCTATGCTCAGCAGTCGCGCTTGCGACCGCTAGACCAACAAGGCAGTCGGTTCTAACTTATTAGACCTCATATCGAGAAGATAACCTTACAACTAAGTGATTGTAAAGCAGTATTATCCTGATGTTTAATGATAATACCGAACTCATAAAGAAAAACTGGTCCTTTGGGACACTACCCTAAAGATAACAGAGGTGGAAGGACCAATTCCATAAAAAATTAAAAAGGAAGCGTCGAATATCATGTTCAATAAACTTCCCAAGAATATTAAAATCCTTATATTATCTAACTTACAAGTAGACGAGATCTCTAATACCTCATTGTCGTCACAAGCATACCAATTTACGTTAGCAAACAATTTTCCAGTGAGAAGAGCAAACGAGCGTATATTTTGTACAAATTTCTTTCCTCTTTAAATTAATTTTCTCCTTATGTATATTTAACCTTAAATTACTTTTGTTATCAAGTTTACTTCGTCGTCTTAATTGTAGATTTAAGATAAATTTGTTTCTTTGCCCATTTCAGATTGAAATAACTGCTCAAATGTATTAATTTATTGCTTTCCTGAGGTATATTGTGGAGCTCAAGGGCGACTAGCCGGTAGTCTTTCGCTGTGAAACAGAAGAGCCACGTTGTTGATACCTCGATAGCTAGGTAGCAGTCCGTTCTGTTCCACATACCGATGAGACAAACTGCTATTTATACATGACTATAACTCAACTTATTACTTCTCACTAAGATACCATTTCAAATCATTAACATTCCGATCATGCCACAATAGAAAGAGGACCATAAAAATAAGCGACATCTTTTCCTTTTATTCGTCTACCCACAAAACGTGCCAAGGTCACAGAATATAAAAGTGCAGTGTTATTATAACCGATGTCGTAACAAACTCGGCATCTAACGGTCGCCATAAAATCCTCTGTGTTATTGGAACAGCCATGATCGTAACACTAGCATCTGCACTTTGACAGTTATATGACAAAAGTTTCTTTATTACGTTTTTGACATAGATGCTTCAGCTAGCGTGTTTAGAATGGCTTTCCGAATTTAAGTTATATTTCATGTTGATCCAAAAGCACCATTTTGGTCTATGGTGGCGTTATAGCAGTATGTATAATTATGTGCAGATCTGCATGCTCCGAGTTCGATGCTCAGGTTGAGCAAAAGAGTTTAAGAAAAACGTTACAATCTAATATTCATTATCGGTGTGCATACGAAAATGTATTGAGTTGACTACAAATGTAAATTCATGGACGTGAACGGTGTTAAAGTTAGGCTTGATATTTGGTATACAGCGGGACAGGAGCGGTACAGAACATTGACATCAAGTTTTTACAGTGAAGCCCACGGTGTCACATTAGTTTACGATGTCTCAAAACCAAAGTTCCTAACAAAACTGAATGAGTGGGTCGAGGAACTTCAAGTATACTCCACCAAGAAGAACATAGTCTGCTAAGTTGTCGGCAATAAGATTAACAAGCATATCATTTTGGGACCCAGTGCATAATATCAGCAAGCACATTGGGTCACCCGCGCGACGGCGCAACGAGTATCCCCAAGGAGGGTTTATGTCAGGCAGGCGGCCGGTCATAAAATAATAAGCCAAAACCTCTAACAACATGGATTTATGAAATACATGTTGTGCCGACCTCACCTAGTGTGGGATAAAGGCAGGAAGAAGGTGTACGAAAATTGACCTCTGACAAATTCAATGGGAATCGTTTTGTTTCTTTTGATACAATTTGTGGGTTAAATATAAATAGTATGCGTTGATATATTTCCAGAACATCTATCCTCCTATGTATACAGCAAAAGTTAATTAGAATTTATTTTAGATGATGTGCTCGTAATGTGTCTACGTCATACACGTCCAATAGAGATGATCTCAAAAGATCTAAGATAAAGCGTATTAGTTTGAGCTCTACAAACTTCAGAAAAAGAAGAAATGGTAATTTGTAGTCAAAATTAAACACAACAAAAAATTAACTGCCTCGTTGGTCTAGTGGTTGCAAGCGTGACTGCCGATCATGAGGTCCTGGACTCGATCCCCAGGTCGGGCAAAGTGTTATTAGGTTTTTCCTAGTGGAATTCCTGAGTAGCAGCCCGGAGTCTGGATTTCTGCCTGGTTGATTACATGAGTCTTAAACATAACGGTGAAATAAGGGTGTTACTGTACTCCTCTGCCCAACCCTTCGCGGAATACAAGCGTGATGTCAGATTATGTTATGTCATATTATGTTATAACAGACAAAAAATAATCTTACATTGCCATAATATTTCTGCTTAGAGCGTCTATAACTAATTCATAACCACCATCTTACCAATCCCCTAGATTTATGTTCTGATATGTTTGCTTTACTGCTGGCATTTCGTAAAAGCCTACTAGGATAAATGAATAAGATGATCGATGCAAGGATATGTTGCTTTTTTGGCAGATTTATGAATGCGGATGAAAATTCATGAGAGTGACTGTGTGCATTATTGCGATTGCTTGCATTATTCTTGGCTCCCTCTCATTGTGTATTATTTTAAGAGCATATAAGTACCAAGGAATTTGTTATCGGTTGTTGTTCTTATGTATTATTTGAATCTGGATACTTTTAAGATTTGATGTAGATAATTGATCATCATCTCCCTGCCTTAATCCCACACTAGGTGGGGTCGGCACAACATATATTTCGTAAATCCATGTTGTTATAGGTTTTGGTTTATTGTTTTATGATCGGCCGCCTGCCTGACATCAACCCTCCTTGGGAATACCCAATGTGCTTGCTGGTATTATGCACTGGGTCCCAAAATGATATTATACTTGTCAGTCTTATTGCCGACAACTAAGCAGACCAAGAATACTTAGCAGATGTAGATAATTGATCATTATCTAGAAATACGTCATGGTATCCTTGATGTATTTCATTTAGATTAATAGGTATGTTAAGTAATAGTTAGGACAGGCAATATTTTTACATTTAGTAGCTAGTATAATTGGTCCTTTTAACAACTTCTAGAATTTGGTTCGTAGAATATAATCTTCTTCTTTTCTGCTGACCTCGTAAAAGGCTGGCTTTTAACATTTAAACTATCGTGGTACCCTTCCATATCAACCGGAAATATACAAAGAAGTATGTAATAAAAACATACCAGAAAATCTCTTACCATAAACAAGTATCACGGTAGAATAAACTTTTTAACGAGCGGTCGAGAGCAAGCAATAAGGTTGACAATACATGCACCTGCCTTCATTTGCATACTCCTCAGAATCCCCTAAGCTGTGTGACTACGCTTAATACGCAGTACTTATGCGTGGTCTTATGGTACGAAACACGGTTGAGGGGCTTTGGTCCTTTAAGGACGTCAAAAATGTTTTGTTATTTTACTTCGTAAGTATCCACAGAATGATAATTAAAAAGTGATTTAGAATGATATTCTTTTAATACTTTACTACTTTTTTCTACTTTACTCAAGGAAGCGTTATCATTTTGGTCTCGTGCAGAGTAAATGCTGGGAGACGCCTCACCTCTACAAACACTAAAGCCGAAATTAATAAACATCTCTCAACATGGCGTCCTGAGATCATTATCCCAAGAGCAGGTGTCAAAATGTAAACGTCCATCAAAATTACATTTGACAGCATAATTATCTTTTATTTACCCATCAGCGTCTCAAGAATTATGGAAAAAAGACTTTGAGGAAAATCTGAAATGATAGATATTTACTAAAATGGGCCTAAGGATACCAAGCTTCTGTAGCATGGTTATCATTGGATACTAATGCCTCTCCCACTGGTATATCTTGCGTCACTCTCGGGGAGAGATAAAATAGCCTTTTCTAACCAAAAGATCAACGTTCTACATCAAGCTACCAAAACATAAAACCTAACACGTAACACGTTAGTCACATACGTAGTTACCTAATTACCCGGAAAGTTGCGACTTCTGCCGCTAGGGGGCGCGGCTCAAAGGCTTCGTGCGGCTTCGGACGAGTTCAGCAGAAGTTGTTGCAGTCAAAGCCGGCTTCATCCGCTATCCGCCATGTATGTTTATTCATTAAGAATTAAATTAGGTTTACCAAGCTGTATTTTTATTTATCATTTTCATAACATACGGTTTTTATGTGGCAACATTAATTTCGCGGAGGCGTAAAAAGGTTATGTATCTTTGCCAAGTTCTTAAGGCGTGGGTGGTACGTAAATAACTTTAATATTTCTTCTGCTACAGTTTTTAAGGCTTTAGCGAAAAAGTATGAGGCCCAGCTCTGTACTACATACATTCATACTTTGTTATCGAAACTCTTAAAGTGTGTTTTTTACGTAGAACAAATATATACTTTAAATTAGGACATATTACAATTAAAAAATCAGCAGAAAGTGACCATTCTACAAAAACAGAAAAAAAATTGCATATACATAAAACAGGCCAGAGCAAATATCCCGTCGTACAATATTTTGCAAGTATTCAACGTTAACCAGCACCAATTCAGTACACAGTGCGTTTAACAGCACTCGTATCGGACGTACGCAAATACGCGGATCCATATAAAAACGACATGCTGCCATAAAAAGTAAAGGGCGGTAAAATAAAAGGTAAATTCGTCGGCCTCGCCTTGCGCACACTTGCGTAATTTTATATCTAGAGCGGTAAAATGTGATGGGCGAGTGAAAAGAGGGGTGTAGTGTAGACTGCACAAGCTCTTGGTGAATTATGGGAGCCTGGTATCCCGAAATATCATCGACTGAACATGCATGAGTCTCCCGAAAACCAATGTGTTGACAGACAACACTTCTTGATGAGTTTTGCAAGCCATATCTTAAATTGGCCGTGAGAGGCTCGTGGCTAATTACCAACCGCGCGAATCACACGATTTGCGAGGTTAAGCTGCGCTTGTCGTGGTCAGTCTGTGGATGGGTGACCGTTCGTTACACATCGAGACTCCTCTGTGCCTCGGAGAGCGCGTTAAACAGTCGGTCTCGGGTGTCGTACGAATACCTGATAGTCGTTACAAGAAGTCAGAAGCCCGAAAAGTCTGACAACTGGCCTAACCTTAGGATATCGGCAATGCCCAGTAACTGGGTTGCGGAGGTCTGATGGCAGTCGCTCCGTGTAAAAAAACTGGTATTCAGCCGCATCTATGGGCCTGCCCTTTAGACCAGTATATCGAACAATCGATAATGTATTTTCGATTCGATCTTGTAAGCCTCACCCTGATGGGATGTAATACGTACGTTAGGTGCTGACGGTAGTCAGCAGCTATTAATTGTAGATGATAGACCCTACTTACGTCTCTCCCTACTCCTGTGAACAATACATGCGTGATGATATTAATATGTTTTGTAGTTTGCAGATTTCCATTTAAGTAAATCCATTTCATCCCCGTTGTGCAAGGTTACTTGTTAATATTGTTTAAGACCCTCACCCCATTTGAGAATGGGACCTTGAATATAAGATTTTCGAACAATTGGGTTAATGGCATAGCGTTGCTGCCAGCCAGTATGCATGACTAGTTTATCGAATGTAAACGAAGCTCCGCGGATGCAAGGACCATGCAAAATGACCCCTTCTGTTTATCGTCCGAAAGATATAGGGGGAGTTTCTGATCAATTTGAATTTAACTATGCATGTTCGAATTTTAAAATCAAATCTTTTTTAAAAAAAGATTTGATTTTAACATAAACACCGGGTTTTTTTTTTACTGTGTTGTTCGAAGCTCGGCGCTTTGTTAGGACAATTCACGAGGCATAACAAGTGACCATTGCGTGTTTTCTTTTCTACGAAATTCATTCAATGTTTGTGAAATATTGATACTGATTAAATATTCGACAGACCGCAGAAATATTCGACATACCTGGAAAAATGCTAGTGTTATAATATCAATGATTATAAAGCACAATTTTCAATAAAATCATGACCTGCCCAGATCAAATACCACCATAACCAGTTTGTTTACCAATTTTATTATTGAATTATTTTAACGATACCAAGCTGGGCAGAGGTGTATAGTGACAACCTTATTTCGCCAGTTATGTTTAAGTCCCATGTAATAGGGGGCGAGCCTATTGCCATTAACCGGGCACAAATTCAGACTCCGGGCTGCTACTGAGAAATTCCTAGTGGAAAAACTGAATAATACTTTGCCCGACCTGGGGATCGAACCCAGGACCCCATCAGCAGTCGCAATTGCGACCACTAGACCAATAAGGCAGTTAAAGAAGTAAATAAAAACCAGTAAAGCGCATTTCAGATTAAATTATAATATTCTGCTATTATCATAGTATATTATGTCATAAGCAGCATTCAGACATATCATAAAGCAAAACAATATTATATGTATAGATAGAAGTTATTGCTAAACCTTTGGCCAGACTGAAAGCGCGGGCGCGGGGCGGGCGCGGTGCGGTGAATTCAAACAGAAGAACTTCATTTGAGTGTCCATAGCGGGCACGCGGGCGCGGGAAGCGGCGCGGGCTGCTTGGCGCGGGGAGCGCGTGGGTAGCTCATGCCATAGCTCGTTCATACAAGTGGCCGCAGTGAGTGCGCGGGCGGCAAGTGACGACCCGCGCGGTAGCGGGGGTCTCAAACTAGTTTGAGCTGACCACGCGCGTTGTGATGGCGTCTTCAAAATTAAATGTTGAAGAATTAATAAGTGCTATTCAAGCACGATCTGCACTGTGGATGACGAAACATCGTTTTTTTAGTAAGTATTTTCCAGTAAAAATAAGTCTTCTTCATCCATATGATATTTTGACAAACACTGGACACGACAACGCTCAGAACGAAGCCGCGCTCGACTGCGGACAGGTAAATCGCGCGCGTTCCCGCACCCGCGCCGCTCCCCGCACCGCGCTGCCAGTCTGGCCAAACACTAAGAGTGAACGTGTACATATAAAAAGTACAGAGCGATAATATTGTGCTATAAAATATACAGGTACTAATGCTATACATTGCGTAGGTACAGTATAGCATAGTCTGAAAGCACCATAATTGAGCGTTTGATACGCTTTGAATAAGTTTCATTATCGGTAATACATGCATAAGTCGTAATTTCAACCAATAACCGTTCGTTAAATATAAGAACCATCAAAATGGGTCTATCAAAACCATTTTGCAAGATCTGCGAAATAAAAAGAGCGACGTAACGCTTCGCCCGCGGCATACGCTTATCAGCCGGCGCCGCCCGCTTTATGCACTCATAAACATGCTGGGGCAATAATAAAAATAACTTAGCGGCTCAAGTTGGAAGAACTTAGGCTGGGAAATATATGTTTTTTTGTACACCAAAAGGGTTACAACGTACAGCGTACAAGGGTGTTAGGGTACAGCGATTTATTGAGTGACCAAAGTGCTATGTATTTAGACTGGTGGGGGATAGCTGAGTAGGCGTGGAGTTTATATTTCTTTGTATGTTTCTGAATAATTGGTCGGGTCTAGCATTTTCAGGAAGGTTTCAAAGAGTAGGGCTTTAAATATACATCCATACATAAACTCGCGCCTTTTTCCCATGGGGGTAGGCAGAAACTATAGGACGCCACATGCTACGACCCTTACATACTCCTTTCGCTTCATCCACATTCATACATCTTGTCATACACGCACGCCGGTTGAGAGTACTACGCATCTGACCTTTGTGAAGAACATCACCAATAACATCCATGTATGTCCTTCTAGGACGTCCTCTACCGGCGTTTCCATTGACATCCGCCTTATAAATTCCTTTTGTTAATCGCCGTTCACTCATTCTCTCAACATGACCAAACCACCTAAGCATGCTCCTTTCAATTTTTGTCACTACATCATTTTTAAATATACGTTTGTTAAGAAATGTTTTAAAGATTCGTTTTTGACATTTAAGCTGCCAAAATCGTTTAGAATAATAAAAGTATTCGCTGTATTGACATTAAATTGAATCGATTACTAATACAATTTGAATTGCGGTCTAAAAACCGTATTTTTACGATATAAAAATCGGATGGGCAATATAATGTGTATTGAATTTTAGTATGTAAAGATACCTAGTTTTCTTTTTGGGAGATACTTATCTTTAGTCATGGACTGTCTCGTTGGTCTAGTGGTGGCAACTGCGACTGCTGATCGTGAAGTCCCAGGTTCGATCCCCAGGTCGGTTAAAGTGTTATTGGGTTTTTGCGTGTGGAATTTCTCAGTTGCAGTCCGGCGTTTGTATTCCTATTACATGGGACTTAAACCTGACGGTGAAATGAGGGTGTTACTATATACCTCTGCTCACCCTTCGGGGAACAAGGACGTGATATTATGTTATGTTACCATACTCTCCAAATACATACATGTATTAGTTCCTCCCTTACACCACAGTATAAAGTGGGGTCTACACAACATTATTTTTAACGCTGCTCATTTATTTCGGGCGTGTGTGGCAAACGGCTCGGTACACACATACGTCACCTTCTAATGGCCGCATTATCGACGGGAGCCGGTCAGACCCTGGCCTAACCCAGAATCATCGTTAACCTATATTTGTCCATGGCTTTACGAATATATTGGATGGGTTGGAATTTTTGAGGGGTTTTGTGGTTAGTTTACTATGATGTGACTCAGGCTCTATTACATAACATAACATCACGCCTGTATTCCCCGAAGGGTTGCGCAGAGGTGTATAGTAACACCCTCATTTCGCCGTTATGTTTAAGTCGCATGTAATAGGGGTGAGCTTATTGCCATCAACTGGGCAAAAATCCAAACTCCGGGCAGCTACTGAGAATTTCCTAATGGAAAATCTAATAACAATTTGCCCGCCGTGCAGCGTGGTGGACCAAGGCCTAATTCCTTCTCATTTTGAGAAGAGACCCGTACCCAACTTTGGGACAGTAATGTTCTGGTTATCGATTATCGTTGACGAAGACATTTAAATGCGAAAGTACCGAAGGACCAATTACAAAAAATTCATGGAAAGATTTTCCTAGATAATAATCGTACAAAAAAAGTACCTACCACCTTTATTGGTTCTGTTTATATCCAGCAGTGGACTAGAGACTAATTTTGTTGATGATGTGGGCGAACAGACAGTTAGTTATTATTGTTGGAGTACGTTCCTAAGACTGGTGCATTGCATAAACATACAATTTATGTCTACAATGTTATTTTATTTTCAGTACAGTAGGGGAACGAAAAACCTTGTCAGTTTTCAAATTCATTCCTTTCCCACATGTTACCTTTTCAAACTGTTAAACGGAACAGACCAATGCATGGAAAATTACGTTTAATTATTTGGTAGCAAAGATCAAAATTGTCTTTTGCCTCCATATGACGTTGTAGAGCCATGTAATGTCTTTGATTTGATTTAAAGAGTTTTGTTGTAAAAACCATGACATCAATCAAATCGATGATTAAATAAATTTACATTACTTGTTTGTCACCATGCCACCATAATATCCTGTCAATAAATACTTGTATTTTCATTTATATAATATTGGCAATACGTAGTCGGTAAAATAGTTCGTTTCTTGCGCCGTGCAAGCAAAAATATACGTTAAGGTGTATACTTTTTTCATTCCCCTACTGTACATACATAGTTGTATTCACTGAAAATGATATAAACTTGACACAGGCACTCTAATGCATAACACTACCCTTATAAACATTATTTTGTTAGCTCGCCACGAATTAACTCAGTTGACAAAGGAAATGCTTTATCTTTTCTCTTAGTAAGTACTTTTTCCAAAGTCAGCATGAATTTTTCATTTAATGATATCAGATTTTTTTTATACGAATATGAAAATGAAATGCTCTGTTTTATTCAAGTTTTTATTTGACTTACTCTGATCCGCTTTGTGCGCTCGACTTGTCATAACGTCACCAATAGTGGTTACTTTACATGAGCAAAGTTTTAAGTTACCGCTTTTGCAATATTTTATTTGGCTTATTATGTTATATCCAATTAAATGAAATTGACAAAGAAATAAAAGATAAGATCTTCTCTTCTTTTCGTGTCGTTAGTGACTATTCTAGTGTCAGAGTTTATACCGCCCATGGCCCTCTAACTTGGCTTCACATGCCGTCCAGAAATAGCCCTCAGTTTTAACAAGTTTTATCAAAATTTCGACAAACCGCATAGAAATAGCAGAGCTCCTCGTAGTAGTGCATCTCCTCGTAAAAGAGTCCTTAGAACCGTTACCACCATACTTATTTCTGCCGCGAAGCTGCATCGCTGCGTGTTCCGGTTTAAAGGGTATGGGTGCCGGTGAAATTAAAGCTTACGTTCCAACTTTTCTAAGGTTGCCAACGCACTGCCAATGCACACAATGCTGTGTGTGTTGCCAATGCACAACACACACAGGTTCTTAGTGTTATTGGTGTAAGACGGCGGTAACCACGTTCCAGTTCCTTTCTGTTTAATTTTACTTTGTTATCAGGCGTTATAAGTGGCCCTCTGTAACTACCTTGTCGTGGTTCCGGGTTGCTACAATGGCCCCCGCTTTGTGCTCGCTGTCTTTATCATATTAACCTCTTTTATAACAATTGGTTCTCAGCCGTATTAACTTTTATAACGTTTTTGTTTCGAGAGGCCTTTGATGAAAATGTTACTGGATATTACACTACTAAAATTTTATTGCCATATTTCCCGAAAGTTGGTAAAAGGGAAATACAATGAAAATGTAAGCTGTTTTATTTTTACATTAATGAAAAACTTACTAAAATTGGGTCAAAATCCTAAAGCTATATTTATGTCTGTCTTGGTTAAAACTGAGAGGTTGCTAAAGAACTAATGTGAAAACGTTGTATAAAGACAAAAAAGGTTTATTCGTAAAAATGTGACAGACAAAAATATATTTTTACGTAAAAAAACGTAGCAATGGATACCTAACTAACAAAAGGTACAATAATTGGCGTCGCTAAAAATAAAATAATCCCAATCAAAAAAGCAAAATTTAGCAAAAAAAAAAAACAGGACAATCATGAATACACGAATCACATTTCTATATCGGTACAAAAATTTTAATAATCCATCCGTCCATTTCACGTAATTGCTGTAATAATACACAAAGGAGGATTCGTTAGCGTACTTTTTCCAACGAAGCGAAATTTGAAACGATCACAAAAAAGTCTGTTAACTAGCGTCCGGGAATTACGAAGCAAATACAATTTTTACTCCACGGACTCCTAGCTACGTGTAATTCTGAGAATACCTGGCCGTCCGACGTGTCCGGGGCATGTGTGCCACAGTTTTTGTTAAAACTTGCGATTTTTCTGCTCCTGCGAGTGAAAGATGCAAGTGCTGTTTGTGGCAAATGCGGCGTGAGATGAAAAAGTCTCTGGCTTATGAATTGTCTTAAAGGAAGTAAAGGATTCGCTATAAGAAAGAATTTTCTTTATTTCTCGCACAGAGAAAAAACGTTCATACAAAAACAGAAAATATCAAAATGGCTCGTGGCCATTTAACAACCGCGTCGATCATACGATTTGCAAGGTTAAGCTGCGCTTGCCGCGGTCAGTCCGTGGATGGGCGACTATTCGTAACACATCGAGACCCCCTCCGTGCCTCGGAGAGAACGTTAAACTGTCGGTCCCGGATGTCATACGAATACCTATGACAGTCGTTACTGGTAGTCAGAACCCGGGAGTCTGTCCACCGGTCTAACCTTAGAGTATCGGTACTGCACAATAACTTGGTTTCGAAGGTCTGATGGCAGTCGCTCCGTGTAAAATACTGGTATTCAGCCGCATCTGGATAGACTGGAAGCTGATCTTAACATAGTTGGGAAAAGGCTAGGCAGAACGAACAGAAAATATCAAAATAATACACACGCAATACAATTTTATTGTTATGGTTTGATTTATGGTTTAAGACATTTATTTCTCAAAACAAAATACAATTTATTTACTTACAATGAGGAACACTAGTTACTAGTAAAAGTTGGAACGAGTATCGAAACGCCATGTTTAAAATTATAAAATATACAATTCCGTTAGTTATTGACTTATCATTATGTTAGTAATTATTGGTAACATAATAGTCAATAATATAAAAAGCTTTAATCGTTTAATATATAGTACTTTAAGGTAATTACGAACATCGGAATATTCCGAAAATTACGAATTTCTACTAAACCAGGCAATATTTTTTGCTCTGGCAACATAATAATTCCAGAATGAGTAATGCAATGTAATGTAATGTTGCCAGAACAAAAGATATTGCCTGGTTTAGTAGAAATTTGAAATTTTCGGAATATTCTCACGTTCGTAATTACCCTAAACAACTATACATGTTTATTTCCAAACCTATGCTTGAGTAGACTTTACTTGAAAGAGCAAGTCGCACTTTTAAATTGACAAAAAAATATTGAAACTGACATGTAAAAATTACCAATTTCCTAAAATTATGAAACCTCTACCAGGCGTGCCAAATAGCGATGTTCTTGGCCTGCCACCCCCTTGGCTTCGAAGCGTGATGTTACCGAACAACTCGTTATGCTGCCAACAGCTTGTCATACGACAACTGTCGTACATTGAACTACATTATTTTGAGCTGCTATACATACCGGCCTCAGTGAATGACCTTTTTAGAATAACGTTATTGTAGTAGATTGGTTTCTTTGTCGTGATTGCTTTCTCAGAGCGTCAATACTATCACAATAAGAACTATTTTCTAAGTATTTGGTTTAACAAAACTGATGTCAATATTCTTGATGTATTTACAGATAACAGGAGGTTGAACCTAAATGGAAAGAAATACTAAACTATGTGAGCTTTTATATAGTTCACCTTATTAAGTTCAGGGATGATCTTTAACAAAATTGTAGAATCGAAATCGTTCGTTCTACCTAGCTTTTTCCCAACTATGTTAGGGTTAGCTTCCAGTCTAACCAGATGTGGCTGAATACCAGTATTTTACACAGAGCGACTGCCATCAGACCTCCGCAACCCAGTTACTGGGTAATGCCGATATAATAAAGTTAGACCAGTTGTCAGACCTTTGGGCTTCTGACTACCTGTAACGACTGTCATAGGTATTCGTATGACACCCAGGACCGACGGTTTAACGTACTCTCCGAATCACGGAGGGAACTCTATGTGTAACGAAAGGTCATCCTTCCACGGATTGACCGCGGCAAGCGAATAAAGCAATTGTAGAATCGAAATAATGAAATCTTTTTCTTTCATTCTGCTGAAACGCTTTCGTTCTCAAGAAATCTTTTATCAAACTCATACCGTAAACATATCCCGAATGTTAGTGTCGTAAACATGGTAAGAGTTTCATTTTTCAAGCACGCGCTATTTGCAGCACTCACCGACCTCTTGGAGAACTGCCAACGTCTTTGTCACTCATACAATTTGCGCATTCTTACCAACTTTTGGGGTGTCAGTCAAAGCTGATGTCGTAAATATTGTATGATTCATTGTTTAATCTTAATTTGTTTGTATTTGGTGGTGGTGTCTGATTTTAAAGGATTTTTCGTGTGTCCGTATTGAACATGCCATTGATATTGCTAGCAAGAAAGAAATTAATTTACATAAAATCACGCCTGTATTCTGCGGAGGGTTGAGCAGAGGTGTATAGTAACACCCTCATTTTGCCGTAATGTTTAAGTTCCATGTAATAGGGGGCGACCCTATTGCCATCAACCGGGCACAAATACAAACTCCGGGCTGCTACTGACGTATTCCACACGGAAAAACCCAATAGCACTTTGCCCGACCTGGGGATCGAATCCAGGATCTCACGATTAGCAGTCGCGTTTGCCACCACTAGACCAACGAGGCAATTAATTTATCCAAAATAAAGCCAAATAAATACAACTTTTTAACTTCAACATCAAAAGTCAACATCTACAGTAATCTTCATTCGCCCCCTTCTAGAAAGAAAAGAATCATTTTCCTGACGCCATTCCAGACTTTTATGAATGACATCATTTGTTTATCTTTGAAACTTAAGTAAAATTAATTTAAGTACTTATTTTACCTACAATGTTGCCATAACCATTGCAATCAAATTACGCACATATATTCTGAATAATTTATGTTTGGAAATCCTACCGTCAAACGACCCATATTTCATTATTTATACTCTATTTCATTAGACAAAAGTGGTCCATAAAAGCATGAATATCTTTTGAACCATATTTTCTGCAAGTAGAGTGTGAGCTCACCTTGTCATAAAAGCATAATACTGTGTTGAATCCTTGCTGGAATCATGTTCTTTACTTCTACACATTTCCTTACTAAAATGGCTCTTATTTGTCAAATTATGTATTAAATAGAGTGTAAATACCAAAAATCAACTGGTATATTGATGAATGTCTACATTAATTTAAGACAAACTGAATAAGGACGCTATTTATAACCTGATAAGCCCCAATATAGTTAGTTAATCAATAATATCGTATGTTTGTACAGCTCGTTCATGTTTACATGATCGGTCGCGTGGTAAATGTTTATTAATCACATTACCTTTTCTGTAAGAAGTGGAAATTCTATTAAAATTCATTCACCCAGTTTTATAAGACGTGAACCCATTACTTGTGAATATTGTTTATGTCCTGCGCTTTTTCATGGTTGCTGAAGTATTTTGCGTGCATAGTGAAAAATAGGGTTGCTAAGAGTCAGATTTCGGCCGGATGCTCCGGGATTGCGAAACCGTCCACTGCTGAAGATGGGCCTGCCAATAAACAGTAAAAGTGGAACGTCCGCTTGACGTAATCCCTTAGTCGTCTTTTATTACACCCACGGGTGGGAAAGGGTGGGTTTACTCTTTGCCGGAATCACATAGAACAAAAATACAATCCAGGATAATAATTCAAGCCGCTTTGCATTCTTTAATATTAAAAATACCTAAAGATTTAGTTGCTACTGCAACAGTACGACTCCATTAAAAAGTAGGTCGTCAAACAAATATATAATTTTGTCTAGGAGGACGAGCTTTTGTTTTTACTTTGTTTGCTCTTTAGTAATCCCGTGGTGCCAACTATACCGCAGTAATTGCACTCAGTAAAACGCTTTTAAGTGCTATAATCCTGATTTATACATTGTTTATTTTCATAAATTAAAGTACAAAGTCTTTTCACATATACAGAAGACAGGCGAGTAAGTCGGCTAGTATTTACTCCCGTTATAAATAAAGAGCGGCTTTCCTCACTCGTCAGCTAGTGATGTACGACCCCGGGATCCCGGGCCCCGGGAAGCGCGCCCCGTTTTATTGCTACGACACACGGAAACGTTTCGTGTAATGCTCCTTTTTAAAATGCAATTTGTTTCGTTTTAATATATTCATTGTTTGGACTTATCTAGATTTACTTGCATGTCGAGGACATCGCTTTAAGGGGTGCGGGCTGTTAAAATGGACTACTTACCTCGGCGATGTCATGCTGTTTTCTATTTAATTTATATTTATTGTTGTTTAATGAAAGAATATATTTTACCTGATTACCCTCTCCCTATTTGAATGGGACATTATTCACTTAGATAAAAAATAAAAACATTTTTACCGGTGCAACAAATCTTTCAATGAAATACAAAGCTCGGCGGTTTAAAGTGAAACATACTTATAAGTACCCTTTATTCAAACTATCAGACATAGATTATTGGTATCAAGCAATATTCATACTTACCCTCTCTATTAAGCGCATCACACAAGACGTGAAACCTCGTGATACTTTTACATACAAAAGGAGGTTCAGTTTTCCTCGGCCATGTCTCTTCCGTGCACGACGAGTGATGCATGGCGGTGACCGGACCGCGGGAACTTGCCGCGTTTTATAGTCGCAACGCACGGAAATGTTTCGTATAATTCCGCTGTTTCACCTTTTTATTGAGCTCGCCACGACGACGCTTTGTTCTGCCAAACGATTTAATGTATTTGTGGTATAGCGGTTGGGTTTATAACTGAATTAGGCGTATGAGGATCATGAGTTAGTGTTAGTATATCTATACAAAATATATAGAAAACGCTTTTATAATCTTAAGGGTTGTCTAAGCTGTAGTTACCACATTAAGTTATAGATTCACTTTTTGATTAGACTTCTTATACATTGACACGGAGTAAACGAGAACCAGAAACAAATTTAATACAAATTTTAATGGAGTATTAATATTTAAATTACACGTTAATCATACTTTAATTTAACTGAAAAAGCCCCATACCCCGTTTAAACTTTTACTTTCGCTACAAGCATAAATAACTATCATCATGTGTTCAAACTAATATTAATTTGCGGGCAGCGCTTCAAGCGGCGCAGTTCCGTAATTTCCCCGGGCAACTTTTATTTAACTTCCAGCACTGGCCGAGTCCCATCACTGTGGGCGCAATAAGATTGTGGCTTTATCCCGGGCATGTAATATGCAATATCCCGGGATACTCCGTAATTTAATTGTAAATGGTGAATAGTTCGGAATCGTGCGTGGTTTTAATTGTTTATGGAGTTGGCGCCAAAGAGTTTGCACAGTGATTCGGTTACGTCCGTTTGTTGAGTTTTGTTTGTTCGGCTTTTAAAGGGGAGATAATTACGGGCTTTTGGGGTCTTAATGTGTTTTTAATTGATTTTTTTAAGATTCGTGTGTGCTATAAGGTAGGGGTATGTTATGGTGTTGAAAATTAGGAGCGGCGCATTTAAAAATGTGTTACCTGTGTGTGGCAATTATAAATTTAAGTATTATAAATACTTCATAGGTTTGCTCTTCAAAACAGAAATTAGTATGGTGTCCCTGTTACTACCTATTGTTTCAGTTTCAGTATTCTAAAAAAAAGCCTACATAAAAACGAAAGGCAATAAAGCAAAAGCACTTAACATCATTTCCAACGAACCAGATAAGTCCACACAAATTGGACCGTGTAACAACAACGTCTTTAAGAGCTACTTACGTCCGCATTTTATCATAACGACGCCCACCACAAAAGAGCAAGCCAGCACTAAGCCGCACAAATCTCTAAACTGATTCCGATTCGAGCGGCTAACAGCATAAATAGGGGCACAAACATTAAGTACAATGCGCCCTATATCTTTATAAAGGCGGCGTATGCCACTTGAATCGCAAGTAGCCCGGGATCCATAAATCGGGCAATGGGCCCTTCCCGCGCCCGTCCTGCGTCCCGGCCTGATCCCCGCCAATCCCGCACCACATTTGTCACATCACTAAATTTGCGCACACGCCTAAAATGGCGGCTATGGCTTCGTAATGTGGTGGCAAGTGGTGATTCTCTCCCTTTTAACCGACTGAGAAGCTGAGAGGATGTTTGGTGGATGAAATATGTATGTTCATGGCTGTACGTGTTAAGTTTAAAGCATGGGAAGGCTTCGCAGTGGGTTCCTACTTACCTAAATTGGATCAGTCTCGCACTATCCAAGTATTATTTAACTGATTTTGTATAAGATCGGGAAAGCTTTTATTATTTTCTAGATCTTCGACTTTCCTTATAGCTATTAAATATAAACTGACTCCAGAATTACGAAGTTTTAAGTTGTGCTAACAGCTACTAGACCAACGTCGCGAATTAAATAACAGCCTCCGTTTAAAATCTCACAATCTCCAATTAAAAAGTAATTACGAACTGGAATTACCCCTTAAATTGTAAACAAGTGAGTTAATAGCTGAATATTATCAAAAGCTAAAATTTTATCTCAACGTGGCTATTAACATTTTATTATTACTGTCTTTTGATTAAAAGGCTGGCTGATATTGACGTATAACTTGTAGACCTTAGACTAACATACCTACAGGTCTAATAAGGTACATAATCGGTTAATCAAAACCTAACACAACCTATCTGTATGAATGGTACATGAACCACAACATCCCATAATCAGGCCATGTCCGAACATCATTGGACATCTGACACGGCCATTAAACCAGCGATTAATAAACCGCGTCCACATAGCGTCGATCGCGACCATACCCTTGTATCCATTTACAAGATAATTACCCGCTACCCACTACCCCCAGGCTGGCAATGGACGCCATTTGTCACACGTCCACTCTCATCTCACCTTTATATCGTGAAATAGGAACAGAAGGTAAACTCTACGCAACGCGCGGTAATGTGTAAAAAACTGAAGATAAATCAAGTTTCCTTTTGATTGACAATAAAAATCTTAGACTTATAATAATAATAATCTCATACAGTAGTGTTAGCCTAGTGGTGTGACCGTCGGACTGCCAAGTCATAGGTCTTGAGTTCGAACCCAAGGCACGCACCTCTGACTTTTCGGATTCATGTCCGTATTGTATTTATCACTTGCTTAAAAACGGTGAATTAAAACATCGTGAGGAAACCGCCATGCCTGAGAAATATTTCTCGAAGGCATGTGAAGCCAAGTCAGAGGCCCATGGGCGGCATAAACTCTGACACCAGGTTAGTTACTAATCACATGATAAGAAGAAGAACAATCTAAAAATTACAATTAAAATATATTATACAGCAATAAAACGACAAGATAATCATTATAATATTCAGAAACCATTGTACTGGATCACGAACGAAAGTGAATTAGGTTTTTTTTATTTTCAACCGCACGCAATTGTATTTACCGGATTTCAAACGCAGACGACCTGCAAAAGATCACGAGCAAGAATTTGATGACAATGGCACGCATCCATGAAGCCCATGGAAAGGGAAGAAGCATAACATAACGTAACATCACGCCTGTACTCCCCGAAGGGTTGGGCAGAGGTGTATAGTAACACCCTCATTTCGCCGTTATGTTTAAGTCCCATGTAATAGGGGGCGAGCCTACTGCCATCAACCGGGCTCAAATCCAGACTCCAGGCTGCTATTGATGAATTCCATACGGAAAACCCCAATAACACTTTGTCCGACCTGGGGATTGAACCCGCAGTACCTCACGATTAGCAGTCGCGCTAGCCACCACTAGACCAACGAGGCAGTTGAAAGGGAAGAAGCGAAGAAACCAATTCTCAGCAGAGAAGAATACGATAGGTGGATTGAAGGAATAATGATGACTGATGCTTGCACTAAACGAATGCAGTCATTTAAGACTGTTCTAATTTGCCTATAACTTTAGTCTGTGTATTTTTTGAAGGGGCTCGTGGCTAATTACCAACCGTGTTGTTCATAAGATTTGCGAGGTTAAGCTGCACTTGCCGCGATCAGTCTGTGGATGAGTGACCGGTCGATACACATCGAGTCCCCTCTGTGTCTCGGAGAGCACATTACACAGTCGATCCCGGTTGTCATACAAATACCTATGACAGTCGTTACGGGAAGTCAGAAGCCCGAAAGTCTAACCTTAGAATATCGGCATTGCCCAGTAACTGGGTTGCGGAGGTCTGATGGCAGTCGCTCCGTGTAAAATACTCGTACTCAGCTGTATTTGATCTGGTTAGACTAAAAGCTGACCCCAACATAGTTGGGAAAAGGCTAGGCAGATTAATCTGTGTATTTTTTATCGTTGGTCAGCAGTGGGCCTTCTGTGTCTTATTTCGTATATATGGGACTTCAGTACGAAATTATATAAAAGTTATAAATTGTTGCGCTACCTTTGTACGCGGATAAACGGCGGAATTTATTTTACGCGTCCTTTTGTTTCCGTTTTTGAATAGGCGCCTACCTGAATACGGTTTTGTTGTTAAATAATTTCGTTAAAATGAATCAAAGGGTTTTCAGAAATCAAAACACTGTGGAAATGTAATATTGATGTAGAAAAGAAATTCGAAATGTAGATGAAAAATAAAGCGTGTAATAAAGCAGAGTTTTGTTTATTGTCGCTTAAGTTCTAACACCGCGTGACTCGAAAAATAGTAGTTTTGAGTCATGCACGTCATTTGATGGGGAATCGAAAAACGCATCGTTTGACCAATCACAATTAATGGGTAGATCCAATACCAATGCGTTACTTCAAAAACAAAATCCATCGCGTATGTAAATCCACCGCGTTTTTCCATCAAGCTATGTAAACAGCTAAAACAGCGTGTAAATCAGGTGAGTTCCATACTGGATCATGTAGCGAAAGTCCTCCGTCGAAAAAACCAAAATAAAATAGAATATTGTAGATTAAAGACAATTATATGATAAGTAGAAAAATTAACAAAAGGAATTTATAAGGCGGATGTCAATGGAAACGCCGGTAGAGGACGTCCTAGAAGGACATACATCGATGTTATTGGTGATTTTCTTCACAAAGGTCAGGTGCGTAGTACTCTCAACCGTGCGTGTATGACAAGATATATGAATGTGGATGAAGCGAAAGGGGTATGTAAGGGTCGTAGCATGTGGCGTTCTATAGTTTCTGCCTACCCCCATGGGAAAAAGGCTTGAGTTTATGTATGTAAAAAAATGTATACCTATATTTGAGTTACGCGGTGTTAGAACTTAAGCGTCGTTATGCCATTTTACGACAGGATTTTAAACGAAATAATTATTTTGCTCTCCACAAACTAAACACTTCTTCTAATGAATAGTGAAGTTTTCCAGTTTATAATAATGTGCTTTCACTAAAGTTCTCATAGTTAATGAATTCCTGTGAATGGTACGGCAGGTTAAGCACCCCACGGTTATCAGCCGGTCACCGCCGCCAGACATCGGTTGTTTTGATGTCGTTTCCGAACTAATTAACCGGGCACAAAGTTCAGGAGGTGCCATTCAAATTATAGGAGTAATAAAGCCATTATATTATAGGTCTGTAATGACGGCAATACAACGCTGGTCGGTGGAGGTCGGGCTTTCAAGGTTGTAGGCTACTTAGTGGTGTACTGTTGTCGAAAAGTCAAAATGGTATGTACTTAAGTTTGTCCGAATGATTCGAGATTACCTATATTATATATTTACGAGATTATATTTTTTATTTATGTTCCGCTCATATTGATCATAGCGTGATGTTATATAGCCTATAACCTTCCTCGATAAATGGACTATCCAACACAATTTTTTTTTTTCAATTCCAACCAGTAGTTCCTGAGATTAGCGCGTTCAAACAAACAAATAAACTCTTCAGCTTTATAATATTAGTAAAGATTATAGTAGTGATAGCCTAGTGGTGTAACCGTCGGACTGCCAAGTCATAGGTCTTGAGTTCGAACCCAAGGCACGCACTTCTGACTTTTCTAATTCATGTGCGTATTGAATAATTATCACTTGCTTAAAAACGGCGAAGGAAAACTTCGTGTGGAAACCGGCATGCCTGAGAGATGTTTCTCGACAGCATGTGAAGCCAAGTCAGAGGCCCATGGGCGGCATAAACTCTGACACCAGGTTAGTCACTAACCACACGAAAAGAAGAAGATTCGAGATTCACACAAGAATTGGTTGAGATAAATAGAACGCGTGTCGGGTAAACTCAATTGATATTAAAGAGCTCAAGAGCTGTTATTAATTATTTTCTAAAAAAAATGAAAATAAAACTTAACGAGTTTACTGGCAGTTATATTACTGCGACTACGAAATGACTTTATTAGCCCCCACATAAAATAATATAAAATACATACTGCTTGAAATTACTTGCTACGTGTACTGCGTGTATACATACAT
Source organism: Amphipyra berbera (assembly GCA_910594945.2). NCBI lineage: Eukaryota > Metazoa > Arthropoda > Insecta > Lepidoptera > Noctuidae > Amphipyra > Amphipyra berbera. The sequence continues at coordinate 544,410 of OU343122.1, read as the reverse complement.
ATACCATCGCCCTTTTTATTATCAAGCCAATTAAAACTTTACCTTATCAGTACCCAAAATAAGGGTTGCACATATTCTACGTATCTACTCAATTATAATAATAACCGAACGTTCCACGTACCGATGATCGCGTAAAACAACTTACCTCTTTATTTTAACTAGCGTAGCCGCACTAAACATTTTTGTTTAACAAGTTGAAGTAAAACCTCCATTTACTAAATATTTTATGAATTTAAAAGCTGTTAGCTTCACATTATTCAGTTTCATCCAAACAGTATAAAAGGATTTAGGCAATTCTTTTAGTGTTTGAATACTTAAGGCCCATTCACACGAGATTACGTGCTTAAGTGACAAAGCCTTGCTTTAAATCTGGCTACGTACATACTTACGTTTGAGAGCCTCTACGAGTGAAATTCCAACATATTATGACAACGTGGAATGTCACCTTTATGCCCTAACTGTAGTGGAGTGCGTGCATATACTAGAGTCAGTAGCTAAACACACGGTCGACAAACTTATATTACCTACACATTTAGCAAATATATATCATCAGTAATATCTTCTTTTAAACAAAACCATTCTGCTATGCGGTTCCCGGTAGAGGAAAAACCACAACCTCTCAACCCTTTGGGTGTCGCAGGTAACTAAGAGATTGTGTCAAGATGATGGGCCTAAAGGACTAGGGGTCTAAGGGCCTAATAATATCACATTTGGTGAATCATATTTCGTTCAATACAATTTTGCATCGCAATTGCAAATGGGTTGCATATCCAGTCGACAGTTGTCACGCAGTTGTACTTACTAAATCTTAACTGACTTCAAACTGCATTTCGTAGTTACACTTATGGTCGGGAGACAGTCCGTCTATCTGGGCCCTTACAAATCCATTTCTAAATGTGATTCACTAAATATGACATTTTTGGTTCCCTTGTGCACTGCCCCCAGCATTGCCTATTCAATGTTTCAACATTGTCGAAATCAGCAATTCTACAACATTTTCTCGTTCATTGTAGCGGGAAAGTCTATCTCTAGGAATAGAAATAAATAAAGTCGCCTCCTAAATCAATATTGTTTAATGCAAACATTGTATTTCCTACATCTAAATTTCCTATTCTCGCAATTACACAGTGCATCGTTTAGATGACTGTCGGCTATTATTAGTTGCGCTTCATGAAACAGCTCCCGAATTAACCCGTCACATGCGCTCGCGCCGGTACGGCCCATTGTTAAACAGTGTACTAGGAGACCGGGTGTTCTAATCTTACAATATCTTTTATCGCGCAACTGTGGCACAACTCTCGCGAGCTACTCATGTACACAGGAAAATTAAGTGTTCTTAGATATGTGCGCATTATCATATTTCTGAAACATTTGTTTAATTCTGAGAGGGACTGTGTTACATTACATCCAATATATTATTTGTTTTTTGAAATATACAAACGTCAACAAACAAAATATTTGAAGCGTAAATCGGACACGAATCGCGACGAAAATTACGAAAATAATGACGAGTTACCTGGTTACTTACAAACCGTAATTAATTTCACAGCCGATCGTTACGACAGCGTGGGAAATAGCAGCTGACACACACATATTTGCAAACACTCACACATACGCACATACGCAGTGATCACATTAATTACCACAGAGTGGTTAGCAAACGGAGTGATAATGTGCGGTATAAAGACTGGGAAGTGCGGTTGTGCCCTCACTCACTGAAAATAAAAATACGGTGTGAAGTAGCCATAACGATATTTGTATGAATGCTTACGTAAATTATCCGACCAAATATAAATCTGTCAAGTTTGCTCGGACGTATCGTGTAAATGCTTAATGACATCTGCACAAAGATTGCGCTTTAAGAGGCTAATCCCCGAATAAAAACGTAAACTGCCCAATAACAGCAACTTCTGTCTTCTCGCACACCTCAAAAATTCAGTAAGCGGGATTCAATTGAAAATTGAGCTTATGATTACTCCATTAATTTACTTCTACATGTTATTTGCCCACACATACGCACACATGAAGTTACACACATCGGCATTGATCACAGTGGAAATCTGGCACCATAAATATTTAGCATAATGGCAGTCTTAAATACAATATTAACAATTCAAGCAGTACTACGTGAATTTATGCGCGCTGCGAACGCTCCTTGTAATAATTTAATTATATAATTAAACGTAACGCGTGTTTGCGTAACTTGGTAACGACTATCGCAATTTACGCGAAGTATTCTGCCCTCGTAGCTCATTTATAAAATCTGTGTCGTCGGTGTGTCGTCGGCTGCGTATTATGTTATGAATAGTAGGGTTATCCTAAACATGGAGGTACAAGCCTTGAATATTGATATACTAAATAGATGGTAGGAGAATATTTTGCTATATTTATGTATGTATTTGACCTTTGAATGTTACGAGGTGAAAGAAAACTTAAGTATGGCTGAAGGCATTATATGGGAATTGACATATGGCCTCAAGACTTTAAGCTTTATTGTGAACCCTATGGAACTTGTGCACGTTTAAATCAATAGTCAAGAAAGCTATAGGGTTGGAATGTTTTTTTCTGAAAACATGAAAACTAGTTCACTTAGTTGAACCAAATAAGGTTCGGTTTTTCCGGTTTCGGATGTGTAGGAAGCTTAATCATAACTTCGATATTATACAGGTAGATTTCGCTGCTTATCCGAGCAGCAAACTTTAGTAGCTTCGTACGATACCTATGGGAATAGCCTTTTTGGCTCTGATTCCAGACCACACCGAACTAGTAAGTACACAAGTACGTACGTATATTATGCACCAAGTCAACGAACGCCATCGAAGGCCAACAAACGGAATGAAACTGGAGTCGTTCTATACAAAGGATGCAAGACTGCTGTATAAAGTGGTAGAATAGGGACTTAGATGTTAAGCTAATGTTTGTATCGATGAGGGTGGCGTAGTCAGTGTATGACTGAACCCGGTATACATAATAAATAGAAAAATAAACACAATGACGATAGTACGACATGACGACACGTTTGGTGCAGTGGCTGAGCGATCGGCTTCTGCGCTACGGGTCGTGGGTTCGATTCCCGTATGAAACAAATATTTGTATGGCCTACATATAGTTGTTCCAAGTCTGGATGTTTGTGCATGTGAAGTTTTGTGTCTGTGAACGCACCCACGATACAGGAGAAATCATAGCGTGGGGCAACGGTTTTCTTTGTTTAAAAAAATAAAATAAGTACGTTGGCTTCATTGGTTTGGTGTGTGTGTACCATCATACGATCACTATTATTGAAAGCAGTATAAAGGAAATATTGATGTTACGGAGTTTAATAGTGTATTTCCGAGCGATGTGCCTCAATGCAACGACTTCAGAGATTGTAAGGCCACTATGCAGTTTAAACCGTGGCGATACCATTAAATACTACCAGTTAAGCGTTCCGTTCGATTAACTCTTTAACTTGCGCTCAACTGAAACTGTTCACTGTGTTTTCTTTTCCTATATTCTCCTTTTATACGTAGGTAAAATACCTGCTGAAATCATAGGTTATTGAGAACATATAAATAAAGACATCTGTTGAAAAACTAATCAAAAATCTAAATAATATCTAATATTTCTATACATTTATAAAAATATATTAAATAATATACCTGTTTATATAACGATTTCCGAAGTACATTCCAAGTAATAAAAAGGTTCATGAAATCTATGTATTGAGTAATTTAAATAAAAGATTATTTTTATTTGTTACTATAGATATTAATATATGGTGCCTTTTAAATCTTACACGCACAATCTCGATCAATTTTCGGTATAAATAATGATTTGTTCTGTGCGAGATTCGAAACTACGTACGATTTCTGCGCAAAGGGGTAGAAATCATACAGTTACCGCGACAATCGACGGGACAATTAATAAAATCAAATACAGTACGACACAACTAAGAAGTCGCATCGGCAAACCTGATCAAACAGCTAATGGCAGGCGCTCATTTTCGCGCCTGTTATCGGTAGCTGGTAACATTGGACAATGTTGACATAGGAGGGTAACCGTCAAGATGAATCAACGTACCCGAAGTTAAAAAACAGTGGTCATTCGACGGAGCAGAGGATTCCATGTCGAACTGCCGAAGAAGTCTGGCCTTTTATATCTGATTTGCTTGTCCTTATTTTCTGATCTTGTGTAAATTATTATATTGTGATATATTGTGAACTAGCTTCTGTAACTAATCACTAACCCAATTAAAAGTACTCTCAGCGGTGGAGAGTTTATGTTGGTTTAATTTACTTTATTTACCATGCTCGCAATCCTGACATACCGATATTAGCTATAACTGTAATGATAGATTCAGATTATGTTGTATGTCTTTACGCCACACGCACTTCTTGTGTCAACGTAAAGATATTTTTTACTGCAGTACTAATAAACATTTGTGGTCTTGAAGTCGCATTCAGTTCGGAAGTGATCGGTTTTACGAAGTTTGCCATTGTGATTTCTTAGTTATGTCGTACTCTACCTACGCATTTAAACATAATGCGCACAATAGCTCCGTGACTGCTGGCCTACCTACCGCGCGGTTTACTTTCCGAACACAGTGGCCGTGTCGTCTGTCACTACCACAAGATTGATTGTGTTAGCTCTGACATTAGTTTTACTGTGACACCTCGAATATTTTCAGTACTGTTTACTACGGTTATTTTTTTAGTGTAGAAAATTACCGTGTATGATTAGCTAGTAAAATAAGTAGCCGAGAAAGTACTACTCAGTTAATATTTTTAGAGTAATCTTGCTGTATCACACGCTTAATCGAAGTATAGGCCAGTCTGTATCGTTTCGTTCGGTTGTCGTAAAAAGTAATAAATAGATTATTCTAAAAGGCAATAAGTTCAGCATCTCCCTGTATTTTAATAACAAAATAATAAGATAACGAATTGAGGGTCTGAGTTAGATCCCGACTCATACCTCTGACTTTTTTAATAATTCATGTGCGAATATTAATTTGATTATCACTTGCGTTAACGGTGAAGGAACATAATTATTGTAAGGAAACTTGCACACCTGAGAGGACGCTATAAAGTTATCAATAGTGTGTGTGCTTGACTAAGGCCTAACTAAACCCTTCGCATTCTGAGAAGAGGCCTGTGCCCAGTAGTGGGCTGATAATTCTAAGATCATGAACCTGGTTGCCAATACTCGAAATATTCTCTCGCAACTTGTCAGCAGTGGATGTTTACAATTCTAATAAACGTACATACATACATAAACTCACGCCTTTTTCCCATGGGAGGAGGGAGAAACTATAGCACGCCACATGCTACGACCCTTACATACTCCTTTCGCTTCATCCACATTCATACATCTTTTCATGCACGCACGCCGGTTGAGAGTATTAAGCACCTGTCCTTTGTGAATAACATCATCAATAACATCGATGTACGTCCTTCTAGGGCGTCCTATACCGGCGTTTCCATTGACATCCGCCTTATAAATACCTTTTGTTAATCGCTGTTCACTCATTCTTTCAACATGACCAAACCAACTAAGCATACTCCTTTATTTTATTTTTACCACATCATCTAATAAATAAGTGTCATAATTATATTTACTAAAATATTAAAATAATTATCAGTGTCGGAAGTTATTCACAATAATGTCGGAGCCCACTTCGTATTCTTCTAACGCCCTGTTCACGCTACAGTTCTTAGTAGCATAACATCACAATACATGACACAGCGGTCAGGAACGCTAATTAACTAAAATAATAGCGTCATTTATACCCGTCCGCCCCCCCGCTCACGGTGACGCTGCGCGCACACGTACATGTGTCAGGATTGGTCCCAATTATTTCAATTAATATTTGCCATGAAAGTCTAACGACCGGTCTAACCTTAGGATATCGGCATTGCCCAGTAACTGGGTTGTGAAGGTCTGATGGCAGTTGTTCCGTGTAAAATATTGGTATTCAGCCGCATCTGGATAAACTGGAAGCTGACCCGAACATTTGGGAGGGGGCTAGACAGAATGATTTGCTATGTTTGTCGTATGCCGGATATTCTATAGGCCAAAAGAGCGACAGAATAGACCCCAACAACTGGGAGACGGACCACGGTAGACCTCGCAGAAGGTGGCAAGATGAGCTCAACACGTTTGATAAACAATGGCGACAAGCGGGCAATAATAGAGAAGGGTGGAAAACTCAGTGGAAGGGCTTTGCTCAACAGTGATGGTGGAATTTCTTTGCTGAAAACAGCGTTTGCTCTTCTAAAAACAACAACTCGAAAAATGTATCGGAATTTTATGTTAACGGTTGTTTAACCAGAGAATTAATATTAGTGAACACCAGCCTAAGCAATTTACCATGGGAAAATATCTGACGTTAACTTTGCATTGTATCTCGTAAATTCGTAGATTCCATAAATATCCAAATATTATGTAGGTACACGGAAAAAACGAAGAAACATAATTTCGTTTATATTTGACAAACACGCATCCCAGTCACTTTCCCCTCTCTCCCTGTTCACAATCACTTACACAACGTCAGGTGAGGCCACGTGTACGCTAAACCCAAGCTTCGCCGCGCCATCAATCTGGCGTGCGACGGCGACACGCGGCGTGCTGTGCGACAGTGACGCCGCCCAGGAAGCAACATGTCGTAGGCGTGCAGCCAACCTTAACGTAATCACCTACATCTTAACTGAATATTTTAAAGCGAATTTAAATACAAACATAAATAAAGCTACATTAATTGTGATTCTGAAAGTGAAGACAAACTCGTTCTCGAGCAAATACCTATTTTCAGCTCTAACAGAACGAATATCAACAAATCAAAACGGTTTAAAAAATTAAGACTAAACTTATTGCCATGAGGTCAAATGAGGCTATCTTTGAATTAAAGATCATATGATTTGCGAGGTTAAGCTACGCTTTCCGCATTCAGTCTGTAGGTGGGTTACCATCCGTTACAGATCGAGAACCCTCCATGCCTCGGAGGGCACGTTAAACAGTTGGTCCCGGGTGACATACGAATACCATTACAGTCGTTACGGGAAATCAGAAGACCGAATAGTCTGACCTGTCTAGTTTAACCTTAGAATATCGGTATTGCTAAGTAACCGGGTTGCGGAGGTCTGATGTCAGTCGCTCCGTGTAAAATACTTGTATTCAGCCGCATCCGGTTAGACTGGAAGCTGACCTCAACATAGTTCGGAAAAGGGTAGGCAGTACATCCATTTCCCTGATAGACGATTATCACTCATACCGAATGATAGAAATACTTATTTCATTATTTACAATTTGCATAGCGCCTATCTACAAAAAAACACTAATCCTGTGTATTTTTAAAAAACATTAAGATTTTTCATTAAAAAACAAAGTTGTAAAAGTTTCGACGCGTTTGCTTTCGTGATTAGAAAAATAAGAAACCTTAAAGAACCGTAGTTTCTTAGACTCGTGTCAAAGTCACACCGAGCCAGTTTGGTGACTTTTACAAATATTATCGAGATTCGTATCAGAATCGAAATTAAACTTTGTTTGAAACTTTTAAAAACATTGCTTTAATTTGTATTTGTATAGATCAGAGGTCCCCAAACTTTTTATCTCATAGACCACTCGCCATGTTTTTCAATTATGGATAGACCCCCTTCTTAGCTAATATTGCATTTTGCAAATTCATTGACTTCAAATGTGTTTTTGACTGACTTCTAACTGTAGTGAGGTGTAGAGCGAAAAAATAATAAGAAAACACACGTTAAGTTTTATACATTTATTAAACCTACGACAGTACCTACAATAGTACCTACTATCGTCATCGGTCTGTTTGTTACGTTTTCAGGTAAAAACTAAGCAACGAATCATCTGTGTGTGGGTTATGCCATTAATGGAAAGTAAAAATTAAAGTCACGACCTACTTGAATGAGATCCAGTATCGCGGACCCCCGTTTACATCTCACGGACTCCCAATTATTTTTTTCACCCACATGGACCCCCTGTATGTCGTCGTCGACCCCTGGGGGTCGATATAGACTACTTTGGGTATCACTGGTATACAGGGTTACTGGTAATTCGACGTATTCCTTGCAGGACATTATAGTACTGTTGAAATGTTTAATTTTACAACAAATTAAGCCGCCAAATGTTCTACCGAAATTCAGTAGTTTTTGAGATATGAATTACTTAAATTTTTATTGAAAAATCCCAGTTTCAACCATGTTTGCAAAAGTGTTTGGTATTTTTGAACTTTTAATTATTAACAGAGATCTGCTATGGCATCAGCTATGATAAAAACTTAAACAATACATTTGCACCGTACTTTCTTTTGAATTAGGCTTCAAATGGTTGAATCGGGGACTTTTTAACAAAAATAAAATATCTCAAAAACTACTGATTTTCGGTAGAATATTTGGTGGCTTAATTTGTTGCATTTCAACCCTTGTATAATGTCCTGCAAGGAATACGTCAAGTTACCAGTAACCCTGTAGATATTAGAGAGCCACTTCTAGTACAATTTCTTTCACTTTTAAAAGTGCCATATCTAATTTCATGAGCCCATATCGTTGAAGATATAGGAATTGAAAAAAAAACAAATATCAGACGCGTCATGCTCTCCACATATCGTAGAAGTTAATTGGAATTCTCCCAGCCATTGGAATGGCTATCTATTAATGCTTAGATACCTACTTACTTGTACTTATTGTGAAGTACCAAGGTAGGTTCTCCGAAGTACTTAATAATACCTACATTGTTCTACGTTAGAAATGATCTTATTCATTTCTTTTCAGAATACGGAGAATTCAAAACTAGTTACATCTGAACCCCGAAACATTTTGTTTCACTACACAAATTAAATATTATTTACATAACATTCAAAGTGATGTCATTCCTAAAAAACCAGCCAAATGCGAGTCGGACTCGCGCACGAAGGGTTCCGTACCATTATCTACAAAAACGGCAAAAAAATCATGTCTGCTGTATGGGAGCCCCCCTTAAATATTTGTTTTATTTTAATTTAATGATTTATTTTTAAAGTGAATATATAACTACATATTCTGTGAATATTTCAAGCGTCTACCTGTTGCCGTTATCAATATCGAGCAAAAACGAGCAAAAAGATCACGTTTGTTGTATGGGAGCCACCTTAAATATATATTTTTTTCAGTTTTTTTAGTATTTGTTGTTATAGCGGCAACAGAAATACATCATCTGTGAAAATTTCAACTGTCTAACTATCACGGTTCCTGAGATACAGCCTGGTGACAGATGGACGGTCAGCGGAGTCTTAGTAATAGGGTCCCGTTTTACCCTTTGAGTACGGAACCCTAAAAAATGCAGATTGCTTGGTTACTGTTTATTTCGTTTAACTGAACATAAACATATTACGTGGGACTTAAACATAACTGGCGAAACGAGGGTGTACAAAAACACCTCTGCCGAATCCTTCGAGGACTATAAGGCGTGATGTTATGTTGTGTACTAGGTACAGAGGGGGAATAAATAGGTTGGTCAGTTTTCAAATTCATTCCTTTCCCACATCGCGGGCACATGTTACCTTTTCAAAGTGTTGAACGGAACAGACCAATTTATACATAGAAAATTGTGTATAATTAATTATTTGGTAGCAAAGATATAAATTGCCTTTTGCCGCGATATAACGTACTAGTGCCATATAGTGTCTTTGATTTGATTTAAGGAGTTTTGTTGTAAAAATCATTAGGTACATCAATTATTCGATGATTAAATAAATTGACATTACTAGTGGTTGTCATCATGTCACCATTATAATTTTTAATATGCTGTCAAAAAAGACTTGTATTTTCATTTCTATAATGTTGGAAATACTTAGTCGGTAAAATAGGTTGTTTCTTGCACTGTGCAAGCAAAAGTAGACGTTATGGTGTATAATATTTTCGTTCCCCTACTGTACATTTAGACTGGTGTTCACCAACATTAATTCTCTGATTAAACAACCATTTATTCAAAATTCTAGTATGTATTTGCCTTGAAATGCGTTAATAATCGATACTCCAGCTACCGTCACTGCCGACGCTTTCCATCGAACACATGAATAACTCAAACGGTTCCTTCAATTCGCCACATCTCTCGTCGAAACGGTCAGTAACGAGGTTTCGCTGTAAGTGTCGGCCCAAAAAAACCTGGTGGTTGCGAGACAAAGAGGGTGTCAGCTAACGAGCGCATTGTACTGACCCTCCCCCCACCACCCGGTGTTACCCCGTGCCCTTCACCCACTCCGAATGAGAGAAATCACAAAGAAACCCCATTTTAGCTGACGGCTGACGGCCATAGCGCTGGGAAGTGTGTCAAGTTTGGTCAGTCGAGGAGCTAAATTGAGGCACTGTGGATAAAAGTAGTGTTCTCATTGCGATGTCCTTGGGTTCAGTGCTGTGATTTGACATGTAGCTGTGACAGATTTTTTATTGTTCCAAGGCTACAACGGAGTTTTTATTTTTGTTTGTTTTGTGAATAAGCCTCTTAGGCTGACCGCACGTGAGTCAGTAAGTTGCTCGAGACAGTTGTATGGTCTGCAGCTAAAATCAAATGGCGATCAACTGTCTCGAGCAACTTAATGGCACATGTGTAGTTAGCCTAAGAGTTATTAATAGTTTTTGATTTGAAAAATATATTTGAATATACTTCGGTTATTATTGTTGTGAAAACAAAATGATAACATAATACAATACAATACAATATCTTTATTTGTCTGAATATGGTCGTTACAGTAACATCACGCCTGTATTACCCGAAGGGTTCGGCAGAGGTGTATAGTAATACACTCATTTCACTGTTATGTTTAAATCGCATGTAATAGGGGGCGAGCCTATTGCCATTCACCGGGCACAAATCCAAACTGCGGGTTGCTATTGAGGAATTCCACACCGAAAAACCCAATAACACTTTGCCCGACCTGGGTATCGAATCCAAGACCTCATGATCAGTACTCGCGCTTGCCACGACTACACCAACGAGGCAGTTTAATCTAATAATTTTCTGATATTCAATAAATTAACTCGCCTGCCGTCGGTGTCAAATTTTTAATAGTGATCTGTACAGCACCTCAATTTTATTCCTCAAAAATAATACACGTAAAATTTGACCTTTATCGAACCAAAAACAAAATGTAACCAACCTCCGTACCGTATACAACAGCGAATCACCTTCAACCTTGAAACATTAACGAAGACGAATCTTATTCCGTCTGAGAACTCACTGAAAATTGCTGAAAACTCATAAACGTTTATACAAACAAAGGGTCGGTTACCACGATCATTTTCTTTTTTACAGCCACAGTTGTTTGCCTGTATTTTTTCAACAAAACATTGCGACCTTTTCAAAGTTAAGCAAAACAATAAAAAGTCGGTTTCGCCGTTTCCGCCGCACGTTTTCGGGGCACGTTTTAAAAAAAAGAATAATGTGTTTCACGTCAGATCTTCTGTTGTTTTGTCATTTTAACCGATGTTTAAATAGGGAAGTTACACTTTTTGTTAGATGTTCGCGTACATTAAGCGGTTATCCTATTGACCTTACATTGTTTTGTTTTATAAATAACAATCTTATTTTTTATTGAAGTCAGTGATCCGTTAATACAAAATACTACAGCCATTTGAATTCTACTAAGACATTTCATTCATATTATGAACTAGCGGCCCGTCCCGGGTTCACACAGGTGGACATTTTTCCCGGTTTTGTAACATTTTTCATTTATGCTCCGCTCCTATTCGTCGTAGTATGATTTATTTATTGACCAACTTACACTGAAATGTGATGTTATTTAGCCTATAACCTTCCTTGATAAATGGACTATCCAATACAAATATTTTTTCAATTCCAACCAGTAGTTTCTGAGATTAGCGCGTTCAAACAAACAAACTCTTCAGCTTTATAATATTAGTATAGATAAAGGTTCAAACTATGCAGCGTCTTGCATGCACATACAGCTTGTGCAAAAGATTGGTACTACGCGGTATATCGTTTACCCGTCTTAACGTACAGGCTTACTTGTGCAAATTAGAACTTGTGCAAACAAGATTGAGCGTGTAACCCGTCCTTTACGAAACCAAACAGATAGATTCATCTAAACGTTGTACAAGGCTGGTTCTACAACAGCTGCTTGCGGATATTGCCAAAACAAAACTGCACATTCTTTGCCTACAAGTAGAAGTTTGGGCTGTATCAAAGCTAGAGGCTGCCTGTTTTGAAACCAAGTGAAGCGAACATGCTTGTGGTAGCAATTATAAGAGTTTTATCTCAAGAAGTAAGACGCTAATTGACGCTATTTGACTGTTGCTACTACATATTATAATATAGATAATATGTCTATTAGATTCATTTGGGTCTATTGGTGAGTGAGTGAAGGGCAGGCGTTTCAGGGGCCTGATTGTACTATTGTCGACGTTCAGAAATTGCTAATTAGCTTCAACCTATTTGGAATAAACGCTATTTTGATTTAATTTAGCCTAAATTACTTAGGGGAGTTGTTATTAAAGAATAAGTAGAGTACTTAAATATAGAACAGTTGCGATAGTTTAATTTTAATTCAATTCCATTGGTTTTCGTATTTTATTCATTGTCTATTGAATTATTATTATCTATACAATTAGTAAACTATTTACGTACATTTATGTATAACTAAGACAAACGAATGAAAGTACTAATTAGTTTTATTTTGTAAATTCTAGGAGGGTCAGAGTGGTTCTGAGAGGTTCCGGGATTAGGGTTGCCAGGCCGAAAAATAGAAAAGCCGGACACAGATTTATATTTAGCCGGACATTTTGCCCTGAAAGCCTGACACATTGGTTCTTAAAAGAAAAAAAATCACTCGTGCGCTTTCGTTCGGCATCCTTTAGCGGGGCGGGGTTAACCAAAAGCCTGACAAAAGCTGGACAGGCCGAACGCGTAAACAAGGTTAGTCGGAAAGGGGGTACTAAGCCGCAGGCCACTTAATGTATTACTGATGATTGTTTTAAAGATAGTGGTAAAATTTAAAAATCAACAAAAAGAAATTCAATGCCAAATGATTTTTATTTTAGTTTTTTCAAAAATTCTTCATCCCTGCTTAAGTTACGAATTCAAAAAATGGAGCTTCTAATCCGTGACCCCAAATATGACCTAAAATGTAAACACAGCTGATCATAGCTGAGGATAGATAGAATTTAGATAGTTATCTATTATTATAGAGGTACTTTAACACCCTTTCGGCTTAGTACCCCCTTTCCGACTAACCTTCTATATTTCGCCGGACGCGACAGTAAAAAACCGGACATGTCCAGCTAAAGCCGGACATCTGGCAACCCTATCCGGGATGGATCCAGGGCCACACATCAAAATTTGATTATCACTTGCGTTAACGGTGAAGGAAAACATTGTAACGAGCCTGCACACCTGAAAGGGTACCAAAAAAAACAATGGTGTATGTCGTCTTTGTCTACCATCCCGCACCAGGCTAGCGTGGTGAACTAAAGATCTAAAACCCTTCTCATTTTGAGAAGAGGCTTGTGCCCAGAAGTGGATACGTAATTGGCTAATGTATTTTGTAAATTCTATGGAAACGAATTATTACAGAAAGGAATATAAATAGTAGTACTCTCAACCGGCGTGCGTGAATGACAAGATGTATGGACATATCGCACACCTAGATCTAAACTGAGACAACTCAAAAAAACTAGAATCAAATTAAATTGTATAACTTCCCTAACAAAATATGCAGATATACGTTTTTTTCGTCGCCTGAAAAATGACCTTTTTTTGAGTTGTCTTAGTTTAGATCTTTGTGTGCGATATATTACTTTCCTCTATGTGTATGGATGTGGATAAAGCGACAGGAGTATTTAAGGATCGTAGGATATGTCGCGTTCTATAGTTTCTGCCTACCCCCATGGGAAAAAGGCGTGATTTTATCTATGTATGCCAATAAATCCACGATTACAAACAATTTGCTACACTCCCATAGTTCCTCACAATAGTCAAAACTAAAACTAGGTACCATAAAATGTTATCCCCACTCACCCGTTGTTAGTTCGCACCGCGGTTACATCGCGTAACTTACCCAATTTAATCCCCAGCGCAAACACGACTTTACCGTTATTTACTTAAAGTTTAGTTTGCCGTATCTGTTTACAGAGGAAGGGCTAGTTTACGAATAAACTATGTACTGTATATAGGGCCCAATAATATTGTTTTTAATAAAGGGAACTTTGTATACATAGTTTGTTGCTAAGCCTCAAGCTGTTGGTCGTTACTCTTGGTGGGGTATAACATCATGGTCGTATCGATTAATTCCAATAGGAGGAAATAACTCTCTTGGAGATACGCTATAGCGACGGTCAGCAGTGAAAACTACGTATGTGTAAAATACAAAAAAAAGCTGAGTGTCTCATCGTACGTCATAGATGGCGTTAGAAGTATTTGAATTGAAAGTTTGTTGAACTAATACGTGTAATACAAGTTTATCAATCTAAAGAAGAAATAAAACGCTTTTGAAGAAAATTGGATTTACGAGGTTTTCACTGCCGAGCGTCGATAGTCACTTTGAGATGTCAAATACAACCAAGGTTTACTGTCAAATATTGGAGCATTTTTTAAAGCGCTGTCCCAGACTATTATTTCTCCTATATCATAGGTAGGTGCATTTATGATCAGAAATCGCACATGCACAAACACCCTGACCCGGAAAGACTATCTGTAGGCCATAATTTTTTTTTTTTCCGTGTAGGAATCGAACCGGCGGCTCGTAGTTCAGAAGCTAATTACTCAGCCGCTGCGCCAATCGTGCCGTCATTTATACACAAATGTTTACCTGTTACCCACCATCTTTTTCTTATAAATTATTTCAATAAACATAACATTACGCCTTGTATTCCCCAAAGGGTTCGGCAGAGGTGTTTTTAATACACCTTTAAGTCCCATGTCAGGGGGCGAGCCTATTACCATTAACCGGGCACAAATTCAGACACCGGGCTGCTACTGAAAAATTCCTAATGGAAAAACCCAAAAACACTTTGCCCGACCTGGGGATCGAACCTAGGACCCCATGCTCAGCAGTCGCTTGCGACTACTAGACCAATCAGGCTGTCCAAGTTATTTCAACATGGGAATGATTCTTAGGCGAGAACCTTACAAGACAATCAAAGTTTTTCACGACACGCATGTGGGTAGACGTTGAAAACCAATCATTTCCAACACATTAATTTAACTGTATAATAAAACAGATTAAATCGTTACCTTCCCCCACATTCCCAGAAACCATCAAAACTTTTAAAAAACAATTTAGTTTTAATTAAATACTCCCACATGTATGTAAATCTATGCTCGTATCTCGCACGCGACATGCCGTGCCCCCCGGCACTGTCCGTTGCCATTAGTATACCCATCCAAGTAACGACTGTATCGCGAATGTTGGCAAATGGGGGAATAAGGGAAATAACACTAGAATGACCTTGTGTTCACGGGGGAATAACACGGTGTTTGATGGGGGGAGGCGGTGCCATCGCGATGTTCGTTATGGTGTTATTGCCACTAGACTGCAGTGTTCAAGATATATAAATGGAAATTGATTTTAAGTTTTAAATTGCCATGTGGCTTAGAGCTATAACTCTGTGGCTATTGCAGCGTACACACCTAACCAACAAAGGCCAAGAAATGTTCGTCATTATTGTTGAGTTTGACCAAACTTTGTTTATAAAGAATTCGGCTTCATTTGGATGTAAGCTGTGACGAACATAGTTCGTTGGCCTTCGTTGGCATGGTGTGTACGAACCATAAGATGTGCGGCAGCGTCACCTGTCATACGCTGTAATTATAGAATTGCATTCGGTAATTACTTACTGTTCAGTTGCAGAACTTAATGACTTCAAGTGGAACTATGGTCAGCTGTAGATATTTCTACATAACATATATTGAATATTCTTCACTGTAGAAACAAGGTCCTTGAGACACATTCAATTAGCAAAACTCAAATACAAGTTCAGAATTTTTGCAAAAATGTTGTTTTTTGTACATAATAGTGTTAGTAACAAAATATTAACAGCTATAAAACCTATAGGTGGCAGACGTCGACTTATAAAAATGTCTAATATTTACTTACAGTGTACTAAGAAAAGAGCTTCTTCAGAGAGACGTCCATTAACAGGTAGTAATTAGAATATTTTTTTACTTTTATATTATCTGTGCCAATATATTTTACCTAAGTGTTCCATACCGTAAAAACAAACTAAACGTAGACTAAATTACTAGACTAAACACAAGACTACTTAGTAGACCGGTGTTGCAATTAGCATACGCATAATCAGCCCATTACTGGCCCACTGCTGGGCACGGGCCTCTTCTCATAACAAGAAGAGTTTAGGCCTTTGTCCACCATCCTGGCCTGGTGCGGCTTGGCGAACTACAGACACTATCGAGATCTTTCCGCAGCCCTCTTAGATGTGCAAGTTTTCTCATGATATTTTTCATCACCGTTAACGCAAGTCATAATCAAATTCTGATCCGCACATCTATTCAAAAAGGCAAGAGGTGCGAGCTGGGTTCGCACTCAGGCCCTCCTGTATGGAAATAATGGAAAGCAGGCGTTCAACCGCTAAGCTATTACTACTCACTACTACTGTTGCAATTAGGTGAATTTATAATAATTAATAACAAACCGGCGTTTGCCTGCGTCGTACATATGCTTTCACCATTCGATTTGGCGATCGTGGTCTTCTTCTTTTCGTGTAGTTAGTTTCTAACCTGGTGTCAGAGTTTATGCCGCCCATGGGCCTCTGACTTGACTTCACATGCCGTTGAGAAATATCTTTCAGGCAAGCCGGTTTCCTCACGATGTTTTCCTTCACCGTTTTTAAGCAAGTGATAAGTATACACATGCATCCGAAAAGTCAGAGGTGCGTGCCTTGGGTGAGAACTCGAGACCTATGACTTGGCAGTCTGACGGTCACATCACTAGGCTATCACTGCTATGGCGATTTGTGCGATCATGGTGATTAGTGACAACACCACAAATGTTCCCGGTTTATTTGGAGGCAAATATTAAAATAGCAAATATCTTAACGGCTGAATAAAATAGGTACTCATTGTTTCATAAAACAATCAAATCAAAATCAAAAATCATTTTTTTTAATTTAACATAAACCAATACAGGTGCTTATGAAAAGTCGAATTTAGATGCACGGTTCCAATTAGTCATTTCCTATGGAGAAGAGCCAGCAAGAAACTCCATGGTTACTCTTTTAAAAATAATATCTTTAACAATTTCAGTGGATACAGTACAATGATTTAGGACACTGAGAGAACAATGAAGTCCTGACCACAGACCAATGACCAATATATGTTGTACAGTAAATAAAATTTAAATATCTTCAAGAACATAACAGAGCTGACGTCCCCCAACTCGATCAAAGACTGATTTATCACAAAATCCAGTTCAAATATAACAATAAAACGAATTACGGAATATGAATTAATGTTGATACAATTCAGCTTATGAGTTTACCCCCCTCTCACCCCTCACCCCAACCCGTCACCGCCATCTCTCGTGTACAACTTAATTAGTAAAAACTTTATGTTTTTAATAGCTTTCCCGTTCATTATTATGATAATAGAATGGGATGAATCTTCCAACTTTTAATTACTGATTGCTTTATGCCTGCGTTAATGTTGCCATGTTTTTCGTTTTTGTTTAACGATTGTTTAATTGAACGAAGGTTTATTTAAGCTAAAAGGAATGGAAAAATACGGGTGTTCGACAGTTTTCCAGATTTTAGTTTATTTAAAGTTCGCACAGTATATGTGATACTATAAATATTTGGAAATCAAATACACATTCATGAACGCCGCTTTTAAACGGATCCCGGAACAAATTGAACCCCTTTGCCCAATCTCAATTTCGGCCGCTGAACACTTGCTATTTAGTTACTATCGAAATAGACACAAAAATAAAACAAAACGATGTAGTCGCAATAAAATGGTTTGATGCCCAATTTAAATCTCCCATGTAATCCACACAACCCGATTTTTTAATAGATTATTTTAAAACAATATTCAAGCACCCTGTGCCAAAACCACACATCCCTGCTCAGCCTACTCAGGAAATGGGGCGTAATGATTTAATTAAGCTGCGGCGTATACGCGGCCATTATCCATTGAAACACATCAGTCAGACGAGCGACGGCGAAGGGTTAACGAAATTGCTTTAAATAATAATAAATGCAGAATATTCTCATGATACGGATTAATATATTTCATTCATTACCTAACTATAATTGTATGATTGATCATATTTTTGTTGTTAATTTATTTGTAAGTTGAAGTATTGTTGAATCATTAATGTAGGGATATAAGTGCAAACCGATTTCTCAGGTTATGAGTTTGATTTGTCGGGTTCCAGGGAAGGCAATAGCGAATTCTGTAACCCACGGCATATGTCATAACATAACATACATACATAACATCACGCCTGTATTCCCCGAAGGGTTAGGCAGAGGTGTATAGTAACACCCTCATGTCACTGTTATGTTTAAGTCCCATGTAATAGAGTGCGAGGCTATTGCCATCAACGGGCACAAATCTAAACTCCAGGCTGCTACTGAGGAATTTCACACGGAAAAACTCAATAACACTTTGCCCGACCTGGGGATCGAACCCGGGACCTCATGATCGGCAGTCGCGCTTGCCACCACTAGACCTGCGAGGCAGAGAGGCGCCATATGTCATCGGAAGAATACAGAGGTTATTTTAGTCGATGAGATTCCGACATAAAATAAAGTCCCTAGCAAACCTGAATGAGTGGGTCGAGGAACTTCAAGCATACTTCACCAAGAAGAACATAGTCTGCTTAGTTGTCGGCAATAAGATTGACAAGCATATCATTTTGCGACCCAGTGCATAATATCAGCAAGCACATTGGATCACCCGCGCGACGGCGCGACGAGTATTCCAAGGAGGGTTGATGTCAGGCAGGCGGCCGGTCATAAAACAATAAGCCAAAACCTCTAACAACATGGATTTATGAAATACATGTTGTGCCGACCTCACCTAGTATGGGATAAGGGCAGGAAGAAGAAGAAGAATAAGATTCCGATATAATCTCCACCTCCCCAAGGCCGAGGGTATACACGAGCACATCCCCACGTTAAAATAAGCCTAACTGGAGGAGCCACACCATATCTCGATCCTCCACAACGGCAATCAAGGACCTAGCTGTTGGTAAACCATACATAGCATCTATGAGCATCAAACGCTTTTGATTTTACGTATCCTTTTACATACATACATAAACTCACGCCTTTTTCCCATGGGGGTAGGTAGAAACTATAGAACGCCGCATGCTACGACCCTTACATACTCCTTTCGCTTCATCCACATTCCTACATCTTGTTATACATGCACGCCGGTTGAGCGTACTACGCACCTGTCCTTTGTGAAGAATATCACCAATAACATCGATGTGTGTTCTTCTAGGACGTATCCTTTTGCATACATGTGATTTACAATATCATTGTTTATCTACAAGGGAATGACGTCATTTCGTTTATCTAACCCCATCGTTATCAGCTGTTTACCTCGCAACCTATTTGCGAGGGTCAACAAGGAAAAGAGGTCTTTATGGTGACCGTGCATTGGACATACACATCGCGATATGGAGCTTATCTGTCACGGGGTTTGTGAACAGTGCGTATATTAAGGGGAAGTTCGTTTTTAGGAGTTCAAAACAACTTACAACGACAGATACAGATTGTTAATCTATACTAATATTATAAAGCTGAAGAGTTTTTTTGTTTGTTTGAACGCGCTAATCTCAGGAACTAATGGTTGAAATTGAAAAAATATTTTTGTATTTGATAGTCCATTTATCGAGGAAGGTTATAGGCTATATAACATCACGCTACGATCAACAGGAGCGGATCATAAATGAAAAATGTTGCAAAAACGGGAAAATATATTCCTTTTTGAGAGCTTCCGTTGCGTGCGCTGCTTAAACGGTTCAAGTTACGCTAATATCTAAAAAAAACTTCTTACGTGGGCGGAGCCGCGAAGGCACAGCTAGTTTACTTATAACTTCTGTTACAGCGCTGTTGATTCGTATAATACTGAATATAAAAAAATACATTAGTTTCAAATTATTTATAAAAAATAAAAAGTCTACGAAATTTTTGAATGAGACTTACTGTTAACTTTTGATTCACTGATCCATGGAATCGAACCCGTGACCTAGAAAGTTGGAAAAGTAAAAATTCCTTCTATCAAATTCCACCCATAGTGACAACAGGCTGCATTGCACTTTCCAGATTTGCGCAGTATGACGTCACACATTTAATCATAAAATCCTCTATACGAGATTTTTGTCAGTCTTTTTATTTCGCTAGAACTATTTAAAGTCTAGAATTTTCTCGGAGCTGCCATAACAGAAGCTTGTTTACTATCTGGCTTGTTTTTCTAATCTAGGTAAGCTCAGACGAAGTTAGTGCGCCAGCCTGGGACGTGGGACGTTTGCCCAGCGCTGGGATTACGGCAAAGCAGCCGGGATGTAGTGTCCCACAAACTTAATTCTGTCCGTGGTCAAGCGTTGAATTCAAGTTGAGCTTGTGTTTACTTTGTTCGTATACGGAGAAGTAGGGAGCTGAATAATATGTAGGTATGTAGTACTCCAGGATTACTGTTATAGACTACTTTACGATAGCCTGAAAGAACATACTTAGTAGTTTAATTTATATTTTTGAGACAATCGCTTTGCAGTAGATATTACAAATCTCGGTATTATCATTGTACAGTAGGGGAAAGAAATTGTTATACACCTTAAAGTCTATTTCTGCTTGCAAAGTGCAAGAAACAACCTATTTTACCGCCTACGTATTGCCAACATTATAGAAATGAAAATACAAGTATTTTTTGACAGGATATTAAAAATTATAATGGTGACATGATGACAACCTCTAGTAATGTCAATTTATTTAATCATCTAATTGATTGATGTATTTTTTTTTATAAGAAAATCCTTAAATCAAATCAAAGACATTATATAGCGCTACCACGTCACATGGAGGCAAAAGGCAATTTTGATCTTTGCTACCAAATAATTAAACATAATTTTCCATGCATTGGTCTGTTCCGTTCAACAGTTTGAAAAGTTAGCATGTGCCCGCGATGTGGGAATATAATGAATTTGAAAACTGACGAATCTATTTATTTCCCTACTGTACTTTCTTTACATCTTATAAAACGCGTGTGTTTCTTAGGAAAATCAGTTTTATCGTCACTCTTAAGCCAGCTTTACACCTGTAAATTTTCCTCACGTAAGTCCCTTACGTAATTAACTGAAATTTTCAAATGTAAACTCTCTTGTAAGTAGCTTACCGACTGATTTGTCAAGTCGAAGTAATTATCATAAGTCACTTACATAAATTTTACGGAAGCAACTTACAAGCGTATTGGCGGCCTTTTGACGGCCTTAGGTGTTTTGAGAGATGATACGGAATAAAACAAGATGGCAATCATCTGTGAGTGACTGTTCGGTGCAAAGATCTCTAACACCACACAACGCAACACTTTGCAATAATTTTATTAACTTAGAATAACTTGAGTGCATATATAGACACCTCTCACGTACGACGTAATATTGCTCATTGCAACCTTGCAAGCCGTGAAACAACTAAGTGCAATATTTTCACGCGACGCCCAGAAGGACCGGTCTTCTTCAGCCTTCTTTGAACAGACGATATTTAATACATATAATTTAAATGCATTCGAGTGATTTGCATTACCATTGAAGAATTGAAGCAACCTGGAGCTCATTCGTCCTTTGGGATAGCGAAGAAAACCAAGTGATACCATGAGCGAAAGCTTAAGAGATTGAACAGGTTATATAGTGTGTTACGTGCTATCCCTGGGAGGGTAAGCAAAGCAACAAGCAACTAGCGCTAACATTTGACAGAATATTTAGTAATTCAACCGAGAATATTGTCAAAAACACTTAAATTGATAGGAAAGTATAATGGATTCTAAATAGTTGTTTTGACATATAATAGATTTAAAAGGAATGATAGGTAAAATACCTATTCAATATATTGAGAGACGTATCGAAAGATAGATAGGGAACAATCGAATGACTTACCTCTTTGTAGATGAATAAATATCCCCAAAAATTTCGTCCAATTTGTAAGTCTTCTGTCCCATTCGATTCTGCTGGCGACAGGTTGGAAATAAGCACAAAGTTCATTTTACATACACTATATGAAGAATATTAATGGAAGCATCATCACTGGCCGCGTTTTAACAACTACGCGTTGTTTAACCGACGCTCATCACGCTGACTGACATTTAATTAAAGTATCTGCAGTACCATGAATAATATTACACATTATGAAAATGGAGGCAAACAGTATTTTCCAGGAACACAACTCCAATCAGTGGCAACAGAATACGTATTGATAGGGGTCGTGTGGTCCGGCTTAAAATAGGCACACCAAAATCCACTCAGCGCATAGTTATTGTATAAAATAACTACGCTGTTTTCATAAGGTGTGTGTATCATCAGGTTGTGTGCGGTCCATTCTTGCGCTTCAGAAACATCAGTGGCGTGAATTTTACTGATGAGAAGTTAAATAAGTTTCTTCGCGTTTGTAACTATATAGTTTATATTATCTTCGTGTATATAGTTTCTTTCAAGCAACGTGGAGTGTAGCGTCATCTCATTATAAGC
The DNA here is from genome assembly GCA_910594945.2 of Amphipyra berbera. Classification (NCBI taxonomy): domain Eukaryota; kingdom Metazoa; phylum Arthropoda; class Insecta; order Lepidoptera; family Noctuidae; genus Amphipyra; species Amphipyra berbera. The sequence goes on along the minus strand of OU343122.1, from coordinate 521,723 downwards.
CTGCCTTTATGTCTTTTAAAGTTTTGTTTTGACGAGTGGCGCACACTATCAGTATTAAAACTGTACGTAGGGTGCGTTAGTGAGATGTCGTAGATTTTTTTGAGACTTCATGGTTTTCCACTATGTCTGCCAAAGGATTTTGCTTGATAATAAAAGCTAGCTTATTTATCTTGATCCTTGGATTACAACATGGGCCTCTCAACGGTTTTTACTCATCTACGATTTGTCCGAGAGCAAAGCATCTTGGTAAACAGGTTCCTAGTAACACATTGGGATAATACAAGTAACTGTCGGTACTTCCCGCAACTCATCACACAGACAGTTACACAATACATAACTAACAATAAGTTGTCCCCACATCGGCTCACGACCATTTAATGTCGACCGACAAATTAGCCCGTTACTCATTTACCGAGCAATCAAGTCGAGTCCCCAGACACGCTGGCAACACTGGCAACTTCCCCCGAGCCCAACTGAGCGGAACAGGTATTATTGTTTGAGTATTTTGTTCTCTATTGACGACATTAGTTTTGAAACTGTTGGGTATGACGATTTTTTTTGAGGCATAATTATGTATGGAATAGAACATGGGGAGTTTTTAAAGTTTCGGGGGAAATGGAATGAATGTCTATTACGAATTTAAGTAATTTAATGAGGGTGTTATTTGGAATAGTTTTCTACACTCCGCATAAAACTAGATATGCCACATTATACATAAATAATTCGCCTAACTAACCAAAAATGTAAACTAACCTGGAACATGTTATGAAGAAGAAGGGTCTTACAACTGCAGAATATCATAAGTAACTACCTACAACCTTTTTTCCATTTCCATGTCCAAATCACTGCAACAAAATATATTCCATCAAAAACAGTCAACCTTTTCCGGTATTATGGCGACTATTCTCGAGAAAAAATCACTTGGCCATAGTGCGTCGTTCTTCATTACAATCTCGACGTCGTACAAGGAAGCTCTTCATTCATAAATATTTGAGTGGAGCAAGACAAAAGGTCAACGGTACCAAGAGCAATGTATTGGCATACAGCCCTTTGATCTATGGCGATGTACCCTCGTGTTTGTGCTCAAATATTTATGATATTTCTCGAGATTCTCAAGGAAGGTTCGGGTAGAATGGATGTGTTTGTCCACTTTAGGAGATGAGAATGATTGAAATATTGTTGCTAGTTTGTTATCGCTATGTAGGATAGACTGAAAGATAATATAACAACTGCTGTGAACGAAAACATGTTATGGACATATCATTTTATAAGATTAATTTTAAAATGTCGTGGTGTAGTCACCACCTGAGGTGTTAGAGCGGCAGGGGGGAGTGCGAAACAATAGACGCGCTCTGTCAGTTTGCCTTGTCTTGTCTACCGCGCGCACCCCCCTCCTGCTGCTCCCGTACTGAGGACCCATACGGAGGTGACTAGAACTTGCGTGCGGATTATAGTACGGAGGTTAACGGTTACGGTGAAGGAAACATCGTGAAGAAACCTTAACCTAATATTCTGAAATCGACAACACGTAGTGAGTAAGCGTGGTGATCAATGCTCGTTCTTTCTCTGTATGAGATGTAACACTTGCGCCGCAGTGAGAATTACATGCTGACATTATTATAAGACTTCATCATACGCAAAATACGCGCTCAGACGTGGAGTTGCGGACACCAGCCCGTTATACCTATACCTACCTATACCTATAAGACTTCATCATTATCGTCATTCTCCTGCCTTAATGCCAATTGATTTGTGGTCGGCGCAGTGTCTTTTTCTTCCTCACATCTCTATCAGCCATCATCTCAATGTTCACTTCCTTCCTATCCATATCATCTTTCACACAATCTATCCATCTTTTCTTTGGTCTCCCTCTTTTATAATTATAATGTTCTACCTAGCTTTTTCCCAACTATGTTGGGGTCAACTACCAGTCTAACCAGATGCGGCTGAATACCAGTATTTTACACGGAGTGACTGTCATCAGACCTCCGCAACCCAGTTACTGGGCAATGCCGATATCCTAAGGTTAGACCGGTTATCAGACTTTCGGGCTTCTGACTTCCTGTAACGATTGTCATAGGTATTCGTATTACACCCGGGAGCGACAGTTTAACGTGTTCTCCGAGGCACGGAGGGGTCTCGAAGTGTAACGAACGGTGACCCATCCAGAGACTGACCGTGGCAAGCGCAGCTTAACCTCGCTAATCGTACGATCCACGCAGTTGGTAATTAGCCACAAGCCTCTTTTCTTATACCCATCCCCATTTATTATAGGACTTCTGAATTTTTAATTTATTTATTTGTTCCATTTCTGTTCGTGGCATCATAGCGGTCCTATCAGACAACCAGCGCTGCGCCATTTTGTTTTTTCTTTAAATGTCACAGCAATATACTGAGATATGCCTTTTGTGGCCTCGTGCAGGTTGATTTAATATTTACCGTCATTTTTTTATTCTCTGTGCGAATCCAAAATTCAAATAAAAAATTACAAGCACAATTCGATTTAAAAAAATTACGGAATTTCTTATTGAGCTGAAAGTAACACCATCAGTTATAAAGCACGAACGGGCAAACTTGTCGTGCACTTGGTAATGAGTTGCAGTTCTTCGACAACCCGACACTATTGTCTCAGCCCCGGGGAAACAGTGGAGTAAGAAGTTGACTCTAATTGGAGTAATTAGTTCTCCTTTTGTAATATTGTAATGAAAAGAAATAAATCGTGTTCTGTCAGCCTGTATACGTCTGCTGGACATAGGACCGATATAAGGATGGTCCGATGTTTCCGTAATCACAATGCTTGGCAAATGGATTAGTGATCAGTTTGTTGTTGTTACTGCTTACAAAATCAGTAGGGGCAGCAGCGTCCGTTTGTTTGCTCAGGGTGAAGCTGCTGCACGTCCTCTTAAAGTATTCCTCTAATCGTCTTTTCTGACACCCACGGGTGGAGAAATAGTGGCCTATATCTTAAAAGGAACCACATGGAACACGGGACTTTTTTCAAAACTCTATCAAATATCTTCATTCTGAAGCTTTATATGTTCTGTTGTTCTGTCCAGCCTTTTACTCAACTATATTGGGGTCGGCTTCCAGTCTAACCAGATACGGCTGAATACCATGGAGCGTATGCCATCAGACCTCCGCACCCCAGTTATTGGGCAATACCTCTATCCTAAGGTTAGGCCGGTTGTTCGACATTATCTTCGATATTACAAAGATCTAACCATTTTCACTCAGCAGTAATTTATTATTCTGTTTCTAGAAGTAGTAATTCATCAGTAATATGCTGAATTTCAGTGGCCGTTGTAATAAAGGGCCCGTAGCTTGGACCGGGCGGCGCTCATAAATAATTTAATCAACTCTTTGAATTGTTTCATAAAATAAAGCTTTCTTTATTGTAGTTCTTTAGTTTAAACGGGTTAGGAGTTCGATAATCGAAGCGCGAAATTTGCTTTAGAGATTAATTAAATAATTTGTTTTGTAATGTTATTTAGCTACACTGGGTAATTAATTGACACAAAGTGAAAAGTGTAGATAATAAAGTATTTTTGATCTCATCATCGGAATTAAATTCTTATTTCTATGAAAAACGTATTTTATTAGATTAGACCATGTGTCGTGTGATGTAGAGTACCTTACAACCTGGATCAATGTGCAACCTGACGTAACCTTTCTCTACCAAATAAAATCAAACACAAATCCTATCCTAATAATATTACAAATGTGAAAGTTTGTGAAGATGGAAATTTGTTACTCAATCACGTATAAAAGGCTTAACGGATTTGGATGGAATTTGGCACACAGATAGATTATGTTTTGAATTGACACATAAAATACTTCTTATCCAGGTACACGATTGTTTCCACTAGGAAGCGAGTGAAAACGCGGGCAAGAGCTATAATAATAACTAAAACTTAAATCGTTATTAACACTTGTTTCTTGGCTTAACATTTAATTTCGCATCAGTATTCAGTCGGAGCCATCATTGAGGAAGCGGGAACAACACAAACGTCACAAAGTTATGGCTGGCGAAGTTGCTCTACTCACGGCGTGTTATTAGTTTCCGAAGTAGTTTTAATGCTTCTCCTACAATAAGCCCTCGACAGTGACTCCGAGGGTTGCGGCAAGGCTGTTATAAAACTATTAAATCTTTTTGAGGTATTCTAGAAAGATTTCTTTAAAGTTTCCTAGACTTTGACGGTTGAACAAGTCAATGAACCTACCTCAAAATATGCCCGACTTACGTCTAGTTCACACAGAAACTGTTTACAGACCCGTTTTTATTTTGGTGATGGCGCCTGTAGTTGTATGAGCGAGTTCACGTACACGACAGTATTCCGAATCCAGTAAAAAATACTGGATCCGTTATTTTTATCGTATCATGTCTGCCAAATGCGACGTAGCTGCTATTTGTTTAACTGATCCGTCGGTACATCTGTACCGACAACGTGTGAACACGAGAACCGTGAACAACACATCTAGTACCAACAGATCCGTAAAAACGGATCCGCTGTGTGAACGGGCTCTTACCTTTACAAATTAATTTTGGAAATAACAAGCGTCTTATTTGTTATGTAGAATTAATTGGGAAAATAGACATGCCTATATTCATCACTGGATCTTTTTTGATGACGATATTATCCGTATCTTATTTAAGTTAAAAGAAATATAAGACTGACACAATAAAATAATTGTGGTATACTCGTAGCAATGACTTAAAACTGACATCCAAATCACCGTGGACCTAAGGACCAAAATTGTCAATCAACTCATTTCCAAGTCGTAGCAGCCCTAGACAGTATAACATATTCAATTAAGTGCCGTGAAGTGATGCATTGCGCACCACCCCTATTTGTTGAGGCTCAAGCGTACTTCATAATTACTCGTCATCGCGTCTTGTTCAGAGTTTCTTCGTAATGATCACACGACGTGTACGCGCCGTTTGTCTTTTGTTTTTGTTGATTTTATAAACTTTGGGATGAACCTGAGATGGATACGTAATTAAGAGAATTTCAAATGGATATTTCAATTTAATACAAAATTTTTGTTATTCCATTTATCATGTTACTGCCTCGTTGGTCTAGTGGTGGCAAGCACGACTGCTGAAGTCTTAGTGAGGTCTTAGGTTTGATCCCCAGGTCGGACAAAGTGTTATTGGATTTTTCCGTATGGAATTCCTCAATAGCAGCTTGGAGTCTGGATTTGTGCTCGATTGGTGGCAATAGGCTCGCCCCCTATTATATGGGACTTAAACATAACGGCGAAATGAGGGTGTTATACACCTCTGCCCAACCCTTCGGCGAATGCAGGCGTGATGTTATTTTATGTTTAGAGAAAAGTTTAAATACAGGATTACTGTCACGTCGAAAATGACAACAACTATTTATTTTTAATAGGTACATATGTCGTTGTGAATCATTGTATAATTAAAACCCCCTCCCATCTATAATTCAATACTATACAGTAGAAGTACGCAGCTTAAGGTTTGCTTGTGGCTTGACAATGGGCGGGTTGCATTGCTCGAAAGACCGATAAACCATAAGAAAGTAAGGAGAATCTTGAATGGAAGAAGAACCTGGCAATCGGAAATGAATCCGATTTCCGATTAAATAAAGTAAGTCTTCATCGCGGGGCGACGTTGAAGCTCAAAACCGTAGATACGTCATGATATTCCATCTATTAGTGCATGTCTTAGAGCAATGATAGCCTAGTGGTGTGACCATCGGACTGCCAACTCATAGGTCTCGAGTTCCAACCCAAGCCACGCACCTGTGACTTTTCGGATTCATGTGCGTATTGTATAATTATCACTTGCTTAAAAAACAGTGAAGGAAAACATCCTGAGGAAACCGGCATGCCTTAGAGATATTTCTCGACGGCATGTGAAGCCAAGTCAGAGGCCCATGGGCGGCATAAACTCTGACACCAGATTAGTCATTAACCACACGAAAAGAAAAAGACAGCGAATATAATATACTAGCGGCCCGTCCCGGGTCCGGGTGGACATTTTTCCCGTTTTTGCAACATTTTTCATTTAAGCTCCGCTACTATTGGTCCTAGCGTGATGTTATATAGCATATAACCTTCCTTGATAAATGGACTATCCAACACAAAAATATTTTTTCAATTCCAACCAGTAGTTCCTGAGATTAGCGCGTTCAAACAAACAAACAAACTCTTCAGCTTTATATTATTAGTATAGATTATATACCTAAGTATTTTGACATGTAGAAGAATACTGCCTATTGTATGTACCTACTCATCTACAACTCAAGCTAATTATAGCTAACTGTATTATAATTGTAACTGGATTCGCGCTGTCTAATGGGAATTGAGTGTTTAATATGTTTACCCATTCCCAGAGGCCACGCGAACAGTGAGTTGAGTCAAACGCTTTTGATGTATAATTAATTACCTATGTAGTATGTAGGTATGTTTGAAAACGTATTACTGGATAGTGTGTGAATAAATCAGGGACATAAAGCAGATAATTATGATGTTAAATATTGATAGTAATGATTATTTACAGCTCAATCTGTTAATAAATTACTATAAATAAATACCTTTTTCATTCTTATCTCAACTGCCTCGTTGGTCTAATGGTGGCAAGCGCGGCTGCTGATCGTGAGGTCCTAGGTTTGATCCCCAGGTCGGGTAAAGTGTTATTGAGTTTTTCCGTGTGAAATGCCTCAGTAGCAGCCCGGAGTTTGGATTTGTACCCACTTGATGACAATAGGCTCGCCCCCTATTACATGGGACTTAACACATAACGGCAAAATGAAGGTGTTACTATACACCTCTGCCCAACCCTTCGGGGAATACAGGCGTGATGTTATGTTAATTCTTATCTCTTTCTGGAACATTCCTTAGCGTAATATGTAATGTATACAACCACGGAAAGACAGACTTTCTAATCCCAGTTTACTTACAGTAATAATACTGTAAGTAAACATTTTTCCCACAAGGAAATAATGAAAATCAAACCGACACCAATACAAGCAACCGTTGTTCAATAACAAATACAGCGACATAGGTAAGATGAATAGTCTTTATCGTGAACCTATCGGAACAGTCCGCAAACAGTGTCGCCAGTGTCGGCGGTGTCGAGACACTAGGGCGGACGGTGACGCAAATATACACTAGAAGTGTGCTCAATAAATCACAAAAGGCAAGTCATAGTACACTAGGACTTTTATTAGGAATCGTCCACAGTTTTGGTTCAAATGTACTAGTTCTTTATTATTATTTTTTTAATAAAACGTTGCTCCCCTCTATGATTTCTCCTGTATCGTGGGTGCGTTTACAAACACAAATCTTCACACGCACGAACATCCAGACCCGGAACAACTATCTGTAGGCCATACAAATATTTTTTCGGTGCGGGAATCGAACCCACGACCCGTAGCGCAGAAGCCGATCGCTCAGCCACTGCACCAAACGTGTGTTCTGTGATTATTTCCATTGGTTTGATTGATCAATTTATTTTTGTCAAAATAATACTTTATTGGGGTGAGGTTTGTTGATAAGGTACTACGTATAATAGCGACTGTGAATTCAGGCCTCATTCTCAGTTCAAGTCTCATTAGGGGTCGCCTTTAGTGCTGTTGTTGCTAGTAGCCATGATGTTAGTAGTAGTAGTTAGCTTAGGATAAATATTTTACTCTCGTTCCCATTGGTTGGAGACCCTTCAAGTCACGCCAATAACTGCTCGGTTACGTAGAAACGGTCCGCAAGACCATACACAAGCAATAGGATAGAAAATAAAAACAAAAACAGGCTTAATTCTCCTCTATTTACAGATCTGAGACCTAAATTAGTATCACTGAAAGCTTAGGAGTTTTTATATCATAAAATATATAGGATAATATCTCACACAAGTCCCCTATATATACAAGAGAATAAACTCATTAACATGAACGAAACGTGAGATAAAATAGTAGGTACAAGTACCTCCGCGTTGTACGATGTACCTAAATCGTTATCCGGGGGCTTGTTTACAGCACTTGAACTAAATCTGTTGTTAAATCGAGTATCAGTTACTGCTCCACGTGCATGTGTGCGTGCGCCTTTTGTATACCTCGTGAAGTTTCGTCTAAATTGAGTTGTTAGTTGATATGTAAAGTTTTTAGTACCTGTCGGTTTTACGCGTCATTTGGTATTTAGATTTTGTGGAATAGATGTGACTTAGCTAGCTTCCTATAAACTACTTTTAATAGCTCTATATTGGTTTATGTTAAACGTCTACAAGTCTATTTCAGTAGAATTTCTATCGACAACGAAATGTCGTATTAAGCGCAACGATACTGCAGACAGCGTTTCATAGTACGAGCCACCGCAAATTGTGTCTCTAGTTCGGTTCAAAATTGATCACTGGATGCTCCAGTATCTTGTTCAGTATGATTAAAACTATCAAATCAGTAAACAAAAACACGATATCCATTTTCGAGAGCAATTCACATCGTGATGATGACGTCACTACAGGTCTCGTTCACTGTATAGCTGCATTGGTAGATATACAAGATGACCTTCTATTCTTCAAAAAACGGAAAAATATAAATTTTAAATAGCTGGAATAGGAATTTGTATTTGATTATGTGTTTTGACTTTCCAATAACTAACTCTATTGCTATGCGAGTATCTTTTTAGTTTTTACAACTTGCCAACCCTGACTTCATATCTAACATCCCCAATTTGATGGTGGTATTAGGAGTCTAAGACAACGAGGTCGGATACACTGGCGGCTACAGCTGATATAAAAACATCATTTATCCTAGTGATAAGATCCTTATATATTGCCGGGAACCTGAGTGATGCTGAGTGAAGATTGACTGAGATTGATAGGCACTGATAGCAGGAGAGTTTTACTGTTAAAGTAGGTATGTTCCATCAAAGGGTTTCTAGGACGTAGCTGACGTCACTGCTACGCCAGCTACGGTTTCGTAGCAGATTCCTAGATAACTACGACTATACATTTTATTATAATTTGAGCTTCGATGTGTATCAGAATTTATTGTGATTTTTTTAATACTAACGTACGTTTTACATTGAAAGAGTTTTTCAATATCTAAAATAAATATCTAATATTATTTTTATACCGTTATGAAATGATCTAATGTTTAAGTCAGCAACGATTCACAAAAACATAACATCACGCCTTGTATCCCCCGAAGGGTTCGGCAGAGATGTTTTTAGTACACCATCGTTTCGCCAGTTATGTTTAAGTCCCATGTAATAGGGACGAGCCTATTGCCATAAACCGGGCACAAATCCAGACTCCGAGCTGTTACTGATAAATTCCAAATGGAAAAACCCAATAACACTTTGCCTGGCCTGGGGATCGAACCCAGGACCCCATACTCAGCAGTCACACTTACAATCGCTGGACCAACAAGGCAGTAACGTTTCAAGCTATTAATAATAAAACTATAGTGTCAGTAACCTACTTAGGGCTGATTTTACGGACGTCGTATAACTTTTATCTAAGGAATAAGTTAGTTATATTGACTGAATTTCTATAAAAAAGCTGTTGAAACATCATATTTATTCCTTAGATAAAAGTTATAAGACGTTGGTGAAATCGGCCCTAAGCCGGTAAAGAACTTATTCTCGTATTCATAAACTCTCTTTAAATTTTCCATAACTGAAACGTTCTATTTCTCTATTGCAGTCTCGTTTTAATTATAAAGTTACTTTAACAATTTAGATTTCTAAAGCCTTTGCAAATTGCAATTCTTCATGAGCATGTAAGTGAGGTAGATTAGTTATGTATATTTTTATATCTATTTTAATTAAAAACTGATAACAAATATCCATGTCAATTTCTATTTATCCTAAAACGGTCAATATTAACAACTAGTCTTAAACTAAAGTAATAAATATGAATCTAATTATTTTGGTCCTTTGTCAACAAGAATTGTAAGCCTTTGATCTGGAACTACGAGTAAATGGAACTTGGGTTATCGCGGCCCGTATTGCGCTGCAGCGCTGTCGCTCGCTAGACGGGACTCTGACAAAGCGCTGGACAAACAGTGCGGTGAATTATAAAGTTCGGTACAACTGCGGGCGTCGAGAGTTGCTACGGGACCTGGTATTGCAATATTTTGGCAACGGTGAACTGTTTATTGTTGTTTTCTGTATGTGTGTTTTATTATTGATGGCAGCGAAATGAAATAATTTTACCGGTGTGCAATGGAGCTAGTTTTATGGTTTGTTTTACGACTTGGCAATTTTTCGTTGTACATTTTCTAAATTTTTATCGCAGAGGTTTCGAACATTTATGAAAATGCTTTCTTAAACTAAGGTTTACATTATTTTGGCATTATAACTTTTCGTAACATTCATATCTATAATTGTTTATGGTGTACTCACGTGCACTTTTCGAGATTGCCCGACTCGTTTTGGACCCGAAAAAAGCCCTTAATCATGAGCAGAATACTCGTGACCTGGTCGGTTTGAGCTACGCGATGACTAATGCATGCGTGCAGTCAGTTCGGCAGGTCAACTCAAACCTGCTATGGCACTTTCCTAAAAAAGCCATTCCAGACGTTGCCTTACATTGTTATATTCGCATAGTTTTTATACCACAATGTCTGGACTTTAAAAGAGACCTTGATCTCTGAGTTTGTTTCGGCTTTTCTTCTCAGAGCTAGTCATATAGGAAATTCCGGCGCCATCTAGTCTTAAAAAAACATTACATTGACTTGTAAAAGTGTCTGTAACAGATTTATTTACAGAAATAAAAAACATTTATCCAAATAAATATATCTCGGCAGTCCAAAATTGGCCTTCTGAAAGATATAAAACCAACAAGTCTAAAAATATTTTCGGTAGTGATCCCCAATATAGTTCAAATGACACTAAAAATACGAACTCGTTATAACCACGTAATTCATAAATTTATCACATTTTATTACTTCCAATATTACAGCAGTTAACATGAATTACCTACAGAATAACTTGCCCAACTTTACCGATTAAACGTGTCCCGATAAGCAGTTTAATAATTCCCGTGTCCCTCTACTTTGACTGCAGTCCCGGTATCGAATGCTCCGGTACCAAATGAACCGGTAATTGGTTCGGCTTTGGGTCGTATATTAATTACTCGTGCATCACTCTAATGAATCCGAAATTCTTGCTAAAGCTTGACATAGTTTTGGGAATGGTAGTATGCATATTATTATAGGGTTGCCAACGTTAAATATTATCCTACTATATTACAAGTCCTACTGCGATATATGTTTTTTTAAATGTATATTATTCTAACCTACTATATTTTCTTTTAAAGCAAATCCATATCTACCCTAGGTGTTCATATTTCGAACAAACAACAATTACGATATGTTTAAGCGTAAATAAAAACTCAGAGATATGAAAAAAAATAATTTCTTTCCGGTCTTCTATATTTATAAAAATATAGAAGACCGGAAAGAAATTATTTTTTTTAACCCATAAGGGTTCCGGGTTCTAAATACTATTATATATTATTGGTCTAAAAAAAGTTGGTAACCCTGCAGGACATTAGTGTTCCCAAAACTATGTGATTTCGTCATGAAAATGAATGTCATTATACCTGAAGTACCTAAGCATATTTTGCGTACATCAATGGGTTACCAGGAATTTCTAATTTAACTGATATTAGCATTTTTACAAAAAACCCTAATGGCCTAGGTTCGCTAAACGGGTTCTAGCAAAAAATCGTTTGATTTATTTTGGGATCAAAGCTGTGTCCTATAAATTGATTTTAGATCACATGAGAACCTAAATTAACGTTCTAAAGAGTTTACATCTACCTTAATTTTCTTTGATAGATAATAAAGAGTTCTATAATACATACTCACGCCTTTTTCCCATGGGTAGGCAGAAACTATAGAACGCCACATGCTACGACCCTTACATACCCCTTTCGCTTCATCCACATTCATACATCTTGCCATACACGCACGCCGGTTGAGAGTCCTACGCACCTGTCCTTTGTGAAAAACATCACCAATAACATCGATGTATGTCCTTCTAGGACGTCCTCTACCGGCGTTCCCATTAACATCCGCCTTATAAATTCCTTTTGTTAGTTAGTTTAGTTTATTTCTTTAGTGTTAAATACAAAAGGCTCCAGACTAATAATAATATGTGCGTATTTCGTAAAAAGGGACGGTGCATCACTGCATATTTTCAGTATTATGTTTAATATGTTTTGTGGCCAATTTATTTATTTATTGCGTGCGTCATTGATTCTCAAATCTCTTTCCTCTTTTCTTTCGATATAACACTTTTGCTATCGTTGCCCTATTTTTTTCCTGTAAGAACATTTCCACCATCCTTGCCCCATAGAGAGGGTAGAACGTTTATGTGACGACATACCCATTACTCGTTTCCCCCCCTCTCATCCGGTACTACCGGTTCTCCGCTTGAGATGCAACGGAGCGTCAGTCCCCCTACTGACCTTGACTCAGTTGCACCCTCTTCTCGCATGAGTACCTTCATCTTCAGCTCGATCTAGCGCTCAAGAACGCTCTTAAGATGATGTGTGGCTAAAATGCTGACTGAAGTGGTAAAAAAAGATTCATATTTGTGTCATCGAGGTCTTTCTGATTTCTAAGTGAGCAGAGATTTAAGAGGTGTGAGAATATTGAGTTGAACAGATGAAATATATGTATTTTCTTTTTTAAAGCATTGCCCCCCACATTAGGATTTCTCCTGTATCGTGGGTGCGTTTACAGACACAAATCTTCACATGCACAAACACCCAAATATACGTTTAGCGTTTCAGCCGTTGACATAATATCATGAATTTAAACTCATTTTTGTGAAAATTATTGATGTACCTATGCGGGTTCGAATTTATGACCTCGATCGCCAATTCGACGTACTTAAGTGGTTGTAAAATCGAACCAAGGCCATTGCCTGCATATTTAGCTTAATTTAAGAAATTGTATTAATTTACATCACATTGGTTTTCATTAAACATTAATAACACCTGTTCGATGATGCTCGTGAAAAAGGACTCACATAACATAACTTCACGCCTTATATTCCCCGAAGGGTTCGCAGAGGTATTTTTAGTACACCCACGTTTCGCCAGTTATGTTTTAGTCTCATGTAATAGGGAGCGAGCCTATTGCCATTAACCGGGCACAAATCCATACTCCAGGCTGCTACTGAGAAATTCCTAATGGAAAACCCAATAACACTTTGCCCGACCTAGAGATCGAACCCTGAACCCCATGCTCAGCAGTCACGCTTACGACCACTAGACCAACAAGGCAGTCACTCACATCTACTTATATAAAAAACTTCTAAAAGCAAAACATCACTGACAAACAATTTGTTTTGTGTTTATTAATGACTAGCTGTGTCCTCACGGCTCCGCCCCTGTAAAAAGTATTATTCCAGTAATCAATATAGCCTATGTTACTCAGTGATAATGTAGCTTTCTAATGGCAAAATAATTTTTGAAATCGGTCCTGTAGTATTTAAGTTTAATCGTTACATATAAAAATACAAAGCTTTTCTCTTTATAATATTTGTATAGATACAATCAATACATCGAAGCTCTCATCAAAGAACTTATTACGCACAGAAACAACACAAGACTGCAGTCTGCACTTTGCAACATTCCCGACCCCAGGAACACAGTCCGTTCAACTTCTCTGCACGTTAATAAACAGTTAATGTTTGAACTGAAAACACACGAGCGAACGTTCGATGCGGGCACGCGCGGCCTACATGCAGAGGTGTATGTCTAAATTGATAGTGTCGTGTGTAGGGTAGTTGTACTAACTGCCGAAGTTGGTACACTATTGTACTGGTTTTATTGATTTATTGGACGTTTAATTACAACTATTGTACTATATGTCTACGTACTAAACACCAAACCTGTGTACCAATAAATTAATGGTTGAATAGTAGTTGGGATGATAGCCTAGCGGTTGAACGCTTACCTTCCATGCAGGAGGGTCTGAGTTCGATCCCGGCCCGTACCTCTGACTTTTCGAATTCATGTGCGGATCTGAATTTAATCACCACTTGCGTTAACGGTGAAGGAAAAACATCGTGAGGAAACCTGCACACCTGAGAGGGCTCCATAACGTTCGAGATGGTGTGTAATAATCTACCAACCCGCACCAGGTCAGCGTGGTGGACTAAGGCCTAAACCCTTCTCCCTCTGAGAAAAGGCCCGTGCCCAGCAGTGGGACAGTAATGAGCTAATTATGTATGTTATATTTAGTAGTTGGTAGTCATTAAACTATATTGGCAATATGTCTACCTAGATTGTTATTTCCTGAAATCCATAGGAAAGAACGTATCCTTAAAAGGACATTTATGACCTTGCAGGTTAGAAGGTAGTAGTGAGGAAATAGTAAGGGGCTCGTGGCTAATTAATGACCACGCGGATCATGTGATATGCAAGGTTAAGCTGCGCTTGTCGCGGTCAGTCTGTGGATGGGTGACCGTTCGTTACACATCGAGACCCCTCTGTGCCTCGGAGAGAACGTTAAACTGTCGGTCTCGAATATGTATGACACGATAACGACTCGTATGACAGTCGTTATGGATAGTCAGATGCCCGAAAATCTGACAACCGGTCAAACCTTAGGATATCTGGATTGCCCAGTAACTGGGTTGCGAAGGTCTGATGGCAGTCACTCCGTGTAAAATGTATTCAGCCACATCTGGTTAGACTGGAAGCTGACTCCAACATAGTTAGAAGTTAGAAAGAAGTAGAATTATTTTTAGCGACTTTTCAACAGGGCACCGTGCCCGTCCCAACAGAACCATCCCTACATTTCTTTAGTTAGAGTACATTCTTCTTCAACTAAAACTCTTACCCTTTAATAATAAACTCGAGTTAGGTATTGTACAATCGTTAAATAGAGCGTTACCATTCACGAGTACACTTAGGAGATTAGCTCTCGTTCAATGCAGCTATATACTCTATGCCAAAACCCGTAGTTGACGGTTTTCGTTCCACTGCATTGCATTTATGTATGAACGAGTCTTTTCAATAATACTGCAATGCAATAGCTATTGAAAGTTTAGACTGGTATTTGAATGACATGAGAGTTTTAAGCAATAACGAATAAAGATGTCAACACACAGTGCAGATACTATAAGATATATTATATATTTCTGAGCTTAAATCTTACGATATCGCTCTTCATAAAAATGAATGGACTAACAAGTAAACAACTAAACAGGGATAGACAAATGGTGTGACCGTCGGACTGCCAAGTCATAGGTCTCGAGTTTGAACCCTAGACACGCACCTCTGACTTTTCGGATTCATGTGCGTATTGTATAATTATCACTTGCTTAAAAACGGTGAAGGATAACATCGTGAGGACACCGGCATGCCTGTGAGATATTTCTCGACGGCATGTGAAGCCAAGTCAGAGGCTCATGGGCGGCATAAACTCTGACCCCAGGTTAGTCAGTAACCACACGAAAAGAAGAAGAACGGACTAACACATACGGCGTAAATAATTTATATATTTTATCGGTAAGTATCTGAAGATAATGACCAATATCAACAAATACTGTTAGATACAAAATATACGTGAAGATAATGCAGATACAAATGTTATTAACTGAATGTATCGGTTTTCATTATTCTCTCATTTCCATGTGTGATACCTTCAAATACTATATTTTTTATGCGCAGATACTGACAAAATATTATAGTATCTGCACCTTGTGTGAAAGCCTTAAATTTTATTAGAGATGTAAATAAAGTAAACAGGTTGCATCTTAACTCAACATGTTCATAGTACTATAGTTATCAATTGTCGCGAAATACCTAAAAGATTAGCGAAAGAATTTATTGGGTAGGTATGTCCAAATATGATACTTGAATACTTTACATACATAATTAAATGTTTTATATTTTGTATTCTGTGACTGCCTCGTTGGTAGTGATGGCAACCGCGACTGCTGATCGTGAGGTCCAAAATTCGATGCTCAGGTCGGGCAGTGTTATTGGGTTTTTCCGTGTGGAATTCCTCAGTAGCAGCCCGGAGTTTGGATCTGTGGCCGCTTGATGGCAATAGGCTCGCCCCCTATTGTATGTGACCTAAACATAACGGTGAAATGAGGGTGTTACTATACACCTCTGCCCAACCCTACGGGGAATACAGGCATGATATTATATTGCGACCGTGCCGTCTGCAATAATCGCGACCCAAATATAATATCTGCGCCGGGTGTGATAGCCTTAACTCAAGCTTAAGATAAAGACTTAATCGCACTCAAGTTTCTGTTCAACAAGCTGATGGGGCTGGGTGGCTAAACGACTCATCCGATCCTATCATCAATAAAAACAGTTTGAGTTTAACACGATAAAGATCTATCGGATCGTTCCTAATTAACTTAATTAAAATTCTGAATCCGAATGTAAATCGAAATTCAACATCCGTAAGTAATTCGATGTTGAACCCGAATATAATTCGCGGCATTTAAATGAATGAATTAAATGAATGATTGTCGGCTAACACATCGGCTCAGCGGTGATTGGGAGCCATTAGTTAATGAGTAAACGTTAAACCTCTTTGGTTATCACTATGATAATTAGCCGAACTGTCCGATTAATAACTGAGTAATTAACGTTTCGTTGGTGTTTTGTAATTAGATTTGCTGCTTTTTGATTTGATGTATTAGTTGTTATAACGTAATGATATTAGTTTTGAATGATAGTAAGTCGTGATGAAGTTAACTATATGGGTAATTTAGATGGATTTTTACTGTTCTGTTCTGCCTAGCTTTTTCCCAACTATGTTGGAGTCAGCTTCCAATCTAACCAAATGCGGCTGAGTACCAGTATTTTACACGGAGCGACTGCCATCAGACCTCCGCAACCCAATTACTGGCCAATGCCGATATCCTAAGATTAGACCGGTTGTCAGACTTTCGGGCTTCTGACTATCCGTAACTACCGTCATAGGTATTCGTATGACACCTGGGACTGAAGGTTTAACGTGCTCTCCGAGGCACGGAGGGGTCTCGATGTGTAAAGAATGGTCACCCATCCATGGACTGACCGCGAAACGCGTAGCTTAACCTTGCAAGCCATATGATCCGCACGGTCGTTAATTAGATGGATTTGTATGGCCTACAAATATTTTTTCCAGGTCTGGGCGTTTATGTATGTGAACATGATTTCTAGTAGGTACTTGTCTCGTTTGACAAGTGGCATCAAGTAAGGACGTTGTTATCGAGAGCCTGTGTGTCGGGATAGATTGTGGAAGAAGTACCGGTTATAGAATTTCACCGATATCATCTATCATCAATTGTAGATTGAGATTCAAATCGTATTCGATAAGCGATTGCACATTGGACATATCTCTACAGTAGTATTGCCAACCCTAGTATAAAATATAGGTATAGTATCCTAGTATATTACAAGACCTACCTTTTTAATCTTCTTTTCGTGTGGTTAGTGACTAACCTGGCGTCAGAGTTTATGCCGCCCATGGGCCTCTGACTTGGCTTCACATGACATCGAGAAATATCTCTCAAGCATGCCGGTTTCCTCACGATGTTTTCCTTCATCGTTTTTAAGCAAATGATAGTTATGCAATACGCACATGAATCCGAAAAGTCAGAGGTGGGTGTTTTGGGTTCGAACTCGAGACCTATGACTTGGCAGTCCCACGGTCACACCACTAGGATATAACTGCTATAATTAAGTTTTGCTAAGTTTTCTTCTAAAGCAAATTCATATCCTGGGACTTTATATTCCGAACAATCAAAAAAATTAAAAATGTTCAAGCGTAAATAATAGCTCAGCGATTAGAAACATACAATTTTTTTCCGGATTCTGGGCTCGATAATACTAGAGATATTTCGTCTAAAAAAGTTGACAACCGTACTCTACACACGTGTAATATACGATATTTCCTAATCATCTAATTTAGTCTTCGTCATAATTGCATTAAGTTTTTCATAACGTTTTGTAATTGATATATATATATATATATATTGTAATATCTATATATTTTATTATTTGTATATATGTATTTTATGTAATTTATATTTAACTTTTGATTTCCTGATATATTCAGTCCAGAATTGTCAACTCATCTTTTTCCTGTACCTACGTATTTTGATGCTTTTCTTTTTAACCCTAAGGTTGACTGGTAGAGAATGCCTTATGGCATTAAGTCCGCCTTATGTACCACAATAGTGCATAGAAGTATAAATAAATAAATAAATATTTATCAAGTACCCATTAATAAGTTTCATGAATCAGACATTCCCAATAGAATTAAAACCGAGCTTGTCATAAAATTATACCATATTTCACGTTTGTCACCTAACCTGACACGGCGACACTTCTGCTGACCTCACCGCGAATCAAACACGCAAGCGATATTATTAGTAGAAACAAATGACGCGACACGCACAACAAATACAACTAATAGGTAAATAGTAGTACACAGTGTCAATATTTAACGTGCCAATAAAACAAACGATGTTGTTTTGATACAAATTATACAATTATCGGACCACTACAAAAAGCAGCGGCTCTTCAAATGTTCAATATTAATTCTTTTTTATTCTAGCTATAAAATAAAAGTGATATTGTGAATTGTTCTGAAGATGACCTAAATAGTTCATTGATCGGGACTGCCATCTGCGTCCAGGGTCCAGGGTGGGAGCGATAGGGGTCGCGACAAGTGTTTTATGGGCTGTAGACGGTGAAGTTTGACTATCATGGACCGTTATGGGTGGCTAATAAATGTAGCAAGTTATTACCGATCAATATGCATTTTTAAAGTAAGCAGAAATGTGAAGACAGCGTCGCCAGTCATTTGCTTTTGCGATACTTTCGTGTTATGTCCGGTGACGTCGGGCGATGATGTCACCGGACATTCCTGGCGACACGTGTCGCGGGATAATCTCCTCATGAATATGCTTTACTCGCCGTCATCATTTTAGTATTCTACTGTTTTATCTATTGTAGTAAAACAATATAACTTACAAAGCTTCTGTACGCGTTGAATGTTACATGTAGCACTGAAGTAAATTCTCTGTGTTACAACTTTTAAACTTATTTTATAACTTTTTCGTCTCTATTGTATGAATTTTCTAGGAAAGGTGACGTGCTTGATCCGCCAGGCCAGCCCTCACAATAAGTCCCTATCAGCCAGCCTGAGCCCTTTATGTAAATGCGCGTGTAAAGGCCTACCTTCTTGGGATCAAAAGCTTGGTCCTGTGTGCCACAAGATATGAGTGAGTAGCGTCGATTATAAGGACATAGCTTTATTCAGAGATAGCAAACTTGACCTCTTGAGGACAATACAATGACTTGAGTTTTTGAGTAAGAGTCTTAGAAAACATATTTTTTATACATTAGCCAACCCACGTAAAATAATTCGCCTGTTAGTTATAATGGTTAAGTAAAATATTCACTAACAATTTCATTATTCGTCATTTGATAGAATACTACATTAAGAGGAAAACACATTTAATGTTCTTTTTTACCCAGATTATCATAAATAAATAAAAAACAAAAATAGGTGAAATTCTTCCATTAACCTTCCAAAATTCAACTAAAACAATCTTACCACTGCATTTCACAATATTCATCGCCACTTCAATCGTCAACTTGGTCCTTACGGCCCAAACTTGGTCCTTCCGCCCTCAAAGCACCCCGTAAGCGAGGTCCGATACAGGTCAACTTATCAACTTGACCGCGCCACCGCGAGCCGCCGGAAATACCCTTGTGTAAGGGTGTAATGCACCCTTCCACTTGAATGCGATATAAGCTATTGTAATACCGTGTTACGTGCTTAGTGAGATGAGCTTACGGATTTATTTCAAAGGAGTTTGTTTGGTTACTCGCGATAATAAATTGTTGAAGAAAAAATATCTCTCTTATTCTTTTCCCAGGTGTGAAAAACATCATTTGTTGACAATAATTACTTAGATTATGTAAAACCAACCACTAATAAGCATACCTACCACTAGATGTCAATATAGAAATCTGACCAAGTATACAATACCATACGCAAATAAGCATTCACATAGGTGACTGATCCCTGCTAACAAAATCTCAACATTCTCAACAGCAGTCCTTTGACCCGCAGTCTCTCCACATAATTCCTTCCCACAGCCCACAACTTGGGTCACACAGCTCTCTGTAAATTCCCGGAGCGGCCAATATAACTGATACAAGTGATACCAGGACCGCGTGATCCGTCAGAGGGAGCCACGCCTTCTGTCTTATGTAACTGAAGCTTCAGATGTTGCTGAAATATACATATTGGAGCACTAGACCTGTCCGCGGATAGAAGGAATGGAATTTAAATATGCGATAGAAGTAGTTCTGGAGTTGTGATGCCTGAATTTTTATACAGGGTGTAAACGAAATCATGTAATTCCTTCAAACCTCGCGATCTACTGCTGACATAGATTAACCTTGCACAGGATACATTTGGCTTCGATAAAAAAAAATACAAGAAGTAAACATGTGTGTTCTAAAGGCGAGACATTTTAGCGACCCGAGTTAAATGAGCGTGCGGCGAGCGACAGCCGCGCAATTAGCTCGAGGCGCTAAAATGACTCACGTTAAGAACACATCGCTCATTCAATAGAACAATGACGTAATTACAAAAAAGTCGAAATTGACATTTTGATGTCACAAGTTCCCGTTTCAAAAGTTCTGTTTAGAGAAAAACGACAGAATTGTTCATAATAGTAGTTTTCGATAGAGGGGGTGAATCTCGTTGGGGCATCGGCTCAGTTTTTGCAATATTACGTATTTGGTTAAGAAGATAGCAAAATAAATTATTAGAAAACGGATTTTACAGTTGCACGTGGCTTGAGATATATTATAAAATAGCATAAAAGACAGATTTTCAAAAAAAATACATAGCGGATATTGCAGGCGCAGCGACGATATGTTACTTCGTATACCTACCTACATTTTCGAATAAAAGCTTCATTATAGTCTTCTTTAGTCTAGCGCTATTCATCGGACACATTTACAATTCCAGACTACAACGCAGAATTTCCTAAAAGTAAAACTCAATTAGACTTATTCCGCCGAGAGAATTAAACCGAGACTTTTAGTAGCCTAGAAACATCAGAGGTCGAAGACCGTCCTTAAATCCACTTAGAAGACGCGCGTCAAAGAGGCGAGCGCAGAAATATTTCCACGAAAGCGTCACTGAAGTGACGTACCTACTAAGACTAAAATTATTTATCGTGTTCATATTACTTAGTCTTTCCCTCCTTCACAAGATAAAAGTGGGTCCCTACGGTACAAACACGGGAAGATTAAATAGAGCACAGGTGAGAATAAGTTACTCGCCCTTCCTCCATGAGCACCATTAGACAGATCCTTCCCGTCATATAACTTGCTGCAAGATAAACGAATTGTCTTTGGAATCACCTGAGGTCCCAATGTTTTCGTTTCCATGATAAAATTTATATAAACGATCCAACGTTTCTCTGATAAATTGCCCCGCAAATACAACACTAATTTCACTCTCTAGAAGAACTGAATTTTCTTTCTCCGTTGCTTTTCCAGCATTTTCCAGCACTTACAAATGTTGTCGCTTAGCATAAATAAATGAGGAAAAGTTCCGACGATATGTCAATGTAATTTCGGAGTAGTTGCAGACGTCCGAACACCTACAGCATTAAATATCGACGACGCTACATCGAGCGAGCATGAAATATTCAGCGGCGAGCGAAACGACGACGACCGGCGACTGCCGCCCCGCACCTCTACCGACCTCCCTCCCGCTCCGTACGAGCGAGCACATACCACCGCGTCACTATTCATTGCTCTCTCGAGCCTTGAATTCTGGAGTGGTGAATCTAAAAAGCAATGTACAGTCAGGTGCCGCACAACCAGATTCGTCTCCGAATATTTTATGCCGCAGCGCCCGTAGGCGCGCCTGGTTGTCACCCGTCAAATAGGAACGCCATATTTCTTACACTTTAGCGAGGGATGTAGGCGCCCCTTGTAAGCGCCGCTGTAGTTTATAGTCCGCAAAGGGTTCCCCGATATTGACAACCTTTTGTGGGAACTGTCTCTACGAAATATACGAAGAGATTCGACGGGCACACTGAAATAAAGGGGTCGTTATGCGACCGGAGCGGCGGAACGAAAGCTTGGTCGCAAGCCAATTTTTTTTACTAAGTCTCCATCATCCTGTTACAGGCCCGTTTGCCTATTACGATCCTCTCTCCTGACAGAGGGGATTATCATTTGATCCAAGAGGAAAATGAATTTAAATATCACTTCCGGGTACATACTAATTCATTGTCGGTTCATGAACGAACACTGTCCACGTGTCGTCGGTCCCAAAACTTTTCCCATTATTAAATTTTCGGGAACGTAAGAGAGCCTCGATATTCCATTTAATAAAAAGCTTCACTGAAGCGTATTTGATGTTAAAAACCTTAAGTGAAATCTTATTATAGGCAAATCTAATAGAAGACAATTTCCTTGGGCCAGTGTGCTCACACAAACATGATTACGGGCTGAGCGAGGGCTCCGCATAATTGTTGCTATTGGGCTAATTTCTCGTCCATTACTTAAGGAGCAGCGCTTCAGACGTGTAATCGTATTATTCTTTTGTGCCACAGTCCTGCATTATTAGTTACTGAATGTGGTAAGGGGATGTTTTATGTCTCACTAGCTAGTGGAGAATTAATTAGAGTATTACATTTGCTCTTAAAA
Source organism: Amphipyra berbera (assembly GCA_910594945.2). Lineage (NCBI taxonomy): Eukaryota > Metazoa > Arthropoda > Insecta > Lepidoptera > Noctuidae > Amphipyra > Amphipyra berbera. Next base: position 499,039 of record OU343122.1, on the reverse strand, counting down.
CCAAGTCAACATGGTATTAAATTTCTCGCTTGTTGAAATTATGAAATCAAGACATTCTGCACATTGTTGAAACATCAGAATCCTCCAGAACATGTGTTTGACAAGTGTGAATGTATGTCGGCGGTGCATTACAGTGAATTAGCATAATATCTGGCAAGTTGGGGCGTTGTTGGGGCGGTGTGCATACAAATGTTAATAAATTAAGTCGCGAGTTGGAGGAGCCTTTCTTATGGACTGTGAATAATTTGTGGCAGCCGGCGGTGCCGAGTTGTGGGCCCTCAACGTGAAATATTAAGTGTTTAAAATTTTAAAAACATTTTTGTTATCTTTGAAGGGTTTAAGAAAATGAGAGGTGTATTTAACATGGTTAACAACAACGTGATTCATTTTTAATTTATCTAACATGTTGCTAATAATGTTTATCGGGTACAGGAGCTACGTTCCGACCCCGATAACAATGATCGTGGTCACCAGCAGACTAACCAAATCGTAATAAATATCATCAAAGTATGAGATGAAAACTAGACTTTAATAACACTGAATCTAAAGCCACTTCAAGTTAACTTAAAGTAATTAAGCGAGATAATTTTATCCTCAAAGGAAAGGCAAACACAGACTTTCTTTTAATAAGTTAGTTATAATAAGTAAATGTGATATTTTCCTCCACGCTCCACTCCCCTTTACTCCCTTGGTCCGCCTGCACCAGTTAGCATAATTTTTCACCTAGTATTTGCGTACCTAGTCCTGCAGTTCCGCAGTTCCACACAACATGTAGGAGTATAAGGCTGAGTGATTCAAAGGGCTCCCCCGGGACTGTTATTTGTTTAGCGTTGGAAGTGACGCTAGTGTGGGGAACGTGCGGGAACCGTATCATGACGCTCCCACGTTTGTACGGCCTGAATAAAATAAAAAAAAAAATAATAAAAATGTATTTAAAAATCTTTTACAGAAATGAGTGTACAAAATCCATAAAGGTATTAATAGTAAAGTCTTAAATTATGGTTAGTTAGTGCCTAAGTAAAAAACTGGTATATAACTAAAATAAATTAATAACAAATGCAAAAATTGATTATTCAACATGGATGCTTAATTTAGCGACCTGCCCGATCTAGGTTTATTCAAACCTGTGTTTCAGGCCATCACTTCACAATATAATTTAAATAGGACAGTAATAAAGTTCATATTGAGTAAAACTAGAAAAATATATCTCCACTGACTATGAAATAAGCAAACTTCGGATAATATACTTAAGAACTATTTTATAGGTACTATACAAGTATACAAAAATAAACACTTACGAAGTACTTCATACTAATATTTCTAGTATTTTCTCTGTGTCTGTGTAATTAAGTTTCGCTAAGTATTCCGATAAAATTAAACTAATGAAAATATTAATGAAATAGAGAATGTCTGACTTTTAATGGGGATTCATTTAGTAGTGTGGCTATTTAAAAAATGTTATTACGGTGAACTGGGATTTGCTCTGAAATAAGTTTGGTTTGGAAATGTTATATGACTGTTTTGTTGCAGTTTATCATTAAAGAACAAGACAAGACATCTCCACAAGAAATTGGCAGAATCATCTCAGCACTGATTTATTTTTTACTATATTTTTGTAGGTATTATATAATACTATGTATATATAATGTATGTATGTATGTAGGTATCGATTATTAATATATATTTATGTATGTTATGTTTATTTAATATATTCGTATAATTTATAAGTGTAAATATTATTTTTCAAATGTTTCACAGTAAGCTTTGTTTATTTTTAATTTGGTATTGCCTCACATACACAACACTACTTAGTGCACCTACCATGTTTTTTTGTCTGCACCACCCTAAGGTCGACTGGTAGAAAATGCCTAAGGCATTAAGTCCGCCTTTGTACAAACTTTGTGCGAAAGTATAAATAAATAAATAAATAATTGTTTTGTGGTGGAATAGTCTTAAACTTTTTGATTTTTTATCAATAGTTATTTTTAACTGTCTGCGAAGCCGTTATGGATAAATATGTATATTTCATACATAACATCACACCTGTATTCCCCGAAGGGTTGGGCAGTGGTGTATAATAACACCCTCATTTCGCCGTTATGTTTAAGTCCCATGTGATAGGGGGCGAGCCTATTGCCATGATCTGGGCACAAATTCAAACTCCGGGCTGCTACTGAGGAATTCCACACGGAAAAACCCAATAACACTTTGCCCGACCTGGGGATCGAACCCAAGACCTCACGACCAGCAAGCGCGCTTGCCACCACTAGACCAACGAGGCAGTTATATTTCGATTAAGTTAAACGGTAAAAATACAATAGTGTGCATGTACAAGTGGGATAAACCTAGTTTTATCTCCCTTTGTTCGGTATTTCGAGTTCAATAGAATTTTATTTGAATACATCGCCTCTAAAATATGCATTTTATTTATTCTAAAGTGTTTGGTCGATATCGGCGATGGGCTGAGAGCCTAACACAGCATAGTACAAATTTGACCCTGAACTAGTTTAGAAATGTGGTACCAAGTTGTGCTTCGACACTAGTTGCATCTCTGCTTACGACAAATAGAATATTAAGTTTAGGTGTGTACAAAAACTAAGTTCTGATCCTGGTAATTAAAGCTGCACTAAGCACTAACCACTTTTTTTTTCAATATTATTAGGTACTGTTATTTTTTTTTACTTTGTCCTTATATTACATTTTCTCCTGTATCGTGGGTTACAGACACAAATCTTCACATGCACAAAACCTCACACCTGGAACAATCATCTGTAGACCATACAAATATTAGTTCCGTGCGGGAATCAAACTCGCGATCCGTAGCGCAGAAAGTCAATCGCTCAGCCACAAACGTGTCGTCATAAAACTAAAACCAAATACAACAACATAACATCACGCCTGTATTCCCCGAAGGGTTGGGCAGAGGTGTATAGTAACACCCTTATTTCGCCGTTGTGTTTAAGTCCCATGTAATAGGAGGCGAGCCTATTGCCACCAACTGGGCACAAATCCAAACTCCGGGCTGCTACTGAGGTATTCCACACGGACAAACCCAATAACACTTTGCCCGACCTGGGGATCGAACCCAGGACCTCACGATCAGCAATCGCGCTTGCCACCACTAGACCAACGATGCAGTTGCAAGCCCTCATCAAGCTGTCTCCCTCCCAGTCCTCCCGCCAGCAACGCCCTAAGCCAAGGTCCGAGTCCCATTAGCGGTCGCCCTTAGTGCTGTTGTTGCTAGTAGTCATGATGTTAGTAGTAGTAGTAGATAGCTTAGGTTAAGTATTTTACTCGTCCCCATTGGTTGGAGACTCTTCAGGTTTCTCCAATAACTGCCCGGTTACGTAGAAACGGTCCGCAAGACCATCTACAAGCAGTCGAATAGAAAAAAAAACATTAAAGCTATTTCATATCGGACTAAGAAACTTTACTCTCTGTTTATATTTCATACTATACTTTCTACACTCATCACAATGAATCCTTATTCGAAGGTAAACATTATAGTAATAGAACTTCGTTAACTTTGCCCAACAAAAATATGATTAATACTTTATGGAAACAAAGTTAATGATTAATGAGGCCAATTATTACTGTTAATCTCGTTTCGTAAGAAATCATCACTAATTCTCGTAGATAGTAGTCAGGTGAACAACTTGAGAAATTCATGAACTTACTTTGTTTAATCTGTAATACGTTTATTTTAGTAATTAAGGATTAAATAATACGAGGCGTGGTGAAAACATTAGTAGTTACCTATTTGGCACAACCCTGAGACACACGTCATGACTTTTGGTTTAACTTTTTTGTTTTTTTTTGTTGTAACTTTTTTTGATTATTAATAACTCGTATTGTTGTGTTTCATTTCACAGCCAACTTTTGTATTTTTTTTCTCTTCATTTCTTATTCTTGTGCCACAGTCCACAGTTGGTCTATTGAACATTTTTCTCTTCATTTCTTATTCTTGTGTCGCAGTCCACAGTTGGTCTATTGAACATTTTTCTCTTCATTTGTTATTCTTGTGCCACAGTCCACAGTTGGTCTATTGAACATTTTTCTCTTCATTTCTTATTCTTGTGTCACAGTCCACAGTTGGTCTATTGAACATTTTTCTCTTCATTTCTTATTCTTGTGCCACAGTCCACAGTTGGTCTATTGAACATTTTGGAACCCACGAACGTTCTACTGTCGGCACCGCCTCTTAACCGCTTTAAGGCGCACAGTTACACTTTAAGTAGTCAGTATTTTAAATTCGAATAGTATGATATTTTCTGAAAACACCAACAATGAAGCAATTTTTTTAATACTTTTTTTATCGTTTTGTTATTTATCCGGGTCTGGTGCTTTTAACCTTTTTTGTGCTGCACTATATTAATTCTCCCTCATTGTATTGTTTCAGGTAAGCAAGTACACAACTACACATCTCAACTTGAACTCTGGGTAAAACTAGCGATTAAGCCAACAATTAAAATCTGTTAACACATTTACAATTTTCGAAATGAACACACAGTAATTTACTTGGGTTTCTGTACTGACCTCTTAAATTCTTCATAAACATAGTCAACATTAAAATAAATTATATTTTCTGGGAGAAAAGCAATAATAAAGACGAAAGATGATTTGCCGTCATATTTTATTTTACATTCGAAACTCGACGGTAACGAGCTTTCGCTTCCATTCAATTATAGACTCAATCCTTTCATGTATAGAGTCGATATTTCAATAACAAGCAATCGGGCTCTGTAGTTGTCATACCGTGGAACAATAGTGACAATTCCATAAAATAATAATTCACACTTGTTAACGATAACAGGTTTTTGTTTCGCAAAAACAATTTTTTTTTTGCTTTTTTTTTCAGTTGATATGAACGACAATATTTTGACACGATACGATTTTTATTATATTATTTTGACATACGATATTGACATTTTTTTTGTGTATAGCAATATTGCGTACAAAAATACCCAGTGCATGTCAATTCTTATACACAGGTAGCATGGTGAAATTTCAGAATATTTAATTCGAACCTGAATAGCATAAATTCCACGAAAACTATTTAAATTATTACTCAATCCCTCTAAAAACATGAGCGGTTTGATGAAAACTCTGCTCATATAATAATAAGTAGTTTAATTCAATTAACGTTACACAAAGAATATGCATAATACATTTATAAATAACTAGCTGTTTGCCGCGGTTTTACTCGCATCCTAGGGGATCTACTTCATGCACCCGAATAAAAATTATTGTATGTATTAATCCAGGATATTGTCTATCTGTGTGTCAAATTTCATCCAAATCCGTTCAGCCGTTAATGCGTGAAAGTGTAACAAACTTCCATACATACATACAAATAAACTTTCACGTTAATAATATTATTAATATATTATAGTAAGGATTCACATAAACACATAACATCATGCATTGTATTCCCCGAAGGGTTGGGCAGAAGTGTATAGTAACACCCTCAATTCGTCGTTATGTTTAAGTCCCATGTAATAGGGAGCGAGCCTATTGCCATCAACCGGGCACGAATCCAGACTCTGGGCTGCTACTAAGGAATTCCATACGGAAAAACCCAATAACACTCTGCCCGACCTGGGGATTGAACCCAGGACCTCACGATCAGCAGTCGCGCTTACGACCACTATACCAACGAGGCAGTTATAAATAATTCCTTTAATTATTTTGAGGTTCTGAAAAACAGACGACGTAGACGTATGTAAGTACACGTACTTAGTACCTATTGCCAGTTGACGAGATCACAGATTAACAAAAAGTGGTAATTTAAGACACAATATTCTGTCCATTAAGACTCCTGCAGACGCAGCATGACCATCATAGACTAGGGTTTTGTCGACGAAAGAATGGTCAAAATGACATATTCATTATGACTCATCTTTCTTTTCGTGTGGTTAGTTACTAACCTGGTGTCAGAGTTTATGCCGCCCATGGACCTCTGACTTGGCTTCACATGCCGTCGAGAATTCGAAAAGTCAGTGGTGCGTGTCTAGGGTTCGAACTCGAGACCTATGATTTGGCAGTCCGACGATCACACCACTAGGCTATTACTGCTATCTATCATTATGACAATATGTCATTTTGTCTTGAGAGGAAGACCGGAATAAGTATTTGTGGACGTGTTTAAACTATTTTATAGAACTTGGAATTGCCTCATTGGTCTAGTGGTGGCAAGCGTGACTGCTGATCGAGAGGTCCTGGGTTCGATCCCCAACTCGGGAAAAGTGTTATTGGGTTTTTCCGTGTGGAATTCCACAGTAGCCTGGAGTTTGGATTTTTACCCGGTTGATGGCAATACACTCGCCCCCTGTTACAGGGTACTTAAACATAACGGCGAAATTAGAGTGTTACTACATATATACCTCTGCCCAACCCTTCGGGGAATACAAGCATGATGTTATGTAATATTGGAATGGCTGCCTGAAATTATAACATCACTAAACGACTATATCATAAGGAAAAGGGTCCATGTTTTCAGTCTAATACAAATTGCAAATTTAGCAATAATTAACATTGACGGCTCAATTCTCATTTATTTACCAAATTAATTATTTTATTTTACAATCTTAATTTCATTAAGTGGAGAGTACCCGTTACTTTTCACAAGTTACTTTCTGTACTATGAATACAGAGTTGCTTAACTGGGTCAAGAATGTATGCATCTATATTTTCAGAGAAATTGAAATCATAGTAATATTTTTGTATGCAAACCGAAGTACCAGAAACCAGCCAATATTAATATTATGAGTGACATAAAAATATATTTAATGTAGTGTCGTAGCTACAGTATGCTGCCTGCAGAATTCTTGAATAAAATGGGACGATACAGGACGATACGTTAAAAGTCATGGTACAACCCTACCCATGATATAAAAAAACTATTAAATTGAAATTCCTAAATATTACTATTTCTAAAATTAAGTCTTATGAGTAAAACCCAGCTAAATAAGGAATTCCACTATTTCAATCAAATGTAAAGATTCCGGCTTAAAGAATTTTAATTTCTCATAACAACATTACATAGTTCTCATAAAATATGAGAAACTTAAAAAACGGTCTAAGTAATTACTAGTAAACATAACATAACATCACGCCTATATACCCCGAAGGCTTGGGTGGAGGTGTATAGTAACACCCTCATTTCGCCGTTATGTTTAAGTCCCATGTAATAGGGGGCGGGCCTATTGATATCAACCGGGTACAATTCCAAACTCCGGGCTGTTACTGAGAAATCCTACTCGGAAAACCCAATAACACTTTGCCTGACCAGGAGATCGAACCCAGGACCTTACGATATACGTATAAATTATTAGTTATTCGTTAACCAAGACACAAGTACAACGATAATCTGTTTTCAAAACAGTTAACAGATAGTCTCAATTTCAATCTACAACTCTCTTGGCATACTCGGCAACTATCCTATTTCAGCAGATCAGTAACATTTCAAAGTGCAATACTCCCCAATGTGTGCAATATGCATTCACAATCATTTATATAACAGCTTACGAACACAATCATCTATCACGGCAATAGATAAAGGAATTGGCATGAAGAGCAGAATTGAGTAGACCCAATACCCTATGCAATCATGCATTCACCAGCACCTACCCATAGAGCGCATTCACAAAGCAATCGGGCCCGCATACACCTGTCAGTACCCGTACTGTACGAGGAAGCTAACTCTACTAACAAAATCGTTTAAAATCGCAATCCAACCGCACCTCAACCACGACTCTTTGATTTTTTTCTTATAAAGATAACGCACAAACGGCCGAGGTTGAGCTGCGGTCCGATTGCGATTCTAAACAATTTGGTTATTAAGGCCTCCAGTACCAGTATCCGGTTGTCGCTTAAAAACAGCGCTATGGCTCCGATTCGCACATAGGACCCAGCATTATGCTGAGCGATGGCCGTTTTGTGCGGATGTGACGCATATTTTTCCCAATAATTTCTTTTTGGTTTTCTATACTATCTATATTTAATATTATAAAGAGGAAAGATTTATATTTTTGTATAAACGAACGAATAAACTTAAAAACCACTGTACCGATTTCAAAAATTCTTTTGTCGTTAGAAAGCTACATTATCACTGAGTAACATAGGCTATATTTATTACTGGAATAAAATTTCTTACGCGGCGGAGCCGTGAGGACACAGCTAGTGTTTTATATTTTTATTTTATTTTTGTGCGTCATGTTGGCGCGAATAAACATCTTGTCTTTCTTTCTTTCTATCCGACAACTTAGGGCCACACTGCACTGTCGGTCAAAACAAAATTACAATGACCCATCACTAAATATTTATGTGAGTCGTGTGATACCAACAATCAATTTATTGTCGCTAGCCGTGATTGACGACCCGTCAATGCGTTCGCTTCCACCGATAAATGATCGAGGACCAATCCAATGTTTTTGTTCAATCGTAAGAACTGATGGACGGCCGAACCAATCGGTATCAATCAATATTGATGCTGTAATGATGCCTGACACCTTGAGATACGGAGATCCTATTTCCTATTCAGGTACTGACAAATCTGCATTTGAATGTCTATAAGAGGTCGTAATAGTTATGGTAACGGCCATTGAAAGTAAGATTAGCCGAAGATTGCTTTCCAAATGTCTATCGAAGTCTATTATTGTAAGGATTGTATTTTTATCTCGTATTTTCCGTATCGCGTGGAAACAAAAAATGAGGCTCATGAATTCATGTTTTATGTATGTGGCACTCGACTTTTTTCGTAAACTGCTAAGCTGATTTTGATAAACGAAGTGCTATTCGATCTGTCTTTCGGAATGGAAGAAAATTGTGAATTGGAATCGTTACATTACCATTTTGTTTATTTACGTTCTCATAAGTATTCCATTAGATCTAAGTCAACGTTTAGCACTTACAATGTTATACACAATTTGCGTTAGGCAAAATTGAAACGAGACCTTATGATAATGAACCACCAACGCAAATTCACGATACACACCCGACATGTTAGGCGCTACTTTTAAAAAGATAAGTATTATAACTCTTTTAAAACTTTTAAGTGACTACTTAAAGCTTTCAGTATTTGGAAAAATGCATACCAACACCGTTTAACTTTTCTTCTATAACCTATAATATTATAAATTATTTTAAGTGATTTATAATAAAATCATAACGAAGCAAAAACTGAACAGAATATTTTTGAAAAAATATAACAGCTGTGTGTATTATGTAAGTACCTATTGGGAACGATACTGATGCCGAAAAAGAAGTTTTTAGAATTTCTGTCTGTTTGTATGTTTAATACTTCTGAACAGATTTAATTGTTGGCAAAAATGCCCGTTAAAGAGCAAGTCACGTTACAGGGTAAAAGTTATAACGTACGTATGTACGTATGTACGCTATTCTGCATTGCTGGTGAGCAGTACAACGTTTGTATATTGAGGTTATGTTCTACAACAGATATTTATGAAATGTTACAATTTTACAGATAAGTGATGGGTTCGTCATCATTATCATTCTATTTTAAGAACCATCACGCCGGCTCCAGAATCATTCATAAGAATACCTACATCACTTTTGGTGATGATGTAGTGACAAAAATTGAAAGGAGTATTAATTACTATAGTGAAAGGATTATTGTCACTAATTGCTGCAAAAAACTTGCCCAATTGTAACCTAAATGGAAGAAGTCACTGGTTCCTGAAATACGGGTGCTCTAACCTAGCTCTGGAGCCAGAGGGTCTCAAAATTTTCTTTGCCTTGTTTTTATTGCATACATACATACATAAACTCACGCCTTTTTCCCATGGGGGTAGGCAGAAACTATAGAACGCCACATGCTACGACTCTTACATACCCCTTTCGCTTCATCCACATTCATACATCTTGTCATACACGCACGCCGGTTGAGAGTACTACGCACCTGACCTTTGTGAAGAACATCACCAATAACATCGACGTATGTCCTTCTAGGACGTCCTCTACCGGCGTTCCCATTAACATCCGCCTTATAAATTTCTTTTGTTAATCGCCGTTCACTCATTCTCTCAACATGGCCAAACCACCTAAGCATACTCCTTTCAATTTTTGTTTTTATTCCAATAAAGAATTTATTACTATTATTTATTATAGTATGCTTAGGTGGTTAGGTCATGTTGAGAGAATCAGTGAACAATTAACAAAAGATTTCTAAGGCGGATGTCAGTGGAAACGCCGTTAGATGACGCCTTGGAAGGACATACATCGATGTTATTGATGATGTTCTTCACAAAGGACAGGTGCGTAGTAGGTACTCTCAACCGGCGTGCATGTATGACAAGATGTATGAATGTGGATGAAGCGAAAGGAGTATGTAAGGATCGTAGCATGTGGCATGTATCACTGATTATTAATTTTAAGAAAGTGTTAAAATTTCAAAATTCGGTACTTTTTTTTCATGCAAAATTGATTTTATTTTAGTTTTTTCAAAAATTCTTCATCCTGCTTTAGTTACGAATTCAGAAAATGGAGCTTCTCATCCTTGACCCCTAATATGACCTAAAATGTAAACACAGCTGATTAGCTGAGGATATATAGAATTTAGCGTAATTTTTATGAAATCTTTAAACTGCTATTTCTCTTAAACTAACGACTTTTGGGGAAAGTTGTAAAACAAAAGTTATCCATTATTACGGGTACTTTAACACCCTTTCGGCTTAGTACCCCCTTTCCGAGTAACCTTGTATAGTTTCTGCCTACCCCCATGGGAAAAAGGCGTGAGTTTATGTATGTATGTATCACTTTCGGTTTTTATTGTGACTAAATGATGTATGGTTGAATGACATCTGTCACGTGGGCGAAGCCCAGCTAGTTTTCAATAATTTATAAGGAAAATGTCACCGCCAATTCCAAGAATTGCGTAAATAATTAGATTTTTATTAAAAAAAAAGCATTTTATTCACTTCAATAGTACAAAACACTTTTATAGCAACTATGCAACGTTACAACAGAAAAGAGTGTTTTTGATCGATTTAATCGAATCGTACAGTGTTGCAGAAAATTATTTATTAATTAGTTTTATGTCTTACCAGAGATCTGATATTCAATAGTTAGTGTTTTAATTAATGTATAGGTCATTATAATTATATCCTTAGTTTGCATAATTTAATTATTGTAATTAATATTACCTATTCTGTATACATAATCAGTCCAGACTACACACACCATCGGGAACTTTGTGGAACCCTCTCAGGTAGGCCCTGCAGGTTTCCTCACGATGTATTTCCTTCACCGTTAACACAAGTGATAATCAAATTCTGATCCGGATATGAATCCGAAAAGTCAAGATCTTATCATATTATGAATGAAAATTTCTGGCAAATATTGAATGTCAAAGAGTCTTAAATATTTATACTACTTTATTAAAATGATTCAATTATTTATCTTCGAGTATAAAACAAATATAATATGATTCCAAATTAATCTCCTAAGTAATACAGTTCTTTCATTTTTATTATACAAGGTTAGTCGGAAAGGGGGTACTAACCCAAAACGATGTTAAAGTACCTATAATAAGGGATAACTTTTGTTCTACAACTTTCCCCAAAACTCGATAGTTTAAGAGAAATACCTTTTCAAAGATTTCGTAAAAAATATGCTAATATCTATCTGTCCATAGCTATGATCAGCTGTTTTTACAATTTAGGTCATATTTGGGGTCACGGAATAGAAGCTTCATTTTCTGAATTCGTAACTAAAGCAGGGATGAAGAATTTTTGAAAAAACTAAAATAAAATTAATTTTGCATGGACATTTTTTTTATCGAATTTTGAAATTTTTACACTTTCTTTCAAACAATCATCAGTGTTACAATAAGTGGCCCGCGGCTTAAAGATAAAGATGGTTTTATTTGTTGAAACATGAGTAGGTATACATACATATGCATGCAAGATGTTACAAAAAATATATAATAGACAGTCATGTTTAGCCTCTATGGCGTACAAATTATTAAAGAACATAGAGGGAAAAAAAAAGAAAAAAGGTTTTTTTTTACAATACTAATTGGCCTTTGCCTTATTATTAAATTATACAATACATTAGAAGAGACATCATAATAAATAAATATATTTGCACCTTTATATGCCATTTAGCTGTGCAATATTGTTACATATATAAATTAGTAGTACTTATTACATATATAAATTAGTAGGCTTAGTACCCCCTTTCCGACTAACCTTGTATAACTAGCTGCCCGGACAGACTTCGCTCTGTCAAAAGTTATTGGCCCGTAGTGGGAAAAGAAAAGTGTTGTTTTTACTATTTTCCACGGATTTTTTATGTTTTTTTCTCTCCATAAGAACCTTCCTTGTGCCTTAAAAATATATTTTTTTAAAAATTGCCGAATTGGTCGAGCCGTTCTCAAGTTTTGCGCTTAGCAATACATTTGGCGATTCATTTTTATTTATATAGATTAAATTCTATAGAAAATCTATTTCTTCACTAAATCCTCCAGTAGATGATCAACTAAGTTGGAATTGAGTGTTAACTGATAATGATATTGAAAAAATCGTTGCACAAATATTCATCTACTTAAAACTGATCAATTTCGTTAAATTATTGCAATCTACATTTCCAAAAGACCCATATTAAAATAATTACTATCGGCAGCCTGCCTATATCTCAAGTATAACATAACATAACATCACGCCTTATATTCCCCAATGGGATTGACAGAGGTGTTTTTAGTACACCCTCGTTTCGCCAGTTATGTTTAAGTCCCATGTAATAGGGGGCGAGACTATTTTGCCATTAATCGGGCACAAATCCGAACTCCGGGCTGCTACTGAGGAATTCCTAATGGAAAAGCCCAATAACACTGCCTGACCTAGGGATCGAAATCAGGACCCCATGCTCAGCAGTCGCGCTTGCGACCACTAAACCAACAAGGCAGTATCTCAAGTATTTTGGGGTTTAAACTGATGTCGTGGCCCATAGGTTACGGATTGGCTTCCTAACACCAGGTTGCGGGTTCAAAGTCATATGTAAGTAGGTTTTTTTTGTTAATCTAAGACACCACTGACTTATGCAGGGAGAAAACATCGTGAGGTAGCCAACTTAATGGTCTTAAATCGCCATCACGCACGGAGCTAACGTGGTGATTAACGGTGGTTCCCTTTCTGAATAAGAAGAGGCCTTTGCTGATATTCATCTTTAGGTTGACTTCCAGTCTAACCAGATGTGACTGAAATCAAGACTTTACACGAAAGAGTGGAAGAAACCGATTTATATACAACTCATTCCATAATAACCCTTAGAATAGTATCGCAATATCGCCTACAATATACGTTTATGATCGCGAAGAGAGCGGCATGTGTTATCATAATACGCGGCTACTTACGCGCATTATCGCGCGCCGTGCGCCGTACGCCATATGTCGGCATTACGGCAGTTAGCACACGTCCTCGCTTCTTAACACACTATAGAAACGAACAGAAGGCTGACTATGGCCTGTTATAATGAATAGCTCACATTTCGATGGCAGCAAAGTAGTTACGGACATCTAGATTTTTGCGAAAATGCTTTTATTACAAACTAGCTGTGTCCTCACGGCTCCGCCCGTAGCCTATATTACTCAGTGATAATGTAGCTTTCTAAGGGCAAAAGAATTTTTGAAATCGGTCCAGTAGTTTTTAAGTTTATTCGTTACATAAAAAAATACAAAAATCCAAAATACAAATCGTTCTTCTTTATAATATTAGTATAGATATAGAAATGAGCGTATATCAACCCTATCTACAAGTCTGTATTAAAATGATTTCAAATTTCAAAATAATGAAGAAAATCTCGCACGCAAATGAAGACAATCATCTACACTCGATTTTTAAAAACATACCAGCTATTTTTTACTAAATGTGCTGTCCTGTAAAATTGCGATTTTGTAGATGTCTTCTTTTACTTTGCTGCCATCGATTTGAGAGCTTCCTCTTTAAGATAAATTGTCTATCAAATTGTCTCTAGCGTTGCCTTGAGTCTTGTCGCATCATGTCTCTGAAAGAGATATAGCGACAGCGTGTCAGTCCCCGTTTTATGACATTGCATTGAATGAACCTTCTGTTCTAAACCTATCTGTTTTCTATTTCTCACCCAGAATCAAGTTCCCGTGTTCCAGCTACAGACACTATGTGTTTACCTAAAGAATATCTTGTTAGAAAGGGACGCTTGTTATGGAAGTCCTCGCGAAACAACTGCGGGTAGTTATTGAATTGGTATGGAAAAACTTTTGTATGTGAAATGTATCCTTTTAGTAATACGGTTTATATTTGTTTGTTAGTTTTCTTGTGATTCACCGCCTTGTTTGGATACACACGTTGTTCAAAATTATTGAAGTAACATATTTCAAAAGTGTAATTTATTTTACAAGAGTTTTGCTATATTGTAAAGCTTATTGTATAAATAATAAATGATTTTTATTTCTGTAAATAAATCTGTTACGGACACTTTTACAAGTCAATGTAATGTTTTTTTTAAGACTAGATCGCGTCGGCATTTCCTATGACTAACTCTGTGAAGAAAAGCCGAAACAAACTCAGAGATTAAGTTCTCTTTTAAAGTCCAGACACTGTGGTATAAAAACTATGTGAGTTTAACAATGTAGGGCAACGTCTGGAATGGCCTTTTTAGAAAAGTGCCATAACATGTTTAAGTTGACCATTTAATTAAATCTTTATGATCAAAGGGTAATTGGGCGTCTGTACCGTTTGTGACACCTTTGTTGTCGCAATTCGAAACAATCTAAAAGCACATTCACACTACGAATGTAATTTTTCTACTCAAACTTTTTTACATGACCCAAAATCTGACCACACAAGCCAAACACAAATGCACCAGAATTAAAACCTGTGCCCAACCCTACACACGTTGACAAACACAACTCTCTAATAATAAGAGAATAAAAACAACTCGTAAAAAGTGCGATTACAGTGCCTACGAGTGCACTGTAGTGTTGTGCGATTGTGGCCGGAAAAATGTTACGGCCGGCCGAACTCCGGCCGCGCCGCCAGCCCGCGTAAAAACTAACGCCGGCCTTATTTGGACGGCTTGGCCTGATAATCTTTATTAATAGAGCTATACTAGGCTTTTTGTTGTAATATAGTTTGAATCTGTGTTGAGATTTTGATTTCGTGAGTCAAATTTTTTGGTAGTTGAGAATTACAGAAAGTTGTTAGAAAAAAGTGTCTTTAGATTAAGCAGTCTTTATTAATAGAGTTTTTTGTTCTGCCTAGTCTTTTCCCAACTATATTGGGGTCAGCTTCCAGTCTAACTAGATGCGGCTGAATACCAGTATTTTACACGGAGAGACTGCCATCAGACCTCTGCAACACAGTAACGGCAATGCTGATATCCTAAGATTAGACCGGATTTCTTTATTAGTAGAGTATGTTCTAGAATGACAAAATAATTTTGTAAAATTAAAATCGTTAAAAAGTTACGGGTACCATAACATGAATACATTATAGGTACTTAATTAATTAATGCCAAACAGAATTCAAAGCACCTTAATTTTAAACCCATTATTGAAAGTTGAACAGACTGACCCCTTTCCGGGCAGACCTTAAAAACAAATGTCCCACTTAACAGAATCGGCACAAATTGGGACGTTCGTTCCATTAGACACACACACATTTACATAACATCTCAAATGTTAAACGTATGCGTGTCGCGTAACGTTGTTTGACCGAGATTCGTCCAACCAGCTGTCCAGTGCCGTCCGCTCTGTCCGGCAGGTGCTACTTTTAAACGGTGGTCGAGCGTTGCGTTGTGCAAAACTTTTAACGAGCTTCCGGCAAGCCTTAGCGTTTAATCATAATTTTAAATTGCAGTACGTAAGGGCTTGCAAATATACACAACTTTGTATGCGATGTAGTTCGTGGAACAGATGCGTGCGACTTATTGTGTCGTTAATACAATGCGGTACACGCAGCCTGTAGCTCTGTATCGGCTACTTGTCATTCCGCGCGGAGAACTGAAGTCAATGGAGAGAAAAGGGGTTTTTCGAGGCACGTAGCCGAGAGCCTAGCGATCTATATAACTTTATGTATCTTAGACACCCTCCTAACTCCAGTTCATTGACTCCACAGAACAGACCAACGGATAAAAACAATTAACACTTCACAGGCACCTGCATTCACTCTGTTTGCGTTCCATTCCCTTGAATAAACAGATGATAAGCAGTTAAGTGGCAGCCGCGTCGACTGACAAAGCACAGGCGAATTTCATAAACAAACTTATGCAAATACGGCCACTGAAGTAGCTCCCCTTAAATATAAATCGGTATGCTGCCCAGAGAGACAAACGCGCCACCCGCTGATAAACCAATACGAATTTTATTGCGTGGTAGCAAGATTGATTTTTGTTTGTCTGTTGATATGAAGATGGGATATGGAGGTCGTCATAGAGCGAAGTGTTTACGTGACGGCGAAAGTCGGAGTTGTTTGTTTTTTCTTGGGCAATAATTTCCGGATCGATGGTAATGTGTGAGGCGGTAATAAATGGCGAGAGCGGTGCTTGCGTACAGCCGACGGCGACACGGTGACGTCACGTGGGCACGATAGATAGGTACAGAAGAACCACTTCATACAGTACGCGATAACAGCGCCCAAACGAGGAGACGTCGAATGAAACAAAGATACAAAACAATAAGATGCATTTATGTCCCCCAAAATTGCTCGTTGTTATTGTACCGCGATAAGACCTCGTGCCCCCAAGAACTGGTCTTCTTCGCTTTGCGTCGTTCAAGACTGTTTTGTTTTTGCTTAATGTTAGAAGTGGTCCTTCTGTACTCTCTGTTTTTGCGTCTCGTGCTGGTGCCTATGAATCTTCTGCATGTTTTTCCGCACTCCAGATTACAGTTTCGCATGTTGTTGTGACCTTGAACGTCCTTAGGCCGTGGCTGATGGAGAGATTACATAAAAACAAATGGTTGAGATAACCTAACGGCTGATTTGATGTTAGGCAGTTTTGTATAATATTGACGGAAGAGCGTTTATATAATATGACATTAACTTGACGCTTATTATCCTTGTAACGTGGGCAAAGGTGTCATATTTTTCGACTTCGGGCTTAGGCTGTCAAACAAACAGAAAATTCAGATAAAATATTCCAATAAATTACTGTCTCACTGCTGGGCACAGATTCTTTTCAGAATTAGAAAGATTTAGGCCTTATTCCACCACGCTGCCTAGTACGGGATAGTGAACTACACGCACCATTGAAAACTTTTTGTAGCCCGTTCAGGTGTGCAGAGATCCTCACGAAATTTTTACTTCACCGTTAACGCAAGTGATAATCAAATTTTGATCCGCACACGAATTGGAAATGTCGGAGGTGCGGACCGGGCTTGAACTCAGAGCCTCTTACATGGAAGGCAATCATTCAACCGTTAGACTAATGGGATTGATTCGAGACCTCTAAAAATTCAAAGCTGTTTCAGCGACCACTAAACTAATGAACTGATTTCAACTTTAAAAGCCAAGTGGTGCGACCGTCGGACTGCCACGTCATAGATCTCGAGTACGAACTCAAGGCACGCACCTCTGACTTTTCGAATTCATGTGCGTATTGTATGATGATCACTTGCTTAAAAACGCTGAAGGGAAACATCGTGAGGAAACCGGCATGCCTGAGAGATTTTTCTCAACAGCATGTGAAGCCAAGTCAGAGGCCCATAGGCGGCATAAACTCTGACACCAGGTTAACCACTAACCACACGAAAAGAAGAAGACCTTCAGCTACTTCCACCCATCTTTCAAAATCATACACCCATCCCGCTGAGGATATTCGGCAGTATTTTGTTCCATGTCAAACCACGGTCGTCGCACTGTAACAGGGTTCGTGTTAACCCTTCATCACTCAACGGCTGGGGTGTCACTAATTAGAGCCGTCACCGAATTAATTGTCCCTACATTCCTTTGAAATTACACTAGACATTGTAACGGACATTTTATTGACTACTGAAGATTTTTAGTTTGATTGTATATAATGCAGTCTTTTTATTTTGTTTTCAGTGCAATCTTAGTTAATATAATAGCCTTAAGGGTTCTACTTATTAAAGACAGTAATGATCTAGTGGCTGGAACTTGAAACCGCGGTTACGAATTATGTGAAAAGGACTTCTACTGGCCTAAGGTCTAATACTAAAAAAATGGACCTCCAAGACCGAATTAATTGTCGGGATCTATTACCCATAATCAGACATCTAATAAATAGTTATGACCCTTAACTTTTAAAACCAATTACTACTACGACTACTTCCAAAAGGACTTTCCATCTTATCTCCAGCTGACAGTCCAACCCTACGATTATCGAGCACGATACATAAGCACTTGCCATCATTGCGTGTGTCTCATAAAAAGGGGCCCGTACATAACAGATAAAACTAAACTTATTCCCGGAATGTGACTAACGGAAAACGGGGATCCAACATTACAATAATAAAAACGTTTGTGAAATGGAGTGAAAAGTCAAAGCACTGCATTACACAACTTTACAAAAACATCTGGATCATACGAATTTGAACTTTATGTCAGTGATAGAAGGTAGGTTGGAGTAGCAAGTAGTTTTATGAGGGCGGGTAGAAAGGGCGGTATGGGCCCCGACAAAAGCAATTCATTCCACATTAGAAGGGCGAAGAGCTTTTTATATTAATTGTGGACGCCGTTACAAGGTCATAGCTGAGTCCTGTAATATATGTAAATTATCCGGCTTTGCCTTATGTCTGTGATCCGCGATATAACGCTTTTTATAGCATCAACATTGATTATTTGCAGCCATCAATTTGAATTGATCGCTGTAAGTTATGGCAGATTTAAATAATCTATTATTTTGTGGAGCTGGGAGGTTTTTACTGACATTCACTGCAGTGTCGAGCTGTACGGAATTGTTCAATAACTTCAATACATATTCTGTTATTTTTACTGGAATAATCTTTTATTATCATAAACACCTTGATTGGTGATCGGATAGATGAACGTATATCGATATTAATACAGAGGTAGATAGATTTTAAACCACTGCTCCCTTTTAACTGCCTTGGTGAAGGTCTAGTGGTCGCAATTACGACTGCTGAGCATGGGGTTCTGGGTTCGATTCCCAGGTCGGGCAAACTGTTATTGGGTTTGTCCATTGGGAATTTTTCAGTAACAGCCCGGAGTCTGGATTTGGACCGGTTAATAGAAATAGGCTCGCTCCCCATTACATAGGACTTAAACATAAATGGCGGTATGGTGTTACTATACACCTCTGCCTAACCCTTCAGGGAATACAGGCGTGATTTATGCTCCCTGCTGATCTTATTCTTACGCCTTTTCTTTCTTACTTCTTATTCTTACGCCTTTTACTCCGTCCCGGGCTGGCCAGTTGCCTGTGCTATACCGCAAACCACATGTTTAAGTACTGTAGAGCGATTCTGTAAGAAAATCACCTCAATCTCGACGTCTAATTGACATCGATAATGTCACAGTATGGATAAATAGAAGCACGTACGCACTGATAATCGACAGCATTACTAATAGCTCGAAGTTTTGTTATCCACACTGTGTCACAATACGAGTAGGTGTCGTGATTACAGTCGAAATAGAAACGAGTATCTTAAATAATCGCACCATTGTTCCTACAGTGTTTTGTTAGCTCCTTGACCTCTGGGCCGGAATACACGTTCTTCTCATTAATAAAATGATGTGCTATAACATTTATTATGTACAAACAAGTGAAGTGCGAGCTCGTCTGCCCCACGCGAGCCTGAACCTGCGATAAATCATCGCGCAAGCTCATCAATATCTATTAGCCACTTAATTTACTCGTTTTGCCCAACTTTGTTATATATTTTAGATAACTTGCTTATACGGGGTAGTAAATAGAAACGAAGCTTATGTGTTATGTAAAGTAATTAATTTGTTACCTACGTTATAATTTCAATTCTGAATTGAAAACATATTATATTTCTAAAACTGGATAGCCTTTTTCTAAGTCTACCTATTAATTTTCAATATCCATAATATTTACAAAATCAAGATTCCGTTTGAAAAATGCAAATGGAAAACGAAATGGAAATTATAATGCAAATTGATTGTGCTTGTAATAAAACGTATAGATTAATCTTTTTGAAGGCACAGAAGCCAAACTAAGGCTTAGCTATTAAATATACATCGTACATAATTATATTCTTGCATACAAACATATACCCACGCTTGTGATCCCCGAAGGCGTAAGCAGAGGTATTCTCCTATTATAGAAATCTGTACCCTCACGTTTCGTCGTTATATACCTAACATAGGACTTAAGTAAAAATAGGGCCTGCGCTCGCATTTTGGCTTGACTCGATTCATAATAATCCTTTGAATACAACTCACATAGACCCGCCGACGACACTCCCTGCTCGCGCCCAGCGTTTTGTGTGGCGAAAGTTTTAACTTTGTTTCACTTGAAAGGCGACACAACCACGCTTGCGAACGTTAAACACATGAGGTCCATGAACTATCGCGAAACAATAAAATACTTAAACTTGATGCTATTTTATCTCACATACTCCTTGTAAAATAAAATATAGTTAGTACGTATCCGTACGCCCGTTTCGTTTCCTCGCGTCGAATATATTTTTTCCGCGACAGTTGAGTCGCATTCAGCGCGCCGCTTCCTGCGCTTGCGAGTTTTTACTACACTAGGGCTGGCACGCTTGAGATTTTAGTTGGGTATTTGAAAAGTAGATCGTCTTGAAGTGACGGCTCCACTTTCCGGTGCTGTGAATAGGTGCTAGAGGTATGAAATACTTTTCGTAGCTGCTGAAGTTGTAAGTTAGAAAATAATATTATATTCGAATATATAGGTATGTACCTTCACACATGTAGGTACTTTCCGAATGGTTATTAGACAGGGGTACACTGATGTACAGTAGTGGAATGAAAAGATTCGTCAGTTTTCAAATTCATGCCTTTCCCACATCGCGGGCACATGTTACTTTTTCAAACTGTTGAACGGAACAGACCAAAGCGTGGAAAAGTATGTTTAATTATTTGGTAGCAAATATCAAAATTGCCTTTTGCCTCCATATGATGTAGTAGTGCCATGTAATATCTTTGATTCTATTTAAGGAGTTTTGTTCTAAAAACCATGACATCAATCAAATCGATGGTTAAATAAATTGACATCACTTGTGTCTGTCACCATGTCACCATAATACCCTGTCAAGAAATACTTGTAATTTTATTTCTATAATGTTGGCGATACGTAGTCGGTAAAATAGATCGAGCAAAAATAGACGTTAAGGTGCACAACATTTTCATTTCCCTAATGTACTTCCACATTGAGTCAATGACAACGTTTTTATGTAATGCGCCTATTACAATTTGGTCCTTTTTACTGGGTACTATGGCAACCCTAACAAGTCAGGTCCTCGTAGCCGGATGGCGCGTGTCGAATTAACGTCAATTGTTGATCTGATGCACTTTCAACTCAGTTTAGGAATTTATACTTATTTAAGCTATCGTTAGAGCGAGTTCACATATACGACAGTATTCTGAATACTGGTCCACAAAAATTGGACGCCGGAACAGTATAAAAAACGAAACAGCATTTCAAATCCAGTAAAAAAACAATATAATAAATGGATCCGTACATGAAGATGCATGGAGAAGTATGGGTGCCTTCTGGGGTTTCTTTCCCGAGTACCCAATCCCGGGAATACCCGGGAACACTATCGATCCGTTCCAGCGAATCCGTTTTTAACGGATCCGGTAAAACGGATCCCATCAAAAACATAAATGTGAAAATGGGAGCCATGTTCAATAATAAGAATATGCTTGGTTGTCGACTTCGCCGTCAAAAGCAATGAAATCTAAATGGGTGCCAAGTTCTGTAGATAATCCTGAAATTTATTTATACACGCTTAAATTTTGATCGTTTTAATCCCTTGGACTGGTGGTTTAACTTACAAAATACTATTCATCAAAAGCTTGCACAGCATTGTAACTCTTAAAACAAAGAAAATAGCAAGTGATAACATAATACTCGCAAAATGCATGAAACCAGCAGTAGCGCCACGAGTTAGTTACCTACGTCGGCGTCGGTCGTTGCGTACCTAACTACCTAACTCCGCCCGATCAAGTTAAGGTTATTGACTCGCGCTCAGCTGAGATTCACGTAAACAAATTAAATGATTCCAAATTTTCCTTTATACTTTTACGGGCTTAGGACCGTCATAATTGCTTTGTGCCTAGGTTTCGGGCCATACCTAATACTATTAAAAGAATTATGCTAAAAGCGGTAGGTACATGTAAAAATAAATCCCTACAGGCCTGCTAGTTATGGCGTATTTAATAATGTGGAATCAAAATTATTTACAATGATTTAAAAAAGAAAAAAGTTCTAATTACTTACACGATTTAAAAAAAGTTCTGTTACATACCTACCTAAATCACCTTTGATTTATTTAACACTAAGCGACACGTAATAATTGTTCATAAAAACGTGTACCTAATCAAATGATTAAAAAATAATTCTGTTATAAACCTAATAATTAATCACCCCTGAATCATCACTGGCTAATACTTCACGATAGCTTAATAATTGTTCAAAGTGCAAACCATTCCTTTCGAGACATCATTTTGCACGTTTAATTAAATTGTCTTTTAATTTCAATATGTAATGTCTCTCTGTCACTTTATAAAACATCGAACGCGTTTACTATCGCACTTTTCATTTGTACACGAGTTTGATGCTCGTTTCTGTACACAAGATGGCTTCACAAATAAAAATCCAGCGGGGTAAGGTCCGGGCTCCTTGCTGGCCAAACAACTGGACCAACCCGTCCAATCCAGTGATCTCCAAACACGGAAATCAGGTGATTACGTACATTATGCTCGCTTCGCTGTAGACACCGAGCCGCCTGCGCATCAAAACCCGCGATTGCGTAAAATTGCACCATGGCAAGGAACTCCAGGTTGGAGTACGCGTAATTACGAGACGTCATTACTTTCGCGCGACAAGGATAATCTTAACAACAACACACCGATGACGTCTTAGATAAACTGAATTATTTACATGACGTGGTCATGTACTCCTGTGCTGCCCTTGGCGCGCGGGGTGCGCGGGGCGCGCGCCTATTGCATTGCCAATCAAATAGGGTTTGGGGGCGGGGTTTGGTCTAGGATTGGCTAATTTTTGTGAGTCCACGTTGACTGTGCGTACGCGTCATTGTTGCTAGAACCGAATGGTGCCTACTAATGGTTCGCATAATTTATTCACTCATGCGAAAATTAATTCGAGTTTTTAAAAAAAAAGTACTTTATTTTTTAATTTTATCTTTACAAATCGATAGTGTTTCATGCACCGGATCGACCCTCCACGGGATTAAAACGATCAAAATTTAACCGTGTATAATCATGAAGCTCAAAATTGACTTGGCTAGTTTTTACCAGCAAACCAAATTTTTTGAAGAGTAAGATTATAATTATATTGACCTTACAATATAAAAACAGTAACTTGCGTATTACATAAAGAAGATAAGTTAATTAGCCAAATATAAGATAACTTGTATGTGAAAACTAGCCCATTCAAATCTTGAGCTTCATGATCTTATAAATAAATTTCAGGATTATCTACAGAACTTGGCACCCATTTAGATTTCATTGCTTTTAACGGCGAAGTCGACAACCAAGCATATTCTTATTATTGAACTTGGCTCCCATTTTCACATTTATGTTTTTGATGGGATATCATTACTTTTTGTAAAGAAATTATTATTATTATTCATCATTCAAAAGTGATCTGTAAAAAGTTTACGCTGTATAGTTTTCTTTTTTGTACTATTTTCTACATTTTCTTGAACGTTAGAAGTACGAAAGTACTTCCTTTAATTTTTTTTATTATTATTTGCCTGTTAGGTATATTTTTATTTCCCACTGGAATCAAATAATCTGGTATATAAAACGATAAAAGCAATATTTCATCATGGAATCATGGAACCTATAATCTCCTGCGAAAGAAAAACATTTTGCTATTATAATTTCGCAAGGCGCTAGGTAGGTGATAAAAATCGATTGTTTGAAAAAAAATTCAAATCGTAAAAATTCACTGTTTTCTGACTTTTTCCTTTGTATACACACAATTACCCAGCTGGACGCAAAATTTCAACTTTCTAGGTCATCTGGAAGTGGGTTAGATTTTTTATCTATATGTCAGTCAGTGTTAAAAATGCCGATTTTTAGACGTTAATACCTCAATAACCGTTTGAGCTGTATTTAGTAGTAGTGTAGTTTCAATAAATAAACCAAATTTCATGTGTTTATGTTGAATAGATTTTGAGTTATTAAGGGCTCAAAAGTGGCTTCAAATGGTTCGTGTAATATAACACACGGCTGCTGCGTCGCAAGTTCCTTTTTCTTTGAACTTGGCTTGACACTCTGCCGCGTGTCTAGATCCACTGTGTGAACGGGCACTTAGTTCTTATTCCAAGACCTATTGTGCAATAAAATTGTTACAGTATAAATATATCTTCTAACGTTATATAAGGCATAAAACCATTTTTATTTTTCTTTCCATGATTATAATGCTTCTATTTTTGATAACCTATAAAATATACCTATTTATTTTTTCCAGACGTTTAGACAATAAACACATACAAGAACACTGTGCTCAGAGTGTAGAATTTTGTACAAGTATCAGTCATGTAGTGTTTCGATGAACTCTGGTAGCCAATGTAAGATTTAACTTGTGTTATGGTATGGTAACTTGTCTATGTTCTGTCACTGCTGGGCAAAGATGTAGGTACTTACCCCTCCTTTATTTGTATTCAACGTTAAATGGATACTTTTTATTCGCTTAATCAGATTTATTTTAATACTCCCTTTTGTATACAGGAAAATAACATGAACAATGTTAAAGCTTGTTACGTTTTAATTTTTCCTTTCGTTAAAATTTAACTTCCACACATGACACATTTATAACAACCTTAAATATTTAAAAGTTTATTTTAACAAATAACTGTCCAACTTTTTCTCCTAAGTGACATTATATAACTCTAGAACGTCTAGCCTTCTTCTTCTTTTCGTGTGGTTAGTGACTAACCTGGTGTCAGAGTTTATGCCGCCCATGGGCCTCTGACTTGGCTTCAGATGCCGTCGAGAACTATCTCACAGGCATGCCAGTTTCCTCACGATGTTTTCCTTCACCGTTTTTAAGCAAGTGATAATTATGCAATACGCACATGAATCCGAAAAGTCAGAGGTGCGTACCTTGGGTTCAAACTCGAGACCTATGACTTAGCAGTCCGACGGTCGCACCACTAGACTATCACTGCTGCTGTCTTCTAAGTGACATTATGTAACTTTAGAACGTTTAGCCACATTGCATGTGGACATCAGGCTAGTCTCATATTCCCTGCAGCAGCCTCCTGAAGCCTTGAACAGTCGTCTGCAGTCCTTAGGGATACGGAGACAGGTTTGGGACAGTCCCTTAATGGATGTTAAGAGGATTGCATCGCGAATTTCATATCCCAAATTTGTTTCCCGAGCAGGTTTTGTTAGTCATAAGATTTTTCATTTTGGAGAAGATTAGATTGACATCTAGAATCTAACATCATTACACATCTCCTGGAGACGTGTAGAGAATATTAGTAAGTAGATTTATACAACTAGTATCACAGGCTGTTGATAGACTGATGGTCTAGTGGTCGCAAGCGCGGCAGCTAAGCATGGGGTCCTGGGTTCGATCCCCAGGTCGGATAAAGTGTTATTGGGTTTTTCCATTAGAAATTTCTCAGTAGCAGCCCGGAGCCTGGAATTGTGCCCGCTTAATGGCAATACGCTCGCCCCCTATTACATGGGATTTGAACATAACTGGCGAAACGAGGGTGTACTAAAAACACCTCTGCCAAACCCTTCAGGGAATATTAAGCGTGATGTTATGTGTTATGTGGTACAGGCCTTATGGGACTACACCAATCCCTGAGCAGATGCATATAATATTGCAGCGAACATTTCATGTATGAACTTTTGTTTTCTTGGCAGTTCTTGTCGTTCAATATCAGGTTCACTTTTTAATTATTTGTCATAATTTTATTATGTAGCACGTATATTTCGAAGAACGAACGAAGAAATTACTTCATTTTCCAATTAATGATCCTTCGGCCTCAGTTTATTTTACATGCAGCAACTACTTCTTTACCTGCGACCTACACACGATAATACAATGAGCTACAAACAACATAACGTAACATCACACCTTGTATTCCCCGAAGGGTTCGACAGAGGTGTTTTTAGTAACACCCTCGTTTCGCCAGCTATGTTTAAGTCCCATTTAATAGGGGGCGAGCCTATTGCCATTTATCTGGCACAAATCCAGACTCCAGGCTGCTACTGAGAAATTCCTAATGGAAAAACTCAATAACACTTTGCCCGACCTGGGGATCGAACCCAGGACCCCATGCTCAGCATTCGCGCTTGCGACCAATAGATCAACAAGGCAGTCAAAAAACATCTTTATTTAAAATAGATAAAATATCTTTTGAACATCAAACGACAGATCCCATATCCCACCCTTTACTGAGCGGCTTCGCCCAATCCGGATCTCGTAACGTTATTTCACGAGATCCGATAGCGTCGACACGTGAGAGCGAGCCTGTGGCAGTGTAGACAGATTTATCAGATGAATCTCACAGAATCCCCATGGTGAACTATGGATGGAAGATGTTATTTATCTATCATATCTATTTGTGAACGTCAACTACTGAATATGGATTTTTTTAAAGACGGCCACAGTCAACCATATTAAGAACTACTGCTAATTATCACGCCTTAGAACTATTGATTATTTAACCATAATATATGTTTTAACCATAATAACCTAATCTATAAAATTACACAGAAAAAATCTACCCAAATGATAGTAATGCGTATCTAAACAGTATGCCAAAAACGATTATGTCAAAATATTATTTTGCCGTTAAAAGTTATGCCTAACTCATTATGCCAAACTAGATTAGGAATTCAAAAATTATGTAAATCAAAGGGATCCTGTTTCAGCACATAGGAGGAAGCTGTTATAATATAGAGGCTACGTATCCTCATACAAAGACTGAATAAACAAAGAAACAAGTTGTTTCAACACTTATACAAGTCACTATGGTGCACACAAGTACAAGTATGCTGGGACGCGCGTACGGCTCCGTACGGCTTCGTTCGCCTGTCGTCGTATCCGATTGGATCCATTCGGCTGTCAACACAGTAGGAATGAAACTATTTGACTAGGCGCAGAAACGGATACGTTCGCAAGTGACGGTACGGAGCCGATCGTATGCGTCGACATCCTGCCGGACGCGATCGGCTGTCGCCGCATCCGTTCGTATCCTTTCCGATCCGATGCGATGCGAGCCGTTTGGTGGAAATCATGCCTTAAGCGATACCTACCGGGATGGGAGGGGGTGGTTTTTCTTTGCCGGGACGAAGACTAATTAATACCATATTCGGTGCTAGTTACTGCAGCACATTGCGGTACCCACATGCAAGACTTTCATGAATGAAACAATATTTACTAAAATAGTCTTATGCCCTTACCAATGATCGTCGTGTAAAGTTATGACATGCTTATACACAAAAAAAATATGGTTACATTGACGTTAAACAGCTTTATAACTTTACATAGCAATTATTAGTAAGGTGGTTAGAATATATAGGTAAACATTAATCTACCCACAGTTACGATACAACTTGTTTCAATACGCGATGCTTTTGTGAATAGCATTAAATGTAATTACTTCGGTAACCTCGCCACGCGTACCCCAGGACCAGGTCGTAACTCTCAAATTATTAATAAAACGAAACAGCCTCTTGCTAGAACTAACGTTTATATTTATTTGTTTATAAAAGTTTTGTTGTTATTATTGTAAATAAAAGTTTATTGCGCGTAAAGCTACACTTTGAGTATGAACGGTAAACTGCTGAAGTACTAAATTACGATGTTTATTCATGAGGTTCTTTCAAGTGTTTGAGTTATGGGGCTTTGGGGTTTTCTAGAAATGTATTAAATATCTGATATTTCAGTAAAAGATAATTCATAAGTCTTGTCTGCACTCTAAATGGGGAGGCACACGCAAAATGAAAGCAGATGGCAGCAGCTCTGTTTGTACCAATTACAACCAATCAGAACAGGTTAAATTAACATTAGCAATAATGTCAAACAAACTTTAACCAATGAAATTGCGTTGGTACAGTACACACAGGATGGTGGCGACATTACTTCCCCAGTGTGTTTACTCCATTGATACTCCGTTGTTTATATACAAATCTATAAAACCCTACACGCACGTGGACTGCACCTATGATAGCAAATAAATAGTAGGTAAGTTGGAACGTTTGCCCGCTCGGCTACTTCATTTAATTAACGCGGATGTCCGCGCACTACTCGCAGGAGCGTATCAATCGTATCGCTTATCAAATGATAGACTCTGTAGTTTATCGACGAATAATTGGTACGTTAATAATTCTCTTCTGCTCTTCATAAATAAGATAGCACAGATTTTTTTTAAACAATGCCCCTTTTTTTCGTCTTCGCTGGTGCCTCTTCTTGACAGATCCCACACAAATACGGCTATAGGCAAATATTTGATGGACAAATTTCGTTTTGGTTCGGGAATCAATCCCGCGTACCTTTGCACCGGAGGTGGACCACTTCGCTACTGTTTCGAATAGGCCCGACAGACTAATTACTGATTATAATTGCGCGGTCAAATCATTTGTCACTTAAGCATCGAGCCTAGTGGTGTAACTGTCACACTGTCAAGTCATAGGTCTCGAGTTCGAACCTAAAGTATGCACCTCTGACTTTTCGGATTCATGTGCGTATTGTATAATTATCACTTGCTTATAAACGGTGAAGGAAAACATCGTGAGGAAACCGACATGCCTGAGAGATATTTCTGGGCGGCATGTGAAGACAAGTCAGAGGCCCATGGGCGGCATAAACTCTGACACCAGGTTAGTCACTAACCACACGAAAAGAAAAAGAAGATCGGACGTGATGTATCTAAGTGTGGCGCTATAGATAGTCAAAGTCAAAGTATTTATTTCAATTAGGCACATAAAAGGCACTTTTGAACGTTAGAATTTGTAAAAAAAAATAGAATTGATTCTAGTCGCCCCTTCCAAAAGGTAGATTCGTATGGAGAAAAATGGGTAAGAAACTCCACCGTTACTCTTTTAAAATGTCTGACAATATTTTGTATTGGTACATTAATTATATAATTATATGTGAAGACGATGCACCTAGACGATACATAAACAATAAGCCGTAGCATAAATACAAATAAAGCAGTACATAGCCCATTCACGGTGGTCTCATTTAATTAACACGTATACAAAGTCAAGTTTATTATACATCGGGGACCTGCTTTTGGTTGCCACTTACTACCCGCATGGATATAGCGCAGATGTAGACAAAATATTTCGTATAACTGTATCAAGAGTGACGTTAGACAATGAATTTGGACGACACGTTTGGTACAGTGGCTGAGCAATTGGCTTCTGCGCTACGGGTCGTGGGTTCGGCTCCCGCACGGAACAAATATTTGTATGGCCTACAGATAGTTGTTCTGGGTCTGGGCATTTATGCTTGTAAAGATTTGTGTCTGTAAACGCACCACGATACAGGAGAAAGCCAAGTGTGGGGCAAGGTTTAAAAAAATAACTGAAAAATATAGAATGGCATCTCTTAATGATTATTCACTCTTCACGCCGATATTAGAAGATACATTTATGCATAATATATAATTATTTGCTATAATTATATTAACATAATACCAGCCTGTAACTGTCCCACTGCATCACAAAGGTCTCTTCTCACACAAAAGGAACAAGAATTGAGCACCACACTCAATGCGTTTTGACGATTTCAGACCAGTATTATTATAGGTTAGGGTTTCCTTACAATGTTTTATGGCGCCATAAGTCAGTGTTTTCTTTAAGAAAGTACCTACATAATGACATTGAAAGTGTCAAATTGCAAGGTTTTGCTCTGCTGATACTTTTAAAGAAAATACAGATGCGTGCTCTATCATGTAAAATACGAAAAAAAAAACATAAAAACAGTTCAAACTATAGGTACTATATACAAACTATACTCATGGGCGCATGCTATACGCTCAATATTTATTAAGATATTTGGATCGCGATCCTGGATCGTGATATATATTGAGCGTTTAGAATTTTATGTATTGATGGATTAAACGCACAAAAAATATCACGACCAAGGATCCCGATCCAAATATCGTGATGAATATTGAACGTGTAACGTTCACCATGGAGCTTATTATTCGTAAACTATAACAAAAATTGGTGCTTGACACTTCAGACGACTGAATATATTTAATTACTCAGTACGCTATGCTGTCATAAAAATGTCATAAAATTGCACGCTTTAACCAATAAAAATGAATATAAATTATGCTTATTAGTCATGCTGTTATCTATCATAAACTACGGCCTGATAAAACGTTAGGTCATACGTTTAACTAAGCTATAGGGTCAATAAACATAACCGTAAAGATTAAACGTAGTTTCTTTTATTATAACTATCGTTCGGAGCCATCTAGTTATTAGCTAAGTTATTTTAAACTTTTATCTATATTCAAACTATTCTTATTTAAATAATACCAGACTCTAGGTAACCTTTTCAGTGGGTAGGACAACTTTCAGGGGCGACAATAATATTTTCATATTTCCAGTAGTTAAGGAACTAAAGTTATTTCTAATAACGACGATTTTCACCCCTAAATAGTTTCCAATCTACTAGGAAGACACGAAATATCCAGTTACCAGGAAATCTTGTAATAATATGTTTGTATAGATATTCAAACTCCAAAGTCTCCAGTCAAAGGTTTAATGTACACAATATTATTAAAGCGGAATTGTTAGAACAACTAAAACAATGATTAAACTAAGTCAACAAGATCATCTTAACAAGCAGATATATGATTCATCCTCTTTTAGGCGAATTAGGTTTTTATATCAACGTATTGATTGTTTAAACGCTCAATAAATACCACGATCTAGGATCGCGATCCAAATATCGTCATAAATCTTGAGCGTGTAGCGTGCGCCTCAGGTTATCTTGGTTATAATCACGCATAATAGACCATTCTAATTCCTTTTACTTACAAATTACCTATCACATAACCTACCTTGATCTCTAACAAAGGAAGTAGGTGTACCCGGATATAGTGAACAAACAAACAAATATAATCGCCGACGATCTTATATCGCTCAGGGTCATAAACTAAAACTAATTCCAATCACACGGTTGATGTACTACCTGTAACCTGTAGGTACCTTCGTCCTTCGGCCCGCATTTATTCAGGCACGTTTAGTGTTTCGTTTTATTCGAACATAAAGATTAGGCATAAGAGGTGCGCAGCTATTCGGCCTGGCGTCGTAAACCAGCCCCCAATTCGCCAAATGAGCAATGAAAGTTAACTCAGTTGCTAGCGCGGCGCCGAGTCGATGTCGAATATATCCGAATATTGTCGAATATCGCCGAGTATCGCCAAATTGGGGCGCGGTGTGACCAGCATACCGGACGCTGGCGGCTTAATTTTTAATTTATGATCGAGTAATGGTGTGTTGCGAGCTGAGCCGCTTCGCAACCAAACTGTGCAATTATCCCGTATTGTGTGTATTGAATTGTAACAGCTTATTAGCTTCCTATTGTTGCTGTGTATTAACTTACCCTGAGTTGTGTTTGTAATCACGATATCAATGCTGTTAGCACAGCACATTACTGCCCTACTACTGGGCACGGGCTTCTTCTCAGAATGAGGAAGATTTAGGCCTCAGTCCACCACGTTAGCTAGGTACGGGTCGGCGAACTACACACACCATCGAAAATTCTAAATACAAACATGAAAGAGTTCAAAATACAAATATGTAGCAATACGTAACAGAATATGCTGTAGTGTGCTGTAAAACGTTTAATTGCGTTACTCGGGCGAGCGCGAATAAACCGGGATTCTTTGCTTTTTGCTCGCACTGCTCAGCGCTGTTAATTGCTGTAAGTAAACAGCTGCGTTGAGAGACGTAGCCCTCGCACGCTCGTAGGGCTGCCTCGACGACACGAGCACAAAGGTACCGAGTTTATTAAAGAAAGTGGGATGTACCTACTCTGTGATTAAATATTACTGCAATCACTAACTCGCTTACAAGCTATCTCTTATTAACTGACTTGACTTCAAATGAGGTTATGTCCAATAAGGGGTTTGTGCAAACCAGTTTTTATAAGGTAATGGTAGGTAATTATTCAACATGTCAAGGGTGACACTTCCTAAGAAATGCAATAAGGATTTTAATAGGTAGCATTAACCATCAAAAGTTTTCAAAGCTTTCAAGAAACACGAAAGATTAAATAGGGGAACGACAAGACTCCCCAAATTCGCATGGTAACCCTACCAGCAAGGCTCCATTTGCGAATTTAATTTTGTATTTGCTTCGTCGAAGGAATTCCTGCGCGGGCCGTCATATTTCAGCCGGGAGTACGCCGTGTATGGCACAGCTACTCGACCCAGTCACTCGCACCAAACGCTGAGTTACATCGACACGTTCGCAAAACATATCAAAATTGTAATAAATTCCAACCATGCTAAATAGCTCTTTGTTAAAAAACTAAAGTACAGTTGGCTCTATAAGTTAGTATAGTTAATCAACTGAAACTCTGTGCACGTACTAGAGAGCTTTCGGTTCAACTTGTTCGTCAACTTTATTTGCCTTATTAATCCAATTTGAGTTTTTATTTGGTGAAACTGCATGCATAAATTGAATTTGCAAGAATCCCGCCGCCATTCGAGAACTTATTTAATTAAAACTTATCAAGTAGGTTTTCGAACAGTCGAGTGGTCTGGTCGAGTAGAGCGCGGTGTGAACGGCCCACCAAACATAAGTTTGCGCCAAACCAATAAGTTGTTCCAAGTTTCGAGTTCCGCCGACCGACTGACGAAATTGCAATTTGTATCGACTCAACAAATTATAAATCCAAGACAATGTGACGTTTATTATTTTTTTGACAAACGGCTTCTAGAATTCCGACGCGAAAGTTTTGCTTTAAAATAGCTCCTCGTGTTCAGTGTTACTTGGGAGTGAGTTTTCCAGTATCGGAGCTGGAGGGTTAAATTCCCTCTACGATATCTGAAAATACGTACGACTAGAATCCAATATTTGCGGAGCCTTCGCAGCACTCCCGTTACGTCGCGTTTGCCATTTATAATTGCACGAACTTCGTGACACGACACGATGCAGGATGCACCGTTTTAATAAACTAAGCCTTTGTATACCATGTCGGTCGTCGGTGTAGGTACCTAGTACATATAATATTCATGTATTGTGGCGTCTGGCGTGATGACGTGACGACTCGTCACTCCTGCACGTACGAGTGACGTCATAATCGCGCGACGAACAACGCAGAGCAATTCAATTTGTGGCGTTACAGCGGTTTATGGGGTGGAAAGATATTCAAGGAAAAACGACCCCCGCGCCGCAGACGACGAACATCGCCGCGCCGCTAATGTCGCACGAAAAACGTTTACGACGCGAACGCGCAATGTAAGGTAATCTTAATGCGAGAAAATTAATCTAAATGGGCGTTTAAAACAAGCGACAAATGTGAGCCGATTTATGAGTGGAGGAGTAGAGTCGTACAAAAGTAGCGAAGTAATAATATCTTGAACATAAACTGTAAGACGTTTCAACTTAAAATAAAATTTAAAGGTGAATGCTCTGCTTTGTAAAAGACTTTCTCGGTGACTTAAATAAACAAGTTTACTATTAAGTTTCATTTTGTAGCGCAAATTAATTCTAGTTCAAACAGTGCTGTCATTACAGACTGCTATGAAATTCTGAAATCAAAATGAAAAATCTAACAATCTCGAATCTTGATTAGTTAATTGAATCATCACAGCATCTGGCTCAAGCTCTAACAAACGTAATTAGTAGTCATCGCGCGTTATGTCTATAAGAGTGAACACAAGTTGTATGAAACTTAGAGCGAGAGAAACAAATATCGCGAGGGCGCGGCGGTCGACGACGTGGATGTGATGAACTGCACACAGTAACAGGGCGCGGGATTGAATGCCACACAACACTTGAACAGTCTGTACTAATCATATACTGGCCTGCAAAAATAAGTACACACTTTTAAAATTGCAATAACTTTTTAAGTACACAAGATATATTTTCGAAGCAAAAAGGACTCAAAAAGAGTTTAACTTTGTTACTATAGTTTCAAAGAAAGCTGATAAAAATTGCTATAAAACGTTTTTTATTTTAAATCTCTAACTTCTATAGTTTAGAAAAAAATGAAATTTTAAAAGTGTGATACTTATTTTTGCTGGCCAGTGTAGTTTGAACTTCTAGATCACTTATGTACGCCTTTTTAACTGTAGGGAGAGGGGAGAGGAAAGTTTATATTTTGGTATATAAAATACCAAGTAATTGTGTGTGAGTAACATAATAATAATTCTAAGGTCAATTGTGAAAGCCGAGAAAGATAAAGAAATTAAGCATCAAGACTTGGCACACAAGGTTGTCGACATGTGGGAGATTGTCCGATTCGTTGTGCCGATAGTCGTTACGGCCAATGGCTTAATAGCCAAGAGCCTCGACGAACATCTGATAAGGCTCTGGTTGGGCGGCTGGATCAAGGGCCTGATACAGAAAGCTGTACTCTTGGACATGGCGCGTATTGTTAGGAAGTTCCTCTCTCTGAGGTCCTGACCACCGGTAGCTTGGACCCTATTCGCGATGCCGGTGGGCAATTATTTTTTTATATTTTTAAATGTATTTTTTTTGGTTTTATGAAAATATTTAAAAATTTAATCATATAAATGTATATAAAAAAATAAAGGAAATTCTAAGGTCAATACGTTTTTCTATTAAATGTGGTGATTGTAGTAAGATCTAAGATTTATGCAGAATGTTTCAAGGCACCGGTTATCAAAATTTGACAATTGAAATCAATTAGAGAACGCAGTTTTTAGCACTCCCCTTGCAAAATGAAATCCGTCAAGTGCGAGTCGGATCGCGCACCGAGGGTTCCCTACAATTTCTTTTTTGTGATGTAATTACAAATTTACGATTTTCGTATTTTTCTCTTTACTTATTCTATAAGACATGACTTCTTGCCAAATTTAATGATTCTAAATCAACGGAAAGTACCCTAGCAAGGTTTTGATTCCTTTGCAAGTGTCTAAATATGCGACGTAAACGGCCACATCTTTTGATAGCGTTGATTTAGAAGTTTTATTTTTTCACAGCTCCAAGGGATTGCAGGTCTGAGTATTTGAATTAATTTCAACTTGATATCTCCACGCATTCCTGAGAAAAAGGGTCTTGACATACAGACAGACGGACAACAAAGTGATCCTATAAGGGTTCCTTTTTTCCTTTTGAGGTACGGAACCCTAAAACGGGCGCGTTTCGTTGCCTTACTGGTGCACACGTAGGCGTCAGTGTGCCCAACCCTTTGAAAATAACCATATCTTGCATACAACTTAAATATCACGTTCAAAGTACTGCGCTAAGTAAGAAAACCTATCCTCACCCACTTCAACAGTAATAAACTCATATAAATTCTGAATCAGATTCTCTCACCATTCTCCGGCAGAACGTGGCAACATTGCTATTCAAATAGCGCGATTAGCTTGCATATGGTGGAACAAGTGCACAATATTAATATCCGGCTCCGGGTACAATTATTATCGCCCGGACACCCGGACGGGCCCGGCGGGGCCCAGCGGGGGCCCACGACCCCTTACACCCGAGCTCCCGAACACCCGGGGGTCCACATGGGGGTGTGTTACATTGCCATTATTGCATTCGTACTCTTCATAACTGGGTGAAAATTTCTTCGAGTGTGATAAGATTTTTCTTGTATCTTTTTGTAACCTTTCAGGATTTGTGAACTAAGGGAAATAAGATGTATCAGTTACATTCAAGTAAATAGCGCATATTTTATGAAACCTAAACTTATAAGTGATTTCTATCTTGACATTCATAAATTACCTGACATTTACAAACTTACATGAAAGGAATACATCAAAGTAATCTTTATCATGTTATAACTTCAACGCTACGCTTTCATCTATAATGAAATTAAGTGATATAAACTATAAGTTCATATTTTTGTATACATGCCTACTTGTTTACTTGTTTATTTATTTTATAATTTATGTACACACAACAATATTTACACGAGATATAGTAAGTACACAATTTTTGAGTACCTACAACGATATGTTCAATCTTAAATTATATCTCAGGACCATTAAGACGCAAATTATTCCCATTTGTTCAATAATAATTTCCCAAACATGCGAGCACCATCCTAACTGTACAAAGCACATCGCACATGATAGGCACACAAACACGCTAACACGCCGGCGTGTGTGGTCCAGTCATTAGCCAGATCGCCGGGCCGCTTCATCGTGTAGTCCGCTTGTTCTCCGTAAATTCTACGATTCGGCTCTACGATAAACTATGGACAGAGCTCTCTCGGAAGACTGGACCGAGAGTTAGATTCAGATATGTCGATGATATTGCTCTCAGCTTCGGCTATTGATAACGAGAAGACGGATGATTGTTTGTATTGTTCCTAGTTTTAGAACAAAACCTTGTGACAATGCTAGGTGTGTCACGGGTTCTATTCCCGCATGGAACAAAACTAGCCACGTTATAAGAGAAATGATAGTAGGTACGTGAAAACGATTAAAAAACAACTGCCAGTCAAGGTTCTCTTTCTAAAAGTGGTCCTTGTAACAGTAGCGGGATCTAATTGGCTCCTATATAAAATTTATAGACGAGATAATCTTCTTCTTTTCGTGTGGTTAGTGACTAACCTGGTGTCAGAATTTATGCCGCCCATGGTCCTCTGACTTGGCTTCACATGCCGTCAAGAAATAATCTCTCAGGCATGCCGGTTTCCTCACGATGTTTTCCTTCACCGTTTTTAAGCAAATGATAATTATACAATACGCACATACATCCGAAAAGACAGCGGTGCGTGCCTTGGGTGCGAACTCAAGACCTATGACTTGGCAGTCCGACGGTCACACCACTAGGCTATGGCTGCTATATAACTAGGTTGTTATTAGCCCAAAGCAGCTGTCTGTCCCGTTAAGGTAACATTTTACAACACCCCAGAGAGTGTTGGCGGCCCTTATTTGGGCCACCGCGGTTTATTTGAAAACACCCACAATATTCCTTTCACTATCCATCAATACAGAGATCGATACATCACATATAAAGCCGTGTCCCACAAGCTTACATTAACTGCTCCATCAATAAACTCTTCGGAGACCTAATGAAACAGCATTTTGTTCGTTTTTCGCTCGGTATGACTCCATTTATCTAAAATGCAGCGAAATTAATTTCCGCAGGAAAACGAGGAATTCGTTACCAATAAATGTGTGCTTACGAGGAAGACGTGTCTTTATGTGGAAGTAAAATGTGGAGTATAAAGTTAGTCGGCTTCTTAGGATGAAGAAAATGTTTTATTACTGAAGTTGAAAATAGCCATGCATTTCTAAGCATTCATCTTAGTGCACTGCAATCTGTAGAACAAATGTGTAGTATATACACAAGTTGAAGTTTCAAAAGTACGCTAGAATATATACAGCTCAGCTAACTATAAAACATTTCTAAATTGTAAAACTAAACCAAGTTCACAGAATCAATTCTACATAAGTTCAGTCGCAATCAGTACTTAGACGACATCAACCCGCAATAGTCGGCGGACGAGACCACTCGACGAGTAATCGACACTAGAAACATTCGATTCCGATGCAAATCGAGCAGCGGCCTTACATTCGAACTTAATTTTATTTCATCTTACACCGCCTCGACGTCCACACACAATCACTTTACATCACCCACCCTCCGATTCAACTTGATCGGACCTCTCAAAATCTGAATTCACTATTACGCTATACATTGTGCGTTTACTAACAGATTGTTGGGATGAAAGCGGCAGGGACGAGCGTTGTAGGTGTTGTTCCGTGAGAGTGTCGCCGCGCGGGGCGGGTGCGCGCGCCGCCAATCGATACGGCCGCAGAGTCTGTGTCGACCTGGTTCCCTGCATACATGCACTCGCCTTGTAACCTATATCACTGCCCAAGTCTCGGCTGCGAGACTCCGAGGTGTCGATGCTGAAATTTACCGAATACTTTTTAATCGTGAAACACGAAAAGTTTTCATGTAGGAAATTGTGAAGTATAAAGTCACATTTTTAAAAGAAAATTTCCTTAGGTGCGATACTGCGAGTCTGGAGCGGAATTTTTAAATTCAAACTTTGTAACTTCTGTGTAGTTTTTATGGTCGTCTGGGGGTGACGCCGGAACAATTAATTGTTCGTTGAACACAGGGAGGCTGGCCCCGGCCCGCATCGTGCTCAATATTCATTTATGCGTGGTTTACGTTATCTGATATTGTAGATGTGGTTAATTTTATTTAAATGCGTTCATATCATATTTTCCTTATTTTATCAGCATGATTGGTCTACATTTATTTTGGGAAACATTAATTTAATTGTTCAATAAAACAATAATTTACGTTATCCTATGCATAAAAGAGGAATGATATCCTAACGGTTGAACGCTTGCCTTACATGTAGGAGGGGTCGGAATTCGAACCCGGCCCGCTCCTCGGACTTTTCGAATTCCTTTGCAGATCAGAATTTGATTATCACTTACATTAACGATGAAGGATAACATCGTGAGGCTTCAAAAAGTTCTTCATAGTGCGTGTTCGTAGTCCACCAACTTGTATCGGGTCAGCGTGATGGACTAAGACCTGAACAATAAACATAAGACGAAGCCCGTGCTCAGCAGTAGGACAATAATGAGCTGGTCGTGCTATATAAGCACTCATATTTCCATTACTACTTGTAACACACTGCCTACGGCTGAGAGCTATATTAAATTACACTTTTCTCTCAGCTGACTCTTACGGCTCCCGGAAAATAGCCAGCTTAGATATAACTTAAGTGGTACTTGTGTAGGTGTGTGTACTGTCCTCGCCTGCAACTTCAGGTGAAGTGACTAGTAGATGCTTTTCTTCTTCTTTCTTTTCGTATGGTTAGTGACTAACCTGGTGTCAGAGTTTATACCACCCATGGGCCTCTGACTTGGCTTCACATGCCGTCGAGAAATATCTCTCAGACATGCCGGTTTCCTCACGATGTTTTCATTTACTGTTTTTTTTAAGCAAGTGATAATTATACAATACGCACATGAATCTGAAAAGTCAGAGGTGCGTGCCTTAGGTTCAAACTCGAGACTTATGACGTGGCAGTCCGATGGTCACATCACTAGGCTATCACTGCTGTTAAATGTTAGATGCTTTTGATGTTATAGTATTTACGATATTTTGATGACTGGGTGGTTTATTGTAATTACCCGAAAATTATCTAAAATGTTATTCATTAAATTCGGATCGATGCCGATCTCTTCGATTTAAATCCAATTTGTGAGGTCGAGAGGAAAATTAGTAAGCAGACCGACAGGCAAATTAGCAGTGCTCACATGAGGGAACGTGCGATATTAATAGCTATATAGGTACTAACTTATACAAGGTTAGTCAGAAAGGGTTACTAAGCCACGGGCCACTTAATGTGTCACTGATGATTGTTTTAAAGAAAATGTAAAAATTTCAAAATTCCTTAAAAAAACCATGGAAAATGTTTTTTTTTGTTTTTTCAAAAATTCTTCATCCCTGCTTTAGTTACGAATTAATAGAAAATGGAGCTTCTAATCCGTGACCCCAAATATGACCTAAAATGTAAACACAGCTGATCATAGCTGAGGATAGTAGAATGTAGCGTATTTTTTATGAAATCTTTGAATAGCTATTTCTCTTAAACGACTGCCTTTTGGGGAAAGTTGTAGAACAAAAGTTATCCTTTATTATGGATACTCTAACTTTCGGCTTAGAACCCACTTTGCGACTAACCTTGTATAGCTATGATAACAGTTAAATTTTCAGATGTGATTTTTTTACTATCATCACTATTCTCGGCTTTAAAATATTCTCAATCAAAATACGAATTATTCACATAAATCAAATCCAATTTAAATATCACATCTTCACATGAATCCTAAGCTCGCTCACACACCACCGCTCTCCGATGTACTCGTACATCTCGGCTCTAACACAGTTATCGTACCCTAACACAATATTTTTACTTCACTTCAATATATTACACTATTGCTACTTTTTCAGCGAATATACTAAATCTAGTGCTCAGAGCAGTCGCGGGTACGAACCGATACGAATTGGATTGGTATTACAATATCATACTGAATTTGTGAGTTGATTGATTGAATATATGTTGAAGTGAAGCGTGAATATAATAGTGATAGTCGTGGGTAGAGGAGCGATGGGTTAATCAGACTGAATACTAACAGGACAAGTGTTGACACTAATATTATTAAATCTTAATATAGTTAATCTTTTTAAAATATTATTTGGTTATAACTTCACGCCTGTATTCCCCGAAAGTTTCGGCAGAAGTGTATACCAACACCCTCATTTCGCCGTTATGTTTAAGTCCCACGTAATTAGGGGGCGAGCCTATTGACATCAACCGGGCACAAATCCAAACTCCGGGCTGCTACTGAGGAATTCCACACGGAAAAACCTAATACCTAACACTTTACTCGACCTGGGGATCGAACCTAGGACCTCACGATCGCGCTTGCCACCACTAGACCAACGAGGCAGTTATATTTGGTTATATCTTGTATAAATATGCTCGGAGGCCTTCTTTTACTAGTAAATCATTATTAATGGATCGTTTGTTTAAAGCCTATAGGTACCTATAACCTATTTGTTCTTCGTTGATAGGTTATCAATTTTTTGATCGTATTACGGAATCCCGAAGTTTTAAACAGCTATAGCTATACTACAGGAGTACAATAATCGATCAAAAGATCGAATACTTGACTGAACCGAAAAATCTTGACTTCCATCCACCAAACGTAAGTTACCGTTCAGCTTTAGAGTACTTTGCTTACGTAATGATAAACAGCAAATTACGGACAAATGATAAAGATAAAGCACCTATTTCATAAAACGGATGACTCAGTTATTCATCATCATCATTTTTACGAGTGAAGTAAACTCAGTCTGCTATAAAACTTCGTTGATATAAAATGACAGCCTTATTTAAGTCAGACGTAGATATTACGAACTGAACTCGTAATTTTTATGAATCACTTTGGTAATTGAGAATTAAAAAATCGTCTTAAAGTATAAAATTTGGGTTTAATGACACACACGAAGCAGTTGATTGAAGTTTAGTGTTCAGAGACACCGGAATCCCGTATCTTATATTAAATTAAATTTTATGACAAAAAATATAACATGTATAAAATATACAGGGTTACTGGTTATTGGTGTCATATGGGTGTCATACGAATATCTATGACAGCCGTTACGGGAAGTCAGAAGCCCGGAAAGTCTGACAACTTAGAGTTTCGGCATTGCCCAATAACTGGGTTGCGGAGGTCTGATGGCAGTCGCTCCGTGTAAAATACTGGTATTCAGCCGCATCTGATTAGACTGGAAGCTGACACCAACATAGTTGGGAAACGGGTAGGCAGACCAACAACTGGTTATTGGTCACAATCCCGTGGAAGGGTTGAAGGAAATGTTATCCTCTATCTAATAACCCAGTAATGCACGTGAACCACTTTCCAAATCTTCGTTTTTTTAATGAATATATAGTTATGAAGGGTTGGCAACTGTAAAATAATAGCTCAAACATGTTTTACTTTTGCATAAAGCATTACTAGATTATTAGATAGTGGATAACATGTCCTACAACCCTGCAACCCTGTATGCAAAATAAAATCTACTCAGACTTGACGGTTACAACATAATTAACAGAGTAAATAGGGAGATGGATATGGTTATTATTTGCAATGAATGTAGGTACGTACATAAATCAGTTGGTACAGTTTGTTAGCGAATCTATTGACATTCTGCCTTAATATAACATGCAAATTATCTGGTTGGTTTATAACTAAAACAATTTAATTTTAATCATATTGACATATCTGCTAAGAAATTTTGGACCGAATAATAAAAAAAACATAAGTAATGCTGTAAGACATCTGTATAGATTTTAACTATTAAGACAGACTGTTGATATATATAACACTGAGCATTGTATTCACTAGAGACCTCTAAAAAATATAAAGGACCAGAGCGAACAAATGATCAGCCCCCAGACGATCATACGAGAGAAAGAAATAAGCCAATTTTATTTAAGAGCTAAACTTCCAACTGGTTTTGCAAATGGAGGAATATTTTTCTCAACGATATACCTATGAATGTTCTAGTCAGGCGGAGCGGAGGCTGGCTAGCTTACGTGAGTAACGCCTAGGAATATCTGCGTGAAACAATTTTCGTTCAGATCCAGATAGGTTGCGCGCACACGTAGACACGATACTTTTAGGATTGGCGATCAGCGATTAAATTGGTTTTCGGTCGCAGGATGATGTACCATAAAACGATTGATAATTGGAAAATGCTGCTACAATAGTTTCTCCGAACGTTGCTAGTGAGAACGCAACGCAATCGCAAAAACACGATTTTTATGGTGCGACTAAACGCTGAAAGTTGATAAACCGCCGTGCAGTCGCAAAAGCGCTAGTCAGTCGTGTGTGTCGAGCGTAGAGTACAATCGCGTACAGTTGGGTTTAGACTTCACGGGTTCGCGGCTCGCGCCCAAATCTCTGGGGCCGTTATCGCTCCCCGCAGCCAAATAGACTTGTTGCCCAATTTCACAATACAGTTGTTACTCGCGTTCCCCACATAAATAAATGTTAAGTAATGTGTAAAAACGTGACTTAGCGTAACTCAAGTTAGTTTAGAATTTTAGTTATTTCGTTTGCTGAACCATAAATCATAACTTATTTATGGCTGAAGGCAGATAAATATTGGAGCGAGCTTCATTTTCAGATCCAGTTAAACTTACATTACAAGCAGACATTTAGTAAACTGAATTATTACAGAAATTGTAACATGATTTTGTTTTATAAACTGTCGCATTCAAACTCAAATTGGGGAACTTTTCAGTCACTTGAAATATGGTCATGGGGATAATTAAACGTCCAAGATCTTCTTAATTAATTAGGTTACTTTCTCACTTAGTTACATTAACACTCCAACTATTCTAATATAATGGTGATGGCGGAAAACGGACGCAACATAATAAACAATAGCTGAACCACAACACAGCCACAGTTACTCCATTAAAGGCTTATGAGGGATATATTCAAAGAAGGCATTAGCAGATTAACAGCTCACACAATGCAGAGATATGCAAGGAGAACTGTTTCAGTTTGTTCCCGTGCATCAATGTAGAAAGGAAGTAAAATATTTAGTGTAATAGACTTAAGCTGGAATTCACCAACATTAATTCTCTGGTTAAACAATCGATTACCTAAATCTTGTACATTTTTCAAGTAAACGGTTGTTTAAACAGACAATGTATGTCGGTGAACAACAACCTTACACGTTCACTGCAGGTTTAAATGTCAAACAAAAAGTTAATCAGGAAGATTTTCAGAGAATAAATACTTTTCTATTCGAAAGTACTCATTGTACACTAACGGGAGAGAAGGTTTAGACATTCAAGCGTAAAT
This sequence comes from Amphipyra berbera, assembly GCA_910594945.2. NCBI lineage: Eukaryota > Metazoa > Arthropoda > Insecta > Lepidoptera > Noctuidae > Amphipyra > Amphipyra berbera. Next base: position 455,334 of record OU343122.1, on the reverse strand, counting down.
TTTAGTAGCAACAGTAGATATTGATATCTGTGAACATAGCATATAAACATACATAATAAGCCCATTGTAGTCCCATTGCTGGGCACTAGCCTCTTCTCAGAATAAGAAGGGTTTAGGCCTTAGTCTACCACGCTGGCCTGATGCGGGTTGGCAGATTACACACACCATCGAGAACTTTATGGAGCCCTCTCAGATGTGCAGGTTTCCTCACGATGTTTTTCCTTCACCGTTAACGCAAGTGATAATCAAATTCTGATCCGCACATGAATTCGAAAAGTCAGAGGTACGGGCCGGGATCGAACTCAAACCCTCCTGAATGGAAGGCAAACGTTCAACCGGTAGGCTATCACTGCTTATACAAATTGTTTAATATTTTATCATTTTTAATTGATATTTAAGAAGAATATTACTCTTCTTCTTTGCGCGTCAATGGCTCAATTTTTTAAGTAATGTTAGATAATGTTTGACCGGTAAGTGTCCTATTCGATGCCCTTACTTGGCTCTATGAAGGCTTTTATGGAGGCCTCCTGCAAACAAGAAGTTGACTCGTATATCAACACAAGTATTTAAACTACACTACATTACTCACGTGTACAGCCAAATCCTTGAAAACACTTGTTCAACTTCAAACCAGTCTCATAAACCTCTCCCGCACGTAACCACACAGTCCGTCCAGTTCCTTACTCAAACAATCTTTACGTCAACTCCATCAATTCTATAACTCCACAATTTTGATCCGTCGTCATGATACGGCACATTAATCCTTTATCGTTACAACGGTTCGCCCGGGGGAAATAACGAAGCGGATGAATTTCACCGGTACATAATTAAAGCGACAAATGTCCTCCAATTATTGGCGTTGGGAAACTGGGGACTGACAAATGTTGGTGGTTGGTTGCAAATGTTTGTGGAGATTTACAAATGTTGGTGTAGTGTTTTACATCTTAGCATTTTCCATCTATTGGCGTGGTATTATCAGCTCATTACTGTCCCACAGCTGGGCACGGGCCTCTTCTCAGAATTTAAAAAGTTTAGGCCGTAGTCCACCACAATGACCTGGTCTGGTTCGCGGACTACGCACACGCACACCATAAAGAAAAAAGTTTTTTTTTTGTCACTCTGTAGTCTACAGGTTTCCTCACGATGTTTTCCGTCGTTAACGCAAATGATAATCAAATTATAATAATAAAATAATAATAATAAATCTTCCATATTTTAGTGTTAGTACAAAACAAAACTTTAACCTAATGTTAGTAAACTACCTAACTAACTACTGACGCTGGCGCTAAGCTGTGTCAGTGTCTACGTGTGCAGTCGTATTCAGCGACCCAGCACCAGACAATCCCGCCCATCACATAACGCACTCAGGATTCTGTGGGAGCTGGTGCTCATTCTGCCGAGGAGCGAAAACTCGAAAAGTCAGAGGTTCGGGCCAGGATCGAACTCAGACCCTCCTTCATGAAGGCAAGCGTTCAAACCTGATATCCTGTGCCTGTGATTAGCGTACTTCTTTAATTTTTATGTCATGTAGAGTTTCTAGCATTTCACAGTTCAGCTGTCGTCAGTCTCTACATTTAACTAACATGCAGTGCTCGTCTTTAAGTAATGGGGCACTTACACTTAAGTTTACAATGTACTCATTTTTAAGTAATAGTGTACCTACTCATTGTTGAAGAGCCAAAGAAAAAAAACATTTAACAAAAATAAAACCGACTTCAAAAAAACGATGAAAAGAATAAAATAATTACCATATTATAAAATTAACAGTTTCAGAAGTCGGTGCCTTCAATTTGGTTCAGCGTGGCTTAGCACCGACTTCTAAAACTGTTAATTTTATAATATGGTAATTATTTTATTCTTTTCATCGATTTTTGAAGTCGGTTTTATTTTTGTTAAAATGTTTTTTATTTTTTTCGTTTTAGTGGCCTTAATTAAAATATAGTTGGACCTACTAAAGACGCTGCTCGTAACATAATCATATCATCACATTATGCGTACTGTTCGTCATTGAGGAGTTCTATTGTCTGTCTCCGAAGTTCTTCATCAGATCTTTCTGCTGGCTCCCGTAGTCTTATTCTTATTCCCAAAGTCTTAGTTCATTAGAACTGCCAAGTCATAGGTCTCGAGTTCGAACCCAAGGTACGGACCTCTGACTTTTCGGATTTATGTGCGTATTGTATGAAAACATCGCGAGGAAACCGGCATGCCTGAGAGATATTTCTCGACGGCATGTGAAGCCAAGTCAGAGGCCCATGGGCGGCATAAACTCTGACACCAGGTTAGTCACTAACCACACGAAATAAGAAGAGTTCATTAGAAGACATGAAGTAATATTACTTATATTCCTCCACAGCTGTGTGTTTAGAAATTATATTATATTAAACTGACGTATTTGATCAAATGTTGGTCCAGCAAACTGTCGCATTGGCTGATTGGTTTTGTCTAAATCCGATAACTGTGTAGTTCTCCGATTGTATGGATCGACCATTTACTGTTGCGGAAATATATTTGCTTTTCGTACATATGTGCTAGTAACCGCACGTGTACATAAACGTATTATATAGGTATATACATAGCTACATGTACGAGCAGGAGCCGAAGGATTGTACCAGGAATGTGGTTAAAGTCGTGTACAGATATGGTGCATTGAGTTTCTGTACTGGTGTGTGTACTTTGTGGACGCCAACAAAGCATGGTATGCTAGTGTCTATTCATGAGGTACCTACAATATTATACCTCGACGAGAATCAGCAACGGTATAATAATACCTTCCAGTGAACACAAGATCTTGAGCAACGTTCACACTGTACTGTAAGTACATGGGCCTCTCGCCACAGTCACGACCTTTTTACTTACATTTTGAGTGCCCGCCACAGGCCCCAGTGCGTGGCAAGTCCCTGCGAAACGTATAGAAAAGTTTGTCTGCAGCTCGTGGGCGGCCACTTATGGGTGCAACGAGTGGACCGTGTGCAGTTGCCCTAAAGGCATCACCGGACACATTTGGTAACCCAGGGGTGCTACTTCTTCTTTTCGTGTGGTTAGTGACTAACCTGGTGTCAGAGTTTATGCCGCCCATGGGCCTTTGACTTGGCTTCACACGTATCAAGAAATATCTCTCAGACATGCCGGTTTCCTCACGATGTTTTCCTTCACCGTTTTTAAGCACGTGATAATTATACAATACGCACATGAATCCGAAAAGTCAGAGGTGCGTGCCTTAGGTTCGAACTCGAGACACCACTAGCCTCGAGACACCACTAGCCTATCACTGCTACTAAAAAACTCTATAATAGTTTTTCTGACTTGAATTTCGAACCCAACACCTCAAGCTTGGCGGTCGCACTTCCAAGCACTACACCAATTTCCAAAATATCTACAAAACCTGCAGAATTCTTTTAATTTTTACCCGTGTGCCAAGGAAGGGTTATGTTTGTTTATGTGCTAATGTTACTGGATACTTTTTCCTATTATCTTATGTGTACAGTGTGCCAATAAATGCATTTTCTTTCATTCTTTCCTTTTCTCTACAACATCGTGTAAGCAAGCAACTATTGACGATGTTGTTCTTCAATTCCCACAGCGAGACAAAGTAGACTGCTGCTAGCAAACACTACGTATGTTTGTGGCAAACAATCTTGGGAACCAATATAATCGTGTTGATGGATTTCTATTTTGAAATTCATTCTATTACTAAATCCAAATTTTGAAATTTTATACAATATATTTACAAATGTCAAAAACATTTTGGGTTCAACATTCTAAAACACTTGCGGAGTGACTGACGATCAATATCTTCAAAGGCGACACGTTTGGTGCAGTAGCTGAGCGATTAGCTTCTGCGCTACAGGTCGTGGGTTCGATTCCCGCACGGATCGAATATTTGTATAGCCTACAAATAGTTGTTCCTGGTATGCGTTTGTGCATGTGAAGATTTGTGTCTGTAAACGCACCCACGATACAGGAGAAATCCAAAGGGTGGGGCAGAGATTTAAAAAAAAAAAGGAAAAATAAGATTCAGGCGCATGGAAATACAATTAGGTATTGTATTTCCACAGTCAATATTCTGTCGCTGAAAGGAACAATACAAGAAAACGTTCTACTAGATAACAACCGACCCTAATACAATGTTTTATCTCCTTCGCCATACGTATATTTTCCCACTGTCAAGGTCAGCTGAGACATAACACTCGGTACCACGCTCATCTGTAACCGCGTCCACCCATTTACATGATACACTATTATTTAGTACCTATTCCGGCATACCATCGTCTTTTTTACGCCAACCTTATTTATGTGGCCCCCGAACGGCTGGGGCCCATATCTGTGGCTATCCATCATGAGAACGACCGATATCGAGACACTGTTCATGACAAACGATCCATGTTTCACGCAAATGTATCGCACACGCAAATGTGTACCATGACACAATAATAGCGACCACTTAACGTGTCAGGCGGCATCCAGGGACTGAATGTACTGGAATTAGATTCCCATGTAGTGTTGTGAATGTATTTCTAGGATTTTCGGGGTGGTTGGTGAATGTAACTAATAAATGATTAATGTGGGAAATGTGTTTGAGCAAATGGCAACTTGCAACGGTTTACCTACATATGACGCACATGCAGATAAATATTTATCGCTGGATTCCGCTAATTAAACTACTTAATTTTAATGACATTGTTGGTAATAACTGAATGAGGTATTCATACCATTATGAGCTGGAAATCACACACACTAGAAACTTATTCGCTATCTCTCTCTACCTATTATTGAGTCACGTATTTTCTTACTGTAACGTATCATGCAAATGATCTTCAGACACGTCTTCTGTTTCCTCGCATTGCCGTCGCTGCGATCAAATTACAAAAAATCTACTAGATCACCCTTACTATTTGTCCCTTCAAGTCTCACTTATCACTCAATATAATGTTCAACGATTTATTTCCATTGAAATATTGGCCATACATAAAAGTAGCACTCACAGCCTACCGGTTGAACGCTCGTGTTCCATAACTAGTCTAAGTAAGATCCCGGCCTGCACTTCTGACTTTTCGAAATCATGTGCGGATTAGAATTTGATTATCACTTACGTTGAATGTGAAGGAAAACATCATAACCCGCACCAGGCCAGCGTGGTGGACTAAGGCTTAAACTCATCTAATTCTAGAAAGAGGCCGGTACCCAGCAGTGGGACAGTGCTGTGCTGTTTATGCAATTATTGGAGGTGTTAGTCTGATCTATACTAATATTATAAAGCTGAAGAGTTTGTTTGTTTGTGTGTTTGTTTGATTGAATGCGCTAATCTCAGGAACTACTAGTTGGGATTGAAAAAAATTTTTTGTGTTGGATAGTTCATTTATCGACGAAGGTTATAGGCTATATAACATCACGTTACGACCAATAGGAGCGGAGTATAAATTAAAAATGTTGCAAAAACGGGAAAAATGTCCACCCGTGAGAAGCCGGGATGGGCCGCTAGTGTAATATAATGTTCGCTCTACTTGAAACTCTGCTTAGCTGCTAGTATCTACCAATAAGCATGATGTTACGTATGACGTCAAATATCGTGTGGGCGACGTGACCCAAGTCCTGCCAATTAGCGAGTGAAGTGGTTAAGCAGGATTTTTATCGAGTGGCCATGTATGACCACCGGAGAAGGGAAATTGTGCTGACGCGACGTGACTCGAAGGTCCACACACACGGACTGGATATAATTGACTACTGCTGTGAAACTATGAAGAACTTTGGGGCAAGGTTGTCTCACTTGGATTTTATTAATTTTGTTACTAATGTTGATTTGTATGGTAACTGTTTGTTGATTGAAGAGGTAAGTGATTTTTATTGAATATGATTTATAATACACAATTTGAACAAAGTTATACTTTCGCGGAGCTTCGAAGTTTGCTTTTAATTAGTTTTCGCGAAGGCAACCTGGACCTGCGAGTGTGGTGGCGGAAAGTCCCATTAGCTTATTTTTGCAAATTTCCAATAACATGAGGAAAAAGGAAGATTTAGTACCCACCTACCTAATGAATAAATTGTAAAGTCCTAGTGTTTCAGTGGTAGGGCAGCTAAGTGTGTGCGGTGGTACGGCAGTAATGCGCGACTGTTTCATTCCGCGCCGAGCAGCGAGCACGAATCGGAAACGAATCAATTTGTCCTTTGTGCGCGTCCCACTCCGGAATATTTCTGCATTAAAACTCCGCCGTTCTAATGCAAATGTTGAATTTAAAAGAGTTCCCGGTACCAGGCCACTCCGCTTTTATTATTTAATCCGCCGTCAACCGGATCGAAGTCCGCTCACAAATAAGTAACGGCGCCATTCAATTAGTCTGAAGTATGGCTGCAGCGATTCTGTTATGTATTTCCATTTTTCATTTTGCTTACGTACGAGTGACCCATTTAAAACTAACGATTAGAACGTGGGAATCAAGAATTCTGACATTAAAAGGTTGAACAGCACTTGGATGCGCTCCAGAAACGGGTGAATGAAATAAAAAGTATCTATTACGGGCGGGTCTCGTGTGGTGGCGGTGGCGGCTCTGTCGAGGGGCGGCGCGGGTATCGATGCAGGGCGACGCTTAAAGACGTCTCTCGTAGGCGCCCATTGTGCGCGGGGAGTGGAGGGTGAACTGGAAGCGTCGCACCGCTCACGTGCAAAGTCGTGTGAATTGCAAGCGCACGTACACGTAGCGTCACGTCGTCGCTGCCAGACGACTGCCATCATTATGATTACGCATAGCTCGCTTTTGTACCACTGGCTTTTAGAATTTTTGTCATGTCCCAAATAGACTACGATAGGTCGATAGGTCATGTCATAAAGAGACTTGGTATAGGGATGGTGAACTTATGTTAAAAAATTTTACTCACTTTTATAATATTATCTATACTATCTATACTAATATTATAAAGAGGAAAGGTTTGTATTTTTGTATGTAACGAATAAACTTAAAAACTACTGGACTGATTTCAAAAAATCTTTTACCGTTAGAAAGCTACTTTAATACTGAGTAACATAGGCTATATTTATTACTGGAATAAAACTTCTTACGCGGGCGGAGCCGTGAGGACACAGCTAGTAAAAACTACATTAATTTTTATTTTATTTAAAAACAACATTTTTTTAAGTAGTCTACCGACATTGGGAACAGGAAACATCTCACTTTTTTATTATTTGGGTAGGTACTAAATATGAGTAGGTATCTAAAACATAAAGTAAACAATAAAATTAGTTTCAATGTACGTCCCTCGTGAGTCGTAAAGTAGCAATAAGGAAAATGGCGCACGAGTTACTTGGGCACAGTGAATTAAAAGACTAGCTTCTTTTGCATAATCATAACTGACTGCTGATCGATGAGGTCCTAGACTCGATACCTAGGTCGAGCAAAGTGTTATTGAGTTTTCCGTGTGGAATTCCTCAGTAGCAGCTCGGCGTTTGGATTTGTGCCTGGTTAATGAGAATAGGCTCACCCCGTATTACATGGGACTTAAACATAACGGCAAAATTAGGGTGTTATTATACACCTCTGCCCAACCCTTCGGGGAATACAGGCGTGGTGTTATCTTATGACATGCCAAAAGCGGTGGGCAGAGGTATACGTCATCGAGCATGCTATTAATGTTATAGGTAAGAGTCCTATCAACTAGTTGTTCACTGTATTCATTTTTTTATTTGCTTATTGTTCTAGGTAAGCACACACATCTCATCACAACTTCGAGTGCAGGTAAAAAAAAACTCTTATCAAAGAGTTCCAGCTAGCAAGTTACAAAAATTAACACCGTTACACGATGAAGGTATATAGTACACATTTCTATACTTATAAATGTTAACAGTTACTTACGTTTTATTTAACAACCAAAGCCAGAAACTTCAATAAAATTAAAGTTACAAAATACTTGGTTAATATACATAAGAGAAAATCCCAAAAAACAAAAAACTTTTAATATGCAGCTACACTGGTATTGATACGTTAACCTAGTTTAACGTAAACTTTCGGATCAAAGGTATCACAAATATTGGCAAACATATTGGTAACCAACATGAAAGGTCACTATTTCATATCAACAAAAAAGGTTCGGGAACAACGTAACTGCGTTTATTTTCACTTACCCCTCTATCTTTGAAAAAAACACGTTATTATGGAAATATATATATTATATTACCTCTTTTTTGTGGGATATTGATAATGTAGATCGTGTAGGGCCCACGTAAACTGTTTTTCTTTCGACGGTTAACAGTCAAAACGTCAATTTAATTTGATCGATCGATCGATCGATGTTAAGTACCATAATTTTTGCACATCAACGGTAATGTTTGCATGTTTGTCAAACAAGCTTATGGCTAAGCCCACAAGCTTCGTTAATTATTTATTCGCCTTTGGACACCATACCAGTGTCCTAATTTCAATAACAAAGAAATGGAAAGAAATGCAGTGATAGCCACTAGGCTATCACTGCATTTCTTTCCATTTCTTTGTGTGACCGTCTCGGTGTGACCGTCGGACTGCCAAGTCATATGTCTCTAGTTCGAACCCGAGGCACGCACCTCTGACTTTTCGGATTCATGTGCGTATTGTATAATTACCACTTGCTTAATAACGGTGAAGGAAAACACTGTGGGGAAACCGGCATGCCTAAGAGATATTTCTCGACGGAATGTGAAGCCAAGTCAGAGGCCAGATACTATAAATACGAAAAACCAGGCCAGATACGAAAAACCATGGATAGATACTATTAATTCAAAAAAACACAGTTTTTGTCGTTGAATTTGAACCCACATAAATAAAACCTCTGATATCCCCACAGCATTTCACAGTCAAAGTCTCTGCGAGTCAATATTTGTCGGAACTCTTTGCCTAACGTATGAGCGACCCACATTTTGATGGGAGTTTTTTTATTGAAAAACTACGAAGCTAAGAGGCGAACTTAAGAGAACAAATCAATGGAAAACTTATATTTACAGAGCCCGTAGCGTGCCAGCTTCTTAAATCTTAGCTAGAGCTTGGGACAAAGCCAGTTCAAGCTTGTGCACACATTATAGACAGTGTTTGGTGCTGAAAGTCACATATAAAGAAAAACTAAGACTTATGTACCTACTAATATTTGTGTATATGTTACTCTTCGTAGCTCTAACTTAAATAGGTAGTTGTAAGTATGTAATGCCGAAGAAAAGTCTGCATAGTAAATTCTAATTAACTCTTTGTTTGACAGTAGAATTGGTGTGCATTATGATATTAATAATAATCTCGATCATAATTCCTTAATAGATAGGAACTAGTAGGTACACGGAAAACAAATCTTATTCATTGTCAAAAAAAATATGATCTAGTAGGTCTCTATTTAAAACAAAGGCAGTCCATACCGTGAAATCTTCCCGAAGCTTCCTCGTTCCAAAACTCAGTTTCCCACGAACTCGATTACTTAAAATTTCCGTCGTCCGGAAACTAATAATCAGTTTAGATCTCTATCGCCGTCTTCGCTAAAAAAGATGAAGTAGGGGCGAGATAGTCGCCATCCCCATTGAGCATTGAACCATTTGAGAGGCGAACAAAAGCTTTGTCCTCGGAGACTGTTGAAGTAATTGATGGTATCTGGGATACGGATGTTTTTCACTATAACAACCAAATAAAAACGTGCAGAAGGTTAACTAGCAATGTGAGTTCAGGACTCCCTGACTGCTACAGTAGCTATGAGTAAAATATTTCGAACTAAAACAGCCACAGACGACACACTATACCCGTTCGTGAGTGACAACATTTTATGCCCAAGCATCGCGCGTTGAATGGATCTTTTGCTGGGTCTGCCATGACCATATTTTTATCAGCAATAGCTCCTAACATATTTTTCTAACAAAATTGGAGAATGGTCTAAATGTTTACTGTATTGTAATTGGTCCGAGTATTCCGTGTAAACCAACGCTGCATGTGTGTGTGCACCGAGATACAGATGTAGGAAGTCAAGTGCTATAGTTTGTAATCAGTGAATTAGTCGTTTTGTTTTGTCTAACGTCTATTGTGATTGAACCTTCTGTGACTGTCTGCTGTGTGGTATTAACGACTGGTTGACAATCTCTTTGTGCGAACGGATAGATTCTTTGCCATTGTTTCTCTGGACGATTTGCATTGATTGCCGGGTGAAAGCAAGCTGCTTATGTAAACACCTAATGGCGAACTGGGAATATTGATGGCGTTGATTGGGGATGGAATAAAATAGCACAGGCAGGGTTTTTAGTTTAATATAACATTCTTGGATGGAGAAGTTTGGACCGATTTGACATACTTATCATAACATCACGCCTGTACTCCTCGAAGGGTTGGGCAGAGGTGTTTAGTAACACCCTCATTTCGTCATTATGTTTAAGTCCCATGTAATAGGGGGCGAGCCTCAATGTCAACCGGGCACATTTCCAGACTCCGGGCTGCTACTGAGAAATTCCTAATGAAACCCCAATATGACTTTGCCCGACCTGGGGATCGAACCCAAGACTTTATGCTCAGCAGTCGCGCTTGCGACCACTACACCAACAAGGCAGACATTATAAATAATGATATTTGACATACATAAATAATGTAATATTCTTTTCCAAGAAATATAACGTCTTTTTTTATTTATTTTTATATTATAACATTCTTTATTTCATACATAGTGTCCTAGAAGCAAGCGACCAACACTGATCGATGTGAAAATCTATAATATATGCTTCTGTTTAGCAGTGGTTGTCTTCTAGCTGATATGATCGTGATAGTATCCTGGCTACGTCTGCTGAGGTTCATAAAAAGAGTCTCCGCGAGTGAGGGTACCTACCGGTGCACCCTGCAGACAGCCCCGCTACTAACCTGTTGTTATATTGTAGACTAGCGACCCGCCCCGGCTTGGCACGAGTGCAATGTAGATACTAATGTGGGGCATATAAACCTTCCTCTTGAATCACTATATCTATTGCTGAAAACTGCATTAAAATCCGTTGCGTAGTTTAAAATATCTAAGCGTACAGACAGCGGGAGCGACATTGTTTTATACTATGTAAAGATTCATATTTTAGACTTACTTTTAAGTTAAATGTAGGTAAAATACCTATCGATTAAAAACATAATCCCCCTTATTCCGAGAAAAGAATTTAACCAACACTAAGGTTTACTTACATTTAAAATATATTCATCACTTTCTAACGTCATATAACAAAAAGAGATCAGGCTATTATAGATAGATATTATAGGGCTGCCTTGTTGGTTTAGTAGTCCTAGGGTCCTGGGTTCAATCCCCAGGTCGGGCAAAGTGTTATTGGGTTTTTCCATTAGGAATTTCTCAGTACCAACCCGGAGTCTGGATTTGTGCCCGGTTAATGGCAGTAGGCTCACCCCCTATTACATGGGACTTAAACATAACTGCCGAAACGAGGGTGTAATAAAAACACCTCTGCCGAACCCTTTGGGGAATACAAGGCGTGATGTTATGTGTTTATGCTATTATAGAATCTGGGTTTTAATTAGACCATCTCTTGTAATAGGAGGGATAATGTTGAGTTACATACGATATACTAATTAATATGAACTTCCCTACATGTTATAATATATTGCAGTACATAATTCCTGTAATGGCGTGACGTGATACAAGATTGGTATCGTATAATTACTGACAATCAATTAGGTAACCGCTGTTGATCTGCATGTGAAGCTATCGGTTGACACACGGCTTATATCCCAGGGTCGGCGGAAGTGCCGGGGTTGCGGTGCATGCTTTTGCGAATCCCGCGACCCCGGCCGTACTGTCAGGAGAAGGAATACCATTGGTTCTTAGCCGGTAAGAGTCCGGCAGACCCCCTCGCCTCCCCCGGGCGAGGGACATCAATGAAGATTATCCAACAAGAAAAAAAAAAAAAAAAAGTCGACAGAAGTACTGGCAGGTCGTTATGTTAAAGAGTTCACAGTTTATTATGCTTGGGATTTGATTATTGAGGCTCATTTATACGGAGCAAGTCTCATGCTATCTTTGTCTCTCTCCGACAAAAACAGAGATAGCATGAGACTTGCTTCAAGAAACTTGCTCCGTGTAAATGAGCCTTAACTCGATTGATGGCAAAAGGTATGTTAAAAACGGTTTTATGTTTCAATTACTATTTGGTAACTGCCGCGTTGATCTAGTGGTGGCATGCTCAACTACTGATCGTGAGGTCCTGGGTTCGATCCCCAGGTCGGGCAAAGTATTATTAGGTTTTTCCGTATGGAATTCCTCAGTAGCAGCCCGGAGTTTGGATTTGTTCCCGGTTGATGGCAATAGGCTCGCCCCCTAATACATGGGACTTATATAGGTATAACGGCGAAATGAGGGTGTTAATACAACTCTTACCAACCCTTCGGGGAATACAAGCGTGATATTATATTATGTTACTACTTGGTATTTTCACAACTTTTGTAATAATACTTTTAACCATCATAAATAAAACAAATTGAAAAACCATTAAAATTTTTGTTGGAGAGTGTGACAATAACATGATAAAGTTCATTGACCCCTGCTGCAGGCGAGTTCTGCTCACAAAAACGTTGATCACTTGCAACCGAACCGTTCATCCAGACAGCTTTCGTACACAAAAACTGCTAAATTGTTTGACAACAAAAACAAAACGTTTTGACTGACGGCTGCGGTTCGTTTGGCAACAGTTTTGTTAGTACAATTGGCCCCCTGTTCGCTTGTTATAGTACGATACAGAACGGCCACTCTAAACAATGTGTGATAAATAATATAATTCGTACTGTATATTGATGTACAAATTATTTATCACACATTGTTACACACACACTGACTACGGTATCAGTAAAACGAGTCTCCAATCACTGCAGTAGTTTCGCTACGTGTTTTTATCAAGAGGTCAGCCAGCGCCAACCTCTTCTACACTAACACCAACTCAAGGGGTGTGCTGCGTGAGCGACGAACGCGACAAACGCGATCAAGACAACGGCATTCCCTACCAGCGGCCTATGTAGCGAGACGCGACGTAACGCGTATTTGTTCCACGGCTTGTTGCGTCGCGTCGCACCGCGTCGCGTTTGTCGCTTACGCAGGACACCCCGTAACAGCTAGTTCACACAGAAACTGTTTACAGGACCAGTTTTAGCGTGATGTTGCCTGTAGTTGTATGAGCGAGTTCACATACACGACAGTATTCCGAATCCAATAAAAAATACTGGATCCGTTATTTTTATCGTATCCTGTCTGCCAGATGCGACGCAGCTGCCATTTGTTTAACTGATCCATTGGTACAGATGTCAACAACACATCCAGTACCGGATCCGTGAAAACGGATCCGCTGTGTGAACGGTTACTGCTATCACCAATACATTCAACAAGCATGGTGATTACGCAACCCATGTTCAGCAATTTCGTCGACGGGTTGATCTGATTATAAATTGATCTCTCTGTACCAATAACAAGCTGTATTTTGTATCATACCGCGATCGGCACACAGATGGACCGCGAATGAAATTCAACTGTATTACAGAACAAAATAAACATTTCATGTTGATTGAGGCCGCGCAATATGAAACGAAAACAAATAGGATCACCCCTCGAATCCTTCCACTTTTTACAATAATAAATTGAATCGATCAATCGCTTTGAAAAACTAATAATGAGCCGCATCTGGTACGACAGAAGCCCTACCGCCAACGTAAAAGGCTGACTGATAATGATAATTAAATGAGCGTGAAACAAAAACAACAGCTTACAAGTATAGGGGTGTAAATGGACAAGGGGCGGGAGAGGGCGATTATCATCTGACGTAGAACTCCTTAATGCGGGTAATAAGCGCTGAGCGGCGCGTCTTACGGCCTAATGATAAGTTTGCCAGCTTTAACCACGGAAGAAAGGGCAAACAAAACCCACTATTGAAACTCCACAAAATAACTTACTCACAAATAGTTGGTAAATGGACGAAACAGTGTTAAATCACTGCACTAGCAGACTGCACGCCCTTTACAATAGAATAGAATATAAAAATATTTATTCAAGTGACCAGGACTCAATAGGTTATCGATACTTAAAAACTATGTTAGTAAGGGATATACATTTTATACATGATCATGACTCGCCACTGCCTCTTCCCATGAGAGATGGCGCAACAGCGACCCACGTATACGTAATGCAATCTGCTTGCGATTATGTTTAGTATACTGTTAGAGCTGGCCCGCACCCTGCTCACCAAAGAAGCGCACCTCTTACGCATCGTTGCGTAGAAGCAATCCACATGTGCGTCTGCAAACATTCCCGATGCGCTATAGAAGCGGGGCAGCCCAACCAGCACCCTAAACGCATTATTGAACTGAACTCGGAGTGTGCTGTACGATCTTTGTGTATATCTAACCCACAAGCTGCACGTGTAGAAGGTTGTACAGTAGGCTCGGAAGAGTGTGATTTTTACAGCGAGTGAGCAACGTGCAAACCTGTGGGCCAACATGTTCTCCCTAACCGACAACGAATTTAGAGCCGAAATTACTAGGAAATGTTGCGATAACTGTACTGATTTTTTAATTCGAAAGCAAACTGATAAAAAATGTATACCTATTGCGTGTCCTTGCACTGTTGTTGGTATCTATCGTTGTTTTTTTGTGCGTGATTTATCGCGCTTTTCATAAAGTGAACCTTCTGTGTCTCTGTACTGCGTAGTGAGAGGTTGGTGTGCTCACACCAAATCGTGTAACCGGTTTCACAAAATCATAACGTTGCTATTGAAAGTTCTTATCGTTCTCAGCAGAATAAGTAACTTCGCTACGATACTGTTATTACTCTATTATTCTGTATTCATTTTCCATTTCCGCGATGTTATTAAGTTGGCGATTTGGAAACCCATTTATTAATACGACTGGCTAAAACTGGCTGAACTTTAATAACGTTATCGGTACTTACATTTTACTAGTTATATGAACCAACACCAATACGGAGCATTTCTATTACTAGGACAACGTAAAGGTGGCAACTGACCTGAGCATTCGATCGTAGTGTAACATTCGAAACGAGCTTGTTACATTACAGCACCTGCTCTGCTCCACATTCTAGATGACGAAGTGAGTGTGCACCGCATTCGTTCGTGTGCTTGGACATGTACTAACCTGTTACGTAACAGTCAAAGGGATTCCTCAAGAAACCGACACTGTGTGAAGCATGCGGAGCGAAAATGACATACAGATCAGAGTCCGTGCAGACAGAGGGTCCGTCGGTACTGGATGTGCTGTTTACATCTGTACCGACGGATCAGTTAAACAAATGGCAGCTGCGTCGCATCTGGCAGGCAGGACACGATAAAAATAACGGATTCAGTATTTTTTATTGGATTCGGAATACTGTCGTGTACGTGAACTCGCTCATACAACTACAGGCTCCATCACCAAAATAAAAACGAATCCTGTAAAAAGTTTCTGTGTGAACTAACTGTAACGTAACAGTCAAAGGGATTCGTCAAAAAACCGACAACTGGGTGATGTATACGGAGCGAAAATGACAAATAGGTCAGTCGCCGCCTTTAGACTTCTGAACCGCAAAGGTGAGCCTTCAGAATAATTACTTTAAACCAACCTATGCCACAACACCTCTACACTCCAAATATGTCATCGTCACCTTCAGGTTGTATCTTACGATTACCATAAATCGCTCGTTCAGCAGGCAGGTGTATCCAAACGAGTCGAGCACAACCACTCCCGGACGAGCCATTCACCTACATTTTTAACTCACCGACCCTCCAGCAAATTTAGAGGCTGCCCTAATATCGCGTGAGGGCCTAATGGCGGATACACTGACAGTGCTGTGCCGGATTAATATCGGGATCGGTTGCATCGATCGCGTCGGTCGCTTGAGTTTAATGAAGATGAAATAATAAATAATAGAGTTCATTCGAGACTCAGATTAGTAAGGTTAAGCTAAGTAAGACGATTAGCTGTTAATACTAATTGTTACTACTTATTTAATGGAAAAATTTAATTCTACTCCAATATTTAAGAATTATATCTTTAGAAACTGCCTCGTTGGTCTAGTGGCGACACGTTTGGTGCAGTGGCTGAGCGATCGACTTCTGCGCTACGGGTCGTAGGTTCGATTCCCGCACGGTACAAATATTTGTATAGCCTACAGATAGTTGTTCCGGGTCTGGGTGTTTGTGCGTGTGAAGATTTGTGTTTGTAAACGCACCCACGATACAGGAGAAATCCTAGTGCGGGACAAAGTTTAAAAAAAAAAGAAAAAAAAGTAGTGGCATGTCCGACTGCTGATCGTGAGGTCCTGAGTTCGATCCCCAGGTCGGGCAAATTATTACTGGGTTTTACCGTGTGGCATTTCTCAGTTGCAAGCCGGAGTTAGAATCTGTGCCCGGTTGATGGCAATAGGCTCGCCCCCTATTACATGGGACTTAAACATAACGGCGAAATGAGGGTACACCTATACACCTATGCCGAACCCTTCGGGGAATACAGGCGTTACATTATGTAATGTTATCTTTAGAAGAGATCCGCATATGAATTCTAAAACTCAGAGGTGCGGCCCATGATCGATCTCATACCTTGATCCTCATGGAAGATAAGCATTCAACCACTAGGCAGTCACTGCACTCATTGTATACTTTACTGTTAAAACAAGTATTGTTCATAATACCGCACTTGGCAGCCAATAACAAAACAGCAGCCCGAGTTTATTAACCAATAAGTCACGCGGACAATAAGTCACGATGCGACTTCAATTCGGTTCAAAACTAACTTTTCGTATTTCCAATAACAAAATCCAAATTGAGATAACAATCAAAGTTGCTCGATTGCCAATAATTTGCAAATGAAAGCGAAACAAAGTGAAGTATGTTTTACGAACTTTGTGTGTACTTCCCACGCAGAACCTACACCTTATGTACTCGCATTAATATGGCCGCCTACGTATACAATTTTAATTCCCCCGTTCGATTTTGAACAGCTTTTTATATAAAACTGAAGGGACATGACGCTGTTTAATTAAAAGAGTTATAGGACCTTTGAGGTTTTATTCAGTAGTGGACATTTGCGTACAAGTACTGGTATGATAAAGACACAAAAGTAAATAATGTTGGTGTTGTCTTTTCTCGCTATAATTAAAGACCGCTTAGATTGCTACATTAAATTGTAATTATAAGCACGAAATAATAACTAGTAAGTACTACTACGTATTGAAATCTCACTTGAAATGCGAAACTGGGCATTTGTGTTAGCCCTCGTTCGCAGGAGAGCTTTTTCAACGCGCGTTATAAAAGCGTCCAACGCGCGCAATAGGTAAGGTGCGTTAAAAAAGCGCTATCATGTGAACACATACACGGCTTGCTATTTGTTGTATTAGAACGCTTTTTTAACGCGCGTTGAAAAAGCTCTCGTGCGAACGAGGGCTTAGACAAGAGCTGAGTTCACATTCCGCTGTGCATTCACGCTTTTATTACATTTCAGTGCGATCCCTCACACTAACATTCGGTTCGATTTTCTTTTGTGTTTCACTCGAGAGTTGCAGTGACATATTTTAAAACCTAAAACTCGGATGTTGTAGTCTACCAACCCGCACCAGGCCACCGTGGTGGACTAAAGCCTGAACTCTTCACATTCTGAGAAGTAGCCCGTTCCCAGCAGTGGGACAGTAATGGGCTAATTATCATGTTATGTAAACCATGGACAGACACATGCCTTGGGATTGATTAAAAAGCCAAGAAAGCACAGGATTCGGCATTCCTTTGAGTGCTACGATGGTCTTTAAATCCTTTTTACCCAACTGCGCGACAACAAAGACAGGGCTATGTTCTTCCATTATGCACCTTTTCAAGTACTACCCAACTGACAGTTACTTACTGTCTTGACGGACATCTCCCTTCAGAACTGCACTTTAAACAAAACAAAAGCCACCATCAGCCGAGCAAATTGTCAGGACCGTCCCTAATACCGCCGTCCGTAATATTGTCGGACGGCCTCGGACACCGGACAGCGGGAGGAGCGGACAGGCGGAATTTCATTAGAACTCCACCTGAGGAGATATAAGCCGAGCTATACGCCACACACTTGCTGATGGTAATCCGAACACGAACGCTACGTTGGGATATCCCTTATAAAACTTACGTGCTTGTGTTTTGTCATTATCTTCTTAAAATAAGTACTTATTAGTGAAGATACTTGAGTACGTCCTGCGCACCCTGGGTAGTCAGCCCCGCTACCAGCCCTGCTGACTGGCTAACCTTTTCTTAGCAGTATGACCTATTCTTATACAGCTCGTGCCGATACGAGGAGGAGGGGGATATCTATGTGTCTTTTCTCGGAATTTATTTCTTATGAGAAGGTTTTTGTTAGATAAAGTATTTTAATGATGAATTTTCGGAGAAATGGACGGATAGGTGTTCGTTACTATACAGCATTTTCTTACGAGTTATTTTACAATATTTTTATAATAAAGACTTTTTCTTAAACCTATGTTTTTTTTTATTCTTGCCTAGGTCGTGTTTGGCCTTAGTTTCACCTGATGGTAAGCGCAGACAAAGTTTAAGATGGAGCACACGAATCTAAGGAACAGAGATATACAGAGGGATTCTCCTATACCCCTCTGGCTCTCACATCCACACGACGGAACACAGTAAACTGCTTGGCGCCGGACTTTAATGCAGGCGGACCGTATAGATCCTACCACCAAGCGTGCTGGATTTTGTTGAATCTTACAATACGCATCTATTCCCAGCGTACTGTGATTCACATTCACAATCCTTGAGATCATCGGAGAACTTGAAACTGAAGATGCGTATGCATTCCACAAGATTCTTTGACCATTCCTTCACTGTTCAGGCCATACGCTTGTGGAATGCACTACCTGTACCTGTAAGGCGTGCTCAGTCGTTGGTTTCTTTCAAAAGAATGGTTAAAGAACATTATCTTGCTCTATAGTGGTTTATATAGGTAAATTATCTGTATATATAATTAATTATGTATGTATCCTATTTGAGTGTGTGTATATATATACCTATATATATATATATATTTAAAATATGTATTGTGATTATACCTATTATTTAGTTGATTCCCGGTTTTTAGTAGGTTGCATATTTGTACGCTGCAAACTGCCCTTTATATTTTTTCTTAACTATTCTTTCCATCCAATGGTTGTCTGGAAGAAATTGCTTTAAGCGATAAGACGGCCATTTGTACTGTTCCTAATTATGTGTATTCCTTGTTTTATTTCTTTTAGTGTGCAATAAAGTATATCTATCTATCTAACTATCTACTGTGAGGAAATTTTATATTCTAACCCGTCCCCACACGAGGACCGTCCCATTTTTGTAACACACAATCTGTAATCAACGTTAGAATCCCATGTTTTTAAATGACAGACAACAGCACGGATACGGCCAAAGTAGTAAATAAACTAAATTAGTTAGACTGCTCAAATTATTAGTGAATACTAATGTCCGTATATCGGCTTCCGGGCTTTAATGTGGACACCGTGGCGGACAGCCCCGGACAGCGGCGGCTTCGGCGCCGGGATTTCATTTCCGGGCCCACTACACCTAAGACGCGTTGACTCTAATGCTCTCTGGTCACGTGTAGAAAGACATACAGAAAACCGAAACGTGACAGACTTTCAAAATTGAATGGAGTTCTTTTTTTTGAGCTAGGTTTTCTCTTGATTTTAGTCTAGGTCAGAGACAAAGTCTACGATGGAGTGAGCTTTTACCTAGAAGAAGCCTGTTTACTCTAACTTTAAAGAGGTTCGGGTTGTAGGTATGTGTTCGGGAGCACAGACGCAGGTAGTGAGTTCCACTCTTTTGCCGTGCGCATTATGAAGGATGTTTGGAAGCGCTTAGTGTGAACAATGACTAAATGAATTTATTTTTAAAACGATATCATTTGGGTTGCCAACTCCCCGGTAAAAAGCACCTAGTTTTGAAAAAACGCAACAGTCATAACCATTATGTTTCGAGTAGTTATTACGTATGATAGGATTTAAAACGCACGATTGTATTAATTAATTTAATACATTATTTATAAAGGCATAATCGGCTTACACTTAATACCCAGTTTTTTTGTTAAACTACTTTCATTGATATTATTATGTGATTAATTTTGCACTGTTAAACACTGCACTGTTAACAATATTTAATACTAGCTTTTGCCCGCAGCTTCGCTTGCGTGATTTTTTTCACCCCCTTAGGGGTTGAATTTCGAGAAATCCCTTCTTAGTGGATGTTTATGCCACAAAATGAACCTACTGTCAAAATTTCAAGTTTCTAACCCCAGCCGTTTAGGCTGTGCGTTGATAGATCAGTCAGTCAGCTTCTCCTTGTATATATATAGATTAAAGTTGATTTCGCTGGATAAATTCATTCGTAATACATCAGATGCAGTCATACAAATTCTGAAATCGTTCAATTTCTTCTTGTATTTATTAAATTGATTTTCAACTTGTCATAAAGTTTTCGTCTTTCTCAAAATTGAAATCAGTTGCACGACAGCTTCACATAAGAGATACCAGTTTTAATTTACATTGATAGATAGAATAACGATATATTGAAATCAAAAATACCAAGTCTTAAATCCAGCTGACCAGAACGAACATTACCTAATATGGGACTATAGGCCATTTCTCAATTAAGTTATGGTCGACTTCAAGTCTAATTTTAGTATTTATCAAGAAACAAGTAGCTAAATCTATACTAATAATATTATAAAGAGGAAAGATTTGTATTTTTTAATGTAACGAATAAACTTAAAAATTCCGTACTCCGACCGATTTCAAAAATTCTTTTGCCGTTTGAAAGCTACATTATCACTGAGTAACATAGGCTATATTTATTACTGGAATAAAACTTTTTACGCGGGCGGAGCCATGAGAACACAGTTAGTATATTATAATATTATACTCATCCTACTCCTTAGTTTCTGCGCAGTACTTTCTCCAGGTAGTGGCAGGACGAGGTGAGAGCCAGTGTGAGGTGGAGAGGGGGGGAGTGTCTTCACCGCAACATGAAGCGAAGGCTTAAGCGGACGATTTCCATTTGGACCCTCCGCTATCAGCGTATCGGCCCGTATTGATTTATGTAATACATTTATATTGAGGTCCTTAGGTACGAGGTCTGTAATAGTGCTGATGTTAGGTGTAATGTACCTAATAAAGGTAAATAAGATATCAGTAAAGTTGTACAATCAGCGACAAAAGCAGCCGAACATATTGAGTATTAAATTGTCCCTATCTACCTGTTTACCATCTAATGTCACCGACTGTACGAACTCTATGTTATACAGGGTTATTGGTAATATGACGGCATTCCGTTAAGATGATGTAGGAGAGATCATTTGCAACCAAATGACCCCGTATGACCCCTATGCAAATGTCAACCATTTTCGAGTAATTTGACATTTTATATTCTTCTTTATTTTTTTCACAATAATTGCATTTTGTTCACTCAATTTCTGATTTCTGTTACCTTATATCTCGTTGCATAGTTGAGAAGTTGTACATGATTTGGAAATGTTCTGCCGATGAAGTACCTCTGCTTTTTTTATTTTTGCAGATGTCGACCATTGTAGTCAAAAAAACCTGCTCAAAGCTATGAAAATTGTAAGCATTTGTAGCTCTGATTTAAAAAACTATTAAAGAGTAATGTCATTTTATGGCTGATTATGATGTACAGTATTGAAGTTTTAGCAAACAGATAATAATAATAAAAAAGTATTTCATTATTACATCCCCTTAACGGATTGCCGTCATATTACCAATAATTCTGTATTATATAACCCACCTTTTAATTTTCAAGCTAATTTTAATAACAGTCCCCATCCAGTATACGTTTCAACAAACACTTCACACTGCTCTTAAATGCTATAACAAATATACAAAAGCATACTATATTACAGCATTTAATTAGATTCTCAGGAATTCTCTTGATTGAGGAAAATCAATTACGTTGGTGGGAGAAAAAATAAATCTAGGAAATTGATCAAGTTTCTCATTACGTTTAGTCTGAAAAAGGAGGCAGTACCTTCATAACGAACAAGAAGGATAAAACTAAGCACTAGAATTTAATAGCGTTTCATTATTAACTATAACTAATACCACATAATTATAAGAAACTGAAAACTACTCACTGGAATCGATACTGTGTAGCAATACTACGATAGTATTATTATTGATACAGAAGTTAATTATATTTTTATTATATTCAAATCGAGATCTGTTATCGATACCCAGCCAGCATGTGTAGTTTCACAAGTTAATTTAAAACGAGTGAAAATGATAATAATAATATAATAACAATGATTGTTAATATCACTGTTCCAAATGATGAGAACCTTGTGAAAGCCGAGAAGGATAAAGAAATTAAGTATCAAGACTTGGCACACGAGGTTGTCGAAATGTAGGAGGTTTACTCAGCAGTTGCTGTGCCGATAGTCGTTACAGCCAATGGCTTAATAGCCAAGAGCCTCGACCAACATCTGATGAGGCTCTCGTTGGGCGGCTGGGTCAAGGGCCTGATACAGAAATCGGTACTTCTGGACACGGCGCGTATTGTTAGGAGGTTTCTCTCTCTGAGGCCCTGACCACCGGTAGCTTGAACCCTGTTCCCGATGCCATGCCGTTGGGCTACTATTTTTTTTAAATATTTTTAAATGTTTTTTATAGAAATATTTAAAAATGTAAATTGATATGTAAAGTAAATGAATAAACGAAAATAGTAGTAGTAGTAGATATATGGACGGAGATTTATTTACTCTATTATTATGAATAAACTGCGTACGTTAGTGTCGTAGGTGCTTTTACGGATATTAATTTCTCATACAGAAACACCCAGGCTGGAAACAATAATCTGTAGCCCTTACAAATATTTGTTCTATGTCGTTATCAAACCCACGACCTGCCCATAATACCAAGGCACTAGGTAACTTAGTTGGCACTAGATTATCAAATAAACTTCACGTTACTCACACACGCACACACGTTAAAATAATGTTTTCAAATAATATACGCACAAACTGCTTACATTCCAACTATTCACGATCCAACATGGCCGCCGGGTGAACAACCCCTCCATATTAATATGACATTAAACGAAAATTACCTTTTGAGTCGACGTTTATCTCAAATGTATGACCATACAAGCGAACCTACTTGATCAGAGGCAAATTGCTTCTATTGGTTGGTGCTCTCTCGACTTTATTGAACTATTTGAATTAGCGATGCTCGTGCTTATGTGAATGGACATATTTTGCAATATTAATGTCACAGATTCAGCTTTCAAGTCAATGGAAAAATGAAAATTGTTCCCTCTTTATAATACTAACCTAAAGACTTGCATTGGGAGTTACAGTGTAATGTACGAGAAGTCTATCTAATTGTACACTATGATAGTATTACTGTACTTTTGAAAAATTGTGTTTGCGTGATAATTTAACTTTATGTGGCACCCATTTTAGAAGGATGTTCCCGAAGCAGTTCTCTAAATAAAATGTCATAAACTTAAAGATGACAGCTACTTAACTGTAATACAAAGGGATTTACAGTACGTAATATATTCACAGAAAATAATTGTACCAAATATCAAACAAAACTCCACTAAGTACTAAATAATCCCCTAAGGATTAGAGAGAGAATTATTTTACAAAAAACTTGAAAAAAGGTGGTTAACTTAATATTATAAAAAACCCGAAAAACAGTGGATGTACTAAGCGTTTTTATTTTTTCTGAAACTACACATGACCTCGTATTTCTATATTTTTCAGACCTTTCACAATAAAGTTTTATTAACTTGGATGATGTGAGATCAAACGCGATGTATATCGTATTGAACAATACGAGCGAGTGAATTATTATGCAGAGGGCAGACGTTCGACCGAGTGATACTTACGCTTCGCACCTATAGTGATATTAACGTTTATTGTGTACCAAGCACATACACAATACTGACCCGAGAAGAATGCTATTAATCTCACATGTATGTACCCCTGTCATACAAATATTCAGGCTGATAAATAAGATCGTAATTGAAAACTCTTTGGACAAAATATTTAATGGCACAGTATAAAGCAATCCCTTTTTATGCGAGTATGCTTTCTATAAACCTTTTAAAAGGCAAGTGGGAGCACAATTTTTTTTGACTTTTTATAAAACTTTTTACAATTTTTGTGATAACTTTCAAAAGCCGAATCCTTTTGTAGATAGAGCAACGTGAAATGGCCTAGCGAGCTGCGAGCAGTTGGCAGTTGGACACTAATGCCCACGTACGTAGGAACTGCGTTCACTAAAAATGTAAAACTATGCGGAGCAGGTTATCCGGTTATCCAATTTGTCGTCGAATCGCGGGAGACTTCCCTCTATTTTACTTTGCCGCCACAATTTTCAATTTTGTTTGCGCACGGCATCCAAAACGGCAGTTTAAATTTCGTTTTCCGAATAGAATTTTTATTTTTTAAAATACACCCAAGGAAATCCGAGGTGCGAAATCAGGGATTCGCTTTGAAATGCTCGAGTGTATTTGGCGAGTGGCCTGGGCCTGCGGCGGGGGAGTGCGGGTGGTGAGGGGGAAGGGGTTTAGGTGTCATGTAGACAGGGGGTAGTATGCAGTGGCGCGTGCACGTCTAGTCGCCGGCGGGCGGCGCGGGGCGCGGGCCTGCGGAGCGCGGCCCGGGGCGCCAGGCGACGTAAAGCCATTGAAGACGACATCACCTGTCGCGGCCGCACCGCAAGCGACGCCTTTTCAATAGCTGTTTGTTCAGGAGCCGTCCGTAACTGAGATCTTCGCTGAATTACTTCTGTAGGAATAAATCTTAGAGATTTTTGTTACTTACAAAAGTGGCAAAATCAATGGATGAAAGGCACGATTGATCATGTAAATTTTAATAGTATTCTCTACTAATAGTCAACAATGCAGTTTTATTCCCTCGATAATAACATAACAGTAGCTCGTCTCTGAATTTATAAGTGCACTTCTAACAGACCCTGTGCTTTTTCCATTCAACATCTTAGTTTCAGTTTAATTTGTTTGCTTCAAATAAGGTATATGGCATTATAACCTCATGTCAACCACAAGAACATTGTAAAACAGAAACTGCAAATTCAATCCTCGACAAGACCCACTTATCCTTCCTATTAGCTGGACAGCAACAGATTAAAAAATCATCAACAAACAGGGTAATCTGACATTTCCATAATCCGGTACCATTAGGGTCATGACACACTAAACCGGCCGGTATGATAATGGCGCCACCTGGTGGGATTTGAGAACAACACAAACGCGAGCAGCGCCGGGTGACGCAAGCTTGCATATGTCGACTTAAGCACAAATGAACAGGGCTTAGCCTCTTGACTATGGTTAATGACGTTTGTGCAAGGATTTTGCTTAAAAAATCCAGAATATTTTCCGACTCTTTAAGCTGGGAAACAGTATTAAACATGAGTTTATAACAACAATAACCATAACTAAAGACATTGGTATTTACACTATCAATAAATCCGTGATCACTTCACAATATTGGTCTAGTGGTCGCAATCGCGACTGCTGAGCATGGGGTCCTGGGTTCAAATACAGGTCGGGAAAAGTGTTATTGGGTTTTTCCATTAGGAATTTCTCAGTAGCAGCCGGCAGTCTAGATTTGTGTCCGGTTAATGGCAATAGGCTCGCCCCCTATTACATGGAACTTCAACATAACTAGCGAAACGAGGGTGTACTAAAAACACCTCTGCCGAACCCTTCGGGGAATACAAGGCGTGTTGTTAATAATACATAATCAGCCCATTACTCTGCCACTGCTGGGCACGGGCCTCTTCTCAGAATGAGAAGGGTTTACGCCTTAGTCCACCACGCTAGCCTGGTGCGGGCTGGCGGACTACCTGGCGTGAACTTTTTGAAGCCCATGAGAGGCTATCACCGCTTTTGTATGTATTCGCTTTTAATAGGCATTGTATGTCACGGGAATTTACGAAAGTATGCTTACAGTGAAAATATTCAGCTGCAGCGGTGAACCAAATTTTAATTTTATTGGCTTATTTTAATTGATCATCAACTTGAAATTCGCTGGAAGCTTACAGTGTAAATTCTCTATGAGCTATGTTAAAGTTCCAATAACTACAATGTGACATTTTGTTCTAGTCATAATTTAACATCAAATCTAGGACAGTTTCTTCTATAGAACTACAAAGTATTTGAAGATAGAACATTGTAGTCAAAAATCATTTTGAGAGCGTCTCGTTTGACTTGTGTAGCGCCCCCGGGACCAAAGCCATCGCGCGTGTCTAAGTAAAAGTATTTCAAACGACCGTACACAAAAACGCGCGTCTCTGAACAACATTACATATCGTACAAACACAAGTAGTGCTCCCCTGGGACGAATTTCCTCATATACCACTCTCAATATGACGGAACATATCTCTCAGCAGATGTATTATGGCACAAATCAAAGATATGTGCTCCGATGACCACTTTGTGAGAGAAAGAAATTATTGGTCCATTGTGACCGTTTTATGTGAAGGTTTTCTGCTCAAAACCAATATGACAGATGAAGGTTGAAGTCAGATAAACATAGATCTTTCGATAGCGATGAAAGTACGGGGATTAGTGGGCGGTAGATTGGACGACGGACTTACGCGACCGAGGACTAATTAGTTATAAATGAACCTGACCTCGGTCTGGGCGGACACGAACCACCCAATAGAATTCGGTTGGCTTTGGACGATGTTAAAACACACCATGCTCCAAAACACTGAAAGAAAATTGGCATTTCTGGAATTCAGAGCCGAAAATACAGCTAGAAGTGAGTTGCGTCAGCTTTCCATTGAGCAGCGGCTGAAATCCCTAATTAGCAGCGGCTGTGTCGCTCCCTACATTTTACAGTTCGTGTTTTGGGTCATGGTTTTTTTCATCTTAATACTTTTGAGGTTTACGTTTTATATTTCATTCACGAGCTAACAATGCATGTCGTTCATCACTGTTAATCACTCCAAAGGCGAAATCTGGTGCATTTTCACTTTGGTGGAGGCTTCAAAACAGGTTTCAAAGCAGAGCTTAATGTCTCGTTTGGCTTACTGAGAATGGCCGTAAACAAAGACATTTAGCTCCTGTTTTTAATGCTCTTACAGCCTCTCGCCTTTAGCACCCATAGTTGATGAACTAGTGTGTTTTTGCCTCTTGGCTCATCCCCTTTAGGCAACATAGCTGTGACACACATGTTTAGTTAATAAATGCACATATTTTCTTCATTTTCCATTTGTTTTTGCTAGACGTACCTGCAAGACATCAGAAATCTGGAACGGATAAGCTCCGAGTGACGCGTACAACCGGACTAATGTAGTATTAGCATAACAAAACACTTCGCTTTCCATTCCCTGGTGAATGCGGGCGGTGCGAGCGGGCGTAGGAAGATAGCGCGCAATGCACGTCAAGACACTTGACACTATTGTTGCCTAATTGTATTCGAGGTAATGGGTACGGGGATCTGAGTCGCATTGCCTGCATATTTGTTCGCACAAACGTCGCCGCGTCGCAGATTTGTCGGTAGTGCTGTTCCTTGCTTTGCGTAAGTGGTATCCATATCGATAATTTGAAGTTCAGGATAATAAAATAATCAGCCTATTAATACACCACTGTACGGCTTGGGCCTCTTCGCAGAATGGCCTTCCAGGTTTCCGGATTACACTCACCACCAAGATTATTCTGGTACCCTCTCAGGTGTGCAGGTTTCCTCACGATATTTTCCTTTACCGTTAACGCAAGTGATAATCAAATTCTTATCCGCACATGAATTCAAAAAGTCAGTGGTGTAGGCCGGGATCGAACTCAGCCCCTTCTGATTGGAAGGCCAGCATTCAACCGATAATATGTATAGGTTTATCGACAAAGCAGGGAACATATTTGAAAAGCAATAATTTATCTTACAAATATAACAAAAAAGAAAGTTTCATCTTTTGGTTAGGACTTGTATACTAAGGATTTAGGCATAAACAACTTTTCCAATTGATGTGAACTTGTGTAAATATAACGTGGATGGTACTCGTGTAACTTTCACAATATACTGTTTTATAAATTTGAACCCTAGTAAGCTTAAGTACCAGTGATAGTTCAGCGGTTGAACGTTTGCTTTCAATCTAGGGGGGGCTAAGTTCGATCGCATTTTAACCTTTCAATTCATGTGCGGAACAAAATACATAATTATTATTTTTTTTATTAAAAAAAAACGATGAACCACACTAGGATTTCTCCTGTTTCGTGGGTGCGTTTACAGACACAAATCTGCACAAGCACAAATGCCCAGACCCGGAACAACTATCTGTCGGCCATACAAATATTTGTTCCGTGCGGGAATCAAACCCACGACCAAAAGTCAGAAGTCAATTGCTCAGCCACTGCACCAAACGTGTCGGCAAAGGACATGGCCAATTTCTGTATGGGCGTCGGCATAGTTATCGAATTTATTGTACACCAATGATTTTTTGTGTTTTATATTCGTGAATATTGGCACATTAAATTGCTATAAATAAAAAACTCATAGAACTTGTCATAACTACAGACTAGACGTAAATAGTTTCACTAAACCTTGAAACGTATAGAATCAAGAATTATAATGTAACATGTAATACATTTTTACAGGTTATCCTTATCTACATATATTTTTATAATTTAATTACCAATTAACAAGGAAAACACAAAATAAAACAAGAGTAGGTATAAATAATTATTTATTTATTAGAGAAAACAAATAAAAATAAATCATATTCAGTTTTTTCTACTCCAACTTCATACCTGGGGTTGAGCATTGGTTATCCAACGCGAAAGTCATGTTTGATGGTGTGGAGAAAGCGAGGATATGCGATGCCTCTGCAACCTTTGCATGGCTATTCCGCAGTTGATGCATGCACTTCATAATTATCCACAAAACAAATCCGAAACGCTATGCAAATCAGAGTCCAGTGTTAATAGCAAGGTAATTGAGTGGTAGAAGGTATCGGTCAGTAGATAGGCCGGGGTCAAATTGAGAAAATAAGCGCAAAAATTCAAACAGTAACGCAATGAAGAATCTGCAATGAAATGACATATGGCATTACATTGTCATTTGACATAGACAAAAACACACTGTCAAACAAGTAAACTCGTTCCGTTTTAAGTTTTATTTTTTGTCTGAAATATTAAAAAGAAACTATCTTACGCATCAACATATCTTACGCATTAAATGCAACAATTACCAATGAAGATAGTTTCGTATGAGTAAAATGTTGCTAATAAGAGCATATTTTGTCATCCATATCACACATGTTTACAAGTAGTAAGCGTGGTTTGGAACGTACATTATTATTTTTTATCTTTCGCTATGGTCCACTATGGCGGACGTTGACAAACGGTACTTTGAATTCATCTTGCATTACTTATTATTTTGTAATATAAAATGACAAGTTCAGAGAGGCTAAAAACTACGTATTTATTCATATTTCTATTTTACAATATTCTTTACTATGTATAAGTACATAGAATGTACTTTTTTATCCATGTTCTTGAATTTGATTATACTTGCGTTAACGGTGAAGTAAAATATCGCGAGAAAACCAAAACAAACCAGAGGGTAACAAAAATAAATGTTCTCGACGGTATGTAGTCCACCAACGCGCAGCAGGCCAGCGTGGTAGACTAAGGGCTTATCCCTTCTCATTCTGAGAAGAGGCCCGTGCCCAGCAGTGGGACAGTAATGAGCTGATTATATTTATATTCATAGGTTGGATATAATATCCAGTTGGAAGATAGAACTCCCTCATTGATCTGGTGGTGGCAAGCTTGTCTGCTGATCGTGAGGTCTTGGGTTCGATCCCCAAGTCGGGCAAACGATTATTGTGTTTTTCCGTGTCGAAATGCTCAGTAGCAGCCCGGAATTTAGATTCGTGCCCGGTTGATGGCAATAGGCTCGCCCTCTATTACATGGAACTTAAACATAACGGCGAAATGAGGGTATTACTATACACCTCTACCTAACACTTCGGGGAATACAGAAGTGGTGATGTTATATTAAGATTCAAAATCAGATTAAGATGCAACCACCTTGTTCTAGCTTGTTTTAGTTTAGGTACACATCACTGATAATATCTAGACACGGTGACCAGTTGTCACAAGGACAATAGACAATCCTTGTAGTCACATTGAATACCCCATCCTCGACATATCCAGGCTGGCTCTATTGTTTATATCTAACTACAACCACAGCTAACACATCGCTTATCGATAACATATTGTTATAATTCTATTATTGTTGACCAACGATGTGATATAACTGTTAATGTGAGCCAAATTGAATTATCTTCATTATTTATAACGATATTATATTATGTGGTTAATGATTACGATTACACAAACAATTTTAGTGATTATTAAGTAACAATATAAATGGGTACCTATTTAATTATATTGTTTAAATATTTACAATTAATTAGTATTTTCACAGAATATTATACATACGATCAGGAGTTTACTGAATTCACGCGAGAAAGTAACTGAATTTCATGCTCATGAAAATAAGGTAGGCAATATTTATTCAATAAAACTGCCTCGTTGGTCTAGTGGTGGCAAGCGCAAATGCTGATCGTGAGGTCCTGGGTTCTATCCCCAGGTCGGGCAAAGTGTTATTGGGTTTTTCCGCGTGGGATTCCTCATTAGCAGCCCAGAGTTTGGATTTGTGCTCGGTTGATGACAATAGGCTCGCCCCCTATTACATGGGTCTTAAACATAGCGGCGAAATGAGGGTTTTACTATATACACCCCTACCCAACCCTTCGGGGAATACAGGCGTGATGCTATGTTGTATTTATTAAATAATAAAACATAGTTATAATTAGTTAGTGATAGACTAATTGATTCATTGAATGAGACTCATTTGTTTTTATTCAGTTTTGACAGTCTGAGAGCCTTCAAGTCCGAAGATCATTATTTAACTAGATTTTTATATTTATTATCCTAATTCAATACAGTTGATGCCGTTAAAAGTTCTACCACAGATTAACTGATAGTTATGGTTCTAGTCAAGGAAAATTGCCGTGGAAAATTAAGCTATGGTTTAAAAACAAAATGCAGTGATAACCCAGCGGTTGAACGCTTACCTTCTATGCAGAAGGGTCTGTGTTCGATCCCGGCCCGTACCTCTGACTTTTCGAGATCACGTGCAGATCAGAATTTGATTATCACTTGCGTTAACGGTGAAGGAAAAACATCGTGAGGAAACCTGCACAACTGAGAGGCCTTCATAAAGTTTTTGATGGTGAGTATAGTCTGCCGAACCGCACTAAGCCAGCGTGGTGGACTAAGGCCTAAAACCCTTTTCATTCTGAGAAGATGCCCGTGCCCAGCAGTGGGACAGTAATGGGCTAATTATGTTGTGTTAAAAACAAAAACAAAAAAGTGCAATGATCGACCACCACCACAACACTAGTTGTAAACAAATATATTTGTTGGTCGTGTTCGGTCCCCGCGGCCCGCGCGCCCGCGCGCCCGCGCTCCCGCGCCTATCTCAACAACACAAACTGACTCAACACTCACCTGTTTACTCCCACAGAGCCACTGCTGGGCACTCATGCGGGCCGCCTGCTATTTGTGTACCACGGTACGTTACATAAATAATGTAACACTTTTAGATACGTACAGAAGTAAGCAAAGGCAGAATAGTGTGAAACGACCACAGTAGTCAACGTTTAATAAAGGTAGTGATGAATTAACATAAAAACTCACGCCTGTATTCCCTGAAGGGGTAAGCAGAGGTGTTGTCCTATTACAGGAGTCTGTGCCTATGTTTCACCTCTTGTATTAAGTTTCATGAAATGGGTGGCGAGCCTATTGCCATTTTTCGGGTACAATTATGAATCTCCAAAAATTTGTAAATTCAAAGTTTATTAAACTGCATATAAATAGGATACCTTGCCATTCTCGCCTGCCTATTAACAGTGAGCTATTCCGGCAGCCATATTTTATAGATGTACATGATCAACACCTAACAGCTATTGCACACTGAAACTGTTTACAGGATCCGATTTTATTTTGGGTGGAGGCGCCTGTAGTTTTATGAACGAGTTTTTACATACACAGTGTTCCAAATCCAGTAAAAAAATACTGGTCCGACATTTTTAGACACAAAAACTGGATGCCGGAACAGTATAAAAAACGGATCCGTACATGAAGATGTATGGAGAAACATGGGTGCCTTCTAGGGTTTCTTTCCCGAGTTCCCGAGCCCGGAAATACCCGGGAAAACTATCGATCTGTTTTCGCGTCGGTACAAATAGATGTGGACAACACATCCAGTGTCGACGGAGCCGTTGAAACGGATCCGCTGCGTGAACGCGGATCCGTTTTCATCAGACCGTTTTTAACGGATCCATCAGTACAGATGTGAACAACACATTCAGTACCGACGGATCCGTTGTGTGAACGGGCTCTCATCCACTGAGTATAATACTTTTACACATAGCGACTACCTCTATCCTCCGACTTATATCGGAACCCAAGTACAGGTAGATTTTCTGGACCAGAAAAATATTCTGTATAAATAATATAACATAACCAAACCACTCTCAAGAAGTTTACCTAGTAAAAATATTATAGATAAAAAAACTAAAAAAATACGCTAAAGTAAAAAATAATGGTTGCCTGTAAAGTAAAACATTTTATCTGATATTAAATAAATTCTGCTCACTTTAATTTAAATAATTAAACTTAAAAGCGTGGGGCACTGTCTGCGGTAGGTAGGTACTTACTAAAACATTTTTACCCGGTGGAAGTAAGTGAAAAGTTAGAACGTTTAGCTATAATTTACAATTTTTAAGAGCAGAATCCTACCCTTACTACCACACGGTTTTAATAAACCTCATCAAAACAGATCAAACTAGCCAAAACTCGATATGTCTACTAAAATCGTGAGTGTGAGGGGTTCTAGTACTCACCTTCCGGCCCCATCATGACATCAGCTCGATGATACTAAATAATTGTATGGTCATCAGAATTACATATATTCGCAAAGTTTCACATCGACACTATAGTTATAAGTGGGTGAAAATCGATTTCAAAGGTTTTTTTACAAACTTAGATACAGGTGAAGCTAATATAAGCTTGTTAAAAAGAAAACCTACCACTATTCAGATAACTTAGATGACACAAATCTGCCTGCCAGTCGGTACCTAACTCGAATACCATCACTATCAGTCGTCAGATGAGATCCCCGGGTACCACGGGTAGAGGGAGGGAGGGGTGTGACGTCACCTGTCTACGTGGCAAGACAAACGGCGCGGCCACTCTACTGCACACAACTCGAGGGAATGTGCCATGAGAACTAGTGAGAACGAGCGATTGAACAACACTGGTTGAGATGTAGGTCTGCAGCATAACATACTTTTTTTTGGTATTCCGTGTTGCAGTAACTCGAAAAATCTTCGGCCTTTTTAACAAATGACTTTTTATTTTGTTTTTAGACCCTTTGTCGAAGAAATCTGAAGAGAGATATTCTCCCGATTATGATAAATAGATATCAGAATATAAAGCAGACCTGACTGATAACTCTTTACCTCTGTTTTAGTAACTAAGTACTATCATTATTATTTCAATCATTCTTTGTGTAAAGCGATGATTGCCGGTGCAATATTAACTTTACTGCAACACAAGATAAATGTATTATCTTATAAGCTCGGCTCTCCTGCCCTATCCACAGAAATCGCATTAGCCACAACTTTCCAAAACATACGTGAGACATCGCATCATTTCAACCGCATATAAATTGAAAATTGTTTTACCTTACGAGTTACGCTGTTCTCATCGCGTGTGCAGTTCCCCGTTGATATAACACTGCGATGACACATAGTTAAACACGAACGCCACCAGTTTGTTCAAACGCTTTATTTATTGTTTACGAATTCCGCCCACAACCGTCTGATTCATTCACTTTGAATTCTAGTTGAAAATACATAGCGCGTCAGCTTCAACCGCGCGCTCGTATGTTTCCATCTCGCGTGAAGAATAGCACCAGTTTAAACTACATAAATTCAAATTGTTACCTCGCTGCAGCTTTCGTAAGCGATAGTTTCGCGGCAATACATTACTTGTGTGACATATAGTTTAGCGGAGTGTCCGCTGTTGATTTATTTTATTTGGTGTTTAGTGGAAATGTAACTACGTATCGGTGACGCGTCCGTCCGTGACGTGCTGCCCGTGTGTTTCTAGTGTTACACAGGCGGTCGCGCGTGGCGACTGAAAAATTGCACTATTTTATATTACATAGGTTCAAATGGTTGTTTTGTATTGCTATAGATAGTTCGGCGTGAATGTAATCTGTGTGGCGGGTGATTTATGTTGGTTCACGTTTTATCTATGATCGGAAAGTTATAACACTTTTTTTATACATCTAGCTCACGTTTAAAGGCTGTCACACACGGCGCAGATACTATAATATTTTATCTGCGAGTATCTGTGCATATAACCTTTTAATATCTTAAGGACACACGGAAAAACTACTACGATACATGAAAATCGATACAATCAGTTAATATTTGCACGTAATTATTAACTTCACATATAATTTTGTTAAACATAACTGGCGATACTTGCGTGTACTGAAACACCTCTGCCGAACCCTTCGGGGAGTACAAGGCGTGATGTTATGCTGTTATGTTATATTTTGTATCTGACTGACAGAAACAGTATCTGCGCCGTGAGTGTTAGTACATTGGTTTTTATGAAGAGCGATATCGTAAGTTATGCGCTCAGATACAGATAATATCTTAAAGTATCTGCACAGTATGTACCTAATAGCCTTAACTGAAATTAGAACAGATGAGCTGAAAGCCCTTTAAATGTTGTATAAAAGGTAAACAAACGTTCGGTCGTGGAACAAATAATTTAGGAAGTAGTATGAAACCAAAATGATTTTACTGTTGCTACGACGTAACCGGTGCTACGGCTACGGCAGCTACATTTCCGTAGCTGATCTGCTACGAAAGTCACTATTTTTGCAACATAGCAATTGATGTGCATCGGTCATGGGCAGAGTGATAAGTCTGGTAAAAATCAACTTAGGAATAAAGTTATCGCAAATTGCACATAGTCTTTTTATTTAACACTCTTTTGAGAATCTAAATGATAACTTTTAGTCAGTTATGTCGGTTATCTTTTTTTTGACAGCCAGAAAATAAAAACAATTACTTGAGTTTTCGCAAACATGGAGAAAAGTGAATTTCGTATGTTGATTAAACATTATTTTTTGCGTAAAAAAACTATTACGGAAACGAAACAAAAGCTTGACAAATAATATGGGGACTCCGCTCCGTCGATCAAAATGAATCACAACTGGTTTTTTCGATTTTCGTTGTGGTCGTACGAACACAAGTGATGCTGAACGTCCAGGACGCCCTGTTTAGGTCACGACACCAGAGATGATCGCCAAAATCCATAACATCGTATTGAATGACCGATGAGTAAAAGTGCGTGAGATAGTTGAGATAGTAGGCATCTCAGACTAACGTGTGCGCAATATCTTACACCAATGTTTAAGTATGAAGAAGCTCTCCACGTATTGGGTGCCGCGTTTACTCACTGTGGAACAAAAACACACGCGTGTGACCACTTCAGAGACAGGTTTGGCGATGTTTCAACGGGATAAAATGAAATTTGTGCGTCGTTTTATACAGTAGACGAAACGTGGATCCATCACTATACACCAGAAACCAAGGAACAGTCAAAACAGTGGATTGCTTGTGGCGAACCTGCGCTGAAGAAGGCCAAAGCAGTTTTATCGGCCAACAAAGTGATGGCCATACTTTTTTGAGATGCATGTGGTATAGTCCACATTGAGTATCTACAGAAGGGTAAAATGATTACCAGTGAATATTATGTCAATTTATTGGACCATTTCAACAAAGTTTTAATGCAAAAACGGCCGCATTTGTCTCAGAAGAAAATCCTTTTCCATCAAGACAATGCACGAGTGCACACCTGCGCGATCGCCATGGCCAAATTCCATGAGTTATACTATGAGTTACTTTCTCACCTACCATATTCTTCGGATTTAACCCCCTGCGACTATTTTCTGATCCCGAATTTAAAAAAATGGCTGGGTGGAAAGAAAATTTCTCCAATGAAGAGATTATGCACAAAATTAATGCCTATTTTAAAGGGTTTACAAAATCGTATTATACTCAAGGGATCGAGAAGTTGGAGAAACGTTGGATGAAGTGTATTGAGCTAGGGGGAGACTATGTTGAAAAATAAATAATAACTTTTACAAAATATATATTCCTTGTTTAATTTTTACCAGACTTATCACTCTGCCTACGTATTTTGTCTGTGGTTGGTTAATTTGAATAATGACGTCATTTTACGTTTTGAAGGAGTGTTTGTACCAAATGAAGAAAAAAATCCCTTTTTCTAACATTATATAAACTACAGTAATAGAGATGACATATTACATAGTAATATTCGAAATGCCAATTGTTTTGTGGAGTCACATCCAGTAAATGGGCCCCACCACGTAAAGACGAAGTCTAAATATGATTGTGAACAGTTTCCCGTTGGTGGTGGCGGCGGCGGAACAAAGCGCAGTTATAAATAGTCGGTGTCGGCTGCAGGGACCACTCAGGGGTGCCACCTCAAACATTTCACATCACTCACTCAGCTAGTTTGATGCACGTGGCGTGACTGAGTATCAGTTAAAAATTGGCGCTGGCGACTACTGCACTGTTTGTCTATTACAGCAAACATGGCCTTCATGAGTGGCGATACTCTGACGCACCCTGGACAGTCAGCCCCGCTAACCTTGCTAACTGGCTAATCTTTTCATTATGGCATGAGCTCTTCTCGTTTAACTGGAAGAAGCACAAGCATTCGACTAAATTTGGAGGATATTTACTCTAAAAATAGATAATTATATATCGTCAGTGGAAAGGTATTTATTTATTTATTTAATAACCAACTTATATTAACAGTGTGCACTAAATATACAAGTTATAAAAATAAACATAGTTATTTTTCTATATGTATACTCTAAGAAGAATAACTATGTTTATTTTCTTTAAAAATACTTTGAATTGCTCTCCTATAAAGTAGGTATATTGGGGCTTTAGTCTTTTTACCTTTCCACTGACGATATGTATATTTTTTTAAAAATACAGACGTTGCCCCACACTAGGATTTCCCCTGCATCGTGGGTACTTTTACAGTCACAAATCTTCACACACACAAACATCCAGACCCGGAACAACTATCTATAGGCCATACAAATATTTGTTCCGTGCGGGAATCGAACCCACGACCCGTAGCGCAGAAGCCGATCACTCAGCCACTGCACCAAACGTGTCGTCAAACTAGTTGGTGTCTTAAGTGGTTAGGAATAGAAATGGCCTGAATCGAGAAGATGCGTTGCTGCTACATTAGTACAACTGCAATGGTAAGCAACCTAACTTTTGATACGTTTGGTAAACGACTCAGCTGCAGTCTGCAAAACAGTAAAATAGTTATCAAACGAAGTGAGCCACGTGCCAACCCTACAGCGGCGGTCGCGTGCCGCCCCGGTAATCTGAGTCGGAAGTCGGTGCGCGTGAGTGACCGCACTCCAGTGTTGCGGATACACTGCGCGCTAACTTAACAACCAGCTCGATAGTTCGGAACACACCCCGCAATGTAACGCCAAGTTTTGTTTCGATGACTTACTTCCGGCTTGTCTTTATGTAAAACTATTCCTTGTTTTTGCTTGAGAATTTATTGCAGTAGTTTGTTTACTTTTCACTTGGTTTAAGCTGAAATTATATGTTTAATTTGGATTTTAGCACAGTTTTCCATGTGTTCTAATTTACTGTAATTACGTATCATACTACTTGTAATTTATCGGTATTTACTAAACAGCAGTGATAGGTTAGCGGTTGAATGCTTGACTTCCATGTAGGAGGGTTTGCGTTCGACTCCGGCCTTAACCTCTGATTTTTCTAATTCATATGCGAATCAGAATTTGTTTTTCACATGCGTTAATGGTGAAGGAAAACAGGAAATTATCGGAAGAAAATCTGCACAAAATTTTCAATGCGATGGTGTGTGTAGTCAGCCAACCTGCACCAGGCCATTGTGGAGGACTAAGGCCTAAACCCTTCTCTCTTTAGCAGTGGGTCATTAATGAGCTGATTATGATAAGTATACTAAACAGAGCGTGCGTGTATGACAATATGTATGAATGTGGATGAAGCGAAAGGAGTATGTAAGGGTCGTAGCATGTGGCGTTCTATAGTTTCTGCCTACCCCCATGGGAAAACGGCGTGAGTTTATGTATGTATGTACTAAACAGTTTTCATATCGTACAGTATGATCAATTGACAGTTAATAAATTATAAGGTATCTGGAAATAGTTTGTATCTACTATAGGTACATCTAAATCTGGTAATTAAGTGTAGATCTTTCAACTCAACAATTTTGTGTCTGTATTAATCACCCCTTTTATTTGAAAATCTATTTTTTTAAATATGTTGCCCCACACTATGATTTCTCCTGTATCGTGGGTGCGTTTACAGACACAAATCTTCACACGCACAAACATCCAGACCCGGAACAACTATCTGTAGGCCATACAAATGTTTGTTCCGTGCGGGAATCGAACCCGCGACCCGTAGCCGATCGCTCAGCAACTGCACCAAACGTGTCGTCCAATAATCAACTACAATAGATAAGACTTGATTTTGTATCGTTGTGTTACATTCATGGGATATATTTATATGAAATAGTTTAAAATGTATTACAATACAATATATATGTAATTAACAACAACTGCCTCGTTGGTCTAGTGGTGGCAAGCGCGACTGCTGACCATGAGGTCCTGGGTTCGATCCCCAAATCGGGCAAAGTGTTATTGAGTTTTTTCCGTGTGGAATTCCTCAGTAGCAGCCCGGAGTTTGGATTTGTGCCCGGTCAATGGCAATAAGCTCGCCCCTCATTACATGGGACTTTAACACAACGACGAAATTAGGGTGTTACTATACACTTCTACCCAACCCTTCGAGGAATACAGGCGTGATGTTATGTTATATCTGTAATTAATTTGTGGTGTTTATTCAATGTCGTGGTAGCCCGGAGGTAACGGACCCGGTTATTAAGCACAAAATTGCGGGTTGGAAACCAATGTACCAATGTGACTTTTTGAATGTCATACCTATGTACTTTCTAAGTTAATTTTAAAGAAACAAGTCAGTGTAGTTACGACGAAGGGAAACATCGTGAGGAAATCTGGATTTCATGGACTGAAATCGTCAACCCACAGTGACTGAAAGTGGTGATCACTGCTTGTTGCTGCTCCACATGAGATGAGGCTTTTGTCCTGCAGTGGGACAGTAACCGGCTGGTAGGTATTATTATACATGGTTCAAATATATCTGACTAGACGCTTATTTCATTAATAAATATAATAGATGAAAGAACTAGCCATAACGTTTTATGCTAAGCGATCTAGTCTGGAAATAGTGAAAAACACAAGTAAATGGCTGCCAGGACTATAAGGCTGTGGGTACACATAGCAGCAACGTGAACTGCGACACATAAGCAGTTGAGTGGTATTAATGTTCACGTGTGTAGCTACACTATACAATACAGCGTTTTCTGAGGAATAGTATAGCCACCCACGTGAATATTAATACACGTGTTTCAATCACTTATGTGTCACAGTGCATGTCGCGGCTAAGTATAGCCTCAGCCTTAAGCGCATTTCAGATTACGCTATAATATTCTGCTATTATCATATCATATTACGTCATAAGCAGCATTCCGACATATCATAAAGCAAAACAATATGTATAGATAGTATTGCTAAGAATGAACGTGTCCATACAAGGTTAGTCGGAAAGGGGGTACTAAGCCAAAACAGTGTTAAAGTACCCATAATAAGGGATAACTTTTGTTCTACAACTTTCCCCAAAAGTTATTTGTTTAAAAGAAACAGCTGTTGAAAGATTTCAATAAAAATACGCTAAATTCTATCTATTCTCAGCTATGATCAGCTGTATTTATATTTTAGATTATATTTAGGGTCGCGTATTAAAAGCTCCATTTTCTGAATTCAAAACTAAAGCAGGGGTGAAGAATTTCTGAAAAAACTAAAATAGAAATCATTTTGCATGCATTTTTTTTTTCGAATTTTTATATTTTAACACTATCTTTAAAACAATCATACATTAAGTGGCCCGCGACTTAGTTCCCCCTTTCCGACTAACCTTGTATAAAAAGTGCTGAACTATAAGGTTGTGCTATAAAATATATAGGTACTTATGCTATACGTTACGTAGATATAGTATAGCGTAGTCTGAAAACACCTTAACAGTCAAACACAAACAGATTTTCTCTCAACCTACACCCTTCTTGTTTGATAGTCTAATATAATAAGAACGGTTGATGTCCTGATCCAATCCAGTGATATTGTTAAAAGCTCATGACGTCACAAAACTAAGGGGGAGACTGTGGAAGGCTGACAAAAATACGCGCATAAAGAAAAGGTAATGGATTCACATTACTGAGATGAACAGGTAAACTGAATTAGGTACCTAATTGAAGTGACTACGGTCTTCTCTCATGACGTCATGAGCTATGCTAGAATAGCTCATGTTAGCAGATCAGTGAAGCTGGCAGTGGAGCTGACTACTCAGGGTGTCCTGGATGTACTCCAGTAGCGTCTCTCGTGAAGGCTAGTTATTTAATGCACCCCCAGTGATTACAGTAATGTACATATCGACGCTTGGCCGTGAAAACCTCGTAAATAAAATTTTCTTCAAAAGCGTTTTATTTGTTCTTTAGATTGATAAACTCATTATACACGTACTAGTTTAACAAACTTTCAATTCAAATACTTCTAAGCTATCTATGACGTATGATGGCATACTTGTATTAACATTTGATCGGCCATTTTTATGCAGGAGACAGTTATTTCTATAACTTTTAAAAATAAAAATTCACACTAACGTGGTTTTCGCTGCTGACCGACGATAATCAGCACAAACTTGTCCAAATGTTGACCACGGCTTCTCAGAATGAGAAGGGCTTAGGGCTCAGTCCACCACGCCGGTCTGGTGCGGGTTGGCGGACCACACATGCCATCAAGAACTATTATATAAGCTCTTTCAGTTGTGGGAAGTTCCCTCACCGTTAACATATTATGCACGTAGAAACACACATGCACACAGAGTCAGAGGTCAGAGGTGTGGGCCGGGATCGAACTCAAACCCTCATATACTGAAGGCAAGCGTTTATCCACTAGACTATCACTGTCTTATTACCACGGTATTAAGTAATACCACATTCCAACATGTTATATAAATCAACTAGCGACCCGCCCCGGCTTCGCACGGGTGCAATGTAGATACTAATGTGGGGCAAATAAACCTTCCTCTTGAATCACTCTATCTATTGCTGAAAACTGTATTAAAATCCGTTGCGTAGTTTAAAAGATCTAAGCCTACAGACAGCGGGAGCGACTTTGTATTATACTAAGTAAAGATAGTAGACTTATATTGAACAATATAAGTGTACAGGCTGTTGTATAGGTGTATTGAACAGATGAGCACATTCTGAACTATCAAAGTTATTGTAGTAATCCCTGACTTCATACATTCTGTATGAGATTGAAGAAACATCTGGCAGGTACAGGG
Organism: Amphipyra berbera; assembly: GCA_910594945.2. Classification (NCBI taxonomy): domain Eukaryota; kingdom Metazoa; phylum Arthropoda; class Insecta; order Lepidoptera; family Noctuidae; genus Amphipyra; species Amphipyra berbera. The sequence continues at coordinate 413,697 of OU343122.1, read as the reverse complement.
CGACACCTGCCTCACACAGAGCTTGTCAACATTTTATATCTAAAATATTCATCTGTTGTTTCATCAAAATAAATCTGAACACATACATTATTTTAAGTAATCCATTACATGCACATTTTAGTTCTGAGTCTTTTTATGAGCTTCAAAACACACTCGAAATTATATTTTGCAAGAGTTTTATAATAAATATAAAGCCCCGAACATTATCCCTGAGAGTTTGTGTAAATAAAACATATCAGTTTTCAGAGGCAGCCCTACCGAGGGCCGAGGGGACATTATTGTGTGGCAGCCCTTAACCTTCAGTTGTTATTTTACGAGACGTAGTAGTTTGGTCAATAGTTAAAGTTATAGGTATTCTGTAGTGCCTCGTTAGTCTAGTGGTGTCAAGCGCGACTGCTGATCGTGAGGTCCGGGGTTCGATCCCCAGGTCGAACGAAGTGTTATTGGGTTTGTCCGTGTGGAATTCCTCAGCAGCAGCCCAGAGTTTGGATTTGTGCCTGGTTGATGGCAATAGGCTCGTCCCCTATTACAATGTACTTAAACATAACGGCGAAATGAGGGTGTTACTATACACTTCTGTCCAACTCTCCGGAGAATACAGGCGTGATGTATGTAGTACCTATTAGTTTGCACAGCTGCACTACAGGGTCATTGAAAATGTATAAATGTATGACTTTTTAAGAAAACAAAACTTCTCATAATAATATAGGCTCGTCAAATTAAGCGTTCTTTTTTATGAGAAGATAAAAATTATGTACTTATAGGTTTTTTTTTACAAAAGTTATTAGTTTTAATCTTCTATCAACAAGTACTTACTAATTGTTGACCGATGGGATTAATGAAATAATCTCTTAGAATAGAATAGAATATACTTTATTGTACACCAAAATTGTAACACAGCTCTTATACAATAACAAACAAGAAAGCAAGCAATCTCAAGCTGCAATCTATCTGCAAGCTCTTAGTTACGAGCTTGCAGATATTTTGACGTTAACCTGTAAAGTGTATGGCGCCCCGCACACAGTCAATCTCAATCGCGATCCGCAATCAAAATCAATGATCGCGATCCAGATTGTTTTGTGATCAGATGCATCAATCCGTCAATGTAATTCGTACATTATCAATCTGGATCGCGATCATTTTTTTTGATTGCGGATCGCGATCGAGATTGACTGTGTACGGGGCGCCTATAGGTTGATTAAAATGAAATTTGCAAATACATTCCCGTTAAGTTATGGTTTAAGTACCACAACTGCATTCAAACGAACTTTGCGAATACGTTTTATAACTCAACGCGTCTAAAAGTTACCACATAAATGCCGTTGATATTGCCAAAAAATAACGTTGCCAAATTATGAGTGTTATGTCATTGACACTATACAAGGTTAGTCGGAAAGGCTAAGCCGAAGAGTGTTAAAATACCCATAATAATGGATAACTTTTGTTTTACAACTTTCCCCAAAAGTCAATAGTTCAAGAGAAATAGCTGTTCAAAGATTTCATTAAAAATACGCAAAATTCTATCTATCCTCAGTATGATCAGACGTGTTTACATTTTACGTCATATTTGGGGTCACGGATTAGAAACTAAATTTTCTGAATTCATAACTAAAGCAGAGATGAAGAATTTTTGAAAAAACTAAAATAGAAAAAAATTATGAAAAAATACCGAATTTTTAAATTTTATCACTTTATTTAAAACAATCATCAGTGATTCATTAAGTGGCCCGCGGCTTAGTACCCCCTTTCCGACTAACTTTGTATAACTGCTTATATTCGATCATTACAAAGGTAAACTACGATATTATTATTTTATTATCTTGGTGTTTACACTTTCATACGATGCCTTATCACTACGTAGACTACATGACTTTTGCAAGTTTCAATATATTTGTTGTTCACGTTTGAAATAGAGAAATTTAGTAGACATTTGACAAATAAACCATGTTCTCTAATATTCTTCATAACTAACGATATATAACGAGTAGCGGAACGTCCTGGATCCATTGTTTTACAAATTACAATAAGATCATATACTTCTTCTTTTAGTGTGGTTAGTGAATAACCTGGTGTCAGAGTTTCTGCCGCCCATGGGACTGACTTGGCTTCACGTGCCGTCGATAAATATCGCTCAGACATGCCGATTTCCTCACGATGTTTTCCTTCACCGTTTTTAAGCAAGTGATTATTATACAATACGCACATGAATCCGAAAAGTCAGAGGTACGTCAAGTCAAGGCACGCGCCTTGGGTTCGCACTCGAGACCTATGACTGGCAGTACGACGGTCACACCACTGGCTATCACTGCTGTTATCATATACTTATTACTTCCAAATTGGAATTCTAGTCTGTTTTGAATAAATAACTCTTGAGTTTTTTGAGTCCTGGACATAAGCCCGGTTCTGCATCACGTCTGACATGTAGGTACTTATGAGTTATGGCGGCGACGTGTCAACGTGCACTCTGACCACTTTCACGCAAATTACTAACACGGCGGCCACGGGGCGCGTGACATGTGAAAAATTCACTTTTTGCGTGTACGTTGTACCTATGTACTGGGTTAGGTCGCAGCTGAGCTTTGTAGTTTATTGACTTAGGCACGTTTCACTTCAGGCCTTTGGTTTAATTGAATTTACTCATTTATTATGTTGCTGCACTAGTTTCTATGTTCTATATTTTAGTTATAATTTGTAAATATCTTAGAACACATTTTTGAAACACAATAAACAATAAAACAAACCAATTGGATTAATAATTTCAATTTGTAAAAACAGAAAGGGTTGCAATCAGGTTTTTTTTTTATATTGACACTTATTGTAACTAGTAGTTCCAAATGATCTCGACAGGCAATAGATTTTTAATACCGGGACAAAAGATTCTGAAGGCTCTGAGACGGAGCAGTCACAGACTACATTTACAGGGTTACTTCAAATTAACTGGAGGAATTTCACAGGGTTACTAATACCTAACTAATATAATAGCGAAGAGTAGGTGAGGTGTTTTGTTATCTAATTAATTAAAACTAGCTGCGCTCGCGTAGGAAGTTTTATTCCAGTAATAAATATAGCCTATGTTACTCAGTGATAATGTAGCTTTCAAACGGTAAAGAATTTTTGAAATCGGTCCAATAGTTTTTAAGTTTATTCGTTACATACAAAAATACAAATCTTTCCTCTTTATAATATTATATATAGTACAGATTTAGGTATTTTTTGTTAGAATGTGTTCTATTAATGATATCTTATAACCTTGTGAAGTTTCGCCAGGTAATTTAACTTAAACCTGTATAACTACTTGTATATCTACTTTAGTTTAAAACAGTCTAGATTTCGTTACGTAACTTTCCAACTGGCGTCTCGCGCACGCACGTTATCACGCCTTACAAACAACAGCGCCAACATCACCGCCACGCATACACATCACCACTTAGTTACATAAGTACACTGTGTACTCGTGTACTTTAACTGAGTGTTTTGTGGGTTCTTACTTATTGTGAGAGTCACTCTTTTAGAAGGAGGCTGAAGTTGTCAGCACTTACTTTTTGGTTGTTCAACAAAACATGATTATAGTATTAGCAATAAAATGCTACATTTATTTTTGTGTTAAAAACAGTGAGACGCCTATTCATGCTTTGACATTCGTTCTTCTTCTTACTGCCCTTATCCCACACTAGGCGGGGTTGGCACAACATGTAATTCGTAAATCCATGTTGTTAAAGGTTTTGACTTATTGTTTTATGACCGGCCGCTTGCCTGACATCAACCCTCCTTGGGAATACTAGTTGCGCCATCGCGCGGGTGACCCAATTTGATTGCTGATATTATGCACTGGGTCCCAAAATGATATGCTTGTCAATGTTATTGCCGACAACTAAGCAGACTATGTTCTTCTTGGTGGAGTATACTTAAAGTTCCTCGACCCACTCATTCAGTTTTGCTAGGGATTTTGGTTCTGACACATCGTAAACGAATATAGCACTGCGAGCGTCTCTGTAAAAACTCGATGTCAATGTTTGCATTCGCTCTTGCAATCCCTAAAACAGTCAGGCAGCAAATATAATAAAATGATAATGACGGTAATTATAATATCAATTAAAAATATGTAACAGGAAAATCTTGTATGAGTCTGAAACTAAGAATTTAAATGGGGCAACATTTTTTAACATTAAGATTAGTAAACACAGCAACAGTTATGGTTCATGAACCCATTAATAACACCAGTTTGCGTGTCCGTCGTTGTGAACGACCATACTAACCTATTTCTTTGGCTCTCTCTTGTTACTTGAGGTATAAAACTTAATCACTTTGTGTTTATTACTCACACGGCACATTTACAATCAATTATATTAGTAATAAAACTATATAAGTTATGATAGCTTAATAGTGATTAATTTCTTATTGTAGTCCGTTGACCTGTTGTGGTGAGCCTACTTTTGACACTAAATAATTAGAAACAAGTTCAGCTTTCATAAATCCTTCCCCTACTTCATAAAACCTACGGTCAGTCGTTCTCTCAACCGCAATTTCTTTTTATATACCTATATTTAGATAATAATCTACGCGTCATGTGCATGGTTATTTACCACCTGTAGAGGTAGCATACCAGGATAACTTACAAGAAACAAACCAAATGGTGGTGAATTGTGGCTGCTATATACTCAGGTAGAATATAACTTTTGCCGAACACGAAATAATAAGAAATGTCTTTGAATAAGTATACCGCCATGACTAAAATATGTTCAAATTGTAAGTTTTTTCAAATTGGTTTGATTGTAGTCGCACTATTCCAAAAAGTTGGTCCTATGGAGAAGAGCCGACAAGAAATACCATGAATAATCTTTCTTCTAACAGATAAATACTAAATATTTATGCTGCAACCTACAAAACAAGCTAGTCTACGCACGCTCCTCGCTTCACCCGCGCCTACGTTCTAGTATCCTAATATCAGGCTATATTTGAAGACGGCACGTCCGCGTGTGGAACGTCGACACCTCACCGTATGCAAGACGTGTTCCAGGTCTAACATGACCGCAGTACTGACGATAAATAACCCAATATTATATCAGAGACGTGAATAAGTGCATGTGTGTTTGGATCTGCCTCGTTGGTCTAGTGGTGGCAAGCGCGACTGCTGATCGTGAGGTCCTGGGTTCGATCCCCAGGTCGGGCAAAGTGTTATTGGGTTTTTCCGTGTGGGATTCGTCAGTAGCAGTGCGGAGTTTGGATTTGTGCCCGGTTGATGGCAACCGGCTCTACCCCTATTACATGGGACTCAAACATAACGGCGAAATGGGGATGTTACTATACACTTCTGCTCAACCCTTGGGGGATACAGGCGTGATGTTATTTGTATTTAGATTGGAAATCCTTAGGAATTATCTATGGTTTGTTTGGATTGTATCATTTCAGGATTGTATTTATTTATGTCTGAAACGTAAACTTGGCATCTCATACAAGTAGTTAGGTTTGTCTACAAAACAGATATGTGTCAATATGTTCTAAAATAACCACTGTAATGGGACCCACACACATAAATATTTCTATGTAGTATGTAGTTACGTGTGTAAAATGAATTTGCACTACGACGTCACACAGACTTGTACAGTCAGCAACGAAAGTCTGTTAACACTTCTGTTTTTTAAATCATAACTGAACACAATAATATTCAAATTTGAACGGAACACATGTAAAAATAAAATAACACAAACTCTTGACTATTATATGAAATTCTGAAAAGCAATGTATCGAATAATTTTGTGTATTTTAGATGTTATGTAAAAACAACAGTGTTAACCAACTTTCGTCGTTGACTGTACAAGCCTAAACTTGTACAAAGAAATAGTTTCGTGTGTGTGGCCCATAACAGGCAGCTCGTCAGTCCACGTTCGTAGACTGTTACGATGAACTAAAGAACGAATTATGGATTGTTTCAAATGACACTCGTACGAGCGAGCTGGCCTGGTCACGATCCAGAAGCAGGATATTGGTGTTATTTGGTATAAATATTTCAAGACGTTATGTCATCGCGTCACGTTCACATATAGAGCGGCGTCATGTGAGTTACGTATTCACGGTGTGTAGTCTATGTACTAAATGGACGTAGTTTAGCAGAAAGGACTCAATCCACAAAATTGCCAAAAATGAGTTATTGGTACCAAAATGATCTATAAAGTTTAATTCAGCAAAAAAGATCCAAGAAATAAACAAAGGACACGTTTTTTGTGACAAGGAACCAAACCACATATTAGGCAGGTATTTTCTTTTTATTACCTATAAAGACCCAACCTGTTTAAATCATCCAATCCTGTATTTTCCTAAATAAGTCCATAAATACACAATATAACCATCAACCAACTTATATATATAAAAATACGATTGATTTTACCAAGGATGTCTAATGACGTAACAAAATCAGAATACAGCATCACTGAAGAAAACCACTCTGAACTTAAAACGTCAATAACTCAAAAGTGAATGTGTGGGTTGAGTCCTTTCTGCTAAACTACGTCCCTGTGTCCTAAGTACGTAGGCGATTATATATTAGGTAGGAGTTAATTTACGTGAGGATTTGAAGTTGCGGTTTTAAATATAGCATAATGAGTTCATTACTGACCCAATACATGGTATGGGTATTTTCTCAGAATGCGAAGGATTTAGGCCTTAGTCCACTACGCTGGCCTGGTGCGGGTTGACGGATTTTAATGTTTGGTTTAAACTTTATGGAGATATTATTATTGAGATTCTTCATAATATGGAACTGTCTTCTTCCTCGTGGGATTACAATAGATCGCAATAAGTAACAGTCAGTGATGTGTATAAATGCTTTTATACACAATTTGTTTGCTTTCATGACATTAGAAATATCTTCACAAGTTCTGTAGCTAAGTAAAAAGTTACTAAAATTATTATTGCTTAACAAAACTTTTCCTAAAAATATTACTAAGTCTAGTATGTTTCTAGTCTATTCATATCTCGAACTATACAACACATCATTCTACAAATAGATCCAGCCCTAACAATAAATAATATTACAAAAACGTTATCCCTGTAGGGAGCGAGCTTGGCGAACAATGCCAGGCTACACAATAGGTTACCTAAGCGAGCCCCAGAGGTTAGCCATGGCAGATAGGTATTTCAGAAGTTTCACTGTTTATGACTATCATCACCCATACCCCGAACTATAGGCTTCTCATTAGGTACGCCACTTTCCTCTGTCCTGTGCTAACTATAACCAGATAAGCCCCGCGATTACTTGAACAATGGGTCATTACGCTTCTAAGCGTGCAACACTCTGTTTACTATTTTCGCCACTCGGTCAAGACTCGCTGTTTCTGCGCCTTGACAACTGTTTCACAGTAAGTGATCATGCGTTGTTAAGAGTGCTTCTTCTGCATCTTCTTACATTGTGTCAATAGGCTAGCAAACACAAAGTTTTTATGACGGAACCCGGCACTCACTCCACGGATCCATATAATTCTCGACCGACGAGAAGTTTTTTTATTTTTCTATACAAATGTACGCAACATCTGGGGATGCTGGGAAATTGTGGTCGGGTTAAAATAAAGCTGATCTACAATAACTGACTGTGTACCTTAGTAACACGTGTCTACATACTTAATATGTACTAGTATTTTCAGTTTACTACAATTATTTCGGTATATTGACGATTAAAGACGGTTTAGGTACTCGTCAAAGGAATCATAATAACGTTTTACTGCTTTTGCAAACGTAAAGGCAATTAACTTTTTACTTACAGTAAAGGAAATATCTGCTGTGTATATAAACGAAATATTACTCAAACACAAGCTTACAAACAAAACATAATATCGTCAGTGGAAAGGTAAAAATACTAAAGCGCCAATATACCTACTTTACAGTAGAGAGATTCAAAGTATTTTTTTAAGAAAATAAACATAGTTATTTTTCTTAGAGTATACATATTAAATAGATACTTTAATTATCTATTTAATATTTAACTTTTAAATGTATGGTAATAAGCTACATCCTTACAGCGGAGAGTCAGCACGAATCAAGATGAGCTGAAACTACTTTAAGATATGGTTCAAGAGCTATTTGTCTCTTGGTGGACCACTTTTGTTTGTCTCTTTTTGGTTTTCTAAGTTTTACCTACAAAATATATTGATAATATTGTACGAGGATTTCGCTTATACAACAAATCAGGCGTAATTTCTGCTTGACTTGGTATTGGTTATAAGCATACTTACCGTGCTAAATATAGCCTGTTTGAAGTCAGCTGACGACAGGCTTCCTTTGAGAAACCACAAATGTGAAAACTATAATCTATATCTCGTTATTTGAATATTTTTCTCCCAAAGCCGTGTCGTGTGTTATTGCTAAAGTAATATTAAATAAATTGTGAATGTATGTCGTCAGCGACGATTACTTTTTGTATAGAACGGGCATTATGTGTTGTGTGGTGGTAAGTTTATATTGATCTAATAATTTTGCGTGGTTTTGCTATTATTGCACAATTGCGGAAACTGGTTCAATTGGCTACCTATATATCTGTATATATAAAAGGAGAACCTGACTGACTGACTGATCTATCAACGCACGGCCTAAACGGCTGGGGTTAGAAACTTGAAATTTTGACAGTAGGTTCATTTTGTGACGTAAACATCCACTAAGAAGGGATTTCTCGAAATTCAACCCCTAAGGGGGTGAAATAGGGTTTTTAAGTTTGTATGTAAGTCCGTTATTTTTGAAGTAAGAAGCTTGAAATTAAATATTAAGGTTTTTGGTTAGAAATAAACGTACACCGGTTTGAGCATTTTTGGAAATTCAACCCTTAAAGGGGTGAAATAAGTGTTGAAAGTTTATATGAGAAATCTGGTATTTTTGAAGTAAGAAGCATGGGAAGAAACTGACCGACTGGCTGACTAATCTAGCAACGCACAGCCTAAACCGCCGGGGGTGATAAAAGACGGACGTTTTGGATTTTAAAATGTCACTTTAAAATGGGCTTAGCGAGGATTTCAAACTTCACGCAAGCGAAGCTGCGGGCAAAAGCTAGTAGGCTATAGATATTTTTATTTATCCTAAAATGTTTAAAAAAATGTCCACCCGTACGAAGTCGGGACGGACCGCTAGTTAAGAATAAGCGGAGTGTAGGTGAATATAAAAGAATAACAATACCCCTGTGAAGGTACATCGTAAACATTCCTTTTGTTCACAATGCGACGATATGACGATATAGGGGAATATCTCTGTTCCTTGGATTAGTGTGCTCCATCTTAGACCCTGTCTACGCTTACCATCAGGTGAGACTAGGAACAAAGGCGACACGTAAAGAATTTAAAAATCGCAGCGGTTGACTGATTGTCTTCCGTGCTACGCGGGTTTGATTCCAGCACGGAAAAAATATTTTTATGGCCTACAGATAGTTGTTCCGGGTCTGAGTGTTTTCGCATATGTTTGTCTGTGAACGCACGTAAAAGCTGCACATAACCCTCCCAATAGATGGTTCTAGAGTATACTGCCATGGTTATAACTTGAAATGACAAACGGATAAATTTGACGGACGACACGTTTGGTGCAGTGGCTGAGCGTTCGGCTTCTGCGCTACGGGTCGTGGGTTCGATTCCCGCACGGAACAAATATTTGTATGGCCTACAGATAGTTGTAACGCACCCACGATACAGGAGAAGTCCTAGTGTGGAGTAATGTTATAAAAAAAATGTTTGCTATCAGTGTTACAAACCTCAGCACATAATACCATAAGCTTATACACTAAAGCAGGAAAGCCCCTCGATTACCGTCGGACAGCGAACCCGACACATCCGCACAAAAAGCGATGCTTCCTGGCATGCGAGGCTATAATGAAGCGATAACTAACAAGCCCGCCGCGTGACTCCGCCCGCCATTTGTCACGCACACAAAAAAGGCCGCGCTAATCGCAGGCGCTCTGTCTTCGCGGGAATTCTTCATTAAGTTCAAATATTTACACTAAGCTTGCGGGAAAGTTCTGACCGCTAGTTAACGTACCGACAGACTGTTTCCTTGTTTGTAAATTAGACAGGATCATTTGTCTATTGTTGTAACTGTTCTACTTGGAATATTTAAATTTAACTGTAGTCTCGGCAATTTTAAATATCTTAATTCACGACCACAATGAACATGTTGATCTAATTTTATATGGTATAATAATAATCTAGAAATTAAGAATTTTTAGAAGTGAAATATGTAGGCAATGTAAAATGTTTCTATACGTACCTAATCCTTAACCGTCTTAAAATTCAGAAGGAGACTTCGGAAAGAACGTGGACTTCAAAACTATAGAATCTAACTTATAAAGGTTAGGAAGGAACTTTAAATGACTTTATTTGACTTTTTATTTTGACGGCACGTTTGGCGCAGTGGCTGAGCAACAGGCTTCTGCGCTACGGGTCGCGGGTTCGATTCCCGCACGGAACAAATATTTTTATGGTCTATTTGTTCCGGGTCTGGGTGTTTGTGCATGTGAAGATATGTGACCCACGATATAGGAGAAATCAAAAAGAGGGGCAAGGTTCTTCAAAAAAATTATTAAAATATTAAATTAAAATTTATATTTTAAGTGCATACAGACTCAATACTTCTAACAGGATAAGCAGAAATATAATTATTTGCAAAACTAACTCGCTAATTAAACCTCTCATCATCAAGTGGATACTATGTATGTATATTAAATAATATATGCATTTTAACATGTCATTTATATGCATATCATGGCGCGGCGGCAAACGAGACGAAATTAAAGCCGGTCTTCAAACGAGGTGACCACGTCACTCTGACTTACTTGCCCGGGCCCCGGGCCCCGAGCCCTGGGTGGGGCAAGGCCGGGCATAAACACGGACCCCAGATGTCGCTACACTAATCCCGGGGACATTTGCCGGTACCATATAAATAGGTACAGAAGGACTAGTCCGTAAACTTCGCGATAACAAGTTTTGTCCATGTGTGAGAGGCAAGATGAACGAATACCTAATGTAAAAGGAGTGCAATAATGACTGTTCGTTTCGAAAGTATTATATTCTACTTATACCGTAGCTAATATGTGTCGTGTGTCTCCTTATAGCAGTGATAGCCTAGCGGTTGAATGCTTGCCTTCTAAGCAGGAGGGTCTGAGTTCGATCCCAGCCTGTACCTCTGACTTTTCGAATTCATGTGCGGATCAGAATTTGATTTCTTCTTCTTCCTGCCCTTATCCCACACTAGGTGGGGTCGGCACAACATGCATTTATGAAATCCATGTTGTTAGAGGTTTTGGCTTATTGTTTTATGACCGGCCGCCTGCCTGACATCAACCCTCCTTAGGAATACTCGTTGCGCCGTCGCGCGGGTGACCCAATGTGCTTGCTGATATTATGCAGTAGGTCCCAAAATGATATGCTTGTCAATCTTATTGCCGACAACTAAGCAAAATCGAAATACTACTTCAAGTAGACTCCACCAAGAAGAACATAGGTTCTTCTTGGTGGAGTCTACTTGAAGTAAGGATCAGAACTTTATTATCACGTGAAGGTTTTCCCTTCACCGTTAATGCAACCTGTTAAGGAAACCTGCACAACTGCGAGCGCTCCACAACGTTCTCGATGGTGTGTGTAGTCTGCCAACCCGCACCAGGCCAGCTTGGTGGACTAAGGCCTAAACCCTTCTCATTATGAGAAGAGGTCCGTACCCAGCAGTGGGACATTGGGCTAGTTATGTTATGTATGTGTCTCCTTATCAAACATAGGGATGGACCTTCTGTACTTCCTTATTTTATGTTTGGCGACATTTCCCGCGACGTTATAAGGAAAGAAATTCGTTTTTTAAGCCCGCCCCCTCTACTGGACGATATTAAAACTGCAACTTAGTTCGTGCGAACACCTTCATAATTTTGTCGAGAAAAGGTAATATTGTTGGCGAAAATTAGCATACAGATCTGTTGTAGATAAAACCTGGCTTACTTTAGTTACTGTAGCGTTCAGTTTACATAGTTTAAAAATATTAAGAACTGGAACATGTCTATACAATATAGCCTATGTCTAGTGGTAGCGAGCGTGACTGCTGACCGTGAGGCCCTGGGTTCAATCCCCAGGTCGGGCAGTGTTATTGTGTTTTCCGTGTGGAATTCTTGTAGCAGCCCGCAGTTTGAAATTGTGCCCGTTTGATGGCAATAGACTCGCCCCCTATTACATGGGACTTAAACATAACGGCGAAATGAGGGTGTTACTATACACCTCTGCCCAACCCTTCGGGGAATACAGGTGTGATGTTGTGTTATACTTGTTATGTTAATTACAAAATCTTGGCGACATCTCTTTGAAAACTATTTCAAATAACAATACTAAAACAGAATCCAATTCAGCAAATGTTTTAAAACAGAAATACTCGGAAAAATAGCAATCGGCTCAAGAGATCCCGACATTGTCACGAGCGATTAAACACGAAATTGAACACATTACGAAATAAATCCAATCATTTCAACAAAACTCAATAACCGAAATGAATGTTACAAAGAAATATTTAAATTGTAAATAATCGCATTACTTTACTCTGGTGGTAAACAAAGTGGAGGCAGCCGCACGGAAGCCCGGCCTGGGGGCAGATCGCATAAAACAAGTTAAAAAGTTTTCTTTTTCCACGACGACGACATCATAAGCAGGCCGGAACGTTACATTGTCGCTGCCCAAATAAGAGCTTTGGATGACACAAGTAAGAACATACAGAAGTACCACTCTGAACAAACTGCTATCAAACACACGCATACGAAATAAAAAATTATCTTTACATAGTATAAAACAAAGTCGCTCCCGCTGCCTGTACGCTTAGACCTTTTAAACTACGCAACGGATTTTAATGCAGTTTTCAGCAATAGATAGAGTGATTCAAGAGGAAGGTTTATATGCCCCGCATTAGTATATGTGCGAAGCCGGGGCGGGTCGCTAGTTAATACATATACTGATGACTGCCTCGTTGGTCTAATGGTGGCAAGCGCGACTGCTGATCGTGAGGTCCTGGGTTCAATCCCCAGGTCGGGCAAAGTGTTATTGGGTTTTTCCATGTGGAATTCCTCAGTAGCAGCCCGAAGTTTGGATTTGTACCTGGTTAATGGCAACAGGCTCGCCCCCTATTACAAGGGACTTAAACATAACGGTGAAATGAGGGTGTTACTATACACCGCTGCCCAACCCTTAGCGGAATACAGGCGTGATGTTATGTTACATATACTGATCGTTTACCGGTTTTGTTGATTTTCTTATCAGTTCCCTGGGACACTATCGAGCCACGTGGCTCATATTTTTGACAGTGAACTTTGTAGTTTTTGGCTTAATATTTACAGTATTAGAAGTGTGATCAGCTGACGATCAATAATAAAAATACTCACATATTCACAGTCACTACTGTAACAGCAGAACTTTTTAGTATGTGTCGCACTGGAATAGTCACTACGGTAAAGACAAAGCTTATTATTACGGACTAATAACTAGCAAATGTTGGAGAAAAAACAGCCAGGATTAAGTGGAAGTGGACCGGTCATGTCGATCGAATGCACTCAAATAGATCGTCACTCACTGGACACCTGAAGGTGAACGTCGTCGTCGAAGTCAGCCGCGGCCTAGGTGGCGTGACGATCTAGACGTGTTTGCAAGGCTCACATGGTTAGAAACGGCACAAAATAGAGAGGTTTGGAGTGCAAAAGGGGAGGCCTATGCTCAGAAGTGGGACATAACATAAGCTACTAAAAAGAAAACTCCTTTACCGTAACGATCCTTCCGGTTCCGGTTTCATAACTAGTACCGGTACGGAGCACCCAAAGTGCATGCGCTTATATCACTCGTTCAAAGTCTATACATGCGTGAGCTCGCGTTGACTGGTCCTTCTGTACGTAACTTTTGTTTCCCAGTTCCTTTATCCCCCATCCCTCTTGGTCTTTGTCGCTTTTTCATTACGCCAGCCGCAAGTAGAGGGCGGATTAAATACTTTGACGCGGGTGTTGGCCGCGGCGAGATTTGGCAGTAGATCCTTTTACTGTCGCTCCTGATATTTTTGCTCTTATCTCTATATTAATAAAGATTAAATATGTGAATCATATAGACTAGACTATTCAATTACTTAGGTAGCATTCATTAGATTATGTGTTATTTTGTAAAGAATTTTTGTCGTCTGTCGCTATAACAACAAAATTTAGATTATATATATAGATTTATTATTTAACTGCCTCGTTGGTCTAGTGGTGGCAAACGCGACTGCTGATCGTGAGGTCCTGGGTTCGATCCCCAGGTCGGGCAAAGTGTTATTGGGTTTTTCCGTGTAAAATTCCTCAGTAGCGGCCCGGAGTTTGGAATTGTTCCCGGTTGATGGCAATAGGCTCGCCCCCTATTACATGGGGCTTAAACGTAACTGGCGAAATGAGGGTGTTACTATAGACCTCTGTAGAACCCTTCGGGAAATACAGGCGTGATGCTATATTATGTTAATTATTTATTATTTTTTCTTGCCAATTGAGTATACTTATAAATTAACTATTTTAAACATAAGTACTTTTCCTCCATGACGACATGTTTTTTATTTAAGTTTAATTATAACCGATACAATTGTCAAATTAAAGTAGAACCTTATTAATATTTATCGTTACTAATAAATGCTGAATATGTATAGTGGTAAAAGTATATGTGGTTAAACTGACGCTATTATTGATACAGCTTTATTGAACGTTTACTCGGGTAAGAGGGTAAATTAATTGACCCTCGATGTCCTGATTTTAATTGGTAGCAAACACTATCACCTTAGACCTGTGAATTCTGCTTACATTTCCATCGACTATTCCAAATTGAAACGCTGCCACATTTAGTCATAATAAAGCAGCGACCACTATCCACGCACCTCAGTGATTAATCCTTCAGCATCCCGGTCCATTACCTCTCGCCGCCACACAGATCAACTCATATTTTAATCATAATTAGCAGTAGACATAACACAATGCAATTTGAATGCTATTTACAGAAGAGTAAGGTTCAATTTGGTAGTACGTATGAACTCGATTGAGCGATTATATAATCCTTCCGAGTGCTTACCTTAGACACAAACAGATACGTTGGATTAAGACCTGTCAGGGGATAATAGACGTTAACTTGTTCAATTAGGAGTGATAACTGCGTGTATAGTTTATAGTATACTATGGCTTGACCATATTCAGTAAGCTTTAATTTATATGATTGATGATAGCTATTCAATATGAATAAAATATTATTTCTGTTCACAGCGTAATACATTTCACTTAGAGCGAAAGACTTGTTAATAAATATTTAATTAATAAACTCATAATATTTTAAGTACCTAATGACTTAACACACGAGGTTGTTGAGTTGTTGTTGTGTTGTCGCTCACGGTGCTATATTAGTTTAAGACGTGTCAGAACCATAGTCCCTAGCAAAACTGAATGAATGGGTCGAGGAACTTCAAGGTATACTCCACCAAGAAGAACATAGTCTGCTTAGTTGTTGGCAATAAGATTGACAAGCATATCATTTTTGGACTCAGTGCATAATATCAGCAAGCACATTGGGTCACCCGCGCGACGGCGCAACGAATATTCCCAAGGAGGGTTGATGTCAGGCAGGCGGCAGGTCATAAAACAATAAGCCAAAACCTCTAACAACATGGTCTTATGAAATAGGTACATGTTGTGCCGACCCCACCTAGTGTGGGATAAGGGCAGGAGGAAGAAAAAGAAGTTGTCGACATTAGGGACGTGGCAATAATTATGCCGATAATTGTAACGGTCAATGACCGAGTAGCCAAGAGGCTCTCGTTAGGTGGCTGGGTCAAGAGCCTAATACAGAAAGCAGTTCTCCTTAACACGGCACGTATTGTGAGGAGGTTCGTGTCTCTGGGGCCCTAACCACCGCTAGCTTAGACCCTGTTCCCGATGCTCGCGGATCCCATTTTTTTAGGGTTCCATATCTCAAAAAGAAAAAAGGAATCCTTATAGGATCACTTCGTTGTCCGTCTGTGTCTGTCAAAACCCTTTTTAGTAGGAACACGTGGAGGTATCAAGTTGTAATTAATATCAAATACTCAGGTCTGCAATCCCTTGGAGCTGTGTAAAAGTCAACCTCTAAGTCAACCCAATCAAAAGATGTGGCCGTTTATGTCGCATATTTTGACACTCGCAAGGGAATCAAAACCTATAGGGTACTTCCCGTTTACCTAGAATCATGAAATTTGACAAGAAACAATGTCTTTTAGCACAAGTAAAGATTTTTTTTACCACGAACCTTTTATTTTATATGTATTTTGTTTAATTAACATAATTATGTATTTAAAAATATAATTTCCAAGCATTTTAAATAAATAAACGAAATAATTTCAAGTAAAGACTATTTGAAACATTACTTTATAAAACGTTCCTGACTGCGAGGCTTCCTTCTGAAGTCTAAATAAAACATTACTTCTGAATGTGAATGAGTTACAGAAAAACTTATTACTTAGTGCGGAGCTGCAATCTTGTCAACTCAAATATTATTATGACTTGAGAAAACTCTGCACCAACAAGTCGCAACCGCATAACTTACTCAAATAAAGCAAAATAAATATATTTTTTATTAAAATTACACACGTTTCATCGTGCAGAATTGCACATACACAAAAACTTTATCACATAATCAGCTGTTACTTTCCCACTACTGGGCAAAAGCCTCTTCTCAAAATAAGAAGGGTAAAGGCCTTAGTCCATCACACTGGCCTTGTTCGAGTTGGCGGACTACACACACCATCCAGAACTGTTTTTTTAGTCTTTTTCAGTTGTGCAGGTTTCTTTACGATGCATTTTCCTTCACTGTTAACGCAAGTGATAATAAAATTCTGATCTGCACATGAATTCAAAAAAATTGAGTTGCGGACCGAGGTCGAACCCTCCTGCATGAAAGGCAAGCGTTCAACCGCTATGCTATCAACTTCGTCACAAAATATTTGTATATAACGCACACACGCACATAATTTACACACAAACATTTTCCACACGTATGACGCCACGACATGCGTCGTCGCCTCATTTTCCCGATGGGCTCACATCGTTCACAATGGGATCCTTTACTTTACATTTTGTAGATAAATCAATTGTAAAAAAGTATTTTCTTAATTAAATTAACAGTAGCTTAGCTCAAGTCTATTTATAATTTTCATTTTTCTTGTATTTTGTGTGTACGTTAATTAATTCATTATTAAAGTACCAAGTCAAAATGGATGTTAAAATATTTGGTATATCACCACTGACTTTACCAAGTGTAATTATTATTATTATGGTGACATGCATTATTGAAGCGGTCTATCAGAAGGCAGTTCAGCCGATAAGATAAAACTGATGATCAACTCGTATTCCAAGAAGTTAAGCCTACACCACCACTACCACTTCCAAGTAGTTAGTGCACGATCGCACGTGTTCACGCGTACACTATTAATGCACTATTTCAAACAGTTACGCGTACACTGGTAGTACACTTACTCTGTTTACCGCAATAGACTTTTTAAGATTTATATATCTATCTGTATAGAGTATTGTGTACATTTAAACCGGAGTCCGTCGTGTAATGTGAATGGCGCTCAATGTGATGAAAAGACGCAATTTTCGGCACGATGCCGAGATAGGTTATCTTTTTTGTGAGGGCTGGGGGTAGCTGGGGGGATGGGAGGGGGTGGGGTAGTAGATTAGGACGACTCTAGTTCAGTAAAAAAGGTTAACAGTCACTGCATTATCTGGAGTTTAAGATGTAATGCTATTACTATGGCAGTACCACTAATGGTGTCTTAGTTTAATAGTAGTGCGTCACTTATTTTATGAAATACAGTAACAGTAACTCAATTTCCGTTGTGTTATAAAACATTTAAAATAACAAACCGCAATAACCGTCATACAATACGTTAACAATTACTACAAATTAAACTCGCGTCGTAACTAAATACATTAACAAGTGTTAATTAATCTAACATTAACTTGCAGTGCGGTTATTTTAACACGTCCCATTAGAATCACTGCGGTATGCACATAACCGCACTTTTGTTGGCAAAGCCGCGCCGCTTCAAGCAATACTAGTGCTACGCACGCTACGTATTGCTCGTAGCAAACGTAGCGCGCGTAGCGACGTAGCAAAGCTTGCGTAACTCACTAATTAATCCCTACAGTTATTCATTTCGAAATCAGGCCAACAGTTTTATAAGTTACGACTTCGAAATACGTAAACGAATCGTTTTATTTATATTCATAAACCGTTTCAAATATTCATAGCGGTTCGCTTGGGTTAGTTTTGCAAAACAATTTGCCGAGACATATATATCTCTGTGAGACTTGGCGCGGTCCCATTCACTTGGGCCCACGTGAACATATGACATGGCTGCGATATCGCGACCAATTAATCTTGTTGACACGAGCGTACAAAAAGCGATCCGTTGACCTCCGCGCCGCGACGTAAACAGATAACTTATCTGGGGTCGTCGGGACCCAGAAATTTGAGATGAATTACATGTTAAGGTTAGATTAGGGAAACATGAAGGCTGCGAGCAGACGCGTGGGATGTTCCCCTGGCGCGTGCTCAACGATGCTTTGCCTGCCTTCGTTTATATTGCGATGTTTCATACACATGCGTGCTGATAAAATACCGCCGCGTGTTCAGATACCACCTACAGTGCGCCAACGACCCAGATATATGTTTCAATGGCTGCACCGTGACGTCAGCGTTTTATGTATAGCCTCCTGCAATTACTGCCTCATGACGTTAATAAACGTTATTATCCGCGAGAAAAATCTTTTCAAAATTTGTTGATGGGAATAGAATAAAAACAACATTTCAATCATCATTATTATACTATTTACTACAAAAGGTCCTAGTTGTTCAAATATACGAGCATCGCTTTGATAAGCTTAAAAAGCGAATCCTTTTTAGTGTTGTAACAATAGGAGTCCCACTCCCTCAGTCAAAGGGTTAAGTAGACTTTAAAAGAAAAAAGGAAAAAGCTAAAATGTTAGCATTATGTGGAACAACAACAATAGACCGCGGCGAGCAGGTTGTTACGATGACCGGCTGGCTTGCTGAATATTAAAATAAATACTGCACAGTGTTCCGCCGAGTAAATTAACGAGAGCTGCTTTAATGCAAATATGAATATTTACGTTTTTGATCATAGTAATTAACATAGTGCGTTAAAAGATGCGTACAATACTAATGTAAGTGAAATACAAATTAATTGCGTCGTCTAAAGCTGTCACGAAGATGGCAAGCTAGAGCAACTCCGAGTCTGTATCGCAATTGGATTGCTGTAGTTTCTACATACTAATTTGTTTGTACCTATGTATATTTCCACTACAATTTTGAATAAACATGAGCAACCCAATAGCAATATACATAGACATCCCTTATACAGTTATGTAACAGACACCACGCCATACAAGCTTACCAACACCATCTTTCCTCAGCCACCATCACAAATGAAGACGGATCTCATTTGCGCTCATGAGTACGACGTATCATTAATCCGCTTGTCGGACAGGGTAGGTAGTGGGGGTCGCGTGTGGCAGTTTTTGCGGCTGACAAATGGCGCCCGCGCACCAACCTAATTACAAGGTAATCGGGCTAGCAATGGCGGGAGCACACCATTTGTATAACGATGGTACAGATGGAAGGGGAATTATTTAGAACATCAATATAAAGGAAACAAGGTGGAGTCTGATGGGGTTAAACAGATGGCTTAAGTAAGGTTTGAGATTAACAGCTTCAGTTCAGTATGAACATGTCTAGTTATGATGTCAAACTAAACAAACTTTAACGTTTACGATATCAATTTTCATTTGCTCTGCTTAAATTAAATATTCACCGGACTATTAACAAATGGAAAGCCAAAAAGTTTTTAATTCGTCAACGACCTTCAAAGCGGACATTGACCGGAACAACACGAACACAAAGATAAACAGACGCCCGAATAAATATGCTAGATAAGATATTGTTTTACAAAAAGCTTTTTTGTTTGCGGAGAGGGTTAAACCACTCAGTGTTCGAAAAACGAGAAAAAATATCATAAGACTGAAACAAATCGCACCTCATCAATACTTCTGGGGTACGGGACTAGGATACATAACATAATACCATCTTTTACCCGACACTGACAAACTATACACATAACGCAGTGAAATATGCACAATATGTTCCATTGAATATCGAAAGCCTATTTATTAAGTTCCGTCTCGAAGCTCTTGTTAGGAACAGGCGGTTACGACGTTTTACATTCGTACTTTTACGAGTTACCAGTGAAAATTGCAAGGAGGTACAGGAGAAGAACAGCGTAGGCGACTGTTAGATACAATGGCTGTTTTAGGGATCAACGTGACACAAAAATGGTGGAAGAATGGTTGTGTGTAGTGACTGTAAACAATGTTTTATCGACTATCCTGTAGTGCGGTGTCTACTTTATGCTAGTGCTGATCAAGAAATATCAAATAAAATCAATTTTGTATTTATCTCACATGCCGAGCAAGTTTTAGAGTTTAATGAAATTGTTTTAAGTGCCTCGTTGCATTGGTCTAGTGGTGGCTAGCGCGACTGCTGATCGCGAGGTCCTAGGTTCCATCCCCAGGTCGGTCAAAGTGTTATTGGGTTTTTTTTCGTATGGAATTCCTCAATAGCAGCCCGTAGATTAGATTTGTGCCCGGTTGATGGCAAGACTCGCCCACTATTACACCGGACTTAAACATAATGGCGAAATGAGGGTGTTACTATACACCTCTGCCCAATCCTTCGGGGAACACAGGCGTGATGTTATGTTTATGTTTTTCAAGATTACGCCGTGGTCGGCGTCAACTAGCAGACCCATTATTATGTTTCATTATTATTTTCGCATCATAGCAAAAATACAATACAACTGAAGAAACTAGAAAACCAAAAAATTTCGTTTGTAACACTTATATACTTATTACACGTATAAATAGAGGCAATATATATTTACGTAATGTCGTAAGGAACATGTCATGAGGAAAGTTTTGAGTATGAATGTGGATGGTTTTAAGAGTAGAGGAAGACCAAAGAAGCGATGGATGGATAGTGTGAAAGATGATATGGGTAGAAAGGGGGTGACTACTGAGATGACGGCTAATATAGATGTATGGAAGAAGAAGACATACTGCACCGACCACAAATAAGTCAGGATAAGGGCAGGAGGATGATGATGATATATTTACGTAATAAGTCATCCCGCATCCCAGCCGGATCTCATCTCACCTTATAAAAAGAACACAATGACATAGATGGATATCACAAGGAAGGCTAATTAATATTTTCCCTCGTGAATAATCAGTGTGCCCCTTCCAGCACAGCGGCGTCTCCGGGGGACATTACTCATGTTGTTTTTGTTCTAGGAGTATAATCTTATGACCTCGTTATTATTTATATTTATATATAGTGTACTAGCTTTTGCTCGCAGTTTCGCTTGCGTGAAGTTTGAAATCCTCGTTAAGCCCATTTTAAAGTGACATTTTAAAATCCAAAACGTCTGTCTTTTATCACCCCCAGCGGTTTAGGCTGTGCGTTGCTAGATTAGTCAGCCAGTTGGTCAGTTTCTTCCCATGCTTCTTACTTCAAAAGTACCAGATTTCTCATACAATCTTTCAACACTTATGTCACCCCTTTAAGGGTTGAATTTCCAAAAATGCTCAAATAGGTGTACGTTTATTTCTAACTAAAAATCTTAATATTTAATTTCAAGCTTCTTACTTCAAAAATGACGGACTTACATACAAACTTAAAAATCCTATTTCACCCCCTTAGGGGTTGAATTTCGAGAAATCCCTTGTTAGTGGATGTTTACGTCACAAAATGAACCTACTGTCAAAATTTCAAGTTTCTAACCCCAGCTGTTTAGGCTGTGCGTTGATAGATCAGTCAGTCAGTCAGCTTCTCCTTTTATATATATATATATATAGATAAAGAAGATAGATGACCGTATAGTTCACACCAACAGATTGCCCACCTCTTCTCCATCCGTGGGTTTAATAAAGATGACTAAAGGATGATTTCCACCAAACGGCTCGCATCGCATCGGATCTGAACGGATTTTACAATCTTTACATACATACATACATAAACTCACGCCTTTTCCCATGGGGGTAGACAGAAACTATAGAACGCCACATGCTACGACCCTTACATACCCCTTTCGCTTCATCCACATTCATACATCTTGTCATACACGCACGCCGGTTGAGAATACCACGCACCTGACCTTTGTGAAGAACATCACCAATAACATCGATGTATGTCCTTCTAGGACGTCCTCTACCGGCGTTCCCATTGACATCCGCCTTATAAATTCCTTTTGTTAATCGCTGATCACTCATTCTCTCAACATGACCAAACCACCTAAGCATACTCCTTTCAATTTTTGTCACTACATCATCTTTTAAACCGCAACTTTGTCTAATCTCTTCATTTCTCAATCTATCATTCAAAGTTACACCGCACATACTTCGCAAGGAACGCATTTCCACGGCATTTATTCTACTTTCGTGCCTCTTCTGCCACGACCAACATTCACTTCCATACATAAGCGTAGGTACCAGCACACCATTATAGACAATCATTAAACGGTATTAAATCGTATACACAGTATTTAAAGTCTATATTAACAAGCCGCGCACAGCAGCTTGACTGCGGGCGTCTTCTGTGATACGCGATCGTAGCCGAAAGTATGCTGCGATGCGCGATCGGATCGCCTGTCATCGTATCCCATCGGATCCTTTCGGCTAAGAATAAAACTATTCGACTAGGTGCAGAAACGGATACGTTCGAAAGCGACGGTACGGAGCCGATCGTATGCGTCGACATCCCGCCGGACGCGATCGGCTGTCGCCGCATCCGTTCGTATCCTTTCCGACCCGATGCAATGCGAGTCGTTTGTTGGAAATCATCCTTAAGAGGTGTTTAGAGAATGTGCTGCAGCAACTTCGTCAATGGCAATCAAGTTCAAAGTTTTTATTATAGGCCGCCATTACACTTGTAAGTTGCTTCCGTAAAATGTATATAAGTATGTTGTGACAATTAATTCGACTTTACTAATCAGTCGATACACTACTTACAAGAGAGTTTACATTTGAAAATGTATCGTAAGTTAATTACGAAAGGGACTTACGTGAGGAAAACATACAGGTGTAAAGCCGGCCTTAGATAGGCAAATAGATGCACTTATGAAACGTAATGATTTTTGTTCCAATGTACTCTTTCCAAATAATAAATAATACAATCCTTTTTGCTACAATATTGCGGTATGAGTTGTGTGGGAACAATTTAGGTTAATATGTGAAATTAATTTACCGAAGTCAAGTAATAATCATTCAAAAATAAGTAGGCTCGACCGCTATTGAAAAGCCCAACCACTGGAACTCAACGCCATATAATAACAGAATACTATGATCACCAAGCCGTCTGCCACGCGTGCTAGTTGTTCATTGTAGTGATCACTTGCAGCCCGATTCTAAACAATAGAAGTTAACAGACCGATGAGATGATCTTGTCATATACTATAGTTAGTATATAGGTATAACTAGTTAGAACTTAGTATGACCTCCTTAGCTAAACAGTTACGTCATGATTGTTAGCGTCTAGACGCGGTTCAAACTGCTTGGTATTAATGTAACTACTAGCTGTTAAAACTACTATATAATTTAATCATCTGTGTGCTATACTTGCCAGACAGGACCGGTCTCTTAGAGGAAGAGGTCTCGTGGCCGAATACGAGGCTGTCGACCATAAAGTCTTAGGTTCAGTTCGCAGGTTAGACAAATTGTAATAAAACAGATTTCTTAGCGTTCATGTTATGAATCTCGTAATGTTTACGAAGTGGTCATCGTGAATTCAAAGCATTTTTTATTTCATTTAGTTTTGAAAGTAATCTGCTAAAAGGAGGAATAAGATCTGAATTTTTCCATAAACAGCTAAGACTATAAATGAAAAAATACCGGTCTTGGCCCTTAAGCATTATTTTATTAATCAAATTAGGTACATACAATATTTTTTTATAAATAATACCATTCGTTTATGATTTAATAACAGAAACAGCATTTTATTAGCTTCAAACATGGGCTTTATTTATATAATAGTTTAGTATAATATTATGCCAGGTTTTTCATTTGTTCTGAAAAAGAACAAAATTCAACGCTATTCTATATTATTATCAGTAATACATCAGCCACAGATAGTTTCACGATATCATTTTAATATAATGAAAATATTCTTGTAGGAGAAATAATACGAACATTCGCTCTCACTGAGCTGTATCAAACAGCTCCAATTGTGAAACAATCTTCAAGATTATATTTATTCAGCGACTACGTATCGAGAACCAAGCTTATTTCCAATTCACATTGTATTGCATACTAAGATATAATTTCATCATTGAATAGGTCAAGGATCATGTTCTGTGTGATTACTAACAAAGAATAGACCACCACGTCTCCAGCAGCGTACAAGGCTACTAAGAGTTTTCTCAGGAGGATGGGCAGCAGCGTTCTTCGGTTTTCTAATAACATACTTGCGTCTACCAAGCATGGGGATTATGACAATATCCCCTTTGACCGTTCATTGTGACGTCATTGGGAGGCCCATGGTCAGTAGTGGACGCTAATAACGTTATAACATAACATCACGCCTTACATTCCCCGAAGGGTGCGGCAGAGGTGTTTTAGTACACCCTTGTTTCGCCAGTTATGTTTAAGGCCCATGTAATAAGGGGCGAGCTTATTGCCATTAACCGGGCACAAATCCAGACTCCAAGCTGCTACTGAGAAATTCCTAATGGAAAAACCCTATAACTCTTTACCCGACCTGGGGATCGAACGCAAGACCCCATGCTCAGAAGTCGCGCTTGCGACCACTAGACCAACAAGGCAGTCAATAATGATATCGTCAGTGGAAAGGTAAAAAGACTAAAGCGCCAATATACCTACTTTACAGTAGAGAGATTCAAAGTATTTTTTAAGTAAATAAACATAGTTATTTTTAGTCTCTAAGAAATATAACAATGTTTATTTTCTTAAAAAAATAATTTGAATCTCTCTACTGTAAAGTATATTAGGTGTATATATATAAGGTATATTGGCGCTTTAGTCTTCTAACCTTTCCACTGACGATATTACATGATGATAATAAGTAGGTATTACCGTCAAAGAATAAAATTGTAAGGAATTAGTGGTGTTACTTGTCCGACGTCCGTCTTTATAAAGCAGTGATAGCCTAGTGGTGTAACCGTCGGACTGCTAAGTTATAGGTCTCGAGTTCGAATCCAAGGCCTCTGACTTTTCGGATTCATGTGCGTATTGTACAATTATCACTTGCTTAAAAACGGTGAAGGAAAACATCGTGAGGAAACCGGCATGCCTGAGAGATATTTCTCGACGGCATGTGAAGCCAAGTCAGAGGCCCATGTGCGGCATAAACTCTGACACCAGGTTAGTCACTAACCACACGAAAAGAAGAAGACTTGTTCGCGATTTGTCCCATAGGAGTCATGACACGCTACTACTCATCACTATAGCGGTGTACAGGGGAGATCGAAATATTTTCTGTTAATCATCTGTTCTTATAAATATCTGAACCATCACGCCTGCCTTTCCTGAAGGGACCGGCAAATATAGGTATTCTGTTGTAATGAACAAGTCTTCAAAAACGCTCTATGATCCCATGTGATGCCAAAAGGAGCGTACCAATGAACATGTTACTTTTAGAAAAATCCTCAAACCTCAAGGTCACAGCAATCTTTAATAGGCTTTTATAAACGAGTTTATAGCAATGTATAGAAACCTATGAATATAGTTTACAGACGTTATAGCGAGCTCTGGTAAACGTAGATATATATTTACAAAAGTCATATACATAGTACTTATATACGTAGGACCTCTGAGTCTTAAACACATATTTCTTATTCCCTCCACTTTTTATATTTTCTTTTCCACTAAAGTTCGCCAAGACTTATTTCTAGCTCAAAAGATTTCTCACCTTACCGTATAAAAAATGTGTGAAAGAAATGTCATTACCTCTAGAGAGGGATAGTTGTCGAAGAACGAAGTAGTGAGGTGTAACGCGGGATCCCGCGGGACGGCCCGGGATCACGGCGCGTCACTACGCTGCTTGAGACAAATGTCCCCGAACACCTGCTATCATATAAGTTGTATTGGACGCTGTAAGTTAACAAGACAAATGTACGTCACAAAGGTGAACACACTTCGTGGTTATTTGTTCAATGTTCAATGTAGCCAGAACTAAATCGTGTTTATAATATGTTATTTTATTTATCGTTTCATATATATTTATACACAAGTTACGGTTAATTGGTTATTTCATGTTAATTATTGGCATATTGGTTATCCAATGATCTATCAGTTAGCTTCTGAAGGAGATGACTGAACGTTAAACACACAAACAAAGGTGTATGCATGGAGCGTGAGATTAATAATAGATAATCAGTGTATTTGACGTACTTGTATATATCATGCTACGTATAGATAGGCCACATTTTCCATATCTTATACATTGTAAATAGCGCTGCCAAATGTTTCAAGCGTTTTTTCTTCAATGATAAGAGACTCACTAAGTACAAAATACAGTTTGTTTGTCGTTGAACTTTACTCGTACATACGGTTTTATTTGGTAATATTTCATGATAATGACATTGGTTGTTTGTGTCAATGACTTTGCTAAAACAGACGTCGTTTTCGTTTTAGACCCTTGCTATAACAATACAAGGGAGTCTGTTCCCGTGACAGCTAGACCACGTGACTGACCGTATGTACGTCATAGCTACTGATGACCGAGTAAGCTTCGGCTTCTGATGTCAAACTTTGTTGTTATTGGTGGGAAAATATCACAAATCGTGACGTAGATGCGGTCCTCGCAGGAACGGAATGCCAGGCGGAGGTGTATTGTTATTTCATCGTTGAACCCAAAATTTTAATAACGAGTAACAGAAACGATAGCTGACAGCCACGTTGTAATTTAGAGCCTTTGAAAAACGATATTTCATTTCTTAAGACTATGTATTTTTGTGGTCATAGTGGAATGGGATAGAGGGAGATTTGTCAAAAGCTTAGAGAGAGTGGCGAGAGAGTTATGAACATACACTAGAAGGTACACTTTTTCACCACTTGCATGACACTTTAAATAAAATTCTTGATCTTATACTTAACCTCTGTTCATTAGAGGACATTTTATAAATAAAGTTTTGCTTTCTTCGCTAAAAATTAAATGTAACAGATTAATTTATAGAGCCCAGTAACTAAAATCGAAGTAACTACTATTTATACGAGTGTTCCATTTCAATGAGTCATGAAGGGGAAGTATTTTAAGTAAATATTTTTCTTTAATAAATGATATTTAATTTATTAAAGTAAGAAATAAATACTGCTTTCAAGGATTTATGAAAAGTCTCTCCTTAAAGAAAAGTAAAATTTTATACTTATTTACTTTTATGTACTTTCCCACCATGATCTATTGAAATGGAACACCCGGATTACAAAGTAACAATATTGTCATCCCTGCCAATCTCAGTTGTTCTTATCTTATAAACAAAACAAATATTTAAAGACAACTGAAACAAGCTACAAACAGTTAATTGTTGTTTCGTTGTAATCTACTTTAAACATTTCCACTAATCTTGCCTGTTTACTGAATAAATTTAATATTAAATTTAGACGGAACCTGAAACACGTGACGTTGTACTGAAGTCCTTCAACATAACCTTGAGAAATATCGAAAAAGTTTCCAGACGACGGCGGAAGGAAACTACACGTGCAGAAAATAACGAGGAACAAGCTATTGTTACAATAAAATTTAACTTGGAGCTGTTTACAATGACGTAATTAGAAACGGGAAAAAATAACATATTATCCCGGAATCCGTATTTCTTTTTCAATTTTATTTTCTTTGTGACCTCGCCTTGCTTTTCATATACAAAATTACGGATGAATATAATTTTGCCGATAGCGGTAAGTCCCATGTAATGGACTAGTCAATTGTGATTGTGCACAGGTCCAAACCTGGTACTAAAACACGATCACTTTCTGCAACTTCAAAATCCATGGTTAGGTTTAAAAATAAGCACATTAACACTATTTCGACCCAGTGCATAATATCAGCAAGCACATTGGGTCACCCGAGTGACGGCGCAACGAGTATACCCAAGGAGGGTTGATGTCAGGCAGGCGGCCGGTCATAAAACAATAGGTAAGCCAAAACCCCTAATAACATGGATGTACGAAATACATGTCGTGCTGACCCCACCTAGTATAAGATTAGGGCAGGGAGACGATGATGATGATCAACACTATTTCTATAGATGTCGTCGATAGAATATACACAAAAAATATCCCATCACATGGATCGTATCACATTTTTATGTATCACAGTACCTAAATCTAATCCTTCAAGAATTACAAGTTACTATTAAATCTCCAATACTCACGAACACAATATCAACACACTCATTACCACTGCTCGTAGTATCTGCAGCCAAACTTCCGACCACCATCAGTATTGTCCAACCGGCGCTAACGAGTCCTCGCGTCACGTCGCCAACTTATCTAATTCCGGCCAGTCACATGTGACGAACTTGTTCACAAATAGACCGAGCATGTTACATTACAAGACAAACTACATGACAAAATACGACGATCGAATATCTGCCAGTTTAATGTTACGGGAACATTGTTTTCGGGAGCGACAACGCATTTGTAGTTAGTAGCGTTCACACATTATATTATTTTTTACACTATATTGCATTTGTATTATAAATGTGAATTAGCAGTGATAGCCTTGTGGTGTGACCATCGGACTGCCAAGTCATAGGTCTCGAGTTCGAACCCAAGGCACGCACCTCTGACTTTTCGGATTCATGTGCGTATTGTACAATTATCACTTACTTAATAACGGTGAAGGAAAATATCGTGAGGAAACCGGCATAACTGAGAGATGTTTCTCGACGGCATGTGAAGTCAAGTCAGAGACCCATGGGCGGCATAAACTCTGGTACCAGGTTAGTCATCATTAGAAATGTGAAAGCTTGTGAATGAAATTGGATGACACACAGATAGATTATGTCCTGGATTAACACAAAGGATACTTTTTATCCGGCTACATGAAGTAGATCCCTTAGGATGCGAGTAAAACCGCGGGCAACAACTAATGTATAATAAAATATAAGTATATCCTACTCAGGCCAGGTCATAATTTTAACAGTGAAATAAATTGAGCACATTAGATTTTGTTGCAGATTTTTTTTTTGTAAATTATCTATTTTTAGGAGGTTTGTCAATTTGACGTGCAAGAATTTGGGGGGGGGGGCAAAACCCCTACGACTCCCCCCCCCCCCCCCTCGGACCGCCACTGATCCTACTTGTGTTCGGCTTAGTCAGCCACATAGACGTATATACACAATTTCGTCAGTGATGAAGAGCGTAATTTGAATGTCCATAGTAACAGTACAGAGTGTGTCAGTGACATACACTGATGGACTCGCCGCTAAGCACAGGCTTCCTAGAACGTTTACATCCATTTACTATGAACCTTGCAAGCTTCGTACAGACAGGTCTCGCTAAATGCCACATCAATGTCACGTATGTTCGTGACGTAGTGGCTGAGGGCCTCAGGCCGCATTCCAGGACCATTTAATTATCACGACATTATTATATTACAAAGCAATTGTAACAGATTATTGATGGGATGGGAGCACAGGTGTACAAGGTTTGATTTCCAGGTAAATCAAAGTGTTCATTGAGTTTTCTACTGGAAAATTTGCAGCCACTCTGCTTTAGAGAACTGCCCCGGTACATGGCACCCGCTTATACCATAAAACTTAATACCGTCACCAGCGAGCTGAAGATAAATACCAGTACCTTAACAACTGCTTACCTCTTTTTGGAATACAGGCATGTTATATACAGTACCGCCGAAATATATTCACCGCCCTGAACTTCGTG
Source organism: Amphipyra berbera (assembly GCA_910594945.2). NCBI lineage: Eukaryota > Metazoa > Arthropoda > Insecta > Lepidoptera > Noctuidae > Amphipyra > Amphipyra berbera. Next base: position 383,705 of record OU343122.1, on the reverse strand, counting down.
CAAGTGGTTGCGCAATTGTTTTTTTTTTTAGGAACAAAATGGCTTTTATTTTACATCACAGGACATGTCATTTTTTAAGCATTGTTTATTTGATAATTTTTAAAGTAATCGTTCTCTTTCTGGGTATTCATACGAGAAAGTCCGGAGAGCCTATGTTCAGGGCGGCCAAGTTATTTCAGCCGGTCTGTACTTTACAATTGTTCTGGTACGCAATTCAAACGGGCAGCGATTAAGAACGTATTGTGAGAATGAAAGCTAAATATTTCAGGCTCCTGAATATTTAAAGCTTCGATTAAAAAGGGAAAATGCTCGTCGTTGTGTTTTCAGGAGCCTTTGTTTTCTCTATATATTATAACTTCAATATTTGTTGCTTAGGCGGCCTGAAATCTGTTTGTTTTTTTTTTATTTGGCTTATAATCGCAAACACGTGTGGAGAATACAAACTACATATACGATACAATATGACAAACACAGCATCATAAAATCACTGTGTATATTTTTATTACGCACATAGTTCTTATATCTTATGTTAACCGCAAGATTATGATCATAACAAGAAGTATAGTAAACATAGTTTGTGATCTCGTAACAATCAAATAAACGCCCACGACTGCCTCACTGACCCACTTGCATGGTATCACATTGACTGCTTCCGTTTATGGTAAACAACACATATAACACAAACATCGAGCTTATTACTGTAACGATCAAACGATCTCGTAGAACTACTCACATATTGCCGATGATGATGTAGTGTAGAATGGTAAGCGCCACAGGGTATTTATCAGACTCAGCTACATGTTTCTACGATAGTATTACAAGATTATTGATAATTGACTACACTACACAATTGCACACGCCGCAGAATTGGGGATAATACGCAAAAAGAAAGCAGATGGCAGCACCACCGTATAACGTGATTACAATCAGAGCGAATTGAATTATAGTTATCAATAATTTTATTAATCAAGGGAATCGCTTGGGGCTTGCAATGGTGGCGCCCATATTTCCCCAGTTATACGTCCCATTGGTTACTACTCTAGGTAACTCAGTAGCATTAATGACCAATTGTTTATTACCCCTACAACCTTCAAATTACCATGACATCCCTACATAATCACACCATTAGCTGAATAACAACATTTCCTTGTCAACAAAACATCACTCACGATTAAAAACCATCCCTAACAAAGGGATGGAGATTAATGTCCCGCTGACCACTGCCCCCCCCCCCCCACCCCACTATCCCCTACAAGGTCAGTAACTCAAGTTCGGAGGGGACGTAACGGCCTATTAAAAGTTGGAGCTGTGTCTTCGCGCATTACGTTCAGGACGGCGACGAGGGTCAGTAATTAAAATGGGATTACCTACGCGTTACTAGTACAGTGACGTGCTCTATAGTGAGGGGAGTTTGGTTGTCACTAAACATTTATAGGAAAACCACTCCTGAACGTGTACCTCGCTCTTACAATATAGTCACAAAACACGATCTTTGAGGGATATTTATTGCACATTCGTGGTCAGAATTATTGTAGATTTCTACGATATTTAATTTCAAAATACCAAAATATGCATCGATTTTCGCTGTTGATATATCTGATATGTATTTAAAGACCACCTTACTCGACTTTTACTGAAATAATAAACATAAGGACTAACATATACGGTGTTACATTTTATTTCCAAAACATATTTTATATATCCAAAAAATATCAACTCTTTCAATAAACAAATAGCTCTATAAAAATAATCGAGCCTGCCACATCATATAACGAAGGCGCCGCGACACAGTTTACATGAACTCAATAACTAATAGTCAAAGGGTGTTCTGCTTCGTTAGGCGAGCCACTCGCGCGCACACGTCACTCGATACACAAACAAAGGAATATCAACATCTAATGTACTTCGATTTGTAATAGAAATCGAACGTCTCATTATTTTTGACAGTCTATTAGAAGAACCGTCTTGGTAAAGGGTATGTTACAATAAAAACCCTTTCAGATGAGTCCTATTTCTAGCAGTAGTCTTTCTTATTGACATTCTCTGGCTTCCATTATGCATTAGCAGTGATAGCCTAGTGGTGTGACCGTCGGACTGCCAAGTCATAGGTCTCGCGTTCAAACCCAAGGCACGCACCTCTGACTTTTCGGATTCATGTGCGTATTGTATAATTATCACTTGCTTAAAAACGGTGAAGGAAAACATCGTGAGGAAACCGGCATGCCTGAAAGGTATTTCTCGACGGCATGTGAAGCCAAGTCAGAGGTCCATGGCTGGCATAAAATCTGACACCAGGTTAGTCACTAACCACACGAAAAGAAAAAGAAGACTATGCATTGAAAGTAAAGGTATATTGTTTTTTATATACCTGGGGTAATCCTGTTGGATACCCTCCACTCGGGAGTAGGCGAGGGACTATATCGGTCTTTTACCGGCTAAAACCACCAAGGTGTATCTCCGAGGACCTATGGCCGGGGCCGCGGGAGTCGCAAGTGCAGTCACCGCAACTCCATCAGAAAGTATAGGTATCTTACGGTCACCAAGTGAAAAATACTGTCATCTACTATCCGTCAGATGCATTCCGATGATTCAGTGATATTGACAATAGATAAGATTTTATGTTAATAGTAGCGTGGCAGATCTAACGGCCAAATTTAAGCGCAAAACATAATATGTATCATCATACATATTATAGGTATCACTCCTCGCACCGTAGGGTTGAAATACCTTCTTGCAATAATAACCCAAACATTAAAAATAATGACGCGTCGTGTATGCATGGCCCGCGCCGCGACCTCGCCCGTCAGTTTAATGTGGCGCTCATATTAACGGCGTCTGAACAATATGCGAAGCTGAACCGCTAACTACTTCATTAGTTGGGGCTCATGGAGCCTAAGGTCATGCGCCAGACGTTATGTGATGCTTCGTGATCTTTAAACTAATTTGTTTATGTGTGAAAAGTAAAAACTGTCTGCTCATTATTTAATATCGGTTTAAAGATTATTTATTTATTCAAAAGAACAATGTTCACTTACGAATAAATACACAGTTTTATTATAGATTTCATTATCCGGTAGCCATTACAAAAGTATTTCTAGTTTAACAAAGCAAGTCAATGTAAGAAGGTTCAGTTTTCATAAACACCTAATATTTGAAACGACAATTATCAACATCTCTTAATTTTTCTTTAGTACACTATAGAGGCAGGTATCAATAATATTAATTATGCATGTTTACATTAACGTTATAAAAAGTTAACATTTAAGTTTTATTGTCATCACTCTAGCTTCGGACTAGGTAGGCAGGCACTAGCGATGTCGCCTTTCAATTGTACGCTTAAGCCCATTACAATACGATTCTGACTAAAAGAAATCATAGCTGTACATGCTTATTTTATTTATAGTAATACTTAAAGATGGAATACATAATGTACGTCAACTGCCAATCTAATCAGCATCCTAATAGCGTAACTGTCTCACAATCGCAATCATGGAGTACTGTGAGTCGAGTGTAGTAGTAGACCTCCTCGTGAAAGAGCTCGTCTGGGGAAGAATTACCACCATATCTATTTCTGCCGCCAAGCAGTTTTGCTATGTCCCAGTTTGAAGGGGACAGGGGCTGGTAATTTGTTTTTGACTTTTCAACTTTGTCTCCAAGGTTGGCAATGCATCAGCAATTCTCTTGGTGTCGTAGGCACCTATAGGCGGCTGTAACGATTTACCATCATGTGGGTCGTCGGCCTGAAGCCAACATTTTACATTAAAAAAAAAATTATGTTTAGATTATGTTGTCTTTAATAATTGTAATTGGCCCATGACCATTTTAATTAAAGTAAAAATAAATTATCGAAAAAAAATCTCAGTATCAAATATTTACTCAGAAATTGAAAATTGACGTGGTATTATTCACAACAAGGATCAGAAAACAGCGTCTTATGAACACTAATATAAATGGGCATCCATGGTATAAATCCTTCAACAAATGTTATAATGAGGCTCAAAAAAGTCGCACTCGAAGTCATTTCTGGCAGACATTGTGGAGCAAATCCAAATCAGCTTAAAGGTCTTAGGAACTTATCCTTGGTGTTAGATTGTGCGTGTAGCCGGGGAAGTGTTACGTTAGACAGCGGTCACCGACCTCGCGGCACGGGCCGACGGCGCGCGGCGTGCGGGGTACCACTCGGGGTGCGCGATACAGTTTAAAGCTTTTTATACGGAGGCTTGAGACCTTGAGCATTGAAATCTAATCTAATCTAACTAATATGAATGTGTACGTTTGGATGTTTGTGTGTTTATGAATTGGATGTTTGTTAATAAATCTAGCCCTAACAGCTAAACGGATTTGAATGAAATTTGGCACACATGTAGACCTCATGGATTACATGGTCATGGACTTGGAATAAGTTATAGGATACGTTTTATCCGGGTACATGAAGTATTTTCCGTAGGATACGAGTGAAACCGCGGACAACAGCTATGTTAAATAAATAACACATTGTCAAATAAACAACAGATGTTACTAAGCAACGGAGTTCATTATTTCGAACGGCTATTTTACCGTACTACGTAATTGGTAATGTAGCCTGGTGGTCTGAAGGGTGGACTGCCTATAATTTATATTGAAATTGAGATTACATCGAATCTCTCGGACCCAAAACGTTTTTAATTTAATTTTGATTATCCTTTTTTTGATTCATAAGTATTAAATCTGGTGGGCGCAAACGTGACCCTCGAGATGGAGGTCTAAGTTGCAGCGTGGATCTGCAAATATGCCTGATATATGCCTATCACTGCATGGAACCATTAACCATTATCGATGAACTAATTAGCGACTGCCTTATTGGTCTAGTGGCCGCACGCGCGACTGCTGAGCATGGGGTTTTGGGTTCGATCCCCAGGTTGGGCAGTGTTATTGGATTCTTCCAAAAGCAATTTCTCAGACAACATAACATCACACCTGTATTCCCCGAAGGGTTGGGCAGAGGTGTATAAAAACACCCTCATTTCGCCGTTACGTTTAAATCCCATATAATATGGGGTGAGCTTATTGCCCAAATCCTAATTCCGGGCTGCTACTGAGGAATTCCAAACGGAAAAACCCAATAACACTTTGCCCGACCTGAGGATCGAACCCAGGACCTCACGATCAGCAGTCGCGCTTGCCACCACTAGACCAACGAGGCAGTTAAGTAAGTTATAACATCAAACCTATCTCTACCGTTTGTGTTCCGGTTTGAAGGGTCCGGGTGCCGGTGGAATTACAGGCACATGATACTTTTAACTTTTTCTCTTGGGTTGGCGACGCATCAGAAATCCTCTTGGCGTTGTAGGGTGTAAACGAAATCACGTAATTCCTTCAAACCTCGTGATGTACTGCTGACATAGACTAACCCTGAACAGGAAACATTTAATTCAATAAAAAAAATACAAGAAGTAAACATGATTGTGTTCTTAACGTGAGGTATTTTAATGCCCCGAGTGAATTGCGCGGCTATCGCTCGACGCGCGGTCATTTAACTTGGGGCGCTAAAATGACTCACGGTAAGAACACATGTTTATTCTTATATTTTTTTAAATTTAATACAAAAGTATTCCGACCAGTTTTAATCTATGTCAGCAGTACATCACGAGGTTTGATGGAATTACATGATTTTGTTTACACCCTGTATAGGCGGCAGTATCCACTTTTCACCAGGTGGGCCGTCGGCTTGTTTGCAAAACGAAAATAGCAAAAAAATACATACTTTCAATACGTTTGGTTATGATGACGTAAGAGATCAGTTAACAGAATAAGTATTCGATTAATAGGTAGCCGTTAAGAAGCTTGTACTTAACGTACTTTGTTCACTTAGTATTTTATGCAGCGCACGACTCACAATATATCACTTAACAGATAAGTGCAGCTTGAAACATTCACCCCTCCACTTTATTAATAGCACGTTGAGTTGAAACACTGTTAACCTTACGGTATCATTAACGCTACTATGAAATATTGTTGAGGGTTTAGTGTATAATATTGATATTCAAATTCTTCTGATGAGTCTGAAAGTCAGACCGAACGTACTTGGATAATCTTCAGACAACTTGTGTTCTCGAAATTTTTGTTGTTACATACACACTTAACAACAAAAGTGAAATAACAAAAACCAATCTATACAAGGTTAGTTGGAAAGGAGTACTAAGCCGAAAGGGTGTTAATGTACCCATAATAATGGATAACTTTTGTTCCACAACTTTCACCAAAAGTCAATAGTTTAAGAGAAATAGCTGTTCAAAGATTTAAAAAATACGCTAAATTCTATCTATTCTCAGTTATGATCAGCTGTGTTTACATTTTAGGTCATATTTAGGGGCCCCGGATTAGAACGCCATTTTCTGAATTCGTAACTAAAGCAGGGATGAAGAATTTTTGAACAAACTAAAATAAAGATAATTTTGCATGATATTTTTTTTAGAATATCTAAATTTTAACACTTTCTTTAAAACAATCATCAGTGATATATTAAGTGGCCCGCGGCTTAGTACCCCCATTCCGACTAACCTTGTATAATGGGGGTCTGTGTGTAGATGCCTTTATTTACATCTCTTTGTTTTTGCGCTATTAACAAAACATTAAAATAATTAAAGTTGGCTTTTATTTAATCAACAATGAACAAATTGTATGTAATCGTATCACATCTATCTCTTTGAAACACGGTCTAACTTAAATTAATGATGTAACCTTATTCTTATACTCTAATGAAAAGTCAGATAATAAATAAGCAGGCTCGTAATTTGGTTTAAGACAATTACAATGTGTTAAAAGTTAATAATGAACAATTTACTTTTTACAGTAGCTGTTCTGCTTGGCCCTTATTTAAATTCAGTTTTATTTCTTCTTTTAATTTATAACTAAATACATTGATACAAATATTTTCTCTGAAATACAAAGGATTCAATAAAAAGGTATAATGTTTTGAAAACATGTTTGATAGCTAAACTTACCACAAACGTTTAAATAGCATTTCACTAAACAAAGCTAAGCGTTGCAATCTATGTCGTAGCAGTGGTTACGCTTTGCTGCATCAATTTCATTACGTCACGACTTTCGTAGCGGCTATGTGGCTACAACGTAGCAGAGACGCTACGAGTCGCAATCAAGCGATGTTGCGGTCGCAACGCTCAACGCCAGCCGGTGTCTTCCCCGCAAGTGACTTGCGTAGCTTCAATTCCGTAACGCGCTATCCCGCGACATACCGGGATTGTTCCAACACTAGTTTATTATAGCTAAATGAATCTTGCGATGCATACTGCTGGGTCTCTGTTAATTTTGTGAGATTTGGAATGGTTTGGCACCTGTGAATTTTGGATGCGTACAGAATATTTTGGTTCAATTAAATAACGTAGAGGCTATCAATTTTGGAAAATTATTCGACTTTACATAGGAGTTAATAAAATATAAAAAAATATCGGTTTATACAAAATAATTAAATCAGATATAACTACAACCAGAATATTATATAAATAATGTCCCTCAATTGTTCACCCCACAAGCCTCCATTACACATTACTCCGGATGAAAGAAGATGAGCATTGTGCCTGAATGTTCGGGTGGACGTAATCCGAGCCTGGTATCGGTCTCGGTACAATTTGCATCACAATCGCGAGCCTCCATTTAATTTATCACTGAAGCTTCAGGACTTAGGGTGGCTCCGAAACACGGAGTATTGTGCGCTGTGATCATACGACAGGGGGAATGGATGGAAAGTAAACATAATTATTACTGACGACACACTACACACAGTATGCTCAACTAACACAATCTGTTACTACGACAGTTCGATTCCCAAATCGAACAAAGTGTTTTAAGGTTTTTCTGCTAATGACAAAAAATTCGCTTCCTATAACCTAAATGAGATTGAATACCGTCATTGTCTAAAAGGGGGTCTAAAAACAACTATATACCCCGGACAAGACATGTGTGACGTGAATTTATTGTAATTTATAGCATACATCCATATATCTGATAATATTTTAATCTGGTCTAGTGGTAGCAAGGGCGACAGCTGATCGTGAGGAGGACCCCACGATCAGCTGTCGCCTGGGGATCGAACCCAGGAGGGTTCGATCCCCAGGTCGCGCAAACTGTTATTAGGTTTTTCCGTGTGGAATTCCTCAGTAGCAGCCCGGACTTTGGATTTGTGCCCGGTTGATGGCAATAGGCTCGCTCCCTATTACGTGGGACTTAAAAATACCGGCGAAATGAGGGTATTTTTATACACCTCTGCCCAACCCTTCGAGGAATACAGCCGTAATATTATGTTATGTCTATTTTAATCTCTAAGATGAATCTACAGATGATGTCAGCATGCATTAGCGCATGTTACGTTATTTTAAATAATTTAATTTTTTTCTGTTTAGAAGAATGTTCAAAAACTATGGCAGACTAAAGCTTATTATTTATTAGAGGTCCACGGGACCAACAAAATGAAAAAAAAACATATCTGAAAAAATCACTTAGTAAATAATATATCTTTAGGGACGATTATATCAACAATTATATATATTCTCTGAGGAATAAATTACATTTTTTGACAGATTTCCTGTACAAAAGTTGTCAAGTAAAGTACAACCGGCCCGTGCTCTACTAATTTATCACGCTAACAACTCTACAACATCTTCGTAACCAATAAATTGCTAACTGCTAGTACATTTTAGATTTATTACTAATTCCTAACACATTCTAAACCATCGTGTACAAGTATCCTCCCCCCCCCCCCCCCAACCGCCTCCCCCTGACCTCAAGAGGGCAGCCTCTTGTCTTATTACTGAAGCAGTCAAAACGTTAACAAAGGGTTGGCTGACACTTTCAGCTACCTTTTTCATTAAGAGGCTGTTGACTCTCCACAATCGCATTACTGTAAGACGCTCTCACAGTAATGCGGGCTCGGGATTAAAACATGGAAGATTAAGATAAACGTTTCTTTTAAATTGAGATTATTAGTAACTTTACTTGGTATTTCTAAACGAGAACGTTACAAAATTTTAAGTTATTTACGATTGCCGTTACAACGAAATGTCAGCCACGTTAATAAACACTAAAACCCATGACAAGTTATTAAAACCATTGGAACCATCCCTGCAGATCGTAGAACGTCTTCCATTGCGCTATTCAGGCTCCATTCAACAACTTTACGACTTCTGAATTAATTGCAGCCTCATAAATATCCATAACATAATAACATCGTAGCGCTACTACGGCGTAGCAGTCTCGTAGCCAAGCCGTAACAGAGTCGTAGCCCGAAAACGGCCATCTTAGCACAGTGTAACATGCAAACGAGGCTGTAAACTATTCAGTTATGTGTTTACACTACATTTTGCATGCCCAATGAGGTCGCCAAACATTCGTCTCGATACATTGACACTGTTTACTTAGGTTATACTAGAATAATGTTTAAATTTTAAATTTTTATTTCATTTTGATGTTATATACCTATATTGACAGATACGTTTTATTTTTATTGGTTAAGCAAACTCATTAATGTAGTATTTATTAAAAATCTGTGGCAAACATTTGCACTGAGTAAATTCATAGTATGTATTCAAAAAGTTTGTTGAAACAGTAAGGTTATACTCAATTACACGTTTGGGCCTGACGACTGCAACTTGGGAACCTGACAGGCCTAAAAAAATATTTGCATGACATCTTAAACGCATAAATTAGATTAACAAATAAACAAAGGGTAATATGAAGACTTCAGCGACGGAACAACAACGTAGGTTCAAAAGTAAACCCCTAATACCGCGGGCATCAAACTGGGCATAACGGAAGCGGAAGTAAGTTGATTACACAGCAGCACGCTGTCCTCTCCCCCCGCCCCGTCAGCTACTACTCTTTGTTGTGGGGGTTTTCTCATTGAGGGTAAAAACCTCAAGCTCGTGATTTTCCCAAAGAGGTTTTAGAGTGACAATTTGCGAGAATATTTTTTTAAGACAAAAATTAAGTCCTCTAAAAATATTATAGATTATTTTAAAACAAGAAAAATCACTATTTCTATTATGAGGAAAAACAACGGTAAAGTATTTCTAAATGAGCCCAATTTTAAAGGTCAAATACTCGACACGTATAAAAATAGATCAAATGATTTTGTATTTTTATGATCGAGGTCGTGTTCTCCCAAGCTAAGCATAGAGCAGCCTACATTCTGCATATTGCCGGAGTAAGGTACATGTTAGGGTTTACCTGTATTAGTGTTCCTTGGATTCGTGTGCTCCATCTTAGACCCTGTCTGCGCTTACCATCGGGTGAGACTGGGGCCTAACGCGACCAGGTCAAGAATAAAAAAAAAAGTAATTTTGATTTAATGGTTTTCACTGACTGCCATGACTGCCTCGTTGGTCTAGTGGTCGCAAGCGCGACTGCTTAGCATGGGGTCTTGGGTCCGATCCCTAGGTTGGATAAAGTGTTATTAGATTTTTCCATTAGGAATTTCTCAGTAGCAGCCCGGAGTCTGGATTTGTGCCCGGTAATGGCCATAGGCTCGGCCCCTATTACATGGGACTTTAACATAGCTGGCGAAACGAGGGTGTACTAAAAACACCTCTGCCGAACCCTTCGGGGAATACAAGGCGTGATGTGATGTTATGTTATATCTTTCAGAATTGTTTTATATACTTTTTTATTATCATTTTCCGTTTGCATGATTTAATTATTGTAATTAATATTACCTTTTTTTTGTATAGACTCAGTTAATATATTCACTTGACAGACAGCTGTGTTGCTGGGGAATCTGTTGCGCTGTTTTTTCCTCACAGCATAAACACTAGGAAGCGGTGAACGGCGGCCGTTTTTGGGGCCTTTTGTAATATGGACGTTCAAAAAAAAGAAGTAATTCCAGCCTATTTTCGAAGGAGTTCTGAGTTAGATGGACGGTCATACATCCATATATTGAGAAATACTACAGTCAACAATAGTGTGGACGTTTGACTTTTTGGATGTTGTTTTTTATTTGAGTAGGTACCAGTGAATTGCTTAATTATACAATTCTCACAAGCAACTGAATATAACTTAAATAAACATAATTATCTATTTGAACCCAAAGAAACGGTTTAGTAACTATTAGCAACCTAGTTAAGTAGAGTAGGTACGGTGACGCGGAAGAAGTGAAATGTTTATATTTTTAGAGAGAACTTAGAAGATCGATCATACTAAACTTAAGTGCTCGCTTCGCAGCTCAACAATCAGTGACTATATAAATAAACTATACGGCTATTTAGTACTTCATGAATTTTAAAACATACTTTTCGCATGTGATAATCATATTAAAATTATACTTTTTGAGTGATTTACAAAACGCAAGCTGTCGCTCTATAGAACTGACAAATTCGGAAGCTAAAACAACACTCTTCAACAAACATATCCCTATGGCAACGCATAGCAAACTGTCTCCCAACAAAATTACGTAAACATTATATCTGGGAATATTCACGATCTTTGTTATCAGCAGCTAATTCTCTCAAAGATGACACTTTTATCTCCACGGAAATACACGTATAGTTGATATCGTGAGCTAAATAAACGCTGCATCTTCTACGTAACTTACCACAGTTCAAACTGCGGGGATAAATTGAATGTGTTCCGAGAGATCGCAGATATGCATAGGGTAGGCGTAGCGCCGCGGATCGCCTCCTCGGAATAAGGGCCCTATCTTCGGGCTAAGCCTTCTCTTATCAGTTGAGAGCCGTGGGCTGCGGACGTATCACTTCGCAAGTTTTAATCTTTTAAGAGTTACACGCGTTGTGTGTGTTTCGGCTTCTAACTTTTCCGATTGGGTTTAGTTTGTTTTCAGCGGAATAAAGCTCTGAAGTCATACGTATACAAAGTAAAAAGTTCGCTATGATAGCTGAGGTAATAACAAATTTTTGCTTGTGAACGAGCACGACTTCGTTTTCTTTAGAACTTATTTCTTGACTAAAACGAATTAACAGAGTGACGTTTGTGGCAGCCTTTACATAAAGACGAGCCGCGCCGGCCTTGTATTGTTTACTGTGAGCCGCGGGCGTGGCGGCGGCGGTGCGGTTGCGGGGCGCATGCGGGGCGGCAGCGGGGCGGCGGCGTGCGCCAGAATATAAATACACCACTTACCGCGGCCGCCCGATACAACATTATCCGCGCTTTTGTTAACTTGGGCTTTAAAATAGAATTTGTAATGCGAAGTGTGGTGAGCCTCTTATTTCTCGAGATTTCTCACTTACCTAACTACTTAGCTTTAAGCTATAAGCTTAACTACACTATAACTACTAAGCTTAACTACACTAGCTTTTTCGCTGCAAAAGGTAAATACAATTTTGTGAGATCATTATTTATGTTATTGAATGTTGAACTGTCGGCGACATTACTTTGTTACTACTTTGATCTTGGCAATAATATTTGGCTTCAAACTGCTCCCTCAAACGAAATAACTAGTGTCTTTATCATCGTATGTATGTACTGCATTCTATCGATACACACATGTAATCAAGCTTGTCACTATTTCCATTCATTACCTGCTCCAAAATCATCCACTTGGCTCAAAGTCCACACGATTCTCATACTTAACCTCTATTAATGACGTCACGCATATTTCGTCAACCTTTATTGTGTTTAGTCGTGTCCTCTCCAGGGGCGCGTAATCTCTGTCGGGAATGTTATGCAAATAGTTGGGACGTTATGAAGCTAGGAATTAGAGGCACGTAAACTAAATAAAAGCAGTGGTCGAGGGAAGTCCGCCTGTTTACCCCACTCTGCGGAGGTCGTAATTTAGTTTGACATGTGCCACTCAATTTACAAGGCTATCAACGTTTTGCCAAGTAGAAACTATGTTGGGTGAGAACGAAAGGTTAACTTATAAGATCACTCTTCAAAGTGTATACGTTGATACGACGTAATAGAATACCTGTTATCCTAACTTTGCTTTTTGTGACAACCCATAAAATGTTCATGGATCTAGAAACAAATTGTACTAGGGAGGGTTCCAAAAAAATAAAGATTAAATGGTTTTATCGTCGCGGTACTGTTATTCGTTGACAAAGCGACCAATTTAGTTCATTCAATTCGTGTACGAATTTATTTTTACTCATCGACCAATCTGAATTGTTGGACTAAAAATCAATCTAGTGTGAGAGTCCTCCACTCGTACTCTCAGTACCAACTGCTCCATAGTATCTACTATTAACTACTCTAGTGTGAACAAGTAGTCGTATCACGTTCATTGTACAACACAATATAAAATGGCTTTATACCCGGTTTACATAAAACATGGCATTATAACGTTACTGTTACCGTTACGTCGTAAAACGTTACCGTGGCCGCCGCTAAGGCTTCATAGTTTTACGTTTTACTGACGTACGTGACAAGTGTATTAGATTAGATAAAGGTTATATGACGTTTAAATGATTATTCACTTTGATATTAGTGTATGAATTAAAATTAGGTCTAAGACTCATTTTCAGTATAGATCTACATGCAAAAACAAGTCAATAATTTATGAATTTAGGCAGAGTACATAATTCAGGGGGCCAGTGTTACTACAGTCCGCGCGGAACTGGTTGGCCGCGCCTTAGGTATGTGAGCGGCAGGAGGGGGGTGCAATACAATAGACGCGCTCTGTCAGTTTGCTTTGTGTTATCTACCGTGCACACCCCCTTCCTGCCGCTCACATACCTAAGGCGCCGCCAACTAGTTCCGCGCGGACTATAGCAGAAGCATTGAAAAATCGCAAACTAACTAAAGCCGACCAATTTTTACGAAACCTGTTAAAATATTTGACAACAAACCAAAACTGAACGCTTCAACCGTCAGTTTTCGCTGAAGTTCGTTTGCGATTTGGCAACAATTTTTCTATTAGAATTGACCCATAGGCGGATTACCGCGCTATAGTGGTGATGAATAACCGCCTAGTAAATTATAATAAATTTAACATCTAAATTCATATAACTGTACTAAATTAACGTTCACTATGAAAATGTACTCACGTATTACATGTAGGTAGACCGCTGTCAAATAATCTACTTTGAATGAAACCGTTCCAACCCCAAGCTTTTGTCCATGCCATTTGTCCAATAACTGGAAAAGCTGTAATAGTGATCAACTACACATGTACCCGTGGGCAGGTCCCGCGAAGCCTTGCACGAATATTCAAAGAAGTATAACGACGGTGATGCAACCAACCACAACTCCCCTTCTTAAAAAGCTATACCACACTACCTACATAAAGTACAAACATAACAGACCCTGACGTAACGAAGAAAATGCTATAAACACAATACTTAGCAGGCCGATATGATCAAGAGAATTTATCCTAAATTCAACAAAAGCAACTTAATATAAGTCTAACAGCTAGTTCACACAGAAACTGTTTACAGGATCCGTTTTAGCGGATCCGTTTTTATATTGTTAATGACGCCTGTAGCTGTATGAGCGAATTCACCTACACGACAGTATTCCGAATCCAGTAAAAAATACTACATCCTGTCTGCCAGGTGCGACGCAGCTGCCATTTGTTTAACTGATCCAGATGGTACTGGATGTGAACAACACATCCAGTACTGACGGATCCATTAAAAAGGATCCGCTGTGTGAACGGGCGCTAACATAGGATACAAACCCCCAGTTTCTGAAAAGCTGGTAATCGATAGTAGAAGCGGGGGTCAATGTATACTCCGGTTTCTAACCGCGGTCACTCACATGCGCGCAAACATTCGTACATGTACGATTTTTTCCGTTTTGTATGGAAAATGTTCGCATAGTCATTGCGAATGTCAGTGCCACACTTGTGAGTTCGCGTATTCGTGCAAATGTGAGTGACCCGCATAACAGACTGATCAATTTAATCGGTTGTCAAATGTCATGTCAAAAAATGTGGTAGGTCGACCAAAATGGTAACAACAGATCACGTCACTTGACATGAGATTGACAGCGGATTAGTCAGTTTTTGGGTGCATTAAAAGAACCGCCACGAATGATAATACTCAAGTACGTACAAGGTAGACACTCAAGTACCCCGGGCAGTCAGCCCCGCTATCAACCTTATTGACTGGCTAATTAATGATAACCTAGTGGCATGACCGCCGAACTGCCAAGTCATAGGTCTCGAGTTCGAACCCAAGGCACGCACCTCTGACTTTTCGGATTCATGTGCGTATTATATAATTATCACTTGCTTAAAAACGGTGAAGGAAAACCTCGTGAGGAAACCGGCATGCCCGAGAGATATTTCTCGACGGCATGTGAAGCCAAGTCAGAGACCTATGGGCGGCATATACTCTTACACCAGGTTAGGTACTAACCACACGAAAAGAAGAAGAATGGCAAATTTTTTCACCACGGTATAATACCTACTATATATTATATACGAAAGAAGAAGTAGTTAATTTTAGGGTTGATCAGCCTTTCTGAAAGCGGGGGTGGTAGACCTACGCTCATCTCACTGCCCTCATATTTTTAGCTTCGTAGCTCTCGTAAACATCCCTGTAACGTGTCAAACTTGTCACTCAGCTGTTCTGTATGCTGAGGGTAAGGTCACGTTTTTCGTGTTTTTAGCTCAATCTAATTTATACTATCTATACTAATATTATAAAGAGGTAAGATTTGTATTTTTGTATATAACGAATAAACTTAAAAATACCTGGACCGATTTCAAAAATTCTTTTACCGTAATGGTGTGTCTAGACCTAACGAATGCCCCGCTCGCGAGCCGCATGCGAACTGCGCGCGTGCTGCTCGCGTGCAGTTACAGCGTACGCTTGGTGCGCCGCTCTAGTGCAACTTCGGCAAGGCTCGAGTGGGGCGCGCGGCCCGCGCGCCGCTCGTGCGCACATAGCTTCTTTCGCGTTTGAACTATGAGCCTCAGTTGTGAATTTGATTCCGAAGACGTCATACCATACTATTGCCGTTAGTATAATTGCTGCAGCTCCGGTTATTTTATTACTGACAAAAACTAAAAGGAAAAACAGAAAACGTTGCATTGGTGGCAGGTTTCACGAACGGCACGCGCGCACCACCTGCGCCGCTCGAGTACGGCCGCAGCTTGCGCGCGAACGGCGCGCAGACGGCGCGGGAGCTTCGAACGAACAAGAAATGCACGCGCGCAGTTCGCGAGCAACTCGCGAGCGGCGCATTCGCGGCACGTTCGTCAGGTTTGGACGAACCAACATTATCACTGAGTAACATAGGCTATATTAAAACTTCTTACGCGGCCGGAGCCGTGAGGACACAGTTAGTAATATATATAATTCTTATGTACGTGTGTCTGTCACCTAACCTAAGATTATTACAAAATTTATATTTATATATAAGTATTGTCTATGTATGGTGTGTAGTATATATTTTGCAGCAGTACACCACAGACTACCCCCCCTATCTTATTCATTGACTTCCTGTTCATCCAAAGGTTGTCTGGTAGATATCGCTATCAGCGATAAGACCGCCATTGTACCCTTTAATGTTTGTTATTGTATAAGAGCTGTCTTACAATTTTGATGTACAATAAAGTATATTCTACTCTATTCTATTCTAACTCCTCCTAAACGGCTGAATCGATTTGGATGTAATTTTGTGTGTATATTCCAATGGGTTCCTGGATGGTTTGGAAACACAATTAGACCCGGTAGGTGGCGTTGCTGTCGGTGTGTCACCAAATTTGATTTGCTGAACAATACTGCTACCCGTACAAAGCCGGGCCGGGTAAGGCTAGTACTATTGTTTCTTGTGCAGGTTTTTTTGAGCAGTGTTGATTCCTTCCATGTTATATTCCGTTCTGATAATCTTTATATCTTAAATAGAGACTGAGGTTTACGTCACGAGAATTATGTGGTTTATAGCAAGTTACTGCGATCACCGACCTGTTTGCGGACAAGGGGAGTGTTAATGTTCTGTGGACGTTTACGAATGATGATGACGATGATGTCTCGCTCGGTATATATTACGACAGCAATGATTCATTCTGTTTTATTTAACGACACGATTGTAGTAGTTGCTGGGTGCTTGGCTGCTGTGCATAGTGTCACAGGTTCGATTCCGACCCAAAACAAGTATTATTGTGGTCTGTTGATAATTGGTTCAGGTCTGTGTGCTCGTGCATGTGAAGATTTGTGTATATTAATGCCCCCACGATACAGAATTATGAATAGCATGCAACGTTTAAAAAAATACCTTCGTATTTGCGTGGAAGTTGAAATATGTAATATAAATAGATGTAACGAACTCTTTGGGGTCGACTCCTTCAGTCTACCGACCAAAGATAGACAGAAGAAGGTTAGATGTCAGGTGGATGAAAGAGTGACGTCCGGTGCTTTCCCCTTGTGATAAATTTTGTTAACTATATTATTTTGCTTATTTTAGCAAACATAATTAAAGGTGACACGATTTCAATGTTTTTCTTTACATATATGGTTTAAACGTGAAATATTTGGCCATACAATACATTAAACATAATTATTCAATGTAAAATAAAACAGTAGAATTGTAGGTAATAATAACAATGTTTGTTTGGTATGTACAATAATTATACTTGTTTACAAAATGTTCATTCTCCTCGCTAACAATTGATGTTTACTCCACTGTTTTGTTGTATTTAAATCAGTATAAAACATAAACAAAGTACCTATAGCGGTAAACAGATATTTAAAACATAAAAAAACATGATTCCAGTTATTATTTCGTATAATTATATACCTACTATCTATTTCATAGTTATTTCTGAAAGTAGGTTTCCGCAATAAAACTGAAAAACGAACAATCGTAGGAGGACAACTTCAAGCATCACACCTGCCATACGCAAGTTAACAATAAATGCTTATGCATAGCTTTATTAATGAGACCTAGTAGGTAACCCCGTCAAGTTTTACCAGTTAATTTGAAGTAATCATGTATCTAAGGATGTTGCGCATCTGCTTTGAGTGGCTCCTAACATACGGAAAGAGAAAAGACGTCTAAAACCTACACATACACACCAAACGTTCAATATATACAGTGTTTTTATCAACACGCGGCGTCACTGGCGTGAATAACAAACGAATGGCGAGCAAACATTAGCGCACTACACATACATACACACCTACATTTACGTTAGTATTCAAAGGAGAATCTCCGTACTTTCCTAGCAAGCTGGGTATTTACACAGCGACGAGTATATTCATGCTAGTGTTGAACATCGCGCTGTACTCCTTCGGGACCGAGCAGCTCCACACTTGAACATGTTATTGTGTTATGTCAAACTATACAGACTTGGCTCGTCTTCATATTGCAAATATTGCACTATACAACTGAAAATATACTTCAGGTCTTATGCTCAATATACTTCAGGTCTTATGCTCAATATACTTCAGGTCTTATGCTCAATATACTTCAGGTCTTATGCTCAATATACTTCAGGTCTTATGCTCAATATACTTCAGGTCTTATGCTCAATATACTTCAGGTCTTATGCTCAATATACTTCAGGTCTTATGCTCAATATACTTCAGGTCTTATGCTCAATATACTTCAGGTCTTATGCTCAATATACTTCAGGTCTTATGCTCAATATACTTCAGGTCTTATGCTCAATATACTTCAGGTGTTATGCTCAATTTGAAGAAAGAAACAGCTGTGCTATTTTTACAGATTATTAATTGGTATTGTGGATGAAGTGAGAGGATTATGTAAGGATCGTAGCATGTGGCGTTCTATAGTTTCTGCCTACCCACATGGGAAAAAGGCTTGAGTGTATGTATAATTGGTTAAATAAACAGTACAGTAACGTATAAAAACACGTTCAAAATTCACAATAAATATGCAACGAAATTTAATAAATCGCAATGTATTGTGGCATATAATTAAGTTACTTATTTACAAAATACAACACACACACCATTTCTTTGGGATTGAACCTAACCAACATAAAATTACAAAATAAAAACTAACGTTATAAATCTTCAAAACTGCAAGCGAAAATATCGTATTCGAGACTTACTATAAGCCGATCACTCCAGTGAGACCCGCGGCGCGGCACGATACCTACAGCTCAACGTGAACCTTAGCGTGGTCACATAAAATGAGACGGTGCAGAAGCTCCATGTCTGTCGAGGCACGGTAAGGTAAAAACTGTCACATAAAAGATGTACGGCCGTGCTTGCTTGACTTGGCGGGGAATCTATCGTGCCTAGGGTTACCATATGACAGGCACTTGCCGCATTTGACAGGCATTTTAAGGTTTAGACAAGCGTGCGGCCGGCATTACCCTGGGACAGGCATAAGAGGGTGCATTCAAAAAGCCTCTATGAGTGACGATACTCAAGTAAGTGCGTACGGAGCACACTGTGCCATGTAGTCAGCCCCGCTACCAACCTTGCTAACTGTTTAATCTTTTCACGACATGAGAGCTATTCTCTTGCCGACATGAGAGATAGATTTACAGGCATTCTTCTGTAAAATCAGACATTTAAGGCACTCTAGACAGGCATCCCTCCATTTTGAATTGGTAACCCTCAATGAACAGTCACAGCACAGTATTATTTTGTTCCGTTCGGTATCCCGTGTGATCTTCTTTTCGTATGGTTAGTGACTAACCTGGTGTCAGAGTTTATGCCCCCATGGGCCTCTGACTTGGCTACACATGCCGTCGAGAAATATCTCTCAGGCATGCCGGTTTCCTCACGATGTTTTTCTTCACCGATTTTAAGCAAGTGATAATTATACAATACGCACATGAATCCGAAAAGTCAGAGGTGCGTGCCTTGGATGCGAACTCGAGACCTATAACTTGGCAGTCCGACGGTCACACCACTAGGCTATAACTGCTAATAACTTAAAACACGTGTATGTGATCTTGTTATATGTTGTGAACCTTCTTCACCTATCTAGTTTGTATCGTGGGCGACACCCGCGCTCCATCTGTCTCGGAGGACGAATGAATTTGAATAAAACTGTGTGTCCTTCCGACGTGAAATTAAAATCAAGGGTCTACTGGACGTCTTCGGTGTATTCTCTGGGGATTTTGTGTAGGGCCACGAGAAAAGCGAAGGATTTTTTTGTTAGGTAACCTAATTCGTAATTCTATTATTTGTTTTATCGTAGACACGATGTCCTCTTGTATAAAGTTACTGATTAACTTGACGAGTTGAATTATAACATAATATAACATATAATCACTCCTATAATCCCCGTAGGGTTAGGCAGAGGTGTTCTCCTTTAATAGGAGTCTGTACACCCACTTTTCGCCACTGGTATTGAGTCCCATGTAAAAGGTGGCGAGCCTATTACCATTTATCGGGCACAAACCGATGCAATTATAATTTTCTTATTTCCGAAAACCATAGATCAAACGTAGTTCATTTTAACGAAAATTACCCCTGATAGTTCTATCCAATATAAGGGTACGATGTATAACGGTTTTATTCAAATGAACAGTCGCTTCTTTCCCGGCCCACATCTGTCTCGCCCGGACACCGGCCCGTCGCCGCACCGGCCCGGACACCCGACTTAGCAGAACAAGCCACGCTTACTTAAACAACTCACCCTTTTGCTACCCTTTAGGCACGGGTACCTGCCCCCTCCCGCCCCCTCCAACATCCGTCCACTCCAATTTGTACCTACTTCATAATGCTGGACTAACTGGACTGATAATAACTTTTGAGACATGTCGCTAATAGGTTACTGGGCGTTTCTAATTAGCCCAAGTATATATGTGTTAGGTACTGCTTCTACTTATGTTTGTGACGTCATGCGCAGTTAAGGATATTGAAGTACGAGGGTGGGTCAAAAAGTTCGCGGAATGGAGGGGATGGAGAGGGGTGGGGATATTTTTTTTATCTGTCACTACTTGTCAACTTAATACAACTATAAATACTAAGTTTCATTCCAATCGCTTCATTAACCTTTGAGATATCGCTGGATACACAAGTCAATCGGGAAGAAAACATCAACTATGGAGAAAATTGAGTTTCGTGCCGTGATTAAGTTCCTCACTAAGCAAGGAAAACCACCACAAGTGATCATGGAAGAAATGTCATCTGTTTACGGGGACTATTACTCTTGCCCTGGAAAAACAATGATTTATAAGTGGCATAGTCTTTTCAAGTAAGGTCGGGAGTCGATTGAAGACGATGAGCGCTTAGGCCGATCGATTGAAGCGACGTCCTCAGACATTGTCGAAAAAGTTGAAAAACTTGTTCTGGAAGATGCCCGTTTAAAGATGAAACAAATCGCAGAAATGGTTGGTGTATCATCTACAACCATTTTGAACATTCTCCATGATCATCTTGGCATGTCTAAGGGGCAAGATGGGTTCCAAGAATGCTCACACCGCTTCAGAAACAACAGCGCGTCGAGTGTTCGCGCGAGTTTTTGAGTCTGTGTAGTGAGAACAGGGATGAATTTATGAACCAAATTGTTACTGGAGACAATATTTGGGTTCATCACTATGAACCTGAGTCAAAGCACGAGTCTATGCAGTGGCACAAAAAAGGTGCAGCACCTCCGAAGAAGTTTAAAGTGTCGCAATCGGCCGGCGAGATTATGACTACGGTCTTTTGAGATGCAGAGGGTATTTTATTGACCGATTATAAAGAAAAAGGTGTCAGTATTACCGGAGAATATTATGCTACATTATTAGAAAAATTTAAAGACGCTATTAAGGAAAAAAGAAGGGGAAAATGGACTCGAGGTGTGCTCCTTTTGCTTTTGCACGACAATGCACCTGTTCACAAGAGTCATGTTGCGATGGCTGCCCTACACAGATTCGGGTTCGGAACACTGAACCACCCTCCCTATAGTCCAGATTTAGCCCCATCAGATTATTATTTATTTCCAAATATGAAAAAAGAGCTTCGAGGAAAAAGATTTACCGATGATGAAGAAGTGAAGTCGGCTATTTCTACGTATTTTGAAGGCCTAGACAAAAATTTTTTTTTGAAGTTATTAATAAACTTTATGAAAGATCTGAGAAGTGTATTAGGCTTAAGGGAGAATATATCGAAAAGGAAAAATAAATTTGTTTTTAATTTCGCGCCCCTTCCTCTCCATTCCGCGAACTTTTTGACCTCCCCTCGTATTATCTATTCAGTTCTTGCTAAAAAGTGTTCTAAAATTTTAGAACGTCATCAATGATCTTGATTCTGTGTTGTACAAAAGCAATAACAAAGGAATAACAGGACTCCTTTCTCGTGTTCATCAGAAGTCCAAGGTCAAGTTGACTTCTCCAGGTTTCTCCTGTATCGTGGATGTGTTTACAGACACAAATCTTCAAATGCTCAAACGCCCAGACACGGAACAACTATCTGTACGCACTACAAATATTTGTTCCACGCGGGAGTCGAACCCTAAGCCCGTAGCGCAGAAGCCAATTGCTCAGCCCCTGCACCAAAAGTGTCGTCACCATCCACTGTCCACAAACATCACATGGTTTCTTCTATCATTATACACATAGATAGTACAACATAGACCTACCTATTTTATAATTATGTGCAAGCGTATCTCAAGTAAGTTCTGTGTATCCTCGGAGGTACGTAAACTAATAATACCTTTCTCGTACATTCACCAAATAAATGTACGCATTGCTGTAAGTTCCACTTAAGTACATTATGTGTATCATGAGACATAAATATATATTCAGTGCGCAAAGACTTCAAAGATACGGAATATATATTAATAGGCTCAAGTAACGATTCCTAGAGATATTGAACTGTCTCAGGATGTCAAACACGTTTTATTCGGGATAGTAACAGTCCTGACATATTCGTACCTGTTCAATATGAGAAGGATTCATTTTAGGAACGAATGTCTTAAAACCTTGACGTTGATGTTCCTTCATTATAATGTAACTAAAAGGACGATTCTCAAACAATCAATAATATATATTTCTTATTTACTACTAAGCTCATTGTTAGTTTCAGTATTTGCTCGAATTCAATCTAGATATACCAAAAAAATGGAAGAAAAAATAAATAGTTACTGTAGATATATATATAACTGTATCTTATCGACAGTAGAACCCCGTCTTTCTTATTACAAGAGATGTTCTAAGAGAAACCCAGGTTTTAATAATCCCTTAAAAAACTGAAAGTTCAACGGTTTTATTTTGCAGTACCTTAGAATGTTATATTGTCATGGGAATTGAATTGATGTGCGAAGTTTCAGGAGAATCGGTTAAGCAGAAGTAGTTGAAAAATCTGTCGCAAGATTTTAAACAAACAAAAAACAAATTTATTTATTTATTCTTCAACAAATTTACATTTGTGTCGAACAGTGGTTTTAACAATAAATGTAACACAAAAATTAAATAATCATCGTAAACCCAGGAAAAACAAACAATACATTCCACATTGGTCCCAACATTATTAGTCGTAATATTAACTCAAAATCAATATAAATTCAATTCAAAGAAATGTATTTCAATAAAAGTGTAAATACGAAGTGAAGCTAATTAAAACCGTTTAAAATAGCGCCATATCCTTTTGTTAAACGACGTTAAAAAGTGATGGATGTATTATATATTTGGATTTACTTACCTTAGTCTTGGTTTAAACTAGGGGTGCACAGATTTATTAGGGCTAGGGGCCACTCGGGTAGACTATGAGCTAAAAGCGAGCCACCACCATAAAAAACAGCCAAAAAAGTTGAAATAAAGTTAAATGAAAAAAAAGGAAGGGCATTAAAAAAAGAAAAAAAACCTGTCAAAGACAAGCAACACAATTTTGTAGAGGTGAATCTATCATTATAGTTGTAGCTAATATCAGTATGTCAGTATTGCGAGCATGGTAAATAAAGTAAATGAAACCAACATAGAATCTCCACCACTGAGAGTACTTATTTTTGGGTTAGTGGTTAGTTACAGAAGCTATTCCACAATATAATAATTAACACAAGATCAAAAAATAAGGACAAGCTAATCAGATATAAAAGGTCAGACTTCTTCGGCGGTTTGACATAGGAATCTCTGCTACGTCGAATGACCACTGTTTTTATAACGTCGGGTACGTTGATTCATCTTGACGACTACCCTCCTTTATCAACATGGTCCAGTGTTACCAGCTACCGATAACATTCCGTGGCCTTAAATTGGCCCCCATTGTTAAAATATTGCAATATTTTCATAAGAACGCATAAGAGTGGCGGGCCGCACGTATATTGACGAAGTCTGTGCATACCCGGTTTAAATCATATCTCGTAATAAGGGGGAGCAGGTTGTACAGCGTGAATTGACACTTATTGAGTGTGCAGTGTCACTGAACACTGTACGAAAGATACTCGAACGAATAGTGATATAAATCGCAATAAATGTTGCTAAATTAATCATGAACATTGTCCCTTTGTGAAAGGTGAAAGGTGACACTGTAATTGTTTGCGACCATTTTATCTTTTATTTTTATTTTCAACCGTGACTTGAAGTCCATTGACATTAACACGTTTGTCTCAATCCTTTTAGCAGGTTATATTCAACCTCCTAAATATACGGTCAGGTGAAATGGTGACCGTACTTAGACACAAGTCCAGAGTCGCCCACGCAGGACAACAGTTTTAAAATAAACTTGGCCAACCCTTTCGGCTAATGATAGAAAATGTATGGATTCCGTCAAAGATTGTTACTGGAGGCATTTATTGATTAAAGTTGACAAATTAATTAGCGACGGATATTCTTAACGGTAGGGTAGTTGCGGGGCGCGGGGAGGGGCTGTGAATGAAAGGAATTTTATCTTTAGCGTCAGGAGGCGGCCTTCAGAAAATTATTAAATAATTGCAGCGTTGGTATTTAACATTAACGTTATAATAAAAACAAGACATTGTTGATGTCTGTGTATATCACAGAAATCTAAATATTGTCTTATTATTTACATTTTTGTGGTGTATATAGATACATACCAAACCATATACATTTTGTCGATTCCTATGATTTACCAAGCGTCATTAATTAAAATTAAGACTCTTGTGTCTTTACCAGTAATTGAGCAAAGTCCACATAGTTGTACATAGTAGTTCCTCCCATAAGTCAGCCATCACGATTAGCTAACAAATTCATTAAATTTCTACCAATAGTAAGCAAAATGATTAGTTTTTCGTCATAGGAACCAAACATTTTGGATTGGATTTGCAGGTCGAGCCACAGTTGGTAAATCGGATTTAAATAACCCTTGAAAGATGATAGTCATAATAGATATTATATTTGGTTAATAATAATTAAATTGATCACAATTTCTATCTGATTAAAATATTATTCCAAGTATTTTATGTTAACATCACGCAGCTGCCACAGACAACACACGTGGCACGCTAGCCAACCTAACAGGCCACAGGTTACCTAACCGCAGTACCCGCAGCAGCCGCCAGGGGCGCCACGTGCGCCGTCTGACAAGTTTAATTAGTTACTAACTCTCCTGAACTCCAGACTGCACAGCTGATTGTGTAACAGATCACTCGAAGCCTTATCATAGAGACGCAATGTATTCAAATTCGGGGAATGCTAATCCATTATAATATGTATATCAAGTTGTGGTGTAGTTTCCCACCAAGTGGTATTTATCGGAGTGTCTAATAGAGTTAATAGAATATTTCTTGGATTTTGTCAAGTGAGGACATGATGACTAACATAAATATGGTGTTCAAGAAGAGTTCGCTGAAGACTGTGAAGGCTGTAGGAAGAATGTACCCGAAATGTTAGTCCTGCGCAGCGCCGTGCTAGAATATAAAATGTCCGCACCGCACGCTGGTAATAGAAGCGTCATAGAACAAAACCATAACGCTTGGTGGTGGAATGTTTACGATCCGCCTGGCTAGCTACCACCCCCATACTAAGTCAAGCAGTTTACTGTGTTGCATCGTATGTATGCTGAAAGAGTATAGGGGAGTCACTCTACGTCACTGTTACTTGGATTTGTGTGCTCCATCCTAGACCCTGCCTGCGCTTACCGCTGCATCAGGTGTGATTGGGGTCAAACGCAAACAAGCAAAAAAATAAAAAATCTTACAGAAGTGTACCCTGGGTACTCTGGGTAGTAGTAGATGGTAGTTTACTTGGTAGGTAAAAACGTTTTAACAAAAATAGAACCGACTACAAAAAAAGTATAAAATAATTACCATATAATAAAATTTACAGTTTCAGAAGTCGGTGATAATCCACGCTGAACCAAATTGACGGCAACGGCTTCTGAAACTGTTAATTTTATTATAATTATTTTATTCTTTTTTCGTTTTCTTGAAGTCTGTTTTATTTTTGTTAAAAAGTTTGTCTTTTTATTAGTCTTAATTAAAACATAGTTGGACCAACTAAAGACAATGCTCGTAACCTAATCACATTATGCGTACTGTTCGTCATTGAGGAGTTCCATTATCTATCTCCGAAGCTCTTCATCAGATTTTCACCAACTTTAAATGAGACCACCTCGAAAAAATACTCTTTAAAAAAAAGTATCATTAAATAGGTTCACAATTAGCAAAGATATGGCGGAACAAAAAAACTCATTCAGCCCAATTGTGAACCTCCTCCTTTTTTCGAAGTTGGTTAAAAAATACAACAATATCTTTAGGCATTGAAAAATGGCACGAGATTAAAGAAAAATAACGACGAGAGCATAAATCACAACGGAAAACAAATACACAGACATGTTTTTGAACTTACAAATGTAGGTAAACAAACCCTGTGACAAAAACGTAACACGAGATTAAAGCTTGCTACTAATAGGTATTTACACTTACAACTTTTATTATAACGCTCGAGGATTAATCGACATCCGACGTCGACAGTCTTTTAATAATAACACACAAAATACATAGTATTAATAAGAAGTATTAAGCCGGGAACAGACATGTAACACGTTATACCACCGTGTAAGAAGAGTAGGTATAATAGTACGGCCGAAATATCTCTGCCATGAACGTCGTGTAAATAGTTGCGCAATAGATTTTTCAGGAACAAAATATCGTTCAATTAACATTTAGGTACTAAAATCATCTTAGGATCGGCATTTTTTAAGCAAAGTTTATCTGATACGTTTTACCTCAGTTATTACTGTAACTGATTTCTTCTTCAGTATACATGCGCGAAGCTTCGGTTCACCTAAATTAATATGTCCGTCCAGCTTTCTAATCTGGTAACCCAAGTCATAAAACTAACTAAAGGTTAGTGTACTTCGCTTATTTCCACAGCATTATGGCCTACGGCATTCTGTTGTGGGGCTCAGCAGCTGACGTCGATTCGATTTTTATTTTACAAAAGAGAGCAATCCGTGCGATTTATAACCTGGGTTCCCGCGAGTCCCTTCGAAACGTGTTTAAAGATATTAGCATACTAACTTTGCCGTCTCTTTACATCTTTCAAAATATATTGTATGTTAGAAAAAATTTGCATTTGTTTAATGTCAGGAGCGATTTTCATGATAAAAACACACGGCATAAACATAAAATTGTGGTACCTAAATTTAGATTAAGTAAAACTAGTAAGTCATTTTTAGGAAATGGCGTACGTTTTTATAATAAGCTGCCGAAATCTGTAACAGATCTTACCGAGGGAAAATTCAAAACCTATATTAAACGTGTCCTCACTCAAAAAGCATATTACAAGACTAAGGACTACGTTGACGACAGGGATGTTTGGCATTAGTTCTTGCACATGTGGCTTCCCTGGAACCTCATTAAAAACATATGTGTACGTCTACTAACTATCCTCAATTAAGATTATATATTTTTTTTATTACTATCATTACTCTCAAGATATCTTTATCTTATTTTACAATGATTTTTTAGCTAAGTTTTGATGACATTTAACTATGTCAATTGTTTTATATAGTTTAGCTTCCTTTTCACTTTTGTAAATGTGAGAACTTTGTGGACCTGCATCTATAAATTTGTAAATTACTACAATATTATTCATATTACTTTTTTTTAAATTTTATTTTTGTTTGTTAGTTTTTGTACTCAAGTCTTTTAGAACTATATTACTCATTGGTCTGTGGTCAGGACCTCATTGTTCTCTCACTATCATAAATCATTGTACTGTATCCACTGAAATTGTTAAAGGTATTATTTTTAAAAAGAGTAACCATGGAGTTTCTTGCCGGCTCTTCTCCATAGGAAACGACTAATTGGAACCGTGCACCTAAATTCGACGTTTCATAAGCACCTGTATTGGTTTATGTGAAATAAAAATTTTTGATTTTGATTTTTGATTTTGACTCAATTCTGGAATATGATGACGTCACGTCACTGTTGAAGTTTCTAGTTGAACAATAAACTAACGTAGTATAAAGGATGGCGGCACGCGTAAGTGAACAAAAAACTGAGTGGAAGGAATCCGACTCACGGTGCCGACGCCAGGATCATTTAGAAGAAATACTTGGTAAACTGTGATGAAGATAGACTTGTCTGGATTACTTTATATTTCTAGTATGATATGACGCAAGCCCAAGGACACAAACTTCGTAATGTAATCAGACTTTTTGTAGCACTGTGTTTGTATTTTATGAACTGGGAAGAAACCTATAGTATCAAGAGGACGATGTAAGGAAACCCCTATTAAGGATTCTTCTTTTTTAGGGTTCCGTACTCAAAGGGTAAAACGGGACCCTATTACTAAGACTCCGCTGTGCGTCCGTCCGGCCGTCTGTCACCAGGCTGTATCTCATGAACCGTGATAGTTAGACAGTTGAAATTTTCACAGACGATGTATTTCTGTTGCCGCTATAACAACAAATACTAAAGAACAAAATAAAATAAACGTTTAAGGGGGCTCCCATACGACAAACGTGATTTTTTGCTCGTTTTTGCTCGATATTGATAACGGCAACAGGTAGACGTTTGAAATATTCACAGAATATTTAGTTATATATTCACTTTAAAAATAAATAATTAAATTAAAATAAAACAAATATTTAAGGGGGCTCCCATAAAACAGACATGATTTTTTGCCGTTTTTATAGATACCTAATGGTACGGAACCCTTCGTGTGCAAGTCCGACTCGCACTTGGCCGGTATTTTTTTCTGTATTTCTACAATTCCTGTTTCTCTCTGTTTGTACAATATTATTAAAATAAACGCTTAAGTGAGTGTTAATTTACAACAACCACCATATTTCAGTAGTAATCATCTTTTTATAAACACAAATTCAGTGACCTCATTGGCCACAGTAAGTATTTCAAAAGCTCTTAATGTCGAGATAAGCCGGCTTACTCAGACAGGCAAATAAGAAAAAAGGCTCGCATAATCAGACGCGCCCGTTCAACATGTACTAGGAATTTCAACGGGTAAATTAAGTAAAAAAACGTGGAGTTTTAACGCACCCGAGATAATTAAAGAGCCGAAACCGGGAGCTGTACATGCCAACAGTAAATAAAAGGAATGAGTAATAAAGAGCCGTTCGCAATTTTCATAGAGACGGCTGATTTGCATGCCAATGGCCGCCGCGCCTAAAACAACCGCCGACGAATATTAATGCCAAAAAATACTTCAAACGAGGCCCCGTGGCCCCCGCCGGGCCCCGCCGGGCCCCGTCGCGCCACGTGGCGCCCCTTTGAGCTCACATTCAATAACGCCTCTGCTGAGTGATCGGGCTCGGTTTCTCGACGTTTGAGCATGATAAATGCCGCCACATTGCCAAGTGACTTTTGTTAGCTTTGATGAATGTTTATAAATATAGGTAGCTATAGGTATAGAAACGTGCCGACACTTCTCAAGGAACGCAACAATCCTAACATGGCACTTGAAATTTAATGTAGTAAATGATCTATTGTTTATATCTTATTTTTTATGAAAAGTGACACGAAGAAAAAGTGTATCCTACTAACCGTGGTAACAACAAGTTGTGAACTTGAACTATCAAGAAGGATTGAAGATGACTGACATGACGTTATCAGTGTACGAATGGATAGGTATTGATTAACTTTTTTCTTTTTAATTTAGAAAAACGTTGCCCCACACTAAGATTTCTTCTTTCTGTATTGAGCGTGCGTTCAGAGACATAAATGTCACACGCACAAACACCCAGAACAAAAATCTGTAGGCCATACAAATATTTGTTCCATGCGGGAATCGAACCGTTGGCGCCGTGGCGACCCGTAGCACAGAAGCCAATCGCTCAGCCACTGCACCAGCTGGTGTTATACGACTCTGCTGATATATTAAAAGTAGCCGTAAGCCACATGATGTACAACCCTCATGTAAGCCATGCATTGTTTCAGGTATCATGGATCCGGCACCGCGACCTGCACATACTAACAGTGGGTGGCTACACGTACACGTCGGACCAGCGCTTCCAGGCGACGCACTCGCCGCAGACGGACGACTGGACGCTGCACATCAAGTGGGCGCAGCAGAGGGACGCGGGGGTCTACGAGTGCCAGGTGTCCACGCAGCCGGTGCGCTCCTTCTTCGTCACACTGCACGTCGTCGGTGAGTGGATAGTCTTAGTTCCTTCTAATGCGTGATGGACAGAACGAATGTTAAGATTACGAAGGTACGGATCTAAATATAAAGCCGCGCTAGATATATTCTGTCCGCACTTCAGTTGCGCTCGCTTTACTATTTGAGATTTACATAAAATTATTATACCTCTGGTTGGTCACAGCATCACGGAACATCTCTAGCGCCGTCGTGAATGCTTTATCGTCATCTTGTGTAACGTCGGATCCGTCGGATTAGTCGCGCGGACACTATTTGCGCTGCGTTCCAGCTCGAAGTTGTAGCGTGTCATCGAAGCCGGGCGCCCGGGGCGAGGGGGACGACGCTCGGGGGGGAGCGCGAACAATTTCAACAAACGCCGGCGACTCGAAAATGCGATGTGAAATCGGCACCGAGCCATTGTCACGGAACATTTTAACATATTTATTGGAGCGAATGGGCGTGCTTTGAATTAATCGGGTAGCTCGCCCGCCCAAAACACCAATTTGTTGTAAATCCGGAGATAAAAGCGGGATGCTGTATGGTCCCGCGACTACTCAACGAACTACGCTAAACGTTCATTACTACTTTACTTAAATACTATTGTTAATGTATTCACACTCTCAAAACCAATACTCGTATATACGTTCATTATTTGATTTCCTAGAAGATAAAAGCATAAATTCTTTCCTCCAAAAATATTGGAACACTCACAAAATCAACTTAACGGAAACATCGATAAATCTCTTTTTCGGCGGATAAATAGGTGCAATAGGTACAAATCCTCTTTCAGGAATCATAATTATGTTGGTATCGTAACTCAGTGTAGTAATTGCAAACATAGTTTCGGCCTCGTAGGTACGTCGCGTCCACGTCGCGTCCGCGTCGCGAGACCTTGTTGTTGTTTGTAACCACGTTAGCATCACTTTCGACCAATGACAAACGTCTCTTATTGTATCTTGCACACTTTTTAAACTCAATTTGGGTTCAAGTGTTTGAGTACAACACCTTCGATAGTGTTTTTGATAGTATGGCTAAGTACCTAAGTGTATTTATCTAGTAGGTATAAAAATAACTATGCAAATAGTAAAGTGTCATGAGCGAGGCTTGTTCATTCTAGATCATCCATCTTAAACATTTCAAGTAATTTTCTAGTCTGACCTGAAGAAGAAGCAAGGGTATGAGCTTGTACAGGCAACTCAACAAAATCTATTTAATAACTTACGTACAAAGTATCCCTACTTTTGCTACATGAATATTCAAAATCCAACTCCCAATTCACATGTACTTAGGTACATTAGTCAATAACTTAATCCATATAGCTACAAAATGTTCTCTACATTCTGTAGTCGCATATGTTACCCTCCCCAGTAACGCCCTATAAGCTGTAAAGATACGTACATTTAAAACAAAAAGGCGTATAAAATATAACCCTTTCAAATGAGCGCGTTGGCTCACGGTTACTTAGCCCGGTCAGTTCGCGATGCGTCCGCTCGCTTCACTACCCACTGGCGCTGGCTACTCGCCAACTGTACTAGCTCCCAACTAGATGTAGATATCTAATAATAGACTTTAGTATTGATACTGTAACAAGGCTCTGTTACTTTCATGGGCAACATCCAGAACATTGGGACGGTGTTAGCTAAAGTCCCAAAATCATTAGGATAATTATTCTATAACTTTTTGTATACTTCCGAATATTTAATGAAATCGAGATTTTGCGTCCAGACATTTAGTAAAACAATAAAAAAACTGCTTGATTTGGCAATAATGAACGGCTCGAATACCAAACAAATCCACGATAGGTAGAATGTTATAATTTACGCAAAGGTACGTTTTCCTTTGATCTCTAAATCAATACAGATAACTAAAGATATTTAAATGATACAACACAAAGTACCGACTGAAACAGTAATCAACAAACTGTTCGCTTGGAAGTTGATTCAACGGAAAATCAATTACCGATTTAACCGTGTATTTACTTTAATTAACGAACTTATTAACGTTTATTGTTATATCCGGCAGATTGCGACGAGATCTACCAGCGGATGTTTTCCGACGCAGGTCTGTGCCAGTCCACTGCGGGCTCTGCTAGCTCGTGTTGTTCGTTTGTTCGCGTGCAGCCCACTAACCGTCAATGCGTTGTTTGTCTTCATTAGTGGCGGAAAAACAACGGACGCTATAAAACGTCCATCTGATTTATTTCCGCGAGATCCTGGTCCACGGCCGTATTGCTTTACTGAGAACGAGAGACATGTAGAAGTACATAACATGAATTTGTTGCTATGTTTTGGGTCCTAATTACAAACATAATGTTCGTTGACAATTTTGTAAATGAGGCATCGTTATTTCGACTTTAATAAATATTTTGCTTCTTTGTATCTTACCTATTGCCTAAATATTCTATTCAGCTTCGGATTAATCCTTGGGGACTCAATATTTCACTCACAATATTTTATAACTTCGCCTGGAAATATCGAATGTTTAGGTTGAATAACATACAACAATGGCGGCGGGTCCAAAAATAGAAATGTTTTCCCAAAGCTAAGTCTTATTGTGACAAAGGTCT
Source organism: Amphipyra berbera (assembly GCA_910594945.2). NCBI lineage: Eukaryota > Metazoa > Arthropoda > Insecta > Lepidoptera > Noctuidae > Amphipyra > Amphipyra berbera. Next base: position 350,775 of record OU343122.1, on the reverse strand, counting down.
CTTATTTATCTTTTATAAACCGTCTTTTTTAAATCTGCTCACTTCTGAATTTAGTTGATATTAATTTGAATCTAAATGGTAGTAGGTACGTTATATGCAGCGTACACACGTAGCTAACGAAGGTCAACGAACGCCTACGAACGCTTGTCATTTGTTGAATTTGACCAAACTTTGTATACAATGAATCCAGTTTCATTCGGTACCTATCAAACCCCGTTCGTGGGCCTTCTTTGGCTTGGTGTGGACTCTCCAAGTATACAACGTTTTCCAGTAAAGTGATACATCTAGTTGTCATGACAGGGTCGTCACTAACAAACTAGTTAATACATGGTCGCGCATTGATTGGTGTGAACCTGGTTTGTGGTTTGTGTCGTGCTAACCGTGTGCTGTGAACTAATCCAAACTGTTGTGAAGGAATCCACTAATGAGTTGTGTTAATTAATTTACTATGTTGTTTTTAACTTTTGTGTTTTGTTGTGTTATTTTGAGTTGTGTTCCGCTTGAAATATTTTTCTTAGTAGGTAGGTACTGACTCATATTCTTAGTATTGGATAAATAAATAAATGTTTTCCGGGTTTATTTTACATTTCAGTAAATTTTCTACATATTTTTCTCATCCAAACATTCACTGTTGTTCCGTAACGCGGAAAATTGCGATATCCTAAAAAAACATTCAAATCATACACACATGTTCCCTTAACCATACTTAACTTTTAATAACATAAGCTCAACATCAAACGATCAAAAACAATCCATAAAACCACAACACTGGGCACTCAGCAGCGGTCTCACATTTGATTCTGTGTAGCGTGTAGGCCGTGTAGTGACGTCACCGATCTGAAACCGTTCGTTAAATCCAATCGCGTTAATTGAATGCCATCTATTTCGATATTAAGAGGCGTTGAGTACAGCGGGGCCCGCGGGGGCCCACGGGACCCAGGAACAGGCCAAGGGGACAAACGTTATTACGAAGCACTTTTACACGTCCAATATTGTGGCGTTAAGATTCAGTGCAATAATAAGCAATTTATTTCCCGTCGTCGGTGGAGTGCGATCGCTGGGAGCTCGATTTTATCGAGTGTGCTCCACGGAGGTACGAGTATGAAGTCGGGGGTTTTGTCTCGGGTGGTTGAATTTATACATGTTCTCGTAGTTCCCTTTATGTCGTAAGATTGAATTTAGTGGAGTATTATTACTTAGGTAGATATCTCATGTGTTATATTTGGTACCAAATTGATTGGCAGAAACTTCGTCATAACTCGCTACTTTCTCCTAATTCAACTTTTTTGTTTATTCAGAAAAGAAATAAAACTATTTCAACCAGAATCTAATGTGTACGAAAATTAAAGTAAGATACAAGAAGTGTTTTTATTATGCATCAACTTGCAGCCATTTTACCTGACCCCGATGAGGAAAGCTTTTTTTATTATTATGTATAATCTGCCCATCTGTCTCACTGCTGTGCCATTTCTCAGAATTAGAATGATTTAAGAATTGGTCCTCCATGGCTGGCCTGATGCGGTTAGGCAAACTACACACACCATCGACAACTATTTTTTTTTGGAGCCCTTTCATGTATTCTAGTTTCCACGCGATAGTTTCCTTCGCCATTAGCGCAAGTGATAATCAAATTCTCAAGCTTACAATTCTTCTTCTTTTCGTGTGGTTATTGACTAACCTGGTGTCACAGTATATGCCGCCCATGGGCCTCTGACTTGGCTTCACATGCCGTCGAGAAATATCTCTCAGGCATGTCGGTTTCCTCACGATGTTTTCCTTCACCGTTTTTAAGCAAGTGATAATTATACAATACGCACATGAATCCGAAAAGTCAAAGGTGCGTGCCTTGGGTTCGAATTCGAGACCTATGATTTGGCAGTCCGACTGTCGTACCACTAGGTTATCACTGCTTACGAATAAGAAGCTTACATAACAGTAGGTACCACATATGATAAAGGTACATCATCTCGATCATGATTTATGGAGGGACACCTGCTCATTTCCTTCGACGCGACTTGATTACTACTCGTCATCTGTGACGTGAATACGTGTGTCGGTTCATTTATGAACTTGACTCGCACGGTCGCGCGATTGTATCCATGCTCCCAAAGAAGTACTCGACCGGATTTATTGATCGTCCAGCCTCCTGATTTAAAACTTGTCCATAAGTCAGTTGTTGAACTATTCGGTTTGTTATCTCGTTACGAGAATCAACATAGCGAGGTAACACGCCGAATCGGCCGACAACTGACTTAGCGAAACGTTATGAATCAGGAGACTGATTTGATAATTGAAAAAATATAAGTTAGGTGTACCTTATGCTTGTTCTTCTTTGGAATGGCGTCCGATTTCTCTTAATTAATATATATCGTCAATGTTTTTTCAAATATTTATGATTAGTTACGGTTTACTCAAGTGCATTTTCCGGGATTGCCCGACTAGTTTCGGACCCAAACGGAGCCCTTAATTACCTTGAGCTGGTCACGCGGCGAGGTCGCGAGTCGAACCTCGCCGCGTGATCAGCGAAACTAGTCGGGCAATCCCGGAAAATGCACTTGAGTAAACCGTAACTAATCATAAATATTTGAAAAAACATTGACGATATATATTAATTAAGAGAAATCGGACGCCATTCCAAAGAAGAACAAGCATAAGGTACACCTAACTTATATTTTTTCAATTATCAAATCAGTCTCCTGATTCATAACGTTTCGCTAAGTCAGTTGTCGGCCGATTCGGCGTGTGACCTCGCTATGTTGATTCTCGTAACGAGATAACAAACCGAATAGTTCAACAACAAATAATTTAAAATTTATAATTATTGACGATATAACAATTGTACCTAAACCCTCTTATATGTGCAGGCGTGACGATTTAGTAGATAACAATTAACACAATCTGAAAATATTCTTTGACAGATTTATCAAATATAAAGGATCAATTTGAGGCCTTCTAGCCCACACAGTAGTCCTTGAAGCCTCAGACAAAGCCCTGTCCCACTGAGATAAGCTCGTTCGTTCCAACTTCGGCCAACACCAATAACAAGACGACCCCATCCCCTTTCGTACAAATACATAAATCTACTCTCCTGACTGAATCACGGGGGAAATTCATATTTTTTCTTTAACTTTATTCTTGGCTCGCCCCATACAAAAGTTCCATGGAATTAATCAATTCAAAATGGTAATAAACTTCAAACGTTGGCGCGGCGAGGCGCAGATATTTTTTATTTCTGTAACTTTACAACGCGGTCTGTAACGAGGACCATTTGGAAGCGTGAACTGCACGAATATAATAATATAACGTGTAGTAGGCCAAATAAATATCATACATTTATATTAACCCTTAAAGGAGTCTGCCCATTATAACGTATCATACTAGAATCGTAATAGGAACGTGTCATGCACGGCTAAAAACGCTCCGTTCACTACTATGTTCACTGCAACGGATCAACCGCGTTCTATACCCGTATACAACGCGTATAATGACCGTACCATCGCTGTTTAGTGCCCTTTCTATCGGTTGTTGTACATTTTATTTAATTGTTAAGTGTATAAATATTCGTACTTACGAATACAATCTATTAGATTACCGTCCTCCACATTTTTGCGCGCGCGTTCAATGGCTACCAAATAATTTATATCTTATATCAGACTGGGATTACAACGCGGAGCATACGAGTAACATACGCGGTATAAACGCGGTGCATAGGTACCCGTCGCATGTCATTCACGGAGCGATCAGTCACCTGCAAAATATTCTCGTTGGTCGGTGACGGGACGGTCTAGTGGGCAATGTCTCATACTAATACATACAATTATTTTTTTTTGCGTGTGCCGCTACGGTTACGGTGCTAGTATGGTACGGTGTAGTGGGCAGAGCCCTTTAAAGTAAATCTTAGACAATATGGAAATGTAAATAAGCACTAAAATACATGCTTATACTTTTGCCTGTTCCTAGAACATAATGTAAACGAAATCTTGTATATGAAAAAGCAATTTCAACTTCATGAGACGAAATCACGCCTGGTAGGCCAAGTTAGTAGCAAGTATTATTTTATACGATGTTTTGAAGGTTTGATTCCTGGACAAAAATATATTTCTTTGAGATAAAACTCAGTACGAAACCAAAATTTGATCTATTCGAAAAAATATATTCTACATAATTACATTGACTTGTAAAAGTGTCTGTAACATATTTATTTACAGAAATAAAAATCATTTATGATTACTTAGGACTTCGCAAAAATACACATGTTTAAATCTTTCGAATGCTAGTTCCTGTGTTATTTAAATATCAGAACAGAGGTAAAAATAACAAAATTCTTAATAAATTAGTTTATGACGACGTAATTAGGTTACGTGGTTATATCGCGTGCAGCCGCGCTAGGTAAAGTGGCGCGCGCGGCGTCTTCGCGATTCGTCGCCTCGCGGGGAATGTCGCGCCGAAAGTTAAGGCGTCGCGACGCGAGGCATCGGTCGCGCGACGCTGGGCGCGCGACCGATGAATACTCTCCCGAATACGTGCACACAGTAACTGTGTCAAATATGTGGTATGAGGTACAGTGGAATCCGTTTATTACGATTTCGCTTATAAAGATCAGCCGCTTATGAACACCCTTTAGTTAAGATTTCTTATCTGGTATTTACTGGCGCTTATAACGACGTCCGGTTAGTACGACCAAATATCGCAGTCCCTTTGTTGTTGTTATAAGCGAACTCCACTGTATATATACAGGGTTACTGGTAACTCAACGTATTCCTTGCAGGACGTCATAGTAGGGTCAAAATGCAACAAATTAAGCCACCAAATGTTCAACCGAAATTCAGTAGTTTTTGAGTTTTTTATTTTTTTTGAAATATCACATTTTCAACCATTTGAAGTCTATTTAAAAATAATGTGCCGTGCGAATGTATTGTTTACTTAAGTTTTTGTCATAGCTGATGCCATAGCAGATCTACGTTAATAATTAAAAGTTCATAAATTCCAAACACATCTGCAAATATGGTTGAATCTGGTTTTTTTTAATAAAAACCTAATATAATTAATATCTCAAAAACTACTGAACTTCGGTAGAACATTTGGTGGCTTAATTTGTTGCATTTCAACCCTACTATAATGCAAGGAATACGTCGAGTTACCAGTAACCCTGTATATTTTATATTTTTATGTACTATACATATAAACCAATTTAAACAACTATGAAGGTCTTCAAAGGGTAGATTTTTTATACCTATTTAATAAACATAGTTATAATACAAAAAAGCAAATTATTTAATTTAGCAATTTTGATAATAGTGACCTCAAAGGTGTGTTTATATTACCTATTCTGTATCGTAGACCCACCGCATATTCTCTATTGTACCTGAGCTGAATATTTAAACGTCGTAATTATGTTAATAGTACCTCCGCTACATTTTTTCATCCCAGTGTACTCAGGGGGTCACAGTTCAGGCCGACCCTTATAACCGGCATTAAATCTGTAATCTTATTAAGGCCCACAGAGGGCCTTCTTTGAAACCGGAGCGGAGATTACAATGAATACGTTTCTTAGACGCGCACACGAAAGACAATCATTTGTGGCCAAGACGAATTATGTCGCTCGTTAGCTCATCATGTGCTTGAATGTTTCAAGCGAAGTAAACGATTATAGCGAACAGCGACCCCTGAGTTAAATATTTTATTTCATCGTACTTGTATCAAACTAAACTGAAAGTAATTGAATTTACAATCAATATTGAATGTTTGCTAGACAATCAAATAATCGTTTATACAATTCTGCAAATAATATTATTTGAAATTACTATAGTTGCTTTAATATTGGATTCAACAACTTAGTTATACATATTGAAATAAATATATACTTACTAAAGGCAGTTTTGAGATAGAAATATATAAATAAATAGTATCTAACATGATGTATGACCGTGTTGTACTGTAACGTAACACTTACTACAAATTATTAGATATTTTTTTCTGTCCCGAACACAGTTTCCGGCATTAAGACTTTCCTTCAATCTCTGAAAGCTTCGGCTAATCTTAAGCTTACTGATCTTGCGACCGTGGTTTCTATGGTAACCACCGCCATTACCGACCAAGTTACATTTGTATTTTTATTTCTATTTTAACAGCAATTGAGCGATAATCTGTAGATCATTGCTGCAAGTACGTGTTAAGTCAAATATCTTATTAAGCAAAATATGCCTATATTTCGCAAGAAAAACAATTTTGCCAATAATAGCATTTACCTGCAATATTATAACAAGACCAATTAATTGCCAGGTAGTGATTTGTAAGAAAAAATCACGTCTTGTTTATAAGAATAATTCCTACGTAATTCGTTGTATATCACCGGCTCGCTCTGATAAATAAAAGCGAACTTTGTGAGAAAGCATTTAGCCGCTATTTAGAGTGTAGATCATCTGTGATTTAGGCAAGAGTGAAGAAACTCAAGATAAGCTGATTCTTTAAGACGATGGTCTTTTTAAACCTACTAGGTACTATAATATTGCTAGATACAGAATAGACCTTTGACACAAAACAGATAGGTACATATATATAGGTCAATCTACATATAAGTGCGCTCGAGCAACGCACACATAGACACTGCTCACGGACACGATATCTCGGACTGTTTGGGACTAAATTGTGAGTGAGTGCGAGCGCGAGTGCCATGCGCTTGAGAGAGATAGATATATAGATAGAGCGACCGCCGAGCGTAGGTATGAAAAGTGAAGTACATACATGTGATAGACTTCTTGTACCTATCTGTTTTGTGCCTTTGATAAGCACAGGTACCTAGAAATGTAACTATAGATATTGATTTGTCTTCCACGAACCGTACGGCTTAATAAGTAATATTATAATACACTAAGTTGTAACAAGTGATTACATAGTCAGGCAGTTAGGCAGCCGTGCATATTACATCATCTTAGCTTAAGTACAGGCGAGCGGTCGGCTCAGTCCTCCGAGGCTCGTGTTGTCTCAACTAAACACGACAAGCCCCCGGACCCTCACCGCAACTTGACTACCGGCCACGAGTAGTACAGAAGGCCCACTTATAACAACAGTGGATAGATTATAGGAAATTACACATACAGTCAACATCAAAAAAGTGATGATTGTAAACTTGCTAATTGTTAAATTGAACTTGCTAATTATAATTATTTTGTTAAACTATTAGGTATATAGGTATAGTAAATAACACTAAAATTACTAGTATTATTATAAATTTTAAATAATGATTTGCTTTAATGATAATTTATTTCTAAATTCCTAAATAGTCATAGACTTTTGCTGTTGCCTGTACATAGGGACGTATGAAGAAAGTACATAACATCCAGCTTTATCAAATGTCATCCACTACACACCGTGCCGCTGATTGACAAGACTGTGATGTCTGATGGATGACATAATAACCATCTACGTTGTCATTGTTCCAAATATGCCACGCCGGTGGTGGCAGCTAGCTGCAGTACAAAGCGGGCTTTTGAACAAACGATAAAACTTCACAAATCGCTACTGTATGACGAAAAAGACCGCTGTCAAATCAATTTACTCATATTGCACGGGATTTAGCTATTTTTATTCCTCAAACGTGATGTAATGCGGCTGGCTCTGTCATCGCTCGTTTGAATGTAGTGGAGCTTCTGTTGTATCTGTTTAGTGTCGCAGCTTAACTACTTCGGGCTCTATACTTTAGCTGACTTCCAAGTCTTCTGCTGTGTCTAGGGACAGAGATGGTACCCAGAAGTTTGTAACTACAGCATTCTTAAAGCTCTTGAATAGCGACAAACGGTTTTGCGTTGTTTCCTAAGATTTCGTCTGGAACATCTCTATTTTATAACGATAATCGACATCAATGACTCTATACTTCAAAAACATCTACGTCTAATGATCATTAAACCCATTAAATAAACCGCAATAGAACCAAAGTAATATTTATACCGTTAAAATAAGAAGCTATATATTAAGAAACCACATCGACAAATAGAACCTTCCAGAAAGCTGAACTGTAAGATCGAATTTAACCACTTGTTACTGAACAAATCATTTTAGAAATGAAATCTATTTCAGACCAAAATGGAGTCGACAAGTAGCAAGAGTCGTTGAGGTTCCAGTTAGTCAATTTACTTTTAATTCGGGCTTTTAATATCAATTTGTAGGTGGCGAGCGGCGATAGCTCGGTACAAACCCGCCTTTAAAATGTACTGCTGTTCATTTGATATTTCGTACACGTTCGTGATATTAAATGGGTTTACAACGTGATTCATGTTTATAGACTTGTATTTTTGAAAAAGATTTATTGTGTGCAATCGGTTACCTACTGTGTCTGATATACAAGGAGTTATCAACAGGCATTACCTCTTTGTTTTTACTTTTTTCACAACACTATCAAGATCTATTTCTTTCACTTTACCTGATCTAACATGGTTGCTGAACCAACACTTACCTACTACTTACTCTTCTTCTTCTTCCTGCCCTTATCCCACACTACGTGGGGTCGGCACAACATGTATTTCATACATCCATGTTGTTAGAGGTTTTGGCTTATTGTTTTATGACCGGCCGCCTGCCTGACATCAACCCTCCTTGGGAGTACTCGTTGCGCCGTCGCGCTGCTGATCCAATGTGCTTGCTGATATTATGCACTGGGTCCCAAAATGATATGCTTGTCAGTCTTATTGCCGACAACTAAGCTGGCTGTGTTCTTCTTGGTGGGGTATACTTGCAGTTCCACAACCCAGGATTTACCCACACCGCACTAACCGATAAAATAATTCACAAATTATATCAATTTAAAAAAGCGAAAAATAAATTTTATAGAATGTCATATGTCATGTCACTTACCTACTACTTACTGTTGGCCGTTATGTCTTATAATGTGTTAGATCTGTATATGCTTCAAGAAACGCTTCACACAATTGTGCTCCAATAACCAAGTACCTAAACGGATAAACACATGTATTCAAATTCATGAATTCATCTTATCCTCGGAAATAATAAGGAGAACATCAAATTTTGACAACGGGAAGTGTTTGCGAAGCTCCTCGCTTAGTTGACCAACGGCCGGCAGATTGGCTGCGTGTGATGTAACCACGGTAACCGCGACAACACACGTATTATCGCACTCGCGAACTTTTCCCTGATACGCACGGCGGTAATCCAACCGGTTCGAGCGGGCGCGGCGAACCGGCGGGCTCGGTTCTGGACGCACCGCCGCGCCGCGCCGCCGCCGCCGCCGCCGGGTTACCCGGCCCCGTGTATCGCCCCACCCTCTGTATAATACAGCTCACGTTTATTACTATTACTTTGGTTTCATTCAGGCAATGTTTTAAACTTCATAACTTGTGAATCAAGGCTTCAAGTTCCTCTACTCAGTTAAGCATTGTCTGTAGCGTTGAAATATGGATGAGATGTGCCGAAATATCTACGTTTGTTTTGCTGAATCTAATTTATATCGTAATTATTCATGATGCTACGGAGCTACAATATTAGCTGATTGCGCGCTAATCCCGCCCCCGTGATCGTCGATGGAGACCCGAGGCCCACGAGTTAATAAATTGAACTAAAAGATTGGAACGCTTAATCCTATTAATTGGAAAACGGAACATACCCTGTAGATAATCCCTTTATGTTCGTGCTATATTTGAACAATAAGTACATGATCGCCATTAAGTCGGAAAAAAGCGTGACGTATTTTTATCGTAGGATCGATGGTAATCCGTCTTTAGTCGCAGTGAATGGGTATATTTTTGGGAGGTTGCACGAGGTTATCGGCAAATATGAAAGCAAAAAAATTGTAAGTGATAAATCAAGGCGCGGGTCGTAAGTTGTAGACATCAATAAGGGCGTGTACGTCCACGCATACATCCGGATAATGCGAGCGCGAACACCGCCACTCTCCGACATCAATAAGGGCGTGTACGTCCACGCATACATCCGGATAATGCGAGCGCGAACACCGCCACTCTCCGACATCACCATGTGAACTACCTATCTTCCTAATTCAGTTAGTCGCAAGCGCGGCTGCCGTACTAGAGCTTCTAGGTGCAATCATTAGATAGAGTATATACAATTAAGTATTGAGTTTTACTGTTAGAAAACTAATCCATAAATAGCAATATGCTCGTTAGCTCTCACCACTTGGTACTGGAATACCGTTATTAATGTAATGTAGGTGTTCAACAGGTCACCTCTGTCTACCCCTCTGAGGAATATATGGCGTGACGTGTATTATAAGGTTATAGTTAATGATCTTATCATTATATCCATCTTAAAGTTTGACCTCAATAGCAAGTAAATTGAAAAATAAATCAGTTGGCTTGTCCACTTCCTCTACCAATTTCTTCGAAACGTTTTATTATTTCGTAATTTCATACGAAACATAAAGCCAACTAGATTTCGTTTCATTTCTTAGAAACAACAAAGCTAACGTTAACAGAACAAGGGTTCAAACACAATGGTACCTACTAGGTAAACTATAGTAGTATATAGTACTGTATAGATGTACACCTATATGATTGTTATTGTAGTGCTGGTATCTCAGTAGGAATATCAATTAGTCGGTCTTCGTGATATAATTGAGCAATTCGACTGATTGGCGACGTGACAGCCGTACAGCTACCACATAGTGGCCACAGAAGGTCCACTACATTACCGCGGTAACAAGGTCACATAAACAGTGACTGTTACAAGTATACAGGGTGAACTTGAATTCAATGTATTCCTCTTAAGGCGTGATAGTGTGTCCTGTACAACGAATTAGCATCATATGATTTCCTAAATCATTTAATTAACTTTTAATTATTACGTATTCTACTTGTTAAAGTATCAGTTACAAGTTATATTAGGAAATCAAAGCCATTCAATTTAAAAACTTAAATAATATTTAATCATCTACTCTGGCTATTCGAAAAAACACTAAAATTGCAACTTTTCTGAAATTATTGACTTCCGAATAGGGTCCATGGGGTAATAAGTTGTTGCTAGGATACACACTATCACGCCTTATGAAGAATACGTAGAATTCAAGTTCACCCTGTAAGATGTTTAAAGCACGTGCAATCTGTGCCTGTAGTAGCTCTAAACTGATTCGTTTTGCATCGCGTACCGTACTGACAGAGTGGACCTGCGGGACAGTACGTCCTGATACTTAGCTTGTGGGTCAATCTGTTGAGAGAGTTTCTCTCGTCCTTAGAGACGTGTATTGTATCATACACTGATTGACAAGCGGGTGTGGTGTGAACGTTGAGAATTATTTGACATAAAGCTGTTTGGTGACTCAAACAAGACCTACATATTAGCTACCAAAACATGAAAGTTTAATTGTAAAAAAAAAAAAATATTCAGCTTGAAAATAACTGGCCCTTTTAAAACACATTAAAACACGGTAAAGGTTTGTCTCTGCACAATAATGCACATTTCCTCCCAGTAAGCTCATAAACATGGCCAGCAAACACATAAAAATAAATTTTTAACGTTTGCATCACTGCCAGCTTAAAACACGTTGTACAACGTAATCGACGCGGCGTAAATCACCCGCAGACGAAATAAACGTCGCACCCAACGATTAGCCGCGCGCCGAGTGCTCATTGCGCTCGCTCACTCACCTTATTAAACCCGCTCGCTCAGCTCCCACTGGTCGCATGCACACTAGGTACATCATAAGCAGTCGCGGGTTACACATGTGCCTAATTATCGCATTAACAGCCAAATGCTCACATTGTAGTGATAATTATGTTCGGAACGTTTGATGTTGAACGCTACGCTAACGCGCGTACCAGCGGCACATTTGAAAGCTATGCAAAACCTAATGTTCTAAATATGTGCATGTTTCAACGACACTTACATACCGCTAATGTTTCATGAACGACGGTTATGCATTTGTTATAGGATCAGTTACGATAAAATCGATCTAGTACGAAACAATGAAACTAATTCAATAGAAACACCTCGTTTACCGATCACAAATGGAACAGGACTAGGTTAAGCAAACATGTCAGTCACAGCTTGAGGTTTAAAATTGTGCACGTTACACGGAATGTTCCCCTACTACTTGGGGCCCAATAGCATCATCAGCAGACTGTGTGTACGGTACCTCAACCTCCGCTTGCTTCGTCGGGTACTACGGACGTGATGATAGGTCATAATCAGCCCTTTACAGCTGTCCCACTGCTGAGCACGGGCCTCTTCTTATAATAAGAAGGGCTTATAATAAGAAGGCTTTATTCCAAAACGCAGGCCTAGTGCGGTTTGGCAGAATACACACACCATTGAGAACTTTATGGAACCCTCTCAGTTATCCAGGTTTCCTCGCGATGTTTTCCTTCACCGTCAACGCATAAGATAGGTAATCTATTTATATAGATTCAACATAATTCAAAGCTTCTATTCGATGCGATATCCTCAAAGAATAGAATGGCGCGGCTCATCTAGCCACTGAGTATAATAAATATAATGGTAGAGCGCGCGCCGCCGCCCGCTCTCAAGGAAAAACAAGTTTCGCTAGTCGGGCTGACTCCAATATAAGCCGGGAACTTTTTTGTATGGCTTTTAGATGACTTATGTCCTCGTTATCCGGTTTTTGCGGCGATCTCTGCTCTAACTTAAATATAGGTCACGCAGTCACTCCATGCCGACGGCGACGACGTACGAGTACCTACCGAGAATCAAAATATTAATAATAGTTTAATTGTAAAGACGCCATGAAATGGCTTAGCGAAGTTACTCCATAGTAGCTTTGTACGTATTTATTTGTGTTATGTAGTTCGAAACACTGTGGCTGCCGAGTTCAAGTAGTGGCTATACCGACGCGACGCAATCACGGCATTTAAGATTTTATAATATCTTCAAGACTCTTGAACATTTACGGTTGCTTCATTCAACAAACGCAATCTTCATATACGACACGTCAGAATCGCGAATAATTACAAGTTTAATGATCACGCACACAGCGCGCCAGATGAGTATTTTCGCGAGCGTCGCCGTGGCGCGAGTAATTAAGATATAATTTAATGTGCGTATCCACTTACGAGCACGCATAAAGTGAATGAAACACATCAAAGCGGAGGCGGCGCAACGCGAGTCAGGAACGTGCGACACACGACTAGCGTTGCGATATGGAAAAACTTTACTATAGGTTAAAATAATTGCTTTGTAACATCAACGATATTATCTATAGAAAAAAAGGCACACTTAGATAAAAAGACTTGACGAATTGACGATGTTTGTAGATTAATCTTAAAACAATTTAACTTACGAATTCAACAAGACCAAGGATAATGAGAACTTTTTGCTCTTACTAGCGTGTTAGGAAGCTCTAGTTAAAGTGGGATCCATAGCCAACGGGCGCCGGGTAATTCTTTAATCTATGGCCGCGTCTGCGTGATGAATGCTGCGCGGAGCACGCTAATGCACGCCCGCGAGCGACGGATTTAAAAGCAAAACAAACATAATTATACAAGATGGAGTAGCAAAAAAGTACACATACATTACACCAGCTTTGTATTTAGAACTGAATGGGTTTAGAGCAAATAAATGTATGGCTCCCGAGTGCACCCGAATCTTCCCGAGAACGGCGCTCCGTGACTCGGTCAATAGCAGCAGTATTATGAACCAACACAATGCTTTTTCAGATTTTTTTATATTTGTACTGCGATCCGCTCCATTGCGATTAACTATGCCGATGCCGTCTGTGTACCCTTCTTGTGACAATTACTGTATTTTTGGCTACACTTCATGCAAGAAAAGCTACACAGAATCACCATAAATGTTGCGATATTCACATGGTACTCGTGGTCTTTGAAGAGCTGACCAGAATTACATTTACTGACTGACAGAGCACTACTTGAAGCCGCTTTGTACTTAGACATAACTTCGGATTAGTTATCACTTTCGAGAACCAGTATACATATCACCGCCGAATACCGATATATACAGAAATCGAAATCCACTCTTGGCGTATCTGCTTTGCGCAATATCTCAGTCAAGTGAGGCATGCTCACGGAATACTCTAATATTCCGTGTGGAAGCTAAATAAAACTGGAGAAGGGTTAAATATTTCAAGAAATAAGTCATAACGTTATATTGGTATTGGACAGGTAGGGAAACATACGAATAGTGAATGGCTTCATACGTTGATGATTAATTATTAAGCTCTGTATTGTTTGAGGCCAACAAATTAGGTGTTAGGCTATTAGCACAACATTGTTAAACCAGGGCTAACCAAATAAGGCCCGATTTGACCAACGTCGGATAACGTTTATCCAAGGAATACGTTAGACGTTTTGACAGCTTTTGTATAAAAATACTGTCAAAAAGTCTAACTTATTCCGTAGTAAAATCGGGCCTAAATCCCTGTCACAGCCATACAAAAACTTTATTCGGCTATCGCTTTGGCACTGGGCTAAACGAAGTTGCGCAAGTGGGCCTAAGTGCCTCATACTGTAGAGACTACAAATTGTAGCCTGCAATCCTACCTACGCTCCCTGTCCTAAAATAAAAATGCCGTAAATTAAATAGTAACGTGCTCAGACAATGCTCCCGGCACACAAGTCATAAAATAAATTCGTCTAACGCCGCATCAAGTATTAAAGGTTATTATACAAGCGCAAGTTTTAGTGCTCCCTGCAGCAGTGCAGCCCCTGCTTAAAATTATTGCTCTGCGCACCTGTATGTGCCAGCATTATTTTAACACATCAAAAGACATATGAGTGCAGTAAAAATGCGCGGCACACGAGTTAATCTGCCTCTTTTATGTCTTATTTCATTCACATAAATGTACATGCCGCTTAGAAACATACGGGCAATCAAATAGGACCGTGAACACACCAGATACATATCCCGCAACTATTAGTATGTTCCGTACGTACCTACAATTATTATTTTTATTTTCTTTTCAACAAAGTTTAGCGCTATCACCGCTGGCGACACAACAGCCAAGTGAATGTGAAATTGTTTCACAGATTAAAATTCACGCCTGGTAATAATCGTAGTAACTATTATTTCTCTGTTGGGAAATTAAGTAAAAATGGAATGTTAAATAAAATCCTAGCGGCACCAAGTTTTAATTAAAGCTGGACATTTTTATAACGGAAATTCTGGTTACATTAATAACGTCGTAGAATTGTAGAACTAGTGCGTTAATAAGGAACGCGAAGCCGACGCTCTGCGATGATAAATCTTTTGAAGCGTTATGTGCATCTCAAAACTTGCATTCAGATGTTATGTGAGTACACATAGTAATGTCATAAAGAATCGTGCGTCGTACTTAGAAATAAATGCAAGAACGGCACATCGGCTACGTAAAATATGGCTCTGATATATCGAAGATTTCCGGTATTCGTAAGTTATCGGATCAAAACTCGATCGGTCTCGATATAAGTGGTGTTTCCCATAAAATCGTTAAAATGGTGGGCTCTTAAATAACGCTGGAGGGCGTTTCAGACGGGGTGCGGGGCGCGGGGCGGCGACACGCGGGCGCGCCTCAGCCTAACGAATGGTTGCTATAACTCAGTCTCAGGCGACGGCCCCGGTGCATCGCCGCGGACACGCGCGGGTTCAACCGCTGTATGTCTTCTTTAATATAATGTTCTGGACTCGTGTGGCCTGCACTAGTGACCGGGACAACGACTTATGACCCTCGCATGTAGCTGTTCTTTATTTTCAGATTTGAACTACGAGTAGGACTTTGACTGTGCAGGTCTTTAGATAGATAGATAGATAGACATCGTCAGTCTTATCTATAGATAGATAGATAGATAGACATCGTCAGTCTTATCTATACTGTCAGTCTTCAATTCTAGATGCTGACGCACAGATGTCACAACGGAAACAATATATAGCGGGTTTAGTCAATTATGTTTTATGTACATCTCCAACATAGCTTCCTCTGTATCTCTTCCTGGCTGTTTATTCATCACCTGGTGGGGTCAGTCAGCACAGACACCTACTAACCTACATTTCCAAAATAAAAACAAAGTCGCCATTTTCTATAATCGAATTACTTTCTCTAACTAATCTAAAACTTGCAATTTTTGCAGTAATCTGAATGAAACATTTCAGACAGTGTCATCCACTAATCTTTTGCCAAAAACCCTCCAATGTTAGTTCTCAGCTTCTACTCCACATCTACTACATACCGTCTTGATAGCTACGTGTAAGCTCGAGCTAAAAACACCATTAGTCTCTGTCAGCCCCAGTAGAGGGAGCCACTTCTGAACATGCATTAGCTGACGCAGATTTGTGACGCGGCTAATTTGGATCATACCTGTCCTGCACTTGCATTCAGATAAGTTTGTATTTTCTTACTTAGATCTATCTGGATCTCTTGTCTGAAATGTATGTTATCTTTACATAGTATAAAACAAAGTCGCTGCCGCTGTCTGTACGCTTAGATCTTTTAAACTACACAAAGGATTTTAATACAGTTTTCAGCAATAGAAAGAGTGATTTAAGAGGATTTTTTATATGCCCCACGTCAGTATGTATGTATCTACATTGGACCCGTGCGAAGCCGGGGCGGGTAGCTAGTCTATACTAATATTATAAAGAGGAAAGATTTGTATTTTTGGATTTTTTATGTAACGAATAAACTTAAAAACTACTGGACCGATTTCAAAAATTATTTTGTCGTTAGAAAGCTACATTATCACTAAGTAACATAGGCTACGGGCAGAGCCGTGAGGACACAGCTAGTAATGTATAAAATGATGTATTACCGTACATACACCATCGTTCGTCGATGATTATCCTCCATTCTGACTTTGGATAATCATGGCCATGTACCTGGGTACTGTTGTTCAAATAAACTGAATTTGACCCAGGGATCTAGTGTGATTTTAGGTCGGTTTGAGATGCATTGCAATTCCTTAAATATATAACTGTGGAAGTCATAGGGATTAAACTATGCACTCTCCAAGCTGTGTTTGCCAGTAAGCCAATGAAGCGGTTAACTCAGTGGACAGTAAGTCACCATGACGGCTGGCGGTGCGGTCAGGGGGCCCGGAGATGTTCCCTTTGATCTTTGCAGGGGGCGGCAGAGAGCTATCTTGTGCCAGATAAACGAAGTTAGTAAGGGCGCCAGTCGATGTGGCTCTGACTTAGCGCATTTTGATCGAATTCCTCCATTGGTTTTATAGAGCAGAGGACACACAAACTTTTAACCGCTAACAATTTTAACAGCTTCTAGAGATAGAATAATTTATAAAATTGTCCATATGTGGACAACGTGTTAATAATGAGCATTTCTTGCCTTTAGGAAAAAACTTTCGCCTATAGTTCAACACAAGTTATTATGTAAATTTAGAAGAAAACAAAAAACCTAGTAATAATATAATACCTAATAATAATAGAAAAAACTAATAATAGTAATGACAATAAGTACCTTTTGTAAAGCAAACATTTAAAAGCCTGCATCATCTCCCTGATGAGGAAGCTTCAGGCCTTTGAAAGAAGTGATATGGTTATAAAGTAGAGCACATTTCCGTCATTTGCTTTGTACCGACACGCGCCGTGACCCCAACAATTGTTTATAAAACTTTACGAACATAGCACTACCTGGCATGGTACAAGACAGAGTAGTTGTTAGAAATTGTGGGCAGGAGTGTACCGTACAGTGCACCCATGTTGAAATAAATGAGAAGATGTGAACGAAAACGCAACATTATCAGCCGTGTTTGATATTTTTATACGATGAAATTCATCAAGTAAAGGAAGGCAAGACGTCTCCAACGTAGAAAAAAATGTATAAAGCTATCTGAATGAATTTCGGCGAAAACGAATTCGATCCAATATAGGTATAGTACTGACAAACTCCTTTGACATCACTCAAAAACCCAAGAGCTAAAAGCGTAGAGACACAACGACATATCAAATCTTTAATTCCTAGAAATCGCTTAGAGCGAATATCCGAACGTAATCTTTCTAAGTAATCCAGCTAATCTCCTAAAAATACTGTCAAAACAAGGTGACGGCTGTCGAGAGTGCTGTTGAACTTGCTCCATAAACAAAACAAAGAATATACGCGATTGAGAAACATCTGCTGCTCCGACAACATATGTCATATCTGCCGGAAGAGGTCAGGGTCACCAGGACACAGAAGAGAACAAGTTAGACAATGTGCCAAATAATGAGAAACGCACAACCTTCGGCGTAGTATGAGTTTCAATTACTTTTTAAGAAGAGCACAGAGCTCTTTAACCTTGGTCGTTTCCATTAGGTACTTCAACAACTTGTAACGTTTCTCAAAATCTGAACGGTCCAATGTAAATCTGAAGTTGTTGCGATCCTACTCGGGGGTGAAAAGTGAATTAGGTGCGCGTCGACGCGGGCGGGGTGCAACGGAACGAACCAATCGACGCAGGCGCTTTGGCATTATATTATATTACCTAAATTCGGTTAACGTATTCCTCTTCGAATTGGAAACGTTGATTTGTGACGTATATTCTGTCGATTCTCTTACTGATATTTTAAAATATTCAAATACTTATAGGTTTCTTTCATCTAGACTTAATATTATAAAGAGAAAAGATTTGTATTTCTGTATGTAAAGAATAAACTTAAAAACTACTGGACCGATTTCAAAAATTCTTTTGCCGTTAGAAAGCTACATTATAACATAGGCTATATTTATTACTGGAATAAAACTTCTTACGCGGGCGGAGCCGTGAGGACATATAATATAAAATTCTAGTGGGTTTTTTAAAAACGTAAGACGACAGCAGGCATGTTTGACTCTCATTTTCTTATGTGTAATCCACATATATATTTTATTTTTCTACATCTAATGAAAGTTCGCAAAAGAATGTTCAAAACAATATTCCAAACCATTTTCCTACATTATTATGTAAATTATTCACGTTTGTGTACTAGTGAGGTGAGCGTTATCAAATCCCGCGGATAAACGCGGGATCAGCGGCGATGCTCAACATAATGTGAGGGCGGGATTACGCGCTCGGCGGCCGCACCCTCGTGTCGTGTCCGAACAACGGCACCCGAGCCCCGGGACCCGGGACCCGCGGGGTCGCGGTGACCAACATTGTTGCCAACACAGTAATGCGTGTTAAACTCACCTAATCTTGTCTCACCAATAACGCGAACGACTCTCAAGCAAACACATTTTAAACAATGTTTAATCTAATCGAACATCGTTATGCAACATTACGTTTGTTGTGTATTGCTTGCTGTACGATCATTTACTCCGTAAGCGTGTGCTTACAAAAGACATTAAATTTTAGCATTAATAAAGGAGTACTAACTTTAGTGCTATAAGCAAGAAACAAAGGCAGTGCAGAAACAAAAGACGATCTGGCTGTGAAGATAACTAATCTAAGGAAACAAGAAATTCATTATAATGCTATAGGGATCAAGTGAAACATTTCACTTGAAGATCAAACCAATTCTGATGTTGATCAGTGCCCTTCAGGCTTCTTTGTCCCTAAAGTTGTGTATTAGGTATGTACCGGTGCGCGGCGGCTGGCTGGGCTGGCATGTCGCACGAGAGCTTACCGTCACAACTAAGTCGGCGTCCCCTCGGCCGATTTCAATTACTCCTCTACTTTATCCCATTCATTTTTTACTAAGCCTCTCGGCTAGTTCGCCGCAGGTTCCGGAACGGCCGGAATGTCGTTCCGCCCATAAAGGGACGACTGGGGAATGTAGGCCGAATTCCGGATGGGAATAAATACGTAATTCAAGTCCCTTATTGCTGTGTCGCAGTATCGCAGCGGCATACGGAGTGAGCCGACCAGTGGCTGAAATAAAACTGTAATAACGGACCATTATCCGGCTGATACGGGGGCCTTCACACAAGTTATTAACAAGACTCCCACTGAATTTATATCTGGTTCCACTCCGGCATTATGTCGAGAGAATTACTTGGCCGCCTCTGTCTGAGAATATCTCGTGTACTTATATAAGTGTAGATGACTTTCAATCGTAAGGTCAAAAAGTACAACACTAGAAATCAAAACAAAACATAAAATAGTTACGTGAAAAGTTTAAATAAAGCCCGTAAATAAGAACAGTCGCTTCGTAATCTAATCTATAGAATAATAACTTAAAGCAATGACTAAAGAAATATAAACCAAAGAATTTTAATAATATCACGAAACGTTATTTAGTTGTGACTCACAACTCCAATCAAGTGTTCCCTGGCCGCCTGCCTCCGGACGCGCTCCATCACTACACGGTGTACGTCGTCTATCATTCTACACGTAACAGTTAAAACAACACGTGTCTTCATAAAATACTGAAATTATTGGAATATCTCCAGATTTAAGTTTATGTGGGACATTTTATATTTAATTTTAGATAATATATGAACTCCTAATATGGCATTTTAATAAGTTCTCTTAAATAAGGATAATTTTAAGTTGGTCCAAACCTTTTGGAGCTTCGGTTCTCTGAATAACTTCTTCTTAGCTTGTTCATGTAGTTAGTCCGTCGTCACTCTATGTAGGATGGCTGTCATATAATTTGTTGCGATTGAAGACACTTACTGGGTATAATACCCATACTGCCCAAGTACACCATCATAGAGTGAACAAGAACTCGCTGAATAAAGAAAATTACCTGGATTGCGCTCGAGCCTGGCGCCTTATACAACGCCTCGTGAAAAATGGACTACTAACACGTCCACGGCATCTGCTGTAAGAGGATTACCGCGAGCTACAGACCTGCTTCACTAACATAATGCTACATGTATGAAGTATTACAGAAAAATACAAAGCTTCCATCTTGTTGAGGAAACATTACAACGACACAATAACACGCTTATACTCTCCTAATCAGATAGATAGATGCATGTACAGTGTATATACTCATAACTCTACTTACCTTATCATAATTTGTTAAATATATTGATTTTAAAAGAGTAACCGTGAAATTTCTTGCCAGCTCTTCTCCATAGGAAACAACTAGTTGGAACCGTGCACCTAAATTCGACGTTAAGTAAACGACACTAATGAAAATAATAAACAACTTTGTAAATAGTTTTTCGATGATGGCATTAGATCTTAATTTCATCGTCATTATTGGAACACAATCAAAGTACTTATAAAACAGTAATCGAGATTTCCAGCAGAAAATACCAACACTCTATTAAAACTTTGTGGTAAACTTGCTCACCCTATTTCCAAAGTCATACACACTAAACCTTGGATCTAGAGATGACTTTGTGATAATAATATACAAGATTTTAAACTATAGTTTAAAACCTTGTATTGATCGTAGTGTGCTGTTTTAACGAGAACCAGTTAATAACTGTAACGAAACGTTCGAAGGATATTAGAAACGTCTGCGGTAATGTATTCTGTAGTCTATTGATAAATGACTCCAATCACATTGAACCCTACGTTCTGTATCACGGTGAGAATTATTAAACGAGACCCTAATATTACTTAATAAACGTCGACAAAGACAAACGGAGTTGAATTTTCTTTAATCAATTCTTCGATTTATAGAAGAGTTATATTAGTATCGTTAATAGCGACGGAGGGGCTACGTTACGTTACGTTACGTCAGCTAAAGGAATAACATTGACATACCTTTCTTTAAAAACAAATCGTGCTCCACAATAGGAGTACTCTGGGTGCGTTAAACACTAATCTTCACATGCATAGAGACCCAGACACACACAGGAACAATCATCTGTGGGCCTTACAAAAACTTGTAAAAAGCAGTGATAGCCTAGTGGTGTGTCCATCGGACTGCCAAGTCATAGGTCTCGAGTTTGAACCCAAGGCACGCACCTCTGACTTTTTGGATTCATGTGCGTATTGCCGGCATGCCCGAGAGATATTTCTCGACGGCATGTGAGGCCAAGTCAGAGGCCCATGGGCGGCATAAACTGTGACACCAGTTTAGTCACTAACCACACGAAAAGAATAAGACAAAAACTTGTTCCGTGCGGAAATCGCACCCGCGACACGTCGCGCAGCAGTCAAGCGCTCAACCATTGCACCAATCGTGTCGTCACGTTAAGAGTTATCGTCTACTCAGTAGTGGACGTTTACGGGTAAATATCATTAACATTACGTATGTACCGCAACTAATCGAAGGCCACGCCCTGAAGCATCTGTACAAATAACGTATGCGTTTAACATTTTGTGTATATTTTTAAGTATGGCTTGGTTCGGCGCTCAGAGGGAGTGTTTGCTAATCGGAGTGTGTTTGTGCAAGCGAGGCGGCCATGTTTGTGATTCAGGAACTATTGAGATTGATCCTGAGTAGATACACCGATTAGCACGGTAAACCTGATACTGTTTACGGAGTTTAGAATTTAGGATTGTAGATCAATTGCCCTCAACGGTTAACACGCGATTTAATTAGTTACTTCATAAACTAAATAGAATACCAATGAAATAATTTAATGCCTACGTGTACGAATGATATTAATATAATTTTAATATCTACTGATGTTGGATATAACAAGAAATTCTCACATAGTAAATGTGTCTTCCGAGGTTGTAATTTGTATCACTGATTACTGTATTGCATGAAATAAATCTAATAACGAACTGAACCGTGTTCAATTGAGTCTATTAATGATTACGAACGCAGTATTAGTGCGAGCTGCTGGCGCGAGCTACTGGCACAAGTACGAAACAAGCGCCTCCCAACTCGGAGTTTCACTTTGATAAGCGATCCGTGAAATGAGTTTACTGATAATGTTATATTATTTCCTCGCAGCTCCACATAACTAAATAGACGAGAAGTTTGTGTGTTTTGTGAAACTTCAGAAACTCCTCGAAGCTAATTTTGATGAATTCATGTGCGACGCGGTCGGCTCATTACTCGACGCAAGCTTTTATGTGCCGTCTGGCGACGTGCCGCCGGTAGACGACGAGCAGTTACAACGGACGCTGTTTATGAACTGGCACTTATAAATCTGCGGAATTCAAGTTACTCGGGCTTCGAACAACTCAAATATTCTTTTATAGTATTTTTCTATAGACTTTAGAGTAGTGTTTTCACGCCATCCATTAGATGATTAATTAATAAGCACAGTAGCTAAACGCTTAGCTTAACCTGACATCGCGGGCCCTTCTGCCCGGAACAAACATATGTTTGGCATGGGACATTCTATTGATTTGTGGAAAACCCTAACGAAAATAGAGATCATAACAAAGTTTAAAATGCAGACGTTATAAACTACAATTATGATGATGAAATCCCAAACCACAGTAAATACACTCATGTTTAATGTGCCGAACTATGGTCCAGTCATAAGGTATAGGTATAACGGGCTGGTGTCCGCAACTATGGTCCAGTCATAAGGTATAGGTATAACGGGCTGGTGTCCGCAACTATGGTCCAGTCATAAGGTATAGGTATAACGGGCTGGTGTCCGCAACTATGGTCCAGTCATAAGGTATAGGTATAACGGGCTGGTGTCCGCAACTATGGTCCAGTCATAAGGTATAGGTATAACGGGCTGGTGTCCGCAACTATGGTCCAGTCATAAGGTATAAGGTATAACGGGCTGGTGTCCGCAACTATGGTCCAGTCATAAGGTATAGGTATAACGGGCTGGTGTCCGCAACTATGGTCCAGTCATAAGGTATAACGGGCTGGTGTCCGCAACTATGGTCCAGTCATAAGGTATAGGTATAACGGGCTGGTGTCCGCAACTATGGTCCAGTCATAAGGTATAGGTATAACGGGCTGGTGTCCGCAACTATGGTCCAGTCATAAGGTATAGGTATAACGGGCTGGTGTCCGCAACTATGGTCCAGTCATAAGGTATAGGTATAACGGGCTGGTGTCCGCAACTATGGTCCAGTCATAAGGTATAGGTATAACGGGCTGGTGTCCGCAACTATGGTCCAGTCATAAGGTATAGGTATAACGGGCTGGTGTCCGCAACTATGGTCCAGTCATAAGGTATAGGTATAACGGGCTGGTGTCCGCAACTATGGTCCAGTCATAAGGTATAGGTATAACGGGCTGGTGTCCGCAACTATGGTCCAGTCATAAGGTATAGGTATAACGGGCTGGTGTCCGCAACTATGGTCCAGTCATAAGGTATAGGTATAACGGGCTGGTGTCCGCAACTATGGTCCAGTCATAAGGTATAGGTATAACGGGCTGGTGTCCGCAACTATGGTCCAGTCATAAGGTATAGGTATAACGGGCTGGTGTCCGCAACTATGGTCCAGTCATAAGGTATAGGTATAACGGGCTGGTGTCCGCAACTATGGTCCAGTCATAAGGTATAGGTATAACGGGCTGGTGTCCGCAACTATGGTCCAGTCATAAGGTATAGGTATAACGGGCTGGTGTCCGCAACTATGGTCCAGTCATAAGGTATAGGTATAACGGGCTGGTGTCCGCAGCTCCACGTCTGAGCGCGTATTTTGCGTATGGTCCAGTCATTTAAAGAAGATAAATATTTTAAAAAACACAACATTTGTTTTTTTTATGTGTATTTTTTGTTCTGTTAAAGCAAATTTTTTTTATGATTCTTCGAATGACGTATGCACCCGCCTTAAGATATTTAATTTATTACTCTTAATGTTACACTTTTCTTTGATTTGTTTATGTGGTGGCACGTGTAATCGGTGTAATATAGAGGGCTCATGTGCACTAACACTTGTAAAAGAGTAAAATGAAACAATACAATGTTTCTATACACCTTACAATATTTCCTCACTTCTTTATAAAATCTCATAAGGTGAATGCAAAAGGCAAATACCAGTTGGCGAACTTTCTCGAGGAACCTTTTCGCGCTGCTACGTCATCAGCGGTCATCGTTTCCCACAAACTGCAGTTATAACACCATTAATGTCCTTTCATAAAACAAACCGGCTTTTTATTGAACAGAAAAACGATTTCTGATCCGCTTGCCAAGCCATGTCTCGTGTCCCATGTTTGCCGCACGCTCATAGTAAAGTTCTACTCTACTAAACCTAAGTATATCCAGGTTTAAGCTTTTTTGCCTTTTTATCATAATAATATCACCGTGCTTAGTAGCCGAAAAAATACCTTTCAAGCGTGAATAATAGTATATTCGTTATAACTAACACTTTTGTTAAAAATAATAATATACTCGTTTCTAACACTTTTGTTAAAAATATTACATTGTGCAGGTTAAGCTGGTGTTGGAAGATGTTTTTATTGATGTCGCATTCCACATATTATATACTTAATGATACCATGGAATCCGCGGTACTGCTTCCCGCTTTTAACTTTTTCAACGTTGAAAGTAAAAAAGTAAAGTGCTAACCCAGCAAAACATATGGCGTGATGATAGACACATAACTTGGAGACACGGAGACTTCAAATAATTGCAAAGTGCAGTGCATTAGTCTTTTCATGTATTTGTAAACAGTAGGTATGGTGCTGCAGAATATTCTTTATTTACAAGTAGGCACAACTTGGGGACCCATCATACATTTATTCCCAGCTTTTATGTTTTGATGATATTAGTCTCCTTTTTTAAACCCAATCGGTTTGGTCACCTGCAATGCTTTATCAAACTAGTTTCATTCCCTTCATCAACGAAAGTTACAGTACCTATTGAAAATAAACCGCAAATTATTTTAATAACAGTGCAACAGTCAAAATATTCTGTTGTGGGGAAAATAACCAATCATAGAATACGCACTTTACACAGGAAGTCGCACAAAAGTATTGTGCAGCGGACGATACGCGTAGTGGCGTAGTCGCGTAGTCGCCCGCCAGAGTCGAATGACATCATACGCCACTAGGGCAGCACATTGTGTCGCCATGTCGCTGTGTCACACCCGCACTGGTCAGACGCGACCCGTGGATTGATCAACATCACCATATTTGAAATACTTCCTCGATTGAATTGTACTGTACTGTCACCAAAACTTAAAATATGTACCGACACGCACAAAACGCGGAGTGAAACAAACACGTATCATTATTCAAAAATATTAGAAATTCGGATTCATTGTAATTTCGGTTTGTTGTGATATTGCAACTAATGGCTTATTTGTTCGTTAATTACAATAGTCCCACATACCTACCTAAACTCCGCATTTGTTTTTGCTTTATAATGAAAGTCCGTATATAAAGAATGCATCAAATTGATCGTCCCTAGCTCGTAGCACGTGACGTTCTGTAAATCTTTAGTGTATGCCCCTCGCCTTAAGAAGAACGGTATGATCTTAGGTCTGCGTGAATCAAAAATATTTTTATCTATTACTAGCCGTGTCCTCACGGCTCCGCCCGTAGCCTATGTTACTCAGTGATAATGTAGCTTTATAACGGCAAAAGAATTTTTGAAATCGGTTCAGTAGTTTTTAAGTTTATTCGTTACATACAAAAATACAAATCTTTCCTCTTTATAATATTAGTATAGATTAATGAAGCTCCGTGCAAATACTTCTAAGCCATACATATAGCCTAATAGCCTCTATTCACAATATAAAATCTCTGTGTAACTTGTATTGTCCACACTCTTAGGGATCAGGGCACCATAAAGTATGTTATCTACTTTGTAAAGTATGTTATCTGCTTTACAAGACCGCTTCGCATAATAACCCTTTTGGATGAAACAGATAATATAACCGAAAGTGAATTTATGATAAACATTATATTGATGCTGGATGCGATGGAGGATAATGGCGATATTTTTCTTTACGTACTATTTAACGAATCGGTAAAGTACTTGGAGAGTTAAGACAAAGGAATATTATGATCAATGCTAATGCAAAAATCTGTCACGAATGTAGCGAGTTATTTATCTATGTCTGATTACCTGATTAACTGAAATTATAGGAATGTCTTCTTATCTTATTGCAAATCAAGCTTATCGATCTATTTTTACACTGATTAAACTCAGCCTGTCCACCCACAAGCAGTACACAGAGGTACAAAAAAAGGTAATATTTCGTACCATAGCCCTAGATAACCCTTTAAACCTTCTTTAGATTATTACAAAACTGACGTGTATACCTACGTCTTTGTACCGACGTAACAACGTAGGGCAATTTCCCACAACGCGTAGCGACCTAACCTAGATAAAAATCCCATAAGATACTTTACGAGAGACGCGAAAAAGTGTTAGTTGCAGTAAAAGGCGCGAACAAGCGAACGCGTTGAGTGCACGTGGTGCAAACGTTTATTGGATTTCCGTAGTCGGCCGCGCGACGTCGCTCCTTGACGCTCCTCGCTCCCTGCTCCCCGCTCCCACAAGACCGCTCCCGTACGGAAATTTTCACGGTAATAGCGTTGCACTGCTCCAGATTTTACTATAAGTGCTGATGGTTTGAAACTTAGCGCTTTATATTTTTGGCTCATGTGGAATCCGAACGGTAGAATGATACGAATTATTTCGACACAGTTTGTTCTGTAATTAGGTAACAAAGAGGACGATCACAAATCCCATCGCAAATAGCCCCAATTGCCAGAATAAACTGCTAAAAGAAAAACAAAACTTTAGCCGAGCTCGTAACATTCTGTCGTAAAACCGCGTCTGTTCTCGTCCTCCTAATAAAAACAGCAGCTAACTCGGAACCAGTGATGTTCGTCCATCGTCGTGTCACCACTCGTTTATGCGGTAGTTAAGCTGATGAGCGTGCAACGAGCGACGAACGCGTCCGCACGCGCACGGACACGCGCCCGCATCTTAAACTCTAAACGTCGCACACATTACTAAGCAATACTAATTAGCCGCGGACGGTCTCTGCTGTAATTACGACTAATTATATTGTATTCAACCAGTCTGAAATTAGTCACGTTTAAAGTTACACAAACCAATCTTAAATATACATATTTTCTCAAACAACACACACGTGACATGATCAAACGCTATCAACGTGTAAAAAACGAAGACATTATGTCGATCAATATTTCTAGCTGTAGGCACACAGTCACACACACATATCCCAGGCCTAGACTTCGATTCAAGTCAGATAATCATTATAGATATTTAATTTCCCGCCCTTGCTTCGCACGGTTGCAATGTAGATACCAATGTGGGGCATAATAAACCTTCCTCTTGAATCACTCTATCTATTGCTGCAAACTGCATTAAAATCTGTTGCGTAGTTTAAAAGATCTAAGCGTACAGACAGCGGGAGCGACTTTGTTTTATACTATGTAAAAATTGGTTCTCACCAATAATCTCGTCACGAAACTATAACTGTCGTGTTGAAAAGGTTATCTCCCTCTCGTATAGAGGTTAGTTAGGTAAGTCGTATCCAATATAAAACTATAGTTGTGACTACTGGGGACGTATCGTACGACAGTCGCAATCGCCGCAAAAGTGCAAAGAGTCGAAGAGGACAAGCAAAATGGATGCAATTTATGCGGAGACGTGCATGCGACCACAGAGTTGGAGTACTGTACAAAATAGATGCAGAAGACTCACGCCGGACAATGTGCGGTTCCGACTACAAGCACACAAACATCGAACGAAACAATAATAATTAAGTACTACACTTAGCCTATTACATTTTGTATAAAATGTAAACAAACCTTAGATCGTGAAACATGCAGCTGAGATGAGAATGCTAAGAGGGATGTGTGGTATTACGCGAATGGATAGAATTAGAAATGAATATGTAAGAGGAAGCCTGAAAGTGGCGCCGGTGACTGAGAAGTTGTGTGGAAACCGGTTGTCATGGTATGGGCATGTGATGCGGAGGAACGAGGAACATGTCGTGAGGAAAGTATTGAGTATGAATGTGGACGGTTATAAGAGTAGAGGAACACCAAAGAAGCGATGGATGGATAGTGTGAAAGATGATATGGCTAGATAGGGGGTGATTACTAAAATGACGGCTAATAGAGATGTATGGAAGAAGAAGACATACTGCGCCGACCACAAATAAGTTGAGATAATGGCAGGAGGATGATGAAACCTTAGATCGTGAAACATTAATTTTGCTTTAACTACGTACCCGGACACAGTGTATCAGGATCAATAATAAATATAAAAACAAACAAGTCCTTTCTCTGTAGTATAAGTAAAAGAACCATTGAAACTGTCTATTATATACGTTTAGAATCGGTAATTCGCTTCCTACATTTGAACAGTATTAACCCACCACACATAATTATACCCAGTTCGAATGCTATGTGTGTATGGGCACGCACGCTACAGTAACTCCCAGCGTGGTGATACAAGCGTGAAGCATGTGACGTCAGCGGCGCTTAGTCCGTGTTGACTCAACCGCGTATCTACATTTATTTAGCGGTCGCAGTCGCGCAGTAATCGCCAAATCAACCGCCACACCATACAATAACAACGTAGGTACAAAAGGCCCACTTCTAAAAACGAGTAACAAGGACGTCACACGTAAGCAAGTCAATGAAAAGGGATAATGAAGGGAATTGTACGCACTTTAGCAATAATATATTTGTTCCGTTGGCGTGTCTACAATGGCGTTATTACGCATTGTTGGAAGTGGATTTTCTGTATAAACTATCTGTTTTGTTCACATAACACATTGTGCTGGAATCAAATATGTTATGATAACCGACAACTGGCCACAGTTTTGTTTACATAATGCGCATACAGGCTGGGGCCTGGGACTACTTGTTCGTGTATTATCAAAGTTCTATGGCCGAAATTCACATTACGATAGCGACTTTTACTACCAGTGCTTATGATCATATTCGTTAATTGCTTTTAAAACAAACATTAATTTAATAAACACTAATTTTATTATCGTCAAATGTTTTCTTCTGATAACACTACGTTTGTGTCCCCAATATAGTCCTAATGAAACTTTACGCAGAGCTTAATGTCAGATTAAGATTGGATAAGCTCTACCGACCTTACTATTATAATGAGTAGAGAAATAGGTCCTAGTTCTAGTACGTCAGATAAAACATTTATCTTGTAGTGCACCAAAGATTAAATAATAAACAGGAACCAAGAAACGGCGACGAGTAAACTGCGACAACGGGTGAGCGCGGGGGTGAGGCGCCGTGGAGTGGGGGTGGGACACGGGGGCCGCAGGAGGCTGCGGGGGGCGTAAAGAAAACCTACTTCACCTTGTTTTTACGGTCACGAGATTTAATAACGAGGAATTTGCAGAACGAGCGCGTTTGTCGCCCGCTCACAAGCCAAGCTATTTATATCTGTAACACAAAGATTTAAGGTGCAAAGTGGACAGCGCAGAATCCTTAGTATGTTGTAATGAGTAGCCTAGGATTCCGAAAAGCGGGTAGATTGTACAAACACTGGGTAGAATGGCAATGATACTAACGTCGTCTAATAATTACACATTCCATCTATTACTATAATTGGCTAGAAATTGAAAGAAAACACTTGCTTTTGATTATAAACCCAAATACAATTGAAGCTATTTCTAAATTACTAGGAACTATGAATAGGGCAAAATTGTTCTCACCTAAACCAATGATATTAAAAAGCAATACCATTGTTCTAAACTTGCTTACTAAAAGGTTGTAACGCAAGCTATGATTTTAGGCTTCACATGAAGGTATAGTACATAGTATGTACTTAATATACATCTCCAACTCTCGAACTTACGAACAACGCACAGCTTAAACCGGTTGCTCTACAAGCATGACATTTTGCGCACGAGTTCCTTATATAAAGGAGGTGAGCATAAAGAAAGGATTTTTGAAAATTCATCCTCATAAGGGGGTTAAATAGGGGATGAAAGTTTGTATGGAAGTTCGTCGTTTTTGAAGTTAGAAATATGGAAATTAGTGTTTAAGCTTCTGTTTATAAATAAAAGTCAGTTGTATCAACGTTTTTGGAAAGTCATCCCCTAAAAATACGTTTTGATTGATTTAAGGGTTGATTTATCAAGAGATATTTCAAAGAACGACCGGAAAATAAAAGTAACTACAAAACACGCATAGAAACTGACGGGAAAGATAGAGACTCAGAGATATGTATGTTGAAACACGTGTATGGAATAAAGTATTGACGTAATAACTTTAAATAAATATTCTTATTAAAGAAATATTTGTCGTGCTTTTTTTCACAAATGAGGATCAAATACTTTAGAGAAATATTATAATTTTTCTTTACAGGGATACCTGGATAGTTTGTTAAAGTATCTTTAGTATTTGTTTGTTTACACGGATATAATACCTAGCCGCAACCAAAGCGTAAAAAAGAGAGCATTGTCAGATAGAGATGGGCTAAGTAATGATATTTCTGTATCAATGACTGCATGACAATGACAAAAAAATATCGATGACGGGATCAATGACAAAATCATCAATGAGTTTTATTCACTACACTTTAAGTACTGAAATGATTGCGGAACGGCTTAGTGAAATTATCATTAGTTATTCAGGCATGGGTCGTACTTGTCAGTTATCCCGCGAAATTATTTTTTTCTTACTTTGCGAGTTTGCGACTTTCATGGCAGGTATTGATTAATAATCATGGAAATCATCAATATGTTTCCATTACTGATATTTGCTGCAAGGTAATTATGACTATTTAGTATTTCATGGCAATTTGGCGTTCTTACAAGTAAATACCTGGTGTAACTTGGTTGCGTAAACGCACCTTTTCTACAAGTAATATTCCAATCTTACCTTCATGCGTTTTCCAGGCTTAGGACTGGCAATTTGCGTTCATTCAAGTAATGATTTAAAAGCATTGATGATTTTGTCGTTGTCATTGCACGATGAAATGATTTTAAAATATCGATGATTTTTACATGTGACATGATATCGGACTCATCTCTATTGTCAGAGCGGGTTACGCAAAAACTGAGAAACTTTGAGAAAACTCGGAAGGTTCCTGAAATGTTGTCGATGGGAAACCCCACTGGGCACACCGCTAGTACGATATAAAACAATAACGAGCAATACCACAATTGTTCCCAACGATTTCATCACAACGAAATATATTTAATAAGTGGAGAATAGTTGTAGCTCGGAATGTGATCTATTTTGCAGCGGTATTAGAAGAGGCACGGAATAGATTTAAGCTGAGTATTGACCTAGATGCGGGACGTGTCCGAGCCGGACGCAACCGGACGGTGCCGTACGCCGCCGGACGGTGCCGGACGGTCGGACACAGCGCATATTTATTGCGCGACGTGACGTCCCGCAGGCGGCCGCGTTATACTTTGGAAGGCAGTCAATATACTGCGCTTTGAATATTTCAGTTGCGCTTCTCTTATTGAAATACAGCTATTGCATATGAGGAAAAGTCTTACATGTTTATAAAGTTCAACATTGGGTACGGACCCTATTCTGCTCTCTTTATTGCAAAAGTAAATCTCGAAACATTTATCAATCAAAGTGACATTCATGTGAATTACTTATAATATAGAGAAAGAAATTACTTATTCGTAAATAAACGCTTTCTAAAAAAATAATCAGATACTCGTCAAAATAAAGTCAAAGCATAGATAAAAATTGCAAAAATTATACTCGTTGAATATTTGATGTTATATTCACAAATACAAATTACAATGTAAATAGAATCGTCAGCTCCTCGAACACGGAGAGTCCAATTATAAAATATAACACTCTGACATTGGTAGCTGTCATCCCTTCACACAAAGGTTATCGGTCCAACAACGTTCTGTATTTATTATTTTATTTATAACACCAGTGTTTGCCACTATTTGATACAAAATGTACCGCAAAGTTTGTGTTGGGCAAAATACCACACAATTTTATTTATATTAAAATGGTTTAAGACATTTATTCCTCAAAACAGAATACAATTTATTCACTAACAATGAGGAACACTAGTTACTAGTAAAAGCTCGAACGAGTATCGAAACGGCATGTTTAAAATTATAATATTTACAATATTCCTAGTTATTGACTTCTGCTACTATATTCTTAGTCATCATGTTATTATAACAAACTGTTCTAGAAAAACTCAAGTATTATATGTATTAAAACATGATTTGGTAACCTTAGGTAATCCTTGGGGATTGTAGCTGTAAGAGAGGCGCAGATATCTATTTTGCAATTTGAAGGTCGTGACCAAACTGTACCAAAACCTAACTTTAAGCAAACCTTACCTTTTCTATTTTACTAATACGTTGTATAAACCGATATAAGCCAATATTGTAAGATCATACACTCAAAAATATGTATGCAATATACTTGAAATCACTGTAATGTTCTATGACATTGTAATTCCCCGAATGAATTACCTACAGTTAGAGCAGAATTCATACCACTTTACAACCGCACGAGTGTCAAAATAACTGTAAATGATATCTGGAGCTAACGCATCATATTAGTCGCTTGTTTTCATCAGGACATTTAAATTTAAATAATACAATAAAACAATCTACAGGACTTGTCCTTAACGGCACTTCTAATAGTTCTAACTCAATAGTCTAGACTAGGTCAACTCAATAGACTTGTACCCGTCTCTCTGTCAATCCCCTCTTCCAATCTTACACTAAAAAGCTCTCTTGATCTTAGTGCTAAAACTAAATTAACAACTAATTGAAATGTAAAATCAGTCTTTGTCGGCAAACTCAGGTGTCAAACCTTGATATTAGATTTGAAAATATTATTCACTAAATAAGCTATTATCCAGCCTTGTACTTAATATTAAAGTGACATTTCTGAGAAAGGTTTACTAATATATTTTCAATCGAAATCAAACCACAGGTTTCTTATAATTAACATTTTCTTACTTAAATAAAATATTAGTAAATAAATTAACCAACATGAGAAAAGATATTAATAAAGTAGGCACATTTTGCGAGAAATAATAATGTTTCACACTCCCAGCACTCGGATTTTGTTCATATTCAGAACGAAATGTAACCTAGAATCTTAACACCTGGCTAGGTACAATTTTCCCGACATGACGACGACGCGTCACACCACGTCGCGCCGGCCGGTGAGACGAGGCGAGGGTAAATCTAATAACGGCGTACATTGCGCGCTGCCCGAGGCGCCGACAATGCCGCTGTCTTCTAGGGAGCGACACGACGCGTCGTGCGGACACTCCAACACGATTAAGAAGCGGAGGAAGAATTGCAGTTTAATACTCTTGTTTACGTTCAGTGTTTTAGGCTTGGAGGTGTCCAAGGAAAAATATTATGTACGACGTGATATTTCATCTCAAATCACTGGAATACATGAGACTCTGAAGTATGGTACCTACAGACTACAATACAATTTTGTATACGAACACAATGTCAAAACTATAAGTTAATTAAAGATAGCTCACTTAATGTTACGTGTGAACGGTCTTCATACGTTTCAATGCAGCTCTCTCTTGTCCCAAATAAACAAACGATATTCCACATGAGTGTGCAGTACCAAGTCCTTTTTTTGCATCAATGTGCGTGCCCAAAACGGACAGAATCGAATAGTATCTAAAATTGTGATTCGCTAATTGGACGGCTACCTGCGTGATACTCAGCGCCAATTTATCGTTCCAATACTACGAGCACGAGAGCGAGCACGAGTACGCTCCAACTAAACTTTTCAATTGTGTTTTATCCATAGAGAAATTATTTCCATGAACTTTCGGCCCGTAACGAATGGTGCAATTATATTGAAACTTTGTCTCTGTTCAGTGATCGATTCCGTTTTGTTTTTGAAGCTTACATTTTGTTTACACAGAGTGTCGGTCGGGGCGGCGCCGCGCCAACT
Organism: Amphipyra berbera; assembly: GCA_910594945.2. NCBI lineage: Eukaryota > Metazoa > Arthropoda > Insecta > Lepidoptera > Noctuidae > Amphipyra > Amphipyra berbera. The sequence continues at coordinate 316,218 of OU343122.1, read as the reverse complement.
ACCCGCACAAATAAAATAAAATTTCTCGTGAAAAATTGGAAATTCAATAACTCCCTCGCCGAGGAGCGATTTCCTCCCGACAGGCGACTTTAAAAATATGATAGATGATACATTGGCGGGTTTTTTCTTGTTCAACTTCAACTCTGTGATGTTGGGAGCGTTTTGTTCAGCTGATTTATTGGCGTCGGATTATATCCGCTACGGTTTATCGGTAGCTCTCATCTTCGGTAAATTATTGCACTTTTATACATTAGAAAAAATATTTTTCATTTCCAGTCGACCGTCTCGCAGCGAAGCTGTAGGTTCTCAGTTTTTTGAAAACTTGATTTCCATTGAATATTTAACAGGCTTTCGGAAACCGTGAAGATATATTCTTAATCAAGGAAGTCATCATATTTTCTTACGTATCTTAGGAACCCATGCAAAATATAAAGTTAGTATCAAATAAGGTGGCGCCTCGGCGGCGTCGGGCGTCGCTGAGAGCACTTGTGACGGTCTGTCACGTACTCCTAATTAATAACAAAATATATTATTTATTTTAAAAGCATAACACGATATCGGGCCTCTTAGGAACACATTAAATCTTAAGATTGTGGGAAACAAACTAGGGACAAGTGCCAGCCGTCAGTTGAGATAATATATTATAACAAATTCTAAAGAAATGGATGAAATAGGAGATCCCCGAGTGCAACGCACAATACCAGTGCCTCATCTGGTTAACAGGCCCAAAACGACCCTTTAAAACAATTGAGAAACTACACAAAAAAGGCAATAAATCTATTGCGCAAAAGCATGGGAATATGGTCTTAGCGACGTGAAGTGGAATATCGAGGACTCAAGGAGGGACAGTGGTTGTTAGACCCCGAGAGCGCACGGTCATGAGACTCATGAGTGCCGAGGGCTAGTTAGGCTAGAATTACAGGAGGGTTGGTGTTAGACCATGAGAGGACTCAGCTAAGGAGTCGTAACAGCGAGAGGCGACTTAATTAATAATAATTATAGTTTAGCTTAAGTATAGCGTTAGACTTAATTAGTAATAATAAAGTGTGCAAGTGCGAATCTTCATGAGTGCGTGAGTGAGCGAGTGGGTGAGTGTCTTACTATAATTATTCCAAGCTGATTATTATTCTTCATGTACAAAAACTGTATGTATAATTTAACATCGTGTATATACCTTATACCTTATATCTGATTAGACCGAATTATCCTACACTTACGTTTGGCTCTTAGGGAAGCGGGGAAGGCCTCCCCATAACCTTGTATGGTATACGATTGACAATCATATACCAAACACCCTACGTTTGACTCACACTTGGACTTATATGAATTATTATATATCGACACTACGCAACTACACCAGCCATGGGAGGCAGAACCGTATTACATATTAATCACTCCATTGGAATAATCTAGGCTACAATGCCAACTAACAACAACCAGGACATGAGCAACCAAACGATAGTGATGGCTATTTCCTATTGACCGACTGACCCCGGCGTATGCTTTGCGCATGTTTACTTGTTTTACGTACACTTTCAGGGAGCGGGGGTAGGCATCACCAAGTACCCTAAACTGGATGAATAGTCGTTCTAAAGGACGCTAGGGAGCGTGTCTCGTTATACCCCCGGCCATAACAGGCCTATTACTGAATCGACAAATTAGCACTTAGCGAGACACGTATAGGACGGAAAGCGGCCTCACAACCCGCTATGCCGACCACAACCTGGGTAGATTAAGGAAGTGTGAAGTGACGACAAATAATACCACTCGAACGTAAACCAGGTGTAACCGTGAGGTATCATGCAACCGACTGACAATACACTGCGCTTGCGCTAGTTCAAATAACTTATCTAGTAGAGGAGCGGGCGTTACTCGTGGGGTTATTTAATACCGGTCGCCCAGTATTGCTGGAGACATGTCTTGCTGAATGGCAGTTGGACTTAGCAGGACTCTGCCTTAGGATTCAGAAGGACATGAGAGCTTAGGGAACGTGGCCCGTCGAATTGCTGATCCTAGAGTTTAGCGGTACACGTACGACACGTCAGCTGCTGCAAAGCCGTCCCGTGTCACGACATGGGGTTCGATTATAATGCATTTAGTTAATATAACACAAATGTGTTTCTGAACGCAAGCGTTACGTATCTTTATAGGTCCCTTGTATTCCTCCCTTTGCCTTTTCTTATCACTACAACTTATATGTCTCTTGCATCCCTTTCATTGTCTTTTAACGTACATAATTAAGACATATAACAACTTATTATAATTTGCTGTCCTCCAATCGGTGGGAGAGTAACCAGTCGGGGACGAGCTCTACAGGGCTGTGCGGAACTGGCGGGGCACAGCCCTTTCCCCCTTCGGGGGGAAACCGTTGTAATCACTACCTTTCCCTAAATATTAGAAAAATGAAAATTTTATCAGCTTGGGGTAACGACGTACAGTCACATGTGGTGCCGTGACCAGGATTCTCGTCATTAAATGTACTGATTCACTTCAGTACAACGAGAAAGAACTACAAATGGATTACTACTTACTACACTAACAACACAACGTATGACTAGGATTCTCGTCATTAAATGTACTGATTCACTTCAGTACAACGAGAAAGAACTACAAATGGGTAACTACACTAATAACACAACGTATGACCAGGATTCTCGTCATTAAATGTACTGATTCACTTCAGTACAACGAGAAAGAACTACTATTGGGTTACTACACTAATAACACAACGTAAATCATATGCTTACTAGATTAATAACACAACGTAAATCTTACGCTTATCTTGCAGTAAGAGTGGGTAGAGACGATAACAATTAACATGGCTATAATATGTTATAAGTAGGTTGCAATAAACAATTTATGAAACCTCCAGTGTTTTACGCTTTGAAATCAGGTTTATCCCGAATGATTTCAAGCGCAGGGTCGTGATCGACAAAGTATTGAAATTACAATATAAAAATACGTACTGATTCACTTCAGTACAACGAGAAAGAAATACAATTGGGTTACTATAACTACACTAATAACACAACGTAAATCATATGCTTATCTTGCAGTAAGAGTGGGTAGAGACGATAACAATTAACATGGCTATAATATGTTATAAGTAGGTTGCAATAAACAATTTATGAAACCTCCAGTGTTTTACGCTTTGAAATCAGGTTTATCCCGAATGATTTCAAGCGCAAGGTCGTGAGCGACAAAGTATTGAAATTACAATATAAAAATACGTACTGATTCGCTTCAGTACGACGAGAAAGAACTACAATTGGGTTACGACAATAATAACACAACGTAAATCTTACGCTTATGTTGCAGTAAGAGTGGGTAGAGACGATAACAATTATAAGGGCCAGACTATTTTATAATTAGGTTGCAATAACAACAACACGTTTGGTGCAGGGGCTGAGCGATCGGCGTCTGCGCTGCGGGTCGTGGGTTCGATTCACGCACGGAGCAAGTATTTGTGTGGCCTGCAGACATTTGTTCCGGGTCTGGATGTTTGTGCATGTGAGGATTTGTGTTTGTGGACGCGCCCACGATACACGAGAAATCCTAGAGTGAGGCCAGGTTTTTAGAAAAGAAAAAAAATTGTATACAATTTTATGCAACTTGCATTCATTTAGGCTTGAACTTCAAGTTATCCCGAATGATGTCAGGCGTAAATTCGTGAGCGACAAAGTATTAACATTACAATATAACAATGATTTCATTGTTTGGGTGTACTAAAAGGATCTAACACAGTGCCAGTTCCTTAACTTAAGGCGTTGAAATGAATAGATACTCGTGTGCCTTTGTTTCAAATTCCAGGATAATAAAATGGCTCTACACGTGCCTGCATCTACTGTGTGCTTCAATCTTTGGTTTGCGCGTTGCACTTGGTTCGAGGTTTCACCAAAATCGGCGACTTCAACAACAGCTAGCGTGGCTCCTGTTGCGAAGCTAAGTTTCATTTATCCATACCCGTGCACTACTTTAGTGACAGTTTCTTTATCTAGAGTATTATCTGAATGAACATCGTACCTTAACTGAACGGTGTGCACAAAACTGCGAAGAATTATCTGGCTGTTTATCAGTCGAATCAATATTTTCAATATTTCAATCGTATAATAACTGAAGAATAGTTATCTGCGGTCTCTGCTAACCAACTTTACACAATATATGTGTAAGCGAGATGCACGGATACAGTATTCAACGTGTTAGACAAGAATAGAAACAAAACGTATGTTTTACAGTTAGACGAGCTTTTGATGTTTATCCTAACCCAGGAGGCTGACAGCTTTAATTCCAATTTTATAGTTCTGGCTCTGCTGTCGCGGTAAATCTAAGCCGATCCTTAGTCTTAGCTTGCTACATATTAGTAATCTGTGTCCTAACCTAACGCAAAACAAAAAAAAAACTAATTGATTGATGCATAGGTGGAACACGTTGATTTCTGGAAAATAATGTATAATTTATAATACCTATAGGTTACGGCAGACAAAGAAAATAGGTTCCTAGTAGGTAGGTATGTACAGCAACCTATACATAAGTGTATAAATATATACAAATTTCGTCATCGTTTACCTGTCTGTCACATTTGAAATTTTATTTATTTCGATCAACGATAGCAATAATTGCACAGTGTCTTTCTGGAGACGATTTATTCTGTGAAATTACTTCTTTACTGTCTGAATACAAGTAATTCAACATCAGATTTCAAAAACATCCATGTTTTCAACAATATAAGAGCATGAAAACACGCAGAGGCAAGCAAACGAAACAAACGCCATAACATTATGTGTGCTCTGGAATAAGTTACTAACTGAGGCTTGAAGGGGCAGTTAACTTTATTCCTCAGTTATAGGATTTAATCGTCAGATACTGGCTATCTGACTATTGAAAGTTCCAGAATCATGCTATCTATGGAATAAACGCTATTCGATTCTTTATCTGACTATGGAAAGATCGGCCCTAAGTGAACTATGGTAGTTCTGTCGAGATAACTAAGACTTGGTCTAGTTCTAGTATCACTTTGTCAAAATATTTATAATCTGAGGGGGGACTAATTTAGGTAATCCAGTATATTATAAATATGTTTCCAATGCTCGTCTTGGTATCTATTAAATTGATTCACTACACTTAGGCAATCCTGGATGTCCACAAGTATGATTCTACTTGTCTTGCTGTTTGTAAAATCTGTTCCACCCTCTTAGAATCAGAGGGGGGAAGTCTAATTGGAATATAATCTAATATGTTCACGTGCGGACTATTTCAGAAACTACTGTACACGATCACGGCAGCTGACTTTCATTAATAACGCCGAGGCACGACTTGGGAGAGGCCTCTGTCTTATGGTGGCTGCGCTAGGCTGAGTTGAAAAGGCCGATACCGTAGGTAACGTGGCTCGATATCACAGAATCTTGAAAGGAAACCCTGGTATGTACAACCACATTATAAGCATGAACAGGTTTTCTAAATTTAACTGAAGTACAGTAAATATCACAATATAAATATTACTATTGTTCATTTACGTTGAATTCTTCTTAACGATGCGGACTGATCGACACGAGCATATGTCTTGCAGGCGTGCTTGTTATGCGTGAGGTGCACTTCCAGGGAGTGGGGCAACCACATCTACCACAAACCAATATATTATACCTATACATATTACGCCAGTTCTAAGGGCTGCTAGGGACCATGTCTCGACGAAGAACATGATGCAGACGCAATGCCGCTGGAATAATCACCCCGTTGCCGCAAGGACCGTCGCACGGTTGCCTCTACAAAAGCCGCCACGCGTCCCGCCCAGGGTTTACCAGTCTAAGAGGACTGCTAGGGACCATGTCTCGAGCAGAGCATGATGCAGACGCAACGCGTCACAAATTAAGGAAGTGTAAGGTGACACACCGACCTTGCGTGTACCAGGTGCAGCTGTGTGATATTATGCGAGTAATGACCGACCAAAACCTAACGCTCACGTTAGGTATTTTACAAGGACTACTTCAAAAGAAATATATTCAGGAACAACAATCACGTAATGATTGAAAGATTATCATTTGACGAACTAGAACGGACTCTGCGTCTTGTTGGTCTTTGGTTCCAACTAGAACATAACAAAATTTTAATTTGAGCTATTCTTATAATATCTTATTGGAAAGAGATAATTTAACCTATTGTGAAAGCTCATCCGCTGTACTACGTCACGCGTCTGATTTTCAGAGGGGGGAATGTGACGGTCTGTCACGTACTCCTAATTAATAACAAAATATATTATTTATTTTAAAAGCATAACACGATATCGGGCCTCTTAGGAACACATTAAATCTTAAGATTGTGGGAAACAAACTAGGGACAAGTGCCAGCCGTCAGTTGAGATAATATATTATAACAAATTCTAAAGAAATGGATGAAATAGGAGATCCCCGAGTGCAACGCACAATACCAGTGCCTCATCTGGTTAACAGGCCCAAAACGACCCTTTAAAACAATTGAGAAACTACACAAAAAAGGCAATAAATCTATTGCGCAAAAGCATGGGAATATGGTCTTAGCGACGTGAAGTGGAATATCGAGGACTCAAGGAGGGACAGTGGTTGTTAGACCCCGAGAGCGCACGGTCATGAGACTCATGAGTGCCGAGGGCTAGTTAGGCTAGAATTACAGGAGGGTTGGTGTTAGACCATGAGAGGACTCAGCTAAGGAGTCGTAACAGCGAGAGGCGACTTAATTAATAATAATTATAGTTTAGCTTAAGTATAGCGTTAGACTTAATTAGTAATAATAAAGTGTGCAAGTGCGAATCTTCATGAGTGCGTGAGTGAGCGAGTGGGTGAGTGTCTTACTATAATTATTCCAAGCTGATTATTATTCTTCATGTACAAAAACTGTATGTATAATTTAACATCGTGTATATACCTTATACCTTATATCTGATTAGACCGAATTATCCTACACTTACGTTTGGCTCTTAGGGAAGCGGGGAAGGCCTCCCCATAACCTTGTATGGTATACGATTGACAATCATATACCAAACACCCTACGTTTGACTCACACTTGGACTTATATGAATTATTATATATCGACACTACGCAACTACACCAGCCATGGGAGGCAGAACCGTATTACATATTAATCACTCCATTGGAATAATCTAGGCTACAATGCCAACTAACAACAACCAGGACATGAGCAACCAAACGATAGTGATGGCTATTTCCTATTGACCGACTGACCCCGGCGTATGCTTTGCGCATGTTTACTTGTTTTACGTACACTTTCAGGGAGCGGGGGTAGGCATCACCAAGTACCCTAAACTGGATGAATAGTCGTTCTAAAGGACGCTAGGGAGCGTGTCTCGTTATACCCCCGGCCATAACAGGCCTATTACTGAATCGACAAATTAGCACTTAGCGAGACACGTATAGGACGGAAAGCGGCCTCACAACCCGCTATGCCGACCACAACCTGGGTAGATTAAGGAAGTGTGAAGTGACGACAAATAATACCACTCGAACGTAAACCAGGTGTAACCGTGAGGTATCATGCAACCGACTGACAATACACTGCGCTTGCGCTAGTTCAAATAACTTATCTAGTAGAGGAGCGGGCGTTACTCGTGGGGTTATTTAATACCGGTCGCCCAGTATTGCTGGAGACATGTCTTGCTGAATGGCAGTTGGACTTAGCAGGACTCTGCCTTAGGATTCAGAAGGACATGAGAGCTTAGGGAACGTGGCCCGTCGAATTGCTGATCCTAGAGTTTAGCGGTACACGTACGACACGTCAGCTGCTGCAAAGCCGTCCCGTGTCACGACATGGGGTTCGATTATAATGCATTTAGTTAATATAACACAAATGTGTTTCTGAACGCAAGCGTTACGTATCTTTATAGGTCCCTTGTATTCCTCCCTTTGCCTTTTCTTATCACTACAACTTATATGTCTCTTGCATCCCTTTCATTGTCTTTTAACGTACATAATTAAGACATATAACAACTTATTATAATTTGCTGTCCTCCAATCGGTGGGAGAGTAACCAGTCGGGGACGAGCTCTACAGGGCTGTGCGGAACTGGCGGGGCACAGCCCTTTCCCCCTTCGGGGGGAAACCGTTGTAATCACTACCTTTCCCTAAATATTAGAAAAATGAAAATTTTATCAGCTTGGGGTAACGACGTACAGTCACACACTGTGTCGACAAACACAACGCGCGCGAAATATCACGCTGCTTACATTCACCGTAACCGCTATATAAGAAGATACAAAAAGCCCACTTCAAACAACACGCGATAATGAACTACAAAGGGTCAATCGCTATATATGTATAATTAAAACAGAATAGTCTTAAACATCTACAATGGCAGTTTGTGTGCCTCTCAGAGTTCAGACCAATTAAAATATATTGTTCTGAGGTTGGTCTGACGCCTTCGCTGTTTTTATTTCGTTTAGCGTCAATGTGTCTATTGTTGTCGCACATTGTATAGAGTAGAGCTTCTGTACATGTATTTTGTGATCTTACTGCAACCCTGGGGCTGTTTGTCGCGAGTTACGTCACAATAGGTACTACGGTGGTGTCTCTTCTTTGAAGTCAGTATAAATGAAGCTGCGTAAGCACGCAGCCGCGTAGTTTGTTATCTTTTATTAAGCTACTACGCCGATCCCGCTATAGCATTGTAATGACTAGAACGATGCACTTGCACATGCGAACATTAGAAATATGTATTTTAAACAGAGCGTTTGATCACATTGCACCTGTCATGGATAGCGTTCGACAGTATAATGTTCCCTACGAGGCATGAAGGATAATCAATGCATAAACAGTGGTCACGCGTCACCAAAGTTTTATATTATGTCTTAAGAGGAGCAAGACCATCGACGGAAAGAACATTAGACAACTTGTTTGTTGATGAATAAACGTATATTGTAACACAGGGTAGCAGTAACCATTAGTCACACTCTCCCCGTAGCAACAAATCCTAAAAAGCATAGTTTCTGTCGCTTCACTCAATGAGAGATACAGTAAGAGAACGAGCCGTGTTTAGTTAGTTCTTGTAGTTTGCTTTCTGCATATCGTTAGTTTGCTTTCTTCATATCGTTAGTTTACTTTCTTCATATCGTTAGTTTACTTTCTTCATATCGTTAGTTTGCTTTCTTCATATCGTTAGTTTTTTCCTTCGGGCCGTCATTTTACTCGCTTAATTTAATTATGCTCTTTCAAAATTATCCCCTTCCCTGATCAGTCTGCTAACTTCCAAATTATTCAAGTGTTCACATGACTGCGTTTGTACTAGTATTCAATACACGGAACCATCTGCATTATTATTCCTCATGTCTAAGCCCCGCTCCCAAGCTCTGCTAATTCCGACTCCCCACTTGTATTCACATCGTCGTGATAATAATAGCACTACCTACTACTACCGCGCGGTATTTACGTCACGGCGCATATGTACCGCGTAACTTCCCAATATTCGTTGTACATGCACCTACTATCATGCAGATTCCTCTACGCTAGCTTAAGACTTAACCCATCTTACCGTCTTAATACAACATGTCAGAAAATAATGCAGTGCAGTTTAAATAAGCAACTGAATTAACTACTTGAAAACCGATCTTGTTATAAATGTTTTTAACCCAATTCCAACAAAGGAGGAGATTATCAAATCGGCTGTATTTCTTTTTTTATATTTATTACCTCCTTACACCGCCGTTTTTAAACCGATTATGAAAATTATTTTTTATATGAAAGAATATTCATTTGAAGTGAATATTCATTCATTTAAAATTGGTGAAGATCTGATGAAGAACTTCGGAGATAGACAATGGAACTCCTCAATGACGAACAGTACGCATAATGTGATGATGTGATTATGTTACGAGCAGCGTCTTTAGTAGATCCAACCATGTTTTAATTAAGGCCACTAAAATGAAAAAAAATAAAACCATTTTAACAAAAATAAAAACGAATAAAAGAATTACCATTATTATTATAAAATTAACAGTTTCAGAAGTCTGTGCTGATCCACGCTGAATCAAATTGAAGGCACCGACTTTTATAGTTTAACGGATTGATAGAAGAAAAGCAAAGTAAAGACTCTCAGATCACAGAAGTAAAAACCCATCGCCTTAGTACAAATCTTAGGTAGATACGTCCGGCGCACCCTGCACCATCAACCTGTCTGACTGGTTAATCTTTACACCACGGCATGAGGTACTCTCGTATAGCTTGTGCTGACACGAGAGAAATACAAATACAATATACCATAACCCTCTCCCTCAACCCACTTACACACGCACAGACGGATCAGCAGCGTTTCCTCAACGTTGTGTTTTAGCTTCTAGATAGAATAACATAACATCACGCCTGTATTCCCCGAGGGGTTGGGCAGAGATGAATAGTAACACCCTCATTTCGCTGTGATGTTTAAGTTCCATGTAACAGGGGGCGACCCTATTGCCATTAACCGGGCACAAATCCAGACTCCGGGCTGCTACTGAGAAATTCCTAATGGAAAAACCCAATATCTCCTTGCCCGACCTGTGGATCGAACCCAGGACCCTATGCTCAGCAGTCGCGCTTGCGACTACTAGCCCAACAATTAAATCTATGCAGCTATTAAATCTATAAAGTATTCGTCTCTTATTGCATTATTTTGCTACGAAAACTATACAGTAGGACAGTGAAGAGGGTCTGACGTGCTCGCCTTTTGTGCAGGTGTCCGCGGCTCCTAATCACTCTCCATTACTGTCTTTTGCCTAATTTCACTGAATCTACGTTTCCTCGCAAAGTTTTATCTTCGTCGTTTCGACAAACATTATTGCTTGAGAACTGTCGTAATAAACATGGTGCCTCATTAGCACGTCGGTGAGACGTACAACTTAGTGCGAAGCTAGGTAGTACTGTACAGAAGCTAATCTGGAGTGTGTCTCCGCGACGTAAGTAGGTATAAACCGTATAAGACGGATAAAGTGTTTCCATTTAGCTCGCCACGTCGACGACCGACGCCTCAATAGGTGTTTCTTGTGAGTGGTGTGCGTAATACGGTGTAGGGGAGACTTCGCATAGATGTGAACGATGAACGAGGGTTCTTGAACCAGGAAACTAAATATTCATCGTCATTTTAGGTGTATTTTTCTCTGAATCAAACAGCAGTTTCCCTAGCAGAATTAAGATGGCAAATTTTCACGTGAAAATCTTAAATTTTCATCAAAAACGGTTAAAATACCTAGACAAAGGCACTAAGAGGCATTTTAGTATTACATAAAGGATAGTAGCGACACAGTTTCACAGTTTACACGGCATTCCTTCGTGGAGCGAGGCAGCGCGGCACGTCCGACGCACTCACTCGTGCATTTTAAGATTTTCACACACTAATAGACTTCTGCCGCACGACAGACTCTCCTCAATGTCATTAGGGATATTCTCGTTGGGAATTTAAGTTTCACAGTTCTTTAACAACCAGCCAGCCAGGTCTCCCGTTTAAAGAAAAAACATTAAATATTATACAAGTTCAAAGTGGTATATAATGTATGTTAAACGCGCGACCTATATTCAATCTTCATACTCTACGTCTACCTTTTCCTCGTACCAGGTTTGTTTCCCATTTTTTATTAACCCACGTAAGCTCCCTATATATCGTTTGTCTTGCGGGATCTCCATATATACAGCTTCGGTGCTGCATCCAACGAATATTTCTATGAGCAACGAAACATCGTGCGAATTGGTGGTAACCCTATAATGCGAGCGTGCGAACCGTGCGAATAAAGTTGATATAACCGTTCGTAACTCGCGAGCGGCGACACCTGGCTTGTTTATAACAATCACACGCACAAGGAGGGTCGGGGGGCCGGGGTGAGAATTGCCCTCGTCAAAAATTTGCGTTGTTATGAAAACTGAAACATTTTACACCGGCGCGGTAACTTCCTACCACCGCGGTACAAAGTTTACGAGCTTTACGCATTGCCGGCGTCGACTTAACGCACACATTTGGCAACTGTGGAGCGTTTCACGCTTATTTATTTTCTTAATCACATGAGTAGATCTGATTTGTAAAAGTTCTTAGGAATGGTTAGTACAAATCGTAACCAGGGAACATTAAATCTTCCTCCCTGTTATAAAGCTACCTTGAACTCCATATTCAATAATTCAAAGACTCTAGGAGAGAGGTTGTAGCTTGATTCCTATTGTGACAATTGTTGTTGTAAAAATGTCCTAAATATAACATGGGGTCCGATTGACACAATCAATAAATGCCAGTCCACATCACGCAACCTTCACGCTAAAAGTAACCGCAGAATAAGATGGTAGATAGTGATTTTAAAAGCGGAACTATGTAATTAGTTGCCGGTTCTCCTCCATACGAAACGACAAATTTCGACTTTTCATAAGAGCCTGTAAAGGTGCAAGTGTTTAAAAAAAATTGCTATGTTTCAGTAGGCCCACAACTAACACGAACGATAGCACACATACAACGAAACAGCCTGGAACCTTTGCAATCACAGATTGCACACGCTTAAGGGATATTTTAGTTTAGTCTGACATTTACGTGTGCGTGACGTTGTTATTCCGCATTTAATGGAGTGAACACTATATACGTATTTATTTTGCGGTGAGTGTGCTGGCGAGGTGAGATGGCGGGCTGCCAGCTCACCGCGACTGTTACTATTTCAACATGATTCAATTCTCAGCGACTTTCTTGTGGCTATTGATTCCGCGCTGCTACTGGGGTGCTCCATTTCCGCGTTTGTGTTCAGTTGCTCGCTCATTCTTTTATGATTTAATATTTTGTCGGTCGGTAGCTCTGTGCGGTCATTCGGTGCTTACAATTCGATGAATATTAATTCACGTTGCTTTGAGAGGAGAATTATAATTAGTATCCTAGAGAAGATATACTTAACAGAGCATCTAAATGTTCCCCAAGTGTCTCCCCGCGTGAAATTGACGAATAAATGTATGTTGTTCACCTTAAACCCTTCACCTATTAGCAGCAATAGTAGTAGGCCACAGTCAGCTGACTACAATAATACTAACTGCTAACGCTATTTTAGCCAATGTACATATTGTAATCGCCTAAACTTCTTTTCTTTTCTAATCCTTTGGGAAAGAAGAGGCAGAAGAACAGAGGAAGAAACAGGCTCATATGCGTAGCTTTAGAAATAAACTCATACGCGTAGCGTTAGAAATAGGTTCATACACGTAGTTTTAGAAACAAACTCATACGCGTAGCGTTAGAAATAGGCTCATACGCGTAGCATTAGAAACGGGCTCATACGCGTAGTGTTAGAAATAGGCCCATACGAGTAGCGTTAGAAATAGGCTTATTAGAAACGCGTAGCTTTACGAAGAACGTATAAAATCTGCTGCAGAAACCTAACTACAAACAAATACTTAAGTAATATTAGCCCTTGATTTTATGAAATCTTAAATTAAGCTTTCACCAGGCACTGTCGATAAACGTTCCTGAAAGATATTATATCACTTAACAGGATCAGCCTCCATAACACCCAGTCTAAGTAATAGTTCTCGTAGCGTAGCTTAATGCAACAAAGAGCGAGCGATTAAACCAATTAGCGGAGGAGCTGAGCGAGCAAAACCTGCCAAACAAAGTGCTCTGCGGCGGAGGGTTGAATAATTCTTTGGCAGCACGCTCCCGACACTTGTCACATTTGCGCGGTTCAACTGTTCTATAGGATTGAACAGAAGACGTATGGTCACCTAATGGACTACTGATTTGATGAAAAAGATGTAGACAAGATAGATACGCGTTAGTTATACATATCTGGTTGTTACTGACCTTCTGGATTTCAGAAAGCAACCGAAGTCGATGCAACCACTTATTGCTACCAACTACCAAAATCCGAAGAAAATGTAGTAAAACACGCGTGACGTCATAATCCACAACGCGACGCTTCCCGCACATAAGGCAACGAAAACAAATTCTTTTAACAAAAAATAAAACCGAGCTAATCTACGATGAACCAAATTGAAGGCACCGACTTCTGGAAGTGGTAATTTTATAATATGGTAATTATTTTATTCGTTTTTTTAATTCGGTTATATTTCGTGTTAATTTTTATTTTTTGTAACCTTAATTAAAACATGGTTAAACTTACTAAAGACGTTGCTCGTAACCCAGTCACATTATGTATTGTGTACTGTTCATCATCGAGGAATGACATTGCCTTTTCACTAGGAAATAAATTTACTAAAGGTAAGAATCTCGGGAGAAATCTCTATTTTGAGTAGCATCGATAACAGCAAATCACTCGCGATTGCTGTAATCGCATGTTTATGTATAATACATAAACATGCGATTTACAGCTATCCGAAGTCCTTCATCAGATCTTCACCAAATTACCTCGAAAGAATTCTCTATCAAACGAAAAAAGAATGATTAAAATCGGTTCACAATTAGCACAGATATCGTGGAACAAATATACAAAAAAATAAAAACAGTCGAATTGAGAACATGCTCTTTTGTTTAAAGTCGGTTAAAAAAGCGTACCGTCACCGACGAGTCCTTATTAAAGCAATTCGCTTACACAAAGTGGGTCCAAATGCTCATGTTCTTTGTGTTGCCGAGTGAGTGAGCTAAACCCCCCCACCCCCCTTCGTCCGTCTCGAGCCCCACCGCGAAATATGACGTCATAAAGTACGGAATTAACTGAAATGGCCCGTGCCCCACGCGGGCTAGCGGCGATATCCAATTCAATTATGATACGTTTTATTCCAGGAAGCTACGTTACGCTACAAGCTTTACTACGGGCTTTGTGTATGTAATTGCATATTCATAATGGACTACACACTCTGTACGTAACAGTAATGTATGCACATCTGTATTAGCGAGCGGCGACATTAATTAAATTCGTTTGTTTCCCTGTGGTAATATAATGGGCTAGGGAAGTGGTATTACCATCAGCTGGTCAGAGGTTGGTAATGTGCATCTGATGGCGCCGTAACATTCCTATCTGTTATGGTTATCAAAAATGTAAACTTGTAAATGTGAACTGAATGATCATTGCATCTTTTTTTTCAAGTTCATTTTATCTGCTGTATATTGTGTATAAACGATCTATCAGAGAAATGTGTCGAGCCATCACTAAACCTTGTTGAATTTCAGTTTGCGTAACGGCCAGTCTTGTGGGCATGATTAAGACATTGTGTCGGCGCTCACCTGTTACTCATTGTTCAACGCGCGAAAATTAATGATTATCAACGAGGGTTCGCATTGGAAGGGCGCAGACGTACCCCGGTACCCGGACACGTTCAGTCACGCAAAATAAGAAGGATCAGAAGACTCTCTCAATAACGCGCGACATGAATGGTAGTTTGTAAAACAGGACCGTCTCGAACCCTATCGTGCAGAGTGGACCTTCTGTTCCTATCTACATTCTGGCAGTCGGTTCCGGACTGGGGCCAGCAATTAACCTCACTCAGACGCCTGTACTGCGATTAATTGCAGTTTAATGTCCCCAAGTAAATCACGACCTATGTCGCGACACTACCAACACTAACCGACACCGCTGAGAGCGCTGACACTCACTTGGCAACCGATAATAAAGTATCTTGGTTGATAATTGCATTTTAGAGGGCTTCATTTTGCCCTAATTTTGTTAATGATTATATCTGTGAATTTTTGTTATTATAATTGCGTCGAAATAGTACGTACTACGTGTATAATACCTTGTCATTAAAACAAATCAACGAAACGTTGGCATAACTCAAATAAAATGTTTACGTTTAATTTAATATTGAAGTTAATATTATGAGACTTTATTCATATGAACTTGAAAGTTCGTTCAGTCATCATCAATTGCTCATCCAATCTTAGTAATGAATTTCAATAATTGTCGTTGACGCTGTATCTACGACGCTGTATGTGCTGTACCTACGGCCATTTTCAATAATCTAACTATCAACGTTTTGCCCTACTAAACATAGAAATTTGACACAAACTCCATATAAGTAATGACAAATTAGCTCCATATAATTAATTAAAAAACCTTAGCCTTAGAATATAGGAAATCCTTTGTTTGTGCTAGATCAATATTGCTAGGAATGTAGACAACTGAAACATTAGGAATAGAAAGCATCAATACATTTTGTTATAAGAGATAAAACATGGATTCTAAATTAAATTAATTGGGAAAATATCTCAAAGTAATGTTTTCTTTGGACGTTATATTAAGATTCAGCACATTTTTATTTATAAGTAGCAGTTTAGACGGTTTATCCGTACCTACCAGTCTGCTCTGACTTTCGGTACCTCGGTTCATTAATCCGGTGCGATGACGAGATAGACCGGGACGTGAAGAATAAAATAAATGCGGGTTGGATCAAATGGCGACAGGTCTCAGGAACACCCAGTGATCCACGAATGTCCCTTAAACTTAAGGGGAAAATTTACAATTCTATCATAAGACTTGACGTATTGTATGGATCTGAGTGTTGGGCCACCAAGGGCACGGATGAAAGAAGAGTGCATACAGCAGAGATGCGAATGTTGAGATGGATATGAGGAGTGACAAGAATGGATAGATAAGGAATGAGTATGTCAAAGGAAGTTTGAAAGTAGCACCAGTGACTGAAAAGTGGAGGCGTAATCGGTTAGCGCGGTATGGGCATGTTATGCGAAGGGAAGAAAGTCATCTTACTGGAGAGCGTTAAATGTGAATGTGGATAGATATACAAATAGAGGTAGGCCAAAGAAAAGATGTATGGATTATGTGAAGGATGATATGGGTAAGAAAGGAATGAGTACTGAGAATGCTGATAGAGCTGATAGAGGAGAATGAAAGAGGAATACATATTGTGCCGACCACACCTAGTGTGGGATAAGGGTTGGGAGATGATGATGATGTTTATGTTGATGAGTGACAGTTTATTGTACGTGTTGTGTGAGAGCCTTAAATCCTGGCTTCGACTCCTAGGTCGTATGATTTTTTGTAATTCATAATGAAATACTCGTATCATATTTGTGCCTAGAAAATGACAATCGGCTTGCCATCTGGGACCACGTGGGATTTAATACAAGAGGTGAAACGTATGTGTACAGACTCCTGTAACAGGAGAACATCTCTGCTTACCCCTTCGGGGATAACAGGCGTGAGTATTTGTGAGTATCTGTGTGTATATGAATTTTACTGTCGGGAAATTCTCAGTATAATGGATATTCGAATCGTGCCCAATAAATGTCAATAGGCTTGCGTGTAATAGGAGCCCTATGACATAAGACTGAATGTGATTGAATGTCACTCATACATCTGCATACGCCAGGGAGGGAACACACAGGTGTTACATGTATGACAAATGTGTTTCGAAATCATTTACTTTCGTAGAAAATGTTTGTACTTATTGTCAGTTTGCCAGCAGTCATAATGCTTCATATACGTTGCATACGTGTGATCAGTGTGTCTCCACCTTTACTCTTGTATTCATCAGCTTGAGATAGTTGTTCGTATGCTATTAACTATGACAAGTGTCACGGTGCTACATTAATTAGTAACCAGAGCCACATCGCTCTCTCGTGATTACAATAACTGAAACATGATGAATTTATAGTTGCGGTGTTGTCGCGGTGCCTGCGGGCTGTCACAATGTGAACGTGTGTCGTGTGCCTGTGTGTGTGGCCACAAAACAAATAGGACAGAAGTTTTACTTGGTGGTAAGCCTACACACTCATAGAAGCCGAACGGAACAAAATTGTCACACTAGCTAGCCTTCCAGTGGTTCGAGACTGTTCATAGTGTGTGTGTGTGTGTGTGTGTGTTCTTTAACGTGTCTTTAGAAGTGGGCCTTCTAGCATATTATTTTTCTGTAGTGTAGCTGTCATCTATCGTTCTACATAATTATCATAGCTTTTTGATGTAATTACATTATCACCGCTTCTTCTTCGTTTCGTGTGGTTAGTGACTCACCCGGTGTCAGAGTTTACGCCGCCCATGGGCCTCTGACTTGGCTTTACATCGAAAAATATCTCTCAGGCATTCTGGTTACCTCACGATGTTTTCTTTCACCGATTTAAGCAAGTGATAATTATACAATACGCACATAAATCCGAAAAGTCAAAGATGCGTCCCTTGGGTTTGAACTCAAGACCTATGACATAACAGTCCGACGGTCACACAACTAGGCTATCACCGCTGTGTAGACACAAGTGTGTGGTACATACAGCTTCTAGTCTCAGCTTTTACGTCATATGTCGCCACATTCCTCGATTTGTTCCACTTTGTGAGTTTTCGTGAAGGTTACGAGTAAACAAGTGACGTCATTCAATTTTAGCTTTACGGTTTGACAAACACTTCCCTGGAATGGCCGTCCTGCTAGTGTTTAATCCAAGTTGTGTATAAATAGCCGCGGAGACGACCCTCGTCGCAGTAAACAAACACATACTTGATGTTGTCCGCAGTCGTAAAATACTCATTTATACGTTTACAGCGCAATCAAATGTTCTCAGTAAAATCACCCAGATTTGTGTGACACACACAAGCTTGACTTCTTCCATTCGTCGGCCGGCACATGCACATAAATTCAGCTAGTTAGTCGAACGCTAAGTAAGTATCAGTACAGTTTGCTATTTGTGGTTTCTCCGGGAGTGTAACGAATGTGTGCGCACGCACTGAGCGCCCAGCGGCAGTGCGAGCGGTGCTCTGTGTGACACAGTTACGGAGCGGAGGGTAACCGCCGCTAAACGCCGCCATTTGCATTCAGCGACGTAATTAAGTGGATTCACGCGTTTATTCAGGGTTAAACGGCGGCGGGGCGTGCACTTGAAACTAAGTGCATTCAGCCGGCTATAATGAGGACAGCGAACTGCAAATGTGTCACTCTAACCTCGCCCCGCCCCCTGTGATCACCGCCCCCCCCCTGGTTGCCTCCTTTCGCGTCGCCTGCATAATGTATAACTCTCGTGAATTAAACCGTCGGCTACGAGGCTCCCTGTCGCCTGGTACGTACCTACATCATATGCATGAAACTACAGCACATCTATTTAAAAGAGAAACAGAATCCAATGCCGATACCAAACGGTAAAGCAAAGCGTGACTTTTGACTTCACAGCGGCGTTGCAAAACAAGATAAATAAATCTTTCTGTCTGCGAAAAATATCGAGAATATTTTCGTATCTGGAGACGAATATCAAATCCAATCGCTTCGGCGGAGAGCAAGGAGCGCGTTCACATTTAGCGCCAACGCTGTTAGTGGCTCGAGAGGCGTCGGAGAGTACACTGTGTACCTACAGTATCCGAGCAAGTGACGATAAAGACACTCGCGCATTTACATAACGATTGATATTCAGAGCAGAGCTCACGTCCCGATGTAATAATACTATCCTTACGATGTTAAAGAATATTAACCCGCGGCTGAACCGCCGAATAGCTAGCGATTAAAAATGTCTATACATGGTTTATAGAACGATACACTATTTCATTAAATATGTACATACGTGCGTCAATTATGTCGCGGTCTCTGTGAGGATTTAACGATAGATTAACTTTGTAGGCTCAGTTCGATGACGTGGATGTCACGCACTTATTTGCTTTGACAGCGTGTAAGTTAACAATGTATTGCCTCTGTAAGTCAGTAGTGCATGGCAATGTGGAAATACATGGACCCACAGCTCCATACAAAAAGAAAACGCTTTCTAAAGGTAACAATTCAATTGGAATAAAAAAATTCAAGAAGTTTGTTCATTAGTCAATCTCACCGTTGAGGCAGAATTAATTCAAATTTTTGTAATGTAGTACAAAGGTACGCTACACGCCATAAATATAAAGAACTTTGCATGCAAATGACGTCATGTAGTGCACCGCTACTTTCGACTCGTGTACCCACGACGGCCACGAGCTAATTAATTATCCAGTATGTTCACACTTGTTGCAGTGCCCTCGGCGCGCATCCTGGGCGGGCCGGATCTGCACGTGGACATGGGCTCCACCATCAACCTGACCTGCCTCATCCAGTTCTCCCCCGAGCCGCCCGCCTACATATTCTGGTACCACGAGGACGAGGTGAGCGGACGCAAAGTAATTATACACATGGATTTTTTGTAGTAAGTATGTATGTTAGAATAGGATATATTTTTCCGTGGATGTTGAGAGAGGCGAAATAAGTTTATTATACGGTGCAAAACATCCACCTGGACACTGAAAACATCTGTTGTGGAAACCATATGGTATCTGTATGAGTAATGAAGGTCCTACAGCACACACTGCAAGGAGATTTTGACTGATGTTGTTATTGTGACGTAACGTGTGCTCAGTAGAAAGTGCACAACCAGTTGCATTAAAATGTACTTTGAATGCTGTCATGAAGAGTAGAAGAATTAACTGTATGCAGGTACAGTTTAGCTATATGTATGAACCAGAACAGCATTACAATACGTGGTCTGTGCGGTTTAATAAACATGTATCATGCTTATAAAGATGCGCAGGTGGTAAAAGTCAACTATTACGGTGGTAAATATTGAAGCACGATACAACTGCAGGCGCTGTTGACTTGTCTCGATAGATATACAGTCCGTCCGGACCGTACATATATTATTTTATTACGTACCTTATAATAATATATCTATGTTCCAGTCTATATCAATCCAGAATATATCTATGTCTGGACGGACAGAATGCTGCACAAGCGTGATCCTCAAAGATGGCCCCCGTTCAGAGATCTATCGAAAGGGCTCATGATAAATTTATCTTAAGCGCTACAAACTTGACTCTACGGAGCGTGATGCTAAATGCGTAGCACATGCTACGCGGCGTAGTCTCGTAGCATGCGGTCTAATAACTGTTTATAATAAAACAGTAGTTTCTGAGTTTTTTACTTAAACTAAGTGTTATTTTTAACTCTTACTTATACGTCAGTCTTATATGAACCGTTATATCATAGATCCCTTGTATTTCCCAGTGATCTAGTACCTACATTAATCGTTCACATGTGAGACGCCCGGGCGTGCCCTTAGCTCTCATTACCACTAAACCTCGTTATATTGTATTCATCGCTTGAAACACGTAGTACATTTAATCGCATTATCGGTTGGAAGTAATCCCGTCGCGGTGTGTGCATGCTCGCCCGATGTGCGCTAATGTGCTGAAACGCGCGACCAGTCGTTCATGTCATTCATATTATATTAATGTTATAACAGAGCCGGTCGTGTTGCAATTATATTCAAATTCGCGACAGTAATATATCGTCCTAACACAAAAAAGTTTCCACGCTTATTTGCTATCATATCATAGGTCTCATAAAATCAAATCAAGGCTTTACCAAATATGAGCAATGAGTTTTTTTTAATATTAATTAATATTTATCAACGATATTACAAAATATTGCTACTATACTTATTTAATCGCTCTGATCGAACAGCTTAAATATAAGTATATTAATCAGCCTAACATAAACCCTGCCACTCATATGTGATTACTCATATGTGGTATAATTATATATTAACATTATTAATTTAATACATCACGTCGATAGAGATCAACTCGTTACAGATTAAAATTCAACGAGAGCCGATCGTAACGTGCTCGTAAATATGATACGAAACAGTGAGCCGGGGGCATGTTCCCACTTCACCGTATTTGAATAAACACGATCAGATCGCGCGTCGTGTGTCTAATTACACTTACACTAAATTGTGACGCCGCGCCGCGACGTACCGCGCCGCGCCGCGCTGTGTCGCGCGATCTAATTGACGCGTATTAATTTAGTGTGGATGACGCACGCTGCGCGGCCGCCACATGCGCCCTACGCTTTATTACTTCACCAAGTGATTAACACGACGGAATACTAACGCGTAGTTACGTAGTTACAAACTAGTCGGATGAGGTGCCGCCCGCGTTGCTTGCTACACACTCACTATTCATAATTAAAACCCTCTGTCACAGCCATCCCTGACCTTACATATTGGATCAAATCTTTATTACACAGCTCCGAGTATCTATATAATGTATTGATAACATTCTCTGAGCTAGAAATAAAAACATTGGCGTCTGATTTGTTACAGCCCGGGTATACCTAGTAGCCGAAATCTCCGGGGATTTTCCGGTTCACATGCTCTCCGTTCCCCGAGAGTCTGGAGACTCTCTATACGTCTTAATAGACCGAGATTTTGATTCACGAAGGATGTCTCTTGTGACGAAAGATATACAAAACGCGCGATAAAAACAGACTACGTTTATTTTTATGTGGTGTAAGTAAGAGGCCACGTGTCCATTAGGTGCGTAGCGAGGAGTTTAGCGCTGATCAATTATGAAGGTAGTCTTGGTAATGGAGCTGGCTGGGTGTTTCAATCGCGCCGGGATACAGATAATTGGCTCACCGCCAGGTGGTCCGGGCCACACGCTACACACGTGTGAATACGCAAACCGACACACGGCGAACTGTGCTAGTACTTGTTTAGGTCAGATTCACACTAACGCTGACGAGTTTCGCGTTTATTTAAAGTATTTAACTTTTTGTATCTGAAAAATATACATCTACCTAAACTTGTGCAATCATTACGTTGACTAGAAACTTTTTAATATACTAGGGACATGTCAGCGAATAAGCACGAAAAAATGCAACATGTCCGTACAAAACTTGTTGCCCCGCCGCCTCGTCCGTGCAGAATTTATCAAAATAACACATTGTCACTTCTAGACTAATACCTACTATACCGATATACAGATATACCAAGTTACTGTTACAATTCAATGTAAGTTGAGGTAGCAGTTAGAGTAGATATAACAATGCGGCCTTATTGTGTTGAAGCAGGTGATATCGTACGACTCGTCGCGCGGCGGCGTGTCCGTGGTGACGGAGAAGGGCGCGGCCACCACCTCGTACCTGCTGGTGCAGGACGCCGCGCCCGCCGACTCCGGCCGCTACTCCTGCTCGCCCTCCAACGCGGAGGTCGCCTCGGTGCGCGTGCACGTGCTCAACGGTGAGTGGGACAAGTTTTAAGTGACAGTGGCAATCATCATCATCATCAGCCTGAAGACGTCCACTGCTGAACAAAGGCCTCCCCCGTAGACCGCCACATCGAACGACAGTGGCAATGACGCCTGATTAATCCAACGAAACAAATTTATTTTGCTAACTGCATCGTTACGGGTAATAAAATATGTATTAATATAACGTGGTACCTTAGTAGGTACATAAATCATAAAAAAATTGTTTGAGACCACTTACTTAGTTTTTTCTTAATGTAAGTGTACATTAAATTATAGGTAATGGCAATACATATTATTGTTGATATTTGCAGGCGAGCGTCCCGCGGCTATGCAGACGGGCAGCGCGGGCCTGTCGAACAGCTCGCGCTGCATCATGGCGCTGCTGGCGGTGTGCGTGTTACACGCGCGACTGTTGCGCGCGCAGCTCGCCAGCTGATCGCACGCGCACTCCCCGCGTGTCGCGGCATAAACACGCGACGCGCCCCTGCGCCGCGCGATGTGAAGTGTAGTGTAGTGCGCGCCCGGACATACACGACTCTAAACACGCATAGACATGCGCGCGGAACATCAGTTTCACTCAAAATTTTAACACGAAAACTTAGTTTTCGACTAGCTAAGTAACAAATAAAATTATTAAAGTAATTACCATTAAGATTTTTATGAGAAGCGAATTATGCGTAGCGTCAAGTCACTGTGATTCATGTTCACCTTCTCTCGAAACCAACGTCGAAATAATAAAATTATTACTATGCGGTTTATAGAGATACAAACACACCGACGGATGGGAGAAATTTTAATGAATTGAACTCTTAACATTATAATATAGCGTTTGTTGCTACTGAGTATTGTAAATATATTTATTGTTTTAATAAAGTGAAGATAATGTATTTAAATAATATTGTCGTTAGAGAGATCACACAACCCTGTGTCACTAGTTTAATTCATTCCATTTCGTTGTGTGCAGAGTGTAGCTCCACTTGAGTGCAAACAAAGAGGGCGCGTACACAACTGCAGATGCGCGAATAACTCGCATATTATGTACACGCGTAGCTCGCGTGTTTGGCACGCGTTTACCCATGTGTACGCACCGTAACGCGTAGTATACGAGCGTGCACTCCGGTGCAGTGATTAATTAATGTAAAAGAACCAGTTTCCTGATTAAAATCATAAATGTCACCAAGTTTGTCACCTTTATCACAATATGTGTCTGTACCCTTATCACACAACTGTCTATATTAATATATCGCATATATTACAAATAAATACCAACTGCATTTAAGTACTTAGTTAAAGACTACAGTTTGATGCATCTGCTGAATGTTGTAACTTTATCAAAATTAAATGTTCCGAAAATCACAATTTTATTTCGTGTAGTCTTAATTAATGTTATTATGCTGAATAAATATACGTATTTATAAGTTATGTGTACCTATAACTTGATTTTTATTTTAGTGCCATTTTTAGGAAGTTAAAGTTATCGCATTATCAAATTTTTTAATAATTTGTGGAAAAATATTAACTAATATTTTATAATCATAATAATTAAGCCTAGGTTCAAAAGGTAGTGCGTCATAACTAGACAGCGTGTACACTTTCCAGATATCGCGCGACAATCAGAATGCGATACAGCACGTCTATTTAAAAATTGACCGCACGCCAAAGCGCCACGACGCAGTGTGCGCGAGGACCGTGGGCGCGTTCTCATAACGTTGCGAAAACCCGCGTCAACAAGCATTGTAGCGCGATAGTGTGCACAATCATTAAGCTGCGCGCCCAGCTGCTCCTAGGCTTAAAGTTACACATTTTCTCTTTATATTTTGTATTACCTATTTGTAAATTGACCTCACTTACCTAATGTTCGCACGCTCGTACACACCGTGCCTCGACACAGGCAGCGTGTGCAGGGCGTGTGCGCTCGTTCGAATCTAATGTAATATACTAAAGATAATTCAATACTTTCTAACATAGACCTACTCGTTGATGTACGGAGGCGGCGACCACTGCTCTTATTATATCTATATATTATTTCATACAAATTATAAAACTTTGTGTAGCTTAATAAGTAGGCAAATATGAGACAATGCAAAATATTTAAAACGTAACGAGTGTTGAAGTATGTTTACCTTTGGAAATCATAATTCTAATAATGTCATAGAGTAAATCATCATAGTAATGAAATATTTGTTTAGCGGAACAGAAGCCTGAACATAATACTGTTTTTAACAAACTTAACAGTTTCAGTTAATTAAAAAACCATTTTTTTGTAAAATTTCTAAATAATTCGACAGAATAACAGGCCCAGTCGTCGCTAACCTACTGTGTAACTATAAATATATTATAGTAAATATAAAAATATTGTTCTGGCGTTTTTTAAAACGTTTAGTGATAAGTACCTAATATAACTGATAGGCAATTGTAAATTACGAACATTCAAAATAAAATGTTTTTGTATAGAATAAATTGTAAATATGAAATAGATACAAAGTTTTACAATAAAATTGATCTAAGTAGAGATGGACACTACGATTGTATAATACGGAGACTATATGTATGTAAAACATAAAACTATATGTATACATAAACAGAATAAGTTTGTTTTCAAATAAAATATTTAATATTTAAGTAAAGTGACATTTTATTCGACGCACAGCTGAAGCAATTCCCTGTCTTACTGATAATCGCGGCCATTTTGTTAAAAACGAACCGAGCCTGGGTGTATTGCCTTTGCTATTGTTTCATCAGCCGTCAACATGTCATATCATGTAAACTGGTGATGTTAGTCGACTACAAAATGACAAAATAACACAATACACCTACTCACTGCTCACACAAATTTATAATAAGCTCACAGATTTCCCCTACCTTTCAATGTCCGCATGTAGAGTACATCTAAATTAGGAACATTAGTTATAGACATAGACATGTTGTAGCCACTACAAGTCGCAACACCAAGTGCTCTCCTTTGACTCTCCAAGTCGAACAACTGTTGGTAAGTGAGAGCGATGCACTGAGAGGAACAACTGTTGATGAGTGAGAGCGATGCACTCAGAGAAACTACTGTTGATAAGTGAGGCGATGCACTGAGAGGAACAACTTTTGATAAGTGAGAGCGATGCACTAAGAGGAACAACTGTTGATAAGTGAGAGCGATACACTGAGAGGAACAACTGTTGATAAGTGAGAGCGATGTACTGAGAGGAACAACTGTTGATAAGTGAGAGCAATGTACTGAGAGGAACAACTGTTGATAAGTGAGAGCGATCCACTGAGAGGAACTACTGTTGATAAGTGAGAGCGATGCACTGAGAGGAACAACTGTTAACAAGTGAGCGCAATGAACTGAGACGCCTCCTCTTCAGACCCAGAATAGGTCACATTAGAAAGCGGAGACGAGAGGAACGCGGATGCTGCTCTCATTAACAGACGTCTGAGGTCACCATCATAAAAGTTATAGTCGTAATAAATGGTTAGTTTACACTGGTAGGTACTCAATAACGGTAATCACCGCATTTTAGTGGGCAATCGCAGATAGTCACAGATAGCATTATTTAACTTCACCAGAGAACTAATGGCTGTAAATGAACGTATAAATAATCATTTTTTAGCATGCAAGAGTAACGGTAAAGGGAAACATCGTGAGGAAACCAGCATACCTGAGACAGTGAAGAAAAAAGTTCTCGTTAGTGTGTTTCACCGCCAACCTGCACCGAGCCTGTATGGTAGACTAAGGCCAAAACTCGTGTCCAGCAGTGTGTCAGTATTGGTTAATTGTGCTATTATGCTATGCAAGAGCAAACTAAGATTGTTAAATGCTGTTTATTTATTCTCCTGGCCTATCCGACCGCAGCCAGGGCCCGCTACAATTTCTCCCATTGTCTCTGGCACCCTCTGGAGGTAGATTATTACCTCTTGTCATCTTAATAAACTCTGCGTTTCATTTAGTAGTAATGTTTGTGAAGTAGCAACGCAAACAAAAAATAGAATGATAGTAATGTGTCACAATGACTGTACAATTCTGTATTTGTTTACTGAACACCACAGACTTACCTAACTTGTCTGTGCCCAATATCTAACCATATTAATACTTTGTGTACCAATCTCACTTGTAACAAATCACTTCTCCGAATGTGTTGTGAATATATAAAGTATATTAGAACAACAATACAATGTGTGAACTATATCTGCTACTAAATTATCTGTATAAACTAGTTGCCTCAAATGCTACAGTATGTTGATCACTGGCATATAAAGTAGGGTATGTACTGTACGTATATGTGCTGTTAAACATGTTGGAAGGTTATTTACCATCATGTTGTCGACGTTCAAGTTCGTTCGACGACAAGTTCAAGTTCAAAGATTTTATTTCAAATTGGCATTTACAAGCTCTTATGAATCGTTATGAATTAAGTTGCACAGACATTTGCGTAGTGGCTCTATCATAGATATACCTTATATATTCTCGTTAATGAGAGTGTATTAATATACAAGCCTACACATGCTTCCTAGGTTGAAGAAGTTGCCAGAACAGTAATCTGATTTAATTTCAATGGACATATTGTTACTGTTGGTGCTACACATACATACCCTGACGAATACCTCACTACATACAACAGCGCCGGATAAGTATACAAATAGCAACGTGGAATAGAACAACCTAGACAGACCACGATAGGACTGTCACTGCAGAGTTAGCATTAACGTAACAAAACTTAAGATTAGTTCCAGAAATAAAAATAACTAAATATAATAATATAACTGAATGAAAGGGACAGACACGACGCATTCCCCCTGCGCCTTTATGACAAATGATATAAACCACTTCACATAATAATATGTGCGGGGATAACACAAAAATAATAAATACCCGTCTCGCCTGTAATCCTGAAGGGTACTCAAAGGTGTACACTCTACACTGTCGACATTAGGAGGTATTAGGCCTTGCTGTCATTAATCAGGGACTGCCTTAATCTTTAAATGGAAATGGTTATGAATAAGGGAAAAGTAAAATTTTATACTTTTTGCCTTATCTGAGGTTACAAGAACCAAAAGTGTTTAGACGAGCAATGTTATTTACCAAATACACAGAAAATATTAGTCAACGTCACAATCATCGTATATGTACAACACTTTGTGACGTCAATGATAGGTAATATAAGTCAATCCCCTGAGAAATACTTAGAATTTCGCTATCGATGCCGCGCTTGCTGCCTACATGGAAAACTTCTAGAATAAAATGTAATATAATATATATATAATTCCGAAAGAAGGTACAAATATGTGTCCTCGTAAGTGCTGCTTCATAAAGCGTGTACGTCACGGCCGCGGGTGTCCAGACGACGGATGGTCGCGCTCTATCACCGCGTCGCACCCATTGCACCACTTCACTCACTATTATTCACCACCATCGCACTACGTCCGGCAAAAAGTAAATATTATATACAAAAATAGACTTGCGTTTGCATGCATGTACCAAAAATAGCTGGGTGAACTGTGATAGAACATGTTGCGACGTTGATGGGTGATTATTACACTGATATTATCATTTAATTAAACCAGCTTGTATATGCATCATAGCTTGTATATGGTCGCGTCTGGCCCTAGTCTCACCTAATGGAAAGCGCACACAGGGTCTAAGAAAGAACACACGTATCCAAGGAACAGAGATATAGAGGATTCTCATATACCCTCTGTTTCTGCGTAATCGACACGTTGATCGATTTGACGACACGTTTGGTGCAGTGTCTGAGCGATCGGCTTCTGCGCTACGGGTCGTGGGTTCGATTCCCGCACGGAACAAATATTTGTATGGCCTACAGATAGTTGTTCCGGGTCTGGATGTTTGTGCATGTGAAGGTTTGTGTCTGTAAACGCACCCACGATACAGGAGAAATCCTAGTGTGGGGCAATGTTTTTATCTAAAAAAAAAAAAAAACTGAAAATAGAACGAATTATTTGCGAATTCAATGAATGCTCGTCCGTGAATGTCAATGTGTGCATTGTAAAGTAAGCGTGGCGGCGGTCCACTACAGGAGCCTGCGCAAAGAGTAAGTACTGTTTACTGATCAATTTATATTCTTGTTGTTGAGGCTACAAACAACTTAGTAACTGGCACTTTGATATAAAAACTGTGAGATAATTTGGAGCGACTCGTTTGATGACTGGGAGGGGAGTTAAACTAGATTACCACTCAACATTTATCTAGTCAGTAATATTAGATGTAAGGGACGCTAAATTATCTCGGAGTAAATAAAAACTAAACTCATATAGGATTATTCGTCCTGGGAAGAGCTCCGAGCATGCTAATCACCAGGATGATGACCACTGTGGACTACATAACTAATCTCTTACCTATGCGGAACCTTATTGTGTTTTTAATTTTAATAGCATTTACCTATTAACAAATACCAAATGTCGTGGTGGCCCGGAGGTTACGCCTGCTTGTTAAATACCGTGTTGCGGGTTCAAACCCAGGTATGTAACCGATGTATACCTTCTTAGACGCTACTGACATACGTGGAAGGAAAACATCGTGAGGAAACCTAGACGTAATGGTCTAAAATCGCCAACCCGCAGTGTGTGAGCGTGATGGTCAATGCTCATTCCTTCTCTGTATGAGCAGCGGCCATTGCCCTGCGGTGAGACAGTTACATGCAGTTTTTATTACCTGCTTACAGCCTATTGCGGTAATGAATCCACTAGCAGTGAGCAAGTACACACAACGGCGATGCTCCTGTAGTTTTGCTTCCAGCCAACGTAAACTATTTCCTACGTTCGAGTCACGAGTACGATTAATTCATTGGTGTCGTATTTTTCATATATATTGCCGTTTTTTCGGCTGTCATAAACAAATAAATAAAACCTCGCAGGTGAGGCGCCGATAAACGAGGAAAATGTGTGTTGTGTTAATTGAATGTTCTGCCTGTATACAGTACATTGGTTTTTTTGGTAACGACCAGTCGCTCGCCACGAATAAATATTAAAATTAATCTTTATACAGTAGTACATACATACACCAGCGAAATTATTTATTATTTACTAGCGGACCCGGCAGACGTCGTGCTCCCCGGAAAAGCAGCGCCACCTACCGGGTCCAATTGTATTTTCAAACCAATCAGGAACCCATTGAAATATACTCACAAAATTTCATCCAAATCCGTCCAGCCGTTTAAGAGGAGTTAGGTGACAAACAAACGTACAGAACAATTTTATATATTAATATAAGATTTATACGATGATCTGTGTTACAAGCCGGGCAACGCTATAAGGATGATTTTAAATGAATTTTGAAATACCAATAAGCTGTCAGCAAGTTTCCCGTTAGTTGAATGGTTTATTTTCTCTTTTATGGAAAGTGTTTACTGCCTTCTAATACAAAACCAAGAGGATTGCTGATGCGTAGCCAACGTCAGAGACAAAGTTATGACATGTGCCTATAATTTCACCGGTAGCCATGCCCTTTAACCTACAACACAGCAGTAAAACTTGGCTACAGAAATATACATATATGGTGGCAGTACACGCCCCGGACAAACTTTCTCGCAAGGAGCTCTACTACCTGCTACGAACGAATTAATAAAAAGTTCCGATAAATCTAAAGTCTGCTATTTGGCATGATTGTTCACTACATGTTCTGACACATTCAACCGACAGACACGATTCTAGGGACAGATCTGTGATAAATACAGATCGGTGCAAACACGAGATAAATCCATCGCCGTTGTCGGGTTGTGAGAGAGCCGGCCGCTCTCGCGCGACACTGGTCGACACTCGCTCACACTCGCGGCACACGGCCGATAGGATTCATCGTGTTAATCTCTTCGACAATGTTAGCCTTACATATAGAGGCTTAAAGTTAGGTTTTTATTTGATACTATTTTAAATAAAGTGGTTAACACTTCCTTAATATACTTATAGTGGTACAGAGTTATAAACATAGACTGTGCACTGCTAATTCACAGGTTATCAACATATTTAAAATAAATTTTAATAGAAACCTTTAGAAACTTACTTGAACAATATAATAGTTTGTGCCTTGTATAATATGCAGCGTCAATAATATGTAGTGTACCATAATTATCAACCATGACCACTTGCATATGAAAACTTAACGTTAAATTAAATTGTCTCCTGTGTACTTGTGATATTATATTCGTATAGGACTCCTGCTCTAATTGACTGTCTCTGTCGTATAATGGCACTACGTGTACACCACCAGGGTATTCACTACGGGAGCAAGTGCTATAGTGTGTCGCGCTGCGAGGCGCCGCCGCGCCGCCGCGCCGCCGCGCCGCCGCGCCGCCGACGACACACTATGGCGTACCTAGTACTACCTAGTTACTTCTGCAGAGCTAACGCCGTAACGCTGTACTTGTATTTAATACATGGTTTGATACACATAAGACGCCATGAACGTAGCCTTAATATGAGCTTAAGCTTCGTGGTGCGACAAAATACTTCTGATAAATAACCTACATACAACGACAGTGTTTTGTCAATAATCAACGACCTTGGAAATACCAATTTGCCTCTTTAGATTTAATACAAGTAGATTTCAATGTCTTTGGAAATTATCATCAAACGTAACACAAACTGCCATCTGTTGAATGTAGTGCAAACTATCTACACCACGTGAACACATCGTTAACTAAATATCACCGAAATGAAGTTCATTAAAAAATCGACACACTTTGAAGAGTTTTTTTAGTACAGGACCTACAGCTACCAAAACAATCCTGTTTGACCTGCTAGAAAACCGGAACAACTCTTGCATTATTGTTTTATGTGGTCAGACCTGTGCGTTCATGTTGTTGACAGCCGCAAGCATTATGGTGTACCCCACCTTACCTGCTAATACAGTAAATGTACTGGAATAATATATTAGGAACCTTGAAATCATATATTATTGCGACAAAACTACTGCGTAGCAATAACAAACGCGGGTCCATTATTAGATATACAAGCAAAATTTTATTTTTATATGACAAAGTTATAAAAACATTGTAATAACATGGCTATTTAACATACATTTTTCTTGTTAACACAGCTTGTACAATAAACTTTTATTGTGGCATAAAATCATTTTAATTATTATTGACCGGGTCAAAGACTGTTTAAGTAATATAAAAGCTTGCGATTTTAATCATATCACATTTATACAACCTTATTTTATTATACCCTAAACCCGAAAAGAGGTCATTGTACTCATCATTATAAACAACTTTTACTACAAGACCAAAACTGAAATGGCGAAAAAAAGTCAGCTGTTCCATACATTTTGTCGAGTTATGTGAACATAAATGTAAGGAACAGCCGAAGTTTTTGTCGCGATTTCAGGTTTGTTTCCATAGAACACTATGGTTGTATTAAGCCAACTTATCTGCATATTGACAGAACTAGTACCTACAATGTGGTGGTAAATGTGATAGACAATAAGTGTTCACCTATAAGGCTTTCGCCACATAATATTAACACACAAAGTTTCTCAATTAATAATTGAACTTTAATTATGTATATTTAATATAAACATATAGGTACTGCAGCCGGTGTGTTTACAGTATGACATAAGTTCGAGGGGACATTTTTATAATTAATTCATCGCATTATTCAGTTTTAAGAAATAATCGTAATAGCCACCTGTCCCGCCCGCGGCCACGGCGCCGGTGAGGCGAATCTTTTAGAACAACGAGGTTATTAATCTCCTCGTTAATTAGAATCGTGACAAATGTTCCGACCCGGCCGGTAATCTTTTATCATTATTATAATTAGCAGCACAGGGCAGCGCCACGAGGCGGTACATACAGAATGATCACTTCATACACACACGTACCCCCCCCCCCCGGCTTTTCAGAGGCTGATCAACGCAAAACTTAATTAATCAGCTGCTGTGAAATCACATGTCAATAATGTGATAAGTTGTTAGTATTTTGGTTGATCAATCACATTCGTTAACATGACATTTGACAACAGATTGATTTGACCAGCCTGTCAGAAACCGGGGGATAGTCGCTGAACAAAACTATCGTGGTGCGAAAGTGCTCAACTTGCGAATGCAGTGGTTCGATACTGTTTCATTCGAGCCATACCGTAGGGTCGCAGGTAGCCTGTTGGGAGTGTGACTTCTGCACGTTGTGTCCGTCTGTGGCCGCGTCGTGCCGCGTCGGTGTCGCGCCCCCTGACCGCGCCTCGTCCTTCTCCTGTATTTATATCTAATGCCGTCTATATACCTGATGTCGTCAGATTACATGATGCCTTATTATAAGGAACGTTTTAATTATAATTTATGGCCAACGTCCCGGGATTTTCACAGGCTTTTAAATTATCTTTTGGAATAATAAGATTTTTGTTGTTCCTGTTACACAAACTTTGCCCGTTAATTTATCTTTCTTTTGATTACAATAACTTTATATAATAATATTATGAAACTTGTTTCGTATCGTGGGTGAACTCTGCGCTTATCTGGTGCAGTACGGTGCATCTCTTGATTTCCTGATTTCTATATGTATTAATATTTGCACTCGAGTAGTTCTTTACAAAGGTCTGGAGCACTGTATTTGTAAATATTACGTACCAATAAAACATTAATAAAATTAAAATGATTTAATGATATGTAGGAATTTCATAACCAAGTCAAATGATTCTGCATTCTTCAATAAATTATATTATAGTATTTTTTGCACCGTTACTAAGTACGGGTAAGTACGGATCACCATTTTTCACCGGAACACAGAAACGCTCTAAGACGCCGCACACAGTAGATCGAAAATCGTGCTACGAAGAATTAGAGGCGAATTACGTTTTAAAAGTAGTTTTTTGGGCTTGTAATGGCTTCTGATTAGTATTATTATTGTCAAATATGTGGGTAGCGCGACGATTCTGCGACGACTCATGTGGGCAGCGTAACGACTCACAGTGGATTGAAAAACGCGCTTCAAATACTAGCGCTTGGTTGCAATTTTGATGAGAATGATGTTCCTATTTCCTTCTTATACCAATGTTCTTTGGCGTTAAAACTGAGGACTTACAAGTTCTTACGAAGTTAAAAGTATAGAGCAATAATTTACTTAAAATAAACCTATACAAATAAAAGAAAAACAATAAGTAGGTACAATCAAAACTTATTCTAGCCTAATTACTAATTAGTAGCCTAAAAACGTAATAAATTCTAAAGTTACAGTAAAGAATTGCTCCTTTTTTTCGGCATGCATATGAGATATTCTTGCGCTAATAAGGAGATCGGAAAACAGAATAAGTATATTCTGAATATCCTCATTACAAGCTTGTGTACTCTTTTTCCGAGAGTGATGTTCCCGAAGCCATCTAAAATCTTTGTTGTGAGCTTCTGAAGCTTCTTCTGAGAAGCTCCCAAATGGTACGACTGCATTTCTTTCGATGATATCCGTGCCATGGATCAGCAACTTACGTACGGTCGACGGCATGTAGGACCACCCAAATAATTCTGCGTGCCTCTGGGCTGTCTTATAAGCAGGATCTAGGAACATTATTGGTATCAAAACTGCAATCAAGCACTACCTCATTTATTTGTTACTACATTTATCGTAGGTACTAAGCATTTTACACGGACCGTATATAAAGTAATAACTATAAACATTAATTAACTTTTATGGCCACCCATCCTAATTTTGTAATAAGTAACCAGTTTTTTATCATATGTTTAAGCAAATTAAACGATTCACATAATTTTAATCATTACAACTACCCCTCTCCCTTAAGTCCTTCGCACTCCGCACCCCGCGCCCTGCAACTTACATTCAACCACTTCCTATACACTACACCATACAAACATACAAATATCTATAACTATGTGAAAAGTTACAGTTAGTAGGGGAGACCGGGGACAAACGTAACACTTTGTACTTTTACCGTAATTTCTGGCTATCAATTATATTTTTGATTAAATTAACATTGCCATATATAAGTTTCGTTTATGCTCTACAAATATACATATGCTTATACTTAATAGATAACAGTTTATAAAAGTTACACAGCTTTTAAAAAAACTTGGCGAATGTTACTTTCGTCCTCAGGGTCAGGACGAAAGTAACACGGCACGGGTCGAAAGTAACATCATAAAGGTTCTGTGCATTTAATGTAATAAAAAAGAAATGCAAGATTAAATCAAAGAATTATTTATTACAAAAACAATTAACAAAAAACACGAAGCTTAACATATATTTTTCTCTTGAATAACATAAAATAATAATAACTTCCTCTTAGAAATAATATTTTACTCTTTAAGTAATAAATTAGATCAACTTTTATGAGATTAATATTTTCTTTTTTTATTAATAT
This sequence comes from Amphipyra berbera, assembly GCA_910594945.2. NCBI lineage: Eukaryota > Metazoa > Arthropoda > Insecta > Lepidoptera > Noctuidae > Amphipyra > Amphipyra berbera. The sequence continues at coordinate 281,000 of OU343122.1, read as the reverse complement.
TTAGACTGGCAATTATGACAAAGGTAGTATGAATTATCTTTGGTACATGCAGCGTGCTACCATTTTTAGGGTTCCGTACCCAAAGGGTAAAACGGGACCCTATTACTAAGACTCCGCTGTCCGTCCGTCCGTCCGTCCGTCTGTCTTTCTCATGAACCGTGTATCTCATGAACCGTGATAGTTAGAGAGTTGACACTGTTACTGCCCTCCACGCGCAAGCCACCACGCGGCGCCACGGGTAGGTAAAGTAAGTTCGTAAAGTGATGCTGGAGATAAAACACAAGTAGCTCATCTACATTCTCTCACAGACTCATTTACAGCTCGGCAACATTTATATCTTTTCTATTCAGGAATGTTGGTTCATTTTCTTTCCTAGACACCAGTTAACACAACAGTGTGTCAACGAAAGCTTTCCCATTGATAATAAAAGCTAGGTTATTCTTATTTATTAATCAGCAACATAGGATTTGGATAATTAGTACGTCACTACTACTTCTCCGTTGCTATAAATATATCTGTTTCTTTGTCCACGTAGAAACTCGAGTCTAGAGGTTCCCATCGTGCTGAGGAAGAAGAGATGTCGAGACGGATAGAAGGAGCTTTGTGTACTCTCTGAAGAATAAACTTGCCTGCTGTAATTAGCTGCATTCCTTGAATGGTTTCTATAATTATAGTCAGCTATAGTGATGTCGCCCTAAAGTGTCGGTAGTCAGTTGTACAATGTGCTGGCAGAGTGCTGCCGTCTCAACATCTGGAAGATGACGTGTCGCCACAGCCTCACACACTTTACTACTAATACACGTTTAATACTATGAACACTGTCTTCATTCACACTACCTTGTTAATCAAGTTGTTGCTGACTGCGAGGTTCTGGATTCGTTAGCAAGGTCGAGCAACATGTTGGCGTATTTTCTGTTAGAAAATGTTCAGTAACAGGTACATGGAACTCATACAGTCACCATCGCATATCGATAGCAGAATTTTATTCCAATATCTTATGTACCAGGGCGGCTGATAAGTTCGCGGCCTAAGGTATTAAGCGATGACTCATCATCTCATTACTGATAACACTAATTCTGTGACTCATGTTAGTACAAATAACACCCCTGTTTTTTATTTGGTTTGTTAACACTTCATCCCTGGAACAAATAACAACACCGTGTCAGCGGAAACTGGAAATTCTGGCAATTTGAAGCACCGCGCTGTGGTTAAATTGCTTGTTAAAAAAGGAAATACGCCGAAAGAAATGTTTGAAGAGATGTCATCGGTTCTTCAGGATTCCGCACTTTCAAAACCGATGGTAAAAAATTGGCTCGGCTATTTCAACAAGGAAGAGAGACCTGTGAAGACTACCCCCGCCCGGGCCGCCCAGTGACGGTCGTGACCGAAGAAACTGTCCAAAAGGTCGAAAAATTTGTACTGGTTGATCAAAGAATTAAATTGTAGCAGATAGTAGAAGAACTACAGATTAGTAAAAAATGAGTTGGAGAGATTTTACATGAACATATGCACATGAAAAAAATTTGTGCGCGTTGGGTACCGCGAATGCTTACACCGCTCGACAGCAGCGACGATTGGAGAGTTGTAAACATTTTTTGGAGTTGTGTCAGGTTGATTTGGATAAAATTTGTAACCTCACTGTGACCGTTGATGAAACCTGGATACATCAGTATGATCCCAAGTCCAAGCAAGAGTCGAAGCAGTGGAAAAAAGGGGGAAAGGCCACCAAAGAAATTCAAACCGGAAAAGTCGGCGTCGAAGATTATGGCTACTATTTTCTGGGATAGCGAGGGAATTTTACGAATTGATTACTTGCCTAAGGAAACTGCAATGAATGGCCAGTATTATGTAATTTTTTTGGGTCAGGCACGTGAGGCAGTCCTACAGAAAAGACGTGGCAAGGTGGCGCGCGGAGTGCTGTTTCTGCAAGACAAAGCGCCCGTTCCAACCGCTTGGGTTGCGCCCGATGCCTTAAAAGCTACGGGAATCACACAAATTGATCACCCAACCTATAGTCCGGACCAGACTCCCAGTGAAATTTTCCTTTTCTCAAATTTAAAAATGGAGTTACGGGGACGAAGATTTTCGTATGACAGTGAGATGAAGGTGGCCGTAGAAAACCATTTTGAAGAGAAATCGAAAGAATATTTTTTCAGTGGTGTAAAGTCATTATATTCACGATGTGAAAAGTGTATTTCAATTAAGGGGGACTACATTGAAAAATAAAAAATATAGAACTATACTTTTCATTCATTAAGTACCTTTGGCCGCGAACTATCAGCCGCCCCTCGTATAAAGCGATGGTTACAATATATTTTTGACTGCACACTGATGACTAGAGTAAGAATCACGCGCATATTCCACGAAATTCACTCTCAAAAAGTGATCCGTTTAAATGCAGTAAAAGCTGGGCTACACATAATATTTGTATGGCTGACTCTGGCTTCAACTGACTCGCTTTATAGTCATATTATATACACCCATCATCATCATCTCCCTGTCCTTATCCCACACTAGGTGGGATCGGCACAACATGTATTTCGTAAATCCATATTGTTAGACTTAGCTTGGCTTATTGTTTTATAACCGGCCACCTGCCTGACATCAACACTCCTTGGCAATACCCGTAGCATCGTCGCGCGGGTGACCCCGTGTGCTTGCTGATATTATGCACTGGATTCCAAAATGATATGCTTGTCAATCTTACTGCCGACAACTAAGCAAACTATATTCTTCTTGGTGGAGTTTACCTACTTGAAGTTCCTCGACCCACTCATTCAGCGTCACTAGGGACTTTGGTTCTGACACATCGTAAACTAATATAGCACCCTTCAGCTATCCCCAAGTAAATCAAAAGTATGTATTTTTAGAAGAGGATGTAGAAAAATCCAATTAAGATTAAATATTGAAAATAGCGTTATTCCGACAGAGGTTAATGTTAAGTATTTAGGATTATGGTTGGATGCATCGTTGCGATGGAGTCAATATGTGAACGAGACTGCGGAAAAAATTAAATTTTTTTTAAACTTATTAAAGGTGTTAGCAGGTCCTGGTTGGGGTATTTTTCCAAAGCATTTGCGGACAATATACCTAGTCTGGCCATAAATACTGTTACAATTAAAAATAAGAAAGATATTACATTTGAATTTGGAATCTATCATTTTTATACGATTGTTCATTGAATTTTCTAATTTTGGCGCCAATACATTGTACAATATTTTGCGATATTAAAATGGAGTGGGTTGATAAAGAGAACCGAATCGCTGTGATTGCATTACACAAAGTTGGTATGGAGCCAAATACAATTTTTAAAACTCTCCATACGCTTGGTATTAGTCAAATGTTTGTGTACCGGGCTATTAATAGGTACAATGAGACCTCCTCTGTTTGTGACAGAAAAAGATCTGGCCGTCCACGTAGTGTTCGTACGAAAAAGGTGGTCAAAGCAGTAAGGGAAAGAATTCGAAGAAATCCTGTCCGAAAGCAAAAGATTTTATCTCGGGAGATGAAGATAGCACCCAGAACCATGTCGCGTATTTTAAAAGATGACTTAGGACTTGCAGCCTATAAGAGACGCACTGGTCATTTTTTAACTGATAATTTAAAAAAGAATAGGGTGGTAAAATTGAAACAACTACTGAAGCGGTACGCAAAGGGAGGTTACAGAAAAATTTTGTTTACGGATGAGAAAATCTTTACAATTGAGCAACATTTTAACAAACAAAATGATCGTATTTATGCTCAAAGCTCTAAGGAAGCTTCCAAATTAGTCGACAGAGTGCAACGTGGGCATTATCCGACTTCAGTGATGGTTTGGTGGGGTGTTAGCTATGAAGGAGTGACTGAGCCATATTTTTGTGAAAAAGGTATCAAAACATCGGCACAAGTATACAAGATACCATTCTTGAGAAGGTAGTTAAGCCCCTTAACAACACCATGTTCAATAACCAAGTATGGTCCTTCCAATAAGACTCGGCGCCGGGTCATAAAGCTCGGTCCACGCAGTCTTGGTTGGAAGTGAACGTTTCGGACTTCATCAGAGCTGAAGACTGGCCGTCGTCTAGTCCCGATCTTAATCCGCTGGATTATGATTTATGGTCAGTTTTAGAGAGTACGGCTTGCTCTAAACGCCATGATAATTTGGAGTCCCTAAAACAATCCATACGATTGGTAGTGAAGAATTTTCCCATGGAAAGAGTGCGTGCTTCTATTGATAACTGGCCTCAACGTTTAAAGGACTGTATTGCAGCCAATGGAGACCACTTCGAATAAGCTTTTTTATATTTTAAATTGTTTTATATTTATGTATTAAACTAACACACTGTAAAAATAATAAATATTATATGCAATAAAAAAGATTTTTTTTTTCTTCGTGACAATATTTATGGCAAGACTAGGTATATATCATTAATAAGAAATAGAATAGATTTTGGATGTTTTCTTTATGATACTAGTGCAAAAAATAATTTGTTCAAACTTGACAGAATTCAAAATCAAACCCTACGAATAATAGGAGGTTATATTAAAAGTACACCCATCCACGTTATGGAGAGTGAGCTATGTCTACCGCCATTGTTTCTGAGGAGATTATATCTTGCTTATAAATATTGCATTAAAGGTATGTCTTGGTAACAATTTATTGATCTCTTAATGGACCTCAGCTCCAACCGTTACGAAAGATATTAGCAAAGAATTAAAAAACCATTACTCATGACTGCTTACAATGAATGTAAAGAATGTAACATACACGCTTCAAATCCTCTTGAATTATTTAAATTAGACATCTGGGTGAGTTATATAGAGTTAAGGAAAATAATTGAAGTCAATTTAGAGTCTGTTAAAGGGTCAAAAAGTTGCCATGATATAACTTTTCTTAAATTTAATATTATTCAAGAATAGACCACTAATCGGAATTGACTACAAATGTAAAGTCATGGACGTGAACGGTGTTAAAGTCAAGCTTGGTATTTGGAATACAGCGGGACAGGAGCGATACAGAACATTAACAGCAAGTTTTTACAGAGAAGCTAACCGTGCTATGATTTACGATGTGTCAGAACCGAAGTCCCTAGCAAAACTGAATGAGTGGGTCAAGGAACTGCAAGTATACTCCACTAAGAAGAACATAGTCTGTTTAGTTGTTGGCAATAAGATTGACATGCATATCATTTTGGGACCCAGTGCATAACATCAGCAAGCACATTGGGTCAACCGCGCGACGGGCGCAATGAGTATTCCCAAAGAGGGTTGATGTCAGGCAAGCGGCCGGTCATAAAACAATAAGCCAAAACCTCTAACAACATGGATTTATGAAATACATGTTTTGCCGACCCCACCTAGTGTGGGATAAGGGCAGGAAGAAGAAGAAGAATTGACCACTATGTACTCAGGCTGGTCCAAATTATATACCGATGGATCTAAAAGCAATAATGGTTGTGGATCGTCGTATTGCGATATTTCGAAAAGTGTATCTGCTTTGTTTAGAGTAGAGGCTAGAGTGGCAATTATGACTTTAGAGCTCATTGCAATCTCAGAGGCTCTCAATTTTATCAGAAGCCAGAAGGATAGAAATTTTGTTATATTTACAGATAGTAAAAGCGCCCTTCAGCACTTGACTCGATGCGCCTCTGGTTATAGCAGAGGTGTACCGATAATCTATACCATTTTAAAACCTATATACGTATTAGACACTAAATATAATATAAATCTGAGATTGCAATGGGTTCCGTCACATATAGGTTTAAGTGGTAATGAGGAGGCTGACAGATTAGCTAAATTAGCAGCAATGGATGGTTTAGAATTTTCAATTTTGCCACATTATATAGAAGTGCTAATAAAGTTCAAAAATAATTGTTATATTTAAAGAATATTTTGATGAAAGGAGAAAAGAAAAAGTTATATGGTTTAAAACAATTCAGTGTCAGCCTTCTCGAATACCTTGGTTTTATAATAGTAAGTTGAGTAGAGGTTACATTGTTGCATTACACAGATTGCGTTCTGGACACTGTCCTTCAAAAAGATTTGCATTTTTATGAGAAAATTTGATACCCCTAATTGCGATGTCTGTGGTATGTTGGATGATGTTCAGCACATTCTTGTGGAGTGTGTTAAACATCAAACTGTAAGAGAAGCATTGGTGCAAAATTTTAAATTAAACAAATAATATGATCAAGGGGTTTTTTATGTATATTAGCAGAACCAACATCTGATGCTGCAAAATTTATAGTGGGAAATATGATTTTGCACCAATAATTCTTTTCGTTTTTTTTTAAATATGTCGGTTTTGTGTTTGTTAAGTTTAGGTAACGTTGGGGCTCTTTTATCCTTGGAGAAATACGGCCCTAAATAAATAAAATGTAAAAAAAATATAGCACCGTGAGCGTCTCTGTAAAAACTTGATGTCAATGTCGCTCCTGTCCCGCTGTATCCCAAATACCAAGCTTGACTTTAACACCATTCACGTCCATGACTTTACATTTGTAGTCAACTCCGATTGTAGCTGGGAATGATGAACTGTAGTCTCCCGTTGTGAACGCTAGGATTATGCCGGATTTACCCACACCGCTCTCACCGATAACTAGAATCTTTAATGTTGTAACGTTATCCGTATTCGACAAATTTTTAGAATAGAAATAAACGGCAATTTATAATAACAAAATCAAAAGCGATTCCTTTGTGACGCACTCACAGCAGCTAATAATAATTTGATCGCCTCAAATAAACACGTACACAACAATATTCTTAATGATTTTAAAACAAGGTCTAAATATTATACAATAGTTTATAATAATTCACAATTTCTCAACGTAAAATCATATGCAAAAATGATGTTTTATAAAATATCATATCATTTTATAAACTATCTTGTGCTAAAGTCGAAAATTGGTTTTGCATAACGTTTGCATACATTTCTAACTGACGAACGCTTATTTGCAAATAACTCAAATGTAGCTTTCACCAGATCTACCAAAAGTAGTACGATCAAAAGTAAGTGCGAATGTGATAACATTCGTACTTACTTTTGATCGTTTGACCTTACATTTTTCTTTTCGTATTTACATACACGCAGGCTGCTAAGATCATTAAAAGGGTTTCTGTGATGATAAGAATCTAAGATGGTACATAATTCAATTGAAACGCTACAAGTATTGGCAGCGCCCCGCCAGTTTCAAAATATGTCGTTTAACTAACACAGAGGAAAAGAAAGTATTATTTATGCACGCTTATGTGTTGCATTAACATTTGGAAAGGCACGAAACACACCGAATGAAAAGAAAACGCGACTAGGAGTAACAATAGTCGCGAGAATGTAAGCAATCGCTGGAACTAATTAGACTCGACTGCGACATCGCGGAGACATAATGTTAATCTAGACATCGTAGGCATTTTACACATTCTGGACATTAAGCCGGTGTCGCAGAAATGTAACGTTCGACACAATGTAGTGTGAGCGTGACACTCGCTCCTCTACCGAGACGCGTACGAGTATTTAAATTAACGTAATTCTGGCGGAGCTTTACTTTGATGAAGGGATGTGTTTAACTGTATATCGGCCGTGTGTGTATAAAATAGTGGATGCTGAATTTTAAATCAACTTATTACAGGGAATCTACAAATGTTATGTATTTCAAAAAATAGCCACAGTCTCCCAAAGCGCATAGTCAGTGACATAACCAATACTACATAAAAATAACCAAACAACCTTACGCGGGTTGTTTCTATTTTCATACTAAACTAGAACTGCTGCAGTGTAAACGATGTCCGCATGCTAACTCCATTGCATGTGGATAGTAGGTTCGGTTCGACTAATGTAAATAAGCCATCAGATCGGTATCTAGCCGGTAAGCCGCCGCCTCCGTTCCGTCTCACTGGCCGCAGTACTGCTGCTTAAAATGCAGCCGGCGCGTCGCGTCGTAGGCAAACCAGTTAATCGGCTATACGGCTGCCGATCGCCGAGTCGGTCGGAGCGCTCCGAGCGAGGGACGAGCGGTTTTGAGCGACGCATTAGCCTCTCAATTCGAGAGGCTGCCTGAGAAATAGGGCTGCCTGCGATAATATGAGACTCAACCGTTTGTAAATACTACTGTACATAGATTTAAAATGTATCGAAAAGTGAACGGATTAATGACGAATTAAAACAATACTGTTGCCGATTCCATTCTTGTTTAAACAGCGTTATGTTTACATCTCTCAAAAATAATGAAATGTTTAATCACAATATGATCGACAGCTTCGTTAAAACTTTTTTTGACAGGCCACCTAATGTTTTAACAACCCTATGTCGGCGGGGTTGCACGCCGAAAGCCGAGATTAGCCAGATTGCGGACGTGTGCGGCCGGCCCACGACGCAGTAAAACTGACTTCAGAACATCCACTCCATACAATGCGCCCTAACAAACTCACAATGCGAGTGAGTTTAAAATTGCTATGCTATTGGAAATCTAAAATTAAGGTTACTTATTCACAATTATGCAGAAGAATAAAAGTGGACTGTATTTGTAAGTTATATCATAATCAATAACCCGACTACAAAAAACAATATTTAAAAGTAATGCACTAAAACGACCGGAACAAAATTGAGAATAGAAAACAAAATAAACTATAAACGAAGTAAACTCTATTTCGGTTTTACAGACTATGTTATGAGCTGAAAACCTAAATTAAATACCCGCATTAAGTTTAGTAGCAGGCGGAATCCATTCATTTTCTTTCGGTTTATAATTTGCAATTGGGTTCCGCCTGCTACTAAACTTAATGCGGGTATTTAACTTAGGTTTTCAGCTCATAATATAGTCTGTTAAACCGAAATAGAGTTTACTTCGTTTATAGTTTATTTTGTTTTCTATTTTCTATATTGTTCCGGTTGTTTTAGTGCATTACTTTTAAATATTGTTTTTTGCAGTCGGGTTTTTGATTGTTTTAATTATTTATTTTATTTTAGACTTTTTAGTGTACCGTAATAACACGAGGTCCGACACAAACATGGCCCATTTTTACGATATCAAAAACTTTTTAATCAAAGAACGATGAGAAGAAACGTCCCCACCATCCAACAGATTTGAAATAAGTGTCATTTGAAGCGTCTAGTAGGATAGATAATTTTATACTATGGCGACATCCTTCAAATACGTGGGGTTTAGGTTTTATAATATACTAGAGGACCCAGCAGACGACGTCCTGCCCGGAAAAGCAGCGCCACCTACCGGGTCCAATTGTGAATCTAAACCATCCAGGGCGCCACCCAAACGTATACAAAAAAAAACATTCAAATCGGTCCAGCCGTTTAGGAGGAGTTCAGTGACATACACACGTACAGTCGAATTATATATATAAAGACTGCTTTTTATATATTTATTATTTTTTACTAACACATTTACTTAGTGTGCCACAAAGAGGATCATAATAATGTTTTCATACCTGTAAGGTAACGGTTTTTAAAGCAACCAATTGTTTTTTTTCCCTTACCCTCACACGAATAAAAGTATTTTTATAGCTGTCAAATCCGACTTCTTAAATTGTCACGAATACAGTCGCTGGCTGTACTAATGAGTTAATAGGTATATTAATTAACTTAAAAACTGTTATTATTAGGTATTCAATGATTTTCAGCTTGAGAATCAAGTATTTTTTATATAGAATCGTCATTTGTTTACGTGAAATATGCTTTTTTGTTTGTGGAAAAATGATTTTTGTTTAAAAATAAATACATTTTTGCCGAAAAGTATTTTTATATTATAATAAACCCAATAGCTTTTGGAACTAATACAGGTACTTTAGGCTTTTTTGGGTCCCAATGAACAAATTGACACGTATACCATGACTGTTGTAGGGTGGGGACGGGGTTCATACAAAATCCCCCATGGTCCTTTATTATTCCTAATGAAATTTATTCATTTATTTATTCATTTATTTTGCTTTCCATAATGTGTATAATATTAGATGGTAAAATATAATATTTAGTTTAGTGACAATTATAGACCCTGTTATAGGGCATAACAAAACAATCTTAATTCTATTTTTTTTAAATGATATTAATTAATTTTTACCTTATACTATATCATACCTTATTATTTTTATTAATTATACAGTTATACATTGGTATGCTTTATTATTTTATATTAATTAAATTATTATCTATATTAATTATGTCAATTATACGTTACATCTTATCCCAATATTGTAGTATTTATTTTATATTATTTATTTGACTGTATTGTATATTATGTGTGTGTGTGTGTGTATTGTAATAGTGTGTATGTTATACAAAAAAACATATAACATATATATGTCTAAACATATAACTTTTATTTTAATGCCCTTTTAATTTCCCTTATTTTGATATCCTACTCGATAGGTTTGGTTTTTTTTTTTATTAACGTATTATTATTTCGAGCCAAAAACCGCCATTTTGTTTTATTTTTTTCAAACACCCATCTAAAGACACTTGGGTTTTTAAGACGAATGTAGCGATACCTTAACTGTCGAAATCCATCCAGCCGTTTTGAAGATACGAGGTAATAAAGAAATTTACAAACAAATATACATACATAAAAGATACGCGCGAAAAACATAACCCTTCCTTGGCAGTCGGGTAAAAATACAGGCCACTTTAATTTCTCTAAACATTTATAAACAGTCAAGACTGAAAGTACAGCCGCCTGATAAGAAGATACACAGAATCTACTGTTAAAACAATATGACTAACTTGCACGCGGCGTCCACGCGGGCCAGCAGAGCAGCAGCCTCACGACCGCCGACCTCATCACCAGCCACCAGCGATTCCCAGCACTGTCACAAACATACGAAAGTTCAAAAAGAGGCTTTGTTACACTTCCTTCGGAAAACAAGCAGAGACGATGCATGGGTCGCGAACTAATTTCGAAGGGAAAGTATGCTACGACAATTGTGGGTAGAAGTTACAAATTAGGGGAAATGGCGGGTAGGATGTAGGTACACGTACATAAACTGCATAAAGTTTCCGCAAAGTAATAAGTCCGATTTGACGTTTCAATAAAAGACAAAAAAAATGCTGTTGTGAACCATTTTATAGCTTCTCGTAGTTTCTGGAGACAAATCTATCTAGTTAGTTCAAAAGAGAAGACGTATGAGGTGGCCTTAATAACATTATACAATTGTCAATGGCTCTCCCTGTGTAAGCTTTTAGTAATTCTCCGCCGCGCATTAAATTAGATAATAACTACTAGTATTAACACTACACAGAGTATTTTGACAGTTGTCTAACCCGACTATTACATAACGACAACTGTAATCAAAGAGTATAGTAATATATAGACTGTAATTATAAAGTTATCAGAAGTTATTGATGTGTATTAAAAATAGTCACTAGGTTTGTCTTTTCAACAATCATTCTGAAGACTATAAAACTCTTACGCAGTGTCAATCAACTCTAAAGATACCTTTGTATATTCAGATAGTTCTCTCATTAGGTGGGTCCTCACACTACTCCCGCGAACAATCGAATGTGTGCGTAGTGTAGTGCGCGGGAGTGAAGCGCGCGAGCTCGATTGTAACCGAGAGAGGATCCGCATCTGCGTACGTGAGTTGTATATCGTACTGTACGAGTATTTGTATCAGTGCGCAAAGAACGGCTATATTGACGTGTGTAATATTAAGTGTAGCGACACACCATGCCGAAATTACGCGACTGCACTTCGTCGTGAAAGTTGTATGTTTAAAACTTTTAAAGTTACCCGCAACACACCAGACTTGAATCACGTCGCGTCTTTATGATATAAAAATCATTGCAGGTGTAATCGGTCGCGTAATTTCGGCATGTTGTGGCGCTACACTAATAACAGTGCATTTGCAGTTGCACAAGCGGTTGTGTGTGAGGATATGTACACAATGTACGCAGGTATTCGTGCTCCTTATACAAACATACCTTGAAACATCGCGATTTAAACATGAAACAGTTATTTCCCGTTGCAATTCCGATTGACAAATTGCTCACTTTCATCAAACATAACAAGACGAACATCACGATTGCACCAGTATTCAATTAATTTTGAAACATTAAAATATCTGAATCTGTGATTATATTATTAAGTACCCTATTTTTAATCTGATAACAATTAATTTGTTAAGCACCTATAAGTTTCCATCGTTCCCCTCCGTCCTTCAAGGGGGTACGCTTTAATTAAAACTGCGCCATCAACGGTCGGTTCAATTAACCCGCGTTACAATTAAACATGTCGGAGGTATCGTTGCAGTAACACATCAGTCACGCCAACAGAAAGCCACATTATTTTATTTTCGCCGTCCTAGAGTCTGTCAGGCGCATGGCCAAGGGTCCTGCTAAGAATATAGTCATTTGCACATTACGTAGCATAGTTCTTTGCTGTTCTTTGATTGATTTGCTGTTTATGCGAAGACATTCGGGACTCACATTCAAGACATTGTAACGTTTTACGTTATCTCAAGCAGGTATTTAACTAACAAACAAAGAAATTACGTTATCTACCTACTTTTATTCTAAAAAACTATTGAAATAATCAAATCTAATTCAAAGCTGTTACAAATCAAGTATATTTACATTTTATTTTACATTTTTAAAACAATTAAAGTACTTGCAACTAAACGTAATTACTATTCTAATTATTATTAGAACGCACCCGTGATTACTCACACGTTTAGAATACATGTTCGGTTGGAATTTGGACCATTCCCTACTACATCAAAAACCGCGGAACGCATCGCGAATATTCTAAGCGACACATCTTCCGCGACAGCGCCACGAACAGTTGTATTTACCTAACTAATTACTCCGAGCTACTTAGCATAAGATCATCAAATTGTGCATAGTCATTTGCAGTTATAATATTTAAAACTATATTGAATTACTAAGTATCTAAGTGGTTACTGTTTTATAACTGTTACTAAGATTAAATTCAGTTTAAACTCCAGAACGGGTGAGTGTTGCAAATCATTACCAGCAATGATATTATAAGTAAAAAGGTGAAGATAGGTTATAAGAGCTCAGCATGCGACACGTTAAAATGTGGCTAATTAGCCAGACTTGACGTCAGTGTCACGTTGCCAGCGTCAACGGGTGCACTTCACGTACCGAGTGCATTAAAAGTGACCCTAAACTTCCGAAAATGCCGTCGTGTGTTATGAGATATTGCACAAGCAAAACTTTTAAAAGTCAAGGAATCACATATCATTCGTAAAATCCTATTTATCTAAATATTTTAACAAATCAAACATTATATTCCTAAAACGTCATTACCGATCATAGAGTAAAATGATGCCTAAGATACAGGCAAGTCAGTTGCCTGACAGTAGGTAAAAATGGTGGCATAATTATATTATTATTTATACTCAAATGTATATTTTTATTTTTGTTGTGATGAGGGAGGATAAATTAAATATTATATTACTACATTGAATCAAAATATAAATTTTAGTGTGTGGTAAAGTAGAATGTTTATCTTTAAGTGTAAGTATTAAATAAATTAATTGTTTCTAGATTTCCAACAAATGAACTAAGGTGCATCCAGTGGGTGGATATAGTCCGCAAACAGAGAAATGAAGAATTTTGGCAACCGAATAAATCGAATAAAGTATGCTCCATTCATTTCAAAGTCGAAGACAAGTACATGTCTGGCAAGGGATACACTTTATTAAAAAAATCTGCGTTTCCTGTTTTGGATGTAATTTGTTTACGGTTTTGTTAATGTTGCATTTTTATAGCGACTTCGTCTACTTGAATATTATTATTACTTATTAACTCATCAGTGAATCGCATTTTAGGCATAAATCACGGTGTAAGGTAAAATGTCATATCTGATTAATTTATTCTACATCATTTCTACTACACTAGACGACTCACTCACGCAATTACATTTGTCTCTTTTTCGTTCGCGATAATCGAATCGTGCCATCCTGTCTTGACGTCTAATCGTAATGAAGTGTGCTATTGCAATATTTAGTTATTTATGTGTGTGTTAGTGTGCCGTTTTTGAAGATCGAATGTTGTGTAGGTAACCTATCTACACCTTTTTACTTAATATAATATCATTGATTACCAGTGATCGGAATAGGTAGAGCTAATGTGCCTAAAGTTCAAGGAACAGAAACGAAAAGTGGAGACTTCCTTACGACAATTTTTTTTTCGGAATATTTGTTCCGAATGTCGGAACATTACTTGAGTACAACTAAAATTAATAAAGTAAAACAACGATCGAATTCATTTATAATTCTGTTTAAAAAAAAAGTGCACGTTTTTTATTGTTTAAAAAATAAAGGTAATCTCCTTATCTTCGTTTGAACGCCGTAAGTAATTGCGGAAGCTAATTTAATTTTCGTACCAGCTTTAATAGTTATAATTAACAAGGTAAAAAAACAATTTATAAGTTTTCATACCATTTATTCATTTTGTACAATTATTGGAACTAAACGTAAACAGAAATCAACCTCAATAATTAAGATAGTTACCAATCATAAGACTCAGTCAGAATATTATTTCCGAGTTTCAGAAAAAAATATTCGGAAAAAAAATATTTGTCGTAAGGAAGTCCCCACTTTCCGTTTCTGTTCCTTGAACTTTAGGTACATTAACTCTACCTATTCCGATCACTGATCATTACTTATTATAGGTTAAGTACGTAGCTGGGAGAATATTCGAAAAATATTAACAAAAATTGAGAACGTCATTAGCATCATCCCAAAGTTAAGAATGCAGATGTTTAATACTATAATTACGATAATGAAAACTGAAACTATACCGCTGCCGTCAAGCAATAAGACAAGAATAAAAACAATCTGACAATACTATAACGTTAACAACCCGGGAGAAGAATGATTTGTTAAAATAATGTTAAAAAAATTCGAATATTCACCCAGCTAATAATTGGTTGAATTATTTGCTATTTTCATAGTTCATATTCATAACCATTTTCCTTAATCACAATCATTATTGTTGCTATGTGTGTTATGTTTCGTGGTCTATATTAGAAACATTTACCTATTAGAATAATATAGTATCCAAATAATATATTATGATTTTTACCTGATATGACCGAGTTACCGGTTAACCCTGACCGTGTCATTAAGGTCAGACATTTTTATTTTATAGGTACTTTTGTTTTGTAATATCTATTAGTCCTATTAATGCAGTTAACTATTAGAATGTTAACTGATAGTAATTGTAACTATTTTATAATCATACTATAGGTACATCTTTACTTATGAACAGTTCTCTTTTCTACATTAATTAAATATCAGCTGTTAACTTTTATTAATTGTTCATAAGTAAAGGTGATCATCTATGCTAATTTATTTTATCATGCTTTGCTTATTCGTGTACCACGCTGCCTAGACTGCCTCATCTTGATTGCTACTTAGTGTTGAATCACTGCTTTCCATTTTAGTAGACCATACATGGAAATCGGGATGTTGCAGTCGTAGCTGGGATTCGGGACGTGAACTAAAACGGCTTATTACCGAATTCCAGGGTTTCTTCTCCTACCTTCATACCTTCTACACTACTTCTATGGCTACACTTCGGGCAAGATACACCGAGCCTATGGCGCTAAGATGAGCTGATTTCTGCCTACCACGCTACACACCGCGCCATCCGGCTATTAACGCAGGACAGTGGTGTTTCTATTGTCGTCTAGAAACTTTACACGCGCTCGATATTATCGAACTCACTTCCGGTTTAACCGACAATTTTATATTTTTTTAACATACCTTTTACCTTCACATTTTTGTAAAATAAATAATTATTTTTATCTACTCCTAATAATTTAATTTACAAAATCACCTACCTAACCCCCTTCGTTAAAACATCTTTATCAGTAATGGAATTCGTTTCGAAAGCAGTATACAGGTATGTGTCTGCATCAGGTGGATGCTGCGGTGGATGTGATGTGTGATCGTCGTCACCGAACATAAGAAATCGAGATGAAAGAAATTATCCTGCCCCCAATAAACATACTAATAAGTTTGATCAAAAAGGATAAAAAAAATCTTTTTACATTTCCGTGCCATTTGTATAAAGCTTTTAAAATAAATATGATTTTGAACGCTAGAAGCCATCCGCGTATTCCAATCTTGATGACTTTTTCCCTTGGCGGGTAAAACAAATAGATAAGTACTTCAGGTTAATGAGTTCTCGTGGAAACCATCTGACTAAAGAACTATAATTATCTTTTAATTAAATGTAATCAGAGATTGTTAATAAATTTAATGTTTCTGACTTTTGCTAGTTATAAGACAAATAAGTGCACATCTTTGGTAAAAAATAATGAACCAGTAATTAAACTCTCTTTCTACAACAACATGACATGTAAAATATTAAACATAATATAAACAAGATGAACAATTACTGACGCAATATTCCTGTGGAAAAAGAGAATAAATGTCAATGCTTCAACGATTGCAAGAAAAAGTGCTTTCAGTCCCAAGTCCTTGAAGATTGATGATGTAATGTCTACTGCAGCCTCCTCGGAAGCCTATTCTACTATGAAACCCGACCACGCTTTATAAAACCTTACAATATTTAATACACAAGCAGAAACCAACCAAACCATACCTAATACAAAGTTCAATTTGCAATAGGTACCTGTTTTTGTTACGCTATTACGACATAGCGCGATGGAATCGAATACTTTACATTGCTAGTAAAGTAAAGCATTTCCCGACATCCTCAAATCATAAGCAGTAACGTATGTGCTGCAGGCGGGTCGATTCCTCGTGAACTCAGCGTGATTTATGTAAGAGCGTGTTCGGCGGCGGGCTACACTTTTTCTTACGTTTTTCGTCGCGAGTCACTGGAACCACTTCATTAACTATTAGTGTACATACACATACTGAGTGGAAATGATTTGTGTTCGGTTCCTTGTTTAGTATATTTCAAGTTCGAAAACAAATCAATATACAACTTTATTGTTTTCAATGTTAGGAAAAGGTCAAGCCTGAAATCTATATATCGTCACCGGAAAGCCAATAGTACTTAAGCGCCATTTTGGCCAAAATGAGGTGATATATGTCGTTAGATTGACTGGCTACATTAAATAATAAATCGTAGGTATGTAGACACCTAAATTACGTACCTACGTAATGTGACGACAGTTACGTTAAACACTCTTTAATGACTTCTTAAAACTGGTAAATTATTAATCCATTCTTATTTTTTAATGCAGGCGTATTTAAAAAGTGAAATCAGCATATTTACAATAATTGGATTAATAATTATATTTAAATCAGTATTTACAAATTATCACCTCTCAAGTTCAAGTCTCGCGGATGCCGGTGAGTACCGCGCACAACGCGTTCAAAATAGTCACTTTCACCACCAACACAAAGACCACACCTAAAAATCAACTGTTCATTTATTCGCGATACATTGTTACTCGGCTAGGTGTAGACAGGCAGGTTCAGGAATCGTATCGCATATTGGCGACAGGCTTCAGAAACATTGTCATCACACCTAGCAAGCAATCGCACCATTTCTGTGTACTCGACGTTCGAATATTGATACGCCGATTGGCCGCCCGGGCGCAGATAAATAGTTCAAGTCCAAGCCCCCCCAACCCCTACATTAGACAGCAGTTTGTTTACCTAACTAGTGCCTTCTTTTTCTACGCGTAGAGTTCGGAACATTTAGAGCGGTGAATTTAAGTATTTTTATGTTTGCATGAAAATTTGATGAATTAAAATCTGATGGATTATTAAAAGTCATACAACAAAAGTTGTTGTTTATGGTGTTAGTAATATGGTCCTGAGAGGTTGTAAGTGTTTTACCAATAACCCTGTATAAAACAAAGTCGTGTTAGTTACACCATTTATAACTCAAGAACGGCTGGACCGATACTTATGATTTTTTTTGTTTCTGGATTTTAAAACATTGGAAAAATTCACGAAAAAAAAAACAAATAAAAGAAAAAACATTTTCCCTTACAAAATGTTCATAGGTTTTGTAAATTGTCAAACATTAATAAAGTCAGTAATGAAAAAGGGTTGACATATACATGGTGTAAACGAAATCATGTAATTCCTTCAAACCTCGTGATGTACCGCTGACATAGATTAATCGTACACGGGATACTTTTGGATTCAATAAAGCTGCAGAACTGAGTCTTTTCGACAATTTATCTATATATGGGCCCCACTGCAGTTTCGAATCTAAAGTTATACCCAAGAACATAGTGGAGTCCACAAGATCCAACTCGTCTCCATTTATTACTACACTGGTTTTCACCTGCTTAGCATTAGGTGTCAAAAATCTGATACAATTAGTCTTTTTCTCGTTCAAAAGTAAGTTATTAACATTAAACCAGTGCACTACTTTACATCGTCCGTAACTGCCTGCTGCCGTTTAAGTTTAAATAACAATGATGTATCATCAACAAATAACACAATCTCTTGATTATCTGTCATGAGATAAGGTAGGTCATTAATATAAACGAGAAATAGGAACGGGCCGAGGATTGAGCCCTTCGGAACTCCCATTGTCACTACAGACCCCGGAGATCTCTCCCCATTCACGTCTACTCTCTGGATCCTATTACCCAGATAGGAAATAAGAAGATCTAGAGCAGTATTCCTAACTCCGTAGTGATGTAATTTCCTGACCAATGTCTCGTGAAAAACGCAATCAAACGCCTTTGACAAGTCACAAAAGACGCCTAAAGCATCATGTGAATCCTCCCAGGCAATAAAAATATTAACTAAAAGGTCGACACCAGCGTCAGTTGTAGAGCGACCTCTTGTGAAACCAAATTGTTTCCTATGTAACAAATTATTTTTATTAAAGTGGGTTTGCAGCCCATCAAGGATTAATTTTTCAAATATTTTACTAAAGGTGGGTAGCACAGAAATAGGTCTAAAGTTAGTGGGATCAGATGTGCTGCCCGATTTAAATAAAGGTATAATCTTACTACTTTTCATTAAGTTAGGAAATACACCACATCCAACGCATTTATTGTAAATTACAGCTAACTCAGGTGCTACTGTGTTGATAATAGATTTTGTAACCTCAACGGAGTTACCCTAAAGATCGGCGGTCTTTTTGACATTAAGGGTATTGAAAGTTTTTACAATATCTTTATCACTTACATATCGGAAAATTAATTCATTATTAGACATATTAACATTTTCTTTCAATAGAAATTCGGCAACAGTGAGAGATGACTTCAAGGATTTTGTGGTTGAAACTGGAATTTCCGTGAAGAAGTGTTCAAATGCTGTGGCAACTTAAACTGCGTAAGCAGTTTTATGGGGCAATGTACTTAGCTTTAAGAAAATTTAAGTGAATAAATCATTAATTCATTAAGTTTCCTTGTGAATAAAAAAAACTGTAGCGTATAATATTATAATTAGCATTATCATAGATAATAATTTAACATGAATTAAAAAAGTAAATTGAAAGCTCACTAGCCATAACACAAAATAAAACCGTATTTATTACTTTGACTAACTTCGACCGGCTATTATAAATAATATCCGGAAAAAGTGATAAAGGGAAATGCCAAGATTTCCTTTACGACTTGGCCAGAACCGACAAAGATGAAACATGTATTATTGAAAAGGGCTAATATTGTAGAATGTATAACAATAACAACATTTCCGCAAGAAGTACACCAAAAAAGTTATAGGTCGATAAAGATGAATATAATAGTAGATTATTTACCTAGGGAACAAAAATAATTCGAAAATCGAATTAAGAGTTTCTTTATATTCTTTCTACATTTTCATGAATTCTTTTTTAATCCTTATCGTACTTGATGGCAACGGAACTACTGTATACAACCTTGATATTTTTTGTAAAATTCTTAATATTACTATTTTATTTTAGGAATTTAATTATGTGAATAACAAAATAAAACCATTTTTATTGGCTAGAATAATAAATAACCATAATATACACCTATTTATACACCTATTAGGTTTTTTTTTTAATGTTCTAGCCTGTTCACTCCCGCGTAAAAGAGAAGCCATAATATTAAGTCCGCCAAAGAAAGAATAAAGGCTCAAAACTGAATATTGTTTAGTCGAAGTACAAGGCTGTATGATTTTACGACCTTTGCCTGCGTACATTGGCTAAAAATAATAATAGAACTACAGATTAAGGATAGAACAGCAATCAGTCGGAACTTTTTTCTGTGCGATTATTTTATTCTATATTTTTACTGACCTTACATTCGTAAAGAAAAGCAGAGTGTAAATCTCGGGTAAAGGTATCAATTTCCTACTGGAACTATAGGCGCCCTTGCTGCACTTCACGCATCACATTCTTCCCTTAGTTAACAATCTACTGTCATCGATCTAATGTTTTTAACGATAACGTTGAATAAAACATTGTTATACTGATGAGAATAACTATTAGGACTGCAAACGTGGACGAAGCGAAAGCAGTATGTAACGATCGTAGCACGTGGTGATCTGTAGTTACTACCCCCCTTGGAAAAAGCGTAAGTTTTTGTACGTATGTTTTAGAACATTATGTAGGTACGTACATAAATATAATATATAAGGATGTAAAAAAACACATGCATATTTAAACAATTTACTGTACGTCAAACATGTTATCATAATTAAATAATAATTCATCCAAAAATTGAGCAGAAGTAATTATAATATTATTTTGAAACTTGCCCAGCCGACGGACGATATTAATATAATATTGTCAAGCGACCTACGGTTCTTCGCCCAACAATACAAAAATAAATTAATTAATATCATTTAATAAATAAATAACATGATTTGATTTATGATACAATTATTTATGTTAACATTACTGTCACATAATTGTTTGAGAGTTGTAATCGATTTTCAAATATAATTTTATAATCGATATGTTTTTATTTTTATACTGGCCATATTTCAAATTGTAAATGGTTTGTAAAAAAAAGTTATGAAACTATTGACATCAATGGTTGACACTTACTACGACATTATAAATAAAATACTATTTAAAATTACAATTCGACGGTGTACTTCCCCAGATTTTATTTATATTGCATAAATCTTACAAAAAATAAACACTTATTATCCAAATTACAGTATGTCTGGCGGAACTATTTGATACTAGGCCGGATCTTGGCATTCCCCTTTGTCACATTGCCTAGATAGTTTAGTCATTGTATATAATGACCAGTCATTATGTATAATAGCTATTTAATCACTATGACTGTAACATATATATTTCAATGGGTTCCTGGATGGTTTGAAAACACAATTGGACCCGGTCGGTGGCGCAGCTGTCGGTATGTCACCAAACTTTCCGGGCAGAACGACGTCTGCCGGGTCCGCTAGTATTCTATACTTAGTAAACAATAAGTACATCCGGTGTTATATGTGAAAACGTTAATTCACTACGCAGAGCTTTCTCCCTCAGTTTCAGAGCTCAACTGTTGATTGATAGAGGGCATTATTAAAAGAGGTCAATGAACTTAGCCCTCACTGAACTTTTCTACTATGGGTCGACCCTTTTTCATAATTACCGTCATATTTGTAATACTTGAGCCGTGCAAACGCTATAGTGATAAATGATTTTTATTTTCCTTAAATAAATCTATTACTTACAGACACTTTTACAAGTCAATCTAATGTTTTTTTTTAAGACTAGATGGCATTTCCTGACTTGCTCTTAGAAGAATAGCCGAAACAAGCTCAGAGATCAACGTCTCTTTTAAAGTCCAGACAATACACTATGCGAATGTAACAATGTACGGCAACGTCTGGAATGGCCTTTTGAGGAAGAAACCATAGCAGGTTTGAGTTGACCTGTCCCAACTGACGGCACGCATGCATCAGCCATCGTGTAGCTCAACCTTGTTTTACGGAAGCTCACCGAACCGATGCGACGCACGACGCTACCAATTAGCCAGACATTTGCGTGAGTAACAAAAAATACTTAAAACCGGCAAACAGTTACTTACAAAATTCGTATATATATATATATAAAGCTAGCCTACATGGTACTAACATACTGAATTTAGTAGTAGTAGTCGTAGTATAAGTAGTAGTAATAGTGTTAATAGTAGATATAATATCAATCAGTTAGGTGAACAGTAGGTATTGCTCAGGCGACACAGGCAGGCGTTAGGTTGTTTGTTTACAGACGTCGTTAACTGTCACAGATTTATAGAACAGGGGCCTCATTCTCTATGAACATAGCAGTACACAAATAACACGAGCGTCGTACCAACTGAGTGTGCAATCGGAAGAATTGGGTATTAAATTTAAATATACTGAATTTGACATACCTAGTTACTTATTACTGTCAAATGGTCTTTACAAGCAGCGCCACCATTAACTGCAAATATAGATATGTATATAATAGTAGGTCGGTCGTGTTTCTTGTGTTATTTTTCTCAATTGTCATAGATGAGAGGCCAACTAGCATCCGCCATGTGACTCATATCTTATCTGCATTTGATACTGACTCATTAACACCGTTGAGCACTCTACACATCAATAGGTGATTTGATTTTATTCTTCTACTAGCTGTGCCCGCAACTTCGTATGCGTAGAAGTCGTAGGACAACATTACTTGCTTAGCTTAAATTATTATGTAATTATTATTAGGTATAGATTAGATGGGTTTCTTAAAATCTTTCTTTATTCTAACAACTATGAAAAAATACATAAAAAAACGGGAACCTCACATAGCTTCGGGTGCTCTATGTTTTTACCAACGGTTTAGGCTGAGTAGATGTTTAGTTGTTAGATTTGAAAATTAGGATTTTTACTAAACAAAATATGTTGTATTTCTATCAATAGTCAGGTCCATTATAATAAGGTTTCCCTGTGAACAATGTTAGTAGTAGAAACACCAGGGATGTGCGCATGTGGCTGGAGAGGCGTCATGGCGCCCTCAGCGTCCGGATGACGCAGGTACTCTCGGGACATGGCTGTTTCGGGAAATACCCGTGTCGTATAGACCGGGAACAGACGCTCGAATGTCACCACTGTGTGGACTGCCAGGAGGACACGGCGCAGCAAACGCTGTAAGTGTGCGCTGCGTGGACAGCGCAGCGCCGTGACCTGGTAGCGGCAGTGGGTGGTGACCTCTCGCTTCCGGCTGTGGTTCTGTCCATGGCGGGGAGCGAGGGTGTGTGGGAGGCCGTCGCTTCCTTTTGCGAAGAGGTGATGATCACCAAGGAGGTAGCGGAGAGGGAGAGGGAGGCGTTTTCCTCCCTCCCTTCTCCGGCTAGACGCACCGGGCGTCGGAGGGTGTGTGACGATCTCCGGCCAACCCTAGTGAGTGGCCTGCGGGCGGCGGGTTAGGGGACCCGTCGCCCGACCAGTAACAGGCCCGGGAGGATGGCGCGCCGTGTTCCGCGTGCGCCTCTCAGAAGGAAGTGGGGCAGGGGACATTTTTTTTTGTTTTTTTTTGTATTGTTAGTGACAACCTATAATAATAATAACATTATTCATCAAAAGACATTACAACACTACAACTTTATTCATCAAATTGCCCCACCACTGGAGAGATCCACCAGAAGAAGCTGTTGGGCCAAGACTTGCCGGGGTTGCAGTGCATGCAATAGCGAATCCCGTGACCCCGGCCTTAGGTCAGAAGGAGGGACACCGTTGGTATTTAGCCGGTAAGAGTCCGGCAGACCCCCTCGCCTTCCCCGGGCGAGGGACATCGATGAGGATTTTCCAACGATAAAAAAAGGGATGTGTGCATAAAGATAGCTGAGATTGCTTAGGTATACAGGAGAGAGCTAATCGTGCGAGAAGCAGCTTCATAGCATAACATAAGCTAACCGGAAACTGTACACGTTTAAACCTGAACGGAAAATAGATTACGTAATTTAGTATACACGCAACGCCATCTATTGAGCAAATATGTTACATCAAATGATGCTGTTTCTTAATGACTTTAAATTCTAATAACTTTAGATTGAGCGAACCGATTAGGATGAAACAGAAACTAAATGTTACTCCGAGATACGCACAATATTTGTCTATAAAAGTCAATCACACTGAAACAAACAAACCGACAAACAGACCAAAATACCAAAAATGATCGAAATGGATTTTTTTTCTTATCTTTTAACGACTCCCACTATTATTTAAAAAGTATTACCAATAGTCAAACACGGCAAGTCCACAGATTTATGATAATAGGTATTAATAAAATATATGAGTATTTCAAATTCTTCTTCATCCTAGCTTTTTCCCAACTATGTTGGGGTCAGCTTCCGGTCTAACCAGATGCGGCTGAATACCAGTATTTTACACGGAGCGACTGCCATCAGACCTCCGCAACCCAGTAACTGGCCAATGCCGGTATCCTAATGCGGGTCACTCACATTCGCACGAATACGCGAACCCACAAGTGTGGGACTGACATTCGCAATGACTATGCGAACATTTTCCATACAAACGGAAAACATTCGTGCAATGTACGAATGTTTGCACGCATATGAGTGAGAGTGACCCGGGTAAGGTTAGACTGGATAATTATTTCACATTAATCTATCGTATTGCCTTGCACTATTAACAATTATGAATACACTCACTTATGAAATTGAGTGTATTCCTCTTCCACTACCATTCATATAGATAGGTACCTAATAAATTCTAAATAACAATATCTTCGATTTTTTTTTTATAAAAGCTTAGTACCTTTTTCATAAAGATAGCATTTCAATAGACCTTCCGTAGACTGAGAATAGGTACCAATTTAACAATTAATATTAGGTAATCTGTGGATTTATTCGTTGTAATATATTTCCTCACAACGTGATTTGATACACGTAACGCCATCTATTGAAAATAAATGGTATAAACATGCACATGCTGTTCTTCTAGAAAACTTAAAATTCGCATATCTTTTGATTGCGTGAACCGATTGCGACGAAACAAAAACGATGTATTACACGGAGATAAGCACAATATTTGTTTATAAAAGTCAACAACATTGGATCAGTTGTTTTTACGTGATGCTTGCACAAACAAACAGATAAACAGACAAAAATTCCAAAAATGTTAAAAATGGGTTCTATTGGTTAACGTTTACCACCCCAACCAGGTTTTTTCAAAATATTTGCTATGTACAGACACGCCAAGTCTACAGATTTATTATATGTATAGATTTGTTCTGTGACGTAGGGCACTAATAAATGATATCAGACTCATTGTAAGTATATGATACGGATAATAGTTATATTAAAGATAGTACTTCAGGAATATACATATCGATACCTCCCACGCAAAAAGTCCTAACACGTTTTATTGGTAAAATGAGATTTTAGTACTACGGTTCATTATTATAGAAATACTACACATCCTTGAAAACAATATTTTCATATTTACATTAAATACCTAGATTCTTACCCGCTAATAATCTTATCATGTTTAAATTCCCGCGCATATGGTCGTGCCAACAGTTGCGACGATTTACGTTGAACTATTGGACCGCGCACCGGCTAATCACGGCACAGTACCGACGTCGTAAAATGTAAACAGTACAAAATATTACTTTGGAGTTTGAAAATCTAAAAAAAACAAGAAACTGTATGTGTTTTGTACTTTACTGTTTTGTTTTTATTAGATACTAGTACTATGAGTAATGTACGGTCATCAAAGATTTTTTTAAATTAGCTTTAAATAAACAAAATGATTCGAACGTGAAAATAACGGCTAATGAACGTTGACAAAATGGTAAGTTTATTTCTTACTTTAATTTACTATCATGATTCGCATGTTTATCCTAATCGTGTTAGTATATTATTTTTAAGTATATAATGATTTTCATCACTATTTTCGTAAGTTAATAATTTGAAATACGTCCGACGCAAAACGTCAAAACATGAAAGTTGCGATTTTATGCGCGGTCTATATTATCGTATTTAAAAAATCTGTACGCAGCATAAAGTCTTATGTCTGACATACGACCTTATTCGTGCTGTATTCGTTGTGATTTTTAATAGTATAAGGTCGTAACAAATAGATACAACTTTGCGACAACAAGAATAAGGTCGTAAGTTTTTATTTTTGCCTATTTTTACGAAAATATAAGTTTTTAATTCAATCAAAAGGCCTCATTATCCCCTTTAACCTTCAATCATTGCTATATTCTAAAATTAATCCCACACTATCGTTTGCGGCTGATCAAGACAAAGATGAAGTTAAGAATCTCTCTCCTGAAAAATCACAAAGGACATGGACAAAAAAGTGCACTCTATATACTTATACATAGTAAATAATATTGTAAAATAGAAATAGAAAAATGAATTAATACGTAGTTTTTAGCCTCTCTGAACTTGTCAGTTTTTATTACAAAATAATAAGTAATGCAAAATGAATTCAAAGTTCCGTTTGTCAACGTCCGCCATAATGGATCATAGAGAAAGATAAAAAATAATAATGGACGTTCCAAACCACGCTTACTATTTGTAAACATGTGTGATATGGATGACAAATGCTCTTATTAGGAACATTTTACTCATACGAAACTATCTTCATTGGTAATTGTTGCATTTAATAAAATTATCTTGTCATAATTTATGTTGATGCGTAAGATAGTTTCTTTTTTATATTTCAGACAAAAAAAAACTTAAAACGGAACGCGTTTACTTGTTTGACAGTGTGTTTTTGTCTATGTCAAATGTCAATGTAATATCATATGTCATTTCATTGCGGATTCTTCATTGCGTTACTATTTGAATTATTGCGATTATTTTCTCAATTTGACCCCCGCTTATCTACTGACCGATACCTTGCTATTAACACTGGACTCTGATTTGCATAGCGTTTCGGATTTGTTTTGTGAATCATTATGAAGTGCATGCATCAACTGCGGAATAGCCATACAAAGGTTGCAGAGGCATCGCATATCCTCGCTTTCTGCACACCATCAAACAACACTTTCGCGTTAGATAACCAATGCTCAACCCCTGAAGTTGGAGTAGAAGAAACAATCTGATTTATGATGAGCCTAATCGTCTTGGACAGTTTATTAATGATTATAATTGAACAGAAGACTAACTCTGCATCGCTGTAATGTATATTGAGTTATCTAGGTCATTAAAAGCTAACAAAATATTTTTATTTGTTTTCTCTAATAAATAAATAATTATTTATACCTACTCTGTGTTTTATTTTGTGTTTTCCTTGTTAATTGGTAATTAAACTATAAAAATATAGATAAGGATAACCTGTAAAAATGTATTACATGTTACATTATAATTCTATACACTTATTGCCAGCGATCTGATTAAAGGTTTAGTGAAACTATTTACGTCTAGTCTGTAGTAATGATAAGTTCTATGAGTTTTTTATTTATAGCAATTTAATGTGCCAATATTCACGAATATAAAACACAAAAAATCATTGGTGTACAATAAATTCGATAACTATGCCGACGCCCATACAGAAATTGGCCATGTCCTTTGGACATACGACCTAATGCGCGGGAGGTGTCGATATATTCCTGAAGTACTATCTATGTATAATATAACTATTATACATATAAAGGTGGGATTAGACCAAACGGGCGAATGCTCATTCTGTCCCCACTACATCAAAATCTTTTGGTGTAAACAGAGACAGAGCATTCTTTCATTGTTCTATCTTGTTTACGGGGATTCTATGGAATGTTCTAAGAATGCTTGCTCGTTTGATATAAACGGCGCACGGGCGTGCAAGCAGTTCCTTAGAGCGTTCTTTCGTGTTCGGACGTCCTCGCTACTCGAAGCGATCTCTTTTTTGTTTTTTTTTTTGAAATGCGTTTGCTCTTGACTCTAGTCTAGGTCAGAGGAGACAGAGACAAAGTCTACGATGGAGTGAGCTTACCCAGAAGAAGCCTGTTAACTCTAACTTTGAAGAGATTCAGGTTGAATGCGTTCCGGAACACAGACGCAGTGAGTTCAACACGTTCCTGTATTCTAGCGACTTGACCGATAAATCTGCCTGATCTAAACATCTCTAGAGCATGTGCGAGAATTCCAGTTCTTGTTTGTTGTTATTCTTGCTCGTTGGTATTCTTTTGGTGTAAATGATGAAAAAGAATTATCGTTTACACCAAAAAAGCAACAAACAATGACGCTCTGTGCTCTTGTTCTAGCTCTAGCTTTATGTTCGTTTGGTCTAAACCCACCTTAATAATTGTTTATTCTACAGTCGTCTTAGTACACCGTGTTATTTGACGTGTTCGATGTGCACACCTTACCAGTAGTTATCTAATGTTTGTTTTTACTAGATAAGTTTCTGCAATCACGTAAATCGGATGATTTTCAAATTATTTAGATTAGATGAGGTAACATTTTACATGTCACACAAATGATGATTCTACTAAAAAGAAAAATATTATACACTTCAATTATCGAATTGCTAATAGCCTTATGTCTGGGCCAGGGGATGTCCAATTCGACATTGGACGGACTGCACTGGTTACATCTTGGGGGACAATAGTTATGTCCCCCATTTCCTCAATCGGTTCACATGCTTGCTGGACCTCCTGTATCCAGTCACGTTCAGTGTAAGTAACAGGCATCGACCAGATATTGAGCCAGAATGTATTCATGACATCATTATCCAGTAGAGCGTGTCACTAACATCGTGATCAGGTCACCTTTCATCGCTATGAAACATGCGATGCTGGGTATATTGCTCCACTCGCCGCTTATACCTCCGAATACGATTTGCCCATGCATAAACGTTCTTCAGGAAGTCAATTCTGCTTCAGGTAGTCGATGCGCTCTGTTACACGGGATATGTAATCTCGAGGAATGATATCAGTCCCCGAGAATGCCCGCCTCACAAAGCGCATCACTCAAGGGCGAGTATTGCCCTCCCTGAAGCAGATTAGTTTACCAATGAGTGCTTTAGCGTCGTTAATACGACGTTCAATCCTGCACTGCCAGGCTGGTACGGCGGGTTTTGGTCGTGTAGCTCTGTCATTATTATCAAACTTGGCGTGAGCTACACGACATGCCGCAACAGCCGCGCAGTACAGGATTGAATGGGTATCTTCCAGGCCTTAGCTGTTGTCAAAATAACTTGATAACAGCGAATCCAGAGCGCCCTCTTTTTTTTCTATTCATGGGTAAACGGGGATACGCATACTCCGTTTGCCCATGATTGCCCATGGTCTAAGGTTTGGCGCCGATACTCCCGAATCGCCAGCTCCAAAGCGCTACTCAGTTGTTCACTGCACTGCATTCGTAACCCTATCATCGCTCTCCTCGTTAGTGTGGATGGGCCGCGGCGGAACCATACCATACCATAGAAGGAACTTGAGGTTGGGCCGCAGTCTGCGACTGGACAGTAATGATACGGTTACTCTGTACTTCAGAGCTTAGTCTATCAAGTGCGGCGTCGTTCAACCTATGATCACGTTGAATGGCTCGCACCTGATCCGACAGTTGGTGCGCAGAGACGTTGACAGCAGGCTCAAGTACTTGAAACAGAGAGCATCCGACCACGGTATACGGTTAGGTTAATTACCCGCCCTGTAGCCCCAAAGAATGCGCGCATATAGTTTTTGTTCATAGTTTGCGTCCAACGCATGCGCTGCACACTTCCACCGGAAGCGGGGACCCTGTCAGAGGCCGGTGGGCCTCGAGGGTCCCAAGCTGGCCGGCGGTACGGGAAAAACGATTTTGCCACTAATGACATTGCTAATAATGACGGATTGTACCAAAACTTGTATTAACGTGTTTATAAAGCGAGACAGAAAGTGAAGATTCTCGCGTAGAAATAAAATCATTGAGTGTATTATAAAATTGTCCCATTATGAAAAACAGTGTATTACACATCATCTAGATAAGTTTGGTGAAACAAATGACATTTAATGTGGCAAATTTCGAAGAACTAGAAATTATGACTTACCTTAGCAAATACAACGCGTCTACTTCCTTCAGCGTCTCTGGCATGACTGCCGAACGGGTCGCGAGAGAGGCGGGTTGTGTCACACACTGCATTCGTGTTTAACGTGGGTAGATACACTAGTTCAATGTTAATGCGACTAATGACGTTTTTCTTGTGACAAAGTTTTAGGTAGAACAAAAACATTGTTTTTTTCTAATTTTGCATTATTATTTTATTTTGAGAAGACATATTAGTTATTGGTTTAAAATTATCGTGAAACATTTTTTATTCAGTCGCTTGTATAAATGACGCACTAAGACTGTTAGTGTGGTATGTTTGGTGAATGACGATTTACGTGGTGTTTTGTTAGATTTCTCTGTTCTTGACTTCAAGTTTATCTCATGAGAACTTGTAATTAAAACGCCCTTAGTGTGTAAGGCTGAGTTGCACCAACTATCTATAACCGTAACCATACCAAAATGTCTGTCAAATCAGTACTTACATAAATATGGTAAATTAACAATTATAGTAAGTTGGTGCAACTGAGCCTAAGTGTTTTCAAAAAAAACAAATGCCACGGGAAAGTGTTTTTTCGGAAAAACGGAGAAGTACTAGTAGTAGCTGGGCAGCGTGTTGCATTGCATTGCATTGCGTCGGGCAGACGCGGTCGACGTGTCCTAGCAACTGTGTTGTAATACTTGTACTTTGTGTCTTTATAGTAAAATCAAACTATACGCGGCGCTCTGTTAGATGCACTGCTCACGTAGCCCACTAGTATAGAAAACCTAATCAGTTGTTATTTTTACGACGCGATGCTCGACACAATGCAACGCACTGCGCTGCCCAGGTAGGACAAAGAGTTGGCTGGAGAGGCGGCATGGCGCCCTCAGCTTCCGGCTGACGCAGGTACTCTCGGGACACGGTTGTTTCGGGAAGTACCTGTGTCGTATAGGCCGGGAGCAGACGCCCGGATGTCACCACTGCGACTGCCCCGAGGACACAGCACTGCACACGCTGCAGGCGTGTCCAGCTTGGGGATCGCAGCGCCGCGAACTAGTCGCGGCGGTCGGCGGTGACCTCTCGCTTCCGGCCGTGGTTCTGTCCATGGTCGGGAGCGAGAATGCGTGGGAAGCGATCGCGTCCTTTTGCGAGGAGGTGATGGCGACCAAGGAGGAAGCGGAGAGAGAGAGGGAGCGGTGTGCTCCCCTCCCTTCCCGCGCCAGACGCACCGGGCGCCGGAGGGCGCGCGTATGCGACGACCTCCAGCCACCCTAGTGTGTGGCCTGCGGGCGGTGGGTTAGGGGCCCCACCGCCCGACCAGTAACAGGCCCGAGAAGGCGGCGCGCTGTGTTCCGTGCGCGCTTCTCAAGAGGTTGTGGGGCAAGGCCCCACAGAGGAGAGGTCCGCCGAGTGTTGGTGGACCGGGACCTGCCGGGGTTGCAGTGTATGCTTTTGCGAATCCCGCGACCCCGGCTTATCGGTCAGGAGAAGGAACACCGTTGGTTTTTAGCTGGTAAGAGTCCGGCAGACCCATGAGGATTTTCAAACGGGAAAATAAAAATAAAAAAAAGGTAGGACAAAGAGTAATGTCAAAAAGTATAATTACCTATATTATGTTAAAAAAAAACAGCAAGAAAGGAATAAAAAAACATAAGAGGAACCACTATCGTAGGGTAAGGAATTTGTAACTTGTTGTAAGTTATAACAGTTATAACTAATACCTCGCAGCAGTGGTCTACAAACGAGCAATTCAGTCAGCTAGGTGGTAGCTATCATTATCGGTTTGGGGTTAGTAAAGCTAGCATGGATAGCTGTGAAGTACGAAGAGTACCTTAATACTGAAATCTATTGAATAATAGTTAAACAATTTGAAACTTAGCACGTGTAAGTAAACGAATCTAGCATGCTCAAAATACACAAAGCCATTAACTTGAGCAACATCCACGTTTAGCCCAGGGCTGTTGTGTTCGCCCAGTAAAGTTTGTATGGCCGTGACTCGTGTTTATTTGGTTAGCCCTGGGCTAATGATGTTGCGTAAGTTGACCTCGGGAGGGCCATGCCATCAATTAGTATTCTACCTAATGGTAAACAAGCATGTTTTTTAATAGCATGTGTATTCCAGGTCTTAATGTAAGCAGAAAAATCCATGACCCTCAAGCTTTAAACGTGTTCAAGTAACATCTTCGTACAAGCGCATGCTCCGCTGGGTCGCGGTCACTTCCATTCGCTTTCTCTGCGCGCGCACCGTTTCGCGTCCTCAACTTCGTGTGCGCTCACCGACAGCAAAAGTAAAAACACATGCATTTGCAGCTGCGGCTGCACCTCTTAATCTACATAAATATACAACCTGAGTTTGGTTTATCATAAACCCGAAAAGATATTGTACTCATCATAATTAATAACTTTTCTTATGGGACCTAACATGACATCGCGTAAAATAATCAGCCGTTTTGTACATTTTGTCCAGTTCAGTAAACATAAATGTAGGTCTGGAATAGCTGACCGATTGCCTTCTGTGCTAGGTCGTGGGTTCAATGCCCGCACGGAATAAATATTTGTATGACCTACAGATAGGTGTAAAGTGTCCGCATAGAGTACCTATGCGATGCGTTGGCCAGCTTTCTCTAACACAGCTTGCACTGTATGCTTATGATATAATAAACTGTCTTCTAAACTCTACAGTACCTACTTTCCAGACATGTAGTTTTCTAAGGTTTTAAAGGGTTAAACTGATCAAAGTTAAGTAAACAATAAATAGGTGTATTGTCGTATACCTATACGTATTGTCGGTCAGCTGATGTCGATCGTTGTTGCGCGATTGGGCCTGCGGTTGAACTTTTGACTAATCAAATAAATAATTTCGCTTCCAACCTCGTCACTGCGGTTTCGGAATAATTATTATAATAATTGTACAATGTGCAAGAAGATATTGCCAAAGCGGTTCAAGTTCTGTAAACCTGACCAGTTGGGCAGTGGCAGTAATAAAAGTTTTCATGCACCAGTCTGTTTAGAGGTTCGCTAGTTATAGTACAGTATAGTTTGTTATAGCACATAATTTTGTTATTATATTTTAGTCATTAAGGCAATATGAGAATGTGATTCGTTTTCGTAAACTAGACATGGTTGCGGTTGCATATCAGCAATACTCTACCTATAATCCTGATTATTCTGTATTGATTGAAGCAGTGGCGGATTATCCTTAAGGCAAACTAGGCATGTGCCTAGGGGCGCGAGGGTACAAAGGGGCGCGCGGGCGGAATTGTAAAATAAAGAAAAAATATACAATATACTTGGTTGGTCGTTACTCGTGTTGTGTTGCAGTGGCTTGAGTGGGGTAGGTATACAAATGAAGAGCCCGGAGAATGTGTTTGAATTCCCTTGTAATCATCTCGTCAGTTACACAACACAAGGTACACAATTTAACGAAAATTTAAAAAAATAGAAGGCACAGAACTAGGACTATTTAACAACAGTTATAATTACAATGTAAACGCCGTACGGCCGAAACAAGTAATTGAAAATTTAACCCTTTATCAGTGTTTAAATAAATAATTTGTAATTTGACTTTTTTTTATTTACCAAGTATTAATAAATTCTTAAAATTCATAAAAGTGCCAGACAATTCACGACGACGTTCGTTTCCCAAATTTGCCCGACCGAGAAAGAAATCCGGGACCTTCCGCGCTTACGGCAGACACCTAGGCCACTATCTATACTATCGAGGTCGGTTAGTTATAAATGAAATATTAGATACACTGATTTAATTCATTTTTTATCCTGTTCAATAATTTAATTCATACGACTGGCGTGTAAAGCCAGATATTATTATATAGGGAATTTCATAATTTTCGGGTTTACATGCCAGTCGTACCTTAAAACTTAAAAATATTGTAAACCGAAATCGTAAGATCTGTCCGACAATATCGATCTCATGTAAACTCATGCTCCTTTTTCCTTGGCCCCCATCTCACCGCGTTTTCCTAAGGAGCGGTACATCGGTTTCGGGTTTCGGTCAAACTATAGTACGAATTATTTTTAACCCCCGACGCAAAAAGAGGGGTGTTATAAGTTTAACCGCTATGTGTGTCTGTCTGTGTGTGTGTCTGTCTGTGGCACCGTAGCTCTTAAACGGGTGAACCGATTTGAGTGCGGTTTTTTTTATTTGAAAGCTGGTTTTCTAGCAAATGATCTTAGACATGTTTTATTAAAATCGGTTCAGCCATTTCAAGGTTATCAGCTGTTTTGTTAGCTGCGGTAGGGTTCTTAGACGCATAATGTGTATTACTTTACTTTCAAACATACGTGTGAAATAAAATTTGCAACACTCATGTATGCTATATAACTATGCAAGATTATGAAATTCTTGGTCTGATGCTGCAGCCAGGATAACCAGTGCACTAGTACACTCTTGAAAAAATAATAGCAGATATGTCGTGTTTGGATTCGTTTTGATCAGTATTTGATTCTACATGCAATTCAATGGTGGTGACATGATGAGCTGATGCTGCAGCCAGGATATCCAACACACTAGTACACTCTTGAAAAAATAATAGCAGATATATTATGTCGTGTTTGGATTCGTTTTGATCAGTATTTGATTGCCAAAAGTAAGGTTAAATTTTTTAACTTAATACTAAGTTTAAAAGGTTTAAAATAAAAATTAAATTTAAAATTTAAAAAACCCCCGACGCAAAAAAACGAACTTTTAAAAAGTCAAAAATAATAGTATCGCTGAGCCATCAAATTCGATTGAGTAACAACTATATATTATAATTATAGAAATTGATGGATGGCACGATAAGGTTTGCTCGTTGAAATGGCGATATAATATCACGTCGGGGTACCGCTAAGTAAATTAGCTAGCTAGTAAATTAATAGATGGTCAATTAAATGAAGGGTCTGACTTACTTAAGCGGTACCCCGACGCGATATTATATCGCCATTTCAACGAGCAAACCTTATCGTGCCATCCATCAATTTCTATAATTATAATATATAGTTGTTACTCAATCGAATTTGATGGCTCAACGATACTATTATTTTTGACTTTTTCAAAGTTCGTTTTTTTTGCGTCGGAGGTTTTTTAAATTTTAAATTAAATTAATATAGGGGCGCCGATGAGATGCTTGCCTACGGCGCTCTGAACGTTTAATCCGCCTCTGGATTGAAGAGAACTGCTGCGTCACCATGAGAGATGACTTCCATTATTATGATAAGCGGTTATCAGCGGAGCGGGAGGCGAGCGACGTCAGGCGACAAAGACGACGCACGCGTTGCTTCGGTCATGGCATGGCTTATGCGTACGCCAGTCCACCGCTCGGCTCCGAACTTGCCGCGTGCGCTGCAAACATGGCGGTCAGACAATATACTCGCGAGGAAGTCTCGAAGTTGAACTCCAGAACTGAGAATGTGTTCATCATTGATAACATAGTGTATGACGTCTTCAAGTTCCTGGACGAGCATCCCGGCGGTCACGAGGTGCACATCAACATGGCGGGTAAGGACGCGTCCGAGAACTTTCACGACGTGGGGCACAGCCTGGACGCCAAAGAGCTCATGAAGAAGTACGTGGTAGGTGAGCTGGTTAAAGCGGATCGCGTGACCATGCAGAAGCGTACTATGTCCTGGGAGGACAGCAAGCCGGACAGCAACACCGGGTTCATGAGCTCGTGGAAGTTCCCCGTGCTGCTGGGCATCGTGGTCACTGTGCTCTACTCCTACCTGTTCGGCTAGTACTCCCTGCGGGAGGGACGTGATCACGAATGTTTAAGCTCTCCGCAATATGTGTGTGGACATATCCGGCCATTACAGACTACTGTTAGATGTTTATAAGAAGGTTTTGTGCATAATTTATATATTGTGATATTTAATTAAAGTCATTTATAATTTTGGACATTGTTTAACATTGCGCAGCGCACAGCTCTCTTGGTGCGAGGTCCACACCCGGTCCGGACAGGTTCTGCACCAGTGTGTGTTCATTGACTGTTCATGTGCGTGTTCATTGATCATTTACCGCCGTGTGCCAAAAACACAAACACGAATGAGTTACATAACGTTACTACCACTCACTTACTACTTATGTCTACAACGTTCCACTAACATGCATGCTGCGACAGTTCTCAAATTCTCGCAGATATTTTCGATATAGGTACATGTTCTGCCTAGCCTTTTCCTAAGTATGCTGGGGTCAGCTTCCAGTCTAACTAGATCTGCCATCAGACTTCCGCAACCCAGTTAAAAAGCAATGCCGATATCTAGACCGGTTGTCAGACTTTCGAGCTTCTGACTACCCGTAACGACTGTCATAGGTATTCGTATGACACCCGGGACCGACTGTTTAACGTGCTCTCCGAGGCACGGAGGAATCTCGCTGTCTAACGAAAAGTCACCCATCCACGGACTGACCGCGGCAAGCGCAGCTTAACCTCACAAATCGAATGACCCGCGCGGTTGGTAATTAGCCACGAGCCCCTCTTTAGTCCGGTAAAATGTACCACAGGTTAATGATATATGTCTAAGAATTTCAATTTGCAAATCGTTTTTACGCCTAAGAAATAGTAAACTTTTTTTATTATAAAACTGTGTTACTTAAAATATCATAAATTTATAATCATTTCATTTCATGAAATTATTTATTTTTGTCAACAAATTAACATTAATTAATGTGGGCGACGCATAAAATTATATTGTTTAATGTGACGATGGGCGACCGTCGCTCCACCCCACGGCATTGTTGTCACATTTGGTACTATCATAATTATTTTAAATCTAATTCTACTCATTCCTTCTCACCGCACAGGTTTCATGACCAATTCGTTCGCTGTCTCAGCAATCAAACTCTGGAACGCGCTACCCCTTGATATGAAAAAAGCTCCGAGTAAATTCATTTTCAAACGTAAAGTTCGGGAATATTACCTGAAATCGCTGCAACCTTAGTCTGAATGAACTGTCCATCATAGTTATAAATATTTATGTGTATGTATGTATGTATAGATATATAGGTTTAATATGTATTTTTATTGTATATAGATATATATAAAGTATATATTTTGTTAGTACTTATGTATTATTGTGTTTTTAATAATTTTTATTTACCTTTTCAATATTTGTTTTAAATTCTTTTTTTTGTACCTTTTTCGAAGTGCTTAATTTTTGACCCAAAGGTTGACTGGTAGAGAATGCCATTGGCATTAAGTCCGCCTTATGTACCACCAATTGTACATGAAGTTTAAATAAATAAATAAATTATTTTTCAGTTTTTTTTTGCATGCATATTTTCTTTCGCTTGCCTACTTTCTACCATTCATTGAATCCTGCTGTTTTCCTTATTCCTCGCTTACAATTAATTTGTGTTATAAAACACAAAAATAATCAGTTTAATTTTTTTTTCTTTTTTACATACGTTTTTATTAATTTGAGAATAAAATAATTTTACAGAATTATCCTAATATATACAAACTACTATAATACAAATATAAGGTAAAACAATCAAAGGGCATCAAAAAATTCATCCGCACCGCTGTCAACAGGAAAAGTGCCCAAAAGGCAAAAGGCGTGGCATTGCCACGTTATATGGCAATGCTGCTAAAAATATTAGGTCTACTTTAAATATTAGGTTGTTTGCCTTTGGTCTTTCACCTGCGCATAGCTAATACGGCCACGGGCACCACAGATTAATTATATATGTTTACAAAGAAATCCACGCGCCATTTTTCACAAATACTTTTGTATTAAAGACTAAAAGTCTGTTATTTTCCTCGCAAGTGTGTTGAAAAACGTCGTATGAAACGCGTGTGCATTGATCATTACACGCTCGGCTCACTTATAGCACTCGCCTGCGACACGCGCGCACAATACCGCCTCGACCATAATGACCAACTTAGCACACTTATTTGACGTGTTCGATGTGCACACCTTACTAGTAATTATCTAATGTTTGTTTTTACTAGATAAATTTCTGCAATCACGTAAATCGGATGATTTTCAAATCATTTAGATTAGACGAGGTAACATTTTACATGTCACACAAATGATGATGCTACTAAAAAGAAAAATATTATACACTTCAATTATCGACTTGCTAATAGCGTTATTAACAAAGTTACTTGTCCTCGTGATCTTGGTGTGCAGCTAAATCGAAACTTCATCTGGATGTTCATGTAGAAAATACTGTCAACAAGGCATAAGTACCAGATGTTTGGCTTTGTAATGAGCACATCCAGAGAATTCCATCAACCCTCTACTTTCTTACACCTATATAAGTCCATAATTAGACCGCAATTATAATACGCAGTACCGATTTGGAATCCTTACGATGCAAAATATAATAAAATTATAGAATTAGTACAACGCAAATATCTTCGTGCTATGCAATATAGATGTTTTCAGAAAAAAGAATCTTACTCGTCGCTTCTTAATAAAATGATCTGCTTACATTACAGTCAAGACACACGCTCCTTGAGACTATGACTTTGTTCAGTATATGCAGAAACAAGTTTGATTGCCCTGACGTGGTGAATAGTTAATCAACATTTCTCGACTTCCATTACACTTGGAGATAATTTCTAATCCAAATCCATGCTTGATATTTCTTCCGTGCCATTATTTCCTCCTGATTCTTTTTCTTTTTCGCCCGTGACTGACCTCGAGATCCTTAAAATTATAAAATCTATTAAGTCAAATGCTGTCGGCTGTGATGGAGTAAGCAGGACGATGATATCTCTGATTACTGATGACATTATTTCTATTTTCACCCACATCATAAATTTTTCCCTGTATACTGGGGTTTACCCTACTTTGTGGCGAAAAGCGTTCATTATCCCACTTCCTAAAATTTCCAACCCCAGTTCAGCTCATCACTTCAGGCCGATTTCCATTCTCCCATTCCAGTCCAAGGTCCTAGAAGCAGTAGTTCACAAACAAATTTCCTCCTACATTTTCAAAAATAGCCTCCTGTCTCGATTTCAATCCGGTTTTCGGCCTGGACACAATACATCCACTGCATTGCTTAAAGTCACAGAAGACATAAGATCCGGCATGGAGGATTCGAAGTTAACGGTGCTAGTCTTGATTGATTTTTCTAATGCTTTTAACACTGTTGACCATGACATTCTCCTTGCCATCTTATCGCAAATAGGG
The DNA here is from genome assembly GCA_910594945.2 of Amphipyra berbera. Lineage (NCBI taxonomy): Eukaryota > Metazoa > Arthropoda > Insecta > Lepidoptera > Noctuidae > Amphipyra > Amphipyra berbera. Next base: position 242,066 of record OU343122.1, on the reverse strand, counting down.
GTCTCGTCGTCTTCACGTAATTGGTTTTCATCATATCTTCGTGGTCGCCAACAGGCTGTACGCGTTGATCAGAAACTCTCTGATTGGTGTAACTTGGTAACTGGCGTACCACAAGGCGGTATACTCTCTCCTCTCTTATTTTCTTTATTTATCAATTCTATCACTGACGTTCTCAAATGCTCTTACCATCTGTATGCTGATGACCTGCAATTATACGCTCAATCTGATATTGCCGATTTACATGCTTGCATTTCAAATCTCAATGCTGACCTATTTGCAATCGCAGACTGGTCTTGCAAGTTCGGTGTTGCCGTTAATGTCGGCAAATGTCAGGCTATCCTTATAGGCAGTTCGTTTTACCTGAAAACCGTCAACATCAGCAACCTTATGCCGATTGTATTTAATGACACTAATATCCCACTGTCGCCACACGTAAAGGATTTAGGCTTGCATATTGATAATAGCCTAAGTTGGAACAAGCAGATAAATCAAATAAGTCAGAGTGTCACATCCATACTGGGATCTCTCTATAGATTCAAACATTTCCTTCCATCTAGCACTAAATCGCTCCTGGTCCAGTCCCTTGTGCTTCCTGTGATTAATTATGCGGATGTCTGTTGCTCTGATCTGTCCCAAGACTTTCTAAACAAACTGGATCGGCTTCTCAATAATTGTATTCGCTTCATTTTTGGGTTGCGAAAATACGACCACATTTCTTTTTATCGTTCTAAGCTTAAATGGCTTCCTATCCGCCAGAGAAGATCCCTCAGGTCTCTCTGTTCACTCTTCACCATTATTAATGATCCTAGTGCTCCTGATTATCTAAAAACATATTTTCAACTTTTGGGTGGCTCTCACAGTCGTAGCCTTCGTGCCTCTGAAAATCTAATTCTACTTATTCCTTCTCACCGCACAGGTTTCATGTCCAATTCGTTTGCTGTCTCAGCAATCAAACTCTGGAACGCGCTACCCCTTGATATGAAAAAAGCTCCGAGTAAATTCATTTTTAAACGTAAAGTTCGGGAATATTTCTTAAAATCGCTGCAACCTTAGTCTGAATGAACTGTCCATCATAGTTATAAATATTTATGTGTATGTATGTATGTATAGATATATAGGTTTAATATGTATTTTTATTGTAATATATAGATATAAAAGTATATATTTTGTTATTACTTATGTATTATTTTGTTTTTAATAATTTTTATTTACCTATTCAATGTTTGTTTTAAATTATTTTTTGTACCTTTTTCGAAGTGCTTAATTTTTGACCCAAAGGTTGACTGGTAGAGAATGCCATTGGCATTAAGTCCGCCTTATGTACCACCAATTGTACATGAAGTTTAAATAAATAAATAGTTTGTGCTACCTTGCTTCTCGGACCTTACATGATCGGGAGGTTCAGGCGACTGTTCGCTACCAGCTCTTGTAAATCCAAGGCTGCATGGTGTGTGCTCACCGCTACACCACTTATGCTGGTTTTAGAGTCACGGTGACCGCACGCCGACCGTCGGCGCTGATAGCCGAAACGTATGAAATTCTCCGTCAGCGCTGACCTCCGCACGCGCTGATTATTCTAAAACGCTTCCTAGAAGTTCATCCGCTTCGACTGTCATCGCCAACGGTCAGCGTGCGGTCAGCGTGACTCTAAAACCAGCCTTAGTCGACACATACAATAAGCGATGTGCAATCGACATATTAATTCTAAACAGATATACCTTTAAAATTAATATAATTAAAAGTCTAAAGGATTGGCAGTAGGCTCCATAAGCTCTAGACAATTTATCATTACTGATAGATTAAGGACATGTATGATGCACATGAATTTTACGTTTAGTATTTTTGTTATTTTTCGTTGCTACTTTTTTATATCTATTATTTATTTATCTATTTTTTTTTCTTTTTTTATTTAATTTTGCCCTGGCTACAGTTAACGTTTGCTTACAGTTTGTTTTTATGTAATGTAGTAATCTGTGGAAAATGTAGTGGGTAATATATTTGTTAAGTTTAATGCTGTATCTACCATTGTGTACGCTTGATATACTACTGTTTGTTTTCCCTTAGGTAATAAATTAATGATTTTATATAGTCCTTAATTTATAACAGACATGTCACCATCACTGTACCCAACTAAGTACTCGTAAGTCGTGTTTTGACAAGACAATCGTGAATTATGTGTAAATCTATAAAACTATCATTAACTAATAATAAATACCAACTATATGACGTGCTACACTTGCGCTTTTATTACTCTATTGTCAGGAGAACAGTGGCTCATAATAATACACGCGAAACAACAGGATAAACAAATAATACAAAGTTTAATGATTTGTTTACCTCAGTTATTTCTGGAAGGCAGTTGAGATCGATGACACTTTGATAAACGTGATAACCTTCAATGGGGAGTATCGGATAATAACGCGAGCGCGCGACATAAAGATATCGTGCGATTGATCCGTACATGTGTACCGGTTATGTCGGTATACGCGAGCTTACATCATTGTCAGATTCAAGCGGTCAAGGAAAACGTGGCGAAGAAAGTCAATGCTCTAGTTACAAGTAGGTACACACTAACCAGAGTTGAGCTACTCGGTACGTGTAAAGGGAAGTATGTTTAACCAGCGTAGTTGAGACATCGAATACCCGCTGTTCCACGATGAACTCAGCCGACTGCAGGGATGCTATAATAGCCAAGTACAATTTAAGCAGGTAATCAATTTGTCCCGCAAGTTCAATGTCAGTAGCACGTGTATGTGTACATACAATACATGTTGGTAATACCCGTCGTCACTTACATGACGGTGCAACACGCACGTGGACGCTCTATCAAGTAGCGTGGATAATGTGATAACAAACGATTTTTTTTGCAACCTTCTATTACAGTGTATGTTCTGTATGGTAATGGAGCCACTTAAAATACGCAAGTACCTGACGCGATCGGCTCCTTCTGCCTAATATCAGATAAAAACATAAATGATAAACGCTAAATCATTTTTATTTTTGTAAATATATCTGTTACAGACACTTTTACAAGTCAATGTAATGTTTTTTTTAAGACTATATGGCGTCGTTATTTTCTATCTGAATAGGTTTGAGAAGAAAAGCCGAAACAAACTCAGAGATCAAGGTCTCTTTTAAAGTCCACCCATTGTGGTGTAAAAACTATACGAGTGTAACAATGTAGGGCAACATCTGGAATGGCCTTTTGAGGAAAGTGCTATAGCAGGTGTGAGTTGACCTGTCGGCACGCATGCATTAGCCATCGTGTAGCTCAAACCTTATTTTAGGGAGCTCAACAACTCGATGCACGACGCTACCAATCAGCTGGACATTTGCGTAGATCACAAAAAAATACTCAATGCCGCCAAACAGTTACAATATTCGTGTATAAAGCTAGCCTACATGGTACTCGCATTCACAACAAAATTAAAATTAAAAATATGATTAAAAAATCAATAGATGTCAAAAAGATAAAAATTTATTTAATATTATATTATAAAAAATATTTCAATGATTAAAATGATGTGTCTGTAACAACAGCGAGCGGCTCAACCACAAGAACTTTTATCGTCCATATCTAGACACGCGGTAGCAAAAGGAAAAAAGAACTGGCGACGCAGTAGCCGTGGGTGTGACACGAACCATTTGAAGCCACTTTTGACCTCTTAATAACTCGAAATCTATTCAACATAAACACATGAAAGGAGACCTGACAAGCTTCATACATTTTTGGACCAAAATCCAAAGTAGCCGGCCAAAGGAAAGTATAAACATGTTATGATAGTACACGACTACCTAAACATTTTTTTATTATTACGTCATCCCTCTAGGTCTGATATCTGAGTCACTACATAAGGTTAAAATGTGCGATCTTAGTGAAAAAAAATAAAGAATTTAAGCGTTAAGATATTAGGTAACTAACAGTACCTACACAGTATCTTAATGTTTGTAAGTAAAGCCCTTTTTTGAGCAATGAAAATGCCTGACGCGTACCACGCCGTCCGGGGAGACGAAGTGGTTATCTGGGACTTGCGCCCACTAAAAACTTCGCCTGTGCACCTACTTTCGTCTTGATGGGTGAACCACGAGAACTGCTACGCATGACATTCACGACCTATCCAGCGTGGCCCACATCTGGGCTCCCTCTGCTTTGCCCGCCTCCGGGCTCCCTCCTTCTTCAGCGATATCCGGGTGCACTGTAACATCACCACAACTCCAGGGACCTTGCAGCGTGGACGATAGAGTCCCCGATCTATCGTTCGCTGGCCCCTATTATGGCGGCATCAAGTCGGCATTTCTCCGCCGTCCTGCCCTTTTGCGACGAATCGGGTCAGCAAGAGAGTCTGCCTCCCTGAACCCGCTCCACCGCTTCCTTCTGCGAGATTATATCCTCGCAGGAAGATGCAACCGCCTCCCATACCCTTTCACTACCGACCATACAGGGGGGAACCTTTTTTTTTTTACGTGTGGAATTCTTCACTAAGGCCGGGGTCACGGGAATAGCTGTTGCATGCACCGCGACCCCGGCAGATCTCGGTCCACCAGCTTCTTCTGGTGGACCTCTCCTGTGGTGGGGCAGTTGCTCCCCTGCCCCACATCCTTCCGAGAGTCGCGCGCGGAACACGGCGCGCCATCCTCCCTGGGCCCGTTACTGGTCGGGCGACGGGCTCCCAACCCGCCGCCCGCAGGCCACTCACTAGGGTGGCCGGAGATCGTCGCGTGCCCTCCGGCGCCCGGTGCGTCTAGCGCGAGAAGGGAGAGAAGAAGCGGCCTCCCTCTCCCTCTCCGCTACCTCCTTGGTCGCCATCACCCCCTCGCAAAAGGAGGCGATGGCTTCACACGCAGTCTCGCTCCCGACCATAGACAGAACCACGGCCGGAAGCGAGAGGTCACCGCCGATCGCCGCGACTAGTTCGCGGCGCTGCGACGCCCATGCTGGACACGCCTGCAAAGTGTGCAACGCCGTGTCCTCGGGGCAGTCGCAGTGGTGACGACCGGGCGACTGCTCCCGGCCTATACGACACAGTTACTTCCCGAAACAGCCATGTCCCGAGAGTACCTGCGTCAGCCGGAAGCTGAGGGCGCCGTGACGCCTCTCTAGCCACTCCTCCATCACGGATCTTACCGCCGCTATTGCGGCGTGCCCCGCGCTGGGTTGCGCAAGTCGCTCCCTCCACTCGGCCACCAGGATCTGGCGGAGCCTGCTCCGCTCAGGCGCCTCCTCGCGCTGACGATATCTCAGCGCGAGGGCCCTCGCCTCCAGATCCAAGGGCACTGATCCGGCCAAAAGACTCACCGCCTCGAAGGAGATCGTACGGTACCCCCTTATCACCCTGACGGCCATCGCCCGCTGCGGTCTCCGCAGGATAGCGATGTTGCGGGCCGTCAGGGTGTCCGCCCAAATCGGCGACCCGTAGAGGGCCATGGACCGTACGATCCCCGAGTAGAGTCTCCGGCAGGTGGCATTGGGCCCCCCCAAATTGGGCAGCAGCCGCTAAAGCGCAGCCGCTGCTCCCATTAGTTTGGGGGTCAACTGCCGAAAATGCGGCCCAAAGTCCCATCGGCTGTCGAGGACGAGTCCCAGATACTTCATCGTCGACTCGACACCGATGCGGACGCCTCCCACGACAGTGTGGGATCCCGAGGGTGGTCCCTTCCGGGGCCCGTGGAAACACAGGGCCTCGGACTTCCGCAGGGCCACCTCGAGATCCAATCGTCGGATCCTCTCGACGACTTGCGCAACCCCAGCTGTGGCCAAAATGGCCGCCTGCCGGTGTGTTCCTCCCCGCGCTGTAACCAACGTGTCGTCGGCGTAGCAGGTCACGCGGACACCGGAGAGGAACGTACCGCGCATCACCCAGTCGTAACCGATGTTCCACAGGAGCGGCCCTAGGACCGAACCCTGTGGGACACCGCACGACATCTCTCGCCGACCCCATCCTTCCCGACCCGGGTAGATTACGGCTCTCTCTGCCAAATAGGCCCCGAAAATAGAGGGGGGAACCTAACCTTATGTAGTGCATGACTCAGATATCAGACCTAGAGGAATGACGTTATATTAAAAATGTTTAGGTATTCATGTACTATAATAATATATGCATAATTTTCTTTGGCCGTCTACTTTACTTTTTGGGCCATTTTGTCAGATGTCCTTTGGTTTATTTATTAAAACCCCTTAGATTAACCAACCAAACGGTTAGTGAGATATTAACGTCTAAAAATCAGCATTTATACCACTGACTGACATATAGATCAAAAACCTAACCCACTTCGAGATGACCTAGCAAGTTGAAATTTGGCGTCCAGCTGAGTAATTGTGTGTATACAAAGGAAAAAATCAGAAAACAGTGAATTTTTACGATTTGAAATACATATTTTCAAGCAATCGATTTTATTATCTAGCGCCTTTCGAAATTATAATAGCAAAAACTTTTTCTTCCGCAGGAGAATAGGTTCCATGATTATATGATAAAAAGTGGCCTTTGTCGTTTTGTATACCAGATTAATTGATTCAAGTGGGAAATAAAAATATACCTAACAGGCAAATGATAACAAAAGTTAAACGAAGGACTTTCCACATATGTATTTTTAACGTTCAAGAAAATGTAGAAAATTGCACAAAGAAGAAAACTATACAGCGTAAACGTTTTACAGATCACTTTTTAACCCCCGGCGCAAAAAGAGGGGTGTTATAAGTTTAACCGCTATGTGTGTCTGTCTGTCTGTGTGTGTGTCTGTCTGTGGCACCGTAGCTCTTAAACGGGTGAACCGATTTGAGTGCGGTTTTTTTTATTTGAAAGCTGGTTTTCTAACGAGTAATCTTAGACATGTTTTATTAATATCGGTTCAGCCATTTCAAGGTTATCAGCAGTTTTGTTAGCTGCGGTAGGGTTCTTAGACGCATAATGTGTATTACGTTAGTTTCAAACATACGTGTAAAATAAAATTTGCAACACTCATGTATGTTATATAACTATGCAAGATTATGAAATTCTTGGTCTGATGCTGCAGCCAGGATAACCAGTGCACTAGTACACTCTTGAAAAAATAATAGCAGATATGTCGTGTTTGGATTCGTTTTGATCAGTACCTATTTGATTCTACATGCAATTCAATGGTGGCGACATGATGAGCTGATGCTGCAGCCAGGATATCCAGCACACTAGTACACTCTTGAAAAAATAATAGCAGATATATGTCGTGTTTGGATTCGTTTTGATCAGTATTTGATTCTACATACAATGCAATGGTGGCAAAAACTGAATGTTATTGAGATAAAGCTTCGTTTTGATTTCTTAAGTTTAAAATAAAAATTTAATTAAAAATTTAATAAACCCCCGACGCAAAAAAAACGAACTTTTAAAAAGTCAAAAATAATAGTATCGTTGAGCCATCAAATTCGATTGAGTAAGACCTATATATTTTAATTACAGAAATTGATGGATGGCACGATAAGGTTTGCTCGTTGAAATGGCGATATATCACGTCGGGGTACTAACGTAGGCAAATTCGCACCGGTTGCAAGAGCCATGCGGTTAATAAACAGCGTCTCACAAAGGCTTGACATTTTTGACTGCACATTGGCGGAATTCATGAGGGTGACTCTCGATTTATTAGCTAGTAAATGATAATTATTTAATCACATTATTGCATTGGGTGTGAACCTGTAATGATAGTGTAAGATTGTATAAATAAATAAAATAAATAAATAAACTTAATTTTTGAATGATGAATACTCATAATTTATCTAAAATTAAAGATTATCCCATCAAAAACATAAATGTGAAAATGGGAGCCAAGTTCAATAATAAGAATATGCGTGGTTGTTGACTTCGCCGACAAAAGAATTGAGAACTAAATGGGTGCCAAGTTCTGTAGATAATCATGACATTTATTTATAACAACTTACAACATTATAAAATAAATTTAAAACACAGTTTCTTGTATTTTCTGCTACAACATGTCTGCTATTTAAAAATATAAGTTCTTAATATTTGCATGTTAATTTATGGCGAAATGTGTCATTGCACTAAAAATGTATTTATTTATATACCATATTTTATTCCACATTTATTGCAAATAAATGGCTTTGACTTTGAATTTAAATTTGAACAGACGAATTATTTATACAAAGCAGATAATTTAGGATAAATTGAAGTTCAAGATTTGACTTGGCTAGTTTTCACATACAAGTTATCTTATATTTCGCTAATCAACTTATCTTCTTTACGTTATACGCAAGTTACTGTTTTTATATTGTAAAGTCAACATAATTATATTAATTATATATTACTCTTCTAAAAATTTGGTTTGCTGGTAAAAACTAGCCAAGTCAAATTTGAGCTTCAATTTATCCTAAGTTATCTACTTTGTGTAAATAATTCGACTGTTCAAAGGACATGTTATATTTTTGTATGGAAACTGGGCTTTGGCTGTGAACAGAGAAGAGCTATTTTTTTTATGAAAGTTCATAAAATATGGAGCTTCCGTATATATTTTTTATTTTTTTTAAAAGCACCCTTCTATTGTTTTTTTTTATTTAAATAATTAGAATTAAAAAAAGAAGTTGCAACCCACAGTTGTTAACCCATAATTATTCATTCTGGCAACACTTCTATTGGATGACATTTATTGTCATTGTCAACGTCAGTCATTGTCAAAAAGTCAAATTCAATTCAACTTATTCAACTGTTGTCTGTTATTGTGACTGTGGTTCCTGTGTTTTTGACTATGTACCATTGTTTTGAGTTTTTTTTTTATTTGACCTGGCTTTTAACAACAATAGATAGCGATTTTGTGCGACAACTTTGACATGATTAGACATTGATGACATTACTGACAATGACAGGTGACAACCTTGCTGACATATGTACAGTAAATATTTTATTTTATTCTATTGAGACAAGGGAATCAATGCCATACATCCAAACCATTGAGTTAATTCATTCATTTTATTTTAATTTAAGCCGTTTAATATTATTTTAATATTAGGATAAATATTATGCTTTCAAAAATGATATATATCATTTTTATTTCTAAGTTTTTTGTCAGTTTATTAGTTTTTTAACAAAAAAAATATCAGGATTTTAAATTTTTTTAATTAAATAACGGTGCTTTTTTAAAAAAAATGTTTTTGTAAGCACGTCCTAGACAGTTTTCCTATCAGAAAAACCGCACATGTAAGCGGTTCAAAAATAAAATTATTATAAGCCCATTTCATAACATGTCCTTTAAGAAGTTATAATTTTAAACAGCAAACATTGTTGTACCTACCTGAAAAAAACGAGAAACTGTGTTTTAAATTTATTTAAGAATGTTATATGGTCTTATAAATAAATTTCAGGATTATCTACAGAACTTGGCACCCATTTAGATCTCAATCCTTTTGTTGGCGAAATCGACAACAACGCATATTCTTATTATTGAACTTGGCTCCCATTTTCACATTTATGTTTTTGATAAAGATCTTTAACTTTAGAGAAACCCTTTTTGCATAGTTTCTGCATTACATAGGACTTAATTTTTTTTAAACTCAAGTCGAATATGCTTGGAATTTTGTTGTAGAAGCGCACCTAAATGAGTTACAAACTTTTTGGAACCTAGTCATTGGTAGGATAAGTTTATTTTTATTGTTAGTACCTATTGATGTTATTTATGGATGTCGCAGTTCATATAGAACAAATTGATATTTTTCTTTATACAAAGTTAGTCGGAAAGGGGGTACTAATCCGCGGGCCACTTAAAGTATCACTATGACGGTTTTAAAGCAAGTGTTAAAATTTCTAAATTCGATTTGTAATTTTTATTTCCATGCAAATTGATTTTCATTTTAGTTTTTTCAAAAATTCTAATCTCTGGTTTGGTTACGAATCTAGAAATTGGGGCTTCTAATCCGTGACTCTAAATATGACCTAAAATGTAAACACAGCTGATCATAGCTGACGATAGATAAATTTTAGCGTAATTTTTATGAAACCTATGAACAGATATTTCTTTTAAACTATTGACTTTTGGGGAAAGTTGTAGAACAAAAGTTATTCATTATTATAGGAACTTCAACGCCCTTTCGGATTAGTATCCCCTTTCCGACTAACCTTGTATAAATCTCAATAATTTAATAACACTCAACAAAAAACTGATACATTAACATTCATATTACCTTATTATAAATAACAACATAAATATTGTATCGCGTGTCCGACGTACTTAGGTATTATTCCAGCATCTAAAGGCGCGTTCAAAGGAACGCGTCCAATCTGCGTTCATGGTGCGGTGGCGCGATGGCATGGCGCGGCGATCGCGATGGAGATTAGTTACTGCAATAATAAAATTGTTCGTGTATTGACGTATTCAAACCAAACGCATACTATTTGGTTGAAATTCAATACAAGTAGGTACTATTGCAGTAACTAATTAACGCAAAAATGAACGCAGATTGGACGCGTTGATTTGAGCGAGCCTTTATCGTCACTTCTATAAGTAATGGTCATTGCCTGCTCGTACTGAAGCCGCTAAGCTGACATCTAACATTTGCCACTAGTGCAGCCACAGCGGGTGTCAGCTTACGACTGGCCTATTTAGAAACAAACACTTTTTGCGTTTGAAATGTTTTGCATATTATGTTGGTGTTGCACACGACTCACACGAGTTTTAAACAGATACTTTATAATATTTGCGCAATGTATCTTACGGTCCGTGCCTGACGTCGATAGGTGCCATGCTGCCAGCGCCGCGTTTTCATAAATCGCACACTTAATTATTTCATATTGTGTGACATTTGAACGCGTGTTTGCGTAGCACACAGGACTGTGACAGTGGCATCCCACTCAAACACAAGACCGTGTCAGCACGTAGGTAAATGGATACAGAAGGTGCACTCTTGCAATGCGTGGCAACAAAGATATCGTGCAAGCGCGACCAATTAGCTCCTGAAGCTGTCGAGTAAGACCCGCACTATGTAGTTGCACAATATTATTGCGAGTTGTTAGGACTAGGTTTTCTGTAAGATTTAATTTTTTGTCCTAGTCTTGCTAAATAGGTAGGTACAAGTCTAAACCAACACTGGGCACACGCCTCGCAGGCGGGGTGTTGTCGTTGTTTACCAAATAACAACGTGTACAGTTCTCGCCAATCTTTTTGCCGCTCTGAAGTTATGCGGATGGTTGCGCAGTAACAAAACCTATGTAAATATGTATTTTGCTACTGCGCAAGCGCAACCACTCGCCGTTTCGTTTTCCTGTTTCGACAGCGCCGTTTATCACTTTGTCCCGGCGACTTGCATTGCATCATAAGTACAGAAATAACAAGATCTTGTAAAAAATAGCAATAGGTAGTGATTATCAGACTTGTAACAGTTGATTACAATGAACAATAATATATTTACGTATTTTTGTACAGGGTCTTCCATGTGGCAACTTTGAGCTTTTAATATAATAATTACGATTTAGGTTGGCCTGTAATACACATCTTTACGATGATAATTAAATGCTCAATTAACCATTTCTATAGAAATGAAGTTCCCATGGTGAAGATAGTTAAATAATTACTTACCAACATAATTAGAGCAGAGCAATTGAAATATCATAATAAAGGCTCATTTACACGGAGATAGTTTCTCAAAGCGAGTCTCACGCTATCTCTGTTTTCATCGTAGAGAAAGACAATGACAGAATGAGTCGCGCTTCTAGAAACTATCTTCGTGTAAATCAGCCTTAATACTATAACCTGAATCCCTAACTCAGATAATTTATGTAAACAAAGGAGATAACAGATCAAAAAAATGTCTTATCAATGGTACTTCACAAAAAATGGCGAAAAAAAGGCTAGATTTTCATTTAAGTACTGATTTTAGAAATAATTATTATAAAATTATTATGCCGTGATTATTTTTATAAATCTTCGGTTTTAAACAAAGTTATTAAAAAAAGGAGGGTTTCTGGTATTCAATATTTTATGATACTGGTATCACTGCAGGAGTTCCAAACATTTTTAAATTTCGTTTAATAGTACCTACCTATGTCAAAGTCGCATTATTTCAATTAATTCGTTTACTTTTCCCCGATCGAACTTAAATGTTATTCGCTGCGTGTTCGTTGTTTCTTGTTGAGTTTCATTTGTTAATTGACAAATTAAGCCTCAGCCGGGTCCCTCGAAGGCCACCGCCCGCGACAGTTTGTTCCCTGTCAAAAAGCGGCCTCGAAAATGTGAGTGCCACAGAACAACTCATGGTGATGAATGCCTACAAGCAGATATACAAGATTTGAGCTGAGGGCAAATATTGGTCTTTCGGAGACTGTGCTGCCAAAACAGTTGAATTTTTAAGAATATCAGCAGTGACAGTGGGAAGTATTGTAGTTCTCCCAAGTAAGAAGGTCCAAAGATCAGCTTCGTCCAAAGAATGGACGATTTTACCCTGTCTGCAATAAGACGAATTGTACACCAGTTTTTTCGCAGAAATGAGGCACCTACTTTTACAAAGGTGAGAATAATTGATGACGTTACATTTATCCGATGAATGAATCCGATTCCAAAACCGATAGTTACCTAGTTATTCAGATTCCAACACATCATGAAAAAAATATTTCTTAATCCTAATCGGAGCTAGATATGAGCGCCGCAAATATTGTTTGGCTGCGGTATTTTGTTTGCATAGTTCTTATAATTAATCAACTTTAATTTTATAGATGATTACGTAGTAAAAATTTAATGATAAAATGTTTTGCACCACTGTCCTGTGATTTTGATAGTGACATTTCTTGACGTTTCTTTGTATACATAAATTATCTGAATTATGGATTTGGAATATAGTTACTGATATCCCCTGGGTTTCACCGCATTCATTTCCCTTTTTATAAGAATGAATATAGGTATATTTTTCTGAACAGTCATAAGTCCTATTATTTGTTCGCCGCTTAACGTTGAGTTTCGAGACACCATGTATATTGTTTTTCTTAAGATGTGTATTTTAAAATATTATTTAAGTAATGTATTAACGACGAATAAACGGGTACCATAGTTACGACACAATCTATTACTGCGTTATAGTTACGTATTTACACGCACTGTTCCCACAAACAATAAGATAATCTACGAAGCTAATAAACAGTTAAAGTAACAATTGTGGTATGTCCCATAATATGTATCAGGTACTTATCACAAGATTGCCACCTATCTGTTAAACAAGATTTACACGTGTAAACTGTTATTTAACAAGTACACTGCACAGTCGGTACTTTGCACTTTACACCGTGACACACAATAGGTCCGATGATATCGGGAACAGATAACAATCAGGTGAATCAGGTACCTACTACATACCTGTAAAGGTTTATCAATAGGAAGTGGAGGCAAACCTATCATAAATAAATTGATTTTACTTATAAATATATTATTTTTATCTCCGATGGTAAGTATAACGTTGCGAAACACAAATTGCAAAGAAAATTGTGTGTGACCCATTGTTATCAATTAATCTAATAACGGCCTATTTATACGTTGTGAGGATCATTATCGTATTATTAGATTCCACATTGGTAGGTATCCAGGTATATATATTTTAGAGAGACCCGTCGTTTTAATATTTTCGAGCATAATTCACGCAAGGTCTTAAAATATACTGATAAAATATTTCTCAAACACCTATAGCTATAAAAAATTGTGCGTGTACTCATGTAGGTATGTGCACTAGAAGTTATATTTCGACTTTGTACCAGAGAGCTTATTTTTAAAGTTAATTTTAATATATATATGACTAGTGGCGCCCCCATTTTTCGTACTCTTTTTTGCAGAGTTTTATGTCAGATTCACACTAGACTTACGTGTCGTGGCGTGACGCGTCAGTAGGTGCAACTAAAACTATCGGATTCGTACAAAATATATAAATCTGATAGCGTCAGACGCACGGACTGACGCGTCACAATACGACACTAAGTCTAGTGTGAATCCAGCATTAGACACCTTTGAGGTTTATGTCAACAACTAACTTCATGGTGTCTCATTTCTGCTGGTATATTTTACCCTCAATGCGCACACAAAAGTTTAAAACGAAGAAAAACCTGCCGTAGCATGGTACGATTTATTACGTTACAGTCCAGTAAAAAAATGCGGTTATTAGACTTTGAACACGCTAGCGGTTAAAACTGACAAGATGAATAAGATAATTATACTAATTCTTATTTATAGGTAAGTATATTAATCTTGAAAATACATTTATTATGTTTGCTTATTTGGTACTCATCGAAGTTGTATTTTATATTCGGTAAATATTAAAATATTTACCTAAATATTCGCACAATTTGTATTAATCAACTCTTATGAAAATAGTTCATTATAACATTCTGAAATACCTAATTTAATACCTACCTAATTTTGTTTTTTTTTTTTCATAATCATCGTGAAAAGCAATAGATATGTAGTATCAGTAAAGTTATTATGTTTTTATATAAACGAACTGTGACCGAGAGTTAGCAAGGCGAAATTACTGATGTCAGGTACTGGCGCGTCATCCTCCATCATTATAATTACATTTGCGCTGAGATCGTCCGGCTGCCCGGACCACCTTGACCGGTGAGTCAAATACCTACCTGACCAAAGTGGCCAACTAATTATATGCTGACGAATGACTTAGCTCCAACATCATATCCACAACACTCTACAGCTTGATATAGATTTCATAACGTAGATTTATACATATTATACGAAATCATTATTATTCTAAGAAACAGTGACAACAGCTCCAGATAACAGCAGATCCTTGTTGCCAGTTCAAGGAATCAGGAATTAGGTACTTGAAATTTCCAATATTATCCTTACTGCACCTTTAAGTTACGCCGGTAGGTAAGTCTACACAATCGTCATTTGAGCTGAGGTAATATTTGATTTTGACAAACTTCAAATACCTACGGTCCGTAATTATACATACTTACAATTGTTACGATTATGTATGCAGGCTACCGCTTATATACCTATATTTGTAAAACACCAACAACCTCTCAGGAATATGAAATTACGAGACTTAAATATATTTCGGTACCCGAAATGTAGAGTCTGAAAATGCGAAATGGTATATATTCCGGTATCGGTACCTAAACCTTAATAAATAAGGGTTTTCATTGATGAATATACGGGGCCCCCGGGCTACAGGGGCCCCGACGTGTGTATGCAAAAATTCGTAAAATGTTAACCATAATCACGCTCAAGCTCTTAGGCCGAACGCCTAAACTCTTGAACGCTAAACTCAGCACACCCCAGACACTCCATACAACCATGGACCATGGTTTTTGGTTTGGTTTTCTCTATTTGGGCTTCGCCGCAGTCGGGTAAAAGGGCCCCCCAACAAATTTTGATACAGGGCCTGTCTAGGGCAAGCTACGCCACTGTTGATGAACTGTCGCGCTAACCTGTCCTTCGCTATGAAGCCCCAGATGGCATTAGTATGATTTATTCATCATTCGATGTTTTTCAGTACCTAAATCGTAAACCTGCCTCGTTGGTCTAGTGGTCGGAGAAGAGTTGTGAGGATCGAGTTGTCAAACATTAATTTACCACCAGCTATAAGACAATTAAATGGAAACAAGTTTAAAACCAAACTAAAAAGAATGTTACTTAATAATGTTTATTATAATTTGCATGAGTTCTTTGGCAAAAAATGATGTAGTAGGTATGTAATTAACACTTAGAAATAAATAATCAATTTGCTTTTCTTTGTTAAGTATTGCATATCCGACATGGGTAGACTGTTGATCCTAAAATTTGCTATATTATAAGATCTAATTGTACACAGTTACGCAATAAATAATTCTTATTCTTATTCTTAACAAGTACCTACTGTGACACTGTCACGAGAGCTAAGGTGCGTCGAAATGGTACAAATTCTTTGCTTAATAGTAATAGTTGTATTTGTATTTATTTATAGTTATTTATTATTTTGACTAAAAAGAGTTTATTTTGTTGTTCACGTAATTAAATAATTACCCAAATCAAATATTAGCAATATCACAGTCTACCCATATTTATGGTTATATTAAGAATTTTACCATAATATTAAGGTTGTATACAGTCCTCCCGATGGGTTCCCGCATTGTCGTTGGAGGGCTCAGTAGCTGTGCAGGAAGGCCCACGGTGAAGCGAAGAGGAACCCGAGGAGGGGCTGCTCGTCGGGGTTTGGGACTGGAAGCCCTCGATGTAGCGGCCAAGTAGGTTAGCGGTGTCGCTTAGGCGACATCGCAACTGAGGCGGGCCGCGATATCATAACGGAGGCATCGCGGCTGAAGGATGGAGGCCGCGGCGCGAGAGGAGTATTGCAGTGCGCCGTCCTCCTTACCTTCCGCGGCCTTGACGGGGCCGCTACCGTCAGATGGCGGACGCGGTGGGGCCGCAGGGAGAGAGGAGTGTCGGTGTATAGTTGGCCGCTCTCCTTTCCTCTGCGGCCGAAAAGTGGTAGGCGGCGGGGTCACTAACCTGACCCGTCGCAGGGGGATCAAGGGCGCCCAGACATGGGGTTTAGTCTGGCGCCCATGTGCTTGTTTGGTCCCCGAGGTGGTCACGGCGTGTTGTATACAGTAGTTCCGTTGACAAGTACGATAAGGATTAATAAACCGGTCAAGTGCGAGTCGTACTCGCGCACCGAGGGTTCCGTATCGTTGGAAGAAATGTTTTTCCATTTTCAAAACTAAATTTTAATTTTTGTTTTTAAAATATATTTGCTGATTACTAAAAGACTGTGCTAGTTATACATATCGTTATATTTTTCCTTTAATATTTACATAAACCTCCAACAACTCTATTTATTCCAGATTATAGGCCTATGTGAGTGAAATAAGCAGAAAGAGTTCTACCATTCTTAAGTCACTCATAATTATATATATAGGTACAAAGCAGTAACGTGTACAAACATACGCAGTTGTACGCAACACCAATATAATTGGACAATTGACTGTTGCTGTGTAGGAGACGCGATGTCCTCGGGCCTCGACCATTGACAGGTCGCGCTGATGACGTGAGCGTTGAGCTGATGATACTCAATGATAATCTGACGCTCGCCCGCCGCGCGCTCTACGCTCCGCCACTCGTCCTCAATTATTATTATATAAAACTATATCAGTTTATCACACTGACTATGAAACGGTTTTGTTCTGATTACAACTCATTCGACTGATAAATTATGTACCTACTTACTACAAAAATCGGTATGTCTCGTATTGTTTGTTGATATTTTTAACACTTTACAGCGTTCATGGTCACGAATGTTTGTGAAGTCTCAGAGCAAAGGTTACAACCGGAAATTATTATCTTATAATCAAGTGCTTATGTATTTTATAACTCTGTAAGAACTTTTTGTCGTCATGAACCAAGTTTGTATTGTATAATACTCTACACTGTATGCAATCAGCTGATTGTGATCTGGTTCCGCGACGTCCTGTATCTGTGTCAGTGAACTGCAGCGAGGTTACAATGACATTGACATTATCATACTAGACACGGTCGGCACTATCAGCGATGCATCCATCGAACGACACGTCCATTCAATACGGACTATTATCATTAGAGTAGTGCGTAGTAGTAGTAGATCGCTGCGGAGGGGGCAGCTGTACCAATAGTACCTATGTAATAGTACATGATAAACAAAGAATAGAGTAAGTAATGCCAGGTTCAATTATCTTAGCCTAGTAGTGTATATAGTAAATAAAAAGTTTATTATAGTTTTATATTAGTTATTAACTACTTTATTTATAAATAAACTACATATCGTCGCTGCGCCTGCAAAATCCGCTTTGTTTTTTTTTTAATCTGTCTTTGATGATATTTTATAATAGTTCTCCAGCCACGTGCACTTGTAAAATCTGTTTTTTAATCATTTATTTGATTAAGAAGATAGAAAAAGAAATTATTAAAAAACAGATTTTACAGTTGCACGTGGCTGGAGAACTATTATAAAATAGCATCAAAGACAGATTTTCAAAAAAAAACACAACGGATTTTGTAAGCGCAGCGACGATATAATAAATAACACGAAGCTAAAAGTTTTTAAAAGATCCAAAGTATTGCGCAATGTCAAGTAAGTATATTGAGCTCTAGCCGCACGTTGTGTAACACTAACACCACAGTTTAATCCTGACCTCGCTGATATCTCATCAACTTGCTGATAAATATAATTAGTAATCAGTAGTACACAAGTGCCACATTCCTTTTATTTATTACGAGCATGAAATTGTTATTATAACCGTTAATTAATTATAAAATATGTTATTAACTGTGATGTATTCTACCACCACCTAGTTTTTGAGTAAGTACCTATTACCAGCTAGCGTCAGACCCCAGCAAAAACCAGAACTAATACATCAAGAACAAGAAAAAGTCATCAACTAGCAGAGCACTGCAGGCTGGCTTGACTGGACGCTGATGAAATATTATCCTAACTAAACATAATATCGGTGATTATAACCAGGCAATCCGCATACGCTAACGTAAAATGAACTTATTGATTAAATTAATACTTATTTAGATAAATAATATATCCAAAACGAAGATATGAGTTACCTACGTAGTTAGTATGGGTCTCACAAACCAGAGAAAATAAATCCTATTCTATCCGAATAAAAATGGAACCTAAGATATTGTCATCATGTTAATGTAGGTATGTACTAGGTACAAAGTAACGATTTTTACCGGAGTGCCAAGGAAGGGTTATGTTTTTCGCGCGTATCTTGTGTTTGTAAATTTCTTTATAACCTCGTAAGTCGTATCTTCCAAACGGCTGGATGGATTTCGACAGTTAAGGTATCGTTATATTCGTCTTAAATACCCAAGTGTCCTTAGATAGATGTATGAAAAAAAGACAAAATGGCGGATTTTTAGCACGAAATAGTAATACGTTAATAAAAAAATATTTACCAAACCTATCGAGTAGGGTATCAAAAGAAAGGAAATTAAAAGAGGATTACAAAAATATATATAAGTTATACGTTTAAATTTAATTAGGAATAATAAATTGGTTTAAAAAGTTTTTGATAGCGTAAAAATGGGCCATGTTTGTGTCGGACCTCGTGCTATCACGGAACACTGAAAAGTCTAAAATAAAATAAATAATTAAAAAAATCAAAAACCCGACTGCAAAAACATCATTTAAAAGTAATTCACTAAAAAGGCCGAAACAAGATTGAGAATAGAAAACAAATTAAAATAAACTATAAACGAAGTAAACTCTACTTAATTTTAACTGACATGAAGTAGAGTTTACTTCTTTTATAGTTTATTTTGATTTAACTGACTTTATTATAAGCTGAAATCCTAAGTTAAATACCTGCATTAAGTTTAGTAGTAAGCGGAACCCATTAATTGTCTTTCAGTTTATAATTTGCAATTGGGTCCCGCCTACTACTAAACTTAATGCAGGTATTTAACTTAGGATTTAAGCTTATAATAAAGTCAGTTAAAATGAAGTAGAGTTTACTTCGTTTATAGTTTATTTTAATTTGTTTTCTATTCTCAATCTTGTTTCGGTCTTTTTAGTGAATTACTTTTAAATTATGTTTTTGCAGTCGGGTTTTTGTTTTTTTTTTTTAACTAATACAATATGTTATACACTAATACATATGTATCACAATCTTGCTGCTAGGTGGCACAATGAGCAAGTCTGGACAATATGGTAGCCAAGAGGGTTTTAAGCTTCAAGGTCTTTACTGACCTGCTGCTAATCTTTCAGCTCCTTGCCGTCATGTTATGAATGAGAAGCGTTTGTATTGGCTTTAGTTCAAAACCAAGATCTAAACTAAACAAACAATATAGGTAAGTATAAAAAACAAATTAAGTATGTTAAAGAATCTCGTTTGGGTTCGACCTTCATCAATAAGACGCACTATTAGGATCGTACAACGGTATCGTATGGTTATGTTTAACGAAAGTATAGAGGGGCTCATGGCTAACAGACAACCGCGCGGATCATACGATTTGCAAGGTTAAACTGCGCTCGCCGCGGTCGGTCCTTAGATGGGTGACCATTCGTTAAGTACCCATCGAGACCCCTCCGTGCCTCGAAGAGCACGTTAAACCATCGGTCCCGGGAGTCATACAAATACCTAAGACAGTCGTTACTAGTAGTCTGAAGCCCGAAAGTCTGACCACCGGTCTAACCTTAGGATATCGGCATTGCTCTGTAACTGGGTTGCGGAAGTCTGATGGCAGATCTAGTTAGACTGGAAGCTGACCCCAACATACTTATGAAAAGGCTAGGCAGAACATGTACCTATATCGAAAATATCTGCGAGAATTTGAGAACTGTCGCAGCATGCATGTTAGTGGAACGTTGTAGACATAAGTAGTAAGTGAGTGGTAGTAACGTTATGTAACTCATTCGTGTTTGTGTTTTTGGCACACGGCGGTAAATGATCAATGAACACGCACATGAACAGTCAATGAACACACACTGGTGCAGAACCTGTCCGGACCGGGTGTGGACCTCGCACCAAGAGAGCTGTGCGCTGCGCAATGTTAAACAATGTCCAAAATTATAAATGACTTTAATTAAATATCACAATATATAAATTATGCACAAAACCTTCTTATAAACATCTAACAGTAGTCTGTAATGGCCGTATATGTCCACACACATATTGCGGAGAGCTTAAACATTCGTGATCACGTCCCTCCCGCAGGGAGTACTAGCCGAACAGGTAGGAGTAGAGCACAGTGACCACGATGCCCAGCAGCACGGGGAACTTCCACGAGCTCATGAACCCGGTGTCGCTGTCCGGCTTGCTGTCCTCCCAGGAGATGGTGCGCTTCTGCACGATCACGCAATCCGCTTCCACCAGCTCACCTACCACGTATTTCTTCATGAGCTCTTTGGCATCTAGGCTGTGCCCCACGTCGTCAAAGTCCTCGGACGCGTCCTTGCCGCCCATGTTGATGAGCACCTCGTGACCGCCGGGATGCTCGTCCAGGAACTTGGTAACATCATACACTACGTTATCAATGATGAACACGTTCTCAGTTCTAGAGTTCAACTTCGAGACTTCCTCGCGAGTGAATTGTCTGACCGCCATGTTTGCAGCGCGTGCGGCGAGTTCGGAGCCGAGCGGTGGACTGGCGCACGCACAAGCCATGACCGAAGCAACGCGTGCGTCGCCTCCGTCACCCCACGCCGCTCGCCTCCCGCTCCGCTGATAACCGCTTATCATAATAATGGAAGTCATCTCTCATGGTGACGCAGCAGTTCTCTTCAATCAATACAGAATAATCAAGATTATAGGTAGAGTATTAATAGGGTAGTTTTCAAAAAATTGCCGCTTTCACCTGCCAGATTTTTTCTAATTGTGGTTACTTTATTTTCAAGATCTAGGCAACTCTAGTTCTAGAGACAGTTGACAATGCATTAGCTGCATCGAGGCAAGTCCATTTTACACACTCTCACAGAAAGATAGACCTTGAATTTGAGTTTGTAATGTCATTTTCTCATCAACCTGCGTGTCCAATGAACGAGTGTTTGAGATTGTTGCCTATGAATTATTTCTACATTAGAAATTAACAAATTTGAACCAAACATTTAATTAAACTAAGTTCAGGCTATAATCTTTGTAAAACTGTGTACTCCTAACTCGAATAGTAGGAAAGAAATATTGTTTTATATTTTTGTAAGTAAACATTTCTACGTCACCTGTCACCTTGTACATTTCTCGATTATCCCGACACTATTAACAGTATGGTGACTGTACCTACCCCTCTCGCCACGTCGCCTCAGTTGCCTGTTAGCCGCGGACATATTAAGGTTTGTACAAGTGTATTTACAGCGAGTGAAAAAAACATCGAGTTGTCGCGGTGTATTTTTGTAACGGTAAGTTCTCTTTATTCTGCCTATAATAACTTTAACGCTTATTATTAACAGTCCTGGTTCAAGTTTGTTTTGGTTGTAGTACATGGGAACAGCTTTGAGGTGGAGTAGGTATAACCTCGCTGAATTGAAACGTTTGGTATATAAACGACATAACGGTCATTTTCTCATTAACTTGTTTCTATTTAACCTGTCAGTGCCGTACAGGTGGATGAGGTATTTTCGAGTGAATGAGACAATAAATTTAGTTCTTGCTTATGTTTAGGGAATAATGATCAGCATACTAACGGTGAAGATACATGGTGCGTTGCGGCGCCGCATCGCAATGAATTTGTCCATTTGGATGTTACACAGCCGATGTGGCGTTGCAATTGTGGCATCTATAGTCCGACCGGATAACTCAGTCCTCGCCCGCGACGTTACGGGGACGCGGGGGATGACGACTAAAAGATGATTTCCAACAAACGGCTCGCCTCGCATCGGATCGGAAAGGATACGGACGGATGCGAGCAGTTTGTTGGAAATCATCTTTTAGTCGTCATCCCCCGCGTCCCTGTAACGTCGCGGGCGAGGACTGAGTTATCCGGTCGGACTATAATTGGTTAAAATAAATGCATTGCGGCACCGCAACGCACCGTGCCAAGCCTTGTAGCAGAGGGCAATGGTAGAAATGCTTGTGTTTTTGCTTTTAGGTCAACCATGGGTAGAAAAACTGTTTCTTTGACACCTGAGTAAAAGAAAATGCGAAAACGGGAACTAGAACGAAAGAGATACCAAAAAATTAAGGGCAATCCAGAATTATACGCCCTATATCAACAAAAAACAAGGCTAAATATGAGAAAAGGAAGGCACAGAAGAAAGTGATTTCTATCAAAGATATGACACCTAGAGCAAAAAGAGTGCAAAGAAAAAAATGGCGTGAGGCTTTCAATGCCTATTATAAAAGGAAGAAAGAGGCAAAAGCCGCTGCATTGCGGTTTATGGAAACTCATGACAAGATTAGAGGATACTATAAGTTTTGTAGACTGACTGCTGCTTTACAAACGAAGAGAAAAAAATACCTACATTTTAAAATGTTTTTTGACTATAATGTTGTTAAGTATAGTCTTATTAATAAAAAAAATAAAGCAGATTACGTTAAAAATACACAAAATGAAGAAACAATTATTCACTTGATTACATTAATAAAACCTTGATTTAAATCTTGTTTTTTACTTACTATCTTGTTTTATTTATCATTCACCAGAGAGTATTCTAATCTAACCTGCCAATATCTAATTTAATCTGCCAGTATCTATTTAACCTGCCTTATACTTGCTCAAAACTGGCTTTAGCTTGGTGCCTACTAATAAAAGATACTCATTTTTTCTTAATAAAACGAATACCATACAAATAAAACTGATCCAGAACATTTTTCAATTTTTTGTCAAAAGCGGCAAGTTTTTGAGAACTACCCATTACTGATATGCAACCGCAAACCATGTCATGTTTACGAAAACAAATCACTCTCTCATAAAAATTATGTGCTATAACAAACTATACTGTACTATAACTAGCGAACCTCTAAACAGACTGGTGCATGAAAACTTTTATTACTGCCACTGCCCAACTGGTCAGGTTTACAGAACTTGAACCGCTCTGGCAATATCTTCTTGCACATTGTACAAATATAATAATTATTCCGAAACCGCAGTGACGAGGTTGGAAGCGAAATTATTTATTTGATTAGTCAAAAGTTCAACCGCAGGCCCAATCGCGCAACAATGATCGACATCAGCTGACCGACAATACGTATAGGTATACGACAATACACCTATTTATTGTTTACTTAACTTTGATCAGTTTAACCCTTTAAAACCTTAGAAAACTGCATGTCTGGAAAGTACTGTAGAGTTTAGAAGAGAGTTTATTATATCATAAGCATACAGTGCAAGCTGTGTTAGAGAAAGCTGGCCAACGCATCGCATAGGTACTCTATGCGGACACTTTACAACTATCTGTAGGTCATACAAATATTTATTCCGTGCGGGCATTGAACCCACGACCTAGCACAGAAGGCAATCGGTCAGCTATTCCAGACCTACATTTATGTTCACTCAACTGGACAAAATGTACAAAACGGCTGATTATTTTACGCGATGTCAGGTTAGGTCCCATAAGAAAAGTTATTCATTATGATGAGTACAATATCTTTTCGGGTTCATGATAAACAAAACTCAGGTTGTATATTTATGTAGATTAAGAGGTGCAGCCGCAGCTGCAAATGCATGTGTTTTTACTTTTGTTGTCGGTGAGCGCACACGAAGTTGAGGACGCGAAACGGTGCGCGCGCAGAGAAAGCGAATGGAAGTGACCGCGACCCAGCGGAGCATGCGCTTGTACGAAGATGTTACTTGAACACGTTTAAAGCTTGAGGGTCATGGATTTTTCTGCTTACATTAAGACCTGGAATACACATGCTATTAAAAAACATGCTTGTTTACCATTAGGTAGAATACTAATTGATGGCATGGCCCTCCCGAGGTCAACTTACGCAACATCATTAGCCCAGGGCTAACCAAATAAACACGTGTCACGGCCATACAAACTTTACTGGGCGAACACAACAGCCCTGGGCTAAACGTGGATGTTGCGCAAGTTAATGGCTTTGTGTATTTTGAACACGCTAGATTCGTTTACTTACACGTGCTAAGTTTCAAATTGTTTAACTATTATTCAATAGATTTCAGTATTAAGGTACTCTTCGTACTTCACAGCTATCCATGCTAGCTTTACTAACCCCAAACCAATAATGATAGCTACCACCTAGCTCACAGAATTGCTCGATTGTAGATCACTGCTATAACTGTTATAACTTACAACAAGTTACAAATTCCTTACCCTACGATAGTGGTTCCTCTTATGTTTTTTTATTCCTTTCTTGCTGTTTTTTTTAACATAATATAGGTAATTATACTTTTTGACATTACTCTTTGTCCTACCTTTCTTTTTATTTTTATTTTCCCGTTTGAAAATCCTCATGGGTCTGCCGGACTCTTACCAGCTAAAAACCAACGGTGTTCCTTCTCCTGACCGATAAGCCGGGGTCGCGGGATTCGCAAAAGCATACACCGCAACCCCGGCAGGTCCCGGTCCGCCAACCCTCGGCGGACCTCTCCTCTGTGGGGCCTTGCCCCACAACCTCTTGAGAAGCGCGCACGGAACACAGCGCGCCGCCTTCTCGGGCCTGTTACTGGTCGGGCGGTGGGGCCCCTAACCCACCGCCCGCAGGCCACACACTAGGGTGGCTGGAGGTCGTCGCGAACGCGCGCCCTCCGGCGCCCGGTGCGTCTGGCGCGGGAAGGGAGGGGAGCACACCGCTCCCTCTCTCTCTCCGCTTCCTCCTTGATCGCCATCACCTCCTCGCAAAAGGACGCGATCGCTTCCCACGCACTCTCGCTCCCGACCATGGACAGAATCACGGCCAGAAGCGAGAGGTCACCGCCGACCGCCGCGACTAGTTCGCGGCGCTGCGACCCCCAAGCTGGACACGCCTGCAGCGTGTGCAGTGCTGTGTCCTCGGGGCAGTCGCAGTGGTGACATCCGGGCGTCTGCTCCCGGCCTATACGACACAGGTACTTCAAGAAACAACCGTGTCCCGAGAGTACCTGCGTCAGCCGGAAGCTGAGAGCGCCATGCCGCCTCTCCAGCCAACTCTTTGTCCTACCTGGGCAGCGCAGTGCGTTGCAGTGTCGAGCATCGCGTCGCAAAAATAACAACCGATTAGGTTTTCTATACTAGTGGGCTACGTGAGCAGTGCATCTAACAGAGCGCCGCGTATAGTTTGATTTTACTATAAAGACACAAAGTACAAGTATTACAACACAGTTGCTAGGACACGTCGACCGCGTCTGCCCGACGCAACACAATGCAACACGCTGCCCAGCTAGGACAAAGCCTTTTTTTCCTAAAAAGAGGTTGTATTGGGACCAATGTAATGTGCGAGATTAGGTCATAATATACTTAGTATCTATGTAAAAGATAGGCAGAGTATAATCGGATATTCCTACTATACCTCTGAAAATAGCAAATAAATATACTTAAACATAAACCTGAAACAGTGCTAACCATTTTATGACAACCGAGTCTGAGGAACAACACATAAGTGTAGTAGTACTTCTGTACATACAGTTTGAGGTAGATTCAGTACAGAAGACGGTCGTTTGGTGGACGGTCTGGTCTAGAACCCAGAACGATGGCAGCGGTTTAGCAGTAAATATTATCACTGCGCCGCTTGTGAGGCCTTATTAAGTGCCCTGTCACCGTTACTGAGCTGATCTCTACAATAACAACAACGTAACGATGATTAACAACAAAACAAGCGTGTTATCTATAAATATTAAACCCACGGCGCACGGCAGACCGACCGCACCTAATCAGATTGTAACTGGTCGTAACATACAATGTCATCGTACTGTGATCACCAAACTGGTTAACAAGCGATCGGTGATCAGAGTTCATCAGAGTACCCATTTTTGGGTAGCTATGAAGGGCATGAAGTAAAAACTAAATTCATTAAACATTTTTTTTTTGCAGATATTCTCTACAACATTCAAAAATTCAAGGCATCAAATGTAACGACTCACTAGTTATTCTATTATTAAAAGTGTTAAAACTAATAATAATAATATTTTTTTATATTTTTAAATGTTTTTATTTGTGTTTTGAAATATTTAAAAATATAATTAAGTATGTATTATAAATGAATAAACGGAAATAATAATTGTAAATGATTGTTGATATCACTGTCCCACATGACGAGAACCTTGTGAAAGCCGAGGAAGATAAAGAAATTAAGTATCAAGACTTGGCACATGAGGTTGTCGACATGTGGGAGGTTGACTCAGCAGTCATTGTGCCGATAGTCGTTACGGCCAATGGCTTAATAGCCAAGAGCCTCGACCAACATCTGAAGAGGCTCTTGTTGGGCAGCTGGGTCAAGGGCCTGATACAGAAAGCGGTACTTCTGGACACGGCACGTATTGTCAGGCAATTCCTCTCTCTGAGGCCCTGACCACCGCGGCGCTTGTACCCTGTTCCCGATGCCGGTGGGCTACTATTTTTTATATTTTTAAATGTTTTTTTTATACTTTTTTATAGAAATATTTTAAAATGTAATGAAATATGTATATAGATGAATAAACGGAAATAATTGTAAGTATAGGAACACTTCATTAATGTGGATTTATTGATACTTACTTTTTATTTAGATTTTTTTCTACAGGGTAGCATCATTGACCATGGTCTCGCCCAAAACCGTAGTTAAAAGAATTTGTTCTTTGCAGTTCATATATTTTTAAAGTAAGTACATCAAAATTGGATTAGGTAATAAATATTACTTAATCTTTCCTGTATCGGTAATAGGTCCGATTCTGTTGTGCACAAACTCAAATTAATTTAGGCTATACAAGGTTAGTCGGAAAGGGGGTACTAAGCCGCGGGCCACTTAAAGTATCAATGATGACTATTTTAAAGCAAGTGTTAAAATTTCAAACTTCGATAATTTTTATTTGCATGCATAAAGATTTTTATTTTAGTTTTTAAAAAAAAAAAACATACCCGCTTTAGTTATGTATTCAGAAAATTTAGTTTCTAATCCGTGACCCCAAATATGACCTAAATGGTAAACACAGCTGATCATAGCTATGAACAGATAGATTTTAGCAAAATTTTTACGAAATCTTTGAATAGCTATTTCTCTTAAACTATCGAATTTTGGGGAAAGTTGTAGAACAAAAGTTATCCCTTATTATGGGTACTTTAACACCCTTTCGGCTTAGTACCCCCTTTCCGACTAACCTTGTATAAGCCCAGTCGTCGCGCGCCGGGTAGTTTTACCTTGCAAACGTCAGTCAGTTCTGATTTTTGGATATGTGTAGGTAATATTAAGAGGTTCTTATGACAATTTAAAATTTTCGATCTTGAGTGACCTCCGTGCGCTCCACCATCTTGGATTAAAGATCCCAAAAATGGGTTTTTATTAAATAACTCCCTATGAGTTTTACGGCAAAAATTGCTCAAATTAATTTTGTACAAAATTTTATTCCCTACAATTCTTATCTTGAACATTTTTTCTATGACTAATAGTTTACGACATATTACGCTTTTAAGTAGAAAAAAATCACAATTATTAAATATTTCTTATTTTTAACCTTTAACGCAAAGAGGGATGTTATAAGATTGAAGCCCATTTTGAACCCCTGACACAAAGAGGGGTGTTTTATAAGTTTGAAACTTATGTCAATCTGTCGGTATGTCTGCCTGCCTGTCTGTCTGTCTGTATGTATGTCTGTCTGTCTGTCTATCTATCTATATTTTTGTCTGTCTGTCTGTGACATTGTAGCTCCAAAACGGACGAAACGATTTCGAGCTGATGATCGTGCTACGGCTGAACCGATTTCCATCAAACAAAGCCTATAATAATTTTGGTTAAACCAGCTTTCAGACAAAAGAAACCGCATCGAAATCGGTTTATACATTTTGGACCTACGATGCTATAGACGGACAGACGAACAGACAGACATACAGGTAGACTGACAGACATACAGACAGACTGACATAAGCTTCATACTTATAACAGCGTCCACTTTTTGCGTCAGAGGTTAAAAATAAGAAATGTTTAATAAGTAATTGTGTTTTTTTCTACTTTAAAGTATAATATGTCGTAAACTATTAGCCATACAAAACAATACTTACGACAACATTTATAGGAAATTAAATTTTCTACTAAAATTAGTCATTTGGTAGTTTTACCTGGAAAGTATTCCAAGAGTTTTGAAAATTGGTAATTTTATAGATTTTGATGTGCTCTTTCCGAATTTCGACTTTACCACCTCGTATTTTTGCCGCTCGCGTCGCCATATTGGAAAAATGGCACCTAAAATCAGTTATTTAACAATATTTCCTTTCCGACTCATTTTACGATAAAAGAGTTATATATGTTACAGTCATAGTGATTAAATAGCTATTATACATAATGACTGGTCATTATATATAATATCTACACAATTTAGACAAAGTGATAAATTAACTTTATCCGAACATTATAAATAATAGCAGGTCGAAATTAGTCAAACTAATAAAAATACGGTTTTATTTTGTGCTACGGCTAGTGAGCTTTCAATTAACTTTTTTAATAAATGTTAAATTATTATTTATGATAATGTTAATTATAATATTATATACGACACAGATTTTTTTATTCACAAGGAAACCTAAAAATAAACCTAATCTACCATGCATGCTTGCTTTGCAAAAGAGGAAATCTGACGCTTGGCGGCCGCTACCGCGTCACGCTCGCTTCGCTCGCTCGCCTTCGCGCGTCGTGTGGTCGCAGTTCCAACCTAACCTAACCTAGCCGTTTCAAATATGACAAACTATTTATTGTCTAAAGATCCGAATCCGTCGATAGAAAAATTATAATTATTACTATTTAAAATAACAACATATTATTGCTACACATAATTATACTTAAGGTAAATTGAAATAAAACTTTATAATTTTCACCTATACTTATTTTATTACTTTATCCAAGTCTTCCAAGATATTATATAAAATACCTAGTAAATGTGATTAATTCTGTGTCAATTATCACCTTGTCTAAATTGAGTAGATATTATATATAATGGCTGGATCTAGACACGCGGCAGCGTGTCAAGCCAAGTTCAAAGAAAAAGGAACTGGCGACGCAGCAGCCGTGTGTAATTACACGAACCATTTGAAGCCACTTTTGAGCCCTTAATTACTCAAAATCTATTCAACATAAACACATGAAATTTGGTTTATTTTTTGAAACCCCCGAGATTAACTATAATCCCAAATTTCATAAATACAGCTCAAACGGTTATTGAGATATTACAGTCTAAAAATCGGCATTTTTAACACTGACTGACATATACATCAAAAACCTAACCCACTTCCAGATGACCTAGAAAGTTGAAATTTGGCATCCAGCTGGGTAATTGTGTGTATACAAAGGAAAAAGTCAGAAAACAGTGAATTTTACGATTTGAAATATTTTTCAAACAATCGATTTTTATTACCTAGCGCCTTTCGAAATTATAATTGCAACAAACTTTTTCTTTCGCAGGAGAATAGGTTCCATGATTATATGATGAAAGGTCGCTTTTATCGTTTTGTATACCAGATTATTTGATTCAAGTGGGAAACAAAAATATATCTAACAGGCAAATGATAAAGAGTTAAAGGGAGGACTTTCCATATATTTCTAACGTTCAAGAAAATGTAGAAAATAGCACAAAAAATAAAACTACAGCGTAAACGTATTACAGATCACTTTTGAATGATGAATAATAACAATTTCTGAACAAAAAGTAATGATATCCCATCAAAAACATAAATGTGAAAATGGGAGCCAAGTTCAATAATAAGAATATGCGTGGTTGTCGACTTCGCCGACAAAAGAATTGAGATCTAAATGGGTGCCAAGTTCTGTAGATAATCCTGAAATGTATTTACATAAAGCAGATATCTTAGGATAAATTGAAGATCAAGATTTGACTTGGCTAGTTTTCACATACAAGTTATCTTATATTTGGCTAATCAACTTATCTTCTTTAAGTTATACGCAAGTTACTGTTTTTATACCTATTGTTAGGTCAACATCTTACTCTTCTAAAAATTTGGTTTGCTGGTAAAAACTAGCCAAGTCAAACTTGAGCTTCAATTTATCCTAAGATATAGTTTTTTTATTATAACAAATCTTTCTTTTCTTTTTTTCCGGTTCTATTGAAATTTTTGACATCAAATGAAGCGGTCTACCAAGTTGAATATTTTTTGTAAAGGCGGTATGTCGATCTCTAATAGTTTGGTTGGGCTCTTGTGTTTTCTAATCTGGGTCACCAGGTACTCCAGATCTTCGATTATCCTAGTTTTTATAGTTTTCCCTTTATGTGGCCATTAAACCCTAACTCTGTACCAAATTTCAGCTCTCTGAGTTTATGTGCTGATGATCATGAGTGAGTGAGTGTCATAAATGCAAAACTTTGCTTTCGCTTAACTTTGGAACTAAATGACCTACAGACTTGAAATTTTGGATTTTAAATATGTGATTATAGTTTACTGGATGACGAAAATTTCTGCGTTCTGGTCTTATCCAGAGGTTCTCAAATAGGGGCCTGAAAATGCGGCGAAATGGTTCCAGTAAAGGATGGTACGGCAGTGTTTGCTTCGCGCTCGACTTGGCGGGGGCGCTACCGTGCCCCCTGGTTGTCAAAAAATTGCTTTTAGGCGCCATTTTTCCAATATGACATGGCGCCGCGAGCGGCAAAAATACGAGGTGGCAAAAACAAAATTCGGAAAGAGCACATCAAATCTATAAAATGACCAAATTTCAAAACTCCGGGAAAACTTTCCAGGTAACCACTATTTTTCGAACCAAATGACTGTACTATAAATTGATTCGAGCTATTTTTACTGTAAAACTCATACATAAAGAGTTATTTAATAAAAACTCATTTTTGGGGTCTTTAATCTAAGATGGCGGAGCGCGCGGAAGTCACTCAAGACCGAAAATTTAAAATTTTCTTAAAAACGTCGAAATATATAGGTATATAACACATGTCCAAAACTCAGAACTGACGGGCCTTATGCAAGGTAAGCCCCCTTTTTGCGACCCGGCGACTGGGTTAATAGATGTATTGATCACGTTAATTTTATTTTTATTTACTCCGGTTTGAGATACGACCACCGCACCTACTTGCTATTTCATTTTACTAGCCACTTATCTAGGCATAAAACGTTTTATGGATATTGGAAACACTGATAAAGTGCGTGTCAACGCCAATTTAAATAAAATATATTTGTATTTATTATTCATGCCACAACAATATCTACATAATCTGTGACCTGTATCATAACATAATCTATGAATCTGTAACGGCTATCTCTTATGGTTGCCGAGATATACCCTTGTGATTGTAGCAGACGGACAGACAGTGTAGGCTTAGTAATAGGGTCCCGTTGGCACCATTTGAGTGCGGAACGCTAATAAATATGGAAACTCTTGTGCCCGAGTTTGACATCGGTGCCGAATCACTTGTTCATCAACTAAATTAAAATAAAAGAATTGCTATCTTTTACTAACAGACAGCGTGAGAAAAAGACGTGAACACCAGAATGACTGGCCAAAATGAACGATCAACTTTAAAATATTACTAAAATCGAATACCTATTTGCTACTATTTGATACACCTTTGTTTAAATAATTGGTACCTAATTAATAACTGAGAAAATGAATTTAATAAATGGGCAGTCATTCTGACGTCAGGTGACTGCCCACATTTAGGTCCGTATTACAGAACGAAACTCAAGCATTGATCTCTGTTTAAAACTAGTTTTGAGTAGAGTTTTAATTTTAGAACGTTCCTCAAGAATAGATTCATTGTTCAGATGAGTTTGGCTTTATTCTAGATCGTTACTCAGTCCGTAAATTCGACTCCAAGCAGTGATTTGATCTGTAATCACCCAAGTATGGCCGACACCGCGCTTGAGCATAGATTGTCTTGTCAATTGATGTTATATTTTACTCTTTCTTTGTTGCCTGGCTATAATAGTTATTTTAAAGTTTTTCTTTATTTATATTTACCTATTTAAATAAAGCCATCTAATTATTACATTAATTACGATACTTTACTTCAATAAATGTATGAATAATAACGCTGATTTAAAACAAAATTTGAGTTTAACCTTTTTAAATTATAATAAAAACATTGTTATCAAAATATAGTAAGTAAAACATTCAAGTCTACTTTTCAATAAATACGTTCATTTATCACAAGCGTACATCTTTAGCATTTATTCGTTGTCTCACTCCAACCTTTAAATTTGTCTCTTTCACACATCATGCATTTATTAATCGTGTTCCATTCCGATATAAATAAATTAATATCACTTATTTCTGTAGGGAAATCATTTTGCTCACAATTTGCGGCTTTTTATTAACATTTCCTAAATAATAGGGTTCATATGGTACATTTCATAATTTCTAATCCTGTGAAGATCGGAACAAAGTTGGTAAAGAAAATAAAAATCGTAATCGAAAACAGGCTGATGTATAGACAATACACGCCTCTGCTTGAGGCTCAATTTGAGTCTCGATTCAGCTGAGTATAGATTGATTACTGTTCTGGAATAAGACCAATGCTCAAGTACTGATTCTATACTTAAACAGTGATCAATTGATTAAAGATCAAACTGGACTTGAGGAATGTTCTGTAATACGGACCTTAGAATCTCCACGTAAGATCTCCAAAATTTCAATTCACCTTTTCAAAAATTTTGTACCTATTTGATACCTAAATATATATTCTTTCTAGATTTTTAGGACGAAGAATAAGGAATTTATTAGAGATTTTTTGTTTACTATGTGTAATACCTACAGAAAGTCAAGTGTTTTTTTTTCATGATATACATTATTTTGGGAAAGTTGTTTAATGTCTATAGACGAACAAACAATGTATTTTATGAATTAAAAAAATCATTTTAACAGTAAAAATATTATATTTTATACATATATATATATGTGTGTATGTATACAGAGTGTAAACGAAATCATGTAATTCCTTCAAACCCCGTGGTGTACTGCTGACATAGATTAACCCTACACGGGAAACTTTCAGATTAAAAAAAAATACATAAAGTAAACATGTGTTCTAACGTGAGGAATTATAGCGCCGCGCGGCGAACGCTACCCACGCAATTCGCTCAGGGCGCTAAAATGCCTCACGTTAAGAACACATGTTTACTTTTTGTATATTTTTTTTCATTGAATCTGAAAGTTTTCCGTGCAGGGTTAATCTATGTCAGTATTACATCACTAGGTTTCAAGGAATTACACGATTTAATTTACACCCTGTATAAGGTGGAATCAAATTAACTGCAAATATTTTAAGCAGAGGTTCAGTCTTTGATTTTGAACAACTTTCCCAAAAGAATGTACTTATATCGAAATATGAAAAAAAGAATGTACTTATATCGAAATATGAAAAAAAGAATGTACTTATATCGAAATATGAAAAAAAGAATGTACTTATATCGAAATATGAAAAAAAGAATGTACTTATATCGAAATATGAAAAAAAACACGACTTTCTGTATTAGTTAACATAGAAAACAAAAAATCTCTAATAAAAATAAATGTAAATAAACCTTCGCCCTAAAAATCTAGAAAAAATATATGTTTAGGTATCAAATAGGTACTAAATTTTTGTAAAGGTGAATTGAAATTTTGGAGCCCTTACGTTGGAGATTCTAAATATGGACAGTCATCCTGACGTCAGAATGACTGCCCATTTATTAAATTCATTTTCTCTGTTATTTATTAGCTACCAATTATTTAAACAAAGGTATCAAATAGTAGCAAATAAGTATTAGATTTAAGTAATATTTTAAAGTTGATCGGTAATTTTGGCCAGTCATTCTAGAACTAAGTTAGAAATATCAAACTAATTGTATTTGTGTAATTTACGCCTTGAACGTCACCGTGTTTTTAGTCGACACGTTCTGACTAGAGATGGGCGATACGTATCGATATTATCGTGTATCGATACAACGCTATGCGATATATCGATATTTTGTATCGATACACTGCTATATGATACAAAGTGATACGTATCGTATTCCTCGTCGTACGTATCGTAACGTATTTTTGTCGTGCCAAAAACAAATTTACTTTACAGACGCTCAGTCATGCGCTAAAGCTTTAAATGAAATATCAGATTTATAAAATTTCCCGAATCTCCCTTTACACACTCGGTTTCTATAGGCATGCCTCAAGATGTCACTGAGGATACTAGATCTTTATTATGGAAGTTCCACAAACAGTTGGTGTCAGAATCCTCTCAAAGAGTGCCTTCAGAATGTATGGCTGATATTTTAAAACAATATTTTGGAGAACCACTCCTCGACAGAAAAGACAATCCTTTATTATATTGGTCCTCAAGACGAACAGTATGGCCCAAACTAAGTGAATTGGCCCTACGTTATTTTCAGTTGTGGCGACTTCAGTGACCTCTGAATGCTTATTTTCTCAAGCAGGACATACACTTTCAGAAATCAGCAACATCTCTCCAAATTATTGTGTTTACGTAGTCTTAATGCTGTCGAATGGAAATTGTAATGTTTTACGTTGATAATAGAAACCTGAATACACTTGAGATCTTTTTATTTCAAAAACACTTCTTTTATATTACGCGATAAAAAATAAAAAATATCGTATGTATCGATACAAAACGTTACGATATATCGATGTATCGATACATCGATAATCAATTTTTCAGAATAGGTACTAATGAGTTCAGCGGGTAAGTCCGTTTCATTATTATTAAGATATTTTTGTAAGTACTTATATTATAATTTACCAACATATGGATGTACCTTGTCCGAAATAAATTTGATTGATTGATTGATTGATTGATACATCGTGTTGCGATTCGTATCGATTCGGTGTATCGATACGAATGGATGTTTTGCCTATCTTTAGTTCTGACGCGTCGTCTGTATGGAAATGACACCTCTTATTTACGTCTGTCTCTTTCTTATTTTATCAGAGAGAAAAAGGGCTACATTACCTATGACAAAAAAGATTTGCGTATTATAGTAGGTACTAACATATCGTTAAAATTTTATGAATATCATTCACTACAATACTGGACATAAAACCAAGTTATTTGTGTCGATATGATTGACTGCATACCGTAAAACCTGGCAACTTTGCCCTTGAGGTATGACTTTGCCCAGTTGTGTATTTTTTTTTAAATTTGAAGCATAGCAAATTTGTCTATAGTTAGGAGTATTCTTTTGCCTGTGGTAGAAAATTGATTATTTTTCTGACAATACCAAGTGACGTAATGTCACCTATGTTACTTCCGTTGGCTGTCAGGAACCTTTAAAAGTTGGTATTGTTTTTAGCGGGCAAAAACCAGTCAAAAAACTTTATCAAAAAGTGATAGTTGCAGATACAGTAGGTAATTATTTTTTTTGCCACCGTTAATATGTATGAAATGAATAATATAGACTGGTATTTCACATAAAACATCTCATAAAATTGTAAAATATATTGCTGGGCAAAGTCACATGCATGTTTTTTGAGCATGGTTGACGACATTGCCCACCAATTTTTTTCCCGTAGGGTTGTCACCTGTAATTTTTAAATTTATTATAATTTTAAGAGGTACCTATGCACAAACTAACAGAACGCTAAAAGAGACAAACTTGTAAATGTTTTGGTGGCTTCTGATGAATAAGGTTGTTCAATGACCAAGTTGGACTAGAAAACGCTAGTTTTTAACAAATTTGAAGAAAAGAAACCTGCTGTTACATATTTAATGGAACAATTCCCAGCAATACATGTGTAGAACTATTTATAAATAGGCATTCATCGAATTTGTTAGTTCGAACAGTATCTGCAACTGGTGACTGTCTTCCGACATATTGTGTAGATGTTTAGTCACATATTTCGTCTTTTGGCCACCTTAAAGTTAGTAATATATCGTAGCAATATAACTTAACTGGCAATATACCGTATATCTTCATTTTGTATCCATTATATACTTATTGAATTTATGATTATCTCAATAGAAATATTCCACATCAAAAACTTTTTCATTAAGTATTTAAATGTAGCATTTATTCAATGATGACAGCCCTTAGACATTGACCATTATGGTAAGAAAAATGTACTAGGAGCCTTTTTGACTTTGCCCACTCAATTTTGAAGGACAACGAATATGTTCATTCATCTCATAATTTGATACTATACTTTATGGCCCTGTATTTATATTCAGCCATTTTTAAAATAATGATACGGTTTATAGTATCTGAAATATTACAAGTTGGCAAAGTTGCCAAAAACCTGTGATTCTTTGCCCAACAATTATAATTGTGTTTTTTACACACACAAATTCATTTTTCTGGATATTTTCAATAATAAATATCGAGATATGAACATATAGTATTGTGTGGTACTTACAAAAATAATATGAAATACATTAACGTTTTCGGAAATAACTCAACTAATGCAAAAATACTCTGATTTTTTGGGCAAAGTTGCCAGGTTTTACGGTACTTACAAAACAAAGTAAAACTAATGATAGTCGGAGGCGCGAGAGGCGCGGTGCAGCGCGGCGGCAGCGCGGTGCGGGGTTGCGTCCGCGTCGCCGACCGACCGGTGGTATAATAAACTGGTCGACTTGTGGTCGACCTTGTCGAACAGGACTTGTTCGGTTTGCTTCTAAATTCTTGTCAACACACAACTTGGGTATTACCCTCAGTGATGAGCAAGCATTAACTCGCTATTTATAGTTCTAGCAGGCCTATACCCAGACTACTCTAACCTTAGTCTGATAAGTAATATAACCCGTACAATCGACACAACATTACAGTTACATGCCTACATCAGGACTAAATACGTAGGTAATTACTTTAGAATAATTACCAAAGTAGGTACCTACTTAAGTATTAACTGTTTTTATTTTAAAGTCCCAATTAATTTCACATCACGGGACTGAAATCTACACTATGACGTTTCCTAACTACCTACTCGTACATCGAATACCTACATATATTCGTACATAATCCGATTTCTAAAACATGTCTGCGAACACCTGCATCTGTCACTTCGTACGCGTTTTGCATATGAGCAACAACCAATGCCTTCATAAACCTATCCTACCTCAATGGTAATAACTGATCGCGCTGAAGAAATCGAAACCAATTCGCAGTAGTTATCGAACGAAAGTGAACTGAATGAACGAGTCGACGAGTCCCGTCATGACCCCAAGTCCTACTTCATGTACTAATGACCCACATATTATGAATTTAAATTACACTTGTCATCGTCAGTTTCAATAACAACAAAGAAATCGTTTCTTTGTCGTTCATTGTTCGTATCATACATTTAAATACAATTAATTTGGTAGTGTGTGTGCGTAGTTATCAGTAATATCTACTAGTACGCACTAACTTGCTGTCGACGTGAGAGGAGCGGCTCACCTTGAGCACTACCGCGCGCGCCGCAATGACCGGCGCAGGCACATGCAGCAGCGCGCCGCCACACTACAGGCTGTAAACTAAAACATGTAATTCCTTCAAACCTCGTGTTGTACTGCCGACATAGTTTAACACTGCACGGGCCTACTTTGGGATTCAATAAAAAAAACATTGCTAGTGTTGTAAACATGTGTTCATAACGTGAGGCATTTAAGCGCCCTGCGCGAATTGCGCGGCTATCGTTTTCCGCGCGGTCATTTAACTTAACTCGGGGCGCTAAAATGCCGCACGTTAAGAACACATGTTTACTTCTTGTAATTATTTTTTTATTGTATCCCAAAGTATCCCTCGCAGGGTTAGTCTATGTCAGCAGTACATCACAAGGTTTGAAGGAATACGTGATTTTATATACATCCTGTATACCCCCCGAATTCTACAGATAATAAATATGACCCCCCCCCCCCCCCCCCCCCCGCACACACTCACTCACAGACACACATACACACAAACCCTCTCACTCTCGCCTATCCTATCAATAGACTATACGTCAAAAGTTATTGTGTATTTATATGTTCAATCATATCGCAACTACAGGTCTAACTGCATAATTAACTAGCATTGACGCACGAACACTGTATCGTAGCAGAGAAATAACACCACTGGCGTTCATTTATTATAAAAACACAACCTTTATTCCTTAGAACTATTTAGATAATAATATCATTAATTACATGATGTACATACTTTGACATTCTGATATTATACGCACTGTTTAACAATGACTATGCAACTTTACTTATTGATATTGTAACAACCACGTTATTGCACTTGTGTCCAGTTTCGAGTGACTGCTGGTGCAGACTCGCTATCTGTGCCGACCGATGGACGACAATCGCGTTTCATTTGTTATATGAATTGGAACTACACTCTTGTTTTCCCGAATTAAACTACAAACCCCACCTTAACCATCTCCATCTGATAATGTCCCAAAATCACTATCACACATTCCTTCGATAGGGTAGAATTCGAAAACCACTGCAACTATAAACCCGCACCGAACACAGTCGGCGGAGTTCGGGGGCAGCGGCTACGGGAACAGGTACACGTAGACGAGGACGGCGATTGTAGCCAGCATGACGGGCGGGCCCCACACGCTTACCAACCCACTCAGCGTCAGCGGCTCGGCCGCTTGCAGAGACCCCAAGTCGCGCAACTTAACCTCCCACTTGTCTTCGTCCACCACCTCGCCAATGACGAACTTTTCACGCCACTCCAACGCGATCTCGCTGTGTCCGACATCGTGGAAGCACTGCGACGCGTCCTTGCCGGCGTTGTCCATCAGCACCTCCACGCCGCCCGGGTGGTCGTCCATGAACTCCGTCACGTCGTACACCACATTGTCGATGATGATGGCGGCGTCCTTCCGGTGGTTGCGCGCCTCAACCTCTTTGCGTGTGAACTTAACGGCAGACATGTTGCGCGCGGGCACCTCACACGACGGCTAGCAGGAAACTGTCGGGCTGCGTCGGGGGCTCGGGGTGTGCAGCGTGCGTCGGCGCAGGGTCAAGAAAATGCGCGCGTCCTTCAATTTACTCGCACCTGACCGAGTGACACAAATGGCGCAGGAGACACTCGCCGGGACGCGTCGCGCACGGACTGACCCGCGCATCACATATCGCCATTAATTATTGGTCATCGTGTCACCACCTTCCATATGCAAATTTAACGTACCGCACGATTTCTTTTTAATATATTCCAAATGTTTATTCAACTTAGGTACTTGTTTGTCAAAGACAAAACAAATTACCGCTGGATCATTACACAACCGCTGTCATTGTAAAACTCGTCGTCTCCAAGCTCATCGTCAGGCGGATGCTAGGAGCACACCGGGGACCGGCGGGAACTACGTGCGCATTTTGTTTCTCTTTCCAAGAAATTACGTCCAGATTACTTAGTAGACTAGAGTAGTCAAAACTAAATTAAATAAAACCCATACAGCCTCGACAACGACGGAACTATGCAAACGAGCCGTCCTTGTTTGTGATAGAGCTTCACGCGTCCAGGTTTTTTCATCAAACTCAAGACTCGAGCATTGGCGCTGCATCTGATCGCAGCCTTCCCTAAGGTAAGCAAAGGTATACTTTCGTCGGCACGGACAGGGGTCGCCGGTCCTTAGAAGTTTAGTATCACTGAACAACGACGTCGCCGCGCCGAAGATTTCTACTATTATAACCATGTGAACACTGGACTCTAGCCGTCCCTGATCCACCATTCTCACCCGCCGCCGCCGCTGCGGAGCCGGTCGTCTTTTCTGACTCCGCAATCACACCGTTTATTCAGCCCTCATCAAGCTGTCCCCCTCCCAGTCCTCTGGCCAGCAACGCTCTAAGCCGAGGTCCGAGTCCCATTAGTGTTAGTAGTTAGCTTAGGTTGAGTATTTAACTCTCTTCCCCATTGGTTGGAGACCCTTCAGGTCTCGTCAATAACTGCCCGGCTACGTAGAAATGGTCCGCAAGACCAACTACAAGCAGTAGAATAGAAAAAAAAACTGTCTAGCAAGAGTGGTGTGGAGGCAGAGATTTAATTAGCAGACTGCTTCGTGCAACGTGACACAAATAATAATGTGGAGTCATAAATTACTTTTTACAAATAAGAGACAGTAGTTTGGCTAAAGAAAATCATTGTACATGTTGCAGTGGGTGGCAATGGTGTGCGGCTACTTCGCGATATACCTACGAGCTCATTTTCAGCACTCGCCAGACCGTATTCAACCTTACTGTACGTAGTTATTGTAATGACTATTTATTTCTACAGTGTGTGCGTGTCAAGAACAGGAATAGCAAATAAAAGGACTACATAATTATGTATTTATTTTACTTCGAAATACAGCACACAGTCTTCTCTTCGAAACATTGGCGACTGCTGAAATATGGCCGAATCCTAATATTTTACAAAATAAAAGTGCTGGATTTAGGACGCAGACTAAAATAAATAAAGATTGATTAACGCTGACCATTATAGACGATCCATAATAATGTGAAACAACTAATCTAAGCTATTCGTACATATAATTTTATTAAATATTGAAAAAAATCGTCCTCGTCTTCGGCATAAATATCTTTGTCCAACCACTAGCGCCGCCGGTAACACGCTATTGTTTCGTGACCACGCTATTGTTTCGTGTCCACGCAATGAAAATGTGAAAGACACAAAGCACGTCGCTGAATCAATTATTATTAGCATAGTGAAAAGATGATTTACCATATTATAAACGCAGAAATTTATAATCATGATCTATGACTTTAGAAAATCCGTGCAAGTATCTTATGTGCCCTGTTTAATTTTAACTTTAGATAAATTCTGTTTTATTTATTTACGCAACGTTTGTTTCAACAGCATTGCGTCGTGCGCAGGTTCCCCCCTG
Organism: Amphipyra berbera; assembly: GCA_910594945.2. NCBI lineage: Eukaryota > Metazoa > Arthropoda > Insecta > Lepidoptera > Noctuidae > Amphipyra > Amphipyra berbera. The sequence continues at coordinate 200,769 of OU343122.1, read as the reverse complement.
GTTTCAATACATCCGCGCAGTAGACCATACGCCACGCTCCAGTAGTCACTGGTAGAGCGTAATTTATATACCTACACAGACTAGTTGATCGTGCTGTCTTCGGTAAATAATAATACCTTTCTCTTTCAGCAGGGTCCTAAAAGGCGACAGGAATTATGAGAAGCATCATCCTTATGTACCTACGCTCATAATAACATGTCCATGTAAATAGACCAAACAGTTTATATAATTATATCAGATGAATGAATATCCAACAGCACCCTCAATTTTATGACATCGTTCTGTAAACTGGAACCTGGTTATCCTAAGGGTTGTGGACGTGAAGATAAATAAGCAGCTAATTATTAAGTACTAACCTAGTCGAAAAAACTAAGAAGGTAAGGTAGGTACTGCCTCAGATTGGTACTGCTGACAACTGCTGACAACTAGGGGCTACTAAAAAAAATGTTGCCAAAGCGTAGACGAACCACAAGCAAAGAACAATCAGACAGTTTTGACTACAAAAACAAATACAAACATTTTAATAGTTTACGTAAGCTAAAACTGTTAGTTATTAGTTATTGCCGTGAGGCGAAAACTGACGGACGATTGTGGTTGGTTTACGACATCTTATGTGTTACAATTATCGGTCTCCTTCTGTCATTACGCACTGCGACATACGCGACACCAAACAATACGGGTATGTATTCAAATCAAATCAATCTCTCATATATTTGAAATTGGTATGTTTGTTAGAAGTCACCCACACTTATTTTCTAAAGTGAGTGACGGTAGCAGATTCCTGCAAAGGGATCCTACTAAACTAAAAATGGAGCATTGCAGAAGTACCTTTCATCATAAAAATAGCTCGATTATGACTATAAAAGTGTATAATCACATTCCCAAAATAATAAGGGAGTTGCCGCTGCGTCAGTTCAAGCACAGACTTAAGTCCTGGTTGAATGAAAAATGCTTCTACACTATAAATTAATTCTTGAATGATAAACATATTATCTTGTAATAATTGATTGAATTGTGTGTATTAAGGACATATATTATGTGTAAGATGTATTGTTTTTTGACTATGGTATTCTAATTAATTGATATAAATTATTATTATATTGCATGACATTAATTCGTATTTTCATAATCATTAATCATTATAATTAAATTCATCCAAAGTTTTTGCATGCCTGCTAAAGGCGAGATGTGTCCTTGAACATACACATTATTATTATTTAAGAACTTATGTACCATAACTCCAGCGAATAAATGATTTGATTTGATTTGAACTAATGTTTTACTAGAGATGGTGTGTTCCTAATTCACCAACCCGCACCAGGCCAATGTGGCGGACTAAGGCCTAAACTCTTCTCGTGATGAGAAGAATCCCGTGTCCAGCAGTGGGACAGTACCTAATAGGCTAATTACGCTTATATTTTTAATTTGTTATTATTCGAATTTTTTTTCGAGGCATTAGTTCACTTCTTCGCGACTATGCAAACCTCATACGTACGTCCTATTTTATTAACTTAACCCGCTCCAAAGAAAGCAACAGATTATGCTTATGCTTTACTATTTCAACTTGTTGCAAATGTAATCAAATCTACACCCTAAAATGCGGCGTGGTAGCCAGAATTGTATTAAATGTGTTTATTTTCACATTTCACCAAGACGGCAATCAGTCCCACGTAAATAGGGGCGACTGGCGAGGTTTTCGTCTTTCGATCTCCGGGCTGCTACCGAAAACGACCAATGATAAAATGTGAAAAAATCGAATCACACATTGCCTGACGTAGAAATCAAACCAAGGATCTCACACTCGGCAGTAGCGCTAGCCATTACTACAACAATGAAGCGATCTATATTGTTTAGCAACAATACCAAACAATAAAGACTGCATGAACGACATGAAGTCCCAAAAGAACTCGTCTTAGTATTTATATATATAGGTACGGTAAACTTGGTACACATTAACCTTGTTTGGCCGAGCAGTCCTGCTTGTTACCAACAAAATTTGAACTGATCACTCTCTGGGGCATGATGAATACTCCCCCTTCATATTTATAATATAAACTCTGAGAACTGCCAAACAAATACGACATTTTAACTGTTACGTAACTCTTGAAATAGTCTGCACAATCCAAAGGCGCATTCACATAACATTTTTATGTTTGTAACATGGCAAACTGCTGTGAAGCGGGCGCGGTACAGCGCGGCTTCGCCGTCGACGCGACTCGCAGGCTAGTGGTAGTCCCCCCCGGTGGGTTCCCGCATTGTCGTTGCGGGGGGGCTCAGTAGCCGTGACGTAGATCCCCACGGTGAAGCGAAGAGGAACCCGAGGAGGGGCTGCTCGTCGGGGCTTGGGCCTGGAAGCCCTCGACGTAGCGGCCAAGTAGGTTACGGTGTCGCCTGGGCGACATCGCAACTGAGGCGGGCCGCGATGTCTCATGGGAGGCATCGTGGCTGAAGGGTGGAGGCCGCGGCGCGAGAGGAGTGCCGGTATTGCGGTGCGCCGCTCTCCCTACCTTCCGCGGCCTTGACGGGGTCGCCACCGTCAGATGGCGGACGCGGTGGGGCCGCAGGGGGAGAGGAGTGTCGGTATGTCGTTGGCCGCTCTCCCTATCCTCTGCGGCCGAAAAGTGGTAGGCGGCGGGGGACCAAGGGTCAGACACGGGGTCGTCTGGCGCCCATATGCTCGTTTGGTCCCCGGGGTGGTCACGGCGTACCATGTGTTCTGGTGCGCCGGTGATGGGAAGTACTCCCCAGAGGAGGGTCTGGTGACGGACAGCGTGCCCGTGTTCCCGCCATGAGCGGCAGAGGAGGACACCGTGGAGTTTTAGTGGGTTTGAGTCCCACATAACTGCACTATCGCCCCGTGGTATGCGAGCGCATTTCTCCAGGATAAAAAAAAAGGCTAGTGGTAGTGCAGCGATTTGTTGAGGATCCAATATTGAGATTAACATAACATTTTTATGTTTGTAACATGGCAAACTGCTGTGGTGAAGTGAGGGCGCGGTACAGCGCGGCGTCGCCGTCGACGCGACTCGCAGGCTAGTGGTAGTGCAGCGATTTATTGAAGATCCGATATTGAGATTAACCCTAGAACCGTACCCATAATAGACTTTAAGTAACTGTATCCCAGTAAATAAAACATCATTTTTACATAAGAATAAACATTTGTTAATAAGCAACTTACATAGACTTTAACGGCACTTATTTCAGTCTCACATAATGCAATTAAGCCTAAATAAAAGGAACTTTTCTTAACAGTTTTGGCAAATCTTTTTTTGGTGTTCTAAACATATAATGTTTTTACTTTTTTCATTTCGAGTATCATTTACGGTCTTTTGACCTGGGACAAAATAAACATCTTCCAGATTTTGAATCTGAAGGGGTTGGGGCATCAGATGACCGCTTTTTTCCAATTATACCGCCAATATGTATTGGCACTGATTTAAAGAGGCAGTTGTAAATAGCGGTTTTGGTAAGTTAAAAATTATAAATGGCACGTTTAATAACTAGTTCAGCAGTTAAAACTAAGCAGTAAAGTAAACAAAAATAAGTAATAAAAAATAATGAAATGGATCAGTGAATATATAAGGTCCAACCAAAATACCTGGACAAACTTTTACATAGTGTTCAGTAAGTGTAACTGAACATATCTATGCAAAAAAAAACGAAATCCAAGTGTTTTTTTTTTCTAACTAAAATTTTTTTTCAACCTTGGTTTTACTTTTCTTATTATTTTTTTACATTTTTCACTTCGCTGTTTAGGTAAAACACGGCACGGAATTAGCGCGCACCCCAATGACGGTCGATGCATAAGAAATGGATGAGTTTATTCTTAGAGAGTACAGGCAATTTGAAACGATATTATTTTTTGGTTAGAATAAAACCACTTGGATCTCGTTTTTTTACATAGATGTGATTAGTTAAACGTACTGAACACTGTGTAAAAGTTTGTCCAGGTATTTTGGTTGGACCTTATATAATTGAGCAGGAAAATAATTAAATGGGCGGTAAAAATTATTGAATGAGCGGTTACGTGTGGGCAGTAATAAATCGGAATTTGTCGGTAAGAAATCTCATTCTAAACAATTCTATAAACAATGAGGTGATATATATATATATATATCTGTGTGTGTATATATATGTATATATATAGTATATATATAGTATGTATAATAAAGTAAATTAATATACAAAAATCATTGTTTACCCAAAAAATATACTTAAATGAATAAATCTATGCATAGTCGAGGGTGGGCTTGGTCGACGGAGCCCCGCTTGGCGGGGCTCCTACTTCTGGATGGTTTATAAAAAAATAACCACGAAGGGGATGGCGGGGTCGTGTGAGCGAGCGAAGCGAGCGAATAGACCCCGCCATCCCCTTCTAACCTAACCTGTCCGAGTCGGGTGCCCTAAAGTCCAGATTACATCCAGTTTCTCGCAGTAGTGATATATTTGGGTAGTAATTTTTTTGGATGAGGCTGTTTAGGGTAACGATTGTTTTTTGGTGGTCATTCAATTTCATCCCTAAAACAAATTGTATAATAATAATAGGTGATAGGCTTCCGCCACCCGCGCTAATAAGCTCCGCCCAACTAACGAACCTCTCTTTTCAATGAATTTGAGTTCGGGTGTCACCGCTCGCTATGATCTGCCGAACTATTTATCGAACCGCTCATTCCATTCAAAATAACCGACTAATTGATTTTTTATTACTGTCCATGTTTTACTGTCGCAATAATTAATCAACCGCCATTAAATTAAATAACTGCTCAATATGTTTTTCAACTGATCATAATAACATCTCGAATATTTAAATAACAGCTCAAAAAATTAGTTCCCATATTTATTTACCCAGGACTACTGGTTGGTAACCGGAAAGTTGGCACACCAATTTTCGATATTTACTAAACTGTTTCTAGTGACTGATAATACAGTGCATCAACGTTAATATTTTCAAATTAACGGTTTTCCGTTCGCGTGTTGTTTATTCTTTTCTTTTCCAGTGTGTAAGCCTTAAATTTTAAGTATAATACCGAATACGTAATGGATAAAGAAATAACGTTGATTTCGCAAGATGAACCGGTCGCAGTACCTTCGAATACTACTAATAATCGAGCATCTAGTACCAAACTGACTCCTTCATATTCCAGCAGCAGCAGTAGTAGTAGCTCTGATAGAGTAACGATTCCAGTTCAGGTTCATCTAGTTTTTCTGACCATAAGTCTAAACAAAAGAAAGCTCGTCGCCGCCGACAAAAAAAAAGGAGGGGCACGTACAAGCGTCGCCGCTCGGAGCGTAAAGTGCAACATAATATAAATATCAGTATACCGGTGGCCGATGACGCCCTTTCCCTTTCCCTTTTCGCTGAGGATGATTTTGAACTGGAGGGTAGTATTTTTTTTAAATAATTTAGATGTGGTAACTAAGCTTAAGGATCCGGCTGTTCCAAAGACAGAAGAGCGTTATTTAAACATTTTAAAATAAATTCAGTTTTTAATAATCCGGATAGGAGTGAAGTACGTTACGCGGAGACTCAAAAGTCGTATAACAATAGCCTGGGTTTCGTCGAACTCGAGGCAAACGAGGAAATCCGATCCTATGACACACTAAAACACCTAAGTTACTCGGAGAGGGCCTATGCTTCGTTAACTTACAGTATTTTAAAACAAAAAGAGTCCTTAAAGAAGGAAATTTGTGCGTCTTTGATATGGGTCCGAGACCAGAAAGAAGAAATTAGCTTCGAGGTTATAAACCAAAAGCTGAGTGACGTCTTCATTTCTGGTGAGTTCAGCAAGGTTTCGGCAGACCTATTGCAAATAATTTGAGGCCATAGGGCTGAAACCATACAGATGCGCAAAGATAGCACAACTAATGCAGTTCGCGATCATTTAATAAAAGCAGCAATAAGGAAAATACTTCCATCTGAGGTTAGCTTATTTAATCCTGAGCAGTTAGTTGTCGCATTAGAAAAAGCTGGCGCTATCAAAAAGGCCTTTTGGCCTGTTTCTAGATCGGGTGATAGATCTACAAAAACAATTTATGGTAATACCTCAACTTTGCAAGTTGGAAAATGGCTCATGCGTCTCTCGAAGGGGCAATATTCAGTTCCACCCTCGCATGGTAAGAACTATAACTCAAGCATGCCTTCACAAGGCTATTAGAACTGTAATATACGCTGTCGGGATGGCTTTTCGCTGCATAATATAGTGTCCTTCGCAAGGACCGGTACATGCGTATTACAACTATCCTCAACAGGGTAGTACTAGTGGCACAGTGGATAGAGGTTCCTTTCACTCCCGCGGGCCAAGACAAAACCAAAGATACCACCCTCACAAACGTGGCGGAAATAAGCGAAGGTCATCACTTTCAAGCTTCAATGCCATGAAAACTAAATATTGACATGAAAATATTTCAAGCCGGTCAGTTATCGAATTTCGTCGATCAGTGGAAGGAAATGCAAGCACCAGATTCCTTATTCAAATAATTCAAGGGTACCGTATACCTTTTCAAGAAAAACCCCCCTTAATCATGCCCAGATTAGACAACAAGGCGTTTCACACACCTGTGTCGCCAGAAATGGCTTTAATTATTATCCAAAAAATGTTGAATCATGGAATTCTGGAAAATGCAAGCCCGACACCAAGTTTCTTATCTACCCTCTTTCTAGAACCAAAGAGCGATGGATCAGACCGACCGATTTTCAACTTAACGGCTTTAAATGAATTCGTACTAACCACCCCTTTCAGTCTGATAAATGTGTTCAGAGTCCCAAATTTCATTCAGCCCCAAGATTGGATGTGTAAGCTGGACATCTCACAAGCTTACTTTCAGATGACGCGCCTGTGAGGCTTTGCTATGCTTAGATAAGCATAGCAAAGCCTCACAGGCGCTTCTTACGCCTTATTTACGACAAGCAGCTTCTTCAAATGGCCTGCCTACCTTTCGGTCTCAGCGCGGCTCCAAAAACTTTTGCCAGTTCAACAAATTGGATTGCCCAAGTAATGAGAAGCCAAGGTGTGATATTATTGGTCTTTCTCGGCGATTTTCTTCTCGCTCACCAAGACCCAGTAGTTCTCGCAGGCCATGTGAGTCTTCTCGTAAAAACACTAAAATATCTGGGTTGATAAATAAATTTCGAAAAATCTATCCTAACAACAAAGAAATCCCTGGTTTTCCTAGGAGTACTGTGGGATCCTTGGCTAAACCTCAAACGTCTGCCAACGGAACTGGTACCCTCATTACTAGCGATGATACGCGAAATCGTAGATTGCGGAAAGACGAACCTAAAGATATTGCAGAGCGTAATAGGAGCACTAAACTTTGCGAGTTTTGTTGTCCGAAGAGGGAGATTGCATTATCGCGCTCTATTGAAATTTCTAAACACACTACAGTTGGAAAATTCTGTCAAGGTATACACTATACCTGTAGATGCAATAGGCGACCTGCAGTGGTGGAGCCACAATTTGCAACATCCGTCAATTCTACACAACGCACCAGCGACACATTTTATAACGACGGATGCCTCCGACTTAGGCTGGGGTGCTCAGATGGACAACCAGTCCCTATGGGGAACGTGGTCAGAGAACGAGAAGAATTGTCACTGCAACGTAAAAGAAATGTTGGCAATATTGAAGGTATTTCAAAGTCCCATCTACGGTCACCATACAACGCGACAATCGCACGGTAGTAGCGTATCTCCATCACGAAGAGGGAACCAAATCCTCGCGATTGATGGACATAACATACGACCTGTTTTGTTTGATAGATCAGTACCAAATTCATATCAACGTGTACTACATTCCGGGAAGGTAAAACAACCATGCCGTCTACCTATCGCTGTTTCGCCAGGTCCCCGAATGGCATCTGATACCCGAGATTACCAACATAATATTCTTAAAATGGGGATATCCCCAAGGACCCGTTTGCCTCCAGCAATGCCCACGTAGTCCCACATTACGTATCGAAAGATCAGAACAACAAACAAGCTGTAGCCCACGACGCTTTCTCAATTGCTTGGAAATTCAATCTGGCATGGGTGTTCCCGCCCCCATTTCTGATACCCAGAGTTTTGAGCTACCTCAGACAGGCATCGGGAATTTACTTGACAGTAGCACCCAGATGGGAGAGTCTATTGGCGCGGGGATCTCAAAGCCCGTGCACTAGCCCCAACGTTCACAATACAGAACCTGAACAAAGTATTGATCAATGTGACAACGGGACTGCCACTTCCTCGTGTCCAGGGTCTAGTGTTGGAAGTGTGGAAGTGTGGGGGTGGACACATCATTTAGGTAATTGGAATAATTCTCAGATAGATATTTTAAAAAGTTCTTGGCGCGCTTCCACCCTGAGAACTTACAAACCTGCATGGAATCGTTGGGTTTTGTGGTGTAGAACTAGTAATATTAACCCTAAGAACCCCTCAGGTTCTGACTTAGCTCGTTTTCTAGCTGATCTGCATTATAAAACATGAACTGCCCTACAGTACAATATTGTTACATAAGTCTGTGGTCTCCATTGAATAGGAATAAGAATTATTTATTGCGTAACTGTGTACAATTAGATCTTATAATATAGCAGATTTTAGGATCAACAGTCTACCCATGTCGGATATGCAATACTTAACAAAGAAAATCAAATTGATTATTTATTTCTAAGTGTTAATTACATACCTACTTACATAATTTTTTGCCAAGGAACTCATGTAAATTGAGATATAATGACGTTAGTTAGTACATTATATCTCAATGGTGGTCTCCACCTTTTGTAATGTAAATGATTCAGGTGTTTTATGTAATCATGTTTAGTGAAACATTATCTTGAAATCGATTTCAATTAAAAAAGCAACTGTTTCTTAGTTACCAGTGTGGAATATTGATGATTTTGTATGTTTTCTTGGCGATAAAACGATAAATCATGACAATATTTTTGATGTATCGAGTCAAGCCTCTGCCCTCTTACTACTCTGTTCTGGTAGGCGTATTCATGACTTGACACTCATTATGACCGATATCGATAATTATATTAAATCACCAAATCATAATTGTATAGCTTTGTGGACAGCCTTTGGGTCTAACACTGATTCATCTGACTATAGGCAATCAGGATGGAGATTATTTAAAAATAATGATAATAGGAACTTGGACCCCGTATACTGCGTTGAACAGACCGTACCACTGCTTTCTACTAGACAACAGGTAAATAGCTAGGTAATGTCCTAACTTGTTTATCACTACGAGAGGTACAGCTCGTGCGGCCTCCCGAACTGTTGTTGCAGGCTGGATCAGAACTCTGATGCGCCAGGCATGTATTGTTGCTACTCCTGGAAGTGTCCGTTCTGCAGTTGCTTCCAAGAATTGGTTGGACAACTTCCCCATGGAAGATATTGTGGCTCGGGGAAATTGGAGGTCCTCAAACACTTTTATTCGATTTTATAAACGACAGGCTTTGGGCACTTTTTGTTACTGCTCTCTTTAACCCTGTCTTATAATGAACTAACGCCCCGTCCCGGCTTCGCACGGGTGCAATGTAGATACTAATGTGGGGCATATAAACCTTCCTCTTGAATCACTGTATCTATTAAATAAAACCGCATCAAAATCCGTTGCGTGGTTTTAAAGATCTAAGCATACATAATATGGAAAGACAGACAACGGGAGCGACTTTGTTTTATATGTACATACTATGTAAAGATAAAGATAAATGTTGATTTTCTGATGTTTTCTTTAATTTAAGATAGAACACTTATGATTAATAAGTCTACTCTCCTATGTATTTCAATTAAAAACAAATTACAATTACTATATTTTCTGTTTATTTCTTAATCTGCCCCTACACATTGGCGTTCTTCAAGAGCGTCACCAGGCGATAACAGACATATCTCAATTGTTTAATTTTATTAAACAATTAGTAATTTCTGCCTGGTGACATCGCATTCATCGCAATCATCCAATGAACAAGACCGAGTCGCGAGCGCTCAAAAGTGTGCTCCCCATAGATTTAAACACATAAACTGGTAGTGCTCCCCTCTCTGACCTGGTGACGTCATGAGAGCGAGACAGAGCTATATCGCTAGAAACGTAAGGAAAAAGAAGGCACAGGAAACAAGGTTCAGCCTATCTCAATGATTTAAAAAATTATGCTTCCGATAAGGTAAGTAGTATAGTAAGCATTTTATTTCAGGTAAAACGCCGATATTATGGTCATCTTTATCAACATTTTTTATTTACTTCCAGCTGTTTTGGTATTTTAATGAACTCTTCAATATTAGCACTTTTAATAATATTTTTCATCTTTGTCAGTTCTGGCCAAGTCGTAAAGGAAATCTTGGCATTCCCTTTTGGCGTATAGTTACACATTAAAATTAAGAAGAAATAGGTACTTACTCACCTTTCCTCGATATGATGTAGAACATTTGCGAGTTATGATTTTTTTACACTGCAATCCATACAATACATTTTGTCACTAAATATCAAATTCTATTAAGTACCTACTTACACATTCCCAAAACTAACACTATCACAGACATATTTACGTAGGTATTCATTGCATAAGTAATTCAATTTTGAAACAATATCTACACCACAAAACACAATATATTTACATTAGGTATTTCGTCGCGCGATCGCAATAAGATAAAGTGCCGCGATCGGCCGAATTTTCAATATAACCTGACCTCTCATTGTACGGCAGGTCTATACAATGCGAGGTCAGGTTACACTGGAAATTTATACATTCCCGCCAATTTTAACAATTTTTGCTCTTTCCCATATAATTACAGTGTAAATATGCAATAAAATAAGTAACTATTGATCAAACTATGTTGACAGATAAATAATCTACCTATTTCTATGTATTTCAAACCATAATGGGTTATATTTGCTATAAAAGCATACGAAAAAGAGCGGACATTAAGATCAAAAGTTCGTAGCGTTTTTCACTAATGTTATTGCCACGTTTTTAAAAAATAACACTTCACACATAAACTACACTTATTTCTCGGTAATTCTATGTAAATATCTTATAACAATATTAACTGGTTCCTCCGTCAAAACACTTAACTTGACGGACACGCGGCGGAATTGACGGTAGCGGCAAAATGGTCACAGGCCAACTGCGACCGACAACTACCTACCTACGTATAATTTTATTTTGGTTCTTATTTCAACGCGTGGCGATCTCGCCAAAAACAAATTTACTTGATTAAAAATTTAAATAACCCCCGAAATAAATTCTACCACAAAAAACATTTTTTACAAAAAAATTAAACCGACTTCAAAAAAAGAATTAAATAATTACCATATAAAATTAACACTTTCAGAAGTCGGTGCTGATCCACGCTGAACCAAATTGAAGGCACCGACTTCTGAAACTGTTAATTTTATATGGTACCTATACCTAATTATTTTATTCTTTTTTTGAAGTCGGTTTAATTTTTTTGTAAAAAATGCATTTTATTTTTTTTATTTTAGTAGCCTTAATTAAAACTTGGTTTACTAAAGACGCTGCTCGTAACATAATCACATCATCACAATATGCGTACTATTCGTCATTGAGGAGTTCCATTGTCTATCTCCGAAGTTCTTCATCAGATCTTCTCCAAATTTAAATGGGACCAACTTCGGAGTATACCCTATCCATTAAAAAAAGAATCATTAAAATCGGTTCACAATTGGCGAAAATATCGATGAACATACACAAAAAAAAACACAGATGAACATAGTAACCTCCTCCTTTTCGGAAGTCGGTTAAAAAGTAAATAAAAAATAAAATGTGATTGTTGGCACTTTAACTTTATTATAAGTACTTACCTAGTAATATTTTAATCGCGTCGGGGGACGGCTAAAGTGCTTACTACACTCTTCGATTTTTAGGAAATCTAATTAGGAACACTCTAACTAGGAAGTTAGAAGCTAGTGATCACACTATAGGTCTACCGGAATCTGATGGCAAATAGGGAAATTAAATTTTTTTGTGGGTAACACAAGAGTAATTTGAATAAAAAGTCTTGATACTTATAATTTTTTTTCTTTAATTTCGTCTTCATTTCTTCCTGTCCTTATCCCATACTAGATGGGGTCGGCACAACATGTATTTCATAAATCCATGTTATTAGAGGTTTTGGCTTATTGTTTTATGACCTGCCGCCTGCCTGACATAAACACTCCTTGGGCATACTCGTTGCGCTGTCGCGCGGGTGACCCAATGTGCTTACTGATATTATGCACTGGGTCCCAAAATGATATGCTTGTCAATCTTATTGCCGACAACTTAGCAGACTACGTTCTTCTTGGTGGAGTATACTTGAAGTTCCTTGACCCACTCATTCAGTTTTGCTAGGGACATTGGTTTTGCCACATCGTAACCTAATATAGCACCGTGAGCTTCTTTCATTTCTGTAATTATTATTGGTTTTTATTCACTTCCTGTAGTAATATATTATTTACTATAGACTGCAATATTGTATCATGAATATCAGTTCTTCTTACGTGAATTAAGAGACAGACAGGGTACAGCAGAGCTGACTACTTACAACCTGTCTTATTTATTTCTCACAACAAAATGCAGTTTATGCAATTTTATTGTAATGGAAAAGGAAACCTTGTTAAAATAAGTATGTTTATTAAAAATGTTTGAACAAGAAAACATTAACTTGAAAATGTATCAACTACAGTCATACTCGTTTTGACAAGTGACAGTGACATGTTGACATTGCCATATGAAAACCACTATTTGTTATTAATTTTTAATGCCATGAGATTCCGGTAGACCTATAGACTAAATTGAATTCTAAATCGGAGCGACGACTAGGGTTGCCACCTTTTTTTTGAACAAATATAGTATTTTTCCCAAAAATGATGCAGAAATGTAGTACTTTTGAGAAATTCAGGGAAACAAAATGTACACATTTATTTTTTACAAGCTTTTATTTAACTTGCAATGTTTGTATGTATGTATGTTCGGTTGAAATCTTGCAACTGAATTTTAACCACTTCCTGTTATCCTACGGAGTTGAATTTTAAAATGTTGGTTCATTTCCGATGACAATACATTTTTTTGGTAAGCATGACCTGAATCGACATCCATGATTAGCTCCAGATAAATAAACTCTTCAACGCTCAACAGCACAGACACGAAATGTTGTGTACGCATTTTATTATGATAGCCGGTTTTAAGTTTTGCCGTGACATGGTTGCTGCACTTAGGGTTGCGTCCTGACTAGGAAGCTCCTCAGTGTTTAGCAGCACAGACACGAAATTTTGTGTACGCGTTTAATTATGATAGCCGGTTTTAAGTTTTACCGCGACATGGTTGCTGCACTCAGGGCTGGGTCCTGACTAGGGAACTCCTCAATGGTTAGCAGCACAGACATGAAATGTTGTATACACGTTCAATTATGAAAGACCGTTCTAAGTTTCAACATGATATACCTACTAAAAAATACAAAATAAATTAATAGTAGAAAAAACATTTTTAAAACAAGCTTTTATTTAAATGGTCTAAAAAGAATAAAATAAGCTTTAAATTAAATCGATACCTTCAATTTATTACATTATATAATAATTATACATTATACCTAGTCTTGCCATATATATGTATTGTCACGAAGAAAATTTTTTTTTATTGCAAATTATATTTATTACTTTTACAGTGTGTTAGTTTAATACATAAATATAAAACAATTTAAAATATAAAAAGCTTATTCGAAGTGGTCTCCATTGGCTGCAATACGGTCCTTTAAACGTTGATGCCAGTTATCAATAGAAGCACGCACTCTTTCCATGGGAAAATTCTTCACTGCCATTCGTATGGATTGTTTTAGGGACTCCAAATTATCATGGCGTTTAGAGCAAGCCGTACTCTCTAAAACTGACCATAAATCATAATTCAGCGGATTAAGATCGGGACTAGACGACGGACAGTCTTCAGCTCTGATGAAGTCCGAAACGTTCACTTCCAACCAAGACTGCGTGGACCGAGCTTTATGACCCGGCGCCGAGCCTTGTTGGAAGGACCATACTTGGTTATTGAACATGGTGTTGTTAAGGGGCTTAACTACCTTCTCAAGAATGGTATCTTGATACACTTGTGCCGATGTTTTGATACCTTTTTCACAAAAATATGGCTCAGTCACTCCTTCATAGCTAACACCCCACCAAACTATCAGTGAAGTCGGATAATGCCCACGTTGCACTCTGTCGACTGATTGGGAAGCTTCCTTAGAGCTTTGAGCATAAATACGGTCATTTTGTTTGTTAAAATGTTGCTCAATTGTAAAGATTTTCTCATCCGTAAACAAAATTTTTCTGTGACCTCCCTTTGCGTACCGCTTCAATAGTTGTTTCGATTTTACCACCCTATTAAAAAATGACCAGTGCGTCTCTTATAGGCTGCAAGTCCTAAGTCATCTTTTAAAATACGTGACATAGTTCTGGGTGCTATCTTCATCCCCCGAGATAAAATGTTTTGCTTTCGGACAGGATTTCTTCGAATTCTTTCCCTTACTGCTTTGACCACCTTTTTCGTACGAACACTACGGGGACGGCCAGATCTTTTTCTGTCACAAACAGAGGAGGTCTCATAGTACATATTAATAGCCCGGTACACAAACATTTGACTAATACCAAGCGTATGGAGAGTTTTAAAAATTGCATTTGGCTCCATACCAACTTTGTGTAATGCAATCACAGCGATTCGGTTCTCTTTATCACCCCACTCCATTTTAATATCGCAAAATATTGTACAATGTATTGGCGCCAAAATTAGGAAACTCAATGAACAATCGTATAAAAATTACAGATTCCAAATTCAAATGTAATATCTTTCTTATTTTTAATTGTAAGAGAATTTATGGCCAGACTAGGTATAACTTCAATTACATCTTTCGATTTCCTAATTAGATTTCCTGGAAATTGAATAGTGTAATAAGCACTTAATTTACTATTCTGGCCTATGCCTTTTTCTAAATCCGAGTTGGCAACACTGTTCTAAATCGTAGCGATGCGATTACACTCACCTAAATGGTAAACAATTTAGGAACCTTCGATCGGGACCTTCCTAAATCGGAATCTAACTGTCTAACTCTCTAACTCCATCCACACCTTCCGATTTCCTAATTAGATTTCCTAAAAATCGAAGAGTTTATTAAGCACTTAAGTAACTATAATAAAAAAAACAGAATACCTACAAAAAAAGGTTAGTAAGGATAATTTACTTTATGGTACTTATACAATTTATTTTACGTCGGAGGTTATTTAAATTTTTTATTAAATTTTATTTCAGTCTTTTTAAATTACTAGTAGACATCATCATCTATCTAACGCCTACTCATTGAGCCCAATCACGCTATATCTGCTGTAAATTGCTGAGGGTTTGGGTATCCCGCAGACTACTTAATGCTGCAGCATCAGCTCAAGGTTGCCATGTCTTGGAAATACCACAGAAGTAACGGTACACCAAATTTCAAATCAATTGGAGCTGTGAAAGTTGGTAAAACCCTTTTGTCAAGTAGGAAATGAGCTGATGATCATCAAACCCCTGAACAGATCTTCATAAATTATAGCTAAGAACCATCTCGATCACATTAGCTTTCGATTTGTTTCGAAGAGAAAACAACGCATCAAAATCAGTCCATTCGTTTGAAAGTTACGATCAGTGCTGCCAATAAAAATTTCTCTATTCCCCGCATCAGTGTTGTCGATTCCCCGAAATTCCCCGCTTTTCTTCTTTTTCATCCCTGAGCGATAGTCGGACGACCTTTATTTTTTTATTTTTTTAGACGCTCCCCTCTCATTTTGCTGGTGCAGGTGCGACCTCGATAAATGTACCACTTCTTTTTCCTCCAGCCATAATTGGACGAGCTTTAGGAGCTCCTTTAAATATTTCCCTTTCTTTACCGTTTTGTCCGCCTCGTTCTAGTCGGACGACCTTTGTTTTTTAGCGCTCTCTTGTGTCTTGGCAGCATTTGCGAACACAAAACCTCAATTATTGGAACTGCTGCCAATTCCCCAAAATTCCCCGATTTTGTTCATTCCCCGCTCATTCCCCGCACGGACCCCCATTCCCCGCAAATCGGGGATTTTCCCCGCAATTGGCAGCACTGGTTACGATGCCACACAGAGACAGATACACAGACACAGATTCACAGATACAAACATTAAACTTATACCAGGCCTTTTTTCGGAGGTTAATAAAAAAAAACACTTAACACCTGTCATCAGTGTTGCCAAGTTAGAGATTTTATAGTTAGATTTAGCTATAAATCGACTTCAACAGCTACAAAAAATTCAATCTAGCTCTTAAGCTGTTTTTATCTACATATTTTAAGTATCTATTATACTTACACTTTGTCTCATGAAGCCTTCACATTATTATAGTCAAAGTCAAAGTTTTTTATTTCAAATAGACCAGATTTCAGGCACTTTTAAAACGTCAAAACTAGGTGCACAACTCATATAAACACATATAAAAATAGACAACAATGAAACCGACAGATGGTTGGACTATGGCATGGCATAGACTCTTTTTAACCGAGTTACAAAAAGGAGGAGGTTACTATGTTCCTCTGAATATTTTTTTTTTTTGTGTATGTTCATCGATATTTTCGCCAATTATGAACCGATTTTGATGATTATTTTTTTAATGGATAGGGTATACTTCGAAATTGGTCCCATTTAAATTTGGTGAAGATCTGATGAAGAACTTCGGAGATAGACAATGGAACTCCTCAATGACGAACAGTACGCATATTGTGATGATGTGATTATGTTAGGAGCAGCGTCTTTAGTAGGTCCAACCGAGTTTTAATTAAGGCCACTAAAATGAAAAAAATAAAAACATTTTTAAAAAAAAAAAATTATACGACTTCAAAAAAGAATAAAATAATTACCATATAAAATTAACAGTTTCAGAAGTCGGTGCCATCAATTTGGTTCAGCGTAGATCAGCACCGACTTTTGAAACTGTTAATTTTATATGGTAATTATTTTATTATTTTTTGAAGTCGGTTTAATTTTTTTGTAAAAAATTTTTTTCTATCTGTGATGCCATAAGCTATTGTTTATTGCTGGTTATTCCGCGAATGTGAGTATGCTCATTTTACGTCCATGGTAGCTGGTTGGTCTATTATCTATTCTCCCGGAAAATTCTTTTTTTGTGGTTTGATAATGATCGACCTCAGTGTGTGTGTAAGTGTTTTGTCTGCACGTAAGATTTATTTTTTACTGAGATGACGCAAAGTAAGCTCTCACACAAAAGTTTGGACAAGACCTTTCCATGCCTTTACATACTAGAACTATCCATATTTGTAAAAACGAATAGAAACTTATTTCCGACGTTACGTGACACTAGAAATCGAACTATAACTATGAGATCCCAATATCAAAATCTGCTGTGTCGGGTGTTATCTGCGTGGCACCTGTAATTTATAATAAGATACCTAACATTATTAAAGAGCAACCTTTAAGACTTTTTAAGAAATACCTTACATCCTTTTTGCTACAAAAGTGTTATTACTCTGTATCAGATTATTTTCTTAGCAGATAAATAATTGTTTGTAATGGTATTTTGTAGGTATTAAGTACACTTGTTATTTAGTATATTAACTTTTAGTATTATTAAGAACTAATTAAACACACTAATAATTATAACATACCTACCAATAATTATAGCATACCAAAAATTTGTATTTAGAGTCACCTACATTGTTTTAGTTATAAGTACTAAGTTTTTGCATGCCAAATGATAGAATATACTTGGAACCAAACTTCTTTGTAACAACTCATTTAATAATTTATACTATTCTTTCCTAATGGCTTTCTGAACCTAGGAAAAATACTCAGATTAATAACAAGCGTAGATACCTCGCTAAAATAGCAACTGATCTCATATATAAAAAAAGCGCGAAGTAAAAGAGATAGTATAGATGAAGAAGAATGAAATGGAAGATAAGTATAATAGGAAGTTCTCCGTCAACTTCAGGGTCAATGTTAAGCTGTTCTGGCAACAAGTAAGATTGGCTCGTGGAGTTTCGGGGACATCAAATATGAATATAGTTAGAGGAGGAGATGGATGCTTGTTAAGTGAAGAATGCAAGATGTCGGAACGCTGGAAGGTATATTTTGAAAGTTTATTTAGTTGGCAGGATAGTGTGCAAAGAGTGGGTAACTGGGCGGAAGCGAGTGAGTCAGACATTGACTTGGATGAAGATGAGTAAAATCTGATTGAAATGGATGAAATTGTGAAAGCGCTGAAATGTATGAAAGTTGGAAAAGCTGCTGGATGTGACAGAGTGTCTGCCGAAATGCTTAAGGGCGGTGACGGGGTGGTAGCAAGCCTTCTGTACCGGATCTTTAATATGTGTTGGAGATTCGACCAAAAGTGCCAGGCGACTGGTGCAAAGCTGTAATCGTACCACTATATAAGGGAAAAGGTTCACAGCAGGAGTGTAAAAACTACCGCGGCATTAGTCTTTTGAGTGTGGTCGGCAAACTATATGCGAAAGTTTTAATTAACACAGTGATAAGAATAACAGATGAGAAAGTATGGGATGTTCAGGCAGGGTTCAGAGAGGGGATGGGCTGTATGGATCAGATCTTCTCCTTGAGGTGCATAGCCGAAAAACATCTGGCAAAGCACAAGAAAGTGTACTGCGCTTTCATTGATTTGGAGAAGGCCTATGATAGTGTGTGGAGGGAAGAATTGTGGTCGACACCTTTGTACGGGGTGGACTGGCGCTTGATACGGGCACTGAAATCGCTGTACAGGGATTCCAGTGCTTGTATTAGGATAAATGGGGCGTTCACAGACTGGTTTGGCATCTCCAGAGGTGTTAGACAGGGTTGTGTAGCGTCTCCATGGCTGTTCAACCTATACATGGATAGTTGTTTGACAGATTAAAAAGGGAGTGAGTGTGGTTTGAAAATGAATGAGTTGCCTGTCAAATGTCTTCTCTACGCAGATGATCAAGTTTTGCTTGCATCGTCGGCGGAAGAGTTGCAAGACATGGTAACTATGATGAATGGAGCATATAATATGAAAGGGATGAAAATTAATGTAAGAAAGACGAAAGTAATGGTTTTTGAAAGAGATGCAGATGTATCTGAGTGTAAAGTAAAGATAGGAGATGAAAGTATTGAACAGGTGAATGAGTTTGTTTATTTGGGAAGTATGTTTACAAGAGATGGTAAGATTGACGAAGATGTGGAAAGGAGAGTAAATGCGGGAAATAAAGTAAATCGTGCTTTGCATGCGGTTGTGGCTAGCCGTTCGATGTCCAAAAAGGCACGACTGGCTGTCCATAATGGTGTGTTGGTACCTACGCTTATGTATGGCAGTGAATGTTGGTCGTGGCAGAAGAGGCATGAAAGTAGAATAAATGCCGTGGAAATGCGTTCCTGGTGAAGTATGTGCGGTGTAACTTTGAATGATAGATTGAGAAATGAAGAGATTAGACAAAGTTGCGGTTTAAAAGATGATGTAGTGACAAAAATTGAAAGAAGTATGCTTAGGTGGTTTGGTCATGTTGAGAGAATGAGTGAACGGCGATTAACAAAAGGAATTTATAAGGCGGATGTTAATGGGAACGCCGGTAGAGGACGTCCTAGAAGGACATACATCGATGTTATTGGTGATGTTCTTCACAAAGGTCAGGTGCGTAGTATTCTCAACCGGCGTGCGTGTATGACAAGATGTATGAATGTGGATGAAGCGAAAGAGGTATGTAAGAGTCGTAGCATGTGGCGTTCTATAGTTTCTGCCTACCCCTATGGGAAAAAGGCGTGAGTTTATGTATGTATGTATGTATCTCATATATTTGCATCATTTTGACTTATGGAACCGCTATGATGTTAGAGAAGGACACGTATACAGAAACGTTTCGAAATTTCGTAGGTAGTCACTAATTTTATTCTGACTAGTGATGTGACCCACTAAATTTCAACGTCGATAGAATTTAAAATGACATGCATTATCATATCTTATACCGCTAAAAATAATAACCGTACCTGAAATATAGAAATTATTAAGCATACTTAAGAGAGAATACATATATATATGTTCATCGTTTTTTTGAAGTTTATTCAAAATGAAACGATACTTTAATAAGTACGAACTAAATAATTCGTCATCATCATCATCATTCCCTACAGTTCTTTATGTATTAAACCTGACCCGGCTAACCCCGAATGTATTTAATTGACATTGTAACGAGATATCGATATTGTAAGATATCGATATCAGTGTGCAAAGTGAGCAATGAGTTCAGCAGTGTGACTGCTCGGGTAGTGGGAGCAGCAGCAGATCGACGTGTGCGCAGGCCCGGGGGCACCGCGAACAGATTCCTCCGTCGATGAAGACCCTCAACGCCTTCACCTCCTATTAAAAACCGATTCGGAAGCTATAAATGAGTAATTAATTACAACGGTTGTCATAACAACCAATTACAGTAAATAAATATAAAAATAGAAAAGACCGTTAACGACACTCTCATAAATTCCTCTCACAGTACTTCTGACATACCAATAAAATCTTCGTCCATCCATCCGCAAACAGATCGCCTGTTGGATATTAATTAATGATATTTGGAAACATAATGAGATGGTGCAGCAAGTTGGCGCTAATAGACCACAGGAAGGCCTACATGCATGTTATCGACAATATTTGTCAGAACCGCTACTAGATCGAAAGGATGATCCAATAAAATATTGGTCAGCAAGAAGAGTCATTTGAGGTGTATTCAGTGATAAAGCGTTACGCTACCTATCCGTTTTAGGAACATCTGTTCCATCCGAACGTCTCTTCTCGTTGGTCAATCACACGTTGAATGAAGGTCGGAATCGTCTGATGCAGCACGATTGTAGAATTATTATTTCACCGCACTTTACATTTAAAGGATTGGCAATTGTAATCAGTAATCAGAAGCTATGTCTTATACAAGGTTAGTCGGAAAGGGGGGTACTAAGCCGCGGACCACCTAAAGTATCACTGATGACTATTACAAAGCAATTGTTAAAATTTCAAAATTCGATAATTTTTATTTGCATGAAAAAATATATTTATTTTAGTTTTTTCAAAAAAAAAAAACATACCTGCTTTAGTTATGAATTCAGAAAATTATTTTTCTAATCCGTGACCCCAAATATGACCTAAATTGTAAAAACAGCTGATCATAGCTATGGACAGATAGATTTTAGCATATTTTTTACGAAATCTTTGAAAAGCTATTTCTCTTAAAGTATCGAGTTTTGGGGAAAGTTGTAGAACAAAAGTTATCCCTTATTATGGGTATTTTAACACCCTTTCGGCTTAGTACCCCCTTTCTGACTAACCTTGTATACCTCTTTTTGTTTATTAAAATTGTGTATTATATTGAAACTTCTTTTCTTTAAAAAACTTGATACGATATCGTATCGATCCACTGAATCGTGTGAATTTGTGTGGATTGATACATGGATCGATACAGTGAGATATGATCCATTGCGATACAAAATATCGATACAAAGCACCTGGATCGAGCATTCCTACGACAAATGCATAGCAATAAACACGCGAACAAGTCAAATAGTTCAATGAACGGACTGTCAGACACTGAAGCAAAGTACTATTTTTGTACGGGTTGCAATTAGATCAAATAGAACAAAATGACAATTCATCTTGTGACAAAACAAAAAAAGTAAAACTGAGAGTAAACTTAAAGGTCTAGGCCTCGCACACCTATCCGAATCGGCCGAATCGGACGATTCGGCGCGGATAAGTGTGCGACGTTTCATAGGATTTCATACAACTAATTCTAAAATTCGATTCTTTCGGCGCGTTCGGCTCTGATAAGTGTGCGTCCACCTTAAATCATTTATCTCATTCCCACATCCTGTTTCGTGCTTTATGATAGAACGGGAATAAAGACAGTTACAGTGCTACTTTTTTTAGCCTTCCTTCTATGCTTTAGTCATTATTCTGAGGAAAAACATTAGTTTTTTTTTCACAAAACCTAGTTATTTTTTTACTGCTCATTTAGCTATCTTTAAAAAGTAAAAACTTGAGTTGGCAACACTGCCTGTCACTGTCAGTTGTAGAATTGTTTACTACAGATTATGTACGCGGATTGTTTCACGGATTCATGTTGTAAGGGTGTTTATTTTAAATTTTAGAAGTACATAAAACAACTTGCTAATCGAACAACTAAAATATGGTGTTAATTCATACCATTTACAGCTACATAATCATAAAATGACGACACAGTACATATTACATAAATGAAATCATATTTGTATAGGTTAGACCAAGTGTAAACGTAAAGAACAATATGAAGCTCGTAAGTAATAGTCGGTCATTATAGAGGTATATGTGATTGTGTAGCCGCCATACTGTAGCGTATGGCGTAGTTAACGTAGCAATTATCCGCCACAGTACTGCCTGAGCAGCGACGCAGCCAAGCCATGCTTCGTGCTGTCGTTCAAGGAGCTGCTTATCATGCTGGACTGCGGGCTGTCGGCGCACTCCGTGCTCAACTTCCTGCCACTGCCGCCCGTACCCAGCACGCGCCTAGCCTCGCTGCCTAACTACACGCCACCACATCTCAATGACCCACTGCTTGAAGGGGTTTGTTTACATCATTTTATTGAAACAAAAAACACAACGCGTCCTCTACGTGACGTTATAAATGCCTCCTTTTGCCATTGTGCTATTTGCAACATGCACTCTCCATTAAAGGTATCTATCTACATTCATACCTGGAAAGGATAATGTGTAATAGCATCCTAAATATCAATATTTTACAACAGAGTTAGATATAGCTCAAACAAAAGCTCTTTTATTATGGCCATAAATGTAAAAGCTCTGGGGAAACCTTTGAAAACCAGAAAATAAGACTACAGTAGTTAAACCTACATAACATCTCGCCTGTATTCCACAAAGGGTTGGGCAGAGGTGTATAGTAACACCCTCATTTTGCCATTATTTTTATTAAGGAACGTACCCATACTACGTGACCCATTTTTAACGACTTTACCCCCGTCCCTCCCCTCGGTGACCACCTGTAGTCAAAGTCAATGTTTTTTATTTCAAATAGACCAGATTTCAGGCACTTTTAAAACATCAAAACTAGGTGCACGGTTCCAAAAGGTAGGTTCTATGGAGAAGAGCCAGCAAGAAACTCCATGAATACTCTTTTCAAAATAGTAATTTATGACAATTCCATTACAGTAGTGTGAGAAATAGAATGAGAATAATGCAGGTTAATGTAACAAATAAACTCACATAAGAGTAACAAATAGAAAAATATGCCTTCTAGGATTGCTATAGCAGTTAAGGGCTGACCAGTCCCGACAGACGGCACCCGTTCACAAGCATGTCGGTCAGCTCAACCATATTATAGGGAACTCAACGACCGGATAAACAACGCCACCATCAGCAAGACATTTAACTGAGCATGACAGACTCATACTACCAGACAATAGGCAGTAATATGATATGCTTATAAGCGTATCACTAATAGCTGCATGATGTTCATACTTTACAGTTTGGAATGAAGTATTGTAAAGCGATAGGTATTATTAAAATAATAATTATAATCCAAAAACCTATTTTGCCAGAGTATTATACAATAAATAATAATTAAAATGCAAATTGAATAATTTAAATAAGTAGTAAAAAATATTAAAATTGATAAAATAATGTACAGGTTATTTTAAGTCAATAAAAAAGAAGACTACCAGAAGTAAACATAAAAATAATGTCTGGTCATACAACCGGATAGGTACAAAAGATAATAAAAATAATATAATACAAGCCAGGTTAGACAGGGCCAGACGGTCGCAATGTGCAGGACGGAGTTTCTGTTGTACGCCAGGCATCTTTATCTTCATTCAATATACTGATTTATACTGTAATAAGCTTTAGACATTAAAATGCGCTTGATCAGTGGTTTAAATTTTATATCTGCTAAATCAGTAATACTAGATGGTATTTTATTGTAGAACCTAACACTGTTCCCTATAAACGACTTGCTGTTTTTTTTAGTCTAAAACCAGGTACCGTTAGCTTGTGTTTATGGTGAGTATTTATGTTGTGGACGTCACTTTTCTTGTTATACTGGGCAATATTCTTTCGAATGAACATAATGTTATTAAATATATACAAGGATGGTAGTGTAAGTATATTTATTTCCTTAAATAGTTCACGAAGCGACTCACGGCAGCCTAAATTATAAACGTCAGTAAGTGTACTATTTTAAATGTTGTTTCAGGAGTTAAAAGAATGCTGTGGGCGTGTTTTCGTAGACAGCATACCAGAGTTCTGTCCGCCGCTGGACAAGGTCGTGGACTTCTCCCAACTGGACGTGATTCTCATCTCCAACTACACGTGCATGATGGCGCTGCCCTTCATCACCGAAGACACTGGCTTCAAAGGACAGGTGTACGCCACCGAACCGACGCTGCAAATCGGACGGTTCTACCTGGAGGAGCTGGCCGAGTGGGTGTCGGGCGCGGGAGGCGCGGGGGGCGCGGGCGCGGCGCGGCGCTGGAAGGAGCTGCTGCACGTGCTGCCCGCGCCGCTGGCGCTGGCCGCGCGCCCGCGCTCGTGGCGCCGCCTGTTCGCGCCGGCGCACATCGCCCGCGCGCTGGCTCGCGTGCGCGTGGTGGGCTACGACGAGCGCGTGGACATCTACGGCGCGCTGGACGCCACGGCCGTCAGCTCCGGCTTCTGCCTCGGTTCCGCCAATTGGGTATTGCGCTCCGCGCACGAGAAGGTATTTAAATTTTGTATATTGATTTCGTTTTACTTTTACAATATTATCAATTTACGACGACCCGCCCCGACAGATGAATCGTAATCATTAAGATTAGTAATAAAGTAAAACTTTGCTGGGGCTGTGTCGGAGCACACGGCCGTTTGTTTATCGTGATACGTCTAAGTCAGAAAGTCACTTCGGCGCGGCGGTAGAGGTGCTCGCGCCGTCGCATCGTTCAGGGTTATTCCTTTTGACGCTCAGTTCTTCGTAAAATAAGTATTTAAGGGGGCTCCCATATAACAAACGTGATTTTTTTTGCTCGTTTTTGCTCGATATTGATAACGGCAACAGGTAGACGCTTGAAATAATCACAGAATATTTAGTTATATATTCACTTTAAAAATAAATATTTAATTTAAAATAAAACAAATATTTAAGGGGGGTCTCCCATACAACCAACGTGTTTTTTTTTGCCGTTTTTAGAGATCATGGTACGGAACCCTTCGTGCGCGAGTCCGACATGCACTTGGCCGGTTTTTTTATTAATTATCTCTAACGAGGTAGGTCCCGAGCTACTAGGTACTTGGAGCGATTTCCGCCATGGCGAGGTATGTACTGTACTACCGATAACAATTCACATCATTGTACTCCTAACCCTTTTGTGTCATGGGAAGGGGTAAACAATGGGTACATAGCAGGTAGTATTTTAGGTGCAGGTAATTAATGGCTATATTGAATACTTACTTAGGACAACATAAAGTGGTACCTACCTAAATATTGATAACAAAATAAGCATAGTGTGATCTTAATAATGTATAATAATATCATGTCTTTCATGTTAAATGTCGATAACAAACCACTATCTATCTATCGTAATTTTAATGAAAAATTAAACATTTAATTTTAGTAGGGGCAACAGGAAATTATAGTTACGTTCACCCTCAATAAATTGTAGTGGGGAACAACAGGAAAAAAATCCTGTTCATCCCCAGTGGAGGCGAAGATCTAGGGGACTAAAGGAATAACCCATCGTTCACTGAGCGCGACAAGGACTTTGCGACCTTCCCGAAACCGTCTCGTTCACGGGATGCTGGACACTGGGTTACTTGCGCGTGGCGAAAGGTTCCAATTTCCAATGATATGCGTGATTATTATTTTTAAAGTTTTGCACGTTTACTTTCAAGGCTTGACAAAAGTTAATTGATTTATACTTATTATATTGATCGAAATTAGAAACTCTTTACGCGAACACACAAATCACTGCGCCACCGCGTCTTGGTCGTTAGTTACACCCAGGGCGTAAGCCCGAGCGCCGGTTTGAATTGGTATTAATTTAAGTCTGATTTTGAATAAGTTTTCACGACTAAAGTATGTGAGACGTGTGGGCAAGGTGGCGTACGTGAGCGGGTCGTCGACGCTGACGACGCACCCGCGGCCCATCAACCAGTCGGCGCTGCGCGGCGCCGACCTGCTGGTGCTGGCGGCGCTGACGCAGACGCCGGCGCACAACCCCGACCACATGCTGGGCGACCTGTGCGTGCACGCCACCGTGACGCTGCGCGCGGGCGGCTCCGTGCTGTGCCCCGTGTACCCGTCGGGCGTGCTGTACGACCTGCTGGAGTGCCTGTCGGCGCATCTGGACGGCGCGGGGCTGGCGCAGGTGCCGCTCTACGTCGTGTCGCCCGTGGCCGACTCCTCGCTCGCCTACAGCAACATCCTCGCAGAGTGGGTCTCCGTTGGCAAACAGGTACCCGTCGAATGCTTCGTTTTATCCTTTTACTACTATAACGTTTGAATTTTTCAGTGAAACACGACGAATATGTTTTCCTGTTCTCATTGATTGAATCGTGTGTGCAGGCACGCGTGTACCTGCCAGAGGAGCCGTTCCCGCACGCGGCGCTCGTGCGCGCCGGCCGCCTCAAGCACGCGCGTTCACTACACGACGACGCCTTCAGCGCGGACTTCCGCCAGGTGAGCGCACGTGTCACACGTACCACACGTGGCACATGTGTCACACGTATCACACGTACCACACGTGGCACATGTGTCACACGTATCACACGTGCCATACTGCATACCACATCAACTACTGACTGTCGTTTTTTTCTTTGCAGCCCTGCGTCGTGTTCTGCGGACACCCCAGTCTCCGCTTCGGTGCTGCCGTGCATTTGGTCGAGCTCTGGGCCTCGAACCCCGCGCATGCCATCATATTCACAGGTGAGTTGCGACTTCCGTTACTGCAGTTTTCGCTGACACTCGAGGGATCCGATAGGCGGCTAACTCTACTCGTTTACTCGATTCGTAGAGCCAGACTTCCCGTACGCGGACGCCCTGGCGCCGTTCCAGCCGCTCGCCATGAAGGCGTTCCACTGTCCCATCGACACGTCACTCAACTACTCGCAGGCCAACAAGCTGGTGCGCGAGCTGCGGCCGCGCGAGCTGGCGCTGCCCGAGCAGTACGCGCCGGCCGCGGGCGGCGCCGCGCCGCGCCCGCACATCGCCGCCGACGTGCCCACCGTGGTGGTGCGGCGCGGCGCCGCGCGCAAGTGCGGCGTGCGGCGCGGCCTGGCGCGCGCCACGCTGTCGGGCGCGCTGGCGGCTCGCGTGGCGCCGCGCGACGTGCGCGCCGGCCTGCGCGCCGCGCCGCTGGCGGCCGCGCTGCGCGTGCGCGACAACCGCGTGTCGCTGGACGAGCCGCCGAGCGGCGCGCCGGGCGCGGCCCGCCGCCCCGCGCCGCGCCTGGACTGGTCGGCGCCCGACGTGGACGCGCTGGTGCGGGCGCTGGCGCGCGAGGGCGTGGCGGACGCGCGCGTGGAGCGCGGCGCGGACGGCTGCATCGTGCACCTGCCGCGGCACGACACGCTGGTGCACGTGGAGCGGCACGCCACGCACGTGTTCTGCGAGGGCGACTCGGACGTGCGACAGGCGCTGCGGCGCGCCATCGCCGCGTGCCTGCCGCACGTCTAGTGCGCGACCAGCTTTGCTTCGAATACATATTATATGATCTGCAACTCCTGCTTTCATTATTTGCATCGTACAACATTTTACATAACTTAACCAAACCATTACTGCCCTATTGAGGGTTACGGGTCTCATCACAGAGTGAGAAAGGTTAATCCTTAGTCCACCACGCTGGCCTGATGCGTGTTGGCGGACTACGCACGAGAAAAAAATGTATAGCCTCTCCATTGTGATGTTTCCGCATGATGTTTTCTTCACAGTTACCGCAAGCGATAATCAAAATCTGATACACACGATTTCAAAAAGTCAAGAGATGCCCCGATCGAACTCAAATCCTCATAAATATTCCTACTCAAAAAATGAAATCGTCCTAGGGACGCCTGGCAGATGTGACACATCAAGTTATTTTGTAAAAATAAATACGCGCATCCCGAGCAACCTACAGTACAAGTATAAACAAATGTACGTCGTGAGCGTTGCCACGCAACACGTTTCACATCAACTTTGGAAATACGGTCACCAATTTCGTATTTATTTCACGTTTTCGCGCAAATATCTAAGACTTTAATCGCCTAATTAACCATCTTAGACAACACTCTGGCATTGTTGAATACATGCTAAAAATAGACCAGTCTTTCGTATTGATACTTCATGTAACAGATTTACAAACAGTTATTTGTTTACTATGTAGGTAGTGATTAATCTCCCACAACTAGTTTACTGAAAAATCATCGCAGAGTCAATTTCAGACTCCTATATCTATCATTAATATTTATAAATTTCACTGAAAGAAATACATAATGCATCAGACATATAGTTTAGTCGACACACAATGTACTAGAATATCGATAATTAATAACATAAGTCTTAGGTCAATTTTTACGTTTTATATCGCTCAGTTATCGTGATTTTTTGGTTTGAATAAAGCATAAGTAATAACATTTAAAAAAATCATGTAAAAAAAAATTGTTTTCTTTTACTAAACTAATTCCAAAATTTTATTATAATCAATTCATTTAATCAGACATAATATCATTTTTAACATCACTCTAAATTATAATAAATTACGATGCATAAGCGGACACCGGTTAGAATGGCACGAGCGCCCGTCGACGTACTACTCGGGCGACTTAACTTGACACTTAGCTCGAATGACGTTGGTGTAAAGTACAGTTGGCAAAAAGTTTTGGTTTCCATTTCATGTTCTTTTACGAAAATAATTTATATTTATATTTTTTTAAAGTAACATTATTATTTCGAATACATAAATCAATATTAGGTAGTAACATAGACTGGGATAATATTTTGCAATTCAAACCTTTACGCGATCCATTATCAAGGAAATATTGATAAACATTAATAATTAGTATTTTTATTATGATTTCAATATCGCGATTGTATTACGATTCTGGGATCAAGATTCAATATTATGTATTATATGCAGTTTTAGAAAAGGGATTAATTGTTAGGTTAGGTACCTACTCAAGTTCATATTTACAGGGCTAAGACGGCAGCCTCGAGAAAGCGCGAGATAGAGATGCGCCTCTCTCTTTCTTTGTCACTTTGAGTACGCAAGAGTAAGCGCGCAAGGCCTATGTCTCTCTCTTGTGCTTTGTCTAGGCTGGCATCTTAGGGGAATTGAATTGAACAATTTGATTTAGATGGAAATAAAACAAAGGAGAATGGGCACATTTGTATAGGCCCTGGTCCAAGAAGCTAAATAGATACTACTATACCTTAATTAAGTGTTGTATGTTGGGTCCTACAAATCCTGAAAATTATGAAATACGCTCCATAAAAAATAAGTTATTTTTGATTTTTGTTTCAATTAAAATACTACTTCTTTGCGGTAAAAATACAAAGAGTAGTCAGTATTATAGTTATTTACCAATACCATAATTGGGTCTTTTACAATTATATAACACAAACGTAACCTTCACTACTATATCCCCCGAATAGGGTAGGCAGGCGAATGGTGGCAACGCGATCTTATGTTTATCCGCACGGCGTAAATAATTGTCTTGTTTCCATAACAAGATAATAAGTACTCCTGAAAAGCTTTAATAAGACAGGTGCCTAGTACTCTCAACCAGCGTACGTGTATGACAAGATGTAAGCTTCGTACGTCCATTTTGAGATGCAAAATTAAAAAGAATTATAGACCGATCACATGTTTGCCGACGCGGTCTATAAGCTTCGTACGTCCATTTTGAGATCCAAAATTAACATTCATATTGAAAATAATTCTATAATGTCTGCTTCTAAAAATGGATGTAAGAATGGGTCCCGCGGTACTAAGGAGTTACTCCTCTTTGATATGGCCATTAGCCAACAAGTTTTCCGATCCCGAAAGGATCTGTCGAAATGTTGGATAGACTATAAGAACGCCTGCAACTCGGTGCCACATTCATGGCTCATGAGGGTGCTGGAGTTGTATAAAGTAAATACAAGTCATGCACCTTCCTGGCGTCATTTATGAGGCAATGGAGGTCAGTCCTTCAATATCCAGTATGTCGACAAATTCAAGTGAGAGGAGAACCAATCAGGATTGACCGAGGTATATTCCAGGGAGATAGTCTGAGTCCACTGTTTAGCCTTGAACCATCTAAGCACATTACTGGAGGGTGACATTTACTGCGTTCATAGTATGCAATGCATAATTTATTCCACAGTTATTCACATGTGATTATCGCAGTTTGTAGTGTTTTACTTCGTTTATACTATGTAATGCTTAATATCAGCCCGAAGTATAACACAGAAATTTTGTAGTACTGTTTCTTACTGCAGTACTATTATGCGACATCCAGCCATCAGAACCCCAAAGGTGATTCTTTATAAAAATACAGTATATTATCTTACTGCTAATAAAATAAGGATGTTTTGATTACTTGTAAGAATTGCCGCTGGTGTGCATACTGTGTTTATGTTAAGTTTTTAGTAAAAGTAGCCAGTCGTTATTCTTAAAAGTTGTAATATGTATACTTACTGTGGATAATTATGTTAAAGGGGCAAGGACAAAATAATAATTATAGTTACTGCGTTTATGTTTTTTGATTTTCGGTCTTCTAAAGTATATAGAAAACAAACGGGTCTTTGATTCTTATAGAACTCATTTCGGTGATTACGAATATATGATCAACTCGTTTTGACCTAAATGTTACTTACTGCGTTTATGAATCGCGCGGCAGAACTGCGATAGGTACTATCGCTACTCGCACGGCGACGGCGGGTCCCGCGGGGGAAAGCGGGAGGGATGTCAAATTCCGAGGCAGGTGTCGAATTAAGTCGCCCGTGTAGTAGGACCTATGTAATTTTTTCCCGCGTCCAGATTTTCGAGCAAATCTATCGTGAACGCATTGTTACACTACGACTACAACATTTTGATCCTCTTTGTATTTTTTTTACATGAAGTAATAATTTCATTTATTATCAAGTAAAGTATGATTTTAGTAGTTTATACAATAATTATTATATTTCTGTTTTATTAGTTTTAGCAATGAGATATTCGTGGCTAAATAACAACCGCGCCGATCGTACGATTTGCGAGGTTAAGCTGCGCTTGCCGCGGTCAGTCCGTGGATGGGTGACCATTTGTTACACATCGAGACCCCTCCGTGCCTCGGAGAGCACGTTAAGTCGTCGGTCCCGGGTGTCATACGAATACCTATGACAGTCGTTACGGGTAGTCAGAAGCCTGAAAGTCTGACAAACGGTTTAACCTTAGGATATCGGCATTGCCCAGTTACTGGGTTGCGGAGGTCTGATGGCAGTCGCTCCGTGGAAAATACTGGTATTCAGCCGCATCTGGTTAGACTGGAAGCTGACCCCAAGATAATTGGGAAAATGCTAAGAGGAAGATAGTTTTAGCAATGGGGCGTAAGGGTTGTGTATGCCATTGTGTCAAAAAAAGGAAAAATAAAAATTCTGCAGCCTTAAAGAAAGCAACGGAAGCGAGGGAGATATTATTTTTATTTGCAATTCATATACCCAGTTATCGATCACTTAAGGTGGAAGCGCCAGGGTAGCCCGCGAAATTCAAATTTTCTAACGGGCGGCGTTACCCCGTTCAATGACTATTTCATGAAAAAGTCATAAGGTTGTAGTGATGATTTTAATAACCATTTAGTTATTATTGAGTAACAAATAAATTTATTTGTGGGTGAAATTTGACAGCTATTTTACAAGCTTTTACCTAACTTGTAATGTTTGTACGTATGTGTTCGGTTAAAATCTTGCAACTGAATTTTGACCCCTTCCTCTTATCCTACGTAGTTGAATTTTAAAATGTTCAGGTTCATTTCCGATGACAATACATTTTTTTGGTAAGCATGACCTGAATCGACATCCAGAATGAGCTCCAGATAAAGGAACTCTTCAACGCTCAACAGCACAGACACGAAATGTTGTGTACGCATTTTATTATGATAGCCGGTTTTAAGTTTTACCATGACATGGTTGCTGCTCTCAGGGTTGGGTCCAGACTAGGGAACTCCTTAATGGTTAGCAGCACAGACACGAAATTTTGTGTACGCATTTCATTATGATAGCCGGTTTAATTTTTTACCGTGACATGGTTGCTGCACTCAGGGTTGGGTCCTGACTAGGGAACTCCTCAATGTTTAGTAGCACAGACACGAAATTTTGTGTACGCGTTTTATTATGATAGCCGGTTTTAAGTTTTACCGTGACGTGGTTGCTGCATTCAGGGTCGGGTTCTGACTAGGGAACTCCTCAATGGTTAGCAGCACAGACATGAAATGTTGCATACGCGTTCGATTATGAAAGACCCTTCAAAGTTTCAACATGATATACCTACTAAAAATACAAAAAAAAATAATAGTAAAAAAACATTTTTTAAAACAAGCTTTTATTTAAATGGTCTAAAAATAAGAAAATAAACTTTAAATTAAATCGATCCCATCAATTTATACAACTAATTTATTTAAATAATATAAAAGCTTGTCGCGAGATACTAAATAAACAAGAATACAATATGTGCAATAAGTAATAAACGCAAAGTGTAGTAATTCTAAGAAAAAATGTAGATACCTAACTATGTATTTCATAAAATTGTATGTTTCGCGACAAGCTTTTATATTATTTAAATAAATTAGTTTATAATGTAGTAAATTGATGGGATCGATTTAATTTAAAGTTTATTTTCTTCTTTTTAGACCATTTAAATAAAACTGGTTTTTAAAAATGATTTTTTTATTGTTTTCATTTTAGAATGAGAAATCGCGTGAATCTAATAGATGAAGGTAGTACTTTTAGAAGAGACGCCGTGCCGGGTACAAGTAAAAAGTCTGATTCGACAACAGATATTGTGTTTTAGTAACAATTTTATGTTTAAAACAGAAGTTTATTTAGTAGTAGGTATAGGTACCTTAATTATTTCTTTAATTTTATATGAAAAAGAACCTGTTGCATTAGACCCTGGACTTGACGAATCAATGGAACTTTCAGACTCGATAGTAAATATTTTTAGTATTTACTCATTTGTATTTCTTTAAATTTCAATATCAAACGCTTTTGTCATCAATAGCTTTTCTCTTAGAACGATTACATCGTTGATGGCAGGCGTATAATTGATTTTCAATACTCCTGGAGTAAATGAATAAATATAAGCGAACACAGCAAAAAGTTCAGCGCTGTTTCTCTTTTTCTATTATATACTTTATATAACATAGGTATATTTGTGTTTTTTTTATTAGTCTAGAAAGTTTTAATAGATTAATAAGACTGAATAAATAAATTATCCTTTTACACAAATCTCAAACCAAGGTGAATTACGATTATAACGGCTCAAGATTGTTTAATCCGTCTCGACACTTGCGCTGCACTGTTTGCGTTGTGTATGTAATTACGCACACATACACGATGCTGCGATCTTTTACCTAAACTCGAGCGTTAAAATTTTGTGAAATGGCTCTTAACGTTCAAGCGGAGTGTTGGCCTCGAACGACGTGGTGCCGAGTTCACGTCCCACAGCTCGATAGTCATTTTGTAATTTTTTAACATCTAGTAAATAAATAACTAAAAAAATTGCTAACAACGACTGTGCTGCTTGTATGAATACAATTAAAAGCGAAGAATACCTGTTTTAATTCACTGCCTTGTTGGTCTAGTGGTCGTAAGCGCGACTGCTGAGCATGGGGTCCTGGGTTCGATCCCCAGGTTGGGCAGTCTTATTGGTTTTTCCATTAGGAATTTCTCAATAGCAGCCCGGAGTCTGGATTTGTACCAGGTTAGTGGCAATAGGCTCGCCCCCTATAGGTATAGGTATAACGGGCTGGTGTCCGCAACTCCACGTCTGAGCGCGTATTTTGCGTCACGGGTGGTAAGTGTAGTCACTCGATCCACAGTTACTCCTCGAAAAAGGCCAGCACACCCTTGATGTTGCTGACGATCTCTCGGAGAGTACCTGGGTTTCCGAAGTACTTGGCCCTGTATGTGGCGACCTCAGGGTAGTTTAGTAGCACGTGGGCTGCCGTCTCGTCCTCCTCCATGCATGCTCTGCACAGTGGGCTGTCTGTAACTCCAATGACAGAGAGGTGTTTGTTAAACGAACCATGGCCAGTGATGGCTGCCGTGACTGTACGCAGTTGTTGCTTTGACAGTCGGAGAGCTTTCTTAGTTAGGCGACCGTCAATTGCGGGAAGCGCCTCCTTGGCCTGCCTGCACTCGCCATGGTTTATCCATGATTCGTTGTGTTGATCCCTGGTGCGTTTTCTTACCAGGTTGCGTAGGTATCCGAAGGGGAGTGGTACTATGGGTTCAGGACCCACCGCATCCATGCTCGATCCCCTTCTAGCGAGCTCATCCGCTGCATTGCATCGTTGCCTCGGGAACCGCTGTGTCCTTTGATCCATTGAATGGTTATATTATTGAGGTTACCCACCTGGTTTAGAATTCGGTGACACTCGTGTACCAGCCCAAAATTAACTGTGTGGCTGCTTAGTGCTTGCAGGACCGCCATGCTGTCCGAGAGTATATGTATTGAGTGGTCCTCAACCTTCAATCAAAAATCAAAATTTTTTATTTCACATAAACCAATACAGGTGCTTATGAAACGTCGAATTTAGGTGCACGGTTCCAATTAGTTGTTTCCTATGGAGAAGAGCCGGCAAGAAACTCCATGCCTTCCTAGCCATGATTGCTGAAGCAGCCAGGGAGATGCCCAAGCATTCAGCCTGGAACACCGTGTTGTGGCTCCCCAATGGTGTGGCTATGTGTACGTTGAGATCCTTCGAGAAGATCCCGACACCTGTGCCTGTACCTGTCTTGGATCCGTCTGTGAAGATCCGCAGCTCCGCGGGGCAAAGGCCTTCGCATCGGTGGTCTTCATACAGTTGGATTTTGTATTTTTTATCAAAAATGAACTGTTTTGGTATCCGGTCGTTAATAGCTCTTATAAGTGGGAACTCGCTAGCGAGTTTCTCTAGCAACGAGGTGTGTTGTGTGCTGCTTTTGCTCCCAAGATTCAGTGTTTTTAGGCGTATAGCTGCCACTGCTGCTTCCTGTTGTATGAAGAGGTGAAGTGGTGGCAGTCCCAGCATGGCTTCTAGTGCTGCAGTCGGTGTAGTGCTCATGCAGCCTGTAATTGCCAAGCAGGCAAGTCTTTGTATGCGCTGTAGTTTGTTTGAAGCTGTACTCAGCTTGGTTCTAGGCCACCAGACCACAGCCCCGTAGGCAATCATGGGGCGAATCACCACGCTGTACCTACAACCATAGTATAATCTTGGGGGACAGTCCCCATTTCTTACCTATCATTCTTCTGCACTGCCAGAAGGTGATGCAGGCCTTGTTTAGTTTGTTGTCTAAGTGATTGCTCCATTTTAACTTGCTGTCCAAGATTACCCCGAGGTACTTGACTTCATTGGACAGCTGGAGTTCCGTATTGAGTAGTATGGGTAGTCGAAAAGGGCCTAGTGCCCATTTTTGGCTAAACACGACTCTGTTTTCGCGGGATTCACCGATAGGTCAAAATCTCTGCACCAGCGTTCTACGATGCGTAGAGATTACTGGGTGAGGTTGCAGATGGTCCCGGTTACCTTACCCGTGACCAGGATGGCCAGGTCATCAGCGTATCCTATTGTGTAGTAGTGGTAGGCATTGAGTTTTGAGATGAGGTCGTTTATTACCAGGTTCCACAGAAGGGGGGATAGGACCCCTCCCTGGGGGCAGCCCCTGGCCATCATCGCCATCTGCTTCTCGTCTTCAAGGCGAATTACGCGTTTGCTGACCATGTTTGTGATCCAGTCAGTTAGTACCTGTTCCACTCCATGTTTGGAGAGGGCGGCGCTTATGCTGGAGAAATGTCATCGATGTCTATAAAGGTAGCCAGGCATGTCCCTTTCTGATGGATCGCTTCCTCTATCCGACCGACTACCAGATGAAGTGCGGATTCAGTTGACTTACCTGAGCTGTATGCGTGTTGGTTACCGTGCAGCGGTATAGTTTTTAGAGCGCCTTCGCTCAGCTCCCATTCGCATAGCCTTTCCAAGGTCTTTAGCATGAAGGAGGTCAGACTGATTGGACGGTGAGATTTCGCGTTTGTGTATTCTCCCTTACCTGGCTTTGGCATGAATATTACTTTCACTTCCCTCCATCCTTGGGGAACGTACCTAAGGGCCAGGCACGCTCTCATTATGGGTAGCAGTCTCTTAGCAACAGGCGTTTCTCCCCATTGCAGTAGGGGAGGAAACACTCCGTCCGGACCGGCTGTCTTGAAAGGATGGAAGCTCCGGATGGCCCCTTGGAGTTTCTCCAAGGTGATCATCTTGCGCGCATAGTTCCAATCATTTCCTGATGGTGATAGGGTTACATCTTGCCAGCTTATTACCTGTGTGAAGACGCATCCTGGGAAGTGAGTTTCGATGAGGACGCGTCTGGCTTCTTCCGGCGAAGACGTAAGTGTGTTGTCAGGTTTCCGGAGATTGACAGGTGCAGATGTGCTCTGCTGTGCCAACATTTTCCTTGCCCTGTTCGCTTGTTGGCAAGATTCAATGTTTCCACAAAATTTGCGCCATCCCGTGGTTCTTCTGAATCTGATGCATCTTTTGTAGCTGGATTTGGCCGATTTATAATCGTCCCAATCTTCGTCAGCACAATTGTTCAGAGCTCTTCTTATCTTACTGCGTTTGCGTTCCAGCTCAGCGCCCCACTAGGGCTGTTTACCTGGTGTTTTGGACGACAGGGTCTCTGGGCAGGCCGTATGGTAGCTGTCTATGATTGATGCTGTTAAATTTTTAACTTGTTCATCAATTAATGTGGTATCCCAGGTGGTCTCTGGATCGTTTAGTTGTGTAAGCTTGGAATCAAGGGTCCGTGTATACATGTACTAATTGTCCGTCTTGCGTGGGTTCCGCTTAGGTGGTGTTGGTGGCATATAGACCTGGAGGTCAAAACGGATCCATCTGAGGTCGGAACAGGATGCCTCTTTCGAGACCTGCCAACCAGAGACGATATCCGTCGCCCCCTCCGAAGCCAGAGTAAGGTCTATAATTGTGCGGCTGCGTCTGGTTACAAAGGTTGGTTCAAAACCTGTGTTTAATAGGGTTAGGTTGGTTGTGAATAAATACTCCACCAAGGCCTTACCCCTGTCATTCTGCGTGTCCATACCCCACAGGGGGTGATGAGCGTTGGTGTCAGCCCCTATGACGACGTCGACCCCGGTCGTCTCACAGAGATTTACCAGGCGGGTGAGGTCATGGGGAGGCGGCTCCTCCGCTTCGGGCATGTAGACCGAGGCGAAGACGATCGCCTTGTTCACGGCATCTTGCTGTATATACAGCCTTGCGGCAGAGACATCTCCGACTGGCTCTTGACGACTAACGACATGTTAGCCGGGAGAGCCAAGCCAGAGATAGTTTTCCTCAGCCAGGCTAAGGTGTGGTCGTTCCCGCACTACAGCTTGAGGACGCCCTCAGCGTATACCGGCTTGGCGTTGAAAGTCGGCCCGGGTACGTCCTGTTTGGGGGACCAGGCCTCGCTGATGATCTGCTTCTGGACTGCAGCGAGTACCTGGTCGGATAACGCCTTGCTGAGTTACCCCGTGCGCTCGCCCTCTATTACATGGTACTTTAAACAAAACAAACACAAAACAAAAACACAACAAAACGAGTAAACGAGGATGTACTAAAAACACCTCTGCCGAACCCTTCGGGGAATACAAGGCGTGATATTGTTATGTGAAAACCTGCAATGGTCCACTTGTAAACTACGGTACGACCTGCTTTGTTGGAATGTACCCGACAAGCAATTTAAATCAATGAATATAAAGCATTATAATTCATTTCAAATTTTTCGACACAAGATTGAAAAAGGTTCGTCATAAAAGACTTGCCTACCAAATTGACTAACCATGACTGACTCATGACTGACTATAGCAAATGTAATAGATTTTATTAATTTCGATGGGGTTTGACCTTTTGAATCCCAGCCAGCACATATTTGAAAGAGTGACTTGTGTTTCGAAATACACTTTGATAAAAAAGGATATCACATAAATAAAACGATTGTATGCATTATACAGAGTTTATAGCATAAATAAATAGGTATTTAACACTTATTTTATTATAATAGTAAAATCAACTAAGTCCATCTCTGATGAGTAAAATGTTAGGCGCTTACTAAATTTCCAATTTTCCACGAAAGATTTGAAAAGGAAATAATTGTGTGACGGTATGACGTTACAGCCAACCAGTACACACATACCGGGTGTTAATGAATGGGCTCGCGCTTCCTACACAAAAAATAATTGTATGAATTGCATGCTCTGACAGTTATGATATGTTTTTTTCTTGAATTTCCATTGTTTATGTTTATACAAGGTTAGTCGAAACGGTGATACTTATCCGAAAGGTATTAAAGTATACCCATAATAATAAATAACTTTTGTTCTACAACTTTCCCCAAAAGTCAATAATTTTAGAGAAATAGCTGTTCAAAGATTTCATAATAATACGCTAAGTTCTATTTACACATTTTAGGTTATATTTGGGGTCACGGATTAGCGACCTCATTTTCTGAATTCATTACAAACACGGGGTTTTCAATTTTTTAAATAAATTAAGTATGTTGGAATTAAAAATAATCGAGTTTTAAAACTCATGAAAACCGTCATCGGAGATACTTAAAACGGCTCGCCTATTATTACTTATCCCCCTTCCCCTTTCCGACTAACCTTGTAGAAGTGTTTGCTGTAAAGTCCTATCAATGGAAATCCGAAGATACGTCTAGTCAAGAGTAAAAGTAAATGAAATTACGAATAAAAATATTGTTGTCGATTCTGTTGCACTTTTTGACAGTATTAAACTAGACTAAACGCAACTGTCAGTTTCTTTTTCTATGGAAACAGAAAGAGACAAACACCCTAGTTTAGTTTAGTCCTGTCAAACTGCGCAACAGAATGGACACCATGTAGATTTACGTGCGCCTGTTGCACAACAGTGAAGGGTCGCAGCCCGCACTCAGTGTGCTTCCTGTGCCGCCACCGAGCTGTTGGAGAGACAACGTAAACGCTAGTGTAGGTATAGTATATTTGTAGGGATGGAACAAAAAACATTAGAACTTTAAGCAGTTAATATCTTAGGCGCCCCGTACACAGTCAATCTCGATCGCAATCCGCAATCAAAATCAATGATCGCAATCCAGATTCTTTTGTGATCAGATGCATCAATCCGTCAATCTAATTCGTACATTATCAATCTGGATCGCGATCATTGATTTTGATCGCGCATCGCGATCGAGATTGACTGTGTACGGGGCGCCTTAGGATTTGCCATTGATAATTAATAGTAACATATTGTATAAATGTATAGATAATATTATTCAAATTTACAAACACAGTAGGTATATAAGGAGATTGTCCCCAGCTAATCCTGGCTTTATTTTTATATACCTCCGCTTTGTTATATTGTATTATATATTATATTATATATATTATATTATATTATATTGTAGTTTGAATTCAGCTATAAACACTTGTGAGGGTTTTGTGGGTTTTAACCGAACCGTCACTCGGACCGTCGCGCGACGCCGACGGCGCACACTGGGCTGGATTTCGATATTCATAGAAGTTCATCTTTTTTTTCCTGAATCGAGTTTTTTGTCCGAGAATGGTTTCATTGTCCTTTATTACCTATGCTTAACTTTATCATACGAGATGATTGTATTCATTGTATCTATTTTTTAAAGACATAAGTATAAAAAAAAATGTAACTAGCGTGAAAACATCAAATATCTCTGGAAAGGTACTTATACCCGTGTATCCTTACACATGGTGGTTCCTCTATTTATTAGAAAAATTTTGGTATTTTTCATATATCCCAAACTGCG
Organism: Amphipyra berbera; assembly: GCA_910594945.2. NCBI lineage: Eukaryota > Metazoa > Arthropoda > Insecta > Lepidoptera > Noctuidae > Amphipyra > Amphipyra berbera. The sequence continues at coordinate 160,748 of OU343122.1, read as the reverse complement.
GTTTTTTTTAAAATCGGATTATAGTACCTATAAGTTTTTATGTAGTAGATACTTTCCGACTGTATGTTACCTACGACTAATTTGGGTCATTCTAGTCTTAGTTATGGATAAAAGTAATACCATAAATTATTCAAGATGGCCACCCAAAAAGTACTTTTTATCGATAAGGGTATGAATAAAATAGTTTATTTTTTTAGTTTGAACTCTGTAGGTATAAGAGGATTTATTAGACTGTCTTAAGCTTAATGTGAGAAAATAACCGAACTAGACAAATAATACCTACCACAAAAATAGACGTTTTTTTTACAGCTTTTACTTCGACTGTACTTCAAGTACTTGATGTTGCATAATACAAGGTTAGTCGGAAAGGGGGTACTAAGCCGAAAGGGTGTTAAAGTACCCATAATAAGGGATAACTTTTGTTCTACAACTTTCCCCAAAAGTCAATAAATTTAGAGATATAGCTGTTCAAAGATTTCTTTAAAAATACGCTACGCCAACCCTATCATCAGCTGTGTTTACGTTTGAGGTCATATTTTAAATACAAAAAGGCCGACTTTTCCCCTCGCATTTTCGAAGCATTTCTCAGAATTATAGGTAATCGTGACTAAATAAAGCGCAGACACGACGATTCGCAATCGCGTATTATACCTAATAATGTTTTGCCCCTCAGAGTATTTTCCATTTCTCTGTTAGACCAATTTTATCGGGTTATTTTTGTTAAAAACTGATTGACCTGATATTTTAGTTCCCTGTACCTACCTACCTACCTAGAATATCCGTAATAACAGGCAATGAAGAACCTTCAACTTGGATATCAAAGGTGTTGATCACAAAAGCCGTAATTCCATATGATTTAGTCTACACTGAAAACTATCCCGATAAATTAGCAGCCTTGCAGTACAATAAGTAAGTTATTATCACAAACAATTCGAATAAAACAAACCGTCAAAAATAAACTTACAGCACGATGTCGCTTCTGCAATAAATCATCATATGACGTCACAATTGCGCCAAAATGTAGTGAAAAAATTGTCAAAGAGATGCCGCCGAGACAGCGCGGCACGCGGCGCGCTTTTGCTTAGACTCTTTTGAATTTCGGCTGCTTGCCGCTTTAGAGGTGGGTTCAGTACATTGTTTTTTTTGGAAATGCGTGAATATTGTAAGTTTATTGTAAAATGTATGTCAGTCATTTAGTTAGACTAACAAGTTAATGATTATTAAAGTACGTACTAAGCTTGTCTGTTGTATTTCGGCTGCTTGCCGCTTTAGAGGTGGGTTCAATACATTGTTTTTTTGAAAATGCGTGAATATTGTAAGTTTATTGTAAAATTTATGTCAGTCATTTAGTTAGACTATGGAAGATAGGAGTGATAGATGCCGCCACAAGACTAACAAGTTAATGATTATTAACGTACGTACTTAGTATGCACTAAGTTTTGAAAACACATGAACTCAACGAGATAGATTTATTAATTTGTGGTATCGTATTTCATAACTTTGTTTACATTTTGACATGTAAGATGCTGCTTACAGTTATGGAGTACAAAAGAAAAACATTGCGACCATTTGAGGTTTCATCCTCTCAAACTTAAAGTAAACCAGTTTCATCAGCTTCCTATTGCTAACCCAAGACCCAACGCTTATGTGTGTTCGAATCCCGTATGACGTAAGGGTAGATCCCAAAAAGTTACTTAAATTTGAATCAGTTGTTAAAATCTCCGGGATTTAATTTAGGGGATTAACATTGCGCATCTCTAAAATGCAATGTTAGCCTAAACATTTTATTTCCGTTATTTATTATTCTAAGATTTTTTAGTCGCTTGCAACGCGTCCCGGGAAACAGTCGATGTTTTGATTGTTTACGCGAGTCGTGGTATTATTTCTTGTTGTTTCTAAAATATCGACCGAGTACGTATAGGGATAGGTACGAAGTATTACGACATGGTGATGTTTATTGGTTGTTGTGATGGTGTGCTCTTGGCGGGCCGTGATTTGTACCGTGATGATTGTAACCGTCCTCCCTTTGATCGAGTTCGAGGACTGTGTTCCAGTACGACGGGCCGCGTGGCGCTCCGGCTCATTATGCTCGCAGCAGCAGCTGCAGAGCGTACTGGGATGAGCGATTCCCCGTGTGGATCGGTCGTGGCGATCCTGTAGCCAGACCTCGCTCACCGGACTTGACTCCGCTGGACTTTTGCTTGTGGAGTCACGTTAAGGATAATTATTATGGTTTACGGTGACGAACAATGAAGACTAGATGCGGCTAAGAGTAGCATCTCCGTTTGAGAGCATCATGAGCAATCCGTAGATGTTATGGTAGATAACGCGATCGCATTCGTAGGTACATCGGCGCGCGACCTTGTAAATCGAGCGACAAGTGTGGCAGATTGAACCTTTTTTGTAGTGGTGGAGATGGTGGCCACCATTTGTGGTGGCTATGCCTTGAAACAGTGATATCAAGTGCTTCTTGTGTTTCAATTCGAAATTAACCTTTCTTGTAGTGTCCGTGGTGATAGATTAATTAAGTGTTAACATAAGTACATAAAACTGGTGATTGTTTCATTCGTAGGTAGGTTACCTACGTACATACAGTAGTAGTTAATAAACACAAAAGTGCTTCTTGTGTTTTTAAGTACCTATTTAATATTAAGACGACACGTGTGTGACGTTTTCGTTGTCCGAGAACAGCGTCAACATCAGAAATGGTAAGTTCCTAGATGATAATGATATGTTCCGACACACGACACACGCATGCACACACCCTCATACACAGTACCATAGTAACCTACGATTTCGGCGCCGGCGGCGCGGCGTTCGTAGGCACCTACCGGTGCTTTGTGTTTTACCGCCGAGCGGCTAGGCACCGACGACCACGTGCGCGGCCATTATTGAATAAATAAAAGTCAGGGTTGTGGAGTTTTTGAAATAAATAATATTTATTTACTTTTGTATGGAAATAAAAATATGCGTATTTAGAAATTTTAACACCTGCAATAAAACAGTCATCAGTGATACTATAAGTAGCTTTCGGGTTAGTACCCCCTTTCCGACTAACCTTATAAAAAAGTAAAGTTTTAAATACTAAATAAAAAGTAAAATAGTTATTCTCTCTGCAATTCTTAAATCTTTCATTTAATGAAATACCTATGCACTTAACTTTTTATATACTAATACTAGCTGTGTCCTCACGGCTCCGCCCGCGTATGAAGTTTCATTCCAGTAATAAATATAGCCTATGTTACTCAGTGATAATGTATATTTCTAACGGCAAAAGAACTTTTGAAATCGGTCCAGTAGTTTTAAGTTTAGGTATTCGTTACATACAAAAATACAAATCTTTCCTCTTTATAATATTAGTATAGATTATAAAAAGGAGACAAATATGTCTATTTCAGTTATTTTCTCAAATTAAGCTGAAGACAGTCAAATAAATTTTCTTATACAGAGTTCAAACTAAAAAATTCCTATCAATACCCTTATCGATAAAAAGTAGTTTTTGCTGGTGGCTATCTTGAATAATTTGTTTTATTACTTTTATCCATAACTAGGACTAGAATAACCCAAATTAGTCGGAACATACAGTCGGAAAGTACTAACAAAGTACTACAAATATGTACTTATACTATGATCCGATTTCTAAAAAAAGCCGCAATTTTTCGGGAAATATGGAAAATGAAAATTGTTCAAATAAATAGAGAAACCACCGTGTGGAAGGATTTTACGGTTATTAGTACCATTCCGAAAATATTTAATGTTTAAACGCTAGCCCCCATACATTTTCTTTAACGTATGTGTTCTAAAAATAGATACAATGAATACAATCATCTCATAAAGCATAATAATGGTCATACGGATCCATTTTTGGACAAAAAAACTCGATTTAGAAAAAAAACGTTGAACTACCATTCAACTCGAAATCCAGCCCACTGTGCGGCGACACGTGACTACGTATATATTAATAACCTTTTACATAAGTACAGTCCTCTCAACGAGACAGCAGTGCACCTGTACGAGCAATCTCCGAAATAAATAGCGACGCGTGCTTCTGCGCTTCAATCAAATGCACTCACACAAACGCGAGGCTCCTGTACCTTTAAGAGAACTGTAGCTTAAGGTGAATGCGATCAGTCGGCCGTCGAATTTTCTTTTTTTGTTTGAGTTTTTAATATTTTACTTAAAATATGAACATCTTTAAGGCGTAATTTAATTTTATAAATTGCGAATACCTATTATTGCATTGTATGTAAGTGTGGACATGCATACTTTATAAAATGACACATTTTACTGTATTTTTGTCAAACAAGTGTTATAACGATGAATAGAGGGGCAACACTAGTTAGTGTTGTGTGTGTTCCTCACCCCTATTTATGTTATAATTTTTATACCCATGTTCTAAGACGTTCCTCCAAAACTTACTCGACTCGACTCCACCGCGACTCAGTCTTTTTCACTGCCGTCGGTAGTTATAGTTGACATAAACGTCCTCGACTCGAAATTTTTACTCAGTCGAGGTAAGGAATCATCTGTCAAACTCAAGGTACCTACCTCGGAACCTACCTTAAGGAAGGAAGTGTCAAAGTTCGTATGGAACAAACATGTATTTTGAAGACTTTATCGAATATGCTTACGATAATCCTTACAACTATTTATCGCGGCGTTATTTTCGCGATGCAGATAATTCAAATTATGACGTAATGACTCCACTCTACCTCGACTCATTTGAGGAACCTCAAAGTTCACTCGAAATTGCGACTAAGAATACAATTTTTAAAGTGTTTTCGAGGCCGTTCTGAGTCGCGTATGAGTCGAGTAAGTTTTCTATGATTACTTCTTAATTTTTGTTAATAAAGGTCTTTATTAGTAAAAAGGTGTATTAATGAATTACCTACATCAAAGAAATAGTAAATACTTATAAAGAAAAATAAAAGTAATTTTTATCATGGTCAAAAAAAAGACAGTAAAATTATAGAATTATATAGCTAATACAAGCCGTTTATGTTTCCGCGATATTTATCAATTTAATGTGACCATAGTAAAGCTTTACAGCCACACATTAATGTTTAAGGTTGATGTAATTAGTATATAATATACCTACACAAAACACAATTAGGTATATTAAAATAACAATCAAAAGCCAAAACAATACACACATCTCCACAATAAAACATAATAAGCAATAACTCTTCAACAACTTTTCATAAAATATGTTATATGTAAATATAGAGTTCAAGGTAGGACATACATTTAGTACAACAACATTAAAAATTGTTTTTCAGTTACAAGCGAATTATATTTCTGACAATTTAGTACAGAAAATACTGATATACAGGTGAGACTGTAGAGCCAAATCCGAACTATTACGGTCAATTTCCACCAAGCGGATAAATCCTCGCCCACACTTTTTAATGTCACTGAATAAAGAACCGTATCAATATTGCCTTTAAATATAAAATTCGACACTCGTATATGCTCCGGCATGCGCAAAGAAACGCATAATGTGTACATTGAATTTTATACTTTAACTTAATATTGATACAGTTACGTATTCAGTAAAATTTAAAAAGTGCTCGTGCATGGATCAGTATTCCGTTTGGTGGAAACTGACCCTCAGGAATAGATAAGTTGTCAAAGGAGCCGTGAGCTCAATTTGGAGAAAACAAAAACTAACTACTTACATTTTAGATTTCTGAAAAAGCAGCTTGCTTAATTCACAATCCGGCAAGCAGGACGCTGCGCCGACCGCCAAGTCGTTATGAATTGTGTATGTATTTGCATCCAGTGCGGCATCCGGCAAGACGTTGCAGAACGCCCGGCACGTCCGACAAAACGTTGAAGAACGCCCGGCACGTCTGACAAGACGTAACAGAACGCCCGGCACGTCTGACAAGACGTTACAGGACGCCCGGCACGTCTGACAAGACGTAACAGAACGCCTGGCACGTCTGACAAGACGTAACAGAACGCCCGGCACGTCCGACAAGACGTAACAGAACGCCCGGCACGTCCGACAAGACGTAACAGAACGCCCGGCACGTCTGACAAGACGTTACAGAACGCCCGGCACGTCTGACAAGACGTTACAGGACGCCCGGCACGTCCTGCGACTCCTGCCCACCGCGTGCCGGACGCGGCACCAGGTCCAGCTAGGTGGCCGGCAACCATAGATAATAACACTGAGCGTTTGAGGTTCATGTCAACAACTTCATCGTGTCATAATTATAGAAAAGAGATTTATGTTTAAATATAAATTTGAATAAAGATTTACACGTATAAACCTTTTTCTTCACGGACTTTTTTCATCTTTGACACTGTGGCGGGCGGCGCGGCGTCCTGCATTCAGGACTGTGAATGATGGGCATTAACTGGGATCCGATGTATTTGCAAAAAAAACAGCCCGTATTATTGCACCGATCGATAATGTTATTGATAAAATTTTCGTAAATTGTCATATATTGTATTAACAGACTACAAATCGATAGTTCTACATGTCTGCGCAAAAAAGTAAGGATAATAACGCTACCACTCTCACATAAAAGTCAGGCGCCAAGCGGTTTACTGTGTTCCGTCGTATGTATGTAAGAGACAGAGGGGTATAGGGGAATCCCTCTATGTCTGTTCCTTGGATTCGTGAGTACTATCTTAGAACCTGTCTGCGCTTACCAACATGTGAAACTAGGATGAAACACGACAAAGTCAAGAATAACAAAAAAAAACTTTTAACCCGTCTATTTGTACACATCAAAGACATTCAATACTAGTAGCTATAGACAGGACAACACGTCAAAATTCGTGGTCTTTGAAGTAGACACCAGTTGGTGTTTGCTCGCAGTCTAGCTGTCAGTGAGTCCCGTCAGAGGTCGTATTTTTATTTCTCGGAAAAAAATGTTTTTGGGCCTTTTATATATTAAAAATGCAGACTTGTGCACCGAGGTACTGCAAATTTCAGACCAGTCAAGCGACTGAACGTGTCTGCAGCGTTTTTCATGTAACATATTTATAATTACGATAAATATGAATATGACGTGGAACATTCAGGAAAATGTAAAATTTGTAATAAACTTTTCAACAACAAAGATCATTGTTTGCAAGCGAGAACTGTTTGACTACCTATTATAGTGATGTGTATCCTATGGACTATGGACGAAACTATCGACGAAAAATAAGAGGGAAATAATAAAGGTACACTGAAAACAGTCGAGTGCAAATATAATCATGTTTATTTAGCTAAAAGTACAGCTATTCTTACTTATTTTGTTTAAATTTCTTTTTGTGATTGTAGGTTTCCGCTAATCAATATTCCAAGAGAAAAATGGATAAAATTCGTCCAGAATGAACGCAACGAAAAATCTGGTATCCATCCGCTGCGTTTTATACATAATCTTGTAAGATTATGTATAAAACTCCACTTTTTCTAAAATAATACAAAAACTCCAGATTATAACAAGTGTCTTTTATGTGTTACTTTTTTGGTGTTTGATTTGTTCTACACACCTGTAAAAGAATCACACCTCTATTCGACCTAAATCTTAAGTTGTGGGTGTTTGAATATGTAGAGGTCAAAAAATCTGAGCCAAATACTATTTCTCTATCCTTGGGGGGAGGTTATTATAAGTGGATATTCAACCCCTCGTGTCGGGTGCATTTGTCGATAAAATTTAGTAAATATTGCGCCCTTAAAGTATTGTTACTACATACCCACACACATTGCATATCAACCTCTGAAACCTTCATCGATATCATTATCGATAAATGCTAAACATCCCTACAAAGTACAAATTAATAGCACGCCAACTACTGTTCGAAAGATTGAAACGTCTTCTAATTATCAAAGTTACATAGGTACTTTTGCTATTTAACACTAGATGGTTGTACTGTAGAATGGGACCAAATTTTTTTCTTCTCTACTCTAGCAAAGTTACGTGTTGGCGATTATTCGCTATTAAAGATGAATTTCTTATAAAACCCGCTACGGCACCGTAGAGAAATTATTAACAGCAGCCATAGGTTTCTTTTTACATCCATTACATATTCCTTTTTTTGTTTTTTTCCATAGATATGATCACTTATAGATATTGAATATGATGACCTTTGAGACAGGACAGGACATAACTAATTAACTGTTCAATAATGGTTAACATTGCTTTTAATGCACTTTTGTGAACTATTAAACATTTTACTGCATTTCCTGGAGCAAACACAGAGATTACTCGTCCATAATTATAAAAAAAAACATGATTAGGTTTAAAAATTAGAGACTTCTCGATGATTTGTAGTCTGCTAACAAAATGAATGATTAATCATGAATTTCGGTACATATAAGTACGTACAGGAAAGCAAAAATATTTTACAATTTTATTCTTCATTTATATTTTTCAATTTTATAGACAGCAGCAAATACGCGTTTAAATAGGTCCCGAGAGATGGTCCTAACTTGAAGAAACAGATACGCTGTGTTTGTGTGAGCCGTGCGTATGTAGTAACATGGCTTGACACCTACACATTTTACAAATGCGTCCTTAAATAACGCTGTTATTTTAGCAAATACAAGAAACTGGCTGAAATATGAAAATTAAACATCGACAACAATCGGAGATACGAATCGCAGTTAACTAAACACGGAGGGGAGCTCCGAGCAAGGTGAAGCGGGCACTACAGTGCGGGGAGAGGGGGGCGCCTACGCGTTGAGGTCGATGTCGGCGAAGATATCACCACGCGTGGCCACGGACAGCGCGTAGTGAGTGTTGAGCTGCAATAGCAGCTCGCGCTCGTCCAGCATCTCGATGGCGTCGACGCGCGCGCGGTCGTCCTCAGGGAAGGAGCGCCACACGGTCTCCATGTCCCAGGCGCGCGCGTGGTCGAAGCCCAGCGCGCGCAGGTGTTCGGCCTGCGCGGCCGGCTCGCGGCACAGGCGCTCGCCCACCAGTACGCAGCCGCGCGCCGACAGGTTGCGTACCATCACCTCGCCGAACTTGTCGCCCAGATTGCACTGCTCGTACACGAGCAGCGTGCAGCGCGGGAAGGTGGCGGCCAGGTGCGTGAGCAGCGCCTCGGCGGCGTCGGGCCGCAGGTACACAAGCACGCACTCGGCCAGCAGCAGCGCGGGCGCGTGCGACCCCGCGCCCGCGGCCGTCAGCTTGCGACGCACCTCGGCCAGACAGCGCAGGTCGCAGCCCAGCAAGTGGTACCCGTCCGAGTGCAGGTCGCCCTCGCGGATCATCACCTCGCCGTCTGTCGATCGGGCGCGACGCACACTTATACGAATATCCCAAACCAAGTGGTCACAGAGGGACACTACTTTCAACATTAAAACTAGCAAGCTTCAAAGACTTCATTTTATTTTTTAAAGTAATTCATACTGCATTCAAAGGTTTTTTAAACTCCTTTGCCTGAGCCGGGAATCAAATTGACAAAACTACGAAAAAGTACTATTCTGTAATAAAAAGCACCTGTTGATAGATATCGAGCAAACGTAATCTCTCCAACAAACATAGGTGTTTTAACTAAAAGGAAGTCCACGTCCAAGAACTAACAACAAATCGACTAAGGTGTTTACTAAGTTATGGTCAGATTTCATGGTCTTTCCTCAATTTAAGACATTCAATGTTTATAGGAGAGTTGTTATTGACTTGATCAATTGGTGGCATAACAGTTTATGTTGGTTCTATTCCCGGACCAATCAGGAGACTTTAAAAATGTTCACAGGTGCAGATCGGACTCGCGCACTATAGGTTTCGTACCACCACACATGTCTGTCAAATAACTGTTTTATTATTTTGTTGTTTAACTATAGAGTATGCACTACAATCATGCGTTAGGTTTCACGCTTGTACGTATTACCACTTTTAAGATAGAACAAGAACAAAAAACGTCGAAAAAATGCATTCTTTTCGAGATTTCTTGTATGGGGACCCCCTGTAGATTTAGTCTATTTAATATTTGTCATGATAGAAGCCATAGTGACACATATTCTGTGAAAATTGAAACTGGCTACCTACTACAGTTTAAAAGGTTACAACCCTGTGATAGACAAGGATGGACGGCATAGGCTACGTAATAGGGTCCCCTTGGCACCCTTAGGATACGGATTCCTAAAAATAAAATGAAGTCTCCATTAAGTAAAATTGCCTACATGTAAACGGTTTTATTTAATTCACCGTGTTAGTATGTTAGGTAGTTAGGATGTAAATGTTTAAGTCGAATCTTGCAAGTCAATTTTGAACCACTTTATGTTGTGTCCAATGAAGCTGAAATTTGCAAACACGGGTAATTCTGATCGCAATACAATATTATGGTACTATTGAACTGGTCTGATGATGGAGCCTGAAGGTAAATAGGAATACAACAATCAAATGATGCAAGCCCTTCGAATTAAGGCTCATTTGATTTGTGCTGATGAGTTCTCTGGTCTTAAGGCATATCCAGGGTCCCATGATGGTGCTGAAAGGTAGTCACAGGAACCCAACAATTATGAAACCTTTTCGAATTGGGGCTCATTTGATTTGGCTCGATTAATTCTCTGGTCATAGGCGGTATTTACGATTGATTACTAAAAAGTATAATATATTTTTTATTCAAAAAACTATTTGGAACATCTGGAAACTAAAAACTTTGGGTGCGATCAGTTCATAATATTACATAGTTACTAAGATCACTATAGGTACTTTACAGTCCCCAAAGCTTATAATTTCCAGATGATCAAAACTGTTTTTAACTTTTTAGTACAGTTCAGTAAAATACATCATTTTATAAGGTAAATAAATACACACAAACACAATGTAATAAAATATTATTATAATCTACCGGATTTACCAAAGCAACTGGCTATGAAAGGTAAGTATGAAAGGTAAACTTTTAAAAGTATTAAAAATAAATAAGGTTTTATTTAAATAGTTCCTACCTACTTAATGTGAATGCGATCAAATGAACCGCGAATTTTTTTTTTTACTTAGCAGCCAATCCTCTTTACGTCGTAATTTAATTATTAGCGCAGACTAAATATTGCTATGTATTGATTTGTGTATTTGTTTACCATTTAAAACTTCGATCAAGAATAGTACTAGATTCCCAATAAGCGCTTCAAAAACGGCCCGAAAAATAAGAGCACAAATATTTTTGTGCTCTTATTTTAAATGCCGCAGTGCGTGTTCAAAAATTGTGTAAACAACCACCTTAACATCAAGGTTTTTGAAAGGAATATCTTTTTTTCGATAAGTTTATATCATTAAGTGTTTTTCATAAAATAAAAACAGAATTAAATAATAAATATAAATCAATTAGCATAATATTTGCTAATTGATTTATATTTATTATTTAATTCTGTTGATCTGTGATTGTTTGACCAATGTTTGTGACAACTCGCCAACTATTCGAACAAACATCGACTATTCTGGAACAGGGAGTGCATGGAGTAGTGTTGTTATTTTATATGTTATTTTTGTTTGTAGATTTCTTTGCGACCCATTTCGCTGTGTATTTAAAGGCATAAATTTAAAAAGAAGTGTTTTCTGGGCGAAACGAACACAACCATAAAATAAGCTTCATGAAACTAATTATAGAAAAATTCATTGATGTAAGATAACATTATATTTGTAAAAAAGAAACCGCTCAAATAAAAATTGATTCTAAAAGATAGCTTTATAACAAGCTGAATCTGTTTAAAGGTAATTAAACATACATTCCGTTTAAACAGACAGATTACGATTGTCCAGATACAATATTTAAAGAATCCACCTCGCACGCACTTTCATGATTGTTTACCATACACACTTATTTGCAATTAAAATAAATGAAAAAAATAATTTCATTTCAATCAAATTGATTTAATACAAATATTTTTTTATAACTTCTAAATCGCGTACAGCGGGACAGGAGCGATACAGAACATTGACGTCAAGTTCTTACAGCGACGCTCACAGTGCTATACCGTATTAGTTTACGATATGTCAAAACCAAAGTCCCTAGCAAAACTGAATGAGTGGGTCGAGGAACTTCAAATATACTCCACCAAGAAGAACATAGTCTGCTAGTTGTCGACAATAAGATTGACAAGCATATCATTTTGGGACCCAGTGCATAATATCAGCAAGCACATTGGATCACCCGCGCAACGAGGGTTGAAGTCAAGCAGGTGGCCGGTCATAAAACAATAAGCCAAAACCTCTAACAACATGGATTTACGAAATAAATATTGTGCCGATCCCACCTAGTGTGGGATAACGACAGGAAAATGATGATGAACTTCTAAATCACGTACATAAGTAAACACTCCTATTTCATTATACGGTTTGATTACAATAAGCCAACCCGCACATAATTAATAGCAAAATAACTGTTGTACTATTTTTGTACTACAATTTTTTTAAATCGGTCTAATATAACTTTCGCCTAAAAAATGTATTCTGCAACTCTATGTCTTTCTGTACTTACTGTGTTCCGAGGACTGTGTTCTGAGTTTCTGAATTTGAAATATAATACCAAGAACTACGTCTAGTTCCAAAATAGAGTAAGCACGAAATTGTCTACATAATGGTTTAAACCTAATTGCTTGGATTTTAAGTTTCAGTTTAGAATAAATATTTTTGTACTTATTTAAAAACGACTTTTTATTTTCAAGTGATATTCTAAACTTTTTTGTTTTTACTTTTCTCTGATGACAGACTGATGGACTTAAATATAAATATTTTGCAATCGTAATTAAATTTTATGTTTGAGTGTTAAGGTTTATAATAAACTGAAGTTGTTAATATTATTAAACGTTTTTCTATATTGCGTAGTAAGAAATATAAATGTATAAATGTGTATAATAATATCGCTATAAAATACTTCATTCCAAACTGTAAAGTATGAGCATCATGCAGCTGTTAGTGATACGCTTATAATCATATCATATTACTGCCTATTGTCTGGTAGTATGAGTCTGTCATGCTCACTTAAATGTCTTGCTGATGGTGGCGTTGTTTATCCGGTCGTTGAGTGGTAATATGGTTGAGCTGACCGATGCGGATGTGCACGTCATGCTCGTGAACGGGTGCCGTCTGTCGGGACTGGTCAGCCCTTAACTGCTATAGCAATCCTAGAAGGCATATTTTTCTATTTGTTACTCTTATGTGAGTTTATTTGTTACATTAACCTGCATTATTCTCATTCTATTTCTCACACTACTGTAATGGAATTGTAATGAACTACTATTTTGAAAAGAGTATTCATGGAGTTTCTTGCCGGCTCTTCTCCATAGAACCTACCTTTTGGAACCGTGCACCTAGTTGTGACGTTTTAAAAGTGCCTGAAATCTGGTCTATTTGAAATAAAAAACTTTGACTTTGTGTGCAAACGTGGCCACTTCCGCGACTTATTTTTGTTCCTGATCCTTAATCTAGTACTATTATTGATCGAAGATTTAAAACAACACATTTTACTGTAATGGCATCAAACAAAAGAGAAGCTTTTTATATCGTGTTTTAATTTTATTTGTTATTGCAGGGACTTTAAATTTAGAATCATTACAATTATAATGTAAACTATTATTTTTAAAGAAGATTTAAGTTGAAATAAGTATTAATCGTTCAGTCGACTTTCCATTAATCGAACATATGACTCTCGAAGTTAAGTTAAGGACCCTAAAATTAAAGGGTCCACTATTAATTTTAAAGTTCATCCTAAAATAAATTAACATGAAATAAGATACACAGTATAAAGTAAAGAGAGATGCTGCTCCCCTACACCCGACTTGGCGATAAAGAGTGTGCAACAAATTACATAATGTAAAGGACGATAATACAGAATAATATGCAACAACCAAAAAAATACTTCAACAGAACAAAATTAAGTTTAAGCATTTATTTTTTCTGTTGCAGGTTCAATATAAACGGTTTTTAGGGTTCCGTACCCAAAGGGTAAAACGGGACCCTATTACTAAGACTCCGCTGTCTGTCCGTCCATCTGTCACCAGGCTGTATCTCATGAACCGTGATAGTTAGACAGTTGAAATTTTCACAGATGATGTATTTTTGTTGCCGCTATAACCACAAATACTAAAAAACAGAATAAAATAAATATTTAAGGGAGCTCCCATACAACAAACGTGACTTTTTTTGCTCGTTTTTGCTCGATGTTGATAATGGCAACAGGTAGATGCTTGAAATATTCACAGAATATTTAGTTATATATTCACTTGAAAAATAAATAATTAAATTAAAATAAAACAAGTATTTAAGGGGGGCTCCCATACAACAAACGTGTTTTTTTTCTTTTATTTTTTTAGATAATGGTACGGAACCCTTCGTGCGCGAGTCCAACTCGCACTTGGCCGGTTTTTTTTTTACTCAGAATCGTCCTGGTTAGTTCTATTTTGGATAAAATATAATTGAAGATTTTTTCTTTATGGTTATTTATTATTCCTACTGAAAAAATGGTTATATACTGTTATTTACATGATTAAATACTTAGTATTACAAAATTAATAAGGTTGTTTGAAGTAGTTCCATTGACATCGAAAATGATGACTAACAGATAACTAAAAGAGTTTATGAATATGTAGACAGCATAAATAATAAAATAATAAAGAAAATTTTAATTTGATCATTTTATTTTCAAATTACTTCACGAAGAAAAACTTGTATTTCCTGCTGCTTTTGAGGTAAACAATGACACTTTCAGAGTATGAGAGATGATGTAATTTTATTTACTAACTACTTTTTAGTATACAAGGTTAGTTGGAAAGGGAGTACTAAGCCGAAAGGGTGTTAAAGTACCCATAATAATGGATTACTTTTGTTCTACAACTTTCGCCAAAAGTCATTAGTTTAAGAGAAATAGCTGTTCAAAGATTTCATAAAAAATATGCTAAATTCTATCTATCTCAGCTATGATCAGCTGTGTTTACATTTTAAGTCATATTTGGAGTCACGGATGAGAAGCTCCATTTTCTGAATTCGTAACTAAAGCAGTGATGGAGTATTAAAAAAAAACTAAAATAAAAATCATTTTGCATGGATATTTTTTTATCGAATTTTGATATTTTAACACTGTCTTTAAAACAATCATCAGTGATACATTAAGTGGCCCGCGGCTTAGTACCCCCTTTTCAACTAACCTTGTATAATCAATCATAAAAAGTCAAATCTAAATGTTATTGAATTGCTATCAGAACTACATGTGTATACTTTTAGCCCGTTTGGATAAGAGGAACTGGCTCAAAATTGACTTGCAAAGTTTGACCTAAACATAGTCTTAACATACTAACACAGAGTTAAATAAATTCTTTTAAAATCCTTTGCCCCACACTAGGATTTCTCCTATATTGTGGATCTGATAAACAGAAATCTTACACGCATACCGAGACCCTGAACAACTACCTGTAGGCCATACAAATATTTACTCTATGCGGGGTTTAAACCTGCAAACTGTAGCTCAGCAGCCTATCTAATCGCTCAGCCATCAATCATGCTATCAAATGTTCGAGTGTTATGATATTCATAATTACAATACTCAATACCTTCATTGGATAGTTTCTGAAGAAGTTGCTTATTTCGCTTGATGATGTGACACTTCTTAGAGGTAACTGCTGGGAAGTCCAGTTCTATGAAGTTGCCCACTGCCTGTGTGGTGTCTTTGAGGCGCCAGTACAATGTGTCAAAGCCACATCCCAAGTTAATTATCTGGCACTTGGTGCCGCAGCGCTGAAATTTTTACTTATTATAAAACCTATTACCCCTGGTGGTCTGGAGGTTTAGGACCTGCTACTGAAACACCATGTTGCAGATGCAATACCTGGCATGTTCCAATGTGACTTTTTCAATTACATAATAAATATACTTTTCAAGTTAACACAAATAAGCTGTGAATAAAAAAATCATAATGGAACTGTGAAACTGGACTTAAAGATCCGGTGTTAGGGATCAACATCTGATGAGGCTCTCTTGGGCAGCTGGGTCAAGGGATTGATACAGATTGCGGCACTTCAGGATACGGCACATATTGTTAGGAAGTACCTATCTCTGAGGCCCTGACCACTGGTAGCTTAGCCCTGTTCCCGATGCTGGGGGCTACTTTTTTAAAATATTTATAAATACATACATACATACATAAACTCACGCCTTTTTCCCATGGGGGTAGGCAGAAACTATAGAACGCCACATGCTACGACTCTCTTTATTTATAAATGTTTTTTTAATTTTTTATAAAAATATTTAAAAATGTATTTTATATGTGTATTTAATGAATAAGTAAACTACCTAAAGTGCAACAGATAAAATAAACAATAATAATATTAGAAAAATAAATATTATAAAGTATTTCAGATACTATGGCATGCATATATAAATGATCACCGCTAACCTCTAAGAACTGGTGAATGAACATCTCCATAGCCCTGACTCGAGCGTAATACCCGCGGTTAATCTCGGGCGCCTTGCGGTCGGCGTGCCGCACGAAGTATGAGATGTAATCATCCTTCCAGTAGCCCAGTTCCACTGCGCATCGCTTGCACTCCGTAGCATCCGTGTTCGTCGCAATGATTGCCTCGTCCTCCGCTGTCCATGATTTAATGTTATCCATTTTGTAACAGTAAATACGATGCCTCAATTATGTAATGACTTTTCAGAACATCACCGGCTGTCAAGAATTATTTTCGAATCGCTCTATAAAAGCAGTAAATAGGTCTAGAATTAAACAATAATATTTATTGCATCTATCATCGTACTTGCTGATGACATTATTGACAGCATTGACAGTCAGCACTCAGCAGGACAGGATTACAGATTATTTAGTATCATAATGCATATTGTTGGCAACATTAGAAATAGCGCATCGTCACAGGTTAAAAACAGTGGCACGCGTATGCGCTCTGATTCGAACCGCTGTTATTTTTGCTATTATTCCTTTACTTAGTTGTGATAACTTGTTAATTAATTGTGATTCAGTGTCTGTATTTAAAAAAAGTACCCCTTTGGTTCAAACTTCCAGGGTTTACAAAATCACAAATGGGATAGGATCTTCGTGTTTTTATTTCACGTGCCCCTGTTTTACTTGTTTGGTAAGATAAAAAATATCAAACGGTGCTCAACCATCAACATTTTTAATATACCTTCATGTACTCAACATGATCTGCATCGAATGTGATTATCTTATTAGTGGTCGGAATAGCTATGGCCATAATGCGTGTTAAAATTAAAACTTTAATTTGTACTTGATATTGGTGTCGATTCTGTCGCGCACTTTGACATGACTAAACTAAGGGTTGTTGTCTCTTTCTGTTTCAATAGAAAAAGTGACAGTTGCGTTTAGTCTAGTTTAGTACTGTCAAAATGTCCTACAGAATCGATACCATTACTTAACTAAACCCAGGATAACCCAATATTTCGCTCTCAACGTTATAGCGAGAATTGATGCAGTGACACCTATCCGAAGTTTACAAGCACAGTCAACGAGTAAGCTGGACTTTTGCCGTTGTTTGGCAAGCATGTAAAACCGTCATAATATAATGTATTATGTATTCTTGTAAACCTTGAAATAAAAGTACTTTTTTTAAATCATAGGCACGAATAACAATCCGTTAGAGGAGTCTGGCCAACGAAAGCAGTCCAGGAGAAACAGCGGCAATTTAAAAAAATCTTTAGCTATTAACACTGGCTATATAAGGTCCAACCAAAATACCTGGACAAACTTTTACACAGTGTTCAGTACGTTTAAATACACATATGTATGCAAAAAAAAACGAGATTTAAGTGATTTTTTTCTGACCAAAAAATAATAACGTTTTAAATTGTTTGTACTCTTTAAGAATAAACTCATCCATTTTTTATGCATCGACCGTCGCCGGGGCGCGCGCTACTTCCGCGCCGTGTTTTACCTAATAGGCGAAGTAAAAATGTTAAAAAAATATAATTAAATTAAAATTAATGATGAAAAACATTTTTTGGTTAAAAAAATACACTTGGATCTCGTTTTTTTTGCTTAATATGTTTAGTTAAACGTACTGGACACAGTGTAAAACTTTGTCCAGGTATTTTGATTAGACCTTAGATACTAAATTAATGGATTAATTTTCCAGAGAACTTGATTTTTGTTAGATACATACATAAACATTAGTGTAGATTCATTATGATAGAAACAGGTTAGTACTAATAAATAAGTAAATAACAGTTGAGATTTTTTTTAATTGCCGTCTTTTCTCTTGGATAGCTTTCGTTGGCCAGACTCTATTAAGTTATTTAGATATCGTGCCACTACTGAAGTCTCTTGGGCGCTATGTTGGCACCACTGATTGTTCATTGTAAAAACACAGTAAAACATGAAGTTATGCATAAAAATATTTTTTATTTTATCTAATATTTCATATTGAAAAAGCGCCCGAATCAATGACAAATCAGTGGTATTAAAATAGCGCCCAAAAGACGCGTTCAGTCATGGCGCGGACTCTAAGTTTAAACATAAAAGGAAAAATATTAGACGATTAGACATTCTTCAATGGCAGTTCGAAGTTTCGAACTTACGGAGCGCATGCGCCTACGGCTGTTTTAATGTCTATGCGCCAATGTTGCCAACAGTATATTATATATTATGACAGTGACATTGTCATAATGTCATATATTAAACGCAAAGAGACACTTTAAAGTGAATAACTTTGTTGATAGGATTAATTTTCCATTACATATACATAAACATTTCATTTTAAATTTTACAACAAATAGGTAGTGAATTGTTTTTATAAATTGTTATTGATTAACAATGTCCACATTTGATACATTACCCGTCATCTTGGTCAGCGCTGCTAATCAAGTCGCTGCTACAACAATCATTTCTGGTTTGTAAAACCTTACATTTGATGCGGTATTACTTGCATAATTATTATTGCAGTTATACTAAATAATTTAAAAAAAACTTCATTTTAGAACTGATAGACAACGATGTTACGGACGATTACCTCAGCGACACACAGTCTCCTGATCGTGTTTGGAGACTAGTCAACAAATATTATACCGCGAATGTCCGAGTTCACACACTGACGGACAATGGGCGACTCACAGTAGAACCTGACTCTATAGATGCGCACATCATTTATATCACAGAGGGAGAGGTAAACAAATACAGTATTTTCTAAATTACATTAAAATGAGGGTACCACAGCCTGGAAAAGAGTGAAAGAGCCTCGCGTGGAATTAATAAAAACGCGCACAATTATGTTCGGAGTTATTGACGACGTACCGAATTAGAAAGAATAAGAATTAAGGAGGTTGAGTAAAGTTAGGTTGGTCTTTTATATTTAAGGATCACTTTACGGTGAAATCGCCATTGGAACCATCACGGTCATTCAGTGTGGAAGGGTTACATGGACGGGGGATAAGTACCCAATTCACAGCGAAGGACGTTCGGGGAGTTATAAAATCAATGTCGCGTGGAAAGTCTCCTGGACATGACAGCCCGAGCATTGAGCATCTAAAGCATGCCGGCGTCCACCTGCCCAGAGTTCTTGCCATGTTATATACATTTTGTATAGGACATGCGTACTTACCAGCAGACATGATGAGGACCGTGGTGGTACCAATTGTGAAGAGTAAAACTGGTGACCTAAGCGACACGAGCAATTACAGGCCAATCTCACTAGCCACGGTGCTTGCTAAGGTTCTTGACAGTTTGCTTAATACACAGCTTGACCCGTATGTTAACACCCATGACAATCAATTTGGTTTTAAACCGGGACTGTCTACTGAGTCAGCTATCTTGTGTCTGAAGCAAACTGTTAAATACTACTCCGACAGGAGCACACCTATTTATGCCTGTTTTCTGGCAAAAATTAAATAACATCTCAATGCCTCTTGAAGTGATAGACATTTTCAAGTATTGATATCTAAACCAGGTCAACATTGTTCGATGGTCGAGTGCTCTGTCAGAGCCATACAGGTTGGAGTGCGGGGTGAGGCAGGGAGGGCTGACTTCGCCGACCGAGGCTCTTCAACCTGTACGTGAACGCACTGATAGAGAAGCTCAGCAGCACCCGTGTCGGCTGCCATATTGACGGTGTTTGTGTCAACAATATTAGTTACGCGGATGACATGGTGCTGCTGAGCGCCTCGGTGTGTGGTCTGTCCAGGTTGCTGGGCATCTGCGAGCGTTACGTGCTGGATCACAGTTTGCTCTACAACGTAAAGAAGAGTGAATGCATGGTCTTTCGGGCCAGGCGTCGGAGCTGCCCAGATTCTGTTCCACCTATTAGATTGTACGGTGTCAACTTAAATAGAGTTCAACAGTTTAAATATCTTGGGCATATCGTGACCTCTGACCTGAGGGACGATGCGGACATCGATAGGGAGCGGAGGGCGTTGTCTGTGAGGGCCAATATGATCGCCCGTAGGTTTGTTCGTTGCTCGGGGGCCGTCAAAATAACTCTTTTCAGAGCGTTTTGTACGTCCCTGTACACGGCCAGCCTGTGGGGGTCATATAATCAGAAGCAGTACAACGCTCTCCGTGTTCAGTATAATAATGCGTTTAGGGTGTGGTTGGGGATGCCCCGGCACTGCAGCGCGTCAGGGATGTTCGCCGACGCGCGTGTCGACTGTTTCTACACGACGATGCGAAAGCGGTGCACATCTCTGGGGCGCAGGCTCCGGACCACCTCCAACACCATCCTGAGCGTATTTGCGAACAGGTTTGATTGTCAGTACATTAACCACTGTTATATGATTAATGTAATAACAAACAAACAAATGACTCAGAGGCAGGCGTATTATTAATTGTTTTTATTTTATGATTTTAATTTAATTTTGATTTTATATACATATAATTATTTTAGTTAAAATTATAATTTCACTAACAATATGATCTTTATTGGGTAGAAATAAATGATTTTTGAATTTGAATTTAAGGAAAATGCATTAATCTTTGAAATTTTTGTAAATTACTGCTTTTTTATTCCATCAGTCAATATGTCTAATTATTCATCTTTATTTACTTTTCTCTGTGTAATTTATGTATTAAGTCGAGCTATATGTACAGTCAGCATCAAAAGTTGATGACCACATTTAGATTTTCAATATCGCTGTACACCGTATTATACCTAAATCGCTCAACATGACAAGCGCCAGAAATCAATGATTATCATAAAAGGCCATAAGTAGGTAACCATCACTTTTCAAAAGTCGCTAAACAAAATTATAGTAAAAAAACATAACATTCTTCGTCTCTAAAGACTCTGAACAAATTTTTGACAAAAATAGCATACCATCGTTTATCTCTAAAGTCCTTGAACAAAATGAAATGTTTTTTGGGTTTAATATGTGTGTGTGTATTTTTTTTCGATATATGTGTTTGGTATATAAATTAAGTAGACACATGCACATGTAAATCACCACCCTTTTATTTATTATAAACAAAATTTAATTAAATGGTTTCATAAATCAATACAGTTAATAATTATTATTTGTTTTTATTAAAAATCAAGAAATTTAAACTTTCATAATCTAAACAAAAACAAGGTTTATTTTTTTAACAATTACAATTACAGTTATGATTAGGCTTAAATATTTAAAAAAAAGCTTAAAAATTTAAAAAAATAATAATAATTGGAAAGTTAAATTCGAAATTTACATCCATTTAAATTTTAACTATTTAGAAACGAGCACTTTTTTAGTTTGCAGTTCAGCTACTTTTGATAGTATAAGTTTACACGCTACGTATCCGAAAAAAGTAATGTTCAGTAACTTTTGTTATTTATGATGTTAAGTTATTTTTGGACATTGCCGTGATTACACTAGCTAACCAAAACAAGCATTTTATATTGTTCAGTGACTTCTGTAAAACTGAATGTTATGATGTTTTCGGATATTATAAGATCAGCAATTTTTGACAAAATGGTGTTCAGTGACCTTTGACGAGTAGTGTTCAGTTAATTTTGAACTTTAATGATGTTCATTCAATACTGGCGCCCTATCTTGTTGAGCGATTTATGGGTGATATAGCGACGAGTGATTTTGAAAATCTGAATGTGGTCATCGACTTTTTAATGCTGACTGTACCTAGTACCTATGTAGCTTTATTCAGATAAGTATAACCTAGACAGAAACTCCTATGATGATAGTTGAGTATATTTCTTAAAGCCTTGGATTCACTAGGGGACAAAATGTACCCCAACGTGACGCACAACATTGAGTCTGTGTGAGGCTGCAATGTTGCATGCAACATTGTACTTCATTTTTACGTGATGCGGTACATGTTGCATTCCGCCGCTTTGAGAATGGGCTCAGGTGTGTGGGAGCATATTATTCTGCAACATTGTCCCCAGGACACTCGCGTAGATGTCCTGCATCAAGTACCGCGATATGTTGCTCCATTTGTCCCTTAGTGAATCCACAGCTTAAAACAGAATGTGCTGTTAGTAGTAGTATATTTCTCAGCTCGTCTTGTACTGAAATTAAAAATGCTTACTTGTTTTTAACACAAATATAATAATATTATAATGTAGAAATTTGTCAATTTGTTTTGTTTGTTGTTTAACATGCCTCGGAGAGCATGTTAAACCGTCTGTCCTGGGTGTCATATGAATACCTATGACAGTTGTTATGGCTAGTCAAAAGCCCGAAAGTCTGACAATTGGTGTAACCTTAGGATATCGGCATTGCCCAGATCAGCTGCCAGTCTAACCAAATGCAGTTGAATATCCGTATTTTACATGGTGTGACTGCCATCAGACCTCCGCAACCTGGAGGTCTATACCTACCTCCATACCTCCAGGTACCTCTCAATAACACATTGTAATTTAAGTTTATAGGAAAAATATTGAAATCATTATGTTATGAAGATTCTAGGTTCTACATTCTAGATCTTATAGTTTTTGAGCAATTTACTGATGCTTTTGTTTTATTGCCAACAAACTTGATCTTGTGTTCAGGCAATTACAATATTTTGATCGTAATATCAATTAAATATTTTGTGAGTGGATCGGTTTCCAGTTGTTTGACGAGAGCGGGGGCGTGGCTACGGCGGAGGCGCGCGTGTCCGGCGGCGCGGGCGCGTGGCGCCGCTGTGGGGTGCGCCTGCTACTGGTAGAGTGCGCGGCCGAGCCGGGCGCACTGTGCGCTTGGGCCGGCGCCGCGCGCGCGGACTTGGTGCCGCTGCGCGAGGCGGCGCCGGCCGCACCCGAGCCCTTCGCCGACGCGTGCGGTGCGGAGCGAGCGCGCGCGGCACTGCACGCGCACGTGTGGCGGGGCCTCGTGCGCACCGACCGCACCGCTAGACCGCTGCCGCCCGGTGAGTGCTGCCTAGTAATAATAATAATAATAACTGGCAACACTATCGTGTCAATACGCAATTTTCGCTTCAGAGTAAATTATATTCATTATTTTTTGTTTTTACCCTAAATTGTTCTACAAAACATCAGATTCACTACCATATTACATCGAAAATTAACAAAAATAGTATTAACACTGAAATTTATGGCAAAAACCACTATAAATAACATTTAAAAAAATTGTGCTAAACTGACAGCTAATGACAGAAGAAAACATATGAAAATGAAAAATTACGACTAACAATAATGAATACGACTGAAATGCGACATGAAATATAACATCATGCTGACAAGAGCTCGCGCCAGAATACAAACTGTACACCCAAGATCCCCGGACTCGTCGCTTAGCTCCGCCTCGCAGCCGCCGGAGTGCAGCCCCCCTGTGAGTGCTGTGACACCGGCGAGTGTTACTGTCCGCCGTCGGGGAGGAGGCCGGCCACCAGTGCCGGTGGAAATGTGTCGCGCATGCGATGGACCCAGTCTATCAACGAAAACGTCATGCGCGCATATTATGGGGCTACGGAGGGGGGAATTAACCTCACCGCGTACCGAGAGAGGATGCTGTTTTTGTTTCAGGTGCTTGAGCCAGCCATCAACGTTGCGGCCCAGCGACTGTCGGATCAGATGCGTGTCGTTCAGCGAAATCGTAGGTTGGACGACACCGTATTTGAGCGCCTTCGCTCTGAAGCACGGAATGGCCAAACCGTCACGCTCCCGGTGCAGGCCGCGGTGCAGATGCAGCCTCCTGCTGTGCCTCCGCGGCCCATTCACGTGGATGGAGAGGGTGACGGTGAGGCTATTAATGTAAGTAACCAGTGCAGTGAGGAATTGAGGAGCGCTCTGGAGGATGCGATTTTGGACTTTCGGACCACACCGCCAGAAATAAAACCACGCTTACCTCGTTTGCCCATGCATGGAAAGAACAGAGCGCTGATGTGTGCTTTGGATTCGCTGCTGTCAAATTACTTTGATGGCAGCGAAGACCTCGCCGATACCCACTCGATCCTGTACTGTGCGGCGATTGCGGCATGTCGTGTAGCTCACGTCAAACTCACAGAAAATGAACGAGCTACACGACCGAAACCTGCCGTACCGGCTTGGCAGAGCAGGATTGAGCGTCGAATCGGCGGGGCTAGAGTGTTCATTGGCAAACTGATCTGCTTCAGTGAGGGCAACAATCGCCCAAGAGTGATGCGCTTTGTGAGGCGGGCGTTCTCGGGGACTGATATCAGCCCTCGAGACTATATGTCCCGTGTCACAAAGCGCATCGACTTCCTGAAGCAGAAAGTTTATGCATGGGCATATCGCATTAGGAGGTCGCTACCCCAGTTCCTTACAACGGGAGTTACCCACCTGCTCTACAAATCTGGTAGTACCGCGGAACCCAAGAATTATAGACCGATCACATGTTTACCGACGGTCTATAAACTCCTGACATCCATTTTGAGAGTCAAAATTACCACTCACATTGACAATAACTCTATTATGTCTGCCTCTCAAAATGGATGTAGGAATGGATCCCGCGGTACTAAAGAGCTGCTCCTCATTGACATGGCCATTAGCCAACAAGTTCGTCGCTCCCGAAAGGATCTGTCGACATGTTGGATAGACTATAAGAAGGCCTATGACTCGGTGCCACATTCATGGCTCATGAGGGTGCTAGAGTTGTATAAAATAAATACAACTCTTCGCACCTTCCTGATGTCATGTATGAGGCACTGGAGGACGGTCCTTCGCTATCCGGGATGTCGACGGATTAGAGGGAGTGGGGAACAGATAAGGATCGAGCGCGGTATATTCCAGGGTGACAGTCTGAGTCCTCTGTGGTTTTGCTTGGCCTTGAACCCCTTGAGTACATTGCTGGAGGGAACAGGGCTAGGCTATCGGTTGAGGAGAGGAGGTCATGTAATATCCCACCTCCTTTACATGGATGACCTAAAACTATTTGCCCCCACTGATTTGCAACTAATGGAGTTACTGAAGGTAACTGAAAACTTCAGTAATTCCATTAGGATGGAATTTGGTGTGGACAAATGTGCAGTCATGCATGTAAAACGAGGAGGGATTATGGAATCCGTGGGAACCCAACTCTCGGATTCCATACACCTTAGATCCCTCTCCTCAGCCGAAACCTACAAATACTTGGGCATGTCGGAGGCGTTAGGCATCAATGAGGCCGACATGAAGCAATCGTTACGGGAGCGTTTCTATGGCCGCCTGAAAAAAGTACTTAAAAGTTTTTTATCAGGCGGAAATAAGATGCGCGCCTTTAACGGTTGGGTCATGCCGGTCTTGATGTACTCCTTCGGCATACTCAAGTGGACTCAGACTTAACTTGACGCCCTGGATAGGAAGGTCCGTACGCTGCTGACTGCATACCGAATGCATCACCCACGTTCATCGGTGATGAGGCTGTACATTCCGAGGAAGTGTGGGGGGTCGAGGCTTTCTAAATGCTAAGACCCTCCACAACCGCGAGGTGTGCAGCCTCAGGGAGTACTTCCTTCAAGCTGACGTGGGGATGCATCGTGATGTAGTCGCAGTGGACAAAGGATTCACCCCACTCTCCTTGTCTGAAGAGAACTGGCGCAAGCCTGTAGTACTGGATACTAATGGCCGCAGGGAGGTATGGCAGAGCAAGGAGCTTCACGGACCCTTCTACCGGGCCCTTCATGGGCCCGATGTAGATTTCCTAACGTCCGTAGCCTGGCTACGTTTCGGTGATCTCTTTGGGGAAACCGAAGGTTTTGTCTGTGCAATTATGGACGAAGTTATGATGACAAACAACTACCGGTAATATATTGTGAAGGACGGCACAGTTGACATCTGTCGGGCATGTCACTGTCCCGGTGAATCCATTCGACATATTATTTCTGGTTGTTCTCGTCTTGCTAACGGCGAGTATTTGCACAGACACAACCTAGTGGCTAGGTTTATCCACCAGCAACTTGCTCTGAAATACAACCTTGTGGACGCAGAAGTACCATACTACAAGTATGTGCCCGACCCAGTTCTCGAGAATGGTCATATCACATTGTACTGGGATCGATCTATCATCACCGACAGGCCTATTGTTGCCAATAAGCCTGACGTAGTGGTGATAGATCGATCAGAGCGTCTCACAATGATTGTTGATGTCACTGTCCCGCATGACGAGAACCTTGTGAAAGCCGAGAAAGATAAAGAAATTAAGTATCAAGACTTGGCACACGAGGTTGTCGACATGTGGGAGGTTGACTCAGCAGTCATTGTGCCGATAGTCGTTACGGCCAATGGCTTAATAGCCAAGAGCCTCGACCAACACCTGATGAGGCTCTCGTTGGGCAGCTGGGTCAAGGGCCTGATACAGAAAGCGGTACTTCTAGACACGGCACGTATTGTCAGGAAGTTCCTCTCTCTGAGGCCCTGACCACCGGTAGCTTGGACCCTGTTCCCGATGCCGGTGGGCTACTATTTTTAATATTTTTAAATGTTTTTTATATTTTTTGTGGAAATATTTAAAAATATAATTTATATGTATATACAATGAATAAACGACATAATAATAAATGTATTTCTTAGAATATTGTTGTTACAAAGGTGTTACACATAATATGATGTCCATAATATTCTGCTGTTTCCAGCGTACAAATATTTCAGAGAATTAAAATAAACAGTATTAGAGCCATATGTCAAAATTAAACCATACAATGTCTAGGATAAGGAAAACGCTAAATAATATAGAATACAATGTCAAGGGTTATGAATAAATTATAATGTCAAGAATTATTAAATATAATACAAAAAAAATATATCATTAATTCCATTCAATTATTAGGAGCGCAAGGTGGGATGTCGTCTAATTTAAATTTTGGATCAAATTTTTAATTTAAAAACTCATTTGTTGAGTAATAACCCTTATGCAATAGGAAGTTAAATAATTTATTTTTAAATGTCATAAAATTAAGGCTTTTAAAAACATTAGGTAATTTATTATAAATAGGAATTGCCATACAGAAAACATTATTAGAAAATAGTTTAATTCTTTGTTGGGCTATACATAATTTGTGGATATTTCGACTTTTTCTTATTACAACATCATTATGTACTTGAAATAAAGCTCTGTTTTGATGTACAAAAATACAGAGGATGGGAGTGGTAATATTTTTTTTTTAATGGGACACAGCTTTGTAATGGTTGGGCTTTAGTTATTGACCGAATACATTTTTTTTGGGCTCGGAATCAAATCACTCAAATCAAAATAGTACTGAGGTTACTATGTTAGTCCATAGATAAACTAGGGATCTCGGCGGTTTAACTTTAGTAACATAGATAATTCATGGTTAATAAACTTAATTTTATAATAACGGTTTATTTAGTCCATAGTTTAAATTTTTATTTATTTATTTGCTTGAACATAGTATTAATCCCAATAATATACTTAAAACGTGTTTTGGAATAAGGCCGTTAGTTTCATAGTAAATTGAGATAAACGTCATTCTATAACGTATACCTACCTGGATGATTTCCTAAAAAAATATATTTAATCATTACTTTCAACTGGTTAGTGGTTTTGAACATTTGAATACATATATAGAAAGATTTTTTAAATCGTTTAGGCATGACTGCTCCAATTCTCATTTCGTCCAATGGGCAAAAAAGGTCCGTTTCGCGAATTGCCCAATTCGCGGATGGACCAAAGTACCTATTAATTACAAGTTAATATGAAAACTAAAGCCATTCAATTTGTTGCCTTACATATAAATAATATTTAATAACTAATTCTGGGTATTTTTCAAATAATGATAATAAATTCAATTTCTCAAAATCTACTGACTTTCGGCTAGACTACATGGGGTACCGTAAAACCTGGCAACTTTGCCCAAAAAATCAGAGTATTTTTGCATTAGTTGAGTTATTTCCGAAAACGTTAATGTATTTCATATTATTTTTGTACCACACAATACTATATGTTCATATCTCGATATTTATTATTGAAAATATCCAGAAAAATGAATTTGTGTGTGTAAAAAACACAATTATAATTGTTGGGCAAAGAATCACAGGTTTTTGGCAACTTTGCCAACTTGTAATATTTCAGATACTATAAACCGTATCATTATTTTAAAATTGGCTGAATATAAATACAGGGCCATAAAGTATAGTATCAAATTATGAGATGAATGAACATATTCGTTGTCCTTCAAAATTGAGTGGGCAAAGTCAAAAAGCCTCCTAGTACATTTTTCTTACCATAATGGTCAATGTCTAAGGGCTGTCATCATTTAATAAATGCTACATTTAAATACTTAATGAAAAATTTTTTGATGTGGAATATTTCTATTGAGATAATCATAAATTCAATAAGTATATAATGGATACAAAATGAAGATATACGGTATATTGCCAGTTAA
Organism: Amphipyra berbera; assembly: GCA_910594945.2. Classification (NCBI taxonomy): domain Eukaryota; kingdom Metazoa; phylum Arthropoda; class Insecta; order Lepidoptera; family Noctuidae; genus Amphipyra; species Amphipyra berbera. The sequence goes on along the minus strand of OU343122.1, from coordinate 132,071 downwards.
GTTATATTGCTACGATTTATTACTAACTTTAAGGTAGCCAAAAGACAAAATATGTGACTAAACATCTACACAATATGTCGGAAGACAGTCACCAGTTGCAGATACTGTTCGAACTAACAAATTCGATGAATGCCTATTTATAAATAGTTCTACACATGTATTGCTGGGAATTGTTGCATTAAATATGTAACAGCAGGTTTCTTTTCTTCCAATTTGTTAAAAACTAGCGTTTTCTAGTCCAACTTGGTCATTGGACCACCTTATTCATCAGAAGCCACCAAAACATTTACAAGTTTTTCTCTTTTAGCGTTCTGTTAGTTTGTGCATAGGTACCTCTTAAAATTATAATAAATTTAAAAATTACAGGTGACAACCCTACGGGAAAAAAATTGGTGGGCAATGTCGTCAACCAAGCTCAAAAAACATGCATGTGACTTTGCCCATCAATATATTTTACAATTTTATGAGATGTTTTGTGTGAAATACCAGTCTATATTATTCATTTCATACATATTAACGGTGGCAAAAAAATTAATTACCTACTGTATCTGCAACTATCACTTTTTGATAAAGTTTTTTGACTGGTTTTTGCCCGCTAAAAACAATACCAACTTTTAAAGGTTCCTGACAGCCAACGGAAGTAACATAGGTGACATTACGTCACTTGGTATTGTCAGAAAAATAATCAATTTTCTACCACAGGCAAAAGAATACTCCTAACTATAGACAAATTTGCTATGCATCAAATTTAAAAAAAAATACACAACTGGGCAAAGTCATACCTCAAGGGCAAAGTTGCCAGGTTTTACGGTACTAATTTGTTAGGACACTAACACCTTAAAAACATTTTTTACAAAAAAATTAAACCGACTTCAAAAAAGAATAAAATAATTACCATATAAAATTAACAGTTTCAGAAGTCGGTGCTGATCCACGCTGAACCAAATTGAAGGCACCGACTTCTGAAACTGTTAATTTTATATGGTAATTATTTTATTCTTTTTTGAAGTCGGTTTAATTTTTTTGTAAAAAATGTTTTTATTTTTTTCATTTTAGTGGCCTTAATTAAAACTTGGTTGAACCTACTAAAGACGCTGCTCGTAATATAATCACATCATCACAATATGCGCTGTTCGTCATTGAGGAGTTCCATTGTCTATCTCCGAAGTTCTTCATCAGATCTTCACCAAATTTAAATGGGACCAACTTCGAAGTATACCCCATCCATTAAAAAAAGAATCATCAAAATCGGTTCACAATTGGCGAAAATATCGATGAACATAAACAAAAAAAAATACATACAGACGAACATAGTAACCTCCTCCTTTTTGGAAGTCGGTTAAAAAAGAATACGTCGAATATGAGTTCACCCTGTATTTCTGCATACCCAAGCATGTCATTGATGTGTAATATGAATAGACTTGTGGAGAGAACAGACCCTTGGGGAATTTATAGCTTCGGCTATTATAGCTTCAGTCGAGTAGGCATCGACGACTTCTTATGAACCGCTCCCTTAAAGATATTCGGAGTCGAAAAACATTGGGGACGTGCACGGCACGCATAGCCAGCGTCATCATATCGAGCTTCAGTACATCGTTCGTTACAGAGGCGTCATCCGGTTCGTCGTGCTCGGGCTCGGACGACGAGGAGGCAGACGAGCTGCGCGCCGTGGAGCACGCGGAGGCGTTCGCGGCGGCGCTGGGCGCGCTCGGGCCGGCGCTGGGCGCGCGCGCGCCGCACGGTGAGTACGGCGAGCGCCACGACCGCGCGGAGGCGCTGGTGGCCGCCTTCTGCCGCGCGCTCGGCTACGACCTGGACGCCTAGCCGCCCTCCCTTATACCAGGTTCACACGATTCGAATCTAGTTGATCAACTGCCAAATCGCATGCGATTTGAACCGTGTGAACAAACTTTCAATCAAATTGATTCAATTTGAAAGAACCCTTCAAAAAAAACCTTTCAACTTTTGTTGATCAACTAAAATCGAACCGTGTGAACCCGCTATTATGAACATACTATATATTTTATTAAGTACGTTATGTTTATATTACTGATGATCTTGCTCATCGCAGTTACATACTAAAGATGTTGATGAAATAATAATTGAATTAATTAATTTTCAAAGATATTAAAGTTCAAAGATGGTTATGGTACGTTTCGAGTACACGGCGTTTGTATTCCGGTTGTACTGCCTACGAATACCTATAAGTTTATATTTGTAGGCTAGTAATACTTACAGTTTGACAGTAGTCTATGAAAGTGACTAATGTATATTTGTTTGTGCTGCGTCAGTCAGTATTTAATCAGGCGGTTAATAATATTAAGGCTTTCCAGTTTGATCCAGAGTTCGTCTTAAGTTTTAATGCTATAATGTATGACTAGTGGCGCCACCATTTTTTGCACTCTTTTGTGCAGAACTGAGTACTTAAACGAGTTTCATAACTGTCTGGCGGTTTTGAGTACTTTATGTGACCCAAGTAAATGTTCTGCTGATTAGTATCGTCTTATCGTTGAGCGTTCGCGATATTTTTGACGTTTCAATTACCTCAGCGTGACCGGAAGAGTCTTTGAGAATATAAGAAATAGGATCGATTGGCATCATAAAAATGTTATACGACAACTGCCCTTTTTCTCGCCGACTATACCATGTTTTTTTAAATCCGTGAATGCAAAGTAGAGGTCAAAGGTGGTATAATATTCCGAAAAGAACATCAATGTGATATACCTACCTCACTAGAAAGCTAATTTATTGAGCTACTTGATAATAATTGATTAAGATGTTTAAAGGTGGACGCGCACCTGTCCGTCACGTATGCGCCGCAGTCGCCGCATTTGAGTTCTTTGTATGAAGTTCTATGCAGTCTCGCACCCATTCGAGCCGCGCTCGCCGCACTACCATTATCAAAAGCGATGGCGGACAGGAGCGCGTCCACCTTAATACCCCCGTTTTCGTAAATGTTCCAGTAGAAACAAAACGCCTTCATTTACTAATTTTATATGCAATAGAAATAATAAAAATGAAGCTATACTATAATACGTAGGCAGAGTGATAAGTCTGGTAAAAATTAGACAAGGAATATATATTTTGTAAAATTAGACAAGGAATATATATTTTGTAAAAGTTATTATTTATTTTTCAACATAGTCTCCCCCTAGCACCATACACTTCATCCAACGTTTCTCCAACTTTTCGATCCCTTCAATATAATACGATTTTGTAAACCCTTCAAAATAGGCATTAGTTTTGTGCATGATCTCTTCATTGGAGCTTTAATTTTCGAACCAGCCATTTTTTTTAAATTCGGGAACAGAAAATAGTCGCAGGGGGTTAAATCCGAAGAATATGGTGCGTGAGAAAGTAACTCATAGTGTAACTCGTGGAATTTGGCCATGGCGATCGCGCAGGTGTGCACCTGTGCATTGTCTTGATGGAAAAGGCTTTTCTTCTGAGACAAATGCGGCCGTTTTTCCATTAAAACTTTGTTGAAATGGTCCAATAAATTGACATAATATTCGCCGGTAATCATTTTACCCTTCTGTAGATACTCAATGTGGACTATACCACGTGCATGCCAAAAAATTGTGGCCATCACTTTGTTGGCCGATAAAACTGCTTTAGCCTTCTTCGACGCAGGTTCGCCACAAGCAATCCACTGTTTTAACTGTTCCTTGGTTTCTGGTGTATAGTGATGGATCCACGTTTCGTCTACTGTTATGAAACGACGCATAAATTTCATTTTATCCCGTTGAAACAACGCCAAGCCTGCCTCTGAAGTGGTCACACGCGTGTGTTTTTGTTCCACAGTTAATAAACGCGGCACTCAATACGCGAAGAGCTTCTTCATGCTTAAACGTTGGTGTAAGATATTGCGCACACGTTCGTCTGAGATGCCTACTATCTCAACTATCTCACGCACTTTTCCTCGTCGGTCATTAAATACGATGTTATGGATTTTGGCGATCATCTCTGGTGTCGTGACCTAAACAGGGCGTCCTGGACGTTCAGCATCACTTGTGTTCGTACGACCACAACGAAAATCGGAAAACCAGTTGTGAATCATTTAGATCGACGGAGCAGAGTCCCCATATTATTTGTCGAGCTTTTGTTTCGTTTCCGTAATAGTATTTTTACGCAAAAAATAATGTTTAATCAACACACGAAATTCCCTTTTTCCATGTTTGCGAAAACTTAAGTAATTGTTTATATTTAATGGCTGTCAAAAAAAAGATAACCGACATAACTGGCTAAAAGTTATCATTTAGATTCTCAAGAGTGTTAAATAAAAAGACTATATGCAATTTGCGATAACTTTATTCCTAAGTTGATTTTTACCAGACATCACTGCCCTCGTATAATTTAGCAATGTGTCCTTTACCGCAACTTAACATTTCTTTATACTGGCCAATGCCACTATTTCCGTATTTTCAGAGATCTTTCTTATTCTAAACGCAATCTTGAGGTCAACTCTTCCAAGTTTTGATTTTTATGGGGAACTGACTTCCATGCAGAACGAAAATACTTGTACTGTTCCGGTAAACTCGTGAGAATTTTATTGATTGTCATCTTCTCGGACACAGATTCACCAGCCTGCTTAAGTTTATTAATTCCTCCAACTAAACATAAAAACAATATGGCGCTGTCTTCAAATTGTAGCATAAAGCTGCAGTAGGTGCACACTGACAATAGATTCTTTATCTTAGACCGACCTTAATTTGATCTCTATAGACCTAGCAGTTGTACAGGATAATTAAATTGTGTCAGTGGCCCTGGCTCCATCCTCATTACAATAATCTGCTGATCGCATCCTGGCTCGTCCATTCCGTAAGGGCTTTCTCTTCTTCTGGCGTAACTCGCTCTCCCGTATTTATATCATAAAATCCCTTGCCTGTTAGGATAACTTCCGTCTGGAAGCGCCAGACTGCCCAGTTTTCACCGCCCTTCGCTCTGAGACTGTGATGCAAACTATGGCTATCCATACCCACAAAATTAAATTCTCTACTTTTCTATTTCTCATTAATAACCTTCAAGACTCGAAAAACCGAAAAAATTCAACCACTGAACCACGTTCGCAACGGTTTTTTCATAACCTCGAATTATCTCTAGTAATAATCTTCCCAAAAATAGGACAAAACTTTTATGTTACACGATGTACAATATAATGGTACATTTAAAACGTTATTTTTTATGTACTTGTTCATATATTTTACAGGACTTTTTATAATATATTTTAAGGAATGGAATGGAAATGAAAACACTTGTTCCAGATATTAGCTTTATTAAAAAAAACAGTATTTAATTTCGTTGTACATATTCTTATTACGTTTAACGTGTCAATGTGAATGTGTATACCAATAAAATTTTAAAACATTAATGTTTTGAGTCTATGTATTTGTTACCGATAAGTCTGTAAGTGAACATACAATATCATAATATTTTGATAATCAAATTACCCGTAGTCTTAATTAGCAGGCGGTCCCGCGATCGTGCGAATGCCCAATCAAATAATCTAATATATAAGATAAAATTGGATAAAATGGTACTATTCAAATATTGGTTAGGACCAATTACAAAATATTAGGTACCTACGAACATTAAAATATTACATTTTAAGGCAATTGTAAAATCGCTTCGCGCATGGTCGCGCGGTCGCTTGAATGGATATATAATAATCCTTCTTTTTTTTATAGGGTGTATAACTATTTTTATTATACAAATACACAATAACAATATTTTCAACACACTTGCTCGTAAAGTGGCTCTTATTGCACCGCTTTTAGGTTCTTAATGTAGCTTATTTCGGACTAGTCCAGTAAAATGTACTACCTACAGATTAGTGATATATGTCTACGAATTTCACTTTACATTTTTTTAAATTATAGCATATCCTTAATACGACAAAAAAATTGTAAACTTTTTTTATTATAAAAATAGAATAAATAAACTGTGTTAAGTAACTAAAATATGGTAAATAAACATTTAATTTCATTAAATCATTTATTTTTGTCAGCAAATTAACATTAATGAATGTAGGCGACGCATAAAATTATATTGTTTAATGTGTGACGATGGGCGACCGTCGCGCCACCCCGCGTCATTATTGTCACATTTGGTACTGTCATATTTTTTCAGTATTTTTTTTGCTCGCGAGTTTTCTACCGTTCATTGCATCCTGCTGATTTCCTTATCTCTCGCTTACAATTAATTTGTGCTATAAACACAAAAATATTCAGTTTACTTTTTTAAATATTAGGCTGTTTGCGCTGTGGTCTTTCATCTGCGCGCGCATAGCTAACTCGGCCCGGGCACCACATATTAATTATTATGTTTACAAAGAAATCCACGCGCCATTTTTCACAAATACTTTTGTATTAAAGACTTATTTTCCTCGCAAGTGTGTTGAAAAACGTCGTATGAAACGCGTGTGCATTGATCATTACATTCTCGGCTCACTTATCGCACTCACCTGCGGCTCGAGCACACAATACCGCCTTGACTGTAATGACCAACTTAGCACACTTATTATATTACAACAAATCAAACCGACCAGTATCGGTTTGATTTGTTTGTGTGTTGCATGTTATTAATCGCACCTTCTGTATTTGCATAAGTATATTTGCGGGTGGGAGTGCGATTCTGCATACTACATTCAGGCTTGATCAACTGTTTGGCGGAATTAACACAATACTATTATCTATTGTATATTAACACAATACTATTATCTATTGTATATTAACACAATACTATTATTGTATATTAACACAATACTATTATTGTATATTAACACAATACTATTATTGTATATTCGTATGTCATGGATTTCCGCAAAGTAACGCCTGATTCAATTATTTATCTATTTTTATTATTATTAAAAATCTCGTAACTATTACGTAAAAGATAAGCAACAGTATAAGAACTAGTGCAATATTTAAAAAAATGGACAGGATATACGCGTTTTAAAATTGTTTACTAGACAGAGATAACACTACTGTCCACTGACCATTACAATGTCCGTTTCGCGTGACAAGGAAAAAATGCCCCTAAAAAATTTTCAGAAGTGTTTCTTAATTGCTTCATCGATATAATTATTTATTTTCATGCAGTATCGTGTTCTGTCTATACCTCCTTTAAAATAATTTTAAATTCTTATACCTTTTTAAAAAGTTGTCTTACACCCTATTGGCAATCGTTATCTTTCTAAATCCATATAGATAATTATGTTTTAAGTATACAAATGACTGAATTATTATCTGTTTTAATATTTGGTAATATTATAATAGTAACCATAAGATGAATACCGTATAGAAACAAAACTGCTATGTGTGGGGCCCAAACGCCGCTTCAAAAAACACCTACTTTACTTCCCCCTCGGCCCTAACCGACCCACTGTAAGTGCTGTAACTGTAACTATATTGCGATATCGCGCTAGGGTTGATATTTATGGCTGTTATTTATTTACAATTTTCGGCGCCGGCGGGCGGCTTGATCGACTTGCTTATTGCTAGTTGAGCCAACGCAAGACGGTACGGCGCTATTATTGCGACATTTACCGCGAGTATCGCTTCTATACGATTATTAGTTATCTAATACCTTTAAACGAGCAATTCTTGTATATATGTATATATAATCTGAATCTCGGAAACGGCTCCAACGATTTTCATGAAATTTAGTATGCAGGGGGTTTCGGGGGCGATAAATCGATCTAGCTGGGTTTCATTTATAAAAAAGTCGACTTACCAAAAAAAAAAAAAACGAGCTAAGCTCAGTCATTCAGGTACTTCTTATGATAGTAAACACTTAGTCGGTGACACACACTTACATTTATAACTAGTGTACCATATACCTAATATTTGTACATAATATTTTGTTATAAAACAGATTGATCACACTCAATGTCGCTTCGTGCACATAACTCGCAGATATAGGTATACCACAAGTTTGGCAAGTTGTATGAAAACAAGCGTGTCTCATTTTTGCTGGAATGTAAACATTGATTCTCGTGCGCATCTTCGCAGTATGTCTATGGGTAACTTCATTATCATTAGTGTCGGATCCAGAAGATGGTCACATGAGACATGACCATCCCTTGACATGGCGCCCATGACACGTACCTCATTTACGAAAAAAAAATGCGAAACGTAACCTAGGTGACCAGCCTTGACCACCATTCCCTGATCAAAAGGCGGGATCCGCTACTGATTCTCATCGTGGTGTATTTAAATCCACGCAAACTTGAATGAGGTGATAATACAACGTGTTATTGAAATTACGCAAAACCTGAAAGTAGTTTGTTCAGACCAGTTCAAAAGTATAATCGATTCAACTAAATAATATACTCGGGTTATATTTTTTCAAATAAATATTTATTCACAATTTCATTTCTTAATTATCACATTAACGCCTATTTACCTACCTAGACTAAAATTAAATACGTAAATACGGCGGGCGAGTAAGTACGTAAGCGATTGACGCTGCGGCATATACAAATAGAGGTAGGCCAAAGATAAGATGGATGGATTATGTGAAGGATGACGTGGGTAAGAAAGGAGTGAGTACTGAGATGACGGCTGATAGAGGAGAATGGAACAGGAATACGTATTGTGCCGACCACACCTAGTGTGGGATAAGGGCATCATCTGATTAAAATAAAAATCAGTTGTGGTGCCTAAAAATATTCGTTATTTAAATAACTTGTATAAGTATAACAATCTGAATCTAAGTCGGTACAAATAATACTTTATCGAAACTTCTTATCTTGGACAGAGCTGACAACTTTGTTGTTCGTGTCGCGTGTCACGATAGCGCCACGCGCCACTGCTCTTTTGACAATATGACAATATCTAACAATATGAAAATCTAATTGGTATGGGGACCGTACTGTTCTTCATTGGGCCATTGGGCCATTCTCTCGCAACGAAACAATGATAGCTCTAACACTTCATAGTATGGTCCGAGAAGTATTAGTAAACAATTTCAAAAGTTATGTAAAAAGGCATTTAGGTAATGATATTGTAACTCACCCTAGGTCATTTTAATTAATTAAACGCGGGTTGGATATTACTAAGCTAAGGGGGAGATACCTTTAGAACGGGTGAAATCAGTCAATTTTAATTATTTTCATGGTGATAACATAATTTGAGATACCTTTAGAACGGGTGAAATCAGTCAATTTTAATTATTTTCATGGTGATAACATAATTTGATGATTTATTAATTTTGACATCTTTTTGATACATTAATTATTAAAGTGTAAAACATATGTTTTTTTTTATTTTACAAAATGGCGGCTCTGCAGAATATTTCTTCAAGCGTCTGCTGGGAGGCATCGAAAACTGCTGCAGCTGTAATTTTTTTTTATATAAGTTAAAGTGAATTACGGATCAATCGGCGATTCCGGATCCATACAATAAACCTTCGACCTCCTCAAAAAGCTGATTATCTTCGAGTTGCTTATGAGACAAAAGAATATACAAACGTACTGTGAAAGAAGCATTGCTCCGACCCAAGCTCTCAGACTACCTGAGTTAATGACGGTATGCGGACTCTGACGTTTTTGACAATAACTCCATTTATTTTCAATATTTAGATTTTTCCTTTTAACAGTATATTTTTAACATATTATACATTCGAATTAAGAATTTTTTTTTTTTTTGAAAATTCTGAAGGTATCTCCTCACTTAATGCGCTTATGTCAGGGGTGGCCCCGCGGCTATAGTGTGACTGCTCATTTTAACGCACATCTCTTTAACCGCCTGTCCCACCCACACCTTAGAGCCTTTTCAGAGCGAGTGGACTCGCGCGTAGACACTCTCGCGTTCCCGAGGTACTGGAGCTATATATATCCCGTCCAGATGGTGCTGCTCACTCGCGCGTAAAACGCTTGCAATGAGCGGGACTCTCGACTCGCTCGTTTTGCGCGCGAGCGCTGCGCGAGTTGAGATACTCGGGCGCAATTACTGCGTCCAGTACTACACGCGAGTCCGTGGCGAGTAGACGTATTTGGTTCGAAATGGAGCGTGATAACTTCGATACGGAACTATTGAAGCGCGCGAGTGGACTCGCGTGCAGAACGCCTCATCTGGACAGGCTCTTAGACTTTGGGGGGTCCATATTAGCTTGCATACAGGGTGAACTCGAATTCGACGTATTCCCTTTAGGGCGTGATAGTGTGTCCTATATGCAAAGCACCCCATGTACCCGAAAATCAGTAGATGTCGAGAAATTTAAAGGAGAATGCCCATACTCCGTACCACATTGCGTCACAGGTACATTAACACCGAAAATAATGTTTTATTTATGTGTAAAAGGTACTGATTCTTGACCTTGTCTTTTTTAACCACATTAAAAAAATATAAAAAAAAAGATAATAAATAATTAACAATTACCTACTTCCGCAAAAATGGCATTTGCATCATAACAAAAGTTAATTTCCGAAAACTTTTTCGTTCCGATTACAGTTGTCAGTTATATTCGCTATCTAGGTTAACAAGATTATAAGTAGAAAATAATTTAAATAATTAATTCTATTAAATTATTTTATTTTATCTCACCATTTTATTACATAAACTGCGTATTTTAGAAACTTTTTTGAATATTTCAAAAATGTGGTTAAACATTGACAAAATCTTGTCGGTAGTGAAAAATTAAATAAAAACTAGACTCTTGAGAGTAAATTTGGTTTGACGCAAGTTGGCCATACAAAAATGGGCATTCTCCATAGTTTTTCGAAAAATACCCAGAATTCGTTATTAACCTTGTTACCGCTTGTGTCGCATTTATGCGATAAATATTTCTGTGCCCCTACCGCTCGTGTCGTATTTCTGCGACGGAGAACAAGCATGGTTTTTTTGTTCGACAAAATGATTGCACCTCCCTATTTATTGTAGGTATTATTTTATCGATTCGTAGTCGGGCCCTAGGGGCACGGCAATTGATATTTAGCCAAGCGCTTAAAATGTTAAATTTTATTTAACTTTGAAGTGTCAAGCTGACTGACTTTGATTTCCATATTAACTTGTAGCTGGTACTTTAACGAAACTTTTCACCAATTCAAATGTTCAAAAATACTAACCAGTTGAAAGTAATGATTTAATATTAATTAAATGTATATATTAGGAAATCATCCAGGAACACGTTAAACAATGATGATTATCTTAAAAACTTATTATTATATTAAGTGTAAAAAATACGAGAAAAACAGCCTTACTCCATCAGGTATCCAATGAGCTAAGATTAACATTGATAAGCTAAACGTCGTTATCGCCATATCGTGATAAGTGGCAAACAGTCAGCGACAAACGAATCATCAATTCATCATTCATCGAAACGCCCTGGCCTAAACATTAAGAATTCAAGATGTGACCTATAAACAGCAACGTATGTCATCATGACGTGGCATTGTCTCATTATATGCCTAGGCGCATTACGATATTATGCCGAATCTACGTCGGGCTTCGAAATTACAACAATACACACCATAATTTACTATATAGGAAGGTATTAAATTAAAATAATACGTGCAACGTGTTCAGTTTTACTGATGTAACCTTGGAATGTACATAGTCCGCACGCTAGAATGATCAAATATAGGAGACCAATACAACCAGTACCCTTTTTCAGACTTAATTCTCACAGGCCCGGTTTGTAAGTCCAACTGATAAAAAATAAATAAAGTAGTGCAAGAGATGCGAGATCGAGTGTAATAGAGATATTTATATATTATAATGTTCATCATAAGAAACGCGCAACCATATAATGTTAATTAACTCAGCGAGGCTTGGTATAATATATAATATAATCTTTCTTTCAGACGTTTACCATAGGAAAAAAAAATGGAGGGATTTTCTAAGTGCAAAGGTTCAATAAAGGCGTTTGGTGCAGCGCGCGATTCAATCGTCACGCTGCAGCTGCCGCTCTAAGCACTGAGTAGGAGGCCAATTCTAATAACAAGATTGTTAAAAATCGTAATCGAACCGCAGCTTTTTCACGGTATTTTTTTTTCTTGTATAGATAACGATCAAACGGTTGTAGAGCCGTGGTTCGATTGTGATTAAAAAAAAAGTTAGTAGTATTGGTTTTCTGCGCAGTGTTACTGTAGCGAACAGCCGCGAAGCGGTAATTCGGTGCAGACTCGTGGCAGGTAGTACCGACCGGTGCTGTCCTCTTTTAACACGTTGAACGCCATATGAAAATTCGAGTATTTCCTTTCAGGCCACGGGACTCACCGGTGAGCCTTATCTTACTGAACCATTCGAGCCATGGGGGTCACCCATGAGCCGCGTGAGAGGTCCAACGTAAACGCTTCCTACAAGCCACAGATTGCAGCTATCAAACAAAACGCGTATGGAAGTGAGCCGCGTGGCCCTGTATCCGAATCGGACGGCGTGGTTTTCAAATTAAATATAGTTTTTATCAAGGGTTTTGCAATGATGCTAGATTTATTCTTAACGATACGATAGAAAATATTATTTCGATTAAATAGCGGTAATAAAACTATAATATAATAATAAAATATTTATTAAAATACTAAAAAAACATAAATACGTAAATCACTACGCCCCACAGTGGAAAAAAAATGACTTTTTTTGTTCAAAAATCTGCCTACACCACAATTTTTGACGTATCGCTGCCATTTCTTTTTATATACACTCCTGAGATAACTCACTTTGGTGTGTCAATGCCACTTTTCCTTAAAGGTCAATACCATAACCTCAAAAAAACGGGAAATGAAGCAAAAACAATTTCTAAAAAAAATATTTCAACAAAAATCAGTTTCCAGGGGTTTTTCAGGTCCCTGGTCATGAATTTACTGTCTGTTTATAAAAAATCAAAATGGCGGATATAAAATGGCGGCACAAAAAACATTTTTGCTTTATTTTGCTTTTTTCCATATAAGTTGATACGTTATGGTACCTATTGACTTTTAAGGAAAAGTGGCAGTGACACACCAAAGTATGTTATCTCAGGAGTGTATAAAAAAATACACGCAGCGATACGTCAAAAATTGTGGAGTAGGCAGATTTTTTAACAAAAAAAGTCATTTTTTTCCCACTGTGCGAACCCTGCGCGCGCGCGTCCTGAGCCGCAGCGTGACCCCGCGGCCCCCGCCGGCGGTAAAATACATAATCCTTTATACGAGGCCACGGGACCCCCCCGTGAGCTTTTTTTAATATCTTAAAAATTAGACGGTAAAAGTCGCTAATTTTTATTTTCCGTACAAATTACCGCATTTTAAAAATTTTGGAATGAAAATCTCAAGTTGATAAAAATTACCGATTTCCCGATTTTGGCTTGGCCCGAATGGTATAGTACGCTAGGCCCACCGGTGGGTCGTAAGGCATGCAACGTGTTAAAATACATATACCAGCACTGCGACCCGAAATATTTATATAAAGCCCATTTTATTCCGCAAGCATATTAATTTATTCATTTTACTAAGTAGTACCTACCTACCTTCCATTTTAAAAACCTGTACCTATCTAATTTTGCTAGGCGACTGTACAAATATATAAAATGCATTACATCTAGTTATATAACAGGTAAATCGTTGTTAATCTCTCATTAATTATAAAACAATTACACTCCCGGACACGTGAATCGAGCCACCCTGCATTTTTTGTATAAAGGTCTGTATAAAGTTCCCACCGGGAAAATGCTCGTACACTTTTTTTATGTCACTGAATAAAGAACTGTATCAGTATTGCCTTTAAGTATATAATCCGACACAGACATCGCGCATGCATGCGTAAAGAAACGGATCTTTATACAAAAAAATGCACGTTGGCTCGATTGAGAAGTCCGGGAGTGAATATAACAAAACAATACTAAAGTAGGCATTATGTAATTATGTATATACAGATTATTTGTTCATATTAACACCAATAATACACGATTTTAAATTAGAATTGGTACTAATTAGGCCGCCAACCCGCTGTTGCCTATGGACGGGTTACACACGTGGATTTGGCTTCGCTTTGTATCGTATGTAGATGGATCACCCACAACGACACAATTCGCTGGGTGCCACGTATGCGATGCGTATGCGTTGCTGGCTCGGATGTGCCAACTACGTCCGTCGTCCATGCATAGTGTGTCAGACATAGGTACGCGTGGCCCTGCTCAGCTGTACAATCAGTGCATGCGTAAAGCGTACGTGTGAGCCGCAATGTTGCCAACCGTACAGCTAAGTCTTATTTATACGATCTTTTTGATCCTATAAAAATCTGATTTCAAAATATCTGAGCCATCAATCGAAGCAGAAGCCGAAATTTTCATCATTTTTATCATTAAAGTAAACATGATCATTCACTGCAATATATTCAGAAATTCTTTAATTATTTTAAATTTATTTCTTATATTTTACTAACCACTTACAGCTCGACATAAGTCTATAAATGTTTTTTTTTGTATGTGTTAATAGTGTGTCAGTCAGTGTTTTATGAGGCGAAAAATGTGTATTAAGACGCTCCAATTGATTTAAAATTTAAAAATGTATCCAAAGTTCTACCAGAGGTTATATTTAAAGTTTATATTTTATAACGAGTGGCACCGCCATTTTTTGTACAATTTTGTGCATACCTGTACCTACTATGTCCCTACAGGATTTCCTTAAAAGTGTTGTTAATTACATTAAAAATGTCCAATAACTATGTCCAATAGGTGGTTTCATAGATCGTATATTTTTTTATGAATAATAATATACAGTGCGGCCGCCGAGAGAATGCGTTGCTGACGGTTACCTATCATAAGGTCGAAAAATATTTGACCGAATTTTATTTGACCTAAAACTTTTCAACTATTATCGTTTCGTTTTTTTTTCACTTTATCGAAGTCACGTCTGCCATTGTATCAGTTGATCTTATTATCAATTCGATTTTTTTCATTACTCCGACGTTTCATTTGGTCGAAAATCTTTTTACCGAAGTTACACTTAGCCGAAATAACATTTGTTCGAAGTATTATGTTTTCGAACATTCATTGTATAATGCAAGCAGGCATGCAATATTCAGCAAGCATTGTTTCTGTCACGGCTCCGGCGCTGCGGGGTTTGGGTGGCTCCACGCGAGCTTATTGTCGCAGATGGTTTTAACGCTCACCACCTGCTCCTCAGCACGCGGGCCGCCCCACCCCTCCACGCCTACACGGGCTTAAATTACACTCTAGGGGTATGGCAGACAAGACTACGTGAAGTCGGTTTTGCAGCGATTCGTTTTTGTCACTAAATTTTGTAGCACAACATATTGACTTTTTATGACACTATTTTAATTTAATATTGAAAATGCTACCAATTAACCGGCTATATATTTGCGACCAAATAATATTCCGTAAAATGTTGTTTCGGTGTGGTGAAAATAGTGCAAATGAAAAAAATTCAAAAGAGGCTTCGGCCAATAGCAAAAGTTTATTTTGTAAATCGGCGAAATATTATTCGGTAAAATAATACCTATGACACATCTAAAAATATAAAAACACGTCGGTCAATAATTTTCGGCAAAATTAAATTCGAACAAAAATATATTGGATAAGTGATCGGTTCCCGGTCCTGACAGATCGAGTTTCATATTATACGTCAACTTAAAATAGCTTAGCAGAAAATTGAACGGTGTCAGGAACATATTCTCTCGGTGGCTGCACTATAAACTGTTTTAGTTTATTGTAGGTTGACGTTATAATATGAAACACGATCTTTCATCCCGGGTTCACACTAGACTTGAGCTGTGACGCATCAGTAGATGCATCTGATGCTATCGGATTCATATATTTTGTATGAAGGCGTGTAAACTAGGATTCACTTCTGATGCGGCACGACACGACACGTAAGTCGTGCGAATCCGGCATCAGGAACACATTCTCTCGGCGGCCGCACTATAATAACTTTCTTGAGTGAAATTCAAGTCATGTCATAATCATAATCATCAACATGATCGTAATACAGGCTTTAAACGAATTCGTGTAATTCCTTAAAACCACATAATCTATTACTGGCATCACGGGATTTTGTTTGATTCAAAATAAAATATGTTTTGTTCTTTTTTGTCTTGCGATAGCGGTAGGGGATCATTATCCACCTAATAAGGTACTAACAAAAAAATTGCAATATTAAACATATATTTCATAGAACATTTCGATGCTACGCATAAATTAACCCAAGCCCGACGACGCAACTGGCGGGGACGAATAGCGCGATATCGCTCCACGAAGTCAGTTAACACGGGGCGCTAAACTGATTCACGTTAAGAAGTCCCGTGCACTATCAATCTGTGTCACCAGTAGACCACGAGGTTTAAGAGAATTACACGAATTCGTTTACACCCTCTATATTTTGTACTACGATTTACATAACCCGGTCGTACATCGCATTTGGATGGAAAAGATCGTATAAAGGACATAGTACAAAAAAGGCACTTTAATAATTATCATAAATTCTAACTAGAATAAGTTAAATATATTAGATAGAGATCCTAAAAACTAGCTTTTTGAAATGAACCATACATTTTTAAAAACCTCCAATTATGAGAAACATTATTTTTGTTTAAATATCCAGGCTAGCATAACCTCAGAAGAATCGAACACACCGCAAAGAAAAAATTGTCACTGTCTAGATTATTTTGACAATGACATCCAGACACTTATGATGGCACCAATAACCAAAGCCACCGCAAGACCATCAACAAGCAGTCGAATAGAAGAAAAAAATAGTCTATATTGAACATTGTCACAGAGCAATCGTGCGGGGGGAAGTGGGTGGAGCTTTTGTCCCGAGCTACCATACTGCATCTCAAGATTTTGTTTGATGTTTGATCAGTTTGCCGTTTGATTTCGGATGGAAGTTAGATCATAGGAGAGGACGTACCTACTATAATCACGTTTTGGGAATATTATGAGGTCGGTTCCAAAACAAAAATGGCGGTTATAAAAAATTGCAATTTAGTCATCACGAATATCAATTCCATGGTTTTCGCGGGTGCTGATGCCGAAAATTAGGTAAAAATTTAAATCCAAGGTGGCAGCTATGAAAATTTGCAGATTGGCTGTCATAAGTGTCAAATCAATGGTTTCCGGAGGTGCTAATGCCGTAAATAAGGTTTATTCTCATATACTAAGAGTGCGAAAATGTTTTACTGAATAAATTTCATTTGACTAATAAATTTTCATGACTGTCATCTTGGATTAAGGAATAGATTTTATTTCCGGCATCAGCTCCCTTGAAAACCTTGAAAATAAGAAAATTACAATTTTCATGGCCACCATCTTGGATTTAGGAATAACATATAACTCTTACCTACCACTGCAAGCCTTAGCCATTGCAATAATCAGCTCGACAAACTTTGTTCATTTAAATATTGTTATATGGCTATAACAATATTTAAATGAACAAAGTTTGTCGAGCTGATTATTGCCAGTTTAGCCATCTTATCCTGGCGGATAAGATGGCTAAACTGTCGTTACCTTTGCACTATTTTGTCAAAAGTCAAAGTAACGCATGCGCGGTTATGTAGCTTTTGTTTTGACGTCACTTTTGTTACAGAACGGTTAATTAATGTGGGCGTTCAAGTTTTTGTAATTTGTATTATGTGACAACCCTTTGTAATAGTAGGGGAGCCCAAGATGCTAAATGGGGAGTTACCCGAGCGTCGCGGGGACCTTTTGGATTGTGAAGATTAGATGCTAAAAAGAAAAAAGGTTATATGATGTATGCCCTTTCAGTGGTGGGGGGAAGTGTACAGGTTTTCAAAAATGTAAAAAAAAAACAGTCACACTGACATACTCGAGCGCGTCAGATATTAATAATGTATGCACTTCATGTGTTTCTGATAACGGAGAAAGATTAATCTGCCGGTTTGCATGGTGGGGGTGACCGTACGAAGGGGTTGAAAATGGGATAAAAAATAATTTACTCGAGCTCGTCAGATATTCAGAGGGGATGTTAAGTAAATCCTAAAGGAACTCCTATTCAAAAGACTGACGATTTGGACGCGACCACAAGTCATGGCAGATTTTTGAAAATGCAACAAAAATCGTAATATTGAAATACTCGAGCGCGTCAGATTAATATACAGACGGTTCAGCTTGATGTCCTTGTCGTTCTGACCCATAATCTGACAATTATGTGGAGGAATTTCCTTAATCTGACAGTTTTAAAAAAAAAAACATTTTTTTTATTTCTGAATATAACAAATACAATTAGCAGAAAATAATATAATATATTTTTGTATATATATATACAGGGTGTTACAAAAATACCCCTAAAGCCGAAAGGGGGTTAAAAGGTCCCTTGTAAAGAGTCTATTGGCAATATTTGAAAACCGTAGTATGACCCAAAAAAAAAAAGAATTTGCATAAAACAAAATAATCATCATTGGCTTTTTCAATAAGCCATTTACATAAAGTTCGCTTAAAGCGTGCCATTGGTAACTCCCTCATATGTGGTGGAAGCTTATATTTTAATGCACATTGGATAACAGCAGCGCTTGTACAATTCAGTCATCATTCTAGGGATAGTCAACTTATTCGGAAATCTAGTTGTAAAAGAGCAATTGTCACCAACTTTTTCGAAGAGATTTTGATGCAATTTACAGACTTCTTCAATATATAGTCCAGTTAATGTTAGAACTCTTAATTTTATAAATAATGGCTTACAGGACGTAAGTGGGTCAACATTACATACGAACACGAACGCGTTGTTGTGATCAGCTGTGATGGCATCATGGTGACGGAAAGTAGTATGGGAACGATGCGAGAGAGTGAGAGATAGAGAAAGAATGAGAAGGGAAGAAAGGTGCGGAGTGGGAAATACATAGTTCTCAGCAGCTGCACGCACCACACTTTATTGATGATTTAACTACTTTGGCTTGTGGAAATCGGCAGATTATGTTATTTCCGTAATCCATGAATGATTTCCTACAAAATAAAAAAATATTGACCGCGCTCGACAAAATCCAGGTGACGTTTTTATTTTGCAACTTTGTGACTGTCCTGTTTCCTTAGGTCACGCGCAAATTGTCAGATTATTGAAATGTAGACTTTTCTGCATATAATTAACCTACCTTATCTTAATCTGACGCGCTTGAGTATTTTTTATGATCGATTTTTTTTACTATTCTGATCGGCTGCCCTAAACGCGCGACCCTATATGAAGGGTTCATGTATGGTGGGGGTACTTAATAGGGTGCAAGGATTCCCCCATATGTTATTCTGCCACGCTCGAGGAAATCCCGAAATCCCCGCATGGGCTCCCCTACTATAATGTGTTCCAAATTTTGTCATTTGTTAAGACCTGTTAAATGTATGAGCGTTGAACCACTGTATGTAGTAGGTACAGTATGAAACTATTATTCTTTGGTCATTGGATGGCACCTTAATACATGACAGGTGAAGTGACAACTGACAAACATTTTGACAATGACCTCAATATTTGACAGATGATTCTATGGTAGATTTTTTTAGTGTTGGCATCCACCAATAATTTTTAGATATCTACTTAACATTAAATTATTTATATTTATTTATTTTTAAATGCAAGAAGGGAGTTTAAAATTATTATTACAGTGGTTTTAAGTTCCATATTTTTGTTGCAATAAAACACTAAAGTCCATAATAGAAGTGGACATGTCCTTTGTAAAATAAACTTTTAAATCGTTCGGTTGGAAACAGCCGACCCCCGTAGCCGTGGACCGCGGGCCGCGGGTTTCTCAATCGAAAGGTAGACACACGCAACTAACGTGGGCCGGGTGGACGTGGACCGCATTGCGTGCATTGGTTTGTCCATGTTTATTTGTCTAAACACACCTCTTCCTTCTTTCTCATTGACGACCACCGAATGTGATGTTACATTCAACACTTAATAATAATTTCTTAATAAATACTGTCTTGTTTGAAGTAGATACATATATTACTGTTATTATGTCAAATATAAGTGTATAAACAAATAACAAAGTGGAAATGTTACATAGTCGGCATGTGCGCTGGTTTATCAGCGTAGCAGTAGTCGAGCGTCCATGCGCTTCTACTATCAAACTCACACGCAATATATTATCAACAATCTTCATAAACCATGCTAATAATTTAGACGGTCTCTACATTCTAAGAGACAGTCTAAAGTAGGGGTAAGATATATCATTAATCAAGAATGTCCACTGTTATACATGGGTCTTCAGATAGGGGTGCCAACTCTGTACAGGGATATTCCGAGAGTGACGAATAAAATTAGGGAGGGCGGGTGATGTTATGGATTTTTGGGAGCCAGGAGACTGCAAATTTGACGGCATACTTTGGTCTGGTTAGCAACCCTAGCCTCACATATAAAAGCGGTTGGTGTTGAATATTGCCATAACTATCAAGCTTAGTAAATGGATAATAACATTATTTTTATTAGCGCGCAGATGATACTGCAGTCCCACCCCTCTTGATAAAGACAAGCTTGTTGGCTGCTTCCAGAAATAGTTCTTGTGACAAGATTAGGTTCATGCTTACAAACACAAGTAGAATATTTTAGCAAGTTAAGAGGCTATTTTTGCAGTAACTGCTCATGCTATAATATCTACTTAGAATACGAACTCTGCGCAACGACAGAGCCGTAACTAGCACCGGGGCAGAGCCCTGCGCCAGCGCCGGGCCCCCGAACAAGATAAACTAATTCCATAAAAGACAACCAGTTGATGCCCAAGACCCCAGAGCTTCTAGCTACGGCCCTGTTTACTTAACAAATAAATGATGATAATAATAAGGGTACTAAGGGTAATCCAAAAGTTATGTAAGTAATCAATATTCATGCGTTAAATCCTCAAGTGTCTAAATAAAATTCATTAAAAATATAATAGTTTAAAAACGCTTTTATTTTATGTGAATAACAAAATAAAACCTTTTTTGTTGGCTAGAATAATAAATAACTATAAAAAATACGTCTATTAGGTTTTTTTTTAATTTGTCTAGTCAGTTCACTCCCGTGTAAAAGAAGACGTCATATTTATTAAGTTCGCAAAAGAAAGAATAAAGGCTCAAAACTGAATTTTGTTTAGTCGAAGTACAAGGCTGTATGATTTTACGACCTTTGCCTGCCTACATTGGCTAATAATAATATTAGAACAGCAATCAGTCGGAAGTTTTTTCTGTTCGATTATTTATTCTGTATTTTTACTTACCTTACATTCGTAATAAAAAGCAGACTTTTACCCGAGATTTACACTGTATTACAGTGTAAATCTCGGGTAATAGTATCAATATAATTACTGTACTATAATCTAAATTATTGGAAGAACGTGTTTAAAAATATTTCGAATTCTGCCAATGTAGGTATGCGCGTCCAGTACAACAACGCTTTCAGGGGTTTGTTGGGGCTCCGTTTGTGGTGTCAGACAGAGTGGACAGCCATATCCTGAGGCATTGTTCGCTCATGCATGTCCAAAATAATAATAATTTTAAATTTTACTAACATAGCTATAAGTATCTACCTTCTAACATAATATGGACTTGTATCCATTTTTGTGTGCTTGGTCTGAAATAAATATTTTCATTTCATATAGATTACTCAATGAAGAGAAAAATAAATAAATTGATTTAATTTAATAAATAAACAACATGATTTGTTAAGATACAATTATTTATGTTCATATAAATATGACATATTGTTTGAGAGTTGTAATCGATTTTAAAATGTAATTTTATAATCGATATGTTTTTATTTTTACACTGGCCATATTTCTAATTGTTATTGAATTGTAAAAAAAAAGTGATGAAACACTATTGAAATCAATGGTTGAAACTTACTACGACATTATAATTATACTATTTAAAATGACAATTCGACGGTCCACAGATTCCACAGATTTTATTTATATTGCATAAATCTTACAAAAAATAAACACTGTGACGCGCGAACTTAAACCTCGATATCCCCGCGCGGAAGCCGCGTGTGAGAGCCGCGCGACGCGGCGACGCGGCGACGTCGGCGGGCGACTCGTGGTGTGGCGCTCGCCGACACATTCGTCTTCCGGCACGCTACCGGGACAGGATTCAAGCGGTGAAGCCGCTATTACTGTGCGGCGCGATTGTCTAAATATGTTTGTCTCTCTAATGTGTAACTAATGTCTAATGTGTAATTTTCACACTCTGTGTTAATAAACGATTCATTCAATGCGTGAGCTTTTAATTTTACGAGTCATAACGTTAAAACACGAATTATCTAAATTACAGTATGTCTGGCGGAACTACTTGATACTAGACCGGTTCTTGGCATTCCCCTTTCAGGAGAATTGATTCAGCGTTTCAGAGTTTAAAAATCTATCGCAAGATTTGAATCAAACAAATATACGAAGTGAAGCTAATTATTAAACCCGTTTAAAAAGAACATTATAATAGTGCGTCATTTGTGAGGATTACTTTCATTTAAGTAACATGTCTGTATTTTACCTTTGTATGACAAACAATAAACGAATTGAATACGAGCAGCTGAAGCGAATATCTGAAAATGTCCTTGTCCTTCACTAAGGCCGATTTAAAAAAAACTAAGATATATTTTCACTGAAGAACTTAATGTTCCGCCCACAGGGTTGATGTGACAATGGCTGCCACCCGTGAAGCAGGCTTTGGATTGCATGAATAACTACCTTTTTAGGGATCCCCGTAGCCAAATGGCAAAAACGGAACTCGTTTATAGTCTCCGTCCGCATGTCACAGACATTTTACTTTGAGACTATTGAGACTTGAGATTGAGACTACGTGGTTGAAGTTTGGCAGGTAGGTGCCTACTGTAAACCACCATATAGGCGTACAGTGAAATTAAAAAAAAAATTCAGGGGTGGCACTCGATAGATGAATCAGAGTGATGAAAAAATTATATTCGCGCATTTAGTCGTGTGGGGTATCGTTGGATAAGTCAAATGACACCAAGGTTCACAATTTTTTTATTTTTTTTATTTAAGGGAACATTTTGTGAGATATGAGCTCCCGAAAGTCCCTAACAATGTGTGGTCC
Source organism: Amphipyra berbera (assembly GCA_910594945.2). NCBI lineage: Eukaryota > Metazoa > Arthropoda > Insecta > Lepidoptera > Noctuidae > Amphipyra > Amphipyra berbera. The sequence goes on along the minus strand of OU343122.1, from coordinate 109,103 downwards.
CTTTAACTTTACAATAGTGTCACAAAATCTAAAAAAATGCAGCTTATGGCTGGACTGGACTTGTAACTTGTAATGGACACGTTCAACGAAAATTGTTTTGAACAGGATACGTTAAAAGTTTTTGATAAATCCACTATTGGTGTCGATCCTGTTGCGCACTTTGACAGGACTAAACTAAGGATGTTTGTCTCTTTCTGTTTCAATAGAAAAAGAAAGTGACAGTTGCGTCTAGTTTAGTAGTGTCAAAATGTGTAACAGAATCGACACCATTGTCAGTAAAATGCTATTTTGAGTATATCGACCGTAAAAATAACTTTGTATTTCACTATAACATTGTGAAATATTATGAAGCTTATTTTTGCGGTTGTTAAAGTTATAAAAGAAAAAACATGTACTCCATAGTACTACATGCTACGGAACCCTACACTGTGCGTGGTCCAACACGCACATGGCCCCCAGCGATTTCAAATTTTTCTCAAATTCACAAAATTTGGCTCAAAAGCAGCTCAAGACAAGCGCGATGACGGCCGCTGTGAAGACATTTTTGATGGTAATGACCTTATGCCCCTTGGCCAAGACAATGTTTTTAAAAGCGTATTACGGTTAGTATGGGCTTAATGTATAGGTTTGTTAGGAGGTTAAGTAAAAGACATAATTACATTTTTAACTATATGCCTCATTTTAGATATAATGTCGTTACTTTTGGATCACCCCTCGTATTATTAACAGCCAACAAGGACTTACGTATCTAATTCGCTGTTTTAACCACCTTATTAATAATCGCTGTGTAGAGTTATAGCGCTGTTTAACGTTACATGTGTAGCCATACATTTGTTGATGTATAAGCTTGTCATAGCTTTACACAATAATTATCACTAAGGGGTAAGTATTTTTGCTTAGTGTTAAGCGCGAAATCCACTAGCAAATTAAATAAAATTGCGCATGTTATTGGAGTAAGCGCTTGCTTACCTGTTTACACTGAAAGCAAGTCACTATAGCAAATTCCATTTTAACTTGCTTCAATAACTCGCTACACCGTGTCCACTCAATATGCGCGCAAGTCTTAAGCGCCGTACATACGATACCAAATCGTATGTCATGTCGACAGCAAATGGCGACTAACCCGATCTACAGTGTTAGCAAGTTAGCGCTTTTGCCAAAGGTTCCAACTGTACTAGAGTCTGACCACGCTAACTCTGCAGAGGCATTATGGCAACACTGCAAACAATTACTGTAAAAATCTTTGCAGTGTCATTTATATTCCAATCAGAGTTGACTTTGCCATATCCGTACCTACTTACCTAGCCCGGCACGGCCAACTCTGAATTGAATAATGACGACACTGCAAAGATTTTTACAGGAACTGTTTGCAGTGCTGCCATAATACCTCTGCAGAGTTAGCGTGGCCAAACTAACCTACCATTACTTTCACTATTTGGCTAGCCTGGAATTGGTCTATGTAACATTTTTAACGAAATCCATCAGTGAGCATTTATGAATTTAAAAATGAAAATTCTATCTGTGCAAAAGTGGTAGATGGATTTAGTTAAAAATGATACATAGACCACTTTAGTTCCAGGCTAACCATTTAATAAAAACTGTTTTCTTTAGTTGTCCCGAATTGAAAACCAAATTACCGACATTTTTAACTTTCCACCCCGAAATTAGGCATACCTATAGCAGTGATTCCATATTGGACCTGGCAACACTAACTTAGGTGAAATCTTGCATTGCAAGTTAAAACTATATTCAGTCGATTGAACATAGATGCAACTTGTTGCAGAAGTATCTAAAACCAACCTGTATACACGGGTAGCCTGCGGAAAGTCCAGCAGGTCGGTAAAACTTCCAAAAGTCGACTTGTAGCGGTTGTGTCCACAGTGGAAGTCGCTTGCGCTTGTCAACTTGTAGCGGTTGTGTCCACAGTGGAAGTCGCTTGCGCTTGTCAACTTGTAGCGGTTGTGTCCAGAGTGGAAGTCGCTTGCACTTGTCAACTTGTAGCGGTTGTGTCCACAGTGGAAGTCGCTTGCGCTTGTCAACTTGTAGCGGTTGTGTCCACAGTGGAAGTCGCTTGCGCTTGTCAACTTGTAGCGGTTGTGTCCACAGTGGAAGTCACTTGCACTAGTCAACTTGTAGCGGTTGTGTCCACAGTGGAATTCGCTTGCACTAGTCAACTTGTAGCGGTTGTGTCCACAGTGGAAGTCGCTTGCACTAGTCAACTTGTAGCGGTTGTGTTCACGGTGGAAGTCGCTTGCACTAGTCAACTTGTAGCGGTGGTGTTCACAGTGGAAGTCGCTTGCACTAGTCAACTTGTAGCGGTTGTGTCCACAGTGGAAGTCACTTGCGCTTGTCAACTTGTAGCGGTTGTGTCCACAGTGAAAGTCGCTTGCGCATGTCAACTTGTAGCGGTTGTGTCCACAGTCGAAGTCGCTTGCGCTTGTCAACTTGTAGTAATTGTGTCCACAGTGGAAGTCGCTTGCACTAGTCCACTTGTAGCGGTTGTGTCTACGGTGGAAGTCGCTTGCACTAGTCAACTTGCGCATTTTAACTTGCTAATGGAATTAATAGGTACTTTATAATACGTTCAAAATATCACTGTAGATGATCATTTCTTTTGCGTAAAATAAATTTCGTACAACGCAGGTTTCAAAGAACAAACTTCAACAAGCTTAAATTATAATATAATAATAAATTATCTGAAATGCAACAAATGTAACGTGTATAATATAATAATACTATATATCTCTCGCGCGTAATGCTCTTAGCGGATGTACTAACAACTATTAAGGCCCATATACACGAATAGGATTTACCTAATGCGTGTGTAAAATTAGATAACATTACAAAATTACAACGCGTGCGTTTATCGTCGTTAGTAACTATATTATGCAACCTTAATAATATAATAGAACTATATTAAACTAAAAATATCTCTATTAAATGGTTAAATCACAGTGTACTAAAAATAACTTACGATATGTAGCCGTCAGTGTAAAAAGCTTCGCTTTTACACAAATTTCGCGTGTACCTTAACAAAGTAACACTTCGTTAGAAAAATATGAAGGCAAAGCTCACGTTGCACGCTCGCCGCGCGCGCGGTGCGACCTCCCTTTGCGCGCCGTCAGCAGTCGCGCGCGTCGTGCAGCAGCTCCGCGCGCGCCAGCAGCGCCGCGAAGTACTGCGCCGCCAGTCGCGCGATGTACTGGTCGTGCGCGCCGCGCGCCGGCCACCAGCCCTCCAGGAACCCGATGTGCCCGCCGCGCGCCGTCACCGCCAGCGCCACGCGCGCGCCGCCGCTGCCCGCCGCCTGCGCCTCCGCCACCGGGATGGCGCCCAGCGGCTGGAACGGGTCGTCGGCCGCGCACAGGCACAGCAGCGGCACGCGCACGCGCGCCAGCTTGTCGCGCAGCGACGCCGCGCGGTAGTACGCGTCCACCGACCCGAACCCGAAGTGCTTCGTGGTGAACGCGGCGTCGAACTCGCGCACCGAGCGCGCGCGCTCCACCACGCGCCAGTCCCACGGGCCCTCGCGCAGCGGCTCGTGCGCGCGCAGCGTGCGCCGCAGGTTGCGCGCCATGTGGTACGACAGCAGCGCGTTCAACGGCGCGCGCTCCATGCACTCCGAGCCCTTCACCACGTCCAGCGGCGACGACACCACCAGCGCCGCCTGCACGGCCGCGCGCTCGCCGTGCTCGGCCAGGTAGTGGCCCAGGATGAGCCCGCCCAGCGACACGCCGGCCGCCAGCAGCGGCACGTCGCCGCAGCTGGCGCGCACGGCGCGCACCACCTCGGCCAGGTCGGAGTGGCTCACGGCGCAGTACAGGCGCGGCGTGGTGAGCGGCAGGCCGCCCAGCCCGCGGTTGTTGAACACCACGCAGCGCGCGCGCAGTGCGGCGGCGGCGGCGGCCAGGCAGCGCACGTAGTCGGCGTCGGCCGAGCCCGTGAGGCCGGGCAGCACCAGCAGCACGGCGCGCGCCGCGCCGGCGCCGGCCGGCTCGTGCACCCAGTCCAGCGCCACCTGCCCGCCGTCCGACAGCCGCAGCACCTCACTGACGAACGACACATTTCAAATCTCACGTTCTTGCATATTTAGCTAACAATTATGTATGTTTGCCTTCCGGCTGAAGACCGTTAGCGACTTCCTCCTGTGCATAATCATAATTTCAATCATAATAAGATTCTGCAGTATTCGGGGTTTTCGCCACTTAAATGATGCACCAAGCGTTCCTCTTATTCGAAAATGGGTCAAAAAGTTTGAAGAGACCGATACAACGCTGGAAAAACCAAAATCCGGGCGACCAAGGTCATCAAGAACGGTAGAAAACGTGGAGAGTGTTAATCAGTCTATTCGTGACGACCCGAAGCTTTCAATTCGGAAGCGCGCAAGTGCTTTAAATGTACATAGATCATCATTACACCGCATTTTGCACAATCATTCATCATCAAATCATTTAAGTGGCGAAAACCTCGAATACTGCAGAATCTGCTACGCGCTACAGTCGCCAAATCACCGTTTTTGTAAAACTCTCGCACGCACAACGCGCGGTCTGTTCCCGAGAAATGCTCAATAGCGACTGAATTCCCAAGAGCCAGGCTACCGATTGACATAACCCCCGCGCCCCTCGGATTCGTTGCGTTCACGCAGTAAGCTAAATAAATATAAACTTTCTTTTGCGACACCTTGTACTATATTTCCAGGTATGTAGTAATAAAACTTTAAGGGCAGTATACAGGGTGTAAACGAAATCATGCAATTCCTTCAAACCCCATGATGTACTGCTGACAAAGATTAACCATGAACGGGAAATTGTTGGATTCAATCAAAAAAATAGAAGAAATAAACTTGTGTTCTTAACATGAGGCATTTTAGCGCCCCGAGGAAATTGCGCGGTATCGCTCGCCGCGCGATCATTTAACTCAAGGCGCTAAAATGCCTCACGTTAAGAACACATGTTTACTACTTGTAATTTCTTTTTAAATGAATCGATAATTATCCCTTTCAGGGTTAATCTATGTCAGCAGTAAATCAGAAGGTTAGAAGGAATTACATGATTTCATTGACACCCTTTATAAACTTAATTTTATCGACAAAAACACCTCACTGTGGGATCAATTCCCTACCCCCCAACCCAAATATAGAGCAATTTTAGTATATTTTGACTTACCTATTTCGACCTCTACATAATCAAACACCAACTACCTAAGACCTTGGCCTCAGAAATATCGTTAGGTAGACCAACAGATTACAGCATAGACAACAAAGAAATATCAAAGTGTCATAAATAAGTTAAGTGTCAGAAATGTTAAACATAATTTTACACATATTTTTTACTTTTTCTAAAAACTACAGGCGATGTCATGTCTTTTTAACCGACTTCCAAAAAAGGAGGAGGTTCTCAATTCGTCTGTATGTTTTTTTTTATTTGCTTTTTTTTTGTTTTTTTTTAATGTTTGTTACCTAATATCTCCGCCATTTATAAATCGATTTAGATAAAAAAAAAGTTATTTGAAAGGATATACTTCCAGATTGGTCCCATTTAAATTTGGTGAAGATCTGATGAAGAACTTCGGAGATAGACAATAGAACTCTTCAATGACGAACAGTACGCATAATGTGATGTGATTATGTGACGAGCAGCGTCTTTAGTAGGTCCAACCATATTTTTATTAAGGCCATTAAAACGAAAAAAATAAAAAACATTTTAACAAAAATAAAACAGACTTCAAAAAAACGATGAAAAGAATAAAATAATTACCATATTATAAAATTAACAGTTTCAGAAGTCGGTGCCTTCGATTTGGTTCAGCGTGGATTAGCACCGACTTCTAAAACTGTTAATTTTATAATATGGTAATTATTTTATTCTTTTCATCGTTTTTTTGAAGTCGGTTTTATTTTTGTACCGTTTCTTTTATTAGTTTTTGAGTTGTTCTACAAATAAAACAAAATTCACGTATCCGTGAGACCTAGGTCTTAAGTTGTGAGTGATTGAATATGTAGAAGTTGAAAAATCTGAACCAAATACTAGGTATATTTATTTCCGTCTTTGGGGTGGGGTAATTATAAGTGGGTATTCAACCCCACATGTCTGACATGTTGGTTTTGTTGATAAAATTTAATGTATATACCTCCTTTAAAGTTTTATTACTACATACTGGAACACATTGTATGTATTATGTACATTTGCAAATTCTCTAGTTAAAAAGCTATTCATTTGCATCAGTTTACAAAGAGACTGGGTGTTACGAATTCAAATTAATATACACTTATACAGTGGATTCCGCTTATAACGACAACAAAGGGACGGCAATATTTGGTCGTACTAAACGGACGTCGTTATAAACGTCAGTAAATACCAGATAAGAAAACCTAACTAAAAAGGTGTTCTTAGGTTGCTATAAGCGGCTGGTCTTTATAAGCGAAGTCGTAATAAACTGATTCCACTTATGCTAATAATTCTCCTATGAAATGCAAATCAAAGAAGTAGTTTACAAGGTTAAATGCTGATTGTTCCAAAGTTAAATGAGTAAAAATGCTATTATACTATAAATTAATATTTAAATGACAAATTTTTGCTGCATTATTATTTAACAATAATAGAACAGAAATTATATTTATTTTAAAATTTGAAAATTACGTTTAATAACACTAGAAATAAGTATAGACTGATAAGTTAAAGCTTCCTCTCTCCTAATATTTTGCTGTGCCCGACAGGGTCCATAATTATCTCATTTTCTTTAAGTTACCACCTAAGTACACATTGTGGAATGCAATAAATGATTGAGTACAGAATGTCTACCACCACATTCTCGATTCTGAGCTGCCTGTAAAAACCATTAATTTCAAATTCGCGTTGTACTACTGTATGGAGAAGATAGGTCCACAGACGTAAAACCAAGTACCTTATGAACATGTATGAACATATGAGAAGATACCGCAGGCCAAGGTGGCTAGAGGTGCATCGGCACAACTATGATTATTACCAAACTAACGTCATATCGGAATAACGCCTCTTACCTTGTATTTAAATATATAAATACTTTTATTCTTCTTTCTATTTTTGATTGAATTATAGTTAATATTTAAGAAGTGAAATCAATTGTTTTAATTTATCGCCTTCATTTTATAGTTAAAAATATAAATTTATATACAAGTAACTAGTCACAAATGAGTCAATTTTTGATGATGTACCTGTATATAATCAATGGATTCCATGTAGCTCTTCTGCCTGATCATTTAAACCCATTTCAGTCCACTGTTGAACATTGGTTCTGTTTCATAAAGAACAATAATTCTCAAAAATGTATGGACACCGTCCCCACTCTTGTAGCACTTTAAAACCTATATTAATCGAAAGGCCATAGCCATCTTATTATTTTATTGTATGACAGCGAAACTGAAATGTCCATCTGAAAAAAGTTATATCAAAATGAAGAAACCGGAATCTGCAGTCACAAGTCACAATTATGTTACCATTTAATGTTCTTTGTTATTAAAAATATGGCAAAAAAATATCAAAGATTTTACAGCTCACAATGCTCGATAGGCGAGTTGCGCCTGAAGTTGTTAGAATCTTCCAGCACTGGTACGGGAACCAGGTCAATAATGTTAAATGGTCGGGAGCTCTGTCGGACTCGTACAGGTTGGAGTGCGGGGTGAGGCAGGGGGGATTGAGCTCACCAACGCTCTTCAATCTGTATATCGATGGACTTGTTGCCGAGCTCAGCAGCCGCCATGTTGGATGCCATGTTGATGATGTTTGTTTTAACAACATCAGCTACGCTGATGATATGGTTCTGCTGAGCGCGTCAATAGGGGGACTCCGAGAGCTAATAAGCATTTGCGAAACGTACGCTCATACACATGGCCTAAGATATAACGTTAAAAAGAGCGAGCTTATGGTTTTCAATGCGGGTTCTATGTGTCCGGCGGAGGTTCCACCAGTAAGGCTGTGTGGGGTGTCCTTGGAGCGGGTACATACTTTTAAGTATCTGGGCCATATTGTGACGTCCGACCTGAAGGATGACGCTGATATTGACCGAGAAAGGAGGGCGCTGTCGGTGAGGGCGAATATGATTACCCACAGGTTTGCTCGTACCTCCAAGGATATGAAGATCACCTTGTTTCGAGCCTACTGCACATCTTTTTATACGAGTAGTCTGTGGGTGTCATATTTGCAGAAATCCTACAGCGCTCTCCGCGTTCAATATAATAACGCATTGAGGGCGCTGCTGCGGCTGCCTCGCTTCTGCAGCGCATCGGGAATGTTTGCAAGAGTCCGCGTTGACTGTTTTTATGCCAGTATACGCAAGAGGGCGACCTCGATAGCAAGTAGTGTGCGGGGCAGCAGCAACAGTCTTCTTACCGTTGTTGCCAATAGGTTGGACGGACCTTTCATGCAGCACTAGCAGGCCTTACATGCGCCCGTATATCGGGCTTGGGGCAAGTAAAAATCACTCAAAATTTAATCAAGTTTATAATTTATATTTTAAAAAATACTAGCTGTGTCCTCACGACTCCGCCCGTAGCCTATGTTACTCAGTGATAATGTGGCTTTCTAACGGCAAAAGAATGTTTGAAATCGGTCCAGGAGTTTTAAGTTTATTCGTTACATACAAAAATACATAAATACAAATTTTTCCTCTTTATAATATTATTAGTATAGATTAATTAATTTATTTTTAATGTTGATTATGTATTGATTTTAACGAATTTTAATTTTTATTAATTGTTGATTATTATTGAAATTAACTTATTTTATTTTTAAATTTTATTACGGACATTCTACTTTTTATATTTTATTTGACAAAAATGATTGTACTAATTAAAATTTTATGTTGCCTACAACCTAGTTAAAATAGTATTGTGTGGGTGTGTATTCGTTTCTGACTAAGTGATTTTCTACTAACATTATTTTAAGTGTACTTATTAACTAACTTATGGATCGTTGTGTCTGATGCAAACTCAAACCCACTAAAACTCCACGGTGTCCTCTGCCACATATGGCGGGAACACGGGCACGCGTAAGCACTCATCCGCGAACCCGCCGCGGCTGTCCGTCACCAGACCCTCCTCTGGGGAGTCGACGCACCAGAACACATGGTATGCCGTGACCACCCCGGGGGCCAAACGAGCACAGGGGCGCCAGACGACCCCGTGTCTGGGCACCCTTGGTCCCCCTGCGACGGGTCAGGTAATGGCCCCGCCGCCTACCACTTTTCGGCCGCAGAGGATAGGGAGAGCGGCCAACGACATACCGACACTCCTCTCCCCCTGCGGCCCCACCGCGTCCGCCATCTGACGGTGGCGACCCCGTCAAGGCTGCGGAAGGCAGGGAGAACGGCGCACCGCAATACCGGCACTCCTCTCCCGCCGCGGCCTCCACCCTTCAGCCGCGATGCCTCCCATACGACATCGCGGCCCGCCTCAGTTGCGGTGTCGCCCAGGCGACACCGTAACCTACTTGGCCGCTACATCGAGGGCTTCCAGGCCCAAGCCCCGACGAGCAGCCCGTCCTCGGGTTCCTCTTCGCTTCACCGTGGGGACCTATGCCACGGCTACTGAGCCCCCCGCAACGACAATGCGGGAACCCACCGGGGGGGACACCAATTCAACCTAGTCCAACCGTTGGCAAAAAATCGAAATCCAGTAACAAGTCTACAGCAGAAGGTTAAAACTAGCAATCAAAAGTAGGAGACAAATACGCGTACGCTCAAGGAAGTTCCAAAAGGTACTAAATAAGAATAACCAGTATAACCACGCAGCAGTCAGGGAAGCGACAAGGCAACAAAGAAATCAGCCACACTTACCTCCTCTCCGCCCTTCCACCGCCCCACACTTACTACCCTCTGCATTCCATTGCACTGCGCATACGGCTGATATTATAATTAATTACCATTTTATCCTGCTCACCTCTAGCTTTTTTGGACCATGAATGTGTTTTGAATTAAAAAATCTTATCAAAATGTGATGTTATTATGATGTAGTAGGTATTTTTGGGTTTCATCATGTCGAAAAAGAACATTAAACGGCAACATAATTGTGACTGATTCCAGTTTCTTTATGTCGATATAACTTTTTTCGGATGGACATTTCAGTTTTGCTGTAATACAATAAAATAATAAGATGGCTATGGCCCTTCGATTAACATGAGTTTGAAAGTGCTACAAGGATGGGGGACGTTTTGAGCATTGTTCTTTATGAATAAGTCTAAAAAATGTAGTTCAGAAGACATTTATGATGATTAATATAATGTGAACTTTGTACCGCCGATATTTGACGGGCGGCAGTAAACGCGAACGCAGTATTGAGCCGAGGACCGTCTGCAGCCGCGACTCCACACACCATGGCGTCGGCCAGTAGTGTTCGCTTAGCAGAGGCACGTTCTCTTCCAGGAACCGACGGAATTCAACTTCATGGCATATCAGTATGGGTTTCTGTAACAAAACGTACAATTATATTGGACTAACGATAACTTACCAAAGACTAGCCACTATAGTTAAATGACCAAAATCAACTTCGATAGCTAACTAATTCGAGTTTGTCGGCTTGAGAACGTTCAACATTTTAATAATCTTTACCTTGACCACTTCCACTAGATAATAGGTTATGTACAATAATGATAGAGAAAAACCAACTAGTAACTCCTTTTTTATTTCGAATATATACATAAAGATACCTAACATGATTAGCGTAAGAGAATATAAAACAAATAATAAAACAAAATAATAAAAAAACTATATCAAAATAACTCTCTGTTTTGGTATGATTTTGATTCGAAGTCTAGACCACAGATTACCTATAACTAAATGGACTTCGACAGCTTGGACTTCTTGTCAATGTCAAACGTAGACCACAGAGTACATTAAAAGGGATCATTCACGTTGTTCAAGTTAGAACCGTCACCGCAAGTCGCATGGTTCGATCAGTATTTATTTTCAACGTACCAATAATTCAAAACAAAACCTTGACCGTATGGTCCTGCTTTGAGGCAAATGCATTCAAGACTGAATTTATCGCATACGACCGAAATTTTTAAGACGGTATGTCTGTGCGGCTGCGTGATGCTTTCTCAACCATATCCCTATATAGTTTGTGTTTCTCAACTTTGCATCACTAATCTGTCCACGTACTATGTGTGCCAAATAAGAATAGGATCGCGCTTGCTACACCTTCTCACGATAGCTGTCAAATTAGTACTGATAGCAAAAAAAAACTGTGAAACAAAATATGTTATATTTTTTTATAGATTTCATTATTATTTATATTATTTTTTTATAAAATGTTATATCTTGAATTCCATAAATAGATAATTTTGGATAAATTAATAATATTTGGAAGCAGTATTCATTAAAAATATTGAACCAATCTAATATAGTTAACTTCACGAAATGCTACTGGTCACTCTAATATATTGCCATAATAATGATATAATTACTGTGTAATTAATTTGGCGTAAAATTGATTAGAAATACCAAAAAAGTGAACAAAAAATAATTAAACTGAGTATAATTTATTTATTTACTTTTTTGCACACCTTACGCTTTGGTAATGAAGTTCACGAGTATTGCGGAACAAAATGGCGTCTTGACAGTACTATTCTTAGTTGGCACGCATAGTATACTCTAGTACTGTCTAATCCGTCTAACAGTTTTATTTTCTTCTAATGGTTGTCTGTAGATGGACCTTGCAGTTTCTACGTAATCGGGCAGTTATTGACGAGACCAGACAAAACCAGTAATTATTTTGTATATTGGCGATGCAAAGATTCTAACTAGGGCCTCAAGTGTCAAAATTGTGAAGCTGTCTAAGAACGACACTTTGACAGTTTTCGATACAATTTAATTTAATTTTTAATTCAGAATAATTCCATATAAAATTGTTAGTAAAGCTTAAAAACTATGTTAGTACCTACTTATTCAAGCTTAACCAATTAACCTACATTAAAAAGGGCACCACCAGAACTGTGCACCTTATTCCAGTGCCTCACAATAGGACACTCAACCCTTTCCGTTATGGTGTTTAGAAGGCCGTTGGAGCTGCGGCGCACACGGCACATCAGGGAGGCCACTCTCTTGCGCATTATAGCTCTAAAGCAGTCAGTGTTGGCCTCCGCAAACATCCTCGATGCACTACAGTATCGCGGCAACCCCATCAGCACCCTAAACCCATTATTGTAGAGGATCCGTAGGGCATTGAAAGCCTTCTGCGTATAGCGGACCCAAAGGCTGCAGGTGTAAAATGTCTGGCAGACCGCCTTAAAAAGAGTAATTTTAACATTTTTTGAGCACCTTGCAAACCTGCGCGCTAGCATATTGCATCTCACTGCCAATGCCCTACGTTCCCTCTCAATATCCAAATCGTCAGGGAGGTCCTCAGTGACCCAGTGCCCCAGGTACTTGAATTTCGTGACCCTACTTACCGGAATTCCTCCAAATCTGACCCTGTGAGGAATGGTTGTGGAAGTTTTATTGCCCGCCTTAAACACCAGTAGTTCACTTTTTTTGAAGTTGTACCTGAGGCCATGTGACACTGCGTACCTCTCACATATATCCAAAAGCATGTTGAGGGCTTTCACAGAAGGGCTCAGCAGCGTATCGTCGGCATAGCTGATGTTGTTCATACAATTTACGTCACGGAAAAATTCATTCATTAATATAAATCAGATTTATGTGGTTTCTTGCTGGACGAGACAATAATTATGTTGTCAATAGTCGATGTAATTAGAGCGTCTGCAGGATACACAAAAAAAAAACAAAATAAATAAGATAACTACTATTTAGTTTCTTTTTTTATTTATTTTTTGACTGTCTTTTAGAATCTGGAACAATAAACATAATCTCGTTATCTGACGAGAAACTTGCCTTAGCCTAAACTAAATAAATCTTTACATAGTATAAAACAAAGTCGCTCTCGCTGTCTGTCTGTCCCTATGTATGCTTAGATCTTTAAAACTACGCAACAGATTTTGATGCGGTTTTTTTTAATATATAGAGTGATTCAAGAGGAAGGTTTATATGCCCCACATTATTATCTACATTGAACCCGTGCGAAGCCGGGACGGGTCGCTAGTAACTTATAAAATACATGTGAATATAATATAAGTACAATAAAATAATTAAAACATAATTATACTTACTGTTTGGAAAATAGTTTGAAGCTTGAAAATGATGAGAACAAACTCTCATTGCTGGTGAAATCGGCTTGCCTATTCTTAAAGCAGTTTCCCATTTTTTTACCGACTTCCAAAAAGGAAGAGGTTTTTCTTCATATTTTTGTCTTTTGGAAACAAATGAAAACTTATTCCCGAATCTCCGTAAGTACTACATTGAGGAACGCAACAATATTTTGTATTTCTGCTTTTATTAGCAACAGGTTTCTGTATGTAATCGCAATCCATCTGATTATGTCTAAACTTAACCTCAACTTTAGAGCAAAGTGTCGTTCTTAGACAACTTCTAAATTTCGCCGCTAGAGGCGCGTGGATATATCCCTATATAGTTTGTGTGCGCGGATAATCTTTGCTTCGCCAATAGAGGGTGGAATTTTTTTACCGCACCTGAATGGAAAGTACTATAAATACTAGACATGGCTGTCTAGTAATAAATTGGCTAATTTTACTCAAAGGAAACATTCCTTTATTTTTATTTGATGATGATGTTTCTTCCTCTTAGCCTTTTCCCAATTATCTTGGGGTCAGCTTCCAGTCTAACCAGATGCGGCTGAATACCAGTATTTTACACGGAGCGACTGCCATCAGACCTCCGCAACCCAGTAACTGGGCAATGCCGATATCCTAAGGTTAAACCGTTTGTCAGACTTTCGGGCCTCTGACTACCCGTAACGACTGTCATAGGTATTCGTATGACACCCGATTTGATGATGATGGTTATTCAGTAAAATATGCATATTTTATTTTAAAGCTGATATCCTCTCAAACTAACAAACCATCTTAATATTTTTAACCACAAAACAATTTAATTACTGTCACTGTCTTACAGTCGTTTGCCACCCCTTTTTTATACATTTCGGAGTTAAAAGATTTTAGCATCTTGTGAAATTTTGTTGAAAATTTGAAAGACACGAGAAATTTTGTTTTTTGTTGCAAAAAAAAATACTGTCTCCATAAATTCATGCAAGGCTTGCCATTTTGTAGAAATAAGAATTATCTTGAAAAAAATAAGTTATAGTACGAACACACACCAAAAAAAGATTGCGATCACTTTGTAAAATCGTTTTTTTTTTGTTACGGTAGATTACATTATGATTTCTTCTTCTTTTTATATTATTTATTTAAAAATATAGATTTAGAATATAAAACAATAAAACAGTTCAATTGTTTTTCCATATAAAAAGGCTTTCAGTCCTAGCTTACGCTCATTCAGAAATCTGATTTAGTCCATTTTAACGGATTTAAAATAGATTTCGCGGAAAGTTGTGATTGAAAAATGCCAAGAGGATTATCAGAAGTTTTACAAGCAAGAATAGTAACTTTGAGGGAAGAAGGATACACCACGAGAGAAATAGCACGCAGAGTTGCTATATCCCAATCCTGTGTCGTGACCACGTTGCAGAGGTACCACGGGATGGGTAATTTAGCTGACCGACCCCGCAGTGGTCGCCCAACTGTTTTGACTGCTGCCCAAAAGCGCTATATTAGATTGCTGGCAGCCCGTGACCCAACAATCAACGCCACTAAAATAAAAGCAGAAGTTCGGGCCGCCTCTGGGCTTGAAGTTAGCACTCAGAGTCTGATGGTCTGAGTCTCAGACCATTCGGAATTGCTAGCACCAGGCTGGATTACGAGCACGGAGGTCTTGGCGAGCTCCTCTGAATTCCCGGCAACGTCAACGACGGAGATTACAGTGGGCTAGGCTACAGCAAAATTAAGAAGAAAACATTTGGCAAAACTGTCTCTTCGTTGACGAATCGCGAATCAGTACTCATCCAGATAACCGACGTGTCCGTGTCTGGAGAAGAGGAGACCGTGAATGGCAAAGAACTGCCACTGGAACAGTTCAGCAAGGCGGGAAATCGGTGTCCTTTTGGGGTGGTATTATGATTGGAGCTAGAACGCCTTTGAACCCGTATCGAGGCTTCATGACAGCAGACATGTACAGAGCAGTTGCTATTGATGGAATTGTCAGGCCTTTCCGAGTAAACCATGGGCACCAATTTGTACTGGTCGTTGATAATGCGCCCGCCCATCGAGCTCAACGAGTCAATGCTGCTCTCCAACAATACGACATCACAAGGTTAGACTGGTCTGCTGGCTCGCCTGACTTAAACCCAATAGAGCACGCGTGGGATGTTCTTAAGCGAGCTGTTTGGAACCGTCAGCCACGTCCCCAGACAGTGCCAGAGCTCAGGGAAGCCGCTATTCAAGAATGGGACAGGTTACCCCAAGAAATGCTGGATAACTTGATTCTCAGCATGCCCAGGAGGATCTTCGCATATGTTCGAGCCAGGGGAGGAGTTATATTATATTGAATATAAACCTTTTATTAATAAATTGTTGTTTAAGTTTGGTTAAACAGTCTTTTTCTTTCTATGTTTCTGTTACAATTACATTATGATTAATTACTCAATTTTTTTTATAAAAAATAAGAAATAGTTTTATTTTTTAATTTCAAACTGGGTATTTCTATTTAAAGAAAACATACAACAAAGAATTTTTCTTGATAAAGTTCAATTTAAAAAATTATATCAGCTTATGCTAGTGATCACAAACTTTTTTTGATGTTGTAGGTCATTTTAAAATTTATTATTAAGTATTTTTTGTTATAAATACGAGAAGTATTTTTTTTCTCCTATTCATAATTAGTATTCACTAAAAGTTTCTTGCAAACAATGTACACAAACAGTTTTGCAAGGAGTTTTTGTCTTGTGATGTAAAACACTGCTGGGCAGCCGGAAAAAAGATAAAAGTATTGTGTGAAAGTGATAGGATTCCAACGAAAGGTTACTTGCGTTCATATAAATCGTTGAAAATGTTCAGTGTCTGATCTCCGTTTTAATATACCTTCATGATAATGAGGGATAATAAATTATCTAATCTAACATGAATGACACTCATTTTTTTATTATGTAGTTCGTTGTAAAGTGTTTGAAAATTATCATTGACAATAAAAGTGGCCTATATGATGAAATATTTTTACTACTAAAGGTTTCAAGGACAGGCGCAGCCTGTAGTGGCGATCGGTATACCTATCCTATTTTGGAAAAAGAAACAAAAGTCAAAGTACGTCTTTCTTTCCATACACTGCACTCGCAATTCGTAACAAAATGTCCCGATTGTTAATATAATATCATTTTCGAGTATTATTGTAAAGGCACCACCTGTTAATTAAATATTTAATAAATTTATGGAAATGATTTTTGTCATGCTGGCAACTGAATTAAACTGTAAATGTCTCAGGTTTCGTCAATTTGCCATTTCACAGAAAAGTTGGTCGAACTATGGTTTGTGGTGTTACGTTTTACGACGAGTCGACGACCGACAGACAGTTGTGTTTGTGTATGTGGGATTGTTAACATCTTATAATTTTCTATATAGTTTGTGGTTGGCTGGCTAAATAAATAGTAGCTTTGTCGAGTTGATATTTTTTTTATTATTTTAATATTTCAGTCTCCGTTTTACTTTACTGAATTATAATTTCGCTTTTTTACCATGTGCTGGTTATTGTTTTAAAAATAAGTAGTGCTAAAGTTGTATAAATATTTATTTGATAAATTTTAATAATATATTTAAACTTTAAAATGAAGGGTGCCAAGTTGTTAACATGTGCTAATCGATGCTTATCCGGGAAATCGACCCAGCTGCCGTTGCCCTTACACAGGTAACTATATAAAACGGTCAGACGAAACTTTAACCCATTTATTGCCATGGCCTTGTTGTTCCATAGTCCACGGTCGCCTTGGACTTTGTACCACAACCTCAATATAGACAAATGAGACATTCTCATTTTAGAATTACATCTCGGAATACGGCCAACATTTGCAGGGATGAGAATATTATGCCTAATTCTTGATTTTATTCCAAAGAGATTATTAAGTACATTTAACAAAGATTTAACAGATTAGTGATATAACAACAATATTATAATATTTATATCAATATAAATACAATATATCCAAAGAAACATCATTGACCTATGTAACATATAATATTTTTGCTCCTACTGGCTATTTGATTGAATTTTCTTCAAACTATTTTAAGATGAAATTATAAATAATTGTCATCCATTTAGGTAATAGAGAACCTGACATTAAAATGGTCAAATTCATAGATAACTATAGTACCTGAGAGTCAAATTGTTTAAGTGTCTGTGTGCAGCTATACAAATTGTTTAAGTGTCTGTGTGCAGCTATACAAATTAATCTGCTTATTGACTGCTGTTTAAGTATTAAAAATATATTTTCCTAAATACCCAATATAAGGAAAATCTACTTTTTTATTTTGCTATTATACAAAATGTACAATGTTCAAACACACAACATCTTAATTTCACAATTGGTGTGATTTTTGTATAGACTTGTAGAGCAACTCAAAGAGTTTCTGTGAAATTAAACATAAACATAACATCACACCTGTATTTCCCGAAGGGTTGGGCAGAGGTGTATAGTAACACCCTCATTTTGCCATTATGTTAAAGTCCCATATAATAGGGTGTAAAGTTAAACATTTCAATTTCATTGCACACTAGATGGCCTAGTGAACTTTGTACCACCTAAAATGTATATTTTCTTAATTTTTCCTAATTTACTTTTTTTCTAAACCATCACTATTGAGTGAGACTAACAAAACAAATAAAAAGAAATTGGTCAAGCCATTTTCGAGTTGTTGCGAGACTAATGCATGGCAATAGATTTTTTATGTGTTACACTCAGAGACCGAAAACACTCATTAAGCAAAAAAAACAGCTCACAACACATGGTGGTCACTGTAAAACATCCACATTGCGAAATTCGTGAACAGCATCAGGTGGGGAATCAACCTCACTTGAGCCACTTGTGGGGTGTTTTAGTCGGTCAAATTAAGTGTATGTGCTGCCCTTAAAATGTTATTACTGCAAACCCGGACATATAATATACAATTTTGTTTTTGATCATTCCTAATGTAAGAGAAAGTTTTATTTTTTAACTAATATCAATAAAAAATTATTTACCATACATTTTCAATACATTCAATACTGAATCCCTTTCTAAAATCTTAAGTTTGGTATACCTTGGAATTAATTCAAGATCAGGTAGACTAGATACAGATACTTGGATACCAGTAATTCTTTACAGGTTAAACAAGAAAAGATGGTTAAAGAGCTACTGATCAATGAAAGATCTAATGAAGGAAGGCCTCCTGCCCCTGAAGCGGAAACTCATGAACATGTGTATTACACTCATTTAAATTTATGGAGCTAATCTTTGACTAACTTTCAAACACTCAAGGTTTGCAAATTTACAATTGTAGTATTTTAGGTCTTTGAGTAATAGACTGTGTTGTACACTCTACTCTGTGCTCTAAAAACACACCATTAATGGCATTTCACATACTCAATATACCAATTTTATTAAGACATTTATTTACCACATTATTATGTACACTGAAAAAAATATAGTCTTCATCAATTAGGTTTTTTCCTTAGCATTAGATGCTGAGGCAGATACATAACAATCTGCACTCAACTTTTTACATTGACTGACACCACTTGGAGAGTTGACAATATGACTTAATGGGTAAGCTTTAGTATCCCTAATGCTGCTCTTGTGGCTACTCAAATACAAAATGTCTGATTTTGAGGGGCCAATCGCCAGACTTGATGATCCACTAAATGCGAGTGTACTACGTGAGCTCGACAAACGGATGTGCGATTAACGCTTGTGCGACAAAACCGTACTGCGACTCACCATAGTTCGAAAGCACGCTTGTGCGACACACTGAAGCTCGACATCACGCTGGTGTGGCAAACGATTGGGCGACAGTAGTGCGACACTACGGTAGTGCGACAAACGATTATTGTGTGACAGTACTGTAATTCGACAGTACGTTGGTGCAGTAAAAAAAAGGCAAAATATTCACTAGTAAAGTTTCCGTTATTAGATGTTATTAACGGGAGTGATATGAAGATTCGCATGACGTTATTGCGACGCACGCTATTTCGAAAAACTTTATGAGTAGTACGCTACGCGCCAGTCTAAACCAAATGATTCACCAACAATAGAGTGGATCTGGCGCTCGGCGGCCGCTGCCGCGACACGCTCGCTTCGCTCGCTCGCCTTCGCGCGTTAATAGTCACTGTTCTAACCTAACCTAACCCAAATGATTCTGGCGTACCACACGTTAAGTTTTTCGAAATAGCGTGCGTCGCAATAACGCCTTTTGAATCTTCGTATCACTCCTGTGATTATCAGATCTGTAATTAGAATAAAAAAACATGCTATCACGAAGAAAATCATGAAATGTTCACACGAAAATTTAAGAATTATATCATTAAAAGTACCAACAAGTTTTATAACCCGGTATCGAATCCGGGAACATTACCAAGAGTTTATAACTAACTGAGCTATCGAGATCATCAGATATACATATGATTGTGAATACAAATGTTAATCTTCATGTCGCACTAGAGTAATGTCGAGCTTCAGTGTGTCGCACAAGCGTGCTTTCGAACTATGGTGAGTCGCAGTACAGTTTTGTCGCACAATCTTCAATCGCACAACCGTTTGTTGAGCTCAAGTAGTACACTCCTTCATCTTTGTGATTAGAACCTCCTTTTTGTGGTTTTCCTTAAGCTTAAGCTCATTGACAATAATCATTCCTGCTATTTATGTCAGGATGCCATTGTCCATGACACCAACTTATGAATTTGGTTTGGTTGTAACAGGTTGTAGAAGAAACCTAATTTTGTTGTAAATAGTTGATGATTTAATACCTGCTTAATGTTGTTGTTAATGTAGGTATTCTAGGTAGTGTGCCAGTTCTATTAAAATTCGATTGGTTTTTTCCTACCATTTAATTGGGACAACTATGAATACCTGTAATGTAGGGGGCTACGTAGATAGTTTAAGAAATCAAATTATTAAATGTAGAAAAAATAATTAATTATTTTACAAAAATTATGAAGGTAGATTTAAAAATCTAAACACGCAGCAGCCGTGTGTTATATATATTACACGAACCATTTGAAGCCACTTTTGACCCCCGTAATAACTTAAAATCTAATTAACATAAACACATGAAATTTGGTTTATTTATTATAACGCCTTAGATTAACAAGAACCCCAAATTTCATAAATACAGCTCAAACGGTTATTGAGATATTAACGTCTGAAAATCGGAATTTTTATCACTGACTGACTGACATATAGATCACAAACCTAACCCACTTCCAGATGACCTAGAAAGTTGAAATTTGGTGTCCAGCTGGGTAATTGTGTGTATACAAAGGAAAAAGTCAGAAAACAGTGAATTTTTACGATTTGAAATATTTTTCAAGCAATCGATTTTTATTACCTAGCTCCTTTCGAAATTATAATAGCAGAATATCTTTCTTTTGCAGAAGAATAGGTTCCATGATTCCATGATGAACGGTCACATCGTTTTGTATACCAGATTATTTGATTCAAGTGGGAAATAAAATATAACTAACAAGCAAATGATAAAAAAAGTTAAAGGGAGGACTTTCCATGTACCTACTTCTAACGTTCAAGAAAATGTAAAAAATTAACATAAAAAAGAATACTATACAGCGTAAATGTTTTACAGATCACTTTTGAATCATGAATAATAATAATTTCTTTACAAAAAGTAATGATGTCCCATCAAAAACATAAATGTGAAAATGGGAGCCAAGTTCAATAATAAGAATATGCGTAGTTGTCGACTTCGCCGACAAAAGAATTGAGATCTAAATGGGTGCCAAGTTCTGTAGATAATCCTGAAATTTATTTATTCAAGATTTGACTTGGTTAGTTTTCACATAATCAAAATCAAAATCAAAATCAAAAATTTTTATTTCACATAAACCAATACAGGTGCTTATGAAACGTCGAATTTAGGTGCACGGTTCCAATTAGTCGTTTCCTATGGAGAAGAGCCGGCAAGAAACTCCATGGTTACTCTTTTTAAAAATAATACCTTTAACAATTTCAGTGGATACAGTACAATGATTTATGATAGTGAGAGAACAATGAGGTCCTGACCACAGACCAATGAGTAATATAGTTCTAAAAGACTTGAGTACAAAAACTAACAAACAAAAATAAAATTAAAAAAAAAGTAATATGAATAATATTGTAGTAATTTACAAATTTATAGATGCAGGTCCACAAAGTTCTCACATTTACAAAAGTGAAAAGGAAGCTAAACTATATAAAACAATTGACATAGTTAAATGTCATCAAAACTTAGCTAAAAAATCATTGTAAAATAAGATAAAGATATCTTGAGAGTAATGATAGTAATAAAAAAAAAATATAATCTTAATTGAGGATAGTTAGTAGACGTACACATATGTTTTTAATGAGGTTCCAGGGAAGCCACATGTGCAAGAACTAATGCCAAACATCCCTGTCGTCAACGTAGTCCTTAGTCTTGTAATATGCTTTTTGAGTGAGGACACGTTTAATATAGGTTTTGAATTTTCCCTCGGTAAGATCAGTTACAGATTTCGGCAGCTTATTATAAAAACGTACGCCATTTCCTAAAAATGACTTACTAGTTTTACTTAATCTAAATTTAGGTACCACAATTTTATGTTTATGCCGTGTGTTTTTATCATGACATACAAGTTATCTTATATTTCGCTAATCAACTTGTCTTCTTTATGTTATACGCAAGTTACTGTTTTTACGTCTAAGGACAACATAATTATCTTCTCTTCTAAAAATTTGGTTTGCTGGTAAAAATTTGCCGAGTCAAACTTGTTTCTTTTTTTTTTTAAATCACTTCAAACGCTTTCCGCACGTGTGTAAAAGAAGCGTAAATCCGAACTTGCAACCTCCACGTGGTACGCTTTGGGTAACGCTAATGCGGCGGTTTTGCGGAATTCCTGAAAATTTGTTCAAACATTTTGTTTTTTTTTCATAATTTAAAATGCTTTCTGCAATAAAAATGTAAAAAATACCAGGTTTTTTTTAAATTTTTTACAGATTTTGAGCATTTAAGGCAAAAAACGTGATCCGTGAACGTGACGTGATTAAAAAATTCAATCGAATGAAACAAAAAAACGGCTTGATGGATCGAATTGAAACTCTGTAGGGCTTTTAGGGGTACAATGACCTGTAAAAGGCACACTTAACATTAATCATTTTCCCAATATTCTCAATGTAGCATGTGATTTTCTAGAAAACCCCTATAAGTCCTATTTTTTACGGTTTTTCAAAGACATGTTAAGGATGAAATATTTTTTTCTTAAAACCATTGTAGGGCCTTGTAGAGAATTCATTCAAGTTTCTGAAACCCATCGTCGATTTTCTGTGCGATCATTGGTTTCTGAGATATCGATGAACAAAAAGAAAATGATCCATTTTTATTCAAAGTCCGATAGCTCAGCAAGAAATGGTCGTATCGAGCCCAAAAAAACCGAAATTGAAGCTAAATAAACAACCTATCTAATCCATAAGGTGGCTAAGTTGGAAAAAAAATCAAGTCCGTACACCAAAATTAAGATCGACAAAAATTTCGATTTTTTTTTCATGATGTTCATTTAGATTGCGCGATACGTGTTACTTAGAATTTTTTTGCCAGGTCTAAAAATTAGAAACATCAAGCTTCAATTTGAAGCTTTTTCTTTACTCCAACACGACCATTGTTATCAAAGATACAGCCATTTCAAAAATCACCGAAAATTTTGATTTTTTAATGATCCCTTAATTTTTTCCACTAGTGTATAACTGAACATGACTATGCCCAATTGGATAATCTTATGCCAATTAGCTCGAAGTAATTAGTTAGTTAAATACAACTGTTCGTGGCGCTGTCATTGTCAATCGTATACCGTACAAGGTTATGGGGAAGCCTTCCCCGCTTCCCTAAAACCAAACGTAAGTGTAGGATACGCTGCCGCAGGTGTGTCGCTTAGAATATTCGCAATGCGTTCCGCGGTTTCTGATGTAGTAGGGAATGGTCCAAATTCCAACCGAACATGTATTCAAAACGTGTGAGTCATCAGGGGTGCGTTCCAATAATAATTAGAATATGAATTACATTTAGTTATAAGTACTTTAATTGTTGTAATAATGCAAAATAAAAAGTAAACATAATTGCTTTAGATTAGATTTGATTATTTCTATAGTATTTTAGAATAAAAGTAGGTATAATGTAATTTCTTTGTTTGTTAGCTAAATACCTGCTTGAGATAACGTACAACGTTACATACCACAGTATTACTGGTAAATACACTGATAACAAACAATAGGTACCTATCTAGGTTAGTTACCAACGCGCTGTTCCAAACATACAATAAGAACTTTGGACGTTGCACAGCTATTAAGGACGCATTTGCAGAAAGCGTAGGTAAAATAGGTAAATAAGTTAAATTACGATATGTCGAAGGCCCACACACACACAGCGCACCTTTATCTTCAAAATAGGTCAATCCAAATCTTTGTGATCGAGGAGAGATCTATTTTACCGCTTATTTCTGTTGTTAAGCGAGTCACGAGGATTGCCTATAGTAAAGTTACAGATGGAAAACCAATCTTATTTTCACACCATTAACGAGCAACTGTTTAAAATTGCAGTCGAATCGCAACTAGGGTTGCCAGGCCCAAAAATAAAAAAGCTGGACACATTGGTATTAAAAAAAAATTGCTCGTTCGCTTTCGTTCGCCATCTTTTGGTGGGGCGGAGTTGACCAAAAGCCTAACAATAGCCGGACAGGCCGGACTCGTATATGTTTGGCCGGACACGACTGTAAAATGCCGGACACCTGGTAACCCTAACCGCAACTCGATCACAGCCGTTTGACCGTTATCTTTATAAGAAAAAAAAAACATATAACCGTGGTTGAGCTGTGGGTGGTTTGTGATTTTTAACAACGTTGTTAGTAGAATGGCCTCCTGTACGTCATTGCTAACGGATCCTAGTGAAACGACAAATGACCATAGGTACCTACTTCCTGGGATCGGTTGGCAATAGGGATCCGTTCGGAACAAAATCTTAATATAATATTCATCCTCATTCCTAAGGAAACCCACAAATAGGATTCGAATGTGGGATCCGTTCGAAATACTCCTTTTTGACTTCCCAAATTAATGAGACGAACTACCTACAACATAAATGGCCAAATACTAAAATGCTACAATTTTGAGTTGGCGTTAAGTCTCGTGCTGTCGCTGTCATTTCAAAGCAATATCAGTGACAGCACGATATTGCCCAAAGACTGTTAAAAACGTTGTCAGTGACAGCACGAGATTGTCCAAAAACTTAAAAACGTAAGTTTTTAGGGCCCTCGTTTGCATTATATTCAATCTGCATTTAGCAGCTATAATATACTTGTAAATGTTGAGGAAAGCGCTTGATATGTAATTGTGTATGGACAGATGCCTGGCCACGGAGGCGCGTGAGGCGCAGGCGGCCGCTGACAAGCGCGGCGCGCCGCGACAGAGCGCGTCCTTCACGCTCAACTTGTTCCGCGGCCGCTTGGAGCCGGCGCAGGTGTTCCCCTTCCCCGAGCCGCTGTCCGACGACCAGCGTCAGATGCTGCAGGAGCTCGTGCCACCCGTTGAAAAGTTCTTCCAAGAGGTACCCTTCGGAAATTTTTCATACTTGTACTCTACCCACCGGCATACGCAATGATTGTATCGTGATATCTGTTGAAACCGAAGCTGAAGCATACAGGTTTTGTTTTTTTCTAATAATCTTGTCTCATGACTGTGAATTAAAAGAAAGAAGCTTGTAGATAACAGATCAGATTTGAATTGGAGAAGGAAGGGTGTTGCAATTTGTTAAATCAGTAATTTTTCGTTATTATTTCTACTTTACGATGACTGGCAAAATGCACAAACCGTGCGAAGCCAAATACAAAAAAATACAACCGACGAAACTCTTGAAAGGTTGGTTATTTTTCTTTAAAGTATAAATAGATGGTCATGCCAAAGTTTTCTTCACTCGAAATCTGTGGTAAAAATATTTATTATACAGTTATTTTTTAAGTGTATTCATTATATGTCTGAGAATAAATAATTTAGAAGATAAAGGAGGGTAGTCGACAAGTTGAACCAAATATACCTGACTAAAGCAGTTATCATTCAACGGGGTGGGGATTCTATGACGAACCGCGCGCCACCGCGAAGTCTGACCTTTATTATCAGGTGACTAGCTTGTTCTTCTTATATTCTGATCTTGTGAATTATATTTTATTGTGACTTAGCTCATAAGTAGTAACTACTAACTAGTAACTAACAACTTACCCGAATACAAGTACTTGGAGAGTCTGTGTTGGTTTTTTACCAAATACCCGCTTTGCTCCTGATAAACAGACACTGGTCTTACTCTTAACTGTAATGCTATACTCACTTCTATCAAGTGACACGTGTCAATATAATATATTTATGACTTATGATTATCAATAGTACATTACTGCCGCGGTCTGTAATGACTGCGTTGCTGGCAGCACTGATGATGGCAGAAAGCGCAGTGTAGCGCAGCTCCAGGCCATCACAGCGCGGTCAGCATTGCAGCTCTTGATGGACAAGCTAGAATAAAGGCCGAGACCGAAGGTCGTGGCCTTTATAGCGCGGACAGCAAGGGCTGCAATGATGACCAAGCTTGAAGGCCGAGAGCGTAGCTAACCTAAGCTCGAGGCCATCATAGCGTGGCCAGCAGCGCAGTCATTGCGGACTAAGGCTTGTATAGTGCTTTACTCAAACAATGCGAGTAATTTTAATAAAACCAGCTTAGTATAGTAATATATATATTTAATTTAATTTAATGTATATATATTTTTTTTAATGAGTCTTTAATGATTGTGCTGCCTGTACCTATACAGCCAAATTCTAAATAAAAACTTTTTGCACTACGACTATTTTTGAAACAAAACTCGACAATAATGGATTTTCAAAGGAAATTGTTGGTGGCTAAAACTCACCAGCAATGAAATTCCATACAACTTTGCTGGCGCCTATTCAAGTAGCGCGGAAACGTTGACTTTGCTCAAAAAAGGTTGTCAAAATAATGACCACATTATAAGCATTTTTGAGTAAATTCTATAACTATGTCTGCGACATCATTATTCAAGATATCTTTAATAATATAATAGTCATGCGGTTCCATTGGTGAACCACTGAGTTTCAATAGGTTTCAATAATATCGCAATGTTTATACATCATATATTATATTATGTATTTTGTTATTAATTTATATCAAGACTTGTTTGGTTTGTGAATTATTCGTCGGTAGTATACATTATACATATTTATTTAAACCGCAGTTCGTTCTGCTGACGACGTTATATTTACTTACGGCGTGTTGTTACTTGATGGGCAGGTGAACGATCCCGCAAAGAATGATGCGGACTCGAAGATCGAGGACAACACGGTCGCGGGGCTGTGGGAGCTGGGCGCGTTCGGGCTGCAGGTGCCGAGCGAGATGGGCGGGCTGGGGCTCTGCAACACACAGTACGCGCGCCTCGTGGAGGTAGGTGCGCGGGTGGTGACGGGCGCGGTGTGACGGGCGCGGTGTGACGTTCGCCGTGTGTACTGACGCGCGTGTGTGCAGGTGGTGGGCGCGCACGACCTCGGCGTGGGCATCACGCTGGGCGCGCACCAGTCCATCGGCTTCAAGGGCATCCTGCTGTTCGGCACGCCGGAGCAGAAGGCCAAGTACCTGCCACGTGTTACGGGCGGGGAGTACGCCGCCTTTTGTCTCACCGAGCCCTCTTCTGGCTCCGACGCCGGCTCCATCAAGTGCGTCACACATTGCTCATTGTATCGCTATACCGCTATAAGCTTGCATTCATTGACGCTTCGATTTGACATTTCAGTGAATGCAAAATCGAAACCGAAAAGATGTCAAATAAATGAGAATAGAGAATGTTGATTACCTAGTCAGCGTGCTTTAACTGTGGTAGTAGATTTGACTTAAAGTGTATTGTATTATGAATTAGCTATTGAAATTAGTCAGTATTATATTGAGAACGTATATGTATGTGTGTTGTCGCGCAGGACGCGCGCGGTGCTGTCTCCTGACGGTCAGCACTTTATCCTGAACGGCTCCAAGATCTGGATCAGCAACGGCGGTATCGCCGAGATTATGACCGTGTTCGCGCAGACGCCCATCGAGAAGGACGGAAAGACCATCGATAAGGTATCCACTCGATAGCTTATCCTAACACCTGTGTCTACCGGAATCTGACTTATCATCAAGTCCCTGACTGATACATTTATAAGCTGTGTCCGCGAGGCCACCCACGTGTTGTTATTGTTCTGCCTAGCCTTTTCCAAACTATGTTGGGGTCAGCTTCCAGTCTAACCAGATGCGGCGAAATACCAGTATTTTACATGGAGCGACTGTCATCAGACTTCCGCAATCCAGTTACAGGGCAATAAAAAGCATAAAGTTTTTAATTGTTCGGGAATAAAAGTACCAAATCTAGCAAAAATCATTGTCGGTATGGTACTTTTTACATAAAAACGTAGCAAACTGGCAGGCAGACAGACTGACTCACTTTCGTATTTGTACAGAGTGGAAAAAATGGACGCCATCTGGAAGAAAAGTACATCAAATATTGAAGATAGCAAAAAGTAATTGCCATTTTGGATTAGGTAAAAAAACATCTATTACCGAGATGAGGCTAACATTAAAACGTAGTGCAACATAAATGTAATCATCGAACATCATTGAATTATTGTGAAATGCACAGGGTTTAGACCAGAGGTTCCAGAACTCTTTGTCTCATAGCCCACTTGCCATGTTTTTCAGTTTTGGGTAGACCCCCTGCTTAGCTAATATTTTATTTCGCAAATTCGTTAACTTCAAATGTGTTTTTGACTGATTTCTAACTGTAGTGAGGTGTAGAGCGAAAAATCAATAAAAAAACACACGTTAAGTTTTATACATTTATTAAACCTATGGCAGTACCTACAATAGTACTATCGTCGTCCGTGTTTGTTACGTTTTTAGGTAAAAACTAATAACTAATCGTACCACTATATAAGGGAAAAGGTTCACAGCAGGAGTGTAAAAACTACCGCGGCATTAGTCTTTTGAGTGTGGTCGGCAAACTATATGCGAAAGTTTTAATTAACAGAGTGATAAGAATAACAGATGAGAAAGTATGGGATGTTCAGGCAGGGTTCAGAGAGGGGATGGGCTGTATGGATCAGATCTTCTCCTTGAGGTGCATAGCCGAAAAACATCTGGCAAAGCACAAGAAAGTGTACTGCGCTTTCATTGATTTGGAGAAGGCCTATGATAGTGTGTGGAGGGAAGAATTGTGGTCGACACTATCTTTGTACGGGGTGGACTGGCGCTTGATACGGGCACTGAAATCGTTGTACAGGGATTCCAGTGCTTGTATTAGGATAAATGGGGCGTTCACAGACTGGTTTGGCATCTCCAGAGGTGTTAGATAGGGTTGTGTAGCGTCTCCATGGCTATTCAACCTATACATGGATAATTGTTTGACAGATTTAAAAGGGAGTGAGTGTGGATTGAAAATGAATGAGTTGCCTGTCAAATGTCTTCTCTACGCAGATGATCAAGTTTTGCTTGCATCGTCGGCGGAAGAGTTGCAAGACATGGTAACTATGATGAATGGAGCATATAATATGAAAGGGATGAAAATTAATGTAAGAAAGACGAAAGTAATGGTTTTTGAAAGAGATGCAGATGTATCTGAGTGTAAAGTAAAGATAGGAGATGAAAGTATTGAACAGGTGAATGAGTTTGTTTATTTGGGAAGCATGTTTACAAGAGATGGTAAGATTGACGAAGATGTGGAAAGGAGAGCAAATGCGGGAAATAAAGTAAATGGTGCTTTGCATGCGGTTGTGGCTAGCCGGTCGATGTCCAAAAAGGCACGACTGGCTGTCCATAATGGTGTGTTGGTACCTACGCTTATGTATGGAAGTGAATGTTGGTCGTGGCAGAAGAGGCATGAAAGTAGAATAAATGCCGTGGAAATGCGTTCCTTGCGAAGTATGTGTGGTGTAACTTTGAATGATAGATTGAGAAATGAAGAGATTAGACAAAGTTGCGGTTTAAAAGATGATGTAGTGACAAAAATTGAAATGAGTATGCTTAGGTGGTTTGGCCATGTTGAGAGAATGAGTGAACGGCGATTAACAAAAGGAATTTATAAGGCGGATGTTAATGGGAACGCCGGTAGAGGACGTCCTAGAAGGACATACATCGATGTTATTGGTGATGTTCTTCACAAAGGTCAGGTGCGTAGTATTCTCAACCGGCGTGCGTGTATGACAAGATGTATGAATGTGGATGAAGCGAAAGGGGTATGTAAGAGTCGTAGCATGTGGCGTTCTATAGTTTCTGCCTACCCCCATGGGAAAAAGGCGTGAGTTTATGTATGTATGTATGTAAAAAAAAATGTTTTTTTATTGCAAATAATATTTATTACTTTTACAGTGTGTTAGTTTAATACATAAATATAAAACAATTTAAAATATAAAAAGCTTATTCGAAGTGGTCTCCATTGGCTGCAATACAGTCCTTTAAACGTTGAGGCCAGTTATCAATAGAAGCACGCACTCTTTCCATGGGAAAATTCTTCACTGCACATCGTATGGATTGTTTTAGGGACTCCAAATTATCATGGCGTTTAGAGCAAGCCGTACTCTCTAAAACTGACCATAAATCATAATCCAGCGGATTAAGATCGGGACTAGACGACGGCCAGTCTTCAGCTCTGATGAAGTCCGAAACGTTCACTTCCAACCAAGACTGCGTGGACCGAGCTTTATGACCCGGAGCCGAGTCTTGTTGGAAGGACCATACTTGGTTATTGAACACGGTGTTGTTAAGGGGCTTAACTACCTTCTCAAGAATGGTATCTTGATACACTTGTGCCGATGTTTTGATACCTTTTTCACAAAAATATGGCTCAGTCACTCCTTCATAGCTAACACCCCACCAAACCATCACTGAAGTCGGATAATGCCCACGTTGCACTCTATCGATTAATTGGGAAGCTTCCTTAGAGCTTTGAGCATAAATACGGTCATTTTTTTTGATAAAATTTTGCTCAATTGTAAAGATTTTCTCATCCGTAAACAAATTCTTTCTGTGACCTCCCTTTGCGTACCGCTTCAGTAGTTGTTTCGATTTTACCACCCTATTCTTTTAAAAATTATCAATTAAAAAATGACCAGTGCGTCTCTCATAGGTTGCAAGTCCTAAGTCATCTTTTAAAATACGCGACATGGTTCTGGGTGCTATCTTCATCTCCCGAGATAAAATCTTTTGCTTTCGGACAGGATTTCTTCGAATTCTTTCCCTTACTGCTTTGACCACCTTTTTCGTACGAACACTACGTGGACGGCCAGATCTTTTTCTGTCACAAACAGAGGAGGTCTCATTGTACCTATTAATAGCCCGGTACACAAACATTTGACTAATACCAAGCGTATGGAGTTTTAAAAATTGCATTTGGCTCCATACCAACTTTGTGTAATGCAATCACAGCGATTCGGTTCTCTTTATCACCCCACTCCATTTTAATATCGCAAAATATTGTACAATGTATTGGCGCCAAAATTAGAAAACCAATGAACAATCGTATAAAAATGACAGATTCCAAATTCAAATGTAATATCTTTCTTATTTTTAATTGTAACAGTATTTATGGCCAGACTAGGTATAAAGCAATTGACATAATTAAATGTCATCAAAACTTAACTAGAAAATCATTGTAAAATAAGATAAAGATATCTTGAGAGTAATGATAGCAATAAAAAAAAAATCATAACTGAGGATTGTTAATAAACATACACATTGTGCAAGAACTAATGCCAAACATCCCTGTCGACAACGTAGTCCTTAGTCTTGTAGTATGCTTTTTGAGTGAGGACACGTTTAATGTGGGTTTTGAATTTTCCCTCGGTAAGATCTGTTACAGATTTCGGCAGCTTATTATAAAAACGTACGCCATTACCTAAACATGACTTACTAGCTTTACTTAATCTAAATTTAGGTACCACAATTTTATGTTTATGCCGGGTGTTTTTATCATGAAAATCGCTCCTAACATTAAACAAATGTAATTTTTTTCAAACATGCAATATATTTTCCATGATGTAGAGTGACGGCAAAGTTAGTATGCTAATATCTTTAAACACGTTTCTAAGGGACTCGCGGGAACCCAGGTTATAAATCGCACGGATTGCTCTCTTTTGTAAAATAAAAACCGAATCAACGTCAACTGCTGAGCCCCACAACAGAATGCCGTAGGAGATAATGCTGTGGAAATAAGGCGAAATACACTAACCTAGCTGTAGCCACATCAGTCAGCTGCCTAATTTTCCTAACTGCATATGCAGCAGAACTTAACCTCGCCGACAGGGCAGTAATATAAGCACCCCATTGCAATTTGGAGTCGATAGTTATACCTAAGAATACGGTTTCATTGATTGTATTAAGTTTGTTGCCATCGAGCATTAAATTTAAACCTACTTGGGGTACATTTGGTAGTGAAAACTTAAGGCATTTTGTTTTATTTGCATTAAGTAATAGATTATTGGCTGTAAACCATTTAGAAATAACAGTTAGGCGGCTCTCATTGACATGTAAAACGTCCCTATCTTTTCTATTTATTTTAAAAATTAGGGAAGTGTCATCGGCATATAAAATTACATCAGATATATTGAACATCATAATACCTTCTTTCTATTAAAATTATTACAGTAAATAAGGATCTAGACCGGGCCGGACTGAGACCTAAAATCGGCCCGGGCATTTGAGAGACGGTCGGCCCAAGCGATTAGACGGACGACGTTTTGTTTTTAGACTCTCCCCTCACTCTTTCTCCTGTATCTTGAGTGCATTTACAAACAAACAATTTGCGACTTCTTTTTCAAGCGATAGGCGATAGTTGTACGACCTTTTTTTTGACGTTCCCCTCACTCTTTCGATTTCTCCGTGTGACCGGCCCATCGGGCTTTTTCCCGATTTGCCCGTATGGCCAGTCCGGGCCTGGATCTAGAACATTATCGACTCGGCAATCGAGTACGAAATAATCGGATCGATGCTGTGACATTTCCATAGAATTTTATTCGTTATCTCATTAGTAGAAAGTTTTAAATTGCCAAGAATTAGTAAAGAGATCGTGACCAAATTTACGCCATCAGAGACGACAAAGTAAGAGACTGTTGTAATGTCCGATAAAGACTTTGGAGTTAACGCGCGGTGACGTGTCGGCAGGTGACTGCGTTCATCGTGGAGCGCGCGTTCGGCGGGGTCTCGTCCGGCCCGCCCGAGAACAAGATGGGCATCAAGTGCTCCAACACCACCGAGGTGTACTACGAGGACGTGCGCGTGCCCGTGGCCAACGTGCTGGGCGGACACGGCAACGGCTTCAAGGTGGCCATGAACATCCTCAACAACGGACGGTTCGGCATGGCGGCCGCGCTCGCCGGCACGCAGCGTGCCGCGCTCAAGCAGGCCGCCGAGCACGCCGCCACGCGCGTGCAGTTCGGCAAGCGCATCGCCGACTACGGCACCATCCAGGTACGTAGCGCGAGCACGCGCGGGGCCGTCGGCTCACCACGGCGCCGTCGGCTCACCACGGCGCCGTCGGCTCACCACGGCGCCGTCGGCTCACCGCCGCCGCCTGTTGCCTGTTGCAGGAGAAGCTGGCGCGCATGGCCATGCTGCAGTACACCACGGAGTCGCTGGCCTACATGGTGAGCGGCAACATGGACTCCGGCGCGCAGGACTACCACCTCGAGGCCGCCATCTCCAAGGTACGCCCTCGCTCTCTCTGTGTGATGCGTTCCTTCCTGTGTGCTGTGATATTATACGCGAATCGGTGTCTCGCCAGGTGTTCGCGTCGGACTCCGCGTGGACGGTGGTGGACGAGGCCATCCAGATCCTCGGCGGCATGGGCTTCATGAAGGCGACCGGGCTGGAGCGCGTGCTGCGCGACCTGCGCATCTTCCGCATCTTTGAGGGCACTAATGACATCCTGCGCCTGTTCGTCGCGCTCACCGGTGAGTACACGCGTATCCTGCGAGCTCTCGTTCCGCTCGCGCATCGCTTCTGACCGTTCGTGGTCCCCGCAGGCATCCAGTTCGCAGGCTCGCACCTGCAGGAGCTGCAGCGCGCCTTCAAGAACCCGACGGCGCACCTGGGGCTGATCTTCAGCGAGGCGGGGCGGCGCGCGACGGCCGCGGTGGGGCTGGCCCGCGGACCCGACCTGGGCCCGCTCATCGCCACGGAGCTGCGCCCGCTGGCGGCCGAGCTGGGCCGCTGCGTGCTGGAGCACGGCCGCAGCGTGGAGGCGGCGCTGCTGCGGCACGGGAAGCGCATCGTGGACGAGCAGTTCGTGCTCAACCGGCTGGCCGCGTCCGCCATCGACGCGTACACGGCGGCGGCGGTGATGTCGCGCGCGTCCCGCGCCGCGCGCCTGCGCCTGCCGTCGGCGGCGCACGAGCTGCGCCTGGCCGAGGCGTGGGCCGAGGAGGCGGTGGGCCGCATGCCCCGCCAGCTGGCGGCCACGCGCGACCCGCGCTCGCTGCGCCAGTTCGCGCGCCTGGCGGAGCTGGGCGGGGCGGTGGCGGCGGCGGGGGGGCAGCCCACGCCCAACCCGCTCAATCTGTGACCGTGCGATACGAACGTTCCCTAGTCTTAATTTATTTTCCGAAGTGTGTATATAATATTTTAGCGAAATATAAATAATATTTTTTTAAACGACGTTAGCCCCGTTTTATTTTTATGTTCGATCGAAGATCGTTCATTTATTAATACTATGCGACGCACTCTTCCATCGTCCTCGTCGTAACTTGTTAGAAAACTGAATAAATTACGCAATGCTGTACGTAATTTATCGTTAGGATCAGGCTAAGCCATGGTATTAAAAAAATTGTGGAATATGCATGGAATATGTAACAAAGGTTGGAATTACGGTCTCCAATTGCGTATTTTTTTATATTTCGGTGAACTTACAGCTAGGCAAAATCATAGTTAACAAGTTCCCTGTCCTGTGAATCATATGTAAACATCTCGATTGTTAAACTATTGTGTCTAATTCGCGGACAATGAAACCGTTAATATAAATGTGTATGTAACATAAATAAGGCCAATTACAAGTTCTCACATATAACAATATCAAAAAACATCCAGTAAACGTAGTTAGCAAATCGAACACATCAGTAAATATTAAGACTGATCAAAGAAATTGTCCCACAGTCTTTATTAATTTAGAGACACTAGTGTCCAAAAGATCGATGTCAACTTCCCGGCAGGCTGCATTGTACATTTGACTCGCATTATCAGATAATAACTTTGTCTGTAATTTGTTCTTACGGCCGGGACATGCAACAAATGTGATCTACGCAGAAACGCAGAAGGTACG
Organism: Amphipyra berbera; assembly: GCA_910594945.2. NCBI lineage: Eukaryota > Metazoa > Arthropoda > Insecta > Lepidoptera > Noctuidae > Amphipyra > Amphipyra berbera. The sequence continues at coordinate 74,576 of OU343122.1, read as the reverse complement.
CTCAGCCCAATATTGTGCACCAATTCGGGAATGTCAGACGATGCAATTATAGCTTTGATTAAAAATGCCAAATCTTAAATTTTTCTGCGTTCGTACAGTGGATGAATGTGGAACTTTTTACAGCGAACAAGGTAAGTAGATAATTACGAATTTGAACGGAATTGAATGTACAGTAGCGGAACGAAAAGGTTCGTCAGTTTTCAAATTCATTCCTTTCCCACATCCACATGTTACTTTTTCAAACTGTTGAGCGGAGCAGACCAATGCATGAAAAACTATGTTTAATTATTTGGTAACAAAGATCATAATTGTCTTTTGCCTCCATATGACGTAGTAGAGTCATGTAATGTCTTTGGTTTGTTTTAAGGAGTCTTGTTGTAAAAACCACGACATCAACCAAGTCGATGATTAAATAGATTGTCATTACCTACTTGTCTGTCACCATGTCACCATAATATCTTGTCAAAAAATACTAGTATTTTCTTTTCTATAATGTTGGCAATACGTAGTCGGTAAAATAGTTCATTTCTTGCACTGTGCAAGCAAAAATAGACCTTAAGGTGTATAACATTTTCTTTCCGCGACTGTACCTTAAGAATTTCCTTTGTATGCTCTCTATGTGATTAATATAAATAGTTTACTCAAAAATGCTTGTAATGTGGTCATTATTTTGACAACCTTCTTTGAGCAAAGTCAACGTTTCCGCGCTACTTGAAAAGTGCCAGCAAAGTTGTATGGAATTTCATTGCTGGTGAGTTTTAGCCACCAGCAATTTCCTTTGAAAATCCATTATTGTCGCGTTTTGTTTCAAAAATAGTCTGGTGCAAAAAGTTTTTATTCATAATTTGGCTGTATAGGTACAGGTAGCACAATCATTAAAGACTCATTAAAAAAAAACTAAAGCCCGGGGATGAAAAAATCGTTACTTTAAATAAATTCTTACTATATTAAGCTGGTTTTATTTAAATTACTCGCATTTTTTGAGTAAAGCACTGTACAAGCCTTGGTCCGCAATGACTGCGCTGCTAGCCACGCTATGATGGCCTCGAGCTTAGGTTAGCTACGCTCTCGGCCTTCAAGCTTGGTCATCATTGCAGCCCTTGCTGTCCGCGCTATAAAGGCCTCGACCTTCGGTCTCGGCCTTTATTCTAGCTTGTCCATCAAGAGTTGCAATGCTGACCGCGCTGTGATGGCCTGGAGCTGCGCTACACTGTGCTTTCGGCCATCATCACTGCTGCCAGCAACACAGTCATTACAGACCACGGCAGTAATGTACTAATATAATTAGGGTTCCAGACTTGAGAGGCATAGGTACTCGAGGTGAATGCGAACGAAAGAACAATATAAAATCTTAATAGTCTTGATGCTCCTGAACTCTGAGGATATTCTGAAAATGAAACCCAACGCTCTTGAAGCTTTTGATTACGTTTGATGATCATTAAGTTTTTTGATTACGTTGTCAATGTGTGTATCAAAGATAAGTTTGGAATCAAAAGTAACGCCTAAATCCTTGATAGAATTAACCCTAGATATTGAGGTATCTAAAAGTTTATAATTGAAGTAGATAGTGTTAGGTTTGAAAGAACACACATAGCACTAAGAGACATTTAAATATAGCTTATTAATATTGCAATAGTTAAGTAGGTCCAGATCCTCTTGCAGTAAGAGAGCGTCAGTAATGGAGGTTACCTGTTTCATGATTTTCATATCGTCTACATAAAGCAATATCTTAGTGTCTAAAACCGGAAGTGATGTCATTGACAAAAATATTAAATAAAAGAGGCCCTAACAACGATCCCTGGGGAACACCCGAAGGAATACGCATAGCTCTAGAAGAGTAACCATTCAGTACTACAGTCTGACATCTGCCCTCAACATATGATGTGAACCATCGGCAAAGATTTCCCCGGAATCCCATAGATAAAAGTTTACGCATTAAAATAACATGATCAATTCGATTAAAAACATGTACTGTAGTCAGCAGTATATTTTAACATCGACTTGAGACCGATTTGACATGGACTCGGAAAGAAAGTCACTACAGAGAACCAGATTTGACGTAGTAGATCGACCTCTTAAGAAACCATGCTGGTGCTCGCTAAAACTGTGCTTGAGAGCCGGATTAACTTGTCTGTAAACTATTTTCTCCAAAATCTTAGCGAACACACACAACTTTGATATGTCAGTCTGTAGTTTTCTATCGAGGTTTTTGGTCCTTTTTATGTATCGGTGTCCCGCTCGCGATCCTATTCAAACGCTCACTTGATACTGGAGTGGTACCTACAGTCTGAAAGTCAGCATATATATGCTCACTTGATAGGATCGCGAGCGGGACAGTAAGACTTGGCACAGTTTGCTATGAATAAGGGCGGAACATTATCCGGACCGGCAGATTTATTTAAGTCTACTTGCTTAAATAATTGATGCACCTCGTCTTTGCGTATTTCAATAGCATTGATGTCACTTGTACTGTCCGCAACAGAACCCCGCTCGCAATGATCTTGCCCATTACTTGAAGAAAGACCACCGCTTGTACCAGTAACATCAAGACAGAGAGTAAACATAATCTCCAAACATATTGCTTATTACATTACCATTGCTAGAGGACAGCTGCCTAAACTGAAACAGTCACTTCGATTGTTTTTTAAATGTCACCTACCCAAAAGTTAATTAATAGTTACTATGTAGGTACGCGAGTGACCGACATTCAGACGACATCAGGAATCATCAGACGCGCATTTCCTCGAATTTGTCCTCTGTTCGACGAAGATGACATGTTGGATGCAGGTGCTTCCAAGGTCGGGGCATGTTCGGGCTTGATAAAGAAGTGGAGCCTTCGAACGCACCTTATCACCTATCGGCTACGAATGACGTGATACTGCCGAAGCAGCCAATGGGAGGATACGTCATCGCGCACGTTCATATTAATTGTTAACTGCCACCTCAGTATAACTTTGTACTTGCTTTTCCCGCCTCATGTATATAAATTTAACACAATATTCGCAAAATTAAATAAAGAATTAATTTAAATATAAAGATATTTTAATATATTTAAAACCCTCAAACAAACCCGTTTCTATTTTATCCGTATAAAATTGTTTTATAAACTCAACAATTTAAATACAGACAGAATTAATGAGTCTGTACATTACAACGTATCATACCATGATCGTAAGGGCGTTGTGCACTACATGAAATTTTACTGTCCGTAATTATAACGGTGCGGTGTACATAAATAATTGGCCTGCTAAATCGAACCGCGCGCCGCGCTTCGTTCTGTAAAATTCCGTGTAGTGTACGAGCAGCCTAATGGGAACGTGAGGCGCTACTCCATACACTACTGTGCCCACTGCAACGGATCGACCGCTTGCTATACCCCGCGTGTTTACAACGCATGTGATGACCGTACCGTGTTCTATAGGCGTTCAGTGCCCGTACTATCTGTTGTTGTACATTTTCTTTACTTGTATAAATATTTGTATTTACGAAATTTTTCTAATTAACAACTGCGCAGATCATAATGATTTGCAAGGTTAAGCTGCCCTTGCCATTTTCAGTCCTTGGATGTGTGACCATTCGTTACACATCGAGACCCCTCCGTCCCTCAGAGAGCACGTTAAACACGGTCTCGGGTGCCATACGAATACTTATGACAGTCGTTACGGGTAGTCAGAAGCCCGAAAGTCTGAAAACCGGTCTAACTTTACGATATCGGCACAGTTACTGGGTTGCGGAGGTCTAATGGCAGTCGCTCCGTGTAATACTGGTATTTAGCCGCATCTGGTTAGACTGGAAGCTGACCCCAACATAGTTGGGAAAAGACTAAGCACGACAAACGCTCGAAGATTTTCGTCGAACATTTTAACTTTCTTTCAAAACAAATAATATCTCATATCTGACAGAGATAACACCAAGGAGCATACAAAGTATCAACACGAGTGCATGCACGGAGAATTCCGCACCTGCAAAATATTCTCACCCTGAAATTTTTGGTTTCATTGCACGTTACGGTGTTGGTCGGTGACGGAATGGTCTAATGGGCACTGGTGTCGATTCTGTAGCACATGTGGACAGTAATAAACTAGACTTAACGCAACTGTTACTTTCTTTTTCTATTGAAACAGAAAAAGACAAGCACCCTTAGTTTAGTCCTGTCAAAGTGCGCAACAGAATCGACATCAGTTTCATACCGATCCATACAAAGTGTTTTTTTGCATTAGTCGGTACGGTTACGGTCCTAGTATGGCACCGTGTAGTGGGCGGAGTCCATAAGATTGAATATAATAATGGTACGGTATAAAACTATATGAGATCAGTTTTTAATTAAATTATTATTCCGTTTATTCATTTATATACATATTATTTATATTTTTAAATATTTCTATAAAAAATATAAAAAAAAACATTTAAAAATATAAAAAAAATATTAATATTGGAAAAAACCTAGCATCAAAAATCGTTCCCAACAACACCACGCTTCTACCATCACTGCCCAGCCAATTATCCAACTCTCTTGCAATTCTTCCAGTGGATGAGGAACAAGTATGTAGAATAATCCGTGGCCTCCGTAGTGACTGCGCAAGTGGATGGGATAACATTCCAGTCAGTTATTAAAAATTCAAGTAACGCTATGATCCCCGTAATCACTCATATTTGCAACCTGGCCATTAACTCAGGTACTTTCCCGGAGGCTCTAAAGAGAGCCGTAGTACATCCTATATATAAGAGTGGGGATAGAGACAAGGTTACTAACTACAGACCAATTTCTGTATTGAACTCTTTTTCTAAAATCCTGGAAAGAATTCTGAATAATAGTCTGGTGAGCTTCCTTACGAAACATAAATTAATCGCCCAAAACCAATTCGGTTTCAGATCGGGAATTTCCACCGAAGATGCTGTTATTGCATTTTCAAATAGTTTGGTTAACAAACTGGATAACAATTTGAACTGCTACGGCATCTTTCTGGATTTGACTAAGGCTTTCGGCACTGTCTCTATCCCCAGACTTTTATCAAAAGTGGAACGCCTAGGAATACGCGTTCTCTCTTTAAAAATATTCAAAGACTATCTCACTCAACGAAGCCAGTGTGTTCTAATTGACTCATACACTAGTGACTTCGAGTCTTTAAGTTTTGGCATTCCACAGGGGAGTATATTGGGACCAATGGGACCTACTCTTTTCCAAATATATATAAACGATTTATGCAAACTATCCTCCACAAATTGCGAGATCTTCTCTTATGCAGATGATACAACATTACTAGTTTACGACAAAAACTGGGATCTGGCTAGAGAGAAGGCAGAAAACTCTGTACGGCTGATCATGGAATGGCTGTCTACGAACCTATTAACTTTAAATCTGGAAAAAACTAAATTCCTTAGGTTTTCGCGTCCACAATCACCAACACCACCTATTTCCTCTTCCATAATCAAAGCTCACATATGTCTTCATCGATCACCAAACTGTAACTGTCTCACTCTTAGCATGGTCCCCAATAATAAGTACCTGGGAGTAATTATAGACATGAATTTGGACTGGTACGCACATTTGGAGGTACTCTGTTCTAGAATCAGAAGACTGATATACATTTTTAAAGAGCTTAGACACTCCGCGGACGCTGAGACTTTGACCCTTGTGTATTTCAGCCTGTGTCAGTCTATTATCTCGTACTGCATCCCAGTGTGGGGTGGAACTTACAAAACTGCGATGCTCTGTACTGAACGTGCACAACGAGCAGTTCTAAAAGTAATGCTCTTCAAACCACGAGACTTTCCCACTGAACAGTTATATATCGATACCCAAGTTCTCACAGTAAGAAAGCTATATATGTTCCGCTCTATCCTGCGAAGGCACTCCACACTTCCATTGGAAAAAACCAAACTCCAAAGACGCCGTGGGTTTCTTGTTTGCGAAGCAGTCCAGTGCCGGTATGCTTTTGCAAGTCGACAATTCATGGCTCAAAGCTCACGTATATATAATAAAATCAATAAAATTATTCCCATTTATAGACTCACATCGCACGAAATAAAAAATAAAATCAAAAAATGGCTTCAACCCTTGACATATGACGAAACTGAAAATATGCTAGTCACTCCATCATAAATAGTTAATGTAATAATATAGAATCTGAATAAATGCTAATCACAACACACACAAATCCTTACCCCCACCACCCACACACATACACTCTCCCCACACACACTTACACATCACCCCTCACTCAAACTCACCACATACATTTGCTCTCCCTTTCACAAATGCATACTTCACTTGCTGCTGTTAACCTTAAATAATTGAAATGTCACGGTTGTATTATAAAACTGAAGCCGTAGAAACTCCCGACTCCTAAGATACAGGTCTGCGTACCTAGTTTAGGGGCCGGAACTCTGTCATAATATTTAGACTTGATTGTACAACCTGCTGTTGTTTCACGTGCTCTGTATTGTGTTTTTAAATACAAATAAATTATTATTATTAAAAAAAACCGTTAAAGGCGCGCACCTTATTTCCGCCTGATAAAAGACTTTTAAGTACTTTTTTCAGGCGGCCATAGAAGCGCTCCCGTAACGATTGCTTCATGTCGGCCTCATTGATGCCTAACGCCTCCGACATGCCCAAGTATTTGTAGGTTTCGGTTGAGGAGAGGGATCCAAGTTGTATGGAATCCGAGAGTTGGATTCCCATGGATTCCATAATCCCTCCTCGCTTTACATGCATGACTGCACAATTGTCCACACCAAATTCCATCCTGATGGAATTACTGAAAGTTTCAGTTACTTTCAGTAACTTTACCAGTTGCAAATTGTTGGGGGCAAAGAGTTTCAGATCGTTATACGTTATACCTCGCTCAATCCTTATTGGTTCTCCTCTTCTTTGGATTTGCCGACATCCTGGATAGTGAAGGACTGTCCTCCATTGCCCCATACATGACATCAGGAAGGCGCATTCACTTTATACAACTCTAGCACCCTCATGAGCCATGTATGTGGCACCGAGTCGTAGGCTTTCTTATAATCTATCCAACATGTCGACAGATCCTTTCGGGATCGACGAACTTGTTGGCTAATGGCCATATCGATGAGGAGTAGCTCCTTAGTACCGCGGGACCCATTCTTATATCCATTTTGAGAGACGGACATTATAGAATTAATCGAAAAATTGGACGTGTCTTCTTTTTTAATTAAATTAATTATTAAGAAGTATCTACCGCAAAAAAGAGGTTATTATGGAATCATGGGGCTAACAGGAAATCAGTTAAGGTATATGCTTCTTAAAAGGAACGCGTTTCTTAATCCAATGCGGCTACAGATGCTATATATTTACGATTTCAATGTTATTGTATAAATCGTTTGTGTTGATTAGCCTCGGGGTTCTCTAATAACCCCATTTTACGCGGTATCTATAATTTGAAATATACACACTTTATTGTTTTTCATTTATTTTATACTATGTACAAGGAATATAATATCCTACTTTTAAAGCTTTACCATAATGAAAATTACGCGAAAATTCAGTCGATCATAAACATAAATGACAAGGCAGTAATATTTTTTTTTTGAACAAGCCCATAAAATATTTGCCTTCGAGGGTCATGTCGACAATCGACATCATTCGCATTACACGTCGATCTGAAGCGAGGAATCCCACGCGCGCGCGTTCACCTGCTTCAGCGTGGAACGGAGCGCCGCGCCCGGGCCCAGCGTCAGCGTCAGCGGGAACGACTCGCCGCGCGGCCGCGCGTACAGCGCCTGCAGCGTCTGCTCCCAGCGCACCGCGCGCGTCACGTGCCGCGGCAGCTGGCGCCGCACGCTCGCCGCGTCGCGGTACGGCGCCGCGTCCACGCACGAGAACACCGGCAGGCGCGGCGCGCGCACGTCCACCGAGCGCAGCGCCGAGCGCAGCGCCTCCTCCGCGCGCGCCATCAGCGGCGTGTGGAACGCGCCCTCCACGCGCACGCGCGCCGAGCGCCGCACGCCGAACTCGCTGCCTCGCTTCTCCACGAATCTCAGTGCCTGCAACACGAACGCCGCCTTAGGATTTTGCAAAAATCTTTTATTTACAATTATGTATCGTTATCGATATCGTTCTAACTTTAATGTAATATAGTAGCCAATTACGGACTAACCAACATTCATTATAATGCTATAACACTTGATGAGTTATAAATGTTCAAAATCTCCCAATCAAGTGTTCCTGTTGCTGCTTTGGTTAAGAATTTGGTCATATAGTCCCAGTTAAATAAAAGACAGTGAGTGACCTCCTCATCGCCGGCGAGCACCTTGCAGGCGGGGTACAGATAGTTAGCGACCTGACACACGGGCGCGTCCACGCCGCGCTCGGCCGCGTGCTCGCGCGCGCGCAGCAGCGCGAAGGGCAGGCGCGCGTCCGGCGCCAGCCACACCGTGAGCATGCCGCCCGCCCGCTCCGCCGCGGCCGCGCGCATGGCCGCCGCGCGCAGCTCCACCACGCGCAGCGCGCGCTCCAGCGACAGCGCGTCCGCGAACACGAGCGCGGCGATCTCTCCGAGCGAGAAGCCCGCCACTGCGCGCACGCGCTCCACGGCACCCGGCCGCTCGTCGCGAACCCGCTCCAGCGCCGCCAGTGACGTCACCAGCACTGCGGTCTGGCAGCGCCGCGACAGCTCGTCCTCGGGCCCTTCGGCGCACACGCGAGCCACGTCCCACCTGCACCGTCCCACAGATAACTATCATGTTTGATTTTGGTATTCAATATTAACAAATAGGGTTACTTCCAAGCAGTCACCTCTTTAACCCAATAATTGGGATTCCAATAAGAAACATTTTGATTAAGTACCAAGTAGTTCGACTTTCAGGGGTTGCATCCTTTTACTTTAACGGACACCACAGAATGAAAACAATCATGTCTCATTGTTTGACCCGACTACCTACCAACGAAACGAACGAGGGCAATTCAATGCTGGGAAGTAATTGCTGCGTGCGCCTCGGGCGCTTCTTCGCAGTTAAAGCTCGTGCACACGTTGTCTGCGACCATTCGAATGGCACGCAAAGTTAGTCAACTTGAGTTATCTATTCGACTCTATATCTGAGACCATAGGCGTAGCAAGGGGGGAGGGTTGGAGCAGGTAGGCCTGGAGGGACCTTGATAATTGCTGTACCATTCTACATCTGCTCCAAACTTTAGTGTACGGCAATAAATGCACTTAAGGACGTCATGTTTTCACAAAAGACCCTAAAAATATCGCGTTCGTTTCGCTTTCGCTGCTGTTAAGTACACGGTGATTTCCTCTTTATTGGCGTTTTTCGTAAGCAACTATCATGCTGCATTTACAAAGAAAAAAAACCTTAGTCAATTGCGTATCTTAACGTAGTTATCTCATTTCATGCAAATGAACGTTCCTATTAGGGTTGCCACCTTTTTTTTTTTGCAGTTAAAGTACCTACATTGGTTATTATAGGTAAGAAAAAAAAAGTACATAGTATCAAAATAAAGTACAATTTATCTTTCTTTATTATTATGTTTAAAAACATTTGTTTTATTGCTTTTTGCACTTTGTATCAAATTAGTAGTGATGTAGCGCTGGCGAGTGGCGACATCGATATAGCACCAATCAATAAATTTCGTTTAACTAAAAAATACTGATGACTAAACTTTTCAAAATCCCAAAGAAATAAAATCATGCGAAATAAAGTATTTTCATGTACTTTATTGTTCTCATAAAGTATAGAGTACAATTACCTGAAATAATGTACAATACTTTATTATAAAGTACGGGTGGCAACCCTAGTTCATATTCTTATTCTTCTCATCTATATACAAGGTTAGTCGGAAAGGGGGTACTAAGCCGCGGGCCACTTAAAGTATCACTGATGACTATTTTAAAGCAAGTGTTAAAATTTCAAAATTCTGTAATTTTTATTTGGATGCATAATTATTTTTATTTTAGTATTTTAAAAAAAAAAATACATTCCTGCTTTAGTTATGAATTCAGAAAATTAATTTTCTAATCCGTGACACCAAATATGACCTAAATTGTAAAAACAGCCGATCATAGCTATGGACAGATAGATTTTAGCAAATTTTTTACGAAAGACTGAAAAGCTATTTCTCATAAATTACCGAGTTTTGGGGAAAGTTGTAGAACAAAAGTTATCCCTTATTTTGGGTACTTTAACACCCTTTTGGCTTAGTACCCCCTTTCCGACTAACCTTGTATATTTTTACCGTAAAAAATAGTCTTACTACGATGTTATTACTTACCACACTAGTAATAATCGCTATGTACAGTTAAAATACTGTTTAACGTCAGTTTATCCATACATTTTTTAATGTTTATGCTTGTCATAACTTTACACAACGATTAGTAAGGGGTTAATGTAAAAAAATTACATCCATACATATGATAAATATGTAGATTTAGCGTGGCTGTAAATTACATCCATACATATGATAAATATGTAGATTTAGCGTGGCTGTAAATTACATCCATACATATGATAAATATGTAGATTTAGCGTGGCTGTAAATTACATCCATACATATGATAAATATGTAGATTTAGCGTGGCTGTAAATTACATCCATACATATGATAAATATGTAGATTTAGCGTGGCTGTAAATTACATCCATACATATGATAAATATGTAGATTTAGCGTGGCTGTAAATTACATCCATACATATGATAAATATGTAGATTTAGCGTGGCTGTAAATTACATCCATACATATGATAAATATGTAGATTTAGCGTGGCTGTAAATTGAAAATATTGAAAAAACATGCGGGCGGGTTAAAGGTAACAACTAGAATCCATTTTTGTTAAAGGTAACAACTAGAATCCATTTTTGTTAAAGGTAACAACTAGAATCCATTTTTGTATTTTTTTCTGTTTGTCGGTTTGTTTGTGCACGGTGCAAGTAAAAAGTACTGGCTTAATGTAGTTGACTTTTATAGACAAATATTGTGCATATCTCGGAGTAACATTTAGTTTTTGTTTCATCGTAACCGGTTCGTTCAATTAAAAGATATTAGAATTTAGTCTTCAAGAAAGAAATTAACATCATTTTTGTTGTACCATATTTACTCAATAGATGCAGTTACGTGTATGTTAAATCGCGTAAGTAATTATATTTCCGATTGTTTTCAGCTTATGTTATGCTATGACCATTAACAAGGCGCAGAGCCAGACACTACGCGTTGCAGGTGTAGACCTTGGTGCCAGCTACTTTGGTTAGCTCTATGCGAGTTTCTCCCGTGTACCTAAGCAACCTGAGCACTCTTTATGCACACATCCCTGGTGGTTCAACTGCTGACATTGTTAACAGGGCAACTTTATTATAATTTCAAATCTAACAACTAAAAATCTACTCTGCCTAAACTGTTGGCAAAAACATAAGGCACCCGAAGCTATTGCGAGGTTTCTTTATAAATAAATGATAATAAGGTACATATTTCACTGTTTTTGTATTTTTTCACAGTTGTTAGAAAGATTTAGAAAATACCCACCTATTTTCAGCTAAGCAAATAATGTTGTTCTTCGTCTTCAACAAACAAATTTGTGTGCACTAATATTGTAATGAAGCAATAACTATACATTGAATATTTATGGAAAAAATAAATAATTACTAGCTATATATTACACTAGTATTAGAAAAGAGTCAACAATACTTTTTTTAAAGATTATTCATTAAAAAATTTAACTTTCATAAATCTATAAATCTTTCATAAATCAAACTATACAGGATGTAAAGTGCGATTTATTTCCTTAAAACCACATGGTCTATTACTGGTATAGCAATAAACAACATTTTGGTTTATTTAAAAATAATACTTTTGTGTCTTGTGATAGTTGGTTAGTTATTGGATTTTAACCACCTGATAAGGTTTAAATAAACAAAAAACAGAAAAAATACGTCATGCAGGGTCAGTCTGTCACCAGTAGACCACGACGTTTGAATGAATTACACAAATAAGAAGTACCAGTAAAGAGAGAAAAAAACTAGTAAAATGCAAGAATTTTAGAAGAATGGTAGCAGTGGTTTAAACTGTGGCCCCTCCTAGCACAAGATCATTCTATTCCCTTGTCTTTGACAGACACTAATGTAAGTGTTGGTTCAGTGAAGCAGAGTCCAAGCTCTGTGTCAGTGTGAATCAACACTAAGGTAGGTACCTAAGTAAAAAAAGTACAGGAGCCTTACCATGAACTTTTAAACCAGCCACATTCTAAGCAGTTCAGTATCCATTCCTAAAATGAAAGGGTTTACCCTGTAACAAAAGTCATAGTAAGAATTAGCTTGTATTGGCAGTTCATTACAACTTATTAGACTGGCAATGTTCATGTTAAGCCACCTGATCAACATTACTTGATTGATAGTTCATAATAAACTTGACAATAAAAAAAATCATGGCCTAAAATTCTTTCTGATGCCCCAAAAAGGTGAACTATCCAACCCCTAACAATAGCACTGATGACCAATCAATGGGTGCAAACTCACTACTAGTTTAGTTGCAACTAAATGTGAAACAATTAAATGTAAATACAACAGCTACTTGCACACATCTGGTCTGGTGAAGTCCTGGGTTTAATTACCATACAGAACAAACACACTGATGGTCTGTTACCATTAACGTCCCGGGTTGGGCTTATAACTAGTAGCACTCGCTCTTCTGTCACAGAACCAAATTAAAGAATGCACAAACTGTAGGTAAAAGAATCCTTTCTGGAAATGCATGTTGGATAGTTGGGCATGTTTGTTATAAAATGTACAATATTTCTTAAAGATACAGTTAATAAATTACCCGACTACACTAGATGCCAGCTCATAAAGTTGTTTGGCAGCGGGGATGTCCCACAGGCGGCGACCCATGCCGAGCTGCTGCGCGCCCTGGCCCGGGAACAACAGCACTGTGGTGTCACGCGGCTCCACGCGTGCGGCCGCAGGCCGGGCGCGCGGCTGCACGCGCCCCGCGTACGGCTGCGTCGCCCAGCGCATCTCTGGCTCTGCAGCTTCCGCCTCGGCCTCACCGAACGAACTAGCGTCGTCTAAAAGTCGACGGAGTGGAGTCTTATCTTTATCGCCATCTTGTGAGCCCTTTGAACGTGATCTCGGTAACATCCGCGGCGAGCAAGCTTGACACACTCGAGTGATACGCTGCATTGTTATCTGTGTATTGGTCCATCCATAGTGACATTATATTACGTGAAAAGAAAAAATATTGGCTTACTCAGGTACAAGCTCGTTAAGTATATTACCTAGATTAATAGAAAATAGGTAATAATGATAAAAGCCTCTTTGCCTCTAATCTGTTTTTATTTATGATGTAGCATTAAAGCGGTAAATGAATGATTCAGAAATCAACAACTTACATAAATAAGATTTAGGTAGTACTTTATTTATTTATTTGGAGGTTATTATTTTGATTACCCGATATATTATTACGAGAGAGTAATCACTGATTATCACCTAAGTAGTATCTAATAGCGATGGGCGAGTCCGAGATGTTGTAGTCGATTGTTTCGATTGTCAAAACATCTCGATGGTTCTCGATGATTTTCTCTCGGAGTCGACTTGAACTGACTTGAAGACGGTCACGACTTACAAATGGGTAAAATAGTGGTATAGGTAGGCAAAATAACCATTTCATAAAAATCATTTTTATTAGCCTGCTCATAGTATGAAATACAAGCAAAACTAATAAACTACATAAACAAAATCAACATTAAATATAACCGTTTTAGATGGTCATGCAAATAGGTAGTATCGCCAAAATATTTATAATTGGCTTTGCATAGTTTGCAATTGCTTGTCATTATTTTCCCGCCCTCTGTCAATTTAAAAAAAACTCCCAAACTATAGATTTTTTAAAACCCGAGTCATTTTATAGGCAATAACACTCACAAGTCACAACTCAAGTATCATAGAAATAAATACGTAAATTTGCGTAATGAGAGACATATAATTACTGAGTACGCTAATCGCAATCGCGCGAGCGCGCGAGTCAGTTAACGACGAGTCCATTACGACTCGAGTCCATAAATGCGAGCGAGAACGAGCGCACGGTCGCGTCGCTGCGACCGAGCGAGTCAGTCGACTCGGAACAATCGAAAAACATCTCGATTGTTAAAACGGAGACCGAGATATTCATGGACTCGATTGTAATTTTACAACGACTGCGATTCTTTCGATTGTTTAAACATCTCGGACTCGCCCATCGCTAGATACTATCTAATATAACGTCTGTGATTATCACTGGGAGGATATCTTAGTACCAGTGTTGCCAATATAAATTTCTCGATTCCCCGCGTTAGTGTTGGCGATTCCCCGAAATTCCCCGCTTCTTTTCTTTTTTCATCCCTGAGCGATAGTCGGATGACCTTTTTTAGACGTTCCCCTCATTTCTGCGGTGCAGGCACCACTTCTTTTTCCCCCAGCGATAGTTGGACGAGCTTTTATTTTAGGAACTCCCCCTCAATGTTTTCCTTTATTTCTTTATTTGCCGCTTTTGGCCTTCCCCTCGCTGTTTCCATTTCTTGCGATAGTTGGACGACCTTTTTTTTTTTAATTCCACGCAAATCAGGGATTTGGCAGCACTGCTTAGTACAGATGAGACGTATATATTAGAACAGATCCAGGGATTAGGTATTTACCGAGACTAGGCCGCACCTATTCCAACTACAATACAATAATACTCGATCCACCTAGTCTCACTATGCGTACGCAATACACGGCTCCCGCGCAGCTCGAGTCGAAGTACCGAGTACCGACGACGCGGCGAAGCGAGATAGCAGCATTATGATTCATGTTTGCCAAAATGAATTGAAATCTTTTAAATACGTCAACAATCTTCAATGTAGATAAATCTATACGTTGACAGTCCTAAGCCTGTGTGAAGTATGAAGGGAAGATTACAATTCATTACTGCGTACGTACATACCAACACGTATCGGTGGTACGCAAAGACTAAGCATCTATAAAATAAGCGTATTTCATGGACTAGGTGGAACAGGTATATGGATCTAGTATTTGTACGGACTTGGACTAGGTGCACCTAGTACAAAATTTACCTAGTACGACCCATCTCTATATCTTAGAAAACAATTTATTTTGACGTTCGTCTCTATGGGTCACATATAGAAAATGACAGTTACCTCATCCCCTCTGCTTCATACTTCATCCCCTCAGATTAATAACAAGCAATTATTCATCCCTTTGTTCGCCAACACGATGTTATGATTATGACGTCACTTTTGTCTATGGACTGATTTGTCAAACTGTCAAAGTATTTCAAAATGTTAAATAACGAAGTTTTGCATCGGTTCCTTCATTTCCGTTATCTTCCTGTCTAAAGGAGATGTTTCATTTTCGGCCATAAGATGTACATTTATCGAAAAAGGGGAAAAAAATCCAAGAATTGAGGAAAAATATTCTTTCGTGAATTTAAACCTGATTTGATGTGCACAAAATATAATAAGTTCTCAATTATTGCCATATTCTATTCAACATGGCGTCCTATAGTTTGCATAGCCTGCTTTCGTTCTGAAATCATGTCATATCAAACATAATTCACGTAGACGTTAAATATGAAAGGTATGTGTTCTTGTACAATTAATAATTATTATTATTCTCTTAGCCATCATTTTCGACTAATTCTAAGCTAGTGTGACGATTTCATCGTTAGAAAATTATTTATTCTTCTTTTTTGACGTGTACTTCTGAACGAAAAATTCAAAATGTCAGGTCACAGAATTTTTTGAATTTTTCGTTCAGAAGTACACGACAAAAAAGAAGAATAAATAATTTTGTAACGTGAGAGGTCGTAAAGATGACGTTTACCTAAGTAAACGTCATCTTTACGACCTCTCACGGCTGTCATAACTCTCACGACAAACGTCAAACATTTTTAACTTTTATTTTGTGCATAAAAAACATTTGATATTATGAAAAAAATGTTACTGTAAGCTATTCAGGGTTTAGTTTCCCAGCTTTTCTAAAAGGTACACGTTATGGCCGGAGTCCCATACAAAAATGAAACATCTCCATCTAACTGTAATATTCCTTGCAAAGCCGCCATTATGTACAATAACACAAGTGCCGTTGCTGCATTGAGAGAAGACGAAAGGACGTCATGTTTTTTAAAATAAGGCTGGACTCGTGGTTAACGTGCATGAAGCTGAAACATTTACGAGGCTTGAATTTCCAATGCAGAACTATTAACAAGTGCCACAGTGTACCAATAGCTCTTATTCTGTTCAAGGCACGGTCTTTCAATCATAATTGAAGCGTGCCAACTAAGAATAGAGTGCGCGCAAGATAACTCTGCGCGCGGCCAAAATCGGAACTAATCATGTTCCGCCATAGTGTTGCCGTTTTATTAACTTTGTCACTAGATCTACCTGATTGTAGGAATAAAAGAAAATATAATAATAAAGATTATAGTAGACCTCATCAGACAATAATAATCATAATGCATTATTTATCACTCACGGCACATTTATAATTATGACGACACGTTTGATGCAGTGGCTTAGCGATTGGCTTCTGCGCTGCAGGTCGTGGGTTTAATCCCCGCACGGAACAAATATTTGTATGGCTTACAGATAGTTGTTCGGGTCTGGCTGTTTGTGCATGTGAAGATTTGTGTCTGTAAACGCACCCACGATACAGGTGTAATCCTAGTGTGGGGCAACGTTTTTGTTTAAAAAAAAACAAGTTTTGTTCTTTTCTTTTGCAAATTACTTAAAAATACTAATTAATTTAATTGATAGGTAGTAAATTTAAACGTACAAAACTTAGCTCAATTAAAATATAATAAACCGCAAGAGGGCTGCCCAATTTTAATACTCACGAATATATTATTTTTCCTTAAAAAGTAGGAATTTGTATTTTTGCGACCATGGCAACATTTAGCACGCCCTCCGTCGCGCGCAGACTTAACTTGAGCGCACTCTAGGATCGCGCTTGCTACAACTTCACACGATAGCTGTCAAATTAGTACGTCCGCAAAAAAGAACTGTGAAAAAATAAATGTTATTTTTCTTCTTCATAGATTGCGCATGTGACTGACTGCCGTTGACAGATTACTGCAAAAAATAATGTAATACATTTGGTGCGTCTTTTCAAAAAATGTCTGCATAAAAAAGCTAGTATTCGTTAACTAGTTCTTAAAATAATTTCATTAAGTTCAATGAGTCGTTCATATGACTCTTGTTCTTTGTTATTTTTCCACTTTCACTGGTGATTGCAAGAGATTTCGTTTGATGAACATAGCGAGAAAATATCTGATGAAAAGAGCTGAAAAGTGGGCTTGGCCGATGATGTGGGCAATTCAATCCCTGCATCGCGCGAATATTTTGTGTTTTTCATAGTTTCTATGTGAAAAAAGTAGCTAAACTAGAAAATGTTATTGCAGAACTTAAACCAAAGTCTTTGATAAGTGAAGATGGGGATTTATTGGAGTCTGTTGATCAATAAAAGCTAATTAAAAATAAACATGTTCTATTATTTACCCACAAAGCCAGAACCTACTATCACATAAGAAATGGCAGTTATTTAGAACCATCGCAATTCATTTGAGTTCGGTAGCATGTCTTCTCACCCGCATCGCATGCCTTTACCTACCGATGATAATCGATTTATCAGTGTCATTTTTCAGGCTTTCTCTTACGTACTAATTTCAAATTCTCACAAATTGTGGGGTAAACTTTTCCTCACACGGTAACTCTAAATATAGTGACGTATTCTTTTTTGTCTCTTTTTGCGACACGCTTTGCCGGTGTTTATTGTTTTCTGTCTACGGCTCAAGATTAATAACAAGCTTAAATACCTCGCTAAAATAGCAACTGACCGCCGCGAACAGTTTCCTCCGTCGATGAGGTCCCTCAGCGCCTTCACCTCCTGTTAAAAACCGACTCGGAAGCTATAAATGAGATATCAGAGATTTATTTATTTAATTACAACGGTTGTTATAACAACCAATTACAGTAAATAAATATAAAAATAGAAAAGACCGTTAACAACACTCTCATAAATTCCTCTCACAGTACTTCTGACATACCAATAAAATCTTCGTCTATCCATCCGCAAACAGATCGCCTGTTGGATATTAATTAATGATATTTGGAAACATAATGAGATGGTGCAGCAAGTTGGCGCTAATAGACAGCCGGAAGGCCTCCATGCATGTTATCGACAATATTTGTCTGAACCGCTACTGTATCGAAAGGATGATCCAATAAAATATTGGTCAGCAAGAAGAGTCGTTTGAGGTGTATTGAGCGATATAGCGTTACGCTACCTATCCGTTTTAGGAACAACTGTCCCATCCGAACGTCTCTTCTCATTGGTCAATCACACGTTGAATGAAAGTCGGAATCGTCTCGATGCAGCATGATTGTAGAATTATTATTTCATCGCACTTTACATTTTAAGGATTGGCAAATGTAATCAGTAATGAGAAGCTACGTCTTATATACCTCTCTTTTGTTTATTAAAATTGCGTATTCTACTGAAACTTCTTTTCTTTAAAAAATTTGATACGATACCGTATCGATCCACTGGATCGTATGAATTTGTGTGGATTGATACATGGATCGATACAGTGAGATATGATCCATTGCGATACAAAATATCGATATAGAGCACCTGGATCGAGCATCCGTACGACAAACGCATAGCAATGAACACGCGAACAAGTCAACTAGTTCAATGAACGGACTGTCAGACATTGAAGCAAAGTACTATTAAATTTGTATGGGTATTTATATCAAATAGAACAAAATGACAGTTCATCTTGTGACAAAGCAAAAAAAGTAAAACTGAGAGTAAATCATTTATCTCATTCCCACATCCTGTTTCTTGCTATAAGATAGAACGTGAATAAAGACAGTTACAAAGCTACTTTTTTAGCCTTCCTTCTATGCTTTAGTCATTATTCTGAGGTCTACGGTATCCTTATATAGGTAGTTTGTGTAACCACAGATGAATGATACATGGTATTCACAGACTACTGTAATAAAGACTGTAACTGTAATAGTAATAATAGTATATCCATAAATAGTTTGTGGTAATACTGTAACCTTAATTCTGTAAATAGTTTGTGTCATCTATAATCGTAGACGGAGAATAGAGTACTCTACTCTATTTTTCGTTTACGTCTATAATCTATAATTGGATGGAGCCAATTTTTTCCCCTTTTGTTTCCTTTGGTCATTGGTGTATTATAGTAGTTAGTAGTTATCTGTGGATCTCGTGATTTTTGTGCTTGACCATGTAAGTGCTAGTAACCTCCTTGGTTGTGCTCTCATTCGTTCCAATTCGTTCGTTTAAAAAAAAACTTTTTCAACGTCAGTAAAAGTCACTCGAAAAAAAATCAACCATTAAATTTTCAGCCTATTCATTATTTCATCCATCCATCATTTATCTCTGTCGGCATTTTATCTGTTTTCACAGTTACAATAATAGTTTGTGGTACTTGTTGACATTAGTGCTGAATACCGAAAAACACATTGCTGTTTAAAGAATTGGCACAATTTAATTGGAATCGTTAGAAAGTTTTTAAAGGTGAGGTGGATTTCAGTATGGTGTTTTGTGCATTGACACTACATATATTTTGAGTATTTATTTTATGTCAGAGTTACTTTGTATATTTTTGAAGTTTTGGTTGATAGAGCACTACTGCACAATTGTGTATTTTTTTTATTTTGTTTACCATGTTAATTATGTTATATTCAGTTTCTTTTTACGTAGTCTCAAGTAACTGAAATAACCTATGTAACATTGTTGCACAACATTAACATTTTATTTGTTTAACATACCTACCAATGTAAAAGTATTAAGTACATCTACCACGGCAAACTTATTTAATAATTGCACTTGTTAGCAGAAACATTAACCTGTGGATTATTTTTTATTGGCTATGAAAAACATTCGGAATTAACCATCTAAGGTGTGATTGTTCGTGTACATTCTATAAGGCTAAGATACTGAGATTGTCTCAATAGTTAAACTAGAGTAGGTGTATTTAAATTTGATATTTACAAATATGTATTCACATTCTAGTTATTTATAATTTACACTACTACATAACTATCATTTGTTGAAATATGAAATGAAACCAAGTTTCATTGTATTTAGTACAGAGAATCTTTGATTATTTATCCCACAAAACTATGAATATGTTATTCAGGTGGAGCCACTGGCACAGCTACATGATGTATAAATAAATAAATAGAATATTGTTTAAAATTCATGCTACTTTGTTTAAAAAAATATTTATCAAAAGTTAACTACATTTTTATGACATAACTAGCTATGTTCTCACGGCTCTGCCCATAGCCTATGTTACTCAGTGATAATGTAGCTTTCTAACGGCAAAAGAATTTTTGAAATTGGTCCAGTAGTCATTAAGTTTATTTGTTACATAAAAATATCCAAAAGTACAAATCTTTCCTCTTTATAATATTAAGTATAGATACTAGGTATAATTAATCAGAAACCAGAAATTTGTTAGTTTAACATCTACTTACCTTTGTACCGAATTGATCTCAGTAATTTCAAATAGGTAGTTATTGTAAAGAATTACTTTCTACAAATCAATCAGTCAATCAAGATATTGAATTTTAAATTCATTTAGCAATGAAGAAGGAATACAAATACCTTAAAAAAATATGTTCTTTTTGCAATTGTATTGTTCTTTTAACTTTAGTCTTTTTGGGGTGTCTGAAGGTTATTTTTGTTACCTACTCGTTTTATACTATGTATCTAGGTTTACTAAGCCTGTTTAAATGTATTCAGAGTTGAAGGATGGCACGTGGGCAGCAAAAACTTCAATCGCAAGCAAAGGCTGCAGAAAAACAGTCCAAACTTAAGAAGCAGCAGGGCCACAGTGCTACGGATCAAAAGAAGGCAGCACAGAAAGCCCTGGTCCACGTGTGTGCAGTGTGCAAGGTAACCACTTATTATTTTAAGTTGATAATTCCTCTTACTTTATATAAAATATTAACACATTGCAAACCCTAGCCAAAAGAAAGCATTGTTCAACCACAGAGACATGTTAAGATATTAAAATGGGTGTCGTTGAAAATAATAGCATAGAATAGAAAAAAGTTGTTACTGTGATGATAGTAAGTTGTTAAATAGAATAACATTTGGTTTCAGGCACAGATGCCTGACCCTAAGACCTACAAACAGCATTTTGAGAACAAGCATCCCAAGAATGACCTACCAGAAGACTTGAAAGCAATCTAACATTTTGACTTTGCTGTAGGTTAACATTTATTTAACTCTTAAGTCTTCTTATTGAAACAGCATTTGTTTATTTATGTTTGATGCTATGTTTTTTATTAACTAAATGGTATGAGCACTTGAATATGCATGTTTTTTCTGAAGTGTAAGTTGTTCTTGTAGTCCATTGTTCAAGGTATTTGGGAGATTGACACAAGTGTCCAAAACACCTGCTAGCTGGTAGCTGCTAGCGAACGCAAACTTAAGGGGCTGTGTGACGTCAACACACGCTTACAAACTTCTATTTGATTTCTTTATTTTGGTATAATTGTTTTGAACCTATTCAGTCTTATTTCAACCTGTTCATGTTTTCTATTTATTTTTACAAATTGAACATATTGTTTGATTTTTTTGTCCAGTGTTTATCTAGGTAGGTATATATCAGAATGTTGGGTGTTTTAGCTGGAAATCTAAAAGATTTGTTGTATAATGATAATTATCTTTAACCTGAAAGGATTTAATCTAATAAATAGTTTATACTCGATAAAATTATTATAGTATTAAAAATAGTGAACCTTACTGATATGTATGCAAATGTAAGGACAAGTGAAACAGCAGGTAGCTGGTAGCACACTGAGTTTATTTGACAAGCGACACAACTAATATAGGAGTGGATGCAACCACCCTCATATGGACAATTAACTAGGTATATAACATTCCTTCCTCTAGCTTGACAACGTGAACATAATTTTTTGTTGTTAGTAAAAACGTTTATAATCAAACCTTGGTACAATTCACAGTTTTTTCCCGTCATCGGTTTGCCTTTCTGGCAGCGGTGTCTGACCTGACCCTGACTCCATCATGAGTGGCTCCTGTTGCCTCATACAATTCTTCATCTTCCTCTATTGAATTGCCACTCTGTGTTTCTATATCCACTATTCCTTCTCTCTCTATTTCCCTTCCCTCTCGTGTCTGATTCAGCGTCATCGACTGGGGGTGTCGAGGTTGGTGGTGAGGTTCCTGGTGCAGTAATATCTTCAACTTCAATAGTACAATCCCCTGATCAGTGGGAAATTCTTGCTGTACCTCAGTATGCTATTAATTGATTTTTGTTTTTTTTTTTACATTATAAGAAGTTACAGTCCTTAACAATATATATAACATTTCCGATTATTTTAATTAGTACACCTTTATTCCATGACCCTTGCTTATTTATGTTGGTTTTTTTATACAGAACAGTCCCCAGCCTTAAAATATTTACTAGCTTTGTTCTCATTTAGCACATTAGACTGTAAACACTGTTTGTTTTCGACGTTTCGAGTGAGAGTGACAGACGCCGGAGAGGTGAGTTTGGATTGATTAAATCTAATCGCGATCGCAGTTAGTGGCCGAAAACTAACTGGGCAGGTGAACAGCCCGTTGAAGGATGAACGGAATTCCGATAGTCAAATAGATATTTAAACAACTTTTTATTTAATTCCTTAGTATTACAATTACCTATCATACAAGATTTAATTCCCTTCTTCACCACCTTCACGTAGCTTTCTGCTTAGTAACGGCCCTTACTAGCCGGATGATATGCCGGTGACGTCACATGCGATATACCGTTTGATACACAAAACATTTTGAGTTGTGAGGAAGTAAACTGCGTGCCATTATCACTAACTATAGTATGCGGTAAGCCAAATCTTGCCATTTAATCATACAATTTATTAATCAGCGACAATGACGACGTACTTGTCCCCATATCATAAGCTTCTACCCACTTTGAGTAGGTACGCATCTACAATAACTAAATACGAACGATTCTGTATGGGGCCGAGAAAGAATATGAATACGATAGAATGCCTGCGGTGGGTGTGGCCATAGTGCTAGCGGCTAGCGGCGCTCGCGCAGGTAACTGTTTCAACTGTAAACAAAACTCGCAATCCGCAAACATTTTTTCTACCTCGTTACGGGCCATTCTAGTATTACGTAAGCACGAAAGGGGGGTGAGGGGGTCTTTGCTTAGCTTATTTTTGATGACATGGGGGACGGGGTTGTCTAGATGATGATGACGTCAGCAATTTTTATTTATTTACTTATTTTTCTAGACTTAAAAGCTGCTGCTCATAACAATAACCTAATCAGTTTAAAAAAAATATACTTACCAATGTTTACGTAAGCATGGGGGGGGGTAAAAGCTTTTCTTACTTTTGCTGTCAAGGGCACAAAACAGATAGGTACAGAAGTCAATCACATGTATGTACTTCACTTGTCATACCTACGCTCGGCGGTAGCTCTATCTATATATCTATCTCTCTCAAGTGCCTGGGGCTCGCGCTCGCATTCACTCGCACTCTAGTCCCAAACAGTCCGAGGTATCGTGTCCGTGAGCAGTGTCTATGTGTGCGTTGCTCGAGCGCACTTGTATGTAGATTGACTTCTGTAGGTACCTATCTGTTTTGTGACAAGGGTAAGGGGTGGGCCAAAAATTACTAAAATTCTGCTTAATATGTAGGTACATACTTGCATGGCCCCTTATCTATTCCAACCAAAATCTGCATCGAGATTCCGCTTTCGTTTTCACGATTCCTAAATGTGATTTATGAAGTTCTGATAATATTTTAGTTCTAAACCTTTCTGGTACAATGACCTCGCATTTGCGTTTATTGCCTTTTTGCAACAATGAATAAAACGGGCTCATGAAGACGCATTAGGAACAAAGTTCCTATAATAATTGACTAATCCTAGAAACGATTGTAATTTATTCACTTTTGTCGGTGTAGGTGCCTCAACAATAGCCTTGACCTTGTTTTGATTTTCTCAAGCCATTCTTATCCATGATAGGTATAACCTAAATATTCTATTTGGTTTTCGAAGAACTCACACTTATCCCTACGAAGTGTTAGACCTGTGTCTTGCAGTCTGCAATACCGCGCTCAATCTCTAAATGTTGTTTTTTAGTTTCTCCCATTCCACAAATGTCATCAAGCATACACATAACACCGTCTAACCCTGACAATAAACACTCCATTGCCCGTTGGAAAATTGCCGGGGCTCTAGCGACTTAGCGACACCAAAAACTAACCGCGTGTATACAAACAACCCGCGATAAGTATTAATAAAAGTTATGTTCTGAGATGCCTCGTCTAGCACAAATTGTGAATAACCTTGCGTTAAATCTAACTTGCTAAACTGCTGTCCCCCGTGTAATTTTGTAAAAAGTTGTTGAGCTGTCGGTAACGGATAGGTACTGTTCGACAACCAGCTGCTTGTTTACACTCACAGAAACTATTATGTGAGTGTAAACAAGCGTGATGGCCCAATTAGATTGTGCCTACGTAGACTATACGCACAATCTAATTGAGCCATCACACTTTAATATAGGCACAATAGGCGAGGCGTAGTCACAGTGCCGGTTTTAGTACACCTATAGGTATTACCTAAACTATACGCACAATCTAATTGAGCCATCACACTTTAATATAGGCACAATAGGCGAGGCGTAGTCACAGTGCCGGTTTTAGTACACCTATAGGTATTACCTAAACTATACGCACAATCTAATTGAGCCATCACGCTTTAATATAGGCACAATAGGCGAGGCGTAGTCACAGTGCCGGTTTTAGTACACCTATAGGTATTAAACTATCGAGCTTGCCATTTATCTTATCCTTAAGTGCAAATGCTACTGGACGACCTTTGAAATAAACTGGTTTCGCATCATCTTTCAATTGTAACTTTACCCGATATTTTGTAAATACACCTAAATCGTCTGAGAAAACAGATGGATATTATTGCACTTTTAACTGTTCGGCAATATTATTAGATTCACAATAATGTTTTGCAACATTTGTAATTTAAACAAACAAATAAAATTTCTGCCTAAAATAGGTGGTCCACCATCACGTATCACTCGCATATTACCTAACTACGTGAGTTTTGTTAGAACATGTAATAGGTAATTGCACTATTCCTAAACAGTTGATAACACGACTGTATACGTAAATAATCGATCCGTCGTTGATAATAGGTAATCGGAACAATCCAAAATACTTTTTGTACACTTTCTCGGAAATCGCTGTAACTGCCGATCCAGTATCGACTTCGAACTTTAGCTTCATATTTTCTATCGAAACTTAAGTTATAGGTTCACCGCTATGTGAACATAATTATTTTATTTGTGTTACCGTCATCGTCTCTTTCGCCCGATCCGCCAGTTCCTACGAAGTTGGTTTATCTTTTTACACATTCACTTTTTACACACTTTTTACATGTATAACTTGCAAATCGACACTGAGATGTTTTATGATTTTTGTAGTTGCACATGGTATACTTTTCCTTGTTAGCACTGGGTTCGTTTGTGGTGGTCGCGCGTTCATTTGTGGACGTCATCTTGAACAGCGCCAAGCTCGACGGCGGCGCCTGCACCGATGCTGATGATGATGTTGCTGCTCCCTTACGTGCACTGCGCACGCTATCCGCCAACTTCACTGCTTTGGCCAGTGTTAACTCTTGAAGGTCACGCGCGAAAAGTTTGTCCTCCGATCCCGGCAGCATACCCATAACAAACCGATCACGCAATACTTCTTCTACATTCAGAAACCGGAAATGTATAGTGAGGCCACGGAGCCTTACAGCCCACTGCGAGAATGTTTCTTCTAGACCTTGAGTAGCAGCATAGAAATTATACCGCTCGCCAAATCCACGTTTTTTTGGAGTAAAATGATCGTTTAGAATTGTCAAAATGTCTTCGTATGGCACCTGTGTTAGTTGCTTCGGTTACGCCAAATCGGCCGCCATTTCGTAAGTGCTGTCGGCGAGTGCACTCAGCAATATCGCCAGTCTTATCGGCCCGTCGTCGTCACTTTTATGTATGCGAACGTAAGGAGAAGCCGCTGGTAGCTGGTAGCACGCCGAGTTTAATTAACGAGCTACACAACTAATATAGGAGTGGATGCAACCACCCTCATATTGACAACTAACTATAGGTATAACACTTACATGCATTTTAGTTATGCAACAGTTATGAAATGATGATGTGTCTCTATCTAGAAGGTGCCCGAATGATACCGATGAGACGTCTATTCGTCTATGTCTGTGCTGCTAGATAGAAACACTGAAATTATTTCAAGTAGGTAATTGACATAACATAGTAAACTGTGTGATGTATAAATGTGTTTCTACTTAAGTTTTATGTACTGACATGTAACCAGTTGAACGTAAAATGATGCGTCCAGAATTTTGTTCCAATTTGAACATTCACAGAGATTTTATGCTGAAAATATAAAAAGCTACTTCGGCATCATACAACACAACTAGCAGTGCCGCCATTGGTATAATATACATACATACATACATAAACTCACGCCTTTTTCCCATGGGGGTAGGCAGAAACTATAGAACGCCACATGCTACGACTCTCACATACCCCTTTCGCTTCATCCACATTCATACATCTTGTCATACACGCACGCCGGTTGAGAGTACTACGCACCTGACCTTTGTGAAGAACATCACCAATAACATCGATGTATGTCCTTCTAGGACGTCCTCTACCGGCGTTCCCATTAACATCCGCCTTATTAATTTCTTTTGTTAATCGCCGTTCACTCATTCTCTCAACATGGCCAAACCACCTAAGCATACTCCTTTCAATTTTTGTCACTACATCATCTTTTAAACCGCAACTTTGTCTAATCTCTTCATTTCTCAATCTATCATTCAAAGTTACACCGCACATACTTCGCAAGGAGCGCATTTCCACGGCATTTATTCTACTTTCATGCCTCTTCTGCCACGACCAACATTCACTTCCATACATAAGCGTAGGTACCAACACACCATTATGGACAGCCAGTCGTGCCTTTTTGGACATCGACCGGCTAGCCACAACCGCATGCAAAGCACCATTTACTTTATTTCCCGCATTTGCTCTCCTTTCCACATCTTCGTCAATCTTACCATCTCTTGTAAACATGCTTCCCAAATAAACAAACTCATTCACCTGTTCAATACTTTCATCTCCTATCTTTACTATTACTTCCGACTCGCTGAACTATCTGTGTAGAGTCTAGTCTAAAAAGTCTCAGACCCGTCACAGAGTCAGACGTAGGCCGTAGTAAGCTATAATTTATAATTAATCTAATCTAATACCTTTAAACGAGCAATTCTTGTATATATACCTAGTCTTGCCATAAATATTGTCACGAAGAAAAAACATTTTTTTTTATTGCAAATAATATTTATTACTTTTACAATGTGTTAGTTTAATACATAAATATAAAACAATTTAAAATATAAAAAGCTTATTCGAAGTGGTCTCCATTGGCTGCAATACAGTCCTTTAAACGTTGAGGCCAGTTATCAATAGAAGCACGCACTCTTTCCGTAAATTATAGGAATCCGCAATTAGATAATCTTTGAAAGACCACACACGCATCTTTCAGCCTATATTAAAAGCGCAATATGTTTTGGCATATTTTTATAGAAGCTACGTGGGTGACGGGCTTCAGAAAAACAATAAATATGAGCTTTAATATACCTAGTCTTGCCATAAATATTGTCAAGAAGAAAAAAAAATCTTTTTTATTGCAAATAATATTTATTACTTTTACAGTGTGTTAGTTTAATACATAAATATAAAACAATTTAAAATATAAAAAGCTTATTCGAAGTGGTCTCCATTGGCTGCAATACAGTTCTTTAAACGTTGAGGCCAGTTATCAATAGAAGCACGCACTCTTTCCATGGGAAAATTCTTCACTGCCAATCGTATGGATTGTTTTAGGGACTCCAAATTATCATGGCGTTTAGAGCAAGCCGTACTCTCTAAAATTGACCATAAATCATAATCCAGCGGATTAAGATCGGGACTAGACGACGGCCAGTCTTCAGCTCTGATGAAGTCCGAAACGTTCACTTCCAACCAAGACTGCGTGGACCGAGCTTTATGACCCGGCGCCGAGTCTTGTTGAAAGGACCATACTTGGTTATTGAACATGGTGTTGTTAAGGGGCTTAACTACCTTCTCAAGAATGGTATCTTGATACACTTGTGCCGATGTTTTGATACATTTTTCACAAAAATATGGCTCAGTCACTCCTTCATAGCTAAAACCCCACCAAACCATCACTGAAGTCGGATAATGCCCACGTTGCACTCTGTCGACAATTGGGAAGCTTCCTTAGAGCTTTGAGCATAAATACGGTAATTTTTTTTGTTAAAATGTTGCTCAATAATGTAAAGATTTTCTCATCCGTAAACAAAATTTTTCTGTGACTTGCCTTTGCGTACCGCTTCAGTAGTTGTTTCGATTTTACCACCCTATTCTTTTTTAAATTATCAGTTAAATAATGATCAGTGCGTCTCTTATAGGCTGCAAGTCCTAAGTCATCTTTTAAAATACGCGACATGGTTCTGGGTGCTATCTTCATCTCCCGAGATAAAATCTTTTGCTTTCGGACAGGATTTCTTCGAATTCTTTCCCTTACTGCTTTGACCACCTTTTTCGAACGAACACTACGTGGACGGCCAGATCTTTTTCTGTCACAAACAGAGGTCTCATTGTACCTATTAATAGCCCGGTACACAAACATTTGACTAATACCAAGCGTATGGAGAGTTTTAAAAATTGCATTTGGCTCCATACCAACTTTGTGTAATGCAATCACAGCGGTTCGGTTCTCTTTATCACCCCACTCCATTTTAATATCGCAAAATATTGTACAATGTATTGGCGCCAAAATTAGAAAACCAATGAACAATCGTATAAAAATGACAGTTTCCAAATTCAAATGTAATATCTTTCTTATTTTTAATTGTAACAGTATTTATGGCCAGACTAGGTAGTATAGGTAGGTGTATATACAGAGTGGAATTTATTAACCGCACTTGGAGGGAAAGTACTCGTATTTTTTTTTTTGAAAACCTGCTTGTTACACCCGGTAATCGAACCGGCTAAAATCCGACAAAATAAAACCGTCTACTTTTATGGCATCAATCGATAGGGTCAATCAGAAGAATCAAATCTCTGTAACAAACATGGTAAATTAAATTAAAGGAAATTCAATGGAACAAGATATGGCACTTTTACTCAAGGGTTAAAGTGTATCTAACAAAATGGAGCTCATTTCGACCAACTAATTTATGGTTAGTTTACGTTTTTTTTTCGTTAAATCAAAATAAGTTTAGATTTCAAGGTTTTCCTTTCATTTATTAGCATGTTTGTTAGAGAGATTTGTTCCCTATGATTGACCTCATCGATTAATGTCCTAAAAGTAGAGGCTGTTATTTTGTCGGACTTTAGCCGGTTCGATACCCGGGGGTGGCAAGCGTATTATCAAAAATCTTTGAAAGCACTTTTGCCTCTTTTTATGTAATATTTCATTCAGTCACTTTCATTTGCCTCGTTGGTCTAGTGGTGATAAGCGCGACTGCCGATTGTGAGGTCCTGGGTTCGATCCCCAGGTCGGGCAGTGTTATCGAGTTTTTCCGTGTGGAATTCCTCAGCAGCCGGAGTTGGGATTTGTGCCCGCTTGATGACAATAGGCTCAACATAACATAGGACTAAAACATAACGGCGAAATGAGGGTATTACTACACGCGTCTGCCTAACGACTCGGGCAATACAGGCGTGATATTGTTACTTAACACAATTCTAGACTACTGGACTTGTTTTTTTTCTTTTCAGTTTTAATTCATATCATGTGTAATTTTCCTTACTACAGACACGAGATACCTAGAATTTCAATAGGTACTCTATCTACCTGTGGTTTAAATTTTTCCTATTAACCTTACATTCCGTTATTAACGCAAATATTTTTAGCTTTTCTAACGTATCCTACTTTTCAAGTAAAATGTGTGGTCACTACCTATCAGTAAAGGACACCACTACGTACAAGTTTTCTCTTTCCAAGCCAACTTTTCGGCACTCTTGTCTCCAATCAGCATTCCAGTTATATTTATAATAATTCAATGAAATAAAATGACAAAAAAGCTGTCTGCCAGGTTTGCAAAGTTTATTATTTTTTTATTAAAAGTTCACGGTCGACTAACTAAATAAGCACCTTAATGCATTTTTGAGTAAATGTCTCCAAGTCACGTTTTTTGTAGCTCAAGAGGAAACGCGGGCTGCAAAATATTAATAATTTGAATAGGATTTTGCGATCTGTTTCCGTCCCACCCCTCCCGTAAATCTTCCCAATTGAGCGCGAAAGAGACACCTGCATCTCGGGTTGATTTCTCCAGTGCAATATTAGCGAAATCGTACCTTCGTATTTCCCTGTTTCCTTCTTCAAATCTGGACTGATTTTAATATTTTTTTCTGTAAGTAATAATTTAAGAAAGACTGGATATGTCTGTAAGTTTTTCTTTTATTTTTTATATTCGTCAAAGGAGAATGGGTGTTTTGGTCTACCCCTCCTCTAGCAATGAGTGATATATCAATAGAAAGTTTATTTTGAGTAGAATATTTTTTCATATTACAGCTACTGCCAATTATTAGTATTTATGGAGTTAAAGCTCATTAAATGTAGGTAACCATTTTAAAACTATGTTACGCGTTACTATGTGCGCTCAAATATTGCTATTTATTCTTTTTTTTACACGTTTTGCCATAGGAGCTTTGTCATAATAATTATTTAAGATACCTACCTAAGTAACACGTAACAAGACGCCTGAATTTCCCGAAGGGGTAGGCAGAGGTGTATAATGCACCCACGTTTCGCCAGTTACGTTTAAGTTCTTTTTCTTCACACTATAATTATATAAATATACAATAAAATATTTAGTGTTAATTCCGCGAAAAAACGCGGAATTAACACTAAATATTTTATTGTATATTTATAGATCATGGATTTCCGCAAAGTAACGCCTGATTCCATCATATAACTATAATTATAATATTATTTGCAAATAATATGATAAGAATGTAGCTATACTTTAGTATAAGCAACGAAAAAAATAAGAAATTGTGATAGTATGGATATATATCTACGATTTTTCACTTTAAAGGTGTTATAACTCCGAAAATACTAACAATTGACTTTAGTTGTGTTAGTAGGTACCAAATGTTTAACTTAAAAAGACCTTTCTAATGGCTTATCACTCATTGTTAGAGGAGGAGTAGACCAACTTCTAAATATTTCGCCCATTCTCCTTTGTTTGCCAGATGTTTGAAAACGGTGGTAAAACCGGTCGGTTTTTGTAAAGTATAAAA
Source organism: Amphipyra berbera (assembly GCA_910594945.2). Lineage (NCBI taxonomy): Eukaryota > Metazoa > Arthropoda > Insecta > Lepidoptera > Noctuidae > Amphipyra > Amphipyra berbera. Next base: position 43,172 of record OU343122.1, on the reverse strand, counting down.
GTTTCTAGTTCTTATAATAATTAATTTATTGACAAAAACAAAACATAGGGACATAGTGGTGGTAGATATATATCATATTGTAAAAATATGTGTGCGTTTCGATGGTGCGACCACGGCTTTTTTTTTAAAAAAAACTATGCCATAATTTTGTAAAAATTTGTAAAAGTTGATTCCCAAAACCCTAAAGGACATGTTATGAAATGGGCTTAAAATATTTTTATTTTTGAACCACTTACATGTGCTGTTTTTCTAATAGGGAAAACTGTCTAGGATGTGCTCACAAAATCATTTTTTTTTTGAAAAGCACCATTATTTAATTAAAAAATATTTAAAACCCTGATGTTTTTTTGTTAAAAATCTGATAAATAACTTGAAAACAACTGATACATATCATTTTTGAAAGCATAATATTAATCCTAATATTAAACGACTTAAATTAAAATAAAATCATTGAATTAACTCAATGATTTGGATGTATGGGGTTGATTCCCTTGTCTCAATAGAATAAATGAAAAGATTTACTGTCTGTCAGCAAGGTTGTCACTTGTCATTGTAAGTAATGTCACCAATGTCTAGTCATGTCAAAGTTGTCACACAAAATCACTATCTATTGTTGTTAAAAGCCAGGTCAAATAAAAAGAAACTCAAAACAGTGGTACACAGTCACAAACAACAGAGAGCAGTTGAATAAGTTGAATTGAATTTGACAATGACAATATATGACATCCAATAGAAGTGTTGCCAGAATTAATAATTACTGTGGGTTGCAGCGTTATTTTTTAATTTTAATTATTTAAATTAAAAAAGACAATAGAAGGGTGCTTTAAAAATAAATAAAAAATATATACGATAGCTCCATATTTTATGTACTTTCATGAAAATATAATCTCTTCTCTGTTCACAGCCAAAGCCCAGCTTTCATACAAAAATATAACATGTCCTTTGTCAAAGTTATGGTTAATAAAAACTTTTTTACAAAAAATTTAAACCGACTTCAAAAAATAATAAAATAATTACCATATAAAGTTAACAGTTTCAGAAGTCGGTGCTGATCCACGCTGAACCAAATCGTAGGCACCGACTTCTGAAACTGTTAACTTTATATGGTAATTATTTTATTCTTTTTTGAAGTCGGTTTAAATTTTTTGTAAAAAAGTTTTTATTTTTTTCGTTTTAGTGGCCTTAATTAAAACTTGGTTGGACCTACTAAAGACGCTGCTCGTAACATAATCACATCATCACAATATGCGTACTGTTCGTCATTGAGGAGTTCCATTGTCTATCTCCGAAGTTCTTCATCAGATCTTCACCAAATTTAAATGGGACCAACTTCGAAGTATATCCTATCCATTAAATAAAGAATCACTAAAATCGGTTCACAATTGACGAAAATATCGATGAACATACACAAAAAAAAATACATACAGACTAACATAGTAACCTCCTCCTTTTTGGAAGTCGGTTAAAAAGTTATAAGGGTTTGAAAGTGGCCGCGCCATCGAAACGCGGAGAACCGCGCGGCCACGGAGATCTTTAAAACTAAGCGTTGCAGAGACCTGACATTTTTAGGTAAATAACAGATGAATTAGTAAAAATATAGAAAAAAATCCTAGGTTTATATTTTAGGAGCTGTAATACTAAAACCCCATGGCCGCGCCATTGAAACAGTGAAAACCACGTTATCGCCGATATTTCGCTGAAAAAGCATCGCAGAGGTCTGAATTTTTTTGTAAAATAAAGATTTGAATTTGTCAAAAATTGTAAAAGTACACAAATAATCCTATTCAGGAGCTGTAGTACGATATCGCTTAAAACCTTCAATACGTTTTGAATGTTTCGATAGGGTGACCATGACTTAGTGTATACAGAAAACTTTCCACCTATTGCATACAAACACCAACGAGTAGTTCGTGCGAATTAACTGAAAGTAAAACGACGACTGCAACAAAAAGCCTTGGGCGGGGACGGGGCGCGACTACGGGATATCTCTTTTAGAGCGCACATATTGGACTACTGTGATTGGTTAGATAGCCGGTCTTCGTCTCCCGTACTGTACCCGCATTCCGTTCGCTTCTGTGTACTGTAGTGTGTGTAGCCTTTATTGTTGATCCCTTCAGTGCAATTCAATTTCGTACTATGGTTAATCATTTTGAGAATGCTGCCGCAAAAAAGTAACAGTTTCAAATATGAAAGCCCGAATGACATGTTAATTGTTTACTAAAAAACAGTCTAAGGGTGGCTCAGAAATGAAAATATTTCGACGAACTTATCTTGTACCTACACGAAAAAGTAGCAGCGGTGGTATTTAAAGTTCTAAACTAGCCGCATCACGATTTTTTTTATGTATGTACATATTGTTATGCTATAACAACAACATCTTTTGAGTTTATCAGGGTAAAATGATGTTGGAATCCGTGAGTTAATTACAGGGGTTATTTCTGGCATGATACATATATTTCAAATCCTTTAGATAAATTCAAAACAATGACTTTTTTAAATTTCAGTGCTTTTTCTGCTATTAATCCCTCCATTGCTTGATAGCTGAAAAAGCACCTAACTGAATAATCGGTGATTTATGTGTTTTTTACAATTAAAAATAAATAAACTAAAATGAAACGATATGATACAAAAACATACCTAATTATGTTTTTATGATATAAACATACGACTTTTCATTTTAATTTAATTTATAATTTCTAAAACAATATGTGGAAAGTTTTCTGTAAACAATAAATCATGGTCGCCCTATCTAAACGTTCAAAACGTTTTATAGGTCTTAAATTACAAAAAAAATAATTGCGTATTAACGGCAGTTCTACATATTAATCGGTGTTTTTTTTACAAAAAAGATTTAGCTAATATTTACTTTCTTCGATAAACAATCACGATTGATTTCTAAACAATACCGTACTACAGCTCCTGAAATATAAACCTAGGACTTTTTTGTATATTTTTACAAAATTTGACAAATTCAAATCTAGGTTCTACAAAAAACTTCAGACCTCTGCGATGCTTTTTCAGCGAGATATCGGCGATAACATATTTTTCACCGTTTCAATGGCGCGGCCATGGGGTTTTAGTCTTACAGCTCCTAAAATAGAAACCTAAGATTTTTTTGTGTATTTTTACAATTTTTGACAAATTCAAATCTATATTTTACAAAAAACTTCAGACCTATGCGATGCCTTTTCAGCGAGATATCGGCGATAACGTGGTTTTCACCGTTTCAATGGCGCGGCCATGGGGTTTCAAGTCTTGCAGCTCCTAAAATATAAACCTAGGATTTTTTTCTATATTTTTACAAATTCAATTTGTTATTTACCTAAATTTCAGGTCTCTGCAACTCTTAGTTTTAAAGATAACCGTGGCCGCGCGGTTCTCCGCGTTTCGATGGCGCGGCCACGTTCAAACCTTTCGTTCAAACAATAACTTTGACAAAGGACATGTTATATTTTTGTATGGAAGCTGGGCTTTGGCTGTGAACGGAGAAGATATTATATTTTTATGAAAGTACATAAAATATGAAGCTTTCGTATATTTTTTTTAAAAGCACCCTTCTATTGTTTTTTTTAAAATTTAAATAATTAAATAAAAAAAATAAAGTTGCAACCCACAGTAATTATTAAGTCTGGCAACACTTCCATTGGATGACATTTATTGTCATTGTCAAAAATGTCAAATTCTATTCAACTTATTCAACTGTTGTACGCGTTTCTGCGTAAATTAGCACAATTTCGCAAATATCAAGTAAAACAAAAATTACAAATTCAGTAAACAACCACAATAGATAGCGATTTTGTTTGACAACTTTGACATGACCAGACATTGATGACATTACTGACAATGACAACCTTGCTGACAGACAGTAAATCTTACCATTTATTCTATTGAGACAAAGGAATCAATGCCATACATCCAAATCATTGAGTTAATTCATTGATTTTATTTTAATTTAAGCCGTTTAATATTATTTTAATATTAGGATAAATATTATGCCTTCAAAAATGATATATATCAGTTTTTTTCTAAGTTTTTAACAAAAACATATCAGGATTTAAAATATTTTTTAATCAACAAATGGTGCTTTTAAAAAAATAAAATAATTTTGTGAGCACATCCTAGACAGTTTTCCCTATCAGAAAAACTGCACATGTAAGTGGTTCAAAAATAAAAATATTTTAAGCCCATTTCATAACATGTCCTTTTTTATGGTTTTGGGAATCAACTTTTACACATTTTTATAAAATCTTAGCAGTTTTTTTTAAAAAAACGCCGTGGTCGCGCCATCGAAACGCACACAAAAATATTTGCTCTAGTGACATTAACCAAGGAAGAAACTGAGGAATAGGTTTTTATGGACTAAAAGCCGACCGCATTTCCTCTGAAGTAACGTACCCTATACTATACTTACTGTCCTAATTAAACAAAACTTACTAGATTGCTTATAGAGTAGGTATGGACCGAAACTCGTTTCACATTCGGTTTAACCGAACTTCGGCATTCGGCCGAAATTCGGTTCAAATGCCGACCATTCGATATAAGAAAATATTAAAATAACTCAATTGTTTTGACGAAAATAATAAAACTAAACCAGTAAAATAAAATCATAAGCATTTATTTATTGCTTGTTAGTTGTTACATAATTATTTAACTTATTTGCTAATGACCGGCCGGCCTGGGGTTGCGCGGACTGCGGGCGGGATGTACGCACCAATAATTCAAGTGAGCGCGTAAACAAGATTCGAAGAGTCATTTTCGAGAAAGCGCGGTAAAAATAACCGAACTTCGGCCGAATGTTTTATTTTCACCGAATGTTCGGCCGAAGTTCGTATTCGGTTTAAACCACATTCGGCCCATCCCTATTAAAGATTCATACGCATGAAAAGAAAAGAAATAGTAACAAAATGTTGATTGAAGCTAAAAACTTAAGATGTACCTAGAAGTGTAGATGTATTATCCGTTCCAAATGTTGTTAGGATAGGACCTTTTGAATCTGCGTTACGTCGCAATGATTATGTGTAGTGTCAGAAAAACAATCGGGTTAATGTAATCAGTAAATGTTTTTAAAATATCTTTGCAAGCGCCTCTTTCTCGACTGTTTAGCACATCTCGTCTTTTAGCTCTAAAGTACCCTATATCCTCAATATATGTCAATTCCTTTTGTTTTTATAATCTTATATTTGGTGATAATAAGGAACAATCCCAAATTTTTAATTTTATCTAAATATTTGTATTGTATTTTAATTATCAATCATTTTTTTTTTGTATAACTGAGTAATGTTATTCTAGCGGCACTTTTTACTATATCTTAATTTTGTTAACATGCGGATAATGTAGTGGGCTGCAATGCAATATTGTTAATACTACTTATGAGCCTATATTATTATTATTTGTAAACATTTTATATTGTAGCTGTTTATTGGCCCATAATAATAAAAATATATAAATAGATATAATGTGAAAATAAATAACCTCGATTAGCGTTGCTGACGTTACTGACAGATGTCTGTCAGTGGACGTCAAACGGCGCTCCATTCTAAAAGGTCCTATCCTAACAGCATTTAGGTTTTTAGAACGTACTAGTAGAGTAGTACTTAGGCTTGCAGAGGTAGCAGTTGTATAGTCGACGGTCGCGGGGTGAGTGTTCTCACTTCCAGCGCTACATCTTTTCATAAGTCTCGACGTGTCCACACGCGCACGTACGCGAGTACTGGTCGGCTGCCGGGTCGTACAGCTCCGCACCGAACGTGTGTTCGTGCATCGCTCGCGTGCGGTCAAACAAGCTCGAGCGCACGTCCATGCGCAAAGCGCGCAGTCGCCGCGTCGTCTGCGTGTGTTTACTGCGCACCCGCGCCTCCTCACGCCGAGCGCGTTCCTCCTCCAGTGCCTCCTCCGAGCCCCACGCTAGAAGCGCGCGCGCCTCCACCTGCGCGCGTAGGTACAGGCGCATGTCGCCCAGCCGCGACCCGTGCGGGTTGCGCCGACGCACGCAGCGGAGTGCCGGCGGCCGCAGGTCCAGGTCGCAGTCCTTCAAGAGGTAGGAGCTCTTCGCTTCGGTGCGCGTGATGAGCGTGTGTGCGCCATCGTCGTCCCTGTGGCGAACGGATCGTTAGCTGGCGGCGGAACGCGCGAGGCGTTGACGACCGCCCTGTACCGACCTGCACTCGTCACACACGTTATGCCCGAACGCGTCGAACAAGTAGGACTGGGGGAAGAGCTGGTCGCATTCAAGGCAACGCGGCCGCTCTGCCGGGTCGACGATAGGCGCAGGCGGCGGGAGTGCGCGCGGCTCCGGCTCGCCTGGATCGTCCTCCAGCAGGAAGCCGCCCCCGGAGTCGGTGGCCGGAGCGGCAGCACTTCGCGTGCTGGTCCTGGCACCGTCCCTGTGGCCACGATAGTTAGCTGAGCGTCAGTGTGGGCTTTTAGCGCAGCAGTACTGGCGCGATGCTCACGTGTGCAGTCGCTGCACGAGTCGCGCGTCCCGCAGCGCGCGCGCCTTCAGTCGGTTCCGCTCGATGCGTGCGCGCTGTGCGGCCGATAGGTCTTCCGTTTTAGCTGCCGCCACAAGCTCCGGTGCCTCAGGATCTAGGCTGGGTACGTCGTCCTCTTCCACAATCGACATGGTAGTCATTGACTTTTATGTTAAATAAAAAAGAAAAATCGTAATTATTACTTAATAACCCTGTTTTTATTTGCTGTGCATTAAATTTCTAGGATGGGGGTTGGTTTTAAACATTTTTTTTTTATTGCAAATGAAATTTAATTCGATTTAACTAAATATAGCCATCCCCCCTACAGGCCTGCATTTAGGCACAGGCTGTCCGGATAGGGACGAGATATACTTGCGAAATTCAATACCAGGGCTTCCAAGTACGAGTATGTAAAATACTAGGGTCGAAAACCAGGGTTTAAAATACTTGAAATTATTGGGCAGTACGTAATTAGGTCTATTTCGTACCGTACTGCAACCAAGCTCGCAGCTAGCCGTTTCGCGGCCCGCGTGCGACCTTTTTTTTTTAGACGCTCCCCCTCACTCTTTCGACTACTCCTGTATTTTGAATGACACAAAACCGAAAAAAATTAAATTGGTCTCAATTAGACGAGTCGCTCGATTTGCCGCCCCCTGGGTGTGCCGCCCGCGTGCGGTGCACGCGTTGCACGCCCGCTTACGGCGGCCCTGACTGCAACCAGCGCCTGCCCGCGCCCTACCGTCGCTGCGAGCCCCGCGCTTTCGGCTTCCAGAGTTGAAAATACTTGCATAGGAAAATGTGTTTACATATAAATAAGGAGCACAATCGTATTTGCGAAAAAAATACTTGGAAGTCCAAAGTATTTTTTTTTGGTAATTACGATTGTGCTCCTTATTTATAGGACGACAAGGATCGATTTCCTATGCAAGTATTTTTATTCTAGTGTGTTCCACCTGTGCCGCGCCCGTCTAGCAAATACTTTCACACTTGCAAGTATTTTCCGCCCGCACCAGGGCGCCCTACCTCCAAGTGAAGCCCTGGTTTTAAAACCTGGTAGCGTAAATACGTCTCATCCCTATTCCCGGAGACTGAATTGACAAGAATAAATGTCAAAATTGAAAATTTTAGGAACATCTTATAAAGTTTGACATTTTTGCCTGTCAGTTCAGTCTCTGTCTGGGATTAAATAATCCCTAACAAAAACTTTTAAGTTAAATGGTTTTATCTTGCAGTACCCCTAGAGCATTAGGATTTTAGGATTGGTGGTTGAAATTATTATATTGTATTGTCATGAGAATTGAAGTTACAGGAAAATTGGTTTAGCTGAAGTAGTTGAAAAATCGGGTTATTCCTTTTGACCCCCAGTCCTTCGTCCCCACTGGGGGTGAATAGGATTTTTTTCCCTATTGTCCTCCAGTGGGGTCAACGGGAATTTCTATTCCTGTTCGTCCCCATTAAAATATTATGATTAGGTAAATTTCAAATAAATCACAGTACATTTGTTTTAAAATAAATGTATACATATATTTATAATATAAATTTTTTTTTCAACTTTTTCTTATAAGTTAAAGAACAACGGCCATAATTGACCTGACCAAATTTGCATAAGACCCGTAACGAGTTATACGTCAAAAAATAGTCAATTAAAGGAGCATTAATTTACAACTATTCAATTATTTATTAAACGCCGGAATAAAAAATTGATATTTTAATAAAAATCTTACTTTTTTACGACATTTTTACTAATTTTGAACGCGCCTTATTACGTTTCATCGTGTACTGGGTACACGTTTAGTTTTAGCACCAGCATTCAAGCTTTTACGATTTTTAAAATACCAGTTTTTTTTATAAATATTATAGATTTTGTGTCGTTTTTATTCTTACAATATTATTATTTAATAGTTAATAACAATTAGATCAATTACTGGGCCAAATTATCAAATACATTTAATGCTTCCAATAGATGGAACGAAACGTATGACATATTGTCATCCCGGTAGCTGTCAAAACTTCTCCCGCGCAGTAAATTGAATAGGTATGGCCAAACACTAAGTCTGAAATAATTATTTTCATCAAGAAAAACTGTCAATGTTTATTATTTTCGCACAGAAGTGAGACTGTGGGTGACACAGAACACGTAACTAACAATGATTAGCATGATTGTAGTTGTGGTTGTCTAGTTTCCGACTTGTCCAATTCCAATCTCTAAGAACAAATAAATATTATCTTCCGCTTCTTAAAAAAATATTTTCTTTAAAGCATGGATTATTATAAGTAGGTGAACCAATTAAACCATATCCCATCAAAGGTCGCGGTACTTTATAGTCAGGTCATAGCATGTATGGACCGTGGCCGACGTCCTTTCGATATCAAACCACTATCTATATATCTTAATTTTAATGAAAAATTAAACGTTTAATTTTAGTAGGGGACAACAGGAAATTATAGTTATGTCCACTCCCAATAAATTGTAGTGGGGGACAACAGGAAAACAGTTCCTGTTCACCCCCAGTGGGGACGAAGAACTGGGGGTAAAAAGGAATAACCCGAAAAATCTGTTGCAAGATTTGAATCTAACAAATATACTAAGTGAACCTAATTAAAATCCTTTATAAATGACCTTACATGTCAAATAGAGAACCTAATTTTTCTCAAGTTGGTCGAAAACAAAGACATTCAAATTAATATCTTTGGTCGAAAAACATTTTCTTTTCCTCTGCATGTGTTCCAAACTTTTTCAGTTTTATTTTCTAGTAGGTACATTTAGGGCGGATTTTACCAACATTAGTTTTCAAAATAAAGGTGATTTGAGACATTTTCTGTACTAAAGCTGCTGAGATAAAAAATATTACCTAATGTTGTTCCTTTAAGTTCAATGTGTCTGCTAGCTAATGTTACTGTTTTTACTGATTAAAAGCCTGAAGTCATTGAGAAGAATTTACAGTCACATGTTATATTATACACAGTGAAGGAAATTCTAAAGCAATTTTCTTCTAAAATATATGTAGTTATATTACATAGTTTCCACAAAGACAGACGAATTATGGTTTTGAGTGTTTCTTAATTACAAATAAGAAAAACTATGTTCAAAAAAACGGACTTCAAAAACTAAAAAGTATAAAACAACTTAATAAAGATTTAATTTAATACACCTCTTATGCAAACCTGATACCTTTACTATAATATAAAATTAACAGTTTCAGAAGTTGGTGCTAACTGCTAACCCACGCTGAACCAAATTGAAGGCACCAACTTCTGAAACTTATAATTTTATATTAAAGTAAAGGTATTAGGTTTGCATAAGAGGTGTATTCAATTAAATCTTTATTAAATCATTTTATACTTTTTTGTGTCTGTATTAGATTGTTCTGTAAACTACAGCAGGATTTTTCTAGATTACATCAGGTAGAATAATTACATCATGCACATAAACAAAAAATGTTCATAAAATGAAAACTACTGGGCCAAACAACGTTAAATTTTTATGGGACCAAATGGCAACTATTCCGCATCAAACTAAAGAAGAATCACGTAAATCGGATCATAAATTTCAGCGTTATCGGTGTACATACATAAAAAAAACACCAATTGAATATTATAGAACCTCTTCCTTTTTGAAGTCTGTTAATTGTTCTCTAAAAATGATTGGGTTTTTAAGTTTGCTATGTGTATGTATTTTTATTTGTGACTGTACCAAAACTCATCACATTTTTCTTATGGCTATGAAAAATTACTATTATTATATCAGCCTTAGCTACAGACCCTGGGGCTAGAAGTGATTGAGCCCTTTAGCAAAGCCCTTTATCTAGACATGTACCTACTAGTTTGAGGGCTCCATATGGCCCTACACTGTCCTAACTGGCCTGGTGATAGTCTTACCCTGGAAGAACAGCTCAGTTGTAACAGATCTTTTAGCAAATACATCTTACGGGTTCCCAGTAAGTATAATACTGTTTGGCAGTTCATAGTGACACATACATATAGTACCCACTGAACTGATTATCACGGTAATTATTACCTTTGGATTTAATAATGAATATCATCATGTTTACTAACATGATTTATTATATTATACTACTAACATAATTTGGTTACCACTTCAGTTAAGTGCTTGGACCACATGTGGCTTTAGGTTTAAGTCTGGATGACAATTAAAAGGCACTTACAATTTGCCAAACCTTCCATGTCTGTTTGTCCCAATATTCACTTGACTGGCATGTGCCGAGTGCTGATGTGCCAAGCAGTCAAGTTTCACCCTTGATAAATCAAACCACATGACTGTTGTCTTGGGTTAAAGTGCAGGTAGTGAAAGTGCTAACCAAGGTCAAGAATTGAAAGGACCTATTGAGCTAGGTACCTACTTACTTATCTTTTAACTATGTCATCACCATAATATCTAGATGTAGGTACCTACCAATTTACTAAAATATTTAAGGCACTTAGAAGTCCTAATAATAACACTACACAAATTATTACTTAACGACGAAAATGTTACTACTTAATATATTCTATATAAGGTACCTACCTACCTAATTGTAATGAAAATAAATATTATTTTTTGTACTTGTGAGTGTATTGTAACAAATGGTAACAAAGAGAGTAAGTACTAATTAATTATGTTATGTATCTACTCTAACTAAATTCCATTTAAGAATTAAGAACATAGGTAGGTATCACAAAACAAACACTTACAAACTATGAGAGAGATGGTTAATATTCAGCACAAACTATATAGGGATATACATAGGTTCAGTAACAAGTCAACAGCAAGGAATGTAGTACTTGACTCTTGAGCAAGATGTCAAAATGTCAACATCAACAGCACAGACTAATTAGAGATACTACCACAGAACATAATACTCAAGAGGATACTACGTATACCTATCAGCAGCACAGAGTACTTTTATATATACCACAGACTAATTGGAGATACTACGTATATTTATACTGAAAATCAACAGCACATACTATGATTATAGGGATACAATATTTATTTATATACTCTTTATTGTACATCAGGTTAACATAACACGAAAAACTATTTAAATACAAAAATGCACAATGGGCGGTCTTATCGCGCAAGGCGATCTCTTCCAGACAACCTTTGGATGGACTGGAAGAATGGAAAGAGAAAAACGAGCAATCTAGGTGTATAAGTACACTACGTACCTACATAATATTACTTTTAATAATATAAAATACATGGCAAAATAATTACATAAATATAAAAAGAAAACATAAATAATATTATAATAAACTAATAAATATATGTATAAGAACGGAGGAGAGGAATAAAATAAATAGCAGATTAAAGGTGGACGCACACTTATCAGAGCCGAACGCGCCGAAAGAATCTGCCGGTTCGGATAGGTGTGCGAGGTTTCTAAGATTTCATACAACTAATTCTAAAATTCGATTCTTTCGGCGCGTTCGGCGCGTTCGGCTCTGATAAGTGTGCGTCCACCTTAAAGCGACAAGTAATGCACCTTCACTGACTTTTTAAAAACTGGCAGTGATTGTTCACGTCTCACATTATCAACAGTGTTGATAATGTGAGTGTGATGCTCGATCGGTATCGATCATAAACTATATAGGGATATACTATCAGACGGAGCACTCTCGAACAAGAAAACGACCATTTTCCTTATCAGTGGACCTCACATATACACCCATATTCTAACCCGGGTCACTCACATGCGTGCGAACATTCGTACAATGTATGAATGTTCGCACGAATGTGAATGGCCGTCATACATACATTCGCAAACTCAGCAGCTGATATGCAAATAGGTTCGCATATTGATATGCGAACCCATTTGCGCATCCTCCTACCCCGGTCACTCACATTCGCGCAAACATTCGTACACTGTGCAAATGTTTTCCGTTCGTATGGAAAATGTTCGCTTATTCATTGCGAATTTGTCTCTTGCTTGTCATTTCCTGAATCATAAACGCAGCGCCATAGCCATTTGCAATTAAAGTGTGCTCAAAAAATGAAAGAATCATGTCCAGTCTTGACCTGAAAATTTTCTAACGCGTCTAGTGATGAAAAATATCTTAAAAAATTGCATTTTTTTTGCTTATTTCGTATCATTTAATTGAATTTTCAAATAAAGCCAGGAAAAAAGCAATATCACTATCTTTATCATTCTCAATAGACATAGAAACGGAACGTGTTTTTATACACGTTTCGTTTCACAGAATACAAAATCTGGTTCGTTCGTCTTGTGGTTAATGTATGCTCAAAATAACGAATTGGTATTTTTTTTACTTCACTTATTAATTTGTGGCTAGCTATGATTTTTTTATGATTTTATATTAAGGTGTGGAAAGAAAAATAAGTGTACAGGGTCGCGTAAAACGAACTTCTTTATCGTGAATGACAGGCTGTCATTTGTTTGACGTTTTGCAGTCGTTCGTTTGTTCTTGCTACGTAGGTACTGTGCGATTTTGGATTTTCTGATACCCTTACAACTTTTGCATTTTCCACGGACTTTGATACCTACTAGGTACTTACGATTACTTTGGCCTTGTTACACGGATACCGATTTAGTGCTTTTTGATTGGGATCTAGACGTTATCGCTTTTGTTGGAAAGCGTTATGGAGCCTTCTACGAGATTACTTTGTATTAACTGCAACATAAGTGTTAATACGCTTCGTCGTTATCGGGCCCTTCAGCTTGATAGCAGAGTCATCTCGCTAATTAGCACTTCGATATCTCCACTAATCGTATACCCGAGTTGGGCAGTGGGGAAAATTCACTTATAAAAGGAAAAATAAAATCAAGACATATCTCAAGACGTCAGTACTATGTGTACATTTTGATATCAAATGGTATTAATGGACGAGAAGGCATTATAGATTATTGCTGCAACTGCATTGTAGGTTGTTGTGCGCATGTTATGACGTTGGTTGGGCTGGGCCAGGTATGAAACCAACATTGTGGCTCCAGCGGCATTTTTAGTTGAAGTGGTTGTACGAGAAGACATTAAATAAATACCTAATACTTAATAAATCAAATCCTTTTTTATTTAATTTCCCTGTCCTCGTCAAAAACATGTAGGTAGGCAGGCAGCTCTTTTCGTTATCTATTTATGTCGTGGTGGCCCAGAGGTTAACACCTCCCCTGTCATGCACGAGGCTGTGAGTTCAAATCCATGCCAATGTGTCTTTTTCAATGCGTTACTTTCTAAGTTTATCTTGGACATCAGTGAAGGAAAACATCGTGAGGATACCTGGACTTATATAATAATCAATGAAAGTCAGAAATCGCCAACCAATTAAATAGTATTTAAAACTCGGCATCGGTGGGATATTACGAGAATATAACTGCTGTTTGCGACCGAGCACCGATTTGGTGATGATATTAAATTGAAGACTGATTTATTTCTGAGTGATTGTAAATCTCTCAGCCATTAAAAAACAATTTGATTTTAATTATCGTATAGTTTTTGAGGTTATAACAGCTGTCAGATAAGGTTTGACAGCTGTTATAACCTCAAAAAGTTATTTTCATAATAGCATTTTTCCCTGGCCTCTAAATGAAAAGATGATAAGTTATTGTGTTATTATAAACAATAATTGTTTTTATGCAACACTAGCTGTAGGTAGACGCGGCCTGTAAAAAAAAATCAAGTGACAGGTCACTCAATGTATGGAAAGTGGGCATGATTCTTTTGCACGTTTTAAATACGAAATATTTTTTTTTTCTTTATACAGATACCAAAACCTTTATTAAATTTAATTTTATCCATTCTTTTATTTTTCCAAACTACTTTACCAAGAACTTGTGTCAATATTTTATTTGTTTCTATTTATATGTAGCATTCGCAATTACTATTTAATTTTATGTAGCAATACAGCAATTTCAGTCCCCTTCTCTAAGGGTTAGATGGCGCTGTTATCAATAAAAAAACATTACATTGACACTAACTTGTAGTTCAAGTTGTTTTATTATGGTAGTGAAAAGTTACAAAGTCTGAAGTTAGCAGCAATTTGTCTCAAATTAAAGAAAACTTCTGCTGCGCAACGTTTTGCTGTGCAATCCTAGTTATCTGGGTGCTTTGTTAATGATGCGTTGAACTAAGATACCGATGTGTTTTTTAAAATTGATTTATTGAAAAGTACATGGTTGCACTGGGTTTCGGCATTTCGAGACCCCCTTCAGACCGGGGGCCCTGGGCTCGTGCCCCACGTGCCCTTAAGGTAAAGACGGAACTGGCCAGAGTTAGGGCCGTTAAATTATCGTACATAGATCAAAAATGACAAATAATATCGTACTATCAGGAAAAAATGTCGTCAACAGTGCTGCCAATAAAAATTTCTCGATTCCACTCGGACGACCTTTTTATTTTAGATCCCTTTCGAAGAGAAAAGTCTAAAAGAAGGTCGTTTATCAGTGTACTGAAATTATCGTACTTTCTGCGTACGATAGTAGTGTACACAGAACACTTATACTCAGTAGTGTACTATCGTACGTCGTACGTAGCTATGATATTATCGTACGGTTGGGAACAGTGTCGGACCGACGACTAGGCTATTTTTTTTTTTTTTTTTTTTTTTTTTTTTTTTTTTTTTTTTTTTTTTTTTTTTTTTTTTTTGGTGGTTAGGTTAGGTTAGGTTAGGTTAGGTTAGGTTCGGGGGACCCCCCACAGTGCTTACGTCCTCGTCGTGTCCCCTGGAAACGACCCAGTCCTGACCACCGTAACGGAGTGGCAGGCTGGGCTCGGCTAAAGTGCACTGTGCATCGTAGCAACTCACCAACTCGTCTTGCGTGCTGCGAATTTGCTGGAGGCTATGCCTAAACCACCGCGGGACGCCCACGGGCGTTACCAAAAAGGCCCTTCTCAGGGCCAACCAAAAGGCCCTTCTCAGGGCCAACCAAAAGGCCCTTCTCAGGGCCAACCAAAAGGCCCTTTTCAGGGCCAACCTGACGCCGAAGCGTCTGAAGTTAGCCGCGCGCCGTCTGCTGCGAGCTACTTCGGTGGGATTGAGCTGACGTCGGAGGACTCTGGCGATGAGTCCGTCAGCTCAATCGTGTCTGACGCGGGTACGTCGCGCAAGCGCGCGTACAGAAAGGAGGGGTCCGAGGGTTCCTCGGCGTCGGGGTCGGCGAAACGTAGGGCCAAGAAGCCTGCGATGGCCGCGGACTCCCACGTCGTGGGCCTTGCGGACGCACAACGCCAGTTGGACCTGGCTCGGCGGGAGCAAGTCCAACAGGAGCTGGAGGAGCGGGTCGCCGCTAAGGAGCAGCGGGCGCGTACCGCCCGGGCCAAGTCCGGGTACGGCGCGTCCCGCGTGCTGTACGCCGACCACTCCTTTGCCGAACTGGCACGGATGGCGGAAGAGGACGAGCAGGAGATAGCGGAGGTCGCCTGCAAGTCCTCGAACCTCAAGGGCACCTTCCAGAAGGCCCTCAAATGCCGCGCCGCGAGCATGCGCGGCATCGTCGAGGAGCTCGTCCAAAGGAAGGCGACCGACGAGACGCGGCAACTGCAGACGAGGGTCGATCGCCTGCAGTTGGAGGTCAGCCAGCTTCACCAGAAGCTGGCCGACGCCACCGCCCGGCCGAACCAGGCCGCACCGCCGCCTGTGGTGGAGGCCCCCTCCTCCAACCTAGAGGATACCATCCGAAAGGTTATAATGGAGGAACGGGCCTTCACCAGAGCCTGCATCGCAGGCATTGAGGACCGGCTCTTGCCGGAGAAGCGCCTCCGACCGCCACTTGCGGCGGATGGGCGGCGAGAGCCGGGGCCATCCTCGCAAGGGGGGGACACCCTTCCTCCGGCCGCCGAGCCTTCCAGCTCGTCGCAGACGGCTGGAAAGGGAGAGGGGAAGGGGAAGGGGAAGGGAAAGGGCAAAAAGGCGGCGTCGGCCGCCTCCGCCGCCCCCGCTGCCCCCGCCGCCCCCGCCGCCCCCGCCACCCCCGCCGCCGCGACCCTTCCCCCTTCCGCCACTCCGTCCAGCCAGGAGGGTTGGACCGAGGTGGTCGGGAAGGGGAAGGGAAAGGGCAAAAAGGCGGCGCCGGCCGCCCCTGCCGCCCCCGCCGCTGCGACTCCCAGTCAGCCGCAGACTGGCAGAAGCAAGAGGAAGGGGAAAAGGAGAGGGGGGAAAAGGGGCAAACTCGTCCCCCCAAAGACTGCAGCCGTCGTGGTGACGCTCACCGCAGAGGCCGCGGAGCGGGGCGAGACGTACGCGTCCATATTGGTGCGGGCGCGTGCCAACGCTGATCCCACCCAACTGGGGATCAGCGGGGTCTCCTGCCGGCGGACCCAAACCGGGGCTCGAATCTTCGAGTTCCCGGGGGCGGAGGGCAACACCAGCGCTGACCTCTTCGCAGCCAAGCTGCAGGAGGCCATAGCGGACTCGGCGAAGGTGGCCCGCCCGGTGAAGACGGCGGCCTTAGAGGTGACCGACCTCGACGATTCGGTCACCAAAGAGGAGGTGGTGGCGGCGGTCGCGGCGATTGGGGGCTGCAGCGTCGCAGCGGTGCAAGGCCGGGACATCAGACCCGGCCGCGGCGGCATGGGCACCATTCGGCTCGAGTGCCCGGTCGCCGCTGCCAAGGCCGTCCTCGGAAGGGGACGGCTGTGCGTCGGTTTCAGCTCGGGTGCAGTCCGAGCACTTGCGGACCAACCAATGCGGTGCTTCCGGTGCTTCGGCATCGGACACACCCGGGCCCTCTGTCCGTCCACGGTCGACAGGTCGGACTGTTGCTACCGCTGCGGCAAGGACGGGCACAAAGCCGCCTCCTGCACGGTCGCTAAGCCGCACTGTGCAGCGTGTGCCGCCAGTGGCCGCCCGGCGGGCCATATGATGAAGGGGAGGACGTGTAATCCTCCCCTTAAGAAGGGCAAAGGGCAGGCGCCGATCAGGCCTGCTCTTAGCGCCGTCGTTCCCGTGGCGGGAACCTCGGTGGCTGCGGAGGAGGGGGGTGCGATGTCCGACTGATGGATAGGGTCATCGAACATCGCATTCTCCAGGCGAACATCAACCACTGCCGGGCAGCCCAGGACCTGCTGATGCAGACCATGGCTGAGTGGTTGGTGGACTTGGCGGTGGTCGCCGAGCCCTACTCGGTCCCTGGCAATTGGCTGGGCGACCGGGACGGCCTGGTGGCAATGGTGTCGCGGTCTTCCACGGACTCCCCTCCCCTCTCGCTCTTAGAGAGGGGTCCGGGATACGTGGCCGCCGCGTGGGGGAGTGTGGCCCTAGTTGGGGTCTATTTCTCCCCAAACCGCCCTCTCTCAGACTTTGAGGACTTCCTGGAGGTCCTCACTGCAGTCGTGGGGAGGGCGGCGCCGCGCCAGGTCGTCGTGTTAGGCGACCTAAACGCCAAGTCGGCGGCCTGGGGCAACCCGGCTGCCTCTTGCGACGTCCGGGGGCGCGCCGTCGAGTTTTGGGCGACGTCGTGCGGTGTGTCCCTCCTCAACAGGGGGGCGGTCCACACGTGTGTGCGGCAACGGGGAGGGTCGGTGGTTGACGTGTCGTTCGCCACCCCCGTACTAGCCGCACGCATCGTGAACTGGCGGGTGGAGATGGTGGAAACCTTGTCGGACCACCGATATGTGCGGTTCGACATCTCCACCGAGAGTCCCCGGGGGGGGGTGGCCCGCTCTGATGGGTCTCCCTTCCCCCGGTGGGCTCTCACTCGCCTGGACCGGGAGGCAGCCAGGGAGGCGGCCTTCCTCCAGGACTGGCTGTCGCCCCCTGTTGGGGCCCTGGATGTCAACGCCGCAGCGGTCATGCTCGGGGGATCCCTGACCGAGGTGTGCAACTCCAGCATGCCTCGCTCTCGCCGTCCGCCTCCCCGTCGCGCCGTCTATTGGTGGACGGAGGAACTGGCGGGGCTCCGTGCCGCCTGTGTGGCGGCCAGAAGGGCCTACACGCGGAGCCGTCGGCGTCGGCGCGGCGCCCGTAGTCAGACAGACGAGGACCGCCTCTACGCCTCGTACAGAGAGGCGATAGCGGCCCTCAAGTCGGCTATGTGCGCCGCCAAGGACTCGGCGGGAGCCGAGATGCTGGAGGGTCTCGACAGGGATCCGTACGGGAGGCCATACAAGGCGGCGCGGAACAAGCTGCGCCCCCATGGTCCCCCGCTGACGGAAACCCTCGAGCCGGCACTGCTGGATGGGGTGGTCCGGTCCCTGTTCCCGCGCGGGACCGACTTCGCCCCACCAGCAATGGATCCCCCGCAGAGTGCGGCGGCCTTACCGGAGGAAGAGGTCCCCCCGGTGACTGCGGAGGAGCTCCACGCGGGAGTCGTTGGCCTCCGCGCCAAAAAGACGGCCCCTGGACCGAACGGCGTCCCGGCACGGGTGGTGGCCATAGCTGCCACTCAAATGGAGGACAGGTTTCGGGACCTTTTCAGCGCGTGCTTGACGGCTGGAAGGTTCCCGAAACTTTGGAAGGAGGGGCGGCTGTGCCTCCTCCGTAAAGAGGGGCGCCCGGTCGATTCCCCCTCGGCATACCGGCCCATCGTACTTCTCGATGAGGTCGGTAAAATGTTCGAGGGGATCATCGCCCGCCGGCTCAACAGCCATCTGCGGAGGGAGGGGCCGGACCTGTCGGACGCCCAGTTCGGTTTCCGTCGGGGCCGGTCCACCATCGACGCCCTGGCCGTACTGAAGGCCCAGGTGAAGGAGGCGGTGGAGGTGGGGGACGGAGTGTTGGCGGTGTCATTCGACATAGCCAACGCCTTCAACTCCGTCCCCCACTCGACTATACTGGAGGCACTCCGGTATCACCGAGTGCCCCAGTACTTGAGGGGCCTCCTGGCCGACTACTTGGAGGACCGCGAGGTCCTCCTTGTAGACAAAACGGCCAGGTTGAGGCGATACGGCGCGGAGTCCGGTGTTCCACAGGGGTCGGTTCTGGGGCCCACCCTGTGGAACATCGGGTTCGATTGGCTCCTGCGGGGGGCCCTCCTCCCGGGCACGAGTGTCATCTGCTACGCGGACGACACTCTTCTCACTGCCCGGGGGAAGAACTTTGGGGAGGCGGCCTGTCTGGCATCGGCTGGCGGGTCCTTGGTGGCGGGGAGGATCCGCCGCCTGGGGTTGAGGGTGGCGCTGAACAAGACCGAGGCCGTATTCTTCCGCGGGCCTCGGCAGCGCTGCCCACCTGACGCCCACATAGTCGTGGAGGGCGTCAGAGTGGAAATCCGGCCCCAGATGAAGTATCTGGGCCTGGTGCTGGACAGCGGGTGGCGCTTCGGCCCGCACTTCAGCGGGCTGTCGACGCGCCTGCTGAGGGCCGCTGACGCCCTCTCGTGGCTCCTCCCCAACCTGGGAGGTCCCAGCGCACGATGCCGGCGTCTGTATGCCGGCATCCTGCGGAGCATGGCCCTCTACGGGGCCCCCATCTGGGCGGACTCCCTTCGCAGGAGGGAGAATGCCACCGCTCTCCGCAGGCCGCAAAGGGCCATCGCACAGCGGGTGGCGAGGGCATACCGCTCGGTGGGCTTTTCGGCGGCGTGCGCTCTGGCCGGCACCCCCCCTTGGGAGCTCGAGGCGTGGGTGCTCGCCAGAGTGTACGAGTGGACGGCGCGTCGGAAAGCGCTGGGAGAGCGCCCCGTCGCTCAAGAGCGGGAGGCCGTACGGCGGGAGGCGAGGGACGCCATCGTCGTCCACTGGACGGACGACCTCGCCACCGCCACCTTTGGCCGTCGGACGCTGGACGCGCTCGGTCCAGTTCTGCGAGACTGGCTCGAGCGGCCACACGGTTTCCTCTCTTTCCGTCTGGTCCAGGTGCTGTCAGGGCATGGCTGCTTTGGCTCGCACCTGCACAGGATCGGGAGGGAGGAAGCCCCAGCGTGCCACGACTGCGGCGCGGCGGAGGACACGGCGCAGCACACCCTGGAGGTGTGCCCGGCTTGGTCTGAGCCGCGCCGCAGTCTGATTGCGGAGATCGGCCAGGACCTCTCGCTTCCCGGCGTGGTTCGTTCCATGCTGGGGAGCGAGGAGGCTTGGGCCGCGGTCGCCTCCTTCTGCGAGGACGTCATTTCGCAAAAGGAGGCGGCGGAGCGCGCGCGTGAGGACGACCCTCTCGCTGCGCCACTCCGCAGGCGAAGAAGAGGTCGGAGAAGACGCCATCTTCTCCCTCCTCTTGGTGGTGTTGGGCGGGCGACAGGCGCGGGGGTGCCTCCGCCCGCATTGCACTCCACACCACCTCCGCCGGACATTCCCAACCCTCCCCCCCTGGGGAGGACTTGAGGGGCCTGCCGCGAAGGCGGGCGATCGTCGGAGGGGACTGGATGTAAAGGCTACGCCGGTTTCCCAGTCCCCTCCAGTCAGACGATGCGGGAATGCCGCTGGGTTATTTTAGTGGGTATACCGGGCTTGCCCGGGGAGTCCCACATAACCCCCCATTCCCCCAAATGGGCGGGTATGCGTAATAGCATTTTTTCCCAGCGCAAACAAAAAAAAAAAAAAAAAAAAAAGGTTAGGTTAGGTTCGCCGGGGGGACCCCCCACAGTGCTTACGTCCTCGTCGTGTCCCCTGGAAACGACCCAGTCCTGACCACCGTAACGGAGTGGCAGGCTGGGCTCGGCTAAAGTGCACTGTGCATCGTAGCAACTCACCAACTCGTCTTGCGTGCTGCGAATTTGCTGGAGGCTATGCCTAAACCACCGCGGGACGCCCACGGGCGTTACCAAAAAGGCCCTTTTCAGGGCCAACCAAAAGGCCCTTCTCAGGGCCAACCAAAAGGCCCTTCTCAGGGCCAACCCAAAGGCCCTTTTCAGGGCCAATCTGACGCCGAAGCGTCTGAAGCCAGCCGCGCGCCGTCTGCTGCGAGCTTCTTCGGGGGGGTTGAGCTGACGTCGGAGGATTCTGGCGATGAGTCCGCCAGCTCAACCGTCTCTGAGGCGGGTATGTCGCGCAAGCGCGCATACAGAAAGGAGGGGTCCGAGGGTTCCTCGGCGTCGGGGTCGGCGAAACGTAGGGCCAAGAAGCCTGCGATGGCCGCGGACTCCCACGTCGTGGGCCTTGCGGACGCACAACGCCAGTTGGACCTGGCTCGGCGGGAGCAAGTCCAACAGGAGCTAGAGGAGCGGGTCGCCGCTAAGGAGCAGCGGGCGCGTACCGCCCGGGCCAAGTCCGGGTACGGCGCGTCCCGCGTGCTGTACGCCGACCACTCCTTGACCGAACTGGCACGGATGGCGGAAGAGGACGAGCAGGAGATAGCGGAGGTCGCCTGCAAGTCCTCAAATCTGAAGGGAACCTTCCAGAAGGCCCTCAAATGCCGCGCCGCGAGCATGCGCGGCATCGTCGAGGAGCTCGTTCAGAGGAAGGCGACCGACGAGACGCGGCAACTGCAGGCGAGGGTCGATCGCCTGCAGTTGGAGGTCAGCCAGCTTCACCAGAAGCTGGCCGACGCCACCGCCCGGCCGAACCAGGCCGCACCGCCGCCTGTGGTGGAGGCCCCCTCCTCCAACCTAGAGGATACCATCCGAAAGGTTATAATGGAGGAACGGGCCTTCACCAGAGCCTGCATCGCAGGCATTGAGGACCGGCTCTTGCCGGAGAAGCGCCTCCGACCGCCACTTGCGGCGGATGGGCGGCGAGAGCCGGGGCCATCCTCGCAAGGGGGGGACACCCTTCCTCCGGCCGCCGAGCCTTCCAGCTCGTCGCAGACGGCTGGAAAGGGAGAGGGGAAGGGGAAGGGGAAGGGAAAGGGCAAAAAGGCGGCGTCGGCCGCCTCCGCCGCCCCCGCCGCCCCCGCCGCCCCCGCCGCCCCCGCCGCCGCCCCCGCCACCCCCGCCGCCGCGACCCTTCCCCCTTCCGCCACTCCGTCCAGCCAGGAGGGTTGGACCGAGGTGGTCAGGAAGGGGAAGGGAAAGGGCAAAAAGGCGGCGCCGGCCGCCCCTGCCGCCCCCGCCGCTGCGACTCCCAGTCAGCCGCAGACTGGCAGAAGCAAGAGGAAGGGGAAAAGGAGAGGGGGGAAAAGGGGCAAACTCGTCCCCCCAAAGACTGCAGCCGTCGTGGTGACGCTCACCGCAGAGGCCGCGGAGCGGGGCGAGACGTACGCGTCCATATTGGTGCGGGCGCGTGCCAACGCTGATCCCACCCAACTGGGGATCAGCGGGGTCTCCTGCCGGCGGACCCAAACCGGGGCTCGAATCTTCGAGTTCCCGGGGGCGGAGGGCAACACCAGCGCTGACCTCTTCGCAGCCAAGCTGCAGGAGGCCATAGCGGACTCGGCGAAGGTGGCCCGCCCGGTGAAGACGGCGGCCTTAGAGGTGACCGACCTCGACGATTCGGTCACCAAAGAGGAGGTGGTGGCGGCGGTCGCGGCGATTGGGGGCTGCAGCGTCGCAGCGGTGCAAGGCCGGGACATCAGACCCGGCCGCGGCGGCATGGGCACCATTCGGCTCGAGTGCCCGGTCGCCGCTGCCAAGGCCGTCCTCGGAAGGGGACGGCTGTGCGTCGGTTTCAGCTCGGGTGCAGTCCGAGCACTTGCGGACCAACCAATGCGGTGCTTCCGGTGCTTCGGCATCGGACACACCCGGGCCCTCTGTCCGTCCACGGTCGACAGGTCGGACTGTTGCTACCGCTGCGGCAAGGACGGGCACAAAGCCGCCTCCTGCACGGTCGCTAAGCCGCACTGTGCAGCGTGTGCCGCCAGTGGCCGCCCGGCGGGCCATATGATGAAGGGGAGGACGTGTAATCCTCCCCTTAAGAAGGGCAAAGGGCAGGCGCCGATCAGGCCTGCTCTTAGCGCCGTCGTTCCCGTGGCGGGAACCTCGGTGGCTGCGGAGGAGGGGGGTGCGATGTCCGACTGATGGATAGGGTCATCGAACATCGCATTCTCCAGGCGAACATCAACCACTGCCGGGCAGCCCAGGACCTGCTGATGCAGACCATGGCTGAGTGGTTGGTGGACTTGGCGGTGGTCGCCGAGCCCTACTCGGTCCCTGGCAATTGGCTGGGCGACCGGGACGGCCTGGTGGCAATGGTGTCGCGGTCTTCCACGGACTCCCCTCCCCTCTCGCTCTTAGAGAGGGGTCCGGGATACGTGGCCGCCGCGTGGGGGAGTGTGGCCCTAGTTGGGGTCTATTTCTCCCCAAACCGCCCTCTCTCAGACTTTGAGGACTTCCTGGAGGTCCTCACTGCAGTCGTGGGGAGGGCGGCGCCGCGCCAGGTCGTCGTGTTAGGCGACCTAAACGCCAAGTCGGCGGCCTGGGGCAACCCGGCTGCCTCTTGCGACGTCCGGGGGCGCGCCGTCGAGTTTTGGGCGACGTCGTGCGGTGTGTCCCTCCTCAACAGGGGGGCGGTCCACACGTGTGTGCGGCAACGGGGAGGGTCGGTGGTTGACGTGTCGTTCGCCACCCCCATACTAGCCGCACGCATCGTGAACTGGCGGGTGGAGATGGTGGAAACCTTGTCGGACCACCGATATGTGCGGTTCGACATCTCCACCGAGAGTCCCCGGGGGGGGGTGGCCCGCTCTGATGGGTCTCCCTTCCCCCGGTGGGCTCTCACTCGCCTGGACCGGGAGGCAGCCAGGGAGGCGGCCTTCCTCCAGGACTGGCTGTCGCCCCCTGTTGGGGCCCTGGACGTCGACGCCGCAGCGGTCATGCTCGGGGGATCCCTGACCGAGGTGTGCAACTCCAGCATGCCTCGCTCTCGCCGTCCGCCTCCCCGTCGCGCCGTCTATTGGTGGACGGAGGAACTGGCGGGGCTCCGTGCCGCCTGTGTGGCGGCCAGAAGGGCCTACACGCGGAGCCGTCGGCGTCGGCGCGGCGCCCGTAGTCAGACAGACGAGGACCGCCTCTACGCCTCGTACAGAGAGGCGATAGCGGCCCTCAAGTCGGCTATGTGCGCCGCCAAGGACTCGGCGGGAGCCGAGATGCTGGAGGGTCTCGACAGGGATCCGTACGGGAGGCCATACAAGGCGGCGCGGAACAAGCTGCGCCCCCATGGTCCCCCGCTGACGGAAACCCTCGAGCCGGCACTGCTGGATGGGGTGGTCCGGTCCCTGTTCCCGCGCAGGACCGACTTCTCCCCACCAGCAATGGATCCCCCGCAGAGTGCGGCGGCCTCACCGCAGGAAGAGGTCCCCCCGGTGACTGCGGAGGAGTTCCACGCGGGAGTCGTAGGCCTCCGCGCCAAAAAGACGGCCCCTGGACCGAACGGCGTCCCGGCACGGGTGGTGGCCATAGCTGCCACTCAAATGGAGGACAGGTTTCGGGACCTTTTCAGCGCGTGCTTGACGGCTGGAAGGTTCCCGAAACTTTGGAAGGAGGGGCGGCTGTGCCTCCTCCGTAAAGAGGGGCGCCCGGTCGATTCCCCCTCGGCATACCGGCCCATCGTACTTCTCGATGAGGTCGGTAAAATGTTCGAGGGGATCATCGCCCGCCGGCTCAACAGCCATCTGCGGAGGGAGGGGCCGGACCTGTCGGACGCCCAGTTCGGTTTCCGTCGGGGCCGGTCCACCATCGACGCCCTGGCCGTACTGAAGGCCCAGGTGAAGGAGGCGGTGGAGGTGGGGGACGGAGTGTTGGCGGTGTCATTCGACATAGCCAACGCCTTCAACTCCGTCCCCCACTCGACTATATTGGAGGCACTCCGGTATCACGGAGTGCCCCAGTACCTGAGGGGCCTCCTGGCCGACTACTTGGAGGACCGCGAGGTCCTCCTTGTAGACAAAACGGCCAGGTTGAGGCGATACGGCGCGGAGTCCGGTGTTCCACAGGGGTCGGTTCTGGGGCCCACCCTGTGGAACATCGGGTTCGATTGGCTCCTGCGGGGGGCCCTCCTCCCGGGCACGAGTGTCATCTGCTACGCGGACGACACTCTTCTCACTGCCCGGGGGAAGAACTTTGGGGAGGCGGCCTGTCTGGCATCGGCTGGCGGGTCCTTGGTGGCGGGGAGGATCCGCCGCCTGGGGTTGAGGGTGGCGCTGAACAAGACCGAGGCCGTATTCTTCCGCGGGCCTCGGCAGCGCTGCCCACCTGACGCCCACATAGCCGTGGAGGGCGTCAGAGTGGAAATCCGGCCCCAGATGAAGTATCTGGGCCTGGTGCTGGACAGCGGGTGGCGCTTCGGCCCGCACTTCAGCGGGCTGTCGACGCGCCTGCTGAGGGCCGCTGACGCCCTCTCGTGGCTCCTCCCAAACCTGGGAGGTCCCAGCGCACGATGCCGGCGTCTGTATGCCGGCATCCTGCGGAGCATGGCCCTCTACGGGGCCCCCATCTGGGCGGACTCCCTTCGCAGGAGGGAGAATGCCACCGCTCTCCGCAGGCCGCAAAGGGCCATTGCACAGCGGGTGGCGAGGGCATACCGCTCGGTGGGCTTTTCGGCGGCGTGCGCTCTGGCCGGCACCCCCCCTTGGGAGCTCGAGGCGTGGGTGCTCGCCAGAGTGTACGAGTGGACGGCGCGTCGGAAAGCGCTGGGAGAGCGCCCCGTCGCTCAAGAGCGGGAGGCCGTACGGCGGGAGGCGAGGGACGCCATCGTCGTCCACTGGACGGACGACCTCGCCACCGCCACCTTTGGCCGTCGGACGCTGGACGCGCTCGGTCCAGTTCTGCGAGACTGGCTCGAGCGGCCACACGGTTTCCTCTCTTTCCGTCTGGTCCAGGTGCTGTCAGGGCATGGCTGCTTTGGCTCGCACCTGCACAGGATCGGGAGGGAGGAAGCCCCAGCGTGCCACGACTGCGGCGCGGCGGAGGACACGGCGCAGCACACCCTGGAGGTGTGCCCGGCTTGGTCTGAGCCGCGCCGCAGTCTGATTGCGGAGATCGGCCAGGACCTCTCGCTTCCCGGCGTGGTTCGTTCCATGCTGGGGAGCGAGGAGGCTTGGGCTGCGGTCGCCTCCTTCTGCGAGGACGTCATTTCGCAGAAGGAGGCGGCGGAGCGCGCGCGTGAGGACGACCCTCTCGCTGCGCCGCTCCGCAGGCGAAGAAGAGGTCGGAGAAGACGCCGTCTTCTCCCTCCTCTTGGTGGTGTTGGGCGGGCGACAGGCGCGGGGGTGCCTCCGCCCGCATTGCACTCCACACCACCTCCGCCGGACATTCCCAACCCTCCCCCCCTGGGGAGGACTTGAGGGGCCTGCCGCGAAGGCGGGCGATCGTCGGAGGGGACTGGATGTAAAGGCTACGCCGGTTTCCCAGTCCCCTCCAGTCAGACGATGCGGGAATGCCGCTGGGTTATTTTAGTGGGTATACCGGGCTTGCCCGGGGAGTCCCACATAACCCCCCATTCCCCCAAATGGGCGGGTATGCGTAATAGCATTTTTTCCCAGCGCAAACAAAAAAAAAAAAAAAAAAAAAGGTTAGGTTCGCCGAGCCTTCCAGCTCGTCGCAGACGGCTGGAAAGGGAGAGGGGAAGGGGAAGGGGAAGGGAAAGGGCAAAAAGGCGGCGTCGGCCGCCTCCGCCGCCCCCGCCGCCCCCGCCGCCCCCGCCGCCCCCGCCACCCCTGCCGCCGCGACCCTTCCCCCTTCCGCCACTCCGTCCAGCCAGGAGGGTTGGACCGAGGTGGTCAGGAAGGGGAAGGGAAAGGGCAAAAAGGCGGCGCCGGCCGCCCCTGCCACCCCCGCCGCTGCGACTCCCAGTCAGCCGCAGACTGGCAGAAGCAAGAGGAAGGGGAAAAGGAGAGGGGGGAAAAGGGGCAAACTCGTCCCCCCAAAGACTGCAGCCGTCGTGGTGACGCTCACCGCAGAGGCCGCGGAGCGGGGCGAGACGTACGCGTCCATATTGGTGCGGGCGCGTGCCAACGCTGATCCCACCCAACTGGGGATCAGCGGGGTCTCCTGCCGGCGGACCCAAACCGGGGCTCGAATCTTCGAGTTCCCGGGGGCGGAGGGCAACACCAGCGCTGACCTCTTCGCAGCCAAGCTGCAGGAGGCCATAGCGGACTCGGCGAAGGTGGCCCGCCCGGTGAAGACGGCGGCCTTAGAGGTGACCGACCTCGACGATTCGGTCACCAAAGAGGAGGTGGTGGCGGCGGTCGCGGCGATTGGGGGCTGCAGCGTCGCAGCGGTGCAAGGCCGGGACATCAGACCCGGCCGCGGCGGCATGGGCACCATTCGGCTCGAGTGCCCGGTCGCCGCTGCCAAGGCCGTCCTCGGAAGGGGACGGCTGTGCGTCGGTTTCAGCTCGGGTGCAGTCCGAGCACTTGCGGACCAACCAATGCGGTGCTTCCGGTGCTTCGGCATCGGACACACCCGGGCCCTCTGTCCGTCCACGGTCGACAGGTCGGACTGTTGCTACCGCTGCGGCAAGGACGGGCACAAAGCCGCCTCCTGCACGGTCGCTAAGCCGCACTGTGCAGCGTGTGCCGCCAGTGGCCGCCCGGCGGGCCATATGATGAAGGGGAGGACGTGTAATCCTCCCCTTAAGAAGGGCAAAGGGCAGGCGCCGATCAGGCCTGCTCTTAGCGCCGTCGTTCCCGTGGCGGGAACCTCGGTGGCTGCGGAGGAGGGGGGTGCGATGTCCGACTGATGGATAGGGTCATCGAACATCGCATTCTCCAGGCGAACATCAACCACTGCCGGGCAGCCCAGGACCTGCTGATGCAGACCATGGCTGAGTGGTTGGTGGACTTGGCGGTGGTCGCCGAGCCCTACTCGGTCCCTGGCAATTGGCTGGGCGACCGGGACGGCCTGGTGGCAATGGTGTCGCGGTCTTCCACGGACTCCCCTCCCCTCTCGCTCTTAGAGAGGGGTCCGGGATACGTGGCCGCCGCGTGGGGGAGTGTGGCCCTAGTTGGGGTCTATTTCTCCCCAAACCGCCCTCTCTCAGACTTTGAGGACTTCCTGGAGGTCCTCACTGCAGTCGTGGGGAGGGCGGCGCCGCGCCAGGTCGTCGTGTTAGGCGACCTAAACGCCAAGTCGGCGGCCTGGGGCAACCCGGCTGCCTCTTGCGACGTCCGGGGGCGCGCCGTCGAGTTTTGGGCGACGTCGTGCGGTGTGTCCCTCCTCAACAGGGGGGCGGTCCACACGTGTGTGCGGCAACGAGGAGGGTCGGTGGTTGACGTGTCGTTCGCCACCCCCGTACTAGCCGCACGCATCGTGAACTGGCGGGTGGAGATGGTGGAAACCTTGTCGGACCACCGATATGTGCGGTTCGACATCTCCACCGAGAGTCCCCGGGGGGGGGTGGCCCGCTCTGATGGGTCTCCCTTCCCCCGGTGGGCTCTCACTCGCCTGGACCGGGAGGCAGCCAGGGAGGCGGCCTTCCTCCAGGACTGGCTGTCGCCCCCTGTTGGGGCCCTGGATGTCAACGCCGCAGCGGTCATGCTCGGGGGATCCCTGACCGAGGTGTGCAACTCCAGCATGCCTCGCTCTCGCCGTCCGCCTCCCCGTCGCGCTGTCTATTGGTGGACGGAGGAACTGGCGGGGCTCCGTGCCGCCTGTGTGGCGGCCAGAAGGGCCTACACGCGGAGCCGTCGGCGTCGGCGCGGCGCCCGTAGTCAGACAGACGAGGACCGCCTCTACGCCTCGTACAGAGAGGCGATAGCGGCCCTCAAGTCGGCTATGTGCGCCGCCAAGGACTCGGCGGGAGCCGAGATGCTGGAGGGTCTCGACAGGGATCCGTACGGGAGGCCATACAAGGCGGCGCGGAACAAGCTGCGCCCCCATGGTCCCCCGCTGACGGAAACCCTCGAGCCGGCACTGCTGGATGGGGTGGTCCGGTCCCTGTTCCCGCGCAGGACCGACTTCGCCCCACCAGCAATGGATCCCCCGCAGAGTGCGGCGGCCTTACCGGAGGAAGAGGTCCCCCCGGTGACTGCGGAGGAGCTCCACGCGGGAGTCGTTGGCCTCCGCGCCAAAAAGACGGCCCCTGGACCGAACGGCGTCCCGGCACGGGTGGTGGCCATAGCTGCCACTCAAATGGAGGACAGGTTTCGGGACCTTTTCAGCGCGTGCTTGACGGCTGGAAGGTTCCCGAAACTTTGGAAGGAGGGGCGGCTGTGCCTCCTCCGTAAAGAGGGGCGCCCGGTCGATTCCCCCTCGGCATACCGGCCCATCGTACTTCTCGATGAGGTCGGTAAAATGTTCGAGGGGATCATCGCCCGCCGGCTCAACAGCCATCTGCGGAGGGAGGGGCCGGACCTGTCGGACGCCCAGTTCGGTTTCCGTCGGGGCCGGTCCACCATCGACGCCCTGGCCGTACTGAAGGCCCAGGTGAAGGAGGCGGTGGAGGTGGGGGACGGAGTGTTGGCGGTGTCATTCGACATAGCCAACGCCTTCAACTCCGTCCCCCACTCGACTATACTGGAGGCACTCCGGTATCACCGAGTGCCCCAGTACTTGAGGGGCCTCCTGGCCGACTACTTGGAGGACCGCGAGGTCCTCCTTGTAGACAAAACGGCCAGGTTGAGGCGATTCGGCGCGGAGTCCGGTGTTCCACAGGGGTCGGTGCTGGGGCCCACCCTGTGGAACATCGGGTTCGATTGGCTCCTGCGGGGGGCCCTCCTCCCGGGCACGAGTGTCATCTGCTACGCGGACGACACTCTTCTCACTGCCCGGGGGAAGAACTTTGGGGAGGCGGCCTGTCTGGCATCGGCTGGCGGGTCCTTGGTGGCGGGGAGGATCCGCCGCCTGGGGTTGAGGGTGGCGCTGAACAAGACCGAGGCCGTATTCTTCCGCGGGCCTCGGCAGCGCTGCCCACCTGACGCCCACATAGTCGTGGAGGGCGTCAGAGTGGAAATCCGGCCCCAGATGAAGTATCTGGGCCTGGTGCTGGACAGCGGGTGGCGCTTCGGCCCGCACTTCAGCGGGCTGTCGACGCGCCTGCTGAGGGCCGCTGACGCCCTCTCGTGGCTCCTCCCCAACCTGGGAGGTCCCAGCGCACGATGCCGGCGTCTGTATGCCGGCATCCTGCGGAGCATGGCCCTCTACGGGGCCCCCATCTGGGCGGACTCCCTTCGCAGGAGGGAGAATGCCACCGCTCTCCGCAGGCCGCAAAGGGCCATTGCACAGCGGGTGGCGAGGGCATACCGCTCGGTGGGCTTTTCGGCGGCGTGCGCTCTGGCCGGCACCCCCCCTTGGGAGCTCGAGGCGTGGGTGCTCGCCAGAGTGTACGAGTGGACGGCGCGTCGGAAAGCGCTGGGAGAGCGCCCCGTCGCTCAAGAGCGGGAGGCCGTACGGCGGGAGGCGAGGGACGCCATCGTCGTCCACTGGACGGACGACCTCGCCACCGCCACCTTTGGCCGTCGGACGCTGGACGCGCTCGGTCCAGTTCTGCGAGACTGGCTCGAGCGGCCACACGGTTTCCTCTCTTTCCGTCTGGTCCAGGTGCTGTCAGGGCATGGCTGCTTTGGCTCGCACCTGCACAGGATCGGGAGGGAGGAAGCCCCAGCGTGCCACGACTGCGGCGCGGCGGAGGACACGGCGCAGCACACCCTGGAGGTGTGCCCGGCTTGGTCTGAGCCGCGCCGCAGTCTGATTGCGGAGATCGGCCAGGACCTCTCGCTTCCCGGCGTGGTTCGTTCCATGCTGGGGAGCGAGGAGGCTTGGGCCGCGGTCGCCTCCTTCTGCGAGGACGTCATTTCGCAGAAGGAGGCGGCGGAGCGCGCGCGTGAGGACGACCCTCTCGCTGCGCCGCTCCGCAGGCGAAGAAGAGGTCGGAGAAGACGCCATCTTCTCCCTCCTCTTGGTGGTGTTGGGCGGGCGACAGGCGCGGGGGTGCCTCCGCCCGCATTGCACTCCACACCAACTCCGCCGGACATTCCCAACCCTCCCCCCCTGGGGAGGACTTGAGGGGCCTGCCGCGAAGGCGGGCGATCGTCGGAGGGGACTGGATGTAAAGGCTACGCCGGTTTCCCAGTCCCCTCCAGTCAGACGATGCGGGAATGCCGCTGGGTTATTTTAGTGGGTATACCGGGCTTGCCCGGGGAGTCCCACATAACCCCCCATTCCCCCAAATGGGCGGGTATGCGTAATAGCATTTTTTCCCAGCGCAAACAAAAAAAAAAAAAAAAAAAAAAAAAAGGTTAGGTTGGGTTCAAACCGGGGCTCGAATCTTCGAGTTCCCGGGGGCGGAGGGCAACACCAGCGCTGACCTCTTCGCAGCCAAGCTGCAGGAGGCCATAGCGGACTCGGCGAAGGTGGCCCGCCCGGTGAAGACGGCGGCCTTAGAGGTGACCGACCTCGACGATTCGGTCACCAAAGAGGAGGTGGTGGCGGCGGTCGCGGCGATTGGGGGCTGCAGCGTCGCAGCGGTGCAAGGCCGGGA
The DNA here is from genome assembly GCA_910594945.2 of Amphipyra berbera. NCBI lineage: Eukaryota > Metazoa > Arthropoda > Insecta > Lepidoptera > Noctuidae > Amphipyra > Amphipyra berbera. The sequence continues at coordinate 11,520 of OU343122.1, read as the reverse complement.
CATCAGACCCGGCCGCGGCGGCATGGGCACCATTCGGCTCGAGTGCCCGGTCGCCGCTGCCAAGGCCGTCCTCGGAAGGGGACGGCTGTGCGTCGGTTTCAGCTCGGGTGCAGTCCGAGCACTTGCGGACCAACCAATGCGGTGCTTCCGGTGCTTCGGCATCGGACACACCCGGGCCCTCTGTCCGTCCACGGTCGACAGGTCGGACTGTTGCTACCGCTGCGGCAAGGACGGGCACAAAGCCGCCTCCTGCACGGTCGCTAAGCCGCACTGTGCAGCGTGTGCCGCCAGTGGCCGCCCGGCGGGCCATATGATGAAGGGGAGGACGTGTAATCCTCCCCTTAAGAAGGGCAAAGGGCAGGCGCCGATCAGGCCTGCTCTTAGCGCCGTCGTTCCCGTGGCGGGAACCTCGGTGGCTGCGGAGGAGGGGGGTGCGATGTCCGACTGATGGATAGGGTCATCGAACATCGCATTCTCCAGGCGAACATCAACCACTGCCGGGCAGCCCAGGACCTGCTGATGCAGACCATGGCTGAGTGGTTGGTGGACTTGGCGGTGGTCGCCGAGCCCTACTCGGTCCCTGGCAATTGGCTGGGCGACCGGGACGGCCTGGTGGCAATGGTGTCGCGGTCTTCCACGGACTCCCCTCCCCTCTCGCTCTTAGAGAGGGGTCCGGGATACGTGGCCGCCGCGTGGGGGAGTGTGGCCCTAGTTGGGGTCTATTTCTCCCCAAACCGCCCTCTCTCAGACTTTGAGGACTTCCTGGAGGTCCTCACTGCAGTCGTGGGGAGGGCGGCGCCGCGCCAGGTCGTCGTGTTAGGCGACCTAAACGCCAAGTCGGCGGCCTGGGGCAACCCGGCTGCCTCTTGCGACGTCCGGGGGCGCGCCGTCGAGTTTTGGGCGACGTCGTGCGGTGTGTCCCTCCTCAACAGGGGGGCGGTCCACACGTGTGTGCGGCAACGGGGAGGGTCGGTGGTTGACGTGTCGTTCGCCACCCCCGTACTAGCCGCACGCATCGTGAACTGGCGGGTGGAGATGGTGGAAACCTTGTCGGACCACCGATATGTGCGGTTCGACATCTCCACCGAGAGTCCCCGGGGGGGGATGGCCCGCTCTGATGGGTCTCCCTTCCCCCGGTGGGCTCTCACTCGCCTGGACCGGGAGGCAGCCAGGGAGGCGGCCTTCCTCCAGGACTGGCTGTCGCCCCCTGTTGGGGCCCTGGACGTCGACGCCGCAGCGGTCATGCTCGGGGGATCCCTGACCGAGGTGTGCAACTCCAGCATGCCTCGCTCTCGCCGTCCGCCTCCCCGTCGCGCCGTCTATTGGTGGACGGAGGAACTGGCGGGGCTCCGTGCCGTCTGTGTGGCGGCCAGAAGGGCCTACACGCGGAGCCGTCGGCGTCGGCGCGGCGCCCGTAGTCAGACAGACGAGGACCGCCTCTACGCCTCGTACAGAGAGGCGATAGCGGCCCTCAAGTCGGCTATGTGCGCCGCCAAGGACTCGGCGGGAGCCGAGATGCTGGAGGGTCTCGACAGGGATCCGTACGGGAGGCCATACAAGGCGGCGCGGAACAAGCTGCGCCCCCATGGTCCCCCGCTGACGGAAACCCTCGAGCCGGCACTGCTGGATGGGGTGGTCCGGTCCCTGTTCCCGCGCAGGACCGACTTCTCCCCACCAGCAATGGATCCCCCGCAGAGTGCGGCGGCCTCACCGCAGGAAGAGGTCCCCCCGGTGACTGCGGAGGAGCTCCACGCGGGAGTCGTTGGCCTCCGCGCCAAAAAGACGGCCCCTGGACCGAACGGCGTCCCGGCACGGGTGGTGGCCATAGCTGCCACTCAAATGGAGGACAGGTTTCGGGACCTTTTCAGCGCGTGCTTGACGGCTGGAAGGTTCCCGAAACTTTGGAAGGAGGGGCGGCTGTGCCTCCTCCGTAAAGAGGGGCGCCCGGTCGATTCCCCTTCGGCATACCGGCCCATCGTACTTCTCGATGAGGTCGGCAAAATGTTCGAGGGGATCATTGCCCGCCGGCTCAACAGCCATCTGCGGAGGGAGGGGCCGGACCTGTCGGACGCCCAGTTCGGTTTCCGTCGGGGCCGGTCCACCATCGACGCCCTGGCCGTATTGAAGGCCCAGGTGAAGGAGGCGGTGGAGGTGGGGGACGGAGTGTTGGCGGTGTCATTCGACATAGCCAACGCCTTCAACTCCGTCCCCCACTCGACTATATTGGAGGCACTCCGGTATCACGGAGTGCCCCAGTACCTGAGGGGCCTCCTGGCCGACTACTTGGAGGACCGCGAGGTCCTCCTTGTAGACAAAACGGCCAGGTTGAGGCGATACGGCGCGGAGTCCGGTGTTCCACAGGGGTCGGTTCTGGGGCCCACCCTGTGGAACATCGGGTTCGATTGGCTCCTGCGGGGGGCGCTCCTCCCGGGCACGAGTGTCATCTGCTACGCGGACGACACTCTTCTCACTGCCCGGGGGAAGAACTTTGGGGAGGCGGCCTGTCTGGCATCGGCTGGCGGGTCCTTGGTGGCGGGGAGGATCCGCCGCCTGGGGTTGAGGGTGGCGCTGAACAAGACCGAGGCCGTATTCTTCCGCGGGCCTCGGCAGCGCTGCCCTCCTGACGCCCACATAGCCGTGGAGGGCGTCAGAGTGGAAATCCGGCCCCAGATGAAGTATCTGGGCCTGGTGCTGGACAGCGGGTGGCGCTTCGGCCCGCACTTCAGCGGGCTGTCGACGCGCCTGCTGAGGGCCGCTGACGCCCTCTCGTGGCTCCTCCCCAACCTGGGAGGTCCCAGCGCACGATGCCGGCGTCTGTATGCCGGCATCCTGCGGAGCATGGCCCTCTACGGGGCCCCCATCTGGGCGGACTCCCTTCGCAGGAGGGAGAATGCCACCGCTCTCCGCAGGCCGCAAAGGGCCATTGCACAGCGGGTGGCGAGGGCATACCGCTCAGTGGGCTTTTCGGCGGCGTGCGCTCTGGCCGGCACCCCCCCTTGGGAGCTCGAGGCGTGGGTGCTCGCCAGAGTGTACGAGTGGACGGCGCGTCGGAAGGCGCTGGGGGAGCGCCCCGTCGCTCAAGAGCGGGAGGCCGTACGGCGGGAGGCGAGGGACGCCATCGTCGTCCACTGGACGGACGACCTCGCCACCGCCACCTTTGGCCGTCGGACGCTGGACGCGCTCGGTCCAGTTCTGCGCGACTGGCTCGAGCGGCCACACGGTTTCCTCTCTTTCCGTCTGGTCCAGGTGCTGTCAGGGCATGGCTGCTTTGGCTCGCACCTGCACAGGATCGGGAGGGAGGAAGCCCCAGCGTGCCACGACTGCGGCGCGGCGGAGGACACGGCGCAGCACACCCTGGAGGTGTGCCCGGCTTGGTCTGAGCCGCGCCGCAGTCTGATTGCGGAGATCGGCCAGGACCTCTCGCTTCCCGGCGTGGTTCGTTCCATGCTGGGGAGCGAGGAGGCTTGGGCTGCGGTCGCCTCCTTCTGCGAGGACGTCATTTCGCAGAAGGAGGCGGCGGAGCGCGCGCGTGAGGACGACCCTCTCGCTGCGCCACTCCGCAGGCGAAGAAGAGGTCGGAGAAGACGCCATCTTCTCCCTCCTCTTGGTGGTGTTGGGCGGGCGACAGGCGCGGGGGTGCCTCCGCCCGCATTGCACTCCACACCACCTCCGCCGGACATTCCCAACCCTCCCCCCCTGGGGAGGACTTGAGGGGCCTGCCGCGAAGGCGGGCGATCGTCGGAGGGGACTGGATGTAAAGGCTACGCCGGTTTCCCAGTCCCCTCCAGTCAGACGATGCGGGAATGCCGCTGGGTTATTTTAGTGGGTATACCGGGCTTGCCCGGGGAGTCCCACATAACCCCCCATTCCCCCAAATGGGCGGGTATGCGTAATAGCATTTTTTCCCAGCGCAAACAAAAAAAAAAAAAAAAAAAAAAAAAAAAAAAAAAAAAAAAAAAAAAAAAAAAAAAAAAAAGGTTAGGTTGGGTTCCCCCCCGGGGCACGCCGCAATAGCGGCGGTAAGACCCGTGATGGAGGAGTGGCTGGAGAGGCGTCACGGCGCCCTCAGCTTCCGGCTGACGCAGGTACTCTCGGGACACGGCTGTTTCGGGAAGTACCTGTGTCGTATAGGCCGGGAGCAGACGCCCGGTTGTCACCACTGCGACTGCCCCGAGGACACGGCGCTGCACACTTTGCAGGCGTGTCCAGCATGGGGGTCGCAGCGCCGCGAGCTAGTCGCGGCGATCGGCGGTGACCTCTCGCTTCCGGCCGTGGTTCTGTCCATGGTCGGGAGCGAGACTGCGTGGGAAGCCATCGCCTCCTTTTGCGAGGGGGTGATGGCGACCAAGGAGGTAGCGGAGAGGGAGAGGGAGGCCGCTTCTTCTCTCCCTTCTCGCGCTAGACGCACCGGGCGCCGGAGGGCGCGTGACGATCTCCGGCCACCCTAGTGAGTGGCCTGCGGGCGGCGGGTTGGGGAACCCGTCGCCCGACCAGTAACGGGCCCAGGGAGGATGGCGCGTCTTGTCCTGCGCGCGCCTCTCGGACGGATGTGGGGCAGGGGAGCAACTGCCCCACCACAGGAGGGGTCCACCAGAAGAAGCTGGTGGACCGAGACCTGTCGGGGTCGCGGTGCATGCAACAGCGAATCCCGTGACCCCGGCCTTAGGTCAGAAGGAGGGACACCGTGGGGTTTTAGCCAGTAAGAGTCTGGCACACCCCCCCGTCTTCCCCAGACGGGGGATAGTCCATGAGGATTTCCCCACGTGAGAAAAAAAAAAAAAAAAAAAAAAAAAAAAAAAAAAAAAAAAAAAAAAAAAAAGGTTAGGTTAGGTTAGGTTAGGTTAGGTTAGGTTAGGTTAGGTTAGGTTAGGTTAGGTTAGGTTAGGTTAGGTTAGGTTAGGTTAGGTTAGGTTAGGTTAGGTTAGGTTAGGTTAGGTTAGGTTAGGTTAGGTTAGGTTAGGTTAGGTTAGGTTAGGTTAGGTTAGGTTAGGTTAGGTTAGGTTAGGTTAGGTTAGGTTAGGTTAGGTTAGGTTAGGTTAGGTTAGGTTAGGTTAGGTTAGGTTAGGTTAGGTTAGGTTAGGTTAGGTTAGGTTAGGTTAGGTTAGGTTAGGTTAGGTTAGGTTAGGTTAGGTTAGGTTAGGTTAGGTTAGGTTAGGTTAGGTTAGGTTAGGTTAGGTTAGGTTAGGTTAGGTTAGGTTAGGTTAGGTTAGGTTAGGTTAGGTTAGGTTAGGTTAGGTTAGGTTAGGTTAGGTTAGGTTAGGTTAGGTTAGGTTAGGTTAGGTTAGGTTAGGTTAGGTTAGGTTAGGTTAGGTTAGGTTAGGTTAGGTTAGGTTAGGTTAGGTTAGGTTAGGTTAGGTTAGGTTAGGTTAGGTTAGGTTAGGTTAGGTTAGGTTAGGTTAGGTTAGGTTAGGTTAGGTTAGGTTAGGTTAGGTTAGGTTAGGTTAGGTTAGGTTAGGTTAGGTTAGGTTAGGTTAGGTTAGGTTAGGTTAGGTTAGGTTAGGTTAGGTTAGGTTAGGTTAGGTTAGGTTAGGTTAGGTTAGGTTAGGTTAGGTTAGGTTAGGTTAGGTTAGGTTAGGTTAGGTTAGGTTAGGTTAGGTTAGGTTAGGTTAGGTTAGGTTAGGTTAGGTTAGGTTAGGTTAGGTTAGGTTAGGTTAGGTTAGGTTAGGTTAGGTTAGGTTAGGTTAGGTTAGGTTAGGTTAGGTTAGGTTAGGTTAGGTTAGGTTAGGTTAGGTTAGGTTAGGTTAGGTTAGGTTAGGTTAGGTTAGGTTAGTTAGGTTAGGTTAGGTTAGGTTAGGTTAGGTTAGGTTAGGTTAGGTTAGGTTAGGTTAGGTTAGGTTAGGTTAGGTTAGGTTAGGTTAGGTTAGGTTAGGTTAGGTTAGGTTAGGTTAGGTTAGGTTAGGTTAGGTTAGGTTAGGTTAGGTTAGGTTAGGTTAGGTTAGGTTAGGTTAGGTTAGGTTAGGTTAGGTTAGGTTAGGTTAGGTTAGGTTAGGTTAGGTTAGGTTAGGTTAGGTTAGGTTAGGTTAGGTTAGGTTAGGTTAGGTTAGGTTAGGTTAGGTTAGGTTAGGTTAGGTTAGGTTAGGTTAGGTTAGGTTAGGTTAGGTTAGGTTAGGTTAGGTTAGGTTAGGTTAGGTTAGGTTAGGTTAGGTTAGGTTAGGTTAGGTTAGGTTAGGTTAGGTTAGGTTAGGTTAGGTTAGGTTAGGTTAGGTTAGGTTAGGTTAGGTTAGGTTAGGTTAGGTTAGGTTAGGTTAGGTTAGGTTAGGTTAGGTTAGGTTAGGTTAGGTTAGGTTAGGTTAGGTTAGGTTAGGTTAGGTTAGGTTAGGTTAGGTTAGGTTAGGTTAGGTTAGGTTAGGTTAGGTTAGGTTAGGTTAGGTTAGGTTAGGTTAGGTTAGGTTAGGTTAGGTTAGGTTAGGTTAGGTTAGGTTAGGTTAGGTTAGGTTAGGTTAGGTTAGGTTAGGTTAGGTTAGGTTAGGTTAGGTTAGGTTAGGTTAGGTTAGGTTAGGTTAGGTTAGGTTAGGTTAGGTTAGGTTAGGTTAGGTTAGGTTAGGTTAGGTTAGGTTAGGTTAGGTTAGGTTAGGTTAGGTTAGGTTAGGTTAGGTTAGGTTAGGTTAGGTTAGGTTAGGTTAGGTTAGGTTAGGTTAGGTTAGGTTAGGTTAGGTTAGGTTAGGTTAGGTTAGGTTAGGTTAGGTTAGGTTAGGTTAGGTTAGGTTAGGTTAGGTTAGGTTAGGTTAGGTTAGGTTAGGTTAGGTTAGGTTAGGTTAGGTTAGGTTAGGTTAGGTTAGGTTAGGTTAGGTTAGGTTAGGTTAGGTTAGGTTAGGTTAGGTTAGGTTAGGTTAGGTTAGGTTAGGTTAGGTTAGGTTAGGTTAGGTTAGGTTAGGTTAGGTTAGGTTAGGTTAGGTTAGGTTAGGTTAGGTTAGGTTAGGTTAGGTTAGGTTAGGTTAGGTTAGGTTAGGTTAGGTTAGGTTAGGTTAGGTTAGGTTAGGTTAGGTTAGGTTAGGTTAGGTTAGGTTAGGTTAGGTTAGGTTAGGTTAGGTTAGGTTAGGTTAGGTTAGGTTAGGTTAGGTTAGGTTAGGTTAGGTTAGGTTAGGTTAGGTTAGGTTAGGTTAGGTTAGGTTAGGTTAGGTTAGGTTAGGTTAGGTTAGGTTAGGTTAGGTTAGGTTAGGTTAGGTTAGGTTAGGTTAGGTTAGGTTAGGTTAGGTTAGGTTAGGTTAGGTTAGGTTAGGTTAGGTTAGGTTAGGTTAGGTTAGGTTAGGTTAGGTTAGGTTAGGTTAGGTTAGGTTAGGTTAGGTTAGGTTAGGTTAGGTTAGGTTAGGTTAGGTTAGGTTAGGTTAGGTTAGGTTAGGTTAGGTTAGGTTAGGTTAGGTTAGGTTAGGTTAGGTTAGGTTAGGTTAGGTTAGGTTAGGTTAGGTTAGGTTAGGTTAGGTTAGGTTAGGTTAGGTTAGGTTAGGTTAGGTTAGGTTAGGTTAGGTTAGGTTAGGTTAGGTTAGGTTAGGTTAGGTTAGGTTAGGTTAGGTTAGGTTAGGTTAGGTTAGGTTAGGTTAGGTTAGGTTAGGTTAGGTTAGGTTAGGTTAGGTTAGGTTAGGTTAGGTTAGGTTAGGTTAGGTTAGGTTAGGTTAGGTTAGGTTAGGTTAGGTTAGGTTAGGTTAGGTTAGGTTAGGTTAGGTTAGGTTAGGTTAGGTTAGGTTAGGTTAGGTTAGGTTAGGTTAGGTTAGGTTAGGTTAGGTTAGGTTAGGTTAGGTTAGGTTAGGTTAGGTTAGGTTAGGTTAGGTTAGGTTAGGTTAGGTTAGGTTAGGTTAGGTTAGGTTAGGTTAGGTTAGGTTAGGTTAGGTTAGGTTAGGTTAGGTTAGGTTAGGTTAGGTTAGGTTAGGTTAGGTTAGGTTAGGTTAGGTTAGGTTAGGTTAGGTTAGGTTAGGTTAGGTTAGGTTAGGTTAGGTTAGGTTAGGTTAGGTTAGGTTAGGTTAGGTTAGGTTAGGTTAGGTTAGGTTAGGTTAGGTTAGGTTAGGTTAGGTTAGGTTAGGTTAGGTTAGGTTAGGTTAGGTTAGGTTAGGTTAGGTTAGGTTAGGTTAGGTTAGGTTAGGTTAGGTTAGGTTAGGTTAGGTTAGGTTAGGTTAGGTTAGGTTAGGTTAGGTTAGGTTAGGTTAGGTTAGGTTAGGTTAGGTTAGGTTAGGTTAGGTTAGGTTAGGTTAGGTTAGGTTAGGTTAGGTTAGGTTAGGTTAGGTTAGGTTAGGTTAGGTTAGGTTAGGTTAGGTTAGGTTAGGTTAGGTTAGGTTAGGTTAGGTTAGGTTAGGTTAGGTTAGGTTAGGTTAGGTTAGGTTAGGTTAGGTTAGGTTAGGTTAGGTTAGGTTAGGTTAGGTTAGGTTAGGTTAGGTTAGGTTAGGTTAGGTTAGGTTAGGTTAGGTTAGGTTAGGTTAGGTTAGGTTAGGTTAGGTTAGGTTAGGTTAGGTTAGGTTAGGTTAGGTTAGGTTAGGTTAGGTTAGGTTAGGTTAGGTTAGGTTAGGTTAGGTTAGGTTAGGTTAGGTTAGGTTAGGTTAGGTTAGGTTAGGTTAGGTTAGGTTAGGTTAGGTTAGGTTAGGTTAGGTTAGGTTAGGTTAGGTTAGGTTAGGTTAGGTTAGGTTAGGTTAGGTTAGGTTAGGTTAGGTTAGGTTAGGTTAGGTTAGGTTAGGTTAGGTTAGGTTAGGTTAGGTTAGGTTAGGTTAGGTTAGGTTAGGTTAGGTTAGGTTAGGTTAGGTTAGGTTAGGTTAGGTTAGGTTAGGTTAGGTTAGGTTAGGTTAGGTTAGGTTAGGTTAGGTTAGGTTAGGTTAGGTTAGGTTAGGTTAGGTTAGGTTAGGTTAGGTTAGGTTAGGTTAGGTTAGGTTAGGTTAGGTTAGGTTAGGTTAGGTTAGGTTAGGTTAGGTTAGGTTAGGTTAGGTTAGGTTAGGTTAGGTTAGGTTAGGTTAGGTTAGGTTAGGTTAGGTTAGGTTAGGTTAGGTTAGGTTAGGTTAGGTTAGGTTAGGTTAGGTTAGGTTAGGTTAGGTTAGGTTAGG